>JARZZO010000009.1:47549128-57549128 GCA_030544215.1 Zantedeschia hybrid cultivar
GCCGACTGATGTTGAAGAATCAGCGGATGAGTTGTGGTTAGGTTTGAAATGCCACTCGAACCCAGAGCTAGCTGGTTCTCTCCGAAATGCGTTGAGGCGCAGCGGTTGACTGGACTTCTAGGGGTAAAGCATTGTTTCAGTGCGGGCCGCAATAGCGGTACCAAATTGAGGCAAACTCTGAATACTAGATATGACTCCAAGAATACTAGATACGATTTCAAAATAACGGAGGTCAAGGTCGGTCAGTGAGATGATGGGGGATAAGCTTCATCGTCGAGAGGGAAACAACCCGGATCACCAGCTAAGGCCCCTAAATGACCGCTCAGTGAAAAAGGAGGTGGGGGTGCAGAGACACCCAGGAGGTTTGCCCAGAAGCAGCGACCCTTGAAAGAGTGCGTAATAGCTTACTGATCGAGCGCCTTTGCGCTGAAGATGAACGGGGCTAAGCGATCTGCCGAAGCATGGGATGTAAAAATGCATCGGTAGGGGAGCATTCCGCCTTAGATAGAAGCACCCGTGCAAGCGGGTGTGGATGAAGCGGAAGCGAGAATGTCGGCTTGAGTAACGCAAACATTGGTGATAATCCAATGCCCCGAAAACCTAAGGGTTCGTCCTCAAGGTTCGTCCACGGAGGGTGAGTCAGGGCCTAAGATCAGGCCGAAAGGTGTAGTCAATGGACAACAGGTGAATATTCCTGTACTATAATCGAAATGCATACATTTGTCTCATACACTATGGGGATGGTGAGAAGAGATATATTTTACATCCCAGAGGGGCTATAATTGGAGATACCATTGTTTATGGTACAAAAGTTCCTATATCAATGGGACATGCCCTACCTTTGAGTGCGGTTTGAACTATTGATTTACGTAATTTGAAGTAACCAATTAGGTTTACGACGAAACCTAGAAATCGATCACTGATCCAAATTGAGTACCTCTACGGGATATACCTCAACAGAAAACTGTTGAGTAACAGCAGCAAGTGATTGAGTTCAATAGTTCCTCATAGAAAATTATTGACTCTAGGGATATGGTAATATGGAGAAGACAAAATTGTTTGAAGCACAGACAGAACCGGGAGCGCCCCTTGTTTCAAAGAGAGGAAGACGGGTTATTCACATTTAATTTGATGGTCAGAGGCGAATTGAAAACTAAGCAGTGATAATTTTAAGGATCCCCCGGGGAAAAATAGAGATGTCTCCTATGTTACCTGTAATATGTGGAAGTATCGACGTAATTTCATAGAGTCATTCGGTCTGAATGCTACATGAAGAACATAAGCCAGATGACGGAACGGGGAGACCTAGGATGTAGAAGATCATAACATGAGTGATTCGGCAGATTTGGATTCTTGTATATCCACTCATGTGATACTTCATCATATGATTCATATAAGATCCATCTGTCTAGATATCATCATATACATCTAGAAAGCCGTACGCTTTGGGAGAAGCTTGTACAGTTTGGGAAGGGGTTTTTTCTTTGATAAAAAAGAAGAATCTACTTCAACTGAGATGCCCTTAGGCACGGCCATACATAACATAGAAATCACACTTGGAAAGGGTGGACAATTAGCTAGAGCAGTTATGAACCCTGTAGACCATCCCCATGGGGGCAGTGAAGGGAAAGCACCAATTGGTAAAAAAAGACCCACGACCCCTTGGGGTTATCCTGCGCTTGGAAGAAAAAGTAGGAAAAACAAATATAGTGATAGTTCTATTCTTCGTCGCCGTAAATAGGCATATTGAAAATAGCATTTTTGGAATTTGAAATGGGCGAACGACGGGAATTTAACCCGCACGTGGTGGATTCACAATCCACTGCCTTAATCATTTGGCTACATTCGCCCCTTTACTTAGCCTTAGTTAAGTATAACCAAAGGATTTCGCTTTATATATATATATATATATATATATATATATATATTTAAATTTAAATATTATTTATATTTAATTTGATTTTAAATTATTATATTTATATTTAAAATGTATTTAATATAAAAAAATGATTCGATTCAAAAAAATGTACATTATCCCAATGAATCAAACAAAAGGAGTAATCTGCCGTGACAAATTCAACAAAATTTTATATAATTCCAGCCAGAACATATAAAATAAGTCCAAACACACTTAGGTTTCATTCAAGGTAAAAAAAAAAAATGTTTTTATAGCCAATCATTTATTGGCAAAAGTTTATAAAGCCAATAGATCTGCCAAAAAAGAAATAATACGAACTTGGTCTAGGGCATCTGGCATTATACCCAAAATGGTTGGCCATACAATCGCCGTTCATAACGGAAAGGCACACTTACCCGTTTATATAACATATCATATGGTAGGTCGCAAATTGGGAGATTTCGTACCTACTGTAACCTTTGAGAAACATACACCAAAAGAAAACGACAATAGATCTCGTCGCCAACCTATTGAGAAACGTGCACAAAAACAAAACGACAAGAGATCTCATCGCCAATCTCATAAATATGATTATGATTAATAAATCAAAATAAATATAAAGAAAAAGTGTTCACCATTCATTGGTGGAAAAGGGAGTCACTTTATGATAAATATAGTAACGATGGACTCGAGTAAACCGCGTACAGAAGTCAAAACTTTAGCTCAAAAAAAAAAATATATGTCCGTTTTCAAAGCACGAAGAGTAATTGATCAAATTCGCGGACGTTCCTATGAGGAAACACTTATGATACTGGACCACATGCCTTATCGAGCATCCCTTTCCATTTTAAAATTAGTTTATTCTGCAGCAGCAAATGCTAACGATCTGGGTTTGAACGAAGCGGATTCATTCATTAGTAAAGCCGAAGTTAACAAGGGTACCTTTGTAAAAAGGTTAAGACCTAGGGCTAGAGGACGCAGTTATCTAATAAAGCGACCCACCTGTCATATAACAGTTGTATTGAAAGATAAATCTAAAAAATTTAAATATGAATCTAAGTCTTAGATTCATATTTAGAAATAATATATGGATGGAAAGATAAAAGATAATAGAATAATATGGCACGAAAAATAAATCCACTTGCTTTCAGACTTGGTACAACCCAAAATCATCATTCCCTTTGGTTCGCACAACCAAAAAGGTTTTCCACTGGTCTCCAGGAAGATGAAAAAATACGAGATTGTATCAATAATTATATACAAAATCGTATCCAGAATTATATACAAAAAAATATAAGAAGATCTTCGGATTTCGAAGAAATTGGAATTACACATATAGAAATTAAAAAAAAAATCGATGATATTCAGATCATAATCTATATTGCATTCCCAAATTTATTAATAGAGGATCGAAACCAAGTAATCAAAGAATTACAAACGAATGTACAAAAAGAGTTGAATTCTATAAATCAGAAACTCAAGATTTCTATCACAAAAATTGAAAACCCTGGACAACCTATTATTCTGGCAAAATACATAGCTTTACAGTTAGAAAATAGAGTTCCGAGTAAAAAGGCAATGAAAAAAGCTATTGAATTAACTATACAAACAAATACAAAAGGAATTAAAATACAAATTTCAGGGCGTATCGCCGGAAAAGAAGTTGCACGTGCCAAGTGGATCAGAGCAGGTAGGGTTCCCCTACAAACCATTCGTGCTAAAATTAATTATTGTTGCTATCCAGTTCAAACTGTCCATGGAATATTAGGCATAAAAGTTTGGACATTTGTAGATGGAGAATAATGGACCTTTATTTGTCTTACAATTCTATCCAGTGATAGAACAAAAAATTAAAAACTGTCTTTACCTCCTATTTGTTGAATCAAATATGAGCTTAATTCTATAGGGATGAATAAAAATTTGATTTACCTTTTTGTTTGGTAGAATTGCTATGCTTAGTGTGTGACTCGTTGTCTTGGTTTTTCTTTAGAGTCGGGATAATAAATAGACTGACTCCTATTATAAACTAGTAACTATAGAAACTAATAACCAACTTATGGCTTTGTATTGTCGAGATCACCCCAAACAGTCACTGTATGAGGTATTGATCATATAGTTGTAGCAATTGTAAATTTTTCCAGAAAAATAAATTGGATTCCGGGTTGTGAATAATAAGGGGATGTAGATAAATTAAATGGAAGGACGATAGATAGAAAGAAAAAAATATCAACGATATATGATTCCAATATGTATGGTTTGTGAATCATTTTATAAAAGGCAGTGTGATAAAGCATCAATATAGGAAAAGTCAAGAGCCCCGAGTTAATAGAAACTGAGGAGATTGACTCGTAAACGCATTTTGTCGGGAGCTCCATTGTCGAGTTCAGGCCTAATCATTAACGGAGAAGCTATGGGAACGACGAAACCCGTGACTGCATAGGATTCTATTGAAATGAAAAAGAATCCTAATGATTCATTGGGTGGGATGGCGGAACGGACCAGGAACCAATTAATTAAATTTGCCATGGGTTGACCCTACAAATGAAGCAGAAAAGAGTCAATATTCGCCCGCGAAACATTGATTTTTTGGATTAATAAATAAAAAAAGTTTATATAAATATAAACTAGTCTTATTTAAGTTTAGGTTAATATATTTAATTTAATTTAATTAATATATCTAATTTAATATATAATAAATATAAATAACTATATAATATAAAAATTAAAATCCAAGATATAATATATATCTTGTAGGTAAATATATCTTGCATGCAGCTTTCTGTCCTATGTAATACCAAACCCTAGTATATTATTAATAAAATATATGTATACCCCCTATTTTATTTATTCCAAAAAGTTTAGGAAGAAATATGTACGGAAGAGAGAAATTCCACCCACTTAAGTAAAGAACTGTTACAAATAATGAAGAAACTAATAAATTTAGATAAGAAGCGACGTAAAACAAACCGTATTTGATACCTGAATATTCGGTTTGATAACATGCTACTAATTCCTCCTCTACTTCTGGTAAATCAAAAGGTAATCTCTCACATTCTGCTAGAGACGAAATTAAAAAAACTATAAATCCTATAGGCTGACGCCACATATTCCACCCCCAAAAACCATATTTTGACTGTGCCTCGACTATATCAAATGTACTTGAACTGTTAGATAATTATAGTCGGCGATAACATCACTGTTTCCGTCGCTATTCCAGAACCGTACATGAAACCTCAGTTTCATACCCCTCCTCTACGGCCACAAATAAATATAAGGACTAGTTTAGTATTAACATTAATTATCTATTGGGGAAAAAATAGAATAAAGATAGATTAGAGAGTCCAAAATTAGACCGAGGTAATTCTGTTTGCTAGAAAAAAGCGCTTCCGACTTGATCGCATTCTCTTAAAAAAAGAAAATTTCTTTGTTCAATAATAATTTATTACTTCAATAAAATACTCATTTTTGTAAATAGACAAGATAGTTCGGCCCATCTTTTTTTACTGGATTACGAAAAAGAAAGAATTAGCCACTAATTCATGAATTTTTGTATGTAAGAATTGTTGGATACAGTAAAGAAAGAATAACTAAAGATATTTTTTATTATTCAATTATTTTCCCATTCCATATATTGAATTCTGTTTCTTTTGTTCCTGTTCTTGTTTCTCAGAAGAGAGGGGGTATTCTGAAAAAAGAGGATTAATTCGTTCTTGATAGTCATTTCTTTAATCAGTGAATAGGAGAATACTCTAGATCGGAATCCTATAAGGAAGTACTGCTTTATCATTTCTACCAACTTAAAGCCCTTATTTTGATTCATTTTATGCGTAAATGCCTCTTTTGAGACTTTACATTATCTCTATTACTAATCTTTTGCGTATCTTGGTGTTCCTACTTGTCCACCCATTTTTTATTGATCTCTCGTATGGTAATACGTACAAGACTATAGTTGAAACTCCATATAGTTGATCCTTTGTACCCGCTTCAAGACATGAAGACTAATCAAGCAATTTCAACCTTGGGGTAAACAGTTTACACTGCTTATGTTTACTTCCACTTTACTCTTGTACATAGGGAATGGGAATGAATTTTCTTACTGCGAATTTATAAGCTGTTTTGTTTCACTCATATGACTATCTAGTTTAACCCATTGACCTAAATCTGAATGATGAATAAAAAAACTATATCTATTCAATACATTTAATCCCTTTCCTAAAAATAAAGAAAAGTTCATGTTCTAACGAATCATATGTAGAGATATTGATAACACACATGGAATTAATGGTATTTCATAACTAATGGATTGAGCAGCAGCTCGTAGACCACCTGAAAAAGAATATTTATTATTCGACCCATATCCTGACATAAGAAGTCCAATAGGAGCAATACTTGAAATGGTGATCCATAAAAAACACCTATACTAAGATCGGCTAGAACAAGGTGATACCCAAAAGGAATTACTAAATAACTTAGTAAAATAGATATGACAACTATTGTAGGCCCGGCACTGAACAAACGACTATCTCCTCTAGACGGTAGGAGATCCTCTTTAAAAAGTAGCTTGGTACCATCCGCTAAAGCTTGAACAATTCCTAACGGACCGGCATATTCTGGTCCAATACGTTGTTGTATCCCTGAGGATATTTCTCTTTCTAACCACACAATTACTAATACACCTATTATGATTCCAAATATCAGGATAAAAATAGGGACAAAGAGCCATGTCAGTTCATAAACTTCTTTTAAGAATTCCGATCCAGAAAAAGAATTGATAGTTTGTACTTCTGTTATATCAATTATCATTTCAACGATCAACTTCTCCCATAATAATATCTATACTACCTAGTATCGTCATGATATCAGCCAATTTCATTCTTTTAACTAGCTGAGGCAAAATTTGCATATTGATGAAACTTGGCGGACGAATTTTCCATCTCCAGGGGAAAACACTCTGATCTTCTATCAGAAAAATGCCTAATTCCCCTTTTGGGGCTTCTACTCTGACGTAAAGTTCTTGTTTTGACAATTCAAAATTGGGTGAAGGTTTTTTACTAATGAATCCATATTCAAAATCATTCCATTTGGAATCTTTTGCTCGTCGGACTTCTAAATTTTCATAGGGTCCCCCCGGAATTCCTTCTAGAGCCTGTTGAATAATTTTTATGAATTCTGCCATTTCGTACATTTTTTAGGGAAAAATGCACTTGATCTTGATTTTTTGATTTTAGATTGGTTATTTGTGCGCTTTACCTGACTCAATCAAATGAATGCGTAGTTCTTCGACCCGATCCCGCTACCCATAAATGGAATAGCGTTAATTACATCCTCCTAAGAGGAAAACCCTTAATTAATCGTCGGAAGAATATAATAACACCCTTTGAAATGATATAAGTAAGATATACAAGATTGCATTCGAAAAAATGAATGAATTTCAATTTTTATTTGAGAAGAAAACTCATTTTTTAGTTTAGAGTTGAGTCTGTGGAAGACTTGATTTATTGATTTTTATTAATAGATAATGATGAGAGACATTTTTTAGTATTTTTGGATTGATTTATGGGAATGTATTGAAGATTTGTTGAATTTTTATGTTTGGGAGTGAACATGAAGTTGAGTCTGCGCAATGATGTGCAAACTCATTTGTTAACAATGAGAATGCTTGTATTTATTTTGATTTTTTGATTTGTAATAAGAGTGAAAACCTTTTTTATGGTGTTTTGATTGATGTGGATGACATTTTTTGTCAAGGGAGTCTAATAAACATTTCTTATTGTATTTTTTCAGTTTTGAAGTAAAGAGACTTTGGATTTGATTTGCAAAGTATGGAAAGGTGTTTTTTATGTTTTCTTATTTGATTTGAGTGAAAAATACTTCAAGGATTTATGTTTTTTATGTTTTGAATTTATAAGTTTTTTTGAAGGATAAGCAAGATGTGCAAATTCAATTTAAATGAGATTTCTTTTAGGTATTTTTTATGTTTTGCAAAAGGGCAGATTTGACTTTTATTTGATCTTTTATTTACAAGAAGTATAGAGTTTTATCTTGGAGTTTTTTATTTAATTTTAAAGGAATTGAGGTTGAAAAAATTAGATTTTACCAATTGGGGGTTGAGTCTGCGCAGGGTAGCGCAGACTCATTTGTCACAAGCCTATTTTTTTAGTTTTTTAAGTAATTTCAGGGAAAAAGTTATCATTTTTGTTTGGGTTTTGATTTGTGAAAAACATAGGGTTTATTCTTAAGATTTTGATTTGATTTGAGGGGAATTTAATGGCCAAAATATCAGATTTTAAGAATTTAGAGTTGAATCTGCGCTATAGAGCGCAAACTCATTGTTTATCAAAGTGTTTAAACATTTTTTATATTTTTTGCAAAAGGAGTTTTAAGCTTTTATTTAGGTTTTTGACTTATATAAAGTATAAAGTTTTTATGTAAATTTTTGGGTTTAATTTGGAGTGAATTTAAAGTCAAGAAGGCCAATTTTGGAATTTCAGGGTTGAGTATGCGCAGGGTAGCGTAGACTCATTTGTGACCAATTTGTTTCGAGTTATTTTTTGCATTTTTTCAAGAACAACTTGGTGTTTTTATTTGATTTCCTGATAGATAAGAATAAACTTGATTTTTAGAGGGTTTTAGATCATCTTAAAGTGGTCGGGAAGTTGATTTCTTATTTTTTGTGAATTTCAGGGCCGAGTCTGCGCCAGGATGCGCAGACTCAAGTCTGAACTGTGGATTTTTCGTTTATGAGTTGTTTTATTGGATTTTTGGTGGGATAATTTGATTTTATGTTTTTTTTGGTGATGATTTACAGATTTGGAGCTGCAGGCATGATTTAGGGGCCAAGAGATGAGGTTTTGGCCTTGGGATTGATGCGTAGACTCAAGTTTAAAGAGGATTTTGAGCAAGATTCTTAAAAAGATGGAATCTCCTGAGGTTGAGGGGAATTCCAAGAGTTTCAAAATGCTGGGGAGCTTCAAAGATCAAGGAGTCAAGAAAAATGGATTTGAGTCTGCACAAGCGGTGCGCAGACTCAACTGAACTTGTCATTTTTTGTTTATTTTGAAGGGATTTGGATTTTTTTTGTAAATGGATGTTTATTTAAATGACATGGAGTGTCCCCTTGTCCCCCGCAATCTTCAACACAATGAAAATTTACAAGAAAGGAAACAGTCTAAAAATGCAGTCCTAAATGATGCATGACCTTAATATGGACAATTTCTAATCTTAGAATGAAGATTGTTATTGTTATTTGTTTAGATTCTTTGTGATTTTTTTATTTAATGTCCCTATCTAACCAAGAAAACAGCAATGAAAATATTTTTTTTCTGTTTTTTCTGTTTTTATTTCATCCTACACATGAAAACTAGTCAAATAAATAGTGCTGAAATAGAATAACTCCCAAGTACAGATTCATACTTCAGAAAACTCTAAAATTTGTACAGTAGGTCACACTCCATTATTATGATTTTATAAATTTTTCCAACTTTTTTATTTTCAAAAATATTTTTCTGAGTTTTTTTTGTTTGTTTTTCAAATTTTATGTTAATGAAACTATCTAACGCAAAACTTAAATTAAAACCCTAATCATGGTCACCTAAAATTGAAAATACCAAGTTAGGAAGGGATATTTACCTTTTGGAGAAATGTTTCCTATTTTCCACGAAAATTTCTATTTTTACCATATTTTCTACAGATTTCATAATTTTCAGAATTCCCAGCACACCCCTCCCTTGTTGGATTTGTTTTTTTTTATTTTTATTGCTGCACCGAAAAGTCAGAAAAAAATGTTATTAATCAAATATATATATAAAGCAAGAGATCAACATAAAAATTAGTCAAAAACATCCCAGGAAACTGTGCCAAAAAATTGATGTGATAGCGATGATCGTTACATTCAACACTGTTCACTTAATCTTAATTAACCGTACTCGAAAGAAAATGATGAACAATTACTTGAGAGTCCAGGTCGATCTACAAAGATACTATAACTGATTTAGATGTA
Organism: Zantedeschia hybrid cultivar; assembly: GCA_030544215.1. Lineage (NCBI taxonomy): Eukaryota > Viridiplantae > Streptophyta > Magnoliopsida > Alismatales > Araceae > Zantedeschia > Zantedeschia hybrid cultivar. The sequence continues at coordinate 47,559,025 of JARZZO010000009.1, forward strand.
ACCCAAAGCTTTTAGAAGAAAATGGATGACAAATTTGATTTTTGTTAAATTTTAGACTTAACTAACAAATCTATCTAGTGTAATCTGAAAATCTGGATGAATGGAAAACTAGCCTACGGATCTAACTGCGATAACTCTTCCTATAGAACTCCGAATTGGATGAAACCAATTGGAGAAGTTAGAAGGATGAGCTAGCTACAAAACAAGACTAGTTTGACTCAATTTAGAGAAAGTATGACATGTAAAATGCTGTACGCAATAGAGACTATACAAAACTGGATTTGGAGGACTAGAGTAACTTAAACTAATTATTGTACTAATCAAACCACAACGAAATTGAACGAAACCACTTCTGAATGAAAGTATACTTGAAGAGAAGAGATTAGAAGAAAGAAATAACCTTTTACATGAAGATTTAGATAATTAAACAACTAATGCAAAGTACCGTACTTCTAGTTACAAAAATAGAACTACAATAACAAAAGAAAAAACTAAATAAATCTAATCGTAAGAGGCACGGGAAGCGAAGCCATTGAGTTTCCACGGTCCCAAGCAGGTGGAGAAGGTCCAGTAATGATAGCGTCCACAGCTACTTTGTGGAAGAGGCGTGGCAGTACTCGAATCACTAGTTGGTGCAGCAGATTGCAGAAGAAGAGATGGAGAAAGGAGAGAGCGAGAGGGAGATGAGAGAATGAGAAAGAGAGGGTAGGTTACTGTAGCTACAGTACCCATACTACAGTAAAAGAGAAGGGGGAGAGAATAATCAGAAGGGAGAGAGAAAATTAGAGGGTTAGAGAAAGGAGGGGAGAGGGACAAAGGAGGAAAGAAGAGGAAGGATATTTTAAATAGGGAGAGAAGATTCTTTAAAAGAGGAAAGAGGAAAAAAAAAAGAGAGGTGGTGGGCAATGGTTGGCCTTTGTGAATTGAAAATTAGGGCACTCTTTTTTTTTAGACAAGTCAATGTCCTTTTTGCCCTTGCCTTTCTCTTTTTGCAAAAATAGAGTGTTCTTCGTGAGATTTTATCTCTAGTCCTCTCCATACATATCAAAGCCTCTAACCAACTGTGCCACTTGTTCTTTATGTCATGTTCATATAAAATAAATTCAAAATAGATTTATGTGGTGAATAGAATAACATAAAATAAAATTATTAAATATTCCAGTTTTGCCAAAAACCCACAAATGTGCTACATTCAATTTTTCACATGCATTGACGATGTTTTTAATTCGGAATACAACAAAATTGATGTCGTTAGAAGGAACACAAAATTATCTATCATTCTATACAGTTTTTCACATAAAACCATGAGTGTAATACATTTATTTATCTTTTTAATGCTAAGAAACACATAATTATCAACCGGCTGTTATTTCATTTGCCTCATTTTATTGATTTGATATTTTGGTCTGTAGGCTTTTGCTTCTTTTTGCCTTTGGCATGGCTTTCGCTTTCGGTTGTTTTGTTTGACTTCCTCCTATTAGGGCAAGGGATGGACTCATGAGTACTCCTGTGAGGCCGTAGTCCTCCGACTTTGGCCGAATGAGAGGAAAAAATGGTGTTTTGTCTTCTTCTAAATTTGGTTTCCATTTCTCTTGAATTGCCCATTATTTATTCCTCAATGACAGGCGTAGGAGTGTGTAAGGACTTCTCCTTTTCCAAAGATCTAAAAGAAGTAGAGTTGGTTTATGAAAATCTAATCTTAAGTCCTACTGATCACAGCCCCATACCGACTATCCTATTCTTATTTGAAATAAAAGACGAATGACTTAAGGGTAGAAATTCTTTAGGTAAACACCACTCTATGGATGGGACAACTCTTGTCCTTTATCATCTACCAACCTATATGCGATCCCAAGATATACCTCTTTAACCACAAATGGTCCTTCCCAATTCTCATGCAACTTATTTCTTGGTCCATAAGATTTTATGAATTTTCGTTCGAGGACCATCTTACCCACTTCAAATTTGCATTCAATTACCTCTTTAGCATAAAACCTTGCACTTCTTTGACGATAAACTTTAGCATGATTGGCAGCAAGCATCTGATTTTCATCTAAGAGCTCCAATTTGGCCAACAAAGCTTCCCGATGTCCATTGAAATCTAAATCCTAACCCAATTGTGCTCTTAGTGAAAGGATGAGGAACTTGTATAGGAGTGCCGCCTCTAATTCGAACGTGAGAGCAAAAGGAGCTTGACCCGTAGGGGTTCAGATCAATGTTTGATACGCCCATAGAGCATCCACTAATCGTTCTGGCCACTTTGTGAAATTGTGTGATTTGCAAGTGTTCTTTATGATTCTGATGAAGGTTGTGTTTTGTTGCTTCTGCTTGACCATTACCTTGTGGATAATATGGAGATGAATGTTGCCATTGAATGCCGAACTTATGGCACATTTCATGAAGCTACTAGGCGATGAAATAAGGTCCATTGTTAGTGACGATGTCTCTTGGGGTTCCGAACCTAGCTAAAATGTTGCGCTTGATGAACTTGATCACTATTGAGGCTTTGATCTCAGAGAAAGTTTATGTTTCGGCCCATTTTGTGAAATACTCTGTGGTAGTGATGACAGAGGACTTCTTTTTTATTTCTCCAGTTCTGTTTTCCAAGGGTCTAACAACATCAAATGCCTAGATGGCGAAGGGCCATAAAGCGATCATTGGGTGATGAGATGAGGAAGTAGCATGAATCCTGTTGGCATGAAGCTGATACTTCACACAATGCCAAATGAAGGTGTTGCAATCTTCCTCCTTGGTTGGCCAGTAGTAGAGTTTGAGGAGTTTCTGGGCTAGTGAGTGGCCATTAACATGTCCACCACACTCATTGGAATGAGTAGCTTCTACTACTTGTTTAGCCTCTATCTCATCTAAGCAGTGAAGGAATACCCTACTAAGCAACTTCTTATGAAGCCCTCCTAGAATCTTATATCTCTGTGCTACTCTGCGAATTACCTTTCTATCCTGAGTTGTGGCATATTCCGGGATAGACCCATTCTTACAGTAATTCTTAATATCAAAATACCAAGGATTTCTATCGTCAAAGTTTACTATCGGCTCTACATAGGACACCTTTAACATAGAGACCTCTACATCAGGAGGCTTAAGGAACTGCATGAACAAAGGGTTAGAAAGAGAGGGAAAGTTCATTTTCTAGATCAAGATTGTTTTAGATGATTTGCCTGGTGGAAATTCTAAGGAGGAAGGAAGCGAAACGAGTGCGTTCGCTAGAATGTTTTGGGATGTTATGGTATGAACATAGGTGAGTTTCCTAAACTGACGGGTTACACTTTTCACTAGCTCTTGATATGGCTTTAACTTGGGATCTTTGGTCCTATATTTTTGAAGAACTTGTCTAAGAATTAGCTGAGAATCACCAACGATGCGCAGTTCTTTGAGTCCAAGCATTAGTGCTATCCTCAGTCCTGTTAAGAGTGACTCAAATTCTGCCACATTATTGGTAGCAGGGAAGGTCAATTGTTGAGCTTGGGAATGCTTACTCCTTCAGGTGACAACAAAGACTGCCCCTATCCCCTTATCTTTAGAGTTAAGAGCACCATCGAAACAGAGAATCTAAGATGGTCTATCATCTACTAAAGACCTCAATTCTTCACTGGGAAACTCAATTTCGACAGGAAAAAAGATTGGTAAAAGATGATGCGCTAGATGTTCTGCAATAACTTATCCTTTGATGGCTTTCTGATTCACATATGTCATATCAAATTAGTTCAAGAAACTTTGCCATCTAACCAAACGAAACGATCTGTCAATATTAGCTTTTGCAAAAGATATTTGATCTGGTCCATCTTGGCCGGAGGCTTTATCTTATAAGTAAAGAAATAATGCTTGAGCTTCTGAGCCACTCAGACGAGAATTGCACATGTCTTTTCCATGACAGTGTATTTCTTTTCTGCTTCATTGAATAACTTGGAAAGGTAATACACTACCCTTTCTTTCTTCTCATCATCATATTGGGCCAATACCCCTCCAGCAGAATCATCAGTAGTGGAAATATAGAGCGGTAGGGGATGTCCTACCACTAGGGGCATCAGGACTGGGGGACTTTGCTAATAGGTTTTCAATTCGTCAAAAGCCTTCTAACATTTTACATGCCAATCAAATTTTGCCCCTCCTTTTAGCAGTTCATAGAATGGCTTGCACCTCTGTGAATGTTGTGAAACGAACCTTCGAATGAACTGCAACCTTCTAATAAGTCCTCGAACTTCTTTGATATTATTGGGAGGCGGCATTTTAGAAATGACTTTGGTCTGTTAGGATCTATCTCTATTCCTCTTTTGCTTACAATGAACCCTAACAGCTTTCCTGATGATACTCCGAACACACATTTCTTAGGATTCACTTTTAATTGGTACTCCCTTGACCTTTGCAAGACCTTTCTCAAAGGGTGATCCTCTTGAGTCCTTAACTTTATCAAGACATCATCTACATATACCTCTATATCCACATGCATCATATCGTGAAAAATGCCCATCATTGCCCTTTGATACATTGCCCCTGCATTCTTTAACCCAAAAGGCATCACGACATAATAATAAGTTCCCCATGGGCTAGTGAAAGATGTCTTCTCTTGATCCTCTTCAGCTAATCTAATCTGGTTGTATCCCGAAAAGCCATCCATGAACGAAAGCATCTCATAGCCCATGGCGTTATCTATTAGGACATCTATGTATGGGAGTGCAAAGTCATCCTTTGGGCAGGCTTGGTTCGAATCTCTAAAATCTATGCTCACCTGACCCTAGCGTCCTTCTTCATCATCGGGATGATATCTACTACCCACTGAGGATAGAGGACAACTCTGATGAATTTCGCTTTGTGGAGTTTATCAACTTCCTTTTTGACTTTCAGAGCCAATTTCGGATGGAGTCTCCTTAATTTCTATTTAATGGGATTAACATCGGATTTTAGGACTAATCGGTGCTCCACTAAGGATATGTCTAGTTCTAGCATATTCTCATAAGACCAAGCAAAACCATCTAGACATTCCTTTAATATAGTCGTATCCCAGCTTCCTCTTTGGCACTCAAATTTGTATTAATAAGAATTATCTTAGGATCTTCCTCTATGCCAAAAAATTAATTTCCTTGGTTGGTTCATCGACTGCGGCTATTGGCTCATCCAATTTCTTTGCTCCACTTACATAAGGACCTATTGGATCATGTTCGTCCTTAGACTCCTCATCCTCATTAGTTACTCCCACATCTAAAAGATATACCCCAAGTCCATCTGATTCCAAGAATTACATGGCTTCTTGATTTTCAATTATATTGACTCAATCTTCCTCTGAGAACATGGATTCTTGAATTAAACTTCCACTTCTATATGCCAAGTCTAAAACAAAACACCTAGGAACTTCTCTCCTCTTCCCGTTCCGGTGGTGTGGACCTAAAGAAGTGCATTTTGAACCTACTCTTATTCCTAAATTATAATGTATAAGCGGATGGATGATTGATGAATTCAGTTGGTAGGAAAGAGAGGCCCATTGAACAAGGAAGCTCTTTGCAGACTTGTTCTCCCAGTATGAAGGTTCCTCAAAGGTGATTTGGCATTCTCTCTTTGTAAAATAGGCATTTTTTTTCGTGATCAGAGGTGATGAATGAGAAACAATGGTTGGGAGATTCTAGCATCAGAAGAGTGACGAGTGGAGGGACTGAGGGGTGGAATAATAACGGAATGAAAATGAGGGGACTAGGATACTGGTGGGCAAGAAAGACATCTATTTCTAGATGTAATGAGGATCCATCATCCAAAGTCTGTAGGCCAAATAGTGTTTGGAGTTCCAGCTCTTCTTCCTCCTCTTTTTTGCCACTCTCATCAGATGGATTGTCCCTCATCTTGATAACCATCTGTTGGGGTTTCTCGGTTTCTCCGGATCGCTCACGCAGCGGAAAATAAAATATTTACAGCGATCCGTTCCCGTTTCGAAATCTAAAGTACGATAATCGGATTATCGAAGTTCTCACCGTGTGCGGATTCGAATCCGCAACCGTTCGGTTCCGTCAGTGCGACACCGCAAGCCGCGCAAGCGCCCGGCCTCTAGCGAAGTCCACGCGATCCACCACGCGACGGATATCCTCGAGTTCCTCGTTCTTCGCAACCCATGAAGCCTCTGCCGGTCGCCGCAATGATCGCCGCAACGCGCGGACGATTTCCCGTCGAACGGGATTCGGAGAAGCGGCGGAGCAGATCTGGATCTGCCTGGACGCCAGAGAAAGACAGAAACTGAGGAGGGGCGGCTAGGGTTAGCAGCAGCTTGGCCTGCTCAGCCCGTTCGCTATGTTTTATACTAACCGTGCGGTTTTTCATAAAAACCCCCAGTTTATATAAAACCCACTTATTTATCCATCGCCTTGAGAATCATGTGCGTGTGACCCTCTAGGCCCAAGTACCAGTCCAGTTAATGGCCCAACAAGCCTAGTGACTCATCACTGGCTTTATTAATTAATTAATAACCCTTTATTAATCAATTAATCAATCGAATTGATGTCGCACATCGAATTCGACCGGGCCTCCGATCACGTTGGGTGCCAAGCAACACCGCGTGAACCCAGAAGGTATTTGGGGTTAAGTAACCCACTCTTGGAACCTTTCTGCCGACAGTTACCGCGTGGATATAATCCTTCATTCGTACAATGCTCTCGAGTCAACTCAGGGTATGGCGAGCTGTCAAACCCTAACCGGTCGACTCACTTGGATTGGATGCCGCTGATGAATATCGGAAAACTCCTTTCCCGATATTATCGTCCGCCCTGGCCAGGGACTTTCGCGCATCCTTCCTAGAGCATTCTCTCTCTAAGTACCGAGAGCGAATGATTCCTTATTGACACACAATTCCCTTCGACGGTATTCCGCTGTACCCAATCCTTGGCGTATTAGAATCCCGTGGCTAGAGATTCGTAAACCAAGGTCAAAGCACAGAAGTCCACCGTCAAGGTGTCCTTGGTGTCTCAGGTCCGAGGACCATCTACGCAACTGCGACAATAGAATCAAGCTGGTTGACAGTGAGGTACAATACCATCTAGCGATTCAGTCGGATCAGTTCAGTGAACTCATTCTCCAATGAGCACCTACAGATTCGCCTTAGTGTCTCCACACAAGTGACTTATGAGACCAGTCACCCTCATCATATGAGCATGAGTAATCTGTACTAGTCTAACCGGATATCCGATGTCCTTCTCGGATATCCTTCGACTAGGAACGATTAAGAATATGTGTGTTTAAGTGATCAGTCTCATTAGTATGATCTCATCATAATCTGATCACTATAGCACATATTCACGGACTTCATTATGAAACGATAATTAATGTGATTTACACATAATGAATATTATGCCATTATATTAATAAAATGAACGAGATTTACATAATCAGATTGGCTTGTAGGCCACCTAAACTAACAATTTCCCACTTGGACTAAAGCCAATCACCTTTATACAATAAGCCCATAGACTCTGGGTGACGCTCAAACACAATTTGAGCCAACGGCTTTGTCAGTGGGTCTGCTACAATGTCGACGGATGGAACTCTTTCCACTACTACATCTCCTCTGGATATGATCTCTCTGATAAGGTGAAAGCGCCTCAGAATATGCTTCGATTTCTGATAAGACCGCGGCTCTTTCGCTTGCGCAATTGCTCCATTGTTGTCGCACAACAGTGGAACAGGCTCAGAGATGCTGGGAACAACGCCGAGGTCGGTGATGAATTTCTTCAACCACACTGCTTCCTTGGCGGCTTCAGCTGCAGCAATGTACTCAGCTTCAGTCGTCGAATCTGCAGTGGTTACTTGCTTGGAACTCTTCCAGCACACTGCCCCTTCGTTCAATGTAAACACGAATCCAGATGTTGACTTGCTATCATCTGGATCCGACTGGAAACTCTAGTCAGTAAAGCCTCGCAGTTTAAAGTCACCTCCTCCATAGACAAGAAACATATCCTTAGTTCTTCTCAAGTACTTAAGGATACATTTCACTGCCTTCCAGTGCTCTTCGCCTGGATCAGCCTGAAATCTACTCGTAACACTTAGAGCAAATGCAACATCAGGCCGTGTACATAGGATGGCATACATGATAGATCCTTTGGCAGAGGCATAGGGTATCCTATCCATGATTGCCCTCTCATCAGGAGTCTTAGGAGACTGATCCTTTGAGAGACTAATTCCATGTCTCATCGGTATGAGACCTCTCTTGAAATTTTCCATGCCAAAACTTTCGACTATGGTATCTATGTACAAGGATTGGGTCATTCCAAGCATCCTCTTTGATCTATCTCTATAGATCCGTATTCCCAATACGTAGGATGCTTCTCCCAAATCCTTCATGGAGAAGTTTTTCGACAGCCAGATCTTTACTGATGACATCATAGCTATATCATTCCCAATGAGTAGTATGTCATCTACGTAAAGAATTAGAAAAGTGACTGCACTCCCACTGGTCTTCTTGTACACACAAGGCTCATCTTCATTCTTAATGAAGTCATAAGACTTGACAGCCTCGTCAAATCTTATGTTCCAACTCCGGGAAGCTTGCTTCAGTCCATAAATGGACCTCTGAAGCTTGCACACTTTATCTGGAGATTCTTTGGATGTGAAACCTTCTGGTTGTATCATATACACCTCCTCCTCAAGGTTACCATTGAGGAAGGCAGTCTTCACATCCATCTGCCAGATTTCATAATTAAAATGTGCAGCAATGGCGAGTAGAACTCTGATCGACTTTATCATGGCAACTGGTGAGAAAGTCTTGTCATAGTCAATTCCTTGCCTTTGACGATATCCCTTTGCCACCAACCTTGCCTTATAAGTGTCGATCCGTCCATCAGCACCGATCTTTCTCTTAAAGATCCACTTGCAACCGATGGGTACAATACCCTCGGGTAAGTCCTCCAAGTTTCAAACTTGGTTGGTGTACATGGACTGGATTTCTGAGTTCATGGCTTCTCGCCATTTCCCGGCTTCTGGGCCTTCTATGGCCTCCTGGTAGGTTTTAGGATCATCATCCTCATTATATTGTACCTTAGACTAACCTTCAGCAATATGTCCCACATATCGTTCGGGTAGTCTAGGTAGTCTACCAGATCTGCGAGGCTCATCTGTCTGTACCTGAACAGATTCAGGAACTGATATCTCATCTGATGATAATGTAGCTGTTTGGGGATCTGGAACCTTTTCCAGTACTATTTTACTCCCACTGTCCTCCTGGAGAAGGTATTCCTCTTCCAAGAAGACAGCTTTCCTGGCGACAAACACCTTTTGTTCACCAGGATGGTAAAAAATAGTATCCAACGGTATCCTTTGGATATCCCACAAACCTGCATTTATCAGTTCGTGATTCCAGCTTGTCTGGATCATGCCTCTTTACATGAGCAGGACAACCCCAGACTTTAACATGTTTAAATTCTGGTTTCTTGCCTTTCCATATCTCATATGGAGTAGAGGCCACAGACTTGCTGGGTACTCTGTTCAGTAGGTATGCTGCTGACTTTAGAGCATACCCTCAGAGGGACACTGGTAATCCCGAAAAGCTCATCATAGATCGCACCATGTCCAACAAGGTGCGATTCTTCCTTTCTGATACACCATTCATCTGTGGTGTGTATGGAGGGGTCAGCTGAGAAATGATACCATTATCCTTTAAAAATTGTGTGAAATTAGTACTCAAGTATTCTCCTCCTCGATCTGATCGAAGAGCTTTAATACTCTTTCCTAATTACTTCTCTACCTCATTCTTGAACTCCTTGAACTTCTCAAATACTTCCGACTTGTACTTCATTAAGTACACATAGCCGAATCTTGAGAAGTCATCGGTGAACGTGATGAAGTATGAAAAGCCACCTTTGGCTTGGGTAGACATGGGACCACATACATCCGAATGTATTAGTTCCAGAATATCCTTGGCACGTTCTCCATGTCCAGTAAATGGAGATTTTGCCATCTTTCCCATAAGGCAGTATTCGCATGTTGCAAACGATTCATAATCGAATGTTGTTAAGTAACCATGCTTGTGCAACTTTTGCAACCTGCTTTCGCCAATGTGCCCAAGTCTACAATGCCACATGTAGGCTTGGTTCACACAATTCTTGCTCTTCTTAAGAGCATTATCAATCTGAAGATTGTAATAAGAAACATCTAATAGATATAGACCGTTGACTAAAGATGTTGAAGCTATTGATTTATTACTATAATAAATCGAACAACTTCTATTCTCAATAGTCAACCTATATCTTATCTTGTCCAAACAAGATATTGATATGATGTTCTTTATTATGCTAGGAACATAATAACAATCTTCTAATAATAAGGTGTCTCCCGATGGAACTTGAGGTTTGCTGTCCCAACAGCAATCGCCGCAACTTTTGCGCCGTTTCCTAGCCTCAATTCCACCTCACCTTGTCTCAGCTTGCACTTACTTGTCAGCATTTGTATATCATGACAGATATGAGAAGCACATCCGGTATCCAATACCCAAGATGTGGAATCTCTAACTGATAAGTTGATATCTATCATATAGATATCTGAAGCTTCAAACAGCTTCACTCTTCCATGAGCTTTATCGTTAAGGAACTCCTTGCAGTTCCTCTTCCAGTGACTATACTGCTTATAGTAGAAGCAGTCACCCTTCACTACTCCTTTGCCTTTGTCCTTCGATCTTTTATTGTTAGCTATCATCTCTGCTTCAGGAGCATCCAATGCCGATTCAGCAGGAGGATCAGCTCCAGGGACGAAGTCAATGCGCTCAAATATGAAGACATTCTTCAGGCTTCTGAACCAATCTGAGTAGATCAGGTAAGTCAAAAGGGCATCAAGTATGCCACAGAATGAGTTATTCGACGACATAGTTCCCTACAGGAGATAAGTAAAATCTATTTAGCAGATGTTCAATTATTAAAATTTAAAACAAGACATGGTCTTTTGTTCAAGTTTAACTCCCACTAATTTTCGACGGACTGTATAACCCTCAGTTATACAGAACGGGAGACGCCGACAGTCTCCTAGTGGGGATCAGAATCTCAATGACTTGCACTACAGCCTTGTGGATAGCACAACAAACTGTAATACAATAAGAGAGCACCCAACTCATGGGACTTGCAACTCCTTGCAATATCTGATCATAGCTTCGGTTCCCAGAGATTTAATGGCCTTGTGGATAGCACAACAAACCATTAATTCTGGTCTAAGCTAACCATCATTACGCGACGAGCATAGATTTGCATACAACCCTTGTGGATAGCATAACAAAGCTACATGGTTCCTCTACCCCGATCTATAGGCATCTAATGCCATAGCCACAGTCTCTCCTCCCAATTAAGCAGGCCTTGTGGATAGCACAACAAACCTGCCTAAAGTGATTTGAATCCTATGACTATAACGATGGTGGACTACGCGGTAAGTTCTCAACTACTCGCGTTATGGCTTAGAGTTTATCTGAGGGTATTTAGATAACTTTTATCTTGGTCTCTCCTAGGTGATAGTATATAACTACATCGTATATATTTACTAAATACTATAACCTGCTTTGATTCATAATCAAAAGAAAAACAATGCATCTCATACATGTCATTAGTGTGGTCATGGATAGCACAGTGGGTTTGACTGGAGCCAACAGTCAAACGCACACACAATCTAATCATAACATTTACATTAGATATCCTGTAATCACATAGGCAAGAGATCTCCATCTTTTCGCCTTCCTGGTTGCAGTTGTGGATCGTCCTCGCTCCTTCCTCGGTTGCCTCGATCAGATTACAATAATTCTAGAATTACAAGTAAATTGAAGAAGGCCTTATGGCGAGTACAAGAGAGAGAGGGAAGTAGAAATACATCGGAGTATGAGAGAGAGAGGTGCGCAAACCTCTATTTGTTAACAATTAATAAACAATCATACATCCACGATCCACACAATCCATTCATCACATGAATAATAAATTAAGTGCATATCCATGACCACAGTGTGTTTTAAACATTCCACACATGATTCAGCGCATCACATGGCTAAAATAAAAGAGTTTTCAAAATAAATAAGTTTTGGCTTTCAAAAAGTTGGGATCCAATCAAAATTGGTATTTGAATTTCGAAAACTCATTTTATTAACTTAACATGCAATTAAATCAAAATTTAAAAGCATTAAACACACATCACATGTGCACACGCTCCAAATTAATAATTCCAGATTATTCCATGCAAATTAGAACATTTCTAATAATCTAACACTGAGATTAAACCCCATTAATAATCTAACAATTAGACTATTAAAAACTAATCTAACTCTTAGATTAATTCAACAAAGTTAATTAACAATTTAACACTTAAATTATTAATTAACTATAATTATTAATTAACTACTAATCTAACTCTTAGATTAGTTAATTTAAAATTAATTATTAACTTAACACTTAAATTAATAATTAACTTTAATTAATTAATAATTACTAATCTAACTATTATATTAGAAGATTAATGTTAATCATTAATTTAACCCTTAAATTAATAACTAACAATAATAATTAAAGACTACTAATTTAACACTTAAATTAGTCATTTAAGTCAATTATTAATTTAACAATTAAATTAACAACTAACTTAAATAATTAATTAACAATTAGATGAAACAATAGTTAATAATCTAACAATTAGACTAATAACTATTAATAACTAATTTAACGTTTAAATTAGTTAAATTGAGGTTAATAATCAATTTAACATTTAAATTAATATTAACCCCAATTAATCAACAACTAATTGCTAATTAATTAACCCTTTATTAATAAATGATTCAAAATCATTAATTAAGCCTAAATAATTAAATTTGAATAATAAATTAAATATTTCAAAACTTGTTTTTGAATTTAAATTAAAATCCAAATTTAATTTTAATTGGGCTAGGGGTTTAAGGGGGGGGTATTTTTGAACTTGTGAAGGGAGGGTAAGGGGGTTCAGCCATTTGGCTGAGCCATGGTTCGGGCCCCTGCCCAGGCCGTCTAGGGCCGGTTCGCCCACGGACCTGGTCTGGTCGGGTCATGCCATCGTGTGGCGGCTCGGTCAAACCGGCCCACTCGCATTTGAGCCGCTCGTCCCTAACCCGACGCCCCCTCCATAACAGAAACCCTAGTTTCTGTTGCAGGTGGGCGGCGAAGGTGTGGCAGCGCCGGCGGTGGCCGATGCCCGGCGTCGCCCGGCGCCGGACGGCGACGTCCCCGGCACCAGTGGGCTCCCCGGCGCCGGCATGCCCGCCGGTGGGCTCGTTCATCTCACTCTTATCAATGTTAAGATTTTCTGGTTTCTTTAAACCCATGGAGATGGAAGATGAAGGAGCATGCTGCACATCACTGGGAAGCTCATTCCTGCGACGCCAAGGAATTGCAGTGATGACCGGTTTGGTCACAGGTCATACCTAGACCTCTGGCCACCTTCCCATCGCATGGGAAGGCCCGATTGAAGACGCTAAACCACGCCGTTCTTCGTCCCACGAAGAACACGAAAAATCCCATATAAAATTCCGAAAAATGCAGAATAATAATCCGATTATGTGTGTTCATCTCATGAACACAGATTCAGCAAAATTCGAGTGTTAAAGCATGGAATAAATTCAAGGAAAAATTAATTCGGAGACCGAAACGGGACGAGAAACAGTGGAACCTGGCTCTGATACCATTGTTGGGTTTTCTCGGTTTCTCCGGATCGCTCACGCAGCGGAAAATAAAATATTTACAGCGATCCGTTCCCGTTTCGAAATCTAAAGTACGATAATCGGATTATCGAAGTTCTCACCGTGTGCGGATTCGAATCCGCAACCGTTCGGTTCCGTCAGTGCAACACCGCAAGCCGCGCAAGCGCCCGGTCTCTAGCGAAGTCCACGCGATCCTCCCCGCGAAGGATATCCTCGAGTTCCTCGTTCTTCGCAACCCACAAAGCCTCCGTCGGTCGCCGCAATGATCGCCGCAACGCGTGGACGATTTCCCGTCGAACGGGATTCGGAGAAGCGGCAGAGCAGATCTGGATCTGCCTGGACACCACAGAAAGATAGAAACTGAGGAGGGGTGGCTAGGGTTAGCAGCAGCTTGGCCTGCTCAGCCCGTTCGCTATGTTTTATACTAACCGCGCGATTTTTCATAAAAACCCCCGGTTTATATAAAACCCACTTATTTATCCATCGCCTTGAGAATCATGTGCGTGTGACCCTCTAGGCCCAAGTACCAGTCCAGTTAATGGCCCAACAAGCCTAGTGACTCCTCACTGGCTTTATTAATTAATTAATAACCCTTTATTAATCAATTAATCAATTGAATTGATGTCGCACATCGAATTCGACCGGGCCTCTGATCACGTTGGGTGCCAAGCAACACCGCGTGAACCTGGAAGGTATTTGGGGTTAAGTAACCCACTCTTGGAACCTTTCCGCCGACAGTTACCGCGTAGATATAATCCTTCATTCGTACAATGCTCTTGAGTCAACTCAGGGTATGGCGAGCTGTCAAACCCTAACCGGTCAACTCAATTGGATTGGATGCCGCTGATGAATATCGGAAAACTCCTTTCCCGATATTATCGTCCGCCCTGGCCAGGGACCTTCGCGCATCCTTCCTAGAGCATTCTCTCTCTAAGTACCGAGAGCGAATGATTCCTTATTGACACACAATTCCCTTCGACGGTATTCCGCTGTACCCAATCCTTGGCGTATTAGAATCCCGTGGCTAGAGATTTGTAAACCAAGGTCAAAGCACAGAAGTCCACCGCCAAGGTGTCCTTGGTGTCTCAGGTCCGAGGACCATCCACGCAACTGCGACAATAGAATCAAGCTGGTTGACAGTGAGGTACAATACCATCCAGTGATTCAGTCGGATCAGTTCAGTGAACTCATTCTCCAATGAGCACCTACAGATTCGCCTTAGTGTCTCCACACAAGTGACTTATGAGACCAGTCACCCTCATCATATGAGCAGGAGTAATCTGTACTAGTCTAACCGGATATCCGATGTCCTTCTCGGATATCCTTCGACTAGGAAGGATTAAGAATATGTGTGTTTAAGTGATCAGTCTCATTAGTATGATCTCATCATAATCTGATCACTATAGCATATATTCACGGACTTCATTATGAAACGATAATTAATGCGATTTACACATAATGAATATTATGCCATTATATTAATAAAATGAACGAGATTTACATAGTCAGATTGTCTTGTAGGCCACCTAAACTAACACCATCTTCTCTTCTTCTTGAAATCCAATAGCCCCTGAAGCAAATTGTTCCCAAAGCATCTAGTCCAAGGGCTGCCAATACTCATCCCTATGTAGCTATCCTAATCCTACTCCATTGTAATTCTCTTCATCCTCGATAGGCTACCTCATTCATTGCTCTTCCTTTCCTAGCCCTTTCCCTGGATAATATCCCATCTTCATCATCATTTGCCAACCCCTTCTTTCATTATCCACTTTCGTCACCTTCCTGAGTGGTGATAAAACAATAGCTGTCCCAACTTCCTCTCCTAGTGGAGACGAATTGACTGTGGACAAAGTCTCTTCATTTTTCCTTTCAATAACAGTCATGGTGGGGAGTTGTTCTATAGTTATGATCTCCAACACTTCCACTATGGGGATACATTTGATCTTAACTATTTTTCCCTTCAACGGAAATTTGTAACATTGGTGTGCTATGGATGGGATCCCCATGGTTTGTTCTATCTAAGGGCTTCCCAAAATCAACTTATAGTTCAACATCTAAAATGAAGAATTATGAGGGCATGATTATTGGCCCAACTTCGACTTGCAGAATGATTTTTCTAGGAGAGGTTCTTTTGGAGTCCTCATAAGTTGAAATGATAGTTGAAACCTTTACCAACTCTTCTTCCTTCACTCCAATTGTTCAAAGTCTTCATTGGGCATACATTGATGGATGACCCAGTGTCAATCAAAGTGGAGTCTACCTTTACTCCATTCAGTGTGATAGTAAGTAGTAAGGGTAGAGAACAGTGTTTGGAAGCATCCGAATATTCATTGGAGAAAGTGATCATTGGTTGTCGCTGGGTGACAGAAAGGATAGCATGGGAGATGTCATTGGCTGGAAGATCTCACTCACCATGTCCTTTTTGAGGAACTTGAGAAGTGTTTCTTGGTGTGAGGGAGACCTTTTGATTAACTCCAAGATGGAGATCTTTGATGTGGTCTTCTCAAGGTGTTAGAGGATATCATACTCTGTGGACGTAGAGTTTGATTGAGTGTTGGACTTCCCTTAAGTCTCAGGCATTTTGAAAGGTTGTGAGACTATTCTACTCCTGAGCGAGAGGTTCATGGTGGTTTCAATGGGAGCATGGACTTCTTTAGGATTTGGTGTGTTCAATTGAAGTGGACGGAGTGATTAGAAGCCATGAGTGAGGATGTGGCTTGAGTCAGGAACATAAGTGAAGGATCATGACCTAAGGGTATTGTTGGAGCGAGTTCCTTTTTGGGCCAGAGGATCACTAAAAGGCCTTCCTACTTCCTGGATAACTTCTACACTCACTTCTGCCTTTTCACAATAACCTTCCTCATCTTCCCCATATTCTTGGATTAGTGGTTTCTCCTTCATATCCCCAAAACCGTTACCTTCGGATCACCTGGGGTTCTCATCCAACTATAAAAGTGTTGACTTCCTTTTCTTGTTCTTTTCTTGACATGGATGCATTCTGGACATTTTGATGATCTGGGAGGGGATTTTAAACTATGCCTAAGTTCTGATTCCTTCCCTTCAAGTTGGAGATTGCCATCCTAACATCTTCCCAATTGATACATTCTTCATCATTTATGTCATAAACCCAATCTCTAAATGCAAAATAGTTGTGAGAGGTATCAACATTAGGAGAAATCCCCTCCCTCCGAGGTGAAAGTTAAATGGCTTTGCAAGTTGTAAGAATAAAGAAGATATCACCCAAAGATTCTGAAAGTGAGGGATAGGAAGTCCTTTTTGGGGCAGGCCTACCATAACTATTTGGCGAAGGGACAATAAAGTATTGCCGATGGTTGTTGGCAGTGGTGGTGGTAGGATCGGGATTGACAGGTCGCCCCTTGGCCGGCTGATTGAAGGCGTTGACATTTTCATTGGTAGTGTCCCCCTCAGTGGTTGATATAGGTGTTGCCTTCCGATTTAGGCGTGGGTCTCAAGAAAGGAAGCGAGAGTAAAATCTCTGATCTGGGTCTGTATCACTCTAGCTCTGTTATACAATTAGGCAAAGGTCTGGAGTTCACTGAGCATCAAAATGGTTTTAAGCTGGAATGTTGCATTGCTCACAATTATGGTAATTGCCTGAGCTTCTGGAATGATAACTTTGGCTCTAGATGCCATCACCTCCATCTATTGGAAAATTGGATGAAATCTTCATCTGATTTCATTTTTTCTGACACTAAATATAAAAGAGTAGGAGCCAAATTAGTCATGTGACTAAAATGACTAATAAGTTTTTTAGAAATAGTGTCAAAATTGAGCAGATTCTTAGATGAAAGTGAGGTGAACCAATGCAGAGCTTCTCTTTGTACGGATTTCTGAAAGAGATGGATCAACAACACTTTGTCATACAACCATTGGTGTGAATCCATAAAGAAACCCGACAGATGGTGATGCAGGTCAGTACTCCCATCATACTTTTCGTACTTGGGAGCCTTAAACCTAGGCGGAAAATATGCTGGGGGAAGTTTGCAATATTCAACTAAGGAATATGGCTTGGAAACTGATAGTGACTCAGCAAGCAATTTTCTGAGGTAAGGCTCCATCTCTTGCTTTGAAATATATTCTGGAGGTCCAACTATTTTAGATGAGGCTGGGATTGAAGAGACTGGTTGGCAGGGTGTGGCTGCAACGGGGACTAGCATAATGGGTGGAATTGAGGCATTTAGATTGGATTCCAATTGAATTTTGTGAAAGGTGTGTGGGATAGATTTGAAAAAGTAGAATGATTGATTGGAGTCTTGCCTTTTGAGGAGATTTGGATGAGCTGCTCAGGTGTGTACCTTGACAGCACCCTAATTTTGTCAACATCATCACTAGGATTCTGCACTGCTTATCTTTCAACCCTGAGACTAACTGCTTCTTCCTCCTCATAGGAGGAGAATTCATCTAGATCTTCATGACATGAAGTAGCTCCTTGATTTGTGTTAAACATACATACATATGTACTGGCTCTCATGTCTTCTATTTCAAAAGGAAGTTCATCTTCAAACATAGGATTTGAAAATATATTGTTCATTTTTCTGTGTTTTGCAAACAAGTTGAACAAGCAATTATTTCCCTTAAAATGTTAATTTAGAGTTTAGCCTGTGTGCTTTCTGTTTTAAGATTTACTGGTGCATTCTTAAAAGAAAAATTGATTTCTTAGGGAAAGGTCCAACTTCAAGCTAGCTAAAACCTGCACTCATCCCAATCCTAGGGTTCTAATAGGGCTTACTCCAGGTACAACCAGCTCAGTCACCGTGAAGGAATTCAAAGTATACAGAGACTAACAGAGATTCTCTATTTAAATTACTTGTCTGCTTAGGTAAAAATCCCCAAACAAAGAGTTAATCCAAAAGAGAGAGTGTTTCCTAGTAAAATGTGCAGAGGCTCTTCCACTAACCCCAAAAAGGTTTATTAAATAAAAATCACATAAAAAAAAACCTCAAAAAATAAGGGATTAACAAAATTATCAATTAAACCAATTCTGAACAGGGTCCATTTGGCAGCCAAATTGATGGCCGTCTGACAGATAAGACGGCCACCTACCTGGCCGCCTGGTGGATCAGGTGCCCGCCCCCCTAGCTGTCTGATGCTTTAGAAGGCCAACAGTCTGGCCGTCTGATGCTTCAGAAGGCCAGCAGTCTAGCCATGTAATGCTTCAGAAGTCCAGCAGTTTGCCCTTTTGATGGCTTCAAACTGCTGGCCTTCACTACAACTTACAGAAAAACTTCAAAGATAAAGTGTTTGCAGAAAATAAAGAGGCGTGATGGGCACAAGTGATCCTACCGTGATTGCCAAGGAGGTGTAGGCACTGAAAATGACTCCACTCTCAACTGGTGAGTGGAGACCGATCCCTGTAGTTACAAACTCGGGATAGGAAAAAATGATGATAAAATATCAAAATGGAAGGTAAAGAACTTGATGTACTAAGACACAAAGAACAAAATGGTGATCGCTAGGGTGTTTTACCTCGACCAGTAGAAGCTACCTTGATCGCGAGTGGCACTCTGAGACCTCTTCATATCTAGCAGAATTTGTGGTCCACACTCCCTTCCCCTTGGCCGGCCATGGAGATGGGGCCTCACGCTTGGATTTCCTGCAAATTAACCACAAAGCGAAACACCCATTAGACTCTTAATTAGCATAGTATCCATTCACTGAGATGAAAAATATCCCAATTGGGGGTGAGCTTACTGGATGTGTGGGTGTGAAAGATGAGTGACCAAGTGTTTTGGCCACCCACCTTCCCGTTTTTTATGTTTTGGATCAAAGTAAACTCCTTAAAAAGGACCTAAGGTACCTAATCATGAGTGCATGTGTGTGCAAAAGAGATCCAAACAAGAACGAAATCCTACAATGCATGTATGCCTGCAAAGGTGCATGAAAAATATGATGAAAAGAGAAATGAGAGAGGAGAGTAGGGATCCCCTTTGACACCGAAGAGAGGGTTGCGTGGGCACAAGGTTGATGGCACGTTCCTCCTTCCTAGAGGCTTCAAGACTCCATGGTCGTCCCTTCCCATGACCTCCAAAAGAAAGGTCTAGTGCTAGCCTCGTAAGTCCCTTTTTTCTCTCTCTTTTTGGTTGAAAATGGTGCCCTAACCCTAGTGGACCCTCCTAGCCTTACCTCCAAGATGGAAGAGAAGTTAAATAGGTCAAGGGGGCCGAGCTAAAACGAGAGGAACTCTTTCCTTCGTGAACAAATGGATGAGGATGGAGAAGAGTAGGAAGAGGACTCCTAAACAAACCCTAGCCCAAAACCCAATAAAAAACCATCAGCTAAGCCCTAAATTAACTTCTTCCCAATCCATTAGAGTGAAACAATGTAGGAGAAATGGTCAAAAACTTGAGAAAATAGTGCACATGAAGATAGGGGACGATTCTGCAACAAACCCTAGCCATCTGATGGCATCAGACGGCCATCGATTTGGTCTTCTCATGTACCAAACCCAAAAGGTTAAAAACGTGAAAAAAGTTAAAGAAAAAAGCCAAATGGGTCAAAAGGGTTTTTAAAAAATGAATTTTTAAAAGTTCAAGTGCATTAAAAAATGAACTGGAGGATCTTAAAATAGTCAAAAAGGGTTTTGAAATCATGCACCTTTGAAATATGAAAGTTCTGTGACAAGTGCATCAGACCTGGCTGTCTAATGCATCAAAAGGCCAGCACTTTGGCCTTCTGATGGATTCACTAAGAATGACTAAAAAAGTTTTAAAAGTTAAATTTTATGTTTTAAAGGGTCCAAATGAGTGAGAAAAGGATAAAATGGGTCAACATAAAGGCCCGTTAATACAAATAAAGTTCAAATCGCTCTATAGGATGGGCCAAAATTGGGTGTCTACAATTGCCCCTCCGTAGCATCCTCTTTGAAGGGGAGCACGGCGGACTGATAAGTGGATGGTACGGACACTACACCCTATTTTGGGCCCCTCCACTCTGATGGGGAACCTATTTAAAGTCTGACACTATGGTGATGTAAGTTAGGAATGCTGAAGGGAAAGAATTGTGTACCCATAAACCACAATCTAGGAGGTTCTCCGGCAATTGCCACAAGACTCCAACACACTCCGAAATGCCTGTCCAGCCGAAGGGGTTCAAGGGATGACAATCAATGGGGAAGAAGGTGTATTCCCAAACTCAATCAAAAACATTGCGTAGAGAATAAAAGATTTCAAAGTTGGATTATCAAAGTACAGGGCGATAGGGCCCCCCCTCTGCAATGGTATGCACAAAGAATTAATGATGCATGCTAGGTTTTAAAAAAAAGTCTATCTAATGCAAGAATCTGGAGGATTTATTTTAGGCAGCTCAAATAACTTAAACCACATAAACCATCATCATTTTTGTTAAAGGGGAACTCCGGTTTTATGTGCCTTAAGTTATTAGCCTCTGGTTTTCTAAACTAATGCCTACTCTTCAATCTTCTTCTTTATGCAAAAATCAGATGTTAGAATTATCATAAACAATAAAAGTGATAAGCACACATTTTTCTAGTTTTTCTTATTTTTTTAGATTTTTTTTTCAGAATTTTTTAGTCAGAAGACCAAATTGGTGGCCGTGTAATGCATCAGAAGGCCATCTACTGGCCGTCTGATGGTTCCATCAGAAGGTCAGACTCGCAGCCCTCTGATGCATCAGAAGGCCATCTACCTGGCCGTCTGATGGTCTCAAGCAGATTGTGCGAGCTTTTTCGTCTGGACATACTCTTGTGTGTGAGTGTTTACCTCTATCCTCTTCTAGGCATAAAATAAATGCGAATCTTGCTGGATGGGATCCTCGTGCTTCCTTCTTACTACTGTTCAGACTTAAATAGCTGCCAGTTTCCTTTGATAGGACCACTCTTGCTTCTGCACATAAACACTAAGAAAAAGTTATTTACCTAGTTTATTTTGGCTAGGGCTGTCAATGGGCCGAAGATGGAAACATAAATGGCACCTTCTGCTTCCGTTTCCTATAACGTTTGTCGGAGACGGAAACAGAGACAAAAGTGAGTGTTTCCGCTTCGGCATCCATTTCGGCTTTTAAATCGGAAATCGGAAACGAAAAAGGAAGTAAAAGGAAGTTTCCGCTATCATCATAGTTATATTAAGAAGTTATTTAAAGTCACTGTTACTATTCACTTTTCGATAATGTTTCTTCTAGTAATTAAAAAACTTAAACCTATAAAATTTTAATACATGTAAAAATTAACAATTTATTAATTTTGAATTTTGAAATCTACTTTATCTATCGATCTAAATTTACATATGAGTACACCCAAATATGTGCCATACGATCATATGAAAATTTTAAAACGTTTCCAACTTCTTACTATGGCCTTACTTTTATCAAACTGTCAAGAGATATTCTCACTATTGGAGATATATATATATATATGAAAACAGAAATAGATTAGCAGACACGGAAATGAGTGTTTCCGTTTCCGACTCACTATAATTATTGGAGATCTATTTTCGTTTCCTATAATTTAACGGGTGGTCTTTAATGGAGTTCTGTATCCATTAAAAAAATGAAAACGGGACAGATAATCGGAACTCAGGTATCTATTGGCAGCCTTAATTTTGGCCCTTTGCTAAGAAAAAATAATGAATACCATTCTAGTCTTGGTGATGAGTCAAGTGGCCTTGTCTTATTAAACAAACATGAGAAAATAAAAAAACATACGACATGCAATTATGCATATGCAAATGTATATACAAAATGGCAAGCATTCATGTAGATGCATTTTTTTTCGGATTTTTTTTGAAATATGTGATTTTTTGGATTTGAAATATGTAAAAAAAAAAATAGGTTTTTGAAATATGTGAATTTTTTGGATTTTGAAATATGTGATTTTTTTTGGATTTTGGAATATGTGATTTTTTTGGATTTTGAAAATGTGATTTTTTTGGATTTTGGAATATATGATTTTTTGGATTTTGAAATATGTGATTTTTTTGGATTTTGAAATTTGTGATTTTTTTTGGATTTTGGAATAATCATGGACAATTTATGCTACTTGGTTGCGCATTCCTCTCGAATGAGAAGACAAAATCATTTATATGGGTATTTAAGTCTTGGCTAAAAGGAAATGGTGGACAATCACCGAAAGCAATAATTATGGATCAAGATAAGGCTATATAAGCTATTATAGCTTAGGTGTTTCCTAATGTCAGACATCATGTTTTTCCTTTGGCACATATTGAGAAAAATCCTTGAAAAGAATGGACATATTTGTAGTAAATATCCTGACTTCATGGATGAGTTTGATGGATGTATCTATGATTCCATCACGATTCATGAGTCTGAAGAAAGATAGAATCAACTGATGGCAAATTATGAGGAGTGTAAGGAGAATGATTGGATGAAAGGTCTCTATGACAACCATTCAAAATAGGCTCCAATCTTCTTGAAGGATACCTTCTTTGCTTGTAACATTTACTTTCACAATGTCTATTTCATTCATATTCACAATGTGTATCATATTCATATATCTCATTCTTATTATACATTTTTTGGTGCAGGAATGTCAACCTCCCAAAGAAGTGAGAGCATCAACCATTTTTTTTATGGCTTTGTGCAAGGGAAAACCACTCTTAGATAATTCATTGAGAAATACGCTTTTGCACTTGAAAGGAGGTATGATACAGAAAATCAATTAGATGTGAAATCAATGGAGACTACTGCATTCCTACTAACTTCTTGCCCATTTGAAAAGCAAGTAGCTAGTATCTACACTAGGGGCATCTTCAAGAAGTTTCAACATGAGGTTGTTGAGATTAGCTCTTGCCTTCCTACCATATTGCACCATGATGAGAAGAGTTTGACAATGAGGGTAATGTCCTTTGGAAAGATAAAAGTGAATGGTATAGAGAAGGTTATTGCAAAAGAATTTGTAGTGTCATGTGATCAAGCTGATGAGATGGTTACATGTGCTTGCAAATCATTCCAATTCAGAAGATATTTAAGCCGACATGCATTAATGGCATTTAAGTTTGCAAGCATCCTTAGCATCCCGCATAAGTATTTCATGAGATGAACAGATGAAATGCGATACAAACATGCTATTGATGAATATAATATGTAAAATGGTATTGTTGATTCAACTTCTTATCACCACAACAATCTAATTTATTGTCTTATAAAAGTTGCCGAGGTTGGTTCAATGGCTGAAGTTGCATACAATGTAGTTATCGAAGAAATCCCTAAAATGATGAAGAGGTTGATAGATGTATGTGAGGCACATAAGGGGCCGGAATCATGGGTAGGTGATCATGTTATTGTTAATGATCCACCAAGAGCATCAGGGAAAGGAAGAAAGAGGGAAAAGATAGGAAGCTCTATTGAAAAGATCAAAAGGAAGTGAAGATCAAACAAAGCGTCAAGATGTAGGAACAATGGTATGTGTCTAATGCAGCACGTGCAATGTTTATTTCAGTGACTACATTTTCATTATGTTAGGATACTATATGTTTCGGATACTAGTGCTTGTGAAGAGACAGTCGAACCTATATATATGCAACCCATGCCAACCATGCAGCCCATGCATTCCGTTTATCCAATGCATCCAAGGCAGACTATGCAACCAATGCAGCCTGATGAGGCAGAATCCGATTCGGCCCATTAGAGCAGGCCCAAACCCCGTTCAGCCCAATAGCAGTAGTACTAGGCCCTCTGGCGGCCTCCAGCCCATCGGCGGCCCAGCAGCCCTCGGCCCAGTAAGCGGCACCGTCGCTCCCGGCCCAACAGGCTTCAGCCCGTCAGCGGCCCACCAGCCTTCGGCCCGGGAACAGCACGGCAGCCCAAGGCCCAGCAGACTTCGGCCCCTCAGCGGCCCAACCCCCTTCGGCCCGATAGCCGAGTCCGGCCCACTCCGGTGGCGGATCTGGCACTATGGAGGTTTACCAGTAAGCCCAAACATAGTCCTATATCGGCTACCACCGTTAACCAACCTCTATCCTCTGCTATAAATACACCGCTATTTATTGCCAAAGGTATGCAACTCCTTGCCTCCGAGACCCTTAAGGACTACGGTCCAAATAGCATTAAAGCTACTTCTTGCTTTCTGAATCGAATCATCTTCAGAAGCTAACTTGACCGTCGGAGGGGTTTCCTAAGGGCCAGAGCCCGGGACTCCTGCTGACCGGTTTCTTCTTCTTTCCCTCCTGCAGGAGCTCGGTTCGAATCATCGCCGACCTTCCCGAGCCGGTCTCGACCGCCGACCTCGGATTCCCCTCCTTGGTCTCGACGCCGTCCGACGGCTGCCCCGCAACGGGAGGCTCGGCCCCGCGCTATCCCTTCGTCCGACAAAAAAGGGCTCTTGGGCTCACTATCCAAGAACAAGCGGAGTCCGAGACCCTTCCGGCTTCGGACCATCGGCTTCAGCTTCATCGCCAGTCGGCCGTATAGCCGGGAAGAGCTTCATCCGCGCCGCCCCTTCGCCCGCCGAAGGAGCCACGGCCCCGACTTCCCGGAGGACGAGTCCGCACCGACCGAGGCGCCCCTCGGCCTTCGGACCCTCGTCTCCGCCTCCGCCTCCTCTTTTCCGGATCCCCGTCGGGCCCCAGCAACATCGATCCGAACCGGCTTCGGATCCTCTTTTCCGGATTCCGGCCTCGGAGTCCGGTCGTGATAGATCCAGTCTACATCACGTGGCGCCGTCTGTGGGAAACAAACAAGCAAGTCATGTCTCGACAACCTGTCACCCGGCGATCCGGACAAAGCAAAACAGAGGCACGGAAAGTCTCAGCGCGGCTACCACCCTCCGAAGGCACCCCGACCGTCCCTTCGAGTGCGGTTCGGCTAGTTGCGCCAGGGTCCACAGCTGAAGACAACCGGATGAAGGAACTTCAGCAGCAAATGATCGCACTGACTGCCACGGTCGCATCTTTGGCGGACATGGTATCCGCCATAGCCCGGTATCTTGGGATACTGAGCCAACTCCCCGGTCAAGCACCTCCCTTTTGCCCTATACAGAACGAGGAGCCTCGGCCAGCGCCTCCGCAAGTCTTCGCCGACGAGGCCGTTTCGGCAAACGAGCCCTCAGCACCACTAGCCCCTCCAGCGGCTCATCCTCAATCTGCAAATCAAGAACCTTCACATGGGCGGTATCGAAAGGAACGGGGCCGAGGCAAGCGACAGGGTCTGCAGCCACGACACCTACCGCTGATTGCTCCCCCTTCCCGAATGCTTACGGAGATAAAATCAATGCTCCGGCCGCCACAGCGTATGAAGACTGGTCTTCGCCGAAGGGATTCCGGCAAGTACTGCGAATATCACTGCGAGATCGGCCATGCGACTGACGAATGCCGGCAACTTCGGGAAGAGATAGATCGTCTCGTCAGAGAGGGCCAACTGCCACTGTACCGGTAGAAAGGGCCTCGACAAAGGCGTAACTGGAGGACCTCGGAGCAATAGGGCAACATCCAAAGAGATCTCTTCCAAGGCCATGCCTCTAAAACGACCGAGGGGCCTGCAGATTAAAGACCCCTTCGGGCTCACTTTTCCCTTGTACCTGAAATACGGAGTATCTTCGGCACCTCATGTAATTAGACCCGGGTTTTAGCCGGGAGGTATGAATGAAGTCTCTTTTGAAAAGACCGTGTCCGACAACGGATTTCTCCAAAGTCTGCGGCAAATCCGATCCGAGAGTGGCCTCGGCCATAAAAACCGAATCAGAGCGACACGGATCTTTATAAGTCCGCAAATAACCCGTACCGATCGGGAAGCGGCATGGCACTCAAAGACCGCGTCAACCCGATCCGAGGGCGGCTCTGGCCATTAGTATCGGATCGGAGCGGCATTATTCAAAGACCGCGTCAACCCGATCCGAGGGCGGCTCTGGCCATTAGTATCGGATCGGAGCGGCATTATTCAAAGACCGCGTCAACCCGATCCGAGGGCGGCTCCGGCCATTTAGTATCGGATCGGCAGGTGGTTTTTTCTAAGTCCGTGTAAACCGTACCGGGAGTGGCTTCGGCCATGCAAACCGTATCGGGAGCGGCATGGTTTTCTCTAAGTCCGTGTAAACCGTACCGGGAGTGGCTTCGGCCATGCAAACCGTATCGGGAGCGGCAGGATATTCTCTCAAAGTCCGCGAGTCCTTTTTGATCCGACGAATGGCGCCCGGCCATGTAATCCGGATCAGGACGCGGCATGGCATTCTAAGTCCGTGTAAACCGTACCGGGAGTGGCTTCGGCCATGCAAACCGTATCGGGAGCGGCATGGTTTTCTCTAAGTCCGTGTAAACCGTACCGGGAGTGGCTTCGGCCATGCAAACCGTATCGGGAGCGGCAGGATATTCTCTCAAAGTCCGCGAGTCCTTTTTGATCCGACGAATGGCGCCCGGCCATGTAATCCGGATCAGGACGCGGCATGGCATTCTAAGTCCGTGTAAACCGTACCGGGAGTGGCTTCGGCCATGCAAACCGTATCGGGAGCGGCAGGATATTCTCTCAAAGTCCGCGAGTCCTTTTTGATCCGACGAATGGCGCCCGGCCATGTAATCCGGATCAGGACGCGGCATGGCATTCTAAGTCCGTGTAAACCGTACCGGGAGTGGCTTCGGCCATGCAAACCGTATCGGGAGCGGCATGGTTTTCTCTAAGTCCGTGTAAACCGTACCGGGAGTGGCTTCGGCCATGCAAACCGTATCGGGAGCGGCAGGATATTCTCTCAAAGTCCGCGAGTCCTTTTTGATCCGACGAATGGCGCCCGGCCATGTAATCCGGATCAGGACGCGGCATGGCATTCTAAGTCCGTGTAAACCGTACCGGGAGTGGCTTCGGCCATGCAAACCGTATCGGGAGCGGCATGGTTTTCTCTAAGTCTGTGTAAACCGTACCGGGAGTGGCTTCGGCCATGCAAACCGTATCGGGAGCGACAGGATATTCTCTTAAAGTCCGCGAGTCCTTTTTGATCCGACGAATGGCGCCCGGCCATGTAATCCGGATCAGGACGCGGCATGGCATTCTAAGTCCGTGTAAACCGTACCGGGAGTGGCTTCGGCCATGCAAACCGTATCGGGAGCGGCATGGTTTTCTCTAAGTCTTTGTAAACCGTACCGGGAATGGCGCCCGGCCATGTAATCCGGATCAGGACGCGGCATGGCATTCTAAGTCCGTGTAAACCGTACCGGGAGTGGCTTCGGCCATGCAAACCGTATCGGGAGCGGCATGGTTTTCTCTAAGTCCGTGTAAACCGTACCGGGAGTGGCTTCGGCCATGCAAACCGTATCGGGAGCGGCATGGTATTCTTTCTAAGTCCGTGTAAACCGTACCGGGAGTGGCTTCGGCCATGCAAACCGTATCGGGAGCGGCAGGATATTCTCTCAAAGTCCGCGAGTCCTTTTTGATCCGACGAATGGCGCCCGGCCATGTAATCCGGATCAGGACGCGGCATGGCATTCTAAGTCCGTGTAAACCGTACCGGGAGTGGCTTCGGCCATGCAAACCGTATCGGGAGCGGCATGGTTTTCTCTAAGTCCGTGTAAACCGTACCGGGAGTGGCTTCGGCCATGCAAACCGTATCGGGAGCGGCATGGTATTCTTTCTAAGTCCGTGTAAACCGTACCGGGAGTGGCTTCGGCCATGCAAACCGTATCGGGAGCGGCAGGATATTCTCTCAAAGTCCGCGAGTCCTTTTTGATCCGACGAATGGCGCCCGGCCATGTAATCCGGATCAGGACGCGGCATGGCATTCTAAGTCCGTGTAAACCGTACCGGGAGTGGCTTCGGCCATGCAAACCGTATCGGGAGCGGCATGGTTTTCTCTAAGTCCGTGTAAACCGTACCGGGAGTGGCTTCGGCCATGCAAACCGTATCGGGAGCGGCTTGGTTTTCTCTAAGTCCGTGTAAACCGTAGCGGGAGTGGCTTCGGCCATGCAAACCGTATCGGGAGCGGCATGGTATTCTTTCTAAGTCCGTGTAAACCGTACCGGGAGTGGCTTCGGCCATGCAAACCGTATCGGGAGCGGCATGGTATTCTTTCTAAGTCCGTGTAAACCATACCAGGAATGGCTCCGGCCACGTATACCGATTCGGGAGGAGCCAAGGCATATCTCGGTTCGCGCAAGCGGAAGCATGAATGGCTTCGGCCATCCGACTAACGTAAGAAGCGGCAAGATGCCCCTTCGAGATCATGTGGACCACAGTAGTAAAGGCCCCGGCCGAATACTGTGACGACATTCTATCCGAACCGGCATCGAGTTTCGGCCTTACAAGTTATAGCGAACGACGACAGGATCTCAGGCTCCTGAAGGGCCATAGTCGGTCGATCATACGCAAACACCTAGGTAAAGCCAAACACATTCCTTGTATTTATAGAAGGAAGTACAAAAACCGGCCTTATCATAGGCCGAGGGCTTACAACAGAAGAAGAGGTAGAAGCGGGCTGTATAATCGGCCGGAGGTTTACGATAGAAGAAGAAGCGTAAACCGGCCATATCCTAAACCGAGGGCTTACAACAGAAGAAGAGGCAGGAATCGGGGAAGATCCCCACGTCATTCTTCGGCTTCGGCCTCCTCCGCCTCGGCTGCGGCTTGTCCCGGAGAGGGGGAGGGAGAGGGAGAGTCGACGATCTGCACCGCTTCAGGAGCGGCAGCCTCCTCCGTGGCAACCTCCTCGTCGGCGGCCTCCTCAGGGGCAGCTTCCTCAGGGACCCCCTCAGCGGGCGCAGCTTCATCATCCGGCGCAGGAGTCGAGGCCCTCTCGGCCATAAGTCCCTGCCACCAAGACAGGAGCTCCTTGGCTTCCGCGCCCCTCGGTAGGTCGACCCCCGTCAGATCGACACTCGGGCAGGCCCTCTGAGCAACAGCCAACCCAAGGTCGAAGACGGTGGAAGAAGCCTGCGCTTGAGCCTGGATGATCTCTTCGGTGAAGTCCGGGCCGGCCTTGTATTCGGCTACGGCCAAGTCTGCCACCTCCTCCAGCTCCCGCTTCAGCGCCGATACCTCCTCGGCGTGTCGCCGCTTCTCCGAAGCCCGTCGGGAGTCCTTCTCCTGAATCTGGGCCTTGAGGGCCCGGATCTCGGACTGTGCCACGGCGAGCTCCCCCTCGGCCTTCACCTTGGCCTCGGCGGAGGCGCGGGCCTCAGCCGTCTTCTCCTCCAGCTGCGCTCGCACTTGGGCACTCGAGGTCACGAGCCCCTCGACTAGAGGCTCGATGTCGGGCACCACCGAAGTACCCTCGCCCGAGCCATCCGACTCTTTCTCGGCCTCCAGGAGCTGGAGCCGGAGCTGCTCCTGATGGTGCAACAGGACGCTGCCTGTCACCGCAGCCTGCGAGCCGAAAGCGAACAGTGATCAGAAAAAAGGAAAATCAAGGGAAAGCGAAGGAAAGTTCGACTGAAGCGCCTACAAGCATGTTACCTGGACAGACAGCCGAGCGCTCATCGCCGCCAGGCTGAGGACCGAATGGTGCTTCAGCCCTTCAAAGGCCGAAGGGAGAGTGAGACTGCGGAGCAGACGGAGGCACGTCTGCGAGTCTTCCATGCTCTCGTCCTCGTAGATCCCCGGTTCGGGGCGCCACCACTTGCGCTGCACCCGCGGGGCCTGCGACCCGGCGCCTTCGTCGCCGACCCCGGCCGCTACAGCCGAAGGAGAATCGCCCCTCGGCGCTTCTGGAGATGCCAGCCTCGCGGCCCTTCGGGCCTCGGCACTCCTCCTGATCAGCGGAGTCTCCTCCGCATCCACGGCCTCTTCCGACCGGGGGCGCTTCGACTCTCGGCCGCCCCTTCGAGCGGCGAATTTCGACTTTCGCTCCCTCTCGAGAGCAGCAGCCGCGGCACGGCCCTCAGAAGAAGCCGTCGTCCTCGGGACCCCGCCTCGGGTCCTCGGGGCCCCGGCGCCTCGGCCGGTCCTGCCTGCCGCCTGCGGGGTCAGCGCTCGGCCCGGAACACGCCGGTCGGATATCCGGTCGAGGAGGGAGTCTAGATCGGCCATCGCTGCAAGCAAGAAAAACCCGTCAGAAACAAAACAGAGAACAAGTGCAAACTCAGAGCCGACTTACCCTCGGCCGAAACTTCATCAGCGTCCCCAGCCGGAAGAGCTTCGGCCAGAGGAGCGGCAGCCCTTCCTCCGCGGCCCCGCGGAGTTTCCCCAGGAGGAAGATAAGGGAAGGCCCGCACCGGATCGGATCTCGGATCCGGCCATACCCCGGCGGTCACCAGACGCTCCGACGCGTTGAGAAGCCCCCAGACACTATACGGGGTCATCATCTGGATGCGACTCACGAGGATGCTCTGGACCGGGGTGAGGGTAGGAGGATCCGAGAGGCCCGCAGCCAGCGGCGCCCATTCAGTAGGGAAGGGCCACAAACCCTTCTCCTTCTCCGGCAGGGAGACGAAGACGAACTTCCTCTTCCAGCCGTGGATGGACGAAGGCTTCCCGGAGAATACGCTTCGCCCAACCCGAGGGACGAAGCAATACCACTCGGACTTCCCCTACGTCTGAATTTTGAAGAGGCAGCGGAAGACATTGATGGAAGGGCGGATCTTCACTTGTGCAAAAACGCTCAAGAAACCGTATACGGTGCGCCAGGAGTTGGGAAAGAGCTGAGACGGAGCCAGCCCGTAGAAACTGAGAAGGTTGATGACGAAGGTGGGGAGTGGAAGACGGAAACCCGCCTCGAAGCTATCAACATAAATAGAAAAGGAACTCGGGCGGAAGGTGTTAGCCCGGGTGGCGGAGTCAGGCCGGATGACCGTCGTCCAGGAAGGGAGCTGGAAGTAGGAGACCAGGCGCGTAACCTCGGCGTCCGAAAGGGCGCAGGATGCTTCCGAAGCCATATCCGGACGACGGCGTCCCGAAGTAGAAGCCTGGCCTGGGCTCCGGGCCTCTTCGGCATACTCGGCCCCGGAGGTCTCGGCCCCGGAAACCTCGGCTCCGGAAGCCTCGGACCCCTCAGTCCCGGAGACCTCGGGTTCGTCGGACATTGCTGGGGCGGAGGAGTCTGAGGTGAGGGAATCCGACAAGAGAGATCGCAGGGAGCGGGAAGGAGTATACTCCTCGTCCGAAGGAGTAATCTCACTAGAAGAATCCCGGACCATAAGGCCACGAAGGGAAGGAGGAAAGCTGGGGCTTACTCGCAGAAAGGGGGAAGAAGGTCTCCCCTGAGCCGAGTGCGACTCCTCACAACCTCCCAACTCCACCAGCGATGCGCTCCAAGGAATGGAGACCTTCCAAGGTGGCCGACGAGCTCGGACGAAGCCTTCAGGAAGCTAGCTCTCCACAGGAGAAGGAAGAAGAGTTTGGAAGATTGTAAAGGAAACGTAGGCACAGCAGCAGGAAGAAGAACAGTGCCCTGCTGAGGCCTTGTATTTATAGAGCTCGCTCGGAGCGCCTCCCGCCGAAGCCAACGGCCGAGATCGTCCCGCTCGTCTCCTCGCCCCTCTCAGATGCACGCCACGTGCGTCGTCCTTCGGCAATGATGACGGACCGGCTCCGGGACTTGCAGCGAAACAATTAACGGCCGAGGGCGCTCCGACCCTTCGGCTGGCCGCCCGATACGCGCCACGTGTCCCGATCCGCGTGCTGAAGATGAAAGAGGCGGCAATCCGAGTGAAAGCCTCGGACAGAGAGCCGAGGCGATCCGCGACCCGTGAGCAGTCAGGATCCATTTGTGTTTTCGACGGAGCGGCCGGATGCGCGACACGTGTCCCGTGCTTCCTCGCGAGGAGACGTGCCATCCCGTCCATTTAATGGAGCCTGACACGAGTCAGAGGGCTCGGCCCTTCGGCTTCTTAGCTCTGAGCCTTCGTCACCACTCCGAGCGGGGATGAAGCAACCGCATAGCCCTCGGCCGACCGAGGGCCCCCTCTTCCGAGTAGAAAAGGGGAGCAAAGTTTCGGGTAAGACACCTGTTACGATGCCCTTTCCACAGCTTCGGGCTATACTCTCGCCATCTCAGAACTGAGAAAGACAAGAGTGGGGGGCTATGTGATGAGGCAGAATCCGATTCGGCCCATTAGAGCAGGCCCAAACCCCGTTCAGCCCAATAGCAGCAGTACCAGGCCCTCTGGCGGCCTCCAGCCCATCGGCGGCCCAGCAACCCTCGGCCCAGTAAGCGGCACCGTCGCTCCCGGCCCAACAGGCTTCAGCCCGTCAGCGGCCCACCAGCCTTCGGCCCGGGAACAGCACGGCAGCCCAAGGCCCAGCAGGCTTCGGCCCCTCAGCGGCCCAACCCCCTTCGGCCCGATAGCCGAGTCCGGCCCACTCCGGTGGCGGATCTGGCACTATGGCGGTTTACCAGTAAGCCCAAACATAGTCCTATATCGGCTACCACCGTTAACCAACCTCTATCCTCTGCTATAAATACACCGCTATTTATTGCCAAAGGTATGCAACTCCTTGCTTCCGAGACCCTTAAGGACTACGGTCCAAATAGCATTAAAGCTACTTCTTGCTTTCTGAATCGAATCATCTTCAGAAGCTAACTTGACCGTCGGAGGGGGTTCCTAAGGGCCAGAGCCCAGGACTCCTGCTGACCGGTTTCTTCTTCTTTCCCTCCTGCAGGAGCTCGGTTCGAATCATCGCCGACCTTCCCGAGCCGGTCTCGACCGCCGACCTCGGATTCCCCTCCTTGGTCTCGACGCCGTCCGACGGCTGCCCCGCAACGGGAGGCTCGGCCCCGCGCTGTCCCTTCGTCCGACAAAAAAGGGCTCTTGGGCTCACTATCCAAGAACAAGCGGAGTCCGAGACCCTTCCGGCTTCGGACCATCGGCTTCAGCTTCATCGCCAGTCGGCCGTATAGCCGGGAAGAGCTTCATCCGCGCCGCCCCTTCGCCCGCCGAAGGAGCCACGGCCTCGACTTCCCGGAGGACGAGTCCGCACCGACCGAGGCGCCCCTCGGCCTTCGGACCCTCGTCTCCGCCTCCGCCTCCTCTTTTCCGGATCCCCGTCGGGCCCCAGCAACATCGATCCGAACCGGCTTCGGATCCTCTTTTCCGGATTCCGGCCTCGGAGTCCGGTCGTGATAGATCCAGTCTACATCACAGCCCATGCAGCCAATGCATACCATGCAACTAATGCAACCAGTGCAGACCATGCAACCAATGTTGCATATGCAACCTATGCAGCCCGTGCAGCCATGAGAACAGACGATAGAAACTCAAACACTTTTTGTATACGAGCACAGGGTATAGAAACTCAGACACTTTTTGTATATGAGGATGGAGTATTGAAACTCAGATACTTCTTGTGTACGAGGACAGGGTATAGAAACTCAAGAGACTTTTTTGTATATGAGGATATAGTATAGAAAGCTTAGATACTTTTTGTGTATGAGGACAAGACATGGTAGTTTATTTCACTAACATACACTTTTTTCCGGTAACATATAGTTCATTTTCACTATCATATGTGCTGCAATGCAGCATGGACAAAGGTCAAGAAAGTTGACCTTTTTGCAAACATACAATTTGTTTAACTAACGAATCTCTATTTCCACTAATATATACCTCTTTTAGCTAACATATACGTTTGTGTCACCAATATATGGCCTCCCTCATTTGCAGCATGGGCAGTGTGGAATGATTGATGTGTTGACCACTAACATATAGTTTGCGAACATATGGCCTACCGTGCAACATGAACAGTACTACGTACTAGGTATAAAATAAAAGTCATTTCAGTAAGTAATTACTCATTGAGTTGAAGGTTAAGAAACTCAACCTAAGTCATCACTCACTAAGTACTACGCTACTGACATGTGTACACTGATATATAGTTACCTTCACGAACATGTAGATAGTTCCACTAACATATAGATGTTTTCACTAACATATATATGTTTCTGCACAGTAGTAGATACTTTCACTGACATATAGATGTTTTCACTAACATATATATAGTTTCATTGACATATAGATAGTTTCATTGACATACAGATGTTTTTGCTACGATATGCGCACAGTAGTAGGCCAATCGTATTTCTCATATTTAAGCAATCACCCACTACATAGTATGTCACCCACGTTTCTCACATTTAAGCAATCACTCACAAAGTTGAATGTCCTAAAACCTAACCTAAGTGATCACTCACTAGGTAGTAGGTCACTCACATTTAAGTAATCACTCACAAAGTAGTAGCTCAAGGAACCCAACGTAAGTCATCAATCACTAAATAATACATCACTGACATGTGTACACTGATATATAGTTTCATTCACGAACATATAGCTAGTTTCACTTACATATAGTTGTTTTCACTAACCTACATTTGTTTTCACTAACATATACATGTTTCTGCTATTATTTATATAATCATCTGCATTAACAAATAAGTGTTTCCGCTATGATATGCGTACAGTAGTAGGCCAATTATATTTCTCACATTTAAGCAATCACTCACTATGTAGTATGTCACCTGTGTTTCCCACATTTAAGCAATCACTCACTAAGTAGAAGGTCTTAAACCCAACGTAAGTGATCACTCACTAGGTAGTAGGTTAGGAAACCTAACCTAAATAGTTACTCGCTAGACAGTAGGTTACTCACATTTAAGTAATCACTCACAAAGTAGTAGGTCAAGAAACCCAACCTAACTCATCACTGACTAAGTAATACATCCCTGACATGTGTACATTGATACATAGTTTCATTGACAAACATATAGCTGGTTTCACTTACATATAGTTGTTTTCACTAACATATATTTATTTTCACTAACATATACATGTTTATGCTATTATTTATGTAATCATTTACATTAACATGTAGGTGTTTCCACTATAATATGTGCACAGTAGTAGGACAATCGTATTTCTCACATTTAAGAAATCACTTACTACGTAGTATGTCACCCACGTTTCTCACATTTAAGCAATCATTCACTAAGTAGAAAGTCCATAAATCCAACCTAAGTGATCACTCACTGTTAGTCTTAGGTGGCCTACAAGCCAATATGTCTTTGTAATCTCATTCATTTATTAATATATATATTGGCATTATTTCATTATGTGTAAATTCGTATTATTATCGTCTCATAATGAAGTCCGTGAATATGTGCGATAGTGATCAGATTATGATGTGATCATACTAATGAGACTGATCACTTAAACACAGATATTTTTAACAGTTCCTAGTTGGAGGATATCCGAGAAGGACATTGGATATCCGGTTAGACTAATACAGATTACTCCCGCTCATAAGATGATGGTGACTGATCTCATAGTCACTCGTGTGGAGACACTAAGGTGAATCTGTAGGTGCTCATTAGAGAATGAGTTCATTGAACTGATCCGACTGAATCGCTGGATGGTATTGTACCTCACTGTCAACCAGCTTGATTCTATTGTCGTAGTTGCGTGAATGGTTCTCGGACCTGAGACACCAAAGACACCTTGTCGGTGGACTTATGTCCTTTGACCTTGGTTTATGAATCTCTAACTACGGGATTCTAAACAGCCAAGGATCGGGTACAGCGGAATACTGTCGAAGGGAATTGAGTGTCAATAAGGAATCATTCGCTCTTAGTACTTAGAGAGAGAATGCTCTAGGAAGGATGCGCAGAAGTCCCTGGCCAGGGCGGACGATAATATCGGGAAAAGAGTTTTCCGATATTATTCGGCAGCATTTGATCCAAGTGAGTCGATCGGTTAGGGTTTGACAGTACACCATACCCTGAGTTGACTGGAGAGCATTGTACGAATGAAGGACTATATCCACGTGGTAATTGTCGGCGGAAAGGTTCCAAGAGTAGGTTACTTAACCCCGATACCTTCCAGGTTCATGCGGTGTTGCTTGGCGCCCAACGTGATCGGAGGTCCGATTGAATTCGATGTGCGACATTGATTCGATTGGTTAATTAATTAATATGAGTTATTAATTGATTAATCAGGCTAGCGAGGAGTCACTGGGCTTATTGGGTCATTAACCGGACTGGTTATTGGGCCTAGAGGGTCACATGCAAATGATTCTCAAGGCGATGCATAAATAAGTGGGTTTTATATAAACGAGGGGTTTTTATGAAAAATCGCGCGGTTAATATAAAATGTAGCGAACGGGCTGAGCAGCTGCTAACCCTAGCCGCCCCCTCCTCTCTTCCTTTGTCTCTAGTGCCACAGATGAATCTAGGATCCCCAGATCTGCTCCGCCGCATCTCTGACTCCCGTCCGACGGGAAATCATCCGCACGTTGCGGCGATCGTTGCGGCGAACGGCGGAGACTTCGTGGGCTGCGAAGAACGAGAAACGTGAGGATATCCGTCACGAGGAGGATCGCGTAGACTCCGCTAGAGGTCGGCACTTGCGCGGCTTGCGGTGTCGCACCGATGGAACTGATCGGTTGCGAATTTGAATCCGCACACGGTAATAACCGATTATCCGGTTTTTAGTATTTTCGAAACGGGAACGGATCTCCGTTTTATTTTTATTTCCGTTGCATGGCAGATCCGGAGAAACACTGAGAACCCTACAGTGGTATCAGAGCCAGGTTCCACTGTTTCTCATCCCGTTTCGATCTTCGAATTAATATTTTCATGATTTATTCCATGCACGAATTCGATTGCTTTGCTGGATCCGTGTTTATATGATGAACACGATTATTATTAGATTACTTTTCTGCAATTTTTTTTTTGGGGTTTTCGGTGTTCTTCATATGATGAAGAACGGTGTTCAAGCCGTTGTCGTTTGGAGCTTCTAGGTGCTCGGGAAGGTTGATTGGCTAGCCTGGAAAGTCCTAGATCTATTGCCGGTCACAATGAGCATCAAAGCCAAGGCCGGAGAGTCCCAAAGGGGTTGCCATGGAAGGTTTTTCCTTCATACTCTTCCCCCCCACGGTTTTGAGAAAAAACCACAAAAACCAGAGTTTTACAGGCTCGATTTGATGCTTTCTGGGGGCACCGCCGGCGGCCCTACTGGCGACGGGGGCGTTGCCGGTGTCGGGGGCTTCGCCGGCGGGGCTAGCGCAGCCAGGGCCCGACTGTCGGCGCCGCAGCCGCTCCACCTGACGCCGCCTGCAACATAGGGTTTCGGGGTGGGGTGTTTCGGTTGGGGAGGAAGGGGCCGGCCGAGCGCTCCACTCGGGCTCAGGCCCAAGCCGGTCGGACCGGTTGGACCGAGCCCAGCCGAGCCAGGGCTCGAGATTGGCCGAGCCAGGACTTGAACCTGGCTGGACCAAAGGGGTCCGAACCAGTTACCCAATTGGTGGGTCCTGGTTAACTTTTAAACCCCTAATTCAAACCCCTTATTAAACCCCAAAACTCAATAAGCCTAATTAAAATAAAATTAGATTTTAGTTTGAATTCAAAAGTGTTTTGAAAATTAAATTATTATTCAATTTCTTTTTATAAGGCATTAATGATTATGAATCATTATTATTATTAACAAATTGTTGTTATATAATAAGAGTTAATTATTTATTTAAGCATTAAATTAATAATTAATTCTAAATTGGGCATTAATGATTTTGAATCATTTTTAATAATTAGATGTTAATTAATTAGAGTTAGTTATTAGTTTATTGTTAAATTAATAATTAACTTGAGTTTAACTAATTTAAGAGTTAGATTAGTGTTTAATAATTATTAATATAGGTGTTAGATTATTGATTATTAATTCATCTAATTGTTAATTTATTAGAGTCAGTTATTAATTTAATTGTTATATTAATAATTGATTTTAATTGACTAATTTAAGAGTTAAATTAATAATTGCTATTTAATTAGAGTTAATTGTTAATTTAAGTGTTAAATTAATAATTAATTTTAATTAATTAATCTAAGGGTTAGATTAGAAATTATTAATTCATTGATGTTGATTATTAGTTTAAGATTTAAATTAGTAATTAACATTAATTAACTAGTCTAAGAGTTAGATTAGCAGTTAATAACTAATTAGAGTTGATTATTAATTTAAGTGTTAAATTAATTATTAATTTTAATTAACTGATCTAAGAGTTAGGTTAGTTATTAGTTATTAATAATCAAATTGTTAGATTATTAATATGATTAATCTAAACGTTAGATTGTCTTAATTTTAGAAATGTTCTAATTTGCATGGAATAATATAGAATTATTAATTTGGAGTATGTGCACATGTGATGTGTGTTTTGATGCTTTTAAATTTGATTTAATTGAATGATTAAGTTAATTAAATGAATTTTTCAAGATTCAAATACCAATGATTGGATCCCAGCTTTTTGAAAGCCAAAATTATTTATTTTGAAAAACGTTTTTATTTAAGTCATGTGATGCGCTTATCATATGTGGAATGTTTAAAACACACCATGGTCATGGATATGCATTTTTAATATTATTCATGTGATGAATGATGTGTTTGTGAGGATCGTGGATGAATGATGGATGTTTATTAAATTGTTAATAAATAAAGATCTGCGTATCTCTCCCTCTCTCATTCTCCAATGTACTTCTACCTCTCTCTCTCTTGTACTCGCCATAAGGCCTTCTTCTATTTACATGTAATTCTTGAATTTAATGTAATTTGATCGAGGCTACTGAGAAAGGAGCGAGGACGATCCACTGCTGTAATCAAGAAGGCGATAGGATTGAGATCTTTTGCCTTTATGTTTGCAAAATTATCTAATATAAATGTTATGTTAGATTGTATATGCGTTTGACTGTTGGCTCCAGTCAAACCCACTGTGCTATCCATGACCATACTAATGACATGTATGAGATGCATTGTTTTATGTTTGATTGTGAATCAAAGCAGATATAGTATTTAGTAAATATATACGATATGTTTATATACTATCACTTATGAGAGACCAAGATAAAAGTTATCTAAATACCCTCGTCTAAACTCTAAGCCATAACGTAAGTAGTTTAGAACTTATTGCGTGGTCCACCATCGTTATAGTCATAGGACTCAAATTACTTTAGGCAGGTTTGTTCTGCTATCCACAATGCATGTTTAATTGTAAGGAGAGACTATGGCTTTGGCATTAAATGTCTATTGATCAGGATAGAGGAACCATGTAGCTTTGTTGTGCTATCCACAAGGGCTGCATGCAAATCTATGTTCGTCGCGTAACGATGGCTAGCTTAGACCAGAATTAATGGCTTGTTGTGCTATGCACAAGGCCATTAAATCTCTGGGGACCTAAGATATGATCGGATATTACAATGAGTTGCAAGTCCCAAGAGATGGGTGCTCTTTGATTGTATTACAGTTTGTTGTGCTATCCATAAGGTTGTACTGTAAGTCATTGAGATTTTGATCCCCACTAGGAGACTGTCGGCGTCTCCCGTTCTGTATAGCTGAGGGTTATACAGTCCGTCAAAAATTAGTGGGACTTAAAACTTGAACAACTTATTTGAGACCTCTCTTGGAATTTTTCATGCTAAACCTTTTGACTATGATATCTATGTACAAAGATTGGGTCATTCCAAGCATCCTTTTTTATCTATCTCTATAGATCCGTATTCCCAATACGTATGATGCTTCTCCCAGATCCTTCATGGAGAAGTTTTTCGACAGCCAGATCTTTACTGATGACATTATAGCTACATCATTCCCAATGAGTAGTATGTCGTCTAAGTAAAGAACTAGGAAAGTGACTGCACTCCTACTGGTCTTCTTGTACACACAAGGCTCATCTTTATTCTTAATGAAGTCATAAGACTTGACAGCTTCGTCAAATCTTATATTCCAGCTCCGGGAAGCTTGCTTCAGTCCATAAATGGACTTCTGAAGCTTGCACACTTTATCTGGAGATTCTTTAGATGTGAAATATTATGGTTGTATCATATACACCTCTTCCTCAAGATTAGCATTGAGGAAGGTAGTCTTCACATCCATTTGCCAGATTTTGTAATTGTAGTGTGCAGCTATGGCGAGTTGA
This sequence comes from Zantedeschia hybrid cultivar, assembly GCA_030544215.1. Classification (NCBI taxonomy): domain Eukaryota; kingdom Viridiplantae; phylum Streptophyta; class Magnoliopsida; order Alismatales; family Araceae; genus Zantedeschia; species Zantedeschia hybrid cultivar. Next base: position 47,599,496 of record JARZZO010000009.1, read on the forward strand.
ACTTTGATCGACTTTATCATGGCAACTGGTGAGAAAGTTTCATCATAGTCAATTTCTTGCCTTTGACGATATCCCTTTGCCACCAACCTTGCCTTATAAGTATCGATCCGTCCATCAGCACTGATATTTCTCTTAAAGATCTACTTGCTCCCAATGGGTACAATACCCTCGGGCAAGTCTTCCAAGTTCCCAACTTGGTTGGTGTACATGGACTGGATTTATGAGTTCATGGCTTCTCGCCATTTCCCAACGTCTGGGCCTTCTATGGCCTCCTGGTAGGTTTTAGGATCATCATCCTCATTATATTCAACCTTAGACTCACTTTCAGCGATATGTCCCACATATCGTTCGAGTAGTCTAGGTAATCTACTAGATCTACGAGGCTCATCTGTGTGTACTTAAACAGATTCAGAAACTGATATCTCATCTGATGATAATACAGCTGTTTGGAGATCTGGAACCTCTTCCAATACTATTTTACTCCCATTGTCCTCCTAGAGAAGGTATTCATACTCCAGGAAGATAACTTTCCTGGCGACAAACACCTTTTGTTCACCAGGATGATAAAAATAGTATCCAAAGGTTTCCTTTAGATATCCCACAAACCTACATTTATCAGTTCGTGATTCCAACTTGTCTGGATCATGCCTCTTTACATGAGCATGACAACTTCACACTTTAACATGTTTAAATTCTGGTTTCCTGCCTTTCCATATCTCATATGGAGTAGAGGCCATAGACTTGCTAGGTACTCTGTTCAGTAGGTATGTTGCTGACTCTAGAGCATATCCCCAGAGGGATACTGGTAATCCCGAAAAGCTCATCATAGATCGCACCATGTCTAACAAGGAGCGATTCCTCCTTTTTGATACACTATTCATCTGTGGTGTATATGGGGGGGTCAGCTGAGAAAGGATACCATTATACTTTAAGAATTGTGTGAAATTAGTACTCAAGTATTCTCCTCCTCGATCTGATCGAAGAGCTTTAATACTCTTTCCTAATTGTTTATCTACATCATTCTTGAACTCCCTAAACTTCTCAAATGCTTCCGACTTGTACTTCATTAAGTACACATAGCCGAATCTTGAGAAGTCATCGGTGAATGTGATGAAGTGTGAAGAACACCTTTGGCTTGGCTGGACATGGGACCATATACATCTGAATGTATTAATCCCAAAATGTCTTTGGCACATTCTCCATGTCCAGTAAATGAAAATTTTGCTATTTTTCCCATAAGGCAGGATTCACATGTCGTAAACGATTCATAATTGAGTGCATTCAAATATCCATGTTTGTGCAACTTTTGCAACCTGCTTTCACCAATGTGTCCAAGTCTACAACGCCACATGTAGGCTTAGTTCACACAATTCCTACTCTTCTTGAGAGCATTATCAATTTGAAGATTGTAATAAGAAACATCTAAGAGATATAGACCATTGACTAAAGATGCCGAAGCTATTGATTTATTACCATAATAAATCGAACAACTTCTATTCTCAATAGACAACCTGCATCCTATCTTGTCTAAACAAGATACTGATATGATGTTCTTTATTATGCTAGGAACATAATAACAATCTTCTAATGATAAGACGTCTCCTGATGGAAGCTTGAGGTTTGCTGTCCCAACAGCAATTGCCGCAACTTTTGCGCCGTTTCCTAGCCTCAGTTCCACCTCGCCTTTTCTCAGCTTGTTCTTACTTGTCAGCATCTGCACATCATGTCTGATATGAGAAGTACATCCGGTATCTAATACCCAAGATGTGGAATCTCTTACTGACAAGTTGATATCTATCATCTAGATATCTGAAGCTTTAGACAGCCTCACCTTTCTATGAGCTTTATCGTTGAGGAACTCCTTGCAGTTCCTCTTTCAGTGACCATTCTACTTACAGTAGAAGCAGTCACCTTTTACTACTCCTTTGCCTTTGTCCTTCGATCTTTTATCGTACGCTATCATCTCTACCTCAGGGGCATCTAATGCCGATTCAGCAAGAGGATCAGCATCAAGGACGTAGGCAATCTGCTCAGATCTGAAAGACATTCTTTAGGTTTTTGAGCCAATCCGAGTAGTTCAGGCTAGTCAAAAGGACATCAAGTATGCCACGGAGTGGGTTATAAGACGACATTATTCCCTACAGGAGATGAATAAAATCTATTTAGCAGATGTTCAGTTATTAAATATAAAATAGGACATGGTCTATTTAAAATGGAAAGGTTGTTCTTTATAAAGGAAGTATATTTTTGGAATGCATATAAGGTAGTAGACAAGAAAGGTCAAGAGTTATCCCATCCTTAGAATAGTGTGCATCTGAACAAGTTATATCCTTAGGTCATTTAACCAAATCATAAGAATAGGATGGTTGGCATGGTATAGGGATTAGTTGGGTTATAGGAAAGAATTCGATGACCCTGCTCTTATTTCCTAGGGATTTGAGAAAGGGGTACTACACACTCACACATGTCATTAAGAAACAAGTAACATATGATTTTACGAGAGTGAAAACCAAGCTAAGAATTTAAGGTAACGCTCTGTTCTCTTCCTATTCTACCGAAGTCGAGGGACCGAGGACTTAGGAGGAACTTCTGAAATCTACCTAATGCCTTAGTAAAGAAAAGTCAAAGAAAAAAAAGAAAAAAAAGAGAAAAGGAACAGAGCCCCAAAAGAACTTCAAATGAGTAAAAAATACAAGAAAATAGGCAAAACAAAAATGGTCATCCATACATATTCAAGCATAATGGGCCTTAAAGCCAAAATGAGACCAAAGCCCAACGAGCAATAGGATAGAGGAATGATACTCACTGAGGTCTCCTAACCCTCCCAAGCGGCTTATCTATACTTTCTTCCTCCCCCCACGAGAGTGTCCCCTTTTACGTCCTATAAAATGGGAAAAAACAAAAAACAAAAATCAGAAGTTTGACGTGGATTAATAACAAAGCACAACTGGTTAACACTTCACTTAACCAAGCCTCTCTTGAAAGGAAAAAGGTGCTTAGGTTATGGCTAGAGATCCTTTTAATCTATGAGCCATACTATTCTTAGAGTCAGTCAAATCCCTTAAAAACATTGGGCTTAGGTCAATGCAAGCGATTTACTAAATAGTATAACGTCGTTAATTCTTGGTTAGCATCGTGTGGTTGGCCACTAAGGTTGCAAGATATTCTATTATGTTTCACCTATGTCATGAGGAAAGAGATCTGAGTCGGGTAAATCCCTTTCAACTGATGTTACTTTTGAGGAGAGCTTGTTGGTCGAGAGCACCTAGGAGCCAGATTATAGCATTATGAGAACTTGTTGGTCGAGAGCACCAAGGAGCCAGACTATAGCATTATGAAATTGTCACCAATATGAGTCTTAACCCATAGATTCTAGTTGGGGACCATTAGTGACCCAAATCAGCATAGGTGTATGCTTAAGATGCCCGAGAAGTTAAAGACGGGAATTTTTTCACATATTTTAAAAATTCAAAAGAATCAAATATTTCAAAAATCCAAAAGATACATATTTAAAAAAGAGACTCGCATATTCAAAAATTCAAAAAAAAAAATTACATATTTCAAAAATCCAAAGTTCTGGCATATCCCTCATGTCTTATGATTGCCCTTCACTATTAAATACATGCCCATTTGAGTAATTACTTGTTGCATTTTTCTTCTTTCTTTCATCTATCTAATAGGACAAGACCCCCTTGACTCTTTTACCAAAGTAGAATGGTATGTATTTACCATTGAGCAAGAGGCCAAAATAAACTACATCAGTAACATTTTTTCTTCTAGTCATAATGTCTAGGAAGAAAAAATGGAAAGCAAATAAAGATAACTTAGTGACACTAAGGAAATATTATAGTATATCATCATTACCATCAATGACATACTCCTGGAAGTACATCAAAATCTCACTCCTCCTCCCCATCATCTCTTTGTCCTTTTTCTGCTCTGTGAAACTGGCTGATGATGACTACCACCACACTCCTCTCGGGAATGTCTCTAACTCGGGGCGAGGAATGGATTGTAAAAGATAGCTCAGGTTGAGGCAACAAAGCGGGAGGGTACTGGTAGCCATAAAACAAATCAACATAGAAATTCACCTGAATAAAGATGAATGTGGAACTAGCAGGATATGTCGAAGTGAAAAGTGGGACTAGAGGTACCTTGGTGCCAAGGTAAGTGGGGCACACAAGATAGTCCTAACCTCCGAAGCGGGAAGGGTAGGCTGAACCACCCAAGTGGGTCGGGTATGCTCGACCCCCAACTACCTCTCTACCACTCCCTACAACCTTCTCCTTTAGCATTTTGTTTTTGGTTTGGACTTTGACCAAATCAGCATGAACCTTGATCAAATATGCCTCTTGTAAGGACTGAGGTTTCGGGTTTAGTATTCGGATCGGGTTCGGGCCGGATCCCCTGGTTTCGACCCTGAGTGGTCTTGAGAATTTTGACTGAATGACGTCTGCACTGCTCGACGCCTTTCAAAAGGCGTCAGGTTGTGTGGACGCCATTTAAGTCTGCTTGCTGTTGTGCCACGTGGGCGCCACGTGGGCGGGTTTCGGGCCGCGAGAGTACGGCCCCTGTCTCGTCGTCTGAACGGCGTCCACGATGGACGACGCGATTCAGACTGCGACCCTGCGGTGTCAGTGTGCGGTGCCAGAGCGTTGTCAGTACGGCCTGTCATGTCGTCTGAACAGCGTCCGTGGTGAGCGACGCGTTTCAGAGCGCTGTCAGTACGGCCCGTCCTGTCAGACTGATTGGCGTCTGTCTCGATCGACGCGTTTTAGCCAGATTCAGATTGACCCCGCGAGCCTCCCCTTCTTTCCTTCATTTTCGCCTCCACCCTCTCTCTCTTCGCCCTCTCCGCCCTCTCCGACCCTCTTTTCCCCTTCCCTTCCTCTTCTTCCTCTTCCACCACTCCAACACCTCCCTACCTTTCACCTCTACCACCACCACTTCCTTCGCGGCGTTCCATTCTCCGGACAGCGGCCGACGTCCCGGCGGAGTGGCGGCGTCCTCGGGGGTACCGACGGCGGTCTGCGGTGCGGCGGGTCGGCGGCACGGAGTTTGGTGGAGTTCAAGAACCGGTAGGGGGACGAACCTTGCATGAATCGTGATTATCTTGTTTATGGTTTCCTTGGCGTGGCATGATGTGTTTTGGGTTAGAATGAGCATGTTTAGGGGTTTTCTTGTGGGGATGACCGTGTTAGGGATTGTGGAATTGTAGCATGCTTGTGGTAGTTGATTTCCCTTTTCTTCCCCTTCTGTTTTGGGCATTTTCGGGGTGTTTGGGGTTAAGGGAGAAACCCTCGGATCGAACCAGAGAACCAGGTCTCTGGCGCTAAACGGCGTCGTGCCTGGTCGACACCTTTTAGAAGGACGTCAGGGCAGTACGACGCCTTTTAGGGCAGAAACCTCCCTGTTCGAGGTTTCGTGAGTACGGGGTTCTGGCGCTAAAAGACGTCATGTATGGACGACGCCTTTTAGAAGGACGTCGAACCATCATGACGCCTTTTAGGCAGGAAATCACCCCGACTGAGGCTTCTGCAAATCTGAAATTCTGGGGTGAATGGCGTCTGTGGGTTCTGACGCGTTTTAAAAGGGCGGCTTCGCAGGTGGACGTGTTTTAAGGCATAATCTGTTTTAAATGAACCTGTTTGAGGGGCTTGAATGGCGTCGACCTCGGTCGACGTGATTCAAGACAGAACTGCTTAACTCCTGTTATTTAACACATGTTTCACGGTTGGATGGTTCAAATGCATGCTTTAAGCTGTACGCTGAGACGGAGGTTTACTGTGCGAATGGAATCATAATTATATGTGTGTGTGTTTATGCGGATACGGAATCGGAATAACTGTGGTTTACGTTTGTCACTATGGGCCGATGGGGAACGGCCATGGTGTCTGTGAGGCATGGTGCCGTACCGGTGGGAGGAGGGGTACATGTTGTGTTTTACCTTTGGCTGAGGGAAGCAGGACCACCTTGAGCCCGTCGGGCCGGAGTAGCCGGTGTGCTATCCGAGGGGTTGCTGTTTGGTCTCAGCGGGTCGGGGTTTTCCCTGTTTGTCGTGGCAGCTTCCGGCGCATTTCTTGCTGTGGAGCTAGTTGTGGTACTGTTGGAGTTGTTTTACCCCTATAGCCACTGGGCCTGATGTGACCTTTGATCAAGGTTACGAGTGGTACCCTTCGCCCTTTGGCCTGACGCAGCCCGGGAGGTTAGGGTTGTGGGTAGTTCCTATAGCTTCGGCTTGACGGGGGTTCGCCGGTCCCCAGGGCCCTCCTGAAGCGCCGAGGCCTGGCGTGGAGACAATCCGGTCGGTAGGACAGTAGTCTAGACTGCTTGTGTGCACACGTAGCTGGGCCGTGGTGGTACACTGGTCCCAGCTAGTCCTAGTTTGACTCACTGCCTCACCCTGCAGTGCCCCGGAACACTGTAGGGGCGGACAGGCGTGAGTAGTGGTGGTAGTGTTGTGAGGCGACGTTTGACTTCAGTCGACAGTGTGGTTCAGTCGCTTTGTGGACTTTGACTGTGAGACGTGACTTTGTGTTGGGTTCTTCGGGTTACTTAGAACTGTTCCTGCTACACTGCTTATGCGTATGTTTCATATCAGGTTTGGGTGCTATGTTTACTGCTTTACTTAATTGCCATATATCCGTATTGTTGCACTTGTGGGTGTGTGAGTGGGAGGCAGGGGATCGGATGATCCCTACTGAGCCCAATTCTGGTGTGGCTCACTCCCTGCGGTTTCAGGTGTGGACCTCGTGGCGTGTGGCGGCGTGTAGTGTCTTCTTGGTGTGCGGACCAGCAGCTGTCTCAGTTCCGGGGTATGCCCCGATGTTGTTGTACTTTACTTCTGCCTGTACTTATTTAATTTGTTGGACCATGTAATTATTGTTGGACTGTATACGGACATTGTTATCTTCCTTCCTGCGCACTTGTTATATCTTTGTAGTCCGTGAGATTGATATATTTAGCCTTGTTTAACGCTTACTCCTCCAGACGTGTTGTGTGAGATCCGGGTGTGAACCCGCAGTTAATGGGCCGACATCCATTTAGTGATCGGGTCTCCGGTCATAGGATGGCAGGTCGTTACACCTCTAGTTTCTTTACCAAATCTGTACAACCCACAAACACCCAAGCAAGTTCACATCTCCTAGGGATGCCAAGCGCCATGTGAACTGTTCCACCAAAGTTGTGTAAGTGGCATTCTGCATCATATACTACTCCATGTGAGCGGCACAAGTAGCTTGCTACGTAATGAGCTACTCCAACTCCCTTTTCTGCACAAGTCAAATCCAAACATTTAGATCATGTTCAAATCTAAAAATTAATGAACAAACAATCTTACCATTTGTGCTAGCTTTGTCTCGCATTACTCAGTGTGGGCTATGGCTTCCTAAAGGTGACACTCCAAATCAATAATGAGAGAAGAGCATGAGAAGAAGAAGCCACCTCACCAATGCCCAAAGAGCGACTGTGCCTCAACTTTGCTTCCTGTCAAGAAAATGTGAGGTTTTAAGAGAATACAACAAAATAAAAATAAAAATCAAGAGGCTATATAAGGATTACTCACCATGACACAAATCTGATCACAAAGTTGTTTATCCTCATACTCGATTGTGGCCAAGCTATCCTCCAATTGGCAAACAACGTGGTCTTGAGGCATCTATGAATGAAGCATGAGGATTAACTGTGACACCCCCTTCCAAGCAATGTGACCTCAAATCGCACTATTGTGGTCTTGGGAAGCCTGCAAGGCATATTAGCCGACCATCCACACAACAGACATTTTTCAATATAACCATACCAAATTCATTGATCAAAACCTAATAAATTTCATGAATAGTTACTCCAACCTTATTCTTGGAGTTTACAACTAAAACTTCACAAAGTACATGACAATATTACAATTAAAATCTTAGAATTACTTCTAATCTGAAAATTTATACAATGAAACCTACTCTTTGACACAGTAGACCTTTATAGCCTAGACCTTAATATTCCAGTCTTAGTACTTCCTAATTGCTCTTGCTGGAATCTCCTAGAAAACATAGATATCTAGGTGTATGAGTATTTAGCAGGCATCAAAATCAAAGACATGCTTATCAAATAATAAAGATCACAAATCATATGGTATCATACTAAAATTCCATATATTCTAATCATGCTACATATGCCAAAAACAGATAAGTAGTACAAGAATAGTTTAGCTTACATATCTCATTTTCCTCTATCAAAATTCTCACAAAACTTATAGTGTGTTTCTTACTCGAAGGCCTGCTGTCCAGGCAATCACATAAGCATATTCCCTCAGATCAGATCATATCCAAAGGATTCAAATCACATGACATAACAAATTTGTTATTCCTTATGTTTTGGACAGGTATCTAAACCACCACATTAGAAGTCACACAATTTTGTTGGTTGCCGAACATAGATACTGCGGGCTCAGCCACATTTTGCAACTTGCCTAGCATAAATATTGCGCGTTGAGCCACATTTGCCACTTGCCCAACATAAATACTGCTGGTTCAGCCACATCTTCACTGTCCAACACGTCATAGTTTCTTAAATTTCAAAACAACACTTGCTTACCACATATTTCTAAAAATAGATAGAAGGAGAAGATTTGAATACAAAATACAATGCTTTATAGGTTAACTTCAATATATATGAATTCTGTTAATTAAGTTTTAACATAAAAATTCAAAAATAATACACAATTTGAGACATATTTGATCTATGATGCCCATAGCTTAATCAGCACTTAATCAAAGCTTTAAACATCACATAGACTAATTTTCATATTTCTAATCATCAAAAAATATTTAAAAATAATATGCATAGCAAATAGCGTGCAATGATTTATCATACACTTGCGTTGAATTGAAGGAACATAGCTAACTCAAAAGTTTGCCTACTGCCTGGAGATACCTGAGCCTAAAAGCACCTACTCCTTCATCTCTCTTTGTTTCTAATTTCTAGCCTTTCTAGGGAAGAAATAAATCATTCTTATATATTTAACTCCTACTAAACTGACTCATATTCATCTTGACCCTTAGAACCACCATAGGGCACTCCCTAGAAGCCTACGTGTCCTTCACAAATTGCCCCAAAAAGTAACAAATAAACAACTTAAGCTCTATCAATAATAAAGAGAACCAACCAATCTATGATATATATGTATATATATAGGTTTCTGCTAACCAATTACATGTCTAAGTCATAGATTACAACATATCAATTAATCGATTACATATATAATAATCAATCGATTACATAATTAACAGTCAGTCGATTATAAATTCTTCTATTAATCGATTATATATATAGTAGTTAATCGAATGCATATGCATCGCTAATTGATTACTTATGAATCTGTTAATCGATTCCAAGCTATTTTGTTAATCGATTACCCATTATTTTTATATTCGATTCTCTTTGTTTTTATGATCAATTCCATATCTTTGTTCTTTTGATTTGTATATGTTAGTTTTTCGATTGATTTCTTTCCTTCAGTAAATCAATTACCTTTATTTATCTTAATTGATTCACTTCTTATAATCGATTATCTGCCTTTATTTAATCAACTACTTGTTCAATTTCATGCCTTATCGTGTCTTCGATAATAAACTTATGTTAATCGATTATGCATCCTCCTTTAATCAATGTCATAGCTTATTTTAGCTTTGATTACAAGACTTAACATAATCGTTTATTTGTCTATTTGTTAATCGGTTATCTATTTATGTGTTAATCAATTTGTGCCCTGTCTTAACTTGATTATATGGCTTATTTATCTTCGATTATCAATTTAACTTTACCCAATTACTTGGCTTATTTTCAGTCGATTATTACTTAACTTATTTATGTTTATAAGGCTTTTCTTAACTTTGATTATAAGCCTGATTTTAACTTTGATTACAAAGCTTATATTAACTAATTATTTCTTAATTTCAATTTGATTGTATTGGCTTCAAACATAGAGCTTATTTTAACTGCAAATATAGATGATTTTGATCAGTTAACTAAGCTTCCCTTTAGTTCATCTAATCGATTATCTGAGACATAGTAAATTTCTAAATTCACTTCCTTTATAAACCTAATGTACTCTAGGGATTTGTCTATCTAAATTAACCTAATTAAGACACAATTTAATTGGCTTAATTAAACTAATCTAGCTACCTAGATCTAAGATATTACAATAGCCAAGTTCTAAAAGGAAATTTTAAGGCACAACTGAGTTCAAAACTCATCACACGAGTGCCCAACTTGCATTGATGAGCATATCGAGCAAAGTCAACCACATATGTCTAACTATCCTGAAGGCCACAAGGGCAATGTAGCTAGACATGCCTTGCTCTCCATCAATGGATCATCTCTTCAAGACTTTGTGCCCAATCATTATCCATGCTCTTGGACTTTCGATGAGAGCAGCCGACATTTCCCATGGAAGGGATTTCGATTTGAGTAGTGCCACCCCAAGGATCTCATCACCAATCGCAGGAAGAGGGGATCCTCCACATTGATGAAATGTAGCCAGAGCTCTTGATTAAATAAGTGATACCTCTTGGCAACCCAGTGCTAATCATCACCAACCTCATCACCATAAGTTGACCAAGAGATGTACAGAAGATGAAGTGACGAGTCAAGAAAATGAGAGACACATATTAAGGCAAGCAAAGAGAGTAAGTACCTAATAGGGTGGAAAGTTATCTAGGGTGCCCTAATCTCCTCCATACAGTAAGCCAACAAGCATCAATCAGGGGGTACCTCCCAGTGACTTAATAGGGGCACAGTGGAAAGACGTGCCCAAGCAAGGTGAGGTCAACCCATGGCAATATGAAAGTACCCAAATCTACCAAAGAGAGAATGCAGTTAGAAAATGGAAGCAGAATACTTGTAAAGTAAGGCAAAGTCAAGATACATACCTGAAGAAAGGGTATAAACTCTCCCATACTGCTAAAATGGTTAGTGTAGCGAGGAAGGTAGGGTGGAATAAGAGGTGCCCTAGCATGCTAACACCCCAATCATAGTATTGCACCTAATTCAAGTCCTTCAGTGGTAGCAAGAACCTGCAATTGATCTCATCAGTTGTGGTGGCAAACAAGAATTGCCTAAAGTGTTGAACCATTGGGTCCCTTCCTTTTTATATCCCCATATTTTGGTGATAATAAACAACAAAAATAAAGCAATGAATTTGTGTTTGAGCTATTTAATTGAGAGAAAACATTGACTTCCCTAAGTAAATTCACCATGAAATTAGTTTTAATTCATATTGTTCTTAGACTTAGTGATTTTTTGGAGCTAACAAAGTTAACACTCTTGTTTTAATCAATTAAGCTTCTAGAATGTCGATTAAGTCTCACACTTAATTCAATTATATGGTGAATAGGCCAACGACCCTTCGAGGGTCACTTAATCAATCATTCTATCGATTAAGTCCTCCTCTTTGGATCACTTAATCGATCTTGCCATCGACTAAGTTCACCCTTTAGGCCAACTTAATTGATCCGGTCATTCACTAAGTACAACTATCAATTAAGTCCATCGATTAACTCATGTCATATATCGACTAATTGAGTGGATTAATCGATTAATTGTTCAACTACTCTTATTGCCTTGCCTTATCGATTAATTGTAAGTTATTGATTAACCAGTTCCTCATTTGACCATAATCGATTAACTGGCCAAATTGCAGTTAACTCTTACTTTTTCCATATCAATTATCTAATGCTTTATTGATTGTCATTAACTACACTTTACCACGTCAATTAAGTAGACTTAAACCGATTATGCAGCTTCATTTAATTGATCTATTTTGATCGAGTATTATTTATTTTCCTTCTGGTGCTCTACAAATTTTGTCGCTTGCTTTTTTTATCTGCTTTTGCAAATCCTCTACTACTCTTGTGCCCTCCTATTGGAGAATCTAGCAAGGTTTCTCGTTCTTAGTATTAAGACATGGATTAGGTGGGATTTAGACGACCAAATTGAGAAGGCTCAGAGGCAAAGAATAGAAGCTTCCAACATATAAAGACATATCTTTGTGTGCATCCTCTCCGTCCAAGACTCAATCTAGTTAAAGTTAGACTCAACTGTGTTAATGTCAAACACAAAGAGAGCCGCACAGAGACAAGGTATGGAAGTTGTACCTAATAGAACTATTCAGATTCAACTATATTGAAGCCTTCGGCCAGATGGAAGAGGCTCTAGCACTTTGACCCCAATGCAAACATACAAGCGATCTCTTTGCACCCAAACTCCTTGCAAGCTAAGAGAGAAAAAGAGAAAAGAGCCTAAGAGCATGCTTCGCTCTAAGCATAATGAGCCTACTGCATCCTCATCTTCATCTAAAGCTCTCAGGCCTCTTCTCTGACAACCAAGACTTGCTTTCTTTCTCTTATTCTCAGTCTTGTGTTGTTCATTTGCTCTGATTGTACACATTGTCACCTTCTAGGAGGCATTTTTTGCGTAACTATGACTAGGTAAGATTATGTTTGTGCTTCTTTTTGAAGGGAAGGGACGACTTGTTGAGTCAAAGTGTTTTTCCTCTTTCCTGAGAGAAAGGGAAGACCAACCGCGGTTGGGTGCGGTTGTACACCTAATTTAGTTGTGAAGAGGAAGGCCAGTTGTGGCTGGATGTTTCTATGACTTGTAGGAGGTTTGTAACATGTGTAGCTTAGAAAGCTAGTAGAAATCCCACGTGTGCGTTTTGCTTGGGAACTGAATGTAGGTATGCAGACCAAACCAATTTAAAAATACTATGTGCACTTGATGTGATTGGTTGGTTATCTCTCATCCCCCTTCTTGTGATTATTATGTTATGTTTATTTCCTGTTATCATACTTAGAATTTTAATTACCCATTCACACCCCCCCCCCCCGGGTAAGGTCCTCGCCTGGGCAACATGAGGAGGAACATCACCTAATGTTGGGAAAAACGAAAGCTCCTATAAGGCAGAGACTCAAGTCTTGCATCAGTCGTTCAGCATCTACCTCCCTAGAGTTCACTTGGTCAATGATCCACTTGCTAGGCTATTAATCAAAATCCCTCAGTAATTAGTCATGGATTGGACAATTGTCCCATATTGAACTATATTAGTCAAAACTTCTCATTTGTTGTAGATGCTTCACACATATCTCCTTTTTTTTATTACCTCACATCCAAACAAAAGCTTCACCTCTTCGGCCATGATCGTAGACTCAAATTCCAAGAACACGAAGATGTGCATCCCCGAATGCCACAATTCAATCAAAGCACCTAAAACATCCTATCTCCATCAAGATGCTTCACACGTACTGCCAAGCAGATGTGATGCCTTAGGAGCATGAATTCTAAAGGCAATGCTCAAGATGAAAAAGATGCCATGGCAAGCAGAAATGGTCATGTCAAAGAGAAGTCATGGCTATTTGTGTAAGGACCCGCCACCCTATGATCAGAAACCCGATCACTAAATGGGTGTCGAATCGTTATCCATGGTCTCACGCCCGGATCTCATACACGCGTCTAGAGGAATAAGCGTTAACCAAGGCTAAATATAACAATCACACGGACTACAATGAATTACAAGTGCGCAGAAACGAAATTAATAATGTCCGTACACAGTCCAACAATAATTACATAGTCCAAGAAATTAAATAAGTACAGGCAGAAGCAAAGTACAACAACATCGGGGCATACCCCGGAACTGAGATAGCTACTGGTCCGCACACCAAGGAGAACACCACACGCCGCCACTTGCCAAGAGGTCCACACCTAAAACCGCAGGGAGTGAGCCACACTAGAATTGGGCTCAGTAGGGATCATCCGATCCCCTGCCTCCCACTCACACACCCACAAGTGCAATAACACAGGTACAGGTAATTAAAGCAAGTAAAGCTGTAACACACTACTCCTAAATCTCGATATGAACCACATGCATTCGAAATGTAACAAGCATATCTCTAGAATCATTCTACCAAGGAGCCTACAACTTGCGTCTCGGCAAAACACGCCAACCACGCCTCTGAAAGTGGGAACACGCCAACCACACAACCGAAAGTGGGAAACACCGACCACACAACCGAAAGTGGGAAACACCGACCCGCTCAGACCAAACAGTAACCCCTCGGATAGCACGCTGGCTACTCCGGCCCAACTGGCTCACGTGATTACTCCTTCCCCCAGTACGAGTGACACTTCACAGGTACCACTCCGACACCGGTACTAGCTAACTCCGGGGTTCACCAGGTGACCCTCTCTCACTAGGCGTCACCCCGCCACTGCTCCCACCGACGTTGTGTTCCACCCACACCAACACAGGGTGACAAAGTGCTACAACCGTCACTCTAGGTCCACAGTAGCACAAAACACAGCACAGTGCGATCTGGTCACGTAAAAAGTCTACGGTCGCACGAAACACCACGTAGTGCGATCCGGTCACAAGGAATCCATCATCATCGAGTATATTTAAAGCATGCATTAACTGAACTATCTAACAGTGTAAACACATATTAATAGCATGAATTAATGTGGTTTTGTCTCGAATCGCGTCGCCCAAGGCCGACGCCATTCAAGCCTCCTAAACTGGTTCATGAAATCTCGGCCTCAGAATATGGCCTAAAACGCCTTTTAAAACGCATCGCTATCCCTCGTTGCCTGATAGCAACAGACGCAGGGATAGGCTACTGGGTGATTCCACTAAAACACGTCATCTAAGCAAGTCGCCTTTTGAAAAGGCGTCGCTGTCCCTCGTCGCCTGGGACAGGCTACCGCAAAGTCACTTAAAACGCGTCGTCCTAGGAAGCCGCCTTTTTGAAAGGCGTCACTGTCCTTGGACGCTATTCACCACGGAAATCCATACTGATAAAGAAACCGCTTCTGGGATATTTTCTGCCTAAATGGCGTCGTCTTAGGAAGCCGCCATTTGAAATGGCGTCGTCCTAGCACGAAGTCATTCAAGCCATAAGCCGGTTTCCTACAATCGACCCGAGGGTCCCCTTTTCACCTCAAAACACTCCAAAAACAGGAAGGAAAGAGGGGAAAACCAAACTATCACGAGAACCCCACAAATCCACATTCATAGAAACCCCAATTTCCATCAACGAAACCCCCCTAAACATGCTCATTCTACCCAAAGAAACCCACATACGCATCATGATTTTCACGGGAAACGCGGATGAAACAACTATCATACATGCAAGGTTCGTCCCCCTACCGATTTCTTGAACTCCTCCTGGCTCCGTGCCGCCGAACCGCCGCACCGCAGACCGCCGCCGGTACCTCCGAAGACGTCGTCACTCCGCCGGGATGTCGGCCGCCGCCCGGAGAATGGAACGCCGCGAAGGAAGTGGTGGTGGTAGTAGTGAGAGGTAGAGAGGTATTGGAGTGGTGGAAGAGGAAGGAAGGGGGAGGGAAAGAGGAAAGAGGGAAACGAAGGGGCAGAGAGAGGGAAGAGAGAGAGAGTGATGGTGAGAATGAGAGAAAGGAGGGAAGGCTCGCGGGGTCAATCTGAAACAAGGTAAAACGCGTCATGCGAGACGGACGCCTATCAGATGACAGGACGGGCCGTACTGACAGAGGCTCGAGGCTCTGAAACGTGTCGCCCACCAAAGACGCCGTTCAGACGACGAGACCGGCGCTGTACACTGACAACCCAGGGTCCTGCTCTGAATGGCGTCGTCCCACAAGGACGCCGTTCAGACGACACGACAGGGGCCATACTCTAGTGGCCCGTAGCCCGCCCACGTGGCGCCCACGTGGCACAACCGCAACCTAGCTAAATGGCGTCCACACAGCAGGATTCCATTTGAAAGGCGTCGTGCATCCTAGACGTCATTTAGAAGGCACTCCCCAGGCCCATAAGGGTCCAAACCAGGGGACCCGGCCAGAAACCGACCCGAAAACTGAACCCGAAACCTCAATCCTTACAATTTGAGTGCAAACAAAGGGTCAGATAAGCATTGGGGCATATTTCTTAAAAGAGAAGAACTCTATTTGGTGATGCAATAGATGGCCATATGTATATTTTTTTAAAAAAAGGGAACCAATAAATCGCATGCATTGTGTTCATATTTGCCTAACACCCTTCATTTTACAAGAAGGATGCACAAAAGTGTCCTCTTCGATAGTAGGGTAAAATCTAGAGGCTAATAACTTAGGCAGCGTAAGTTTGGAGTTCCCCTTTATAAAAAATGATGATGGGTTTATGGTGCCTAAGTCATTTGATTAGCTTAAAGAAATTCCTACATAATGTTGCATTATATAGGTTTTGTTTTTAACCATGCATGCATCGTTTACTATTTTCATTTGATCAAGAGATTGGAGTAAAGTCCTTGGCCCATCACTTTGATTTTTATTTCCGAACCTTAGCTTTGTCTTCACACTACCTCGAACAAGTCAAGCTATGAATCTCTTTTCATTCTTTCATTCCATTAACTCCTTTAACTGGATAAGCATCTGATAGTGTGTTGGAGTCGTACGGCGACTGATGGAGGATCCCTTGAGTTGTGGTTTTGGGTGCCATCCTTCTTTTCCTCCTGAAATCCTATCCAGTTGATGATTGATTTAGTGAGATTCTTCACATGGGATTTCCACCTAAGAAGAATGGTCTAATTAGGGTATAGAGCCGTTTAATCTACTTATTAGTCTGTTGTGCTCCCCTATAAAGAGGATGCCACAGAGGGCAATTGTGAACATCCAATTTTGGACCATTCCTTAGACCAATTCGAGTGTCATTTAGTAAATGGATTTTGTTTTTGTCCCATTTTAGAGTCTTTTTAGAAGCTTTTTTTTAAAACCAAATAGAGGAATTAGATGACCGATCGATGGCCATTTGATGTGTCATGCACCAAAAAACTGGTCGTCTGATGCTTATATTATAGCACTTATCGATTTCACTTGCTCCACATGATCAATGGCCTGACCCATTCTTCACCCTTCTCAATGGCTAGAGGTTTTGAGGAGGTTTCTAAAAGGCTTATGTAGCACCTTCTTATTGGCCGAAAGTTAGGGTTTGCTGGGAGGCTTATCTTTTTCCCTCTTCCATTCAAATTTAAAACTTTGGAGGGAATGTGGGATCTTCTAGGGTTTCATTTTTCGCTCCCATGACCTATTTAATCTCTCTTCTATTGGATAAGCCGAGGTAAGAGGGATCATTAGGGCTAGGCTTCCTATTTCACTCAAAAAGGTAGAGAAATAGTGACTCAAGGCCTCATCTTTCTAAGTACCCTTTGGAGCTGGTGAGATATGGAGCAAATAGTAGCAAGAAGGCTCTAGGAGGGAGGAAGAGCTGCACAAATAAGGAATCCATGCAGCCCTCACCTCAGCGTGAAAAGGGGACCCCACCCTCCTCTCTTTCTCTCTCATGTGTTTCTCTTCATAGTCCTTGTCATGCATCATACACTTTGCACCCGCTTACTCTTCCATTTAGAGCACCTAGAACCGTTCTTTAAAGGGTTTTATTCATGTTAAAAACACCAAAAAGATGAGAAGATGAGTAGTCATAACACTTGTTCATCCTCTTTCTTAACCCCCCTATCTCGTAAGCACATCTCCAATTGGGCCATTTTTCCAACTTATAATAGATTTTTATAGTCCCTTTTAGTTCTAATGGGTGTTTGTTATCTCTAGAATTTTGCAAGAAATCAAGCGTAAGGCCCCTTCCCTAAAAGGAAGGGAGTTGAATTCACAACTCCATCTGCAGGCGAGGATGGCCGTAGGTGCAATCTCGTGATCAATCCCTACCCTTTGGACTTAGGTAAAAGTCCTGGTGATAATCGTCTCGTTCTTGTTTTCATTCATATTTCTATGCCTATCAATATTACTTCAAGGGTTTGGTCCTCCAGGAATGGTCTCCACTCACAAATTGAGTACAAGGTCATTTCCAATGCCTACACCTCTCCTTCTAACCTTTTTCCTCCACCACTCTTCCCTCTTGTTTTATTTACATATGCTTGCAGACCTTCCAAGGATGGTAAATAGTGAGTATACCTCAAAATGTCTCACTATCTAAGCCACGAGACCCTTTGATTGTAGGAAATGCACCAAGCTGGCTCCTCTCTTGGTGAATTCAAAATTCAAGTAATCTATATAATCTCCCACGAGTTCTCCTCCCATGTGCATTTGTTGTGTTAAATTTGTGATACAATCTACAAAAACACTAAATTGCATCTTAATTTTTTTTTTAGTTATACTTGATATTTTAAATGTGATCTTATCTGTATACATTTAATTCTAGATGTCATTAGTAGTTGTTATTATTTTTTCAATTTTACAAGCAAAGTGATAACCGTTAATCATTACAATGATTAATAGACTCATCATCTAAGACACATTATTTTTTAGTGACATAATTGAATTGCTGTGGATTTTTTTTTGAAAATCAACATCTCTATATCAATAATTGGGTTCCACGAGCTTAGGTAAATGTAAAAGTATTTAATATCATTTTTAATTGGTGTCAATTTGTATTTTTTTATGATCAGCACCCTATCTGACTATGTGAGTTGTATCTGGACCATAGATGTGTTGTTTACCCTCATATACCCATAGGCTATAATAAAGGATAGGTCTTGTAAATCTTACAAGTTGTGCTACTTTCCCTAGGACAAGGTGAACAAAGTCTAGACATAAAAAAAATATAGATGCTTTTAGATGAGTAGAGATAAATTCACAATCACATATCTTTTCGTAAGCATATTCCTATCTAATCTACTCTTTGGACGAATTTGTACATTATATAAATGAAATTATTTTTCTTTCTTGTGACTCTAATGTCACAAATAACTCTTTTCTCATTATTCTGTTTATTTCTGGCATTTTTATTGTATAACCATTTTTTATCTATTATACATGTTAAAATCAAAATTTGCAATGGGATGAACAATAAAATTCTTTCAGATAGAAAATGTTGATATAGACACCATTATAGACAGTAATATGAAAAACATCAAATATTATTTAGGTGACATTTCATTTTATATTAAGGTATTCCTTACATTTCTCTTTGATATTTCTTATACTTTTGTGATATTTTTGTGATTATAAATATATTCAACCTGGCCCCACACAGAAAACTTTCTAACTCTGCCATTGCGTGCTTTGTGAGCCCAATCATCCTCGTCGCCCCTTCTCAAGTGAGTGACACTCTGACAAAGTTTTGAGTTTGATGGTTTTGGCCCTCTATTTCTATATTAATGTCTAGGAAAGACATATTGCCGCACCTTCTAGGTTTTCACACACTTTGTAAACAAAAACTTCATGGTGTTATTGTTTGGTAATCTTCATTCTGAAAGTTTTAATCATCGAGAATCTACATATAGAAGGACAAACTTGGGATAACTTGGGTCTTTTCGATAAGAAATAAAACAACTCAACCATTAAATGTTTATTCCTTTATGCTTTGTTTACCCTTACTAGAAAAATCCAAAGCACATTATCTCTACTTTGAAAGAAAAAGGACACCTCTCCATCTTCAAACAAAAATGAAATTCCTCTCGTTAAGCAAAAGGTAATTTATCTTCTTAACTCTTTCTTTATTCTCTCTCAATGAAAAATAAAATTTTGTTTTTTAAACATGTATCATTGTAATATTTTCTGCTCTCTCCCTAGTCCTCTTTCTTTAATATAAATCTATCCTACTAATCATTAATGATATGAAAAACTAACTGTTATTGCAAATAGTGATGCATAAGAAAGTTTGGTTTTCTTCTTTTACCTTTGACTTGAAAAGAATTTAACAAGAGATTTCTAATATGTCTATTTTAAATCAAAATTCTCAACACTTCTTTTATGTAAAACTTTCTTATTTTAACGTAGGTCATTTCATGTAGAGATAAATATTTTTTTTTGATAAATTCATTTTTAAGAGAATGACTTTAATTTTGAAACTTAGATCTGACATCTTCAATTTTAGATACAAGGAAAAAAAAGTCTATGAAAATCTTGTGAAGGACTAGTAATATAGGACTTTTTTCATGTAATTAGGATTTTAACTTTTTTTTCTTGTTTAACTCTTTGACCTTTTTATCATTTTGTTATAATCTTATATATTATACTACCATATAATTTTGGTATAATGGAATATGCCTAGCATATTCCATCATATGCTTTCACCATAGCCCATTGGATCACGTTTAATTAATATTTTAATTATTTGGTTATTCACTTCTCTCTCTCTCTCTAATGCTTCCTCTTTTAATTAGTAACGGTAGATTTCCACTTTAGGTTGAGATTTAGTATTACATGTGAGAGTTGGGATTTGAAAGAGCGAACAATGAGTTAATACCTACTGATATGGGTTAAAGTTTTAATAGTGGTCACATCTCTCTAACATGTAACGATGGTCACATCTCTCCACAAATGTAATGGAAACACAATTTCCTTGAAATTTTGTCTAACACATTCATTTTTATTAAAGTTTTATTTATTTAAAAATATAAAAGCAATAAATTGACATTATAGATATTATGAAGCCCTCCTACCGTCCAAAACTGTCAATGACAATATAGAATGTTTCTTATCTTTTTACATAAGAATAAAGTCTAAAACTTGAAACAATTGTAAAAAAAAAAATGGTTATACCACGTCAAAACTTAACGCAACAAAACTTACAATGTGCCATTAATGAGACAAATGTGTCTATGAAAAACGAAATGTCCATTCTCAATGTTTGAGAAATATAAATATAGTATATCAAATTTAGATTTACATAACAATTGACTATTTATCTTAATCTAACATTTTTTACTTAATTTGAAATTTTGTCTAACGCATTCATTTTTATTTAATTGAAAATGAATAAAAGCAATAAATTAGCAATATAAAGATTATCCCTCCCACGGTCCAAAACTCTCAATGACAATATAGAATATTTTTTATTTTTTACAATAAAATAAAGTCTAAAACTGAAATAATTGTGAAAAAAACTTTTTATACCACCTCAAAACTTAACCCAATAATACTTATGATGTGTGTTATAAGACAATATGCCTATCAAAAATGAAGTGTCTATTTTCAATGTTTGAGAAATAAAAATATATTATATCAAGTTTAGAACTTACACAACTTTAGACTATTTATTTTAATTAAAATTTTTACTAAATTTTTTAATTAATTTTAAATTTTAAATTTTCTCCAAATGACATCTTAATTACTTTTCGTTGAACATGACTGTTTAGTTAATATCCTTCTCAAGACACATAGCAACTCTCTTGATAGGAAATTATTAGGAAGAGCACTGCTAGAGTGACAGAACAAGTTACCCATTTTTCTTACCCCCTTAAAGGGAGGAATCTAGGTGAAGGAGTTTTTTACAAATTACTTGGTAAAAGTGGAACAACATTTTAAAGTGTTGACCTCTCCCATTCACCGATCAAGTTAGCATTATCCTATTAAGAAAAGTGGGAAAAGTTTCTCGCACGTTAGCATTATCCTATTAAGAAAAGTTGAGAAAATTTTCCATCGCGTTAGCATTATCCTACTAAGAAAATTGGGAAAAGTTTCCCGTCACATTAGCATTATCTATTAGGAAAGTGGAAGGGGAGGGAACAAAAATGAGGGTAATGATAAAAATTTCAAAATAGGAAATTAAGTGAGAGAAGATAAAAGTATCTCTTCATCTCTAATATATAATACATGTTTCCCTTTTATATAACAATCTAACATTTGCAAAGATCACCTTTTTATGCTCCAGTAAAACGATTCCACATTCTTACCAATATATAACTTTTGGCGGCTGTTGCCTAGGGTAACCATAAAATAGTAGCAACTCTCTTCATGATACGAAGAAAAACTAATGAGATAATTGCCAAAACCGTCTCAGTATTATATAAAGCATATCTTATTTTGATTGGTATGATATGTTTTTTATGGGTTTGTCATTAGCTTTTAGCAAGGCTAACTATTAGTTCTTCTCTTTTCTTTTCTAATTTTAAAATTTTATTTCTTTGATTAGGTAATGACAATTGGTGATGGTGAAAAGATGAGGATATGTTGCAGATGGCCAGATTTAGTGTTCTCCTGGTCTCATCTTTTGATGATAATGTAAAACAATACAAATATTTTCTCATTTTGGGCAATTCTATTTGCTATAACATCTTAAAGTACGGAGCTTAGACCATGCATATTGTTTTCCTAATTGACAAAGTAACATGTTACGTTGCACAAGGGATGGTTTAATTATGGTTGTGTTTTTTTTAGTTATTGATTCAGCCGAGGCAATCGCGGTCGGACTCCTGACGTGGAATCTGAAAATCAGCAGGCGACCGAAAGCCGAGTGGGTCCGAGACCAAGAAGGAGTCGGGGATGAAGGCGGAAACTCCTACACAAAGAAACCAGTCAGGAGGGGTCCCGAGTCTCGGCCCAGGGGAATCCCCTCCGATGGTTAAGTCAATGACAAGCTTAGTAAAAACTATGGTATTAAGAGAGAGATAGAAGCTTAATAGCATGTGTACCTTTTCTGCCGAGAATAGTGTTCCTTTTATAGTGAGAGATGAAGGTTCCTTTCTTGTAGCAGGCGATGTAAGACTAATTCTAGGAGTTGAGACGAAGTCAATTCCTTAAGTGTTTATAGGCCGATGGCCCAAATGCAGCCAGTTAAGCAAACCAGACCCGTCTTGGCCCCATAGGCATCAAGACCATTTATGGATGATAGCCATTATTTGGCCTGCTGCATGGTCCGGACCCATCTCGACCCAATAGACACTTGGGCCGCCGAGAATGGATGAATGCCGCTCGGCCCATTCTCGAATTGGGACTCGGCCCAGCTTATGGACCCAATTGGGTTGTGCCCCATTACATGGGCCCCTACTTTCTGCATGCTTTAGAAAGGTAAGATGTCGAGAGTACGTTTGAGTTCTTGCGGAAGAGTACCTGAAAAGGGGAGCAGTCGTCCTTAGCTCAGCGAAAGTGATCGATCCTCGTAGACTGAAGATGACTCTCGTCCGAGACAGAGAGGTTGTGATCAATCCTCGCGGACTGAAGATGACTCTAATCCGAGACCGAGGGGTTGTGATCAATCCTCGCGGACTGAAGATGACTCTCGTCTGAGATTGAGGGGTTGGCCCGAGTACAAAAATGTTATTTCGAGATCGGTAGCGCCAATTAAAGGCGGCAATAATCTTGACTTTCCCGCCGAACGGCATGCCGTACGAAAAATCCAAGACACATGGCAAGCATTTGAGATGGTAGCCGAAGGGTCTGAAGATCTCGACCTTTGATCGTTCCAATCCGGATTCACGCCACTCAGCTCTCTGCACGAAGATCTAGGACACGTGGCACCCATCCGGGGGGATAACCGAAAGGTCGCGAAATCCTCCCCGTCGATCATCTCATTTCGAATTTGCTGCCACTCGGCTCATCATTCGAAAGGATAGGATACGCGGTGCACATCCGAGAGGGGGAGTACCGAAAAGTCTCGCAATCTCAGCCATTAATCGTCCATCAGGCCCCCTATGGGGGTCCTATAAATACTTGCTCTCCTGCTATAGAAGTTCATTTGCTTCCTTCCTCTCATGTAGTCTCGGTGGCGGAGCTTCTCCTGAGCGATCCGAGAGCATCTTGTCAACCTAAGCTGGTCGAGAGCGTCAAGGAGCCCGACAACATCTAGTCGAGCGCCAAGAAACTCCTTAGTCTGAGGGTAAGCCTCTGACTCGGCCTAGTCTTTCTATATTTCATGTCTAGTAGCCCTCTCTCTTGGAGCAGTTCATCATGCTCTTCTTCGAAACCAGTCCTTCCTTGCCCTTCCCTTTCGTCTCCGTTTTCTTCGAATTCTTTCGCATATCTGATGGCGGACAAAGTTGCTTCAGCCCCTACTCCTTCCGAACCTGCTGGGACCTCACAACCTGAGCAGGCCGAGCCAAGCCGCCGGCCGGCAGAGTAGGTCTGGGACGTAGCCCCCCTATATCTGCCACAAAACGGTGCTGGAGATGTGGGAGCGTTATGACATCTCTAATTGGTGCCACCTTATAAGAGGTTGGGCCACCGTGAGGGCTAATACCCCTCGGCCAAGCTACTTTTCCATCTACGAGCATAGTTTCCAAGCCGCCTTTCGGGTTCCCTATGTCCCTTCATCGTGGAGTTGCTTAGCACGTACAATCTGGCCCTGTCCCAATTCTTTCCAAACTCCTGGTGGACCGTGTACGGGTATCTCGCCCTTAGTAGGAAATTAGGTCTCGTCCCTTCTGTAGACATTTTTCGCTATCTTTTCAAGGTAAATCTCCAGAGGAAGTCCTCTTGGTATTGCTTTACCACCTGGTCCGGTTGGAGAATCTTCTCCGGGACTCATCTATCCATCATTAGAAGGAGGGCTTCTTCTTTGTTACCCTCCTCGAGGGGGATAAAAGTGTCTGGCCCTTCGCCATAGAGTGGAAACCCTTGGCCGAAGGGGCTTCGGAGCCCCCAAGCTAACCTGCGAGCATCATGCGGAGGCGCTGAATATTATTGACGAATCCCCCGTCAACGTCAATGAACTTCTAAGTAATAAGACATGATTGATCCACATGGGGGCATGGCCGAATCCTGCAAAGATGCCAGCCCGAGAGGCTCCTTACCTTCCTCTTGTCGGAGCGACGGGGGCACCTGCCAAGACCGAGACTCCAGGGGTTGCCTCGGCAACGGGCGCAGTTGACGTGCCCGACGGCTTGATCGACGTGCAGAACGTGTCCAGCGATGAGGACACGGCTACCGTTGCCGAGGGTAAGCCGATCTCGCACTTGTAGACACGCTAATTTTGACGTCATTTCGAGTAAATTTCATATCATACAATAATGCCTCGAAATGGTCTGATAATTAATCATTAATTAATTTTTATTAATCTTTTTAAGTGTCGGGTTTAACAGATGTGTTTAAGTTAATCAATTGAATTGGTTTTAATTCAAATTTGAGTTAAAATATGAAGAATTCTAAAAGACGTCGACCCAAGTGGACGCCATTTAGACTTTACTCTTATTTTAACGATTAAATTTGAATTTTAATTAATTAATTAATTAACTAAAAGGCGTTTGGTAATGTCGACGCGTTTTAAGTTTCCTAAGTGATTTTAACTTCCCCTCCAGATGTTTATCCTTATCTTAATTAGTGTAAAAGACGTCTATACAGGTAGACGCGTTTTACCTAATAAAGATAAAGATAAGTTTTCCCGGATATTTATCCTTATCTTAATTAATCTGAAAGGCGTCAGCTAAGGTGGACGCGTTTTAGATAATTACAGATAAAGATGAATTAATCAGTATTTATCTGTCGGTTAAGATAGATAAATCTTGGATTTTTCTATGTTAATCGCGAACGCAGGAAATGCCTATAAATACCTCGCATGTTGAAGAGTTAAAAAAAAAGAGAGAGTTGAAATCCATTAAAGAGAGAGCGTTATTATAGCGAGTTGAAGATCGAAGCACAACGTCGGAACGCCAGAGCGCTGCCATTTCCAGAAGTCGGCGTCCTTTCAAGATCTTCATCCTTTCAAAGCTTCATCCGATTGGGCATAAGTGTTTCATTTTCTGCATTTTCATCTTCATTAATTTCAGTCTTCATTCACTTCATGCAAACACACACCACAGCATAATTTTTCAAAACCTACTTGATTTAAGGGGTTTCAAAGCCACTCAACAAGTAAGTTTGATGTTCAATCATATGTCCAAAATTATGATTAGTTCAGATACTGCTTCTACTTAAATTTCTCATCAATATTTCTTCATTTTCTGTCTCTCTGTCTCTGCTGCACTCAACAACAACAACAAGAGATCAAAAGGGGAAATCAAGCACAAAGCCAGAAGGACTTCTGGATGATCCTCAACCTCAAATTCAACAGCAAGAACGAAAGCAAAGAAAGGGCTCTCTTTCTTCAGCCGGCTGAGGAAGGGGAACCAAGGACTCAATCTTCCGCGTTTGAACAGGTAAGCGATCATATCTCTTTTGAAACTTTTTAGTTAAAAGTTTCTGGCGATCACTACACTTAGTTGCTATTTTTAATAGGTTAGTTTACACTAAACAACATAGATTTTTCATGTTAATCACACGGTCATTCTAAGCCCCTACAGCTTTTTTGGCGATCACGGTGGGACTTGGTCTCGCCATCTTTTAAGTTTTTTTGTTCTTGCTGTCATCAACCGGGCACCCACGGTGCACCACTTGTGTCTTTCGACACGTCCTCACCAATTGGTGTGTGTTTTAGTTTAATTAATTTCCCTCGTGCACCACGTGCACACCCCAGTGGCAAGATCTTGCCCTCCCCTTGATTAATTCAAAAAGCTGTTTTTGTGATAAAAATGATGTGTGATTGATTGATTTCCTAGTTGTTTAGTTGGTAAAGCATCCTGTTAAAAGCTGGAATTAAAAAAAAAAAATTTCATGAGTCGATTGTTTATTGTTTTTTATCTTGTTTGAGGAGGATTCAACCCAGAAAATCCTCCTGGAAAACTGTTTCTGCGAACTGAAAAGCGTCCAGGAGAGATGACGCGTTTCAAAATCGCGTCAACACCCCTAGACGCCTTTCAGCCTTCACAGTTTCTCTGCTGTCTGCATCTGCTTCTGCGGAAAATTAAGTTCTGTTTTGAATAGCGTCGACGACCATCGACGCGATTCAGACAGTTTCTTAATTTTTTTCAGTTTCCAGATTTCTGTGTTTTGAGTGCTAGTTACCCATTACTTATTAAGCATTAGAGGCCATCCAGGCCGCAGGACATACGCATTGAGGCTAATACCCTCCTCTTCTTAGGAACACATTACTCGACGTCAGCAACTCTCTCTGATTGGGTTGGTCCCTTGATCAGACTAGAGAAGTTGACGTTGAGACCTCCATAAGTCCCCAAAATCAAGGTATTCCTCCTTGATCATCGGGCTGGTTGTACCAATTGAAGTCCTGGTTAGATTCTGAAAGCGTTGTAAGAGAAAACCCTAGAGAATAACGGTGGAAATTGAACTGAAACTAGGATCCTTTCCCTGAGCGAAATTGTGGTTTAATCCAATTCAAATAACTCAACAAGGAACCCTAAAATCACGTTAAACATCCACTTGTTTGATTAATCTCTGTGCAACTTGTTTGTCAAATCTTTGAAAAAAAAGAATCTAACATCATGTTGCTACGATCAGGTAGGGACTTGAGTGTGGCTCCAGACGCCATGGTTAATTACGAGGGAGATGCTAATGCCCCTCGGGATTCTGAATACAACTATGAGAGTAGGAGAGATGCTGATGCCTCCCGTAGTTCTATCCCCGTTCCATATCGTCTAGATGGGAATGTTCGGACACCTCTTTTGCATCCACGTGATCAATATCCTGATCCTCCTCCGCATGAATATGCGATCCCTAATCCTGATCTTGAGGGGGACATGAATCAGAATGATCCCTCATCCTCTGATCCTAGGGATCTCATCAATGCTCTGGGAGTTCTTGCCTCCCGGTTGGACCCTCAGCAGTTCGAGGCGATCCAATCTATTTTGAAGGGGAAGGCACCCATGCAGCCTGCCGAGCCGAACCCTGTGGCTCCCCCTGCTGTTCCTCAGCAACCTTCTTTTCCTCCTCCTTATATCCATCAGGCCGTGGAGGGCCTTCATATTACTTCTCGGCCAGCTGGGCCGCAGCTTTCATCATCTAGGCAACCGGCTAGACCGCAAACGCCTGCTTATCAAAATGCCCTCGGGCATGGCGGAAGCTCTGCCGGACCTCCCCTCTATTGTCCACCCTGCCCAACATATTCTAGGCAGTAGGCCTACCAAGTACCTCCTCCTCCTCCTCCTCCCCAGGCAGATCTGACCACACAAACGCTGCTGGCCAAAATGGAGCGTATGGATGAGCAATTTAATAACCTCCAGAAAATGATGGGGGTCAAAGCTGTGCCAGAGATCAGTCTACCGAGCCTGCCAGTATTCCATCTGCCACCCTCTGAAATGCCAGTGTACCGAAAGTACAACGGTACTGGTAACCCCTTCACACATCTGAAGGAGTTTATGTATGAATCCTCTTTCTGGCAGAATGATAAGAGGTCGTTGGCCTTCTTGTTCAGGAGATCTCTAGAGGGACCAGCCCTCGAGTGGTTCTTTTCCCTGGAACCCTCAGAAGTAGAGGATTACGGTATCGTTTCACGCAAATTTATTCAACGATACCAGGACAGAGTTGCACCCTCCTTGTCTATCACGGACCTCATTACAGAAAAGATGAAACCTGATGAGGAGTTTGTCAGTTTTGCTGACAGGTGGCGGGGTCTGGCTGAAAAGGTGAAGGATCACTTGTCCGAGTCCGAACAATTGAAGATGTTAATTTCCAATGCCACGCCCCAGTTCAAGCTCGTCCTCTCCTTGAACAATTTGACCAACATGGCAGAGCTCTATGAAAGAGCACGGTACTGCCAGAATGCTTTCAAGGACGCTACATTCTCTAGCGTCTTTGATCCTCATAGACCTAGCAGGCCTCCGCCTCGGAAGCCTGCAGTGCCGAACTCTTCCAGCACAGGTCCAACTACTGAGGGCACGCTCTCTCATGAGCAAGTGAGTACCATGAACAATAACTCGCCCCAGTTCGTGAGGAGTCAACAGCAGTACCAGAGGCCACAGCAGCAAGGGTACAGACAGCAGCAGAACCCCCAGTACCAACAACAGTATCAACGGCCCCAGCAGCCGAATCAGAATCAGAACCAGCAACAGCTACAGCAACAGCCGCAACGGCAACAGCAGTACCAGCAACCCCAGCAGCAGCAGTATCAGCAGCAGCAACAGCCACAGTACCAGCCGCGCGCACCGCCGGCATACCACAATGTCCCTCCTCCTGGTGACTACAACCAGCCGAGAAGACCCCCAGGCCCAAAAAGGGCAGAATACCCGGCACTCCCAGAATCCTTGGCCGATATCTTCAGTGCTCTAATGGCAGCTAATGCCTTAGTTTTGCCAAGGGAAAAGGCCGTCTGGCCTCAAAATGCCGATACGTCTAGGTATTGCTACTTCCATAGGCAACCTGGGCACACCATCGACACCTGCTTCCAGTTCAGAGATTATATTCATGATCTCAACGAGCAGGGCGGCATAGACTGGGAGGAAATGAAGAAATATATATCAGCCATGAAGGCGAGGAGACCGCAACAGCAGCAGCAGCAGCAAGTAAGACCACCGGCACAAGCAGCAGTACCACCCAACATGGGCATAGTGCAAAATCCACTCCCGGAGCACCAGAACCAGAACCAGGTTGCTCCCATTCTAACGAACAGCCAGTCTGAGGCTGGTCGTGGGCAACAATGGAGGATAGAGGACTCTTCCTCCCTCTATTCAACATGTCACATTCAGAATACCGCAGAACAACCACCACGCCGCACCATCCACATACCCAGACCACAACCCGTTACCATCACCCCTCTACCCACACCCACATATCACTCGCCCTCACCCAATAACCCACTACCACTACCCACCTTCCTTAGACCCATTGCGCCCCGCACTCCTACGCCTCCATCATATACCCCCCCGCAAACCAATAACGCGCCCCTTTTACCATCTAGGCCATTGCTCCGCGTACCATTTCCTACTTCGCCCATTACCACCACCACCTACCCAGATATGCCCCAACCATCCAGACCGCTATTACGCGTCCCATTCCCCACTTCACCGACCACTTACCCATCCACCATCCAACCCTCTAGGCCTTTAATCCGCACCGCGCCATCACCACCTAACCCAACGCCACCACCTACGCATCAACCCTCTGCACCGCTTACGCCACCCGATTCTGCGGTACTCAAGGTGTCACCCGGATCCTCTACGGTCGAGGAACATGCGCTCCGGAGTGGAAGGATTTTCAACAAGGTCTTTCCTCAGTCCACAGTCAGAGACGGCCCATCACAGCCGACTGAGGAAGCCCATAATGAAGAGAGTGCGCCAGGCACTCAATATGACTTGTTGAAACATCTGGACAGAACACCGGCACGGATCACTGTACTTGAATTGATTAAAAGGTCCAAGATTCACCAAGAAGCCTTAATGGAATACCTACAGAAAGTGATGGTCAACGAAGACGTGTCGGTAGAGAAAATTGCAGCACTACTAGTTCCTCAGGGGGATCAGCCCTCAATTACATTCCACACATCGGAACTAGCACCGCCAGCCGCCAGAAGCATGGCTCTGAGCATCACGGTCAATATCTGCAAAAAGGCCGTGGATGCATGCCTGGTTGATACAGGGGCTTCAATTAATGTTTTACCTCCGAAGACCCTGGAGCTGTGCGGTGTGCCCAAGGAGAAATGGCTGCCTAGCACCATCTCAGTTACGGCATATGACAATTCTACCCGTTCCCCTCTGGGAATGGTTTATTTAAAGGTGGAGCTAGGCCCAGTAAGTCATGCAGAGGTCGAATTTCATATTCTAGAAATCGACCCTTCCATAAATGCCATTCTGGGACGTCCTTATATTAAAACTCTTGAGGCGATTCCTTCTACGAATCACCAATGCCTCAAATTCCCTTATAAAGGACGAATTATTAAAGTGACGAGCATGCCGATCCTTGCTGCTGCTCATACCTTAAATATTAAATCTGCTGTTTTACCTGGCCGACAACCTTTTCTGTCGGTATTACAGGTCTACCGTCCAGTGGCTGATCCTTTGAAAGCCGCTACCATTTCTCCATACCCATTAAATGCTATCAAAAGGGGGAAGTGCATGAGTACCCCAGGATGGAGAATCATGATGAAAAATGGCTATCAGCCTGGGAAAGGTCTGGGCACACAGTTGCAAGGCAGGACCACTCCTGTCAAAGATCATCGGGCAGTACCCGGAAGCGGTCTGGGCTATAGGCCGAGGAAACTGAAGCAAGACAGGGTTCAGCAAGAAGATGGTCAAGAAATCTTGGAAACAATGTCTACACCACCCAAAGAAGGCCGAGATCCCTTAACATGGACCCTATATACACACTTTGTGAAAGGGCCCATACTTAGTCACGACAACACGGTGGTCATTACTTCATGTTTTGACTTCTATGACATATATGGGAGGGACTTGGCCAGACATTGTTCCGAACTACTTACGTACCAATCCTTGGAGGCTCTGCGGCCTATGAAAAGGAGGAAATTTCATGATCCCGAATGCGAATGGTACAGATGGTTCGACCTGAGGGACCTATACATAGCACTGAACAGACTATTTCTGGATCCTGCAGAACCCAAGTGGCCACCGCAGATCGACGAGCTAATTGAGAGCCCTGGCGCAATCTTTGATAAGCGGATACTGCTGTCCGAACAAACTGATGAAGGGGAGCCAGATGACCCCTATGAAGCTGGTTATACAACAGATCTGCTCTGGAGGGGGACATATCCTTCACATGTCCTAATGCTCCATACTTTATTTCGCACACTGCTCTTGACCCCGACTTGGTCGCGGGTCATTACTGAAGACATTCCACGGGCCCCGCCCGTTATGATTACTCTGTCCCCTCGGGACTTTATTCCACAACCTCCTCTCGACCTAGAGAGGATGTATGATCTGATCTGGGACATATTGCTATATGATCCCCCTAATCCTCTGGCCTTGGTGCCGCTTCCTCCGTCTGATTCCCCTTCCATTTGTATTCACTCCTGCTTCATGTATAATTTCTCCGATATCCAAAAAAAAACGCCAATTTTACAACAAATTCTTCCCAAATCATTATCGAGGAAACATCTTACTTGTCCGATTACACCCCATCGCGCGGGTCCGTCGGTCAAGATTCTCTCTTAAACATACTCTGTCCCTCCCCACGGGAGGATTCCTCTGTATTTCCACTTGTATCCCAGGATTTTCATCCTGCTTCGTCTTCATTAGGTTATGATAGGCAGTTTAGTGAAGTTAGGCAGTCTAGTTTTAGGCAGGTTAGGCAGGTTAGTCAGGCTAGGAAGCCTAAGGGTAGGCAAATTCCAGAAAGATACCTCCAGGAGTTGGCTGATAAATGTTCTTTTTGCTCTTTAATCCCTCAGCTTTTAGAAGATCCAATTCAGATGCCAGAAGATTGTACAGATGATGAGTCAGTCAATGATGGGTATGGGGTATATGAGTTAGTGCATGAAAAGGACCCCATTGTTGAAGATGAGAAAGATGATGAGGACGCAGCTGAGGCATATGCCAGTGGAGTGAAGAGATTTGATGAACCCTCAGCTGCCATAGAAGAGCCCACCAAAGAAATAAACTTAGGGACTGAAGACGAACCTAAGGTTGTCCTCGTCAGTAAAAATCTTTCTACAGAGGATGAGAAGGCAATGGTACAAGTGCTTAAGGATTATAAGGACACTTTCGCCTGGAGTTACGAGGATATGCCGGGGTTAGACTCATCTTTAGTTGAACACAGGTTAACATTAAAGGATGGAGCTAGTCCGGTCAAGCAGAAATTAAGGCGATTCCACCCACAAATGGCTTTAAAGATGAAGGAAGAGGTCGACAAATTACACAAAGCCAAATTCATTAGAGTTGTCCTTTATCTACAATGGGTGGCCAACATAGTCCCGGTTATGAAAAAGGACGGGAAGGTCAGAATTTGCATTGACTTCCGCGATCTGAACCGGGCATGTCCTAAAGATGATTTTCCATTGCCTCATATTGATGTACTCATCGATAACACTGCTGGCTATGAGACATTATCGTTTATGGATGGATTTTCAGGATACAATCAGATTAAGCTGGCAGAAGAGGATCAAGAGAAGACTTCATTCACTACACCTTGGGGAACATACTGTTATGTTGTCATGCCATTTGGATTGAAGAACGCTGGAGCCACTTATCAAAGGGCTATGATGGCAATCTTTCATGACATGATGCATATAGATTTGGAAGTGTATGTGGATGACTTATTGGTTAAGTCTAAAACGAAGGCCGAGCACGCCAAAGTTTTGGCAAGGGTATTAGAGAGATCGAGAGAGTATCAGTTGAAGATGAACCCCAAGAAATGTGTATTCGGGGTATCTTCAGGGAAATTGCTTGGATTCATTGTTAGCAAACGGGGAATTGAGATCGATCCCAATAAGGCGAAGGCTATTAGAGAAATGCCACCTCCCAAAAACTTGAAAGAGTTAAGATGATTAATCGGGAGGTTGCAATTTATTCGCCGTTTTGTCTCCCAGCATTCACAAAGGTGTAAGCCGTTTTACGAGCTTACCAAGCCAGGAGTCAAATTCAATTGGGACGATAAGTGTCAGGAGGCATTCGATGGATTAAAGGACTATTTGGCAAGTCCTCCTGTTTTGAGACCACCATCTCCAGGCAAACCATTGATACTTTATATTTCTGTCCTGGATGATGCAGTGGGGGCTGTCCTAGCACAAGAGGATGAAGAAGGAAAAGAGAGGGCAGCCTACTATCTCTCTAAACTTCTCAACCCCGCTGAACAGAGATATACGGCGATGGAGAAAACATGTGCAGCATTAGTCTGGGTTGTGCAGAAACTGAAGCATTATTTTCTGGCCCATGAAGTCCATCTCATCGCTAGGATGAATCCGATCAAATTCCTTCTGGAGAAATCTGTTCTTACTGATAGGTTAGCGCGATGGCAGAGCTTTCTATCCCAATTCGATATCATTTATATTCAACAGAAAGCAATCAAGGGCTATGCCATAGCAGAACATCTTGCTCATCATCCCCTTCCTCGATTTGATCCAGTGCGATCAGAGTTTCCGGATGAGGAACTGATGTCCGTAAATCAAATCAGAGATGATATGTGGACTCTGCATTTTGACGGAGCTCTGAATTCTCATGGAAAGGGGATCGGAATCGTTCTGTTATCACCTGAAAGTGTCACCATTCCACAAGCTTTTCAGCTTGACTTTCCAGTCACTAACAACATAGCTGAATACGAGGCACTTCTTGCTGGTCTCGAGGCTGCTCATTTCCATGGTGCCACCAAACTCAGGATTGTGGGTGATAGCCAATTAATTCTTCGCCAAGTGTTGACCAAGTATCGAACTCTTGATCCCAAGCTCAAGCCATATCAAGAACTTACTTCTGCATATTCAGAGCTTTTCACAAAATTGATCTTTGTCCATGTCCCTAGAAATCAAAACATCCTAGCTGACGCTCTAGCTTCACTTGCATCTTCTCTTGATTTTCCTATCAGCAAGCAATCTGAATCAATCATAGTTCATAGGCGTCTTTCACCCGCCATGAAAGATCCTTCATTTCTTAGAACTAAGGAGAAGTTGCTGAAGAAATTCAAAGATGGAAGTATTGTGGAGAAAAGAGAAATCATGTTGATGGAGCTGTTAGAAGAGATGGATGATGAACAGAAGCCATGGTATTATGAAATTGCAAAATATTGTGAAGATCAATCGTATCCTGAGGAAGCTACAACTGAGGAAAAAAGAGCTATCAGGAGAGTTGCTCAACGATACACCCTAGTTGGGGGAGCATTATATAAGAGAGGTTTTGATGGAGTTCTTCTAAGATGTTTAGACGAGGATGAGCTTTGGAAGGTTATGGAAGGAGCTCATAGTGGAGTTTGTGGTGGCCATGTCAATGGACAGATGCTAGCAAAGAAGATCCTTAGACAAGGATTTTATTGGCCAACCATGGAAGAAGATTGGGTAGGATATGTCCGTAGGTGTGCTAAGTGTCAACTTCACGCCGACAAAATTCATTCTCCTGCATCTTCACTCCATCCTGTTTCTTCCCCATGGCCTTTCTCCATGTGGGCTTTCGACATTATTGGACCTCTTGGTAACCCAGATTCCGGCATCAAGCAAAAATCTTTCATTCTCACGGCAACGGAATACTTCACCAATTGGGCAGAAGCTGAAGCATACGTGGAGATCAAAGCATCAACCGTCTGCAAGTTCATCATGAAGAACATCATCACAAGATTCGGAATTCCAAGTACCATCGTCACCGACAACGGACCGCAGTTCGTGTCGCAGGAATTGAAGGACCTCTGCAACAGGTATAAAATTGCATTGCATCATTCATCTCCTTATTATCCGCAAGGCAATGGCCAAGCAGAGGCAACTAATAAGACTTTGATAAAAATTATCAAAAAGACGTGTAAATCTAACAAATTCGCAGATTGGCCAGAAAAATTGGTTGAGGCTCTATGGGCCTACCGAACTTCAATCCGCACACCTACTGGGCAGACTCCTTATTCCTTAACATTTGGAATGGAGGCGGTAGTTCCATATGAGATCCTTATACCGTCATTAAGAGTACAATTGAACAAGGAATTCTCCATTGATGAACATCGTTCAGCACTCCTTGCTCAATTGGAACTTTTAGACGAGAAAAGATGGTCAGCTGCTAATCATGCAAAAGCCTATCAAAACAGATTAGCACGTTTTTATCAAAAGAAAGTCATTGAACGAAAGTTCAAAGTCGGTGAAATGGTCGTTAAAAGAATTTTTGTAAAACCTGGTGGTCCGCGTTCTAAGCTCCAACCCAACTGGGAAGGACCTTATGTTGTATCACATGCTTTTCCTGGTAACGCTTACCGTCTTGTTAATGCAGAAGGAGAAGAGCTAAATCATCCCTGGAATGGTTTACATCTTAAGAAATACTACCCTTAGGTTAAAAAGTCGATCAGTATGGTACAAAGACCAGTGGAATCAGAAAGTTTATAAACTCAAATTTTTTTGTTAGTCTGAATAATTTAACTTCAAACCCATTACTGCACACACTGACACGTTTGATTCGTGAGTAACAAGAGATGCCAAGTCCTGAAGAATATCAAAAGCTTGACTAAGAGTGTAAAGTACAAATCATTCCTTTTAAAGTAAAATTCTGTTTTACACTCGGCCCATGATGTCGGAACGAGGCTTATAATAGACTACCAAGAATACCCGCCATCTTAGGAGGAGGCCGTCATAAAAAAAATGGGGGAGATTTGTTCCAAAGCAAAGAAAGAAAGAAAAGAATATAAAAAAAAAGATTCAAATCAAAAGGCCAATACACTACAAACATCACATCAAGGCCATGAAATGAAACAAAAGGGAACGTAAGGTCGATAAATATCCCGGAAAGAAAATGACCGAACCCCAACAGATATTAGGGTTGGAAAGGAACATCTTTTTAGGTCTCCGGAACCTTCTCATGGGCTTTCTAAATCTATTCTTCTTTTCTTTCTAAAGAGGTGTACTTCAAACTTAAGGAATGGCTTAGATTGACTATGGGTCAAATCATCAAATGGGATCACGAATGGAAACACAAGTTCAAACACGATGGGTTTTAAGTTAAGTTGTTAAAGAACAATTTAGAAATTAAGTTAATAAATGAATATGATCTTTTGATCTAAGTACCATACTGGTCTTTTAGTCAAAATTCAAAAAAAATACATAGTCAAAAATTCAAAAAAAATACATAGTCAAAATTCAAAAAAAATACATAGTCAAAAATTCAAAAAAAATACATAGTCAAAATTCAAAAAAAATACATAGTCAAAAATTCAAAAAAAATACATAGTCAAAATTCAAAAAAAATACATATGTCAAAAATTCAAAAAAAATACATAGTCAAAAATTCAAAAAAAATTGCATAGTCAAAAATTCAAAAAAATTGCATATGTCAAAAATTCAAAAAAAAAGTACATATTTCAAAAAAAATTCAAAAAAAAAAAATACATATTTCAAAACCCAAACAAAAAATGAATATTTCAAAATCACAAAAAAATATTTCAATTAGCATTTGCTTGTTGCATTTAATGTGTTTCACTCCTTTTATTTTCAGTGAGTATCTGTTTGCTTGCATGTTGCATTTTTGCTTAAGTCTGATTATTCTTATTACCTTTGTTAATAAAGGCTATGCCCCTTGACTATTTATTCAAGGAAAAGATTGATTGACCATTTGTTTGGTCAGGCAAGGGGCTAAGCCTAAATAGATACTTAACCTGTTTGTTAAGTGTTGTACAGGATGCAAGATAAGCACAGGAACACGAGATTGGAGCCCAAAAGTTTCATGTATATATCAAAAGTGTTTTATACATGACACATGAAAAGAAAAGAAGTACATAAGCCCTCAAGGCTGGCTCTCCCCTCCGCCCTCATCTAACTGGCTCTGGGCCTCGTCAGGTGCGTCTGGTGCTGGTCCTCGGCTGGGAGGTGGAGGTGGCCCCATCGTGCTCGGCCCCGCCTGGCCGGAAGACACGGCAGCACTGGCAGTGAAAGCGCTCGTCAAACCGCGCTCCTGCGCACGCTGTCGAGCACACCTGTACCTCTCCTCCACACTCCGGCGCTCATGCTCTGCGATGCCAAGCTGGACCCGAAGAGCGGATATCTCAGCATCCATCCTCTGCCGCTCATGCCTCTCCCGCTCTCGCTCCTCGTTGATGACCTCCAAGCGAGTCTGGAGGCGCGCAAGATCTCCAACCGAAAGTCGGGCCACCTGCTCCTCTAGAGCCCGGATCCGCTCTGCATCAGCCTCGGCACGAGTCGCTATAGCATAGGCATCCGCTTCAGCCCTCTGAAGGGCTTCTTGGAGCTCAGCAACCTGCAGAAGAAGATTTTGTTAGTTCAAGACAATTAAGTAAATCAAGTCAAATTCAAAAATCAAAACTTACCCGAGCAGCACGGTCCTCCTCCGCAAGAGAAGCCCGGTGGATGGCAGAGGCGAGCTGACTCTGGAGGTCAGCCAAGGCAGCATCGTGCGCGGCGAAGGATGATGAAGATGAAGCTCCATAGGTAGGGGGAGCCGCCTGGGTGTAGACGGCTCGCTGCACCAAAAGAACACTGTCAGTGGTTAATCGCCAAAACAATTAATTAATTAAAACATGCATTCATATTCATTCATACATACCAGATCAAAGAGCTCTTTCTGGACTTGTTCGAGCTGGGCCTCAGCATCATGTAGGCGGGTCCGGAGGTCGATGATGACCGCATCACGAGCATCCTGCAAATCACATATACATACATTCATTCACCAACATAAATCAAGATAATAATAAAATTAAAGACGCATGAATGCATAATTACATCAAGTGGTCGGAGGAGCCGCAGCTGGTCGGCGTAATGGACCCGGTACTGCTGGAGGTAGCCCTCGCTACTCTCCGCACGGGACTCCACTCTAATGCCCCGACGGTGCCAGTCCTCGTACCGCTCCGGGAACTTGGCACGCCAGTCGGTGAGGGATTGCTTGCCCCTCATGCTCCTTCCGATGCCCTCCGGGACCTCTTCATCTATCCATTCTTGATGGAGACCCAACGTCCTCATCACGAGCCGGAGGCGGAGGAGCTCGATCTCGTTGAGGCAGTGCACCCACATCTGCCTCCCGAATCGCCTCCTGCCAGCCGTCACCCATGGCTGACCTTCCTCGTTCATGCCCAGATACGGGCGCCAGATCACCTGCATATAGGTTAGATGCATTCATAAATAAATTGCACTTAAGGAATAAAGAATTGCATTTAATAAAAATTGAACAAGTCAGAAACTTACCAGTAGCTCTGGATAATCTAGGAACTGACGGCGGAGGGCCGTCAGCTGGTGGTGCTGCGGAGCCGTGTCCACAATTGGCTGCCAACGGCAGCCCAATGGGACGGCGTCCGGAAGAACAATCCGCGCTCTGCCGAGCGGGAAATAGTGGTAGCTCCACACCTGCATTCATGAACATATAGGTTAGAAAAAAATCATTGCATTACACATTACATATCATGAATAAATAATAAAACATTTAATACCTGAAGGAACGGTGAGAAGCCACTGATAGTAGTCTCGCGGTCCGGCGTGACCGCGGATAGGTCTGCGAACAGGTGGGCCAGAAGGGCCGCACCCCAAGCATACTCCCCTAAGCTATCTAGGTCATCTAATAAATAAAGAAACCTACAGTGAATATGGTCGCCCTTCGTACCGAAGAGCAACCGACCGAAAAAGAAAACTAAAAAGACCCTCAGCTGTCTGTCTACCTCCTCTACCTGACTCGGGTCACTACAATAGGCAGAGGAAGATGACTCGGCTAGCCTGTCTCTAAACTCTACCCGGGTCTCATCAGACCGACGCCGGAGCTCATCTAGACCTAGGGCAGCCTCTACTTCTACCCTAGGAACCATCCTAGACTCCCTACCTATACTGGATACCTCTATCCCTAGTAAGGCCTCTACTAATCCCTGATAGTTGGGGTAAGTAACCCCACTAACTGGTCGGCCCTCTACCCGCAGGCCAGTGATCCTGGCCACGTCCTCTAAGGTGGGGACCATATGCCCCCAAGGCATCAGAAATGCCCGACTCTCTGCATGCCAACACTCCCTGAGCGCCTGCAGCAGGACTAGATCGAGCCAAAATGGCTCGATGTCTAGTATCTCGCCGAACCCCATCCGACGCAGGCGCGCCTTCTGAAAATCCGGGAGTCCCCTATACGCCCCTATCACTAGGTCCCAGGAAATCCTGGCCCTCATCACTCCCTGCAAATAAAAAAAATAAAAAAAAATAGGGTCAGTAATTAATAAAAACAGGAAAATTCACTTTCTGTTTTGAAAGGCGTCAGCACACACAGACGTGTTTCAAAACACGTCCACATACCCTGACGCAATTCAAACGTATTTTCTACCTACTTTAAAAATTCGAAATTTGGATTGAAAGACGTCGACCCAGGGCGACGCCTTTTGAAAGGCGTCACCTGGTCTGGACGCCTTTCAAATCCAGATTTCGGGTTCCTTCAAGAACCCTTTTCTCCCCTCTTTTCTTCACCCCAGTCAAACCACAGGAGACTTACCGTATGGAGGTCGCCCTCCTCTTCCTCTTCCACCGCCATGGGCGCCGGTGGAGGGAGCTCCTCCTCCAAGAAGGCCGCCGCCTCGGCTAACGCCGCCGGCACCTCCTCGGGAGCTTCTTCTTCTTGCCTCCGCCTCCTCTTGGCCAAGGCCTTCTTCTTCCTTGATCCTTCACCGTGTTCCATAGCTCTAAAGAAGGAGTTTTTGAGAAAGAAAGGAGTGAGATCACCGGAGAGATCGCCGGAGCTCGGTGAGGAGAGAGAAGATTTTTGTGAAAGTGAGGAAGAAAGGAGGGCCTTCGCGGGTCTGTAACGAAAAGGGTGAAAGGCGTCGACTCAGAGAGACGCGTTTTAGGGCGCATAAATTGAGGCGGCAAAGGACAGCTATTTGAATTGGTTGAAACACGTCCATATGAGTGGACGCGTTTCAGGTTCTGTTCAGAGCCGTACACAGGAAAATCATGAAAGGCGTCTTAATAACTTGACGCGGTTCAAGGAATTAATCATGGAATTAATGACAGAATCCTGAGAAAAGTAGGAGAGAGAGTTGAAAGGCGTCTATGGACATAGACGCGTTTTAAGCTTTAAATCAGGTTTTAAGGATTAAATTGAATTTCTGGAAAAGAAATTAGTTTGAAAGGCGTCTTTCTGAGTGGACGCGTTTTACATTTTACAGAACCCGAATTGTTGAATTTTCAGGAAAAATCAGGTTTTTACTTAAGGAAAAATCATGTACACATCACAGAAAGTTGGGGAAAGATTCTAAGGCATGAAAAATCAATCTTTATTCAATGGAATCAATCTTTATTACATCAACATCAAAATCAAAAAGAGAAAGAGGACATTCAAGGGAGAATATCATGAAGACCTTTAAGATAAGGAAATTTTAATCCTTTATCTCTGTCTTTAGAGGATCTTACACGATAGCTAAAGCCAAGGTTCCATAGAGTAATGATGATTTGTATGGCTTCATAATCTTCATCGGATTCCAAGTCACGCTTCTTGATTGGGAGTGTGGGAGAGAATTCAGGAAACTCACGACGGGCCAAGCTAAGTTGAGTAAGGCACCGGTGTGGATTGTACAACACAAACTCAGTGGCTCCAATTAACTTGAGATCTGCTCCTGCTGTACGGCGCACCCAAACTGGTTTTCCAACAAGAGCAAGCGGAGACGAGTCGAATATGTCGGACGTCATGAGCTTCAAATACTCTCTCCAATCGGCTCGGGTCTTGAGTTTTGGAACCTTGTTGACCATGTACTCATCGAACTTTACAATATTAGCAATGCAATGAATTGGACTATTCAAGAAGATCTGAGATGGATTCAGAGGCCTTTTCTTGCTATGCTCGAATTTTAAGTGAAGTTCAACCCACAAGGCAAAGAGTAGCATGCATCCATATGGAGGACGACCCACAGAAGCAGCAGAAAGTCCACTGTAGAGATATGCTAAGAGTGCAGTGCTAATGGATTTACCTTCGAAAATTGCGCAAATAGCACTAATTTGATCATCTTCCAAGATGTTATCCTGTGCAGGAAAGAATAATGCACCGGCAAGGCATGTAACAAGAGCTTTCGTTACATCTTCTGCCTCATCCTCCCTTAAATCTTCAATTTCATAAAGAGTCCACTCGGCTAGTTTTGCAAGATTGATCCCCTTCTTGGTGAGGCATCCTTTAGCTTCTGAAGGATCCTTCCTGATCGATGTCAATAACTGTTGACCGGTGATTCTCTCTTTTGTCAAGGCTATCTTGTCTTTGTTGTCTCTAGTCTTTGGGAGACCTAATAGAAGTTCCGCCTCTTTTAGAAGGATTGTGCACTCGAAATCTTGGAAGAAGAACGTATGAGTTTGGGGATGCCACCACTCGATCAAGGCGCCCATAGCCGCCCAGTCTACGTTCGCACTTTTGTAATTCTTGGCAAGCACTACAAGTCCTTGAAGATCCCACTTGGATATGAACACTTGCATAGAAAGCTTAACACTTTTTGCAAGTTTACGAATCTAAGGGAGAGACGTGAACTTTCTTGGGCCAGGAAACATGGGGTAAGTCTGAAAGAAAAATAAAAAGAGAGCTTGATGAAGTTTGATGAAGAGCATGATGGAAGACATGAAGAACATGAAAGAGAGTTGATTGGACTTACTTGAAGATTGGGATCTCTTCCATTGAGATGATTCTCTATGTCTGCAAACTTCTCTAGAGACATCTTCATCTTCTTGTTTGAGGAATCCATCTCCCTTTTTCGGAATACCTCCTTCTTGAAGCTTGGGAAGCTTGAAAACCTTGAAGAAACCTTGAAAATTTGGAAGAAAACTCTCCTTTGGATCTTTGGATTATGATAGGATTGCTTGGGAATAACCTAAGGGTGTTTATATAGGAGGAATTGCGATCCTAAGTAGACCTTTTCCGGATTGGAAAAGGGATGTGCATTGATAGAGTTGGAGTTCGGGTAGAGAACAACAAGAAACATGTTTCTGTGAGTAAAAGGCGTCTATGATACCTGACGCGTTTCAAAGTTGAATGGCGTCTGCGCGACACGACGCGTTTCATCCTTTCTGTTATTTACCCGAAATTCTATGTTTTGGGTGTTTAAGTTGAATATTTGTTTGGAATTACTAATAATTTTGATTGCAGGAAATTCAAGAAAGCCTGAGTAAAGTTGGAAATGTCAAGAAGATCCCATTGTGGAATTCAAGTCCCGACCGTGGCTAAAAAGATGGTTATTTCTACCCTTATTCCATGTAAATCATTTGCATTACTATATTAAATATTTATTAGAGTATATCAAGGACCTTGTGGTTTTGATAAAACTGGAATTTGAGTTCCCCTACAACAAAAACAGTGATAATTCCAGAGGATTCTTAATCGCACGGATAGGCCGTTGGATTGTTGATTAGTGAGGACGATGGTTCCACTTTTGTGAAACGGTGCGTGGATAAACGAGCTTCGGCTTAGCACTGAATTACAAGAATTGGTATCTTGACTTATTAATGACAATTTAACAATATTATCCTTGATTAATTTATATTTTATTTGACTTTATATTTTTCTTTTAGCCCAGCATGCATCATGTAGGACTTTGAAATCATTGAAATAAGAATTAATTACTGATTAAGTTTCAGACCATTAATCAAATAACTCCAACATGATATGAAATATTCCATTCCGAATTGAGTATCTTGATTATCTTTGAGATTCGCTTAAAGATATCCTTGGAATTCTATCGTTGATTGGATTCTTTATCCAATATTCTTGTTTTCTTTTAAGATCCATCATGGCTGTAGCACGTCCACATTGGCTGGCAAACGCTCCCCATGATGAAACCTACAGTGTCTACGACCTGGGGTACTTCCCACTCCGAGGAGGTTGATCGACCTTACTTTATTTCCTTGTCTACTTCATCCAGACAGGATTAATTCCATTGATCTCTTTGAGCTATCTTCATTGATAATTTTGAGAAAAATTCCAATCATGTGATGTTAAGAGCGTGTCTCATCACACCTTGGCATCACCTTTTCAGTACATTCCATTCCATTTCACTCCCTTGCAAAGACAATGCCAAGGTGAGGCAGCTGTAGACACGCTAATTTTGACGTCATTTCGAGTAAATTTCATATCATACAATAATGCCTCGAAATGGTCTGATAATTAATCATTAATTAATTTTTATTAATCTTTTTAAGTGTCGGGTTTAACAGATGTGTTTAAGTTAATCAATTGAATTGGTTTTAATTCAAATTTGAGTTAAAATATGAAGAATTCTAAAAGACGTCGACCCAAGTGGACGCCATTTAGACTTTACTCTTATTTTAACGATTAAATTTGAATTTTAATTAATTAATTAATTAACTAAAAGGCGTTTGGTAATGTCGACGCGTTTTAAGTTTCCTAAGTGATTTTAACTTCCCCTCCAGATGTTTATCCTTATCTTAATTAGTGTAAAAGACGTCTATACAGGTAGACGCGTTTTACCTAATAAAGATAAAGATAAGTTTTCCCGGATATTTATCCTTATCTTAATTAATCTGAAAGGCGTCAGCTAAGGTGGACGCGTTTTAGATAATTACAGATAAAGATGAATTAATCAGTATTTATCTGTCGGTTAAGATAGATAAATCTTGGATTTTTCTATGTTAATCGCGAACGCAGGAAATGCCTATAAATACCTCGCATGTTGAAGAGTTAAAAAAAAAGAGAGAGTTGAAATCCATTAAAGAGAGAGCGTTATTATAGCGAGTTGAAGATCGAAGCACAACGTCGGAACGCCGGAGCGCTGCCATTTCCAGAAGTCGGCGTCCTTTCAAGATCTTCATCCTTTCAAAGCTTCATCCGATTGGGCATAAGTGTTTCATTTTCTGCATTTTCATCTTCATTAATTTCATTCTTCATTCACTTCATGCAAACACACACCACAGCATAATTTTTCAAAACCTACTTGATTTAAGGGGTTTCAAAGCCACTTAACAAGTAAGTTTGATGTTCAATCATATGTCCAAAATTATGATTAGTTCAGATACTGCTTCTACTTAAATTTCTCATCAATATTTCTTCATTTTCTGTCTCTCTGTCTCTGCTGCACTCAACAACAACAACAAGAGATCAAAAGGGGAAATCAAGCACAAAGCCAGAAGGACTTCTGGATGATCCT
This sequence comes from Zantedeschia hybrid cultivar, assembly GCA_030544215.1. Taxonomy (NCBI): domain Eukaryota; kingdom Viridiplantae; phylum Streptophyta; class Magnoliopsida; order Alismatales; family Araceae; genus Zantedeschia; species Zantedeschia hybrid cultivar. The sequence continues at coordinate 47,643,725 of JARZZO010000009.1, forward strand.
CAACCTCAAATTCAACAGCAAGAACGAAAAGCAAAGAAAGGGCTCTCTTTCTTCAGCCGGCTGAGGAAGGGGAACCAAGGACTCAATCTTCCGCGTTTGAACAGGTAAGCGATCATATCTCTTTTGAAACTTTTTAGTTAAAAGTTTCTGGCGATCACTGCACTTAGTTGCTATTTTTAGTAGGTTAGTTTACACTAAACAACATAGATTTTTCATGTTAATCACACGGTCATTCTAAGCACCTACAGCACTACCCTACAATTGTGATTATAATCTACTCAATTTAATAACTTAATCATTTTTTTCTTTTTTTTCAAAAATGTCGACCAGTCTTGGCTCACTTATGGACCGGATCCAATAGCGATCATCGGCCTGGCGTGTACCGGCTTCAGATATTGTGCCGCGGCCCACTCGGACACAACCTTTAGGCCCCGCCTCTATCGCCCATACTGCATCCTCCTTAGAGGACCATGCGACCACCGCGCTCATAGAGTGGGAGCGGGATAAGGACAAGTCCACAACTCAGGAACATGATCACTCCGAGCGGAAAAAGAGGAAGGCCGACTAGGAGGCGGCTTGTCAAGCAAAGAACATAGCAGCGAATCATGACGTGCCACTCTCGACTAATTCTCCTCCGCCCTTGACCCAGACCGAGTCTATTTCGGTTGCCGGGACCTCAATATCCTAGCCCTTCAGCCCGACCGGGACCCACATGTCCCGGGAATACAGGCACAAGCCATGGTGCCCGGGGACGGGCGTGTTTGTGCGTGCACCATGCTATCCAGGTGAGGGGACCTTGGCTCAACAACTTTAATCTTCTTCTATGTTTCTGCTAAAAAAGTTCTAATCTTCTTATATATATATAATTATTTTTAGTCCTCGGCCATTTGCGCGACCTTCACCCGGCACTCCGCCCACGTCCAGGAGAGACTTAAGGACGTGGATGCGGCGGCGGATCACTTCGCTGCCGAAAAGGTGGCTACGGTGAAGTGGGACCTAAAGAGCAACATAGACGCTCTTCTAGGAATGAATGCTCGGCTGGAGGTCGAGCTATCCCAGTAGAAGGAAGTGGCGCGTCTGACGGCCAAAACGAAGGATAGGCCAGGAAGGAATCGGCCGAAATGCGTGAAGAATTGGACGCGCTCCGGGCCAAGCTGGCTGAGAGGGACGAAGCGTTGACTCGGAAGGATGAAGCCTTCGCTCGCCTTCAAAAGGAGTGCGAAGAAGAAACCGTGCGGCTCACCGAGGCCCCGGAGGCTGCCAAGAATAAGGCTGAGGAGGTCGCGAAGAAGGCTGAAGAAGACGTCCGTTTGGCCGTGGATGCTTTCAAGGCTGGGCCATACTACACAAAGGCCCTCCTAGATGCCGGAGCCAACGCGGGCGCCAACATGTTCGATCTCGGGATGGCCATTACACAAAGGACCTGTCCCGAGACAGACTTAATGGGGTTCGGCTATCCCTCAAAATCGGAGGGGAACAAACTGCTGGAGTGGTGGCGTGTCCTTAAAGCCGAGAAGCTCACGGCTGCTCAAGAGGTGGCGCCTTCACCTAACCGTGCCACGTCTCCTTCGACTCCCGTGACTCATTGAAACTCACTCCTTAGTTCAGACGAGGGGGAGTTGGCTGATTAGTTTGTTTTTCATACTTCTGTAATCGGCGAGGCGGGGCATGTCCTGGCTCTCTTTTTGTATCTACTGATACCTTTTGTAATGCCTTCTAAAATATAAAAGTACCTCTTTTCGAGTACTCCCTCAAATATTGTCTCGGAACTTTGACTTTTAATATTTGCTTTTTGTCGAGAGCAATTTCTTGGACTTGGTAAATTTTCCTTCTTATATGATTCGCATAGGCTTCAGAATGTGCCATTTTCGGTACCGTTTGTATGGCCAAAGCCACTCCCGATATGGTTTACACGGGCTTAGAATTGTGCCGCTTCCAGTATGGTTTGCATGGTCGAAGCCACTCCCGATACGGTTTACACAGACTTAAAGTGTGCCGCTCCCTGTACGGTTTGCGTGGCCGAAGCTACTCCCGATTCAGTTTACAGGGGGTTAGAATTGTGCCACTCCTAGTACGGTTTGCATGGCCAAAGCCATTCCCAATACAGTTTACATGGACTTAGATTGTGCCGCTCCCGATACAGTTTGCATGGTCGAAGCCACTCCCGATACGGTTTACACGAACTTAGAGTGTGCCGCTCCTAGTACGGTTAGCGTGACCGAAGCCACTCCCGATACGGTTTACACGATCCTAGAATTGTGCCGCTCCCAGTACGGTTTGCATAGCCGAAGCCACTCCCGATATGGTTTAACGAACTTAGAGTGTGCCGCTCCCGGTACAGTTTACCTGGTCAAAGCCACTTCCGATACAGTTTACATGGACTTAGACTGTGCCGCTCCGAGTACGGTTTGCGTGACCAAAGTCACTTTTGATACAATTTACACGGGCTTAGAATTGTGCCACTCCCGGTACGGTTTGCATGGCCGAAGCCACTCCCAATAAGGTTTACATGGAATTAGAGTGTGCCGCTTCCGATACGGTTTACGTGGCCTAAGCCACTCCCGATACGGTTTACACAAACTTAGAGTGTGCCGCTCCTGGTATGGTTTGTGTGGCCGAAGCCACTCCCGATACGGTTTACACGAGCTTAGAATTGTGCCGCTCCCGGTACGGTTTGCATGGCTGAAGCCACTCCCGATATGGTTTACACGGGCTTAGAATTGTACTGGACATAGTGCTTCAGATTTATTTGCTCAACTGATGATCTTGTATTGACCATGGTTTACGTTTCGGATGAAATCCGGGAGGGAACTTTATATTAAATAATAACGAAGGCGTTCTACATTCCATGTGCGAGGAAGAGGTTGACCCAAGAGGGTTTCCAGCCAATATGCCTCTCGTCGGACGACTTCCTTTACTTGGTATGGCCCTTCTCAGTTGGGAGCTAGCTTCCCTGCGGCTTCGGCCGGTTTTGAGGCGTAAGCATTATGTAGCACTAGATCTTCGGCTTCAAAGTTCTGAGGCTTTACTCGGGCATTATGATATTTGGCCATGCGTTGTTGATATGCAGCAAGCCGAATGCAGGCTAGGTCTCTCGTCTCTTGCTTCCTGGACTATATGCAAGGACTCTCGGAAAAGGTAGGCCAATCTCGACCAGGATGATTGCTTCTACTCCATAGGCCATTCGGAAAGGAGTTTCCCTGGTAGAGGCTTGGCTCGTTGTCTGACAGGCCCACCGCACACTCGACAATTCTTCCACCCATCGGCCTTTGACCTCACCGAGGTGTGTTTTCAACCCTTGTAAAATGCTTATATTAGTGACTTCGGCTTGACATTCGTCTAAGGATGGGCTACCGAGGTGAATTTATGCAAGATACCGAAGCTTTTGTAGTTGTCTTTGAACCAGTTGCTGTGGGTGCTCAAATCGTGTGTGACATTTATGAATTTCATGTTGTTTATATGAATAGTAAAACTATTAAAAACTAAGGAAAACGTGATCACCAGAAACTGTTAAGTTTAAAAAGAAAGATTGATCGCTTACCTTTTCAAATTTGGGAGATGTTGAATCTTTGATTCCCTTCCTTCGGCCGGCCAAAGAAAGAGAGCCCTTTTTGTAAGATTTTCTTGCTTTTTGTTTTCTTAGTTGTTATTCCTTTGAATCTCCTTCTTTATTCTTCTTTGTACCTTACAAAAGATTAAACAAAGTAAAGAAACAGAACGAATTAGAGCTATGAAAGTGTAGTAACTATTCTAAAGATTAGTCTAAACATTCAACTAAACTAAAATCACTCACTTTTTGTTTCTTTTAAACCCCTATCATGGACATGGGTTTTGGTAAAATATGATGTGGGTGTGTGAATTATGAAGTGATATAATGAAAAACTAGATGAAAACAATGAATAAAAAGTATAGAAATCAATGAAATCAATGAAAGAAACTAAAGGGAAAGTTGGGTGGTTGGCCCCTGTTGGGATCCGAGCGGGACACGAAGAACGCAGCGGAAACAATGAACAAAATCCCGCCCGATGCCCGCTGATCCGAATCAAAACGAAAAACAAAACCAAAAACTAACGAGATGTAATCAGATTACTGTGCGCGGATTCGAATCCGCATCCGTCTCGGTTCCGTCGAGGCGATGTCGCAAGCCGCACCGACGTCCGGCCTCCAGCGGTATCCACACGATCCTCCGCGGTGGTTCGTCCTCGCTCACTCGTCCGTATTAGCTCGCCCGCTGAAGATCCGTTGCCACAACGATGTCCGGAAACCCGCGGATGGGAATTTTCGACTTTTAGGAATTGCGTGCGGCGGAGACGGAGACTGTCCTGGTGCCTCAAACGGGGGGCTCAAAGGAGGAGGAGAGAGAAAGGGGGGATGGTCAGTATGGGGAAATCCTAGAGCTTGGCCCAGGGTTTATCAACAACGCGTATATATATTAAGTCGGCGCGACTTTTCACAAAAGTCCCCGATTTAATATAAATCTCATTTAAACACCATCGACTGAGAATCTTATTGCGTGTAACCCACTGGGCCCATTAACCAATCCGATTTTCAGCTCGTTAAGTCCAATAACTAGTTATTAAGTTATTGTAATTAATTAATATCTAGATATTAACTAATTACTTAACCGAATTAATATCTCATGTAAATTCGGTCGGACTTCCGATCAAGTTGGGTGCCAAGCAACACTGTATGATCCCGGAATGTAATGGGGTTCATCAAACCACTCATGGAACTTGTCCGTCCACAGTTACTGCGTGGCTATAATCTTTCGTTCACACAATGCTCTCGAGTTAACCTAGGATATGGTCAACTGTCAAACCCTAGATAGTCAACTCACTTGAATCAGACTTCGCTATATAATATCCGAAAACATCTTTTCTGATATTCTTTCTGCTCTGGCCAGAGACTCCTACAGATCTATTCTAGAGCATTCTCTCTCCAGTTACTTAACAGCGAACGATCCTTTATTGAATACACAATCATCTTCGAAGGTCTTCCTCTGGACCCGATCCTTGACTATTAGAGATCCCGTGAATAGGGATTCGTAGGTCAAGGTCAAAGTCCAGAAGTCTACCGACAAGATGTCTTTGGTGTCTCAAGTCTAAGGATCTACCACGCCACTGTGACGATGAATCAAGCCGGTTGACAGTCAGGTAAATTACCATTCGGCGATTCATGTTGGATCAGTTCAATGAACTCATTCCCTAATGAGCATCTACAAGTTTACCATTGTGTCTCTACACAAGTAACAAACGAGATCAGTCACCTTCATCATATGAGTTGGAATAACATGTACTAGTCTTACCGGATGTTTGATGTCATTTACAAACATCCTATGACTAGGAACAATTGAGAATATGTGTTTATAAGTCATCAGTCTCATTATTATGATCTCATCATAATATGATGACTATTGCACACATTCATGGACTTTATTATGGGCAATTACAAATATGCCAATCTACATAATGAATTTAATGTCATTTATTAGTGGACCAGATTGAAATATGTGCCTAATGATTGGCTTAGAAGACACCTATATCCATCAATCTCCCACTTAGACTCAAGCCAATCACCTTCACATTTGATCTCCATCAAATCTAGGTGATGCTCACATAATATCTGTGACTAAGACTTGGTCAGGGATCTGTTGAATTATCTACAGATGGAATATTTTCCATTAAGTTGTTTCCACTTAATCCTTTGTCTCCGAACTTGTGAAAGAACCTCAAAATATTCTACAACTTCTGATGAGACCATGGCTCGACCATAAAATTGATCGCTCCCACTGTTGTCTTACAACAACGGGATTTTATCAGAGACTTTTTAAAACTACATCTAGCTCATAGATGAACTCTTTCATCTATATTGTTTTAATAACATTATCACTTGTATATGTTCTTGTCTTAATATCGAGTTCTGAATTGAAACCCTTCCAATCCACTACTTTCTTATTATAAGGTTAAATCCATGATTTAACTTGAAATTTGAGTCAGTGTGACCTCATAGTTTCAAATCATCATCTCCATATATATGAGTGCATCCTTAGTACTTCTCAAGTACTTAGTGATGTGATTCACTCCTTCTATCAAGATTTCTCTGTATCCTTCAAGAAACTTTTCCTTAAAGAAATAAATTTCATATCTCAATAATTTAGACTTATTATGAAATTTATGTCAAACATTTTGACATACAGGTTAAGGTAACATTCTTATCGATCTAGCTTAGTAGATTCGGTAGATTCGTATTTCTAATACGTGGGATGTTATAACCAAACCCATTATGGAGAAGTACATAAATAACAAAACTTTTACTGATAGTAATATCCTGAAGTCATTCCCAATGACTTTGATGTTATTATCACAAGTATTACTAACACGACTGTACTCCTACTGTCCTTCTTGAACAGACACAATCCGTGATCATTCTTAATGATCACGTAGTATTTGACCATTAAGTCAAAAACTCTTATTATAACTTTAGGAAGCTTTAGTTTGATTCAAATAGATTTTTGAAATCATAACTTGCTTTTTGGATATTCTAAAAGCTTTAAAGGTGTACCATATACATCTTTTCCTCAATCACACTGAGAGAACACTTTTCATATCCCACTGCAATCATCATCATAATTATGATACGCAATATTGGCAAGTAGAATTCTAAACTTATTAATAGTAACCACTGATAAAAACTTGTCTGAGTCAATATTTTGACGTTGACTATTTCCTTCAGTTTGCCATAGAAATTTTAAATAGTCTATTTATGCTAATCTTCATTCTGAAGATTTGCTTGCTTTAAGTACAATATCCTCTAGCAATACTATCAAGTTCTGAACTCAATAGTAGTTATGGACTATGGCTTAGAATTCTTAATTTCTTGTCAATTTCAAAGTTGTAATGACAGAGAGCATCACCATAGATTTTAGATCATCATCTATATCTTTGAGCTCCTCTCATTTTGCTAAATTTAATATGTCTATCATATCCTTCTAGTCACTGAGAGAATCTCAAAAAATCTATGAAGCTCTCTAATGTGTGTTATGAGTGATTCCAAACAACTAAAGATTATCTAATAATCTTATGTTAATTTGTGAGTGTAGAACATCTTCTAGTTTTATCAGCTCCCACTGTCTTCTCTGAGGATATATTCATCTTCATAGAAGACCGCTTTCAGGACGATAATTATTTCATTATCGCCTGGCCAATAAAAGTAATGTCTAAAATCTTTGGACACTACACAAATTTGCACTGTAGTATAACTTGACTTTAAAATCAGGTTTGTTTATAATTCACATCTTATATGAATTATTTGGTTTCCATATCTTATATGGATACACACTGATTTATTTGGAACCATCTGTAAAGTATGGATAGCTAATGTTCATATTCAGGTTCAAAAAGATATAAGAATTAGACAAATCGTATTATGTATTACATCATATCTTAATAAGGTGCAATTCCTCATTCTATCATATTACTATGATGTACAATGAGGATTAATCGAGCGATGATACAATTATCCTTTTAATGATTTGTGTGAATCATATACTTAAATATTAATTTCTCAATTCCAAAATTTTAAAACTTTATATTGATCTTATACCTTAATCTCTCAGATACGTTCGACTTATACTTCAGTAAGTACATACAGTCGAATCATTTCAAGAGTAAACTATAAGGTAAGTCAATGGAAGTGATTATCTTTGACCTTAAAAGGATATTGAGCTGTTTACATCAGTATGTATTCGCACCAATAATTTCTTATTGTACAATCCTATGTACAATACCATAGATAATCAGGATTCACACAGTTCATTTCTATAGGAGACTTATGAACATTTATCACATGAGATGTCACATCAATAACATATAGTGCATTGACTGATTTTAAAATCTTATAGAACAACTATTGTTCCTTCTCAGTCGATGTTATTCACTTTTATAATTTTTGATATCTTATGGAACTAAATAACAATTATTCAGTTTCATATTAGACTCCTATAGATATACAAGGATTTACTGTCTGACAATAACCTATGTATATCTTGAACAATTGTTGAGTCTAACTCAACACTTATATTTTCTCGATTTCCTTTTACTTGTCTAAGTCTGTATACTATCGCAGATCTGATAATCATTTCTAATATCTCATATTGAAAACGCTAATTTTTTAATAGACATGTAAAATATGATAATAAGAATACTGAAACTTTTTACAAGTTTCATATTCTTTTTTTGCCTTAACCAATATCCTTATTGGTTGCAGTAGGAGAACTTTTACTTCTTACTTTCAGCTGACTTTCCTATATCCTTCTCAGGTGTGGGTTCGACCGTTTAAAATCTTACTACTTGCCTTTCTCAAAGGCATATCATAAATACTTCTTCATCTTGGTCTATCCAAGTAAGAGATTTCATGACAATCATTGCCTTTCAAAAAGTCATACCATGAATACCTCTTCACCTTGGTCTATCCAAGTAAGAGGATTCATGATATCTGATTAGGATAGTGACTTTCACTTAATCCTGAAGACATTCTTCAGAGTTTTCTAGTCAACCTGAATATGATAAGTATTGGCATCCAATATGCTAAAATCTCGAATAGACGACATTTTAGTGAACGAAGGAAATAACTTGATTTAAGTAGATAGTTCTTATAATTCAATTATGGTCTTTTATGCTGAATTATTTTCCTCTATTTTTTGACGGACTGTATAACCTTCAGGTATACAGAACAGAAGACTCCGACAGTCTCCTAGCGAGGATCAAAATCTCCAAGAATCCGCCTGGTCTAAGCTTTACCATCAATACGTGATAGAGTAGAGTAAGAATGTAGCTCCCGGGTAAACGCGAGGATAGCTACATTGTTCCTTTATTCCAATCTCAAGGCATCATGATGCCATAGTTAATAGTCCTTTCATCAGATAGTGGCAGATCTCGAGTAAACATATAGAAACTGTCATCATTGAATCAAGTTCTAAAAACTATATTGATGAAGATCCACGTGGTGCATTTTCAATGATTTGCACTCCGACTTAGACTTTATGTTGAAGGTTTTGCTTATTTTATGTTGGTCTCATCCTAGGTGAGAGTTTATAAAAATATCGTGTATATTTAACTATACCTAGATAATAACAATTGATTCATAATCAAAAACTAAAAACATACATCAACCATACATGTTCCTTATATGGTTATAGACAGCACGATGATTAACTAGAGCCAAACAATTAATCACTACAATAATATAACAATTATATTATCTAAACATGCAAATACACAGGCACTAGTGATCTCATCTCCTTTCGCCTTTCTGATTACACTTGTGGATCATCCTCGTCTCTCCTCAGTTGGCACGATTAGTTACAAATAATATTAATTTTGAAACAATTTCAAATACAAATAAATTGTAAGAGAAAGCCTTATGGCCCAGTACATTTATGGAAGGAGATAGAATCACAATAGAATGAGAGAGAGAGGGAGGCACGCAGGCCTCATTAATTAACATTTAATTAACTTATTATTCATTCCACCACAATCCACAAAATCACACACTATCACATGATATGAAATTAACTAAGTGCATGTCCATGACCACCACTAATTTTAACCATCCACACATAATAAAACACATCATATGAAGGCTAAAATTTCAAAAAATAATAATTTTGGTTTTCTTAAAACCTAGATACCAATAAAAAATAGATAAATTGATTTTTCAGAAATCTTATTTTCTAACATGCAATAAATCTAATTTAAAGCATCAAACACATCAACATGTGCAAACAAAGCTAAAATTAAAATTTTAAAATATTCCATGTAGTATTTAGAATAATTCTAAATTAATTAATCTAACACTTAGATTAATCTCAAATCACATTAACAACAATTATTAATGTGAAATTATCTAACACTTAGATAGAATTAAAAATTCCTTAATAACTCTTATAGAAGAATTTATAATTCCGTTATAATTCTTTAACAACTAATTGTTAAGAATCCCTTTTATTAAATAATATTTCTCAATAACAATTATTAAGAAATTTTAATTAGAGCATTTCTAATCAAAATTAGTCTAACAATTAGACTTAATTATAATTTCTTAATAACTTTTATTAAGAGATCATTTTAATTAGATTAGATCTTTAAAACTTTAATTAAAAGATTTAGGAGAAAATTAATTAATTATCTTAATAACTATTATTAAGACATAATTAATCCTTAATAACTTTTATTAATATTTATTCTCATAAAATAATTAACTTTAGTATAACAATTATAAAAAGTTAATTAATCACTTAATAACCTTTTATTAAGTGTCCTTTAATTAAAACATTAGCTTCATAACAACAATTGTTTAAGAAATTAAATATATCTAATCACTTAACTTAAATAAAAATTAACAACATTTCTTAATTATATTTAAGGTTACGATCTTAAAATAATTAACAACACTTGATAATACTTAATTTAAGATCTAAAGTAACCCCACTTATCACTTATATATTAATTTAATATTAACAACATTTGTTAATCAGTTTTAAGATCACATCTTAAAACAAAATATATAAATTAACAACACTTGTTAATAATTATTAAGATGATATCTTAAAAATATCCTTTTATTAACAAAAAATTATAAATTAAAGTTTAAAACAAGTTTTAAACTATTTAAAACAAATTTTAAACTATTTTTAATTTTAATTTTCAATTAATAGGGGTAGGATTTTTCATAATAAGGGGTTATAGGGTTTGGGGAGTAAATGGGCTTGGCCCACTGGGCCCTGGCCTAGGCCACATGGTTGGCCTGGCTCGGACCCTGGGCTCACGCTAAGGGCAGCCAGGCCCGGCCCTGGTTCGGCCTGGCTTGAGCTAGGCACCAGTTGGCCTAGCCAGGCCAGGCGCGTGGCGTGGCTGGGCCAGTCCACCCCCCCCCCCTTGAGCAGGCGCGCGGCCAGCCGGTCCAGGCTCCCAGCGCCTGGTTCGACCGGCGGCCCCTTTTTCCTACGGCGCCGTCGCTGCCGCCGCCGGTTGCAGGGGCGGTCGGAGGCAGCAAGAGGGGGTGGCCCCCTTCGTCCTTGGCTTCGGCGGTGGCCGGCCGGCAGTCACTCACCGCCGGCAAGCTCCCAAATTTGGGGTTTAACTTAATGTAAAACTGTGGGCTTCCCTCTTTCTTCTCTTCCATCACATGGAACCTTGACAAAAGAGAAGCTCCACCACCGGTCGCCGGCAACAAGAGAGACCCTTCGGGGACAAGGAAGGTTAGCTGGTCAAACTAGCATGCAAATAGTGGTGGTCCGACCATCGTTAAACCCTTTACCAATCCCTCAAAATCTGGTTATCATCTCCATGAATGGTACCTCGAAAAACCCATTAAATTTAAATTTCTCAACAGAAAATAAATCTGAAATTTTTACATTCATCCCATGAATAATTTCTTGCGAGAGTAAAATAAATACAGGCATGAAAATAAATTTTAGAATAGAAATTTCGTCGTCCCGAAATGGATCAGAGCGACAACCTGGCTCTGATACCACTGTTGGGATCCGGGCGGGACGCAAAGAACGCAGCTGAAACGATGAACAAAATCCCGCCCAATGCCCGCTGATCCGAATCGGAACGAAAAACAAAACCGAAAACTAACGGGATGTAGTCAAATTACCGTGTGTGGATTCGAATCCACATCCGTCTCGGTTCCATCGAGGCGACGCCGCAAGCGGCACAGACGTCTGGCCTCCAGTGGTATCCACAACGATCCTTAACCGAATTAATATCTCATGTAAATTCGGTCTGACTTCCGATCAAGTTGGGTGCCAAGCAACACCGCATGATCCCGGAAGGTAATGGGGTTCAGCAACCTACTCATGGAACCTGTCCGTCCACAGTTACCGCGTGGCTATAATCTTTCGTTCACACAATGCTCTCAAGTTAACCTAGGATATGGTCAACTGAAAAACCCTAGATGATCAACTCACTTGAATTAGACTTCGCTGTACAATATTCGAAAACATCTTTTCTGATATTGTTTCTACTCTGGCCAGAGACTCCTGCGGATCTATTCTAGAACATTCTCTCTCCAGTTACCTGAGTGCGAACGATCTTTTATTGAACACACAATCATCTTCGAAGGTCTTCCTCTAGACCCGATCCTTGACTATTAGAGATCCCGTGGATAGGGATTCGTAGGTCAAGGTCAAAGTCCAGAAGTCTACCGACAAGATGTCTTTGGTGTCTCAAGTTCAAGGATCTACCACGCCACTGTGACGATGAATCAAACCGATTGACAGTCAGGTAAATTACCATTTGGTGATTCATGTCGGATCAGTTCTGTGAACTCATTTCTCAATGAGCACCTATAGGTTTACCATTGTGTCTTTACACAAGTGATAAACGAGATTAGTCACCCTCATCATATGAGCTGGAATAACCTGTACTAGTCTTACCAGATGTTTGATGTCCTTCTCAAATATCCTACAACTATGAACAATTGAGAATATATGTTTATAAGTCATCAGTCTCATTATTATGATCTCATCATAATCTGATGACTATTGCACACATTCATAGACTTCATTATCCGCAGTTACAAATATGCCAATCTACATAATGAATTTAATGTCATTTATTAGTGAATCATATTGAAATATGTGCCTAATGATTGGCTTAGAGGACACCTATATCCATCAGCTCCTAGATAGCCATAGTCTTCAATATTCTTCAAAGGATGAAGAAGGAAGAAGTTTATCTCACTGCCTACGTTCTTCTCCTCTAAAGCCTTTAAAAAACTTGCCTTGAGCTTCAAATTCTTCAATGACCAACCTTTTTCAAAAGTCCAAGGGGTGTTGAATTTATAGGAATAGGTTTAAGTGTGTTTAGGGCTTCAAAAGGACTCTCTCTGGCAGTCGAACTTATCTTGGACGAGCATGGAGGAGTTAGCAACCCTCCCAACTTCGAAAATCGGATTATCTCGGCCAAATCATGTTTATCAAGAAACTCATAAATCGCGTCGCTCAGGCAAGATGCCATTTGGCTAATTAAAACGGCTAAAATAGAAATAAAATCTGAAAAGGAAACCAAAAAGATTAGGAAACCTAAATCGCGTCTCCCATGGGCGACGTGTTTTAGATAATTAGGAAATTAATTCGAATTAAAAATCGTAAACCTAGACGGATTAGGACTTAAATGGCGTCTCCCATAGACGACGCTATTCAGCTAAATCTATCTAAATTTGGAAATTTAATTATGAACTAATTTCGGCTAAGAATCTAAATGGCGTCGTAGATAGGTGACGCTAATTAACAAAATCTGAGAAAAATTAATAAAAATTAATTAATAATTAAATATCAGATCATTCTGGGGCATTATAGGTGTGACATGAAATTTACTTAATATGAGGCTAAAATTGGCGTGTCTACAGCTGCCCCACCTTGGCATTGACTTTGAAAGGGAGTGAAATAGAATGGAATGTACTGAAAAGGTGATGCCAAGGTGTGATGAGACACATTCTCAACATCATACGATAAGAATTTTTCTCAGAATGATCAGTGGAGTGACTTAAAGAGATCAATGGAATCAATCTTGTTTAGATGAGATAGACAAAAGAAACAAAATAAGGACGATCAACTTCCACGATTGGAAAGTACCCTAAGTCACAAACAATGCAGGTTTCATCATAGAGAGTAGTTACCAGCCAATGTGGATATGTTACAACCATGATGGATCTTAAAAGGAAACAAGAAATATTTGGGATAAAGAATCTAAGCAAGGATAGAATTTCAAAGATATCTCTAGGAAAATCTCAAAAATAATTGAAAGATCAATTCAGAATGGAATATTTCATATCACGTTGAGATTTATTTGATCAATAGTCTGAAATTTAATTAAGAATCAATTCTTATCGCAATGATTTCAAAGTCCTACATGATGCATGTTAGACTAAAAGGAAAATATAAAATAAAATAAAATATAAATTAATTAAGGATAATATTGTTAAATTATTATTGATGAGTTAAGACACCAATCTTGCAATTCAGTACTAAGCCGAAGCTCGTTTATCCACACAATATTTCACAAAAGCAGAACTATCGTCCCTATCAATTAACAATCTAACGGCCTATCCGTGCGATTAAGAATCCTCTAGAATTTTTACTATTTTTGTTAAAGGGGAACTCAAATTCCAGTTTCATCAAAACCACAAGGTCCTTGACATAATCTAATAAATATTTATTATATAATAATACTAATACAAATCAATTACAAATAGATAATCAACATTAAATATTTGTCAGTAACTTCAAGCAAATAGATAATCAACATTAAATATCAACAATTACGAATTTCCGGATAAGTAACAGAAAGACAGAAAACTGATAAAAGGACGTCGCTGTTCACGGACGTCATTTAAATGACGTCGCCCCGTTCAGATGCCATTTAACTTATAGAAACTATTCTCTGTTCTGACTCCAATCCGAACTCTACTTGCCTTAATGCACATCCCTCTTCGAATTCGGAATGGGGCTCCTCAATCTCGCAAATCCTTCTATAAAACCTCCATCTCTTCATATCAAAGTAATACAACAAGCAACCAAGAAGGAAAGCTAGATAATTCTCTTCAAGACTTAAGGGAAAGAAGAGAGGAAAGAGGAATAAATCAAGGAGGATGCCTAATTCATCAAACAAAATGATGAGAAAAGCGATTGAAAAGCTCTCTGAAGTGAAAGATCATCTTAGTGGGCGAGATCCTAAGTTGCAAGTATGCTAATATCTTTTCTAATCAATTCATTCCTTCTATGCAACTCTCTACATGTTTTCCATATTCCAATTCTTTATGGACATGATAGAACTATCCCAATTTCTTTTTTCATCTAGGGATATCCTTTCTTCTCCGGTCCAAGACGATTCTCTTCTCTTCCATAGATCCAAAAGTTAGTTAACAATCTTAATATCTCCATATAATCTTATATATCCAAGTGGCATATCCAAGGATTGGTTATTCATGCCAAACATTACAAGAGCACCAGCATGGATTGGGCTGCAATGGGTGCTTTGATCGAACTGTGGCATCCTTAAACTCATACCTTTATTTTTTCCACGTTCGAAGCCACTATCCTCTTAGAAGAAACCGAACTCTTATTGGATCTTCCTAAGCTTAAGATTAACAATGATTGTAAACACGCTAATTTTAACATCATATTGAGTAAATTTTATATCATATAATAATGTCCCAAAATAGTTTGATTTTTAATCCTTAATTGATTTTTTTATCTATTTTCTGGATTAATTGTCTAAACGACGTCATCCTGTCACGACGCTATTTATTTTATTAGACAAATTGATTTTAACTCAGTTTTTTAATCGAAATATGAGATTTTGTTAAATAACGTCGTCCTTTGGGGACGCCTTTTAGGTTTCCTAATTCATTTCGATTTCTAATTTAATTTTTAATTAATTTTCTAATTAACTGAAACACGTCATGTATGCCATATGCCATTTAGGTTTCCTACTTCTTTCGTCTTCCTTCTTTACGGATTATCATTATGTTTAATTTAGCTAAAAGATGTCTGCCTTGGGCGACGCGATTTAGTTAATTACAGATAATGATGATTTGGCCGAGATTATCTTGTTTCCTTGGTTGGACTGGCTTCAAATTCTTTCAAGTTGATCCATAAGTGGTCGCGGAGGCATGTGAGAGCTCCAACACTAGTTCTATCCAAACCTAAGCCATCGGTCATTAAAAAGGGGTTGGCAAGGTTCAAAAGAGTTGGAAAAAGACTTGAAGGATCAGAGCGCTACGTGACAACTTCCAGGAGTTCTTGAAGGAGAAAAATGTGGTTAACTCTTCATCCTTCAAGATCAAGCAAGACCCAAGGCTTAAAGGGGACATCTAATCTTCTCTCTTCTTTAGTTTTATTATAGTTCTTGCATACTTTCATTTTAGTTTAATCATCATATTCATACAATCATATTTATCACTTAATGCTCTTCACACACTCACTCATATACTCATATTTCCAATCTCATACATGCTATAGGGTTTAAACGAACATTAAACAAGTAAGTTTATTGTTCTGATTGCATGATTGATAATCTTGCTAGAATAGATGCTATCCTTATTTAGTTCTAATTAGCTTCTCTTCTTCCTTTCTTCATTTTCTTGCAAGGTACAAAGGAGCATTAAAGGATCAAAGGAAAAATCATCAAGAAAAAATTCTAGAACAAAAAGGACTATCCCGAAATCAAGCAAGAACAAGAGCAAAAAGGGCTCTCTTTCTTCAACCGGCTGAAGAGAGGGAATCAAGAACGTCTATATCTCCCTCGTCTCAAACAGGTAAGCGATCAATCCTTCTTTTGAAACTTTTTAATCAAAAGTTTCTAGCAATCACACATTAGTTTTTAATCATTTTCATTGTCATTAAACAATACATGATTCATGATATTCACACACTCAAATTGAGCACTCACAGTTTTTTGGCGATCACGGTGGGACTTGGTCTTGCCGTCTTTTAAATATTTTGTTCTTGCTTTTATCATCGGGCACCCACGGTGCACCACTTGTATCCCTCGGACACGTTTTTCATCAATTGGTGAGTTTAGTTACGTTCATCCCAACGTGCACTACGTGTACATCCCTTGTGGCAAGATTTTGTCTCCCGTTTGATTGTTTAAGGAGTTGTGATTGTGATAGGAAGGTGTGTGATTAATTGGATTTTGTTTGTTTGCATGACAAATAACCTTGTTAAAAATTAGATTCGCATGATCTACTAATTACTGCTTTACCTTGATAATCCAGGAGGGATTGCCTTGCTTTTTGCTTTATTGATTCTGCAACCTGAATAGCGTTTTGGAATGACGACGCGTTTACGAAAGGCGTCGCACAACTCAGACGCCATTTAGGCACTTTTCCTTGTCTGTGTGTTGCCTGAGTTTTTGTGAACAGAAGAAGCTACTGGCTTGAATAATGTCAGTGAACAGCGACGCGATTCAATCGGTTTCTTCTCTTGGTCATCAGCTCTCAGATTCTTGGTTTGATTGTTACTCATATTTATTTTATCATACATTAGAGGGCATCCAGGCCGTAGGTCATTTGCAGTGGGGCTAACCCCTCCCCATTATAGGAACACCTTCTTGACATCCTTACCTCTCTTTGATTAGGTTGGTCCCTCGATCAGACTAGAGTGGTTGGTGTTAAGACCTCCATAAGTCCCCAAAAGTAAGGAATCCCTCCTTGTTCATCGGGTTGGTTGTACCAATTGAAGTCTTGGTTAGATATTCATATCGTTGTGAGAAAGAACCATAGAGTATAACGGTGGAAACTGAACTGAAACTAGGATCCTACCTATTGAGAGAATTTGTGTAAAAATCCAAGTAATTTAACAAGGAATCATAAGACAACGTAAACATCCACTTGTTTGCTTAATCTCTTACACAACTTGTTTGAATTTGATTGCTAAAAGATTAATATCATGATGTTTCGATCAGGTAAATCTATGGTTATGGTTGCTTACGAGCAGGATGCCATCGTTGAATACGAGGGAGTTGCTAATGCCCGTCAAGAATTTGATTACTATTCTGAGAACGGAGGAGATGCTAATGCCCTCCGTAATACTGACTCTTATAATCCTGAGTATGAGGGAGACACTCATGCCCCTCAAAGTCAGACCCATTTTTCTTACGACCAGTACAACCCTAGTACCGATCATCCTCATGTCCATGTAATTTACAATCCTGGTTTTGACAGAGCTCTAGATCCAGCTGACACCTCACCTACTAATCCTCCTGATTTGATTACTATCTTGGGAGCTCTGGTTGCCTATGTGGATCCTCAGCAACTTGAGGCAATCCAATCTATCCTAAAGCGGAAGATGCTCGTGCAGTCTACCGAACTGAATCTTGTGGTTCCCCCTGTCGTTCGTCAAGTTCCTCCTCATCATGCTCCTTCTATTCATCAAGCCATGTAAGGCCTTCATGTTTCAACCTCCCGGTCATCTGGGCCGCAATTATTTTCTTCGAGGCATCCGGCGTGACCGCCAATGCCAACTTATCAAAATGCCTTCGGACATGGCGGAAACGCTGCTAGACCACAGCCATATTATCCATCTTGCCCCACCAATTCTAGGAAGCAAGCTAATCATGTACCACCACCTCCTCCTCCCCAAGTTGATCCAGTAACTCAGGCGCTGCTCACAGTAGATGGACCGCATGGACGAGCAGTTTACCAGCTTCAAGAAGATGATGGGAGTCAAGGTTGTGCCCGTGATCACTCTTCCTAGTTTGCTAGTATTTCACTTGCCACCTTCTGATATGCCAGTGTATAGGAAGTACAACGGTTCTAGTAACCCCTTCACCCACCTGAAGGAGTTCATGTATGAATCTTCCTTCTAGCAGAATGACAAGAGGTCATTGGCCTTCTTATTTAAGAAATCATTAGAGGAGCCAGCCCTCGAGTGGTTCTTCTCTTTTGAGCTGTCTGAGGTGGAAGACTATGGTATCGTGTCAAGAAAATTCATCCCAAGATACCAGGACCACGTTGCACCATCTCTGTCCATAACAAACTTAATGGCTGAGAAGATGAAGCCTGATAAGGACTTCATCAATTTTGCTGATAGATGGAGGGGAATGGCAGAGAAAATCAAAGACCATCTATCTGAATCTGAACAACTGAAGATAATGATTTCTAATGCTACACCCCAGTACAAGCTAGTCCTCACACTGAACAACTTGACTAGCATGGTGGAACTCTACGAGAGGGCACGTTACTGCCAAAATGCCTTTAAGGATGCTACTTTCTCTAGTGTCTTTGATCCTTACAGACCCAGCAGACCTCCACCTCGGAAGTCTGCTATGCCGAATTCTCCCAACGTAGGTCCGACAACTGAGGGCACACTCTCCCACGAACAAATCAGCACTGTGAACAACAACCAGCCACAGTTCATGAGGAACTAGCAGCAACAACCGTAGTACACAGGGCAAAGACCGCCGAACCAGTATGGCTATAGGCCACCTCAGCAGCAAAGACCGCCGAATCCAGAGTCAGAGACGGCCCATCACAGCCACCAGAGGAAGTACAGAATGAAGATAGTGCACCATGCACTCAATATGACTTGTTGAAGTAGCTAGACAAAACACCGGCATGGATCTCCGTGCTCGAACTGATCAAAAGGTCAAAGACCCATCAAGAAGTCCTGATTGAGTACTTACAAAAAGTAGTAGTCAATGAAGACGTGACGGTAGAGAAAATAACTACACTACTAGTTCCATAGGGGGATTAGCCCTCTATAACATTTCATACGTCAGAACTAGTACCACCCGCAACCAAGGGTATGGCCCTAAGCATTACGGTTAACATATGCAAAAAGGCTATTGATGCTTGTCTAGTTGATACTGGGGCTTCCATAAATGTATTGTCACCAAAAACTCTAGAATCTTGTGGCGTACCCAGAGAAAAATGGTTGCCTTCTCCTATCTCTGTTACGGCCTATGACAACTCTACTCGTTCCCCTCTGGAAATGGTCTACTTGAAAGTAGAGTTAGGCCCCGTTTGTCATGCTAAGGTCGATTTCCACATCTTGGAGATTGACCCTTCGTTAAAAGGCATCCTTGGCCGTCCGTACATCAAGTCTCTCGAGGCAATTCCATCAACTAATCACCAATGCCTCAAATTTCCTTATAAGGGACGGATTATTAAAGTAACGAGCATGCCGATCTTTACTGTTGCTCATTCTTTAAACATCAAACCAACCTCTCTACCTGGCCGATAATCCATTCTGTCAGTATTACAGATATGTTCTGCCTCGACTGATCCTTTAAGAGCCACCACACTTGTTCCATGTCTAGTCAATGCTGTAAAGCGGGGGAAGTGCATGAGTACCCCTGGCTAGAACATCATGATGAAAACTGCTATCAACCTGGGAGAGGCCTGGGCACGCAATTGTAAGGCAGAACTAGGCCAATTAAAGATAACCGAAGGGCACCTGGTAACGGTCTGGGCTATAGGCCAGAGAAGTTGAGACACAATATTGTAGAGCAGTAGGAAAATGAAGATGGTCAGAAGATCTGGAAGACCTTGATCACCCCGTACAAAGAAAATCGGGGTCCCTTAACTTGGACTTTATATACACATTTTATTAAGGGACCTGTGATTAATCATGATAAGACGGTGGTAATCACTTCTCACTTTGATCTCTATGACATATATGGGAGAGATCTGGCCAGACACTGCTCCGAGTTGATGACATATCAGTCCTTGGAGGCTTTGCGGCCGATGAAAAGGAGGAAGATCCAAGATGCAGAATGCGAATGGTACCACTGGTTCGACACATGGGACATGTACATTGCATTGAACAGACTATTCCTAGATTCCTTAGAACCTAAGTGGTCACCACTGATAGACGAGTTGATAGAGAGCCCTGGGGCTATATTTGATAAGAGAATTTTGTTACATGAAGAAACTGATGAAGGGGAACCAGATGACCCCTACGAAGCTGGACTGGCCACCGACCACCTCTGGAGAGCCACTTACCCGTCTCATATCTTTTCTCTCCATACTTTGTTCCACGCTCTACTCCTGACCCCGACTTGGTCACGAGTCATTACTGAAGACGTTCCTCGGGCTCCGCCCATTATTATTACTCTATCCCCACGGGGCCTAATTCCTCAGATTCTTCTCGATCTTGAGAGGATCTATGATTTGATCTGGAACATACTGTTGTATGATCCCCCCAATCCCCTGGCCTTGGTGCCGTCACCTTCTCGTTTCCTCCTTTTTCAAATCCATGCATGTTTTATGATCAATCTCCAAACAAAAGGCCAATTCGGCAACTGTTTCCTCTCACTTCCTCATTGAGGAAACATCCTATTTGTCCGACTGTACCCTACTGCGTGGGTCATTCGGGAAAGATTCTCTCTTAGATCTACTTTGTCCCTCCCTTCGGAGGATTCATCTGTATCACTTCATGTATCCTATGATTTTTATCCTTTTTTGTCCTCACTAGGTCAAGATAGAGAGTTTAGTTGTAGGGAGTCCAATTCTAGCAGGTTTGTCAGGTTATGAAGTCTAAGGGTAGGCGAATTTTGAATAGATATCTCCAGGATCTAGCTTTAAGATGCCTTTCTTGTTCTCAGATCCCTCAGCTATTAAAAAATCCCATTCATATGCCAGAAGAATGTGAAGTTGATGAGTCAGTCAATGATGTGTATAGGGTGTATGAATTAATACACGAGAAAGACCCCATTATTAAAGATGAGGAAGATGACGAGGATGCGGCTGAGGCATATGCCAGTGGAGTAAAGAGATTCGATGAATCCTCAGCCGCCGTAGAAGAGCCTACCAAAGAAATTAATCTAGGAACTAAAAGCGAGCCTAAGGTTGTCATCGTCAGTAAAAATCTCTTTGAAGCATATGAAAAGGCAGTGGTCCAGGTTCTCAAAGATTATAAGGATACTTTCACCTGGAGTTATGAAGATATGTCAGGATTACATTATTCCTTAGTAGAACATTGATTGACATTGAAAGATGGAGCTAGCCCGGTTAAATAGAAGTTAAGGCGATTCTACCCTCAGATGGCTTTGAAAATGAAGGAACAGGTCGATAAACTGCATAAAGCCAAACTTATTAGAGTTGTCCTCTACCCCCAATGGGTGGCCAACATTGTCCCGGTCATGAAAAAGGATGGGAAGGTCAGAATCTATATTGACTTCCGCGACCTGAACCGGATATGTCCTAAGGATGATTTTCCACTGCCTCACATAAATGTACTCATTAACAACACAAAAGGCTATGAAACATTGTCATTATGGATTCTCAGGGTATAATCAGACTAAATTGGCAAAAGAGGATCAAGAGAAGACGTCGTTCACTACAGCTTAGGGAACTTATTGCTATGTTGTTATGCCATTTGTATTGAAGAATGCTGGAGCCACTTATCAGAGGGCTATGATGGCGATATTCCATGACATGATGTACATTGATTTAGAAGTGTATGTGGATGATCTCTTAGTGAAATCTTTGACTAAAGCTGAGCATGTGGCAAGAGTTCTAGAGAGATCAATAGAATATCAGTTGAAGATGAATCCCAAGAAATACGTATTTGGGGTATCATCAGGAAAATTATTCGGATTTATCGTAAGCAAACGGGGCATTGAGATCGATCCCAATAAGGCAAAGGCTATCAGAGAAATGCCACCTCCCACGAACTTGAAAGGGTTAAGAGGATTGATCGGGAGGTTGCAGTTTATTCGCCGATTTGTCTCTCAGCACTCACAAAAGTACAAGCCGTTCTACGAGCTTACTAAGCCGAGAGTCAAGTTTGATTGGGACGATAAGTGTCAAAGGCGTTTGATGGATTGAAAACATATTTAGCAAGTCCTCCTATCTTAAGACCATCATCTCCAGATAAACCTTTGATTCTATATATTTCTGTCCCGAATGATGTAGTGGGGGCTGTCCTAGTACCAGAAGATGAAGAAGGGAAGGAGAGGGCAGCCTATTATCTCTCTAAACTTCTCAACTCCGCAGAACAAAGATACACAGCGATGGAGAAAACATGTACAACGCTTGTATGGGTAGTTCAGAAATTGAAGCACTATTTTTTGGCCTACGAAGTCCATCTCATCGCTAGGATGAATCCCACTAAGTTTCTTCTTGAGAAATCCGTCCTAACTGGCAGAGCTTTCTGTCTCAATTTGATATCATCTAAATTCAGCAAAAAGCAATCAAAGGCTATGCCATCGCAGAACATCTTGCTCATCACCCTCTTTCTCGTTTTGATCTAGTCCGATCAGGGTTTCCGGATGAGGAATTAATGTCCATAGAGATAATCAAAGACGATATGTTCACTCTGCATTTTAACGGAGCTCTGAACTCTCATGGTAAGGATATCGGCATTGTTCTGTTATCACCTGAAGGTGTCACCATTCCACAAGCCTTTCAGCTTGACTTTCCAGTCACAAACAACATAGCTGAATATGAGGCATTCCTTGCTACCCTCGAGGCTGCTCATCTCTATGGTGCCACCAAACTCAAAATTGTGGGTGATAGCCAGTTGATTATTCGCCAGGTGATAACTAAGGATCAAACTCTTGATCCCAAACTCAAGCCTTACCAAGAACTCACCTCGGCTTACGCCAAGCTTTTCACTAAATTGATCTTCGTCCATGTTCCTCAGAATCATAACATCTTAGCTGACGCTCTAACTTCCCTTGCATCATCTCTCGATTTCCCAATCAGTAGAAACTCTAAATCAATCACTGTTCACAGGCGTCTTTTACCCGCTGAAAGATCTTTCTTTCCTAAGGACTAAAGAAAAATTGCTGAAGAAGCTAAGAAATGGAGATATTGTGGAGAAGCAAGAAATCATGCTATTAGAATTACAAGAAGAGATGGATGACGAAGAGAAACCATGGTACTATGAGATTGCCAAATACTGTGATGATCAATCATACCCTGAAAAAGCCACAACTGAGGAGAGAAGGGCTATCAGGAGAGTTGCTTAGAGATACACCCTGGTTGGAGGAGCGCTTTACAAACGCGGAATTGATGGTGTTCTTTTGAGATGTTTAGACGAAGATGAGCTTTGGAAGATCATGGAAGGAGCTCATATTGGAATTTGTGGTGGCCACGTTAACGAACAGATGTTATCAAAGAAGATCCTTAGACAAGAATTATATTGGTCAACTATGGAAGAAGATTGTATATGATATGTACGTAGGTGTGCCAAGTGTCAAGTTCATGCTGACAAGATCCATTCTTCTGCATCTTCACTCCATCATGTCTCCTCCCCATGGCCTTTCTCCATGCAGGCTTTCGACATCATGGGACCCCTTGGTAATCCTGATTCCGGCATTAAGAAGAAATCCTTCATTCTCACGGCAATAGAATACTTCACAAGTGGGCAGAAGCCGAAGCTTACACGGAAGTCAAAGCATCAACGGTCTGCAAATTCATCATGAAGAACATCATCACAAGATTCGGAATTTCAAGCACCATCGTCATCGACAATGGACCACAATTCATATCACAGGAACTGAAGGACCTCTGTAACAGGTATAAAATTACATTGCATCATTCGTCTCCTTATTATCCGCAAGGCAATAGCCAAGCAGAAGCAACTAATAAGACTTTGATAAAAATCATCAAGAAAATGTATAAATCTAATAAATTCACAGACTGGCCAGAAAAATTAATCGAGACTCTATGGGCATACCGAAATTCAATCCGCACGCCCACTAGGTAGACTTCGTATTCCTTAACATTTGGAATGGAGGCAGTAGTTCCATACGAAATTCTCATCCCGTCATTAAGAGTACAATTGAATAAGGAATTCTCTATCGATGAGCATCGCTCAACACTTCTTGCTCAATTGGAACTCTTAGATGAGAAAAGATGGTCAGCAGCCAATCATGCACGATTGTATCAAAATAGATTAGCACATTTTTATCAAAGAAAGTTATAGAACGAAAGTTCAAAGTCGGCGAAATGGTTGTCAAAAGAATCTTTGTAAAACTTGGTGGTCCGCGTGCTAAGCTCCAACCCAATTGGGAAGGACTTTATGTTATCTCGCATGTTTTTCCTGGTAACGCCTATCGTTTAGTTAATGCAGAAGGTCAAGAGTTATCTTATCCCTGGAATGGTCTCTATCTTAAGAAGTACTACTCTTAGGCTAATGAGTCGATCAGTATGGTGCAAGGACCAATGGGGTCTGAAAATTTGAAAACCCAAATTTCCTTGTTAATCTTTGGTAATCTAACTCAAACTCATCATTGCACACTCTAACATGCTTAGTTCATGAGTAACAAGAGATGTGAAGTTCAAGGGACACCGAAAGCTTGACTAAGAGTGCAAAGTACAACTCATTCTTTTAAAATCAAATCTCTAATTTCTCTCAGCTCACGATGTCGAAACGAGGCTTAGAACAGATTACTGAAAATACCTGCCATCCTAGTAGGAGGCCGTCATAAAAAAAAGGGGAGATCCGCCCCACACAAAAGCAAAAGCAAAAGGCAAAAGCCAACAAAGTCAAAGGCCACTCAATATCACAAAAGATTACATCAAATCAAGGCCAAAAAGTTAAATGAAAAAGGAGCGCAAGGTCGATAAATACCCCGTAAAGTGAAAATGACGAACCCCAATGGATGATAGGGTAAAAGAATGGCATCTTTTTGAGTCACCGGAACCTTCTCGTGAGCTTTTCTAGACTAATTCTTCCCTTCCCCTTAAGGAGGTGTGCTCTAAGATTAAAGAATGGCCTAAGTCGACTGAAGGTCAGACCATCAAATGGGATCAAGGACATAAGCACAATGAAAGTATGATGAGTCTAGATTAGGCTATTGAAGGATGATTTGGGAATTAAGTGAATGAATGGATATACTCTTTTGGTTCGAGTACCATGCTGGTCCTTAGTTTATTTAACATTTTATTTCAAAAATCGAATATTTCAAAAGTACAAAAAAAATTAAATACTAGATATTCCAAAAAACTTGAATATTTCAAAATCATAAAAAAATCGAATATTTCAAAACCACACCAAAAAAAATGAATATTTCAAAACCACAAAAAAATTGGATATTTCAAAAATTGCAATTGCAAAACAAAAATATTTCAATTAGTATTTATTTGTCAGATCATGAATGTTACATGTCTTTAATTTTCAGTGAGCATTTGCATGCTTGCATGTTACATTCTACCATTTGTTTTCCCTTTAATGATCTTTATTTGCCTTCATTAAATAAAGGCTTTGTCCCTTGACCCTTCTACCAAGGACAGGATCAAGTAATCAGTTATTTAACTAGGCAAGGGGCTAAGCCTAAACAGATGCTTAACATGTTTGTTAAGTGATGAACAGGGCATGATTGAAGAAAGATCCACACAAAGTACAAATCTGAAGCCAGAAGTTTCATGTACATCATCAAAAGGTGTCATGTACACATGTCTGAGTCCATTGACATCAGGACTCACAAAAGAAATAGAGAATACATGATAAACAGCCACCAAGGCTGACTCTCCCCAGTGCCCTTAATGAGTTGACTCTGAGCCTCGTCGGGTCCCTCTGGCTCACGAGTCGGAGGTGGTGGCGGTCCCATGGCGCTTGGCCCTACCTGGCCAGATGATATGGCGATACTCGCAGTGAACGCGCTCGCCTGGCCGTGGTCTATTGCTCGCTGGCGAGCACGCTGATATCGTTATTCCACGCTCCGGCGCTCGTGCTCCACCACGGAAAGACGACCCTGGAGCCCCTCCATCCGGTCCTACAGCCGCTGGATCTCTGCCATCATCTACCCCCGGTCGCGGTCCCTCTCCTCCGTCAAGATCTCTAGAGGAATATGGAGTCGTGCAACATCGCCGGTGGAGAGGCACACTACCTAAGCCTCCAACTCTGCCACTCGGGTAGCTGAACTCTGAGCATGAGCTAGCTCAGCATCCCTCTGCTCGAGAGCTTGTTGAAGCTCCTGGACCTGCAACAGAAGTTTTCACAGTTAGATCAACCAATCAAATATAAGCAAATGCATTGTGCAAAGCTGAAGAAAAGCAAGTTGAAGACTTATCCGAGCCGTTGCATCTTCCTCAGCCTGGGAGGCCTGGTGGATGGCAGAAGCAAGCTGACTCTAAACATCGGCAAAGGTAGCTTCGCGAGCAGTGGACTGGGCAGAAGACGATGAAGCGCCAGCAGAGGAAGAAGGGGGAGCCGCCTGGGTATAGACGGCTCATTGTACCAAGAGAACCAATTGTCAGTGGCTGAACGTCAAAACAAATTAATAAAAATAAATATTTATGTCATTAATGCATGCATACCAAATCAAACAGCTCCTTTTGAACCTGCTCGAGATGCACCTCCGCATCTTGTAGGCGGGCCCGGAGGTCGATGCTAGTCGCATCACGTGCATCCTGCATAACATGCATACATACATTCATTTACAAATTTAAAAGAAGATAATAATCAAAATAAAAGACGCATAAGTGCATACTTACATCGAGTGGACGGAGGAGCCGCAGCTGATCGGTATAATGCGTCCGGTACTGCTAGAGGTAGGCTGCGCTACTCTCTGCATTGGACTGTACAAGGACGGCTCGGCGATGCCAATCTTTGTACTGCTCTGGGAATTTCTCCCGCTAGTCGGTGAGGGCTTGCTTCCCCCTCATTAAGCGTCCAATCCACTCTAGGACCTCCTCTTCCACCCACTCTTGGTGGAGGCCGAAAGTCCGCATCACGAGGCGGAGGCAGAGCGGCTCAATTTCATTGAGGCAATGGACCCACATCTGGCGTCCATACCTCCTCCAACCAGCCGTCACTCACGGATGGCCTACCTCACCCATGCCCAAGTAAGGGTGCCATATCACCTGCATACATATAAGTTAGATGCATTCATAATAAATAGATTACATTTAATAAGTGAAAGATTGTATTGAATAATTAAATTGAACTCCCCAAGAGCTCGAGATAATCCAGGAATTGACGGTGGAGGGCTGTCAGTTGATAATGCTGGGAAGCCGTGTCCACGATTGGCTGCCAACGGCGAGCCAATGGGACGGAGTCCGGTTGCACAATCCTCGCCCGACCGAGCGGGAAGTAGTAATAGCTCCACACCATATCATTTCATTCATATGCATAAATAAACAATAATGAAAATGATTTATACCTGGAGAAACGGCGAGAAGCCGCTGATGGTAGTCATACAGTCCGGCAAGATTGCAGATAGATCTGCGAACAAGTGGGCCAGGAGGGCCGCATCCCAAGCGTACTCAAGAAGATGATCGAGGTCGTCTAACAGACTAAGGAATCTACAGTGAATGTGGTCACCCTTCGTGCCGAAGAGCAGTCAACCAAAGAAAAAGACTAAAAAGACTCTAAGCTGCCAATCTACCTCCTCCTCCTGACTCGGATCTCTACAATATACTGCGAAGGCTGACCTGGCTAACCTATCCCTAAAGCACTCACGGGTTTCATCAGATCACTGTTTGGGTTCCTCTAACCCTAAGGCCACCTCTACCTCTACCTCTACCTTGGGCACAGTCCTGAACTCCCTATCTAAGCTGGAGACCTCTATACCTAGAAGACTCTCCGCCAGCCCACGGTAGTCAAGATAGGTCACCCCACTCACTGCTCGGCCCTCCATGCATAGGCTGGTGATCCTCACTATGTCCTCCAAGCTGGGGACCATATGTCCCCAGGGCATTAGGAATGCCCGACTCTCCACGTACCATCGCTCTCTCAGCGCCTGTAGAAGTACTAGGTCGAGCTAAAATGGCTAGATATCCAAGATCTCGCCGAACCCCATCCGGCGCAGTCGCGCCTTCTGGAAGTCGGGCAGGCCACAGTAAGCACTAATGAACAAATCCCATGATATCCTAGCCCGCATTGTTCCCTGCAAATAATTCAACAAGTTTCATCAGTTAATGAGCATTAAAAATTAATTTTTAAAATAAAATACTCCGTTGAAATGGCGTCGGACATGGTGGGTGCCTTTTGAAAGGCGTCCACATGTATTGATGCCGTTTATTTTGATTTTCCGTGTTCATTTTTCAAATGAAAAAGGAAACAACTGCCTTGAACGGTGTTGGACTAGGTTGGCGCCCTTTGAAAGGCGTCACCTGGTCTCGACGTCGTTCAACACAGAGATCCGAGGTCCTAAGACCTCCCTTCTGTAGACACGCTAATTTTGACATCTTATTGAGTAAATTTCACATTATATAATAATGCCCCAAAATAGTCTGATTTTTAATCAATAATTAATTATTGATTTTCTGGATTAATTGTCTAAAAGACGTCTGCCTTTTTCGACGCCATTTAGGTTTCTTGATAATTTCGATTTGTTCTTCTGAGTTTATCTTTATCTTAATTAAGCTAAAAGACGTCTCCCTTGGGCGACGCGTTTTAGTTGATTACAAATAATGATGAATTAAGTTGTATTTATCATCTTTCTTCGATTGGATTGGCTTCAAACTCTTTCAAGTTGATCCATAACTGGCCGCGAATGCGCGTAAGAGCTTTAAAACTCAACTCTATATAAACCACACTCTTGGTCATTGTTAAAGGTTCATAATTTTTAAGAAGCGATAAATTTTAAGAGAGAGATGATGTCCAGAAGATTGAATTCAATAGGTCGAAAACGCTGAGGAATCGAGGCGCTACATAAAGAATTCTTGGAGCATTAAAAGCAAGCTTCATACTCTTCGTTCTCTCTTCATCCTTTCAAGATCAAACAAGACCCAAGGCCTCAAGGGGCCATCTAAATCTTTTTCTTTCATTAGTTTCATCATATTCATCACTTCATGCTCTTCACACACTCATTCACATATTCATATTTCCAAACCTATGCATATTATAGGGGTTTTAAAACATCAAGCAAGTAAGTTCCTTGTTTTAGTTGCATGATTAATAATTTAATGAGAATAGGTTCTACTGTAAGGACTGAGGTTTCGAATCCGGTTATCGGCTCAGTTTCTGGTTCGGATCCCCTGGTTTGGGCCCTGATGGGTCTGGGGAGCGCCTTCTAAATGACGTCTACGATGTACGATGCCTTTTGAACGGCGTCTTACTAAGTGGACGCCATTAGTTGAGTTGCTATTGTGCCACGTGGGCGGACTTCGGGCCGCGAGAGTACGGCCCCTGTCGTGTCGTCTGAACGTCGTCCTTAATGGACGACGCCATTCAGAGTACGACCCTGGGTTGTCAGTGTACGACGCCGGTCTTGTCGTCTGAACGGCATCTTTGATAGGCGACGCGTTTCAGAGTCTCTGTCAGTACGGCCCGTCATATCAACAGATAGGCGTCTGTGCCGCACGACGCGTTTTACCAAGCTTCTCTTTGACCCCGCGAACCCTCCTTCTTTTCCCTCATTTCCTCCTCCCTTCTCTCTCTCATCCCTTCCTCCGGCGGCTCCGGCGACCCCTCTTCCCCCTCCTTCTTTTCCTCTGACCATTTCATCTCTCCCTCCACTCCATCGACCTCCTAACTCCCACCACTACCACCACCACCTCCTCCGCAGCGTTTTCTCTTCGGACGGCGGCCGACGTCCCGGTGGAGTAACGACGTCCTCGGCGGTACCGGCGGCGGTGTAGGGCGAGGCATGCTGGCGGCTTGGAGTTTGGAGGAGTTCGAGTAACCGGTAGGGTGACGATTCTCATTGTATTTCATTTAAAAAAATCATGTTTTCCCGCTTTGAAGCATGTTTAGGGGTGTTTTTGGGGTGAAAATGCTAAATGCATGAAATAAGAAATTGGGTGTTCTAATGGGTAGTTAGGTTCTCCTCCTTCCCCTCCATGTTTTGTGGCCTTTTGTACGTTTTGGGAGGAGAAATCCCACCTTGTGGATTGGGGGAGGCGGAGGGGAGAACCTATCTGTCGGGACTAAATGGCGTCGAGGGACAGCGACGTCTTTTAAAAAGGCGGCGCCCACCCACGACGCGATTTAGCCCCATTAACAGACTCTGTCTCTGGACTGATAAGCGTCCAGGGACAGCGACGCCTTTTAGAAAGGCGACTTGCATGATCGACATGTTTTAGTGGAATTACCCCGTAGCCTATCCCTGCTTCTGTCGTTATCAGGCGACGAGGGACAGCGACGCCTTTTCAAAAGGCGGCTACATGCGACGACGCGTTTTAGGCCATTTCCAAGGGCCAGTTTCACATGAACCAGTTTAGGAGACTTGAATGGCGTCGGCCTTGGGCGACGCGATGCAAGATAGAATCACATTAATTCATGCTATTAATATATGTTTACACTGTTAGATAGTTTGGTTAATTGCATGATTGTATCGTACTCGAGGATGAGGATTCTTACGTGACCGGACCGCATGCTTGGAAATGTACTCAATGACGATGGATTCTATGTGACCGGATCGCACTGTGTTGTGTTTCGTGCGACCATGGACCTAGAGTGACAGTTGTAGCGCTTTGTCACCCTGTGTCGGTGTGGGTGGGACACAGCACCGGTGGGAGCAGTGGCGGGTGACGCCTAGTGAGAGAGGGTCACCTGGTGAACCCCGGGGTTAGCTAGTACCGGTGTAGGAGTGGTACCTGTGGAGTGTCACTCGTGCTGGGGGAAGGAGTAACCACCTAGAGTCAGTTGGGCCGGAGTAGCTAGCGTGCTATCCGAGGGGTTACTGTTTGGTCTCAGCGGGTCGGTGTTTTCCACGTTCGGTTGTGTGGTTGGCGTGTTTTGTCGAGACGCTGGTTGTGGGCTCCCTGATAGAATGGTTTCAGAGATATGCATGTTACATTTCAAATGCATGTGGTTTATATCGAGATTTAGGAGTAGTGTGTTACAGCTTTACTTGCTTATTCTACCTGTATCTGTGTTATTGCACTTGTGGGTGTGTGAGTGGGCAGTGGGGATCGAAGGATCCCTACTGAGTCTTTTCGTTGAGACTCACCCCTACAGTTTTCAGGTGAGGGTTCCAGGCAGGCTTAACGAGGAGAGTGCTGCTTAGAGTTGCGCGCCAGCAACTGTTGTTCCGGGGTATGCCCCGACGTAGTTGTTATTTTATTTCTGGCCTGTACGCTTAATTTTTTTTTTTCAGTTGGAGTATGTAATTATTTACTGTGTCGAGTCGCATTGTAATAACTTTTAATTCTTGCACTTCCTTTTTAATTCAATGCGAAGTGAATGTTTAGCTTAGTTTATTATTTATTTCCCAGACTTATCTAGATCCTGGTTTGGTTCCAAATTAATGATTCGGTACCCATTTAGTAATCGGATCCCTGATTATAGGGTGTCGAGTCGTTACAGTTGGTATCAGAGCATTCGGTCTAGCAAATAAATGAATAACTAGGTTAAATATTGTAATTCTGGCAAATAATTTCATTATCCCATACAGGCACGGCGGTAGTGTAGGTTTTAGGATTCTAATTAGAACTTTTCGATTTTTGTGATTGTAGGCGATTAGATGGCTCCTAGGAAGAGGATGCCAGTTATTAGAGAGTGGGGAGATGTCCCTAGTGGATCTGAGGCTGGTAGGCCGAGTGTGGAGCATTTCATGGAGTCTATGATGGACATGATGGCTAGATACCAGACCCAAGACCCTAGTGAGAGTTCCAGTGCTCGAGGAGGGTCTTCAACTACACTGGAGAAATTTCTGAAGCTGAGGCCGCCTCATTTCACCGGTCGTCCCGACCCTAATGAGGCTATTCATTGGTTGAGGGAGATGGAGAAGACTTTTGATACTATGGATTGTGCGGCGGTTGAGAGGACTCCATTGGCTACCTTCATGTTGAAGGATGATGCCTACGATTGGTGGACCACTTTGAGGAGTTTGTCTTATGCGGATAGGAGCCTTAGGGAGATTCCATGGGAGACTTTTGTGAAATAATTCAATGCACAGTACTTCCCTAGGCATGTTCAGAGGGCCAAGGAGAGGGAATTTATGGAGCTGACCCAAAGAAGTATGACAGTGCTCGAATACTAGGCGAAGTTTGTTTCGCTTGGGAGGTTTGTGCCTTTTATCTCAGGAAACGAAGAGCGTCGGACTGAGAGGTTTGTGGATGGACTGAGGTCCAATCTGAGGAGTTTTGTGGCATCTCATTGTTGTACGGATTTGGCATCGGCGGTTAGGTGTGCAGCGGCAGTAGAGGCACAGCATGATCAGTCAGCCTAGGAGAGGGGACTGACTACTCAGGGGCCAGTTCATGGCAGGGGGAAGGCAGCGGCAGCAACTCCTTCGTCTGGACCAGGATCGTCTTCACTCGGCTCCAGGTTCAGGAGGTTCTTTCGAGGCAGTAGCAGCAGTAGCGGCAGCAGCGGTAGCAACAGACCCAGGCAGAGCCAGCAGAGTCAGTCAGTGTCCAGTGCTCAGCAGGAGACAGCTCAGAGGCTTCTGGCAGCCTGTCGGCATTGCGGTGGCACTCACGGTGGGACTCAGTGTCCTACTTTCTCTGGGAGGTGTTACACTTGTGGCCAGCAGGGCCATTTGGCGAGGTATTGCCCGCAGGGGCGTGGTCAGGGGCAGGGACCAGGTGTTCAGAAGAAGCCGAGGACCCAGGGGAGAGTTCTAGCTATCACCAGGAAGGAGGCTCACGCATCCAACTTGGTGGAAGGTACACTTTCTGTCCTTGGGAACTCTGCACATGTGTTGATTGATTCAGGTGCTTCGCATTCTTTCATTTCTGAGCAGTTCATAGATGTTCTTTCTGCACCCGTTGATGAGATATCTGATGGATTGATGGTAGAGGTTCGTTCTGGGGATTTCATGTTGTCTTATAACTGTTTGAGTGATGTTCCCTTGACCATTGAGGGCCATGAGTTACCTGCCCAGTTAGTTGTGCTTGTCATTCGCGACTTCGGTGTCATCCTGGGCATGGATTGGTTGGAGGCTTATTATGCCGAGGTGGACTGCCACAGGAAGAGGGTGCGTTTCTCTATTCCAAACATCCCGACCTTCTACTTCCAAGGTATTAGGCTCTGTTCTCGAGGCATTCTCATTTCTGCCTTTAAGGCCCAGAGGTTGCTTGTTGGTGGTTGTGAGGCCTTCTTTGCCTCTGTTGTTTTAGCTGATGTTAGTGGTAGTCCCAGTCCTTGAGAGGTGCCTGTAGTTTGTGACTTTGTAGATGTGTTTCCTAAGGAGTTGCCTGGCCTTCCTCCTCAGCGAGAGGTTGAGTTTACTATTGAGCTTGCATCGGGTACGGTGCTCCTGTCCAAGGCCCCGTATCGGATGGCGCCAGCCGAACTCGCTGAGTTGAAGGCACAGTTGCAGGAATTACTGAATAAGGGTTTCATTCGTCCCAGTACTTCTCCGTGAGGTGCTCCAGTTCTATTTGTCAGGAAGAAGTATGGTTCTCTGAGGTTGTGCATTGATTATAGACAGCTGAACCTGGTGACGATAAAGAACAAGTACCCACTTCCAAGGATCGATGATCTGATAGATCAGCTGCAGTCTGCAAAGGTGTTTTCGAAGATTGACTTGAGATCAGGGTATTATCAGATGAGGATCCATGAGGTTAATGTTAGTAAGATGGCCTTTAGGACTCGGTATGGACATTATGAGTTTTTGGTTATGCCTTTCGGCTTGACCAACGCTCCGACGGCTTTTATGGATTTGATAAACCGGGTCTTCAGGGCCTATCTGGATCAATTTGTGGTGGTGTTCGTAGATGATATTTTGGTATACTCTTCTTCTGAGGAAGAGCATGCCACACATCTTCAGGTGGTATTGCAGGTTCTGAGAGAACACCAACTCTATGCCAAGTTTAGTAAGTGTGAATTCTGGCTAGACAAGGTACACTTCCTAGAGCATGTCATTTCTGGTGATGGCATTGCAGTGGATCCAGCCAAGATTGAGACAGTGATGGATTGGAGCAAGCCAACAACAGTAACTGAGATTAGGAGCTTCTTGGGGCTAGCAGGTTATTACAGGCGGTTTGTCCAGGGTTTTTCTTCGATAGCGGCCCTGTCGAGGTTGACTCGTAAGGGAGTTCGTTTCGTGTGGACCGAGGAGTGTGAGCGGAGTTTCATTGAGTTGAAGACTCGCCTCACTTCGGCTCCAGTGTTAGTGCTTCCATCAGGTTCAGGTGGGTTTGTAGTTTATTCTGATGCATCACGTCGAGGTTTGGATGCAGTTCTGATGCAGCATGGTAAGGTTGTGGCCTATGCTTCTAGATAGCTGAAGAAGAATGAGGAGAACTATCCCACTCATGACTTAGAGTTGGCAGCTGTGGTTTTTGCACTGAAGATCTGGAGACATTAATTGTATGGAAAGAAATTTCAGGTTTTTACTGATCACAAGAGCCTGAAGTATGTATTCACGCAGAGGGATCTGAACTTGAGGCAGCGCAGGTGGATGGAATTCATCAAGGATTATGACCTCGACCTTTCTTATCATCTGGGTAAGGCAAATGTGGTGGCAGACGCCTTGAGTCGGAAGACGGTCGTGTCATATCTCATGGTTCGAGAATGGAGGTTATTTGAGCAGGTTGTGGAATCTTCCTTTAAGGTTCCACAAGAGGCCGATAGAGCCATGTTGACCAACTTAACTGTGAGGCCAGCAGTGTACCATGCCGTAATTGAGGTTCAGAGGGCAGATGTAGAGTTACCGCAGATTCTCTAGAGACCAGAGGTGGAATTATGGGATGATGGTACAGTCAGGTTTAGAAGCAGACTCTATGTTCCGACCGAGGAGGACGTGCGCAGGAGTGTCCTTGATGAGGCACACCGTTCTAGGTATGCAGTGCATCCCGGAACGACTAAGATATATCATTGTTTGAGGAGGCACTTTTGGTGGCCTGGTATAAAGAAGGATGTGGCTGAGTATGTGGCTAGGTGCATGACTTGTCAGCAGGTTAAGGCAGAACACTAGAGACCAGGAGGGTTGTTGCTGCCTTTGCCGATCCCAGAATGGAAATGGGAACATGTGACTATGTACTTTGTGATGGGATTACCTGTATCCCCTGGCAGAAGAGACGCGGTCTGGGTCATTGTTGATCGATTGACCAAGTCGGCACACTTCCTAGCTATTAGGAAGGACTGGTCAGTCGGTAAGTTGGCTAAGCTGTTTGTGGATCAGATCATCTCTCTGCACGGGGTGACCTTATCCATCGTGTCAGACCGGGATCCGAGATTTACTTCTAGGTTCTGGAAGAGTTTTCATAAGGCCTTGGGCACGCAGTTGGCCTTCAGTTCGGCCTATCATCCCGAGACTGATGGGCAGTCGGAGAGGACCATTCAGACTCTGGAGGATATGCTCAGGGCACGTTGCCTAGATTGGGGAGGTTCTTGGGAGCAGCACTTGTCTACAGTGGAGTTTGCTTACAACAACAATTATCATTCTAGTATCGGCATGGCGCCTTACGAGGCATTGTACGGGCGACCGTGTCGATCCCCTATGAATTGGTCCAAGATTGGCGAGAGGCAAATAGCAGGACCAGAGTTGGTACAGCGGTGTGCTGAGGTTGCCAGAGTGGTACAACAGAGATTGATTGCAGCTCAGAGCAGACAGAAGAGTTATACAGACATCCATAGGAGACTGCTGGAATTTGAGATTGGGGACCACGTGTTTCTCCAAGTCTCACCCTCCAAGGGTGTGATGAGATTCGGGAAGCGAGGTAAGCTGAGTCCGCGATATATTGGGCCTTTTCCCATTCTTGCTCGAATTGGGGAAACGGCATATCAGTTGGCCTTGCCACCCAGTCTTGCAGGGGTGCACGATGTGTTTCATGTTTCTTTGTTGAGGAGGTATGTTCAGGATCCATCTCATGTTTTGGATTTTTCAGAATTGGAAGTCGCTGAGGACTTGTCCTTTCCAGAGTTTCCTGTACATATTGAGGATCGCAGGGAACAAGTCCTTCGGAACAAGGTTGTACCTCTGGTTAAAGTGATTTGGCTGTATCGCTCCAGGGGCGAGGCAACCTGGGAGCGCGAGGATGAGATGCGGGAGTAGTTTCCCTGCCTTTTCTCGTAAGTTCTCTTGTAAACTTGTATCTCTATGTTTCAACCTCGTTAATTGTAGCAGGCAATTTCGGAGACGAAATTCTTATAAGGGGGGAGAATGTAACGACTGAGGTTTCGAATCCGGTTATCTGGTCAGTTTCTGGGTCGGATCCCCTGGTTTGGGCCCTGATGGGTCTGGGGAGCGCCTTCTAAATGACGTCTAGGATGCACGACGCCTTTTAAACGGCGTCTTGCTGAGTGGACGCCATTTAGTTGAGTTGCTGTTGTGCCACGTGGGCGGTCTTCGGGCCGCGATAGTACGGCCCCTGTCGTGTCGTCTGAATGGCGTCCTTGATGGAAGACGCCATTTAGAGTACGACCCTGGGTTGCCAGTGTATGGCGCCGGTCTTGTCGTCTGAACGACGTCTTTAATAGGCGACGCGTTTCAGAGTCTCTGTCAGTACGGCCCATCACGTCAACTGATAGGCGTCTGTGCTGCACGACGCGTTTTACCCAGCTTCTGTTTGACCCCGCGAACCCTCCTTCCTTTCCCTCATTTCCTCCTCCCTTCTCTCTCTCCTCCCTTCCTCCGGCGGCTCCGGCGACCCCTCTTCCCCCTCCTTCTTTTCCTCCCACCATTTCATCTCTCCCTCCACTCCCTCGACCTCCTAACTCCCACCACTACCACCACCACCTCCTCCGCAGCGTTTTCTCTCCGGACGGCGGCCGACGTCCCAGTGGAGTAACGACGTCCTCGACGATACCGACGGCGGCATGGGGTGAGGCGGGCTGGCGGCTTGGAGTTTGGAGGAGTTCAAGTAACCGGTAGGGTAACGATTCCCATTATATTTCATTTAAAAAAACTATGTTTTCCCGCTTTGAAGCATGTTTAGGGGTGTTTTTGGGGTGAAAATGCTAAATGCATGAAATAAGAAATTGGGTGTTCTAATGGGTAGTTAGGTTCTCCTCCTTCCCCTCTATGTTTTGTGGCCTTTTGTACGTTTTGGGGGGAGAAATCACACCTTGTGGATTGGGGGAGGCGGAGGGGAGAACCTGTCTGTCGGGACTAAATGGCGTCGAGGGACAGCGACGCCTTTTAGAATGGCGGCGCCCACCCACGACGCGATTTAGCCCCATTAACAGACTCTGTCTCTGGACTGATGAGCGTCCAGGGACAGCGACGTCTTTTAGAAAGGCGACTTGCATGATCGACGCGTTTTACTGGAATCACCCCGTAGCCTGTCCCTGCTTCTGTCGCTATCAGGCGACGAGGGACAGCGACGCCTTTTCAAAAGGCGGCTACATGCGACGACGCATTTTAGGCCATTTCCGAGGGCCAGTTTTCACATGAACCAGTTTATGAGACTTGAATGGCGTCGGCCTTGGGCGACGCGATTCTAGACAGAATCACAATAATTCATGCTATTAATATGTGTTTACACTTTTAGATAGTTTGGTTAATTGTATGATTGTAATCGTACTCGAGGATGAGGATTCTTACGTGACCGGACCGCATGCTTGGAAATGTACTCAATGACGATGGATTCTATGTGACCGGATCGCACTGTGTTGTGTTTCGTGCGACCGTGGACCTAGAGTGACAGTTGTAGCGCTTTGTCACCCTGTGTCGGTGTGGGTGGGACACAGCACCGGTGGGAGCAGTGGCGGGGTGACGCCTAGTGAGAGAGGGTCACCTGGTGAACCCCGGGGTTAGCTAGTACCGGTGTAGGAGTGGTACCTGTGGAGTGTCACTCGTGCTGGGGGAAGGAGTAACCACCTAGAGTCAGTTGGGCCGGAATAGCTAGCGTGCTATCCGAGGGGTTACTGTTTGGTCTCAGCGGGTCGGTGTTTCCCACGTTCGGTTGTGTGGTTGGCGTGTTTTGTCGAGACGCTGGTTGTGGGCTCCCTGGTAGAATGGTTTCAGAGATATGCATGTTACATTTCAAATG
Organism: Zantedeschia hybrid cultivar; assembly: GCA_030544215.1. Taxonomy (NCBI): domain Eukaryota; kingdom Viridiplantae; phylum Streptophyta; class Magnoliopsida; order Alismatales; family Araceae; genus Zantedeschia; species Zantedeschia hybrid cultivar. Next base: position 47,682,020 of record JARZZO010000009.1, read on the forward strand.
CATGTGGTTTATATCGAGATTTAGGAGTAGTGTGTTACAGCTTTACTTGCTTATTCTACCTGTATCTGTGTTATTGCACTTGTGGGTGTGTGAGTGGGCAGTGGGGATCGAAGGATCCCTACTGAGTCTTTTCGTTGAGACTCACCCCTGTGGTTTTCAGGTGAGGGTTCCAGGCAGGCTTAGCGAGGAGAGTGCTGCTTAGAGTTGCGCGCCAGCAACTGTTGTTCCGGAGTATGCCCCGACGTAGTTGTTATTTTATTTCTGGCCTGTACGCTTAATTATTTCTTTTCAGTTGGAGTATGTAATTATTTGCTGTGTTGAGTCGCATTGTAATAACTTTTAATTCTTGTACTTCTTTTTTAATTCAATGCGATGTGAATGTTTAGCTTAGTTTATTATTTATTTCCCAGACTTATCTAGATCCTGGTTTAGTTCCAAATTAATGATTCGGTACCCATTTAGTAATCAGATCCCCGATTATAGGGTGGCGGGTCGTTACATCTACGCTCTATTAGTTCTGATTAGCTTCTCTCCTTCTTTTCTTCATTTTTCTTTCAAAGTACAAAGGAGTATCAGAAGATCAAAGAAAAAGTCATTAAGGAATTATGGAGCAAAACGGACAATCTCCAAATTCATCAAATCAAAGCAAGAACAAAATTAGAAGGGCTCTTTTTCTTCAACTGGCTAAGGAAAGAGAATCAAGAATTCAGCAATCTCACTACTTCAAAACAGGTAAGTGATCAAACCTTTCTTTTGAAGTTTTTTAGTTAAAAGTTTCTGGCAATCACATAGTTTTAATAGGTTTTATTTATCATTTAAACAACAAATTTTCATGATAATCACACACTGAATTTGAGCACTCACAGCTTTTTGAAGGTCACGGTGGGACTTGGTCTCGCCAACTTTTATCGTTTATTGTTCTTGATTTTATCAATCGAGCACCCACGGTGCACCACCTGTGTCCCTCGGGCACGCCCTCACCGAGTCAGTGAGTTTTTAGTTTAATTGTTATCCCCACGTGCACCACGTGCACACCCTTGCAGCAAGATCTTGCCTTCCCGTTGTTTGTTTGAAAGTTGTGGTTGTGTTAGGAAGAATGTGTGATTGATTGAGTTTTGTCTTGTTTGAATGATAAATCATCCTGTTGAAAATTAAAATTCGCATGAGCTAAAATTATTACTTTATCCTGATAATTTGAGAGGGGATTGATCCAAAAATTCTCCTTATTTGTGGTTTCTGCATCTTAAATAGCGTCTTGGAACAGCGACGCGCGTTCGAACTGCGTCGCCCTCCCACGACGCCATTTTGGCTGATATTCTTGCTGTCTGCTGCCTGAGGTGCTGCGGATAAAATAATGCTCTGTTGTGAATAGCGTCGGGTTAAAGCGACGCGATTCAACCAGATTTTTGTTTTGTTCATTTGTCCTTAGATCTTTGATTTGATTGCTATCTACCCATTATGTATTAAGCATTAGAGGCCATTCAGGTCATAGGTCATATGCACTGACGTCTTCACCTCTCTCTAATTGGGTCAGTCCCTCGATCAGACTAGAGTGGTTGATGTTAAAGACCTCCGTAAGTCCCCAAAATCAAAGTTTTCCTCCTTGTTCATCGGGCTGGTTATACCAATTGAAGTCTTGGTTAGATTTTCATATCGTTGTAAGAAAGAGCCTTAGAATATAACGGTGGAAACTGAATTGAAATTAGGATCCTACCCGTTGAGTGAATTTGTGGTTAAAAATCTAAATAATCCAACAAGGAATCCTAAAACAACATTAAACATCCACTTGTTTGTCTAATCTTTGCACAAATTGTTTGCAATTCTTTGTTGAAAAATCTAATATCATGTTGCTTCGATCAGGTATAAAATTGAGCATGGCAGCCTACGGAGAAGGTGCCATAGTTGGATTTGAGGGAGATGCTAATGCCCCTCTAGGATTTGATTGTTCTCAAAATGGGGGAGATGCTAATGCCCCCCATAATTCCAATTCATACAATTTTGAGTATGAGGGAGACAACCATATCCCTCAAAGTCATGCTCCTTTCATCCACGATCCTAATGTTGACCACTCTTCGCATGCCAATCCTTTATTCGTGGGAGTTCAAGATCCAAATGAGCCCTCATCTACCAATCCTCTAGATCTAGTTACAGTTCTGGGAGCTTTGGCTTCCTATGTGGATCCTCAACAGCTTGAGGCCATCCAATCAATTCTTAAGGGGAAGGCGCCTTTGCAGCCTGGCGAACCAAATCCTACGGTTCCCCCTATCATCCATCAAAACCCCCTTTCTCATCATGCTCCTTCTCTTCACCAAGCCATGGAAGGCCTTCATATTTCAATTTCCTGGCCATCTGGGGCACAACTATCTTCTTTGAGGCATCCGGCCAGACTATAGACGCCCACTTACCAAAATGTCTTCGGGCATGGCGGAAGTGCTGTCGGACCTCCGCCTTATAATCTGTCTTGCCCTACTTATTCTAGGTGGCAAGCTTATCTTGTTCCACCACCTCCCCTTCCTCAAGTTGATCTGGCAACTCAAGCCCTGCTCGCGAAGATGGAGTGCATGGATGAGCAGTTTAGCAATTTCCAGAAGATGATGGGAGTCAAGGCTACGCCTGAGATCAATCTTCCAAGTCTGCCTGTGTTTCACTTGCCACCCTAAGAAATGCCAGCATATAGGAAATATAATGGTACTGGTAACCTCTTCACCCACCTGAAGGAGTTCATGTACAAATCCTCCTTCTGGCAGAACGCCAGGAGTTGGCGTTCCTCTCAAGAAGATCAATAGAGGGACCAGCCCTCGAGTGGTTCTTCTCGTTAGAGCCATCAGAGGTGAAGGATTATGGTATCATATCAAGGAAATTCATTCAACGGTACTAGGACAGAGTCGCGCCATCTTTGTCCATAACTGATCTAGTTGTTGAGAAGATGAAGTCAGATGAGGACTTCATCATATTCGCCGATAGATGGAGGAGTATGGCAGAGAAAATTAAGGATCATCTATCTGAATCCGAACAGGTCAAAATGATGATCTCCAATGCCACCCCCCAACACAAGCTGGTCCTTATATTGAACAATCTGACCAGCATGGTAGAACTCTATGAGACGGCACGTTACTGCCAGAACGCCTTCAAGGATGCTACCTTCTCCAACGTCTTTGATCCTCACCGACCCAGCAGACCTCCACCTCGGAAGCCTACCATGCCAAATTCTTCTAGCATGGGTCCAACAACTGAGGGCACACTCTCCCACGAGTAAGTCAACATCATGAACAATAATCAGCCCCAGTTCATGAGGAACCAGCAACCGACGCAGTATGCAGGGCAAAGGCCACTGAACCAGCAAGGTTATAGACCACCGAACCAGCAGTACCAGCAGCCACAGCAGTAGCAGTACCAGTCTCCACATCAATAGTACCAACCGTGCGCACCACCGGCATATCATAATGGACCTCCTCCAGGTGATTACAATTAGCAGAGGAAACCTCTAGGTCCGAAAAGGGCAGCATATCCAGCACTCCCAGAATCTCTATCGGACATCTTTAATGCCCTGATGGCAGCCAATGCCTTAGTCTTGCCTAGGGAGAAAACAATCTGGCCCCAGATGGCCGATGCCTCCAGGTACTGTGTCTTTCATAAACAACCTGGGCATACAGTAGATGTCTGCTTCAAATTCCGAGATTACATCTATGATCTCAATGAACAAGGAGGCATTGATTGGGAGGAAATAAGGAAATACATATCCGCCTTGAAGGCAAGAAGACCTCAACAGCAGCAACAACAACACCACCATCAGCAACAACCCCAATAGCAACAGCAGCAGCATCAACAACAACAACAACATAGAGCATCAGCACCTCCAAATATGGGTATAGTACAGAACCCAGTACTGGAGCATCAACACCATAATCAAATTGCCCCCATCTTGACAAATAGTCGATCTGAGGCTAACCGAGGGCAGCAGTAGAAGGTAGAGGACTCTTCCTCTATTTACTCAATAGGCCACCTCCCGAGCATCACCGAGCAACCGCCTCGCCTTATCCTCCGCATACCCAAACCACAACCCATCACCATTACACCTTACCAACACTTGCATACCTCCTACCCACACCCTCACAACGCAAACCCATTAACCCATCACTACCACCCACTTTCCCTAAACCCATTATCCCCTATACCACTACGCCTTGACCAAATAAACCTATGCAACCCAACTACACACCCCTCATGCCATCTAAACTGCTACTTCGCATACCCTTCCCCAATTCACCCGCATCAACCACTTACCCCTCTACCATACAACCCTCCAAACCACTCATCCGCATCATGGCTCTGCCAAATAACCCTATGCCATCGCCCATTTATCAACCCATCACCCCATCCAAACCACCCACCAAACTGGCAGTGCTCAAACTGTCACCTAGACCTTCCACTGATGAGCAACACATGCTCAGGAGTGGGAGAATCTTCAACAAAGTCTTTCCTCAATCCACAGTCAAAGACGGCCCATCATAGCCTCTAGAGAAAGCACAGAATGAAGAGAGTGCACCAGGAACTCAATATGACTTATTGAAGCAGCTAGACAGGACACCAGCACGAATCTCCATGCTCGAATTGATCAAAAGATCCAAGACCCATCAGGAAGCTCTGTTGGAGTATCTGTAGAAAGTAATGGTCAATGAAGACGTACCGGTAGAAAAAATCAATGCACTGTTAGTTCCACAAGGGGATCAGCCCTCTATAACCTTTCATACATCAGAACTAGCACTGCCAGCAACCAGAAGCATGGCTTTTAGCATAACGGACAACATCTGTAAGAAGGCCATAGATGCATGCTTGGTTGACACAGGGGCTTCAATCAATGTTCTATCACCGAAGACCCTAGAGTTTTGCGGTATATCCAGGGAGAAGTGGCTGCCTTACCCTATTTTTGTTACGGCTTATGATAACTCTACCCGTTCCTCTCTAGGAATGGTCTACTTAAAGGTAGAGTTATGCCCTATATGTCATACCGAGGTCGAGTTCCACATCTTGGAAATCGACCCTTCATTGAAGGCCATCTTTGGACATCCTTACATCAAGTCCCTTGAGGCAATACCCTCTACAAACCATCAATGCCTCAAATTCCCATATAAGGGATGAATTATTAAAGTCACGAGCATGCCGATCCTTGCTGCAGCTCATTCCTTGAATATCAAGCCAACTCTTCCACCTGGCTGACAACCCATTCTGTCGGTATTACAGGTTTACCGTCTTGTGGCTGATCCTTTGAAAGCCACTACACTTGTTTTTTATCCAGTCGATTCTATGAAACGAGGGAAGTGCATGAGTACCCCCGGCTGGAAAATCATGATGAAGGGCGGTTATCAACCAAGAAAAGGATTGGGCACACAATTGTAGGGCAGAACTACGCCCGTTAAAAACAACCGAAGAACACCTGGTAATGGCCTAGGTTATAGGCCAAGAAGAGTGAGGCACCACATAGTTCGGCAGGAAGAAGATGAAAATGGTCAAAGACCTGGGAAACAATGTCTACCCCGTATAAAGAAAATTGGGATCCCTTGACTTGGACTATGCATACACATATTGTCAAGGGGCTCGTAATCAGTCATGATAATAATAACACGGTGCTAATCACTTCCCAATTCGACCTGCATAACATATATGGGAGGGACCTGGCCAGACACTACTCAGAATTACTGAAGTACCAGTCCTTAGAGGCTCTGCAGCCGATGAAAAGGAGGAAATTCCAAGATCCAGAATGTGAATGGTACCGGTGGTTCGACCTGAGGGATCTGTACATTGCACTGAACAGATTATTCCTTGATCCCTCACAGCCGAAGTGGCCGCCGCTAATTGACAAGTTGATTGAAGGGCTTGGCGCCATTTTTGATAAGAGAATTCTGTTGTTCGAGGAAACAGATGAAGAGGAGCCAGATGACCCCTATGAAGCTGGTTATACTACGGATCTTCCCTGGAGGGGGACCTATCCCCATCACATTCTTACACTTCATACTCTGTTCCGCACTCTACTTTTGACCCCGACTTGGTCACGGGTCATCACTGAAGACATCCTACGGGCTCCATCCATCATAATTACTCTGTCCCCTCGGGACTTCTTTCCTCAGATCCCTCTCGATCTTGACAGAATCTATGATTTAATCTAGGACATACTATTGTATGATCCCCCAAATCCTTTAGCCTTAGTGCCGTTTCCTCCATCTCATTCTCCTCCTATTCATATCCATTCTTGTTTCATGATTAACTCCTCTTTTCTCCAAAAAAAGAAAGGCCAATTCGGCAACTTCTTCCTCCCAGATCCTCATTGAGGAAACTTCCTACTTGTCCGATTATAGCCCATCGCGCGGGTCATTCGGGCAGGATTCTCTCCTAGATCTACTTTGTCCCTCCCCTCGAGAGGATTCATCTGTATCACTTCATGTATCCCATGATTTTTATCCTTCTTCGTCCTTACTAGGTCAGAATAGGAAGTCTAGTTGTAGTCAGGTTAGTCAGGTTAGGAAGTCTAAGGGTGGACGAATCCCAAAGAGATACCTCCAGGATCTAGCCCTAAGATGCCTTTCTTGCTCTCAGATCCCTCAGCTATTAGAAAATCCTATTCAGATGCCCGGAGATAATGAAGTTGATGAGTTAGTCGATGATGGATATGGGGTGTATGAACTGATATATGATAAAGACCCCATTATTGAAGATGAGGAAGATGATGAAGACGCGGCTGAGGCTTATGCTAGCGAATGGAGAGATTCGACGAACCCTTAGCCATTGTAGAAGAGCCTACCAAGGAGATAAATCTAGGAACTAAAGAAGAACCTAAGGTTGTCCTCATCAGTCAAAGCTTATCTAAAATAGATGAGGAGGTAGCGGTCCAAGTTCTCAGAGAATATAAGGACACTTTCGCCTGGAGCTATGAAGATATGCTGGGGTTAGATTCATCCCTAGTGGAGCATCGATTGACGTTGAAATCTGTAGCTTCCCCGGTTAAACAGAAATTAAGGCGATTCCACCCTCAGATGGCTTTGAAAATGAAGGAGGAGGTCGATAAATTGCATAAAGCCAAATTCATTAAGGTTGTCCTTTATCCGCAATGGGTGGCTAATATAGTCCGGTTATGAAGAAGGACGGGAAAGTCAGGATCTGTATTGACTTCCGATGTAATGACCCGCCGCCCTATAATCGGTGATCCGATTACCAAATGGGTACCGAATCATTAAAATTCGTAACCAAACCAGGATCTCGATAAGTTCGGAAACAAATGATAAACTGAGCTAAATATCCACATCACATTAAATTGTAAAGGAAGTACAGGAATTAAAAATTATTACAATTCGACTTGACTCAGCAAATAATTACATATTCCAACTGAAAATATATATAGTTAAGCATACAGGCCTGAAAGGAAAATAACAACTACATCGGGGCATACTCCGAAACAGTGGCTGCTGGCGCAACCCGAGACAACACCCTCTACGTTACTCCTGCCTAGAACTCTCAGCTGAAAACCAGAGGGGTAAGTCTCATCGAAATGGACTCAGTAGGGATCCTTCGATCCCCACAACCCACTCACGCACCCACAAGAGCAACAACACAAATATAGGCAATTTAAATAAATAAAGCAGTAAACACAACTCTCAAAGATTCCCACATTCCGATATAAAACACATGCATTTGTAAATGTAACGTGTACAACTCTAAAACCACTCCACTATGGAGTCCACAACCAGCGTCTCGGCTAAACACACAAAACCACGCGGCCGAACGCAGAAAATACCGACTCGTTGAGACCAAACAGCAACCCCTCGGATAGCGTGCTAGCTACTCCAGCCTGATCTGCTCTAGGTGGTTCTGCTTCTCCTAGCATGAGTGACACTCCAAATGTACCACTCCCACACCAGTACTACCTATACCCCGGGGTACACCAAGTAACCCTCTCTCTAGGCGTCACCCCACCACTCCCACACCGGCGCTGTGTCACTCCCACACTGATACAGGGTGCCTAAGCGCTAGCAACTATCACTCTAGGTCTACGGTCGTACGAAACACAACAGAGTGTGACCCGTTCACGTAGAAATCCGCATCCTCAAGTACGTTTTCAAGCATGTGTTTGACCAAACTATTTAACAATGTAAACACATGTTAATTGTATGGATTAATGAGGTTCTGTCTTGAATCGTGTCGCCCATAGCCGACGTCATTCAAAACCCCTAAACTGGTTTACATGAAAATTGGCCTCAGAAGATGGCCTGAATCGCGTGGTGCAAGGTAGTCACCTTTTAAAAGGCATAGCTGTCCCTAGTTGCCATTCACGATAGAAACAAGTTCCCCCCAACCTTCCCCGAGTAAAAAAAGTGAAATTTCTTCTCCCAAATCACATAAAAACGTACCAAAATGGAGAAGGAGGAGGAGAATCCAAATACCCGTTAACGCCTACCATTCCCCAATTTATAAAGTAACCATTTTCACCCCGAAAATCCCCTAAATATGCTCCAAAGCGGGAAAAAATATAGTTTTAATCAAAACACAACAAAGATCGTCACCCTACCGGTTACTTGAACTCCTCCTAGCTTCCAGCCGCCGAACCGCCATGCCACAAGTCGCCACCGGTACCGCCGTGGACGCTGTTACTCCACCGGGACGTCGGCCGCCGTCCGGAGAGAGGTATGCCGCGGAGGAGATGGTGGTGGTAGTGGTGGAAGTTAGAGGGTTGAAGGAGTGGAGGGAGAGGAGGAATGGGGAGAGGAAAGGAAGGAGAAGGGGGAAAGGGGAGCGGAGAGAGAGAGGAGAGAGAAGAGAAAGGAGAGAACGAAGGAAAGGAGGGAGGGTTCGCGAGGTCAAACCGAACTAGCTAAAAATGCGTCATCCAAGGTCGACGCCAATCAGATGACAAGCTGAGGTCATATACTGACAGATCTCTGAATAGTATCGACCATGCAAGATGCCATTCAGACGACAAGACCGGGGCCGTACTCTCACGCCCCAACGCCCGCCCACGTGGCACATTCTAAAATGCGTCCTCCCAACCAAACGCCGTTTGAGCCGCGTCTCGCAAGCTCAACGTGAAAAGGAACCCATGCCCCAGCCCCACAAGGGCCCAAGCCAAGGGATCTGACACCGAAACCGACCCAATAACCGGATCCAAAACCTCAATCCTTACATTCTCCCCCCCCCTTAAAAGAATTTCGTCCTCAAAATTGCTGATATAGAAATAACGAGAATGAAAATGATGGTACAAGCTCACAAGAGAACTTACAAGAAAAGGTAGGGAAACTGATCTTGCATCTCATCCTCTCGCTCCTAGGTCGCCTCACTTCCGGAGTGATGCTGCCAAATCACCTTAACTAGAGGAACAACCTTGTTCCGAAGGACCTGCTCCCTGCGATCCTCAATACGCACTGGAAATTCCGGAAAGGACAAGTCCTCAACGACCTCCAACTCTGAAAAGTCCAAGACATGAGACGGATCTTGGACATACTTTCTCAGAAAGGAAACATGGAACACATCGTACACTCTTGCAAGACTGGGTGGCAAGTCTAGCTGATATGCCGTTTCCCTAATTCGAGCAAGAATGGGAAAAGGCCCAATATAGCGCGGACTCAGCTTACCTCACTTCCCGAATCTCATCACACCTTTGGAGGGTGTGATTCAGAGAAACACGTGGTCTACAACCTTGAACTCAAGCGGTCTCCTACGGATATCTGCATAACTCTTCTACCTGCTCTGAGCTGCTGTCAACCTTTGTTGCACTACTCTGGCAACCTCAGCACACCACTGTACCAACTCTGCCCTGCTATCTGCCTCTTGCCAATCTCAGACCAATTCACAGGAGATCGACATGGCCGCCTGTACAATGCCTCATATGGCGCCATGCCGATACTAGAGTGATAACTGTTGTTGTAAGCAAACTCCACTGTAGACAAGTGATGTTCCCACGAACCTCCCCAATCTAGGCAACAAGCCTTGAGCATATCCACCAGTGTCTGAATGGTCCTATCCGACTGTCCATCAGTCTTGGGATGGTAAGCTGAGCTGAAGGCTAACTGCGTACCCAAGGCCTTCTGAAAACTCCTCCAGAACCTAGAAGTAAATATTGGATCCCGGTCTGACACGATGGACAAAGGCACCCCGTGCAGAGAGGTGATCCGGTCCACAAACAACTTAGCCAATTTACCAACTGACCAGTCCTTCCTAATAGCTAGAAAGTACGCAGACTTGGTCAATCGATCAATAATGACCTAGATCGCGTTTCTCCTACCAGGTGACACAGGCAATCCCATCACAAAGTCCATAGTCACATGTTCCCATTTCCATTCTGGAATCGGTAATGGTTGCAACAACCTTCCTGGTCTCTGGTGCTCTACCTTAACCTGTTGACAAGTCAGGCACCTTGCAACACACTCAGCCACATCTTTCTTCATGCCAGACCACCAAAAGTGCCTCCTTAAACAATGATACATCTTAGTCGTTCCGAGATGCACTGCATATCTAGAACAGTGTCCCTCATCTAGGACACTCCTGCGCACCTCTTCCTCAGCTGGAATATAGAGTCTGTCTCTAAATCTAACAGTGCCATCATCCCACAACTCCACCTCTGATATCTGGAGAATCTGCGGTAGCTCTGCATCCGCCCTCTGAGCCTCGATAACTACATGGTACACTACTGGCCTTACAGTCAAGCTGGCCAACACGGCTCTATCAGCCTCTCGAGGAATCCTAAAAGAACATTCCACAACCTGTTCATATAACCTCCATTCTTGAACCATAAGATGTGATACGACCGTCTTCCGACTCAAGGCGTCTGCCACCACGTTTGCCTTGCCCAGATGATAAGAAAGGTCGAGATCATAATCCTTGATAAACTCCATCCACCTGTGCTGCCTTAAGTTCAGATCCTTCTACGTGAAGATGTACTTCAGGCACTTGTGATCAGTAAAAACCTGAAACTTCCCTCCATATAAATAGTGTCACCAGATCTTTAGTGCAAATACCACAGCCGCCAACTCTAAGTCATGACTGGGGTAGTTCTCCTCATGCTTCTTCAGCTACCTAGAAGCATAGGCCACAACCTTACCATGTTGCATCAGAACCGCACCCAAACCTCGACAAGATGCATCGGAGTAAACCACGAATCCACCTGAACCTGATGGAAGCACAAGAATTGGAGCCGAAGTGAGACGAGTCTTCAACTCAGTGAAGCTCCGCTCACACTCCTCGGTCCACACAAAACGAACTCCCTTACGAGTCAACCTTGACAAGGGGGTCGCTATTGAAGAAAAATCCTAGACAAACCGTCTGTAATACCCTACTAACCCCAGGAAGCTCCTGATCTCAGTCGCAGTCGTCGGTCTGCCCCAATCGATCACTGCCTCAATCTTGGCAGGATCCACAGTAATACCGTCACCAAAAATGATGTGCCCTAGGAAATATACCTTATCTAGCCATAATTCACATTTTCTAAACTTGGCATAGAGTTGGTGCTCTCTTAAAACTTGCAACACCACCTGAAGATGCGTGGCATGCTCTTCTTTAGAAGAAGAATATACCAAAATATCATCTACAAACACCACCACAAATGGATCCAAGTAGGCCTTGAAGACCCGATTCATCAAATCCATAAAAGCCGCCGGAGCATTGGTCAAGCCGAAAGGCATAACCAAAAACTCATAATGTTTGTACCGAGTCCTAAAAGCCATCTTACTCACATCAACCTCACAGATCCTCATTTGGTAATACCCTGACCTTCAGTCAATCTTCGAGAATACCTTAGCAGACTGCAATTGATCCATCAAATCATCGATTCTCGAAAGTGGGTACTTGTTCTTTACTGTCACTTAGTTCAACTATCTATAATCAATGCACAGCCTCAGATAACCATCCTTCTTCCTGACAAATAGAACTGAAGCACCCTACGGAGAAGTACTGGGACGGATAAAACTCTTATCTAGCAATTCTTGCAACTGCGCCTTCAACTCAGCGAGTTCGGCCAGAGCCATTCGATACGGGGCCTTAGACAAGGGCGCCGTACCCAGTGCAAGTTCAATTGTGAACTCAACCTCCCGCTGAGGAGGAAGGCCAAGCAACTCCTCATAAAACACATCAACAAAGTCGCATACTATAGGCACCTCCCAAGGACTGGAGCCACTACTAGCACCAGTTACAACTACCGAGGCAAGAAAAGCCTCACAATCACCAACAAGCAACCTTTGGGCCTTAAAAGTAGAAATAAGAATACCATGAGAAGAGAATACCTTGGAAGTAGAAGGCTGGGATGCCCGGAATGGATAAACGCACCATCTTCCTATGGCAGTCCACCTCAGCATAACAAGCTTCCAACCAGTCCATGCCCAAGATGACATCTGATCATTCCAAATTGTGTGTCGTTAACTACTCATAAGAACGTTCAATCTAAATTTATTCGGCTCATGTAAATTCGATTTTGAAAATTAATAATGGTGAGTCCGAGTCGATCCACAGAGAGTTAAATTTTTAACTTTGAAAACTTTGGAATTTAATTAATCTAAAAATTGACGATTGTTCAGGATTTTTAATGCTTTAGAATTCAATTATTCTAAAAATAACAACAACCCTGAATTAACTAGTTATACTAAATGATTAATTACTTAATTAAACCGTATACAAGCTAATTAACTAAAATTAAAAAGAAATCTAATTAACTAAAGTAATTCCAAGTAAACAAACAAACACCCCTAATGTAATGAAGAAATAAGTATTAACTAAATAAAAGTTGAACAATACTCTCATTAATTACTAACCTTTTAACAGTAACAACACTTACCTAAACTAACAAAAATAATTAATGAAAAATTAAGTAAACAAACGTATGCAGCAAATAGAGGCTTGGAGAAGCTTCTGCTGTGGAGCGGTTCACTGGACCGCTAGGGAGTGCGGTAAACAATTATAAGTCAACAAGAAATCTCCAGACGGAACCTCAACCATCAGTCCATCAGATAACTCATCAACGGGTGTAGAAAGAATATCTACGAACTATTCAGAAATAAAAGAATGTGAAGCACCCGAATCAATCAACACATGCGCGGAGTTCCGAAGGACAGAAAGTGTACCCTCCACCAAGTTGGATGCGCGAGCCTCCTTCCTGGTGATAGTAAGAACTCTCCCCTGGGTCCTCGGCTTCTTCTGATCACCTGGTACCACGCCAAATGGCTGTTGGGATCGCTGTGTCGGGATCCGACCGAAAACGTAGCGAAATAAAAATAATTTCGGGATCGGATCCATCCCATTTTGATCATTAAAATAAAACCGGAGTAAATCGGATTTACCTTGCGCGGATTTGAATCCGTGTTCGTTTTCCGGTTCTGTTGGAGCGATGCTGCAAGTCGCGCAGATGCCCAAACTCTAGCGGTATCCACGCGGTTCTCCTCGTGATGGATCGTCCTCGCTTCCTCGCTCGATTCGACGTTCGTGGATCCCGTCTGGCTTCGCGTAATCCGCCGCGACATGTGGATTCAAAATCTCCCGTCGGACGGAAGGCGGAGCGGTCGAGAATCGAAGCAGAGCCTCCAGAGGGCCGGCCTCGTGTCGTGCGTCTGGAAGAGAGGATAGAGATGGAACGATGGCAAGGTTAGGGTTGCTAGCCCCCGACGTAGTATCCGTTCTCTTATAATAAGTCTGTTTGCGGTTTTTCATAAAAACCCAGACTTATCCGAAATCCTGTCGGATTATCCATCGACTTGAAAACCATTTGCGTGTGACCCTATAGGCCCAAATACCAGTCCAGTTAATAGCCCATTAAGCCCAGTAACCTTTTACTGACCCACTGAATTAATTAATATCCTTATATTCAATTAATCAGCCAAATTTATTGTCCCACAATAAATTCGGACGGACTTCCGATCACGTTGGATGCCAAGCAACATCGCGTGATCCTAGATGGCACTGGGGTTATCGCAACCCTCTATTGGAACCTTTCTGTCATCGGTTAGCGCGTGGATATAATCCTTCATCCATGCAATGTTCCCGAATCGACCTAGGGTATGGTTTACTGTTAAACCCTATTCGGTCGATTCACTTGAATCAGATGCCGCCAATCTGAATCCGATAACCCCTTATCGAACACAGAGTCCGCCCTGGCCAGGGACTTTAAGCGCATCATTCCCAGAACATTCTCTCTCAAACTACCGAGAGCGGATGATCCCGTATTGAACACACAATTACCTTCGAAGGCATTTCCCTGAACCCGATCGCTTGACTTATTGATAGCCCATGGTTAGGGATTCGTTAGTCAAGGTCAAAGTTCAGAAACCTACCAAGAAGATATCTTTGGCGCCTCAGGTCCAAGGATCATCCACACAACCGTGACAAAAGAATCGAGCTGGTTAACAGTAAGGTGTTTACCATCCAGCGATTTATAGTCGGATCAGTTCACTGAACTCATTCGTCAATGAGCACCTACAGGTCCAGCATAGTGTCTCCACACAAGTGACTTATAGGATCAGTCACCCTCATCATATGAGCTGAAGTAACCTATACTACTCTATCCGGATGTTCGATGTCTTATCTCTAACATCCTATGACTAGGAATAATTAAGAACATGTGTTTATAAGTCTTCGGTCCCGTAATTATGATCTCATCATAATCCGAAGACTGTTGCACATGTTCATAGACTTTATCGTGATATGATAAACATAGATCGAATTAATTACACACAATGAATTATTGTCATTTATTAATAATCTGAATTAGTACATAGTATCGGATTGGCTTTGAGACCATCTAATACTAACAATCTCCCACTTGGACTAAAGCCAATCACTTTTATACAGAATACCCATATTCTCTAAGTGACGCTCAAAAACATTTTGAGACAAAGGCTTTGTAAGTGGATCTGCTATGTTGTTGGCTGAAGAAACTCTTTCCACTACGACATCTCCTCGAGCTATAATCTCCCTGATCAGATGAAAGCGCCGCAGAATGTGCTTCGACTTCTGATGAGACATCGGCTCTTTCGCTTGAGCAATCGCCCCATTGTTGTCACACGGCAGTGGGACGGGACCAGATATGCTTTCCACCACACCAAGATCGCCGATGAATTTCTTCATCCATACAGCTTCCTTGGCGGCTTCAACAGTAGCAATATACTCGGCTTCCGTTGTCGAATCAGCAGTGGTTTCCTTCTTGAAACTTTTCCAGCTCACTGCTGTAGACACCGATTTTGGACCACCCTTTTGGTCATGAACCCTGCCCATCAGTAGCCCTTCATCACTAAAATCCCCTCATTTCAGCCATCTCAGCCCACTACCGGCTAGGCCCATTAACCAAATCCCGACCCTAGCCACCTTCTTCGTGGAAGGCCAGCCAGTCCGCCTTCCACCCCCTTCGAAGGCCACCCCTCGCCTTCCACCACCTTCGAAGGCCACCCCCCGCCTTCTACTCCCTTCGAAGGCCAACCACCTTGCCGTCCACCTTTTGGCCACCTTTTTCACCTTTTCTTAGAAGGCCAACCCCTTGCCTTCCACCGCCTTCGAAGGCCACCCCCCGCCTTCTACCCCCTTCGAAGGCCAACCACCTTGCCGTCCACCTTTTGGCCACTTTTTCTTCACCTTTTCGTAGAAGGCCAACCCCTTGCCTTCCACCGTCTTCGAAGGCCACCCCTTGCCTTCCACCTCCTTCGAAGGCCACCCCTCGCCTTCCACTCCCCTCGAAGGCCAGCCGGGTCGCCTTCCACCGCAAGAGTGGAAGGCATGTCACCTGGCCGTCCACTCCTTAACCACCTTTTGACCCCGTCTTCCCCATAATCTCCTCTACTCTCCGCCCTCGTCCCCCACTACTCCGACCACTCCCCACTCCGCCGACTGCCGCGGCCACTACCGCCAACCCTTGACCACTCCCCATTGGTTGAAGGGGGATTTACGGGGATTTAGACCCCTGATTTCTCCCTTTTTTCCTTCGCCTATTTAAACCCTCCACATCCTCTCGAGCGGGGGTTAAGAAGGAAGAAAGGGGGGGACAAGAGGAAGGATTTTTTTTAAGAGGAATTTTGGAGAGGCAGAGAGGGACTTTCTGGTGAGAGGCTCGAGGAGACCTCAAGGAGGAAGGCTCAGGCTACATCTGGAAACGGGCTTGCCTTTCTAACTTCTCCCTTTTATTTTTTTTACTCATTCTCTTACATTAGTAATATCATTCATTCTCCACACACGCCACTCCTCTTCACTTGCATGCATGTACACATAGGATGACTTAGCCATCCGTACTCCCACAGAGGTTTTTAAAAAAAAAACGGGAGGTGGGTGGCCATAACATATGGTCACCTTCCCTCCCCACCACCCATCCGGTGCGTTTCCCACTGATTTTAGTTAGTTTTTACACCTTTCTGAATAGATTTTGCACTCTACAGTTCTAATCGGGTTCGTCTTTGCTTGGTCTTTTTCTTTTCAGGGATCCTTACCACCTACACGCGTACAGAATTTCGGGCTCTCTTCCTTTGGCCGGCCGGAGGAAGAGAAGGAGGAATCGACATCTCCCGCTCTCACAAAACGCGATCATCTTCTACATTCCTGTGGAGCACAGGAACCGAAAGGTAATGCTCCTGGCGATCACACCCTCATTTCTAACCCCTCCTCTTTGAATCGCCACAGTGCTAAGACGTACGGAGAAACCCCCAACGCCGAGGCCCCGCGGGCGCTGCACAGCCGCGGAGGGGGACGTTCCGGGCGCCTACAGCCCTTTGGCGATCACGATGGGACCACAGTAGCTCGCTGCACGCGTCACGTTCAAAGGAAAAGAAGGTGAGGATCCTGAACTCCATAGTCTCTAGACGGCGGGACCCCGGCCGTCGAGCCCCTTGGACGGCTAGCGGTCGGCCGTCGGCATCACCTGAGGACGGCCAACAGCTGGCCGTCCAACCCTGTAGACGACCACCCCTCGCCGTCGATGTACCCTTGAGCGGCCACCTCCTGGCCGTCCAGACACGTTGACGGCGGATCCTTGGCCGTCTACCTATCTTTGGACGGCCATCTCTTAGCCGTCAGGACCGTTGGACGGCCGTATCATGGCCGTCGACATCCCTTTGGGCGGCCAAAGCCTGGCCGTCCGCCCCCTGGGACGGCCAGCCCCCGGCCGTCGACCCACGTGAGTTCTGTAACTTCTTGCTGTTGCTGTCCGTGCATGATGTGCTGTTACCTGTTCTGCTTAGCTTATTCTCTGCTTGCTACTGCTGTTCATGCATGATGTGCTGTCACCTATTCTGATCTGCCATTTGTTAACCTTTTGGGTTTTTAGGGTGTTCTCCGAGGGGGTTTTAAGGAAGAGCCGGCATCACACTCTTTAGTCACCTCTCCCGCAGGATCTGACTCTCCACCTGAGGATTCCCACTCGGGTGCGACTAGTCTTTTTCTGTTGGGAACCTCCGTCAGTCTCCGCGAGCCAGGGATTCCCACTTGGCCGCCGAGCAGGTTGTACCTGAAACCACCCTGTAAGAACCTTGGGGTTTGTGTGAGAGATCAGTGAACTATCTCAAGTTTGAAGACGCCTAATTGAATCCCAGTGCAACAAGTTTTGGAAAAGTGAAGGGTCGTTAAGGGGTTAAATTTGTTTTGCTAGAACATTGGCAAACATTTCAAGTGAAACCTAAAATCAGCTAGGGTCTGTACTTCATAATGAACCGAATGTATGTCAATGCTGTATATGATGATATGGACCAGTTCGGTGGCAATATTGTTCACAATCCTCTGTTTGAGATTGAAGAAGATCCACAACAGACCTTCATAGGGATGCTCCAAACGTCCAGAGAAGGTCCTCAGAGAAAAGACTCCGATGAATCTTCCACCTCCCAAGGAGAGGATGAGCCAGTGATCTCCAGTAGAACATTCCAAAACCCTGGAGAAGATCCGGAACTCATCGCCGTCCTATCACGCTATACTCCGGATCAACTCATCCAGTTGGTTTCTCGTGGCAAAATTCAGGATGCCACTCCTCGGAAAACCCAATTCCAAGGATCTTCTAGCAGACCCCAGCCGGGTCAAACCATGCCCACTCATACGATCCCTTTTAACCCCATCAATCAGGTTACACCTCCCAAGCAGGAGGAGTTTGTTTATAAGAATGAGGTCGAGAATTGTGTACGGCGACTCATGGCCGAGAATCTCAACCTCAGGCAGCCATATTCTCTCTCGAACTATTGCAAGCTACCCCCAGCTTATTTCCCACAAGGGTTTAAGGTACCCAAGTACAGAAAGTACGATGGTACCACGGACCCCCATCATCATTTGTCTGGGTTTCTCATGGATTCCCATCAGTGGCTCTTCGATAGAGTCCTTCTGGTCCACCTTTTCCAAAAGTCCCTCGAGGGAGAAGCCTTGAGGTGGTTCTCTTCTTTGCCAGCTACTGACCTGATCAACTTTGACATGGTCTCTGAGAGGTTCATTACCCACTTCAACCATATGGCAGCCTTACCCCCCACCTTGTTCGATCTAGTGATGGAGAAAATGAAGTCTGATGAAGACTTCACTCATTTCGCTAACAGGTGGAGGGCCATGGCTTCTAGAGCAGAGGTCGTTATTCCTGAAGCACAAGCAGTCACCATGCTTGTTAATAATGCTACTCCCCAGCTTCGAGCCATCCTTATGCTCAGTGAACTTCAGACGTTCGCACAGCTATACAATAGAGCTAGGGTAGTACAGTCCCAAATTCGAGACTCCACTCTGCCTTCATTCTTTGATAATAGAAGCAGGAATAAGAAAACCACATCAGCTCCTACCACAGAAGGAGTCACTATCAATGAACAGGTCAGCATGCTAGCACCACCGACCAGGATTACCAATTCTCATTCTAAGTCTGATACTCAGCCCAGCCAGAAGCAATACTCAGCCGTCCCTCCCCCGACTAACTACAGTCGTCCTATGGCTAAGCGGGCATCATATCCACCTCTGCCAGAATCACTGGCAGATATCTTTTATGCTTTGATGGCCTGCAATGCCATTCAACTTCCGCCTCCAAAGGAAGGTGTCCCGCGCAATACGGACACCTCCAGGTATTGCCCTTACCATAGGATCACGGGACACACCATATATAATTGCTTCACCTTCAGGGATTGGGTGTATGACTTGAATGATGAAGGGAGGATAAATTGGGAAGACATGAGAAAAGCCATTGAGGCTCTGAAGGCTAAGAAAGAACTGGGGATCGTAAAGGACCCATTGCCCTCTCATCAGGTAGGTCCAGACCCCGGCTCTCAAGGGAAGGTCAACACACTGATCAATGACTTGGAGCCCGTGACAGTTCGCAGGGAGCAGTACTGGGAGTATGAAGGGTCCGGGATAAAGCACCAAGACCCCACTTGGTCGTGTGAAACTAAAGGGGCTACCCCAGAAGTCTCCACGTTTTCTCCAAATGAGCCTTTAGTCCTAATCCGACCCAAAGAGCGATCGGCAACCCTCAAGCCGGTCTCCCTCGTTCAGATCCCTCCAGTTACAGCCGAAGGACCCACCTTATCTGTCTTTTGCCCAAACAAGAACCTGGATTCGATGATCAGCTTCAATCCCATAAGGTCACCATTGGAAACAGACCCAATCACAGTAGGGGTAACGCTCAGGAATCGCATCATTCCCCCGAGCCAGCCCCTAGACTCTCAAGAAAGCTCTTTCCATGCCAAGGGGAACGCCCAGTCTGAGTATGACATACTCCAGCATCTGGAAAAGACCCCCGCTAAAATCTCCATCCTTGAGCTTATCCGCAGGTCTCCCACACATAGGGAGACGTTGTTCAATTTCCTGCAACAGATCACGGTGAACGAAGATCTTCCTAGTGGCGGGGTCACTAATGCCATACTCTCAGTCACTCAGACTCCTATGATCTCTTTCCCCGAAAAGGATTTAGCTCCCCCTGAATGCCGATCCCTCCCTTTATGCTTAACCGCCATCCTTAACGGCCATCCAGTAGATTCTATTCTATTGGATACTGGTGCCTCCATCAACGTCTGTCCCCTTAAGACCCTCAAAAGGATAGGGATAGACCCAGAGAAGGTTGAATCAACCTCTATGATGGTCTCAGCTTATGACAATTCCCAGAGACCAGCAGACGGGAAGATCTTCCTCCAATTAGAAATCGGCCCGGTATCCATGACCTCGGAATTCTACATTCTGGACGTTAAGCCAATCTACAATGCCATCTTAGGGAGACCATGGATGGACCAAACCTTAGGAGTCCCATCTACCAACCATCAGTGCTATAAGTTCCCATACAACGGGAAAATTGTGAAAGTTAAAAGCACTCCCTACATCGAGTCATTGGACTCGGTAACAGCAGAGCAAATTCCATCCATGATAACTTCTAGGAAAGGCAAAGAGCCTATCCTTTCATCAGTGAATTCCCATCTGAGGTCTAGGCCGAGTATAGGTTGGCAGCTCATGAGTAAGATGGGATATAGCTCAGGCTCAGGGTTAGGGAAAGAAGAACAAGGGATCCGTCATCCCATCTCAGAGAACCCTGTCATTGGGGGGTGTGGCCTGGGATATAAGTTTGCTGAACCATCAAAAGAAGCAAAGGGATGGTCCCTCAGGAATCATTTTGTAAGAAAGAGGCAGGAACTACCCAAGATAGAAGAAGAGGTGCGAGAATGTTACGAAGGTGATCAAGAGGAGGACTTTGGCATATCCTCCTTGTTCCGTGAATCAGCCAGACCGACGGTAGGGCTTTTCTTAGCCAAGGATGAACCAGCCCCAGCTACGTTCATCCCTTTCTTGTTTCACCCACCCACTGTTCCAATGCTCTCAGCTCCGACCAACACTAGTTCTTCTGAGTGTTCCATGCTACACGCGTTCGGTCACGAAAAAAAAAGTTCAATTCCCCTCCCGCTGGAGGAGAAGCCATTTTCGAGGAGCCTGTTTGGTGGGGGAGCCCTGCCGTCATGGAATCTCTGTCCCAAGGGTCTACTCTTGCCCCATCTAGGACAGAGTTGACCCCTTTCCCAAACCATGTACATAATAGTTTAGGAACTAGGTTAGCCTCCCCCATGTCTAGGAATTGTAGAACTAGGCAAGTTCCTTTGTTCTTAGTTCAGGAATTAGCTGATAGGTGCAAAGATTTGAGAAAATTGGATAAATATCTTCAGACTGGGGTCATCTCCGAACCACTGGAGGTAGCGGAAGAAGAGTCTTGCAGTGATGGTTTAGGTGTATTTGAGCTTAGTGAAGAGGAAGAGGGAGATGACTTGGTCGAACCACTTGTGAGTGGGGCGAGACGGTTTGATGAACCTTCATCAGCCATCAACGAACCCACCAAAGAAGTCAACCTCGGAACAAAGGAGGATCCGAAGATAGTGCTAATTAGTGCCCGCTTGAGTCCAGAAGAAGAAGGGTCCATAATAGCCGTGCTCCAAGAGCACCGTGACGGGTTTGCTTGGTCATACGAGGACATGCCTGGATTAAGCACAGAACTTGTAGAACACCGGCTAATCCTCAAACCCGACACCAAACCCGTGAAACAAAAGTTGAGACGGCTACAACCGGAATTAGCACTTAAAGTAAAAGGAGAGGTTGACAAACTACACAAGGCCAAGTTCATCCGGGTAGTGCTCTACCCTAAGTGGATAGCTAACATCGTCCCGGTGGCGAAAAAGGACGGAAAGGTTAGAATTTGCATAGACTTTCGCAACCTCAATCAAGCCTGCCCAAAAGATGATTTCCCACTACCTCATTTAGATTTGCTGGTTGATAACACGGCTGGATTTGAGATGTTATCTTTCATGGACGGTTTTTCAGGATATAACCAGATCAGACTAGCTGAGGAAGATCAGGAGAAAACATCCTTCATAACTCCATGGGGAACCTATTGCTACATGGTCATGCCATTTGGACTTAAGAATGCTGGAGCCACCTACCAAAGGGCTATGATGGCAATCTTTCATGACATGATTCACATTGACATGGAGGTCTATGTAGATGATATCTTGGTCAAATCCAAAACCAGGAAGGAGCACGCTCAAATCCTTAGGGCTGTAATGCAGAGATCGAAGGAGCATCAACTAAAGATGAACCCGAAGAAGTGCGTATTTGGTGTTTCTTCTGGAAAACTGCTAGGATTCATGGTGAGTAAAAGAGGGATCGAGGTTGATCCAGACAAAGTGAAGGCAATAATGGAAATGCCCCCACCTAAGAATGTCAGGGATGTAAAGGGTCTCATCGGCCGTTTGCAATTCATCAGACGGTTCATATCTCAACACTCTGTGAGATGCAAACCCTTTTACGACTTATTAAAAGGAGGGGCAAAGTTCATTTGGAGTGATAAGTGTCAAAAGGCCTTCGATGAATTAAAGAGTTACCTCCTCAACCCTCCAGTCCTTATGGCTCCTATCCCGGGGCGGCCTCTACTGCTATATGTCTCCACCACTGAGGAATCGGCTGGTGCAGTATTGGCTCAATTAGACGACGAGAAGAAGGAAAGAGCAGTGTACTATCTGTCCAAGCTTTTCAATGATGCCGAAAAGCGATACACTGCCATGGAAAGGACATGCGCGGCCGTCGTCTGGGTAGTGCAGAAATTGAAGCACTATTTCCTCGCCCACGAGGTCAAACTACTAGCAAGAATGGACCCAATCAAATATCTGCTAGAGCGGCCAGTTGTAACAGATAGGCTGGTGCGATGGCAGACCTTCTTGAATCAATTCGACATCACTTATGTAAATCAGAAGGCTG
Source organism: Zantedeschia hybrid cultivar (assembly GCA_030544215.1). NCBI lineage: Eukaryota > Viridiplantae > Streptophyta > Magnoliopsida > Alismatales > Araceae > Zantedeschia > Zantedeschia hybrid cultivar. The sequence continues at coordinate 47,704,700 of JARZZO010000009.1, forward strand.
TGAAGGGGCAAGCAATTGCCGAGCACCTAGCTCATCACCCTTTGCCTACATTTTCGCCTGTCAACGAAGAATTCCCGGATGAGGAGTTGGGCTTAATAGTGGATGACGCTCCATCCTGGGTCCTTCATTTTGACGGGGCACTTAATTCCCAAGGCAGTGGGATAGGAGTGGTCCTCGTCTCTCCAGAAGGGGTAAGTATTCCGCATGCTTGCCAACTCTCCTTCTCAGTAACTAATAATGTTGCTGAATATGAGGCTCTCCTAGCTGGCCTAAAATTGGCGCTGGTTCTTAATGTCTTAGAATTGAGGATAATTGGAGACTCTCAACTAATCCTCCGCCAAACCGTGGGCAAATACCAAACCCGGGATTCAAAACTGAAGCCATATCAGGAGTTGGTAAAGTCGCTTACTAGGCGTTTCAGCAAGATCACCTATGTACATGTGCCTAGGTCCCAGAATATCCTAGCAGACGCCCTGGCCTCTCTATCTTCAGCTTTAGAGATTCCTGTCACCAAAGGCACAGCCACAATCACCCTGCACAAGCAAGATTTGCCGTCCCTCCGGGACCCTTGGTTCCAGCAGTTCCTCTGTCCATCCAAGCATATCTCCGCTATCACGAATGAACTCGCCCCTGATTGGGATGATGGAAATTCGTGGTATTTTGATATCATGAACTATCTCCGCGATGGGTCGTTCCCGTCTTATGCTACATCCTCTGACCGTAAGGCCATCCGCCGTACATCTCAGCGATACCTTATCTTAGGCGGCCGCCTTTTCAGGAGATCCTTTAGCGGAGTACTTCTTCGGTGTCTAGACGATACCGAAATTCATCATGTCATAGAGGCAGCCCATGCCAGTGATTGTGGCGGTCATGTCCATGGTCGTGCCTTAGCCCAGAAACTCCTCATGTCCTATTATTGGCCTTCAATGGAGGCCGACTATTCCATATTCGTTCAAAGGTGCCTAAAATGCCAGTTACACGCTAACAAGGTTCATGCACCTTCTTCATTTCTCAAATCCGTCATTTCCCCGTGGCCCTTCGCCATGTGGGCATTCGACGTTATAGGACCTCTGGAGGATCGATCAGGTGAAACAAAAAGGAAATCATTTATCCTAACCGCCACTGAATATTTCACTAAATGGGCTGAAGCGGAAGCATTTGCAGAAATCAAAGCATCCACGGTGGTGAAGTTCATCAAGCGCAACATTCTCGCCAGGTTCGGGACACCGCGCGACCTCATCACCGACAATGGACCCCAGTTTATCTCCCAAGAGCTCCAAGACATGTGCAGTAAGTATGGCATCAATTTGCATCATTCTTCACCTTACTACCCACAAGGAAATGGTCAGGCCGAAGCCACCAATAAAACCCTCATTCGAATCATTAAAAGAACTTGCAGATCACATAATTATTCAGACTGGCCTGATCGTCTAGAAGAAGCTCTTTGGGCATATCGTACTTCCGTCCGAACCCCTACCGGACAAACACCTTATTCACTCACGTTCGGAACGGATGCGGTACTTCCATATGAGATTCTCTTCCCTTCTCTAAGAGTGCAGTTGGATAGTGGAATTAGTGATGCCGAGCGTCGTAACGCCATGTTAACCCAACTGGAACTGTTAGACGAAAAAAGGATGATGGCGGCAAATCACGCCCAGGTGTACAGAAATAGGATTGCAAGATTCTATGCAAAAAAAGTTCTTGAAAGAAAGTTTCGAATTGGGGAAATGGTTCTTAAAAGAAAAATGATCAAAATTCCTGGTCCCAGGAGCAAATTGCAAGAAAATTGGGAAGGTCCATTTGTAATCAAGAAGGCATACTCAGGTAACGCTTACCGCTTAATCAATGAGAGAGGAGAGGAATTGCCCCACCCATGGAACGGGGTATATTTGAAGAAGTTTTATCCATGAAAAAAATCAAAAATCAAAAATCTCAAAAAAAGCAAATATCCAAAAAGCCATCAAAAAGTTTGTAAATATGTACATACTTTAATGAAAAAAAAAAAAAAAAAAAAATCAGAAAAGACACAAAATCCAACTGCCTGGTGACTGCCACGTTACCTCCTGTCTAGGTCTAGTTGCATGATAGGTTGGGTTAACATTAGGATTTGGCTAAGATTTTGGTCCACCAGAACCTTGGACGTGTCTACTTTACTTTCATACGGATCCCTATGCTCATCATGAGATGCACACACCTGCACGTTTTTCAAAAGAACCTGTTTAAAATGAGTTCCAAGTCTTTAGTATACTGTCACAATGCAACCTTTGCTCTTCGTCTCTCGACCGATCAGGACAGTTGACGCCCTTAAACGGTCGAGCTCAGCAATTTGCGGTTCCTCAAAAAACCCGATAGATGTAACCCCTCAACAAAAAAAAAAAAAAAAAAAAGGGGCCCAGAAATGAAATGTAAAGAACCAGAGCACGTGAAGAGGGCAGTGTCCCCGCAGGCGGAATATCAAATAACCCCAATAAATGTCAAGAGCGGAAAAGAAATACAAAAAAGAAAAGGGGTTCAAGCAATCATGAAAAAAGCCTGGACGTGACCGTGCCTGGCCATGAAATTTACCAAAGGCCTGAAAAGTCAAAATAGGGGCATCTAAGAGGTCAAAAGGGGTCCGTTTTGTCACAGCTCCCCCTTTTAACGGTTTTGTTGATCCTCCTGTGAGGTTTGTCTCCACAATTTCTTCACTTTGTCTCCCCCAAGGTTCAGCACGAGATTGCTATCTAAAGACTGAACATCATTTTAAAATGGTTCGTTTTCAAAAATCGTCACATGCTCACATGATCACAGGAGTCTAAAATGGGTAAAGAGTAACGTCGATGTTTCTGGTGAACTAATTTCTTAATCATAATCTCAATGTGTACTCTCGAAAACTTCGGGCTTAGGTCAATGCATGCGCGTCACCAATCGGTGCGACGGCGTCTGATTCCGGGTCAGCGTCGCGCGGTTGACCGCTAGGGTTCCAAGGTGTTCCATCATATACCTTCTAGATTGTGAGGAAAGAGACCCGGGTCGGGCAAACCATTTACCTCGAAAACCTTTTGGGCAAACTTGGTGGTCGGAAGCAGCTGGGAGCCTAAGCATGGCATGACGGTATTGTCATCAGTATGAGTCTTAACCGGTCAAGGTTAGTTTGAGGGGTCTAGAGGCCCAAATCAATCTAGATGCAAGCTTAGGATGCCTGGGAAGTTGAGTGTGCATTTCCCTTTTTATCATTTGACTAGGCTGACTTTTGGCAATCACCAGGTAGACAAAAATAGGCTCTGTTAATATCACCTTGCATTTGCATGACACATTCACTTTTTTCCGTTTGTCTGGTTAGTAGGACACGGCCCCTTGACCTTATGCGAAGGCTAAGGAAAAGGTAGTTGCTCTTTTTAGGCAAGGGGCCGAAAACAGATGCTACTAACAGTTTCCCCTAATGTTGTGCATGCAGGACGAACAGAAAGTGGAACAAAGAAGTGCCCATGTAAATATAGAAATATGCAAGCATAACATCATACATCATCACAACACAGGGGCATACCCCTGCTCCCGCTCTCTCTCAAACCTTTCCCCTTTCCTCCACATTATCATCTCTCCTATCCCGAGAGGGATGCCTCATTTGGCTCTCGGCATCCTCCTCACGAGCACGACGATGTCCGGAAGCTGGGCGCATCGACCCTGATGAACCAGCGGGTCGCAAGGCCCTCCACGCATCCTCAGCTAGCAGGGAGTCGAGGTCTCTGAAGACAGAGCTCCCAGCAGGGGCCTGGCCGGCTGACGGGGAAGGAATAGGGGGACGAGCTCCTGGACTCTGAACGCTGGATCTCATAGCTCGTTCTCGCCCCTTCTTCATCACCTGGTCCCACAAGGTTCGGTACTTGAAATCAATCTCCCGTACCTCTGTCTGCGACCTCGCCAGCTCCTCCTGCAGGCCAGCCATCTTACCCTCCCAGTACACGTCCGGGTGGGATCCCTCGCTCGCTCTGGCTCGAGCCGTCCGTTCCTCCAAAACCTGGTCCCTCAACTGCTGGTTGAGGTTCTCCAACTCCTGCACCCTTGCCAAAGCAGTCTCTAATTCCTGGCGCTGTAAAAGATGAAGAAACTTAGGGTCAGACAGGTTCAATCATCATAACACAGAAGGCAGAACAAATCTTACCTGCTGTGCCAAATCAGCCTCCCGGGCCTCCGCCCGGCGGAGGGCATCTTGCAATCTCGTCTCACAATCAACTGGAGCAGCTGGCCCTTGGGTTGATGAGCCCGCACCTGGATCCCCTCGCAGCCCATGGCGGATTAGCGCCTCTCTCTGCGTCACAAAAGTTTTGCAAAGATAAGGCGGGCAATATTACATCCTAATTCAGAAATCAGATTTCTTACCAATTCTCTAATCTGGGTAAACAGATCGCTCGTCTGCAGAACCAGAAGCTCATTCTGGCTCTTTAAGATCTGGATGGCCTCAGTCTCAGGCATCTGTTACAGGAAAATCACCAAAATTAGCCCATGGAGAATTCAAGTACGAGAAACTGAAGGGTTGAAGTAACGTACCCGCCGTGTATCCAGAAACATGCGGTTTGAGTACCGCCGGGAATAATCTCCCATGTACTTGAAGCTATTTCGTAGGGACTTGTCCTCCTGCAGGGCATCCCCGGTGCGGTGCCATATGGCGATCTCAGCCCGCCTCACCACTCGCCAATCCTGACCAATAGTAGAAGATCGGCGGCGACCTCGGTTCATATCAGGATGGTCTGGGTAAGCGAGTAGAGGCTGATGCCATCCCCATGTGCGGTACGCCATCCGGACGAAGAGGCCGTCACAAATATTCACGCACAGCAGGGGCACCTCCCGCCGGAACTAAGAAAGGCTCTGGGACACCCACGGCTGATCGGCCAGATCCTCCTCCGCGTATGGCATCCACACCACCTGGATGGAACAAGAGAGTTAGACCTAATCATCTCGGATGCACATATGCTTCAAGTCACTCACCATATGAGGAGGGAATGTATCAAGCTGACCACGGATGTCCTCCACACGGTACGTCACCGGGCGATAGTCCCGGATCACCTCCCACCGCGCCATCAAAGGGGTCAATCCCTCGCGGTCCGCGGATACATTCCCTCGGCCGATGGGAAAGCGGGTGTAACCCCAGATCTGCAAGAGACAACATAGTCAGTGCCAGTTAACATAAGTAAAGATGGAAAACCACAGCCAAGAGGATTACCTGGAGAAAAGGGGTGAACCCACCCAAGTTACCAGAGCCCTGGAGGTAGCCTACCAGGTGGGAGAAAAGATGGCCCAGCATGGCAGCTCCCCACGCCATCTTCTTCGCTGCCTGGAGGTCCTCCAGCAGCGGCAGATACTTCAGATTAACTCTATCTGAAGCTGTGGCAAATAGCAGCCTTCCGAAGAAGAACAAGAGAAAGATCCGCAAGTTCTCGTCATCCGATCGGCCATCCAAGTCTAGGAGCGTCTCCACTCTCTCTGAGAAGGCCTCTAAGGTCTCGCTCGGCATCCGCCGCACCCGGCTCAACCCCACCGATCGGGCAAAGTGCCCAAGGGGTATGTGAGACAGCGCTCCCTGCATCCTGTAGTATCCCTCGCCTAGGAGTCGATCGGACAACTGCCTGTAATCCCTAAGCTCGGGACCCACCACTGGATCTCCAATGACCGGCAGGCCTGTCAAGAAGGAGACGTCCTCCAGCGTAGGCAACATGTGGCCCCAAGGCATGACGAAGGCCCTGCATCTGTCATCCCAGCGCTCCCTGAGAGCTACTAGGAAGGGCGCATCCACCATGAACGGACGGACCCGGAACAGCGGCCCGAACCCGAAGGCATCCACTTGGAAGACGAGCTGATCAGGCAGGGCGTGGTACCAGGCCCAGACCAGCTCCCATGAAACACGCCCTCGGACCCTCTGAATACCCTGAAAAATCCAAACATCAGAAAATGAGGGCATAAGCAATTGAGCCTCCACCTGGCCGGACGACGGGGCGGCCTGCCGCCCAGCCTGGCAGACGGCAGGCCCGTCCGCCGTCCGCGCGGGCGGACGGCAGGCCCGTCCGCCGTCCGCGCGAACGGACGGCGGGCCCGTCCGCCATCCACGCGGACGGACGGCGGGTCCGTCCGCCGTCCGCGTAGATAGACGGCGGCCCCGTCGACCGCCCCATGCTTCAAAAAAAAAAAAAAAAAAAAAAAAAACTTACCTTCTTCTTCGGGGGCGCCTCCCCGTTGCCACCGTCCTCTCCGTCACCGTCTCCTTCTTCCTCCTCACCATCACCACTGTCATCCCCCTCATCCTCCTCCGCTGCCGCCGTCGTGCCTTCCTCCTCTTCTCCTTCCTCTCCGGCATCGCCACCGCCACCGCTGCCGCTGCTAAGAGCCTCCTCTTCGCCGCCGCGGATATCCTCGGCGTCACCTCCGCGGACGACCTCGTCTCCGCCACCGCCGCCGCCGCTGCAGCCCGCACCGTCGTCGCCGCCGGCCCTCCTCCTCCTCCTAAGAGCACGGGGGAGCCATACCCTCGCCATGGAGGGAGAGTTCGAAGGTTGGGGAACGAAAGAGAAGAAGAAGAGCAAAGAGAAAGAAGAGAGTGCCGGTTTAGCTCCTCTTAAACCCCGAGAGGACGGCCTTGGCATGGCCGTCCACTGACGTGGACGGCCATGCGCTGGCCGTCCGCCGGCGCGTGGCCGACACGGACGGCCACGCGCTGGCCGTCCACCGACACGGACGGCCACGCGCTGGCCGTCTGCGGGAGTGGACGGCGATGCGCTGGCCGTCCGCCAGCGCACGGACGGCCACGCACTGGCCGTCCGCTGGAGTGGACGGCCATGCGCTGGCCGTCCGCCAGCGCACGGACGGCCACGCACTGGCCGTCCGCGGGCGTAGACGGCCATGTGCTGGCCGTCCGTCAGCGCACGGACGGCCACGCACTGGCCGTCCGCTGGCGTGGACGGCCATGCGTTGGCCGTCCACCGACGCATGGCCGACACAGACGGCCACGTGCTGGCCGTCCGCTCGCTCGGACGTCCAGGAGTCGGCCGTCCAAGAGTCAGTCAAACAGAGGGTTAGGAGGCAGATTGCTCACATGAGTGTGAAAAGAATTTCAAAAGATTTGATATTATTCTTTGAGAAATTGAAAGGCTACATTATTCTAGCGCTCTGCGCCCCATAAAAAAGGCACAGACAGCAGGACGGATATTGGCCAAGTAGCCTACATATTTTGTGACCTCCTCTGAAGTCTCTGCTACGTCAAGACGTGCCTTGGTGAACCGGGAGTGACGCCGCCATGCACGTCGGAGCCGGTCTATGGCCTGAACCTCTCTCGCGTACCCAGTGTGTCGCGGAACGATCAGGGTGTCATATAAGGCAGGGAATGGTACTTGTCTGGGAATGCCGATCTGGAGATGGCAGCGATGCCCCTGATACACAACCAACTCATCGGGGCCAATCAGCCACAGCTCGCGGTCGCGAGAAGCCCTCGTGGTGAACTCCATGCTTCGAAGGACCATTGGAACAAATATGAATTTCTCTACAGGCAGGAAGTTTAGGTAATCACGCCAGTCATCCCGCGTCTTCAGATGAGCTGTGAGACACCTGACTTGATCTTCAGGGCCAAGAAGCGAGCGTGCCGGATACCACGCACTGTGCTGAAAAATTCTCGAGGCAAAAGTTACACTTTCATCAAAATCGAAGGACACATGCATCTCCATCCATAGTTGCAAAGTGAATAGACTCCCTCTCGCAGATCGTCCCATGCTCATATGGCTGAGCCCCCCGTACAGGTGTGACAAGATCACCGGGGCAAGAGAATGGCCTCTCTGCAGTAAGTACAGCACGCTCACATATTCCTTTTCTAGCACCGAGCCTGTAGTGGGGAACCACAGGACTCCCCCAAGAACCAAGCACAAACCTCGCATCAGTCTTTCAGGTTCGACCACCTTGCGTTTAATTTCTCGGATCAGCCAGTATGCAAGGCGGTCAACGAGGATCCCTCGGCTATTGGTCATACGGCATGCCTCCCGTTTATCCCGGACAATGTCAGCGAAGGTCTCTTCCCAAGAAGGCAAGTCAGAAGGATCACCGGCGGCTAGACCCTCCCAACCATAGAAAGTCTCCACCTCCTCCAGCAAGACTGTTGCCTCAAACTCCCTGAAGACAAAGGTGTGGGTCCCCGGATGCCATAACTCCAGCAGCGCACCCAATCCTTCCCAATGCCAGTGGATGGCAGTAAACCATTTGGCAAACACGATAGAGCGTGTCAGGTTCCATCGATGCATGAACACCCTCATGCTTAGTGTGATCACTTCCAATAGGGCCGCGAGCCATGCATACTTGTGGGTATGCCTAGCGTCAGGGAACTTTGGGAGGGGCTGCGAGGTAACCCAAAAAAAAAAAAAAAAAAAAAAAAATCAACAAAAAAGAAGAGAAGAGACGAGGCAAGCAAATAAAGGTCCTAGCCTACCTGTCCGTGGGCCACCAGGTTGCTCAGGTGGCCATCCACATCAGACAGAACTCCAGGCACTCTGGCAGCACAAGTAGGAGACGAGGCCATTCTTGAACAGGAAAAGTTGAAGTTCTGGAAGAGGACCCCGCGACAACAACCCTTTTATCATCTCGGGATAACCTCAACACTTTCCACACTCCACAAAAGACGGAGAGGCATCCACATCCCATTCCTTTCCCCCTTTTGTGGACCGCATGCACTTTGTCTTCCACCTTTTCGTGGAAGGCAAGCCCCTTGGCCTTCCATCACTTTGAAAGCAAAACCCATCCACGAGAAAACAAGAGGCCTTTTCCCCCCTCTCTCCAAGGGGGTAACCTCACCCCACAATTAAAGAGACTACCATGATCCATGAATTTAATGGCCCATCTCAGAATTCGAGTCGAAACCATATAGGATTGGCATTCTACCGATAGAATGGCCATATCTTCCATATCGGCTTCGACTCGAAACAAAATATCTGCTTCTTATCTTCCTGCAATTTGAAATGTAATATTGTCATTATTGAAAAATGTGGACGTCGCTGATGTGCGTTCTTGCAGCTGCAGGGAATCCGAAGCAAGTAGGATTGAAGACACAGGAGGCTAATAACTTCGGGCGTATAGACTCTGAGTTCCTCTTTAAACAAAACAATGAGGAGTCTATATTCTCCAAGTTATTCGATTGGGCAATAAATCCCTCCTGTTTGCATTAGGAATTTGTTTTTCTAAATTTCAACCCAGCATGCATTTTGCATAAGCATCCACCCTCGCCCTAGGGGCAATGACCATAACTTATCACTCTGCTTAATCCATTGTTGATCTATGAGTCCGACAATTGTGCGTTTGTTAGCCTTTGATTTGCAAGACCCCTTTCTCCTTTTTTTTCAGCACGTGTGCTTGAGAGTCTCTCACTTGGCGATCCCATGATGCGCTAGGCCACCGCGCGCCCGTTGTGTTGAGAGTTCTTCAAGTCACACTCCTACACCTTTCATGCTCGAGATCCCCTTGGGCCAGTTCACTGTATTCTGGTATGCCAAGGCCTCGCGGTCCCAGCACCCGAGGGTCCCACGGACTGTGATTCTCTAGTACTGAACTTTGTCCCTTTTCTTAAACCACTCTTGCAACTCGAATGGCTAGCTTTCATGCATCTGCCGCATTCGCATATCATCCTTGGGGATAGCTCACTCCTTTTCGGGCTGTCCAAAATCAGTTTCGATTTCCGGAACACCCATTTATCATTCCGTTCCACTCCACTGCAAAATAGGTGTCCCAGAGGGGCATTTGTAGACACCGATTTTGGACCACCCTTTTGGTCATGAACCCTGCCCATCAGTAGCCCTTCATCACTAAAATCCCCTCATTTCAGCCATCTCAGCCCACTACCGGCTAGGCCCATTAACCAAATCCCGACCCTAGCCACCTTCTTCGTGGAAGGCCAGCCAGTCCGCCTTCCACCCCCTTCGAAGGCCACCCCTCGCCTTCCACCACCTTCGAAGGCCACCCCCCGCCTTCTACTCCCTTCGAAGGCCAACCACCTTGCCGTCCACCTTTTGGCCACCTTTTTCACCTTTTCTTAGAAGGCCAACCCCTTGCCTTCCACCGCCTTCGAAGGCCACCCCCCGCCTTCTACCCCCTTCGAAGGCCAACCACCTTGCCGTCCACCTTTTGGCCACTTTTTCTTCACCTTTTCGTAGAAGGCCAACCCCTTGCCTTCCACCGCCTTCGAAGGCCACCCCTTGCCTTCCACCTCCTTCGAAGGCCACCCCTCGCCTTCCACTCCCCTCGAAGGCCAGCCGGGTCGCCTTCCACCGCAAGAGTGGAAGGCATGTCACCTGGCCGTCCACTCCTTAACCACCTTTTGACCCCGTCTTCCCCATGATCTCCTCTACTCTCCGCCCTCGTCCCCCACTACTCCGACCACTCCCCACTCCGCCGACTGCCGCGGCCACTACCGCCAACCCTTGACCACTCCCCATTGGTTGAAGGGGGATTTACGGGGATTTAGACCCCTGATTTCTCCCTTTTTTCCTTCGCCTATTTAAACCCTCCACATCCTCTCGAGCGGGGGTTAAGAAGGAAGAAAGGGGGGGACAAGAGGAAGGATTTTTTTTAAGAGGAATTTTGGAGAGGCAGAGAGGGACTTTCTGGTGAGAGGCTCGAGGAGACCTCAAGGAGGAAGGCTCAGGCTACATCTGGAAACGGGCTTGCCTTTCTAACTTCTCCCTTTTATTTTTTTTACTCATTCTCTTACATTAGTAATATCATTCATTCTCCACACACGCCACTCCTCTTCACTTGCATGCATGTACACATAGGATGACTTAGCCATCCGTACTCCCACAGAGGTTTTTAAAAAAAAAACGGGAGGTGGGTGGCCATAACATATGGTCACCTTCCCTCCCCACCACCCATCCGGTGCGTTTCCCACTGATTTTAGTTAGTTTTTACACCTTTCTGAATAGATTTTGCACTCTACAGTTCTAATCGGGTTCGTCTTTGCTTGGTCTTTTTCTTTTCAGGGATCCTTACCACCTACACGCGTACAGAATTTCGGGCTCTCTTCCTTTGGCCGGCCGGAGGAAGAGAAGGAGGAATCGACATCTCCCGCTCTCACAAAACGCGATCATCTTCTACATTCCTGCGGAGCACAGGAACCGAAAGGTAATGCTCCTGGCGATCACACCCTCATTTCTAACCCCTCCTCTTTGAATCGCCACAGTGCTAAGACGTACGGAGAAACCCCCAACGCCGAGGCCCCGCGGGCGCTGCACAGCCGCGGAGGGGGACGTTCCGGGCGCCTACAACTGCTCCCCCGTTGAGTGTGAAAATAAAACCTAATGTTCACTTGTTGTCGTCAGGATCAGACTGAACACTCGAGTCAGTGTATCCTTGCAGCTTTAAGTCTCCTCCTCCATAGACTAGAAATAGATCCTTAGTCCTTCTCAAGTACTTAAGGATGCATTTCACAGCCTTCCAGTGTTCATCACCTGGTTCTGCCTGATGTCTGCTCGTAACACTTAGAGCATATGCTACATCAGGTCTGGTACATAGCATGGCATACATGATGGACCCTATGGTAGAAGCATAGGGGACTTTATCCATCACAACCCTCTCTGCAGGTGTCTTGGGAGACTGACCTTTAGAGAGTGAAATTCCATGTCTCATCGGTATGAGACATCTCTTGGAATTTTTCATGCCAAACCTTTTGACAATGGTTTCTATGTACAAGGATTGGGTTAAAGCTAGCATCTTCTTTGTTCTATCTCTATAGATCCGTATTCCTAATACGTAAGATGCTTCTCCCAAATCCTTCATAGAGAAGTTCTTTGACAGCCATATCTTTACTGATGACATCATTCCTACATCATTCCCAATGAGTAGGATGTCGTCAACGTAAAGAATCAGAAATGTGATTGCGCTCCCACTGTTTTTCTTGTATACACAGGGCTCATCTTCATTCTTAATGAAGCCATAAGATTTGATTGCCTCATCAAATCTTATGTTCCAGCTTCGGGAAGCTTGCTTCAGTCCATAAATGGACCTCTGCAACTTGCATACCATGTCTGGAAATTCTTTGGATGTAAATCCTTCTGGTTGTATCATATACACCTCCTCCTCAAGGTTTCCATTGAGGAAGGCAGTCTTCACATCCATCTGCCAGATTTCATAATCATGGTAGGCAGCAATGGCGAGAAGAATTCTAATAGACTTAATCATAGCAACGGGTGAAAAGGTTTCGTCATAGTCAACACCTTGTCTTTGACGATAGCCTTTCGCCACTAATCTTACTTTATAAGTCTCAATACGTCCATCTGCACCGATATTTCTTTTAAAGATCCATTTGCATCCGATAGGTACTATACCATTAGGTAAATCTTCTAAGTTCCAAACTTGGTTGATGTACATGGACTGTATTTCCAAATTCATGGCTTCCCGCCATTTCCCGGCCTCTGGACTTTCAATGGCCTCCTGGTAAGTCTTTGGATCATCATCCTCATTATAGGATATCCTTGAATCATCCAAATTAATATGTCCCACATATCTTTCTGGTGGCTTAGGTACTCTTTCAGACCTACGAGGTTCCTGTGTATCATTTTGAACAGGTACAGAAACTGACGGTTCATCTGATGAACCATTACTAATGTGTGGGTTTGGAATTTCTTCCAGAATTACTTTACTCCCACTGTCCTTCTGGATAATATAATCTTCTTCGAGAAAGACAGCTCTCCTAGACACAAACACCTTTTGTTTTCCAGGATGATAAAAGTAATATCCATAAGTTTCCTTTGGATATCCCACAAATCTGCATTGGTCAGTTCTGGACTCCAGCTTATCTGCGTCATGTCTTTTAACATGAGCAAGACATCCCCAGACTTTAACATGTTTAAGGTCTGGTTTTCTTCCATTCCATATCTCATATGGAGTGGTTTCAATAGATGTGCTGGGTACCTTGTTCAGGATATATATAGCCGAGCTGAGTGCATATCCCCATAAGGATATTGGTAATTTGGACATGCTCATCATGGATCACACAATTTCCATTAGTGTGCGATTTCTCCTTTCTGATACACCATTCAATTGAGGTGTATAAGGAGGTGTAAGCTGAGAAAGGATACCATTATCCTTTAAGTATTTAATGAACTTAGTACTCAAGTATTCACCACCCCGATCAGATCGGATGATTTTTATAATTTTTCCTGTTTGTTTTTCTACTTCATTCTTAAATTTTCTGAATTTCTCAAAGGCTTCTGTAGACACGCTAATTTTGACGTCATTTCGAGTAAATTTCATATCATACAATAATGCCTCGAAATGGTCTGATAATTAATCATTAATTAATTTTTATTAATATTTTTGAGTGTCGGGTTTAACAGATGTGTTTAAGTTAATCAATTGAATTGATTTTAGCTCAAATTTAAGTTAAAATATGAAGAATTCTAAAAGACGTCGACTCAAGTGGACGCCATTTAGAATTTATTCTTATTTTAACGTTTAAATTTGAATTTTAATTAATTAATTAATTAACTAAAAGGCGTCTGGTAATATCGACGCGTTTTAAGTTTCCTAAGTGATTTTAACTTCCCCTCCGGATGTTTATCCTTATCTTAATTAGTATAAAAGACGTCTATACAGGTGGACGCGTTTTACCTAATAAAGATAAAGATAAGTTTTCCCGGATATTTATCCTTATCTTAATTAATCTGAAAGGCGTCAGCCATGGTGGACGCGTTTTAGATAATTACAGATAAAGATGAATTAATTAGTATTTATCTGTCAATTAAGATGGATAAATTCGAGGTTTTTTGCTATGTTAATCTCGAACGCAAGAAATGCCTATAAATACCTCGCATGTTGAAGAGTTAAAAAAAGTCGAAATCGATTAAGAGAGAGCATTATTATAGCGAGTTGAAGATCGAAGCAACAACGTCGGAATGCCGGAGCGCTGCCATTTCCAGAAGTCGGCGTCCTTTCAAGATCTTCATCCTTTCAAAGCTTCATCCGATTGGGCATAAGTATTTCATTTCTGCATTTTCATTTTCATCTTCATTAATTTCATTCTTCATTCACTTCATGCAAACACACACCACAGCATAATTTTTTCAAAACCTACTTGATTTAAGGGGTTTCAAAGCCACTCAACAAGTAAGTTTGATGTTCAATCATATGTCCAAAATCATGATTAGTTCAGATACTGCTTCTACTTAAATTCTCATCATTATTGTTTCTTCGTTTTTCTGTTTGTCTCTGATGCACTCAACAACAACGAGAGATTCAAAAGGGGAAATCAAGCACAAAGTTAGAAAGACTTCTGGACGATCCTCAACCTCAAATTCAACAGCAAGAACAAAAAGCAAAGAAATGGCTCTCTTTCTTCAGTCGGCTGAGGAAGGGGAACCAAGGACTCAATCTTCCGCGTTTGAACAGGTAAGCGATCATATCTCTTTTGAAACTTTTTAGTTAAAAGTTTCTAGCGATCACTGCACTTAGTTGCTATTTTTAATAGGTTAGTTTACACTAAACAACATAGATTTTTCATGTTAATCACACGGTCATTCTAAGCACCTACAGCTTTTTTGGCGATCACGGTGGGACTTAGTCTCGCCACCTTTTAGTTTCTTTTTGTTCTTGCTGTCATCAACCGGGCACCCACGGTGCACCACTTGTGTCTTTCGACACGTCCTCACCAATTGGTGAGTGTTTTAGTTTAATTAATTTCCCTCGTGCACCGCGTGCACACCCCAGTGGCAAGATCTTGCCCTCCCCTTGATTAATTCAAAAAGCTGTTTTTGTGATAAAAATGATGTGTGATTGATTGTTTTTCTAGTTGTTTAGTTAGTAAATCATCCTGTTTAAAATCTGGAATTAAAAATTTTCGCATGAGTCGATTGTTTACTGCTTTTTATCTTGTTTGAGGAGGATTCAACCCAGAAAATCCTCCTAGAAAACTGTTTCTGCGAACTGAAAAGCGTCCAGGATCACTGACGCGTTTCAAAACCGCGTCAACACCCCTAGACGCCTTTCAGTCTTCACAGTTTCTCTGCTGTCTGCATCTGCTTCTGCGAAAAATTAAGTTCTATTTTGAATAGCGTCGACTACCATCGACGCGATTCAGACAGTTTCTTAATTTTTTTTCAGTTTCCAGATTTCTGTGGTTTGATGTGCTAGCTACCCATTATTATTAAGCATTATGGGCCATCCAGGCCGTAGGACATACGCATTGAGGCGAATACCCTCCTTTTCTTAGGAACACATTACTTGACGTCAGCAACTCTCTCTGATTGGGTTGGTCCCTTGATCAGACTAGAGAAGTTGACGTTGAGACCTCCATAAGTCCCCAAAATCAAGGTATTCCTCCTTGATCATCGGGCTGGTTGTACCAATTGAAGTCCTGGTTAGATTCTGAAAGCGTTGTGAGAGAAAGCCCTAGAGAATAACGGTGGAAATTGAACTGAAACTAGGATCCTTTCCTTGAGAGAATTTGAGGTTTAATTGAATCCAAATAACTCAAAAAAGGAATCTTAAAATCACGTTAAGCATCCACTTGTTTGATTAATCTCTGTGCAACTTGTTTGTCAAATCTTTGAAGAAAAAGAATCTAACATCATGTTGCTACGATCAGGTAGGGACTTGAGTGTGGCTCCAAACGCCATGGTTAATTACGAGGGAGATGCTAATGCCCCTCAGGATTCTGAATACAACTATGAGAGTGGGAGAGATGCTGATGCCTCCCGTAGTTCTATCCCCGTTCCATATCGTCTAGATGGGAATGTTCGGACACCTCTTTTGCATCCACGTGATCAATATCCTGATCCTCCTCCGCATGAGTATGCGATCCCTAATCCTGATCTTGAGGGGGACATGAATCAGAATAATCCCTCACCCTCTGATCCTATGGATCTTGTCAATGCCTTGGGAGTTCTCGCCTCCCGTCTGGACCCTCAGCAGTTCGAGGCGATCCAATCTATTTTGAAGGGGAAGGCACCCATGCAGCCTGCCGAGCCGAACCCTGTGGCTCCCCCTACTGTTCCTCAGCAACCTTCTTTTCCTCCTCCTTATATCCATCAGGCCGTGGAGGGCCTTCATATTACTTCTCGGCCAGCTGGGCCGCAGCTTTCATTGTCTAGGAAACCGGCTAGACCGCAAACGCCTGCTTATCAAAATGCCCTCGGGCATGGCGGAAGCTCTGCCGGACCTCCCCTCTATTGTCCACCCTGCCCAACATACTCTAGGCAGCAGGCCTACCAAGTACCTCCTCCTCCTCCTCCTCCCCAGGCAGATCTGACCACACAAACGCTGCTGGCCAAAATGGAGCGTATGGATGAGCAATTTAATAACCTCCAGAAGATGATGGGGGTCAAAGCTGTGCCAGAAATCAGTCTACCGAGCCTGCCAGTATTCCATCTGCCACCCTCTGAAATGCCAGTGTACCGAAAGTACAACGGTACTGGTAACCCCTTCACACATCTGAAGGAGTTCATGTATGAATCCTCTTTCTGGCAGAATGATAAGAGGTCGTTGGCCTTCTTGTTCAGGAGATCTCTAGAGGGACCAGCCCTCGAGTGGTTCTTTTCCCTGAAACCCTCAGAAGAAGAGGATTACGGTATCGTTTCACGCAAATTTATTCAACGATACCAGGACAGAGTTGCACCCTCCTTGTCTATCACGGACCTCATTGAAGAAAAGATGAAACCTGGTGAGGAGTTTGTCAGTTTTGCTGACAGGTGGCGAGGTCTGGCTGAAAAGGTGAAGGATCACTTGTCCGAGTCCGAACAAGTGAAGATGTTAATTTCCAATGCCACGCCCCAGTTCAAGCTCGTCCTCTCCTTGAACAATTTGACCAACATGGCAGAGCTCTATGAAAGAGCACGGTACTGCCAGAATGCCTTCAAGGACGCTACATTCTCTAGCGTCTTTGATCCTCACACACCGAGCAGGCCTCCACCTCGGAAGCCTGCAGTGCCGAACTCTTCCAGCACAGGTCCGACTACTGAGGGCACGCTCTCTCATGAGCAAGTGAGTACCATGAACAATAACTCGCCCCAGTTCGTGAGGAGTCAGCAGCAGTACTAGAGGCCACAGCAGCAAGGGTACAGGCCGCAGCAGAACCCCCAGTACCAACAACAGTATCAACGGCCCCAGCAGCCGAATCAGAATCAGAACCAGCATCAGCCACAACAGCCGCCACCCAGGCAATTGCAGTACCAGCAGCCCCCGCAGTAGCAGTATCCCCAGCAGCAGCAGTATCAGCCGCGCGCACCGCCGGCATACCACAATGTCCCTCCTCCTGGTGATTATAACCAGCCGAGAAGACCCCCAGGCCCGAAAAGGGCAGAATACCCGACACTCCCAGAATCCTTGGCCGATATCTTCAGTGCTCTAATGGCAGCTAATGCCTTAGTTTTGCCAAGGGAAAAGGCCGTCTGGCCTCAAAATGCCGATACGTCCAGGTATTTCTACTTCCATAGGCAACCTGGGCACACCATCGACACCTGCTTCCAGTTCAGAGATTATATTCATGATCTCAACGAGCAGGGCGGCATAGACTGGGAGGAAATGAAGAAATATATATCAGCCCTGAAGGCGAGAAGACCGCAACAGCAGCAACAGCAGCAGCAAGTAAGACCACCAGCACAGGCAGCACCACCACCCAATATGGGCATAGTGCAGAATCCGCTCCCGGAGCACCAGAACCAGAACCAAGTTGCTCCCATTCTAATGAACAGCCAGTCTGAGGCTGGTCGTGGGCAACAATGGAGGATAGAGGACTCTTCCTCTCTCTATTCAACGGGTCACATTCAGAATACCGCAGAACAACCACCACGCCGCACCATCCGCATACCTAGGCCACAACCCGTTACCATCACCCCTTTACCGACACCCACATATCACTCGCCCGCGCCCAATAACCCACTACCCTCTTTCCTTAAGCCTATTACGCCCCGCACCACTACGCCCCCACCATATAACCCACCACAAGCCAACTACGCACCCCTTTTACCATCTAGGCCATTACTCCGCGTACCATTTCCTACTTCACCCGCTACCACTACCTATCCAGATACCATCCAACCATCCAGACCGCTATTACGCGTCCCATTCCCCACTTCACTGACCACGTACCCATCTACCATTCAACCCTCTAGGCCTTTAATCCGCACCATGCCACCACCACCTAACCCTACGCCATCATCACCTAACCCAACGCCACCACCTACGTATCAACCCTCCGCACCGCTTACGCCACCCGATTCTGCGGTACTCAAGGTGTCACCCGGATCCTCCACGGTCGAGGAACATGCGCTCCGGAGTGGAAGGATTTTCAACAAGGTCTTTCCTCAGTCCACAGTCAGAGACGGCCCATCACAGCCGACTGAGGAAGCCCATAATGAAGAGAGTGCACCAGGCACTCAATATGACTTGTTGAAACATCTGTCCTTATATTAAAACTCTTGAGGCGATTCCTTCTACGAATCACCAATGCCTCAAATTCCCTTACAAAGGACGAATTATTAAAGTGACGAGCATGCCGATCCTTGCTGCTGCTCATACCTTAAATATTAAATCTGCTGTTTTACCTGGCCGACAACCTTTTCTGTCGGTATTCCAGGTCTACCGTCCAGTGGCTGATCCTTTGAAAGCCGCTACCATTTCTCCATACCCATTAAATGCTATCAAAAGGGGGAAGTGCATGAGTACCCCAGGATGGAGAATCATGATGAAAAATGGCTATCAGCCTGGGAAAGGTCTGGGCACACAGTTGCAAGGCAGGACCACTCCTGTCAAAGATCATCGGGCAGTACCCGGAAGCGGTCTGGGCTATAGGCCGAGGAAACTGAAGCAAGACAGGGTTCAGCAAGAAGATGGTCAAGAAATCTTGGAAACCATGTCCACACCACTGAAAGAAGGCCGAGATCCCTTAACATGGACCCTATATACACACTTTGTGAAAGGGCCCATACTTAGTCACGACAACACGGTGGTCATTACTTCATGTTTTGACTTCCATGACATATATGGGAGGGACTTGGCCAGACATTGTTCCGAACTACTTACGTACCAATCCTTGGAGGCTTTGCGGCCTATGAAAAGGAGAAAATTCCATGACCCCGAATGTGAATGGTACAGGTGGTTCGATCTGAGGGACCTGTATATTGCACTGAACAGACTATTTCTGGATCCTGCAGAACCCAAGTGGCCACCGCAGATTGACGAGCTAATTGAAAGCCCTGGTGCCATATTTGACAAGCGGATACTGCTATCTGAAGAAACTGATGAAGGGGAGCCAGATGACCCCTATGAAGCTGGTTATACAACAGATCTGCTCTGGAGGGGGACATATCCTTCACATGTCTTAATGCTCCACACTCTATTTCGCACACTGCTCTTGACCCCGACTTGGTCGCGGGTCATTACTGAAGACATTCCACGGGCCCCGCCCGTTATGATTACTCTGTCCCCTCGGGACCTTATTCCACAACCTCCTCTCGACCTAGAGAGGATGTATAATCTGATCTGGGACATATTACTATATGATCCCCCTAATCCTCTGGCCTTGGTGCCGCTTCCTCCGTCTGATTCCCCTTCCATTTGTATTCACTCCTGCTTCATGTATAATTCCTCCGATATCAAAAAAAAAACGCCAATTTTACAACAAATTCTTCCCAAATCATTATCGAGGAAACATCTTACTTGTCCAATTACACCCCATCGCGCGGGTCCGTCGGTCAAGATTCTCTCTTAAACATACTCTGCCCCTCCCCACGGGAGGATTCCTCTGTATTTCCACTTGTATCCCAGGATTTTCATCCTGCTTCATCTTTATTAGGTTATGATAGGCAGTTTAGTGAAGTTAGGAAGTCTAGTTTTAGGCAGGTTAGTCAGGTTAGGAAGTCTAGGAAGCCTAAGGGTAGGCAAATTCCAGAAAGATACCTCCAGGATTTGGCTGATAAATGTTCTTTTCGCTCTTTAATCCCTCAGCTTTTAGAAGATCCAATTCAGATGCCACAAGATTGTACAGATAATGAGTCAGTCAATGATGGATACGGGGTATATGAGTTAGTGCATGAAAAGGACCCCATTGTTGAAGATGAGGAAGATGATGAGGACGCAGCTGAGGCGTATGCCAGTGGAGTGAAGAGATTTGATGAACCCTCAGCTGCCGTAGAAGAGCCCACCAAAGAAATAAACTTAGGGACTGAAGACGAACCTAAGGTTGTCCTCATCAGTAAAAATCTTTCTACAGAGGATGAGAAGGCAATGGTACAAGTGCTTAAGGATTATAAGGACACTTTCGCCTGGAGTTACGAGGATATGCCGGGGTTAGACTCATCTTTAGTTGAACACAGGTTAACATTAAAGGATGGAGCTAGTCCGGTCAAGCAGAAATTAAGGCGATTCCACCCACAAATAGCTTTAAAGATGAAGGAAGAGGTCGACAAATTACACAAAGCCAAATTCATTAGAGTTGTCCTTTATCCACAATGGGTGGCCAATATAGTCTCGGTTATGAAAAAGGACGGGAAGGTCAGAATTTGCATTGACTTCCGCGATCTGAACCGGGCGTGTCCTAAAGATGATTTTCCATTGCCTCATATTGATGTACTCATCGATAACACTGCTGGCTATGAGACATTATCGTTTATGGATGGATTTTCAGGATACAACCAGATTAAACTGGCAGAAGAGGATCAAGAGAAGACTTCATTCACTACACCTTGGGGAACATATTGCTATGTCGTCATGCCATTTGGATTGAAGAACGCTGGAGCCACTTATCAAAGGGCTATGATGGCAATATTTCATGACATGATGCATATAGATTTGGAAGTGTATGTGGATGACTTATTGGTTAAGTCTAAAACGAAGGCTGAGCACGCCAAAGTTTTGGCAAGGGTATTAGAGAGATCGAGAGAGTATCAGTTAAAGATGAACCCTAAGAAATGTGTATTCGGGGTATCTTCAGGGAAATTGCTTGGATTCATTGTCAGCAAACGGGGAATTGAGATCGATCCCAATAAGGCGAAGGCTATCAGAGAAATGCCACCTCCCAAAAACTTGAAAAAGTTAAGAGGATTAATCAGGAGGTTACAATTTATTCACCGTTTTGTCTCCCAGCACTCACAAAGGTGTAAGCCGTTTTACGAGCTTACCAAGCCAGGAGTCAAATTCAATTGGGACGATAAGTGTCAGGAGGCATTTGATGGATTAAAGGACTATTTGGCAAGTCCTCCTGTTTTGAGACCACCGTCTCCAGGCAAACCATTGATACTTTATATTTCTGTCCTGGATGATGCAGTGGGGGCTGTCCTAGCACAAGAGGATGAAGAAGGAAAAGAGAGGGCAGCCTACTATCTCTCTAAACTTCTCAACCCCGCTGAACAGAGATACACGGCAATGGAGAAAACATGTGCAGCATTAGTTTGGGTTGTGCAGAAATTGAAGCATTATTTTCTGGCCCATGAAGTCCATCTCATCGCTAGGATGAATCCGATCAAATTCCTTCTGGAGAAATCTGTTCTTACTGATAGGTTAGCGCGATGGCAGAGCTTTCTATCTCAATTCGATATCATTTACATTCAACAGAAAGCAATCAAGGGCTATGCCATAGCAGAACATCTCGCTCATCATCCCCTTCCTCGATTTGATCCAGTGCGATCAGAGTTTCCGGATGAGGAACTGATGTCCGTAAATCAAATCAGAGATGATATGTGGACTTTGCATTTTGACGGAGCTCTGAATACTCATGGAAAGGGGATCGGAATCGTTCTGTTATCACCTGAAGATGTCACCATTCCACAAGCCTTTCAGCTTGACTTTCCAGTCACCAACAACATAGCTGAATACGAGGCACTTCTTACTGGTCTCGAGGCTGCTCATTTCCATGGTGCCACCAAACTCAGGATTGTGGGTGATAGCCAATTAATTCTTCGCCAAGTGCTGACCAAGTATCGAACTCTTGATCCCAAGCTCAAGCCATATCAAGAACTTACTTCTGCTTATTCAAAGCTTTTCACAAAATTGATCTTTGTCCATGTCCCTAGGAATCAAAACATCTTAGCTGACGCTCTAGCTTCACTTGCATCTTCCCTTGATTTTCCTATCAGCAAGCAATCCGAATCAATCATAGTTCATAGGCGTCTTTCACCCGCCGTGAAAGATCCTTCATTTCTTAGAACTAAGGAGAAGTTGCTGAAGAAATTCAAAGATGGAAGTATTGTGGAGAAAAGAGAAATCATGTTGATGGAGCTGTTAGAAGAGATGGATGATGAACATAAGCCATGGTAATATGAAACTGCAAAATATTGTGAAGATCAATCGTATCCTGAAGAAGCTACAACTGAGGAAAAAAGAGCTATCAGGAGAGTTGCTCAACGATACATCCTAGTTGGGGGAGCATTATATAAGAGAGGTTTTGATGGAGTTCTTCTGAGATGTTTAGACGATGATGAGCTTTGGAAGGTTATGGAAGGAGCTCATAGTGGAGTTTGTGGTGGCCATGTCAATGGACAGATGCTAGCAAAGAAGATCCTTAGACAAGGATTTTGTTGGCCAACCATAGAAGAAGATTGTGTAGGATATGTCCGTAGGTGTGCTAAGTGTCAACTTCACGCCGACAAAATTCATTCTCCTGCATCTTCACTCCATCCTGTTTCTTCCCCATGGCCTTTCTCCATGTGGGCTTTCGACATTATTGGACCCCTTGGTAACCCAGATTCCGGCATCAAGCAAAAATCTTTCATTCTCACGGCAACGGAATACTTCACCAAGTGGGCAGAAGCTGAAGCATACGTGGAGATCAAAGCATCAACCGTCTGCAAATTCATCATGAAGAACATCATCACAAGATTCGGAATTCCAAGTACCATCGTCACCGACAACGGACCGCAGTTCGTGTCACAGGAATTGAAGGACCTCTGCAACAGGTATAAAATTGCATTGCATCATTCATCTCCTTATTATCCGCAAGGCAATGGCCAAGCAGAGGCAACTAATAAGACTTTGATAAAAATTATCAAAAAGACGTGTAAATCTAACAAATTCGCAGATTGGCCAGAAAAATTGGTTGAGGCTTTATGGGCCTACCGAACTTCAATCCGCACGCCCACTGGACAAACTCCTTATTCCTTAACATTTGGAATGGAGGCGGTAGTTCCATATGAGATCCTTATACCGTCATTAAGAGTACAATTGAACAAGGAATTCTCCATTGATGAACATCGTTCAGCACTCCTTGCTCAATTGGAACTTTTAGACGAGAAAAGATGGTCAGCTGCTAATCATGCGAAAGCTTATCAAAACAGATTAGCACGCTTTTATCAAAAGAAAGTCATTGAACGAAAGTTCAAAGTCGGTGAAATGGTCGTTAAAAGGATTTTTGTAAAACCTGGTGGTCCGCGTTCTAAGCTCCAACCCAACTGGGAAGGACCTTATGTTGTATCACATGCTTTTCCTGGTAATGCTTATCGTCTTGTTAATGCAGAAGGAGAAGAGCTAAATCATCCCTGGAATGGTTTACATCTTAAGAAATACTACCCTTAGGTTAAAGAGTCGATCAGTATGGTTCAAAGACTAGAGGAATCAGAAAATTTATAAACTCAAATTTCTTTGTTAGTCTGAATAATTTAACTTCAAACCCATTACTGCACACACTGACACGTTTGATTCGTGAGTAACAAGAGATGCCAAGTCCTAAAGAATATCAAAAGCTTGACTAAGAGTGTAAAGTACAAATCATTCCTTTTAAAGTAAAATTATGTTTTACACTCGGCCCATGATGTCGGAACGAGGCTTAAAATAGACTACCAAGAATACCCGCCATCTTAGTAGGAGGCCGTCATAAAAAAATGGGGGAGATCCGTTCCAAAGCAAAGTAAAGAAAGAAAAGAATAGAAAAAACAAAAGGAAAAGGCAAGATTCAAAATCAAAAGGCCAATACACTACAAACGTCACATCAAGGCCATGCAATGAAACAAAAGGGAACGCAAGGTCGATAAATACCCTGGAAAGAAAATGACCGAACCCCAACAGATATTAGGGTAGGAAAGGAACATCTTTTTAAGTCTCCGGAACCTTCTCATGGGCTTTCTAAATCTATTCTTCTTTTCTTTCTAAAGAGGTGTACTTCAAACTTAAAGAATGGCTTAGATTGACTAAGGGTCAAATCATCAAATGGGATCACGAATGGAAACACAAGTTCAAACACGATGGGTTTTAAGTTAAGTTGTTAAAGAACAATTTGGAAATTAAGTTAATAAATGAATATGATCTTTTGATCTAAGTACCATACTGGTCTTTTAGTCAAAAATTCAAAAAAAAATACATAGTCAAAAATTCAAAAAAAATACATATGTCAAAAATTCAAAAAAAAAATACATATGTCAAAATTCAAAAAATTGCATAGTCAAAAATTCAAAAAAAAGTACATATTTCAAAATTTCAAAAAAATGTATATTGGTCAAAATCTAAAAAAAGAATACATATTTCAAAACCCAAACAAAAATGAATATTTCAAAACCACAAAAACATTTCAATTAGCATTTGCTTGTTGCATTTAATGTGTTTCACTCCTTTTATTTTCAGTGAGTATCTGTTTGCTTGCATGTTGCATTTTGCTTAAGTCTGATTATTCTTATTACATTTGTTAATAAAGGCTATGCCCCTTGACTATTTATTCAAGGAAAAGATTGATTGACCATTGTTTGGTCAGGCAAGGGGCTAAGCCTAAATAGATACTTAACCTGTTTGTTAAGTGTTGTACAGGATGCAAGATAAGCACAGGAACACGAGATTGGAGCCCAAAAGTTTCATGTATATATCAAAAGTGTTTTATACATGATACATGAAAGGAAAAGAAGTACATAAGCCCTCAAGGCTGGCTCTCCCCTCCGCCCTCATCTAACTGGCTCTGGGCCTCGTCAGGTGCGTCTGGTGCTGGTCCTCGGCTGGGAGGTGGAGGTGGCCCCATCGTGCTCGGCCCCGCCTGGCCGGAAGACACGGCAGCGCTGGCAGTGAAAGCGCTCGTCAAACCGCGCTCCTGCGCACGCTGTCGAGCACGCCTGTACCTCTCCTCCACACTCCGGCGCTCATGCTCTGCAATGCCAAGCTGGACTCGAAGAGCGGATATCTCAGCATCCATCCTCTGCCGCTCACGCCTCTCCCGCTCTCGCTCCTCGTTGATGACCTCCAGGCGGGTCTGGAGGCGCGCAAGATCTCCAACCGAAAGTCGGGCCACCTGCTCCTCTAGAGCCCGGATCCGCTCTGCATTAGCCTCGGCACGAGTCGCTGTAGCACAGGCATCCGCTTCAGCCCTCTGAAGGGCTTCTTGGAGCTCAGCAACCTGCAGAAGAAGATTTTGTTAGTTCAAGACAATCAAGTAAATCAAGTCAAATTCAAAAATCAAAACTTACCCGAGCAGCACGGTCCTCCTCCGCAATAGAAGCCCGGTGGATGGCAGAGGCGAGCTGACTCTGGAGGTCAGCCAGGGCAGCATCGTGCGCAGCGAATGATGAAGAAGATGAAGCTCCATAGGTAGGGGGAGCCGCCTGGGTGTAGACGGCTCGCTGCACCAAAAGAACACTGTCAGTGGTTAATCGCCAAAACAATTAATTAATTAAAAACATGCATTCATATTCATTCATACTTACCAGATCAAAGAGCTCTTTCTGGACTTGTTCGAGCTGGGCCTCAGCATCATGTAGGCGGGCCCGGAGGTCGATGATGACCGCATCGTGAGCATCCTGCAAATCACATATACATACATTCATTCACCAACATAAATCAAGATAATAATAAAATTAAAGACGCATGAATGCGTACTTACATCGAGTGGTCGGAGAAGCCGCAGCTGGTCGGCGTAATGGACCCGGTACTGCTGGAGGTAGCCCTCGCTACTCTCCGCACGGGACTCCACTCTAATGCCCCGACGGTGCCAGTCCTCGTACTGCTCCGGGAACTTGACACGCCAGTCGGTGAGGGATTGCTTGCCCCTCATGCTCCTTCCGATGCCCTCCGGGACCTCTTCATCTATCCATTCCTGATGGAGGCCTAGAGTCCTCATCACGAGCCGGAGGCGGAGGGGCTCGATCTCGTTGAGGCAGTGCACCCACATCTGCCTCCCAAATCGCCTCCTACCAGCCGTCACCCATGGCTGACCCTCCTCGTTCATGCCCAAGTACGGGCGCCAGATTACCTGCATATAGGTTAGATGCATTCATAAATAAATTGCACTTAAGGAATAAAGAATTGCATTTAATAAAAATTGAACAAGTTAAAAACTTACCAGTAGCTCTGGATAATTTAGGAACTGACGGCGGAGGGCCGTCAGCTGGTGGTGCTGCGGAGCCGTGTCCACAATTGGCTGCCAACGGCAGGCCAATGGGACGGCATCCGGACGAACGATCCGCGCTCTGCCGAGCGGGAAATAGTGGTAGCTCCACACCTGCATTCATGAACATACAGGTTAGAAAAATCAATGCATTACACATTGCATATCATGAATAAATAATAAAACATTTAATACCTGAAGGAACGGCGAGAAGCCACTGATAGTAGTCTCGCGGTCCGGCGTGACCGCGGATAGGTCTGCGAACAGGTGGGCCAGAAGGGCCGCACCCCAAGCATACTCCCCTAAGCTATCTAGGTCATCTAATAAATAAAGAAACCTACAGTGGATATGGTCGCCCTTCGTACCGAAGAGCAACCGACCGAAAAAGAAAACTAAAAAGACTCTGAGCTGTCTGTCTACCTCTTCTACCTGACTCGGGTCACTACAATAGGAAGAGGAAGATGACTCGGCTAGCCTATCTCTAAACTCTACCCGGGTCTCATCAGACCGACGCCGGGGCTCATCTAGACCTAGGGCAGCCTCTACTTCTACCCTAGGAACCATCCTAGACTCCCTACCTATACTGGATACCTCTATCCCTAGCAAGGCCTCTGCTAATCCCTGATAGTTGGGGTAAGTAACCCCACTAACTGGTCGGCCCTCTACCCGCAGGCCAGTGATCCTGGCCACGTCCTCTAAGGTGGGGACCATATGCCCCCAAGGCATCAGAAATGCCCGACTCTCTGCATGCCAACGCTCCCTGAGCGCCTGCAGCAGGACTAGATCGAGCCAAAATGGCTCGATGTCTAGTATCTCGCCGAACCCCATCCGGCGCAGGCGCGCCTTCTGAAAATCCGGGAGTCCCCTATACACTCCTATCACTAAATCCCAGGAAATTCTGGCCCTCATCACTCCCTGCAAATAAAAAATAAAAAAATAGGGTCAGTAATTAATAAAAACAGGAAAATTCACTTTCTGTTTTGAAAGGCGTCAGCACACACAGACGTGTTTCAAAACACGTCCACATACCCTGACGCAATTCAAACCTATTTTCTACCTACTTTAAAAATTCGGAATTTGCATTGAAAGACGTCGACCCAGGGCGACGCCTTTTGAAAGGCGTCACCTGGTCTGGACGCCTTTCAAGTCCAGATTCCGGGTTCCTTCAAGAACCCCTTTCTCCCCTCTTTTCCTCACCCCATTCATTCTATAGAGGACTTACCGTGTGGAGGTCGCCCTCCTCTTCCTCTTCCACCGCCATGGGCGCCGGTGGAGGGAGTTCCTCCTCCAAGAAGGCCGCCGCCTCGGCTAACGCCGCCGGCACCTCCTCGGGAGCTTCTTCCTCTTGCCTCCGCCTCCTCTTGGCCAAGGCCTTCTTCTTCCTTGATCCTTCACCATGTTCCATAGCTCTAAAGAAGGAGTTTTTGAGAAAGAAAGGAGTGAGATCACCGGAGAGATCGCCGGAGCTCGGTGAGGAGAGAGAAGCTTTTGTGAAAAGTGAGGAGGAAAGGAGGGCCTTCGCGGGTCTGTAACGAAAAGGGTGAAAGGCGTCGACTCAGATAGACGCGTTTTAGGGCGCATAAGTTGAGGCGGCAAGGACAACTGTTTGAATTGGTTGAAACACGTCCATATGAGTTGACGCGTTTCAGGTTCTGTTCAGAGCCGTACAGAGGGAAATCATTAAAGGCGTCTTGATTACTGGCCGCATTTCAGGGAATTAATCATGGAATTAATGGCAAAATCCTGGGAAAAGTAGGAGAGAGAGTTTACAGGCGTCTATGGACATAGACACGTTTTAAGCTTTAAATCGGGTTTTGAGGATTAAATTGAATTTCTGGAAAAGAATTTACTTTGAAAGGCGTCTTTCTGAGTGGACGCGTTTTACATTTTACAGAACCCGAATTGTTGAATTTTCAGGAAAAATCATGTGCACATCACAGAAAGTTGGGGAAAGATTCTAAGACATGAAAAATCAATCTTTATTCAACTGGAATCTTTATTACATCAAAATCAAAAAGAGAAAGAGGACATTCAAGGGAGAATATCATGAAGACCTTTAAGATAAGGAAATTTCAATCCTTTATCTCTGTCTTTAGAGGATCTTACACGATAGCTAAAGCCAAGGTTCCATAGAGTAATGATGATTTGTATGGCTTCATAATCTTCATCGGATTCCAAGTCGCGCTTCTTGATTGGGAGTGTGGGAGAGAATTCCGGAAACTCACGACGGCCCAAGCTAAGTTGAGTAAGGCACCGGTGTGGATTGTACAACACAAACTCAGTGGCTCCAATTAACTTGAGATCTGCTCCTGCTGTACGGCGCACCCAAACTGGTTTTCCAACAAGAGCAAGCGGAGACGAGTCGAATATGTCGGACGTCATGAGCTTCAAATACTCTCTCCAATCGGCTCAGGTCTTGAGTTTTGGAACCTTGTTGACCATGTACTCATTGAACTTTACAATATTAGCAATGCAATGAATTGGACTATTCAAGAAGATCTGAGATGGATTCAGAGGCCTTTTCGTGCTATGCTCGAATTTGAAGTGAAGTTCAATCCACAAGGCAAAGAGTAGCATGCATCCATATGGAGGACGACCCACAGAAGCCGCAGAAAGTCCACTGTAGAGATATGCTAAGAGTGCAGTGCTGATGGATTTACCTTCGAAAATTGCGCAAATAGCACTAATTTGATCATCTTCCAAGATGTTATCCTGTGCAGGAAAGAATAAGGCACCGGCAAGGCATGTAACGAGAGCTTTCGTTACATCCTCTGCCTCATCCTCCCTTAAATCTTCAATTTCATAAAGAGTCCACTCGGCTAGTTTTGCAAGATTGATCCCCTTCTTGGTGAGGCATCCTTTAGCTTCGGAAGGATCCTTCATGATCGATGTCAATAACTGTTGACCGGTGATTCTCTCTTTTGTCAAGGCTATCTTGTCTCTGTTGTCTCTGGTCTTTGGGAGACCTAATAGAAGTTCCGCCTCTTCTAGAAGGATTGTGCACTCGAAATCTTAGAAGAAGAACGTATGAGTTTGGGGATGCCACCACTCGATCAAGGCGCCCATAGCCGCCCAGTCTATGTTCGCACTTTTGTAATTCTTGGCAAGCACTACAAGTCCTTGAAGATCCCACTTGGATATGAATACTTGCATAGAAACCTTAACACTTTTTGCAAGTTTACGAATCCAAGGGAGAGACGTGAACTTTCTTGGACCAGGAAACATGGGGTAATTCTGAAAGAAAAATAAAAAGGGAGCTTGATGAAGTTTGATGAAGAGCATGATGGAAGACATGAAGAACATGAAAAGAAAGTTGATTGGACTTACGTGAAGATTGGGATCTCTTCCATTGAGATGATTCTCTATGTCTGCAAACTTCTCTAGAGACATCTTCATCTTCTTGTTTGAGGAATCTATTTCCCTTTTTCGGAGTTCCTCCTTCTTGAAGCTTGGGAAGCTTGAAAACCTTGAAGAAATCTTGAAAATTTAGAAGAAAACTCTCCTTTGGATCTTTGGATTATGGTAGGATTGCTTGGGAATAACCTAAGGGTGTTTATATAGGAGGAATTGCGATCCTAAGTAGACCTTTTTCGGATTGGAAAAGGGATGTGCATTGATAGAGTTGGAGTTCGGGTAGAGAACAACCAGAAACCTGTTTCTGTGAGTAAAAGGCGTCTAGGATACCTGACGCGTTTCAAAGTTGAATGGCGTCTGCTCGACACGACGCGTTTTAGTAAATCTACTATTTTCCCCAAAATTCTTGGATTTTAATGTTTAAATTGAATATTTGTTTGGAATTACTAATAATTTTGATTGCAAAAAATTCAAGAAAGCCTGAGTAAAGTTGGAAATGTCAAGAAAATCCCATTGTGGAATTCAAGTCCCGACCGTGGCTAAAAAGACGGTTATTTCTACCCTTATTCCATGTAATTATTTTGCATTTGCATTACTATATGTTAAATATTTATTAGATTATATCAAGGACCTTGTGGTTTTGATGAAACTGGAATTTGAGTTCCCCTACAACAAAAACAGTGACAATTCCAGAGGATTCTTAATCGCACGGATAGGCCGTTGGGTTGTTGATTAGTGGAGATGATGGTTCCACTTTTGTAAAAACAGTGCGTGGATAAACGAGCTTCGGCTTAGCACTGAATTACAAGAATTGGTATCTTGACTCATTAATGACAATTTAACAATATTATCCTTGATTAATTTATATTTTATTTGACTTTATATTTTTCTTTTAGCCCAGCATGCATCATGTAGGACTTTGAAATTATTGAAATAAGAATTAATTATTGATTAAGTTTTAGACCATTAATCAAATAATTTCAACATGATATGAAATATTCCATTCTGAATTGAGTATTTTGATTATCTTTGAGGTTCGCTTGAAGATATCCTTGGAATTCTATCCTTGATTGGATTCTTTATCCAATATTCTTGTTTTCTTTTAATATCCATCATGGCTGTAGCACGTCCACATTGGCTGGCAAACGCTCCCCATGATGAAACCTACAGTGTCTACGACCTGGGGTACTTCCCACTCCGAGGAGGTTGATCGACTTTATTTCCTTGTCTACTTCATCCAGACAGGATTAATTCCATTGATCTCTTTGAGCTATCTTCATTGATAATTTTGAGAAAAATTTCAGTCATGTGATGTTAAGAGCGTGTCTCATCACACCTTGGCATCACCTTTTCAGTACATTCCATTTCATTTCACTTCCTTGCAAAGACGATGACAAGGTGAGGCAGCTGTAGACACGCTAATTTTGACGTCATTTCGAGTAAATTTCATATCATATAATAATGCCTCGAAATGGTCTGATAATTAATCATTAATTAATTTTTATTAATATTTTTGAGTGTCGGGTTTAACAGATGTGTTTAAGTTAATCAATTGAATTGATTTTAGCTCAAATTTAAGTTAAAATATGAAGAATTATAAAAGACGTCGACTCAAGTGGACGCCATTTAGAATTTATTCTTATTTTAACATTTAAATTTGAATTTTAATTAATTAATTAATTAACTAAAAGGCGTCTGGTAATGTCGACGCGTTTTAAGTTTCCTAAGTGATTTTAACTTCCCCTCCGGATGTTTATCCTTATCTTAATTAGTATAGAAGACGTCTATACAGGTGGACGCGTTTTACCTAATAAAGATAAAGATAAGTTTTCCCGGATATTTATCCTTATCTTAATTAATCTGAAAGGCGTCAGCCATGGTGGACACGTTTTAGATAATTACAGATAAAGATGAATTAATTAGTATTTATCTGTCAATTAAGATGGATAAATTCGAGGTTTTTTGCTATGTTAATCTCGAACGCAAGAAATGCCTATAAATACCTCGCATGTTGAAGAGTTAAAAAAAGTCGAAATCGATTAAGAGAGAGCATTATTATAGCGAGTTGAAGACCGAAGCAACAACGTCGGAACGCCGGAGCGCTGCCATTTCCAGAAGTCGGCGTCCTTTCAAGATCTTCATCCTTTCAAAGCTTCATCCGATTGGGCATAAGTGTTTCATTTCTGCATTTTCATTTTCATCTTCATTAATTTCATTCTTCATTCACTTCATGCAAACACACACCACAGCATAATTTTTTCAAACCCTACTTGATTTAAGGGGTTTCAAAGCCATTCAACAAGTAAGTTTGATGTTCAATCATATGTCCAAAATCATGATTAGTTCAGATACTGCTTCTACTTAAATTCTCATCATTATTGTTTCTTCGTTTTTCTGTTTCTGTCTCTGATGCACTCAACAACAACGAGAGATTCAAAAGGGGAAATCAAGCACAAAGTCAGAAAGACTTCTGGACGATCCTCAACCTCAAATTCAACAGCAAGAATAAAAAGCAAAGAAAGGGCTCTCTTTCTTCAGCCGGCTAAGGAAGGGGAACCAAGGACTCAATCTTCCGCGTTTGAACAGGTAAGCGATCATATCTCTTTTGAAACTTTTTAGTTAAAAGTTTCTGGCGATCACTGCACTTAGTTGCTATTTTTAATAGGTTAGTTTACACTAAACAACATAGATTTTTCATGTTAATCACACGGTCATTCTAAGCACCTACAGCTTCAGATTTATACTTCTAAGTATATGTATCCAAACCCTGAGTAATCATCAGTGAATGTAATGAAGTATGAGAAACCACCAATGGCTTGGGTTGACATAAGGCCACATACATCTGAATGTATGAGTTCTAATATGTCTTTAGCTCGTTCTCCAGTTCTACTAAATGGAGACTTAGCCATTTTACCCATTAAACATGACTCACAGGTTGCATATGATTCATAATCGAATGGATCCAAGTATCCATCGTTATGCATCTTTTGGAGTCTGTTTTCACTAATGTGTCTAAGCCTACAATGCCACAAGTAGGCTTTGTTCATTTCATACTTACTTCTTTTAATTGAAGAACCGATATGTAAATTTTCATGAGACACATTTAATAGATACAAACCATTGGATAATATAGCAAAAGCTATTAATTTATTTCCAAAATAAATTAAACAACTATTGTTCCCAAAATTTAAATTGTATCCAATTCTATCTAAACATGAAATAGAAATGATGTTCCTTATTATGCTAGGTACATAATAGCATTCATCTAATGAAAATGTGTCTCTGGATGGTAGCTTGAGCTTCACTGTCCCCACAGCGATCGCCGGAACTCTTGCGCCATTACCTAGCCTCAGCTCCACCTCGC
The DNA here is from genome assembly GCA_030544215.1 of Zantedeschia hybrid cultivar. NCBI lineage: Eukaryota > Viridiplantae > Streptophyta > Magnoliopsida > Alismatales > Araceae > Zantedeschia > Zantedeschia hybrid cultivar. The sequence goes on from JARZZO010000009.1 coordinate 47,737,702, forward strand.
CGGTCCTCAACTTACGTCTTCTTGTCAGTGCCTACACAGAATTGCATATATGAGATACACATCCAGTATCTAATACCCATGATGTACAATCTCTTATTGACAAATTTACATCTATCATATAGATACCTGAAGCATCCTGCTGTTTCACAGTTCCTTGAGCGTTGTCCTTGAGATATTCTTTGTAATTCCTCTTCCAGTGGCCCTTCTGGTGACAGTAGAAGCAATCACCTTTCTCAGCACTATTGCCTTTGTCTTTCTTGACAACCTTTGCCTTTCTCTGAACTTTGTTCTTATTCTTACGAAAAGCTTGGACTACAAGTCTTTTTCTGTTGGTCTTACCAACCATGAGGACTTAGGGTTTATCCTTCACAAGGTTCCCTTCAGCAGTCTTTAACATGTTCAGTAATTCAGCTAAGGTGGCCTGGATCTTGTTCATGTTAAAATTAACGATGAACTGAGCATATGATTGTGCAAGTGAAGATAATACGAGGTCTGTATGCATCTCCTTGGGAAGTGTAATCCCAAGAGCATCCAGCCTCTCCACCCACTCAATCATCTTCAGCACGTGATTCTGTACTGAAGTTCCCTCTGTCATCTGAGCCTTGAACAGATTCTTCGATATCTCATATCGTTCGATTCTACTCTACTCACCAAATAGCTCCTTCAAATGGAGCATGATAGATCTAGCATCCACCTCTTCATGTTGCCTCTACAACTCATTGCTTATAGAGGCTAACATGTAGCATTGGGCCATGGTGGAATCTTCCTTCCATTTTTCATACGCTATCATTTCCTCTTCTGGGGCATCTAATGCTGGTTCAGTAGGAGGTTCATTATCCAAGACGTAGGCAATCTGCTCAGACCTGAGGACAATCTTCACGTTCCTGAGCCAGTCTGAGTAGTTGGTGCCTATCAAACGGTTGGCATCAAGTATGCCTCGCAACAGGTTATGGTGCGACATTCTAGCCTACAGGAGATAATCAAATGATAATTAGCAGGTATTCAGATTAACTAAAACAAGATATGGTCTTTTATTATCTAGTTTTACTCCCACTAATTTTTGACGGACTGTATAACCTTCAGATATATAGAACGGGAGACGCCGACTGTCTCCTAGTGGGGATCAGAATCTCCAAGCATCACGGTATGATCTCGGGTAAACACGTAATATCATACCGCTATCTCAGAGCAATCATCTCATTATAATTGCAACTTCTTGCAATATCTGATCATATTTCGGCTCCCAGGTTATTAATGGTCTCCGGTAAACACAATAGACCATTATCCCCGGTCTAAGCATTACCATCAATACGTGATAAAGTAGAGTAGAAATATAATTCCCAGGTAAACACGTGGATGACTATATCGTTCCTCTACTCTTATCCAAAGGCATATAATGCCATGATCAACAGTCCTCTCAACAAACAATGGCAAACCTCGGGTAAACACATAGTATCTGCCACCACTGAATTAAGTATTATTAATCATAATGATGGAGAGCCACGCAGTGCATTCTCAATGACTCGCGCTACGGCTTAGAATTTGTTACAAAGGTTTTATTTATTAATTTGGTCTCATCCTAGGCGATAGCATTAGATATATCGAATATATATATTTATACTAATAACCTAGCTAATTTGATTCACAATCAAAATAGAAACACACGCATCACATACATGTCATTAGTGTGGTCATGGACGGCACTGTGGTTTGACTCGAGCCAGACAGTCAAACGTACACATATACACAATATAACAACTTATATCATGTGTCTGCAAACCCATAGATTCAATGAACTCCTTCATTTTCATCTGGTCGGCAGTTGTGGATCATCCTTGCTCTGTGCGCAGCCGCCTCAATCAAATTACATCATAATTCATAATTACATAATAATTTAAAAGAGGAAGCCTTATGGCGATTACATCAAAGTGGGAGGTAGAAATACACTAGAATATGAGAGGGAGAGATTCACAGACCTCTATTTATTAATAAACAATAAACCACACAATCACATTCCACATCCACAATTAATGCTCGTCCATAACCACCATGTGTTTTATTTAAACAATCCACACATGAAATAGCACATCAAATGGCTAATTGAAATTTTCTAAAAGAACAAAGAATTTTGGTTTCATAAAATCAGGGACCAAACAAAATTTTGGAGAATTTAGAACTTTTCGAAAAAAATAATTTATGCATGCTTAACTTAAATCGAATTAAAACAAGCAATTAACGACACATCAAATATGCACAAAATCTAAAATTAATGGCTTTAGAAATATTCTATGCTTAATTTGAACAATTCAAATAATTTTGGGTTAATCTAACAATTAGATCATATAAGGTTTAATCTAACATTTAGAATTAATTCAATTAAGAACTTTTGTTAATTAATTAACAAAATAAACCTTAATTAGGACCCAATCAAAAATTGAATTTAATAGAAAATAGAAAAATCATATTTTACAATTAATTATTAAATCAATTAACATATTTAATAAAAAAAAATTGGGCCCTTAAAGGGCTCAGCTCAGCTGAGCCCCTGGCTCGAGCCAGGGCCGAGCCAGGGCCAGCCAGGGGCCAGGGTCTAGCCGGGCCGGGCCCGGTCGGCGTCTAGGGAAACCCTAGCTGCCCGGCCGGGCAGCTCGAGGGTTCCCTGCACAGCAGGGAACCCAACGGCGCTGTGCCCCCCTTTGGGGTCTTCTCTGGCGGCGGCCGGCCACCGGACCTCGACTGCCGGCCACGGCGACCCTGCCGGCGACGACCGGCCACCGGTGATGGCCCAAGGGTGGCTCAAAATCTGATTTTTATGCCTCCCTTTTCTCCCCAAATTTCCGATTCAAAAATCCAAACGAAGAAGAAACAACCATGGCCAGCGATCCAAAAACTCCAAAACACTGACAACAACCTATTGCCAAGCAGTGGAAGATCTTGGAGAAACACCCTTTAGATCCGTTTATAACGCCAAGAACAAGGCGTTCTTCGTCCAACGAAGAACACGACGAAATAATCCAAAAAAAAAAAATATATATCTTCAGATTTAAATCGCGATCTCATCGCAGTAATGATCTAATGAATATAAATATTTCAAGAACATAATTACCAGCATGGATTTAAATTCTAAAACCACAATTTTAGAGACCGAAACGGCGAAAACACAGTGGAACCTGGCTCTGATACCACTGTTTGGATCGCTGTGTCGGGATCCGACCGAAAACGCAGTGGAATAAAAATAATTTCGGGATCGGACCCATCCCGTTTCAATCGTTAAAATAAAACCGGAGTAAATCGGATTTACCTTGCGCGGATTCGAATCCGTGTTCATTTTCCGGTTCCGTTGGAGCGATGCCGCAAGTCACGCATATGCCCGACCTCTAGCGGTATCCACGCAGTTCTCCTCGCGATGGATCGTCCTCGCTTCCTCGCTCGATTCGACGTTCGTGGATCCCGTCTGGCTTCGCGTAATCCGCCGCGACATGCGATTCAAAATCTCCCGTCGGACGGAAGGCGGAGCGGTCGGGAATCGAAGCGGAGCCTCCAGAGGGCCGGCCTCGTGTCGTGCGTCTGGAAGAGAGGATAGAGATGGAATGACGGCTAGGTTAGGGTTGCTGGGCCCCGACGTAGTATTCATTCTCTTATAATAAGTCTGTTTGCGGTTTTTCATAAAAACCCAGACTTATCCGAAATCGCCCAAATACCAGTCCAGTTAATAGCCCATTAAGCCCAGTAACCTTTTACTAACCCACTGAATTAATTAATATCCTTATATTCAACTAATCAGCCAAATTTATTGTCCCACAATAAATTCGGACGGACTTCCGATCACGTTGGATGCCAAGCAACATCGCGTGATCCTAGATGGCATTGGGGTTATCGCAACCCTCTATTGGAACCTTTCTGTCATCGGTTAGCGCGTGGATATAATCCTTCATCCATGCAATGTTCCCGAATCGACCTAGGGTATGGTTTACTGTTAAACCCTATTCGGTCGATTCACTTGAATCAGATGCCGCTAATCTGAATCCGATAACCCCTTATCGAACACAGAGTCCGCCCTGGCCAGGGACTTTAAGCGCATCATTCCCATAACATTCTCTCTCAAACTACCGAGAGCGGATGATCCCGTATTGAACACACAATTACCTTCGAAGGCATTTCCCTGAACCCGATCGCTTGACTTATTGATACCCCATGGTTAGGGATTCGTTAGTCAAGGTCAAAGTTCAGAAACCTACCAACAATATATCTTTGGAGTCTCAGGTCCAAGGATCATCCACGCAACCGTGACAAAATAATCGAGCTGGTTAACAGTGAGGTGTTTACCATCCAACGATTCATAGTTGGATCAGTTCAGTGAACTCATTCGTCAATGAGCACCTATAGGTCCAGCATAGTGTCTCCACACAAGTGACTTATAGGATCAGTCACCCTCATCATATGAGCTGAAGTAACCTATACTAGTCTATCCGGATGTTCGATGTCCTATCTCAAACATCCTATGACTAGGAACAATTAAGAACATGTGTTTATAAGTCTTCGGTCCCGTAATTATGATCTCATCATAATCCGAAGACTGTTGCACATGTTCATAGACTTCATCGTGATACGATAAACATAGATCGAATTAATTACACACAATGAATTATTGCCATTTATTAATAATCTGAATCAGTATATAGTATCGGATTGGCTTTGAGACCATCTAATACTAACAATGGCCCTGTTGGCCACAAGTATAACACCTCCCAGAAAATGCGGGACATTAAGTCCCACAGTGAGTACCACCACAATGACGACAAGCTGTTGGAACTCTCTGAGCTGCCTCCTGCTGAGCACTGGACACCGACTGACTTTGCTGGGTCTGCCTGGGTCTGCTACTACCACTACTGCCGTTTCTGCCGCCACCACCTCGAAAGAACTTCCTAAATCTAGAGTCGAGTGAAGACGATCCTGATCCAGACGAAGGAGCTGCTACTACTGTCTTCCCCTTGCCGTAAGTTGGCCCTTGAGTAGCCAGTCCCCTCTCCCGAGCCGATTAATCATGTTGTGCCTCTACTGCCGCGGCACACTTAACCACCGAAGCCAAGTCCGTACAACAGTGGGACATCACAAAATTCCTCAAGTTGGACCTCAGTCCGTCCACGAACCTCTCAGTCCGACGCTCTTCGACTCCTGAAATAAAGGGTACAAACCTCCCAAGCGAAACAAATTTCATCTGGTACTCAAGCACTGTCATACTCCCTTGGGTCAACTCTATAAATTCCCTCTCCTTGGCCTTCTGAAAATGCCTAGGGAAGTATTGTTCATTGAACTCCTTCACAAACATCTCCCATGGAATCTCCCTGAGATTCCTATCTGCATAAGACAAGCTCTTCGAAGTTCCACCAATCATAGGCATCATCCTTCAATATGAAGGTAGCCAATGGAGTCCTCTCAACTGCCCCACAGTCCATGGTATCGAAAGTCTTCTCTAACTCCTTCAGCCAATAAACGGCCTCATCAGGATTGGGACGACCTGTAAAATGAGGCGGCTTCAGCTTCAGGAATCACTCCAAAGCACCTGAAGGCCCTCCCCAAGCACTATAACTCTCACTAGGGTCTCGAGTCTGATATCTAGTCATAGTGTCCATCATAGCCTCTATTAAACGCTGCATATTCGGCCTACCAGCCCCTGACCCACTAGGAACATCTCCCTGCCCCCTGATAACTGGCACTCTCTTCCTAGCAGCCATCTAATCGCCTATAGTCACAAGAATTGAGAATTTCTAATTAGAACCCAAAACCTACACTACCGCCGTACCTATACGGGATAATGTAATTATTTGCCGAATTCTCAATATTTATCATAGTTATTCATCATTTTGCCAGATCGAATGCTCTGATACCAACTGTAATGACCCGCCACCCTATAATCGATGATCCTGACTCTAATACCAGTGGAACCTGGCTCTAATACCACTGTTGGGTTCGCTGTGTCAGGATCCGACCGAAAAACGCAGCGGAATAATATGTTCGGGATCGGATCCATCCCGTTTCAATCGTTAAAATAAAATCGGAGAAAATCGAGTTCACCTTGCGCGGATTCGAATCCGCGTTCGTTTTCCGGTTCCGTCGGAGCGATGCCGCAAGTCGCGCAGATGCCCGACCTCTAGCGGTATCCACGTGGTTCTCCTCGCGATGGATCGTCCTCGCTTCCTCACTCGCTGCGGCGTTCGTGGATCCCGTCTGGCTACACGTAATCCGCCACGACATGCGGATTCTAAACCTCCCGTCGGACGGAAGCCAGAGCATTCGGGAACCGCACGCCCAGAAGAGAGAGAAAGAACGAATGACAGCTAGGTCAGGGTTGCTGGCCCCGGATGTAGAATCCATTCTTTTATAATAAGTCAGTTTGCGGTTTTTCATAAAAACCCAGACTTATCCGAAATCCTGTCGGATTATCCATCGACTTGAAAACCATTTGCGTGTGACCCTCTAGGCCCAAATACCGGTCCAATTAATAGCCCATTAAGTCCAGTAACCCTTTACTGACCCACTGAATTAATTAATATCCTTATATTCAATTAATCAGCCGAATTTAATGTCCCACAATAAATTCGGACGGACTGCCGATCACGTTGGATGCCAAGCAACATCGCGTGATCCTGGATGGCACTGGGGTTGTCGCAACCCTCTATTGGAACCTTTCTGTCATCGGTTAGCACGCGGATATAATCCTTCATCCGTACAATGTTCCCAAATCGACCTAGGGCATGGTTTACTGTTAAACCATATTTGGTTGATTCACTTGAATCAGCTGCCGCTAATCTGAATCCGATAACTCCTTATCGATTACAGAGTCCACCCTGGCCAGGGACTTTAAGCGCATCATTCCCGGAACATTCTCTCTCAAACTACCGAGAGCGGATGATCCCGTATTGAACACACAATTACCTTCGAGAGCATTTCCCTGAACCCGATCGCTTGACTTATTGATAACCCATGGTTAGGGATTCGTTCGTCAAGGTCAAAGCTCAGAAACCTACCAACAAGATATCTTTGGAGTCTCAGGTCCAAGGATCATCCACGCAACCGTGACAAATGAATCGAGCTGGTTAACAGTGAGGTGATTACCATCCAGCGATTCATAGTCGGATCAGTTCAGTGAACTCATTCACCAATGAGCACCTATAGGTTCAGCATAGTGTCTCCACACAAGTGACTTATAGGATCAGTCACCCTCATCGTATGAGCTGAAGTAACCTATACTAGTCTATCTGGATGTTTGATGTCCTATCTCAAACATCCTATGACTAGGAACAATTAAGAACATGTGTTTATAAGTCTTCGGTCTCGTAATTATGATCTCATCATAATGCGAAGACTATTGCACATGTTCATAGACTTCATCGTGATACGATAAACACAGATCGAATTAATTACATACAATGAATTATTGCCATTTATTAATAATCTGAATAAGTACATAGTATCGGATTGGCTTTGAGACCATCTAATACTAACACATACTGCTCGGGGAACTTCGCCCGCCAGTCGGTGAGGACTTGTTTCCCCCTCATTGAATGTCCAACCCCCTTTGGGACCACCTCGTCCACCCATTCTTGGTGGAGGCCCAGGGTCTGCATCACGAGGCGGAGGCGGAGCAGCTCGATTTCGTTGAGGCAATGGACCCACATCTGGCGTCCATACCTCCTCCGACCAGCCGTCACCCACGGCTGGCCTGCCTCACCCATGCCCAAGTAAGGGCGCCAGATCACCTGCATACATATAGGTTATATGCATTCGTAATAAATAGATTGCATTTAATGAATAAAATGAAAACTCACCACTAGCTCGGGGTAATCTAGGAACTGACGGCGGAGGGCCGTCAGTTGATGGTGCTGAGGAGCAGTGTCCACAATTGGCTACCATCGGCGAGCCAATAGGACAGCATGCGGTCGTACAATTCTCGCCCGACCGAGCGGGAAGTAGTAATAGTTGCAGACCTGCATACATACGCATATAAGTTAGAAATCATCATATCATTTCATTCGCATAAAATCAACAAAAATTAAAATGATTTATACCTGAAGAAGCGGCGAAAAGCCGCTGATAGTGGTCTCACAGTCCGGCGTGACGACGGATAAATCTACGAACAGATGGGCCAAGAGGGCTGCACCCCAAGCATACTCATGTAAATGATCTAAGTCATCTAACAAGCTAAGGAATCTACAGTGAATATGGTCACCGTTCGTATCAAAGAGCAACCAACCAAAGAAAAAGACAAAAAAAACTCTAAGCTGCCTATCTACCTCCTCCTCCTGACTAGGGTCACTATAGTATACTGTAGAGGCTGACCTAGCCAATCTATCCTTAAAGACCTCACGGGTCTCGTCTGAACGACGCCTAGGCTCAACAAATCCTAAGGCCATCTCTACCTCTACCCTAGGCACAGACCTAGACTCCTTATCTAAGCTGGAGACCTCTATAGCTAGAAGACTCTCCGTCAGCCTACGGTAATCGGGGTAGGTCACCCCACTCACTGCCCGGCCCTCCACACGGAGACCGGTGATCCTAGCTACATCTTCCAAGCCGGGGACCATATGTCCCCAGGGCATTAGGAAAGCCCTACTCTCCGCATGCCATTGCTTCCGTAGCGCCTGTAGAAGTACCAGATCGAGTCAAAAGGGATAAATATCCAGGATCTTGCCGAACCCCATCCGGCGCAGTCGCGACTTCTGAAAGTCGGACAGGCCACGGTAAGCACTGATGACCAGATCCCACGATATCCTGGCCCTCATCGTCCCCTGCAAATAATTCAACAAATTTCATCAGATAATGGGCATTAAAAATCAATTTCTTTAAATAAAAATACTCTGTCTAAATGGCGTCGGACCTAGTGGACGCCCTTTGAAAGGCGTACACAGGTCTAGACATCATTCAGCTTCATTTTCCTTACTCATTTTAATCGAACAAAAAAAGGTGTTTTGTTTGAATGGCGTCGGACAAGATCGACGCCCTTTGAAAGGCGTCACCTGATCTCGACACCGTTCAATACGGAAATCCAAGGTCCCAAGACCTCCACTCCCTTGCTCACTCTCACATCCAAAACACATCCACAGGGAGCTTACCAGATGGGGGCCGCCCCCCGCTTCTTCTTCTTCTCCCACTGCCGCGGGAGGGGTTTCATCTTCCAAAATCGCCGCCGCCACCACGAGTGCCATGGCTTCTTCAGGTGGAACCGCCTCGAGTTCCTCCACCCTCACCGAGAGAGCGGCGTGCCGGCGCTTACTACGGCCGCTCGAACCTTCACGGGACTCCATGGGAGTTCGAGAGTGAGAGAACCAGAGGAAGAGAGAGCTAGAGATAAAAAGGGATCCGAGAGAGAGGAAGAAAGGGATTGGCTGGAGTGCTGGTGATCGCCAGAGCCAGGAGAGTTCGCCGGAGTTGGAAGGTGATGGAGTTAGGGAAGGAGGATCATCAGAGAAAACGAACGAGGAGGAGAGAGAAAGAGCAAGAGAGAATGAGGAAGAAAGGGGCTTGGGCTCGCGTAGGCCCTGTTTGGAAAGTTTAAAATGCGTCGTGGAACAGCGACACTATTCAAGGCGCATAAATTGAGGCAGTAAGATGAATTTTGAAAATTCCTATACGCGTCCCCCGCACACGACGCTATTCAGGTGAAACCACCACTATTGGGCAGAGCCGTGCCATGCATAATGATTAAACACGTCCTACACATCCGACGTGTTTTATTAGATTAATTACAACATTAATGGTAAAACTCCACGAAGAATGAAGAGAGAGATTGGAAAGGCGTCTGGACTAGTGGACGCATTTTAGGCATAATATGGGGTTTTAAGGAATAAATTTTTGTAATTTCGGAAATTAATTAAGGTTGAATGGCGTCTATTTGTGTGGACGCGTTTTACATTAAATAAATGTGAAGGTTGATCTTTTAAGGAAAAATCATGGTTTTATTAGAGAAAATTTTTTGAATAAATCACAGAATATTAATGGATAATTTTTATGGTATAAAGGATGGATTCTTCATTAAAAATAAAATTTAAATTATATCAAAATGGAAGATAAAGGAGAGCTTTCAAGGACGAATTTTCTGAAGCTCCTTTACATACATCTCCGACAGTCCTCTATTGGTTTCATGAGAGGGTTGTACACAACGGGAGAACCCAATGTTCTACAGAGTAACTATGAGTTCAGTTACTTCATAATGCTCGTCAGTTTCCAATGCACGCTTCTTTATTGGAGAGAGATTGGAAAATTCTGTAAATTTATGGCGTGACATACTAAGTTGAGGATGGCAGCGATGAGGATTATACAGTACAAACTCAGTCGCCCTGATCAATCGCAGCTCTGCACCAGCTGTACGGCACACGTGAATCGGCTTCTTTATGAGAGCAAGTGGTGAGGATTCGAATCCGTTTGTCGGCATAGTCTTCAAGTAAGCACGCCAGTCAGCTCGAGTATTGAGTTTGGGCACTCGATTGATCATCATTTCATAGAACTTCACGATATTAGAAATATGGAAGATTGGACTATTCTGATATATCTGAGATGGTCTTGCAAAATTTCTGTTATGATATTAAAACTTTAGATGCAACTCCACCCACAAAGTAAAGAGGAGCATGCAACAATGAGGTTGACCTATAGATGCTGCAGAAAGCCCACTATAGAGATAGGTTAGGATTGTTGTACCAATCTGCTTCCCTTTGAAGATTCCACAAACTGCACTAACCTAATCATCTTCCAGAATATTGTCCTGGGCAGGAAATAACAGAGCTCCAGCTAGGCATGTGGTGAATGCCTTCATCACGTTCTCTATATCTTCTTCTTGGAGATCTTCAATCTCATCCACGGTCCAATCTGCCAACTTTGCAAGGTTAATCCCTTTCCTCGTAAGGCATCCTTGGATTTCTTTTAGATCCTTCATGATATTCATCAACAGTTGTTGGCCTATGATCTTTTTACTCATAAGTGACATCTCATTCAAGATCAGTTCATTATCATTCAGCTTGATTTTAGGAATGCCCAGTAAGAGTTCGGCTCCTTCAAGAAGGATAGTGGTTTCAAAAGTGGGGAAAAGAAAAGTATGAGTTTGTGGACGCCACAACTCAATCAAAGCTCCCATAGCAGCCCAATCCATACTCGTGCTTTTATAATGTTTGGCATGAACGATCAACCCTTGGATATGCCACTTGGATATATAGGATTGCATGGATATCTTGATCTTGTTCACTAGCTTTTGGATCCAAGGAAGTGAAGAAAATCGTCTTGGACCGGGGAAGAAAGGATATTCCTAAAAACAGAAAAAGAAAGTTTGGAAAAATTATATCTTGAATTGAAGAACATGAAGAATATGAAAAACATGAAGAATATGGAAGAAGATTTGATTAGAAGGTTAGAGAGATTAACTTACTTGTAGGTTAGGATCTTTCCCGCTAAGATGATCTTTCACATCAGAAATCTTTTTGAGTATGTTTGAAAAATCCATCTTTTTCCTCAACCTTGAGCTTTTTCCTCTTGAAATCTTAATTGTTCTTGAGTTTTAGAGAGAATCCCTTGTTTTGATCTCTTGTTTGTGTATGGATTTGTCTTAATATAAGTTGAGGAAGCTTATGTATAGAGATTTGCGACATTGGAGAGCCCTTTCCGAATTGGAGAAGGGATATGTATTGAAGAGAATTGGAGTTCGGATTGAACACAGGGAAACCTGTTTCTGCGACTTAAAAGGCGTCTTGGAACAGCGACGTCATTCAAAGGGCATCTACTCGACACGACGCATTTCACGGTCATGTTTATCTATGTCTAATATTTAATTGTTATTGAATTCAAATGGCGTCTGCCTGACACGACGCATTTCATGATTTTCCTGTTATTTGCCCGAAATTCCATGTTTATCTATATTTGATAATTTGCTTGAAATTACAAATGATTTCTGAGTGCAGGAAATTCAAAGAAATGACAATGAAGCTGAAAATCTCAACAAGATCCCATTGTGGGAGTTCATGAGTCCTAGCCGTGGCTAAAAAGACGGTTATCTTTATCTTTATCCCTGTATCCAGTATGTAATTAATTTGCATTAGCATTACTATATGTTAAATATTTATTAGAATATATCAAGGACCTTGTGATTTTGATGAAACTGGAATTTGAGTTCCCCTACATCAAAAACAGTGATAATTCTAGAGAATTCTTAATCGCATGGATAGGCCGTTAGATTGTTAATAGATGGGGACGATAGTTCCGCTTTTGTGAAACGGTGCGTGGATAAACGAGCTTCAGCTTAGCACTGAATTACAAAATTGATATCTTGACTCATTAATAATAGTTTAGCAATATTATTCTTGATTAATTTATATTTTATATCATTTTATATTTTCCTTTTAGCCCAGCATGCATCATGTGGGACTTTGATATCAATGTGATAAGAATTAATTATTGATTAAGTATCAGACTATTGATCTAATAAGTCCTAACGTGATATGAAATATTCCATTCCAAATTGATCTCTCAATTATCTTCGAGGTTTTCTTAAAGATATCTTTAGAATTCTATCCTTTCTTGGATTATCTATTCTAATATTTCTTGTTTCCTTTTAAGATCCATCATGGTTGTAGCACATCCACATTGGCTGGCAAATATTCCCCATAATGAAATCTACATGGTCTATGACCTAGGGTACTTTCCAATCGAGGAAGTTGATCGATCTTATTTTATTTCCTTGTCTACTTCATCCAGACATGATTAATTCCATTGATCTCTTCGAGTTATCTTTATTAATTATTTTTTTGAGAAAAATTCACATCATATAATGTTGAGAGCATGTCGCATCACACCTTGGCATCACCTTTTCAGTATGATCCATTTCATTACACTCCCTTGCAAGGTCAATGCCAAGGTGGGGCAGCTGTACACACGCTAATTTTGACATCTTATTGAATAAATTTCATATCATATAATAATACCCTAAAATGGTCCGATTTTTAATCAATAATTAATTATTGATTTTCCGAATTAATTGTCTAAAAGACGCTGGCCTTTCCCAACGCCATTTAGGTTTCTTGATAATTTCAGTTTGTTCTTCTGAGTTTATCTTTATCTTAATTAAGCTAAAAGACGTCTCTCTTGGGCGACGCATTTTAGTTGATTACAGATAATAATGAATTAAGTTGTATTTATCATCTTTCTTCGGTTGGATTGGCTTCAAACTCTTTCAAGTTTATCCATAACTAGCCACGAATGCACGTGAGAGCTTTAAAACTCAACTCTATATAAACCACACTCTTGGTCATTGTTAAAGGTTCAGAATTTTTAAGAAGAGAGAAATTTTAAGAGAAAGACGACTTCTAGAAGATTGAATTCCATAGGTCAAAAATGCTGAGGAATCGAGGCGCTGCGTAAAGAATTCTTGGAGCATTAAAAGCAAGCTTCTCCTCTTCGTTCTCTCTTCACCCTTTCAAGATCAAACAAGACCCAAGGCTTCAAGGGGCCATCTAAATTTTTTTCTTTTATTAGTTTCATCATATTCATCACTTCATGCTCTTCATACACTCATTCACATGTGCATATTTCCAAACCTATGCATGTTATAGGGGTTTTAAAACATCAAGCAAGTGAGTTCCTTGTTTTGGTTGCATGATTAATAATTTTATGAGAATAGATTCTACACACTATTAGTTCTTATTAGCTTCTCTCATTCTTTGCTTCATCTTTCTTGCAAAGTACAAAGGAGCATCAGAAGATCAAGGAAAAAGTCATTAAGGAATTCTGGAGCAGAACGGATGATCCCTAAATTCAAATCAAAGCAAGAACAAAATTAGAAGGACTCTTTTTCTTTAACCGACTGAGGAAAGAGAATCAAGAATCCAGTAATCTTCCAACTTCAAAACAGGTAAGAGATCAAACATTTCTTTTGAAGCTTTTTAGTTAAAAGTTTCTGGCGATCACATAGTTTTAATAGGTTTTATTTGTCATTTAAACAACAAATTTTCATGATAATCACATATTAAATTTGAGCACTCACACCTTCCCTTGCTTATTCTCACATCCAAACATACCCACAGAGAGCTTACCAGATGGGGGGCTGCCCTCCGCTTCTTCTTCTTCTTCTTCTCCTACCGCTGCGGGAGGGGCTTCTTCTTCCAAGATCGTCGCCGCCTCCGCAAGAGTCATGGCTTCTTCAGGTAGAACCGCCTTTGTTCCTCCACCCTCACCGAGAGAGCGGTGCGCCGACGCTTACTGCGGCCACTAGAACCTTCTTCAGACTCCATAGGAGTTTGAGAGTGGGAGAACTAGAGGAAGAGAGAGCGAGAGAGAAGGAGTGTTTGAGAGAGAGGGTTTGAGAGAGGAGCATGGCCGGTGGTTGCCGGAGAGGATCACCGAAGTTGAAGAGAGGGCCTGAAGGGAGAGGATGGCCGGAACAAGAGGAGAAACACCGGTGATCGTCGGAGGAAGAGAGAGAAAGAGTTTTGAGAGAATGAGGAAGAAACGGTCGGGCTCGCACAGGCTCTGTTCAGGAAAGTTAAAACACGTCTAGCGACAGCAACGCCCTTCAGTGGCACATAAACTAAGGCTGCAATTCATAATTTTTTAAACTATGTGAACCGCGTCCCACGATCACAACGCCGTGTAGATTTACTGCCTATTTTGGTCAGAACCGTACCACGGAAATAAGGAGTAATAAGAGATACGCGTCTTCTTAGGACGACACTAATCAATGAATTAATTGTTAGAATTCTATGGAAAATGAAGAGAGAGAATTGAACGGCGTCTTGCGTAAAAGACGCGTTTAAGGAGAATTAAATGATAGATATTTCTGAAAGAATGAAGAGAGAGAATTGAAAGGTGTCCCCTCGGCAAGAAGCATCTTAGGCATAATATGGAGTTTTAAAGAATTAATCTTTCTAATTTTGAAAATTAATTAAGGTTGAAAGACGTCTTTCTGAGTGGACGCGATTTACATTAAACAAATCCGAAGGTTGATGTTTTAAGGAAAAATCATGGATTTAGTAAAGGAAAAATTCTGAATAAATCGCAGAACATTAAGGGATGATTTCTATGGTATAAATGATGGATTTTTCATTGAAAAATAAAATTGAAATTACATCAAATAGAAGATATGGAAGAGCTTTCAAGGACCAATTTTCTGAAGCTCATTTACATATATTTCCGACAGTTCTCTATTGGCTTCATGAGGAGGTTTTACACGATAGGTGAAGCTGATATTCCATAAAGTAGCAATGAGCTTAGTCGTCTCGTAATCTTCGTCAGTTTCCAATGCACGCTTCTTAATTGGAGAGAGATTAGAAAATTCTAAAAATTCATGGCGTGGCATACTGAGTTGAGGATGGCAGTGATGAGGATTATACAGGACAAAGTCACTAGCCCCGATCAGTCAGAGCTCTGTACCAGCACTACGGCGCACGCGAATCGCCTTCTTTATAAGCAAGTGGTGAGGATTCCAATCCGGTCTTCGACATAGTCTTCAAGTAAGCACGCCAGTCAGCTTGAATCTTGAGGTTGGACACCCGATTGATCATGTTGTCATTGAACTTCACAACATTGGAGATGTGGAAAATGGGACTTTGTTGATATATTGGAGATATCTTTGGAATGGTTCCCTCATTGTGGTGGAATTTGAAGTGAAATTCAACCTACAGTGCAAAGAGTAACATATAGCCATAAGGAGATTGACCCGTAGAAACTACAGAGAGCCTACTGTAGAGGTAAGCTAGGACCGCCATACTAATTGGCTTTCCCTCAAAGATCCCATTGATTGCATAGTAAAGCTCCAACTAAGTATGTGGTGAACGCCTTCATCACAGCTTCTATTTCTTTATCTTTGAGATCTTCAATCTTTTTCAAGGTCCATTCAGCTAATTTTGCAACATTAATTTCTTTCTTCATAAGACAGCCTTGAACTTCCTTTAAACTCTTCATAATCTTTTCTAGCAATTATTGACCTATGATTCTGTCCCTCATAAACATCATATCATTCAAATACGGTTCATCATTGCTCATCTTGAGTTTATGAAGGCCTAATAGGAGTTCAGCTTCTTCAAGAAGGATGGTGGCTTCAAACGTGGTGAATAGAAAAGTATGAATTTCTGGATGCCACAAGTCAATCAAATCCCCCATCGCAGGTCAACCCATGTTTGTGCTCTTGTAGTGTTTGGCATGAACGATTAATCCTTAGATATGCCAGTTGGAAATATATGATTACATGGATATATTGATCTTGCTCACAAGCTTTTGGATGCAAGGAAGTGAAGAAAATCTTCTTAGACCGGGGAAAAAAAGATATCCCTAAGATGAATCCAAAAGAAAAGTTATATCTTAGCATAAAGAACATGAAGAACAATAGAGAACATGAAGAACATAGAAGAGGATTTGATTAGAAGGTTAGAGAGATTGACTTACTTGTAGGTTAGGATCTCTCCCACTAAGATGATCTTTCACTTCATAAATCTTCTCGAGTATTTTTCTCATCCTCTTGTTTAAAAAATCTATCTTTCCTTGAATTCCTTGAGCTTTTCTTCTCAAAATCTTGATTGTTATTGAATTTTGGAGAGAATCCCTTATTTTGATCTCTTGTTTGTGCATGGATTTGTCTTGACATAAGTTGTGGAAGCTTATGTATAGCAATTTGTGAGATTGAGGAACCCTTTCCGAATTGGAAGAGGGATATGCGTTAAAGAGAATTGGAGTCCGGATTGAACACGAGGAAACCTGTCTCTGCGACTTAAAAGGCGTCTTTGATCAGCGACGTCAATCAAATGACGTCGGCGCGGCACGACGCATTTCATGGTTTTCCTGTTATTCGCCCGAAATCCATGTTTATCCATGAACTACTGCTAATTGCATAATTTGCTTGAAATTACTGATGATTTCTAAGTGCAGGAAATTCAAAGAAATGAAAATGAAGCTGAAAACTTCAAAAAGATCCCACTATGGGAGTTTCACTGAGTCCCAACCGTGACTAAAAAGACGGTTATCTCTATCTCTTGTATTCTTTTATGTGATTAATTTGCATTAGCATTATTATATATTAAATATTTATTAGAGCATATTAAAGACCTTGTGGTTTTGACGAAACAAGAATTTGAGTTCCCCTCCAACAAAAACAGTGATAATTCTAAAGAATTCTTAACCACATGGATAGGCCGTTAGGTTGTTAATTGATGAGGATGATAGTTCCGCTTTTATGAAACAGTGCGTGGATAAACGAGCATCATTTTAGTATTGAATTGCAAAACTGGTATCTTGACATATCAATGACAATTTAACAATATTATTCTTAATTACTTTATATTTTATTTCATTTTATATTTTCATTTTAGCCCAGCATACATCATGTACAACTTTGAAATAATTGTGATAAGAATTAATTCTTGATTAAACTTCCAACCATTAATCAAAATAAATTTCAACGTGATATGAAATATTCCATTCCGAATTAATCTCTTAATTATCTCTGAGGATTTTATCTTTGGAATTCTATCATTTCTTGGATTCTTTTTCCCAAATTTTTTCTTGTTTCCTTTTAAGATCCATCATGGCTGCAGCACGTCCACATTGGCTGGCAACCGCTCCCCATGATGAAACCTACAGGGTTTGTGACCTAGGATACTTCCCAATCGTAGAGGTTGATTGACTTTATTTTATTTTCTTATTCCTTTCATCTAGATAGGATAGATTCTATTGATATTTTTGAGTTATCTTTATTGATCATTATGAGAAAATTTTACATCATGTGATGTTGAAAGTGTGTCTCATCACACCTTGGCATCACCTTTTCAATCCATTCCATTTCATTTCATTCATTTGCAAAGTCAATGCCAAGGTGGGGCAGCTGTAGACACGCTAATTTTGACATCATATTGAGTAAATTTCATATCATATAATAATGTCCCAAAATGGTCTGATTTTTAATCCTTAATTATTTTTTTTATCTATTTTTTGGATTAAATGTCTAAACGACGTCATCCTGTGACGACGCTATTTAGTTCATTAGAAAAATTAATTTTAATTCAGATTTTTAATCAAAATATGAAATTTCGCTAAATAATGTCACCCTTTGGGGATGCCTTTTAGGTTTCCTAATTCATTTCGAATTCTAATTTGATTTTTAATTAATTTCCTAATTAACTGAAACACGTCATGTGTGCCAGACACCATTTAGGCTTTCTACTTCTTTCGGTTTCCTTCTTTACGGATTATCATTAACTTTAATTTAGCTAAAAGACGTCTGCCTTGGGCAACGCGATTTAGTCAATTATAGATAATGATAATTTAGCCGAGATTATCT
This sequence comes from Zantedeschia hybrid cultivar, assembly GCA_030544215.1. Lineage (NCBI taxonomy): Eukaryota > Viridiplantae > Streptophyta > Magnoliopsida > Alismatales > Araceae > Zantedeschia > Zantedeschia hybrid cultivar. Next base: position 47,756,009 of record JARZZO010000009.1, read on the forward strand.
TGTTTCCTTAGTTAGATTGACTTCAAATTCTTTCAATTTAATCCATAAGTGGCCGCGGAGGAGTGTAAGAGCTCCAACACTAGTTCTTATAAATATAAGCCATCTCATTAAAAAGAGGTTGGAAAGGTTCAAAAGAGTTGGAAAAAGACTTGAAGGATCGGAGCGCTACATGACGACTTCCAGGAGTTCTTGAAGGAGAAAAACGTAGTTAACTCTTCATCCTTCAAGATCAAGCAAGACCTAAGGCTCAAAGGGACCATCTAATCTTCTTTCTTCTTTAGTTTTATTATAGTTCTTGCATACTTTCATTTTAGTTTCATCATCATATTCATACAATCATATTTATCACTTCATGCACTTCACACACTCACTCATATACTCATATTTCCAATCTCATACATTCTATAGGGGTTTAAATGAACATTAAACAAGTGAGTTTCTTGTTCTGATTGCATGATTGATAATCTTGTTAGAATAGATGCTATCCTTATTTAGTTCTAATTAGCTTGTCTTCTTCCTTTCTTCATTTTCTTGCAAGCTACAAAGGAGCATTAAAGGATCAAAAGAAAAATCATCAAGAAGAAATTCTGGAGCAAAAAGGATGATCCCCAAATCAGACAAGAACAAGAGCAAAAAAAGGCTCTCTTTCTTCAGCCGGTTGAAAAAAGGGAATCAAGAACGTCTATATCTCCCTCGTCTCAAATAAGTAAGTGATCAATCCTTCTTTTGAAATTTTTTAGTCAAAAATTTCTGGCGATCACATATTAGTTTTTAATTATTTTTATTGTCATTAAACAATACATGATTCATGATATTCACACACTCAAATTGAGCACTCACAATGATGAACCTAATTTGAGTGATATGATGTTCATAAGGGAAAGAATCACGGGTCAACAATTGTTAGAGAAGATTATGAAGAATCCAAAGAAAATTCAAGGCTGTCTTACTAAGAAGGGAATCAATCTTGCTAATTTAGCTGAATAGACTCTAAATAAGATAGAAAATATTAAGGATGAGGAAACAGAGAACGTGATGAAGACGTTCACCATATGCTTAGCTAGAGCACTACTATTCCCTGCCTAAGATAATGTTCTAGAAGATGAACAAATCAGCACAATCAATGGGATCTTTGAAGGAAAGCATATTAGCACAGCAGTTCTAGCTTACCTCTATAGTGGGCTCTTTGCAGCTTCTACGAGTCAACTTCTTTATGGTAGCATGTTACTTCTAGCTCTGTGGGTGGAATTTCAAACAGGGTCACGCGAGTCCGAGCCTATTTTTTCCCTATTATTCTCTTCTCTTTCTCTCTCTTCACTCCCTCTTCCTCTCCGACGATCACCGGTGATCACCCCGGCCATCCCCTCCACTCCGGCGGTCTTCGATCACTCTGGTGAGCTTTTCTCATCGCCAGCCACTCTCTTTCTTTCTTCTCGCAGGCTCTCACCATCACCCTCTCTCTCTAGCTCTCTCTCTTCTCTCTCACCCTCTTGCATGACCCCATGGAATTCGGCGGGCCTAGCGGTGTCAGTGGGAAGCGACGCCGAGTCGCAGCCATTGAGGTGGTGGAAGTTGCTGAAGGCGAAGAAATGGCGGCAGAACTCGCGGAGGCGGTGGCCTTCATAAAGGCCGAGGAAGCTCCTCCCGAGGCTCCAGTGGGTGAAGTAGCAGCGGCAGTGGCCGAGGAGGCCGGTCCACGTTTGGTAAGCCTCAAAACACCTTTTTATATCAAAATTTTCAATTTTGGGGGGAAGAGGAACCGGCCACAGATTCTGTGAATCTGTGGTGAAAGGCGTCTGGATAGGGACGCCTTTTGAAACGCGTCCATGGTCCCTGACGCGATTCAAAAAGATGATAATTATTTCAGAAATTAAATTATTAATGCCTTAATAAGTTATTTGATGAGTTTTTTTGACAATTGCAGGGGACAATGAGTACCAGGATATAATGGGACCTGGTGGTAGCGGCATACCAAGATCTTATGGATTTTCGGAAGGCACGACTAGCGGAGATAGGATTCCGAGAGATCTTAGAGATAGAGCCATTTTGAATAGACTTAGTATTGCTACAGGTGTTGAGGGAGAGGTGGCATGCCGAGAGCCGGGCATTTCTAATGCCCTGAAGACACATGATCCCCAGCCTCGAGGATGTGTGCAGGATCACCGGCCTTTGGGTAGAAGGTTAAGCAGTGAGCGGGATCATGTATCCCGATTATCGCGGACTAGCTCAAGAGTTGCTGGGCTTAGAGTGCACAGGGCTGGAGGGTCGAGAGTCTCGGACTCTCTTTAGGACGGCGGTAAAGAGATCCCTAGGACTAGAGGAGCCTAGGTAGTAAATTGATGAGTCCCGGGCTGAGTTGAGATTGAGACTAGCCGAGGTGGCTAGCGCAGTATATTGTCAGCATCCTAGTGATAGGGTTAGTGTAGATAGGGATCTTAGGAGATTTTTAATGTTTTTCTTCGGTAGGATCCTTTTTGGGACGAAGGGATCCACTGTTGCTTCCTGAGTCTCCTTGTAGATTTAGATAGACTAGGCAAATATGCCTGAGGTGCAACCCTTCTGGCTCACCTCTTCACTGATCTCTCCGCTGTCACACCGGACCGAGAGACCACCATCAGCGGCTTCGCGCCGTTCCTCCAGGTATTTAACATGTTTTAAATTTGGTCATTTCATTAAATGCTTACGATTCAATGCATGTAATCATAACTACATGTTCTTATATGCAGATCTGGTCATATTATTATTTTCCCCTGGGCCCAGCGAAGCCATTTGAGCAACCGGAGGCAGTCCCTCTTGCCCGGCGTTGGCGTCCGGTAGTAGACACAGCACCACAGCATCACCAGTTGACAGCCCTCCACTGTCAGTTCCTCAACTATCCAGAGCTTCTAATGAGTTTTAATTCTTTTCTTGCTACTTATTATTATATTTTATATTTGATTAATTATCTATTTATTAAAATGTTGTTAAACTGCTTAATTATTAATTAATTGTTTTGCTAAAATATTTTTAGATACTTGTTAAATTAACATTTATTTGCATTTTAAATTGATGATTTAAATCTTAGATGTTTTAAATGTTTATTATAACATGACTTATTGATTATTATCATTATTTTCATATGAAATGTAATGCAACTAACCTATATGAATGCAGGTTATCTAGAGTCTGTACCTTGGTATAGACGATGCAGGACAACCCTGGGTAGAGCAGGCACGGGGCCGATTCGCGTGCCAGGTTTGGGTGCACTGTATGAACGAAATTGCACTCCTGTGCCTGAGGTTGGTGATGCGGACGCTAGGGCTGCATCAGGAGTGGGTGGAGGAAGAGGACCTGGAGGGGATCGGGAGGACCATGTAGGGCAAGCAAGCCCGCACTGGCTAGAGGGTGAGATTCCCGGATCAACGAGATGACTGGCATCGTTATGGGATATCGGTGGAGTCGCAGGCGGTGAGCAGTGATGCTTACCTCTAGCACTACCGGACCCATTATGCGGCCCACCTCCAGCTACTCTGTCCTCTCTATGTAAGTATGATGCACATGATATGTTATAAATGTTTCTTTTATTTTATTAATTACCTTGCTTATATTGATGAATAATCTGAATGATATGATATGTTATGAAAAATGCAGGATGCTCGGGACGCTACCATCATCACACTCTGGGGCCATCTTTAGGGTGCCGAGGCCCAGTTAGAGCAGGTGTAGAAGGAGCTGAATGAACTGGTAAGCATGATATGCATGAATGACATATATATTATGAATGCTTCTTTTTTATTATTAAATTGTTTTGACACTTGCACACTGACGGTGATCTCCTCTTTTGTTATAACGTACCGCTTATACCCATTCGGCTCCTCCCTCATCCTCTGCTGCTGCCGGCCTATCTTCTAGTGCTGCTCACGAGGCTGCCCTCACCGACCTGCGGAGTCAACTGGCTTCCGCCATCCGCCGAGCCACTCAGGCTGAAGATGATGCTGTTGCTCGGGTAAATCTTCGACTTGTTTCTTGCATGATGTCTTTTGCTTGCTTGATCAGTTGGCTAATAATGTCTTCGATTGCAGGTCCAAGAGCTTTGCTTGGCTTTTGGAGAGATGGATGTCGAGTTAGCACAGGCCCGCTGTTCAGCAGCCCGGGTTGTTGAGCTGGAAGAGCAGTTGGCCAGGCTCTCCACCGGTGATCTTCCTCGTGAGCTTGCACGACTCCAGGTTCGACTAGACATCTTGACCGAGGAGAGGGACCGTGACCGAGTCCGATTGGAGAGTCTTCAGGGCCGACTATGGGTTGCAGAGCACGAGCGCCAAAGCATATAGGCTCGATACCAACGTACGCGACAGCGGGCGTTGGATCAAGGACAGGCGAGTGCCTTTACCACCAACATAGCAATATCCTCTAGCCAGGCTGGGCCGAGCGTCATGGGATCACTGCACCCACCAGTACGAGGATCGGATGTCTACGATGAGTAGCAGAGCCAGCTGGACGAGGGGGCGGGAGAGAGCCAGCCATGATGGCTACACTCATATTGTATCTTCTTCTTTTTGTGAGTCCTGATAGTGATGGACTTTTATATGTACACGAAACTCTCTTGATGAATGGAACTTCTGACTTTTGTGTTTTATGTGCTTTGCCTCTTCTGTATCATGTCCTGTTCATCACTTAGCAAACAGGTTAAGTATCTATCAGGCTTAGCCCCTGGCCCGATTAAGTAACTGGCTACTTGATCCTAACCTTGGTAGAAGGGCCAAGGGGCGAAGCCTTTATTTAATGAAAGCAAATAAAGATAATTAAAGGGAAATGAACGGTAAAAATGTAACATACAAGCATGCAAATGCTCACTGAAAATTAGAAGGACACAACACTCATGACTTAACAGACAAATGCTTATTGAAATATTTTGTTTTGTAATTGCAATTTTTGAAATATTCAATTTTTTGGGGGGTTTTGTCATATTCAATTTTTTTGTGGTTTGAAATATTCAATTTTTTTTTAAATTTTGCCATATTCAAAAAATTTTGAGGTTTGAAATATTCATTTTTTTTTTGTTTTTAGAATATCTAGTATTTAATTTTTTGTGATTTCGAAATATTGAATTTTTTTGTTTTTTTGAAATAAGATGTTAAATAAACTAAGGACCAACATGGTACTCGGACCAAAAGAGTATGTTCGTTCATTAACTTAATTCCCAAATCATCCTTTAATAGCCTAATCCAGACTTATTGTGCTTGAATTATGTTTATAATCGTGATCCCATTCGATGGCCCGACCCTTAGTCAACCTCGGTCGTTCCTCAAATTTGGAGTAGGCCTCTTTAGAATGAAAAGAAGAATTGATTTAGAAAGTCCGCGAGAAGGTGCCAGAGACTCAGAAAGATGTCCCTCTTTTACCATGTTATCTGTTGGGGTTCAGTCATTTTCACTTTTTAGGGTATTTAACAACCTTGCGTTCCCTTTTCATTTGATTTTGTGGCCTTTTGATGTAACGTTTGTAATAATGAGCAGCCTTTTGATTTTGTTGGCTCTTTGCCTTTACTTTTTCTTTTGCTTTTTATAGGGCAAATCTCCCCCTTTTTTATGACGGCCTCCTACTAAGATGGCGAGTATTCTTGGTAGTCTATTTGAAGCCTCGTTCCGACATCGTTGGCCGAGAGTAAAACAGAAGTTTTCTTTTGAAACGAATGAGTTGTACTTTTCCACTTTTAGTTAAGCTTTCGGCGTTCTTCGGGTTTCACATCTCTTGTTACTCACGAACCAAATGTGTGTGTGTGTGCAATAATGCGCTTAGATTAGATTGCTAAAGACTAATAAGGGGTTTTGAGTTTCCAAATTCTCAGACCCCATTGGTCCTTGCACCATGCTGATCAACACAGCTTAGACTAAGGGTAGTACTTCTTCATATATAAACCATTCCAAGAATGAGTTAAACCTTGCCCTTCTGTATTAACTAAGTGATAGGGGTTACCAGGAAAAACATGCGAGATAACATAAGGACCTTCCCAGTTGGGTTAGAGTTTAGAACACGGACCACAAGATTTTACAAAGATTCTTTTAACAACCATTTCATCAACTTTGAATTTTCGTTCAATGACTTTCGTTTGATAAAAACGTGCTAATCTATTTTGATATACTCGCTCATGATTAGCAGCTCACCATCTTTTCTCATCTAAAAGTTCCAGTTGAGTTAGGAGTGCAGAGTGGTGCTCATCAAGGGAAAATTCCTTGTTCAATTGTACATTTAAGGACGGGATGAGGACTTCATATGGAACTACCGCCTCCATTCCGAATGTTAAGGAATATGGAGTCTGCCCAGTAGGCGTGCGGATTGAAGTTCGATATGCCCATAGAGCCTCCATTAATCTCTCTAGCCAGTCTGAAAACCTATTGGATTCACACATGTTCTTGATAATTTTTATCAAAGTCATATCAGTTGCTTCTGCTTGGCCATTGCCTTGCGGATAATATGGAGATGAATGATGTAATGCAATTTTATACCTGTTGCAGAGGTCCTTCAGATCTTGTGATATGAATTGTGGTCCATTGTCGGTGATGATAGTGCTTAGAATTCCGAATCTTGTGATGATGTTCTTCATGATAAACATGCAGACAGTTGACGCTTTGACTTCTACATAAGCTTCGGCAACTGCCCACTTGGTGAAGTATTCCGTTGCCGTGAGAATGAAGGATTTTTGCTTAATGCCGAAATTGGGATCACCGAGAGGTCCAATGATGTTAAAAGCCCATATGGATAAAGGCTATGGGGAAAAAACAGGATGAAGTGAAGATGCAGGAGAATGGATCCTGTCGGCATGAAGATGACACTTAGCACACCTACGGACATATCCTACACAATCTTCTTCCATGGTTGGCCAATAGAATCTCTTTCTAAGGATCTTCTCTGATAACATATGTCCATTAACGTGGCCACCACAAACTCCAGTGTGAGCTCCTTCCATAATCTTCCAAAGCTCATCTTCGTCCAATCATCTCAGAAGAACACCGTCAAAACCTCGTTTATAAAGTGCGCCTCCAACTTGAGTGTATCTCTGAGCAACTCTCCTGATAGCCCTTTTCTCCTCAACTGTGGCTTCTTCAGGGTAAGATTGATTTTTACAGTATTTGACAGTCTCAGAATACCATGGTTTCTCCTCATCATCCATCTCTTCTTGCAATTCCAATAGCATGATTTTCCGTTTCTCCACAATATCTCAGTCCCTGACTTTCTTCAGTAATTTCTATTTAACCTTAAGGAATGAAGGGTTTTTCACGGTGGGTGAGAGACGCCTATGAACGATAATAGATTCAGATTGTTTGCTAATTGGGAAATTCAGGGATGATGTGAGAGAAGCTAGAGCGTCAGCTAAAATGTTCTGATTCCGAAGAACATGGACGAAGATCAATTTGGTGAAAAGCTTGGTATAAGCTGAAGTGAGTTTTTGATAAAGTTTGAGTTTAGGATCAAGATTTCGATATTTGGTGAGCACTTGGCGAAGAATTAGTTGACTATCACCTACAATTCTCAATTTGGTGGCACCATGGAAGTGAGCAGCCTCGAGACCGGCTACAAGAGCCTCATATCCAGCAATTTTGTTGGTGACAGGAAAGTCAAGCTGAAAAGCTTGTAGAATGGTGACACGTTCAGGTGATAGTAGAACAATGTCGAAACCCTTTGTGAATGTTGGGAGACAAAGCGGCAAATAAACTCCAACCTCCTGACTAATCCTTTTAATTCTTTCAAGTTTCGGGGAGGTAGCATCTCTCTGATAGCCTTAGCCTTGTTGGGATCGATTTCAATACCCTGTTTGCTCACGATGAATCCTAACAAGTTCCCTGATGATATACCAAATACACATTTCTTCGAGTTCATCTTTAACTGACATTCTTTTGATCTTTCTAAAACTCTAGCCAAAACTTTGGCATGCTCAGCCTTACTCTTAGATTTCACAAACAGATCATCTACATATACTTCTAAATCAATGTGCATCATGTCATGGAATATAGCCATCATAGCCCTCTGATAAGTGGCTCCAGCATTCTTCAGTCCGAATAGCATAACGACATAACAATAAGTGCCCCAAGGTGTAGTAAACGATGTCTTCTCTTGGTCTTCTTCTGCCAAGCGAATCTGATTATACCTGTAGGTGCCCGGAACGTCCCCGCCGTTGCTGTCTCCTTCCGGCGAGGGCTTCTCCGTTCGTCTTAGCACTGCGGCTATTTAGACAAGTTAGGAATTGAAGTATGTGATCACCATGAGCATTACCTTACGGTCCCTGTGCTCCGCAGGATGATGAGGTTGATCGCGTTCAGGTGGAGCGGGAGATGACGGGTTCCTCTTCTCTGCCTCCGGCCGGCCGAAGGGGGAGAGCTCAGTAGTACGCGCGCAGAATGTGGTAAGAGCCCCTAAGAAAAAAAAAAGACAAAACCAAGTAAAGAGAACCGATTAGAACTGTGATATGTAGGGTCTATTCATGCAAATATGTAAATAAACTAAAACTGAAAGGGGACGCACCGGATGGGTGTTTGGGGAGGGAAGGTGACCATATGGTATGGCCACCCACCTCCCGTTTTTTGTTTGAAATCTCTGTTAAAGTGGATGCTAGGGGGTCCTAGGATGCATGCAGTGAAATGTACGTATGTGCCATGGTGACAAGTGTTGGGTTCGGTCGTAACCTACTGGGAAATCACAGAAGTGGAAGAACATGAAACAAAATGATTTCCTGAACCGATTCGAGCTCCGATTGATGCAACAAAAACGATCTAAATAAATCACACGAGATTTATCACCTTGCACATAATATGTTATCCTGTGAAAATCGATGCCGAACTCCATGAAGCTTTAAGCCGCACAAACGTCCGGCCTCTAGAGTTGATCCACACGAATCTCGCAGCAATGGAGTTTTCTTTTCCTTCAATCCGCACAACACAACCCCCTGCCTCAAAGCTTCTAGGAAGAATCCTATTCTTCCAACTAAAACCACTTGACAGCCAGGTATGGAATGGGTTAGATTAAAAGCATTTTTTTTCTGCGGGTTGGAGAATACGGGTTTATAAAGGATTCAAAGGCGGCAGCTTGAATCGCTATTTCAGCCAATCCCGTCATTTAACCGCTTCGGCCAAAAGTAACTACGGTTAAATGTTAAACCTAATGACCCTTTTATATATCAATATATTATTATTAGCTTATATATCAAATAAGCCTAATAATACATACATTATATATATGTCCTTTATATTATTGTATATATACTTTTAAGCCATTTATAAATTCTTTTCCCAAAAGAATTTAACGCTTTAATATATTTTTTCTGTACAATAATATTCCGTTCCGCAAAAGTTATTTGTGTGTGATCCTCTAGGCCTATTATCACTCTAGTTTAAAGATCCATTAACTTCTAATCTAATTAGAAGTAAATTAAACTGGTTATTCCTAATAACCTTTTAATTTGTTCTCGACCTTTTTTATCACGTTGGGTCAAGCAAATCCGCGGGATCCCAGAGGATGCCGGGTTCTTCTATTCCCTGTTTGGCACCTGTAAGTCTTCAGTTACCGTATCGCTATAATCTCTCGCTCATTCTATGAGTCTGATCCGATCATGTGGTATGGTTTCGTCAAACCACTAGTGATCGTGTCATCTGACCATGACCTCCATAATAATTTCACGTTCGTTCCAAACGAACTGATACCACCCTAGCCAGGGATTTAGTGGAGCGTCCATGTCATGACTCATTAATTGTCTGTGATATACCTGACAGTGAGCAACCCCCTTATTGACCATTAACGGTCTTCGCATGTATTCCGATGTGGATAATAATTCAGTGTTTCATAACTTATGGTTAAAGTCACTTAACCAAACATTAAACCACGCGAGTCCTCATGCAAGACCACATTAATGTCTCAAGTCAAAGCATCAACATTACTACTGAGAGAGCTGGATAAACGGTTGACATTAAGTATAATTAACTATCTGAAGATCCATCAACGGATCAGTTCAGTGAACATCCTCCCAAGATGAACACCCACACATATCTGTTGGTGCCCGCACCTATGACCGTGAGATTAGTCATTTACACATCATACGTGCTAATTTACAAGTAATCAATGTCCCAGAGTGATTACTTTCCAATCATGAACAGTTTAAGGTATGTGTCCATATACAGTCAAACTCACATTCGAGATCCCATCTCGAAATTGACTTTACAACTACGTAACCTAGAGACAACGCAAAGCAATCCACATATTACAAGTTTATGCTCTAATTACCACTTAATTATATTGAACAAGATTGTACAACACATTGGGCCTACACGGCCCATAATTGGTCTATAGGACACCCAAAAACTAACAATCTCCCACTTGTACTACAGCCAATTGCCCACAGTCTTGAGGCCCATCTTTTCCCGATGACGCTCAAACACAATTGTAGACACCGATTTTGGACCACCCTTTTGGTCATAAGTCCCATCCACCATTAGTCCTTCATCACCAAAATCCCCCCATTTAGCCATCTCAGCCCACTAACAACTAAGCCCATTAACCAAAGCCCGACTCTAGCCACCTTTTCGTGGAAGGCCAGCCAGTCCGCCTTCCACCCCCTTCGAAGGCCACCCCTTGCCTTCTACCCCCTTGAAGGCCAGCTACCTTGCCTTCCACCCTTTTTGCCACCTTTTTCACTTTTCACCACCTTTTCGTGGAAGGCCAGCCAGTCCGCCTTCCAGCCCCTTCGAAGGCCACCCCTTGCCTTCTACCCCCTTGGAAGGCCAGCTACCTTGCCTTCCACCTTTTGGCCACCTTTTTTCACTTTTCACCACCTTTTCGTGGAAGGCCAGCCAGTCCGCCTTCCACCCCCTTCGAAGGCCACCCCTTGCCTTCTACCCCCTTGGAAGGCCAGCTACCTTGCCTTCCACCTTTTGGCCACCTTTTTTCACTTTTCACCACCTTTTCGTGGAAGGCCAGTCAGTCCGCCTTCCACCCCCTTCGAAGGCCACCCCTTGCCTTCTACCCCCTTGGAAGGCCAGCTACCTTGCCTTCCACCCTTTGGCCACCTTTTTTTACTTTTCACCACCTTTTCGTGGAAGGCCAGCCAGTCCGCCTTCCACCCCCTTCGAAGGCCACCCCTTGCCTTCCACCCCCTTTGAAGGCCACCCCTTGCCTTCCACTCCCTTCGAAGGCCAACCAGGCCGCCTTCCACCACGGGATTGGAAGGCAAGTTGGTTGGCCGTCCACTCCCCTAACTACCACCTTGACCTCGTCTTCCCCACGATCTCCTCTACTCGCCGCCCACGTCCCCACTACTCCGATCACTCCCCACTCCCGCGACTGCCGCACGCACCACCTCCGACCCTTGACCACTTCCTATTAGCTGAAGGTTGATTTACGGAGATTTAGACTCCTATTTTCTCATATTTTTCCCTTCATCTATTTAAACCCCCCAGGTTCCCTCGAGCAAGGGGGTTGGGGTTGGAAAGGGGATTAAGAACGAGTTTCTTTCTCGGAGCGGGTCGGCTTTGAGGAGTCAAGCGGGCAAAGAGTCAGAAGGCTGTTTTAGGAGGAACGTCACTCCAAATGGGCTTGTCTTCCTAACCCTCTTTTACTTTTCACCTTTTTCACTTCATTGCATTTCCAAATTCCGTCCATGCCGTAACATTCTCCCTCTTTCACTCTCTTTTTACCTTCAACACATCATTTCACTTTTCACACACGAGCACTTATCTGCATGCATGCATCCTAGGATGACTTAGCACCCTTTACCCCCAGAGGTTTCAAACAAAAATCGGGAGGTGGGTGGCCATAACATATGGTCACCTTCCCTCCCAAACACCCATCCGGTGCGTCTCCCTCTAATTTTAGTTAATTTTTATGTTTGCATGAACGGATCCTACATGTCACAGTTCTAATCGGGCTATTTCTTTTCTTTGTCTGTCTTCTCTTTTCAGGGGCTCTTACCAGATTCTGCGCGCGGACTACCGAGCTCTCCTCCTCTGGCCGGCCGGAGGAAGAGAAGGGGAAACCACCATCTCCCGCTCCCACAGAACGCGATCACATCCTCACCATCCTGCGGAGCACAGGGACCGAAAGGTAATGCTCCTGGCGATCACATCCTTTATTTCTAACCCCCTTTAAATCGCCACAGTGCTAAGACGAACGGAGGAACCCTCGATTCCTAAGCCTCGCAGCCGCAGCGACGGGGGGACGTTCCGGGCGCCTACAACCCTTTGGCGATCACGATGGGACACTCTCTTGCTTGCCGCGCAGGTAAGACAACTTAAAATACAAGAGCTCCTGTGGACGGCCAAGCACTTGGCCACCCAGGGTCCTGAACGGCCAAGCGCGTGGCCGCCCAGACCGAACGGCCAAGTGCCTGGCCGTCCAGTGGACCGGACGGCCAAGTGCCTGGCCGTCCAGTGGACCGGACGGCCAAGTGCCTGGCCGTCCAGCCCAGCCCGGACAGCCAAGCACCTGGCCGTCCAGAGCCCAGGACGGCCAAGCGTCTGGCCGTCCAGGCAGGACGGCCAACGGCCTGGCCGTCCAGGTCTAGGACAGCCAAGTAGCCTGCCGTCCAGGCGCCGGCCTTTCTGGCTGCCTATTTTTTAGTGTCCTTTTTTTTATATTTTGTTGCGCATTCTAGTTTGCTTTCTTTTTTGTTTACTGTTCTCTTGTCTTTTCTTTTCTTTTCTGTCTGCTGGATTGTTGGTTGATTCAAGGGTACTATCCGCACAGGGGTTTTTAAGGAAGAGCCGGCATCACATCTCTAGTCACCTCTCCCGCAGGATCTAACTCTCCACCTGAGGATTCCCACTCGGGTGCGACTAGTCTTATTCTGTTGGGAACCTCCGTCAGTCTCCGCGAGCCAGGGATTCCCACTTGGCCGCCGAGCAGGTTGTACCTAAACCACCTAATAGGATCCCGGGTGTTGTGTGAGGAATTAATTGAGCCTTTCTGTTCACAATTATCCACCTATAGGTGTCACTGAGAGAACTATTTCAAAATTTAAGACACCTAACTAAACCTTGGTGGAACATCTTTTGAAAGAAGAAAACAGGGTCGTTAAGGGTTTGAACTTGATTTGTTAGAAACCAACACTCATAATACACAGTTAACCTTCCAAGTGAAATATAAAATCTCTTAGGATTTGTATTTCATAATGAACCGAATGTATGTTAACACTGTGTATGGTGACATGTATGAGTTTGGTAACAATGTCACACACAACCCTCTGTTTGAGATTGAAGAGGATCCACAACCAACATTTGTGGGCATGATCCAAACACCTAGAGAGGAACTTAGGGCAAGATACTTGGATGGATCTTCCTCTTCAGAAAGTGACCCTGTAATCTCCAACAGAAACTTCCAAAACCCGAGTGAGGATCCGGAACTTACTGCCGTGTTATCACGATACACCCCTGATCAACTCATCCAATGGGCCTCCTGTGGCAAAACTCAAGACGCCACTCCTCGGAGAACTCACTTCCAAGGATCTTCCAACAGAGCTCAGACTCGCATCAACCATCCACCTCCTACTCCGGTTGCTCCACCCGTCATTCCGATCCCAGTCTCTCCAACTACACCTCCTCCCGAGCAGAAAGAATTCATCTACAAAAGTGAGATTGAAACCTGTGTGCATAAGTTCATGGCCGAGAAACTTACCCTGAAACAACTGCACTCTCTCTCGAGCTATTGTAAGCTCCCTCCGGCCTACTTTCCACTAGGATTCAAAGCCCCCGAGTACAGAAAATATGATGGCACCTCTGACCCTCATGATCACCTGTCAGGTTTCCTCATGGATTCCCATCAATGGCTCTACGACAGAGTCCTCCTTGTCCATCTGTTCCAGAAATCCTTAGAAGGTGAGGCCTTAAGATGGTTTTCTTCCTTGCCCGCCACAGACCTAATCAATTTTGATATGGTCTCCGAAAAATTCATCACCCAGTTTAGTTATATGACAACCATGCCTCCCACCTTGTTTGATCTTGTGATGGAGAAGATGAAGCCTGAAGAGGAGTTCACGTATTTTGCCAACAGGTGGAGGGCAATGGCCTCTAAGGCAGAAGTGGAAATCCCCGAATCTCAAGCTATCACCATGTTGGTCAACAACACTACCCCGCAGCTTCGGTCTATCCTCATACTAAGCGAATTTCACACATTCGCACAAGTTTATAATCGAGCTCGCATAGTTCAATCTCAGATCTGGAGTTCCACTTTGCCATCCTTTTTTGAAAATCAGAACAGAAGTAAGAGGATTCCACCAATAGAGGGAGTGACAATCAATGAACAGGTGAGTATCTTGGGGCAGCCCTTTAGGTCACCCAGTCCTATGTCCAGATCAGACAACCAATCCGATCAGAAACCATATTCAGTAGTTCCCCCTTTCTCCAGTGCCAAGATCAATTGGGGGCACATGAAAGAGGCTGCTGAAACCTTGGAAGTCAAGGGCCCTCCGCCCTCTTATCATGTGGCCCAAGATCCATCTAGCTCTCTAGAAAGGGTGAGCACCCTTGACAAAAATTTGGAACCAAATGTCGATCATAGAGGACAGTACTGGGAGTATGAAGAGGTTGGGATATGGCGTGAGTGCCCTACTAGGATGACCAAACCTAGAGAGCTGTTGCAAGGAGTCTCCATTATCATCCAAGACAAACCTTTGGTCTTGATACGACCAACAGCCATCAACCCAGTTACTCAGGTCCAAGTTCCTTCAATTTCAATCAGAGAACCTCCTCCATCCATCTTGTGTCCAACACCAAAGCCAGGTCCAGTAACCCAACTCTGCCTAATAAATTCACCACCGGTTCAACCCCTAAAGTCAGATCAGGCAGTGGACCCCAGTCCGATTGGTGTTACACTGAGAAATCGCATCATTCCCCCAACAAGTCAACCCTTGGACTCTCAAGAGGATTCAGATCTGTCTAAAAGGATTGCTCAATCCAAACATGACATCCTACAGCATCTAGGGAGAACTCCCGCCAAGATTTCGGTCCTAGGGTTGATTAGGAGATCTCCTACACACAGGGAGACATTGTTCAAGTTCCTCCAGCGAATTTCAGTCAATGGAGATCTTCCCATCACGGGGCTCACAAATGTCATTCTCTCAGTCACCCGGACACCTACAATATCCTTCACAGATAAGAATCTAGCTCCCCCTGAATGCCAATCCCTTCCCTCATGCTTGACCCCAACACTCAAGGGTCACTCATTGGACTCCGTCCTGTTGGATACTGGGGCATCAATCAATGTCTGTCCGCTCAAGACCCCCAAGAAAGTAGGGATTGATCCAAAAAAGGTTGAGTCTACTTCCATGACGATCTCAAATGGGAATCTGGAAATTGGCCCAGTGGCCTTGATCTTTGAATCCTACATCCTTGATGTCAAGCCCATATACAACGCCATTTTGGGAAGGCCTTGGATGGACCAGACCCTGGGAGTGCCCTCCACTAATCATCAGCACTATAAATCCCCATACAATGGGAAGATTGTCAAAATGCAGAGAACTCCCTGTCTTGAGTCTTTGGGATCACTCTCGACTGAACAAATTCCATCCATGATCACTCCTGGAAAAGGGGCAGAGCTCATCCTTTTATCGGTTGACTCTCAGTTCAAGTCCCAGCCTAGCATAGATTGGCAGCTTATGGACAAAATGGGGTATAGTTCGGGATCTGGGTTAGGCAATGAAAAGCAGGGAATTCAAGAACCTATCTTTGAAAATCCAACCAGTGGAGGATTCAAATTGGGTTACCTACCAACCAAACCAACTGAGGAATCAATAAAATGAAGTCTCTTGGATCACTTTGTGAAGGAAAGTCAAGAGGTACTCAAGATACACTATCTTGAGGATGAGTTGAAGGAAACAAGCACTGAAGCTCAAAGAGAAGATGCAGAAGATTTCTCTACACAGCTGCTGTTCTATGAATCAACCACTCGACGAGAATGAGCCTCCTTAGTGAGGGATGAACCGGTACCCACCGCTCTCATTCCCTTCCTATTCTACACACCTGCCCTTCTCAGGCTCTTATCACCAGTGATAGCCCACTCCTGGGGCAATTCTGCCATCATTGGGTCTGTGTCTCAAAGACCCACCTTTGCAACATGTTTGACTCACCCTCTGAGTCTTGTGCATAATCGCTTAGGGATTGGATAGCTTCCTCTTTATCTACAAGTTGTAGAGGTAAGTAGGTTCTTTCATTTCTAGTTAGCAAATAAGTGTAAATATTTGAAAATTGTTGAAAAGCTTTCCTTTGGATAGGAGTCTATTTGAAGAAGTTTTACTCTTAAAAATACAAAAAAATTCAAAATTTTCAAAATCTCAAAAAATCGAATATCCAAAAAGCATGAAAATATTTGTAAATATGTACATACTTTAATGAAAATGACAAAAAAATCAGAAAAGACACAAAATCCAACTGTCTGGTGACTGCCACGTAACCCCCTGTCTAGGTCTAGTTGCATGATAGATTGGGTTAACATTGCGATTTGGCTAAGACTTTGGTCCACCAGAATCTTGGACGTGTCTACTTTATTTTCATACGGATCCCTATGATCATTCCGAGATGCACACACTTACACGTTTTTTCAAAAGAGAACCCTTTAAAATGAGTTCCAAGTCTTTAGTATACTGTCAAAATGCAACATTTGCTCTTCGTCTCTCGACCAATCAGGACAGTTGACGCCCTTAAACGGTCGAGCTCAGCGAATTGCGGTTCCTCAACAACCCGATAGATGTAACCCCTCAAAAAAAGGGCCCCAAAAATGAAATGTAAAGAACCAGAGCACGTGAAGAGGGCAATGTCCCCGCAGGCGGAATATCAAATAACCCCAAAAAAAGCATCAAAAAGAAATACAAAAAAGAAAAAGGGGTTCAAGCAATCATGAAAAAGCCTAGTCGTGACCGTGCCTGGCCATGAAATCTAATAAAGGCCTGAAAAGTCAAAATATGGGCATCTAGGAGGTCAAAAGGAGTCCGTTTTGTCACAGCTCGTCCTTTTAACGGTTTTGTCAATCCTCCTTTGAGGTTTATCTCCAAAATTTCTTCACTTTTTCCCCCTCAAGGTTAGCACGAGACAACTACCTAAAGACCGAACATCATTTTAAATGGTTCGCTTTTCAAAAATCATCACATGCTCACATGATCACAGGAGTCTAAAATGGGTGAAGAGTAATGTCGATGTTTCTGGTGAACCAATTCCTTAGCCATAATCACAATGAGCACTCTCAAAGACTTCGGGCTTAGGTCAATGCATACGCGTCATCAATAGGTGCGACGGCGTCTGATTCCGGGTCAGCGTCGCGCGGTTGACCGTTAGGGTTCCAAGGTGTTCCATCATATACCTTCTAGATTGTAAGGAAAGAGACCTGGGTCGGGCAAATTATTTACCTCGAAAACTTTTTGGGCAAACTTGGTGGTCGGAAGCAGCTGGGAGCCTAAGCATGGCATGACGGTATTGTCATCAGTATGAGTCTTAGCCGGTCAAGGTTAGTTTGAGGAGTCTAGAGGCCCAAATCAATCTAGATGTGTGCTTAAGATACCTGGGAGGTTGAGTGTGCATTTTCCTTCCATCATCCAACCAGCCTAAGTTTGGGCAGTCACCAGGCCGACGGAATCAAAAATATGTTTTCATCACACACTCCACTTGTTAATATCCGCTATCATTTGCATATTTACTTCTTGCATCAGTTTCGATATTCTTCATTTTGTCTGGTTAGTAACACGGCCTCTTGACCCTATGCGAAGGCTAGGGAAAAGGTAGTTGCTCTTTTGGGCAAGGGGCCGAAAACAGATACTACTAACTGTTTCCCCTTCATTTCTGTGCATACAGGAAAAAGGATTCTGTCCAAAAGGTGGACACTTTTGTTGTCGAGTCGAAGCCAAAAGCATCCGGATTGGCATTCTACTTTGAGAATGGCCATATCTTCTGTGCTGGCTTCGACTCGACAGGGACCTTTGTCCCTCGTTTCCTTGCAGCTTATTATTAAGATATTGTGGATCATTTATTATCTACATTTACTGATGTGCGTTCTTGCAGCTGCAGGGAACCTGAAGCAAGTAGCATTGAAGACACAGGAGGCTAATCACTTCGGGCGTATAGACTCTGAGTTCCTCTCTAAACAAAACAATGAGGAGTCTATATTTCCCAAGTTATTCGATTGGCCAATAAACCCCTCCTGTTTGCATTAGGAATTTGTTTTTAATTTCAACCCAGCATGCATTTGCATAAGCACTCATCCTCGCCCTAGGGGCAATGACCATCATTCATCACTCTGCTTAATCCATCGCTGATCTGTGATTCTGGCGATTGTACGTTTGTTAGCCTTTTGAATTGCAAGACCTCTTCCCTTTTTTTCAATACGTGTGCTTAAGATTCTCTCACTTGGCGATCCCATGATGCGTCAGGCCACCGCGCGCCCGTTGTGTCGAGAGTTCTTCAAGTCACACTCCTATACCTTTTCATGCTCGAGATCCCCTTGGGCCAGATCGCTACATTATGGTGCGCCAAGGCCTCGCGGTTCCAGCACCCGAGGGTCCCACGGACTGTGATTCTCTAGTACTGAACTTTGTCCCTTTTCTTAAACCACTCTTGCAACTCAAATAGCTAGCTTTCATGCATTTGCCGCACTCTCATACCATCTTTGGATATAGCTCATCCTTTCTTCGGGCTGTCCAAAATCTGGTTCGATTTCCGGAACACCTATTTATCATTCTGTTCCACTCCACTGCAAAACAGGTGTCCCGGAGGGGCATTTGTAGACACCGATTTTGGACCACTCTTTTGGTCATAAGTCCTATCCACCATTAGTCCTTCATCACCAAAATCCCCCCATTTAGCCATCTCAGCCCACTAACAACTAAGCCCATTAACCAAAGCCAAACTCTAGCCACCTTTTCGTGGAAGGCAAGCCAGTCCGCCTTCCCCCCCCTTCGAAGGCCACCCCTTGCCTTCTACCCCCTTGAAGGCCAGCTACCTTGCCTTCCACCCTTTTTGCCACCTTTTTCACTTTTCACCACATTTTCGTGGAAGGCCAGCCAGTCCGCCTTCCAGCCCCTTCGAAGGCCACCCCTTGCCTTCTACCCCCTTGGAAGGCCAGCTACCTTGCCTTCTACCTTTTGGCCACCTTTTTTCACTTTTCACCACCTTTTCATGGAAGGCCAGTCAGTCCGCCTTCCACCCCCTTCGAAGGCCACCCCTTGCCTTCTACCCCCTTGGAAGGCCAGCTACCTTGCCTTCCACTTTTTTGCCACCTTTTTTCACTTTTCACCACCTTTTTGTGGAAGGCCAGCCAGTCCGCCTTCCACCCCCTTCGAAGGCCACCCCTTGCCTTCTACCCCCTTGGAAGGCCAGCTACCTTGCCTTCCACCTTTTTGCCACCTTTTTTCACTTTTCACCACCTTTTCGTGGAAGGCCAGCCAGACCGCCTTCCACCCCCTTAGAAGGCCACCCCTTGCCTTCCACCCCCTTCGAAGGCCAACCGGGCCGCCTTCCACCACGGGATTGGAAGGCAAGTTGGTTGGCCGTCCACTCCCCTAACTACCACCTTGACCTCGTCTTCCCCACGATCTCCTCTACTCGCCGCCCACGTCCCCACTACTCCGATCACTCCCCACTCCGGCGACTGCCGCGCGCAACACCTCCGACCCTTGACCACTTCCTATTGGCTGAAGGTTGATTTACGGAGATTTAGACTCCTATTTTCTCATATTTTTCCCTTCATCTATTTAAACCCCCCATGTTCCCTCGAGCAAGGGGGTTAGGGTTGGAAAGGGGATTAAGAACGAGTTTCTTTCTCGAAGCGGGTCGACTTTGAGGAGTCAAGCGGACAAAGAGTCAGAAGGCTATTTCAGGACGAACGTCACTCCAAATGGGCTTGTCTTCCTAACCCTCTTTTACTTTTCACCTTTTTCATTTCATTGCATTTCCAAATTCCGTCCATGCCGTAACATTCTCCCTCTTTCACTCTCTTTTTACCTTCAACACATCATTTCACTTTTCACACACGAGCACTTATCTGCATGCATGCATCCTAGGATGACTTAGCACCCTTTACCCCCAGAGGTTTCAAACAAAAATCGGGAGGTGGGTGGCCATAACATATGGTCACCTTCCCTCCCAAACACCCATCCGGTGCGTCTCCCTCTAAATTTAGTTAATTTTTATGTTTGCATGAACGGATCCTACATGTCAAAGTTCTAATCGGGCTATTTCTTTTCTTTGTCTGTCTTCTCTTTTCAGGGGCTCTTACCAGATTCTGCGCGCGGACTACCGAGCTCTCCTCCTCTGGCCGGCCGGAGGAAGAGAAGGGGAAACCACCATCTCCCGCTCCCACAGAACGCGATCACATCCTCACCATCCTGCAGAGCACAGGGACCGAAAGGTAATGCTCCTGGCGATCACATCCTTTATTTCTAACCCCCTTTAAATCGCCACAGTGCTAAGACGAACGGAGGAACCCTCGATTCCTAAGCCTCGCAGCCGCGGCGACGGGGGGACGTTCCGGGCGCCTACAACAATCTGTGACAAAGGCTTAGTCAATGGATCTGTAATATTGTCTTCTGATGGTACACGCTCTACCATCACATCTCCCCTTGCAGCAGCGCCTTAGAATATGCTTCGACCTTTGGTGAGACCGAGGTTCCTTCGCCTGCGCGATGGCCCCATTATTATCACATAATAATGGGATGAGATCTGATATGTTGGGAACTATATCAAGTTCCGAGATGAATTTCTTCATCCAGACCGCTTCCTTGGTAGCTTCAGCCACAACTATATACTCTGCCTCTGTCGTTGAATCCGCAATCGTTTCTTACTTGGAACTCTTCCAACTGACCGCCCCTCCATTTAATATGAATACAAATCTAGACATGGATTTGGTATCATCCGAATCTGACTGAAAACTAGAGTCTTATATATGCTCTCAATTGCAAGTCCTCTTCTCCTCCATACAGCAAGAAAAGATCCTTAGTTCTTCTCAAGTACTTAAGGATACATTTCACTGCTTTCCAGTGCTCTTCACCTGGATCACACAGATATCTGATGGTAATGCTCAAAGCATTGGCCACATCAGGGCGAGTACATAGCATGGCATACATGATCGACCCTATTGCTGAGGCATAGGGTACTCGACTCATGTGATCTACTTTCTCAGGTGTTCTAGGGGCCATGCCCTTAAATAGGTAAATTCCATGTCTCATAGGAATGAGACCTCTTTTGGAATTTTCCAACTTGAATCTCCTGAATATAGTATCTATGTACATGGATTGGGACATTCCCAGCATTCTTTTTGATCTATCACGATAGATCCTTATGCCCAGCACATAGGATGCTTTTCCCAAATCCTTCATGGAGAATGTCTTGGACAACCAAGACTTCGTTGATGTCAGCATCCATATATCATTCCCAATGAGTAAGATGTCATCAACATAGAGGACCAAGAAGGTTCCTGAGCTCCCACTGACCTTCTTGTAAACACAGGGTTCGTCTTCATTTCGAATGAAGTCAAAAGATTTGATAACCTCATCAAATCTCATATTCCAACTTCGAGACGCCTGCTTCAATCCATAAATGGATTTCTGAAGCTTGCATACCTTATTGGGATGTTGCTTAGATGTGAATCCATCAGGTTGTATCATGTACACCTTTTCTGACAGGTTTCCATTAAGGAAAACTGTCTTCACATCCATCTGCCAGATCTCATAATCTAGGCATGTTGCAGTGGCAAGGAGGATTCTAATTGACTTTATCATTGCTATTGGTGAAAAAGTTTCTTCATAGTCAATTCCTTATCTTTCACGATATCCCTTTGCCACCAGACGAGCTTTATAAGTGTCAATTTATCCATCTGCTCCGATCTTCCTTTTGAAGATCCATTTGCAGCCAATAGGGACCTTCCCATCAGGTATGTCAACCAAGTTTCAAACTTGATTGGTATACATGGATTGGATTTCTGAATCCATAGCTTCCTTCCATTTATCAGAGTCAGAATTACGAATTGCCTCCTGATAGAATTGAGGATCATCATCCTCATTTATCTCTACCTTAGACGAATTGTCAGAGATATGTCCAACATATCTCTCAGGTTCTCTAGGTACCCTACCAGATCTTCGCAATATCTGTGTTTCATTTTGAGCATTTTCCGTAAGTGGTGTCTCATCTAATGAGACTGTGTCCCTAGTTTGTATCGTCCAGTTCTATCTGGCTCCCACTATTTTTCTGGAGGAAATATTCTTTCTCCAGGAATACAGCTCTTTTGGCCACTAAGACCCTTTGCTCAGAAGGGTGATAGAAATAATATCTAAATGTCTCTTTTGGATATCCCACAAACCTACACTTGTCTGTTCTCGACTCTAGCTTATCTGCGTCATTCCTCTTTATATGGGCAGGACACCCCCAAATTTTAATATGATTAAAGTTCGGTTTCCTTCCCTTCCATATCTCATATGGTGTGGTAGGAACTGACTTACTCGAAACCCTATTTAACAAGTAGGCTGCAATCTCTGAAGCGTACCCCCATAGAGACAATGGTAATTCTGTCAAGGACATTATGGAACGGACCATGTCTAACAAGGTCCTATTTCTCCTTTCAGATATACCATTATGCTGTGGCGTATATGGTGGGGTCCACTGAGAAATTATTCCATTGCCCTTCAGGTAAGAAGTGAATTCGAGACTTAAGTATTCACCTCCTCAATCCGATCGAAGAGTTTTAATATTTTTACCAGTCTGCTTCTCTACTTCATTCTTATATTCCTTAAATTTCTCAAAAGCTTGTGATTTATATATCATTAAATACACATAGTCATACCTAGAGAAGTCATCAATAAAGGAAATGAAATAGAGATATCCTCCTTTAGCGTCTATTGACATGGGTCCACATACATCCGTATGTATGAGTTCCAGAAGCTCAGCAGCTCTTTCACCATGTCCATTAAAAGGAGTTTTGGTCATCTTCCCCATGAGACGCGACTCACAGATATCAAATGTTTTGAATTCGAATGAATTCAAGTATCCATTTAAACATAGGTGAGAAATCATTTTCTCTCCTATATGACCAAGTCTGCAATGTCAAAGATATGCAGGATTCACTTCTTTTGTCTTATCACAGGAAACCTTCATTTATAATTGCCTTGCAATTTCTATTCCAGTGTTCAATCTGTCCACACCGAAAGCATTTGCTGTCTTTTTCATCCTTCTTGCCCTTACCCTTGCCTGCCTTGGTGATCTGATTACCATTAGTCGGTTTCTTTACCTTCTTGTTATTGGGTGTCTGGGTGGCCTTCCTTTTCTTGTTGGTCCGACTAACAATCATTACAGAAGATAGTCCCTTCAGCACTCTTTAACATGTTTAGGAGTTCTGGTAGAGAAACCTCAATCCTATTCATGTTAAAGTTCATGATGAAGGGAGAAAATGATTCAGGCAATGACTGCAAAATGAGATCAATGCTAAGTTCAAAATCCAACTTGAATCCTAGCCCATTGAGTCTCTCTATCCACTCCATCATTTTTAGTACATGAGCCTGTACTGAAGTGCTCTCAGACATCCTAGTACTGAAAAGTTTCTTAGAGAGCTCATACCTCTCTATCCTACCCTGCTCCCCAAAGAGCTGGCGTAGTTGGAGAAGTATAGCTCTACAATCTATCTTTTCAAATTGCCTCTGTAGCTCAGGAACCATAGAGGTAGTTTGTGCAAGGGAAGAATCTTCCGACCATTTTGCATAATTTAATTGATCACCCTCCTCGGCATCAGCAGGAGGCTCAGGTTGAATTGTGTCTAACACGTACACAATCTTTTCGGCTGTTAAGACAATTTCCAGATTACGTAGTCAATCTTGATAATTAGGTCCAGTCAATTTGTTCGCATCCAAGATGCGATGGAGGTAATTAGACAACGACATAATGATCTGAATGAAAAATAAAAGACAACATTTTTAACATACGTTCAAGGTTCTAACTTAGATGTGGTTTTTCTATCTTAGTTAGCTCTACTATTTTGCGTCGAACTATATGACCCTCAATCATATAGAACGGGAGATCACGGCGATCATCCTAGTGGGTCGAAATCCTAACAGAACTGAGATGCAACCTTGTGGAAAGCACAACAAATCACATCCCATTCCTTGGGCAGTCAACAGCACTTGCATCCAATGCAATATCCGACTTTCGGCCCCCGAGCAGTCATCCCCTTGTGAAAAGCACAACAAAGGACACTCTAAGTTAGATCGCACCACCATTACTACACAGTAATGAGTTCGTGACCCGACCATTCTGGAAAGCACAACAAGACCAAGTTCAGTTCCTCATCCCATTGAAGCAAAGCTTTAGGGCTGAAATCCTGCCACCAAATCATGAACCATGTGGAAAGCACAACAAATCTATAAAATAATGGCAGTCAGTCACCCTATAATGGTAGAGGGCCACGACGGTTTCTAAAGCCACGTTTACAGATCTAATATTTAATAAAGAGGGAATTTTACTTTTATCTTGGTCTCACCTTAAGTGGTAGAATAAATATATTCATGCTATATATTTACTGTACCTAGTAATTGCTTAAAATAAATGCATCCCGTGCAAATAAATAAGCCTGGGTGATCATGGACTCTAAGTAAAGCTACGCTGATATCCATCCTACTTCCCAAGCAGCAAGATCATCCTTGCAGTTCGTCCTCCGTGCCTTCAAGCTCCATTCGCAGCATTAATTACAATAATTACACGGCTCGCAGACCGAAAAAAGAATTACATGCCAAATAATTTCCAGCAGCCCTTAAGGCGAGTACATTCATCGGAAGAAGATAGAATTACATTAGAAATTAAATAAAGGAAGAAGGAAGTCTCGCTGGCCTAAAACGAATTGAGCTAAGTCCATGATCACCCACCATTCCAAACACAATCATATCAATCACAGAAGGGTTATTTTTTAAAATAATCCTTATATTTGGATTGAAATCAAAGGTTGTGCAAACGAGAAATTTTGGGCATGTTTAATTCTGAAAAACTCATTGTTACATTTAAAATTAATCTAATAGAGACCAAAATAATTATGGCATCACAGTAACATTCATGCTTAGAATTATTCCATACATATAACAGGATACATACATGAATTTAAAAAATTAAATTCAATCAATCACAACAATTAAGACAATCATGAAATTTAAATTCAAATTAATCATCCAATGATATAATACAATGTAATTAAATGGTCGTCTTCAATTATCTTTCATTAAAATTCACAATTTATTCCTTTAAAAATTATCTAATAATTTTGCAAATTCAAAATTTAAAGTTTAACGACAATCCTCTCAAAATTTTGAATTTAACATTTATCTAATAATTAAAAATTCAAAAGTTTGAATTTATACGTAAACTTCAATTAAACTCAAAATTTATATGATAATTATCAGATTAATCAACAATAAATTTAATTAATCCTATCCGATAATTATCTTAATTTTTGAGATAAAATTTTAATTTTCTAAGCCAGCGCAGTGCGCAGTGCTGGTTAGAGCAGTGCGCCTAACAGTGTGAAAAATCGGGTAACAAAATAATTTCAAATAATTTTAAAATTATGTGGACGGCAAGGCCATGCGCCTTCCGCCAAGTGGAAGGTCATATGGTGGGCCGTCCACCACTTGTGGTGGACGGCCACCATGTGCCTTCCACCAAGTGGAAGGCCACATGGTTGGCCATCCACCCTTGTGGTGGACGGCCACCACATGTATTGCCGTTTAAAAAAAAAATTATTCTTTTTTTTCGAAAAAATTTCGGAAAAAATTCCGCAAACTTGACGGCCACTCCAAGTGCCGTTTATGTTCAGGACGGCCACTCCAAGTGCCATTTACATAGCCATGGACGGCGGCCCAGCCTGCCATCCACAACCTGACGGCCGTCCAACCAGCCATCCAGACTCCCACTGTCTCCGAAAAATAAATTTTTCAGGATCCAAAAATTAAAATAAAATTAAAGAACTCGAACATAATGTTACAACATAGATCGTTGTTCCCAGTTGCATCAATAGGAGCCTAAACCTGGCTCTGATACTAGTTTTGGGTTCGGTCGTAACCCCCCGGAAAATCACAGAAGCATAATAACATAAAACAAAATGATTTTCCGAACCGATTCAGGCTCCGATTGATGCAACAAAAACGATCTAAATAAATCACACGAGATTTATCACCTTACACAGAATATGTTATCCTGTGAAAATCGATGCCGAATTCCATGAAGCTTTAAGCCGCACAAACGTCCGGCCTCTAGAGCTGATCCACACGAATCTCGCAGCAACGGAGTTTTCTTTTCCTTCAATCTGCACAACACAGCCCCCTGCCTCAAAGCTTCTAGGAAGAATCCTATTCTTACAACTAAAACCACTTGACAGCCAGGTATGGAATGAGTTGGATTAAAAGCATTTTTTTCTACGGGTTGAAGAATATGGGTTTAGAAAGGATTCAAAGGCGACAGCTTGAACCGCTATTTCAGCCAATCCTGTCATTTAACCACCTCGGCTAAAAGTAACTGCAGTTAAATGTTAAATCCGATCACCCTTTTATATATCAATATATTATTATTAGCTTATATATCAAATAAGCTTAATAATACATATAATATATATATATTATTGTATATATACTTTTAAGCCATTTATAAATTCTTTTCCCAAAAAAATTTAATATTTTAGTATATTTTTCTATACAATAATATTTCGTTCTGCAAGAGTTATTAGTGTGTGATCCTCTAGGCCGATTATCACTATGGTTTAAAGATCCATTAACTTCTAATCTAATTAGAAGTAAATTAAATCGGTTATTCCCAATAACCGTTTAATTTGTTCCGGACCTTTTTGATCACATTCGGTCAAGCAAATCCGCGTGATCCCAGAGGATGCCGGGTTCTTCTATTCCCTGTCTGGCACCTATAAGTCTTCAGTTACCGTATCGCAATAATCTCTCGCTCACTCTATGAGTCTGATTCGATCGTATGGTATGGTTTCGTCAAATCACTAGTGATCGTGTCGTCTGACCATGACCTCCATAATAATTTCGCGTTCGTTCCAAACGAACTGATACCACCCTGGCCAGGAATTTAGTGGAGCGTCCATGTCATGACTCATTAATTGTCTGTGATATACCTGACAGTGAGCGACCCCCTTATTGACCATTAACGGTCTTCGCATGTATTCCGATGTAGCTAATAATTCAGTGTTTCATAACTTATGGTTAAAGTCACTTAACCAAACACTAAACCATGCGAGTCCTCATGCAAGACCACATTAATGTCTCAAGTCAAAGGATCAACGTTACTACTGAGACAGATAGATATTCAATTGACATTAGGTATAATTAACCACCTGAAAATCCATCAGTAGATCAGTTCAATGAACATCCTCCCAGGATGAACACCCACACATATGTGCTAATGCCCCGAACCTATGACCATGAGATTAGTCATCTACACATCGTGCGTGCTGATTTACAAGTAATCAATGTCCCAGAGTGATTACTCTCTAATCAGGAACAGTTTAAGGTATGTGTCTATATACAGTCAAACTCACATTCGAGATCCCATCTCGAAATTGACTTTACAACCACATATCCTAGGGACAATGCAAAGCAATCCACATATTACAAGTTTACGCTCTAATTACCACTTAATTATATTGAACAAGATTGTACAACACATTGGGCCAACACGGCCCATAATTGGTCTGTAGGACACCCAAAAACTAATAGCTGGCCTTCCATGGGTAGTGGAAGGCGGCCCAGTTGGCCTTCCACGGGTGAGAGGAAGTGGAGATTGGTTAATGGGCGTGATTATTTAGTGGGCTGAATTATGTGAGAAAATTAGATGGATTATGGTGGTAATGTGGGATTTATGATCCATGAGGTGTCCAAAATCGGGCGTCTACAAATGCCCCTCCTGGACACTTGTTTTGCAGTAGAGTTGAACAGAATGATAAATAAGTGTGCCGGAAATCGAACCTGATTTTGGACGGCCTAAAAAGGATAGGCTATTCCCAAGGAAGATATGCAAATGTGTTGAATGGACGAGAGTTAGCTATTTGGATTGCAAGGGTGATTTGGAACGGGAACAAAATCCATACTGGAAAATCACAATCCGTGGGACCCTCGGGTGCTGGAACCGCGAGGCCTTGGCGCACTAGGATGCATGGCGATCTAGCCCAAGAGAATCTCAAGCAAGGAAGCTAGAGGGAGCGTGACTTAAAAAGGTCTCAACACAACGGGCGCACGATGGCCTGGCACATCACATGATCGCCAAGTGAGAGATTCGCAAGCACGTGGATTTAGGAGAAAAGGCAAGGTCTTGCAATTCAAAGAACTGACAAATGAACAAATGCCAGACTCACAAATCAACAATGGGTTAAGTAGAATGATAAATTATGGTCATTACCCCTAGCGCGGGGGTGGATGGTTATGCAATGCATGCTGGTTTAAAATTTAGAAAATAAATTCCTAATGCAAATGCAAACAAGAGGGATTTATTAGTCAATCGAATAACTTGGGGAGTATAGACTCATCATTATTTTGTTTAAAGAGGAATTCAGAGTCTATACGCCCAAAGATATTAGTCTCCTGTGTTTTTAATCCTACTTGCTTCGGATTCCCTGCAGCTGCAAGAACGCACATCAGCAAATGTAAATAATCAATGATCCGCAACATTTTAATGACAAACTGCAAGGAAGCGAGGGACAAAGGTCCCCGTCGAGTCGAAGCCAGCATGGAAGATATGGTCATTCTCAAAGTAGAATGCCAATCCGACTGCCTTTGGCTTCGACTCGACAACAAAAGTTTCCACCTTTTGGATAGAGAATCTTTTTCCTGTATACACAACACTGAGGGGAAAATAGTTAATAGTATCTGTTTTCGGCCCCTTGCCCAAAAAAGAGCAACTACCGTTTCCCTAGCCTTCGCATAGGGTCTAGGGGCCGTGTCCTACTAACCAAACGATAATGGAAATAATAAGCAACCATGCAAATGCTAGCAAATATTAACAAATGAGGTGTGTGGTGTGGATGTTTTTAATAAATGAAAACATGTTTTTGATTCCGATCATCTGATGACTGCCCATTCTTAGGCTAGTTGAATGATGAAAGGGAAATGCTTACTCAACTTCCCAGGTATCTTAAGCACACATCTAGGTTGATTTGGGCATCTAGACTCCTCAAACTAACCTTGACCGGCTAAGACTCACACTGATGACAATACCGTCATGCTATGCTTAGACTCCCAGCCGCATCCGACCACCAAGTTTGCCCAAAAAGTTTTTGAGGTAAATGATTTGCCCGACCTGGGTCTCTTTCCTTACAACCTAGAAAATATAAGATGGAACACCTTGAAACCCTAACGGTCAACCGCACGACGCTGATCCGGAATCATACGCCGTCGCACCCATTGGTGACGCGCTTGCATTGACCTAAGCCCGAAGTTTTGAGGGTGCTCATCGAGATTATGGTTAAGAAATTGACTCACCAGAAATACGGACATTACTCTTCACCCATTTTGAACCTCTATGATCACGTGAGCATGTGATGATTTTTTAAAACGAACCACTTTAAAATGATGTTCAATCTTTAGATAGCTATCTCATGTTAAACCTTGGGAGAGAAAAAGTGAAGAAATTTAGAGGCAAACCTCACAGGAGGATCAACAAAACCGTTAAAAGATAGAGCTATGACAAAACGGATCCTTTTTTGACCTCTTAGATGCCCCTATTTACTTTTTGATTTTTCAGGCCTTTGATAGATTTCATGGCCAGGCACGGACACGACCATGATTTTTTGTGTGATTGCTTGAACCCTTTTGATTTTCTTCTTGGCATTTTCAGGGTTATTTGCTTTTCACTTCTTATTCCGCCTACGGGGACACTATCCTCTTCACGTACTCTGGTCTTTTACATTTCATATTTGGGCCCATTTGAAGGGTTACATCTATCGGGTTGTCGGAGAACCGCAGTTTGCTGAGCTCGACCGTTTAAGGGCGTCGACGGTCCTGATCAGCCGAGAGACGAAGAGTAAAGGCTGCAATTGACAATGTACTAAAGGCAGTGAACTCATTTTAAGAAGGTTCACTTTGAAAAGCGTGTAAATGTGTGCATCTCATAATGACCACAGAGGTCCATATGAAAGTAAAGCAGGCACGTCGGTTCTGGTGGACCAAAGTCTTAACCAAACCTTAATGATACCAATCTATCATGCAGTTAGACCTAGACAGGGGTTACATGGCAGTCACCAAACAATTGGATTTTGTGTTTTTCTAAAATTTTTTGTGCTTTTCATTAAAGTGTGTACATATTTACAAATATTTTTGCTACTTTTCAGAATATTCAATTTTTTTGAATTTTGAAATTTTTTATTTTTTGTGCATTTTTAAGGGTAGAATTTCTTTAGATAGACCCTATCCAAAGGAAAATAATTTTTCAAATATTTACACTTATTTGCTAACTCTTGAACTAGAAATGAAAGAACTTACTTACCTCTACAACTTTTAGATAAAGAGTAAGCTATCCAATCCCTAAGCGATTATGCACAAGACTCTGAGAGTAAGTCAGACATGTTACAAGGGCGGGTCCTTGAGACAGAGACCCAATGATGGCGGAATTGCCCCAGTATGTGAACTCCTCATTGGTGGTTTCATACCCTTCGGTATGAGAGTGGGACTTTTTCTCTTTTTGGGGATCGTAGTCTCCAAGCATAAAACACTTGGGGGAATGTGCTACGACCGGTGATGGAAGCCTGAGAACAAAAGGTGGGTGGAATAGGAAGGGAACGAAAGCGGCGGGTGCCGATTCATCCCTCACTAAGAACGTTCCTTCTCGTGGGGTATTTGGTTCATGAAACAATGACCATGTACCGATGTCTTCCTCATCTTCTTTTCGAACTTCATTAATTGTTTCTTTCAACTCATCCTCAAGATGATGTATCTTGAGTACCTCTTGATCTTCCTTCATAAAGTGATCCAAAAGAGTCCATTTTATTGATCCCTCAGTTGGTTTGGTTGGTAGGTAACCCAATCTGAATCCTCCAATGGTCGGATTTTCTGAAATAGGCTCCTGAATTCCTTGCTCTTCCTTGGCTAGCTCAGATCCCGAATCATATCCCATTTTGTCCATAAGCTGCCAACCTATGCTAGGCCGGGGTTTGGGTTGAGAGGAAACCGATGAAAGGATGGGCTCTTTCCCTTTTCCAAAAGAGATCATGGATGGAATTTGTTCAGTCGAGACTGAGTCCAAAGACTCAATATAGGGGGTACTCTTCATTTTGACAATCTTCCCATTGTATGGGAATTTATAGCACTGATGATTAGTGGAGGGCACTCCTAGGGTTTGGTCCATCTAGGTAGGGCACTCACGCCATACCCCAACCTCTTCATATTCCTAGTGTTGTCCTCTGCGATCAACATTCGGTTCCAAATTTCTGACAAGGGTATTCACCCTTTCTAGAGAGCTAGATGGATCTTGAGCTACCTGATGAGAGGGCAGAGGGTCTTTCATAATTCTTGATTCTCTTTTGGCTTTCAAGGTTTCAATAGC
Source organism: Zantedeschia hybrid cultivar (assembly GCA_030544215.1). Classification (NCBI taxonomy): domain Eukaryota; kingdom Viridiplantae; phylum Streptophyta; class Magnoliopsida; order Alismatales; family Araceae; genus Zantedeschia; species Zantedeschia hybrid cultivar. The sequence goes on from JARZZO010000009.1 coordinate 47,787,523, forward strand.
CTCTTTCATGTGCCCCCAATTGATCTTGCCTTCCTCATTCAAATCATATACCCAATCCTTGAAAGTGAAGCAGTCATAAATTGTATGCCCCGACACTCTATGATACAGATAGTATCTGGACATATCAACGTTGCAGGGGATGGCCTTATGCTGAGGTGGAAGCTGGATAGCATTGCAAGATAATAAGGCATGGAAAATGTCCAACAGAGATTCCGGCAAAGGTGGATATGAGGCATGTTTGGACATAGGTAGACTGTAGCTAGTCGAAGGGGGAACTGCTGAGTGTGGTTTTTGATTGGATTGGTTGTCTGATCTGGACATAGGATTAGGTGACCTAAAGGGCTGCCCCAAGGCACTCACCTGTTCATTGATTGTCACTCCCTCTATTGGTGGAGTTTGTGTGGTCTTCTTATTTCTGTTCTGGTTTTCAAAGAAGGATGGCAAAGTGGAACTCCAGATCTGAGATTGAACTACCCGAGCTCAATTATAAAGTTGTGCGAATGTGTGAAATTCGCTCAGCATGAGAATAACTCGAAGCTGCGGGGTAGCGTTATTGACCACCATGGTGATAGCTTGAGATTCAGGGATTGACACTTCCACCCTAGAGGCCATTGCCCTCCACCTGTTGGCAAAATATGTGAAGTTCTCTTCGGGCTTTATCTTCTCCATCACAAGATCAAACAAGGTGCGAGGCATGGTTGTCATATGACTTAAATGAGTGATGAATTTTCCAAAGACCATATCAAAATTGATTAGGTATGTGGCGGGCATGGAAGAAAACCATCTTAAGGCCTCACCTTCTAAGGATTTCTAGAACAGATGGACAAGGAGAACTCTGTCGTAGAGCCATTGATGAGAGTCCATAAGGAAACCTAATAGGTGGTGATGAGGGTCAGAGGTGCCATTATATTTCCTTATACTTGGGGGCTTTGAATCCTGGTGGAAAGTAGGCTGGAGGGAGCTTACAATAGCTCGAAAGGGAATGAGGTTGTCTCAGGATAAGATTTTTGGCCATGAGCTGCTGCACACAAGTCTCGACCTCATTCTTGTAAATGAACTCCTCCTGCTTGGGAGGTGTGATCTTGTTGGTGAAATTAAATGGGATTGCTTGAGCTGGCATCGTCTGATTAGCCTGGGGTCGGCTAGAAGATCCTTGTAATTGAGTCTTCTGAGGAGTGGCATCCTGGGTTTTACCACGGGAGACTAACTGAATGAGTTGATCAGGAGTATACCGCAATAATACGGCAATGAGTTCTGGATCTGCTCCAGGATTCGGAAATGTTCTATTTGAAATTACCGGCTCGTCTTCCCCTTGCGAGGTAGAAGATTCATCATAATCTTTCCTCCTAAGTTCCTCTCTCGATGTTTGGAGCATACCTATAAAAGTTTGTTGTGGATCCTCTTCAATTTCAAACAGAGAGTTGTGTGTGGCATTGTTACCAAACTCATCCATGTCATCATACACAGTGTTAACATACATTCAATTCATTCTGAAACACAAATCCTTGAAGATTTTATATTTCACTTAAAAGGTTAACCGTGTAGTATGAGTGTTGGTTTCTAACAAAACAAGTTCAAACCCTTAGCGACCCTGTACTTTTTCTTTCAAGAAATTATTTTACCAAAATTTCGTTAGGCATTTTAACTTTGAAAATAATTCACTCAATGACGTCTATGAGTAGATGATTTTTTATTTTATTTTTTAGTGGCAAAACTTAATTTCCTCACACAATCCCAGGATCCTATTAGGTGGTTTGTGTACAACCTGCTCGGCGGCCAAGTGGGAATCCTTGGCTCGCGGAGACTCACGGAGATTCCCAACAGAGTAAGACAAGTCACATCTGACTGGGAATCCTCAGGTGGAGTGTCAGACACTATGGGAGGGGTAACTAGTAGTGTGATGCCGGCTCTTCCTTAAAACGCCCACGTAGAGCACCCTGAAGTTATCCCAAAACAGAACGATAAACCCACGCAGAGCATCCAACAATTAATCAAACATAATGGAACAAACAGCATGCGGGTTATTGAATTACAGAGAGGGTAGCAAGGCCAATAACCGAATGACTGGGAAGCTGGCGGGGCTGGACGGCCTAGAGACTGGCCGTCCAAGGTACTAGATGGCCTAGGACATGGCCGTCTAGGGAGATGGACAGCCTAGGATCTGGCCATCCAGAGAGATGGACGGCCAGGACTCTGGCCGTCCGGGGGAGAAAAAAAGAAAAAAGAAAAAAGAAAAAAAGTGGAAACTTGCAGGGACTCTTACCTTCTTACCTTTTGGTTGCGGTGCGCGCAGCGAGCAAGTAGAGGTCCCACCGTGATCACTAGATGGTTGTAGGCGCCCGGAACGTCCCCGCCGCTACTGTCTCCTTCCGGCGAGGACTTCTCCGTTCGTCTTAGCACTGTGGCTATTTAGACGGGGTTAGGAATTGAAGTACGTAATCACTAGGAGCATTACCTTACGGTCCCTGTGCTCCGCAAGATGATGAGGTTGATCGTGTTTGGGTGGAGCGGGAGATGACGGGTTCTTCTTCTCTACCTCCGGCTGGCCGAAGGGGGAGAGCTCAATAGTCCGCGCGCAGAATGTGGTAAGAGCCCCTAATAAAAAAAAGACAAAACCAAGTAAAGAGAACCGATTAGAACTGTGATATGTAGAGTATATTCATACAAATATGTAAATAAACTAAAACTGAAAGGGGACGCACCGGATGGATGTTTGGGGAGGGAAGGTGACCATATGTTATGACCACCCACCTCCCGTTTTTTGTTTGGAATCTCTGTTAGAGTGGGTGCTAGGTGGTCCTAAGATGCATGCAGTGAAGTGTACGTATGCGCCATGGTGACAAGATGGTTATGAAGTGTAGCAAAGAGGGGAATGCATAAAATAGAAAAGGAAGGGAGGAAGAATTAGAAGAACAAGCCCATGTAGGAAGGATTCCTAGTACTCCCGTTCTGCTACTCGCCTCCTCCAGACTTGCCAACCTCTAAAATCCAATCTCTCCAACCCCCTCTCCGAGAGGAGTAAGAGGGTTTAAATAGGTAAGGATAAAATAGGAGAAATTCAAGGTCTAAATCCCCATTAATCATCAAGAAGCCAATAGGGAATGGTCAAGAGTCGGAGGTTGTGCGCGAGGCAGTCGCCGGAGTGGGGAGTGATCGGAGTAGTGGGGGATGAGGGTGGCGACTGGAAGAGATCATGGGAAGACAAGGTCAAAGTGGAAGTTAGGATAATGGACGGCCAACTATCTTGCTTTCCACTTCCGTGGAAGGCCAGGTAGCTGGCCTTCCATGAAAAGGTGGAAGGCGGCCCAGTTGGCCTTCCAAGGGTGGTGGAAGGTAAGAGGTAGCCTTCCAAAGGTGGTGGAAGGCAAGGGGTGGCCTTCTAAGGGTAGTGGAAGGCGGGCTGGTTGGCCTTCCAAGGGTGGTGGAAGACAAGGGGTGGCCTTCCAAGGGTGGTGGAAGGCGAGGGGTGGCCTTCCAAGGGTAGTGGAAGGCGGGCTGGTTGGCCTTCCAAGGGTGGTGGAAGGCAAGGGGTGGCCTTCTAAGGGTGGTAGAAGGCGAGGGATGGCCTTCCAAGGGTAGTGAAAGGTGGGCTGGTTGGCCTTCCAAGGGTGGTGGAAGGCAAAGGGGTGGCCTTTCAAGGGTAGTGGAAGGCGGGCTGATTGGCCTTCCAAGGGTGGTGGAAGGCAAGGGTTGGCCTTCCACGGGTAGTGGAAGGCAAGGGTTGGCCTTCCACGGATGGTGGAAGGCGACCCAGTTGGCCTTCCACGGGTGGTGGAAGGTGGCCCAGTTGGCCTTCTACGGGTGAGAGGAAGTGGAGATTGGTTAATGGGCCGGATTATTTAGTGGGCTGAATTATGTGAGAAAATTGGATGGATTATGGTGGTAATGTGCCATTTATGACCAATGAGGTGTCCAAAATCGGGCCTCTACAATACCATGAGAACCCATCCATGAATGACAGTGTTTCACAACCAGCTGTATTGTCAATGAGTACATCAATGTGAGGCAATGAAAAATCATCTTTAGGACATGTCCGGTTCAAATCTCGGAAGTCATTACAAATCCTGACCTTTCCATCCTTTTTCATAACCGGGACTACGTTAGCCACCCATTGTGGATAGAGGACAACTCTAATAAATTTGGCTTTATGCAGTTTATCGACCTCTTCCATCATTTTCAAAACCATCTGAGGGTAGAATCAGCTTAATTTCTATTTAACCGGGCTAGCTCCATCTTTTAAGGTTAATCAGTGCTCCACTAAGGAAGAATCTAACCCCGGCATATCTTCATAGTTCCAATTAAAAGTGTCCTTGTAACGACTCATCACCCTATAATCGGGGATCCGATTACTAAATGGGTACCGAATTATTAATTTGGAGCCAAACTAGGATCTAGATAAGTCTGGGAAATAAATAATAAACTAAGCTAAACATTCACATCGCGTTGAATTAAAAAGGAAGGACAAGAATTAAAATTATTACAATGCAACTCGACACAGCAAATAATTACATACTCCAACTGAAAAGAAACAATTAAGCATACAGGCCAGAAAATAAGATAATAACTACATCGGGGCATACCCTGGAACAACGGCTGCTGGCGCGCGACCCAAAGCAATACTCTCCTCGCTACGCCTGCCTGGAACCCTCACCTGAAAACCGCAGGGGTGAGTCTCATCGAAAAGACGCAGTATTGATCCTTCGATCCCCACCGCCCACTCACGCACCCACAAGTGCAGCAACACAAATATAGATAATTTAAGCAAGTAAAGCAGTAAATATAACTCCTAGATTTCGATATAAAACACATGCACAATTCTGAAACCATTATACCACGGAGCCCACAACCAACGTCTCGGCAAAACATGCCAACAACACAGCCGAACGTGAGAAACTCCGACCCGCTGAGACCAAACAGCAACCCCTCGGATAGCACGCTGGCTACTCCGGCCTGACAGGCTCCAGGTGGTTCCGCTTCCCCCAGCACGAGTGACACTCCGAATGTACCACTCCCACACGGGTACTAACTATACCCCGGGGTACACCAGGTGACCCTCTCTCTAAGTGTCACCCCGCGACTCCCACACCGGCGCCGTGTCACTCCCACACCGACACAAGGTGCCTAAGCGCTAACAACTGTCACTCTAGGCCCATGATCATACAAAACACAACACGGTGCGATCCGATCACACAGAATCCATCGTCATCGAGTACATTTCTAAGCATGAAATTAGTTAAACTATCTGACAATGTAAACACGTATTAATTGCAGGGATTAATGGAGTTCTGGCTTGAATCGCGTCGCCCAACGCCGACGACATTCAAACTTCCTAAACTGGTTTATGTGAAAACTGGCCTCGGGAAAAGGCCTAAAACGCGTCGTTATATGTAGCCGCCTTTCAAAAGGCATCGCTGTCCCTGGACGCTCATCAGTCCAGAGATAGAGTCTGTTATTTAGGCTAAATCGCGTCGCGGGTGGAAGCCGCCTTTCTAAAAGGCGTCGCTGTCCTCCGACGCCATTTAACCCTCACAGACAGGTTCTTCCTCCGCCATCTTCCAATCCATGGGGTGGGATTTCCTCCCCCAAATCGTGTAAAATGCTAAGAAAAGTGGAGAAGGAGGAGAAGAACCTAGATACCCCTTAAAACTCCCAATTTTTCATTTCATACAATTAGTGTTTTCACCCCAAAAACCTCCTAAACATGCTTCAAAGCAGGAAAACCATGATTTTTAAACACAATACGACGGGGGTCGTCACCCTACCGCTTACTCGAACTCCTCCCAGTTCCAAGCCGCCAACCCGCCTCGCCACACGCCGCCGCCGGTACCGCCGTGGACGCCGTTACGCCACCGGGACGTCGGCTGCCGTCCTGAGAGAAGTGCACTGCGGAGGAAGTGGTGGTGGTAGTGGAGGAAGTTAGGAGGTTGATGGAATGGAGGGAGAGATGGAATGGAGGGAGGAAAGCAAGGAGAGGGGGAGGGGTCGCCGGAGGTCAGAGGGAAGAGAGGAGAGAGAAGAGAAAGGAGAGAATGAGGGAAAGGAGGGAGGGTTCGCGGGGTCAAACAGAAACTGGATAAAACGCGTCGTGCAAGCCCGACGTTATTCAGATGACAAGACCGGGCCGTACACTGACAAACCAGGGTCGTACTCTAAATGGCGTCGTCCATCCAAGACGCCATTCAGACGATATGACCGGGGCCGTACTCTCGCGGCCCAAGGCCGACCCACGTGGCGCCCACGTGGCACAGCCTAAAACACGTCTACATTGCTGGACGTCGTTTGAACCGCGTCAAGCAAGCTCGACGCGAAAAAGAAACTAAGTCTCAGCCCCATCAGGGCCCAAACTAAGAGATCTGACACCGAAACCGACCCGATAATCGGATCCGAAACCTCAATCCTTATATTCTCCACCCCTTAAAATAATTTCGTCCCCGAAATTATCTGCTACCAATTAATGATACTGAAAAAAAAAAAATGGGACAAGCTCACAAGAGAACTTACGAGAAAAGGTAGGGAAACTGCTCCCACATCTCATCCTCACACTCCCAGGTCGCCTCGCCCCCGGAGCGATACTGCCAAATCACCTTAACCAGATGAACGACCTTGCTCCGAAGGACCTATTCCCTGCGATCCTTAATACGTACTAGAAATTCCGGAAAGGACAAGTCCTCAGCGACCTCCAACTCCGAAAAGTCCAAGACATGAGATGGGTCCTGAACATACTTCCTCAGTAAAGAAACATGGAACACATCGTGCACTCCTGCAAGACTGGGCGGCAAGGCTAGCTGATATGTCGTTTCCCCAATTCGAGCAAGAATGGGAAAAGGCCCAACATATCGCGGACTCAGCTTACCTCGCTTCCTGAATCTCATCACACCCTTGGAGGGTGAGACTCGGAGAAACACGTGGTCCCCAACCTCAAACTCAAGCGGTCTCCTACAGATGTCTGCATAACTTTTCTGTCTGCTCTAAGCTGTAGTCAACCTCTGCTGCACCACTCTGGCAACCTCAGCACAATGTTGTACCAACTCTGGCCCTGCTAACTACCTCTCACCAATCTCAGACCAATTCACAGGAGATCGACACGGCCGCCCGTACAATGCCTCATAAGGCGCCATGCCAATACTAGAATGATAACTATTGTTGTAAGCAAACTCCACTGTAGACAAGTGCTGCTCCCAAGAACCTCCCTAGTCTAGACAACATGCCCTGAACATATCCTCCAGTGTCTGAATGGTCCTCTGTGACTGCCCATCAGTCTCGGGATGATAAGCCGAGCTGAAGGCTATCTGCGTGCCCAAGGCCTTCTGAAAACTCTTCCAGAATCTAGAACTAAATCTCGGATCCCGATCTGACACGATGGATAAGGGCACCCCGTGCAGAGAGATGATCCGGTCCACAAACAACTTACCCAACTTACCGACTGACCGGTCTTTCCTAATAGCCAGAAAGTGTGCCGACTTGGTCAATCGATCAACAATGACCCAGATCGCGTCTCTTCTACCAGGGGACACATGTAATCCCATCACAAAGTCCATAGTCACGTGTTCCCATTTCCATTCCGGGATCGGCAAGGGCTGCAACAATCCTACTGGTCTCTGGTGTTCTACCTTAACCTGCTGGCAAGTCAGGCACCTTGCCACATAATCAGCCACGTCCTTCTTCATACCAGGACACCAAAAGTACCTCCTTAAACAATGATACATCTTAGTTGTTCCGGGATGCACTGCATATCTAGAACGGTGCGCCTCATCTAGGACACTCCTGCGCACGTCTTCCTCGGCTAGGACATAGAGTCTGCCTCTAAATCTGAATGCACCATCATCCCACAACTCCACCTCTGGCGTCTGGAGAACCTGTGGTAACTCTGCATCTGCCCTCTGGGCCTCGATTACAGCATGGTACACTGTTGGCCTCACATTTAAGCTGGCCAATACGGCTTTATCAGTCTCTCGCGGAATCCTAAAGGAAGATTCCACCACTTACTCAAATAACCTCCATTCTTGAATCATAAGATATGACACGACCGTCTTCCAACTCAAGACGTCTACCACCACATTTGTCTTGCCCGGATGATACAAAAGGTTGAGATCATAATCTTTGATGAACTCCATCCACCTGCGCTGTCTCAAGTTCAGATCCTTCTGCGTGAATACATACTTCAGGCACTTGTGATCAGTAAAAACCTGAAATTTCTCTCCATACAAATAGTGCCGCCAGATCTTCAGTGCAAATACCACAACTGCCAACTCTAAGTCATGAGTGGGATAGTTCTCTTCATGCTTCTTCAGCTGCCTAGAAGCATAGGCCACAACCCTACCATGTTGCATCAGAACAGCACCCAAACCTCGACGAGATGCATCTGAATAAACCACAAATCCACCAGAACCTGATGGAAGCACCAGCACTAGAGCCGAAGTGAGGCGAGTCTTCAACTCAATGAAACTCCGCTCACATTCCTCGGTCCACACGAAACGAACTCCCTTACGAGTCAACCTCGACAAGGGGGTCGCTATCGAAGAAAAACCCTGGACAAACCGTCTGTAATATCCAGCTAACCCCAAGAAGCTCCTGATCTCAGTTACTGTCGTCGGTCTGCTCCAGTCCATTACTGCCTCAATCTTGGCTGGATCCACAGCAATGCCATCTCCAGAAATGACATGCCCCAGGAAGTGCACCTTATCTAGCAAGAATTCACACTTGCTAAACTTGGCATAGAGTTGGTGCTCTCTCAGAACCTGCAATACCACCTGAAGATGTGTGGCATGTTCTTCCTCAGAAGAAGAGTATACCAAAATATCATCCACGAATACCACCACAAACTGATCTAGGTAGGCCCTAAAGACCCGGTTCATCAAGTCCATAAAAGCCGCCGGAGCATTGGTCAAGCCACAAGGCATAACCAAAAACTCATAATGTCCATACCGAGTCCTAAAGGCCGTCTTACTAACATCAACCTCACGGATCCTCATCTGATAATATCCTGATCTCAAGTCAATCTTTGAAAACACCTTCGCAGACTGCAACTGATCCATCAGATCATCGATCCTCGAAAGTGGGTACTTGTTCTTTATCGTCACCTGGTTCAGCTGTCTATAATCAATACACAATCTCAGAGAACCATCCTTCTTCCTGACAAATAGAATTGGAGCACCCCACGGAGAAGTACTGGGACGAATAAAACCCTTATCCAGTAATTCCTGCAACTGCGCCTTCAACTCAGCGAGTTCAGCCGGAGCCATCCGATACAGGGCCTTAGACAATGGCGCCGTACCTGATGCAAGCTCAATGGTAAACTCAACCTCTCGCTGAGGAGGAAGGCCAGGCAACTCCTCAGGAAACACATCAACAAAATCACAAACTACAAGCACCTCCCAAAGACTGGAACTACTACTAACATCAGCTAAAACAACAAAGGCAAGGAAAGCCTCACAGCCACCAACAAGCAATCTCTGGGTCTTAAAGGCAGAAATAAGAATACCACGAGAAGAGAGCCTAATACCTTGGAAGTAGAAAGTCGAGATGTCCGAAATAGAGAACCGCACCCTCTTCCTGTGGCAGTCCACCTCGGCATAATAAGCTTCCAACCAGTCCATGCCCAAGATGACATCAAAGTCACGAATGGGAAGCACAACTAACTAGGCAGATAACTCATAGCCCTCAATGGTCAAGGGAACCTCACTCAAACAATTATAAGACAACATGAAATCCCCAGAAGGCACCTCTACCATCAGTCCATCAAACATCTCATCAACGGGTGCAGCAAGAATATCTACGAACTGCTCAGAAATAAAAGAATGCGAAGCACTCGAATCAATTAACACATGCGCAGAGTTCCCAAGGACAGAAAGTGTATCTTCCACCAAGTTGGACGCACGGGCCTCCTTCCTGGTGATAGCTAGAACTCTCCCCTGGGTCCTCGGCTTCTTCTGATCACCTGGTCCCTACCCCTGACCATGCCCCTACGGACAATACCTCGCCAAATGGCCCTGCTGGCCACAAGTGTAACACCTCCCAGAAAATGCAGGACATTGGGTCCCACCATGAGTACCACCGCAATGTCGACAAGTTGCCGGAACCCTCTGAGCTGCCTCCTGCTGAGCACTGGACATCGACTGACTCTGCTGGGTCTGCCTGGGTCTACTACTACCGCTGCTGCTGCCACCACCTCGAAAGAACCTCCTGAATTTGGAGCCGAGTGAAGACGATCTTGATCCGGACAAAGGAGCTGCTGCTGTTGCTGTCTTTCCTCTGCCATGAGCTGGCCCCTGAGTAGTCAGTCCCCTCTCTCGAGCTGACTGTTCATGCTGTGCCTCTACCGCCGCGGCACACCTAACCGCCGATGCCAAATCTGTACAACAGTGGGATGCCACAAAACTCCTCAAATTGGACCTCAGTCCATCCACAAATCTCTCAGTCCGACGCTCCTCGTCTCTTGAGATAAAAGGCACGAACCTCCCAAGTGAAACAAACTTCATCTGGTACTTAGGCATTGTCATACTTCCTTGGGTCAGTGTAGACACGCTAATTTTGACGTCATTTCGAGTAAATTTCATATCATATAATAATGCCTCAGAATGGTCTAATATTTAATCATTGATTAATTTTTAAACATGTTTAAGTTAATTAATTGAATTGATTTTTGCTCAAATTTCACTTAAAATATGCAAACTTATAAAAGACGTCAACTTGTATGGACGCGATTTAGAGTTTATTCTTATTTTAACGTTTAAATTTGAATTTTAATCAGTTGATTAATTAGCTAAAAGGCATCTGTAGAGGTCGACGCGTTTTAGGTTTCCTAAGCTATTTTAACTTCTCTTCCGGATGTTTATCCTTATCTTAATTAGTGTAAAGGACGTCTACACATGTAGACGCGTTTTAGCTAATAAAGATAAAGATAAGTTTTCCCGGATATTTATCCTTATCTTAATTAATCTGAAAGGCGTCAGCCTATGTGGACGCGTTTTAGATAATTACGGATAAAGATGAATTAATCAGTATTTATCTGTCGGTTAAGATGGATAAATCCTAGATTTTTCTATGTTAATCACGGACGCAGAAGAAGCCTATAAATACCTTGCATCTTGAAGAGTTAAAAAAGTTAACCGTAATCCCGAGTTGATTATCATTGAGCAATAGCGAGTTGAAGATCAAAGCAATAACGTCGGAACGCCGGAGCGCTGCCATTTTCCAGAAGTCGGCGTCCTTTCAAGAATCTTTATCCATTCAAGGCTTCATCCAATTCGGCATAAGTTTTTCATTTCTGCATCTTCATCTTCATGTCATTAATCTCTCATTCTTCATCCCCACTCCATGCAACACACACCACAACATCCTTTCAAAACCTATTTGATTAAGGGGTTTTAAAAGCCATTAAACAAGTAAGTTTGTTGTTTGATTGCATGTTTAACATCATGATTAGAATAGATACTGCTCTTGCTTAAAATTCTCATCGTTGTTTCTTCATTTCTTTTCTTTCTATTTCTGCTGCACTCAACAACAAGAGAATCAAAGGGGAAAACAAGCACAAAGCTAAAAGAACTTCTGGACGATCCTCAATCTCAAATTCAACAGCAAGAACAAAGAACAAGAAGGGCTCTCTTTCTTCAGCCGGCTGAAGGAGGGGAACCAAGGATTCAACATCTTCCGCGTTCAAACAGGTAGGCGATCATAGTTCTTTTGAAACTTTTAAGTCAAAAGTTTCTGGCGATCACTGCACTTAGTTGCTGTTTTTAATAGGTTTATTTTGCACTAAACAACATAGAATTTTTCATGTTAATCACACAAGCATTTTAAGCACCTACAGTTTCTTTGGCGATCACGGTGGGACTTGGTCTCGCCATCTTTTAGTTTTTTGTTCTTGCTATCATCAATCGGGCACCCACGGTGCACCACTTGTGTCTCTCGACACGTCCTCACCAATTGGTGAGTGTTTTAGTTTAGCTAATTTCCCTCGTGCACCACGTGCACACCCCAGTGGCAAGATCTTGCCCTCCCCTTGATTACTTTAAAAAAAGTTGTTTTTGTGATAAAAATGATGTGTGATTGATTGATTTTCTAGTTGTTTAGTTAGTAAAATCATCTTGTTAAAATCTGGAACTAAAAAAAAATTGCATGAGTTGATTATTTACTGCTTTTTATTCTGTTTGAGGAAGATTCAACCTAGAAAATCCTCCTGCAAAACTGTTTCTGCGAACTGAAAAGCGTCCAGGAGCACTGACGCGTTTCAAACCGCGTCAATACATCCAGACGCCTTTCAGTCCTCATATCTTCTCTGCTGTCTGCATCTGTTTCTGCGAAAAATTAAGTTCTGTTTTGAATAGCGTCGACCACCATCGACGCGATTCAGACAGTTTCTTAGTTATTTTTCAGTTCTCAGATTTTTGTGGTCTGAGTGCTAGCTACCCATTATTATTAAGCATTATAGGCCACCCAGGCCGTAGGACATACGCATTGAGGCGAATACCCTCCTTTTCTTAGGAACACACTACTTGACGTCAGCAACTCTCTCTGATTGGGTTGGTCCCTTGATCAGACTAGAGAAGTTGACGTTGAGACCTCCATAAGTCCCCAAAATCAAGGTATTCCTCCTTGATCATGGGGCTGGTTGTACCAGTTGAAGTCCCGGTTAGATTCCATAAGCGTTATAAGAGAAAGCCCTAGAGAATAACGGTGGAGATTGAACTGAAACTAGGATCCTTTCCCTGAGCGAATTTGTGGTTTAATCCAATTCAAATAACTCAACAAGGAACCTCAAAATCACGTTAAGCATCCACTTGTTTGATTAATCTCTGTGCAACTTGTTTGTCAAATCTTTGAAAAAAGAATCTAACATCATGCTGCTGCGATCAGGCAGGGACTTGAGTGTGGCTCCGGACGCCATGGTTAATTACGAGGGAGATGCTAATGCCCCTCGGGATTCTGATTACAACTATGAGAGCGGGAGAGATGCTGATGCCTCCCGTAATTCTGTCCCCATTCCATATCGACAAGATGGGAATGTCCGGACACCTCTCTTTAATCCCCATGATCGATATCCTGATCTTCCCCCGCATGAATATGCGATTCCTAATCCCAATCCTGAGGGGGACATGAATCAGGATGATCCCTCATCCTCCGATCCTGTAGATCTCGTCAACGCTCTGGAAGTTCTTGCCTCCCGTCTGGACCCTCAGCAGTTCGAGGCGATCCAGTCCATTCTGAAGGGGAAGGCACCCGTGCAGCCTGCTGAGCCGAACCCTGCAGCTCCCCCTGTTGTTACCCAACAACCTCCTCTTCCTCCTCCTTACATTCATCAGGCCATGGAAGGCCTCCATATTACTTCTCGGCCAGCTGGGCCGCAGCTTTCATCCTCTAGGCAACCGGCTAGACCGCAAACGCCTGTTTATCAAAATGCCCTTGGGCATGGCGGAAGCTCTGCCGGACCTCCCCTTTATTGTCCCCCCTGTCCAACGTACTCTAGGCAGCAGGCCTATCAAGTACTTCCACCTCCTCCTCCTCCCCAGGCAGATCTGACCACGCAAGCGTTGCTGGCCAAAATGGAGCGCATGGATGAGCAATTTAATAACCTCCAGAAGATGATGGGGGTCAAAGTTGTACCCGAGATCAGTTTACCGAGCCTGCCAGTATTCCATCTGCCACCCTCTGAAATGCCAGTGTACCGGAAGTACAACGGTACTGGTAACCCCTTCACACATCTGAAGGAGTTTATGTACGAATCGTCTTTCTGGCAGAACGACAAGAGGTCGTTGGCCTTTTTGTTCAGGAGATCTCTAGAGGGACCAGCCCTCGAGTGGTTCTTTTCTCTGGAACCCTCCGAAGTAGAGAATTACGGTATCATTTCACGCAAATTTATCCAACGATACCAGGACAGAGTCGCACCCTCCTTGTCTATCACGGACCTCATTGCAGAAAAGATGAAACCTGATGAGGACTTTATCAGTTTTGCTGACAGGTGGCGGGGCCTGGCCGAAAAGGTGAAGGATCACTTGTCCGAATCTGAGCAAGTGAAAATGTTAATTTCTAACGCCACGCCCCAATTCAAGCTAGTCCTCTCCTTGAACAATTTGACCAACATGGCAGAGCTCTATGAAAGAGCACGGTACTGCCAAAATGCCTTCAAGGACCTACGTTCTCTAGCGTCCTTGATCCTCACAGACCCAGCAGGCCTCCACCTCGGAAGCCTGCAGTGCCAAACTCTCCCAGCACAGGTCCGACTACTGAGGGCACGCTCTCTCACGAGCAAGTCAGTAGCATGAATAATAATTCGCCCCAGTTCGTGAGGAACCAGCAGCAGTACCAGAGGCCACCGCAGCCAAACCAGCAGGGGTACAGGCAGCAGCAGAACCCCCATTATCAGCAACAGTATCAGCGGCCCCAGCAGCCGAATCAGAACCAGCAACAACAACAGCTACAACAACCGCCGCAACGGCAACAGCAGTACCAGCAGCCCCAACAGCAGCAATATCAGCAACAGCAGTATCAGCCGCGAGCACCACCGGCATACCACAATGTTCCTCCTCCTGCTGACTACACCCAGCAGATAAGACCTCCAGGCCCGAAACGGGCAGAATACCCGGCCCTCCCAGAATTCTTGGCAGATATCTTCAGTGCTCTAATGGCAGCTAATGCCTTAGTCTTGCCAAGGGAAAAGGCCGTATGGCCTCAAAATGCCGACACGTTCAGGTATTGCTACTTCCATAGGCAACCTGGGCATACCATCGACACCTGCTTCCAATTCAGAGATTATATTCATGATCTCAACGAGCAGGGCGGCATAGACTGGGAGGAGATGAAAAAGTATATATCAGCCCTGAAGGCGAGAAGACCACAGCAACAGCAGTAGCAGCAGCAAGTAAGACCACCGGCACAAGCAGCACCACCACCCAATATGGGCATAGTGTAGAATCCACTCCCGGAGCACCAGAACCAAAACCAAGTTGCTCCCATTCTGACAAACAGCCAGTCTGAGGCTGGTCATGGGCAACAGTGGAGAATAGTGGACTCTTCCTCTCTTTGTTCAACGGGTCACGTTCCAAGTGCCGCAGAACGACCACCACGCCGCACCATCCACATACCTAGGCCACAACCCGTTACCATCACCCCTTTACCGACACCCACATATCACTCGCCCGCACACAATAACCCATTACCACTACCCACCTTCCTCAAGCCCATTACGCCCCACGCCACTACACCGCTACCATATAATCCCCCGCAAACCGATCACGCGCCCCTTCTACCATCCAGGCCGCTATTACGTGTACCATTCCCTACTTCGCCCGCTACCACTACCATCTACCCAGATACGCCCTTACCATCCAGACCGCTATTACGCGTGTCATTCCCCACTTCACCAACCACTTACCCATCCACCATCCAACCATCTAGGCCTTTGATCCGCACCGCACCATCGCCACCTAGCCCCACGCCATCACCCACATACCAACCCTCTACATCATCCGCACCATCCAACCCTGCGGTACTTAAGGTGTCACCCGGATCCTCCACGGTCGAGGAACATGCACTCCGAAGTGGAAGGATTTTCAACAAAGTCTTTCCTCAGTCCACAGTTAGAGACGGCCCATCGCAGCCGACTGAGGAAGCCCATAATGAAGATAGTGCACCAGGCACTCAATATGACTTGTTGAAACATCTGGATCGGACACCGGCACGGATCACTGTACTTGAATTGATCAAAAGATCCAAGATTCACTAAGAAGCTTTAATGGAATATCTACAGAAGGTGATGGTCAATGAGGACGTGCTGGTAGAAAAAATTGCAGCACTACTAGTTCCTCAGGGGGATCAACCCTCCACTACATTTCATACATCGGAACTAGCACCGCCGGCAGCCAGAAGCATGGCTCTGAGCATCACGGTCAACATCTGTAAGAAGGCCGTGGATGCATGCCTGGT
This sequence comes from Zantedeschia hybrid cultivar, assembly GCA_030544215.1. Taxonomy (NCBI): domain Eukaryota; kingdom Viridiplantae; phylum Streptophyta; class Magnoliopsida; order Alismatales; family Araceae; genus Zantedeschia; species Zantedeschia hybrid cultivar. Next base: position 47,803,444 of record JARZZO010000009.1, read on the forward strand.
AGATACAGGGGCTTCGATCAATGTTTTACCTCCGAAGACCCTGGAGCTATGCGGTGTGCCCAAAGAAAAATGGTTGCCCAGCCCCATCTCAGTGACGGCATATGACAACTCTACCCGTTCCCCTCTGGGAATGGTCTATTTGAAGGTGGAGCTGGGCCCTGTAAGTCACGCAGAGGTCGAATTTCACATCTTAGAGATCGACCCTTGTATAAATGCCATTTTGGGTCGTCCTTATATCAAAACTCTTGTGGCGATTCCCTCTACGAATCACCAATGCCTCAAATTCCCTTTCAAAGGACGAATTATTAAAGTGACGAGCATGCCGATCCTTGCTGCTGCTCATACCTTGAATATTAAATCTGCTGTTTTACCTGGCCGACAACCTTTTCTGTCGGTATTACAGGTCTACCATCCAGTGGCTGATCCTCTAAAAGCCGCCACTATTTCTCCATACCCGTTAGATGCCATAAAAAGGGGGAAGTGCATGAGTACCCCAGGATGGAGGATTATGATGAAGAACGGCTACGAGCCTGGAAGAGGTCTGGGCACACAGTTGCAAGGCAGGACCACTCCAGTCAGAAATCATCGAGCAGCACCTGGAAGTGGTCTGGGCTATAGGCCAAGAAAACTGAAACAAGATCTGGTTCAGCAAGCAGAGATCGAAGAAGGTCCGAAAATCTGGGAGGCAATGTCTACACCACCCAAAGAAGGCCGAGATCCCTTAACATGGATCCTGTGTACACACTTTGTAAAGGGGCCCATACTTAGCTACGACAACACGGTAGTCATTACTTCGTGTTTTGACTTCCATGATATATATGGGAGGGATTTGGCCGGACATTGCTCTGAACTACTTACGTACCAATCCTTGGAGGCTCTGCGGCCTATGAAAAGGAGAAAATTTCATGATCCTGAATGCGAATGGTACAGGTGGTTCGATCTGAGAGACCTTTATATTGCACTGAACAGATTGTTCCTAGATCCTGCAGAACCCAAGTGGCCGCCGCAGATTGATGAGCTGATTGAAAGCCCTGGTACCATATTTGATAAGCGGATATTGCTGTCTGAAGAAACCGACGAAGGGGAGCCAGATGACCCCTATGAAGCTGGTTACACTACAGATCTGCTCTGGAGGGGGACATATCCTTCACATGTCTTCATGCTCCATACTCTATTTCGTACACTACTCTTGACCCCGACTTGGTCGCGGGTCATTATTGAGGATATCCCACGGGCTCCGCCCGTCATGATTACTCTGTACCCTCGGGACCTTATTCCACAACCTCCTCTCGATCTAGAGAGGATGTATAATTTGATCTGGGACATATTGCTATATGATCCCCCTAATCCCCTAGCCTTGGTGCCACTTCCTCCATCTGATTCTCCTTCTATTTGTCTTCACTCCTGCTTCATGTTTAATTCCTCTGATATCCAAAAAAAAATGCCAATTTTACAACAAATTCTTCTCAAATCTTTATCGAGGAAACATCTTACTTGTCCGATCGCACCCCGTCGCGCGGGTCCTTCGGTCAAGATTCTCTCTTAGATCTACTCAGTCCCTCCCCTCGGGAGGATTCTCCTGTATTTCCACTTGTATCCCAGGATTCCTATCCTGCTTCATCTTCATTAGGTTATGATAGTGAGTTTAGTGAAGTTAGGCAGTTTAGTTTTAGGCAGGTTAGGAAGTCTAGGAAGCCTAAGGGTAGGCGAATTCCAGATAGATACCTCTAGGACTTAGCTGATAGATGCTTTTCTTGTTCTTTGATCCCTCAGTTTTTAGAAAATCCAATTCAGATGCCAGAAGATTGTATGAATGATGAGTCAGTCAATGATGGGTATGGGGTGTATGAGTTAGTGCATGAAAAGGACCCCATTGTTGAAAATGAGGAAGATAACGAGGACGCAGCTGAGGCATATGCCAGTGGAGTGAAGAGATTCGATGAACCCTCAGCTGCCGTAGAAGAGCCCACCAAAGAAATCAATTTAGAGACTGAAGACGAACCTAAGGTTGTCCTCGTCAGCGAAAATCTTTCTACAGAGGTTGAGAAGGCAATGGTACAAGTACTTAAGGACGATAAGGACACTTTCGCCTGGAGTTATGAAGATATGCCGGGGTTAGACTCATCTTTAGTTGAACACAGATTAACATTAAAGGATGGAGCTAGCCCGGTCAAGCAGAAATTAAGGCGATTCCACCCACAAATAGCTCTAAAGATGAAGGAAGAGGTCGACAAATTGCATAAAGCCAAATTTATTAGAGTTGTCCTTTATCCACAATGGGTGGCCAACATAGTCCCGGTTATGAAGAAGGACGGGAAGGTCAGAATTTGCATTGACTTCCGCGATTTGAACCGGGCATGTCCTAAAGATGATTTTCCATCGCCTCATATTGATGTACTCATTCATAATACTGCTGGCTATGAGACCTTATCGTTTATGGATGGATTTTTAGGATATAATCAGATTAAGTTGGCAGAAGAAGATCAAGAGAAAACGTCATTCACTACACCTTGGGGAACATACTGTTATGTCGTCATGTCGTTTGGGTTAAAGAATGCTGGAGCCACCTATCAAAGGGCCATGATGGCAATATTTCATGACATGATGCACATAGATTTGGAAGTGTATGTGGATGGTTTATTGGTTAAATCTAAAACAAAGGATGAGCACGCCAAAGTTTTGGCAAGGGTATTAGAGAGATCGAGAGAATATCAGTTAAAGATGAACCCCAAGAAATGTGTATTCGGGGTATCTTCAGGAAATTTGCTTGGATTTATCGTTAGCAAACGGGGAATTGAGATCGATCCCAATAAGGCGAAGGCTATTAGAGAAATGCCACCTCCCAAAAATTTGAAAGAGTTGAGAGGATTAATCGGGAGGTTACAATTTATTCGCCGTTTTGTCTCCCAGCACTCACAAAGGTGTAAGCCGTTTTACGAGCTTACCAAGCCGGGTGTCAAATTCGATTGGGACGATAAGTGTCAGGAGGCATTCGATGGATTAAATAACTATTTAGCAAGTCCTCCTGTTTTGAGACCACCATCTCCAAGCAAACTATTGATACTTTACATTTCAGTCCTGGATGATGCAGTGGGGGCTGTCCTAGCACAAGAGGATGAATAAGGAAAAGAGAAGGCAGCCTACTATCTCTCTAAACTTCTCAACCCCGCTGAACAGAGATATACAGCGATGGCGAAAACATGTGCAGCATTGGTCTGGGTTGTGCAGAAATTGAAGCATTATTTTCTGGCCCATGAAGTCCATCTCATCGCTAGGATGAATCCGATCAAATTCCTTCTGGAGAAATCTGTTCTTACTGATAGGTTAGCACGATGGCAAAGCTTTCTATCTCAATTCGATATCGCTTATATTCAGCAGAAAGCGATCAAGGGCTATGCCATAGCGGAACATCTCGCTCATCATCCCCTTCCTCGTTTCGATCCAGTGCGATCAGAGTTTCCGGATGAGGAACTGATGTCCGTAAATCAAATCAGAGATGATATGTGGACTCTGCATTTTGACGGAGCTCTGAATTCTCATGGAAAAGGGATCAGTATTGTTCTGTTATCACCTGAAGGTATCACCATTCCACAAGCCTTTCAGCTTGATTTTCCAGTCACTAACAATATAGCTGAATACGAGGCACTCCTAGCTGGTCTCGATGCTGCTCATTTTCATGGTGCCACCAAACTCAGGATTGTAGGTGATAGCCAACTGATTCTTCGCCAAGTGCTGACCAAGTATCGAACTCTCGATCCCAAGCTCAAGCCTTATCAGGAACTTACTTCTGCTTACTCAAAGCTTTTCACGAAATTGATCTTTGTCCATGCCCCTAGGAATCAGAACATCTTAGCTGACGCTCTAGCTTCACTTGCATCTTCTCTTGATTTTCCAATCAGCAAACAATCTGAATCAATCATAGTTCATAGGCGTCTTTCACCCGCCGTGAAAAATCCTTCATTCCTTAGAACTAAGGAGAAGTTGCTGAAGAAAGTCAGGGACGGAGATATCATTGAAAAGAGAGAAATCATGTTAATGGAGCTGTTAGAAGAGATGGATGATGAACAGAAGCCATGGTATTATGAAATCGCAAAATATTGTGAAGATCAATCATATCCTGAGGAAGCTACAACTGAGGAGAAGAGAGCTATCAGGAGAATTGCTCAACGATACACCCTAGTTGGGGGAGCATTGTACAAGAGAGGTTTTGATGGAGTTCTTCTGAGATGTCTAGACGAAGATGAGCTTTGGAAGGTTATGGAAGGAGCTCATAGTGGAGTTTGTGGTGGCCATGTCAATAGACAGATGCTAGCAAAGAAGATCCTTAGACAAGGATTTTATTGGCCAACCATGGAAGAAGACTGTGTAGGATATGTTCGTAGGTGTGCTAAGTGTCAACTTCACGTCGACAAAATTCATTCTCCTGCATCTTCACTCCATCCTATTTCTTCCCCATGGCCTTTCTCCATGTGGGCTTTCGACATCATTGGACCCCTTGGTAACCCAGATTCCGGCATCAAGCAAAAATCTTTCATTCTCACGGCGACGGAATACTTCACCAGGTGGGCAGAAGCTGAAGCGTACGTGGAAATCAAAGCATCAACCGTCTGCAAGTTCATCATGAAGAACATCATCACCAGATTTGGAATTCCAAGCACCATCGTCACCGACAACGGACCGCAGTTCGTGTCATAAGAATTGAAGGACCTCTGCAACAGGTACAAAATTGCATTGCATCATTCATCTCCTTATTATCCGCAAGGCAATGGCCAAGCAGAGGCAACTAATAAGACTTTGATAAAAATCATCAAAAAGACGTGCAAATCTAATAAATTCGCCGATTGGCCAGAAAAATTGGTTGAGGCTCTATGGGCCTACCGAACTTCAATCCGCACACCTACTGGGCAAACTCCTTATTCCTTAACATTTGGAATGGAGGCGGTAGTTCCCTATGAGATCCTCATACCGTCATTAAGAGTACAATTGAATAAGGAATTCTCTATTGATGAACATCGTTCAGCACTCCTTGCTCAATTGGAACTTTTAGACGAGAAAAGATAGTCAGCTGCTAATCATGCAAAAGTTTATCAAAATAGACTAGCACGTTTTTATCAAAAGAAAGTCATTGAACGTAAGTTCAAAGTCGGTGAAATGGTTGTCAAAAGGATTTTTGTAAAACCTGGTGGTCCGCGTTCTAAGCTCCAACCCAACTGGGAAGGGCCTTATGTTGTATCGCACGCTTTTCCTGGTAATGCTTCTCGTCTTGTTAATGCAGAAGGAGAAGAACTAAATCATCCCTGGAATGGCTTACATCTTAAGAAATACTACCCTTAGGTTAAAGAGTCGATCAGTATGGTACAAAGACCAGTGGAATCAGAAAGTTTATAAACTCAAATTTCTTTGTTAGTCTGGATAACTTAACTATAAACCCGTTACTGCACACACTGACACGTTTGATTCGTGAGTAACAAGAGATGCCAAGTCCTAAAGAATACCGAAGCTTGACCGAAAGTGTAAAGTACAAATCATTCTTTTTAAAGCAAAATTCTGTTTTACACTCAGCCCTTGATGTCGGAACGAGGCTTAGAATAGACTACCAAGAATACCCGCCATCCTAGTAGGAGGCCGTCATAAAAAAAAGGGGGAGATCCGTCCCAAAGAAAAGAATAGAAAAACAAAAGCAAAAGACAAAATCCAAATGTCAAATCAAAAAGGCCATCACGTTACAAACGTTACAAGGCCATGAAATGAAACGAAAGGGAACGCAAGGTCGATAAATACCCCGGAAAGAAAATGACCGAACCCCAACGGATATTAGGGTAGGAAAGGAACATCTTTTTAAGTCTCTGGAACCTTCTCATGGGCTTTCTAAACTTATTCTTCCTTTCTTTCTAAAGAAGTGTACTCCAAACTTAAGGAATGACTTAGATTGACTGAGGGTCAAATCATCAAATGGGATCACGAATGGAAACACAAATTCAAACACGATGGGTTTTAAGTTAAGTTATTAAAGAATGATTTGGAAATTAAGTTAATAAATGAATATGATCTTTTGATCTGAGTACCATGCTAATCTTTTAGTCAAAAATTCAAAAAAAATACATATATCAAAAATTCAAAAAAAAATACATATATCAAAAATTCAAAAAAAATATATATATCAAAAATTCAAAAAAAAAATACATATGTCAAAAATTCAAAAAAAATACATATGTCAAAATTCAAAAAAAAAGGCATATATTCCAAAACCCCAAACAAAAATGAATATTTCAAAACAACAAAAATTATTTCAATTAGCATCTGCTTGTTGCATTTAGTATGTTTCATTCCTTTTATTTTCAGTGAGCATTTGTCTGCTTGCATGTTGCATTTTGCTTAAGTTTGATTATTCTCATTACCTTTGTTAATAAAGGCTATGCCCCTTGACCATTTATTGAAGAAAAAATTGATTGACCATTTATTTGGTCAGGCAAGGGGCTAAGCCTAAATAGATACTTAACCTGTTTGTTCAGTGTTGTACAGGATACAAGACAAGCACAGGAACACAAGATTGGAGCCTAAAAGTTTCATGTATATTATCAAAAGATTGTTTGTACATGATACATGAAAAAAAAAAAAATACATGAGCCCTCACGGCTGACTCTCTCCCGCCCTCCCGTCGAACTGGCTCTGAGCCTCGTCAGGCGCGTCCGATGGTGGAGCTCTAGGAGGTGGTGGCCCCATCAAACTCGGACCAGCTTGGCCTGATGATATGGCCACGCTCGCAGTGAACGCACTCCCGTGCCCCCTTTCCTGCGCTCGCTGGCGGGCACGTTGGTAACACTCCTCCACGCTGCGTCGCTCATGCTCTGCAACGCCAAGCTGGACCCGGAGAGCAGTCATCTCAGCATCCATCTTTTGCCGCTCCTGCCTCTCCCGCTCTCGCTCCTCGGTGATGAACTCCAGTCGGGACTGGAGGCGTGAGAACTCGCGAGGAAGATCTCCAGTGGAGAGGCGAGCCACCTGTTCCTCAAGCTCGCGAACTCAAGCCACCTGTTCCTCGAGATCGCGAACCCGGGCCGCATCTGCTTCAGCCCTCCGAAGGGCTTCCTGAAGCTCAGCAACCTGAATAAAAGTCAGTGTTAGTTCAAGGCAATCAAGTAATCAAGATCCAAATTCAGAAGTCAAAAGTTGAAGAATTTACCCGAGCAGCACGGTCCTCCTCCGCAAGAGAAGCTCGGTGGATGGCAGAGGCAAGCTGGCTCTGGAGATCAGCTAGAGCAGCATCGTAGGCAGCAGAGGAAGAGGATGACGAGGCTCCAAAAGAGGGGGGAGCCGCCTGGGTGTAGACGGCTCGCTGCACCAAAAAGACAACTGTCAGTGTCAATTGCCAAAACAATCAATTAATTAATTAAAACATGCACTCATATTCATTCATACATACCAGATCGAACAACTCCTTCTGGACTAGTTCTAGCTGGGCCTCCGCATCATGTAGGCGGGCCCGGAGGTCGACGATGACCGCATCACGTGCATCCTGCATATCACATGCATACATACATTCACAAATATAAATCAAGATAATAATAAAATTAAAGACGCATAAATGCATACTCACATCGAGTGGTCGGAGGAGCCGAAGTTGATCGGCGTAGTGGGCCCGATATTGCTGGAGGTAGCCCTCGCTACTCTCCGCACGGGACTCCACCCGTACGCCTCGACGGTGCCAGTCCTCGTACTGCTCCGGGAATTTGGCACACCAGTCGGTGAGGGATTGCTTGCCCCTCATGCTCCTCCCCACACCCTCCGGGACTTCCTCGTCTATCCACTCCTGGTGGAGGCCCAGCGTTCTCATCACGAGCCAGAGGCGGAGGGGCTCGATTTCGTTGAGGCAGTGCACCCACATCTGCCTCCCGAACCTCCTCCTGCCAGCCGTCACCCACGGCTGACCCTCCTCGCCCATACCAAGGTACGGGCGCCAGATCACCTGCATATAGGTTAGAAGCATTCATAAATAAATTGCACTTAAGGAATAAAAAATTGCATTTAATGAAATTGAACAAATTAAAAAAAAAAAATTACCAGTAACTCGGGGTAATCCAGGAACTGACGGCGGAGGGCCGTCAGCTGGTGGTACTGTGGAGCTGTGTCCACGATCGGCTGCCAACGGCAGGCCAATGGGACGGCATCCGGTCGAGCAATCCGCGCTCTGCCGAGCGGGAAGTAGTAGTAACTCCACACCTGCATTCATGAACATATAGGTTAGAAGAAGCATAATATCATATTGCACTACATATCATAAACAAATAATTAAACAATTTAATACCTGAAGAAACGGAGAGAAGCAGCTGACAGTGGTCTCACGGTCCGGCGTGACCGCGGACAGTTCGGCGAAGAGGTGGGCCAGAAGGGCCGCACCCCAGGCATACTCCCCTAAGCTATCTAAGTCATCTAATAAATAAATAAACCTACAGTGGATGTGGTCGCCCTTCGTACCGAAGAGCAACCGACCAAAGAAGAAAACTAAGAAGACCCTAAGCTGTCTATCTACCTCTTCCCCCTGACTCGGGTCGCTACAGTAGACGGAGGAAGATGACTTTGCTAATCTATCCCTAAACTCCTCCCGGGTCTCGTCAGACCGACGCCGGGTCTCGTATAGTCCTAAGGCTGCCTCTACCTCTACTCTAGGGACCATCCTAGACTCTCTGCCTAAGCTGGACACCTCTATCCCTAAAAGAGCCTCTGCTAATCCCTGATAGTTGGGGTAAGTAACCCCACTAACTAGTCGGCCCTCTACCCTGAGGCCAGTGATCCTGGCCACATCCTCTAGGGTGGGGACCATATGTCCCCACGTCATTAGGAAAGCACGGCTTTCCGCATGCCACCTCTCCCGCAGCACCTGCAGGAGGACCAAATCGAGCCAGAATGGCTCGATGTTTAGTACCTCGCCGAATCCAATCCGGCGCAGGCGCGTCTTCTGGAAATCCGGGAGACCCCTATAGGCACCTATCACTAGGTCCCAGGAGATTCTGGCCCTCATCACTCCCTGCAAATAAAAAACATAAAAATAAGGGTCAATGATGAATAAAAACAGGGAAATTACTTCTGTTTTGAAAGGCGTCAGTACATGCAGACGTTTTTTAAAACACGTCCACATGTCCTGACGCAATTCAAAATTATTTATTCCTAATTAAAAAATTCTGAATTTAACTTGAAAAACGTCATCCCAGCGCGACGCCTTTTGAATGGCGTCACCTGGTCTGGACGCCTTTCAAGTCCAGATTCCGGGTTCTTTGAAGAACCCTGTTTTTCCCCTCTTCTCTTCATCCATTCACCCCACAGGGATCTTACCGTGTAGAGGTCGCCCTCCTCTTCTTCTTCCACCGCCATGGGTGCCGGTAGAGGGAGTTCCTCCTCCAATAAGGCCTCAGCTTCGGCTAACATCGCCGAGACCTCCTCGGGAGCTTCTTCTTCTTGCCTTCGCCGTCTCTTGACTAAGGTCTTCATCTTCTTGGAGCCTTCACCACGTTCCATAGCTCGAGTAGAGTGAGTTTTGAGGGAGAGATCGCCGGAGAGGGGAGAAAGAGAAGTTTTGTGAAAAGTGAGGAAGGAAGGGAGCCTTCGCGGGTCTGTTAACGAAAAGGTTGAAAGGCGTCGACTCAAACAGGCGCGTTTTAGGGCGCATAAGTTGAGGCGGCAAGGACAGCTGTTTGAAATCGATTGAAAGACGTCCACACAGGTGGACGCGTTTCAAGATTTTGGTCAGAGCCGTACAGAGAAAAATGATGAAAGGCGTCTTTGTGAATTGACGCGTTTCAGGGAATTAATCATGGAATTAATGACATAATCCTGGAGAAAGTAGGGGAGAGAGTTGAAAGGCGTCAACAGTGGAAGACGCAATTTAAAGTTTAATCAGGTTTTTGAGGATTAAATTGAATTTCTGGAAAAAGAATTATTGTTGAAAGGCGTCTTTCTGAGTGGACGCGTTTTACATTTAACAGAAACCCGAGCTGTCAAATTTTCAAGAAAAATCCAATTTTTACTAAAGGAAAAATCATGTGCACATCACAGGAAGTTAAGAAAGGTTTCAAGGTATAGAAAAATTGCTCTTTATTCAATGAAATCCTTTATTACATCATAAAAAAAAAGAGAAAGAGAAAGAGGACATTTAAGGAAGAATTTCATGAAGATTTTTAAGATATGGAAATTTCAATCCTCTATCTCTATCTTTAGAGGATTTTACACGGTAACTGAAGCCAAAGTTCCATAAAGTAGTGATGATTTGTATGGCTTCATAATCTTCGTCGGATTCCAAGTCACGCTTCTTGATTGGGAGTGTGGGAGAGAACTCAGGGAATTCACGACGGCCCATGCTAAGTTGAATAAGGCACCGATGTGGGTTATATAACACGAACTCGGTGGCTCCAATCAACTTAAGATCTGCTCCTGCTGCACGACGCACCCAAACAGGTTTTCCAACAAGAGCAAGTGGAGATGAGTCGAATATGTCGGACGTCATGAGCTTCAAATACTCTCTCCAGTCGGCTCGGGTCTTGAGTTTTGGAACCTTGTTGACCATGTGCTCATTGAACTTTACAATGTTAGCAATGCAATGAATTGGACTATTCAAGAAAATCTGAGATGGATTCAGAGGCCTTTTCTTGCTATACTCAAACTTGAAATGAAGTTCAACCCATAAGACAAAGAGTAGCATGCATCCATAAGTAGGATGGCCCACAGATGCCGCAGAAAGCCCACTATAAAGATATGCCAAGAGTCCAGTACTAATGGATTTACCTTCAAAGATTGCGCATATGGCACTGACTTGATCATCTTCTAAGATGTTATCCTGCGCAGGGAAGAACAAGGCACCGGCAAGGCATGTAACTAAAGCTTTTGTCACATCCTCCGCTTCATCCTCCCTTAGATCATCAATTTCGTATAGAGTCCACTCAGCTAGCTTGGTAAGATTGATTCCCTTCTTAGTAAGGCATCCTTTAGTTTCTGGAGGATCTTTCATAATCGATGTCAACAATTGTTGACCGGTGATTTTCTCTCTTGTCAAAGCTATCTTATCTTTGTTATCTTTGGTCTTTGGGAGACCTAAAAGAAGCTCCGCCTCCTCCAAAAGGATTGTGCACTCGAAGTCTTGGAAGAAGAACGTATGAGTTTGGGGATGCCACCACTCGATTAAGGCACCCATAGCCGCCCAATCTACGTTCGAACTTTTGTAATGTTTGGCAAGCACTACAAGACCTTGAAGATTCCACTTAGATATGAACACTTGCATGGAAAGCTTAATACTTTTTGTAAGTTTACGAATCCAAGGTAAGGAGGTAAACTTCCTTGGGCCAGGAAACATGGGATAATTCTGAAAACCAAAAAGAACATGAAGAACATGATTAACATGAACAAGAATTGAAGGGAAGTTGATTTAACTTACTTGAAGATTGGGATTCCTTCCATTGAGGGGATTCTCCACATCAGGGAACTTCTCTAAAGACATCTTCATCTTCTTGTTTGAAGAATTCATCCCCTTTTTTCGGAGTTCCTCCTTCTTGAAGCTTGGAAACCTTGGAAACTTTGAAGAAACCTTGAACTTTGGGAGAAAACTCAACTTTGCATCTTTGGATTATGGTAGGATTGCTTGGGAACAACCTAAGGGTGTTTATATAGAAGGAATTGCGATCCTAGGAAGACTTTTACGGATTGGAAAAGGGATGTGCATTGGTAGAGTTGGAATCCGAGTAGAGAACAACCAGAAACCTGTTTCTGTGAGTGAAAGGCGTCGAGGAGAACTGCCGCGTTTCAACATTAAATGGCGTCTGCTCGACACGACGCGTTTTAGCTTTCTGTTATTTATTCGAAATTCTATGGTTTTTGATTAAATATTGGTTTGGACTTATTAATAATTTTGATTGCAGAAAATTCAAGAAAGCCTGAGTAAAGCTGAAAATGTCAAGAAGATCTCACTGTGGGAGTTATGAAGTCCTGACCGTGGCTAAAAAGACGGTTATTTCTACCCTTGTATTATTTCATGTAGTTAATTTGCATTTGCATTACTATACATTAAATATTTATTAGAGTATATCAAGGACCTTGTGATTTTGATGAAACTGGAATTTGAGTTCCCCTTCAACAAAAACAGTGATAATTCCAGAGGATTCTTAATCGCACGGATAGGCCGTTGGATTGTTAATTAGTGAGGACGATGGTTCCACTTTTGTGAAACGGTGCGCAGATAAACGAGCTTCGGCTTAGCACTGAATTACAAGAATTTGTATCTTGACTCATTAATGACAATTTAACAATATTATCCTTGATTAATTTATATTTTATTTGACTTTATATTTTTCTTTTAGCCCAGCATGCATCATGTAAGACTTTGAAATCATTGTGATAAGGATTAATTGCTGATTAAGTTTCAGATCATAAATCAAATAACTCAAAACATGATATAAAATATTCCATTCTGAATTGAGTATCTTGATTATCTTTGAGGTTCGCTTAAAGATATCTTTGGGATTCTATCCTTTCTTGGATTCTTTACCCAATATTCTTGTTTTCTTTTAAGATCCATCATGGCTGCAGCACGTCCACATTGGCTGGCAAACGCTCCCCATGATGAAACCTACAGTGTCTATGACCTAGGGTACTTCCCATTCCGAGGAGGTTGATCGACCTTATTTTATTTCCTTGTCTACCTCATCCAGACAGGATTTATTCCATTGATCTCTTTAAGCTATCTTCATTGATGATTTTGAGAAAAATTCCAATCATGTGATGTTAAGAGCGTGTCTCATCACACCTTGGCATCACCTTTTCAGTACATTCCATTCTATTTCACTCCCTTTCAAAGACGATGCCAAGGTGAGGCAGCTGTAGACACGCTAATTTTGATGTTATTTCGAGTAAATTTCATATCATATAATAATACCTCAGAATAGTCTGATATTTAATCATTGATTAATTTTTAAACATGTTTAAGTTAATTAATTGAATTGATTTTAGCTCAAATTTCAGTTAAAATATGCAGACTTATAAAAGACGTCAACTTGTATGGACGCGATTTAGAGTTTATTCTTATTTTAACGTTTAAATTTGAATTTTAATCAGTTGATTAATTAGCTAAAAGGCATCTGTAGAGGTCGACGCGTTTTAGGTTTCCTAAGCTATTTTAACTTCTCTTCCGGATGTTTATCCTTATCTTAATTAGTGTAAAGGACGTCTACACATGTAGACGCGTTTTAGCTAATAAAGATAAAGATAAGTTTTCCCGGATATTTATCCTTATCTTAATTAATCTGAAAGGCGTCAGCCTATGTGGACGCGTTTTAGATAATTACGGATAAAGATGAATTAATCAGTATTTATCTGTCGGTTAAGATGGATAAATCCTAGATTTTTCTATGTTAATCACGGACGCAGAAGAAGCCTATAAATACCTTGCATCTTGAAGAGTTAAAAAAGTTAACCGTAATCCCGAGTTGATTATCATTGAGCAATAGCGAGTTGAAGATCAAAGCAATAACGTCGGAACGCCGGAGCGCTGCCATTTTCCAGAAGTCGGCGTCCTTTCAAGAATCTTTATCCATTCAAGGCTTCATCCAATTCGGCATAAGTTTTTCATTTCTGCATCTTCATCTTCATGTCATTAATCTCTCATTCTTCATCCCCACTCCATGCAACACACACCACAACATCCTTTCAAAACCTATTTGATTAAGGGGTTTTAAAAGCCATTAAACAAGTAAGTTTGTTGTTTGATTGCATGTTTAACATCATGATTAGAATAGATACTGCTCTTGCTTAAAATTCTCATCGTTGTTTCTTCATTTCTTTTCTTTCTATTTCTGCTGCACTCAACAACAAGAGAATCAAAGGGGAAAACAAGCACAAAGCTAAAAGAACTTCTGGACGATCCTCAATCTCAAATTCAACAGCAAGAACAAAGAACAAGAAGGGCTCTCTTTCTTCAGCCGGCTGAAGGAGGGGAACCAAGGATTCAACATCTTCCGCGTTCAAACAGGTAGGCGATCATAGTTCTTTTGAAACTTTTAAGTCAAAAGTTTCTGGCGATCACTGCACTTAGTTGCTGTTTTTAATAGGTTTATTTTGCACTAAACAACATAGATTTTTCATATTAATCACACAAGCATTTTAAGCACCTATAGTCAGCTCCATAAATTCCCTCTCCTTGGCCCTCTGAACATGCCTAGGGAAGTACTGTGCATTGAATTCTTTCACAAAAGTCTCCCATGGAATCTCCCTAAGGCTCCTATCCGCATAAGACAAACTCCTCAAAGTGGTCCACCAATCGTAGGCATCATCCTTCAACATGAAGGTGGCCAAAGGAGTTCTCTCAACCGCCACACAATCCAAGGTATCAAAAGTCTTCTCCATCTCCCTCAACCAATGAACAGCCTCATCAGGGTCGGGACGACCGGTAAAATGAGGCGGCTTCAGCTTCAGGAATCTCTCTAGTGTAGCTGAAGACCTTCCCCGAGCACTAGAACTCTCACAAGGGTCTCAGGTCTGGTATCTAGCCATCGTGTCCATCATAGCCTCCATGAAACGCTCCATACTCGGCCTACTGGCCTCAGATCCACTAGGGACATCTCCCCGAGCACTAATAACTGGCATCCTCTTCCTAGGAGCCATCTAATCGCCTACAATCACAAAAATCAAAAAGTTCTAATTAGAATCCTAAAAACCAACACTACCGCCGTGCCTGTACGGGATAATGTAATTATTTGCTAGAATTACGATATTTAACCTAGTTATTCATTTATTTGTCAGACCGAATGCTCTGATATCAACTGTAACGACCCATCACCCTATAATCGGGGATACGATTACTAAATGGGTACCGAATCATTAATTTGGAGCCAAACCAGGATCTAGATAAGTCTGGGAAATAAATAATAATAAACTAAGCTAAACATTCACATCGCATTGAATTAAAAAGGAAGGACAAGAATTAAAATTATTACAATGCAACTCGACACAGCAAATAATTACATACTCCAACTGAAAAGAAATAATTAAGCATACAAGCCAGAAAATAAGATAACAACTACATTGGGGCATACCCCGGAACAACGGTTGCTGGCGCGCGACCCAAAGCAACACTCTCCTCGTTACGCCTGCCTGGAACCCTCACCTGAAAACTGCAGGGGCGAGTCTCATCAAAAAGACTCAGTAGGGATCCTTCGATCCCCACCGCCCACTCACGCACCCACAAGTGCAGCAACACAAATATAGATAATTTAAGCAAGTAAAGCAGTAAACATAACTCCTAGATTTCGATATAAAACACATGAACAATTCTAAAACCATTCTACCACAGAGCCCACAACCAGCGTCTCGGCAAAACACGCCAACCACACGGCCGAACGCGAGAAACTCCGACCCGCTGAGACCTAACAGCAACCCCTCGGATAGCGCGCTGGCTACTCCGGCCTGACAGACTCCAGGTGGTTCCGCTTCCCCCAACACGAGTGACACTCCGAATGTACCACTCCCACACCGGTACTAGCTATACCCCGGGGTACACCAGGTGACCCTCTCTCTAGGCGTCACCCGCCACTCCCACACCGGCGCCATGTCACTCCCACACCGACACAGGGTGCCTAAGCGCTAACAACTGTCACTCTAGGCCCATGATCACACAAAACACAACACGGTGCGATCCAATCACACAGAATCCATCGTCATCGAGTACATTTCTAAGCATGAAATTAGCTAAACTATCTGACAATGTAAACACGTGTTAATTGCAGGGATTAATGGAGTTCTGGCTTGAATCGCGTCGCCCAAGGCCGACGACATTCAAGCTTCCTAAACTGGTTTATGTGAAAACTGGCCTCGGGAAAAGGCCTAAAACGCGTCGTTATATGTAGCCGCCTTTCAAAAGGCGTCGCTGTCCCTGGACGCTCATCAGTCTAGAGACAGAGTATGTTATTTAGGCTAAATCGCGTCGCGGGTGGAAGTCGCCTTTCTAAAAGGCGTTGCTGTCCCACGATACCATTTAACCCTCACAGACAAATTCTTCCTCTGCCATCTCCCAATCTAGGGGTTGGGATTTCCTCCCCCAAATCGTGTAAAATGCTAAGAAAAGTTGAGAAGGAGGAGAAGAACCTAGATACCCCTTAAAACTCCTAATTTCTCATTTCATACAATTAGTGTTTTCACCCCAAAAACCCCCTAAACATGCTTCAAAGCGGGAAAAACATGGTTTTTAAACAAAATACGACGGGGGTCGTCACCCTACCGGTTACTCGAACTCCTCCTAGTTCCAAGCCGCCAACCCGTCTCGCCACACGCCGCCGCCGGTACCGCCGTGGACGCCGTTACTCCACCGGGACGTCGGCCGCCGTCTGGAGAGAAGTGTGCCGCGGAGGAAGTGGTGGTGGTAGTGGAGGAAGTTAGGAGGTTGATGGGGTGGAGGGAGAGATGGAATGGAGGGAGGAAAGCAAGGAGAGGGGGACGGGTCGCCGGAGATCGGAGGGAAGAGAGGAGAGAGAAGGGAAAGGAGAGAATAAGGGAAAGGAGGGAGGGTTCGCGGGGTCAAACAGAAGCTAGGTAAAACGCGTCGTGCAAGTCCGACGTTATTCAAATGACAAGACCGGGCCGTACACTGACAAACTAGAGTCGTACTCTAAATGGCGTCGTCCATCTAAGACTCCATTCAGACGATACGACCGAGGCCGTACTCTCGCGGCCCAAGGCTGACCCACGTGGCACAGCCTAAAACACGTCCACATCCTGGACACCGTTTGAACAGCGTCGAGCAAGCTCGACGCGAAAAAGAAACTAAGTCTCAGCCCCATCAGGGCCCAAACTAAGGGATCCGACACCGAAACCGACCCGGTAACCGGATCCAAAACCTCAATCCTTACAGTCCTTATAGTCTCTGAGAACTTGAATCATTGCCTTCTCATCTGCTTCAGAAAATTTTTTACTGACGAGGACAACCTTAGGTTCGTCTTCAGTTCATAAATTAATCTCTTTGGTAGACTCTTCTACGGCGGCTGAGGGTTCACCAAATCTCTTTGCTCCACTAGCATACGCCTCCGCCACGTCCTTGTCATCTTCCTCATCTTCAGTAATTGGGTCTTTCTCGTGTAACAATTCATATACCCCATATCCATCATCGACTAACTCATCAGCTTCACATTCTTCTGACATCTGAATGAGATTTTATAACAATTGGGGAATCTGAGAGCAAAAAAGACATCTTAAGGCTAAATTCTAGAGGTATCTATTCGGAATTCATCTACCCCTAAACTTCTTAGACTTCCTAATCTGATTAACCTACCTAGAACTAGACTTCCTAACTTCATTAAACTGCCTACCACTAGACTCACTATTCTAACCTAATGAGAACGAAGAAGGATAAAAATCAAGAGGTACATGAGAGAATACAGGTGATTCCTCCCGAGAGGAGGGGCATAGTAGATCTAGAAGGGAATCTTATCCGAGTGACCAGCGCGATGGGGTAAAATCGGACAAGTAGTATGATATTTCCTCAACGAGGATGTGTAAGGAGGTTGCCAAATTGGTGTTTCTTTTTTTTTTATGATTTTGAGTATTAATCATGAAACATGAATGAATATGAAGAGGAGGATACAAAGATGGAGGTAACGGCTCCGAGGCCAAAGGATTAGGAAGATCATATAACAAAATGTTCCAGATCAGATCATAGATCCTCTCAAGGTCGAGAGAAACCTGAGGAATTAGGTTCCGGGGGGACAAAGTAACCATGATGGGCGGAGTCCGAGGAATATCTTCGGTAATGACCCTCGACCAGGTCAGGGTCAGGAGCAGAGTACGGAACAGGGTATGGAGGGTGAAAACATGACAGGGATAGGTTCCCCTCCAAAGAAGCTCAGTGGTGAATCCGGGCTAATAAGGATCATCAGGTTCCCCTTCGTCTGTTTCTTCACTTAGTAGGATTCTTTTATCAAAGATGGCCCCAGGCCTTTCAATCAACTCATCAATCAATGGTGGCCACTTCGGTTCAGAGGGATCAAGAAACAAACTATTTAGTGCAATGTATAGGTCCCATGTGTCAAACCAGCGGTACCACTCACATTCGAGATCTTGAATCTTCCTCCTTTTCATCGGCCGCAGAGCCTCCAAGGATATCGGTATGTCAGCAATTTAGAACAGTGCCTGGCGAAATCTCTTCTATATATGTCTTGTAGGTCAAAGTGGGAGGTGATTACCACCGTGTTATCATTGTCATGATTTATCACGGATCCTTTAATGAAATGTGTATATAAAGTCCATGTTAAAGGATCTCGATTTTCTTTGCACGGGGTGGTCATTGTCTTATAGATTTTCTAACCCTTTTTGTCTTCATGCTGCTGAATAATCTGTCGTTTCACCCTTACTAGACTATAGCCCAGACCGTTACCAGGTGCTCTTCTACCGTCTTTGATAGGCATGGTTCTACCCTGTAGTTGTGTGCCTAGGCCTTTTCCTTATTGGTAACCACCCTTCATCATAATGTCCCAGCCAAGGATACTCACGCACTTTCCCCTTTTCATAGCACCGACTTGACAAGGAATGAGTATAGTGGCTTTCAAAAGATCAGCCAAAGGAGAATAGACCTATAAAACCGCCAGAATGGGTTGTCGGCCCAAGGGAGGAGTCGACTTGATGTTCAAAGAGTGAGCAGCAGCAAGGATTGTCATGCTCGTTACTTTAATGATTTCTCCCTTATAAGGAAACTTGAGGTATTGATGGTTTGTAGAGGGAATTGCCTCAAAGGATTTAATGTAAGGACGACCAAGGATGCCTTTTAACGAGGGATCAATCTCCAAGATGTGGAACTCGACCTCGACATGACAAGTGGGGCATAATTCCACTTTCAAATAAACCATTCCCAGAGGGGACGGGTAGAATTGTCGTAGGCAGTAACAGAGATAGGGGAAGGCAGCCACTTTTCTTTAGGTACAGCATAGAATTCTAGGGTTTTTGGTGATAACACATTGATAGAAGCCCCTGTATCGACCAAACATGCATCAACAGTCTTCTTGCAGATGTTGACTGTAATGCTTAGTGTCATGCTCCTAGCTGCTGCTAATGGTGCCAACTCAGATGTATGGAATGAAATGGAGGGCAGATCCCCCTGTAGAACTAGCAATGCAGTGATCTTCTCTACTGGCACATCATCATTGACCATAACCCTTTTGAGATACTCCATTAAAGCTTCTTGGGGGGTTTTGGATCTTTTGATCAATTCAAGCACTGAGATACGTACCGGTGTTCTGTCTAGATGTTTCAACAGATCATATTAAGTGTCAGGTAGACTCTCTTCATTATGTACTTCCTCTGGCAGCTGTGATGGACCATCTCTAACTGGTGATTGATGAAAGACTTTGTTGAATATTCCCCCGCTACGAAGCGCATGTTGCTCATCATTGGAAGGTGATATCTTAAGTATCACCAAGTTAATGAGGGGTTTGGAGGGAGTAATGGGTTTATATATGGATGATGGTGGGTTATTTCGTGGAGGTGTTGGAATGCAGATGAGTGGTTTGGAGGGTTGTATGGTATTGGGATAGGTGATTGGTTCAGGTGATGTGGGAAATGGTATGCAGAGCAATGGTTTAGATGGCATGAGTGGCTCATAACTGGATGGTGGGAGGTTGTTCGGTTAAGGTTTGGGGGAAGGTTTAAGGAAAGCGGGTGTCGGTACGGGGGTGATGGTTAGGTATGCGTAGAATGCGGCGAGGTGGTTGCTCGGCGATACTCGGGATATGGCCTATTAAGTAAACAGAGGATGATTCCTCTACCTCCCATTGTCGACCCCTATTAGCCTCAAACTATCTATTAGTAAGGATTGGGGCAACCTAGTTTTGATGCCCTGGCAGCGGGATCTGCACTATACCCATGTTTGGTAGTGCTGATGCCTGTGCTGGTCCCCTTTGCATCTGCTGTTGTTGTTGTTGTGGTTGTTGCTGTTGTTGTTGTTGTTGTTGTTGTGGTCTTTTTGCCTTCAGGGCAGCTATGTATTTTCTCATCTCTTCCGAGTCAATACTCCCTTGCTCATTCAAATCGTGGATGTAGTCCCTGAATTGGAAACATGCATTCATTGTATGCCCAGGTTGTCTATAGAAGACACAGTACTTGGAGGTATCAGCATTCTAGGGGTAAACTGTTTTCTCCTTTGGCAAAACCAAAGCATTGGCTACCATAAGGGCGTTGAATATGTCTAATAAGGATTCTGGGAGTGGAGGATTAGATGCCCTCTTTGGGCCTGGAGGTTTTCTCTGTTGGTTGTAGTCACCCGGTGGAGGTACATTGTGATATGTCGGTTGCTAACATGACTGATTAAACGTCTATTGATACCGCTGTTGAGGCTAATTATAGGCTAGCAGGTATGGTTGCTGAGGCGGCCTGAAACCCTACCGACTTGGCAGTCTCTACCCTGTATATTGCGGTTGTTGTTGTTGGTTTCTCATGAACTATGGTTGATTGTTGTTCACAGTGCTGATTTGTTCATGGGAGAGTGTGCCTTCAATAGTGGGACCCATGCTAGAAGAATTTGGCATTATAGGCTTCCGAGGTAGAGGTATGTTGGGTCTATGGGGTTCAAAAACATTGGCAAAAGTAGAATCTTTGAACGCGTTTTGAGCATAATGCCCCCTCTCGTACAGATCTGCCATGGTGGTCAGATTATTCAGTGTCAATACCAATTTATACTGGGGAGTGGCGTTGGCAACCATCATCTTCACTACTTCTTGTTTAGACAGGTGATATCTTATTTTCTCAGCCATTCCTCGCCATCTATTGGCGAACATTATGAAGTCTTCATCAGGTTTCATCTTCTCATTGAACAAATCAATAATGGACAGGGTAGGTGCCACCCTGTCTTTGTATCTTTACAGGAACTTCTTTGACACAATGTCGAAGTTCTCTACCTCACTCAGGTCCAGAGAGAAAAACCACTCCAAGGCTGACCCTTCCAATGACCTCTTGAAGAGGAAAGCCAGTGCTTTCTTATTATGCTGCCAGAACGATGATTCATACAAAAATTCCTTAATATGAAGGAAAGGATTGCCTGTGTCATTGTACTTTCTATAGACTGGCATTTCAGAAGGCAAGAGATGGAAGACTGACAGATCAGGGACAGAGAATTCAAAAGCAGTTTTACCATCCATCTTCTCAAAATTCTTGAAACGCTCGTCCATCTGAGAAATTTTATTAAGTAGAAGTTGAGTGGCAGAATTTGCTAGTGGAGGTGGGGGTTGTTGAAAAGACTGCCTCCTAGAATAAATAGGGATGTGAAGACAGTAAGGTTGTAAACTGGTCGCATTTTCACCCTGTCCGAAGGCATTCTGATAAACTGGAGCATACGGCCTGAATGGATGCCGTGAACTAGATTGATGATGACCCGTAGGCCGAGGGGTAGAAATATGAAGGCCTTCCATGGCCCGAGTAGGAGCTTGATAAACATAAGGGTGAACCGAGGGATTTGGTTCAGATGGCTACAAAGGGGTTTTCCCTTTCAAAATAGATTGGATGGCGTCAAACTGACAAGGATCCACATGATTAGATAGAGCTCTCATGAGGGTAGCGAGATCAGAAGGATGATTGAAAGAGGGCCCAGCTTGATCTTGGACTCCTTCAAAGACAGGATTGGAGATGACATGAACATGGGAATGATCGCCCATATCCTGATTATATTGATCATACGTTGAATTAATCTGAAATTGAGGGGCATGAGCATCTCCCTCATGTATGGTTTGGAATTGATTGGAATTGTGAGAGATATAAGCATCTCTCTCATCTTCTAAAAAATATAGATCATAAACCGGAGGGGCATGAGCATCTCCCTTGTACTCTACCACATCTTCTTGTTCGAAGGCCACCATGCCGAGAGTTCTACCTGATCAGAGCACCATGATATTAACTTTTGACAAAGATTCAAACAAGTTGTGCAAAGGATTAGCAAACAAGTGGATGGTTACATTATCTTAGGATTCCTTGTTCAATTATTTGGATTGTTAAACACAAATTCACTCAACGGGTAAGATCCTAGTTTCAGTTTAGTTTTTCCACCGTTATACTCTATGGTTCTCTCACAACAGTATGAATGACTAACCAGGACTTCAATTGGTACAACCAGCCCGATGAACAAGGAGGAATACTTTGCTTTTGGGGACCTACGGTGGTCTTAACACCAACCAGTCTAGTCTGTCCAAAGGACCGACCCAGTTAGAGAGAGGTGAAGATGCTAAGAAAAGTGTTCCTATGAGGGGGGGTGAGCCCCAATGCAGATGACCACGGCCTGGATGGCCTCTAATGTAGTATAAGATACATATAGGTAACAAAAGAAATCAAAGGTCTGAGGACTGATGAGCAAAAGAAGAAACTGTTTGAATTGCGTCGCTGTTCACAAACGCTATTCAACACAGTAGCTTCTTTGATCACAGAAGCTCAGGAAGCAGCGCAGCAGGAATATGAGGCTGAATGGCATCTTGCCACAGCGATGCGGTTTGAATCGCTTCTCTCTGTTTAGACACTATTCAAACTCTGAAAATAGTAAACAGAGAGTAATATCGAGGACAATCTCCTCCTACAGCGATGTCACACCGACGGAACCGAACGGTTGCGGATTCGAATCCGCATGCGGTAAGAATCCGATTCTCTAATAATCGTTTTACTTTAATCGAAACGAGAAAACGGATCGATGTTTTCGTTTTGATTTCCGTTGCATGAGCGATACGGAGAAACGTGGAGAACCCAATAGTGGTATCAGAGCCAGGTTCCACTGTTTCTCGTCCCGTTTTGATCTCCTAATTAATATTTCCATGAATTTATTCCATGCCTTTTGTTCGATTTATTGCTGAATATGTGTTCATACGACGAACACCAATTAATTGCATTATTTTTCTGAAATTTTTGAAATTTATTTAGGGTTTTTTGGTGTTCTTCATGTGATGAAGAACAGGATCCTTAGCGCTTTTATTCAGGCATCCCCATGGGATAGGGAGGTGGCTGGAGTTCCTGGAATGACCAGGGATCCCTCCTGTCATCAACGGCACCATCACCGGTGCTGGAAAGCCTGCTGGAGATGGCCAGATTGAGGGACTCTCTCTTATTCTTCTTCATTCGGTTGTAAAGAAACCAAAAAAAAATAGGGAGTCAGTCAGCTTATTGGGGACCTCCTACTGGGCCGCAGGTGTCGGGGCCGTCGCCGGCATGACCGGGCCGGCTGCCGATAACACTGCCCTCCCCACCGACGTGCCACCTAAATCCTGCTAGTTTCTAGGATTTTCGGGTGCAGGCTAAAGAGGGCTCGGCCTGTAACCGATTTGGGGCAATGCCAGGGAGCTTCTGGCTCCAGGGCCCTCGCCAACGCCTGGGGCGACGCCGGCGGGGCTGGGGGCGCCGGCCGCCGGTCGCAAGGGCGGCCCTGCTCCTCTTCCACGCCTCCGCCACGAACCTGCAACATGGTTAGGGCTAGGGTTTTCCCTTTTTTTCGGGTGCAAGAAGGGGGAGGGCGGCCTAGGCAGACCAGGCGGGCAGCTGCGCCCCTGACCGGATCGAACAGAGCCCGCACAGGCTGGAACAGTCCGAGCCAGGGGCGTGTGGCCCGAGCTGAGCCCATTTCAAACTCCTTTTCCCCATTTATTCCAATTTCAAACACCTAGCCCAATTAAAATTAAATTTGGATTTTAATTTAAATTCAAAATATGTTTTGAAATATTTAATTTATTATTCATATTTAATTAATTGGCCTTTTAATGATTTTGAATCATTTCGATTAACAATTAGTTATTAATTGATTAAGTGTTAATTATTAGTTTAAGTGTTAAACTAATAATTAGCCCTAATTTTACTAATCTAAGAGTTAGATTAGTGGTTGATTATTAATAGTCTAAATATTAGATTATTAATTATTGATTCATTTAATTGTTAATTTATTAGTGTTAATTATTGATTTAATTGTAAAATTGATAATTAACATTAATTTATTAATCTAAGAGTTAGATTAATGATTGCTAGTTAATTAGAGTTAATTGTTGATTTAAGTGTTAAGTTAATGATTAATTTTAAATTAACTAATATAAGAATTAGATTAAAAGTTATTAATGAATTAATATTAACTAATAATTTAAGTGTTAAATTAGTAATTAACATTAATTAACTAATCTAAGATTTAGATTAGTAGTTAATAATTCATTAGAGCTGATTAATAATTTAAGTGTTAAATTTAAATAATGAACTTTAGTGGACTAATCTAATAGTTAGATTAGTAATTAATTATTAATAGTCTAATTGTTAGATTATTAATATTAATTAATCTAATAGTTAGATTTTTTAATTTTTAGAAATTTTCTAAACTGCATGGAATAATCTGAAAATTATTAATTTAGAGTGTGTGCATATGTGATGTGTGCTTTAATGCTATTAAATTTGATTTAATTGTGCGATTAAATTAATAAAATGAGTTTTCAAGTTCAAAAGCCAATTTGATTGGAACCTAACTTTCTGAAAGTTAAAATTATTTATTTTGAAAACCCTTTTTTGTTTTAGCCATGTGATGCGTTTATCATGTGTGGAATGGTGAAAATACACTGTAGTCATGGATATGCACTTATCTAATTATTCATGTGATAAATGATTGTGTGGATCGTGGATGTGTGATTGGAATGTTTATTAAATTGTTAATAAATATAGGTATGCGTACCTCTCTCTCTTTCTCATACTCCGATGTACTTCTACCTCCCTCTCTCTTGTACTTGCTATGAGGCCTTCTTCAATTTACATATAATTCTAGAATTAATTGTAATCTGATCGAGACAACTGAAGAAGGACCGAGGATGATCCACAGCTGCAACCAGGAAGGCGATGTGATGGGGATCCTTTGCCTATGTGCTTGCAGGGTAGTCTAATGTAAATGTTATGTTATATTGTGTGTGTGTTTGACTGTTGCCTCTAGTCAAATCCACTGTGCTATCCATGACCACACTTGACATGTATGAGATGCATCGTTTTAATTTTGATTATGAATCAAAGCAGGTATAGTATTTATTAAATATATATGATATATTTATATACTATCACCTAGGAGAGACCAAGATAAAAAGCTATCTAAATACCCTCGTCTAAATTCTAATTGTAACGTGAGTAGTTAAGAACTTACCGCGTGATCCACCATCGTTATAGTCATAAGATTTGAATTACTTTAGGCAGGTTTGTTGTACTACTACAAGGCCTGTTTAATTGTAAGGAGAGACTGTGGCTATGGCATTAGATGCCTATTTGATCGGGATATAAGAACTATGTAGCTTTGTTGTACGATCCACAAGGGCTACATGCAAATCTGTGCTCCTCTCGTAACGATGGTTAGCTTAGACCAGAATTGTAACGACCCACCACCCTATAATCGGGGATCCGATTACTAAATGGGTACCGAATCATTAATTTGGAACCAAACCAGGATCAAGGTAAGTCTAGGAAATAAACAATAAACTAAGCTAAACATTCACATCGCATTGAATTAAAAAGAAAGTGCAAGAATTAAAAGTTATTACAATGCGACTCGACATAGCAAATAATTACATATTCCAACTGCAAAGAAATAATTAAGCGTACAGGCCAGAAATAAAATAACAACTACGTCGGGGCATATTCCGGAACAACAGCCGCTGGCGCGCAACTCAAAGCGGTACTCTCCTCGTTAAGCCTGCCTGGAACCCTCACCTGAAAACCGCAGGGGTGAGTCTCACGAAAAGACTCAGTAGGGATCCTTCGATCCCCACTGCCCACTCACACACCCACAAGTGCAAAAACACAGCTGAAGGTAAAGTAAGCAAGTAAAGCAGTAATTACTACTTCTAAATCTCGATATGAATCACATGCATTCGAAATATAACATGCATATCTCTAAAACCATTCTAGCAGGGAGCCCACAACCAACGTCTCGGCAAAACACGCCAACCACACAAACGAAGGTGGGAAACACCGACCCGCTGAGACCAAGTAGTAACCCCTCGGATAGCACGCTAGCTACTCCGACCTAACAGGCTCTAGGTGGTTACTACTTCTCTCAGCACGAGTGACACTTCACAGGTACCACACCCACACCGGTACTAGCTAACCCCGGGGTTCACCAGGTGATCCTCTCTCACTAGGCGTCACCCCGCCACACCCACACCGGCGTTGTGTTCCACCCACACCAACACAGGGTGATAAAGCACTACAACCGTCACTCTAGGCCCACGGTCGCACGAAACACAACACGGTGCGATCCGGTCACATAGGAATCCTCATCCTCGAGTACGATTACAATCATGCAATTAACCAAACTATCTAACAATGTAACACATATTAATCACATGAATTAGTGTGGTTCTGTCTTGAATCGCGTCGTCCAAGGCCGACACCATTCAAACCTCCTAAACTGGTTCATAAAAACTCGGCCTCAGAATCTGGCGTAAAACACGTCGGCACAGATAGCCACCTTTTGAAAGGCGTCGATATCCCTTGTGGCCTGTTAGCGACCGAAAATAGGGACAGGCCATGGGGTGATTTCAACTAAAATGCGTTGTTCACGCAAGTCGCCTTTTGAAAAGGCGTCGCTGTCCCTGGACGCTTATCAAACCCGGGACAGGGTCTGTTATTGGGCTAAATAGCGTCGTGAATGGGAGCCACCTTTCTAAAAGGCGTCCCTATCCCTCGACGCCATTTAGTCCAGACGGACAGGTTCTTCCCTCCGTTTCCCCCAATCCACAAATTGGGATTTCTCCACCAAAACGAACGAAAAGACAATGAAACATAGGGGGAAAAGGAGGAGAACCTAACTACCCATTAAAACACCCAATTTCTAATCTCATGCATTTAACATTTTCACCCCAAAAACACCCCTAAACATGCTTCAAAGCGGGAAAACATGCTTTTTAATGAAATACAATGGGAATCGTCACCCTACAGGTTACTCGAACTCCTCCAAGCTCCAAGCCACCCACCCGTCTCGCCCCACGCCGCCGCCGGTACCGCCGAAGACGTCGTTACTCCACCGGGACGTCGGTCGCCGTCCGGAGAGAAAACGCCGTGGAGGAGGTGGTGGTGTTAGTGGTGGGAGTTAGGAGGTCGATGGAGTGGAGGGAGAGACAAAATGGTGGGAGGAAAAGAAGGAGGGGGAAGAGGTGTCGCCGGAGTCGCCGGAGGAAGGGAGGAGAGAGAGAAGGAAGGAAGAAATGAGGGAAAGGAATGAGGGTTCGTGGGGTAACCAGAAACTGGGTAAAACGCGTCGCCTATCCAAGACGTCGTTCAGACGACAAGACCGGCACTGTACCCTGACAACCCAGGGTTGTACTCTGAATGACGTCGTCCATCAAGGACGCCTTTCAGACGACAGTACAGGGCCGTACTCTCGAGGCCCGAAACTCGCCCACGTGGCGTCCACGTGGCACAACAGCCACTCAACTAAATGGCGTCCACTCAGCAGGACACCGTTCAAAAGGCGTCGTGCATCCTAGACGTCATTTAGAAGGCACTCCCCAGACCCATCAGGGCCCAAACCAGGGGATCCGACCCATAAACTGATCCAATAACCGGATCCGAAACCTCAGTCCTTACATTCTCCCCCCCTTAAAATAATTTCGTCCCCGAAATTGCTTACTACAATTAACGAGGTTGAAACATACAGATACAAGTGTACAAGAGAACTTACGAGAAGAGGTAGGGAAACTGCTCCCGCATCTCATCCTCATGTTCCCAGGTTGCCTCGCCCTCAGAGCGATACTGCCAAATCACCTTAACCAGAGGTACAACCTTGTTCCGAAGGACCTGTTCTCTGCGATCCTCAATACGTACAGGAAATTCTGGGAAAGACAAGTCCTCAGCAACTTCCAATTCTGAAAAATCCAAAACATGAGATGGATCCTGAACATATTTCCTCAGTAAAGAAACATAGAACACATCGTGCACCCCTGCAAGACTGGGTGGCAAGGCCAGCTGATATGCCATTTCCCCAACACGAGCAAGAATGGGAAAAGGCCCAATATATCGCGGACTCAGCTTACCTCGCTTCCCGAATCTCATCACACCCTTGGAGGGTGAGACTCAAAGAAACACGTGGTCCCCTACCTCAAACTCAAGCGGTTGTCTACGGATGTCAGCATAACTCTTCTGCCTGCTCTGAGCTGTAATCAATCTCTGCCGTACTACTCTGGCCACCTCAGCACACTGCTGCACCAACTCTGGTCCTGCTAACTGCCTCTCGCAAATCTCGGACCAATTCACAGGGGATCGACAAGGTCGCCCGTACAAAGCCTCGTAAGGTGCCATGCCGATACTAGAATGATAACTGTTGTTGTAAGCAAACTCCACAGTAGACAAGTGTTGCTCCCAAGAACCTCCCCAGTCTAGGCAACATGCCCTGAGCATATCCTCCAGAGTCTGAATGGTCCTCTCTGACTGTCCGTCAGTCTCGAGATGATAGGCCGAGCTGAACGCTAACTGCCTGCCCAAAGCCTTCTGAAAACTCTTCCAGAACCTCGAAGTAAACCTCGGATCCCGGTCTGACACGATGGATAAAGGCACCCCGTGCAGAAAGATGATCCGATCCACAAACAGCTTAGCCAACTTACCGACTGACCAGTCCTCCCTAATAGCCAGGAAGTGTGCTGACTTGGTCAATCGATCAACAATGACCCAGATCGCGTCTCTTCTGCCAAGGGATACAGGTAATCCCATCACAAAGTCCACAGTCACAAGCTCCCATTTCCATTCCGGGATCGGCAAAGGCTGCAACAACCCTCCTGGTCTCTGATGTTCTGCCTTAACCTGCTGACAAGTCATGCACCTAGCCACATACTCGGCCATATACTTCTTCATACCGGGCCACCAAAAATGCCTCCTCAAACAATGATACATCTTAGTCGTCCCGGGATGCACTGCATATCTAGAACGGTGCGCCTCATCAAGGACACTCTTATGCACGTCCTCTTCGGCCGGAACATAGAGTCTGCCTCTAAACCTGAGTGTACCATCATCCCACAACTCCACCTCTGGTCTCTGGTGTAAGGACTGAGGCTTTCAGATCCGGTTTTCGGGGTCGGACCCTGTAGTTCAGGCTCCAGTGGGGCAGAGACTCTGTGATGTTTCGCGTCGAGCCCGCTCGACGCGGTTTAAACGGCGTCCACCGTTGCAGACGCGTTTTAGGTTCTGCCACGTGGGTGCCACGTGGGCTGGCTTTGGGCCGCGAGAGTATGGCCCTGTCGTGTCGTCTGAACGGCGTCCGCATGGGACGACGCCTTTCAGACTGCGACTCTGGGATTGTCAGAGTACGGCCCTGACCTGTCCCCTGAACGGCGTCTGTGTAGAATGACACGTTTCAGACTCCTGTCAGAGCGGCCGTCACGTCACCTGATAGGCGTCCGTACTTGTCGACGCGTTTTAGCCAGTCTCTGGTTAACCCCGCGAGCCCTCCTTCTTTCCCTCATTTTCTTCCTTCTCTCTTTCTCTCCTCCCCTTCCAGCGATTCCGGCGGCAGTCCCTTCTCCTCCCTCTCTTCCTCCCACCATTCCATCTTTCCCTCCACTCCATCCCCTACCTAGCTCCCACCACTACCACCTCCACTTCCACTGCGGCGTTTTACTCTCCGGACGGCGGCCGACGTCACGGTGGAGTAAGGACGACCATGGCGGTACCAGCGGCGGCGTGGGGCGAGACGGGTGGACGGCTTGAAGCTTGGAGGAGTTTAAGTAACCGGTAGGGTGACGATTCCCATCGTGTTCTATGTTCAAACCATGATTCTCCCTCTTAAAGCATGTTTTAGACCTATGGTTTTGAGGGGTAGAACAAGCATGTTTAGGAGCTCTTCTTGATGATATGGGGGATTTCTATGAATGTGGTTTCCTGATGGTTGGATTCGCCCCTCTTTCTCCTCTGTTTTGGGTGATTTTGGGGTTTTTGGGGTTGAAAAGGGGAGCCCTCGGGCTCATGACAGACCTGGTTCCTGGCGTTGAAAGACGTCGTGCATGGACGACGCCTTTTTGAAGGGCGTCGGGCCATCATGACGCCTTTTAGGCAGGAATCGTCTTACTAAGGCTCTGTCAGTTCGGGAATTCTGGGACTAAAAGACGTCATGGGTGGGCGACGCGATTCGTAATAGCGTCGGGTCACCATGACGCCTTTTAAGACAGAAATCCCCTGATTAATGTTTTCTGCAAATCCTGGATTTCTGTACTAAATGGCGTCTGAGGATGTTGACGCCTTTCAAAAGGCGACCGCTGGTGTCGACGCCTTTTAGGCCAGATTCTGAGGCCGGTGTTTTATGAACCAGTACAGGGAGCTTGAATGGCGTCGGCCTTGGGCGACGCGATTCAAGACAGAACTACACTAATTCATGCCAGTAAAATGTGTTCATACTGCTAGATAGTTGGTTAATGCATGCTTTAGTGCACTCGATAATGATGGATTCTTCATGACCGGATGGCACTGCGTTGTGTGTCGTGCGATCGCGGGCTTTTCACGTGACCGGATCATACTGTGCCGGGTTTTGTGTTACTGTGGACCTGGAGTGACAGTTGTAGTGCTTTATCACCCTGTGCTGGTGTGTGTGGAGCACAGCGCCGGTGGGGGCGTGGGCGGGGTGACGCCTAGTGAGAGAGGGTCACCTGGTGAACCCCGGGGTCAGCTAGTACCGGTGTGGGTGTGGTACTTTCAGAGTGTCACTCATGCTGAGGGAAGGAGTAACCACCTGAGCCAGTTGGGCCGGAGTAGCTAGAGTGCTATCCGAGGGGCTACTGCTTGGTCTCAGCGGGTCGATGTTTTCCCCACTGTTGTTTGTGTGGTTGGCGTGTTCTATCGAGACGGCGGTTGTGGGTTCCCTAGTCGTCTGGTTTAGAATTATGCATGTTTAATACATTTCGATTGCATGTGATTCGCATTGAGATCCAGGAATAGTAATTACCACTGTGCTTGTTACTTTACCGTCAACTGTATTCTTCACTTGTGGGTGTGTGCGTGGGCAGTGGGGATCGAAGGATCCCTACTGAGTCTTGTCTTTGAGACTCACCCCTGCGGTTTTCAGGTGAGGACTCCCAGCAGACCTAGCGAGGAGTGTGCGGCTGTGCGTTGAGCGCCGACGGCTGTTGTTCCGGGGTATGCCCCGATGTAGTTGTTATTTTATTTCTGGCCTGTATGTTTAATTAATTCTCTTCTGTTGGAGTATGTAATTATTTGCTGTATCGAGTCGCATTGTAATAACTTTTAATTTCCGCATTTTCCTTTCAATTCAATGCGATGTGAATGTTTAGCTTAGTTTATCATTTATTTCCCAGACTTACTTAGATCCTGGTTTGGTTCCAAATTAATGATTCGGTACCCATTTAGTAATCGGATCCCCGATTATAGGGTGGCGGGTCGTTACATCTGGAGAATCTGCGGTAACTCTACATCTGCCCTCTGAGCCTCGATCACGGCATGGTACACTGCTGGCCTCACCGTTAAGCTGGCCAACACAGCTCTGTCATCCTCACGTGGAACCCGAAAGGAAGATTCCACAACCTGCTCGAATAATTTCCATTCTCGAACCATAAGGTATGACACGACCGTCTTCCGACTCAAGGCGTCTGCCACCACATTCGCCTGGCCCAGATGATAAGAAAGGTCGAGGTCATAATCCTTAAAGAATTCCATACACCTGTGCTGCCTCAAGTTCAGATCTCTCTGTGTGAATACATACTTCAGGCTCTTGTGATCAGTAAAAACCTGAAATTTCTCTCCATATAAATAGTGTCTCCAGATCTTCAGTGCAAATACTACAGCTGCCAACTCTAAGTCATGGGTGGGATAGTTCTCCTCATGCTTCTTCAGCTGTCTAGAAGCATAGGCCACGACCCTACCATGCTGCATCAAAACTGCACCCAAACCTCGACATGATGCATCTGAATAAACTACAAATCCACCCGAACCTGATGGAAGTACCAACACTGGAGCCGAAGTGAGGTGAGTCTTCAACTCAATGAAACTACGCTCACACTCATCGGTCCACACGAAACGAACTCCCTTACGAGTCAATCTCGACAAGGGGGCTACTATCGAAGAAAAACCCTAGACAAACCGCCTGTAATAACCTGCTAGCCCCAAGAAGCTCCTGATCTCAATCACTGTTGTAGGCCTGCTCCAATCCATCACCGTCTCAATCTTGGCTGGATCCACTGCAATGCCCTCGCCAGAAATGACATGCCCCAGGAAGTACACCTTGTCCAGCCAGAATTCACACTTGCTAAACTTGGCATAGTGTTGGTGCTCTCTCAGAACCTGCAATACTACCTGAAGATGTGTGGCATGCTCTTCCTCAGAAGAAGAGTATATCAAAATATCATCTACAAATGCCACCATAAACTGATCCAGATTGGCCCTGAAGACCCGGTTCATCAGATCCATAAAAGCCGCTGGAGCATTGGTCAAGCCAAAAGGCATAACCAAAAACTTATAATGTCCATACCGAGTTCTAAAGGCCGTCTTACTAACATCAACCTCACGGATCCTCATCTGATAATACCCTGATCTCAAGTCAATCTTTGAAAACACCTTCGCAGACTGCAACTGATCCATCAAATCATCGATTCTCGGAAGTGGGTACTTGTTCTTTATCGTCACCTGGTTCAGCTGTCTATAATCGATGCACAACCTCAGAGAACCATCCTTCTTCCTGACAAATAGAACTGGTGCACCCCACGGAGAAGTACTGGGACGAATGAAACCCTTATCCAGCAATTCCTGTAACTGCGCCTTCAACTCAGCGAGTTCGGCTGGCACCATCTGATACAGGGCCTTAGACAGGGGTGTCGTACCTGGGGCAAGCTCAATAGTAAACTCAACCTCTCGCTGAGGAGGAAGGCCAGGCAACTCCTCAGGAAACACATCTACAAAGTCACACACTACAGGCACCTCCCAAGGACTGGGACTACCACTAACATCAGCTAGAACGACAGAGGCAAGGAAGGCCTCACAACCACCAACAAGCAACCTCTGGGCCTCAAAGGCAGAAATAAGAATACCTCGAGAAGAGAGCCTAATACCTTGGAGGTAGAAGGTCAGGATGTCTGGAATAGAGAAACGCACCCTCTTCCTGTGGCAGTCCACCTCAGCATAATAAGCCTCCAACCAGTCCATGCCCAGGATGACATCAAAGTCGTGAATGGCAAGCACAATTAACTGGGCATGTAACTTATGACCCTCAATGGTCAAGGGAACATCACTCAAACAATTACAAAACAACATGAAATCCCCAGAAGGAACCTCTACCACCAATCCATCAGGTTGCTCATCAACGGGTGCAGAAAGAACATCTATGAACTGCTCAGAAATGAAAGAATGCGAAGCACCCGAATCAATCAACACATGTGCAGAGTTCCCAAGGACAGAAAGTGTACCTTCCACCAAGTTGGATGCACGAGCCTCCTTCTTGGTGATAGCTAGAACTCTCCCCTGGGTTCTCGGCTTCTTCTGATCACCTGGTCCCTGCCCCTGACCATGCCCCTACGGGCAGTGCCTCGCCAAATGGCCATGTTGGCAACAAGTGAAACACCTCCTAGGAAAAGTAGGACACTGAGTCCCACCGTGAGTACCACCGCAATGCTGACAAACTGCTGGAAGCCTCTGAGCTGACTCTTGCTGAGTACTGGACACCGACTGGCTTTGCTGACTCTACCTGGGTCTGCTGCTACCGCTGCTGCCACTACTGCTGCCACCGCCTCGAAGAACCTCCTAAATATGGAGCCGAGTGAAGACGATCCTGATCCGGATGAAGGAGCTGCTGCTACTACCTTTCCCCTGCCGCGAACTGGTCCCTGAGTAGTTAGTCCCCTCTCCCGGGCTGACTGATCCTGCTATGCCTCTACTACCGCGGCACATCTAACTGCCGATGCCAAATCTAAACAACAGTGGGATGCCACAAAACTCCTCAGACTGGACCTCAGTCCATCCACAAACCTCTCAGTCCGATGCTCCTCGTCTCCTGAGATGAAAGGCACAAACCTCCCAAGCGAAACAAACTTCACCTGGTATTCAAGCACTGTCATGCTTCCTTGGGTCAGCTCCATGAATTCCCTCTCCTTGGCCCTCTGAACATGTCTAGGGAAGTACTGTGCATTGAATTCCTTCACAAAAGTCTCCCATGAAATCTCCCTGAGACTCCTATCCGCATATGACAAACTCTTCAAAGTGGTCCACCAATCGTAGGCATCATCCTTCAACATGAAGGTAGCCAACGGAGTCCTCTCAACTGCCGCACAATCCATAGTATCAAAAGTCTTCTCCATCTCCCTCAACCAGTGAACAGCCTCATCAGGGTCGGGACGACCGGTGAAATGAGGCGGCCTCAGCTTCAGGAATCTCTCCAGTGTAGCTGAGGACCCTCCCCGAGCACTGGAACTCTCACTAGGGTCTCGGGTCTGATATCTAGCCATCGTGTCTATCATGGCCTCCATTAAATGCTCCACACTCGGCCTACCAGCCTCAGATCCAATAGGGACATCTTCCCGCTCTCTAATAACTGGCATCCTCTTCCTAGGAGCCATCTAATCGCCTACAATCACAAAAATCGAAAAGTTCTAATTAGAATCTTAAAACTTATACTACCGCCTCGCATGTACGGAATAATGTAATTATTTGCCGGACTCACGACATTTAACCTAGTTATTCATTTATTTGCCAGACTGAATGCTCTGATACCAACTGTAACGACCCGCCACCCTATAATCGGAGATCCGATTATTAAATGGGTACCGAATCATTAATTTGGAACCAAACCAGGATCAAGGTAAGTCTAGGAAATAAACAATAAACTAAGCTAAACATTCACATCGCATTGAATTAAAAAGAAAGTGCAAGAATTAAAAGTTATTACAATGTGACTCGACATAGCAAATAATTACATATTCCAACTGAAAAGAAATAATTAAGCGTATAGGCCAGAAATAAAATAACAACTACGTCAGGGCATATCCCGGAACAACAGCCGCTGGCGCGCAACTCAAAGCGGTACTCTCCTCATTAAGCCTGCCTGGAACCCTCACCTGAAAACCGCAGGGGTGAGTCTCACGAAAAGACTCAGTATGGATCCTTCGATCCCCACTGCCCACTCACACACCCACAAGTGCAAAAACACAGCTGAAGGTAAAGTAAGCAAGTAAAGCAGTAATTACTACTCCTAAATCTCGATATGAATCACATGCATTCGAAATATAACATGCATATCTCTAAAACCATTCTAGCAGGGAGCCCACAACCAACGTCGCGGCAAAACACGCCAACCACACAAACGAAGGTGGGAAACACCGACCCGCTGAGACCAAGTAGTAACCCCTCGGATAGCACGCTAGCTACTCCGACCTAACAGGCTCTAGGTGGTTACTACTTCTCTCAGCACGAGTGACACTTCACAGGTACCACACCCACACCGGTACTAGCTAACCCCGGGGTTCACCAGGTGACCCTCTCTCACTAGGCGTCACCCCGCCACACCCACACCGGCGTTGTGTTCCACCCACACCAACACAGGGTGATAAAGCACTACAACCGTCACTCTAGGCCCACGGTCGCACGAAACACAACACGGTGCGATCCGGTCACATAGGAATCCTCATCCTCGAGTACGATTACAATCATGCAATTAACCAAACTATCTAACAATGTAACACATATTAATCACATGAATTAGTGTGGTTCTGTCTTGAATCGCGTCGTCCAAGGCCAACGCCATTCAAGCCTCCGAAACTGGTTCATAAAAACTCGGCCTTAGAACCTGGCGTAAAACACGTCGCCATAGGCAGCCACCTTTTGAAAGGCGTCGCTGTCCCTCGTCGCATGTTAGCGACCGAAAACAGGGACAGGCCATGGGGTGATTTCCACTCAAATGCGTCGTTCAGGCAAGTCGCCATTTGAAAAGGCGTCGTTGTCCCTGAACGCTTATCAGTCCCGGGACAGGATCTGTTATTGGGCTAAATCGCGTCGTGGATGGGAGTCGCCTTTCTAAAAGACGTCCCTGTTAGGGCTGGCAATGAGCCGAGCCGAGCCGAGCTTTGCATGGCTCGGGCTCGGCTCGGGTCAATGGAGCTTGGCTCGAGCTCGAGCTCGAGCTCGGTTCGAGCTCTAAATCTGGGCTCGAGCTCGGCTCGACTCGTTTTCGCCAGGCTCGAGCTCGGCTCGGCTCAAGCTCGAACCAATAAAATTTGGACATATGCGATTTAATTTTAGTCATTTGATGCAGAATGAGGATTTTTTAGTATTCTTATTCAAACTTGTGTAATAATACTCTACCAAGACATACAAAATAAAAACTAATCAATTCAATTAAAATCCCAAGGAAGACAATTAAATGCATAATAAAAAATGAACAAGAACGTTAATGGGCAGATTTTGAACTCAATTAAACATGAATATAGACCTTTTGTGATAATACTAACTACATATATGAAAATTTAAACGCGGGACACGGATGAAATGCCACTTTGACCTAGTTTGGAAAAATTAAAAAAAACATGTTAAATATTTCGAGCCGGCTCACGAGCTCACGAGCCGAGCTACCCTAAGCTTGAGCTCGGCTCGTTAAGCTATTCGAGCTTCTACTTAAGCTTGAGCTCGGCTCGTTTGACATTTTGAGTCGAGCCGAACCGAGCTGAAATCGAGCCGAGCCCGAGCGGCTCGCGAGCAGCTTGGCTCATTGCCAGCCCTAGTCCCTGTCCCTCGACGCCATTTAGTCCAGACAGACAGGTTCTTCCCTCCGTTTCCCCCAATCCACGAATTGGGATTTCTCCCCCAAAACGAACGAAAAGACAATGAAACATAAGGGGAAAAAGAGGAGAACCTAACTACTCATTAAAACACCCAGTTTCTCATCTTATGCATTTAACATTTTCACCCAAAAAACACCCCTAAACATGCTTCAAAGCGGGAAAACATACTTTTTAATGAAATACAATGGGAATCGTCACCCTACCGGTTACTCGAACTCCTCCAAGCTCCAAGCCGCCCACCCATCTCGCCCCACGCCGCCGCCGGTACCGCCGAGGACGTCGTTACTCCACCGGGACGTCGGCCACCGTCCGGAGAGAAAACGCCGCGGAGGAGGTGGTGGTGGTAGTGGTGGGAGTTAGGAGGTCGATGGAGTGGAGGGAGAGACGAAATGGTGGGAGGAAAATAAGGAGAGGAAAGAGGCGTCTCCGGAGTCGCCGGAGGAAGGGAGGAGAGAGAGAAGGAAGGAAGAAATGAAGGAAAGGAAGGAGGGTTCGCGGGGTAACCAGAAACTTGGTAAAACGTGTCGTAAAGTACAGACGCCTATCAGTTGACATGACGGGCCGTACTAACAGAACTCTTAAACACGTCGTCTATCCAAGACGCCGTTTAGACGACAAGACCGGCACCGTACACTGACAACCCAGGGTCGTACTATGAATGGCGTCGTCCATCAAGGATGCCTTTCATACGACAGGACAGGGCCGTACTCTCGCGGCCCGAAATCCGCCCAGCCGCTCAACTAAATGGCGTCCACTCAGCAGTACGCCGTTCAAAAGGCGTCGTGCATCCTAGACGTCATTTAGAAGGCACTCCCCAGACCCATCAGGGCCCAAACCAGGGGATCTGACCTAGAAACTGACCCGATAACCGGATCCGAAACCTCAGTCCTTACATTCTCCCCCCCTTAAAATAATTTCGTCCCCGAAATTGCTTACTACAATTAACGAGGTTGAAACATACAGATACAAGTGTACAAGAGAACTTACGAGAAGAGGTAGGGAAACTGCTCCCGCATCTCGTCCTCGCATTCCCAGGTTGCCTCGCCCCTGGAGCGATACTGCCAAATCACCTTAACCAGAGGTACAACTTTGTTCCGAAGGACCTGTTTTCTGCGATCCTCAATACGTACAGGAAACTCTGGGAAAGACAAGTCCTCAGCAACTTCCAATTCTGAAAAATCCAAAACATGAGATGGATCCTGAACATATCTCTTCAGCAAAGAAACATAGAACACATCGTGCACCCCTGCAAGACTGGGCGGCAAGGCCAGCTGATATGCCATTTCCCCAGCACGAGCAAGAATCGGAAAAGGACCAATATATCGCGGACTCAGCTTACCTCGCTTCCCGAGTCTCATCACACCCTTGGAGGGTGAGACTCGGAGAAACACGTGGTCCCCTACCTCAAACTCAAGCGGTCGCCTACGGATGTCAGCATAACTCTTCTGCCTGCTCTGAGCTGTAATTAATCTCTGTCGTACTACTCTGGCCACCTCAGCACACTGTTGTACCAACTCTGGTCCTACTATCTGCCTCTCGCCAATCTCGGACCAATTCACAGGAGATCAACAAGGTCGCCCGTACAAAGCCTCGTAAGGTACCATGCCGATACTAGAATGATATCCAAAGGAGACGTTTGTATACTATTTTTACTATCATGGTGAACAAAAGGTGTTTGTCCCCAGAAAAGCCGTCTTCCTGGAAGAGGAATACCTTCTCCACGAGGACAGTGGGAGTAAAATAATATTGGAAGAGGTTCCAAATCCCCAAACAGCTACGATATTATCAGATGACTTATCAATTTCTGAATCTATTCAGGTACACATAGATGAGCCTCGTAGATCTGGTAGAGTACCTAGACCATCCGAACGATATGTAGGACATAGTCACTGGAGGTGAGTCTAAGGTGGAGTATAATGAGGATGATGATCCTAAAACCCACTAGGAGGCCATAGAAGGCCCAGAAGCTGGGAAATGGCGATAAGCCATGAACTCAAAAATCCAGACCATGTACACAAACCAAGGTTGGAATTTGGAGGACTTGCCCAAAGGTATTGTACCCATCGAATGCAAGTGGATCTTTCAGAGAAAGATCGATGTTGATGGACGGAGGATATCTAAGAAGGACATCGGATATCCGGTTAGACTAGCACAAGTAGACACGCTAATTTTGACATCTTATTGAGTAAATTTCATATCGTATAATAATGTCCCAAAATAGTCTGATTTTTAATCATTAATTAATTTTTAATTAATTGTCTAAATGACGTCACCCTTTCCTGACGCCACTTAGGTTTCTTGATAATTTCGGTTTGTTCTTCTGAGTTTATCTTTATCTTAATTAAGTTAAAAGACGTCTCCCTTGGGCAACGCGTTTTAGCTGATTATAGATAATGATGAATTAAGTTGTATTTATCATCTTTCTTCGGTTGGATTGGCTTCAAACTCTTTCAAGTTGATCCATAACTAGCCGCGAATGCGCGTGAGAGCTTTAAAACTCAACTCTATATAAACCACACACTTGGTGATTGTTAAAAGTTAGAAAAGGAGAGACGACTTTCAGAAGATTGAATTCAAGAGGTTGGAAACGCTGAAGAATCAAGGCGCTGCGCGAAGAATTCTTGGAGCATTCAAAGCAAGCTTTATCCTCTTTGTTCTCTCTTCATCTTTCAAGATCAAACAAGGCCCAAGGCTTCAAGGGTCCATCTAAATCTTTCATCATATTCATCACTTCATACTCTTCACACACTCACTTACATATTAATATTTCCAAACCTATACATGTTATAGGGGTTTTAAAACATCAAGCAAGTGAGTTTCTTATTTTGGTTGCATGATTAATAATTTTGTGAGAATAAATTCTACACTCTATTAGTTCTACTTAGTTTTTCTCCTTCTTTTCTTCATCTTTCTTGCAAAGTACAAAGGAGTATCAAAAAGAGAGTCATTAAGAAGGCATTCTTGAGCAGAATGGACGATCCCCAAATTCATCAAATCAAAGCAAGAACAAAACTAGAAAGGCTCTTTTTGTTTAGCCGGTTGAAGAGAGAGAATCAAGAATCCAACAATCTCGCAACTTCAAAACAGGTAAGCGATCATTTCTTTATCTTTTGAAACTTTTTAGTTAAAAGTTTCTGGCAATCACATAGTTTTAATAGGTTTTATTTGTCATTTAAACTACAAATTTTCATGATAATCACACATTGAATTTGAGCACTCACAACACAGACCTACTCATATGATGAGGGTGACTGATCTTATAGTGTATGGAGGTACTAAGGTGAATCTGTAGGTGCTCATTAGAGAATGAGTTTACTGAACTGATCCAACTGAATCGCTGGATGGTATTGTACCTCACTGTCAACTAGCTTGATTCTAGTGTCGCAGTTTCGTGGATGGTCCTCGGACCTAAGACACCAAGGATACCTTGTCAGTGGACTTCTATGCTTTGACCTTGGTTTATGAATCTCTAGCCACGGGATTCTAAACAGCCAAGTATCGGGTATGGAGGAATATCGTCGAAGGGAATTAAGTGTCAATAAAAACTCATTCACTCTCGGTACTTAGAGAGAGAATGCTCTAGGAAGGATGCGCAGAAGCCTCTAGCCAGGGCGGACGATAATATCGGGAAAAGAGTTTTTCGATATTATACGATAGCATCCGATCCAAGTGAGTCGACCGGTTAGGGTTTGACAAAACGCTATACCCTGAGTTGACTCGAGAGCATTGTACGAATTAAAGATTATATCTGCACGGTAACTGTCGGCGGAAAGGTTCCAAAAGTGGGTTACTTAACCCCAATACGTTCTGGATCCACACGGTGTTGCTTGACACCCAATGTGATTGGAAACCTGATCAAATTCGATGTGCGACATTAATTCGATTGATTAATTAATTAATATGAGTTATTAATTGATTAATCAGGCCAGTGAAGAGTAACTGGGCTTATTGTGCCATTAACTGGACTGGTTATTGGGCCTAAAAGGTCACACGCAAATGATTTTCAAGGCAATGGATAAATAAGTGAGTTTTATATTAACTGGGGGTTTTATGAAAAATTGGGCGGTTAGCATAAAATATAGCGAACGGGCTGAGCAGGCCAAGCTGCTGCAAACCCTGGTCGCCCCCACCTCTCTTCCTCTCTCTCTCTTGTTCCCCAGGCCGGACACGATCTTCGGGTCTGCTTCGTCGCTTCTCCGACTCCCGTCCAACGGGAAATCGTCCGCGCATTGCGGCGAACGACGGAGGCTTCGTGGGCTGCGAAGAACAAGGAACTATGAGGATATCTACTGCAAGGAGGATCGCGCAGACGTCGCTAGAGATTGGGCGCTTGCGCGGCTAGCGGTGTCACACCGACAGAACCGAACGATTGCGGATTCGAATCCGCGCGCGGTCAGAATCTGTTTATCTTATGATCGTTTTATTTTAATCGAAATACGAAAATGGATAGTTGTTTTCATTTTAATTTCCGCTGCGTGAGCGATCCGGAGAAACGTCGAGAACCCAACAGTCTGTTCCCCCTCACCTTAGAGAAAATTGCTTCCATCTTGTTTAAAACCTTAGTTCCAAACTCCATCCACTCTTTGGTACAAATGGGTCAATTGTTCATTGACCAATTCTATGATGCTACTCGGCAATGTAAGACCTCAGCCAGTCTACTTGCCATTCGTCAGAAGCCAGCCGAAACACTCCAGGATTATTTCACTAGGTTTCGGACAGAAGTAGCCCAAATTCCTAATCTGGATATCTCCATTGCGGTCTCAGCCATAGTCATTGGCTACATGGACGAGGGGCTTCTTAGTTCCATTGGGAAGAAGCATCCTCCAACCAAGACCTGGTGGCCCGGGCACACACATACATCAATCGAGAGGTGTTGATGTTGTCCAAAAGCAAGGGCGTCTCCCAAGTAGTATCGGCCACCTCCCTGCTAGTAGAACACCCTCATGCTGAAGACCATGAATCTTCTCGCAAGAGGTATAGGAAGGAGGAAGATTGGAGCTGAGACAGGCGTCGGGCTCCTCAGCAGCAATACCTGTCGCTACCACCCCCTCCCTCCCGGAAGCTCATGGAGGTGAAAGGCATGCTCTGCCAGCCGGAACGCATCAAGATCGACTCCCGTCGAAGGGACATCCGAAAATACTATGAATACTATCGGGAGATGGGAAGTGCCGGCACCTTTGGAAGAAATTGACTGCCTCATCCGAGAAGGGTGTCTGCCGCAGTATAATCGGGAACAGCCTCTGCAGCAGCCTCAGGGCCGACACCCTCTAGCAACCCCCAAGCAGCTTCAACCTCCATCCAAGGAAGCACCTTAGCCAAAAGTCGCCCCGGTGGTGGAGGCATCGCACCAGCGGCCTAGTGTCGGGTCCATCATGGTTATATCCAAAGGTCCAGGAGAAGCCTCTCGACGGCATCGTCGCACCAAGACGTCGTCGGACATAGCAGCAGTTGACGAGGAGCCAAAGCATTCTCGTCAGGAGGATATCGTCTTCAGCAAGGATGATCTCGAGGACATCCAAGTCCCGCACGACGATGCTCTTGTCGTGAATGCTATAATGAGAAACAACGATGTTCATCGTATTTTTGTTGATAATGGGAGTACACCCAATGTGCTTTTCTGTGACAACTTGGTCTGACCAAGACCAATATGAAGGCCCATCGGGGACCCTTGTTTGGCTTCAATGGAGCCCCGTGCCGAGTAGAAAGCACTGTTCGACTGCCTGTAACCCTCAGTATGGCCCCAAAACAACTGACAATCGAGACCGACTTCGCAGTTGTAAAAGTTGACTCGGCCTACAATGCCATCTTCGGCTGAAGGCTGATCGGAGGAATTGGTGTTGTGCCTTCATCATACCATCAAAAGTTCAAGTTCCACACCAGCCATGGAGTCGGCGAAGCTAAGGGGAATCAGGAAGCGGCCTGGCAATGTTACATGATCTCGGTGAAGGGTAGAGCAGCGGTCGAG
This sequence comes from Zantedeschia hybrid cultivar, assembly GCA_030544215.1. Taxonomy (NCBI): domain Eukaryota; kingdom Viridiplantae; phylum Streptophyta; class Magnoliopsida; order Alismatales; family Araceae; genus Zantedeschia; species Zantedeschia hybrid cultivar. Next base: position 47,846,164 of record JARZZO010000009.1, read on the forward strand.
TCCCTTTCAATTGAGTCTACGGCCGAGGCCTTCCCGAGTGAAGAACTTGTAACTATTCCAGTTCTAGGAGGAGAAGGCCAAACATTGTTAACAGGTTCGAGTCTTGAAGCAGCCGAAGCCGAAAGGTTGGTTAATTTCCTGAAAGAGAATCTCGACGTCTTTGCATGATCCCCTTTAGACATGCCGGGAGTCAATCGAGAGGTGGTAGAACACCGTTTGTATGTTGATCCAAATCACCCTCCAGTCAAGCAGAAGCAGCATACCTTCAACTAGGAGAGAAGAATGGCGATCTAAGCCGAAGTGCAGAAAGACCTAGACGAGAGACACCTCTGCGAGGTTCATCATCCTGATAGGGTTGCCAACGAATGGTACCCAAAAAGGACAGTAAGTGGCGGACGTATGTGGATTTAACTAACCTTAACAAGGCTTGTCCGATGGACAGTTGCCCGCTGTCTCGGATAGATCAAATGGTGGACGCCACTTCCGGCCACGAACTACTCAGCTTCCTTGACGCCTACTCAGGGTACCATTAGATTCGGATGCATCCGGAAGGCGAAGACAAGACAAGCTTCACAACAGACCTCGGCTTCTACTGCTATACCCGAATGCCCTTTGGCTTGAAGAATGCGGTAAAAACCTATCAACGCCTCGTCAACAAGATGTTCGCTCCCCAACTAGGCCAAAACATGGAAGTCTACATCGACCATATACTGGTGAAAAGCTAAGCCGCCACTGACCATTTGGCCGCGACCTTCTCTACACTGCGCAGGTACCAAATGAAGCTGAATCCTGCGAAATGTACCATCAGTGTGGCCTCCGGGAAGTTTCTTGGTTCTATGGTCACTCGCCGAGGGGTGGAAGCAAATCCCGCGAAGGTTTCGGCTATACTTCAGATGTTCTGGCCAGCAAATATCTAGGAGGTTCAAAGGCTAAGCGGACGAGTGGCAGCCCTAAGCCGTTTCATGTCAAGAGCCGCAGATCGCTATTTTCCCTTCTTCAAGCTACTGAAGAAGATAACAACTTCTTATGGACGGACGAATGCCAATCGGCCTTCGAACAGCTGAAAGCTTATCTTTCTGAAGTTCTCGTCCTATCCAAGCCTATCGAAGGAGAGCAACTATTTACATATCTTGCTGCATCCGAAGCTGCTTTAAGCATTGTCCTTGTCCGAGAAGAAGACGGTCTCCAGAAACCGGTCTACTATGTCAGCTGAGCGCTTCACAAAGCGGAGCTTCGATATCCGGCTTTGGAGAAGCTCGCCCTAGCATTAGTCATATCCGCCAGAAAGCTTCGGCCTTACTTCTTCATACATCATATAAAGGTATTCTCTTAACAACCTTTGTGACAGATTCTCTCTCGGCCAAAGGTATCTGGAATGCTAGCCAAATGAGCAATTGATCTAGGAGAATTCAACATTTCTTATGGGCCGCGGGCTGCGATCAAGGCACAAGCTCTAGGCCGATTTCATTGCAGAGTTAACATCCGAAGGACCCCCGGCTCATCCTACGAAAGAAGCAGCATATGTCCCCGTGCAGACTTGCTCACAAGCCAAAAAGGCTTTGGCTCAGGCCCCCAATTCAATCAGTAAATGGCAACTATTCGTGGATGGGTCCGCCTGCTCCTCGGGTAGTAACGCCGGATGGATCCTGACATCTCTGGATGGGGTAATCGCGGAATATGCTCTCCACTTCACTTTCTCAGCAACCAACAATGCGGGCAAATACAAAGCCTTAATATCAGGCCTTCAAGCCGCAAGTAGGCTTGGTGTGCTCGAACTGGAGGCATTTAGCGACTCCCAACTGGTCGTCAGCCAAATCACTGGCGAATATGAGGCCCGAGATGCCTTGATGTGGTCCTATCTGTAAGAAACTGCGGGAACATGGCGGAAAAATAAAACGATTCCATGTATCGGGTTGATGGGATCATAAAATGGACGTAATAAAATAACCAGGCAGAACTGCTCTTCACCTTTGCGGGGTCTTGAATCTCCAATGGATTGAACCAATTCAGTAATCGCGCACGCGCACGATCTCCAGAGGTATCCACACGAGCTCCTGATGCAGACGCGATTTCCTCCTCGGCTTGAGTACTACGACCAGATCTCAAATCCACCATGCAGAAGGAAAGAGAATGGATGTTTGCTTCAAGAGAGAGAGAGAAGAGAGAGAGAGGAGAGAGAAAAACCCAAGAGGTGTAGGGTACGTGTCCAATCCTTCCACCCCTCCCCTTGGCCTCCTTTTATAACAATTATAGATAAGGCCAAGGATTAATTCTCATGATTATCCAAGAGCTTGGCCTTGAATAATTCTCCATTTAAATATTCATGTTTGTTTTGCGGTTTTTCACAAAAACCTAGATAAATATAATATTTAACATCTCTCACCATCTCACAAGAACTCTTATGTGTGTGACCCTCTACGCCTATATATCAGTCTGGTTTTAGGCCCACTAAACTTAAAACTAATTCTAAGGTTTAGTATTTATTAATTAATATTTAAACATCATATGTTAAATAATTAATTTAATAAATAATTAGTTTATCATCCAATGATTAATCCACTTGACCTTCTGACCATGAACGACACCAAATACTACCTTATGATCCCAGAAGGTATAAGGGATATTGTTCCCTTTATTTGAACCTTTCCATCTGCAGATACTGCACAAGTAAAATCCTTCACTCATCCAATGTCCCAATAACTCAAGGGTATGGTTTCATAGTCAAACCCTTTATCGAATTATTTAGATGGATTCCAGTACTTAGTTAACTTCTAGAAAGACATCTCTTTCAGTTGACCATGGCCAGGGATTTCTATATACATATCTATAGGACATTCTCTCTCCAGTGGTATATCAAGAGTGAGTGATCTCCTGTTGTTCACTCAATTACCTTCGCAAGCTTTTCGATGTGTCTGAGAGACTGACTATCGTGAACTTAATGGTTAAAGTCCACAAGCCAGATAATCAAGTCACAATGGTCTACAAGCAAGGAATCATTGGTGACTTAAGTCAAAGGACCAACTGTGCTACTACAACGATTGAATTCCTTGATTGACTATTAGATATAATGACCAGCCAGGAATTCTAATTCGGATCTGTTCAGTGAACTCATTCTCTAATGAGCACCTACAAGTTTGTCTTAGTGTCACCACACGAGTGAATGTGAGATCATTCACCATCATCGTATGAGCAGAAATAACTTGTGTCGGTCTTATCGGATATTTAATGTCCAATTCAAATATCATATGATTGAGAACTGTTTAAGACAAGTGATTAAAAGTATTGATCTCACTATCATGATCTCATCATGATTCAATATCCTATATATTTGTCTACGGATTCATTACGATAGTTAATTGCGAGAACTATATATAATGAAATGATTGTCTTTATTAATATTCAGAACTAGAATGTACAAAGATTGACTTTAAGGCCACCCAATTCTATCATTCTCCCACTTGGACTAAAGCCAATCACCCATATGTATAAGTCTCATAGACTTAAGGTGACATTCTAAATTGTTTTGAGACAATGGCTTAATCAAAGGATCTGCTACATTATCCTCGGATGAGACTTTCTCAACCACTATATCTCCTCGGGCAACAATCTCACGAATCAGATGAAATCGTCTCAAAACGTGGTTTGACTTCTAATGCGATCTCGGCTTCTTTGCTTGAGCTATTGCCCCATTGTTGTCACATAATAATAGAACAGGATCTGAAATGCTTGGGACTACTCCAAGTGCAGAGATGAACTTCTTCATCCAAACCGCCTCCTTAGCCGCTTCAGCTGCAGCAATATATTCTGCTTCGGTCGTCGAATCTGTAGTTGTTTCTTATATGGAACTTTTCCAACTCACTGCACCTCCTTTTAACATAAACACAAATTCAGACATGGATTTGTTGTCATCTATATCCGACTGGAAGCTCGAGTCAGTAAATCCTCGAAGTTCCAAGTCATTTCCTCTATAGACAAGAAATAGATCGTTAGTCCTTCTCAAGTATCTAAGGATACATTTCACCGCCTTCCAGTGTTCCTCACTTGGATCAGCCTAATATCTAATAGTGACACTTAATGGATGTGCCACATCAGGCCTAGTACATAGCATTACATACATGATAGATCCTATTGCCGAAGCATAAGGAACTCTATCCATATATGCTTTCTCTTCAGATGTCTTGGGAGACATTCCTTTATAGAGATAAATTCCATGTCTAATCGGAATGAGACCACTCTTGGAACTTTTCATGTCAAACCTTTTCACTATGGCGTCTATGTACATAGATTGTGATAAACCAAACATCTTTTAGGATCTATCTCTACATATTCTTATTCCCAGAATATAGGATGCCTCTCCCAAATCCTTTGTAACGACCCGCCACCCTATAATCGGGGATCCGATTACTAAATGGGTACCGAATCATTAATTGGAACCAAACCAGGATCTAATCAAGTCTGGGAGATAAATAATAAACTAAGCCAAACATTCACATCGCATTGAACAGAAGTGTAAGTGCAGGAATTTAAAATTATTACAATGCGACTCGATACAGCAAATAATTACATATTCCAACAGAAAGAAATAATTAAATGTACAGGCCAGAAATAAAATAACAACTACGTCGGGGCATACCCCGGAACAACTGCTGACGGTGCTCAACTCACGGCCGCACTCTCCTCGCTAAGTCTGTTGAGAGTCCTCACCTGAAAACCGTAGAGGGTGAGTCTCAAGGACAAGACTCAGTAGGGATCCTTCGATCCCCACTGCCCACGCACACACCCACAAGTGCAAGGTACAGCTAACGGAAAGGTGATAAGCACAAGAGGTACAATCCCTAATTCTTAACGTGAAATCACATGCAATCGTAATATAATAAGCATGCATATATTAAACCAGCCGACTAGGAAATCCACAACTGTCGCCTCGATAGAACTCGCCAACCACACAACAACGGTGGAGAAACCTCGACCCGCTGAGACCAAACAGTAACCCCTCGGATAGCACACTAGCTACTCCGGCCCAACCGGCTCAGGTGGCTACTCCTTCCCTCAGCATGAGTGACTCTCCGAATGTACCACTCCGACACCGGTACTAGCTAACCCCGGGGTTCACCAGGTGACCCTCTCTCACTAGGCGTCACCCCGCCCACGCCCCCACCGGCGCTGTGCTCACGCCCCCACCAGCACAGGGTGATAAAGCGCTACAATGTCACTCCAGGTCCACAGTAACACAAAACCCAACAAGTACGATCCGGTCACGTGAAAAGTCCGCGATCGTATAACATACATGTAGCATCGTCCAGTCATGAAGAATCTACCTCTACCGGGTACACTAAAACATGCAATAACCAACCGTCTAACAGTATGAACACATTTTACTGGCATGAATTAGTGAGGTTCTGTCTTGAATCGCGTCGCCCAATGTCGACGCCATTCAAGCTCCATGTTCAGGTTTATGTAAAACAGTCTTCAGAATCAGGCCCTAAAAGGCGTCGACACCAGTAGTCGCCTTTTAAAAGGCGTCGACATCCTCAGACGCCATTCAACACAGAAATCCGGAAATTCCAAGGCCCTTACTCAGGGGATTTCTGCCTTTAAAAGGCGTCATGGCTAACCGACGCCATTTGAAAACGCGTCGTTCACCCATGACGTCTTTTAGTCCCAGAATCCCCGAACTGGCAGACTCTCTGTCAGGCGATTCCTGTCTAAAAGGCTTCGTGATGGCTCGACGCCCTTCAAAAAGGCGTCGTCCATGCACGACGTGTTTCAGCCCCAGGAACCAGAGTCGCCTGAGCCCGAGGGCTCCCTATCCAACCCCAAACAACCCCAAATTCACTCAAAAACGGAGGGAAAAAGAGGAGCAATACTATCCAAAGGCAACACATTCATAGAAATCCCCCATGTTATCAAAAGAACTCCTAAACATGCTCATTCTACCCCCCGAAACCCAAGATCCAAACAAGCTTAAACGAGGGTAAACATGGCTTAAAACGTGATGCTAAGGGGAATCGTCACCCTACCGGATACTTGAACGCCTCCTAGCTTCAAGCCGTCCACCCGACTCACCCCACGCCGCCGCCGGTACCGCCGTGGTCGTCCTTGCTCCTCCGTGACGTCGGCCGCCGTCCGGATAGTAGAACGCCGCAGTGGAAGTGGAGGTGATAGTGGTAGGAGCTAGGTAGAGGATGGAGTGGAGGGAGAGATGAAACGGTGGGAGGAAAAGAGGGAGGAGGAGGGATCGCCGCCGAGTTCGTCGGAAGGGGAAAGAGAGGAAGAGAGGAGAAAATAAGGGAAAGAAGGAGGGCTCGCGGGGTTAACCAGAGACTGGCTAAAACGCGTCGACATCCACGGACGCCATTCAGTTGATGTGACAGCTGCTCTGACAAGACTCTGAAACGCGTCGTTCAAGGCAGACGCCGTTCAGACGATATGTCAGGGCCGTACTCTGACAAACCCAGAGTCGCAGTCTGAAAGGCGTCGACACACGTGGACGCCGTTCAGGTCGACAAGACAGGGCCGTACCTTCGCGGCCCGAAGCCAGCCCACGTGGCACCCACGTGGCAGAACTTGAAATGCGTCTGCGACGGTGGACGCCGTTTAAAACGCGTCTCGATGTCCTAACGCGAATCAACTCAGAACCTCCACCCTCACTAAGGTTAGAACTACAAGGTCCGATCCCGAAAACCGGATCCGAAGGTCACGATCCTTACAATCTCCCCCCCTTAAAAGAATTTAGTCTCCGAAATTGACTGCTTATAATTAACAAAGTCAAACAGGGATACAAGTTCACGAGGAAACTTACGAAAAGAGGTAAGGGAACTGCTCTCGCATCTCATCCTCACGCTCCCAGGTTGCCTCACGTCCGGAGCGGTACTGCCAAATCACCTTGACCAATGGTACAATCTTGTTCCGCATGACCTGTTCTCTGCGATCTTCTATGCGAACCGGATATTCTGGAAAAGACAGGTCCTCAGCGACCTCCAACTCTGAGAAGTCCAGGACATGGGACGGATCCTGAACATACTTTCTCAGTAAGGAAACATGGAACACATCGTGCACCCCTGCAAGACTGGGCGGCAAGGCCAGCTGGTACGCGGTTTCCCCAATCCGAGCAAGGATGGGAAAAGGCCCAATATAGCGCGGACTCAGCTTGCCTCGCTTCCCGAATCTCATTACACCCTTGGAGGGTGAGACTCGGAGAAACACGTGGTCCCCAACTTCAAACTCAAGCGGTCTCCGACGGATGTCAGCATAACTCTTCTGCCTACTCTGCGCTGCGGTCAACCTCTGCCGAACTAACCTGACAATCTCAGCACACTGCTGTACTAACTCGGGTCCTGCTGTCTGCCTTTCACCGATCTCGGACCAACATACTGGAGATCGACACGGTCGCCCATACAAAGCCTCGTAAGGTGCCATGCCGATATTGGAATGGTAACTGTTGTTATAGGCAAATTCCACTGTGGACAAATACTGCTCCCAAGAACCTCCCCAGTCTAGACAACAAGCTCTGAGCATATCTTCCAAGGTCTGAATAGTCCTCTCCGACTGCCCGTCAGTCTCGGGATGGTAGGCTGAGCTGAAAGTCAACTGAGTGCCTAGTGCCTGCTGAAAGCTCTTCCAGAATCTGGAAGTAACCCTTGGATCTCGATCTGATACAATAGACAAAGGCACCCCGTGCAGAGAGATGATCCGGTCTACAAACAACTTTGCTAGCTTGCCGACAGACCAGTCCTTCCTAATAGCTAGGAAGTGTGCCGACTTGGTCAGCCGATCCACGATGACCCAGATGGCATCTCTCCTGCTAGGGGATGTAGGCAATCCCATCACGAAGTCCATAGTCACATGCTCCCATTTCCACTCTGGAATCGGCAAGGGCTGTAGCAATCCACCAGGTCTCTGATGCTCGGCCTTAACCTGCTGACAAGTCATGCATCTGGCCACATATTCAGCCACATCTTTCTTCATACCGGGCCACCAGAAGTGCCTCCTCAGACAATGATACATCTTAGTCGTGCCCGGATGCACTGCATATCTCGAACGGTGCGCCTCATCAAGAACACATCTGCGTACGTCCTCCTCAGTCGGAACATAAAGTCTACCTCTGAACCTGACCGTAACGTCGTCCCATAACTCCACCTCTGACCTCTGGAGGATCTGTGGTAGCTCAACATCTGCCCTCTGAGCCTCAATTACTGCATGATACACAGCTGGTCTCACAGTCAAACTGACCAGCACGGCTCTGTCATCTTCACGTGGAACCCTAAAGGAAGATTCCACCACCTGCTCGAACAATTTCCACTCCTGAATCATAAGGTATGACATGACCGTCTTCCGACTCAAAGCGTCTGCCACTACATTCGCCTTGTCCGGATGATAAGAAAGGTCAAAGTCATAATCTTTAATGAACTCCATCCACCTTCGCTGCCTCAAATTCAGGTCCCTCTGAGTGAACACATATTTCAAACTCTTGTGATCCGTAAAAACCTGGAATTTCTCCCCATATAAAAAATGCCTCCAGATCTTGAGTGCAAATACCACAGCTGCCAGTTCCAAATCATGAGTAGGATAGTTCTCTTCATGCTTCTTCAGCTGTCGAGAAGCATAAGCCACTACCCTGCCATGCTGCATTAGAACTGCGCCCAAACCTCGACGGGACGCATCAGAGTAAACCACAAATCCACCTGATCCAGATGGAAGCACCAGTACAGGGGCTGACGTGAGACGGGTTTTTAACTCAATAAAGCTCTGCTCACAATCCACGGTCCACACAAAGCGAACTCCCTTTCGAGTCAACCTCGACAAGGGGGCTGCTATTGAAGAAAATCCCTGAACAAACCGCCTGTAATAACCGGCAAGCCCCAGAAAGCTCCTGATCTCAGTCACTGAAGTCGGCCTGCTCCAATCCATCACCGCCTCGATCTTGGCTGGATCCACTGCGATACCATTGCCAGAAATAACATGCCCAAGGAAATGCACCTCGTCTAGCCAAAACTCACATTTGCTGAACTTGGCATAAAGTCGATGCTCCCTCAGGACCTGCAATACAGCCCGAAGATGGGTGGCATGCTCTTCCTCAGAAGAAGAATAGATCAGAATATCATCAATAAACACAACCACAAACTGATCCAGGTAAGTCCTGAAGACTCGGTTCATCAGCTCCATAAAGGCCACCGGAGCATTGGTCAAGCCAAAGGGCATAACCAAAAACTCATAATGTCCATACCGAGTTCTGAAGGCCGTCTTGCTAACATCAACATCCCGGATCCTCATCTGATAATATCCGGATCTCAAGTCGATCTTGGAAAATACCTTCGCGGACTGCAGCTGATCCATCAAATCATCAATCCTTGGAAGTGGGTACTTATTCTTTATTGTTACCTGGTTCAGCTGCCTATAGTCAATGCACAATCTCAGAGAACCATCCTTCTTTCTAACAAACAGAACTGGAGCACCCCATGGAGATGTACTGGGACGAATAAAACCCTTATTCAACAGCTCCTGCAACTGCGCCTTCAACTCAGCGAGTTCGGCTGGCGCCATCCGATACGGGGCCTTAGACAAGGGCGCCGTACCTGGTGCAAGCTCGATGGTAAATTCGACCTCGCGCTGAGGAGGAAGGCCAGGAAGCTCTTCAGGAAATACATCGATGAACTCACACACAACAGGTACCTCCCAAGGGCTGAGACTAACCCGGACATCAGAGACAACAACAGAGGCAAGGAAAGCCTCACAGCCACCAGCAAGCAACCTCCGTGCCTTAAAGGCAGAAATAAGAATACCTCAGGAAGAGAGCCTAATACCTTGGAAGAAGAAGGTCGGGAAGTCCGGAATGGAGAATCGCACCCTCTTCCTGTGGCAGTCCACCTCAGCATAAAAGGCTTCCAACCAATCCATACCCAGGATGACATCAAAGTCTCGAATGGCAAGCACAACCAACTGGGCAGGGAGCACATGACCCTCAATGGTCAAGGGAACATTCCTCAAGCAGTTATAAGATATCATATAGTCTCCAGAAGGAACCTCCACCATCAAACCATCAGATAACTCAACAACGGGCGCAGAAAGGATATCTAAGAACTGCTCAGAAATAAAAGAATGCGAAGCACCCGAATCAATCAATTCGTGTGCAGAGTTCCCAAGGACAGAAAGTGTACCTTCCACCAAGTTGGACGAGCGAGCCTCCCTCCTAATGATAGCTAGCACTCTTCCCTGGGTCCTCGGCTTCTTCTGCTCACCTGAACCATGTCCCTGACCATGCCCCTGCGGGCAATGCCTCGCCAAATGGCCCTGCTGGCCGCAAGCGAAGCACCTCCTGGGAAGAGTGGGACACTGAGTCCCACCATGGGCACCCCCACAGTGCTGACAGACTGTCGGAAGCCTCTGAGCTGGCCCCTGCGGTGCACTAGATACAGACTGACTCTGCTGGCCCTGCCCGGACCTGTTGCTGCCGCTACTGCCACTACTGCTGCCACCACCCCTGAAGAATCTCCTGAATCGGGAGCCGAGTGACGACGATCCCGATCCAACTGAAGGGGCCGCTGCCGCTGCCTTACCCCTGCCACGAACTGGGCTCTGAGTAGCCAGTCCTCTCTCCCGGGCCGACTGGCTCTGCTGAGCCTCCACTGCTGCCGCACATCTAACCGCAGAAGCCAGATCCGTGCAACAGTGGGATGCCACGAAGTTCCTCAGACTGAGCCTCAGTCCGTCCACGAACCTCTCAGTACGACGCTCCTCGTCTCCAGATATGAAAGGCACGAACCGACCTAGCGAAACAAACTTCGCCTGGTACTCAAGTACTGTCATGCTCCCCTGTGTCAGATCCATGAACTCCCTCTCCTTGGCCCTCTGGACGTGTCTAGGGAAATACTGTGCGTTGAACTCCTTAACAAATGTCTCCCATGGAATTTCCCTAAGACTCCTGTCCTCGTAAGACAAACTCTTCAAGGTGGTCCACCAGTCATAGGCGCTATCCTTCAGCATGAAGGTAGCTAACGGGGTCCGCTCTACTACAGCACAATCCATGGTGTCAAAAGTCTTCTCTATCTCTCTAAGCCAGTGGATGGCCTCGTCAGGGTCGGGACGACCGGTGAAGTGAGGTGGCCTCAGCTTCAGAAACCTCTCAAGTGCAGCTGTGGACCCTCCCCGCGCACTGGAACTCTCACTAGGGTCTCGCGTCTGATAACGAGCCATAGTGTCCATCATCGCCTCCATAAACTGCTCAACACTCGGCCTCCCGGCCTCGGACCCACTAGGGACATCTCCCTGCTCTCGAATAACTGGCATCCTCCTTCTGGGAGCCATCTACTCGCCTACAATTACAAAATCAAAAAGTTCTAATTAGAGTCCTAAAGTCTATACTACCGTCGTGCCTGTACGGGATAATGTATTTATTTGCCGAATTTATGATATTTAACCTAGTTATTTATTTATTTGCCAGACCGTATGCTCTGATACCAACTGTAACGACCCGCCACCCTATAATCGGGGATCCGATTACTAAATGGGTACCGAATCATTAATTGGAACCAAACCAGGATCTAATCAAGTCTGGGAGATAAATAATAAACTAAGCCAAACATTCACATCGCATTGAACAGAAGTGTAAGTGCAGGAATTTAAAATTATTACAATGCGACTCGATACAGCAAATAATTACATATTCCAACAGAAAGAAATAATTAAATGTACAGGCCAGAAATAAAATAACAACTACGTCGGGGCATACCCCGGAACAACTGCTGACGGTGCTCAACTCACGGCCGCACTCTCCTCTCTAAGTCTGTTGAGAGTCCTCACCTGAAAACCGTAGAGGGTGAGTCTCAAGGACAAGACTCAGTAGGGATCCTTCGATCCCCACTGCCCACGCACACACCCACAAGTGCAAGGTACAGCTAACGGAAAGGTGATAAGCACAAGAGGTACAATCCCTAATTCTTAACGTAAAATCACATGCAATCGTAATATAATAAGCATGCATATATTAAACCAGCCGACTAGGAAATCCACAACTGTCGCCTCGATAGAACTCGCCAACCACACAACAACGGTGGAGAAACCTCGACCCGCTGAGACCAAACAGTAACCCCTCGGATAGCACACTAGCTACTCCGGCCCAACCGGCTCAGGTGGCTACTCCTTCCCTCAGCATGAGTGACTCTCCGAATGTACCACTCCGACACCGGTACTAGCTGACCCCGGGGTTCACCAGGTGACCCTCTCTCACTAGGCGTCACCCCGCCCACGCCCCCACCGGCGCTGTGCTCACGCCCCCACCAGCACAGGGTGATAAAGCGCTACAATGTCACTCCAGATCCACAGTAACACAAAACCCAACAAGTACGATCCGGTCACGTGAAAAGTCCGCGATCGTATAACATACATGTAGCATCGTCCAGTCATGAAGAATCTACCTCTACCGGGTACACTAAAACATGCAATAACCAACCGTCTAACAGTATGAACACATTTTACTGGCATGAATTAGTGAGGTTTTGTCTTGAATCGCGTCGCCCAATGTCGACGCCATTCAAGCTCCATGTTCAGGTTTATGTAAAACAGTCTTCAGAATCAGGCCCTAAAAGGCGTCGACACCAGTAGTCGCCTTTTAAAAGGCGTCGACATCCTCAGACGCCATTCAACACAGAAATCCGGAAATTCCAAGGCCCTTACTCAGGGGATTTCTGCCTTTAAAAGGCGTCATGGCTAACCGACGCCATTTGAAAACGCGTCGTTCACCCATGACGTCTTTTAGTCCCAGAATCCCCGAACTGGCAGACTCTCTGTCAGGCGATTCCTGTCTAAAAGGCTTCGTGATGGCTCGACGCCCTTCAAAAAGGCGTCGTCCATGCACGACGTGTTTCAGCCCCAGGAACCAGAGTCGCCTGAGCCCGAGGGCTCCCTATCCAACCCCAAACAACCCCAAATTCACTCAAAAACGGAGGGAAAAAGAGGAGCAATACTATCCAAAGGCAACACATTCATAGAAATCCCCCATGTTATCAAAAGAACTCCTAAACATGCTCATTCTACCCCCCGAAACCCAAGATCCAAACAAGCTTAAACGAGGGTAAACATGGCTTAAAACGTGATGCTAAGGGGAATCGTCACCCTACCGGATACTTGAACGCCTCCTAGCTTCAAGCCGTCCACCCGACTCACCCCACGCCGCCGCCGGTACCGCCGTGGTCGTCCTTGCTCCTCCGTGACGTCGGCCGCCGTCCGGATAGTAGAACGCCGCAGTGGAAGTGGAGGTGATAGTGGTAGGAGCTAGGTAGAGGATGGAGTGGAGGGAGAGATGAAACGGTGGGAGGAAAAGAGGGAGGAGGAGGGATCGCCGCCGAGTTCGTCGGAAGGGGAAAGAGAGGAAGAGAGGAGAAAATAAGGGAAAGAAGGAGGGCTCGCGGGGTTAACCAGAGACTGGCTAAAACGCGTCGACATCCACGGACGCCATTCAGTTGATGTGACAGCTGCTCTGACAAGACTCTGAAACGCGTCGTTCAAGGCAGACGCCGTTCAGACGATATGTCAGGGCCGTACTCTGACAAACCCAGAGTCGCAGTCTGAAAGGCGTCGACACACGTGGACGCCGTTCAGGTCGACAAGACAGGGCCGTACCTTCGCGGCCCGAAGCCAGCCCACGTGGCACCCACGTGGCAGAACTTGAAATGCGTCTGCGACGGTGGACGCCGTTTAAAACGCGTCCCGATGTCCTGACGCGAATCAACTCAGAACCTCCACCCTCACTAAGGTTAGAACTACAAGGTCCGATCCCGAAAACCGGATCCGAAGGTCACGATCCTTACATCCTTCATGGAGAAGTTCTTGGATAACCAAATCTTTACTGATGATAACTGTAAGGACAGAGGTTTCAGGTTCAGTATTCGGGTCGGATTCGGGCCGGATCCCCTGGTTTCGACCCTGAGGGGTCTCGAGATTTCTGATTGAATGACGTCAGCACTGCTCGACGTCTTTCAAAAGACGTCTGTCTGTGTAGACGCCATTTAAGTCTGCTTTCTGTTGCGCCACGTGGGCGGGTTTCGGGCCGCGAGAGTACGGCCCCTGTCGCATCGACTGAACGGCGTCCTTGATGGTCGACGCGATTCAGACTTTGACCCCTGCGATGTCAGTGTACGGCGCCAGAGCGTTGTCAGTACAGCCTGTCCTGTCGTCTGAATGGCGTCCGTGGTGAGCGACGCGTTTCAGAGCGCTGTCAGTACGGCCCGTCCTGTCAGACTGATTGACGTCTGTCTCGATCGACGCGTTTTAGCCAGATTCATATTGACCCCGCGAGCCTCCCCTTCTTTCCCTCATTCTTCGCCTCCACTCTCTCTCTCTTCGCCCTCTCCGCCCTCCTTTCTCCCTTCCCTTCCTCCTCTTCCTCTTCCATCACTCCAATACCACCTTACCTCTCACCTTTACCTCCACCACTTCCTTCGCGGCGTTCCATTCTCCGGACGGCGGCCGACGTCCCGGCAGAGTGGCGGCGTCCTCGAGGGTACCGGCGGCGGTCTGCGGTGCGGCGGGTCGGCGGCACGGAGCTTGGAGGAGTTCAAGAACCAGTAGGGGGACGAACCTTGCATGGACTGTGGTTGTCTTGCTCGTGATTTCCTTGGCGTGGCATGATGTGTTTTTGGGTTAGAATGAGCATGTTTAGGGGGTTTTCTCGTGGGAATGGCCGTGTTAGGGATTGTGGAATTGTAGCATGCTTGTAGTAGTTGATTCCCTTTCCTCCCCCTTCTGTTTTGGGCGTTTTCGGGGTGTTTGGGGTTAAAGGAGGAACCCTCGGATCGAACCAGAGAACCAGGTTTCTGGCGCTAAACGGCGTCGTGCCTGGTCGACGCCTTTTAGAAGGACGTCAGGGCAGTACGACGCCTTTTAGGGCAGAAACCTCTCTGTTCGAGGTTTCGTTGTATGGGGTTCTGGTGCTAAAAGACGTCATGTATGGACGACGCCTTTTAGAAGGACGTCGGACCATCATGACGCCTTTTAGGCAGGAAATCACCCCGACTGAGGCTTCTGCAAATCTGAAATTCTGGGGTGAATGGCGTCTGTGGACTTTGACGCGTTTTAAAGGGCGGCTTCCCATGTCGACGTGGTTTAAGGAATAATTTGGTTTTAATGAACCTGTTTTAGGGGCTTGAATGGCGTCGACCTCGGTCGACGCGATTCAAGACAGACCTGCTTAACTCCTGTTATTTAACACATGTTTCACGATTGGATGGTTCGAATGCATGCTTTAAGTTGTACACTGAGACTGAGGACTTCTGCGTGAATGGAATTACATCATGTATGTGTATGTGTTTATGCGGATATGGAATCGGAATAACTGTGGTTTACGTATGTCACCTTGGGCCGATGGGGAAGGGCCATGGTGTCTGTGAGGCATTGTGCCGTACCGGTGGGAGGAGTGGTACATGTTGTGTTTTATCTTTGGCTGAGGGAAGCGGAACCACCTTGAGCCTGTCGGGCCGGAGTAGTCAGTGCGCTATCCGAGGGGTTGCTGTTTGGTCTCAGCGGGTCGGGGTTTCCCTGCTTGTCGTGGCAGCTTCCGGCGCGTTTCTTGCTGTGGAGCTGGTTGTGGTACTGTTGGAGTTGTTTTGCCCCTTTAGCCACTGGGCCTGATGTGACCTTTGATCAAGGTTACGAGTGGTACCCTTCGCCCTTTGGCCTGACGCAGCCCGGGAGGTTAGGGTTGTGGGTAGTTCCTGTAGCTTCGGCTTGACGGGGGTTTGCCGGTCCCCAGGGCCCTCCTGAAGCGCCGAGGCCTGGCGTGGAGGAAATCCGGTCGGTAGGACAGTAGTCTAGACTGCTTGTGTGCACACGTAGCTGGGCAGTGGTGGTTCACTGGTCTCAGCTAGTCCTAGTTTGACTCACTGCCTCACCCTACGGTGCCCCGGAACACTGTAGGGGTGGACAGGCGTGAGTAGTGGTGGTAGTGTTGTGAGGCGACGTTTGACTTCGATCGACGGTGTGGTTCGGTCGCTTTGTGGACTTTGGCTGTGAGACGTGACTTTGTGTTGGGTTCCTCGGGTTGCTTAGAACTGTTCCTACTACACTGCTTATGCGTATGTTTCATATCATATTTGGGTGCTATGTTTACTGCTTTACTTAATTGCCATATATCCGTATTGTTGCACTTGTGGGTGTGTGAGTGGGAGGCAGGGGATCGGATGATCCCTACTGAGCCCAATTCTGGTGTGGCTCACTCCCTGCGGTTTCAGGTGTGGACCTCGTGGCGTGTGGTGGCGTGTGGTGTCGTCTTGGTGTGCGGACCAGCAGTTGTCTCAGTTCCGGGGTATGCCCCGATGTTGTTGTACTTTACTTCTGCCTGTACTTATTTAATTGTTGGACCATGTAATTATTGTTGGACTGTATACGGACATTGTTATCTTCCTTCCTGCGCACTTGTTATATCTTTGTAGTCCGTGTGATTGTTATATTTAGCCTTGTTTAGCGCTTACTCCTCCATATGTGTTGTGTGAGATCCGGGTGTGAACCCGCAGTTAATGGGCCGACATCTATTTAGTGATCGGGTCTCCGGTCATAGGATGGCGGGTCGTTACAATAACATTCCTACATCATTTTCAATAAGTAGAATGTCGTCAACGTAAAAGTACCAAAAAGGTAACCGCGCTCCCAGTAGTCTTTTTATATACACAAGGTTCATCTTCATTCTTAATAAAGTCATAAGATTTGATTGCTTCATCAAATCTTAAGTCCAAGTTTGGGATATCTGCTTTAATCCATAAATTGATCTTTGCAACCTGCATACTATACTTGAATCCTCTTTGGAAGTGAATCATTCAGGTTGTATCATATGCATCTCTTCCTGAAGGTTGCCGTTAAGAAACGATGTTTTCGTAGCCATCTGTTATATTTCATAGTCATAAAATGCAGCAACAGGAAGAAGTATTTTGATTGACTTAATCATGGCAACTGGGGAAAAAGTTTCGTCATAGTCAATTCCTTGTCTTTGACGATACTCTTTCGCAACCAGCCTTGCCTTGTAAGTGTCTATCTGTCCACTTGCCCCGATCTTTCTTTTAAAAGTCTATTTAATGTCAATAGGTACTATACCTTCTAGCAGATTAACCAAATTTCAAACTTGGTTGGCAAGTATGGACTAAATTTTTGAATTCATTACCTCTTGTCATTTATCTGATTCTTGACTACTCATGGCCTCTTGGTAGGATTGAAGATCATCATCCTCATTGAAATACACTATTGGTTTGTCATCATTGATATGTCCAATATATCTTTCAGGCTGCTTAGGCACTCTACCAAATCTACAAATTTCTCGTGTATTATCTTAAACAAGATCTTGAGTCAATGGCTCATCAAATGAGCCAGCATTGATTTGTGAGTCTGAAATTTCTTTCAGTTCTATCTTGCTCCCATTGTCTTCTTTTAAAAGATATTCTTTCTCTAAGAAGACAGCTCTTTTTGCGACAAACACCTTTTGATCGCTGGGTTGATAGAAATAATATCCAAAAGTCTCTTTTGGATATCCCACAAACCTACATTTTTCTATCTTAGAATCCAGTTTACCTGGATCATGTCTTTTGACATGTGTAGGACAACCCCAGATTCTAACATGCTTAAAATTTGACTTCTTCCCTTTCCATATCTCATATAGAGTGGAAGATACTGATTTACTAGGAACTTTGTTCAAAAGATATGTAGTAGACAATAGTGCATATCCCCATAAAGAAGTTGGAAGTTTAGCATAACTCATCATTGATCGTACCATATCTAATAGAGTACGATTTTTCCTTTCCGATACACCATTTAACTATGGTGTATAGGGAGGAGTCTATTGAGACATAATACCATTATTCTTTTGATATTGTGTGAATTCTGTACTAAAGTATTCACCTCCTCGATCAGATCGAAGAGTCTTGATACTCTTTCCAATATGGTTCTCAACTTCATTTTTAAATTCTTTAAATTTCTCAAAGACTTCTAACTTATATTTCATTAAATATATACAGTCATATCTTGAGTGTAACGACCCGCCACCCTATAATCGGGGATCCGATTACTAAATGGGTACCGAATCATTAATTTGGGACCAAACCAGGATCTAGTAAGTCTGGGAAATAAATAATAAACTAAGCTAAACATTCACATCGCATTGAATTGAAATAAAAGTGCAGGAATTATAAATTATTACAATGCGACTCGATACAGCAAATAATTACATTCTCCAACAGAAGGAAATAATTAAACATACAGGCCAAAGATAAATAACAACTACATCGGGGCATACCCCGGAACAACCGATGAAGGCATACCACCCGGCCGCACATACTGATCTAAGTCTGCTGGGAGTCCTCACCTGAAAACCACAGGGGTGAGTCTCAAGACAAGACTCAGTAGGGATCCTTCGATCCCCACCGCCCACGCACACACCCACAAGCGTAAAGTACAGCTAACGGTAAAGTAACAAGTGTAGTGGCAGGTACAATATCTAATTCTCTACGTGAGAACACATGCAGTCGAAATATAATAATCATGCACATTTTAAACCAACCGTTAGAAAACCCACAACTGCCGTCTCGATAGAACTCGCCGACCGTACAAACAACGGTGAGAAAAACCTCGACCCGCTGAGACCAAGGAGCAGCCCCTCGGATAGCACGCTCGCTACTCCGGCCCAACTGGCTCAGGTGACTACCCCTTCCCTCAGCATGAGTGACTCTCCGAATGTACCACTCCGACACCGGTACTAGCTGACCCCGGGGTTCACCAGGTGACCCTCTCTCACTAGGCGTCACCCCGCCCACGCCCCCACCGGCGCTGTGCTCACGCCCCCACCAGCACAGGGTGATAAATCGCTACAATGTCACTCCAGGTCCACAGTAACACAAAACCACCAAAACTCAGCATTGTACGATCCGGTCACGTGAAAAGCCCGCGATCGCATAACACACATAGAACCATCCGATCATGAGGAATCCATCTCTATCGGGTGCATTAAAACATGTGCTAACCAACTATCTAGCAGTATGAACACGTTTTACTGGCATGAATTAGTGGAATTCTGTCTTGAATCGCGTCGACCGAGGTCGACGCCATTCAAGCTCCATGTATAGGTTCATATAAATCAGTCTTCAGAATCTGGCCTTAAAAGGCGTCGACACCAGAGGACGCCGTTTAAAAGGCGTCGACATCCCCAGACGCCATTCAACACGGAAATCCGGAATTCCAAGACCTTTAATCAGGGGATTTTCTGCCTTAAAAGGCGTCGTGGGTGCCTGACACCATTCAAAAATGCGTCGTTCACCCATGACGTCTTTTAAGCTCTGAATTCCCGACCTGGCAGACTGTCTGTCAGGCGATTCCTGTCTGAAAGGCGTCGTGATGGCCCGACGCCCTTCAAAAAGGCGTCGTCCATGCACGACGTCTTTCAAGCCCAGGAACCAGGATCGCCCTAAACCCGAGGGCTCCCTTTCCAACCCCAAACAAACCCAAAACGGAGGGAAGAAGAGAAACAACACTATCCATAGGCAATACATTCGTGGAAATCCCCCTTATCATCAAATGAACTCCTAAACATGCTCATTCTAACCCCCAAATCAAAGATCTACCACATGCACACACGAGGAAAAACATGATTTTAAGCACAATGCTATGGGGAACGTCACCCTACCGGACACTCGAACTCCTCCAAGCTTCAAGCCGTCCACCCGTCTCGCCCCACGCCGCCGCCGGTACCGCCGTGGTCGTCCTTGCTCCACCGTGACGTCGGCCGCCGTCCGGAGAGTAGAACGCCGCAGTGGAAGTGGAGGTGGTAGTGGTAGGAACCGAGTAGAGGATGAAGTGGAGGGAGAGACGAAATGGTGGGAGGAAAAGAGGGAGGAGGAGGAGTCGCCGCCGGTCGCCGGAGGAGAAGGAGAGAAGGAGAGTAGGAGAAAATGAGGGAAAGAAGGAGGGCTCGCGGGGTTAACCAGAGGCTGGCTAAAACGCGTCGACATGCACGGACGCCTATCAGGTGACATGACGGCCGCTCTGACAAGATTCTGAAACGCGTCGTCCTTCACAGACGCCATTCAGACAACTTGTCAGGGCCGTACTCTGACACACCCAGAGTCGCAGTCTGAAAGGCGTCGACCCATACGGACGCCGTTCAGACAACCTGACAGGGCCGTACTCTCGCGGCCCAAAGTCAGTCCACGTGGCACCCACGTGGCAGAACCTGAAACGCGTCTGCCATGGTGGACGCCGTTTAAACCGCGTCTCGCGGGCTCGACGCGAAACAACACAGAGTTCCATACCCTACTAGGGCCAGAACTACAGGGTCCGACCCCGAAAACCGAATCCGAAAACCTCAGTCCTTACATTGAGAAATCATATGTAAATGAAACGAAGTATGAGTAACCACCTATAGTATGAGTGGACATTAGACCACAGACATCACTATGTATTAGTTCCAATAATTCCTTAACTCTTTCTCCATGTCCAGAAAATAGAGGTTTAGTCATTTTTCCCATGAGACAAGCTTCACAAGTTGCAAATGATTCATAATCAAATGGATCAAGATATCCATTCTTTGGTAACTTAATGATCCTATTTTGATTTATATGACCAAGCCTACAATGCCATAGATATGATTTATTCACATCTTTATCTATATGTTCAAGAGACTTATTTCATAGACATACATCATATGCAATATCAAGTAAATACAAACCATTTAATAAATATCCAAAAGCAAACATTTTGTCTCTTAGATAAATAGAACAACCATTATTCTCTAGTTTCATAGAATATCTTTCTTTGTCTAAACAACAAATAGAAATGATATTCTTAATAATAGTTGGAACATAATAACAATCTTTAAGTTCCAATATGTCTCACGATGGCATCTTGAGTCTTGCTATCCCCACAACTAATGCAGCAACCTTTGCTCCATTTCTAAGTCTCAGATCCACGTCTCCGCGATTAAATCTTCTTCTACTTGTTAGTACTTGCAAGTTATTGCAGATATGAGAAACACATCCAGTATCTAATACTCAAGATGTAGATTCTCTATAAGACAAGTTAAGATCAATCATGAGTATACCTGAAGCTTCACCGACCTCTTCTTTTAATTTTTCTGCTAGATAAATCTTGCAGTCTCTTTTCCAGTGTCTTTCTTTATGGCAGTGGAAACACTGACCTTTATCATTGGCTTTTACTTTGTCTTTTTGAATTGCTGGCTTACTTTTCACTGGCTTTTTGGACATTTCTTTCTTAAAGGTCTGTCCAGCTTTTCTTTTATTATTGGTCTTACCAACAAGCATAACATGTGACTTATCCTTCTGGATAGTCCCCTCAGTTGTCTTCAACATGTTGAGCAGCTCAGCCAGTGTAACCTTAATTTTATTCATATTGAAGTTAATGATAAACTGTAAAAAAGAATCAGGTAAGGACTGAAGGATTAAATCGACGCTTAACTCATTGTTCATAACAAAGCCAAGCATTGCGAGTCTTTCTATCTACTCTATCATTTTAAGCACATGTGTTTTGCATAGATGTGCCATCGGTCATTCTAGTCCTGAACAGTTTCTTTCATATCTCATATTTTTCTGTCCTGAACTGTTCACTAAACAACTCTTGTAGGTGATTCAGAATAGCCTTAGCTTCCATATTCTCATGCTGTCTTTGAAGTTCATTGGACATAGAACCCAGCATATAACATTGGACTTTAATAGAGTCCTCCTTCCAGTTTTCGTAAATCATCAGTTCATCTTCATTGGCATTTTCACTAGGCTTTTCTGGATCAGGCTGATCCAGGACAAAAGCAACTTTCTCACACTTGAGGACAATCTTCAGGTTTCAGAGCCAATCGATATAATTTGATCTCATGAGTTTGTTAGCATCGAGTATGCTACGAAGATGATTAGGTGACGACATAGCGACCTACAAAGAAATTTTACGATAATGAGCAGATAGTTCAATTAAATCAGATTTAGGACTTCTAATCTAGATTTTACTCCCACTATTTTTTGGTGATCTGTACGACCCTCTACTGTATAGAACGGAAGATTCCGGTGATCTCCTAGTGAGGATCAGAATCCTTTGGATATCATACATGTGATCTTGTGGTAGTACAGCACATCACATTACAATCCTCAGGCAGCCAACTCTTGGCAATCGCAACAATTACAATATATGATCAAATTTAACCCCTAAATCAGTTTGATCTTGTGGTAGTACAACAAATCAAATGATTTAGTTAAGTTAATCCATCATTATGAAGATAGCACGAATTCGTAGTGCAATCCTTGTGGTAGTACAACAAAACTACACCATTTGTCTATCTATCTAGAAGAATATCATATGTCATAGATCGTAATTAATTATTAAATCAAATAGACCTTGTGGTAACACAACAAATCCATTTGAAATAAAAATTAACCTAAGATCTATAATGATGGTGGGTTACGTGGAATATTCTTAATATCTCACGTTACAACTTAAAATTTTAGAAGAAGGTATTTGAGCTATTTTCTTATAAAATAAGTGTTATTAATAATATTTCGATTTGAAGTATCATATATACTTTAACATAAGTATCTATCTAATACCACACTCCACATATATCACATATATGCAGAAATTTAAAATAAGATGATCATGGACTACTAATTCTATTATAGAATCATCGGAGCCAAACGATGACCCATAATGAGATCCTATGGTGAATTCAATAATACATGTTCCATTTGATGCGAGTCCGTCCTCCAGAGGTGTCTTCAGAAGATCCCGTCCTCAACAACTTAATCCGCCAAAAAAAAAAAAAAAACGTGAACATAGGACTCGCAGGGCCACTAATGTACATTTAAGTAATAATTTGAAACATTGATCTTATCAAGGGGAGTACAAACTTTGAGGGAGATAGAATGAACATTTGGATTAAGAGAGAGGAGGACACGCAGGTGTAGACACCGATTTTGAACCCCCCCTTTGGTCATGAACCCCATCCATCATTAGCCAATCGTCACCAAACCCCTCATCCTAGCCATCTCAGCCCACTAATAACTAGGCCCGTTAACCAATCCCGACTCTAGCCACCTTTTCGTAGAAGGCGAGCCAGCCCGCCTTCCACCATCCTTCGAAGGCCAGCCAGCCCGCATTCTACCATCCTTCGAAGGTTAGCCAGCCCGCCTTCCACCACCCTTCGAAGGCCAGCCAGCCCGCCTTCCACCACCCTTCGAAGGCCAACCAGCCCGCCTTCCACCACCCTTCGAAGGCCAGCCAGCCCGCCTTCCACCGTCCTTCGAAGGCCACCCAGCCTGCCTTCCACCACTCTTCGAAGGCCACCCCTTGCCTTCCACCCCCTTCGAAGGCCAACCGGGCCGCCTTCCACCTCTCCGTAGAAGGTCAGCTACTTGACCTTCTACGGGATTGGATGGCATGTTGGCCGGCCGTCCACTCCCCTAACTACCACCTTGACCTCGTCTTCCCCACGATCTCCTCTACTCGCCGCCCTCACCTCCACTACTCCGATCACTCCCCACTCCGGCGACTGCCGCGCGCACCACCTTCGATCCTTGACCACTTCCCATTGGCTCCAGGATGATTTACGGGAATTTAGACCCCTATTTTCTCATATTTTTCCTTCACCTATTTAAACCCCGCATGTCCTCTCGAGGAGTGAGGTTAAGAGGGTTTTTTTTGGTTGGAGGGATTCAGAGGAGGTTGGCAAGTGAGTCGACTTTGAGGAGTTGAGCGGGCAAGGAGTCAGAGAGCTTCAGGAGGAACTTCAAGAGGAATCCTTCGCACTCCAAATGGGCTTGTCTTCTTAACCCTCTCTTACTTTTCTCCTTTTCACTTCATTGCATTCCCACTTTCCATCCATTCCGTAACATTTTCCTCTCTCACTCTTCTTTCCACTTTCAACACATCACTTCACTTTTCACACACGAGCACCCCCCATCTGCATGCATGCATGTTAGGATAACCTAGCAACCCTTACCCCCCAGAGGTTTTAAACAAAAAATGGGAGGTGGGTGGCCATAACATATGGTCACCTTCCCTCCCCAAACACCCATCCGGTGCGTCACCCTCTAATTGTAGTTAATTTTTATATTTTTATGGATAGATTCTACATGTCACAGTTCTAATCGGGTTATTCTTCTCTCTTGTCTTGTCTTTTCTTTTCAGGGGCCCTTACCACATTTCTGCGTGCAGATTGCCGAGCTCTCCTCCTCTGGCCGGCCGGAAGAAGAGAAGGGGAAACCACTGTCTCCCGCTGATAAGTCCACAATTTTACATAAATAACATAAAATTTACATAATTTGCTATCAATTTAACGGACAAAATCACATGGAATGATAAATAAACCATTTGCGCATTCAAAATCTGAATTTTAAAAATATCATCACTCCATGGATGGAATAAAGGTAGCAACTTCATTTCCTCAGCAATTATTTAATGCGCAGTTGAATGATTTATGGCTATGAGAACTTAACTGTAATTTTATGTGAAACATGACATGAACAAGCAGATGGCATAGTAGTTGGACCACCTGAACTTCAAGGAAATGACCAGAGTTCGAATCCTGGCAAAAACAACATTTTATTTTCGTATTAACTGGGGCCCACATGCCAACTAAGAGAGAAAGAAGGAGGGAATTCTGAAATTCAAAGAAAGGAGGATCCATTTCAGAAATTCGAAATTCAAAAATACCAATTAATGTTTTAAAGAGGATCCCCTAAATCAAGGGGAACTTAATGAAATGATTTTAAAATCTCTTTTTGAAATTCAAAACCCCCCTCTTTTCCATAAAACTAAGGGAGGAGGTCAAGGTGAAGGGCGAGAATTTTCAGAAATTTTTTTACCTCTCTCTTACTCCCACTGTTCGCTCTCTCTCTGTTCTCTTTGTCATTTTTTATCTCTCTCTCTCTAAGCATCTGCTTTCCTTCCCTCTCCCTCTGCATTTCCATTTTCTCTCTCTGTTTTTCTTCCCTCTCCCGCAGACTCTCCCTCTCTGCGCTTTTCTCTTTCTCTTCTTTACTTTTTCTCCCTCTCTCTCCGCCTTTCCCTTTCTCTCTGTCACAGTACGAGGAAGCGGCGAGGTCAGCTGCCACCTTCAGCGCCACGCGGCAGCACCGCGTGACTCGCGCGGGGCGGACATCGTCGCCCGTGCAAGCTTCCCACTCTGCGCCGCCGCCTCGTCTGCAACGCCGGCACGCTCCTCCACACGCACAAGCCAGCGTCGCCGCCGCACGCCACGCGGTGCCTCCCGGGCGCTTCCCGCCCGGCACCTCGCCTGCAGCGCCCGCCTCGCCTGCAGCGCCCGCCTCGTCTGCAGCGCCCGCCTCGCCTGCTGCGCCGCACGACCTGCCGCGCCTCGCCTGCCGCGCCCGAGCCGCCCTGCGCTGCCTCGGTCCAACGCGCCGCTGCTCCCATCTGCTGCCACGAACCCCCGCGTCGGTCCACAGTGCCAAAGCATCTACAAAAGGCTCACATAGCCCCTGTCTCCTTGTTATTGCTTCTAAATTAAATTTGTTTTAGTTTTTGAGAAATTAGTTAGCATTTTTGCTATTTTCTTGGAACATTGTAAATTTTCTTATTGCAATAATAGTGATTGTGTTATTTGCCTTTCCAAAGTTGTCATCTTCACTATTTTCTTAGATTAATATTATCTTGTTGAATTTATTTGCTTTACTCAATCTTAAAAATTAGTTAACTAAGTTTTGGTGATAGATTCTAGGTGCTAATTAGAAGCATGTTAAATTCTGTAATTAGTTTTGTTTAAAATAGAAGTTTTTAACTAGAACATCAAATCGAAAATCTAATTTCATTCAAAAATCCAAGGTTTTCAAAATTAGATTTCTATTTCTCCGTGGATCGACCCGGTCTCAACCATGCACTACCTTGTTATCTTTAATTGAGATTCGGACATTAAGATTGATGTTATTTGTGTTTTAACGACGGCATTTAAATACGCATCAATTTTTTGGCGCCGTTGCCGGGGAATTAGAATTTTAATTTTGATTATTTTGGGTCCATTTGTATAAATCCATACTCACATTCATTTTCTCTTTTTGCAGGAATTTAAAAAAAAAAAAAAAGAAGACAAAAGGAAAGCTCAACTTGGTGAGTTTGTTCCAATCTTTTTGATATTTTTATTTTTAGATTTGCTTAAAATAGATATAGCCCTCATTAAATTAAAAAAAAAAATCAGAAAAACAAAATTAAAAAAAAATTGCATTTCAAGATTAGAAACCAAACTACCATGTTTTTAGGACATGCATCATTTAGGAATGCATTAGTTTTAAATTTTTGTCATTTATTTCATGTTGAAGAGTGCGGGAGGCAAGGTAAGTCTTTCTAAATTGTGCAAATAACATGTTCATGCATTGTCATTTCATTATTGCACAAAACAAACTTGATTGAATTGTGGTGTGCATCTCATTGATAAAATAATTTAAGGGCATCTTCATAACAAGATAAGGTGGAGATTTCATCACCCGTCCTTGGCCCACAAACCACAAACACTCCATCTTGCATTGTCCCAAGCCCAATAAAAATCAAGTAGCAATTGCACCTAGGGTTCATACTATGATCGGACCGAGCTTTGAATTCATTTCTACTTTGGACAACGGTGTCTAGGCTAAAGGTTACAAAGGCAAACGCCTAAGTGGACAAGTGGTTATTTAATTAGGTCCCTACGAAAGTAGGGGGAGCCTCCCACTATCCCACCTCTTACCTGGCCGATTGATCTATTGTAGGGGTGATTCATAGTGAATTCTAACCATTTTGTGAGAAATCTCATCCTTAAGTCTAGGATACACTTAGGTCATTAGGAATTTGTTATTAACTTGTTTGTCTTTGCATAAATAAACATAAAAAATATATAAAAATAAAAATCACAAAAACAACCATTCTTATCTCATCTTGGTCTAGTGTATGCTAGGTAGAAGATCTCAAAAGCCATATATTATCAAACCCATTCAAGAAATTGAGAGATACCTACATCACCAAATCAATATTCAACATCAAATGGCTGGAAACAATCAACAACTGCCAAAACAAATGAAGGAATACTTCATTCCTCAAGACTATAATCCTTCATCTTGTATCCAATTGCCTAATGTCCATGCTAGCCATTATGAGATCAAGCCAAGCACCATCCAAATGCTCCCATCTTTTTATGGGAATACCAATGAAGATCCATATAAACATTTAGATGAATTCTTTAAGATTTATTCAACCGTGAAAATTCAAGATTTCACGGAAGATGCCCTTCGACTTACCCTATTCCCTTTCTCACTTAAGGACAAAGCCAAATATTGTCTTGGAACGATAGGGAAGCCCATTAGGACTTGGCCCGAAATGCAACAAGAATTCTTAAAAAAATTCTATCCTATTGGGAGAACAAATACAATGAGAAGGGCTATAACTGGATTCTCACAATTACCAGGAGAACAAATTCATGAATCTTGGGAACGATTGAAAGAATTGTTGAGAAAATGTCCACACCATGGATTGTCTAGATGGCAAATTGTGCAAGCATTCTATGAAGGTTTAGATGCACAATACAGGCAAATGGTAGATGCATCTTGTGGAGGAGCATTCATGAGCAAAAGTGAGGAAAAAGCTTATGATGCCCTCTCTCGGCTAGCCTCTACCCATGATGGAGGAGGGAGTCGAATGATTCTCGTCGAGGAACTCTTTGAACCCAGTATTCATAATTCCAACATAATGCAAGCTAATACTTCTGAAGACGAGACCTGGATGACTCTGATAGTGGCTTTTATTCTCCAAGGGGAACTCCCATCCGAAGCAAGAGAGGCAAGATGTATATGACAACATTCTTCTCAGTTCCTCATTCTAGAAGAAGTGTTATATAAAAGATCTTTCAACCGCCCACTCCTCCGGTGTCTTGGCCCAGATGAAGCCACTTATGCCCTCCGGGAAGTCCATGAGGGAGTCTGCGGAGCACACGCAGGGGGCCGAGCCCTGTCGTATAAAATCCTAAGGCAAGGGTACTGGTGGCCAACCCTTTGGAAGGATGCATCCAGTCTTGTCTGCCGCTGCGACCAATGCCAAAAATTTAGCTCTCTTATTCATCAGTCAACAGCCATTTTGACACCTCTATCAGATCCTTGGCCTTTCACTCAATGGGGGATCAATATTCTCGGCCCATTTCCCATGACCACTGGCCAAAGGAAATTTCTTATCGTTATTGTTGACTATTTTACCAAGTGGGTCGAGGCCGAACCCCTCTCGTCCATAACTGACTATAATGCCTGGAATTTTGTGTGGACATCTATCATCTGCCGCTACGATATCCCTCGGGCTATCATATCAGACAATGGCAAACAATTTGATAGTTGTCGGTTCAGAGATAATTATAAGAGCTTCAATATTCTGCATAAGTTCACTTCGGTGGCTCACCTTCAGATGAACGGTCAAGCCGAAGTCACTAATAGAGGCATGTTACAAGGGTTGAAAACCCGTCTTGGCGAAGCTAAAGGCCGATGGGTGGAGGAGCTGCCGAGTGTACTATGGGCCTATTGGACAACGAGCCGAGCTTTTACCAGAGAAACTCCATTCCGAATGGCCTACGGGGTAGAAGCGGTCATACCGGTTGAGATTGGCCTGCCTTCACCAAGAGTTCTCTCTTACAATCCGAAAGGCAATGACGAAGCCATGAAATATCATCTTGATCTTATTGAAGAAACAAGAGATCTAGCTCGCATCCGGCTAGCAGCATATCAACAATGCATGACTAAGTATCACAATGCCTGAGTAAAGCTTCGGAACTTCGAAGTCGAAAATCTAGTATTGTGGAATGCTCATGCCTCAAAGCCTGTTGAAGCCGCAGGGAAATTACCCCGCAACTGGGAAGGCCCTTACTGAGTGAAGGAAGTCGTCCGACGAGGGGTGTATCGGCTGGAAACCCTCTCGAGTCAACCTCTCCCTCGCACTTGGAATGTGGAATGCCTTCGAGTTATTTTATGTAAAACTTTCTCTCAGCTTTAGTTCGAATATATCATGATTAATATGAGGGCACCAGTTGAGCACATAATTCTGAAGCACTATCGGGAGCGGCGTTATCCAAGTCTGTGTAAACCGCATCGACAGCGGCTTCAACCATGCAAACTATATCGGAAGCGGCATTATCCAAGCTCGTATAAACCGTATGGGGAGCGGCTTCGGCCATGCAAACCGTACCAGGAGTGATATTATCAAAGTTTGTGTAAACCGTATCGGGTGCAATTTCGGCCATAAAAACCCTACCGGGAGTGGCATTATCCAAGTCCGTGTAAACCGTATCGGGAGCGGCTTCGGCCATGCAAACCATACCGGGAGCAGCATTATCCAAGTCCGTGTATACCATATCGGGAGTGGCTTCGGCCATGCAAACCATACTGGGAGCGGCATTATCCAAGTCCGTGTAAATCGTATCGGGAGTGGCTTTGGCCATGCAAAGCGTACCGGGAGCGACGCTATTCTCCAAGACCGTGTGAACCATACCGGGAGTGGTTTCGGCCAAAAAAATCGTATCGGGAGCGGCATGATTCTCCTAAATCTCCACAGATCGATACAATATTGGTTTCCATCATACGAAACGATATTCGGGAATTTCTGTAAAGAAAATATTATCGGACGTACCTTCACCCTCATCCTTAATAGGATTCTAAAACTAGTTTATCACAAATAAATTATGCCAAATGTATCACGTCCGAAGGCAGATCACGAGAAAACAATTATTTCGGTATTTTGGACGAGATTTATGCAGACTTATTCATAAGTAAACACATGAACAAAAGATCTTTATATTCCATAAAAACAGGAACCAAGAGTCCCGAAGTACAAAGGGACAATTGTTGTACATATAGCAGCCGAAGTAGTCTTGGTTACAAGGATATAAAATGATTAGACTATTCGACTAACTCCCCGTCATAATCAAGGATAGAGTTGTCCGAAGTCATTGGAGTCTTTGGCATGCCTTCACGCTCGGGACTGGATGGTATCACATCCGGTGCGGCCGAGGACTTCATGATTTATGTACAGAGTATCTCCTCCGGAAGCTCAGGGCCAGTGAAATTTGCTCCAGGGCAAGCCTTTTGTGCAACTGCTAGCCCAAGATCGAAGATCGATTCTAAGGCCTCGGCCTGGGCTTCCATGAGCACCTCGGCTAACTTTTGGCTGGACTTGAATGCTTCGATAGCTAGGCAAGCCCTATCGTCGGCTGTTTTCTCCATTTTCTCAGCCTTAGCCTGAGCAGCAGCAAGAGCATCAATATGTTGCTTCTCTTCTTCCGCATGCTCCTCCTGCGGTCGAGACAAGGCTTCCGTCTTCTGATGGAGGGCTGATCGAAGGCTCTCAGACTCCTTGTAGAGCTCCTCGGACTCCTTACAGAGCTCCTCTGATTCTTTACGGAGCCTTTCCGACTCCCTTTCAGCCCTTTATTGGGCCTCAGTCGCCAAGCGGGTCGTCTCCCTTTGCCTGGTTAATCGGCTCCCAGCCGAGCATTCACATCCAAGAGGGCGTCGATATTTCCCTCCAAGTCCCTCTTGACTGAGGCAACCTTGCCTACGGCCAAGTGGTCTGCAGCCTTGTTCACATCCCGTAGCTTCTCTTGGACGTGAGCGTATCGGCGGAGGAGAGCCCCCGAGATAACTGCAGTCTGTGAAAAATGAAACAATTAGAAAACATATAGAACTAAGCCAGAAAGAACTAAGTTTAGGATCTTTACGTGAACTGCGTAGTGCACGCATTGTGCTGTGAGACCCTCAGTTGAGAGGGTTTCGAGCTCGTCTTGGGTTAGAGGGAGAGTGTAGCCATGGGCCAGCTTCGCGCAAGTCCTAGAGTCATCTAGGGTATCGTCTGCGAAAATGTTGAGATCTGGGCATTAGGGCTCTTGAGCGTACTCCCGACACATATGCGTCCCTGCATCTCCACAGGGGAAGGAGAGATTCGTAGATCCTACCGATGCAGAGTCCAAGCGAGAAGGCTCGACCTGTGCCGGCATCGAGAGTGGTGCGTTCCTCTTAGCCGCGACCTTCTTGGTAGAGAAAGCCTCCTCTCGATCGGCTTTTCTCTTGCGCTTCTCGGCATGGCCGCCTCCCCGGGAGACCGTTTTCCGTCCGGGTCCGTTCCATGGCTACAGTTGCAGCCCGACCTTCCATTGAGGTTGCAGTTTGTTCGGCCAGTGGCGAGAGGGCACTCGACTCCAAAGGATCAACACTCGACGCAGAAGACCTCTTGGAGCGTTGCTAAATCTTGGACACTAACGAACCGAGTCCGGACAACATCTCTGTAAACCGAAGAAAAAATAGATAAGCGAGAAGTTATCAGTATAGCCGATAGATACAAACAATCTGAGACCGACTCACCCTTGGCGCCAATGGCGGTGTCCTCTTTGTTGGATGGTTTATAAGCAGCAGTCTCAGTAGAGTCATCGGTCACAACCACCGCTTTACGAATCGGGACAGTCTCGGGAACCGGAATAGTGTTGGAGGCGAACCGATTGGCACGCCCTCCCCGTTCTTGTCTGAGAGGCAAGTAGGGGGCCTCTCGGGCCGGCATATCGTCCAGTTCCGGCCATGCCCCTATGCTTATCAGCCTCTCCTCGTCCGCCAAGAGTTCGTTCACATCGACGGGCGAGTAGTCGATTATTTTTCTGGCCTTGGTTAGTTGTTTGGTGGTAAGTTTAGGGGCCTCCAAAACTTCCTTTTGAAGGGACCCCCACTGAATAGGGAATGGCCAGACACTATTATCCTCCTCCGGGAGAGTGACAAAGAAAAATCCCTCCTTCCAGTGGAGAATGGACGAGGGCTTCCCGGAAAAGATGGCTCGGCCAGATCTAGTAGTGAAACAAAACCAAGAGGAATTCCCTTGGGTTTTATTTTAAATAGGTATCGGAAGATAGGCACCGATGGGGCAAGCTTCAGTATGGAACAAATGTGCAGGTACCCATAAATTGTCCGCCACGAGTTCAGAAAGAACTGGGACGGAGCGAGACCATAGGTAAGGAGAAGATCAATGATAAAGGGGTGGAGAGGAAGCCGAAATCCGGCCCTAAAGTTGTGGTCATAAATGGAGAAACACCCAGAACGATAAGTATCGGCCCGAACTCTCGCCTGAGCCCTAATCAACCAAATCCACTCGGGGATATCGTATCGGTCCTACATCTCCTCCACTGCCTCATGGCAAAGGAAGGAAGCTACATCCGCGACCTGCTCGGCTTGTTTGCGGCTGGCCCCCCCTGTTCCGGGTGGGTCTTGGAGGTTTGAGGAGCATTAGGAGCCGAAATGGCTTTGTCTGCCATATCGAAAGCGAAGGAATTAAGTGAAAAATATGAAGTGAGCGAAAACTCTAGAGGAGGCAGTTTGGGAAGAGAGCAGGATGAGCTGCTCGAGAAGAGAGAAGAACTAAGGGACATCAAATAACCAGAGGCCAAGGAGCAAAGGCTTACCCTCAGACAAGCTGAATTTCCTCGGTGACAAGGCATGCTCGTCCTACCGCCCCCGCTTGACAAGCCGCTCTTGGGAAGACTCTAAATACGCTCCGTTGCCGAGCCTTGAGGGGAAAAGCGAGAAATAGAGTTTCTCTGTAGATCGGGGGGGGGGGGGGTTATAGGAACCCCAGGAGGGCCTGAAGGATGATCGGCGGCCAAAATTTCCAAACCCTTCGGTACTAACCCTCTTGGATGCCCGCCACGTGTCATGTCCTTTCGAATGATGACCTGAGTGGCCGCAGATTCGAAGTGAGACGATTCATGGCCGAGATCCTCCGACCTTTCGGCTACAATCTTGGATGTGTGCTACGTATCTCGGATCTTTGTGCAGCGAGCCGAGTGGCGGAATTCGTGTCAGAACGATTAGCGGTCGAGATCCTTAGACCTTTCGGCTACCATCTCGGATGCTTGCCACGTGGCTCGGATTTCTCGCACAACGAGCCGGTCGACAAGAAATTCAAGACCATTGTCGCCTTCACTTAGCGCCACTGGTTTTAATTCAAGGAACCCTT
Source organism: Zantedeschia hybrid cultivar (assembly GCA_030544215.1). Lineage (NCBI taxonomy): Eukaryota > Viridiplantae > Streptophyta > Magnoliopsida > Alismatales > Araceae > Zantedeschia > Zantedeschia hybrid cultivar. The sequence goes on from JARZZO010000009.1 coordinate 47,879,143, forward strand.
CGGGTTCGGACGAGAATCATCTTTAGTCTGCGAGGATTGGTCACAACCCCTCAGTTTCGAACGAGAGTCATCTTTAGTCCGCGAGGATTGGTCACAAGCCCTCGGTTTCGGACGAGAATCATCTTTAGTCCGCGAGGATTGGTCACAACCCCTCGGTTTCGAACGAAAGTCATCTTTAGTCCGCAAGGATTGGTCACAATCCCTCGGTTTCAGACGAGTGTCATCTTTAGTCCACGAGAATTGGTCACAACCCCTTAGTTTCGGACGAGAATCATCTTTAGTCTGTGAGGATTGGTCACAACCCTTTAGTTTCGGACGAGAGTCATCTTTAGTCCGCAAGGATTAATCACAACCTCTCAGTTTCAGATGAGAGTCATCTTCAGTCCGCACGCTTTGGTCGTATACTCTCGACTAAGAGCGATTGCTCATCTTCCCAGGCATTCTTCCAAAGATTGACACCTTCAGGTACTTTTCCGCAAAGATTTGAATGTACTCTGGACATCTTACCTTATTGAAGCATGCCGAAAATAAGGGGCCATGTAATGGGGGAAAACTCAATTGGGCCCAGAAGCTGGCCTCAGTCCCAATTCAAGAATGGTCCGAGTGCCATTCGTTTGTTCTCGGAGGCCCAACATCGTACTGGGCCGAGATAAGTCTGGCCCAATTCAATCAACTACTTATGGGCCTTCAGCCTACTGGCGCTTGGAATATTCTCGAGATTTCATCTCAAACTCTCAGGAATATTCCTACATCGACTACCACTAGAAAGAAGCCCTCATCTCCCGCTATAAAAGGAATACTATTTATGGCAGTAAAGATACACAAGCTATTAAGCCTTCATCTCTCTCTCAATATTAAAGTTTTCATTAAATCCCCTACTAACTTAACCATCAGAGTGTTAGTTTTAGGTGGCCAACAAGCCAATCTGACTATGTAAATCTCGTTCATTTATTAATATAATGGCATAATATTCATTATGTGTAAATCGCATTAATTATCGTTTCATAATGAAGTCCGTGAATATGTGCTATAATGATCAAATTATGATGAGATCATACTAATGAGACTGATCACTTAAACACACATTCTTAATCGTTCCGAGTCGGAAGATATCCGAGAAGGACATCGGATATCCAGTTACACTAGTACATATTACTCCTACTCATATGATGAGGGTGATTGATCTCATAAGTCACTTGTGTGGAGACACTAAGGCGAATCTGTAGGTGCTCATTGGAGAATGAGTTCACTGAACTGATCCGACTGAATCGCTAGATGGTATTGTACCTCACTGTCAACCAGCTTGATTCTATTATCGCAATTGCGTGTATGGTCCTTGGACCTGAGACACCAAGGACACCTTGTCGGTGGACTTCTGTGCTTTGACCTTGGTTTATGAATATCTAGCCACGGGATTCTAAAACGCCATGGATTAGGTACAGCGGAATACCGTCGAAGGGAATTGTGTGTCAATAAGGAATCATTCGCTCTCGGTACTTAGAGAGAGAATGCTCTAGGAAGGATGCGCGGAAGTCCCTAGCCAGGGCGGACGATAATATCGGGAAAGGAGTTTTCCGATATTTATCAGCGGCATCCAATCCAAATGAGTCGACCGGTTAGGGTTTGACAGCACGTCATACCCTGAGTTGACTCGAGAGCATTGTACGAATGAAGGATTATATCCACGCGGTAACTGTCGGCAGAAAGGTTCCAATAAGTGAGTTGCTTAACCCCGATACCTTCCAGGTTCACGCGGTGTTGCTTGGCACCCAACGTGATCGGAGGCCTGGTCGAATTCGATGTGTGACATCAATTCGATTGATTAATTAATTAATAAAGAGTTATTAATGGATTAATAAAGCCAGTAAGGAGTTATTAGGCTTATTATGTTGTTAACCGGACTGGTAATTTGGCCTAGAAGATCACACACAAATGATTCTCAAGGCGATGGATAAATAAGTGGGTTTTATACAAACCGGGAGTTTTTATGAAAAACTGCGCGGTTAGTATAAAATATAGCGAACGGGCTGAGCAGGCCAAGCTGCTGCTAACCCTAGCTACCCCTCCTCAGTTTCTCTCTCTCTCTCGCGTCCCAAACAGATCCAGATCTGCTCCGCTGCTTCTCCGACTCCCGTTCGACGGGAAATCATCCGCGCGTTGCGGCGACCGGCGGAGGTTTTGTGGGCTGCGAAGAACGAGGAACGTGAGGATATCCGTCGCGAGGAGGATCGCGTGGACTTCGCTAGAGGCAGGGCGCTTGCGTGGCTTGCGGTGTCGCACCGACGGAACCGAACGGTTGCGGATTCGAATCCGCACACGGTAAGATCTTATTATCCAATAATCTGGTTTTTTCGATTTTTGAAACGAGAACGGATCTCCGTTTTTATTTTTATTTTCGCTGCTCGGGAGATCCGGAAAAACCGAGAACCCAACAGTGGTATCAGAGCCAGGTTCCACTGTTTCTCGTCCCGTTTCGGTCTCCGAAATTAATATTTCATGACTTATTCCATGCACTAGTTCGATTTTATTACTGGATCCGTGTTCATGTGATGAACACTGATTATAAGAATAATTAGATTATTTTTCTGCAATTTTTTGAATTTTAGTTTGGGGGTTTTTGTGTTCTTCATGGGACGAAGAACGGGGTGTTTTCAGCGGCTTCGTACGTGTTTCCCAAGCATTGGGATGGCACGCATGGATGCCGGATCCCCAGGGGATAGTCCCCACTGTCCATTGGGCATCTTAGCCGCCGCCGGAGTGGCCATGGAGAGCTGCAAAACCAGCCCTAATTAGGTTTTATGAAAATCGAAAAAAATAAAAATCAGATTTTTGGGGTTTTAAATGTGGCTCGGGCAGCTTGTTCTTGGCACCACCGGAGGGCCGGCCGGCACCGGCTACGTCGCCGGTGCCGGGGGCGACGCCGGCGGCATCGACAGGGCCCGATGCCGGCCGTCGGGCGGCATTGCATCTCCCTCCCGCCGCCGGCCTGCAACTAGTTGGTTTAGGGTTTCTGTTTCAGGAGGGGGCGACAGGTTAGGGGCGGCCGGTTCACGTGGCCTGGCAGGCCGGTCTAGCCCGGCTAGGCCTCTGGCTGGACCGGGCCCGAGCCAGGAGCGCCTGGCTTGAGCCCAGGCCCTGTAGGGCCCGAGCCAGCTTGGCTCTAATGGGCTGAACCCTATAGCTATCTAGTTAAACCCCTATTTGCCCTCTTGAAACCCCAAATATATCCAATTAAACCCGAATGTCCATTTAATAAATAAATTGAATTGTAATTTAAAATTCAAAACAATTTTGAAATATTTAAATTATTATTCAATTTTAATTTTATTTGGCATTAATGATTTTGAATCATTTATATTAACGAAGGGTTGTTAATAATTAGAATTAATTATTAATTTAAACATTAAATTAATAATTAATTTAGATTGTCTAACTTAAGTGTTAAGTTAGTGTTTATTAGTTAACTGAAATTAATTGTTAGTTTAATTGTTAAATTGATAATTAACTTCAATTAACTAATATAATGGTTTAATAGGAGTTATTAATTATTGGTTTAAGTGTTAAACTAATAATTAATATTAATCTAATAATCTAAGAGTTAGATTATTTGTTAATAATTAATTTGTGTTAATTATTAGTCTAACAGTTAAACTAATTATTAACATTAATTAATTTACTAGTTTAACGGTTAGATTAGTTATTGATAACTAATTAAAATTAATTATTAATTTAAGTATTAAATCAATGATTAATTTTAATCTACTAGTCTAAGAGTTAGATTAGTAATAGATTATTAATAGTCTAATTGTTAGATTATTAATTTAGTTCAATCTAATTGTTAGATTGTTTAACTATTAGAATTGTTCTAATGGCATGGAATAATTTGAAATTATTAATTTGGAGTGTGTGCACATGTGATGTATGTTTTGATGCCTCTAAATTAGATTTGATTGCATATTAAATTGACTGAAAGAGTTTTCGAAATTCAAATACCAATTTTGATTGGATCCCAGTTATTTGAAAGCCAAAATTATATATTTTGAAAACTCTTTTATTTTAGCCATGTGATGCGCTGAATCATGTGTGGGATGTTTAAAACACATCGTGGTCATGGATATGCACTTATTTAATTATTCATGAGATGAATGATGTGTTTGTGTGGATCGTAGATGAATGATGGATGTTTATTAAATTGTTAATAAATAGAGATCTGCATATCTCTCTCTCTCTCATACTCCGATGTATTTCTACCTCCCTCTCTCTTGTACTCGCCATAAGGCTCTCTTCTAATTACATGTAATTCTAGAATTTATTGTAATATGATCAAGGCAACTAAGGCAGGAATGAGGACGATCCACAGATGCAACTAGGAAGGAGATATGATGGAGATCTCTTGCCTATGTGTTTGCAAGTTTATCTAATGTAAATGTTATGTTAGATTGTGTGTGCGTTTGACTGTTGGCTCCAGTCAAACCCACTGTGCTATCCATGACCAAACTAGACATGTATGTGATGCATTGTTTTCTTTTGATTATGAATCAAAGCATGTATAATATTTAGTAAATATATACGATATATTTATATACTATCACCTAGGAGAGACTAAGATAAAAGTTATCTAAATACCCTCAAATAAACTCTAAGCCATAATGCGAGTAGTTAAGAACTTACCGCGTGGTCTACCATCGTTATAGTCATAGGATTCGAATCACTTTAGGCAGGTTTATTGTGCTATCTACAAGGCTTGTTTAATTGGGAGGAGAAACTGTGGCTATGGCATTAGATGCCTATATGATCAGGGTAGAGGAACTATGTAGCTTTGTTGTGCTATCCACAATGGCTGCATGCAAATCTATGCTCGTCGCGTAACGATGGTTAACTTAGACCAGAATTAGTGGTTTGTTGTGCTATCCACAAGGCCATTAAATCTCTGGAGACCGAAGCTATGATCAGATATTGCAAGGAGTTGCAAGTCCCATGAGTTGGGTGCTCTTTGATTGTATTACAGTTTGTTATGCTATCCACAAGACTGTACTGCAAGTCATTGAGATTCTGATCCTCACTAGGAGACTGTCTGCGTCTCCCGTTCTATATAATTGGGAGTTATATAGTCTGTCGAAAATTAGTGGGAGTTAAAACTTGAACAAAAGACCATGTCTTGTTTTATCTTTAATAATTGAACATCTGCTAAATAGATTTTACTTATCTCCTGTAGGGAATTATGTCGTCTAATAACCCACTCCGTGGCATACTTGATGCCTTTTTGACTTACCTGATCTACTCGGATTGGTTCAGAAACCTGAAGAATGTCTTCATATCTGAGCACATTGACTTTGTCCCTAGAGCTGATCCTCCTACTGAATCGGCATTGGATGCCCCTGAAGCAGAGATGATAATTAACGATAAAAGATCGAAGGACAAAGACGAAAGAGTAGTAAGGGTGACTGCTTCTATTGTAAGCAGCATGGTCACTGGAAGAGGAACTGCAAGGAGTTCCTTCACGATAAAGCTCATGGAAAGGTGAAGCTGTCTGAAGTTTTAGATATCTATATGATAGATATCAACTTGTTAATTGGAGACTCCACATCTTGGGTATTAGATACCGGATGTGTTTCTCATATCTGTCATGATGCGCAGATGCTGACAAGTAAGCGCAAGCTAAGACAAGGCGAGGTGGAATTGAGGCTAGGAAACGGCGCAAAAGTTGCGGCGATTGCTGTTGGGACAGCAAACCTCAGGCTTCCATCAAGAGACGCCTTACTATTAGAAGATTGTTATTATGTTCCTAGCATAATAAAGAACATCATATCAATATCTTGTTTGGACAAGATAGGATATAGGTTGACTATTGAGAATAGAAGTTGTTCGATTTATTATGGTAATAAATCAATAGCTTCGGCATCTTTGGTCAACGGTCTATATCTCTTAGATGTTTCTTATTACAATCTTCAAATTGATAACGCTCTTAAGAAGAGCAAGAATTGTGTGAACCAAGCTTACATGTGGCATTGTAGACTTGGGTGCATTGACGAAAGCAGGTTGCAAAAGTTGCACAAGCATGGTTACTTAACTACATTCGATTATGAATTGTTTGCGACATGTGAATCCTATCTTATGGGAAAGACGGCAAAATCACCATTTACTGGACATGGAGAATGTGCCAAGGACATTCTAGAACTAATACATTCGGATGTATGTGGTCCCATGTCCACCCAAACCAAAGGTGGCTTCTCATACTTCATCACGTTCACCGACGACTTCTCAAGATTCGGCTATGTGTACTTAATGAAGTACAAGTCGGAAGCATTTGAGAAGTTTAAGGAGTTCAAGAATGAAGTAGAGAAGCAGTTAGGAAAAAGTATTAAAGCTCTTCGATCAGATCGAGGAGGAGAATACTTGAGTACTAATTTCACACAATTCTTAAAGGATAATGGTATCCTTTCTCAGTTAACCCCTCCATATACACCACAGATAAATGGTGTATCGGAATGGAGGAATCGCACCTTGTTGGACATGGTGCGATCCATGATGAGCTTTTCGGGATTACCAGTGTCCCTCTGGGGGTATGCTCTAGAGTCAGCAGCATACCTACTGAACAGAGTACCCAGCAAGTATGTGGCCTCTACTTCATATAAGATATGGAAATACATGAAACTATAATTTAAACATGTTAAAGTCTGGGGTTGCCCTGCTCATGTAAAGAGGCATGATCCAGACAAGCTGGAATCACGAACTGATAAATGCAGGTTTGTGGGATATCCTAAGGAAACCTTTAGATACTATTTTTACCATCCTGGTGAACAAAAGGTGTTTGTCGCCAGGAAAGCTATCTTCCTGGAAGAGGAATACCTTCTCCAGGAGGACAGGTTCCAGATCCCCAAACAGCTGCATTATCATCAGATGAGAAATGCGTTCCTAAATCAGTTCAGGTACACACAGATGAGCCTCGTAGATCTGGTAGAGTACCTAGACTGTCTGAACGATATGTAGGATATATCACTGAAGGTGAGTCTAAAGTAGAATATAATGAGGATGATGATCCTAAAACCTACCAGGAGGCCATAGAAGGCCTAGAATCCGGGAAATGGCGAGAAGCCATGAACTCAGAAATCCAGTCCATGTACACCAACCAAGTTTGGAACTTGAAGGACTTGCCCGAGGGTATTGTACCCATCGGTTGCAAGTGGATCTTTAAGAGAAAGATCGGTGCTGATGGACGGATCGACACTTATAAGGCAAGGTTGGTGGCAAAGGGATATCGTCAAAGGCAATGAATTGACTATGACAAGACTTTCTCACCAGTTGCCATGATAAAGTCGATCAGAGTTCTACTCGCCATTGCTGCACATTTTGATTATGAGATCTGGCAGATGAATGTGAAGACTGCCTTCCTCAACGGTAACCTTGAGAAAGAGGTGTATATGATACAACCGGAAGGCTTCACATCTAAAGAATCTCCAGATAAAGTGTGCAGGTTTCAGAGGTCCATTTATGGACTGAAGTAAGCTTCCCGGAGCTGGAACATAAGATTTGACGAGACTGTCAAGTCTTATAACTTCATTAAGAATGAAGATGAGCCTTGTGTGTACAAGAAGACTAGTGGGAGTGCAGTCACCTTCTTAGTTCCTTACATAGATGACATACTACTCATTGGGAATGATGTAGCTATGATGTCATCAGTAAAGATCTGGCTGTCGAAAAATTTCTCCATGAAGGATTTAGGAGAAGCATCCTACGTATTGGGAATACAGATCTACAGAGATAGATCAAAGATGATGCTTAGAATGACCCAATCCTTGTACATAGATACCATAGTCAAAAGATTTGGCATAGAAAATTCCAAGAGAGGTCTCATACCGATGAGACATGGAATTAGTCTCTCAAAAGTGCAGTCTCCTAAGACTCCTGATGAGAGGACACTTATGGATAGAATACCCTATATCTTTGCCATACGATCTATTATGTATGTCATGCTATGTACACGGCCTGATATAGCATTTGCTCTTAGTGTTACAAGCATATTTCAGGCTTATTTAGGTGAAGAGCACTGGAAGACAGTGAAATGTATCCTTCAGTACTTGAGAAGAACTAAGGATATGTTTCTTGTCTATAGAGGAGGTGACTTGAAACTGCGAGGCTTTACTCACTCGAGTTTCCAGTCAGATCCAGATGATAGCAAGTCTATATCTGGATTCGTGTTTACTTTGAATGGAGGCGCAGTGTGCTGGAAGAGTTCCAAGCAAGTAACCACTGCAGATTCGACGACTGAAGCTGAGTACATCGCTGCAGCTGAAGCCGCCAAGGAAGCAGTGTGGTTGAAGAAATTCATCACCGACCTCAGCGTAGTTCCCAGCATCTCTGAGCCTGTTTCGCTGTTGTGCGATAACAATGGAGCGATTGCGCAAGCGAAAGAGCTGCGGTCTCATTAGAAATTGAAGCATATTCTGAGGCGCTTTCATCTTATCAGAGAGATTATATCCAGAGGAGATGTAGTAGTAGAAAGAGTTCCATCCGTCGACAATGTAGCAGATCCACTGACAAAGCCATTGGCTCAAATTGTGTTTGAGCGTCACCTAGAGTCTATAGACTTATTGTATAAAGGTGATTGGCTTTAGTCCAAGTGGGAGATTGTTAGTTTTAGGTGGCCTACAAGCCAATCTGACTATGTAAATCTCGTTCATTTATTAATATAATGGCATAATATTCATTATGTGTAAATCGCATTAATTATCGTTTCATAATGAAGTCCGTGAATATGTGCTATAGTGATCAAATTATGATGAGATCATACTAATGAGACTGATCACTTAAACACACATATTCTTAATCGTTCCGAGTCGGAAGATATCCGAGAAGGACATCGGATATCCAGTTACACTAGTACAGATTACTCCTACTCATATGATGATGGTGATTGATCTCATAAGTCACTTGTGTGGAGACACTAAGGCGAATCTGTAGGTGCTCATTGGAGAATGAGTTCACTGAACTGATCCGACTGAATCGCTGGATGGTATTGTACCTCACTGTCAACCAACTTGATTCTATTGTCGCAGTTGCGTGGATGGTCCTCGGACCTGAGACACAAAGGACACCTTGTCGGTGGACTTCTGTGCTTTGACCTTGGTTTATGAATCTCTAGCCACGGGATTTTAAAATGCCAATGATTGGGTACAGCGGAATACCGTCGAAGGGAATTGTGTGTCAATAAGGAATCATTCGCTCTCGGTACTTAGAGAGAGAATGCTATAGGAAGGATGCGCGGAAGTCCCCGGCTAGGGCGGACGATAATATCGGGAAAGGAGTTTTCTAATATTTATCAGCGGCATCCAATCCAAGTGAGTCGACCGGTTAGGGTTTGACAGCACGCCATATCCTGAGTTGACTCGAGAGCATCGTACGAATGAAAGATTATATCCACGCGGTAACTGTCGACGGAAATGTTTCAATAAGTGGGTTGCTTAACCCCGATACCTTCCGGGTTCACACGGTGTTGCTTGGCACCCAACGTGATCGGAGGCCCGGTCGAATTCGATGTGTGACATCAATTCGATTAATTAATTAATTCATAAAGAGTTATTAATTGATTAATAAAGCCAGTAAGAAGTGACTGGGCTTATTAGGCTGTTAACTGGATTGGTTATTGGGCCTAGAGGGTCACACGTAAATGATTCTCAAGGCGATGGATAAATAAGTGGGTTTTATACAAACCGGGAGTTTTTATGAAAAACCGTGCGGTTAGTATAAAATATAGCGAATGGGCTGAGCAGGCCAAACTGCTGCTAACCTTAGCCGCCCCTCCTCTGTTTCTCTCCCTCTCTGGCGTCCCAAATAGATCCAGATCTGCTCCGCTGCTTCTCCGACTCCCGTTCGACGAGAAATCGTCCGCGCGTTGCGGCGACCGGCGGAGGTTTCGTGGACTGCGAAGAACAAGGAACGTGAGGATATCCATCGCGAGGAGGATCGCGTGGACTTCGCTAGAGGCCGGGCGCTTGGGCGGCTTGCGGTGTCGCACCGACAGAACCGAACGGTTGTGGATTCGAATCCGCACACGGTAAGATCTGATTATCCGATAATCTGGTTTTTCCGATTTTCGAAATGGGAACGGATCTCTGTTTTTATTTTTATTTCCGTTGCACGGGAGATCTGGAGAAACCTGAGAATCCAACATAGAGGGGGTTCCCCTGGGCCGAGACCTGGGACCCTTCCTGACTGGTTCCTTCTTCCTGTAGGAGTTGCTGCTTTTTCATCTTCGACTCGTTCTTGCCTCGGATCCCCCTCAGCTCTTGGTCGCCTGCTGGTTTTCGGATTCCATCTTGGGAGTCCGACAGTGGTTGCCTCGGCAACATCAGTACTCAACCTTATATGTTTATACTGGTTGTGGCTCTTTCACTTTTTATTTTTCATGAATATGTTGATATTCTACCTCTAGATTTGATTGGTTTTAAGAAGCCTAAGTTTTTTTAGTTTGTACTTGAAAATGATTATCTTTCTCTAAGTTCATCATGTTCAATGTTTTCTTTTAAGATCAAAGATTGGAAGCTGCTAGAACATATGTTTGGTTAAAAGCTTTGTGTTCCTATATGTTGGGCGTTATCTCTCACATGTGCTTAATTAATCCTTGAATTTGTCAGCGGTGGATCGGAACATCATGTATGTACCATCCAACCATTTCCAAGGCAAGATATGATCAGTCAAGTCTTATATTATTTCATATTAGTGTTGAATATTTTTGTCTTATATTAGTTCATAGCTCGTGTTAAATATTTTTTCACCATGAATTCACAAGTTCATAGTTATTATTTAAAGCATTTATATTTGTTACTTTACTTGTTAATTTTATGTTTAAGCATTATTTCATCTTATATTAGTTCATAGCTAGTGTTGAATATTTTTCCACCATGAATTCACAAGTTCATAGTTATTATTTAAAGCATTTATATTTGTTACTTTACTTGTTAATTTTATGTTTAAGCATTGTTTCATCTTATATTAGTTCATAGCTAGTGTTGAATATTTTTCCACCATGAATTCACAAGTTCATAGTTATTATTTAAAGCATTTATATTTGTTACTTTACTTGTTAATTTTATGTTTAAGCATTATTTCTTTATATGCATATGACTCATCCACAAACTTCTCTCGTCAATGTTAAAGAAAATTTTAATAAGTATCTCATCTATGAGCTCAACGAAGGGTTGATCAAAAATAGTAAACTCATTTATTTTTAAATTGAAAATACTAATGACAACTCAATGAAGGATTGATCAAAAATAATAAACACATTTCATTTTAAACTGAAAATATTAATGACAACTCAATGAAAGGTTGATAAAAAATAATAAACTCATTTCATTTTAAGTTAAAAATATTAATGACATGAATCTATTTAATTTTAAAATTAATTATATAGTTCTACTTTAATTTGCGTTAACCTTCTTAATTAATAACCTTTAAAATAAATTGCTCGTTTGAGGAGAGAGGAGAGGAGATCGCGTAGATAATGGCAATTCCGGAGAAGGGGATCGTCAACCGGTTAGTTCTTCCTCTCTCTCTCCCTCGCCCCACACCGCTTTCTCCCCCCGATCGGCGGCAAAATCCGTCTGATTTGCTACCGGCGCCGGCAACGGCGACCGCCCGGCGAAGCTCACGACACAGCCATCTGTCGACGGCGTGCTGGTAATGCAGATCTCCGGTGGGACTCGGCGACCGTTCGGATGCAGATGCAGTTCACATAGAAGGCGTTCTAAAATTTGCTGGTTTTGCAGATCTCCGGTTTGACTCGGCCGGCACGCCGGGCTTTCGGATTCAGATGAAGTTCACATGGAAGGCAATTCTAAAATCGGTTAAGGGTAGTTTAGGCAACATGGAAGGGAAAAAAAAAGAAAAAAGGCTGCCACGGATCCAAGCGGTCTCGTACGACCCAGTAAAGTTAAAATTACCAGGCGTCTACGGTTTTCTATTGGACGACGGTTCACGGGAGCCAGTAATTATTACCTGGGCTGTCACGTGGAGTCAGACACGAATGGTTTCCCAAACTGGGCTTCTCTCAAACTCAGAACCCTAAAGAGAGAGAAGAAGAGATCCTAAAATTGGGCGATCTGACGACCCGATCTGATCTCTCACCTCGCGTCCGATCTCTCGCCGCCGTGTCTTCTCGCCATATGGATCGCCGCCGTCTCTGGGGAGAGAACAGCTATCCTTCTTCACGTGAGTATGAAACTGAATCGAATGGAAACCATATGGCGGATCGCCAACTTCGGCCTGCCTGCCTTGAGCTCGTTGAACCAGCGCTACTTCTTCTTCTTCTATTCTTCTTCCGCTCCCCCTTCTTTTGAGGTCTGATTGCTTTTGTTGCTTCGACGAGTGCATAGGTGGATTCTTCTGAACGATGCTATATGATGACGAAATGATCTTTGTCACTCGTACAATTGTGATTTACTACGGTGTTAATCAGATCTCATTGTGATGATGATGTCTATCCCATGTGAGCTTTCGACGCAATCAGATGACCTTATGCATGAACTAGCAGTTGATTTTCGATCTCTCCCCCGAGGGTATGTGTTGATTGATCTTAAATTATTCGCGATAGAGAAGACAAGGATCTTTTTTTTCTTTTCTTTTCTTTTTTCAAACTAACAACAATTTGGTGCGGTCATGCAGTGTAGCTAGAACAACCACTGGCCATAGATGAGAAAACGGTGAAGGGCTCAAACAATACATGGACAGCAACGTAAGAGAGGTATGGCATCGCACCCTCTATTTAATCCCATGCCTCTGAAAATCTCACTTTCATTCCTTTTGATGTTGTCTGGATAGTGTTCCCCAGTTCTCTCCACAACAAAATCCTTTTTGTCCCGGCTTCATCCACAAAAGAGTTTTTCATTAGTTTTCAATCACGTGTTCCAGTAGATGACATGATGAACAAGGTGACAGTATTGTTAACGATTTTATGACATGATGAACAAGGTGACAGCATGATTTTCTTCTTTCACTAAATATATCCACTCGTCCAGTCAACTTCTTTTAAGTTGCAGCTGTCCCTTAGAGGGCGAATGCCAATCTTCTTACCATAAAATTGGTGGTGACTGTCCTTTACTTATATTTTTCTGTACTCTTTTGTATTGCTCTCTTTAAAAAATGGTAGCTGCACATTAACTCCATGCCCCCCCTTTTCTTTGTAAAGGTCAGTTGCATATGATGCAATCTTTTTTTCCTGTGTAGAATGAATGCTAGAATTTTAGCTTTCATCCTATTCTTTTGGATTCCTTAGAATATAATTTCCACGTTAATAAACTCAAGAATTTTGATCATTCAAGTGAGAGCATAGGTGCTTTCAGTAACAAGAGCCTCATCAAGAAGACATTGTTGTAAAGGTTACTCTGTTTTTTTTTTAATGTGTAGGGATAATTACAATTTGGATGAAGGATAAAGCATTCACATAAAGCCAGCTCTTCTATCTGTTTATCTACGCATGCATCTCTTCTCTAACTAGTATGCCAACTACTTTTTTCTTTTGTTTGTCTCTTACTCAGGTTACGCTCTTAATGTTCTTAAGTATGCTGTCTCTTGTTTTGTGGAACAAAAAGATAAAAGGACCTTGTAGATGCTGCACTGCTTCTACCCTAGGCCTAAGCCCAAGTCACTTTTGTCAAATACCAACGTTTGGAATTTCTTTTTAAAATCTGGGGACATTAACTCCCAACTCTATTCTTGTGTTGTGACTCGAATCTATTCGATCCAAAGTAGAAAAAGAAGTTTCTTGTAGATGCTGCACTGCTTCTACCCTAGGCCTAAGCCCAAGTCACTTTTGTCAAATACCAAGGTTTGGAATTTCTTTTTTGAATCTGGCGACATTAACTTCCAACTCTATTCTTGTGTTGTGACTCGAATCTAGTCAATCCAAAGTAGAAAAAAAAGTTCTCGGCCCAGTATGATATGTTCAGAAAGATTGGGAAGAACTTCAGTCCTAAGGGTGTGTTTGGTGAAATTTTTAGTTGGATGTCACTTTTGCCTTCTTTTTGGGGAGTTGCACATGTCGAACCTTTCCCAACAACTCCATATTTTCCCCTAATTTTGGACGAAGTTCCAATTTGGAACTTCTGGTTGGAGGTCAAAGAATCACATCAGAGGCCTTTAACAGCCAAGGGAGCCTCATTTCTCAATGCATCCAATGATACAAGTCTTGACAGCTTGAAAACTGAGTTGCATCATGTGAGTTGGCCTCAACAACTTTGAAACAGCAAACCGCCAATATATGTTATAGTATATTATATTATATAGGCTTCAAGAATTGTTCAAAATGAATCCAATGGCATCATTACTGGCATGTGGATGATGGTCGATTCTTGTTGAATACACTTGGATTGGATTATACATGAACTAACATGTTTGGGAATGCATGTCTTGACACCTTGGAAAACTGAGTTGCCTCCCCTGAGTTGGCTTGAGTGACTACTTTGAGACAGCAAACCAGGAATTTATTTTATTTTCTACAAGTTTTACGGATTCTTCAAGTGGGGATGAAAATCTGATATGTTCATTTACTGACATGTAAATGCTGTTAGATTTTTGTCGAGTACACTTATATCATGATTCTGTATATATATATATATATATATATGTATATATGCATATCAAATCTTTTTGCAATATTTTCATCTAAAGTTTTTAGATGCATACATATGAGCTATATTTTCTTTATGTAATTTGAAGATTATGCTGTGTCTGGGCAGTCAATTAATAATTGGAACAGGTAGTCACATCCTCAGTTGTCACACGACAGAGATGAGCAACGGAAATGTGAGGAAAGTGACTGCTGCGACAAACAAAGCATAAGACGAGGGTCTCTGCTCCGAGCATTGGAGGAGTGGAACTTCCTTCCTAGCTTTTAATAAGGCAGGGAATGTCTAGATGTCGGTCAGATGGGTACAACATGGGTTTGGGGAGGAACCTTTTCTGGTGAAGCAATGCTCTGCTTGAAGAAAGCCCATCTCACCACAGGGTGCAAGAATGTAGTGGTTTGCTGGAGGTGTGGCAACGTAGGACACTGTAGTTTTGCTTGCGGTGGGTTGGTATGAAGATATCTTTGGAGTTGGTTGTTTATTTAGAGAAGGTGACAAAGGAGACATGGATGATATTCAGGAGATGTGGGCTGATAATGGATCTCCTCTGGTCCTATCAAGATCACAGGAACATGGAGTTCTTCCAGAATAGCCTACTGGGAGTTGTGACTGAGGGAATCCTCGATGACGAAGAGTTGCATATAGCATTTGTTGGAGGATAGGCAGATGAGGATAGATGGAGGGTTTGCAGAATGGAGAAGGGGAAGTTATTAATAAGTTTGCCTTTGAAAAGGCTACAAGGATGATATTCAGGAGATGTGGGCTGATAATGGATGTCCTCTCATCTTATCAGCTTCACAGGAACATGGAGTTAAAGGTCTAGTGGGAGTTGTGACCGAGCGAATCCTCGATGAGGAAGAGTTGCGTATAGCATTGGGTGGAGGATGCGCAGATGAGGATAGATGGAGGGTTTTCAGAATGGAGAAGGGGAAGTTATTGTTACGTTTCCCTTTGAAAAGGGTCTTCCGACGAATCCTTTTGTAAAAGGTGCTAAGCGTTATGGTGTAGGATATCACGGCCACCATGGTTCTTTGTTGAGAGTATAGAGGAAGAAGATTGGGGAAAAGAAGTGTGGTGCAATGTCACTGGGTTCGTTTTCCTCTGTAGGACGTAGAGATTTCCAACACCATCGTAGCTTAGCTTGGTTCTCTAATGGGTTTGACCAGAAAACTAGCCACTGGGGTCCTAGAGTTTGCATGTCTTTGACTTTGAAGTGGAGGAGGGTGCGATCATTCCCCATTGTATGAAGCTTTGATGGGGGAGAAATGGATACTAGATCACTGTTTTGACTGTGGAACTTCCGTCAAAGTCCCAAGACTATATACCTTGGACATATATGGGAGTCACTGATGCTTATCAAAGCTACAGTGTGTCATGAACTGAGCAGGACCTCGAAGTGAGGAAGAATACGACTGAACTGGTGGAGTTAACCTGGGATGATAATGTGTTGAATAGAGGCGGACAATGAGGAACTCGGTCAGTCTTGGGGCTGAACCATGAATCAACAACTAGGCCCAATTGTTAATGGGTCTAGACTGCTTGCATCGGAGTGTAGGCCTGATGGATCCAACCAACTTGCAGACCCAGGTGGCCACAGGACCTGGTCAGTGCATTTTCATTTTTCATGTTGCTGGCAGATACAGTGTGGAGGGATGCTATATCTTCTCACATGTTGCAGGTCGTTTGTGGCCTTCAGAATGAGTAAAAGGGGTGGAACAAGTTCAACCATAATCTGCTGATTTACAGGCGAGGGGAGATGGAGAAGGGAGGAGGGAGCCAATGTGGACTTCCTTGGGGGGTAGCTCTAAACCCCCAATGATCCGGGGGTTTGGCAAAACAGCCACCTGATCTGGAGATATTGGGGGATTCAGTATTCCAATGACATCGGGGACATGGATGGACATAGAAAACCGAGATATTTAGTCAGTCTTTGTACGTCGACCAGGTAAGTCTTTGCCCCTTCCAAAGGGGATGCCCTTGCCAGCTTGGTTAGGAGTCATCCCTGAAGTTAAACGGACAGAGGAGGATTCCATGTTGCTGATCATATCCTTTGTCCCAAGGAAGACTAGGATTACCAAGATTAATCAAAGTTGGATATTCTGCTGCATACCTTGCATGGTGGAGTCACAAAGGGTATGCCTACTTTGAATTCAAATTCTGGGTCATCTAAGCTTCTCATTCTTCAAGTCCAAAAATGGGCAACTTCCTGGGTGATCGGAGTAATGAAGAGATTGCACATAAAGCATGTATTCTTTGCCTCCACATAGAAAAAAAATTGGATACCACAAGCTATGGGCTGATGATTCCCAGACTAAGGGAAAGTCTACAAAGAAAGGAAAAGACCAGAGGGAATTGCAGCATCTGCTTAAAGGAGTGCACTATAAAGATGGGGTTACCAGTGATGGTCCTAAGGAAGACAACATCCTTCAAGTGGAGCTCTTGGTGAGGACACAGTCCAGAGGAGCTTCTAATGTTCTTTGATCTCATTTTGTATTTGCATTCCTATCGATTTGTGGGTGCTTAATCTGATTATGTATTGGGGGTGGTTTTACTAGGTTGCAAGTCTTTTACTAGGATAAGTTTTCCTTGGGTTGTGTGTAGCCATAGATTGGTGGAGGAGGAATGTCTTCTGTTTCAGTCGATTGTACTACTATTTATTCTTTTAATAATATTGGCGGTGTCACCCACTTCTTTTGGAAAAAAAACTTCAGTTTCTAACATTTTCGTAATAATGTTTCACCTCATATTCTCATCAGAAATTTACTCACGTACTAATAGTGTTTTTATTATCTGATTGTTTGTGTGTACGTGCACTCAAGATTATGGAACAATATTCACCTTTACCATACTAAACAAATAGTAGAATTTAAGTTCAACAATCATGCCACCAGTAGACCGATCATGACTCATTAGTCTTACCCATCAAATTGGATAAGTTGGATCCAACAAATAATTCAAAAGATTTTTGGCAGAGCTTGCCAACATTATGTCCTGCCTGATGTCAACCTTCCGCAAATAATGCCAAGTTCCTGGTCAATATACTATTGCATGGGGGAGGGTCTGTCAAAGCCCCTTGAAAGTCGCTAGCAAGAATACAAGTAGAAAACTACTTTCATGATTGCACAATTCAATCTCACTTGAACATGGTGCAATCCTAAAAAGTCCTCATGGACATTGAGAAGTGTCTAGATAAAGAGGGAAAGAGGCAATTTTTGATTAGGCATAAGTAACAGTGTTCCCTAGAAATATTTGTATTTTGGATAGTCTAGGTAGGTAATATCCGAGTGTAGAGAGGGTCCCTACCACCTCTTCCTCTTCCAGCTCCATCTAGAAAGATAACGAATTGGCATGTGATCTTGTCCTGCTTTGTGAGGAACTGTCATCTGAGCTCTGCAAAACGAACGTTTTGTCATTGTAATTGCAATGATAAGGTTGTCAGACAGTGACAAATAAAATGAAATTGATGATTTTGTTAAAAGAGAAGCTTTGTAATATAGATGTGTTCATGCTGAAAACCTTGACCATGTGCAAATAAAGCATAGACAGTAACCTCTTGGAACATAAATTTGAGAAATCTAAAGAGCAAATGCATGAGCATGTATTACATACTTTAAGTGCCAAGCTAAAGATATTTTTGCTATATTGCGAACAGTTTTTTTTTTCTTCTTTTTTTGAGAAGTGGATGGTACCACTGATATATAAATTGAAGAGAAGGGGATATACAAGTATGCAATCCGCTTACCCCCCCCCCCCCCCCCCCCACCCCCCCCCAAAAAAAAAAAAAAAACAAAAGACAACGAACAGTTGTAAAAACCTCTATAGTCAGTCCCTCCCCAGCAAACAAAAAGAGGGGAGTTATAGGTGTTCCCTGTACAAAAGACAGAAGCCAATTCTCTAGCCCTATTGCAAATGAAGTTCACCACCCACTCTGGCACTACGGCTTCTTTCTTGAAAACTCTTGTTTCTCTCGTTCCAAATGGCCCATATGGTAGCATGCAGAATCATCCACCACAACTGACGTCCTCCTTGTGAAAGTAAAAGTCACCCCACAATAACTAAGCTCCGCCATGGAAGAAATCTAGGCATGAATATCCCCACTTTGGAAAACAATATTGCCAAGACTTGCCTCATGCGTATACTCAAACAACTGTGACCTCTTCAGGAATGTGCTTCAGAAACAAAAATGACATTCAATGGACTGCATCATGGCCTCCAGGAATCCTAGGGTTGAATATGAAAAGCTTGCAGTAGAAATGGAAAAAAATGTGCTCCTGAAATAATAAAAGTTTCAGGATTTATTTTCAAAAGTCGATGTCCTATCTTTCTGGTTAATTTTTGATCAATGTGGAGAGAAGTTGATGAACATCCAGCCATAGGGAGTTGAAAGTTTATTGATGGCATACCTGTTATATTATGATATCTTTTTGGGTTTAAACTTTGCCTTTGGGAAGCCTGGTGTCATTTACGTCACAGGAGGAGGATAAAATTATATTTAGGAGGAGGATTAAATATATATTTGGGCACTGCTATGAGATGGAGTTTACCAACTAAATAACGGGAGTGGGGATGTGGAAGAGAGAAAAACTCTTGAGTCTAACCCAAGTAGAGGCAAGGTTTGCAGAACTGGAACTGGTCCGGTTCAAACCAGGATGGAACTGGATGGAATTGGTTGGACTCGGCTGGTTGTGTCCCAGTTTGCTCCAGTTCCTCCACCCCCCTCCCTCCCTTCTTTCAAGAATTGGCCAGTTCTAGCTCTGGAACTGGCCAAACTGGATGAGGGAAAAAGTCAGGTTTCAGGGAAAGTGAAATGCATTGTGATTGAAAGATTGAAACATGTACCGTTTCTTTATAAGGCTTCCAATATAAGATGCTGATGTCATCCTATTCTTAAAATTGGGCAGGATGAAGAATGGAATAAAGATGAATCTTAGATTTCTCAAGAATAATAGGGACTATTCTGCCATAAATATGAACCATTTTCCATATCAACTGGATTATGAAGTTGCAAGCTTTAAGAGGGAATGAGAATTTATTGATCAGGAATTTGGGGGTTGGGAAAACAGAGGAAGTAATTTTGATATGGAAGCAAAAAGCATTTGGGCTAATGGCTTCCCCCTTGATGTTCCAGCAGTACATCTGGAATTAGGTAAATACAGATGCAGTTGAGATGGTGGAAGCAAGGATGGCAGTACCGGTACCGGTATCGGTGGGTACCACCGATACCGGCACCGGTCGGTACCGGCTCAAAACTAGTCCGGTACCGGCCCGGTACCGGTTGGTACCCACGGTACCGGTGCCGGCCGGTACGTACCGGTATCGGCCGGTACTGCCATCCATGGGTGGAAGTGTTGCTCGAGCAAGCAGGGGTTGTAACTTGTTAAGTGTCTCAACCTCACCTTCGCATTCCTCAATGCCATGGAATGATGAGGCTGAAGAAGGCAAAGAATAGAGACTGATTAATTCGCTGAATGGTGCCTATAAGTTCATCCTTAAGGTCTTCACATTGGGAATTATTGAAAAACAAGCAGCTAGCATTCGTGAAGGGAAGCAAGTTGAAAGATGATATGACCTCAGTTCATTGGTAAAATGGAAGGCTACGCTGTGGTTGCACCAGAGGTACCAAGTATATTGTTACTGCTCATGTTCACCGTGGGCTATGCTATGTCTGAACTCAGGACATTAACGTAAAATACAGTCAAACCATCTTGAGGTTTTGTTTGGGGCCTGACCTAGCTATCTCTCCTATTGGATTTTTATGTAAGATCCTGGTAGTTTGGTCTTTTGTTTTATTTTGAGAAATATAGGTCGGTTTTATGTATTTTATTTCTTAGACTATGAGAGCTTGGGATTAGCCCTCAGAGAGTCCGGGACTTTGGATCAGACGAAGATCCGAGTATATGACCTCTTTCTACTGACCTCAATCATTGTTAATTATGTCGAGCAACCGCTCGACAATCCTTGATTGACCGTTCGTATGATGCCCTTTAAACCATCTATACTACCACGTTGCATGCACACAAGTGAAATATAGCTTTTTAAACCCTTGGCCTCACCCAAGTCTTTTTAGGGTATTTGGATTTGGTTCAATGTCTTGGAGTATTTGAATTTTCACCAAGGCTTTTTAGAGTAAACTCTTAAGCTCCACTTTGATTACGGAATACAACCGAATAAGAGACGAATAAGAGAAGAATAGGCCTATTTTCACTTTGACACGGAGAATGGCTTAAACCGCCTGGAATGGGGTATTCGGCGAATAAGGCGAATAAGCCATCCTGGCTTACCCCCATGAATTACGTATTCTGCTGATATTTTGCAGGGGCAAGCGTACGACAAGGGGCATCGTCGCCCGTGCCCACTGCGAAACCCACCCTCCCTCCCTGTCGCCCTCCTGCGCTCGCCCCTCTCGCCCCTCTCGCCCCTCTCGCCCTGCCTGCGCGTGCCCCTGCCGAAATGGTTACCTGCTCCGCCGAGTCGTACATCTGCTCCGCCACCCGCACGTCGCGCATGTCACTGGTTTCTTCCACCCACGCTAGCCATGGTGACAGGTCAGGCTATTTCTAGGGTTTCTTCTGCCATCCATACGGTCCTTTCCCTCTTCCCGAAAGGGTCACGGGATTGCAGAGCAGCGATCCTTCCCATCCACTGGTCGCTTTTGCATTCATCCTTCCCATCAGTTTGACCCTCCCTTCTCTCGTTCAAACGCAATAGTTCCGTCCGTCCTTTGCCTATTTATACACCTTGAGGCGAAGACCTCACTTGGTGGCGATGCACAGCTTGGACAACAACTGCACATTCGGTCGTGGTGTTCGCGAGCGTTCTTCCTCTATGGCTTCCTCATCGGCTTCCAACCGTGAGCCATCACCGGCGGCAATTTCAGCTTGGATTAACCGGTTTTTCTGAACTTCTCCCCTGTGTTTGTGTTCGTCCTTCCCTGTGATGTGATTTTCCTCTTTGTGTGGGATCATGCTTTGTTTAGTTATGAATGCTTGGAACACTGACGTAGATAGATAAGTTTTGGGGATGAAGAATTCTTGGGAGGGGAATTTTTTCGTAATGCACTCAGGACCATCTAAGTTTATGAATGCTTGGAACACTGATGTAGATAGATAAGTTATTTTGGGGATGAAGAATTCTTGGGAGGGGAATTTTTTTGTAATGCACTCAGGACTAAGTTTAAGCCATTCCTTCATATATGTAGTTTCTGTATTTTCAAATAAATATTTCTGTATTTTCAAATGAAGCCTAATAAGTCGTGAGAAAAACTGTCTCATATCTAAAATTCTGAGCTGCTCAAGACTACTACTCTTTGGTTAGATATTGTAATGGCCGTGCGGGTTCAAAACCACTTAATAATCTCTGAAAAGGCAGTTCTTATTTACATATTATCCTACATTCTATCTCAGCATGTATAATATTTCAAAATGGCCACTTTAATGACATATTTGATATGCAAAAATATTTCATGTATGTCACTAAAACAATGTATTTCATATATATTTGATATACATGCATTTACATTTATGATGGTATATACATTTTGTAGCATAACATGAGCATGATGGTATTTACTAGATGCTTCACATGAGCATCATAACAATATGAATTCAGCTTATTTGTGATTCCTATCCCTTCATTACCTGCACAGTCATCATTACCTGCACAGTCATGTTGCAAAAAGCTGTAAATATGATAAGTATTGCATATGAATAGTGATAATTTTTGGATTTCATAAATAAATAAGCCTTAGTTAGAAAGATTTGTATACTGGACCTTTTGCATATAAGTTGAGGGCTTATAGACTCATGAATCTGTGAGTTGGGATCAATTCTAAGATCTTTTCTAGACCCTAGTATCGAACCATAGATTCAGGTCATGATCATTATTCCAAAAAACCCCAAGGGGATTGCCTTGGAAAGTGACACATAGCTCACCATGTAAGTCCATTCATGGGCAGCATAACGGTGGAAAGTTAGGTCACCCCTTAGTGGACCTCTTGTAAAAAGGAAACAATCTTCGAAAGTCGTTAACCCATCGAATCATCTAAATCATTGAAACCATTTGAAAATAAATCATCATTTTGCCATTCAAGTTACATAGGAGAGCTTGGGATCATTGGGGGATCATTTTCATGTTATGGGTCATTCACTAACCAATTTCCGATACAGAAATCTCAAAAGAGAGATGTTTCAGAATTGAAAAAGTGCAGAATAGAAACAAGGGAATTATAATGGGGTCCATGGGTTTACTATTTTTATTTTGGGGATAAGGGGAGCATGGCTTTGATGCGGATCCTCGTTAAGTCTGGAACATGTATCCCTTCTTCACAACTCAACCCGGATTTCGACGGTAATTAACCACAAACCCAAGCAAAAAGTACACACGCTTCAATTATTCAAGAAATGGAAAGCCACAAAGATCCCTAGGGTCTAAAATTACTCTTTGTCAAGGTTACACAAAATTTAATTGTACATCATTTACCCTCCTCCCTGATTCTAGTTCCATGTTACAACATAGATCAGCTTGATCAATTTGGCTGCACAAACAGTGAATCCAAAATATTTGTTACACTGTGGCAGCAGCTGGAACCGAGGAAGTTACATCAATGTGGCGGGTGATGCATTCAGGTCAGTTAGAATCACCCACTAATCAACACTACAGAGGGTCAGTTCTACAGAGGATTAAGGGGACATCTTGGAGTAGACCCAGCTGACGAACCTCTAATCATATGGCAATTCAATGTGAAAAGGCAGTTCTTATTTACATATTATCCTACATTCTATCTCAGCATGTATAATATTTCAAAATGGCCACTTTAATGACATATTTGATATGCAAAAATATTTCATGTATGCCACTGAAACAATGTATTTCATATATATTTGATATACATGCATTTACATTTATGATGGTATATACATTTTATAGCATAACATGAGCATGATGGTATTTACTAGATGCTTCACATGAGCATCATAACAATATGAATTCAGCTTATTTGTGATTCCTATCCCTTCATTACCTGCACAGTCATCATTACCTGCACAGTCATGTTGCAAAAAGCTGTAAATATGATAAGTATTGCATATGAATAGTGATAATTTTTGGATTTCATAAATAAATAAGCCTTAGTTAGAAAGATTTGTATACTGGACCTTTTGCATATAAGTTGAGGGCTTCTAGACTCATGAAACTGTGAGTTGGGATCAATTTTAAGATCTTTTCTAGACCCTAGTATCGAACCATAGATTCAGGTCATGATCATTAATCCAAAAAACCCCAAGGGGATTGCCTTGGAATTTGGCGGTTGGTTGACAGCTTCAGATTGAAAAGTAACAAGTACCTGTTATATAGATCAATTTGATTATCTGAGAACTTGCTTTTTATGTGACTAGTTGTAAGCCTGTCTTGAGCTGAGTTTGAAATGCTGGTGAATAGCTGATTTAAATCTTGATTTCACTTTGACTTGTTCGTTTATGTATTATGCTATGAATTTATGCATGTTGGTTGGATGTGATGTCAAATTCCACTGAAGTTAAGAAATTAACATTGCAGGCATATTTTCGAAATCTAAACAGTCAGTAGGAGTTAAAAACTCAGTTAACTGGTTTGCTATTTGGTTATTTAAATCCCTTTTTCTCTCCACCCAAGGGGAACAAAGAACCAAACACGAATCATTGAAAGGCTCTATATGCCACAATCTTGGACTTCACCCTAAACCTCTTCAGTGGATGTGAGAGTATCTTTCACCAATTCCATTGCTGCCAATGGTCAGTCCCTCAGGATAAGCTACCACCCATTACCTTCATATGGAACAGTCTTTTCTTTTGCTTAGGGTTGTGGTGATGCTTATGTGAATTCAGGCAAGGTCCCCAATGAAAATAATTGCTTGGAACTGTCGAGGTATCAAAGGGTCAATGACGGTTCCATTTATAAATCAACTGACCCGATCAGTTCATCCTGATATATTTTTTCCAGCAGAAACTATGGCCTCTTTAGTCAACAATTCTTCTTTAGTCAATCATTTGCCCAATCTTTTGTTGTGTCCGTATCAGGCACCATATTAGGATCATAACAAGGAAATTAGTGTCCTTCCAACTTAAATTGTCTTACAAAAGTAATCACAAGGGAAAATTCTCAACAACTTGTTTGTTTGTTTCAGCAAGCTGTCTTCCAACTTGTTTCAGCAAACTGTCTTCCAACTTATCTGGTGATATGGGTGCATTTTCAGTCTACTTACCATATTAGAATATTTCTGTGTATTGTATATTACTGTTTTCCCTATTTGTGATGACTAACTAGGAAAATAAGTAATAGATAAATTAGTCCTCACTTCCCTTCACTTATGTTTTGTTCTTTCTTATCATTAGGAATCGTAGAAAGCGCAAACATACTATGTCCACCTCCGGTGAGTCTATGCTTACTTCTTATATATATATATTTTTTATAATGGTCATTTTCATTTACTTGATGAGAACAATATTTGGTATATCGTATACAAATTTAATAGTGGATTACATTTATGTCTACATTTTTAAGTAGGTGTTATTTTTTTAAAAATTTATCCTCGTCCTCCACTTTGGTGGGATGTTTCTCTTCATTAAAAGGGAACAAAGGTAAACGTCCAGTTACAACTGAGGGCGCTGCTACGACCCGTGCCCCAAACTGGGCTGTCGACCATGACAAAATCCTCATTCAGCTTCTGATGGAGGAATATGACAAAGGAAATCATATCGAGGGGACATTCAAAACGCAAGTTTGGCACCAGATCGCGTCTAGCTTCAATGCTGCAAGTCATCTAAATTACAACAAGGACCAACTACAAAATCGATGGAAGGTCCTCAAAGGGATTTATGTCAAACTTGATGCGTTATTTAAAAGAAGTGGGTGGGGTTGGGATGATGAAGCAAAAAGGCCTGTGCCTGGAGTTGAATCATGGGAGCAAGCCATTAAAGTAAGAACAATTTACTATAATAATAGCATCTTTTCTTGCTATTGCTAATGACTAACACAAACGTAATCACATGTCTATTAATTTTTCAGATAAATAGTGCCCTTCGTACATTAAAAGGTAAAACGTTTCAATTCTTGAAAGAGATGGTTCACATGACAGCCAATAACATGGCGAATGGGGGAGATGCGGAAGGGTCTATGCATGCGTCACAACATGTGAATAGACGTGGACGCAGGGTTGCGGACCGCAACAATTTGCCACATTCCGTGGACCCCCCACCACAGCCACAACAGCGAGTGGATCAACTGCATGCCCCGCCACTGTCTGTGCAGCCCAATGAAGACTATGTCGAAGGTCATATGGCTATTGGTGATTACGTTAATGCCCTTCACTATGCCAATGCTGGTTCTATAACAGGTGACGATCTTATGTCAATATCTCAGCAACTTCAGAGCTCATCCTACGGTGGATATGAACAACATTACAGTGTCGGTTCTGTCCCTTCCCAATCTCATTACTCCACTCGGACACCTTCCCCGCCGGCACATAGGCCAAATGAAGACGAAGTCATTTCTCCTCAGAAGAAGGGAGCATCATCTTCAAAGTGTCGGGGTAAAAGAAGCATTGGGGACGAAACAGTACTCTCTTTCTCCCGTGCATTGCGTGATCACACTGAAGTTATGAGGGACCTGAGAGCAGATAAGGCTTCATCAAGGGGTTCCAATGGCGGCACCAATGTGTCCGATACACCAGCGGATGTACAAGATAGGATCCCGACGGTCAAAGAGTGTATGGACGATCTACGACGTATCCCGAACCTCCCGCGTACTTTGTACTTCAAGGGTGTGAACCTGTTTGGTACACCGGGCATTCGGTCCGTCTACATGGCTCTGCCGGAGGAGGAGAAGCTTGACTGGGTTATAGCTTGGACTAGTTGACTTTAGTTGCTACCTGTCGTGTACTTTGTACTTCAAAGGTGTGAACCTGCTTGGTACACCGGGCATTCGGTCCGTCTACATGGCTCTGCCGAAGGAGGAGAAGCTTGACTGGGTTATAGCTTGGACTAGTTGACTTTAGTTGTTTTGTATGGTCCTAATCTTTTGCTTGTTTCTTTCCTTTTATCATGCTTGCACCAGTTGCACTTGAATGTTACTCTTATGTTCTTGATAATGCTTTTCTTATCGCGCGTCATGTTTGTTGTGGTCATAACCTATTTCAATTAAATGTGTTTGGTTATGTCTATTATGTTACTATAAATTGCAATTTCTACTTGTACGTCTCCTGCAGGTATATGATTCTAACTAAGAATGTGACGTTTTAAGTGTTACGTTGTGTGGGTTGGTCGTGAGCCTGGTTTGTACCTTACTTGGGGAGAATGTTATGCCTAAGTTAACGGTTTTCCAGGAGCTCGATATAAAGGGTTCTACTCAATTGAAGAGGGAGAGGCTACACTGTACAGTGTTGTGGAGCATTGTCGACTGACACCAAGAATGAGTCGTCAAGAATATGCAATGGGCACTCCAAGTACTGTACGAGCCATGACCGACCCCCCTACATCACACGTGTCAACACAGTTGTCATGGCAATATTGTCTCACGATAGTACTTTTGTTTCTAGTTGTCCTCTTACTTTTTTTTATTTTGCTTGGTGTACTTTTTATGTCCCTGAGGAGCCGTTGATGTACCCTTCTTTTGAACTATGTACCGTTTTGAATTTAAATGACAAGTAATGGTGGTTTATGTAGACATCAATGAATTAATAATGGAGTTCATTCATGAGGACGACGAGATGATTGAAGAAATCGAAGAAGTCATAATTGAAGCAATATCAGATCAGTATGCCACAAATGTGTCTAGACAAAAGATGTTTACTTCGGCACATACTGGTCATGTGTGGATACAAGAAGTGCTACAAGGGCATGAGCGGAGGGCCTATTGGGCATTCAAGCTTAGCCCTAGCATGTTTATTGCACTGAGGGACATGTTAGTGGACAGGGGCTTACTATGTGACTCACGACATGTCACTGCCTATGAGCAACTAGCGATGTTCTTACATGCTGCTGGCCATGGTGTTGCGACTGGGGCATTGTGTGAGTACTTCCAACACTCTTCACAAACAATCAGTTATTATGTCAATAACGTTGCTATGGCATTGGCATCTCTGAAGACGGAATTTATTCAGCCTCCTTCTAATGTGGGTGAATGTCACCCTCATATCCGAGGGAAGACATATTTCTATCCTTACTTCAAGGTATTTGATTTCTAATGGTCTAGCATTTCATTTTTAATGGTTTAAACAAAATCTTATGCATGCTCTTATATTTTCATTGCACTGTGTAGGATGCGATTGGGGCGATTGATGGAACACATATAATAGCTCATATTCCACGAAAAGACCATGGTCGCTTTCGTAACCGCAAGGGTTACATAAGCCAAAATGTAATGGGGGTTGTCTCTTTCGACCTCACTTTTCTATACATTGCTGTTGGTTGGGAAGGTTCTGCAACAGATATGAGAGTATTGAAGTGGGCATTGGATCATGGCGGGTTTCGGGTGCCTCGCGGCAAATACTATCTTGTCGACTCTGGATACGCAAACACGCGTAGTTTCTTAGCTCCTTATCGAGGACAACGGTACCACATTGGTTGCTTTAGAGGTCGTGGTCAACATTATGCTAATAAAAGAGAAGTTTAACCATAGACATGCACAACTGAGGAATTGTGTAGAGCACGTGTTCGGTGTGCTCAAGAATCGATTTCAAATCTTAAGAGAGGGTTGTATGTACCCATGGGAAACACAACAAAAGATAATGCTAGCATGTTCTATCGTCGACAACTTCGTTCGTCGAAGGGAGGGACATGATGTATATTTTAACATGGCAAATGAACGTGGATTTGCAGAAGATGATGGAGATAT
The DNA here is from genome assembly GCA_030544215.1 of Zantedeschia hybrid cultivar. Taxonomy (NCBI): domain Eukaryota; kingdom Viridiplantae; phylum Streptophyta; class Magnoliopsida; order Alismatales; family Araceae; genus Zantedeschia; species Zantedeschia hybrid cultivar. The sequence goes on from JARZZO010000009.1 coordinate 47,907,633, forward strand.
TGACTACCCCGTTGACATTGCGCCTAGCCAAGCTGAGCTAGTTGTAGGGGACCATGTCAGGGAGGAAATTACAGACCAACTCTGGGAGGAGAATAATTAGCTTTGGTAGATGTTTCCTTTGTTTGCTCTTTTCCGTTTTATCTTGCTTAGTTGTTATGCCATGTATGATTTATTTTTATTTCTATTTGGTAGATATTTGTATCGTTCACTATATGGCATGTAACTTTAATTCATATCTGCATTTTGTTTATTTTCATTCATATGCACTGAAAACTGATGTTCATCTATATTTTGGATATCATGGTGTTTTTATTTCCTCTCATTTGTTCTTACAGGTGGTGCGCATACATGGTTGGAGTGCTTCTTTCTTAGACATACACTCAGATAGCAGGAGGCATGATTGCAGCCCTATACCGATTGCACGTTTGGGTAGTAAGAAGGCATACGTGCAACCCTACCCAAGCATGTCTTCGGATATTAGCACGGCATGATTGCAGCCCTATCTGAGTGTTGTAATATATGGACAGTGATGAAGGAAGAAGTAGTGAGTCTATTGGTTAGATGGCTTTTAAGCAACCCTAATAGATGATGAAACTCTTTTTTCTGAGTCCATCTTTCATATTTTGAAGAAGCATTCGTTTCATTTCATTATTTTAATCTTCAGTTATTATGGGGGTTGCATGAGTCTCGTTTGATTTCATGCTATTTTTATAAACTTATTATGGGGGTTGCATGAGCCTCGCTTGATTTCATGTTATTTTTATAAACTTATTATGCAGGTTGCATGAGCCTCGCTTGATTTCATGCTATTTTTATAAACTTATTATGCAGGTTGCATGAGCCTCGCTTGATTTCATGCTGTGTAGTATTAATTTTCATTCCTAATTGTGGAAGATGCATGAGCCTCCCTTATATTACAGTTAATGGTATGAGCCTACCATGAATCTTGGGTATGTTTTCAACTGTGACATGGTCCAAGAGTTTTATAACAAGGACTGTTGAATCCAATTGAATCCTATACTTGAATTGAGAAAAGAGGACAAATTGGGCCAAGTCTCTCTCTCTCTCTATATATATATATCTCTACCCCTCTCTCTCTCTAGGCATCTCTATCTTTCTCTCTCTAAATTCCCCTTGTGCAGCTAGCTGTTTCATCAATGGGGCAGTTGGAGAAGCAGGTGAAGGAGAGGGCCAAGGAGCTGAAGCACCTGCTCCAGAAGGGCATGAGGATCGTAGGCCACACGTGCAAGAAGAGCTGGTACAAGGTTAGGAACATGAGGCGAGGCTAACCCACGCGTGTGGTGATGTCCCCGGAAGAGAAAAGATCCAATTTTTTCTGTCTTCTTCTTTTGTTTTTTTTTGGGGGGGTGTGTTCGAGGGTATGATCTAAATACTAAATAGCATGCAGCTATGGAGTCTTGTTTATCCCGTGAGTTTGGGCTGGGTTGATCCTAAGTCAACTTAAGATAAATTAGATTTTTAAACATTCATGTTATTAAATAATTGGTAAATAAAAATTATTTTTGGTCTCTCTAATCTGTGTTGTCATGCGGTTTTTTAACTTCCAGTTCAAATTTGGAGGTTTAATTAATTTTCAGTTCATTCATTCAAAACATTAACTTTCAGTGCCATGACTGTTTATAAGTAAATTTTGAGTCTAAACCATCATTTGCCACTGTGTAAAATTTTGAGTCTATACCTCTTTGTCATCTTTTTTTTTCGGATTGCATGAGCGTCAGCTCGTGGTTGCTATCAAGAATATTTTTCTCCTTTTTTTGGTTTTGATTCTTTGAATATTATTCCCAGTCTCTTTTTTGGAGAAATTTTTTTATCATCTGTCTATCAAACAATGTTTTAAAAATCAAAGTGGACCGTCCGATTCCAGAAAAATAAGAATAAGTGGCTTTTTTAGTCTAGTTCAACCAAAAACCGCCATCCTTTCAAAAGTGTAGGAACCAACTAAAAACTGGCTGCTTTAGTCTAGTTCACATGAAAATAGGCTGGTTCAAAGTTACGTATAATATTTACTTTATAAAATATAATTTACAACTATTCAAACGTAAATTCAAGACCACTACTTAACGTTAAAATCGATATATAAGAAAGATAAGTTTTGAGATAAATAATAAATATAAATGCATGTATATGTGTATTGAGTCTGAAGACCATTTTTATCCAGTCCGTCCAAAACAGACCCAACCCAAAGCCTCTCCAATTTAATGGCCGATCCAATTTTGAAAACATTGATGTCAAATCTTTTCAAAATTCTAGTAACACACACACACATATATATATATATATATAATATTGGGAACAAAAATTAGATTTTCAGTAGCTATCAAAGCCGAAAATAAATGCATTTCGCTCTAATTATAGAGGTTCTTGTCAAAGCTTATGCTATTACAACTGTAGTTGCAACAATCACAATCATTGCTATAGCCTATGACTTGCAACCAAACCAAACAACCCAATCATGTCAAAATTATATCAGCTTGACCATGAATTAGAAATACCCTCCACATTGCGAGACACCTAAGAAGCTTGGCATTATTTTATCGCATCTATGAATGATGCTTACTTGAAAATTTTAAGTTCTAAGGCTTGAAATCTTGTTCAGATAGCTGTACAATGGCCCCAATGTTTTGGATTTAAAACCAATGTCAGATAAAAAGGGTATCACAAGAGCTGACAAGATTTTTGGACACAGAAGTCTAGAACATCCCAAATACTAATTTGGAGGTTTAATTAATTTTCAGTTCATTCGTTCAAAACATTAACTTTCAGTGCCATGACTGTTTATAAGTAAATTTTGAGTCTAAACCATCATTTGCCACTGTGTGAAATTTTGAGTCTAAACCCCAGACTATTCCTCCCTTAGACAGCCCGTGAACCCTTATCAGTCAGCCCTATCTTTTTTATAATAATGTGTTTCTACAAGCAGATTCTTATTCGATTTCACTCATTTTTAAATTGAACATCTAGTTATAATTATTATATTTTAGTATTTCAAAATTATATTAACATTATTTTTTATGAACACATGTATAATCAATAGTATTATATATTAATATATATGTTACATTGTCCATGAATGAAGGTCAAAGTATAGCATAGAATAGTATTTTCAATTTCTTATTCTACCAAATCGGAATTAGTAGGTAGTAGGATAAGAAGGGTAATTTGGACAAAAAAAGTGCTTATTCTCCTTCTTATTCCCTCCTTCGTAATCAAAGCAATTAGAATAACTTCTTATTCTATCTTCAATTCATATCCGCTGCCAAATCAAAAGACTTCTTATTCTAGAATAAGCCATCCGGCATAACTTATTCTAGAATAAGAAATCTGGGAAACAAAGTGGGGCTAAGTGTTTAAGATTCATTCTTAAAGGGTTTTGGGATTGATTCTCAATTATTTAGGATTAATTCCAGTATTTAAGACCCCTAGAGGTATCTTTTTTAGGTTTTTAACACCTTATGGGAGGTTTGAAAACCCTTCGAATATATTTTTAGAATTATCTTGGATATACTTGTGTCACAAGGGTATTTCGGTAATTTTACTCAAATTGGGTTTATTAGACTTAGTGTCTATATTTATATTTTTTTGGGATTTTTACATATTTTTATCATACTTAGGGTATTTTAATAATTTTATCCATCTTATTAGATTTTGGAGGGTATTTTAGATATAGGAAGCATTTTGATATTTTTTGAAGTTTTTCTATAATTTTTACAGACTTTTATCACGAGGGAGGGTATTTTCGTAATTTGGTTAAGTTCTGGGGTATTTTGGTCATTATGAAAATTTACATTCCAGATTTAATTCATTCAATTTCTTTTTTTACTGTTTTTTACTCAATTTTGACTGATTTTTATGTTTATCTTTGATATTTTATTAATTTCTTAAGTGGTAAAGGTTACTTTATGGTTTTTATGTATTTGAATATTTTCAGATTTTTAGTTTTATGCTTTTACTGATTTTTATTTGTTTTCACTGTATTTTCTGATTTTATTTACTGTTTTTTATTGATTACCACAGGTTTTAGTAATTAATTAGGGTTTAAATTATTTTTGACTTAATTAATTTGCCTTAAGTATTTAGGTTTCATATTCAAGATTTTATTCTATATTTAGGGATGAGACCAAGGTTAATTAATTAAGTATTTACAGATTTTAATCAGATTTTAAGGTAATTAATAAATTAATTGTGTATTATAAAAATAATATATGATTTTTTTTAATTATTTTAAATTTGATGACACACATGCACACAATTTGCATAAAGAAGTTCTTTCATTATTTCGGCAGAGTTTCGTCTTATAAAGAAGGCATTTACAACAATAATTCGGCATGGCTTCTCCTTAGGAAAAAAAACCTTAGGAAGAGAACCCACGGGACGAAAAACTCCTCAAAACGCAGCAAACCCGGACAAGAGCACCGGATTTGGTCTTTAGAACAACAGAATTTCCCCTTTTGGAACAAGGTGGGCTTGTGTGCTTTTCACCTTGTGTGTCTTGCAAATGGGGGTATGGGGTCCTATTTATAGGCCCAAATTCGGGCCCGGTGGGGGGGTGCCACCGGGGAGGCCCACCGGTTTCCCCACCTTCTCCTCCCTTTTATTTATTTTTTGTTTTAGAGAGGGAGAGAAGAGAAGAGAGAGAGGGGGGGGGGGGGGGAACCCGGTGGTCTCCCCCACCGGTTCCCAACTGGGGGGAGCCACTGGTTGGACCCCCCCCCCCCCCCCCCCCCCCCCACACACACACACACACACACACACCGGTTTTGGGCAACCGGTGGGGGTAGATCCCCCCTCTCCTCCTTTTTTTAGTTTTGTTCTTAATGGGGCTTAGCTCATTAATTACCCCCCTTTAGCCAAGTGTGAATGGGGTGGTTAATTCTCTCTTAGTGGAGAGTTAATGAGGACTTGGGGTTCTTAACTAGGTGAGGGGTTTAAGAGCCCATTAACTCTCTCCTAATTACTCCCCCCTCTCCTTTTCTTTTATTTTTTAAATTTCAAAATTTGAAAGAGAGGGACCCCCCCACCGGCTCCTCCCTTGGAGGGAATCAGTGGGGGTCCACGAACCGATGCCCCCCCCCCCCCCCAACCGGTTCCTCCTCTCTCTCTCTCTCTCCCCTTCCTCCTTTTTATTTAAACAAAAGGGGGAGAGAGAGAGAGGGGACCACTTGGTTAATTTGGTCTCTTTCCTCTTTTGGACTTGAAGAATCTTCCTCTTTTGGCTGCAGTTTTTAGTCCTGCTCGACTGATTTTTAGGCCTATTTGGACCTGATATTGAGCTTTGATATCGGGCCCATATTGGATTTCTTATTGGGCCACTGTGGGCTTAATATTTGGGCCTTTTTTGAGGGTATTTTGGGCCCATTTATTGAAGGCTTTTGGGCTGTTTCAGGGCCCATTTTCTGCTTCTGTTTGGACAGTTTCTTGCAGATTTTTGGGCCTCCTATCGGGCCCATTTGGTGGGGCTTATTACGCCATTTGCGAGACAACTCATCGCAGATTTTGAGGCTGTTTTGGGCAGCACCCAAGAGTTTTATCGGGGCTGTTTCGGACCTCTTATTGAAGCCCTTTCAAGGCGCACTCGCCTAGGTATACTTTCGCCCCCTTTGCATCCTTAATGCATGCATATAGTTATATCCGCATACATATAGGAAGGATCTATATTAACATGGACGTTCATATTGTAGGTGCATGTTCATTTTTTTCTTTTCACAACATAAGCTCATATGAATGCGAGTGTATGTCATGCATAGATATCTTTCATTGCACAATTATGCACATATGCATATTTCGATAATCTTCATCATGCATGAAAATTTTCTGGTCAACAGGTTTCCTGCGGCTTCTTAGCATCATAAGGATTCTTAGCATCTTGCAGTGGCATGCATGCCTTTGAGTTATTGAAAAATTGTAGAATCTCTGGTGGTCATTTTCTCTCTAAATTACCCATAATACAGCTGGCAGAATCACAGACCAGGCCCCTCTTTTGTCTCTAACTGGACAGTGGGATGCTTAAACCATTGGTAGGCTTGAGTGTTCTTGACGCATCCACCACTGTGTTGATAGATTGCACATGGTTATCCAGATTGGGTTGGTTATACCACATCTGAGGAGTAAAGAATGGATGATTTATATCGTTGAAAACATGCGACCGAAGGTACAGGAGCCATCAACATTTGGATTAATATGGATGCATCAATGTTTGGATTTCAGTTGATCATCCTATCACAAGTCTGTAGCACTTCTAGGAAAAATTTCCAATATAAGATTTAGCCTTTTAGAGGTTGTAACCTGGATGGTACAATTTTCCATCAATCTACTTGGCAGCCTTATTTCGATGTAAATGCGCATGCAGATATGGATTGTGTTCAATATTCTGTGATCTATAAATGGGGTGCTTCCTGTGTCTCTTGTCCCATTGCGTCTTCTGGACATGATAACTAATATTACGAAGAAGGCCTCCCCTGTTCCCTGTGCCAGTCAATGCATGTAAATAAATTAGATGAGATACCTGTTCTCATCAGCTGTCCTCCTGGAAATGAATCTTGTTAGCATAACGTACTACATCCACAGATAGAGAAGAGCAGTCAGCTATACTGAAATTCACTTAATATCTTCCCAAATTCTAGGCAAAGTATTTTTGTTTATTTATGCATTCCATTGTATTGCTGTTTCAGGAGTATTTATTCTTCACTATCTTCAATTTTGTCATTTCCTTCACCAAACTTTCTTGAACTATTCGGTAATTATTGCACTATTCCATGGAATGCCAAATTTAATCAGATCACCTGCTGACCTATTGCCACCCCCTATGCAAATCGGGTTGGATTGGCCCTGATTTGGTGAGGGCATTCCATTTCCAGAAAAAGGAAAACAAAGCAACCCTCTTCATGTTTCTTACTCCTTCAGTTCTTCCAGGAATGAAGTTATTTTGCTTTTTCCTTTGAGCTTAAAGGAAGATTGGAGGTGCCAGTTCCAATCTGAATAAGCTGATTCTGCCTTTCATACAATATTTGGGTTGTACATGCTTGGGAAAGGCTTAGACCTTCCCTGCTTCTACAGAGAACCGTCCAACCAAATATCCATCCTTCCTGTAAGAGCATTGTGATGCCAGAAAATTTCACTTCTCACATATCAACATAGTTAGTTGTCAAGGCTTACGACTAGGCGACTCCTAGGCGCTGCTTACCAGGAAGGATGGATATTTTTCTCCTTTTTCTGGCATCTTGAAACATATATAGGAATGCCAGAAAGGAGGATCTTGAAACGTCCACATTAAGTAAGTCTTTTGCCCACTCCCTCACTCTAAGACAAACAAAAATGGCAGTTCTCTCCAGGGTTAATGCTTTGTTCTTGAAAATTCTCCTGTCCTTCTCTCCCCAAATAGCCCATAAGGTAGTGTAAAGAATCGGCAATTAGATCTTGCCATCCTCCTTGGGCATGGATGCCCAAGTAAGGAACTACAACATCTGTTGAACAGGTGTGCAAGGCAAAACAAAAGGAAGTGGGGACATAGGATCCCCTGTCGGAGTCTCTTGCTGCTGTGAAAATAAGGTGTAGGTTCCCTATTAAAGAGGACAACTTGGAAATCTTGCTGTTGAAATTCAGTTCTTAACCTTGCCTATAGATTTGTCCTAAAAACCAAACCAATGTTGTCAAGGCGGCCAAGGCAAGGGGCCTAGGGGAAGCCTAGTTTATATAACCTAGGATGTTTCAAGAGGACTACTATCTACACTTTCCACCATATTAAATTCTAGTTTTATCTATATATGAGGGTAGAAAACTAGCCATGGCATTCACAACATTCAGCATATACCTAAAATGTAAAAGGAAACCTGAAATTTACTAGTTAAATGCTCATGACATGTAAAGAAAGAAAGAGAAATATAAGATATATGCAAGGTTCAATTCTTCCCAATGTCCGTGTGCATAGTTGTGAAGGTGGTAAGGTGACCCAAGGAATGCCTGGGGTCCCCAAGTGCCTAAGCGTTTAGGCGCCCACCTAGGCACCGCCTCGGCGCCTAGTTGATAATAATATATTTAATATTACATTGCGTATAATAAATTTAATATTAGACTATGTGACATCAATACAAAAAATACAAGAAAATGACACCAATATGACATTAATATGAAAAATCATAAGTAGTCTAAGTATCAAAATTTAATGTGACTGAAACATAATTATAAAAATTATATTTCATAATAATATATACTAACCCACTTTCGAAATAATAATAAATACAAGTCCAGATGTTTGCCAACATATTCTTCCAAAATCTACAATATAATGCTTACAACAAGAATATATATGATGCAATAATGTCAAACCCATAAATCACCAACAAAAATGAAGTTTTATAATAAAACAATGCTAATTAGATGAAATATACAATGAGAGAGAGAGAGAGAGAGCCTCAAAATGGGTCAGCAGATCTGATATGGGCGCCTTCTGAGCTCGTGGAAAGGTGGACCAGCAGCTAGAATTTTGCCTTGTTGTCTAGGCGATGCCTGAACAACACTGACTATGACAGAGAGAGAGAGGAAACGTGCTATGTGCTAGCATAAGAATCCCACATAAAGTGGGAACCGAGTGGGAAGTTTGATTGGTGTTTCCTTCTTTTGATGTAAAGAATGGGGAGTTCTACAGAAATACCCATCAAGCTTTTATAGTAACTACATCGAACCTAAAAGAAGGCGGGCCATTTCCAAAACAAAACATGCTGGGCGCTGCTAGGTGGCCCAGGCGAGCGCTTACTGGGCTGCTCGCTTATGCACCATGTCGCCTTGCGTGACATGGAATGCCTTGTCTCCTACTCGATACCTAGGGGATTGTTGACAATCATTTTTTATCCGACCAATTTGTTTCGGATTTTTATTTATTTTGGTGATTTGTTTTAGTTGGTCATTTAGTTTGGTAGATAGGGTTTATGGTTGTGTGATGTTGACCCGCCCATGGAAAAGGATTTATGCGGGTTCGGATGAACCTTTCCTGTCAGTCAATAGGCTGACGGTGATTATATCATGCTGCGACAGAAAAACCCTTTGATTTCCTTTCCAAAGCTGGCTTTCTAGATGGCTCCTTGCAGTGTGATAGTCTCGCTTGCTTTATTTTATTCGCTCACATGTTATTCACAGGATGGTCGACTTTCTTACCCTTTATTCATTTTTATCCGGGTTTCCCCTTTTCCTTTTTATAATATCTTTAGCATTATTGACGGAGACTATTCACGGATACTGTTCATAGGCACTATTCACGGACATTATTCACAGATACTATTCACGGACACTGTTCATGGGTACTATTTATGGACACTATTCATGGGTACTATTCATGGACACTGTTCATGGGTACTATTCATGCACACTGTTCATAGGTAGGTCATGTTAGGTGTCGATAATTTAAATTGTGTCAAGACGGCTATGGGCCGACGAGGTAGTATTTCGTCCCATTATTCACTGTTGTGCATTGATATGGCAACAGGCCGACAAGGCTATGATTATCACTTAACAACTTGTAGTTATATATGAAGGTAACGACAGGCTGACAAGCCTTCATCAGCACTCGACGACACACTGCTTCCGCACCGGAGTGGCAGCGGGACGACGAGGCTTTAGCATCACTCGTCGACACATCACTTGCGCACTGGAGTGGTAGTGAGGCGGCGAGGCTTCGACATCACTCATCGACACATCACTTGCGCACCGGAGTGGAAATGAGGTGGCGAGACTTCAACATCATCCGTCGACATATCACTTGCGCACTAGAGTGGCAATGAGGCGGCGGAGCTTCAGCATCACCCGTCGACACATCACTTGGGCACCAGAGTGGTAGTGAGGCGGCGGAACTTCAACATTACTCGTCGACACATCACTTGTGCACCGGAGTGGCAGTGAGGCGGCGAGGCTTCAACATTACTTGTCGACACATCACTTGCGCACCGGAGTGGCAGTGTGGCGGCGATGCTTCAACAATTATTACTTGATCATATGATTCGCAGGCACTAGACGGCATGATTCCGGGTTATACAACCACGACCAAGGAATTCCGGATCGGATCGGGTCCCCGAATCGGGACCCGCCGATCCCGATCCTACCCGGATCGGATCGGCCGAGTCGGCCGATCCAGATGAAGTCTGGCCAGTCCGACTCGGCCAGATTAAAATATAATAAAAAATCAGAAAAAATTAGAAAAAATCAGGAAAAAATAAAAATAAAATCAGAAAAAATTACATACATATTATTCAATTGATGTACAATAAGAATGAATGCAATTCATGTACATCCATAAAAAATCCTAAACCCTAAAACCCTAAAACCCCAAACCCTAAACCCTAAAACCCTAAAACCCTAAAACCCTAAACCCTAAACCCTAAACCCTAAACCCTAAAACCCTAAACCCTTAACCCTTAACCCTTAACCCCTAAAACCCTAAACCCTAAACCCTAAAACCCTAAAACCCTAAACCCTAAACCTTAAACCCTAAACCCTTAAACCCTTAAACCCTTAAACCTTAAGGGGGGGATCGGGACCGGCCCGAACCGGACCAGATCGGGTCCGGACCGGTCGATCTGGCCGGTCCGGCCCCGATCTGGTCCGGTTCGGGCCGATTTCGGCCGTTTTTTTTTTTTTTTCAAATCGGTGGGGGGGAACAGTGAAATCCCCCCCGAATCGGATCGGAACCCGCCGATTCCGCAATCCATGACCACGACTTGGCGGCATGGCTGATGATTGTAACCACGTCGCCACGACACGGCAGCGTGGTTAAGAATCATAGCCACGCTGCCAAGGCATGGCGGCATGGTTAAGGATCATGCCGCCCAGACCTGGCGGCATGGTCTTGTACCTTGGGAATGAGAGGCAATGGATTTTCTTATAACTCCACCACTTCGAACCAACTTCCAACAACTTATTACCACCTATATAAGGTAGGGGGTACGTGCTATTTGTAGAATTTTCGACCAATAAGGGGCCGCCAAGTGGCGACTTACAATTGGTTCTTGGAGGCGGGCCATGCCCAGTTGGCGAAGCTCCATTGGTCCACGTCCTCACTCTTGTGATTGGTCCATTTGGCGATGACGAGACGGTGACGTGGCGGTGATGACGAGGCGATGAATCCGTGTGGCTCTTCTTCATTGGATCATGTGGGCATGTGTGGGGCTCACTTGAACTCAAAAAAAGTATTTTTTTATGTACGTCGCAGCATGCCGCCACGAGTGGGCAGCGGAGCAGGGTACTGGGCTTTGCCGCCCACAAGGGGCAGCAGACCTTTGGGTTCTGCTGCCCTTTGTGGACGGCAGACCCAGCAGATTTGGGTTTGCCACCCCTTTTGGGCGGCAGACTGGCAGGCACCTTTGGGCCTGCCCCGGGACAACATGGGATGTTTTTTTTTTACTTTTTTTGACCCTAATTTTTTGATTTTGGGTTTTTTTAATTTATTTTTCGATTTTGAGGGGATTTGAGTACTGTTTACGTGACAGTGCACTGTAGCAGTACTGTTCATGCCCTCTTTATTGTAGCAGTACTGTTTATACCCCCTTTTTTGTATAAGAAATTTGCGGTCCACAAAGTGCCCCCCACGAGCCATTTGCCAAAAGCGGGAGCAGAGAGAAGTGGCTTGTGTGTTTGATATTTTGCCCTCAAACTTGAACGTAACTACGGTGCTGCCATTGGAGTGTTCTATAAATACGACAGGAGGGGAGGACAGTCCATCATCGCTTTGTCTGAATCTCGCAAGGCTGCCATTTGCATCTTCCTTGGTGAGTAGTGGTGGAGCTTGAAGATATGCTGCCGAAGCTCGCGGAGTTTTAAATCCTGAGGTTGTATTGCCGGGGCTTGGCGATGGACGCTTGATGTCACGTCGCCAAGTATCAGAGGCAGAGTTTAAAGTTGTGTTGCCTAGATTTAGAGGCGAAGTCTTGATGTCATGCCGTAAAGCATCGGAGGCAAGCTTGATGTTGTGCCGCCAAGTGTTGGAGACGATCTTGATGATATGTCGCCAAGGCTTGGAGGCGAATGCTTGATGTCGTGTCGCCAAGTCTTAGAGACGAGCTTGATGATACGTCGCCAAGGCCTGGAGGCGGAGGCTTGATGTTGTGCCGTCAAGTCTTGGAGACGAGCTTGATGATATGTTGCCAAGACTTGGAGGTGGAGGCTTGATGTTGTGCCGCCAAGTCTTAGAGATGAGCTTGATGATATGTCGCCAAGACTTGGAGGTGAAGGATTGATGTTGTGTCGCTAAGTCTTGGAGACGAGCTTGATGATATGTTGCCAAGACTTGGAGGCGTGTATTGATGTCGTACCGCCAAGTGCCGGGACGAACTTGACGCTTTGTTGCCCGAACTTGGAGGCATGTATTGACATCGTACGCCAAGTGCCGGGACGAGTTTGACGCTTTGTTGCCCGAACTTGGAGGCGTGTATTGACATCGTATCGCCAAGTCCTAGGACGAGCTTGACGCTTTGTTGCCTGAACTTGGAGGCATAGATTGTGCCTTCAATTCTTGGCCGAGGCTTGATGCCATGTCGCCAAGGCTTGGAGGCAGAAGCTTGTGCATAGTAGATTTGGACATTTGGAGTTTTATCTGACAGTTTGTTTGTTGATGCAGGTTTCTTTTTTTCTTGTCATCATGTCTCATTCACGGACCTTTGATTCTGACGAAGTGGGGCCCTCATGCGGACGCGGTAGGGGAAAATCCATCCGCCAACTTAGTGTGGGGAAAGCCGGGAGAGTTGACATAAGCATTTCTCCTCTGAGTATTAAACGAAGGATACGATGTAAAGTGCACTGGCTTAAGGTGTCTATGCCATCTTTTATGGCTCAACTAACCTCATCAGAGGAGATGGAGCACCTGAATTTGGGTTACGCTTTTGTAGCCCGAAGTGGGTCGGAATCACCCCCGGAGAATGAGGGTCATCTTGAGAAGGAGTTCATAAAATATTCTTCTGAGCAGTATATTTATGTTCCTTCAAAGAAATATCTTGGTCATTATCCAGTGGACCAATTTTTATTGTCTGAAGTTGCTCATTTTGACGGTATTAGTTGTCGGCGACGGCCTGTCTCTGTCATTTAACGTCAAAATTTGGAGAAATCAGTCTTAAAGAATCGGGATAGTTTGAGAGGTTTGGTGGCATATACTATCCCTGCTTTTTATACTTTTGATTCTCGCCCGGATATTCTGCCACCTGTTGAAATGCAGATTCCTCTGGCAGATGATAGGTGGTATTCTTACGGAGCTTTAGTTCCTGCAAAATGGGGAAGTGCTGAAGGATTAGAATTATTGTATCATTCTCGTAATGGTCTGTTTCTGACGCCTTCAAGTGATGGTAACATCATGGACCCATTTGATTCCAGATGCTATTTGAGAGATATTATATTAGAGCGGAGGCCAAGCTGGTACGGCCCTCTGGCCATAAAGTCTACTCATACACCTTGTGTTGGAGCGACTGAATGGTTAGAACGAACTTTGCAAAGACATGAAGCATTGTTGCATCGTGTGAATATTTATGATGTCGTAAAAGCCGCTAGATATGCTTATCCATGTTATTCTGGTTTGCTTGAGGCTTTAATAGAGTGATATAATTCGTGCTGGAATACTTTCATGATAGCGAAATGAGAGACCACTATAGATCTTTAATCTTTTCATAATATTTCTGGCCTACCCATCGTGGGGTATCCTTATGAAGAAGTCAGTATGTGTGACATGCGAAGATATTTGAGTAATAGGGAAGGCTCTTATCTACTTCCATTCTGTTGTCGTTACTTGGCTAAAGTTTGGAGAGATTTGAGTCATTTGAAGTCCCCATATTCTGAATCTTCATATAAAGTTGCTTTGACTTCTTGGGTTAGATACTTTTATAAGGGCACGTATTGTTATGATTGACGATTCCCTCTATATGGGGATTCCTCAGGTGATTGTCGTCAAATAGATCCCTCTAGCTTGCCGAGTTGTGAACCTTTCATAATGGAAGGGCCTATTTATCCTGAGGAACTGGCTGATATAGTTGACTTGGCAGCTTATCTCGCATACTGGCTTGCCAGTTTTGCGCTGCCTGTCAGTGATAATACAAAATTGTGCTCATATGTATTATGGCCTGCGTGTCAACTGGCTTGCGGTGTGCAGTTAGCCATTGTTCCTGTGGCTCTTGCTAATATTTTTTATACCTTTGAATCATGGATCAGTAAGAAATTTCCAAGGGACAGTCGTCCGACCACTCCTACACATTATATTGGTGCATGGGTTGGCCTTTTGATGCCCGGACTTGTTTCCTTTCATAGTTCTGACAGGCAAGTTTTGCCACTTATATTACAATTTGCTAGTGAAGAATTGGAAGGTGACTATCTTATTCAATTGAAATATGCCAGAGACACATTAGCTTTTTGTCCGAAGCATCGGACACGAAAGCTCTGTTTTGATCATTCAACCTTCAAGCGGTGTCCTTCTTGCGAAGACACATTTTTCTCTCATCTTGAATCCACTAGCCAGGTGACTCATCCCATTTCAAGAATAGGGTATACTATATCTAGTTTGTCGGATGGGCTCCGAGGCTGGTTGGAAAGTATTCGGCCTAGTATCTTAGTATTCAAAAAAGGCAAGGTAGCTTATTTGCAGCCTTACTATCCATATAGAGTTGTAAGAAATTTTGGCTTTGATCAGAAGATTCTACCGTATAATGTGGAGTTTGCTCTTGATAAAGGAGTGTACGGTCTTGGTGATGTTGTAAATAAGACAATGATATGGTGGAATTATTTTCAACGCATATAGCTTGGGAAGACTTTCTGTGTTCCAGAATCTGATCGAATAGGACTTCTAGATATTCAATATGCTAAATGGTGGCATGGACACAGTTATATCTTTCGTCATAATGCAGAAAGCCTTCGGTGATATGAGATGTGATATCTTACTTCTTCGCATCGTCTGATGTTCAATATTCCCGACAATATTTTGCAAAGGGACTTTCCGACTTTTCAGGAGAATATCAGAAGAGAAAGAGCAGAATTGGAGGAGGCCAAGGCTTTTGGGTCTATATGCAAGGCGCGCCCCTTCGCTATGAAAGATACAGAACCAGCACCCTTGCAGCATTATAAATATCCTCCTTTCTCTTAAGAGGAAGTTAATGCAGTTCAAGCATATGCTCGGAAGAGGCGGGAGCAGTTGGAGTTAAAATCCAGGATTGTTACTTCTGAGACAAATAAATCTCTTATTTCTCGAGATATAGCACAATGGTCTCTGTATATAGGAGAAATAGAGAAGAGGGTTCAAGTCTGGCTACACCCCAAAAAGTCATATTATTGGCTGGAGCATTTCAATACTGCTTGCAAATTTGGAGGGAAGATGGATCTGACCACCCCTCTCTCCACTGCAACCCCCATATTTGATCCGGCTGGGGATTGGTTGAGGTACTTGTGTGAGCAAGTAAAGACTCTCCGCTGTCCAGATGAAGCTAATGCTGTTGTATGTGCTACTCTTTATGAAGAGGTGACTGATATTGTATTAGGAGCCGGGGTAAAGTTGGGCTATTATTATCTTACTTTGATTCCTCAGCCTGTGGTCCCCCTTCCATATGAGAGTAAGTATCAGCTTCCTTCCTCCCTTTCAAGAGTTTCATCGTACTGTTTTTTGTTTATTGCCTTCTATGTTTTATTTGTTTAGGGCCCATTGAACAGTATAAGTGGCCTACTACTTCTCGGCGTGCTGCTTTGGATGCTACTGGTAATGTGCATCCATCTCCTGCGGCTCGCCTTCCTAAGGCATCATTGCCGGTTTCGGTCGAGGCAAGACCTTCTGAGGAATAGAATTTCCGATCTTCCAAGGAACCAAGTAAGTCATTGGATTTCCTAAAATCAAAAAATTCTCTTGGAGCTCGATCCTCGAAGAAGGTCAAAAATGTTGCTTCGCGTATTGTACAAGGTGCTCAGAAAATGCTATCTGGGCTATTTAAGCAGCATGAAGGACCATCTTCAGCATGCGGTTCCATCGGGCAGTCAACTTCTTCTTTGCCTAGTTCTTTAGGGGGATTGACCCACAAACTTGAAGAACATATGAGTAAGATCTGTTGATCATATGGTTTTGACTCATTGTCTTTGTATATTTCGTCGTCATCCCTTCTTGTTTATGGATTTTGCAGATATTCATACGACTGATTCCTCGCATGTCGGGGGTAAGCCGAGATTATCAGGAAACAATGAATGCGAGGAAGGGGAAATTGTCATGGAGGATATTGTATCCCCTCGCATGGGAGGTATACTGGATGCTGTAGCAGAGGATGATTGTTGTATGGATAATACGGAATATCAAGTTCTGGGTTTGTGGGAAGATACGCCCGCTGCTTTGCATATGCCTCCTCCTATGTCTGGACTATCAGCTCCTTTATGTGATACTGATGGTACCTTAGCCGGAGTAGCAGGAGCCCTTTTCTTTAGCCGGGTAGCCTCTGGTGATATTATGGGATCTCCATATATTACTGTGAGCCCTTATATTGATATGCCGGATCTACCGCATATTACCGGGGAACAAGATATTGTTATGGCGGAGACTTCCTATACTGCGTATGATCCTGATAATCCTGTTATCGATTATCTCGTCACTTATCCACCAGCTGGGCATATAGAAATATCAGGTGACGAAGAGGCTGATGTCGATCATCCTTCCACAGAAGCTTCTCAAGATGTGAATGAGCCTATGGAGCCTGAAGTTTTGCCAGGGCCGAGTACTCTTGCCCTTACTATTCCATTAAGTATAACGTGGCCCGACAAATTGCCCTGCTTTCATCGTCCTTTTAGCAGCGCTCGTATGAGCTTGATTGAAGAGATGCAGGCTTTACCCAGACGTTGGCCCTTACCAGAATTGGATACGTACATTAAGGAATTGCAGTCATTAACTAATCTTTATCATGGATTTGGGTATCCTCGAGACCCATGGATGGAAGCAATGCAATCCACTTGGGATACATTGGTTCGGTTGCATGAGGAAGAAAATGAAAAATGGCGTCAATCCGAGACTCATCGAGCACAGGAACGGGCCCAGATATTCCGTCAAATTGAAGAAGATGAAGCTCTCTTGTTGGAGATAAATACTGAGAAGACCATGTGCGACGAAGCTGTAAAATTTGCTTTTGACAGTTACGAAGCAGTGGCGGAACATCTGACCAATCTTAGGCTAGCACTGTCCAGCTATTGTCAGCAAATCGATGAGATCTCTGCCAAGATGCAAAGAGTTACTGAGGAACTGGCCGAAGGCGAATGTCTATACGAGACTTGGGTTGAAGATTATGAGGCGCTGAAGACTGAACAAGAAGCACTGTGTTTTGAAGCCCGTTGTCTTCGTTCAGAGATCAAACGACTTAGAAAAATTATTCCCAGTCATAAATAATAGGGTGGTGCAATCTGTATAATAGGTATGTAGATTATACTCTGGCTTTCTTGTTGTAATGAGTCTCTTTTTGCAATTTGTCCCAGAATTATGTCCAGAAGTCCGTCGTCCACTAGTGTGTTGTTTGTCTGCTATGTATGATGTACCATAATGCCAAATTCTTCTGGTCTTCTTTCTTTCCCTTTACTACAGCGCCCGCTTTTAGGTTTTCGCTGGGGTAACTTCCCCTTCCTTTTTCCTGTGCGCCTTTTCGGGTTTTCACACAACGGGGTTTCCCAATTTTACCCGAAGCACCATTTCGGGTTTTTGCTTCGGCCGGGTGTTTAACCTTATTGCCCCCTGCCTTTTGGCTGGGTCCGTCGGGACACCTCGATTTTAAACCCCCCTCCCCCTTTTTTTTTTCTTTTTTCTTTTTTTTTTTTTGAGAGAGAGAGAGACGAAGCGAGATTTGGAGTAAAAGGGGTTTGGGAGTATAAGTATAGGATGAATTGAGGTTCTTTGGGGATTACAAATTTGGGTTTGGAACGACGCTTGGGGATTTTGAGGCCGTGGATGTGGGCGGTAGGAAGCGAATTTGGGTGTTTATAAGGCTATGTTTTTGGGTTGAGTGGCGGATTTGGGCAGTGGATTGAGGGGGCTCCACAAAGCCATAATTTGGATGGTGGATTGAGGGTTTCACGAGGCCATGATTTAGGTAGTGGATTAGAGGCTCTACAAAGCCATGATTTGGGTAGTGGATTGAGGGCTCCACAAGGCCATGATTTGAGTGGTGGATTGAGGGCTCCACAAGGCCATAATTTGGGTGGTAGATTGAGGGCTCCACGAGGCCATGATTTAGGTAGTGGATTATGGGCTCCACAAAGCCATGATTTGGGTGGTAGATTGAGGGCTCCACGAGGCCATGATTTTAGGTAGTGGATTAGGGGCTTCATAAAGCCATGATTTGGGTAGTGGATTGAGGGCTCCACAAGGCCATGATTTGGGTAGTGGATTGAGGGCTCCATAAGGCCATGGTTTGAACAACTTTGATCGATGCATTGAGAAGATGCAATCAATCCCAGGGGTTCAATAGCTTGACTTTTTGGCGTCGAGGGCCCAAATATTTTGTCATTCGTATATACAAGAAGGGGGAATTATAGGGCCACGACTGCTACTTATATATATCACCATGTTTTGATGCAGGCATGAGATTACCATCCTTCTTGTTGTTCATATAGTTCTTCTTCAGAGGGGGTTTCTTAAGGGACCTATAAAAGCTTCATATGTCTCCTGTTAAGGGGAGGGAACACCGCCTTACCCTCAGGGTCCACCACAGTATGTGCACCACCTTCATATACCTTATGAATCATATAAGGTCCGAGTCAGTTTGGGGTAAATTTGCTTTTTGCTTTGGAAGCCATAGCGTCCTTTTGTTTGACCATGACTAGGTCACCCTTCTTGAATGTCCTTTCTTTGACTAATTTGTCATATGCGCGAGCCGTACGCTCTTGATAAAGACAAAGGCTTTGGTAGGCGTGTAAACGATCGCCCTCCAAATTGGCCAATTCTTCTAATCGTCTTTGTATGGATGCATCGTGTTGAGATGCGAGTTCATAATGTGCTGCCACTCTATAAGACGAGAGTTCAGTTTCAATTGGGATGATTGCTTCTGCCCCATATACTAAAGAGAAAGGGGAGCATCCTGTGGGAGTTTTATATACCACACGATATGCCCAGAGTGTTTCATGCATTTTCTCGTCCCATTTTCTTTTGTTTCCTTCGACCATCTTGACGAGGAGTTTGCATAATGTGTTATTGAAGGCCTCTGTTAGGCCATTGGCTTGGGGATAATATATAGTGGAAGCCCTCCATTCGATATGAAATTTCTCGGCTAACTTGTATATGGTTTTATTTTTGAATGGGGTGCCATTATCAGAGATAATTTGGTGCGGCACCCCAAATCGGTAGATAATATTTTGCTTGATAAAGCGGGCAACCACTTCTGTAGTAACTTCTTTCAAAGGCTAAGCTTTTGCCCACCTAGAAAAATAATATGTCGTTGCTAGTATGTATTTGCAACCCGTGGAGGAGGGCAACAACGGTCCCACAATATCCTTGCCCCATCTAGCAAAGGGCCAGGTTGCTGCACTCGCATGTAAAGGATTCGGGGCTTTTCTTAGTATAGGGCCAAAAGCTTGGCATTGAAGACATGATTTTGCATAATTTTGACAATCCCTAGACATGGTTGGCCAATAATAGCCCATAGTCTTAATGCGCGTGCTCATTCTAGGCCCGGACTGGTGAGCTCCACAAAGACCGTCATGCACTTCTTTCATGACTCTACGGGCTTCTTTTGGTGATAAACACCTGAGATAGACCATTTTGTCCTTTTCTGTGGAAATTCGGTATAAGATATCATTTACCAGTCTATAAGAAGCGCGCCTGGCCATAAGTTGGATGTACTAAGCTTTGTTGTTTGGCATCTGTCCTGTCTTAAGTATATTTAGGAGAGGTCGACGCCAATCTTTTTCAATTTGATCATTGGCATAATCAGCAGTATTGATCTCATATATAGTCAGACCATTTTCTGAGTCTGAGGTTCTTGCCAATAACTTACTGTCGATAACTGGAATGTTTACTTGTCCTGATGGAGGCAAGGCTAAAGCTGCAGCCAGCTTTGCCAAGGCATCAGCCTATGAATTTTCACCCCGCATTATGTGATTTATTTCACAGTGAGAAAGCATACCTATTAGGCGGATGGCCGCATTATAATAGGGTACCAACTCGGCTTTCCGTATTTTATAGATCCCTTTCATTTGATATATCACCAGTAGGGAATCCCCGAAAATTTACAAGTGTTGGATGCCCATATCAAGAGCCATTTCAAGACCAACAAGAAGAGTCTCATACTCAACCTGATTGTTTGTGAGTGGCTTTGTTAGAGCGCAAGATAAATGTAATACTCCCTTTTCTGGTGTTATTAAGACAATACCAATGCCGGCTTTTGGTATAGGTATGCCATTTGCATTTTTTGTTATTCTGGAGGCACCATCAAAATACAACCTCCATTGTTTGACCTCGATTTGATCAACCTCTTGGACGGGTAGCACTTCCTCATCTGATTCCGTGTTTAAGGGAGAGTCTTCTGGAATGGGATGTGTTGCTAGAAAATCAGCTATAGCTTGGCCCTTTACAGCCTTTTGAGAAATATATGTAATATCAAATTCCATTAATAAGAGTGCCCATTTGCCCAGCCTTCTAGATAACACTGGCTGACGCAGGAGATATTTCAGAGGGTCTGCTTGTGAAATAAGCTGGACGTGATGAGATAAATAGATAGTGATGAAGCTTTTTGGCCGCGAATACTAATGCCAGACATATTTTTTCCATCGGGGCATATCGGTGTTCTGGGCCGACTAGCATTCAGCTAAGATAATATAGTGGTTGTTCTCTTCCTTCATCATTTACCTGAGCCAGCATTGCCCCCAGTGAGGCATCTTGGGCAGCAATATAAAGGATCAAAGGTCTTCCTTTAACAGGCGCCCCTAAAACAGGAGGATTAAGGAGATATTCTTTAATTTTATTGAAGGCATTATGGCACTGCTTGTCCCAATGGAAAGGGACGTCTTTTTTCATCAATCTTGAGAATGGTTGACATCTTCCAGCTAGATTAGAAATAAATCTCCTAATATATGCAAGTTTTCCTTGTAATGATTTTAGTTATGTTAGGTTTCTTGGGGAAGGCATTTCCCGAATTGCTTTAATCTTCTCCGAATCAATTTCTATTCCTCTGTATCTGACAATGAAACCGAGGAATTTTTCGCTGGTGACCCCAAAGACACATTTTATTGGGTTCATCTTCAATCTATATTGACGGAGCCTGTCAAAGACTTTTTGCAAATCAGCCAGATGGTCAACCTTCTTTTTAGTTTTGACAACTAGATCATCGACATAGCATTCTACTTAATGATGGAGTATCTCATCAAATATCTTTATCATGGCGCGTTGATATGTTGCACCGGCATTTTTTAGTCCGAAGGACATTCTTTTGTAATTGAAAATTCCCTTTGGCGACTTGAATGCAGTATGGATTTTATCTTTCTCAGCCATGCGAATTTGCTTGTAGCCAGATGACCCATCCATAAAAGATGAGGCTTCATGTCCTGATATGACATCAACCATTGTTACGGTGATCGGGACTAGAAAGTCGTCCTTGGGACGTGCTTTGTTAAGGTCCTTATAATCAATACACACATGTATTTGCCCATTTTTCTTTTCCACAGGCACAATACTGGCCAACCAAGTTGGATAAAGGCATTCTTCGATGAAATCCACATCGAGGAGTTTATCGACTTCGATGTTGACTTTTACTTGTAGTTCAGGGCGCTTGCGTCGCTGCAATTGCTTAATAGGCTTTACATCCGGCAGGATGGATAACTGATGTTCAAGCACAGATGGGTCTAAGCCAGGCATTTCTTTGTATGTCCAAGCGAAACAATCTTTGTATTCGTTTAATAGCTTTTTGTACGCGGCCCTATCTTCTTCAGGCATCAAGGCACTTATAAAATTGGCCTTGGCTTTGCCTTAGAGCCTAGATTTATTTCTAGGAGGTTGTCAACAGTAGCTTGGCCACCTTCTTTAAATGCTTTTGGAGCTGGTTCTAGGTCTTCAAAGTCTTTTTCTTCATCAAAAGTGATTTCACACACTTTTGACCATTCTAATTCTGGCTCCGCTTTGAATTGACATATTTGTTGAAATTGTTGGAGATATGTTTCCCCCAGATGTGATGATCCTCCTTCTGTATTGGACAAAATTTCCAGAAAGGGCTTAGTAGGCGGGATTAGATATTTGGCTTCCTGTCCATGTATTGACGGAGTGGAAATATTTTCTTCTGATTCGTTACCCGAACTATCAAATTGAATTTCGGTGTGACTTTTGCTTTCTATGTAGCTAATTGTATTGACGGCAAAATGAGCAGAAGGCTCTCTACGTCGTTCATATCCCAATCTCCTTTTGTCACCGAGCGTATAACGAGCATCTCTTGGATACCACATATCTTGAAAGAATTGAGCTGTCTGAGGCGCTTGAGTCTGGGGCATTTGCAAATTGTCAAACATCCTTTTAACGTTGCCGGACATGTCTGGCAACTCCTCAATTATAAGTGAAGGCTGATTTTGTTGTATCAAATCATCAGGATTTCCAAGACGTTTTGCCGGTGTGGATGTCCCTTTATGAAAAATAGTGCGAGTCCCGTCTCCCTGATGGACAATAAATGTATCGAGTTCTTCTATAGTATCTACCTCTCTTTGAGGGGAGATGTACATATATTCCACCGGAAGTGCTGTAGTGGAAGGAGAGTAGGACCCTGCTTTATCTGTCTGCTCTTGGATTTGATTATAGTTTCCACTAGAGCTAGATGAGGGCATGCAATCATTTCCCTGAATTGGCTTATTGATAATAATCTCATGTGGCTTCTGAACAAATATTTCTATAGCCTTCTTTTCTTTGCCCTGCTCATTTGTAGAAGCAGCATATTGGGGTATGAAGATGTCAGGCTCCAAGTAGAGTTTTGCATCTGCGAGATAACATTCTTGCAGGGTGAACGGTTCTTTGTCTGCAGTAGTTGTTGCCTGTCTAGTAGCTTCCTCAGAGAATGTTTTGACTGTTTGCATACACCGTTCTACCATTTCTGGCGGTAGTTGTTGATATGCGAATACTTCTTGATAGGCATGTATGAGATTGGTGGCAAGATTTTGCCCAGCTTGGATATGAGGTTGAGGTGGATCAACCCGTCTCTTTCCCAGATTTATAATACCTTTCTGTATAAAGTCTTCTATCATATCTTTTAAGAGGAAGCAATCTTTGATCACATGCCCTAACATTCGGTGGTATTGGCAATAGTTGGGCTCATTTTTTTTGTCTACTTCATTGGGTCTCTTAGGTTCTAGCAATTTGACGAGCTCTTCTTCCATACACCGATCGAATATCCTTCGAGTCATATTTCTCGGGAAGGAATAGGGTTTTTGAAGCTTATGGGACAAACTTTTGCCTAGTTGCTTGCCATTTTGCTTGCACGGCATTTTTGGTGAATCGGAAGGAATTAGTTCTTTCCCCTTTCTTGCATCTGGAACTATATTCAGAGTATTGACCTCCTTGGCTTGTTGGCTTCCACTGCCATCGTTCTTTTCAGAGAATTTAGATTTGGCTAATAAATTCGGGTTTTATGTGAAGAACATTTCCACTTCCGCAACCCCATTATTGAGGTGCTCAAAAGTTTTAACATTCAAACCTACTAATTTTTCGCTAATTTCGGTTCGAATGTTCCTTTTGCAAATTTTGACAGTTGCTTCTTGGCTTGGCGGATTTTCGCATCTCATGCTAAGATCACGCCATCTTTTTATGAATTCCAAGGTAGGTTCGCTTCGATTTTGTCGTGTGGAGAAGAGTTCTATCAATGGAACCTTTCTTTCCACAAATTTTCTTTGTAGATCCCGCCAGCGTGCAATAGAACCGGGCTTGAGGCGAGAATACCATTGGAAAGCCACATCTGTGAGGGATGTGGCGAAGTACCGAAGCATATATGATTCATCGGCAGCCAATTCTCCTAAAATTGTATAATAGTATGCCAAATGTTGGCGAGGCGAGTCTTTCCCATTATATTTCTGGAATTTGGGAATCTTAGTATCCGGGGGAAGCCGCTTGGACATGTGATGAATTGGATATGGTACTTGGTACTGGCTGAAGATCGTCAGCGACTTGCCTCCAAGTTGGGCGAGTTTAGCCTCTACGACTTGTTCAATCACGTCTTTTTGGGGTGCAGTAGTGCCTTCCGCCGAGGATGATGCCGGTGGATTTGGTTGGATCTGGCTTGATGTTGGCGCAATAGGTGCCTGTGCTGGATGCGCCAATGGAGGATTGATCCCAGGTATTGCCTCTGGTTGTCGTAGCCAAGGTTAAGAAACCCGGGAACGCGTCCCGGATCGGCCGGTCCAAAGTCGATCGGATCAGCCGATTCCGATCCGAGTCAGTCCGATCCTGGCTGAATTAGGCTCGGTTGGTTCGGATAGCAGAAAAAAATGGGAAAAAATATGAAAAAATATGGAAAAAATATAAAACACAAGTCTAATGCATAATTGTGTTGAAATACATTGATTTGAAGTACATAAGATGTTGCTGGACAAAAAAACCTTGAATAAACTTACATATATGATTATGAACTTACATTTATTCCAAACGTACATTATACTGAATGAACATATGGCTTACATACTCAGTCCATGACATATAGCTCTGGTAGTATTGTTCATATTGCATCACATACCGGCTATACTCATCCGTATTGGTATAAATGACTGACAATTGTGGATATTCTAGACAACTCCCTGAATAGTCGGATGTATCATAATGTTGAGGAGGGTAAACTACATATCCAGTAGGCTGACCATACTATTCGTATGGAGAATATGATGATGCATCTGCTAATTGCTCATGATATTCTCTCTCCCTCCTAAGTTCTTCTTTGGCCTCTGCACACTGAGGAGGTTTACCTTTATCCTTCTTCCTTAATCTGCTGAATGTTTGAATGGAAGATTCTTTACGTCTTGCTCTGCTACCATGATGTTCATCTTGGGTAGCATGTGTGTATTCTTCTTCTCCAGTGAATTGAATTGGTGGAGGTGGGGCTGGGGCACTGGTAGCATCTCCGCCATCTTCAGAACTGTCGGAGCTCGTCTTTGATGTCGAGTCATTTGAGGTTTGATATTGGACCTCATCACTTGGTTCTGGCGTTTCATCCTCTTTCTCGATAGTCTCCATATCAGCAATCTCAATTCCAGTACTACTCTTCCTTTTGTTTGGTGCTTGTTTTTTGCTCTTCTTCTGACGTTTTGGAGGAGGTTGAAAATCAGTAAGTAGTGGAACATTATCTAACTCACCTTCCGCCTATTCTCGATCATTTGGGTTGAATTCAGGCTCATTTGAGGTGCTTGCATCAACCCATGCATTTGTGGATGTTGCTCCTCGAACAGCTCATCCAAGTCTATGGGTTCTTCTACATGTGTCGTCTCCGTAGCTTGTCTGGAAATTCTCTCTTTCTCCTGCCTTTGAAGGTTCCTTATGAGCTCCAGATTTTTTAACTTCAACCTCATGTTATAATGACAGAATACTAGCTTCTCTAGACGGCTCGACTTCAATCTATTCCTTTGCTTGGTGTGAATCAAACTAAAGGTGCTCCAGTTTCTCTCACAACCTGATGAAGAGGTTGTTTGACTTAAGATCCGAATTGCGACATAGGCTAGATCTTCATACCCTTATGCTTTTCTATGATCTAACCACCAGTCAGCTGTAAATAAAAAATTGGTTATGTCAACAATGTGCAAGTTATAATTAAAAATTAAGTAGAACATCTGGTTAATAATTTTCAAATATAGACTCAAAATTTTGGCAGGTCTTTGAGCTGTACTTGTCCCAAAGTGGTATAACATCATTCTGTAATCATGCATTTGCTTGCATGCCATTATTGCTCCGTCCTCATATGCAAGCATGCGCTTAATAACAGACTTAGCCCCCATCAACACTTCCGAGCAACTATCATAGTTATCCTTCTTCCCATCAGTTCTAAACATGTACTGAGGGTTGAAAAAATAACCTAAATAAATAAGTCGAAGTTAGTTATTACTTAAGAGAAATGTGTATACAAATAACACATATAGAAAGTTAGTAGCTTACTAATTGCATGAAGATCGTGATGTAAAGTGTGTTCCCAACGTCAATCTATTATGTCCTACCACTTCACATAGGTTGTTGGATTGTTAAGTTGAATGAGTTCCTTAGCTCTGTCCATAGCTTCATATAAATATCTCATATCCGATCTTCTTTCTCCATCACAAGATCGCAAGACACAGACAAGCGGTTCTACAGTATTTAACACCACTTGCACCTCCCTTAAGAAGGGTCTAGACTGAATTAGATCAGCCACTTTCTTACCTTTCTCTCTGACCTTAGTTGGTACATGACGCAATATGTGATTCTCCCAATCTTCCGATGCCACCATCCTAATCAAGTTATTCTTTTGTTGACTTAAACTATCTAGAGAGATATATTGAGGTGCAAACCTGGTGGCTCCCGGACGAAGCAACTCTCTTCCATGAGTTTGTGTGCGTATGATATCCAGAATGTTGTTGTGGTTGTAAATGAATGTGGTGATAAATCAACCACTCTTGACCATTCCATCTACCATCGGATCAGAGCAAATGTCTTTCAACATCAAGTCAATATAATGAGCAGAACAGGGAACCCTGTATAGATGTTGTCTCTTCTGCATCAACATTTGTCCAGCTAACTTGAACGTCGCTGCATTGTCCGTAACCACTTGGACAATCTTTTTTTCGTCCACTTCTTCCACCATTTGATCCATTAATTCATATAGGTACTGGGCATTCTTTATTTTTTCAGATGCATCAATAGACTTCCAAAATACGGTTCCGGCTTTACAGTAAATTAAGAAGTTGATCATACTTCTTCTTGTTATCCCTGTAAAGTTTCAAACGTGATAAGAAATCAGAAAGAGACCCATTCTAATTTAAGAAAAAATGAAGATAAGATAAAAAAATGAAGATAAGATTTATGTACCTGTCCATCAATCGCACATTAAAGTGCATCCATACTCATTCCATATCCTTTCAAATGATGTAATGTATGTTCGGATGCCGTCAACTTTTATATCCAAGTACTTGTTGTATATCTCATATGGGGAAGGTCCCTCAACTCCTTTGCCAACTTCTTATATGGCCTCGATCATGGACTCATAATATGGCCCCTTGGCAGCATTAGCAGGGATACTGTTATAGAAAAACTACCTAGCAGTAGCTCTCCCTATCTTCTCCTGACAAAGCTTTAAGTTTTTGAATGCAACACTAATAGAAGGTTATTTATCCCTCTTCTTAGTGAGGAATGGATCTATTGGATCTACTCTAGGATCTCCAGCTCTAGTGAACTCCTGAGGCAGCTCCTCGCATACATTAGTGCTCATGCCGGCGCTAGTGCTCCCTTGTGCAGAAGGTGTGGAGTCACTTCCTTGTCCTCTATATCTTCTAGTTTGCCGAAATAAGTCATCATCTGCAAAGGACCGCTGGCTTGCTTCCATTGCACGTCGCAATTCAGCTATAAATGTAAAAGAAAAAAAATTAATTTACTATAACTATTTGTCTGACAACGTTAAATGAAGAACATGAAAATAAGTTAATAAGAAACTTACTTGTATCCCAATCATCAACATTTATAGGTTGATTACTTCCACCAAGCCGGACTCCAGCATCAGACTTTCGCTCTGGTTCAGACAACTCTTCTCGAATTTCCTGTCTTCTTCTGGCAGTATTTGCTTTGCTTGATTCCTTCTCCTTCATATAAGTTCGAAATTGAATCATAACCTCTGAAGGAACTCGAGCACATGCTGCAACTTTACCTTTTATTCCAGCAAGATGCTGTTTGAATCGGTAGACCCTGCCAGAGACGACTCGGTTGCAATATTTGCATTGTACCTTTCTCTGTCCCATGTCCACCGGTGTGCAATGACCCCAAGCAGGATCAGCGCTAGGAGGATTCCTAGATGACCGCTCAGCAGCACCTTGAGATGCCATTCTTTCACAGCACAAGAGGAGGAGAGATCGCGGAGTTTGTAGTAGACTAGTAGTGACCTCGTGGGAGAGACGGAGAGAGAATTCTATGATCAAAAGAGTGGGAGAGAGAGCAAGAATGTTAGGAGGCTCAAAGGACATTTGTGGAGCCTTAGGAGGGCCTTGGGGGGGTTTAAATAGACCCCCAAGGCCCAAACTAGCCGTTGCTGGCCGTTAGGGAGCGGCCAGCAACGGCTAGGTTGGGGGCCGGGTCGGGTTGATCCGAGCCGACCCGGCCTGATCCTGCCTCGGATCGCTCGATCCGGCTCGGATCGGCCGATCCGAGTCTTGGACTCGGCCAGGAAACCATGGATCGGCACGGACGGCCCAAAACTGGTCCGACTTGGCCGATCCGTGCCGATCCGAGCCGAGTTTTTGAACTTTGGTCGTAGCTACAAAGTTGGAATAACATGCATGGATGGGGCAGCCGGGGGAGCTGACATTGGCCTTGGCCAATTTTGCATCATAGCGTGGATCATTGAACGAAGATAAGTGACCTCGTCCTCAAGAGCTTGTCTGGATGTATGTAGATCATCTTGATGGGTCTGATGATACTAATTTCTTCTTTTGGTCCTTGCAAAGGCTCCACAGGTTGTGTATCTTGCACTGGTTGCTGTGCATGCATCTAGACCTGTTCCACTGGTGGAAGAATCTTTGCTCTAGTGTCCAAGGTTCTTTGCATTAGCCGAGTGACGGGGCCAGTCCGTCCCAAGATGGTTGTAGCTTCTTTTAGATTCCCTGGTATAGTTGGGGTGTTTGCTCCAATGGAATTGCAGGTGAAAATCTTATGAACATTTCCCATTATTCGAACAATCCTCATTTTCTTTTGGGGTGGTCAAGTTGGAGGAGTGACGTTCCCATACACTAGAGGACGAATGTTGTGAACTTAATAGAGTCTTAAGAGACTCTTTATGGGAGGACTAATGAGTGTTGCATCTTGCTTCTTTGTAAGATCCTTTTCTTTTTAAATTTTTTGATGGTGCTGCCACTTGAGCATGGGCTGTCGGTTGGGAAGGACCTGTTTTGTCCTGTTTTAGATGGCGAGCCTCTTCTTTTGTTACCCATACTTGTTTTACTTGTTTCACATATGAGGTGGCCTTCGGATGTCGGCCAGACTATTTTAGACTTTCATTGTCTTGGTTCTTCTTCTTCCTCCACATAGAATGGGGTTTTGTATGAGAATTATAACGTTGAACTTTTGGTTCTTCCTGAGGTAATTTTGCCAACACATTGAACCTATTGCGGATGGGGACATTGAATACAACAGGTTCCCTGGGAATAGTAGTGCGGCTTCCATCGAGATGGACTTGCAAGTCGCCGACTACCACGGTGCGGCGTGACATCAGACGACCTTGTGATCCCACAGTGGATGACTCTTGAGTTTTTGTATTGATCTTATTAACGGCTAAGCACTGAGTGAGAACATCCTTCCTTTTTGGTTGAGATGACTGTTTGGGAGAGCCAGACTATTTATGCGACATAGACATTTTTGACGGACGACCACGAGTGTTTATGTGTGTACTGCACGAGTTACTACTGGCTTTGGTCGAGCGAGCAATAGCTTGAATTCTAATTGTAGGTGAACCTCCAGTATTGTTGACACCAGCCATTGTATAAATGTTAAAGATTACCATAGCCGGCAACGGGGCTGGTATAACACCCAAGAAGAAAGGACAGCCGACTACGGGTGGAAAGTTTCCAAAGCTGATCGACGTACTGAGATAGCCAAACTTTAGATGATTTTCGACCACCAGCGGTCTGAAAGTTACCCGAGCTTGGTTGATTGCCATTGAGAGCGAGCGAGCGGAAAGCGAGACGAGAACACACGGCAAGTACAACAATTCAATGTAAGCCATTAAGTATGCCATACAATGAAAAAAAGAAGATGAAAGGGGAAAAGGTCACCAATGGAGTCGCCATTTGTTTACAGTCATTTTTTATCCGACCAATTTGTGTCGGATTTTTATTTATTTTGGTGATTTGTTTTAGTTGGTCATTTAGTTTGGTAGATAGGGTTTATGGTTGTGTGATGTTGACTCGCCCATGGAAAATGATTCATGTGGGTTCGAATGAACCTTTCTTGTCAGTCAATAGGCTGACGGTGATTACATCCTGCTGCGATAGGAAAACCGTTTGATTTTCTTTCCAAAGCTGGCTTTCTAGATGGTTCCTTGCAGTGTGAAAGTCTCGCTTGCTTTATTTTATTCGCTCACATGTTATTCACGGGATGGTCGACTTTCTTACCCTTTATTCATTTTTACCCGGGTTTCCCCTTTTCCTTTTTATAATATCTTTAGCATTGTTGACGGAGACTATTCACGGATACTGTTCATAGGCACTGTTCATGGTCACTATTCACGGGTACTATTCACAGACACTGTTCATGGGTACTATTCATGGACACTGTTCATGGTTACTATTCATGGACACTGTTCATAGGTAGGCCCCATTAAGTGTCGATGATTTAATTGTGTCAAGGCAGCTATGGGCCGACAAGGTATATTTCGTCCCATTATTCACTGTTGTGCATTGATATGGCAACAGGCCAACAAGGCCATGATTATCACTTGACAACTTGTAGTTATATATGGAGGTAACGACAGGCTGACAAGCCTTCATTATCACTCGACGACATACCGCTTGCGCACCGGAGTGGCAGCGGGACGACGAGGCTTTAGCATCACTCGTCGACACATCACTTGCGCATTGGAGCGGTAGTGAGGCGGTGAGGCTTCGACATCATTCATCGACACATCACTTGTGCACCGGAGTGGAAATGAGGCGGTGAGGCTTCAACATCATCCATCGACAGACACATCACTTGCGCATCGGAGTGGCAGTAAGGCGGTAGGACTTCAGCATCACTCGTCGACACATCACTTGCGCATCGGAGTGGCAGTGAGGCGGCGATGCTTCAACATTACTCGTCGATAGATCACTTGTGCACCGGAGTGGCAATGAGGCGGCGAGGCTTCAACAATTATAACTTGATCATATGATTCGCAGGCACTGGACGGCATGATCCCGGGTTACGCCGCCACGACTTGGCAACATGGCTGATGGTTGTAACCACGCCGCCACGACATGGCGGCGTGATTAAGAATTATAGCCACGCCGCCAAGGCATGGCGGCATGGTTAAGGATCATGCCGCCCAGATCTGGCGGCATGGTCTTGTACCTTGGGAATGAGAGGCGAGGGATTTTCTTATAACTCCACTACTTCGAACCAACTTCCAACAACTTATTACCACCTATACAAGGTAGGGGGTTGTTTGCGAAGGAAACAAAAAAACCTTCGAAAATGCTTCGGGACCTGACCTAGGCATATCTGTCCTCCCCTATGTCGGATTATTCGGAAATCCATTTTCTTTGTTTATCTAGAGGATTATAGGTCGGTTTTATATTTTTATCGGATTATGAGAGCTTGGGATTAGCCCTCAGGGAATCCGGGACTTCGAATCAGGCGAAGATTCGAGTATATGACCTCTCTCCACTGACCTCGGTCAGTGTTAATTACGCTGAGCAACTGCTCGGCAACCCTTGATTAACCGTCCGTGTGATGCCCTTAATCATGCAAAACTACTACTATAGGCAGCGCATGCATATGCATATGAAGGCATATTTTAGGTTGAACCCTTAGCCTCATCCCGGTTCGGGGACAATTTTTATGTGATTCGGGATTGATTCCCGGTTATTAGTTTGGTTCCAAGTTAGGTGGATTAATTTTAGGCTATACGGGTTAATTCCCAATTTTTAGTCCCACAGGGGCTTTTTTGCAATTATTCACCTTTAGGGGTTTTTATGTAATTATGGGGGTCTTATGAGAGTATAGCAGCTTATAAACATGTAGAAGTGAGTTTTAGAGGTTTTCAAGCTTTATGGGAGTTAAGGAATTGATTTTTAAATGTATGAGGGTTTTTTAGTAATTTTACCTTAAAACCGGGTTTTTAAGTCTTAGGGTTCATATTTAATGATATCCAGACTATATGAGAAGAAATTCTACTTATAATATGATTTTTAATGTTTTCGGGGTTATATATGTAAATATCACGTACGAGGGTATTTTCGTAACTTTACATTAAGTTTTTAGGTATATGGTTAATAATTTAACATTCTTTCAGATTTCCAAGTTTCTGATTTTTTTGTTAATTTTATTAATTTTATCCATTTTTTTATTAATTTAATTAGCTGATTTAATTAATCAATTAATTAAATATATAAGGGCATTTAAGTTTATTATGATTTTTGTATCATATTTCAGATTTTTACAGGATTCTTACAGATTTTTACTGATTTTTCCTGATTTTTAGTTAATTTCATGAATCTTTATTAATTAATTAATTATAAATTATCTTTGGGCTTAATTATGATTTTATGCAGATTTCTGAATTTGATTTATTTATGGGGTGAGGTTAGGGCTAAGTTGTGGATGTACACAATTTTATTTGGTTTTAGGAAAATATATACATATTATTTTCTTTTTAAAAGGTATGATAATTATAAAATTTAAATGACACACATAAGCACAGAAATTCTGATTTTATTTCGGCAGCATTTCGCCTTGTAACAAGGTGCTTTTTTACAAAAAATTCGGCAGAGCCTCCCTTAGGATTGAACCTTAGGAGCGAGGACTCCCCGGGACGAAAGAAAGACCTCCCGAAATCGCAGCAAATCTGGGTTTAAAACCCGAATTTGGTCTTCAGCCGGACAGCACTCTCCCTCACAATTCTACCCTTGTATATGGGCAGCTTGTATGCTTGTGGTGTCTTTCAATTGGGGACCTTGGGGTCCTATTTATAGGCCCCAAATTGGGTCCGGTGGGGGGTGCCACCGGATGAGCCCACGGTGGGGGGTGCCACCGGATCCAATCTCTCTCCCTCTCCCTTTTTTTATTTTTTATTCAATGGGTGAGAGAAGGGAGTGAGAGAGAGCATTGAGGGGAGAGAGAGGGGGGGGGGGGGCGGTGGACATCCCCACCGGTTCCAACTGGTGGGGGGGTGGCCACCGGTTAGGCCCCCCACCGGTTGGGAACCGGTGGGGGGTCTCCCCCACCGGTTTTGGAAAACCGGTGGGGGGGTTCTCCCCTCCCCATGCTCCTCTTTTCCCACTTTTTGGCTCTTAATGAGCTTTGGGCCTTTTGTTTTCAGATTTCAAGTGTGAAAGGGGGTTTTTGCCCATTAATTTCAGGTTTGGGCTAGGTGTGAAAGGGGGTTTAAGATGGGGGTTTTTTTAATGAAGGCTTGCATGGAGTTCTTAACCAAGTATGAATGGGATTAAGAACTCCATTAACTCCCCTCTTTTAATTAATTCCCCCACCCCCCTTATTTGAATTTTTAAAGAAGAAAGAGAGGGAGGGAAACCTCCTCCCCCCCCCCCCCCCGGTTTCCTCTTGGAACCGGTGGGGGGTGTCCCAACCGGTGGGGGGAGCCCCACCGGTTCCCCCTCTCTCTCCTCCCCCCTCTTGGCCTATTTAAATAAAGGGGAGTGGGAGAGAGGGGTCCACCTTCCTCTTTGGGCAATTTTTCTAGTTTGGGAGTTTGCAGATTTTCCCTTCCTGGGCTGCAGGTTTTGGTGCCCTGGGGACTGTTTTTTCGGGCCCATTTGGTCTCTCTATTGGGTCTCATATTGGGTCCCTTATTGGGCCTACCTCCCCTGTTATTGGGCCTTCATTTAAGGCCATTTTGAGCAAGTTTGGAGACCATTTTGGCCCCATTCCGGGACTGGTTTGGGCCTACTAGGGGTGCCTATTGGGCCTCTTTTTGGGCTCCCCCATTGGGCCATTTATTGGGCCTACCTTTCCCGACATTGGGCCTCCGTTTCGGGGCTGATTTAGGTAAGTTCCGTAACTGGTTTTACCTTATTTCGGGACAGGTTTCAGCCCACTTTGGGACTGAACTTGGGTCCATTTGGGGGCTTATTAGGCCTCATATTGACCCCACCCATAGGGCTACTTATTGGGCCTATCTCTCCCACTATTGGGCCTCCATTTCGGGGCCATTTTGGGGGAGTTCTAGGACTGATTTTGCCCCATTTCGGGACAGATTTTAGTCCACTTTGGGACTGATTTCGACCTCTGTTTTGCAGCATTTGGTGTCCCTCTTATTGCTGCATTTGAGGTCTCCCTACGGGTCCCACTATCGAGCATCGCAAAGGCGGTTCGGGAGTTGATTTCGGGAGCCGAAGCAAGCAACTTGGGGCTGCCTTAGGCTCCTAAAAAAAATCTGATTAAGGCCTTCGTGGCCTAGGTATGTTTCTTACCCCGTTGCCCTCGTAATGCGAGCCCATGGTTTCTTATGGATTTCTAGTATTCACCTATATCATAGGCATACATTTTATTTTGCATGACATGGTCCTTCATGAACATATCGTCATGCCTATGTATGTGTATTCTCCTATGGGAATTTCACATCGACGCGAGCATGCGTCATATATGCATATTCATACAATGCAAATCTGCAAATATGTATATGAGATTATTTTTGGGTTCAACAGGGGTATAGGCTATTTATAGAAGTTTTATAAGGGGCTGCCAAGTGGCGACTTACAATTGGTTCTTGGAGGTGGGCCATGTCCAGTTGGCGAAGCCCCGTTGGTCCACGTCCTCACTCTTGTGATTGGTCCATTTGGCGATGACGAGGCGATGAAGATCCGTATGGCTTTTTATGTACGTCGCAGCATGCCGCCACGAGTGGGCAGCAGACCGGGGGGGGGGGGGGGGGAACAGCCCCTTACTGGGCTCCACAAGGGGCAGCAGGCCCAAAGGGGTTTGCCGCCCACAAGGGGCGGCATGCTTCTTTGGGCTTGCCCCGGGGCAGCATGGGATGTTTTTTGTTTTTGACCCTAATTTTATGATTTTGGGGTTTTTTAGATTTATTTTTTGATTTTGAGGGGATTTGAGTACTGTTCACGCGACAGTGCACTGTAGCAGTATTGTTCATACCTTTTTTTTTGTATAAGAAATTTGTGGTCCACAGGGACGCCTTGAAAACAATGGGAAGAGCCCACGAAACATTGAATATTTTTTCTTCATCTGGCCAAAGAATGAACCATAGGCCAATGTTGGTAAAGCACTTACACCAGGCCAAAGCTTACTTCCCCAAACAGTTGAAAATCTGATGGCATTTTGGTCTGCATTTCCAGCAGGCAATGGTGTTGCAACAGGATGCCACGTGCTGCTCCCTGCCAAGGAATTGGAAGCATTCATTACTCTTGATATTTGGTTTCTGGATTCCCAACTTTTCTTTAAAATTCTAATGTTGTGTTTTCCTCTAAGCCTTCCACAAAAAAAAAAACTATCATCCATCTCTCACCTGAGATTTTTTGGTTTAGCATCAATGTCTTCTATCAGATGATGTTAAACTCTCCCTCCTCCTCCAACCTTTCAAATCCTCATTGGGACTGTCCTCCCTGCTGCACTTCTTCCCGTCTTCCTTCTCTTGTCGCTCACATCCTCACGAATTTCCATGGACCCTTCAGGTAGTCTCCGCTGGACTATGTCAGAGCTACTTCTGCTGGAGCTATCAACTGTTGGGAGTGGATTTGTGGGAATAAAGGCACTTTTGTTTTATAAATTTCTGGAAGGGTGGATGAGAATCATACGCGGGGGGAAGTGGTGTGTAGGAAAAAGATAGGATTGATTTGGTTTAGCATCAGTGTCTTCTATCAGATGATCTTCAACTCTTCCTCCAACCTGTCAAATCTCCATTGGGACAGTCCTCCCTGCTGCTTCTTCCCGCTTCCTTCTCTTGCTGCCTGCGTCCTCGTGAATTTTCATAGACCCTTCATTTAGTCTCCCCTAGATTTCATTTAGTCTCTCCTAGACTGTCAGAACTACTTCCGCTGGAGATATCAACTGTTGGGAGTGGCTTTGAGGGAATAAAGGTTGCTTGTGTTGTGTAAATCACTGGAAGGGTGAATGAGAATCATAAGATGGGGAAAGTGATGTGGAGGAAAAAGATAACAAGGAAGGACAAAATCAAGGGATTGCAGAATATTGACCAACATTGTAGAATTAGATTGTAGAGAGTCATCAGAACCCTCCACAACTCCAGGAATGACGACTTAATGTCAGGAGAATCTATTAGGTTTTTTCTCTGCATTAGTAAATGAAGAATAACCGAGAGAGAGAGAGAGAGAGAGAGAGAGAGAGAGAGAACTGGAGGCTGCGGTAGGTCCAAACAGACCGCTGCCCTCCCTTTTATATCTTGAGTGAAAAGGGTTAACAATAAATTGGGCAAGGACAAGAATACCCCTTGCTCCAATAAAATACATAATAGACCCCAACTAGAGAAAATAAACTCATAAAAAACTTTGACGAAGTTACCTCTGACTACACTCTCTCTCAAGCTAAGCATATATGTCAAAAATGCACAGCTTGGACAAAAGAGAGACAAAAACTTCCTTAGACAACCCTTTAGCAAAGACATTAGGCAGTTGATCCACTGAGCGAACATAAGAGAGGCAGATCTTCCCATTATCCAACTTCTCGCGAATGAAATGACAATCAATTTCAATATGTTTGGTGCGATTATGATGAACCGGGTTATTAGCAATGTTGATGATAGTTTTGTTGTTACAATACAAGCGCATAGGTATGTGAACTTGAACACCAACGTCTTGAAGAAAGAGCTTAACCTATAACATCTCTGTAACGCCATGTGCCATTGATCGACATTCAGCTTCTGCACTAGAACGATTACAAACAGTTTGTTTCTTACTATGCCAAGTAACAAGGTTGCTACCTAGAAACAAACAATAACCAGTGGTTGACCTCCTATCATCACGAGAACTTGCCCAATCCGCATCAGTATAAGCATCAATTTTCACATTTAGAGCCTAAATGTACAACAAGCCTCTACCAGGACAGGTTTTGGTGTAACGCAAAATTCTTTCCACAGCCCACATATCAGGATACCGGGGAGCATGCATAAATTGGTTGACAATGCTGACTGCATAGGCAATGTCTGATCAAGTGAAGGATAAGTACAAGAGTTTCCTAACGAGACATTGGTAGGAACCTTTATCAGACTCAGACATGAGCTCCCCACCGAACTCAGATGATCCATGATTGGTCTGTATAGGGGTATGAGCTAGTTTACAACCCACCTTCTCAGTCTCTTGAAGCAAATCAAGAGCATATTTCCGTTCACAAACATAGAAACCTTTCTGAGACTTGGCCACCTCAATGCCAAGAAAATATTTTAGCTCCCCAAGATCCTTAATGTCAAACTCATAGGCCAAACTATCTTTAAGTTTTTGTATCTCTATAGTATGATTTCTAGTGATAATCATGTCATCAACATACACAAGAAATATTACCGTATGACCATCCACCCATTTGGTAAAGAGAGTATGATCAGAGTTGCCCTGTTGATAGTCAAGCTGTACCATGGCAAATCTGAGCCTGTCAGACTAAGCCCTTGGAGACTACTTCAAACTATATAGTGCCTTCTTGAGCCGACACAGTCTCTCTATGGCTTCTAATTTAGGGGGCCTCTTCTTGTAAATCACTGTTAAGAAAGGCATTCTTAACGTTTAACTGGTGAACTTCTCAAGAAAATTGGACAACAAGGGAGAACATAACTCTGACAGATTTGAGCTTAGCCACAGGAGCAAACATCTCTAGATAATCTACACCATAAGTCTGGGTAAAGTCTTTGGCAACAAGTCGAGCTTTATACCTTTAAACAGTACCATCAGAATGGTACTTAATAGTGTACACTTAGTTGGATCCAACCAAACTCTTTC
Organism: Zantedeschia hybrid cultivar; assembly: GCA_030544215.1. Lineage (NCBI taxonomy): Eukaryota > Viridiplantae > Streptophyta > Magnoliopsida > Alismatales > Araceae > Zantedeschia > Zantedeschia hybrid cultivar. Next base: position 47,945,415 of record JARZZO010000009.1, read on the forward strand.
CTGAAGGCAAACTTACTAACTCCAAGGTATTGTTTCTTTTGAGAGCTTGTATCTCTTCTTCTATGGCCTGCACCTACTTTGGGTCCTTAACAACTTCTGCAAATGAGTTAGGAACATGATAGGTGGAAATAGCAGCAAAAAATGAACAATAGGATGGTGAGAGACGAGAATAAGAAATATAGTGAGAAATAGGATGCTTGGTATACATTCTTGTCCCTTCCTAGACAACAATAGGTAACTCCAAATCCTCAGGAGTTGTAAGTGTGAGGGTCAGAGAATGACCTGAAATTTCAACAACTTCTTAAGATGGTAGATTTATGGAAGGCCTATGCTTGTGCCAAGTATGCTTGGAGTAAGTGAGAGTATCCAGTGGAGACTTGTCAGGCAATCTAGATGCAACACTAGTCGTATCGGTAACAAAGGGTAAAGGAGGAGCCAACTCTAGAGAAGAATCACCACAAGAACCAGGAACATCCTCCCCCTTACCAGAGGTTTGGGGGGCAAAGTAAGACTTTGATCCAAAAAAAGGTGACATATTTGAGGACATATTTTTCCCCCTTTTTTAAGTCAAAACATTTGTATCCTTTTTGAGTGAGAGAGTAACTTAGAAAGATGCCACGGATGGCTCGAGGATCTAATTTTGTAGACCCTGGAGTTAGGGAATGAATAAAAATACACACAACCAAAGACCTTGGACTCTAAAACAAGTAGAGGATGATTGGGACAAAGTATCTGGATAGGGGGACATAAAGTCAAGTGTTCGATAAGGCATACAGTTGATAACATATGAGATAATTAAGATCGCTTTTGTCCAGAACTTATTAGACAACTAATGTTGTAAAAAGAGTGCTCGAGAGGTCTTAAGTAAATGTCTTTTCTTTCTTTCAGCTATCCTATTTTGTTGGGGCGAGTAATCACAAGAGGACTCATGGATGATGCCCTCATTTTCCATAAAAACATTGAGAGTCTTCTCAAAGTACTCATTTGCATTGTCCGATCTGAACACCTTAATCCGCCTTTCAAATTGGTTCTCAACCATGTTGCAGAACACTTGAATAATCTGAGATACTTCTTCATGCGATTTCATGAGGTAAACTTAACAACAGTGGAAAAAGTCATCAATAAAACTGATGAAATAATAGTGACCATCCACAGAGAAAACATGAGATGGCCCCCAAACATTAGAGTGAACAAGTTATAAAGGAAAGACACTTTTATTCATAGAATTTTGAAAATTAGTTCTACAATGCTTAGCAAGTTAACAAACTTGACACTGAAGGGTGTCAACTTTAATTGACTTGAATAATGAAGGAAATAAGACCTTTAAAGACCTAAAAGACAAATGTCCTAAACGACAGTGTCACAAATAGATCACTTCATGTTTCTTTTCCATGCTACCAATACTGAATTGAAATGCAACTCGGCCATCAGGCTCCAAATGATAGAGACCTCCCACTTCACGACCAGTCCCAATCATTTGATTGAGTTTCAGGTCTTGAAAAACATAATGAGTGGGAAAAAAGGTTATTGAACATTGAAGTGATTTGTTTAAGCTGCTAACAGATAAAAGATTAATAGGTAAGGCAAGAACATGAAGTCCGGAGGACAGATGTAGGTCATCATTGAGACTTATTGAGTCTTTACCCGCCACTGTGGCACGAGTACCATCTGCAATGGTGACGTTCTCTTGCCCAGAACTCAAGGAATATGAAGTAAAGAGAGAAGAGGTACCGTCATGTGATCTATAGCACCTGAGTCAATGACCTAAGGGTTATTGGGGAAAGCAAAGTGAGTCACACTCAAGACTGTCCCAGCAGAGGTGGTAGATGAAGGCGTGCCAAACTAAGAGATGATTTGCTGAAGGTGCATAATATCACCAGAGGAGAGAGCAGGTACCTGAGGAGTAGTAAACCCACCATCTAGAGAGGGTGTGGAAGGGTCACCTGAGTCTTGATTAAAGGCTACATTGCTCTTTGCTTGTTGTCCACTCTTAGAATTTCTGAATTTCAGCGGCTTCTTATCAGGATAAAGGTCCCAACACTTGTTTATATGATGGTTGTCCTTCCCACAATGAGAGCAATGTCTTCTTGTCTTGTCTTTCTCCTTTCGCTGACCACTGTTACTCTTTACAGGCTTGAAATAGGCACTCGCAAGTCAGATGACTCAACAACGTCTCGGTTACCTATTATGACAATACCACCACTCATTACTTTCTTTCGTCCCTCCTCTCGCAGCACCTTGTGATACACTTGTTCAATGGATGGCAGGGGGTCAATATTAAGTATGTAAGCGCTTAAGCTCTCATACTCATAGGTGAGACCAACAAGAAATTTGAAGATGCGGTTCCACTCCACATGTTGCAAATAGACCCTCTAATCTTCAGTACAAGCCCAATTGTATGCAAAGTAGTAGTCTAGTTCCTCCCACATACTTTTTAGCAAACCGAATCAAGTGGTAACGCTATTATGTTTTAACTCTTGTATATTTGTTGTCAACTGATATATGCGAGAGATATCCTGCTTTTGGCCATACATTAAGTTCAGAGTATCCCATATCTCTTTTGTTGTTCTCTTCATTATGATTAGCTGTTGAATCTCTGGACTTACAAAGTTGAGAATCCATCCCATAACCAAGTTGTTCTCTTGCTCCCACCTAGCATAGGTGGGATCCTCATGTGCTGGTTCCTTAGTCTTACCATCAGTATAGCATGTCTTACCTCGTCCTCTAAGGAAAATATAAGCAGAGACAGATCAGAGTCAGTAATTGGTCTATATAAGCTTCACTGAAGTCATTTGCATAGCAAGTAGGTAGTGCTTAATCGATGAAGAACCAATAGGATGCATCAGGGAGGAGTTACCTTCTTGATCAGCACTGCTGGTCGTAGAAGACTCTATGACAGCCCCACATGATATAACCAGAGGAGAAGGTGACTCCCAAACATCAAGCAAATAACTCCACCAGGAACCAGCCTACTCCTAGGGTAAAAAAGGAGCACCAAACACTTACAAATAGCCACCCGGCCCAGTCCCTTACTGCACAGGGAGGACCGAACCCACTGGACAGATGGTACTGGCCTGCTCTTTTGTGAAAACAGATCACCCGGTTGGAGAAAAAAAAAAAGCACTACAGGCCACAAACCACCAACGGGACAATAGGGGGTACCGGCCTGCTCTTTGGTGCCCTAGGACCACCAACAGGGTAAAAACAAAAGCAAAGAAAGGGGCTGAACCTGCTGAATAAACCACCAACGGGACAGAAAGATACCTAGGGAGGGACTGGCTTGCTTAGGATCACCAACAGGGCAAATAGGAAGGGCCGGTCTGCTCCTAGGTCCACCACCATGCACCGCTGGGCAGAGAAAGGGACCGGCCTACTCTAAAGTCCACCACAAGGTACCGTTGGACAGAGAAAGGGCCGGCTTGCTCCTTGGTGCCCTAGAATCACCAAAATAGGGAGCAAGAGGGAACCGGCCAGGTCTTGAATGCCCTAGGGCCACCGGACAGGGCAGGAGGATGGCCGGCCTATAGGGGAAACCCCCCAAAGAGGACCGACCAAAGCAAAAGAAGCCCTAGGAGGGTCCGGCCTGCTCTGATACCATGAAGAATAATAGAGAGAGAGAGAGAGAACATAACTGGAGGCTGCGGCAGGTCCAAATAGAGCGCTGCCCTTCCTCTTTTATATCTTGAGTGAAAAGGGTTAATGATAAATTAGGAAGGACAAGAATATCCTTTGCTCTAATAAAATACATAATAGACCCCAACCGCTCATACAAAAGAGGAAAAAAGGAAAGTAAACTCATAAAAAAGTCTGACAAAATTACCCCTGACTACAGTCAATATGGAAGTGGACATTAAGGACATCTACTGGACTCTAACAGGCATGTGGACCTAATGCAAAGAATAGAGAAGAAGATTTCGTTCATGGATTGCAGACTGTAGTAAAATCAGCAGCAACTTTGTTGCCTTTATTACAGTGTGAATGGCAAGTAAAAGACCAAATCATACGAAATGGAAGGCGGCAAAAGGATTGTTTGAGACGCGGATAAGATCAAACATGCGGGTGTTCACAAATTTCCATGGCCAAATTTGCAGAGACAACAAGCATTGCTTTTGGATAGGAATCATGGAATCTATAGAACGATCAATCCACTTTTGCTATAGCATAAATAAACTAGACCAATTCTTAACCACATTCCTGCACTTGCCTCCCCCAAGCCTAAGGAAAAAGAACATGGAGTTTTCAGGTTTTAAATGGCATGTGTAAATGGGAGGGTTTCAACCACTTGGTGAAGCAATGGTGGGATGAAACCATAGTTGTCAATCCCGTCCCAGTCCTTGTCCCCTTTTTCTACTGGGATGGGATGTTCCTGTGTCTCGGACAATTCCGGTGTCCCGTCCCGAAATTTTTTCCATACACATGCCAACAAATATAAAACATACGTATATAATAAATAATCTGAAAATAAACATATAAATGTATAAATAACACAAAATTAATGCAATAGAAGCATTGAGGATAGATTTATGGATTTATAAATGAGTATATTCATCAAATAGACCTCCCGGAATAAGTTTATAAGGAGCTTAAATGCTTAGGAAATCTCATGTAAAAATACAAATTCTGGTCGGGAAAGGTCGGGACAGGCTGAGACAGGCCAGGACAGACCGGGACATATACTGGGACATACCAGGAACTGTTCTATCCAAGGTTCAAAAACTCGGCTCGGATCGGCACGGATCGGCCGAGTCGGACAGGTTTTGGGCCGACCGTGCCGATCCCGAGTAACCTGGCCGAGTCCAGGACTCGGATCGGCCGGTCCGAGCCGGATCAGGCGATCCGGGACCGGATCGGGCCGGGTCGGCTCGGATCAGCCCGACCCAGCCCCCAACGGCTAGTTTGACTAGCCGTTGGAGGTCAAACTAGCCGTTCCCAAACGGCCAGCAACGGCTAGTTTGGGCCTTGGAGGTCTATTTAAACCCCCCCAAGGCCCTCCTAAGGCTCCACAATTGCCCTTTGAGCCTCCTAACATTCTTGCTCTCTCTCTCTCATAGAATTCTCTCTCCATCTCTCCCACGAGGTCACTTCTAGTCTACTACAAGCTCCGCAGTCTCTCATCTTCTTGTGCTGTGAAGGAATGGCATCTCAAGGTGCTGCTGAGCGGTCATCTGGGAATCCTCCTAGTGCTGATCCTGCTTGGGGTCATTGCACACCGGTGGACATGGGCCAAAGAAAGGTACAATGCAAATATTGCAACCGGGTTGTCTCTGGCGGGGTCTACCGATTCAAACAACATCTTGCTGGAATAAAAGGTGAAGTTGCAGCATGTGCTCGAGTTCCTTCAGAGGTTAGGATCCAATTTCGAACTTACATGAAGGAGAAGGAATCAAGCAAAGCAAGTACTGCCAGAAGAAGACAGGAAATTCGAGAGGAATTGACTGAACCAGCGCGAAGGTCTGATGTTGGAGTCCGGCTTGGTGGAAGTAATCAACCTATAAATGTTGATGATTGGGATACAAGTAAGTTTCTTATTTAACTTATTTTCATGTTCTTCATTTAACGTTTTCAGACAAATAGTTATAGTAGATTAATTTTTTTTCTTTTACATTTAAAGCTGAATTGCGACATGCAATGGAAGCAAGCCGGCGGTCCTTTGCAGATGAGGACTTATTTCGGCACACTGGAAGATATGGAGGACAAGGAAGTGGCTCCACACCTTCTGCACAAGGGAGCACTAGCGCCGGCATGAGCACTAATGTATGCGAGGAGCTGCCTCAGGAGTTCACTAGAGCTGGAGATCGTAGAGTAGGTCCAATAGATCCCTTGCTCACCAAGAAGAGGGATAAACAACCTTCTATTAGTGTTGCATTCAAGAACTTAAAACTTTGTAAGGAGAAGATAGGGAGAGCTACATCTAGGTGGTTTTTCTATAACAGTATCCCTGCTAATGCGGCCAAGGGGCCATATTATGAGTCCATGATCGAGACCATACAAGAAGTTGGCAAAGGGGTTGAGGGACCTTCTCCATATGAGATATACAACAAGTACTTGGATATGGAAGTTGATGACATCCGAACATACATTAAATCATTTGAAAGGATCTGGGATGAGTATGGATGCACTTTAATGTGCGATGGATGGACAGGTACATAAATCTTATATTCAGTTTCTTATCTTATCTTCATTTTTTCTTAATCAGAATGGGTCTCTTTCTGATTTCTTATCACGTTTGGAATTTTACAGGGATAACAAGAAGAAGTATGATCAACTTCTTAATTTACTGTAAAGCTGGAACCGTATTTTGGAAGTCCATTGATGCATCTGGAAAAATAAAGAATGCCCAGTACCTGTGTGAATTAATGGATCAAATGGTGGAAGAAGTGGGCGAAAAAAGGATTGTCCAAGTCGTTACGGACAATGCAGCGGCGTTCAAATTAGCTGGACAAATGTTGATGCAGAAGAGAGAACATTTATACTGGATTCCCTGTTCTGCTCATTGTATTGACTTGATGTTGGAAGACATTTGCTCTGATCCGATGGTAGATGGAGTGGTCAAGTGTGGTCGATTTATCACCACATTCATCTACAATCACAACAACATTCTGGATATCATACGCACACATACTCATGGAAGAGAGTTGCTTCGTCCGGGAGCCACCAGGTTTGCATCTCAATATATCTCTCTAGATAGTTTAAGTCAACAAAAGAACAACTTGATTAGGATGGTGGCATCGGAAGATTGGGAGAATCACATATTGCGGCATGTACCAACTAAGGTCAGAGAGAAAGGTAAGAAAGTGCCTGATCTAATTCAGTCTAGACCCTTCTGGAGGGGGGTGCAAGCGGTGTTAAATGTTGTAGAACCGCTTGTCCGTGTCTTGCGATCTTGTGATGGAGAAAGAAGATCGGATATGGGTTTTTTATATGAAGCTATGGACAGAGCTAAGGAGCTCATTCAACTGAACAACCCAACAACCTTTGTGAAGTGGTGGGACATAATAGACAGACGTTGGGAACACACTTTACATCACGATCTTCATGCAGCTGGTAAGCTACTAACTTTCTATATGTATTATTTGTATACACATTTTTCTTAAGTAATAACTAACTTCGACTTATTTATTTAGGTTATTTTTTCAACCCTCAGTACATGTTTAGAACTGATGGGAAGAAGGATAGCTATGATAGTTGTTCGGAAGTGTTGATGGGGGCTAAGTCTGTTATTAAGCGTATGCTTGCAGATGAGGACAGAGCAATATTGGCATGCAAGCAAATGCATGATTACAGAATGATGTTATACCACTTTGGGACAAGTACTGCTCAAAGAGCTGCCAAAATTTTGAGTTCAGGTTTGAAAATTATTAACTAGATGTTCTACTTAAATTTTAATTATAGCTTGCACATTGTTGACATGGCCAATTTTTTATTTACAGCTGACTGGTGGCTAGATCATGGAAAAACATATGGGTATGAAGATCTAGCCTATGTTGCAATTCGGGTCTTAAGTCAAACAACCTCTTCATCAGGCTGTGAGAGAAACTGGAGCACCTTTGGCTTGATTCACACCAAGCAAAGGAACAGATTGAAGTCGAGCCGTCTAGAGAAGCTAGTATTCTGTCATTATAACATGAGGTTGAAGCTAAAGAATCTGGAGCTCATAAGGAACCTTCAAAGGCAGGAGAAAGAGAGAATTTCCGGACAAGCCACAGAGACGACACATGCAGAAGAACCCATAGACTTGGATGAGCTGTTCGAGGAGCAACATCCACTAAATGCATGGGTTGATGCAAGCACCTCAAATGAGCCTGAATTCAACCCAAATGATCGGGAATGGGCGGAAGGTGAGTTAGATAATGTTCCATTACTTACTGATTTTCAACCTCCTTCTCCAAAACGTCAAAAGAAGAGCAAAAAACAAGTACCAAGCAAAAGGAAGAGTGGTACTGGAATTCAAATTGCTGATCTGGAGACTATCGAGGAAGATGATGAAACGCCAGAACCAAGTGATGAGGTCTAATATCAAACCTCAAATGACTCGACATCAAAGACGAGCTCCGACAGTTCTGAGGATGGCGGAGATGCTACCAGTGCCCCAGCCCCAGCTCCACCAATTCAATTCACTGGAGAAGAAGAATTCACACATGCTACCCAAGATGAACATCATGGTAGCAGAGGAGGACGTGAAGAATCTTACATTCAAACATTCAGCAGATCAAGGAGGAAGGACAAAGGTAAAGTTCCTCAGGAATATCAGGAGCAACTATCAGATGCATCATCATATAGTCAGCCTACTGGATATGTAGTTTACCCTCCTCAACATTCTGATACATCCGACTATTCAGGGGGTTGTCTAGAATATCCACAATTTTCAGTCATTTATACCAATACGGATGACTATAGCCGGTATGTGATGCAGTATGAACAATACTACCAGAGCTATATGTCATGGGCTGAGTATGTTAGCCATATGTTCATTCAGTATAATGTACGTTTGGAATAAATGTAAGTTCATAATCATATATGTAAGTTTATTCAAGGTTTTTTTGTCCAACAACATCTTATGTACTTCAAATCAATGTATTTCAACACAATTATGCATTAGACTTGTGTTTTATATTTTTTCCACATTTTTTTCTATTTTTTTCTGCTATCCGAACCAGCCGAGCCTGACTCAGCCAGGATCGGCCGGGATCGGACTGACTCGGATCGGAATCGGCCGATCCGATCGGTTTTGGACCGGCCGATCCGGGACCCGATCCCGGGTTTCTTAACCTTGGTTCTATCCCATTTTCTCATTGGGACGGGACATCCCAGCCAGGATAGGTTGGGACAGGATGGGGTTGACTATTATGGATGAAACCTCTAAGGGAGAGAAGCATGCCTTACGTTCACCAATCAGCTTAGGTGATTAAGGTATAAATTAAAGAAATAGATCAAGAAGTACATTTAGTGCATTGACGGTACCTCAGACATGAGATAAGAATTTGTTTGAAGTGGATGGTACAACAAATTCATTAAATGAAGAAAAGGATGAATACAAGTATAGAAAAAGAAAAAGCTTCTCCAAAGCACACCTCGTATACAAAATAACTATAGCAAAAATATCTCACCACTCCTTAAAAAATAAAAAAAGGAGTATTTAAAAGCATGCTTTCTGCACAAAATAGAGGCCCATTCTATAACTGACTGCCCAACAAAAGAAGCAACCCTCTCTGGATCCAATGCTTCTCTATGGATCCTTCTATTCCTTTCACCCCATGCAGCCCATAATGTGACGTGAAGCACCAGCCACCACAACATGGTATCATCCTTAAGCACCTTGCGCTGAAACCATGTGATGAGGAGCTCCTCCACTATATGAACATACCACATCTGCTGCCCTACTCTAGCAAGCATCAGCTCCCTCACTTCGACAGTGAACGAGCAAGCAGCAAACAGATGATCAGCTGACTCATCCATATTACCACATGGGCAGCAGGTGGTAGGAACATCTCCCATATACCAAGCCAATCTATCAGCAGTAGTTAGTCTACCAAGGGATATCCTCCAGGTAAGCACCTGCACCTTTAGAGGACTCTTAGTGGACCAGATACACCTTGTGAAGCAATGACTGAGTAAGTTGAACTGATGAAAAACATACCCGAAGCCTGCCATCCACGTCCATCTATCCCATTTTGCAGGATCCACACTGACATCTTGAAGAAGAACAAGTAACTCACAAAAATCCAGTCTCTTCATCCGGAAGAGGTCTTCTAAAACTAGGGAACCATCCTCACTCATCTTGTCCCGCATCAAATACTTGTGCCACCACTACTGAGGGATATGTTGAGAGAGCAAGAAGTCTAAGGAAAAAGGCTGCGAAGGGGAACACGACCACCCTACCGATCCTTCCAAAATAAACAAGACTGTCCATTCCCAACGATTTAGCCGACTTCCCACCTAAATGATATCAATGGAGTGTAGAATGCCCCTCCAAACATGAGAGACACCATGGGGAGAACTGGGTGACAAATCCCACAATTTGGTGTTCCTGAAATATCTTTGCCTAATGATGTCCGGCCACAAGCCATCCTCTGAAGCTCTCAGCTTCCAAAGCCATTTAGACAGTAAAGCAAGATTGGAAGCATGAATGCCCTTAAGACCAAGACCACCATTATCTTTGCTCCTACAAATCCTGCCCCAACTAATAGCATAGCCTCATTTCTTCACTTCCCCACTACCATGCCAGAAAAACTGGCGATGGATAGAGTCCAACCTTGGGGCTAATGAACAAGGCACCCTGAAGCTGGACAAGAAGTATATAGGGAGGCTGTCAAAGATAGACTGACAAAGTACCATCATTCCATCATAAGATAATAATCTACCTTCCCAACCTGTAAGCCTAGACTGAAACCTTTGGACCGCCCTCTGCCAGTCTTTGCATGTCAATGCCCCAGGGGAAGCGGAAGTCCCAAATAAGTGATGGGAAACTCCCAACCTGACAGCCTAGAATCAAAGCTGCTCTCCTCCAAGCCTCTTGGCTTTTGCAAATCCCGATGAGACTACTCTTGTGAAAATTTACTCTCAATCTAGTAATCTCATCCGACCATTCTAGGATTAATCTGGCCATGAAAAGCTGCTCCTCATCCTCCCCAACGAAAAAAAGAATAGTGTCATCTGCATAATGGAGATGACTGATACGAGTCCCTTGACTGCAGACCTTAACACCTGTTAAGGTTCGAGCCATTGCTGCTCTATCCCACATTTTGATCAAAATGTGTGCCACCAGGACAAAAAGTAATGACGACAAGGGATCCTCCTGTCGAAGACCTCTCCCATCGTGAAAGAAACCCGACGGCTCCCGATTAAGAAGACCACAAATGTAGTAGATGTTAGACAAACTCTGATCCAACCCATCCATCTGTCATGAAAACCTGTCTTCAATAATACCTGAAACAGACACTTCCAATTAACCCTGTCATAGGTCTTCTCAAAGTCAAGCTTGAGCACTAATCCTTCCTTCTTTTGATGCTTCATGCCAAAAATACACTCGTGGGGCATCAGAAAATTGCTAGCTATAATCTATGAACTAGATTTTAAAAAATGAGCAGCATGACTGCTCAAAAGAATAAATACAAGTACGGATGAAAATGGAAAAAGATAACCTGAAATATCCGTTCTTATCTGTAGCTTATAGGACACATGTGGATATAAATTTAAGGATAAGGATGAGCATATTATCCTTATCTTAAACAAAAGGAAAGAGCTATTTCTGTATCCTATAACCTGATTATCTGTCCTTTTGTATTTTATGGTATAATATCATAATACAACATATCTATAAAAACATATTTTATATTTCATATTATAATATTATAATATAACATATTTATGAAAACATAAAATCTTTAAATTTTTTTGACAAATGCATAAGTTTAGGTAGACACTTTAATATATGCTTCTATATGGCATAGTGACTTTCATATTTTCTTTTACATATAGTTAGCAAACTTGTTAATTTATTTTCTTTGTAAGTTTGACTTCATTATTTCACATGACAAATTTGAAGTTAGAAATAACCGTATCGATGCTTATGTTATGATAATTGCATTTGATGCATATGGTGAAAAAATTATAATTTAATTTTGTTGTGTAAACCAAGGTTTGCCGACTCAGGGATCCAGATTGGAGTGGGTTCGGCCAGATACGAGTCAGATCCGATTAGACTCTGTCGGACTCGGGCTGACTCGATCCAACTCGCATGACTGCCACGTGTCAAGCCAATGAGTTTGTCAAAAGTAAGGAGCTCAAGTTATATTTTAGAGAAATGTATCCTATTAATTGATATAAAAAGTATAAATTTACTTATCAAATGAAAAAAACTTAATTTAAAGCAACCCATTATATATGTATGAGTCGGCACGATCCCGGTCCGACTCGACGCGTACCAACGGATCGGACTCGCCCATATACGAGTCGACTCGTACGAGTTGGCTTGATCCGGTATGATACAACAAACCATGGTGTAAACAGGTGTAGAGCTATATGCTGTCCAATAATTTAACTTTTATGCATCCATTTCCATTTTTTGGATAGGGATGTGGTATGCAAGCATAAGGATAAGGTTAATGATATACTTTTTATTTTAAAGCTATTATCATCACCATTAAGTAACCTTTTTCATCCTTGCACACAAGTTTAAAATGAGAAAAAAGAAGAGTGCAAAGCATCGCTCCTAATGGATGAGATTGAATGGAAGGGAGAATTGGAGAATAAATACATGCTTAAAGTTTTAAAAAAAATGAAGTGACTACGATACTTGTTAGCAATTCTTTGTTTGCCACCGTGGTACACCACTCAACAGCAAAAAATCTGGCCAGAAGGCTGAAGAGTTGGGCAATCTAGCAGATAACTTGAAGAAGGATCAATTGCGGTGAAGGGAAGTTATACTGGATGACATTCATAAAATGGAACTTATTGAAGATGAACAGCAACCTCAATCAAGAAGATGTAAAGCAGAAAACTGTGTTGAAAGCTCAGTGGCCGAATTCATTCTAAAGGAAGTGACTAGATGGAAGCAGAGAGCAAGAGTTCGCACTTCTCAAGAAGGTGATCTGAATAATAATTTCTTTTATAAGGTAGCAAATGGGAGGAGACATTATTGTCTTTCTATAGCAACCTGTTCAGTTCAGAAAAGTGGTGCTATGCCAGCTGGATGCACCCCGAACCTTTGAAATTGTCTGATAAAGTGGTAGCTCTGTGGCAGAAGGTGGTGTTGGAGGATGAGGTTAGCACTGCAGTTTTCTCTCTTTCCAGCGAGAAGGCCCCAGGTCGTGATGGATTTCATATTTTAAGATTTTTGTCCTATAGTTATCCTTAATAGGTTATGTAGGTAATTGCCAAAGTTTTGGGCTTCAAGATTTTTTTGGGCAGGAGGGGGGAGTACTAGATGACATTATAGGGAGAAAATCAATGTGCTTTCCTTCATTGTAACTGTAGATAACTTAAAGATGCTTTCCTATTGGCGGATGAAATATTCTTTTCCTTGGAAGAAAGGCAGAAGATAGGTTTGGCTTGTAAGTTGGATTTTGGTAAAGGTTATCAGAGGATTGCATGTCATTATTTATGCATTTCACAAGTCTTCATAATTTCCCAGAGCAGACCATGGCTCCTTTGAGGAATTGTATTTCTCGTAAGCCAAATTGTTAGTTTTTCTTGATGGTAATATACATGGATTCTTTCAGAGTTTGCAGGGATCGACCCAAGGTAACCTTTTGCGACCCTGTTACTATTTGATATAGTGGGTGTACAGTTGTTGAAATCCCCTTGGAAGATTTCCCATATGCAATATGTGGATGGCACACCACTTTTCATGGAGGGAGGCTCAGATCAGCTGGAAGTTAGTTTTCTTATTAAAATATTTCAAATGCAGTTAAGGTCTGAGGATTAACTTTGCTAAGAGCTCCATTATTGTCATTATCATGGACAATGAGCTTGTTAAGCAATGTGTAGGGATCATAGGATGCAAGGTGGAGAAATTTCCCATTGAGTATTTGGAACTGCCTTTACACTACTGACGGACCAGAGTTGCAGATTGGGTCATACCTTTGAAGATGGAAAAAAGACTAGCATTGTGGAATGCCAATACTGTGTCTTGTGGTGGTCGATGTCTTGTGGTGGTTGGACCTCAAGTGGAGATGGACAGTTATTTTAATTTATTGCTTTAAATGGAGCAATGCCATTATTTGACTTTCCCTTTATGACGGTAGATTCCCTTCAAGGTGGAGATTGGGGAAATTTTGTAGTAATCAAGTCATTACACATTAACCCACATACGACCATGGAGGTTAGGTCAGGGCTCCAGGTAGCTATTTGCCTCCTACAAATTGTGGAGATTATGGTTTGGCCTCGGACTCTATTTCTAACCTTGGGACAATGAGTATAGTGTCACTGATGTGTAATGCATGGTTAGGTTTTGGATACTGTCATTCTGCAGGCTACCTCTCTAATTCTTTACTTACCTGCCTTTTGGGATGACCAACATTCTGTTGCTGATGGGCAAGCATTTGTTAGAGCTTGCTAGCTAGCAACTTCAATGAAGTGATTGCAACGTGACTAGTACGACGATGACATTATCACTTATAGGTAGAATTTAGACTCAGCTACTTGTGAATTAGAAATAGGCCAGCTACGAGGAATGAATGTTGGGTTGCATAAAAAGCAAAACTGGTCTTTGGTGAGACTAGAGGTGGTCTAAAAGAACACAATCCATTGAAAATGAGGATCATATAAAAGTGAATTAAGTGTCATATCAAATGTAATAAAGAAAATGAATTCTAAACTTACGTTTTCTTTCTTTTTAATTCTAACAACAGACTTGATAAAACGATATGCCTTGTATAACTTTGATGGCCTATGAACTTCCAACTTGCTCAACCTTTCAACCACGCTGTGCATCTTAGGCTGATCTGGATCTCGTTGCAGGCACTCTTTTGCTAAGGATATGACATCCTCTTTGTCCCTCTTGTTGCACCCTCTTCCTCGAAGGTCCTTGCTCATTTTGATCTTTTTCTGAAGAACTTCTTGTGCAGGCCTCTTCACTTTCTTTTTTGTGAGAAGTTCCACTAAAACCATTCCAAAAGCATTGATATCTGTTGATACGCTGCCATCTGCCACAAGGAGACTAGATCAAATCAAGAGAGATAACTTTTGTAAAGCTAATACAATTTCAAGCATCATTAGTCTATGCAGGAGGTTAATATCATTCTTTTCTCTTAAAAAGCCGTTTATTATTCTTGTTAGAATCATATATGAAATTATACATTTCCTATAATAAATTGGTCTTTATTGAAACATGTTTTTTGTTATACATTGTTTGTAAATTGAAATCTTAGCATGTCAGATTATAGTCGAAAATAAAGTTATTTGAATAAGAATTGAGTTATACAATATGGTTTGTGTAAATAGTTGATGATTTTACCACAAAGAATTAAAGGAATTGTCTATTTCTGGTTGGGCATAGAGGAGATAATAGGATTAGTTGTACAAAACACTAATAGCTCAAGTTATGTTTATAGGTCTTTTAAAGTGTTGCTGCACATGTTCCATCGCTCCTTTTGATGCCATGGGGTCACTAGTGAAGCATCAATGAAATATGATCAAAATATCTATGAAAAATTGGAATTAAAAGTGGTAAAGGCTTGAGAATGTTCGATTGTAGAGTTTGCAGCGTATGGATGGAAAAAATGTGTACTAGAAGTTGAAAACTTGTATTTAGTTCAATCGTGTTTACTATAAAGATGTTTTGTATAGTCAAACTAGATGGGGAGCTTATACAAATTGTTATGTGAAAATAGTATAAGATGAATCACAATCATTACTGTTTTTATGAGATAAAGGTGAAGTTGATTTAGTTTTTTATTTCTTATTTTATGTTTAGTATTTATGTGTCGGCCAATGTTGATTTTGACCAAGAAATGAAAAAAACTAATAGATATCATAACTGGAGAGGTCAAACAAGTTTTGACTAAGAAATTAAAAAAAATAACAGGTATCACAACTGAAGAAATAAAGATAAACTAATATTGTGAGAATCTTAGTTTTTTTAGAATCCCAAGTTGAAAGGTCTTTATTCTATCATTTGCTAATGATTTACATTGAATTTTCATTCAAAGTATTATTGAGAATGATGTTCGAAAGATTGACTTGTTTAGATCCCAAGTCATTTCCTACTTTTGATGAAGATATGAAGTGAAAAGAGATGCAATTTCTTTTGATTAGAGAAAATGTTGTTGAAAGAGAAGGATTTTAGAAAATTAGTTGTGTAAAGGGAAGAAAATGGTCTATTGGAATTGCAAGGTTGAACACATTAGAGTATTTGTACTACAATATGCAGTACAAAAAAGTACCAATTTTATCTTTTTTTATGTATAGTGCTGAAAAAAATCTGAAGAGTATTACTAGTGTGGTGGGAAGGTTTTCCTCGTAAATCTATGAGATGAAGTTCTTATTCTATTCACTTATTCATCAATAGTTGTACTGTACCAAATTTTCTTCCTTCTGTCTTTATCAATATTTTTTTTTGATTTAATTAAAAGTAAGCTCCCAAAAAATAGATATTTACAAAAATCTTTGTAATTCAAATATTTATGAATAAGTCTGCACAGTCTGCTGTAAGGTTCCTAAGTGTTACAAAAAAGTCCTCGAGAGTGGCACCAAAAAGGTGCTCAAAATGGCTTTTTTGTAAGAAAGTTGAGATTGCAGGGGTTTAATTGTAAATAGTGGGATTATGAGGAGTTATTTGTAATATCAAAGGTTTTGAAGGGTTAAGAAATGAAAAGTCCTATTTTTTTTTAATATCTAAAGTACCCTTTAATACTTGTTCTCTACTTGCATGAGCCTAAACTATTGCCCCTTGTTAGTTGGTCTATAGTTGCATGAGTTTAAATTATGACCGGAATACTTTATACCCATTGACTAGTTTTGTAGAGATTTTGATATGGATTTTGTGCTGGTTAATATTACAGTGATTAGGTAGATTGCATGTTATGTAGACAGTTAGCATTAACGAGTGCAATCGGTTGAAATGCATTCGTAAATATAGATATCCTTTCATTAGGTCTAATCAATGTTAAATAGTTGACTTAAGTTGGATGATGATTAATAAAATAGGAGTTAGTTTGTCAACTTACCCTTGGAAGTATTGTATGGATAAGTCCCACTAAAAGGTCCACCTTCGCTTAACCTTTTTGCGCAGCCAAAATCAGTTAGTTTGACATTGAAATCCTGTTTAGTAAAAGGGAGATCATCTAAATCAAAGTATTTACAAAAAAGATAGTAGTTCTTCAAAAAAAATGAGTAAATGAGGAATAAATACCTCATCGAAAAGTAAATTCTCCGGTTTTATATCTTGCACAACAATAGGATCTTGTTGATTGTGCAAGAACTCAAGAGCACGAGCTACTCCAATTGCTGTTTCTAAAGTTTGATACCAATTCAGTCCTGCATTATTGATTAATATAAGTTTCTTTGATAGGTAAATGAGCATCCAAAAAAATAAACTATAGTATGAAATTGACCTTTGAGTACATCACAGAGTGTCATGTTTGCCATGTACTCATAGACTAAATAGCGATGATTTGTATCCACTGAATATCCAACTAAGCTTATGATGTTGTTATGTTTACATATAGGTAAAAGTTGTATTTCCATCTGTAAATAACAATGACATAAATATGTATCAAATATGTGTATATGAGGAAACTTAAACATTTTATCCAAAAAATTGAATGTTTAAGCTTACATTCCATTCGTGAAGGCATCTTTCTGGACGATTTTGACTTCTTTTTACTGCGATTGTACGCGTCGGCAATTCATATGCATTTGGTGCTTCAATCCTCCCAAAATATACCTGTCCAAAATTGCCTTCACCAAGAAAATTTTGTTCATCAAAGTTGTTTGTATAATGGTGAAGATCCTCAGCTGAAAATGCCACTGAAACAATAAAGTGGCAATTCAATTAATCTTCATAACAAGAAACTTGGGAAAAAATGCAAATACACTGAATGTTGACATATTATGAAACTTCAAGTTGATGATAAATGTTTAAAGATTGAACCTGGTTCCTCGTAAAATTGTAAACTTTCTCCTGAAGATTGTCCATGCTCGAAGTTAGTTGTTCTTGTTCCTGTATTTTCATGTATAGTATGAGCCTATATATGAGTTTTACAATGTATAGGTAAAAGAAAAATTTGATTTTGTTGTAGACAACAAAATTAAATAACAATAGAAAAAGCAGTAACTAATCACATTCTATTGTATGAAGTAAGAAGGTGGTGTCTTTGAAATTCCATCTATGAAAGAAAAATATGGACAATTAGATGAATATCTCTTTCCCCTACAACACACCCCTCTTACACACCCTCATTCCTACAAAAAATTAAAACGAATGATGCATTTGTCTTCCCTTCTCCAATCCTACTTGCCTTCTGGATTCCAGTTAGTGGTTGTTGCACGGCAGGTGGTTGTTATCCTCTGGCTATTTTTTCTTGATATTGGTTCTTCACCTGTATTGTCATGGATTTTGCTAATTGATTCTTCAGGAAGTTCAGAAGAAGGAATTAAATGATGTTCTTACATCTCTTTTAAAAAAGGGATGACAGTTCATCATGGAAATTTGTTGGCATGATACCACTATTTGATCCTTTGCGGCATGATAGTGTTGAAATTGTCCGCCAGTTTCATAATATTGGTATGCGCTTGAAGATGGTTACTGTTAGTACTTTTTTCTCCCTGTGAGTGAAATGCTGGTTTTTGTTTCTCCTTTTAGTTGCTTTCATTTGAATCTTACTTTCAGGTGATCAATTATGTCATTTCTAAGGAGGTGGCATGAAGGCTTGGAATGGGAGCAAACATTTACCCAGCAAATCTATTATGTAAAAGAGACAGGGACCCTCCTCCAACTGTATTTTCTGGAGATCTACTTATTGAGAATTTTGATTGGTTTACGAAATTCTTGGAAGGTGTGCTTTCTCTTAAACCCATTTTCACTGGAAATTTGGTCTACTTAATACAATAATTTATTTTTGAGTTGAACCAGGTGACAAATATGAAATTGTGAATATGTTACGTTGGAGGAACCATATCTGTGGAGTGGTTGGAAAAGGAGCAGGTGAGGTGCTAGCTATGCAGTTCGTTAATTTTTCACTTACATTTCCGCATGCCAGTGAAGTCGCAAGAAGGCTTTCTGATGTTATCTTGGCCAAAGGCGAATAAGTTGTTTTGATGTCTGCTGTCTTATACGAGTAGAACCATCTTCCAGAGGATGAAGAACTGCATGACAGCTGCCATATCCAGCACTATATATGTTGTTCTTAGCTTTTTGCTTATTTATCTGATATGGAAATTCAACATCTCCCCACTTATGGTTTTATTAATTGTCATCCTAAATGATGTGACAACAATGACAATGTCAATGGATTGGTCGAAGCCATCTTCCATGCCAGATGCATGGGTTCTTAGAGAGATTTTTGGAACTAGTGTGCTATTAGGAGGTGGTCTGGCCTGGATAACAATTTCTTTCTTCGTGTTAATAAGGGAGAGACTCGGTTATGTTCGGTAAGCATTCTTCTGAATCGCATGTGTTCATGCTAATGCATAAGAAATATCTCTTCAACTCTAACTATTGGACAACGATTGGGATTGCATACTCCTCTATTAGTTTATGTACTCTGCCTCTGTTGATCAATTAAAAGTTTGAGTATTAGTAATTTGACATTCAATAGAATATTGTCTCAGAATGATGCATGGCAATCATGCATTGCACACTTTGTTCAAAATAATCCACAACATGTGTTACAAAGAATATTTTCACTATCATGTGTTTGAAGACAGTCACCTTTGGTGCATTCATTGTCTACTTAGGTACCTCTGAAGGTTCTGCTTCCCAAGAATCTTCTGTTTTATGCATTTAGATTTAAGATAGTTTTATTTATTATTATTATTTTGCTGAAATCTTGATTGCTTTATATTTTTACATATTCACATATGAATTTAATGTCTCATTTATGTCTTAAATTACATATTTTTTTTTCCTCAAAGGTAATAGAAGCTTCTGTTTATCATCATGTGTGCACTTTTAGGGCTCATAAACAATGAGGTGGGACAATGATAATGCTTGATAGTTCATACTTCTGTTTATTACATACTTTTCTTTTAATCATTCTTTATAGTTATAATCTGTGACATTTATAGCAAAAAGTGAGTTAGTTGAACTTGTTGCAAATGTTTAATAATATACAAGTAAGGATAAAAGGAAAAGGCTGCTAGAGTGAGTCAACCACTTTACTGAATAGTCAGTCAAACTATGAGATAGGTGCCTCCTCCTCCTATGCTTTTCAAGGTATTGTTTTGTACCAAGACTTAAAAACCAGACTTCAGAAGTGGACCAATTCTAGCTGCTTCCTGTTCTAATTCTAGTTCCATGGCCAGTTTGGCCAAAGGTTGGTTGGTTCTGATCTGATTCAACCAGATTTTAGTACCATGTTTCATACATTACTTTCTCAATAGGACTACACATACCAAGAATGTAGGGCTTTTTCCTGAAGGGTTCTCTTCTTCTTCTCATCTCTCTATTTTCACCTGTTTTGCCTCTCAATTCTAGACCATAAGTTCTAAAAAGATCCTAAGTATTAATGCACACACCATGTATAGTTCGGCTGTGCCACGGTATTTGTAGAGTGGTGTTACCTCCTTAACATTGAGTTGCAACTGGATGCATCCCATTGTATGGCATTCTAGTCCTTTTGGATATTTTACTCTCTTAACTTTGTTGTACAACAAGCATCGACAATCTTTTATGAAACATCCTTGATGGATGGTCTGACCTGGCATCCTCCCATTGGATATATGACCTTCCCACTAGTTTTAGGCTAGCCCAAACTTTATGGAAAATAAAGTTTCCCAACCACAAGAATTGTATCTTACGTTACACCTTGGTTATGAGTTAACTGTGCAAATAGGCCTTGTTTAGAAGTTACATTTTGGAAAGATAAAAAGTTTATCTTAATTTTAAAGCAATAGGTTCTTTTAAGCAGTTATAATGTATACATATATTTGTTGGTTTTTATGGGAATGCTTTTGAATTCCGTGAAGATTGGCCTTCACCTCATGCACAGTCTAATAACAATGGAGATCTTTTCCGCACATTTCTTATCTTAGTTCCTTCTTTTGTTTTCATAGGTAGACAACTACTTTAGAAGTTAAGTGAGCTACAGTTATGCTTGATAATTGTTTACCTGGAGATGGACTTACATATATTCTCTCATTCTTCACAGGAAGTTTTTAAAGTCAGAAAATTGGTGCATGATAATAATGCAATGATGTCTACTCTATACCTACAAGTGAGCATTACAAGTCAGTCCATGATATTCATATCTCGAATTCGCAGCTGGTGTCCTGTGAACTGCCATGGACCTCTCTTGTTTGCTGCTTTTTTGGTTTCACAGCTGGTAAATTCTTAGCCTTGCATAATAGGATTACTATGATGCTTGAGACTGTTTAAGATTTTTACTTGATCATATGGACATTTAGGGTTCCTGGTGTAGTTAGCTACTTTATATTGCCCTGTCATAGAGTTTTATTTCAACATCTGCAGGCATGTAGCTGCTGGGATGCACTGAACATTTGGTGATTTGTTTCCTTCCAGTAAGCCATATTGGTAGAGCTCTCCAACATATTTAGTGATATTGTTGAGTCCTCTAACCTCAAATTTCTATGATGTTACTTGGAATTTCTTTGAATTGTTGGAAACTAGATTGCCAAGACATTGTCTCTAGGATGTCAATTTCATGCTGAACTTCTGTGTAAATCAGAATTGCACTTGGGATTTTCCCTCTTATTCCCTTGTTGCACTATGCACCATCCATTGTTGTGCAGGAGAAGGCTCTTTAGCAGGCAATGAATCTTGCTCTCTAGTGGGTGATGAATCATATCCCCCCGTTTTAATGTTTGGGCATTTTTTTAAAGTAAAGGTTGGTCCGACTTAGATTGGGATTCACACCATGGAAATGTAAGGCCATAGTTTCAACTCTCAACTAATATAGAATTTCATTTTTATGTCTAAAATTGTTTTTTTTTTTCATTCTAGAATGCAAATTTCTATTTTCCTGTATTTTCTTATTTTTGATTTTTTTAGAGACTGGGGATAACTGTGGACAAGGTTGGTCAGTCAAACTATGACTTAGGTGCCCACTTCTCCTATGCTTTTCAAGGTATTGTTTTGTTCCAAAGACTTTAAAATCGGACTTTAGAAGTGGACCAGTTCTAGCTGGTTCATGTTCCAATTCTAGTTCTGTGACCAGTTTTGGCCAAAAGTCGGCCGGTTCTGATCTGGTTCAACCTGATTCTAATACCATGTTTTATACGTGACTTTCTCAATAGGACAACATATACCAAGAATGTAGCGCTTTTTCCTGAAGGGTTCTTTTCTTCTGCTCATCTCTCTATTTTCACCTGTTTCGCACCCTGTATTAAAAGAGTAATACTTACTGCAATGCTCCTCCGTGTTACATGTAGGAGCATTGCCGTGGGTAATTATTTTTTTTAAAATTTTTTTTAGGTGGCCTCCGAGGTGTTCTAACCGTGTGTACAGAATAATGTCTGATCGGACGACTTATAAAAATTGAAAAACAAAAAATAAAACTTCGATGAACAGTTCATGCGTACAGCATGAGTTATAGTTGCTGCAATGTCCTCCCGTGTGCTGCATGCAGGGGCATTGCAGTGGGTTAATTTTTTTTAGGTGGTCTCTGATGTGCTCTAACCGTCCGTACAGAATAGTGTCCGATCAGACGACCCAAAAAAATATGTACAATAAAAAATCAAACTCCCATGAATAGTTAAAATTTTGATGAGTGCCGTGGAATGCCGGGAGATGAAGATGAGTGCCGTGGGAATGCATACCCATAGCTGATGCTGCTGGCTGGGAAGGTGGAGCAAGAAGAGGGTAAAGCCCGTTCTACTCCGCTCCTGGGGAGTCCTCGGAGGATCTTCTTCAAGGCCGGCTGCACGTGGAGGCGTCGGTGCCTGGGGAAGGCGGCCGTGGGTTGAGGCCGGCGTAATGAAGAGTTGAGGGAGGGGGAAGGCGGATGGAGCAAATTTATTAAGACATTTATATATATAATATTAATACAATATATCTATTTATTTAAAATTAATTTATTTGTTTTTTCGGTTCGTTTTGGTTTCACAACTTTGTGAAATCGAATCGGACCGAATAAAACCCCGAACCGAATCACTTGCTTCGGTTCGATTTTTCGATTTGAACCGAATTATGTATAGTCCTGGTGATTATGTACCACCATTGTGAGTTTGGGTGGGATCAGTAGTAGACCGGTTGGACCTACCCAAGCCCGAGCACAAAGATCAGAAGGCACGTAAAATCTGATTGATGTTTTAGAATTAAGTATAAAATATATCCTTTTTTTGAGATTTTTTGTATATGTACTCTGTCCTATTTTGTAGCAAAATAGGTTATACGAGAATTACTTATTCTGGATTGTTTATGTCAAAATAAGGAGCGTTTCACTTTGATAGCAAGGCAGATTCTACGGTTGTGCATAATTCAGTTCAAACCAAAAAATCGAACCGAACCAAGTGATGTGGTTCGGTTCAATTTGGGGTCATATCAGTTTCACAAAGTTGTGAAATCGAACCGAATTGAAAAATTGAATAAATAGATATATTATATTAATATTATATATTTATATATCTTTATATTTTAGTATCATATACATATTTATGTATAAATATGTATTTTTAAATTTTAATTTTAATATTAAATACGTATATATACATTTAATATGAATAAAATATATAATTTCGATTTGAACCGAATCGAACCGAACATAAAATATCCAATGGACTCCAGTAGCCTGAACGTAAGTCACTTTACCGACAAAGATAGATAGTGGGTGAAGTCCTCTGTGCCTCTAGAAGTAAAAGTAGAACTACTTCTCGAGTGAATTAATCAATTACAGACTGATAGACTCACTATCCGAACACATCTTGTTCTCAGACTTGGTCAATTTTAGCATTTCTTTCTTTCCTTCGATTCAAGGCTTATTGGAACTTCGATGAAGTCTCTATCACTTATTGATTAACAATGAGAAAATTAGTTATCTCATTTAGACTTCAAATCAATTAGAGTACTCCTTATTCCTTCTTGTAATTGCTATTGTTAACCGATTCAGTCTATCGCTAAAACTAAATTGATTAGATGTATTGATTATAAGACTATTGCTAAACGATTAAAGTTTCCTTGATAATCGCTATCGCTAACCGATTATGTATTTGCTAAAGGCTAATTGATTAGTTATATCAATTAAAAGACTCGGCACTAATCGATTAACTCTATCAATTAACTTAAGCACCGCTTCAGTTAAGTTGTGTTGTCTAATTGATTACGTGCCCAATCGGTTATCGATTATCGATTGACTGCCAAGTCATCGTTTAATTGATTACCTCCACTTAATCGATTAGAAATTCCTATCGATTAGCTACTTCGATTATTCTGGCAAGCAGAGAATGGTCATGTCAAAGAGAGGTCATGGCTATTTGGGTGCAAACAAAGGGTCGGATAAGCATTGGCGCAAAGTTCTTAAAGGAGAAGAACTCTATTTAGTGATGCAATAGATGGACGTGTATATTTTCAAAAAAAAGGGAAGCAATAAATGGCATGTATTTTGTTCATATTTGCCTAACACCCTTCATTTTATAGGAAGGATGCACACAAGTGTCCTCTTTGACAGTAGGGTAAAATCTAGAGGCTAATAACTTAGGCAGCATAAGTTTGGAGTTCCCCTTTATTAAAAATGACGATGGGTTTATGGCGCCTAAGTTATTTGATTAGCTTAAAGAAATTACTACATAATGTTGCATTATATAGGCTTTGTTTTGAACCATGCATGCATCGTTTACTATTTTCATTTGATCAAGAGATCATAGTAAAGTCATTGGCTCATCACTTTGATTTTTATTTTCGAACCTTAACTTTGTCTTCACACTACCTCGAACAAGTCAAGCTATGAACTTCATTCTTTCATCCTATTAACCCCTTTGATTGGATAGGCATCCGATAGTGTGTTAAGAGTCTCACGGCGACTGATGGAGCATCCCTTGAGTTGTGGTTTTGGATACCATCCTTCTTTTTCTCTTGAAATTCTAATCTAGTTGACGATTGATTTAGTGAGACACTGCCCATGGGATTCCCACCTAAGCAGAATGGTCTAATTAGGGTATAGCATAGAGCCATTTAATCCACTTATTAGTATGTTGTGCTTCCTTGCAAACAGGGTGCCACAGAGGGCAGTTGTGAACACCCCATTTTGGACCATCCTGTAGACCAGTTCGAGTGTCATTTAGTAAATATATTTTGTTTTCGACCTATTTTAGAGCCTTTTTAGGAACTTTTTCTTAAAGTCAAATAGAGGAAACAGATGGCTGGTCAATGGCCATTTGATGTGTTAGACACCAAAAAATTGGTCGTGTGCTTCTATTATAGAACTTATCCATTTCACTTGCTCCACATGATCAACAACCTTTGACCCATTCTTCACCCTTCTCAATGGCTAGAGGTTTTGAGGAGGTTTCTAAAAGGCTTATGTAGCACCTTCTCATTCACCGAAAGTTAGGGTTTGTTGGGAGGCTTATCTTTTTACCTCTTCCATCCAAATTTCAAACTTTGGAGGGAATGTGGGATGTTTTAGGGTTTCATTTCGCTCCCATGACCTATGTAAGCTCTCTTCTATTGGATAACTCGGGTTAAGAGGGACCATTAAGGTTAGGCTTCCTATTTCACTCAAAAGTTAGAGAAATAGTGACTCTAGGCCTCATCTTTTTACCTACCGTTTGGAGCTGGTGAGATCTGGAGTAAGTAGTAGCAAGAAGGCTCTAGGAGGGAGGAAGTGTTACACAAAGAAGGAATCCATGCAGCCCTCACCTCAGCGTGGAAAGGGGACCCCACCCTCCTCTCTTTCTCTCTCATGTGTTTCTCTTCATAGTCCTTGTCATGTATCATACACTTTCCACCCACTTACTCTTCCATTTAGAGCACCTAGAACCGTTCTTTAAAGGGTTTTCTTCATGTTAAAAACACCAAAAAGATGAGAAGGTGAGTAGCCATAACATTTGTTCATCCTCCTCCTTAACCCCCCTATCTCGTAAGCACATCTCCAATTGGCCATTTTTCCAACTTAGAATAGATTTTTATAGTCCCTTTTAGTTCTAATGGGTGTTTGTTATCTCTAGAATTTTCAGGAAATCAAGTGTAAGGCCCCTTCCCTTAAAGGAAGGGAGTGGAATTCAAAACTCCATCCGCAGGCGAGGACGGTCGTAGGTGCAATCTCGTGATCAATTCCTACCCTTTAGACCTAGGTAAAAGTCCTGGTGATAATCGTCTTGTTCTTGTTTTCATTCATATTCCTATGCCTATCAATATTACTTCAAGGGTTTGGTCCTCCAGGAACGGTCTCCACTCACAAATTGAGTACAAGGTCATTTCCAATGCCTACACTCCTTCTAACCTTTTTCCTCCACCACTCTTCCCTCTTGTTTTATTTATATATGCTTGCAGACCTTGCAAGGATGGTGAATAGTGAGTATACCTCAAAATGTCTCACTATCTAAGCCACGAGACCCTTTGATTGTAGGAAATGCACCAAGCTGGCTCCTCTCTTGGCGAATTCAAAATTCAAGTAGTGTATATAATCTCCCACGAGTTCCCCTCCCATGTGCATTTGTTGTGTTAAATTTGTGATACAATCTACAAAAACACTAAATTGCATCTTAATATTATTTTTAGTTATACTTGATATTTTAAATGTGAGCTTATCTGTATACATTTAATTCGAGATGTCATTAGTAGGTTTTTTTTAAAAAATTTACAACCAAAGAGAGAAACCTTTAATCATTACAGTGATAAATAGACTCATCATCTAAGACAAATTATTTTTTAATGACGTAATTGAATTGCTGTGGATTCTTCTTCGAAAATCAACATTCTATATCAATAATTGAGTTCCACGAGCTTAGGTAAATGTAAAAGTATTTTCTATCATTTTTAATTGATGTCAATTTTCTACTTCTTTATGACCAAGGAAAATCCAACTATGCACCCTATCTGACTGTGTGAGTTCTATCCTAACCATAGATGTGTTGTTTACTCTCGTATACCTATAGGCTATAATAAAGGAGAGGTCTTGTAAATCTTATAACTTGTGCTACTTTTCCTAGGACTAGGTGAACAAACTTTAGTCTAGACATAAAAAATATAGATGCTTTTCGATGAGTAGAGACAAATCCACAATCACATATCTTTTCGTGAGCATATTCCTACCCATCTATTCTTTGGACAATTTTGTACATTATATAAATGAAATTATTTTTCTTTCTTATGACTTTAGAGTCACAAATAACTCTTTTCTCATTATTCTGTTTATTTCTGGCATTTTTATTGTATAATCATTTTTTATCTATTAGACATGCTGTTAAAATCAAAATTTGCAATGAGATTGAACAATAAAATTCTTTCAGATAGAAAATGTTATAGACACCGTCATAGATAATTTCAGTAATATGAAAAATATCAAATATTACTTAGGTGACATTTCATCTTATATTAAGGTACTCCTTACATTTTTCTTTGATATTTCTTATATTTTTGTGATATTTATGTGAATATAAATATATTCAACTTGGCTCCACATCGAAAACTTTCTAGCTCTGCCATTGCGTGCTTTATGAGCCTAATCCTCCTCGTAACCCCTTCTCAAGTTAGTGGCACTCTGGCAAATATCAATCCTACAGGATCTCTACTGGGACATACAACCCTTATGAAGAAAGTGTGATGGTTTTGGCCCTCTACTTCTATGTTAATGTTTAGGAAAAACATATTGTCGCACCTTCCAAGTTTTCACACACTTTGTGAATGAAAACTTCATGGTGTTATTGTTTGACAATTTACCTTGTGAAAGTTTTAATCATCGGGAATCTACGTATGGAAGGGCAAACTTGGGATAATTTGGATCTTTTTTATAAGAACTAAAACAACTTAACCATTAAACGTTTATTCCATTATGTTTTGCTTACCCTTACTAGAAAAGTCCAAAAGCACGTTATCTCTACTTTGAAGGAAAAAGGACACCTCTCCATCTTCAAACAAAAATGAAATTTCTCTCGTTAAGCAAAAGGTAATTAGTCTTCTCAACTCTTTCTTTATTCTCTCTTCATGCAAAACAATTTTTTGTCCTTTAAACATGTATCATTGTAATATTTTCTACTCTCTCTCTC
Organism: Zantedeschia hybrid cultivar; assembly: GCA_030544215.1. NCBI lineage: Eukaryota > Viridiplantae > Streptophyta > Magnoliopsida > Alismatales > Araceae > Zantedeschia > Zantedeschia hybrid cultivar. Next base: position 47,973,237 of record JARZZO010000009.1, read on the forward strand.
TAGTCCTCTTTCTTTAATATAAATCTATCCTATTGATTATTAATTATATCAAAAACTTACTTTTATTGCACATAATAATGCATAAGAAAGTTTAATTATCTTCTTTTGCCTTTAACTCGAAAAGAATTTAACAAGAGATTTCTAATATGTCTATTTTAAATCAAAATTCTCTACACTTCTTTTATGTAAACATTTCTTATTTTAACGTAGGTCATTTCATGTAGGGATAAAAATGTAATATTTTTTTTTGATAAATTCGTTTTCAAGAGACAGACTTTAATTTTGAAACTTAGATGTGACATCCTCAATTTTAGATACAAAAAAAAAGTGTAAGAAAATCTTATGAAGGACTAGTAATATAGGACTTTTTCATATAATTAGAAATTTAATTTTTTCGTTGTTTAACTCTTTGACCTTTTTACCATTTTGTTATAATCTTATATGTTATACTACTATAAAATTTTGGTATAATAGAATATGCCTAGCATATTCCATCCGTCCAGAAAAAATGAGAACCTTTGGATTATAAGCTTTCATCACAGCCCGTTGGATCACGTTTAATTAATATTTTAATTACTTGGTTATTCACCTCTCTCTTTCTCTCTAATGCTTCCTCTTTTAATTAGTAATAGTAGATTTCCAATTTAGGTTGAGATTTAGTATTACATGTGAAAGTTGGGATTTGAAAGAGCGTACAATGAGTTAATACCCATTGATATGGTTTAAGGTTTTAACAATGAGTTAATACCCATTGTTTTTTATCTTTTTACGTAATAATAAAGTCTAAAATTTGAAATAATTGTAGAAAAAATATTTATACGACATCAGAACTTAACGGAACAAAACTTACAGTGTGCCATTAATAAGATAAATGTGCCTATGAAAAATAAAATTTCCATTCTCAATGTTTGAGAAATGTAAGTATAGCATATCAAATTTAGATTTACATAAATATTCACTATTTATTTTAATCTAGATTTTTTTACTTAATTTGAAAATTTGTCTAACGCATTCATTTTTTATTTTTAAGTTTAGTTAACTAAAAATAAATAAAGTTAATAAATTAACAATATAAAGATTATGAAGCCCTCCACGGTGACAATATAGAATATTTTTTATGTTTACATAGATATAAAGTCTAAAACACGAAATAATTGTGAAAAGGAAATTGTTATACCACCTCAAAACTTAACCTAATAATACTTATAATGTGCCTGTTGTAAGACAATATGCCTATAAAAAATGAAGTGTCTATTTTCAGTGTTTGAGAAATAAAAATATATTATATCAAGTTCAGAACTTAAATAACTGTAGACTATTTATTTAATTAATTTTTTTACTAAATCTTTTACTTAATGCAAAAAATTAAATTTCCTCCAAATTACATCTTAATTACTTTTTTGGTTGAACATGAGTCTTCAGTTAATATCTTTCTCAAGACGCATAGCAATCCTCTTGATGGGGAATTTTTAGCACTACTAAAGTGATGAAAAAAGTTACCAACTTTTCTTACCCCCTCAAATGGAGGAATCCAGGTGAAGGAGTTTTTTTTGCAAATTACCTAGTAAAAGTGCAACAATATTTTAAAGTGTTGGCATCTCCCATTCACCTGTCACGTTAGCATTATCTTATTAAGAAAATTGGGAAAAGTTTCCCGTCAGGTTAGCATTATCCTATTAAGAAAAGTGGGAAAAGTTTCCCGTCACATTAGCATTATCCAATTATGAAAGTAGAAGGGGAGGGAACAAAAATGAGGGCAATGATAAAAATTTCAAAAACGGAAATTAAGTGAGAGAAGATAAAAATATCTCTCGGTCTCTAATACATAATGCATGTTTCCTTTTTATATAACAATCTAATATACTTGCAAAGAGCGCCTTTTTATGTTCCACTAAAACAATCCCACATTCTCACTAATATATGTCCTTCGACAGATATTGGCCAGAGTAACCACAAATTAGTAGCAACTCTCTTCATGATATAGAGAAAAACTAATGAAATAATTGCCAAAACCCTCTCAATATGAAATAAAGCATATCTTATTTTGATTGGTATGATATATTTTTTATGGGTTTGTCATTAGCTTTTAGCAAGGCTAGTTATTAATTCTTCTCTTTTCTTTTCTAGTTTTAAAATCTTATTTCTCTGATTAGGTAATGACTGGCCTACGTGTGCAGGGGGCATCGCCGGCGGGCCCAACCAGTGTCGGTGCCACCGCCAGCTGAGTCGTGCAGTGCTGGGAGTCCAGCCAAGCTTGGACTCCTTCCCGCCACTGTCGTCTTGGGGGGAGACCACCCCACCCTGTTGGGCAGCTAGGGTGCACCCTAGCCCGCCCCGACAGGGAAGGGGGTCGAACCCCAGCTCAAGCTGGGACTGAACCAGGCTCGAGCCCTACCCCAACCCAGGCTCGAGCCAAATTAAAACCCCACGCCTAAAAATAAAATAAAGTTGAATTTTAATTTTAAATTAAAAATTATTTTGAAATATAAAATTTATTCTATTTTTATTTAATTGGGTCATTAATGATTTTGAATCATTATTAATTAACAAATGTTGGTTAATTATGACTATAAAGGTTAAATTAGTAATTAACTCTAACTGTCTAATTTAACAGTTAGATTAGCAGTTAATAGTTAATAATTGAATAATTAGATTGTTAATTAATTTAAATGTTAGATTAATTTTTCAATTATTGGAAGTGTTCTAATTGGCATGGAATGTTTTAGAAATAATTAATTTTGGACTGTTTGCACATGTGATGCATGTTTACTATTAAATGAGATTTAATTGTATGCTCAAGACAATAAATGAGTTTTCAAAAATTCAAATTAGCAATTTTGATTGTAACCTAATTTTTGTAAGTTAAAATTATTTATTTTTGAAATTCTTTTATTTAGCTATATGATGTGTTCTTCCATGTGTAGAATGAATAAAAGACACTATGGTCATAGATATGTACTTGTGAATATACTTTATGTGATAATGTATGGTTGTGGATCATAGATGTATGGTTTATTTTATCAATTGTTAATAAATAAAAGTCTGATTATCTCTCTCTCTCTCATACTCTGATGTACTTCTACCTCCATATAATTTTGTACTCGCCATAAGGCCTTCTTCAAATTATACATGTAAATTTTAAATTTTATGTAATTTGAGCGAGGCAACTGAGGAAAGAGCGAGGATGATCCACTACTGCAACCAGGAAGGCCGTTCGACGGAGATCTTATTGCCTCCATATTTGGAGGTTATCTGGTATAAGTATTATATTAGATTGTCTGTGCGTTTGACTATTTGATTCCAATCAAACCACTGTGCTATCCATGACCACACTTGACATGTATGTGATACATTGTTTTGTCTTTGATTATGAATCAAATGCTAGGTATAGTTTTATATAAATATATACGATATATTTATATACTATCACTTAGGATGTGACCAAAGTAAAAGTTGTCTAAAACTTTTGTCAAATTATAAGTCGTAACGTGAGTAGTTGAGAATTTACCGCGTGCTCCTCTATCGTTATAGTCATAGGACTCAAATTACTTTAAGTAGATTTGTTGTGCTATCCACAAGGCCTATCTATCTGTAAAGAGAGACTATGGCTATGGCATAAGATGCCTTCTGATCGGAGTAGAGGAACTATGTCCCTTGTTGTGCTATCCATAATGGCTACATGTGAATCTATGTCCATCTCGTAACGATGGTAATGTTTAGACTATAATTAATGGCTTCTTATGTTATCCACAAGGCCATTAAACTTTTGGAGACCGAAACTATGATCAGATATTACAAGGAGTTACAAGTCCCATGAGATGGTGCTATTTGATTGTATTATAGTTTGTTGTGCTATTCACAAGATTGTACTATAAGTCATTGAGATTCTGATCCCCACTAGAGATCGTCAGTGTCTCGCGTTCTGTATATCTGATGTTTATACAATCCATCAACAATTAGTTGGAGTAAAATTTCATTAAAAGTTCATATCTTGTTTTAGAATTTAATAATTGAACATTTGTTACTTAAAATTTTATTTATCTCATGTAGGAAAGAACGTTGTGAGATAACCCACTCCGTATATGCTTGATGCCAATCATTTGACTGGACCAAACTACTTGGATTGGCTCAGAAACCTAAAGATTGTATAACGACTTAATCAGCTAATTAGTCCAACAACTGTGTTGCTAGTTGGTAGACTTCCTAGGAAGGTCACTCATCTTGTGATTTCTCTCAACTGAGCACGCTTAACTTCGGAGTTCTTTCTAACTCGAGCTCCGAAAAATAGTTAACCGATGTTTTTGGTAGTTTACTGATTTAGTCTATTTAACATCTTCTTATACGAGGTGTGATAATCTACCTCCCCTTAGATAGGTGATGTTCTCATAGTATACCACAACTATTTTGGATCACAGGCATGTAAGATTCTAGAGGTGGTCCCTACAGGTTCAAGAGCTATCTCTCACCATGTAGCATTTTGTCTTATATGGGTTCAAGATGTAGCTCCCATGATATAGCATTTTGCCCTATATGACACTTAGTTCCTACATTTCCGGCTGGTGTTAGACTCTAATACCATATATAACGACTCAATCAGCTAATTGGTCCAATAACTATGTTAATTGGTAGACTTCTTAGGAAGGTCACCTATCAAGGGACTTCTCCCAACCAAGCACACTTAACTTCGGAGTTCTTTCTAACTCGAGCTCCAAAAAATGGCTAGCCGGTGTGGTTAGTAGTCTATTGATTTAGTCTACTTAACACCTTATATGTGGTGTGATAGTCTACCCTTCCTTGATAAGAGGTGGCTCCCACCATGTACCACTTTGTCCCATATGGGTTCAAGAGGTAGCTTCCATGATATAACACTTTGCGCTATATGGTACTTAGCTCCTACGCTTCTGGCTGGTGTTAGGCTCTAATACTATATATAACGACCCAATCAGCTAATTGACCCAACAATTGTACTAATTAGTAGACTTCCTAGGAAGGTCACCCATCCCGAGACTTCACTTATCTGACCACGCTTAACTTCGGAGTTCTTTTCAATTCGAGCTCCGAAAAATGGCTAGCCAGTGTTGTTAGTAGTCTACTGATTTAGTCTACTTAACACCTTATACGAGGTGTGACAATCTACCGTTAGACAAACAACGTCCTCATCGTTATATCACAACTATTCCAAATCACCAGGTAGATAAGATTCTAGAGGTGGCCCCCACAGGTTCAAAAGGTGGCTCCCACTATGTAGCACTTTGTCTTATATGGGTTTAAGAGGTAGATCTCATAGTGTAGCACTTTGTCCTATGTGGCACTTAGCTCCCATATTTCCGACCAGTGTCAGACTTAGATACCATTTGTAATTACCCAATCAACTAACTGGTCCAACAACTATACTAGTTGGTAGACTTCCTAGAAAGGTCACCTATCATGGGACTTCTCCCAACTGAGCATGCTTAACTTCGGAGTTCTTTCCAACTCGAGCTCCGAAAAATAACTAGTCGGTGTTGTTGGTAGTCTACTGATTTAGTCTATTTAACATATTCTTATACGGTGTGTTATAGATGATGGATATAGGTATCCTCTAAGACAATCATAAGGCACCTATTTCAATCTGGTTCACTTATAAATGGCATTAAATTTATTATGTAGATTGACATATTTATAATTGCATATAATGAAGTCCATGAATATGTGCAATAATCATCGGATTATGATGAGATCATAATAATGAGGCTGATGACTTATAAATATATATTCTTAATTATTCCTAGTCGTAAGATGTTTGAGAAGGACATCAAACATCCGGTGAGACTAGTACAGGTTATTCCAGCTCATATGATGAGGATAACTGATCTCGTTAGTTACTTGTGTAGAGACATAATGGTAAACTTATAAGTGCTCATTGGAAAATGAGTTTACTGAACTGATCCGACATGAATCGCCGAATGATAATTTATCTGACTGTCAACCGACTTGATTCATTGTCACAGTTGTGTGGTTGATACTTAGACTTGAGACACAAAAGACACCATGTCGGTAGACTTCTGAACTTTGACCTTGATCTATGAATCCCTATCTACGGGATCTCTAATAGTCAAGAATCGGGTCCAGCGGAAGACTTTCGAAGGTGATTGTGTGTTCAATAAAGGATCGTTCGCTCTCAGGTAACTAGAGAGAGAATGTTCTAGAATAGATTTGCAGGAGTCTCTGGCCAGAGCAGAAATAATATCAAAAAAGGTGTTTCCGGATATTGTACAGTGGAGTCTAATTTAAGTGAGTTGACCATCTAGGATTTGACAGTTGACCATATCCTAAGTTAACTCGAGAGCATTGTGCGAACGAAGAATTATAGTCACGCAGTAACTGTGGACGGACAGGTTACACGAGTTGGTTGGGATCATGCAGTGTTGTTTGGCACCCAACTTGATTGGAAGTCCGGTCAAATTTACATAAGATGTTAATTCGATTAAGTAATTATTTAAATATTAGATATTAATTAATTATAATAAGTCAATAACTAGTTATTGAAATTAACGGGCTGAAAATCCGATTGGTTAATGGGCCTAGAGGGTCACATGCAAAAGATTCTCAGGCAGTGGTGCTTAAGTGAGATTTATATTAAGTCAAGGACTTTTGTGAAAAGTCGCATTGACTTAATATATATGTGTTGTTGAAAAATCCTGGGCTAAGCTCTAGGGTTTCCCCATGCTGGCCGTCCACCCCTTCTGTCTCCTCCTCTGGGCGCCCCGTTCAAGGCACTGGGACAGTCTCCGTCTCTGCCGCGTGCAATTCCCGAAAATCGGGAATTCCCATTTGCGGGTTCTCGGAGAACGTTGCGGCGACGGATCTTCAGCGAGCGAGTTGATTCGGACGAGGGTGCGAGGACGAACCACCACGGAGGATCGCGTGGATACCGCTGGAGGCCGAACGTTTGTGCGACTCGTGGCATCGCCTCGACAGAATCAAGAAGGAAGTGGATTCGAATCTGCATACGGTGATTTGATCATCCCGTTTGCTTTTTTGTTTATTGCTTTTTGTTCCGAATCAGATCAGCATGCATCGGGCGGGAATTTATTTTTGATTTCCGCTGCGTTCTTCGCGTCTCACCCGGATTCCAACAGTGGTATCAGAGCCAGGTTCCGCTCTGATCCGCTTCGGAACGACTTAATTACGATTCTAAATTAATTCCATGCTCAGTTTCTTTTTCTTTCATGGAAATTGTTCATCGGATGAACAATAGATAATCAAATTATTTTTCCCATGAATAAAACGAATTATAATTGGGATTTTTCGTCGTGTTCTTTATGAAGACGAAGAATCGAATCATGGGCTTCAAAAAGGTTTGTAATGGAGGCTTTTGAGCCACAACCGGCCATCAACGGGTCGTCGGTGAGATCGAAGGCAGGCGGTGATGCCCCTTCCCTTTCTCTAAAATTTTCAAATGTTGAAAGAGAAGAAAGGGGAGTGCCACGATTTTTGAAAAACCCTCCGTAACCATAGCTTTTGGGGATTATTTTGGGGGCTATTGACAGTGCGCGGCTTGCCGGCCGGACCTCGTCGACGTCGAGGAAGGAAGGGGGATGTCCCCCCTTGCAACTCTCGGCCAGCCACACTCCTGCTGGCGTCGGAGAAGGTACTTGCAAAAGGGGGCGTTGGGCATACCGGCGGCAGCTGGCGGAAACCCTAGAGCCCTCTCGACCGAGCCACGCATGAAGCAACTGGACCGGGTGGTCCCGAGCGGCCCGTGCGATTGGCGCTCAAGGTCCCCGAACCGGGCCAGCCCTACCAGCGCTTGGACCTGGTCCAAGCACTCCCGCCCCTTTAGGGCTTGGTCCAGCGCTAGCACGAGCCTAGGCGCCCCATTAGGGCCTGCCTGGCTCGGACCAGGCTGCCCAGGCCAGGCCTGTAGCCCGGGCCCAGGGCCCAATGGGCCAACCCCATTAAACCCAGCTCATTATCCCCTATTACCCCAATGACCCTTTTATTATTATGATCCCCACCTATTTAAATTTAAAGCATAATTAAATTTTATTTTAAATATATTTTAAATTTAAATTTATTGTTTTCAGTTAAATGGGTCTTTTAAGATTTGATCTTAAATTTAAATTAACAAGTGTTGTTAATTATTTTTTAAATTAAGTGATAAGAAGAGTTATTTAAGATATGATTTTAAATATTATTAACAAGTATATTTAAGATATGATCTTAAATATAATTAACAAGTGTTGTTAATTAAATTTAATTAGGTGATTAGATATTTAATTTTTTAACAAATATTGTTATGAAATTATTGTTTTAATCAAAGAACACTTAATAAAATGTTATTAAGTGATTAATTAACTATTTGGAGTTAATTATTTCTTGAGAATAAATCTTAATAAAAGTTAAGGATTAATTAACACTTAATAAAAGTTATTAAGATAGTGAATTAATATTCTCATAGATCTCTTAATTAAAAGTTTTGAAGATCTAATCTACTTAAAAATGATCTTTTAATATAAGTTATTAGGAGATTAAATTAGGTCTAATTGTTACACTAATTTTGATTAGAAATGTTCTAATTAATGTTTCTTAATAATTGTTATAGAGAAATATTATTTAATAAAGGGGATACTTAACAAAGAGTTGTTAAGTAATTAAAATTGGAATTATAAATTTTTTCATAAGTGTTATTTATGAATTTTTAATTCTATCTAAATGTTAGATTGTTTCGCATTAATTGTTATTTATGTGATTTAAGATTAATCTAAGTGTTAGATTAATTAATTTAGAATTGTTCTAAATAATGTATGGAATATTTTAGAATTTTAATTTTAGTTTTGTATACACATGTTGATGTGTTTGATGCTTTAAATTAGATTTAAATGCATGATATAAAATAAGATTTTCAAAAATTCAATTAATCTAATTTTGATTGGTACCCAGGTTTTGAAAAAATCAAAACTATTATTTTTTTAAAATTTTAGTCTTCATGTGATGTGTTTTATCATGTGTGGATGGTTAAAATTTGTGGTGCTCATGGACTTGCACTTTATTTATTTCATATCATGTGATGATATGTGATTTATGTGGATTATCTTAGAATGTGTTATATGGGTTAATTAAATGTTAATTAATAAGGTCTGCGTGCCTCCCTCTCTCTCTCATTCTACTGTAATTATATCTCCCTCTATTATTATACTCGGCCATAAGACTTTCTCTTACAATTAATTTGTACTTGAAAATTATTTCAAATTTCATTTTATATTGTAATTGATCGTATTGGCTGAAGAGAGGCGAGGATGATCTACAAGTACAAGCAGGAAGGCAAAAGGAGATGAGATCATCGGTGCCTATGTGTTTGCATGTTTTAATAATATAATTGTTATATTGTTTTAGTGATTAATTGTTTAGCTCTAGTTAATCACCGTATTATCCATGATCACATAATGAATATGTATGGATGATGCATACTTTTTAGTTTTTTATTATGAATCGATTACTAATATTTAGGTATAGTTAAATATATATGATATATTTATAAACTATCACTTAGGATGAGACCAACATAAAATAAACAAAAACCTTCAACATAAAGTCTAAGTCGGAGTGCGAGTCATTGAGAATGCGCCGCGTGGCTCTCCATCAATATAGTTTTTAGAACTTGATTCAATGATGATTTGTTTCTATGTGTTTATCCGAGATCTGCCACCATCTGATGAAAGGACTATTAACTATGGCATCATGATACCTTGAGATTGGAATAGAGAAACGATGTAGTTTTCCTCACATTTATCCGAGAGATACATTCTTACTCTACTCTGCACGTATTTATGATAAAGCTTAGATCAGGAATAATGGTCTATTATGTTTACCCGGGACCATTAAAGACTTGGGAATTAAAATAAGATCGGATATTGTATGGAGTTGCAATTACCATGAGATGGTTGCTCTAAGATAATGGTGATGAGGCAGAATCCGATTCGGCCCATTGAAGCAAGCCCAAACCCTGTTCAGCCCAGCAGCAGCAGTACAAGGCCCTCAGGGAGCCTTCGGCCCGTTAGCGGCCCAACAGCCCTCGGCCCGTAAGCGGCACCGTCGCTCCCGGCCCAACAGGCTTCAGCCCGTCAGCGACCCACCAGCCTACGGCTCGGAAACAGCGCGGCAGCCCAGGGCCCAGCAGGCTTCGGCCCATCAGCGGCCCAACCCCCTTCGGCCCGATAGCCGAGTCCGGCCCACTCCGGTGGCGGATCTGGCGCTATGGCGGTTTATCAGTAAGCCCGCATTTAGTCCTATATCGGCTACCACCGTTAACCATCCTCTATCCTTTGCTATAAATACACCACTATTTATTGCCAAAGGGATGCTCGAAAAAGCCTCCGAGACCCTTAAGGACTACAGTCCGAAAAGCATTAAAGCTACATTCTCTGCCTTCTGAATCGAATCTTCTTAAGGAGCTAACTTGACCGTCGGAGGGGGTTCCTTAGGGCTGAAGCCCGGGACTCCTGCTGACTGGTTTTCTTCTTTTGTCCCTCCTGCAGGAGCTCGGTTCGAATCATCGCCGACCTTCCCGAGTCGGTCTAGACCGCCGACCTCGGATTCCTCTCCCTGGTCTCGACGCCGTGCGCCGGCTGCCCCGCAACAGAGGAGACTCGGTCTCGCGCCGCCCCTTCGTCTGCCGAAGGAGCTTCGGCCCCGACCTCCCGAAGACAAGCCAGCCTCCGACCGAGCGGCTCTCGGCCTCGGACCTTCGGCTTCGCCTCTGCCTCCTTCGCCTTTTAGATCCCCGTCGGGCCTCTAAACACCGATCCGACCCAGCTCCGGATCCATTTCTTCGGATTCCAGCTTCGGAATCCGGTCGTGATAGCTTCGGCTACATCAAATGGTATGATACTATGTGTTTATCCGAGGTCATACATACTATGATTTTTGGAGATTCTAATCCTCACTAGGAGACCGTCGGAGTCTTTCGTTCTGTATACCTGAAGGTTATATAGTCCGTCGATAAATAATAAATAATAATTTAAAATAAAAGACCATAATTGAATTATAAAAACTATCTGCTTAAATCATGTTATTTCCCTCGTTCACTAAAATGTTGTCTATTAATTTGAGATTTGACATATTGGATGTCAATACTTCTCATATTCAGATTGACTAATAAACTCTGAAGAATGTCTTCAGAGCTAAGTGAAAGTTACTATCCTAATCAAATATCATGAATTCTCTTACTTAGATAAATCAAGGAAGAAGAGCTATTCATAGTATGCCTTTTTGAAAGGCAGTGATTGTCATGAAATCTCTTACTTGGATAGACCAAGATGAAGAAGTATTCATTATGTACCTTTGAGAAAGGTAAGTGGTAAGATTTAAATGGTCGAATCCACACCAGAGAAAGATAAAGGAAAGTCAATTGAAATTGAGAAGTAACAGTTCTCTTACTGTGACCAATATAAGGATATTGATAAAAGTAAAATAAATATGAAACTTGAAAGAAGTCTCATATATTCTTATTATCAATTTTTGCATGTCTATTAGAAAATTAGCGTATCCAATATGAGATATTTGAAATAATTCTCAGATCTTCGATAGTATGTAGACTTAGACAAGTAAAAGAAAATCGAGAAAATGCAAGTGTTGAGTTAGACTTAACAATTGTTTAAGATATGTATAGATTACTGTCAGACTGTAAGTCTTTGTATATCTATAGGAGTCTAATATGAAACTGAATAATTGTTATTTAGTTCCATAAGATATCAAGAATTATAAAAGTGAATAACTTTGACTGAGAAAAAACAATAGTTGTTCGATATGATTTTAAAATCAGTCAATACACTATAGATTCTTGATGTGACATTTCATGTGACGAATGTTCACAAATCTCCTATAGAAATAAACTGTGTGAATCATGATTATCTATGGCGTTGTACACCAGGATGTGCAATAAAAAATTATTGGTGCTAATACATATTGATGTAAAATTGCCCAATATCTTCTTAAGGCCAAAGATAATTATTTCTATTGTCTTATCTTAATAGTTTACTTTTGGAAATATTCGACTGTATGTACTTACTGAAGTACAAGTCGAATGCATCTGAGGGATTAAGATATAAGATCAAGGTGAAGTGACAAATAGGAAAGAGTATTAGAATTCTTTGATTTGATCAAAGAAATTAATACTTAAGTATATGATTCGCATAAATTATTTAAAGGATAATTGTATCCTCACTCGATTGATCCTTATTGTACATCATAGTAATATGATAGAATGAGGAATTGCACCTTATTAAGATATGGTGCAATACATAATAAGATTTGCCTAATTCTTATATCATTGTGAACATAAGTATAAACGTTAGATATCCATATTTTACAGATAGTTCTAAATAAGTCAGTGTGTGTCCATATAAAATATGGAAATAAAATAATTCATATGAGATGTGAATTATAAACAGACATGATTTTAAAGTCAAGTTATATCCTGATGTGAATTTGTGAAATGTTCAAAGAATTTGGACATTATATTTATTGGTCAGGCGATAATGAAATAATTATCGTCCTGAAAGTTGTCTTCTATGTAGAGAAATATGTCTTCAGAGAAGACAGTGGGAGCTGATAAAAGTAGAAGATGTTCTAGTCCCACAGATTAACATAAGATTATTAGATAATCTTTAGTTGTTTGGAACTACTTAAAACGCACATTAGAGAGTTTCATAGATTTTTTGAGATTCTACAAGTGACTAGAAGGATATGTTTGACATATCATATTTAGCAAAATGAGAGGAGCTTAAAAATATAGATTATTATCTAAAATCTTTGATGATACTCTCTGTCATTACAACTTTGAGATTAGTAAGAAGTTAAGAATTCTAAGCCATAATCTATAACTATTATTGAGTTCATAACTTGATAGTATTGCTAGAGGGTATTGTATCTAAAGCAAGCAAATCTTCAGAATGAAGATTAACATAAATAGACTACTTAAAATTTATATGGTAAACTGAAGGAAATAGTCAACATCAAAATGTTGATTTAGACAAGTTTTTCTCAGTGATTACCATTAATAAGTTTATTGGAATTCTACTTGCCAATACTGTCTATCAAAATGATGAGATGATGGCAATTGGATATGAAAAACATTCTCTCAATATGATTAAGGAAAAGATATATATGATATATCTTTAAAACTTTTAGAATATCTATGAAGCAAGTTATGATTTCAAAAATCTATTTGAATCAAACTAAAGCTTCCCAAAGTTGTAATAAGAGTTTTTGACTTAATGGTCAAATATTACGTGATTATTAAGAATGATTACGGACTGTGTGTGTTCAAAGAGGACAGTGGGAATACGGTTGATTTAGTAATACTTTATGATAATAATATCAAAGTCATTGAGAATAACATCATGATTTTACTATCAGTAAAAGATTGTTAATCATGTTTTCCTCTATAATAGGTTTGGTTATAACATTCCACGTATTGGAAATATGAATTTATTAAGATAGATCGGTGGGGATATTATATTGACCTGTATGTCAAGATATTTGACATAAATTTCATAATAAGTCTTAATTGTTGAAATATAAAATTTATTTCTTTAAGGAAAAAGTTCCTTAAAGGATACATGAAAATTTTGATAGAAGGAGTGAAACACATCACTAAGCACTTGAGAAGTGCTAAGGATGCACTCATGTATATGGAGAGGATGATTTGAAACTATGAGGTCACACTTACTCAAATTTCAAGTCAAATCCTGGGTTTAACCTTCTAATAAGAAAAGAATGGATTAGAAATGTTCCAACCCAGAACTCGATATTAAGATGATGATATAAACAAGTGATACTGTTATTGGAACAGTATGGATAAAAGGGTTCCTCCCTGAATTAGATGTAGTTCTAAAAGGTCTCTGATACTGTCTTATTGTGTAGGACAACAGTGGGAGAGATCAATTTTGTAGTCGAGTCATAGTCTCATTAAAAGTTACAGAACATTCTGAGGCTCTTTCTCAAGTTTAGAGATATAGAATTAAGAGGAAATAACGTAATGGAAAATATTATATCTATAAATAATTTAGCAGATCCCTGATCAAGTCTTAGTCATAGACTCTAAGTAAGCATCACTTAGATTTGATGGAGATCAAATGCGAAGGTGATTTGCTTGAGTCCAAGTGGGAGATTGATGGATATAGGTATCATCTAAGTCAATCATAAGGCACCTATTTCAATCTGGTTCACTTATAAATGACATTAAATTCATTATGTAGATTGACATATTTGTAATTGCGCATAATAAAGTCTATGAATGTGTACAATAATCATCGGATTATGATGAGATCATAATAATGAGACTGATGACTTATAAATACATATTCTTAATTGTTCCTAGTCGTAAGATGTTTAAGAAGGATATCAAACATCCGATAAGACTAGTACAGGTTATTCCAGCTCATATGATGAGGATGACTGATCTCGTTAGTTACTTGTGTGGAGACACAATGGTAAACTTGTAGGTGCTCATTAGGGAATGAGTTTACTGGACTGATTCGACATGAATTGCCGAATGATAATTTACCTGACTGTCAACCGGCTTGATTCATCGTCACAATTGCGTGGTTGATACTTAGACTTGAGACACCAAAGACATCTTGTCGGTGGACTTCTGGACTTTGATCTTGATCTATGAATCTCTATCTACGGGATCTCTAATAGTTAATGATCGGGTCCAGTGGAAGATCTTCGAAGGTGATTGTGCGTTCAATAAAGGATCGTTCGCTTTTAGGTAACTGGAGAGAGAATGCTCTAGATTAGATCCGCAGAAGTCTTTGGCCAGAGCAGAAACAATATCAGAAAAGGTGTTTCCGATTATTGTACAGCAGAGTTTAATTCAAATGAGTTGACCATCTCGTTTGACAGTTGACCATATCCTAGGTTAACTCGAGAGCATTGTGCGAACGAAGGATTATAACTACGCGGTAACTGTAAACGGACATGTTCCATAAGTAGGTTGTTGAACCCTATTACCTTCCGGGATCATGCGGTGTTGCTTGACACCTAACTTGATCGGAAGTCCGGTCAAATTTATATGACATGTTAATTCGATTAAGTAATTAATTAAATATTAGATATTAATTAATTATAATAAGTCAATAACTAGTTATTAGACTTAACGGGCTGAAAATCGGACTGGTTAATAGACCTAGATGGTTACATGAAAAAGATTCTCACGCAGTGGTGTTTAAGTGAGATTTATATTAAGTCGAAGACTTTTGTGAAAAGTCGCGCTGACTTAATATATACGTGCTGTTGAGAAACCATGGGCCAAGCTCCAGGGTTTCCCCATGCTGGCCGTCCACCCTTCTGTCTTCTCCTCTAGGCGCCCTGTTCAAGGCACCGGGACAGTCTCCGTCTTCGTCGCGTGCAATTCCCTAAAATCGAGAATTCCCATCCACGGGTTTTCGGAGATCGTTGTGGCGACGGATCTTCAGCGAGCGAGTTGATTCGGACGAGGGTGCGAGGACGAACCACCACGGAGGATCGCGTGGATACAGCTGGAGGCCGAACGTTTGTGCGACTCGTGGCATCGCCTCGACGGAATCAAGACAGAAGTGGATTCTAATCTGCACACGGTGATTTGATCATCCCGTTTGTTTTTCGGTTTATTGCTTTTCGTTCCGAATCGGATCAACGGGCATTGAGCGGGAATTTATTCTTGATTTCCACTGCGTTCTTCGCGTTCCGCCCGGATCCCTACAATAGATTGTCCTCAAGTTTGAGCAAATTGCCTAGGTCCTGGAAGATGATCTTCCTGCTGAACAGGCATTGGATGACCTTGGGGTGGAGATGGTCGCATATGAGAAGGGGAAGGAGGACTACTCTAGCACAATGTTATATGCTTACCTCTATGAGCAATGAGTTGCAAAGGCAGCATAAGAACATGGATGCCAAGGCCATCTTGCTCCATTTGTAGGAGCTATTCGAGGAGCAGACCAGGGTAGAGTGATATGAGATATCCAAGTTCTTGTTTAAAGTTTAGGTGGCAAAGAGATCTTCAGTGCAGACCCATGTGCTGAAGATGATTGAGTGGATTGAGAGGTTGGAAGTTATTATGATTACTTTATCCAAAAAGTTCCTTTACACAAAGGGATGTATACTGTCCTCGTCTTTACCTCACTCCCAGCATCATATGCACCGTTCATTGTTAATTTTAACATGAACAAAATACATGTATCCTTAGTTGTGCTTCTCAATATACTGAAAATTGGAGAGGGCAACCTTGTGAAGGAAAAGTCCAAAGTCCTCTTTGTTGGTAAGACCCACAAGAAGAGGAAGACAACAGTTACCTTTAAGAAAGGTAAGATCAAGAAGTAGAACAAGCCAAAGCCTGTGCCAAAGAAGGATAAAGGCAAAATAGTAGAGAAGAGTGACTACTTAGAAGAGTCATTGCAAGGAGTACCTCAAGGAAAAAGTTCAAGGAAATGTGAAGAAACCAGAAACTTCAGGTATCTATATGGTAGATATAAGCTTATCTATTAGGGATTCTACATCTTGAGTATTGGATATTAGATATGCTTCTCATGTCTGGCATGAAGTTCAGGTGCTGATAAGTAGACGCAAGCTGAACAAAGGCAAGGTGGATTTGAGACTAGGGAATGGGCTGTGGGAACGATGAACCTCATGCTTCCATCTGGAGATGTCTTATCACTGGATGACTGTTATTATATACCTAGCATAACAAAGAATATCATTGTTGTTTCTTGTTTGGACAAGATTGGATATATGTTGACTATTGAGAACAAAGGTTGTTCTATTTGTTATAGTAATAAATTAATTACTTATGCATGTTCTTATCGTAGTCTTCATATTGATAAAGCTTTTAAGAAGAGTAAGAAGATTGTGAACCAAGCCTACACGTGGCATTGTAGGCTTGGACACATTAGTAAAGGCAGTCTATTGAAGTTGCATAAACATGGATACTTGGATCTATTCAATTATGAATCGTTTAGTCAATAGTCTATATCTCTTAGATGTTTTTTATCATAGTCTTCATTTTGATAAAGCTCTTAAGAAGAGTAAGAACAGTGTGAATCAAGCCTACATGTGGCATTGTAGGCTTGGACACATTAGTGAAGGCAGTTTACTGAAGTTGCATGAACATGGATATTTCGATCCATTCAATTATGAATTGTTTGCAATATGGGTAAATTGGCAAAGTCTCCATTTGCTAGACATGGAGAGCGTACAAAGACATTTTGGAACTTATACATTATGATGTATGTGTTGGGATCCAGGCAGGACGCGAAGAAAAGAACGCAGCGGAAATAAAAATAAAATTCCCGCCTGATGTCCGTAGATCTATTTCAAAACGAAAATCGAAAACTGGAAAAAATAGGTTGCAATCACATCACCTTACGCGGATTCGAATCTGCGACCGTTTCGATTATGTCGAGGCGATGCCGCTAGCCACACAATCGTCTGGCCTCCAGCGGTATCCACGCGATCCTCTGCGATGGTTCGTCTTTGATCCCTCATCCAGATCAGCGCGTTCGCTAAAGAATCCTCGCTGCAACGATGTCCGGATCACCCAGACGGGAATCCTGACACTCGGGAAGTGTACGTGGTGGAGACGGGAAGTGTCCCGGCGCCTCGAGAGGGGTGCCTAGAGGAGGAGGAGAGAGAGAGGGGGACGGCCAGCCTTGAGAGCTCTTAGAGCTTGGCTCAGGGTTTCTCAACAGTACGTATATATATTAAGTCAGCGCGACTTTTCATAAAAGTCCCCGAGTTAATATAAATCTCACTTTAGTACCACCGACTGAGAATCTGTTTGCATGCGACTCTCTAGGCCCATTAACCAATCCGGTTTTTAGCCCGTTAAGTCTAATAACTATTTATCGACTTATAGTAATTAATTAGTATCTAATATTTAATTAATTACTTAACTGAATTAACATCTCATGTAAATTTGATCAGACTTCTGATCAAGTTGGGTGCCAAGCAACACCGTATGATCCCGAAAGGTAATGGGGTTCAATAATACACTCACAGAACCTGTCCGTCCACAATTACTGCATGACTTTAGTTCTTTATTCGTACAATGCTCTCGAGTCGACCTTGAGTATGGTCAACTGTCAAACCCTAGACGGTCAACACATTTGGATTAGATTTAGCTGTATAATATCAGAAACACCTTTTCTGATATTGTGTCCGCTCTGTCTAGAGACTCCTGCGGATCTATCCTAGAGCATTATCTTTCCAGTTACCTGAGAGCGAATGATTTTCTATTGAGCACACAATCACCTTCGAAGGTCTTCCGCTGGACCCGATCCTTGACTATTAGATATCCTGTGGATAGCGATTCATAAGTGAAGGCCAAAGTCCAGAAATCCACCGACAAGATGTCTTTGGTGTCTCAAGTCTAAAGACCAACCACACCACTGTGACGATGAATCAAGTCAGTTGATAGTCAGATAAATTACCATTCGGCGATTTATATAAGATCAGTTCAGTAAACTCATTCCCCAATAAGCACCTATAGGTTCTCCATAGTGTCTCTACACAAGTGACTAACAAGATCAATCACCCTCATCATATGAAATGGAATAACCTGTACTAGTTTTACAGATGTTTGATGTCCTCTTCAAACATCCTAGGACTAAGAACAATTAAGAATATGTGTTTATAAATCATCAGTCTCATTATTATGATCTCATCATAATCCGATGACTATTGTACACATTTAAGGACTTCATTATACGTACTTATAAATACACTAATTTACATAATGAAATAAATGTCATTTTTTAATGAACCAGATTGTAATAGGTGCCTTATGATTGGCTTAGAGGACACTTATATCTATCAATCTCATACTTAGACTCGAGCCAATCACCTTCGCATTTGATCTCCATCAAATTTAAGTGATGCTCATATAAAGTCTGCAACTAAAGCTCGATCGGGGATCTGCTAAATCATTCATAGATGAAATATTTTTCATTACGTTATTTCCTCTTAATCATTTGTCTCTGATTTGTGTAAGAGTCTCATAATGTTTTTACAACTTCTGATGAGATCATGGCTCGACCATAAAGTTGATCGCTCTCACTGTTGTCCTACAACAATGGGACATGATCGGAGATCTTTTCGAACTACATCTACTTCTGGGATGAACTCTTTCATCCATACTATTCAAATAACAGTATCACATATTTATGTCGTCATCTTAATATCGAATTCTAGATTGGAACCCTTCGAATCCACTCTATACTATTCTAGCAATAATATCGACTGTATTCATGTTAGCAGTGGTTTCTTACTTGGAACTCTTCCAATCCACTACTTTTTTATTAAAAGATAAAATCCAAGCCTGACTTGAAATTTGAGTCAGTGTGACTCATGGTTTCAAATCAGCATGCTCTCCATATACAAGAGTGCATCTTTAATACTCCTTTTATCAAGTCTCCCTTTTATTCTTTAAGGAACCTTTCCTTAAAGAAATAAATTTCATATCTCAATAATTGATACTTATTATGGAATTTATTATTATGTCAAATATTTTGACGTACAAGTTAAGGTAACATCCTCATCGATCTATCTTAATAGATTCGTATTCTCAATACGCAGGATGTTGCATTCAAACCTATTATGAAGAAGAACACGGATAATAATATTTTTACTGATGATAACATCTTGACGTCATTCCCAATGGCTTCAATGTTATTATTACAAAACATTAATCAATAAGACCGTACTCTCACTATCCTCCTTGTACACACATAATTTATAGTCATTGTTAATGATCACTTGGTGTTTGACCATTAGGTCAAAACTTTAATTGCCACTTTGGGAAGCTTCAATTTGATCCAAAATTAATTTTTAAAATCATAACATACTTTTTGGATATTTTAAAAGCTTTAAAGTTGTATCATATATATATTTTCCTCAATCATATTGAGGGAATGTTTTTAATATCCAACTGTCTTATCTCATCATTATGACGGCTAGTTTTAACAAGTAGAATTCTAATAAACTGGTAACTACTGATGAAAAACTTGTCCAAGTCAACATTTTGACCTTGACCATTCTTTCAGTTTGCCATATAAGTTTTAATTAGTCCATTTGTACTAATCTTCATCCTGAAGATTTACTTGCTTTTGGCAGGTATAGTTCCCTCAAGCAATACTATTAAGTTCTGAACTTAATAGGTATTATGGACTATAGTTTTTGAATTTTTTATTTCTTGCCAATTTCAAAGTTGAAATAATAATAAGGAGCTACCTCATAGATTTTAGATCATAATCCACATCTTTTAGTTCTTCTCATTCCACTATCTCTAATATGTCAAACATATCTTTTTAGCCATTGAGAGAATCTCAAAAAATTCTATGAAACTCTCAAATGTGTGTTATGAATGGTTCCAAACATTCAAATATTATCTAATAATCTTGTGTTAATTTGGAGGTTTAGAACATCTTCTAGTTTTATTAGCTCCCACTGTCTTCTCTGAGGACATATTCTTCTTCATAGAAGATAATTTTCAGGACGATAATTATTCCATTATCACCTGGCCAATAAATGTAATGTCCAAACTCTTTGGATATCTCACAAATTCACACTACATTATATTCTTTTTAGATCTAACTTCTTTAAATCATGTCTTTTTAACAAGATCAGGACATATCTTGACTTTAATATACTTAAAATCAGGTTTTTCTTAGAATTCATATCTTGTATGAATTATCTTATCTCCATATCTTATATGGACATACTGACTTATTTGGAATCATATATAAAGTATGGATATTTAGTGTTCATACTCATATATACCATGATATAATAATTAGGCAAATCTTATTATATATATAGTACTATATCTAATAAAATGCAATTTCTCATTATATCATATTGCTATGATATATAATGAGGATTAATCAAGAGATGATATAATTATTATTTTTAATGATTTGTGTGAATCCCGTACTTAATTATTAATTTCCTTGATCAAATCAAAAAATTCTATTACTCTTTCTTTTTAGTCACTTCATCTTGATCTTCTATTCCTTAATCTCTCAGATGCATTCAACTAATACTTTAGCAAGTACACACAGCCGAATCTTTCTAAGAGAAAATTATTAAGGTAAGTCAGTAGAAGTGATTATCTTTGGCTTTAAGAAGGTATTAGGCTATTTACATCAGTATGTACAAGTACAAATAATTTCTTATTGCACAACGTAGTATACAATACCATAGATAATCATGATTCACATAGTTCATTTCTATAGAAGACTTGTGAACATACATCACATGATATGTCACATCAAAAATCTATAGTGTATTGACTGATTTTAAATCTTTCATTTTATTTTTAAATCATATAGAATAACGTTTGTTTCTTCTCAGTCAATATTATTCACTTTTACAATTCTTGTTTATTAATGAAACTAAATAATAATTATTTAGTTTCATATTAGTTTCCTAAAAAAATATACGACGATTTACTGTCTGACAGTAACCTATGCATCTTTTGAATAATTGTTGAGTCTAACTCAGCCATTTCATACTCTCGATTTCCTTTTACTTGTCTATGTCCGCATACTATTGCAAATCTGAGAATCATTTTTAATATCTCATACTGGAGATGTTAATTCTCCAATAGACATGTAAAAGTGGATAATAAGAATATCTGAAATTTCTTACAAGCTTCATATTCTTCTTGCCCTTTCCAATATCTTTATTGGTTGTAGTGGGAGAACTACTCCTTTTCACTTTCAGCTGACTTGCCTTTATCCTTCTCAGGTGTGGGTTCAATCGTTTAAGATCTTACCTTTTGTTTTTCTCAAAGGCATACCATGCTACACTTTGGTCTATCCAAGTAAGAGATTTTATGATTTCCGATTAGGATAGTGGCTATCACTTGGTCCTGAAGACATTCTTCAGAGTCCTTTATCCAATATGAATATGAGAAATATTGACATCCATTATGCCAAATTTCAGATTAACAGACGACATTACATGTGATAGAGAAAATAAAGTGATTTAAGCAGATAGTTCTTATAATTCAATTATGATCTTTTATCTTGAATTATTTCTCACTATTTTTTGATAGACTGTATAACCCTCAAGATATACAGAACAGAAGACTCTAATGGTCTCCTAGCAAGGATCGGAATCTCAATGACTTGTAGTACAGCCTTGTGGATAGCATGACAAATTGTAATACAATTAAAGAGCATCAATCTTATAGGACTTGCAACTCCTTGCCATATCTGATCATAGCTTTGGTCTCCAGAGACTTAATGGTCTTGTGGAAGTACAACAAACCATTAATTCTCGTTTAAGTATTATCGTCATTACAAGATGGACATAGATTTATATGCAACTCTTGTAGATAGTACAACATGACTACATAGTTCCTCTACCCCGATCAATAGATATCTTATACCATAGCCAGAGTCTCTCTTCACAATTAGACAGGCTTTGTGGTAGCACAACAAACCTGCTTAAGGTAATTTGAGTCTTATGACTATAAAGATAGAGGATCACGCAGTAAATTCTCAACTACTCACGTTACGGTTCAAACTTTAGCGAGGGTTTTAGATAACTTTTATCTTGGCCTCTTCTTAGATGGTAATTTATAAATATATTGAATATATTTAACTATACTTAAATAATATCAATTGATTCATAATCAAAAGTAAAACATGCATCAATCATACATGTTCATTATGTGCTAATGGACAACATAGTGATTAATTGGAGCTATACAATTAATCACCATAACTATATAACAATTATATAATTAAAATGTGCAAATACATAGGCACTGGTGATCTCATCTCCTGATGCCTTCCTGATTGCACTTGTGAATCATCCTCGCCTCTCCTCAGCTAATACGATCAACTACAAATAATATTAAAATTTTGAAACATTTTCAAACACATATTAATTATAAAAGAAAGTCTTATGGCCTAGTATAATAATGGAGGGAGATAGAATTACGTTGGAATGAGAGAGAGAGGGAAGTACGTAGGCCTCATTAATTAATATTTAATTAATCTACATCGCATTCCATAATAATCCATATAATCACACATCATTACATGATATGAAATTAACTATGTGCATATCCATGACCACCTCAAATTTTAACTATTTACACATGATCATACACATCACATGAAGGCTAAAATTTTGAAAAATAATAATTTTGATTCTCTTAAAACCTAGGTACCAATCAGAATTGGATAATATGGATTTTTGAAAATCTTATTTTCTAATCATACATTTAAATCTAATTTAAAGTATTAAAACACATCATCATGTACATATAAAGACTAAAATTAAAATTCTAAAATATTCAACGCAAAATCTAACTCTTAGATTAATCTCACATCACATTAACAACAATTATTAATGTAAAAAAATCTAACATTTAGATAGAATTAAGAATTCCTGAATTACTCTTATAAAAGAATTTATAATTCATGTTTTTAATTCCTTAACAACTCTTTGTTAAGACCAATTTTATTAATTAATATTTCTCAACAACAATTAATAAGAAATATTAATTATAAGATTTCTAAAAATTAGTCTAACAATTAAACTTAATTTAATCTCTTAATAACTTTTATTGAAAGATCAATTTTTAAGTAGATTAGTTCTTCAAAAACTTTAATTAAGAGATACATGAGAATATTAATAAACTTTCATAATAACTGTTATTAAGAGTTAATTAATAAATCTTTAATAACTTTTATTAAGGTTAATTCTAAAAAATAATTAACTCTTTGCATAACTATTATAAAGAGTTAACTAAATACTTAATAACCACTTATTAAATATTCTTTAATTAAAAATTAATTTCATAACAACAATTGTTAAGAAATTAAAATTATCTAATCACCTAATTAAAATAAATGAACAACATTTGTTAATTAATTTTAAGGTCATAACTTAAAATTAAATTAACAACACTTGTTAATTAATTTAAGATCACATCTTAATTAATCCCTCTAATCAGTTAATTTGTAATTAAAATAATTTAACAACACTTGTTAAATGTAATTAAGGTCATATCTTAAAGGACCTATTTAACTGAAAATAACAAATTTAAATTTAAAACAGTTTTAAACAAAATTAATTATGTTTTTTAAGTTAAATGGGTGGGGTTTTAAATTTATAAAAGGGTTTAGGGGTTAAATGGGGTTAATGGGCCGGGTTTAGAGGGGCTGGCCCATTGGGCCTTGGGCCTTGGACTTGGTCCAGGCAGCCTGGTCCGAACCAGGCAGGCCCCCTGGCTTGAGCCTGGGCTCGGCCAGCCCTGGACTAGGGTGCGCCTGGGCTAAGTCCGGCCTAGCGCCGGTCGGGCTAGCTCAGGACCGCACGGTCAAGGTGCCTAGTGCCTGGCTCGCTCGGGCCAGGGCTAGGGTTTTCCTCCCCTTCCCGTTTCCTGGTTGCAGCAGATGGGAGGCGCCGCCGTTGGCACCAACAGCAGGGGCGGCCGGAAGTTGCAGGGTGGTGGCCCCCCATCGTCCCCGACGCCGGCGATGGCGGGCTGGCGACCCCCTTGCCGTCGGTGGCCCTAAAAACCATGGTTAACCAATTCCTAACCGTGGCTATCCCCTTGCCTTTCCCTTCCAACATTTGGAAAAATCCAAAGAGGGAGGCTTCAACGCTGGTCGTCGGCTCAGCAGGGATGTTTCTGAGGACAGGGAGAGATACCTGGTCATACCAGCAAACTAACAGTGGTGGCCAGCCACCATTAAACCCATTTCAAAGCCCACAAAACCAGTTCTTCATCTCCATGAAGAACGCGACGAAAAACCCCAAAACAAATTTCGTTTTAACATAGAAAAATAAAAATAAAAATTTAAGTTCATCCTGTGAACAATTTCTTTGAGAAAAACGAATAAATGCATGGAAATAATTTTAAAACATTAATTTTAGCATTCCGAAGTGGATCAGACCGGAACCTGGCTCTGATACCATTATTGGGATTCGGGCGAGACGCAAAGAACGCAGCGGAAACAAAAATAAAATTCCTGCCCGATTCCCACAGATCTGTTTCAAAATGAAAATCGGAAACTAGAAAAAACATATTGTGATCACATCGCCTTGCGTGGATTCGAATCCGTGACCGTTTTGGTTCCGTCGAGGCGATGCCGCTAGCCACACAATCTTCCGGCCTCCAGCAATCCTCCGCGGTAGTTCCTCCTCGATCCCTCGTCCAGGTCAGCGCACTTATTGAAGAATCCTCGTCGCAACGATGTCAGGATCAACTAGACGGGAATTCCCGACTCTCGGGAAGTGCGTGCGGTGGAGATGGGAAGTGTCCCGGTGCCTCGAGAGGGGCATCCAGAGGAGGAGGAGAGAGAGAGGGGGACGGCCAGCCTTGAGTGCTGTTGGAGCTTGGCCCAAGATTTCTCAACAGCATGTATATATATTAAGTCGGCACGACATTTCATTAAAGTCTCCAAGTTAATATAAATCCCACTTTAGTACCACTGACTGAGAATCTGTTTGCGTGTGACCTTCTAGGCCCATTAACCAATCCGATTTTTAGCTCGTTAAGTCCAATAACTATCTATCGACTTATAGTAATTAATTAATATCTAATATTTAAATAATTACTTAACCGAATTAACATCTCATGTAAATTTGGTTGGACTTCTGATCAAGTTAGGTGCCAAGCAACACTGCATGATCTCGGAAGGTAATGGGGTTCAGCAACGCACTCATGGAACCCGTCCGTCCATAGTTACCGCGTGGCTTTAGTCCTTCATTCGCACAATGCTCTCGAGTCGACCTAGGGTATGGTCAACTGTCAAACCCTAGACGGTCAACTCACTTGGATTAGATTCTGCTGTACAATATCAGAAAATATCTTTTCTGATATTGTGTCCGCTCTGGCCAGAGACTCCTACAGATCTATCCTAGAGCATTATGTCTCCAGTTACTTGAGAGCAAATGATCCTCCATTGAACACACAATCACCTTCGAAGGTCTTCTGTTGGACCCGATCCTTGACTATTAGAAATCCCGTGGATAGGGATTCATAAGTCAATGTCAAAGTCCAGAAGTCCACCGACAAGATATCTTTGGTGTCTCAGGTCCAAGGACCAACCACGCCACTGTGACGATGGATCAAGCCAGTTGACATTCAGGTAAATTAACATTCAGTGATTCATATAGGATCAGTTCAGTGAACTCATTCTCTAATGAGAACCTACAGGTTCTCCATAGTGTCTCCATACAAGTGACTAATAAGATCAGTCACCCTCATTATATAAGCTGGAATAACTTGTACTAGTCTTACCAGATGTTTGATGTCCTCTTCAAACATCTCACGATTAGGAAACAATTAAGAATATGTGTTTATAAGTCATTGGTTTCATTATTATGATCTCATCATAATCCGATGACTATTGCACACGTTCAAGGATTTCATTATGCGTATTTATAAATATGTCAATTTACATAATGAAATAAATGCCATTTTTTAATGAATCAGATTGTAATAGGTGCCTTATGATTGGCTTAGAAGACACCTATATCTATCAGTATGTGGTCCTATATCAACTCAATCCAAATGTGGCTTTTTTTATTTCATCACATTCACCAATGACTTCTCCATATTCGGCTATGTATACTTAATGAAGTGTAAGTCGAAAGCGTTTGAGAAGTTCAAAGAGTGCAAGAATGATGTTGAGAAGTAGATAAGAAAGGATATTAAAGCTCTTCGATTGGATTGGAGAGGAGAATACTTGAGTACTAATTTAACACAGTTCTTAAAAGATAATAGTATCCTTTTTTAGTTGACTCCTCCATATACATCATAGATGAATAGTGTATCATAAAGGAGGAACCCCACCTTATTGGACATTGTGCGATTTATGATGAGCTTTTCAAGTTTACCAGTGTCTCTCTGGGAGTATACACTTGAGTCAGCTGCATACCTACTAAATAGAATATCCAACAAGTCTGTGACCTCTACTCCATATGAGATATTGAAGGATAGGAAATTAGAATTTAAGCATGTTAACATTTGTGGTTGTCCTGCTCATGTAAAGGGGTATGATCCTGACAAGTTGGAATCAAGAACTGATAGATGTAGATTTGTGGGATACTCAAAGGAGACATTTGGGTATTACTTTACCATCTTGACAAACAAAATGTGTTTATAGCTAGGAAAGCTATCTTCCTAGAAGAGGAATACCTTCTCTAAAAGGACAGTGGGAATAAAATAGTACTGAAAGAGATTCTAGATCTCCAAACTGTTGCAATCTCATCAGATGAGCTATTCAGTCTATGAATGTAACGACCCGCCACCCTATAATCGTGGATCCGATTACTAAATGGGTACCGAATCATTAATTTGGAACCAAACTAGGATCTAAATAAGTCTGGAAAATAAATAATAAACTAAGCTAAACATTCACATCGCATTGAATAAAAAGGAAAGTGCAAGAATTAAAAGTTATTACAATGCGACTCGACACAACAAATAATTACATATTCCAACTGAAAAGAAATAATTAAGCGTATAAGCCAGAAATAAAAATAACAACTATATCGGGGCATACCCTGGAACAACAGCTGATGGCGCGTAACTCACAGCAGCACTTTCCTCGCTAAGTCTGCCTGGAACCCTCACCTGAAAACCGCAGGGGGTGAGTCTCAACGAAAAGACTCAGTAGGGATCCTTCGATCCCCACCGCCCACTCACACACCCACAAGTGCAGTAACACAGCTAAATGTAAAGTAAGCAAGTAAAGCAGTAATTACTACTCTTAAATCTCGATATAAATCACGTACATTCGAAATGTAACATGCATATCTCTGAAACCATTCTACCAGGGAGCCTACAGCCAACGTCTCGGCAAAACACGCCAACCACACAACCGGAAGTGGGAAACACCGACCCGCTGAGACCAAACAGTAACCCCTCGGATAGCACGCTAGCTACTCCGGCCCAACTGGCTCAGGTGGTTACTCCTTCCCCCAGCATGAGTGACACTCCACAGGTACCACTCCGACACCGGTACTAGCTAACCCCGGGGTTCACCAGGTGACCCTCTCTCACTAGGCGTCACCCCGCCACTGCTCCCACCGGCGCTGTGTCCCACCCACACTGACACAGGGTGTCAAGCGCTACAACTGTCACTCTAGGTCCATAGTAGCACAAAACACAGCACAGTGCGATCCGGTCACGTGAAAAGTCTACGGTCGCACGAAGCACAACGCAGTGTGATCAGGTCACAAGGAATCCGTCGTCATCGAGTATATTTAAAGCATACATTAACTGAACTATCTAACAGTGTAAATACATATTAATAACATGAATTAATGTGGTTCTGTCTTGAATCGCGTCGCCCAAGACCGACGCCATTCAAGCCTCATAAACTGGTTTATGTGAAATCTGGCCCTCGAAAATGGTCTAAAATGCGTCGTCTCAGGTAGCCGCCTTTTGAAAGGTGTCGCTGTCCTTCGTCGCCTGATAGCGACCGAAGCAGGGACAGCCTACGGGATAATTCCACTAAAACGCGTCGTTCACGCAAGTCGCCTTTTGGAAAAGGCGTCGTTGTCCCTGGACGCTTGTCAGTCCATAGACAGAGTCTGTTAATGGGGCTAAATCGCGTCGTGGGTGGGCGCCGCCTTTCTAAAAGGCGTCGCTGTCGCTCGACGCCATATAACCTTCGCAGGCAGGTTCTTCCTCCGTATCTCCCGGTCTACGGGGTGGGATTTCCTCCCCAAAAATCGTGTAAAAACACGAAAAACATGGAGAATGGGAAGAAGAACCTAACTACCCATTAAAATCCCCAAATTCTCATTCCATGCATTTAGTATTTTCACCCCAAGAACACCCCTAAACATACTCCAAAGCAGGAAAACATGGTTTTAAAACGGAAATACTACAGGGATCGTCACCCTACCGGTTACTTGAACTCCTCCAGGCTCCAAACCGCCCACCCGTCTCGCCCCACGCCGCCGTCATTACCGCCGAGGACGTCGTTACTCCACCGAGACGTCGGCCGCCGTCCGGAGAGAAAACGCCGTGGAGGAGGTGGTAGTGGTAGTGGTGGGAGTTAGGAGGTCGATAGAGTAGAGGGAGAGACGAAATGGTGGGAGGAAAAGATGGAGGGGGAGGAGGCGTCGCCGGAATCGCCGGAGGAAGGAAGGAGAGAGAGAAGGAAGGAAGAAATGAGGGAAAAGAAGGAGGGTTCGCGGGGTAACCAGAAACTAGGTAAAAACGCGTCGTGAGGTACGGACGCCTATCAGTTGACGTGACGGGCCGTACTGACAGAGCTCTGAAACGCATCGCCTAACCAAGACGTCGTTCAGACGATAAGACCGGCATCGTACACTGACAACCCAGGGTCGTACTCTGAATGGCGTCGTCCATCGAGGACGCCTTTCAGACGACAGGACAAGGTCGTACTCTTGCGATCCAAGGCCAGCCCACGTGGTGCCCACGTGGCACAGCCTAAAAATGCGTCTACACTGCTGGACGCCGTTTAAACCGCATCGAGCCTGGCTCGACGCGAAACAGAACAGAGTCTCAGCCCCATCAGGGCCTGAACTACGGGATCGGACCCCGAAAACTGACCTGATAACCGGATCCGAAAACCTCAATCCTTACAATGAACCTATTTAGATATACATGCATGAGCCTCGTAGATCTAGTAGAGTATCTAGACAACCTGAAAGATATATGGAACATCTTTGAAGGTGAATCTAAAGTGGAATATAATGAGGATGATGATCCTAAAAGTTACCAGGTGGCCATTGAAGGCCCAAAAGTCGAGAAATGGTGATAAGCTATGAACTCTGAAATCCAGTCCATGTACACTAACTAAGTTTTAAATTTAGAGGACTTGTCCGAGGATATTATACACATTGGGTACCAGTGGATTTTTGGACGGATCGACACTTATAAGACAAAGTTGATGGCAAATGGATATTGTCAAAGACAATGAATTGACTATAACGAGACTTTCTCACTAGTTATCATGATAAAGTCGATTAGAGTTTTTCTCGCCATAGCAGCACACTCCTTAATAATCAAAATTTAGATAGACTTTCAAAGGGTTTGAGTAGATTGATTACTTTTGTCCGCCAAATTGAAATCTCCTTGTTAATCAATTCAGTTGTTGACTTAATTGCTATCTTAATCGCTTCTCTGACTAAAGACTCTTAATCGATTTAACTTAAATCTTCAATCAATTAACTCTTTATTCGGTTGTCTGAGCCTAATTGCTTTGATGCTATACTGATTCATTTTGCTAATCGATTCGTTATGTTAATCGATGTCCTGCTTTTAATCAATACTACTCATTAATCGTTGTATCACCTAATCAATTATGCTCTCCTTAATCGATTATAGATGCCGGCTCTATTTCAGTATAGTTTATTATGTAATCAATTATCCTTCATATTGATTACACTTCTCTCCGATTATAGTTCCATTAATCAATCGATTATAACACCAAAAGCAATCGGTGTCCTTGCATCCTACGTCTATCAAAATCTTTTGATACATCAAATTTGACAACTTCAGTAACTTACTTTTTGACCAACTGACAGGGGTACTCTCACCTATTTAGTCTACTTCATTTCTTTTCATGTGTACTTACTCGGTGACCAACTTGTATGAGAATGACATTTTTTTTTTGTTTCCTTGGTTTATAAATGGTCTAAGTTGCACTTCATTATCACTTGCAATTCAACCTTGAACTACTTAGACGACCTCCCTAAGCTTGGTTTCTCCTTCAATTTTTGAAGAAGCTATTCTTCCTTTTCTTCTACCTCAGTGTTTATTGAAATCCTATCCACTAGTCACATGGATATGTCCTTAGTCGTTTAGTGTTCTACCTTGATGAGACTCTGTTGTGCTTTTGGATGCATGTAGAGTAAGGGCCATGGAGGAGATGAAATCTACCTCAACCAGCTTTAAAAGTCTCTATCCTTACAAGCAAACGGCTCTATGTTGGGACTCTCTAAGAAGTTTCTCCACATACTATCCATACAGAGTTTCCATTCTCACCTTCGTTGGTGAGTTCCTCCACAAACAATCCATATATTTTAGTAGAGGGTCTCACATATTTCAAAATTGGGATCACAGGAATGGAAGCTTCACCTTCTCTAAGTGAGTGTTGTACCTTCATGTTGTGTTCTACCACCAACAAAGTGAAGAACTTTCTTTGCAGATGCAACAGAAGGAACAACAGTAATAGCTCAGGCTGTATTTGGAGAAAATACAGACTGAAAGCCCACCAGAGAAGGAGCCCCTGAGTGAGGGGGAGTAAAAGGCCAAAAGGAGAGAGAGTCTACATCATTGATATCGATACAAAAGTTCTTTCCACTCGGTTCTTTTCGGACATCAGACTCTTTTGTATTCTATATTTAGTTATTTTTCTTGTATACCCACAATGGAAGAAACTCTTTTGTAAATCTGTATCCTTCATTCAATAAAGATCATTTTATTCCTTTTTGCTCCTTACTACTTGATGCGAAAAGTTTCTTGAACTCATTGTACACTTCCTGTAACAATAATCTTACTCTATTCCCCCTTCTTCTTTTTGGTTGGTTGACAAAAAAAAGAAGAAAAATATTGTCTACGAACATCCTAAATATTTGTATTTTATTTTATATACACTGTGCATTATCTGTTAACACACAGGGGGAGAAATACCTCTATGTGACATGATTTTATTTTTATGTGTGACATGTCTTCTAATATCAGTACTTTTACTGTGTGCTATATTCTTGTATTTTAAGAAGTTTTGTTATCAACAAAAAGGGGGAGATTGTTGAGCAATTTGTGTTTTTATTTTACTCCTATATTTTGGTGATAAGAAATAAAAAAAATATTAGTAATAAGCATTAGTTATATTTACTTTGATAGATTGATTAAATGTATTTTTATACTGTCAATTTCATAGATATATGTTCAGTTTTGGACTTAGTCGATTTCAGGAGTTCTATGATCCTTTGATTATAGACTTAACTCATAAATCAATTAAGTCTCTATTATTAATCGATTAACGGTTTAAGTTTTATGTTCTTTCAATTATAGACTTAACTGATAAATCGATTAAGTGTCTATTACTAATCGACTAACCGTTTGGTTTCAAGTATTGTCTAAGTTAATCGATTCTACTTTTATCTCGACTCCATGTCTCTTAATCAATTATCCGTGACGCTTTAATTGGTCTTCAATTATATTTCAATTGATTAAGTGTTATAATCACAATTTCAATTAACCGTAAGTGATTGAGCTTCAATTTTCGATTTATATTAGAATTGTAACCGATTATTGAGTGTTCACTTCGATTATCAATATACTTATAAATGATTAAGTGATTAAGTTTTGATTTTGATTAATATTAGAACTGTAATCGATTACTGTCTGTTCACTTTGATTATCGATATGCTTATAATTGATTATATGATTGAGTTTTAATTTCGATCAAAGTGAGAACTTTAATCGATTAGTGAGTTCTCACTTTGATTATTAATAACTATCTAATCGATTGATTCTAACAATTGTATAATCAATTATCGAGTTTTACACTTCGATTATCGATATATTTATAATCGATTATGTGATTGAGTTTCAACTCCCATTATAGTTAGAACTCTAATCGATTATTGAGTCCTCACTTTGATTATTGATAATTATCTAATCGATTAGTTCTAAACAACTACATAATTGATTATTGTATTTACACTTTGATTATCTTTATCGATTAATCGGTCAGTCTTATTCGAGCAACACTGTAATTACTGATAAAATGGATTATTGTTTTAACTCTATTATTTTGATTACTATTATATGATTAATCGATTATCCTCGTATTTAAATATCAATTATCATCTTGTAGTTAATCGATTGCTATGATTAGTTTAATTGATTCTGAGACTCAAACTGAACTTCAATTGTCCTTATGATCTTAAATCGATTAACCTTCATAAATAGCTTCAATTAAACCACTCTTAATAAGTACCTATGACTTAACTGTGCTTCTAATCAATTTGCTTAAATGATTACTATTCAAATTAAAAGGGCTCTCATATGTATTTTTTCTCTAACGAATCTCGTGATTTGTCAGACCAGATATGTGACAGTACTTTTGTTGACTATTGTGCAAACGTTCTTTTTGTTCTGTACTGTTAATATGAGATAATGTCTATATTTATTTCTTGACATCTTTTCTAAACTATTCAGCTTCCTAGAATATTTTTATACTAGATTTCATGCTAACTGATAGACTAGGCAGGAAAAGCCTAGTTGCCTTTTTAATATAACCTTCTGTTTCAGGTTCTTGATAGGAAGTTTATCAACCAGGCTAAGGTTGTACCTGAGTGCTCTAGACTGCACTTACTTAGTCAATGAGAAGCTTCTGGACAATAGAAATATTGTTATTTATCTAAATAAATTCAAACATTAGACTCAGGGAGAAACCTTCGTCCAACAACTCCTGACTTGTTGTCTAACGAATCCTATCATACTGTCTAACGGAAAAATTATGAAGACAGTTTATATATCCCTCAATTTGAAGCTTCAAAAAAATAAAAAAGAAGGGTTAGCAAGAAAGAAAGGTGTGAAGAATATAAGTAAGAGATAGAGAGATTTTGAGAGAAAGAAAGAGAGCTTTAATGATAAAGAAGAAGGTTTTTATTGCTACATCTGAAAGAGCCTTCTTCCCATTCAAGAGATAGCCTGAGAGAGAGAGTTTCAAGTGCATTTGCACACCACTAGCTCTCGGGCCTTCAACAAGATCAAGCACT
The DNA here is from genome assembly GCA_030544215.1 of Zantedeschia hybrid cultivar. Taxonomy (NCBI): domain Eukaryota; kingdom Viridiplantae; phylum Streptophyta; class Magnoliopsida; order Alismatales; family Araceae; genus Zantedeschia; species Zantedeschia hybrid cultivar. The sequence goes on from JARZZO010000009.1 coordinate 48,006,999, forward strand.
GTATTTTTTATTACAGTAATTTTTAGTCTTGATCTGAGCTTTTGATTTATATTGTATAGCAATCTATCAAGAGGCATTTATGTACATCTCATACATTGTATTTACTATGTTCCTCTTCCTAGCTGTGGAAGAGAAGACTTGTCAAACGTGCAGGGTGATTTGTTCCCCTTTGTTGAAAGGGAAGACCTACCTGGCGTGCAGGATGGCTTGTTCTCCTTTGGTTGAAAGGGAAGACCTGCAAAGTGCAGGGTGTTGTTGTATAACCAATAAGGAGTTTGTACCTTGTGTAGTAGAAATCCCAAGAAGTTATTTAGGGACTAGATGTAGGTTTGAAAAAAATGAACCAGTATAAATCTTTGTGTTCATTGTGTGCTTGCTCCTCGTCTCTCCCTCTTTTTGTCCAATCAACTTTTAATTCTACATTTCATTCAAGATAATTTTAATTTATCTTTTAGAAACCCATTCACCCCCACTATGGGTTATACATAGTTGGTAACGAATGTGACATTTCAAAAGGTGGTTGTATTTTAACTGAGGATATTGTTGGTATTCTTATTTATAGCCCTCGTATATGCTATGCACAGCAACTCAGGTGAAATTCAAAATAATCACCGTAACTAAGGAGGCTATGTGCAAAAATGTGTATATAAGAGATCATCTACAAATATGAAATCTTTTAGGGGGTTGTTTGCTAAAAATCCTATGTATTATGCATGGGTACATGCCCGTGTGCTGTTTATATGGATAAAACTTTGTGCAATTGTATTATGTTTTAGAATTTCTTCATAATTTTTATTAGCTTTTTTCTAATATTGAAGGTTAAGACTTAAGACTTTTCTATCATCAAATTTGAACTGATAAAAAATGATAATATAATTTGAACGGACAATGCCATCTTATAAGATTTTTAAGGCTCTCATGAGGTGTAAGCATTCTTACCAAGTAGGTCAATTTGGTCTGAAGACGATGGGCGTCACTAACTTCCTAATTATAGACTTTAGTCTTTATTTAGGTGGGATTGATGATCTCTAGTTGTACACAACAACCCAGGTCCAAATGTTGTTGCCTAGGAATGAGTGTTCTCTTCTCTATTTCCATTTGGCTTCCATACTGCAATCATGATGTGTGTACGAATGTGAAAAGTGAAATATGTTTAAATTTGAATTATTTTGCTATAATTATAAATTTTAGAGCTAACTTTTAGTACAATATGCTTACAAACTTTGGTAGATATTTTGTTTATGTGATTTAAAAATATCTAAATTTTGGTTGAGAATTTGCCAAAAAGACTAATTGAAACTTATCTAAAGTAAGTTGGTCTGACTTTTTATGAAATATGAATTCCTTTAGAAAAGATTTTCTACTTTTGTCTCAATGAAAGTATTTAAGATCTTTCATAATTCTCATACCCGATTTACTAAGAGTATGTGGTATTAACGAATCATACATTTATATAATGTTTGTGTGGCAAGGGGAGGAGGGGGCGCGTGTGAAAAATAATCGGCCACACATGTTATTGAAAATAATGTCTTGACTAAGAATCCATAATGTGTGAAATTTCAGCTTTACATGTGATAGTTTGAAGAATTGTGAATCAACATATAGTAGAAGTGTTTGTTTACTTATTATTTTTTATCTTTAGTTAGCAAATTAAGTATCATGTGTTTCCTCTCATCTATATGTAAATTAAGCCATGTATAGATTTTAAAGCCTGTAGAGTCATATGACATTAAATTACCAAGTATTTCACATTTGGAAGCTTAACGTTATAAAATTTATATGAGGTTTGAGCTTAGGATCATGCAAAATGAAAGGATGAACATGGTAGATGTAGGTCATCTATTTGTAAACTGATGTAAATGATCTTAGATATTACTCATGCATAGTACATTTACTTTATTGTGCTACTTCATCTGTATAGCTTGCTTGAGATAGGATTTAATCAATCCTCATTGTGCACTTGGCAATGTAGAACTAACTTAGAATGGGGCTAGACAATATAGCAATTTATATCATTTCAAACATAAAGAAAATACTATTCTATAGAATTTTACAATGTTTTACAATATTTTATGGCACACTGAAAAACCTTCTAATGAGTTATTTTCAAATTTTAGTTCCTTATCTTCAATTTCTTTTTACTTTGATTCATTTTAAAATAATATAAAAAGACCATTCCCAACTTTCATACTTACATAATCTAATCTGGTAATCAAAATTTCAATTCACACATTGTCAATCCATATAATTCACAAAATAAATAGTTAAATATTAAGTCAAGGAATTTTTTTGGTTCTCTTATTTTTTCCCTCTTATATTCTCACTCTATTTTTATTTCTATTTTTTCCCTCTTATTTTTTTCCCTCTTTTTATTTTTTCCCTCTTATATTCTCACTCTTACATTCTTTTTACTTAGATTCATTTAATTCATTTTAAAATAATATAAAAAGACCATTCCCAACTTTCATACTTACATAATCTGGTAATCAAATTTTCAATTCACACATTGTCAATCCATATAATTCACAAAATAAATAGTTAAATTTTAAGTCAAGGGATTTTTTTGGTTCTCTTATTTTCTCCCTCTTATATTCTCACTATTAGGTACTATATATGGCCTTGGATACAAAAATCTTTATTTATTTTTTCAACTACTATAGTCATTGGAAATCCTATTTCTATTTCTCAAAATCTAACGGATGCATTTTTAGTGGGTTCCATATTGATCTTCAAACCAAAAGTGGTTCAATATGATGAAATTTGAATTTCTATTTATGCCCTCATCGAGAGGCTCCCACGTTGAGACATTCTAGGGTTAGAGGCATAGAGGTACAAGCTTTGACTCGTTGAAGGGGATCTTTAGGTGGCATGTACAATGGTAAACACACATAGAGAAAAGGCAACTTTAGCCTCACAGATGATTCCCTTGTTCAGTTTGCTTTCCTGGCTTTCGTGATGTCATGTCATGGTGATTGTATAGATCTTGGCCAAGATATCCCCTACCTTGTGTTTATTCAGATCAGACTGGCCATCAAATCGGAGAGGCTTTCGGTCTAGTTCATTTTGAATAGATTGTTAAAATTGGTCTTAAGATTGGGCCATCTTATTTACTATATATATATATTATATATATATAATTTCATTTAACATGTAAAACAAACTTCAGCATGGTGTAGTGGTGTGGCGGCTTATACTCCATGTGGTCTTGAGATTGAATCTTCCGAGTGTCATATATGACTTAATATGTGCCGATTAAATCATTCTTCTCTTGAACAGGCCGGTTCTCTTGAAAATTGGATCAATTTGGCTAGACTTTATCTAGTTCAATCAGTTTTTTTAATAAAAATGATCTATCTGTCAACTGGACCAGAAGAAAGGGTGTCGATTTCGATTTTTTTTTTGATCTGACCAGTCGATCCAGTCTAGTTTTTAAAATACCAATTTTTCACCTTTGGTTCCTTGTAATCTTCCTCCTGTGAAGGTTAGTAGGCTACTCCCTCCTTTCACTAGGAGATGACAACTAGAGATATGCATTTCTCGATGCTTCTTTTCTCTTCTAACCTAGAGTAGAACCACTGAATCTCTAGGGAGATTGTTTTTAGATAATTTAACATTTATATATCCGTTTCAAATAATTATTAGAGATAGAGATAAGGACGTAAATACACAAGGATAGGAATAAGACTCGTGATAGCTTTTTTTTTATGAAGTTTGATTAGTTGAACAATCTTTTGCATCCTTGGTTACAATCAAGGGCAACCATAAGTCTTGGCCATGGGGGTTGATGTAGACTGGATCTATCACGACCGGATCCCGCAAACGGGGATCCGAAACAAGGAGGATCCGGAGCCGGTCCGGATCGAACGGTGACGAGGGGACCCGACGGGGATCCACAACAGGGTGAAGCCGAGGCTACTTCGGAATGAAGAGGATCCGCCCGCGGGGGGCGCGATCTGCCGCCGGAGCTGCTCTTGGATAGTGAGCCGCTGCTCCTTCGGTCGGACGAAGGCGCGGCGCGAGCAGGAGCTCCTGTCGGCGGAGCTGTAGACGAGCTGCGGAGCAGAAGCCGGAAAGTCCGAGATCGGACGGGAGGACGGCTCGCTCTCCGACGAGGGGGTCCGAAGGCACCTTCAGCGCGAGGCCGAGCTTCCTGGAGCGGGGCGACCGGGGGGACGGCTCGCTCTCCGACGAGGGGGTCCGAAGGCACCTTCAGCGCGAGGCCGAGCTTCCTGGCGCGGGGCGACTGACGGGATTGCCCTCGGACGGCGAGTCCGAAGGCTACTTCAGCGCGAGACCGAGTCTCCTGGCTTGGGGCAGCCGGCGTTCGGCGTCGAGACCGGGGAGAGGAGTCCGAGGTCGGCGGCCGAGACCGACTCGGGGAGGTCGGCGATGATTCGAACCGAGCCCCTGCAGGAGGGAAAGAAGAAGAAGAACCAGTCAGCAGGAGTCCCGGGCGTCAGCCCTGGGGAACCCCCTCCGACGGTCAAGTTAGCTTCTGAAGAAGATTCGATTCAGGAAGCAAGAAGAAATAGCTAGAACACTATTCGGACAGTAGTCCTTTAAGGGGTTTCGGAAGCTTAGGGGGGCATCCGTTTTTCCCACCCACCCCCCTTGGCCACAAATAGCAGGATACTTATAACGGAGGGTAGCGGATGGTTAACGGTGGCAGCCGATATAGGACTAAAAGGAGGCTTACTGACAAACCGCCATAGCGTCTGATCCGCCACCGGAGTGGGCCGGATTCGGCTACCGGGCCGAAGGGGGTTGGGCCGCTAACGGGCCGAAGGCCGCCGGAGGGCCTAATACTGCTACTGTTGGGCTGAATGGGGTTTGGGCCTGCTTCAATGGGCCGAATCGGATTCTGCCGCATCACATAGCCCCCCACTCTTGTCTTCCTCAGTTCTGAGATGGCAAGAGTATAGCCTGAAACTGCCAGAAAAGAAAGAAAATCACAGCAGGCGTCTTCCTGGGAGTCGTATTCCCCCTTCTTCTGGAAGAGGAGGCCCTCGGTCGGCCGAGGGCCGTGCGGTCGCTTTGTCCTTGCTCAGAGGGTCGGCGAAGGCTGAGGGCTGAGAAGCCGAAGGGTCGGTACCTCTGACCCGTGTCAGGCCTCATTAAATGGACGGGACGGCGCGTCGCCTCGCGAGGAAGCACGGGACACGCGTCGCGCATCCAGCCGCTCTGGAGAAAACACAAACGGATCCCGTCCGCCCGTGGGTCGCGGATCGCCCCGGCTCTCTGCCCGAGGCTCCGCTCGGATTGCCGCCGCTCCCTTTGTCGCCTGCGGATCGGGACGCGTGGCGGGCATCCGAGTGGTTAGCCGAAGGGTCGGAGTGCTGTCAGCCGCTGATCGTTCTTGCCTCAAGTCCCGGAGCCGGTCCGCCATCATTGCCGAAGGATGGCACACGTGGCGGGCATCCGGAAGGAGCGACGGGACGAGCGGGACGATCTCGGCCGCAGGCTTCGGCGGGAGGCGTATCGACCGGGCTCTATAAATACAGGCCCTCTGCGGGGCACTGTTCCTCTTCTTGCTGCCGCGCTTACGTTCCCCCCGCAACTGCCCGAGCTCTTCTTCCTTCTCCTGCGAGAGGCCAGTTTCCTGAAGGCTTCATCCGAACTTCGTCGGCTACCGGGGGAGGCTCTTCGTCCCTCAGAGTGCATTGCCTGTGGAGTCTGGAGGCTTGAGGCGACGCCTGGTTCAGGAGAGATCCTCTCCTTCTTTCTGCGAGTAAGCCTCAGTCTTCTTCCCTCCCTCCGCGGCTTTATGGTCCGGAGCTCTTCTAGTGAGATTACCCCTTCGGACGAGGAGTACATTCCCCCCAATTCTCCCAAGTCTTCCCTGTCGGACCCTCTTGCCTCGGGATCTCTTACTTCCGCGATGTCCGGGGAGTCCGAAAGCTCCGGGTCCGAAACCTCCGGGACCGAGGTTTCTGGAGCCGAGGCTTCTGGGACCGAGGCTTCTGGGACCGAGGCTTCTGAGGCCGAGTCTTCCGGGGCCGAGGCTTTCCAAGAAGTTCGGGACTCGGGCCAGGCTTCCACCTCGGAACGCCGCCTCCCGGATGTTGCTTTGGGGGCAAGCTGTGCCCTTTCGGATATAGAGGTGAGGAACTTAGTTTCTTACTTTCAGCTTCCCTCTTGGACGACCCCCCATCGGCCCGATTCCGCCACTAGGGCAAATACCGTTCGCCCGGGGTCTTTTTCTATTTACGTCGATAGCTTTGAGGCGGGATTCCGTCTCCCTCTCCCCACCTTCGTCGTCAATCTTCTTAGCTTCTACGGGCTGGCCCCTTCTCAGCTCTTCCCCAACTCTTGGCGCACTGTGTACGGATTCCTGAGCGTCTTCGCTCACGTGAAAATCCGCCCCTCCCTCAATGTCTTTCGCTATCTCTTCAAGATCCAGACGCAGGGGAAGTCGGAATGGTACTGCTTTGTCCCCCGGGTTGGCCGGAGGATTTTCTCTGGGAAGCCTTCGTCTATCCATAGCTGGAAGAGGAAGTTTATCTTCGTCTCTCTGCCGGAGAAGGAGAAGGGTGTGTGGCCCTTCCCCACCGAATGGGTGCCGCTGGCCGAAGGACTCTCGGGACCTCCTGTTCTGTCTCCCGTTCAGAGTACTATCGTGGGTCACGTTCAGGTGAAGGCCCCTTACGACGTCTCGGTGCTTCTTTCCGACGCGGAGCGGTTGATAGGTGCCGGGGTTTGGCCGGACCCTAAGCGTGATCCGGAGCGGGTCTTTCCGTACCTACCTCCCGGGGAGACTCCGCGGGACCGCGGGGGAAGGACTGCCGCTCCTCCGGCCGAAGCTCTTCCGGCTTTGGAGGCTGACGAAGTTTCGGCCGAGGGTAAGTCGGCTCTGAGTCTATTACTCGATCCTTGTTTTTGGCTTCTGATATCCCTTTCTTGCTTTGCAGCAATGGCCCAGCTCGATGCCCTCCTCGATCAGCTATCGGATCAGCGCGCTTCGCGCCGGGCACCGGCCCCGCAGGCGGTGAGCAGGCTTGTCCGAGGTACCGGGGGTCCGAGGACAAGAGGCGGGGGCCTCGGGACTGCGGCCTCCGCCGAGGGTCGTGCAGTCGCCGCTGCTCTTGAGAGGGAGCAGAAGACTAAGTTTGCCTCTCGGGGAGGCGGCCGAGCGTCGAAGCGCCCCCGGGTAGAGGAGGCCGAGGGAGAGGTGGAAGCTCAGCTAATCAGGAGGAGCGCCGGGGCCCGAAGGGCTGCAAGGCTGGCGTCTCCTGAGATGCCGAGGGGTGACTCCCCTCCGGCCGTATCGGCAGGAGCTGATGGAGGAGATGCCGAACCGCGGGCGCAGCTCGAGCGGCGGCACCCCGCATCGGGGGAGAGCATGGAGGACACGCAGACGTGCCTTCGTCTGCTCAACAGCCTCACTCTCCCTTCAATCTTTGAGGAGCTGAAGGCTCACTCCATCACCGATCTGACGGAGATGAGTGCCCGTCTGTCGGTTCAGGTGAGCACCCCGAAAGTGTTTCAGCTCATCTTCAGCTACTTCTTCTGATTCTACTGGCCCTCATCTGCCCTCGATCCGCAGGCTTCGATGACGAGCCGTGTCCTGATGCATCGTCAGGAGCTGCTCCAGCGTAAGCTTCTGGAAGCCGAGGTGGATCCGGTTGGTTCGGGGGAAGGCATTTCGGCGGCTCCTCGCATCGAGCCCCTAGTTGAGGAGCTCGTGACTGCGAGTGCCCGGGCGCGGAAGCAGCTGGAGGAGAGGGCAGCAGAGGCCCGTGCCGCCGCCGAGGCCAAGAAGAAGGCCGAGAGCGATCTTGCGGCGGTCGAGTCCGAACTCCGGACTTTCAAAGCCCAGACCCAGGACAGGGAGGCTCGGCGAGCTTCGGAGAAGCGCCGCCTCGTCGAGGAGGTGTCGACCTTGAAGCGGGAACTGGGAAAGGCAGCGGAGTCGGCCGTGGCCAACTACAAGGCCGGGAACGACTATGCCCAGGAGATCCTCCAAGCCCAGCTGCAGGCTTCTTCCGCGGTTTTTGACCTCGGACTAGCAGTCGCCCAGAGGGCCTGCCCGAGCGTCGATCTGACCGGGGAAGCCATGCCAAAGGGCGAGGAAGCCCGGGAGCTTTTATCCTGGTGGGAGGAGCTCGTGGCGGAGAGGGCCCCGCCTCCAGCTGATGCCGAGGAGGCCGGTGCCGAGGAGGCCGAGGCCGAAGAGGCCGATGCCGAAGAGGCCGATGCTGAAGAGGCCAATGTCGAAGAGGCTGCTGCTGAAGATGCCCTTGCTGAAGGCGCCGCTCCTGAAGCGGTGCAGGTCGTCGACTCTCCCTCTCCTTCTCCTGACCGAAACGTCGTCGAGGTGGAGGAGGAGGGGGTTGTCGAGGACTGATACGAGGGTTCCCCTCGGTTTTCTTTTTGCTTTACTTACTTTTGTAAGCTCTTGGCCAGGCGTACGGCTGAGCTTTGTACCTCCTTTTGCTTTAGAAAATGGAAGGAAGGTTTTTGGCTTTACCTGGCTGTCCCCTGTTTGACTTGGGTAGATCTGTCTCCTGTTTTTGGCCATATTCCGCGAAGCCGAGATCCGTCGTAGGTTTGGACAGGCCGTTGGTAGAATATCGCCTGGAGAATAATATGCTGCGCCTTGATCCGGATTGCATGGCCGAAGCCATTCGTTGGATCAAAAAGGGCTTACGAGCTTCAAGAGAATCATGCCGCTCCCGGTTCGGTTTGCATGGCCGAAGCCACTCCCGATACGGTTTACACGGACTTAGAGAGAATACCATGCCGCTCCCGATACGGTTTGCATGGCCGAAGCCACTCCCGGTACGGTTTACACGGACTTAGAGAGAATACCACGCCGCTCCCGATACGGTTTGCATGGCCGAAGCCACTCCCGGTACGGTTTACACGGACTTAGAGAGAATACCATGCCGCTCCCGATACGGTTTGCATGGCCGAAGCCACTCCCAGTACGGTTTACACGGACTTAGAGAGAATACCACGCCGCTCCCGATACGGTTTGCATGGCCGAAGCCACTCCCGGTACGGTTTACACGGACTTAGAGAGAATACCACGCCGCTCCCGATACGGTTTGCATGGCCGAAGCCACTCCCGGTACGGTTTACACGGACTTAGAGAGAATACCATGCCGCTCCCGATACGGTTTGCATGGCCGAAGCCACTCCCGGTACGGTTTACACGGACTTAGAGAGAATACCACGCCGCTCCCGATACGGTTTGCATGGCCGAAGCCACTCCCGGTACGGTTTACACGGACTTAGAGAGAATACCATGCCGCTCCCGATACGGTTTGCATGGCCGAAGCCACTCCCGGTACGGTTTACACGGACTTAGAGAGAATACCACGCCGCTCCCGATACGGTTTGCATGGCCGAAGCCACTCCCGGTACGGTTTACACGGACTTAGAGAGAATACCACGCCGCTCCCGATACGGTTTGCATGGCCGAAGCCACTCCCGGTACGGTTTACACGGACTTAGAAAAAATACCATAACAAGTTTTTCTGAAAGAAAGCGACTTCCTTTATTTATAGCCTCTGGCTAAAAGCCTGGGGAGAGTTGACTTACATGTAATAACGCCGAAGGCGCTCCACATTCCATGTGCGAGGAAGGGGTTGGCCCGAAAGGGTTTCCAACCGGTAAGCTCCTCGTCTGATTACCTCCCTGACCCGGTAGGGCCCCTCCCAGTTGGGGGCAAGCTTCCCCGAGGCTTCGGCTGGCTTGGAAGCATGGGCATTCCTTAACACGAGATTCCCCACTTCAAAGCTCCGGGGCTTTGCTCGAGTGTTATGGTACTTGGCCATTCGTTGCTGATAAGCCGCCAGTCGGATACGAGCTTTATCTCGGACCTCCTCAATGAGGTCCAAGTGGTCTTTCAGACCTTCCTCATTGGCTTCCGTATTATAGGCAATGACTCTGGGAGAAGGGAGGCCGATCTCTATGGGAATGACGACCTCTACCCCATAGGCCATGCGGAAGGGAGTTTCGCCGGTGGGGGTTCGGCTCGTCGTCCGATGGGCCCATAGGACACTCGGCAGTTCTTCCACCCATCGGCCCTTAGCTTCGCCGAGTCGGGTTTTCAATCCCTGTAAAAGGCTTCGGTTAGTGACTTCGGCTTGGCCGTTCGCTTGAGGATGCGCTACCGAAGTAAACTTGTGGAGTATGCCGAAGCTGGCGCAGTTATCACCGAACCGTCGGCTATCGAACTGCTTTCCGTTGTCTGAGATGATGGCTCGAGGGACGCCGAACCGGCAAATGATGGACTTCCACACGAAGTTCCAAGCATTGTTGTCGGTTATTGAGGCGAGGGGTTCGGCCTCGACCCATTTGGTGAAGTAGTCGACTGCCACGATGAGGAATTTCCTTTGGCCGGTGGCGACGGGAAAAGGTCCCAGGATGTCGACTCCCCATTGGGCGAAAGGCCAGGGATCAGATAATGGGGTCAGAAGGGTGGCTGCCTGATGAATGAGGGAGCTAAACCTCTGGCACTGGTCGCAGCGCCGTACGAGGGCTAAAGCGTCCTCTCGAAGCGTGGGCCACCAGTAGCCTTGCCTTAGGAGCTTGTGAGCCAGGGCCCTACCTCCCGCATGCGCCCCGCACACCCCTTCGTGGACTTCCCTTATGGCGTAGTCGGCCTCGGCCGGGCCGAGGCACCGCAGCAAAGGTCGGCCAAATGATTTCTTGTACAACACCCCGTCCAAAAGGAGAAAGTGGGATGAGCGCTGCCGGATGCGCTTCGCCTCCCTAGGATCTGGGGGGACTTCTCCTTGGAGAAGGAAAGCGATGAGGGGAGTCATCCATGTCTCGGCTTCTGCTTCAGCAATCTGCATGGCTTCGGTTTCGCCGAGGCTGGGTTCGGCGAGCTCCTCGACGAGGATCATCCGGCCTCCGCCCCCGTCTTGGGTTGACGCCAGCCGGGAAAGGGCATCGGCCCGGGTATTCTCGGCTCTCGGGATCCTCACGATTTCGCAAGAATCGAATTGAGCGAGGATCTTGCGAGTTACCTGGAGATAAGACGCCATCACTGCGTCCCGAGCCTCATACTCCCCGGAGACGTGGCCGGCGATTAACTGGGAATCGTTGAAGGCTTTTAAGTTCCGGGCGCCGAGTTTCTTCGCGGCTTGGAGGCCGGAAATGAGGGCTTCATACTCGGCGGCGTTGTTAGTCGCAGGAAAGGAAAAACGCAGGGCGTACTCCGTCACGACTCCTTCGGGTGATGCCAGGATCCATCCGGCGCCACTGCCCGTGGAGCACGCGGAGCCGTCCACGAAGAGTCGCCATTCGTCCGGTGGTGCCGGTGCTGAGAGAGCCTCGGCTTCGGCCACCTCGGGTTCTGGCTGCGGCGTCGCGCAAGCGCCGGGGGTAAGTTCGGCGATGAAGTCTGCCAATGCTTGGGCTTTTATTGCTACTCGAGGGGCGTAGGAGATGTCGAACTCTCCTAGCTCAATTGCCCACTTCGCCAGCCTGCCGGACACCTCTGGTCGGGAGAGAACCTGCCTCAAGGGCTGGTTGGTGAGGACTTTCACAGAATGGGCCAGGAAGTACGGCCGAAGCCTTCTTGCAGAAGTGACGAGGGCCAGAGCCAACTTTTCCAGGGCTTGGTACCGGAGTTCCGCTCCCTGAAGGGCTCGGCTGGTGTAATAAACGGGCTTCTGAATGCCTTCTTGTTCTCGGACGAGGACGGTGCTGAGGGCCGTCTCGGAGACTGCGAGGTATAGGCTCAGAGGCTCCCCGGAAATCGGTTTAGACAGGATGGGGACTTTGGAGAGGTAGGCCTTCAACTGATTGAAGGCTGTCTGACACTCTTCCGTCCAGTCGAAGTTGTTGGCCTTCTTCAGCAGCTTGAAGAAGGGAAAACAGTAGTCGGCCTCCCTGGACATGAAGCGGCTGAGAGCTGCGATCCTCCCGTTCAGCTTCTGTACCTCTCGGAGGTTAGCCGGGGGGCGCATCTTTATGATGGCCGAAACCTTCTCGGGATTAGCCTCCACCCCTCGGTGCGTGACCATGTAGCCGAGGAACTTGCCGGAGGCTACCCCGAAGGCGCACTTGGCCGGGTTCAGCTTCATCTTGTACCGCCTGAGGGCGGAGAAAGTCTCGGCCAGGTCGGCTAGGTGCTCCGCAGCAATGCGGCTCTTCACCAACATGTCGTCTATATAGACTTCCATGTTTCGGCCGAGCTGCGCGGCGAATACCTTGTTGACCAGTCGCTGATATGTCGCGCCGGCGTTCTTCAGACCGAAGGGCATTCGGGTGTAGCAGTATAGGCCCAAATCGGTGGTGAAGCTGGTCTTGCTCTCGTCGTCCGGATGCATCCGGATCTGGTGGTAGCCTGAATAGGCGTCGAGGAAGCTTAAGAGCTCGTGGCCAGAAGTGGCGTCCACCACCTGGTCTATCCGAGGCAGTGGAAAGCTGTCCATTGGACAGGCCTTGTTGAGGTTGGTGAAGTCCACGCACATGCGCCATTTGCCATCTTTCTTTGGCACCATGACCACATTGGCTATCCAGTCTGGATGATGCACCTCTCGGAGATGTCCGGCGTCCAGTCCCTTTTGTACTTCAGCCTGGATGGCGGCTCTCCTTTCCTGGTTGAAGGTGCGCCGCTTCTGCTTCACCGGAGGCTGATCGGGATTGGTATGGAGTCGGTGTTCTGCTACCTCCGGGTCCACCCCGGGCATGTCTGCCGGAGACCAGGCGAAGATGTCGAGGTTCTTTTTCAAGAACTCGGTAAGCTTCTCTGCTTCACCTTTCTCCAGGCCGGAGCCTATCATCAGGACTCGTCCTTCGCCTCCTGGAACAGGGACGGCGAGGAGTGCTTCTCCCGGAGATGCTTCGGCTGATGACTCGATCGCTAGGGTTTCAGCTGCGTTCTTCCCTTTGACCGAAATCATGTAGCATTGCCGAGCGGCTTCTTGGCTTCCCTTGGCTTCGCCTATCCCACAATTGGTATGGAATTTTAGTTTCTGATGGAAGGATGAAGGTACGGCTCCGATTCCGCCGATGAGCCTTCGGCTGAATATGGCGTTGTAGGCTGACTCGATCTTCACAACGGCGAAGTCTGTTTCGATGGTTAATTGCCGGGGGGCGGAGCCTAAGGTTACAGGAAGCCGGACAATGCCCTCTACTCGGCAAGGCGAGCCGTTAAAACCGTAGAGGGGGCCCCGGTGAGGTTTCATGTTAGCCTCACTCAATCCCAACTTTTCAAAACAGTCGTAAAACAAGATATTTGGGGCACTTCCATTATCCACAAAGATCCTATGTACATCGTAGTTGTGGATTACAGCATTGACGACGAGAGCGTCGTCATGAGGGACCTGAACATCCGTCAGGTCCTCGGCGCCGAAGGTGATGTCTTCCAGACGAGGCTTCTTCGGCTCGCCCTCAACTGCTGCTACTGTGCTACGCTGCCGCGGCCTGGACCCTTCCCCCGGTCCTCCGGATATCATCATGATAGACCCAGAACTGGGTCTTTGATGGGATGATTCAACCGGGGCCGAGGTGGCTTTGGGCGGAGGAGCGGCTTCTGTTGCTGAGGGCTGCTGTTGTCTGGGCGCTGCAGGGGCGTCCCGGTTCTGTTGCGGTGGCTGCTCCCGGCGGTACTGCGGCAGCCTCCCCTCCCGGATGATGCGGTCAATCTCTTCCCGGAGCTGCCGACACTCATCCGTCGTGTGGCCGATCTCCCGGTGGTATTCATAATACCTGCCGGGATCCCTTCTGCGGGGATCGGTCTTGATGCGATCGGGCCGTCGGAGCATGCCTTTCACCTCCATGAGCATTCGGGAAGGGGGAGCGGGTAAGGGTAGGTACCGCGGCTGCGCGTCCCGTCGCCTCTCCCTGTCCCATTCCTCCCTGCGATAGCGCTTTCGCGAGGACTCCTGGTCCTCCGGCCGAGGTCGGACCACCTGGGGAGCAGGTGCCGAGATGGCTTCGGTGGCGCCTCTTCCTCTGGACAGCATCAGGGCCTCCCGGTTGATGTATTTGTGGGCCCGTGCCACGAGGTCCTGGAAGGTCGGGGGATGGCGCTTCCCAATGGAACCGAGGAGCCCCTCGTCCCGACACCCGCTGATCACGGCCGAAACCGCGATTGAGCTGTCGAGGTTCGGGATCTGGGCGGCCTCGGTCCGGAACCTGGTGAAGTAGTCCTGGAGAGTCTCGGCAGGACCTTGCCGAATAGCCAGCAGACTAGCGGAGGTCTTGCTCTGCCGGGTGGCATCATAGAACTGGTCGATGAACAACTGGCCCAACTGTGCTAAGGAGTGGATGGAGTTGGGGGCCAGCGTCTCGAACCAGGTGAGGGCGATCTTTTCAAGGGTGAGGGGGAAGAGACGGCAGCGGACCGCCTCGGAGATCCCCCGGACCCGGAGGTAGGAGTTGAACTTCCGGAAATGACAGACCGGATCTGTCATCCCATCATAGGGAGGGCCCTTCGGCAGCTTGAAGTCGGGGGGCACCTCAGTGGCCAGGAGCTCCGCCGTGAATGGGGTCTGCTCCAGGATGCTGCTGGCGAGGGGCGCCCCGTGAGGCCGGGACACCATCTGCTGCATCTCCTTGCGCATCGCCGTCAGCCGCTGGTCCAGGTCCGGGGCGGCCGAGGTGGCGACGGATGGCCCTCCGGTGCGGGCCGGATGGTACTCCGACGAAGCATAATCCTGCTCCGTCGGGCGATCGACGCGGGGAGCTCGGGCAGGCAATGCCGAGGGCTCGCTGCGCGCCGCCGCAGCTTCGTAGAGAGAGGCTGGCGCAGGCACCGGTCGGAACCGGGCGTCTTGTACTGAGTAGAGCGGGGGGAGCGGCGCCTGCTGGGGAGGCTGCCCCGTCAGTCCCATGCGCTGGGCGATGGCAGATACCATCTCCTGAAGAGGCGCTAGGGACGTGACGGCAGCGGCCAGCGTGGCCACCTGCTGCTGGAGTACCCCCACTCGGTCTTCCGAGCCGAAGGACTCCGGGATGGTCGGCAGAGGCGGGTTCGGCGGGGCAGATGGCGCGCCCTCGGAAAGCGGCATCTGTGCCGAAGCCTCCCGCGCTTCCGCTTCGCTCTGCCCGGATCGTCGGGTCACAGGTCGCTGAGACATGACTTGTTTTGTTGGTTTCCCACAGACGGCGCCACGTGATGTAGACTGGATCTATCACGACCGGATCCCGCAAACGGGGATCCGAAACAAGGAGGATCCGGAGCCGGTCCGGATCGAACGGTGACGAGGGGACCCGACGGGGATCCACAACAGGGCGAAGCCGAGGCTACTTCGGAATGAAGAGGATCTGCCCGCGGGGGGCGCGATCTGCCGCCGGAGCTGCTCTTGGATAGTGAGCCGCTGCTCCTTCGGTCGGACGAAGGCGCGGCGCGAGCAGGAGCTCCTGTCGGCGGAGCTGTAGACGAGCTGCGGAGCAGAAGCCGGAAAGTCCGAGATCGGACGGGAGGACGGCTTGCTCTCCGACGAGGGGGTCCGAAGGCACCTTCAGCGCGAGGCCGAGCTTCCTGGCGCGGGGCGACCGGGGGGACGGCTCG
The DNA here is from genome assembly GCA_030544215.1 of Zantedeschia hybrid cultivar. Classification (NCBI taxonomy): domain Eukaryota; kingdom Viridiplantae; phylum Streptophyta; class Magnoliopsida; order Alismatales; family Araceae; genus Zantedeschia; species Zantedeschia hybrid cultivar. The sequence goes on from JARZZO010000009.1 coordinate 48,022,477, forward strand.
CTCTCCGACGAGGGGGTCCGAAGGCACCTTCAGCGCGAGGCCGAGCTTCCTGGCGCGGGGCGACCGACGGGATTGCCCTCGGACGGCGAGTCCGAAGGCTACTTCAGCGCGAGACCGAGTCTCCTGGCTTGGGGCAGCCGGCGTTCGGCGTCGAGACCGGGGAGAGGAGTCCGAGGTCGGCGGCCGAGACCGACTCGGGGAGGTCGGCGATGATTCGAACCGAGCCCCTGCAGGAGGGAAAGAAGAAGAAGAACCAGTCAGCAGGAGTCCCGGGCGTCAGCCCTGGGGAACCCCCTCCGACGGTCAAGTTAGCTTATGAAGAAGATTCGATTCAGGAAGCAAGAAGAAATAGCTAGAACACTATTCGGACAGTAGTCCTTTAAGGGGTTTCGGAAGCTTAGGGGGGCATCCGTTTTTCCCACCCACCCCCCTTGGCCACAAATAGCAGGATACTTATAGCGGAGGGTAGCGGATGGTTAACGGTGGCAGCCGATATAGGACTAAAAGGAGGCTTACCGACAAACCGCCATAGCGTCTGATCCGCCACCGGAGTGGGCCGGATTCGGCTACCGGGCCGAAGGAGGTTGGGCCGCTAACGGGCCGAAGGCCGCCGGAGGGCCTAATACTGCTACTGTTGGGCTGAATGGGGTTTGGGCCTGCTTCAATGGGCCGAATCGGATTCTGCCGCATCAGGGGTGATTAGTGGGCATTTGTGCCCACTTTTACCTTCCTAAAAGTAAAACCCTGATAACTTTTTAAAGGTCAAAAGCACCTTTCCAGCTTCTTTCCACTTTTCCCTTCCTAAAAGTAAGATTTTGATTACTTTTGAAAGATAAAAGTGTCTTTTGATTTGTTTCAAATCTGTTTAACGGTTGGTTGTTCGTACCAAAGGAGATCAAAGAACATCTATAACTTATCTCTAAATCGAACTTTCTAGCATAATGAGCTAGCAGCATTCAAAATCCATTTTTGTTTCAAAATTTATAATTTTAAAAGTATTTTCAAACAGAGCCTAAATGTTATTTTTGGCATTGGCAATGGGGCTTTTTTTGACTAACAAACTCTAACATAGGAATAGATTTTCCCGAACCAAACTACAGGGTTTCGTTGGATCACAGAGTTTTTCACTGAGTGATACATTTATCTTCTGAATGTGGATTGTCTACATAAGTTATTTAGAATGGCTTATGTTAATTAGATGTCTGCTTAAGCTCCATCCTTGTGGGGTTTTTTTGCTAATCAAAACGTCATTTCTGGCACTGGTAAGGAAGCTCTTTTTGACAACAGCTTTCAATATAGGTTACTACGTATAGCTTCCCTTGCAGACAGGGTTTCGTTGAATAACAAAGTTTTGCACCAAGGGGTTGTTTCTTTCAACATAAAATAGCAAAATTAAAAAGATTAGTTTATTTTACAATATTTTGGAATATTTGATATCATGTATAAAATTTTGTATGGACTTCTTGTTTTGACAGCCCATTTCCTTCTTTTGATTTGCAAGAAAAGCTCATTGTAAAAAAAATTAGGAAGATTTAAATATTTTACATTTTTAGTTTATAAGTAACCAAATAAATGGTCTCTTATTTAAAATGCTAAAATTTATTTAATTTTAAAACCGATAATTTTGAAACTGGTGAATTACAAAATTTTACATTGAAACAAACAACCCCCAGACACATCTTTTTTTATCTCCAAATATAGACGGTCTCATGAATTACACCTGCATTTCAATTCTTGTTTATATGATTTCAAAACTACATATTTTTCTTTCTAAATTTCTCAATCCTAGTCCAAATTACATTGTTAGGCAAAGTACCATAACCATTTCAACAAGACATATTCCTTAAAGAGATTTTTACATATATACTTTTAAAAATTAACATATTTGTATTTATACTCCCAATTCTCATATATAGTATAAATACTCCCAAAAAGCTCCCTTTCATCAAAATACTATGAACTCCAATGGAATAGGCTAAAATATTCTAAATATTGTTACATGCATACTCCTAAATTCACTAAAATTTACATATATTTCCTTAACTTGATCAGAATTTAAGAAATTTTCTAACATATTCTGTTGGAATTCATAGCATTTTGATGGAGAGGCATAGCCTAACACTTCTGAAGTTTTTGGAGGTATTTCATATATTATAGGAATAATTACACCAATAACGCTGTTACATCGCTAATTGTAGTTTTGAAGTCTTATTAATAATCCTCTTAAACAAACGTTATGTCAAGAATACCCTTGAGTTTGTTATTGTTAGCTGCCATAAGAATATACCCAGAATATGTCGTTAACACTTGTTGTAATGAGGAAAAGGCCATGGCGGTAAGCAAGCGCGCACACACACACAGACACACACATACACAGAGACACACACAGACACACACAGACACAGAGACACACACACACAGACACACATACACACACACACACACATAGACACAGACACAGACACACAGACACAGACATAGACATAGACACACACAGACACACACAGACACACACACAGACACAGAGAGAGAGAGAGAGAGAGAGAGAGAGAGAGAGAGAGAGAGAGAGAGAGAGAGAGAGAGATTTTCTAAAATCAATGATTTTAAAATTAAAACTTTATAACATTTGCGTCAAATTAAATTACCTTTAAAAATCTTAAAAATTGTCTAATGAGTTCATTGCCCAACCTAAAAATGTTAGCTGCCCCCAAAATTATTTTTTTCTTTTTGGTGGTACCTACTCATCAAGTTAGTTGTCCTCGGGGGTCCATTTTTTGTGGCAACTTTTTCTAGCCTAACCAATACGTTATTTTTGGCATTGGCAATGGGGCTCTTTTTGACTAACAACAAACTCTAACATAGGAATAGGTTTTCCTGAATCAAACAACAAGATTTCATTAGATCAAAGAGTTTTTGATACATTTCTCTTTTGAAATGTGGATTGTCTACTAAGTTATTCAGAACGGCTTCAAGTTAATTAGATGTCATTCCAACTCCAGCTTCGTGGGGCTCTTTTCTAATCAAGATGTTATTTTTGGCATTGGTAAGCATGATAACATCTTTCAATATAGGTTACTAGGTATTCCTTTCCCTGCTAACAGGGTTTCATTGAATAACAAAGTTTTGTACCAAGTGGCTGTTTGGTTCAACATAAAATATCAAACTTTTAAAAAGTTTTATAATATTTTGGATGTTTGATAGGATGTAAAATATTATAATTTTTTTCTGGACCTCTTGTCTTGATAGCCTATTTCCTTGTTTTGGTTTGGAGGGAAAGTTCATTGTAAATGAAAACAAGAAGATTTAAATGTTTTCTTCTTTTAGTTTATAAGCAACCAAATAAATGCTCTCTGATTTTAAAATTATAAAATTTCTTTGATTTTAACACCGAAGATTTTGAGACCAATCAATTACACAATTTTACATTGAAACAAACAACCCCAAATAACACATTCTTTTTTTTTCCCTCTAGAATATAGATGGTCTCCCAACATTTCAATTCCTCCTTATATGGTTCCAAAATCACATATGTGTATTTATACCCCCAATCGCATATATTGTATAAATATCTCTAAAGAGCTCAGAAATGTTGCGGCTACACCCTTTGATCAAAACGCCATGAATTCTAAGCGAATATGTTAAAAAAGATTCTAAATATTTTTACATGCATACCCTTAAACTCACTGAAATTTACATATATGTCACTAACTTTATTAGAATTTACGAAACTTTCTAACCTATTCTGTTGGAATTCATAGCATTTTGATGGAGAAGTATATCCTATAAGTTTTCCAATGAATTCAAATACGGTATATAAAAAGTAGGACTATAAATCAAATATATTAGTTTTTAAGGGTATATACACAAAAGATCCTTCTTTAGATACAACAACGGCAGCGGCGGCCAGTACAGTAATCTCTCAGTTTCCATTTCGGAGTCGTTGTCAGGCGCGCCAGCGACGGGCCAGAGCGCCCTGAAGAAAGAGATCCGGACCGTCCATCCCATCTCTGACGCAGGTGGCCAGCATCCGTCCCTCTGGGAACATCCACGACGGCAGAAAAGAGCCGTGGGGGCGACGTGGGACGCACCTTACTTTTCGAACCGGGAAACAAAACAAAAAAACAAAACACAACACAACAGGAGGGTATGCATCGTAGGTAAGGAATTCCTTGCGCCGGGCGTAATGAGCCCAGCAACTCATAGTGCGCCACGACCCCCTGGGCGGGGCGCCAGGTCCCATCCGAAAGGAGGAAGAGGGCGAGGGAAGGCCAGAAGCGACCCCTACTTGGAACGGAGCTGTTGAGCGGGGAAAGACTGGTGAGTTGAGAGTGTGGGGAGGTGGCGAGCGGGGTAGAGCAGAGCCCGCCGTGGCGATGGAGGAGAGGAAGGCGAAGAAGGAGAGGGGAGGCGGCGGGGGGAGGTGGGAGGCGCTCAGCACGGAGCTGCTGGGGGAGATATGCACGCGACTGGCGGCAGACGAGACGTCGCGGGCGGTGCCGTTCGTGTGCAGGGCGTGGAGGGACGTGGTGATGGGGCCCTACTGCTGGGCCGCCGTCGACGTCCAGCAGTGGTGCCGCCGCGTCGACCGCACCGACGTCATCGACGCCACCGTCCGCAGGCTGGTGCGCCGGAGCAGGGGCTCCGTCCAGCGGCTCTCCGCCTTCAAGCTGGGCGACTCCGCCTTCTGCTACGCTGCCCAATGGTATGTATGATTGCGTCGGTACCCATTTCTCTTCGGGCTTCCCGTTGGAGTTTGGAAACAGAAAGATGTGTTCTTGATGCTTCGGTGTTACGCCACCCTTTCCTCTTCCAACGTCTGGTTGGCTTTGTTATAAGAAACAGAGATGTTTTCTTGATGCTTCTTTTTTCCATTTTTGTTTTCCGACCGCCACACGCATTTGCTGTGAGAAATGGTGTGTTTTGTGTGGTTGGCTGCCTTTTTTCCACTGGGTCGTCCTCATCATCTCCATTGTGTAGTAGTTGTAGTAGGGTAGTTCCTTATCTTGTTTAAAAGATTTCTTGAATTTGTATAGCTAAACACCTGTCTTCCCGTCGTCTTCTCCAGTGGAAGATGCCTCAAGGTGCTGCGGATGCCCATGAGCGAGGTCACTGACGAGATGGTGGAGAGGCATGCACCATTGCTTACGGAGCTGGCAGAGCTGGACATCAGCTACTGCCTCAAGATTACTCACAATGGCATTGAAGCCTTCGGGAAGCACTGCAGGTCCCTGGTTCACCTCAGCAGGAACATGCCGCCCCCGGAAATCGAGTACGGACATCACCAGGACGACGCTGCCGCCAACACAGACGACCACGAGGCCCTGGCGGTGGCCGGCACCATGCCGGGCCTCCGCCACCTCGAGCTCGCCTTCAGCCGCTTGGGCGACCATGGGCTGGACGCCATCGTCGCCAACTGCAGGGCACTCTGCGTTCTTGACGTCCGTGGTTGCTGGGGTGTGAAGATGGAAGGCAATCTCGAGGACAGGTGTAATGAAATACCCGAGTTCAGGGTTCCCTGGGAAGACGACTACGAGGACACAGACTCTGGAGAAAATGGGGTCGATGGAAATGCTGGCCTTGTGGATGACGACTCTGATTGGGAGTAGTCACGGCCTTGGGTGCTCTTGAGAAGATTGGAGTTTTGTGGGGATTGCAGTAGTCTGATGGTTCGCATGTACAAAAAAAAAAAAAAAAAAAAAAAAATTTCGAAAGTATAGATTGCTCACTTTTTGTAGGACTGGGCATACACATTTTAGGATGATTTAATGCGTTACAGCAGTTGAAAGAATGAGCATACAGAACTATATAAGTCTCCGCTGTTTAAGGAACGAGTACATGGAACTATGTAAGGTTCTGCTGTTCAAATTTTCCTTTTCACAGTTGGTGGAAGAAATTACAGGGTTTTGCTTAAATTACATGCCTGCATGTGCTTCTTATGCTTCAAGAGACCTTCACTGGAATTGTTGAATTTCTTCCCATGCTTTCTAGCTTTGTTTTAGTGTGAGTAGTTGTTCTTAAAACTGGCGAAAGATCAGTTTCTTGGGAAACTGTCTCTGTTCGGTTTTGTGTGGTTGTGATTAAGTACTCGAAACCCTGGTGAGTCCACTTCCTTTAAGTCTGAAGTTTGCAAAGTCAATAATAAACTTGCTGTTGTGATTTGCTTTTTATGTTGTCTTGTTCCATTTACAGTTGGAGTTGAACAGAGACCAAAAGTTCTGAAACATTATGGTCTGGATTTTCCTTTTCTTTTTCTTTTTTGCTTTAGACTCCTGTACAGTATTTTTGTCTTGGCCTACTATGTTCTCTAACACAGGCTCTGCAGACTCTTATATTGGAGTTTCGGATTTGGAAATGCTAAGACAACTGCTGGGAGACTGCGACTTTTGAAATCTTAAAATAACAAATTTCTACTTTAGGGAAAGTGATCAATAATGTCCACCATTTTTTATAGTGTTCACATCTTCAGAATTTAGTCCAATTATCCAGCACTTTTGTATTATTTAAATGTCGTGGGCATTTATCCTTTCCCAGTTGTGAAAAAAGCTGCTTGTGTGAAAAGTCGTCTTTCTATATCATTGAAAAACATGCTTGCAATCTCTTTACCGTCTCTTTACCGTTTGTTTTCTTTGTATTTTGGCTTCTTTCTTATCTTCTTCACCCGTGTTTTTTTGGTTGGCTTATCAGTTCATTGTGCGTCATCAATATGTGAGTTTTCTATTCATGTAGTATTTCATTCTGCACTTGTTTCACAGTTCTTATGGTTAACACATCTTCCCTGTCCACTGGGAGTAAACAAGCGAAAGTGGTAGTTTCGGCTTTTATTTTCTATTTCCAATTTCCTTTGAAGATTCTTAGTTAGCCAATGAACGTATAATGCAGCCAAGCCATGATTTTTCTGGATACATGTAGATATGTCAAAATGAGATTGTTTTGAAAATTCTGAGACTGTTTGAAAATTCAGCAATGCGGAAATTAGGAGAATAAATGAACTATCCATTATGTGTGTCTTGTTACACACTAGACTCTACTGTTACCATGTAGAGAATCTAATGATCCTTGGTATCTCTGACATTATTCATCAAAGAACACAAACTCAACTACTTGGCCTTGATCTCTACTGTTATTGTTGAAACATTTGTTTCTATTTCTCATATTCGTTGTGAGATTTATTTCTCATGTATGGTCTGGATTTCACTGCTTTGTTTTATTTTTTGAACTCTTTGAGTCAGTTCTCTCATTGCAGATCTGTGCAGCTCTTTATCCTGAAGATGTCATACAGCAGGTATATGGCGCCTATTGTGCTTTGCTATTTTTCTATGTTATGCAGCAATATCATCTTCCTATATAAGGAACATATTTGTTTAGCTCTTCTCTCTTTTCCTTTGAAGGCCATTTAATTATGCTTGATTTGCAAAAATGGACATTCCTCTGCAGTCTTTTTTCTTTTTCAGTTGAGGTTTTCCAAAAACCAAAATAAAAAATATATGTACAATAGGCACAGCTCTACCAGGTTAACGATGGGTATTGACTTGTTTCTCAGTCATGGAGGATTTGACTCCATGTTTTTCACTCTTTTAGAGTTAGAATCAGTTTGCCACATTTTTCAAGTAGCCATAGGTTCTGTATTGGATTTGAATCAAATTTTGGATCAAACTATGTCTCTATTGACCGCCTCCATGTTATGTTGTTGCTAGAAACTACCAGTATTTTGAGGGTTGGATCTTCCAATTTTCATTCGCATGAGAGGGAATAAAGGTGGCAAATCATTACAAAGATATATACAAAGGATATAAGAGAATGGTGAAACTTCTTTTCAAAAAGTGGACGTTATGCACAAACCAGTTAAGCAGCCATCAATGTCCTTTCCCTTTATCCACTCCCCATGGATGGACTTATTGAAAGCTGAGTTGATTGGGTGATCTGGCTTCCTTCAGTTAACAATCCATGGAAAACAAGAATCTGTGAATTTGAAGCTGAGTTCCCCTCCACAGAGGTTTATGAATGATTGAAGTAATGACATTATCACATCAATGCCAACTGAGCAACTTGGATCGTGTGGTGCATTTGCCACTTGCAGTGTCCACATGATACCTCATTCATTTGAACCTTGTGTTTTCATACAACAGACATAATAATGCTCTTTTATGTGATCAGAATACGTTGATGTAATAAATTCATTGTGTTTGCTTGTGATAACCTTATAACAATAAAGTTGTCATCACTATGAAGTATCAATAGACACACTCCTAGTATCCATTGGTGATATCTCATTTTTTTAATCCAGTATTTTAACACAAGAAATGTAAAATGCTCTTAGAAGCAAAATGTGTTAATGAAATAAAAACATTTACTTGTCAAATTGTTTTTGTGATAATCTTTCATAATAATAGTTGGCATCACAATGAAATGCCAATAGATGACCAGATCCAAACACAAGAATCTATGATGTTTCAAGTGGTTCATGACAAGAAGCACCACATTGTTATGCATGTTCTTTTTTTTTTTCAAATTCACAATAGCTCTCCTTGAAGGAAACAAGTTTTCTTCACAGTTCTCAGTCTTACAATACACATCATCCAATAGTGAAATAAAAGGCAAGAACAAAAACTGGTTTATGAAATCCTAAAATTTTTCTTCTCTCGGCAAGTGGAAGATGACACATCCCATAGTCTGGAAAAAGTGAAATATCAATCTCAACCATCAAGGATAAGGTTACCCACATTTCATCCACAATGGAAACAGATTATTAGCAAATCTAAATTGTCAATAAAGATGTATGAGGACCCGGGGCTCATCAGCCAGTGGGGAAAAGTTGGTATCTAAAGTGGTAATTTGAGAAATTGGTTGCACTCTAAGTAAATCAGACCCTTATTAGGGCTACCATAATTGGCTGCATAAAATGACCACATGCAACTATATTAGAATCTCAGAGGTACACTCGCTTTGTAGAACCAGCACGAGGTCACATCCCCTACTCCTTCGAGTCACATATGAGGCTGGCTATTATCTTAGCCTTAGCCTATTTTTCTTCTTTCCACCTCCCAAATTCATCCATGAAGCCATTTTCCACAATTTGTTCTGTGTGTTAGGCTGTGTTTGAAAACCTCAAAGAAAATCCTTCTAGATGACTTCTCCCTCCCAAAAGATTATGGAGAAATAGGTTATGTTAGGTAACTTTCTCTTTTTTAACTTCTTCTGTGGAAAGGAGAAAACCCATTCCATAGGGATGGAGAAAATTTCTTCCATGTGGAGTGTTCCTCTAGACAGGATGATAAAAACTTTGGAAAGGACATCCTTTCCCTTCCATAACAGCATATGCAGGAGACATCTTCTCCTATTATCCTTATCGGAATCCCGTCTTCCAACATAGGGTCATAACTATCTCTGGCATCACCCTCTCCTCTTTCCTCTTTCATCTTTCATCTTACTTTCTTTCTTCGTTCTTTTGGGGGAGGGGGTGAGAGTAGAGGACATGCAGGGGCTGGTTTTGTGGCTGCCAGCGAAGGTTACTGATGCCAGTGTCTTCCCTCTTGACATTGGAGACAAGGACATTTCATTTTTTTTTTCCTTTTGAATGTTGTTGGGAGTCAGTCTGCTGAAACCATGGAAGGAAGGAACGGCACGGATTGGCCAATCCGATTGGATTTGGGCCAGACCGATCCGATCCCGTGCCCCGATCCCCTGATCTGGGCCAAGGATTGGTTGGATTGGGCCAGATCAGCCGGATCAGCTGATTCCTTGGCATGGATCGGTCTGGATTGGTCCAGGATCAGACAATCCACTCGTTCACCGCTGAGTCCCCTCCCTTCCCCATTAAAAACACAGCCCCCCTCCCCACTCACGTGACCCTCGTATTCCCACCAATCGAAAAAGAAAGAAAAGAAGGAGAAGAAGAAGAAAAAGAACAACAAGGAGAAGAAGATACTGTCGTCACTGCTTCGCCGTCATGGCCTCTGCATTGTCACTGTGGTATCTGCATCACCACCGCCTTGCCACCGTGCCTTCACCGCCATGCGACGCCAATGATCCCTCTTTCCTCCTCCTCCTCCTCCTCTTCTTTTTCCTTTGCCGTAGCTGCGGATAGCTGCATTTGGATTAGGGTTAGGAACAGGGGAAGGTAAACAAGGGTTGGTAAAATTATATAAAATCCCTTAAGAAGTTATCTATAAACATATAAATGTGTACAAATATAAAATGAAAAAAATATGAATGTCTGACCTGGATTGGCCCGGATCGGTCCGGATCAGATTGGTTCAGCTGATCCAATCGGTCCAGGACCAGACGGATCTGTGTCCGATTCACAATCCTGCCTTCCTTGGTTGAAGCCCAACCGACAGCCATAGTTGAAGCTTGGTTTGATACATTGTTTTGCTATGGGTTGGTTTATAACTTCATGAATTTCAGATTCTTACATATATACATGCTCAACTATGGTTGAGGCTTGCTTAGACCTGTTGATTTGCCATGGGGCCTCATTTGACCTGTTGGCTGCTTTGTTGTGGTTCAAATGATTGAACCAGCTTGTCTTTGTCATTGTGAACAATGAGAATCATTTTTTAGTGAACAATTTAGTGTGATAACTATAAAAATATATGATATTATAGGTTTATATATTTTGATTTATGTAAAAATAATATATCATACTATATTATTTATATTTCAATTTATTTTATGTTTATTTTAATGCTTATCATATGTTATAAATGGTTGAGGATGCAACTTCTTAAGTAAGCAGAATGAGGGTATTTTGGACAAAGGTATTTGGTAAGTGCTTCCAAACATCGTGTCCATTTTGTGTTCCCAGATTTCTTCTACCTTTAAGATAACAAGTTCTTCTGCTGGAAGTCACTTCTATTTGGTGGTACATCTATGTGAAGCACCTCAAAAGTTCTCGAAAGTCTTCCTTGAGGAGGAAAGCTTGATTGCTGTCACTAAAGTCAGACTCATCACACCTCAGCAGCAAGTTCCCCCATGATCCCTCAAGTATCTGACATATATTCCTTGCACCTGGCCCATCAAACCTGGCTGTAAACTATGACCTGGATATTTTATGCCCAGTGTATTACGTGGCCTTTGCTAGTGTGGATCTTGCTCTTTTGAAAAGTTGCCTATGAGCCTTGGTGACCAGCCCCGCCAGAACTTGCTCAACTCTCATGGAGCATTAAAAGCAACGACCCTCAACTTTTAGACAGGCTAGTGTCAAGGAATACCACATTTAGTTGGAATCACTATCACTACTGCTGATTTTCTCCCTATTCTGAGCTGTTTTAGTTTGCTGCCACTGGCGCTGCTTACAAGAGAAAACCGGAGGCACATTCATGTGCATTACCAGCCTGCTGTCCTTTTTCTTCCTAACCTTTAAATGCCTGAATTCCTTGACCTATCTACTCATCCCCTAACAAACTCTTTCCTCCACTGAGTCCACTCATTTCTGAAAAAATAGCCACATCTCGACACAACCACATGTGCTGACACTATTTCCCAACATTATACGATGCCCATCCCAAGTTCCACTTTCTGAACATAGTATCATCGTTCTGTTTTCATGAAAATGGCATCTTTGACACCTGTGTTCCACATTTTCCCAGTATAGGATTGCATACAGTATAGAAGAGTAGGATGCTCCTTAAAGTTTTTGAGAAATGTGAACTAAAATAAATGCTTATCACCTATGCATATTTTAAGAATGAAGGATCCTGGTAATATATAGTCTGTACGGGTATAAACAGTTCCCTGCTTCAGAGGTACAAAATTAATTCGTCATTCAGATCTTGTGGCTTAATCACTCATTTTTCAGAAATTTATTTGGTACTTTAGTCCATATAACTATTTTTTTTCGTTCGTAATCAACCATTATGGACCTGTAGTTGCATTTTTTGGATCTTCATACTTTTATCATTCATGATGCTTTCCCCCTTTTGCCTTTTAATAGAGTCATTGCTGTCTAGCTTCTTCATCATTTTCATGGGGACTTGTAGTTATACTTCTTTCATTTTTTGACCCCCCACTTCTTGGTAATGTTGCTTTAGGGGTCTTGTTTGTACATAGTTTCATCATTGTCCAAGGCCCAAGCATGGCATTCAATATCCGTCAAGTTTGACACATTTATTTACCATATGTTCATCTTTTTAAATATACAATTTGTTTGGCATTAGAACCATGTAAGTGTGCATCATTGCAAGCAGGGTAGTAGCAAAATTACAGAAGTCTCCAGTTCTCCTATTGGGGGCTGGAATGGTTTGTTTTAGCAGCCAATTCTTTATTGAGTTTAATCTGGCATTGCAGCAGTTAGTATGTAGTGGGCAGTGGGTGGATGAGGAATCTCTCCTCTCCATTGTGTGTGTGTGTGTGTTTAACTTATCTTTTTTCCTTTTTTGATCTATGAAACTGTATAGTGATGGGAATGTCTGTTACTGGTGACAATGTGATTTTCCAGTATCAGGGAAAGACCTCGTTTGTCTGCGTAAAGTTCTTTGTTTAGTTTTTGTTTTCATCTTTTGTTATTTAACTTTGTTTCCTACTTCCAGGGACTGCCACAATAAAGTTGCTGTGTTTGATCGTATTGAGGGTGGAATCAGAGCCTCCACAACCTACATCTCCCATGAAATTGATGGGCATGACAATGGTAATGTTCCAGAAAGTTTGCAAGATAGAGTCAATATACTGAAGAGATAAAGTTGTTTTCTGGTATTGATGTTTTGTTACTCTTTGCACGCTAATACATTTTGTTTGGTGTTCAGTTGATGTTGTTGAAGTTTAGCCCTATATCGGATTCTCCGTGGGCGCCTTCCCTCTATATATGTTGAGGATTCCCTCAACTCAATGCCTAGGTTTTGAGTTCGAGTTCGGGCCTCTTTAACAGATGTTATGCATTCATCTTTCAAAGAGAAAGGATCACTTTACTGAAAGAGTTTGGAAATGCTTCAGCTGGTAGCCTAATTTTACTTTTTCGTAGGTATCTTGTAGCCTGATTTTTTTTTTATTTTATCCCGGAAGTTACATTTTTTTTTTTTGGTATTGTTTTAAGAGTGTCTATTGGGATTCTGCCTTAAACCGATGGCAAATATTGTTAATAAGGAATCTGTCCATGGGGTGATGAGAAAATAAAGTGGATACGCAAATGAGAGTAGAATTCACATGTTTTACTTCTCTGGTTTGACTTCTAAGGACTTCCATTCTTTATCTTTGTGGCTTATAGGTGGGATAGACACCACAAAAATAATCTAGTGCAACAACTCCATCCCCTTGAGCTCAGGATGGTGGGGTTATATATAGACACCACAAGATCCATTTGGCACTTTTGATCCTAGGGGGATCTGTGGGATAGGGATCCAGGCATGGAACAACCTGTGGTTTATATGGTCAACAAAATAATTGACCAGCTAAAATTCAGATGATCAGGAGCAGTTCTCTGCTTTCAGTGCTCTGTAGGTGGTCATGTCGATGGCATGTTCCGGGGAACGTGCCCACTGCTTCGACCGTGGATCTGGGTCACGCAGCCTCCGTGTGTCCAGTGAGGGCCCATGATCGTGCCACCCACCTGAGGGAATCTTACTGGAGGAGCAGACGTAGCTCTCTGGAGATGTTTGCAAGATGGCTGGAGGCCCAGATCGGTTGAGAAACCCCAACCCCCCTCCCAGAATGAAGCAGGAGAGGTAACCGATAACCAATTATTCGACTGATCTTTATATTATAAGGTCGGTTAATGGATAGTTTTTTTAAACCGATATCAGATACAATTTTTTTATGACCAAATATACTTTTCATTACAAAACCAATAAACTAGAAAAAGACAGATTGTTTTGTGAAGGAATCTTTAGACCTATAAAAAGTGGAATTTGTGCTTGTGGAAATTATCGTGTGATCGGAGCTGAAAAGGAAGACTACACTAAGAATCTGATTATCTGACCGATTGTTAGTAATTGGAACATAAATATTCAAGAACTATTGCAGTAAGTATTCCTCACCTTTTTATGAGTATGAATTAGCCTTGGTTGGTCTAAAGGTCCGGTTGGTTTCTACTAAGAGCAGCACTTGCTGATATGTAGTTGCACCATTTGGTAGTGTATTTACACCAAAAAATATGCCTCATTCCTCACATGTCTGTATATCCTATCTTCAATAATAATTAAAAAAAAGAACTCTACAGAATTAAAAGTTGAACCTCGATGAAATGTTAAAATGCTCCTACTGGGCCAAGCTGAATAATAATTTTTGATTTGTGACAATCCGCACTTTGATCTTGGAGGAGGCAGATGGTGGATTATGTCAAGGTGTTCTTTCTGTCGACATGTACGGAAGAGGACAAACAACCCCCTACTCTCCTACCTCACGGCCTATTTGGTTAGAATATCAAATTTGACACAATATCAATTTTGATATTGATATTTTTATGATATCGAGTATTAATATCAAAATTGATACAATACAATGTGTAGGTGTTTGGTTGAAGTTGTAACAGTATCAAAAGTGAAATAAGAGGGTGTTTGGATGATATTTTCAAAATGGTTGACATCCATTTTATGTAATTTTAATTATTATAATATTATTTTTAAAAATAATATATTAAAATTAGAAGCTTGAAATATCACAAAACATTGAGTTCAAATTAGCATCTTTCTATCTCATTCTCGGTTCAAATTTACTTAAAAGTAATTTAGGGATTTTTGTAGTAGTAAATTTAAAATTAGATATTTTCATTCAATAATTTTAAAATTAATTAATTTTAAAAATACATTATTTCATATTAAATTAAATTAAATTAAGGTTGAATATTATAAATTTTATTTAAAAATTAAAATGATTAATAACAAAATACAAACATTAAAAATAAATAAATACGAACACACAATATAATAAATAATTTATACACAACGTTTTTAATTACAAACATACTAAGTACATCTAATGCCTCCGACCATAATCCTCCTACATTCCTTGAGCAATTACATTTCGAAGATGTTTGCCACGATGACGAACGATTTTCATCAGTTGAGAAATTAAAGCTCATCTCTACTCATTCTTGCCTCCTTCTAATGATTTCATTTTCCATTTCGGGGTAATACGTCTATCATGGTACCTATACAATTCATCTACCCTTCCCTTAATACTTCGTATATAATTATGCAAAAAAAACATCTGATCAACATAATTTTTGTTTGCGTCTCCAATGGATACTCAATGGGTGATTGGAACATACGAAATCGCTCTTTTAAGACACCAAACATGCGTTCTATAACATTTCTAAGAGAAGCATGCCTATGATTAAACAATTCCTTGTAATTTTGAGGGTTCAAACGATCCGGGCCATACTCCTACAAATGATATCTCACATTTCGATGTGGAGCAAGAAAACTTCCGATGTTAGCATAACTAGCATCCACAAGATATTGTTTACCTACAAAAATAAAATATTAATTATTGTATATCAATAATAAAGATATCAACATTAATAACTAAAGAGTAATTACCTTTAGGAGCAAAAAATCCACTTTGTAATACTCCATTTAGCACATAAGTATCAGGGTGCCCCTTCTTCCTAACCCACATTCACATATAAGAATTTCATATTATATCTTGTGGATGCAGTCATAACATTTTGTGAGACGTGTCCTTTTCGGTCACGATAACGTGGATGATCTTCACTAGGAACTTTAACAAGAAAATGAGTTCCATCTATTGCACCAATACAATCCTATATACAAAACAATATTTAAGTTGTTTTAAAATTAGTAAAAACATTGTAAAAAAAATATTGACGTTAAATGATTTCATACCTTGAAGAATCGATGTTTTCGCCTTTCAAGAATATATGTTGGAGTATCAGTAGGTGGCAAAGTAATATATTCATATAAGACTGATGTTAACGCATTAATTATTTTATTGACCTTCCTACTAATTGTCTCCCCTGAATGTTGAAACCTTTCTTGTGCTCTTCGATTTGACTCTTTTCCAACTATAATGAAAAGAAAAATTAAAACTATTTCTTCTACACTCATTCTAGTAGTGTCTCGCTAAGAGCTCTTTGCTTTTAAGGAAATCACACAAGGATAAGAACACATACTTGTCAAGTCCACATACTTTATGAAAAGGAGATTCCACACCATTTAGTAGTTCTTGGGTATAAGCCTTCCCACTAAGTATAGAGTTTCTTACATGCACCATTGGATCATGACCCACATGATGATGAGATTCAGTACTTCTTTCTCCTGCAGCAACAGCAACACAGGCGATGTACGCAACTATGTTATGTCTTCTTCTATAATACTCAGGGTCCATATCACCATTCCCATCCATATCTGCTTTATGATTTAAGAAAAAATTAATAAGAGATACGATGACACTAAAATCAATTATCTAAAATTGATAAGAATACATGTCCCTCGTACATAGAATGAAGTGGTCGATTTGACAATGGCACAAGTCAATAATACAAATATCCACACACACAAAAAGACTATGACCCAAAGAGTCAGATAAGAATCAAACCACATAGAATAGTCGAAGGTAATATAATAACATTAGAACATTATGCATAATCTTCGATGTCATGGTTAATTACAACTAGCCAGTGAAACAAATCAAAATCATTTTAATTGTCTTTCACACTACAATCAGATTTGAAAGTCCTTCACTTCTTCTCCAAGACAGGTCTAATCCAAGCAAGTCAACATTCATGGTTAAACTTCAAAAAGATAGTAGGGGTAATTGGATTGCTCTCAAGACGAACTGCGGCAGCCACCTTCTCCTTAATTGTCAACTCTTCCATTGCCATGATTATATCCATGCATTGGGCAATCAATGTGTGGCTAGATGGAGGGGGGGCAGTCTCTCTCAAGGCCTCGACAACCTCTCTAAGTGCATAAGACATATTGCGATCCTCATCATCAACTTGAGAGTGCTTGTGTTTACCCTTGGAAGAGGTTGATCTTCCTGAGTATCGACGTTTTGAACTACTCCTACCCTCAACACTTTAGGTAGATTCTTCATCTTGTGAGAATGAAGCATGAGTGGTGTGTGAGCCAGAAGGCATTGAAACTGAAGTTGGAGGAGGCAATGTCCCATGTTGACCCTTTCCTTCTGCCCTTGTACCTATCCATAAATAAATTACCATGTAAAGCACTAATATAATTAAGTAAACAAAAGAGTTATACATATATGTATAACATGAAATACCGTCAAATATCTCAAACCAATCTCCATATAGGTCGATTGATTTGCCCCTCCACTTCTTATAATTCTTGTCTTCCTACCATCAACATGGAAATAAAAATTATGACATGCCTAGAATTAAATAACTTATAAATATCACAAAAATGTGAAGTCAAAGTTTCAAACCTTGATTAGGTTATCCCATGTAGTATCTTCAGCTATGATCATTCAACGATTTGGTCCCATCCAAAGCCACAAACTTCATTAATCAGATGTTTTAAATCATAAAATTGCTTTTTCATCACAAACATCGGTGATTTTAGTTGGCCAACAATCACATGTACGCCAAAAGATGTACTACACTTTTCGGCCATTTTAGTCCATGCTTTCGACTTCCATCCATTTGATGATCTTTTATCTGCAAGATGCTATTCTAACAATTATATAGTGAAAAATGCATCACGAGCTTCATTCCACTTAAGTCCAGTAGAGTTGCCCTTAGAATCCATTACACTAGAGGGAGGAAAAAAAAAAAAAACTATAAGTCAGAACTTCATATGCATGCATCATTATCTTTAATAAAAGGCATGTATTTGTTCTTTGTACCCATGCCTCTCAATGACCACACATGACTGAATTGCTAAGTTGATTAGGACAAGATAATCCTAAACATGCAATGAAAGCTACCATACTCTAGTTAGCATAATATATCAACATGCTTAGCAACAACACTCAAAACATCTTAAATCAAGACTTGTTTGACAGTGACACCTACGGATTTTCAAAGACATATGCATGTCAACTAATCCTCCAGAGAAAAGCAAAGTTCTTTAGATCACAACTAATCCTTTAAAAAAAAAAAACATTTCTGAAGGCTATGAATTTCTCATTCCATCTAACTTGAGATATAATCAGCAAATATAGAAAGGCCATAAAGAAGGATACTAAACAACTGATAAAGCAGATTTTATATGCTCTGCCTTGTAAGTAGCTTGCTGATTTTTGTGCTGTACCTTGTAATGCAAATAGACTCCAGAATATATTCCACACATCCTATAAGCCTCAAATGAGGAAGCATATTTCTAGGGGACCATTCTGAACTATTGGGCTGGTTCACAGCTTTGTCCACCAAGGGGAAAAAAAAAGGCACTGAGAAGATTTCTGGGGACTTCATTTGGGAAAAGTCAGAATCTAGAAAAGGTATTCACTTAACAAGATGGAATGTGTTGTGTTCTAGCAGGACCTCAATCAGCCGTGGGGGGCCAAATGAATCTCATCAGTTGGAACTGTCAGGGTCTGAGTGGGGCTCTGACAATTTCCTACCTAAATCAAATCACCCACTCTATCAATCCTCACATGGTTTTCCTGCCAGAGACTAAGGCTGACTCTCAAGCTACGGAATGGTTCCTTAGTAGCAAGAATCTACTTAAGTACCATACAGTCAGTGCTAATGGCAGATCGGGAGGCTTATGCCTTTGGTGGAATTAAGTAGGATGTCCAAGCTACTATTCTAAATTCTAGTCTTCATTAGATTGTTGCCCAAGTTGACAACTTTCATCCCCACAATAGTCAGAATATCATCTATGTTTATGCCCCACCCAGAAGAACACAAAGAAAGGAGATATGGGAGAATTTGTTGCAAATTCTGAGTACGTATCCTTGCCCTATTGTAATCATGGGAGATATGAACTCTATCTTGGAAGCGAGAGAAAAGAATGGGGTGCTCCCATTAATCCCTATCACTTGAAGGAATTTAATAATTTTGTGGACAGGGTAGGCCTCATGGACCTGGGATTCTATGGCCCAGCCTTCACTTGGACCAATCAAAGGGCAGCCGAGTTTTTGATAAAAGAAAGGCTGGACAGAATTATGTGCAATGTGGATTTGAGAACTGTCTTTCCCATCGCAAAAGTTTTCCATCTTCCTAAAGTGGGTAGTGATCATAACCCCCTCTATATTAATCTCCAGCTTCCATTACACATGAAGAAGTCTGGCTTTAAATTTGAATATGGGTGGACTATGAAGGAAGATCTTAGAACTATCATTGCTGAGGTGTGGAATAGAGAACCCAAATGCAGTGTTGAGTATACATCCATAATGAAAGTTCTCCAAGTAGAGATTAAGCAATGGCACAAACTTAACTTCAACAATCCCAGGGCTCAAATGGAAGTGATTGGCAAGGAATTGTAGGCTATACCAGTTTTACCTATTACTGAGGAATCCAGCAATATGCCATGGTGTGGGTGGCATGTTGTTCCCTTCTCCATCTTAGGCAAATTGTCGAGCATGTTATGGGTTGGGAGGTGGTGAAATACAACTCGGTCTAATGAATGCAAAATACAATTCCATTAGACAATCCATTGTTTGGGGAACATTTCAAATAATGCAGAATGCCCAGACGAAGAAAAACAACAATATCGTCAAAGGCGCACATCATAACGGAGCATTTTACTTAACAATAATAAAAGGAAAAAATGATGAGAAAGAAAGGGGAAAAAAAAAGCCGTTCCAGACTTAATAACCAAGAATTCTGAGATCTTAAAGCATGTAAAAGGTGCTGCAAGACCCCAAATTGACGAGATTCATAACATGAACAACAATGTAATGAGCATCTCAGATAACATCAATTACTCCTTCCAAACCTATATAAATGCACTATGAAATTTTTGTTTAAAAATGTTTATTAGAAGAAAAACTATTGATTAAACCTAACTAATGAGAAGACAATAGGTTATATACCTGAACACACACAAAATATTGTGTCCTAGGAATACTATAAGCTAAAACTAATACCCTTAACTCTAATACTCCTCCTCAACCTAGAGCATATATGTCAATCAGGCCTAGCTTGTTACAAAGAACATTGAACTGAGACACTCTAAGAGATTTAGTAAACAAATCAGCTAGCTGATCATCTATAGGGGTATATGGAGTACTGATCTTTTGAGACATAACTGTATCTCTCACAAAATGACAATCTAACTCTATGTGCTTTGTTCATTCATGAAACATAGGATTCTTAGCAATGTGAATGGTAGCTTGATTGTCACAGTGCATCTCCATTGGTTTAGTAGACTTGACTCCAAAGTCAGACATTAAACTTTGAAGCCACATCATCTCACAAGCAGTCTGAGCCATTGCTCTATACTCGGCTTCAACACTTGATCTAGCCACAACACTTTGTTTCTTGCTCCTCCATGTAACCAAGTTACTGCAACATATATACATAATCCAGAAGTAGATCATTTATCTAACTTGGATCCTGCATAGTCCGCATCTGAGAAAGCTTCAATCTTCAAGTGTCCATTCTTTTTGTACGATAATCCTTTTCCCGAGACAACCCTTATACAATGCAAAATCTTCACCGCAGCTTCCTAGTGACACTTCTTGGGTTTATGCATAAATTGACTCACTATTCCAATAGCAAACACAATATCAGGTCTGGTGACTGTCAAATAAATGAGCTTTCCATACAGCCGTCTATACCTTGAAACATGATTAAAGTCTGGACTATCATCCACATCCAAGTCCTGCTGAGTAACTGTGGGAGTATCAACAAGCTTACATTCGAGCAACCCCATCTCTTTAAGAAGGTCAAGAGCATACTTCCTCTGTAAAAGAGACATACCATCTTTCCAAATGCTATCTCAATACCTAGGAAATAATGAGGCCTTCCTAGATTCTTTGTTACGAAATGTTTCTCTAAATACGTCCAAATTTCTTCAATCCCATGTGTATCACTACCAGTGAGGAGTATATCATCAACATATACAACTAAAATGACAACACTAGCAGAGGAATGCCGAATGAAAATAGAGTGATTACTTTAGCTTCGTTTCAAACCAACACCGGAAGCAATGTGACTAAACTTATCGAATCAAGCATGCAGACTCTGTTTAAGACCATATATGGTCTTCTTCAACTTGTACACCAACTCCTCCTGAGCATTATACCTAGGAGGTTGCTCCATATAGACCTCTTCCTGAAGATCACCGTACAAGAAGGCATTTTTGACATCCATTTGGATCATCCGCCATCCCTGATTCATAGCAAGAGAGAAAATCAACTGAACATAATTCAATCGGGCTACAGGTGAAAATGTTTCAGAGTAGTCAACTCCATATGTTTGAGCGAACCCTTTCGCCACAAGCCGCGTCTTGTACTTGTCAATAGTTCCATCTAGAGAATACTTGATAGTGAATATCCAACGGTAGGAAACATGAATAACATCAGTCAGTCGGCGTACAAGGGTCCAAGTTCCTTTTGAAATCAAGGCTTGTATTTCATCATCCATAGCAGCTTTCCATTTCGGTTGAGAGATAGCCTCAGATATAGACCTGGGAACAGGCATAGCAGAAATAAACAAAGCAAATTGACGGAAAAAAGGATGCAATGAGTGATAAGAGACAAAGTTACTAATAGGATATTGGTAAATACTTTTAACTGACCATACCCCTTTCCGAAGAGCAATAGGGAGATGAAGATCTTACACAAGCAAGGAAAAAGCCTCATCAGGTGAAAGAGCCTCTGACGGGGAAGAAGATAGTGGTGCACTCTGTGGTGGACCTTTATCTCAGCGTTGATAAACTTGTCCATACCTTTGGTCATTGTCTAGTGACGTAGCAACCTCAATATCAATAACTATAGCAGAGTCAAAGGGAAGCACGTCAGGTAAAATAGGAATTGGAACAACATGAATCAAGGAAGGAGTCTACACATGAGAGGATGGAGGAAAGAAAGGTATCAACTCATAAAAAGTGACATTAGCTGTAACAAAAGACTTCTTAGTCTGGGGTTCAAAACAACGATATCCTTTTTTAGTACGAGAGTATCCGACAAAGATACATGCAACCGACCATGGGGACAGTTTATCATGACCCGGACCAAGTAAGTGAACAAAACATTTACAGCCAAACATCCGTGGAACAAGGAAAAATGGTTGCTTATCAAGATGAATACACAAGGTGATTTTCCATCCAACACAGTGCTTAGAACACGGTTAATGAGATAACACGACGTGAGAACTGCATCTCCCTAGTATTGTTTTGGAACGTTCATGTGAGACATCAAGGTCCGAGCAACATCTTGAAGATGACGGTTGTTTCCTTCAGCAATCCCATTTTGTTGAGAGGTATACGAGCATGATGTTTGATGGATAATCCCATGAGAAGCACAAAAGGATACAAAAGATGATTGAGTGTATTCCAAGGCATTATCTGTATGCACAACTTTAATAGAAGTAGAATATTGAGTCTTTATTTCAGCATAAAAGTGTTGAAAAGTTGGAAGTACATCAAACCTTGACTTGAGTAGAAAAACCCATGTCATACGAGAAAAATCATCTATGAATGTAACAAAATAACGAAATCCGAGTTTGGAGATAACATGAAAAGGTCCCCAGACATTAGAGTGAACAAGATGAAAGGGAGCAAAGCTCCTTTTATTCTGACTAGAAGGAAAAGAGATCCTGTGATGCTTCCCTAACTCACAAGCATCACAGTAAAATTTATCGACTGTAGACGGAATAGAAATGACATCATGAAGCTTCTGAATGGAAGGATGACCCAATCGACAATGCCACTGATAAGAGGTATCCGATGCAGACAATGCCTGAGACGTCTGGAGAGGTTGATCAACATTGAGATAATAGAGACCATTAGATTCATGTCCGCCACCAATCTTCTTCTTCGTCCAAAGGTCCTGAAATGTACAGTAAGACGAATAGAAGGTTACTGAACAACCCATAGAACGAGTTAGCTTGCTAATAGATAAGAGATTAACTGAAAATTTAGGAACATAAAGCACATCATCTAAGGTAAGAGTAGAAGACTGAACAATGCCCTTTTTTGCAATAGATGAGTGGGAGCCATCGGCTACAGATATAGGGGCATGAGAACTAGAAAGGTCAAGGGAAGAGAAAAGGGAACTTTCGCCTGTCATGTGACAGAAAGCTCCAGAGTCCACAATCTAAGAGGGATGGTGAACAACCATGCACTACCTTATGACGAAACCGCATGGAAAGAGGATGATGATGCAGGGCCTTTGAGAAGTCGTTGGAATGCCTCGTATTCCTCCCGGGATAAAGTCACACCTCCCTCCAGTCGTAGAACTGACAGAGAGGAAGCACTAATCGACTGCGACTGCAAAAGTCGAACATCCGCAGGGGTATCAGATGTAACTCCAAGGTTGGCGGTGGGATTGGACTTATTGCCTCCTTTGCCATATTTCTTCCAACAAAAGTCCGACTGATGATTGGACCTCCCAGGGTGTGAGTATGGTGATCTACCATGCCCGCGACCACGTCCGCGCCCGTTTGCAGCAAGGGAGGAAGCACCTCCACCGTCCGGAGAAGTTGCAACCAAGGGACCTGTTGGGTTCTCATGTTTCTTCGGATAGCTCACGCAGCGGAATAAAAAATTAAATCTGCGATCTGATTCCAATTTCAAAAATACTAAAACCGAAATACGATAATTGGACATTACCGCGCGCGGATTCGAATATGCGACCGTTCGGTTCCGTCGGTGTGACACCGCTAGCTGCGCAAGTGCCCGACCTCTAGAGAAGTCCATGAGATCCTCATCGCGGTGGATATCCTCATGGTTCCTCGTTCTTCGCAGCCCACAAAGACACCACCGTTCGCCGCAACGATCGCTGCAAGGTACGGACGATTTCCCGTCGGACGGGAGTTGGAGAAGCGACGGAGCAGTCTCGGAGAATGTGTCCCGCCTGGGGCGCCAAAGAGAGAGAGGAAGAGAGGAGGGGGCGGCTAGGGTTAGCAGCAGCCTGGCCTGCTCAGCCAGTTTGCTACATTTTATATTAACCGCGCGATTTTTCATAAAAAACCCCGGTTTATATAAAACCCACTTATTTATCCATCGCCTTGAGAATCATTTGCGTGTGACCTTCTAGGCCAAATAACCAGTCCGGTTAATGGCCCAACAAGTCTAGTGACTTCTCACTGGCCTAATTAATCAATTAATAACTCATATTAATTAATTAGTTAATCGAATTAATGTCGCATATCGAATTCGATCGGGCCTCCTATCACGTTGGGTGCCAAGCAACACCACGTGAACCCGGAAGGTATCGGGGTTGAGTAACCCACTCTTGGAACCTTTCCGCCGACAGTTACCGCGTGGATATAATCTTTCATTCGTACAATGCTCTCAAGTCAACTCAGGGTATGATGTATTGTCAAACCCTAACCAGTCGACTCACTTGGATTGGATGTTGCCAAATAATATCGGAAAACTCTTTTCCCGATATTATCGTCCTCCCAGGCCATGGACTTTCGCGCATCCTTCCTATAACATTCTTTCCCTAAGTACCAAGAGCGAATGATTCCTTATTGACACTCAATTCTCTTCGACGGTATTCCGCTGTATCCGATCCTTGGCTGTTTAGAATCCCGTGGTTAGAGATTCATAAACCAAGGTCAAAGCACATAAGTCCACCGACAAGGTGTCCTTGGTGTCTCAGGTCCGAGGACCATCCACGCAACTGCGACAATAGAATCAAGCTGGTTGACAGTGAGGTATAATACCATCCAACGATTCAGTCAGATCAGTTCAGTAAACTCATTCTCTAATGAGCACCTACAGATTTACCTTAGTGTCTCCACACAAGTGACTATGAGATCAGTCACCCTCATCTTATGAGCGGGAGTAATATGTACTAGTCTAACCGGATATCCGATGTCCTTCTCGGATATCCTCCGATTGGGAACTATTAAGAATATGTGTGTTTAAGTGATCAGTCTCATTAGTATGATCTCATCATAATCTGATCACTATCGTACATATTCACGGACTTCATTATGAGACGATAACAGTACGAATTATACATAATGAATATTATGTCATTTATATTAATAAATGAACGAGATTTATATAGTCAGATTGGCTTGTAGGCCACCTTAGACTAACAGCACCAACATCCACATGAGGTGTAGTACTAGCGCGTAGGACGCGAGAGAATGCATCGGCCAAGTGTTGGATAGCCATATCTACTAACATATTATCTTGGACATGTCTAAGGTTGTCGTCAAGTCCAGAAAGGAACTTGGCAATAATGAACTCCTCTCGCTGTTTTTGAAGAGTAGCAACATCGAGAGTAGCAGGGTGATACAGTTGGAGTTCATTCCACAAGCCTTGGACCTCAGAAAAATATTGCGACACATGGCGCCTCTCTTGCTTCATGGCAAATAATATGGAATACAAATTGTAGATGTGGGAAATATTCTTGTCACATGAGTAGGTACACTTCAGAGAGTCCCACATGTCCTTTGCGGTGTCTAGAAATAAAACATTGTGAAAAATATTAGGTTCACAACTATTGCAGAGAACAGAAATCACGACCCCATCATCCGCTTGCCAAGCTTCGTAGACTTTTAGATCAAATTTCGCAAGAGGATTGTCGTCAAGATGACGAGGTTTCTTCATGGCCATCACCAAGAACCGAAATGCCCTCGACCACTGATTATAGTTGGCTCCATTCAACTTCACAGAAGTAGCCATCATGTGATACATCTTCCCTTCACTGAAAGAAAAGGATGCTGAAGGAGGAGCGTGAGGTGACGGATCTCCATCTTGGACAACGGGATAAGACAAGAATTACTCCAAACAAAGAGAGGTCAACACATAGGGAAAGAGAGAACTAGATGAGTATCTCCATGTGTTGACCATCTTCAAAGAAGAAATTTCGTAAGCAACACTACCGAACAAGACAGTGAACAACTCACCGTAACATCTTTGTGGGAATATGGAGAGAAGGTGGGGGTTGGCGGGTCTGGCTGGTCGGACTGGTCATGGTGGTCGTGTGGCAGGCTGGTGGGGGGGGGGGGGGGGCACCGACTGGGGCGTACTGTGGATGGGGCGGGCAGGCTAGTGCTGGTGCGATGGGGCGGCTTGCAGATGCGATGGGGCTGGGGTAGATGCAAGGGGCCTGGGGACGGGTAGATGCGATGGGGTTGGGGTAGATGCGATGAAGGTTGGGAAGAGGGGCTAGGGCTATGCAATGGGGGCGTGACGGCGGTGGTGGAGCATGGCGGTGGCGGCCCAGAGCCTACTGCTCTGATACCATGTTAATTAGGGGAAAAACTATTGATTAAACCTAATTAATGAGAGGACAATAGGTTATATATCTGGACATACACAAAATATTCTGTCCTAGGAATACTATAAGCTAAAACTAATACCCTTAACTCTAATAAAAAAATAGGAAAAAAATAGCTCTTTGATTGCCTTCTCTCTGGCACACTCTGACAACTGCAATGCCTTGATCTCCACCTGCACCTCCCCCAATTCCTGATCCTTGTCTATAGAACTCAACAAGCGACAGGCTCTTAGCACAGAACATAAAAGCAAACACATTCAAAAAAAAAAAAAAAAAAAATCCAAAATGGCCACCGGATCTGAATTACATTCCAAAAACTCCTTGTCTACGTCTGGAGATGGGTCCGCCGATGCCGATGGTTCAAACATGCGCCCGCCCCGCACTGCCCTTGCCCAGCCTGCCCCCCACCCCCCTACTATGCTCGCCCCTTCAACCTGTTGGACGAACGTGTTGGGTTCTCGCCTTTCTCTGGATCGCAAAACGCAGCAGAAAATAAAGATTAAAATTTGCGTGGATTCGAATATGCGGGCGATCAGTTCCGTCAGTGTGACACCGCAAGCTATGCAAGTGCCAGGCCTCTACCGGAGTCTACGTGATCCTCTTCGCGGTAGATATCCTCTCGTTCCTCGCTCGTCGCAGCCCTTGAATCCTTCGCCATTCGCCGCAACGACCGCTGCGACGTGTGGTCGATTTCCGATCGGACGAGAGTCAGAAAAGCGATGGAGCAGACTCGGAGATCAGAACCGGCCTGGGGCGCTAGAGAGAGAGAGGAAGAGAGGAGGGGGCGGCTAAGGTTAGCAGTAGCCTGGCCTGCTCAGCCAGTTCGCTATATTTTATATCAACTGTGCAATTTTTCATAAAAACCCCCGGTTTATATAAAACCCACTTTATTATCCATCGCCTTGAGAATCATTTGCGTGTGACCCTCTAGGCCCAATAACCAGTCCGATTAATGGCCCAATTAGCCCAGTGACTCCTCACTGGCCTGATTAATCAATTAATAACTCATATTAATTAATTAATCAATCGAATTAATGTCGCACATCGAATTCGATCGAGCCTCCGATCACGTTGGGTGCCAAGCAACACCGCGTAAACCCGGAAGGTATTGGGGTTAAGTAACCCACTCTTGGACCCTTTCCGCCGACAATTACCGCGTAGATATAGTCCTTCATTCGTACAATGCTCTCGTGTCAACTCAGGGTATGGTGTACTGTCAAACCCTAACCAGTCAACTCACTTGGATTGGATGTTGCCAAATAATATCGGAAAACTCTTTTTCCGATATTATCGTCCGCCCAGGCCATGGACTTTCGCGCATCCTTCCTATAGCATTCTCTCTCTAAGTACCGAGAGCAAATGATTCCTTATTGACACTCAATTCTCTTCGACGGTATTCCGCTGTACCCGATCCTTGGCTGTTTAGAATCCCGTGGTTGGAGATTCATAAACCAAGGTCAAAGCACATAAGTCCACCGACAAGGTGTCCTTGGTGTTTCAGGTCCGAGGACCATCCACGCAACTGCGACAATAGAATTAAGCTAGTTGACAGTGAGGTACAATATCATCCAACGATTCAGTCGGATCAGTTCAGTGAACTCATTCTCTAATGAGCACCTACAAATTCACCTTAGTGTCTCCACACAAGTGACTATGAGATTAGTCACCCTCATCTTATGAGTGGGAGTAATCTTATGAGCGGGAGTAATCTGTACTAGTATATCCGGATATCCGATGTCCTTCTGGGATATCCTCCGACTAGGAACTATTAAGAATGTGTGTTTAAGTGATCAGTCTCATTAGTATGATCTCATCATAATCTGATCACTATCGCACATATTCACGGACTTCATTATGAGACGATAATTAATAGGATTTACACACAATGAATATAATGTCATTTTATTAATAAATGAATGAGATTACAAAGTTATATTGGCTTGTAGGCCCCCTAAAACTAACAATCTCCCACTTGGACTAAATTCAATCACCTTTATATACTAAACCTATAGACTCTAGGTGATGCTCAAACACATTTTGAGCCAATGGCTTTGTCAGTGGATCTGCTACATTGTCGACAGATGGAACTCTTTCTACCACTACATCTCCTCTGAATATGATCTCTTTGATAAGATGAAAGCGCCTCAGAATATGCTTTGATTTCTGATGAGACCGCGCCTCTTTCGCTTGTGCAATGGCTCCATTGTTGTCGTACAACAGCGGAATAGGTTCAGAGATGCTGGGAACTACGCTGAGGTCGGTGATGAATTTCTTCAACCATACTGCTTCCTTGGCGGCTTCAGCTGCAGCGATGTACTCAGCTTCAGTCGTCGAATCTGCAGTGGTTGCTTGCTTGAAACTCTTCCAGCACACTGCGCCTCCGTTCAAAGTAAACACAAATCCAGATGTAGACTTGCTATTATATGGATCTGACTGAAAACTCAAGTCAGTATAGCCTCGCAGTTTCAAGTCATCTCCTCCATAGACAAGAAACATATCCTTAGTTCTTCTCAAGTACTTAAGGATATATTTCACCGTCTTCCCATACTCTTCGCTTGGATCAGCCTGAAATATACTCGTAACACTTAGAGCATATGCAACATCATGCCGTGCACATAACATGACATACATGATAGATCCTATGGCAGAGGCATAGGGTACTTTATCCATGAATGCCTTCTCATCAGGAGTCTTAGGAGACTGTTCCTTTGAGAGATTAATTCCATGTCTCATCGGTATGAGACCTATCTTGGAATTTTTCATGCAAAACCTTTGACTATAGTATCTATGTACAAGGATTGGGTTATTCCAAGTATCCTCTTTGATCTATCTCTATAGATTTGTATTCTTAATACGTAGGATGCTTCTTCTAAATTCTTTATGGAGAAGTTTTTCTACAGCTAGATCTTTACCGATGACATCATAGCTACATCATTCCCAATGAGTAGTATGTCGTCTACGTAAAAAACTAAGAAGGTGACTGCGCTCCCACTAATCTTCTTATACACATAAGGCTCATCTTCATTCTTAATGAAGTCATAAGACTTGACAGCCTCGTCAAATCTTATATTCCAGCTCCAGGAAGCTTACTTCAGTCCATAAATGGACCTTTGAAGCTTGCACACTTTATCTGGAGATTCTTTGGATGTGAAACCTTCTGGTTGTATCATATATACCTCTTCCTCAAGGTTACCATTGAGGAAGGCAGTCTTCACATCCAACTACCAGATGTCGTAATCGTAGTCTACAGCTATGGCGAGTAGAACTCTGATCGACTTTATCATGGCAATTGGTGAGAAAGTCTCGTCATAGTCAATTCCTTGCCTTTGACGATATCCCGTTGCCACCAATCTTACCTTATAAGTATCGATCCGTCCATCAGCACCGATCTTTCTCTTAAAGATCCACTTGCACCCGATGGGTACAATACCCTCAGGCAAGTCCTCCAAGTTCCAAACTTGGTTGGTGTACATAGACTAGATTTCTGAGTTCATGACTTCTCGCCATTTTCCGGCTTCTGGGCCATCTGTGGCCTCCTGGTAGGTTTTAGGATCATCATCCTCATTATATTCTACCTTAGACTCTCCTTCAGCGATATGTCCCACATATCGTTCGGGTTGTCTAGGTGCTCTATTAGATCTACGAGGCTCATCTGCGTGTACTTGAACAGATTTAGGAACTGATATCTCATCCGATGATATTATAGCTGTTTGGGGATGTGGAACCTCTTCCAGTACTATTTCACTCCCACTGTCCTCTTGGAGAAGGTATTCCTCTTCCAGGAAGACAGCTTTCCTAGAGACAAATACCTTTTGTTCACCAGAATGGTAAAAATAGTATCCAAAGGTTTCTTTTGGATATCTCACAAACCTACATTTATTAGTTCGTAATTCTAACTTGTCTGGATCATGCCTCTTTACATGAGCAGGACAACCCCAGACTTTAACATATTTAAATTTTGGTTTCCTACTTTTTCATATCTCATATGGAGTAGAGGCTACAGACTTGCTGGGTACTCTATTCAGTAGATATGCTGCTGACTCTAGAGCATACCCCCAGAGGGACACTGGTAATCTCGAAAAGCTCATCATGGATCGCACTATGTCCAACAAGGTGCGATTCCTCCTTTTTGACACAACATTCATCTGTGGTGTATATGGAGGGGTCAGCTGAAAAAGGATACCATTATCCTTTAAGAATTGTGTGAAATTAGTACTCAAGTATTCTCCTCTCTGATTTGATCGAAGAACTTTAATACTCTTTCCTAATTGCTTTTGTACCTCATTCTTGAACTCATTGAACTTTTCAAATGCTTCCGACTTGTACTTCATTAAGTACATATAGCCGAATCTTGAGAAGTCATCGGTGAACGTGATAAAGTACGAGAAGCCACCTTTGGCTTGGGTGGATCTGGGACCACATACATCTGAATGTATTAATCCCAGAATGTCCTTGGCGCGTTCTCCATGTCCAGTAAATAGAGATTTTGCCATCTTTCCCATAAGGTAGGATTCACATGTCGCAAACGATTCATAATCGAATGCGTTCAAATATCCATGTTTGTGCAACTTTTGCAACCTGCTTTCACCAATATGTCTAAGTCTACAATGCCACATGTAGGCTTGGTTCACACAATTTTTGCTCTTCTTAAGAGCATTATCAATGTTAAGATTGTAGTAAGAAACATCTAAAAGATATAGACCGTTGACTAAAGATGTCGAAGCTATTGATTTAGTACCATAATAAATCGAACAACTTCTATTCTCAATAAACAACATATATCCTATCTTGTCCAAACAAGATGCTGATATGATGTTCTTTATTATGCTAGGAACATAATAACAATATTTTAATGATAAGACGTCTCTCGATGGAAGCCTGAGGTTCGCTGTCCCTACAACAATTGCCGCAACTTTTGCGCCATTTCTTAGTCTTAATTCCACCTCGCCTTTTCTCAGCTTGCGCTTACTTATCAGCATCTGTGCATCATGACAGATATGAGAAGTACATCCGGTATCTAATACCCAAGATGTGGAATATCTAACTGACAAGTTGATATCTATCATATAGATATCTGAAGCTTCTGATAGTTTCACCTTTCCATAAGCTTTATCGCTGAGGAACTCTTTGCAGTTCCTCTTCTAGTAACCATTCTGGTTACAATAAAAGCAGTCATCTTTTACTACTCTTTTGCCTTTGTCCTTCGATCTTTTATCATTAGCTATCATCTCTGCCTCAAGGGCATCCAATGCTAGTTCATCAGGAGGATCAGCTCCAAGGACGTACTCAATGTGCTCAGATTTGAAGACATTCTTCAGGTTTCTAAGCCAAACCAAGTAGTTCGGGTTTATCAAAAGATTGGCATCAAGTATGCCACGGAGTGGGTTATTTGACGGTATAATTCCCAACAAGAGATGAATAAAATCTATTTAGCAGATGTTCAATTATTAAAATTTAAAACAAGACATGGTCTTTTAATCAAATTTTAACTCTCACTAATTTTTGACGGACTGTATAACCCTTAGTTATACAGAATGGGAGACGCCGACAGTCTTCTAGTAGGGATCAGAATCTCAATGACTTGCAGTACAGCCTTGTGGATAGCACAACAAACTGTAATACAATTAAAGAGCACCCATCTCATGGGGCTTGCAATTCCTTGCAATATCTGATCATATCTTCGGTCCCCATAGATTTAATAGCCTTGTGGATAGCACAACAAGCCATTAATTCTGGTCTAAGCTTACCATCGTTACGAGACGAGCATAGATTTGCATACAACCCTTGTAGATAGCACAACAAAACTACATGGTTCCTCTACCCCGATCAAATAGGCATCTAATGCCATAGCCATAATCTCTCCTCACAATTAGACAGGCCTTGGGGTAGCACAACAAACCTGCCTAAAGTAATTCGAATCATATGACTATAATGATGGTGGACCACGCGATAAGTTCTTAACTACTCACGTTACGGCTTAGAGTTTTGACGAGGGTATTTAGATAACTTTTATCTTGGTTTCTCCTAGATGATAGCATATAAATATATCGTATATATTTAATAAATACCATACCTGCTTTGATTCATAATCAAAATTAAAATAATGCATCTCATACATGTCAAGTGTGGTCATGGATAGCACAGTAGGTTTGACTGGAGCCAACAGTCAAACACACACAAAATCTAACATAACTATTACATTAGATCATTCTGCAAACACATAGGCAAAGGATCTTCATCTTTTCGTCTTCCTGGTTATAGCTGTGGATCGTCCTCGCTACTTCCTCGGTTGCCTCAAGCATATTACAATTAAATTCCAAATTTACATGTAAAATAGAAGAAGGCCTTATGGCGAGTACAAGAGAGAGGGAGGTAAAATTACATCAGAGTATGTGAAAGGGAGAGGTTCGCAGACCTCTATTTATTAACAATTTAATAAATATTCATTCAACCATACATCCACGATCCACACACATTATTCATTACATGAATAATTAAATAAGTGCATAGCCATGACCACGGTGTGTTTTATATCAATTCACACAAGATAAGAGCATCACATGGCTAAATAAATATTCATTCAACCATACATCCACGATCCACACACATTATTCATTACATGAATAATTAAATAAGTGCATAGCCATGACCACGGTGTGTTTTATATCAATTCACAGAAGATAAGAGCATCACATGGCAAAATAAAAGAGTTTCAAAATTAAATAATTTTTGACTTTCAAAAACTAGGTTCCAATCAAAATTGGCTTTTGAATTTCGAAAACACTTTTAATTAACTTAACATACAATTAAATCAAATTTAAAAGCATAAAATACGCATCACATGTGCAAACACTCCAAATTAATAAATTCAAGATTATTCCATACAAATTAAAACATTTCTAATAATTAAACAATCTAACAATTAGATTAAACCATATTAATAATCTAACAATTAGGCTATTAATAATTAATTACTAATCTAACTCTTAGATCAGTAAATTAAAATTAATCATTAATTTAACACTTAAATTAATAATAAATTCTAATTAGTTATTAATTACTAATCTAACTCTTAGACTAGTTAATTAATGTTAACTACCAATTTAACTCTTAGATTAGTTGACTAATGTTAATTATAAATTTTTAACTCTTAAACTAATAATTAACATCAATTAATTAATAACTATTAATTAAACCATTAGATTAGTTAATTAAAATTAATTATCAATTTAACATTTAAATAAATAATTAACTCCAGTTAACTAATAGATAATGATTTAACATTTAAAATAGTCAATTAAGATTAATTATTAATTTAACACTTAAATTAATAACTAACTTTAATTGTGTAACAACAATTTGTTAATTCTAATGATTCATAATCATTAGTGCCCAATTAAAAATAAAATTGATTAACAATTTAAATTTTAAAATAATTTTAAAATTTAAATTAAATCCAATTTAATTTAATGGGGCTTGTGGTTTATAGGATTTAAATTGGGACTTAAAAGGGGGGGGGGGTGGTTATAATGGGAAATCAAATGAAATGGGCCCAACCCATTGCCCGAGCCCTGGCTCGGACCCTGCTGAGCCAGGGCTCGAACTAGGCACCCAACAGTTGGGCGCCTGGGCTCAGCCCGAGCCAATAGGGACCCAACCGGTTTGTGGCCAGTCGGACTGGCTCGGGGGGCGTCGGCCCCCTATCATCCCTAACCCGAAAACCCTAAAACCCCTCTTCATGTTGCAGGTTTTGGTGGCGGCGGTGCGGGCTTCGAGCTCCGCCGCCAGCCGGCCCCTGGCATCCCCGGCTTCGGCAGGGCCACCAGCAGTGGCTAAAGAAGTTGCTGGCCGAGACCCCGGTTTCTCCCAAAATCTAATTTTCTGGTTTTGCAAAACCGAATTAGGGCTTGATTTCGCAGCCCTCCAAGGCCACTCCGACGCCAACTATGATGCTCGATGGACAGTGGTGACTATCCCCAGGGGATCCGGGGTCACACCCTGCCATCCCAATGCTTGGGAAGCTTGTATGAAGCCATCGAAAACCCGCCGTTCTTCGTCCCACGAAGAGCACGAAAAACCCCAAATAAAATAGAAAAAAATACAGAAAAATAATCTAATTATTTGTGTTCACTTATGAACACAATTCCATCATTTTAATCGGATTATATGCATGCAATAAATCAAAGAATAATTATTTTGGAGATCGAAACGGGATGAGAAACAGTGGAACCTGGCTCTGATACCACTGTTGGGTTCTCGTCTTTCTCCGGATCGCAAAATGCAGTGGAAAATAAAGATTAAAATTTGCGATCCATTCCCGTTTTGAATAACTAAAACCGATAATCGGATTATCGATTCTTACCGCGCACGGATCGAATCCGCGGCCGATCGGTTCCATTAGTGTGACACTGCAAGCCGCGCAAGTGCGGCCTCTAGCGGAGTCCACGCGATCCACCTCGCGGTGGATATCTTCTCGTTCCTCGCTCATCATAGCCCTTGAATCCTTTCCCGTTCGCCGCAACAACCGCTGCGACGCGTTGTCGATTTCCCGTCGGACAGGAGTCGGAGAAGCGACGGAGCATACCCGGAGATCAGAACCGACCTGGGGTGCTAGAGAGAGGGAGGAAGAGAGGAGGGGGCGGCTATGGTTAGCAGCAGCCTGGCCTGCTCAGCCCGTTCACTATATTTTATATCAACCATACGGTTTTTCATAAAAACTCATGGTTTATATAAAACCACTTTATTATCCATCGGCTTGAGAATCATTTGCGTGTGACCCTCTAGGCCCAATAACCAGTCCAGTTAAAGGCCCACTTAGCCCAGTGACTCCTCACTGGCCTGATTAATCAATTAGTAACTCATATTAATTAATCCCACTAAACTTAGAACTATTTCTTAAGTGATGGATATAGGTGTCCTCTAAGCCAATCATAAGGCACCTATTTCAATCTAGTTCACTAATTAATGGCATTAAATTCATTATGTAGATTGGCATATTTATAATTGCGCATAATGAAGTCCATGAATATATGCAATAGTCATTTGATTATGATGAGATCATAATAATGAGACTGATGATTTATAAACACATATTCTTAATTGTTCCTAGTCGTAGGATGTTTGAGAAGGACATCAAACATCCGGTTAGACTAGTACATGTTATTCCAACTCATTTGATGAGGGTGACTGATCTCGTTAGTTACTAGTGTGGAGACACAATGGTAAGCCTGTAGGTGCTCATTGGGGAATGAGTTCACTGAACTGATCCGACATGAATCGCCGAATGGTCATTTACCTGACTGTCAATCGGCTTGATTCATCGTCACAGTGGCGTGGTTGATCTTTGGACTTGAGACACCAAAGACACCTTGTTGGTGAACTTTTGGACTTTGACCTTGACCTACGAATCCCTCTCCAAGGGATCTCTAATAGTCAAGGATCGGGTCCAGCGGAAGACCTTCGAAGGTGATTGTGTGTTCAATATAGGATCGTTCGCTCTCATGTAACTGGAGAGAGAATGCTCTAGAATAAATCCGCAGGAGTCTTTGGCCAGAGCAGAAACAATATCAGAAAAGTGGTTTTCGGATATTGTACAGCGGAGTCTGATTCAAGAGAGTTGACCATCTAATGTTTGACAGTTGACCATACCTTAGGTTAACTCGAGAGCATTGTGCGAACGAAGGATTATAGGTACGTGGTAACTGTGGACGGATAGGTTCCATGAGCGGGTTGCTGAACCCCATTACCTTCCGGGATCATGCGGTGTTGCTTGGCACCTAACTTGATCGGAAGTCCGATCGAATTTACATGCGATGATAATTCGGTTAAGTAATTAGTTAATATCTAGATATTAATTAATTACAATAAGTAAATAACTAGTTATTGGACTTAACGGGCTGAAAACCGGACTAGTAAATAGGCCTAGAGGGTCACACGCAATAAGATTCTCAGTCGGTGGTACATAAGTGGGATTTATATGAACTCGGGGACTTTTGTGAAAAGTCGCGCTGACTTAATATATATACGCGCTGTTGAGAAACCCTGGGCCAAGCTCCAGGATTTCCCTTGCTGGCCGTTACCCCCTCCTTTCTCTCTCCTCCTCTGGGCGTCCCGTTTGAGGCGCTAGAATAGTTTCCGTCTCCGCCGCGTGTGATTCCCGAAAGTCGGGAATTTCCGTCGGCGGGATTTCAGCAATCGTTGCGGCGACGGATCTTCAGCAAGCGAGCTGATACGGACGAGGGATCGAGGATGAACCACCGCGTAGGATCGCGTGGATATCGCTGGAGGCTGGACGCTTTTGCGGCTCGCGGCATCGCCTCGACGGAACCGAAACGGAAGCGGATTCGAATCCACGCACAGTAATTGGATTACTTCTGGTTGATTTCGGTTTTAGTTTTTCGTTTCGAATCGGATCAGCGGGCATCAGGCGGGATTTATTTTTGTTCTTCGTTTCCGCTGCGTTCTTCGCGTCCCGCCCGGATCCCAACAGTGGTATCAGAGCCAGGTTCCGCTCTGATCCGCTCCGGAATGATTAAATTAATATTCTGAAATTATTTCTATGCTCAGATTATGTTTCTCTCATAGAAATTACTTATGGGATGAGTACACAATAATCGGATTATTTTTTTGTGGAGAAATCAATTTTTTTGAGGGTTTCATCGCGTTCTTCATGGAGATGAAGAACCGGTTTTGTGGGCTTCGAAAGGGGATTAATGGTGGTTGGACCATCTCTGAAGGTTTGCTGGTATGACCAGCTACCCCTCACCATCCCCGAAAAATTTCCATGGCGGCCGATGGAGCTTTTCTTCCCATAATTTTCAAGAGTTGAAAAAGGATTGGGGAAAGGCTAAGATCTGCGAAACTGCACAAATCTCCATCTTTGGAGGTTCACCGGCAGCGAAGGAGTCGCCGTTCGGCCATCACCGGCGGTGGAAATGAAAGGGGTAACTCCCCTCTGCAATTTCTGGCCACCATCGCTGCCGGCGGCGGCGGCGGTGCCGCCCAAAACTGGCTGCAAAAAGGGGAAAAAACCCTAAAATCGGCCGGTCCCGCGCCAGGCGCCAAGCCGGGCGGGAGCCGGCCCGGCCGGCCCAGGCGCCCGACCTGGCTGAGCCAGGTCGCGCCTGGGTCTGGCCCTGGCCCGGACCGGGCGCGCCTGGGCCCGTCCTGGCTCGGCCAGGTGCCCGGGCCCGAGCCAGGTGCCCCCTGGCTCGAGCCAGACGAGCCAGGTTTGGCCCTGGCTGCACCAGCTCGAGCCAGTTGGGCCCATTAAGCTCTAATTAGGCCCATTAAGCCTATTTTAGCCCTTATAACCCCAAAAAACCCTTTAATAAATTATTAAACCCCACTCCCTTAACCTGGAAAATTATATTGTTTAAAACAATTTTAAAATTATATTTCTTATTTTCAGTTAAATAGGTTTATTAAGATTTGATCTTAATATTAGGTTAATTTATTAAGATATGATCCTAATTTATTAACTAACAAATGTTGTTATTATTTATTAGGATATGATCTTAATAAAGGGGTTTATAATTTGAGATTTGATCTTAAGTAAAGGGGATTAAGATGTGATCTTAATTTATAATTAACAAATGTTGTTATTTATATAAAATGAGATCTTAATTAATTATTAACAAGTGTTGTTATTAATTATTAAGATAATATTATTAATCTTAATTAACAAGTGCTGTTAATTCATATTTAAGATTTGATCTTAAATTTATATTAACAACATTTGTTATTTAATTATTAAGTAGTGACTTGAACTTTAATTATCAAGTGTTGTTAGTTAATCTTGGTCATGTGATTAGATTGTTTTAATTTCTTAGCAATTGTTGTTATAAAATTAAGTATTTGATTAAGAGACACTTAATAAAAGTTATTAAGTATTTTATTAACTTTTAATAATAGTTATTAAAGAGTTAATTGTTTCTTGAGAATTAACCTTAATAAAAGTTATTGAGGATTAATTATTGCTTACTAATAGTTATCAAGCTAATTAATATTCTCAAAGGTCCCTTAATTAAATTTTGAAGATCTAATCTACTTAATAATTAATATTTTAATAAAAGTTATTAAAAGGATTAAATTAAGTCTAAGATGTTAGACTATTTTAATTAGAAATGTTCTAATTATTATTTCTTAATAATTGTTATTGAGAAATATGCTTTAAATAAAATGGGTTTATTAACAAGGAGTTGTTAAGGGGTTAATAATTTGAATTGAAAATTCTTTTATAAATGTTATTTAAGAAATTTTAATTCTTTCTAAATGTTAGATTGTTTTACATTAATAATTGTTATTAATGTGAATTAAAATTAATCTAAGTGTTAGATTAATTTATTTAGAAATTTTCTAAAT
This sequence comes from Zantedeschia hybrid cultivar, assembly GCA_030544215.1. Taxonomy (NCBI): domain Eukaryota; kingdom Viridiplantae; phylum Streptophyta; class Magnoliopsida; order Alismatales; family Araceae; genus Zantedeschia; species Zantedeschia hybrid cultivar. The sequence goes on from JARZZO010000009.1 coordinate 48,061,105, forward strand.
TATGCATGGAATATTTTAGAATTTTAATTTTAGCTTTGTGTGCGCATGTTGATGTGTTTAATGTTTTAAATTAGATTTATTGCATGTTAGAAAATGAGATTTTCGAAAAATTCAAATTATCCAATTTTGATTGGTACCCAGGTTTTAAGAAAACCAAATTATTATATTTTCAAATTTTTAGTCTTCATGTGATGTGCATTATCATGTGTGGATGGTTAAAATTTGTGGTGGTCATGGACATGCACTTAGTTAAATTCATATCATGTGATTATGTGGATTGTTATGGAATGTGATGTACATTAATTAAGTGTTAATTAATGAGGCCTGTGTCCCTCCCTTTCTCCTTTCATTAAATTGTAATTTTATCTCCCTCTGTTATTGTACTCGGCCATAAGGCTTTCTCTTACAATTTATTTGCATTTGAAATTATTTTAAAATAAATATTATTTGTAATTGATCGCGTCGGCCGAGGAAAGGCGAGGATGATCCACAAATGCAACCAGGAAGGCGACAGGGGATGAGATCACCAGTGGCTATGTGTTTGCATGTTTAGATTATATAAATGTTATATAGTTTTGGTGATTAATTGTTTGGCTCCAGTTAGTCACCGTGCTGTCCATGACCACATAATGAACATGTATAGTTGATGCATGCCTTTTAGTTTTTGATTATGAATCGATTGCTAATATCTAGGTATAGTTAAATATATACGATATATTTATAAACTATCACCTAGGATGAGACCAACTTAACATAAACAAAACCTTCAACATAAAGTCTAAGCCGGAGCGCGAGTCATTGAGAATGTACCGCGTGGCTCTCCATCAATATAGTTCTTAGAACTTGATTCAGTGATGACAGTTTCTACGTGTTTACCCGAGATCTGCCACCATATGATGAAAGGACTATTAACTATGGCATTATGATACCTTGAGATTGGAATAGAGGAACGGTGTAGCTATCCTCGTGTTTACCCGAGAGCTGCATTCTTACTCTACTCTGTCACGTATTGATGGTAAAGCTTAGACCAGGTATAATGGTCTACTGTGTTTACCCGGGACCATTAAAGACCTGGGAGCCGAAATAAGATCGGATATTGCAAGGAGTTGCAATTACCATGAGATGGTTACTCTAAGATAATAGTATGATACTATGTGTTTACCTGAGGTCATACTGTGATTCTTGGAGATTCTGATCCTCACTAGAAGACCGTCGGAGTCTTCCGTTCTGTATACCTGAAGGTTATACAGTCCGTCGAAAAATAGTGAGAAATAATTCAAGATAAAAGACCATAATTGAATTATAAGAACTATCTGCTTAAATCACGTTATTTCCTTCGATCACTGATATGTCATCTATTCGAGAAGTTGGCATATAGGATGCCAATACTTCTCATACTCAGACTGACTAGAAAACTCTGAAGAATGTCTTCAGGACCAAGTGAAAGTCACTATCCTAATCAGATATCATAAATCCTCTTACTTGGATAGACCAAGGTGAATAGGTACTCATGATATGCCTATTTGAAAGGTTTAATGATTGTCATGAAATCTCTTATTTGAATAGACCAAGATGAAGAGATATTCATGATATGTCTTTGAGAAAGACTAGTGGTAAGATTTTAAACGATCGAATCCACACCTGAAAAAGGATAAAGGAAAGTCAGCTGAGATAGAGAAGTAGCAGTTCTCCCACTGCAACTAATATAAGGATACTGGTAAAGGCAAAACGAATATGGAACTTGAAAGAAGTTTCATATATTCTTATTATCGACTTTTGCATGTCTATTAGTGAATTAGTGTATCCAATATGAGATATTGGAAATGATTCTTAGAGCTGCGATAGTGTGTAGACTTAGACAAGTAAAAGGAAATCGAGAAAATGTAAGTGTTGAGTTAGACTCAACTATTGTTCATGATATTCATAGATTACTGTTAGACAGTAAATCTTTGTATATTTATAGGAGTCCAATATGAAACTAAATAATTGTTATTTAGTTGCATAAGATATCAAGAATAACATTGATTGAGAAAAAATAATAGTTGTTCGAATCAGTCAATGTACTACAGATTCTTGATGTGACATTTCATGTGATGAACATTCACAAGTCTCCTATAGAAATGAACCGTGTGAATCTTGATTATCTATGGTATTGTACACAGGGTTGTACAACAAGAAATTATTGATGTTGATGCATATGGATGTAAACAGCTCAAAGGCCAAAGATAATCATTACTATTGACTTACCTTATAGTTTACTCTTGGAATGATTCGACTGTATGTACTTACTGAAGTACAAGACGAATGCATCTGAAAGATTACGGTATAAGATCAATATGAAGTATTAGAATTTTTGATTTGATCAAAGAAACTAATACTTAGGTATATGATTCACATAAATCATTAAGAGGATAATTATATCCTCACTCGATTGATCTTTATTGTACATCATAGTAATATGATAGAATGAGGGATTGCACCTTATTAAGATATAGTGCAATGCATAATAAGATTTGCCTGATTCTTATATCCTTTTGAACATGAGTATGAACATTAGATGTCCATACTTTATAGATGGTTCCAAATCAGTCAGTGTGTGTCTATTTAAGATATGGAAACCAAATAATTCATATGAGATATGAATTATGAACAAACCTGATTTAAAAGTCAGGTATTATCGCGATGTGAATTTGTGAATGTCTAAAGAGTTTGGACATTACAGTTATTGGCCAGATGATAATGAAATAATTGTCGTCCTGAAAGCTATCTTCTATGAAGAGGAATATATCCTCAAATAAGACAGTGGGAGCTGATAAAACTAGAAGATGTTCTAGATTCACAAGCTAACATAAGATTATTAGATAATCTTTAGTTGTTTGGAACCGGTCATAACACATCATAGAGCTTCATAGATTTTTGAGATTCTCTCAGTGACTAGAAGGATGTGTTTTAGCAAGATGAGAGGAGCTCAAAATAGATTATGGTCTAAAATCTATGATAATGATGCTCTCTGTCATTACAACTTTGAGATTGATAAGTTTATTAGAATTCTACTTGTCAATACTGCCAATCATAAGATGATGACAGTTAGATATTAAAAGCGTCCACTCAATGTGATTGAGGTAAAGATGTATATGATACACCTTTAAAGCCTTTAAAATGTCCAGAAAGTAAGTTATGATTTCAAAATTATTTTGAATCAAACTGAAGCTTCCTAAGTTGTAATAAAAGTTTTGACTTAAATGGTCAAATATTATGTGATCATTAAGAATGATCACGGATTGTGTGTGTTCAGAAAGGACAGTGGGAGTACGGTCGTTTTAGTAATGCTTTATGATAATAACATCAAAGTCATTAAGAATGACTTCAGGATGTTACTATTAGTGAAAGCATTGTTAACCATGTTTTCCTCCATAATAAGTTTAGTTATAATATCCCACGTATTGGAAATACGAATCTATTAAGATAGATTGGTGGGGATATTATATTGACCTGTATGTCAAGATGTTTGGCATAAATTTCATAACAAGTCTCAATTGTTGAGATATGGAATTTATTCCTTTGAAGAAAAGGTTCCTTAAAGGATACAGGAGTGAAATACATCGTTAAGCGTTTGAAAAATGCTAAGGATGCACTCACATATATGGAGAGGATGATTTGAAACTATGAGGTCACATTGACTCAAATTTCAAGTCAAATAATGGATTCAACCTTCTAGTAGAAAGGAATGGATTGGAATGGTTACAATCCAGAACTCGATATTAAGGTGACGACATAAATAAGTGATACTGTTATTAGAACAGTATGGATGAAAAGGTTCATCCCTGAACTAGATGTAGTTCTAAAAGGTCTCTGATACCATCCTATTGTTGTAGGACAACAGTGGGAGCAATGAATTGTGTGATCGAGCCATGGTCTCTTCAGAAGTTGCAGAACATTCTGAGGCTCTTTCACAAGTTCGGAGACAAAGGATTAAGAGGAAATAACGTAATGGAAAATATTCCATCTACAGATAATTTAGCAGATCCCTGACCAAGTCTTAGTCACAGATTTTATGTGAGCATCACCTAGATTTGATGGAGATCAAATGCGAAAGTGATTGGCTTGAGTCCAAGTGGGAGATTGATGGATATAGGTGTCCTCTAAGCTAATCATAAGGCACCTATTTCAATATGGTTCACTAATTAATGGCATTAAATTCATTATGTAGATTGACATATTTATAATTGCGCATAATGAAGTCCATGAATATGTGCAATAGTCATCTGATTATGATGAGATCATAATAATGAGACTGATGATTTATAAACACATATTCTTAATTATTCCTAGTTGTAGGATGTTTGAGAAGGACATCAAACATCCGGTTAGACTAATACAGGTTATTCCAGCTCATTTGATAAGGGTGACTGATCTCTTTAGTTACTAGTGTGGAGACACAATGATAAACCTGTAGGTGCTCATTGGGGAATGAGTTCACTGAACTGATCCGACATGAATCGCCGAATGGTAATTTACCTGACTGTCAATCGGCTTGATTCATCGTCATTGTGGCGTGGTTGATCTTTGGACTTGAGATACCAAAGACACCTTGTTGGTGGACTTCTGGACTTTGACCTTGACCTACGAATCCCTATCCACGAGATCTTTAATAGTCAAGGATCGGGTCCAGCGGAAGACCTTCGAAGGTGATTGTGTGTTCAATATAGGATCGTTCGCTCTCAGGTAACTGGAGAGAAAATGCTCTAGAATAGATCTGCAGGAGTCTCTGGCCAGAGCAGAAACAATATCAGAAAAGTGGTTTTTGGATATTGTACAGCGGAGTCTGATTCAAGAGAGTTGACCATCTAAGGTTTGACAGTTGACCATACCTTAGGTTAACTCGAGAGCATTGTGCGAACGAAGGATTATAGCTACGTGGTAACTGTGGACGGACAGGTTCCATGAGCGGGTTGCTGAACCCCATTACCTTCTGGGATCATGCGGTGTTGCTTGGCACCCAACTTGATCGGAAGTCCGACCGAATTTACATGCGATGATAATTCGGTTAAGTAATTAGTTAATATCTAGATATTAATTAATTACAATAAGTTGATAACTAATTATTGGACTTAACGGGCTGAAAACCGGACTGGTAAATGGGCCTAGAGGGTCACACGCAATAAGATTCTCAGTCGGTGGTACATAAGTGGGATTTATATTAACTCGGGGACTTTTATGAAAAGTCGCGCTGACTTTATATATATACACGCTGTTGAGAAACCCTGGGCACCTCCAGGATTTCCCTTGCTGGCCGTCACCCCCTCCTTTCTCTCTCCTCCTCTGGGCGTTCCGTTCGAGGCGCCAGAACAGTTTCCGTCTCTGCCGCGTGTGATTCCCGAAAGTCGGGAATTTCCGTCGGCGGGATTTCAGCAATCGTTGCGGCGACAGATCTTCAGCAAGCGAGCTGATACGGACGAGGGATTGATGACAAACCACCGCGGAGGATCACGTGGATACCGCTGGAGGCCGGACGCTTGTGCGGCTCGCGGCATCGCCTCGACGGAACCGAAACGAAAGCGGATTCGAATCCACGCACGGTAAACGGATTACTTCTCGTTGATTTCGGTTTTAGTTTTTCGTTCCGAATCGGATCAGCGGGCATCGGGCGAGATTTATTTTTGTTCTTCGTTTCCGCTGCGTTCTTCGTGTCCCTCCCGAATCCCAACATTAAGTTTAGTATTTATTAATTTAGTATTTTTAACGTCATATGCTAAATAATTAATTCAATAAATAGGTGGATTATCGTCTGATGATTAATCCATTAGACCTTCTGACCATGAACGACACCAAGCACTACGTCATGATCCTAGAAGATATAAGGGATATTGTTCCCTTCATTAAACCTTTCCGTCTATAGATACCGCACAGATAAAATCCTTTACTCATCTAATGCCCCAACTGTTAGTCTTAGGTGGCCTACAAGTCAATATGACTTAGCAATCTTGTTCATTTATTAATAATATGGCAATTAATTCATTATGTCTAATATGTGTTATTATCGTCTCATAATGAAGTCCGTGAATATGTGCGATAGTGATCAGATTATGATGAGATCATACTAGTGAGGCTGATCGCTTAAACACACATATTCTTAATAGTTTCTAATCGGAGGATATTTGAGGAGGACATCGAATATCCAGTTAGACTAGTACGGATTACTCCTGCTCATATGATGAGTGTGACTGATCTTATGGTCACTTGTGTGGAGACACTAAGGCGAATATGTAGGTGCTCATTAGAGAATGAGTTCACTGAACTGATCCGACTAAATAGCTGGATGGTATAGTACCACACTGTCAACCAGCTTGATTCTATTGTCGCAGTTGCGTGGATGGTCCTCAGACCTGAGACACCAAGGACACCTTGTCGGTAAACTTCTATACTTTGACCTTGGTTTATGAATCTCTATTCAGGGGATTCTAAATAGCCAAGGATCGGGTACAACGAAATGCCGTTAAAGGGAATTGAGTGTGAAGAAGGAATTATTCGCTCTCGGTACTTAGAGAGAGAATGCTTTAGGAAGGATGCGCGGAAGTCATTGGCCAGGGCAGACGATAATATCGAGAATGGAGTTTTCAGATATTATACGATCTCATCCGATCCAAGTGAGTCGACCAGTTAGGGTTTGACGGTACACCATACCTTGAGTTGACTCGAAAGCATTGTACGAATGAAGGATTATATCCACGTAGTAACTGTTGACAAAAAGGTTCCAAGAGTGGGTTACTTAACCCCAATACCTTCCGGGTTCACGCGGGTTTGCTTGGCACCCAACGTGATTGGAGGTCTGATCGAATTTAATGTGCGACATTAATTCAGTTGATTAATTGATTAATATGAGTTATTAATTAATTAATCAAGTCAGTGAGGAGTCATTGGGCTTAATGGGCCATTAACCGGACTAGTAATTGGGCCTAGAGGGTCACACGCAAATGATTCTCAAGCCGATGGATTAAAAAGTCGGTTTTATATAAACTAGGGGTTTTTATGAAAATCCGTACGGTTAATATAAAATGTAGTGAACGGGCTGAGCAGGCCAAGCTACTACTAACCCTAGTAGCCCCCTCCTCTCTTCATCTCTCTTTCTGTAGCCCAGGCCTGTTATGTTTTCCGGGTCTGCTCCACCACTTCTTTGACGCCCGTCCAACGGGAAATCGACCACGCATCGCGGCAATCATTGCGGGGAACGACGAAGGATTCATGTGCTGCAATGAGCGATGAATGTGAGGATATCCACCGCGAGGAGAACCGCGTGGACTTCACTAGAGGCCGGGCATCTGGGCAGCTGGAGGTGTCACACCGACGAAACCAATCAGTTGCGGATTCGAATCTATACGCGGTAATGTCGATTACCCGTTCTAATCCAATTTTTGTTTTTTTCGAAACGGGAAATGGATCGCGGGTTTTATTTCTATTTTCGCTGTGTGGGCGATCGGGAGAAATGCAAGAACCCAAAAGTGGTATCAGAGCTAAGTTGTACTGTTTCTCGTCCCGTTTCGATCTTCAGATTGATTTTTCCATGAATGATTCCATGCTTTAATTCGATTATTGCTAAATCTATGTTCATATGATGAACAAAATTAATTAGATTAATTTTTATCCTGTAAATTTTGAATTTTTTTATGGGGTTTAATTTTATTCTTCTTTTGGCGAAGAACCGGATTTTGTAGCGGCTTCATTTGGACTCCCCAATTGTTGGGGATGTAGGCCGGTGCCCCAGATCTTCTGGGAGGCGTCGCCGGCCACCACCGGGCCGGTCATCGGAGCCAGAGTGGAAGATGGAGGAGCTCTATCCTCTTCTTCCTCCCTGCGGTTTTAAAGAGTAAAACCAGAAAAAACAAGGAAGAAAGACTCTCGGGCAGTAGTTTTGGGGCTTCTCTAGCGAGCACACCGGCACCGGAGGGCGCGCCGGCGGGACCGGACGGCACTGATCAGGCCGGCCGCTGAAGGGGCACCGCCGGCGGGCGCCTGCTGCAACCCAGCCGTTGCCTCCACCTGCAAACCTGCATCCTAGGGTTTCAGGTGTGCGTGGGCGTCGGGTTGGGGATGGGGAGGCCGACCGGTTAGACCAGTGGGCTCATGGCCGAACTGGACCCAAGCCAAGGAAGGTGCTTGCGCCAAGCCCCTGGCTGGGCTGTTCGAGCCATGCCCCGAGCCCTTGGCTTAGTCGATTGGCTGAGCCCACTTCCCCCTTAATCCTAATTAAACCCCTTTATTCCCTATTAGCCCATTTAAAAAAATTAAAAGATTTTAATTTAAATTCAAAATTTATTTTGAAATTTTATATTATTATTTAGTTTTATTTAAATGGGCATTAATGATTTTGGATCATTATCTAATTATCAATTAGTTTGTTAATTACTTAGAGTTAATTATTAGTTTAAATGTTAAATTAACAATTAACCTTGATTTAACTAATTTAATAGTTAGATTATTAATTCATCTAATTGTTAATTAATTAAAGTTAATTATTAATTTAAGTGTTAAATTAATAATTAATTAATTGACTAATTTAAGTGTTAGATTAGTAGTTATTAATTAATTAGTGTTGATTACTACTTTAAGAGTTAAATTAATAGTTAACATTTTAGTTAATTAGAGTTAATTGTTAATTTAAGTGTTAAATTGATAATTATTTTTTAATTAACTAATCTAAAGGTTAGTTGAGAGTTATTAAATAATTGGTGTAAATTATTAGTTTAAATGTTAAATTTGTGATTAACGATAATTAACTAATCTAAGAGTTAGATTAGCAATTAATAACTTATTAGAGTTGATTATTAATTTAAGTGTTAAATTAATGATTAATTTTAATATACTGATCTAAGAGTTAGATTAGTAATTAATTATTAATAGTCTAATTGTTAGATTATTAATATTGTTTAATCTAAATGTTAGATTGCTTTAATTATTAAAATTGTTCTTATGGCATGGAATATTATGGAATTATTAATTTGGAGTGTGTGCACATATGATATATGTTTTAAATGCTTTTAAATTTGATTTAATTGTATGTTAAGATAATAAAATGAGTTTTCAAAATTCAAATATCAATTTTGATTGGAACCCAACTTTTAGAAACCCAAAATTATTTAATTTTAAAATTTTTTATTTAGCCATAAGATGAGCTTATTATTTGTGGAATGGTTAAAACACACTGTGGTCATGGATATGTACTTATTTAATTATTCATGTGATGAATGATTATGTGGATCGTAGATGTGTGATTAGAATATTTATTAATTGTTAATAAATAGAGGTCTGCGTACCTTTCTCTCTCTCATACTCCGATGTAATTCTACCTCCCTCTCTCTTGTACTCGCCATAAGGTCTTCTTCTGTTTACATGTAAATTATGAATTTATTGTAACCTGATCGAGGCAACCGAGGAAGGAGCGAGGGTGATCCACACATGCAACTAGGAAGGCGATGTGATGGAGATCCTTTGCCTATGTGTTTCTCGGATAATCTAATGTAAATGTTATGTTATATTGTGTGTGCGTTTGACTGTTGGCTCTAATTAAACCCACTGTACGATCCATGACCACACTTGACATGTATTAGATGCATTGCCTTTATTTATGATTATGAATAAAAGCAGACATAGTATTTATTAATATATACGATATATTTATATGCTATCACTTAGGAGAGACCAAAATAAAAGTTATCTAAATATCCTCGTCTAAATTCTAAGCCGTGACGTGAGTAGTTAAGAACTTACCGCGTGGTCTACCATCGTTATAGTCATAAGATTCGTATTACTTTAGGTAGGTTTGTAGTGCTATTCACAAGGCCTGTTTAATTGTAAGGAAAGACTGTGGCTATGACATTAGATGCCTAATGATCGGAGTAGAGGAACCATGTAGCTTTGTTGTGCTATTCACAAGGGTTGCATGCAAATCTATGCTCATCTCGTAACGATGGTTAGCTTAAACCATAATTAGTGGCTTGTTGTGCTATCCACAAGGCCATTAAATCTCTAGGGACCAAAGATATGATCAGATATTATAAGCAGTTGCAAGTCCTGTGAGATGGGTGCTCTTTGATTGTATTACAGTTTGTTATGCTATCCACAAGGCTGTACTACAAGTCATTGAGATTCTGATCCCCACTAGGAGACTGTCGGTGTCTCCTGTTATGTATGGTTGAGGGTTATACAGTCCGTCGAAAATTAGTGGGAGTTAAAACTTGATCAAAAGACCATGCCTTATTTTAAATTTTAATAAATTGAACATTTGCTAAATAGATTACTTATCTCCTGTAGAAAAATATGTTGTCGAATAACATACTCTGTGGCATACCAGATGCCAAACTTTTAACTAGGTTGAAGTACTCGGATTGGCTCAAAAATATGAAGAATGTCTTCATATCTGAGTACATTGCCTACGTCCTTGGGACTGATCCTCCTACTAAATCGGCATTAGATGCCCCTGAGGTAAAGATAATCACGTACGATAAAAGATCGAAGGACAAAGACAAATGAGTAGTAAAGGGTGACTAATTTTACTGTAAGCAGAATGGTCACTGGAAGAGGAACTGCAAAGAGTTACTCAGTGATAAAGCTCATGGAAAAATGAAGCTATTAGATGCTTCAGATATCTATATGATAGATATCAACTTGTCAGTTAGAGATTCCACATCTTGGGTATTAGATACCGGATGTACTTTTTATATCTGCCATGATGTGTAGATGCTAACAAGTAAGCGTAAGCTGAGAAAAGGCGAGGTGGAACTGAGGCTAGGAAACGGCGCAAAAGTTGTGGCAGTTGCTGTAAGGACAACAAACGTTAGGCTTCCATCGGGAGACATCTTATCATTGGAAGATTGTTATTATGTTCCTAACATAATAAAGAACATCATATCAGTATCTTGTTTGGACAAGATAGGATATAGGTTGTCTATTGAGAATAGAAGTTGTTCGATTTATTATGGCAATAAATCAATACTTTTAGCATCTTTAGTCAACGGTCTATATCTTTTAAATGTTTCTTATTACAATCTTCACATTGATAATGCTCTTAAGAAGTGCAATAATTATGTAAACCAAGTCTACATGTGGCATTGTAGATTTGGGCATATTGGTGAAAGCCAGTTGCAAAAGTTGCACAAATATGGATATTTGAATGCATTCGATTATGAATCGTTTGTGACATGTGGATCCTACCTTATGGGAAAAATGACAAAATCTCCATTTAATAGACATGGAGAACGTGCCAAAGACATTCTGGAACTAATACATTCATATGTATGTGGTCCAATGTCTATCCAAGGCAAAGGTGGCTTCTCATACTTTATCATGTTCACCAATGACTTCTCGAGATTCAGCTATGTGTACTTAATGAAGTACAAGTCGGAAGTATTTGAGAAGTTCAAGGAGTTCAAGAATGAAGTAGAGAAGCAGACATGAAAGAGTATTAAAACTCTTCGATTAGGTCGAGGAGGAGAATACTTGAGTACTATTTTCACACAATTCTTAAAGAATAATGGTATCCTTTCTCAGCTGACCCCTCCATATATACCAAAGATGAATAGTGTGTCTAAAAGGAGGAATCGCACTTTGTTGGACATGGTGCGATCCATGATGAGCATTTCGGGTTTACCAGTATCCCTCTGGGATATGCTCTAGAGTCAGCAGCATAACTATTGAATAGAGTACCCAGCAAGTCTGTGACCTCTACTCCATATGAGATATGGAAAGGCAGGAAACCATTATTTAAACATGTTAAAGTCTGGGGTTGTCCTACTCATGTAAAGAGGTATGATTTAAACAAGTTGGAATCACGAACTGATAAATGCAGGTTTGTGGGATATCCAAAGGAAATCTTTGGATACTATTTTTATCATCCTAGTGAACAAAAGGTATTTGTCCCCTAGAAAGCTTTTTGCTTGGAAGAAGAATACCTTCTCCAGGAGGACAGTAGGAGTAAAATAGAATTGGAAGAGGTTCCAGATCCCCAAACAACTTAATTATCATCAGATGAGATATCAGTTCCTAAATTTGTTCAGGTACACACAGATGAGCCTCGCAGATCTGGTAGGATACCTAGACTACCAGAACGATATGTAGGAGATATCGATGAAGGTAAGTCTAAGGTAGAATATAATGAGGAGGATGATCCTAAAACCTACCACGAGGCCATAGAAGGCCCAGAAGTCGGGAAATGGCGAGAAGCCATGAACACTGAAATCTAGTCCATCTACACCAATCAAGTTTGAAACTTGGAGGACTTGCCCGAGGGTATTGTACCCATTAGATGCAAGTGGATCTTTAAGAGAAAGATCAGTACTGATGGATGGATCGACACTTATAAGACAAGGTTGGTGGCAAAGGGATATTGTCAAACGTAAGGAATTGACTATGACGAGGCTTTCTCACTAGTTGCCATGGTAAAGTCGATCAGAGTTCTACTCGCCATAGCTGCACACTTTGATTTCGAAATCTGGCAGATGGATGTGAAGACTACCTTCTTCAACAGTAACCTTGAGGAAGAGGTGTATATGATACAACCTGAAGGTTTCACATCCAAAGAGTTTCTAGATAGAGTGTGCAAGCTTTAGAGGTCCATTTATAGATTGAAGCAAGCTTCCGAGAGCTGGCATACGGTTTGACAAAGCTGTCATGTCTTATGACTTCATTAAGAATGAAGATGAGCCTTGTGTGTACAAGAAGACCAATGGGAGTGCAGTCACCTTTCTAGTTCTTTACGTAGATGACATACTACTGATTGAAAATAATGTAGCTATGATGTCATTTGTAAAAATCTGGCTATCGAAAAACATCTATATGAACGACTTGGGAGAAGCATCCTACGTATTAAGAATACGGATTTACAGAGATGGATCAAAGAGGATGCTCATAATGACCCAATCCATGTACATAGATATTATAGTCAAAAGGTTTAGCATGGAAAATTCTAAGAGAGGTCTCATATCGATGAGGCATATAATTAATCTCTCAAAGGAGTAGTCCTTTAAGACTCCTAATGATAGGGAATTCATGGATAGAGTACCCTAAGCCTCTGCCATAGGATCTATCGTATATGCGATGCTATGTACACGGCTTGATGTTGCCTATGCTCTACAAGTAGATTTTAGGCTGATCCAGGCGAAAAGCACTAGAAGGCAGTGAAATGTATCCTTAAATACTTAAGAAGAACTAAAGATATATTTCTTATCTATGGAAGAGGTGAATGGAAACTGCGAGGCTTTACTGACTTGAGTTTTCAATCGGATCCAGATGATAGCAAGTCTACATCTGGATTTGTGTTTACTTTGAATGGAGGCGCAGTGTGCTAGAAGAGTTCCAAGCAGGAAACCACTACAGATTCGACGATTGAAGCTAAATACATCGCTGCAGCTGAAGCCGCCAAGAAAGCTGTGTGGTTGAAGAAATCCATCACCGACCTCGGCGTAGTTTCCAGTATCTCTGAACCTGTTCCGCTGTTGTACAACAACAATGAAGCCATTGCACAAGCGAAAGAGCCCTAGTCTCATCAGAAATCGAAGCACATTCTGAGGTGCTTTCATCTCATTAGAGAAATCATTTCTAAAGGAGATGTAGTGGTGGAAAGAGTTCCATCCGTCGATAATGTAGCAGATCCACTGACAAAGACACTGGCTCAAAAATGTGTTTGAGCGCACCTAGAGTCTATAGGTTTAGTACATAAAGGTGATTGGCTTTAGTCAAAGTGGGAGATTGTTAGTCTTAGGTGGCCTACAAGCCAATATGACTTTGTAATCTTGTTCATTTATTAATAATATGACAATTAATTCATTATGTCTAATACGTGTTATTATTGTCTCATAATGAAGTCCGTGAATATGTGCGAAATAGTGATCAGATTATGATGAGATCATACTAGTGAGATTGATCGCTTAAACACACATATTCTTAATAGTTCATAGTCGGAGGATATCTGAGAAGGACATTGGATATCCAGTTATACTAGTACATATTACTCTTGCTCAAATGATGAGGGTGACGGATCTCATGGTCACTTGAGTGGAGACACTAAGGCGAATATGTAGGTACTCATTAGAGAATGAGCTCACTGAACTGATCCTACTGAATAGCTGGGTTGTATAGTATCTCATTGTAAGGATTGAGGTTTCGGATCCGGTTATCGGGTCAGTTTCGGGGTCAGATCCCTCGGTTTGGGCCCTTGTGGGGCTAGGGCTTGTGTTCTTTTTCGTGTCGAGCTCGCTCGACGCGGTTCAAACGGCGTCCAGCAATGTGGATGTGTTTTAGGCTGTACCACGTGGGTGCCACGTGGGCTGGCTTTGGGCCACGAGAGTACGGCCCCAGTCTTATCGTTTGAATGGCGTCTTGTATGGACGACGCCATTTAGAGTACGACCCTGGTTTGTCAGTGTACGGCCCGGTCTTGTCGTCTGAATAACGTCGGGATTGGATGACGCGTTTTTCCCAGTTTCTGTTTGACCCCGCGAACCCTCCCTCCTTTCCCTCATTCTCTCCTTTATGTTCTCTCTCCTCTCTTCCCTCCGACTCTCCAGCGCCCTTTCCCCCTCTCCTTCCTTTCCTCTCCCCATTCCTCCTCTCCCTCCACTCCATTAACCTCCCAACTTCCTCCAGTACCACCACCACTTCCTCTACGGCGCATTTCTCTACGGACGGCGGCCGACGTCCCGATGGAGTAACAGCGTCCACGGCGGTACCGGCGGAGGCGTGTGGCGAGGCGGGTTAGCAGGTTAGAGCTAGGAGGAGTTCGAGTAACTGGTAGGGTGACGATCCCCGTTGTATTTCGTTTGAAATCATGTTTTTCCCGCTTTGGAGCATGTTTAGGGGTTTTTTTGGGGTGAAAACACTAATTGCATGAAATGAGAAATTGGGGGTTTTTAAAGAGTATTTAGGTTCTTCTTGTAACGACCCGCCACCCTATAATCGGGGATCCGATTACTAAATGGGTACCGAATCATTAATTTGGAACCAAACCAGGATCTAGTAAGTCTGGGAAATAAATAATAAACTAAGCTAAACATTCACATCGCATTGAATTGAAAGTGCAGAAATTAAAATTATTACAATGCGACTCGATACAGCAAATAATTACATATTCCAACTGAAAAGAAATAATTAAACATACATGCCAGAAATAAATAACAACTACATCGGGGCATACCCCGGAACAACTGCCGAAGACGCACAACGCACGGCCGCACACGCCGCTCTAAGTCTGCTGGGAGTCCTCACCTGAAAACCGCAGGGGTGAGTCTCAAGACAAGACTCAGTAGGGATCCTTCGATCCCCACTGCCCACACACACACCCACAAGTGTAAAGTACAGCTAACGGTGAAGTAACAAGTGTAGTGGCAGGTACAATTCCTAATTCTCTACGTGAGAATACATGCAATTGCAGTTATAATAATCATGCACATTCTAAACCAGCCGTTAGAAAATCTACAACTGCCATCTCGATAGAACTCGCCGACTGTGCAAACAACGGTGGGAAAAACCTCGACCCGCTGAGACCAAGGAGTAGCCCCTCGGATAGCACGCTCGCTACTCCGGCCCAACTGGCTCAGGTGACTACCCCTTCCCCCAGCATGAGTGACTCTCCGAATGTACCACTCCGACACCGGTACTAGCTGACCCCGGGGTTCACCAGGTGACCCTCTCTCACTAGGCGTCACCCCGCCCACGCCTCCACCGGCGCTGTGCTCACGCCCCCACCAGCACAGGGTGATAAATCGCTACAATGTCACTCCAGGTCCACAGTAACTGAAAACCCAACACCGTGCGGTCCGGTCACGTGAAAAGTCCGCGATCGCATAACACACAGAACCATCCGATCATGAGGAATCCATCTCTATCGGGTGCACTAAAACATGTGCTAACCATCTATCTAGCAGTATGAACACATTTTACTGGCATGCATTAGTGAGATTCTGTCTTGAATTGCGTCGACCGAGGTCGACGCCATTCAAGCCCCATGTACAGGTTTATATAAATCAGTCTTCAGAATCTGGCCTTAAAAGGCGTCGACACCAGCGGACGCCGTTTAAAAGGCGTCGACATCCTCAGACGCCATACAACACGAAAATCCGGAATTTCCAAGGCCTTAACCAGGGGATTTATGCGATTAAAAGGCGTCGTGGATGCCTGACGCCATTCAAAAACGCGTCGTTTACCCAAGACGTCTTTTAGCCACAGGATCCCCGACTTGGCAGAGTATCTGTCAAGCGATTCCTGTCTAAAAGGTGTCGTGATGGCCCGACGCCCTTCAAAAAGGCGTCGTCCATGCACGACGTCTTTCAACCTCAGGAATCAGAATCGCCCTAAGCCCGAGGGCTCCCTTTTCAACTCCAAAGAACCCCAAAAATCATAAAAAATGGAGGGAAACGAGGAGCAATGCAATCTATAGGCAAACACCCCCATAGAGATCCTAAACATGCTCATTCTAACCCCCCAAAACCGAAGATCTACCACATGTATAACGAGGAAAACATGATTTTAAACACAACGCTATGGGGAATGTCACCCTACCGAACACTCGAACGCCTCCGAGCTTCGAGCCGTCCGCCTGTCTCGCCCCACGCCGCCGCCGGTACCGCCGAGGCCGTCCTAGCCCCACCGTGACGTCGGCCGCCGTCCGGAGAGTAGAACGCCGCAGTGGAAGTGGAGGTGGTAGGGGTAGGAGCCAGGTAGAGGATGGAGTGGAGGGAGAGGCGAAATGGTGTGAGGAAAAGAGGGAGGAGGAGGGGGTCGCCGCCGGTCACCGGAGGAGGAGGAGAGAAGGAGAGTAGGAGAAAATGAGGGAAAGAAGGAGGGCTCGCGGGGTTAACCAGAAACTGGCTAAAACGCGTCGACATCTACGGACGCCAATCAGGTGATGTGACGGCCGCTCTGACAAGATTCTGAAACGCGTCGTCCAACACCGACGCCATTCAGACAACTTGTCAGGGCCGTACTCTGACACACCCAGAGTCGCAGTCTGAAAGGCGTCGTCCCTCGAAGACGCCGTTCAGACGACCTGACAGGGCCGTACTCTCGCGGCCCAAGGCCAGCCCACGTGGCACTCACGTGGCAGAACCTGAAACGCGTCTGCCAAGGTGGACGCTGTTTAAAACGCGTCTGGAGGTCCTGATGCGATTCGACTCAGAACCTCCGCCCCTCACTAGGACTAGAACAACGGGGTCCGACCCGAAATCTGGATCCGAAAGTCTCGATCCTTACATTCTCCCCCCGTTAAAAGAAATTTCGCCCTAAAAATTGATTGCTAGGAATATCAAGGTCACAACGGGGATACAAGTTCACGGGAATACTTACGAAAAGAGGTAAGGAAATTGCTCCCGCATCTCATCCTCTCGCTCCCAGGTCGCTTCACCTCCGGAGCGGTACTGCCAAATCACCTTGACCAACGGTACGACCTTGTTCCGCAAGACCTGATCTCTGCGATCCTCAATACGAACCGGATACTCTGGGAATGACAAATCCTCAGCGACCTCCAACTCTGAAAAATCCAACACATGGGACGGATCCTGAACGTACTTCCTCAGCAAGGACACATGGAACACATCGTGCACTCCTGCAAGACTGGGCGGCAAGGCCAGCTGATACGCGGTTTCCCCAATTCGAGCAAGAATGGGAAAAGGTCCAATATATCGCGGACTCAGCTTGCCTCGCTTCCCGAATCTCATCACACCCTTGGAGGGTGAGACTCGGAGAAACACGTGGTCCCCAACCTCAAATTCAAGTGGTCTCCGTCGGATGTCAGCATAACTCTTCTGTCTATTCTGAGCTGCGGTCAACCTCTGCCGAACTGTCCTGGCAATCTCAGCACACTGCTGCACTAACTCAGGTCCTGCTATCTGCCTCTCACCGATCTCGGACCAACACACCGGAGATCGACACGGCCGCCCATACAAAGCCTCGTAAGGCGCCATGCCGATGCTAGA
Organism: Zantedeschia hybrid cultivar; assembly: GCA_030544215.1. Lineage (NCBI taxonomy): Eukaryota > Viridiplantae > Streptophyta > Magnoliopsida > Alismatales > Araceae > Zantedeschia > Zantedeschia hybrid cultivar. The sequence goes on from JARZZO010000009.1 coordinate 48,079,064, forward strand.
ATGATAGCTGTTGTTGTAGGCAAACTCCACGGTGGACAAGTGTTGTTCCCACGAACCTCCCCAGTCTAGGCAACACGCCCTGAGCATATCCTCCAGGGTCTGAATAGTCCTCTCCGACTGCCCGTCAGTCTCTGGATGGTAGGCCGAGCTGAAAGCCAACTGAGTGCCCAACGCCTGCTGAAAGCTCTTCCAGAATCTGGAAGTAAACCTCGGATCTCGATCCGATACAATGGACAAGGGTACCCCGTGCAGAGAGATAATCCGGTCCACAAACAACTTAGCCAGCTTGCCGACCGACCAGTCCTTCCTAATGGCTAGGAAGTGTGCCGACTTGGTCAGCCGATCAACGATAACCCAGATAGCGTCTCTCCTGCTAGGGGATGCAGGCAATCCCATCACAAAGTCCATCGTCACATGCTCCCATTTCCACTCAGGAATCGACAAGGGCTGCAGCAACCCTCCTGGTCTCTGATGCTCGGCTTTAACTTGCTGGCATGTCATACATCTAGCCACATACTCAGCCACATCTCTTTTCATACCGGGCCACCAGAAGTGCCTCCTTAAACAGTGATACATCTTTGTTGTCCCGGGATGCACCGCATATCTCGAACGGTGCGCCTCATCGAGAACACATCTGCGCACGTCTTCCTCAGTCGGGACATAGAGTCTGCCTCTGAATCTGATGGTACCATCATCCCACAACTCAACCTCAGACCTCTGGAGAATCTGTGGTAACTCAGCATCTGCCCTCTGAGCCTCAATCACAGCATGGTACACAGCCGGTCTCACAGTCAAGCTGACAAGTACTGCTCTATCCTCTTCACGTGGAACCTTAAAGGAGGATTCCACCACCTGCTCAAATAATTTCCACTCCCGAATCATGAGGTATGACATGACCGTCTTCCGACTCAAGGCGTCTGCCACCACATTTGCCTTGCCCGGATGATAAGAAAGGTCAAAGTCATAATCCTTAATAAACTCCATCCACCTCCGCTGCCTCAGATTCAGGTCTCTCTGAGTGAACACATATTTCAAGCTCTTGTGATCTGTAAAAACCTGAAATTTTTCTCCGTATAAATAATGCCTCCAGATCTTCAGTGCAAATACCACAGCTGCAAGCTCCAAATCATGAGTAGGATAGTTCTCTTCATGCTTCTTCAGTTGCCGAGAAGCATAAGCAACTACCCTGCCATGCTGCATAAGGACTGCTCCCAAACATCGACGGGACGCATCTGAGTAAACCACAAATCCACCTGACCCAGATGGAAGCACTAGCACCGGGGCTGACGTGAGACGAGTTTTTAGCTCAATAAAACTCTGCTCACAATCCTCAGTCCATACGAAACGAACTCCCTTTCGAGTCAACCTCGACAAGGGGGCCGCTATCGAAGAGAATCCCTGAACAAACCGCCTATAATAACCGGCAAGCCCCAGAAAGCTCCTGATCTCAGTCACTGAAGTCGGTCTGCTCCAGTCCATTACTGCCTCGATCTTGGCTGGATCCACTGCGATACCTTCACCCGAAATAACGTTCCCAAGGAAGTGCACCTCGTTTAGCCAAAATTCACATTTGCTGAACTTGGCATAAAGTTGGTGCTCTCTCAGGACCTGCAACACTGCCCGAAGATGAGCAGCGTGCTCTTCCTCAGAAGAAGAATAGATCAGAATATCATCAACAAACACAACTACAAACTGGTCCAGGTAGGTCCTGAAGACTCGGTTCATCAGATCCATAAAGGCCGCCGGAGCATTGGTTAAGCCGAAGGGCATAACCAAAAACTCATAATGCCCATACCGAGTCCTGAAAGCCGTCTTACTAACATCCACATCCCTGATTCTCATCTGATAGTACCCAGATCTCAGATCGATCTTGGAGAACACCCTCGCGGTCTGCAGCTGATCCATCAAGTCATCGATCCTAGGAAGCGGGTACTTATTCTTTATAGTCACTTGGTTCAGCTGTCTATAATCAATGCACAATCTCAAGGAACCATCCTTCTTCCTGACAAACAGAACTGGAGCACCCCAAGGAGACGTACTGGGAGGAATGAAACCCTTATCCAACAACTCCTGCAACTGCGCCTTCAACTCAGCGAGTTCGGCTGGCGCCATCCGATACGGGGCCTTAGACAAGGGCGCCGTACCTGGTGCAAGCTCGATGGTGAACTCAACCTCTCGCTGTGGAGGAAGGCCAGGCAGCTCCTCAGGAAACACATCTATGAAATCACAAACAACAGGCACCTCCCAAGGACTGGGACTAGCACGGACATCAGAAACAACAACAGAGGCTAGGAAAGCCTCACAGCCACCAGCAAGCAACCTCCGTGCCTTAAAGGCAGAAATAAGGATGCCTCGAGAAGAAAGCCTAATACCTTGGAAGAAAAAGGTCGGGATGTCTGGAATAGAGAAGCGCACCCTCTTCCTGTGGCAGTCCACCTCTGCAAAGAAGGCTTCCAACCAATCCATACCCAGGATGATATCAAAATCACGAATAGCAAGTACAATCAACTGGGCAGGTAGCACATGACCCTCAACGGTCAAGGGAACATTCCTCAAACAATTATAAGATATCATGAAGTCTCCAGAAGGAACCTCAACCATCAGACCATCAGACAACTCATCAACGGGTGCAGAAAGAATATCTAGGAACTGCTCGGAAATAAAAGAATGCGAAGCACCTGAATCGATCAACACATGCGCAGAGTTCCCAAGGATAGAGAGTGTACCTTCCACCAAGTTGGACGCACGAGCCTCCCTCCTGGTCATAGCCAGCACTCTCCCCTGAGTCCTCGGCTTCTTCTAATCGCCATGACCCTGCCCCTGACTATGCCCCTGCGGGCACTGCCTCGCCAGATGGCCCTGTTGGCCGCAAGTAAAACTCCTCCTGGGAAGAGTGGGACACTGAGTCCCGCCATGAGCACCACCACATTGCTGACAAACTGCCGGAAGCCTCTGAGCTGGCTCCTGCTGAGCACTGGACGCTGACTGACTCTGCTAACCATGCCTGGGCCTGCTGCTGCCGCTGCTGCCACTACTGCTGCCACCACCCCTGAAGAATCTCCTGAATCGGGAGCCGAGAGAAGACGATCCCGATCCGACAGAAGGAGCTGGTGCCGTAGCCTTACCCCTGCCTCGCACTGGCCCCTGAACAGTCTGCCCTCTAACCCGGGCCGACTGGTTCTGCTGAGCCTCTACAGCTGCTGCACGCCTAACTGCTGACGCCAGGTCTGTACAACAATGGGACGCCACGAAGTCCCTCAAACGGAGCCTAAGCCCATCCACAAACCTCTCCGTGCGACGCACCTCGTCCCCAGATATAAAAGGCACGAATCGTCCCAGCGAAACAAACTTCGCCTCGTACTCAAGTACCGTCATATTCCCCTGCGTCAGATCCATAAACTCCCCCTCCTTGGCTCGCTGGACATGCCTAGGGAAATATTGTGCATTGAACTCCTTGACAAAGGTCTCCCAAGAAATTTCCCTAAGACTCCTGTCCCCATAAGACAAACTCTTCAGTGTGGTCCACCAGTTATAGGCGCTATCCTTTAGCATGAAGGTAGCCAGTGGGGTCCTCTCTACTGCTGCACAGTCCATAGTATCAAAAGTCTTCTCAATCTCTCTAAGCCAATGAATGGCCTCGTCAGGGTCGGGACGACCGGTGAAGTGAGGTGGCCTCAGCTTCAAGAACCTCTCAAGTGTAGCTGTGGTCCCTCCCCGAGTACTAGAACCCTCGCTAGGATCTCGAGTCTGATATCGAGCCATAGTATCCATCATGGCCTCCATAAACTGCTCAACACTCGGCCTCCCTGCCTCGGACCCACTAGGGACATCTCCCCGCTCTCGAATAACTGGCATCCTCTTCCTGGGAGCCATCTACTCGCCTATAATTACAAAATCAAAAGTTCTAATTAGAGTCCTAAAACCTATGCTACCGCCGTGCCTGTACGGGATAATGTATTTATTTGCCGAATTTCCAACATTTAACCTAGTTATTTATTTATTTGCCAGACCGTATGCTCTGATACCAACTGTAACGACCCGCCACCCTATAATCGGGGATCCGATTACTAAATGGGTACCGAATCATTAATTTGGAACCAAACCAGGATCTAGTAAGTCTGGGAAATAAATAATAAACTAAGCTAAACATTCACATCGCATTGAATTGAAAGCGCAGAAATTAAAATTATTACAATGCGACTCGATACAGCAAATAATTACATATTCAAACTGAAAAGAAATAATTAAACATACAGGCCAGAAATAAATAACAACTACATCGGGGCATACCCCGGAACAACTGCCGAAGACGCATAACGCACGGCCGCACTTGCCGCTCTAAGTCTGCTGGGAGTCCTCACCTGAAAACCGCAGGGGTGAGTCTCAAGACAAGACTCAGTAGGGATCCTTCGATCCCCACTGCCCACACACACACCCACAAGTGTAAAGTACAGCTAACGGTGAAGTAACAAGTGTAGTGGCAGGTACAATTCCTAATTCTCTACGTGAGAATACATGCAATTGCAGTTATAATAATCATGCACATTCTAAACCAGCCGTTAGAAAATCTACAACTGCCATCTCGATAGAACTCGCCGACCGTGCAAACAACGGTGGGAAAAACCTCGACCCGCTGAGACCAAGGAGTAGCCCCTCGGATAGCACGCTCGCTACTCCGGCCCAACTGGCTCAGGTGACTACCCCTTCCCCCAGCATGAGTGACTCTCCGAATGTACCACTCCGACACCGGTACTAGCTGACCCCGGGGTTCACCAGGTGACCCTCTCTCACTAGGCGTCACCCCGCCCACGCCCCCACCGGCGCTGTGCTCACGCCCCCACCAGCACAGGGTGATAAATCGCTACAATGTCACTCCAGGTCCACAGTAACTGAAAACCCAACACCGTGCGGTCCGGTCACGTGAAAAGTCCGCGATCGCATAACACACATAGAACCATCCGATCACGAGGAATCCATCTCTATCGGGTGCACTAAAACATGTGCTAACCATCTATCTAGCAGTATGAACACATTTTACTGGCATGCATTAGTGAGATTCTGTCTTGAATTGCGTCGACCGAGGTCGACGCCATTCAAGCCCCATGTACAGGTTTATATAAATAAGTCTTCAGAATCTGGCCTTAAAAGGCGTCGACACCAGCGGACGCCGTTTAAAAGGCGTCGACATCCTCAGACGCCATACAACACGAAAATCCGGAATTTCCAAGGCCTTAACCAGGGGATTTCTGCGATTAAAAGGCGTCGTGGATGCCTGACGCCATTCGAAAACGCGTCGTTTACCCAAGACGTCTTTTAGCCACAGGATCCCCGACTTGGCAGAGTATCTGTCAAGCGATTCCTGTCTAAAAGGCGTCGTGATGGCCCGACGCCCTTCAAAAAGGCATCGTCCATGCACGACGTCTTTCAACCCCAGGAATCAGAATCGCCCTAAGCCCGAGGGCTCCCTTTTCAACTCCAAAGAATCCCAAAAATCATAAAAAATGGAGGGAAACGAGGAGCAATACAATCTATAGGCAAACACCCCCATAGAGATCCTAAACATGCTCATTCTAACCCCCCAAAACCGAAGATCTACCACATGTATAATGAGGAAAACATGATTTTAAACACAACGCTATGGGGAACGTCATCCTACCGAACACTCGAACGCCTCCGAGCTTCGAGCCGTCCGCCTGTCTCGCCCCACGCCGCCGCCGGTACCGCCGAGGTCGTCCTAGCCCCACCGTGACGTCGGCCGCCGTCCGGAGAGTAGAACGCCGCAGTAGAAGTGGAGGTGGTAGGGGTAGGAGCCAGGTAGAGGATGGAGTGGAGGGAGAGGCGAAATGGTGTGAGGAAAAGAGGGAGGAGGAGGGGGTCGCCGCCGGTCACCGGAGGAGGAGGAGAGAAGGAGAGTAGGAGAAAATGAGGGAAAGAAGGAGGGCTTGCGGGGTTAACCAGAGACTGGCTAAAACGCGTCGACATCTACGGACGCCAATCAGGTGATGTGACGGCCGCTCTGACAAGATTCTGAAATGCGTCGTCCAACACTGACGCCATTCAGACAACTTGTCAGGGCCGTACTCTGACACACCCAGAGTCGCAGTCTGAAAGGCGTCGTCCCTCGAAGACGCCGTTCAGACGACCTGACAGGGCCGTACTCTCGCGGCCCAAGGCCAGCCCACGTGGCACTCACGTGGCAGAACCTGAAACGCGTCTGCCAAGGTGGACGCTGTTTAAAACGCGTCTGGAGGTCCTGACGCGATTCGACTCAGAACCTTCGCCCCTCACTAGGACTAGAACAACGGGGTCCGACCCGAAATCCGGATCCGAAAGTCTCGATCCTTACACTTCTCCTCCTCCTCCACTTTGTAGCGTTTTTATACAATTTAGGGGAGGAAATCCCACCCCGTGGATTGGGAGATGGCGGAGGAAGAACCTGTCTGTGAGGGTTAAATGGCGTCGGGGGACAGCGACGCCTTTTAGAAAGGCGGCTTCCACCTGCGATGCGATTTAGGCCAAATAACAGACTCTATCTTTGGATTGAGTAGCGTCCAGCGACGGTGACGCCTTTTGAACGATGACTTCCATGCACGACGTGTTTTAAGTTAGATCGCCCCGAGGCCTGTCTATGCTTCTGTCGTTATTAGGCAACTAGGGACAACTACGCCTTTTAAATGGCGACCCCTTTGAACGACGCGATTTAGGCCATTTTTCGAGGCCCATTTTCACAGGAACCAGTTTAGGAGGCGTGAATGACGTCGGCCTTGGGCGACGCGATTCAAGACAGAATCTCATTAATTCCTGCAATTAACATGTGTTTACATTGATAGATAGTTTGGTTAATTGCATACCTGAAATCATGTTTAAGGATGATGATTTCTACATGATCGGATCACACCGTGTTGCGTTTTATGCGATCGTGGACCTAGAGTGACATTTGTTAGCGCTTAGGCACCCTGTATCGGTGTGGGAGTGACACGGTGCCAATGTGGGAGTGGTTGGGTGATGCCTAGAGAGAGGATCACCTTGTGTACCCCGGGGTATAGCTAGTACCGGTGTGGAAGTCCCTGGCTAGAACGGACGATAATATCGGGAAAGGAGTTTTCCAATATTATAAGGCATATCCGATCTAAGTGAGTCGGCTGGTTTAGGTTTTACGGTACCGTAGGCACCGGAAATGACCCCGCGTTCAATTGGTGAGCGGAGACCGACTTCCGTGGCTACGAACCCAGAATTAGGATAAAAATAAAGAAAAAAATGAAGAACAAATGACTTGATGAACTGAAACACCAAGAACTAAAATGGTGATCGCCAGGGTGTTTTACCTCGACCCAGAGGGACTACCTTGATCGCGAATGGCACTCCAAAACCTCCGTGTGCAACTGGATTTGTAGTCCACACTCCCTTCTCCTCGGCCGGCTAAGAAGACGCGGCCTCATGCCTTGATTTCCTACAAATTAACCATAAATTAAAACACCCATTAGACTCTTAATTAGCATAGCATCCATTCATTAAGCAAAAGAAATGTATCAATTAGAGGTGAGCTTACTGAATGTGTGGGTGAGAAGGATGAGTGACCAAGTGTTATGGCCACCCACTTTCCCATTTTTTGGTGTTTTGGATCCAAATTAACCCCTTAGCAAGGATGTAAGGTACCTAATCATGAGTGCATGTGTGTGCAAATGGAATCTAAACATGGACAAAATCCTAGACTAGTGCATGCATGTATGGGACTATGAAGAGAATGATAAAAAATGATAAAATGAGAGAGGAGGATTGGGTTCCCTTTTTGACGTTGAAGAGAATGTTGCATGGGCACAAGATTGACGGCACATTCTTCCTTCCTAGAGCTTCCAAGACTCCATAGTTGTATTCTTCCCACGAGCTCCAAAAAAGAGGTCTAATGCTAGACTTTGAAATCACTCTTTTCTCTCTCTTTTGATGTAAAATGGTACGCTTACCCTAGTGAACCCTCTTCCGGCCCATTCCCAAGGTGAAGGAGAGCTTAAATAGGCAAAGGAGGTCGAGTTAAAACCATTTTGTGGGTCAATGGATGAGGATAAAGAAGGTTGGATAGAGATCTCTTCAACAAAATCTAAGCCAAAACCAATAAAAAATTGACACCTAAGTCCTAAATCACCTTCATCTCAATCTATTAGGGTAAAAAAATGCGGAAGAAATGGTCAAAAATTTGAGAGAAAGGCGTAAAAAAGATTTGGATAATCACGGAAAACCCGACGATCAGACGGCCAAAGAGGTGGCCGTCTGACAACCTGGCCGTCTGAACTCAAATGGCCAGGAAGGTGGCCGTCTGAAGGATGTTCAGACGGCCAACTTTCTGGCCGTTTGAATGTTCAGACGGCCAGCTGTCTGGCCATCTGACCTTCAGACGGCCACTAGTATGGCCGTATGACAGATTAGACGGCCAGCACTCTGGCCACCTGATGGACTTGATGAATATTTTTAAAATCCAAATGCAAAAGATGAAAAAAGTTTTGAAATCATGCACCTTTTATTTTTTGAAAAATGAACGTTTTGTGACAACATTTTTTTTGACAAAAAGAAATTAAATTTCAAGGAATCCAAATGAGCGGGAAATGACAAAAAGATCAACACAAAGGCTCGTTAACACAATAAAGCTCATGTCGATCTATGGAATGGGCCAAAATTGGGTGTCTACAGCTGCCCCTACGTTGCATCCTCTTTGTAGGGGAGCACGGTGGACTGATAAGTGGATGGTACGGACACTACACCCTATTTTGGACCACTACAACCGATGTGGAACCTGCTAAAAGTTTGACAACAATAGTGATGCAAGCTAAGAATGATGAAGGGAAAGAGTTGTGTATCCATAAACTACAACCCAGGAGGTCCTCTGGCAATTGCCGCGAGTCTCCGACACACAATGGGATGCCTGTCCAGTCGAAGGGGTTTAAGAGATGACAATCAAAGGCGCGGAAGGTGCATTCCAAGACTTAATCAAAACATTGCGCAGACGATAAAAGATTCCAATATTGGATGATTAAAGTACAAGGTGATAGGGCCCTACTCTCCTATGTAATGATTTGCTGAAAGAATGGATGATGCATGCTGGGTTTAAAATAAAAAACCTATCTAATGCAAGACACTGGAGGATTTATTCTAGGATGTTCAAATAACTTAAACCTCATAAATCCATCATCATTTTTTTTAAAGGGGAACTCAAGATTTATGTGCCTTAAGTTATTAGCCTCCAGTTTTTCTAAACTAATGCAGACTCTTCAATCTTCTTCTTTCTGCAAAATTAGATGTTAGAATCATTATATCTACAATAAAGTAAGAAGCACACATTTTTCTATTTTTTTCTATTTTTCTATTTTTTTTTAAATAATTTTTCTGAAGTATTTTGTCAGAAGGCCAAACTAGTGGCCGTCTGATTCATCAGAAGGCCACCTATCTGGCCGTCTGATAGTTCCATTAGAAGGCCAGACTAGTGGCTGTTTGAAGCATCAGAAGGCCACCTATATGGCCGTCTGATGGTTCATCAGAAGGCCAGATTGGTGGCCGTCTGAAGCATCAGAAGGCCATCTATCTGGCCGTCTGATGGTTCCATCAGAAGGCCAAACTAGTGGCCATCTGAAACATCAGAAGGCCATCGACCTGGCCGTCTGATGGTTTTATGTTTTTTTTTTTTTACTTTTTTCTTTTATCGTGGGACTCCAGTGCATGGGAGTACATCTCTATCCTCATCTTAGTATAAAATAAGTGCGAGAAAGCTTGGATGGGACCCTTTCAACCTCTCATGGCGTCTTCTTCTTCCTCCAAAAAGCTACCTTTGGGCTTCATGCTTCACGCGCCTGATGTTTTGACTGAGATCGAGGGTCATCTTAGCAACTGCGTGGCTCGCGGCCGAGTATGCACACGTAAAATCACTTCCTTTGTTCTTCCTTCTTCCCCTCTTGAAGTACTTTCCCTTTTTCAGGCAGTGCTGCGGTTTCCTAGCCCATGCCATGAAATCCATTACACCTGGTTGGTCACTTTAATGCATTGCATTACCATTGACATGCGGACTTTCATGCTTCCATGGCACCTCATCTGCTTGGTAGTTTTTGCCAAGCACCTCGAGAAGATGTGGTGGAGTTGGGATGCATTAGGAGCGCTTCTAGAATTATGGCACCAGCACACACATACTTTCATTTTTTCAGAATTTGAGGCAACAATATTGGTGGAAGAGGTGAAGTTATTGTTTGGATGGGAGGACTTGGAGGAAGGTGACATGTGTGGGCTACCATCTTGGGATGAGATTATGAATGACATAGTCCAAGATGAGGTAGTGGTCCGATCGATGTCTAGCGAATGGGGAATTCAACTCAATCGATTGGCCAAGTGGATTGTTGATAAAGTGAGGTCCCGGGAAGTAAATGCTGAGCGGTTGATGCAGGGCCTGAGCTTTTGCCTTGGTGGGACCTTACTTTTTCCTTCTTCTGGTGATGTCTTCTCTTATGATCATGTTGGAGTGATTACTTTGCTTTGGCGGGGCTATTCTATAGCCCGCCGCTCTTGTGGCTCATCTGTACAGCGGATTGAGCAGCATGTGCATGGGCGGGAAGCCTCAAGGGAGCCTTTTTCTATTGCAACTGTGGATGGATATGCATTTGAAATTTGATTTTTCATTGGAACCACAGAATGAATCTCGCATTTTTCGTCGCAGTGCTATGTTTCCTACGAGATCGCTGTTTGGTCCTGAAGACATGGTAAAGAATTTGACAGCTCATCTGAAAACTCGGGACGATTGGCAAGATCATCTGAATTTCATGAATGCCGAAGATTTTATTTTTGTTCCCATGATATCCCGCAACACAATCTTTCAAGTACGTGCACGCAAGAAACATGAACTCTGGCTTGTTGGTGCAACAGAAACAGTGTTATATCAGGCTCACCGTTGCCATCTCCAGTATGGACTTCCTCGTCAAACTCCTTATTCAGCCTTGACCAATGACATGATCCTCCCTCGGATCTTGGGTTCTGAAGAAGATGCCGAACTCTTAAGAAATTCATGAAAGTACTGGCGCAAATTCAATTGGATGCAAAGTACTATAGACGTGCAAGAGGATTATGTTAGGATTCTGGGATACATAGAGTATCTCAAGACAATACGTCCAGTAATCCCCTCTTATTTTGCCCAGAGGCGTCCACCTGAATTAGATTGATGTAATCTCTCTTTTTTTTTATTTTATTTTTTTTAGGAATAAATGTACGGGCCTGCCCCATGGTTTAAGATGAATAAAAGCGATCATTTTGAGTTGTCCAGTGATTGGGTGAAATTGATTGGTGAGAGAAGAAACCAGACGACCAAGGATATGGCCATCTGAAAACAGAAGGGCAGCAGACTAGCCGTCTAGTCCAGACGGCCAGTCAACTGGCCTTCTAACATGCAGACGGCCACTTAGTTGGCCGTCTGAACTATTCAGAAGGCCAGATTCATGGCCGTTTGAACCTTCAGATGGCCAGCTAGTTGGCCTTCTGAAGAAGCAATTGGTATAAAACCCTCCCTTTCCTCAATCCTTTTCATTTTCAAAATCTTCTTGCCACAACCCTCCTCTCAGTCATCTAGCTTTTCTCAAGATGAATAGGCGATTCAAGCAGTGTGTTCGACGCCTCCGACGATCATCTACCCATTACAACCCCGAGGAGGATGATGTCCAACCTCCGAATCTAGGTTCGGAGGATGATTACGCAATGGGGGAACACGAGAGGAGCTCCCTCGGCCCGAGTGATGATGCCCCAAAGAATGAAGAAATTGGTGGAGATGATGAGCATGCGGGCAACGAGGAAGATGCCGCCAACAACGGCAGCAATGATGCTGTGGAAGATGAAGGTGACACGGAGGTCACCGGGGAGACAAGATCAACCTCGGATTCACGACAGGTATCTTTCCTTTTTTTTTTTTGTATAAATGTTCAGACGGCAGCAAAGGTGGTTGTCCTACCTTAGATGGCCACCTCTGTGGCCGTCTGGATTCAGACGGCCACCGGAGTGGCCGTCTGACATCAGACAACCATCTCAGTGGCCGTCTGGCTACAGATGGCCACCTCTGTGGCCGTCTGGATTCAGACGGCCACCGGAGTGGCCGTCTGACATCAGACGGCCACCTTAGTGGCCGTCTGTAGCCAGACGGCCACTGAGATGGCCGTCTGACACCAGAGGACCATCTCAGTGGCTGTCTGGTTCGACGGCCATCTCAGTGGCCGTCTGGTTCGACGGCCATCTCAATGATCATTCTGGTGCCAGCCCTTCTCTGGTCTCTGGTGTCTGACAAGTGAATTTTTTTATTTTTTGGTAACTTTGCAGGGTCCAGGACAAATTCGAAGCCGAGTTTCATGGGACCTTGTTTGGACATGGTACAATGTTCTGCCAGTGCGCCAACAACAACGTATTGATGCAATGGGATTTGAGGCCCTACTCTCCGTCCGCCCATTCTGGGTAGATGTGAGTTATATTGAGGCATTACGAGAGTGATGGGATGAAGATTGTCGGGCCTTTATCATGCTGTGGGGACATATGATTCCCACCCTAGAAGATGTTGCATACATCATGTAGACACGCTAATTTTGACGTCATTTCGAGTAAATTTCATATCATATAATAATGCCTCGAAATGGTCTGATAATTAATCATTAATTAATTTTTATTAATCTTTTTAAGTGTCGGGTTTAACAGATGTGTTTAAGTTAATCAATTGAATTGATTTTAGCTCAAATTTGAGTTAAAATATGAAGAATTCTAAAAGACGTCGACTCAAGTGGACGCCATTTAGAGTTTATTCCTGTTTTAACGATTAAATTTGAATTTTAATTAATTTATTTATTAACTAAAAGGCGTCTGTACATGTCGACGCGTTTTAAGTTTCCTAAGTGGTTTTAACTTCTCCTCCGGATGTTTATCCTTATCTTAATTAGTCTAAAAGACGTCTACACATGTGGACGCGTTTTAACTAATAAAGATAAAGATAAGTTTTCCCGGATATTTATCCTTATCTTAATTAATCTGAAAGGCGTCAGCCAAGGTGGACGCGTTTTAGATAATTACAGATAAAGATGAATTAATCAGTAATTATCTGTCGGTTAAGATGGATAAATTCGGAGTTTTCAAATGTTAATCTCGAACGTAAGAAATGCCTATAAATACCCTGCATGTTGAAAAAAAAAAAAAAGAAAAGAGAACAGAATTAAGTTGAGTTGAGCCATAGCGTTATAGCGATTTGAAGATCGAAGCAACAACGTCGTAACGCCGGAGCGCTGCCATTCCCAGAAGTCGGCGTCCTTTCAAGATCTTCATCCTTTCAAGGCTTCAACCAATTGGGCATAAGTTTTTCATTACTGCATTCATTTCATTAGTTTCATTTTTCATATTCACTTCATGCAAACACACACCACAGCATAATCTTTCAAAAACCTACTTGATTTAAGGGGTTTCAAAGCCATTAAAACAAGTGAGTTTGCTGTTTTAAATATGCTTAAAATCATGATTAGTTCAGATACTACTTCTATCTAAATTCTCATCATAGTTCTTCATTTTTCTTTTTCTGTCTCTGCTGTACTCAACAACAACGAGAGATTCAAAAGGGGAAATCAAGTACAACTTCTGGACGATCCTCAACCTCAAACTCAACAGCAAGAACAAAGAAGCAAAGAAAGGGCTCTCTTTCTTCAGCCGGCTGAGGAAGGGGAACCAAGGACTTAATCTTCCGCATTTTGAAAGGTAGGCGATCATACTCTCTTTTGAAACTTTTAAGTTAAAAGTTTCTGGCGATCACTGCACTTTAGTTGCTGTTTTTAATAGGTTAATTTACACCTAAACAACATAGATATTTCATGTTAATCACACGGTCATTCTAAGCACCTACAGCTTTTTTGGCGATCACGGTGGGACTTGGTCTCGCCATCTTTTAGTTTCCTTTTGTTCTTGCTATCATCATATCGGGCACCCACGGTGCACCACTTGTGTCTCTGGACACGTCCTCACCAATTGGTGAGTGTTTAGTTTAATTGATTTCCCTCGTGCACCACGTGCACACCCCAGTGGCAAGATCTTGCCTCCCCTTTAATTAGTTCAAAAAGCTGTTTTTGTGATAAAAATGATGTGTGATTGATTGTTTTTCTAGTTGTTTAGTTAGTAAATCATCCTGTTTAAAATCTGAAACTAAAAAAAATCTTTGCATAAGTCGATTGTTTACTGCATTTTACCCTGTTTAAGGAGGATTCGACCCAGAAAATCCTTCTGGAAATCTGTTTCTGCGAACTAAAAAGCGTCCATGAACAGCGACGCGTTTCAAAACCGCGTCGTCACTCCTAGACGCCTTTTAGCCTCCACGCTTTCTCTGTTGTTTGCATCTCTTTCTGCGAAATAATTAAGTTCTGTGTTGAATAGCGTCGACTATAATCGACGCTATTCAGACAGTTTTTAGTTATTTTCCAGGCTTTCTCTGCTGTTTGCATCTGTTCTCTGCGAAAGAATTAAGTTCTGTTTTGAATAGCGTCGACTATAATCGACGCAATTCAGACAGTTTCTTAATTATTTTTCAGTTTCCAGATTTCTGTGGTTGAGTGCTAGCTACCCATTACTTTATTAAGCATTAGAGGCCATCCAGGTCGCAGGACATACGCATTGAGGCTAATCCCTCCTCTTCTTAGGAACACATTTCTCGACGTCAGCAACTCTCTCTGATTGGGTTGGTCCCTTGATCAGACTAGAGAAGTTGACGTTGAGACCTCCATAAGTCCCCAAAATCAAGGTATTCCTCCTTGATCATCGGGCTGGTTGTACCAATTGAAGTCCCGGCTAGATTCCGAAAGCGTTGTGAGAGAGAACCCTAGAGAATAGCGGTGGAAACTGAACTGAAACTAGGATCCTTCCCTGAGCGAAATTGTGGTTTAATCCAATTCAAATAATTCAACAAGGAATCCTAAAATCACGTTAAGCATCCACTTGTTTGATTAATCTCTGCACAACTTGTTTGATTAAATCTTTGAAAAGGGAATCTAACATCATGTTGCTACGATCAGGTAGGGACTTGAGTGTGGCTCCAGACGCCATGATTAATTACGAGGGAGATGCTAATGCCCCTCGGAATTCTGAGTACAATTATGAGAGTGGGAGAGATGCTGATGCCTCCCGTAGTTCTATCCCCATTCCGTATCGTCTAGATGGGAATGTTCGGACACCTCTTTTGCCTCCACGTGATCAATATCCTGATCCTTTTCCGCATGAATATGCGATCCCTAATCCTGATCTTGAGGGGGACATGAATCAGAATGATCCCTTACCCTCCGATCCTATGGATCTCGTCAACGCTCTGGGAGTTCTTGCCTCCCGACTGGACCCTCAACAGTTCGAGGCCATCCAGTCTATTTTGAAGGGGAAGGCACCCATGCAGCCTGCTGAGCCGAACCCTATGGCTCCCCCTGTTGTTATTCAACAACCTCCTCCTCCTTATATCCATCAGGCCATGGAAGGCCTTCATCTTACTTCTCGGCCCACTGGGCCGCAGCTTTCATCATCTAGGCAACCGGCTAGACCGCAAACGCCTACTTATCAAAATGCCCTCGGGCATGGCGGAAGCTCTGCCGGACCTCATCCTTATTATCCTCCTTGTCCAACGTACTCTAGGCAGCAGGCCTACCAAGTACCTCCTCCTCCTCCTCCTCCTCAAGCAGATCTGACCACACAAACGCTGTTGGCCAAAATGGAGCGTATGGATGAGCAATTTAATAATCTCAAGAAGTTGATGGGGGTTAAAGCTGTGCCAGAAATCAATTTACCGAGCCTGCCAGTGTTCCATCTGCCACCCTCTGAGATGCCAGTGTACCGAAAGTACAACGGTACTGGTAACCCCTTCACACATCTGAAGGAGTTCATGTATGAATCCTCTTTCTGGCAGAATGACAAG
This sequence comes from Zantedeschia hybrid cultivar, assembly GCA_030544215.1. Taxonomy (NCBI): domain Eukaryota; kingdom Viridiplantae; phylum Streptophyta; class Magnoliopsida; order Alismatales; family Araceae; genus Zantedeschia; species Zantedeschia hybrid cultivar. Next base: position 48,094,992 of record JARZZO010000009.1, read on the forward strand.
AGGTCGTTGGCCTTCTTGTTCAGGAGATCTCTAGAGGGACCAGCCCTCGAGTGGTTCTTTTCCCTGGAACCCTCAGAAGTAGAGGATTACGGTATCGTTTCACGCAAATTCATTCAACGATACCAGGACAGAGTTGCACCCTCCTTGTCTATCACGGACCTCATTGCAGAAAAAATGAAACCGGATGAGGAGTTTGTCAGTTTCGCTGACAGGTGGCGGGGCCTGGCTGAAAAAGTAAAAGATCACTTGTCTGAATCTGAACAAGTGAAAATGTTAATTTCTAATGCCACCCCCCAGTTCAAGCTCGTCCTCTCCTTGAACAATTTGACTAACATGGCAGAGCTCTATGAAAGAGCACGGTACTGCCAGAATGCTTTCAAGGACGCTACATTCTCTAGCGTCTTTGATCCTCATAGACCTAGCAGACCTCCGCCTCGGAAGCCTGCAGTGCCGAATTCTCCCAGCACAGGTCCGACTACTGAGGGCACGCTCTCTCACGAGCAAGTGAGTACCATGAACAATAACTCGCCCCAGTTCGTGAGGAGTCAGCAGCAGTACCAGAGGCCACAGCAACAAGGGTACAGACAGCAGCAGAACCCCCAGTACCAACAGCAGTATCAACGGCCCCAGCAGCCGAATCAGAATCAAAACCAGCAACAGCTACAGCAACAGCCGCAACGGCAACAGCAGTATCAGCAGCCCCCTCAGCAGCCATATCAGCAGCAACAGCAACAGCCACAGTACCAGCCGCGTGCACCGCCGGCGTACCACAATGTCCCTCCTCCTGGTGACTACAACCAACAAAGGAGACCTCCAGGCCCGAAGAGGGCGGAGTACCCGGCCCTCCCAGAATCCTTGGCGGATATCTTCAGTGCTTTAATGGCAGCCAACGCCTTAGTTTTGCCAAGGGAAAAGGCCGTCTGGCCTCAAAATGCCGATACGTCCAGGTATTGCTACTTCCACAGGCAACCTGGGCATACCATTGACACCTGCTTCCAATTCAGAAATTATATCCATGATCTCAATGAGCAGGGCGGCATAGACTGGGAGGAAATGAAGAAGTACATAACAGCCCTGAAGGCGAGGAGACCGCAGCAGCAACAGCAGCAGCAAGCAAGACCACCGGCACAAGCAGCAGCACCACCCAACATGGGCATAGTGCAGAATCCACTCCCGGAGCACCAGAACCAGAACCAGGTTGCTCCCATTCTAACGAACAGCCAGTCTGAGGCTGGTCGTGGGCAGCAGTGGAGGATAGAGGACTCTTCCTCTCTCTATTCAACGGGTCACGTTCAAAGTACCGCAGAGCGACTACCACGCCGCACCATCCACATACCCAGACCACAACCCGTCACCATCACCCCTCTACCCACACCCACATATCATCCGCCCGCATCCAATAACCCATTACCACTACCCACCTTCCTTAGACCTATTGCGCCCCGCACTCCTACGCCTCCATCATATACCCCACCGCAAACCAATAACGCGCCCCTTTTACCATCAAGGCCACTATTACGCGTACCATTTCCTACTTCGCCCATTACCACTACCACCTACCCAGATATGCCCCAACCATCCAAACCGCTATTACGCATACCATTCCCCACTTCGCCAACCACTTACCCATCTACCATCCAACCATCTAGGCCTTTAATCCGCACCGCGCCATCACCACCTAACCCCACGCCATCACCATCTAACCCAACGCCACCAACGCATCAACCCTCCGCACCGCTTACGCCACCCAACTCTGCGGTACTCAAGGTGTCACCAGGATCCTCCACGGTCGAGGAACATGCGCTCCGGAGTGGAAGGATTTTCAACAAGGTCTTTCCTCAGTCCACAGTCAGAGACGGCCCATCACAGCCGACTGAGGAAGCCCATAATGAAGAGAGTGCACCAGGCACTCAATACGACTTGTTGAAACATCTGGACAGAACACCGGCACGGATCACTGTACTGGAATTGATTAAAAGGTCCAAGATTCACCAAGAAGCTTTAATGGAATACCTACAGAAGGTGATGGTCAATGAAGACGTGCCGGTAGAGAAAATTGCAGCACTACTAGTTCCTCAGGGGGATCAGCCCTCAATTACATTCCACACATCGGAACTAGCACCGCCAGCCGCCAGAAGCATGGCTCTGAGCATCACGGTCAATATCTGCAAGAAGGCCGTGGACGCATGCCTGGTTGATACAGGGGCTTCAATTAATGTTTTACCTCCGAAGACCCTGGAGCTGTGCGGTGTGCCCAAGGAGAAATGGCTGCCTAGCCCCATCTCAGTTACGGCATATGACAATTCTACCCGTTCCCCTCTGGGAATGGTTTACTTAAAGGTGGAGCTAGGTCCAGTAAGTCATGCAGAAGTCGAATTTCATATCCTAGAAATCGACCCTTCCATAAATGCCATTCTGGGACGTCCTTATATCAAAACTCTTGAGGCGATTCCTTCTACGAATCACCAATGCCTCAAATTCCCTTACAAAGGACGAATTATTAAAGTGACGAGCATGCCGATCCTTGCTGCTGCTCATACATTGAATATTAAATCTGCTGTTTTACCTGGCCGACAACCTTTTCTGTCGGTATTACAGGTCTACCGTCCAGTGGCTGATCCTTTGAAAGCCGCTACCATTTCTCCATATCCATTAAATGCCATCAAAAGGGGGAAGTGCATGAGTACCCCAGGATGGAGGATCATGATGAAGAACGGCTACAAGCCTGGGAAAGGTCTGGGCACACAATTGCAAGGCAGGACCACTCCTGTTAAAGATCATCGGGCAGCACCTGGAAGCGGTCTGGGCTATAGGCCGAGCAAACTGAAGCAAGACAGGGTTCAGCAAGAAGATGGTCAAGAAATCTTGGAAACAATGTCCACACCAATGAAAGAAGGCCGAGATCCCTTAACATGGACTCTATATACTCATTTTGTGAAAGGGCCCATACTTAGTCACGACAACATGGTGGTCATTACTTCCTGTTTTGACTTCCATGACATATATGGGAGGGATTTGGCCAGACATTGTTCCGAATTACTTACGTACCAATCCTTGGAGGCTCTGCGGCCTATGAAAAGGAGGAAATTCCATGACCCCGAATGCGAATGGTACAGATGGTTCGACCTGAGGGACCTATACATAGCGCTGAACAGACTATTCCTGGATCCAACAGAACCCAAGTGGCCACCGCAGATCGACGAGCTAATTGAGAGCCCTGGCACAATCTTTGACAAGCGGATACTGCTGTCTGAAGAAGCTGATGAAGGGGAGCCAGATGACCCCTATGAAGCTGGTTATACAACAGATCTGCTCTGGAGAGGGACATATCCTTCACATGTCTTCATGCTCCATACTCTTTTTCGTACACTACTCTTGACCCCGACTTGGTCGCGGGTCATAATTGAAGATATTCCACGGGCCCCGCCCGTTATGATTACTCTGTCCCCTCGGGACTTTATTCCACAACCTCCTCTCGACCTAGAGAGGTTGTATAATCTGATCTGGGACATATTACTATATGATCCCCCTAATCCTCTGGCCTTGGTGCCGCTTCCTCCGTCTGATTCTCCTCCCATTTGTATTCATTCCTGTTTTATGTTTAATTCTTTCATTGTCCAAAAAAAAACGCCAATTTTACAACAAATTCTTCCCAAATCATTATCGAGGAAACATCTTACTTGTCCGATTACACCCCATCGCGCGGGTCCGTCGGTCAAGATTCTCTCCTAGATCTACTCTGTCCCTCCCCACGGGAGGATTCCCCTGTATTTCCACCTGTGTCCCAGGATTTTCATCCTGTTTCATCTTCCTTAGGTTATGATAGACAGTTTAGTGAAGTTAGGAAGTCCAGTTTTAGGCAGGTTAGTCAGTTTAGGAAGTCTAGGAAGCCTAAGGGTAGGCAAATTCCAGAAAGATACCTCCAGGATTTGGCTGATAAATGTTCCTTTTGCTCTTTAATCCCTCAGCTTTTAGAAGATCCAATTCAGATGCCAGAAGATTGTACAGATGATGAGTCAGTCAATGATGGGTATGGGGTATATGAGTTAGTACATGAAAAGGACCCCATTGTTGAAGATGAGGAAGATGATGAGGACGCAGCTGAGGCGTATGCCAGTGGAGTGAAGAGATTTGATGAACCCTCAGCTGCCGTAGAAGAGCCCACTAAAGAAATAAACTTAGGGACTGAAGACGAACCTAAGGTTGTCCTCGTCAGTAAAAATCTTTCTGCAGAGGATGAGAAGGCAATGATACAAGTGCTTAAGGATTATAAGGACACTTTCGCCTGGAGTTACGAGGATATACCGGGGTTAGACTCATCTTTAGTTGAACACAGGTTAACATTAAAGGATGGAGCTACTCCGGTCAAGCAGAAATTAAGGCGATTCCACCCACAAATGGCTTTAAAGATGAAGGAAGAGGTCGATAAATTACACAAAGCCAAATTCATTAGAGTTGTCCTTTATCCACAATGGGTGGCCAATATAGTCCCGGTTATGAAAAAGGACGGGAAGGTCAGAATTTGCATTGACTTCCGCGATCTGAACCGGGCGTGTCCTAAAGATGATTTTCCATTGCCTCATATTGATGTACTCATCGATAACACTGCTGGCTATGAGACGTTATCATTCATGGATGGATTTTCAGGATACAACCAGATTAAGCTGGCAGAAGAGGATCAAGAGAAGACTTCATTCACTACACCTTGGGGAACATATTGTTATGTCGTCATGCCATTTGGATTGAAGAACGCTGGAGCCACTTATCAGAGGGCTATGATGGCAATATTTCATGACATGATGCACATAGATTTGGAAGTGTATGTGGATGACTTATTGGTTAAGTCTAAAACGAAGGCTGAGCATGCCAAGGTTTTGGCAAGGGTATTAGAGAGATCGAGAGAATATCAGTTGAAGATGAACCCCAAGAAATGTGTATTCGGGGTATCTTCAGGAAAATTGCTTGGATTCATTGTCAGCAAACGGGGAATTGAGATCGATCCCAATAAGGCGAAGGCTATCAGAGAAATGCCACCTCCCAAAAACTTGAAAGAGTTAAGAGGATTAATTGGGAGGTTACAATTTATTCGCCGTTTTGTCTCCCAGCACTCACAAAGGTGTAAGCCGTTTTACGAGCTTACCAAGCCAGGAGTCAAATTCAATTAGGACGATAAGTGTCAGGAGGCATTTGATGGATTAAAGGACTATTTGGCAAGTCCTCCTGTTTTGAGACCACCATCTCCAGGCAGACCATTGATACTTTATATTTATGTCCTGGATGATGCAGTGGGGGCTGTCTTAGCACAAGAGGATGAAGAAGGAAAAGAGAGGGCAGCCTACTATCTCTCTAAACTTCTCAACCCCGCTGAACAGAGATACACGGCGATGGAGAAAACATGTGCAGCATTGGTTTGGGTTGTTCAGAAATTAAAGCATTATTTTCTGGCCCATGAAGTCCATCTCATCGCTAGGATGAATCCGATTAAGTTCCTTCTGGAGAAATCTGTTCTTACTGATAGGTTAGCACGATGGCAAAGCTTTCTATCCCAATTCGATATCATTTACATTCAACAGAAAGCAATCAAGGGCTATGCCATAGCAGAACATCTCGCTCATCATCCCCTTCCTCGATTTGATCCAGTGCGATCAGAGTTTCCGGATGAGGAACTGATGTCCGTAAATCAAATCAGAGATGATATGTGGACTCTGCATTTTGACGGAGCTCTGAATTCTCATGGAAAGGGTATCGGAATCGTTCTGTTATCACCTGAAGGTGTCACCATTCCACAAGCCTTTCAGCTTGATTTTCCAGTCACCAACAACATAGCTGAATACGAGGCACTTCTTGCTGGTCTCGAGGCTGCTCATTTTCATGATGCCACCAAACTCAGGATTGTAGGTGATAGCCAATTAATTCTTCGCCAAGTGCTGACCAAGTATCGAACTCTTGATCCCAAGCTCAAGCCATATCAAGAACTTACTTCTGCTTATTCGAAGCTTTTCACAAAGTTGATCTTTGTCCATGTTCCTAGAAATCAAAACATCCTAGCTGACGCTCTAGCTTCACTTGCATCTTCCCTTGATTTTCCTATCAGCAAGCAATCTGAATCAATCATAATTCATAGGCGTCTTTCACCCGCCGTGAAAGATCCTTCATTTCTTAGAACTAAGGAGAAGTTCCTGAAGAAATTCAAAGATGGAAGTATTGTGGAGAAAAGAGAAATCATGTTGATGGAGCTGTTAGAAGAGATGGATGATGAACAGAAGCAATGGTATTATGAAATTGCAAAATATTGTGAAGATCAATCGTATCCTGAAGAAGCTACAACTGAGGAAAAAAGAGCTATCAGGAGAGTTGCTCAACGATACACCCTAGTTGGGGGAGCATTATATAAGAGAGGTTTTGATGGAGTTCTTCTGAGATGTTTGGACGAAGATGAGCTTTGGAAGGTTATGGAAGGAGCTCATAGTGGAGTTTGTGGTGGCCATGTCAATGGACAGATGCTAGCAAAGAAGATCCTTAGACAAGGATTTTATTGGCCAACCATGGAAGAAGACTGCGTAGGATATGTCCGTAGGTGTGCTAAGTGTCAACTTCACGCCGACAAAATTCATTCTCCTGCATCTTCACTCCATCCTGTTTCTTCCCCATGGCCTTTCTCCATGTGGGCTTTCGACATTATTGGACCTCTTGGTAACCCAGATTCCGGCATCAAGCAAAAATCTTTCATTCTCACGGCAACGGAATACTTTACCAAGTGGGCAGAAGCTGAAGCATACGTGGAGATCAAAGCATCATCCGTCTGCAAATTCATCATGAAGAACATCATCACAAGATTCGGAATTCCAAGTACCATCGTCACCGACAACGGACCGCAGTTCGTGTCACAGGAATTGAAGGACCTCTGCAACAGGTATAAAATTGCATTGCATCATTCATCTCCTTATTATCCGCAAGGCAATGGCCAAGCAGAGGCAACTAATAAGACTTTGATAAAAATCATCAAAAAGACGTGTAAATCTAACAAATTCGCAGATTGGCCAGAAAAATTGGTTGAGGCTCTATGGGCCTACCGAACTTCAATCCGCACGCCTACTGGGCAAACTCCTTATTCCTTAACATTTGGAATGGAGGCGGTAGTTCCATATGAGATCCTTATACCGTCATTAAGAGTACAATTGAACAATGAATTCTCTATTGATGAACATCGTTCAGCACTCCTTGCTCAATTGGAACTTTTAGACGAGAAAAGATGGTCAGCTGCTAATCATGCAAAAGTTTATCAAAACAGATTAGCACGTTTTTATCAAAAGAAAGTCATTGAACGAAAGTTCAAAGTCGGTGAAATGGTCGTTAAAAGAATTTTTGTAAAACCTGGTGGTCCGCGTTCTAAGCTCCAACCCAACTGGGAAGGACCTTATGTTGTATCGCACGCTTATCCTGGTAATGCTTATCGTTTGGTTAATGCAGAAGGAGAAGAGCTAAATCATCCTTGGAATGGTTTACACCTTAAGAAATACTACCCTTAGGTTAAAGAGTCGATCAGTATGGTACAAAGACCAGTGGAATCAGAAAATTTATAAACTCAAATTTCTTTGTTAGTCTGAATAATTTAACTTCAAACCCATTACTGCACACACTGATACGTTTGATTCGTGAATAACAAGAGATGCCAAGTCCTAAAGAATATCAAAAGCTTGACTAAGAGTATAAAGTACAAATCATTCCTTTTTAAGTAAAATTCTGTTTTACACTCGGCCCATGATGTCGGAACGAGACTTAGAATAGACTACCAAGAATACCCGCCATCTTAGTAGGAGGCCGTCATAAAAAAAATGGGGGAGATCCGTTCCAAAGCAAAGCAAAAAAATAGAAAAGCAAAAGCAAGGCAAAAAGCCAAATTTAAAATCAAAAGGCCATTACACTACAAATGTTACATCAAGGCCATGAAATGAAACAAAAGGGAACGCAAGGTCGATAAATACCCCGGAAAGAAAATGACCGAACCCCAACAGATATTAGGGTTAGAAAGGGACATCTTTTTAAGTCTCCGGAACCTTCTCATGGGCTTTCTAAATCTATTCTTCTTTTCTTTCTAAAGAGGTGTACTTCAAGCTTAAAGGATGGCTTAGATTGACTAAGGGTCAAATCATCAAATGGGATCACGAATGTAAACACAAGTTCAAACACGATGGGTTTTAAGTTAAGTTGTTAAAGAATAATTTGGAAATTAAGTTAATAAATGAATATGATCTTTTGATCTAAGTACCATACTGGTCTTAAAGTCAAAAATTATATATGTCAAAAATTCAAAAAAAAATGTATATGCAAAAATTCAAAAAAAAAAAATTGCGTATGTCAAAATTCAAAAAAAAAATTGCATAGTCAAAAATTCAAAAAAAAAATTGCATATGTCAAAATTCAAAAAAAATTGCATAGTCAAAAATTCAAAAAAAATTGCATATTCAAAAAAAAAATATATATGTCAAAATTCAAAAAAAAATGTATATGCAAAAATTCAAAAAAAGGTACATATTTCAAAAATTCAAAAAAATGTACATATTTCAAAAAAATCTAAAAAAAAAAAAATACATATTTCAAAACCCCAAACAAAATGAATATTTCAAAACCACAAAAAATATTTCAATTAGCATTTGCTTGTGACATTTAGTGTGTTTCATTCATTTTATTTTCAGTGAGCATACGTTTGCTTGTATGTTGCATTTTGCTTAAATCATGATTACTCTTATTACCTTTGTTAATAAAGGCTATGCCCCTTGACCATTTATTGAAGGAAAAGATTAATTGACCATTTATTTGGTCAGGCAAGGGGCTAAGCCTGAACAGATACTTAACTTGTTTGTTCAAGTCATATACAGGACACAAGGCATGAAAAGGGTGAGAATTCGAATAGAAGAACCTGTTTCTGTGAGGAAAAGGCGTCGAGGAGAACCGCCGCGTTTCAATATTGAATGGCGTCAACACTACACGACGCGTTTCATAAATTCAAAGAAGTAAAGCTGAAAATGTCAAGAAGATCATATTGTGGAATTCAAGAAGTCCTGACCGTGGCTAAAAAGACGGTTATTTCTATCCTTGTACTCTTTCCATGTAATTACTTTGCATTTGCATTACTATATATTAAGTATTTATTAGATTATATCAAGGACCTTGTGTTTTGATGAAACTGGAATTTGAGTTCCCCTTCAACAAAAACAGTGATAATTCCAGAGGATTCTTAATCGCATGGATAGGCCGTTGGATTGTTAATTAGTGGGGACGATGGTTCCACTTTTGTGAAACGGTGCGTGGATAAACGAGCTTCGGCTTAGCACTGAATTACAAGAATTGGTGTCTTGACTCATTAATGGCAATTTAACAATATTATCCTTGATTAATTTATATTTTATTTGACTTTATATTTTTCTTTTAGCCTAGCATGCATCATGTAGGACTTTGAAATCATTGTAATAAGAATTAATTATTGATTAAGTTTCAGACCATTAATTAAATAACTTCAACATGATATGAAATATTCCATTCCGAATTGAGTATCTTGATTATCTTTGAGGTTCGCTTGAAGATATCCTTGGAATTCTATCCTTGATTGGATTCTTTATCCAATATTTCTTGTTTTCTTTTAAAGATCCATCATGGCTGTAGCACGTCCACATTGGCTGGCAAACGCTCCCCATGATGAAACCTACAGTGTCTACGACCTGGGGTACTTCCCACTCCGAGGAGGTTGATCGACCTTATTTTATTTCCTTGTCTACCTCATCCAGACAGGATTAATTCCATTGATCTCTTTGAGCTATCTTCATTGATAATTTTGAGAAAAATTCCAGTCATGTGATGTTAAGAGCGTGTCTCATCACACCTTGGCATCATCTTTTCAGTACATTCCATTCTATTTCACTCCCTTGCAAAGACAATGCCAAGGTGAGGCAGCTGTAGACACGCTAATTTTGACGTCATTTCGAGTAAATTTCATATCATATAATAATGCCTCGAAATGGTCTGATAATTAATCATTAATTAATTTTTATTAATCTTTTTAAGTGTCGGGTTTAACAGATGTGTTTAAGTTAATCAATTGAATTGATTTTAGCTCAAATTTGAGTTAAAATATGAAGAATTCTAAAAGACGTCGACTCAGGTGGACGCCATTTAGAGTTTATTCCTGTTTTAACGATTAAATTTGAATTTTAATTAATTTATTTATTAACTAAAAGGCGTCTGTACATGTCGACGCGTTTTAAGTTTCCTAAGTGGTTTTAACTTCTCCTCCGGATGTTTATCCTTATCTTAATTAGTCTAAAAGACGTCTACACATGTGGACGCGTTTTAACTAATAAAGATAAAGATAAGTTTTCCCGGATATTTATCCTTATCTTAATTAATCTGAAAGGCGTCAGCCAAGGTGGACGCGTTTTAGATAATTACAGATAAAGATGAATTAATCAGTAATTATCTGTCGGTTAAGATGGATAAATTCGGAGTTTTCAAATGTTAATCTCGAACGTAAGAAATGCCTATAAATACCCTGCATGTTGAAAAAAAAAAAAAAGAAAAGAGAACAGAATTAAGTTGAGTTGAGCCATAGCGTTATAGCGATTTGAAGATCGAAGCAACAACGTCGTAACGCCGGAGCGCTGCCATTCCCAGAAGTCGGCGTCCTTTCAAGATCTTCATCCTTTCAAGGCTTCAACCAATTGGGCATAAGTTTTTCATTACTGCATTCATTTCATTAGTTTCATTTTTCATATTCACTTCATGCAAACACACACCACAGCATAATCTTTCAAAAACCTACTTGATTTAAGGGGTTTCAAAGCCATTAAAACAAGTGAGTTTGCTGTTTTAAATATGCTTAAAATCATGATTAGTTCAGATACTACTTCTATCTAAATTCTCATCATAGTTCTTCATTTTTCTTTTTCTGTCTCTGCTGTACTCAACAACAACGAGAGATTCAAAAGGGGAAATCAAGTACAACTTCTGGACGATCCTCAACCTCAAACTCAACAGCAAGAACAAAGAAGCAAAGAAAGGGCTCTCTTTCTTCAGCCGGCTGAGGAAGGGGAACCAAGGACTTAATCTTCCGCATTTTGAAAGGTAGGCGATCATACTCTCTTTTGAAACTTTTAAGTTAAAAGTTTCTGGCGATCACTGCACTTTAGTTGCTGTTTTTAATAGGTTAATTTACACCTAAACAACATAGATATTTCATGTTAATCACACGGTCATTCTAAGCACCTACACATCACAGGTCTCAGAGTTCATGGAAACCCAGTAGTGGGAGAGGAACGAGTCGACTACCGTAGTTATCCATGAATTGCTGGGAGCTGACTTTGCGAGGGCCCAGGGTCCAGTGACATCCATATCTTTAGGCCGGCTTCCTGAGGCGGTTGGTCTTGGCAACTTGCGCCGGGGTCCATCAGACGACCTCGATGACTTTCAGGAGCGGGTTTATAAGCATGCTACTTTTTGCAGTCGCTCAGAGGATCAAGAGATTCGTCTTTTCTTATTGTTCTTCTTTGGACGTCTCTTATTCGCCACCACAGCGGATCGGATCAATTGCAAATTCTTGCTGCTCTTGACTGATTTAGACACAGTAGGGACTTTTGCGTGGGGCATGGCTATGTTGGCCCACCTCTTCGCCCATCTTCCTCGTTATACAAATCACTCTACTAGCATGGGTGGCTTCACTCCTTTTCTTCATGTTTGTCTTCTTAGACTCAATCCCATATCTTCTGGGTTATTAGCTCCTGACATTTTTCCATCCTTGTAGATTTGGGGTTATCATTACATGCCTCCAGACCGTCCTAAGCTTTCATGGAACCGCTACAGTTCTGTGCCTATATTGTGTCGATGGGACATACCCGCTAATAGACGCCCTCTGATTGGCCGAGTAGAAGAATTTCGAGGCTTTCTAGATAACTTCCCGCATCATTAGGTATTTCCTTTTGAACTCAATTTCAATTCTCATTTCTATCTTATCCCTTCTTAATGATGTTGTGTAGGTTCAGTGGACTCCATACACAGATGAGGTTGATGATGATCAACCGTAGGTTGCCGAGGGAAGAACTCTATTCAATCGAATGATTTGGTTGCATTGCATCAATATGGTGGAGCCTCTTCATCTACAGCTAGTGATGATGACCTTAGGCTGGCATTAGGATCGGGTGGAGATTCCCTCAATGGGGCCTACAGGTCGCTCTCATAGGAAGTCCAAGAGCCGGAATCAAGATTGGGCACGCATTCACGAAGAGACAATTCAAGCTTGGAGGAGGGGTGGAGTTTGACTCCGCCGTGTTTGTGGCATTCAGGACCGTTCAGTGTATTTGGATGACTTTTCCCGCCGCTACGCTCGCCACCTCAAGCTAGATTCTCGTGTGGTGAGTATTTTGGCTATTAATTTCAGGTTCTCTCCTTCGAGATCGTGGTTCAGTATTTATGTGTGCAGATGCCGGTGGACCAAGCGGTTTGTCAATTAGAGAACCAGTTTTCCACAGTTGAATTCGAGAATTCTCAACTTCGGGAGTAGATTCGTACCATGGTACATTCCTACACCTTTTTTGTTGATCTGACTGCTTCTTGTTAATCATTCTTCACCATCTTACAGGAGGCAGAATTGCAGCGTTTTCGGGCCACTGGTGGTGGAGGCAGGGCTAGCTCTTCTCGTGCCCCTGCTTCTTCCTCATACTTGGAGCAGCGTTTGGAGGAGGCCATTGCCCGTGCCACTACTAGAGAGACAGAACTTGCCCAATCAGTGAGTTGCTTGAATTCTTTTGTTCTTTTGTCATGAATAGTGTTTTAACATGTGGACTTGATCATGACGCAGAGGGTGGAGTTGGAGAGGGTATTAGGGCAATCTTCTTCATATGCGGCCCAAGTGGAACAACTAACCCGATGCCTAGAGACCATGGGCGACATCACTATGCCTGGACGCTTATTTGTAGCAGAGTCCAAGGTGAAGGAATTGGAGAAAGAATTGCTGGATGCTCGGGAGAAACTTTTCACCATGAAGGGCAAATATGAAATGATCAGAGATCAACTTTCTATAAAGGGTCGTGAGCTCCGAACAGGTCGCGTGCCCCATTCACGCGCTGGAGGTCCACTTCACCCTCCTCATCCAGGTGGCCAGGCTTATTCTGGGTACCCGCCATACCCAGGTACTCAGATCCCTTTTGCTTATCTGCCAGCTCCTCCCACTTATCCGACTGATCCTTCTACTTATCCGACTGCTCTTTCCACTCATCCTTCTGCTCCTTCCACTTATCCGACTGCTCCTTCCACTCATCCTTCTTATCCTTCTATGTCTTTTGTTCCACCTACAGTTCCTCATGCCTAGCTGACTTATTCGAGTGGTTCTACTTTTGGTGATTTTGACTTTTTTGCTGGTTTACAGGCTGGATTTGAGTTTCCTTTCTCTTTCCCTAATCACTCTTTCCATTCTCAATCCCTAGCCCTAAGTTAGAGACGTCATCGAGAGGATAGTAGCAGCAGTCGTCGACGGCTGTCGTTCCCAGATGAAGGAGCATGAGATAGTGGTAGAGGTTTTTGATGTGAGAATGATGTGAGTTTGTATGCCCCTGATGATGTTGTTTGATGTAGGGGTATGCCCCTTATGATGTTGTTTGATGTAGGGGTATGCCCCTAATGATGATGTTGGATGCAGGGGTATGCCCTTGATGATGATGTTGTATTCATGACTTTTGTGATTGCCACTGAATTTGCTTTTCTTCATTGCCTGTTCCTGCACAACACCACTGAGAAAGAATGTTATTTTCATAGTTTGTTTTAGCCCCTTGCTCAAAAAGATGAATACCATTCTAGCCTTGGCGACGAGTCAAGGGGCCTTGTCTTATTAAACAGACATAAGGAAATAAAGAAATATGTGGCATGCAATCATGCATATGCAATTTGTATGTACAAAATGACAAGCATTCATACAGATGAATGTGCGTATGTGTGTGTGTGTTTTTTTTTTTTCCAAAATATGTGATTTTTTTTTGGAATATGTGATTTTTTTGGATTTTGAAATATGTGATTTTTTTGGATTTTGAGATATGTGAATTTTTTTTGGTGGAATATGTGATTTTTTTTTTTTTAGATTTTGAAATATGTAATTTTTTTTTGGATTTTGAAATATATGTTTTTCTTTTTTTGGATTTTGAAATATGTAAATTTTTTTGGATTTTGAAATATGTGATTTTTTTTGGATTTTGAAATATGTGATTCTTTTGGATTTTGAAATGTCCCTTGCTGAACTCCCCAGGTGTCCTATGTGCATACCTAAGCCGATTTGGGTCGTTAATAGTCTTTAACTAGAACCCACTCGGTTATGTCTTATGCTGTTGACAATGCCGTCATGCCATGCTCTGGCTCCCAGTTGCTCCCGACCAACAGATTCTTCTAAAAAACATATCAACGGTAAATGATTTGCCCGACCCGGGTCTCTTTCCTAATGGCCAAACGCGTGACGCTAACCCGGAATTAGCGGTGTCGTACCATTCGGTAAACCGCTTGCGTTGACCTAAGCCCGAAGTCTCAAGGGAAATTGACAGACTCTAAAATCGGCAACGTACACAGATCAAAAGAACTTTCGACTAAACTTCACACACCTTTTCTTTTCTAAGAGGGTTTGGTTTGGGAAAGTGTGACAGTTAAATTTGCCATGTCATTAATTCCATTTAACTTTTGAATCATAGTTCACTTCAACCTCACTAAGAAGAAGATAGAACACCCAAAATAAAAAGAATGAATAGATAAGCCGCTTGAGCGGGTTAGGTGACCTCAGGGATTATCCTTCCTCCACCCTATTGCCTGTTGGGATTCGATCTTTTTTTTTTTTTTTTTTTTGTGGCCTTGTTTTGAGATTTGACTTGGCATACCTTTTCTTCATTTGCCTCCTTTTACTAACTTGACATTTGGTCTGGAGGCTTTTGCTTCTTTTTGCCCTTGTCATGGCTTTTTTATTTATTTCTTTGTTTGACTTCCTCCTACTAAGGCGGCGGACGGACTCGGGAGTCCTCCCGTGAGGCCACGGTCCCCCGACTTTGGCCGAATAAGAGGAAAAAATGGTGCTCTATCTCCTTCTAAGCTTGGTTTCCATTCTCTTTGACTCGTCCGTTATTTGCTCCTTAATGATAGGCATGAGTGTGTGTAAGGACTTCCCCTTTTCCAAACGTCTAAAAAAAATAGAGTCAGTTTATGAAAATCTAACATTAAGCCCCACTGGTCATAGCACCATGCCGACTATCCTATTCCTATTTGAAACAAAACATGAATGACCTAAGGGTAGAACTTCTTCAGGTAAACACCATTCCATGAATTAGATAACTGTTGCCCCTGCTCATTTACCAACTTATATGCGTTCCCAGGATATACCTCTTTAGCCACAAATGGCCCTTCCCCATTTTCAAGCAACTTATTTCTTGGTCCAGAAGATTTTATGAATTTTCGTTTTAGGACCATCTCTCCCACTTCAAATTTACGTTCAATTACCTTTTTGGCATAAAATCTTGCAATTCATTGATGATAAACTTTAGTATGATCGGCAGCAATCATCCGCTTTTCATCTAAGAGCTCCAATTGGGTCAACAAAGCTTCCCGATGTCTATTAGAATCTAAATCCTAACCCAATTGTACTCTTAGTGAGGGGATAAGGATCTCGTATGGAAGTACCGCCTCTGATCCAAATGTGAGAGCAAAAGGGGTTTGACCGGTAGGAGTTCGGATCGAGGTGCGATATGCCCATAGAGCATCCACTAAACGTTCCAGCCAATCTGCGAAATTATGCTATTTACAAGTTTTCTTTATGATTCTGATGAGGGTTTTGTTTGTTGCTTCTGCTTGGCCATTACCTTGTGGATAATATGGAGATGAATGATGCAATTGAATGCCGAACTTACTGTACATTTCATGAAATTCCTGGGCGACGAATTGCGGCCCAGTGTTGGTGACGATGTCCCTTGGGGTTCCGAACCTGGACAAAATGTTGCGCCTGATGAACTTGATCACTGTTGAGGCTTTGATCTCGGAGAAGGCTTCTACTTCAGCCCATTTTGTGAAGTATCCTATAGCAGTGAGGATGAAGGACTTCTTCTTGATTTCTCCAGTTCTGTCTTCTAAGGGTCCAACAACATCAAATGCCCACATGGCAAAGGGCCACGGAGCGATCATTGGGTGAGGAGGGAGCATAAATTTTGTCGGCATGAAACTGACACTTCACACAATGCCGAATGAAGATGTTACAGTCTTCCTCCACGGTGGGCCAGGAATAGAGTTTGAGGAGTTTCTGAGCTTGTGAGCGGCCATTGACATGGCCGCCACATTCACTAGCATGAGCAGCTTCAATCACTTGTTTAGCCTCTATTTCATCCAAGCAGTGAAGAAATATTCTGCTAAGTGACTTCTTGTGTAGCACACCTCCTAGAATTCTATATCTCTGTACCACCCGACGGATTGCCTTTTGATCTTGAGATGTGGCATATTCTGGGAAAGACCCATCCTTACAGTAATTCTCAATATCAAAATACCAAGAGTTCCCATCATCAAAGTCCACCACTGGCTCTACATAGGACACCTCTAGTACCGAGACTTTTTCATCAGGAGGCTTAAGGAATCGTAAGAACCAAGGGTCAGAGAGAGAGGGAAAGTCCATTTTCTGTATCAAGATTGTTTCATATGATTTACCTGATGGAAATTCTAAGGAAGAAGATAGCGAAGCAAGCGCATCCGCTAGAATGTTCTTGGATCTTGGGGTATGAACATAGGTGAGTTTTCTAAACCGACGGGTTACACTTTTTACCAACTCTTGATATGGCTTTAACTTGAGATCTTTGGTCCTGTGCTTGTGAAGAACTTGTCTAAGGATTAGTTGAGAATCACCAATGATGCACAACTCTTTAACTCCAAGCATTACTGCCGCCTTCAGTCCTGTTAAGAGTGCTTCATATTCCGCTATATTGTTAGTAGCAGGAAAGGTTAATTGTTGAGCCTGAGGGATGCTCACTCCTTCAGGTGACAAATAAGACTACCCCTATTCCCTTACCTTGAGAGTTGAGAGCACCATCGAAATAGAGAACCCAAGATGGACTATCATCCACTAAAGATCTTAATTCTTCATCAGGAAACTCAATTTTGACAGGAGAAAAGATTGGTAATGGGTGATGTGCCAGATGTTCTGCAATGGCTTGTCCTTTGATGGCTTTCTGATTCATATATGTTATACCAAATTGATTTAAGAAACTTTGCCATCTAACCAAACGATCCATCAATGCTGGCTTTTCCAAGAGATATTTGATTGGGTCCATCCTAGCCAGAAGCTTTACCTTATAAGCAAGAAAATAATGTTTGAGCTTCTAAACTACCCAGACGAGAGTTGCACACGTCCTTTCCATGGCAGTGTATTTCTTTTCTGCTTCATTGAATAATTTAGAGAGATAATACACTGTCCTTTCTTTCTTCTCGTTGTCATATTGGGCCAATACTGCTCCAACAGAATCGTCAGTAGCAGAAATATAGAGTAGTAGGGGACGTCCCGCCACTGGGGGCATCAGGACTGGGGAACTTTGTAAATAGCTTTTTAATTCATCAAAAGCCTTCTGACATTTCGCATTCCAATCAAATTTTGCCCCTCCTTTCAGCAGTTCGTGGAATGGCTTGCACCTCTGTGAATGTTGCAAAATAAACCTCCGAATGAACTGCAATCTTCCAATAAGTCCTCGAACTTGTTTGATATTCTTGGGAGGTGGCATTTCAAAAATGGCTTTGGTCTTGTTATGATCTATCTCTATTCCTCTTTTGCTTACAATGAATCCTAATAACTTTCCTGATGATACTCCAAACACACATTTCTTAGGATTCATTTTCAGTTGGTGCTCCCTTGACCTCTGCAAGACCTTTCTCAAGATTTTGGAGTGATCCTCTCGAGTCCTTGATTTTATCAAGACATCATATACATACACCTCCATATCTACATGCGTCATGTCATGAAAAATGGCCATCATAGCCCTTTGATATGTTGCCCCTGCGCTCTTCAACTCAAAAGGCATCACAACATAACAATAAGTTCTCCATGGGGTGGTGAAAGATGTCTTATGTTGATCTTCCTCAGCTAATCTAATTTGGTTGTATCCTAAAAAGACATCTATAAATGAAAGCATCTCGTAGCCCGCGGTATTGTTTATCAGGACATCTATGTGTGGAAGTGGGAAATCATCCTTTGGACAGGCTTGGTTCAAATCTCTAAAATCTATGCACACCCTGACCCTACCGTCCTTTTTCATCACTGGGATGATGTTTGCTACCCACTGAGGATAGAGAACAACTCTAATGAATTTTTCTTTATGGAGTTTATCAACTTCCTCTTTGACTTTCATAGATAATTTTGGATGGAGTCTTCTCAATTTTTGTTTAACAGGCTTAGCATCAGATTTTAAGACCAGCCGATGCTCCACTAAGGATGTATCTAGTCCTGGCATATCCTTATAAGACCAAGCGAAACCATCTGGATATTCCTTTAATACAGTTGTTATCTCTGCTTCTTCTTTGGCACTCAAATTTGCACTAATAAGGATTACCTCAGGATCTTCCTCTGTGCCAAGATTAACTTCCTTGGTTGGTTCATCGACTACAGCTGTTGGATCATCAAACCTCTTTGTCCCACTTATATAAGGAGTTATTGAATCCTCTTTATCCTCAGATTCTTCCTGCTCATTAATTTCTCCCACCTCTAATAGATATGCCCCAAGTCCATCAAATTCCAAACATTCTGCAACTTCCTCATTTTCAATTATATTGATACAATCTTCCTGTGAGAATGCGGACTTTTGAATTAAACTTCCACATCTATGTGCCAACTCTAAAACAAAGCGTCTAGGAACTTCTCTTCCTTTCCCTTTTCTATGGTGTGGACCTGAAGAGGTGCCTTCTGAACCTATTCCTATCCCTATTCCTATTCCTAAATTACTATGTACAAGCGAGTGGATGATTGATGAATTCAGCTGATGGGAAAGAGAGGTCCCTTGAAAAAGGAAGCTCTCTGTATATTCATTCTCCCAGTATGAAGGTTCTTCAAGAGTGATTTGGCATTCTCTCCTTTCAAAATGGGCGTTTTTTTTTCATGATCAGAAGTAATGAATGAGAAACAATGTTGGGGAGATTCTGGTATTGGAAGAGTGATGAGTAGAGGGACTGAAGGGTGCAATAAGAATGGAATGAAAGTGAGGGGACTAGGATGCTGATGGGTTAAGAATATTCCTATTCCTAGCTATAAGGGAGACCCTTCCTCTAGAATCTATAGACAGAATAATTCCTCGAGTCCTAGTTCTTCTTCCACTTCTTCTTTGCCACTCTCATCAGATGGATTGTCCCTCACCTGATAATATCATCTTATCTTCTTCTTGAAATCCAGTGGCCCCTGAAGCAAAGTGTTCCCAGAGCATACAATCCAAGGGTTGCCAATATTCATCTCTGTGCAGATACCCCAATCCTACTCCATTGAAATTTTCTTCATCCTCGATGGGTTGTCTCATTCCTTGCTCTTCCTTTCCTAATCCCTTTCCCAGATAATATCCCATCTTTTTCATCATTTGCCAACCCTTTCTTTCCTTGTCCACTTTAGTCTCCTTTCTGAGTGGTAATGAAGCAATAGCTGTCCCAACTTCTTTTCCAAACTGGGCTGAATTGACTGTGGACAAAGTTTCTTCATTTTTCCTCTCAATGATAGTCATGGAGGGAAGTTGTGCTGTAGTTATTGTCTCCAACATTTCCACTATAGGGGTGCTTTTGATCTTCACTATTTTTCCTTTAAATGGGAATTTGTAACATTGATGTGCTGTAGACGGGATTCCCACAGTCTACTCTATCCATGGTCTTCTCAAAATTAGCTTGTAGGTTGGCTCAACATCTAAAATGAAGAACTCTGAAGGCATGACTATTGGCCCAACTCCGACTTGGAGAATGATTTTTCTAGGGGAAGTCCGTTTGGATTTGTCATAGGCTGAAATGGTGGTTGAAACCCTTACCAACTTGTCTTCCTTTACTCCAATTTGTGTCAATGTCTTCATCGGGCACACATTGATGGATGCCCCAGTGTCAATTAGAGTAGAGTCTACCCTTACTCCATTTAGTGTAATGGTAAGTAGTAAGGGTAAAGAACGGTGTTCGGGAGCAGCCAAATCTTCATTGGATAAAGTGATCATTGGTTGCCCCTGAGTGACAGAAAGAATAGCATGGGAGACATCATTAGCTGGAAGATCCTCACTCACCATGACCTTTTGGAGGAATTCGAGAAGTGTTTTCTGGTGTGAGGGAGATCTTTTGATTAACTCTAAAATAGAGGTCCTTGATGGGTTCTTCTCAAGATTTGGAGAATGTCATATTCTGTAGACGTGGACCTTGATTGAGTGTTGGACTCCTCTTGAGTCTCAGGCATCCTGGAAGGTTGTGGGACTATCCTATTCCTGAGTGAAAGATTCATGGTGTTTACAATGGGAGTATTGACTTCTTTAGGACTTAGTGTGATCAATTGAATTGGACGGGAGTGATTAGGAGTCATGAGTGAGGATGTGGTTTGAGTCAAGAAATTCAGTGAAGGATCATGACCTGATGGTGTGGTTGGAACATGTTCTTTCTTAGGCCAGAGGAGCACTAAGGGCCTTCCTACTTCCTGGATAACTCCCACACTCATTTCCATCTTTTCACAACGATCGTCTTCATGTTCCCCATATTCTCATACTAGCGGTTCTCCTTCATACTCCGAAAATTGTTCTCTTCGGATCACTCGAGATTTTTGGCCAACTGTGAAGGTGTTGACTTTCTCTTCTTGTTCCTGTCCTGATGTGGATGGGTCTGTAACATTCTGGTGATCTGGGAGAGGGTTCTGAACTATGCCAAGGTCCCGATTCCTTCCTTTCAAATTAGAGATAGCAATTCTGACATCTTCTCAATTAATACGCCCCTCATCATTCATATCATAAACCCAATCTCAAAATGCAAAGCAATTGTGAATGACATGCCCAGGAGCTCTGTGATAAGGACAATATTTGGAGGTATCCACATTGGGAGAAATCCCTTCCCTCTTAGGTGGAAGTTGAATGGCTTTGCAAGCCATAAGAGCAAAGAAGATATCACCCAAAGACTCTGGGAGTGGGGGGTAGGAAGTTCTCTTTGGAGCAAGCCTGCCATAATTGTTTGGCGGAGGAACGACAGAGTATTGCCGAAGATTGCTGGCAGGAGTGGTGGTAGGACCAGGATTGATGGGTTGCCCTTTGGTTGGCTGATTAAAGGCGTTGATGTTTTCATTAGTAGTAACCCCCTCAGTGGTTGGCATAGGCGTCGCCTTCCAATTTTGAGGGTGGATGTCAAGGAAGGAAGGAAGAGTGGAATCTCTGATATGAGTCTGTATCACTCTAGCTCTGTTGTACAATTGAGCAAAGGTGTGTAGTTCACTGAGCATTAGAATGGTTTTAAGCTGAGGTGTTTCATTATTCACAATCATGGTAACTGCTTGAGCTTCTGGAATGATAACTTCAGCTCTTGATGCCATCACCCTCCACCTATTGGCAAATTGGGTGAAATCTTCATCCGGTTTCATTTTCTCTGACACTAGATCAAAAAGGGTAGGAGCCAGATTAGTCATGTGACTAAAATGACTAATGAATTTTTCAGAAATAGTGTCGAAATTGAGCAGATCTAAAGACAGAAGTGAGGTAAACCAACGCAGAGCTTCTCCTTCTAAAGATTTTTGAAAGAGGTAGACCAAAAACACTTTGTCATATAGCCATTGGTGTGAATCCATAAGAAAACCCGACAGATGGCGATGCGGGTCAGTACTTCCATCATACTTTCGGTACTTCGGAGCCTTAAATCCAAGTGGAAAATATGCTGGGGGAAGTTTGCAATATTCAACTAAAGAATACGGCTTAGAAGTTGTTAATGATTCAGCAAGCGATTTTCTGAGGTAAGGCTCCATTTCCTGCTTAGAAATGTACTCTGGTTGCCAGGGTGTGGCTACAACAGGAAAAATGGGTGGAACTAAAGCATTTGGATTGGACTCCAATTGAGTCTTGCAGGGAGCTTTGTTTGAAGATGCCTGGTAAGGTGTGCGGGGTAGATCTGGAAAGGTGGGATGATTGATTGAAGTCTTGCCTTTTGAGGGGATATGGATAAGTTGCTCAGGTGTGTACCTTGCCAGCACCCTGATTAAGTCAGCATCATCACTAGGATTCTATTTCGCCGACCTTCCAACTTTGAGACTAACTGGTTCATCCCCTCCATGGGAGGAGACTTCGTTTGGATCCACATAACGTGAGGCATCCCCTTGATGCGTGTTGAGCATACATATATATGTACCGGCTCTCATGTCTTCTATCTCAAAAGGAAATTCACCTTAGAACATGGGATTTGAAAACATGTTGTTCATTTTCTTTGTTTTGCAAACAAATTGAACAAGCAAAAAATGTTAATTTAGAGTTCAGGCTTGTGTACTTAGTAGCACACTCTTAAAAAAAGATTTCCTATTGAATGTTCAATTTCAGGCTAAAAATATACACTCGTCTCAATCCCAAGGTTCTAATAGGACTCATTCAAGGTACAACCAGCTCGGTCACCATGCAGGAATTCACGGAGTACGGAGACTAACGAAGGTTCTCTATTTGAACTACTTTTCTGCTTAGGCGGGAATCCCTAAATAGAGAGTTAATCCAAAAGAGAGTCTTTCCTAGAAAAATGTGCAGAGGCTCTTCCACCAACCCCCCAAAAGGAGTATTAAATGTAAATCACATCAAAAAAGAACCTCAAAACATCAAGGATCAAGAAAAATATCACTAAAAACAATTTTGAATAGGACCCACCTAGCGGCCAAATCGATGGCCGTCTGACAGATCAGAAGGCCACTTACCTGGCCATCTAACAGATCAGGCAGCCACCCCTTGGCTGTTTGTTGCTTTAGAAGGCCAGCAGTTTGGCCGTCTAAACTTTCAGAAGGCTAGTAGTTTGGCCGTTTGATCATTCAGAAGGCCAGCAGTTTGGCCTTCTGATGGCTCTTAATATAACTCAAAAAAAAAAAAAACTTAAAAAATGAAATATTTGCAGGAAATAAATAAAGAAAATAGCGTGATAGACACAAGTGGTCCCACCGTGATCGCCAGATGACTGTAGGCGTCGGAAATGACCCCGCGCTCAACTGGTGAACGGAGATCGACCTCCGTGGCTACGAACCCAGAATTAGGATAAAAATAAAGAAAAAAAGAAAGAACAAATGACTTGATGAACTAAAACACCAAGAACTAAAATGGTGATCGCCAGGGTGTTTTACCTCGACCAAGAGGGACTACCTTGATCGCGAATGACACTCCAAAACCTTCGTGCGCAACGGGATTTGTAGTCCACACTCCCTTCTCCTCGGCCGGCCAAGAAGACGGGGCCTCACGCCTTAATTTCCTACAAATTAACCATAAATTAAAACACCTATTAGACTCTTAATTAGCATAGCATCCATTCATTAAGCAAAAGAAATGTATCAATTAGAGGTGAGCTTACCGAATGTGTGGGTGACAAGGATGAGTGACCAAGTGTTATGGCCACCCACCTTCCTGTTTTTTGGTGTTTTGGATCAAAATAAATCCTTTAGCAAGGATCTAAGGTACCTAATCATGAGTGCATGTGTGTGCAAATGGAATCTAAACATGTACAAAATCTTAGACTAGTGCATGCATGCATGGGACTATGAAGAGAATGATTAAAAATGATAAAATGAGAGAGGAGAGTAGGGTTCCCTTTTTGACGTTGAAGAGAATGTTGCATGGACACAAGATTGACGGCACATTCTTCCTTCCTAGAGCCTCCAAGACTCTATAGTTGTATTCTTCCGACGAGCTCCAAAGAAGAGGTCTAATGTTAGACTTTGAAATCACTCTATTCTCTCTCTTTTGATGTAAAATGGTACCCTTACCCTAATGAACCCTCTTCCGGCCTGTTCCCAAGGTGAAGGAGAGCTTAAATAGGCAAAGGAGGTCGAGTTAAAACCCTAGGAAGCCCCATTTCTTAGGTCAATGGATGAGGATAAAGAAGGTTGGATAGAGATCTCTTCAACAAAATCTAAGCAAAAACCAATTAAAAATTGACACCTAAGCCCTAAATCACCTTCATCTCAATCCATTAGGGTGAAAAAATGCGAAAGAAATGGTCAAAAATACGAGAGCAAGGCATAAAAAAGATTTGGATAAGCACGGAAAACTAGACGATCACACGGCCAAAGAGGTGGCTATCTAAAGTATCAGACGGCTAGAAACCTGGCCGTCTGAACTCAGACGGCCAAGAAGGTGGCCGTCTGAACATTCAGACGGCCACTAGTATGGCCGTCTGATGGATCAGATGGCCAGCACTCTGGCCACCTGATGGACTTGATGAATATTTTTAAAATCCAAATGCAAAAGATGAAAAAAGTTTTGAAATCATGCACTTTTTTTTTTTGTTGAAAAATGAACGTTTTGTGACAACATTTTTTTTGTCAAAAAGAAATTAAATTTCAAGGAATCCAAATGAGCGGGAAATGACAAAAAGATCAACACAAAGGCCCGTTAACACATTAAAGCTCAAGTCGATCTATGGAATGGGCCAAAAATGGGTGTCTACAGGTACACCATACCCTGAGTTGACTCGAGAGCATTGTACGAATAAAGGATTATATCCACGCGGTAATTGTTAGCAGAAAGATTCTAAGAGTAGGTTACTTAACCCTAAATACCTTCTGGGTTCACGTGGTGTTGCTTGGCACCCAATGTGATCGGAGGCCTGATCGAATTTAATATGCAACATTAATTCGGTTGATTAATTGATTAATATGAGTTATTAATTAATTAATCAAGTCAGTGAGGAGTCACTGGGGTTAATGGGCTGTTAACCGGACTGGTAATTGGTCCTAGAGGGTCACGCACAAATGATTCTCAAGGCGATGGATTAAAAAGTGAGTTTTATATAAACCGGGAGTTTTTATGAAAAACCGCGCGGTTAATATAAAATGTAGCGAACGGGCTGAGCAAGCTAAGATGTTGCTAACCTTAGCCGCCCCCTCCTCTCTTCCTCTCTCTCTGGTGCCCCAAGCCTGTTTTGTTCTCCAGGTTTGCTCCGCCGCTTCTCTTACTCCCGTCCGACGGGAAATCGACCGCGTGTCACGGCGGTCGTTGCGGGGAACGGCAAAGGATTTGTGGGCTACGATGAGCGAGGAACGTGAGGATATCCACCACGAGGAGAATCGCGTGGACTTCGCTAGAGGCTGGGCATATGCGCGGCTGGCGGTGTCACACTGACGGAACCAATCGGTTGCGGATTTGAATCCGCACGCGGTAATGTTGATTACCCGTTCTATTCTGTTTTTTGATTTTTTCGAAACGGGAAACAGATCATAGGTTTTATTTTTATTTCCGCTGCGTGGGCGATCCGGAGAAACGCGAGAACCCAACACCAAAAACGCAAGAGTATGGTTTCATCGTCAAACCCTTTAAAGTATTGTTTGGATGGATTCCAGTACTTAGTTAACTTCTAGAAAGACATCTCTTTCAGTTGACCTTGGCCAAAGATTTTTGAGTACACGTCCATAGGGCATTCTCTCTCCAGTGGTATACCAAGAGTGAGTGATCCCTTATTGTTCACTCGTTTTCCTTCGCAAACTTTCCACTGTGTCTAAAAGACTGACTATCATGGACTTAAATGGCTAAAGTCCATAAGTCAAAAAATCAAGACACAACAGTCTACAAGCAATGTATCTTTGGTGATGTAGGTCAAATGATCAACTGTGCTACTGCAACAATTGAATACCTTGGTTGAGTATTTGATATAATGACCATTTAGGGATTCTTTTTTGGATATGTTCAGTGAACTCATTTTCTAATGAGCACCCATAAGTTTGTCTTAGTGTTACCACACAAGTGAATGTGAAATCATTCAGTCTCATCACATGAGCAAAATAACTTGTGCCGATCTTATCAGATATCTGATGTCCGTCTCAAATATCCTATGATCTAGAACTGTTTAAGATGAATGTTTACGGAATATTGTTCTCACTATCATGATCTCAGCATGATTCAATATCCTTTCCATTGTCTATGGACATTCATTACAGTAGTTAAATATGCAAGAACCACATAATGAAAAGATTGCCTTTATTAATATATAAAGTTAGAATGTACAAAATGAATTTATGATTGGCATTAAGTCCACCAAATTCTATCATTCTCCCACTTGGACTAAAGCCAATCACCTATATATTTAAGTCCCATAGACTTAAGGTGACGTTCTAAATTGTTTTGAGACAATGGCTAGTCAGGGAATTTGCTACATTATCAATGGTAAGCACTATATCTCCTCGGACAATAATCTCACAGATGAAAACATCTCGGAATGTGCTTTGACCTCTGATGTGACTTTGGCTCCTTTGCTTGAGCAATTGTCCCATTATTGTCACACAATAATGGGACATGATTTGAAATGCTTGGGGACTCCAACCACAGAGATGAACTTCTTCATCCAAACTGTCTCCTTAGCCACTTCAGGTGCAGC
Organism: Zantedeschia hybrid cultivar; assembly: GCA_030544215.1. NCBI lineage: Eukaryota > Viridiplantae > Streptophyta > Magnoliopsida > Alismatales > Araceae > Zantedeschia > Zantedeschia hybrid cultivar. The sequence goes on from JARZZO010000009.1 coordinate 48,121,566, forward strand.
AATGTATTTTGCTTTAGTCGTCAAATGTACAGTTGTTTTTTGTTTGGAACTTTTCCAACTCACTGCACTTCCATTTAGCATGAGCACAAATCAGGACATGGATTTGCTGTCATCCATATCCGATTGGAAGCTTGAGTCAGTACATCCTTAAAGTTCCAAGTCGTCTCCTCCATAGATGAGAAATAGATCCTTAGTCCTTCTCAAGTATCTAAGGATACATTTCACCACCTTCTAGTGTGCCTCACCTGGATCAGCTTGATATCTACTAGTGACACTTAGTGGATGTGCCACATCAGGCCTAGTACATAGCATTGCATACATGATAAATCCTATTGCGGAAGCATAAGGAACTCTACTCATGTATGCTTTCTCTTCATGTGTCTTAGGAGACATTCATTTGAAGAGATAAATTCTATGTCTCATTGGTATGAGACTTTTCTTGGAATTTTCCATACCAAATCTTTTGACTATAATGTCTATATACATGGATTGGGATAATCCAAGCATCCTTTTGGATCTATCTCTATAGATCTTTATTTTCAGAATATAGGATACCTCTCCCAATCCTTCATAGAGAAGTTCTTAGATAACCATATCTTTACTGATGACAACATTCCTACATCATTTCCAATGAGTAGAATGTTATCAACGTAAAGCACTAGAAATGTAACTGCACTTTCACTGGTCTTTTTATATACACAAGGTTCATCTTCATTCTTAATGAGGTCATAAGATTTGATTGCTTCATCAAATCTTAAGTTCCAAGTTCGGGAGACCTGCTTTAATCTATAAATAGATCTTCGCAGCCTACATACTTTACTTGGATGTTCTTTAGAAGTGAATCCTCCAGGTTGTATGATACACACCTCTTCTTAAAGGTTGCCGTTAATGAACACTGTTTTCACATCCATTTTCTATATTTCATAATCATAGAATGCAACAATGACAAGAAGTATTCTGATTGACTTAATCATGACAACTGGAAAAAAGTTTCGTCATAGTCAATTCCTTGTCTTTGACGATACACTTTCTCTACCAGTTTGCCTTGTAAGTGTTAATCTGTCCATCTGCTCTGACCTTTTTTTTAAAGATTCATTTACTGCCAATAGGTACTATACCTTCTGGCAGATTAACCAAGTTCCAAACTTGATTGGCATACATAGACTGAATTTATGAATTTATTGCCTATTGCCATTTCTCTGAATCTTGACTATTCATGGCCTCTTGGTAGGTTTGAGGATCATCATCCTCATTTAAATGCTCTATTGGATTGCCGTCATCAATATGTCCAACATATCTTTCAGACTGCTTAGGCACTCTACCAGATCTGCAAATTTCTTGTGTATTCTTCTGAACAGGTTCTTGAGTCAATGGCTCATCAGATAGGCTAGCATTGATTTGTGAGTCTAAACTTTCTTCCAGTTCTATCTTGCTCCCACTGTTTTCTTTTAAAAGATATTCTTTCTCTAAGAAGACCGTACTTTTTACCATAAACATCCTTTGATTGTTGGGCTGATAGAAATAATATCCAAAAGTCTCTTGCATTTTTTTTTCATGGAATCCAGTTTATCTGAATCATATCTCTTGACATATACAGGACAACCCTAGACTCTGACGTACTTTAAGTCTGGTTTCTTCATTTTCCATATTTCATATGGAGTGGAAGATACTGACTTACTGAGAATCTTGTTCAACAGATATGCAGCAGACAATAGTGCATATTCCCATAAAGAGAAACCGGAAGTTTAGCATAACTCATTATTGATCGTCCCATATCTAATAGAGTATGATTCCTCATTTCTGACACACTATTTAATTGTGGTATATAGGAAGGAGTCCATTGAGATAAGATGCCATTATTCTTTAGATATTGTGTGAATTATGTACTTAAGTATTCACTACCTCGATCAGATCAAAGTGTCTTGATATTCTTTCCAGTTTATTTCTCAACTTCATTTTTAAATTCTTTAAATTTCTTAAAGACTTTTGACTTATATTTTATTAAATATATGTAGCCATATCTTGAGAAATCATCTGCGAATAAAACGAAGTATGAGTAACCTCCCATAACATGAGTGGACATTGGACCACATACATCACTATGTATTAGTTCAAATAATTTGTTACGCTTTCCTCATTGCTAGAGAATGGAGGTTTAGTAATTTTACCCATGACGCAAGCTTCACAAGTTGTAAATAATTCATAATCAAATAGATCAAGGTATCCATTCTTTTGCAACTTAATAATCCTGTTCTCATTTATATGATCGAGCCTACAATGCCATAGGTATGCCTTATTCACATATTTATGTAGAGACTTATTTACTAGACATGTATCATATGCAATATCAAGTAAATATAAACCATTGAGTAAATATTCAGAAGCAAACAATTTGTCTCTTAGATTAATAGAACAATCATTATTCTCAAGTCTCAACAAATATCTTTCTTTATCTAAACAAGAAATAGAAATGATATTCCTAATGATAGTTGGAATATAATAACATTCTTTAAGTTCCAAAGTGTCTCATGAAGGCATCTTGAGTCTTGTTGTCCCTACAGCTACTGCAACAACCTTTGCTTCATTTTCAAGTCTCAGATCCACATCTCCACGATTCAGTCTTTTTCTACTTGTTAGCACATACAAATTGTTGTAGATATGAGAAACACATCCAGTATCTAATACCCAAGATGTAGATTCTCTATAAGACAAGTTGAGATCAATTATGAGTATACTTGAAGCTTCACCAAGCTTCTCCTTTGCCTTCTCTGCTAGATAAATCTTGCAGTTTCTTTTCTAGTGTCCTTCCTTGTGGTAGTGGAAACATTGACCTTTATCATTGGCCTTTGCTTTGTCTTTTTGAGCAACTGGTTTAGCTTTCACTGGCTTCTTTGCCTTTCCTTTCTTAAAGGTTTGTTCTGCTTTCCTTTTCTTATTGGTCTTACCAACAAGCATACCATGTGGCTTATCCTTTTGGATGGTACCCTCAGCTGTCTTCAACATATTGAGTAGCTCAACCAGTATAACCTCAATTTTATTCATATTGAAGTTAATGATAAACTGTGAGAAAGAATCTGATAAGGACTGAAGGATTAGAGGATTAGATCGATTCTCAAGTCATTGTTCATAACAAAACTAAGTACTGTGAGCCTCTCTATCCACTCTATAATTTTGAGCACATGTATTTGCACAGATGTGCCGTCGATCATTCTAGTCCTGAACAGTTTCTTTGATATCTCATATCTTTTTATTCTAGGTTGCTCAACAAACAACTCTTATAGGTGATGCAGAATGACCTTTGCTTCTATGTTATCATGTTGTCTTTGTGGTTCATTAGACATTGAACCAAGTATGTAATATTAAACTTTTATAGAGTCTTCCTTTCAATTTTCATAAATCATAAGTTTATCCTCATTTGCATTATCACCAGGCTGTTCTGGATCAGGCTGATCTAGGACATAAGCAAGTTTCTCACACCTGAGGACAATCTTTAAGTTGTGGAGCCAATCTATATAGTTGGGTCCCGTGAGTTTGTTAGCATCAAGTATGCTACGAACAGGATTAGGCGATGACATAGCGACCTACAATAAAATATTACGATAATAAGCAAATAGTTAAATCAGGATTAGGACTTTAATATAGATTTTACTCCCACTATTTTTCTGCAATCTGTACGACCCTCTATTGTACAGAATGGGATATTCTAGTGATCTCCTAGTGAGGATCAGAATCCTTTGGATATCATGTATGTGATATTGTGGTAGCACAACAAATCACATCATGTTCTTCAGGCAGCCAACTCTTGGCAATCGTTACATTTGCAATATCTGATAAAGTTTAACCCCTAAATCAGAATGATCTTGTGGTAGCACAACAAATCAAGTGATTTAGTTAAGTTAATCCATCATTACATAGATAGCATGAACTCATGGTGTAATCCTTGTGATAGCACAACAAAACTACATCATTTGTCCACCATTCTAGAATGGCATCAAATGTCATAGACCCTGATTAATTTCTAAGTCAAATAGATCTTGTGGTAGCACAACAAATTCATTTGAAATAAAAATCAACTTAAGATCTATAATTATGGTGGGCTACGTGGAATATTCTAAATATCTCACGTTAGAACTTAAATTAGAGAAAGAGGGCATTTGAGTTGTTTTATAAAATAAGTGGTATTAATAATATTTCATTTGAAATATCAAATATACTAAATAGAAATATTTATCTAATAGTCCATTCCACAGATATCACATACATGCAGAAATTAAAACAGGATGATCATGGACTACTTATTCTAATATGGCATCATCGGAGCCAAACAATGATCTATAATGATATCCTATGGTGAACCATGCAACACAAGTTCCTTCTGATGCGAGTCCGTCCTCCAGGAGTGTCTTGAGACGATCCTGTCCTCAAATCTTAACTTGCTTCATTTACATGTAATAATGAACATTGGACTCGTAGGCCCACTAATGTACATTTTAATTATAATTAGAAACTTTGATCTGATCAAGGAGAGTACAAAATTTGAGGGAGATAGAATGTACAATCTGAATTAAGAGAGAGGAGAACATGCAGGTCCTTTTTAAAAAAATCAAATACAATCATGCATTGCAATCAACCACATTAATCATCACATGATTAAACTAAGTCCATGATCATCCCACCATTTATTATAACATAACAAATGTTTCAAATAATTGTCACGTAATTATTGTTGGTATTATTTTATATAAAAATATAATATCATAAATTTTGAAATAGCAATTATTTCAATTTTAATAAGAATATCTACAATATCATTGAAAAATAACTAAACTATTTAGTTAAGCTATCGCATGCTCAAACAATTTGAACAAAGTTAAAAATATTTCAAGTTATGCTGAAAAAGAATTAAGTTTAAGAATCAAATTATAAACTTAATTAATTAATTGGGAACTAAGTTAACAATGTAAAACTATTTTAAATAATTAACAGATACCCCATAATCTTTAAACCCTTTAAATTAACTAACAATTAATTAAATAATTAAATAATATGTTAATTAAAATATCACAGTTTAAATAGATTTTAAAAACTGTAAAAAAATGGGTTTAAATAATTTTAAGTGGGTTAATAGGGGTTTAGAATAATGGGTCTGGGAGGGGTCGACCGAGTACGGACCTGGTTCGGGTCGTGCGTGGGTCCCGGCCCGGGCGGGTAAGCCACTGGCCCATGCACCCCGTCACCCCCAACACCCGTTAGGGTTGTAGCGGAGGGGAGGGCTCTTGGTGCGCGGCCCTACTAGTGGGGGAGGGTGCCGCAAGCCGAGGCAGGGGGCGGCGAGGCTCCGGACGGACCCTACGGTGCCGACGGACGTCGCCGGTGACGCCGGTGGATGTCACCAGACGTCCCAGTGGTCCATGTGAAGCCCGATAACCCTTTGCATGGCCGGTTCTGCATGCAACTTTGTTTGCATTCCCTTGGGAAGAAAAGTGAGTTGCCGCCAGCTGCTGCTCGTGATGGGGAAGCATCGGTTGTCGTTGGAGACCTCTCTGGTCATACTAGACGGAGGCATGAAGACAGGGACTTTCCCTGAGGCTTTCTCAGGACCCTTGTTATCAAAGCTTTGTTAACAGACCCTTTGTACAAACCTGTGGGAAAAGGGAAAAATATCTGCATCCTGGCCGGCAGGAGCAGCAATCGTAGATGCCCATGCTCGTCACTAGACCTCTATGCAGCGGCAGAGAAGCGAGGACAATCCAAGATCTCTATCAGCTGTGCACATGAGGATTATTCTCAATAAAGAGAATATAGCTGACGACCATGGTATGTTCTCTCCGAAGGATCAACCAACATATTAAAGAGCATAAAATAAAAACCCTTTAAGCCTAGGAACATTTCCCAACTATCAAACGATAGTAAAAACACCTTATAAATTAACCCTAGAACATGTACAATACAACGTTTAAAATGCATCATGAGAAAAATAACAAGTAAAGCGATGTCGATTTTCGATCGAACTAGCAACTTGGCTCTGATACCACTATAAGGAATTGACAAAATCGCAGCGGAAACTAACAGATTCTATGTATTACGTTGCTGGGATCGAACAACGGACTAATTAAATTATTCTAGAAGAATCGTTCTTCACCTTTGTGGAGTTTTGAATCACCCGTGCGAGGTACCGATTTACTAATCGCGCAGGCGCACGATCCCCAGAGGTATTCACACGAGCTCCTGATGCAGACGAGTTTCCTTCCCCGGCTTGAAGACATCGACCGGATCTCAGAGTCTCCACCATGAAATTGTAGAGGAGGAGAGAGAGAAAGTGGTCGCCTTCTTCTTCTTCTTTAAGAGAGAGAGATTGGAGAGGTGAGAATCCCCACTTGAAGCATTCGTGCGCCCCTCCCTCCTTGGTCCTATTTGAATCTCTTATTAAAGTAAGAGGGATAAAGCCAAAGGTTATTCTCATGATTATCTAAGAGATTGGCCTAGGATAATTCTCCATTAAATATTCTCATAATTATCCTATGACTTTTTATAAAAATTCAGATAAAAGAATATTTAATATCTCTCCCCATCTTTCAAGAACTCTTATGTGTGTGACCCTCTAGGCCTATATATCAGTCTGGTTTCAAGTTCACTAAACTTAAAACTATTTCTTAAGTTTAGTATTTATTAATTTATTATTTAAAACATCATATGTTAAATAATTAATTTAATAAATAAGTGAATTATCATCTGATGATTAATCCACTAGACCTTCTGACCATGAACGGCACCAAGCACTACCTTATGATCCCAAAAGATATAAGGGATATTATTCCCTTCGTTGAACCTTTCCGTTTGCAGATACCGCATAGATAAAATCCTTTACTCATCCAATGCCCCAACAATGCAAGGGTATGATTTCATCGTCAAACCTTTAAAGCATTGTTTGGATGGATTCCAGTGCTCAGTTAACTTCTAGAAAGACATCTCTTTTAGTTGACCCTGGCCACGGATTTTTGAGTTCACGTCCGTAGGGCATCTCTCTCCAGTTGTATACCAAGACTGAGTGATCCCTTGTTGTTCACGCAATTTCCTTCGCAAACTTTCCACTGTGTCTGAAAGACTAACTATCATAGACTTAATGGCTAAAGTCCATAAGTTAGAAAGTTAAGACACAACAGTCTACAAGCAATGTATCTTTGGTGACACAGGTCAAAGGACCAACTGTGCTACTGCAACAATTGAATACCCTGGTTGACTATTAGATATAATGAGCATGCAGGGATTCTTTTTCGGATATGTTCAGTGAACTCATTCTCTAATGAGCACCCACAAGTTTGTCTTAGTGTCACCAAACAAGTGAATGTGAGATCATTCACTCTTATCACATGAGCAGAAATAACTTGTGCCGATTTTATTGGATATCTGATGTCCATCTCAAATATCCTATGATCGAGAACTGTTTAAGACAAATGTTTACAGAATATTGATTTCACTATCATGATCTCATCATGATTTAATATCCTTTACATATGTCTATGGACATTCATTACGATAGTTAAATATGCAAGAATTACAAAATGAAAAGATTACCTTTATTAATATATAGAACTAGAATGTATAAAATGAGTTTATGATTGGCATTAAGCCCACCCAATTCTATCACTCCATACCCCAATCCTACTGAACGAAGTCACTGTTCAGCCTCTCATCCACGGCCTCTAAAATTCTTTAGAGGTCCCAAACCCACTCCACCAATAGTACCGGAACAACACCCTCTTCATCTCCACCTGTGGACGGCATAGTGATAGATCTCACCCTCCCTGTACCCCAACCCCCAACATAGAGCAGATCTGAGAGAGAGAGAGAGAGAGCCTACCAAGAAGATGCGATGGGGACTAGGGCGAAGGCGATGGCAAGGGTAAGGAGATGGAGGCCGATGTAGAGAAGACGACGATGGGGGAGGAAGACGGGGTTGGGGATGGCAATGGCCGTACGGAGGAGAGGGTGTTTGCTCGAGGGAAGGGGAGCGAGAGAGGTATTCGATGCTCTATTAAAATTAATACAGGCTACAACTTGTATTAAATTTGGTAGAGTTGGGGGCTTAGATGTTAAAAGATTTTAAAATTGATACTGTAAGGATTGAGGTTTCGGATCCGGTTATTGGGTCAGTTTTCGGGGTCGGATCCCTTAGTTTGGGCTCTGGTGGGGCTGAGACTTAGTTTCCTCGACGCGGTTTAAACGGCGTCCATCAATGTGGACGTATTTTAGGCTGTGCCACGTGGGCGCCACGTGGGCTGGCCTTGGGGAGCAAGAGTACGGCCCCGGTCTTATCGTACTGGGGGAAGCAGAACCACCTAGAGCTTGTCAGGCCGGAGTAGCCAGTGCGCTATCCGAGGGGTTGCTGTTTGGTCTCAGCGGGTCGGTGTTTCCCGCGTTCGGCCGTGTGGTTGGGGTGTTTTGCCGAGACGCTGATTGTGGGCTCCGTGGTAGAATGGTTTCAAAATTGTGCATGTTATATTTCGAATGCATGTGTTTTATATCGAAATCTAGGAATTGTGTTTACTGCTTTACTTGCTTAAATTATCTATATTTGTGTTGCTGCACTTGTGGGTGCGTGAGTGGGCGGTGGGGATCGAAGGATTCCTACTGAGTCTTTTCAATGAGACTCACCCTGCGGTTTTCAGGTGAGGGTTCCAGGCAGGCGTAGTGAGGAGAGTGTCGCTTTGGGTCGCGCGCCAGCAGCCGTTGTTCCGAGGTATACCCCGATGTAGTTGTTATTTTATTTTCTAGCCTGTATGCTTAATTATTTCCTTTCAGTTGGAGTATGTAATTATTTACTGAGTAGAGTCGCATTGTAATAATTTTTAATTTTTGCACTTTCTTTTTAATTCAATGCAATGTGAATGTTTAGCTTAGTTTATTATTTATTTCCCAGACTTATCAAGATCCTGGTTTGGCTCCAAATTAATGATTCGGTACCCATTTAGTAATCTAATCCCCGATTATAGGGTGGCGGGTCGTTACAGTTGGTATCAGAGCATTCGGTCTGGCAAATAAATGAATAACTCGGTTAAATATCGTAATTTCGGCAAATAATTACATTATCCCGTACAGGCACAACGGTAGTGTAGGTTTTAGGATTCTAATTAAAACTTTTTGATTTCTCTGATTGTAGGCGATTAGATGGCTCCTAGGAAGAGTATGCCAGTTATTAGAGAGCGGGGAGATGTCCCTATTGGATCTGAGGCCGGTAGGCCGAGTATGGAGCGTTTCATGGAGGCTATGATGGACACGATGGCTAGATACCAGACTCGAGACCCTAGTAAGAGTTCTAGTGCTCGGGGAGGGCCTTCAGCTGCTCTGGAGAGATTCCTGAAGCTGAAGCCACCTCATTTTACTGGTCGTCCCGACCCTGATGAGGCTGTTCATTAGTTGAGAGAGTTGGAGAAGACTTTTGATACCATGGATAGTGCGGCGGTTGAGAGGACTCCATTGGCTACCTTCATGTTGAAGGATGATGCCTACGACTGGTGGACCACTTTGAAGAGTTTGTCATATGCGGATAGGAATCTCAGGGAGATTCTATGGGAGACATTTATGAAGGAATTCAATGCGCAGTACTTCCCTAGGCATGTCCAGAAGGCCAAAGAAAGGGAATTTATGGAGTTAACCCAAGGAAGTATGACAGTGCTTGAATATCAGATGGAGTTTTTTTCGTTTGGGAGGTTCGTGCCTTTTATCTCAGGAGATGAGGAGCGTCGGATTGAGAGGTTTGTGGATGGACTGAGGTCTAATTTGAGGAGTTTTGTGGCATCCCACTGTTGTACAGATTTGGCATCGGCGGTTAGGTGTTCCGCGGCAGTAGAGGTACAGCATGACCAGTCAGCTCGAGAGAGGGGACTGACTACTCAGGGGCCAGTTCATGGCAGGGGAAAGACATCAATAGCAGTAGCTCCTTCGTTCGGATCAGGATCGTCTTCACTCGACACTAGATTCAGGAGGTTTTTTCGAGGCGGTGGTAGCAACGGCGATAGCAGCGGTAGTAGCAGACCCAGGCAGAGCCAGCAAAGTCAGTCAGTGTCTAGTGCTCAACAGGAGGCAGCTCAGAGGCTTCCGGCAGCTTGTCGACATTGCGGTGGTACTCAGTGTCCTGCATTTTCTAAGAGGTGTTACACTTGTGGCCAGCACGGCCATTTGGCGAGGTATTGCCCGCAGGGGCATAGTCAGGGGCAGGGACCAGGTGATCAGAAGAAGTCAAGGACCTTGGAGTGAGTTCTAGCTATCACCAGGAAGGAGGCTCGTGCGTCCAACTTGGTGGAAGGTACACTTTCTGTCCTCGGGAACTCTGCGCATGTGTTAATTGATTCGGGTGCTTCGCATTCTTTTATTTCTGAGCAGTTCGTAGATATTCTTTCTGCACTCGTTGATGAGATGTTTGATGGACTGTTGGTAGAGGTTCATTCTCGAGATTTCATGTTGTTTTATAATTGTTTGAGTGAGGTTCCCTTGACTATTGAGGGCCATGAGTTGCCTGCCAAGTCAGTTGTGCTTGCCATTCGCGACTTTGATGCCATCTTGGGCATGGGCTGGTTGGAGGCTTATTATGCCGAGGTGGATTGCCACAGGAAGAGGGTGCGTTTCTCTATTCCAGACATCTCGACCTTCTACTTCCAAGGTATTAGGCTCTCTTCTCATGGTATTATTATTTCTGCCTTTAAGGCCCAGAGATTGCTTGTTGGTGGCTGTGAGGCTTTCCTGACCTCTGTTGTTTTAGCTGATGTTAGTAGTAGTTCCGGTCCTTGGGAGGTGCCTGTAGTTTGTGACTTTGTTGATGTGTTTCCTGAGGAGTTGCCTGGCCTTCCTCCTCAGCAAGAGGTTGAGTTTACTATCGAACTTGCACCCGGTACGGCGCCCTTGTCTAAGGCCCCATATCGGATGGCTCCGGCCGAACTCGCTGAGTTGAAGGCGTAGTTACAGGAATTGCTGGATAAGGGTTTTATTCGTCCCAGTACTTCTCCATGAGGTGCTCCAATTCTATTTGTCAGGAAGAAGGATGGTTCTCTGAGGTTGTGTATTGATTATAGACAGCTGAACCAGGTGACGATAAAGAACAAGTACCCACTTCCGAGGATCGAGGATCTGATGGATCAGTTGCAGTCTGCGAAGGTGTTTTCAAAGATTGACTTGAGATCAGGATATTATCAGATGAGGATCAGTGAGGTTGATGTTAGCAAGACGGCCTTTAGGACTCGGTATAGACATTATGAGTTTTTGGTTATGCCTTTTGGCTTGACCAATGCTCCGGCGGCTTTTATGGATTTGATGAACTGGATCTTCAGGGCCTACCTGGATCAGTTTGTGGTGGTATTTGTAGATGATATTTTGGTATACTCTTCTTCTGAGGAAGAGCATGCCACACATCTTCAGGTGGTATTGCAGGTTCTGAGAGAGCACCAACTCTATGCCAGGTTTAATAAGTGTGAATTGTGGCTAGATAAGGTGTACTTCCTAGGGCATGTCATTTCTGGAGATGGCATTGCAGTGGATCTAGCCAAGATTGAGGCAGTGATGGACTGGAGCAGACCGACAACAGTAACTGAGATCAGGAGCTTCTTGGGGTTAACAGGATATTACAGACAGTTTGTCCAGGGTTTTTCTTCGATAGCAACCCCCTTGTCGAGGTTGACTTGTAAGGGAGTTCGTTTTGTGTGGACCGAGGAATGTGAGTGGAGATTCATTGAGTTGAAGACTCGCCTCACTTCGGCTCCAGTGCTGGTGCTTCCATCAGGTTTCGGTGGATTTGTGGTTTATTCAGATGCATCTCGTCGAGGTTTGGATGCAGTTCTGATGCAGCATGGTAAGGTCGTGGCCTATGCTTCTAGGCAGCTGAAGAAGCATGAGGAGAACTATCCCACTCATGACTTAGAGTTGGCAGCTGTGGTGTTCGCACTAAAGATCTGACAGCACTATTTGTATGGAGAGAAATTTTAGGTTTTTACTGATCACAAGAGCCTGAAGTATGTATTCATGCAGAAGGATCTGAACTTGAGGTAGCGCAGGTGGATGGAGTTCATCAAAGATTATGATCTCGACCTTTCGTATCATCTGGGTAAGACAAATGTGGTGGCAGACGCCTTGAGTCGTAAGACGGTCGTATCATATCTTATGGTTCAAGAATGGAGGTTATTTGAGCTGGTTGTGGAATCTTCCTTTAGGGTTCCGTGAGAGGCTGATAGAGCCGTGTTGGCCAGCTTAACTGTGAGGCCAGCAATGTACCATGTTGTAATCGAGGCTCAGAGGGCAGATGCAAAGTTACCGCAGGTTCTCCAGACACTAGAGGTGGAGTTGTGGGATGATGGTACAGTCAGATTTAGAGGCAGACTCTATGTCCCAGCCGAGGAAGACGTGCGCAAGAGTGTCCTGGATGAGGCGCACCGTTCTAGATATGAAGTGCATCCCGGAACGACTAAGATGTATCATTGTTTGAGGAGGCACTTTTGGTGGCCTGGTATGAAGAAGGACGTGGTTGATTATGTGGCAAGGTGCCTGACTTGCCAGCAGGTTAAGGTAGAACACCAGAGACCAGGAGGATTGTTGCAGCTTTTGCCGATCCCAGAATGGAAATGGGAACACGTGACTATGGACTTTGTAATGGGATTACCTGTGTCCCCTGGCAGAAGAGACGCGATCTAGGTCATTGCTGATCGATTGACCAAGTCGGCACACTTTCTGGCTATTAGGAAGGACTGGTCAGTCGGTAAGTTGGTTAAGTTGTTTGTGGACCGGATCATCTCTCTGCACGGGGTGCCCTTATCCATCGTGTCAGATCGGGATTTGAGATTTACTTCTAGGTTCTAGAAGAGTTTTTAGAAGGCCTTGGGCACACAGTTAGCCTTCAGCTCGACTTATCATCCCAAGACTGATGGGCAGTCAGAGAGGACCATTCAGACACTAGAGGATATGCTTAGGGCATATTGCCTAGATTGGAGAGGTTCTTGGGAGCAGCACTTGTCTACAGTGGAGTTTGTTTACAACAACAATTATCATTCTAGTATCGGTATGGTGCCTTATGAGGCATTGTACGGGCGGCCGTGTCGATCTCCTACAAATTGGTATGAGATTGGCGAGAGGCAGATAGCAGGGCTAGAGTTGGTTCAGCAGTGTGCTGAGGTTGCCAGAGTGGTGCAGCAGAGGTTGACTACAGCTCATAGTAGACAGAAGAGTTATGTAGACGTCCGTAGGAGACCGCTTGAGTTTGAGGTTGGGGACCACGTGTTTCTCCGAGTCTCACCCTCCAAGGGTGTGATGAGATTCGGGAAGCGAGGTAAGATGAGTCCGCGATATGTTAGGCCTTTTCCCATTCTTTCTCGAATTGGGGAAACGGCGTATCAGCTAGCCTTGCCGCCCAGTCTTACAGGAGTGCACGATGTGTTCTATGTTTCTTTTCTAAGGAAATATGTTCATGATCCATCTCATGTGTTGGACTTTTTAGAATTGGAGGTCGCTAAGGATTTGACCTTTCCAGAATTTCCAGTACGTATTAAGGATCGCAAGGAACAGGTCCTATGGAACAAGGTTGTTCCTCTGATTAAGGTGATTTGGCAGCATCGCTCTGGAGGCGAGGCTACCTGGGAGCGAGAGGATGAAATGCGGGAGTAGTTTTCCTACCTTTTCCCGTAAGTTTTCTAGTGAGCTTGTACCATTATTTTTCGATCTTGTTACTTTTAGCAATAATTTCGGAGATGAAATTCTTTTAAGGGGGGGAGAATGTAAGGATTGAGGTTTCAGATCCAGTTATCGGGTTAGTTTTTTGGGTTGGATCCCTTAGTTTGGGCCCTGGTGGGGCTGAGACTTAGTTTCCTCGATGCGGTTTAAACGGCGTCTATCAATGTGGACGTATTTTAGGCTGTGCCACGTGGGCTGGCCTTGGGGAGCAAGAGTACGGCCCCGATCTTATCGTCTGAATGGCGTCTTCAATGGACGACGTCATTTAGAGTACGACCCTGCTTTGTCAGAATACGGCCCGGTCTTGTCATCTGAATGACGTCGGACTTGGACGATGCGTTTTCTCCAGCTTCTGTTTGACCCCGCGAACCCTCCCTCCTTTCCCTCATTCTCTCCTTTCTCTTCTCTCTCCTCTCTCCCCTCCAATCTCCGGCGAACCCCTTCCCCCTCTCCTTGCTTTCCTCTCCCCATTCCTCCTCTCCCTCCACTCCAGTAACCTCCCAACTTCCTCCACTACCACCACCACTTCCTCCGCAGAGTATTTCTCTCCAGACGGTGGCCGACGTCCCGGTGGAGTAACGGTGTCTATGGCGGTATCGACGGCGGCGTGTGGCGAGGCGGGTTGGCGGCTTGGAGCTAGGAGGAGTTTGAGTAACCGGTGACGATCCTCGTTGTATTTCATTTAAAAACCACGTTTTTCCCGCTTTGGAGCATGTTTAAGAGTTTTCTTGGGGTGAAAATACTAATTGCATGTAATGAGAATTTGAGTGTTTTAATGGATATTTAGGTTCTTCTCCTCCTTCTCCACTTTTTAGTGTTTTTATACGATTTGGGGGAGGAAATCCCACCCTGTGGATTGGGAGATGGCGGAGGAAGAACCTATCTGTGAGGGTTAAATGGCGTCGGGGGACAGCGACGCTTTTTAGAAAGGCGGCTTCCACCCGCGACGCGATTTAACCCAAATAATAGACTCTGTCTCTAGACTGATGAGCGTCTATGGACAGCGACGCCTTTTGAACGGCGCCTTCCATGCTCGACACGTTTTAAGTCAAATCACCCCAAGGTCTGTCTCTGTTTCTGTCGTTATCAGGCGACTAGGGACAGCGACGCTTTTAAATGACGACCTTGTTGAACGACGCCTTTTAGGCCTTCTTTCGAGGCCAGATTTTGAACCAGTTTTGGAGGCTTGAATGACGTCGACCTTGGGCGACGTGATTCAAGACAGAATCTCATTAATTCATGCAATTAACATGTGTTTACATTGTTAGATAGTTTAGTTAATTTCATGCTTGAGATCATACTTATGGACGATGGGTTTTACGTGATCGGATCGCACCGTATTGCGTTTTGTGCGATCATAGACCTAGAGTGACAGTTGTTAGCGCTTAGGCACCCTGTGTCGGTGTGGTAGTGACACGGCGCCGGTGTGGGAGTGGTGGGGTGACGCCTAGAGAGCGGGTCACTTGGTGTACTCCGGGGTATAGCTAGTACCGGTGTGGGAGTGGTACATTTGGAGTGTCACTCGTACTGGGGGAAGCAGAACCACTTAGAGCTTGTCAGGTCGGAGTAGCCAGTGCGCTATCCGAGGGGTTGCTGTTTGGTCTCAGCGAGTCGGTGTTTCCCGCGTTCGGCCATATGGTTGGCGTGTTTTGCCGAGACGCTGGTTGTGGGATCTGTGGTAGAATGGTTTCAGAATTGTGCATGTTATATTTCGAATGTATGTGTTTTATATCGAAATCTAGGAATTGTGTTTACTGCTTTACTTAAATTATCTATATTTGTGTTGCTGCACTTATGAGTGCGTGAGTGGGAGGTGGGGATCGAAGGATCCCTACTGAATCTTTTCAATGAGACTCACCCCTACGGTTTTCAGGTGAGGGTTCCAGGCAGGCGTAGCGAGGAGAGTGTTGTTTTGGGTCCCCTGATGTAATTGTTATTTTATTTTCTGACCTGTATGCTTAATTATTTCCTTTCAATTGGAGTATGTAATTATTTACTGAGTCGAATCGCATTGTAATAATTTTTAAT
Organism: Zantedeschia hybrid cultivar; assembly: GCA_030544215.1. NCBI lineage: Eukaryota > Viridiplantae > Streptophyta > Magnoliopsida > Alismatales > Araceae > Zantedeschia > Zantedeschia hybrid cultivar. The sequence continues at coordinate 48,137,304 of JARZZO010000009.1, forward strand.
TTTTGCATTTCCTTTTTAATTCAATGCGATGTGAATGTTTAGCTTAGTTTATTATTTATTTTCCAGACTTATCAAGATCCTAGTTTGCCTTCAAATTAATGATTCGGTACCCATTTAGTAATCGGATCCCCGATTATAGAGTGGCGGGTCGTTATAGATACTCCCTAACCAAACACTAAAAACAGCTTCTATCACTATTGATATTAAAATTAATGTTAGTACAACTTCTTAATACTGAAACCAAATCAGCTGCTAGATAGTGGCATAGTGCCTAGTAAGATTAGTTAATCATGTATTGCATAAATCAGTGGGGGTTTTATTGACTGATACATCATAATAATTGGTGGGGTATTAGTAAGTTAGGTGCGATGTCAATTCATTAGCTAGAGTCTTGTTGAGTTGAACAATATATTAATTGGTGGAGTATTGGTGAGCTAGGTGTTGCATTGGTTGCCCACCGGATCAACCAGTTCCTATAATTGAATTTGTTTTCCAATAAGGATAATTCTTAAAAGGGTGTTGGGAATGGACATTTGGTTGAGCTATCATAAAAATCCCATGTTTCTTTATTTGTACTTGCATCTCCATAACTTCTATGTCCATTTTGTAATTTTGGTGTTTAAAAGTTTTATTTTTTGAATATTTCAATTTTTATTTAAAAAGATCTTATTCAACCCTTCCTCAAGGGTTTGTCTTAGTTTGAGCCCACATGTTAGACAATTACAGGAGAAATATGGCAATACATTTCTTTAAGATAAGAGGGAGATGTAGAGTGATAAGAATTAGCATGTAATTAAAGTTATGTCAGAATGTCAAACTTTAGGTGAGTGTTTTGAAAACCTATGTCCAAAATGTCAAACTTTAGGTGAGAGTTTTGAAAACCTCTTAAGTTCCTGGTAAATATTTCAGAAAAAATAGTTCAATTTTATGTCAGATACCATAAAAGTTTTTTTATCTTTTTGAGGCAATTAATGAAGTGGTATGAAGTGATGAACAACTATTATATATAATTTTCATTGACTTAGATAAGGCGTATTTTTAAGCACCTAAGATTATAAGAGTCAATTTAATGGCTATGATTGAAGAAAGATGGCTCCAAAGGATATATTGAGATGATTATGGATATGTCCAAGAAGACATGTACTAATGAGAATTGTGGAGAGACCTGCGAATTTTCCATTATTATAACATTGTATCTAGAACATGCATTTAAGTTCATACCTCTTTCTTTATCTTACTTGCGGATGTAAGTGACAAAATATTCACATGAAAAGATCATTTGATGCATATTATTTTCAAGGAATATTATTTTAATTAGTGATTAATTATAAATGGTTTAAAAGCTAAGTTAGAAGCATAAGTAATTTTATTTTAATTAGTGATTGATTATAAATGGTTTAAAAGCTAAGTTAGAATCACAGGATTTTAGAATTTTTTGAACTAAATCAACATATAGGAAATATAATTTCAAGGATATATCATTAAACAAGAAGATATACTAATGATTTAATTAAGTTATTCCTAAAATTAGTAATCTTTTGATGTTGAAACTTAAATATTTATGAGAATGAGGAGATCCACAAGGATGTTGCACATAAATTAAGGCAAAATAGCGATAGCAGAGGAGTGGATATGCAATCCTTTATGATTGAAAAATATTCTCAAAATTTAAAGCTTTATAAAGTGACTTAAAGACTGTCCTAATTGAATGTGTCAAAGCATTAGTCAATGATGAAAGAAAATATACTAAACATATGCTATGAAGATGAGGACGTTGAGATCAATATATAGAATGACTAAGAAAGATAAAATTCAAACAAATGTATCCACATAGATTGAAGATTAACTCCAATTGATGTTAAGAAAAGGTAAGCACAACTAATTTGGGCATGTGCACCACACTCTAAGGCCTTTGCCAGTTTAGAAGGTGTAATCAAATAGTGGAAGATTGTAAAAGGACTAGGCAAAGACATAAAGTAAGATGCTCCAACATAATGAAGAAAAGAGCTGCATTTTCTATATATATTTAATTGTAGCCATAGTATTGGACAGAATAAAAGTGATTGGATTATTCCTATACTAAATCGAAATAAATGGGATAAGACACTAATAATGATGATATAATAGTGTTTAAATTATATGCTTAGTCCTTTTCTAGCGTGGAATTAATTTTAGGTTCAATTTTATAACTAAAATTTATAGTCCAGTGTCCTCACTTGTGCTTCCCATGTTACATTTTTCTAAAGCCCCCAAAAATACCCTATTCTATACCCTCTTGCCAAGCATGAGAGTGGAAAAATAGTTTTTTCTTAGTGGAAAAATAGTTTTTTCTTATCTAACATAGTATATTTTGTTTCGTTTATGATGATTTTTAACCATGAAAAGGCTATTTGTGTCTATTTACTACTCTTTGGAATGTTTTTTCTATATGTGATATTATGAGTAGGATAATTTGAATAAGATGAGATGTGGTTCTTAGAGGAATTAAGAGTCTTAGTTTCTTTAATGGGATGGACTAGAAATTAATAGCCATGGGTTGAATACATCAGACAACAAACTCAATGGATTGAAAATAAAATCAAAGGTTGGCTTTAAATTGTGCTTCAATTTTTCATATTATACTGTTAAAATAACATCCTCAATTACATTTTGTCAACTTTTAGAGTGAGCTTCCATCTTCCATAAATTTTATAGTATAGTAATGTCCTCAAACTACACTTTCTGATTTTCTATTTAAGTGATCAAACAACAATAATAACAAAGTGTTCCCAACAATGTCTATCCTTAAAAAGCTTATTCCAAATTTACTCATGTCAAAATTACATCTTTAATGTTGAAATATTCTCAGCTTCATTTTACATAAATCTTTAATTTTACTAACTTAGTTACTTGAATTTTCTTAAGACTTGTGTATATCAAGTTGGAGCCCTTTTATTTTGATTATAATAAGGAAGTACCTTTTAAGCATCCTACTATAGCAATCCTTTATAGCATGTATTCAAAAAATAACATGTACGAGTTAAATGGTTTGTTGACATACATACACGTGTGTGTAGTACTCCTTCCAAATGCGACAAAGACTTGTTTACCTACAAGTTCATATAATATTTTCATAATTTTGAGAAAATTTCATTGTAAAGTAATTAAATAACATTAGGATAGATATATATGATAGTAGTTGAATTATTTTATAATGTGGTTAGACTATTTGGTAAAGATCACAAATCCGTGTTAGTATGAAAGAGAAATTTTTACATATGATAGTTGTGCCAAGACAAAGAATCATGTCAAACTTGTTGCTTTGTATAACATAGGAAAAGGGATTAAAGTCCTTTCTAATATTTTGATGGCATGAAAGGAGCAAATACAATGATAGAGTTTTGTCCACCAAAACCAAAAGAGTTGGAGACAGCTTCAAGTCATAAAGATTAAACAAGTTAAAAGAGAAGAACAAGTGTTGGGTGGCTTTGAAATTGCATGTTTATAATCATGGAGAATTATATACTTACCTACATGAACATCATGTTGTTTCTTAAAATTTGGAACTGTGTCAATAGTAACTTCTAGTTCCAAATCCTGCACAAAACAAATAAACGTGAACTGGAGTAGTACTTTGATAAAGATATTGAGAAACACCATAAAGAGTTATACATATTGGTTAATGGTTGGATGTAGCTAGCTTGTGGTAATAGCCTTAAGGGTTACAATAGCTTCCAATGCTCCAGCCGCCCCAAGACGATGTCCTATCATGGACTGGAATAAAGGACAAACACTTATTTTAAATGCAACATATTATAAATATATTTAATAATTAATTAGGTACACATACATAATTCATTAACAAATCGAAGACTAAGGTGGTAAAACCACCAATTTTTTTTTCAAGGCATGGCTTATAGTAATTATTTTTTCAATTATTGAGTAGAGTGATTGAAAAATATATTAATAGTGAGTGTATGAGATTATAAAATAGTAATTTAATTGTAGATTTAATGTCATTTACTTCTAAATTTGGCATATAATTTATAACATGAAGTTTTTCCAAGGCTTAATTTAAAATGTAGTTAAGCTTTTTTCGTGATAGAGTAACCTAATGTAAAAATAGTCTTTAAATTGTAAATTACTCTAATGTAGCATATTTTTTTTAGTTTGTTACGTACATACTTTTTATTTTTTATATGTACATTAAGGATTTTCATAGTAAAATTCAACAAAGATATGCTTAAACATGGCGAATATAATTCTAAAGCTTTCAACAACTAGTTCTTGATAATTTTTTAGTTTTGTAAGCCTTTCTTAGTTTTGTCTCCATAGAATGCCAAATTAGTAACAATGTCTACGTGTATCTAATCACCATGAGACATTACCATATTGATAAATTTTTTATGATCGAAAGGACTTAGTAGCAGGATGCTCCACTATTTTTTCCAATAAATTTTTAATGATGGTGGTCACTTTCACATTACTTGAATAGAGGTAAAAAAAATATTTATTCCCTATGTCCTCTTTGATAATTGAATAAATCTAGAGTAGAATGGTTTATTCATGATATCCCACCTTGTTTGCTTCTAGTTGTTTAGATTCATTTGAATAAGCAATCCGATTATCAATGCAGGCCGAAGAAGTATCAGTTTCCAAGGTTCTTGGATGATACTGAAAGCATGTTTCTTTCAATCTTAAAGTTTCGACAACTATCCTTGTAATCTTAGGAATGAAAGGAATGCAATATTCTTGGTCCCTCCATGCATGCATGTTTTAAAACAACAGTATTTGTCTGAGCATTATGAATAAAATATGAAATCCACAGGAATTCAGCTTGCACTATTGACTAGTGTTATGATCGTGCATCAAAATCACAAATCCAATTACCTAGGACAGCATGCGTGGAGTTATATGGTGTTCAGACACCTACATTTGTGTCTCATAAGTCAAAGTTACTTACTTTGGTCCCATTCATTTTTATTTCGGCAGTGTCCTTGAAAGCCTTCTTTATGGCATTGACTCCAGCTAAATCTCCTGCCACTGTTGATGATGCATGAGCATTTATATAGTTTACCTGAAATTTCAAAAACATACATCTCTTATAGCATAAACCATTTTGGGAAAAAAAGTGTCTAGTATCACTTTATCGGTCAAATAAGTAAAATTAAGTAAGCACATTATTCCAGTAATAACTTTTAGAATAAAATGTTTTCAGGCGCAATTTACCTCCTCTGGAGATACTCCAGCATTTTCCAATCCATTGAGTATACAAGAACATATTCCCATTCCATCAGGTCGTGGATTTGTCATGTGATAAGCATCACAGGTTATGGCACCTCCTAGATACTCTGCAATTACGTTTGCTCCTCTCTTCCTTGCATGTTCTAGCTAGGCTCTCCATAATCTTTCTGGCCGTCATAAGATAGCAAAACTAAATCTTAAATGGCCACTTTAGATGGTTAGCTAGATAAGAATAAAATAGATCTGTAAAGCGAGTGTACGTACAGGAACAAGTTAATTAAGATCACTGAGAAATTAACCATGTGTGAATGTTGAATGTGGATAAGAACTAATTAAGGGCATTAAGAAATGGGCCGGAGAGATTAAAGAGTACAGCGTACGTACAAGAGATGTACATAGTTGAAATATTGGGATTTTCCACATCATACTTATATTTCAAATGAGAAGATTTAAATTAGAAAGAATTACCAACACAGCTGATCCCTCGCCTAGCACAAAACCATCACGGTCTTTATCCCATGGTCTTGATGCTCTTATCGGCTCATCATTTCTTTGCGACAGTGCTCGACATGCTGCGAAACCCCCAACTACGCAAGGTACTATGGACGAATCTGTTCCCCCAACCAACATAATCTCAGCTTCTCCCCTTTCTATGTGTTTGGCAGCAGAATATATACAAAAGTTAGCAGTTGCACATGCTGCCGAGATGGAGTATGTTGGTCCCGTTAGATTCAAATGTGAGGCTAACAGTACCGATCCCGTATTAGTAACTGAGTACGGCACAAAAGATGGAGGGATTTTCTTAATTCCTTCTTGACGAAAGTCCTCTACTACATTGCCAAAGATCGTTATGCCGCCCATGCTTGATCCCAGTATCACCCCCATCCTAGATCGATCCATCTGCATGGAAAATATATAATTCAAAATCAAGAGAGAAAAATAAAAAATATATAATTAATTAAGACGGAGTAATTAATATATAACTCAAAGAATTGTGATCAAAGCTAGCTAGCTACTTGATATTATTATATATATTTCACTGGAGAGTGACAAATAATATATACTACGTACATTGCTATGATTAAAACATAGCTGGCATCGAGATGAATAGAATTTTCCAAAAGGTTCGATATATATATCAGCTTGCTAAGAAAATTGATGTAATATTAGAGATGATTAAATAAGGCCACTTAACAGTTTGTAAGACTTGCAATCCAAGGTTGGCATCTTCAACCGCGTTGATGCCGGCTACCAAGCAGTACCTCCAACAGGGATCAAGCTGACTAGTGATCTCCTCGTCAATATTATATCCTTTATGATCTGCAGAGAAGTTACAAATCTGGCCTGCAAATTGTACGGGTAAGGAGGATGGGTCGAACCTATCGATCATCCGTACTCCGCTTTGTCCATGCAAAAGCTTGTCATAGAACACGTTAACATCATTTCCAAAAACTGATGCCAAGCCCATCCCGGTCACAACTATCCGTTTCTTGGGGTCTCTCTCTCGTTTTGGTGCAGTACTGGCCTTGGGAATATTGGACATGCTCATCTTTTGCTGTATGATGATGACATTCTGCTTGATACTCGAGTTGAAATTTTTTTTGCTGCCTGAAAGAAATTGAGAAGTACTACACTAGTTTAATTTCCATGATAAGGAAGTGCCCAACTACACATGAAGGAACCTTGAGTTACATATATATATATATATAACATAATATGATTATTTCCAGTTCAAATCCAGGGGATATATACAAAGCAAATTAATATTCTCTTAATCGAATCACTACCTAGTGACAATGTCTATTTATTTACAAGAATGGTTGCAACTTGAACGCAAGAAATGGACACTGCAATAATTAATGACCAAAGTGAATTCAAGATGAAAAAGGTTATCTCATGAACATATATATATACAGGTTTTGAACACGTCTGCACATTGCTACTTGAATACAAGACACCTTAACAATGACATAGGTAGATTCGTTGCTTTAAGAAACGCAAACGATGACAACAAATGAAGAAAGGTTACCTGATCATCTGGAAATAGGGAAAAATAAGAGAGAGCAACACTAGAAGAAAAGAGCTTACATGGCACTCCTGTGCTCAATATTCCGAGCATTTTCCCCATCGATCGGTTCAAACCATTGCACTTACGCGAATAAGAAGATCTATTATTCTCTATCTCTCTCCCCTTTGTTGTGTTGTTGGGGCACCATACACAATTAATCGTAGTCATCCTCTCTCTCTCCCATCCTCCTCCTTGCTTCTTCTTTATTTCCTCGGCATGAGAATAACTATGAGAGAGATATGTTTTATAGGCAACTTTTAATTGAATTGGACAATGGGCTTTTCCTAGTGACTTGGATGAGAATTATGATCATAACTTGCTAACTGATATCCGTTGAGTGGGAAGAAACTATCTTCGCATGGTTTGGACATGAATCGAGTGTGGTTAACAAATTAATGGACAGCTTTCCAGGACTATGTTCTCCTCACGATCTCTTGATAGGTAGAACAGTCACGTAATAAGCCTTCTGCGGTCATGTACGTACATGGAGAACGGACTTATTCTTCACACCAAATGGAAGACATAGCAGAACGGTTGTCTATTTTGTACCATTGGCTCGTGTGCTCCCACACTTCAAGCATGAACTCGAGACGTGTTTTCTAGGAGACTCTAGAGAAGAGCACAATGCCCAATATTTCTAGTTGACATATTTACGCTTTTTCAAGAGCCTTAGGACTCCATCTTGGAATATGAAAGTATACGTCATTTTCTTTTTTATGTTAAAAATTTGGATTATGCGAAAATTTAGAATAAGGATGAGAGGTGGCCTCTATATGTATTATATCATTGATGTTGAGACTAAGATATTAATTATACACAAATTAAAATGTAATGATTAGAATCAAAATTTCGTTTAGATGAACAATTTATTATGCAATTTTTTAGGCCTTTGTCTACATTATTTCTCTCTCTCTCTCTCTCTCTCTCTCTATATATATATATATATATATAGGGAAAAGATTCAACACGCCCCTTAGATATGCCCCCTCAAAAATACACCTACTCCATGTCAAAATAAATAATTTTTTTATAAATTTTTAAATATTCAAATAAGATCCTTAGGGTTGATCATGTTGAACCTCTCGAAACGATTTTGATGAAACAAATCACTTATAATTATAATAAATGTTATTAGTAAGTTTAGAGGTAATTAAGTGTTCATTTTCATATTTTGCAAGAACATGTAGCCAAATTTATTTTTAAATGAGTATGAATGCAATAATTTTTTTGGATTCAAGTATTATTTTTTTAAGATTAAAACGAGCTCAAAAATATACTCCAAAAATCAAATTTGAATGAAAAAACTAAAATCCAATCATGTGGGTATTAGTCGACCAGATGCAATATTGGTCGACCACTACTAGTACTCAATCTAACCAAGCTGGCCTAGTTGGTCGACTCGTACTAGTACTTAGGTAACCATAAGCGTGTGCATTGGTCGACCAATCTTGGACCTGGTTGACCAATACCAATAGGGGCCTACTTAGGTTGTCTTCAACCTACATTACTTCTGAACGTCCAGTCTTGGGTCCTGGTTGACAAGAACGACCTAGGCGCCCATATGAACGGGCAGACTCACCCGTGTTTGTCTTGTCCAGTGCAAGAACAATTACATGGGCTACTTTTTGCCTCAAGGATTGACACGCTAGCTTTTCTCCCATGATCATACATAAAGTTTTTAATGTATCTTGACTTTTGACGTACTTTTTGTTGAGATACTTTTTCCAATTGTGTGCAACCTATCACCATCAACTTTTTTCCTACCATCATAAGCTCTCCAAGGAAACTTCTTGTAGACACTATTTTGGAAAGTGACCTATATGCTAGCTCCCAACTGGCCGGTACACATGGACGATAATAGAAGAGTAGATTTCAAATTAACTTGGGATTCTTTTGTTAAAATACTTTGGAGGAAAAAAGTACATTTTTTCTCACCTACCACCCAACGTTGAGATTTCCTTTGGACCTGTAAAAAGGATAGCTGTGGACTATTTTGGCAAGGGTCTTAGAAGAGAAAAACATGCCACACATTTGTGAGAGCTTGAGAGAGTTTTTGAGCTAACTTCGTCATCCTCTTTGATTAATCTTCTTACCCCTTAAAAGGAAGGTTTCGTGTGTGAATCTCTCTCATGTGTGCAGGTCAAGAGGGTCAGTTGTAACTTGGTGGATCTTCTTCCTCTTGATCACGACCGGACCAAGACCAAGAAGAAACTTCTTTAGTGCTTATATGATGATCGTCTAAGAAGGAAGGAGAAGCCTCTTAAGAATAGCTATTAGGAGGATTCAAAGGAGAAATATTTGAACCATCTTCATCTCTTAGAACAAGATCACCACAAGAAGGGAGTTCATAATCATTTGCTATCTTGTAATATTAAGAAAGCTATAAAGTTTTGTGTGTGAGGTGTAGGGGTTCCTACCTTTTTCTGTCTTCTCTTGTTGATTGTCTTTCTTAGTAGAAGAGGGCCAACTTTTGCGAAGGTTAGAAGTTGTTTTTCCTTTCTTGCTTGAATAGGGCTATCATTTGCGAAGGGTAGAGGTATTGTAACGACCCGCCACCCTATGATCGGAGATCCGATCACTAAATGGGTGTCGAATCATTAACCAACTGTCTCACACCCGGATCTCATACACACATCTGGAGGAGTAAGCGTTAAACAAGGTTAAATATAACATTCACACGGACTACAAGGAATTACAGTGCGCAGGAAGGAAATTAACAATGTCCGTACACAGTCCAACAATAATTACATAGCCGAAGAAATTAAATAAGTACAGGCAGAAACAAAGTACAACAACATCGGGGCATATCCCGGAACTGAGATAGCTGCTGGTCCGCACACCCAAGAGAACACCACCTGCCGCAACTCGCCACGAGGTCCACACCTGAAACCGCAGGGAGTGAGCCACACCAGAATTGGGCTCAGTAGGGATCATCTGATCCCCTGCCTCCTACTCACACACCCACAAGTGCAATAAACAAAGATACAGGTGGTTAAGACAAGTAAAGCTGTAACACACTACTCCTAAATCTCGATATGAACCACATGCATTCGAAATGTAACAAGCATATCTCTAGAATCATTCTATTAAGAAGCCTACAACTCGCGTCTCGGCAAAACACGCCAACCACGCCTCCGAAAGTGGGAAACACCGACCACACAACCGAAAGTGAGAAACACTGACCACACAACCGAAAGTGGGGAACACCAACCACACAATCGAAAGTGGGAAACACCGACCCGCTGAGACCAAACAGTAACCCCTCGGATAGCACATTGGCTACTCTGGCCCAACTGGCTCAGGTGGTTACTGTTGGGTTTTCTTGGGTTTCTCCGGATCGCTCACGCAGCGGAAAATAAAATATTACAGCGATCCGTTTACCCGTTTCGAAAAACTAAAAACTACGATTATCGGATAATCGATTCTCACCGTGTGCGGATTCGAATCCGCAACCGTTCGGTTCCGTCGGTGCGACACCGCAAGCCGCGCAAGTGCCCGGCCTCTAGCGAAGTCCACGCGATCCTCCCCGCGACGGATATCCTCGCGTTCCTCGTTCTTCGCAGCCCATGAAACCTCCGCCGGTCGCCGCAATGATCGCCGCAACGCGCGGACGATTTCCCGTCGAACGGGATTCGGAGAAGCGGCGGAGCAGATCTAGATCTGTCTGGACGCCAGAGAGAGAGAGAAACAGAGGAGGGGCGGCTAGGGTTAGCAGCAGCTTGGCCTGTTCAGCCCGTTCGCTATGTTTTATACTAACCGCGCGATTTTTCATAAAAACCCCCGATTTGTATAAGACCCATTTATTTATCCATCGCCTTGAGAATCATTTGCGTGTGACCCTCTAGGCCCAAGTACCAGTCCAGTTAATGGCCCAACAAGTCCAGTGACTCATCACTGACTTTATTAATCAATTAATAACCATTTATTAATTAATTAATCAATCGAATTGATGTCGCACATCGAATTCGACCGGGCCTCCGATCACGTTGGGTGCCAAGCAACACCTCGTGAATCCGGAAGGTATTGGGGTTAAGTAACCCACTCTTAGAACCTTTCCGCCGACAGTTACCGCGTGGATATAATCCTTCATTCGTACAATGCTCTCGAGTCAACTTAGGGCATGGCGAGCTGTCAAACCCTAACCGGTCGACTCACTTGGATTGGATGCCGCTGATGAATATCGGAAAACTCCTTTCCCGATATTATCGTCCGCCCTGGCCAGGGACTTTCGCACATCCTTCCTAGAGCATTCTCTCTCTAAGTACCGAGAGCGAATGATTCCTTATTGACAGACAATTCCCTTCGACGGTATTCTGCTGTACCCAATCCTTGGCGTATTAGAATCCTGTGGCTCGAGATTCGTAAACCAAGGTCAAAGCACAGAAGTCCACTGACAAGGTGTCCTTGGTGTCTCAGGTCCGAGGACCATCCACGCAACTGCGACAATAGAATCAAGCTGGTTGACAGTGAGGTACAATACCATCCAGCGATTCAGTCGGATCAGTTCAGTGAACTCATTCTCCAATGAGCACCTACAGATTCGCCTTAGTGTCTCCACACAAGTGACTTATGAGATTAGTCACCCTCATCATATGAGTAGGAGTAATCTATACTAGTCTAACCTGATATCCGATGTCCTTCTCGGATATCCTCCGACTAGGAACAATTAAGAATATGTGTGTTTAAGTGATCAGTCTCATTAGTATGATCTCATCATAATCTGATCACTATAGCACATATGCATGGACTTCATTATGAAACGATAATTAATGCAATTTACACATAATGAATATTATGCCATTTTATTAATAAATGAACGAGATTTACATAGTCAGATTGGCTTGTAGGCCACCTAAAACTAACAATCTCCCACTTGGACTAAAGCCAATCACCTTTATACAATAATCCTATAGACTCTAGGTGACGCTCAAACACAATTTGAGCCAACGGTTTTGTCAGTGGATCTGCTACATTGTCGACGGATGGAACTCTTTCCACTACTACATCTTCTCTGGATATGATCTCTCTGATAAGGTGAAAGCGCCTCTAAATATGCTTCAATTTCTGATGAGACCGCGACTCTTTCGCTTGCGCAATGGCTCCATTGTTGTCGTACAACAGTGAAACAGGCTCAGAGATGCTGGGAACTACGCCGAGGTCGGTGATGAATTTCTTCAACCACACTGCTTCCTTGGCGGCTTCAGCTGCAGCAATGTACTCAGCTTCAGTCGTCGAATCTGCAGTGGTTGCTTGCTTGGAACTCTTCCAGCACACTGCACCTCCGTTCAAAGTAAACACGAATCCAGATGTAGACTTGCTATCATCTGGATCCGATTGGAAACTTGAGTCAGTAAAGCATCGCAGTTTCAAGTCACCTCCTCCATAGACAAGAAACATATCCTTAGTTCTTCTCAAGTACTTAAGGATACATTTCACTGCCTTTCAGTGCTCTTCGCCTAGATCAGCCTAAAATCTGCTCGTAACACTTAGAGCAAATGCAACATCAGGCCGTGTACATAGCATGGCATACATGATAGATCCTATGGCAGAGGCATAGGGTATTCTATCCATGAATGCCCTCTCATCAGGAGTCTTAGGAGACTGCTCCTTTGAGAGACTAATTCCATGTCTCATCGGTATGAGACATCTCTTGGAATTTTCCATGCCAAACCTTTTAACTATGGTGTCTATGTACAAGGATTGGGTCATTCCAAGCATCCTCTTTGATCTATCTCTATAGATCCGTATTCCTAATACGTAGGATGCTTCTCCCAAATCCTTCATGGAGAAGTTTTTCGACAGCCAGATCTTTACTGATGACATCATAGCTACATCATTCTCAATGAGTAGTATGTCATCTACGTAAAGAACTAGAAAAGTGACTGCACTCCCACTGGTCTTCTTGTACACACAAGGCTCATCTTCATTCTTAATGAAGTTATAAGACTTGACAGCCTCGTTAAATCTTATGTTCCAGCTCCGGAAAGCCTGCTTCAGTCCATAAATGGACTTCTAAAGCTTGCACACTTTATCTGAAGATTCTTTGGATGTGAAACCTTCTGGTTGTATCATATACAACTCTTCCTCAAACTTACCATTGAGGAAGGCAGTCTTCACATCCATCTGCCAGATTTCATAATCAAAATGTGCAGCAATGGAGAGTAGAACTCTGATCGACTTTATCATGGCAACTGGTGAGAAAGTCTCGTCATAGTCAATTCCTTGCCTTTGACGATATCCCTTTGCCACCAACCTTGCCTTATAAGTGTCGATCCGTCCATCAGCACTGATCTTTCTCTTAAAGATCCACTTGCAACCGATGGGTACAATACCCTCGGGCAAATCTTCCAAGTTCCAAACTTGGTTGGTGTACCTGGACTGGATTTCTTAGTTCATGGCTTCTCGCCATTTCCCGGCTTCTGGGCCTTCTATGGCCTCCTGGTAGGTTTTCGGATCATCATCCTCATTATATTCTACCTTAGACTTACCTTCAGCAATATGTCCTACATATCGTTCGGGTAGTCTAGGTACTCTACCAGATCTACGAGGCTCATCTGTGTGTACCTGAACAGATTCAAGAACTGATATTTCATCTGATGATAATGCAGCTGTTTGGGGATCTGGAACCTCTTCCAGTACTATTTTACTCTCACTATTCTCCTGGATAAGGTATTCCTCTTCCAGGAAGACAGCTTTCCTGGCGACAAACACCTTTTGTTCACCAGGATGGTAAAAATAGTATCCAAAGGTTTCCTTTGGATATCCCACAAACCTGCATTTATCAGTTCGTGATTCCAGCTTGTCAAGATCATGCCTCTTTACATGAGCAGGACAACCCCAGACTTTAACATGTTTAAATTCTAGTTTCCTACCTTTCCATATCTCATATGGAGTAGAGGCCACAGACTTGCTGGGTACTCTGTTCAGTAGGTATGCTGCTGACTCTAGAGCATACCCCCAGAGGGACACTGGTAATCTTGAAAAGCTCATCATGGATCGCACCATGTCCAACAAGGTGCGATTCCTCCTTTCTGATACATCATTCATCTGTGGTGTACATGGAGGGGTCAGCTGAGAAAGGATACCATTATCCTTTAAGAATTGTGTGAAATTAGTACTCAAATATTCTCCTCCTCGATCTGATCGAAGAGATTTAATACTCTTTTCTAACTGCTTCTCAACCTCATTCTTGAATTCTTTGAACTTCTCAAATGCTTCCGACTTGTACTTCATTAAGTACACATAGCCGAATCTTGAGAAGTCATCGGTGAACGTGATGAAGTAAGAAAAGCCACCTTTGGCTTGGGTGGACATTGGACCACATACATCTGAATGTATTAGTTCCAAAATGTCCTTGGCACGTTCTCCATGTCCAGTAAATGGAGATTTTGCCATCTTTCTCATAAGGCAGGATTCACATGTTGCAAAGGATTCGTAATCGAATGCAGTTAAGTAACCATGCTTGTGCAACTTTTGCAACCGGTTTTCGCCAATGTGCCCAAGTCTATAATGCCACATGTAGGCTTGGTTTACACAATTCTTGCTCTTCTTAAGAGCATTATCAATATGAAGATTGTAATAAGAAACATCTAAGAGATATAGACCGTTGACTAAAGATGCTGAAGCTATTGATTTATTACCATAATAAATCGAACAACTTCTATTCTCAATAGTCAACCTATATCCTATCTTGTCCAAACAAGATATTGATATGATGTTCTTTATTATGCTAGGAACATAATAACAATCTTCTATTAGTAAGGCGTCTCCCGATGGAAGCCTGAGGTTTGCTGTCCCAACAGCAACCGCTGCAACTTTTGCGTCGTTTCCTAACCTCAATTCCACCTCGCCTTGTCTCAGCTTGCGCTTACTTGTCAGCATCTGTGCATCATGACAGATATGAGAAGCACATCCGGTATCTAATACCCAAGATGTGGAATCTCTAACTGACAAGTTGATATCTATCATATAGATATCTGAAGCTTCAGACAGCTTCACTCTTCTATGAGCTTTATCATGAAGGAACTCCTTGCAGTTCCTCTTCTAGTGACCATACTGCTTATAGTAGAAGCAGTCACCCTTCACTACTCTTTTGCCTTTGTCCTTCGATCTTTTATCGTTAGCTATCATCTCTGCTTTAGAGGCATCCAATGCCGATTCAGCAGGAGGATCAGCTCCAACGACAAAGTCAATGTGCTCAGATCTGAAGACATTCTTCAGGTTTCTGAACCAATCCGAGTAGATCAGGTAAGTCAAAAGGGCATCAAGTATGCCACGGAGTGGGTTATTCGACGACATAATTCCCTACAGGAGATAAGTAAAATCTATTTAGCAGATGTTCAATTATTAAAATTTAAAACAAGACTTGGTCTTTTGTTCAAGTTTAACTCCCACTAATTTTCGACGGACTGTACAACCCTCAGTTATACAGAACGGGAGACGTCGACAGTCTCCTAATGGGGATCAGAATCTCAATGACTTGCACTACAGCCTTGTGGATAGCACAACAAACTATAATACAATCAAAGAGCACCCAACTCATGGGACTTGCAACTCCTTGCAATATCTGATCATAGCTTCGCTCCCCAGAGATTTAATGGCCTTGTGGATAGCACAACAAACCACTAATTCTGGTCTAAGCTAACCATCGTTACGCGACGAGCATAGATTTGCATGCAGCCCTTGTGGATAGCACAACAAAGCTACATGGTTCCTCTACCCCGATCATATAGGCATCTAATGCCATAGCCATAGTTTCTCCTCCCAATTAAGCAGGCCTTGTGGATAGCACAACAAACCTGCCTAAAGTGATACGAATCCTATAACTATAACGATGGTGGACTACGCGGTAAGTTCTCAACTACTCGCGTTACGGCTTAGAGTTTATCTGAGGGTATTTATATAACTTTTATCTTGGTCTCTCCTAGGTGATAGTATATAAATACATCGTATATATTTACTAAATACTATAACCTGCTTTGATTCATAATCAAAAGAAAAACAATGCATCACATACATGTCTAGTGTGGTCATGGATAGCACAGTGGGTTTGACTGGAGCCAACAGTCAAACGCACACACAATCTAACATAACATTTACATTAGATAAATCTGCAAACACATAGGCAAAGGATCTTCATCTTTTCGCCTTCCTAGTTGCAGCTGTGGATCGTCCTCGCTCCTTCCTCGGTTGCCTCGATCAGATTACAATAATTCTAGAATTACATGTAATTAGAAGGAGCCTTATGCGAGTACAAGAGAGAGGGAGGTAGAAATACATCAGAGAATGAGAGAGGGAGAGATATGCAGATCTCTATTTATTAATAATTTAATAAACATCAATCATTCATCCACAATCCACACAAACACATCATTCATCACATGAATAATTAAATAAGTGCATATCCATGACCACGGTGTGTTTTAAACATCCCACACAGGATTCAGCGCATCACATGGCTAAAATAAAAGAGTTTTCAAAAATATATAACTTTGGCTTTCAAAAAGCTGGGATCCAATCAAAATTGATATTTGAATTTCGAAAACTCATTTTATTAACTTAACATGCAATTAAATCAAAATTTAAAAGCATTAAATATACATCACATGCGCACACACTCCAAATTAATAATTCCAGATTATTCCATATAAATTAGAACATTTCTAATAATCTAACACTTAGATTAAATCCCATTAATAATCTAACAATTAGACCATTTAAAGACTAATCTAACTCTTAGATTAATCCAACTAAGTTAATTAATAATTTAACGCTTAAATTATTAATTAACTCTAATTATTAATTAACTAAAAATCTAACTCTTAGATTAGTTAATTTAAAATCAATTATTAACTTAACACTTAAATTAATAATTAACTTTAATTAATTAATAATTACTAATCTAACTATTAGATTAGAAGATTAATGTTAATCATTAATTTAACCCTTAAATTAATAACTAACAATAATAATTAAAGACTACTAATTTAACACTTAAATTAGTCATTTAAGTCAATTATTAATTTAACAATTAAATTAACAACTAACTTAAATAATTAATTAACAATTAGATGAAATAATAGTTAATAATCTAACAATTAGACTAATAACTATAAATAACTAATTTAACCTTTAAATTAAGTAAAATAAGGTTAATTATTAATTTAACAATTAAATTAATATTTAACCCTTAGTTAATCAATCCTATTGTTAATATTTTGGTAATGATTCAAAATCATTTTAAGTCCATTTAAATAAAATAATTGAATAATAAATTTTAAATTTCAAAACAGTTTTTGAATTTTAAAATTAATTCCAATTTCAATTTTATTTTAAATGGACATTGGGGATTAAGGGAGATGGGATTAAGGGCTTTGGTCCCAGCCCATTAGGGTATCTGGCTCGAGCCAGTGGCCCAGCCAGGTCCGAGCCGGGGCTGCACCAGGCGAGCCCGGTCCGGTGGTGGACCAGGCGGTTGGACCGCCCCCTTGAACCGCGCCCTTCCCCCAAACAGAAGCCCCCACCCTGAAACCCTAAGAAGTCTGCAAGTGGTGGCTGGCGGTTGGGGAAAGCAGCAGGGCGCCGGCGGCGGCTGGTGTCGGCGTCGCCCGGCCCGGCCGGCGATGCCCCCAGCGCCGGTGACTAGCCCGGCGCCGGCGGGCCCGCCGGAGAAGCCCAAAAAAAGGGTCGGTTAAGACCTCCTTTAACACCCCAAAAATCTGAATTTTAAACCATGAAGAAGAAGGGCCTCTTCTCCATACTGGCCACCTCGACTCCGGATATAATACCTGGGATGACCGGAGATCCTTCCCCAAGGGTCCGAGGTGTTTTCCAACCCATCCCAACGCTTGGGAGGCCGTTAGAACTCGCCATATAATGCCGTTCTTCGTCCGACGAAGAGCGCAAATAAATCCCCAAATAAAATCCAAAAATTGTAGAATATTAATCAAATTAACCGTGTTCATCACATGAACACAGATCCAACAATTAATTGAAGTTAAAGCATGGAATAACTCATGAAAAAATTAATTTGGAGATCGAAACGGGACGAGAAACAGTGGAACCTGGCTCTGATACCACTGTTGGGTTTTCTCGGGTTTCTCCGGATCGCTCACGCAGCGGAAAATAAAATATTACAGCGATCTGTTTACCCGTTTCGAAAAACTAAAAACTACGATTATCGGATAATCGATTCTCACCGTGTGCGGATTCGAATCCGCAACCGTTCGGTTCCGTCGGTGCGACACTGCAAGCCGCGCAAGTGCCCGGCCTCTAGCGAAGTCCACGCGATCCTCCCCGCGACGGATATCTTCGCGTTCCTCGTTCTTCGCAGCCCACGAAACCTCCGCCGGTCGCCGCAATGATTGCCGCAACGCGCGGACGATTTCCCGTCGAACGGGATTCGGAGAAGCGGCGGAGCAGATCTAGATCTGTCTGGACGCCAGAGAGAGAGAGAAACAGAGGAGGAGCGGCTAGGGTTAGCAGCAGCTTGGCCTGCTCAGCCCGTTCGCTATGTTTTATACTAACCGCGCGGTTTTTCATAAAAACCCCCGGTTTGTATAAAACCCACTTATTTATCCATCGCCTTGAGAATCATTTGCGTGTGACCCTCTAGGCCCAAGTACCAGTCTAGTTAATGGCCCAACAAGTCTAGTGACTCTTCACTGACTTTATTAATCAATTAATAACCCTTTATTAATTAATTAATCAATCGAATTGATGTCGTACATCGAATTCGACCGGGCCTCCGATCACGTTGGGTGCCAAGCAACACCGCGTGAACCCAGAAGGTATTGGGGTTAAGTAACCCACTCTTGGAACCTTTCCGCCGACAGTTACCGCGTGGATATAATCCATCATTCGTACAATGCTCTCGAGTCAACTTAGGGCATGGCGAGCAGTCAAACCCTAACCGGTCGACTCACTTGGATTGGATGCCGCTGATGAATATCGGAAAACTCCTTTCCCGATATTATCGTCCGCCCTGGCCAGGGACTTTCGCGCATCCTTCCTAGAGCATTCTCTCTCTAAGTACCGAGAGCGAATGATTCCTTATTGACAGACAATTCCCTTCGACGGTATTCCGCTGTACCCAATCCTTGGCGTATTAGAATCCCGTAGCTAGAGATTCGTAAACCAAGGTCAAAGCACAGAAGTCCACCGACAAGGTGTCCTTGGTGTCTCAGGTTCGAGGACCATCCACGCAACTGCGACAATAGAATCAAGCTGGTTGACAGTGAGGTACAATACCATCCAGCGATTCAGTCGGATCAGTTCAGTGAACTCATTCTCCAATGAGCACCTACAGATTCGCCTTAATGTCTCCACACAAGTGACTTATGAGATCAGTCACCCTCATCATATGAGCAGGAGTAATCTGTACTAGTCTAACCGGATATTCGATGTCCTTCTCGGATATCCTCCGACTAGGAACAATTAAGAATATGTGTGTTTAAGTGATCAGTCTCATTAGTATGATCTCATCATAATCTGATCACTATAGCACATATTCACGGACCTCATTATGAAACGATAATTAATGCGATTTACACATAATGAATATTATGCCATTTTATTAATAAATGAACGAGATTTACATAGTCAGATTGGCTTGTAGGCCACCTAAAACTAACAGTTACTCCTTCCCCCAGTACGAGTGACACTTCACAGGTACCACACCCACACCGGTACTAGTTAACCTCGGGGTTCACCAGGTGACCCTCTTTCACTAGGCGTCACCCCGCCACACCCCCACCGGCGCTGTGCTCTACCCACACCAGCACAGGGTGATAAAGCGCTACAACTGTCACTCTAGGTCCACAGTAACGCAAAACACAGTACAGTAAGAAGTCCACGGTCGCACGAAACACAACGCGGTGCGATCTGGTCACAAGGAATCCATCATCATCGAGTATAATTTAAAGCATGCCTTTAACCAACTATTCAATTGTCTAACAGTGTAAACACGTATTGGTGGCATGGATTAGTGAGATTCTGTCTTGAATTGCGTCGCCCAAGGCCGACGCCATTCAAGCATCCTAAACTAGTTCATGAAATCTCGGCCTCAGAATATGGCCTAAAACACGTCGTCCTGAGAAGCCGCCTTTTCAAAACGCGTCGCTGTCCTCAGACGCCATTCACAACAGAAACCCGAAACTTGCAGAAACCACAATCGGGACGATTTCTGCCTAAATGGCGTCGTGCTGGCCCGTCGCCATTCTAAATGGCGTCGTCTAGGCGTGACGTCATTTAGCGCTAGAACCCTAAACTGACAGAACCTCAATCAGGGCGATTTCTACCTAAATAGCGTCGTGCTGGCCCGTCGTCATTTAGAATGGCGTCGTCCAGGCGCGACGTCATTTAGCGCCAAAAACCAGGTTCTGCAACTCTACCCGAGGGTCCCCCTTTTCACCCCAAACGCCCCAAAAACACACCAAAACAGAAGAGGAAGAGGGGAAACCAAACTACCATATGAAACCCACAATTCCACATTCATAAACGCGGCCATTCCACTAAGAAAGACCCTTCCTTAACATGCTTATTCTACCCCAAACGCATCATGCTTTACGATGGGAATCACAGATAAAACAATCACAATCCATGCAAGGTTCGTCCCCCTACCGGTTCTTGAACTCCTCCTGGCTCCGCCGCCAAACCGTCGCACCGCAGATCGCCGCCGGTACCTCGATGACATCGCCACTCCGCCGGGATGTCGGCCGCCGCCCGGAGAATGGAACGCCGCGAAGGAAGTGGTGGTGGTAGTGGTGAGAGGTAGAGGGGTAGTGGAGTGGTGGAAGAGGAAGAGAGGGAAAGGAAAGGGAAGGAGGGATCGGAGGGTGGAGAGAGCGAGGAGAGAGAGTGAGAGGGTGAGAATGAGGGAAAGAAGGGAAGGCTCGCGGGGTCAATCCGAAACAGGGTAAAATGCGTCGTCCGAGACAGACGCCTATTAGATGACAGGACGGGCCGTACTGACAGAAGCTCTGAAACGCGTCGCTCACCACAGACGTCGTTCAGACGATAAGACCGGCACCGTACACTGACATCGCAGGGTCGCAGTCTGAATGGCGTCGTCTATCACGGACGCCGTTCAGACGACACGACAGGGGCCGTACTCTCGCGGCCCGAAAACCGCCCACGTGGCGCCCACGTGGCACAACAACAAAATACCTAAATGGCGTCCACCCGGCAAGACGCCGTTTGAAAGGCGTCGTACAGGATAGACGTCATTCAGAAGAAACTCTCAAGACCCCTCAGGGTCCAAACCAGGGGATCTGGTCCAAAACCGACCCGAAAACTGAACCTGAAACCTCAGTCCCTACATTCTCCCCCCCTTAAAAGAATTTCGTCCCCGAAATTGCCTGCTACAAGTAAAGAGGGCGAAATATAACCACTACCAACTCACATGGGAACTTACTAGAAAAGGTAGGGAACTGTTCCCGCATCTCAATCTCGCGCTCCCAGGTTGCCCCGCTCCCGGGGCGATACTACCAAATCACTTAATCCAGAGGTACAATCTCGTTCCGGGGAACCTGTCACTTGTGATCCTCAATACGCACTGGACACTTTGGAAAGGACAAGTTCTCAGCGACTTCCAATTCTGAAAATTCTAACACCTGGGATGGATCCTGAACATTCCTCAGCAACGAAACATGGAACACATCGTACACCCCTGCAAGATTGGATGGCAAGGCTAGCTGGTATGCCGCTACCCCAATTCGAGCAAGAACGGGAAAAGGCCCAACACGTCGCGGACCCAACTTACCTTGCTTCCCAAATCTCATCACACCCTTAGAGGGCAAGACTTGGAGAAACACGTGGTCCCCAACTTCAAACTCAATCGGTCTCCTACCAATGTTAGCACAACTCTTCTGTCTGCCCGAGCTGTAATTAAATTCCACTGCACCACTCTGGCAACCTCAGCACATTGCTATACCAACTCTGATCCTGCTAACTGCCTCTTGCCAATCTCAGACTAAATCACAGAGGATCGACACGGCCATCCGAACAATGCCTCATAAGGCGCCATGCCGATACTAGAATGGTAACTGTTGTAGTACGCAAACTCCACTGAAAACAAACGCTGCTCCCAAGAACCTCCTCAGTCTAGGCAACATGCCCCGAGTATATTTTCCAGAATCTGAATGGCCCTCTCCGACCGCCCATCAGCCTCGGGATGATAGGCCGAGCTGAAGGCTAACTGCGTGCCCAAGGCCTTCCGAAAACTCTTCCAAGACCTAGAAGTAAATCTCAAAGCCCGGTCTGACATGATGGATAAGGGCACATCGTGCAGAAAGAGATGATCCGATCTACAAACAGCTTAGCCAACTTACCGACTGACCAGTCCTTCCTGATAGTCAGGAAGTGAGTTGACATGGTCAATTGCTCAATGATAACCCAGATCACGTTCCCACCCCCAGGGGATACAAACAATCCCAACACAAGTCCAAAGTCACAGGCTCCCGTTTCCATACCGGGATCGGCAAGGACTGCAACAACGCTTCTGGTCTCTGATGTTCCGCCCTAACCTGCCGACAATTCAAGTACCTAACCACAAAATCAACCATATTCCTCTTCCCATAATTCCACGCTGGTAACACAGATCACATCAATCACTCTCACCGATCACATCCTTACACGGGACTCCATACAACCGGTCAATCAAATCAATACTAAGTTAATTATATTCCACAATTCCGCCAAAATTGATAGACCAACATCATTATATAATAACCTTACAAAGTACACATTACAATACCGATTCTCCACCATGACCCAAAAATACATAAAGAGTGCCATAAGAGTTCACAACTACTACCTAATAAGACAAGATAAGAGTGCTCATCTAGCCCAGCATCTCGGACCTCCACTGAAAGAACACACAATACCACACTAGGTACCAGGGCTCCTACTGACCACTCGGCTCTTGACTTGTCTTATTCTTCTGGGGACAGTTCCTCGCAAGATGTCCCTTCCTGCCACAGCCAAAACAGCTACCAATGACCAATGGACATGTCCGATTGCCATGATACCTACCACAACGGGGACAATAATCTGCCGCATCCCGTCTCGTTCCCTGTAGCCTGCTAGCCACAGTCTGCATCTGCTGAGCCGAACCGTCCTCATCCTCATCACATGACGTCTCATGGGACCCGAACTCAAAGGAACTCGAATCGCCTGACGAAAGGACCATTGATTTGCTCTTGCCTTGCTGCTTCCCTCGTGCCGATCGCTCTAACTCTTTCGCCATTTGTTGAAATTGAGTCTCCACCGCTGCCGCGCACCGAACCGCTGACGCCATATCTCTACAACACTGAGATGCCACCATTGTCTTCAGATCATACCGGAGTCCATCTACAAATCTCTCTGTTCTATATTTCTCATGCTCAGATAAGTGTGGAACGAATCTTCCAAGAGCCACAAACTTCGTCTGATATTCTAGAATTGACATATCATTCTGTACCAATTCCATAAACTCCCTTTCTTTGGCCTTCTGGACGAGCCTCGGAAAGTACTGTCCACTGAACTCTCTCACAAACACCTCCCAAGGGATCTCTCTCAAGGATCTATCTGCAAACATCATTCTCTTGATAGTAACCCACCACTCGTATGCATTGTCCTTCAACAAGTAGGTTGCCAACAAGGTCTTATCATTCTCAGCACATTCAAGAACATCAAATGCCTTCTCCACTTAATCCAACGAGCTGCCTCGTCTGGGACCGGTCGACCCGTGAAAGAAGGGGTCTCCAACTTCAAGAACCGCTCCAATACCGTGGACTGGTCAACTCGGGAATTGGATCCCTCACCACCGTCTCCCTGCTGGTATCTAGACATAGCTCCAATCATAGCCTCCACGAAACGATCCACATTATGCCCTTCTGCCCCCGAACTATCATCGTCTGCTCTCGCACCACGAGCCAACCGAACTCTCCTCCTCGGCGCCATCACTATCCCACGAACGCAAAAATCAACAAAAACACGTCAAAACCTATCAATCTACACCAGTAGCCATCGCCTGTACAGACTCGTACTTATTGTTGGACTATAATATCTAACCTAGTTTACCACATACTCGACCAGATTGAGCTATGATACCAATTGTAACGACCCGCCACCCTATGATCGGAGATCTGATCACTAAATGGGTGTCGAATCATTAACCAATGGTCTCACACCCGGATCTCATACACACATCTGGAGGAGTAAGCGTTAAACAAGGTTAAATATAACATTCACACGGACTACAAGGAATTACAGTGCGCAGGAAGGAAATTAACAATGTCCGTACACAGTCCAACAATAATTACATAGCCGAAGAAATTAAATAAGTACAGGCAGAAACAAAGTACAACAACATCGGGGCATATCCCGGAACTGAGATAGCTGCTGGTCCGCACACCCAAGAGAACACCACCTGCCGCAACTCGCCACGAGGTCCACACCTGAAACCGCAGGGAGTGAGCCACACCAGAATTGGGCTCAGTAGGGATCATCTGATCCCCTGCCTCCTACTCACACACCCACAAGTGCAATAAACAAAGATACAGGTGGTTAAGACAAGTAAAGCTGTAACACACTACTCCTAAATCTCGATATGAACCACATGCATTCGAAATGTAACAAGCATATCTCTAGAATCATTCTATTAAGAAGCCTACAACTCGCGTCTCGGCAAAACACGCCAACCACGCCTCTGAAAGTGGGAAACACCGACCACACAACCGAAAGTGAGAAACACTGACCACACAACCGAAAGTGGGGAACACCAACCACATAACCGAAAGTGGAAAACACCGACCCGCTGAGACCAAATAGTAACTCCTCGGATAGCACGCTGGCTACTCCGGCCCAACTGGCTCAGGTGGTTACTCCTTCCCCCAGCACGAGTGACACTTCACAGGTACCACACCCACACCGGTACTAGCTAACCCCGGAGTTCACCAGGTGACCCTCTCTCACTAGGCGTCACCCCGCCACACCCCCACCGGCGTTGTGCTCCACCCACACCAGCACAAGGTGAAAAAGCGCTACAACTGTCACTCTAGGTCCACAGTAACACAAAACACAGCACAGTAGGAAGTCCACGGTCGCACGAAACACAACGCAGTGCGATCTGGTCACAAGGACTCCATCATCATCGAGTATAATTTAAAGCATGCCTTTAACCAACTAATCAACTGTCTAACAGTGTAAACACGTATTAGTGGCATGGATTAGTGAGATTCTGTCTTTAATCGCGTCGCCCAAGGCCGACGCCATTCAAGCATCATAAACTAGTTTATGAAATCTCGGCCTCAGAATATGGCCTAAAACGCGTCGTCCTGGGAAGCCGCCTTTTTAAAACGCGTCGCTGTCCTCAGACGCCATTCACAACAGAAACCCGAAACTTGCAGAAACCACAATCGGGACGATTTCTGCCTAAATGGCGTCGTGCTGGCCCGTCGCCATTCTAAATGGCGTCGTCCAGGCGTGACGTCATTTAGCGCTAGAACCCTAAACTAACAGAACCTCAATCAGGGCGATTTCTGCCTAAATGGCGTCGTGCTGGCTCGTCGTCATTTAGAATGGCGTCATCCAGGCGCGACGTCATTTAGCGCCAAAAACCAGGTTCTGCAACTCTACCCGAGGGTCCCCCTTTTCACCCCAAACGCCCAAAAAACACACCAAAACAGAAGAGGAAGAGGGGAAACCAAACTACCATATGAAACCCACAATTCCACATTCATAAACACGGCCATTCCACTAAGAAAGACCCTTCCTTAACATGCTCATTCTACCCCAAACGCATCATGCTTTACGATGGGAATCACGGATAAAACAATCACAATCCATGCAAGGTTCGTCCCCCTACCGGTTCTTGAACTCCTCCTGGCTCCGCCGCCAAACCGTCGCACCGCAGATCGCCGCCGGTACCCCGATGACGTCGCCACTCCGCTGGGACGTCGGCCGCCGCCCGGAGAATGGAACGCCGCGAAGGAAGTGGTGGTGGTAGTGGTGAGAGGTAGAGGGGTAGTGGAGTGGTGGAAGAGGAAGAGAGGGAAAGGAAAGGGAAGGAGGGATCGGAGGGTGGAGAGAGCGAGGAGAGAGAGTGAGAGGGTGAGAATGAGGGAAAGAAGGGAAGGCTCGCGGGGTCAATCCGAAACAGGGTAAAACGCGTCGTCCGAGACAGACGCCTATTTGATGACAGGACGGGCCGTACTGACAGAAGCTCTGAAACGCGTCGCTCACCACAGACGTCGTTCAGACGATAAGACCGGCACCATACACTGACATCGCAGGGTCGCAGTCTGAATGGCGTCGTCCATCACGGACGCCGTTCAGACGACACGACAGGGGCCGTACACTCGCGGCCCGAAAACCGCCCACGTGGCGCCTACGTGGCACAACAACAAAATACCTAAATGGCGTCCACCCAGCAAGACGCCGTTTGAAAGGCGTCGTGCAAGATAGACGTCATTCAGAAGAAACTCTCAAGACCCCTCAGGGTCCAAACCAGGGGATCCGACCCGAAACCGACCCGAAAACTGAACCCGAAACCTCAGTCCTTATAGGTTGTGTATCTTCCTTGGTGAAGAGAGCCAATCCTTTCGGAGATTTGAGGTGTACCTTAGTAGAGGCCTTGTGTCTAAGGAGAGCTTAGTGAGAGGCTTAGTATCTAGTTGTTTAGTTGGTTAAAACCCGTATCTACTAATAGTGTACTAGATGTGTTATCTAGTGTTATGCTTATTTATCATTGCCTTACTTTCATCGCACGATTTAGTTTTTAAAGTATTCAGACTTAATTAAAGTTTTCATGAAGAAAATTTTCAACACCCTATTCACCCTCTTCTAGAGTGTAGCCTTTAATTTTAAATCCAACAATTGATATTAGAGCAAGATCTCTTGAGGAAGACATAACAGTCTAAAAGAGATCCTAATAGCTATGACTAATCCGGATGAATGATTCTCTATTAATCGTCATAGTTTTCCGTACTAGATTGACTCATGCTAGACTCGGGCGACTCGTACCGTATCAGGAAGAAGCTGAGTTGGTGCGACTCGATCGAGTCTGTGCGATTTGGAAGAACTTTTCCATGCGACTCGGCTGAGTTGGCACGAGTCGACCTAACTCATACTAGATCATGGGAGATCTGAGTCGGTCCGACTCTTTAAGTTAGCGAACCTTGTTAATCATCTATCACTATTCGATGGGTCTAATTATACCTATTGGAAGGCTAGCATGAAGATATTCCTTAAGACTTTGGACATTTGATATTTGGACAGTTATAGAAAGCGATCCACATGTATCCGCCAAGTTGGAGAATGAATAGGATGATGAAGATTGCCGAAAAGTTTCCTTGAATGACAAACCTATAACCATGTTGTATTGTACTCTTTTATCAAATGAATTTAACCGTATGTCTACTTGTGAAAGTGCCAAAGAAATTTAGGATATGTTGCAAGTAATCTATAAAGATACTTCCCAAGTGAAGGAGACCAAGATCAACTTGTTTGTGCAAATGTATGAACTTCTCTTCCCATTGTCGTGGAGCACCAAAGTGACTACATCGGAAGAAGCTAAAGACCTCACCACTTTCATGCTTGATGAGCTTGTGGGCTCACTTATGACCTATGAAATGAGTTTAAAAAGAGATGAGGAGGTTGATTCAAAGAAAAGAAGATCATTACTCTCAAAGTCTCATCTTCTAAATCTGACGAGAGTGAAGGAGAAGCATCAAGCAATGAGGATGAAGATGAAGTGGCTTTCTTATCATGAAGAATTAAAAAATTCTTCAAGAAAGAAGACTTCAAAACTCTTATAAGAGAATTCAAGAAGGTCATTCAATATGGAAGAATTTCAAAGGAAGGATGACAAAAGGATCTTGGTCATCTTTGGGTCTTTCTTCAAATAAAAGGATTTCAAAATGGATTAAAAATATTCTTACATATGTTAAGGCTTTGAAAACATTAAAGTATTTAGGTTTTTGTATTGATACAAATCAAACTATGTGTTGGGTGATCATAACTTACCTCGCACGCAATGAACCAAAATTCCAATTTCCTCTAGAATTTTTGAACTCCACCATGAATACAAGATCTTCTATCCTTCTCTCACACCTTCCAAGCCTCCTAGAGGGACAAAAAGCCTTAGAACACTAGCCTCTGAGCTTAGAACATCTTTTCCTTCTCTAAGAACCAAATAGGAACACAAAAACTCACATTTTTTAAGCTTATGCGGTAGCTAGGGTTGCTGCATGAAATCAAGGCCTCTATAAATGCTGTCTACTCTGACTTCTAACCCTGTTCGACCTCCATATCCCCATTTACATCGGGGTTTTCATATATTAAGCTTCTCCTTCCAAGAATAATAAGAGTTTTTGTCTAACTAAATTTCTATTCACGTAGTCCCACCTTTCATAATTGAAAATTGAATTTTTCATCTCACTATACGATTAAATCAGCAAAAATGATCTTCTATAAAGTTGTAGATCTTCAAACGTTCTTTCCAATGATATCAACCATACATTCTTTTTAGTTCTATACCAAAAATGATCACAATGTTTTTGACTCACTATCCTGGGTATCCAAGCAGAATTCTTTCTAAGTTAATGGACTAACTACATCTATTTATTTAAACTAATGGGCTCTTCTAATTAATCTAAGTGGGCTCTATTAAACTAATTATGATTAGATATTATTATGAAAATGCCAACTATTACAACCCAAAATCCCCTGATGGTAGAACTGTCTAGACAAACATCTCACAGGTGTGGCACATGTCTTATGGTGATTACAAGTGATCATGTTTCTATGATTTTAGTTAACAAATAGTGGTAAACATATATAATACTAAAATCAAGTCAAATTAAGTGAAATCGAGTCATTTAAAGGCAAATCGATTAATTTCTGTGAAATTATAGAAAGGACATTTTCCAACAGCGTCGACATGTATTTTATATTGCAGGAAATTTCTGTTAATTTTTAGAATGCATTTCATTTTCCAATAGGTATATCAAATATTCAGGAAAAAAATTGCAAGAATGAAACAGATACTAGTCAAACGGATTTAGAATTTAAACAAACTTGATTAATAGGCTTGAATGGTCATGAAAAAGTTTTTTGCAAAGCTTGATCAATTTTTGGGTCGATTTGACATAGTTTCAGACTCCCATAGTAGATCCAAGAAATCAAACTTAGTATGCTGAAATAAGTTACAAAGAACCTGCACTTAATATCAAATTATATCATAAAAATTCCAAATTTTACATATGAGGTAGTAACCTCGTGCAAAAGGTCTCCACAAAGTTTTGTGGGATTTGAACATGAATCAGTCGATAGCGCATGTCGACAAGTTGAGTTAACAGAATCTGTCAGGATAGATTGCATAGGTGGATAAAATAGTCATGGAAAAATAATAAACAAATTCAGAAAATTTAAAATTTTATGGGCATGGAATAGGCATCAAGAACATGTTTTGTTGAATTTTCAAGTCAAATGGATATTGGACAAAGGAGAATGGACCCCTATAAGTCACCTGTAATTTGAAGACCTAATAGCAAGGAACCCAAACTTAGGGTCCTGGACGGCCAACATGCTGGCCATCCAACACCTTGGATGGCTAGGACAGCCAGGTACTGGCCATACAACGCCTTGGATGGCTAGAACAGCCAGGTACTGGCCGTCTAGTGCACTGGGCAGCTAGAGACCTGGCCATCTACTGCACACAAATGGCCACTGATTTGGCTATCCGGATCACACCGGGTGCACATCCATATCTTCGATTTTTTTTTGTATTTCTTGACTGTTTTTAGAGGATTAAGGTTCCACAATGAAATTAAGTCTCTTACACATTGATTAACCTTTTAAAAACTTGAAAAATAACCATAGTTTATATTAATACAAATTAATTCATGTGTGGGATAATCATCACCTACCTCTCACAGATGAACCGAGTTTCCGAAGCAAACTCCTATGGATCCTTCATGTCAAACTTCTTGGCCTTCTACCACCTCCTCTTGGTCTCCTAAAAGGTGCACCAAGCATCAAATGCTAGCCCTTCTTAAAGAAAAAGTCTCCTCTCTTCTCTCCACTCAAGAATAATACCCATAACTTACCTTTGAAGCACCCTAGCGGCAGCTTGGATTGTTGCACAAGTTGGTATCAATAAGTACCCTCTAAATCTTAGTCAAACCCTAACAGCCTCCCTTAGGTCAGAGCTGCAATGGAAGGGACTTGCCTTCCATGGAGGAGCTCACATATGAAGAGAACTCGAATGCTTTCATGTAGATCGCCACTTTCCTAAATTGATTCCTAAATTTTTAGACCCTTTAAATTTCAAAACCAGGAAAAATGGTTTTCTAAAAAATTGTATATATCTTTGTCCTATTTCCAACAGTACCAACCATGTCTCAATCCAAGTTTTCTATAGAAAGTGATCACTGTTTTACTACACTACTATCTAGTGCACCTCAACTAGATGACCACATAGTTGGCCACCTACAAACCTTGACGGCCACATAATTGGGTGCTCGGAACACTTGAAACAAGATTTTTCCTAAGTTAATGGGCTTCCTAACCTTGTTTAACCACTCTTTTCAGTTTGTGAATGGTGATTGTCATTAAGTTTGAAACCTAGGGTATAATAAGAGATAGGGATACCACGAGGTTAAAGATTAAAAGTCATTACCATCTCAAATAGTAAATAATTCTCTATTACAAGCTAACACCAAAACCATCAAAATAGATGATTAAAAAGCCAAGACCTTTCAACTCTTATATTAACAAGGTACATAACTACTTAGCACAGCTATAACCATAACTACTCAATATCAAATATCTATTAAGAATGAAACCCCCCCCCCCCCAAAAGTCTGATTCCTCAACTAATTGGGTCTTGAAGCAATTTCTGTTAAAAATGGTTAGTAGAATTTATGAGTCCATAAAACTCAATAAGCGATCCCTAGCCAGTGCATCTGTTAAACAAGGCTCACATGGCATATACTGATTTCTCATAATGCATGGTTAGCAGTATGTTAACATGTTCTTATGATGACAAATCACAAGACTAATGAAAGGATATCATAAAAGACTTAGTAAAATAAAAGCATAATTGATTGGATCAAAATTATAGCTTAGGTTGTGCTGAATATCATATTTTCACTTATGTATATTCGACATGTATCCAACCACAACATAAGGAGAAACCTTCAAATACCAAAACATTTAGGTGATCAAGTGCTAAAGTCTTGACTACTGCATAGAACTATAGATACCTCATCTGCATATCCGATGCCCATGGGCTTTTAACTTACATCGCGAATACTTATAAGGTCAGTCCAATACTCTCCTTTAAATTACACTATTTATTTACATATTTTTATATATAAATATTACACATATCTTATCGAGGTCAGGTATATAATTATCAAAAAAATCATATGATCAAATATAGTCGAACATATTTATTAATATTTTATTCCATAGATACATGAAAATTATTATTTAAATGTGCGGAGTGATATAACTGTGCAAATTAAGTCAAAAATAGTTCCATGGGGTCATAATTTGTGTCTCCTGATTTTATTTCATAGATCATATTAAGTCTAATCAGATCTAAATGGGTCAAATGGGAGCATAACCGGATGAATCGATCAAGTGGTTCATCACAAATCAATATTTTTTACATATCTCATTATGTTTGAAAACCTTGAAATGAACTAATTATGTTTGAGGTAATCATATGCCTATCTCTTGTACATTAGAAACTTTCTAGGTTACTGGGTTCTTGTTAATTCCCCTTTTGTTGTTGAACTTCAAGTCCTTTCTTAAAATTTGTCCTTGAGTTCTCTTTGCGTGAGAAAAGACTCCACTGGTCTCCTTCATGGGTTCTATAATTCTTAATAGTAGTTCTCTTCTCTTACTCATCTTCTTCTCCCTTTTTCTCTCTTTCTCTCACTTTCTATGCTTACGTTATTATTTTTCTTCCTTGGAGATGTAGAAACTAAGATGGGGACTGCCCTCTTATTTATAGGAGGAGGAGGAGAAGGGGATAAGGGAGATTATTATTTTTTTTAAATGCTGCCACTTAGGTTTTATCGTGTCAAAAATCTAGGACAGTGTTACTTAGTTGGTTGCCACTTATCAATCTTGGTTTCAATGATAAGTGCCATGATAGTTAGATGGCTGCCTCCTCACAATCTTACGATAAGCTGAGTTTATATGCTGCCACCGAACATTCTTTTAGATAAGCAGGAGTCAATATGCTACGACCTGTAATTTTGACATAAGCGTGAATCTACATGCAACCACCTCGTGCTCACTTGCCACTGTATAACAGGACTATTTAAAGATCTGCATAACAGTCCTCTAGTATGTCAAAATTTGTAAAAGTAATCTTCTAGAAAATTATATAACTTTAAATCCTTTTTCTAACAGAAGTAGTTTCACCTCAATCGGAGTTTCCTATACATGGTAAGTCACAAACCTGTTAATAATCGTTATGTCGAACTTAACTTAATGGATTCAATGAACTTAATTATAACTATAAATAATTAAGGTCAGTAAAATATTAGGAACAACAAATATGATGCACATTAGGAGGGTACGTAGAATAATATGCAAAAAAAACATGCAATTATCCCTTAGAGAATGTGCACCTTCTGTGGTGGCGTCTGTTCCAGAAAATGAATCCACTGTAATCTGAATCCATATTCTCTAACTTCATTTTGGATCAGATCCGGATTAGGTCCTAACTTGGTGAAATCCGCTGGAAATTATTCATGAAAGTATCTTTTTTTCCAAGCCAGGATTCATAAAAACTTAATTTATTTAAATATCTTTCTTTATCATGTAATGCTTCTTCTTGAATAAGAGGTAAGTGATGGGGTGTTGATTCAGCATGAAGACAAAGCCCCAGCAACCAACACCAACAGGGTTGGAAACTTGGAATACGTGATCAGCGTATGCCATGCACCTGTAGAGGACATCTTGAAACAGGCAACCAGCAGGCAGCACCAACCAGGCAACGCGTCCTTCTGCCCTCACCACGTTGCCACATGCAGACGCCCAAGGGCCATACAAATACCCCCTCCATCGCCTCGCATCTCCCTGCCCAACACAGAGCACCATGTTCACCACAGCCTCTCTTAGTCCCTAACCCGTACCAGGATCCCAAACCCAGCAGCCGCCCCCCATGGCTTCATTCAGCTATAAGCTATTCGCCTTGGCCGTCCTCCTCATAATGGCAGCAGCAGCCGAGGCCTCCGCCTTCAGGAAGACCATCATGACGGTGGAGGAGACCTTGGGCTCCAACGACGGGGAGATGGAGCGGTGCCGCAAGGAGATGCGGCGGTACCCGCTGGGGGCCTGCCGGGCGTACATGCGGTACGGGAGGTCGGAGCTGCTGACGGCGGTGAGCAACCAGGAGGTGCCGCAGCAGTGCTGCGAGCAGCTGAGTAAGATGAGGGAGGACTGCAGGTGCCCCTGCATAACGGAGATGACCCGGCAGATGATGCAGGGGAGGGCGATGCGCGAGGAGGAGATGCTGTCCAGGGCTGAGAACCTGCCTTCCATGTGCGGCATGCGGCCTTCTCACTGCAGGATCCGTCTCATAAGCTACTGAGAGGTGCGTGCGCATGCATGCTTCTCTGTCTGAACTTAGTAGCCGAATAAAGGCAACACAGCACCCTCTTCTCACTGCTTCTCTCAGTGGAGCAGCAGTAAGCACATCACCCTTGTATGCATGGTTCATGTTGCTCTGTTTTTAATAAAAAGGAGGGATGTTCTATGTCTCTTTAATTATTCTCTTTCTCCATCTACCTATACTTACCCATTTAACAAACGAACTTCCTTTTTGAAGCGTGCGTCAAAGGGTTCCTCAAATAAGTTAAAAAGTTATTTAAAGTTTTTACATATACAATGCGTCCGAATATTATTGGAAACGGGATACGAAGCATGTGCCTTTCGGTTTCCTATTCTCTTAAACATAACGAGCCCCAAGCTACTGATTTTAATTAAGAAAATCAGGTTAAAACACTGTAAAAGGAAAGTACGGTTTACACGGGTTGGCACGATATATATTTTTTAGGGTTATTTGCATATATATCCTTCAAAAATACGATATTTGCATATATATCCTTCATTCTCTCCTATTATCATGTAAACCCCTAGAAAGTCAGAAACCTTGCATCGATACCCTTACCGTTGGTTCACAAGGGCTAGTTGGAATGAGTTTAGAGTTGTAAAAAGACTAACTTACCCTTGGGTTAGTACAAGCTATCTCACACGATACTAATATAGTATTTTATATTAATATCTTATATCAAATTAATGATCCTTCTTGCATACATAAATTTCAGGGTACCTGCCCCTTCGTGGAGCTGTGGACGTGCACGGCAGTGGTGTCCTCCCTGGACTTCGAAGACTCCCTGGAGGACCAGTCCCCCTTTGCCCCCGCCCACCATCACCCCCGTGCCGCCTCCCTCTGCTTCGACCCCTCCACCCTCCCGGCCCCCTCCGCCAAGCTCGCCGCCGGCTCCAAGTCCTCCCGTTTCTCCTTCACCGTTTCCCACTTGGACGCCCTCAAGCCCTGGTACCTCACTTGCGCCGAGACCTCCACGCCCCATGCTGCCAGCCCCGCCCTCGCCAGCCTCTCCCCCCTCAACACCTGCTCCTTCTCCTTCGCCTCCCTGGGCGCCTAGTCGTCCGCCACGCCCCAACATAGAACCAACTCGGTCGCCAAGAGCGTCCCTTCTACGCCGTCGTCGATGCGGCAGCCGCCCAGGACGCTGTGGCTGTCGTTCCTGCACTCCTCGGCAGGGAGTCTGCTCATGGGGAGGAAGGGCGGTGGGGAGCATCAACATGGACTAGGATAAGGAAGTTAACATGTTAGGGTCAAACATGGTATTTCAACTTACTTGATGTCGTCTGTAGATTATTCAGGGAATATTCCTTGTCGGTTAATGGCACCTTAACCTGAGGGGTATCGATGCAAGGTTCTTGACTTTCTGGGGGTTTACATGATAATAGGAGAGAATGAAGGATATATATGCAAATGCCTTATTTTTGAGGCATATATATGCAAATAACCCTTTTCTTTACAATGTACACTTTTCTATAAAAATGTAACTTTTACTCCTCCATACATGCGAACCGATCTCATTAATGATGTGAATTGATCGAATCTACAGTTTACTTTTTTTAACTTGATGGAACTGTTCGAATGAGCCCAATCGGATCAAGGGCCAGGTTCAACTAGGCCATAGGAACCCCTCGTGTCGCGCGGCCCACCGGCTGTTTGGGCCGATAGACAGGCCTGACCGAGACGTGGGCCTTCGATCCAGTATGGTCAGCAAGCACCTTCAGCCCAGTATGGTCAGCAAGCACCTTCGCCCCAATATTGGCAGCGAGTATCCTCGGCCCAATACGGCTGACAAACAGCTTCGGCCCAGTCTGTTTGCCAGAGGGCACTTTGGAAAATTCCCATTCGGACTCCTATGAATAGTCTTGTATCACTCGCCACAAAGAAAGCGTACTCACCTACCCGCCATAAATAGAGCACCATTTGCCTTCAGAAGGGGTAAGGAATCTAAGCCATTGCTTCCTTTTTAATACACAATTACTCTCTGAAATCCAATTCTAACTTGACCGTCGGAGAGGGCTCCCCTTGGGACAAAACTCGGGGCCCTTACTGACGGCCCTATTTTTCTCTGCCGATCCCCTCTTCTACCTTCGGCCATTACCGTTGGTTTCTTCTCAATCTCGGATCACCCTGTCGGTCTTCGGTCCTCGGACCCAGCATTTGAGACCCATCCGTAAGTACCTCGGCTACATCACTTGGGGACGTCTGTGGGAAACTATACAGCCATGGCTCATCGACTGCAGACAAGAGGACGATTTAGGCAGGAGGAATCGGAGATAAGGGTGGCTCCTGCTCAGTCACTCGGACATGCCGAAGGGTTGTCCAATCAGCCACAAGGGTCAGCGCTCCCGGTAGCCCCAGATCTTGCCCCTCGCTGAGAGGACAGGATAGACAAGCTCTCCCAATAGGTAGCGACTTTGACCGCTTTTGCGCCCCTGCGCGATATGGTCTCGGCCATTGCTCAACACATGGACTTGCTGAACCTGCCGGTCCGACCAGTACCACCACAGCCTCAGTTTTGCCCGCCCGGTTTGTTCTGCCAGGAAATTCCCAGGGTTATCCCCTCGTAGGTCTCTCGACCCACGACGATCCCTATGAATTCCAAGGACAATATCCATACACCAGTCACCTGCTGACTGAGCCAGATATTGCTTCATTTGGGACCCATCCTGTAATGGCAGAGGGGCGCTCGGGGGCAACTGCGACCGCAACTCCAAAGCTTGACCGTAAGCTAACAGAGATGAGGAAAGAGATGCAACAGATGGTGTCTCGGTCGTACCAGGCTCCTTTGGCTAGCACCATCATTGAGCAGTCCCCCTTCTCCCCTAAGATCCTAGTAATGGATGTACCATCAAACTTCAAGCTACCGAAAGGTCCATTATATGACAGGATGATTGACCCGGTCAACCACTTCCAAAGGTTTAACTCTTACCTATTGGTACAGGGAGTGCCCGAAGCCGTTCGCTGTCGGCTTTTTCCCTTCACCCTCAAAAAAATAGCCTCTACCTGGTTTGAGACCCTACCCTCAAACTCAATTCATTCTTTAGTTTAGCTCGGTCAATTGTTTATTGACTAGTATTACGAAGGCACTCGGCAGTGTAAGACTTCAGTTAGCCTCCTGGCCATTCGGCAGGAGGCGGCCGAGACCCTTCGAGATTATTTTGTTAGGTTCCGCACGGAGGTAGCCCATATCCTAAATTTGGACAGCTCTATCGCAGTCTCAGCTATCCTCAGTGGCTGTCCCGATGAAGGGCTACTCAGCTCCATCGGGAAGCGTCATCCATCGACGTTCAGAGACCTAGTGGTGCGGGTGCACAAATACATCAACCTGCGGGCATTGATGATGGCCAAGAACAAGAAAGTTTCCAAGTCCACCCTGACACCAGTGCTATCGGCAACGCGTCAACGCCAGGACGATTTAGATTCCTCCCTGAAGAAGTTCAGAAGGGAAGACGACTGGGGCCGAGATCGCTCCCGGCCCCCTCGTCCTCAACATCTACCTCTACCGGCTCCTCCTTCAAGGCTACTCATGGAAGTCAAAGGCATGCTTCGCCGACCGAAGCGTATCAGGAATGATCCCCGCCGAAGGGATCCTCGAAAATACTGCGAATACCACCGAAAAACTGGTCACTCCACGGACGAGAGATGTTACCTCTGGTTGGAGATAGAGCATCTCGTCCGAGAGGGGCGCTTGCCCCAGTATGACCTTAACAAGCAACCTCAGCAGCAGGCCTGAGTCCCTCGGGTGGCATCTTGGCAACCACAGCATTTGCCCAAGGACGGACCTCCATCGAAGGTCGCCCTAGTCGCGGAAGCCTAGCATCAACATCCAAGTGTTGGGTCTGTTATGGTCATAGCCGGAGGGCTAGGCGAGACACCACAAAGGCGGAGGCGAGATGAGTCGTCCTCGGTCGTCGCAGCGGTAGACGATGGGCCGAAGCGCTCTCGGAGGGAGGACATCAGCTTCACTGAAGCAGATCTTGAAGGAGTCCAGGTCCCACATGATGACGCTCTCGTCATCAGCGTTGTAATAAAAAATTACGATGTCCATCGGACTTTTGTTGATAATGGCAGTGCACCTAATGTGTTTGTATCATTGCTTTCTGAAATGTGGTTTAACTAAGGCTGATATGAAGGCCCATCAAGGCCCTTTGTTTGGCTTTAACGGGGCCCCACGCCAAGTGGAAGGCATAGTCCGGTGCTTGTGACCCTCGGTACGAGCCCAACACAATTAACGGCGGAAATCGACTTTGCAGTTGTGAAAGTCGATTAAGCCTACAATGTCATTTTTAGCTGACGCCTAATCGGACAAATTGGAGCTGTGCCTTCATCCTACCACCAAAAATTGAAGTTCCATACGGACTTTGGAGTCGGAGAAGCCAAGGGGAACCAAGACTCGGCCCGTCAATGTTATATGATATCGGTGAAAGGCAAAGCTACGACCGAGTCACTTTCCATTGAGTCTTCAGCCGATGCCTCCCCGGGGAGGAATTGATCACCATTCCTGTCCCGGGAGGTGAAGATTGTGTGTTGCAGATAGGTTCCGGCCTTCCACCGGATGAAGCCGCGACAATGATCAACTTCTTGAAGGAAAAATTTGACGTCTTCGCTTGGTCTCCATCGGACATGCTGGGAGTTGATCCGGAGGTGGCCATACATCGCCTGCATGCTGATTTGAACCACCCTCCAGTCAAATAGAAATGCCAAAGTTTCAACCTTGAGAGGCAAATGGCGATTCATGCCGAAGTGCAAAAGGGATTAAGAGCTGGACACCTTCGAGAGGCTCACCATCCCGAGTGGGTCATCAATGTTGTGACAGTGCCCAAGAAAGATGGTAAGTGGCGGATGTGTGTTGATTTCACTGACCTTAATAAAGCTTGCCCGATGGACAACTTCCTACTGCCCCAGATAGATCAAATGGTGGACGCCACTTCCGGCCATGAGCTGCTTAGCTTTCTCGATGCCTACTTAGGATATCATCAAATCAGAATGCACCTTGAAGACAAGGACAAGACTAGCTACACCACCGACCTCGGTCTCTATTGCTACACCCGAATGTCATTTGGCCTCAAGAATGCTGGAGCAACCTACCAACGGCTTGTCAACAAGATGTTCTCCCCTCAACTTGGCCGAAACTTGGAGGTGTACGTTGACGACATGCTTGTAAAGATTCGAGTCGCCTCTAATCACCTAGCCGATTTGGCCAAGACTTTCTTTACCCTGCGCAGGTACCATATGAAGCTAAATCCTACTAAATGCGCCTTCGGCGTAGCCTCCGGGAAGTTCCTTAGCTATCTGGTGACTCGTCGAGGGGTGGAATCTAACCCGGCCAAGGTGTCAACTATCCTCTAGATGAGCCCCCTGGAGAACGTCCAAGAGGTACAAAGATTAAGCGGACGAGTGGCCGCCCTGAATCGTTTCAAGTCAAGGGTAGTAGATCGTTGTTTCCCCTTCATCAAACTGCTAAGGAAGACCGACAATTTTCAATGGACGACCGAGTGCCAATCGGCGTTTGACTAGCTCAAAGGTTACCTTTCCGAGGTTCCCGTCCTATCCAAACTAGTCGAGGGGGAACAACTGTTCGTCTACCTCGCGGCGTCCGAAGCAGCACTGAGCGCAGTACTTGTCTGGGAGGAAGGCGGCGTCCAGAAGCATGTCTACTATGTCAGTCGGGCACTTCATGGAGAGGAACTCCAATACCCGGCTCTGGAGAAGCTGGCGCTGGCTTTGATCTCTTCCGCAACAAGACTTCGGACCTATTTCCTGGCTCACCTGGTCAAGGTACTGATGGACCAGCCTTTAAGGCAGGTGTCGTACATTTTTTAGAGAAAAAATGCACTTGATCTTGATTTTTGATTTTGATTTTGATTTATTATTTGTGCGCTCTACCTGACTCAATCAGATGAATGCGTAGTTCTTCGACCCGATCCCGCTACCCATAAATGGAATAGCGTTAATTACATCCTCCTAAGAGGAAAACCTTGATTAATCATCAGAAGAATAGAATAACACCCTTTGAAATGATATAAGAAAGATATACAAGATTGTATTTGACAAATGAATGAATTTTAGTTTTTATTTGAGATGAAAACTCATTTTTTAGCTTAAAGTTGAGTTTGCGCAAGACTTGATTTATTGATTTTTATTGATGGATGATGATGAGAGACATTTTTTAGTCTTTTTGGATTGATTTATATGGATGTATTGAAGATTCATTAAATTTTTATGTTTGGAAGTGAATATGAAGTTGAGTCTGCGCAAGGATGCGTAGACTCATTTGTTACCAATGAGAATGCTTGTCTTTATTATTTTGATTTTTGATTTATGAGAGGATTGAAGATCGTTTTTATGCCATTTTACTTGAAGTAGATGACATTTTTTATCAAGGAAGTCTAATAAACATCTCTTATTGTGTTTTTTTAGTTTTGAAGTGAAGAGATTTTAGATTTGATTTATAAGATATGGAATGGTGTTTTTTAGGTTTTCTTATTTGATTTGAGTGGAATATGCTTCAAATACTTATGCCTTTTATGTTTTGAATTTGTAGGTTTTGAAGGATAAGCAAGATGTGCAAGTTCAATTGAAATGAGACTTCTTTTAGGTATTTTTTATGTTTTGCAAAAGGGCAAATTGAGTTTTATTGGATTTTTTATTTATAGAAACTATTTTATTCTTAATATTAGGGTTTTTGATTCAATTTTAAAAGAATTAGAGTTGAAAGATTTGGATTTTAGCAATTAGGGGTTGAGTCTGCGCAAGGTAGCGCAGACTGTCACAAGCCCATTTTTTCAGTTTTTTCGGTGATTTTTTAGGGAAAAGTTATCATTTTTGTTTAGGTTTTGATTTGTGAAAAATATAGGGTTTATTATTAAGATTTTGATTTGATTTGATAGATTTTTAATAGCCAACATATCAGATTTTAGGAATTTAGGGTTGAATTTGCGCTATAGAGCGCAGACTCATTGTTTATAAAAGTGTTTAAACATTTTTTATATTTTTTGCAAAAGGAATTTTAATATTTTATTTAGGTTTTTGACTTATATAAAGTATTAAGTTTTTATGTAAATTTTTAGATTTAATTTGGAGGGAAATTAAGGTTAAAAAGACAAAATTTGGGATTTCAGGGTTGAGTCTGCGCTGGGTAGCGCAGACTCATTTGTCACCAAAGTGTTTTGAGTTGTTTTATGTATTTTTTCAAGAACAACTTGGTGTTTTTATTTTATATTCTGATAGATAAGAATAAACTTGATTTTTAGAGGGTTTTAGATCATCTTTTGGTGCTCGAGAAGTTGCTTTTTTATTTTTTGTGAATTTCAGGGCTGAGTATGCGCCAGGATGCGCAGACTCAAGTCTGAACTGTGGATTTTTTAATTATGAGTTGTTCTATTGGATTTTTGGTGGAATAACTTGATTTTATGTTTTGTTTGGTGATGATTTACAGATTTGGAGCTGCGGGCATGATTTGGGAGCCAAGAGATGAGGTTTTGGCCTTGGGATTGATGCGCAGACTCAAGTTTAAAGAGGATTTTAGCAAGATTTTTGAAAAGATGGAACCTCTTGAGGTTGAGGGGAATTCCAAGAGTTTCAAAGAGCTGAGGAGCTTCAAGGATGAAGGAGACAAGAAAAATGAGTTTGAGTCTGCACAAGGGGTGCGCAGACTCAACTGAACTTGTAATTTTGGTTTATTTTGAGGGGATTTGGATCCTTTTTGTAAATGGATGTTTATTTAAATGGTATGGAGTGTTTGATATATGATTGTGAGTGATTTGAGAAATTTGATTTATTGTTTAGTTTGTTTTTTCATTGGAAATGAGCTTATGAAAGGTGTGCAGACTCAACTTAAGTTTGAAATTTTATGTTTATTTAAAATAGAAGATGGCTATCTTAAACCTTTTTTGGATGAATTAACTTTAATTATTTGAGTTACTTGAACCATAAATGAGTCTACCAGCCCATGCAAGGACTCTTTGACAGTTTTGAGTTGAGTCTGCGCAAGGGTGCGCATACTCAGAACAGTGGCGCAGACTCAAGTCTGAAATTTGATTTTTGAGTTTCCTGCACAGTTCAAGCTGCAATTAAATCCATCAAGGGATTAGTTTCAACCATTAAAGTTAGAATATGAAATCTGGAGTGGAGAAAAACAGGTTGTACCCTATTTCCAATTGAATTTCCATGGTTATAGGTGCGCAGACTCAAAATCTGAGCATAATTTCAGGTTTATATTTCTTTCAACTTGAAGTGATCCAAGAATCACCACAAATTTGGGGAGGATAACACTGAGAAATCTCATAAATTGAGTATGGCTACATGAGGCCTTTTCAAGGAGTGGTTCTTATGTGGATTTCTTCAAATGACATGATTTCTTCATGTTTATCTGATTCTTCTTAGATCACT
This sequence comes from Zantedeschia hybrid cultivar, assembly GCA_030544215.1. Taxonomy (NCBI): domain Eukaryota; kingdom Viridiplantae; phylum Streptophyta; class Magnoliopsida; order Alismatales; family Araceae; genus Zantedeschia; species Zantedeschia hybrid cultivar. Next base: position 48,179,603 of record JARZZO010000009.1, read on the forward strand.
TTATCAAGCATTAAAAATGCTCAATATAGTGATTCCAAGTTGTATTTCAACCTTTCATTAGGAGAACCCAATGAAAAGGTTTAAGATCTTCGTAAAGGATCATGGGATGAAGGGACCCAAAGGACCAACTCCCTTAAAGGGATATGTAATGGCTAATGGACCATAGGGATGGCTATAAATGGGGGCGTGCCGAGCATCCAATCACTCACCCAAAGGGTGCCCTTAATGCCTTCAAGATGTAAGAAAAATCCATAAGGGGTAATCCAAAGCATCTCTACATTTGGGGAGTAAGGAACTCCACCAATTTCCCTAGAAGATCACATGTAGCCATGAACCATGGAGGTGACTATAAAGGGGTGCGTGCCGAGCATCCAACCACTCCCCCAAAAGGTGCTCTAAATGCCTTCAAAATGAAAGGGTTATCCACAGGGAATCACCCATTCTATTTCTACATTTTGGGAGCAAGAAACTCCACCAACTCATTGGGACTTCGGGACACATCATCTAAATGAACCCATAGAAATGGGAACATAAGAATGATGTTTTTTGTATGAGGGCCCTTGATGGGTTACCCAACATGAGATTGCTGACACCCTTAGATCAGGACATCTTGGGAAAACATAAGAAAACATTTAAAATCTTAAAACCATATGGCAAAATTTCGGTTGAAACATTAAGGACTTAAAAAAAACCCAAAGTCCAAGCTATTTAGGACCTTCATTGGGCCTCAAAAAGACAACCCTAGGTCCAAGGAACATTTGGACAGCTTGGGGGAGGATCAAAGAATCACCTCAAGCCCAAAAACACACTTGGAAGAGGCGCATACTCAAAACCTGCAACTGGCGTTGAGTCTGCGCAGAGAGGCGCAGACTCAACACTGTAGCACCTGCAAACCCCAGACTCAGGCTAAAACCTGGATTTTCGGTAAAAAATGGGTTTAAAACTAACCCAAATGATAGAAAATAAGGTATAAAAGGTACAAGGCCTAAAATATTTATTTAAAATATATTTTAGAGGCATTTCTTTAGGAAAATATCATGAAAACTTGAATATGAACATAAGAGAAACTTAGGCATACTTTTTATCTTTTCCATGGATCTCTCCTTCTTGGCTTCATGTTAGAGGGTTTCTACCCAAATAAGCTCATCCTCAACTAGTGAGGGAACCTCCTTGAGAACCTCTAGGGCCTAAACCCTTAGCCATCAAAGGAAAGAAATCCGAACAAAACCCATTCGGTTCTAACATGAAAACCAGAAACTCAAACTTTAATATATATGAACTTAGGGGGTTTCTCTTGATGTTTGGCCTTGGGGGAACATCATCCATGGAGGGGATGTGCTCCTAAGGGTCATGGAAGGCCAAGCCACCTTGAAAAACCCCAAAACCAAAGGCAAATAAATGGAAAACCAGTTTTCAGAAAATCTGGACAGCAAAGCACATCTTGGGTCATATCTCCATATTTAGAGGGTTTCAAGGCTTGAGAAGACCATTTCTATGAACTAGAAATGCCCCTCTACCATCCCCACACGAAAAACACATACCTTATGAAGGAAAAAATGACATAAAAGGAAGATAACCAGCAGATTCAGAAAACAGACTTAGAAAATCTGAACATTGCATTTCATTACTTTGAATCATCATGGATGAACATCAAGAGGGAGATAGAAGTTTCTATGAATATCAAAATGAAAGAAAAACATTATAAGAAAGTAAGGAGACATAAATAAACCCCTTCTTCACCCCCACTCTACCTTGGAGAGGGGATGAGAAGGGAGAATGGTTCTTGAAGCCTACAATCTTGCTCTCTTCTTCTCTAGCACTCTTCCTTTCTTTTTCTCTTCTTCTCTAACTCTTTTTTCTCTCTTGGGATGCAGGAAATGGAGGGGTATGAGGAGGGAGACGTGCTCCTCCAAGCTCTCTCACTTTTCTTCTTCTCTTTTCTCTTTTTTGGGATTTTTGTCTCCAAATTTTTCTTGTAGAAGATGGGGGTTCTTTTATAGATAAAGTTGGATTACTTTTGGGGGGTAGATTAGGCATCCATTAGCCTTGGATTATGGATAAGAAACCCCTCTTGAGCGCCCTCCAATGAGGTCACAACACGTGGAGAATCATGATTGGTTTTTCCTTTTGCTTTTTACCTACCCTCTTTTAGAAGAATCTTGAGGGGGGGACCACTTGCTTTTCTTCTTATCCTCCTTTGGGCAGATTTGACCATAGGCCAAAGAGATAAGAATAGGTCATGGGGGGGGCCATTTGGGCCCTTTTGAAGGCTGCCACAAAATTGGGCTTTGGCCTTCACTTTTTGGGCCTAAGTTGTCCCTATTGGACTTCTTTTGCTTGAGATAATGGGCCTAGGCCTACCCCCTTGGATTTCTTCATCATTTGGATTGAAAGTAACCCCTTTTTGACTTCTTTGGGCTTGCAAGAATGGGCATGACAGCTGTCCATTAACTTTGCTTCATTTCGGCCTTCTTTAAAAAATTACTTGGACCTTCTTTACTTGAGATAATGGGCCCGGTTGCACCATTAGATTTCTTCATCATTTGGGCCCTAGAGTGGCCCCTTTTTGATTCATTTGGCTTGCAAAATTGGGCTTAGCTGCTGCCCCTTAAATCTTCTTCATTTGGGCTTTCTTGGACAATCTTTGCACAATTGTTTGGACCTCTTTTGCTTGAGATAATGGGCCCGATTGTACCATTGGATTTCTTCATCATTTGGGCCCTAGAGTGGCCCCTTTTTTGATTCATTTGGCTTGAAAAATAGGCATGACTGCTGTCCATTAATTCTTCTTCGCTTGGACTATCTTTGAAAAATTGCTTGGACCTTTCTTGCTTGAATTAATAGGCTCGGTTCTTCCTTTCAATTATCTTTGATTTGGGCCTTCTTTGTTGATCCTTAGAATCTTCTTCTTGTTCAATTTTTTGGTGACAACAAATGCCCCCCACGCATACGGCTCATGCACGGAGACTGGAGGTGATGAAGTGAGTTGTATGCGTGGCCCATTGTCACGTACTTTTCCTATTTAAGCGGCTCACGGTTTAAAACTGGCCCCACTTAACTGTCTTTATTCACCCCTTAAGGACTTGTTTTGCTTGGGGATTGCTGCAATCACTAGGATTCCTTCTTGAATTTGTTTCCACGACCGACTCAGATCGGGCCTCAAGCTTGGGAAATCATAAGTTAATATACCCTTTGAGTCTGCGCCAGTACAGGTTTAACTTGGGCTTTAAACCAACCGGATTTCTTGAATTTAGAGGATGGGGCATGTGCCCTTTGAGTCTGCGCTGGTTCAGGCTTCAATTCGGCTCTAAACCTGGCCATCTATGTTGAATTTGAGAGAAAGGGGAAGATCCCCTTGAGTCTGCGCCGGTTCAGTTTCATTTTGGCTTCGAACCGGTTCACGTATGTGAGGTTTGAAAGAGGGGGGCATATGCCCTTGAGTCTGCGCCGGTTCAGTCCGGTTCAGGCCTTGGATCGGCCAGGGCTTCAAGGACCGGCCCGGTCGGTTATAAAAAGGGAGGGAGTGGGATGCCTTTGCTGTTGTACTGGGGGATTCCGAGCGTCACCTGACCCTTCCTCTTCTTCCTCTTGCCATCGCCGGTGGACGGAGCTGCCGGAGCCGCGGGAGCAGACCCTTGCCGCCGCAGATCGCCGCCGCCACGCTTCTCTCCTTCTTTTCGTCGTTGCCGGCGCCACAACAGCTGTCAGGGAGCGCCATTGCCGACGAGAGCTGCCGCTGCCGCCGTCTGTGCGTTGGCCCTCCGCCGCTTGGGGGGTGCCGTTTGCTTGGCCCGCCGGTTGCCTCCTCTTCCCTTGGCCGGTGGCAAGCGCTGCAACTCTGTTGGGGAGCGTTGTTGCCATCGCCTGTGGGTGTGAGAGTAGTCGGATTCAGAACCGTAGGCCATGCTTCCCTACTTCCTCTTGTTGGCTGCATCGCAGGGTCTTAAGGAGAGCACCGCTGCTGTTGGAGAAGAGGTGCTGTCGCACCAGGATTTTTCAAGTAAAGGGCGAAGCTTTTCTTTGGTTTTTTGGCCGGTGGGACTGATGGGATGTTATTGGCCGCCATTGATTTGGGCATGGGGAGAGTGAAGAGGGTCTCTTCTGCCTTGTTTGATGTTCTAACATTTTTTCTTTGTCTTCTTTTTGCAGGAAATTGACTTTGGATCCCTCCCTCTATAGTAGGCACAGACTCACTACTGTAGCACTGCAGGTCGGATGGCTCTTCTTTAGCATATCTGCTGTTTGACTTTGGCAGTTCTCACGGGAGCAATCCCTGGGGCTGCGGCTTCAGTACCTAGTCCCGGTTGTAGCTCGGCTCTCGGGAAGTGGGTTACTGGAATGCCATTTCTACACCCCTCTATCTTTGACATGGATCTTCCTCTTATTGGAGCATCTCGGTCTGTCCCAGATGGCTCTTGATAAAATTTTAACATCCCTCCTTTAAGGGGAGATGCTGCTGAAATTTCGACAAAATTTTCTTTTTCAAGGAAGGCTTTTTGCATTTGATTTGACTTGTTGCCTCTTCTTTTTCAGTATAATGGCTTCTCGGGGGAAAGACAAAGCTGTGATGCCCGAGGCTTTCTCCGAAGATGTGCCAGTTTCTCCAACAGGGTTTTCCGAACAGACTCCTATGATGGCTGAAGAGAGTGGGCCTATGATAAGTCCCTTTTACTTGACACCTGCAGCAGGCATAGATGAGGACAGTGAACTACAACAATTTTTTGAGGTTGCTGTCTTGGACCATCCCTTTACCGATGAATCAGATGGCAAGGTTTATGAGAGCAGGCTTGTCTTTTCAGAAGGATTCTATAAATATCGACGGGACAAAGATTATCCAGTCCACTTTCCCAGTAATCATCATTTGTACAACTTCTTGCTTGACTTCAAGGTCAATGGAGTGCGTTATGAAAGAAGGGCTTTTTATGCCGAGGATGCCATTTTGAAATTTTGAGACAACCTGAGGGGAACTGTAACCCGCGGCGAATCTTTGTTCAAGCCAGGTTATGCTAGAGACATGCTCATGCCCAGTGGGACTAATATCATGCGTCCTCAGGACGGCCTTCTGACTCACTCACCTTCATTTATTCCTTCCAAGTGGGGATATGACAGAGGTATCCCAGACTCGAAGCAGAGGCGGCATGGGCTATTTCTTTTTCCATGTAAATGGAGTTTCAGAGAAGAGCCATTGATTTTTGAATGTTTAGCCATGAGATTTAGATTGAACGCAACAATGGGCTGGTTTGGTGACTCGAAGCTTAAATCCGGCCACAGTTTCAGAGAATATTTTGTAGAGTACACTGATTATGTCTTGAAGCATTACCATGATTTACTGAGCTGAGTGGATCTTCTCGGTAGTGTGTATGTAACGACCCGCCACCCTATAATCGGGGATCCGATTACTAAATGGGCACCGAATCATTAATTTGGAACCAAACCAGGATCTAAGTAAGTCTGGGAAATAAATAATAAACTAAGCTAAACATTCACATCGCATTGAATTGAAATGAAAGTGCAAGAATTAAAATTATTACAATGCGACTCGATACAGCAAATAATTACATACTCCAACAGAAAGGAAATAATTAAACATATAGGCCAGAAATAAATAACAACTACATCGGGGCATACCCCGGAATAACCGCTGAAGGCGCTCAACACACGGCCGCACACTCCGCTCTAGGTCTGCTGGGAGGCCTCGCCTGAAAACCGCAGGGGTGAGTCTCAAGACAAGACTCAGTAGGGATCCTTCGATCCCCACTACCCACGCACACACCCACAAGTGTAAAGTACATCCAACGGTAAGGTAACAAGCGCAGTAGTAAGTGCAATTCCTAAGTCTCAACGTGAAATCACATGCAATCGAACTGTAATTAAACATGCATATTCCTAAACCAGCCGATTAGGGAACCAATAACTGCCATGTTGATAGAACATACCAACCGCACAAACAACGGTGGGAAAAACCTCGACCCGCTGAGACCAAGCAGTAACCCCTCGGATAGCACTCTAGCTACTCCGGCCCAACTGGCTCAAGTGGTTACTCCTTCCCTCAGCATGAGTGACTCTCCGAATGTACCACTCCGACACCGGTACTAGCTGACCCCGGGGTTCACCAGGTGACCCTCTCTCACTAGGCGTCACCCCGCCCACGCCCCCACTGGCGCTGTGCTCACGCCCCCACCAGCACAGGGTGATAAAGCGCTACACTGTCACTCCAGGTCCACAGTAACACAAAACACCAAAACCCGGCACAGTACAATCCGGTCACGTGAAAAGCCCGCGATCGCACGACACACACGCAGTGCCATCCGGTCATGAAGAATCCATTTCTACCGAGTACACTAAAGCATGCACTAACCAATTATCTAGCAGTATGAACACATTTTACTGGCATGAATTAGTGTTGTTCTGTCTTGAATCGCGTCGCCCAAGGCCGACGCCATTCAAGCTCCATGTACTGGTTTAAGTAAAACACTGTCTTCAGAATCAGGCCTAAAAGGCGTCGACACCAGTAGTCGCCTTTCGAAAGGCGTCGACATCCTCAGACGCCATTTAGCACGGAAATCCAGGAATTCCAAAAAACATAAATCAGGGGATTTCTGCCTTAAAATGCCTCATGGTTACCCGACGCTATTCAAATCGCGTCGCCCGCCCATAACGTCTTTTAGTCCCAGAATCCCCGAACTGGCAGACTTTCAGTAAGGCGGTTTCTGTCTAAACGGCGTCGTGATGGCCCGACGCCCTTCAAAAAGGCGTCGTCCATGCACGACGTCTTTCAACCCCAGGAACTAGTCTGTCATGAGCCCGAGGGCTCCCTTTTCAACCCCAACAACCCCAAAATTACCCAAAAAACGGAGGGGAAAGAGGGCAATTCAATCAACAGGAAACCACATTCATGGAAATCCCCCATGTCATCAAGAAGAACACCTAAACATGCTTGTTCTACCCCTCAAAACCAAAGATCCATAACATGCTCAAACGGAGAAAACATGGTTTAAACACAATGCTATGGGAACCGTCACCCTACCGGATACTCGAACGCCTCCGAGCTTCAAGCCGTCTACCCGTCTCGCCCCACGCCGCCGCCGGTACCGCCGCTCTGACAAAACTCTGAAACGCGTCAGGAAGAAAGAAAGAAGGAAGAAAAGTGAGAGAAAGAAGGAGGGCTCGCGGGGTTAACCAGAGAGTGGCTAAAACGCGTCGACATCCACGAACGTCTATCAGGTGACGTGACGGCCGCTCTGACAAAACTCTGAAACGCGTCGGCGTATGCAGACGCCGTTCAGGCGACATGTCAGGGCCGTACTATGACAATCCCAGAGTCGCAGTCTGAAAGGCGTCGTCCCATGCGGACGTCGTTCAGACGACACGACAGGGCCGTACTCTCGCGGCCCAAAGCCAGTCCACGTGGCACCCACGTGGCAGAACCTAAAACGCGTCCGCAACGGTGGACGCCGTTTAAACCGCGTCGAGCGGGCTCGACACGAAACATTACAGAGTCTCTGCCCTACTGGAGCCTGAACTACAGGGTCCGACCCCGAAAACCGAATCCGAAAGCCTCAGTCCTTACATTCTCCCCCCCTTAAAAGAATTTCGCCCCCGAAATTGACTGCTAGAATTAATAAGGTCAAAACAGGGATACAAGTTCACAAGGAGACTTACGAAAAGAGGTAAGGGAACTGCTCCCGCATCTCGTCCTCTCGCTCCCAGGTTGCCTCACCTCCGGAGCGGTACTGCCAAATCACGTTGACCAAGGGTACAATCTTGTTCCGCAAGACCTGTTCTCTGCGATCCTCAATACAAACAGGATACTCTAGAAAGGACAGGTCCTCAGCGACCTCCAACTCTGAATAATCCAAAATATGGGACGGATCCTGAACATACTTTCTCAGCAAAGAAACATGGAACACATCGTGCACCCCTGCAAGACTGGGCGGCAAGGCCAGCTGATACGCGGTTTCCCCAATTCGAGCAAGAATGGGAAAAGGCCCAATATATCGCTGACTCAGCTTGCCTCGCTTCCCGAATCTCATCACACCCTTGGAGGGTGAGACTCGGAGAAACACGTGGTCCCCAACTTCAAATTCAAGTGGTCTCCGTCGGATGTCAGCATAACTTTTCTGCCTACTCTGAGCTGCGGTCAACCTCTGCCGAACCGCCCTGGCAATCTCAGCACACTGCTGTACTAACTCAGGTCCTGCCATCTATCTCTCACCGATCTCGGACCAACACACCGGAGATCGACATGGCCGTCCATACAAAGCTTCGTAAGGCGCCATGCCGATACTGGAATGGTAACTGTTGTTGTAGGCAAATTCCACTGTGGACAAATCCTGCTCCCAAGAACCTCCCCAGTCTAGGCAACATGCCCTGAGCATATCCTCCAAGGTCTGAATGGTCCTCTCCGACTGCCCGTCAGTCTCGGGATGGTAGGCCGAGCTGAAAGCCAACTGAGTGCCCAATGCCTTCTGGAAGCTCTTTCAGAACCTGGAAGTAAACCTCGGATCTCGATCTGATACAATAGACAAAGGTACCCCGTGCAGAGAGATGATCCGATCTACAAACAACTTTGCCAGCTTGCCGACTGACCAGTCCTTCCTAATGGCTAGGAAGTGTGCCGACTTGGTCAGCCGATCAACGATGACCCAGATAGCGTCTCTCCTGCTAGGAGATGTAGGCAATCCCATTACAAAGTCCATAGTCACGTGCTCCCATTTCCACTCTGGAATCGGCAAAGGTTGTAGCAACCCTCCAGGTCTCTGATACTCGGCTTTAACCTACTGACAAGTCATACATCTAGCCACATAATCAGCCACATCTTTCTTCATACCGGGCCACCATAAGTGTCTCCTCAAACAATGATACATCTTTGTTGTCCCAGGATGCACTGCATATCTCGAACGGTGCGCCTCATCAAGTACACACCTGCGCACGTCCTCCTCAGTCGGGACATAAAGTCTGCCTCTGAACCTGACAGTACCGTCATCCCATAATTCCACCTCTGACCTCTGGAGAATCTGTGGTAACTCAGCATCTGCCCTCTGAGCCTCAATCACAGCATGATACACAGCTGGTCTCACAGTCAAGCTGGCCAATACGGCTCTGTCATCTTCACGTGGAACCCTAAAGGAAGATTCCACCACCTGCTCGAACAATTTCCATTCTTGAATCATAAGGTATGACACGACCGTCTTCCGACTCAAAGCGTCTGCCACCACATTCGCCTTGCCCGGATGATAAGAAAGGTCAAAGTCATAATCCTTAATGAACTCCATTCATCTTCGTTGCCTCAAATTCAGGTCTCTCTGAGTGAACACATATTTCAAGCTCTTGTGATCGGTAAAAACCTGAAATTTCTCTCCGTATAAGTAATGCCTCTAGATCTTAAGTGCAAACACCACAACTGCAAGTTCCAAATCATGGGTAGGATAGTTCTCCTCATGCTTCTTCAGCTGCCGAGAAGCATAAGCAACTACCCTGCCATGCTGCATAAGGACTGCGCCCAAACCTCGACGGGACGCATCTGAGTAAACCACAAATCCACCTGACCCAGATGGAAGCACCAGCACTGGGGCTGACGTGAGGCGAGTTTTTAGCTCGATGAAGCTCTGCTTACATTCCTCGGTCCACACAAAACGAACTCCCTTTCGAGTCAACCTCGACAAGGGGGCCGCTATCGAAGAGAACCCCTGAACAAACCGCCTGTAATAACCGGCAAGCCCCAGGAAGCTCCTGATCTCAGTCACTGAAGTCGGCCTGCTCCAATCCATCACCGCCTCGATCTTGGCTGGATCCACTGCGATACCTTTGCCAGAAATAACATGCCCAAGGAAGTGCACCTCGTCTAGCCAAAACTCACACTTGCTAAACTTGGCATAAAGTTGGTGCTCCCTCAGGACCTGCAATACTGCTCGAAGATGAGCGGCGTGCTCTTCCTCAGAAGAAGAATAGATCAGAATATCATCAACAAATACAACCACAAACTGGTCCAGGTAGGTCCTGAAGACTCGGTTCATCAGATCCATAAAGGCTGCCGGAGCATTGGTCAAGCCGAAGGGCATGACCAAAAACTCATAATGTCCATACCGAGTCCTAAAAGCCGTCTTACTAACATCAACATCCCGGATCCTCATCTGATAATATCCAGATCTCAGGTCAATCTTGGAAAACACCCTCGTGGACTGCAGCTGATCCATCAAATCATCGATCCTTGGAAGTGGGTACTTATTCTTTATCGTAACCTGGTTCAGCTGCCTATAATCAATGCACAACCTCAGAGAGCCATCCTTCTTCCTGACAAACAGAACTCCTGCAACTGCGTTTTCAGCTCAGCGAGTTCGGCCGGGGCCATCTGATACGGGGCCTTAGACAAAGGCGCCGTACCCGGTGCAAGCTCGATAGTAAACTCGACCTCTCGCTGAGGAGGAAGGCCAGGCAGCTCCTCAGGAAACACATCTACGAAGTCACACACTACAGGCACCTCCCAAGGACTGGAACTCTCACGGACATCAGAAACAACAACAGAGGCAAGGAAGGCCTCACAACCACCAGCAAGCAACCTCCGAGCCTTAAAGGCAAAAATGAGAATACCTCGAGAAGAGAACCTAATACCTTGGAAATAGAAGGTCGGGATGCCCGGAATCGAGAAACGCACCCTCTTCCTGTGGCAGTCCACCTCAGCATAAAAGGCTTCCAACCAATCCATGCCCAGGATGATATCGAAGTCACGAATGGCAAGTACAACCAACTGGGCAGGTAGCTCATGACCTTCAATGGTCAAAGGAACATTCCTCAAACAATTATAAGATAACATGAAGTCTCCAGAAGGAACCTCTACCATCAATCCATCAGATACCTCATCAATAGGTGCAGAGAGAATATCTATGAACTGCTCAGAAATGAAAGAATGCGAAGCACCCAAATCGATCAACACATGTGCATAGTTCCCAAGGACAGAAAGTGTACCTTCCACCAAGTTGGACGCGCGAGCCTCCCTCCTGGTGATAGCTAGCACTCTCCCCTGGGTCCTCGGCTTCTTCTGATCACCTGAACCCTGTCCCTGACCATGCCCCTGCGGGCACTGCCTCGCCAAATGGCCTTGCTAGCCGCAAGTGAAACACCTCCTCGGAAGAGTAGGACACTGAGTCCCGCCATGGGCACCACCACAGTACTGGCAAACTGCCGGAAGCCTCTGAGCTGGCTCCTGCTGCGCACTGGACACTGACTGGCTCTGCTGACCCTGCCTGGGCCTGTTGCTACCGCTGCTGCCACTACTGCTGCCATCGCCTCGGAAGAATTTCCTGAATCGGGAGCCGAGTGATGACGATCCCGATCCGGACGAAGGGGCCGCTGCCGCTGCCTTACCCCTGCCACGAACTGGTCCCTGAGCAGTCAGTCCTCTCTCCCGGGCTGACTGGTTCTGCTGAGCCTCCACCGCCGCTGCACACCTAACCGCTGATGCCAAATCTGTACAACAGTGGGACGCCACGAAGTTCCTCAGACTGAGCCTCAGTCCGTCCACAAACCTCTCAGTACGACGCTCCTCGTCCCCAGATATGAAAGGCACAAACCTTCCGAGTGAAACAAACTTCGCCTGATACTCGATTACTGTCATACTCCCCTGCGTCAGATCCATAAACTCCCTCTCCTTGGCCCTTTGGACATGCCTAGGGAAATACTGTGTATTGAACTCCTTAACAAAAGTCTCCCATGAAATTTCCCTAAGACTCTTGTCCTCATATGACAAACTCTTCAAGGTGGTCCACCAATCATAGGCGCTATCCTTCAGCATGAAGGTAGCCAACGGAGTCCTCTCCACTGCTGCACAATCCATGGTATCAAAAGTCTTCTCTATCTCCCTAAGCCAGTGAACGGCCTCATCAGGGTCGGGATGACCGGTGAAGTGAGGTGGCCTCAACTTCAGGAACTTCTCAAGTGTAGCTGTGGACCCTCCCCGAGCACTGGAACTCTCACTAGGGTCTCGAGTCTGGTATCTAGCCATAGTGTCCATCATAGCCTCCATAAACTGCTCTACGCTCGGCCTCCCGGCCTCGGATCCACTAGGGACATCTCCCCGCTCTCGGAGAACCGGCATCCTCTTCCTAGGAGCCATCTACTCGCCTACAGTCACAAAATCAAAAAGTTATAATTAGAGTCCTAAAACCTATACTACCGCTGTGCCTGTACGGGATAATGTATTTATTTGCCGGACTCACGACATTTAACCTAGTTATTTATTTATTTGCCAGACTATATGTTCTGATACCAACTGTAACGACCCGCCACCCTATAATCGGGGATCCGATTACTAAATGGGTACCGAATCATTAATTTGGAACCAAACTAGGATCTAAGTAAGTCTGGGAAATAAATAATAAACTAAGCTAAACATTCACATCGCATTGAATTGAAATGAAAGTGCAGGAATTAAAATTATTACAATGCGACTCGATACAGCAAATAATTACATACTCCAACAGAAAGGAAATAATTAAACATATAGGCCAGAAATAAATAACAACTACATCGGGGCATACCCCGGAATAACCGCTGAAGGCGCTCAACACACGGCCGCACACTCCTCTCTAGGTCTGCTGGGAGGCCTCACCTGAAAACCGCAGGGGTGAGTCTCAAGACAAGACTCAGTAGGGATCCTTCGATCCCCACTACCCACGCACACACCCACAAGTGTAAAGTACATCCAACGGTAAGGTAACAAGCGCAGTAGTAAGTGCAATTCCTAAGTCTCAACGTGAAATCACATGCAATCGAACTGTAATTAAACATGCATATTCCTAAACCAGCCGATTAGGGAACCAATAACTGCCATGTTGATAGAACATACCAACCGCACAAACAACGGTGGGAAAAACCTCGACCCGCTGAGACCAAGCAGTAACCCTCGGATAGCACTCTAGCTACTCCGGCCCAACTGGCTCAAGTGGTTACTCCTTCCCTCAGCATGAGTGACTCTCCGAATGTACCACTCCGACACCGGTACTAGCTGACCCCGGGGTTCACCAGGTGACCCTCTCTCACTAGGCGTCACCCCGCCCACGCCCCCACTGGCGCTGTGCTCACGCCCCCACCAGCACAGGGTGATAAAGCGCTACACTGTCACTCCAGGTCCACAGTAACACAAAACACCAAAACCCGGCACAGTACGATCCGGTCACGTGAAAAGCTCGCGATCGCACGACACACACACAGTGCCATCCGGTCATGAAGAATCCATTTCTACCGAGTACACTAAAGCATGCACTAACCAATTATCTAGCAGTATGAACACATTTTACTGGTATGAATTAGTGTTGTTCTGTCTTGAATCGCGTCGCCCAAGGCCGACGCCATTCAAGCTCCATGTACTGGTTTAAGTAAAACACTGTCTTCAGAATCAGGCCTAAAAGGCGTCGACACCAGTAGTCGCCTTTTGAAAGGCGTCGACATCCTCAGACGCCATTTAGCACGGAAATCCAGGAATTCCAAAAAACATAAATCAGGGGATTTCTGCCTTAAAAGGCGTCATGGTTACCCGACACTATTCAAATCGCGTCGCCCGCCCATGACGTCTTTTAGTCCCAGAATCCCCGAACTGGCAGACTTTCAGTAAGGCGGTTCCTGTCTAAAAGGCGTCGTGATGGCCCGATGCCCTTCAAAAAGGCGTCGTCCATGCACGACGTCTTTCAACCCCAGGAACCAGTCTGTCATGAGCCCGAGGGCTCCCTTTTCAACCCCAACAACCCCAAAATTACCCAAAAAACGGAGGGGAAAGAGGGCAATTCAATCAACAGGAAACCACATTCATGGAAATCCCCCATGTCATCAAGAAGAACACCTAAACATGCTTGTTCTACCCCCCAAAACCAAAGATCCATAACATGCTCAAACGGGGAAAACATGATTTAAACACAATGCTATGGGAACCGTCACCCTACCGGATACTCGAACGCCTCCGAGCTTCAAACCATCCACCCGTCTCGCCCTACGCCGCCGCCGGTACCGCCGTGGTCGTCCTTACTCCACCGTGACGTCGGCCGCCGTCCGGAGAGTAAAACGCCGCAGTGGAAGTGGAGGTGGTAGTGGTAGGAGCTAGATAGAGGATGGAGTGGAGGGAGAGATGGAATGGTGGGAGGAAAAGAGGGAGGCGAAGAAATCGCCGCCGAGTTCGCCGGAAGGGAATGAGAGAAAGAAAGAAGGAAGAAAAGTGAGGGAAAGAAGGAGGGCTCGCGGGGTTAACCAGACAGTGGCTAAAACGCGTCGACATCCACGGACGTCTATCAGGTGACGTGACGGCCGCTCTGACAAAACTCTGAAACACGTCGGCCTATGCAGACGCCGTTCAGGCGACATGTCAGGGCCGTACTCTGACAATCCCAGAGTCGCAGTCTGAAAGGCGTCGTCTCATGCGGACGCCGTTCAGACGACACGACAGGGCCGTACTCTCGCGGCCCAAAGCCAGCCCACGTGGCACCCACGTGGCAGAACCTAAAACACGTCCGCAACGGTGGACGCCGTTTAAACCGCGTCGAGCGGGCTCGACGCGAAACATCACAGAGTCTCTGTCCCACTGGAGCCTGAACTACAGGGTCCGACCCCGAAAACCGAATCCGAAAGCCTCAGTCCTTACAGTGTATGCCGCTCGATTCCGATACCCGATCTTTAAAGGCCTTTGCTGTGGCATGATCGAGGTATTCATGAAGGAGTTCAATACCTTTTATAGTCCGGAAGGAGAGGCATCTCTGGATTTATGAACTTTACATCAGCTTTCTGGCTTGCCCATTGACGGAGAGCCTTATGAAGAGATATGCCATCCCGACATTGTCAAGGACAGAATAGACGGCAAAGGCCGCTATGCAACCTGGAGGTCTTACAGATTCCTCCTCAAGGCTTACATGATTCTAACTTTTGGCGAAGAGTCTCTGAAAAAGAGATCCTGCAGAGAGAGGACACGAGTCCGTGGAGTTGTCTAGCTCCGTTTCTTTCATAATGTTGACATTCGATATACATACTTTCCTAGGGCTGGTGAGACTCCAGTCTTCATGGGGCAGACAGCCAGGCACCGAAAGGGATATCCTGATATCATCTTTGAGGAACACAAAAAAGATGCCAATCCCTTGGATTTGGATAGGAATACCCATATGGAAGCATACTTGGCCTACTGGCTTTCAAATTTTGCTATTCCTCAGGGGGATGTGGGAGTAATTCGTCCTGAGACTCTTTATGGAGCTTGTGAACTAGCCTGGGGAATTAAACTGTCTCTAGCTCCAGTTACTTTGTACCTGATTTTTAAAACTCTTGGCCAAGTGGTTGAGCAGGAGAAACCACAAAAATTTAATGTTGTGGGTCCCATTCATTTCTTCAATGCCTGGGTGGCTTCTATTTTTTCAGAGTCTGCCCCGAAGAGCCTGGCTTCCCCTCGCATATTTCCACGCATGATTGAATATGCCAGTGTTGATGGAGGAGATACCCAGAAGCAACTCTATGAGATTCGCAGTATCTTGACTGATACCAGGCGAAAAACTGAGGGGGGCTTACGTTTTTGGAAGCATACTGCCAATTCTCGTCCTCCAGTAAGCCTCTTTAAAGTATTTGCCGAGGGTAACCCTGTTGAGTTCACCCATTCTCATACCAAGCAGTTGCTGAAGAAATCTGCATTGGATAGTCAAATCAGATCATGGCTTCTATCCATCAGACCTAGTGTCTTGGTATATCGGAAGGGATCTGTAGTTCATTTAGAACCCTATTATCCTTTCCGTTTTGGCCATAATTTTGGATATGATCAGTGCATTCCTTCTTGTGATCACATATTTCAGCTTCCTGATCGCCATCTTTTAGGCTCCAGCGGACTGCAGAGGGCCCGTGAATGGTGGGATTATTTCCACCGATTTGAAAATGTTTCTTTCAGAATTCCTTCTGCTGTCCATGCTCCTCGTGTGACATGTGAATATGTTAGATGGTGGCGAATGGGCACCAATATCTATTGCCAGGAGAGGACCCAATGCTGGAGCAATGCTGAGAAGAAAATCTTGGAGACCCAGTGGGAAATCCCTATTA
Organism: Zantedeschia hybrid cultivar; assembly: GCA_030544215.1. NCBI lineage: Eukaryota > Viridiplantae > Streptophyta > Magnoliopsida > Alismatales > Araceae > Zantedeschia > Zantedeschia hybrid cultivar. The sequence continues at coordinate 48,195,656 of JARZZO010000009.1, forward strand.
TCTGCACTTCTTAGACGACAAGAATGCTGCTAAGTATGCAGAGAGACAGGAAGCTTATAAGGCTCGTCACAGAGATTCTTTACCCTTGATTGATCCAGAGTTGACAAGGCTAGATACTGAAGAGCTGAAGGAGGCCTTCTTGAAGCAATTTAATATCTCTGTGACCTCTGAAGATTATCCTGATATCGATTTCTCGGAAGAGGAAGATATCAGTGGCAGAGATTCTCAGCAAGCTTCTAAGAGTCTCTCAAGCATTCAGAGATTTTATGTCCCACACAAGGAGGAGAAACCTGACTTCTACAAGGGCACCAGTTGGCTACTTGCCCTTTTGAAATATTGTGGTGTATCCCAGGATTCCGCTACGCAGGGTATGTTGGATGCAAAACTACCTGCTTCTTGGGATCATATAGATGGGTGGGAACTTGATGCTTTGCGCTTGGGCGTTTGCTTGAGCGATAAAAAACATTATGATCTCAGTAGCCTAGCTTCTCAAGCAAAGACTTATGAATGATGTCATATATATTGTGAAGGAGGCTTCACTTAGAGATAAGTCTTCCATATATGAATATGGGCCTTTATCCAACTGTTATGAAGGCGATTGCTGTAAGTATACGCATTTGTGCTTGACTTCTTTTGAGCTTTGTGCCTTTTCTCTGCTTATATAAATTGATTTCTTCTTTTGCACATTTCTGTAGTGCCTGTGGCCAAATATCTGACACAGCAGCATCAGAGGGCAGTGGCTATTGCAAATAGACCCTCTTTCTTTCCTCCTGTGCCTTCTAAAGCATCAACCCCCGCATCCCTTGTGGGAGTCAGTGCTATAGGGAGGGCGGTTGCCGCTGCCAAAGAGGCGCGTACAAAGAAGAGACAAGAGCCTACCCCTGAACCTCTTCCTCCTGTCAATTTGCCGGTGCTTGCTGAATTTGAAGCTTTTATAGCAAAGACTGCCAAGCGGGCGAGTGCCCTGGTTTCTCCATCCCCAGCCAAGGGTGGTATGCATGATGCTTTTGATTTATGCCTTTCAGAATTTTAACATTGATGATGAACAACTTCCTTTTGTTTCCTTTACAGGGAGGGTCAAGCAAGTTGCAAAAAGATTTCGCAAAGGGCCCAAAGAATCTGTCCCCCCTGAGAAGATTGTTCTGCCCAAGCGCCAATCCTTGAGATTATTGGCTCAGACAAGGAAAGAAGAAATTGATGATACTTCTTCTAGTGTGGAAGAAATAAGTGGCATTCCTCCTTCACCTTCTATTTCTTCCCATACTACTGAACACATTAGTAGTGAAGCTTTGCCAGAGACAACTATCTGGTCGCCCCCGAAGGATCAAGGTAACCCTTCTGAGACTTATAGCAATAGTGATTTCATTTCACTGCTGAATTTTTGACTTCGACCATATAGGTTTTGAAGCAACTGAAGGCTTAACATCACAGACTCATCAGATTGAAACAGTGTAGTCTGCTATGGTAATTTCTCTTTACCACATTTTTCTGCTTTTTCCATCGTTTAAGCTTGACTTGTATATATTTTGAATATCAGGCATCTCTGGCTCATGCGGAAAGGATGGAAATTCCTCATGTCCCGACTGAAAGGGACATGGATTTTGAAATATCGGCCTCCATACCAGTTTCTTCTTCTGAAGAGGCAGAAGTTGTTTTTGCTGAAGATGTGGAACCAAAAGAGACTTCAATGGTTCCAACTATCATAACTTCGACGGAGGTCATTACCTTCTCGGATATCAAGACTGTGGAACTTTCAGCTCCTGAGCTTGCGTATATTGTGGCTACTTCAGAGCATGGTGGGGTTGACTCGGGAACAAGTTCACTGAGTCAACAGGTGATAGTATCCCGTCCTGTCCCCTGTAGATTAAACTCTGCTGAACATATTCTTCGGCTTATTGATATTGTGACTCATATATGCACATCATCCCTTGTACAGATTTCTTCTGAGCCAATTACTTTAGCCGGACCTTCCGCCTTTATAGTTGCTCTGCCCGCAGCTAAACTTACAGAAAGTGACCTGCCCCCAGCCATATCAAGCATTGTAGCTGTCACATCTGCCCCTTCTATTATCGAACCTTCATCCAGTTCAGTGCCTTCCTCTTCCCGTCAAACGGTCATGGACTAGACTTTAGTGGATGAATCTGTGCATATTGCTATCCCTTCTATTCCTGCTGGTTCAGGCATATAGGGTGTTGATGTCCTTGGCGCCAATATCAAGCTTTTACAACAAATTGTACGCCGGCAGCCTAGTTCATCATATGATCTTCTGCACCAACAAATTGAGAGCATGACTACATGGATTCATCTGGCAGGAGCTTCTTTGGATGAGTGGCTTCCTATTGCTTCCACTGCTTTGAAATTTTTTAAGCGTCAAGAATATATTCATTTAGTTATACAAGATCGACGCCAAGCCTTGTCTCTTCAGCGGCATGAATATAACTTGCAGATGCAGCCTGCTTCTCTTCAAATTTCACAACAACAGGCAGAAATAGCCGGCTTTGAACAGAAAGAAGGCTTGTTGGTGGAAAATATTCAGTGCTTAGAGAATGAACTTGCTGCTGCGAAAGCCGAACTGGAAACTTTAAGGAATAGTTTACACAGATGCCAAGATGATCTTCTGGTTTCCCAGGGCCTTCTTGAATCCTTATCCAGTGAAGTTTTCAAGCTACAGACTGAAGAGGAAGCTCTTTCTGAGTTGCATACTCAAGTTGGAGAAGGACTTCTACTGCTGTCTATGTTACTTGAAGATCCATGATGTTGTTTATACCTGAACTTTGTACTTGGGAAGGGTATTTCCTTTTTGCTTTTCCATGTAAGCTGGGATGGAAGTTCCTTGTAAACTTTCGGCACATTATAAAGAGAATTTTGTATCATATCCCCCTTTCAATGAATGCCTTGCTTGAATTTTTTTGTTCACTTTACCGACCCAAGTGCCCTTTCGGGTTTTCACCGGAGTGGGCCCCCTCTTGCTTTTCCCCGCGCGCCCTTTCGGGTTTTCACACGGCGGGGTTCCCGATTTTGTCTGTAGCGCCCTTTCGGGTTTTCACCACAGTCGGATATATAGCCCTTGTTTCCCTTGACCGCAGAAGGTATGATCAAGTCCGGCGAGGCATCTTTATTTTTAAGCCCCTTTTGACTTTTCTCTCATTTTTTTTTTTATCCCTCTTTCTCCCCTTGTTGTAAATGAAGTAGAGTGAAGTATGCATCCATAGTAACTGCAAAGCTGAAAGGAAAAGATTTCAAATGAAGATGACTTAACGATGTTTATTGGCTTCCATAACTAACAATGTTATGAGGATTATTGAAGCTTAAAAAAGGAAGGACAGAGTGAGAGTGGAAATGAATACCTCAATCACTTGTTTATTGAAAATGGCACAAACTGTAAGGGTCTGAGCCTTTATTAGGGTGGCAAAGATCGTAAGGATCTTAACCACTATGCAGGGTGGCAATAGACCGGAAGGGTCTACGCCATGCAAATCCTAAGTACCAACGACGGACTCATAGGTTTTTGGTCGTGGTAACATAGGTATGATTTGAAATGCATGGACCCAGAATACTTCAAGCGGACTCATAGGTTTGTAGCCCGAAGTAGACAGGGGTGTTAAGATGATGCAAACCTAGATACCTAGGTCATGAGGACCCTAATTATCAATGACGGGCTTAAAGGCTTTTGGTCATGATAACTAGGGGTGATTTTGAATGGATGAACCCTAACTACCACAGCAGACTCATAGGTTCGTAGCCGAGGTAGATAGGGAGTACGGAGTACTCTTCTCAGAGACCCAGTAATTTCGGGGATGGCGGAGTCACGAGGGACCCAGGCCATCAACCGGTGCGACGTAGTCGTTGAAGACCCCGGTCAACTTACTTTGCTTTGATTTGAATTTGCTTGATTGGTGACGGAGTACTCCTCTCGGAGACCAGGTCTTTCGGGGATGACGGAGTCACGAGGGACCTGGGCCAGCCACCGGTGCGACGTAGCCGTTGAAGACCACGGTCGACTTACTTTTCTTTGCTTTGAATTTGCTTGATTGGTGACGGAATACTCCTCTCGGAGACCCGGTCTTTCGGGGATGACGAAGTCACGAAGGACCCAGGCCAGCCACCAGTGCGACGTAGTCGTTGAAGACCCCGGTCGACTTACTTTGCTTTGCTTTTGCTTGCACTTGGATTTGACCTTGGGCTTGAAATTGAGTGGCGGTGCTGAATGTACCAGGCCACCTTCTTTGTTTTGAGCTTGCTTTGAATTTGGACGGTAGAGTCTTCATGACCCAGACCGATTTGTATTTGGATTTGAGCTTGAATTTGAGCTTGAACTTCTATTTGAGCTTGAATGGCGGGGTCGAATGAGTCCGGGCCATCTTTCTTGTTTTATGCTTGGATGGCGGAATCCAGTAGGACACATGCCAATTTGCATTTGGATTTGATTTTGAACTTGAACGGCAGAGTCTTGCTGACTTGGGCCGATTTACATTTGAACTTGAGCCTGGATTTAGGCTTGGTTTTTTGCATTTGAACTTCAATTGGAGCTCTGAATTTGTACTTTGAATGGCGGGATCGAATGATCCCAGGTCATTCTCTTGCTTTCAACTTTGCTTTGATCTTGGACTGGAGCTTTAGATATTTGATCTTGAACTTAAACTTGAATTTGAGCTTGAACTTGGATTTAAGCAGTGGATCCTATTGATCCAGGCTGCTTCATACTTGGATTTAAGCTTGGTTTGGAGCTTGAACTTGAATTTTGAATTTGAGTTTAAGCTTGAATTTGAGCTCGAATTTGAACAGGAGCTTTGAATTTAATCGGCAAGTCCTATTGACCCAGGCCGATTTAAACTTGAATTTGAGCTTTGAATGGAGGGGTTGAATAAACCCGGACCATCTTCTTTGTTTTGACCTTGGATGGCGGAATCAAATGAAACCGGGCCATCTTTTTGCTTCCAAGTTTACTATAAACTTGGATTATGATCTTGAATTTAAACAGCGGATCCTGTTGACCCAGGCTGACTTATACTTGAATTTGTGCTTTCTCTTTGGCTGGAGCTTTGAAGTTGTATTTGAACTTGCATTTGAGCTTGCATTTTGAGCTCGAGCTTGATTTGAAGCTTTGAATTTGAACTTGAATTTGATCTTGAATTTAAGCGGCGAGTCTTGTTGACTCAAGCCGATTTGAACTTGGGCTTGAATTTAAACTTGAATTTTTAACTTGAGCTTCGATTTGAGCGGCGGGTCCTGTTGACTCAAGCCGATTTGAATTTAAACTTGAATTTGAGCTTTGAATGCTATCATTTGAACTTGAGCCCGAGCTTGAACTGGAGCTTTGAATTTGAGTGGCGGAGCCTTGCTGACCCAGGTAAGTTTAAACTTGACTTTGAGCTTGCACTTGAATTTGTGCTTGATTTTGAGCTTGGATTTGAATTTGGACTTGAATGGCAAGGTCCAGCAGGACTCGGGCCATCTTCTCTATTTCTTTGTAGCTTCTTGCCCCCTGTTCATTGAAGAGACAAGGTTGCAATATATATGCATGTTTATATCAAACAATTTCAGAGTCGGAAAACATCATCGATTTAGATTAATTTGATTGGAAACTTCGACCGGCTATGAAACGGGAAGCGGGAAATGATTTATACTCTCTCCGCACCAGGTTTGCCTTAGCACCATTGCCCGACTAGCGGGATAGTCATGCCAACTTTTTTCTTTTTCTTTCTTTTCAATGGCATTTCGTCATTGGCAACCTATGAGGTGCTTTGGGGCGGCTTCGTAAAGCCTTTTGGAGCCTCTTCAATGTCCTTGGCTCATATAGGCAGGTTAATTTTACCATGCCATTTAAGATTTGTAGTATCGGGGGAATACATCCCGAGAACTGGATGATTTCTTTTGACTGTCTTCATGGTGATCATATTCACACCGTAGACAGTGCTTCATATATTTTTTCAACCTTCGCTTGGAAAGCATGGAGGTGGCGCATGATAGCGCTTCATATGTTTGCCATTTAAGGGAGGAAACTGCATTTCTCCCTTATGATTGGTGAGGGTATATGCTCCTCCTTCATAAACAGTTTTGACAACATAGGGGCCGATCCAATTACTGGTCAACTTCCCTTTTGGATTTGACGCCATGACTTCTCTTCTTTTGACCATAACTAGGTCTCTTTTCTTGAAGACTCTTTCTTTGACTAGTTTATCAAATGCTCGAGCCATACGAGCTTGATATATCTGGATATTTTGTTGGGCTCGAAGTCTGTCGCCTTCCAAGGCTAATAACTCCTCGAGCCGCCTTTCCGCATTTGATTGATTTCCTTTGATAAGCCCCTGCTCTTAGGCAATGCGTAAAGAGGGGACTTCCAATTCAATTGGTACGACTGCCTCTGACCCATATACTAAGGAATAGGGAGAACAGCCTGTTGGAGTTTTGTATATGGTTCTGTAAGCCCATAATGCTTCATACATTCTTTCTTCCCAGTCTATCTTATTTGAATTGACTGTCTTTGCTAGAAGGTTGCATAGAGTCTTGTTAAAGACTTCTGCTAACCCATTGGCTTGTGGATTGTAGACTGTAGAGGTCCTCCAATCAATTTTGAATTTCGCAGCTAGCTTGTATATGATTTGATTTCAAAAACATGTTCCATTATCTGAAATGATCCGACTGGGTGCACCATATTGGAACAACATATTTTGGCGGAGGAACCTTTCAACGGCTGCCCCAGTGACTTCTCTTAATGCTACTGCTTCGGCCCATCTGGAAAAATAATCCGTGGCGACCAGAATATATTTAGCACCTCTTGAGGAGGGTATGAATGGACCGACAACGTCCATGCCCCATTCGGCAAAAGGTTATGATGGTGCTGTAGGGTGCAAGGGCACCGGGGGTTTTCTTGGAATTGGGCCATGTTCCTGGCATTTGTGACATGATTTGGCATATTGTGCACAATCATCGAACATTGTGGGCCAGTAGTGGCCCAATTGTTTGAGTAGATTTTTCATCATGGGCCAGACTGGTGAGCACCACAGACCCCGGCATGTATTTCCCTCAAGGCTTCAGCTATCTCTTTTGGTGACAGGCATCTGAGGAGAACTTTTCTTTTGCCATCATATGTCACTCGAAAGAGAGTGTCTCCTTTGTATTCATATGAATCCTTAATATAGATCAGTTTAGCATGCTTGATTCGGGTGCTTGGCAATATTTTATGCTTGAACCAGTCGAGAAGCATTTCCCTCCAATCAGGCTTGTCGGCTTCTTCCACTGCACATACTTCTGTTTGCATTTCTGTTTCTTCTTCCAATACAGTTGGTAACAATCTTCTGTTCTTGACCCATATTTCACGGGACCCCTCTGGCGGCATAGCCAGGGAACTTGCTATTTAGCCAGAGCATCAGCTTGAGCATTTGCACTGCGGTTGATATGGTTGATTTCAAAGAAATAAAATCTTTGTATCAGCTTGAGGGCCCTTTTGTGATAAGGAATCAACTCGGGCTTTTTGACATCATATATTCCTTGGACTTGGTATATAATCAACATTGAGTCGCCATGGACTTGAATCATTTGAATGCCCATATCCAGAGCAACTTCCAGGCCAACTATCAAAGCTTCATATTCAGCTTCATTGTTGGTGCATGACTTAGTTAAGGAATACGAGGTATGCAGAACCTCGTCTTCTGGAGATATCAGGACAATGCCTGCCCCGGCCTTTGTAGTGAATGTACCATCTTGTGCAATTGCTGAACGAGAGGCCCCGTCAAAATATAGCTGCCATATCTTTTGTTCTATATGGTTAGCTTCTAATGTTTCTTCATCTGGCAGGTCGGTAACCAACGGTGAATCTTCTGGCACTAGATGTGCTGCAAAGAAGTCTGTAATGGCTTGACCTTTGATGGCTCTCTGAGAGACATATTTGATATCGAACTCCATGAGGAGGATTGCCCATTTGCCCAAACGACCTTTCAAGGCTCGTCGATTGAGGATATATTTGAGAGGATCAGTTCTAGAGATGAGCTGGATTTCATGTGATAGCATATAGTGCCTGAGTCTTTTAGCTACAAAAACCAGGGCTAAGCATATCTTTTCAATAGGTAAGTACCGGAGTTCAGCCCCGATTAGCCTTCTGCTTAAGTAATATAGTGCTTGCTCTTTGCCTTCTTCATTGTCTTGTGCCAACATTGCCCCCAGAGAAGTCTCCTGAGCAGCGATATATAAGATTAATGACTGGCCTTTGATAGGTGCCCCCAGCACAGGTGGCGATGCAAGGCATTGCTTGATTTTCTGAAGCGTATTTTGACATTCATCATCCCATATGAATGGGGAATCTTTCTTCATTAATTTGGAGAAGGGTTCACACCGTCCGAGTAGGTTGGATATGAACCTTCGAATGTATGCGAGCCGTCCCTGAGGGGACTGCAGCTCTTTGAGATTCTTCGGAGGCAGAAGCTCCTGGATAGCTTTGATTTTGGCTGGGTCTATTTCAATGCCCCTATATCTGACAATAAAGCCCAGAAATTTGCCACTTGAAACTCCGAAGGCGCACTTCATGGGGTTCATTTTCAAACTGTATTGCCTCAGCCTTTCAAATATGGTGTGGAGATCTTGCATATGATCTTCCTTTTTCTTGGTTTTGACAACTAGGTCATCAATATAACAGTCAACTTGTTGATGAAGGAATTCATCAAATATCTTGGTCATTTCCCTTTGGTTTCCATATTTGCCGCCTTTGTGACTGAAAGATTGGCTTTGATTTTTCTTGTGCATATTGAATTTTTTGATGTTTGGGCACCCAGATTTGTTTTGCTGGTGGCTTTTGATAATATTTCGTCCCATTACAATAAGCTGGCTTGAGATTTCTTTCTTGCTTTTCCGACATCTGAATCTTAGCTTTTCCCATTTCTTTTCTTTCATTTTTCATTCTTTCTCTGTCTATGTCTTCAAAGCCCTGGAATGAATTTTGAACTGGAATATTTGGAACCAGTCGGTCTTTGGAAGTATCAACTTTGCTGCCGTCTAGAAAGATCCGCAGGCTCCCAACAAGAATTGATTTTTTGGTCCTGGACTATTGTGCAGAGACTGCCTTTGATTTGAGCTGGGGATTTTGACCCTTTCGGATATTTCCCCGATATTGTCTTGAAGATGATGCAAAATGACTGTGAATAGTGCAGCAGCTGACTACTTGTGCTTGAGGTTTATCAGATATAATCTCAGGTTTCATGAAGACCACCCCGAGAAAATTCGAAAAATCAATAATGGGAGGGAAGCTCACGAATGCCACAGGTACCGCCAGGTAGCCATAGCGAGCATGGTTCTCGACCACCAGAGGGCCGAAGAAAACTTTCGATTCCATTGAGTCTCTTGTAATACAATAAAGAGATAATCAATAACTTCAAAGAATGGGTCTTATCCTTATTCTTCCGACGAGAAGATGAGGGAGGACAGGTCCCACCGGGCGTGCCAAAAGAGATTGTCGTACATTTTTTAGAGAAAAAATGCACTTGATCTTGATTTTTTATTTTGATTTAGATTTATTATTTATGTGCTCTACCTGACTCAATCAGATGAATGCGTAGTTCTTCGACCCGATCCCGCTACCCATAAATGGAATAGCATCAATTACATCCTCCTAAGAGGAAAACCCTTGAATAATCGTCGGAAGAATAGAATAACACCCTTTGAAATGATATAAGAAAGATATACAAGATCGCATTTGACAGATGAATGAATTTTAGTTTTTATTTGAGAAGAAAACTTATTTTTTAGCTTAAAGTTGAGTCTGCGCAAGACTTGATTTATTGATTTTTATTGATGGATGATGATGAGAGACATTTTTTAGTCTTTTTGGATTGATTTATGTGGATGTATTGAAGATTCATTAAATTTTTATGTTTGGAAATGAATATGAAGTTGAGTCTGTGCAAGGATGCACAGACTCATTTGTTACCAATGAGAATGCTTGTCTTTATTATTTTGATTTTTGATTTGTGAAAGGATTGAAGATCTTTTTTATGGCATTTTACTTGAAGTAGATGACATTTTTTATCAAGGAAGTCTAATAAACATCTCTTATTGTGTTTTTTCAGTTTTGAAGTGAAGAGATTTTAGATTTGATTTTTAAGATATGGAAATGTGTTTTTTATGTTTCCTTATTTGATTTGAGTGGAATATGCTTCAAATACTTATGCCTTTTATGTTTTGAATTTGTAGGTTTTGAAGGATAAGCAAGATGTGCAAGTTCAATTGAAATGAGACCTCTTTTAGGTATTTTTTATGTTTTGCAAAAGGCCAAATTGAGTTTTATTGGATTTTTTATTTATAGAAAGTATTTTATTCTTATCTTAGGGTTTTTGATTCAATTTTAAAAGAATTAGAGTTGAAAGATTTGGATTTTAGCAATTAGAGGTTGAGTCTGCGCAGGGTAGCGCAGACTCACCTGTCACAAGCCCATTTTTTCAGTTTTTTCTGTGATTTTTTAGGGAAAAGTTATCATTTTTGTTTAGGTTTTGATTTGTGAAAAATATAGGGTTTCTTCTTATGATTTTGATTTGATTTGATAGATTTTTAATAGCCAAAATACCAGATTTTAGGAATTTAGGATTGAATCTGCGCTATAGAGCGCAGACTCATTGTTTATGAAAGTGTTTAAACATTTTTTATATTTTTTTCAAAAGGAATTTTAAGCTTTTATTTAGTTTTTTGACTTATATAAAGTATTAAGTTTTTATATAAATTTTTGGATTTAATTTGGAGGGAAATTAAAGTCATAAAGACCAAATTTGGGATTTTAGGGTTGAGTCTATGCTGGGTTGCGCAGACTCATTTGTTACCAAAGTGTTTTGAGTTGTTTTATGTATTTTTTCAAGAACAACTTGGTGTTTTAATTTGATATTCTGATAGATAAGAATAAACTTGATTTTTAGAGGGTTTTATATCATCTTTTGGTGCTCGGGAAGTTGTTTTTTTATTTTTTGTGAATTTCAGGGTTGAGTCTGCGCCAGGATGCGCAGACTCAAGTTTGAACTGTGAATTTTTTTAAGTTGTTCTATTGGATTTTTGGTGGGATAACTTGATTTTATGTTTTGTTTGGTGATGATTTACAGATTTGGAGCTGCGGGCATGATTTGGGGGCCAAGAGATGAGGTTTTGGCCTTGGGATTGATGCGCATACTCAAGTTTAAAGAGGATTTTAGCAAGATTTTTGAAAAGATGGAACCTCCTGAGGTTGAGGGGAATTCCAAGAGTTTCAAAGAGCTGAGGAGCTTCAAGGATCAAGGAGACAAGAAAAATGAGTTTGAGTCTGCGCAAGGGGTGCACAGACTCAGCTGAACTTGTAATTTTGGTTTATTTTGAGGGGATTTGGATCCTTTTTGTAAATGGATGTTTATTTAAATGGTATGGAGTATTTGATATATGATTGTGAGTGATTTGAGCAACTTGATTTATTGTTTAGTTGGTTTTTTCATTAGAAATGAGCTTATGAAATGTGTGCCGACTCAACTTAAGTTAAAAATTTTATGCTTATTTAAAATAGAAGATGGCTATCTTAAACTTTTTTTGAATGAATTAACTTTAATTATTCGAGTTACTTGAACCATAAATGAGTCTATCAGCCCATGCAAGGACTCTTTGACAGTTTTGAGTTGAGTCTGCGCAAGGGTGCGCAGACTCAGAACAGTGGCGCAGACTCAAGTCTGAAATATGATTTTTGAGTTTCCTGCACAGTTCAAGCTGCAATTAAATCCATCAAGGGATTAGTTTCAACCATTAAAGTTAGAATATGAAATCCGGAGTGGAGAAAAACAGGTTGTACCCCATTCCCAATTGAATTTCCATGGTTATAAGTGCGTAGACTCAAAATCTGAGCATAATTTCAGGTTTATATTTCTTTCAACTTGAAGTGATCCAAGAATAAACACAAATTTGAGGAGGATAACACTGAGAAATCTCAGAGATTGAGTATGGCTACATGAGGCCTTTTCAAGGAATAGTTCTTATGTGGATTTCTTCAAATGACATGATTTCTTCATGCTTATCTCATTCTTCTTAGATCACTTTATAAAGCATTAAAAATGCTCAATATAGTGATTCCAAGTTGTATTTCAACTTTTCATTAGGAGAACCCAATGAAAAGGTTTAAGATCTTCATAAAGGATCATGGCATGAAGGGATCCGAAGGACCAACTCTCTTAAAGGGATATGTAATGGCTAATGGACCATAGGGATAGCTATAAAGGGGGGCGTGCCAAGCATCCAACCACTCACCCAAAGGGTGCCCTTAATACCTTCAAGATGTAAGAAAAACCCACAAGGGGTAATCCAAATCATCTCTACATTTGGGGAGCAAGGAACTCCACCAATTTTCCTAGAGGATCACATGTACCCATGAACCATGGAGGTGGCTATAAAGGGGGGCATACTGAGCATCCAACCACTCACCCAAATGGTGCCCTTAATGCCTTCAAAATGAAAGGGTTATCCACAGGGAATCGCCCATTCTATTTCTACATTTGGGGAGCAAGGAACTCCACCAACTCATTGGGACTTTGGGACACATCATCTAAATGAACCCATAGAAATGGGAACATAAGAATGATGTTTTTTGTATGAGGGCCCTTGATGGGTTACCCAACATGAGATTTCTGGCACCCTTAGATCGGTACATCTTGGGAAAACATGGGAAAACATTTAAAATCTTAAAACCATATGGCAAAATTTCGGTTGAAACATTAAGGGCTTAAAAAAAACCCAAAGTCCAAGCCATTTAGGACCTTCATTGGGCCTCAAAAGGACAACCCTAGGTCCAAGGAACATTTGGACAGCTTGGGGGAAGATCAAAGAATTACCTCAAGCCTAAAAACCTACTTGGAAGAGGAGCAGGGAGGCGCAGACTCAACACTGTAGCACCTGCAAACCCCAGACTCAGGCTGAAACTTAGATTTTTGGTAAAAAATGGGTTTAAAACTAACCCAAATGATAGAAAATAAGGTATAAAAGGTACAAGGCCTAAAATATTTATTTAAAATATATTTTAGATGCATTTCTTTAGGAAAATATCATGAAAACTTGAATATGAACATAAGAGAAACTTAGGCATACTTTTTATCTTTTCCATGGATCTCTCCTTCTTGGCTCTATATTAGAGGGTTTCTACCCAAAGAAGCTCATCCTCAACTAGTGAGGGAACCTCTTTGAGAACCTCTAGGGCCTAAACCCTTAGCTATCAAAGGAAAGAAATCCAAACAAAACCCATTCGGTTCCAACATGAAAACCAGAAACTCAAACTTTAATATATATGAACTTAGGGGGTTTCTCTTGATGTTTGGCCTTGGGGGAACATCATCCATAGAGGGGATGTGCTTCTAAGGGTCATGGAAGGCCAGACCATCTTGAAAAACCCCAAAACCAAAGGCAAATAAATGGAAAACGAATTTTCAGGAAATCTGGACAGCAAAGCACATCTTGGGTCATATCTCCATATTTAGGGGGTTTCAAGGCTTGAGGAGAGCATTTCTATGAATTAGAAAGACCCCTCTACCATCCCCACACGAAAAACACATACCTTATGAAGGAAAAAATGACATAAAAGCAAGATAACCAGCAGATTCAGAAAATAGACTCATAAAATCTGAACATTGCATTTCATTACTTTCAATCACCATAGATGAACATCAAGGAGGAGATAGAAGTTTCTATGAACATCAAAATGAGATAAAAACATTATAAGAAAGCAAGGAGACAGAAATAAACCCCTTCTTCACCCCCACTCTACCTTGGAGAGGGGATGAGAAGGGAGAATGGCTCTTGAAGCCTACAATCTTACTCTCTTCTTCTCTAGCACTCTTCCTTTCTTTTTCTCTTCTTCTCTAACTCTTTTTTCTCTCTTGGGATGCAGGAAATAGAGGGGAAGGAGGAGGGAGACGTGCTCCTCCAAACTCTCTCACTTTTCTTCTTCTCTTTTCTCTTTTTTGGGATTTTTGTCTCCAACTTTTTCTTGTAGAAGATGGACATCCATTAGCCTTGGATTAGGGATAAGAAACCCCTCTTGTGAGTCTTCCAATGAGGCCACAACACTTGGAGAATCATGATTGGTTTCTCCTTTTGTTTTTCACCTACCCTCTTCTAGAAGAATCTTGAGGGGGGGACCACTTGCTTTTCTTCTTATCCTCCTTTGGGCAGATTTGACCATGGGCCAAAGGGATAAGAATAGGCCATGAGGGGGGGGCATTTGGGCCCTTTTGAAGGCTGCCACGAAATTGGGCTTTGGCCTTCACTTTTTGGGCCCAAATTGGCCCTATTGGGCTTCTTTTACTTGAGATAATGGGCCTAGGCCTGCCTCCTTGGATTTCTTCATCATTTGGGCTGAAAGTAACACCTTTTTGACTTCTTTGGGCTTGCAAGAATGGGCATGACAGTTGTCCATTAACTTTTCTTCATTTGGGCCTTCTTTAAAAAATTGCTTGGACCTTCTTTACTTGAGATAATGGGCCCGGTTGCACCATTAGATTTCTTCATCATTTGGGCCCTAGAGTGGCCCATTTTTGATTCATTTGGCTTGCAAAATTGGGCTTAGCTGCTGCCCCTTAAATCTTCTTCATTTGGGCTTTCTTGGACAATCTTTGCACAATTGTTTGGACCTCTTTTGCTTGAGATAATGGGCCCGATTGTACCATTGGATTTCTTCATCGTTTGGGCCCTAGAATGGCCCCTTTTTTGATTCATTTGGCTTGAAAAATAGGCACGACTGCTGTCCATTAATTCTTCTTCACTTGGACTATCTTTGAAAAATTGCTTGGACCTTTCTTGCTTGAATTAATAGGTATCCAGGAGGCTCGCCAAGTGGGCTATAGAGCTAGGGGATTTCAACATTAGCTATGGGCCCCGAACCGCAACAAAGGCATAGGCTCTTGTTGACTTCATTATGGAATTGACCACAGATGGACCCTCAGTAGAAACGCCGGTCGAAGGTAGAGGAACTTGCCCATCTTCTTCAATCACAACCGAGGACCCCCTGGGCAAATCTCCTACGTTAGGCAACAAATGGCATCTCTATGTAGACGGGTCTGCTTGCTCGTCGGACAGCGGTGCCGGATGGGTCCTGAGGTCCCCAGATAGGGTAGTAGCTGAGTACGTGCTCCACTTCGCATTCACTGCTTCAAATAACGGGCAGAATATGAAGCCCTGATATTGGGACTTCAGGTTGCAAGGCGTATTTGTAACGACCCGCCACCCTATAATCGAGGATCTGATTACTAAATGGGTACCGAATCCTAGATAAGTCTGGGAAATAAATAATAAACTAAGCTAAACATTCACATCATATTAAATTGAAAAGGAAGTACAAGAATTAAAAATTATTACAATGCGACTCGACTCAGCAAATAATTATATACTCCAACTGAAAAGAAATAATTAAGCACACATGCCAGAAAATAAAATGACAACTACATCGGGGTATACCCCGGAACAATGGCTGCTGGCGCGCGACCCAAAGCAACACTCTCCTCGCTACGCCTGCCTGGAACCCTCACCTGAAAACCGCAGGGGTGAGTCTCATCGAAAAGACTCAGTAGGGATCCTTCGATCCCCACCGCCCACTCACGCACTCACAAGGATAACAACACAAATATAGACAATTTAAGCAATTAAAGCAGTAAATACATTTTCCAATTTTGTTACGAAACGCATGCATTCAAACGGTAACATGCACAATTCTAAAACCCACTCCGTCACAAGTCCACAACCCGCGTCTCGGCGAAACACACAAGTCGCATGGCCGAACATGGAAAACACCGATCCACTGAGACCAAACAGCAACCCCTCGGATAACGCGCTGGCTACTCTGGCCTGACAGGTTTTAGGTGGTTCTGCTTCCCCCAGCACGAGTGACACTCCGAATGTACCACTCCCACACCGGTACTAGCTATACCCCGGGGTACACCATGTGACCCTTTCTCTAGGCGTCACCCCGCCACTCCCACACCGGCGCCGTGTCACTCCCACACCGACACAGGGTGCCTAAGCACTAACAACTGTCACTCTAGGCCCACGATCGTACAAAACACAACACGGTGCGATCCGATCACATGGAACCCATCGTCATCGAGTACGTTTCTAAACATGCAATTAACTAAACTATCTAACAATGTAAACACGTGTTAATTGCAGGGATTAATGGAATCCTGGCTTGAATCGCATCGCCCAAGGCCGACGTCATTCAAGACCCCTAAACTAATTCAATAGAAAAACTGGCCTAAAAGGCGTCGTTTACGGAGGACGCGATTAAAATGGCGTCGCTGTCCCTGGACGCCATTCAGTTCCAGAGACAGAGTTTGTTATCTGGGTCAAATCGCGTCGTAGGTAGAAGCAGCCTTTCTAAAAGGCGTCGCTGTCCCCCGACGCCATTCAACCTTCACAGATAGGTTCTCCCTCCGCCTTCCCCCAATCTACGGGGTGGAATTTCCTCCCCTAAATCGTGTAAAAATACGAACAAAGTGGAGAAGGAGGATAAGAACTTAGATACCCATTAAAACACCCAATTTCTCATTACATGCATTTAATATTTTCACCCCAAGAAAACCCTTAAATATGCTCCAAAGTGGGAAAAACATGATTTTTAAACGAAATACAACAGGGATCGTTACCCTACCAGTTACTCGAACTCCTCCTAGCTCCAAGCCGCCAACTCGCTTCGCCACACGCGGTTGCCGGTACCGCCGTGGACGTCGGCCGCCGTCCGGAGAGAAAAACGCCGCAGAGGAGATGGTGGTGGTAGTGGTGGGAGTTAGGAGGTTGATGGAGTAGAGGGAGAGATGGAATGGAGGGAGGAAAGCAAGGAGAAGGGGAGGTGGTTCGCCGGAGCTCGGAGGGGGAAGAGGAGAGAGAGAGGAAAGGAGAGAATGAGGGAAAGGAAGGAGGGTTCGCGGGGTCAAACAGAAGCTGGATAAAATGCGTCGTACAAGCCCGACGTCATTCAGATGACAAGACTGGATCGTACACTGACAACCCAGGGTCGTACTCTAAATGGTGTCGTCCATCCAAGATGCCATTCAGACGATATGACCGGGGCCGTACTCTCGCGCCCTAAGGCCAGCCCACGTGGCACAGCCTAAAACGCGTCCACATTGCTGGACACCGTTCGAACCGCGTCGTGCAAGCTCGACGCGAAAAATAAACTAAGTCTCAACCCCACCAGAGCCGAAACTAAGGGATCCGATCCCGAAACTGATCCGATAACCGGATCCGAAACCTCAATCCTTACAGTATTGGCGTCCTGGAGATAGACACGTTCAACTATTATCAGCTGGTCGTCAACCAAATAATCGGAGAGTATGATACCTGAGACCCTTTGATGACGGCCTACCTCTAGGTAATAAAAAATATTATTGCATAATTCAATTCTTTTGAAATTACACGGATCCCTCGGTTTGAGAACATACGAGCCGATGCTTTCTCCCGATTAGCATCCACCTATAATGGGGGAGGCAGCCGGATGGTGCTCGTAGAAGAACTAGAAGCGCCGAGCGTTGATCAGCCCGAGAGCGTGATGCAATCTGAGTCCTACGAAGATGAGAGCTGGATGACCCCACTGTTGAGCTATATTCTCCGAGAGGAGCTCCCTTTTGAAGCAAAAGAGGTGAGGCGCATCCGGCTGCAGTCTTCTCAATTCATCATTTTGGAAGGGTTTCTATATAAAATATCTTTTGACCGACCACTTCTCTGATGTCTCGGCCCAGCCGAAGTTGATTATGCTCTTCGAGAGGTCTACGAAGGTGTATGCGGAGCACATGCCGGGGGCCGAGCCTTGGCCCATAAGCTTATCAGACAAGGGTACTAGTGGCCGACTCTTCGATAGGACGGGACATGTCTCGTCCGCCGCTGTGATCAATGCTAGTGGCTTAGTTCTCTCATTCACCAACCATCCACTTTATTGACCCCATTATCAGACCCCTGGCCTTTTGCCCAATGGGGCATAGATATCCTCGGTCCTTTTCCTATGGCGACCGGTCAGTGAAAATTTCTTATAGTCGTTGTCGATTATTCCACCAAGTGGGTCGAAGCCGAACCCCTTGCATCCATTACGGACAATAATGCCTGAAACTTCATCTGGAAGTCTATTATTTGCCGTTATGGTATCCCTTGGGTTATTATTTCAGACACTGACAAATAGTTTGATAGTGATCAGTTCAGAGGCAACTGCGAGAGCTTCGGCATTCTGCATAACTGTACCGGGACCTAGTTTGCATTAGTTTAGTGGCTTATCAACAGCGGATGGCCAGGTACCAAAATGCCCAAGTAAAGCCTTGGACATTTGACACCGGCAACCTAGTACTCCGGAACGCTCATGCTTCAAAGCACACTGAAGCTTTAGGGAAACTGGCTGGCAACTGGGAGGGGTCATACCGGGTGAAGGAAGTCGTCCGAAGAGAAGCGTACCGATTGGAAACCCTCTCGGGTCAACCTCTTCCCCACACCTGGAATGTAGAGCGACTTCGTCGCTATTTCGTGTAACATCCTCTCGGCCTCGTCGAGACGAACATTTCAATATAAAGGCATTCATTGATTACAATTCCAGTTCATTCTAAGACCGTGTAAACCGTATCGGGAGTGGCTTCGGCCATGCAAACCGTACTGGGAGTGACACTATTCTAAGACCGTGTAAATCGTACCGGGAGGGGCTTCGGCCATGCAAACTGTACCGGGAGGGCACTATTCTAAGGCCGTGTAAACCATACTGGGAGTGGCTTCGGCCATGCAAATCGTACCGGGAGTGGCACTATTCTAGGACAGTGTAAACGATATCGGGAGCGGCATCACTCTAAAAGCCTTATCAAAAGGAAATTTTTACCAAGTCCTAAAAATCACGAGAGTAGCATCGGACGCCCTCGGCATAGTGTTTTCCGAAAAAGCATTTTTATATATTCAAAAGGTCCTAGTTTACAAAGGTATCGGCCATACAAAAGGGGTCGAGGCATGCCTCAGCCGGCCAATTAAAAAAAAAAAAAAAAAGGAGGCAGATTACAAGAGATTCATTTGGCGACTCCCTCCCTGTCAGAACTGAGGAGCGAATTGCCTAGAGTGGCCGAGGTTGAGTGAGTATTGCTGCTTTCAGCATCGGCAATGGCGATGGCCTCTTCAGTAGGTGCTGGCGCCCTTTTGGCTTTAAGCTTCAACCACCATTCCAACAGAGCCGGGCACTCCGCTTACTTAAGGAAGTCGAAGACAGTGAAGTCCTGGCTCGGAAAGGCTTTCTGTGCAACGGCCATCCCGAGGTCGAAGATCGTCATGCACGCGCTAGCCTACACGTCCAGCAAGGTCTTGGCGAACTCAGGCCCGGATTTGTACGCCTCAATAGCGGAGCGCACATCATCCTCGGTCTTCTTCGCCGTCTCTGCCATCTTGGCCTCGACGGCCACGAGAGCATCGGCATGGCGCGCCGCCTCTTCCTCTCCCCCCTGTTGAAGATGAGTGATGGTCTCGTCTCTCTGGGCAAGCTTTGTAGACATGCTAATTTTGACATCATTTTGAGTAAATTTCATGTCATATAATAATGCCTCAAAATGGTCTGATATTTTATCATTAGATAATTTTTATTATTTTACTAGATTAATTGTCTAAATAACATCGGGCAAGACAGACATAATTTAAGTTTATTAATGAAATTCATTTTAATTCAAATTTTTAATCAAATATGAAAAATCTTAAAAGATGTCGGTGTCTCTGAAGATCCTATTTAGGGTTTTATTCATATTTTGATTTTTTATTTGAATTTTAATTATTTTATTAATTAGCTAAATGACGTCTGCCTTACACGACACTATTTAGGTGTCCTAAAGTGTTTTTGTTTCTTCTTCCCAATGTTTATCGTTATATTAATTAAGCTAAAAGACGTCTCCCATGGACGACGCGTTTTAGTTAATTACTAATAATGATGAATTAGCCTGTATTTATCTGTTTCTTAGTTAGATTGGTTCCAAACTCTTTCATGTTAATTCGTAAGTAATCGCGGACGCGTGTAGAGTCTTGAACTTAAGTCTATAAATACACAAGCTTATGAAGAAAGAAAAGGTTAAGAATTCAAGAGAAAGACGACGTCTAAATGCTGAAGGAGTTAAAGGATCGAGGCGCTACACGACTACTTCCAGGAGTCTTGAAAGAAGAGCTTCATCCTTTCTTCATCTTTCTTCATCCTTCAAGATCATTCAAGAACCAAAGCTTTCTAGGGGCCATTTAACTTAGTCTTCTCAATTAATTCCTTATACTTTCTTTGATTTCATCATATTAGTTCATAATTCTATTCATCACATCACTTCATGCTATTCACATAACACTAGCATATTTTCCAACCTATATGTTAAAGGGGTTCTAAAGACCATAAAACAAGTGAGTTCATCTTGTTTGAGTTTTATGATTAGAATTTTTATTGGAATAAATACTACCTCCATTTAGTTTTTATTAGTCTTTTCCTT
The DNA here is from genome assembly GCA_030544215.1 of Zantedeschia hybrid cultivar. Taxonomy (NCBI): domain Eukaryota; kingdom Viridiplantae; phylum Streptophyta; class Magnoliopsida; order Alismatales; family Araceae; genus Zantedeschia; species Zantedeschia hybrid cultivar. The sequence goes on from JARZZO010000009.1 coordinate 48,216,097, forward strand.
CTTTTGTTTCTTTCTTTATAAGGTATAAAGAAGATCAAAAGGAGGGAATAAACAAAGAAAATATGGACGATCCTTAAAGCCTAATCAGCATTCAAAGTAAGAACAAAGTTATAAGGACTCTTTTTCTTCAGCTGGCTGAAGAGGAAGAATCAAGAACTTCAACATCTCCCACGTATAAAACAGGTAAGCGATCATCTTTATCTTTTGAAACTTTTTAGTCAAAAGTTTCTGGCGATCACATAGTTTTTAATAGGTTTATTTGTCATTTAATCAACAAATTTTTATGATAATCACACACCAAATTTGAACACTCACAGCGTTTTGGCAATCACGGTGGGACTTTGTCTCGCCATCTTTTAATCATTTGTTCTTGCTTTTTCGGGCACCCACGTTGCACCACCTGTGTCCCTCGGGTACGCCCTCACCGATTGGTGAGTTTTTAGTTCAATTATTATTCCCACGTGCACCACGTGCACACCCTTGCGGCAAGATCTTGCCCTCCCCATTTGATTGATTACAAAGTTATGATTGTAATAGGAAGAATGTGTGATTTATTGAATGTTTTAGTTGTTTGAATGATAAATCATCCTGTTAAAAATTAAAAATTCGCATGATCTAATTATTTACTGCTTTATCCTGTTAGTTTGAGAGGGAATTGACCCAAAAATTCCTTCTTAATTGTTGATTCTGCGCCTTGAAAAGCGTCTTGGAATAGCGACACATTTCATAACCGCGTTGCCGGCACACGACGCCTTTCAGGCAAAATTTCCTGCTGTCTGCTGCCTGAGGTTCTGCGGCAGAATAAAGCTCTGTCTTGAATAATGTCGAGAGACAGTGATGCGATTCAAGCAGATTTTTGTTTTGTTCTTCAATCCTTAGATCTTTGATTTAATTGCTATCTACCTATTATATATTAAGCATTAAAGGCCATCCCGGCCACATGTCATATGCACTGGGGCTAACCCCCCCTTTCTCATAGGAACACATTTCTCTTTGATTGGGTTGGTCCCTCGATCATACTAGAGTGGTTGACGTTAAAGACCTCCGTAAATCCCCAAAATCAAGGTATTCCTCCTTGTTCATCGGGCTGGTTGTACCAATTGAGGTCTTGGTTAGATTTTCATGTCGTTGTGAGGAAAATCCTTATAATATAACGGTAGAAACTCAATTGAAACTAGGATCCTACCTGTTGAGCGAATTTGTGGTTAACAGAATCCAAATAATCCAACAAGGAATCCTAAAACAACGTTAAACATCAACTTGTTTGTCTAATCTCTGCACAATTTGCTTGCAAATCTTTGTTGAAAAATCTAATATCATGTTGCTTCGGTTAGGTAGAGATTTGAGCATGGCTTCAGATGCTCTAGTTAACTATAAGGGAGATGCTAATGCCCCTCTTGAATATGATTATCATTATGAGAATGGGGGAGATGCTAATGCCCCTCGTAATCCCCATTCTATTTTGTCTCAACATGAGGGAAACCCCTATATCCCTCCTCCTGTCATTCAAGATCAATACAATCCTGGCGTTGATCTTGCTCCGCACGTACATGCAATGTCCAGTCCTGTCTTCGAGGGAGCCATTGACCCGAATGAGCCCTCATCCACCAATCCCTCCGATCTGGTTATCGCTCTCGGGGTTTTAGCCTCCCATCTGAATCATCAACAACTTGAGGTGATTCAATCCATTCTAAAGGGAAAGATGCCCTTACATTCTACCGAACCAAATTCTACAATTCCCCCTGTTATTCCTCAACCTCCTCCCCAGCAAACTTCTTCTATTCATCAGGCTATGGAAGGCCTTCATGTTTCAACTTCTCGGTCGGCTGGGCTACAATTGTCCTCCTCAAGGCAATCGGCTAGACTGCCAACGCCAACTTACCAAAATGCCCTCGGGCATGGCAGAAGCACTGTCAGACCACAACCCTATTGTCCACCTTGCCCCACATACTCCAGGCAGCAGGCCTATCATGTACCACCACCACCTCCTCCCCAAGTTGACGCAACAACTCAAACCCTGCTCACGAAGATGGAGCGCATGGATGAGCAGTTCAACAATTTTCAGAAGATGATGGGAGTCAAGGCTACGCCTGAGATCAGTCTTCCAAGTCTGCCTGTGTTTCATTTGCCGCCCTCAGAAATGCCAGCGTATAGGAAAGACAATGGTATTGGTAACCCCTTCACCCACTTGAAGGAGTTCATGTACGAATCCTCCTTTTGGTAAAACGACAAGAGGTCGTCGGCATTCCTGCTCAGGAAATCGTTAGAGGGACCAACCCTCGAGTGGTTCTTCTTGTTAGAACCGCCTGAGGTGGAAGATTACAGTATCGTATCAAGGAAATTTATTCAACGATACCAGGATAGAGTCGTGCCGTCTCTGTCCATCATTGATATGGTTGCTGAGAAAATGAAGTCTGATGAGGACTTCATCACATTCGCTGATAGATAGAGGAGCATGGCAGAGAAGATTAAGGATTATATGTCCGAATCTGAACAGGTCAAAATGCTGATCTCTAATGCCACCCCTCAGTACAAGTTGGTCCTTGCTTTGAACAACCTGACCAGCATGGCGGAACTCTATGAGAGGGCGCGTTACTGCCAGAACGCCTTCAAGGATGCTACTTTATCCAATGTCTTTGATCCTTATCGACCCAGTAGACCTCCACCTTAGAAGCCTGCCATGTCAAACCCTCCTAGTACGGGTCCGACAACTGAGGGCACGCTCTCCCACGAGTAGGTTAGCACCATGAACAACAATCAGCCCCAGTTCGTGAAAAACCAGCAACCACCAAGCCAGCAAGGTTACAGACCTCTGAATCGACAAGGTTATAGACCTCTGAACCAGCAGGGTTATAGACCTCAGTAGCAGCAGTATCAGCAGTAGTACCAGCCTCCACAACAACAGTATCAGCCGCGCGTACTGCCGGCGTATCATAATGTACCTCCCCCAAATGATTACAACCAACAGAGGAAGCCTCCAGACCCTAAAAGGGTAACATATCCAGCACTCCCAGAATCTTTACTGGACATTTTTAATGCCATGATGGCAGCCAATGCCTTAGTCTTGCCTTGGGAAAGACAGTCTGGCCCCAGAACGTCGACGCCTCCAGGTATTCTGCCTTTCACAGGCAACCTGGGCATATGATAGATGCCTGCTTCCAATTCCAAGATTACATCCATGATCTCAACGAACAAGGAAGCATTGACTGGGAGGAGATGAGGAAATACATATATGCCTTGAAGGCAAGAAGACTTCAGCAGCAACAACAACATCAACATCAACAACAACAACAACCACAACAACAATAGCAGTAACAACAACAGAGAGCGCTAGCACAAGCGGCAGCAACTCCAAACATGGGTATAGCACAGAACCCGTTACCGGAGCATCAACATCAGAATCAAATTGCCCCCATCAGGCTAATCGAGGGCAGCAATGGAAAGTAGAGGACTTTTCCTCTATTTACTCAACAGGCCATCTACCGAGCACCGCCGAACAACCACCACGCCACATTCTCCGTATACCCAAACCGCAACCTGTCACCATTAAGCCCATTAGTCATTCTGTCACCACGCCTCCATCAAACCATATTCCGCAAGCCAACTATACACTCCTCCTGCCATCCTAACCATTACTCCGTATACCGTTCCCCACCGCACCTACCACAACCACTTACCCCAGTGCCATACAGCCATCCAAACCGCTACTCCGTATGCCATTCCCCACTTCACCCACACCGACCACTTACCCCTCCACCATCCAACCTTCTAAACCCCTCATCCGCACTATGTCTCCACCAAACAACCTCACACCATCACCCATTTACCAACCCCCCACACCATCCAAACCATCCACTAACCTAGCAGTGCTCAAACTATCACCTGGACCTTCCACGCTTGAAGAACATGCGCTCCGGAGTGGGAGGATCTTCAACAAGGTCTATCCTTAGTCCACGGTCAGAGACGGCCCATCACAGGTGTCAGAGGAAGTACATAATGATGAGAGTGCATCAGACACTCAGTATGACCTGTTGAAATAGTTAGACAGAATACCGGCACGAATCTCTGTACTTGCGTTGATCAAGAGATCCATGTGAGTGCTCAAATTTGATGTATGATTATCATGAAGATTTGTTGATTAAATGACATATAAACCTATTAAAAACTATGTGATCGCCAGAAACTTTTAACTAAAAAGTTTCAAAAGAAAAAGGGTGATCGCTTACCTGTTTTGGACGTGGGAGATGTTGAAGTTCTTGATTCTTTCTCTTTAGCTGGCTGAAGCAAAAGAGCCCTTCTGACTTTGTTCTTGCTTTGAATGTTAATTGGGTTTTGAGTGTCGTCCAGATTTCCTCTGTTGATTCCTTCCTTTTGATCTTCCTTGTACCTTGTAAAGAATTAAATAAAAGAAGAAAATAATAATAAGAACTAAATGGAGGTAGTATCTATTCCAATAATAATTCTAATTATGCAACTCAAGCAGATTAAACTCACTTGTTTTATGGTCTTTGAAACCCCTTAACATGTGGGTTGGAAAATAATGCTAGTGCTGTGTATGCAGTATGATGTGATGTGATGTGTGGAATTATGAACTAATGTGATAAAAATATGAGCAAAAATTAATTAAAAAGAACTGAGTTGGATGGCTTCTAGAAAGCCTTGGTTCTTGAGTGGCTTTGAAGGATGCAGAAAGATGAAGAAAGGATGAAGAAAGCTTTAAGACTTCTGGAAGTAGTCGTGCAGTGCCTCGATTCTTCAATTCCTTCAACGTTTGGACGTTGTCTCTTGTAACTCAGATTTTTCACTAACTCTTCAAAAATTTTCACTCTAATTATCCACTAACATTCTTCACTTCAAGGACTTGTGTATTTATAGACTTAAGTTCAAGACTTTCAGGCATATTTGTAGTCACTTTCGGATTAACATGAAAGAATTTGAGCCAATCCAACTAAGAAATAGATAAGCACAAGCTAATTCATCATTATATGTAATTAACTAAAACGCGTCGCCTATGACAGATGTCTTTTAGCTTAATTAAGATAAAGATAACATCGAGAAGAAGAAGCAAAAACACTTTAGAAAAATGGCGTCGTGTATGGCAGACGTCTTTTAGTTTATTAATAAATAAATTAAAATTCAAATTAAAAATTGAAATATAAATAAAACCCTAAATGGCGTCTTTGTATGTCGACGTCTTTTAGAATTTTTCATATTTGATTAAAAATATGAGTTAAAATGAATTGCATTAATAAACTTAAATTATGTCTGTTTTGCCCAATGTCATTTAGACAATTATTCCAGTAAAAATTATAAAAATTAAGGAATGATTAAATATCAGATCATTTTGAGGCATTACTATATGACATGAAATTTACTCAGAATAATGTCAAAATTAATGTGTCTACAGCTGCCTCACCTTGGAATTGTCTTTGCAAGGGAGTGAAATAAAATGGAATGTACTGAAAATGTGATGCCAAGGTGTGATGAGACACGCTCTCAACTGTTGGGATCGCTGTGTCGAGATCCGACCGAGAAACGCAACGGAATAAAATTTTCGGGAACGGATCCATCCCGTTTTGATCATTAAAATAAAACCGGAGCAAATCGGATTTACCTTGCGCAGATTCGAATCCACGTTCGTTTTCCGGTTCTGTCGGAGTGATGCCGCAAGCGGCGCAGGTGCCCGGCCTCTAGCGGTATCCACGTGGTTCTCCTCGCGATGGATCGTCCTCGCCTCCTCGCTCGATGCGGCGTTCGTGGATCCCGTCTGGCTGCGCGTGATCCGCCGTGACATGCGGATTCAGAATCTCCCGTCGGACGGAAGGCAGAACAGTCGGGAGTCGAAACGGGGCCTCTAGATGGTTGCCTCATGTCGCACGCCCAGAAGAGAGGAGAGAGAGAGAAAGAACGACGGCTAGGTTAGGGTTGCTAGCCCTCGACGTAGTATCCGTTCTTTTATAATAAGTCTGTTTGCGATTTTTCATAAAAACTCAGACTTATCCGAAATCCTGTTAGATTATCCATCGACTTGAAAACCTTTTGTGTGTGACCCTTTAGGCCCAATTACCAGTCTAGTTAATAACCCATTAAGCCCAGTAACTCTTTACTGACCCACTGAATTAATTAATATCCTTATATTTAATTAATCAACCGAATTTTAATGTTCCACAAATAAATTCGGACGGGTTTCTGATCACGTTGGATGCCAAGCAACATCGCGTGATCCTGGATGGCACTGGAGTTATCGCAACCCTCTATTGGAACCTTTCCGTCAATGGTTACCGCACGAATATAATCCTTCATCCGTGCAATGTTCCCGAATCGACCTAGGGTATGGTATACTGTTAAACCCTAGCCGGTCGATTCACTTGAATCAGATGCCACTAATCTATATCGGATAACTCTTTATCTGACACAGAGTCCGCCCTGGCCAGGGACTTAAGCGCATCAATACCGAAACATTCTCTCTCAAACTACCGAGAGCGGATGATCCCGTATTGAACACACAATTACCTTTGATGGCATTTCCCTGAACCCGATCACTTGACTTATTGATATCCCATGGTTAGGGATTTGTTAGTTATGGTCAAAGTTCAAAAACCTACCAACAAATATCTTTGGCGTCTTAGGTCCAAGGATCTTCTACGCAACCGTGACAAAAGAATTGAGCTGGTTAACAGTGAGGTGTTTACCATCCAGTGATTCATAGTTGGATCAATTCAGTGAACTCATTTGCCAATGAGCACCTACAGGTCCAGCATGGTGTCTCCACACAAGTGACTTATAGGATCAGTCACCCTCATCATATGAGCTGAAGTAACCTATACTAGTCTATCCGGATGTTTGATGTCCTTCTCAAACATCCTATGACTAGGAACAATTAAGAACATGTGTTTATAAACCTTCGGTCCCGTAAGTATGATCTCATCATAATCTGAAGCTTATTGCACATGTGCATGGACTTCATCGTGATACGATAAACATGGATAATTACACACAATGAATCAATGCCATTTATTAATAAACTGAATCAATACATAGTATCAGATTGGCTTTGAGACCATCTAATACTAACAATCTCCCACTTGGACTAGAGCCAATCACTTTTATACAGAATACCCATATTATCTAACTGACGCTCAAAGATATTTTGAGACAAAGGCTTTGTCAGTGGATCTGCTATGTTGTCGGCTAAAGGAACTCTTTCCATTACGACATCTCCTCGAGCTATAATCTCCCTGATTAGATGAAAGCGCCGTAGAATGTGCTTCGACTTCTAATGAGACCTCGGCTCTTTCGCTTGAGCAATCGTCCCATTGTTGTCACACAGCAGTGGGACAGGACCAGATATGCTTTCCACCGCACCAAGATTGCTGATGAATTTCTTCATCCATACAGCTTCCTTGGCGGCTTCAGCAGCAACAATATACTCGGCTTCCGTTGTTGAATTAGCAGTGGTTTCCTGCTTGGAACTCTTCCAGCTCACTGCTCCCCCGTTGAGTGTGAAGACAAAACCTGATGTTGACTTGCTGTCATCAGGATCAGACTGAAAACTCGAGTCAGTATATCTTTGTAGCTTTAAGTCTCCCCCTCTATAGACTAGAAATAGATCCTTAGTCGTTCTTAAGTACGTGAGGATGCATTTCACAGCCTTCCAGTGTTCATCACTTGGATCCACCTGATGTTTGCTCATAACACTTATAGCATATGCTACATCAGGTCTAGTACATAGCATGGCATACATGATGGAGCCTATGGCAGAAGCATAGGGAACCTTATCCATCACAGCCCTCTCTTCAGGTGTCTTGGGAGACTGACTTTTGGAAAGTAAAATTCCATGTCTCATCGGTATGAGACCTCTCTTGGAATTTTCCATGCCAAACCTTTTGACAATGGTTTCTATGTACATGGATTGGGTTAAAGCAAGCATTTTCTTTGATCTATCTTTATAGATCCGTATTCTTAATACGTAAGATGCTTTTCTCAAATCCTTCATGGAGAAGTTCTTTGACTGCCAAATCTTTACCGATGACATCATTCCTATCTCATTCCCAATGAGTAGGATGTCGTCAATGTAAAGAATCAGAAATGTGATTGCACTCCCACTGTTTTTCTTGTACACACAGGACTCATCTTCATTCTTAATGAAGCCATAAGATTTGATCGCCTCATCAAATCTTATGTTCCAGCTTCGGGAAGCTTGTTTCAGTCCATAAATGGACCTCTGCAACTTGCATACCATGTCTGGAGATTCTTTGGATGTGAATCATTCTGGTTGTATCATATACACTTCCTCCTCAATGTTTCCATTGAGGAAGGCAGTCTTCACATCCATCTGCCAGATTTCATAATCATGGTAGGTAACAATGGCAAGAAGAATTCTAATAGACTTAATCATAGCAATGGGTGGAAATGTTTCGTCATAATCAACACCTTGTCTTTGACGATAGCCTTTCGCTACTAATCTTGCTTTATATGTCTCAATATGTCCATCTACACCGATCTTTCTTTTAAAAATCCATTTGCAGCCGATAGGTACTATACCATCGGGTAAATCTTCCAAGTTCCAAACTTGGTTGATGTACATGGTATGTATTTCAGAATTCATGGCTTCTCACCATTTCACGGCCTCTGAACTTTCAATGGCCTCCTGGTAAGTCTTAGGATCATCATCCTCATTATAGAGTATCCTTGAACCATCCAAATCAATATGTCCCACATATCTTTCTGGTGGTTTAGGTACTCTTCCAGACCTACGAGGTTTCTGTGTATTATTTTGAATAGGTTCAGAAACTGATAGTTCATTTGATGAACCATTACCAGTTTGTGGGTCTGGAATTTCTTCCAGAGTTACTTTACTCCCACTGTCCTTCTGGAGAATATAGTCTTCTTCCAGAAAGACAGCTCTCCTGGCTACAAACACCTTTTGTTCGTCAGGATGATAAAAGTAGTATCCATAAGTTTCCTTTGGATATCCCACAAATTTGCATTTGTCAGTTCTGGACTCCAGCTTATCTGCGTCATATCTTTTAACATGAGCAGGACATCCCCAGACTTTAACATGTTTAAGGTATAGTTTCCTCCAATTCCATATCTCATATGGAGTGGTTTCAACAGATTTGCTGGGTACCTTGTTCAGGATATACATAGCCGAGCTAAGTGCATATCCCCATAAGGACATTGGTAATTTGGACATGCTCATCATGGATCGCACCATTTCCATTAATGTGTGATTTCTCCTTTTTGATACACTATTCATCAGAGGTGTATAAGGAGGTGTAAGCTGAGAAAGGATACCATTATCCTTTAAGTATTTAATGAACTTTGTACTCAAGTATTCACCACTCCGATCGGATCGGATAGTTTTTATACTCTTTCTAGTTTGTTTCTCTACTTCATTCTTAAATTCTCTGAATTTCTCAAAGACTTCAGATTTATACTTCAATAAGTATATGTATCTAAACCTTGAGTGATCATTAGTGAATGTAATGAAGTATGAGAAGCCACTAATGGCTTGGGTAGACATAAGACCACATACATCTGAATGTATAAGTTCTAATATGTCTTTGGCTCGTTTTCCAGTTCCACTAAATGGAGACTTCGCCATTTTACCCATTAAACACGACTCACAGGTTGCATATGATTCATAATCAAATAGATCTAAATATCCATCTTTATGCATCATTTGGAGTTTGTTTTCTCCAATGTGTCCAAGCCTACAATGCCATAAGTAGGCTTTGTTCATTTTATACTTACTTCTTTTGATTGAAGAACCGATGTGTAAATTATCATGAGACACATTTAATAGATACAAACCATTGGATAAAATATCATAAGGTATTAATTTATTTCCGAAATAAATTGAACAACTATTGTTCCCAAAGTTTAAATTATATCCAATTCTATCTAAACATGAAATAGAAATAATGTTTCTTATTATACTAGGTACATAATAACAATCATCTAATGAAAAAGTGTCTCCGGATGGTAGCTTGAGCTTCACTGTCCCCATAGCGATCGCCGCAACTCTTGCGCCGTTACCTAGCCTCAGCTCCACCTCGCCGGTCCTCAGCTTACGTCTTCTTGTTAGTGCCTGCACAAAATTGTAGATATGAGATACACATCCAGTATCTAATACCCATGATGTACAATCTCTTATTGACAAGTTAACATCTATCATATAGATACCTGAAGTGTCCTGCTACTTCACAGTTCCTTGAGCCTTGTCCTTGAGGTATTCTTTGCAATTCCTCTTCCAGAGGCCCTTCTGGTGACAGTAGAAGCAATCACCTTTCTCAGCACTCTTGCCTTTGCCTTTCTTGACAACCTTTTGCTTTCTCTGAACCTTGTTTTTGCCTTTCCGAAAGGCTTGGACTGCAAGTCTCTTTCTGTTGGTCTTACCAACCATGAAGATTTTGGGTTTATCCTTCACAAGGTTCCCCGCTGCAGTCTTCAACATGTTCAGTAGCTCAGCCAAGGTGGTCTGGATCTTGTTCATGTTAAAGTTAACGATGAACTGAGCATATGATTGTGGAAGGGAAGATAACACGAGGTCTGTATGCATCTCCTTGGGAAGTGCAACCCCAAGAGCATCCAGCCTCTCCACCCATTCTATCATCTTCAGTACATGAATATGTACTGAAGTTCCCTCTACTATCTGAGCCTTGAACAAATTTTTAGATATCTCATATCGTTCGATTCTGCTTTGCTCACCAAACGGCTCTTTCAAATGGAGCATGATGGATCTAACATCCATCTCCTCATATTGCCTCTGCAACTCATTGTTCATAGAGGCTAACATGTAGCATTGGGTCAAAGTGGAGTCTTGCTTCCACTTTTCATATGCAATCATTTCCTCCTCTGAGGCATCTAATGCTGGTTCAGTAGGAGGTTCATTATCTAAGACGTAGGCAATTTGCTCAGACCTGAGGACAATCTTCAGGTTCCTGAGCCAGTTCGAGTAGTTGGTGCCTGTCAAATGGTTGGCATCAAGTATTCCACGCAACGGGTTGTGGTGCGACATTTTAGTCTACAAGAGATAATCAAAATTAGTAGACTATCAGTTTATTTAAAACAAGATATGGACTTTGTTTATCTAATTTTATTCCCACTAATTTTCGTCGGACTGTATAGCCTTCAAATACACAGAACGGGAGACGCCGACTGTCACTTAGTGGGGATCAGAATCTCCAAGCATCATAGCATGACCTCGGGTAAACACATAGTATCTGCCATCACTGAATTAAGTTTCATTAATCATATTGATGGAGAACCATGCGGTGCATTCTCAATGACTCGCGTTGCGGCTTAGAATTTAAAACGAAGGTTTTATTTATTAGTTCGGTCTCATCTTAGGTGATAGTATTGGATATTTATATTTATATATTGATACTAATAACCTAGCTAATTGGATTCACAATCAAAATGGAAACACATGCATCACATACATGTCATTAGTGTGGTTATAGACGGCACTGCGGTTTGACTTGAGCTAGACAGTCAAATACGCACACACACACAATATAACAGTTTATATCATGAGTCTGCAAACTCATAGATTTAATGAACTCCTTCATCTTCATCTGGTTGCAGTTTTGGATCATCCTCGCTCCGTGCGCAGCCGCCTCGATCAAATTACATCATAATTCATAATTACATGATAATTTAAAAGAGGAAGCCTTATGGCGATTACATCAAGGAGGGAGGTAGAAATACATTGGAATATGAGAGGGAGAGGTTCGCAGACCTTTATTTATTAACAATTAATAAATCACACAACCAGATTTCACATCCACAATTAATGCTCGTCCACGACCACCATGTGTGTAATTAAACAAACCACACATGAAATAGCACATCAAATGGCTAAATAAAATTTTTCGAAAATAAATAATTTTGGGTTTCAGGAAACCAGGGACCAATCAAAATTGGATTTAAAATATTTCGAAAAGATTTCATTAAGTCTAAGCATGCTAATTTAAATAAGCAAACTAATGCACATCATTAAAATAAATGTACAATAACTCCTAATTGAAAATTTTATAACATTCCATGCCCATGTCAAATTAAAGAAATCAAATTTTAATTTAACAATTAAATCGACTCCATTTAATGTCATTTATTCTAACATTTAGAATAATAAGAAATTATTAACAACAATTGTTAATATAATCCCATAATCATATTTATATGCCATAAATAATTAAAAAATAGAATATGATTAAATAAAAATCTCATTTTAAATTTAAATTGAATTATGTAATTTAAAATGGCATTAAAATGGGATAATAATGGGGTTTTTCCCTTTTTTTTTTTTAAAAAATAAAGGGCTTGGCGAATCGGGCTCGGTTCGATCGCTGGACCAACCGGCGCCCAGACCAGGCTGGCTCAGACCCAAGGTTGGGCCCGGCCCGGCCGCCTCCCCCGTCCCTGCCCGACGCAGCTAGGGTTTCCTAGTTGCGTCGCAGACAGGAAGGGGGCGGCCCCAACCGCCGCCGACAGCAGCCGGTACCGGGGTGACACCCCCCCCGGTTGCCAGGGGTCTCGGCGACGGCGCCGGTGGCCCCTGGAAGCCGGCGGTCACCCCAAACCCCTTGGATAACCTGCATAAAACCGAACCTCCCCCCTTTTTTCTCTCGCTGCCGATAGCTTTGCAGGCGTTGGTCGGCGGTCCCTTGGCGCCGTGGGGGTACTTCGGGGACCCTATCATCGGCCGGCGCACCGGTAACCCCCCAGATCGCCGGCAGGAAGCCCCTGAAAGCCCCACATTCATTTTTCGGTTCCGTCGGAGCGATGCCGCAAGCCGCGCAGGTGCCCGGCCTCTAGCGGTATCCACGTGGTTCTCCTCGCGATGGATCGTCCTCGCCTCCTCGCTCGATGTGGCGTTCATGGATCCCGTCTAGCTACGCGTAATCTGCCGTGACATGCGGATTCAGAATCTCCCGTCGGACGGAAGGCAGAGTAGTCGGGAGTCGAAACGGAGCCTTCAGATGGCTGCCTCGTGTCGCACGCCCAGAAGAGAGGAGAGAGAGAGAAAGAACGGCGGCTAGGTTAGGGTTGCTAGCCCCCGACGTAGTATCCGTTCTTTTATAATAAGTCTGTTTGCGATTTTTCATAAAAACCCAGACTTATTCGAAATCCTTTCGGATTATCCATCGACTTGAAAACCTTTTGCATGTGACCCTCTAGGCCCAATTACCAGTCCAGTTAATAACCCATTAAGCCCAGTAACTCTTTACGGACCCACTGAATTAATTAGTATCTTTATATTTAATTAATCAGCCAAATTTTAATGCCCCACAATAAATTCGGACAGTTTTCCGATCACGTTGGATGCCAAGCAACATCGTGTGATCCTGGATGGCCCTGGGGTTATCGCAACCCTCTATTGGAACCTTTCTGTCAACGGTTACCGCGCAGATATAATCCTTCATCCGTGCAATGTTCTCGAATCGACCTAGGGTATGGTATACTGTTAAACCCTAGCCGGTCGATTCACTTGAATCAGATGCCGCTAGTCTATATCGGATAACTCTTTATCTGACACAGAGTCCACCCTGGCCAGGGACTTAAGCGCATCATTCTCGGAACATTCTCTCTCAAACTACCGAGAGCGGATGATCCCGTATTGAACATACAATTACCTTCGAGGGCATTTCCCTGAACCCGATCACTTGACTTATTGATATCCCATAGTAAGGGATTCGTTAGTCAAGGTCAAAGTTCAGAAACCTGCCAACAAGATATCTTTGGCGTCTCAGGTCCAAGGATCATTTACGCAACCATGACAAAAGAATCGAGTTGGTTAATAGTGAGGTGTTTACCATCCAGCGATTCATAGTCGGATCAATTCAGTAAACTCATTCGCCAATGAGCACCTACAGGTCCAACATAGTGTCTCCATACAAGTGACTTATAGGATCAGTCACCCTCATTATATAAGCTGAAGTAACCTATACTAGTCTACCTGGCTGTTTGATGTCCTTCTCAAACATTCTATGACTAGGAACAATTAAGAACATGTGTTTATAAACCTTCGGTTCCGTAATTATGATCTTATCATAATCCGAAGATTATTGCATATGTTCATGGACTTCATCGTGATACGATAAACATGGATCGAATTAATTGCACACAATGAATTAATGTCATTTATTAGTAAACTGAATCAGTACATAGTATCGGATTGGCTTTGAGACCATTTAATACTAACATCAACATCACATGATGGGAATTTTTCTCAAAATCATCAATGAATGTAACTTAAAAACATCGATCGAATTAATCATGTCTGGATGAGATAGACAAGAAAATAAAATAAGGTCGATCAACCTCCACGGATTGGGAAGTACCTTAGGTCACAAACCTTGCAAGTTTCATTATAGAGAGCGATTGCCAGCCAATGTGGATGTGCTGCAACCATGATGGATCTTAAAAGAAAACAAGAAATGTTAGATAAAGAGTCCAAGAAAGGATATAATTACAAGGATATCTTCAAGCAAACCTCAAAGATAATCAAGATACTCAATTCAGAATGGAATATTTTATATCATGTTGGGATTTATTTGATCAATGGTCTAAAACTTAATCAATAATTAATTCTTATCACAATTATATCAAAGTCCTACATAATGCATGATGGGCTAAAAGAAAAACATAAAGTGAAATAAAATATAAATTAATCGAAGATAATATTGTTAAATTGTTATTTAATGAGTCAAGATACCAATTCTGCAATTCAGTGCTAAGCCGAAGCTTGTTTATCCACGCACCGTTTCACAAAAGCGGAACCATCATCCTCATTAATTAACAATCAAACAGCCTATCCGTACGATTAAGAATCCTCTGGAATTATCATAGTTTTTGTTAAAGGAGAGCTCAAATTTTAGTTTCATCAAAACCACAAGGTCCTTGATATATTCTAATAAATATTTACCATATAGTAATGACGATAATGCAAATCAATTACATGAAAGAATACAATGTTAGAGATAACCGTCTTTTTAGCCACGGTTAGGACTCGTAAACTTCCACAGTGGGATCTTCTTGACATTTTCAACTTTGTTTGAATTTCTTGTACTAAAAAATTCATCAGTAACTTCAAGCAAAGAATTAAATATGGAAAAATATGGAATTTCGAACAAATAATAGAAAAACCTGAAACGCATCGTGTCGCGCCAACGCCATTAATATCACACAAAACACGTCGTTGTTCACTGACACCTTTTAAGTCGCAGAAATAGGTTCTTGCTGTGTTCCATCCGGATTCCAACTCTCTTCATGCAAATCCCTTCTCCAATCCGGAAAAGGCTCTTCAACTTCGTAAATCACTCTATATAAGGTTCCTTAACTTGTATTAAGGTAAATTCAACCCTAATCTAGAGATCAAAGCAAGGAATTCTCTTCAAAGTTCAAGAACGATCAAGGTTTTCAAGGTTTTAAGGGGAAGCGCTTAAGAACAAGATTGATTCTTCAAGCAAAAGAATGAGGAAGACACTCGAGAAGCTTTCTGATGTGAAAGATCATCTTAGCGGACGAGATCCTAACTTTCAAGTAAGTTAAATCATTTCTTTCTTTCAATTCTTCTTCTTCAATTCCCCTTTTCTTCATATTCTTCATATTCTTCAAGGGATTATAGCAATTCTCTTCTTATTCATCTAGGCATATCCCCTTTTTCCTGGCCCAAGAAAATTCACATCCCTTCCTTGGATTCGTAAGCTTGCTAAAAGTATCACTATTTCCATACAATCTTATGTTTCCAAGTCGAATATCCAAGGGCTAGTTGTTCATGCAAAGCACTACAAGAGTCCAAACGTGGATTGGGCAGCGATGGGCACTTTAATTGAGTTATCGCATCCTCAAACCCATACTTTCCTCTTTCCCGAATTCGAATCCACTATACTTCTTGAAGAGGCCGAACTCCTATTGGGCCTTCCTAAGATCAAGTTGAACAACAATGAACTAATCCTGAATAAGATGGCTCTGATGAGAGAAAAGATTACATGTCAACAATTATTGATGAAGATCATGAAGGATCCAAAAGAAGTTCAGGGATGCCTCATTAAGAAAGGAATTAACCTTACAAAGCTAGCAGAGTGGACTTTATACGAGATCGAAGAACTTAAAGAGGATGACACTGAAAACGTAATGAAAGTATTCACCATGTGCCTAACTGGGGCTCTATTCTTCCCTGCCCAAGACAATATACTAGAGGATGATCAAGTCAATGCAATTTGTGAGATCTTTGAAGGAAGGTAGATTGGCACAACGATCTTAGCATATCTCTATAGTGGGCTTTCTGCAGCATCGATAGGTCAGCCTCCTTATGGTTGTATGCTTCTCTTCGCTTTATGGGTTGAGTTGCACTTCAAGTTTGAATATCACATTAGGAATTCAGTAAGACCATCCCAAATATATCAGAATAGTCCAATCTTTTAGATTTCCAATATTATGAAATTCAATGAAATAATGATCAATCGAGTGCCCAAACTCAAGACTCGAGTAGATTGGCGAGCTTATCTGAAGACAATGCCATCGTAAGGGTTCGATGCTTCTCCACTTGCTCTTGTTGGGAAACCAATCTGTAGACATGCTAATTTTGACATCATTTTGAGTAAATTTCATATCATATAATAATGTCTCAAAGTGGTCTGATATTTAATCATTAATTAATTTTTATTAATCTTTTTGGATTAATTATCTAAATAGTATCGGGTCAGACATACATAATTTAAGTTTATTAATTAAATTGATTTTAACTCAAATTTTATTCAAATATGAAAAAGTCTAAAAGACGTCGACATGTATAAACGTCATTTAGAGTTTATTCATATTTTGATATTTAAATTTGAATTTTAATTAATTAGCTAAAAGATGTCTGCCGAGCACGGCGCCATTTAGGTCTCCTAATGTGTTTCTGCTTCTTCTTCCCGATGTTTATCCTTATTTTAATTAGTCTAAAAGACGTCTCCTATAGGCGACGCGTTTTAGATAATTATAGATATTGATGAATTAATCTGTACTTATTTGTTTCTTAGTTAGATTAACTTCAAATTCTTTCATGTTAATATGTTAGTAACTGCGGATGCGTGAACTTAAAGTTTATAAATACCCAACCCCTTGGTCATTAAAAAGTTAGTGATGTTAGTGATTAAAGTGATAATTCTTGAAAGTTGAGTGATTATTGGAGCAATTCTTTGAGAGAGACGACGTCCAAACGCTGAAGGATCGAAGCGTTGCTACTTCCAGGAGTCTGCATCCTTTCTTCATATTTTCTTCGTCCATTCAAGAGCTTTCAAGAACTAAGGCTTTCCAGGGGCCATCCAACTTAGTTCATATTGATTTCTGCATCTTTCTCATATTGGCATCACATTGGCATCACAATTTCATCACATCACTCCGTGCAACACACACATTAGCAAAATTTCAAACTTATTTGTTTAAAGGGTTTAAAAGACCATCAAAACAAGTGAGTTCTTTGTTCAAGTTGCATGATTAAAATTTCTGTTGGAATAAATACTACCTCTGTCTAAGTTCTCATTGGTTTTTCTTCTTTTGTTTTGTTCTTTGCAAGGTTCAAAGGAGATTAAGAAGATCAAAGAAAGAGGGAATCAAGCTGGATGATCCTCAAAGCCCCATAAGCATCCAAAGCAAGAATAAAGTCGAAAGGGCTCTCTTCTTTCAGCCGGCTGAAGGAGGGAAATCAAGGATTTCAACATCTCCCAACTCTAAAACAGGTAAGCGATCAATCTTTGTCTTTTGGAACTTTTTAGTTAAAAGTTTCTGGCGATCACATTCACTTAGTTTCTTTTTAATAGGTTTATTTGTCACTTAATCAACATAAATTTTAATGATAATCACACCCCTAATTTGAGCACTCACACAATCCGAGTACGTCGTGCAGATGGTGCAGAACTTAAACTGATTGGTGCAACTGAGTTTGTGCTGTACAATCCTCATCGATGCTATACTCAACTCAGTATGCCTCGTCATGAATTCTATGAGTTTTCCTACATATCTCTAATAAGAAGCGTGCCTTGAAATCCGACGAAGACTTTGAAGCAACTGAGCTTATCGTTACACTATGGAACATTAGCTTCAATCATCGTGTAAAATCCTCTCAAGAAACAGATAGAGGATTAGCCTATCCATATGTAATGGGACTTCGGAAAATTCTTCCTTGAAAGTTCTCTTTATTTTTCTTTTTGATGTAATTAAGAATTTATTTTCAATAAAGAATCATTCCTTTCATATCAGCGAAATTCATCCTCAATCTTCTGTGACTTGTCCAAGATTTTTCCTTAAGTAAACAATGATTTTTCCCTTAAAATATGATTTCTGGGTGCAAATAGCGTCGTCCAATCCAGACGCCTTTCAAATATAATTAATTTTTGAAATTCAAAGATCAATTCCTTAAAAACCCAGATTATGCCTAAAACGCGTCCATAGTAGTAGACGCCTTTCAATTCTTTCCCCTTCTTTTCCCAGATCATACATACACATATTCATTTACAAATATAAACAAAGATAATAATAAAATGAAAGAAGCATAAATCATACTTACATCAAGTGGACGGAGAAGTCGCAGCTGATCGGTATAATGTGTCCGGTACTGCTGGAGGTAGTCTGCGCTACTCTCCGCTTGAGACTCCACTTGAACACCCCGGCGATGCCAATCTTCATATTGCTTCGGGAATTTCGCCCGCCAATCAGTAAGGGCTTGCTTGCCCCTCATGCTCTGTCCTACTCCCACTGGGACCTCCTCATACACCCACTCATGGTGGAGGCCCAGTGTCCTCATGACGAGGCGGAGGCAGAGGGGCTCGATTTCATTCAGGCACTGCAACCACATTTGCCTGCCGAACCTCCTCCGGCCAGCCAGGAGCTCTGGATAGTCGAGGAATTGACGGCGGAGGGCCGTCAATTGATGGTGCTGCGGGGCCGTGTCCACTATTGGCTGCCCAATGGCGAGCCAACGGGACAGCGTCCGGCCTCACAATCCTCGCTCTGCCGAGCGGAAAATAGTAGTAACTCCACACCCGTATA
This sequence comes from Zantedeschia hybrid cultivar, assembly GCA_030544215.1. Classification (NCBI taxonomy): domain Eukaryota; kingdom Viridiplantae; phylum Streptophyta; class Magnoliopsida; order Alismatales; family Araceae; genus Zantedeschia; species Zantedeschia hybrid cultivar. Next base: position 48,235,141 of record JARZZO010000009.1, read on the forward strand.
CATGAGCATATAGGTTAGAAAAGCATCATTTCATTACTTTTTCATGACATAAACAAATAATTAAATAACTTATACCTGAGGAAATGGCGAGAAGCCGCTAACGGTGGTTCTCGTGGTCTAGTGTGACCGCGGAGAGATCAGCAAACAGGTGGGTCAGGAGGGCCGCACCCCAGGCATACTGATGTAGACTCTCTAAGTCATCTAGAAGACTCAAGAACCTACAGTGGATATGGTCGCCCTTCGTACCGAAGAGCAACCGACCAAAGAAGAAAACTAAGAAAACCCTAAGCTGTCTATCTATCTCCTCTACCTAACTAGGGTCACTACACTAGACGGCAGAGGAGGACTCAACTAATCTACTCCTAAACTCCTCCCGAGTCTCGTCTGACCGACGCCGGGGCTCTATCAATCCTAGGGCAGCTTCCACCTCTACTCGGGGGACAACCCTAGACTCTCTATCTAGGCTAGAGACCTCTATCCCTAATAGACCCTCAGCCATCCCACGGTAATCGGGGTAAGTCACCCCGCTCACCGGCAGGCCCTCTACTCTAAGGCCAATAATCCTGGCCACATCCTCCAAACATAGGACCATGTGGCTCCAGGACATTAGGAATGCTCTGCTTTTTGCATGCCACCTCTCCCGCAGCGCTTGCAGGAGAACCAAGTCGAGCCAAAATAGCTCGATCTCCAAGATCTCCCCAAATCCCATCCAGCGTAGCCACGCCTTATGGAAGCTGGGTAACCCTCTGTAAGCCCCTACTACTAGGTCCCACGATATTCGGGCCCTCATGGTCCCCTGCAAATAAAACAAGAAAATTCATCAGTCAATCAATAAAATATTCTTTTTTAAAAGACGTCTGCTACGATGGACGCCCATTGAAAGGCGTCCACCACCCTTGACGCCATTTGAATCCATTTTCTAATTTATTAAAGAAATTAAGTTTTGCCCTAAATGGCGTCGGACCATGGCGAAGCCCTTTGAAAGGCGTCACCTGGTCTGGACGCCATTCAAGACCGACTTCGGGTTCTTCCAAAGAACCCCTTTCTCTTCATCCCATTCACATCCATAGAAGAACTTACCAAGTGGGAGCCTTCCTCTTCCCCTTCTTCCTCACCTACGGCCGCCGGAGGGGCTTCTTCTTCCTCCAAGAAAGCCTCCACCGCCGCGAGTTCGGCCGGCATTGTTTCTTCGTGAGCTTCTTCCACTGGCACCACCGAGAGAGAGGCGGTTCACTGGCGTTTCACCACTGCCTTGGCCTTGCTAGATCCACCTCGCTCCATAGCTTCAAGGGAGTTCGGATTGAGAAGAAGAATAAGAAAAAGAAGGAGGGAGCTTGGGTGTGAGAGAGTTTGAAGAGGGCTTGATTGGCCGGTGACGAAGAGGTTCGCTGGTGACGGAGAAAGAGAGAGGGAGGTTCGCCGGAGAAGGCACGGAAATCGCCGGAGATGGTGGAGGGAAAGAAACTTTTGGAAGAATGAGGAGAAGGGAGCTCGGGCTTGCGCGGGTTATGTTAGGAGAAGTTGAAACGCGTCGGGGTACAGTGACGCCATTCAAGGCGAATAAACTGAGGCGGCAAGGCAGGGGTTTGAAATTGAGCAAAAGGCGTCTTGACAGGGCGACGCGTTTCAGTTTAAATAGCCAATTCTGTACAGACCCGTACTACGACCAATGATTAAACGCGTCCAGATATCACGACGCGTTTCAGTGGATTAATCACAGAATTGATGGTAGAATTTTAGAGAAAAGTAAGAAAGAGAATTGAAAGGCGTCTCCACCTGTGGACGTGTTTTAGAAGTAAATACGATTTTAAGGATTAAAATCTCATTTTTGGAAAAGGATTTTTGGATTAAAGGCATCTACACATCTGGACGTGTTTTCATCATAATTCGGGGGTTTTCAGAATTAATCTCTTATTTTGGAAAATGATTTTTTACTGAATGACGTCTACATCTGGACGCGTTTCAAGCATAATTTGGGGTTTTAAGGATTAATCTCTGATTTTTGAAAAATGAATTATGGTTAAAATGCGTCTTTCTGAGTGGACGCGTTTTGCATTAAGTAAACTTGAATTGTCATATTTTAAGGAAAAATCAAGTTTTTATTCAAGGAAAAATCTTGGACAAGTCACAGGACTTTATGGATGAATTTCAAGACATAAAGGAACAATTCTTTATTGAAATAAATTCTTTATTACATCAATCATAAAAAGAAAAAAGAGAACATTCAAGGAAGGAATTCCCGAAGTCCCATTATATATGGATAAGATAATCCTCTATTTCTATTTTGAGAGGATTTTACACGATGATTGAAGCTAATATTCCACACTGTGACTATAAGTTCAGTGGCTTCATAATCTTCATCGGATTCCAAGGCACGCTTCTTGATTGGAGAAGTGTTGGAAAACTCAGGGAATTCATAGCGAGGCAGGCTGAGTTGAATATGACATCGATGAGGATTGTACAGCACGAACTCAGTTGCCCCGATCAGTTTAAGCTTTGCACCCGCTGTGCGGCGTACTCGAATGGGTTTTCCTACAAGAGTAAGAGGTGAAGAGTCGAACCCATTTAATGACATTGTTCTCAGATAATCTCTCCAATCAGCTCGAGTCTTGAGTTTTGGCACTCGATTGATCATCTTCTCATTGAATTTCACTATGTTAGAAATATGGAAGATAGGGCTATTTTGATAGATTTGAGACGGTCTTACAGAATTTCTAGTGTGATATTCAAACTTAAAGTGCAACTCGACCCACAGAGCGAAGAGTAGCATGCAACCATAGGGAGGCTGACCTGTAGACGCTGCAAAGAGCCCACTATAGAGATAGGCTAAAATCACTGTGCCGATCTGTCTTCCCTCAAAGATCTCGCAGATTGTACTGACTTGATCATCTTCTAGTTGTAGACACCGATTTTGGCCCCCTTTCTGGTCATAAACCCCCATCACCTTATCCACCTCATTTAGCCCATCAGATTTTCTCACATAATTCAACCCACTAAATAATCAGGCCCATTAACCAATCTCCGCTTCCTCTCACCCGTGGAAGGCCAACTGGGCCGCCTTCCACCATCCTTGGAAGGCCAACCAGCCCGCCTTCCACCATCCTTGGAAGGCCAACCATCCCACCTTCCCCCATTCGTGGAAGGCCAACCGGTCCGCCTTCCACCATCCTTCGAAGGCCAACCGGTCCGCCTTCCACCATCCTTCGAAGGCCAACCGGTCCGCCTTCCACCATTCGTGGAAGGCCAACCGGTCCGCCTTCCACCATCCTTCGAAGGCCAACCTGTCCGCCTTCCACCATCCTTCGAAGGCCAACCGGGCCGCCTTTCACCTCTTTGTGGAAGGCCAGCCACCTGGCCTTCCACGGGATTGGAAGGCAAGATGGTTGGCCATCCACTCTCCTAACTTCCATCTTGACCTCGTCTTCCCACAATCTCCTCTACTCGCCACCCTCACCCCCACTACTCCGATCACTCCCCACTCCGGCGACTGCCGCGCGCACCACCTCCCACTCTTGACCGCTTCCCATTGGCTCTTTGATGATTTACGGGGATTTAGACCCCTATTTTCTCCTATTTTCCCTTCACCTATTTAAACTCCCCATGTCCCCTCGAGAATGGGGGGTTGGCTAGTGGGTTGGTTTTGAGGCTAGAGGGGGAGTTGAGCGGGAAAGGAGTCAGAGAGCTTTATGAAGAACTTCAAGCGAGAGAAAGCCTTGGGCAGTCGAGAAGCCGGAGGGATCTTTCCCATTCCAAATGGGCTTGTTCTCTTAACTCTCTCCTTACTTTTCTTCTTTCCACTTTATTGCATTCCCACTCTCCATCCACTCCGTAACATCATCTCCTCCTCTCACTTTTTTTTTTTTCTCTTTTAACACATCGCTTCACTTTTCATACACGAGCACCCCCATCTGCATGCATGCATGTTAGGATAACCTAGCAACCCTTACTCTCAGAGGTTTTAAACAAAAAAACGGGAGGTGGGTGGCCATAACATATGGCCATCTTCCCTCCCCAAACACCCATCCGGTGCGTCTCCCTCCAATTCTAGTTGATTTCTATATTTGCATAGATAGATTCTACATATCACAGTCCTAATCAGGTTATCTTCTTCCTTTTTTGTCTTGTCTTTTCCTTTCAGGGACCCTTACCACATTTCTACGTGCAGACTGCCGAGCTCTCCTCCTCTGGCCAGCCGGAGGAAGAGAAGAGGAATCCGCCGTCTCCCGCTCCCCCAGAACGCGATCACTCTCACCATCCTGCGGAGCACAGGGACCGTAAGGTAATGCTCCTAGCGATCACATACTTCGATTCCTAACCCTTCCAAATCGCCGAAGTGCTAAGACGAACGGAGAAGCCCTCGCCCGACGCTCGCAGCAGCGGCGGGGACGTACCGGGCGCCTACACTAGTATGTTGTCTTGAGCAGGAAAGAACAAAGCTCCAGTTAGGCACATGGTGAATGCTTTCATTACGTTCTCAGTGTCATCCTCTCTAAGATCTTCAATATCGTACAAAGTCCACACTGCAAGCTTTGCAAGATTGATTCCTTTCTTGGTGAGGCATCCTTTAACTTCTTTTGGGTCCTTCATGATCTTCATCAACAATTGTTGAACTGTGATCTTTTCCCTCATCAAAGTCATCTTATTCAGGATAAGTTCATCACCGTTCAACTTGATTTTGGAAGGCCCAATAGAAGTTCAGCTTCCTCTAGAAGAATAGTGCATTCAAATTCAGGAAAAAGGAAAGTATGGGTTTGAAGATGCCATAACTCAATCAAAGCACCCATAGCCGTCCAGTTCACGTTTGAACTTTTGTAATGCTTTGCATGGACTACGAGACCTTGGATGTTCCACTTGGAAATAAAGGATTGCATGGAAATAGTAATACTTTTAGTAAGCTTTCGAATCCAAGGAAGAGATGTGAATTTTCTCGGACCGGGAAATAAAGGATATGCCTAGAAAATAGAATGGAGAATTGCTATGAAGAACTTGAAGAATATAAAGAACTTGAAGAACATGGAGAAAAAAGAAAATTGAAGAAGAAGGATAGAAGGAAAAGATGATTTAACTTACTTGGAAGTTAGGATCTCTTCCACTTAGATGATCTTTCACGTTGGAGAGCTTCTCTAGCGTCTTCTTCGTCCTCTTGCTTGAAGAATCCATCTTACTTTTGAAGCTTTTCCTTCTTGAAGCCTTGAAAACCTTGAAAATCTTTGAACTTTGAAGAAAATCCCTTGTTTCAATTTCTAGATTTGTGTTGGAATTGCCTTGATACAAGTTTATATAGAGGAATTTGCGATTCTAAAGTGACTTTTCCGAATTGTAGAAGGGATGAGCATGGGAAGAGTTGGCATCCGGATTGAAGACAGTAAAAACCTATTTCTGCGACTGAAAGGCATCGTTGAACAGCGACGCATTTGGTTAATCTTAATGGCGTTAGCGCGACACGGTACGTTTCTTGGTTTTCTGTTATTTGCCTGAAATTCGATGTTTATCTATATTTTGATGCTTAGATGATACACTTGCTTGAAGTTACTGATGATTTTTAAGTGCAGAAAATTCAGGAAAATCCAAATGAAGCTGAAAATTCAAGAACATCCTACTGTAGGAGTTTATGAGTCCCAACCGTGGCTAAAAAGACAGTTATCTCTATTCCTTGCATTTTTTCATGTAATTAATTTGCATTATCATTATTACTATATGTTAAATATTTATTAGACTATGTCAAGGACCTTGTGATTTTGATGAAACTGGAATTTGAGTTCTCTTTTAACAAAAATAGTGATAATTACGGAGAATTCTTAATCGCACAGATAAGCCGTTGGATTGTTAATTAGTAAGGACGATGGTTCCACTTTTGTGAAACGGTGCGTGAATAAACGAGCTTCGGCTTAGAACTGAATTATAAGAATTGGTATCTTGACTCATTAATGACAATTTAACAATATTATCCTTGATTAATTTATATTTTATTTGATTTTATATTTTTCTTTTAGCCCAGCATATATCATGTAGGACTTTGATATAATTGTGATAAGAATTAATTCTTGATTAAGTTTCAGACCATTGATCAAATAATTCCAACATGATATGAAATATTCCATTCTGAATTGAGTATCTTGATTAACTTTGAGGTTCGCTTGAAGATATCCTTGGAATTCTATCTTTTCTTAGACTCTTTATCCTAATATTCTTATTTTCTTTTAAAGATCCATCATGGCTGCAGTATGTCCACATTGGCTGGCAAACGCTCCCCATGATGAAACCTGCAGTGTCTATGACCTAGGGTACTTCCCAATCGTGGAGGTTGATCGACCTTATTTTATTTCCTTGTCTATTTCATCCAGACATGATTGATTCCATTGATCTCCTTGAGTTATCTTCATTGATGATTTTGAGAAAAAATTCAATCATGTGATGTTAAGAGCGTGTCTCATCACACCTTGGCATCACCTTTTCAATACATGCCATTTCATTTCACTCTCTTGCAAAGATGATGCCAATGTGAGGCAGCTGTAGACACGCTAATTTTGACATCATTTTGAGTAAATTTTATATCATATAATAATGCTTCAAAGTGGTCTGATATTTAATCATTAATTATTTTTTATTAATCTTTTTGGATTAATTATCTAAATAGTATCGGGTCAGATGGACATAATTTAAGTTTATTAATTAAATTGATTTTAACTCAAATTTTAATCAAATATGAAAAAGTCTAAAAGACGTCGACATGTGTAGACGTCATTTAGAGTTTATTCATATTTTGATATTTAAATTTGAATTTTAATTAATTAGCTAAAAGATGTCTGCCGAGCACGGCGCCATTTAGGTCTCCTAATGTGTTTTTGCTTCTTCTTCTCGATGTTTATCATTATTTTAATTAGTCTAAAAGACGTCACCTATAGGCGACGCGTTTTAGATAATTATAGATAATGATGAATTAATCTGTGTTTATTTGTTTCTTAGTTAGATTAACTTCAAATTCTTTCATGTTAATATGTTAGTAACCGCGGATGCGTGAACTTAAAGTTTATAAATACCCAACCCCTTGGTCATTAAAAAGTTAGTGATGTTAGTCATTAAAGTGATAATTCTTGAAAGTTGAGTGATTATTGGAGCAATTCTTTGAGAGAGACGACGTCCAAACGCTGAAGGATCGAAGCGTTGCTACTTCCAGGAGTCTGCATCATTTCTTCATATTTTCTTCGTCCATTCAAGAGCTTTCAAGAACTAAGGCTTTCCGGGGGCCATCCAACTTAGTTCATATTGATTTCTGCATCTTTCTCATATTGGCATCACATTGGCATCACAATTTCATCACATCACTCTGTGCAACACACACACTAGCAAAATTTCAAACCTATTTGTTTAAAGGGTTTAAAAGACCATTAAAACAAGTGAGTTCTTTGTTCAAGTTGCATGATTAAAATTTCTGTTGGAATAAATACTACCTCTGTCTAAGTTCTCATTGGTTTTTCTTCTTTTGTTTTGTTCTTTGCAAGGTTCAAAGGAGATTAAGAAGATCAAAGAAAGAGGGAATCAAGCTGGATGATCCTCAAAGCCCCATAAGCATCCAAAGCAAGAACAAAGTCAAAAGGGCTCTCTTCCTTCAGCCGGCTGAAGGAGGGAAATCAAGGATTCTAACATCTCCCAACTCTAAAATAGGTAAGCGATCAATCTTTGTCTTTTGGAACTTTTTAGTTAAAAGTTTCTGGCGATCACATTCACTTAGTTTCTTTTTAATAGGTTTATTTGTCACTTAATCAACATAAATTTTAATGATAATCACACCCCTAATTTGAGCACTCACACAATCCGAGTACATCGTGCAGATGGTGCAGAACTTAAACTGATTGGTGCAACTGAGTTTGTGCTGTACAATCCTCATCGATGCTATACTCAACTCAGCATGCCTCGTCATGAATTCTATGAGTTTTCCTACATATCTCTAATAAGAAGCGTGCCTTGAAATCCGACGAAGACTTTGAAGCAACTGAGCTTATTGTTACACTATGGAACATTAGCTTCAATCATCGTGTAAAATCCTCTCAAGAAACAGATAGAAGATTAGCTTATCCATATGTAATGGGACTTCGGGAAATTCTTCCTTGAAAGTTCTCTTTATTTTTCTTTTTGATGTAATTAAGAATTTATTTTCAACAAAGAATCATTCCTTTCATATCAGCGAAATTCATCCTCAATCTTCTATGACTTGTCTAAGATTTTTTCTTAGGTAAACAATGATTTTTCCCTTAAAATATGATTTCTGGGTGCAAATAGCATCGTCCAATCCAGACGCCTTTCAAATATAATTAATTTTTGAAATTCAAAGATCAATTCCTTAAAAACCCAGATTATGCCTAAAACGCGTCCATAGTAGTAGACGCCTTTCAATTCTCTCTCCTTCTTTTCCACAGAATTTTGCATTAATTGTGTAACTAATCCACTGAAACGCGTCGTGCAATCAAGACGCGGTTAATGATTATGCCTTGTATGGCTCTGACCAGAATTGATGGTAATCTGAAACGCGTCTGCCTTAGTGGACGCCCTTTACTCTTTTCGAATTCTGTCCTTCGCCGCCTCAGTTTATGCGCCTCGAATCATGTCGCTGTCCCTCGACGCATTTTAACTTCTCCAAACAGAAACCGCGAAAGCCCCTTTCTCTTCCTCATTCTCCCAAAACTTTTCTCTCACTTCAACTCTCCTGCGATCTCACCTCCATCTTCTCTGTCACCAACCTTCCTCTTTCTTAAACTCCCTTTTACTCCCTCAAAGCCATGGAACATGGGCAACCGAGTAAAGCCAAGGCGGTCGTGAAACGGCGACGGACCTCGGTCGCTAGAGAGGAAGAAGAGAAGATGCTGGCCATGCTCGCGGCGGTGGCGGCATTCTTGGAGGAGGAGGAGGCTCCTTCGGTGCCAATGGGTGAAGAAGAAGAAGTGGAGGGCGACGTCCATCTGGTAAGCTCTCTATGGAATGAGGAAAAGGGAAAGACGGGACTTTTCATAAAGGTCCGAAATCGACTTTGAATGGCGTCTAGACTAGGTGACGCCTTTCAAAGGGCGTCGCCATGGTCCGACGCCATTCAAAGTGAAATTCAATTTTTATTAGAGTAAGAAAATCAGACTAAATGGCGTCAAGACATATGGACGCCTTTCAATGGACGTCCATCATGGTAGACGCCTTTTAGTCAGAATGTTTTATTTATTTTTAAGGTCCACTAACTGATGAAACTTGTTGATTTTATTTGCAGGGTATGATGCTGGCGCGGATTTCATGGGACCTAGTGATAGGGGACTCCCGGACTTCTAGAAGGCGCGCCTGCGCCGGATGGGGTTTGGCGAGATTTTGTACATCGAGCCATTTTAGCTCGATCTGGTACTGCTCAAGGCGCTTAGGGAGCGTTGGGATGCAGACAGTCGGACATTCCTAATGCCCTGAGGCCACATGGTCCCGAGTTTGGACGATGTGGCTAGGATCACTGGCCTGAGGGTAGAGGGTAGGGCGGTGAGCGGGGTGACCTACCCCGATTACCGTGGATTGGTGGAAGCCTTGCTAGGGATAGAGGTGTCTAGTCTAGATAGAGAGTATAGGACTGTTCCTAGGGTAGAGGTAGAGGCTGCCCTAGGTTTAGTTGAGCCCCGGCGGTGATCTGACGAGACCTGCGAGGCATTTAGAGATAGGTTAACCGAGTCCTCCTCCGCCATCTACTGTAGAGATCCTAGCCAGGTAGAGGAGATAGATAGACAGCTTAGAGTCTTCTTAGTTTTCTTTTTTGGTCGGTTGCTCTTCGGTACGAAGGGCGACCACATTCACTGTAGGTTCCTCTTTCTCTTAGATGATTTAGATAGCCTCCATGAATATGCCTGGGGTGTGGCCCTCTTGGCCCACCTCTTCGCAGACCTATCCGCGGTCATGCCGGACCGCGAGACGACTGTCAGCAGCTTCTCGCCGTTTCTCCAGGTAAACATTATTTTAATTATTTGTTAATACAATGAAATGATATGATGTGATGATTTTCTAAATTATATGTTTATGTGTGCAGGTTTGGAGTTATCACTACTTCCCGTTCAGTTGAGTGCGGATAGTTCGACCAGGTGCTGTCCCGTTGGCTCGCCGCTGGTAGCCAATAGTGGACACTGCCCCTCAGCATCATCAACTGACGGCCCTCTGCCGTCAGTTCCTTGATTATCCAGAACTCTTGGTAAGTTTTTAATTGTTTATGCAATGTTTTATTAATTAAATGCAATTTATTTATATGAATGCATCTAACCTATATGCAGGTGATCTGGCGCCCATACATGGGCATGGACAAGGCGGGCCAGCCGTGGGTGATGGCTGGCCGAAGGAGGTTCGGGAGGCAGATGTGGGTGCACTGCCTCAACGAGATTGAGCCCCTTCGCCTCTGCCTCGCGATGAGGACGCTGGGCCTCCACTAAGAATGGGTGGACGAGGAGGTCCTGGAGGGCGTTGGACGGAGCATGAGGGGCAAGCAGGCCCTCACTGATTGGCGGGCAAAATTCCCCGAGCAATACGAAGACTGGCATCGCCGGGAGGTGCGAGTGGAGTCCTAGGTGGAGAGTAGCGAGGCCTACCTCCAACAGTACTGGGCCCACTATGCCAATCAGCTGCGGCTCCTCTGTCCGCTTGATGTAAGTAGGCTTTGATGCGTCTTTCATTTTATTATTATCTTAATTTATATTTGTGAATGAATATATGTATGTAATGATGTGCAGGACGCGCGAGATGCGGTGATCGTCGACCTCCGGGCTCGCCTACAAGATGTAGAGGCCCAGCTGGAACAAGTTCAGAAGGAACTTTTTGACTTCGTATGTATGCATGTCATGTATGGAATGTGAATGATTATTTTGATTAGTTCATTTGTTTTGACGATTAGCCATTGACGGTCATTCTTTTGGTACAGCGAGCCGTCTACACCCAGGCAGCTCCTCCTTCCTTCGGCGCTTCATCATCCTCCGTAGCCACTCACGAGGCTGCTCTCGCTAACCTCAAGAGTCAGCTGGCTTCTGCCATTCACCGAGCCTCTCTTGCGGAAGAGGATCGGGCTGCTCGGGTAAGTCCTAATCCCTTTAACTTGAATTTGATATTGATTGCTTGATTATCTTGAACTGACAGTGTCTTCTCTTGTAGGTCGTTGAGCTTCAGGAAGCCCTTCAGAGAGCTGAGACGGAGTTGGAGCAATCTCGTGCGGCAGGTGCTCAAGCCCAGGCTGATGCTGCCCGCATCAGGGCTTTGGAGGAGCATCTGGCACATCTCTCTAGCGACGACCTACCTCGGGAGCTTACATGCCTCCAGACTCGTTTGGAGATACTTACTGAGGACCGGGAGCGAGAGCGGCAGGAGCGGCAGCGAGTTGATGTTGAGGTGACCTCCCTCTGGGTCTAGCTTGGTGTTGCAGAGCATGAGTGACGCAGCGTGGAGGAGCGTTACCGATGTGCCCGCCAGCGAGCACAGGAAAGGGGGCACAGGAGTGCGTTCACTGCGAGTGTTGCCATATCATCAGGCCAAGTTGGGTCAAGCCTGATGGGGCCACCACTGCCACCTAGCGATATGACATATGGTCCTTCCCAATTGGGTTGGAGCTTAGAACACGGACCACCAGATTTTACAAAGATTCTTTTAATGACCATTTCACCAACTTTGAACTTACGTTCAATGACTTTCTTTTGAAAAAAACGTGCTAATCAATTTTGATATACTCTTGCATGATTAGCAAATGACCATCTTTTATCGTCTAAGAGTTCCAATTGAGCGAGGAGTGCTGAGCGATGCTCATCAATGAAAAATTCCTCATTCAATTGTACTCTTAATGACGGTATGAGGATTTCATATGGAACTACCGCCTCCATTCCAAATGTTAAGGAATTAGGAGTGTAAGGATTGAGGTTTCGGATCCGGTAGTCGGGTCAGTTGCGAGGTCAGATCCCGTAGTTTGGGCCCTGGTGGGGCTGTGACTTAGCTTCTTTTTCGCGTCGAGCTTGCTCGACGCGGTTCAAACGGCGTCCAACAATGTAGACGTGTTTTAGGCTGTGCCACGTGGGCGCCACGTGGACTGGCCTTGGGGCGCGAGAGTACGGTCCCGGTCATATCGTCTGAATGGCATCTTGGATGGACGATGCCATTTAGAGTACGACCCTGGTCTGTCATTGTACGGCCCGGTCTTGTCGTCTGAATGACGTCGGGCTTGAACGACGCGTTTTACCTAGCTTCTGTTTGACCCCGCGAACCCTCCCTCCTTTCCCTCATTCTCTCCTTTCTCTTCTCTCTCCTCTCTTCCCTCCGATCTCCGGCGACCCCTCCCCCTCTCCTTGCTTTCCTCCCTCCATTCCTCCTCTCCCTCCACTCCATTAACCTACCAACTTCCTGCACTATCACCACCACTTCCTCTGCGGCGCATTTCTCTCCAGACGGCGGCCGACATCCCGATGGAGTAACGGCATCCACGGCGGTACCGGCGGCGGCGTATGGCGAGGCGGGTTGGTGGCTTGGAGCTAGGAGGAGTACGAGTAACCGGTAGGGTGACGATCCCCGTTGTATTTTGTTTAAAAACCATGTTTTTCCCACTTGGAGCATGTTTAGGGGTTTTCTTGGGGTGAAAATATTAAATGCATGTAGTGAGAAATTGGGTGTTTTAATGGGTATTTAGGTTCTTCTCCTCCTTCTCCACTTTGTTCGTATTTTTACACGATTTGGGGGAGGAAATTCCACCCCATGGATTGGGGGAAGGCCGAGGGAGAACCTGGTTGTGAACGTTGAATGGCGTCGGGGGACAGCGATGCCTTTTAGAAAGGCGGCTTCCACCCACGACGCGATTTGACCCAGATAACAGACTTTGTCTCTGGAACTAAATGGCGTCCAGGGATAGTGATGTCATTTTAATCGCGTCCTCTGTTAACGACGCCTTTTAGGCCATCCTCCGAGGCCAGTTTTTCTATGAACCAGTTTAGGAAGCTTGAATGACGTCGGCATTGGGTGACGCGATTCAAGCCAGAATTCCATTAATCCCTGCAATTAACACGTGTTTACATTGTTAGATAGTTTAGTTAATTGCATGTTTAGAAATGTACTCGATGATGATGGGTTCCATGTGATCGGATCGCACCGTGTTGTGTTTTGTGCGATCGTGGGCCTAGTGTGACAGTTGTTAGTGCTTAGGCACCCTGTGTCGGTGTGGGAGTGACACATCGCCGGTGTGGGAGTGGCGGGGTGACGCCTAGAGAAAGGGTCACCTAGTGTACCCCGGAGTGTAGCTAGTACCGGTGTGGGAGTGGGACATTCGGAGTGTCACCTGTGCTGGGGGAAGCAGAACCACTTGGAGCCTGTCAGGCCGTAGTAGCCAGCGTGCTATCCGAGGGGTTACTGTTTGGTCTCAGCGGGTCGGAGTTTCTCGCGTTCGGCCATGTGGTTGGAGTGTTTTGCCGAGAAGTTGGTTGTGGGCTCCGTGGTAGAATGGTTTCAGAATTGTGCATGTTATATTTCGAATGCATGTGTTGTATATTGAAATCTAGGAGTTATGTTTACTGCTTCACTTGCTTAAATTATCTGTAATTGCGTTGCTACACTTGTAGGTGCGTGAGTGGGTGGTGGGGATCGAAGGATTCCTACTGAGTCTTTTCGACGAGACTCATCCCTGCGGTTTTCAGGTGAGGGTTCCAGGCAGGCGTAGCGAGGAGAGTGTTGCTTTAGGTCGCGTGCCAGCAGCCGTTGTTCCGGGGTATGCCCCGATGTAGTTGTCATTTTATTTTCTGGCCTGTATGCTTAATTATTTCTTTTCAGTTGGAGTATGTAATTATTTGCTGAGTCGAGTCGCATTGTAATAATTTTTAGTTCTTGCAATTCCTTTTCAATTCAATGCGATGTGAATGTTTAGCTTAGTTTATTATTTATTTCCCAGACTTATCTAGATCCTAGTTTGGCTCCAAATTAATGATTCGGTACCCATTTAGTAATCGGATCCCCGATTATAGGGTGGCGGGTCGTTACAATTGGTATCAGAGCATTCGGTCTGACAAATAAATGAATAACTGAGTTAAATATTGTAATTTCAGCAAACAATTAGATTATCCCATACAGGCATGGCGGTAGTGTAGGTTTTTAGGATTCTAATTAGAACTTGTTGATTTTCGTGATTATAGGCAATTAGATGGCTCCTAGGAAGAGGGTGCCAGTCATTAGAGAGCGGGGAGATGTCCCTAGTGGATCTGAGGCCGGTAGGCCGAATATGGAGCGTTTCATGGAGGCTATGATGGACACGATGGCTAGATACCAGACCCGAGACCCTAGTGAGAGTTCTAGTGCTCGGGGAGGGTCTTCAGCTACACTGGAGAGATTCCTGAAGCTAAAGCCACCTCATTTTACCGGTCATCCCGACCCTGATGAGGTTGTTCATTGGTTGAGGAAGATGGAGAAGATTTTTGATACCATGGATTGTGCGGCGGTTGAGAGGACTCCTTTGGCCACCTTCATGTTGAAGGATGATGCCTACGATTGGTGGACCACTTTGAAGAGTTTGTTATATGCGGATAGGAATCTCAGGGAGATTCCATGGGAGACAGTCGTGAAGGAATTCAATGCACAGTACTTCCCTAGGCATGTCCAGAAGGCCAAGGAGAGGGAATTTATGGAGTTGACCCAAGGAAGCATGACAGTGCTTGAGTACCAGATGAAATTTGTTTCGCTTGGGAGGTTCGTGCCTTTTATCTCAGGAGATGAGGAGCGTCGTACTGATAGATTTGTAGATGGACTAAGGTCCAATCTGAGGAGTTTTGTGGCATCCCACTATTGTATAGATTTGGCATCGGCGGTTAGGTGTGCCGCGGCAGTAGAGGCACAACATGAACAGTCAGCTCGAGAGAGGGGACTGACTACTCAGGGGCCAGCTCATGGCAGAGGGAAGACAGTAGTAGCAACAGCTCCTTCATCCGGATCAAGATCGTCTTCACACGACTCTAGATTCAGGAGGTTCTTTCGAGGAGGTGGTAGCAGCAGCGGTAGTAGCAGACCTAGACAGAGCCAGCAGAGTCAGTCAGTGTCTAGTGCTCAGCAGGAGGTAGCTCAGAGGCTTCCAGCAGCTTCTCGACATTGCGGTGGTACTCATGGTGGGACTCTGTGTCCTGCTTTTTCTGGGAGGTGTTACACTTGTGGCCAGCAGGGCCATTTGGCGAAGTATTGCCCGCAGGGGCATAGTCAGGGGTAGGGGCCAGGTGATCAGAAGAAGCCGAGGACCCAGGGGAGAGTTCTAGATATCACCAGGAAGGAGGCTCGTACGTCCAACTTGGTGGAAGGTACACTTTCTATCCTTGGGAACTCTGCCCATGTGTTGATTGATTCGGGTGCTTCGCATTCTTTTATTTCTGAGCAGTTCGTAGATATTCTTTCTGCACCCGTTGTTGAGATGTCTGATGGACTGATGGTAGAGGTTCCTTCTGGGGATTTCATGTTTTCTTATAACTGTTTGAGTGAGGTTCCCTTGACCATTGAGAGCCATGAGTTACCTGCCCAGTTAGTTGTGCTTGCTATTCGCGACTTTGATGTCATCTTGGGCATGGACTGGTTGGAGGCTTATTATGCCGAGGTGGACTGCCACAGGAAGGGGGTGCGTTTCTCTATTCCGGACATCCCGACCTTCTACTTCCAAGGTATTAGGCTCTCTTCTCGTGGTATTCTTATTTCTGCCTTTAAGGCCCAGAGATTGCTTGTTGGTGGTTGTGAAGCTTTCCTTGTCTCTGTTGTTTTAGTTGATGTTAGTAGTAGTTCCAGTCCTTGGGAGGTGCCTGTAGGTTGTGATTTTGTTGATGTGTTCCCTGAGGAGTTGCCTGGCCTTCCTCCTCAGTGAGAGGTCGAGTTTACCATTGAGCTTGCACCAGGTACAGCGCCATTGTCTAAGGCCCCGTATCGGATGGCTCCGGCTGAACTCACTGAGTTGAAGGCGCAGTTGCAGGAATTACTGGATAAGGGTTTTATTCGTCCCAGTACTTCTCCGTGGGGTGCTCCAATTCTATTTGTCAGGAAGAAGGATGGTTCTATGAGATTGTGTATCGATTATAGACAGCTGAACCAGGTGACGATAAAGAACAAGTACCCACTTCTGAGGATCGATGATCTGATGGATCAGTTGCAGTCTGCGAGGTGTTTTCAAAGATTGACTTGAGATCAGGATATTATCAGATGAGGATCCGTGAGGTTGATGTTAGTATGACAGCCTTTAGGACTCGGTATGGACATTATGAGTTTTTGGTTATGCCTTTTGGTTTGACCAATGCTCCGGCGGCTTTTATGGATTTGATGAACCGGGTCTTCAGGACCTACCTGGATCAGTTCGTGGTGGTATTTGTAGATGATATTTTAGTGTACTCTTCTTCTGAGGAAGAGCATACCATACATCTTCAGGTGGTATTGCAGGTTCTGAGAGAGCACCAACTCTATGCCAAGTTTAGCAAGTGTGAATTCTGGCTAGATAAGGTGCACTTCCTGGGACATGTCATATCTGGTGATGGCATAGCAGTGGATCCAGCCAAGATTGAGGCAGTAATGGATTGGAGCAGACCTACAACAGTAACTGAGATCAGGAGCTTCTTAGGGTTAGCAGGATATTACAGACAGTTTGTCCAGGGTTTTTCGTCGATAGCGACCCCCTTGTCGAGGTTGACTCGTAAGGGAGTTCATTTCATGTGGACCGAGGAGTGTGAGCGGAGTTTCATTGAGTTGAAGACTCGCCTCACTTAGGCTCCAATATTGGTGTTTCCATCAGGTTCTGGTGGGTTTGTGGTTTATTCTGATGCATCACGTCGAGGCTTGGGTGCGGTTCTGATGCAGCATGGTAAGATTCTGGCCTATGCTTCTAGGCAGCTGAAGAAGCATGAGGAGAACTATCCCACTCATGACTTAGAGTTGGCAGCTGTGGTTTTTGCACTAAAGATCTGGCGGCACTATTTGTATGCAGAGAAATTTCAGGTCTTTACCGATCACAAGAGCCTGAAGTATGTATTCACGCAGAAGGATCTGAACTTGAGGCAGCGCAGGTGGATGGAATTTATCAAGGATTATGATCTCGACCTTTCTTCTCATCCGGGCAAGGCGAATGTGGTGGCAGACGCCTTGAGTCGGAAGACAGTCGTGTCATATCTCATGGTTCGAGAATGGATGTTATTTGAGTAGGTCGTGGAATCTTCCTTCAGGGTTCCGCGAGAGGCTGATAGAGCCGTGTTGGCCAGCTTAACTGTGAGGCCAGCAGTGTATCATGCCGTAATCGAGGCTCAGAGGGCAGATGCAGAGTTACCGCAGGTTCTCCAGACATTAGAGGTGGAGTTGTGGGATGATGGTACAGTCAGATTTAGAGGCAGACTCTATGTCGCAGATGAGGAAGACGTGCGCAAGAGTGTCTTGGATGAGGCGCACCGTTCTAGATATGCAGTACATCCCGGAACGACTAAGATGTATCATTGTTTGAGGAGGCACTTTTGGTGGCCTGGTATGAAGAAGGACGTGGCTGATTATGTGGCAAGGTGCCTGACTTGTCAGCAGGTTAAGACATAACACCAGAGATCAGGAGGATTGTTGCAACCTTTGCCGATCCCAGAATGGAAATGGGAACATATAACTACGGACTTTGTGATGGGATTGCTTGTGTCCCTTGGCAGAAGAGACGCGATCTGGGTCATTGTTGATCGATTGACCAAGTCGGCACACTTCCTGGCTATTAGGAAAGACTGGTCAGTCGGTAAGTTGTTTGTGGATCGGATCATCTCTCTGCACAGGGTGCCCTTATCCATCGTGTCAGACCAGGATCCGAGATTTACTTCTAGATTTTGGAAGAGTTTTCAGAAGGCCTTGGGCATGTAGTTAGCCTTCAGCTCGGCTTATCATCCCGAGACTGATGGGCAATCGGAGAGGACCATTCAGACATTGGAGGATATGCTCAGGGCATGTTGCTTAGACTGGGGAGGTTCTTGGGAGCAACACTTGTCTACAGTGGAGTTTGCCTACAACAACAGTTATCATTCTAGTATCGGCATGGCGCCTTATGAGGCATTGTATGGGCGGCCGTGTCGATCTCCTGTGAATTGGTCTGAGATTGGTGAGAGGCAGATAGCAGGGCCAGAGTTGGTACAACAGTGTGCTGAGGTTGCCAGAGTGGTGCAGCAGAGGTTGATGACAGCTCAGAGCAGACAGAAGAGTTATGCAGACATCCGTAGGAGACCACTTGAGTTTGAGGTTGGGGACCACGTGTTTCTCCGAGTCTCACCCTCCAAGGGTGTGATGAGATTCGGAAAGCGAGGTAAGCTGAGTCCGCGATATGTTGGGCCTTTTCCCGTTCTTGCTCGAATTAGGGAAACAACATATCAGCTAGCCTTGCCACACAGTCTTGTGCGAGTGCACGATGTGTTCTATGTTTCTTTGCTGAGGAGATATGTTCAAGATCCATCTCATGTTTTGGACTTTTCGGAGTTGGAGGTCGCTAAAGACTTGTCCTTTCCAGAATTTCCAGTACGTATTGAGGATCGCAGGGAACAAGTCCTCCGGAACAAGGTTGTTCCTCTGGTTAAGGTGATTTGGCAGTATCGCTCTGGGGGCGAGGCGACTTAGGAGCGCGAGGATGAGATGCGTGAGCAATTTCCCTACCGTTTCCCGTAAGTTCTCTTGTAAGCTTGTATCATTGCTTTTTCAACCTCGTTGGTTATAGCAGGCGATTTCGGGGGCGAAATTCTTTTAAGGGGGGGAGAATGTAATGATTGAGGTTTCGGATCCGGTTGTCGGGTTAGTTGCGGGGTCGGATCCCGTAGTTTGGGCCTTGGTGGGGCTGTGACTTAGCTCGACGCGGTTCAAACGGCGTCCAACAATGTAGACGTGTTTTAGGCTGTGCCACGTGGACGCTACGTGGACTGGCCTTGGGGCGCGAGAGTACGGCCCCGGTTATATCGTCTGAATGGCGTCTTGGATGGACGATGCCATTTAGAGTACGACCCTGGTCTGTCAGTGTACAGTCCGGTCTTGTCGTTTGAATGACGTCGGGCTTGAACGACGCGTTTTACGCAGCTTCTGTTTGACCCCGCGAACCCTCCCTCCTTTCCTTCATTCTCTCCTTTCTCTTCTCTCTCCTCTCTTCCCTCCGATCTCTGGCGACCCCTCCCCCTCTCCTTGCTTTCCTCCCTCCATTCCTCCTCTCCCTCCACTCCATTAACCTACCAACTTCCTCCACTACCACCACCACTTCCTCCGCGGTGCACTTCTCTCCGGACGGCGGCCGACGTCCCAGTGGAGTAACGGCATCCACGGCGGTATCGGCGGCGGCGTGTGGCGAGGCAGGTTGGCGGCTTGGAGCTAGGAGGAGTTCGAGTAACCGGTAGGGTGACGATCCCCATTGTATTTTGTTTAAAAACCATGTTTTTCCCGCTTGGAGCATGTTTAGGAGTTTTCTTGGGGTGAAAATATTAAATGCATGTAGTGAGAAATTGGGTGTTTTAATGGGTATTTAGGTTTTTCTCCTCCTTCTCCACTTTGTTCGTATTTTTACACGATTTGGGGGAGGAAATTCCACCCCATGGATTGGGGGAAGGTGGAGGGAGAACCTGTTTGTGAAGGTTGAATGGCGTCGGGAGACAGCGACGCCTTTTAGAAAGGCGGCTTCCACCCACGACGCGATTTGACCCAGATAACAGACTCTATCTTTGGAACTGAATGGCGTCCAGGGACAGTGACGCCATTTTAATCGCGTCCTCTGTGAACGTTACCTTTTAGGCCATCTTTCGAGGCCAGTTTTTCTATGAACCAGTTTAGGAAGCCTGAATGACTTCGGCATTGGGCGACGCGATTCAAGCCAGAATTCCATTAATCTCTGCAATTAACACGTGTTTACATTGTTAGATAGTTTAGTTAATTGCATGTTTAGAAATGTACTCGATGACGATGGTTTCCATGTGATCGGATCGGACCGTGTTGTATTTTGTGCGATCATGGGCCTAGAGTGACAGTTGTTAGTGCTTAGGCACCCTGTGTCGGTGTGGGAGTGACATGGCACCGGTGTGGAAGTGGCGGGGTGACGCCTAGAGAAAGGCTCACCTGGTGTACCCCGGGGTATAGCTAGTACCGGTGTGGGAGTGGTACATTCGGAGTGTCACTCGTGCTGGCGGAAGCAGAACCACCTGGAGCCTGTCAGGCCGGAGTAGCTAGCGCGCTATCCGAGGGGTTGCTGTTTGGTCTTAGCCGTTGTTCCGGGGTATGCCCCGATGTAGTTGTCATTTTATTTTTCTAGTCTGTATGCTTAATTATTTCTTTTTAGTTGGAGTATGTAATTATTTGCTGAGTCGAGTCGCATTGTAATAATTTTTAATTCTTGCACTTCCTTTTCAATTCAATGCGATGTGAATGTTTAGCTTAGTTTATTATTTATTTCCCAAACTTATCTAGATCCTGGTTTGGCTCCAAATTAATGATTCGGTACCCATTTAGTAATCGGATCCCCGATTATATGGTGGCGGGTCGTTACAAGGAGTCTGCCCAATGGGCGTGCGGATTGAAGTTCGGTATGCCGATAGAGCCTCAATCAGTTTCTCTGGTCAATCTGTGAATTTATTAGATTTGCACGTGTTTTTAATGATTTTTATCAAAGTCTTGTTAGTTGCCTCTTCTTTGCCATTGCCTTGCGGATAATATGGAGACGAATGATGCAATGCAATTTTATACCTGTTGCAGAGGTCCTTCAACTCCTGTGATAAGAACTGCGGTCCATTATCGGTGACGATGGTGCTTGGAATTCCGAATCTTGTGATGATGTTCTTCATGATGAATTTGCAGATGGTTGATGCTTTGACTTCCGTATATGGTTCGGCTTCTGCCTAGTTGGTGAAGTATTCTGTTGCCGTAAGGATGAAGGACTTCTGCTTAATGTCGAAATCAGGATTACCAAAGGGTCCAGTGATATCGAAAGCCCACATGGAGAAAGGTCATGGGGAGGAAAAAGGATGGAGTGAAGATGCGGGAGAATGGATCTTGTCGGCATGAAGTTGACACTTGGCACACTTACGGACATACCCTACACAATCTTCTTCCATGGTTGGCCAATAGAATCCCTGTCTAAGGATCTTCTTTGCTAGCATTTGTCCATTAATATGGCCACCACAAACTCAAGTATGAGCTCCTTCCATGATCTTTCACAGCTCATCTTCGTCTACACGTCTCAAGAGAACTCCATCAAAACCTCTTTTGTATAGTGCTCCTCCAACTAGGGTGTACCTTTGAGCAACTCTCCTGATAGCCCTTTTCTCCTCAGCTGTGGCTTCTTCAGGATATGATTGATCTTCACAGTATCTAACAATTTCATAGTACTATGGCTTCTCTTCATCATTCATCTCTTCTTGTAACTACAATAACATTATCTCTCGTTTCTCCACAATGTCTCCATTTCTGACCTTCTTCAGCAACTTCTCCTTAGTCCTAAGGAATGAAGGTCCTTTTACGGTGGGTGAGAGACGCCTATGAACAATGATTGATTCGGATTGTCTGCTGATTGGAAAATTGAGAGATGATACAAGGGAAGCTAAAGCGTCGACTAAGATGTTCTGATTTCGAGGAACATGGATGAAGATCAATTTAGTGAAAAGCTTAGCATAAGCAGAAGTGAGTTCTTGATAAGGCTTGAGCTAAGGATTAAGAGTTCGATATTTGGTTAGCACTTGGAGAAGGATCAGTTGGCTGTCACCCACAATTTTGAGTTTGGTGGCACCATGGAAATGAGCAGCCTCGAGGCCAGTAAGGAGTGCCTCGTATTAGGTTATATTGTTAGTGATTGAAAAGTCAAGGTGAAAGGCTTGTGGAATGGTGACACCTTCAAGTGACAACAGAACAATGCCGATACCCTTACCATAGGAATTTAGCGCTTTGTCAAAATGTAGAGTCCACATGTCATCTTTGATTCTGTCTATGGACATCAGTTCCTCATCCAGAATCTCCGATCGGACTGGATCAAAATGAGGAAGGGGATGGTGAGCAAGATGTTCTGCGATGGCGTAGCCCTCGATTGCTTTCTGTTGAATGTAAATGATATCAAATTGAGATAGAAAACTTTGCTACCGTGCTAACATATCATGGAGGACAGATTTCTCAAGGAGAAACTTAATAGGATTCATCCTAGCGATGAGATGAACTTCATGGACTAGAAAGTAATGCTTCAATTTCTGAACCACCCAGACCAATACTGCATATGTTTTCTCCATCGCCGTGTATCTTTGCTCCGCGGGGTTGAGAAGTTTATAGAGATAGTAAGTTGCCCTCTCCTTTCCTTCTTCATCTTCTTGTGTCAATACATCCCCCACCCATCATCCAGGACGGAAATGTATAGAATCAAAGGTTTGTCCGGAGATGGTGGTCTCAAGACAGGAGGACTTGCCAAATAATTCTTCAATCCATCAAATGCCTCCTCACACTTATCGTCCCAATCAAATTTGACTCCCGGCTTGGTAAGCTCGTAAAACGGCTTACACCTTTGTGAGTGTTGGGAGACAAATCAGCGAATAAATTGCAACCTCCCGATCAATCCTCTTAACTCTTTCAAGTTCTTGGGAGGTGGCATTTCTCTGATAGCCTTTGCCTTGTTGGGATCGATCTCAATTCCCCGTTTACTGACAATGAATCCAAGTAATTTCCCTGAGGATATCCCGAATACACATTTTTTGGGGTTCATCTTCAGTTGATACTCTCTTGATCTTTCAAAAACTCTTGTCAAAACCTTGGCATGCTCAGCCTTCGTCTTAGATTTTACCAACAAATCATCCACATACACTTCTAGATCTATATGCATCATGTCATGGAATATTGCCATCATAGCCTTTTGATAAGTGGCTCCAGCGTTCTTTAATCCAAAAGGTATAACGACTTAACAGTATGTCCCCCAAGGTGTAGTGAATAATGTCTTTTCTTGATCCTCTCCTGCCAATTTGATTTGATTATATCCTGAGAATCCATCCATAAATGATAGAGTTTCATAGCCAGTTGTATTATCAATGAGTACATCAATGTGAGGCAGTGGGAAATCATCTTTAGGACATGCCCGGTTCAGATCTCAGAAGTCAATACAGATTCTGACCTTCCCATCTTTCTTCATAACCGGGACTATGTTGGCCACCCATTGTGGATAGAGGACAACTCTAATAAACTTGGCTTTATGCAGCTTATTGACCTCTTCCTTCATCTTCAAAGCCATTTGCGGGTGAAATCGCTTTAACTTTTGCTTAACCGGGCTAGCTCTATCCTTCAATGTCAATCTATGTTCCACTAGTGATGAGTCTAACCCCGACATATCCTCATAGCTCCAGGCGAAAGTGTCCTTATAGTCTTTAAGAACCTGGACCATTGCCTTTTCATCTATTTCAGAAAGATTTTTACTGACGAGAACAACCTTAGGTTCGTCTATAGTTCCTAGATTAATCTCTTTAGTAGGCTCTTCTACATCAGTTGAGGGTTCATTAAATCTTTTTACTCCATTGGCATACGTTTCAACTGCATCCTCGTCATCTTCCTCATCTTCAGCAATGGGGTCTTTCTCGTGTATCAATTCATACACCCTATATCCATCATTGGTTGACTCATCATCTGCACAACCTTCTGGCATCTGAATAGGATTCTCTAACAGCTGAGGCATTTGAATGCTAGATCATAGAGGTATTTATCTGGAATTTGTATACCTTTAGATTTCCTAGACTTCCTAACCAGATTAATCTGGCTATAACTAGACTTCCTAACTTCACTAGACTCCCTATCCTGGCCTAATGAGGACGAAGAAGGATAAAAATCATGGGATACATAAGGGAATACAGGAGAATCCTCCCGAGGGGAGGGGCAGAGCAAATTTAGAAGCGAATCTTGCCCGAATGACCCACGCGAAGGGGTATAGTCGGACAAGTAGGAGGTTTCCTCAACGAGGATCTATGAGAAGGAAGTTGCCAAATTGGAGTTTTTTTGGGGGGGAAAAGAGGAGTTAATCATGAAACAAGAATGGATGTGGAGAGGAGGTGTAACGACCCGAAACCCTATAATCGGGGATCCTATTACTAAATGGGTACCGAATCATTAATTTGGAACCAAACCAGGATCTAAATGAGTCTGGGAAATAAACAATAAACTAAGCTAAACATTACATCGCATTGAATTGAAGGGAAAGTGCAGAAATTAAAAGTTATTACAATACGACTCGACACAGCAAATAATTACATATTCCAACTGAAAAGAAGTGATTAAGCATACATGCCAGAAATAAAAAGAACAACTACGTCGGGGCATACCCCGGAACAACCGCTGACGGCGCGCAGCTCACAACAGCACACTCCACGCTAAGTCTATCTGGAGTCCTCACCTGAAAACCGCAGGGGTGAGTCTCAATGAAAAGACTCAGTAGGGATCCTTCGATCCCCACGACCCACTTACACACCCACAAGTGCAATTACCAAGATACAAGTAAACAAGGTAAGTAAAGTTGTAACACATTACCCTTAATTCTCGATATAAACCACATGCATTCGGAATATAACATGCATATCACAAAAATCATTCTACTAAGGAGCCTACAACTCGCGTCTCGGCAAAACGCGTCAACTATGTCTCCGAAAGTGGGAAACACCGACCCGCTGAGACCAAATAGTAATCCCTCGGATAGCACGCTGGCTACCTCGGCGGTTACTCCTTCCCCTAGCAAACACCGACCCGCTGAGACCAAACAGTAACCCCTAGGATAGCACGCTGGCTACTCCGGCCCAACTAGCTCAGGTGGTTACTCCTTCCCCCAGCACGAGTGACACTCCAGAGGTACCACTCCGACACCGGTACAAGCTAGCTAACCCCGGGGTTCACCAGGTGACCCTCTCTCACTAGGCGTCACCCCGCCACTGCTCCCTTTAGCGCTGTGTCCCTCCACACCGACACAGGGTGTCAAACGCTACAACTGTCACTCTAGGTCCACAGTAACACAAAACACGGCACGGTGCGATCCGGTCACGTGAGAAGTCCGCAGTCGCACGACACACAACGTAGTGCCATCCGGTCATGAAGAGTCCATCGTCATAGAATGTACTAAAAGCATGCATTTAACCAACTATCTAGTAGTGTAAACACATTTTACTGGCATGGATTAGTGTGGTTCTGGCTTGAATCGCGTCGACCAAGGACGACGCCATTCAAGTCTCCTAAACTGGTTCATGAATTCTCGGCCTCAGAATATGGCCTAAAAAGGCGTCGTCACAGTTAGCCGCCTTTTAAAAACGCGTCTGCGTCCTCAGACGCCGTTCACACCAAAATCCGGAATTTGCAAAAAACCTTAATCGGGTGATTTCTGCCTAAAAGGCGTCAAGATGGCCCGACGTCCTTCTAAAAAGCGTCGTCCATACATGACGTCTTTTAGTGCCAGATTCCCCGAACTGACAGAGACTCGGTGGAGCGATTTCTGCCTAAAAGGCGTCATGATGTCCCGACGTCCTTCGAAAAGGCGTCGTCCATATATGACGTCTTTTAGCGCCAGAAGCCGAGTTCTGTCCCCAACCCGAGGGCTCCCTTTTCACCCCCAAATGCCCCAAAATCAAACCAAACGGAGGAGGAAGAGGGGCAATCTAAATCATCACAAAACCACATTCACAGAAACTCCCATTCCCATCAAGAAAAAGCCCCTAACATGCTCATTCTACCCAAAAACCACGGATCCGTAGCATACTTCAAGCGGGAGAATATGGTTTTAGAATAAAACATTACGGGAATCGTCACCCTACTGATTCTTGAACTCCTCCTGGCTCCGCCGCCAAACCGTCGCACCGCAAACCGCCGCCGGTAATCCGAGGACGCCGCCACTCCGCCGGGACGTCGGCTGCCGTCCGGAGAATGGAACGCCGCGAAGAAAGTGGTGGTGGCAGTGGTGAGAGGTGGAGAGGTGGAAGAGGACGGAGGGGAAAAAGGAAGGGGAAGAGTGGGGAAAGTCGGAGGGTGGAGAGGGTGAGGGGAGAGAGTGTGAGGGTGAGAATGAGGGAAAGGAGGGAAGGCTCGCGGGGTAACTAGAAACTAGGTAAAACGCGTTGAGATGTACGGACGCCTATCATATGACATGACAGGCCGTTCTGACAGAAGTCTGAAATGCGTCGCCCAAGGCTGACGCCATTCAAACGACAAGACCGGCATCGTACTCTGACACCGCAGGGTCGCAGTCTGAAATGCGTCGCCCATCATGGACGCCGTTCAAACGACACGACCGGCCCGTACACTCGCGACCCAAGGCCAGCCCACGTGGCATCCACGTGGCACAATCTAAAACGCGTCTGCCACGCCGAACGCCGTTTAAACCGCGTCGAGCCTGGCTCGACGCGAAACAGAGTAGGGTCCCAGCCCCGTTAGGGCCCAAACTACAGAGTCCGACCCTGAAACTGACCCGATAACCAGATCCGAAACCTCAATCCTTACAGGAGGAGAATGAGATGGAGGAAGCGGCATTAAGGTTAAAGGATTTGGGGGATCATACAGTAGTATGTCCCATATTAAATCATAAATCCTCTCAAGATTGAGAGGAGGTAGAGGGATAAGGTCACGTGGGGACAGAGTAATCATGATGGGCGGAGCCCGTGGAATATCTTTAGTGATGACCCGCGACCAAGTCCGGGTTAGAAGCATAGTGCGGAATAGAGTGTCAAGGGTAAAGTTGCGAGAGGGGTAAGTTCCTCTCCAGAGAAAATTAGTAGTGTAACCAGCTTCATAGGGGTCATCTGGCTCCCCTTCATCTGTTTCCTTGGACAGTAGAATTCTCTTGTCAAAAATGGCGCCAGGCCCTTCAATCAGCTCGTCTATCAACGGTGGCTACTTCGGCTCTGACGGATCAAGAAATAATATGTTCAATGCAATGCACAGATCCCTCAGGTTAAACCATCGGTATCGTTCACATTCTAGACATTGGAATTTCCTGCTTTTCATCGGCTGCAGAGCCTCCAAGGACTGGTACGTCAGCAATTCTGAGCAGTGCCTTGCCAGGTCCTTCCCATATATGTCATGCAGGTCGAATTGGGAAGTGATTAGCACTGTGTTATCATTATCATGACTGATTATGGGCCCATTGACAAAATGTGTATGCAGGGTCCATGTCAAGGGATCCCGACCTTCTTACATGGTGTAGTCATTGTTTCCCAGGCCTTCAAGGCATCTTCATCTTCTTGTTGCTACACGATATCATGCTTGACTCTTCTCGGCCTATAGCCCAGGTCATTACCGGGTGTCCTTCGGCTGTCTTTAATGGGCGTAGTTCTGCCCTGCAATTGCGTGCCTAGACCCTTTCTAGGTTGATAGCCTCCTTTCATCATAATTTTCCAACCAGGGGTACTCATGTACTTCCCCTACTTCATGGCATCAATTGGATAAGAATCAAGTGTATTGGCTTTCAAAGGATCAGCCACCGGACGATAAACCTATAATACCGACAATAGAGGTTGTTGGCCAGGTAAAGAGGTCGGCCTGATATTCAAGGAATGAGTAGCGGCAAGAATTGGCATGCTCGTGACTTTAATAATGCGTCCCTTGTATGAAAATTTGAGGCACTGATGATTTGTAGAAGGAATTGCCTCCAAGAACTTAATGTAAGGGTGGCCAAGGATACCCTTCAAAGGTGGATCGATCTCCAAGATGTGAAACTCGACTTCATTATGACAAATAGGGCCTAACTCTACCTTCAAATAAATCATTCCTAGAGGGGAACGGGTAGAATTATAATAAGCTGTAATAGAAATTGGAGAAGGCAGCCATTTCTCCTTGGGTATACCATACTGTTCAAGTTTCTTTAGTGATAGAACATTATTGAGGCCCCTGTGTCAACCAGGCATGTGTCTACGGCCTTCTTGCAGATGTTGACCGTAATGCTCAAAGCCATGCTTCTGGCTATTGGTGGTACTAGTTCCGAAGTATGGAATGTAATAGAGGGCTGATCCCCCTGAGGAACTAACAGTGTAGTGATCTTCTCCACCGGCACGTCCTCGTTGACCATTACCTTCTGTAGGTACTCCATAAGAACTTCCTGATGGGTCTTAGATCTCTTGATCTACTCAAGCACGGAGATTCGTGCCAGTGTTCTGTCTAATAGTTTCAATTGGTCATATTGAGTGCCTGGTGCACTCTCATCATTATGAACTTCCTCTGGCGGCTGTGATAGGCCATCTCTGACAGTGGACTGAGGAAAGACTTTATTGAAGATTCTCCTGCTCCGGAGCGTATGTTCTTCACTAGTGGAAGGTCCAAGTGATAGTTTGAGCACCGCGGGGTTGATGGGTGGTTTAGATGGTGTGGGGGGTTGGTAGACGGGTGATGGCGTAGGGTTGTTTGGTAGAGACATGGTGCGGATGAGGGGTTTAGAAGGTTGGATGGTGGAGGGGTAAGTGGTTGGTGCGGGTGAAGTGGGGAATGGCATACGGAGTAGCGATTTGGATGGCTGTATGGCACTGGGGTAAATGGTTGTGGTAGGTGATGTGGGGAATGGCATGCAGAGTAACGGTTTGGATGGTAGGAGGGGCGTGTAGTTGGCTTGCGGAGGGTTGTTTAATGGAGGCGTGGTGGTGGAGTGTGTAATGGGTGTGGATACAGGTGTAATGGTGACAGGCTGCGGTTTGGGTATACAGAGAATACGGCGTGGTGGTTGTTCGGCGGTGCTCGGGATGTAGCCTGTTGAGTAAATAGAGGAAGAGTCCTCTACCTTCCACTACTACCCTCGATTAGCTTCAGACTGGCTATTCGTCAAGATAGGGAAAATCTGATTCTAATGTTGATGCTCCGGTAATGGGTTTTGTACTATACTCATGTTCGGAGTTGCTGCCGCCTGTGCTGGCGCTCTCTGTTGTTGCTGTTGCTATTGCTGTTGTGATTGTTGTTGTTGAAGTCTTCTTGCCTTCAAGGTAAATATGTATTTTCTCATCTCTTCCCAGTCAATGCCTCTTTGTTCATTGAGATCGTGGATATAATCTCGGAATTGGAAGCAAGTGTCTATCGTATGCCCAGGTTACCTGTGAAAGGCGTAATACTTGGAAGCATCGGCATTCTGAGGCCAGACTGTCTTTTTCCTGGGCAAGATTAAGGCATTGGCTGCCATTAGGGCATTGAAAATGTCCAGTAAAGACTCTGGGAGTGCTGGATATGTTGCTCTTTTAGGGCCTGGAGGCTTCCTCTGTTGGTTGTAATCATTTGGGGGAGGTAAATTATGGAACGCCGACGGTGCGCGCGGCTGGTACTGCTGCTGGTTCTGCTGCTGGTACTGCTGCTGGTTTGGGGGCTGCTGTTGTGGCTGGTACCGGGGCTGTTGATATTGTTGCTGCTGAGGTGTGTAACCCTGCTGGTTCGGTGGTCTATACCCTTGTTGATTCGGAGGTCTATAACCTTGTTGACTTGGTGGTTGCTGATTTTTCACGAATTGGGGTTGATTGTTGTTCATGGTGCTGACCTGCTCGTAAGAGAGTGTGCCCTCAGTCGTCGGACCTGTGCTAGGTGGGTTTGGC
Organism: Zantedeschia hybrid cultivar; assembly: GCA_030544215.1. Taxonomy (NCBI): domain Eukaryota; kingdom Viridiplantae; phylum Streptophyta; class Magnoliopsida; order Alismatales; family Araceae; genus Zantedeschia; species Zantedeschia hybrid cultivar. The sequence continues at coordinate 48,264,654 of JARZZO010000009.1, forward strand.
ACGACAGGCTTCCGAGGCGGAGGTCTGTTGGGTCGGTAAGGATCAAAGACATTAGAGAAAGTGGCATCTTTGAAGGCGTTCTGGCAGTAACGCGCTCTCTCATAAAGTTCCGCCATGCTGGTCAGATTATTCAAGGCCAGGACCAGCTTGTACTAAAGGGTGGCGTTGGAGATCAGCATTTTAACTTGTTCAGATTCGGACATATAATCCTTAATCTTCTCCGCCCTGCTCCTCCATCTATCAGCAAATGTGATGAAGTCCTCATCGGGCTTCATTTTCTCAGCAACTAGATCAATGATGGACAGAGACGGTGCGACTCTGCCCTAGTATTGTTGAATAAATTTTCTGGATACGATACCATAATCTTCTACCTTAGATGGCTCTAGCGAGAAAAACCACTCGAGGGCTGGCCCCTCTAACGATTTCCTGAACAAGAATGCCAACGACCTCTTGTCGTTCTGCCAGAAGGAGGATTCATACATGAACTCCTTCAGGTGGGTGAAGGGGTTACCAGTACCATTGTATTTTCTGTACACTGGTATCTCCGAGGGCGGCAGGTGAAACACTGGCAGACTGATCTCAGGTGCAGCCTTGACTCCCATCATTTTCTGAAAATTGTTGAACTATTCATCCATTCGCTCTATTTCGCGAGCAGAGCTTGTGTTGTTGGATCAACCTAGGGAGGAGGTGGTGGTGGTACATGATAGGCCTGCTACCTAGAGTATGTGGGACAAGGGGGACAATAGGGTTGAGGTCCGACAGTGCTTCCGCCATGCCCAAGGGCATTTTGATAAGTTGGCGTAGGCGGCCTAGTCGGTTGCCTTGAGGAGGATAATTGTGGCCCAGCTAGCCGAGAAGTTGAAACCTGAAGGCCTTCCATGGCCTGCTGAACAAAGGAAGTATGGTGGTGAGGAGGTTGAGGAATGGCAGAGGGAACCATGATATTCGGTTCAGTCGACTGCGCAGGCGTCTTCCCCTTTAAGATGGATTGGATTGCCTCGAGTTGTTGAGGATCTAGATAGGAGGCAAGAACTCCCAGAGCATTGACTAGATCCGAAGGATTGGAGGATGATGATTCATTTGGGTTCATGGCCCCCTCAAAGATAGGATTAGACACCGCATGCACATGCGGAGGAAGATCAGTGCCAGAATTATGCTGATCGTGAGCAAAATGAGGAGGGATTTGGGGGTTTCCCTCGTGTTGAAATGAATAAGGATGGGGATGACGGGGGGCATTAGCATATCCCCCGTTCTCATAGTGATAATCATATTTAAGAGGGTCATTAGCATCTCCCTTGTAGTTAACTAGAGCATCTGAAGCCATGCTCAAATCCCAACTTGATCGAAGCAACATGGTATTAGATTTTTCAACAAAGATTTGCAAACAAGTTGTGCAGAGATTAGACAAACAAGTGAATGTTTAACGTTGTTTTGGGATTCCTTGTTGGATTATTTGGATTGTTAATCACAAATGCACTCAATGGGTAGGATCCTAGTTTTAGTTCAGTTTCCACTATTATATTCTAAGGCTTTTCTCTCACAACGAAATGAAAATCTAACCAGGACTTCGATTTGTACAACTAGGTCGATGAACAAGGAGGAATACCTTGATTTTGGGGACTTACGGAGGTCTTTAACGTCAACCACTCTAGTCTAATCGAGAGACCGACCTAATTAGAGAGAGGTGAGGACGTCAAGAAAGGTGTTCCTATGAGAAAAGGGGGTGTTAGCCCTAGTGCGTATGCCTCGTGGCCGGGATGGCATCTAATGCTTAATATGTAATGTGTAATAACAATCAAATCAGAAATCCAAAGACTGAAGAACAAAACAAAAATCTGTTTGAATTGCGTCGCTGATCCTCGACGTTATTCAAACCAGAACTTCATTCTGCTCACAGAACCTCAGGCAGCAGGCAGCAGGAAATTTTGCCTAAAAGGCATGGTAATCTAGCGACGCGGTTATGAAACGCGTCGCTATCCCAAGTCGCTTTTCAGAGTGCAGAATCAACAATTAAGAAGGAATTTCTGGGTCAATTCCCTCTCAAACTAACAAGGTAAAGCAGTAAATAATCAACTCATGTTAATCTTTTTTTTTTTTTTTTTAACAGGATGATTTATTATGTAAACAATTAAAATATTCAATCAATCACACATTCTTCCTATCACAATCACAACTTTTCAATCAATCAAACGGGGAGGGCAAGATCTTGCTGCAAGGGAGTGCACGTGGTGCATGTGAGAATAACAATTGAACTAAAAACTCACCGATCGGTGAGGGCGTGCCCGAGGGACACAAGTGGTGCACCTTGGGTGCCCGATTGATAAAAGTAAGAACAAAGATTTAAAAGATGGTGAGACCAAGTCCCATCGTGATCGCCAAAAAACTGTGAGTGCTCAAATTTGATGTGTGATTATCATGAAGATTTGTTGATTAAATGATAAATAAACCTATTAAAAACTATGTGATCGCTAGAAACTTTTAACTAAAAAATTTCAAAAGAAAAAAGGTGATCGCTTAGTTGTTTTGGACGTGAGAGATGTTGAAGTTCTTGATTCTTTCTCTTCAGCCGGCTGAAGAAAAAGAGCCTTTCTGACTTTGTTCTTGCTTTGAATGTTAATTGGGCTTTGAGTGTCGTCCATATTTCCTTTGTTGATTCCTTCCTTTTGATCTTCCTTGTAGCTTGTAAAAAATTAAATAAAAGAAGAAAATAATAATAAGAACTTAATAGAGGTAGTATTTATTCCAATAATAATTATAATCATGCAACTCAAGCAGATTAAACTCACTTGTTTTATGGTCTTTGAAACCCCTTAACATGTGGGTTGGAAAATAATGCTAGTACTCTGTGTGTAGTATGAAGTGATGTGATGAGTGGAATTATGAACTAATGTGATAAAAATATGAGCAAAAATTAATTAAAAAGAATTGAGTTGGATGGCCCTTAGAAAGGCTTGGTTCGTGAGTGGCCTTGAAGGATGTAGAAAGATGAAGAAAGGATGAAGAAAGCTTTAAGACTCCTGGAAGTAGTTGTGCAACGCCTTGATTCTTCAATTCCTTCAACGTTTGGACGTTGTCTCTCTTAACTCAGATTTTTCACTAACTCTTCAAAAATTTTCACTTTAATTCTCCACTAACTTTCTTCACTTCAAGGACTTGTGTTTTTATAGACTTAAGTTCAAGACTTTCATGCATATCCGCAGTCACTTACGGATTAACATGAAAGAATTTGAGCCAATCCAATCAAGAAATAGATAAACACAGGCTAATTCATCATTATCTGTAATTAACTAAAATGCGTCACCCATGGAAGACGTCTTTTAGCTTAATTAACATAAAGATAAACATTGGGAAGAAGAAGCAGAAACATTTTAGGAAAATTAAATGGCGTCTTTGTATGTCGACGTCTTTTAGAATTTTTCATATTTGATTAAAAATCTGAGTTAAAATGAATTGAATTAATAAACTTAAATTATGTTTGTCTTTCCCAATGTCATTTAGACAATTATTCCAGTAAAAGTTATAAAAATTAACTAATGATTAAATATCAGACCATTTTGAGACATTATTATATGACATGAAATTTACTCAGAATGATGTCAAAATTAGCGTGTCTACAATTCAAGACCCATTAGGAAGCCCTGATGGAGTATTTGCAGAAGGTAATGGTCAACGAAGATGTGTCGGTGGAGAAGATCACTACACTGTTAGTTCCTCAAGGGGATCAGCCCTCTATTTCATTCCATACTTCGGAACTAGTACCACCGGTAGACAGAAGCATGGCTTTGAGCATTACGGCCAAGATCTACAAGAAGACCGTAGACGCATGCCTAGTTGATACAGGGGCTTCAATCAATGTTCTATCACCAAAGACCCTTGAACTGTGTAGTATTATACGTAGGGTGAAATGGCTGCCTTCTCCAATTTCTGTTACAGCCTATGAGAATTCTACCCGTTCCCCTCTAGGAATGATTTATTTGAAGGTAGAGTTAGGCCCTATTTGTCATAACAAGGTCAAGTTCCACATCTTGAAAATCGATCCATCTTTGAAGGGTATCTTTAGCCGCCATTACATTAAGTCCCTTGAGGCAATTCTCTCTACAAATCATCAGTGCCTCAAATTCCCATACACGGGACGCATTATTAAGGTCACGAGTATATCAATTCTTGCTACCATTCATTCTTTGAATATCAGGCCGACTTCCTTACCTAGCTAACAACCTCTGTTGTTAGTATTACAGGTTTATCATCCTATGGCTAATCCTTTGAAAGCCAATACACTTGATTCTTATCCAATTGATGCCATGAAACGGGGGAAGTGCATAAGTACCCATGGTTGGAAAATTATGATGAAAGGTGGATATCAGCCTGGAAAGGGCCTGGGCACGCAATTGTAGGGCAGAACTACGACCATTAAAGACAGCTGAAGGACACCCGGTAATGGCCTGGGCTATAGGCCAAGAAGAATCAGGCATGACATCGTACAACAACAAGAAGATGAAGACGGCCAAAAGGCTTGGGAAACAATGACCACCCCATGTAAAGAAGGTCGGGATCCCTTGACATGGACCCTGCATACACATTTTGTCAAGGGGCCTATAATCAGTCATAATAATGATAACACAGTACTAATCACTTCCCAGTTCGACCTGCATGACATCTGTGGAAGGGATCTGGCCAGACACTGCTCAGAATTGTTGACATACCAGTCCTTGGAGGCTTTGCAGCCGATGAAAAGGAAGAAATTCCAAGATCCAGAATGTGAATGGTACCGATGGTTCGACCTGGGGGATCTGTACATTGCATTGAACAGACTATTCCTTGATCCCTCAGAGCCGAAGTGGCCACCGTTGATGGACGAGCTGATTGAATGGCCTGGCGCTGTTTTTGACAAGAGAATTCTGCTGTCCGAGGAAACAGATGAAGGGGAGCCAGATGACCCCTATAAAGCTGGTCGTACTATTGATTTTCTCTGGAGACGAACTTCTCCCTCTTGCATCTTCACCTTTCACACTCTATTCCGCACCCTACTCTTGACCCCGACTTGGTTGCGGGTCATCACTGAAGATATCTTATGGGCTCCGCCCATCATGATCACTCTGTCCCCACGGGATCTTATCCCTCAACCTCCTCTCGATCTGGAGAGGATTTATGATTTAATCTGGGACATACTATTGTATGATCCCCCCAATCCTTGGGCCTTAGTGCCGCTTCCTCTATCTCATTCTCCTCCTATTCATATCCATTCTTGTTTAATGATTAAAACTTTTCTTCTAAAAAAAAAACGCCAATCCGGCAATTACTTCCTCTTAGATCCTCGTTGAGGAAACCTCATACTTGTCCGATTGTACCCGATCACGTGGGTCATTCGGGCAAGATTCTTTTCTAGATTTGCTCTGCCCTTCCACTTAGGAAGATTCTCTTGTATTCCCTTCTGTACCCGTTGATTTTTATCCTTCTTCGTCCTCATTAGGTCAAGATAGAGAGTCTAGTGAAGTTAAAGAGTCTAGTTCTAGGCAAGTTAATCAGGTTAGAAAGTCTAGGAAATCTAAGGGTAGAAGAATCCCAGATGGATACCTCCAGGATCTAGCATTCAAATGCCTTTCTTGCTCTATGATCCCTCAGCTGTTAGAAAATCCTATTTAGATGTCAGAAGATTGTGAAGTTGATGAGTCGGTCAATGATGGATATGGGGTGTATGAATTGATACACGAGAAAGACCCCATGACTGAAGATGAGGAAGATGATGAGGACGCAGTTGAGGCGTATGCCAGTGGAGTGAAAAGATTTGATGAACCCTCAGCTGCCATAGAAGAGCCTACCAAAGAAATTAATCTAGGAACTATAGACAAACCTAAGGTTGTCCTCGTAGTAAAAATCTTTCTGAAACAAATGAGGAGGCAGTGGTCCAAGTTCTTAAGGACTATAAAGATACCTTCGCCTGGAGTTATGAGGATATGCCAGGGTTAGACTCATCACTAGTGGAACATCGATTGACATTAAAAGATGGAGTTAGCCCGGTTAAACAAAAGTTAAGGCGATTCCACCCACAAATGGTTTTGAAAATGAAGGAAGAGGTAGATAAGCTGCATAAAACCAAGTTTATTAGAGTTGTCCTTTATCCGCAATAGGTGGCCAACATAGTCCCGGTTATTAAAAAGGATGGGAAGGTCAGAATTTGTATTGACTTCCGAGATCTAAACTGGGCATGTCCTAAAGATGACTTTCCATTGCCTCACATTGATGTACTCATCGATAACACAGCTGGCTATGAAACTCTATCATATATGGATGGATTCTCAGGATATAATCAAATCAAATTGGCAGAAGATGATCAAGAAAAGACATCATTCACCACACCTTGGGGGACATATTGTTATGTTGTCATGCCTTTTGGATTAAAGAACACTGGAGCCACTTATCAAAGGGCTATGATGGCAATATTCTATGACATGATGCATATAGATTTAGAAGTGTATGTAGATAATTTGTTAGTAAAATCTAGGACGAGGGCTGAGCATGCCGAAGTTTTGGCGAAAGTTCTAATAAGATCAAGAGAAAATCAGTTGAAGATGAACCCCAAGAAATGTGTATTCGGGATATCCTCAGGGAAATTACTTGGATTCATTGTCAGTAAGCGGGGAATCGAGATCGATCCCAACAAGGCAAAGGCTATTAGAGAAATGCCACCTCCCAAGAACTTGAAAGAGTTGAGAGGATTAATCGGGAGGTTACAGTTTATTCGCCGATTTGTCTCTCAACATTCACAAAGGTGTAAGCCGTTTTACGAGCTTACCAAGCCCGGAGTCAAATTTGATTGGGACGATAAGTGTTAGGAGGCATTCGATGGATTAAAGATATATTTGATAAGTCCTCCTGTCTTGAGACCACCATCTCCGGACAAATCTTTGATTCTATATATCTCTGTCCTGGATGATGAGGTGGGCGTTGTCTTGGCACAAGAAGATGAAGAAGGAAAAGAGAGGGCAGCCTATTATCTCTTTAAACTTCTTAACCCTGCTGAACAAAGATACACAACAATGGAGAAAACATGTGCATCACTTGTATGGGTAGTTCAGAAGCTGAAGCACTACTTTTTAGTCCATGAAGTTCATCTCATCGCTAGGATGAATCCCATTAAGTTCCTCTTTGAGAGATTTGTCCTCACTGATAGGTTAGCACGATGGCTAAGCTTTCTATCTCAATTTAATATCACTTGCATTCAACAGAAAGCAATCAAAGGCTATGTCATCGCAGTACATCTTGTTTATCATCCCCTTCCTCATTTTGATCCAGTCCGATCGGAGTTTCCGGATGAGGAACTGATGTCCATAGACAGAATCAAAGATGATATGTGGACTCTGCATTTTGACGGAGCTCTGAATTCCCACGGTAAGGGTATCGGCATTGTTCTGTTGTCACCTGAAGGTGTCACCATTCCACATGCCTTTCAGCTTGACTTTCCAGTCACTAACAATATAGCTGAGTGCGAGGCACTCCTTGCTGGCCTCGAGGCAGCTCATCTCCATCGTGCCACTAAACTCAGAATTGTGGGTGATAGCCAACTGATTCTTCGCCAAGTGTTAACTAAATATCGAACTCTTGATCCTAAGTTGAAGCCTTATCAAGAACTCACTTCTACCTAAGCTAAGCTTTACACTAAATTGATCTTCATCCATATTCCTCAAAATCAGAACATCTTAGCTGATGCTCTAGCTTCCCTCGCATCATCTCTCAATTTTCTGATCAGCAAACAATACGAATCAATTATTGTTCATAGGCATCTCTTACCTGTCGTGAAAGACCTTTCATTCCTTAGGACTAAGGAGAAGTTGTTGAAAAAAGTCAGAGATTGAGATATTGTAGAGAAATGAGAGATAATGTTATTGGAATTACAAGAAGAGATGAATGATGAAGAGAAGCCATGGTACTATGAAATTGCAAGATTGGAACGATCCGCCACCCTATAATCGGGGATCCGATTACTAAATGAGTACCGAATCATTAAAATTTGGAGCCAAACCAGAATCTCGAAAAGTCTGGGAAATAAATGATAAACTAAGCTAAACATCTACATCACATTGAATTGTAAAGGAAGTGCATGAATTAAAAATTATTACAATTCAACTTGACTCAGCAAATAATTATATATTCCAACAAAAAAGAAGTAATTAAGCATACAGGCCTGAAAAGAAATAACAACTACATCGGGGCATACCCCGGAACGATGACTGCTAACGCGGAACCCGAGACAAAACCCTCCTCGCTACGCCTGTCTGGAACCCTTACCTGAAAACCGCAGGGGTGAGTCTCATCGAAATAGACTCAGTAGGGATCCTTCCATCCCCACCACCCACTCACGCACCCACAAGTGCAACAACATGAATAGAGGCAATTTAAATAAATAAAGCAGTAAACACAACTCTGAAACCACTCCACCACGGAGTCTACAACCAACGTCTCGGCTAAACACGCAAACCACGCAGCCGAACGCAGAAAACACTGACCTGCTGAGACCGAACAGCAACCCCTCGGATAGCGCACTGGCTATTCTGGCCTGACCTGGCTCAAGGTGGTTCTACTTCCCCCAGCACGAGTGACACTCCGAATGTACCACTCCCACACCGGTACTAGCTATACCCCGGGGTAAACCGGGTGACCCTCTCTCTAGGCATCACCCCATCGCTCCCATACCGGCGCCGTGTCACTCCCACACCAACACAGGGTGCCTAAGCACTAACAACTGTCACTCTAGGTCCACGATCGCACAGAAAACAACACGGTGTGATCCGATCATGTAGAAATCATCGTCCTCGAGTATGTTTTCAAACATACATTTATCCAAACTATCTAACAATGTAAGCACATGTTAGTTGCATGCTTTAATGAGATTCAGTCTTGAATCGCGTCGCCCAAGGCCAACGTCATTCAAGATCCCTAAACTAGTTCATGTGAAAACTGGCCTCGGAAGATGGCCTAAAACGCGTCGTGCAAGGTAGTCACCTTTTAAAAGAAGTCGCTATCTCTCGTCGCCTAATCATGATAGAAACGGAATTAGGTCTCGGGGTGATCTTTAAACAAAAATTCTATTTTTATACTCGGCCCACGATGTTGGAACGAGGCTTAGAATAGATTACCAAGAATACCCGTCATCTTAGTAAGAGGCCGTCATAAAAAAAAAGGGGGGAGATCTGTCCCATAAAAAAAAAAAAAGGGAAAAAGCCAAATATCAAAATCAAAAGGCCATTGCAATACAAACGTTACACCAAGGCCATGAAAAGGGAACGCAAAGTCGATAAATACCCCGGAAAGAAAATGACCGAACCCCAACATATATTAGGGTAAAGAAGGGACATCTTTTTGGGTCTCCAAAATCCTCTCGTGGGCTTTCTAAGCAAATTTTTCCTTTCTTTTTGAAGAGGCGTACTTCAAGCTTGAGGAACGGCCTACATTGATTAAGGGTCAGACCATCGAATGGGATCATGAATGAAAACACAAGCTCAAACACGATGAGTCTAAGTTAGATTATTGAAGAACAATTTGGGAATTAAGTTAATAAATGAATATGTTCTTTTGATCTGAGTACTATGTTGGTCTTTTAGTTTACACATTATTTCAAAAAATATATATATCTCAAAATATATATATATATATATATATATATATATATATATATATATATATATATATCTTAAAATCTAAAAAAAAGTACATATTTCAAAATCCAAAAATATATATATTTTAAAATCCAAACTAAATGAATATTTCAAAATCAAAATCCTAAAAAACTAAATATTTCAAAAAGATTGCAATTAGCATCTGCTTGTTGCATTTGATGTGTTTCATTCCTTTTATTTTCAGCGAACATCTGCATGTTTGAATGTTGCATAATTTCATTTCCTTTGATGGTTATTATTACCTTAATTAATAAAGGCTTCGCTCCTTGACCCTTCTACCAAGGATAGGATCAAGTAGTCGGTTACTTAACTAGGTAAGGGGTAAAGCCTGAACAGATATTTAATTTGTTTCTTCAAGTCCCGTGTAGGTATGCAAAGAAAGCCAATAGAGAAAAGTACAAAGGCAATTCAAGAAAGAGAAGATGAAGCTGGAATTTCAAGAAAGTCCCACTGTGGGAGTTTATGAGTCCTGATCGTGGCTAAAAGACGATTATCTCTATCCTTGTATTATGTTATGTAATTGATTTGCATAATCATCATTATTATATAATAAATATTTATTAGACTATATCAAGGACCTTGTGGTTTTGATGAAACTGGAATTTGAGTTCCCCTACATATAAAACTATGATAATTCTAGAGAATTTTTAATTGCACGGATAGGCCGTTTGATTGTTAATTAACGATGACGATGGTTCTGCTTTTGTAAAACAGTACGTGGATAAATGAGCTTCGGCTTAGTACTGGAATACATAATTGGTATCTTGACTCATTAATAACAATTTAACAATATTATCCTTAATTAATTTATATTTTATTTGACTTTATATTTTTCTTTTAACCCAGCATGTATCATGTAGGACTTTGATATAATTGTCATAAGAATTAATTCTTGATTAAACTTCAGACCATTGATCAAATAAATTCCTACATTATATGAAATATTCCATTTTGAATTGAGTATCTTGATTATTTTTTGAGGTTCGCTTGAAGATATCTTTGGAATTCTATCTTTTCTTGGACTCTTTATCCAAATTTTCTTGTCTCTTTTTAAGATCCATTATGGTTGTAGCATATCCACATTGGTTGACAATCGCTCTCTATGATGAAACCTGCAGGGTTTGTATCCTAGGGTACTTCCCAATCGTGGAGGTTGATCGACCTTATTTTATTTCCTTGTTTACCTCATCCAAACAGCATTGATTTCATTGATCTTTTTGAGTTATCTTCATTGATTATTTTGAGAAAAGATTCCCATTATGTGATGTTGAGAGCGTGTCTCATCACACCTTGGCATTATTTTTTCAGTACATTCAATTTCATTTCATTCCCTTACAAAGAACATGCCAATGTGAGGCATCTGTAGACACGTTAATTTTGACATCATTTTGATTAAATTTCATGTCATATAATAATGCCACAAAATGGTCTGATATTTAATCATTAGTTATTTTTATTATTTTACTAAATTAATTATCTAAATAACATCGGGCAAGACAGACATAATTTAAGTTTATTAATGAAATTCATTTTAATTCAAATTTTAATCAAATATGAAAAATCCTAAAAGACGTCGGTGTCTCTGAAGATGCCATTTAAGGTTTTATTCATATTTTGATTTTTTATTTGAATTTTAATTAATTTATTAATTAGCTAAATGACGTTTGCCTTACACGACGCTATTTAGGTGTCCTAAAGTGTTTATGTTTCTTCTTCTCGATGTTTATCTTTATCTTAATTAAGCTAAAAGACGTCTCCCATAGGCTACGCGTTTTAGTTAATTACAGATAATGATGAATTAGTTTGTGTTTATCTATTTCTTAGTTAGATTGGTTCCAAACTCTTTCATGTTAATTCGTAAGTAATCGTGGACGCGTGTAGAGTCTTGAACTTAAGTCTATAAATACACACGCTTATGAAGAAAGAAAAGGTTAAGAATTCAAGAGAAAGACGACGTCCAAACGCTGAAGGAGTTAAAGGATCGAGGCGCTACACGACTACCTCTATGAGTCTTAAAAGAAGAGCTTCATCATTTCTTCATCCTTTAAGATCATTCAAGAACCAAAGCTTTTCAGGGGCCATTCAACTTAGTCTTCTCAATTAATTCCTCATATTTTCATTGATTTCATCATATTAGTTCATAATTCTATTCATCACATCACTTTATACTATTCACGCAACACTAACATTTTTTCCAACCCATATGTTAAAGGAGTTTTAAAGACCATAAAACAAGTGAGTTCATCTTGTTTGAGTTGCATGATTAGAATTTTTATTAGAACAAATACTACCTCCATTTAGTTCTTATTAGTCTTTTCTTTCTTTTGTTTCTTTCTTTGCAAGGTATAAAGAAGATCAAAAAGAGGGAATCAACAAAGAAAATCTGGACGATCCTCAAAGCCCTATCAGTATTCAAAGCAAGAACAAAGTTAGAAGGACTCTTTTTCTTCAGCCAGCTGAAAGAGAAGAATTAAGAACTTCAACATCTCCCACGTCTAAAATAGATAAGCGATCATCTTTATCTTTTGAAGCTTTTTAGCTAAAAGTTTCTGACGATCACATAGTTTTTAATAGGTTTATTTGTCATTTAATCAACAAATTTTTATGATAATCACACATCAAATTTGAGCACTCACAACCTCCAGACTATAGACACGCTAATTTTGACATCATTTTGAGTAAATTTCATATCATATAATAATGCCCCAAAATGGTCTGATATGTAATTATTAGTTAATTTTTATAATTATTTTTTTAAATAACATCGGGTCAAGAAGACATCATTTAAGTTTATTAGTGAAATTGATTTTAACTCAGATTTTTAATCGAACATGAAAATTTATAAAAGACGTCGGCCTATGCAGACGTTATTTAGGATTTCATTCCTATCTCGATTTTTAATTAATTTGTTAATTAACTAAAATACATCTACCTAGAACAACGCCATTTAGGTTTCCTAAAGTACTTTTGTTTTCTCTTCCCGAGTTTATCTTTATCTTAATTAAGCTAAAAGACGTCTCCCTTGGGCAACGCGTTTTAGGTAATTACAGATAATGATGAATTAGCCTGTGTTTATTGTTTCTTGGTTGGATTGGCTCCAAATTCTTTTATGTTAATCTATAGGTGACCGCGGATACGCGTGAGAGTCTTGAACTTAAGTCTATAAATATACAAGCTTATAAAGAAAGAAAATGTTAAGAATTCAAGAGAAAGACGACGTCCAAATACTGAAGGAATTAAATAAGGATTGAGGCGTTGTACAACTACTTCCAGGAGTCTTGAAAGAAGAGCTTCGTCCTTTCTTCATCCTCTTCATCCTTCAAGATCATTCAAGAACCAAGGCTTTCCCAGGGCCATCCAACTTAGTCTTCTTAATTAATTCCTCATTAATCTCTGCATATTTTTCATTGATTTCATCATATTAGTTTCATAATTCTAGTCAGCACATTCCTTCATGCTATTCACACAACACTAGCATATTTTTCTAACCTACATGCTAAGGGGTTTTAAAGACCATAAAAACAAGTAAGTTTATCTTGTTTGAGTTGCATGATTATAATTCTCATTAGAATAGATACTACCCCAATTTAGTTCTTATAAGTTTTTCTCCTCTTTTTATCTCATTCTTTACAAGGTATAAAGGAATATCATAAGATCAAGATGAGGGAATCAACAAAGAAGATCTGGACAATACTCAAAGTCCTATCAGCTTTCAAAGCAAGAACAAAGTTAAAATGACTCTTTTTCTTTAGCCCGCTGTAGGAAAGGAATCAAAAACTTCAACATCTCCCACATCTAAAACAAGTAAGCGATCATCTTTTATCTTTTGAAACTTTTTAGTCAAAAGCTTTCTGGCGATCACACTTAGTTTTTAATAAATTTTATTGTCATTTAATCAACAAAAATTCATGATAATCACAAATCAAATTTGTGCACTCACACAGACTAAGTCCCCCCATCTCCTTACAGAGTTTGTTTGCCTCCTTCTTGGCTTTCTCCCTGGTCTCGATCGCCAGGCTGGCCACCTCCTTCTGCTTTGTAAGCTCAGCCCCCAGCCGAGCATTCATATCAAGAAGGGCATCTATATTACCCTCCAAGTCCCTTTTTACCAAGGCCACCTTCCCGGCAATCAGGTGGTCCGCAGCCTTATCCATGTCCTTCAATTTCTCTTGGACGTAAGAGTACCGCCGGGCAAGGGTGCCGCAAATAGTAGCGGCCTGAAGAGAACAACGTGGAAAACAAAGTGTCACGGCCCCTTAAAGGGTGTGCCGAAGGCAGCAAATTCAAATCAAGGCAATCAACAGACGATCTCCCACGACCTATCAGTTACCACCTGGATGAATGTCACGTGTCCCGGTTCCTCAGACGACTCATGAATTGGCAGTAATTTCAAAATTTATTGCCGCCTTAAATTGGCGCCTTTACTTTTAAAGCGACGGTCAAGGATATACTTCGGATGAGTGCCAATTGGCTTGTCTAGATTATTTACTTGCCATTCTCTCAGCTAAGGACGATAGCTGCCTTGACTCCGAGTACGTTGGTCACATTCTCGTGGATAATGCTCGGATACTTCGGAAATGTTTTCTCTGATGGACTCGCGCCGTAGGAACCCCTCGCGTTGCGTGGCCCACCGTCTGTTTGGGCCGATAGACAGGCTCGATCGAGACGTGGGCCTTCGGCCTAGTATGGTCAGCAAGCACCTTCAACCAAATATTGGCAGCGAGTACCCTCGGCCCAAAACGGCTGACAAACAACTTTGGCCCAGTCCATTTGCCAGAGGGCAGTTTGGAAAATTCCCATCCGGACTCCTATGAATAGTCCTGTATCGCTCGCCACAAAAAAAGCATACTCACTTACCCGCTGTAAATAGAGCACTGTTTGCATCAAGAAGGGGTAAGGAATCTAAGCCATTGCCTCCCTTTTAATACACTATTACTCTCTGAAATCCAATTCTAACTTGACCGTCGGAGAGGGCTCCCCCTGGGACGAAACCCGGGGCCCTTACTGATGCCCCTGTTTTTCTCTATAGATCCCCTCTTCTACCTTCGGCCATTACCTTCGGTTTCTTCTCAGTCCCAAATCACCCTGTCGATCTTCAGTCCTCGGACCTAGCGTCTGAGACCCATTCGTGAATGCCTTGGCTACATCATAACTTTTTCTCTTAAGCTCACTCTGTTTTCTGTTTTAAGAATTTCTGCTCCCAAACAAGTAACATAAATGTGCAATTTTTTTTAAAAATGCAAATAATCACATTTTTTCATCTTAGCATATCTTTTACGAATAAATTCTAATTTATTGAAAGAATTTTTAAAATCTTCATAAATTCAAAAAAAACAATTTAATCATAATTTAATCACAAAATATTCAGAAAAAAAACATATCTTTCTAAAAAGAACTAGTTCATTTTTATATTAAATATTTTTTAAATTTTATACTATATTTTAAAAATATATTTTATATATTACAAAATTAGCATTTCTTTCATGACTTTTTTACAAAGTCTTTAGATTCTATACCGACTTGAAATTTATTTGTTGGATCGATTTTTTCTAAATCCCAACTCAATGACATTGCTCCCAAATGCAAATATTACACACCATCAAAGATTCAAAGGCATCTTTTTCTTCTTTGACCCAAGGCTTCCGCCTCCACCAAAGCTGGACATCACTTAGGGATCTCCTTAAACCAAGGACAAAGAATCATCCACTGAGATGGTGCAATGATGGAGCATGCAAGGGGTACTACAAGGGAGAGGGGATTTGTCAGCGACTAGGAGCCGTAGACTAAAAGTTATGTCAATGGCTGTGTGGTCGTTGACAAAGTCGTAGACAAAAGTCCCGTCGGCAAATATTTGTCGATGGGTAAATTACAACCGTTGACATATGAAACATACCTCCACGGCTGTCAGCCATAGACAAATGAGGCACATGTCAACGGCTTAGCCCGTTGACATATACCTCATATGTCAACAGCTACAATAGTTGACATATGTAGCAAATGTCAATGGCTATAGCCGCTAACAAATATTGATCATTTGTCAAAGGCTGAAGCCGTTGACATATGTTTTACATATGTTAATGGCTGTAACTGCTGACAAATATGTAACATATGTCAACAGCTGTCCCGACCGTTGACATATTTTAACAAAGAGTTTATCAATGGTTCAAGCCGTTGACAATTGTTTATAACTAAAAAAAATATTTTAAAATATTAAATAATACACAAAAATCTATAGAAACACAAAAACCTGTAGATAGCATTCATAGACATTTTATACACAAATAACCACATCCATATACAAATAAATATATCTACATGCACAAATAAACACATTCACTTTTAAAATAAGCACATCCACATGCACAAATAAGCACATTTACATAAAAATAATATCTACAAAAAATTCACATTACACATCCGTAAAGAAATGTATCAATAATCCTCAACTTACTCCTCGTCATCACCATTAAAATCATCTCCCTCGTTGTCCGGTTCGCCTTCGGCGTCGCCCTCATCCACAACAACTATATGAGGCTGAGTAGAACTCTATATTGCCTGAAATCGACTCATAAATGCGCTCATCTCTGCCATTTGTTTGCGCATCCACTCCATCTCCTCCCCTTGTGCTTGGAGTTTCTCTTTTACGGTCCGTACCTCCTCGGCTTGCTCCTCAATTTGCCGTTGATATATGAAAGAGTTCGACCCTTCTCCCCGTCCATACCAAATACGTAGCATCTCTCGACTGCCCGCATAATGAATACGACCAGATCGATCTTTTCCCATAATTGAAATCAAGGCCTCTTCAGCAGAAAGGGGGGTACTCCCAACTCACTCTCCAAAGAAGGAGTGATCAATTGGGTCATCTTCTCCTACAAAAGAAAACAAATAAAAAAACTTCTTATTAGTGGTATAAATTAATTTTAATAAGAATTATTGAAAACAATTAATTCAAAAGTTAAAAAGACTTACATATCGACTCCTACTCTCCTCATCTACCCATTGCTCACTTTCGTCTAGAAAATCCTTACATCTACCTATCTTGAAAATCTCAAGACGCTTGGGATCACATTAATGAAGACGATGTTGTTCAGATTATGTTAAAAAATAAGTAATACAAACTTAATAATATAGGAAGACCAATAATGAAATGAAAATATTACGAAGTTATCTTTCAATTGATAATGACTAATCCGGCCCCGCCTATATGGTATAGACTAATGGGAACGATTTTCCCTATTACGATCAGCAATTTTTTAGAGAAAAAAATATTAGTTGTCAAATTTGTATCGAATAAATAAACATAAACTATTAAGCTTCATTGTTACCTGCTCATCAGACGTGTTCCATTTCTCGTACATTGTTTGCCAATCAGATGGATCAACACCGTCTTGTACGGAAACAATTGTATTCTCCAAAGTCTTTCTCATATAAAACTAGGATATTATTTGATTTTGACTTCATTATATATGAATATAAAAAAAATAATAATATAAAAATATATTATAAATGAACATAAGAAAATATTAATTTACTCTTTTTTTCAAAATCCTGTGCCAGCTGCGATGCATTGACGTCATGTGCATACGCATCTCCCTATCTGTCTCGGGAGTTCGGTCCCACTGATACGTCAGTTGTACATTATCGTTAACTTAATTAGTTAAAATATTTCATAAATATATAGTTAACTTTAAATATCATTACCTTGGGACTCTAAGCATTGTAGTCTTCTTCGTTGTAGGAAGAGTAAGAAAAATTTTCTGCCATATCTTGCAATGAAGTTTTGCAACAACGCCCATACGAGATACAAAATTACTTCCCTTCTCGCCAACGTCGTAACTGCCAATCACCCGCATGTTCCATCGTTGACCCTGCTCCAACCTTCTATCGGTGATACCTCTAGTTAGGCTCCGACGACCATGTCCTCGACCCCAAGGCTGCGTAGAAGATAGACCTATTTAAACACACGTAATAAAGACATTTATGTTAGATTATAAACATAAGAATATCAATTCATTGAACGACTAAAATTAAAATTCATACATACTGCAGATGAAGATGTGGATACAGTTGTAGATACCTGAGCTGCAGTGGCCTGAGAGGCAATAGGCTGAGAGACAGGGGCTGAGAGGTGGGAAGCTCAGGGATAAGGTGCTGAGAGGCAATGGCCTGAGAGGTGGAAAGCTCAAGGATAAGGTGCTGAGAGCCAATGGCCTGAGAGGTGGGAAGCTCAGGGATAGGGTGCTGAAAGGCATTCCACTTCTTTCGGAGTCTAAAGCCACCACCTGAGGAATAAGAGCCACTACTTGAAGCCATATGTTCAAAAGCTACCATATCATATGAAAGTTAGAAGTAAAAACAGATAAAAAATAAACTTCATTGAAAGTTACCATCACCTAAATCTCAATATATTCACCTACTCTTATGCTAATTCCTTCACTAATATCTACATCAATTATTTATCCCCTAATAGGAATATCAATTAAGTTATCTTGATAAGCTTCTTCAACTGTAATACATCATCTTCAGCTGCTTCACCTTGCATGTTATAATAATCTCGAAGTCGTGCTTTAACAGGAATGATCCACCCTACTGCTATATTATCATTTACATAGAACACCTGTTCTACTTGATTTGAAAGAGCAAATGGCTCATTTGTGTTGAGTTTAAAACGGGTGTTGAGACTGCGAATCCCATGCTTATCGATCTTAAGTCTCCTATTTTTTTTATAAACATCTCACCAATCACACTTAAATAGTACAGCATAACTTTCATGATCAAAAGATATTTTGAGAACATCAATCACATGTCTATAATATCCATCATACCCAGATTCAAGTTACGCATTCACAATAACTCCAGACAATTAAGTCATCTTAATATCATCGATGTCTTTTATACGAAATCTAAAACCATTTACTATGTAATTCGAATGTGAATATGCAAGTCTTAAAGGTCATTGTGACAAAACTTCGATCTCATGAGTGCAACGAGGATCATTTGCTTCTTTCAATTTTTGAACATAACTCTGAAACCATTTCAAAAAATCTTTCTCCACCACATTTGAGGTTTGCACTTTCTATTTGTGTTTAGAAAAAAATTGAGCCATTTGTTCAATCTATTTCAAAATATATATATGGGCTAAATCTCTTCTTCAGATAGTAAATGAGATTCTACTTTTCCTTTTAGAAAACGTCCAGAAGAATTAAAGATCGAACAACTTTCATTATCAATCTCATTAACAGCTCTATCATATTCCTTTCTCTACAATTAAATCAAGTGTCAATGTCATCTATATCTATCGAACAAAATGACATCGTTTCTTCAACAAGATAACTTTCTGCAATTGAACCTTCTAGACGTGCCTTATTAAGGACATAATGTTTTAATTTCTTCAAAAATCTTTCTACATGATACATCCATCGATACTGAACATGACCGACAATTCTTGCTTCATATGCTAAATGAATTATCAAATGAATCATTACATCAAAAAAAGACGGTGAAAAAATCTGTTCCAACTTACATAATGTCACTGCGATATCACTTTCTAATTTGAATAAACGTTCAGGTAGAAGAACTTTGGAACATTCTTCTTTGAAGTACATACTCAACTCCATAATCGGGTTAGTCACATCTTCATATTCAATGTCATGAATTGCTAAGGGTAGCAACACTTGCATCCATACGTGATAATTATGACTCTTCAACCTAGTCAATTTTCAACCCATAATATCCATACTTTTGGATAAATTAGAAGAATATCCATTTGGGACCTTAATGTTACTTAATAATTCATACACAGTAGACTGTTGTCTTTTGTTCAGTGTGTACATTGCCGCTGGTATCTTATTCTTATATTGGAGGTACTTTGACACATGGAATTTTGGCCGTATTCTCCCGTCTTCTATGTCTAGCCGTATTTTTAAGTGGTCTTTACTTTTTTCACCACAAAAAAGGTTCAAAGTGCCCAACAAATTATCACATACATTTTTCTCGATGTGCATTATGTCTAAATTATGATGAATGAGAAGACTCGACCAGTATAATAACTCTCTAAATAAAATGCTCATTTTTTTTTATCATTTCAAGTCTTTAATATCTTTTTTAAACTTCTTTCCGAAGTTTAGATAAGGAAGATTCTGTTGTTGGTTTTACAGTTCTAAGCCTGTCAGAATTCTTGGATGTCTGCCACACATATAACTGTACCATCAAATCTCTATTTGTAGTTACTTTTCCTCCATCTATGATGCAATGGCAAACAACGTCGGTGCCCTAAATAACAAAATTTGTGAAAATTTTTTAGCCATGTTAAACAGGTGTTATAATTACATGATGAACATGCAAATTTTCCTTTGATGCTCCATTCAGACAGATTGACATATGTTGGGAAGTCATTTATTGTCCAAAGGACGGCAACATGCATCTTGAAATTCTATTTTTTTGAAGCATCATATGTTTCAACATCATTGTCCCATAAGTCTTTTAACTCTTCCACTAGTGGTTGTAAGTATAGATCAATGTCAGTTCTCGAATCTTTAGGACCAGGACTAAGTAATGACATCATCATGAATGTCTATTTTATACACATCTATGGTGGCAAATTATAAACAACTGTCATTACAAGCCATATACTATAGTTGTTGCTCATATTTTCAAATGGGTTGAACCCATCACTCGTTAAACCTAGTCTCAAGTTGTGAGCTTCTACAGCGAAACCTGGATACTGATTATCAAAATATTTTTATACCTTAGAATCAGCAGGATGTCGCATCTCTTGATTTTGTTGAAGAGTCCGACCATCAGTATGCCATGTCATCCACTTGACTGTTTTGGACGATATAAACAACCTTTGCAATCTATCTTTCAATAAAAAATAAAGCAAAACTTTATTAAGTACTCATTTGTCAAGTCTCTTGTTCTCATTCTGTAATTGATTGTTCAAGTCTTGCATACTTTCCTTATACCTCGGTGTATCACACTGTGGACACCGATCTTTATCTTCATGTTCCTTTCGAAATAATAGACAATCATTCTGACATGCATCTATCTTCTCATATCTCAACCCCAAATCTTTAAAAACCGTCTTAGCTTGATACCATGTTTGAGGTACATTGGCTCCTTCTAATAATATTTCTCTGATGAATTCAAGAAACATATTCATACATGCCTTCCTCACCTAATTCAATTCTTAATATGCAACAACTTTAAAAGAAATGTTAACTTTGAAACCTTTTGGCACCCAGGATACAATGGTATTTCAGCATCCTCCAATAGTTTATAAAAGTCTCTTACTCTGGAATTTGGTTCATGCTCTTCTTCTGTAATAACACTTACAGTTTATTGCAATTCATGCAGTATATCAACTATGGTATCGGCAATAAAACATTCTTGTTGTTCAGTCATCTCTACAGGAGGGATGTTGATTTGATATCTAACCATATCATCTAATGGTGCCTCTTCATGACACACCCAATTTGTATAATGCACCCACACTCTATCTCCTGTAAGATAGGTTTCAACATCTATTCGGGTCAACTTTACTCCGTTAAGACAATTCCGACATGGACGCTGTATCAATTGATTATTTTGTTTATGCCTAAAACTTGTTCTATCTTCATGAAAGGCAAAGTCTAAAAGCTCAGCTATCCCTTTTTCATATCTAGGATCTCCTTGATTATGAACAAGCTTCATCCAACTCTTATTAGGTCCAGCCATTTCTATGTATCCTCTAATCTACATCTTAACAAATATGATCGGTATCCACATATCCACATCAAAAATTTTGCAGCATCTCCCCTAAAAATTATACATTATCCACATTCATACACCTGTCTGCTTTTATACAGAATGCACACATACATGCATAAGACAAGAAACTTGATCAGGGGGTCTAATTTTTTACAACAAGTACAACACCCCATTGCACACACTTGTATACGCACACGCTCGAAAAACACAAATACACAGTCGCCTCTCCATAAGTTTAGGAGAGGGGAGACTGGAGGCTCAGATGTAATTATCTTTTTTTGCCCTTAGGGGCTTCTATATGATTCAACGATCTACATAAACGGCTGTAACCCGATTCCCACCGACGAAATGACATAACACACAAAACGCACACACACACACACGTATACACAACCTTCCAGCGAGGAAGGATGGCTGTCCAGGACCGCCATGCCATTAGTAGATGCCTTGCAGTGGCTGCAAAGGTAAATGCATCATCACCGCCTCTCACACACACATAGGACACACACACACAACCTGCCACATACAAAACGCGCACACACACAACAAAAGCACACAACACAAGAAACTTGATCATCTCATCTCGCAATGTGCTCCTTCAGAGTATGAACTTATCCAATAAGTACACATGCTGCGAGGGAGTATGTTGATGAGATAAGGGGGGTTCAATTTTTTACAACAAGTACAACACCCCATTGCACACACTGCACATGCGCACGCACATAAAACACAAACAAACACAATCACCTCTCCATAAAATTTAGGAGAGGGGAGAGACCGGAGGCTCAAATGTAACTATTTTTTTTTTCCCCTAGGGGCTTCCATATGCTTCAGCGATCTGCACAAATGGCTGCAACCCGATTGCCCACCAGTGAGGAAAGATGGCCGTCCAGGGTTGCCACGTTGTTAGTAGGTGGCTTGCTGTAACGACCCGCCACCCTATAATCGGAGATCCGATTACTAAATGGGTACCGAATCATTAAAAACTAGAGCCAAGCCAGGATCTCGATAAGTCTGGGAAATAAATGATAAACTAAGGTAAACATTCCACATTACATCGAATTGTAAAGGAAGAGCAAGAATTAAAAATTATTACAATTCAACTTGACTTGGCAAATAATTACATATTCCAACTGAAAAGAGATAATTAAGCGTACAAACTTGAAAGAAAAATAACAAGTACATCGGGGCATACTCCATAACAGTGATTGCTGGCGCGCAACCCGAGACAACACCCTCCATGGTACCTCTGTCTGGAACCCTCACCTGAAAACCGCAGGAGGTGAATCTCATCGAAATGAACTCAGTAGGGATCCTTCGATCCCTACCACCCACTCACACACCCACAAGCGCAACAACACAAATATAGGCAATTTAAATAAATAAAACAGTAAACACAACTCTCAAATATTCCCAAATTCTGATATAAAACACATGCATTTGTAAATGCAACATGCACAACTCTAAAACCACTCCACCACAGAGTCCACAGCTAGCGTCTCGGCTAAACACACAAATCACGGGGCCGAACGCAGAAAACACCGACCTACTGGGACTAAACAGCAATCCCTCAGATAGCGCGCTGGCTACTCCGGCTTGTCTAGCTCTAAGTGGTTCTGCTTCCCCTAACACGAGTGATACTCCGAATGTACCACTCCCACACTGGTATTAGCTATACCCCGAGGTACACCAGGTGACCCTCTCTCTAGGCGTCACCCCATCACTCCTACACCGGCGTTGTGTCACTCCTACACTGACACAGGGTGCTTAAGTGCTAACAACTGTTACTCTAGGTCCACGATCGCATAAAATATAATACAGTGCGATCCGATCACATAGAAACCCCCGTCCTTGAAGTATGTTTTCAAGCATGCATTTAACTAAACTATTTAACAATGTAAATGCATGTTGATTGCATGAATTAATGAGGTTCGGTCTTTGAATTGCATCGCCCGTGGACGATGTCATTCAAGACCCCTAAACTGGTTCATACGAAAACTGGCCTCGAAAGATGGTCTACATCGCGTCGCCCCTGGCAGTCGCTATTTAAAATGGCGTCGCTGTCCCCAGACGCTATTCAAGATAGTGACAGAATCCCCTGATATGGGCTAAATCGCATCTCGGATGGAAACTGCCATTTAAAATGGCGTCGCTGTCCTCAGACGCCATTTAGCACTCGTAGACAGGTTCCCCCCTCCGGCCTCACTGAGTCAGAAAGTGGGATTTCTCTCCCAAATCGCACACAAAAATGTCAAAATGGAGAAAGTAGGGGAGAAGCTTAATTATTTTCATAAAGAACACCTTAGAACATGATTTCTACCCTAGAAGCGCCCACACATATTACATGCTTCAAAGCAGAAAAATTATGATTTTAAACAAAACACCACGATGATCGTCACCCTATCGGTTACTTGAACTCCTCCGTCCTCCTAGCCGCCGAACCGCCACACCACATGCTGTCGCCAGTACCGCCGTGGACGCTGTTACTCCACCAGGACGTTGGCCGCCGTCTGGAGAGAAATGCGCCGCGGGGGAGATGGTGTTGGTAGTGGTGGAAGTTAGAAGGTTGATGGAGTGGAGGGAGAGGAGGAATGGGGAGAGGAAAGAAAGGAGAAGGGGGAAGGGGGAGCAGATGGATCGGAGAGAGGGAGGAGAGAGAAGAGAATAAGAGAAATGAGGAAAGGGAAGGAGGGCTTCGGAGTGTCAACTGAAACTTGGATAAAATACATCGTCCAAGACCGACGCCAATCAGACGACAAGACGGAGTCGTACACTGACAGATCTCTGAATGGCGTCGACCATGCAAGATGTTATTCAAACGATAAGACTGGGGCCGTACTCTCGCGGCCCAAAACTGGCTCACGTGGCACATTCTAAAAAGCGTCCACCTAACCTGACGCCATTTGAACCGCGTCGAGCAAGCTCGACGCGAAAAAGAACTCATGCCCCAACCCCACAATGGCCCAAACCAAGGGGTCTGACTCCGAAACCGACCCGATAACCGGATCCGAAACCTCATTCCTTACACTTGTAGTGGATGCAAAGGCAAGTGCATCATCATCGCCTCACACACACACATATGACACACACACACACACAACCTGCAAAGATAAATGCATCGTCATCATCTTCAATTAATTCACAAGTGCTACTAACAAAAGTTAAACACATAATAAAAATTAAACACAATACCCATGACACATAATGCTACACACACACTAGATATGTAGATAGTTAGCTAGGTAAATAGATAGAAAGATATATAAATAGATAGATAAATAGATTTACAGACATAGATATACACATTTCTAACAAAAATTCGACAGCATCTCTCCTGAAGGTTGTACATTTTTCACATTTGTATACCTGCTTGATTTCATACAATTTCATAAAAAAATAGTACCTACATTACATAACATACACATACACATCTACACCCTCATCCGTACCTGCAAGAAAACTTACTTGTATCCACATGTAAATATCAAGTCACATCCATATACACACGTCTTACATCTATATCCACATACACAGTACATAAATTATATTCCAATTCACATGTGCGTCCACAAGTATATATCTATCTACTTGTATATTATCCTATGGTAATAAGCGGAGGTAAACCTCTATGCACTAGGGTTGCTAGTTTGATATACTAAAGTAGTAATATAGTCTGACAAAAAGAAATCCACATGTACATAAATAAAGTCGGATAGATAAATAGGTAGCTAGTTAGATAGATAGATAGATAGATATATGCATAGATAGATAGATGGATACGTACATAGCTTGCAAGATAGATAGGTAGGTTGGTAGCTAGATAGGTAAATAGATAAGATAGTTACATACACAAATAAATAGGTAGGTATAAAGATAAGATAGTTACATAGATAGGATAGGTAGGTCGATGGATAGATGGATAGATACATAGATAGATAGAAAGATAGGATAGCTAGATAGATAGATAGTAGCTAGTTACATAGCTAGATAGGATACATAAGTAGATAAATAGGATATCTAGATAGATAGGTAGTAGCTAGATATATGGATTGGTAGATAGATAGCTAGGTAGATATATATATATATATATATATATATATATATATATATATATAGCAAGATAGATACATAGATAGATATACAGTTAGATAGGTAGATAGGTAAATATATAGAGAAATATATAGATAAATAGTTAAACTAGATAGGTAAGGAGGTACATATTTAACTTTATAAATAGATAGGTAGATAAACTAGACATACAGATAGTTAGCTACATAGTTAGATAGAAAGATTTAAATAAATAAGTTTATAGATTTATAGATATAGATATACACATTTCTAAAAAAAATTCAGCAGCATATCCTCTGAAAGTTGTACATTTTTCAAACATGTACACCTGTCTGATTTCATACAATCTCATAAACAAAAGGTACCTACATTACATAACATACCCATCCATGGATATTTGATCATCTAATGTTCTTTATTATATGTACTTCATGATTATCTTAAAATTTCGGCAGCCATCTCCTCACACTTATCCAATATACCACCATTATTTACTAATTTTAATTTTTCTCAAAAGTTACTTGTATAAAATACAAATGACAAAAAGAGTAGTCAAAATTTGTAGGTATATTGAAGAAGAGTGAGAAGATACTTTCGAAAATTTAAGATAATCATGAAGCACATATAATAGAGAACATTAGATGATCAAATATCTACAGACTGTCTAACAGGATAATTCAAGACTTTATGATCGATATATGTTTCACAGTAAAAACATATATTATAACAAAAGTTCTGAATGGGCAAAAAAGAGAAAAAAAGACCAAAACTACATCCACAACTATATTTACATATGCACAGCCACATCCACATATACAACCACATCCTCATCCATACCTGTAAGAAAATTTACTTGTATCTACATGTAAATATCAAGTTACATCCACATACACACGTCTCATATCCACATCCACATATACGGTACAGAGATTATATTCCAATTCACATGCGCATCCACAAGTATATATCTATGTACTTATATATTACCCTTTGGTACTAGGTGGAGATAAATCTCTACGTACTGGGGTTGCCAGTTTGAAATACCAAAGTAGTAATATAGTCTGACAAAAAGAAATATATATGTACATAAATAAAATCAGATAGATAAATGATATATATATATGTAGATAGGTAGCACATCCACATGTGCACCTATAAAAAAACATTACATCTAGATCTACATCCACATCTAAAGAGGCCAATAGAGATACATAACACATGAAACTTACATTGCAGGATTAAAATAAGCACCAAGGTACATATTGCGTTAGAATTAATATCCCAATAACGAAATATAAACGAGTACGTTAAGAATAAGATATTCTAAGAAAGGACAAGTAACAACTGTGAATTCCAAGACTTGGGACATCTATTACTCAATTTTGCCTAAACAACTGTGAAATGTCATAAACAACTTTAAAATAATATTTTTTATTTAAATTATTGTTAATTATTTTACGTTATTTTTCTTATATTTGGACTATTATAAATTGTCATTTTTTAATATCAATTGACCTCTAAAATTATCTTTTTAACTCATTGTGATTCTTAACCTATAATCGTAGTAGGATGTTAATTAACTATAATGCCCATGCCATAATGTGGGATGCAACCATCCCCTTCTTCATCTTCTATCATGATTAATCTTTACTAATTTTCTTTTTAACTTCATACTTACTTGATAATTACCTTTTAAATTACTGGTACTATCTCCTTTCTTTTTAACGTACATAGAATGATAGAATGCTTATAGGAGATATCTTCTTCCCTTATATGTATCTAATAGATTATTACTCAAATTTGGACACTATTTGAGACCACAAAGCTTGGCATCAATTTTAGTTTCTTAATTCTTATAACCTGAGATCGTGTGCATGCTTCAAGCTTGGTGATTGCAGAGGAAGATAACAGTGGAAAAACAAATAAATCAGACGTATTGTTCCTGACGTCCAAAACTGACTTGATATTTTCCAGCCTTTGGAAGCTGCTCCTTTGGTTTAAGGAGATAGAGGTCATTTTTCAAAAGCTTAAGAGCTTTTACGTAAATCGATGATGCTCCAACGACATCATCGTGTGAGGCGGCCCTCATGATTTTAAAGCTTAAGTGCTTAAGAGCAATATAACTCCTCCTTATAGTGGTTCTAGTAAGTAATCCAAATTTCCAACCAGGTGTGGATGACTATTTATTTCTCTTCATTGGCAGCGTGTGAGGCGGCCCTCATGATTTTAAAAGTCATCCACGCCGCACATGAAATACTAGAGATCAAAACAAAATATTTCTAATCAAAATAAAACAAGTCCAACCAAAATAAGCACAAACTTATGGGAGTAGGGGACGACGGTAGGCCAAGCGGGGGGAGGGGGCGGTGATGGGAGCAACAAACGTACGGTAGTAGGCTGAGTGGCCTTGAGGCCGACGACAGGAGTAGGGGAGGACGGAGGTCAGCGGCGGCGGCAATCGGAGTAGTGAGAGGACGGTGGCAGGCCGACCGGGGGGAGGGGGCCGATGATGGGAGCAACAAATGTATGGTGGCAGGCCAACCTAGGGGGGGAGGGGGGCAGGGGAGGACAACGGTCGACGACTAGAGTAGACCAGTGGGAGGACGGTGGCAGGCCGACCGGGGGGAGGGGGCCAGTAATGGGAGCACCAGACCTATGGTGGCAGGTCGAGCTGGGGGGGGGGGGGGGGGGACGAGTTGTCAGTAGAAGCCCAGAAGAATGTATCTTGTGAGGAACTGTCCCCAGAAGAATAAGACAGGTCAGGAGCCGAGTGGTCAGTAGAAGCCCGGGACCTAGAGTGGTGTTGTGTGTTCTCTTGGAAGAGGTCCGAGATGCTGGTTTAGATGAACACTTTTATCTTATCTCATTAGGTAGTAGTTGTGAACTCTTATGGCACTTTCTATGTATTTTGGACATGGTGGAGAATCAGTTTTGTAATATGTGCCTCGTAAGGTTAATGTATGGTTATATCAGTCTATCAGTTTCGGCAGAATTGTAGAACATAGTTAACTTAGTGATTGATGAGATTAACCGGTTGTACGGAGCCTTGTGTAAGAGTGTGATAAGTGAGGGTGATTGATGTAATCTGTGTTATTGGCGTGGAATTGTTGACAGTGGTTATTGTTTGAGCGGTTACAATTTCGAGGACGAAATTCTTTTAAGGGGGGGAGTATGTAAGGATTGAGGATTCGGGTTCAGGTATCGGGTCGGTTTCGGGCCGGACCCCCTGGTTTGGGTCCTGGTGGGTCTGGGGTGTGCCTTCTAAATGACGTATGGGGTGCACGACGCCTTTCGAATGGCGTCTTGCTGTGTGGACGCCATTTAGCTGGGTTGTTGTTGTGCCACGTGGACGCCACGTGGGCTGGCTTCGGGCCGCGAGAGTACGGCCCCAGTCTTGTCGTCTGAACGGTGTCTTTGATGAGTGACGTGTTTCAGAGTCTCTGTCAGAGTATGGCCCGTCTTGTCAGCTGATAAGCGTCTGTCTAGCACGACACGTTTTAACCTATTTCACTTTGACCCTGCGAGCCTACCCTCCTTCCTCTCATTCTCTCCTTCTCTCTCTCTCTCTTTCCTCTCTCCGACCCCCTCCGATTCCCCCTTTCCTTTCCCCTTCCCCTTCTTCCTCTTCCACCACTCCAACACCTCTCTACCTCTCACCACTACCACCACCACTTCCTCCGCGGCACTTAATTCTCCGGGCGGCGACCGACGTCCCGGCGGAGTGATGGCGTCCTCCGCGGTACCGGTGGCAGTTTGCGGTGCGGCGGTTCAGCGGTACGGAGCCAAGAGGAGTTCAAGTAACCGGTAGGGGGACGATCTTTGCACGTGATGTGGTTGTTTCATCTGTGTTTCCCGCTTTGAAGGATGATACGTGAATGGAGATTTGGGTAGAATGAGCATGTTAAGGGGCCTTTTAATGAAAATGGTCATTTTTATGAAATGGGAATTAATGGGTTTCTTGTGGTAAATTGGATTCCCCTCTTCATTTCCTATTTTTGGGGTGATTTTGGGGTAATGGAGACCTTGTTTTGAGGTTCGGGTTGAGTTGCAGAAAACCAAATTTTTGGCTCTGAATGGCGTCAGGATAGGGCGACGCCATTTAAAATGGTGACGGGCTAGGACGACGCCATTTAGGCCAGAATTGTGCCGGAAGCGGTTTCTGTTAGAATAGAGTTCTATTTTGAATGGCGTTTGGAGACAACGACGCCCTTCAAACGGCGGCTTCCCAGGACGACGCGTTTTAGCTCAGATCACCCCGAGGTTTGTCTTTGTTTCTGTCGCTATCAGGCGACTAGGGACAACGACGCGTTTTAAAAGATGACGACTATGCACGACGCCTTTTAGGCCATATTCCGAGGCCGATTTTATATGAACAAGTTTAGGATGCTTGAATGACGTCGGCCACGGGCGACGCGATTCAAGACAGAATCACATTAATTAATGATATTAATACGTGTTTACACTGTTAGATAGTTCTATTCAAGTGCATGCTTAAAATCATCCATCGAGGCCGAGGATTTCTGTATGATCGGGATCGCATCATATGTGTGTGTGTTTATGCGATTGTGGAGCTAGAATAATTATGGTTTGCGTTTGACACCTTGTGTCGGTGTGGGTGGGACATAGTGTCTATGTGGCAATGTTGTCGTACCGGTGTGGGAGGGGTACATGTTAGTGTTTCACCTATGGCTGGGGGAAGCAGAACCACCTAGAGCCAGTCGGGCCGGAGTAGCCAGCGCGCTATCCGAGGGGTTACTGTTTGGTCTCAGCGGGTCGGTGTTTTCCTAGTTTGTCGTGGCAGTTTCTGGCGTGTTTCTCACTGTGGAGCCGGGTGTGGTGTTGCTGGAGTTTACCCCTTCGCCACTGGGCCTGATGTAACCTGAGATATCGAGGTTACGAGTGGTACCCTTCGCCCTTTGGCCTAATGTGACCCGGGAGGTTAGGGTTATGGGTAGTCCCTATAGCTTCGGCTTGAGGGGGGTTTCGCCGGTCCCCAGGGCCCTCTTGAAGCACCGAGGCCTGGCGTTGAGGGAAGTCCGGTCGATAGGACAGTGGTCTAGACTGCTTGTGTGCACACGTAACTGGGTGGTGGTGGTTTACTAGTCCCAGTTAGTCCTAGTTTGACTCACTGCCTCACCCTACGGTGCCCGGAACACCGTAGGGGTGGATAGGCGTGGGCGTTGGTGGTGTTGTGAGAAGACGTTTGTATGCGGTCGACATTGTGGTTTGATCGTTTAGTCGGATCCTTGGTTATGAATTATGGTATTGAGTTGGGTTACTTAACTGCTTAGAACTGTGCCTGTTGCATTACTACTACGTGTGTTTCATATCAGGTTTTGGGAGCTGTGTTTACTGCTTTTCTTTAACTGCCTTCATTTTGTATTATTGTACTTGTGGGTGTGTGTGGGGGAGGCGGGGATCGGATGATCCCTACTGAGCCCAATTATGGTGTGGCTCACTCCCTGCGGTTTCAGGTGTGGACCTTTTGGCGAGTGGCGGCGTGAGGTGTCCTTCTTGGTGTGCGGACCAGCAGCTGTCTCAGTTCCGGGGTATGCCCCGATGTTGTTGTACTTTGCTTCTGCCTGTACTTATTTAATGCTTTGGACCATGTAATTATTGTTGGACTGTATACGGACATTATTAATTTCCTTCCTGCGCACTTGTATTTTCCTTGAGGTCCGTGTGATTGTTATACTTAGCCTTGTTTAACGCTTACTCCTCCAGACGTGTCGTATGAGATCCGGGTGTGAACCCGTAGATAATGATCCGATGCCCATTTAGTAATTGGGTTTCCGATTATAGGGTGGCGGGTCGTTACAGATGGTATCAGAGCTCAGTATGGTCGAGTATGTGATAAACTAGGTTCGATGTCATAGTCCAACAATAAGTACGAGTCTGTACGGGCGATGGTTGTTGGTATAGATTAATAGGTTTTGACGTGCTTGTTTCGATTTTTGCGTTTATGGAGTAGTGATGGCACTGAAGAGGAGAGTTCCGTTGGTTCGTAGTACGGGAGTAGACGATGGTATTTCGGGGGCAGAGGGGCATAATGTGGATCATTTCATGGAAGCTATGATTGGGGCAACGTCTAGATACCAACCGAGAGATGGTGGTGAGGGATCCAATCTCCGAGGTGGTCAATCCACAGTGATGGAGCGGTTCTTGAAGTTGAAGACCCCTTCTTTCACGGGTCAACCACTCCCAGACGAGGCAGCTCATTGGATTAAGGAAGTGGAGAAGGCATTTAATGTTCTTGAATGTGTGCTGAGAATGACAAGACTTTGTTGTCAACCTACTTGTTGAAAGACGATGCTTATGATTGGTGGGTTACATCAAGAGAATGATGTTTTCAGATAGGTCCTTGAGAGAGATTGTTGGGTTTTCTTGGGTTTCTTCGGATCGCTCACGCAGCGGAAAATAAAATTTTACAGCGATCCGTTTTCTCGTTTCGAAAATCTAAAAACACGATAATCGGATTATCGGTTCTCACCGTGTGCGGACTCGATTCCGCAATCGTTTCGTTCCGTCGGTGCAACACCGCATGCCGCGCAAGTGCCCGGCCTCTAGCGAAGTCCACGCGATCCTCCCCGCGATGGATATCCTCGCGTTCCTCGTTCTTCGCAGCCCACGAAACCTCCGTCCGTCGCTGCAACGATCGCCGCAACGCGCGGACGATTTCCCGTCGAACGGGATTCGGAGAAGCGGCGGAGCAGATCTGGATCTGTCTGGACGCCAGAGAAGGAGAGAAACTGAGGAGGGGCGGCTAGGGTTAGCAGCAGCTTGGCCTGCTCAGCCCGTTCGCTATGTTTTATACTAACCGCGCAGTTTTTCATAAAAACCCCCGGTTTGTATAAAACCCACTTATTTATCCATCGCCTTGAGAATCATTTGCGTGTGAACCTCTAGGCCCAAGTACCAGTCCAGTTAATGGCCCAACAAGCCCAGTGACTCCTCACTGGCTTTATTAATTAATTAATAACCCTTTATTAATCAATTAATCAATCGAATTGATGTCGTACATCGAATTCGACCGGGCCTCCGATCACGTTGGGTGCCAAGCAACACCGCGTGAACCCGGAAGGTATTTGGGGTTAAGTAACCCACTCTTGGAACCTTTCCGCCGACAGTTACCGCGTGGATATAATCCTTCATTCGTACAATGCTCTCGAGTCAACTCAGGGTATGGCGAGCTGTCAAACCCTAACCGGTCGACTCACTTGGATTAGATGCCGCTGATGAATATCGGAAAACTCCTTTCCCGATATTATCGTCCGCCCTGGCCAGGGACTTTCGTGCATCCTTCCTAGAGCATTCTCCCTCTAAGTACCGAGTGTGAGTGCTTAAAATGATCGTGTGATTAACATGAAAAATCTATGTTGTTTAGTACAAAATAGACCTATTAAAAACAGAAAACTACGTGAAGTGATCACCAGAAACTTTTGACTTAAAAGTTCCAAAAGAAAGTTTTGATCGCCTACCTGTTTGAATGCGGAAGATGTTAAGCTCTTGATTCCCCTCCTTCAGCCGGCTGAAGAAAGAGAGCCCTTTCTTTGTTCTTTGTTCTTGCTGTTGAATTTGAAGTTGAGGATTTGAGGATCGTCTAGAAATTCTTGTGACTTTGTGCTTGATTTACCCCTTTTGATTCTCCTTTTTGTTGAGTGCAGCAGAAATAGAAAGAAAAGAAATGAAGAAAACAATGATGAGAACTTTAAAAGAAAATAGTATATGTTCTAATCATGATGTTAAATATGCAATTAAACAGCAAACTTACTTGTTGAGTGGCTTTTGAAACCCCTTAATCAAATAGGTTTTGAAAAGAATGAATGTGTTGTGTGTTGCATGGAGTGAATGATGAAGAATGTAGAACTAAATGAAATGAATGCAGAAAATAAAGACTTATGCTCAATGGTTGAATTCTTGAATGGATGAAGAATCTTGAAAGGACGCCGACTTCTCGAAATGGCAGCGCTTCGGCGTTCCGACGTTGTTGCTTCGATCTTCAACTCGCTATTGCTCAATGATAATCAACTCAAGATTACGCTTAACATTTTTTTCTCTTCAAGATGTAAGGTATTTATAGGCTTCTTCTGCGTCCGCGGATTTACATGGAAAAATTTGGGATTTATCCATCTTAACCAACAGATAAATACAGATTAATTCATCTTTATCTGTAATTATCTAAAACGCGTCCACATTGGCTAACGCCTTTCAGATTAATTAAGATAAGAATAAACATCCGGGAAAACTTATCTTTATATGTATTAGCTAAAACGCGTCTACATGTGAAGACGTCTTTTACACTAATAAGATAAGGATAAACATCCGGAAGAGAAGTAGAAATAGCCTAGGAAACATAAAACGCG
The DNA here is from genome assembly GCA_030544215.1 of Zantedeschia hybrid cultivar. NCBI lineage: Eukaryota > Viridiplantae > Streptophyta > Magnoliopsida > Alismatales > Araceae > Zantedeschia > Zantedeschia hybrid cultivar. The sequence goes on from JARZZO010000009.1 coordinate 48,298,507, forward strand.
TCAATACTCACATACGCCTTTTATCTAATTAATCAACTGATTAAAATTTAAATTTAAACGTTAAAACAGGAATAAACTCTAAATCGCGTCCACACAGGTTGACGTCTTTTAGAGTTCTGCATATTTTAACTGAAATTTGAGCTAAAATCAATTCAATTGATTAACTTAAACATGTCTGTTAAACCCGACACTTAAAAAGATCAATAAAAATTAACCAATAGTTAAATATCAGACCATTCTGAGGCATTATTATATGATATGAAATTTACTCGAAATGACGTCAAAATTAGCGTGTCTACAGCTGCCTCACCTTGGCATCGTCTTTGTAAGGGAGTGAAATGGAATGGAATGTACTGAAAAAGTGATGCCAAGGTGTGATGAGACACGCTCTTAACATCACATGATTGGAATTTTTTCTCGAAATTATCAATGAATATAGCTCAAGGAAATCAATGGAATTAATCCTGTCTGGATGAGGTAGACAAGGAAATAAAATAAAGTCGATCAACCTCCTCGGAGTGGGAAGTACCCCAGGTCGTAGACACTGTAGGTTTCATCATGGGGAGCGTTTGCCAGCCAATGTGGACGTGCTGCAGCCATGATGGATCTTAAAAGAAAACAAGAAATATTGGATAAGGAATCCAAGAAAGGATAGAATTCCAAAGATATCTTCAAGCGAACCTCAAAGATAATCAAGATACTCAATTCAGAATGGAATATTTCACATCATGTTAAAGTTATTTGATTAATGGTCTGAAACTTAATCAGCAATTAATCCTTATCACAATAATTTCAAAATCCTATATGATGCATGCTGGGCTAAAAGAAAAATGTAAAGTCAAATAAAATATAAATTAATCAAGGATAATATTGTTAAATTGTCATTAATGAGTCAAGATACCAATTCTGTAATTCAATGCTAAGTCGAAGCTCGTTTATCCATGCACCATTTCACAAAAGTGGAACTATCGTCCCCACTAATTAACAATCTAACGGCCTATTCGCGCGATTAAGAATTTTCTGGAATTATCACTATTTTTGTTGTAGGGGAACTTAAATTCCAGTTTCATCAAAACCATAAGGTCCTTGATATGATATAATAAATATTTATCATATAGTAATGCAAATTAACTACATGAAATAGTAGAGGGGTAGAAATAACCATCTTTTTAGTCACGGTCAGGACTTCTTGACTCCCACAGTGGGATCTTCTTAATATTTTCCAACTTTACTCAGGTTTTCTTGAATTTCCTGCAATCAAAATTATTAATAATTCTAAACAAATATTCAATTTAAACATCAAAAACCACAAAATTTCAGGTAAATCACAGAAAGGCTAAAACGCGTCATGTCGCGCAGACGCCATTTAATATTGAAACGCGGCAGTGCTCCTCGACGCCTTTTACTCACAGAAACAGGTTTCTGGCTGTTCTCTACTCGGATTCCAACTCTACCAATGCACATCCCTTTTTCAATCCGGAAAAGTCTTCCTAGGATCGCAATTCTTCTATATAAACACCCTTAGGTTGTTCCCAAGCAATCCTACCATAATCCAAAGATCCAAAGTTGAGTTTTCTTCCAAAGTTTCAAGGTTTTCCAAAGTTTCAAAGGTTTCCAAGCTTCAAGAAGGAGGAACTCCGAAAAAGAGGATGGATTCTTCAAACAAGAGGATGAAAATGTCTCTAGAGAAGTTCTCCGACGTGGAAAATCACCTCAATAGAAGAGATCCTAATCTTCAAGTAAGTTAAATCAACTTTCCTTCAATTCTTGTTCTTCATGTTCTTCATCTTGTCCTTCGTAATATTCTTCAAACTACTCTCCTTTCGTTTTCAGAATTATCCCATGTTTCCTGGCCCAAGGAAGTTCACCTCTCTCCCTTGGATTCGTAAACTTGCAAAAAGTGTTAAGCTTTCCATGCAAGTTTTCATATCAAAGTGGAATCTTCAAGGTCTTGTGGTGCTTGCCAAAAATTACAAAAGTTCGAACGTAGATTGGGCGGCTATGGGTGCCTTGATCGAGTGGTGGCATCTCCAAACTCATACGTTCTTCTTCCAAGACTTCGAGTGTACAATCCTTTTGGAGGAGGCAGAGCTTCTACTGGGTCTCCCAAAGACCAAAGATAAGAAAGATAAGATAGCTTTGACAAGAGAGAAAATCACCGGTCAACAATTATTGACATCAATCATGAAGGATCCTTCAGAAGCTAAAGGATGCCTTACCAAGAAGGGGATCAATCTTGCAAAGCTCGCTGAGTGGACTCTATATGAAATTGATGATCTAAAGGAGGATGAAGTGGAGGATGTTACAAAAGCTTTTGTTACATGCCTTGCCGGTGCCTTGTTTTTCCCTGCACAGGACAACATCTTGGAAAATGATCAGGTTAGTGCTATTTGCGCAATCTTCGAAGGTAAATCCATTAGCACTGCACTCTTGGCTTATCTTTATAGCGGGCTTTCTGCGGCATCTGTGGGTTGTCCTCCCTATGGGTGCATGTTACTTTTTGCCTTATAGGTTGAACTTCACTTCAAGTTTGAGTACAGCAAGAAAAGGCCTCTAAATCCATCTCAGATCTTCTTGAATAGTCCAATTCATTGCATTGTTAACATTGTAAAGTTCAATGAGCATATGGTCAACAAGGTTCCAAAGCTCAAGACCCGGGCCGATTGGAGAGAGTATCTAAAGCTCATGACATCCGACATATTCGACTCATCTCCACTCGCTCTTGTTGGAAAGCCTGTTTGGGTGCGCCGTGCAACAGGAGCAGATCTTAAGTTGATTGGAGCCACCGAGTTCGTGTTATACAATCCCCATCGGTGCCTTACTCAACTTAGCTTGGGCCGTCGTGAATTCCCTAAGTTTTCTCCCACATCTCCAATCAAGAAGCGTGACTTGGAATCCGACGAAGATTATGAAGCCATACAGATCATCACCACTTTATGGAACCTTGGCTTTAGTTACCGTGTAAAATCCTCTAAAGATAGAGATAGAGGATTGAAATTTCCATACCTTAAGCCCCACTTTGATTACGGAATACAGCCGAATAAGAGAGGAATAAGAGAAGAATAAGCTGATTTTCACTTTGACGCGAGGAATGGCCTAAACCGCTCGGAATGGGGTATTCGGCGAATAAGGCGAATAAGCCATCCTGGCTTACCCCCACGAATTACGTATTCTGCTCTGATATTTTGATATTTTGCAGGGGCATTCATGAGGACGACAAGGGCATCGTCGCCCGTGCCCACTGCGAAACCCCCCCTCCCTCCCTGTCGCCCTCCTGCGCTGGCCCCTCTCGCCCCTGTCGCCCTCCTGCGCTGGCCCCTCTCGCCCTCCTGCGCTGGCCCCTCTCGCCCCTGTCGCCCCCCTGCGCTGGCCCCTCTCGCCCCTCTCGCCCTGCCTGCGCGTGCCCCTGCCGAAATGCTTACCTGCTCCGCCGAGTCGTACATCTGCTCCGCCACCCGCACGCTGCGCATGTCACTGGTTTCTTCCACCCACGCTAGCCATGGCGACAGGTCAGGTTTCTTCCACCCACGCTAGCCATGGCGACAGGTCAGGTTTCTTCCACCCACGCTAGCCATAGCGACAGGTTAGGCTGTTTCTAGGGTTTCTTCTGCCATCCATACGGTCCTTTCCCTCTTCCCGAAAGGGTCACGGGATTGCAGAGCAGCGATCCTTCCCATCCACTGGTCGCTTTTGCATTCATCCTTCCCATCCACTGGTCGCTTTTGCATTCATCCTTCCCATCAGTTTGACCCTCCCTTCTCCCGTTGAAACGCAATAGTTCCATCCGTCCTTCGCCTATTTATACACCTTGAGGCGAAGACCTCACTTGGTGGCGATGCACAGCTTGGAGAACAGCTGCACATTCGGTCGTGGTGTTCGCGAGCGTTCTTCCTCTGTGGGTTCCTCATCGGGTTCCAACCGTGAGCCATCACCGGCGGCAATTTCAGCTTGGATTAACCGGTTTTTCTGAACTTCTCCCCTGTGTTTCTGTTCGTCCTTCCCTGTGATGTGATTTTATTTTCCTCTTTGTGTGGGATCATGTTTTGTTTACTTATGAATGCTTGGAACACTGACGTAGATAGATAAGTTTTGGGGATGAAGAATTCTTGGGAGGGGAATTTATGTTGAGATAAGTTTTGGGGAACTTTTTGTAATGCACTAGTTTCAGTTCCAGTGGGAATAGACCCCAAGATCAGCCGGTTCACTAGTTTCAGTTCATGGTTTAACAAACCCTTTTACATCTGTTGTTTCTTTAGCAGAATGGCTATTGTGACTTATCAACCTTGATCCTTCCCAGTAATCTGCATAATTATTCAAGCTTCACTACATACTTCATCTTTCGTGTGACTGATTTCCCTTCTTCTGCTTCTCTGCTCTTTGACTTCTTTCTTCCTGCTGGACGAGTGAACTTGTTTCTGCTGCTCTGCCTCACTCCATGACATGCCCTTGAAAATGAAGCAACAATAATAAACTTTATTTTTATAATTTGAATACTGCACCAGGCTGTGGTGCCTCTTCTCATATGTGCCATATGGAGATTTCTTGATGCCAATTTTCACAGTAGTTATGAACTTTCAAGGTCAATTTCACTGTGATATTTTCAATGCAAAATTAGAATTTTGGAAGAGACACTACTTTCAGTACTTTGCAGTTAACTCTGGTCCATTTACATCTTTTTTGGAAGGTGGCAGAACCACAATTGACATTAATAAAAGTGGAGAGCCTGAGAACAGGCAAACAATAACAGTTGGTTACCAGGCAGGTAACCTAAAACACCAAAAAGAAAAGAGATCATACTCTGATTCCAATTACAATGAAAATTGATTCCATAATAATAGAGAAGAAATCACAGGATCTGCTACCCGACCAATTAGACCAATGCTCCAGTTATTGATGATAAGGAAAGGATATGAGAATGACTGGTTAAAACATCTTGTATTCCTTTTTTTTTTGTTTTTTTCCAAACACCCCAGAGAAAGGCACCAAGTAGCATAATCTAAGTATCCATCTCAGAAGTGGATGGAGATAGCTCATCCCAAGAGGAAATCAAGTGAAGAATGGAATGCGGCTGGCTCCAGTTCAGCTTTAGACAAGCAAAAAGAATTTTCCAAACAGCTGATATAATTCCACAGTATAGGAAAAGGCTCTTGTTTCAGGAAGAAGACCACAAATGTAGCAGTTGACCCCTGTTGCCAAAATTAAACTTCTTAAGCCTGCTCAGAGAAGGCAGTCTGTCCTGGGATCTAATCATATTGAATGCGGTTATTTGGGATCTTGTGTATGTGTCCTGTTCTTTGAGTATCTGTTTATATATGCTTTGTGATTTTGAATGCGACTGTTGTACTGCATGCAGTTTTAATTGTTGAAGAGATTGGCTCCGTATTTTTCTCTTACCAGATTGGTTCGAGAGCTAACTTAGTATGATGGTTCGTTGCTTGGGTTCGATTCCTATGACCTGGAATGTGACTTTTCTATGTGGAGTTCGACCTGTGATGGTTGTCTTTGAGGATAGGAGTGAAGAATTGTTTATAATAAATTGCTTGGTTGGGCTATTTTTCAAATTCTACTGATGGTGGTTTACTGCCATTGATAAATCTTTTATCTTACCCTAAATATTTTATCCAATCTGCCCATTTAATTTGCTGGATCCTTTTTAGTGATGTAGAGAACCATAATTTTTGTCTACCCCTGGTGACAATTTTGGTTGGCAAATATATTGCTGATGTTTGACAAAGTTAAACTATCTATTTGACATCCTTTATCAAAGCAGGTGACTGGAAGGTCTCCAATCTTTTGTGTCTTAATGCTACCTATCTTCCTCCTGGAGAGATATTTTCTTTATTAGGAAAGAGGTTGATTGAACTCTGATATGATCTTAATGATAAAAGCAGAAGTGGGGAAATCTTGATCTCTTCCTTGAACTTTCTTCACTTTTGACTCCCAAAAGAATTAATAGCATATCCACTGGTTTTTCTCAGCATACAACATTTATTAGCAGAAGAATGAATCCCATCACTCTCCCACTCCAAATTTGCAAATGATAAAATTCTGCTGAGCCAACCTTGGAGCCTAATTGTTGTGTCATGCTGGATAACAGTGCTTCAGAACACTTTGCTTCTCTGTGGACTTTAATCCCTCCTCCTTGCAGAATGATCTTCCCATCACTCTCCCACTCCCAATTTTCAAATGGTAAAATTCTGCTGACCCAACCTTGGAGCCTAATTGCCGTATCATGCTGGATGACAGTGCTCCAGAACACTTTGCCTCTTTGTGGACTTTAATCCCTCCTCCTTGCAAGAATTCAACTTGTACAGTCTCTGGTTCAATTTAGGTTTCTTTCTCTCTTTGTCCCATTTTTTATTTATCTCTTTGAAATTCATTTTCAGATTTCAGAGATTTTGAAGGCAGCCGGAAATTCTTCATGCCTTCACAGATTGAACGCTTTCACCCAACTTCCATCAACTCATGGCGTGGCCTGTTGTCTAAAATATGAACAAGAGTCCATATAGTTAACTCTTCTTCCTGAGCTCAATGTACATTTGATCCTTTGTAGAGCAACCCATCTTTTCCCTCGAGTGAGTTTTGAACTTGTCCAGAATAGTCATCAGTCATGAAAGCATGGAGCAGTGCATGGATGCAAGAATCATGCAAACATCATAAATTCTATGCAGCTTCTGGCATTCGCAAACCTGTGGGATACCTGCTGTTTAGTGAGGTTAACTATGCTCTCTCCTTGGCAGAACTCTCTGTAGCAAATTTTGTTCAATGTCAATGTGGTCTTCCTACAAACCCAAACCTTTTTGTTTGGGATCTCTAAAGGGAAGGGCTATTGAGTTGGATTTAGCACCATAGTTAGTTGCATACGTAAAATACAAAAATATGTAATACTTTTTGTATAGTACTCTCAATTTCAGTTGAGTAGGGTTACTTGCCTCTGAATATATTTAATTTACTAAAAACTGGACCTTAACCTTAATTATTGCTTGGGTAGGCGGATATATCATATGCTGGTCTGAAAGTGGTTATTTGACAGCAAAGCAGGTTCCCAGACTGTGTTAGAATTTAGAAGGCTGGGTAAAGTGTATCAACCCCAAGCTGGTGTTATCCTCTATTGGAGTACATATGCTAGGATAAAAGTCTTCCAACTATTAAATTATCTTACAAAAGTAATCATAAGGGAAAATTCTCATGTGCATATTTGTTTGTATCAGCAAACTGTCTTCCAACTTGTTTCAACAAACTGTCTTCCAACTTATCTGGGGATATGGGTGCATTTTCAGTCTACTTATGTCCAGCTTGTTTGTTTTCTTCTTTTGTTTGTAAAATTCGCAACAACTTCCAAACATGTTTAGAGTATTTCTGAATATTGTATGTTAATGTTTTCCCTACTTTTGATGACTAACTAGCAAAATAAGAAATAGATAAATTAGTCCTCACTTCGCTTCACTTATGTTTTGTTCTTTCTTATCATTAGGAATCGTAGAAAGCGCAAACATACTATGTCCACCTCCGGTGAGTCTATGCTTACTTCTTATATTTGGTTTTTTTTTTTAATGGTCATTTTCAATTACTTCATGAGAACAATGTTTGGTATATCGTATACAAATTTAATAGTGGATTACATTTCTATCTACATTTTTAAGTAGATGCTTTTTTTTGGAAAATTTATCCTCGTCCTCCACTTTGGTGGGATGTTTCTCTTCATTAAAAGGGAACAAAGGTAAACGTCCAGTTACAACTGAGGGCACTGCTACGACCCGTGCCCCAAACTAGGCCGTCGACCATGACAAAATCCTCATTCAGCTTCTGATGGAGGAATATGACAAAGGAAATCATATCGAGGGGACATTCAAAACGCAAGTTTGGCACCAGATCGCGCCCAGCTTCAATGCTGCAAGTCATCTAAATTACAACAAGGACCAACTACAAAATCGATGGAAGGTCCTCAAAGGGATTTATGTCAAACTTGATGCGTTATTTAAAAGAAGTGGGTGGGGTTGGGATGATGAAGCAAAAAGGCCTGTGCCTGGAGTTGAATCATGGGAACAAGCTATTGAAGTAAGAACAATCTGCTATGATAATAGCACTTTTTCTTGCTATTGCTAATGACTAACACAAACGTAATCACATGTCCATTAATTTTTCAGGCAAATAGTGCCCTTCGTACTTTAAAAGGTAAAACGTTTCAGTTCTTGAAAGAGATGGTTCACATGACAGCCAACAGCATGGCGAATGGGGGAGATGCGGAAGGGTCTATGCATGCGTCACAACATGTGAATAGACGTGGACGCAGGGTTGCGAACCTCAACAATTTGCCACATTCCGTGGACCCCCCACCGCAGCCACAACAGCGAGTGGATCAACTGCAATCCCCGCCACCGTCTGTGCAGCCCAATGAAGATTATGGAGAAGGTCATATAGCTATTGGTGATTACGTTAATGCCCTTCACTATGTCAATGTTGGTTCTATAACAGGTGACGATCTTATGTCAATATCCCAGCAACTTCATAGCTCATCCTACGGTGGATATGAACAACATTACAGTGTCGGTTCTGTCCCTGCCCAATCTCATTACTCCACTCGGACACCTTCCCCGCCGGCACATAGGCCAAATGAAGAAGAAGTCATTTCTCCTCAGAAGAAGGGAGCATCATCCTCAAAGCGTCGTGGTAAAAGAAGTATTGGGGATGAAGCAGTACTCTCTTTCTCCAGTGCAATGCGTGATCGCACTGAAGTTATGAGGGACCTGAGAGCAGATAAGGCTTCATCAAGGGGTTCTAGTGGCGGCACCAATGTGTCGGATACATCGACGGATGTACAAGATATGATCCCGACGGTCAAACAGTGTATGGACGATCTACGACGTATCCCGAACCTCCCGCGTACTTTGTACTTCAAGGGTGTGAACTTGTTTGGTACACCGGGCATTCGTTCCGTCTACATGGCTCTGCCGGAGGAGGAGAAGCTTGACTGGGTTATAGCTTGGACTAGTTGACTTTACTTGCTACCTGCCGTGTACTTTGTACTTCAAGGGTGTGAACCTGCTTGGTACACCGGGCATTCGGTCCGTCTACATGGCTCTGCTGAAGGAGGAGAAGCTTGACTAGGTTATAGTTTGGACTAGTTGACTTTAGTTGTTTTGTATGGTCCTAATGTTTTACTTGTTTCTTTCCTTTTATCATGCTTGCACAAGTTGCACTAATGCTTTTCTTATCGCGCGTCATGTTTGTTGTGGTCATAACCTATTTCAATCAAATGTGTTTGGTTATGTCTATTATGTTACCATAAATTACAATTTCTACTTGTACGTCCCCTGCAGGTATATGATTCTAACTAAGAATGGGACGTTTTAAGTGTTACGTTGTGTGGGTTGGCCGTGAGCCTGGTTTGTACCTTACTTGGGGAGAATGTTATGCCCAAGTTAACGGTTTTCCAGGAGCTCGATATAAAGGGTTCTACTCAATTGAGGAGGGAGAGGCTGCACTGTACAGTGTTGTGGAGCATTGTCGACCGACACCAAGAATGAGTCGTCAAGAATATGCAATGGGCACTCCAAGTACTGTACGAGCCATGACCGACCCCCCTACATCACACGTGTCAACACAGTTGTCATGTTTATATTGTCTCACGATAGTACTTTTGTTTCTAGTTGTCCTCTTACTTTTTTTTATTTTGCTTGGTGTACTATTTATGTCCATGAGGAGCCGTTGATGTACCCTTCTTTTGAACTATGTACCGTTTTGAATTTAAATGACAAGTAATGGTGGTTTATGTAGACATCAATGAATTAATAATGGAGTTCGTTCATGAGGACGACGAGATGATTGAAGAAATTGAAGAAGTCATAATTGAAGCAATATCAGATCAGTATGCCACAAATGTGCCTAGACAAAAGATGTTTACTTCGGCACATACTGGTCATGTGTGGATACAAGAAGTGCTACAAGGGCATGAGCGGAGGGCCTATTGGGCATTCAGGCTTAGCCCTACCATGTTTATTGCACTGAGAGACATGTTAGTGGACAGGGGCTTACTATTTGACTCACGACATGTCACTGCCTATGAGCAACTAGCGATGTTCTTACATGCTGTTGGCCATGGTGTTGCGACTGGGGCATTGTGTGAGTACTTCCAGCACTCTTCACAAACAATCAGCTATTATGTCAATAACGTTGCTATGGCATTGGCATCTCTGAAGACGGAATTTATTCAGCTTCCTTCTAATGTGGGTGAATGTCACCCTCATATCCGAGGGAAGACATATTTCTATCCTTACTTCAAGGTATTTGATTTCTAATGGTCTAGCATTTCATTTTTAATAGTCTAAACAAAATCTTATGCATGCTCTTATATTTTCATTGCACTGTGTAGGATGCGATTGGGGCGATTGATGGAACACATATAATAGCTCATATTCCACGAAAAGACCATGGTCGCTTTCGTAACCGCAAGGGTTACATAAGCCAAAATGTAATGGGGGTTGTCTCTTTCGATCTCACTTTTCTATACATTGCTGTTGGTTGGGAAGGTTCTGCAGCAGATATGAGAGTATTGAAGTGGGCATTGGATCATGGCGGGTTTCGGGTGCCTCGCGGCAAGTACTATCTTGTCGACTCTGGATACGCAAACACGCGTAGTTTCTTAGCTCCTTATCGAGGACAACGGTACCACATTGGTTGCTTTAGAGGTCGTGGTCGACATTATGCTAATAAAAGAGAGAAGTTCAACCATAGACATGCACAACTGAGAAATTGTGTAGAGCGCGCGTTCGGTGTGCTCAAGAATCGTTTTCAAATCTTAAGGGAGGGTTGTATGTACCCATGGGAAACACAACGAAAGATAGTGCTAGCATGTTCTGTCTTCCACAACTTCGTTCGTCGAAGGGAGGGACATGATGTATATTTTAACATGGCAAATGAACGTGGATTTGCAGAAGATGATGGAGATATTGACTACCCCGTTGACATTGCGCCTAGCCAAGCTGAGCTAGTTGTAGGGGACCATGTCAGGGAGGAAATTACAGACCAACTCTGGGAGGAGAATAATTAGCTTTGGTAGATGTTTCCTTTGTTTGCTCTTTTCCGTTTTATCTTGCTTAGTTGTTATGCCATGTATGATTTATTTTTATTTCTATTTGGTAGACATTTGTATCGTTCACTATATGGCATGTAACTTTAATTCATATCTGCATTTTGTTTCTTTTCATTCATATGCACTGAAAATTGATGTTCATCTATATTTTGGATACCATGGTGTTTTTATTTCCTCTCATTTGTTCTTACAGGTGGTGCGCATACATGGTTGGAGTGCTTCTTTCTTAGACATACACTCAGATAGCAGGAGGCATGATTGCAGCCCTATACCGATTGCACGTTTGGGTAGTAGGAAGGCATACGTGCAACCCTACCCAAGCATGTCTTCGGATATTAGCACGGCATGATTGCAGCCCTATCTGAGTGTTGTAATGTATGGACAATGATGAAGGAAGAAGTAGTGAGTCTATTGGTTGGATGGCTTTTAAGCAACCCCAATAGATGATGAAACTCCTTTTTCTGAGTCCATCTTTAATATTTTGATGAAGCATTTGTTTCATTTCATTATTTTAATCTTCAGTTATTATGGGGGTTGCATGAGCCTCATTTGATTTCATACTATTTTTATAAACTTATTATGGGGGTTGCATGAGCCTTGTTTGATTTCATGCTATTTTTATAAACTTATTATGGGGGTTGCATGAGCCTCGCTTGATTTCATGCTATTTTTATAAACTTATTATGGGGTTGCATGAGCCTCACTTGATTTCATGCTGTGTAGTATTAATTTTCATTCATAATTGTGGAACATGCATGAGCCTCCCTTATATTACAGTTGAATGGTATGAGCCTACCATGAATCTTGGGTATGTTTTCAACTGTCATTTCACTCATTTACTGTGTTTGTGTTTTGTTAGTTGGGGAGTCTTATATACTTTTTGTTTTTTTCTCTTTTCATCTGTCTGAGATAAATTCTCAACGGCACTACAAGATGGTACCAACTTTGGACACATGTTCGTGAACGTCGAAATGATGATCCGAGAGTTTCATATAACCGAAAAATGCACCCACTGTTGTCTCACAAAAAGCGCCGCCTCCACTTGCAAAAACTTGTAACTATGATGTTATAGGTTACAAATATTTGTAAAAGTTGTATCAATAGCTATTGCTAAAACTCTGTAAAGGGATATTGTACCTTTTCACTTTATTGTTATTATTCAAAGAAAAAAATTCCTTACATTCTGTACTTGCCTTCAAAGCCTTTAATTTATGCACAAATGTCAGAATTATAGATATATTATTTGTATAATTATTTAAAAGAAAGAAAGTTTTAGGATGTTGGACTTGAACAAATCATATTTAAGGAGCATGGAAGGTAGCTTTCCCACTCAAAACCGGAGGTGAAGTGATCCAAAAATTCAGCACACTAAACAAAATATCCGGTTCCATTTTCATGCATTTTACGATGCACCAAACAAAGTCACCAGTTTTGAAATCTTTTTTGATTTCTTCGATTTTAAAACCAGAAATTTTAAAATAAAAATATTACGATTATTTACGACGCACCAAATAACATCTTAGACATCCTTGGTCTATATAATAGCTTTCTTGGGTAGCCAATCAGGCAGAATGGGATCCATGCTTATTGTTCCCATGACATGGAAAGGACCATTTGAGGATTTAATTAAAGAAATCCAATGTGGGCATTTGTGCATGCATGTCACACAAACGCCTAACATTCTCAGCAAAATAGCTAGTACGTCAGATTCTTGATAGCATATATTAGTCTGTAAAGTACCTGCTCCCTGTTGTTTATGTCAAGTGAATGTTTCACTAGTGCTCTAATCATTCACCACTAATTGAAGAGCATAGAATAGTATTTTCAATTTCTTATTCTACCAAATCGGAATTAGTAGGTAGTAGGATAAGAAGGGTAATTTGGACAAAAAAAGTACTTATTCTCCTTCTTATTCCCTCATTCGTAATCAAAGCAATTAGAATAACTTCTTATTCTATCTTCAATTCATATGCGCTGCCAAATCAAAAGACTTCTTATTCTAGAATAAGCCATCCGGCATAACTTATTCTAGAATAAGAAATCCGGGAAACAAAGTGAGGCTAAAGGTTTTCATGAAATTCTTCCTTAAATGTCCTCTTTCTCTTTTTTTTATGATATAATAAAGAATTTCATTAAATAAAGAAGTATTTTTCATGCCTTGAAACCTTTCCTTAACTTCCTGTGATGTGCACATGATTTTTCCTTTAGCAAAAAACTGATTTTTCCTGAAAATTTGTCAATTCGGGTTCTGTAAAATTCAAAATGCGTCCACTCAGACATACGTCTTTCCACCATAATTCTTTTTTTCAGAAATTGAATTTAATCCTCAAAACCTGATTTAACCCTAAATTGCGTCTGTAACATTGGATGCCTTTCAACTCTCTCTCCAACTTTTTCTAGGATTCTGCCATTAATTCTGTGATTAATTCCACTAATACGCGTCAACACACTAAAACGCCTTTCATAATTTTCCTCTGTACGGCTCTGACCAGAATTGGCGGTAATCTGAAACACGTCAGCATGTGTTGACGTCTTTCAATCAATTTCAAACAGTTGTCCTTGCCGCCTCAACTTATGCGCCCTAAAACGCATATGTTTGAGTCGACGTCTTTTAACCTTTTTGTTAACAGACCCGCGAAGGCCCCCTTTCTTCCTCACTTTTCACAAAACTCTCTCTCTCCTTTACCTCTCCGGCGACCGGCGATCTCACTCTTTCCCCCTCGAAAACTCCCTTCTCGAGCTATGGAACGCGGTGAGGGCTCTAAGAAAATGAAAACCTTAGCCAAGAGGCGGCGGAGGCAAGAGGAGGAAGCTCCTGAGGAAGTTCCGGCGGCGTTAGCCGAAGTTGCGGCGTTTTTGCAGGAGGAACTCCCTCCACCGGCACCCATGGCGGTGGAAGAAGAAGAGGAGGGCGACCTCCACACGGTAAGATCCCTATGGTTTGAATGAGGTGGAGAAAAAGAGGGAAGAAAGGGGTTCTGACAAGAACCCGGGATCTGGGCTTGAAAGGCGTCCAGACCAGGTGACGCCATTCAAAAGGCGTCACTATGGGCTGACGTCTTTCAAGACTAATTCCGAATTTTAAATTGGGCAGAAAATAAGTTTGAATTGCGTCAGGACATGTTGACGTGTTTTGAAAAACGTCTATATGTGCGGATGCCTTTCAAAACAGAACTGTTTTTGCTATTTTTATTCATTACTGACCCTATTTTTTTTTATGTTTTTATTTGCAGGGAGTGATGAGGTCCATGATTAGTTGGGACCTAGTGATAGGGGCTTATAGAGGGCTCCCGAATTTCCAGAAGGCGCGCCTGCACCGGATGGGGTTCGGCGATGTATTAGACATCGAGCCATTTTGGCTCGATTTGGTCCTCCTGCAGGTACTGTGAGAGAGGTGGCATGCAGAAAGCCGTGCTTTCCTAATGCCGTGGGGGCATATGGTCCCCACCCTAGAGGATGTGGCCAGAATCACTGGCCTCAGGGTAGAGGGCCGACCTGTGAGTGGGGTGACTTACCCCAACTACCAGGGATTGGCAGAGGCTCTATTAGGGATAGAGGTGTCCAGCTTAGGTAGGGAGTCTAGGATGGTTCCTAGGGTGGAGGTAGAGGCTGCCCTAGGTCTAGATGAGCCCCGGCGTCGGTCTGACGAGACCCGGGAGGAGTTCAGGGATAGGTTAGCAGAGTCGTCTTCCTTCGTCTACTGTAGCGACCCAAGTCAGGGGGAGGAGGTAGATAGGCAGCTTAGAGTCTTTCTAGTTTTCTTTTTTGGTCGGTTGCTCTTCGGTACGAAGGGCGACCATATCCACTGTAGATTCCTATACCTGTTAGATGACTTAGAGAGTTTAGGGGTGTACGCCTGGGGTGCGGCCCTTCTGACCCACCTCTTCGCTGATTTGTCTGCGGTCACGCCGGACCGTGAGACCACCGTCAGCGGCTTCTCGCCGTTCCTCCAGGTATTAAGTTATTTAATTATTTGTTTATGATATGCAATGCAATATGATATGATGCTCTTTCCTAACTTATATGTTCATGAATGCAGGTTTGGAGTTACCATTACTTCCCGCTCGGTAGAGCGCGGATTGTTCGACCCGGCACCATCCCATTGACATGCCGTTGGCAGCCAATTGTGGACACCGCCCCCCAGCATCACCAGCTGACGGCCCTCCGCCGTCAGTTTCTCGACTATCCAGAGCTTCTGGTGAGTTCTTAATTTATTCAATTTTATTAAATGCAATCTTTTATTGTTTAAATGCAAATTATTTATATGAATGCATCTAATCTATATGCAGGTGATCTGGCGCCCGTACCTTGGTATGGGCGAGGAGGGTCAGCCGTGGGTGACAGCTGGCAGGAGGAGGTTCGGGAGGCAAATGTGGGTGCATTGCCTCAACGAAATCGAACCCCTCCGCCTTCGGCTCGTGATGAGGACCCTGGGCCTCCACCATAAGTGGATCGACGAGGAGGTCCCGGAGGGTGTAGGAAGGAGCATGAGGGGCAAGCAAGCCCTCACTGATTGGCGAGCGAAATTCCCGGAGCAATATGAAGACTGGCATCGCCGGGGTGTCAGAGTGGAGTCATGGGCGGAGAGTAGTGAGGCCTACCTCCAGCAGTACCGGGCCCACTACGCTGATCAGCTTCGGCTCCTCTGACCACTCGATGTAAGTATGCATTTATGCGTCTTCAATTTTATTATTATCTTGATTTATATTTGTGAGTGAATGTGTGTATGTGTGACATGCAGGATGCACGTGATGCGGTCATCATCGACCTCTGGGCCCGCCTACATGATGCGGAGGCCCAGCTAGAACAAGTCCAGAAAGAGTTGTTTGATCTGGTATGTATGAATGAATATGAATGATTGTTTTAATTAATTAATTGTTCTGGCGATTGACGCTGACGGTTGTCTTTTGGTGCAACGAGCCGTCTACACCCAGGCGGCTCCCCCTTCCTTTGGAGCTTCGTCTTCTTCCTCTTCGGCCTATGATGCGGCTCTGGCTGACCTCTAGAGCCAGCTCGCCTCAGCCATTCATCGGGCTTCTCTTGCGGAGGAGGACCGGGCTGCTCGGGTAAGTTCTTCGACTTTTCGAATTTTAATTTTGATTGCATGATTGCCTTGGGCTAATAAAATCTTCTTCTGCAGGTCGCTGAGCTTCAGGAAGCCCTTCAGAGGGTTGAAGCGGAGCTGGAGCATTCCCGCGCTGCAGCTGCTCGTGCTGAGGCTGATGCGGCGCGGATCCGGGCTCTGGAGGAGCAAGTGGCCCGACTCTCGACTGGAGATCTTGCGCGCCTCCAGATTCGCCTGGAGGTCGTAACCGAGGAGAGAGATCGCGACCGCCTTCGACTGGAGAGTCTTCAGGGTCGGCTGTCAGTTGCAGAGCATGAGCGCAAGATGGTGGAGGAGAGGTATCAGCGAGCTCGACAGCGTGCCCATGAGCGTGGTTTGACCAGTGCTTTCACGGCCAGTGTCGCCATGTCTTCTGGCCAGGCCGGGCCGAGCGCGATGGGACCACCTCCACCTCCCAGCCGAGGACCAGCACCGGATGCACCCGACGAGGCCCAGAGCCAGCTTGATGAGGGCGGAGGGGAGAGCCAGCCTTGAGGGCTTATGTATCTTCTTTTTTTTTTCATGTATCATGTACAAAAACACTTTTTGATGATATACACGAAACTTTTGGCTCCAATCTTGTGTTCCTGTGTATCCTGTACATCACTTAACAAACAGGTTAAGTATCTATTTAGGCTTAGCCCCTTGCCTGACCAAATAAATGGTCAATTGATCTTTTCCTTCAATAAATGGTCAAGGTGCATGGCCTTTATTAACAAAGGTAATCAAACTATAAGCAAACTTAAGCAAAATGTGACATGCAAGCAGACAAATGTTTACTGGAAATAAAAGGAATGAAACATACTGAGTGCAACAAGCAAATGCTAATTGAGATATTTTTGTTGTTCTGAAATATTCATTTTTGTTTGGGTTTTGAAATATATGCTTTTTTTTGAATTTTGACATATGTATTTTTTTTTTAAAATTTTTGACATATGCATATTTTTTTGGATTTTTGACATATGTATTTTTTTTGGATTTTTGACATATGTATTTTTTTTGGATTTTTGACATAAAGACCAGCATGGTACTCAGATCAAAAGATCATATTCATTTATTAACTTAATTTCCAAATTGTTCTTTAACAACTTAACTTAAACCCATCGTGTTTGAACTTGTGTTTCCATTCGTGATCCAATTTGATGATTCGACCCTTAGTCAATCTAAGCCATTCCTTACGTTTGGAGTACACTTCTTTAAAAAGAAAGGAAGAATAAGTTTTAAAAAGCCTATGAGAAAGTTCCGGAGACCTAAAAAGATGTTCCTTTTCTACCCTAGTATCTGTTGGGGTTCGGTCATTTCTTTCCGGGATATTTATCGACCTTGCGTTCCCTTTTGTTTCATTTCATGGCCTTGATGTAATGTTTGTAATGTGATGGCCTTTTGATTTGACATTTGGCTTTTGCCTTTTGCTTTTGCTTTTCTATTTTTTTTCTTTTCTTTGGGACGGATCTCCCCTTTTTTTTTTATGACGGCCTCCTACTAAGATGGTGGGTATTCTTGGTAGTCTATTCTAAGCCTCGTTCCGACATCATGGGCCGAGTTTAAAACGGAATTTGGCTTTAAAAACGAATGATTTGTACTTTACACTTTTAGTCAAGCTTTTGATATTCTTTAGGACTTGGCATCTCTTGTTACTCGCGAATCAAACGTGTCAGTGTGTAGTAATGGGTTTTAAGTTAAATTATTCAGACTGATAAGGAAATTTGAGTTTATAAATTTTCTGATTCCACTGGTCTTTGTACCATGCTGATCGACTCTTTAACCTAAGGGTAGTATTTCTTAAGGTGTAAACCATTCTAGGGATGATTTAGCTCTTCTCCTTCTGCATTAACAAGACGATAAGCATTACCAGAAAAAGCGTGCGATACAACATAAGGTCCTTCCCAGTTGGGTTGGAGCTTAGAACGCGGACCACCAGGTTTTACAAAAATCCTTTTGACGACCATTTCACCGACTTTGAACTTACGTTCAATGACTTTCTTTTGATAAAAACGTGCTAGTCTATTTTGATAAACTTTTGCATGATTAGCAGCTGACCATCTTTTCTCGTCTAAAAGTTCCAATTGAGCAAGGAGTGCTGAACGATGTTCATCAATGGAAAATTCCTTATTCAATTGTACTCTTAATGACGGTATGAGGATCTCATATGGAACTACCGCCTCCATTCCAAATGTTAAGGAATAAGGAGTTTGCCCAGTGGGCGTGCGGATTGTAGTTCGGTAGGCCTATAGAGCCTCAACCAATTTTTCTGGCCAGTCTGCGAATTTATTAGATTTGCACGTCTTTTTGATGATTTTTATCAAAGTCTTACTTGTTGCCTCTGCTTGGCCATTGCCTTGCGGATAATAAGGAGACGAATGATGCAATGCAATTCTGTACCTGTTGCAGAGGTCTTTCAATTCTTGTGACACGAACTGCGGTCCGTTGTCGGTGACGATGGTGCTTGGAATTCCAAATCGCGTGATGATGTTCTTCATGATGAACTTGCAGACGGTTGATGCTTTGATCTCCACGTACGCTTCAACTTCTGCCCACTTGGTGAAGTATTCCGTTGCCGTGAGAATGAAAGATTTTTGCTTGATGCCGGAATCTGGATTACCAAGGGGTCCAATAATGTCGAAAGCCCACATAGAGAAAGGCCATGGGGAGGAAACAGGATGGAGTGAAGATGCAGGAGAATAAATTTTGTCGGCATGAAGTTGACACTTAGCACACCTACGAACATATCCTACACAGTCTTCTTCCATGGTTGGTCAATAAAATCCTTGTCTAAGGATCTTCTTTTCTAACATCTGTCCATTGACATGGCCACCACAAATTCCACTATGAGCTCCTTCCATAACCTTCCAAAGCTCATCTTCGTCTAGACATCTCAGAAGAACTCCATCAAAACCTCTCTTATACAATGCTCCCCCAACTAGGGTGTATCGTTGAGCAACTCTCCTGATAGCTCTCTTCTCCTCAGTTGTAGCTTCCTCAGGATACGATTGATCTTCACAATATTTAGCAATTTCATAATACCATGGCTTTTGTTCATCATTCATCTCTTCTAACAGCTCTATTAACATGATTTCTCTTTTTTCCACAATATCTCCGTCTCTGACTTTCTTCAGCAACTTCTCCTTAGTTCTAAGAAATGAAGGGTCTTTCACGGCAGGTGAAAGACGCCTATGAACTATGATTGATTCGGATTGCTTGCTTATTGGAAAATCAAGAGAAGATGCCAATGAAGCTAGAGCGTCAGCTAAGATGTTCTGATTCCTAAGGACATGGACAAAGATCAATTTTGTGAAAAGCTTTGAGTAAGCAGAAGTAAGTTCTTGATAAGGCTTGAGCTTGGGATCAAGAGTTCGATACTTGGTCAGCACTTGGAGAAGAATCAGTTGGCTATCACCCACAATCCTGAGTTTGGTGGCACCATGGAAATGAGCAGCCTCGAGGCCAGCAAGGAGTGCCTCGTATTCAGCTATATTGTTGGTGACTGGAAAATCAAGCTGAAAGGCTTGGGGAATGGTGATACCTTCAGGTGATAACAGAACGATACCGATCCCCTTTCCATGAGAATTCAGAGTTCCGTCAAAATGCAGAGTCCACATATCATCTCTGATTTGATTTACGGACATCAGTTCCTCATCCGGAAACTCTGATCGCACTGGATCAAATCGAGGAAGGGGATGATGAGCGAGATGTTCTGCTATGACATAGCCCTTGATCGCTTTCTACTGAATATAAGTGATATCGAATTGAGATAGAAAGCTTTGCCATCGCGCTAACCTATCAGTAAGAACAGATTTCTTCAGAAGGAATTTGATCGGATTCATCCTAGCGATGAGATAGACTTCATAGGCCAGAAAATAATGCTTTAATTTCTGAACAACCCAGACCAATGCTGCACATGTTTTCTCCATCGCCGTGTATCTCTGTTCAGCGGGGTTGAGAAGTTTAGAGAGATAGTAGGCCGCCCTCTCTTTTCCTTCTTCATCTTCTTGTGCTAGGACAGCCCCCACTGCATCACCCAGGACTGAAATATAAAGTATCAATGGTTTGCCTGGAGATGGTGGTCTCAAAACAGGAGGACTTGCCGTCTCAATCGAATGCCTCCTGACACTTATCGTCCCAATCGAATTTGACTCCCGGCTTGGTAAGCTCGTAAAACGGCTTACACCTTTGTGAGTGCTGGGATACAAAACGGCGAATAAATTGTAACCTCCCGATTAATCCTCTCAGCTCCTTCAAATTTTTGGGAGGCGGCATTTCTCTAATAGCCTTCGCCTTGTTGGGATCGATCTCGATTCCCCGTTTGCTGACGATGAATCCAAGCAATTTTCCTGAAGATACCCCGAATACACATTTCTTGGGGTTCATCTTTAACTGATATTCTCTCGATCTCTCTAATACCCTTGCCAAAACTTTGGCATGCTCAGCCTTTGTCTTAGATTAAACCAATAAGTCATCCACATACACTTCCAAATCTATGTGCATCATGTCATGGAATATTGCCATCATAGCCCTCTGATAAGTAGCTCTAGCATTTTTTAATCTAAATGGCATGACGACATAACAGTATGTTCCCCAAGGTGTAGTGAATGACGTTTTCTCTTGATCCTCTTCTGCCAGCTTAATCTGATTGTATCCTGAAAACCCGTCCATAAACGATAGAGTTTCATAGCCAGCGGTATTATCAATGAGTACGTCAATATGAGGCAATGGAAAATCATCTTTAGGACACGCCCGGTTCATATCGTGGAAATCAATGCAAATTCTGACCTTCCCGTCCTTCTTCATAACCGGGACTATGTTGGCCACCCATTGTGGATAAAGGACAACTCTAATAAATTTGGCTTTATGCAATTTGTCAACCTCTTCCTTCATTTTCAGAGCCATTTGTGGGTGGAATCGCCTTAATTTTTGCTTGACCGGACTAGCTCCATCCTTTAATGTCAACCTGTGTTCAACTAAAGATGAGTCTAACCCTGGCATATCTTCATACCTCCAGGCGAAAGTGTCCTTGTAGTCCTTAAGTACTTGTACCATTGTCTTCTCATCCTCTGTAGAAAGATTTTTGCTGACGAGGACAACTTTAGGTTCGTCTTCAGTCCCTAAATTGATTTCTTTGGTGGGCTCTTCTACGGCAGCTGAGGGTTCATCGAATCTCTTCACTCCACTGGCATATGCCTCTGCTGCGTCCTCGTCATCTTCCTCATCTTCAACAATGGGGTCCTTTTCATGTACTAACTCGTATACCCTGTACCCATCATTGACTGACTCATCATCCATACAGTCTTCTGGCATCTGAATTGGATTTTCTAAAAACTGAGGGATTAAAGAATAAGAAAAGCATCTATCAGCTAAATCCTGGAGGTATCTATCTAGAATTCGCCTACCCTTAGACTTCTTAGACTTCCTAACCTGCCTAACCTGCCTAAAACTAGACTGCCTAACTTCACTAAACTCCCTATTATAACCTAATGAAGATGAAGCAGGATAGAAATCCTGGGATACAAGTGGAAATACAAGAGAATCCTCCCGAAGGGAGGGGCAGAGTAGATTTAAGAGAGAATCTTGACCGAAGGACCTACGCGACGGGGTGCGATCGGACAAGTAAGAAGTTTCCTCGATAAAGATCTGAGAAGAATTTGTTGTAAAATTGGCGTTTTTTTTTTGATATCAGAGGAATTAAACATGAAACATGAATGAATACAAATAGAAGGAGAATCAGATGGAGGAAGTGGCACCAAGGCCAGAGGATTAGGGGGATCATATAGCAATATGTCCCAGATCAAATCATACATCCTCTCTAGATCGAGGGGAGGTTGTGGAATAAGGTCCCGAGGGGACAGGGTAATCATAACGGGCAGAGCCCGTGGAATATCTTCAATAATGACCCGCGACCAAGTCGGGGTCAAGAGCAATGTACGAAACAGAGTATGGAGCATGAAGACATGGGAAGGATATGTCCCCCTCCAGAGCAGATATATTGTGTAACCAGCTTCATAAGGGTCATCTGGCTCCCTTTCGTCGGTCTCTTCAGACAGCAATATCCGCTTATCAAAGATGGTACCAGGGCTTTCAATCAGCTCATCAATCTGCGGCGGCCACTTGGGTTCGGCAGGATCTAGGAATAATCTGTTCAGTGCAATGTAAAGGTCTCTCAGATCGAACCACCTGTACCATTCGCATTCAGGATCATGGAATTTTCTCCTTTTCATAGGCCGCAGAGCCTCCAAGGATTGGTACGTAAGCAGTTCTGAGCAATGCCTGGCCAAGTCCCTCCCATATATGTCATGGAAGTCAAAACACAAAGTAATGACCACTGTGTTGTCGTGACTAAGTATGGGCCCTTTCACAAAGTGCGTATATAGGGTCCATGTTAGGGGATCTCGGCCTTCCTTGGGTGGTGTAGACATTGTCTCCAGGATTTCCTGACCATCTTGTTGCTGAACCCTGTCTTGTTTCAATTTCCTTGGCCTGTAGCCCAGACCACTTCCAGGTGCTGCTCGGTGATCTTTAACAGGAGTGGTCCTGCCTTGTAGCTGTGTGCCCAGACCTCTCCCAGGCTGATAGCCGTTCTTCATCATAATTCTCCATCCTGGGGTACTCATGCACTTCCCCCTTTTTATGGCATTTAACGGGTATGGAGAAATAGTGGCGGCTTTTAGAGGATCAGCCACTGGATGGTAGACCTGTAATACCGACAGAAAATGTTGTCGACCAGGTAAAGAAGTAGATTTAACATTCAAAGTATAAGTAGCAACAAGGATCGGCATGCTCGTTACCTTAATAATTCGTCCTTTGAAAGGGAATTTGAGGCATTGGTGATTCGTAGAAGGAATTGCCTCAAGAGTTTTAATATAAGGACGACCCAAAATGACATTTATAGAAGGGTCGATTTCTAGGATGTGAAATTCGACCTCTGCATGACTTACAGGGCCTAGCTCCACCTTCAAATAAACCATTCCCAGAGAGGAACGGGTAGAATTGTCATATGCTGTCACAGAGATGGGGCTAGGCAACCATTTTTCTTTGGGCACACCGCACAGCTCCAGGGTCTTCGGAGGTAAAACATTGATCGAAGCCCCTGTATCTACCAAGCATGCATTCACGGCCTTCTTACAGATGTTGACCGTGATGCTCAGAGCCATGCTTCTGGCTGCTGGCGGTGCTAGTTCCGATGTGTGAAATGTAATGGAGGGCTGATCCCCCTGAGGAACTAGTAGTGCTGCAATTTTTTCTACCGGCACGTCCTCGTTGACCATCACCTTCTGTAGATATTCCATTAAGGCTTCTTGGTGACTCTTCGACCTTTTGATCAGTTCAAGTACGGTGATCCGTGCCGGTGTTCTGTCCAGATGTTTCAACAAATCATATTGAGTGCCTGGTGCACTCTCTTCATTATGGGCTTCCTTAGTCGGCTGTGATGGGCCGTCTCTAACTATGGACTGAGGAAAGACTTTGTTGAAAATCCTTCCACTTCGGAACGCATGTTCCTCAACCGTGGAGGATCCGGGTGACACCTTAAGTACCGCAGGGTTGGATGGTGCGGATGATGTAGGTGATGGCGTAGGGTTAGGTGGTGATGGCGAGGTGCGGATTAAAGGCTTAGACGGTTGGATGGTGGATGGGTAAGTAGTTGGTGAAGTGGGGAATGGCACGCGTAGTAGCGGTCTAGATGGTAGGAGAGTATCTGGGTAGGTGGTAGTGGTAGTGGGCGAAGTAGGGAATGGTACGCGGAGCAATGGTCTAGATGGTAAAAGGGGTGCGTAGTTGGTTTGCGGTGGGTTATATGATGGAGGCGTAGGAGTGTGGGGCGTAATGGGCTTAAGGAAAGCGGGTAGTGGTAATGGGTTATTGGGTGCGGGTGAGTGATATGTGGGTGTCGGTAGAGGGGTGATGGTAATGGGTTGTGGCCTAGGTATGCGGATGGTGCGGCGTGGTGGTCGTTCTGCGGTACTTGGAATATGACCCGTCGAATAAAGAGAGGAAGAGTCCTCTATTCTCCACTGTTGCCCACGGTTAGCCTCAGACTGGCTATTTGTCAGGATAGGGGCAACTTGGTTTTGGTTCTGGTGCTCCGGGAGCGGGTTCTGCACTATGCCCATGTTGGGTGGTGGTGCTGCTTGTGCTGGTGGTCTTGCTTGCTGCTGTGGTCTTCTTGCCTTCAGGGTTGATATACACTTTTTCATCTCCTCCCAGTCTATGCCGCCCTGCTCGTTGAGATCATGAATGTAATCTCTAAACTGGAAGCAGGTGTCAATGGTATGCCCAGGTTGCCTATGGAAGTAGCAATACTTGGACGTGTCGGCATTTTGAGGCCAGACGGCCTTTTCCCTTGGCAAAACTAAGGCATTAGCTACCATTAGAGCACTGAAGATATCTGCCAAGGATTCTGGGAGGGCCGGATATTCTGCCCTCTTAGGGCCTGGAGGTCTTCTCTGCTGATTATAGTCAGTAGGAGGAGGGACATTGTGGTATGCCGGCGGTGCGCGCTACTGATACTGTAGCTGTTGCTGTTGCTGATATTGCTGCTGTTGGGGTTGCTGGTACTGCTGTTGCCGTTGCGGCGGCTGCTGTAGCTGTTGTTGTTGCTGGTTCTGGTTCGGCTGCTGGGGCCGCTGATACTGTTGCTGATAATGGGGGTTCTACTGCTGCCTGTACCCCTGCTGGTTTGGCTGCGGTGGCCTCTGGTACTGCTGCTGGTTCTTCACGAACTGGGGCGAATTATTATTCTTGCTACTAACTTGCTCGTGAGAGAGCGTTCCCTCAGTAGTCGGACCTGTGCTGGGAGAGTTTGACACTGCAGGCTTCCGAGGTGGAGGCCTGCTAGATCTGTGAGGATCAAAGACGCTGGAAAACGTAGTGTCCTTGAAGGCATTCTGGCAGTACCGTGCTCTTTCATAGAGCTCTGCCATGTTGGTCAGATTGTTCAAGGAGAGGACTAGCTTGAACTGGGGCGTGGCGTTGGAAATTAACATCTTCACTTGCTCAGATTCGGACAAGTGATCCTTCACCTTTTCGGCCAGGCCCCGCCACCTGTCAGCAAAACTGACAAACTCCTCATCAGGTTTCATCTTTTCTACTATGAGGTCAGTGATGGACAAGGAGGGTGCAACTCTGTCTTGGTACCATTGAATGAATTTACGAGAGACGATACCGTAGTCCTCTACTTCAGAGGGTTTCAAGAAAAAGAACCACTCGAGGGCTGGTCCCTCTAGAGATCTCCTTAACAAAAAGGCCAACGACCTCTTATTGTTCTGCCAAAAAGACGATCCATACATAAACTCCTTCAAATGTGTGAAGGGGTTACCAGTACCGTTGTACTTCCGGTACACTGGCATCTCAGAGGGTGGTAGGTGGAATACCGGCAGGCTCGGCAAATTGATCTCTGGCGCAGCTTTAACCCCCATCATCTTTTGGAGGTTGTTGAATTGCTCATCCATGCGCTCCATTTTGGCCAGCAACGCTTGCGTGGTCAGATCTGCCTGGGGAGGAGGAGGAGGTGGAGGTACTTGATAAGCCTACTGCCTAGAGTACGTTGAACAGGGAGGACAATAAAGGGGAGGTCCGGTAGAGCTTCCGCCATGCCCGAGGGCATTTTGATAAGCAGGCGTTTGCGGTCTAGCCGGTTGCCTAAAGGATGAAAGCTGCGGCCCAGCTGGCCGAGAAGTAATATGGAGGCCTTCCATGGCCTGATGGACGTAAGGAGGATGAAGAGGAGGTTGTTGAGTAACAACAGGGGGAGCCACAGGGTTCGGCTCAGCAGGCTGCGTGGGTGCCTTCCCCTTCAGAATAGACTGGATCGCCTCGAACTGCTAAGGGTCCAGTCGGGAGGCAAGAACTCCCAAAGCGTTGACAAGATCCGAAGGATCAGAGGATGAGGGATCATTCTTATTCATGTCCCCCTCAAGATTGGGATTAGGAATCACATATTCATGTGGGGGAAGATCAGGATATCGATCTTGGGGATGAAAGAGAGGTGTCCGAACATTCCCATCTTGTCGATATGGAATGGGGACAGAATTACGGGAGGCATCAGCATCTCTCCCGTTCTCATAGTTGTAGTCCGAATCGCGGGGGGCATTAGCATCTCCCTCGTAGTTGATGATGGCGTCTTGAGCCATACTCAAGTCCCTGCCTGATCGCAGCAGCATGATGTTAGATTCTTTTTTTCAAAGATTTTGACAAACAAGTTGCACAGAGATTAATCAATCAAGTGGATGCTTAACGTGATTTTGAGATTCCTTGTTGAGTTATTTGGATTTAATTAAACCACAAATTCGCTCAGGGAAAGGATCCTAGTTTCAGTTCAATATCCACCGTTATTCTCTAGGGCTTTCTCTCACAACGCTTTTGGAATCTAGCCGGGACTTCAATTGGTACAACCAGCCCGATGATCAAGGAGGAATACCTTGATTTTGGGGACTTATGGAGGCCTTAACGTCAACTTCTCTAGTCTGATCAAGGGACCAACCCAATCAGAGAGAGTTGCTGACGTCAAGTAGTGTGTTCCTAAGAAAAGGAGGGTATTCGCCTCAATGCGTATGTCCTACGGCCTGGATGGCCTCTAATGCTTAATAATAATGGGTAGCTAGCACTCAAGCCACAAAAATCTGAAAACTGAAAAATAACTAAGAAACTGTCTGAATCGCGTCGATGGTAGTCGACGCTATTCAAAACAGAACCTTAATTTTTTCGCAGAAACAGATGCAGACAGCAGAGAAAATATGAAGACTGAAAGGCGTCTGGGTGTATTGACGCGGTTTGAAACGCGTCAATTCTCCTAGATGCTTTTCAAGTCGCAGAAACAGTTTTGCAGGAGGATTTTCTGGGTTGAATCCACCTCAAACAGGATAAAAGCAGTAAATAATAAATTCATGCAGATTTTTTTTTTAGTTCCAAATTTTAACAGGATGATTTACTAACTAAACAACTAGAAAATCAATCAATCACACATCATTTTCATCACAAAAATAGCTTTTTTTAAACTAATCAAGGGGAGGGCAAGATCTTGCCACTGGGGTGTGCACGTGGTGCACGAGGGAAATTAACTAAACTAAAACACTCACCAATTGGTGAGGACGTGTCGAGAGACACAAATGGTGCATCGTGGGTGCCCAATTGTTGATAGCAAGAACAAAAAACTAAAAGATGGCGAGACCAAGTCCCACCGTGATCGCCAAAAAAGCTGTGAGTGCTTAAAATGATCGTGTGATTAACATGAAAAATCTATATTGTTTAGTGCAAAATAGACCTATTAAAAACAGAAAACTACGTGAAGTGATCGCCAGAAACTTTTGACTTAAAAGTTTCAAAAGAAAGTTTTGATCGCCTACCTGTTTGAATGCGGAAGATGTTAAGCTCTTGATTCCCCTCCTTCAGCCGGCTGAAGAAAGAGAGCCATTTCTTTGTTCTTTGTTCTTGCTGTTGAATTTGAAGTTGAGGATTTGAGGATCGTCCAGAAATTCTTGTGACTTTGTGCTTGATTTACCCCTTTTGATTCTCCTTTTTGTTGAGTGCAGCATAAATAGAAAGAAAAGAAATGAAGAAAACAATGATGAGAACTTTAAGCGAAAATAGTATCTGTTCTAATCATGATGTTAAACATGCAATTAAACAGCAAACTTACTTGTTGAGTGGCTTTTGAAACCCCTTAATCAAATAGGTTTTGAAAAGAATGAATGTGTTGTGTGTTGCATGGAGTGAATGATGAAGAATGTAGAACTAAATGAAATGAATGCAGAAAATAAAGACTTATGCCCAATGGTTGAATTCTTGAATGGATGAAGAATCTTGAAAGGACGCCGACTTCTGGAAATGGCAGCGCTTCGGCGTTCCGACGTTGTTGCTTCGATCTTCAACTCGCTATTGCTCAATAATAATCAACTCAAGATTACGCTTAACATTTTTTTCTCTTCAAGATGTAAGGTATTTATAGGCTTCTTCTGCGTCCGCGGATTTACATGGAAAAATTTGGGATTTATCCATCTTAACCAACAGATAAATACAGATTAATTCATCTTTATCTGTAATTATCTAAAACACGTCCACATTGGCTGACACCTTTCAGATTAATTAAGATAAGGATAAACATCCGAGAAAACTTATCTTTATCTGTATTAGCTAAAACGCGTCTACATGTGAAGACGTCTTTTACACTAATTAAGATAAGGATAAACATCCGGAAGAGAAGTAGAAATAGCCTAGGAAACATAAAACGCGTCAATACTCACAGACGCCTTTTAGTTAATTAATCAACTGATTAAAATTCAAATTTAAACGTTAAAACAGGAATAAACTCTAAATCGCGTCCACACAGGTTGACGTCTTTTAGAATTCTGCATATTTTAACTGAAATTTGAGCTAAAATCAATTCAATTGATTAACTTAAACATGTCTGTTAAACCCGACACTTAAAAAGATCAATAAAAATTAACCAATGGTTAAATATCAGACAATTCTGAGGCATTATTATATGATATGAAATTTACTCGAAATGACGTCAAAATTAGCGTGTCTACACCGAGAGCGAATGATTCCTTATTGACATACAATTCCCTTCGACGGTATTCCGCTGTACCCAATCCTTGGCGTATTAGAATCCCGTGGCTAGAGATTCGTAAACCAAGGTCAAAGCACATAAGTCCACCGCCAAGGTGTCTTTGGTGTCTCAGGTCCGAGGACCATCCACGCAACTGCAACAATAGAATCAAGCTGGTTGAAAATGAGGTACAATACCATCCAGCGATTCAGTCGGATCAGTTCAGTGAACTCATTCTCCAATGAGCACCTACAGATTCGCCTTAGTGTCTCCACACAAGTGACTTATGAGATCAGTCACCCTCATCATATGAGCAGGAGTAATCTGTACTAGTCTAACCGGATATCTGATGTCTTTCTCGGATATCCTCTGACTAGGAACGATTAAGAATATGTGTGTTTAAGTGATCAGTCTCATTAGTATGATCTCATCATAATCTGATCACTATAGCACATATCCACGGACTTCATTATGAAACGATAATTAATGCAATTTACACATAATGAATATTATGCCATTTTATTAATAAATGAACAAGATTTACATAGTAAGATTGGCTTGTAGGCCACCTAAAACTAACAATCTCCCACTTGGACTAAAGCCAATCACCTTTACACAATAAGCCTATAGACTCTAGGTGACGCTCAAACACAATTTGAGCCAACGGCTTTGTCAGCAGATCTGCTACATTGTCGACGGATGGAACTCTTTCCACTACTACATCTCCTCTGGATATGATCTCTCTGATAAGGTGAAAGTGCCTCAGAATATGCTTCGATTTCTGATGGGACCGCGGCTCTTTTGCTTGCGCAATCGCTCCATTGTTGTCGCACAACAGTGGAACAGGCTTAGAGATGCTGAGAACGACGCCGAGGTCGGTGAT
The DNA here is from genome assembly GCA_030544215.1 of Zantedeschia hybrid cultivar. Classification (NCBI taxonomy): domain Eukaryota; kingdom Viridiplantae; phylum Streptophyta; class Magnoliopsida; order Alismatales; family Araceae; genus Zantedeschia; species Zantedeschia hybrid cultivar. Next base: position 48,328,124 of record JARZZO010000009.1, read on the forward strand.
GAATTTCTTCAACCACACTGCTTCCTTGGTGGCTTCAGTTGCAGCAATGTACTCAGCTTCAGTCGTCGAATCTGCAGTGGTTACTTGCTTGGAACTCTTCCAGCACACTGCGCCTCCGTTCAAAGTAAACACGAATCCAGATGTAGACTTGCTATCATCTAGATCCGACTGGAAACTCGAGTTAGTAAAGCCTCGTAGTTTCAAGTCACCTCTTCCATAGACAAGAAACATATCCTTAGTTCTTCTCAAGTACTTAAGGATGCATTTCACTGCCTTCCAGTGCTCTTCGCCTGGATCAGCCTGAAATCTGCTCGTAACACTTAGAGCAAATGCAACATCAGGCCGTGTACATAGCATGGCATACATGATAGATCCTATGGCAGAGGCATAGGGTATTCTATCTATGAATGCCCTCTCATCAGGAGTCTTAGGAGACTGCTCCTTTGAGAGATTAATTCCATGTCTCATCGGTATGAGACCTCTCTTGAAATTTTCCATGCCAAACCTTTTGACTATGGTATCTATGTACAAGGATTGGGTCATTCCAAGCATCCTCTTTGATCTATCTCTATAGATCCGTATTCCCAATACGTTGAATGCTTCTCCAAAATCCTTCATGGAGAAGTTTTTCGACAGCCAGATCTTTACTGATGACATCACAGCTACATCATTCCCAATGAGTAGTATGTCATCTACGTAAAGAACTAGAAAAGTGACTGCACTCCCACTGGTCTTCTTGTACACACAAGGCTCATCTTCATTCTTAATGAAGTCATAAGACTTGACAGCCTCGTCAAATCTTATGTTCCAGCTCTATGAAGCCTGCTTCAGTCCATAAATGGACCTCTGAAGCTTGCACACTTTATTTGGAGATTCTTTGGATGTGAAACCTTCTGGTTGTATCATATACACCTCTTCCTCAAGGTTACCATTGAGGAAGGCAGTCTTCACATCCATCTACCAGATTTCATAATCAAAATGTGCAGCAATGGCGAGTAGAACTCTGATCGACTTTATCATGGCAACTGGTGAGAAAGTCTCGTCATAGTCAATTCCTTGCCTTTGACGATATCCCTTTGCCACCAACCTTGCCTTATAAGTGTCGATCCGTCCATCAGCACCGATCTTTCTCTTAAAGATCCACTTGCAACCGATGGGTACAATACCCTCGGGCAAGTCCTCCAAGTTCCAAACTTGGTTGGTGTATATGGATTGAATTTCTGAGTTCATGGCTTCTCGCCATTTCCCGGCTTCTGGGCCTTCTATAGCCTCCTGGTAGGTTTTAGGATCATCAACCTCATTATATTTTACCTTAGACTTACCTTCAGCAATATGTCCCACATATCGTTCTGGCAGTCTAAGTACTCTACCAGATCTACGAGGCTCATCTGTGTGTACCTGAACAGATTCAGGAATTGATATCTCATCTGATGATAATGCAGCTATTTGGGGTTCTGGAACCTCTTCCAGTACTATTTTACTCCCACTGTTCTCCTGGATAAGGTATTCCTCTTCCAGGAAGACAACTTTCCTGGCGACAAACACCTTTTGTTCACCAAGATGGTAAAAATAGTATCCAAAGGTTTCCTTTGGATATCCCACAAACCTGCATTTATCAGTTCGTGATTCCAGCTTGTCTGGATCATACCTCTTTACATGAGCAGGACAACCCCAGACTTTAACATGTTTAAATTTTGGTTTCCTGCCTTTCCATATCTCATATGGAGTAGAGGCCACAGACTTGCTGGGTACTCTGTTCAGTAGGTATGCTGCTGACTCTAGAGCATACCCCTAGAGGGACACTGGTAATCCCGAAAAGCTCATCATGGATCGCACCATGTCCAACAAGGTGCGATTCTTCCTTTCTTATACACCATTCATCTGTGGTGTATATGGATGGGTCAGCTGAGAAAGGATACCATTATCCTTTAAGAATTGTGTGAAATTAGTACTCAAGTATTCTCCTCCTCGATCTGATCGAATAGTTTTAATACTCTTTCCTAACTGCTTCTCTACCTCATTCTTGAATTCCTTGAACTTCTCAAATGCTTCCGACTTGTACTTCATTAAGTACACATAGCCGAATCTTGAGAAGTCATCGGTGAATGTGATGAAGTAAGAAAAGCCACCTTTGGTTTGGGTGGACATTGAACCACATACATCTGAATGGATTAGTTCCAGAATGTCCTTGGCACGTTCTCCATGTCTAGTAAATGGAGATTTTGCCATCTTTCCCATAAGGCAGGATTCACATGTTGCAAACGATTCATAATCGAATGTTGTTAAGTAACCATGCTTGTGCAACTTTTGCAACCTGCTTTCGCCAATGTGCCCAAGTCTACAATGCCACATGTAGGCCTGGTTCACACAATTCTTGCTCTTCTTAAGAGCATTATCAATTTGAAGATTGTAATAAGAAATATCTAAGAGATATAGACCGTTGACTAAAGATGCTGAAGCTATTGATTTATTACCATAATAAATCGAACAACTTCTATTCTCAATAGTCAACCTATATCCTATCTTGTCCAAACAAGATATTGATATGATGTTCTTTATTATGCTAGGAACATAATAACAATCTTCTAATAGTAAGGCGTCTCCCGATGGAAGCCTGAGGTTTGCTGTCCCAACAACAATCGTCGCAACTTTTGCGCCGTTTCCTAGCCTATTCCTCCTCGTCTTGTCTCAGCTTGCGCTTACTTGTCAGCATCTGTGCATCATGACAGATATGAGAAGCACATCCGGTATCTAATACCCAAGATGTGGAATCTCTAACTGACAAGTTGATATCTATCATATAGATATCTGAAGCTTCATATAGCTTCACTCTTCCATGAGCTTTATCATGAAGGAACTCCTTGCAGTTCCTTTTCCAGTGACCATACTGTTTATAGTAGAAGCAGTCACCCTTCACTACTCTTTTGCCTTTGTCCTTCGATCCATTATCGTTAGCTGTCATCTCTGCTTCAGTGGCATCCAATGCCGATTCAGCAGGAGGATCAGCTCTAGGGACAAAGTCAATGTGCTCAGATCTGAAGACATTCTTCAAGTTTCTGAACAAATCTGAGTAGATCAGGTAAGTCAAAACGGCATCAAGTATGCCACGGAGTGAGTTATTCGACGACATAATTCCCTACAGGAGATCAGTAAAATCTATTTAGCAGATGTTCAATTATTAGAATTTAAAACAAGACATAGTCTTTTGTTCAAGTTTAACTCCCACTAATTTTCGACGGACTGTATAACCCTCAGTTATACAGAACGGGAGACGCCGATAGTCTCCTAGTGGGGATCAAAATCTCAATGACTTGCACTACAGCCTTGTGGATAGCACAACAAACTGTAATACAATCAAAGAGCACCCAACTCATGGGACTTGCAACTCCTTGCAATATATGATCATAGCTTCAGTCCCCAGAGATTTAATGGCCTTGTGGATAGCACAACAAACCATTAATTCTGGTCTAAGCTAACCATCATTACGCGACGAGCATAGATTTGCAGGCAACCCTTGTGGATAGCACAACAAAGCTACATGGTTCCTTTACCCCGATCTATAGGCATCTAATGCCATAGCCACAGTTTCTCCTCCCAATTAAGCAGGCCTTGTGGATAGCACAACAAACCTGCCTAAAGTGATTCGAATCCTATTACTATAACGATGGTAGACCACGCGGTAAGTTCTTAACTACTCACGTTACGGCCTAGAGTTTATCTGAGGGTATTTAGATAACTTTTATCTTAGTCTCTCCTAGGTGATAGTATATAAATACATCGTATATATTTATTAAATATTATAACCTGCTTTGATTCATAATCAAAAGTAAAACAATGCATCACATACATGTCATTAGTATGGTCATGGATAGCACAGTGGGTTTGACTGGAGCCAACAGTCAAACGCACACACAATCTAACATAACATTTACATTAGATAAACCTGCAAACACATAGGCAAAGGATCTTGATCTTTTCGCCTTCCTGGTTGCAGCTGTGGATCGTCCTCGCTCCTTCCTCGGTTGCCTTGGTCATATTACATTTAAATTCTAAAATTTACAAGTAAATTGAAGAAGGCCTTATGGCAAGTATAAGAGAGAGAGGGAAGTAGAAATACATCGGAGTATGAGAGAGAGAGGTGCGCATACCTCTATTTATTAACAATTAATAAACAATCATACATCCACGATCCATACAATCCATTCATCACATGAACAACCAATTAAGTGCATATCCATGACCACGGTGTGTTTTAAACATTTCACACATGATTCAGCACATCACATGGCTAAAACAAATGAGTTTTTCAAAATAAATATTTTTGACTTTCAAAAAGCTGGGATCTAATCAAAATTGATATTTGAATTTCGAAAACTCATTTTATTAAATTAACATGCAATTAAATCAAAATTTAAAAGCATTAAACACACATCACATGTGCACACACTCCAAATTAATAATTCCAGATTATTCCATGTAAATTAGAATATTTCTAATAATCTAACACTTAGATTAAACCCCATTAATAATCTAACAATTAGACTATTAAAAACTAATCTAACTCTTAGATTAATTCAACAAAGTTAATTAACAATTTAACACTTAAATTATTAATTAACCAAATTAATTATTAACTACTAATCTAACACTTAGATTAGCCAATTAATGTTAACTATCAATTTAACTTTTAAACTAATAATTAACACTAAGTAATTAATAATCAATTAATCTAACTCTTAGATTAAATAATTAAAGTTATCATTAATTTAACCATTAAATTAATGATTAACAATAATTAATTAAGGACTGCCAATTTAACATTTAAATCAGTCATTTAAGTTAATTATTAATTTAACAATTAAGTTAATAACTAACTCAGCTTAATAATTAACAATTAGATGTATCAATAATTAATAATCTAACAATTAGATTAAAAATTATTGACTACTAATTTTAACTCTTAAAATTAGATAAATTAAGGTCAATGATTAATTTAACACTTAAACGAACATTAACCTCAATTAATCCACAACTAATTGCTAATTAATAAATCCTTAATTAATTTAATGATTCAAAATCATTAATAAAACCCAATTAAATAAAATTGAATAATAATTTAAATTTTCAAAACAATTTTGAATTTTCAAATTAAAATCAGATTTTAATTTCATTGGGTTTAGTGGGAAATAAGGGTTTAAATAAGATGGGATTTGGGGCTAAGGGGTTCAGCCCAATGCCATTTGGCTCGGCCCCTGGACGAGCCAGGGCTCGGACCAGGGTGCAGCCCGGCCACAGGGGCCCTAGGCCCAGCCAGGACCCGGTTGAGCCGGTCCGAACTGGCTCGGGGCCGGCCCACTGGGTTCGAGCACCCCCCCACCCGAAACCCTAAACTCCTTTGCAGGTTGCAGGTAGGAGGGCGGCTGGGCAGCGCCGCCACCGGCGAGCCCCAGGTGCCGCCGGCCCCGGCCGGCGTTGCCCCTGGCGCCGGCGACGTGCCCGGCGCCGGCTGGCCCGCCGGCGGTGGTCAAACAAGGTCTGGCCAAGCCCCTTAAAAACCCCAAAAAATCAGATTTTCAGGATTTTAAATCCGATTTGGGGCTCGATTTTGTAGCTCTTCAAGGCCACCATGGCGCCGGTTATCATGCCCGGTGTTGGTGACTATCACCAAGAGATCCAGAGATCTAACCCGCCATCCCAATGCTTGGGAGGCATGTACGAAGCCTCTAAAGTACCCCGGTTCATCATCTCATAAAGAACTCCGAAAACCCCAAATAAAATCCGAAAAATCACAGAAAAATAATCAAATTATTTGTGTTCATCTTATGAACACTATTCCGTCATTTTAATCGGATTAAACGCATGGAATAACTCAAGAAAAATTAATTTGGAAACCGAAACGGGACGAGAAACAGTGGATCTTGGCTCTGATACCACTATTGGGTTTTCTCGGGTTTCTCCGGATTGCTCACACAGCGGAAAATAAAATTTTACAGCGATCCATTTTCCCGTTTTGAAAAATCTAAAAACACGATAATCGGATTATCGGTTCTCACCGTGTGCGGATTCGAATCCACAATCGTTCGGTTCCGTCGGTGCGACACCGCAAGCCGTGCAAGTGCCCGGCCTCTAGCGAAGTCCACGCGATCCTCCTCGCGATGGATATCCTCGCGTTCCTCATTCTTCGCAGCCCACGAAACCTCCGCCGGTCGCCGCAACGATCACCGCAACGCGCGGACGATTTCCCGTCGAACGGGATTCGGAGAAGCGGCGGAGCAGATCTGGATCTGTCTGGATGCCAGAGAAGGAGTGAAACTGAGGAGGGGCGGCTAGGGTTAGCAGCAGCTTGGCCTGCTCAGCCCGTTCGTTATGTTTTATACTAATCGCGCGGTTTTTCATAAAAACCTCCGGTTTGTATAAAACCCACTTATTTATCCATCGCCTTGAGAATCATTTGCGTGTGACCCTCTAGGTCCAAGTACCAGTCCAGTTAATGGCCCAACAAGCTCAGTGACTCCTCACTAGCTTTATTAATTAATTAATAACCTTTTATTAATCAATTAATCAATCGAATTGATGTCGCACATCGAATTCGACCGGGCCTTCGATCACGTTGGGTGCCAAGCAACACCGCGTGAACCCGGAAGGTATTTGGGGTTAAGTAACCCACTCTTGGAACATTTCCGCCGACAGTTACCGCGTGGATATAATCCTTCATTCGTACAATGCTCTCGAGTCAACTCAGGATATGGTGAGCTATCAAACCCTAACCGGTCGACTCACTTGGATTAGATGCCGCTGATGAATATCGGAAAACTCCCTTCCCGATATTATCGTCCGCCCTGGCCAAGGACTTTCGCGCATCCTTCCTAGAGCATTCTCCCTCTAAGTACCGAGAGCGAATGATTCCTTATTGACACACAATTCCCTTCTACGGTATTCTGCTGTACCCAATCTTTGGCGTATTAGAATCCCGTGGCTAGAGATTCGTAAACCAAGGTCAAAGCACAGAAGTGTTAGTTTAGGTGGCCTACAAGCCAATCTAACAATGTAAATCTCGTTCATTATTAATAAAATGGCATAATATTCATTATGTGTAAATCACGTTAATTATCGTTTCATAATGAAGTCCGTGAATATGTGCTATGGTGATCAGATTATGATGAGATCATACTAATGAGACTGATCACTTAAACACACATATTCTTAATCGTTCCTAGTCGGAGGATATCCGAGAAGGACATCGAATATCCGGTTAGACTAGTACATATTACTCCTGCTCATATGATGAGAGTGACTGGTCTCATAAGTCACTTGTGTGGAGACACTAAGGTGAATCTGTAGGTGCTTATTGGAGAATGAGTTTACTGAACTGAATCGCTGGATGGTATTGTACCTCACTGTTAACCAGCTTGATTCTATTGTCGCAGTTGCGTGGATGGTCCTCGGACCTGAGACACCAAGGACACCTTGGCGGTGGACTTCTGTACTTTGACCTTGGTCTACGAATCTCTAGCCATGGGATTCTAATACGCCAAGGATTGGGTACAGGGGAATACCGTCGAAGGGAATTGTGTGTCAATAAGGAATCATTCGCTCTCGGTACTTAGAGAGAGAATGCTCTAGGAAGGATGCGCGGAAGTCCTTGGCCAGGGCGGACGATAATATCGGGAAAGGAGTTTTCTGATATTAATCAGCGGCATCCAATCCAAGTGAGTCGACCGGTTAGGGTTTGACAGCTCGCCATACCCTGAGTTGACTCGAGAGCATTGTACGAATGAAGGATTATATCCATGCGGTAACTGTCGACGGAAAGGTTCCAAGAGTGGGTTACTTAACCCCAAATACCTTCCAGGTTCACGCGGTGTTGCTTGGCACCCAACGTGATCGGAGGCCCGGTCGAATTCGATGTGCGACATCAATTCGATTGATTAATTGATTAATAAAGGGTTATTAATTAATTAATAAAGCCAGTGAGGAGTCACTGGGCTTGTTGGGCCATTAACTGGACTGGTACTTGGGCCTAGAGGGTCACACGCACATGATTCTCAAGGCGATGGATAAATAAGTGGGTTTTATATAAACCGGGGGTTTTTGTGAAAAACCGCGCGGTTAATTTAAAACATAGCGAACGGGCTGAGCAGGCGAAGCTGCTGCTAACCCTAGCCGCCCCTTCTCGTTTTCTGTCTTTCTCTGACGCCCAGGCAGATCCAGATCTGCTTCGCCACTTCTCCGAATCCCGTTCGACGAGAAATCGTCCGCGGGCTGCGGCGATCATTGCGGCGACCGGCGGAGGCTTCGTGGGCTGCGAAGAACGACGAACTCGAGGATATCTGTCGCGGGGAGGATCGCGTGGACTTCGCTAGAGGCCGGGCGCTAGCGCGGCTTGCGGTGTCACACCGACGGAACCAAACGGTTGCGGATTCGAATCCGCACACGGTGAGAACTTCGATAATCCGATTATCGTATTTTAGATTCCGAAACGGGAACGGATCGCTGTAAATATTTTTGTTTTCCGCTGCGTGAGTGATCCGGAGAAACCGAGAAAACCCAACAAGAAGTCCACCGCCAAGGTGTCCTTGGTGTCTCAAGTCCGAGGACCATCTACGCAACTGCGACAATAGAATCAAGCTGGTTGACAGTGAGGTACAATACCATCCAGCGATTCAGTCGGATCAGTTCAATGAACTCATTCTCCAATGAGCACCTACAGATTCGCTTTAGTGTCTCCACACAAGTGACTTATGAGATCAGTCACCCTCATCATATGAGCATGAGTAATCTGTACTAGTCTAACCGGATATCCGATGTCCTTCTCGGATATCCTCCGACTAGGAACAATTAAGAATATGTGTGTTTAAGTGATCAGTCTCATTAGTATGATCTCATCATAATCTGATCACTATAGCACATATCTACGGACTTCATTATGAAACGATAATTAATGCAATTTACACATAATGAATATTATGCCATTTTATTAATAAATGAACGAGATTTACATAGTCAGATTGGTTTGTAGGCCACCTAAAACTAACAGAGATCCCTTGGGAGGTATTCGTGAGAGAGTTTAGTGGACAGTACTTTCCTAGGCACGTTCAGAAGGCCAAGGAAAGGGAGTTTATGGAATTGGTGCAGAGTTATGGAATATCAGATGAAGTTTGTGGCTCTCGGAAGGTTCGTTCCACACATATCTGAGTATGAGGAACGTCGAACGGAGAGATTTGTGGATGGACTTCGGTATGATCTGAGAGCAATGGTGGCATCTCATTGTTGTAGTGATCTTGCATCAGTAGTTCGGTGCGCAGCAGCAGTGGAGACTCAGTTCCAACAAATGGCAAAAGAGTTGGAGTGATCAGCACGAGAGAAGCAACAAGGCAAGAACAAATCAACGGTCCTTTTGACAGACGGTTCGAGTTCCTTTGAGTTCGGGTTCCAAGGGATTCATTATGACGAGGATGAAGACAGTTCAGTTCGGCAGATGCAGACTGTGGCTAGTAGACAACAGGAAGCAAGACAGGATGTGGCGGATCATTGTCCCCGTTGTGGAAGGCAACATGACAATCGTATATGTCCATTGGTCACTGGTAGTTGTTTTGGCTGTGGTAGAAAGGGGCATCTTGTGAGGAACTGTCCCCAGAAGAATAAGACATGTCAGGAGCCGAGTGGTCAGTAGAAGCCCGGGACCTAGAGTGGTGTTGTGTTTTCTCTTGGAAGAGGTCCGAGATGCTGGACTAGATGAACACTTTTATCTTATCTCATTAGGTAGTAGTTGTGAACTCTTATGGCACTTTCTATGTATTTTGGACATGGTGGAGAATCAGTTTTGTAATATGTGCCTCGTAAGGTTAATGTATGGTTATATTAGTCTATCAGTTTCGGCAGAATTGTAGAACATAGTTAACTTAGTGATTGATGAGATTAACCGGTTGTACGGAGCCCTGTGCAAGAGTGTGATAAGTGAGGGTGATTGATGTAATCTGTGTTATTGGCGTGGAATTGTTGACAGTGGTTATCGTTTGAGCGGTTACAATTTTGAAGACGAAATTCTTTTAAGGGGGGGAGTATGTAAAGATTGAGGATTCGGGTTCAGTTATCGGGTCGGTTTCGGGCCGGACCCCCTGGTTTGGGTTCTGGTGGGTCTGGGGTATGCCTTCTAAATGACGTCTAGGGTGCACGACGCCTTTCGAACGGCGTCTTGCTGTGTGGACGCCATTTAGCTGGGTTGTTGTCGTGCCACGTAGACACCACGTGGGCTGGCTTCGGGCCGCAAGAGTACGGCCCCGGTCTTGTCGTCTGAACGGCGTCTTTGATGAGCGACGCGTTTCAGAGTCTCTGTCAGAGTACGGCCCGTCTTGTCAGCTGATAGGCGTCTGTCTAGCACGACGTGTTTTAACCTGTTTCAGTTTGACCCTGCGAGCCTTCCCTCCTTCCTCTCATTCTCTCCTTCTCACTCTCTCTCTTTCCTCTCTCCGACCCCCTCCGATTCCCCCTTTCCTTTCCCCTTCCCTTTCTTCCTCTTCCACCACTTCAACACCTCTCTACCTCTCACCACTACCACCACCACTTCCTCTGCGGCACTTCATTCTCCGGGCGGTGGCCGACGTCCCGGCGGAGTGACGGCGTCCTCGGCGGTACCGGTGGCGGTTTGCGGTACGGCGGTTCGGCGGCACGGAGCCAAGGGGAGTTCAAGTAACCGGTAGGGGGACGATCTTTGCACGTGATGTGGTTGTTTCATCCGTGTTTCCCGCTTTGAAGCATGGTACGTGAATGGAGATTTGGGTAGAATGAGCATGTTAAGGGGCCTTTTAATGAAAATGGTCATTTTTATGAAATGGGAATTAGTGGGTTTCATGTGGTAAATTGGATTCCCCTCTTCATTTCCTATTTTTAGGTGTTTTTGGGGTAGAGGAGACCCTGTTTTGAGGTTCGGGTTGAGTTGCAGAAAATCAGATTTTTGGCTCTGAATAACGTCGGGCTAGGGCGACGCCATTTAAAATGGTGACGGGCTAGGACGACGCCATTTAAGCCAGAATTGTCCCGGAAGCGGTTTCTGTTAGAATAGAGTTCTGTTTTGAATGGCGTCCGGGGGCAGCGACGCCTTTCAAACGGCGGCTTCCCAGGACGACGCGTTCTAGCTCAGATCACCCCGAGGTCTTTCTCTGTTTCTGTCGCTATCAAGCGACTAGGGACAACGACGCGTTTTAAAAGATGACGACTATGCATGACGCCTTTTAGGCCATATTCCGAGGCTGATTTTATATGAACCAGTTTAGGATGCTTGAATGACGTCGGCCACGGGCGACGCGATTCAAGGCAGAATCACATTAATTCATGATATTAACACGTGTTTACACTGTTAGATAGTTCGATTCAAGTGCATGCTTAAAATCATACATCGAGGTCGAGAATTTCTGTATGATCGGGATCGCATCATATGTGTGTGTGTTTATGCGATTGTGGAGTTAGAATAATTATGGTTTGCGTTTGACACCTTGTGTCGGTGTGGGTGGGACATAGCGTCTATGTGGCAATGTTGTCGTACTGGTGTGGGAGGGGTACATGTTAGTGTTTCACCTATGGCTGGGGGAAGCAGAACCACCTAGAGCCAGTCGGGCAAGAGTAGCCAGCGCGCTATCCGAGGGGTTACTGTTTGGTCTCAGCGGGTCGGTGTTTTCCTAGTTTGTCGTGGCAGTTTCTGGTGTGTTTCTCACTGTGGAGCCGGGTGTGGTGTTGCTGGAGTTTACCCTTTCCCCACTTGGCCTGATGTAACCTGAGATATCGAGGTTACGAGTGGTACCCTTTGCCCTTTGGCCTGATGTGGCCCGGGAGGTTAGGGTTACGGGTAGTCCCTATAGCTTCGGCTTGAGGGGGGTTTCGCCGGTCCCTAGGACCCTCTTGAAGCGTCGAGGCCTGGCGTTGAGGGAAGTCTGGTCGATAGGACAGTGGTCTAGACTGCTTGTGTGCACACGTAACTGGGCGGTGGTGGTTCACTAGTCCCAGTTAGTCCTAGTTTGATTCACTGTCTCACCCTACGGTGCCCGGAACACCGTAAGGGTGGACAGGTGTGGGCGTTGGTGGTGCTGTGAGGCGACGTTTGTATGCGGTCGACAGTGTGGTTTGATCGTTTAGCCGGATCCTTGGTTATGAATTATGGTATTGAGTTGGGTTACTTAACTGCTTAAAACTGTGCCTGTTGCATTACTACTACGTGTGTTTCATATCAGGTTTTGGGAGCTGTGTTTACTGCTTTACTTTAACCGCCTTCATTTTGTATTATTGTACTTGTGGGTGTGTGTGGGGGAGGCGGGGATCGGATGATCCCTACTGAGCCCAATTATGGTGTGGCTCACTCCCTGCGGTTTCAGGTGTGGACTTCTTGGCGAGTGGCGGCGTGAGATGTCCTTCTTGGTGTGCGGACTAGCAGCTGTCTCAGTTCCGGGGTATGCCCCGATGTTGTTGTACTTTGCTTCTGCCTGTACTTATTTAATGCTTTGGACCATGTAATTATTGTTGGACTGTATACGGACATTATTAATTTCCTTCCTGCGCACTTGTACTTTCCTTGAGGTCCGTATGATTGTTATACTTAGCCTTGTTTAACGCTTACTCCTCCAGACGTGTCGTATGAGATCCGGGTGTGAACCCGTAGATAATGATCCGATGCCCATTTAGTAATCGGGTTTCCGATTATTGGGTGGTGAGTCGTTACAAGGATGGTGCAGGCCGACCGGGAAGAGGGGGCCAGTGATGGGAGCACCAGACCTATGGTGGTAGGGCGAGCTGGGGGGGAAGGGGACGGGGGAGGACGGCGACCGGAGCGGGAGAGGACTGTAGTTGGTGGCGGTGACTGGAGGGGAGGACGGGCAACCAACCGAGCTGGGGGGGGACGGAGGCGGCGATTAAGGCACGAGAGGGGGAAAAGAGGGAGAGAGGGAAAGCGAAGGGTGGGGCTTTGGTCTTAGAAGGTGTTTGTCCACGACTATAAAGCTAGCCGTTGACATAAGCATGATATGTCAATGGCTAACTCGTAGCTGTTGACACATACAGGGATATGTCAACGAGCAACTTATAGTCGTTGACATATATAGTGCTATTAATGTTAATATTATTATTTTTTATATGTCAACAGCTATAGCTATAGCCGTTGACATATACAAGATATGTCAACAGCTATAAGTGTAGCCGTTGATATAACTTAAGTTTATGTATTTTTATTTTTTATCTTTATTGTATGTCGACGGCTAGAGCTATAGCCATTAACATATACAACATATGTCAACGGCTATCCGTTGATATATCTTAAATATATGTAAACAATAATCGTAACCGTCGACATATAACCCTATTGTAGACGGTCCTGTTTTAATTGTTGACTAATATTTCTTTTATCGACCATTGTCTTTAGTCGTCGACATATATTCACTGACAAATCCCCCCCTTTTTGTGGTGGGGAATGTCTCAACGTGAAGAATGATCATGGCTTACTCATGTTTTCTTGGTGTGGGGCATAATTTATTAGCTAAGCTGCGCACAATGTTCATTGGCTTGAGAATTTGCAAGAAAATTAATAAAAATATCCTACAGTCGTTGAATTGGATTCTAGGTGCATGTTGGCTAATTGCATTAGTAAAGGATGCACCCCACCATGGAAAGCTCTACAATGGTGGCCAGAGCATGTCTAGTTTTGTGAAATTTATGCGCTACTATGTCAGCATACCATCAGGGAGGGAATCTCGTGGCAGATTCACTTGCAAGGAATCTTATGGCAGATCCTCTAAAAAATCATGGGTTCACTTAGGCAACCTACAGACCTTTGAACATGAATCTAAACTGAGGTTTTTTTCTTAATTGGGACAATGTTGGGTCATCGCGATACTCGGCTTATCAAGGACACACCTTAAGAAGTCTAGTGTTATCTCTTATGCTTTTGGAACTTCCTATTGTGATTCTTTCCTCATAAAATACAGCATAGGCCAGTGTGCACACTGTAAAAATACAAGGACTCAGATTTGGTGGAACAATAATACTAGTTGTAATTCTCCTGCGGCTGCATTGTGGGGGCATTGTAACAAGTAGAATTTCTTTTTCTGAATTTTTTTTATGTTGGGTCGATCTTTAATCAGTCGATCAAAACTACTTTTAAAAGTAAAAAATTATCATTAGATTCGTCATTTTTACTATCATTGAGGCTCAATCGTTTATCTTGTTTAATTATTTAGTCAGCTGATTAGAGATTAGATTGTAAGAACTGATAAGTTGAATTGAGGCCAACCTAAAAAAAAATACCCTGCAATACAGCTGCAGGAGGCATTGTCTGACGTATTACTACTCTTGGTGGAAATCAAAGACAAGACACAGCGAAAAGCAGCAACAAAAGGTCCACAATGGAAGGAGATTTTGGAAATTACTATTTTAGACAGTTAGATACAAGCAGAATCCTCTACTTATTCCTTGGCTCACCATTCAAAAACGTTTGCGCAGTGAGTGTCCCAAGAAGAGCCATGGACCCATTCTTGCATTATCCCAGAAGAGCAAAGTTTACTGCACCACAGTTTGTGTAATTGGTGTCATACAGCCTGTTGGTATTTTTAATTTTAAAAATAATTTTTATGATTTTTTTTAAGATGGGTCTCATTATGTTTTGATTTGTGCCTAATGGGACCTTCGATTTGACGACTCAAAAAATATAAAAAGTCAAAAATTGAGTCTAATGAATCATAAATAATTGGGTTCGAGCCTAACTTAAAAAAATTTCAATTCTTTTTCTAAAATTAGAAGTGGGGAATCAAGAGCTTGCTGACACATTCCATTGCCTTCTTGTCTAGAAATACTAGGAACACCCTGCTTTTTGTCAGATGAGTAAAAGGAGATGAGTTGGTTGGAGATTCCTTTCTCCCCATTGTGGGGTTTGTTCACCGTCAACTGAGAAGATCCGTCAGCGGAAGACATCTGATAGTGCGCTTTTAATCACCAATTGGCCTTGCACTTCCCCCTCTACACCAGCGTCCCAAGTGTGTTGCTGAAAAATCTCCCCCCGATATATATATATCTTCTCGTTGGCGTATCTTTTATTACTGTCTCTAAATTCATTCGTTTTGGTTCACTCACCTTTTTTGCAAAAAGGAGATCTCAGGTTCGATTCTCGGTTGAGACCTAAAAACTCTCCAATTATATGGCCTCAATGTTATAGGGATATTTATCCCCTGGTCTGTGAGATTATTTCCTCAAAAGTCTATAAATAGTTGTACAGACCGCCAAATCAGGGTGGATCGTTAGACGTGGTAGCACGGGTTATGCATTCTATATATGGTGTAGGGGTTCGCCAGCAAGGTTACGAGGAAAGTGAGGAAGATAAGAATGGGGATAACCATGCTGAAAACTCATGTACGAGGTCCACTGGGACCCAGGCGAGCCGACTGCCTGCAGCATGCATATTGTAACAGAGGAAATGGTTTCTATGGAATAGAAAAGCTTTCAAGCTTTTCCCTTAAAAAAAAGGACGATGGGGATAAAAGGGAATATTATATATTATATATAGAGGGCGGATCGAATGAGCACGTGGGACGCACCACATGCCAGCTGTCTGATTCGATCAAAAAAATTTGAATCGCACACCCTTGATTGGCTGTCCCAATCACCCAGGGACATCTATGCTAGATGCATCGCCGAGCGCACTTGACCCTGTCCCTTCTATATATAGGATTTATTTACTACTCGCAACAACATTGGTAGTGGACTGACCAAGGGGCCAAGATTCTTCCATCCTCATATAAAAATTAAAAATTATTATAAACATTTAAATATGTAATTATCCTCCTAGGGTTGTTTCTATTTTTTTGGACTTAATTTTCATCATCCAATCGTGAAAGTTAACTATATCTGTCTGAAGAAGAAGAATTTTGCCTGGCCCAAAAATAAATGTGATGGCCCGATAGCTTAATCCAAGATATTCAGACAAGGCCCACTGCAAGGCCCTACACGATCTAGAGGTCTTTGAAGGGCTGACTACGGCTGAACTCTAGCCCAAATCCACCTGATGGAGGCTTCCCCGTCTATATTCTCACCCTGCAAGGGTCGATGCAGATCTGATCTTCCATAGGGCTTTCGGCCAGGGACGGTTTTCCCGAACAATACCGACCTGCACCATCCTAAGGTTAGAAGGATCCTAAGAGAATCGAATCTCATCCAATAAAGAAACTTCGATCAGGCTGAGAGAATCCGATCACGAGTTGGGTGCCATTCTAAAGGAACCACATAATCCATTACGAGACGAACTCTTTCCCTTAATAAAAACATTTTTGACTACGAACTCTACAAGGAGATCCTATAGGAGTTAACGTTTCCAATAGGAATCAATCTCTGCAAGGTCTTGAACCGCTATATAAAGACTCTTAGTCCAACCTCTTAAGGTACGCTCCTCAAAACTCGAGCAACCTCTACTTGCCTCTTCCATTCCCTAGCTTTTTTGACTTAAGCATCGGAGAAGGACCCCTAGAACACTACTGGAGGCCCTTTCATGGTGTACTTTCTTGTAGGTTCGCTCTTAATCAACTTTTCGATCGGCAGTGGAAGGCATCGTATCATGATGGGCGAGATTTCGTTCCACCAACACTGTTAAACTATAACACTAAGACATTTTAAAGTGAATACTGTAACGCTAGGATATTTAGTGATAAAATGTATTACTATTTATTTTAAAATCCTCAGTGTTAATTTGGTCCTAAAATATTATATCTTTTCATTATACTATAATTTTTTAATAGTACTCGGAGGAATGTAGTGGTTTCTTAAAAAAAGAACACAACAAATAGAGAGTTTGCAGCATATTATATTTTAGTAAGATAATTTAAAAATAATTTGAGATTATTAAATATTAATAATAAATTAAATAAATTTATAAAACTTTATAAAATATTGATCAAATTAA
The DNA here is from genome assembly GCA_030544215.1 of Zantedeschia hybrid cultivar. Lineage (NCBI taxonomy): Eukaryota > Viridiplantae > Streptophyta > Magnoliopsida > Alismatales > Araceae > Zantedeschia > Zantedeschia hybrid cultivar. Next base: position 48,345,051 of record JARZZO010000009.1, read on the forward strand.
AAATAATAATTTACGATGAATAGTACATGGGGGATATGTAGCGATTTCTCGAGAGAACAAGACAAAAGATGGGGAGTTTGCATAAGATTTTATATTTTAATAAGATAATTTAAAAATATTTCAAGACTTTTAAATACTAATTATTTATTGACTAGTAAATGCATACCCTCTCTATCTTTAATAGTACATTACTTGAATAATATAATATAAGATAATAATATTTTAACACTATAAATTTTAACACTAAGATTTTTTTAAAGTGAATACTAGAACATCTTTATATTATAATACCGTAACAGGAGTTAGTCTTAAAGTATACTTAGACACTTTAGCACTAACATCTGTTATGGCATAAAGGTGTTATAATATTCACATTAAAATGTCTTAGTGTTAAAGTATTGATTATAATACTAAAGGATTATAATTTAACACTAACATCTGTTAAAGGATATATTTTGACACTAATAGATAAAATTCTTTAACATTATAATAGTCTTGACCACCAAGTAACCTTTTAAAATATTATACGGTTAAAGAATTATACATGTTAGTACTAAAATATATCTTTTAAAAGGTGTCGGTATTAATACTTTGACAATATAATACTTTTAACGCTATCATAAATCTTTAACAAACCTTAAACTATAACACTAACATATTTTAAAGTGAAAACTATAACACTAAGATATTTTAGTGTTAGTGTACTATTGTTTACTTTAAAATACTCCGTGTTAAAACTTTTTGTACTAAAATATTCTTATCTGTCCATGATCCTATAATTTTTTAATAGTACTTAGGGGTATGTAGTGGTTTCTCAAAAAAAGAACATAATGGATAGAGAGTTTAAGGCATATTATATTTTAGTAAGATAATCTAAATATACTTTAAAATTATTAAATACTAATAACATATTTAAAAATTATAATTTTATAAACTATTAATCAAAATAAAAAATTACAATGAATACTACATAGGGTTATGTGGTAGTTTCTCAAGAAAACAAGACAAAAGATAAAGAATTTACATAGTCTTTTTTGTTTTTACGATTAATTTGGAGAGAGAAAATAGAGACAGATAGAAGATAACGAGACTATAGCTGACAAATTCCAAGAAATTAGAAGGTGCTTTGTCAGATGAGGCCGAGATAGTTCTAAACCAACCGTTCATTGTATGATTATTAAGATTATCCTTCCTTTTTTTTTAATGCTCATGAGATCGTTTAGGCCTAATTTCCTGACGGCAGTTTATAAATCATCTCAACTAGGGGAAGGGGTTAACTGCCTCAGCTCAGAGCTAATCTACATATCTTTGGTGGATCTCAATCCCCAGTGAGGATCGCTACGCTTGGGATCACCACCTGGCGCAAGCGCCCTTTGCTTCGCTCGCACATAGCATCCACCCACCAAATGCATTGCGATCTAGATTCGAGATGAGTTCAGTGCGAAGAAGATTCCGTGTGGAGAAGCAGCTAGCTCTGTTTGCATCAAAGAATGCTAGGTCAGGTTGGATACGCCCCTCACGAGGCACGAGATGAGCTCCCGTCCTAGGGGAACGAAATGAACAAATGCATTTTATATTTTAATAAGATAACTTAAAAATAATTTAAGATATTTAAATACTAGTTATATATAATATAAGTTTATAAATTTTATAAAATATTAATTAAAGTAAAAAATATGATAAATAGTGCGTAGGAGATGTGGTGGCCTTTTTAGGAGATGACAAAAAGTAGAGCATTTACGTGACTTATTATATTTTATAATATAATTTTTAAAAAATTAAGACTTTAAATACCTAATTATATTAACTAAAATTTTAAATTTTTATATAATTATTAATTAAAGTAAAATTAAAAAATTATGATGATTAGTGCATAGGGGTATGTGGTAGTTTTTTAGGAGGATAAGACAAAAGATATGGAGTTTGTGGTGACATATTATATTTTAATTAAAATAATTTAAGATTTTTAAATACTAATTATTTATTAGATAAATTTCATAATTTTATAAAATTTTAATGAAAATAAAATAAGAAAAAAATTTGTGATGAATAGTGTACGAAAGTATGTGACAGTCTTTTAGGAGAAGAGGACAAAAGCTAGGGAGTTTACAGTGATATATTATATTTTAATAATTTAATTGAAAAATAATTTAAGGTTTTAAATACTAATAATATATTAATTAAAATTTTAAAATTTTATAAAAATATTAATTAAAGTAAAAAAATTATGATGAATAGTTAAAAAGTTAAGTGTGTGCAAGGCTTTAAAAAGTAAAAAGGAAAGTTAGGAGGGTTATTTTGTGTCGATAGAAAGTAAAAGGTTATTTTTTAAAGGTAGAAAGTGGCATTTACATGGGACTTGGTGCCAGGGGGCTCTCCGAAAAGGTTTGGAAAAAGTAAGGGGGGGGCTGAGTAAAGGGCCTTTTGATAGGAGGTGAAAAATAAGTCTCACCTCTGACGAAGGGGCCTGAATTAGTTAAATCTTAAATTTTAATATGTATACGTTTTTTACTGAATTTTTAAAAATGGTGTTAGCTTATTTGGCAAAACCATCACAGTTTTTTAAAATAAAATAAACATGTTTGGCATTTTTTTTCAACAAAATTTCAAAAGAAACCAATAACCTTTTCTTTCAAAACTAGAAAAACTAGTGTCTTAACCTTGGTTGCCATGCTTTGTTTGACCTGAATAATGTTTAATGACCCCATTTTTATGTTCATTTTCTTGCTCTATTGTACATCGTTATGTTCTTTGAAGCACACGTGATCATCTTGTACTCTTAACTGTATCCATCCCTAAACGATCTTAGTTACTTTGTATGCATGGTAAAAGATGTGGCAATAAAAAATCTCACATATATTATGTTAGTATTATGTGTAGCCTATAAGTTAATATGATACAGTGTATAATTTTGTTCAATTGATCGCATTATTAGTGTTCATTTCATAGTGAAGTCTACGAGTGTATATAAAAATTGTCAGATTATAACAAGATCATAATAATGAGACTGACAACTTACAAACATACATTCTTAATTGTTCATAGTTAGAGAATATTTGAGAAGGACATCAGGTATCCGGTGAGACTAGTACATGTTACTCCTATTTATATGATGATGGTGATTGATCTCATAGTCACTTGTGTGGAGACTCAAAGGCCAACATGTAGGTGCTCATTGGAGAATGAGTTTACTGAAGTGATCCGACCTAGATTGCTGAATGGTGACTTCCTAACTTTGACCTGAGGCACTAAAGACATTTTGTCAGTGGACTTTTAGATTTTGACCTTGACTAATGAATCCCTAACTATGCGGTCTTAATAAGTCAAGTGATCGAGTTTAGTGGAATACTTTTGAAGGTGATTGTGTGTTCAATAAAGGATCATTCTCTCTCGATAATTAGAAAGAGAATACTTTAGGTAAGATGTACGAAAGTCCCTGATCAGGACAGACAATGTATTAAGAAAAGGAATTTTCTGCTATCGTACAACATCATCAAATTCAAGTGAGTTGACTGATTAGTATTTAACAGTTGGCCATACTCTAGTTTGACTCGAGAGTATTGTATGAATGAGGGATTACATCCATGCGGTAATTTTTGATGGAAATGTTACTTGAGTGAGTTGCTGAACCCAATTACCTTTCATAATTATATAGTGTTACTTGGCACCCAACTTGATAAGAAATCCGATCGATTATCATGAATTAATAATTCAGTTAAGTAATTAATTGAATATGTGATATTAATTAATTACTTGCTAATAAGGTGTTATTGAGCTTAACGGGTTGATAGCCAATTAGTACTTGGGCCTAGAGGGTCACATATAAATAGATTCTCAGTTGGTAGTATTTTAATAGATTTCTATTAATTCCTGAACTTTTGTGAAAAGTTGCCCGACTTAATATAAATACTTGCCATATAGGAACCCTAGGCCAAGCTTCAGGGTTTCCCCAAAGTAGGTAGCCCTCCTCTCTCTCCTCCTCCTCCCCTGTGCACCTTAGAGTAGGGCACCTCTGCTCTTCCGTCTCCACCGTCTTCAATTCCTGATATTTGGGAGATCACCGCCAGCATGCCGTGGGCTCCATCTTGGCGAAGTAACATTGACGAGCGCACCGATTTGGATGAGGGAGCGAGGACGAACCACCAACAGGAGGATCCTATGGATACGACTGGAGGCTGGGCATCTATGCATTTAGCGACGTCACTCGATCAGAACCAAACGATCGCGGATACGAATCCGCGCAAGGTGATGATCGATCACTGTGGTTTTAGTTTTATTTAGCTGAAACATATTGGGAATGGTGGGATTAATTTTTATTTATCATTTTCGCTACATTATTGGGGGTAATTTTTGTGTTTTTCATGGTGATGAAGAATGATGGCATGCGTAGGAGCTTTGGGCTACCTCCAGCCATCACCAACACCGCCGACCATAGTCGGCCTTGTAAGGACTAAGATTTTGGATAGGGTTATCGCGTCCGATTAGGCTTAGCAATTTTTAGTGTGGGGTTTTATGAAGGTCTAGAGTGTTAGTTCTATGTGCTGCCTACGAGACAATCAAACATGATCTTGTTCAATTATTTAATTATGGCAGTATACATTCATGATGTGTAAATAGAATTCAGTTAAGAACTGTTACCATTATTATTCATATCATAGTGAAGTCCATGGTTGTATGCAATAGTTATTAGATTATGATGAAATTATAATATTAAAACTGAGAACTTATAAACACACACTCTTAATTATTCCCAGTCAGAGGATATCTGATAAGGACATCAGATATCTGGTAAGACTAGTATAAGTTTCTTCAGCTCAATGATGAGGGTGACTGATCTCATGGTCACTTATGTAGAGTCACTATGTTGAACCTGTAGGTGCTTATTGATGAATGAGCTCACTGAACTGAACCGACCTAGATCGTTAGATAGAAGTTATCTAACTATCAACCAACTTGATCTAACGTCACGGTTGCATAGATAGTCCTCAGACCTGAGACACCAAAAACATCTTGTCGGTGGATTTCTAAACTTTGACCTTGTCTAATGAATCCCTAACCACGAGATTCTTAATAGTCAAGGGTCGGGTTCAGCAGAAAACCTTCAACTGTGGTTGTATGTTCATTAAGGAATCATTCGCTCTCGGTAATCAGAGAAAGAATGCTCCAAGCAAGATGAGCGGAAGTCCTTAGCCAGGGTTGACATTGTGTCAGAGAAGGAGTTCTCTAACATAGATTAGAGGCATCGAATTCAAGTGAGTTGACTGTTTATGGTTTGATAGTTCAGAATACCCTAGATTGACTGAGGAGTATTGTACAGATGAAAGATTATATCTACATGGTAACTGTAGATAGAAAGGTTCCTTAAGCAGGTTGCTTAACCTTATTACCCTCCGAGATCATGTGGAGTTGCTTGACACCCAACTTGATCGGAGGTTCGGCTGAATTTGCATGAAGATGTAATTCAGTTAGGTAACTAATTGAATATATGATAGTAATTAATTACTTTAAGCCGATAAAGTGTTATTGGGCTTAACAGATTGAAAACTAGGCATGTACTTGGGCCTAGCGGGTCATACGCACAAAGCTTCTTAGTTCAAGATAATTTAGTTGGTTTTATATTAACTGAGAGTTTTTTGTGAAAAATCATCTCTCTCTTGCTGGGAGTTTTTGTGAAGGGTTCTCCCTTGCTGACTGCCCTCCTCTCTCTCTCTCTCTCTCTCTCTCTCTCTCTCGCTCTCGATCCATGTGCCCCCTCGAGCGTGCATCCCCCTCCACCACTTTCGTTGCTTCCATCTCCGACAGTCAAAGAGCTCCACCCAAATACCACGAGCACCATCGCGAAGGAGAAATCTCAGCGATTGTGCCGAACCGAGAGAGGAGACGAGGATGAACACCGAAGAGGAGAACCACGTAAATGTTGTTCGAGGCCGGACACTTGCGTAGTAGGCAACATCACTTCATCAAAATTGAACGGTCGTGGATTCAAATTTGTGCAAAGTGATGAACGATTGTTCTTTATTCTTGTTTTTCGAGATTTTATTTGAATTCTTTTTTTCGTTGAATTCTTGATCTTATTAGAGCTAGGTTTTGCCATAACCATTAGGATCTCCGAGAATTAATTTCTATGTAGATTCCATGCAAAAAATTCAATCTTTTATTTTTAACATGATTCATGCGATGATTGAGAGAATATATATATATTTTTTTTTTCTTGCAAAGAACTATTCCGGATCGTGTTTCCAATTTTTTTAAATTTTCATGTTCTTCATAGTTGATTGGGCACGGGGGCAGCACACCGGCAGTGGACTAGGGGTCAACGATGTTGTCGCTAGTCACGGCCAACTTCCTTGTCGTCCCCGGCAATGCCAGGTAAGGGTGGTGGCACCGGTGGTGCCCTCCTCCTTCTTCCTTTCTCTCGGCATGTGATGACTGGAGGAGGAAGGGTAAGAAAGGGGGAGGGGTCATTGCCCTACTGAAAGTCACAGGTGAGATCGATGGCATCTAGTAAGGTGGCAGGCAGGCGCCAGGCCCACCGGAGGCAGTGCAGGCACCGACAGTACCAACACCCTTCCCCCCCTCCACACACACACAACCACCACCGAGCACCTATTGTACACAGGGATCGGGGGGGAGGAGCCCTAGCAGCAACTAGGCTTTCCCAAGCCGCTCGCCAGGACACATGGCCTGAGTTTAACTCATGCCGTGTGTAAAATCAGCTAACTGGCCCAACAACCGTGTTAGTTGGTAGACTTCCCAGAAAGGTCACCCATCCCAAGACTTCTTCCAACCGAGCTAGCCATTTTTCAAAACTCTACTTAGAAAGAACACCGAAGTTAAGCATGCTAGATTGGGAAAAGTCCCACAATGGGTGACCTTCCTGAGAAGTCTACCAAGTAGCACAATTGTTGGGCCAGTTAGCTGATTGGGTCATAACAAATGGTATCAGAGCCTGACACCAGCCGGAAGTGTGGGATCTAAGTGCCACATAGGGCAAAGTGTGGGATATAGGTGTCTTCAAAGACAATCATTAGGCACCTATTATAATATGGTTTACTGATAAATGACAATTTTTTCATTATGTAGATTGGCGAGTTTATCATCGCGCATAATAAAGTCCTTGAATGTGTGCAATAGTCATCGGATTATGATGAGTTCATAATAATGAGACTGATAACTTATAAACACACGTTTTTAATTATTCATAGTCGAAGAATGTTTGAGAAGGATATCAAACATCCGGTGAGATTAGTACAGGTTATTCCAGCTCATTTGATGAGGGTAACTAATCTCATTAGTCACTTGTGTGGAGATACTATGGTGAACCTGTAGATGCTCATTAGAGAATGAGTTCATTGAACTGATCTGACATGAATCGTCGAATGGTAATTTACCAGACTGTCAGCCGGCTTGATTCATCATCACAGTAATGTGGTTGATCCTTAGACTTGAGACACCAAAGACATCTTGTCAATGAACTTCTAGGCTTTGACCGTGGCTTACGAATCCCTATCCTTGAGATCTCTAATAGTCAAGGATCGGGTCCAGCTACAGGCACCTCCCAAGGACTGGAACCACTACTAACACCAGCTACAACGACTGAGGCAAGGAAAGCCTCACAACCATCAACAAGTAACTTCTGGGCCTTAAAAGGAGAAATAAGTTATACCACGAGAAGAAAGGCTAATACCTTGGAAGTAGAAGGTCGGGATGCCCGGGACGGAGAAGCACACCCTCTTCTTATGGCAGTTTACCTCGGCATAATAAGCCTCCAACCAGTCCATGCCCAAGATGACATCAAAGTCACAAATGGCAAGCACAACTAACTGGGCAGGTAACTGATGACCCTCAATGGTCAAGGGAACCTCACTCATATAGTTATAAGCCAACATAAAATCCCCAGAAGGAACCTCAACCATCAATCTATCAGATAACTCATCAATGGGTGCAGAAAGAACATCTATGAACTGCTCAGAAATAAAGGAATACGAAGCACCCGAATCAATCAACACATGTGCGGAGTTCTCAAGGACAGAAAGTGTACCTTCCACCATATTGGACGCACGAGCTTCCTTCCTGGTGATAGTGAGAACTCTCCCTTGGGTCCTCGGTGTAGACACGCTAATTTTGACATCATTTCGAGTAAATTTCATATCATATAATAATGCCTCATAATGGTCTGATATTTAATCATTGGTTAATTTTTATTGATCTTCTTAAGTTAATTATCTAAATAGTGTCGGGTCAGATAGATATGATTTAAGTTAATTAATTAAATTGATTTTAATTTAAATTTCAATTAAATTGTGAAGAAGTCTAAAAGGCGTCGACTTGTGTAGACGCCATTTAGAATTTATTCCTATTTTAATGTTTAAATTTGAATTTTAATCAGTAGATTAATTAGCTAAAAGATGTGTGCATGGAACGACGCCATTTGGGTTTCCTAAGTTCTTTCTACTTCTCTTCCGGATGTTTATCCTTATCTTAATTAGTCTAAAAGACGTCTCTATGTGGCGACGCGTTTTATCTAATTACAGATAAAGATAAACTTTTCCCGGATGTTTATCCTTATCTTAATCAATCTGAAAGGCGTCTCCCATGGGCGACGCGTTTTAGATAATTACAGATAAAGATAAATTAATATATATTTATCTGTTAGTTAAGCTTGATAAACTTTAAGATTTATTTATGTAAATCCGCGGATGTAAAGAAGTCTATAAATACCTCGCCTCTAGAATGAGTAAAAAAAAAGAGAGAGAGTGATATTGAGTAATTATTTTGGTCGCAATTGGAGCAAAGAAGCTTGACGACATCCAAACGCCGAAGTGCTGTCACCACCAGGAGTCGGCATCCTTCTTCATCCATCCAAGATCCATTGAAGACCAAGGCTTCTAGGGGCCATCCAGCATTAACTTTCAATTCATTTCTGCATATTTCTCACGTTTTCATCCCATTAGTTTCACATTCTTCATTACATCACTCCATGCAACACACACAGCACTAGCATCATTTTCAAAACTTATTTGTTAAAGGGGTTCAAAAGACCATCCCAACAAGTGAGTTTACCTGTTTAGTTGCATGTCTAATTTTTTCTCTGGAATGGATATTGTTTCTTCCTAAGTTCTCATCATTGTTCTTTATTTCTTTCTATTCCTTGCAAGGTACAAAGGAGAATCAATGGAAGGAAATCAACAACGAACAACAAGGAATCTAGACGATCCTCAAAATTCAATAGCAGTCAAAGCAAGAACAAAGACAAGAAAGGGCTCTCTTTCTTCAGCTGGCTGAAGGAGGGGAACCAAAAACTTAACATCTCCCACGTCCAAATAGGTAGGTGATCAACTCTTCTTTTGGAACTTTTTAGTCAAAAGTTTTTGGCGATCACATAACTTAGTTTCCTTTTAATAGGTTTATTTCGCACTTAAACAACATAGTTTTTCATGATAATCACACACCCATTTTAAGCACTCACAGCTTTTTTGGCGATCACGGTGGGACTTGGTCTCGCCATCTTTTAGTTCTTTGTTCTTGCTGTTATCAATCGAGCACCCATGGTGCACCACTTTTGTCTCTCGACACGCCCTCACCAATTGGTGAGTTTTTAACTTAGTTGATTTCCTACGTGCACCACGTGCACACCCCTGCGGCAAGATTTTGCCCTCCCCGTTGATTAGTTGAAAAGCTATTTTTGTGATAAAGATTGTGTGATTGATTGGCATTCTAGTTGTTTATTTGATAAATCATCCTGTTAAAATTTTTTTTTTAAAAAAAAAAACTTTGCATAAGCTGATTATTTATCGTTTTTATCCTGTTTTGAAGAGGAATTGATCCAGAAATTCCTCTTGGAAAACTGCATCTGCGACTTGAAAAACGTCCAGGAACACCGACGCATTTCAAACTGCGTCCTCATATCTAGACGCCTTTCAGTCTCAACTTTCCTGCTGTTTGTTGTTTGAGCTTCTGCGAAAAAATAAGGTTCTGTTTGAATAGCGTCGAGAAACAACGACGCGATTCAGGCAGTTTCTTATTTCTTCTTCAGTTCTCAGATTTTGTGATCTGTGTGCTATTACTCATTATGTATTAAGCATTAGAGGCCATCCAGGCTACAGGTCATACGCATTGAGGCTAACACCCTCCTCTTCTTAGGAACACTCTTCTTGACGTCTTCAACTCTCTCTAATTGGGTCGGTCCCTCGAACATACTGGAGTAGTTGGCGTTAAAGACCTTCGTAAGTCCCCAAAATCAAGGTATTCCTCCTTGATCATCGGGCTGGTTGTACCAATTGAAGTCCTAGTTAGATTCTCATAACGTTGTGAGAGAAAACCATAGAATATAACGGTGGACATTGAACTGAAACTAGGATCCTATCTCTTGAGCGAATTTGTGATTTAATTAAATCCAAATAACCCAACAAGGAATCCTAAAATCACGTTAAACATCCACTTGTTTGTTTAATCTTTGTACAACTTGTTTGCTAATCTCTGAAGAAAAATCTAACATCATGCTGCTTAGATCAGGCAGGGACTTGAGCATGGTTCCCGATGCCATTGTCAACTACGAGGGAGATGCTAATGCCCCTCGCGATTCTGGTTACCATTTCGAGAGCGGGAGAGATGCTGATGCCTCCCGTGATTCTATTCCTTGTCTAGTTCGGTATGAGGGGAATGTCCGAACCCCTCTTTATCATCCTCATGAGCAATATTCTGATCCTCCTCTGCATGTGCATGCGGTTCCTAACCCTATCTTCGAGGGAGACATGAACCAGAATGATCTCTCATCTTCTGATCCCTTGGATCTTGTAAATGCTTTGGGAGTTCTTGCCTCCTGTCTGGACCCTCAACAGTTCGAGGCGATCCAATCCATTCTAAAGGGGAAGATGCCCGTACAGTCTGCTGAGCCGAACCCTGCGGCTCCCCCTGCCATCCCTCAACAACCTCCTCATCATCCTCCCTTCATTCATCAGGCCATGGAAGGCCTCCATGTCTCAACTTCTCGGCTAGCTGGGCCGCAACTTTCCTCTTCTAGGCAACCGGCCAGACTGCTGACGCTTGCTTATCAAAATGCCCTCGGGCATGGCGGAAGCTCTGCCAGACCTCCTCTTTATTGTCCTCCTTGTCCTACGTACTCCACGTAACATACCTATCAAGTACCTCCACCTCCCCCTCCTCCCCAAGCTGATCCGACCACGCAAGCGTTGCTGGCAAAGATGGAGCGTATGGATGAACAATTCAACAACCTCCAGAAGATGATGGGGTCAAAGCTGCACCAGAGATCAATTTACCAAGTCTGCCAGTGTTCCACCTGCCACCCTCTCAGATGCCAGTATACCGAAAGTATAACGGTACTGGTAACCCCTTCACCCACTTGAACGAGTTCATGTACGAGTCATCCTTCTAGCAAAACGACAAGAGGTCGTTGGCTTTTTTGTTCAGGAGATCTTTAGAGGGACCAACCCTCGAGTGGTTCTTTTCCTTGGAACCCTCCGAAGTAGAGGACTATGGTATCGTCTCCCGAAAATTCATTCAACGATACTAGGACAGAGTTGCCCCCTCCTTGTCCATTACTGACCTAATAGCAGAGAAGATGAAGTCCGATGAGGAGTTCGTCAGTTTTGCAGACAGATGGAGGGGCTTGGCCGAGAAAGTTAAAGATCACTTGTCTGAGTCGGAGCAAGTAAAGATGCTCATTTCCAACGCTACGCCTCAGTTCAAACTAGTCCTCTCCCTGAACAATCTGACCAGCATGGCAGAGCTCTATGAAAGAGCGCGGTACTGTTAGAATGCCTTTAAGAACGCTACGTTCTCTAGCGTCTTTGATCCTCACAGACCTAGCAGGCCTCCACCTCGGAAGCCTGCAGTGCCTAATTCCTCCAACACAGGTCCGACTATCGAGGGCACGCTCTCTCATGAGCAAGTTAGCAGTATGAACAACAACTCGCCCCAGTTTGTGAGGAGTCAACAGCAACAGTACCAGCGGCCACAACAACCGAACCAGCAGGGGTACAGGCAGCAGCCAAACCCCCAGTATCAGCAACCCCAGTTTCAGCAGCCCTAGCAACCGAATCAGAATCAGCAACAACCACAGCAACTGCCGCAACGGCAGTTACAATACCAGCCTCCGCCACAGCAGTATCAGCAACAGCAGCAATACCAGCCGCGCGCACCGCCGGCATATCATAATGTCCCTCCCCCTACTGACTATAACCAGCAGAGAAGACCTCCAGGCCCGAAGAGGGCAGAATACCCAGCCCTCCCAGAGTCCTTGGCAGACATTTTCAGTGCTTTAATGGCAGCCAATGCCTTGGTCCTGCCAAGAGAAAAGGCAATCTGGCCTCAAAACGCCGATACCTCTAGGTATTGCTATTTCCATAGGCAACCTGGACACACTATTGACACCTGCTTCCAATTTAGAGATTACATCCATGATCTCAACGAGCAGGGCGGCATTGACTAGGAGGAGATGAAAAAGTACATATCTGCCTTAAAGGCAAGAAGACCACCATAGCAGCAGCAAGTGAGAGCACCGGCACAAGCAGCAGCACCACCGAACATTGGCATAGTGCAGAACCCGCTTCTGGAACACCAAAATCAGAACCAAGTTGCCCCTATTCTGACAAATAGCTGGTCTGAGGCTAATCGCGGGCAACAGTGGAGAATAGAGGACTCTTCCTCTATTTATTCAACAGGTCATATCCCGAGTACCGCTAAACAACCACCACGCCGCACCATTCATATACCCAGACCACAGCCCATTACCATTACCCCTATACCAACATCCGCATATCACTCACCCGCACCCACTAACCCATTACCACCACCCGCTTTCATTAAACCCATTACACCCCACGCCACTACACCTCCATTAAATAACCCACCGCAAACCAACTACGCACCCCTCCTACCATCCAGACCACTACTCCGCATACCATTCCCTACTTCACCCGTTACCACTACCGCTTACCAAGATACCATCCAACCTTCTAAACCGCTATTACGTATGCCGTTCCCCACTTCATCCACGCCAACCACTTACCCTTCCACCATCCGACCGTCTAGGCCTTTAATCCGTACCACGCCACCACCGACTAACCTCACGTCGTCACCTCCATCCGCACCATCCAACCATCCACACCATCCGCACCATCCAACCCTGCGGTACTCAAAGTATCACCCGGACCTTCCACGGCCGAGGAACATGCACTCCGGAGTGGGAGGATTTTCAACAAAGTCTTTCCTCAGTCAACAGTTAGAGACGGCCCATCACAGCCGACAGAGGAAGCACACAATGAAGAGAGTGCACCAGGCACTCAGTATGATTTGTTGAAACATCTGGATCGGACACCAGCACGGATCTCCGTGCTTGAACTGATTAAAAGATCAAGGACCCACCAAGAAGCTCTGATGGAATATTTGCAAAAGGTGATGGTCAACGAGGACGTACCAGTGGAGAAGATTGCAGCACTGTTAGTTCCTCAGGGGGATCAACCCTCTATTTAATTTCATATATCGGAACTAGCACCGCCGGCGGCCAGAAGCATGGCTCTGAGCATCACGGTCAGTGTCTGCAAGAAGGCCGTGGATGCATGTCTGGTTGACACAGGGGCTTCGATCAATGTTTTACCTCCAAAGACCCTAGAATTGTGCGGTGTGCCTAAGGAAAAATGGCTGCCTAGCCCCATCTCCGTGACGGCATATGATAATTCCACCCGTTCCCCTTTGGGAATGGTTTATTTAAAAGTAGAGCTAGACCCTGTAAGTCATGCAGAGGTCGAATTCCACATCCTGGAAATCGACCCTTCTTTAAACGCCATTTTGGGTTGTCCTTACATAAAAACTCTTGAGGCGATTCCCTCCACGAATCATCAATGCCTCAAATTCTCCTTCAAAGGACGAATCATTAAGGTTACGAGCATGCCGATCCTCGCTGCTGCTCATTCTTTGAATGTCAAACCCATTTCTTCACCTGGCCGACAACCTTTTCTGTCGGTATTACAGGTTTACCATCCAGTGGCTGATCCTTTGAAAACTGCCACTATTACTCCTTATCCATTAAATGCCATAAAGAGGGGGAAGTGCATGAGTACCCCAGGATGGAGAATAATGATGAAGAATGGCTATCAGCCTGGAAGAGGGCTGGGCACACAGTTACAAGGCAGGACCACTTCCGTCAAAGACCACCGAGGAATACCTGAAAACGGCATGGGCTATAGGCCGAGAAAAATGAAGCAGGACATTGTTTAGCAAGCAGAGAATGAAGGCGGCCAGAAAGTCTAGGAGACGATGTCTACACCACACAAGGAAGGTCGGGACCCCTTAACATGGACTCTATACACTCATTTTGTAAAGGGACCTGTAATAAGCCATGACAACACGGTGGTCATTACTTCATGTTTTGACCTCCACGATATATATGGCAGAGACTTGGCTAGGCATTGCTCAGAACTACTCACGTACCAGTCCTTGGAGGCTCTGCAGCCTATGAAAAGGAGAAAGTTCCAAGATCCTAAATGTGAATGGTACAGGTGGTTCGATTTAAGAGACCTCTACATCGCATTGAACAAGCTGTTTCTCGATCCTGCAGAACCCAAGTAGCCGCCACAGATCGATGAGTTGATCGAAGGTCCCGGTGCTATTTTCGACAAAAGAATACTGCTGTCAGAAGAGACTGATGAAGGGGAGCCAGATGACCCCTATGAAGCTGGCTATACCACAGATTTGCTCTGGAGGAGGACTTATCCTTCTCATGTTTTCATGCTCCACACTTGGTTTCGCACTTTACTCCTGACCCCGACTTGGTCGCGGGTCATTATTGAAGACATTCCACGAGCACTGATAAAGTGTTAAATTGATCATTTAAGGGCAATCATATGCATCATACTCATGGTTTTATCTGTAAAATAGCATGAAATGATAGATAATTGTGTACCAAGTCCAACGGTATCAATTTCGTCAAATTCTGACTTAAAAACATCTTCATTTCATGTGATTAATAGAGTATAGCGCATTTGCGGTTTTTCGACAAAACCGAGACGATATAAATAAATATAATGATATTTTTATGATAATGTGCTAATTTATATTTATTTTATGTGAACAGGACATGCCGATGATGCAGTGCAGTTGGTGGAGTTTCCGAAAATTTGGGGGAGGTCTAGTGTTCGGATTTCAATAAATTCGACTAAAGCAGGGGTAAAAATGTAATTTGATGTCCTAATATTATCCTAATTCCATGCCTAAGAAGGACCAGCCGCCTTCCTAAAATCCACTTTCCTTTTTGTAAAAAACCTTCCTTCCCGAACCCAATTCTCTCTGTTTTCTTCTCTCCTCTATGTTTCTTTTTTTTTTTTGTCTCTGATTCCTTCCTTCTCTCCAGTTTCCTTTCCCAGGTCTCTTTTTCTCTCTATATATTTCCCCCTCCTCTCTTCTCAGCCGGCAACCCTCTCTCTCTCCTTTATCTTTCTCTCCCTCCACAGATTTCTCTCCCTCGTTTTCTCCTCCTTTTCCAACTCTTTCTCTCAGCCCTCCTCCTCTCTTCCCAGCTCTTCTATTCTCTCTTCTATTCCTCCTCTACGCAGCTCTCCTTCTCTCTTCTCGGTTATCTTCCTCCTTCTCTCCGAGCTCCTCTCTCTCGTTTAATCTCCCGCAGACCTCTCTTCTTCTCTCCGTCTCTGCTTTCTCTCGGTTGCTCTCTCTTTCCCTCTGTTATCTCTCCCATGTAGCTCTCTCTTTCTTTCCCTCCGGTTATCCTTCTCTTGGTTTCTCTCTTTCTCTCCCTCTGTTAACCCTCTCACCAGCGCAGCCATCCATGCACACCAACCAGCAGCTGCACCTCCTGGCATGCGCTGCCCATGCACGCCCAGTGAAGACCCAAGAGGCAACACTCCAGCGGCTTCCTTCAACCCTCCAGTTGCATGCATGCGTGGACATCCAAGAGCCCAGCCAACAAGCTCCGCCATGCGCTGTCCGTGCATGCATGCTTGGTGAACCCCTTCTCCAGCAACGCCCACGTGCATGCCAGCAAGCTCTCCGCGCAGTAGCTCCTCCACGATCTGTAGCACCAGCCGTAACCCGCAGCAGTTCCACACGCAGGCCAGCACCTCCCATGCACGTCCTCTACGTGCTGCCTCATGCATGCATGCACGTCTCAGCTGCTACCTTCACCAACCTGCTGCAGCAAGCTTCCACGCATGCAAGCAAGTCCCACACCTGCCAGCATCAAACGCACCAACCTGCTGCACCCGGCGTTGAACCATGCGGCCAGCCGGCTCTATTCCAAAGTGCCACCAGGGCCATTGCTTAAAACTTGCCCTATTATTAGCATCTTTTATTTAGTTATTTTCTTGTGTACTCCTTTTGGTTTATTTTAGTTTAGTTAAATTAAGTTGTTGTTGCATAAAACTCGACTAGTTCAACATAGAAGTTATGTTATTTTTATAATATTTTGTTATTCTCTCTCTTCTCAATTTTAAATATGGTTATATTTGTGCTTTTAATTAGTTTAGTTAAATTCATAAACTTAGTTTAATTTAATTAGATAGTTAATTAATCAATTCAAATTTTCAATTTTTCTAGATAATTAAAGTCCAAAGTTTTCAAAGTTAAAATTCTAACTCCCTGTGGATCGACTCGGACTCACTACTATTAATTTTCAAAATTGAATTTGAGTGAGCCGGATAAATTTAGATTAAACGTTTTCATGAATGTTTAACGACGCACAATTTGGAACGATCAATTTTTGGCGCCGTTGCCGGAGAGTTAGATTTTTAATTTTGATTATCTTGGATTTAGTATAATTATTCTTCAGCTAACCTTATTTCTCTTATTTTTGCAGGTATATTGAAAAAAAAAAAAAAAAGAGAAGGAAAGCGAAATCATAGTAAGTGTGTTCCAACTTTCTATGTTTCAATTTCCTGACTTTAGTTAGTTTCTATTTTTGTAGTTTCTAGTTTAGATAGGTTTCCATTAACAAAAAAAAGGAACAAAAAGAAGAACATCCAAATTTAAAAATCTCCATTTCCAAGATTAGAAACCTTCCATGTTAGGTCATGCATCATTTAGGACAGTATTTTTAGACTGTTTCCTTTCTTATAAATTTTCATTTTGTTGAAGATTGCGGGGGATAAGGTGAGATTTCTACCTTCTTTAAATACCATGTTCATGCATTTCCATGGTTGCATAGAACCCCTTGTTTGAATTGATTGTGCACTTCACATAAAAATATCTTAAGGGCAAGTCCATTAACAAAATAAGGTGGGGATTTGACTACCCTTCCTTGGCCCAAAAACAACCATCCCTTGCACTCTTTCACTAACCCAAGCCCATTAAAAGTGAGTAGGAATTCAATTTAGGGTTCACAATGAGATTTGGGTCTAGCTTGAGCCCACTATCACTTTTGGAGACCAGTGTCTAAGGTTAGAGGTCCAATGGCAAACGCCTAAGTGGGTTGGTGTTTTTTTAATTAGGTCCCTACGAAAGTAGGGGGAGCCTCCCACCACCCTACCTCTTACCTGGCCGATTGATAATTGTGAGGGTGGACTTGAATTAAACCTAGATTAATTTGTGAGAAACACATCATGTAGGCTAGTTAAACCATAGTTATCTTAGGAATAATTGTGTGATAACTTGTTTGCATCATTAATAAAAAAAAAAAAAAAAAAGATTTTCAATATGGAGTGGACTCAAATGAACCAATTTCTTGGCCCATGTCTTAATACCATCACACCTTTCCCTCCACCACCTAATATGGATTTGGCTCACAGATTAGCTAAGCTAGACAACTTGGCCCACACAATTGATCAATTTCTAGCTTTGGGCCCAGAACCGTCCTCATATCCCACACAATCATATACCTATCAAGAGAGATGCCCCATTTGGGCCAATCAGGACCATTATGATATCCCACCTGCTCTTCAATTTCCACCTTACCAGGCCCAAGCTCCAAGTCTAGCTATCCAAGACTTCTCGGACTGGCCCCAATTCCAAGTCTACTCTAGTGGTTTGACCCACAATCATGGACACTCCGATTATCCATTGTCTACAAGCTCTTGTCCACCTTGCTTCCAATCAAATTATTCGACATATTCTTATTCTTCACAGTCTAATTATCAGCCCAGTTATCCGCATTCTCAAGATGATCAATTCATGCAACTTGAACAAACAGTCTTGACCCAACAACAAACCATTGGTAGAATGCAAGCCCTAGTTGACTGTTTGATTGAAACTAATCTAAGGATGGATTTAGAAGAAGTGCTTAGCAAGCCCATTGAAAATCTACAATCTTTTTCACCTGATTTTGACCAACAAATCAACTCACAAATTCAACTTGAAATCGCTCAACCAGGAAATGGTCACATCATGCCTGATCTTGAAAACGGAGAGAATCTTACGGAGTCGCATCAGGTGAGAATAAGGAATGCTAGCACGAATCAATCTATGAAAAATTCTGAGACTGGTCAACAAGATGCATCCATGATCATACCTGTCTGTCCTGAGGAAAGCTTAAGTGATAGAAAAGGAGAAGGGGAAGTGAGTGATCTTTTAGAGGTTAATCCGGATTTTGAACACTTCATGTTCCCCACAGTGGAAGTCAATATACATGCTAGTCTGAACCTCGAAAATTTTTTCTTCCCAATAGAGAAAGTGGATATTCTGGAAGATATACACCAGGTGGATAGAGAGAAGATGGAAAACCCTCAGACTGACCAGCAAAGTGAATTCACGATCACACCTATCTCTCTTGAGGAGAGCTTGAAGGAAAAAGGAGAAGGAGAAATGAGTGATTTGCTTGATATTGATTTGGACTTTGAACACTTTCTATTTTCCACAGAGGAATTAAATACACATGATGGTCCGGATCTTGAATATTTCGTCTTCCTAATGGATCAGAAAGTGGATAATCTTGAGGAATTGCATCAAGCGAAAACTGAAGCCATAGACTTAGCTAATCATCAAGAAGAGCCTATTGAGGGTCAGTTGGGGGGAGATGAAGGAGACGAGAAGGATTCTAGTGAGAGCCCAGATATTCATCTACCTATGATCCGTTTCCCGAGTGTTAGAGAATCTAAGCCCAATAGCCTCTAAAAGCTGGCCCGACTCAAGGAGGTGATGGAATTATTGGGCCAAGTCCACATCAACAACTATTTTCTCAAAGAAACTCATTGTGTTGCCCAACTCAATTCTTACAATATCGATAACATCAATCTTTACTGGATTTTATTGAAATTTGAGGCCAAACTGAACCTGTTCTCAGTCTCTATCTTTGAGAAATTTGGAATCCACAAATTAAAGTGCACGTCGGTTGCTTTGCAGTCAATTGATCATTTCATTAAGCAGCCACATGACATGATCCAAGATACTTTTATTCAGGTGGATAGGAGCCACATATTTGCTGATTTCCCCATCTTCAACATTGGATCATTCCCTACATTGAATCAATGGCCCATCATTCTGGGAACTTTTGATCTTTTTATCGAGGATCAAGTCCTTCAATTTAGTCAAGGAAAAGAAGCGGGGTACGTGGTTGACATGGCCTATGAATCAAGTAGAACCAATATCCCATTAACCATGTTGAAAAATTATTTTCTCTGGAATCTCAATGATAACACTTTGAATCATCAGCTACATGCAATGCTGAGTGCACTCCAACCAACAAACTTCAAAATGCATACACTGAAATTTGTGCTAGTAGGCATTGGATAGTGTGCACATTCCGTCTGGCTGAAGACGATAAACTTAGCGCTTGTTGGGAGGCAACCCAATCTTTTACTTCAGTTTTTGTATTTCTTTTCATTTTTAGGTCCCTGAGCAGCAGTCGCCTTGGGTATGTCGCATCCTCGTCATCACAGGTTGTTTCTCTCCTTCACAAATTCTCTTCTGGATGACATGTTTTCCATATCTTTTATGCCATTGAGGACAATGTCAATCAAGTTGGAGGGTGGGACAATCAATTTGATATGCATTTATTGGAAATCTTTTGAAGAAAACTGATATCTTTCACTGAAAAATGGTCAAATTTTTAAAATTTCTTCTCACATCCTATGAAAATTGCATGAAAATCATGTCTCATTAAGTAAATCTTAAACAAATCAGTCTTCTGTTAGTCACATTGGTTAAAGAGCTTTTAAAGTTTAAATATCCCACTTTACAAAAAATCCACGGCAGGATGATTTTCACACACACATGGCAACTTAGAATAAATGAAAGATCTTAAAAGTATAGAATTGCTGGAATTAACCTTAAGGATAAGACTACTTATTCTAATTTTTTTTTTGGGTTGAACGAAAGGAATGTGTAAGATCTGTAATAGGGGACTGTCCCACTCAACACTCTAAAAGAGGCGGTCATCTAAAATGGACAGCTGTAAACACTAAAGGCAACAGAAAGCGTTAAAAGAGATAAAGGAAGGTAGGTGGCAAAAAGTATGCACTTCCCCTCAGGTAATTCAAAGAGAGTGGCAAAAAGTATGCACTCTCAAAAGCAAAAATATAATGAAATGAAAAAAAAAAGCCACGCTAAAAAGTCCATCGTACCAGAAATATGACCAAGTCGTGAAAAGTGCTGAGTTGTGACGGGAACTAAAAAACGGTCCTCACTGACTGATCGGAAAATCTTTTATTCTCTTCTCCTCTCCGGGTAGTCTTATCTAAAAAGTAGTAAAGGCAAGAATATACCAGAAAGGTCGGAAACGAGTTCTAAGCGTACCAATTTTCATGCACAATCACCTGTCGTGAATCAAAATATTGTGGGATATGAAAACTTTAGCTTAACCAATCGGCTACCACTTAAATTGATTGTGAAAGATACTACAAATGAAGCATAATTATTCATTGTTTGTCCTAACTTTTCCCTATTTGCATTGCTAAGAGACTAGCAATGAGTAAGTTGGGGGGTGTGATAAAGTGTTAAATTGATCATTTAAGGGCAATCATATGCATCATACTCATGATTTTATCTGTAAAATAGCATGAAATGATAGATAATTGTGTACCAAGTCCAACGGTACCCATTTCGTCAAATTCTGACTTAAAAACATCGTCATTTCATGTGATGAATGGAGTATAGCGCATTTGCGGTTTTTCGACAAAACCGAGACGAAATAAATAAATATAATGATATTTTTATGATAATGTGCTAATTTACATTTATTTTATGTGAACAGGACATGCCGATGATGCAGTGCAGTTGGTGGAGTTTCCGAAAATTTGGGGGAGGTCTAATGTTCGGATTTCAATAAATTCGACTAAAGCAGGGGTAAAAATATAATTTGACGTCCTAATATTATCCTAATTCCATGCCTAAGAAGGACCAACCGCCTTCCAAAAATCCACTTTCCTTTTTGTAAAAAACCTTCCTTCCCGAACTCAATTCTCTCTGTTTCCTTCTCTCCTCTATGTTTCCTTTTTTTTTTTGTCTCTGATTCCTTCCTTCTCTCCAGTTTCCTTTCCCACGTCTTTTTTTCTCTCTATATATTTCCCCCTCCTCTCTTCTCAGCCGGCAACCCTCTCTCTCTCCTTTATCTTTCTCTCCCTCCACAGATTTCTCTCCCTCGTTTTCTCCTCCTTTTCCAACTCTTTCTCTCAGCCCTCCTCCTCTCTTCCCAGCTCTTCTATTCTCTCTTCTATTCCTCCTCTACGCAGCTCTCCTTCTCTCTTCTCGGTTATCTTCCTCCTTCTCTCCGAGCTCCTCTCTCTCGTTTAATCTCCCGCAGACCTCTCTTCTTCTCTCCGTCTCTGCTTTCTCTCGGTTGCTCTCTCTTTCCCTCTGCTATCTCTCCCATGTAGCTCTCTCTTTCTTTCCCTCCGGTTATCCTTCTCTTGGTTTCTCTCTTTCTCTCCCTCTGTTAACCCTCTCACCAGCGCAGCCATCCACGCACACCAACCAGCAGCTGCACCTCCTGGCACGCGCTGCCCATGCACGCCCGGTGAAGACCCAAGAGGCAACACTCCAGCGGCTTCCTTCAACCCTCTAGTTGCATGCATGCGTGGACATCCAAGAGCCCAGCCAACAAGCTCCGCCATGCGCTGTCCGTGCATGCATGCTTGGTGAACCCCTTCTCCAGCAACGCCCACGTGCATGCCAGCAAGCTCTTCGCGCAGCAGCTCCTCCACGATCTGCAGCACCAGCTGTAACCCGCAGCAGTTCCACACGCAGGCCAGCACCTCCCATGCACGTCCTCTACGTGCTGCCTCATGCATGCATGCACGTCTCAGCTGCTACCTTCACCAACCTGCTGCAGCAAGCTTCCACGCATGCAAGCAAGTCCCACACCTGCCAGCATCAAACGCACCAACCTGCTGCACCCGGCTTTGAACCATGCGGCCAGCCGGCTCTATTCCAAAGTGCCACCAGGGCCATTGCTTAAAACTTGCCCTATTATTAGCATCTTTTATTTAGTTATTTTCTTGTGTACTCCTTTTGGTTTATTTTAGTTTAGTTAAATTAAGTTGTTGTTGCATAAAACTCGACTAGTTCAACATAGAAGTTATGTTATTTTTATAATATTTTGTTAATCTCTCTCTTCTCAATTTTAAATATGGTTATATTTGTGTTTTTAATTAGTTTAGTTAAATTCATAAACTTAGTTTAATTTAATTAGATAGTTAATTAATCAATTCAAATTTCCAATTTTTCTAGATAATTAAAATCTAAGGTTTTCGAAATTAAATTCTATCTCCCTGTGGATCGACTCGGACTCACCACTATTTTCAAAATCTGATTTGAGTGAGCCGGATAAATTTAGATTGAACGTTTTCACGAGTGTTTAGCGACGCACAATTTGGAACGATCAAGCACCGCCCGTCATGATTACTCTGTCCTCTCGGGACCTCATGCCACTACCTCCTCTCAATCTAGAGAGGATGTATGATTTAATCTGGGACATACTGCTGTATGATCCCCCTAATCCTTTGGCCTTGGTGCCACTTCCCTCATCTCATTCTCCTTCTATTCATCTTCATTCATGTTTTATGCTTAACTCTTCTATTGCCAAAAAAAAAACGCCAATTTGGCAACAAATTCTTCCCAGATCCTCATTGAGGGAACCTCTTACTTGGCCGATCATACCCCATCGCGCGGGTCTTTCGGTCAAGATTCTCTTCTAAATCTACTCTGCCCCTCCCCTCGGGAGGATTCTTCTGTACTTCCATCTGTATCCCATAATTTTCATTCTGCTTCATCTTCATTAGGTCAGGATAGAGAATCTAGTAAAGTTAGGCAGTCTAGTTCTAGGCAGGTTAGGAAGTCTAAAAAGTCTAAGGGTAGGCAGATTCCAGATAGATACCTCCGGGATTTAGCTAATAGATGCCTTTCTTGCTCTATGATCTCTCAGCTATTGGAAAATCCCATTAAGATGCTAGAAGACTGTATGGATGATGAGTTAGTCAATGATGGATATGGGGTGTATGAGTTGATACATGAAAAAGACCCCATTGTTGAAGATGAGGAAGATGACGAGGACGCAGCTGAGGCATATGCCAGTGGAGTGAAGAGATTCGATGAACCCTCAGCTGCCGTAGAAGAGCCCACCAGAGAAATCAATTTAGGGACTGAAGACGAACCTAAGGTTGTCCTCGTCAGCAAGAATCTTTCCCTAGAAGATGAGAAGGCAATGGTACAAATTCTTAAAGACTATAAGGACACTTTCGCCTGGAGTTATGAAGATAAGCTGGGGTTAGACTCGTCATTAGTGGAACACAGATTGACATTAAAGGAAGGAGCTAGGCTGGTCAAACAGAAGCTAAGGCGATTCCACCCACAAATGACTTTAAAAATGAAGGAAGAGGTCGACAAGCTACATAAAGCCAAATTTATTAGAGTTGTCTTCTATCCACAATGGGTGGCCAACATAGTTCCGGTTATGAAGAAGGACGGGAAGGTCAAGATTTGCACTGACTTCCGAGATTTAAACTGGGCGTGTCCTAAAGATGATTTTCCATTGCCCCATATTGACGTACTCATTGATAACACTGCTGGCTATGAGACTTTATCATTTATGGATGGGTTTTCAGGATACAATCAGATCAAATTGGCAGAAGAAGATCAGGAGAAGACATCATTCACTACACTTTGGGGAACATACTGCTATGTTGTCATGCCATTTGGATTAAAAAATGTTGGAGCCACTTATCAGAGGGCTATGATGACAATATTTCACGATATGATGCACATAGATCCAGAAGTGTATGTGGATGACTTGTTGGTTAAATCTAAGACTGTGGCTGAGCATGCCAAAGTTTTGGCAAGAATGTTAGAGAGATCAAGGGAGTATCAGTTAAAGATGAACTCCAAGAAATGTGTATTCGGGGTGTCCTCAAGAAAATTACTTGGGTTCATTGTCAGCAAACGGGGAATTGAGATCGATCCCAACAAGGCGAAGGCTATCAGTGAGATTCCACCTCCCAAGAACTTGAAGGAGTTAAGAGGATTAATCGGGAGGTTGCAATTTATTCGCCGTTTTGTCTCCTAGCACTCACAAAGGTGTAAGTCGTTCTACGAGTTTACCAAGCCGGGAGTCAAATTCGATTGGGACGATAAGTGTCAGGAGGCATTCGATGGATTAAAGAATTATTTAGCAAGTCCTCCTGTTCTGAGACTACCATCTCCAGGCAAACCATTGATACTTTACATTTCTGTCCTGGATGATGCTGTGGGGGCTGTCCTAGCACAAGAAGATGAAGAAGGAAAGGAGAGGGCAGCCTACTATCTCTCTAAACTTCTCAACCCCGCTGAATAGAGATATACAGCGATGGAGAAAACTTACGCAGCATTGGTCTGGGTTGTTCAGAAATTGAAGCATTATTTTCTAGCCCATGAAGTCCATCTCATCGCTAGGATGAATCTAATCAAGTTTCTTCTGGAGAAATCTGTCCTTACTGATAGGTTAGCGCGATGGAAAAGCTTTCTATCTCAATTCGATATCACTTACATTCAGCAGAAAGCGATCAAAGGCTATGCCATAGCAGAACATCTCGCTCATCACCTCCTTCCTCGTTTTGATCCAGTCCAATCGGAGTTTCCGGATGAGGAACTGATGTCTATAGACCAAATCAGAGATGATATGTGGACTCTGCATTTTGACGGAGCACTGAATTCTCATGGAAAGGGGATCGACATTGTTCTGTTATCACTTGAAGGCGTCACCATTCCACAAGCTTTTCAGCTTGACTTTCCAGTCACGAACAATATAGCTGAATACGAGGCACTCCTTGCTGGCCTCGAGGCCGCTCATTCCCATGGTGTTACCAAACTCAGGATTGTGGGTGATAGCCAATTGATTCTTCGCCAAGTGTTAACCAAGTATCGAACCCTTGATCCTAAACTCAAGCCCTATCAAGAACTTACTTCTGCTTATTCAAAGCTTTTCACCAAATTGATTTTCGTCCATGTTCCTAGGAATCAGAACATTTTAGCTGACGCTCTAGCCTCACTTACATCTTCTCTTGATTTTCCAATCAGCAGGTCATCCGAATCAATCATTGTTCATAGGCGTCTTTCACCCGCCGTGAAAGACCCTTCATTTCTTAGAACTAAGGAGAAGCTGTTGAAGAAAGTCAGAGATAGAGATATCGTGGAAAAGAGAGAGATCATGTTGATAGAGTTGTTAGAAGAGATGGATGATGAACAGAAGCTATGGTACTATGAAATTTCCAAATATTGTGAAGATCAATCATATCCTGAAGAAGCCACAGCTGAAGAGAAAAGGGCTATCAGGAGAGTGGCTCAACGATACACCCTAGTTGGGGGAGCACTGTACAAAAGAGGTTTTGATGGAGTTCTTCTGAGATGTCTAGATGAAGATGAGCTTTGGAAGGTTATGGAAGGAGCTCACGCTGGAGTTTGTGGTGGCCATGTTAATGGACAAATGCTAGCAAAGAAGATCCTTAGACAAGGATTTTATTGGCCAACCATGGAAGAAGACTGTGTAGGATATGTCCGTAGGTGTGCTAAGTGTCAACTGCACGCCGATAAAATTCATTCTCCTGCAACTTCACTCCATCCTGTTTCCTCCCCATGGCCTTTCTCCATGTGGGCTTTCGATATCATTGCACCCCTTGGCAATCCTGATTCCGGTGTAGACACGCTAATTTTGACGTCATTTCGAGTAAATTTCATATCATATAATAATGCCTCAGAATGGTCTGATAATTAATCATTGACTAATTTTTATTAATATTTTTGAGTGTCGAGTTTAACAGACATGTTTAAGTTAATCAATTAAATTGATTTTAGCTCAAATTTCAGTTAAAAGATGCAGAAATTCTAAAACATGTCAACCTGTGTGGACACGATTCAGAATTCTAAAACGTGTCAACCTGTGTGGACACGATTCAGAAATTCTAAAACGTGTCAACCTGTGTGGACACGATTCAGAATTCTAAAACGTGTCAACTTGTGTGGACGCGATTCATAATTCTTTCTAAAACGTGTCAACCTGTGTGGACGCGATTCAGAATTCTAAAACACGTCAACCTGTGTGGACGCCGTTTAGAGTTTATTCCTGTTTTAACGTTTAAATTTGAATTTTAATTAATTAATTAATTAACTAAAAGACGTCTGTGAGTGTCGACGCGATTTAGGTTTCCTAGGCTATTTTAACTTCTCTTCCGGATGTTTATCCTTATCTTAATTAGTCTAAAAGACGTCTACATATGTGGACGCATTTTACCTAATAAAGATAAAGATAAGTTTTCCCGGATATTTATCCTTATCTTAATTAATCTGAAAGGCGTCAGCCAAGGTGGACGCGTTTTAGATAATTACAGATAAAGATGAATTAATCAGTATTTATCTGTCGGTTAAGATGGATAAATTCGGGATTTTTCTATGTTAATCGCGAACGCAAGAAATGCCTATAAATACCCTGCATGTTGAAGAGTAAAAAAAAAAAAAAGAGAAGAGAATTGAATTGAGTTGAGCCATAGCGTTATAGCGAGTTGAAGATTGAAGCAACGTCGTAACGCCGGAGCGCTGCCATTTCCAGAAGTCGGCGTCCCTTTCAAGATCTTCATCCTTTCAAAGCTTCAACCGACTGGGCATAAGTTTTTCATTACTGCAATCATCTTTCATCTTCATTAGTTTCATTCTTCATTCACTTCATGCAAACACACACCACAGCATAATCTTTCAAAAACCTACTTGATCTAAGGGGTTTCAAAGCCATTTAAAAAAGTGAGTTTGCTGTTTTAAATATGCTTAAAATCATGATTAGTTCAGATACTGCTTCTACTTAAATCCTCATCATCGTTTCTTCGTTTTCTGTTTCTGTCTCTGCTGCACTCAACAACAACGAGAAATTCAAAAGGGGGAAATCAAGCATAACTTCTGGACGATCCTCAACCTCAAACTCCACAGCAAGAACAAAGAAGCAAAGAAAGGGCTCTCTTTCTTCAGCCGGCTGAGGAAGGGGAACCAAGGACTCAATCTTCCGCGTTTGAAAGGTAGGCGATCATATCTCTTTTGAAACTTTTTTTTAGTTAAAAGTTTCTAGCGATCACTGCACTTTAGTTGCTGTTTTTAATAGGTCAGTTTACACTAAACAACATAGATATTTCATGATAATCACACGGTCATTCTAAGCACCTACAGCTTTTTTGGCGATCACGGTGGGACTTGGTCTCGCCATCTTTTAGTTTCTTTTTGTTCTTACTATCATCATATCGGGCACCCACGGTGCACCATTTGTGTCTCTGGACACGTCCTCACCAATTGGTGAGTGTTTAGTTTAATTAATTTTCCTCGTGCACCACGTGCACACCCCAGTGGCAAGATCTTGCCCTCCCCTTGATTAATTCAAAAAGTTGTTTTTGTGATAAAAATGATGTGTGATTGATTGTTTTTCTAGTTGTTTAGTTAGTAAACCATCCTGCTTAAAATCTGGAACTAAAAATTTTGCATGAGTCGATTGTTTACTGCTTTTTTATCTCGTTTGAGGAGGATTCAACCCAGAAAATCCTCCCGGAAAACTGTTTCTGCGAACTGAAAAGCGTCCAGGATCGTTGACGCGTTTCAAAACCGCGTCAACATCCCTAGACGCCTTTCAGGCTTCACAGTTTCTCTGCTGTCTGCATCTGCTTCTGCGAAAAATTAAGTTCTGTTTTGAATAGCGTCGACTACCATCGACACGATTCAGACAGTTTCTTAATTTTTTTCAGTTTCCAGATTTCTGTGTTTTGAGTGCTAGCTACCCATTACTTACTAAGCATTAGAGGCCATCCAGGCCACAGGACATACGCATTGAGGCTAATACCCTCCTCTTCTTAGGAACCCATTACTCGACGTCAGCAACTCTCTCTGATTGGGTTGGTCCCTTGATCAGACTAGAGAAGTTGACGTTGAGACCTCCATAAGTCCCCAAAATCAAGGTATTCCTCCTTGATTATCGGGCTGGTTGTACCAATTGAAGTCCCGGTTATATTCTGAAAGCGTTGTGAGAGAAAGCCTTAGAGAATAACGGTGGAAATTGAACTGAAACTAGGATCCTTTCCCTGAGCGAAATTGTGGTTTAATCCAATCCAAATAACTCAACAAGGAATCCTAAAATCATGTTAAGCATCCACTTGTTTGATTAATCTCTGTACAACTTGTTTGATTAAATCTTTGAAAAGGGAATCTAACATCATGTTGCTACGATCAGGTAGGGACTTGAGTGTGGCTCCAGACGCCATGGTTAATTACGAGGGAGATGCTAATGCCCCTCGGGATTTTGAGTACAACTATGAGAGTGGGAGAGATGCTGATGCCTCCCGTAGTTCTATCCCCATTCCATATCGTCTAGATGGGAATGTTCGGACACCTCTTTTGCCTCCACGTGATCAATATCCTGATCCTCTTCCGCATGAATATGCGATCCCTAATCCTGATCTTGAGGGGGACATGAACCAGAATGATCCCTCATCCTCTGATCCTACGGATCTCATCAATGCTCTGGGAGTTCTTGCCTCCCGACTGGACCCTTAGCAGTTCGAGGCGATCCAATCTATTTTGAAGGGGAAGGCACCTATGCAGCCTGTCGAGCCGAACCCTGTGGCTCCCCCTGCTGTTCCTCAGCAACCTTCTTTTCCTCCTCCTTATATCCATCAGGCCGTGGAGGGCCTTCATATTACTTCTCGGCCAGCTGGGCCGCAACTTTCATCATCTAGGCAACCGGCTAGACCGCAAACGCCTGCTTATCAAAATGCCCTCGGGCATGGCGGAAGCTCTGCCGGACCTCCCCTCTATTGTCCACCCTGCCCAACGTACTCTAGGCAGCAGGCCTACCAAGTACCTCCTCCTCCTCCTCCTCCCCAAGCAGATCTGACCAAACAAACGCTGCTGGCCAAAATGGAGCGTATGGATGAGCAATTTAATAACCTCCAGAAAATGATGGGGGTCAAAGCTGTGCCAGAGATCAGTCTACCGAGTCTGCCAGTATTCCATCTGCCACCCTCTGAGATGCCAGTGTACCGAAAGTACAACGGTACTGGTAACCCCTTCACACATCTGAAGGAGTTCATGTATGAATCCTCTTTCTGGCAGAATGATAAGAGGTCGTTAGCCTTCTTGTTCAGGAGATCTCTAGAGGGACCAACCCTCGAGTGGTTCTTTTCCCTGGAACCCACAGAAGTAGAGGATTACGGTATCGTTTCACGCAAATTTATTCAACGATACCAGGACAGAGTTGCACCCTCCTTGTCTATCACGGACCTCATTGCAGAAAAGATGAAACCTGATGAGGAGTTTGTCAGTTTTGCTGACAGGTGGCGGGGTCTAGCTGAAAAGGTGAAGGATCACTTGTCCGAGTCCGAACAAGTGAAAATGTTAATTTCTAATGCCACCCCCCAGTTCAAGCTCGTCCTCTCCTTGAACTATTTGACTAACATGGCAGAGCTCTATGAAAGAGCACGGTACTGCCAGAATGCTTTCAAGGACGCTACATTCTCTAGCGTCTTTGATCCTCATAGACCTAGCAGGCCTCCGCCTCGGAAGCCTGCAGTGCCGAACTCTTCCAGCACAGGTCCGACTACCGAGGGCACGCTCTCTCATGAGCAAGTGAGCACCATGAACAATAACTCGCCCCAGTTCGTGAGGAGTCAGCAGCAGTACCAGAGGCCACAGCAGCAAGGGTACAGACACCAGCAGAACCCCCAATACCAACAACAGTATCAACGGCCCCAGCAGCCGAATCAGAATCAGAACCAGCAACAGCTACACCAACAGCAGTATCAGCAGCAGCAACAGCCACAGTACCAGCCGCGCGCACCGCCGGCGTACCACAATGTCCCTCCTCCTGGTGACTACAACCAGCAGAGGAGACCTCCAGGCCCGAAGAGGGCAGAATACCCGGCTCTCCCAGAATCCTTGGCCGATATCTTCAGTGCTTTAATGGCAGCCAATGCCTTAGTTTTGCCAAGGGAAAAGGCCGTCTGGCCTCAAAATGCCGATATGTCCAGATATTGCTACTTCCACAGGCAACCTGGGCATACCATTGACACCTACTTCCAATTCAGAGATTATATTCATGATCTCAACGAGCAGGGCGGCATAGACTGGGAGGAAATGAAAAAATACATAACAGCCCTGAAGGCGAGGAGACCGCAACAGCAGCAGCAGCAAGTGAGACTACCGGCACAAGCAGCAGCACCACCCAACATGGGCATAGTGCAGAATCCACTCCCGGAGCACCAGAACCAGAACCAGGCTGCTCCCATTCTAACGAATAGCCAGTCTGAGGCTGGTCGTGGGCAACAATGGAGGATAGAGGACTCTTCCTCTCTCTATTCAACGGGTCACATTCAGAGTACCGCAGAGCGACTACCATGCCGCACCATCCACATACCCAGACCACAACCCGTCACCATCACCCCTCTACCCACACCCACATATCACTCGCCCTCACCCAATAACCCACTACCACTACCCACCTTCCTTAGACCCATTGCGCCCCGCACTCCTACGCCTCCATCATATACCCCTCCGCAAACCAATAACGCGCCCCTTTTACCATCTAGGCCATTACTACGCGTACCATTTCCTACTTCACCCATTACCACTACCACCTACCCAGATATGCCCCAACCATCCAGACCGCTATTACGCGTACCATTCCCCACTTCGCCAACCACTTACCCATCTACCATCCAACCCTCTAGGCCTTTAATCCGCACCGCGCCATCACCACCTAACCCAATGCCACCACCTACGCGTCAACCCTCCGCACCGCTTACGCCACCCGACTCTGCGGTACTCAAGGTGTCACCCGGATCCTCCACGGTCGAGGAACATGCCCTCCGGAGTGGAAGGATTTTCAACAAGGTCTTTCCTCAGTCCACAGTCAGAGACGGCCCATCACAGCCGACTGAGGAAGCCCATAATGAAGAGAGTGCACCAGGCACTCAATATGACTTGTTGAAACATCTGGACAGAACACCGGCACGGATCACTGTACTTGAATTGATTAAAAGGTCCAAGATTCACCAAGAAGCCTTAATGGAATACCTACAAAAGGTGATGGTTAACGAAGACGTGCCGGTAGAGAAAATTGCAGCACTACTAGTTCCTCAGGGGGATCAGCCCTCAATTACATTCTACACATCGGAACTAGCACCGCCAGCCGCTAGAAGCATGGCTCTGAGCATCACGGTCAATATCTGCAAAAAGGCCGTGGATGCATGCCTGGTTGATACAGGGGCTTCAATTAATGTTTTACCTCCAAAGACCCTGGAACTATGCGGTGTGCCCAAGGAGAAATGGCTGCCTAGCCCTATCTCAGTTACGGCATATGACAATTCTACCCGTTCCCCTCTGGGAATGGTTTATTTAAAGGTGGAGCTAGGTCCAGTAAGTCATGCAGAGGTCGAATTTCATATTCTAGAAATCGACCCTTCCATAAATGCCATTCTGGGACGTCCTTATATCAAAACTCTTGAGGCGATTCCTTCTACGAATCACCAATGCCTCAAATTCCCTTACAAAGGACGAATTATTAAAGTGACGAGCATGCCGATCCTTGCTGCTGCTCATACATTGAATATTAAATCTGCTGTTTTACCTGGCCGACAACCTTTTCTGTCGGTATTACAGGTCTACCGTCCGGTGGCTGATCCTTTGAAAGCCGCTACCATTTCTCCATACCCATTAAATGCTATCAAAAGGGGGAAGTGCATGAGTACCCCGGGATGGAGAATCATGATGAAGAACGGCTACGAGCCTGGGAAAGGTCTGGGCACACAGCTGCAAGGCAGGACCACTCCTGTTAAAAATCATCGGGCAGCACCTGGAAGCGGTCTGGGCTATAGGCCAATGAAGCTAAAGCAAGATCTGGTTCAGAAAGCAGAAACCGAAGACGGTCAAGAAATCTTGGAAACAATGTCCACACCACTGAAAGAAGGCCGAGATCCCTTAACATGGACTCTATATACACATTTTGTGAAAGGGCCCATACTTAGTCACGACAACACGGTGGTCATTACTTCCTGTTTTGACTTCCATGACATATATGGGAGGGATTTGGCCAGACATTGTTCCGAATTACTTACGTACCAATCCTTGGAGGCTCTGCGACCTATGAAAAGGAGGAAATTCCATGACCCCGAATGCGAATGGTACAGATGGTTCGACCTGAGGGACCTATACATAGCACTGAACAGACTATTTCTGGATCCTGCAGAACCCAAATGGCCACCGCAGATCGACGAGCTAATTGAGAGCCCTGGCGCAATCTTTGATAAGCGGATACTGCTGTCCGAACAAACTGATGAAGGGGAGCCAGATGACCCCTATGAAGCTGGTTATACAACAGATATGCTCTGGAGGGGGACATATCCTTCACATGTCTTCATGCTCCATACTCTTTTTCGTACACTACTCTTGACCCCGACTTGGTCGCGGGTCATAATTGAAGATATTCTACGGGCTCCGCCCATTATGATAACTCTGTCCCCTCGGGACATTATACCACAACCTCCTCTTGATCTAGAGAGGTTGCATAATCTGATCTGGGACATATTACTATATGATCCCCCTAATCCTCTGGCCTTGGTGCCACTTCCTCCGTCTGATTCCCCTTCCATTTGTATTCACTCCTGCTTCATGTATAATTCTTCCGATATCCAAAAAAAAACGCCAATTTTACAACAAATTCTTCCCAAATCATTATCGAGGAAACATCTTACTTGTCCGATTACACCCCATCGCGCGGGCCCGTCGGTCAAGATTCTCTCCTAGATCTACTCTGTCCCTCCCCACGGGAGGATTCCCCTGTATTTCCACCTGTATCCCAGGATTTTCATCCTGCTTCATCTTCATTAGGTTATGATAGGCAGTTTAGTGAAGTTGGGAAGTCCAGTTTTAGGCAGGTTAGGCAGTTTAGGAAGTCTAGGAAGCCTAAGGGTAGGCAAATTCCAGAAAGATACCTCCAGGATTTGGCTGATAAATGTTCCTTTTGCTCTTTAATCCCTCAGCTTTTAGAAGATCCAATTCAGATGCCAGAAGATTATACAGATGATGAGTCAGTCAATGATGGGTACAGGGTATATGAGTTAGTACATGAAAAGGACCCCATTGTTGAAGATGAGGAAGATGATGAGGACGCAGCTGAGGCGTATGCCAGTGGAGTGAAGAGATTTGATGAACCCTCAGCTGCCGTCGAAGAGCCCACAAAAGAAATAAACTTAGGGACTGAAGACGAACCTAAGGTTGTCCTCGTCAGTAAAAATCTTTCTACAGAGGATGAGAAGGCAATGGTACAAGTACTTAAGGATTATAAGGACACTTTCGCCTGGAGTTATGAGGATATGCCGGGGTTAGACTCATCTTTAGTCGAACACAGGTTAACATTAAAGGATGGAGCTAATCCGGTCAAGCAGAAATTAAGGCGATTCCACCCACAAATGGCTTTAAAGATGAAGGAAGAGGTCGACAAATTACACAAAGCCAAATTCATTAGAGTTGTCCTTTATCCACAATGGGTGGCCAATATAGTCCCGGTTATGAAAAAGGACGGGAAGGTCAGAATTTGCATTGACTTCCGCGATCTGAACCGGGCATGTCCTAAAGATGATTTTCCATTGCCTCATATTGATGTACTCATCGATAACACTGCTGGCTATGAAACGTTATCGTTTATGGATGGATTTTCAGGATACAACCAGATTAAGCTAGCAGAAGAGGATCAAGAGAAGACTTCATTCACTACACCTTGGGGAACATATTGTTATGTCGTCATGCCATTTGGATTAAAGAACGCTGGAGCCAGTTATCAAATGGCTATGATGGCAATATTTCATGACATGATGCATATAGATTTGGAAGTGTATGTGGATGACTTATTGGTTAAGTCTAAAACGAAGGCTGAGCATGCCAAAGTTTTGGCAAGGGTATTAGAGAGATCGAGAGAGTATCAGTTGAAGATGAACCCCAAGAAATGTGTATTCGGGGTATCTTCAGGGAAATTGCTTGGATTCATTGTCAGCAAACGGGGAATTGAGATCGATCCCAATAAGGCGAAGGCTATCAGAGAAATGCCACCTCCCAAAAACTTGAAAGAGTTAAGAGGATTAATCGGGAGGTTGCAATTTATTCGCCGTTTTGTCTCCCAGCATTCACAAAGGTGTAAGCCGTTTTACGAGCTTACCAAGCCAGGAGTCAAATTCAATTGGGACGATAAGTGTCAGGAGGCATTTGATGGATTAAAGGACTATTTGGCAAGTCCTCCTGTTTTGAGACCACAATCTCCAGGCAAACCATTGATACTTTATATTTCGGTCCTGGATGATGCAGTGGGGGCTGTCCTAGCACAAGAGGATGAAGAAGGAAAAGAGAGGGCAGCCTACTATCTCTCTAAACTTCTCAACCCCGCTGAACAGAGATACACGGCGATGGAGAAAACATGTGCAGCATTAGTTTGGGTTGTGCAGAAACTGAAGCATTATTTTCTGGCCCATGAAGTCCATCTCATCGCTAGGATGAATCCGATCAAGTTCCTTCTGGAGAAATCTGTTCTTACTGATAGGTTAGCGCGATGGCAAAGCTTTCTATCCCAATTCGATATCATCTATATTCAACAGAAAGCGATCAAGGGCTATGCCATAGCAGAACATCTCGCTCATCATCCCCTTCCTCGATTTGATCCAGTGCGATCAGAGTTTCCGGATGAGGAACTGATGTCCGTAAATCAAATCAGAGATGATATGTGGACTCTGCATTTTGACGGAGCTCTGAATTCTCATGGAAAGGGGATCGGAATCGTTCTGTTATCACCTGAAGGTGTCACCATTCCACAAGCCTTTCAGCTTAACTTTCCAGTCACCAACAACATAGCTGAATACGAGGCACTTCTTGCTGGTCTCGAGGCTGCTCATTTTCATGGTGCCACCAAACTCAGGATTGTGGGTGATAGCCAATTAATTCTTCGCCAAGTACTGACCAAGTATCGAACTCTTGATCCCAAGCTTAAGCCATATCAAGAACTTACTTCTGCTTATTCAAAGCTTTTCACAAAATTGATCTTTGTCCATGTCCCTAGAAATCAAAACATCTTAGCTGACGCTCTAGCTTCACTTACATCTTCCCTTGATTTTCCTATCAGCAAGCAATCTGAATCAATCATAGTTCATAGGCGTCTTTCACCTGCCGTGAAAGATCCTTCATTTGTTAGAACTAAGGAGAAGTTGCTGAAGAAATTCAAAGATGGAAGTATTGTGGAGAAAAGAGAAATCATGTTGATGGAGCTGTTAGAAGAGATGGATGATGGACAGAAGCCATGGTATTATGAAATTGCAAAATATTGTGAAGATCAATCGTATCCTGAAGAAGCTACAACTGAGGAAAAAAGAGCTATCAGGAGAGTTGCTCAACGATACACCCTAGTTGGGGGAGCATTATACAAAAGAGGTTTTGATGGAGTTCTTCTGAGATGTTTAGACGAGGATGAGCTTTGGAAGGTTATGGAAGGAGCTCATAGTGGAATTTGTGGTGGCCATGTCAATGGACAGATGCTAGCAAAGAAGATCCTTAGACAAGGATTTTATTGGCCAACCATGGAAGAAGATTGTGTAGGATATGTCCGTAGGTGTGCCAAGTGTCAACTTCACGCCGACAAAATTCATTCTCCTGCATCTTCACTCCATCCTGTTTCCTCCCCATGGCCTTTCTCCATGTGGGCTTTCGACATCATTGGACCCCTTGGTAATCCAGATTCCGGCATCAAGCAAAAATCTTTCATTCTCACGGCAACGGAATACTTCACCAAGTGGGCAGAAGCTGAAGCATACGTGGAGATCAAAGCATCAACCGTCTGCAAATTCATCATGAAGAACATCATCACAAGATTCGGAATTCCAAGTACCATCGTCACCGACAACGGACCGCAGTTCGTGTCACAGGAATTGAAGGACCTCTGCAACAGGTATAAAATTGCATTGTATCATTCATCTCCTTATTATCCGCAAGGCAATGGCCAAGCAGAGGCAACTAATAAGACTTTGATAAAAATTATCAAAAAGACGTGTAAATCTAACAAATTCGCAGATTGGCCAGAAAAATTGGTTGAGGCTCTATGGGCCTACCGAACCTCAATCCGCACGCCTACTGGGCAAACTCCTTATTCCTTAACATTTGGAATGGAGGCGGTAGTTCCATATGAGATCTTTATACCGTCATTAAGAGTACAATTGAACAAGGAATTTTCCATTGATGAACATCGTTCAGCACTTCTTGCTCAATTGGAACTTTTAGACGAGAAAAGATGGTCAGCTGCTAATCATGCAAAAGTTTATCAAAACAGATTAGCACGTTTTTATCAAAAGAAAGTCATTGAACGAAAGTTCAAAGTCGGTGAAATGGTCGTTAAAAGAATTTTTGTAAAACCTGGTGGTCCGCGTTCTAAGCTCCAACCCAACTGGGAAGGACCTTATGTTGTATCGCACGCTTTTCCTAATAATGCTTATCGTCTTATTAATGCAGAAGGAGAAGAGCTAAATCATCCCTGGAATGGTTTACACCTTAAGAAATACTACCCTTAGGTTAAAGAGTCGATCAGTATGGTACAAAGACCAGTGGAATCAGAAAATTTATAAACTCAAATTTCTTTGTTAGTCTGAATAATTTAACTTCAAACCCATTACTGCACACACTGATACGTTTGATTCGTGAGTAACAAGAGATGCCAAGTCCTAAAGAATATCAAAAGCTTGACTAAGAGTGTAAAGTACAAATCATTCCTTTTAAAATAAAATTCTGTTTTACACTCGGCCCATGATGTCGGAACGAGGCTTAGAATAGACTACTAAGAATACCCGCCATCTTAGTAGGAGGCCGTCATAAAAAAAATGGGGGAGATCCGTTCCAAAGCAAAGCAAAGAAAGAAAAGAATAGAAAAAAAAAGAAAAAGACAAAATTCAAAATCAAAAGGCCAATGCACTACAAACGTCACAAAGGCCATGAAATGAAACAAAAGGGAACGCAAGGTCGATAAATACCCCGGAAAGAAAATGACCGAACCCCAACAGATATTAGGGTTGGAAAGGGACATCTTTTTAAGTCTCCGGAACCTTCTCATGGGCTTTCTAAATCTATTCTTCTTTTCTTTCTAAAGAGGTGTACTTCAAGCTTAAGGAATGGTTTAGATTGACTAAGGGTCAAATCATCAAATGGGATCACGAATGGAAACACAAGTTTAAACACGATGGGTTTTAAGTTAAGTTGTTAAAAAATAATTTGGAAATTAAGTTAATAAATGAATATGATCTTTTGATCTAAGTACCATACTGGTCTTTTAGTCAAAATTCAAAAAAATACATAAGTCAAAAATTCAAAAAAAAATACATAAGTCAAAAATTCAAAAAAAAATGTATATGTCAAAAATTCAAAAAAAATGTATAAGTCAAAAAAAATACATAAGTCAAAAATTCAAAAAAAATTGCATATGTCAAAATTCAAAAAAAATTGCATATGTCCAAAAATTCAAAAAAATTGCATAGTCAAAAATTCAAAAAAGGTATATATGTCAAAAAAAATTCAAAAAAAATGTACATTTGTCAAAATCTAAAAAAAATACATATTTCAAAATCCCAAACAAAAAATGAATATTTCAAAACCACAAAAATATTTCAATTAGCATTTGCTTGTGGCATTTAGTGTGTTTCATTCATTTTATTTTCAGTGAGCATATGTTTGCTTGTATGTTGCATTTTGCTTAAGTCTGATTATTCTTATTACCTTTGTTAATAAAGGCTATGCCCCTTGACTATTTATTCAAGGAAAAGATTGATTGACCATTTGTTTGGTCAGGCAAGGGGCTAAGCCTAAATAGATACTTAATCTGTTTGTTAAGTGTTGTACAGGATGCAAGATAAGCACAGGAACACGAAATTGGAGCCCAAAAGTTTCATGTATATATCAAAAGTGTTTTATACATGATACATGAAAAGAAAAGAAGTACAAAAGCCCTCAAGGCTGGCTCTCTCCTGCCCCCTCATCCATCTGACTCTGGGCCTCATCGTAGGCATCTGGCGGCGGAGCTCTAGGAGGTGGAGGCGGTCCCATCGCACTTGGCCCTGCCTGGTCAGATGATATGGCTATGCTGGCGGTAAAGGCACTCGCCTGACCTCGGTCGATAGCCCGCTGG
Source organism: Zantedeschia hybrid cultivar (assembly GCA_030544215.1). Lineage (NCBI taxonomy): Eukaryota > Viridiplantae > Streptophyta > Magnoliopsida > Alismatales > Araceae > Zantedeschia > Zantedeschia hybrid cultivar. The sequence goes on from JARZZO010000009.1 coordinate 48,383,647, forward strand.
CGGGCTCGCTGGTATCTCTCCTCCACCATACGGCGCTCATGCTCTGCAACCGAAAGACGGCCCTGGAGGCTCTCCATCCGAAGACGGTCGCGGTCCCTCTCCTCCGTCAGGATCTCCAAGCGAACCTGGAGTCGTGCCAGATCTCCAGTGGAGAGGCGTGCCACCTGAGCCTCCAACTAGGCAATGTGAGCAGCCGAAGTCCGTGCTTCTGCTAGCTCCGCATCCCTCTGTCGAAGGGCCTCCTGAAGCTCAGCAACCTGCAGAAGAAGATTTTATTAGTCCAAGGCAATTAAGTAATGAGAATCAAATTTGGAAAAGAAAGCCAAAGGGAAGGAACTTACTCGAGTGGCCCGATCCTCCTCCACAAGGGAAGCTCGGTGGATGGCAGAAGCGAGCTGACTCTGGAGGTCAGCCAAGGTAGCGTCATGCGCAGCGGATGATGAAGATGAAGCTCCATAGGTAGGGGGAGCCGCCTGGGTGTAGACGGCTCGCTGCACCAAAAGAACACTGTCAGTGGTTAATCGCCAAAACAAACAATTAATTAAAACATGCATTCATATTCATTCATATATACCAGATCAAAGAGCTCTTTCTGGACCTGTTCGAGCTGGGCCTCAGCATCATGTAGTCGGGCCCGGAGGTCGATGATGACCGCATCACGAGCATCCTGCAAATCACATATACATACATTCATTCACCAACATAAATCAAGATAATAATAAAATTAAAGACGCATGAATGCATACTTACATCGAGTGGTCGGAGGAGCCGCAGCTGGTCGGCGTAATGAACCCGGTACTGCTGGAGGTAGCCCTCGCTACTCTCCGCACGGGACTCCACTCTGATGCCCCGACGGTGCCAGTCCTCGTACTGCTCCGGGAACTTGGCACGCCAGTCGGTGAGGGATTGCTTGCCCCTCATGCTCCTCCCAACACCCTCCGGGACTTCTTCATCTGTCCATTCCTGGTGGAGACCCAACGTCCTCATCACGAGCCGGAGGCGGAGGGGCTCGATCTCGTTGAGGCAGTGCACCCACATCTGCCTCCCAAATCGCCTCCTGCCAGCCGTCACCCATGGCTGACCTTCCTCGTTCATACCCAGATATGGGCGCCAGATCACCTGCATATAGGTTAGATGCATTCATAAATAAATTGCACTTAAAGAATAAAGAATTGCATTTAATAAAAATTCAGGGAACAAGTTAAAAACTTACCAAGAGCTCTGGATAATCTAGAAACTGACGGCGGAGAGCCGTCAGCTGATGGTGCTGCAGAGCTGTGTCCACAATCGGCTGCCAACGGCAGGCCAAGGGGACGGCATCTGGACGAACAATCCTCGCTCTGCCGAGCGGGAAATAATGGTAGCTCCACACCTGCATGCATAAACATATAAGTTAGAAAAAGCATCATATCATATTGTATATCATGAATAAATAATAAAATATTTAATACCTGGAGGAACGGCGAGAAGCCGCTGACAGTAGTCTCGCGGTCCGGAGTGACCGCGGATAGATCTGCAAACAGGTGGGCCAGGAGGGCCGCACCCCAAGCGTATTCCCCTAAGCTATCTAGATCATCTAACAGATACAAAAATCTACAGTGGATATGGTCGCCCTTCGTACCGAAGAGCAACCGACCGAAGAAAAAGACAAGAAAGACCCTAAGCTGTCGGTCTACCTCCTCTACCTGGCTAAGGTCCCTACAGTAGATGGCAGAGGACGACTCTGCTAGCCTGTCCCTAAACTCCTCCCGGGTCTCGTCAGACCGACGCCGGGGCTCGTCTAGACCTAGGGCAGCCTCTACTTCTACCCTGGGGACCATCCTGGATTCTCTGCCCATGCTAGATACCTCTATCCCTAACAAGGCTTCTGCCAATCCTCGATAGTCGGGGTAAGTCACCCCACTCACCGGTCGGCCCTCTACCCGGAGGCCAGTGATCCTGGCCACATCCTCTAGGGTGGGGACCATATGTCCCCACGGCATTAGGAAAGCCCGGCTTTCCGCATGCCAACGCTCCCTGAGCGCCTGCAACAAGACTAGATCGAGCCAAAATGGCTCGATGTCTAGTATCTCACCGAACCCCATCCGGCGCAGGCGTACCTTCTGGAAATCCGGGAGCCCTCTATAAGCCCCTATAACTAGGTCCCAAGAGATCCTAGCCCTCATCACTCCCTGCAAATAAAAATAAAAAAAAAATAGGGTCAGTAATTAATAAAAACAAGAAAATTCACTTTCTGTTTTGAAAGACGTCATCATACACAGACGTATTTCAAAACACGTCCACATACCCTAACGCAATTCAAACCTATTTTCTACCTATTTTAAAAATTCGAAATTTGGCTTGAAAGACGTCGACCAAGGGCGACGCCCTTTGAAAGGCGTCACCTGGTCTGGACGCCTTTCAAGTCCAGATTTCGGGTTCTTAAAAAAACCCCTTTCTTCCCCTCTTTTCCTTGCCCATTCATTCCATAGAAGACTCACCGTGTGGAGGTCGCCCTCCTCTTCCTCTTCCACCGCCATGGGCGCCGGTGGAGGGAGCTCCTCCTCCAAGAAGGCCGCCGCCTCGGCTAACGCCGCCGGCACCTCCTCGGGAACCTCTTCTTCTTACCTTCGCCTCCTCTTGGCCAAGGTCTTCTTCTTCCTTGAACCCTCGCCGTGTTCTATGGCTTTAGAGAAGGAGTTTTTGAGAGAGATCACCGGAGAAATCGCCGGAGCTCGGGTGGAGAAAAGAGATTTTTGAGAAAGTGAGGAAGAAAGGAGGGCCTTCGCGGGTCTGTAACGAAAAGGGTGAAAGGCGTCGACTCAGGAAGACGCGTTTTAAGGCGCATAAGTTGAGGCGGTAAAGGACAACTGTTTGAATTGGTTGAAACACGTCCACATGGGTAGACGCTTTTCAGGTTCTGTTCAGAGCCGTACACAGGAAAATCATGAAAGGCGTCTTGACTACTGGATGCATTTTAGGAAATTAATCATGGAATTAATGGCAGAATCCTGGGAAAAGTAGGAGAGAGAGTTGAAAGGCGTCTAGTGATGTAGACGCGTTTTAAGTTTAAATCGGGTTTTTAAGGATTAAATTGAATTTCTGGAAAAGAATATAGTTTGAAAGGCGTCTTTCTGAGTGGACGCATTTTACATTTTACAGAATCCGAATTGTTGAATTTTCAGGAAAAATCAGGTTTTTACTTAAGGAAAAATCATGTGCACATCACAGAAAGTTGGGGAAAGATTCTAAGACATGAAAAATCGTTCTTTATTCAATGGAATCAATCTTTATTACATCAAAATCAAAGAGAGACAAAGGACATTCAAGGGAGAATATCATGAAGACCTTTAAGATAAGGAAATTTCAATCCTTTATCTCTGTCTTTAGAGGATCTTACACGATAGCTAAAGCCAAGATTCCATAGAGTAATGATGATTTGTATGGCTTCATAATCTTCATCGGACTCCAGGTCACGCTTCTTGATTGAAAGTGTAGGAGAGAATTCAGGGAACTCGCGACGAGCCAAGCTAAGTTGAGTAAGGCACCGGTGTGGATTGTACAACACAAACTCAGTGGCTCCAATTAACTTGAGATCTGCTCCTGCTGTGCGGCGCACCCAAACTGGTTTTCCAACGAGAGCAAGAGGAGACGAGTCGAATATGTCGGATGTCATGAGTTTCAAATATTCTCTCCAATCGGCTCGGGTCTTGAGTTTTGGAACCTTGTTGACCATGTACTCATTGAACTTTACAATATTAGCAATGCAATGAATTGGACTATTCAAGAAGATCTGAGATGGATTCAGAGGCCTTTTCTTGCTATGCTCGAATTTGAAGTGAAGTTCAACCCACAAAGCAAAGAGTAGCATGCATCCATATGGAGGACGACCCACAGAAGCTGCAGAAAGTCCACTGTAGAGATATGCTAAGAGAGCAGTGCTAATGGATTTACCTTCGAAAATTGCGCAAATAGCACTAATTTGATCGTCTTCCAAGATGTTATCCTGTGCAGGAAAGAATAAGGCACCGGCAAGGCATGTAACGAGAGCTTTCGTTACATCCTCTGCCTCATCCTCCCTTAAATCTTCAATTTCATAAAGAGTCCACTCGGCTAGTTTTGCGAGATTGATCCCCTTCTTCGTGAGGCATCCTTTAGCTTCTGAAGGATCCTTCATGATCGATGTCAATAGCTGTTGACCGGTGATTCTCTCTTTTGTCAAGGCTATCTTGTCTCTGTTGTCTCTGGTCTTCGGGAGACCTAATAGAAGTTCCGCCTCTTCTAGAAGGATTGTGCACTCGAAATCTTGGAAGAAGAACGTATGAGTTTGGGGATGCCACCACTCGATCAAGGCGCCCATAGCCGCCCAGTCTATGTTCGCACTCTTGTAATTCTTAGCGAGCACTACAAGTCCTTGAAGATCCCACTTGGATATGAACACTTGCATAGAAAGCTTGACACTTTTTGCAAGTTTACGAATCCAAGGGAGAGACGTGAACTTTCTTGGGCCAGGAAACATGGGGTAATTCTGAAAGAAAGATAAAAAAGGAAGCATGATGAAGAGCATGATGAAGAACATGATGAAGAGCATGATGGAAAAGACATGAAGAACATGAAAGAAAGTTGATTGAACTTACTTGAAGATTGAGATTTCTTCCATTGAGATGATTCTCTATGTCTGCAAACTTCTCTAGAGACATCTTCATCTTCTTGTTTGAGGAATCCATCTATCTTTTTCGGAGTTTCTCCTTCTTGAAGCTTGGGAAGCTTGAAAACCTTGAAGAAACCTTGAAAATTTGGAAGAAAACTCTCCTTTGGATCTTTGGATTATGATAGGATTACTTAGGAATAACCTAAGGGTGTTTATATAGGAGGAATTGCGATCCTAAGTAGACCTTTTCCGGATTGGAAAAGGGATGTGCATTGATAGAGTTGGAGTTCGGGTAGGGAACAACCAGAAATCTGTTTCTGTGAGTAAAAGGCGTCTATGATACCTGACGCGTTTCAAAGTTAAATGGCGTCTGCGCGACACGACGCGTTTTAGCAAAATCTGCTATTTTCCCGAAATCCTGTGATTTTAATGTTTAAATTGAATATTTGTTTGGAACTAATAATTTTGATTGCAGGAAATTCAAGAAAGCCTGAGTAAAGCTGGAAATGTCAAGAAAATCCCATTGTGGAATTCAAGTCCCGACCGTGACTAAAAAGACGGTTATTTCTATCCTTGTACTCCGGTCATGTAAATCATTTGCATTACTATATGTTAAATATTTATTAGAGTATATCAAGGACCTTGTGGTTTTGATGAAACTGGAATTTGAGTTCCCCTTCAACAAAAACAGTGATAATTCCAGAGGATTCTTAATCGCACGGATAGGCCGTTGGATTGTTAATTAGTGAGGACGATGGTTCCGCTTTTGTGAAACGGTGCGTGGATAAACAAGCTTTGGCTTAGCACTGAATTATAAGAATTGGTATCTTGACTCATTAATGACAATTTAACAATATTATCCTTGATTAATTTATATTTTATTTGACTTTATATTTTTCTTTTAGCCCAGCATGCATCATGTAGGACTTTGAAATCATTGAAATAAGAATTAATTATTGATTAAGTTTCAGACCATTAATCAAATAACTCAAACATGATATGAAATATTCCATTCTGAATTGAGTATCTTGATTATCTTTGAGGTTCGCTTAAAGATATCCTTGGAATTCTATCCTTGATTGGATTCTTTATCCGATATTCTTGTTTTTCTTTAAGATCCATCATGGCTGTAGCACGTCCACATGGGCTGGCAAACGCTCCCCATGATGAAACCTACAGTGTCTACGACCTGGGGTACTTCCCACTCCGAGGAGGTTGATCGACTTTATTTTATTTTCTTATCTACTTCATCCAGATAGGATTAATTCTATTGATTTTTTTGAGCTATCTTCATTGATGATTTCGAGAAAAATTCCAGTCATGTGATGTTAAGAGCGTGTCTCATCACACCTTGGCATCACCTTTTCAGTACATTCCATTCCATTTCACTCCCTTGCAAAGACGATGCCAAGGTGAGGCAGCTGTAGACACGCTAATTTTGACGTCATTTCGAGTAAATTTCATATCATATAATAATGCCTCAGAATAGTCTGATAATTAATCATTGATTAATTTTTATTAATATTTTTGAGTGTCGAGTTTAACAGACATGTTTAAGTTAATCAATTAAATTGATTTTAGCTCAAATTTCAGTTAAAAAATGCAAAAATTCTAAAACGTGTCAACCTGTGTGGACACGATTCAGAATTCTAAAACGTGTCAACCTGTGTGGACACGATTCAGAAATTCTAAAACGTGTCAACCTGTGTGGACACGATTCAGAATTCTAAAACGTGTCAACCTGTGTGGACGCAATTCATAATTCTTTCTAAAACGTGTCAACCTGTGTGGACGCGATTCAGAATTCTAAAACGCGTCAACCTGTGTGGACGCCATTTGGAGTTTATTCCTGTTTTAACGTTTAAATTTGAATTTTAATTAATTAATTAATTAACTAAAAGGCGTCTGTGAGTGTCGACGCGATTTAGGTTTCCTAGGCTATTTTAACTTCTCTTCCGGATGTTTATCCTTATCTTAATTAGTCTAAAAGACGTCTACATATGTGGACGCGTTTTACCTAATAAAGATAAAGATAAGTTTTCCCGGATATTTATCCTTATCTTAATTAATCTGAAAGGCGTCAGCCAAGGTGGACGCGTTTTAGATAATTACAGATAAAGATGAATTAATCAGTATTTATCTGTCGGTTAAGATGGATAAATTCGGGATTTTTCTATGTTAATCGCGAACGCAAGAAATGCCTATAAATACCCTGCATGTTGAAGAGTAAAAAAAAAAAAAAGAGAAGAGAATTGAATTGAGTTGAGCCATAGCGTTATAGCGAGTTGAAGATTGAAGCAACGTCGTAACGCCGGAGCGCTGCCATTTCCAGAAGTCGGCGTCCCTTTCAAAATCTTCATCCTTTCAAAGCTTCAACCGACTGGGCATAAGTTTTTCATTACTGCAATCATCTTTCATCTTCATTAGTTTCATTCTTCATTCACTTTATGCAAACACACACCACAGCATAATCTTTCAAAAACCTACTTGATCTAAGGGGTTTCAAAGCCATTTAAAAAAGTGAGTTTGCTGTTTTAAATATGCTTAAAATCATGATTAGTTTAGATACTGCTTCTACTTAAATCCTCATCATCGTTTCTTCGTTTTCTGTTTCTGTCTCTGCTGCACTCAACAACAACGAGAAATTCAAAAGGGGGAAATCAAGCATAACTTCTGGACGATCCTCAACCTCAAACTCCACAGCAAGAACAAAGAAGCAAAGAAAGGGCTCTCTTTCTTCAGCCGGCTGAGGAAGGGGAACCAAGGACTCAATCTTCCGCGTTTGAAAGGTAGGCGATCATATCTCTTTTGAAACTTTTTTTTAGTTAAAAGTTTCTGGCGATCACTGCACTTTAGTTGCTGTTTTTAATAGGTCAGTTTACACTAAACAACATAGACATTTCATAATAATCACACGGTCATTCTAAGCACCTACATCCGGCATCAAGTAAAAATCTTTCATCCTCACGGCAACGGAATACTTCACCAAGTGGGCAGAAGCTGAAGCATACACGGAAGTCAAAGCGTCAACTGTCTGCAAATTCATCATGAGGAACATCATCACCAGATTTGGAATTCCAAGCACCATCGTCACCGACAATGGACCGCAGTTTGTGTCACAAGAATTAAAGGACCTCTGCAACAGGTACAAAATTGCATTGCATCATTCGTCTCCTTATTATCCGCAAGGCAATGGACAAGCAGAGGCAACTAACAAGACTTTGATAAAAATCAGCAAAAAGACGTGCAAATCTAACAAATTCATGGACTGGCCAGAAAAATTGATTGAGGCTCTATGGGCCTACCGAACTTCAATCCGCACGCCTACTGGGCAAACTCCTTATTCCTTAACATTTGGAATGGAGGCGGTAGTTCCATACGAGATCCTTATAACGTCATTAAGAGTACAATTGAACAAGGAATTTTCCGTTGATGAACACCGTTCAGTACTCCTTGCTCAATTGGAACTCTTAGACGAGAAAAGATGGTCAGCTGCTAATCATGCAAGAGTTTACCAAAATAGACTAGCACGTTTTTATCAAAAGAAAGTCATTGAACGTAAGTTCAAAATTGGTGAAATGGTTGTCAAAAGAATTTTTGTAAAACCTGGTGGTCCGCGTTCTAAGCTCCAACCCAACTGGGAAGGACCTTATGTTGTATCACATGCTTTTCCTGGTAACGCTTATCGTCTTGTCAATGCAGAAGGAGAAGAGCTAACTCACCCCTAGAACAGTTAGCATCTTAAGAAATACTACCCTTAGGATAAAGAGTCAATTAGCGTGGTACAAAGACCAGTGGAATCAGAAAATTTATAAACTCGAATTTCCTTATCAATCTGGATAATTTAATTCCAAACACATTACTACACACACTGACACGTTCGATTCGTGAGTAACAAGAGATGCTAAGTCCTAAGGAATACCGAAAGTTTGACTAAAAGTGTAAAGTACAAATCATTCTTTTTAAAGCAAAATTCTATTTTTTACACTCAACCCATGATGTCGGAACGAGGCTTAGAATAGATTACCAAGAATACCCGCCATCTTAGTAGTAGGCCGTCATAAAAAAAATGGGGGAGATCCGTCCCAAAGAAAAGAAAAGAAAAGCAAGGCAAAAGACAAAAGCCAAACGTCAAATCAAAAGACCATCACCTTACAAATGTTACATCAAGGCCATGAAATGAAATAAAAGAGAACGCAAGGTCGATAAATACCCCGGAAAGAAAATGACTGAACCCCAACAGATATTAGGGTAAGAAAGGAACATCTTTTTAGGTCTCCGGAACCTTCTCATGGGCTTTCTAAACCAATTCTTCCTTTCTTTCTAAAGAGGCGTACTCCAAACTTAAGGAACGACCTAGATTGACTGAGGATTAAATCATCAAATGGGATTACGAATGGAAACACAAGTTCAAACACAATGGGTTTAAGTTAAATTATTCAAGAATAATTTGGGAATTAACTTAATAAATGAATATGATCTTTTGATCTGAGTACCATGTTGGTCTTTTAGTTCACATCATATTTCAAAAAAAAAAAAAAAAAAAAAAATATATATTACAAAATCCAAAAAAAATACATATTTCAAAATCCAAAAAAGTGCATATTTCAAAAGCCAAAAATATACATGTTTCAAAAGTTAAAAAAAAAATCACATATTTCAAAACCCAAAAAAAGTACATATTTCAAAACAACAAAAATATTTCAATTAGCATTTGCTTATTGCATTTGGTATGCTTCATTCCTTTTATTTTCAGTGAGCATTTGTCTGCTTGCATGTTGCATTTTGCTTACAGTTTGATTATTCATATTACCTTTGTTAATAAAGGCTATGCCCTTGACCCTTCCACTAAGAAAGAGATTGATCGACCGTTCACTCGGTCAGGCAAGGGGCTAAGCCTAAATAGATACTTGACTTATTTGTTAACTGATGTGCAGGACACAAGGCAAACACATGAGACACAAGGTTAGAGGCCAAAAGTTTCATGTATATCATCAAAAAGTGTTTGGTACATGGTATACAAAAAGAAAAGGAAAGTACATATAGCCCTCAAGGCTGGCTCTCTCCTGCCCCCTCGTCGAGCTGACTCTGAGCCTCGTCAAGCGCGTCCGGCGGTGGAGCTCTAGGAGGTGGAGGCGGTCCCATCGCAATTGGCCCTACCTGGCCAGATGATATGGCGATGCTGGCGGTGAAGGCACTCGCCTGACCTCGGTCGATAGCTCGCTGGCGGGCTCGCTGATATCTCTCCTCCACCATCCGGCGCTCATGCTCTGCCACCGAATGACGGCCCTGGAGGCTCTCCATCCGAAGACGGTTGCGGTCCCTCTTCTCCGTCAGGATCTCCAGGCGAACCTGGAGTCATGCCAGATCTCCAGTGGAGAGGCGCGCCACCTGAGCCTCCAACTCGGCAATGCGAGCAGCCAAAGTCCGTGCTTCTTCCAATTCTGCATCCCTCTGTCGAAGGGCCTCCTGAAGCTCAGCAACCTGCAGAAGAAGATTTTATTAGTCCAAGGCAATTAAGCAATGAAAATCAAATCCAGAAAAGAAAAGTCAAAGGAGTAGAACTTGCTCGAGCGGCCCGATCCTCCTCTGCAAGGGAAGCCCAGTGGATGGCGGAGGCGAGCTGACTCTGGAGGTCAGTTAGTGTAGCCTCGTAGGCAGCAGGGAGAGTAGACGATGAAGCTCCATAGGTAGGGGGAGCCGCCTGGGTGTAGACGGCTCGCTGCACCAAAAGACAACCGTCAGTTGTTAATCGCCAAAACAATTAATTAATCAAAACATTCATTCATAAACATGCATACATACCAGGTCGAAGAGCTCCTTTTGGACCTGTTCCAGCTAGGCCTCCGCGTCATGTAAGCGGGCCCGGAGGTCGATGATGACCGCATCGCGCGCATCCTGCATACCACACATGCATACATTCATTCACCAAATATAAGAAAAGATAATAATAAAATGGAAAGACGCATAAACGCATACTCACATCGAGTGGTCGGAGGAGTCGCAGCTGATCGGCGTAGCGTGTCCGATACTGTTGGAGGTAGGCTGCGCTACTCTCCGCTTGTGACTCAACTCGGACACCCCTGCGATGCCAGTCTTCATATTGCTCCGGGAATTTTGCTCGCCAATCAGTGAGGGCTTGCTTGCCCCTCATGCTCCGTCCGATGCCCTCCGGGACCTCCTCGTCGATCCACTCCTGGTGGAGGCCCAGCGTCCTCATCACGAGCCGCAGGCGGAGGGGCTCGATCTCGTTCAGGCAGTGTAGCCACATCTACTTGCCGAACCGCCTCTGGCCAGCCGTCACCCACGGCTGACCCTCCTCGCCTATGCCCAGGTACGAGCGCCAGATCACCTGCATACAAGTTAGGTGCATTCATGTAAGTAACTTGCATTTAATAAAATAAAAGATTGCATTTAACAAATTACAACTCACCAACAGCTCGGGATAATCAAGGAACTGACGGCGGAGGGCCGTCAACTGATGATGCTGTGGGGCCGTGTCCACAATCGGCTGCCAGCGGCGAGCCAAAGGGACAGTGTCCGGCCTCACGATCCGCGCTCTGCCGAGCGGGAAACAGTGGTAGCTCCACACCTGCATACATGAACATATAAGTTAGAAATCATCATATCATATCACATTGCATATCATGAACAAATAATAAAACGATTTAATACCTGGAGGAACGGCGAGAAGCCGCTGATGGTGGTCTCACGGTCTGGCGTGACCACGGACAGGTTGGCGAAGAGGTGGGCCAGAAGGGCCGCACCCTATGCATACTCTCCTAAACTATCTAAGTCATCTAGCAAATAAATAAATCTACAATGAATGTGGTCGCCCTTCGTACCGAAGAGCAACCGGCCAAAGAAAAAGACAAGGAAAACCCTGAGCTGCTTGTCTACCTCCTCCTCCTGACTAGGGTCGCTACAATATACAGAGGAGGATGACTCTGCTAACCTATCTCTGAACTCCTCCCGGGTCTCGTCTGACCGACGCCGGGGCTCATCCAGTCCTAAGGCGGCCTCCACCTCTACCCGGGGGACCATCCTAGACTCTCTGCCCAGACTAGACACCTCTATGCTAGCAGAGCCTCTACCAATTCCTGGTAGTTGGGGTAAGTCACCCCACTTACCGGTCAGCCCTCTACCCTGAGGCCAATGATCCTAGCCACGTCCTCTAAGGTGGGGATCATATGTCCCCACGACATTAGGAAAGCCCGGCTTCCGCATGCCACCTCTCCCGCAGCGCCTGCAAGAGGACCAGATCGAGCCAAAATGGCTCGATATCTAAAACCTCACCGAATCCCATCCGGCGCAGGCGCGCCTTCTGGAAATCCGGGAGTCCCCTATACGCCCCTATAACCAGGTCCCAGCTAATCCTCACCCTCATGGTTCCTTGCACATAAAAAGAAAATTTCATCAGTTAGTGAACATAAAAACAAGCAAAGTATTTCTGGATTAAAAGGCATCTACCAACAGGGACGCCTATTGAAAGGCGTCCATGTGTCCTGACGCAAATTAAACACATTTTCTGCCTAATTAAAATTGGGAATTTTTCCTTGAATGGCGTCGGACTAGGGCGACGCCGTTTGAACGGCGTCACCTGGTCTGGACGTCTTTCAAGGCCGAATTCCGGGTTCTTGAAGAACCCCGTTCCCCTTCCTTTTCTCACTCCATCCAAACACATGGAAAGCTTACCAGGTGGAGGTCTCCCTCCCCTCCTTCTTCCATGGCCACCGGCACCGGAGGAGCCTCCTCCTCCTCCAAGAACGCCGCCGCCTCGGCGAGTGCGGCTGGCACTTCCTCTGGAGCCTCTTCCACGAGAGCCGCCGTTCGCCGCCTCTTGGCTAAGGCCTTGGTCTTGCGGGATCCTTCGCCGCGTTCCATGAGTTCGAAAGAGAGAGCTTTGAGAGAGAGAGAGAGAAGAGATCGCCGGTTGCCGGAGAGTTTGAGGAGAGAGAAAGCTAAGGAGAAAGTGAGGAAGAAAGGGGCCCTTCGCGGGTTCTGTTAGAGAATGTTAAAACGCGTCTGGGCTCAGCGACGCATTTTAGGGCGCATAAACTGAGGCGGCAGGGCCAGCTGTTTGAAATTGAGTGAAAGGCGTCCACACATGGCGACGTGTGTCAGGTTACCGCCAATTCTGGTCAGAACTGTACAAGGCATGATTATTAAAGGCGTCTACACCTCAAAACGCGTTTAAGAGGATTAATCACGGAATTGATGGCATAATTCTAGAAAAAGTAGGAGAGAGAGTTGAAAGGCGTCGTTAATGGAAGACGTAATTTAAGGTTAAATCGGGATTTTGAGGATTAATAATTAATTTTTGGAAAATGAATTATCTTTGAAAGGTGTCTTTCTGAGTGGACGCGTTTTGCATTAAGTAAACCCGAACTGTCAGGTTTTAAGGAAAAATCCAGTTTTCATTAAAGGAAAAATCATGGGCATATCACAGGAAGTTAAGGAAAGATTCCAAGGCATGAAAAATGACTCTTTATTCAATGAAATCTTTTATTACATCAGAAAAAAGTAAAAAGAAAAGAAAAAACACTTAAGGAAGAAGTTCATGAAGTGCTTGAATGTATGGAAATTTCAATCCTCTATCTCTATTTTTAGAGGATTTTACACGATAACTGAAGCCAAGGTTCTACAAAGTAGTAATAAGTTCTGTGGCTTCATAGTCTTCGTCGGATTCAAAAGCCCGCCTTTTGATCGGAGATGTAAGGGAGAACTCGGGGAATTTATGACGATTCAGGCTGAGCTGAGTAAGGCACCGATGGGGGTTGTACAACACAAGCTCAGTAGCCCCAATCAACTTAAGTTCCGCTCCCGCTGCATTGCGTACTCTGATGGGCTTTCCAACAAGAGCGAGTGGAGAAGAGTCAAACATGTTGGACGACATGCATCTCAGATATTCCCTCCAGTCGGCCCGGGTCTTGAGTTTTGGTACTTTGTTGACCATCCGCTCGTTGAACTTCACGATGTTGGAGATGCAGTGGATTGGGCTGTTTAAGTAGATTTGAGACGGTCTTGGTGACATCCTCGTGCAGTACTCAAATTTGAAATGTAGCTTGACCCACAAAGCGAAGAGTAACATGCATCCGTAAGGAGGAGGATGCACGGACGCCGCAGAGAACCCACTGTAAAGGTAAGCCAAGATCGCAGTGCTATTGGATTTCCCCTCGAAGATTGCGTAGATAGCACTGACCTGATCATCCTCGAAGATATTGTCTTATGCAGGAAAGAACAAAGCCCCGGCAAGGCACGTGACGAAAGCTTTCGTCACGTCTTCAGCTTCATCTTCTCTTAGATCATCAATCTCATACAAAGTCCATTTAGCGAGCTTTGCAAGGTTGATTCCTCCATTGGTAAGGCATCCTTTTGCTTCTGAGGGATCCTTCATAATTGACGTCAACAATTGTTGACCGGTGATCCTTTCTCTTGTCAAAGCCATCTTGTCCTTGGTCTTTGGAAGAACCAACAGGAGCTCCGCCTCCTCTAAAAGAATGGTGCACTTGAAATATGGGAAGAGAAACGTGTGAGTTTGAGGATGCCACTGCTCGATCAAGGCACCCATGGCCGCCTAATCCACGTTCGAGCTCTTGTAGTGCTTGGCATGCACCACTAATCCTTGAAGATTCCACTTCGAGATGAAGGCTTGCATAGAAAGCTTAAGACTTTTAGCGAGTTTGCGAATCCAAGGGAGAGAAGTGAATCTCCTTGGACCGGGAAACATGGGATATGTCTGAAAAATAAAAGAAAGCATCAATTGAAAAACACGAAGAACATGAAGAACGTGGAGAAAAAAAGAGGAGTTTGAGGAAGAAGAATTGAAAGAAAGCTAATTCAACTTACTTGGAGGTTAGGATCCCTTCCGATAAAGTGATTCTCCACGTCGGAGATCTTCTCCAGCGACCTTCTCATCCGTTTGTTTGAAGAACTCATCTTATTCCCGGATTTCTTCTTTCTTGAAGCTTGAAAACCTTGGAAAACCCTTGAATCTAGAAGAAAAACTCAACCTTGGATCTCTAGATTGTGGTAGGATTGCTTGGAAACAAGTTAGTGATGTTTATATAGAGGAAATTGCGATCCTAGGAAGACTTTTCCGGATTGGAAAAGGGATGAGCATTGGAAGAGTTGGAATCCGAGTAGAGAACAGCCAGAATTTTGTTTCTGCGACTGAAAAGGCGTCGTGGGACACCGCCGCATTTTAAACAGTTAATGGGCGTCGGCTCGACACGACGCGTTTCAAACTTCCTGTCATTCCATATTTTAATGCCTAATTAAGGCACTTGTTTGAAGTTACTGATGAATTTTGAGTGCAGGAAATTAAAGAAAACCCAAATGAAGCTGGGAAATATTAAGAAGATCCCACTGTGGGAGTTTATAAAGTCTCGACCGTGGCTAAAAAGACGGTTATTTCTACCCTTCTACTATTTCATGTAAATCATAATCTCATTACTATATATTAAGTATTTATTAGAGCACGTCAAGGACCTTGTGGTTTTGATGAAACTGGAATTTGAGTTCCCCTATAACAAAAATAGTGACAATTCCAGAGAATTCTTAATCGCACAGATTGACCATTAGATTGTTAATTAGTGGAGACGATGGTTCCACTTTTGTGAAACGGTGCGTGGATAAACGAGCTTCGGCTTAGCACTGGATTACGAGAACTGGTGTCTTGACTCATTAATAACAATTTAACAATATTATCCTTGATTAACTTATATTTTATTTTGACTTTATATTTTTCTTTTAGCCCAGCATGCATCATATAGGACTTTGAAATCATTGTGATAAGGATTAATTATTGATTAAGTTTCAGACCATTAAATCAAATAATTCAAACATGATATGAAATATTCCATTTTGAATTGAGTATCTTGATTATCTTTGAGGTTCGCTTGAAGATATCCTTGGAATTCCATCCTTTCTTGGACTCTTTATCCAATATTTCTTATTTTCTTTTAAGAACAATCATGGCTACAGCACGTCCACATTGGCTGGCAAACGCTTCCCATGATGAAACCTACAGTGTCTACGACCTGAGGTACTTCCCACTCCGTAGAGGTTGATCGATTTTATTTTATTTCCTTGTCTACTTCATCCAGACATGATTGATTCTATTGATCTCTTTGAACTATCTTCATTGATGACTTTGAGAAAAATTTCAATCATGTGATATTGAGAGCGTGTCTCATCACACCTTGGCATCACCTTTTCAGTACATTCCATTTCATTTTATTCCCTTACAAAGACGATGCCAAGGTGAGGCAGCTATAGACATGCTAATTTTGACATCATTTCGAGTAAATTTCATATCATATAATAATGCCTCATAGTGGTCTGATATTTAATCATTGATTAATTTTTATTGATCTTCTTAAGTTAATTATCTAAATAGTGTCGGGTCAGATAGATATGATTTAAGTTAATTAATTAAATTAATTTTAATTTAAATTTCAATTAAAATGTGAAGAAGTCTAAAAGGCGACGACTTGTGTAGACGTCATTTAGAGTTTATTCCTATTTTAATGTTTAAATTTGAATTTTAATCAGTAGATTAATTAGCTAAAAGACGTCTGCATGGAACGACGCCATTTGAGTTTCCTAAGTTCTTTCTACTTCTCTTCCGGATGTTTATCCTTATCTTAATTAGTCTAAAAGGCGTCTCTATGTGGCGACGCGTTTTATCTAATTACAGATAAAGATAAACTTTTCCCGGATGTTTATCCTTATCTTAATCAATCTGAAAGGCATCTCCCATGGGGGACGCGTTTTAGATAATTACAGATAAAGATAAATTAATCTGTATTTATCTGTTAGTTAAGCCTGATAAACTTTAAGATTTCTTTATGTAAATCCGCGGATGCAAAGAAGTCTATAAATACCTCGCCTCTAGAATGAGTAAAAAAAAAAAGAGAGAGTGATATTGAGTAATTATTTTGGTGGCAATTGGAGCAAAGAAGCTTGACGACGTCCAAACGCCGAAGTGCTGTCACCACCAGGAGTCGGCATCCTTCTTCATCCATCCAAGATCCATTGAAGACCAAGGCTTCCAGGGGCCATCCAGCATTAACTTTCAATTCATTTCTGCATATTTCTCACGTTTTCATCCCATTAGTTTCACATTCTTCATTACATCACTCCATGCAACACACACAATACTAGCATCATTTTCAAAACCTATTTGTTAAAGGGGTTCAAAAGACCATCCCAACAAGTGAGTTTACCTGTTTAGTTGCATGTCTAATTTTTTCTCTGGAATGGATACTGCTTCTTCCTAAGTTCTCATCATTGTTCTTTATTTCTTTCTATTCCTTGCAAGGTACAAAGGAGAATCAAGGGAAGGAAATCAACAACGAACAACAAGGAATCTGGACGATCCTCAAAATTCAATAGCAGTCAAAACAAGAACAAAGACAAGAAAGGGCTCTCTTTCTTCAGAAGGGGAACCAAGAACTTAACATCTCCCGCATCCAAACAGGTAGGCGATCAAATCATCTTTTGGAACTTTTTAGTCAAAAGTTTTTGGCGATCACATCACTTAGTTTCCTTTTAATAGGTTTATTTTGCACTTAAACAACATAGTTTTTCATGATAATCACACACCCATTTTAAGCACTCACACTCGGCTTCTTCTGATCACCTGGTCCCAGTCCCTAATCATGCCCCTACGGGCAACTCCTCGCCAGATGGCCCTGCTAGCTACAAGTATAACATCTCCCAGAAAATGCGGGACATGGAGTCCCACAGTGAATACCACCATAATGATGACAAGTTGCTGGAAGTCTCTGAGCTGCCTCTTGCTGAATGCTGGACACCGACTAACTATGTTCGGTCTGCTACTACCACTGTTGCCACTGCTGCCGCCACCGCCTCGAAAAAACCTCATGAATCTGGAGCCGAGCGAAGATGATCCCGATCCAGATGAAGGAGTTGCTGCTACTGCTGTCTTCCCCTTGCCATAAGTCGGCCCCTGAGTAACCAGTCCCCTTTCTCGAGCCGACTGATCGTGTTGTGCCTCTAATGCTGAGGCACACTTAACTGCCGATGACAAGTCCGTACAACAATGGGATGCCACAAAACTTCTCAAGTTGGACCTCAGTCCGTCTACAAACCTCTCATCCTGATGCTCTTCGTCTCCTGAAATGAAGGGTACAAACCTTCTAAGCGAAACAAATTTCATCTGGTACTCGAGCATTGTCATGCTCCCTTGGGTCAACTCCATAAATTTCCTCTCCTTGCCCTTCTAGACATACCTAGGGAAGTACTACGCATTGAACTCCTTCACAAATGTCTCCCACGGAATCTCCCTGAGATTCATATCTGCATAAGACAAACTCTTCAAAGTGATCCACCAATCATAGGCATCATCTTTTAACATGAAGGTCGCTAACGGAGTCCTCTCAACTGTCGCACTGTCCATGGTATCGAAAGTCTTCTCTAACTCCTTCAGCCAATGAACGGCTTCATCAGGGTTGGGACGACCGGTAAAATGAGGCGGCTTCAATTTCAGGAATCTCTTTAGCGCAGCTGAAGGCCCTCTCCGAGCACTAGATCTCTCACTAGGGTCTCAAGTCTAATATCTAGTCATCGTATCCATCATAGCCTCCATAAAATGCTCCATATTCGGCCTATCGGCCTCAAACCCGCTAGGAACATCTCCTTGCTTCCTAATAACTGGCACTCTCTTCCTAGGAGCCATCTAATCGCCTACAAGAATAAAAAATTTCTAGTTAGAATCCAAAACCTATACTACCGCCGTGCTTGTACGGGATAATGTATTTATTTACTGAAATTATGGTATTTAACCTAGTTATTCATCTATTTTCCAGACCGAATGCTCTGATACCAACTGTAACAACCCGCCACCCTATAATCAGAGATCCGATTACTAAATGGGTACCGAATCCTTAAAATTTGAAGTCAAACCTGGATCTCGATAAGTCTGGAAAATACATGATAAACTAAGCTAAACATCGCACATCACATCGAATTGTAAAGGAAGTGCAAGAATTAAAAATTATTACAATTCGACTCGACTCAGCGAATAATTACATATTCCAACTGAAAAGAAATAATTAAGCGTACAGGCCTGAAAAGGAAATAACAACTACGTCGGGGCATACTCCGGAACAATGGTTGCTGCCACGCAATCCGAGACGAAACCCTCCACGCTACGGCTACCTGGAACCCTAACCTGAAAACCGCAAGGGTGAGTCTCATCGAAATGGACTTAGTAGAGATCCTCCGATCCCCACCACCCACTCACGCACCCACAAGTGCAACAACACAAATATAGGCAATTAAATAAGTAAGTCAGTAAACACAATTCCCAAAGATTCTCAAATTTCGATATAAAACACATCTATTTGTAAATGCAACAGGCACAACTCTGAAACCACTCCACCACGGAGTCCACAACCAGCGTCTCAGCTAAACACACAAACCACGCGGCTGAACACGGAAAACACCGACCCGCTGGGACCAAATAGCAACCCCTCGGATAGCGTGCTGGCTACTTCGGCCTGTCTAGCTCTAGGTGGTTATGTTTTCCCCAACCACAAGTGACACTCTGAGTGTACCACTCCCACACAAGTACTAGCTATACTTCGGAGTACACCAGGTGACCCTCCCTCTAAGCGTCACCTCACCACTCCCACACCGGCGCCGTGTCACTCCCACATCGACACAGGGTGCCTAAATGCTAACAACTATCACTCTAGGTCCATGATCGCACAAAATGCAACACAGTGCGATCCGATCACGTAGAAATCCTTATCCTCGAAGTACGTTTTCAAGTATGCACTTAACCAAACCATCTAACAATGTAAACACATGTTAATTGCATGAATTAATGGGGTTCTATCTTGAATCACGTCTCCCGTGGCCGACGTCATTCAAGACCCCTAAACTAGTTCAAATTTCACGGACTAACTAGGGCTAGGAATACTGGCCTGAATGGCGTCGCCTATGGTTGACGCTATTTAGTTCTTTATCCCGCGCTGGCCTTAGCAACCAGAAGAAATGGGCCGTAAATGGCGTCGACTCAGGTCGACGCTTATATCAAATAGCATCGGCCTGAGTGGACGTGTTTTACACCGAAAACCGACCCGGACCGAAGGGTCTCTCTTCTCCCCCAAAACGCTCAAAAACTCAAAAAAACATACAGGAGACAAGGGGAGAAGTCTAATAACCAATTAATCACCCAAACCCCATTTAGAAAAATGCCTATTTTCCTTAAAACCCCCTTAAACTTGCTTTCTACCCGAAAATATCCACACACATCGCATGCTTCAAAGTGGGAAAATCATGGTTTTAAACAAAACATAACGGAGATCGTCACCCTACCATTTACTTGAACTCCTCCTTACTCCTAGCCGTCGAACAACCACGCCACGAGCCACTGCCAGTACCGCCGTGGATGTCGTTACTCTACCGGGACGTTGGCCGCCGTCCGGAGAGAAATGCGTCGCGAAAGAGATGGTGGTGGTAATGGTGGAAGTTAGGAGGTTGATGGAGTGGAGGGAGAGGAGGAATGGGGAGAGGAAGGGAAGGATAAGGGGAAGGGGGCGTCGGAGGATTCGGAGAGAGGGAGGAGAGAGAGAGAGAGAATGAGAGAAAATGAGAGAAAGGAGGGAAGGCTCGGGCGTCAAACTGAACAAGCCTAAATCGCGTTGTTCTAGGAAGACGCCATTCAAAAGACAGGACGTGGGTCGTACACTAGCAAATCTCTGAATCACGTCGCCCATGCAAGATGCCATTCAGACGACACGGCCGGGGCCATACACACGCGCCCCTACGCCAGCCCACGCGGCACCGGTGCAAAGCTCTTAAATGGCATCCCATAGGCCGACGTTGTTCAAAATTGCGTCTTGCAAGCTTGACGTGAAAAAGAGCCCATGCCCCAGCCCCACAAGAGCCCAAACTAAGGGGTCCGACACCGAAACTGACCCGATAACCGGATCCAAAACCTCAGTCCTTACAGAGTTGAAGAGCAATTGTAGGAACTTTTGGATAAAGGCTTCATACGTCCAAAAGTGTTACCATAGGGTGCACCAATGCTATTCGTCCAGAAGAAGGATGGATCAATGCAGTTGTGCATTGATTATCATAAGATCAATCAAGTCACCATAAAAGTCAAGTATCTTTTGTCAAGGATCGAAGACTTGTTTGATCAGTTGCAATCAGCCAAGGTCTTTTCCAAGGTTGTTCTTCGATCCGATTACCTTCAGTTGCGGAATAAGGAGGACGACATTTCAAAAATGGCTTTCTGCACCAGGTATAGTCATTATGAGTTCTTGGTTATGCCTTTTGGGCTAACCAATGCTCCTACTACATCTATAGATCTAATGAATATAATCTTTCAGCCATACCTTGACCAGTTTGTGGTGGTTTTTATTGATGATATGTTGATTTACTCTCCAAGTAAGGAAGCATATAGGGAGCATTTGAAGATTGTGTTGGAAATTTTCAGCGTACATCAATTATATGCGAAATTCAGTAAATGTGAGTTCTGGCTCGAGCAGGTCCAATTTTTGGGGCATATTATTTCCAAGGATGGAGTTTCTGTAGATCTGGCAAAGGTGGAAGTTGTTCTAAAATGGGAGGCACTGAAGACTGTTGCTGAAATAAGGAGTTTCCTTGGTTTGGCTAGATACTACAGGAGATTCATAGAGGGGTTTTCTACCTTAGCCACTTTAATGACTAAGCTGACATGGAAGGGTACAAAATTTGTTTGGTCAGTAGAATGTGTGCAAAGTTTTCAAGAATTAAAGAGAAGACTGACCACAGCTCCGGTACTCACTTTGCCAAGTGGGATTGATAGTTTTGTTGTATACACTGATGCTTCACGCAAGGGTCTTGAATGTGTGCTTATGCAATATGGCAAGGTTATAGCATATGCATCGAGACAATTGAAAGACCAAGAACATAATTACCCTACCCATGATCTGAAAATGGCCCTTGTAGTGCATGCTTTAAGGATTTGGCGGCATTATCTTTATGGGGCGTAGTTTGAGGGATTCACCAATCACAAAAGCCTAAAGTATATCTTTTCACATAAGGATGTCAATCTAAGACAGAGGCGCTGGGGGAGTTCTTAAAGGATATGACTTCACTTTGGACGATCATCCAAGCAAGGCAAATGTTGTGGCTGATGCGTTGAGCAGAAAGCTTATGACTTTATAGTTGCACTCAGAGTGGAAAGATATGGAAGATGCTATTGCAACCACACTTAGGGTACACGGTGAGAGGTTGTATCTAATGCAGCTGACTATTCGGTCTACTCTTATTGACTGAATTATCCAGGCTCAGGAGAAAGATCAGGCTATTCTTAATATGAAAAGTAAGCATGATGTGATAAAAGGTATAGATGGAGGAATTCGGCATAGCAATAGGTTATGTGTGCCGAATGATGACGAGCTTGTTAGGTTCGCTGTGTCACGATACGATCGGAAAACGTAGCAAAAATAATTCTTTGGGATCGGATCCGTCCCGTTTCAATCAACAAAATAAACTGGAAAATCTAATTTACCTTGCGCGGATTCGAATCCACGTTCGTTCTCCGGTTTCGTCAGAACGATGCCGCAAGCCGCGCAGGTGCCCGGCCTCTAGCGGTATCCACGCGGTTCTCATCGCGATGGATAGTCCTCGCCTCCTCGCTTGATGCGACGTTAGTGGATCCTGTCTGGCTACGCATAATCCGCTGCGACATGTGGATTTGGAAACTCCTGTCGGACGGAAGGCAGAGCAGTCGGGAGCCGAAGTGGAGCCTCTAGAGGGCCGCCTCGGGATGTGCGCCCAGGAGAGAGGAGAGAGAGATGGTGGCGGCTAAGGTTAGGGTAGCTGGCCCCCGACCTAGCAGTCGTTCTTTTATAATAAGTATGTTTGCGGTTTTTCTTAAAAACCCATACTTATCCGAAATCCCGTCTAAATATCTATCGACTTGAAAACCTTTTGTGTGTAACCCTCTAGGCCCAAATACCAGTCCAGTTAATGGCCCATTAAGCCCAATAACTCTTTACGGACCCACTAAATTAATTAATATCCTTATATTAATCCATCAGACGAATTTAATGTCCCACAGTAAATTCGGACGGGCTTCCGATCACGTTGGATGCCAAGCAATATCGCGTGATCTTGGATGGCATTGGGGTTATCGCAACCCTCTATTGGAACCTTTCCGTCATCAGTTAGCGTGCGGATATAATTATTCATCCATGTAATGTTCCCGAATCGACCTAGGGTATAGTTTACTGTAAAACCCTAGCCAATCGACTCACTTGAATCTGATGCCACTAATCTATATCGGATAACTCTTTATCTGATACAGTGTCCGCCCTGGCCAGGGACTTAAGCACATCATTCCCGGAACATTCTCTCTCATAATACCGAGAGCGGATGATCCCATATTAAACACACAATTACCTTTGAATGCATTTCTCTGAACCCGATCATTTGACTTATTGATAACCCATAGCTAGGGATTTGTTAGTCAAGGTCAAAGCTCAAAGATATACCAACAAGGTCTTTGGTGTCTCAGGTCCAAGGATCATTTATGCAACCGAGACAAAAGAATCGAGCTTGTTAACAGTGAGGTATATAGCGTCCAGCGATTCTAGGTCGGATCAATTCAGTGAACTAATTCCCCAATGAGCACCTACAGGTCCAACACAGTGTCTCCACACAAGTGACTTATAGGATTAGTCACCCTCATCATATGAGTTGAACAAACCCGTACTAGTTTATCCGGATGTTTGATGTCCATCTCAAACATCCTCCGACTAGGAATAATTAAGAACATGTGTTTATAAGTCTTTGGTCCCGTAATTATGATCTCATCATAATCTGAAGATTGTTGCACATGTTCATGGACTTCATCGTGATACGATAATCATAGATTAAACTAATTACACATAATGAATTAATGTCATTATATTAATAAACTAAATGATATATAGTATTGGATTGACTTTCAGACCACCTAATACTAACAATCTCCCACTTGGACTAAAGCCAATCACTTTTATACAGAATACCCATATTCTTTAAGTGACGCTCAAAGATATTTTGAGACAAAGGCTTTGTCAGTAGATCTGCTATATTGTCGACTGAAGGAACTCTCTCCACTACGACATCTCCTCGAGCTATAATCTCTCTGATCAGATGAAAGCGCCGCAGAATGTACTTCGACTTCTGATGAGACCTCAGCTCTTTTGCTTGAGCAATTGCCTCATTGTTGTCACACAGCAGCGAGATAGGACCAGAGATGCTTTCCACCACACCAAGATCGTCGATGAATTTCTTCATCCAGACAGCTTCCTCGACGGCTTCAGCAGCAACAATATATTCATCTTCTGTTGTCGAATCAGCAGTGGTTTCCTACTTGGAACTTTTCTAGCTCACTGCTCCCCCGTTAAGAGTGAAGACAAAACCTGATGTCGATTTGCTGTCATTAGGATCAGACTGAAAACTTGAATCAGTGTATCCTTGCAGCTTTAAGTATCCTCCTTCATAGACTAGAAACATATCCTTAATTCTTTTCAAGTACTTAAGGATACATTTCACAGCCTTCCAGTGTTCATCACTTGGATCTGCCTAATGTCTGCTCATAACGCTTAGAGCATATGCAACATCAGGTCTAGTACATATGGCATACATGATGGAACCTATGGCTGAAGCATAGGAAATCTTATCCATCATTGCCCTCTCCTCAGAAGTCCTGGGAGACTGACTTTTGGAGAGATAAATTATATGTCTCATCGGTATGAGACCTCTCTTGGAATTTTTCATGCCAAACCTTTTGACAATGGTTTCTATATACATGGATTGGGTTAAGGTAAGCATATTCTTTAATCTATCTCTATAGATCCGTATTCCCAATACGTAAGATGCTTCTCCAAAATTCTTCATGGAGAAGTTCTTGGATAACCAGATCTTTACTAATGACATCATCCCTATATCATTCCCAATGAGTAGGATGTCGTCAACATAAAGAACTAGGAATGTGATTGCGTTCCCACTGTTTTTCTTGTACACGCAAGGCTCATCTTCATTCTTAATGAAGCCATAAGATTTGATTGCCTTATCAAACCTTATGTTCTAGCTACGGGAAGCTTGATTCAGTCTATAAATGGACCTTTGCAACTTGCATACCATATCTAGAGATTCTTTTGATGTGAAGCCCTCAGGTTGTATCATATACACCTCTTTCTTAAGATTTCCATTGAGGAAGGCCGTCTTCACATCCATCTGCTAGATCTCGTAATCATGGTATATAGCAATGGCGAGAAGAATTTTGATAGACTTAATCATGGCAACGGGTGAGAAGGTTTCGTCATAGTCAATTCCTTGCCTTTGATGATACCCTTTCGCCATTAGTCTTGTCTTGTAAGTCTTTATTCGTCCATCTGTACCGATCTTTCTTTTAAAGATCCATTTGCAGCCGATAGGTACTATACCTTCAGGTAAGTCAACCAAGTTCTAAAATTGGTTGATGTGCATGGACTGAATCTCAGAATTCATAGCTTCTCGCCATTTCCCAGCCTCTGGGCTTTCAATGGCCTCCTTGTAAGTCTTAGGATCATCATCCTCCTTATAGAGTATCCTAGAACCATCCAAATTAATATGTCCCACATATCTTTCTGGTGGTTTAGGTACTCTTTGTGACCTACGAGTTTCTTGTGTACTTATTTGAACAAATTAAAATACTGACAGTTCATCAGATGAACCATTACCAATTTGTGGGTTTGGAATTTCTTCTAGAGTTACTTTACTTCCACTGTCCTTCTGGAGAATATAATTTTCTTCCAGAAAGACAGCTCTCCTGGCTACAAACACCTTTTGTTTGTCAGGATGATAAAAGTAATATCTATAAGTTTCCTTTGGATATCCCACAAATATGCATATATCAGTTCTGGACTCGAGTTTATCTGCATCATGTCTTTTAACATGAGCAGGACATTCCCAGACTTTAACATGTTTAAGGTCTGGTTTCTTTCCATTCCATATCTCATATGGAGTGGTTTCAACAGACTTACTAGGTACCTTATTCAGGACATACATAGCCGAGCTAAGTGCATATCCCCATAAGGATACTGGTAATTTGGACATGCTCATCATGGATCGCACCATTTCCATTAATGTGCAATTCCTCCTTTCTGATACGCCATTCATCTGAGGTGTATAAGGTGGTGTAAGCTGAGATAAGATACCATTATCCTTTAGGTATTTAATGAACTCTATACTCAAGTATTCACCACCACGATTAGATCAAATGGCTTTTATGCTTTTTCCAGTTTGTTTTTATACTTCATTCCTAAATTTTCTAAATTTCTCAAAGGCTTCAGATTTATACTTCAGTAAGTATATGAATCAAAATCTTGACTAATCATCAGTGAATGTGAGGAAGGACAAGAAACCACCAATCGCTTGGGTAGACATAGGACCACATACATTAGAATGTATGAGTTCCAGTAAGCCTTTGGCTTGTTCTCTAGTTCCAGAAAATGGAGATTTAGCCATTTTACCCATCAAACATGACTCGCAGGTCGCATATAATTCATAATCAAATGGATCTAAGTATCCATCTTTATGCAACCTTTGGAGTATGTTTTCTCCAATGTGACTAAGCCTACAATGCCATAAGTAGGCTTTGTTCATTTCATACATTTTTCTTTTAGTTATGGAACTTATGTTTAAATTCTCATGAGACACATTTAATAAGTACAATCTATTGGATAATGTAGTAGAAGTTATTAATTTATTTCTAAAATAAATTGAACAACAATTGTTCTTAACAGATAAAGTATACCATATTCTATCTAAACATGAAATAGAAATAATATTTCATATTATGCTAGGTACATAATAACATTCATCTAATGAAAAAGTGTCTCCAGATGGCAGCTTGAGCTCCACTATCCCTACAACGATCGCCGCGACTCTTGCGCCGTTACTTAGCCTCAGCTCCACCTTGCCAGTCCTCAGTTTACGCCTACTTGTCAGTGTCTGCACAGAATTGCAGATATGAGAAACACATCTAGTATCTAATACCCATGATGTATAATCTCTAATTGATAAGTTTACATCTATCATATAGATACCCGAAGCGTCCTGCTGCTTCACAATTCCTTGAGCCTTGTCCTTGAGGTATTCTTTGCAATTCTTCTTCAAGTGGCCCTTTTGATGACAATAGAAGCAATCACCTTTCTCAGCACTCTTACCTTTGTCCTTCTTGACGACTTTTGGCTTCTTCTGATTCTTGCTTTTACCTTTTCTGAAGGCTTGGACTGCTAGTCTTTTCTTGTCGGTTTTACCAACCATAAGAACATGAGGTTTATCCTTCACAAGGTTCCCCTCTGCAGTCTTCAGCATATTCAGTAATTCAGACAAAATGGTCTAGATCTTGTTTATGTTAATGTTAACAATGAACTGTGCATATGATTGTGGAAGCGAAGATAACATAAGGTCGGTATGCATCTCCTTGGGGAGTGGAACCCCAAGAGCATCTAGCCTCTCCATCCATTCTATCATCTTCAGCACATGAGTCTTACTGAAGATCCTTCTACCATTTGAGCCTTGAACAGATTCTTAGATATCTTAAATCTCTCGATCCTGCTCTGGTCACCAAACAGCTCCTTCAAATGGAGCATGATGGATCTAACATCCATCTCCTCATACTGTCTCTGCAACTCATTGCTCATAGAGGCCAGCATGTAGCATTGGGCCATGGTGGAATCTTCCTTCCATTTTTCATATGTCAGCATGTCCTCCTCTGGGGCATCTAATATTGGTTCAGTTGGAGGTTCATCATTCAAGACATAAGCAATTTGCTCAGACCTGAGGACAATCTTCAGGTTCTTGAGCCAGTCTGAGTAATTTGGGCCTGTCAAACGATTGGCATCAAGTATGCCACGCAACGGGTTATCGTGCGACATTTTAGCTTACAGGAGATAATCAAATTACAATTAGCAGATATTCAGTTAATTAATTTAAAAACAAGATATGAACTTTTTTTATCTAGTTTTACTCCTACTAATTTTCGTCGGACTGTTTAACCTTCAGATATATAGAACGGGAGACGCCGACTGTCTCCTAGTGGGGATCAGAATCTCCAAGCATCACAGTAGGACCTCAGGTAAACACATAGTATCATACCGCTATCTCAGAGTAATCATCTCATGATAATTGCAACTCCTTGCAATATCCGATCATATTTCAGCTCCCAAGTTAGTAATGGTCCCGAGTAAACACAGTAGACCATTATTCCCGGTCTAAGTATTACCATCAATACGTGATAGAGTAGAGTAGAAATATAATTTCCGGGTATACACGTGGATAACTATATCGTTCTTCTATTCTTATCCAAAGGCATCTAATGCCATGATTAATAGTCCTCTCAATAGACGATGGCAAATCTCGGATAAACACATAGAATATGTCACTACTAAATTAAGTTCTATTAATTATATTGATGGAGAGCCACGCAGTGCATTCTCAATGACTTGCGTTACGGCTTAGATTTTGTAATGAAGGTTTTATTTATTTACTTTGGTTTCATCCTAGGTGATAGTACTAAATATACCGTATATATTGCATATACTAATAACCTAGCTGATTTAAACACACGCATCACATACATGTCTTTAGTGTGATCATAGATAGCACAGTTGTTTGACTTGAGCCAAATAGTCAAACACACACATACATAATATAACAATTTATATTATGAGTCTACAAACTCATAGGGTTAAGGAACTCTTTCTTATCCTCTTGGTTGCAGTTGTGGATCATCTTCGCTCCACGCTCAGCCGCCTCGATTATATTACATCATAAAATTCTCAATTACAAGATAACTTGAAAGAGGAAGCTTTATGGCGAGTATATGAAGGAGGGATGTAGAATCACAATAGAATATGAGAGAGAGAGGTCCGCAGACCTCTATTTATTAACAAATAATAAACCACACAATCATATTCATAATTGATCCACATCCACAAAAATTAAAGTGCTAATCCATGACCACCAAGTAGTTTTAATTAAACAAACTACTCATTCATATCACATCACATGGCTAAATAGAATTTTCGAAAATAAATAATATTTTGGTTTCATAAACTAGGGACCAAACACAATTTGGAGAATTAGAATTTTTCGAAAAATATTATTAGTTTAATCATGCTCATTAAATCAAATTTAAACAGGCAATTAAATTACATCATATGTGCAGAGATTCCAAAACATAAATTTTTAGAATAATTCATGCAATTATAATAAGATTAATCTAACGTTTAGATTAATCTAATTATGTCATTTAACAATCAAATTAATCATTATCTTATTTGAATCTAACATTTAGATTATCTAGTTAAAATTAATCATCAATTCAACATTTAAATTAATAATTAATTATAACAAATAACAACAATTGTTAATTAAGATAATGAACTAAAGCAATTGTAATGGGTCTCTTAAAAGTTAAATTGAACAAAACTTTAATTCCAAAACAATTTTTGAAAATTTAAAATTTAAGAACAATTTAATTTAACTAAATCCTAGTTTTTAAAAATAACCCAGGTGGCTCAGCCCACCCCTGGCCGAACCAGGGCTCAGCCCAGCTGAGCCATGGGCTCAGACCAGGGGCGTCGGGCTCGGAACAGGGGCGCCGGGCGGTTAGGACTCGGTCCGAGCCCCGGCCAGCCCGGGTCGGACAGTGCGGCTAGGGTTTCCTAGCCGCACGGGCCCGAGCCCTTCCCCCCCAAATCCCGGCGGCGCCTGCAAACAAGAAGTTGTGGGGGGGAAAGGGGGGGAGGCCCGGCCGGCGATCGTCCCGGCGCAGAGAGGGCACCGGGCCATCGCCGGTCACCCCGCCGGCGCCGGATGGCGCCATCGGTGTTCCCCAACCCCAATAAGGGGGCCCTTGAACCTCCCAAAACTTGCGTTAACCCGAGGGGAGGGGGAGTCCTTTGCTGGCCGGTCACCGCTGGCTAGCCCACGCCAGTGCCAGAGGCGATGTCGGCGGTGGCTAGCAAGATCCTTTGGTCATACCAAAGTCCTTCCTGGATGCCTCGCATCACATGTGATCATTCGAACACCACCCTACGAGCGTCGTTCTTCGTCCCATGAAGAACACGGGAAACCCAATAAAAATATGATGTTTGCTGAAACAAAATTAATCAAATTAACTTCATTCATCTCATGAATTTTATTTCTCAAACAGAATCGTATAATATGCATGGAATATAACTAGAAAATTCGATTTCAGAATTTGAAAAGAC
This sequence comes from Zantedeschia hybrid cultivar, assembly GCA_030544215.1. NCBI lineage: Eukaryota > Viridiplantae > Streptophyta > Magnoliopsida > Alismatales > Araceae > Zantedeschia > Zantedeschia hybrid cultivar. Next base: position 48,413,557 of record JARZZO010000009.1, read on the forward strand.
GAAGAAAACAGTGATAACCTGGCTCTAATACCACTGTTAGGTTCGCTATGTCGCGATCCGGCCAAAAAACGCAGCGGAAATAGTTATCTGGGATCGGATCCGTCCTGTCTCGATTAACAAAATAAACCGGGAAATCTAATTTACCTTGCGCAGATTCGAATCCGCGTTCATTCTCCGGTTTAGTTGGAGCGATGCCGCAAGCCGCGTAGGTGCCCAGCCTTTAGCGGTATCCACGCAGTTCTCCTCGCCATGGATCGTCCTCGGCTCCTCGCTCGATGCGGAGTTAGTGGATCCTGTCTGGCTACACGTAATTCGCCGTGACATGCGGATTCGGAAACTCCTGTCGGACGGAAGATGGAGTAGTCGGGAGCCGAAGCGGAGCCTCTACAGGGCCGGCCTCGGGATGTGCGCCCAAGAGAGAGGAGAGAGAGAGGTCGGCGGCTAGGGTTAGGGTTGCTGGCCCCTGACTTAGCAGCTGTTCTTTTATAATAAGTATGTTTGCGGTTTTTCATAAAAACCCATACTTATCCGAAATCCCATCCAAATATCCATCAACTTGAAAACATTTTGTGTGTGACTCTTTAGGCCGAAATACTAGTCCAATTAATGGCCCATTAAGCCCAGTAACTCTTTACGGACCCACTGAATTAATTAATATCCTTATATTAATTAATCAGCTGAATTTAATGTCCTACATTAAATTCGGACGGACTTCCGATCACGTTGGATGTCAAGCAACATCGCGTGATCCTAGATGGCATTGGGGTTATCGCAACCCTCTATTGGAATCTTTCCGTCATCGGTTAGCACGCGGATATAATCCTTCATCTGTGCAATATTCCCGAATCGACCTAGGGTATAATTTACTATTAAACTTTAACCGGTCGATTCACTTGAATCAGATGCCACTAATCTATATCGGATAACTCTTTATCTGATATAGTGTCCGCCCTAGCCAGGGACTTAAGCGCATCATTCACAGAACATTCTCTCTCATAATACCGAGAGCGGATGATCCCATATTGAACACACAATTACCTTCGAAGGCATTTATCTGAACCCGATCATTTGACTTATTGATAACTCATGGCTAGGGATTCGTTTGTCAAAGTAAAAGCTCAAAGACGTACCAACAAGGTATCTTTGGTGTCTCAGGTCCAAGGATCATCTACTCAACTGAGACAAAAGAATCGAGCTTGTTAACAGTGAGGTATATACCATCTAGCGATTCTAGGTCGGATCAATTCAGTGAACTCATTCCCCAATGAGCACCTACAGGTCTAGCATAGTGTCTCCACACAAGTGACTTATAGGATCAGTTACCCTCATCATATGAGCTGAACAAACCTGTACTAGTCTATTCGGATGTTTGATGTCTATCTTAAACATCCTCTGACTAGGAATAATTAAGAACATGTGTTTATAAATCTTTGGTCCCGTAATTATGATCTCATCATAATCCAAAGATTGTTGCACATGTTTATGGACTTCATCGTGATACGATAATCATAGATCGAACTAATTACACATAATGAATTAATGCCATTATATTAATAAACTGAATGATACATAGTATTGGATTGGCTTTCAGACCACCAATACTAATAGAGCTAAGGAAAGAATTGCTGATTGAAGCTTAAAAATCAAAATTCTCAATACATCCAGGAAGTACAAAGATGTACCGAGATTTGAAGAAGAATTTCTGGTGGTCAGGTATGAAGAAAGACATTACATATTTTGTTTCTAGGTGTTTGACATGTCAGCAAGTGAAGGCTGAACATCAGAGACTTGTTGGTCCATTGCAGTCAATGGAAATACCTCAATGAAAGTGGGAGAAGGTCACTATGGACTTCATTACTAGCTTGCCTAAGACAAGGAAGAAGCATGATATGATATGGGTCATTGTAGATCAGTTAACTAAGTCTACTCATTTTATGGCTATTTACAAGACCCAATCATTAGAGGAATTGACTAGATTGTACATTGATGAGATAGTCCGATTGCATGGTGTGCTAATTTCTATCATATCAGACAGGGTTTCTAGATTCACTGCACGATTCTGGAAGAGTCTACAAGAAGCATTAGGTACACAGTTGAAGTTTATCTCTGCTTTTCATCCTTAGACCAATGGTCAGTCTGAGAGGACTATACAAACGTTTAAGGACATGTTGAGAGCATGCAGTCTAGAGTGGCAGGATAGCTGGGATGATCAATTATCTCTGATTGAGTTTGCATACAATAACAATTATCATTCTTGCATTGGGATGGCTCCATATGAGGCACTGTATGGTAGACCATGTAGATCACATGTTTGTTGGTCAGAGGTTGGTGAAAGAAGCTTGATCGGACTGCAAATTATGCAAGATAGTTTTGAGAAGATTGATATCATTAGGAAGCGATTGCTCACTGCTTAGAGCCAACATAAGAGTTATGCAGATAATAGAAGGCGAGAGCTAGCATTTGAAGTAGGAGATCATGTGTTTATGAAAGTGTCTCCTACTAAGGGTGTGATATGATTCGGTAAAAAGGGCAAATTGAGTCCAAGATTCATAGGGCCGTTTGAGATTTTATATGGCGAGGTGGCATATAAGTTGGCATTACCACCTGCATTGGCCAATGTATATCCAGTGTTTCATGTCTCTATGCTCAGGAAGTACCTATCAAATCTATCTCACGTGATTGAATATGAGCTAATTCGCATATTAGATCATAAAGAACAAGTACTCCGAACTAAAGTGATTCCCCTAGTGAAGGTTTTATGGCGGAACTATTCTACGGAGGAAGCTACCTGGGAGACAGAGGAAGATATGAAGAAAAAGTATCCAGATTTATTTGGTAAGTTATGCTAATTTCGAGGACGAAATTTTTTTAAGGGGGAGAGGATGTTATATCTTAGATCTTAAGCCCATTAATTTGTTAATAGGCCAAGGTTAATTAAGACTAATTAGATTTAAAAAAGTATAATTAAGTCAATTAATGGGATAAAATAATCTAAATATATTTAATATTTATTTAATAATATAATAATAGATTTAGAATGGATAAGTCATTAGTTAAGTCAAAAAGTCAAAACAATCCCAATAAACTAATTAGTGACTCAATTAGAAAATTAGTTAGTTTCTAATACTTAGTCAAATTTTCGGGTGTGAAAACTGTGGGAAAGCGCTATTTTGCGAACGCAATAACTTCGTACACAAAAGTCCACAAATGATATGGCATATATGGTGGGAAATAAGATATTAAAAAATACACCTTTGTCAAAAGGATCAAAAGCTAATTTCGACGTTTAATAGGTCGAAGCGGAAGGGGGTTTATGGGAGGAAACCCATTCTGTACGAAAATATGGGTTCCTAATTTGAATCGGAACACTTTTGCTTGTTGGTTAAGGAAACTACGGTTTGAGTTCGACTTGACAGTTTTGGGGACTTAGTTTGGGTAGTATAGGAAGCCAAAATAATATATATGAGGCTTTGAGGTCGTGCATAAGGTCTCTTCTACGTAGCCCTAAGATAAAAGGTAAGAACATGGTGTTCTTCATGAGAATGAGAAGTATTTGGATTTAATTATCTTTGAAAATTCATTTTAATGGATGGATTGTTGTTCTTTTGAGGTTTAGAGGTCGTAGGAGAAGCCTTGGATCATAAGAAAACCGAGGTTGGAGTGTTAGAAGATGATTGAAACACATTAGAGGGGAGTGTTCTTCGTATTCTTAAGATAGGTGATGATAATCCATTAAATGATATTTTATATTAATATAAAAACTTCGTTTTGATTTTCAAAAGTGGTCAAACATACTTTCGAGAACCATAATATACCAACCCAAGACTTTAGATTCCACTTTGTTCTATGAATATTTGATCAAATTCGCAAAATCTTTATTTTAGAAATTCAGTACCTATAGCTACGTGTTTCAGGACCTATACCTATAGTTTTCAGAACTTGTGACAAATATTCAGCTTGAACTTAAATTGACCATAACTCATTTGTTCATTAGCCGATTGACTTGAATTTTTGAACACACTTTGATTTCGACCTGTTATACCTTCTTGTAAAATCTCATAAATTTTAGATTTCATTTATTTGTTATTCTGCTATTTATTCGATTGGTCCAATTTGACTTAAGTTATTTATATGTCATTTGATACTCTAAATCATTCATTTGATGTCGAAATTATATGAAACTTTTTTCATATGATTCCTTTGACATTTTAGACATCTTAACTAAGTTTAAAAATTTTATGAATTTGTTTGTTACTTCGGCCTTACTTGTTTATTTTTCATCTCTAAAAATTAGTTTTATTAGCCGAAAATTATAATTCTTTGTTCGAAAAATCTTATAAAATTTCAGTAGCGTACGCTTCTGTCCAGAAACCTATTTTGATCCCGTTTACTCATATTACACATCTATATGATCATGTTGACTCTTTAAGTGACTGATTTGTATATAAAAAAATTGTATTTTAACTCTTATAAGTAAGTATCACTATGCCAAATTAATTTTCAGATCTATGATCATCATGAAAGGTGTGAAAATATATTTGTGCCATATTTGTTTAATATATGTTTAGATATTACCATCTTAAGGAGATTGGGGCTCATTCCATAAGCGTTTGTGGGTGAGTTTTCCCCGTGGACAATGGAAAATTTTCAGTGATTGTATTTTGTTTGCAGTTATCCGAGGTGGGATAATAGACTCCCCATCTATGCGTGTGCCATGATCTTAGCATACTTGCCTATATACTTTGATATTTGTTTGTTCGGCTCCTTATATGGTGGTTGGATGCATGTCTATTTGATATATTTGGATTTGATTTGTTTGGCACATAATTATGAAATATATTTATTATTTAGATCTATTTAATTCAGCTTATAATCTACTTAGTTTTCTCTTTTGACACTTATGCTCAGTTATTTTGATCTCAGCTTATTTGATTAAGAATTCATGTTCATTCTGATTAGCTGTTTTGATAGTATGAACTTTGATTTGGTAAGCTACCATACTATAACGATTTTGCTATATGTTCAATTCGATATGTTTAGTTTGATATGTGATATGTTTTGATCATGGCTAGTAGACTTGTTCAGTTAAATCAGAATCTGATCATGTCTTATATGCTATATGTTAGTTCAATTTGTTCTTGCTATTATAAAACACATGTGATTTGGTAATTTATATTTGACATGTTTTGTATCATGATCTTATTTGAGTTATATGTAGAATTGTGAATCGTGTATATATTTGATATTTTCACTTTTCAAATATAATATTGTTAGCATTTGGTGGGTTTGATTTATCTACTGAGTAGTTATACTCATAAACCCTATTAACATTTTCAGTGATAGAGGAGGAGTTAGCCGAGGAACATGGATTTGCTTAAGGAATTGGATTCAGACTCATTTAGAGGTTATCTAGGATTAGATTTACTGTTTTCTTAGATTTGATGTAGTAGGAACTTGAGAGAGTATATGTACTTTTATATTTCTTTAGTGAATTAAGAGATTTTATTTTCATTGCATGTTTGATAAAATTTGAGGATTCTGGTTATGGCAATATAAAATAATATTTAGATTTAATGATGGAAAATGACATGTTGATTGCTTGGTTATTTATCTCTCATCATTCATCTTCGATTTGTATGTTATTTAATTCTGTAGTTATGTAACTTAAATCCGAAGTGAGTCTGAATGACTAAACCAGATAAGGGGCATAAAAATGTTGGACCGAAGGGGGGCCTGCCGGTTCCTCTGTCGGCGTCGGCCTTGCCGGCCGACCTTTTTAGCCCTATCAGGGGCGGCGGGCAGGCGGCGCCGCTCCCCCCCCCCTCCCTGCTGGCGTCGGACAAGAAAGAGGGGGGGAGGGGGCGGCGGCTAGGGCTACACCCTAGCCACATGATCCCGTTCTGGTCTTGGCTCGGGCCGGCCCACCTAGGTGGTCTAGGCCAGACCCGAGTCAGGCATAGGCCCACTTTGGGCAGGCCTGGCTCGAGCCTAGATGCTTGGGCCGACCCAGACTGGTCTGGCCAGACCCAGCTGGCCCGCCTGGCCCCTTAAAACCCCACAACCCATTTCCCCCCTTCCCTTCTTACCCATTTAATTCCCAAAATTTATTAACAAGATATTTAATTAAAGATACGTTTAAAATTATTTTAAAACTAAAACTCAATTAAGTCTTGTTTCTTTGTGGCTTAAGTTAAAGATATATTTGTAAGGATTGAGGTTTCGGATCCGGTTATCGGGTCAGTTTCGGAGTCGGATCCCTTAGTTTGGGCCCTGGTGGGGCTGAGACTTAGTTTGTGGGTTGAGACTTATCGAGTCAAACGGCGTCTAGCAATGTGGACGCGTTTTAGGCTGTGCCACGTGGGCTGGCCTTGGGCCGCGAGAGTATGGCCCCAGTCTTATTGTCTGAATGACGTTTTGGATGGATGACGCCATTTAGAGTACGACCCTGGTTTGTCAGTGTACGGCCCGGTCTTGTCATCAGAGTGACATCGGACTTGCACGACGCATTTTACCCAGCTTTTGTTTGACCCCGTGAACCCTCCCTCCTTTCCCTCATTCTCTCCATTCTCTTATCTCTCCGCTCTTCCCTCCGACTCTCTGGCCAACCCTTTCCCCCTCTCCTTCCTTTCCTCTCCACATTCCTCCTCTCCCTCCACTCCATTAACCTACCAACTTCCTCCACTACCACCACCACTTCCTCCGCGGCGCACTTCTCTCCGGACGATACCGGCGGCGGCGTGTGGCGAGGCGGGTTGGCGTCTTAGAACTAGGAGGAGTTCGAGTAACCGGTAGGGTGACGATCCCCGTTGTATTGTGTTTAAAATACCATGTTTTTCCCGCTTTGAAGCATGTTTAAGGAGTTTTTGGGGTGAAAACACTAATTGCATGAAATGAGAAATTGGGAGTTTTAATGGGTATTTAGGTTCTTCTCCTCCTTCTCCACTTTTCTTAGTGCTTTACACGATTTGGGAGAGGAAATCCTACCCCGTGTATTGGGAGATGGCGGAAGAAGAACCTATCTGTGAGGGTTAAATGACGTTGGGGAACAGCGACGCCTTTTAGAAAGGTGGCTTCCACCCACGACGTGATTTAGCTTAAATAACATACTCTATCTCTAGACTCATGAGCGTCCAGGGACAGCGACGCCTTTTGAACGGCGACTTGATGCACGACGCGTTTTAAGTGAAATCACCCCGAAGCCTGTCTCTGTTTCTGTCGTTATCAGACGACTAGGGACAGCGACGCCTTTCAAAAGGTGGCTACATATGACGACGCGTTTTAAGGCCATTTTCGAGGTCCATTTTATATGAACCAGTTTAGGAGGCTTGAATGACGTCGGCCATAGGCGACGCGATTCAAAATAGAATCACATTAATTCATGTTATTAACATGTATTTACACTGTTAGATAGTTTGATTAAATGCATGCTTGAAACCGTACTCGAGGACGAGGATTTTTACGTAATCGGATCGCACTGTGTTGTGTTTCGTGCGACCGTGGACCTAGAGTGACAGTTATTAGCGCTTAGACAACCTGTGTCGGTGTGGGAGTGACACGGCGCCGGTGTGGGAGTGGCGGGGTGACGCCTAGAGAGAGGGTCCCCTGGTGTACCCCGGGGTATAGCTAGTACTGGTGTGAGAGTGGTACATTCGGAGTGTCACTCGTGCTGGGGGAAGCAGAACCACCTAGAGCTAGTTGGGTCGGAGTAGCTAGCGTGCTATCCGAGGGGTTACTATTTGGTCTCAGCGGGTCGATGTTTCCCGCGTTCGGCCTTGTGGTTGGCGTATTTTGCCGAGACGCTGGTTGTGGGTTCCGTGGTAAAATGATTTCAGAATTGTGCATGTTATATTTCAATTGCATGTGTTTTATATCAAAATTTAGGAATTATGTTTACTGCCTTACTTGCTTAAATTATTTATACTTGTGTTGCTGCACTTGTGGGTGCGTGAGTGAGTGGTGGGGATAGAAGGATTCCTACTGAGTCTTTTCGATGAGACTCACCCCTGTGGTTTTCAGGTGAGGGTTCTAGGTAGATGTAGCGAGGAGAGTGTTGCTTTCGGTTGCGCGCCAGCAACCTTTGTTCCGGGGTATGCCCCGATGTAGTTGTTATTTTATTTTCTGGCATGTATGCTTAATTATTTCCTTTTAGTTGGAGTATGTAATTATTTGCTGAGTCGAGTCGCATTGTGATAATTTCTAATTCTTGCACTTTCTTTTTAATTCAATACGATGTTAATGTTTAGCTTAGTTTATTATTTATTTCTCAGACTTATCAAGATCCTGGTTTGTTTCCAAATTAATGATTCGATACCCATTTAGTAATCGGATCCCCGATTATAGGGTGGTGGGTCATTACAATATTGGTCTAAGTGTTAGATTAATATTAGTTGAAATGGAAAATTATTATTTCTTTAACAAGGGTTGTTAAAGGAGTGCTTGTGCCTCAAGGACCATTAACAAGAGTTGTAATGGCATTGATTGTTATTGAGAATCACTGAACAAGGGTTGTTAAGCGATTATTTATATCTTGGTGAATTTTCTTAACAAAAGGTTGTTAAGTGAAAATTTAACTTTGGGGATAACTTAATAGGAGTTGTTAAGACAACTTCAATTAATCTAAGTGTTAAATTAATTGATTTAGAACTGTTCTAAATAAATATTTCTTAATAATGGTTGTTAAGAAATTTTAATTAATGAAGGGGTACTTAACAAAGAGTTGTTAAGAAAAGATAATTAGAATTATAAATTTATTTATATAAGTTATCAAAGGACTTATAATTTAATCTAAATGTTAGATTATTTCACATTAACAAATGTTATTAGTGTGATTTAAGATTAATCTAAGTGTTAGATTAATTAATTTAGAATTGTTCTAAATTCAGCATGGAATATTTTAGAATTTTAATTTTACTCTTATTTGCACATGTTGATGTGTTTGATACTTTAAATTATATTTAAATACATGTTTAAAAATAAAATTTTTAAAAATTCAAATTGTCCAATTTTGATTGATATCCAAGTTTTGAGAAAACTAAAATAATTATTTTTCAAAATTTTATCTTTCATGTGATGTGTTTGATCATGTGTAGATGGCTAAAATTTGTGGTGGTCATAGACATGAACTTGGTTGATTCATATCATGTGATGATGTGTAGTTTATGTGGATCATGTTTGAAATTTGATGTGGGTTAATTAATTGTTAATTAATAAGGCATGAGTGCCTCCCTCTTTCTCTCATTCCGATGTAATTCTATTTTCCTGAATTGTTGTACCCGGGCATCAGGCTTTCTCTTATAATTAATCTGTATTTGAAATATGTTTCAAATTTAATATTATATGTAATTGATCGCGTTGGCCGAGAAGAGGCGAGGATAATCTACAAGTACAACCAAGAAGGCGTCAGGAGATGAGCTTACCAGAGCTTATGCATTTACATGTATTTAAGAATATAATTGTTATATTTTGTGTTGATTAATTGAATGTCTTCAGTTAATCACCTACATAATGAACATGTATGGTTGATGCATACTTTTAGTTTTTTTATTATGAATAAATTGCTATTATCCAGGTATAGTTAAATATATGTGATATATTCATAAACAATTACCTAGGATGAGACCAACTTAAAATTGACTAAAATCCCTCGATTTTAAAGTCTAAGCTGGAGCGTGAGTCATTGAGAATGCACCGCATGGCTCTCCATCATTATACTTTTTAGAATTCGATTCAGTTCTGACAGTTTCTTGTATTTCTCCGAGATCTGTCAGTATCTGATCAAGAAACTAAGAACTATGGCATACTGATGCCGTTTGAATGGGATAAAGGAACGGTATAGCTATCCTTGCATTTTCTCAGGAGATGCATCCTAATTTATCTCCTCATGTAATGATGGTAAAGCTTAGACCATGAATAATGGTTTATTATATTTTCCCAAGGCCATTATCGACCTGGGAGCCGAAGTACAAATAAAAGGATTTGGGTCGTATGATTAATCGTTGTTTGATATGTCAGTATATATACGTGCGTATTAGGTTATCTTTTCTGTAATTTAGATAGAAAGAAGAATTCCAGCTACCAACGCAATGCAATCAACTCCATTCATTAGAATAGCTTCCATTGAGTCTCTGCACCTATCCTTTTTTCTCAAAACAAAACAAGGATTTGGCTCAGGATTGATCAGATGTTGCAAGGAGTTGGAAGTACCATAAGATGGTTGCTTTTAGATCATAGTGTGATACTTATGTTTCCCCGAGGTCATGTTATCAGTTTAAGAGATTCTGATCCCTACTAGGAGATCGTCGAAGTTCCCGTTTTGTCTACCTGAGGGTTATACAGTCCGTCGAAAAATAGTGAAAAATAATTCAAGATAAAAGACCATATTTGAATTATAAGGACTGTCTGCTCAAATCTTTTTATTTGCTCTATTACATGAAATGTCGCCTGCTGATCTGAGATTTGATATACTAGATGCCATTACTTAGACATACTTCTCATACTCATATTAGCTACAGGACTCTGAAGAATATCTTCAGAGCCAAGTGATAGCTATTATCCTTAAATCGGATATCATATAACCTCTTATTTGACTAGATCAAGGAGAAGAGGTAGTCATGGTATACCTTTGAGAAAGGCATCGGATATCATGTAATCTCTTATTTGGCTAGATTGAGGAGAAGAGATACTCATGATATGCCTTTAAGAAAGGTAAGAGGTATGATCTTAAACAGTTGAACCAACATCTGAGAAGGATAAAGGCAAGCCAACTGAAAGAGAGAATGAATAATTCTCCCACTTTTGCAAATAAGGATATAGCAAATGACAATAATAATATGAAACTTGTAAGAAGCTTCGGGTATTCTTATTATCAACTTTTACATGTTTATTAGATAATCAATGTCTCTAAGATGAAATATTGGAAATGATTCTCAGATCTGCAATGGTATGCATACTTAAACAAGTAAAAGGTAATCGAGAGTATGAAAGGGTTGAGTTAAACTTAACAATACTGCAAGAGTTGCACATGTTATTGTGATGCAATAAATCTTTGTATGTCTTCAGGAAACAATGTGAAACTGAATAACTGTTATTTAGTTTCATTCAGTATCAAGAATGATAAAAGTGAAAACATTAACTAAGCAGGAACAAGTGTTGTTCCGTATGGTTTAAGAAAAAAAAATGATAGATTTTTAAACCAGTCAGTGCACTATAGATTTTTGATGTGACATATCATATAATGAATGTTCACAAATCTCCTATAGAAAGGGATAGTGTAAATCCTGATTATCTATGGCACTGTACACTTAGGTTGTGCAATAAGAAATTATTGGAACTTATAGATACTGATGTATATAACCCAATATCTTCTTAAGGCTAAAGATAATCACTTTTATTGACTTACCTTAATGGTTATCTCTTACAAAGATTCGGTTGTGTATACTTGCTGAAGTATAAGTCAAATACATTTGAGAGATTAAGGAATTTAAGATCAAGATGAAGCAACTAACTGGAAAGAATATTAGAATTCTTTGATATGATCAAGAAAATTAATACTTGAGTACGGGATTCACACAAATCATTAAAGGATAATGGTACCTCTCTCGATTGATCCCTCGTTGTACATCGTAGCAATATGATATAATGAAGAATTGCACCTTATTGAATACAATGTAATACAAAATAAGATTTACCTAATTTCTTGTATCCTTGTGGTATGATTATGAACATTAGATGTCCATACTTTACATATGGTTCCAAATAACTCAGTGTGACCATATAAGATATGAAGATAAAATAATTTATATGAGATGACAAGGAAACTTGATTTTAAGAATATTAATGTCAAAAAATGTCCTAGTCTTGTGGAAAAGACATGATCCAAAGAAGTTGGATTCAAGAAGGACATAATGTAATGTGAATTTGTGAGATGTCCGAAGTGTTTGGATATTATATTTCTTGGCCAAGAGATAATAGAATTATTATCGTCTAAAACGTTGTCTTCTATGAAGAGGAATGTGTTCTTAGAGAAGACAGTGAGAGCTAATAAAATTGGAAGGTGTTCCAGACCCACAATTTAACACTACATTATTAGATAATCGTTGGTTATTTGGAATCATTCATGACACGCATAGAAGAGCTTCATAGATTTTTTTAGGATTCACTCAATAGCTAGAAACATATGTTCGACATATCAGATATGGTAGAATGAGAGGATCTCGAGGATATAGATTATGATCTATAATCTATGAGTAAGCGCTATATTATTACAATTTTGGGATTGACAAGAGGTTAATAATTCTAAGTCTTAGTGCATAAGACCTATGAAGTTCGGAGCTTGATAGTATTGCTTGACGGTACTGTACCTCTCAGAAGCAAGTAAATCTTCAAAATGAAGATTAGTACAGATGGATTATTTAAAACTTATATAGCAAACTGAAAGAAATAGTCAAGATCAAAGTATTGACTTGGACAAGTTTTTCTTTAGTAGTTACTATGAATAAGTTTATTAGAATTTTACTTGCCATAACTGCCTATCATGATGATGAGATAAAGACAGTTGGATATTAAAATGCATTCCCTCAATATGATTGAGGAAAAAAGTGTATAGATACGACTTTAAAGCTTTTAGAATATCCAGGAAGAATGTTATGATTTCAAAGATTTGTTTTGAATCAAACTAAAGTTTCCTAACGTTGGAATTAGAGTTTTGACCTAATGGTCAAATATTAAGTGATCATTAAGAATGACCATAGATTGTGTGTATACAAAGAGGATAGTGGGATCACGGTCGCATTGTTAATTCTTTATGATAATAATATCCATGTATTTATGACATCAGGATGTTACCATCAGTCAAATTATTATTATCCATGTATTTCTCCATAATAGGTTTGGATAAAACATCGTGCGGATTGGGAATACGAATTTATTAAAATAGATCGATGAGGATGTTACCATCAGTTATATTAACTTGTAAGTCAAAATGTTTGACATGACAAATTGAATAATAAGTCTCAATTGTTGAGATATACAATTTATTTCTTTAAGAAAAGGTTCCTTAAAGGATACAGGAGAATCTTGTAAGAAGGAGTGAAACACATCATTATGCACTTGAGCAGTTCTAAAGGTGCACTCTGGATTATGGAGAAGATGATTTGAAATCATGAGGTCACACTGACTCAAATTTCAACTTAGATATGGATTTTACCTTCTAATGAGAAAGTAGTGGATTGGAAGAGTTCCAAGCATGAAACCACTACTAACATGATAATAGAGGATACTGTTGGTAGAACAGTATGGAGTAGATTGGAAAGGTTCCAACCCAGAACTCACTACTAATATGACGATATAAACATGTGATACTGTTATTGGAACAGTATGGATGAAAGAGTTCATCCCTGAACTTGATATAGTTCTAAAAGGTCTCTGATCCCGCTCCGTTGTTGTATGACAATAGTGGGAGCGGTCAATTTAGTACTGGAGCCATGGTCTCATCAAAAATTGTAAAACATTCTGAGGCTCTTTTTACAAGTTTAGAGATATTATTTGCAGAGAAAATAATGTAATGGAAAATATTTCATCTGTAGATAATTTAGCAGATCTCTGACTAAGCCTTATGTGAGCATCACCTAGATTTGATGGAGATAAAATGCGAAGGTGATTGGCTTGAATCCAAGTGGGAGATTGTTGGATATAGGTGTCCTCAAAGCCAATCATTAGGCATGTATTACAATCTGGTTCGCTGATAAATAACAATTATTTCCTACGTAAACTGACGAGTTTATCATTGTGCATAATGAAGTCCTTGAATGTGTGCAATAGTCATCGGATTATAATGAGTTCATAATAATGAGACTGATGACTTATAAACACACGTTCTTAATTGTTCCTAGTCGAAGGATGTTTGAGAAGGTCATCAAACATCGGTGAGACTAGTATAGGTTATTCTAGCTCATTTGATGAGGGTAACTGATTTCATTAGTCACTTGTGTGGAAACACTACGGTGTTCATTGGGGAATGAGTTCATTAAACTGATCCGACATGAATCGCTGGATGGTAATTTACCTGACTGTCAACCGGCTTGATTCATCGTCATAGTGGCGTGGTTGATCCTTGGACTTGAAATAACAAAGACATCTTGTTGTTGGACTTCTGAGCTTTGACCTTAGCTCATGAATCCCTATCCAGGGGATCTCTAATAGTCAAGGATCGAGTCCAGCGCAATATCTTCGAAAGTGATTGTGTGTTCAATATAGGATCATTCGCTCTCCAGTAACTGGAGAGAGAATACTCTAGGATAGATCCGCAGGAGTTTCTGGCCAGAGCGGCCACAATATCAGAAAATGTATTTTATGATATTGTACTGCAGAGTCTGATCCAAGTGAGTTGACCATCTTGGGTTTGACAGTTGACCATTCCCTAGGTTGACTCGAGAGCATTGTGTGAATGAAGGATTATAGCCACGCGGTAATTGTGAACAGACAGGTTCCATGTGTGGGTTGCTGAACCCCATTACCTTCCGGGATCATGCGGTGTTGCTTGGCACTCAACTTGATCGAAAGTCCGGCTGAATTTACATGAGATGGTAATTCAGTTAAGTAATTAATTAAATATGAGATATTAATTAATTACTAAAGTCAATAATGTGTTATTAGAGTTAACGGGCTGAAAATCAGATTGGTTAATAAGCCTAGAGGGTCACACACATATAGATTCTCAGTCGGTGGTGTTTTAGTGGGATTTATATTAACTCGGTGGCTTTTGTAAAAAGTCGTGCTGACTTAATATATATATAGGTTGTGTAGAAAATCTGGGCCAAGCTCCAGGTGCTCTCCTAGTTGGCCGACCCCCTCTGTCTCTCCTCCTCCTCTAGGCGCCTCCTTCAGGGCGTCGGGTGCATTACGTCTCCGCTGCGCGTAGTTCCCGAATATTGAGAATTCACCCTCCGCGTGTTCCGGACATCAATGCAATGAAGGATCATCAGCGAGCGTGCTGATCTGGATGAGGGAGTGAGGACGAACCGCCGCAGAGGATCGCGTGGATACCACTGGAAGTTGGACTCTTGTGCGTGTTAGTATTAGATGGTCTCAAAGCCAATCCGATACTATGTATTGATTCAGATTATTAATAAATGGCAATAATTCATTGTATGTAATTAATTCGATCTATGTTTATCGTATCACCATGAACATGTGCAATAGTCTTCGGATTATGGTGAGATCATAATTACTGGACCGAAGACTTATAAACACATGTTCTTAATTGTTCCTAGTCATAGGATGTTTGAGATAGGACATCGAACATCCGGATAGACTAGTATAGGTTACTTCAGCTCATATGATGAGGGTGACTGATCCCATAAGTCACTTGTGTGGAGACACTATGCTGAACCTATAGGTGCTCATTGGTGAATGAGTTCACTGAACTGATTCGACTATGAATCGTTGGATGGTAAACACCTCACTGTTAACCAGCTCGATTCTTTTGTCACGGTTGCGTGGATGATCCTTGGACCTGAGACGCCAAAGATATCTTGTTGGTAGATTTTTGAACTTTGATCTTGACTAACGAATCCCTAACTATGGGTTATCAATAAGTCAAGCGATCGGGTTCTGGGAAATGCCCTCGAAGGTAATTGTGTGTTCAATACAGGATCATCCGCTCTCGGTAGTTTGAGAGAGAATGTTCCGGGAATGATGCGCTTAAAGTCCCTGGCCAGGGTGGACTCTATATTCGATAAGGGGTTATCGGATTTAGACTAGCGGTATCTGATTCAAGTGAATCGACCGAATAGGGTTTAACAGTAAACCATACCCTAGGTCGATTCGGGAATATTGCACGGATGAAGGATTATATCCGCGCGCTAACCGATGATAGAAAGGTTCCAATAGAGGGTTGCGATAACCCCAGTGCCATCCAGGATAACGCGATGTTGCTTGGCATCCAACGTGATCGGAAATCCGTCCGAATTTATTGTGGGACATTAAATTCGACTGATTAATTGAATATGAGGATATTAATTAATTCAGTGGGTCAATAAAGGGTTACTGGACTTAATGGGCCATTAACTGGACTGGCATTTGGGTCTAGAGGGTCACACAAAAAAGGTTTTCAAGTCGATGGATAATCCGACAGGATTTCGGATAAGTCTAGGTTTTTATGAATAACCACAAACAGACTTATTATAAAAGAACAGATACTACGTCGGGGGCCAGCAACCCTAACCTAGCCGTCGTTCTTTTTCTCTCTCTCCTCTCTTCTGGGCGTGTGACACGAGGCGGCCATCTGGAGGCTCCGCTTCGATTCCCGACTGCTCCGCCTTCCGTCCGACGGAAGATTCCGAATCCGCATGTCGCGGCGGATTACGCGCAGCTAGACGGGATCCACGAACGCTGCATCGAGCGAGGAGGCGAGGACAAACCATCACGAGCAGAACCGCGTGGATACCGCTAGAGGTCGGGCATCTGCGCGACTTGCGGCATCGCTCCGACGGAACTGGAAAACGAACGCGGATTCGAATCCGCGCAAGGTAAATCCAATTTACTCCGGTCTTGTTTTATTGATCGAAACGGGATGGATCCGATCCCGAAATTATTTTTTATTCCGCTGCGTTTTCGGTCGGATCCCGACACAGCGATCCCAACAGTGCGGCTAGCAGCATCACCTCGACGGAACTGACACGGATGCAGATTCAAATCCACGCAAGGTGATTTGATCACACCCGATTTTTTGGTTTTACCGCTGTTTTATTTTAAAACGGATCTGCGGGCATCGGGCATGATGTTTTGATTGTTCGATTCTACTGCGTTCTTCACGTCCCGCCTAGACCCTAACACAAAGTGCTATACTATAGGAGCCACCTCTTGAACCTGTGAGGGCCACCTGTGGAATCCTACCTACCTGGTCATTTGGAATAGTTGTGATATGGCGACGAGGACGTCGCCTATCTAAGGGGGTTAGATTGTAATACCCCGTATAAGAATATGTTAAATAGACTAAATCAGTAGACTACTAACAACACTGACTAGCCATTTTTCGGAACTCGATTTGGAAAGAACTCTGAAGTTAAGCGTGCTGGGTTGGGAGAAGTCTCAGAATGGGTGACCTGATGGATATAGGTGTTCACTAAGCCAATCATAAGGCACCTATTTAAATTTGGTTCACTAATAAATGGCATTAAATTCATTATGTAGATTGGCATATTTGTAATTGTGCATAATAAAGTCCATGAATATGTGCAATAGTCATCAGACTATGATGAGATCATAATAATGAGACTGATGACTTATAAACACATATTCTTAATTGTTCATAATCGTAGGATGTTTGAGAAGGACATCAAACATTCGGTAAGACTAGTGCAGGTTATTCCAGCTCATATGATGAGGGTGACTGATCTCGTTAATCACTTGTGTGGAGACACAATGGTGAACCTATAAGTGCTCATTGGGGAATGAGTTTATTGAACTGATCCGACATGAATTGCCGAATGATAATTTACCTGACTGTCGACCGACTTGATTCATCGTCACAGTGGCGGGTTGATCCTTGGATTTGAGACACCAAAGATACCTTATCGGTGGACTCTTGGACTTTGACCTTGACCTATGAATCCCTATTCATTGGATCTATAATAGTAAAGGATCGAGTCCAGCGGAAGACCTTCGAAGTTGATTGTGTGTTTAATAAAAGATCGTTCGCTCTTAGATAATTGGAGAGAGAATGCTCTAGAATAGATCTGCAGGATTCTCTGGCCAGCACAGACATAATATTAGAAAAAAGTGTTTTCAGATATTGTACAGCGGAGTCTGATTCAAGTGAGCTGACCATCTAGGGTTTGATAGTTGACCATGCCCTAGGTTAACTCGAGAACATTGTGCGAACGAAGGATTATAGCTACGCGGTAATTGTGGACGGACAAGTTGTATGAGTTGGTTGTTGAACCCCATTACCTTCCGAGATCATGCAGTGTTGTTTGGCACCCAATTTGATCGGAAGTCCGGTCGAATTTACATGAGATGTTAATTAGATTAAATAATTAATTAATATTAGATATTAATTAATTACAATAAGTCAATAATTAGTTATTAGACTTAACGGGCTAAAAATCGGACTGGTTAATGGGCCTAGAGGGTCACACACGCAAAAGATTCTTAGTCAGTGGTATTTAAGTGGAATTTATAGTAAGTCAGGGACTTATATGAAAAAGTCACGTCAACTTAATATATATATATATATATATATATATATATATATATATATATATACGCGCTGTTGAGAAATCCTAGATTAAGCTCCAGAGTCTTCCTATGCTGGCCATCCCCCCCCCCCTCTCTCCTCCTCCTCTGGGCGCCCCTCTCGAGGCGTCGGGATTGTTCCTGTCTCCGCCACACGCAATTCCCGAAAGTCAGAAATTCTCATTCGCGGGTTTTTCGGACATCGTTACGGCGACGGATCTTCAGTGAGCGAGCTGATCTGGACGAGGGAGCAAGGATGAACCACCGTGGAGGATCGCGTAAATATCGTTGGAGGCCGGACGTTTGTGTGGCTCGCGGCATCGCCTCGACGGAACCGACATGGTCGCGGATTCAAATCCGCGTGCGGTAATCTGATTACACTCCGATTTTCGATTTATCGTTTTTCGTTCCGAATCGAATCAGCGGGCATCGGGTAGGATATTTTTTATTGTTTCCGCTGCATTTGTCGCGTCTCCTTCGGATTCCAATATGACCTTCCCGAGAAGTCTACCAAGTAGCATAATTGGTGGGCCAGTTTGCTGATCGGGTCGTTACATATAGCATCATCTATACACATAACTTGGGCCAAGGAACATAACTAAGGAGCATTAAAAACATATAATTCAAATTATGTTTAGAATTTCTTATCAATGATCTAAATTTTTAAATGGCCTACGTAGGACAGATCATATTCAAGTGAGTTGACAGCTAGAAGCTTATGCACACTAACATATACAAATTTAGACATGTAGATCTACCATACATAGTAGTTTCACTCACACACTATACATATTTTTAGCTTTCATGCTATAGACAAGTATCCAAATTACAACATAAGAGGACGTACATATTCCGACGGCTAGACGAATGGTGCCACGGTCTTGATATAACAGTATCGGATTGGAGGCCTTTATCTCCCTTTCCACCAAATCAAAGTTTAGTTTCAAGATTTTACGTTCACCATTCTTGAACATACAAATTGACTGCCCGCATTAAACACTTATTGCGGAGTTGTCCAGAAATCCTCTAAAGATGGCGCTATCCACGTATTTTTATACAATTTAATGTTTAAAATAAATAATTAACTATCAAAATTTTAAATTGAATAAGAGATTGTATTAAATTCAAAACTAATTTTTAGGACAAATTTTTATCTAAATAATTCAGAATTGATAAATAAATAATTAACAATAGGTCATGTTTGAAGTCAAATCTTAATCATGATTGTTCAATAACGTAACTACAACATCCTCTACAAAGTTGCTTAGCTTTCATACATGTAAAAATTAAATTTCTAATACCAAAATAAAATAAAACAACACAAATATCAAATTAACATGGTCATGGTTTTGGGCCTTTTATATCATTTAATTTTTACATAGCTTCAATTAA
Organism: Zantedeschia hybrid cultivar; assembly: GCA_030544215.1. Classification (NCBI taxonomy): domain Eukaryota; kingdom Viridiplantae; phylum Streptophyta; class Magnoliopsida; order Alismatales; family Araceae; genus Zantedeschia; species Zantedeschia hybrid cultivar. The sequence continues at coordinate 48,433,183 of JARZZO010000009.1, forward strand.
TTGATAACTTAACTTTGAATACATGGCTTCGGTTAGTGGATAATTTAACTTTGATTGCATTGATTCAGCTAATTAATAACTCTATTAACTAAATGAATCAACTAAGTAACTTATATCAATTAATTGAACTCCCTTCAACTTACTTAACCGATTACTTGATACTTATTATTTATTTATTTTTATATTATTATTTTCTCCTTGTTTTTCTTTCTCTTTCTCTCTCTCTTCTCGCTTTTTTTCCCCTTGAGATCTATTACATTCTAACTAACATAACTATACTTTATTTAATTGTAAATATAAATTAACTTAATTATTAAAACTTAAGAGGACCTTTGGTAATTAAGAGGAATACCTTTGCTAATTATATGGATATGGGTGAATTTTGGTAGAACTCAATTAAAAGGAATACCTTTGCTAATTAAGAGGGACCTATCTCTTAGGAGAGATCCTTGACAGTACAAACAGAAGTATTTCCCCATTCCTCTTCAGAATGCTAAGGTGTTGGAGTTTCTCATTCAATATAAGGAGAGATGTTTGTGGCAAAGTATGAGGCTAAGTTTGTTGAATTGGAGAGATTTTCCCCTCAATTTTTTTGTTGATAAGCAAGACAGGGTGATGAAACTTATCAATGGACTCTGAGGAGCTATTCGAGGAATAGTGGCTCCATTTAGATTGATGACTAAGGTAGATATTTTGGAGACTACCAATGTGGTGGTAAAGGCGCGTAATGCGTTCATAAAAGTGAAGAAGATAATTAAGAGGAAGGTTCCTCCACCACCCTTGCTTAGGAATTTTGATAAGAAGAGGAAGATTCCATATTTATAGATAACCCCCTCTATCATTCATTATTTGCTTGTAACCCCTTAACTATGATGGTATTTACGTATAACCCCTTAACTATGATGGTATTTACATATAACCCCTTTAATTATGTTCTTTTGTTTTATTTTAATTGAATTAAAATATTATTACTCTACATAAAATATGTGAAGCTATTAAAGAACCAATAATATCCTTAATTAAAATATAAATAGTCACAAGAAAAATTCCACAAACATCCGCTTGTAAGCTTGTCATAATTCCATTGTACAAATATATTTAGCATGAAAAATTATTTAAAATTTAAAAATGTGCTGCAAATAAAAATATTTTTTTTGATATTAAGTATGTACAACAAGTTTATTGCACACGTTTATTATTTATTTTAATTCAAGTGAAATTCAAAGTAAACCCAAATACTCAAGAAGTTTATGTACAAAAACCACCATAGTGAAGGGGACTATAGGTAAATATGAATCATACAGAATATTATCTACAAATATGAATTTTTTGAGGGGGTTATTTGCAAAAACCCCTATAAAATTTCTACATATTCTCTAGGATAGTGGGTGTCCAATGGTTGTTGTCCACATGACCAAACATACTAGGCCTGTAATTGAGGATGCCATGATATGCTTACTTGATGAATACTTACTGATGTAGCCGAAGCTATCACGACCGGATTCCGAAGCTGGAATCCGAAGTTTTTGGGATCCGGAGCTGGGTCAAATCGATAAAAGAGGCCCGACAGGGATCCATAAGGCGACGGAGGCAGAGGCGAAGCCGAGGGTCCGAGGCCGAGAGTGGCTCGGTCGGAGGCTGGCTTGTATCCGAAGAGTGGGGCCGAGGCTCCTTTGGTCGAGGGGCAGCCGGCGCACGGCGTCGAGACCGGTGGGAGAAGTCCAAGGTCGGCGGCCGAGACCGATTCGGGGAGGTCGGCGATGATTCGAACCGAGCCCCTGCAGGAAGGAAAGAAGAAGAAACCGGTCAGCAGGAGTCCCGGGCTTCGGCCCTTAGGAACCCCCTCCGACGGTCAAGTTAGCTCCTGAAGATGATTCGATTCAGAAGGCAAAGAATAGCTTTAATGCTTTTTGGACTATAGTCCTTGAGGGTCTCGGAGACATACCTTTGGCAATAAATAGCGATGTATTTATAACGAAGGATAGATGATGGTTAACGGTGACAGCCGATATAGGACTATGTTCCGGGCTTACTGGTAAACCGCCATAGTGCCTAGTCCTCCACCGGAGTGGACCGGACACGGCTATCGGGCCGAAGGGAGTTGGGCCGCTGATGGGCCAAAGCCTGCTGGGCCCAGGGCTACTGTGCCGCTTATGGGCCGAAGGCTGTTGGGCCGCTGATGGGCCAAAGCCTGCTGGGCCGAGGGCTACTGTGCCACTTATGGGCCGAAGGCTGTTGGGCCGCTGATGGGCCGAAGGCTTCTTGAAAGCCTTCCACTGCTGCTGCTGGGCTGAACTGGGCTTGGGCTTGTTTTAATGGGCCGAATCGGATTCTGCCTCATCACATAGCCCCCCACTCTTGTCTTCCTCAGTTTTGAGATGGCGAGAGTACAGCCCGAAGCTTGTTGAGAAATAGCGTAACAGGTGTTTTACCCGAAGCCTTCTGTTCTTTTTCTTGAGAAGAGGGTGCCCTCGGTCGACCGAGGGTTAATCAGCTACTTTGTCTTCATTCGGGATGGCGACGAAGGCCTTTGCCTCTGAGGGCGAAGGGCCGAGCCTCCCGACTTGTGTCAGGCTTCATTAAATGGACGGGACGGGCGTCGCTTTTCCCGTTCAGAACGGTCGCCTCGCGAAAAAGCACAGGACACGCGTCGCGCATCCGGTCGCCCCGTCAAAAACACAAAAAGATCCTGACCGCTCGCGGGTCGCGGATCGCCTCGTCTCTCTGCCCGAGGTTCCGCTCGGATTGCCGCCGCTTCCTTCTCCGGCACGCGGATCGGGACACGTGGCGAGCATCCGAGTGATCAGCCGAAAGGTTGGAGCGCATTCGGCCGTTGATAGTTCTGTTTTAATTCCCGGAGTCTGCCCACCATCATTGCCGAAGGACAGTATACGTGGCGGGCATCCGAGAGGAGCGGTGAGACGACGGGGAAGATCTCAGCCGTCGGCTTCGGTGGGAAGGGCTTCGAATGATGCCTATAAATAGGAACCCCTCGCAGAGCACTGTTCTTCTTCTTGCTTCCGCGCCTACGTCCCTCTGCGATCATCCGAGCTTCCCTTCCTCTCCGGCGAAAGGCTAGCCCTCTGAAGGCGTCGTTCGAGCTCGCCGGCCATCGCAGGAAGATTTCCATCTCTCGGGGCGTTTGCTGGTGGAGTTTAGTGGCTTGAGAGGCTGCGCTTGATCCAGGAGAGATCTTTTCCCTTTTGAGAGTAAGCCTCGATCTCCTTTCTCCATCCCCGCGACCTTATGCCCCGTAGCTCTCCTTCGAGCGGGATTACTCCTTCAGACGAGGAGTATACTCCATCTCATTCCCCCAAGTCTTCTCTGTCATCCCCTCTTACTCTGGACCCCCTCGCTTCTGCGATGTCCGGAGAGGCTGAGGCCTCTGGTGCTGAGGGGTCCGAGGAGGTTCATACCCCGGGCCAGGCTTCCACCTCGGGACGTTGTCGTCCCGAGACTGCCTCGGAAGCAGCCTGCGCCCTTTCGGATGAAGCGGTTAGCTACATCGCTTCTAATTATCAACTTCCTTCGTGGATGACCCCCTATCGGCTTGGCTCCAACACCAGGGCCAACACTCCTCGCCCGGGTACTTTTTCTATCTATGAAGAAAGCTTTCGGGCGGGCTTTCGTCTTCCTCTCTCTATCTTCGTCGTCAACCTCCTTTGTTTCTATGGGCTGGCCCCGTCCCAATTCTTCCCCAATTCTTGGCGCACAGTCTATGCCTTCTTGGCTGTGTTCGCCCGCATGCAAACTGTTCCCTCGGTCAACATTTTTCGCTATCTCTTCAAAATCCAAAGGCAGGGGAGATCCGAGTGGTATTGCTTCGTCCCTCATATCAGCCGAAGCATTTTTTCCGGGAAGCCCTCATCCATTCACAGCTGGAAGAGGAATTTTATCTTCGTTTCTCTACCGGAGAACGAGAAGAGCGTATGGCCCTTTCCTACCGAATGGGCACCGCTGGCCGCAGGCCTTTCCGATCCTCCCTTCCTGAATTCCATCCAGAGCACCCTCGTGGGCCACATCGAGGCCGCGGCTCCGTATGATATCTGGGGGCTCTTCAGCAAGCCGGAGCTGTTTGTGGGTGCCGGGGTATGGCCGGACCCGAGGTGTGATCCGGAGCGGGCCTTCCCCTACCTTCCTCCCGGGGAGGCTCCGCGGGATAGCGAAGGAAACGCTGGGGCCGCTCCTCCGGCCGAAGCTCCTCCGGCCGCCGAGGTTGCTGAAGCGGCCGGCGAGGTTGTCGAAGCTTCGGCCGAGGGTAAGTCGGTTTTGAGTTGCAGCTGTTGTGTTATTTGTTTCTAACACTTCTCTTGTTCGCAGCGACGTCTGGGATCCAAGGCCTTCTGAGCCGGATAGCCCAGCAACGCGGCCGAGGTCAGCCATCACCCTCGCAGGCGGCAGGCGGATCTGGACGAGGCATAGTGGCCCCGAGGGCCCGAGCCGGGGTTACGATGACCACGGCCTCCTCCGAGGGCCGTACTGCCGCCGCCGCTCTCGAGAGGGAGCGGAAAACTAAGTCGGCCGCCCGAAGGGGTGTTTGATTGTCGAAGCGGCCCCGGGCGGAGGAGCCCGAAGAGGAAGAGCCCGCCCCCTTGGTTAGGAGAACCGCCGGGGCCCGAAGGGCTGCCAGGCTAGCGTCCCCCGAGGCGCCGAGGGGCGACTCTCCTCCGGCCGCAATGGCGGGGGCAGAGCACGAAGGCGCCGGGTCGCAGGAGCCTCACGCGCAAGAGCGCGAGCTGTGGGTCCCCGAGCTGGGGGTCTACAGAGATGAGAGCATAGAGGATTCACAGACGTGCCTGCGTCTGGTCCGTGGCCTCGCTCTCCCTTCAGCTCTGGAGGAGCTGAAGGATCACTCGATCACCGACCTGGCGATGATCAGTGCCCGACTGGCGATCCAGGTAAGGAGCTTCTTAGTATGCTCCGATCTAGCTTTTCTTTAGCTCATTTTGAGTTTGCTGACCCTTATCTTCTTTCGGCCGCAGGCTGCGGTCTCGGGCAGCGTCCTGATTCGTCATCAGGAGCTCCTCCGGGATCAACTCCTGGAGGCCGAGAGGGCGTCGGCCTCGGCAGGTTCGGGCGAGGGCCCTTCAGCGGGGCGTGATATCGAGCCCATCGTCGACGGGCTCGTAGCCACGAACGCCCGGATGCGGGCGCAGCTGGAGGAGCGGGCAGCAGAGGCCCGAGCTTCTTCCGAGGCCAAGACGAAAGCCGAGCGGGAGAAGGAGAAGGCCGAGCGGGAGCTTGCTGCGGCCTAGGCTGAGAACCGGGCCCTTAAGGCCCAGATCCAGGACAAGGACGCCCGGCGGGCTTCGGAAAACTGTCGCCATGCCGAGGAGATGTCGGCTCTGAAACAGGAGCTGGAGGAGGCGGTGGATTCGGCCATGGCCGACTACAAGGCCGGCCCGGACTATGGCGAGGAGATAGTCCAGGCCCAGCTCCTAGCGGCCTCCTCGGTCTTCTACATCGGGCTAGCCGCCGCCCAGAAGGCTTGTCCAGATGTGGACTTCACCGGGATCGCTCTGCCGACGGACGAGGAAGGCGAGGAACTCCTATCTTGGTGGAAGGGGCTCTCGGCCGAGAGGGCTCCGGCCTTGGCGGAAGACGACGAGGTCGTTCCGGTCGAGGAGGCCCCTGTCGAGGCCACCCCCTCTGAGGCCGTGCAGGTAGTCGATTCCCTCTCCCCATCTCCTGGCCGAAGCCCAGTTGGTGTGGAGGGGATCGCCGAGAACTAGCGCGGGGGCCTGCCCCGGTTTTTATTTTTCTTCTTATATAAGCCTGCGGCTAGGTGGAAGGCCGGTTTTGTACTTCATTGTGAATACAAGAAGTGTTTTTGGCTTTACCTTGGTGTTTGTGCATGATCGACCGAATCTGGTTTTTCAGAAATCCGAGATCCTGTCGTTTTTGCTGCAGCTCACAAGGCCGAGACCCGATGTAGGTTCGGATAGGAAGTTGATAAAATATTGCCACCGATAGTATACGGCCGGGGCCTTTACTAACGTGGTTTATATGATCTGAGGGGACATCTTGCCGCCCCCGACACGGTCTGCGTGGCCGAAGCCACTCCCGGCCGGGTTTATGCGGACTTAAGAATACCATGCCGCTCCCGATACGGTTTGCATGGCCGAAGCCACTCCCGGTACGGTTTACACGGACTTAGAATACCATGCCGCTCCCGATACGGTTTGCATGGCCGAAGCCACTCTCGGTACGGTTTATTTGCGGGCTTAAAAATATACCTTGCCGCTTCCCGATCCGGTATACATGGCCGAAGCCATCCTCGGACCAGGGTACCTGCGGGCTTAGAAAAACCATGCCGCTTCCCGATACAGTTTGCATGGCCGAAGCCACTCCCGATACGGTTTACACGGACTTAGAATACCATGCCGCTCCCGATATGGTTTGCATGGCTGAAGCCACTCTCGGTACGGTTTATTTGCGAGCCTAAAAATATACCTTACCGCTTCCCGATCCGGTATACATGGCCGAAGCCATCCTCGGACCAGGGTACCTGCGGGCTTAGAAAAACCATGCCGCTTCCCGATACGGTTTGCATGGCCAAAGCCACTCCCGGTTTCGGGTTATTTGCGGGCTTAAAAATATACCATGCCGCTTCCCGATCCGGTATACATGGCCGAAGCCATCCTCGGACCAGGGTACCTGCGGGCTTAGAAAAACCATGCCGCTTCCCGATACGGTTTGCATGGCCGAAGCCACTCCCGGTTTCGGGTTATTTGCGGGCTTAAAAATATACCATGCCGCTTCCCGATCCGGTATACATGGCCGAAGCCATCCTCGGACCAAGGTACCTGCCGATCCGGTATACATGGCCGAAGCCATCCTCGGACCAAGGTACCTGCGGGTTTAGAAAAACCATACCGCTTCCCGATACGGTTTGTTTGGCTGAAGCCACTCCCGGTTTCGAGTTATTTGCGGGCTTAAAAATATACCTTGCCGCTTCCCGATCCGGTATACATGGCCGAAGCCATCCTCGGACCAGGGTACCTGCGGGCTTATAAAAACCATGCCGCTTCTCGATACGGTTTGCATGGCCGAAGCCACTCCCGGTTTCGGGTTATTTGCGGGCTTAAAAATATACCTTGCCGCTTCCCGATCCGGTATACATGGCCGAAGTCATCCTCGGACCAGGGTACCTGCGGGCTTAGAAAAACCATGCCGCTTCCCGATACGGTTTGCATGGCCGAAGCCACACCCGGTTTCGGGTTATTTGCGGGCTTAAAAATATACCTTGCCGCTTCCCGATCCGGTATACATGGCCGAAGCCATCCTCGGACCAAGGTACCTGCGGGCTTAGAAAAACCATGCCGCTTCCCGATACGGTTTGCATGGCCGAAGCCACTCTCGGTTTCGGGTTATTTGCAGGCTTAAAAATATACCTTGCCGCTTCCCGATCCGGTATACATGGCTGAAGCCATCCTCGGACCAGGGTACCTGCGGGCTTAAAAAAAAACCATACCGAACATGAAATTTTCAAACAGAAAAATTTTTATTCATGTCTGCTGGCTGATCTCCGAGGGAAATAATTTACAGGAAGCAGTGCCGAAGGCGCTCCATGTTCTGGGTATGATGGAGAGGTTCGCCTAAAGGGGTTTCCAATCGATAGGCCCCTTGTTGGACTACCTCCCTTATCACCCCCTTTGCTCATCTTCGAAGCACGTTTTCGGCTGAGACGAGATTTCCTTGTCCGAGGGTGGACGTTGCTTTGCTGCTACAAGAGCTTCCAGTTACGCCCCTGTCGAGGCTGTCTTCACCGATATGTTGGCAGTTGGCCCCCCCTGATGAGGCGATCTATCTCCTCCCGAAGGTGCCGGCATTCGTCAGTCGAATGGTCGGTTTCTTGATGGTATTCACAATATCTGTTAGGGTCCCTTCGGCGAGGATCAGTTTTGAGACGCTGAGGCTGCCGGAGCATATGCTTCATCTCCGTAAGCATTTGGGAAGGGGTAGCAGGTAACGGTAGGTGCCGCGGCTGGGGATCCCGTCGCTTGCCTCGGTCCCTTTGCTTTCGATATCGCATGCGTGAAGGTTCTTGATTCGTAAGTTGAGGTCGAGCCGCTGGAAGGGTAGGCGATGCCGAGGGCTCGCTGTTCACTGTAACGGCTTCGTCGGAAAAGACTTGCGGAGACGTTGGCCGAAATCTCTCGTTTCGAATAGGGCAAAAGAGGGGAGGTGGTGCCTGGCGGGGGAGCTGGCTCAGTACCCCTATGTGCTGGATGATGGCAGATACTACGTCTGGCAGGAGCGCCAGAGAAGTCACGGTGGCGGCCAGCGTTGCCATTTGCTGCTGGAGCTCCTCCACCCGGTTGTCTTTAATAGCGAGGGACTCTGGTATGACAGGCAGAGCCGCGCTTTGTGGAGGAGCAGACGGGGCGCCTTCAGAATGAGGGGGCTGCGCGGAGGCCTCTCGTATCTCTGCTTCGCTCTGACCGGATCGTCGGGTTATAGGTCGTTGAGACATGACTTGTTTGTTTGTTTCCCACAGACGGCGCCACGTGATGTAGCCGAAGCTATCACGACCGGATTCCGAAGCTGGAATCCGAAGTTTTTGGGATCCGGAGCTGGGTCGGATCGATAAAAGAGGCCCGACAGGGATCCAGAAAGCGACGGAGGCAGAGGCGAAGCCGAGGGTCCGAGGCCGAGAGTGGCTCGGTCGGAGGCTGGCTTGTATCCGAAGAGTGGGGCCGAGGCTCCTTCGGTCGAGGGGCAGCCGGCGCACGGCGTCGAGACCGGTGGGAGAAGTCCGAGGTCGGCGGCCGAGACCGATTCGGGGAGGTCGGCGATGATTCGAACCGAGCCCCTGCAGGAGGGAAAGAAGAAGAAACCGGTCAGCAGGAGTCCCGGGCTTCGGCCCTTAGGAACCCCCTCCGACGGTCAAGTTAGCTCCTGAAGATGATTCGATTCAGAAGGCAAAGAATAGCTTTAATGCTTTTTGGACTATAGTCCTTGAGGGTCTCGGAGACATCTCTTTGCCAATAAATAGCGATGTATTTATAACGAATGATAGAGGATGGTTAACGGTGACATCCGATATAGGACTATGTTCTGGGTTTACTGGTAAACCGCCATAGTGCCTAACCCTTCCACCGGAGTGGGCCGGATACGGCTACTGGGCCGAAGGGGGTTGGGCCGCTGATGGGCCGAAGCCTGTTGGGCCGAAGGCTGCTGGGCCGAAGGCTGCTGGGCCGAAGGCTGTTGGGCCGCTGATGGGCCGAAGGCTGCTGGGCCGCTGATGGGCCGAAGGCTGCTGGGCCGAAGGCTGCTGGGCTGCTGATGGGCCGAAGCCTGCTGGGCCGAAGGCTGCTGGGCCGCTGATGGGCCGAAGCCTACTGGGCCGAAGGCTGTTGGGCCGCTGATGGGCCGAAGGCTGCTGGGCCGCTGATGGGCCGAAACCTACTGTTGTTGGGCTGATCTCAGTGCTGGGCTTGTTTTAATGGGCCGAATCGGATTCTGCCTCATCACTTACTATCCAAGTTGGTTGAAGTATTAATTTTGATATCAATATTTTTGGTTTATAAAATATTAGTATTATAATTAATATATAAGAAATATAGACAATGGCAACCAATGAATTGAAGAGAGAATTAAGGATAGAAAAAAGTAGAGGAAAAGTAGTCTTTAATCGCATAAAATATGAGGTCAACTATTTTTATCCCTATCATTGTGTCTAGGACATGGCCAAACATGTAGTTCTTACTGAGAAAGATATTTGATACAATAATTAAACTTTGTGTAGAATTTGACAGAGAGAATTCACTTCTTTATCAAAACCCGTCATATAATACATAGTAAACAAAAAATGAGAAGAAAAAGGTAAAGTAAGTCCATCTTATCTTCTCCAACTCTATTTTGCTCCGACTACTCTGTCTCTCTCTCTGTCTCATTCATATGCATGTGTGCATGTGTTCTGTGATGTAAGTTTACAATACATAGAGTAAATAAAGAAGTGAGAAGAAGAAGGCTAAGAAAACTCCATTCTTAAGATATTTTGGATAATCATCTTGTCTAATGTGTGAATTAGTGAGGTGGTTCATCTCATTTTATGATGTTATTCAAAGGAATACCTCAGTGAAATATGAGTATTATTATTATATATCAAAGGAGTGCAAACTTGCTCAATCCAACTCTAGAACCTTAATTGTCCTCCTAACCCCCCTTTCATTTATTCCCACAAAACACCGGAGGAAATAAGTGGCGAACCTAAATTACTACCTTGATCTCTATCTTAGTTGCTTTTCCACTAAATAGAAACATACATTATAGCATCCTGGCATGGAAACCATTTGATTTTCACCACTTTGACGACCATTTCTCTCGTGGTATATATAATGCACTTATAATTTGACACTCTTAAAGTGTTGTTAGTATTGATGCATGTGTGGCTTTGGTAAAGTTATCTTCTTTAGCTAATAGGCTTCATGGCCTTTTTATTGAAATAGGTTTGTACATGAAAAAAGGAAGCTGGATATTAAAGGAGGATGGACCTAGTCTTGTGAACTCATCGACCCCTCTTCAGTGACAACGAATTCCTCAGCAAACATGGATGTGCAAATAGGACACCGGACCTAAGTGCCACAATTGTAGGTGGCCTCCATCAAAGTATTTTCCATTATGTCTCCCAAGCGTCAAGGTTTTGAGGTAAGGGTACCTTGATAGAGGGAGGAGATTCTTAGGGCCTTCCTCACGTACCCATGTATGCCCTAAGACACGTGAGAGGAGAAATGAATAAGTCACTAACCCTAAAATGAAGAATCATATTCCATCACCTCCTCTCCCGTGTCTGGAAACACATAGAAACATAAGAGGAGAAGACTTAAAGGATCTTGTTCCCTTGAGAAAAAGAAGATCCTAGCCTTGTAAGTACCACACAGATACTTGTTAGCTACAAAAAATATGATACCTAAAGAAGTTAAACGTATAGCCTAAGCCTACTGTGGTCTAGATGGCCCATGAGCCAAAAGGTTTCAACATGGTCCCACCCCACCAAGCAATCAAGTTCAAGATACGGATCAGAGCCATCCCACCGAGCAAATTGACTGTCGGAGTCAGCGACTAGATGCGACTCCTCAGTTTCCTCAAGACAAGGATACTCCTATTCCTAGGTAGGGAGCATCAGTACTTTGGAGAAAAGGCCCTAAGGACATCAAAAGTCGTTACCATGCTACTAAGTATGACTTTCTAACAATATATTCTTTAAATTTTGAGAATACATTTAGAATAGAAGTGAAAAAAATCAGAAGAAAAGTTGATTGTAACAAATGGAATTTTGGGACAATCATTCTAAATTTTAGATAATTTAAAGTTCTTTAGTTAACACATCGTGGAGTAGCACATTCTCACTCTCACTCTTTTTTTATTTATTTTTACAATCTAACTTTTTTGAAATCTAGAAGAAGTCGTGGTTTTGTCTTCGAAAATCTAAAGGGCCGGACAGCGTTATATCTAGTGAAAAAATGCATTCCTAATTTGACACCCATAGTCCGAGTAAGGAATATTCAACGCCATTGCCACGGTAACTGACAATTTCAACCGGGCAGCTACCGTGCCAGCGTAACACAAATCATGCTTTCACATCAAATTGCCAATACAAAGAGGCAAGTGGATAGACTTAGCAACTTGCTTATTAAAGAACCCAACTGGGCAAAACATATGAACAGCCTTGCAAACACAATGGCACCCTTTCTCAAGCCAAGCTAACTAAGATCTCATCACTCTATTTAAGTTAAGAAAGCAAAGTCCTATCTATCTATCCATCAATCCTAGGAAAGGAGCTCTAACCAATCTTCTTTTGAGAAGAGTTAGTGGTTATATATCATGCGAGTTCAAAACCTCTGTAAGGACAGTTGGCTCGGACTCTATAGGTAACCAATGGTGTAGGGCCAACAATTTTGACCCACTTACAAAGTAAGTTGTTTGTTTAGCCTAGTGCTACTCTTACCCCCTAAGAATCAAGATTCTCTGTTGGATTACTCCTTCAAGTAGAATTTGCTTGAATTTTAAATTTAGATTCCTTTTTTTTTTGTATAGAAAGGGTTATGAGATAGATCACAAATATTGGGTGATCCATGGAGTGCATCCCAATGGCCGGGATATGATCCCGAGTTCATCCTCAAGCAAGGAACCTTGGTAGACCAACCTTGTACCCACTGGCTCTCACGTCCTCTTGCAACTGCTGCCTGTACTCCCTGAAGCTAAACGCCCTGTAGACCGCCGGCTCCCTGCAGCTCTCTATCACTGTATCATGAGAAGGGCAGAGGAAGTAGGCCACCGAGAACCTCTCCACCTCAGGATTCGCCATGACTCTGTGCTCCACGCTCTTGAACTCCCCATTGCTCAAGGCCTGCTTCACCACAGCGATGCACAAGCTTTTAAGTTAGGAAGACAGCCATGCATGCCCTAGACAAAGGAACCTAATTAATAGCCCGTTTGTTCACACGTACAGAGGACATCACCTCGAACAAGTCCCCGATATTGACGACGAGGGAGTCCCTAACGGGTCTCACGGCAACCCATCTCCCCTCCTTCATCAGTTGCAGCCCTCCCACCTGGTCCTGGTTCAGGACGGTCAGGAAGGCACTGTCGGTGTGGGGGATCAACCCGAAAACCCCCGTTGCAGCTGCTTGGCAGCGTGGGTAACGATTCAGCCGTAGGTAGGAGGTGCTGCTGGGGCAGCTCTCCTCAAAATACGAAGTTCTACATCCCAGATGTTCTGCTAGTATCTCCGCTAGCCTGCGAGCCAACTGTGACAACACGGTTGTGTACTCCTCTATGGTGCACCTGAAAGAATGCGAGCTTAATTAGCAGTGAAAGAAACCAGAGTATCAGCATCACGTTCGGACGAACGAGGCGTTGCAGTGTGAAAGTACCTGATGGCGTTGTCCGTTTCGGGTTCATGCGATGGCGCGGTGGAGATATGATAGGCTTCCGACCAGGAGAGCTGCCGCAGGGAGGTGGCGCACGGGTTCCCCCACCGATAGCTGTCCTCCTGTGCCTTCTTCTCGAAGGGCTGCCGGAACATATCCACCTGCACGCTCTGTATCCGCTCGAGGAGCTCCGCCGGCACGCCGTGGTTCACAAGCTGGAAGAAGCCCCATTCGGAGGAAGCCGCGGCGATCTCTCTCTTGCACTGCTCCCTGGCGGCCGCGTCGACGTCGAGGCTGGCGAAGTCGATCAGAGGTAGCCCGCACGGCTCGATCACAACGGCGTGCTCACCGTCGGAATCCACGGCGGACAGGAGAGATTTGTAGTCGCTGTCGAAGGGCGGCTCAAACTCCATCACCTGATCTGTCAAAATCTGCACGTGAAGAGCTGCAGGATCAGATAAAAAAGAAGCTTTTGCTTGCTCGGTGATAACCCTATGACACACGTTATAAACTTAGCGTCATTTTGATTGGAGAATAGGAAAAAAATAAGAGAGAATAAGAGGAGAATAAACTTAATTTAACTTTGACAAACGGAATGATTTATACTGTTGGAGAATAGTTTATTCGGAGAATAAGAAGAATAAGCAATTCGATCTTAGACCTAAGAATTATTTATCATTCCTATTCCACCAATGGATCCTACAAAATTATCAAAGCTGAGCACTCCTTATTCTAATATACACTATTCTGGATAAGTAATTTTGAATAACCTATTCTGCAAACAAATTGGGACTATAATGGTTCAGCAGCTTGAGACCTTCCAAATGATCTTGAGTTAAGTCTTTCCTCACTTGGTTATGCGCAAGAGCAAAGATTTGTTTCATCTATTTATGGAGCTCGAATATTTTTTATAGGTACGTAAGAAATCAGTCGAAAGCTTATGATTATTATGGTAGGATCTACAGCTTTGTAATAATTACTTTTATAGAAGATAAATTTAGTTGCCATTATCACAACAAATCTATTATAAAGAGAGAAAAAATTAATTTATATGTCTATATTTGTACTCTAAAAGACTTGTAAATACTTCTGGGAAAAAAAAGTTATACATGTCGTGACGAAGTTTCTGGGCTGTCCTAAACAGACAAGGCTGAGCTCACGGACAAGAAGCTTCTAAGAGGATGGGGAAGGCTGCTGTCTGTCGTCTTCGACGGGGAACGAAACCGAGTGTGCAGGGGCGATGTCGGAGGCGGGAGAATCTTGAGGGGGTCGGTGGAGAGCTTCCCCCCAAATTTGTTTTTTGTTACAAGAAAGGAAGCACAGGGGTGGCCCGTTGCTAAACTGGTGGTGGTGTCTCCACTCTCCAGGGATGTGCTGTTGACCGTGAGAGCTGTGCATGGGCTGACGAAATGTATACATGGGCATTTGGCCCAGCTTTCAGCTCGGTTTCTACTCTAAAAAACGATTAGCACGAGCACTGATGTAGTTAATTTGCAATTTTTTTCGAAATTCACCTCGATTTGAATCGTAGATCAAGTTTGATCCATCTCCCCCTGTAACGACCCATCAGTGGTGATTAGGAAGAGCCAAACCCCATGACGTGGGTGAATCTGTTTGGTTCATCACTTTTTATCTTTCACAGTAATTAATTATCCATAGAGGACTGATAAAAAAAGAAAAAAAAAAGATTGTCAAAAGATTCCTCTTTACATGAGTAGACAAGTGAAAAGCGGTAGAAGATTTGTAGGTTGGGCTAGAGTTCCACTGATCAAACCAATAGAAGACATGGGAGTAGAGAGAATGGGGGGTTGCAGAGAAGGAAACTGGGAAGGACGAGAGAGTTTTCTATGAGTACCTCAACAAGGGCTGGCTGCGTGAAAAAAGTTTCACCAACGAAACTTTCCTTCTAGTTTATCTCCTTATGAAGCCTCCTCTAATTGTTGCAACCCATCGCTTGCCATTTGCTTAAATCAGCCCTGCATGCATGTATTCAACGAGAGTTTACAGCTACATGCTTGGATAGATCCATAATAGGTATAAGTATAATGGCATCTGCCAGTAAGGAATAACGTGTAAACCTGTGATATATCTGTAGTACTGGCTCTCATTTATGAGAAGAGGTCCTCTCAGTACGTGTCTGGACCGGAGTAAGAGGAAAAATGTCAAATGTTTGCCAAATTTTGAACTCACATCTGAGATTTTTTTGTAATATTTGGTCTCCCTCAGTACTACTGGACTTCGTTCCAAGAGGGGATCTCTTCTCTTTATTATTCTCCTCTAGTAATGGCTTGGGAACGTGACCATGAACAGTGCCTTTGTACATGTAGAGCCATGGGAATCAATCTAACAGACGTGATTTCTTTCTTGGTTGGCTAGCTGGAGAAAAAAAAAAACGATATCAAGTGCTTAATTGCGATTAATAGCCAAAGGATATTTGGAATCACGACACATTGATAGTAAAGAATAATGTGTAAAGCTGTGATATATCTGTACTGGCTCTCATTTATTATTATTCACCGCTAGTAATCACTTGGGAACGTGATCATGAACAGTGCCTTTACACATCTAGAGCCATGCGAATTAATCTAACAGACGTGATTTGTTTCTTCGTTGGCTAGCTGGAGGAAAAAAGGGATATCAAGAGCTTAATTGCTATTAATAGCCAAAGGATATTTGGAATCACGATATATTTACTTGATGGGGCAGAATCCGATTCGGCCCAACAGCGGCCCTCGGCCCAATAGTGGCATTCGGCCCAGTAGCCGTATCCGGCCCATTCCGACGGATTACTAGGCACTATGGCGGTTTATTAACAACTTAAAACATAGTCTGATATCGGCTACAACAACCAGGTAACCCCCAATCCTCCGTTCTAAATAAAAGGTTATTTATTACAAAGGGGAAGACATACAAAAACACAAATAGGCATTAAAGCTTCTTCTTTCCTCCCTTTTGAATCGAATCTTCTTCAGAAGTTAACTTAACCGTCGGAGGGGGGTTCTCTTGGGTCAAAATCCGGGACCCTCGCTGGCTGGTTCTTCTTTCTGCAGGGGCCTCGGTTCGAATCTTCACCGACCTTTTCGTCCGAGTCGGCTTCGGCCTCTGGACTCGGTTTTCTTCTTCTCATAGGGGTCTCGGCCTCATTCTTTACCGACCCCTTCATCCGGATCCCCCTCGGCAAACGAAGTCTCGGCTACGCCCTCATCAAGTCTTCGTTCGCATCACTCTCGGTTTCGGAGCTCCGGTCCCGTATTTCGCCCACATCTCGGTCTGGATTCCTGTCGGCTCTTCTCAGATTCTAATCTCGGAATCCGACAGTGATAGCTTCGGCTACATCACTTGGCGCTGTCTGTGGGAAGCCCGACAAAAGGTCATGTCTCATCGTCCGGTAACCAGACGATCCGGCCAAGACGAGACAGAGACACGAGCGACTCCGGCGCAGACACTCCACGCCAAAGGTACTTCATCCGTTCTTCCACAAGGTTCCGTCCTTCCAGCAATACCATAGTCCCTCGCTCCCAGGGACGACCGAGTGGAAGAACTCCAGCAGCAAGTGGCCACACTGGCCGCTACTGTCACCTCTCTGGCACCACTACAGGATATGGTGTCTGCTATCGCTCAGCATATAGGGTTGCTGAATCAGCCTACACAGCAGGTACCGCTTCCTCCTCAATATTGTCCTGCTGCTCAGACTGCGAGGGGACTGCCAACACCCTCGCGGGCATTTCACGACGAAGCGGCTTCGGCGCGCAGCGAGCCAATCGGGCCGCAAGGCCGAGTTCCTCGCGCCAGTCATATTCTGACAGAGCCGGACAATGCTTCGTCCGGATTTCATCCAACTAAGGCCGAAGGGCGTTCGGCCACTACTTCAACCACCCCGGATCTGGACCGGCGACTGACAGCGATGAGGAAGGAAATGCAACAGATGGTATCCCGGCCATATGAAGCACCTCTCGCCAGCACCATCTTGGAGCAGACTCCTTTCTCTCCAGAGCTTCTGGCCGTCGAGGTACCTTCCAACTTTAAATTACCGAAAGGGCCTCTGTATGATGGAATGACAGATCCAGTCTGCCATTTCCAGAGGTTCAATTCTTACCTCTCCATCCGAGGGGTTTCTGAGGCAGTTTGTTGCTGTCTCTTCCCCCTTAGCTTGGAAAAAACGGCCTTAACTTGGTTTGAAACGTTGGCTCCCAATTCTATTCATTCTCTAGTACAGTTAGGCCAACTGTTTATCGACCAATTTTATGATGCTACTCGACAATGTAAAACTTCGGCCAGTCTTCTTGCCATTCGGCAAGGACTGACTGAGACCCTTCAAGAATATTTTACCAAGTTCCGGGCCGAAGCAGCCCAGATTCCAAACCTGGACAGTTCGATTGCGGTATCGGCCATAATTAGCGGATGCACGGACAAGGGGCTTCTCAGCTCCATCAGAAAGCGCCATCCTCCCACCTTCCAGGACCTGGTGGCTCGGGCCCATAAATATATCAACCGGGAGGCCCTGATGATGTCCAAGGGCAAAAGTTCTGCCAAGACAGTATCGGCGATTACCCCTCCAGTAGCACGTCCTCGACCGGAAGATCATGAACCCTCTCGCAAGCGATACCGGAGAGAAGAATGGGGAACACCGGGATCCGCAACAACGGTATCTGCCGTTACCTACTTCACCCTCCCGAATGCTCATGGAGGTGAAAGCTATGCTTCGGCAGCCTGAGCGTATCAAAACTGATCCTCGCCAAAGAGACTCCCGGAAATATTGCGAGTACCATCGGGAAACTGGGCATTCGACTGACGAATGTCATCACCTTCGGGAGGAGATTGATTGCCTCATCCGGGAAGGCCGCCTGCCGCAGTACCGACGAGTGCAGCCTCAACAGCGGTAGAATCGAGACGCCCCCGAGACGACAAGGCAACGTCAACTCCCGGATAAGGAAGCACCACCTCAACCGAAAGTAACTTCGGCCCCGGCAGAAGCATCACACCAACGACCCAGTGTCGGGTCAATTATGATGATATCCGGAGGACCGAGAGAGGGAGCAAGGCATCGTCGAGCCGATGCAGCGACAGAAGTAGCATCGATCGATGCCGGGACGAAGCAATCTCGTCAAGAAGACATCGTCTTCGGCCAGGAGGATCTGACTGACGTTCAGGTTCCTCATGATGATGCCGTTGTTGTAAATGCTGTAATGAAAAGTTACGATGTTCATCGTATCTTTGTTGATAATGGAAGCGCTCCCAATATACTTTTTTATGATTGCTTCCTGAAAATGAGTTTGAATGTGGCTGATATGAAGTCTCGCCGGGGGCCTCTGTTCGATTTTAATGGTGCACCCTGTCAGGTGAAGGGCATCGTCCGACTACCCGTGACCCTCGGTACAGCACCAAAGCAACTAACTATTGAGACGGACTTTGCCGTCGTAAAGATTGATTCGGCCTACAACGCCATTTTTGGCCGAAGGCTGATCGGAGGAATTGGAGCTGTGCCTTTGTCCTTCCATCAGAAGTTGAAGTTCCGTACCGGTCATGGAGTCAGCGAGGCCAAGGGAAATCAAGAAGCTGCCCGATAGTGCTATATGATTTCGGTTAAAGGGAAGGCTGCGGCCGAATCTCTTTCCATCTAATCTTCAGCCGAAGCATCCCCAGGAGAGGAACTTACAACCGTTCCGGTTCCAAGAGTGGAAGGCCGAACACTGATGATAGGTTCCGGCCTTGAGAGGACTGAAGCCGAGAGACTTATCAACTTCCTGAAGGAAAACCTCGACGTCTTCGCCTGGTCTCCTTTGGATATGCCCGGAGTCGACCCGGAGGTGGCAGAGCATTGGCTGCACGTCGACCCGAATCGACCTCCGGTCAAGCAGAAGCGGCGCACCTTCAATCAAGAAAGGAAGATGGCCATCCAGGCTGAAGTACAAAAGGGGTTAAACGAGGGATATCTCCGAGAGGTGCATCACCCCGAATGGATTGCTAACGTAGTGATGGTGCCCAAAAAGGACGGTAAGTGGCGAATGTGTGTAGACTTCACTAATCTCAACAAGGCTTGTCCGATGGACAGTTTTCCGCTGCCTCGGATAGACCAGATAGTAGACGCCATTTCTGGCCATGATCTACTCAGCTTCCTCAACGCCTATTCAGGCTATCATCAAATCCGAATGCATCCGGACGACAAAGAGAAAACAAGCTTTACAACCGATCTCGGCTTATATTGCTACACCCGGATGCCTTTCGGCCTGAAGAATGCGGGAGCAACTTATCAGCGTCTCATCAACAAAATGTTCGCTCCGCAGCTCGGCCGGAATATAGAGGTCTACATCGACGATATGTTGGTAAAAAGTCGCATCTCTGCAGATCATTTGGCCGATTTGGTCGAAACATTCCTTACCTTGCGTAGGTATAAAATGAAGCTGAACCCTGCCAAGTGCGCCTTCAGCGTAGCCTCCGGGAAGTTCCTCGGCTATATGGTCACCCGCCGAGGGGTGGAGGCAAATCCTGCGAAGATTGCGCTCATCCTCCTAATGCGCCCTTCAGCGAACGTCCGAGAAGTTCAAAGACTAAGCGGACGAATTGCTGCATTAAGCCGCTTCATGTCAAGGGCGGCGGATCACTGTTTCCCTTTCTTCAAGCTGCTGAAGAAGACTAGCAATTTCTCCTAGACAGACGAATGTCAGTCGGCCTTCGATCAGCTAAAAACTTCTCTCCAATGTTCCTGTTTTATCTAAGCCGGTCCGTGGAGAGCAATTGTTCGTTTATCTTGCCGCTTCCGAAGCAGCTATCAGTGCCGTCCTCATCCGGGAAGAAGATGGTATTCAAAGGCCAGTTTATTATGTAAGCCGAGTGCTCCACGGAGTGGAGCTTTGGTATCCGGCTCTTGAAAAGCTGGCCTTGGCCCTCGTCGCTTCCGCAAGGAGGCTCCAGCCCTATTTCCTCGCACATTCGATGAAGGTCTTCACAGATCAACCTTTGAAGCAGGTTCTCTCTCGGCCGGAAGTGTCCGGAAGACTGGCAAAATGGGCGATCGAACTGGGGGAATTCGACATCTCTTATGGGCCTCGGACTGCAATAAAAGCTCAAGCTTTGGCCGACTTCATTGCTGAGCTCACTCCCGAATCATCTTCGGCCCCTCAGCCGGAAATAATCAGAGCAAATCCTGAAGCCGAAATCACTTCGGCTCCTTTGACCTCGGCGGATGAATGGCAATTATACGTTGACGGATCCGCATGCTCTTCGGGTAGTGGCACCGGGTGGATCTTGGCATCTTCAGAAGGGGTCGTCACAGAGTACGAGTACGAAGCCATTATATCAGGCCTTCGGGCCGCTAGAAGGCTCGGTGCGCAGAAGATAAAGGCGTTCAGCGACTCTCAGCTTATCGCCAACCAAATCATCGGGGAGTACGAGGCTCGAGACGCACTGATGGCGTCCTATCTCCAGGTAATTCGCAAGATCATAGCTGAATTCATTTATTTTGAGATCGTGCGGATCCCTCGGGCCGAGAATGCTCGAGCCGATGCCCTTTCTCGGCTAGCATCAACTCAAAATGGGGGAGGAGGCCGAATGGTCTTGGTAGAAGAACTGTCTGAGCCAAGTCTCAGCGAACCCGAGGTCATGCAAGTGAATGAGTCCGAAGGGGAGACCTGGATGACTCCCTTAATTGCCTTTCTCCTCCGAAAGGAGGTCCCGTCTGATCAGAAAGAAGCGAGACGCATCCCGCAGCACTCTTCTCATTTTCTAATTCTAGATGATATGCTGTATAAGAAGTCCTTCGGTCGGCCACTCCTTCGATGTCTCGGCCCGGCCGAAGCCAATTATGCCCTTCGAGAAGTACATGAAGGAATCTGTAGAGCACATGCAGGAGGAAGGATGCAAGGATTGAGGTTTCGGATCCGGTTATCGGGTCAGTTTCTGGGTCGGATCCCCTAGTTTGGGCCCCGATGGGTCTGGGGAGTGCCTTCTAAATGACGTCTAGGATGGACGACGCCTTTTGAACGGCGTCTTGCTGAGTGGACGCCATTTAATTGAGTTATTGTTGTGCCACGTGGGCGCCACGTGGGCAGACTTCGGGCCGCAAGAGTACGGCCCCTGTCGTGTTGTCTGAACGGCGTCCTTGATAGACGACGCCATTCAGAGTACGACCCTGGGTTGTCAGTGTACGGCGCCAGTCTTGTCGTCTGAACGGGGTCTTTGATAGGCGACGCATTTTAGAGTCTCTGTCAGTACAGCCCGTCATGTCAGCTGATAGGCGTCTATCCTGCACGACGCGTTTTACCCAGCTTCTGGTTGACCCCGCGAACCGTCCTTCCTTTCCGTCATTTCCTTCTCTCTCTTCTCTCTCCTCTTTTCCTCCGACGGCACCGGCGACCCCTTTTCCCCCTCTTTCTTTTCCTCCCACCATTTCATCTCTCCCTCCACTCCATCGACCTCCTAACTCCCACCACTACCACCACCACCTCCTCCGCGGCGTTTTCTCTCCAGACGGCGGCCGACGTCCCAGTAGAGTAACGACGTCCTCGGCAGTACCGGCGGCAGCGTGGGGCGAGGCGGGTTGGCGGCTTGGAGCTTGGAGGAGTTCGAGTAACCGGTAGGGTGACGATCTCCGTGGTGTTTCAACTTAAAATCATGTTTGTTTTCCTACTTTCAAGCATGTTTTGGGAACTTCTGGGGTGAAAATGCTAATTGCATGTATGGAATAATTGTGGGATTTAATGGTAGTTAGGTTCTCCTCCTTTCCCTCTATACTTTGTGGCCTTTTTTGTACGTTTTGGGAGAGAAATCCCACCTTATGGATTGGGGAAAGCGGAGGGGAGATCCTGTCTGTCGGGACTAAATGGCGTCGAGGGACAGGGACGCGTTTTAGAAAGGCGGCTCCCACCCACGACGTGATTTAGCCCAATAACAGACTTTGTCTCTAGATTGACGAGCGTCCAAGGACAGTGACGCATTTTAGAAAGGCGACTTGCTTGGGCGACGTTTTTTAGTGAAAATCACCCCGTAGCTTGTCCCTGCTTCTGTCGCTATCTGACGACGAGGGACAACGACGCCTTTCAAAAGGCGGGTACATGTGACGATACATTTTAGGCCATTTCCGAGGGCCTGATTTCACATGAACCAGTTTATGAGACTTGAATGGCGTTGGCCTTGGGCGACGCGATTCAAGACAGAATCACATTAATTCATGCTATTATCATATCTTCACACTGTTAGATAGTTTAGTTAATTGCATGTTTGAAATCGTACTCGAGGATGATGATTTTTACGTGATCAGATCGCACTGTGTTGTGTTCGTGCGACCGTGGACCTAGAGTGACAGTTGTAGCGCTTGCCACCCTGCGTCGGTGTGGGTGGGACACAGCGCCGGTGTGGGTTTGGTGGGGTGACGCCTAAAGAGAGGGTCACCTGGTGTACCCCCGGGTTAGCTAGTACCGGTATAGGAGTGGTACCTGTGGAGTGTCACTCGTACTGAAGGAAGTAGTAAGCACCTAGAGCCAGTTGGGCCGGAGTAGCTAGCGTGCTATCCGAGGGGTTACTGTTTGGTCTCAGCAGGTCGGTGTTTCCCGTGTTCGGCTGTGTGGTTGGCGTGTTTTACCGAGACGCTGGTTGTAGGCTCCCTGGTAGAATGGTTTCAGAGTTGTGCATGTTATATCTCGAATGCATGTGTTTTATATCGGAATTTAGGAATTGTGTTACAGCTTTACTTGCTTATTCTACCTGTATCTGTGTTACTGCACTTGTGGGTGCGTGAGTGGGCGGTGGGGATCGAAGGATCCCTACTGAATCTTTCCGTCGAGACTCACCCCTGCGGTTTTCAGGTGAGGGTTCCAGGCAGGCTTAGCAAGGAGATTGCTGCTTTGGGTTGCGCGCCAGCAGCCGTTGTTCCGAGGTATGCCCCGACGTACTTATTATTTTATTTCTGGCATGTACGCTTAATTATTTCTTTTCAGTTAGAATATGTAATTATTTGCTGTGTTGAGTCGTATTGTAAAAACTTTTAATTCTTGCATTTTCTTTTTAATTCAATGCGATGTGAATGTTTAGCTTAGTTTATTATTTATTTCCCAGACTTATCTAGATCCTAATTTGGCTCAAATTTAATGATCCGGTACCCATTTAGTAATCGGATCCCCGATTATAGGGTGGCGGGTCGTTACAAAAGACCTTGACCCATAAACTCTTAAGGCAAGGGTACTGGTGGCCAACACTCCGAGGGGACGTGTAGACACGCTAATTTTGACATCATTTTGAGTAAATTTCATATCATATAATAATGCTTCAGAATGGTCTGATATTTAATCATTGATTAATTTTTATTGATCTTTTTGAGTGTCGGATTTAACAGACATGTTTAAGTTAATCAATTAAGTTGATTTTAACTCAAATTTCAGTTAAAATATGAAGAAGTCTAACAGACGTCTACCTGTATAGACGCCATTTAGAGTTTATTCTTATTTTGACGTTTAAATTTGAATTTTAATCAATTGATTAATTAGTTAAACGGCGTCTGTGAGAGTTGACGCGTTTTAGGTTTCCTAAGCTATTTATACTTCTCTTCCGGATGTTTATCCTTATCTTAATTAGTGTAAAAGACGTCTGCACATGTAGATGCGTTTTAGCTAATACATATAAAGATAAGTTTTTTCGGATGTTTATCCTTATCTTAATTAATCTGAAAGGCGTCAGCTAGGGTAGACGCGTTTTAGATAATTATAGATAAAGATGAATTAATCTATATTTATCTGTTGGTTAAGATGGATAAATCCCAAATTTTTCCATGTAAATCTGCGGATGCAGAAGAAGCCTATAAATACCTTACATCTTGAAGAGTTAAAAAAATGTTAAGCGTAATCTTGAGTTGATTATCATTGAGCAATAGCGAGTTGAAGATCGAAGCAACAACGTCGGAACGCCGAAGCGCTGTCATTTCCAGAAGTCGGCGTCCTTTCAAGATTCTTCATCCATTCAAGAATTCAACCATTGGGCATAAGTCTTTACTTTCTGCATTCATTTTATTTAGTTCTACATTCTTCATCATTCACTTCATGCAACACACACCACAACATCATTCTTTTCAAAACCTATTTGATTAAGGGGTTTCAAAAGTCATTAAACAAGTAAGTTTGCTGTTTAGTTTCATGTTTAAAACCATGATTAGAATGGATACTGCTTCTGCTTAAAGTTCTCATCATTGTTTCTTCATTTCTCTTTCCATTTTTCTTAACGGAGCAAAAAGGAGTAAATCAAGCACAAAGTCACAAGAATCTCTGGACGATCCTCAACCTCAACTTCAAATTCAACAGCAAGAACAAAGAACAAAGAAAGGGCTCTCTTTCTTCAGCCGGCTGAAGGAGGGGAATCAAGGACTCAATATCTTCCGCGTTTAAACAGGTAGGCGATCAAAAACTTCTTTTGGAACTTTTAAGTCAAAAGTTTCTGGCGATCACTTCACGTAGTTTCTGTTTTTAATAGGTTTATTTTACACCTAAACAACATAGATTTTTCATGTTAATCACACAATCATTCTAAGCACTCACAGCTTTTTTGGCAATCACGGTGGGACTTGGTCTCGCCATCTTTTAGTTTTTTTTTCTTGCTATCATCAATTGGACACCCACGGTGCACCACTTGTGTCTCTCGACACATCCTCACCAATTGGTGAGTGTTTAGTTTAGTTAATTTCCCTCGTGCACCACGTGCACACCCCTGTGGCAAGATTTTGCCCTCCCCGTTGATTAATTGAAAAAGCTGTTTTTGTGATGGAAATGTTGTGTGATTGATTGGCATCTTGGTTGTTTAGTTAGTAGAATCATCCTGTTAAAATTTGGAACTAAAAAAATTTTGCATGAACTGATTATTTACTGTTTTTATCCTATTTGAGGAGGAATCAACCCAGAAATTCCTCCTGCAAAACTGTTTCTGCGACTTGAAAAGCGTCTAGGAGAACTGAGACGTTTCAAACTGCGTCAATACACCTAGACGCCTTTCAGTCTTCATTCTCTGCTGTCTGCAATCTCAGTCTCTGCGAAAAATTAAGATTTTGTTTGAATAGCGTCGACTTAACTTGACGCAATTCAGGCAGTTTTTTAATTTTTTTCCAGTTCTCAGATTTTTATGACTGGAGTGCTAACTACCCATTATTATTAAGCATTAGAGGCCATCTAGGCCATAGGTCATACGCATTGTGGCGAATACCCTCCTTTTCTTAGGAACACACTACTTGACGTCAGCAACTCTCTCTGATTGGGTTGGTCCCTTGATCAGACTAGAGAGTTGACGTTGAGGCCTCCATAAGTCCCCAAAATCAAGGTACTCCTCCTTGATCATCGGGCTGGTTGTACCAGTTGAAGTCCCGGTTAGATTCCATAAAGCGTTGTGAGAGAAAGCCATAGAGAATAACGGTGGATATTGAATTGAAACTAGGATCCTTTCCCTGAGCGAATTTGTGGTTTAATTAAATCTAAATAACTCAACAAGGAATCTCAAAATCACGTTAAGCATCCACTTGATTGATTAATCTGTGTGCAACTTGTTTGTCAAATCTTTGAAAAAAGAATCTAACATCATACTGCTGCGATCAGGCAGGGACTTGAGTATGCCTCAAGACGCCATCATCAACTACGAGGGAGATGCTAATGCCCCTCGCGATTCGGACTACAACTATGAGAACGGGAGAGATGCTGATGCCTCCCATAATTCTGTCCCCATTCCCTATCGACAAGATGGGAATGTCCGGACACCTCTCTTTCATCCCCATGATCGATATCCTGATCTTCCCCCGCATGAATATGCGATTCCTAATCCCAATCTTGAGAGGGATATGAATTAGAATGATCCCTCATCCTCTGATCCTTCGGATCTCGTCAACGCTTTGGGAGTTCTTGCCTCCCGACTGGACCCTCAGCAGTTCGAGGCGATCCAGTCTATTCTGAAGGGGAAGGCACCCACGCAGCCTGCTGAGCCGAACCTTGTGGCTCCCCTTGTTGTCACTCAACAACCTCCTCTTCATCCTCCTTACATCCATCAGGCCGTGGAAGGCCTCCATATTACTTTTCGGCCAGCTGGGCCGCAGCTTTCATCCTCTAGGCAACCGGCTAGACCGCAAACGCCTGCTTATCAGAATGCCCTCGGGCATGGCAGAAGCTGTGCCGGACCTCTCCTTTATTGTCCCCCCTGTCCAACGTACTCTAGGCAGCAGGCCTATCAAGTACCTCCACCTCCTCCTCCTCCCCCGGCAGATCTGACCACGCAAGCGTTGCTGGCCAAAATGGAGCGCATGGATGAGCAATTCAACAACCTCTAGAAGATGATGGGGGTTAAAGCTGCGCCAGAGATCAATTTGCCGAGCCTGCCAGTGTTCCACCTACCACCCTCTGAGATGCCAGTGTACCGAAAGTACAACGGTACTGGTAACCCCTTCACACATTTGAAGGAGTTTATGTACGAATCGTCTTTCTGGCAGAACGATAAGAGGTCGTTGGCCTTTTTGTTCAGGAGATCTCTAGAGGGACCAGCCCTCGAGTGGTTCTTTTCCTTGGAACCCTCCGAAGTAGAAGACTACGGTATCGTCTCTCGTAAATTCATTCAACGATACCAAGACAGAGTTGCACCCTCCTTGTCCATCACTGACATCATAGCAGAAAAAATGAAACCTGATGAGGAGTTTGTCAGTTTTGCTGACAGGTGGCGAGACTTGGCCGAGAAGGTGAAGGATCACTTGTCCGAATCTGAGCAAGTGAAGATGTTGATTTCCAACGCCACGCCCCAGTTCAAGCTAGTCCTCTACCTGAATAATCTGACCAACATAGCAGAGCTCTATGAAAGAGCACGGTACTGCCTAAATGCCTTCAAGGACGCTACGTTCTCTAGCGTCTTTGATCCTCACAGACCTAGCAGGCCTCTATCTCGGAAGCCTGCAGTGCCAAATGCTCCCAGCACAGGTCCGACTACTGAGGGCACGCTCTCTCACGAGCAAGTTAGTAGCATGAATAATAATTCGCCCCAGTTTGTGAGGAACTAGCAGCAGTACCAGAGGCCACCGCAGCCAAACCAGTAGGGGTACAGGCAGCAGCAGAACCCCCATTATCAACAACAGTATCAGCGGCCCCAGCAGCCGAACCAAAACCAGCAACAGCAACAGCCGCAACGGCAACAGCAGTACCAGCAGCCCCAACAACAGCAATATCAGCAACAGCAGCAATATCAGCCGCGCGCACCGTCGGCATACCATAATGTCCCTCCTACTGCTGACTATAATCAGCAGAGAAGACCTCCAGGCCCTAAAAGGGCAGAATACCCGGCCCTCCCAGAATCCTTGGCAGATATCTTCAGTGCTCTAATGGCAGCTAATGCCTTAGTTTTGCCAAGGGAAAAGGCCGTCTGGCCTCAAAATGCCGACACGTCCAGGTATTGCTACTTCCATAGGCAACTGGGGCATACCATCGACACTTGCTTCCAATTCAGAGATTATATTCATGATCTCAACGAGCAGGGCGGCATAGACTGGGAGGAGATGAAAAAGTATATATCGGCCCTGAAGGCGAGAAGACCACAGTAGCAGCAAGCAAGACCACCAGCACAAGCAGCACCACCACCCAACATGGGCATAGTGCATAACCCACTCCCAGAGCACCAGAACCAAAACCAAGTTGCCCCTATCTTGACAAGCAGCCAGTCTGAGGCTGACCGTGGGCAACAGTGGAGAATAGAGGACTCTTCCTCTCTTTATTCGACGGGTCATATTCTAAGTACCGAAGAACGACCACCACGCCGCACCCTCCACATACCCAGGCCACAACCCATTACCATCACCCCTCTACCGACACCCGCATATTACTCACCCACATCCAATAACCCATTACCACTACCCGCTTTCCTCAAGCCCATTACGCCCCACACCACTACACCGCTACCATATAATCCCCTGCAAACCAATCACGCGCCCCTTTTACCATCTAGGCCATTACTCCACGTACCATTTCCTACTTCACCCGCTACCACTACTGCTTATCCAGACACCATTCAACCATCCAGACCACTATTACGCGTACCATTCCCCACTTCCTCCACTCCAATCACGTACCCCTCCCCCATCCAACCGTCTAAACCTTTAATTCGCACCGCGCCATCACCACCTAACCCCACGCCATCACCAACATACCAACACCACGCATCATCCGCACCATCCAACCCTGCGGTACTCAAGGTGTCACCCGGATCCTCCACGGTTGAGGAACATGCGCTCCGAAGTGGAAGGATTTTCAACAAAGTTTTCCCTCAGTCCACAGTTAGAGACGGCCCATCACAGCCGACTGAGGAAGCCCATAATGAAGAGAGTGCACCAGGCACTCAATATGATTTGTTGAAACATCTGGACAGAACACCGGCACGGATCACCATACTTGAACTGATCAAAAGGTCGAGGAGTCACCAAGAAGCCTTAATGGAATATCTACAGAAGGTGATGGTCAACGAGGACGTGCCGGTAGAAAAAATTGCAGCACTACTAGTTCCTCAGGGGGATCAGCCCTCCATTACATTTCATACATCGGAACTAGCACTGCCAGCAGCCAGAAGCATGGCTCTGAGCATCACGGTCAACATCTGTAAGAAGGCCGTGGATGCATGCCTGGTAGATACAGGGGCTTCGATCAATGTTTTACCTCCGAAGACCCTGGAGCTGTGCGGTGTGCCCAAAGAAAAATGGCTGCCTAGCCCCATCTCTGTGACAGCATATGACAATTCCACCCGTTCCCCTCTGGGAATGGTTTATTTGAAAGTAGAGCTAGGCCCTGTAAGTCATGCAGAGGTCGAATTTCACATCCTAGAAATCGACCCTTCTATAAATGCCATTTTGGGTCGTCCTTATATTAAAACTCTTGAGGCAATTCCTTCTACAAATCACCAATGCCTCAAATTCCCCTTCAAAAGACGAATTATTAAAGTAACGAGCATGCCGATCCTTGCTGCTGCTCATACCTTGAATATTAAATCTGCTGCTTTACCTGGCCGACAACCTTTTCTGTCGGTATTACAGGTCTACAATCCAGTGGCTGATCCTCTAAAAGCTGTCACTATTTCTCCATACCCGTTAAATACCATAAAAAGGGGGAAGTGCATGAGTACCCCAGGATGGAGAATTATGATGAAGAGTGGCTATAAGCCTGGGAAAGGTCTGGGCGCACAATTGCAAGGCAGGACCACTCATGTTAAAGATCATCGAGCAACACCTAGAAGTGGTCTGGGCTACAGGCCAAGGAAATTGAAACAAGACAGGGTTCAGCAAGAAGATGGTCAGGAAATCCTGGAGACAATGTCTACACCACCTAAGGAAGGACGAGATCTCCTAACATGGACCCTGTATACATACTTTGTGAAGGGGCCCATACTTAGCCATGACAACACGGTGGTCATTACTTCGTGTTTTGACTTCCACGACATATATGGGAGAGACTTGGCCAGGCATTGCTCAGAACTACTTACGCACCAATCCTTGGAGGCTCTGCGGCCTATGAAAAGGAGAAAATTTCATGATCCTGAATGCGAATGGTACAGGTGGTTCGATCTGAGAGACCTTTACATTGCATTGAACAGATTGTTCCTAGATCCTACAGAACCGAGGTGGCCGCCGCAGATTGATGAGCTGATTGAAAGCCCTGGTACCATCTTTGATAAGCAGATATTGCTGTCTGAAGAGACCGATGAAGGGGAGCCAGATGACCCCTATGAAGCTGGTTACACTACAGATCTGCTCTGGAGGGGGATATATCCTTCCCATGTCTTCATGCTCCATACTCTTTTTCGCACACTGCTCTTGACCCCGACTTGGTCGCGGGTCATTATTGAAGATATTCCACGGACTCCGTCCGTTATAATTACTCTGTCCCTTCGAGACCTTATTCCACAACCTTCTCTCGATCTAGAGATGATGTATGATTTGATCTGGGACATATTGCTATATGATCCCCCTAATCTTCTGGCCTTGGTGCCACTTCCTCTATCTGATTCTCCTTCTATTTGTATTCATTCCTGTTTCATGTTTAATTCCTTTGATATCCAAAAAAAAACGCCAATTTTACAACAAATTCTTCTCAGATCCTTATCGAGGAAACTTCTTACTTGTCTGATCGCACCCCGTCGCGCGGGTCCTTCGGTCAAGATTCTCTCCTAGATCTACTCTGCCCCTCCCCTCGGGAGGATTCTCTTGTATTTCCACTTGTATCTCAGGATTTCCATCCTGCTTCATCTTCATTAGGTTATAATAGGGAGTTTAGTGAAGTTAGGCAGTCTAGCTTTAGACAGGTTAGTCAAGTTAGGAAGTCTAGGAAGCCTAAGGGTAGGCGAATTCCAGATAGATACCTCCAGGACTTAGCTGATAGATACTTTTCTTGCTCTTTAATCCCTCAGTTTTTAGAAAATCCAATTCAGATGCCAGAAGATTGCATGAATGATGAGTCAATCAATGATGGGTATGGGGTATATGAGTTAGTGCGTGAAAAGGATCCCATTATTGAAAATGAGGAAGATGACGAGGACGCAGCTGAGGCATATGTCAGTGGAGTGAAGAGATTCGATGAACCCTCAGCTGCCATAGAAGAGCCCACCAAAGAAATCAATTTAGGGACTGAAGACGAACCTAAGGTTGTCCTCGTCAGCAAGAATCTTTCTACAGAGGATGAGAAGGCAATGGTACAAGTACTTAAGGACTATAAGGACACTTTCGCCTGGAGTTATGAAGATATGCCGGGGTTAGACTCGTCTTTAGTTGAACACAGGTTGACATTAAAGGATGGAGCTAGCCCGGTCAAGCAGAAATTAAGGCGATTCCACCCACAAATGGCTCTAAAGATGAAGGAAGAAGTCGACAAATTGCATAAAGCCAAATTTATTAGAGTTGTCCTTTATCCATAATGGGTGGCCAACATAGTCCCGGTTATGAAGAAGGACGTGAAGGTCAAGATTTGCATTGACTTCCGCGATTTGACAAATGGCTCTAAAGATGATTTTCCATTGCCTCATATTGATGTACTCATTGATAATACCGCTGGCTATGAAACTTTATCGTTTATGGACGGATTTTCAGGGTATAATCAGATTAAGCTAGCAGAAGAAGATCAAGAAAAAACGTTATTCACTACACCTTGGGGAACATACTGTTATGTCGTCATGCCATTTGGATTGAAGAATGCTGGAGCCACTTATCAGAGGGCTATGATGGCAATATTTCATGACATGATGCACATAGATCTGGAAGTGTATGTGGATGATTTATTGGTTAAATCTAAGACAAAGGCTGAGCACGCCAAAGTTTTGGCAAGGGTATTAGAGAGATCGAGAGAGTATCAGTTAAAGATGAACCCCAAGAAATGTGTATTCGGGGTATCTTCAGGAAAATTACTTGGATTCATTGTCAGTAAACGGAGAATTGAGATCGATCCCAATAAGGCGAAGGCTATTAGAGAAATGCCACCTCCTAAAAACTTGAAGGAGTTAAGGGGATTAATCGGGAGGTTACAATTTATTCGCCGTTTTGTCTCCCAGCATTCACAAAGGTGTAAACCGTTTTACGAGTTTACCAAGCCGGGAGTCAAATTTGATTGGGACGATAAGTGTCAAGAGGCATTTGATGGATTAAAGAACTATTTAGCAAGTCCTCCTGTTTCGAGACCACCATCTCCAGGCAAACCATTGATACTTTACATTTCAGTCTTGGATGATGCAGTGGGGGCTGTCCTAGCACAAGAGGATGAAGAAGGAAAAGAGAGGGCAGCCTACTATCTCTCTAAACTTCTCAACCCCGCTGAACAGAGATATACGGCGATGGAGAAAACATGTGCAGCATTAGTTTGGGTTGTGCAGAAATTAAATCATTATTTTCTGGCCTATGAAGTCCATCTCATCGCTAGGATGAATCCGATCAAATTCCTTCTGGAGAAATCTGTTCTTACTGATAGGTTAGCGCGATGGCAAAGCTTTCTATCTGAATTCGATATCACTTACATTCATCAGAAAGCGATCAAGGGCTATGCCATAGCAGAACATCTCGCTCATCATCCCCTTCCTCGATTTGATCCAGTACGATCAGAGTTTCCGGATGAGGAACTGATGTCCGTAAATCAAATAAGAGATGATATGTGGACTCTACATTTTGACGGAGCTTTGAATTCTCATGGAAAGGGGATCGGTATCGTTCTGTTATCACCTGAAGGTGTCACCATTCCACAAGCCTTTCACCTTGAATTTCCAGTCACTAACAATATAGCTGAATACGAGGCACTTCTTGCTGGCCTCGAGGCTGCTCATTTCCATGGTGCCACTAAACTCAGGATTGTGGGTGATAGCCAACTGATTCTTCGTCAAGTGCTGACCAAGTATCGAACTCTTGATCCCAAGCTCAAGCCCTACCAAGAACTTACTTCTGCTTATTCAAAGCTTTTCACGAAATTGATCTTTGTCCATGTCCCTAGGAATCAGAACATCTTGGCTGACGCTCTAGCTTCATTAGCATCTTCTCTTAATTTTCCAATCAGCAAGCAATCCGAATCAATCATAGTTCATAGGCATCTTTCACCCGCCGTGAAAGACCCTTCATTTCTTAGAATTAAGGAGAAGTTGCTGAAGAAAGTCAGAGACGGAGATATTGTGGAAAAGAGAGAAATCATGTTAATGGAGCTGTTAGAAGAGATGGATGATGAACAGAAGCCATGGTATTATGAGATTGCAAAATATTGTGAAGATCAATCGTATCCTGAGGAAGCTA
Source organism: Zantedeschia hybrid cultivar (assembly GCA_030544215.1). Taxonomy (NCBI): domain Eukaryota; kingdom Viridiplantae; phylum Streptophyta; class Magnoliopsida; order Alismatales; family Araceae; genus Zantedeschia; species Zantedeschia hybrid cultivar. The sequence goes on from JARZZO010000009.1 coordinate 48,465,802, forward strand.
CAATTGAGGAGAAGAGAGCTATCAGGAGAGTTGCTCAACGATACACCCTAGTTGGAGGAGCACTGTACAAGAGAGGTTTCGATGGAGTTCTTCTGAGATGTCTAGACGAAGATGAGCTTTGGAAGGTTATGGAAGGAGCTCATAGTGGAGTTTGTGGTGGCCATGTCAATGGACAGATATTAGCAAAGAAGATCCTTAGACAAGGATTTTATTGGCTAACCATGGAAGAAGACTGTGTAGGATATGTCCGTAGGTGTGCTAAGTGTCAATTTCACGCCGACAAAATTCATTCTCCTGCATCTTCACTCCATCCTGTTTCTTCCCCATGGCCTTTCTCCATGTGGGCTTTCGACATTATTGGACCCCTTAGCAATCCAGATTCCGGCATCAAGCAAAAATCTTTCATTCTCACGGCAACGGAATACTTCACCAAGTGGGCAGAAGCTGAAGCGTACGTGGAGATCAAAGCATCAACTGTCTGCAAGTTCATCATGAAGAACATCATCACCCTATTTGGAATTCCAAGCACCATCGTCACCGACAACGGACCGCAGTTCGTGTCACAAGAATTGAAGGACCTCTGCAACAGGTACAGAATTGCATTGCATCATTCATCTCCTAATTATCCGCAAGGCAATGGCCAAGCAGAGGCAACAAATAAGACTTTGATAAAAATCATCAAAAAGACGTGCAAATCTAATAAATTCGCAGACTGGCCAGAAAAATTGGTTGAGGCTCTATGGGCCTACCGAACTTCAATCCACACGCCCACTGGGCAAACTCCTTATTCCTTAATATTTGGAATGGAGGCGGTAGTTCCATATGAGATCCTCATACCGTCATTAAGAGTACAATTGAATAAGGAATTTTTCATTGATGAGCACCGTTCAGCACTCCTTGCTCAATTGGAACTTTTAGACGAGAAAAGATGGTCAGCTGCTAATCATGCAAAAGTCTATCAAAATAGACTAGCACGTTTTTATCAAAAGAAAGTTATTGAACGTAAGTTCAAAGTCGGTGAAATGGTCGTCAAAAGGATTTTTGTAAAACTTGGTGGTCCGCGTTCTAAGCTCCAACCCAACTAGGAGGGACCTTATGTTGTATCGCACGTTTTTCCTGGTAATGCTTATCGTCTTGTTAATGCAGAAGGAGAAGAGCTAAATCATCCCTGGAATGGCTTACATCTTAAGAAATACTACCCTTATGTTAGAGAGTCGATCAGTATGGTACAAAGACCAGTGGAATCAGAAAATTTATAAACTCAAATTTCTTTGTTAGTCTGGATAACTTAACTTCAAATACATTACTACACACACTGACACGTTTGATTCGTGAGTAACAAGAGATGCCAAGTCCTAAAGAATACCGAAGCTTGACCGAAAGGGTAAAGTACAAATCATTCATTTTAAAGCAAAAATTATGTTTGATATTCGGCCCATGATGTCGGAACGAGACTTAGAATAGACTACCAAGAATACCCGCCATCTTAGTAGGAGGCCGTCATAAAAAAAAGGGGGGGATCCGTCCCAAAGCAAAGAAAAGAATAGAAAAAGCAAAAGCAAAAGGGCAAAGTCCAAATGTCAAATCAAAAGGCCATCATATTACAAACGTTACATCAAGGCCATGAAATGAAACGAAAGGGAACGCAAGGTCGATAAATACCCCGGAATGAAATGACCGAACCCCAACGGATACTAGGGTAGGAAAAGAACATCTTTTTAAGTCTCCAGAACCTTCTCATGGGCTTTCTAAACTTATTCATCTTTCTCTTCTAAAGAGGCGTACTCCAAACTTAAGGAATGGCTTAGATTGACTGAGGGTCAAATCATCAAATAGGATCACGAATGGAAACACAAGTTCAAACACGATGGGTTTTAAGTTAAGTTGTTAAAGAACAATTTGGGAATTAAGTTAGTAAATGAATATGATCTTTTGATCTAAATACCATGCTAATCTTTTAGTCAAAAAATTCAAAAAAAAATACATATGTCAAAAATCCAAAAAAAAATAATACATATGCCAAAATAAAAAATACATATTTCAAAACCCAAACAAAAATGAATATTTCAAAACAACAAAGATATTTCATTTAGCATCTGCTTATTGCATTTGGTATGCTTCATTCTTTTTATTTTCAGTAAGCATTTGTTTGCTTGCATGTTGCATTTTACTTAAGTTTGATTATTCTTATTACCTTTGTTAATAAAGGCTATGCCCTTTGACCCTTCTACCAAGAATAGGATCAAGTAGTCGGTTACTTAACCAGGCAAGGAGCTAAGCCTGAATAGATGCTTAACCTATTTGTTCAAGTCATATACAGAACACAAGGCATGAAGAGAGTTGGAATTTGAGTAGAGAACAACCAGAAACCTGTTTCTGTAAGAAAAAGACGTCGAGGAACAACGACGCATTTTAACATTGAATGGCGTCTGAGCAACACGACGCGTTTTAACAATTCAGTGATTTATCCGAAATTCTGTGGTTTTTGATGCTTAAATTGAATATTTATTTGGAATTATTAATAATTTTGATTGCAGGAAATTCAAGAAAGTAAAACTGAAAATATCAAGAAGATCCCACTGTGGGAATTTATGAAGTCCTGACCGTGGCTAAAAAAACGGTTATTTCTACCCTTGTACTCCTTTCATGTAATTCATTGTAAATCATTTGCATTACTATATACTAAATATTTATTAGATCATATCAAGGACCTTGTGGTTTTGATGAAACTGGAATTTGAGTTCCCCTACAACAAAAACAGTGATAATTCCAGAGGATTCTTAATCGCACGGATAGGCCGTGGGATTGTTAATTAGTGAGGATGATGGTTCCACTTTTGTGAAACGGTGCGTGGATAAACGAGCTTCGGTTTAGCACTGAATTACAAGAATTAGTATCTTGACTCATTAATGACAATTTAACAATATTATCCTTAATTAATTTATATTTCATTTGACTTTATATTTTTTCTTTTAGCCCAGCATGCATCATATAGGACTTTGAAATCATTGTGATAAGGATTAATTATTGATTAAGTTTCAGACCATTAAATCAAACAATTTCAACATGATATGAAATATTCCATTCTGAATTGAGTATCTTGATTATCTTTGAGGTTTGCTTGAAGATATCTTTGGAATTCTATCCTTTCTTGGACTCTTTATCCAATATTTCTTGTTTTCTTTTAAGATCCATCATGGCTGCAGCACGTCTACATTGGCTGGCAAACGCTCCCTATGATGAAACCTACAGTGTCTATGACCTGGGGTACTTCCCACTCCGAGGAGGTTGATCGACTTTATTTTATTTCCTTGTCTACCTCATCCAGACAGGATTGATTCCATTGAACTCCTTGAACTATCTTCATTGATAATTTTGACAAAAATTCCAATCATGTGATGTTAAGAGCGTGTCTCATCATACCTTGGCATCACCTTTTCAGTACATTCCATTCCATTTCACTCCCTTGTAAAGACGATGCCAAGGTGAGGCAGCTGTAGACACGCTAATTTTGACATCATTTTGAGTAAATTTCATATCATATAATAATCCCTCAGAATGGTCTGATATTTAATCATTGATTAATTTTTATTGATCTTTTTGAGTGTCGGGTTTAACAGACATGTTTAAGTTAATCAATTAAGTTGATTTTAACTCAAATTTCAGTTAAAATATGAAGAAGTCTAAAAGACGTCTACCTGTATGGACGCCATTTAGAGTTTATTCTTATTTTGACGTTTAAATTTGAATTTTAATCAATTGATTAATTAGTTAAACGGCGTCTGTGAGAGTTGACGCGTTTTAGGTTTCCTAAGCTATTTATACTTCTCTTCCGGATGTTTATCCTTATCTTAATTAGTGTAAAAGACGTCTGCACATGTAGACGCGTTTTAGCTAATACATATAAAGATAAGTTTTTTCGGATGTTTATCCTTATCTTAATTAATCTGAAAGGCGTCAGCTAGGGTAGACGCGTTTTAGATAATTACAGATAAAGATGAATTAATCTGTATTTATCTGTTGGTTAAGATGGATAAATCCCAAATTTTTCCATGTAAATCCGCGGATGCAGAAGAAGCTTATAAATACCTTACATCTTGAAGAGTTAAAAAAATGTTAAGCGTAATCTTGAGTTGATTATCATTGAGCAATAGCGAGTTGAAGATCGAAGCAACAACGTCGGAACGCCGAAGCGCTGCCATTTCCAGAAGTCGGCGTCCTTTCAAGATTCTTCATCCATTCAAGAATTCAACTATTGGGCATAAGTCTTTATTTTCTGCATTCATTTCATTTAGTTCTACATTCTTCATCATTCACTTTATGCAACACACACCACAACATCATTCTTTTCAAAATCTATTTGATTAAGAGGTTTCAAAAGCCATTAAACAAATAAGTTTGCTGTTTAGTTTCATGTTTAAAACCATGATTAGAATGGATACTGCTTCTGCTTAAAGTTCTCATCATTGTTTCTTTATTTCTCTTTTCATTTTTCTTAACGGAGCAAAAAGGAGAATCAAAAGGAGTAAATCAAGCACAAAGTCACAAGAATCTCTGGACGATCCTCAACCTCAACTTCAAATTCAACAGCAAGAACAAAGAATAAAGAAATGGCTCTCTTTCTTCAGCCGGCTGGAGGAGGGGAATCAAGGACTCAATATCTTCCGCGTTTAAACAGGTAGGCGATCAAAAACTTCTTTTGGAACTTTTAAGTCAAAAGTTTCTGGTGATCACTTCACGTAGTTTCTGTTTTTAATAGGTTTATTTTGTACCTAAACAACATAGATTTTTCATGTTAATCACACAATCATTCTAAGCACTCACAGGACGCAGCTGCTTTCGTCCGCTGTTGTGACTAGTGCCAGAGGTACAGTTCTCTCATTTATCAATCAGCAACCATTCTAACACCTCTGTCAGACCCTTAGCCGTTCGCCCAATGGAGGATTGATATTTTAGGACCTTTTTCCATTGCCACCGGCCAAAGAAAATTCCTTATTGTAGCAGTAGATTATTTCACCTAGTGGGTTGAAGCCGAGCCCCTTGCGATCCATCACAGATAATAATGCATGGAGCTTCGTATGGAAGTCCATCATTTGCTGCTATGGCATCCCTCGGGTAATCATCGCAGATAATGGCAAGCAGTTTGACAGCCATTGGTTCAAAGACAACTGTCCAAGCTTCCGTATTCTATATAAATTCGCTTCGGTAGCACACCCTCGGACGAATGGCCAAGTCGAAGTCACTAACCGAAGCATATTGCGAGGACTGAAGACTCGTCTCGGCGAGGCTAAAGGCCGATGGGTCGATGAGTTGCCAAGTGTTCTATGGGCTTACCGAACAACAAGCCGAACCCCTACCAGAGAAACCCCATTCCGAATGGCCTACGGAGTGGAAGCTATTATTCCTGTGGAAATCGGCTTACCATCGCCAAGGGTTCTTGCTTATGATCCGAAGGATAATGATGAAGTCCTGATGGATCATCTTGATCTAATAGAAGAAACGAAGGATCAAGCTCGCATTCGGCTAGCAGCATATCAACAACGCATGGCGAGATATCACAACGCTCGAGTGAAGCCTCGAAGTTTTGAACCCGGAGACATCGTGTTGCAGAACGCCCATGTATCCAAACCAGTCGAAGCCGCAGGGAAGCTTTCTCCAAACTGGGAGGGCCCTTATCGGGTGAGAGAAGTAATCCGACGAGGGGCCTATCGGCTGGAGGCTCTTGCCGGCCAACCTCTCCCTCGCACCTGGAATGTAGAGCGCCTTCGGCGCTATTTCATGTAAGGCGTTTTCCCGGGATTCAACCAGACACCTTGAATGAATATTTTATTCCGAAATAGTGTCCGGCATTACTCTAAGTCCGTGCAAACCGTACCGGGAGTGGCTTCGGCCATGCAAACCGTATCGGGAGCGGCATTACTCTAAGACCGTGTAAACCGTACCGGGAGTGGCTTCGGCCATACAAACTATATCGGCAGCAGCATTACTCTAAGTCCGTGCAAACCGTACCGGGAGTGGCTTCAACCATGCAAACTGTATTGGGAGCGACATTACTCTAAGTCCGTGCAAATCGTACCGGAAGTGGGTTCGGGCATGCAAACCGTATCGGGAGCGGCATTACTCTAAGTCCGTGCAAACTGTACCGGGGGTGGCTTCGGCCATGCAAACCATATTGGGAGCGGCATTATTCTAAGTCCGTGTAAACCGTATCGGGAATGGCTTCGGCCATGCAAACTGTATCGGGAGCGGCATGGCTTCGGCCACATACAGGACCGAACTCGGTTATCTACTTAGAACGATATGCCATGAAACAAACAAGTACAAATCACTTCTATATATGTGAGTACAAAAGTAGGCCATGTGCCTGGCCTCGGCATCTTAAAAGCAAAAATAACAGGGACAAGCTCCCGAATTAGCTATCGGCGTCCTCGCCATCCACATCAACGGGAGTATGGCCTGGGGACGTCGGAGGAGAAGCATGGTCCGAACCCGCCGCTGCATCTTCCGGAGAAGCCGGGATCCTCTCGGCCTTGAGCTGTTGCCACCAGGCTAAGAGTTCTTCACCTTCTTCTTCAGTAGGGAAGCCGAAACCCGTCAGATCTGTGTCCGGACAAGCCTTTTGGGCAATGGCCATCCCCAGATCAAACATGGTCGCGGCCGCCTTAGCCCCGGCGTCGAGCATTTCATCAACATATTCCGGGCCCTCCTTATAACTCGCCACGGCCGTGCGAGCGACGTCGTCAGCTTCCTTGGTCTTGGCCTCCAAGTCCGCCTTTAGGACCGATACAACTTCTGCGTGACGGCGGCGGTCCTCGTCCCGCTCATTCTCCTTGTCCTGAATCTCGGCCTTTAAAGATGCGATCTCTGCTCGGGCCTGATCCAGTTGACGTTCGGCCTTCTTCTGGGCCTCGGCGGCTATATGAGCCACCTCCTTTTGTCCGTCCAGGTCGGACCGCAGCCGCACATTTGCCCCAATAAGGGCATCGATGTTGGCCTCGAGATCTCGTTGCACCGAGGCCACCTTGCCCGAAGCCAGTTGGTCTGAGGCTTGATCAACGTCCTGAAGCTTCCGCTGGATGAGGGCTTGGCGGCGAGCGAGAGCCCCACGCATTACCGCGGCCTTCAGCAGAAAGAAAGAAAAACATGAGCCGAAGCAACTAAAGGAAACAACGAGAAGTGAGTCCGAAGAGGGAAGTCTCACCTGGATGGCGTGTCGGACACACTGCAGAGACAGGCCTTCCGAAGAGAGCTCTCGGATCTCGTCTCTGGCCATCGGGATGGTTAAGCCCCGAGCCAGGCGCAGGCACGTCTGGGAATCATCTAGACTATCTTCTGTGAAGACCCCTGTGTCCGGGCACCATGGCTCATGCCCGTACTCCCGAGACATGTGGGTCTCGGCCGCCCCAAAGGGATACGACAACACCGTATCCGTCACGGCACTTGTGGCCGAAGGGGAATCGCCACCCCGCGGCTGGGGAGACGATGAGAGCGGAGCGTCGTGTCCCGAGACCGGCTTCTTGGTCACCAGGACAGATTCCCTCTCATCGCGGTCGTCCTGGCGCTTCCGCTTCTCGGACCGCTCACTCCCCCCGTCCCGTCCTTCGCGATGATGACGAGCGGGCTGCCGGATCGAAAAAAGGCGATCAACGGTCGGAAGCGGCCTAACCCTTCGGCTATTCCTCCGGATGCTCGCCACGTGTCCCGATCCTCGTGCCGGGAGCCGGAGTGGCGGTGATTTAGGTGAAGTTTCGGGCAGAGAGCCGAAACGACTGCGATCCAAGTGATGACTGTTGACGGTTGAGATCTATTTGTGCTTTCGGCTATCCGGCCGGATGTTAAACACCTGTCCTATGTTTGTTGTGATGCGACGGTGAAGGCGGGAGATTCAAAGTCATTTCCGCCCTCACTTGGCGTCCCAGAGTGTCCTGATAACCTTGCCTTTTCACAACAAGGGACGAAGGTATTCGTCACCAAGTCTCGGCCTGGGACGAAGGTGTCTACAACAGGGTCTCGGCCTGAGACAGGGCTGTTTGTCACCGACTCTCGGCCGACTTGAGGCGAAGCCATATCTCCTAGTTTTTAAACAAGAATGAGAACAACCGTTTCAGACGAGAATCAGGTCAGATTTTATTTTTCCATAGGGGCTTCGGACTTTACTCTCGGCGTTTCATAAAATTGAGAACGACGAGAGTAGGGGCCATGTGATGGGGCAGAATCCGATTCGGCCCAACAGCGGCCCTCGGCCCAACAGTGGCATTCGGCCTAGTAGCCGTATCCGGCCCATTCCAGCGGATTACTAGGCACTATGGCGGTTTATGGCGGTTTATTAGCAACCTAAAATATAGTCCTATATCGGCTGCAACAACCAAGTAACCCCCAATCCTCCATTATAAATAGAAAGCTATTTATTACAAAGGGGAGGACACACAAAAACACAAATAGGCATTAAAGCTTCTTCTTTCCTTCCTTCTGAATCGAATCTTCTTCAGAAACTAACTTAACCGTCGGAGGGGGGTTCTCTTGGGTCGAAGCCCGGGACCCTCGCTGACTGATTCTTCTTTCTGCAGGGACCTCGGTTCGAATCTTCGCCGACCTGTTTGTCCGGGTCGGCTTCGGCCACTGGACTCAGTTTTCTTCTTCTCATAGGGGTTCCGGCCTCATTCTTTACCGACCCCTTCATCCGGATCCCCCTCGGTAAACGGAGTCTCGGCTACGCCCTTAACAAGTCTTCGTCCGCATCGCTCTCGGCTTCGGAGTTTCGGTCCCATATTTCGCCCACGTCTTGGTCCGGATTCCTGTCGGCTCTTCTCGGATTATAATCTCGGAATCTGACAGTGATAGCTTCGGCTACATCATTACTCTTCAGGTACTTTCTAAAAGTACTCTTTATTTTTAATCGTCAGATAAAACTCATATTAATGGAGACTACAAGATATTGATGAAATATTCTTAGAAAGATGCTACACCTTGGAATTAAACATTCTTTCAAGAAACAAAATCATGAGAACGGAAAACGATTAGTTAGTGACTGATTAAAATAAACCCGAAAGTACGTCAAATTTTGGAAAATTTTATAATAAGTAAATACATGGGCAACGATAACCTTAAACAATATAGAGGCACATTTCCGATCTTAGGAGATGCCTAGTATGAAATCAAACATTTACTTTGCTTCGTGGAGGATATATCTTGTAGAAGCATAAAAACGGCAAATCCCTTTAGTCCTATATCGAATGTTGTAAAAATAGTCGTGTCTTTATAAGCAAAACACAACTTCTCTTCCCAACTAGAATCCTTTTTCAAGGAAAATGATAAAATTCTACTTCATTTTTATGTATCCATAATAACGGTGTACGTAGGAATTGACCAAAACTATCGACTTGTCCGAATACCCCTAACTGGTCTGACCCATGACCCATACCGTCCATGTCACTTCTTATTTGAGGAGGCATTTATTTGATCAAGTTATGCTCATGCTGCCCTATTCACTCGATGATTTTAGCACTCTATCCTTCAGAATCAAATTCCGTACGTACAGTGGAGTTCTAATTCTCCTTCATCCACAAACCAAGAAACATGCATTTCTGCCCATCAATCTAGATTCACACCTACTTGGAGTCCGCATGAAGGGTATTTGTGACTATTTATGTACAGATGACACTCTGTGCCAAACGCAAAAGTACGTGGTAGTAGTCATGTGTGAGCTCTTCTAAGAGCTTAATCTTTTTCTACTGGGTAAGAAGAATTTACAAAACCTTCCTAACAGAGAAAAGTATATAAATTATTGCCTAAACCAAGTTTTCATTTCATATAGGAGAATTTTTGGCACCGTCATGATAGGTCGATCTGCCTTCTTGGAAGGAGGATTTCAAGTTTAGAAATCCCACCACACAGAACAGGAACAACAGTCTTCATGTGGATCTTGCCACCTATAAGAAACATTTGGGCTTACATCTCTATGAACTTTTGGAATAAATCTTTCTTCTTGCACAATTACTTGAGGTATGATTTGAACTCGAGACCCTTTCTTATGAGAAGAAAGCCGACTTAGCCATGAACTCTTTGCCTTCTGAGTGCTCTATCAGTCTATACAAATGTTGATCGCATATTTGCTCTTGGCTACCTAGAGAAAAGAGCGAAAATCAAGTCTAAAATCATGCTAACAGGGGGGTCATATTGAGATTTGTTATATGGAATGGGTAATGTTGCCAGATCTCTACACTGATCATGCGTGCACTGTTAGTACTCACACGGAGGCCAAACATTTTGGAAACTAGAAGGGTGTTGGTGTGAGCAGAATGTAATACTAAGTACACGAAGTTGTACGACGTTGGGCACGAGCTGTTTCCATGACACGGGCCTGGATTCTGCAAGTGCAGATTTGGTTGGGACTTAGTAAGTGATCAAGATAAGGGGAGGGTATTTTTCAGAAAAATCTCTCATCAGAAATGAAATGATGTTTGCAAATTAAGCTCTCTTCTTTATATTCAGGGAGTCTGATTCAAACTTGTACTTGGAAGAACTCTATTCCCTTGACGCCCACTTCATGGATATATCATCGATATCATGAATATTTTGCCATAAGCTGCAGCATGACGCTTCAAATATTTCTCCAGGTATGAGCAATATGTCTGTAAAAGCACATAACCTAGTAGTATTCTAATGTTTCTTGTAGGTTATTCTTGGAGGCACTATAAAGAACAGTTTTGTGCAACTTCTGTGCAGGACAATTGATCTGTACAATGTGATAAATTGAAACACTTTGGTGGGTCAAACCTGTTAAGTCCCAGTAAACGAAACTTAGGGGCTACTTATTTGAATACATATTCTGGCCACTGTCCTGAAAATTTTGACTGTCCGGAAGATCGGTGACACCCATTGGACAGCTGGTAACTTTAATAACTTGTGCCGAGTCCTAGCAAAACACATCGCTCAACCAAGGTATGAAAACTTGATGATGACACCAGGAACAGACACATGGATCGTCGTTAACCGGGGCAGGTGTCACAGAAAAGCTAGCTACTGGTGTTCAACTAGTTAGCTAGACAAAACGACAGTTTTAACAGGTTCCCACCTTTCATCTTCTCCACAAAATCGACGCCTCCCGAAAGGTGGAAACTTTCCCATCATAAGCCCATGGCGCATGAATTCAAATCATGTGGGAAGAAGGCACATGAGTAGGTAATACGATGAGAAACCATACCTTTCTCGACTTCTGTACTTGCGCGCCCATGGCAGAAAGTTCCACACAAGCTCGTCAGAGACAGCAGCTCATAAGCACATAAGTATATCTGCCAACCTCAAGCAACTGGAGAGCATATAGATTCGGTCAAAGAGAAGCACAACCCACACCGGCACGTCAGAGAGAGAGCAGCTCATCAGCATGTGAAGTATGCCTATCTCAAGCAACTGAACAACATGGAGTTAGCTAGGCAAGAGAAGGGATGTGTAGGAAATGGGAATGGAAGAACACTCGAACCTGGACTAGAGAGTTTATAGAACATACCCCGAACCCCTGTCCATGTGTTTAACGTCTGGCAAGCGAGAAGAACACGTCGCAGAGGAGGATATCAGAGAAGAGGAATGATACCATGAGCTCGCCCGCATGGCGCTTCCATGCGGTCCAGTCTGTTAGCCGTCGGATTAAAGCAAAAGACCGCGTTAAGCGGGGAGTTCCCAGTACAATGGGGTTGGTTCATTACCATAATTTCTTCTCCGGTGAGATGATGCAGTCAGATTTATAACTTTTTTTAAAATATCTACAAAGAATGAATATTATATATATATACATATATATATATGAATTATTAAAATATTTCAAATATTCCTCTTTAGGTAGTTTTCTATCCCATTAAATTTAATTTTCACTGTTAAATCGAAAAAATTAACTGTAGTTGTCCAATCAAATACATTGTTGTTTGAAGGTCAAAATTAAAACTCGAGAGGATAGGTCAACCAAAAAGACAAATTTGAAGAATTTTTTATTTTTTAGACTCTTTTAATATTTTTAAATATTAATTGTTAATCATATATGTCCGATCAAACGGTTCCAATTAATTTTCAAAATCGGACGATGAAAATTAAAACTCCGAGAATGGAATCAACCCTAGTGTCTTATGAAAGTCTTTTATTATAGCCCTACTGGATTTTTTATTCAAATTAAGTTTACATAATATATTTAGCTTGCAAAAATAATTTTATGGTAACATATACGTGTGTATCGAATGTATGTGCATATATATGTTACTTAAGACATTTTAAAGTCTAATTAGTTAAAATTAATTATACATGTTATATATATATATATATATATATATATATATATATATATATATATATATATATATATATATATATATATATATATATATATATATATATATATATATATATATATATATATATATATATATATATATATATATATATATATATATATATATATACGGGGTCACATCTAAGTTAGATGCATTCTCCCTTCGAAATACCACCCTCTTCGTAGTAAAAAAGATAAAAATGTTTATAAAATTTTAAATGTTCAAATAAGACCTTTAGGGTTGATTATATCCTCGGAGCTTTAATTTTTATCGTCCGATTTTAAAAATCAATCAGTGTCATCGGATCGGAGATATATAAACAATTAATATTTAAAAATTATCAAAAAATTAAAAATTCTTCAAATTAGTTCTTAAGGTTGATCCCAACTTTTGAGACTTTAATTTTTATCACCAAATAACAACATATTTGATTGGACGACTACTGTTAAATTTTTCGATCAATCGGTAAAAATTAAATTCAAAAGAGTAGAAAAGCACTTAAAGAAGAGTATTTAAATATTTAAAACTTTTTAGTGATTTATATATATTACGTATAATATTCATTCTTTGTAGATATTTTCAAAAAAGTTATAAATCTGACTGCACCTCACGGGACATTTAAACCAACGCCTTTGTACTTGGAACCCTTTTGCTTTAATCGTGTTATGAGGATCAAGATTAGTCGCCGAATCCGACGGCTGACAGACTTGACCGCATGGAAGCGCTATGCGGGCGAGCTCATGGTATCATTCCTCATCAGAGAAAGCGCGCAACACGTAGAGAGATATTTGCCTCTAAGTGAAACAAATTAAAAAGGCCTCTAGAGAGAGAGATAGAGAGAGAGAGAATGAGTGAGAGTGATGGAGGGAGATGAGGTCCCCGAAAGGATAAAGGGGTGTAAGCGAGCAAGGAGATAGCCGTGGGATGAAGTAGCTAGCAGCGAGGAATTGATGGAGAGAAATGAATAGTTTCACCCCAACTGGCCAGCAAGCCACATGATGGGTGGCTACGGCTAACTGTGCATGTGTAGGGCTTTCGTACCACCCGCTTCCATCCCCGCTGCAGCTGCACTGCACTGCACAGCAGGGCCTCTCTAACTGTCCATGTCGGCAACTGCAGTTGGACTCACGAGCTAGCCGAGCCACCACACGAATAAAAACTCACGTGTTGGCCAGGGACCCCACGCACGTGCAGGCGCAGAGCTTGTGGGTACTCATACTTGGCGTCTCCTCCGTCGCAGAGGTTTGCAGCGGCTGGGTTTTGGGATCCTCCCTTGTTGTTGGGCAACTTGCCGTGTGCGAAGAAGAGATCATGTGGGGAAAAGAACGGATGGAGTGGGTTCTCCCTCCTTACCTGGAGAATTCCGGTGGTCTCCAGATCATGGGATGTCCATTGCTTAGTTCCCTCTCATCCTCACATGTCCCCATATGTGCTTCCCCAATGGAGAATTTCTTTTTTAAATCTCCGAAGTCAATAATTAATGTACATCCTTATCGCGAGGAAAACAGATCTTCTCCGGTTGGAATTACGTTCGATTCATCTTACTCAATTTTTTCTTAGATTGGAAGCTTTTGTAGTATGCAATTGTATGAAATTCCGACTATGAATTAATGAATAAAAAACACGTGGCTCTCCACTTTTCATGGTGAAGTGAATATATAGTGAACTATATATATACTATATAGATTGTTATCACCTGGATCTCTTCCCATTACCTCTTCCTGGGCTTTTAAATCTCATTAGTGGAAAAAGTGTATTTATTTATAAAGTAAAACTCATTCTATTAATAGTTTGCTTTTCTCGGTCAATGATATTTAAGAACTCAAGGAAAAAGTCTAAAGAGGGGGTTAAGGTGATCTCAATCTCCACTTGCACCACATAAGGTGCAGCACAGGATACCGTATGTTAGATCACGCACTCACATAATCTAACAATTTAGTTTAATCATATGATACGGATGCCAAATGGCATGTGTCTCTCGGTTTGGCAATTATTTTTTAAAATTAGAAACAAAAAATTAATTATATTGATGTCTTACGGGCTAATCAATATATATATAAATAATACTTGCTGCACTGAAGATAAATAAAGTAAGTTTAGTCAGATGTCATTAGTCTATTTAGGCAAATGTCACATATAATGAGCAATTTTTTTTACATAGACTAAATAAGCATTAAATGCGGATGCACGTTTTTAGATGTGACAAATGTATTGTACAGGTGACAAATATTGTATACCACGCCTATGAAATATTTATCATGCCTAAAAAATATTAATAATCTCTATACATCCGTCTACAAATTTTTTAACGTGACAAATAATATTTTACAAACATGACAAATACTTGTCTTGCCCACTTGTAGAAAAAATTTCCAATTCATGTGACCCACATCTAAGTGGACCAATGACATCTAGCAAAACAGACCAGTGTAGTGGCATTGGATGGATGAGGAAGTGACACTGGTCTGATGAGGCAAGACAAACCAGCGTAGCTAGCTAGATTCGCACTCCCATCTTCCCAATTTTCTAAATAAGATGGGATTAATAGTAGAATAAATAGCCCAAAAAATGAGAATTTTTTATAACCAAGATTATATGATCAACCTTATATGTCCTATATGTCTATGCAACCCATTCTCTTATCAGACCACTCAAAAACAAATTGAAAATTTAAAATTGAACCCCAATGAATAGTCAGAAAGCACCATTTGTGGACTAAGCCAATACTTTGGAATTCAATTTCTTATTTTTTAGAATTTTCATACCATCGGGTCAGAGATTAGATTCTATGAACATGTAGAACATGATGCAGCCGACTATTGAACAACTCGAAAAAAAAAGAGTTCTCAATTTTCGAGTCGCATTCCATGCAATGAAGTTTATTACTCTTAGCGAAAAATGATGCACACTTGGGATGTGCAGCAAGTTCACACACACCTAATGGGTGTGCTCGAATTTACTGAGGGCGTCACCATTGGGTGTGTACATCACGCAGCGGCTGCAAGCCGTTCTCTTAGAGGGCGTTTGCATTTTTAATATTTCCCCGGAAACGAGAGAATCACATAAAATGTTTTTCGAAGTTAAAAATCATGGAAGTTATTTTCCTGGAAAACAAAAATATGTGTTTGTTAATTTCGTAAAGAGGTTGGAGTTCCAATGGTGATGAGAGGAAGATATGAAGAAAGTGCGATGTGAGAATCTTACATGGAGAGAGAGAGATAGAGAGAGTAGTTAATGTTTCCCTTACAAACATTTCCTCGTGGGGAGAGATTGGGAGTAGATCCCTGAAAAAAAAAATATTATGAGAATATAAAAAATATTTTTCTAACTAACTTTTATTCGTATTAAAAATTAATTAAGAAAATATTTTCCAGAAAAATTTGTGGGAAGGCAAACGTCCCCGTACTTTTATTAGTAATTGGCCCACATCAGAGGCTAGATAAAGCAAGATTCTCTTGCCTTTTTTGGTAATAAAGGAAGATCCTTTTTCCATCTCCTCCGAATTCATTGGATCTCGAAGCAAACAAAAATAAATGATTGGAATTTTTACATATGTACCCTGTAAACCATCATTTCTGTATATTACCCCTAACTCACATATAGTGTTATAAATACACCTGAAAGCTTCTGAAAGGTCACACTTATACCTTGATGTCAAAATGCCGTGAAATCAAATCAAAATAATTTGCATATATATTTTAAAATTCATTAACATTTTTTACATAATTTTTCATATATATCCCTGACTTTATCAAGATTTACGAAACATTTTTAGCATATTCGGTTGGAGCTCAAATGTATCTTGTTGCAGTGACGTAACTGTAATCTTTTGACGCTTTCAAAACTATTTAAATATGTGGGAGTTTAGCAGTTGGCAGATACATATACAAGAAAACCTTAAATGATTTGTATGTTTTTCTTGCATATAGAATTGTGCTACCCAAAATACCATCACTGGGTAAGGTTGAAGTGGTTCCAATTTAATCAAAATAGAGCTTGGCTCTTGATGCAGTTGAGGCAATCACTGTCGGACTCCGGGATTAGAATCCGAATGTTAGCCAGATGATCGATAACCGAGAGGGATCCGGACCGAAAGGTGGGTAGAGACGGGCCAAAACTCCTGCGCGAAGAAGGAACCAGTTAGGAAGAGACCTAGGTTTCGGCCCAAGGGAATCCCCTCCGATGGTTAAGTTAGTCTCGACTGAAAGACTTAATATTCAGAAGAAAGAAGAAGTTTGAGTGCTTGTGGTGTACCTTTTCCGCAGTAAATAGCGCCTCTTTTATAGTAGGGGATGAGGGTTCCTTTCTTGTGGCAGTCGATATAGGACTATACTCGGAGTTTTGGAAGGAAATCGCGAGATTACCCCCCGTGTTAACAGGCCGATGGCCCGTTAGCGGTTGGCCGAAATGGCTCGGACCCATCTCGGCCCATAGCGCACTCGGGTTGGGTCGGATACTGCTATTTGGTAACTGAGCCTGTCATGTGTGGGCCGGACCTGTGTTGACCCAGTAAGGCATCTGGGTCAATTCTGTTTAATTGACTTCATAGGCCGAATACTTCTCGACCCTTCTCTAGTTGGACTAGCCTAAGCCATTGGGCCTAATCGGATTCTCCCCCATCACCTTCGTCTGAAGCCGAGAGCTGGTAGGAGTGTTCAAACATTTGGGCGCCAAGTGATGGCGGCAATAATTTTGAATCTCCCATCGATAGGCTCGCCCTACGAGGAGCATGGGACACGCGGCGAGCATCTGAGGAATTACTACAGGGCCGGGAGATCTCTACCGTGGACTGCTATCACTCGGATTACCGTCACTTCGGCTCTCTGCACGAGGACTCACTCGGATTACCGTCACTTCGGCTCTCTATACGAGGGTCAGGGACATGTGGCGAACATCCAAAGGGGTGGCCGAAAGTTAGGTCGTTCTCGACCGTTGATTGCTTCTTTTCGAACGGGCAGCCCATTCGTCATCATTAGGAAGGACGGGACACGCGACAGACATCTGAGCGGAGAGTAGCCGAAAGGTTGAAGGATCTCGACCGTTGATCCACCATCCAATCCCTCATGATTTCCCTATAAATTCTGGCTCTTTCGCTTTTTAGAACTGTTCTTGTGCTATCTCCCTGCTTTGAAGTTTTTGCGCCAGAGCGATCCTGTGAGCAACTCTGTGAGCGTCCCTTTATCTTCGCCCGCGAGTGTTCCATCAAGGTCATTCGAGAGTGTCCAGTCGATTGTCGGGGATTTCCTGATTTGAGGGTAAGCTTTAGTTCTAGCTTCGTCTGTTTTCAATATATGTCCAACAGTTCTTTCTCTGTCAAGAGCAGTTCATCCTGCTCTTTGTCTAAACCTGTTATTCCTCAACCTTCTCTTTCATCCCCTTTCTCCTTGAATTCCTTCCCTTCCGATGGCGGACGAAACCGAATCGATCCCTGCTCCCGCCGAGTCCTCCGGATCCGGCCGTCGTCTGGCCGAGCAGGTCTCGGACGTGGCCTCTAATCTCGGCGTCGAAGCAGTGATCGACGCATCAAATCACTATCTTCTTCCGTCTTGGATGATGCTCGTCTGACCTGGGAAGAATACCAGAGCCAACTCATCCCGGCCGGGTTCTTTCTCAATCTATGAGCACAACTTCTACGCTAGGTTTTGTCTTCCCCTTCATCCTTTTATTGTAAATCTTCTAAATTTCTATGGGCTGGCTCCGTCCCAATTTTTCCCAAACTCGTGGCGGACCGTATACACTTTCTTGGCCCTTAATTCCAAACTCGGTCTCATCCCATCTGTAAACATTTTTCGCTATCTTTTCAAAATCAAACCCCAGAGGAAGTCTTCTTGGTTTTGTTTCATCCCCCGCTTCGGCCGGGGTATCTTCTCTGGGAAGCCCTCGTCCATCCACCACTGGAAGGAGGGTTTCTTCTTCATCTCTCTCCCGGAGAGGTATAAGGGTGTCTAGCCCTTCCCCACCGAGTGGAGGCCCTTGGTCGAGGGGATTTCCACGGTCCCCTCCCTCAGCCTCGAACAGCTCGCCGACGCCCATCTATTTGTGGACGACGCCCCCTTCGACATAAATGAGCTTCTAGAGGACGAGGACAGGCTCGTCGGAATGGAGGCCTGGCCGAATCCATTGAACCCTCCCGTCCGAGCCGCTCCCTATTTACCTCCCGGTCAAGCTCTGGGAGAGACCGCCGCGAGGGTTCTCGGGACTACCTCGGCGAGGGCTGCCGTGACCACACCCACGGCTTTGACTGAGGCCCATCGCCCACTCAATGAGGGTGCCGCCGAGGGTAAGTCGGCTTTGGGTCGTATAATTGTTGTCGAGTTTCAAATCTAAATCCTTTTGCTTTGTTTTCAGATATGGCAGGTCTTGGCTCGCTTATGGCTCGAATCTCCCAGCAGTCCGCACCTTCCCGGCCGTCCAAGCCGCGGCCTGTCGAAGGGAGGTCAGCTGACGTCATATCGATGTCGGATGCATCTCCGGCCCGACAGACGGCTGCCTCCGACAAGGGACGAGCGGCCGCGGCTGCCCTCAAAAGGGAACGGCGGGACAAAGGCAAGGCGGTTGCCCATTGGAGCGAGCACTCCAAAAGGAGGAAAAGGCGGGCGGACCACGACGAGAGGGAGACTGCCCGGGTGACTAAGAAGTCAGCCACGAGGCGGGACGCGCCGCTCATGGCATCTCCCCCCCGACCGTCGAGGGGCGACTCTCCTTCGGCCACGGCGACAGCGACGGGTACGGGGCTATTGTACCCGTTTGGAGCGGTAGGGACCCACATGTCCTGGGAGTACGGGTATGAACCCTGGCACCTGGATACGGAGGTCTTCGCGGACGACACTCTAGAAGACTCCTGGATGTGCATGTGCTTGGCTCGGGGCATAGCCATCCCCATGGCCGAGGACAAGATCCAGGAATTGTCCCCGGAGGGTCTCTCGCGGCAGTGCGTTCGCCATGCCGTTCAGGTGAGTGAACTTCCGCTTTTCAGCTCTATTTTGCCTCATTTCTTCACTTACTGCTTCGTCTTATATCTTTGCTCCTCATTTCAAGCTGCGATCATGCGCAAGGCTCTTGCTCGCCACCAGGCTCACATCCGACAAAAACTCTTGGATGTGGACGAGGCCGTGGATCACCTAGCCGCAGGTAAGGTAGCCTCAGTGCAGCGAGCCCTCGAGGCCAACATCGATGCCCTCATCAGGGGGAATGTTCGGCTGCGATTTGACCTGGACGATCAGAAGGAGGGGGTCTAGGCGGCCGTCGAGGCCCAGGAAAGGGCCGAGAGTCAACTGGAGCAGGCCCGTGCGGAGGCCGAGTCTTGGAAGGCTCAGCTCCAAAAGAAGGAAGACGAAGTCGCCGAGAGGATAGCTCGGTTGGAGGAGAAGCGGGAGAAAGAACGCCGCGAGCACGCCGAAGTCGTCTGGGCACTGAAAGCGGACCTAGAGGCCAAGTCAAAAGAAGTCGACGACGTCGCGCTCGTGGCCGTCGCGAGCTTCAAGGAAGGTCCGGAGTATGCCAAGGCAATGCTCGAGGCCGGGGCTAAAGCGGTTGAAACCATGTTCGATCTGGCGATGGCCATTGCCCAAAGGGCTTGTCCAGATACAAATTTGACTAGTTTTGGCTTCCCCGATGAAGCCGAAGGCAATCGGCTCTTGGACTGGTGGCAGCAACTCAAGGCTGAGAGTGACACGGAACGTCGGCAAGACGGTGGGTCGAAGGCGGGAGGGACGATACGAACACGGGCCTCACGCCCACGGCCTCTCGCCGGAACCTCTCTCAGGTGACCTTTGTGGAGGGACGAGCTCTCATCTCACACTATAAGGAGAGGGAGAACACAATAACACAAGCTTTCATTCATTCTAGCATGCCTACAAGGGAAGAGATGACCCCTTTATATAGGGAAGGGCATCTCTTGGTCAAGACAAGAATGACCTCATTAAAAAAGAAATACCAAACATGTCCTAGGGGCAGGAAATGACAGAAATAGCCCTTAAGACTAGACTAAAATAAAATGCATAACTAGACTCGATCCTAGATAAGGAGCTCGTCGCCAAGCCACAAAGACGTCTGCGTAGCATGTGCTCGATGACTGGTCTTCTGCTGTTCGGTGTCCCCACCAACTCTCCCCAGGTGCTAGGAACTCGACCCCATTGAGTAAGTGTCCACGCCACTCTGGTAGCGCTCGAGCAGGTCTGGATCGAGGAGTTGTAAGTCCTCTCGGCTGATCCACGTGTCTTCGGATGGTGGCCGATCTCGCCAGTAGACAAGGAAGCACTGATACTCCCTGCTCCTGGTGGTCATTACCTGTTCATCCAGTATTCGCTCAATTTGCTCGCGCCGTGCAGGGAGTGGAGCTAGTGGACACTCCGTAGGGGGGTCGCTGTCAATGGATGGCAAAGGCCCAAATGGATCACTAGGAATTGTTGTGGGCTCCTTGTAAGCTACAAGGTCTGCCACGTTAAATGTGGGACTGATCCCATAGTCTGTCGGTAAGTCCACAACATAAGCATTCGACCCTATCCTTTTTAGGATCCGGAATGGGCCAGCACCGTGGGCTTGCAGCTTTTTAACAACCCCTCAGGGGAATCGTTCAGGCCGCATCCTGACCATGACAAGGTCACCCTCCTGAAATTCCTGAACTCGTCTGTGTGCATCAGCCAATCTTTTGTAGAGCCGGTTGCTCTCATCAATTTGCTTGCTAATGTGCTTGTGTAGGTCCTGAATATGTTGGGCAAATGACTCAGCCGACTCGGAGATGCGAGCATACAAGGGAAGGGGAATGAGATCCACAGGCTGGTTAGGCTTGTATCCATGCACGACTTCAAAAGGGCTCATCCCAGTGGTCCTATTGACTGAACTATTATAGGCGAACTCAGCTCGGGGCAAGATCGAATCCCATGTCCCTGTGTGCTCCCTTACTAAGCACCTCAAAAGGTTCCCTAGGCTTCTGTTGACCACCTCGGTTTGGCCATCAATTTGAGAATGATAAGCAGTAGAAAACTTGAGTAGGGTGCGTACTCGGTGCCAAAGGGTCTTCCAAAAGTAGCTGGTAAATCTCACATCCCTATCTGAGACTATGGTCTTGGGAAGACCATGTAAACGGACAACCTCATCAAAGAAAAGACAAGCCACCCTAGATGCATCTGAAATTTTGGAGCAAGGGATGAAGTGGGCCATTTTCGAGAACCGATCAACCACTACGAAGATGGAGTCATACTTACGAGGGCTTCGTGGTAGTCCAAGCACAAAATCCATACTCACGTCCTGCCAAGGACGATCAGGGACGGGAAGGGGAGTGTAGAGGCTAGTGTTCTGGCGTTATTGCTTGGCAGTGGCGCAAGTACGGCACTGGGCCACTAAACGAGCTACATCGCGCTTTAGGCTTGGCCAATAGAATCGGCTTTCAACAGCCTCAATGGTTTTGTTTCGACCAAAGTGCCCACCTAGACTGCCCGCATGTACCTCCCAAATTAAAAATTCGCGAACGGAGGTGCGTGGCACACAAAGCTGCTGACATCTAAATAAGTATCCGCTCTGCAGTAGATACTCACTCGTACCCCTAGAGGATCCGGCTTTAAGTGTGGTATAGATCTCTCCAAAATCAAGACATCTCTCATACAATTCCTTGAGTTTATCAAACCCAGTCACCTCAACACTCATGATGGAAAGAAGGGATACTCATCGACTGAAGGCATCTGCAACCCTATTCTCGACTCCCGCCTTGTGCTTTAGCACGAAAGTGTATGCTTGCAAGAACTCTACCCATCAACCATGCCTAGGATTCAGCTTTTTTTGGGAGCTGAGGAAGGGGAGTGCCTCATGATCGGAGTACAAGACATATTCCTGCGGCAACAAATAATGCTGCCAATAGCGAAGAGCCTGGACCACGGCATAGAACTCTTTATGATAAGTTGAATATTTCAGCTTAGCATTAGCTAGCTTCTCACTGAAATACGCCACAGGATACCCTTCTTGACTTAACACTCCTCCTATACTGACCCAGAGGTGTCACAAGAGACCTCAAAAACTTTGGAGAAATTAGGGAGGCGAAGTATGGGGGCCTGAGTGATTCGATTCTTGACCTCTGCGAAGGCTTTGGAAGCGGCCTTCGTCCACCCAAAAGGTTCCTTACAGATGCAATTCTTAATTGGGGCCATCACAGTGTTGAATCCCCTAATGAATCGCTTATAGAAAGATACTGTGAGTGCTTAAAATGATTGTGTGATTATCATGAAAAATCTATGTTGTTTAAGTGCAAAATAAACCTATTAAAAAGAAAACTAAGTGAAGTGATCGCTAGAAACTTTTGACTTAAAAGTTCCAAAAGAAAGTTTTGATCGCCTACCTGTTTAAACGCGGAAAATGTTGAGTCCTTGGTTCCCCTCCTTCAGCCGGCTGAAGAAAGAGAGCCCTTCCTCTTATTTGTTCTTGCTGTTGAGGTGAATTTGAGGATCGTCCAGAGTCCTTTGATTTTGTGCTATTTCCTCCCTTGATTCTCCTCTTTTTGCAGCTTGCAGAAATATAGAAAGAGAAATGAAGAAATTATGAGAACTTAAGTAGAAGTAGTATCCATTCTAACCTAAGTTTTAAACATGCAACTAAACAGCAAACTTACTTGTTGAGATGGCTTTGAAACCCCTTAATCAAATAGGTTTTAGAAAATGATGCTATGGTGTGTGTTGCATGGAGTGATGATGAATGTAAGATTAATGAAGATGTAAAATGAAAATGCAGAAATGAAACACTTATGCCGAATGGATGAAGCCTTGAATTGGATGAAGAATAGACGTCAACTTCTGGAAACAGCAGCGCTTCGGCGTTTGGACGTCGTTGCTTCGATCTTCAATCACTAACTCTGATTCTAACTTCTCTCTTTTTTTTTTTAACTTTCAAGATGCAAGGTATTTATAGACTTCTTCTGCGTCCGCGGATTTACATGGAAAAATTTGGATTTATCCATCTTAACCAACAGATAAATACAGATTAATTTATCTTTATCTGTAATTATCTAAAACGCGTCTACCATTGCTGACGCCTTTCAGATTAATTAGAATAAGGATAAACATCCGGGAAAACTTATCTTTTTCTGTATTAGCTAAAACGCATCTACATGTGTAGACGTCATTTACACTAATTAAGATAAGGATAAACATCCGGAAGAGAAGTAGAAACAACGTAGGAAACCTAAAACGCGTCGTACCTGACAGACGCCTTTTAGTTAATTAATCAATTGATTAAAATTCAAGAAATATTGGATAAATGGTCCAAGAAAAGATAGAATTCCAAGGATATCTTCAAGCGAACCTCAAAAATAATCAAGATACTCAATTCAGAATGGAATATTTCATATCATGTTGAAATTGTTTGATTTAATGGTCTGAAACTTAATCAGTAATTAATCCTTATCACAATGATTTCAAAATCATACATGATGCATGCTGGGCTAAAAGAAAAATATAAAGTCAAATAAAATATAAATTAATCAAGGATAATATTGTTAAATTGTCATTAATGAGTCAAGATACCAATTCTTGTAATTCAGTGCTAAGCCGAAGCTCGTTTATCCACGCACCGTTTCACAAAAATGGAACCATCATCCCCACTAATTAACAATCAAACGGCCTATCTGTGCGATTAAGAATCTTCTGGAATTATCACTGTTTTTGTTGAAGGGGAACTCAAATTCCAGTTTCATCAAAACCACAAGGTCCTTGATATACTTTAATAAATACTTAACATATAGTAATGCAAATGATTTACATGAAAAGAGTACAAGGGTAGAGATAACCGTCTTTTTAGCCACAGTCAGGACTCCTTGACTCCCACAGTGGGATATTCTTGATATTTTCAGCTTCACTTGAATTTTCTTGAATTTCCTGCAATCAAAATCATTAATAATTCCAAGCAAATATTCAATTTAAGCATCAAAAATCACAGAATTTCGGGTAAATCATAAAAAGGCTAAAACGCGTCATGTCGCGCAGACGCTATTCAATGTTGAAATGCGTCGCTGTCCCTCGACGCCTTTTACTCACAGAAACAGGTTTCTGGTTATTCTCTATTCGAATTTCAACTCTACCAATGCACATCACTTTTCCAATTCGGAAAAGTCTTCCTAGGATCGCAATTCCTTCTATATAAACACCCTTAGGTTGTTCCCAAGCAATCCTACCATAATCCAAAGATCCAAGGTTGAGTTTTCTTCCAAAATTTCAAGGTTTCTTCAAAGTTTCCAAGGTTTCCAAGCTTCGAGAAGGAAGAACTCCGAAAAAGAGGATGGATTCTTCAAACAAGAGGATGAAGATGTCGCTAGAGAAGATCTCCGACGTGGAGAATCACCTCAATGGAAGGGATCCTAATCTTCAAGTAAGTTAAATCAACTTCCCTTTCAATTCTTGTTCTTGTTCTTCATGTTCTTCGTCTTGTTCTTCATGTTCTTCCTTTCGTTTCCAGAATTATCCCATGTTTCCCGGCCCGAGAAAATTCACCTCCCTCTCTTGGATTCGTAAACTTGCATAAAGTGTTAAGCTTTCCATGCAAGTTTTCATATCCAAGTGGAACCTTCAAGGTTTAGTGGGGCTTGCCAAACATTATAAGAGTGCGAACGTAGATTGGGCGGCTATGGGTGCCTTGATCGAGTGGTGGCATCCCCAAACTCATACGTTCTTCTTCCAAGACTTCGAGTGCACGATCCTTTTGGAGGAGGCGGAGCTTCTATTAGGTCTCCTAAAGATCAAAGATAAGATGGCTTTAACAAGAGAGAGAATCACCGGTCAACAATTGTTGACATCAATCATGAAGGATCCTTTAGAAGCTAAAGGATGCCTTACTAAAAAAAGGATCAATCTTGCAAAGCTTGCTGAGTGGACTCTATATGAAATTGATGATCTAAGGGAGGATGAAGCGGAGGATGTGATGAAAGCTTTCGTCACATGCCTTGCTGGTGCCTTGTTCTTCCCTGCGTAGGACAACATCTTAGAAGATGACCAAGTTAGTGCCGTCTGCGCAATCTTCGAAGGTAAATCCATTAGCACTGCACTCTTGGCATATCTTTACAGCGGGCTTTCTGCGGCATCTGTGGGTCGTCCTCCCTATGGGTGCATGTTACTCTTCGCCTTATGGGTTGAACTTCACTTCAAGTTTGAGTACTGCAAGAAGATGCCTCCAAGACCATCTCAAATTTTCTTGAATAGTCCAATCCATTGCATTGCTAACATTGTAAAGTTCAACGAGCACATAGTCAACAAAGTTTCAAAGCTCAAGATCCGGGCCGATTGGAGGGAGTATCTGAAGCTCATGACATCCGACATATTTGACTCGTCTCCACTCGCTCTTGTTGGAAAACCTGTTTGGGTGCGCCGCACAGCGGGAGCGGATCTCAAGTTGATTGGAGCCACCGAGTTCGTGTTATACAACCCTCATCGGTGCCTTACTCAGCTTAGCTTGGGCCGTCATGAATTCCCTGAGTTCTCCTTTACATCCCCGATCAAGAGGCGTGCCTTGGAATCCGACGAGGATTATGAAGCCATAGGAATCATCACCACTTTGTGGAACCTTGGCTTTAGTTACCGTGTAAAATCTTCTAAAGACAGAGACAGAGGATTGAAATTCCCTTACCTCAAAGGTCTTCATGAAATTCTTCCTTAAATGTCTTCTTTCTCTTTTTTATTTTATATGATGTAATAAAAGATTTTATTGAATAAAGAATGATTTTTCATGTCTTGAAATCCTTCCTTAACTTCCTGTGATGTGCCCATGATTTTTCCCTTAGCAAGAACTGGATTTTTCCTGAAAATTTGATACTTCGGGTTTTGTTAATGCAAAACGCGTCCACTCAAAAAAACGCCTTTCAACCATAATTCAATTTCCAAAAATTCAATTTAATCCTCAAAAACCCTGATTAAACCTTAAATTGCGTCTACTAGACAAGACGCGTTTCAATTCTCTCTCCTACTTTTTCCAGGATTCTGCCATTAATTCCGTGATTAATCTCCTAAAACGCGTCTTGACACTCAGACGCCTTTCATCATCATCCTCTATACGGCTCTGACCAGAACTGGCGGTAACCTGAAACGCGTCAGCCCACATGGACGCCTTTCAAGTGATTTCAAACAGCTGTCCTTGCTACCTCAACTTATGCGCCCTAAAACGCGTCTGCCTGAGTCGACGCCTTTTACCTTTCTATTTACAGACCCGCGAAGGCCCCCTTTCTTCCTCACTTTTCTCCTTAGCTTTCTCTCTCTCCAATCCTCCGATCTCCGGCAATCCAACTCCGGCCATCTCTCTTTCTCTCAAAAACTCCCTCTCTTGACTATGGAGCGTGGTGAGGGATCAAGGAAGGTCAAGGCTTTGGCCAAAAGACGGCGGAGGCACGAGGAGGAAGCCCCCAAGGAGCTGCCGGCGGCGCTCGCCGAGGCGGCGGCGTTTTTGGAGGAAGAAGAAGCTCCTCCGGCGCCCGTGGCCATGGAAGAGGAAGAGGAGGGCGACCTCCACACGGTAAGCTCCCTATGGAATGAATGGGGTGAAGAAAAAGGGGAGAAAGGGGTTCTTTGAAGAACCCGGAATCCGGTGTTGAAAGGCGTCCAGACCAGGTGACGCCATTCAAAAGGCGTCACACTTGGCTGACGTCTTTCAAGGCCAAATTCTGAATTTTAATTAGACAGAAAATGAAAGTGAATTGTGTCAGGACAAGTGGACGTGTTTCAAAAGACGTCCATAGGTGCTGACGCCTTTCAAAACAGAAGTGATTTTCCTGTTTTTATTTATTACTGACCCTATTTTTTATGTTTTTATTTGCAGGGAGTGATGCGGTCCAGGATCTCGTAGGACTTAGTGGTAGGAGCATATAGGGGACTCCCGAACTTCCAGAAGGCGCGCCTGCGCCGGATGGGGTTCGGCGAGGTCCTGGACATCGAGCCATTTTGGCTCGACTTGGTCCTCCCGCAGGCGCTGCGGGAGAGGTGGCATGCGGAAAGCCGGGCTTTCCTAATGCCGTGGGGACATATGGTCCCCACCCTAAAGGATGTGGCCAAGATCACTGGCCTTAGGGTAGAGGGCCGACCGGTGAGTGGGGTGACTTACCCTAACTACCAGGGATTGGCGGAGGCGCTGCTAGGGATAGAGGTGTCCAGCTTAGGCAAAGAGTCTAGGATGGTCCCTAGGGTGGAGGTAGAGGCCGCCTTAGGATTAGAGGAGCCCCGGTGTCGATCTGACGAGACCGGGAGGAGTTTAGGGATAGGTTAGCAGAGTCTTCCTCCGCCGTATACTGTAGCGACCCTAGTCAGGGGGAGGAGGTAGATAGACAGCTTAGAGTCTTTTTAGGTTTCTTTTTTGGTCGATTGCTCTTCGGTACGAAGGGCGACCACATTCATTGTAGGTTCCTTTATTTGTTAGATGATTTAGATAGCTTAGGAGAGTATGCATGGGGTGCGGCCCTTCTGGCCCACCTCTTCGCCGATCTGTTTGCGGTCACGCCGGACCGTGAGACCACCGTCAGCGGCTTCTCGCCGTTCCTCCAGGTATTAAGTGTTTTATTATTTGTTTATGCAATGCCATGTGATATGAAGCTTTACTAACCTATATGTCCATGAATGCAGGTGTGGAGTTATCATTACTTCCCGCTCGGTAGAGTGCAGATTGCACGTCCTAGCGCTGTTCCATTGGCCTGCCGTTGGCAGCTAATTGTGGACACTGCTCCTCAGCACCATCAGCTGACGGCCCTCTACCGTCAGTTCCTTGATTATCCCGAGCTACTGGTGAGTCTTTAACTTGTTTAATTTTATTAAATGCAATCTTTTATTCATTAAATGCAAGTTATTTATATGAATGCACTTAACCTATATGCAGGTGATCAGGCGCCCGTACTTGGGCATGGGCGAGGAGGGTCAGTCATGGGTGACGGCTGGCAGGAGGAGGTTCGGCAGGCAGATGTGGCTGCACTGCATGAACGAGATCGAGCCCCTCCGCCTCTGGCTCGTGATGAGGACCCTGGGCCTACACCATGAATGGATTGACGAGAAGGTCCCGGAAGGAGTCGGGAGGAGCATGAGGGGCAAGCAAGCCCTCACCGATTGGCGAGCAAAATTCCCGGAGCAATATGAAGACTGGCATCGCCGGGGTGTCAGAGTGGAGTCACAGGCGGAGAGTAGCGAGGCCTACCTCCAGCAGTACCGGGCTCACTACGCTGATCAGCTTCGGCTCCTCCGACCACTCGATGTAAGTATGCTTTTATGCGTCTTTAATTTTATTATTATCTTGATTTATGTTTGTAAATGAATGTATGTATGTGTAATATGCAGGATGCACGTGACGCAGTCATCATCGACCTCCGGGCCCGCCTACATGACGTGAAGGCCCAACTAGAGCAGGTCCAGAAAGAACTGTTCGATCTGGTATGTATGCATGTTTATGAATGCATGTTTTAATTAATTAATTGTTTTGGCGATTAACACTGACGGTTGTTTGTTGGTGCAGCGAGCCGTCTACACCCAGGCGGCTCCCCCTTCCTTCAGAACTTCATCATCATCTTCTTCTGCTGCTCACGAGGCTGCTCTGGCTGACCTCCAGAGCCAGCTCGCCTCCGCCATCCATCGAGCTTCTCTTGCGGAGGAGGATCGCGCTGCTCGGGTAAGTTCTTTCCTTTTGACTTCTGAATTTGATTTTGATTACTTGATTACCTTGGACTAACAACAGCTTCTCTTCAGGTCGCTGAGCTTCAAGAAGCCCTTCAGAGGGCTGAAGCGGAGCTGGAGCGTTCCCGTTATGCGGCTGCTCGTGCCGAAGCTGATGCTGCGCGGATCCGTGCTCTGGAGGAACAGGTGGCCCGTCTCTCCACTGGAGATCTTGCACGTCTCCAGATTCGCCTGGAGGTCGTGACCGAGGAGAGAGATCGCGACCGCCTTCGACTGGAGAGTCTTCAGGGTCGCTTGTCGGTAGCTGAGCACGAGCGCAAGATGGTGGAGGAGAGGTATCAGCGAGCTCGACAGCGTGCCCAGGAGCGTGGTTTGACGAGTGCTTTTACCGCCAGTGTCGCCATATCTTCTGGCCAGGCAGGGCCGAGCGCGATGGGGCCACCTCCACCTCCCAGCTGAGGACCAGCACCGGATGCGCCCGACGAGGCACAGAGCCAGCTTGATGAGGGCGGAGGGGAGAGCCAGCCTTGAGGGCTTATGTATTTTCTTTTTCTTCTATGTATCATGTACAAAATACCTTTTGATGATATACATAAAACCTTTTGGGCTCCAATCTTGTGTTCCTGTGTTTGTCTTGCATCCTATACATCACTTAACAAACAGGTTAAGTATCTATTTAAGCTTAGCCCCTTGTTTGACCAAATAAATGGTCGATTAATTTTTTTCTTTCAATAAATGGTCAAGGGGCATAGCCTTTATTAATAAAGGTAATTGAACTATAAGCAAACTTAAGCAAAATGCAACATGCAAGCAGACAGATGCTCACTGAAAATAAAAGGAATGAGACACACCAAATGCAATAAGCAAATGCTAATTGAAATATTTTTGTTATTTTGAAATATTCATTTTTATTTGGGTTTTGAAATATACACTTTTTTTTAGATTTTGACATATGTATTTTTTTTATTTTTGATATATGCATTTTTTTTTATTTTTGGCATATGTATTTTTTATTTATTTTTGACATATGTATTTTTTTTTTATTTTTGACTAAAAGATCAGCATGGTACTCAGATCAAAAGATCATATTCATTTATTAACTTAATTTCCAAATTGTTCTTTAACAATTTAACTTAAAACCATTGTGCTTGAACTTGTGTTCCCATTCGTGATCCCATTTGATGATTTGACCCTTAGTCAATCTAAGTCATTCCTTAAGTTTGGAGTACGCCTCTTTAGAAAGAAGGGAATAATAAGTTTAGGAAGCCCATGAGAAGGTTCCGGAGACCTAAAAAAATGTTCTTTTCTTACCCTAATATCCGTTGGGGTTCGGTCATTTCTTTCCGAGGTATTTATCGACCTTGCGTTCCCTTTTATTTCATTTCATGGCCTTGATGTAACATTTGTAATGTAATGACATTTTGATTTGACATTTGGCATTTTGCCTTTTGCTTTTGCTTTTTCTATTCTTTTCTTTAGGACGGATCTCCCCCTTTTTTTTTTATGACGGCCTCCTACTAAGATGGCGGGTATTCTTGGTAGTCTATTCTAAGCCTCGTTCCGACATTATGGGCCGAGTATAAAACAGAATTTTTGCTTTAAAACGAATGACTTGTACTTTACACTTTCAGTCAAGCTTTCGGTATTCCTTAGGACTTGGCATCTCTTGTTACTCACGAATCAAACGTGTCAGTGTGTGTAGTAATGGGTTTGAAGTTAAATTACCCAGACTGATAAGAAAATTTGAGTTTATAAATTTTCTGATTCCACTGGTCTTTGTACCATACTGATCGACTCTTTAACCTAAGGGTAATATTTCTTAAGATGTAAACCATTCCAGGGATGAGTTAGCTCTTCTCCTTCTGCATTAACAAGACGATAAGCGTTACCAGGAAAA
Source organism: Zantedeschia hybrid cultivar (assembly GCA_030544215.1). Classification (NCBI taxonomy): domain Eukaryota; kingdom Viridiplantae; phylum Streptophyta; class Magnoliopsida; order Alismatales; family Araceae; genus Zantedeschia; species Zantedeschia hybrid cultivar. The sequence continues at coordinate 48,496,632 of JARZZO010000009.1, forward strand.
GCATGTGATACAACATAAGGTCCTCCCCAGTTGGGTTGGAGCTTAGAACGCAGACCACTAGGTTTTACAAAAATCCTTTTGACGACCATTTCACCGACTTTGAACTTACGTTCAATGACTTTCTTTTGATAAAAACGTGCTAGTCTATTTTGATAAACTTTTGCATGATTAGCGGCTGACCATCTTTTCTCGTCTAAGAGTTCCAATTGAGCAAGGAGTGCTGAACGATGTTCATCAATGGAGAATTCCTTGTTCGATTGTATTCTTAATGACGGTATAAGGATCTCGTATGGAACTACCGCCTCCATTCCAAATGTTAAGGAATAAGGAGTTTGCCCAGTGGGCGTGCGGATTGAAGTTCGGTAGGCCCATAGAGCCTCCACCAATTTTTTTGGCCAGTCTGCGAATTTGTTAGATTTGCACGTCTTTTTGATGATTTTTATCAAAGTCTTATTAGTTGTCTCTGCTTGGCCATTGCCTTGCGGATAATAAGGAGAGGAATGATGCAATGCAATTCTATACCTGTTGCAGAGATCTTTTAATTCTTGTGACACGAACTGCGGTCCGTTGTCGGTGACGATGGTGCTTGGAATTTCAAATCGGGTGATGATGTTCTTCATGATGAACTTGCAGACGGTTGATGCTTTGATCTCCACGTACGCTTCAGCTTTTGCCCACTTGGTGAAGTATTCCGTTGCCGTGAGAATGAAAGATTTTTGCTTGATGCCGGAATCTGGATTACCAAGGGGTCCAATGATGTCGAAAGCCCACATGGAGAAAGGCCATGGGGAAGAAACAGGATGGAGTGAAGATGCAGGAGAATGAATTTTGTCGGCGTGAAGTTGGCACTTAGCACACCTACGGACATATCCTACACAGTCTTCTTCCATGGTTGGCCAATAAAATCCTTGTCTGAGGATCTTCTTTGCTAGCATCTGTCCATTGACATGGCCACCACAAACTCCACTATGAGCTCCTTCCATAACCTTCCAGAGCTCATCTTCGTCTAGACATCTTAGAAGAACTCCATCAAAACCTCTCTTGTACAATGCTCCTCCAACTAGGGTGTATCGTTGAGCAACTCTCCTGATGGCTCTCTTCTCCTTAGTTGTAGCTTCCTCAAGATATGATTGATCTTCACAATATTTAGCAATTTCATAATACTATGGCTTCTGTTCATCATCCATCTCTTCTAACAGCTCCATCAACATGATTTCTCTCTTTTCCACGATATCTCCGTCTCTGACTTTCTTCAACAGTTTCTCCTTAGTTCTAAGGAATTAAGGGTCTTTCACGGCGGGTGAAAGACGCCTATGAACTATGATTGATTCGAATTGCCTGCTGATTGAAAAATCAAGAGATGATGCAAGTGAAGCTAGAGCGTCAGCTAAGATGTTTTGATTCCTAGGGACATGGACAAAGATCAATTTCGTGAAAAGCTTTGAGTAAGCAGAAGTAAGTTCTTGATAAGGCTTGAGCTTGGGATCAAGAGTTCGATACTTGGTTAGCACTTGGCGAAGAATCAGTTGGCTATCACCTACAATCCTGAGTTTAGTGGCACCATAGAAATGAGCAGCCTCGAGGCCAACAAGGAGTGCCTCGTATTCAGCTATATTGTTGGTGACTTGAAAGTCGAGCTGAAAGGCTTGTGGAATGGTGACACCTTCAGGTGATAACAGAACGATACTGATCCCCTTTCCATGAGAATTCAGAGCTCCGTCAAAATGCAGAGTCCACATATCATCTCTGATTTGATTTATGGACATCAGTTCCTCATCCGGAAACTCTAATCGCACTGGATCAAATCGAGGGAGGGGATGATGGGCGAGATGTTCCGCTATGACATAGCCCTTGATCGCTTTCTGCTGAATATAAATGATATCGAATTGAGATAGAAAGCTTTGCCATCGTGCTAACCTATTAGTAAGAATATATTTTTCCAGAAGTAATTTGATCGGATTCATCCTAGCGATGAGATGGACCTCATGGGCCAGAAAATAATGCTTCAATTTCTGAACAACCCAGACCAATGCTGCACATGTTTTCTCCATCGCCGTATATCTCTGTTCAGCGGGGTTGAGAAGTTTAGAGAGATAGTAGGCTGCCCTCTTTTTTCCTTCTTCATCCTCTTGTGCTAGGACAGCCCCTACTGCATCATCCAGGACTGAAATGTAAAGTATCAATGGTTTGCCTGGAGATGGTAGTCTCAAAACAGGAGGACTTGCTAAATAGTTCTTTAATCCATCGAATGCCTCTTATCGTCCAAATCAAATTTGACTCCCGGCTTGGTAAGCTCGTAGAACGGCTTACCACTTTGTGAGTGCTGGGAGACAAAACGGCGAATAAATTGTAACCTCCCGATTAATCCTCTCCATTCTTTCAAGTTTTTGGGAGGTGGCATTTCTCTGATAGCCTTCACCTTGTTTGGATCAATCTCAATTCCCCGTTTGCTGACGATGAATCCAAGCAATTTTCCTGAAGATACCCCGAATACACATTTCTTGGGGTTCATCGTTAATTGATACTCTCTCGATCTCTCTAACACCCTTGCCAAAACCTTGGCGTGCTTAGCCTTTGTCTTATATTTAACCAATAAATCATCCACATACACTTCCAGATCTATGTGCATCATGTCATGGAATATTGCCATCATAGCCCTCTAATAAGTGGCTCCAGCATTCTTTAATCCAAATGGCATGATGACATAACAGTATGTTCCCCAAGGTGTAGTGAATAACGTTTTCTCTTGATCTTCTTCTGCAAACTTGATCTGATTGTATCCTGAAAATCCGTCCATGAATGATAAAGTTTCATAGCCAGCAGTGTTATCAATGAGTACGTCAATATGAGGCAATGGAAAATCATCTTTAGGACACGCCCGGTTCAGATCGCGGAAGTCAATGCAAATTCTGACCTTCCCGTCCTTCTTCATAACTGGGACTATGTTAGCCACCCATTGTGAATAAAGGACAACTCTAATGAATTTGGCTTTATGTAATTTGTCGACTTCTTCCTTCATCTTTAGAGCTATTTGTGGGTGGAATCGCCTTAATTTCTGTTTGACCGGGCTAGCTCCTTCCTTTAATGTCAACCTGTGTTCAACTAAAGATGAGTCTAACCCCGGCATATCTTCATAACTCCAGGCGAAAGTGTCCTTATAGTCCTTAAGTACTTGTACCATTGCCTTCTCATCCTCTGTAGAAAGACTTTTGCTGACGAGGACAACCTTAGGTTCGTCTTCAGTCCCTAAATTGATTTCTTTGGTGGGCTCTTCTACGGCAGCTGAGGGTTCATCGAATCTCTTCACTCCACTGGCATATGCCTCAGCTGAGTCCTCGTCATCTTCCTCATGTTCAACAATGGGGTCCTTTTCATACACTAACTCATACACCCCATACCCATCATTAACTGACTCATCGTTCATACAGTCTTCTGGCATCTGAATTGGATTTTCTAAAAACTGAGGGATTAAAGAGCAAGAAAAGCATCTATCAGCTAAGTCCTAGAGGTATCTATCTGGAATTCGCCTACCCTTAGACTTCCTAGACTTCCTAACCTGACTAACCTGCCTAGAACTAAACTACCTAACTTCACTAAACTCCCTATTATAACCTAATGAAGATGAAGCAGGATAGAAATCCTGGGATACAAGTGGAAATATAGGAGAATCCTCCCGAGGGGAGGGGCAGAGTAGATCTAGGAGAGAATCTTGACCGAAAGACCCGCGCAATGGGGTGTGATCAGACAAGTAAGAGGTTTCCTCAATGAGGATCTGGGAAGAATTTGTTGCCAAATTGGCATTTTTTTTTGGACAGTGGAGGAGTTAAGCATAAAACATGAATGAATACAAATAGAAGGAGAATTAGATGGAGGAAGTGGCACCAAGGCCAGAGGGTTAGGGGGATCATACAGCAGTATGTCCCAGATCAAATCATACATCCTCTCTAGATCGAGAAGAGGTGGTGGAATGAGGTCCCGAGGGGACAGAGTAATCATAACGGGCGGAGCCCGTGGAATATCTTCAATAATGACCCGCGACCAAGTCGAGGTCAAGAGCAATGTACGAAACAGAGTATGGAGCATGAAGACATGAGAAGGATATGTCCCCCTCCAGAGCAGATCTGTGGTGTAACCAGCTTCATAGGGGTCATCTGGCTCCCCTTCATCGGTCTCTTCAGACAACAATATCCGTTTGTCAAAGATACCACCAGGACTTTCGATCAGCTCATCAATCTGCGGCGGCCACTTGGGTTCTGCAGGATCTAGAAACAGTCTGTTCAGTGCAATGTAGAGGTCTCTTAGATCGAACCACCTGTACCATTCACATTCAGGATCATGAAATTTTCTCCTCTTCATAGGCCGCAGAGCCTCCAAGGACTGGTACGTGAGTAGTTCTGAGCAATGCCTGGCCAGGTCTCTCCCATATATATCATGGAAGTCAAAACACGAAGTAATGACCACCGTGTTGTCATGGCTAATTATGGGCCCCTTCACAAAATGTATATACAAGGTCCATGTTAGGGGATCTCGACCTTCCTTGGGTGGTGTAAACATTGTCTCCCAGATTTTCTGACCTTCTTCATTCTCTGCTTGTTGAACGATGTCTTGTTTCAGTTTTCTCGGCCTATAGCCCATACCGCTTCCAGGTGCTCCTCGGCGATCTTTGACAGGAGTGGTCCTGCCTTGTAATTGTGTGTCCAGACCTCTCCCAGGCTGATAACCGCTCTTCATCATAATTCTCCATCCTGGGGTACTCATGCACTTCCCCCTTTTTATGGCATTTAAAGGGTTAGGAGAAATAGTGGCGGTTTTCAGAGGATCAGCCACTGGATGGTAAACCTGTAATACCGACAGAAAAGGTTGTCGGCCAGGTAAAGAAGCAGCTTTGATATTCAAAGTATGAGCAGCAGCAAGGATCGGCATGCTCGTCACTTTAATTATTCGTCCTTTAAAGGGGAATTTGAGGCATTGGTGATTCGTGGAAGGAATCGCCTCAAGAGTTTTTATGTAAGGACGACCCAAAATAGCATTTTTAGAAGGGTCGATTTCTAGAATGTGAAATTCGACCTCAGCATGACTTACAGCGCCTAGCTCTACTTTCAAATAAACCATTCCCAAAGAGGAACGGGTAGAATTGTCATATGTTGTCACAGAGATGGGGCTAGGCAGCCATTTTTCTTTGGGCACACCGCACAGCTCCAGGGTCTTCGGAGGTAAAACATTGATTGAAGCCCTTGTGTCAACCAGGCATGCATCCACGGCCTTCTTGCAGATGTTGACCGTGATGCTCAGAGCCATACTTCTGGCTGCTGGCGGTGCTAGTTCCGATGTATGAAATGTAATGGAGGGCTGATCCCCCTGAGGAACTAATAGTGCTGTAATTTTTTCTACCGGCACGTCCTCGTTGACCATCACCTTCTGCAAATATTCCTTCAAGGCTTCTTGGTGACTCTTCGATCTCTTGATCAGTTCAAGTATGGAGATCCGTGCCGATGTTCGATCCAGATGTCTCAACAAATCATATTGAGTGCCTGGTGCACTCTCTTCATTGTGTGTTTCCTCTGGCGGCTGTGATGGGCCGTCTCTAACTGTTGACTGAGGAAATACTTTGTTGAAAATTCTTCCACTCCGGAGCGCATATTCCTCAACCGTGAAAGATCCGGGTGACACTTTGAGTACCGCAGAGTTGGATGGTGTAGGTGATGTAGGTGATGGCGTGGGGTTAGGTGGTGGCGGCGTAGTGCGGATTAAAGGTTTAGACGGTTGGATGGTGGATGGGTACGTGATTGGGGTAGATGAAGTAGGGGATGGTACGCATAGTAGCGGTCTGGAAGGTTGGATGGTGTCTGGGTAGGTGGTAGTGGTAGCGGGTGAAGTAGGAAATGGTACGCGTAGTAGCGGTTTGGATGGTAAGAGGGGTGCGTAGTTGGTTTGCGGGGGGTTATTTAGTGGAGGCCTAGTGGCGTGGGGCGTAATGGGCTTGAGGAAAGCGGGTGGTGGTAATGGGTTAGTGGGTGTGGGCAAGTGATGCGCAGGTGTCGGTAAAGGGGTGATGGTAATGGGCTGTGGTCTGGGTATAGTGATGGTACGGCATGGTGATTGTTCTGCGGTACTCGGAATATGACCCGTTGAATAAAGAGAGGAAGAGTCCTCTATTCTCCACTGTTGCCCACGGTCAGCCTCAGACTGGCTGTTTGTCAGAATAGGGGCAACTTGGTTTTGGTTTTGGTGCTCCGGGAGCGGGTTCTGCACTATGCCCATGTTTGGTGGTGGTGCTGCTTGTGCTGGTGGTCTTGCTTGCTGCTGCTGCTGTGGTCTTCTTGCCTTCAGGGCTGATATGTACTTTTTCATTTCTTCTTGCCTACGCCCTGCTCGTTAAGATCATGAATGTAATCTCTAAACTGGAAGCAGGTGTCAATAGTATGCCCAGGTTGCCTATGAAAATAGCAATACCTAGACGTGTCGGCATTCTGAGGCCAAACTGCCTTTTCTCTTGGCAAGACTAAGGCATTAGCTGCCATTAGAGCACTGAAAATGTCTGCCAAAGATTCTGGGAGGACTGGGTATTCTGCCCTCTTTGGGCCTGGAGGTCTTCTCTGCTGATTGTAGTCAGCAGGAGGAGGAACATTATGATATGCCGGCGGCGCGCGCGGCTGATACTGCTGCTGTTGTTGATACTGTTGTTGTTGTGGCTGCTGGTACTGCAATTGCCGTTGCGGCGGCTGCTGTGGCTGTTGCTGGTTCGGCTGCTGGGGCCGCTGATATTGGGACTGCTGATACTGAGGGTTCGGCTGCTGCCTATACCCCTGCTGGTTCGACTGCGATGGCCTTTGGCACTGCTGCTGATTCCTCACGAACTGGGGCGAATTGTTATTCATGCTGCTGACTTGCTCATGAGAGAGCGTGCCCTTAGTAGTCGAACCTGTGCTAGGAGAGTTTGGCACTGCAGGCTTCCGAGGTGGAGGCCTGCTAGGTCTGTGAGGATCAAAGACGCTGGAGAACGTAGCGTCCTTGAAGGCGTTCTGACAGTACCATGCTCTTTCATAGAGCTCTGCCATGCTGGTCAGATTGTTCAGGGAGAGGACTAGTTTGAACTAGGGCGTGGCATTGGAAATCAGCATCTTCACTTGCTCCGACTCGGACAAGTGATCTTTCACTTTCTCGGCCAAGCCTCGCCATCTATCGGCAAAACTGACAAACTCTTCATCAGGTTTCATCTTCTCTGCTATGAGGTCAGTGATGGATAGGGAGGGTGCGACTCTGTCTTGGTATCGTTGAATGAATTTTCGAGAAACGATACCATAGTCCTATACTTCGGAGGGTTCCAAAGAAAAGAACCATTCGAGGGCCGGTCCCTCTAAAGATCTCTTGAACAAAAAGGCCAACGATCTCTTGTCGTTCTGCCAGAAGGATGATTCGTACATGAACTCCTTCAGGTGTGTGAAGGGGTTACCAGTACCGTTGTACTTCCGGTACACTGGCATCTCGGAGGGTGGTAGGTGGAACACTGGCAGACTCGGTAAATTGATCTCTGGTACAGCTTTGACCCCCATCATCTTTTGGAGGTTGTTGAATTGTTTGTCCATGCGCTCCATCTTCGCTAGCAACGCTTGCGTGGTCAGATCTGCCTGGGGAGGAGGAGGAGGTGGAGGTACTTGATAGGCCTGTTGCCTAGAGTACGTCGGACAAGGAGGACAGTAAAGAGGAGGTCCGGTAGAGCTTCCGCTATGCCCGAGGGCATTTTGATAAGCAGGCGTTAGTGGTCTAGCCGGTTGCCTAGAAGATGAAAGTTGCGGTCCAGCTGGCCGAGAAGTAATATGGAGGCCCTCCATGGCCTGATGAATGTAAGGAGGATGAATAGGAGGTTGTTGAGGGATAGCAGGGGGAGCCACAGGGTTCGGCTCAGCAAGCTGCGTGGGTGCCTTCCCCTTCAGAATAGACTGGACCGCCTTGAACTGCTGAGGGTCCAGACGGGAGGCAAGAACTCCCAAAGCATTGACGAGATCCGAAGGATCAGAGGACAAGGGATCATTCTGATTCATGTCTCCCTCGAGAATGGGATCGGGAATCGCATACTCATGCGGGGGAGGATCAGAATATTGATTATGAGGATGAAAGAGAGGGGTCTGGACATTCCCATCTTGTTGAAACAGAATGGGGACAGAATTACGGGAGGCATCAGCATCTCTCCCGCTCTCATAGTTGTAATCAGAATCACGAGGGGCATTAGCATCTCCCTCGTAATTGACCATGGCGTCTGGAAACACACTCAAGTCCCTGCCCGATCGGAGCAGCATGATGTTAGATTCTTTTTTCAAGGATTGACAAACAAGTTGCACAAAGATTTAAACAAACAAGTGGATGTTTAGCGTGATTTTAAGATTCCTTGTTGAGTTATTTGGATTTAATTAAACCACAAATTCGCTCAAGGGACGGGATCCTAGTTTTAGTTCAGTATCCACCGTTATTTTCTATGGCTTTCTCTCACAACGTTTATGGAATCTAACCGGGACTTCAACTGGTACAACCAGCCCGATGATCAAGGAGGAGTACCTTGATTTTGGGGACTTATGGAGGCCTCAACGTCAACTTCTCTAGTCTGATCAAGGGACCAACCCAATCAGAGAGAGTTGATGACGTCAAGTAGAGTGTTCCTAAGAAAAGGAGGGTATTAGCCTCAATGCGTATGACCTGTAGCCTGGATGGCCTCTAATGCATAATACATAATGGGTAATTAGCACACAGATCACAAAAATCTGAGAACTGAAGAAGAAATAAGAAACTGTCTAAATAGCGTTGATGGTGGTAGACGCCATTCAAACAAAATCTTAATTTTTCACAGAAGCTCGGATTGCAGACAGCAGAGAAATAAGACTAAAAGGCGTCTGGGTGTAACGACGCAGTTTGAAATGCGTCGCTGTTCCTGGACGCTTTTCAAGTCGCAGAAGCAGTTTTCTAGGAGGAATTTCTGGATTGATTCCTCCTCAAACAGGATAAAAACAGTAAATAATCAGTTCATGCAAGATTTTTTTGTTTCAGATTTTAACAGGATGATTTTAGCAACTAAACAAGTAAGACATCAATCAATCACTCAGCATTTCATCACAAAAACAGCTTTTTAACTAATCAACGGGGAGGGCAAGATCTTGCCACTGGGGTGTGCACGTGATGCACGTGGGAAATTAACTAAACTAAAAACACTCACCAATTGGTAAGGACGTGTCGAGAGACACAAGTGGTGCACCGTGGGTGCCCGATTGATGATAGCAAGAACAAAAGAATTAAACGATGGCGAGACCTAGTCCCACCGTGATCGCCAAAAAAGCTGTGAGTGCTTAAAATGATTGTGTGATTATCATGAAAAATCTATGTTGTTTAAGTGCAAAATAAACCTATTAAAAAGAAAACTAAGTGAAGTGATCGCCAGAAACTTTTGACTTAAAAGTTCCAAAAGAAAGTTTTGATCGCCTACCTGTTTAAACGCGGAAAATGTTGAGTCATTTGTTCCCCTCCTTCAGCCGGCTGAAGAAAGAGAGCCCTTCCTCTTCTTTGTTCCTGTTGTTGAGGTGAATTTGAGGATCGTCCAGAGTCCTTTGATTTTGTGCTATTTCCTCCCTTGATTCTCCTCTTTTTGCAGCTTGCAGAAATATAGAAAGAGAAATGAAGAAATGATGAGAACTTAAGTAGAAATAGTATCCATTCTAACCAAAGTTTTAAACATGCAACTAAACAGCAAACTTACTTGTTGAGATGGCTTTGAAACCCCTTAATCAAATAGGTTTTGGAAAATGATGTTGTGGTGTGTGTTACATGGAGTGATGATGAATGCAAGATTAATGAATATGTAAAATGAAAATGCAGAAATGAAACACTTATGTCGAATGGATGAAGCCTTGAATTGGATGAAGAATAGACGTCGACTTCTGGAAACAACAGCGCTTCGGCGTTTGGACGTCGTTGCTTCGATCTTCAATCACTAACTCTGATTCTAACTTCTCTCTTTTTTTTTTTTAACTTTCAAGATGCAAGGTATTTATAGACTTCTTCTGCGTCCGCGGATTTACATGGAAAAATTTGGATTTATCCATCTTAACCAACAGATAAATACATATTAATTTATCTTTATCTGTAATTATCTAAAACGCGTCTACCATTGTTGACGCCTTTCAGATTAATTAGAATAAGGATAAACATCCGGGAAAACTTATCTTTATCTGTATTAGCTAAAACGCGTCTACATGTGTAGACGTCTTTTACACTAATTAAGATAAGGATAAACATCCGGAAGAGAAGTAGAAACAGCCTATGAAACCTAAAACGCGTCGTACCTGACAGACGCCTTTTAGCTAATTAATCAATTGATTAAAATTCAAATTTAAACGTTAAAATAAGAATAATGTCTAAATGGCGTCCACTCAGGTAGACGTCTTTTATACTTGTGCATATTTTAACTGAAATTTGAGTTAAAATCAATTCAATTGATTAACTTAAACATGTCTGTTCGACCCGACACTCAAAAAGATCAATAAAAATTAATCAATGATTAAATATTAGACCATTCTGAGGCATTATTATATGATATGAAATTTACTCGAAATGACGTCAAAATTAGCGTGTCTACAGATATTAGTCCGTGGAAACTGCGAACATCATGGATGCTCATAGGCTGGGGCCACTCAACAATCTCCTTGACCTTTTCAGGGTCAGCAGAAACTCCCCTATCTGATACTATGAAGCCTAAGAAGGTTACTTGATCAGTAAAAAATGCGCACTTCTTAGGATTTGCATACAAGCTCTCTTTTCTCAGCACTTCACACACCTGACAGAGGTGGCCCAAGTGGTCCTCCCTGGTCCTACTATAAATGAGAATGTTGTCGAAGTAGACAACAACAAAGGAGCCCATGAAGGGTCGGAGGACCTAAGTCATCAGCCTCATGAAGGTGCTAGGGGCAATTGATAGTGATGGATATAGGTGTCCTCTAAGCCAATCCATAAGGCACCTATTTCAATCTGGTTCACTAATCAATGGCATTAAATTCATTATGTAGATTGACACATTTATAATTGTGCATAATGAAGTCCAGGAATATGTGCAATAGTCATCAGATTATGATAAGATCATAATAATAAGACTGATGACTTATAAACAAATATTCTTAATTGTTCATAGTCGTAGGATGTTTGAGAAGGACATCAAACATCCGGTAAGACTAGTACAGGTTATTCCAGCTCATATGATGAGGGTGACTGATCTCGTTAGTTACTCGTGTGGAGACACAATGGTAAACCTATAGGTGCTCATTGGGGAATGAGTTCACTGAACTGATCCGACATGAATCGCCGAATGGTAATTTACCTGACTGTCAATCGGCTTGATTCATCGTCACAGTGGTGTGGTTGATCCTTGGACTTGAGACACCAAAGACACCTTGTCGGTGGACTTCTGGACTTTGACCTTGACCAACGAATCCCTATCCACGGGATCTCTAATAGTCAAGAATCAGATCCAGCAGAAGACCTTCGAAGGTGATTGTGTGTTCAATAAAGGATCGTTCGCTCTCAGGCAACTGGAGAGAGAATGCTCTAGAATAGATCTGCAGGAGTCTCTGGCCAGAGCAGAAATAATATCAGAAAAGATGTTTTCCGATATTGTACAGTGGAGTTTGATTCAAGTGAGTTGACCATCTAGGGTTTGACAGTTGACCATACCCTAGGTTAACTCGAGAGCATTGTGCGAACGAAGGATTATAGTCACGCGATAACTGTGGACGGACAGGTTTCATGAGTGGGTTGCTAAACCCCATTACCTTCCGGGATCATGCGGTGTTGCTTGGCACCCAACTTGATCAGAAGTTTGACCAAATTTGCATGCGATGTTAATTCAGTTAAGTAATTAGTTAATATATAGATATTAATTAATTACAATAAGTTAATAACTAGTTATTAGACTTAACGGGCTGAAAACCGGACTGGTTAATGGGCCTAGAGGGTCACATGCAATAAGATTCTCAGTCGGTGGTACATAAGAGGGATTTATATTAACTCAGAGACTTTTGTGAAAAGTCGTGCTGACTTAATATATATGCGCGCTGTTGAGAAACCTTGGGCCAAGCTCCAGAGTTTCCCCGTGCTAGCCATCATCCCCCCTTTCTCTCTCCTTCTCTGGGTGCCGCGTTCGAGGCGCCAAAACAGTCTCCGTCTCCACCGCGTATGATTCTCGAAAGTCGGGAATTCCCATCGGCAGATTTTACGGCAATCGTTGCGGCGATGGATCTTCAGCGAGCGAGCTGATATGGACGAGGGAGAGAGGACGAACCACCGTGGAGGATCGCGTGGATACCGCTGGAGGCCGGATGCTTGTGCGGCTCACGGCATCGCCTCGACGGAACTGAGACGAAAGCGGATTCGAATCCGCACACGGTAATTAGATTACAACCCGGTTTTCGGTTTTAGTTTTTCGTTCTGAATCAGATCAGCATGCATCGGGCGAGATAATATTTTATTCATCGTTTCCGCTGCGTTCTTTACGTCCCGCCCGGATCCCAACAGTGGTATCAGAGCCAGGTTCCGCTCTGATCCACTCCGGAATGATAAAATTAATGTTCTGAAATTATTTCCATGCTAAGATTATGTTTCTCTCATAGAAATTACTTATGGGATGAGTACACAATAATCGAATTATTTTTCTGTAGAGAAAATCAAAATTTTTGAGGGTTTCATCGCATTCTTCATGGAGATGAAGAACCAGTTTTGTGGACTTCAAAGAGGGATTAATGGTGGTTGGACCATCTCTGTAGGTTTGCTGGTATGACCAGCTACCCCTCATTATCCCCGGAAATTTTCTATAGCGGCCGGTGGAGCTTTTGTTCCCATACTTTTCAAGAGTTGAAAAAGATTGAGGAAAGGCTATGGTTGAAAAACTGCACAAATCTCCATTTATGGAGGTTCACCAGCGGCGAGGGAGACGCCGGCCGGCCATCGCCGGCACCTGGAAGGAAAGGGGTGATTTTCCCCAGCCACCTCCAGCCACCCTCGCTGCCGGCAGCGGCGGCGGCGCCGCCCAAAACCAACAAGAAAAGGGCCCAAAAACCCTAACTGCGCCGGTCGAACCAGGGCCTGCGCGCCTAGACCGGCCGGTCCCGCGCCAGACGCCTGGCTAGGCTGGGCCCGGCCCGGGCGGCCCAAGGGCTAGACTTGGTTGGGCCAGGTCGCGCCTGGGTCCAAGCCCCTGGCCCGAGCCAGGCTGAGCAAGGCCCAACCCTAGCAGCCTTTGGCCCAAGCCCACATGCCCATTATGCCCGGACCCAGCCCATTAAACCCTTAAAATATTTTTTTTTAACCCCTTTGCATATGATCCCCACCCCATTTAACTAAAATATTAAAATTAATTTCTATTTAAAATAAGTTTTAAACAATATTTTATTTATTTTTGTTAATTAAGGGGTTGTTTTAAGATATGATCTTAAATAAAGGGGATTTATATGGAAGATGTGATCTTTTAATCAGGTTATCTATTAAGATATGATCTTAGTTTATTAACCATTGTTGTTGAATCCTTTTAATTAAGTAATTAGAGGGATAATTTAAGATATGATCTTGAATTAATTAACAAGTGTTGTTAATGATTAATTAAGATATGATCTTAATATAAGAGGGGTTTGATTTTAAGATGTGATCTTAAATAAAATTAACATAATTTGTTGATTTACGTTTAATTAAAGTAATTTAAGGGGTTAAAATTTAAGATTTTGATCTTAAATTATAATTAGCAAGTGTTGTTAATTAAACTTTAAGTTGTGACTTAAATATAATTAACAAATGTTGTTAATTTAATTTTAAGTCATGATTTTGAATAGAATTAACAAAAGTTGTTAATTTTGTTATAATTAAGTGATTAGATTAATATTAATAATTTCTTAGCAATTGTTGTTAGGAAATTATTTTAATAATTTAGAGACACTTAATAACAGTTGTTAAGTGATTAATTAACCCATTATAATACTTATAATTAAGTTGATTATTTCTTGAGTAATAAACCTTAATAAAAGTTATTAAGGATTAATTAAGCCTTAATAATAGTTATTAAGATTATTAATTAGTTTACTCAAATATCTCTTAATTAATGGTTTTAATGATCTAATCTACTTGGAATTTAATATTTTATAAATGTTATTAAAAGATTAAATTAAGTCTAAGATGTTAGACTATTTTAATTAGAAATGTTCTAATTATTATTTCTTAATAATTGTTATTGAGAAATATGATTTAATTAAGGGGTTTTAACAAGGAGTTGTTAAGGGGTTAATAATTTGAGTTGGAAATTCTTTTATAAATGTTATTTAGGTTTTTTTTAATTCTTTCTAAATGTTAGATTGTTTCACATTAATAATTGTTATTAATGTGAATTGAAATTAATCTAAGTGTTAGATTAATTAATTTAGAATTGTTCTAAATTATGCATGGAATATTTTAGAATTTTAATTTTAGCTTTGTGTGCACATGTTGATGTGTTTAATTCTTTAAATTAGATTTAAATGCATGTTAAAAAATATGATTTTCGAAATTCGAATTATCCAATTTTGATTGGAACTCAGGTTTTAAGAAAACCAAAATTATTATATTTTCAAAATTTTAGCCTTCATGTGATGTGTTTTATCATGTGTGGATGGTTAAAATTTGTGGTGGTCATGGACATGCACTTAGTTAAATTTCATATCATGTGATGATGTGTGATTATGTAGATTGTTATAGAAGTGTTAATTAATGAGGCATGCGTGCCTCCCTCTCTCTCTCATTCCATTGTAATTCTATCTCTCTCTATTATTGTATTCGACCATAAGGCTTTATCTTACAATTAATTTGTATTTGAAAATATTTCAAATTCTGTTTTATATTTGTAATTGATCGCGCCAACCGAGAAGAGGCGAGGATGATCCACAAATGCAATTAGGAAGGCGACAAGAGATGAGATCACCAGTGGCTATGTATTTGCATGTTTAGATTATATAAATGTTATATAGTTTTGGTGATTAATTGTTTGGCTCCAGTTAATCACTGTGCTGTCCATGACCACATAATGAACATGTATGGTTGATGCATGCCTTTTAGTTTTTTATTATGAATCGATTGCTAATATCTAGGTACAGTTAAATATATATGATATATTTATAAACTATCACCCAGGATGAGACCAACTTAACATAAACAAAACCTTCAACATAAAGTCTAAGACGGAGCGCGAGTCATTGAGAATGCACCGCGTGGCTCTCCATCAATATAGTTCTTAGAACTTGATTTAGTGATAGCAGTTTCTATGTGTTTACCCGAGATTTGCCACCATCTGATGAAAAGACTATTAACTATGGCATCTTGATGCTTTGAGATTGGAATAGACGAACGGTGTAGTTATCCTTGCGTTTACCCGGGAGCTGCATTCTTACTCTACTCTGTCACGTATTGATGATAAAACTTAGATCAGGTATAATGGTCTACTGTATTTACTCGGGGCCATTAAAGATCTGGAAGCCGAAATAAGATCAGATATTGCAAGGAGTTGCAATTACCATGAGATGGTTGCTTTAGGATAATGATATGATACTATGTGTTTACCCGAGGTCATACTATGATTCTTGGAGATTCTGATCATCACTAGGAGACCGTTGGAGTCTTCCGTTCTGTATACCTGAAGGTTATACAATCCGTCGAAAAATAGTGGGAAATGATTCAAGATAAAAGACCATAATTGAATTATTAGAACTATCTGCTTAAATCACGTTATTTCCTTCGATTCACTAATATGTCGTCTATTCGAGATGTTGGCATGTTAGATGCCAATACTTCTCATACTCAGACTGACTAGAAAATTCTAAAGAATGTCTTTAGGGGTGAGTGAAAGTCACTATCCTAATTAGATATTATAAATCCTCTTACTTGGATAGACCAAGGTGAAGAGGTACTCATGGTATGCCTTTCTAAAAGGCAATGATTGTCATGAATTCTCTTATTTGGATAGACTAAGATGAAGAGATATTTATGTGCCTTTGAGAAAGGAAAGTGGTAAGATTTTAAACGATCGAATCCACACCTGAAAAGGATAAAAGAAAGTCAGCTGAGATAGAGAAGTATCAATTCTCCCACTGCAACCAATATAAGGATACTGGTAAAGGCAAAATGAATATGAAACTTGAAAGAAGTCTCATATATTCTTATTATCAACTTTTGCATATATATTGGAGAATTAGTGTATCTAATATGAGATATTAGAAAATGATTCTCAGAGCTGCGATAATGTGCAGACTTAGACAAGTAAAAGAAAATCGAGAGAATGCAAGTATTGAGTTAGACTCAACAATTGTTCATGATAATCATAGGTTACTGTCAGACAGTAAATCTTTGTATGTCTATAGGAGTCTAATATGAAACTGAATAATTGTTATTTAGTTGCATGAGATATCAAGAATTATAAAAGTGAATAATGTTGACTGAGAAGGAACAATAGTTGTTCAAATCAGTCAATGCACTATAGATTCTTGAAGTGACATTTCATGTGATGAATGTTCACAAGTCTCCTATAGAAATGAATCCTGATTATCTATGGTATTGTACACAGGGTTGTACAATAAGAAATTATTGATGCTTATACATATTGATGTAAATAGCTCAAATGCCAAAGATAATCACTACTATTGACTTACCTTATAGTTTACTCTTGGAATGATTCGACTGTATGTACTTACTGAAGTACAAGACGAATACATCTGAAAGATTAAGGTATAAGATCAATATGAAGTATTAGAATTTTTGATTTGATCAAAGAAATTAATACTTAAGTATATAATTCACATAAATCATTAAGAGGATAATTGTATACTCGCTCGATTGATTCTCATTGTATATTATAGTAATATGATAGAATGAGGAATTGCACCTTATTAAGATATGGTACAATACATAATAAGATTTGCCTAATTCTTATCCTTGTAAACATGAGTATGAACATTAGATGTCCATGCTTTACAGATGGTTCCAAATAAGTCAGTGTATGTCCATATAAGATATGGAAACCAAATAATTCATATGAGATGTGAATTATGAACAAACCTGATTTAAAAGTCAAGTATTACCGTGGTGTGAATTTGTGAATGTCTAAAGAGTTTGGACATTACAATTATTGGCCAGGCGATAATGAAATAATTATCGTCCTGAAAGTTGTCTTCTGTGAAGAGGAATATGTCCTCAAAGAAGATAGTGAGAGCTGATAAAACTAGAAGATATTCTAGATTCACAAGCTAACATAAGATTATTAGATAATATTTAGTTGTTTGGAACTAGTCATAATATATTACAGAGCTTCATAGATTTTTTTTGAGATTATCTCAGTGACTAAAAAGATATGTTTGACATATCTGATTTAGCAAGATGAGAGGAGCTCAAAATAGATTATGATATAAAATCTATGATAATGATGCTCTCTATAATTACAACTTTGAGATTGATAAGTTGTCAATACTACCTATCATTATTATGAGATGATGACAGTTGGATATTAAAAGCGCTCTCTCAATGTTATTGAGGTAAAGATGTATATGATACACCTTTAAACCTTTTAGAATGTTCAGGAAGCAAGTTATGATTTCAAAATTATTTTGAATCAAACTGAAGCTTCCTAAGTTGTAATAAAAGTTTTGACTTAATGGTCAAATACTACGTGATCATAAAGAATAGTCACGGATTGTGTGTGTTCAAAAAGGACAGTGGGAGCACGGGCGCTTTAGTAATGCTTTATGACAATAACATCAAAGTCATTAAGAATGACTTCAGGATGTTACTATTAGTGAAAGCATTGTTAACCATGTTTTCATCCATAATAGGTTTAGTTATAATATCCCACGTATTGGAAATACAAATCTATTAAGATAGATCGGTGGGGATATTATATTAACCTGTATGTCAAGATGTTTGGCATAAATTTCATAACAAGTCTCAATTGTTGAGATATGAAATTTATTCCTTTGCAGAAAAGGTTTCTTAAAGGATACAGGAGTGAAATGCATCGTTAAGCACTTGAAAAGTGCTAAGGATGCACTCACACATATGGAGAGGATAATTTGAAATTATGAGTTCACACTGACTCAAATTTCAAGTCAAATAATAGATTCAACCTTCTAATAGAAAGGGATGGATTGGAATGGTTCCAATCCAAAACTCGATATTAAGGTGACGACATAAATAAGTGATATTGTTATTATAACAGTGTGGATAAAAAGGTTCATCCCTGAACTAGATGTAGTTCTAAAAGGTCTCTGATACCATCCTATCGTTGTAGGACAACAGTGGGAGTGATCAATTATGTGATCGAGCCATGGTCTCTTCAGAAGTTGCAGAACATTCTAAGGCTCTTTTACAGGTTTAGAGACAAAAGATTAAGAGGAAATAACGTAATGAAAAATATTCTATCTTTAGATAATTTAGCAGATCCCTGACCAAGTCTTAGTCATAAACTTTTTGTGAGCATTACCTAGATTTGATGGAGATCAAATGCGAAGGTGATTGGCTTGAGTCTAAGTGGGAGATCGATGGATATAGGTGTCCTCTAAGCCAATCATAAGGCACCTATTTCAATCTGGTTCACTAATCAATGGCATTAAATTCATTATGTATATTGGCATATTTATAATTGCGCATAATGAAGTCCATGAATATGTGCAATAGTCATCAGATTATGATGAGATCATAATAATAAGACTTATGACTTATAAACACATATTCTTAATTATTCATAGTCGTAGGATGTTTGAGAAGGACATCAAACATCCGGTAAAACTAGTACAAGTTATTCCAGCTCATATGATGAGGGTGACTGATCTTGTTAGTTACTCGTGTGGAGACACAATGGTAAACCTGTAGGTGCTCATTGGGGAATGAGTTCACTGAACTGATCCGACATGAATCGCCGAATGGTAATTTACCTTACTGTCAATCGGCTTGATTCATCGTCACAGTAGTGTGGTAGATCATTAGACTTGAGACACTAAAGAGACCTTGTCGGTGGACTTCTGGACTTTGACCTTGACCTACGAATCCCTATCCACGGGATCTCTAATAGTCAAGGATCAGATCCAGCAGAAGACCTTCGAAGGTAATTGTGTGTTCAATAAAGGATCGTTCGCTCTCAGGTAACTGGAGAGAGAATGCTCTAGAATAGATCCGCAGGAATCTCTGGCCAAAGCAGAAACAATATCAGAAAAGATGTTTTCCGATATTGTACAGTGGAGTCTGATTCAAGTGAGTTGACCATCTAGGGTTTGACAGTTGACCATACACTAGGTTAACTCGAGAGCATTGTGCGAACGAAAGATTATAGCCACGCAGTAATTGTGGACGGACAGGTTTCACGAGTGGGTTGCTGAACCCCATTACCTTTTGGGATCATGCGATGTTGCTTGGCACCCAACTTGATCGTAAGTCCGACCGAATTTGCATGTGATGGAAATTCGGTTAGGTAATTAGTTAATATATAGATATTAATTAATTACAATAAGTCAAAAACTAGTTATTAGACTTAATGGGCTAAAAATCGGACTGGTTAATGGGCCTAGAGGGTCACACGCAATAAGATTCTCAGTTGGTGGTACATAAGAGGGATTTATATTAACTCGGGGACTTTTGTGAAAAGTCGCGCTGGCTTAATATATATACGCGCTGTTGAGAAACCCTGGGCCAAGCTCTAGAGTTTTCCCATGTTGGCCGTCATCCCCCCTTTCTCTCTCCTTCTCTAGGCGCCAGAACAGTCTCCGTCTCCACCGCGTATGATTCCCGAAAGTCGAGAATTCCCGTCGGCGGGTTTTTCGGCAATCGTTGCGGTGACGGATCTTTAGCGAGCGAGCTGATACGGACGAGGGAGCGAGGACGAACCACCGCGGAGGATCACGTGGATACCGCTGGAGGCCGGACGCTTGTGCGGCTCGCGGCATCGCCTCGACGGAACCGAGACGGAAGCGGATTCGAATCCGCACACGGTAATTAGATTACAACCCGGTTTTCGGTTTTAGTTTTTCATTTCGAATCGGATCAGTAGGCATCAGGCGAGATAATATTTTATTCATCATTTCCGCTGCGTTCTTCGCGTCCTGTCCGGATCCCAACAGATAGCCCAAACGGCATGACGAGCCACTCGTAAAGACCATCCTTAGTCTTAAAAGCAGTCTTCCACTCATCCCCTGACCGGATGCGGACCTGATGGTATCCACTCTTTAGGTCAATCTTGGCGAAGATGGTGGCTCCAGCCATCATGTCAAGCATGTCGTCAAGTCAGGGAATGGGGAACTTATATTTCACAGTGATTCTATTGATGGCGCGGCTATCAACACACATCCGCCAGGTGCCATCCTTTTTGGGGGTCAAGAGGGCTGGCACAGCACAAGGGCTGGTGCTGATTCGCAAAAAACCCTTCCCAATGAGCTCCTTGACCTGCCTCTGTAGTTTCGCGTGCTCGGTGGGATTTAAACGATAGTGAGGCAGGTTGGGCAAGGTGGATTCGGGGACAAAATCAATAGCGTGTTGTATGTCACGCATGGGCGGCAAATGATTCGGAAGATCCTCGGGAAAGACATCATGATACCTGTGCAAGATGGTTTCCACTTCCTCAACTGGTGGAGTGGAGTAACCTTCAGATGGATTACTCATGACGACAGCCCAAACCGAGGCTCCCTCGGAAACCTCGCCCTCAAATGCACTTGCTTTGATTATATGAAGGGATACCCTCGCTTTTGACTTTACGGCTACTTCTAGGTTGGGTGGGTTGGATGGGGAAGGAACGAGTGGAGAGGGGTTAGGTGAAGGTGTGGAAGGTGAATTTTCCCGAGATGGGATCTCCCCCTTGGCGGGGTTCTTAGGTGGGGAGGGATGCAAGAGAATCTTCCTGCCATTATGTTTGAAGACACAAATGTTGGCCTTGCCAAGTAGGGTAGCATCCTCATCATAGATCCATGGCCTACCCAAGATGATGCTTCCTACTTCCATAGGAAGGACGTCACACCAAATCGGCTTCTGATAGGATTGAAACACAAGGGGTACCACGTACCGGGTCCTGATGGGTAATGATGAGGCATTAATCCACGAGACTTGATATGGCTCAGGGTGAGTCTCAGGATCTAGGCCTAAACGAGAGACACAATCAGTGGAAATTGCGTTGATACAACTTCCACTATCAATTATGATCTTGCATGGCTGGTCGGCTATCCTAGTGTAGGTATGGAAGAAGGAGGTTCGATGCCAGTCCTCCTCTTTGGTCTGTGTGAGGATGCATCTCACCACACCAAGCCTAGTGTCCCCATGTGAGTCCACAATGCCCTCGATCCTAGCGTACCCCCTATGCACACACCCTAGGGTGGCACCATTCTCCTCAAATTCCTCATCTAAGGCTGGGTCAGGTATGTAGTTCTCCTCTTCTTCATGAGTGGAGGGCTCAATTAGCAGGGCCCTGGTGGGACACTGACTGGCATAGTGGCCAACCCCATGACACCGAAAGCAGTGATTACGAGAGCTCCCTATCTATTGGCTATCTCTGCTAGCTAGTCCGGTCCCTCTATCATCTCTCCTCTCAGCCCGTGGGATGGTGGAAGCCTAAGCCGGGGTAGTTAGAGGTAGGGGTAAGGGAGGGCTTGGGGTGGTGGCAGTAGGGACCCTTGCAGAAGTGACGGGAGTAGTTCCGGATCGCTCAGGGAAATGCATGGGACGATTAGTAGCCCCTCGGGAGTCAGGTTGCCGGAAGATGGGGGACCTAGTGGGCTTCTAAAACCGTTCCACATCTAAGGCGATCTGATAGGCATGTTCTAGTGTGACCACCTTACGTAGGAATAGCTCACGTTGGATGCTCTCATGCAACCCTGCCCGAAACCTCAATAAGGTGACCCTACTATCTTCGCCAATGCCACACCTGAGACAATAGTCATCAAATTCGGCTGTGTACTCAGACACCGTCCGGCCGTCTTGAGTCAACCTCTGCCACTGGTCTAGGAGGCGATGCTCATAAGATGGAGGTACATATTTCTCCGGCAATTTCTCTCTCATCTCCTCCCATGTGGAGATAGGTCTTAGCCGCCTTGCAGTACGAAGATGCTCCACATTGAGCCAGTAGGTTTTGGCTCGACCCACAAGCCTCATAGAAGCAAGGCTCACCTTCCTCTCTTCACTCATGGTATACCAAGTAAAGTACTGGCTCATCCTTGCCTCCCAGTCAAGATAGGCCTTGGGATCTATGGTACCATCAAAAGTCGGAGCATCTACCCTCACACTTCGGAGGATGTGATCATCAATGTCGGGGTAATCTCTAGGCCATCTATCAAACAGTCCACGCTCTCGGCCACGCTCATAGGCATTCCTAACCCGTGGTGGGTTGGGGATATCATGTTCGCCTCTCTCACCCATGCCCCTATACCCATGTGGAACCCTCTCAAAGCGTCCGGGGTCTCGCTCACGGTAAGGCTCATCCCCTTGAACCCTGTAAGGGTCGGGAACCCATTCATGTTCATCAAAATAATAACGGGGGCCTCTCGCAAAAGGTGCGCGGTCCCTCCTATAGCCGTAGGCCTACCCTCGTACCCATGGTAGGTCGGGGAATGGGTCGTATTCGTCATACTTACCATAACCTCGGGGAACTCTATCGCATGGCACATGATTTTGTCCATGGCCATGGACACCCATCCCATCCCGACATAGGTCAGGATATCGTTCTTGGGCTAACCCGTCGTCAAACTCTACTCTCCTGTGCGGCGCTCGCTCCGGAGGCACGCGATTGGGCTCGTGGTCAAGGACATCCTCCTGACCCTGGGGTGGGTCGGGGGCCCTAACTGGCTCTCCTTGGCGGTTATCTAGGTGATCACGTAATCCCGCACGTTCCTCCGCCTCTTGGGGTCTATCTAGAGGATTCTCTAGATTATTCACTCGTCCTACCACGACTCTCATGGACTCCCCCAGGGTAGTGAGCATGTCGTCCACATGTTGGGTTAGTCGCCCAAACTGGTCGGTTATGTCTTGCAAAGATTTGCCCAAGAGGGTCTCTATGGTGTCTACAAGTGTGGGATCCATTACGGGATTGTGCTGAGATGCGGGACGGGACGAGTGATTTCTATGGGCTGACATGCAAGGCTTGACAGGCTTTGTGAACTGCAGGGATCCGAGACTCTAGGAATTAGTAAGCAAGTTGACAACAAGATCGACGTCCTCACTCAGTGAGCGGGAAGCTCAAGACGGGAACTCGTAATGGTGAAAGGGTGTTGAGCACCCGCAGCGTCAGCCCACTAAGTGAGTGGGACGAATCGAGGTAGCTGTGGAGCTACCGACAAATGTGAGGCCTGTCCGCACTAGGTGTGCTGACCTTGCGCTAATTGGAGCGCTGTGTTTCGCAGTCTCTCTCTCACCGCCACAATAATAATCACTCAGTGTGGTGGAACGCTCTCTCACTCCGGCGCTATGCAATTGATGCAAATACTAAACGAACAGATAATATTAGAGCAGAGTTCAGTACTTACCTAGCCAGCCTGCAAGACCGACTCCGACTGGAGACGAGGGAGAGCGGGGGTGCGCGGAATATCCACGTAGTGCCGGTGTTGCTTCAGTACATGTGTACAACCGCTTTACGCCTCACGCAGGAGGGGAAGTAAATAATCATTTACATGCCATCATTCTATTCCCCATGCAAGAGGACAAATCAGCCATAAATCTCCATGCAAGGAGAATAATCTATGTAAAATATTATGCAGATCTCCCCGAATGATGGCCACGTCAAATCTCCTTGGAAGCCTATCCAGGATCTCCTCGGGGCATGTAGGGTGAAGTGTGAAGATCTTCTACGCAACTTGCCGAGGCCTTCACAAGCCCTCGTGTAGAGCGCTCTGGGGAGGGGAGCCTGGTCAGCTGGGTCTACACTCAAGCAGGGCGCAGTGCTCCAAGTCCTGGTGCTGTACGTGCATGCATGCGTTGGGAAGGGCAACTTCTGCTTTTAGATGTGGCCCACTGCACCGGGCTCACTGTCGCGAGATGTGGGGTCTCTTGGGCCCGAGGAAGAGGGGTGGATGGGGTGCGTGGCCAACGCGCCGCGTTTATAAGGGGCACGAGCGACGATGTCGCCGTGCTCCTCTCTTCTTCCTCACGCACGGGCGGCTCAACAGGGGGGGGGATTGTCGGCGACCATGGCCGCAGATGCCAGGTGTGGGCCTGCAAGATCCTCTGCGTGGATCCGCTGTGCTCTCCTTCCTCGCGCATGGGAGGTGATAACGTGCTGGAAGCAGGTGCTGCCGGTGACCCTGGCAGGTACGGGTGTCGTCGGCCGGCAGATGGGGTGCTGGGGAGGAGCGGAGCCAGGCGGTGATCGGAGCTATCACGGCGTGTACGTACAAGAAGGGGGGGTGGGGATCTTGGAGGGCACCGACTGTGCCGTGTGCCTAGGGGAGTTCAATGACGGGGAGGCGCGGGTAGAGCCGCAGGCCGCCTTGTCCTTGCCCGGAAGAGAAGGGCGAGCGCTGTAGTGGCCTGGCATTGGGAGCGGTTCGACCAGCTGGTCCTGCGAGGGTCGACGGCGATCCCAGGTGGGGACGAGTCGGCGCGTGGACACTGTCGGCGGTGACCCCGGCCCCCTGTCGTCAACGACCACGGTCGACGGCCTTCGCGGGTTGCGCGGTTGGGCCGCGCAGGGTCCCTCCTAGGTGTTCATCTTGGCTGCTGCTGCTGTGTTCTTTTTGGTGGTGGTGGGGGAGGCGCAGGGGAACGATGGAGAGGGGAAGGATAGGAGAGAGAACAGGTGGTGAAGGATTACAACACAGGAGAGAGAGGGGGGGGGAAGCAAGGCTCGTCACCGACGAGCTTACGGGCCCGGGCAACAGCTCTTGGTTGATGTTGTTGTGGTCGCCCAGTTGGTGGCAGCTCTTGGTGTCCTCATCGCCAGGGAGGACGATAGGGTAGAGAGAGAGCAAGAGATAGGGGAGAGAAGGTGGTGTTATGAGAGAGAAAAGGGGGCAGGGATGAAGTTGGGGGGTTACTGTGGTGTGGTTTGGTCGGCCCCAATGCAGTCGGAGTTGCAGTGACGACGTTGGTGGACGATAGGTGCGGGCCCTGGCCACGGATTATGGTGGGGAAGCAACAACTGAGGGAAGAAGAAGAAGAAGAATAGGAAGACGAGGGGGCTGTTAGGAACTGGTAAGAGATAGCTGGAGGAAGAAGACAAGAATGGAGATGGGCGGTGGCGCAAAAGGTGGTGGTGCGAATGGTGCACCGCGCCGGATGGCGCCGGCAACATGTGTAGTCGAGGATCCTAGGGCCGTGAGGACATCCCCAAAGCCCGCTCTGATACCAATTTGACGCGGAACGTCGGCAAGACGGTGGGTCGAAGGCGGGAGGGACGATACGAACACGGGCCTCACACCCACGGCCTCTCGCTGGAACCTCTCTCAGGCGACCTCCGTGGAGGGACGAGCTCTCATCTCACACTATGAGGAGAGGGAGAACACAATAACACAAGCTTTCATTCATTCTAGCATGCCTACAAGGGAAGAGATGACCCCTTTATATAGGGAAGGGCATCTCTTGGTCAAGACAAGAATGACCTCATTATAAAAGAAATACCAAACATGTCCTAGGGGCAGGAAATGACAGAAATAGCCCTTAAGACTAGACTAAAATAAAATGCATAACTAGACTCGATCCTAGATAAGGAGCTCGTCGCCAAGCCACAAAGACGTCTGCGTAGCACGTACTCGATGTCTGTGTGAGTGCTCAAATTAGGTGTGTCATTATCATGAAAAATTATGTTGTTTATATGACAAATAAACCTATTAAAAACTAAGTGAATGTGATCGCCAGAAACTTTTAACTAAAAAGTTCCAAAAGAAAAAGATTGATCGCCTACCTGTTTTGGAATTGGGAGATGTTGAAGTTCTTGATTCCCCTCCTTCAGCCGGCTGAAGAAAGAGAGCCCTTTTGACTTTGTTCTTGCTTTGAATGCCTATCGGACTTTGAGGATCATCTATATTTCTTTTCCTTATTATTGATTCTCTCCTCTTTATCTCATTTTGTACCTTGCAACAAACGAAGATAAAAATAAATAATAAGAACTCAAGCAGAGGTAGTATCTATTCTAATGAAGATTATAATCATGCAACTTAAACAAATAACTCACTTGTTTAATGGTCTTTTAAACCCCTTAAACATGGATTGGAAAATAATGCTAGTGAGTGTGTATTGCATGGAGTGATGTGATGAAAATATGATACTAATGTGATAAAAATATGAGAATGATGTAGAAACCAATTAAGAACTAAGTTGGATGGTCCCTGGAAAGTCTTGGTCTTGAAAGCTCTTGAATAGACGAAGAAGCGATGAAGAAATGATGTAGACTCCTGGAAATAGCACTTCGATCCTTCAGCGTTTGGACGTCGTCGCCAAGATTCTTTGCTCAATTTTCACTCAATTATCACTAATCTTTCAAGAATTATCACTAACTTTTTAATGACCAAGGAGTTGGGTATTTATAGGCTTAAGTTTACGCATCCGCAGTTACTTAAAGATTAACATGAAAGATTTTGAAGTTTATCCAACTAAGAAACAAATAAACACATATTAATCCATCATTGTCTGTAATTATCTAAAAAGCGTCGTCCATGGGAGACGTCTTTTAGACTAATTAAGATAAGGATAAACATCGGGAAGAAGAAGCAGAAACAACTTAGGAGACTTAAATGGCGTCGTGCAGTGCCGACATCTTTTAGTTTATTAAATAAATTAATTAAAAATCATATTAAAAATCAAAATAAGAATAAACTCTAAATGGCGTCTCCACAGGTCGACGTCTTTTAGAATTTTTATATTTGATTAAAAATTTGAGTTAAAATGAATTTCTTTAATAAACTTAAATTATGTCTGTCTGACCGATGTCATTTAGACAATTAATTCAAAAAGATTAATAAAAATTAACTAAGGATTAAATATCAGACCATTTTGAGGCATTATTATATGATATGAAATTTACTCAAAATGATGTCAAAATTAGCGTGTCTACAGCTGCCGTACCTTGGCATCGTCTTTGCAAGGAAGTGAAATGAAATGGAATGTACTGAAAAGGTGATGCCAAGGTGTGATGAGACACGCTCTTAACATCACATGGTTGGAATTTTTCTCAAAATCATCAATGAAGATAACTCAATAATATTGATGGAATCAATCCTGTCTAGATGAAATAGACAATAAAATAAAATAAGGTCGATCAACCTCCACGGATTGGGAAGTACCCCAGGTCATAGACATTGCAGGTTTCATCATGGGGAGCGATTGCCAGCTAATGTGGCGTGATGCAACCATGATGGATCTTTAAAAGAAAACAAGAAATATTTGAGATAAAGAATCCAAGAAAGGATAGAATTCCAAGGATATCTTCAAGCGAACCTCAAAGATAATCAAAATACTCAATTCATAATGGAATATTTCATATCATGTTGGAATTATTTGATCAATGGTCTGACACTTAATCAGTAATTAATTCTTATCACAATTATATCAAAGTCCTACATGATGCATGCTGGGCTAAAGAAAAATATAAAATCAAATAAAACATAAATTAATCAAGTATAATATTGTTAAATTGTCATTAATGAGTCAAGATACCAATTCTTGTAATTCAGTGCTATGCCGAAGCTCGTTTATCCACGCACTGTATTACAAAAGCGAAACTATCGTCCTCATTAATTAACAATCAAACGGCCTATCCGTGCGATTAAGAATTCTATAGAATTATCACTGTTTTTGTTGAAGGGGAACTCAAATTCCAGTTTCATCAAAGGGTGAGTTAATTATTGCCCTTCTGCAGGGGTGAGTTAATTCTTGCCCTTACGCATTAACTAGACGGTAAGCGTTACCAGGAAAAGCATGCGATACAACATAAGGTCCTTCCCAATTGGGTTGGAGCTTAGAACGCGGACCACCAAGTTTTACAAAGATTCTTTTAACAACCATTTCACCAACTTTGAACTTACGTTCAATGACTTTCTTTTGATAAAAACGTGCTAATCTATTTTGATAAACTTTTGCATGGTTAGCAGCTGACCATCTTTTTTTTTCTAAGAGTTCCAATTGAGCAAGGAGTGTTGAACGGTGTTCATCAATGGAAAATTCCTTATTCAATTGTACTCTTAATGACGGTATAAGGATCTCGTATGGAACTACTACCTCCATTCCAAATGTTAAGGATTAAAGAGTCTGCCCAGTGGGCGTGCGGATTGAAGTTCGGTAGGCCCATAGAGCTTCAATCAATTTTTCTGGCTAATCTGTAAATTTATTAGACTTGCACGTCTTTTTGATGATTTTTATCAAAGTCTTGTTAGTTGCCTCTACTTGGCCATTGCCTTGCGGATAATAAAGAGACGAATGATGCAATGCAATTTTGTACCTATTGCAGAGGTCTTTCAGTTCTTGTGACACGAACTGCGGTCCATTGTCGGTGACGATGGTACTTGAAATTCCAAATCTGGTGATGATGTTCTTCATGATGAATTTGCAGACGGTTGATGCTTTGACTTCCGTATATGCTTCAGCTTCCGCCCACTTGGTGAAGTATTTTGTTGCCGTGAGGATGAAGGACTTCTGCTTAATGCCGGAATCAGGATTGCCAAGGGGTCCAATGATATCGAAAGCCCACATGGAGAAAGGCTATGGGGAGGAAACATGATGGAGTGAAGATGCAGGAGAATGAATCTTATCGGCGTGAAGTTGGCACTTGGCACACCTACGGACATATCTTACACAATCTTCTTCCATGGTTGGCCAATAAAATCCTTGTCTAAGGATTTTCTTTGCTAGCATCTGTCCATTAACATGGCCACCACAAACTCCAACATGAGCTCCTTTCATAACCTTCTAAAGTTCATCTTTGTCTAAACATCTTAGAAGAACTCCATCAAAACCTCTTTTGTATAATGCTCCCCCAACTAGGGTGTATCTTTGAACAACTCTCCTGATAGCCCTTTTCTCCTCAGCTGTGGCTTCCTCAGGATATGATTGATCTTCACAATATTTAGCAATTTCGTAGTACCACAGTTTCTGCTCATCATCCATCTCTTCTAACAGCTCCATTAACATAATCTCTCTTTTTTCCACAATATCTCCATCTTTGACCTTCTTCAGAAGCTTCTCTTTAGTCCTAAGGAATGAGGAGTCTTTCATGGCAGGTGAAAGACGCCTATGAACGATGATTGATTCGGATTGTTTGCTGATTGAAAAATTAAGAGAAGATGCAAGTAAAGCTAGAGCATCAGCTAAGATGTTCTGATTCCTAGGAACATGGACGAAGATCAACTTTGTGAAAAGCTTAGCATAAGCAAAGGTGAGTTCTTGATAAGGCTTGAGCTTGGAATCAAGGGTTCGATACTTGGTTAACACTTGGCAAAGAATCAATTGGCTATCACCGACAATTCTGAGTTTTGTGGTACCATAGAGATGAGCAGCCTCAAAGTTAGTAAGGAGTGCCTCGTATTTAGCTATATTGTTAGTGACTGGAACGTCAAGCTGAAAGGCTTGTGGAATGGTGACACCTTTAGGTGATAACAGAACAATGCCGATACCCTTTCCATAGGAATTCAGAGCTCCATCAAAATACAGAGTCCACATATCATCTTTGACTCGGTTTATGGACATCAGTTCCTCATCCGGAAACTCCGATCGGACTGGATCAAAACGAGAAAGGGGGTGATGAGCGAGATGTTCTGCTATGGCATAGCCTTTGATCGCTTTCTGTTGAATATAAGTGATATCGAATTGAGATAGAAAGCTTTGCCATCGTGCTAACCTATCAGTAAGGACAGATTTCTCAAGGAGAAACTTTATTAGATTCATTCTAGCGATAAGATGGACTTCATGGGCTAGAAAGTAATGCTTTAACTTCTGAACCACCCATACAAGTGTTGCACATGTTTTCTCCATCGTTGTGTATCTCTGTTCAACGGGGTTGAGAAGTTTAGAGAGATAGTAGGCTGCCCTCTCCTTTCCTTCTTCATCCTCTTGTGGTAGGACAGCCCCCACTGTATCATCCAGGACATAAATATATAGTATCAACGGTTTGCCCGGAGATGGTGGTCTCAAAACAGGAGGACTTGCCAAATAATTCTTTAATCCCTCAAACGCCTCCTGACACTTATCGTCCCAATCAAATTTGACTCTCGGTTTGGTAAGCTCGTAGAACGGCTTACACCTTTGTGAGTGCTGGGAGACAAACCGGCAAATAAATTGCAACCTCCCGATCAATCCTCTCAACTCTTTCAAATTTTTGGGAGGTGGCATTTCTCTGATAGCTTTTACCTTATTGGGATCAATCTCAATTTCCCGTTTACTGACAATGAATCCAAGTAATTTCCTTGAAGATACCCCGAATACACATTTCTTGGGGTTCATTTTTAACTGATATTCTCTTTATCTTTCTAATACTTTTGCCAAAACTATGGCATGCTCAGCCTTAGTCTTAGATTTCACCAACAAGTCATCTACGTACACTTCTAGATCGATATGCATTATGTCATGAAATATTGCCATCATAGCCCTCTGATAAGTGGCTCCAACGTTCTTTAATCCAAAAGGCATGACGACATAGCAGTATGTCCCCCAAGGTATAGTGAATGATGTCTTTTCTTGATCTTCTTTAGCTAATCTGATCTGATTATATCTTGAAAATCCATCCATAAATGATAGGGTTTCTTAGCCAACAGTATTATCGCTGAGTACATCAATGTGAGGCAATGTAAATCATCCTTAGGACACGCCCGGTTTAAATCTCGGAAGTCAATACAGATCCTGACCTTCCCATCTTTCTTCATAACTGGGACTATGTTGGCTACCCATTGTGGATAGAGGACAACTCTAATAAATTTGGCTTTATGTAACATATCGACCTCTTCCTTCATCTTCAAAGCCATTTGTGGGTGGAATTGCCTTAACTTCTGTTTGACCGGGTAGCTCCATCCTTTAATGTCAACTTGTGTTCCACTAGTGATGAGTCTAACCCCGGCATATCTGTAGGCGCCCGGAACGTCCCCCGCCGCCGTTGCGTCTGTGAGGCTTTGGAATCAAGGGTCTCTCCGTTCGTCTTAGCACTGTGGTGATTTAAAGGGGGTTAGAAATAAAGGATGTGATCGCCAGGAGCATTACCTTTCGGTCCCTGTGCTCCGCAGGAGTGTAGAAGTTGATCGCGCGTTTTGTAGGAGCGGGAGATGCTGGTTCCTCCTTCTCTTCCTCCGGCCGGCCAGAGGAGGAGAGCCCGGTACTCTGCACACGTGAATGTGGTAAGGATCCCCTGGAAAGAAAAGACAGACAAAGAAAAGACAATTACCCAATTAGAACTGTGACATGTAGGATCCGTTCATGCAAACATAAAAATTAACTAAAATTAGAGGGAGACGCACCGGATGGGTGTTTGGGAGGGAAGGTGACCATATGTTATGGCCACCCACCTCCCGTTTTTTGTTTGAAACCTCTGGGGGTAAATAGGGATTGCTAAGTCATTCTAAGATGCATGCATGCAGATAAGTGCTCGTGTGTGAAAAGTGAAATGAGGTGTTGAAAGTGAAAGAAGAGAAGAGAGAAGAGGTTTAAGAAAACAAGCTCATTTGGGATGCAAAGGATTCTTCTGAGACTCCTCCCGACCGCTTGCCAACCTCCTCTGAGCCTTCCCTCCAAGAAGCCACCTCTTAACCCCAGAAAATCCTTAAGCCCCTTGCTTGAGAGGATGTGAGGGGTTTAAATAGGCGAAGGAAAAAAGGGGAGAAAACAGGAGTCTAAATCCCCGTAAATCACCCTTCAACCAATAGGGAGTGGTCAAGGGTTGGAGGTAGTGGACGCGGCAGTCGCCGGAGTGGGGAGTGGTCGGAGTAGTGGGGGACGAGGGCGGCGAGTAGAGGAGATCGTGGGGAAGACGGAGTCAAGGGGGTAGTTAAGGAGTGGACAGCCAGGTGACATGCCTTCCATTCTTGTGGTGGAAGGCAGCCCGACTGGCCTTCGAAGGGAGTGGAAGGCGAGGGGTGGCCTTCGAAGGAGGCCGAAGGCAAGGGGTGGCCTTCGAAGGAGGTGGAAGGCAAGGGGGCTGGCCTTCCACGAAAAGGTGGTAAAAGGTGAAAAAAGGTGGCTAAAAGGTGGAAGGCGAGGTGGCTGGCCTTCGAAGGGGGTAGAAGGTGGGGGGTGGCCTTCAAAGGCGGTGGAAGGCAAGGGGGCTGGCCTTCCACGAAAAGGTGAAAAAGGGTGGCCAAAAGGGTGGAAGGCAAGGTGGCTGGCCTTCGAAGGTGGTGGAAGGCGAGGGGTGGCCTTCGAAGGGGGTGGAAGGCGGACTGGCTGGCCTTCCACGAAAAAGGTGGCTAGAGTCGGGATTTGGTT
The DNA here is from genome assembly GCA_030544215.1 of Zantedeschia hybrid cultivar. NCBI lineage: Eukaryota > Viridiplantae > Streptophyta > Magnoliopsida > Alismatales > Araceae > Zantedeschia > Zantedeschia hybrid cultivar. The sequence continues at coordinate 48,529,032 of JARZZO010000009.1, forward strand.
AATGGGCCTAGCTGGTAGTGGGCTGAGATGGCTGAAATGAGGGGATTTTGGTGATGAAGGGCTAATGATGGGTTGGGTTCATGACCAAAAGGGTGGTCCAAAATCGGTGTCTACAATATCCTCATAACTCCAGGCGAAAGTGTCCTTATAATCCTTAAGAACTTGTACCATTGCCTTCTCATCCATTTCAGAAAGATTCTTGCTAACGAGGAAAACTTTAGGTTCGTCTTCAGTCCCTAGATTGATCTCTTTGGTGGGCTCTTCTACGGCAGCTGAGGGTTCATCAAATCTTTTTACTCCACTGGCATATGCCTCAGCTGCGTCCTCGTCATCTTCTTCATCTTCAACAATGGGATCTTTTTCGTGTATCAATTCATACACCCCATATCCATCATTAACTCACTCATCATCTACACACTCTTCTGGCATTTGAATAGGATTCTCTAACAGTTGAGGGATCATAGAGCAAGAAAGACATTTATCAGCTAAATCCTAAAGGTATCTATATGGAATTTGTTTACCCTTAGATTTTCTAGATTTCTTAACCTGACTAACCTGCCTAGAACTAGACTCACTAACTTTGCTAGACTCCCTATCCTGACCTAATGAGGACGAAGCATAATGAAAATTATGGGATACAGGTGGAAATATAGGAGAATCCTCTCGAGGGGAGGGGCAGAGTAGATCTAGAAGAGAATCTTGACCGAAAGACCCGCGCGATGGGGTACAATCGGACAAGTAGGAAGTTTCCTTAATGAGGATTTGGGAGAAATTTGTTGCCAAATTGGCGTTTTTTTTTTTAGAAAAGATGAATTAATCATAAAACAAGAGTGAATATGGATAGGAGGAGAATGTGATAGGGGAAGTGGTACCAAGGCCAAGGGATTGGGGGGATCATACAGTAGTATGTCCCAGATCAAATCATAAATCCTCTCTGGATCGAGAGGAGGTTGAGGAATGAAGTCCCATGGGGACAAGGTGATCATGATGGGCGGAGCCCATGGAATATCTTCGGTAATGACCCGCGACCAAGTCGGGGTCAAAAGCAGAGTGCGGAACAAGGTATGAAGTGTGAAAATGTGAGAAGGATAAGTCCCCCTCCAGAGAAGATCCATGGTATAACCAGCTTCATAGGGGTCATCTAGCTCCCCTTCATCTCTTTCCTCAGACAGCAGTATTCTTTTATCAAAAATGGCACCAGGCCCTTCAATCAGTTCATCTATTTGTGGCGGCCACTTAGGTTCTGAGGGATCAAGAAACAGTCGATTCAATGCAATATACAGATCCCTTAAGTCAAACCATATGTACCATTCACACTCAGGGTCTCGGAACTTCCTCCTTTTCATTGGCCGCAAAGCCTCCAAAGACTGGTACGTGAGCAACTCTGAACAATGTCTGGCCAGGTCTCTTCCATATATATCATGGAGGTCAAAACAGGATGTGATGACCAATGTGTTATCATGACTGATCATGGGCCCCTTGACGAAATGTGTAACGACCCACCACCCTATAATCGGGGATCCGATTACTAAATGGGTACCGAATCATTAATTTGGAACCAAACTAGGATCTAAGTAAGTCTGGGAAATAAATAATAAACTAAGCTAAACAATCACATTGCATTGAATTGAAAGGAAAATGCAAGAATTAAAAGTTATTACAATGCGACTCGATACAGCAAATAATTACATACTCCAACAGAAGAGAAATAATTAAGCATACAGGCCAGAAATAAAAGAACAACTACGTCGGGGCATACCCCGGAACAACCGCTGACGGCGCGGGACACAGAGCAACACACCCCACGCTAAGTCTGCCTGGAGTCCTCACCTGAAAACCGTAGGGGTGAGTCTCAACGAAAAGACTCAGTAGGGATCCTTCGATCCCCACTACCCACTCACACACCCACAAGTGCAATTACCAAGATACAAGTAAACAAGGTAAGTAAAGCTGTAACATATTACCCTTAATTCTCGATATAAACCACATGTGTTCGGAATATAACATGCATATCACAGAAATCATCCTACCAAGGAGCCTACAACTCACGTCTCGGCAAAACGCGTCAACTATGTCACCGAAAGTGGGAAACAACGACCCGCTGAGACCAAACAGTAACCCCTCGGATAGCACGCTGGCTACTCCGGCCCAACTGGCTCAGGTGGTTACTCCTTCCCTCAGCACAAGTGACACTCCAAAGGTACCACTCCGACACCGGTACAAGCTAGCTAACCCCGGGGTTCACCAGGTGACCCTCTCTCACTAGGCGTCACCCCGCCACTGCTCCCGTCAGCGCTGTATCCCTCCGCACTGACACAGGGTGTTAAACGCTACAACTGTCACTCTAGGTCCACAGTAACACAAAACACGGCACGGTGCGATCCGGTCACGTGAGAAGTCCACGGTCGCACGATACACAACATAGTGCCATCCGGTCATGAAGAGTCCATTGTCATCAAGTGTACTAAAAACATGCTTTTAACCAACTATTTAGCAGTGTAAACACATTTTACCGGTATGGATTAATGTGGTTCTGGCTTGAATAGCGTCGACCAAGGACGACGCCATTGAAGTCTCCTAAACTGGTTCATGAATCCCCGGCCTCAGAATATGGCCTAAAAATGCGTCATCACAGATAGCCGCCTTTTAAAAACGCGTCGGCGTCCTCAGACGCCATTAGCACCAAAATCCGGAATTTTGCAGAAAACCTTAATCGGGTGATTTTTGCCTAAAAAGGCGTCATGGTGTCCCAACGCTATTCCAAATTGCGTCGTCCAAGCATGACGTCGTTTAGCGCCAGAATCCCCGAACTGACAGAGCCTGAGTGGAACGCTTTCTGCCTAAAAGGCGTCATGATGGCCCGATGCCCTTCTAAAAGGCGTCGTCCATGCACGACGTCTTTTAGCGCCAGAAACCAGGTCCTGTCTCCTACCCGAAGGCTCCCTTTATCACCCCCAAAAGCCCCAAAATCAAACCAAACGGCGGAGGAAGAGAAGCAAGCCAAATCATCATAATTTCATAGTCACAGAAACCCTCATTCCCTCAAGAAAAAGCCTCTAACATACTCGTTCTACCCAAAAACCATAGATCCGTAGCATGCTTCAGGCGGGAGAACATGGTTTTAGAATAAAACACTACGGGAATCATCACCCTACCGATTCTTGAACTGCTCCTGGCTCCGCCGCCAAACCGTCGCACCGCAAACCGCCGCCGGTACTCCAAGGAAGCCGCCACTCCGCCGGGACGTCGGCCGTCGTCCGGAGAATGGAACGCCGCGAAGAAAGTGGTGGTGGCAGTGGTGAGAGGTGGAGAGGTGGAAGAGGAAGAAGGGGAAAGGGAAGGGGAAGAGTGGGGCGAGTCGGAGGGTGGAGAAGGTGAGGGGAGAGAGAGTGTGAGGGTGAGAATGAGGGAAAGGAAGGAGGGCTCGCGGGGTAACCAGAAACTAGGTAAAACGCGTCGAAATGTACAGACGCCTATCAGATGACATGACAGGCCGTCTGACAGAAGTCTGAAACGCGTCGCCCGAGGCTGACGCCATTCAGACGAAAAGACCGGCACCGTACTCTGACATCGCAGGGTTGCAGTCTGAAACGCGTCGCCCATCATGGACGCCGTTCAGACGACATGACCGGCCCGTACACCCGCGACCCAAGGTCAGCCCACGTGGCACAATCTAAAACGCGTCTGCCACGCCGGACGCCGTTTAAACCGCGTCGAGCCCGCTATGGCCTGAACTACAGGGTCCGACTCCGAAAACTGAATCCGAAAACCTCAGTCCTTACATTCTCCCCCCCTTAAAAGAATTTCGTCCCCGAAATTGCCTGCTAGAATTAACGAGGTTGCAACATGAAGATACAAGCTTCCCAAGATAACTTACGAGAAAAGGTAAGGAAACTGCTCCCGCATCTCATCCTCGCGCTCTCAGGTAGCCTCGCCCCCGGAGCGGTACTGCCAAATCACCTTGACCAAAGGTACAATCTTGTTCCGAAGGACTTGTTTCCTGCGATCCTCAATACGAACTGGAAACTCTGGATAAGACAAGTCCTCAGCAATCTCCAACTCTGAAAAATCTAAAACATGGGACGGAAACTGAACATATTTTCTCAACAAGGAAACATGGAACACATCGTGCACTCCTGCAAGACTGGGCGGCAAGGCCAGCTGATACGCGGTTTCCCCAATTCGAGCAAGGATGGGAAAAGGCCCAACATCTCGCGGACTCAGCTTGCCTCACTTTCTGAACCTCATCACGCCCTTAGAGGGTGAGACTCGGAGAAACACGTGGTCCCCAACTTCAAACTCAAGCGGTCTCCTTCGGATATCAGCATAGCTCTTCTGCCTGCTCTGAGCTGAAATCAATCTCTGCTGTACCACCCTGGCAACCTCAGCACACTGCTGTACTAACTCTGGCCCTGCTATCTGCCTCTCGCCAATCTCGGACCAACACACCGGGGATCGACACGGCCGCCCGTACAAAGCCTCGTAAGGCGCCATGCCGATGCTAGAATGATAACTGTTGTTGTAGGCAAACTCCACAGTAGGCAAATGTTGCTCCCAAGAACCTCCCCAGTCTAAGCAACATGCCCTAAGCATATCTTCCAGAGTCTGAATGGTCCTTTCCGACTGCCCATCAGTCTCGGGATGGTAGGCCGAACTGAAGGCCAACTGCGTAGCCAAGGTCTTCTGAAAACTCTTCCAGAGCCTGGAAGTAAACCTCGGATCCCGATCTGATACGATGGACAAGGGTACCCCGTGCAGAGAGATGATCCGATCTACAAACAACTTAGCCAACTTACTGACTGACCAGTCCTTCCTAATAGCCAGGAAGTGTGCCGACTTGGTCAGCCGATCAACAATAACCCAGATTGCGTCTCTCCTACCAGGGGATACAGGTAATCCCATCACAAAGTCCATAGTCACATGCTCCCATTTCCATTCCGGGATCGGCAAGGGCTGCAACAACCCTCCTGGTCTCTGATGTTCTGCCTTAACCTGTTGACAAGTCATGCACCTAGCCACATGCTCAGCCACATCTTTCCTCATACCAGGCCACCAAAAGTGCCTCCTCAAACTATGATACATCTTAGTTGTCCCGGGATGCACTACATACCTAGAACGGTGCCCCTCATCAAGGACACTCCTGCGTACATCCTCCTCGGCCGGAACATAGAGTCTGCCTCTAAACCTGACTGTACCGTCATCCCACAATTCCACCTCTGGTCTCTGGAGAATCTACGGCAACTCTACATCTGCCTTCTGAGCCTCAATCACAGCATGGTACACTGCTGGTCTCACAGTCATGCTGGCCAACACAGGTCTATCATCCTCACGTGGAACTCGAAAGGAAGATTCCACAACCTGCTCAAATATACTCCATTCTCGAACCATAAGGTATGACACGACCGTCTTCCGACTCAAGGCGTCTGCCACCACATTCGCCTTGCCCGGATGATAAGAAAGGTCGAGGTCATAATCGTTGATGAACTCCATCCACCTACGCTGCCTCAAATTCAGGTCCCTTTGTGTGAACACATACTTCAGGCTCTTGTGATCAGTAAAAACCTGAAATTTCTCACCATACAAGTAATGTCTCCATATCTTAAGTGCCAATACCACAGCTGTCAATTCCAAATCATGGGTGGGATAGTTCTCCTCATGCTTCTATAGCTGCCTAGAAGCATAGGCCACGACCCTACCATGCTACATTAGAACTGCACCCAAACCTCGACGAGACGCATCTGAATAAACCACAAACCCACCAAAACCCGATGGAAGTACCAACACTGGGGCCGAAGTGAGGCGAGTCTTTAACTCAATGAAACTCCGCTCACACTCCTCGGTCCATACAAAACGAACTCCCTTTCGAGTCAACCTCGACAAGGGGGCCGCTATCGAAGAAAACCCCTGAACAAACCGCCTGTAATAACCTGCTAGCCCCAAGAAGCTCCTGATCTCAGTCACTGAAGTTGGCCTGCTCCAATCCATCACTGCCTCGATCTTGGCTGGATCCACTGCAATGCCCTCACTAGAAATGACATGCCCAAGGAAGTGTACCGTGTCTAGCCAAAATTCACACTTGCTAAACTTGGCATAGAGTCGGTGCTCTCTCAGGACCTGCAACACCACCCGAAGATGAGTGGCGTGCTCTTCCTTAGAAGAAGAATATATTAAACTATCATCTACAAATACCACCACAAACTGATCCAGATAGGCCCTAAAGACTCGGTTCATCAGATCCATAAAAGCCGCCGGAGCATTGGTCAAGCCGAAAGGCATAACCAAAAACTCATAATGTCCGTACCGAGTTCTAAAAGCCGTCTTACTAATATCGACCTCACGGATCCTCATCTGATAATATCCAGATCTCAGGTCAATCTTAGAAAACACCTTTGCAGACTGCAGCTGATCCATCAAATCATCAATCCTTGGAAGTGGGTACTTATTCTTTATCGTCACCTGGTTCAGCTGCCTATAATCAATGCACAACCTCAGAGAACCATCCTTCTTCCTGACAAATAGAACTGGAGTACCCCACGGAGAAGTACTGGGACGAATGAAACCCTTATCCAGCAACTCCTGCAACTGCGCCTTCAACTCAGCGAGTTCGGCTGGTGCCATCCGATACGGGGCCTTAGACAAGGGTGCCGTACCCGGTGCAAGCTCAATGGTAAACTCGACCTCTCGTTGAGGAGGAAGGCCAGGCAACTCTTCAGGAAAAACATCTGCAAAGTCACACACTATAGGCACCTCCCAAGGACTGGGACTATCACGGACATCGGCAACAACAACAGAGGCAAGGAAGGCCTCACAACCACCAGCAAGCAACCTCCGAGCCTTAAAGGTAGAAATAAGAATACCTCGAGAAGAGAGCCTAATACCTTGAAAGTAGAAGGTCGAGATGTCCGGAATAGAGAAACGCACCCTCTTCTTGTGGCAGTCCACCTCAGCATAATAAGCTTCCAACCAATCCATGCCTAGGATGATATCAAAATCACGAATGGCAAGCACAACCAACTGGGCAGGCAACTCATGGCCCTCAATGGTCAAGGGAACATCCCTCAAACAATTATAAGATAACATGAAATCCCCAGAAGGAACCTCTACCATCAATCCATCATATAGCTCATCAACGGGTGCAGAAAGAATATCTATGAACTGCTCAGAAATGAAAGAATGCGAAGCACCCGAATCAATCAACACATGTGCAGAGTTCCCAAGGACAGAAAGTGTACCTTCCACCAAGTTGGACGCACGAGCCTCCATCCTGGTGATAGCTATCACTCTCCCCTGGGTCCTTGGCTTCTTCTGATCAGCTGGCCCTTGCCTCTGGCCACGCCCCTGCGGGCAAAACCTCGCCACGTGGCCCTGCTGGCCACAAGTATAGCATCTCCCGGAAAAAGCAGGACACTGAGTCCCACCATCAGTACCACCACAGTGCTGACAAACTGCTGTAAGCCTCTGAGCTGGCTCCCGCTGAGCGCTGGACACCGACTGGCTCTGCTAATCCTGCCTGGGTCTACTACTACCGCTGCTGCCACTACTGCTGCCACCGCCTCGAAAGAATCTCCTAAATCTGGAGCCGAGTGACGACGATCCCGATCCGGACGAAGGGGCTGCTGCCGCTACCTTACCCCTGCCACGAGCTGGTCCCTGAGCAGTCAGTCCTCTCTCCCGGGCTGACTGATTCTGCTGTGCCTCCACTGCTGCTGCACACCTAACTGCTGATGCCAAGTCTGTACAACAGGGAGATGCCACAAAGTTCCTCAGACTGAGCCTCAGTCCATCCACAAACCTCTCAGTACGACGCTCCTCGTCTCCTGAAATGAAAGGCACAAACCTCCCAAGCGAAACAAACTTCGCCTGGTACTCGAGTACTGTCATACTCCCCTGAGTCAGCTCCATAAATTCCCTTTCCTTTGCCCTCTGGACATGCCTAGGGAAATACTGCGCATTGAAATCTTTTACAAAAGTCTCCCATGAAATCTCCCTGAGACTTCTATCCTCATATGACAAACTCTTCAAAGTGGTCCACCAATCATAGGCGCTATCCTTCAACATGAAGGTAGCCAACGGAGTCCTCCTAACCGCTGCACAATCCATAGTATCAAAAGTGTAAGGACTGAGGTTTCGGGTTCAGTATTCGGGTCGGGTTCGGGCCGGATCCCCTGGTTTTGACCCTGAGGAGGGTCTTGAGATTTCTGGCTGAATGGCGTCAGCACTGCTCGACGCCTTTCAAAAGGCGTCAGGTTGTGTGGACGCCATTTAGGTCTGCTGGGTGTTGTGCCACGTGTGCGCCACGTGGGCGGGTTTCGGGCCGCGAGAGTACGGCCCCGGTCACATCGTCTGAACGGCGTCCATGTCGGTCGACGCGATTCAGACTGTGACCTCTGCGATGTCCGGGTACGGCGCCAGAGCGTTGTCAGTACGGCCTGTCCTGTCGTCTGAACGGCGTCCGTGGAGGGTGACGCGTTTCAGACCGCTGTCAGTACGGCCGTCCTGTCAGACTGATAGGCGTCTGCCTCGATCGACGCGTTTCAGTTGGTTTCGGATTGACCCCGCGAGCCTCCCCTTCTTTCCCTCATTCTCACCTTCACTCTCTCTCTCCTCGCCCTCTCCGCCCTCTCCGACGCTCTTCTTCCCCTTCCCTTCCTCTTCTTCCTCTTCCAACCACTCCATAGCCTCCTTACCTCTCACCTCTACCTCTACCACCTCCTTCGCGGCGTTCCCTTCTCTTGACGGCGGCCGACGTCCCGGCGGAGTGGCGGCGTCCTCGAGGGTACCGGCGGCGGTGTGCGGTGCGGCGGGACGGCGGCACGGAGCTTGGCGGAGTTCAAGAACAGGTAGGGGGACGAACCTTGCATGGACTGTGAATGTGTGCTCGTCTTTTCCTTGGCATGGCATGTTATGATTTGGGTTAGAATGAGCATGTTTAGGGGGTGTTCTTGTGGGTATGGCCGTGCTCGTGAACGTGGTTTTGTAACATGCTTGTGGTGGTTGACTTCCTCTTCCTTCCCACTTCTGTTTTGGGGCTTTTTCGGGGCGTTTGGGGTTAAGGGTGAGACCCTCGGGTCAAACCAGAAAACCTGGTTTCTGGCGCTAAATGGCGTCGTGCCTGGTCGACGCCTTTCCGAAAGACGTCGGGTCAGTACGACGCGTTTTAAGGCAGAAACCTCCCTGTTCGAGGTTTCCTGAATTAGGGGTTCTGGCGCTAAATGACGTCATGGATGGACGACGCCTTTCAGAAGGACGTCGGGCCATCATGACGCCATTTAGGCAGGAAATGCCCCCGTTTGAGGGTTCTGCTATCTGGATTTCTGGGTTGAATGGCGTCTTGCGACCCTGACGCGTTTTAAACGACGGCTTCACTGGTGGACGCGTTTTAAGGGATAATCTGGCTTTTAATAAACCTGTCTGAGGGTCTTGAATGGCGTCGACCTTGATCGACGCGATTCAAAACAGAAATGCTTAAATCCTGTTATTTCATGTATATTTCACGGGGGGGATGGTTCCGATGCATGCTTTGAGTTGTATACTGAGACTGAGGACTTCTGCATGAATGAGATTTCATCATCTATGTGTGTGCGCTTCAACTGTACGCTGAGACGGAGGTTTACTGTACGAATGGAATCATGTTGTGCATGTATGCTTGTACGAATATGGATTCGGAATGACTGTGGTTTCCGTTTGTCACCATGGGCTGATGGGAGAAGGGCCATGGTGTCTGTGAGGAGGGGTGCTTGTTGTGTTTTACCTTTGGCTGAGGGAAGCAGAACCACCTTGAGCCCGTCGGGCCGGAGTAGCTGGTGTGCTATCCGAGGGGTTGCTGTTTGGTCTCAGCGGGTCGGGGTTTCCTTTGGTTGTCGTGACAGCTTCTGGCGTGTTTCTTGCTGTGGAGCTGGTGGTGTTACTGGTGGGAGTTGGTTTACCCTTTAGCCATCCGGCTTGATGTGACCTTTGATCAAGGTTACGAGTGGTACCCTTAGCCCTTTGGCCTGACGCAGCCCGGGAGAGTTGGGTTTGTGGGTAGTTCCTGTAGCTTCGGCTTGACGGGGGTTCGCCGGTCCCCAGGGCCCTCCTGGAAGCGCTGAGGCCTAGCGTGGAGGCAATCCGGTGGTAGGACAGTAGTCTAGACTGCTTGTGTGCACACGTAGCTGGCAGTGGCGGTACACTGGTTCCAGCTAGTCCTAGTTTGGCTCACTGCCTCACCCTACAGTGCCCCGGAACACTGTAGGGGTGGACAGGCGTGAGCAGTGGTGGTAGTGTTGGGAGGCGACGTTTGACTTCGGTCGACAGTGTGGTTCAGTCGCTTCATGGACTTTGACTGTGAGACGTGACTTTGTGTTGGGTTCTTCGGGTTACTTGGTACTGTTCTTGTTACACTGCTTATCGTACGGTTCCTATCAGGTTGAGTGCTATGTTTACTGCTTTACTTAATTGCCATATATTCCTGTTGTTGCACTTGTGGGGGTGTGAGTGGGAGGCGGGGGATCGGATGATCCCTACTGAGCCCATTTTTGGTGTGGCTCGCTCCCTGCGGTTTCAGGTGTGGACCTCGTGGCGAGCGGAAGCATGGTGTCTTCTTGGTGTGCGGACCAGCAGCTGTCTTAGTTCCGGGGTATGCCCCGATGTTGTTGTACTTTCCTTCTGCCTGTACTTATTTAATTGTTGGACATGTAATTATTGTTGGACTGTATACGGACATTATTATTTTCCTTGCTACGCACTTGTTATACCTTTGTAGTCCGTGTGATTGTCATATTTAGCCTTGTTTAGCACTTACTCCTCCAGATGTGTTGTGTGAGATCCGGGTGTGAACCCACAGTTAATGGGCCGACATCCATTTAGTGACCGGGTTTCCGGTCATAGGATGGCGGGTTGTTACAAAAAGTCTTCTCCATCTCCCTCAACCAGTGAACGGCCTCATCAGGGTCGGGACGACCGGTGAAATGAGGTGGCCTCAGCTTCAGGAATCTCTCTAGTGTAGCTATAGACCCTCCCCGAGCACTGGAACTCTCACTAGGATCGCGGGTCTGATATCTAGCCATCGTGTCCATCATAGCCTCCATGAACTGCTCTACGCTCAGCCTACCGGCCTCGGATCCGCTAGGAACGTCTCCCTGCTCTCTAATAACCGGCATCCTCTTCCTAGGAGCCATCTAATCGCCTACAATCACAAAATCGAAGAGTTCTAATTAGAAACCTAAAACCTATGCTACTGCCGTGCCTGTACGGGATAATGTAATTATTTGCCGGACTCACGACATTTAACCTAGTTATTCATTTATTTGCCAGACCGAATGCTCTGATACCAACTGTAACGACCCGCCACCCTATAATCGGGGATCCGATTACTAAATGGGTACCGAATCATTAATTTGGAACCAAACCAGGATCTAAGTAAGTCTGGGAAATAAATAATAAACTAAGCTAAACATTCACATCGCATTGAATTGAAAGGAAAATGCAGGAATTAAAAGTTATTACAATGCGACTCGATACAGCAAATAATTACATACTCCAACAGAAGAGAAATAATTAAGCATACATGCCAGAAATAAAAGAACAACTACGTCGGGGCATACCCCGGAACAATCGCTAACGGCGCGCGACACAGAGCAGCACACCCCTCGCTAAGTCTGCCTGGACTCCTCACCTGAAAACCGTAGGGGTGAGTCTCAACGAAAAGACTCAGTAAGGATCCTTCGATCCCCACTACCCACTCACACACCCACAAGTGCAATTACCAAGATACAAGTAAACAAGGTAAGTAAAGCTGTAACATATTACCCTTAATTCTCGATATAAACCACATGTGTTCGGAATATAACATGCATATCACAGAAATCATCCTACCAAGGAGCCTACAACTCGCGTCTCGGCAAAACGCGTCAACTATGTCACCGAAAGTGGGAAACAACGACCCGCTGAGACCAAACAGTAACCCCTCGGATAGCACGCTGGCTACTCCGGCCCAACTGGCTCAGGTGGTTACTCCTTCCCTCAGCACGAGTGACACTCCAAAGGTACCACTCCGACACCGGTACAAGCTAGCTAACCCCGGGGTTCACCAGGTGACCCTCTCTCACTAGGCGTCACCCCGCCACTGCTCCCGTCAGCGCTGTGTCCCTCCGCACCGACACAGGGTGTTAAACGCTACAACTGTCACTCTAGGTCCACAGTAACACAAAACACGGCACGGTGCGATCCGGTCACGTGAGAAGTCTACGGTCGCACGACACACAACGTAGTGCCATCCGGTCATGAAGAGTCCATTGTCATCGAGTGTACTAAAAACATACTTTTAACCAACTATTTAGTAGTGTAAACACATTTTACTGGTATGGATTAATGTGGTTCTGGCTTGAATCGCGTCGACCAAGGACGACGCCATTCAAGTCTCCTAAATTGGTTCATGAATCCTCGGTCTCAGAATATGGCCTAAAAAGGCGTCATTACAGATAGCCGCCTTTTAAAGACGCGTCGGCGTCCTCAGACGCTATTAGCACCAAAATCCGGAATTTTGCAGAAAACCTTAATCAGGTGATTTTTGCCTAAAAAGGCGTCATGGTGTCCCGACGCTATTCCAAATTGCGTCGTCCAAGCATGACGTCGTTTAGCGCCAGAATCCCCGAACTGACAGAGCCTGAGTGGAACGCTTTCTGCCTAAAAGGCGTCATGATGGCCCGACGCCCTTCTAAAAGGCGTCGTCCATGCACGACGTCTTTTAGCGCCAGAAACCAGGTCCTGTCTCCTGCCCGAAGGCTCCCTTTATCACCCCCAAAAGCCCCAAAATCAAACCAAATGGAGGAGGAAGAGAAGCAAGCCAAATCATCATAATTCCATAGTCACAGAAACCCTCATTCCCTCAAGAAAAAGCCTCTAACATACTTGTTCTACCCAAAAACCATAGATCCGTAGCATGCTTCAGGCGGGAGAACATGGTTTTAGAATAAAACACTACGGGAATCGTCACCCTACCGATTCCTGAACTCCTCCTGGCTCCGCCGCCAAACCGTCGCACCGCAAACCGCCGCCGGTACTCCAAGGACGCCGCCACTCCGCCGGGACATCGGCCGCCGTCCGGAGAATGGAACGCCGCGAAGAAAGTGGTGGTGGCAGTGGTGAGAGGTGGAGAGGTGGAAGAGGAGGAAGGGGAAAGGGAAGGGGAAGAGTGGGGCGAGTCGGAGGGTGGAGAAGGTGAGGGGAGAGAGAGTGTGAGGGTGAGAATGAGGGAAAGGAAGGAGGGCTCGCGAGGTAACCAGAAACTAGGTAAAACCCGTCGAGATGTACGGACGCCTATCAGATGACATGACAGGCCATCTGACAAAAGTCTGAAACGCGTCGCCCGAGGCTGACGCCATTCAGACGACAAGACCGGCACCGTACTCTGACATCGCAGGGTTGCAGTCTGAAACGCGTCGCCCATCATGGACGCCGTTCGTACGACACGACCTGCCCGTACACCCGCGACCCAAGGTCAGCCCACGTGACACAATCTAAAACGCGTCTGCCACGCCGGACGCCGTTTAAACCGCGTCGAGCCCGCTATGGCCTGAACTACAGGGTCCGACTCCGAAACCTGAATCCGAAAATCTCAGTCCTTACAAAATGTGTGTATAAGGTCCATGTTAAGGGGTCCTGACCTTCTTTGCTTGGTGTAGACATTGTCTCCCATATCTTCCAGCCGTCTTCATTTTCTTCCTGCTGAGTAATGTCATGCTTCACTTTTCTTGGCCTATAGCCCAGACCATTTCCAGGTGTCCTTCGGTTGTCCTTGATGGGCGTGGTTCTACCTTGTAATTGTGTGCCCAGGCCCTTTCCAGGCTGATAACCACCCTTCATCATTATTTTCCATATAGGGGTGCTCATGCACTTCCCCCGCTTTATGGCATCCAGTGGATAGGAAGTAAGAGTGGCGGCTTTTAAAGAATCAGCCACCGGACGGTAGACCTGTAATACCAACATAAAAGGTTGTCGGCCAGGTGAAGAAGTTGGCTTGATATTCAAGAAGTGAGCAGTAGCAAGGATTGGCATGCTCGTAACTTTAATGACTCGTCCTTTGTAGGGAAATTTGAGGCACTGATAATTCGTGGAGGGAATCGCCTCAAAGGTTTTAATATAAGGACGACCCAAAATAGCATTCAAGGAAGGATCGATTTCCAAGATGTGAAATTCGACCTCGGCATGACATACAGGGCCTAACTCTACTTTTAAATAAACCATTCCCAGAGGGGAACGGGTGGAATTATCATATGTTGTTACAGAGATAGGGCTAGGCAGCCATTTTTCTTTGGGTACACCACACAATTCAAGGGTCTTCGGAGGCAGGACATTAATTGAAGCCCCCGTGTCGACCTGACATGCATCTACGGCCTTCTTGCAGATATTGACCGTAATACTCAGAGCCATGCTCCTGGCTGGTGGTGGTGCTAGTTCTGAGGCATGAAATAAGATAGAGGGCTGATCCCCCTGAGGAACTAGTAGTGCGGCGATCTTCTCTACTGGCACGCCTTCGTTGACCATCACCTTTTGTAGATACTCCATCATAGCTTCCTGATGGGTCTTCGATCTCTTTATCAATTCAAGCACAGAGATTCGTGTTGGTGTTCTGTCAAGATGATTCAACAGGTCATATTGAGTGCCTGGTGCACTCTCATCATTATGTGCTTCCTCCGTCGGCTGTGATGGGCCATCTCTGACTGTTGATTGAGGAAAGACCTTATTGAAGATCCTCCCACTCCGGAGTACATGTTCTTCAGTTGTCGAAGGGTCGGGCGATAACTTGAGCACCGTAGGGTTAGTGGATGGTGTAGATGGTGTGGAGGGTTGGTATGTGGGTGATGGCGTGGGGTTAGTTGGTGGTGGCATGGTACGGATGAGGGGCTTAGATGGTTGGATGGTGGAGGGGTAATTGGTCGGTGCGGATGAAGTGGGGAATGGCATGCGGAGTAGAGGTTTAGATGGTTGTATGGTATTTGGGTAAGCGGTGGTGGTAGTAGGAGATGTAGGGAATGGTACGTGGAGCAGTAGTTTGGATGGCATGAGGGGTGCGTAATTAGCTTGCGGGGGGTTGTTTAATAGAGGCGTAGTGGTGTGGGGGATAATGGGTTTGAGGAAAGTGGGCGGTGGGAATGGGTTAATGGGTGCGGGTGAGTGATATGCGGGTGTTGGTATAGGTGTGATGGTAACGGGTTGTGGTCTAGGTATATGGAGGGTGCGGCGTGGTGGTTGTTCTGCGGCACTCGAAGTGTGGCGTGTTGAAAAAATAGAGGAAGAGTCCTCTATCTTCCACTGTTGCCCTCGATTAGCCTCAGACCAGCTATTTGTCAAAATAGAGGCAACTTGATTCTGGTTCTGGTGCTCCGGGAGTGGGTTTTGCACTATACCCAAGTTTGGAGGCGCCGCCGCCTGTGCCAGCGCTCTTGGTTGTTGTTGTTGTAGTCTTCTTGCCTTCAAAGCGGATATATACTTCTTCATTTCTTGCCAATCAATGCCTCCCTGCTCGTTGAGATCATGAATATAATCTCGGAATTGGAAGCAGGTATCTATGGTGTGTCCAGTTGTCGGTGGAAATAACAATACCTAGAAGTGTCGGCATTTTGGGGCCAAACTGTTTTTTCTCTTGGCAGAACCAAAGCATTGGCTGCCATTAAAGCACTAAAGATATCTGACAAGGACTCTGGAAGAACTGGATATTCTGCCCTTTTCGGGCCTGGGGGCTTCCTCTGTTAGTTATAATCAATAGGAGGAGGTACATTATGGTAAGCCGGCGGTGCGCGCGGCTGGTACTGCTGCTGTTGTGGGGGCTGATACTGTAATTGCCGTTGTGGCTGCTACTGTGGCTACTGTTGTGGTTGCTGGTTCGGCTACTGAGGCCGCTGGTACTGAGGCTGCTGATACTGTGGATTCAGCTGCTGCTGTCTGTAACCCTGCTAGTTTGGCTGCTGTGGTCGCTGGTACTGTGGTTGCTGATTCCTCACGAATTGGGCGGATTGTTGTTCATGCTACTAACCTGCTCATGGGAGAGCGTGCCCTCAGTGGTTGGACCTGTGCTAGGAGAATTTGGCACGGCATGCTTCCGAGGTAGAGGCCTGCTAGGTCGGTGAGGATCAAAGACACTAGAGAACATACCATCCTTGAAAGCATTCTAACAATAACGTGCTCTTTCATAGAGCTCTGCCATGCTAGTCAAGTTGTTCAGGGCGAGGACTAACTTAAACTGAGGTGTGGCATTGGAGATTAACATTTTTACTTGCTCTAACTCAGATAGATGATCTTTCACTTTTTCTGCCATGCCCCTTCATCTATCAGCAAAACTGACGAATTCCTCGTCGGGCTTCATTTTTTCTGCTATCAAATCAGTAATGGATAGAGAGGAGGCAACTCTATCCTGGTATTGTTGAATAAACTTTCGTGATACGATACCATAGTCCTCTACTTAAGCAGGTTCTAAAGAAAAGAACCATTCGAGGGTTGGTCCCTCCAATGATTTTCTGAACAAAAATGCAAACGACCTCTTGTCATTTTGCTAGAAAGATGACTCATACATAAACTCCTTTAAATGGGTGAAGGGGTTATCGGTACCATTGTATTTCCGGTATACTGGCATTTCGGAGGGCGGCAAATGAAATACAGGCAGACTTGGCAGGTTAATCTCAGGTGCAACTTTAACTCCCATCATCTTCTGAAGGTTGTTGAACTGTTCATCCATACGCTCCATCTTTGCAAGCAGAGCTTGTGTCGTTGGATCAACCTGAGAAGGAGGGGGAGGTGGAGGTACAGGATAGGCTTGTTGCCTAGAGTATGTAGGGTATGGGGGACAATAGAGCTGAGGTCCGGCAGAGCTTCCGCCATGCTCGAGGGAATTTTGGTAAGTAAGCGTCAGCGGCCTGACCGGTTGCCTCGAGGAAGAAAGTTGTGGCCCAGTTGGCCGAGAGGTTGAGACTTGATGGCCTTCCATGGCCTGGGGAATGAAGGAAGTATGATGAGGCGGAGGTTGAGGAATGACAGGGGGAGCCGCAAGATTCAGCTCGGCAGACTGCATGGGCGTCTTTCCTTTCAAAATAGACTAGATTGCCTCGAACTGTCGAAGATCCAGACGGGAGGCAAGAACTCCCAAAGTGTTCACTAGATTCAAGGGATTGGAGGATGAGGGATCATTCGGGTTCATGCCCCCCTCGAAAATAGGATTAGAAACCGCATGCACATGCGGAGGAAGTCAGAATATTGATCATGAGTGTAACGACCCGCCATCCTATGACCTGAGACCCGGTCACTAAATGGATGTCGGCCCATTAACTGTAGGTTCACACCCGGATCTTATTTCACACATATAGAGGAGTAAGCGTTAAACAAGATTAAATATAACATTCACACGGAGTACAAGGAGGTATAGTGCGCAAAAAGTAAAGTAATAATGTCTGTACACAGTCCAACAATAATTACATGTCCAACAAATTAATTAAGTACAGGCAGAAGTAAAGTACAACAACATCGGGGCATACCCCGGAACTGAGATAGCTGCTGGTCCGCACACCAAGGAGAACGCCACGCGCCGCCGCTCGCCACGAGGTCCACACCTGAAAACCGTAGGGAGTGAGCCACACCAGAACTGGGCTCAGTAGGGATCACCCGATCCCCTGCCTGCCACTCACACACCCACAAGTGCAATTACAAAGATACATGGGAACAAGATAAGTAAAGCTGTAATACATTGCTCCTAAATTCTCGATATAAACCACATGCATTTGGAATATAACATGCATATCTCAAAAATCACCCTACCAAGGAACCTACAACTCGCGTCTCGGCAAAACGCGTAAACCACGTCTCCGAAAGTGGGAAACATCGACCCGCTGAGACCAAACAGTAACCCCTCGGATAGCACGCAGGCTACCTCGGCGGCTACTCCTTCCCCCAGCAAACACCGACCCGCTGAGACCAAACAGTAACCCCTCGGATAGCACGCTGGCTACTCCGGCCCAACTGGCTCAGGTGGTTACTCCTTCCCCCAGCACGAGTGACACTCCAAAGGTACCACTCCGACACCGATACAAGCTAGCTAACCCCGGGGTTCACCAGGTGACCCTCTCCGCTAGGCGTCACCCCGCCACTGCTCCCGTCAGCGCTGTGTCCCTCCGCACCGACACAGAATGTAGAGCGCTACAACTGTCACTCTAGGTCCACCGAAACAGAAACACAGCACGGTGCGATCTGGTCACAGAAGAAGTCCACGGTCGCACGACACCCAACGTAGTGCCATCCGGTCACGAAGAGTCCATCACATCGAGTATACTATCAGTATGCATTAACCAACTATCTAGCAGTGTAAACACATTTTACTGGCAGGAATTAGTGTTGTTCTGTCTTAAATCGCGTCGCCCAAGGCCGACGCCATTCAAGCACCCTAAATTGGTTCATGAAAAATACTGCCTTCAGAATCAGGCCTAAAAGGCGTCGACCCCAGTGGTCGCCTTTTAAAAGGCGTCGACATCCTCAGACGCCATTCACACCGAAAATCCAGGAATTCCAGAAAACATTAATCAGGGGATTTCTGCCTTAAAAAGCGTCATGGTTACCCGACGCTATTCAAATCGCGTCGCCCACCCATGACGTCTTTTATCCCCAGAATCCCCGAACTGACAGGCCCTCAGTCGGGGTAGTTTCCGGCCTAAATGGCGTCATGATGGCCCGACGTCCTTTTGAAAGGCGTCGTCCATCCATGACGTCATTTAGCGCCAGAACCCTTAACTCGTGAGACCTCGAACGGGGAGGTTTCTGTCCTAAAAGGCGTCGTACTGCCCTGACGTCCTTTCTAAAAGGCGTCGACCAGGCACGACGCCATTTAGCGCCAGAAACCTGGTTCCCTGGTTCGAACCGAGGGCTCTCCCTTAACCCCAAATACCCCGAAAAAGCCCCAAAACGGAAAAGGGGAGGAAGAGAAGTTGATCCACCATAAACATGCTACAAAACCACGTTCATGAACACGCCCATATCCACAAGAACACCCCCTAAACATGCTTAATATAGCCCAAACACATCACATCAAGCCTAAGAAAACACGAGTAACACATACAAGGTTCGTCCCCCTACCGGATACTTGAACTCCTCCTGGCTCCGTGTCGCCGAACCGCCGCACCGCAGACCGCCGCCGGTACCCTCGAGGACGTCGCCACTCCGCCGGGACGTCGGCCGCCGTCCGGAGAATGAAACGCCGCGAAGGAAGTGGTGGTGGTAGAGGTGAGAGGTAGGGAGGTGTTGGAGTGGTGGAAGAGGAAGAAGAGGAAGGAAAGGGGAATAGAGGGTCGGAGAGGGCGGAGAGAGCGAAGAGAGAGAGAGGGGAGGCGAAAATGAGGGAAAGAAGGGGAGGCTCGCGGAGTCAATCTGAAACTGACTAAAACGCGTCGATCGAGACAGACGCCTATCAGCTGACAGGACGGGCCGTACTGACAGCGCTCTGAAACGCGTCGCTCACCACGGACGCCGTTCAGATGATGTGACAGGCCGTACTGACAACGCTCTGAAACGCGTCGCTCACCACGGACGCCGTTCAGATGATGTGACAGGCCGTACTGACAACGCTCTGACGCCGAACACTGACATCACAGATGTCGCAGTCTGAATCGCGTCGACCAGCATGGACGCCGTTCAGACGACAAGACAGGGGCCGTACTCTCGCGGCCCGAAACCCGCCCACGTGACGCACACGTGGCACAACAACAAGCAGACCTAAATGGCGTCCACACAACCTGACGCCTTTTGAAAGGCGTCGAGCAGTGCTGACGTCATTCAGTCAGAAATCTCAAGACCCCTCAGGGCCTAAACCAGGGGATCCGGCCCGAAACCGACCCGAACACTGAACCCGAAACCTCAGTCCTTACAATGAGCATAAGGAAGAGGGGTTTGGTGGTTTCCCTCATATCGAACTGGACAAGAATGGAGATTACAGGAGGCATCAACATCTCTCCCGCTTTAAAAGTGGTAATCAGACTCAAGAGGGGCATTAGCATCTCCCTCGTAGTTGACTAAGGCATCTGGAGCCATGCTTAAATCCCTACCTGATCGAAGTAGCATGATATTAGATTTTTTCCAAAGATTTGCAGACAAGTTGCACAGAGATTAAGCAATCAAGTGGATGTTTAACGTTATTTCAGGATTCCTTGTTGGGTTATTTAGATTCAATTAATCACAAATTCACTCAAGGGGTAAGATCCTAGTTTCAGTTCGATTTCTACCATTATACTCTATGGCTTTCTCTCACAACATTATGAAAATCTAACCAGGACTTCGATTGGTACAACCAGCCCGATGAACAAGGAGGAATACCTTGATTCTGAGGACTTACGGAGGTCTTTAACGCCAACCACTCTAGTCTGATCGAGGGATCGACCCAATCAGAGAGAGTTGAAGACGTCAAGAAAGATGTTCCTACGAGAAAAGGGGGATGTTAGCCCCAGTGCGTATGACCTGTGGCCTGGATGGCCTCTAATGCTTAATACGTAATGTGTAGTAACAAGCAGATCATAAAATCTGAGAACTAAAAAAAAAAACAAGAAGCTGCCTGAATAGCGTCGCTGTTGGTCGACGCTATTCAAACATAACCTTATTTTTCCCATAGAATCTCAGGCAGCAAACAGCAGATAATTTGGCCTGAAAGGCGTCGTGGATGGGCGACGCGATATGAAACGCATCGCTGTTCCTGGACGCTTTTCAAGTTGCAGAATGAACAATTCAGGAGGAATTTTTGGATTGATTCCTCCTCAAACAAACAGGATGAAAGCAGTAAATGATCGGCTCATGTGATTCTTTTTTTTTTTTAATTTTTAACAGGATAATTTCATCAGATGAACAACTAAAATATCAATCAATCACACAATCTTCTTATCACAACCACAACTTTCCAATCAATCAAATGGGGAGGGCAAGATCTTGCCACAGGGGTGTGCACGTGGTGTACGTAGGAATAACAATTAAATTAAAAACTCACCGTTCGGTGAGGGCGTGTCGAGAGACACAGGTGGTGCACAGAGAGTGCCCGATTGATGAAAGCAAGAACAAAGATTAAAAGATGGCGAGACCAAGTCCCACCGTGATCGCCAAAAAGCTGTGAGTGCTCAAATTAGGTGTGTGATTATCATGAAAAATTATGTTGTTTATGTGACAAACAAACATATTAAAAACTAAGTGAATGTGATCGCCAGAAACTTTTAACTAAAAAGTTTCAAAAGAAAAAGATTGATCGCCTACCTGTTTTGGAATTGGGAGATGTTGAAGTTCTTGATTCCCCTCATTCATCCGGCTGAAGAAAGAGAGCACTTTTGACTTTGTTCTTGCTTTAAATGCCTATCGGACTTTGAGGATCATCCAGATTTCTTTTCCTTGTTGTTGATTTTATCCTCTTTGTCTCCTTTTGTACCTTGCAACAAACGAAGATAAAAGAAAATAATAAGAACTCAAGCAGAGGTAACATCTATTATAATGAAGATTATAATCATGCAACTTAAACAAAGAACTCACTTGTTTGATAGTCTTTTAAACCCCTTAAACATAGATTAGAAAATAATGCTAGTGAGTGTGTGTTGCATGGAGTGATGTGATGAAAATATGATGCTAATGTGATAAAAATATGAGAATGATGTAGAAACCAATTAAGAACTAAGTTTGATGGCCCCTGGAAAGCCTTGGTCTTGAAAGCTCTTGAATAGACGAAGAAGCGATGAAGAAATGATGTAGACTCCTGGAAATAGTACTTCGATCTTTCAGCGTTTGGACGTCGTCGCCAAGATTCTTTGCTCAATTTTCACTCAATTATCACTAATCTTTCAAGAATTATCACTAACTTTTTAATGACCAAGGAGTTGGGTATTTATAGGCTTAAGTTCACGCATCCGCAGTTACTTAAAGATTAATATGAAAGATTTTGAAGTTTATCCAACTAAGAAATAAATAAACACATATTAATCCATCATTATTTGTAATTATCTAAAAAGCGTCGTCCATGGGAGACATCTTTTAGACTAATTAAGATAAGGATAAACATCGGGAAGAAGAAGCAAAAATAGCTTAGGAGACTTAAATGGCATCGTGCAGTGCAGACGTCTTTTAGTTTATTAAATAAATTAATTAAAAATCAAAATAAGAATAAACTCTAAATGGCGTCTCCACAAGTCGACGTCTTTTAGAATTTTTATATTTGATTAAAAATCTGAGTTAAAATGAATTTCTTTAATAAACTTAAATTATGTCTGTCTGACCGATGTCATTTAGACAATTAATTCAGAAAGATTAATAAAAATTAACTAAATATTAAATATCAGACCATTTTGAGGCATTATTATATGATATGAAATTTACTCAAAATGATGTCAAAATTAGCGTGTCTACAGTCTGATCTTCTGTTGTTCAGTGTCCCCACCAGAGAGGATCTCGGCTTCTCCGGAAGACGCTGGCTAATTCTGATCACGCTTCTTCTCCTCCCACGACCCTGGGCAACTCCCTCGTCAATCTAAAAGGCGAGGATGCTGATGTACAGCTAATTCGGGGGCTTATCCCGGTTATTATTTTTGAGTTGCCGGCACTGAGTAAACGGCTGACTTTTGTTCTTCCTTCTTATATTATAAAAGGAACTCTCTTTTGGAAATTATGACATGTTTCGACTAAGAATTCTTGTTGTCTCTCGACATCAGGTATCGTCTGAATATTCTAAGGTATAAGTTATCCCGCAGGCGGATCAACTATAGGACGAACTCTCGAATAGCCTAAAAACCTGGTTTGGTTCCGGATATGGCCGAGGTCATTCCCAGCATGCTTTTATGGACTTAGGATAATGCCGCTCCCGATACGGTTTGTACGGCCGAAGCCACTCTTGATACGGTTTACACGGACTTTAGGATAGTGCCGCTTCCGATACGGTTTGCATGGCCGAAGTCATTCCTGGTACGGTTTACATGGTCTTTAGGATAGTGTCGCTCCCGATATGGTTTGCATGGCCAAAGTCACTCCCGGTACGGTTTACATGGACTTTAGGATAGTGCCGCTCCCGATACAGTTTGCATAGTCGAAGCCACTGCCGGTATGGTTTACACGGACTTTAGGATAGTGCCGCTCCCGATACGGTTTGCATAGCCGAAGCCACTCCCGGTATGGTTTACACGGACTTTAGGATAGTGCCGAATACAGTATTTCAGAATGATATATTCATTTGATGCCATGTATCCGGTTTAAAGCCGGGAGAACATTTTACATAAAATAGCATTGAAGGAGCTCCACATTCGAGACGCGAGGGAGAGGCTGGTCCGAGAGGATCTCCAGTCGATAAGCCCCTCGTCGAATGACTTCCTTCACTCGGTAAGGGCCTTCCCAGTTGGGAGATAACTTTCCTGCGACTTCGGCAGGCTTCGAAACATGGGCATTCCGCAATACGAGGTCCCCGGCTTCAAAGTTTCGAGGCTTCACTCGAGTATTATGATATATGGCCATACATTATTGGTATGCAGCCAGCCGGATGCGAGCCTAATCTCTAGTCTCTTCCGCAAGATCAAGGTGATCTCTCATGGCTTAGTCATTACTTTGCAAATTATAAGTGAGGACCCTTGGCGAAGGCAGGCCGATTTCAACCGGGATGACCGCTTCTACTCCGTAAGCCATCCGGAATGGAGTTTCTCCAGTAGGGGTTCGGCTTGTTGTTTAGTAAGCACCACAGTACGCTTGGTAATTCCTCCACCCATCGGCCTTTAGCTTCGCCGAGACGGGTTTTCAGCGCTCGCAGTATGCTTCGGTTAGTGACTTCGGCTTGTCCATTCGTCTGAGGATGAGCCACCAAAGTGAATTTTTGTAGAATACCGAAGCTTGAGTAGTTGCCTCTGAACCGGTTGCTATCGAATTGCTTGCCATTGTCTGAGGAGTACTATAGCGGCAAATAATAGACTTCCATACGAAGCTCCAGGCATTATTATCAGTGATAGATGTAAGGGGTTCGACTTCAACCCATTTTGTGAAATAATCCACTGTTACAATAAGAAACTTCCTCTGGCCTGTGGCTATGGGAAATGGACCCAGAAGATCATTCCCTATTGGGCGAAAGGCCAGGGATCCGATAGAGGTGTTAGTATGGTTGCCGACTGATGAATAAGAGAGTTGAACCTCTGACATTGGTCACAATGGCGGACGAGGCTAGCTGCGTCCTCCCGGAGGGTTGGCCACCAGTATCCTTGCCTTAGGAGTTTATGGGCCAAGGCTCTTCCTCTTGCGTGTGCTCTGCAAATTCCCTCGTGTATTTCCCGAAGGGCATAGTTGGCTTCAGAAGGGTCAAGGCACCAAAGGAGCGGCCGGCCGAAAGACTTTTTGTACAATATTTCTTCTAGAATTAGGAACTGAGAAGAGCACTGTCCGATGCGTCTTGCTTCTTTTGCCTCAGATGGGAACTCCTCTCGGAGGATAAAAGCAATTATTGGAGTCATCCAAGTTTCTCCTTCGGAAGTGTCTACTTGCATTACCTTGGATTCTTGAAGACTGGACTCAGACAGTTCTTCGACCAGGACCATTCGGCTCCCTCCCCCATCATGGGTTGATGCCAGCCGAGAGAGGGCATCGGCCCGAGTATTCTCGAACTGGGGGATCCGCACAATTTCAAAGGAAGCGAACTCAGTAATGATCCATCAATGCGTCTCGACCTTCATACTCTCCAGTAATTTGGCTGACGATAAGTTGAGTCACTGAATGCCTTTATTTCGAGTGCACCGAGCCTTCTTGTGACCTGAAGGCCTGAGATAAGGGCCTCGTATTCGGCGGCATTATTAGTGGCCGGGAAGGTGAAGCGCAGGGCATACTCGGTAACAATCCCTTCCGGAGATGCCAGGATCCACCCTGCGCCACTACCCAAAGAGCAAGTGGACCTGTCAACGTATAATTGCCATTTATTAGTTGAAGGGGATACTAATTCCGAGATGCCTACGGCCTCCGGGTTTATTTTGATGGAGATGGTTGCTTCTTCTGGTGGGGGAGCCAAGGATGATTCGGGAGTTAATTCTGCGATGAAGTCGGCTAGGGCTTGAGCTTTTATCGCAGTTCGAGGTCTGTAGGAGATGTCGAATTCTCCTAACTCGATTGCCTATTTGGCCAATCTCCCAGACACTTCCGGCCGGGAGAGAACCTGTCTTAGAGGTTGATCAGTGAGGACTTTTATTGAATGTGCGAGGAAGTAAGGCCGAAGCCTTTTCGCAGATGCGACGAGGTCTAAAGCCAGCTTCTCCAGGGATGGATACCGAAGCTCTGCTCCATGAAGTGCCCGGACAGGGACGGCGCTTAGAGCGGCTTCGGATGTAGCGAGATATATGAATAATTGTTCCCCTTCGACAGGCTTGGATAGGACGGGAACCTCAGAGAGATAGGTTTTCAGCTGATCGAAGGCCAATTGGCATTCGTCTGTCCAAGATAAATTGTTGGTCTTCTTCAGTAACTTGAAAAAGGGAAACAGTGGTCCTCCGCTCTTGACATAAAACGGCTTAGCGCCGCAATTCGTCCGCTTAACCTTTGAACTTCCCGGATGTTTGTCAGTGGGCGCATTTGAAAGATAGCCGCGACCTTCGCGGGATTCGCCTCCACCCCTCGGCAAGTGACCATATAGCCGAGGAACTTCCCAGAAGCTACACCGAAGGCACATTTAGCAGGATTTTGCTTCATTTTGTACCTGCGCAGGGTAGAGAAGGTTTCAGCCAAATCGGCCAAATGGTTAATGGCGATTCGGATTTTCACTAGCATATCGTCGAAGTAGACTTCCATATTTCAGCCGATTGTGAAGCGAACATTTTGTTGACGAGGCATTGATAAGTTACTCTAGCATTCTTCAAACTGTAAGGCATCCGGGTGTAACAGTACAAGCCAAGGTCTGTTGTAAAGCTCGTCTTGTCTTCGTCTTTTGGATGCATCTGGATTTGGTGGTGCCCTGAGTAGGCATCGAGGAAGCTGAGTAGTTCGTGACCGGAAGTGGCGTCCACCATTTGGTCTATCCGAGGCAATAGGAAACTGTCCATCGGAAAAGCCTTATTAAGGTTAGTGAAATTAACACACATTCGCTACTTACCATCTTTTTTGTGCACCATTACTACATTGGCGATCCAGTCAGGATAATGTACCTCCCGGAGATGTCCCGCATCCAGGCCCTTTTGTACTTCAGCTTAGATTGCCATTCTTCTTTCCTGATTGAAGGTGCGCCGCTTTTGCTTGACTAGGGGTTGATTCGGATTAACATGTAGATGATGCTCGGCCACCTTTGGGTCGACTCCGGGCATATCCGAAGGGGACCATGCAAAGACGTCGAGATTCTCTTTCAGGAAGCTGGTTAATCTTTCGGCTTCGGCTTTTTCAAGGTTGAAGCCTATCAATAATGTTCGGCCTTCTCCTCCCAAGACTGGAATAGTTACAAGTTCTTCTCTTGGGGATGCTTCGGTTGAAGATTCAATTAAAAGAGATTCAGCCGCAGTTTTCCCTTTGACTGAAATCATGTAACATTGTCGGACAGCTTTTTTATTCCCTTTTGCCTCGCTGATTCCATGGCTGGTATGGAACTTTAGCTTCTGGTGGTAGGACAAAGGCACTCTGATTCCTCCGATCAACCTTCAGCCGAAAATGGCGTTATAGGTCGAGTCAATTTTTACAACCGCAAAATCAGTTTCAATGGTTAATTGCCTTGGTGCTGTGCCGAGGGTCACGGGCAGTCGGACGATGCCTTCCACTCGGCATGGGGCTCCATTGAAGCCAAACAGGGCCCCTCGGTGAGCCTTTATATCAGCTTCAGTTAGACCCAGTTTCAAGAAACAATCATAAAAAAACCCATTAGGTGCACTCCCGTTATCAACAAAAATACGATGAACATCGTAATTTTTCAATACAACGTTTACTACGAGAGCATCATCGTGTGGGACTTGAATGTCAAAGAGGTCTTCTTGGCCGAAGACGATGTCCTCCTAGCGAGAGCGCTTCGGCTCAGCATTGATCGCCGTCACGTCCGATGATGTATCGGCGCGATGACGACATCGCGCTCCTTCTCCCGGTCCTCTAGATATGACCATGATAGATCCAGCACTAGGCCTCTGGTGTGATGCTTCCGCTGTAGTCGAGGCAACTTTCAGTTGAGGTGGCGCTTCCTTGACCGGAAGTTGTGGTTGCCTTGGTACTGCCGGGGCGTCTCGGCCTTGCTGCTGCTGAGGTTGCACCTGCCTGTATTGTGGCAGGCGGCCTTCCCGGATGAGGCGATCAATCTTCTCTCGAAGGTGTCGGCATTCGTCTGTTGAATGCCCGGTTTTTCGATGGTATTCACAGTATTTCCGGGAGTCCCTTCAGCGGGGATCGATTTTGATGCACTCAGGCTGTCGGAGTATGCCTTTTACCTCCATAAGCATCCGAGAGGGAGGAGTTGGCAACGGCAAGTACTGTTGTTGTGGGGCCCGATGCTTGTCTCGGCCCCACTATTCTCTCCGACACCTTTTGCGAGAGGATTCTTGATCTTTGATGCGGAGATGTGCTGCTGGTAGGGTGACAGCCGACACAGCTTCGGTGACACTCTTGACCTTGGACATCATCAGGGCTTCCTGATTGATATATTTATAAGCCCGGGCCACTAGATCTTGAAAGGTAGGAGGATGTCTCTTCCCAATGGAGCTAAGAAGTCCTTCGTCCATGTACCCACTGATTACGGCGGAGACCGCAATTGAACTATCCAGGTTTGGAATTTGGGCTGCTTCGGTTCGAAACCTAGTGAAATACTCCTGAAGAGTCTTGGTTGGCCCTTGCTGAATGGCAAGCAGACTAGCTGAAGTTTTACATTGTCGAGTAACATCATAGAATTGGTCAATGAATAACTGGCCCAGTTGAACCAACGAGTGGATAGAATTGGGTGTCAATGTTTCAAATCAAGTGGAGGCTGTCTTCTCGAGGGTAAGGGGCAAAAGACGGCAGTGGATTGCTTCGGAAACCCCTCGGACAGTAAGATAGGAATTAAATCTCTGGAAATGGCAGACTGGGTCCGTCATGCCATCGTATAGAGGACCTTTCGACAGCTTGAAGTTAGATGGTACTTCAGTGGCTAGAATTTTAGGGGAGAATGGGGTTTGTTCTAGAATGGTATTGGCGAGAGGTGCTTCATATGGCTAGGACACCATCTGCTGTATCTCCTTCCTCATTTCAGTTAGTCTCCGGTCTAGCTCTGGAGTTGTAGCAGTAGTAGCGGCCGAGCATCCCTCGGCTTCGGTCGGGTGGATGCCGAACGAAGCGTTGTCCAGCTCCGTCGCCAGGTGGCTGGCACGCGGGACTCGGCCTTGCGGTCCGAATGGTTCGCTGCGAGTCGGAACCCCATCATTAGGGAACGCCTGTGAGGGTAATGGTTGTCCCTTCATAGGCTGAGTAGCTGGACAATACTATGGTTGGGGCGACGCCTGCTACACAGGCTGATTCAGTAGCCCCATATGCTGGGCAATAGCCAAAACTATATCGTGCAGCGGTGTCAAAGAGGTAACGGTAGCCATTAGTGTGGCTACCTATTGCTGGAGCTCTTCCATCCGGTCGTCCCCTGGGAACGACAAGCTCCGGTATTGCCGAGAGGACAAATCCCTGCGGAAGGGTAGACAAAACTCCTTCGGCATGAAGTGGTTGCGCTAGAGTCATCCGCGTCTCTGCTTTGTCTTAACCGGATTGCCTCGTCATCGGTCGATGAGACATGGCTGAAAAGTTTCCCAGAGATGGCACCAAGTGATGCAGCCGAGGCAATCACTGTCGGACTCCGGGATCAGAATCCGAATGTCAGCCGGATGACCGATAACAGAGAGGGATCCGGACTGAAAGGTGGGCAGAGACTGGGCCGAAACTCCTATGCGAAGAAGGAATCAGTTAGGAAGGGACCTGGGTCTCGCCCCAGGAGAACCCCCTCCGATGGTTAAGTCAGTCTCGACTGGAAGACTTAATATTCATAAGAAAGAAGAAGCTTGAGTGCTTGTGGTGTACCTTTTCCGCAGTGAATAGCGCCTCTTTTATAACAGGGGATGAGGGTTCCTTTCTTGTGGTAGTCGATATAGGACTATACTCGGGGGTTTGGAAGGAAATCGCGAGATTACCCTGTGTTAATAGGCCGAAGGCCTGCTAGCGGTTGGCTGAAATGGGCCGGACCCATCTCGGCCCATAGCGCACTCGGGTTGGGTCGGATACTGCTGTTTGGTAACTGAATCTGTCATGTGTGGGCCGGACCTGTACTGACCCAATAAGGCATCTGCGCCAATTCTGTTTAATTGGGCCTAATCGGATTCTCCCCCATCAGCTCTCATGGGTTCTAACGTTGCTGAGGGATTAAAATTTAATTTGTCTCTAATATTATTACGGATCAAATCAGTTCAAATTTACTATAAATTTATTTGACTTAGGTTGGGCCAAATCAACACAAAATCTACAATGCAACCCATTCTTGGATAGAATAGTCGGGACTCGGGACAAAAATAAGATTCGATTATACGGACTTAACTGCCTCACCGTAGCCATGGATCAATATTATAGAATACTAATCAAATAAATAAAAATAGAAAGTAGATGAAATAGAAAAGGCAATAAAACTTTGTACAATAACACATCAATGGACCATGCTCGTTACTGGAAAATTTTATTTAGATGAAAATAATGTTCAAATTATAACTAAAACATTATCAATATTGCAGGCTTTGATCAGGTTATGAAAAGAGATATTAATAACCAATTTTTGACAATATGTAATAAGTATACACATATAAAACTAGATATAATTAAAAATAAGCCCAGAAAAATAAATATTTACAAATGAGCATTTATAGTTCAAGTATTTACGAATAAACTGCTACAGTCCCCGTGAATTGGTGCAAAAAAGCCCGTGACAGTGACATCAAAAAAGTGCTCACACTAGTAGGAATCATAGTATTCGGGATGGCTATAAAAAGCCATCGCAAATAATACTATTAGCGACGGATTATAGAAAATTCATCGATATTATAATATTATTCGTGACGGCTAAAAAAGCTCGTCGCGACGGGTAATAAAAAGTCGTCGCAAATAATATTATTAACGACAGTTAAATGTCATCCACCGTTATTATAATATTATTCACGACTGCTAAAAATAAACGTCGTGAATATTTGTGTATTTGCTATGGCTTAACTATAGCTGTCACTATTATAATATTATTCGCGATGACTAAAAATAGGCGTCGTGAATAATATTATTAGCGATGGTTGAAATGTCATCCATTGCTATTATAATATTATTAGCGACAGTTGCATATAAATTATCACCAATAATAGTACTAATCGCAATGGCTATTTTAGCCGTCGCTAATATTTTTTATATATTAAATTTATATTTAATATGCTTATACTTAATATTGTACTAATGTAAGTTGTAAAATATAAATAGAATATTTAAATTAATTTATCATATAATTATTATTAAGTTATATAATTAAGTACGTAAAATATTATCTAAGCATATTATAAATATAGTCATACTAAGTAAATATAGAATATACATATAGTTAAACATACTTAACTAAGTATATTAGTTAATTTAAATATATTAGTTATATTTAATTAAATATTATATTACTAAATATTAAGATAAGTATATATTTAACGAGTCATTATTAGTTAAAACTAACATAAGTGTAGTTAAATATAGCATATTTATATATTTAACTAATATGGTTAGTGTATAACTAATTATCCTAACTAACAATTATTATGTAAACATTAAGTATATATAAATATTGTTATATATAATTTTTTAAGCACGTAATTAATGTAGTTCAATATTTAGTTAACCAATATAACCAATACAAAATAGTTAAATATATAGTATAGTTAAATATAATTAACTTAATATGACATAATTAATTATATGATATAGTTATTGATGTAGCCGAAGCTATCACGACCGGATTCCGATGCTGGAATCCGAAGTTAGGATCCGAAGCTGGATCGAATCGGAGAAGAGGCCCGACGGGGACCCAAAACGCAACGAGGGCGGAGACGAGGTCGAAGATCCGATGCCGAGGGACGCCCGGTCAGATGTGGGCCAGCCTACGGAAGGCGTGGCCGAGGCACCTTCGGACGAGGAGGACCAGCCGTCGAATGGCGTTGTGACCGGAGGGAGAGGACCCGAGGTCGGTGGCCGAGGCCAACTCGGAGAGGTCGGCGAAGATTCAAACCGAAGCCCCTGCAGAAGGAGGAAAAGAAGAAGAAAAACCAGTCAGTAGGAGTCCCGGGCTTCAGCCCTAAGGAACCCCCTCCGACGGTTAAGTTAGCTTCTGAAGATGATTCGATTCAGAAGGCGAAGAAGTGGAAGAAGTAGCTTTAATGCTTTTTGGACTGTAGTCCTTGGGGTCTCGAAGACATACCTTTGGTAATAAATAGCTGTGTATTTATAGCGGAGGATAGAGGTTGCTTAACGGTGGCAGCCGATATAGGACTATGTTCTGGGTTTACTAGTAAACAGCCATAGTGCCTAACCCTCCCACCGGAGTGGGCCGGATACGGCTACTGGGCCGAAGGGGGTTGGGCCGCTGATGGGCCAGGTGCTGCGGAGTGGGCTGGAGCCTGTTGGGCCGAGGGCTGCTATGCCGCTTAATAGGTCGAAGACTATTGGACCGCTGACGGGCCGAAGGTTGTTGGGCTACTGACGGGCCGAGGCCCACTGGACTGCTTACTGGGCCGAGGGCTGCTTTTGGGCTGATCTGTGTTGGGCTTGCTTAAATGGGCTGAATCGGATTCTGCCTCATCACATAGCCTCCCACTCTTGCCTTCCTCGGTTTCACGAGATGGCGAGAGTAAAGCCTGAAGCCTCCTCGGAGGAGTAATATGATACGTGTTGTTTTTAATTTTCTCGGCTCTGTCGTAAAGAAGGAACTGCCTTCGGTCGGCCGAGGGTTGGCAACGATCAGCCTCGTCTTAGGCCGGGACTTAGCAACGGATGCTTTCGTTCTCGACTGCAAAGGGACGAGTCTTCTGAACGTGTCAGAACTTCTGATAAAAGGACGGAAAAGACGTCGAGCTTTCCGTCCAAACGGTCGTGTCGCGAGAAAATACAGGACACGCATCGCACATCTGATCGGCTTGCAAAAAGCAGAAAAAGATCCCGTCCGTGACTGATGATCACGCGGATCGCGGGTCACTTTGGCTCTCTGCCCAAGATTTTACTTGGATCGCCGCCTCTTCTGCTTCCGGTACGCGGATCATAACACGTGGCGAGCATCCGGATGATCAGCCGAAGGGTCGGACCGCATCCGGCCGTAGATTTCTTTTTCTCGATCTGGTAACCTCCCCGTCATCATTGCTGAAGGACAGATTACGTGGCGCGCATCTGAGGGAAGCGGTGCCGATGAGGGGGAAGATCTTGGCCGTCATTTATGGCGAGGAACGCTTTCAACTTTATCCTATAAATAGGAGCCCCCCCCCTCAGGGCACTGTTTTGCTTTCTCCTTCTTCTGCGCCTGTGCCTTCCTGCGAGCATCTTCTCCGAGCTTTCCTGTTTCTCCGGCGAAGAGCGAGCCATCGGAGGTGATTGGGAGCGCCCTGTCTGTCGCCGGGAAGCTCATTGTTGCTCAAAGCTGCCACCGGGGAGCTTTTGGTTGTTCCAGAGGTGGTAGGGAGTCGAGGAGATCTTTTTTTTGAGGGTAAGCCTTAATTCTCCTTCTCTGCTCCGTGATTCATGCTCAGTAGCCTTTCTTCGGTCGAGAGTAGCTCCTCGGCCGAAAGTTATTCTTCTTGTTCATCGTCCCGGCCTCCCGAATCTTCCTTGTCTTCCTTTTCTTCCAGTTCCCTTGCTTCCCTCATGTCGGAAGAGGCCGAGATGTCTCAGTCTGAAGAAGCCGAAGAGGTTCCTGCCACGGGCCAGGCTTCCACTTCTTGCCGACGCCGAGTCGAGACAGTCTCCGACGTCATGTGTATTCTTTCTGACGATGGGGTCAAGTACATTGCATCCTACTATCAGCTCCCATCTTGGACGATTCCCTATCGGCCCATAATGAACACCAGGGCCAACTCTGTCCGACCGGGTAGCTTTTCTATTTACGAGGAGAGCTTCCGGGCGGGCTTTCGTCTTCCCTTTCCTTCCTTTGTAATCAACCTTCTGAATTTCTACGGGTTGGCCCCGTCTCAATTCTTCCCGAACTCTTGGCGGACAGTTTATGCTTTCTTGGCTGTACACGCCTTCATTGATGTCACCCCTTCGGTAAACATCTTCCGCTCTCTTTTCAAGATCAAGCCGCAGGGGAAATCTGATTGGTTCTGCTTCGTCCCCCGCTTCGGCCGGGGTATCTT
Source organism: Zantedeschia hybrid cultivar (assembly GCA_030544215.1). Classification (NCBI taxonomy): domain Eukaryota; kingdom Viridiplantae; phylum Streptophyta; class Magnoliopsida; order Alismatales; family Araceae; genus Zantedeschia; species Zantedeschia hybrid cultivar. The sequence continues at coordinate 48,562,355 of JARZZO010000009.1, forward strand.
TGCAGGGAAGCCCAAGTCCATTCATCAGTGGAAGAGGAGCTTCATATTTATCTCTCTTCTGAAGAAGGATAAGAGTGTGTGGCCCTTCCCCACTGAGTGGGTACCATTGGCCGAAGGCCTCTCCGATCCTCCTTCACTTAATTCCGATCAGCTCCACATCGTGAGCCTTATAGAAGCCGAGGCTCCGTATGACACAGAGGAGCTTTTCGATGAGGAGGAGCGGCTTGTACAGACGGGGGCTTGGCCGGATCCGACGAAGGATCCTCCTCGGGTCTATCCTTACCTTCCTCACGAGGACGTCCCGGGGGAGGCCGGGGGAACTGCCGAAGTCGCATCTCCGGCCGAAGCTACTCCGACCGAAGAGAGTGTTGAGGCTTCGGCCGAGGGTAAGTCGGTCTTGTGTTGAGGAGAGTCGTGCGTTGTAAGCCGCTAACCCCTTTTTCTGTCCGCAGAGATGACTGGGATTCGGGGACTCCTCGGTCGGCTCGCCAAGCAGTCCGCCCCATCCCGACCGCCCCCGCAGCAAGTGACGGGCGAAGAGGCGGCTGGAGGAGACGCGGCCCCGAGCGTTCGGGCCGTAGGGCAAACGGCGGCTTCGGTCGAGGGCCGTGCTGCAGCTGCTGCTCTTGAAAGAGAGAGAAAGCGAAAGTCGGTCGCGCGAGGGGGCGGCCGACTAGCGAAGCAGAGCCGAGTGGATGAGCTTGGTGAAACAGAGTCCGCCTCGGTAGCCAAGAGGCCGGTGGCTGCCCGAGGGGCCCCTTTCTCGACGCCTCCCGAACCATCGAGGGGCGACTCCCCTCCGGCTGAGGCGGCTGGAATAGAGGACCTCTCCTTCCCCTACGGGGATTCTGGGACGCACATGTCCCGTGAATACGGGCATGAGCTCTGGGTCCCGAGGCTGGGGGTCTATACGGACGAGAGTCTGGAGGACTCTCGGACATGCCTGCGCCTGCTCCGCGGCTTAACCCTCCCGATGGCCGAGGACGAGATAAAAGCGTTGTCCTCGGAGGGCTTGGCGATGCAGTGCGCCCGATTGTCTGTCCAAGTAAAAAAGCTTCTTTACTGGCCTTGGTCTAATATTTCCCTTGGCTTGTTTGCGGTTGTCGATTTCTTTTGTTTGCCTTTGGCTGTAGACCGCGGTCATGTGCGGGGGACTCGTCCGCCGTCAGGTGGCCATTCAGCACAAGCTCCGGGACATCGAACAGGCTTCGGATCAGCTAGCTTCGGGTAAGGTCGACTCGGTGCGACGTAGCCTTGAGGCCAATGTTGATTTGCTCCTGAAAGCAAATGCCCGGATGCGGGCTGAGCTGGGGGAGCAAAAGGAGGTGATCCGTGCCACCTCTAAGGCCAAGACGAAGGCCAAGCAGGAGAGGGAGAAGACCGAGAAGGAACTGGAGGCGGTCTGGGCCAAAAATGAAATTTTTAAGGCCGAGATCCAGGACAAGGTCGATCAGTGGGTCACGGATCACCGCCGCCATGCCGAGGAAGTCTCGTCTCTGAAGGCAGATCTGGAGGCTAAGGCCGAAGAGGCTGCTCGTACAGCCGTAGCCAGCTATAAGGCCGGCCTGGATTATGCTGAGGAGATAATGCAGGCTCAACTCGAGGCGGCATCGTCCGTGTTCAGCATAGGGCTGGCTATCGCCCAAAAGGCGTGCCCAGCCGTAGACCTGACCGGCATCGCCCTTCCGACGGACGAGGAAGGCGAAGAGCTTCTGGCCTGGTGGAAGAAGCTTAAGGCCGAAAGAGCTTCGGCCCCAGCGGAAGGCAACGCGGCCGTTCTTGATGAGGTCGCTCCTGTCGAGGCTGTTCAGGTCGAGGATTCTCCTTCTCCATCTCCTGGTCAGACCCCTGTCGGTGTAGATGGTGATAATGACGAAAGCTAATACGGGGGCTTGTCCCGATTTTTGTTTGCTTTTTAAAAGGGCTACGGCCAGATGTGTGGCCAATTTTCTTACTCTGTTCACATATATATGAAAAAGTACCTTGCTTCCACTTGTAATGCTGCTTCCGATACGGTTTTGCATGGCCGAAGCCACTCCCGGTACGGTTTACACGGACTTAGAGAAAACCATGCCGCTCCCGATACGGTTTTCATGGCCGAAGCCACTCCCGGTACGGTTTACACGGACTTAGAGAAAACCATGCCGCTCCCGATACAGTTTGCATGGCCGAAGCCACTCCCGATACGGTTTACACGGACTTAGAGAAAACCATGCCGCTCCCGATACGGTTTGCATGGCTGAAGCCACTCCCAGTACGGTTTACACGGACTTAGAGAAAACCATGCCGCTCCCGATACGGTTTGCATGGCCGAAGCCACTCCTGGTACGGTTTACACGGACTTAGAGAAAACCATGCCGCTCCCGATACGGTTTGCATGGCCGAAGCCACTCCCGATACGGTTTACATGGACTTAGAGAAAACCATGCCGCTCCCGATATGGTTTGCATGGCTGAAGCCACTCCCGGTACGGTTTACACGGACTTAGAGAAAACCATGCCGCTCCCGATACAGTTTGCATGGCCGAAGCCACTCCTGGTACGGTTTACACGGACTTAGAGAAAACCATGCCGCTCCCGATACGGTTTGCATGGCCGAAGCCACTCCCGGTACGGTTTACACGGACTTAGAGAATACCATGCCGCTCCCGATACGGTTTGCATGGCCGAAGCCACTCCCGGTACGGTTTACATGGACTTAGAGAAAACCATGGCATATATGATATCTCAAAAGAAGAAATTTATTCATGCCTTCTGGCTAAATTCCGGGCGAAGTAACTTACATGAAATAACGCCGAAGGCGTTCCATATTCCAGGTACGAGGGAGAGGTTGGCCCGAAAGGGTTTCCAACCGATAAGCCCCTCGTCGAATTACCTCCCTTACGCGATATGGTCCTTCCCAGTTGGGAGAAAGCTTTCCTGCGGCTTCGGTCGGCTTAGATGCATGAGCATTCCTTAACACGAGACTCCCGGCTTCAAAGCTTCGGGGCCTTACTCGAGTGTTGTGGTATCTGGCCATGCGCTGCTGATAAGCTGCTAGCCGAATGCGAGCTTTATCTCTGGTTTCTTCTATAAGATCAAGGTGATCTTTTAAGGCCTCCTCATTGGCTTCCGGATTATGAGTAAGGACTCTCGGTGAGGGAAGGCCAATTTCGACAGGAATAACGGCTTCTACCCCATAAGCCATGCGGAACGGGGTTTCGCCGGTTGGGGTTCGGCTTGTAGTCCGATAAGCCCACAGAACGCTTGGTATCTCTTCTACCCATCGGGGCTTGGCTTCGCCGAGGCGAGTCTTCAGTCCTTGTAATAGACTTCGGTTAGTAACCTCGACCTGGCCATTTGTCCGGGGGTGTGCTACTGATGTAAATTTGTGGAGGATGCCGAAGCTGGCGCAGTTGTCCTTGAACCGATGGCTGTCAAATTGTTTGTCGTTGTCTGAGATGATGGCTCGCGGGATGCCGTACCGGCAAATAATGGACTTCCACACGAAGTTCCACGCATTGCTATCGGTTATGGATGCGAGGGGTTCGACTTCTACCCATTTAGTAAAGTAATCTACCGCCACGATAAGGAACTTCCTTTGGCCGGTGGCGACGGGAAAGGGCCCCAAGAGGTCAATTGCCCATTGGGCGAAAGGCCAGGGGTCTGATAAAGGAGTTAGAAGGGTTGCTGACTGGTGGATGAGGGAGCTAAACCTCTGGCATTGATCGCAGCGACGGACGAGGGTAGTTGCGTCCTCACGGAGCGTCGGCCACCAGTATCCTTGCCTTAGAAGTTTGTGAGCTAGGGCCCTTCCTCCTGCATGCGCTCCGCATACCCCTTCATGCACCTCTCGTAATGTGTAATCTGCTTCAGCCGGGCCGAGGCATCACAGGAGTGGCCGGCCGAAGGATTTTTTATACAGTAGTCCGTCCAAGAAGAGGAAGTGAGAAGAGCGCTGCCGAATGCGTCTTGCTTCCTTTGGATCGGACGGGATTACTCCTTGGAAGAGGAAAGCGACTAGGGGGGTCATCCAAGTCTCGGTTTTAGATTCGGTCACTTGCATGACTTCGGACTCCTCGAGGCTTGGCTCGGCGAGTTCTTCCACAAGAATCATATTGTCATATGCACTATTTTAACAAAACTATCTAACTAATAACAATTATCATTAGAACAGAACAAGGTAATTAACACAATCTAGGACAATATTTAATTAAACTGTTAACCTAGTTCTAAGAAACATAAACAATCACAAGTAGAGAGAGGAAAGAGAGAGAGGATGAGACTTAAACATCACTGTCTTAATAATTAAAATTAACTGTCATACCTTAACAGAGATAAAAATTATAAAACTGAAATTAAGCACTTGTTAAACAAAATAAAACAACTAAAACTAAATTATTTGTCAATAGATCAAGCAGAAAGAACAACAGATGGGCTTATGCCCAAGACAGGCCTGGCGCAATGGACCAGAGGGGGTGCGTGGCAGGAGAGGCAGCAGCAAGGGGGACCCCGGGCGCATGTAGGCATAGCAGAGGCGGCGGGTGTGGTGCGCCCGAGCTGCTGGGCGGGATGGTTGGGCGCGGCAGCGCGGTTGGGCGCGGCAGGCAAGGTGCAGCAGGGAGCTGTCACGTTGTGGCGGCGACGGGCGGGAAGGCGACCCGTGCATCCGCGTGGCGTGCCTGTGCCTCGTGGCACGGGCGACGATGGGGCTCCGGCGTGAATGGGCGCAGGCCGCCGCGTGGCTGTTGGGCGGGATCGGCTGTCCTCGCGGGGTGCCGCGTGGCGACGGGCGGAGCTGGGTGCTGCTACTGGGTGCAAGGGACGGCGCCGCGTGCCATTGGGCAAGCCCATATGCTACTGATGGGTTGGGCAAAAATCAGAAAAAGAGAGAGAGAGAGAGAGAGAGAGAGCACGCTGAGGGAGAGAGAGAACATAAGGGATAGAGAAAGCGGGCCTGACAAGAAGAGAGGGAGAGAGAGAGAAAAAGGAGAGGGAGAGAGTCTGACAGGGGAGAGAGAAAAAGTAAGGGAGAGAGGGAGAAAGGGTCTGCGTGAGAGAGAGCTAGGGAGAGAGAGAAAGTGATTCCCTAAAAAATGGAAGAATCCCCCCCACAAAAGAAGGAAGAAGGCCTTTTAAAAAGAGGGAGAAACATGATTTAAAATAAAGAAAGGTGGCAGCTGGTTCCTCTTGCTCTTCTTGGGTAAGAGATTAGGGCAACCCTCTTTACACTTTTTATTCCTTGTTTGCCCTTGCTTCGTTTATTTTTGCAAAAAGGTGGTTGTTTTTGCTGAGATTTGAATTTTAGACCTCCCATAAATTTTCAAAGACTTAACCACTACACCACAGCATCTTCATGTCCTGTTCACACAAATAATAAATGTACATTAGAATATTATCGTGAATAATATTACATTTATGCACAAATAAATCTATTTATCATCTCGGTTTTGCCGAAAAATCGTAAATACTTTTTACTCTGTTATTCACATGAAATGACAATGTTTTTAACTTGGAATTTAACGAAATTGGTATTGTTGGGATCAGTACAAAATTATCTATCATTTCATGCTATTTTACACATAAAACGAAGAGTATGATACATTCATTTGCCCCTTTTAATGATAAAAATAACGACTTATCTGGTATCAAAAGGATGTAAGTATTGTACTCAACACTTGGCCACATAGGTAGAGCCATATTTCCCTTGGTACTTTCCTAGTTTGAGCATCAAAAGGTACCCCCTTGACTTCTCAAGGGCCCACTGATATGTTCTTTTGGACACAGGCCCACATCTAACTTGGTGAGGTGACCTGAAGGTAGACTTGTCCACTTGATGAGTTGGCTACTGTTGGGATCCGGACGGGCGTGAAGAATGCAACGGATGCAACAAACAAAATCCCGCCCGATACTCGCTGATCCAATTAGGAATGAAAAACAGAAAATAAAAAAACGAGAAGTGATCGTATCACCGTGTGCGGATTCGAATCCACAACCATTTCGGTTCCGTCGAGGCAATGCCGCTAGCCGCACAAGCGTCTGGCCTCCAGCAATATCCACGCGACCCTCCACGGTGGTTTGTCCTCGATCCCTCGTCCAGATCAGCTCGCTCGCTGAAGAATCCTCGCCGCAACCATGTCCGGATCATCCGGATGGGAATTCCCGACTCTCGGGAAACGCGCGCGACAAAGACGGGAAGTCTCCCGGTGCCTCGAACGGGGCGCCCAGAGGAGGAGGAGAGAGAGAGGGGGACGACCAGCCTTGAGAGCTCCTGGAGCTTGGCCCACGGGTTTTCAACAGCGCATATATATATTAAGTCGGTGCGACCTTTCATAAGTCCCCGAGTTAATATAAACCCCACTTAAATACCATCGACTCAAAATCTATTTGTGTGTGACCCTCTTGGCCCATTAACCAGTCCGATTTTCATCTCGTTAAGTACAATAACTAGTTATTGACTTATTGTGATTAATTAATATCCAGATATTAATTAATTACTTTACCGAATTAACATCTCATGTAAAATTTTGATGAGACTTCCGATCAAGTTGGGTGCCAAGCAACACCGCATGATCTCGGAAGGTAATAAGGTTCAACAACCCACTCATGGAACCTGTCTGTCCACAGTTACCGCGTGGCTATAATCTTTCATTCATACAATGCTCTTGAATTAACCTAGAGTATGGTCAACTCACTTGAATCAGACTCCGCTGTACAATATCTGAAAACACATTTTCTGATATTGTGTTTGCTCTAGCCAAAGACTCCTGTGGATTTACTCTAGAGCATTCTCTCTCCAGTTACCTGAGAGCGAACGATCCTCTATTGAACACGCAATCACCTTCGAAGATCTTCTGTTGGACCCGATCCTTGACTATTAGAAATCCCATGAACAGGGATTCGTAAGCCAAAGTCAAAGCCCAGAAGTCCACCGACAAGGTGTCTTTAGTGTCTCAAGTCCAAGGACCAACCACGCCACTATGACGATGAATCAAGCCAATTAACAATTAGGTCAATTACCATTCGACGATTCATATCGGATCAGTTCAGTGAACTCATTCCCTAATGAGCACCTATCATTGTGTCTCCACACATGTGACTAACGAGATCAGTCACCCTCATCATATGAGCTGAAATAACATGTACTAGTCTTACCGAATGTTTGATGTCCTCTTCAAACATCCTACGACTAGGAACAATTCAGAATATGTGTTTATAGGTCATCGGTCTCATTATTATGATCTCATCATAATCCGATGACCGTTGCACATATTCATGGACTTCATTATGCACAATAATAATAAACACGCCAATGTACATAACGAAATATATATGCCATTTATTATTGAACCAGATTGTAATAGGTGCCTCGTAATTGGCTTAGAAGCCACCTATATCTATCAATCTCCCACTTAGACTCAAGCCAATCACCTTTGCATTTGATCTCCATCAAATCTAAGTGATGCTCACATTAAATCTGTGATTAAAGCTTGGTCCGGGATATGCTAAATCATTCATAAATGGAATAATTTTCATTACGTTATTTCCTCTTAATTCTTTGTCTCTGGACTTGTGAAAGAGCCTCAGAATGTTCTACAACTTCTGATGAGACCATGGCTCAACTACAAAATTGATCGCTCCCACTGTTCTCCTACAACAACTAGACGAGATCAGAGGCCTTTTAGAACTACATTTGGTTCAAGGATGAACTCTTTCATCCATACTGTTCTAATAACAGTATCACTTGCTAATGTCATCATCTTAATATCGAGTTCTGGGTTGGAACCCTTCTAATCCATTCTTTTCTTATTAAAAGGTTAAACCCATACCTGATTTGAAATTTGAGTCTGTATGACTCATTGTTTCAAATCATCCTCTCCATATATAAGTTACATCCTGAGCACTTCTCAAGTACTTAGTAATATGTTTCACTCTTTCTATCAAGGTTTCCCTATATCCTTCAAGGAACCTTTCCTTAAATAAATAAATTTCATATCTTAACAATTGAGATTTATTATGAAATTTATGTCAAACATTTTGACATACAGGTTAAGGTAACATCATCATCGATCTATATTAATAGATTCGTATTCTCAATACGCAGGATGTTGCATCCAAACCTATTATGAAGAAGAACATGGATAATAATGCTTTTATTGATAGTAACATCCTGATGTCATTCTCAATGACTTAGATGTTATTATCACAAAGCATTACTAATGTGACTGTACTCCCACTGACTTCCTTGTACATACACAATCCATGATCATTCTTAATGATTACTGAGTGTTTGACCATTAAGTCAAAACTCTTATTGCAACTCTAGAAAGCTTTAGTTTGATTCAAAAATAATATTTGAATCATAACTTGTTTCCTAGATATTCTAAAAGCTTTAAAGGTGTATCATATACACATTTTTCTCAATCATATTGAGGGAATGCTTTTAATGTTCAACTGCCATCTCATCATCATGATAGGCAGTATTGGCAAGTAAAATTCTAATAAACTTATTTTGGAAACTTTTGAGGAAAACTCGTCCAAGTCAACACTTTGACTATGACCATTTCCCTTATATTACCATATAAGTTTTAAGTAATCCATTTATACTAATATTCATTCTGAAGATTTACTTGCTTTTGAAAGGTACAATACCTTTAAGCAATACTATCAAGTTCCGAACTTAATAGGTGTTATGGATTATAGCTTAGAACTCTTAACTTCTTGCCAATTTAAAAGTTGTAATTATGAAAGACAGCTTCCTCATAGATTTAAGATCATGAACCACATTTTTTAGTTCCTCTCATTCTGTTATGTCTGATATGTCAAACATATCAGACTAGCCACTAAGAGAATATCAAAATCTATGATGCTCTCCTATGTGTGTTATGAACGGTTCCAAATATCTGAAGATTATCTAATAATATTATGTTAATATGTGAGTCTAGAACATCTTCTAGTTTTATTAGCTTCCACTATCTTCTTTGAGGATATGTTCCTTTTTATAGAAGACAGTTTTCAGTACAATAATTATTTCATTATCGCCTGACCAATAAAAATAATGTCCAAACCGTTTGGACATCCCATAATTTTACACTATACTATGTCCTTTTGGATCCAACTTCTTTGGATCATGTCTTTTTTCAAAAGACTAGAATATAACTTGATTTTAACATCCTTAAAATCATATTTGCTTATAATTCACATCTCATATGAATTATCTTGTCTCCATATCTTATATAGATACATTGACTTATTTGGAACCATATGTAAAGTATGGACATCTAATGTTCATACTCATATATATATATATATATATATATATATATATATATATATATATATATAAGAGTTAGGCAAATCTTTTATAAACATAGCACTATATCCAATAAAGTGTTATTCCTCATTATATCATTTTGCTATGATATACAATGAAGATTTATCGAGAGAAGATACAATTATCTTTTTAATGACTTGCGTGAATCTCATGCTCAAGTATTAATTTCTTTGATCAAATCAAAAAAATTTGATACTCTTTCAATTAGTCACTTTATCTTGATCTTTTATACCTTAATCTCTTAGATGTATTCGACTAGTACTTCAGTAACTACACATAGCCGAATCTTTCTAAGAGAAAAACTATTAAGGTAAGTCAATAGAAGAGATTACCTTTGGCCTTAATAAGATATTGAGCTATTTACATCAGCATGTATAAGCTTCAAGAATTTCTACTTATTGCACAACCTAGTGTACAATGCCATAGATAATAATGATTCACTCAGTTCATTTTTATACGAAACAAGTGAACATTCATCACATGATATGTCGTATCAAGAATCTAAAGTGTATTGACTGGTTTTAAAATTTATTATTTTATTTCTAAAACCATATGGAACAATGTTTGTTCCTTCTCAGTCAATGTTATTCACTTTTACAATTCTTGATTATTAATGAAACTAAATAACAATTATTTAGTTTCATATTAGTCTCCTAAAGATATACAAAGATTTACTGTCTCACAGTAACCTATATATCTCTGGAACCATTATTAAGTTTAATTCAACATTTTTAATTTTCTCGATTTCCTTTTAATTGTTTAAGTCTGCATACTATTGCAGATCTGAGAATCATTTCCGATATCTCAAATTAGATATGCTAATTCTCCAATGGATATTGAAAAGTTAATAATAAGAATATCCGAAACTTCTTACAAGTTTCATATTCTATTTGCCTTTACTAATATCCCTTTTTGGTTGCAATGGGAGAACTGTTTTCTCTCTTCTAGCTGACTTGCCTTTACCCTTCTCAAGTGTGGGTTCGACCGTTTAAAATCTTACCTCTAGTCTTTTTCAAAGGCATATCATAAATATCTTTTCTTCTTGGTTTTATCTAAGTAAGAGATTTCACGATATCTGACTAGGATAGTGGCTATCATATTGCCCTGAAGACATTCTTTAGAGTCCTTTTTCCAATCTAAATTTAAGAAGTATTAGCATCTACTATGCCAAGTCACGGATTAATTGACAACATTACAGTTAATTGAGGAAATGATTCAAGCAAACAATTCTTATAATTCAATTATGGTCTTTTATCTTGAATTATTTCCCACTGTTTCTTCGACGAACTGTATAACCCTCAGGTACACAGAACGGGAGACTCCGATGATTTCCTAGTAAGGATCAGAATCTCAATGACTTGTCATACAGTCTTGTGGATAGTACAACAAACTGTAATACAATCAAAGAACACCCATCTCATGGGACTTGCAACTCTTTGCAATATCTGATCATGACTTTGGTCCCATAAATTTAATGGCTTTGTGGATAGTACAACAAATCATTAATTCTGGTCTAAGCATTACCACCGTTATGAGACGGGCATAGATTCGCATGCAACCTTTGTGGATAGTACAACAAGGCTACATGGTTCCTCTACCCCGATCAAAAGGCATCTTATGCCATAGCCAGAGTCTCTCCTTACAATTAGACATGTCTTGTGGTAGCATAACAAATCTGCCTAAGGTAATTTGGGTCTTATGACTATAACGATGGAGGACCATGCACTAAGTTCTCAACTACTTACGTTACGGCTCAAACTTTAGCGAGGGTTTTAGATAACTTTTATCTTGGCCTCTACCTAGGTGATAGTTTATAAATATATCGCATATGTATTTAACTATACCTAGATAATAGCAATTGATTCATAATCAAAAGAAAAAACATGCATCAGCCATATATGTTCATTATGTAGTCATAGACAGCACGGTGATTAACTGAAGCCATACAATTAATCACCACAACTATATAACAATTATATAATTAATACATGCAAACACACAGGCATTGGTGATCTCATCTCCGGTCGCCTTCCTGGTTGCACTTGTGGATCATCTTCGTCTCTCCTCGGCCAACGCGATCAATTACAAAAATATTAATTTTTGAAACAACTTCAAATACAAATAAATTATAAGAGAAAGTCTTATAGCCGAATACAATAATAGAGAGAGATAGAATTACATTGGAATGATAGAAAGAGAGAGGCGCGCATTCCCCATTAATTAACATTTAATTAATATACGTCACATTCCATAACAATCCACATAATCACACACCATCACATAATATGAAACTTAACTAAGTGCATGTTCATGACCACCACAAATTTTAACCATCTACACATGATAAAACACATCACATGAAGGCTAAAATTTTGAAAAATAATAATTTTGGTTTTCTCAAAACCTAAGTACCAATCAAAATTGGATAATTTGGATTTTCAAAAATCTCATTTTCTATCATGCATTTAAATCTAATTTAAACCATTAAAATACATCAAATGTGCAACAATACTAAAATTAAAATTCTAAAATATTCCATGCATTATTTAGAACAATTTTAAAGTTAATTAATCTAACACTTAGATTAATCTTAAATCACACTAAAAACAATTATTAATGTGAAATAGTCTAATATTTAGATTGAATTAAAAATTCCTTAATAACTCTTATAAAAGAATTTCTAATTCTAATTTTTAATTACTTAACAACTCTTTGTTAAGAACCCCTGTAGTAAATAAAATTTCTCAATAACAATTATTAAGAAATATTAATTAGAATATTTCTAATTCAAAAATAGTCTAACAATTAGACTCAATGAATCTCTTAATAACTTTTATTAAAAGATCCTATTAAGTGAATTAGATCTTTGAAAACATTAATTAACCGATCCTTGGGAAGATTAATTAATCATCTTAATAACTATTATTAAGACTTAATTAACCTTTTATAACTTTTCTTAAAGTTTATTTCTCAATAAATAATGAACTCTATATATAAAAGATTATTAAGAGTCAAATTATCACTTAATAACCTTTATTAAGTGTCACTTAATTAATAAATAATTTCACAACAACAATTGTTAAGAAATTAATTATCTAATCACTTAATTAAAATAAATTAACAATATTTGTTTAATTAATTTTAAAATCACAATTTAAAATTAATTAACAACACTTGTTAATATTGATTTAAGATCATATCTTAAAATAAATAACAACACTTATTAATAATTTTAAGATCATTTCTTAAATTATCAACCTTTTAAGATCATATCTTAAATCAACCCTCTAATTATTTAATTAAAAGTAATTAACAACACTTGTTAATGAAATTTTCAGATCACATCTTAAATAAAACATTTAATCGCTCAACTAAAGGTAATTTAACAACACTTGTTAAAAAAAGATAATTAGATTATATCTTAATGGACCCATTTAACTGAAAATAATAAATTTAAGATTTAAAACATATTATAAACAAAACTTAATTACAATTTTCATGTTAAATGGGTGGATTTTATAAGAATAAAGGGGTTATAGGGGTTAATTGGGTAAATGGGCTCGGCCTATTGGGCCATGGGCCTCGGGCCTGGCCAAGCTCAGCCACAGGACCTGGTCCAGGTCACTGGCTCAAGCCAGGCAAGCCCAATCTGGGCACCTGGCTCGGCTAGACCTGGACCCAAGCGGCACCAACCCCAGTCGGGCCGGCTCGGAACCACCTGGTCCAGCTCCGCTGTGCCAGGTTCGCCCGGCTTCGGTTAGGGTTTCCCCCTTTTCTTTTGCTGGTTTCAACGCTTGGGCGGCGACGTCGTCGACGGCGCCAGCGGCAGGGGCCGGCCGGAGGCTGCACGGGGGTGTGAAGAACGCAGCAGAAGCAACAAACAAAATCCCACTCGATGTCTGCTGATCCGATTCGGAATGAAAAACAGAAAACTGAAAAACAAGAAGTGATCGTTTCAATGTGTGCGAATTCGAATCCACAACCATTTCGGTTCCATCGAGGAGATGCCGCTAGCCGTACAAGCGTCCGGCCTCCAGCGGTGTCCACACAATCCTCCGCAGTGGTTCGTCCTCGATCCCTCGTCCAGATCATCTCGCTCGCTAAAGAATTCTCGCCGCAACCATGTCCGGATCATCCAGACGGGAATTCCCGAAGCTCGGGAAACACGCACGACGGAGACAGGAAGTCTCCCGGTGTGTCAAACGGGGCACCCAGAGGAGGAGGAGAGAGAGAGGGGGATGTCCAGCCTTGAGAGCTCCTGGAGTTTGGCCCAAGGTTTCTCAAAAGCGTATATATATATTAAGTTGGCACAACTTTTCATAAAAGTTTCCAAGTTAATAAAAACCCCACTTAAGTATCACCGACTGAGAATCTATTTGCGTATGACCCTCTAGGCCTAGTAACCAGTCCGGTTCTCAGCCTGTTAAGTCCAATAACTAGTTATTGGCTTATTGTGATTAATTAATATCTAGATATTAATTAATTACTTAACCGAATTAACATCGCATGTAAAATTTCGGTCGGACTTCCGATCAAGTTGGGTGCCAAGCAACATCGTATGATCTTGAAAGGTAATGGGGTTCAACAACCCACTCATGGAACCTGTCCGTCCACAGTTACCGCATGGATACAATCCTTCGTTCGCACAAAGCTCTCGAGTTGACCTAGGGTATGGTCAGCTCTCAAACCCTAGAAGGTCAACTCACTTGAATCAGACTCTATTGTACGGTATCCGAAAACACCTTTTCTGATATTGTGTCTACTCTGGCCAGAGACTCCTGTGGATCTATTCTAGAGCATTCTCTCTCCAGTTACCTGAGAGTGAACGATCCTCTATTGAACACATAATCACTTTCGAAGGTCTTCCGCTGGACCAGATCCTTGACTATTAGAAATCCCGTGGATAGAGATTCGTAAGCCAAGGTCAAAGCCCAGAAGTTCACCGACAAGGTGTCTTTGGTGTCTCAAGTATAAGGACCAACCACGCTACTGTGACGATGAATCAAGCCGATTGACAGTCAGGTAAATTACTATTCAGCGATTCATATCGGATCAGTTTAGTGAACTCATTCCCCAATCAGCACCTACCATTGTGTCTCCACACATGTGACTAACGAGATCAGTCACCTCATCATATGAGCTGGAATAACCTGTACTAGTCTTACCGGATGTTTGATATCCTCTTCAAACATCCTACGACTAGGAACAATTCATAATATATGTTTATAGGTCATCGGTCTCATTATTATGATCTCATCATAATTTGATGACCATTGCACACATTCATGGACTTCATTATACGCAACAATAATAAACACGCCAATCTACATAATGAAATATATATGCCATTTATTATTGAACCAGATTGAAATAAGTGCCTCGTGATTGGCTTAGAGGCCACCTATATTTATCAGCTACAACATTTTGGTGTTGTTTGTAAGAAGAACACAACCATGGCTCACCATGTTCCTTAGACCAAAAGCAAACTAGCAACGACGAGTCTAACATCACATTGGAGATTCCTATCCTCCTAGTTGAAACTTTGGTTAACTTGGCTGCTATGGCCCTAGGGTGCTAATAGGACATGCTTGGTCCCAATAATGGTGGCACCCACTTTGGGTCAACTGAACGAATGGGTTGAGGTGCTCTGTCAAAAGGTTGTCGAGTTGACGACTACCATTACCACCTTGGTACTACTCTAAGAGATAATGACAGCATGTGGGACTGCTGGGTCCTCAAGTTGCCCAACCATAGCATAGTCGCACCCTCCCCCTGGGCCATCTGTCCTAGGCTGGGTGCATCATCCCCATGGGACATCTGGCTTTAGTGGGCACCCGTCTCCATTTGCATTCTAGCTAGTTGCATAGCCCTTTAGGCCGGCCACAATGGCACACTCAATCCATGCAGATCATGCCTTTTTAGACACTCACCTGGGGGATGGGAACCTATAGTCGATTGTGTTGGGTTCTCAGGTTTCTCCAGATCTCCCACGCAGCGAAAATAAAATAAAAATGGAGATCCGCTCCCGTTTCAAAAATCGGAAAAACCAGATTATCGGATAATCAGTTCTTACCGTGTGCGGATTCGAATCCGCAACTGTTCGGTTCCGTCGGTGCGACACCACAAGCCGCGCAAGCGCCCGGCCACTAGCGGAGTCCACGCGATCCTCCTCGCGACGGATATCCTCGCGTTCCTCGTTCTTCGCAGCCCACAAAACCTCTATCGGTCGCCGCAACGATCGCCCCAATGTGCGGACAATTTCCCGTCGAACGGGAGTCGGAGAAGCGGCGGAGCAGATCCGGATCTGTCTGGGATGCCAGAGAGAGAGAGAAACAGAGGAGGGGGCGGCTAGGGTTAGCAGCAGCTTGGCCTGCTCAGCCCGTTTGCTATATTTTATACTAACCGCGCGGTTTTTCATAAAAACCCCCGGTTTGTATAAAACCCACTTATTTATCCATCGCCTTGAGAATCATTTGCGTGTGACCCTCCAGGCCCAATTACCAATCCAGTTAATAGCCTAATAAGCCCAGTGACTCCTCACTGGCTTTATTAATCAATTAATAATCATTTATTAATTAATTAATCAATCAAATTGATGTCGCACATCGAATTCGATCGGGCCTCCGATCACGTTGGGTGCCAAGTAACACCGCGTGAACCCAGAAGGTATCGGGGTTAAGTAACCTACTCTTGGAACCTTTTCACCAACAATTACCACGTGGATATAATCCTTCATTCGTACAATGCTCTCGAGTCCACTCAAGGTATGACGTGTTGTCAAACCCTAACCGGTCGACTCACTTGAATTGGATGCCGCTGATGAATATCGGAAAACTCCTTTCCCGATATTATCGTCCGCCCTGGCTAGGGACTTTCGCACATCCTTCCTAGAGCATTCTCTCTCATCGTACCAAGAGCGAATGATTCCTTATTGACACACAATTCCCTTCGACAGTATTCCGCTGTACCCAATGTAGACACCGATTTTGGACCACCCTTCTGGTCATAAATTCCCTCCATCATTAGCCCTTTACCACCAAAATCCCCACATTTAGCCATCTCAGCCCACTAGCAACTAAGCCCATTAACTAAACCCCATCTTTCACCACCTTTTCGTGGAAGGCCAGCCAGTCCGCCTTCCACCCCCTTCGAAGGCCACCCCTTGCCTTCTACCCCCTTGGAAGGCCAGCTACCTTGCCTTCCACCTTTTGGCCACCTTTTTCACTTTTCACCACCTTTTCGTGGAAGGCCAGCCAGTCCGCTTTCCACCCCCTTCGAAGGCCACCCCTTGCCTTCCACCCCCTTCGAAGGCCACTCGGGCCGCCTTCCACCACAAGATTGGAAGGCATGTTGCCTGGCCGTCCACTCCTTAACCACCTCCTTGACTCTGTCTTCCCCACGATCTCCTCTACTCGCCGCCCTCGTCCCCCACTACTCCGACCACTTCCCACTCCGGCGACTGCCGCATGCACTACCTCCGACCCTTGACCACTTCCTATTGGCTCCAGGGTGATTTACGGGGATTTAGATCCCTGTTTTCTCCTATTTTCCCTTCACTTATTTAAACCCCCCATATCCTCTCGAGCAGGGGGGTTAAGAGGTGGCTTCTTGGAGGGAAGGCTCAGAGGAGGTTGGCAAGCGGTCAGGAGGAGTCTCAGAAGAATCCTTCGCACTCCAAATGGGCTTGTTTTCTTAACCCTCCTCTATTTTCTCTTCTTTCACTTTCAACACATCATTTCACCTTTCACACACGAGCACCCTATCTGCATGCATACATCTTAGGATGACTTAGCACTTTTTACCCCCAGAGGTTTCAAACAAAAAACGGGAGGTGGGTGGCCATAACATATGGTCACCTTCCCTCCCAAACACCCATCCGGTGCGTCTCCCTCCAATTCTAGTTAGTTTTTATATTTTTATGGATAGATTCTACATATTATAGTTCTAATCGGGTTATTTTATGTTTTGTCTTTTCTTTCCAGGGATCCTTACCACATTTCCGCGTGCAGAATGTCGGGCTCTCCTCCTCTGGCCGGCCGGAGGAAGAGAAGGAGGAACCAGCGTTTCCCGCTCCCACAGAACGCGTGATCACTTCCTACACTCCTGCGGAGCACAGGGACCGAAAGGTAATGCTCCTGGCGATCACACTTCAATTTCTAACCCCCCTTTAAATCGCCACAGTGCTAAGACGAACGGAAAGACCCTCGATTCCAAAGCCTCACAGACGCCGCGGCGACGGGGGGACGTTCCGGGCGCCTACAGCCCTCTGGCAATCACGATGGGACGCCTGTAGCCCGCTGCACGCGTCGCGATCAAAGGAAAAGAAGGTAAGGATCCTGAACTCGGCATCATCTCTGGACGGCCAGCCCCTGGCCGTCGAGCCCCTTGGACGGCCAGTAGTTGGCCGTCGACGTCACCATTGGACGGCCAACACCTGGCCGTCCGACCCCTTGGACGGCCAGGACCTGGCCGTCGATCTCCCACTAGACGGCCAGCATCTGGCCGTCCGATCCATTGGACGGCCAGCCCCTGGCCGTCTACATCCCCTTGGACGGCCAGAACCTGGCCGTCCACCCTTGGACGGCCAATCCCTGGCCGTCGACTCCTGGTCAGTACTTTGTCCTCTTCTGCTTGCCACTGCTGTATGATTTGCTACTGCCTGTTTTGATGAATTGTTAGATGTTCTGACTTGTTAACTTTCTGGGATTTTTGGGGTGTTCTCCGCGGGGGATTTTAAGGAAGAGCCGGCATCACACTTCTAGTTACCTCTCCCACAGAGTTTGACTCTCCATCTGAGGATTCCCACTCGGGTGTGACTAGTCCTATTCTGTTGGGAACCTCCGTCAGTCTCCGCGAGCCAGGGATTCCCACTTGGCCGCCGAGCGGGTTGTACCTGAAACCACCCTGTAGGAACCTTGGGTTTGTGTGAGAAATTAATTCGACCTTTTCATCAACAACCATCCACCTATAGGTGTCATTAAGAGAATTATTTCAAAGTTTGAAGACACCTAACTAAACTCTGGTCGAACAAGTTGTGAAAAATTCCAGGGTCGTTAAGAGTTTGAACTTGATTTGTTAGAAATCGACTCTCATAATACACAGTTAACCTTCCAAGTGAAATATAAAATCTCTAAGGATTTGTATTTCATAATGAACCAAATGTATGTTAACACTATGTATAATGACATGTATGAGTTTGGTAACAATGTCACACACAACCCTCTGTTTGAGATTGAAGAGGATCCACAACCAACATTTGTGGGCATGTTCCAAACACCTAGAGAGGGACTTAAGGGAAAATACTTGGATGAATCTTCCTCTTCAGAAAGTGACCCTATAATCTCCAACAGAATCTTCCAAAACCTGAGTGAGGACCCGCAACTTATTGTCGTGTTATCACGGTACACCCCTGATCAACTCATCCGGTTGGCCTCCCGTGGCAAAACTCAAGATGCCACTCTTCGGAGAACTCACTTCCAAGGATCTTCCAACAGAGCTCAGACCCGCACTAACCAGCCAACTCCTACTCCAGTTGCTCCACCCGTCATGCCAATTCCAGTCTCTTAAACTACACCTCCTCCCGAGCAGAAAGAATTCATCTACAAAAGTGAGGTTGAAACCTGTGTGCGTAAGTTCATGGCCGAGAAACTTACCCTGAAACAACCGCACTCTCTCTCGAGCTATTGCAAGCTCCCTCCGGCCTACTTTCCGTTGGGATTCAAAGCCCCCGAGTACAAAAAATATGATGGCACCTCTGACCCTCATGATCACCTATCAGGTTTCCTCATGGATTCCCATCAATGGCTCTACGACTGAGTCCTCCTTGTCCATCTGTTCCAGAAATCCTTAGAAGGTAAGGCCTTAAGATGGTTTTCTTCCTTGCCCGCCACCGACCTAATCAATTTTGATATGGTCTCTGAAAAATTCATCACTCAGTTTAGTCATAGGACAACCATGCCTCCCACCTTGGTGGATCTTGTGATGGAGAAGATGAAGCCTAAAGAGGAGTTCACGTATTTTGCCAACAGGTGGAGGGCAATGGCCTCTAGGGCAGAAGTGGAAATCCTCGAATCTCAAGCTATCACCATGTTGGTCAACAACACTACCCCGCAGCTTCGGTCTATCCTCATGCTAAGCGAATTTCACACATTCGCACAACTTTATAATCGAGCTCGGGTAGTTCAATCTCAGATCTGGAGTTCCACTTTGCCATCCTTTTTTGAAAATCAGAACAGAAGTAAGAGGATTCCACCAATAGAGGGAGTGACAATCAATGAACAGGTGAGTGCCTTGGGGCAGCCCTTTAGGTCACCCAGTCCTATGTCCAGATCAGACAACCAATCCAATCAAAAACCATATTCAGCAGTTCCCTCTTTCTCCAGTGCCAAGATCAATTAGGGGTACATGAAAGAGGCTGCTGAAACCTTGGAAGTCAAGGGCCCTCCGCCCTCTTATCAGGTGGCCCAAGATCCATCTAGCTCTCTAGAAAGGGTGAGCACCCTTGTCAAAAATTTAGAACCAAATGTCGATCATAGAGGACAGTACTGGGAGTATGAAGAGGTTGGGATATGGCGTGAGTGCCCTACTAGGACGACCAAACCTAGAGACCCGTTGCACGGAGTCTCCACTATTATCCAAGACAAACCTTTGGTCTTGATACGACCTAGGGAACAACCAACAGTCATCAACCCAATCACTCTGGTCCAAGCTCCCTCAATTCCAATTAGAGAGCCTCCTCTATCCATCTTGTGTCCAACACCAAAGCCGGGTCCAGTAACCCAATTCTGCCTAACGAATTCACCACCAGTTCAACCACTAAAGTCAGATCAGACAGTGAACCCCAGTCCGATTGGTGTTACCCTGAGAAATCGCATCATTCCCCCAACAAGTCAACCCTTGGACTCTCAAGAGGATTCAGATCTGTCTAAGTATGACATCCTACAGCTTCTAGGGGAAACCCCTGCTAAGATGCCAGTCCTAGAGTTGATTGGGAGATCTCCTACACACAGGGAGACATTGTTCAAGTTCCTCCAGCGCATTACACTCAATGAAGATCTTCCTATCAGGGGGGTCACCAATGCCATTCTCTCAGTCACCCAGACACCTACCATATCCTTCACAGATAAGAATCTAGCTTCCCCTGAATGCCAATCCCTTCCCTCATGCTTGACCCCAACACTCAGGGGCATCAATCAATGTCTGTCCGCTCAAGACCCCCAAGAAAGTAGGGATTGATCCAGAAAAGGTTGAGTCTACTTCTATGATGGTCTCAAATGGGAAATTGGAAATTGGGCCAGTGGCCATGATCTTTGAATTCTACATCCTTGATGTCAAGCCCATAGACAACGTCATTCTGCGAAGGCCTTGGATGGACCAGACCCTGGGAGTGCCCTCCACTAATCATCAGCACTATAAATTCCCATACAATGGGAAGATTGTCAAAATGCAGAGAACTCCCTGTCTTGAGTCTTTGGGATCACTCTCGACTGAACAAATTCCATCCATGATCACTCCTAGAAAAGGGGTAGAGCTCATCCTTTCATCGGTTGACTCTCAGCTCAAGTCCCAGCCTAGCATAGGTTGGCAGCTTATGGACAAAATGGGGTATAGTTCGGGATCTGGGTTAGGCAATGAAAAGTAGGGAATTCAAGAACCTATCTTTGAAAATCCGACCAGTGGAGGATTCAAATTGAGTTACATACTAACCAAACCAACTGAAGGATCAAGAAAATGGAATCTCTTGGATCACTTTGTGAAGGCAAATCAAGAGGTACTCAAGATACACTATCTTGAGGATGAGTTGAAGGAAACAAGCAATGAGGTTCAAAGAGAAGATGCAGAAGAGTTCGGTATACAGCTGCTGTTCTATGAACCAACCACTCGACGAGGAGGAGCCTCCTTAGTGAGGGATGAACAGGTACCCACCGCCCTCATTCCCTTCCTACTCTACACACCTGCCCTTCTCAGGCTCTTATCACCGGTGGTAGCTCACTCCTGGGGCAATTCTGCCATCATTGGGTCTGTGTCTCAAGGACCCACCTTTGCAACATGTCTGACTCACTTCCTGAGTCTTGTGCATAATCACTTAGGGATTGGATAGCTTCCTCTTTATCTACAAGTTGTAGAGGTAAGTAGGTTCTTTCATTTCTAGTTAGCAAATAAGTGTAAATATTTGAAAATTGTTGAAAAGCTTTCTTTTGGATAGGAGTCTATTTGAAGAACTTTTTCCAAAAATTTCAAAATCTCAAAAAAAATCGAATATCCAAAAAGCATCAAAAATATTTGCAAATATGTACATACTTTAATGAAAATGACAAAAAAATCAGAAAAGACACAAAATCCAATTGTCTGGTGATTGCCATGTAACCCCCTGTCTAGGTCTAGTTGCATGATAGATTGGGTTAACATTGAGGTTTGGCTAAGACTTTGGTCCACCAGAACCTTGGACGTGTCTACTTTTCTTTCATAAGGATCCCTATGATCATCCTGAGATGCACACACCTACACGTTTTTTCAAAAGGGATCCTTCTTAAAATGAGTTCCAAGTCTTAAGCATACTGTCAAAATGCAACATTTGCTCTTCGTCTCTCGACCGATCAGGACAGTTGACATCCTTAAACGGTCAAGCTCAGCAAACTGCGGTTCCTCAACAACCCGATAGATGTAACCCCTCAAAAAAGGGCCCAAAATTGAAATGTAAAAGACCAGAGCACGTGAAGAGGGCAGTGTCCCCGCAGGCGGAATATCAAATAACCCCAAAAATGTCAAGAGCGGAAAAGAAATACAAAAAAGAAAAAGGGGTTCAAGCAATCATGAAAAAAGCCTGGTCGTGACCGTGCCTGGCCATGAAATCCAATAAAGGCCTGAAAAGTCAAAATAGGGGCATCTAGGAGGTCAAAAGGAGTCCGTTTTGTCATAGCTTGTCCTTTTAAGGGTTTTGTCAATCCTCCTTTGAGGTTTATCTCCAAAATTTCTTCACTTTTTCCCCCTCAAGGTTGACACGAGATAGCTATCTAAAGACTGAATATCATTTTAAAATGGTTCGTTTTTCAAAAATCGTCACATGCTCACATGATCACAGGAGTCCAAAATGGGTGAAGAGTAATGTCGATGTTTATGGGGAACTAACTTCTTAACCATAATCTCAATGTGTACTCTCGAAAACTTCGGGCTTAGGTCAATGCATGCGCGTCACCAATCGGTGCGACGGCGTCTGATTCCGGGTCAGCGTCGCACGGTTGACCGTTAGGGTTCCAGGGTGTTCCATCATATACCTTCTAGATTGTGAGGAAAGAGACCCGGGTCGGGCAAATCATTTACCTCGAAAACATTTTGGGCAAACTTGGTGGTCGGAAGCAGCTGGGAGCCTAAGCATGGCATGACGGTATTGTAATCAGTATGAGTCTTAACCGGTCAAGGTTAGTTTGAGGAGTCTAGAGGCCCAAATCAATCTAGATGCGTGCTTAGGATACCTGGGAAGTCGAGTGCGCATTTCCCTTTCATCATTCAACCAGCCTAAGTTTGGGTAGTCACCAGGCAGGCGGAATCAAAAATATGTTTTCATCACACACTCCACTTGTTAATATCCACTATCATTTGTATATTTACTTCTTGCATCAGTTTCGATAGTAACACGGCCCCTTGACCCTATGCGAAGGCTAGGGAAAAGGTAGTTGCTCTATTTTGGGCAAGGGGCCGAAAACATATACTACTAACTGTTTTCCCCTCATTTTGTGCATACAGGAAAAGATTCTACGTCCAAAAGGTGGACACTTTTGCTGTCGAGTCGAAGCCGAAAGCAGCCGGATTGGCATTCTACTTTGAGAATGGCCATATCTTCCGTGCTGGCTTCGACTCGACAGGGACCTTTGTCCCTCGTTTCCTTGCAGCTTGTCATTAAGGTATTGTGGATCATTGATTATTTACATTTACTGATGTGCGTTCTTGCAGCTGCAGGGAACCTGAAACAAGTAGCATCGAAAACACAGGAGGCTAATAACTTCGGGCGTATGGACTCTGAGTTCCTCTTTAAACAAAACAATGAGGAGTCTATATTCCCCAAGTTATTCGATTGGCCAATAAACTCCTCCTGTTTGCATTAGGAATTTACTTTAATTTTAAACCAGCATGCATTTGCATAAGCATTCATCCTCGTCCTAGGGGCAATGACCATCATTCATCACTCTGCTTAACCCATCGTTGATCTGTGATTCTGGCAGTTGTACGTTTGTTAGCCTTTTGAATTGCAAGACCCCTTCCTCCTTTTTCAGCACGTGTGCTTGACATCCTCTCACTTGGCGATCCCATGATGCGCCAGGCCACCGCGCGCCCGTTGTGTTGAGAGTTCTTCAAGTCACACTCCTACACCTTTCATGCTCGAGATCCCCTTGGGCCAGATCGCTATATTCTGGTACACCAAGGCCTCGCGGTTCCAGCACCCGGGGGTCCCACGGACTGTGATTCTCTAGTACTGAACTTGGTTCCTTTTCCTAAACCACTCTTGCAACTCAAATAGCCAGCCTTCATGCATTTGCCGCATTCGCATGTCATCCCTAGGGATAGCTCATTCCTTTTTCGGGCTGTCCAAAATCAGTTTCGATTTCCGGAATACCTATTTATCATTCCATTCCATTCCACTGCAAAACAGGTGTCTCGGAGGGGCATTTGTAGACACCGATTTTGGACCACCCTTCTGGTCATAAATCCCCTCCATCATTAGCCCTTTACCACCAAAATCCCCGCATTTAGCCATCTCAGCCCACTAGCAACTAAGCCCATTAACTAAACCCCGTCTTTCACCACCTTTTCATGGAAGGCCAGCCAGTCCGCCTTCCACCCCCTTCGAAGGCCACCCCTTGCCTTCTACCCTCTTGGAAGGCCAGCTACCTTGCCTTCCACCTTTTGGCCACCTTTTTCACTTTTCACCACCTTTTCGTGGAAGGCCAGCCAGTCCGCCTTCCACCCCCTTCGAAGGCCACCCCTTGCCTTCCACCCCCTTCGAAGGCCAGCCGGGCCGTCTTCCACCACAAGATTGGAAGGCATGTTGTCTGGCCGTCCACTCCTTAACCACCCCCTTGACTCCGTCTTCCCCACGATCTCCTCTACTCGCCGCCCTCGTCCCCCACTACTCCGACCACTTCCCACTCCGGCGACTGCCGCATGCACTACCTCCGACCCTTGACCACTTCCTATTGGCTCCAGGGTGATTTACGGGGATTTAGATCCCTGTTTTCTCCTATTTTCCCTTCACCTATTTAAACCCCCCATATCCTCTCGAGCAGGGGGGTTAAGAGGTGGCTTCTTGGAGGGAAGGCTCAGAGGAGGTTGGCAAGCGGTCAGGAGGAGTCTCAGAAGAATCCTTCGCACTCCAAATGGACTTGTTTTCTTAACCCTCCTCTATTTTCTCTTCTTTCACTTTCAAGACATCATTTCACCTTTCACACACGAGTACCCTATCTGCATGCATGCATCTTAGGATGACTTAGCACCTTTTACCCCCAGAGGTTTCAAACAAAAAACGGGAGGTGGGTGGCCATAACATATGGTCACCTTCCCTCCCAAACACCCATCCGGTGCGTCTCCCTCCAATTCTAGTTAGTTTTTATATTTTTATGGATAGATTCTACATATTATAGTTCTAATCAGGTTATTTTATGTTTTGTCTTTTCTTTCCAGGGATCCTTACCACATTTCCGCGTGCAGAATGCCGGGCTCTCCTCCTCTGGCCGGCCGGAGGAAGAGAAGGAGGAACCAGCATTTCCCGCTCCCACAGAACGCGCGATCACTTCCTACACTCCTGCGGAGCACAGGGACCGAAAGGTAATGCTCCTGGCAATCACACTTCAATTTCTAACCCCCCTTTAAATCGCCACAGTGCTAAGACGAACGGAGAGACCCTCGATTCCAAAGCCTCACAGACGCCGCGGCGAAGGGGGGACGTTCCGGGCGCCTACACCCAATCCTTGGCTGTTTAGAATCCCGTGGCTAGAGATTCATAAACCAAGGTCAAAGCACAGAATTCCACCGTCAAGGTGTCCTTGGTGTCTCAGGTCCGAGGACCATTCACGCAACTACAACAATAGAATCAAGCTGGTTGACAGTGAGGTACAGTACCATCCAACGATTCAGTCGGATCAGTTCAGTGAACTCTTTCTCCAATGAGTACCTATAGATTCACCTTAGTGTCTCCACACAA
This sequence comes from Zantedeschia hybrid cultivar, assembly GCA_030544215.1. Classification (NCBI taxonomy): domain Eukaryota; kingdom Viridiplantae; phylum Streptophyta; class Magnoliopsida; order Alismatales; family Araceae; genus Zantedeschia; species Zantedeschia hybrid cultivar. Next base: position 48,587,862 of record JARZZO010000009.1, read on the forward strand.
GTGATTTATGAGATCAATTACCCTCATCATATGAGTAGGAGTAATCAGTACTATTCTAATCGGATATCCGTTCTCCTTCTCGGATATCCTCCGACTAGGAACGATTAAGAATATGTGTGTCTAAGTGATCAGTCTCATTAGTACGATCTCATCATAATCTGATCACTATAGTACATATTTACGGACTTCATTATGAGACGATAATGAATATGATTTACACACAATGAATATTATGCCATTATATTGATAAATGAACGAGATTACAAAGTCAGATTGGCTTGTTGGCCACCTAAAACTAACAATCTCCCACTTGGACTAAAGCCAATCACCTTTATACAATAAGCCTATAGACTCTAGGTGACACTCAAACACAATTTGAGCCAACGGCTTTGTCAGTGGATCTGCTACATTATCGACGGATGGAACTCTTTCCACTAGTACATCTCTTCTGGATATGATCTCTCTGATAAGATGAAAGCGCCTCAGAATATGCTTCGATTTCTGATGAGACCGCGGCTCTTTCGCTCGCGCAATCGCTCCATTGTTATCGCACAACAGTGGAATAGGCTCAGAGATGCTGAGAACTACGCCGAGGTTGATGATGAATTTCTTCAACCACACTGCTTCCTTGGCGGCTTTAGCTGCAACGATGTACTCAGCTTCAGTCGTCGAATCTGCAGTGGTTACTTGCTTGGAACTCTTCCAGCACACTGTGCCTCCATTCAATGAAAACACGAATCCAGATGTAGACTTGCTATCATCTGGATCTGATTGGAAACTCGAGTCAGTAAAGTCTCTCAGTTTCAAGTCACCTCCTCTATAGACAAGAAACATATCCTTAGTTCTTCTCAAGTACTTAAAGATACATTTCACTGCCTTCCAGTGCTCTTCGCCTGGATCAGCCTGAAATCTGGTTGTAACACTAAGAGCAAATGCTACATCAGGTCGTGTACATAGCATGGCATACATAATAGATCCTATGGCAGAGGCATAGGGTATTCTATCCATGAGTGCCCTCTCATCAGGAGTCTTAGGAGACTGCTTCTTTGAGAGACTAATTCCATGTCTCATCGGTATGAGACCTCTCTTGGAATTTTCCATGCCAAACCTTTTGACTATGGTATCTATGTACAAGGATTGGGTCATTCCAAGTAGCCTCTTTGATCTATCTCTATAGATCCGTATTCCTAATACGTAGGATGCTTCTCCCAAATCTTTTATGAAGAAGTTTTTCGACAGCCAGATCTTTACTGATGACATCACAGCTACTTCATTCCCAATGAGTAGTATGTCATCTACGTAAAGAACTAAGAAAGTGACTGTGCTTCCACTGGTCTTTTTGTACACACAAGGCTCATCTTCATTCTTAATGAAATCATAAGATTTGATAGCCTCGTCAAATCTTATGTTCCAGCTCCGGGAAGCTTGCTTTAGTCCATAAATGGACCTCTGAAACTCGCACACTTTATCTGGAGATTCTTTGGATGTGAAACCTTCTGGTTGTATCATATACACATCCTCCTCAAGGTTACCATTGAGGAAGGCAGTCTTTACATCCATCTGCCAGATTTCATAATCAAAATGTGCAGCAATAGCGAGCAGAACTCTGATCGACTTTATCATGGCAACTGGTGAGAAAGTCTTGTCATAGTCAATTCCTTGCCTTTGACGATATCCCTTTGCCACCAACCTTGCCTTATAAGTGTCGATCCGTCCATCAGCACCGATCTTTCTCTTAAAGATCCACTTGCAACCGATGGGTACAATACCCTCGGGCAACTCCTCCAAGTTCCAAACTTGGTTGGTGTACATGGACTGGACTTATGAGTTCTTGGCTTCTCGCCATTTTCCGGTTTCTGGGCCTTCTATGGCCTCCTGGTAGGTTTTAGGATCATCATCCTCATTATATTCTACCTTAGACTCATCCTCAGCGATATGTCCCACATATCGTTCGGGTGGTCTAAGTAATCTACCAGATCTACGAAGCTCATCTGTGCATACCTGAACAGATTCATGAACTGATATCTCATCTGATGATAACGCAGCTGTTTGGGGATCTGAAACCTCTTTCAGTACTATTTTACTCCCACTGTCCTTCTGGAGAAGGTATTCCTCTTCCAGGAATACAACTTTCCTGGCGACAAACACCTTTTGTTCACCAGGATGGTAAAAAAAAAAATCCAAAAGTTTCCTTTGGATATCCAACAAACCTGCATTTATCAGTTCGTGATTCCAGCTTGTCTGGATTATGCCTCTTTACATGAGCAGGACAACCCCAGACTTTAACATGTTTAAATTCTGATTTCCTGCCTTTCCATATTTCATATAGAGTAGAGGCTACAGACTTGCTGGGTACTCTATTTAGTAGGTATGCTGCTGACTTTAGAGCATACCCCTAGAGGGACACTAGTAATCCCGAAAAGCTTATCATGGATCGCACCATGTCCAACAAGGTGCGATTCCTCCTTTCTGATATACCATTCATATGTGGTGTGTATGGAGGGGTTAGCTGAGAAAGGATACCATTATCCTTTAAGAATTATATGAAATTAGTACTCAAGTATTCTCCTCCTCGATTTGATCGAAGAGCTTTAATACTTTTTCCTAACTGCTTCTCTACTTAATTCTTGAACTCCTTGAACTTCTCAAATGCTTCCGACTTGTACTTCATTAAGTACACATAGTTGAATCTTGAAAAGTCATCGGTGAATGTGATGAAGTAAGAAAAGCCACTTTTGGCTTGGATGGACATTGGACCACATACATTTGAATGTATTAGTTCCAAAATGTCCTTGGCACATTCTCCATGGCCAGTAAACGGAGATTTTGCCATCTTTCCCATCAGGCAGGATTCACAATGTTGTTAAATAACCATGCTTGTGCAACCTTTGCAACCTGCTTTCACCAATATGCCCAAGTCTATAATGTCACATGTAGGCTTGGTTCACATAATTCTTGCTCTTCTTAAGAACATTATCATGAAGATTATAATAAAAAACATCTAAGAGATATAGACCATTGACCAAAGATGCCGAAGCTATTGATTTATTACCATAATAAATTGAACAACTTCTATTCTCAATAGTCAACCTATATCCTATCTTGTCCAAGCAAGATACTGATATGATGTTCTTTATTTTGCTAGGAACATAATAACAATCTTCTAATAGTAAAGCGTCTCTTGATGGAAACCTAAGGTTTGTTGTCCCAACAGCAATCGCCGCAACTTTTGCACCGTTGCCTAGCCTCAATTCCACCTCGCCTTGTCTCAACTTGCGCTTACTTGTCAATATCTGCGCATCATGATAGATATGAGAAGCACATCCGGTATCTAATACCCCTGATGTGGAGTCTCCAACTGACAAGTTGATATCTATCATATAGATATCTGAAGCTTCAGACAGCTTCACCTTTTCATGATCTTTATCGTTGATGAACTCCTTACAGTTCCTCTTCCAGTGACCATACTGCTTACACTAGAAGCAGTCACCCTTTACTACTCTTTTGCCTTTGTCCTTCGATCTTTTATCGCATGTGATAATCTTTGTCTCAGAGGCATCTAATGCCGATTCAGCATGATGATCAGCATCAAGGGTGTAGGCAATCTAATGCCGATTCAGCATGATGATCAGCATCAAGGGTGTAGGCAATCTGCTCAGATCTGAAGACATTCTTCAAGTGTCTGAGCCAATCTGAGTAGATCAAGTAAGTCAAAAGTGCATCAAGTATGCCGCAGAGTGTGTTATTTGACGACATAATTCCCTACAGGAGATAAGTAAAATCTATTTAGCAGATGTTCAATTATTAAAATTAAAACAAGACATGGTCTTTTGTTCAAGTTTTAACTCCCACTAATTTTTGACGGACTATATAACCCTAAGTTATACAGAACGGGAGACGCCAACAGTCTCCTAGTGGGGATCAGAATCTCAATGACTTGCAGTACAGCTTTGTGGATAGCACAACAAACTATAATACAATCAAAGAGCACCCAACTCATGAGACTTGCAACTCCTTGCAATATCTGATCATAGCTTCGGTCTCTAGAAATTTAATGGCCTTGTGGATAGCACAACAAATCACGAATTCTGATCTAAGCTAACCATCGTTACGCGACGAGCATAGATTTGCATGTAGCCCTTGTGGATAGCACAACAAAGCTACATGGTTCCTCTACCCCGATCATATAGGCATCTAACGCCATAGCCATAGTTTCTCCTCCCAATTAAATAGGCCTTGTGGATAGCACAACAGACCTGTCTAAAGTGATTCGCATCCTATAACTATAACGATGGTGGACCACGCGGTAAGTTCTTAACTACTCGCGTTACGGCTTAGAGTTTATTGAGGATATTTAGATAACTTTTATCTTGCTCTCTCCTAGGTGATAGTATATAAATATATCGTATATATTTACTAAATACTATACCTGCTTTGATTAATAATCGAAAGAAAAATAATGCATCACATACATGTCTAGTGTGGTCATAGATAGCACAGTGGGTTTGACTGGAGCTAACACCAACAGTCAAACGCACACACGATCTAACATAACATTTACATTAGATAAACCAGCAAACACATAGGCAAGAGATCTCCATCATATCGCCTTCCTGGTTGCATCTGTGGATCGTCCTCACTCATTCCTCAGTTGCCTCGATCATATTACAATAATTCTAGAATTACATGTAATTAGAAGAGAGCCTTATGACGAGTACAAGAGAGAGGGAGGTAGAAATACATCGGAGAATGAGAGAGGGAGAGATACACAGATCTCTATTTATTAACAATTTAATAAACATCCATCATTCATCCACGACCCACACAAACACATCATTCATCACATGAATAATTAAATAAGTGCATATCCATGACCACGGTGTGTTTTAAACATCCCACACATGATTCAGCATATCACATGGCTAAAATAAAAGAGTTTTCAAAAATAGATAACTTTGGCTTTCAAAAAGCTGGGATCCAATCAAAATTGGTATTTGAATTTCGAAAACTCTTTCAGTCAATTTAACATACAATCAAATCTAATTTAAAAGCATCAAAACACACATTACATGTGCACTCACTCCAAATTAATAATTCCAGATTATTCCATGCAAATTAGAACAATTCTAATAATCTAACACTTAGATTAAACCCCATTAATAATCTAACAATTAGACTATTAATAACTAATCTAACTCTTAGACTAGTCCAATAAAGTTAATTAATAATTTAACACTTAAATTAATAATAAACTATAATTAATTATTAATTACTAATCTAACATTTAGATCAGTCAAGTAATATTAATTATTAATTTAACTCTTAAACTAATAATTAACACTAACTAATTAATAATTAATTAATCTAACTCTTAGATTAAATAATTAAAGTTATCATTAATTTAACTATTAAATTAATGACTAACAATAATTAATGAAGGACTACTAATTTAAAATTTAAATTAGTCATCTAAGTTAATTAATAATTTAACAATTAAATTAATAACTAACTCAAATTAATAATTAACAATTAGATGTATTAATAACTAATAATCTAATAATTAGATTAATAATTATTAACCATTAATTTTAACTCTTAAAATTAGACAAATTAAGGTCAATAATTAATTTAACACTTAAACTAATATTAACCTCAATTAATTCACAAATAATTGCTAATTAATAAATCCTTTAAGTACTTAATGATTCAAAATCATTAAAAAAAATCCAATTAAATAAATTGAATACTAAATTTAAATTCCAAAATAGTTTTGAAATTTAAAGATAAAATCCAAATTTTTAATTTAATGGGATAATAGGGGTTTAATAGGGTATACAAATGGGCTAAGCCCATAAGGGCACCTGGCTCGAGCCTCCGGCTCGGCCAGGCTCGACCCTGGCTCGTCCAGGGGCTCGGACCCGGGGCGCCTTGGTCCGAGCTAGGGTCTAGCCGGGACCCGGCCGGTCGAATCGGTCGGGCCGGCCCCCCTTTTTCTTCCCCACCTGCAACAACCTGACGCCCTAATACGGCGGGAGAAGGACTTGCAGAGGCCGGCGACGGCGGCCCACGTTGGTGGCTGATGGCCCGGCCCTGGCAAGCGTTTGTTCTGGTGCTGGCGTGCCTCTTGACGCCGGCAAGCCTACCCGAGATGCTCAATAAGGCCGGCCAAGCCCCTTCTTTCATCCCCAGATTTGCTGATTTTTCCATAGAAACAAAAGAGGAAGAAGATGCAGGTTGAGGCCACTATTGGCATCCCCTCAAGGCCACCCCCGTGCCGGCAAGGGTACCCACAGTAACCGGCCAAAATCTAGGATTATTAAAGATGATCCAATCATCATTCTTGGCCACCCAGATTTTCAAAACAGTGCCGCTGGGAACCCCGTTCTTCATCACATGAAGAACACGATAAAATATACCTTGTAAATCCGAAAATCACATAATTAAAAAATAATCAAATTATTTTATGGTCATCGTACGAACACTGATCTCGCAATTAACGGAACTGTGCATGAATTAATTCAAGGATAAATTAATTCGGAGATCGAAACGGGACGAGAAACAGTGGAACCTGGCTCAGATACCACTGTTGGGTTCTCGGGTTTCTCTGGATCTCCAGCGCAGTAGAAATAAAATAAAAACGGAGATCCGTTCCCGTTTTGAAAATTGAAAAAACTAGATTATCGGATAATCAGTTATTATTGTGTGCATATTCAAATGTGCAACCGTTCTGTTCCGTCGGTGCTACACCACAAGCCGCGCAAGCACCCGGCCTCTAGCGGAGTCCACGCAATCCTCCTCACGATGGATATCCTCGCGTTCCTCATTCTTCGCAGCCCACGAAACCTCTGTCAGTCGCCGCAACGATCGCCGCAACGTGCGGACGATTTCCTGTTGAACGGGAGTCAGAGAAGCGGCGGAGCAGATCCGGATCTGTCTGGGATGCCAAAGAGAGAGAGAAACAGAGGAGGGGGTGGCTAGGGTTAGCAGCAGCTTGGCCTGCTCAGCCCGTTTGCTATATTTTATACTAACCGCGCGGTTTTTCATAAAAACCCCCGGTTTGTATAAAATCCACTTATTTATCCATCGCCTTGAGAATCATTTGTGTGTAACCCTCTAGGCCCAATTACCAGTCCGGTTAATAGCCTAATAAGCCTAGTAACTCCTTACTGGCTTTATTAATCAATTAATAACTCTTTATTAATTAATTAATCAATCGAATTGATGTCGCACATCGAATTCGATCGGGCCTCCGATCACGTTGGGTGCCAAGCAACACCGCGTGAACCCGGAAGGTATCGGGATTAAGTAACCCACTCTTGAAACATTTCCGCCGATAGTTACCGCGTGGATATAATCCTTCATTCGTACAATGCTCTCGAGTCAACTCAGGGTATGGCGTACTGTCGAACCCTAACCGGTCGACTCACTTGGATTGGATGCCGCTGATGAATATCGAAAAACTCCAATCTCGATATTATCGTCCGCCCTGGCCAGGGACTTTCGCGCATCCTTCCTAGAGCATTCTCTCTCATCGTACCGAGAGCGAATGATTCCTTATTGACACATAATTCCCTTCGACGGTATTCCGCTGTACCCAATCCTTGGCTGTTTAGAATCCCGTGGCTAGAGATTCATAAACCAAGGCCAAAGCACAGAAGTCCACCGTCAAGGTGTCCTTGGTGTCTTAGGTCTGAGGACCATTCACGCAACTGCGACAATAGAATCAAGCTGGTTGACATTGAGGTACAGTACCATCCAGCGATTCAGTCGGATCAGTTCAGTGAACTCATTCTCCAATGAGCACTTACAGATTCGCCTTAGTGTCTCCACACAAATGATTTATGAGATCAATCACCCTCATCATATGAGCGGGAGTAATCTGTACTAGTCTAACCAGACATCCGATGTCCTTCTCGGATATCCTCCGTCTAGAAACGATTAAGAATATGTGTTTAAGTGATTAGTCTCATTAGTATGATCTCATCATAATCTAATCACTATAGCACATATTCACGGACTTCATTATGAGACGATAATTAATACGATTTACACACAATGAATATTATGCCATTATATTAATAAATGAACAAGATTACAAAGTCAGATTGGCTTATAGACCACCTAAAACTAACAGATTGCTCCCGCCATGTTTGCACCTGACCATGATTGACGATTGTTAAAGATATCCCAGGAGATGGAGAAGCTTGTGCGCTACCCCTACAACGTTCCCTTTGCGAGCACCATCCCTGCATGCTCTCCCTTCTCGATTGAGATCATGTCAACTCCCATCCCCGACAAACTAAATCTATCTAAGGTAACTAACTAATGGGACAACTGACCCAATAGACACCTTTAAGAAGTGCAATAACTTCCTCTCGGTGCACAGAGTTCCTAATGTTGGTGCACCATGTTTCCCTTGACCCTATAGAAGGCGGTGTCCACATTGTCCAAGGACTTTCAAGTAGGGTTTTTCCACTCCCTCGTCTTCCTAGGACAAGTCTTCATTGACCATTTTTATGATATGACCCAATACTATAAGAAGTTTTCTAGTTTGAGGCCATCTGATAGGAACCTGGGGAGACTCTATGTGACTACTTCGCATGCTTCTGAGTAGAGGCCACATAGATAGCCAACCTTAACATTTCCATCACAATGTTAGTAGTTATAGCCGGAATCATCGACAAGGAATTGCGTGGCTTCCTTAGCAACAAGCACCCTCCTATCTCCCAGGACCTAGGGGCCCAAGTGCACAACTACATTAACTAAGAGGTAAGAGTCCTGTCATATCGATCGTGCTGGCTCCTCTTCGGAGTTGCTGAGTCAAGGATGCCACCCTTGCCAAGAAGAAGTAAGGAAAAGAGGAACCCATGCACAAAAGGTATTGTCCTAATCACGTGGATGCCTTCCTCCAACTCTACCGTCATAAATTCTATTGGAGGTTTAGGGCTAAGGATTGTTGGGGATTGAGGAAATGAAAACTCTATTTATAAATTAGCAGCAAAAAGCTATCCTATGAGTTCCTGTAATCCATTTTAGGGGAAAATAATTAGAGAGATCCAATATTCACCCCGTGTGGGATCCACTCCATGTTTGTAATCCAATTGTGGTGAAGCAACGTCGCTAGTCGTGCAGGTGCCTAGCCGTCAACAATATCCACATGATTATCTAGTTGAGGAATCGTCCACACTTCTTTAGTAAGATTTGCCTGATCCCGAGTCATCCTCTTTGTAGATGCCCGCAACATACGGTAGTGCCTTCAATGAAGTGAAAGCGGGAGGTAGAAGAGAGACAGGAAGGGGGCACCCCTTTAGAAGCGGAGAGAGAGGGGTAGTCAGATTGAGAGAAACCCTATAGCTTGGTCCAGGTTCCTTTCTAGCTTATATTTATATTAGTTTTGTGATTTTTCATAAAACCCCCTAAATTAATATAAAAATTTCAATTAATTCCCCTCGACTGAGAATCTTTTATGCGTTTCCTTCTAGGCCGAAATGCATATCTTGTTTTGAGCCCATTAAGCTTAGTAACACCTTACTCACTCCATTAATCATTTATTTATCATTTCATAATAAAATCGATTGATCTTCTGATCGAACTTCAGTAATCCATTCATGAACTCTTTTTGCCATTAGTTACCACGAGCTTATAATCCTTCATTCATATAATGCTCTCAAACAGACTGAGGATATGGTACGACTGTCAAATCCTAATCATGTTCATTTATAAGGATGAGATATCGATACTATGCATCATTAGAAAACTCATTTTTTGATATATAGCCCAACCCTAGCTAGGGACTTCCCAGGTATCCTACCATAGAGCATTCTCTCTCCAAATATCGAGAGTGAGTAAGTCATTGTTGACCACACAATCATCTTTGAAGATGTCCTACTAAGTTCAAGTACTTACATCTCATGGTTAGAGATCTTCAAGTCATGATCAAAACATTGTAGTTCTCTAATAAGATGTCTTTGGTATCTCAAGTATGAGGATCAACTATGCCAATGTGACAAAGAATCCACTAGTTGATAGTCAGGTTTATTACCATCTAGAGATTCAAAGTTGGATCAATTTACTGAACTCATCCTCTAATGAGCACATACACATTCACCTTAGTGTCTTCGCACTAGTGACTATAAGACCAATGACCCTCATATTATGAGCATGAGTAATATGTACTAGTCTTACCGGATGTGTAATGCCCTTGTCAAATATCCTCTAACTACGAACAATTAAGAATATATGTTTAAAGAAGATCGATCCCATTATCATGAGCTCATTATGATTCAATCTTCACACCATGTATTCATGGACTTCATTATGAAACGGTATCATCAAATTACACATAATGAATATATATGTCTTTATTATTATTAATAATCATGACAAGAATGTATGTTAACAGTTATGAGATTGGCTTGACAAACATACATAACCAACAAAACCTTTCCTAAAGAAGCCCTTAAAGCTGAAGTCCAACTCCAGACCCTAGGACCTAGAGAAAATACTATGAAGATGACTAGGACTATGTCCACACTGAGGATAAGTGTTGGTAGCTCCACTAAGAGATAGAGCAAATGATCCATTAGGCAATAGCAACCAAGGTAGCCTCTACCAATTCCAAAAGGTGGCATCAAGGATGGGCACTAGAAGCTCGCCAACTGTCAACATCATCTTGATGATCTGTGGTAGTTTAGGACCTAGATAGGAAGGATCGACTTAGAGAAAGGCATACGCTAGAGAGGCCCATGGCATTGAGGAGCTCTTGAAGAGCCAAAAGACCAACGATCCATCACTTTAATTCTCCAACATACTAGTAGTTGGGGATATAATTAAAAACTACCATGTACGCTAGATCTTTGTGACAATGGAAGCTCTTCAAATGTTCTCATTTTTTATTATTTTGTGAAATTTAGTTTGACTCAAAAAGTCTACTAACCCTATCAAGGCCCACTCCATGGTTTTTATAATGATCTACTACCCGTGAATCAGATAACCAATATTTAATGGGCCTTAGATTGTTATCATTGGGCCTAAGCCCGGGTCACAAGCATATGTCTAGGAAATATTAAAAAAACTAATATCATTAAGTTTAATTAGAAATCATTAGATTTGAAGATAGGATCATAAACCCTTCAAAATAACATATTTTAACTTGGTTTGGTCGTATTTAATCCAATAATTAATTCAGAACCGCTATAAGTGACTCAATGTGAGCATTCTATAAATGTCTAAATTTGTATCATATGAACTCATATCTTACCAAAACTTTACAGATATTTTTCATATAGTATTTCTATTTTGTCTAACAAGTTTAGTTATTTTATGAATCTGTTTACTATTATTTGTGTTAATTAATATATTTTTAACCTTAAAAAATAAATTTTAGCGTGTGAAAATTATATTTCATTTAGATTTTTTTTTTAAAAATTAGAAATACTTTTATATATTTATAATCTGTTAGACTCAATTTTACATCAATTTGAATAGTAGAACTTCATGTGCTTTAAAATGTCTTGTTTTAAGGAAAATTGTATTATTTTTGCAAATAAATATCATTGGCTATATGATTAATGTTATTTTAGATTATGATGAATTTAAATTTCTGTAAGACATGTGGTATCTAATTTAATATGTGTGATATGAACATTAGCATCTAAAGGAGAATATGTGGCTTGATTTTTTATTTTATTTTTATTTGTTTTGAGCTTAGAACCTTATTTAGGACAGGCCCTTGGATTTATATTGATTAAATCAATTCAAAATACATGGGGGGATATGCCACCTTAACCCAGGGAGATACAATAATAAAGAAAGTAAAACTAACCCCCGAGGTAGAATAACCAATCAAAAACGAAAATGAGGAAATCCATACTTGTCCATAGTCAACTCTCCTCTAACAGCAGGAGGCAAAGTAGTAGCTAAAGAAAATGTCTGAGAAGTATAAGAGGAGCATGAAAATTTTGCCAATGCATCAGCTGCCTTGTTACACTCTCTAACCACATGCTGGAACTAAATATGCATAGAATCCTTCAACGAGCAGAGCATGTCCCACCAAGGATGAAGAATCCATGGAATAGTCTTGCCATTAGAAAGAAGGAGCATAATCAAAACTTTGCAATTAGACTCCAGTATGATAGAAGAAATCCCTAAGTGACAACAGATCTGTAAACCAATAAGCATAGCTGAACTACAGGGTCCGACCCCAAAAATCGGATCCGAAAACCTCAGTCCTTACATCTCCTAAGGCCAAGCACAATCCCCGCATCAACCTCTCCGGTTCAATTATTATGCGCTTGATTTCTTGGATCAACCTGTGCGCAAGACGATCGACAAGAATCCCCTGTCAGTCGCTCATGCGGCACACTTCTCATATATCCTGCACGATCTCAGCAAAGATTTCATCCCAGGCAGGTAAATCAGTAGGGTCACCAGCAGCTAGGTTACCCCAACCATAGATGAGCTCCACATCTTCCAGCAAAACGGTGGCCTTGAACTCACGGAAGATGAATGTGTGCGTCTCCAGATGCCACAATTCGAGCAGCGCACCTAGACTCTCACAGTGCCAGTGCATGCAATCAAGCCACTTTGCAAACACGACTGTTTGAGTCAAATTCCACCGATGCATCAACACCCTCATGTCCAGCGTGATAGCGTCCATAAGGTCAGAAAGCCATGTATACCTCCGGGTATGTCTTGCATCAGGGAAGCGAGGTATAGGTTGCAAGTCAAAAGAGAGAGAAATAAGGAACGATGACCAGACAGAAAGGAAAGGACAGGAGGTATCTTTACTTGTGTGAGCAAATTGGTGAGATGGCCGTCAACATCTAAGAGAACCCTGGGGCCCCTTGCAACAGCACGAGAAGAAAAGGAGGCCATGGTCACCATGAAAAGGTGTCAGAGGAATGTCAAAAAGCCGTCAAGCTATTCTTTTATAAAGGCATAAGGATAACCTTGAACCTTTCTACCTTCCATGAAAAGCGGAAGGAATCCCCATCCGTTTTGTGGAGGATGGCATGTCCCTTGGCCTTCCACCTCTTTTGAGGAAGGAACATCTTTTCGCCTTCCACTTTTGTGGAAGGCATCCTCTTTGGCCTTCCACCGTTGCCATGGAAGGCGCATCTTTTGGCCTTCCACCTTTGTGGAAGGCACATCCTCTCACCGTCCACCTCCCAAGAAGATGTGCCACTTGGCCGTTCATCCACTGGTCTACTGCACTACATTTTAGCAAAATATATAGGGTCTTGACTTTACCCTATGTAAATAAATGGACGGAGTGATTCTTATCGAGTCGAAGCCATATCGTATTGGCATTCTATCAGTAGAATGACCATATCTTCCTCATTGGCTTCGACTCACAACTAGTCTTTAGTTTCCTGTAGCTTGATATTGAATGCTAAGATTATTAATTGTCTGAAATTTCGCTAATGTGCGTTATTGCAGCTACAGGAAAATGCGAAGCAAATAGAATTGAAGACGCAGGAGGCTAATAACTTTGGGTGTATAGACTCTGAGTTCTTCTTTAAACAAAACAATGAGAAATCTATATTCCCCAAGTTATTCGATTGGCCAATAAACCCCTCCTGTTTGCATTTAAATTAGAAATTTGTTTTCCACTTCTTAAAACCAGCATGCATTGCATAAGCATCATCCACCATCACATCCATTCCCGCTCTAAGGGCAATGACCACAATCTATCACTCTGCTTACCCCATGGTTGATTTGTTGACTCTGGCAACTGTTCGTTTGTTAGCTCTTTGAATTGCAAGATCTTACATTTTCTTAATCACCGTGCTTGAGATTTCCTCACTTGGCGATCATCTGATGCGCCAGGCCACCATGCGCTCGTTATGTTGAAACCTTTTCAAGTCACACCCCTCCATCTTTCGTGCTTGAGATCCCCTTGGGCCAGATCGCCATGTATCTTAGTGCGCCAAGGCCTCGCAGTCCCAGCACCTGAGGGTCCCACAGATTGTGATTATGTAGTTTGGACTTTGTTCCCCTTCTTAATCACCCTTGCAATCCAAATACCTAGCTCGCATATCATCCTTGGATATAGCTCATCCCTTCTTCGGGCTATCCAAAATCAGATTCGATTTCTGGAACACCTATTTATCATTTCGCTCCACTCCACTGCAAAACAGGTGTCCCGAAGGGGCATTTGTAGACACCGATTTTGGACCCCTTTTGGTCATAAACCCCCGTCACCATTAACCCATCACCTTAGCCCATCCCATTTAGCCCATAATACTTCTCCACTTACTTCAGCCCATTAATAGTCAAGCCCATTATCTAACACATGGTGCCTTCCACCTTTTCGTGGAAGGCCAACTTGGTGGCCTTCCACCTTCCCCGAAGGCCAACTGCTCCGCCTTCCACCTTTTCACGGAAGGCCAACTTGGTGGCCTTCCACGAAAGAGGAAGGCAAGATGGTTCGCTGTCCACCCTCCCACTTTCAGCTTGACTTTGTCTTTCCACGATCTCTTCCACTCGCGACCCTCACCTCCCACTACTTCGACCACTCCCCCCACTCCGGCGACTGCCGCAGCCACGACCTCTGACCCTTGCCCAATTCCCATTGGCCCCTTGGGGATTAACAAGGATTTAGACCCCTAATTTCCATTTTTTCTTTCTCCTCCATTTAAACCCCCTAGGTCCTCTTGGGAGAGGGGGTTGAAGAGTCGGGAGTTAAGGATTTTTATGAGATTGAAGAGGCTAGCATTGGAAGGCTTTAGGTGAGCAGAGTTTCTGGCGAACAAACGCTGGAAGATGGCGAGCGGGAGGACTCCCTCCCACATGGGCTTGTCCTTCTAACTTTCTTCTTCACTGCATTTTTTTTCTTTTCAATACGCTCTACATCCTCCATTCATCACAACATTATCATTCTCACACACGTGCACTTTTCTTTCCCTGCATGCATTCATCCTAGGATATCCTAGCACCTATTCTTAAAGAGGTTCAAAACAAAAATTGGGAGGTGGGTGGCTATAACATATGGTCACCTTCCCTCCCCAAACACCTATCCGGTGCGTTTCTTTTCTTTTTTTTTGGTTTATTTATATATGCATGAATAGATTCTATATGTCGCAGTTTTAATTGGTTTTTCTTTACTTTGTTTTGTCTTTTTCTCTCAGGGGCTCCTACCACATTCTGCGCGCGGACTACCTAGCTCTCCCCCTTTGGTCAGCCAGAGGCAGAGAAGAGGAATCCACTATCCCTTGCTCCAATAAGATGCGATCATCTTCATCATCCTACGGAGCACAGGGACCCCAAGGTAATGCTCCTGGCGATCACACACTTCATTTCTTAACACTTCATTGCCGCAGTTGCGCGATGGACGGAGGTCTCTCCCCGCAGAAGGAGAGCGGCAACACTCCGGGCGTCCATAGGATGGTCACGGATCTAAACCAGCATATCAGTTGGGTTTTTGGGGGAAAAATCGGCTCCCCTGGCTCGCCGGCCAGTGACCACTGGCGCCGGGGACGAAAGGGGTACCCCCCTTTGCAGATTCCGGCCGGCCACATTGCTGGCGCCGGCGGTGGCGCCGCCCAAACCTACAAAAGAAAACAAAACCCTAACCCTAAGGGGCCTGGTCGAGCCAAGCGCTGGGAGCGTGGACCGGCGGTCCCAAGCGCCCCCTCCAGGCATGCTGAAGCGTCGGACCGAGCCGGCCAACTGGAACTTGGACCGGGTCCAGGTGCTCCCAGACGCTGGCCACTGGGTCCAGTGCTGGCCCGAGCCTAGGCGCCCCATTGGGGCCTCCCTAGCTCGGACCAGGCTGCCCACGCCAGGCCCGAAGACCAGGGCCCAAATTCCCATTACACCCTAACCCAAATACCTCTTTAATTCCCCAAGAAATTTTAATAAGTTAATTGAATGAGATTTTGTTTTAAAAATGTTTTAAAACTAAACTATCAATTAACTAAATATTGAAATGAGAGTTGTCTTAAATTGTTTTAAGACCTATATTAAATATCTTTAAGTTTTAAAAACAAAATATTCAATAGAGATTAAGTTTTAAAACTGTTTTATAACTTAATTTAATTATCAAGATATTAATTGTGGTATTGTCTTAAAATAGTTTTAAGACTAATATTCTGTTAACAAATTTTAGATATTAATTAAGGCATTGTTTTAAAATTGTTTTAAAACTTATGCTTAATTAAATCCCATTTTTCCATTGTGGTTTAAATTAAATATATTAATCTTTATTAATATTAAAAATTGTTGTTATATCATTATTTATTGATCTAATTGTAAGATTGATAATTGATGATTTTTTTTTATTATTTAATATTAGTCTAAATGTTAGATTAATATTAAATGAAATAAAAAAATAATTATTTCTTTAACAAGGGTTGTTAAAGGAGTGTTTGTACCTAGCAAGAGTTGTAATGGCATTATTTGTTAAGTGATTCTTAATATCTTGGTAATTTTCTTAACATTGAATTGCTAAGAGAAATTTTATATTTGGGGATATCTTAACAAGAGTTGTTAAGACCATTTTAATTAGTCTAATTGTTAGACTAGTATAATTTATAAATGTTCTAATAAATATTTCTTAATAAATGTTATTGAGAAATATTATATAATAAAAAGGGTCTTAACAAAGAGTTGTTAAGTATTTAAAATTGGAATTATAAATTCTTTTATAAGAGTTATTAAGGAATTTTTAATTCAGTCTAAATGTTAAATTATTTCACATTAATAATTGTTGTTAATGTGATTTAAAAATTAATCTAAATGTTAGAATAATTAATTTAGAAATGTTCTAAATTATGCATAGAGTATTTTAAAATTTTAATTTTAGTCTTGAGTACACATATTGATGTGTTTTAATGCTTTAAATTAGATTTAAATGCATGATAGAAAATGAGATTTTCGAAAATTCAAATTATTCAATTTTGATTGGTACCCAGGTTTTGAGAAAACTAAAAGTAATTATTTTCAAAATTTTAGCCTTCATGTGATGTGTTTGATCATGTGTGGATGGTTAAAATTTGTGGTGGTTATGGACATGCACTTAGATAATTTTATATCATATGATGGTGTGTGATTGTGTAGATTATCTTGGAATGTGTTATATAGGTTAATTAAATGTTAATTAATGAGGCATGTGTGTCTCCCTCTCTCCCTCATTCTATTGTAATTATATCTCCCTCCATTATTGTACTCGGCCATAAGGCTTTCTCTTACAATTTATTTGTATTTGAAATTGTTCAAAAAATAATATTTTTGTAATTGATCGTACTGGCCGAGGAGAGATGAGGATAATCTACAAATGCAACCAGGAAGGCGATCGGAGATGAGATCACCAGTGCCTATGTGTTTGCATATTTTAATTATATAATTGTTATATAGTTGTGGTGATTAATTGTAATGGCTCCAATTAATCACCGTGCTGTCTATAACCACATAATAAGCATGTATGGATGATGCATGTTGTTCTTTTGATTATGAATCAATTGCTATTATCTAGGTATAGTTAAAAATATATGCGATATATTATAAATTGCCAAGATAAAAGTTATCTAAAACCCTCGCTAAAGTCTGAGCCGTAACGTGAGTAGTTGAGAACATACTGCGTAGTCCTCCATCGTTATAGTCATAGGACTCAAATTACCTTAGACAGGTTTGTTGTGCTACCACAAGGCTTATCTAATTGTGAGGAAAGACTCTAGCTATGACATAAGATGCCTTCTGATCGGGGTAGAGAAACCATGTGCTTTGTTGTGCTACCACAAGGGTTGCATACAAATCTATGCCCGTCTCGTAACGTTCGTAATGCTTAGACCCGAATTAATGGTTTGTTGTGCTATCCACAAAACCATTAAATATCTGGGGATCAAAGCCATGATCAAATGTTGCAAAGAGTTGTAAGTCCCATGAGATGAGTGCTCTCTGATTATATTATAGTTTGTTGTGCTATCCACAAGGCTGTACTACAAGTCATTGAGATTCTGATCCCTACTAGGAGACCATCGGAGTCTCCCGTTCTGTGTACCTGAGGGTTATACAGTCCGTCGAAAAATAGTGTGAAATAGTTCAAAATAAAAGTCCATAATTGAATTATAAGAACTGTCTGCTTAAATCATTTTATTTCCTCTATTAACTGAAATGTCGTCTATTAATCCGAGATTTGGCATGCTGGATGTCAAAGCTTCTCAAATTCAGATTTACAAAAGGACTCTGATAAATGTCTTCAGAACCATATGATAGTCACTATCCTAGTCAGATATCATGAAATCTCTTACTTTGGTGAAACCAAGTAGAAGAGATATTCATGGTTTGCCATTGAGAAAGGCTACAGGTAAGATCTTAAATGGTCGAACCTACACCTGAGATAGATAAAGACAAGTCAGTTGAAAGAGAGAATGAGCAGTTCTCCCACTGCAACCAATATAAGGATATTGGTAATAAGAAAATGAAACTTATAAGAAGTTTCGGATATTCTTATTATCCACTTTTACTTGTATATTGGAGAGTTAGTGTATCCAATATTAGATATTGAAAATGATTCTCAGATCTGCAATAGAATGCAGACTTAGACAAGTAAAAGAAAATCGAGAAAATAAAAATGTTGAATTAGACTCAACAATAGTTCAAGAGATATATAGGTTACTGTGCGACAGTAAATCTTTGTATAATTTTGGGAGATTAATATGAAACTAAATAATTGTTGTTTAGTTCCATTAATTATCAAGAATTATAATAGTGAATAACATTGGCTGAGAAGGAACAAGCGTTGTTCCATTTGATTTTAAGAATAGAATGAAAATTTTTAAAATCAGTCAATACACTATATATTTTTTATATAACCTATCATATGATGAATGTTCACAAGTCTCGAATAGAAATGAACTTAGTGAATCATGATTATCTATGGCATTGTACACTAGGTTGTGCGATAAGTAGAAATTATTGGAGCTTATACATATTAATGTAAATAGCCAAATATCTTCTTGAAGCCAAAGATAATCACTTCTATTGACTTACCTTAATAGTTTTCTCTTGAAAAGATTTGGCTATGTGTATTTGTTGAAGTACTAGTCGAATGCATCTAAGTTTCACTTTGTTTGAACCAGAATAAAGAGGAAGGGATTTCTTAAAATAAGAGGTATTTTAGTTTGGTAAGTAGTTGGTATTCTACCCAGAATAAGTAGAATTGCACTGTGCTATTCCAAGTGATTTGGTAGGAATGAGTAGAATAAAGAAGAGAATAAAGAGTGGAATAAGGGGTTCAAAATACCCATGTTGTCCTTGCATAGGTTATTTTAAATTTCTATATTTTTCAAATTACTTATTAATATGTATAATATTATTGGGTTTGTCAACTATTTTTATTTTAATTTCCAAAATTAACATACGTTACAATAGTAATCTATAAATTAATTTTAAAGCTAAATTATTATATTTTTTAAAACTCAAATTCGATGATTTAACACAATATCTTGTTAAAAATAAATATATAATAAAATATATTAATTTGTAACATCTTGTAACTAAAATTATGTTTTCCTCAATTTGTATAACACTCAATTACGTTAAAAATTTCATAGACAAAAACAGTCACCATAACAGTCACTTGCAAAAATCTCCAAATTCAATAAAAAAAATTTCAAATTTACAATATCCATTATAACTGAAAAAAAGTACAATGCATTATTCATGAGCCTCCTTTTTAACCAAATCCACAAGCAAAATGCCTCCTGGAAGTACGTACGCATTGTACTCCTGTTAAAAAAAATTAATAGATTTTATGCAACAAATATGAAATTAAATTAAAAAATGAGAACATTAAAATTACAATACCTACCGTTGCCATAACCTCACCATCCATCAGTACACTGTCACATATTAATCATTTCAAGGCTCAGAAACATGTATGTAATATACAAAATATCATTGTCCACTAGGGTTGCTCCAAGCAGTGGAGCCATCTTACCAATAAACTCAATTAAATTCTTTCATCATCGCCCATAATGACCTAATTAAGAACGTGCAATTATGTCTTCCTGATATCCAAAAATCACACTACCGAGATGTGGTTGCGTTGAAGCCGCCCCATAATCCTAGCATATGAATGGATATGGTTGCAAATTTACACACTATTAACTATCATCAATGGACATGCGTCGTTTGCAGGCTCAGAAATAGGAACTTAATGTTGTCCGAAATATACCAGTGGGGTTGCTCCAACCAGTGGAACCATCCGACCAGTAAACTCATTTCTATTATTTCGTCATTACCCATAATGAGCGAATTAGGAGCGTGTAATTTTGCCCTCCTGCTATTCAAATAACCCACTGAGATATGGTTGCACTGAGGCCATCCGATCATCCTAGCGTGGCAATAGATAGGGCTGCAAAATTCCATGCACCGTTCGTAGGCTCGAAAACAGGAGGATGGTTTGATAAAATCATTTTCCTGTGGGGTTGCTCCAAGCAATGGAACCATCCATCCAATAGACTCATTTATATTAACTCCTCCTACGGAAAAAAAAAAAAAAGGTACTCAGTACAATGTTTAAGTCAACAGAAAAGTAGAGAAATTAATTTGGAAATTGTTCATAAAAATAAAATACTGCAGTTAAATAAGCTCAAATGCTAAAAAGGAAATGTTCAACATAAGCAACAACTAATATCCATACATAAAGCATATGAAAAATCAAACATCACATACGCAAACAGATAATAAAGTCAAATGCCAAGAGACATGCAGAACAAAGCACCGAAGAGGAGGCATGACGAACACAACTCATGTCCAGAGTGCGTTAGCAATCGAGTCCCTAATCTGCCCTCCTAGTGTAACCTCAGCCCTGCTGAGAGGGATGTCAATGGGAACATCCTCATCACCACCATCCTCACCAACTGCTTCTTCATTGTTCTCGCAGTTGAAGTAATAGTCATGTCCCTGAGATGGACGAATGAAGTTGTGAATAGCAGCGCATGCAATGACCATCTTCCTCTGCGTCACCCAGGGGTACATGTTCCCCTCCTTTAGCGTCTGAAACCGATTCTTCAAGACGCCAAATGTTCTCTTAACAACATTCCTTAACTAAGCATGACGGTGGTTGTACTTCTCTTCTTTATTTGCATATGCCCGATTATGTTCCCCGCGAAATGATGCCAAGTGATATCTTTGGCCACGATATGGAGCCAAGAAACCACTTGAGTTTGCATACCCATAATCAACCAGATAATACTTTCCACAAGGGACAGTGAATGCGCCTTCGTCCAAAGCCCATCTAAGCACCCGCATGTCGGCAGCCGATCCTTCCCAACCAACTGCAACGTATTGGAAGGTGAGGTCGAACGACACGATACTTATGACATTCTGACTGATGAAACCTTTGCGTTTTTGGAATCGTCCGTGCAGTATCCATGGCACATTTGCCAACACATGCGTGCCGTCGATGGCTCCAATCGCATCCTACATGGTTGTACAAAGAAGATGTGTGGAAGAACATTTATTAGTCAATGTCTACATGTACATGACGACTAACGTAAAAAATGCACAGTAGCAATGTGGTCACCTTGAAGTACGGGTAGAACGTTTGCTTTCCCCGGATGTGCGAATAGCACTCACGAACCTGAGCGTGTGTAGGCAGCTGAATAAAGTCGTACTTTAACTCAGCTATCTGGTTTGTGACCAAGTTGACATACCGACTAATAGTATGAGAAGAGTGTTGGAACCGCTCGCACATGGCTTCCGTTGCAACGCCATGGCCGGCAGCATATAGGAACATATCAAGTTGCTCCGTCGCTGTCACATGTCGCGAGTCCCTCAAAAGGCCATGACTCACAAGTAGGTCACGGAGTCGTAAAAACATAGAAGGATGCACGCGAAACATGTGGGAAGACCTTTCGTCATAGCTGTCTAATATCTCATGGATCCATGTGTGGTCGGATAGAGCAGAGTTATGCATACGTCGGCGTACCCGCGGAAGGTATTCATTCTCAATGTGCTCAATAATTGTCTCCTCGATCACATTTAACAGTCCTTCGTCCTCTTCCAGGAACTCCAATATAGCATCAATAAATTCTACATGGAAGACATTGTAATAAGTGGGACAGAATGTTACATAAACCTTACTCAAAATGAATACATACATAAGAAAGTACAATATAAATTAGAAAGTTCAGATAGACATAAGTAGAATAATAACAAAGATGATGAGAAGGATGACTACAATGACACACAACAGTATGATTACAACAAACGATTGCCAGTCAAATTGAGCAACGCGAGTAAACGAGGCAGGTGCCCTTGCAAGTAGTTGCTCAGATGTGCTGGGCACATTGTAATACCGAGGAACTTCTGTTTGCCTTCCTGGACGTTGTTGGAAGATACCAGAGAACGCACACTCGGTCTCCTCAATTGAATGGAAGCCCTTATAACGAGCCCCTGGGTACCATTAACTTGGGCAAAGCATTCAGGCCAAGTGAAATAAAGTCTTGGCTCACGCCCAACCCAAACGACATAACATTTGTACCGTCCCATACCTACAAAGTTATCAAATACCCATGGAACTAAAACATAATGAGCACGCAACAACTATGAATAAGAACATAAGAAATCCGAATACATGTTACAAGTTAACACATAATCCAAGTGAACATAAGAAATCACTAACAAGAAGTCCGAAGAAGAACGTACGGATTAAACAACTCAAAATAGATATTATCCGAATACATCATCCAAGTCAACATCCAAGAAATTACAAATCAACTACCCCACATGGTGTAACATCCATCGGATCTTATCCTCATTACTCAGGTTCATAAATATTCCGCGATTCCCCGCATCCTTGAAGAGATCTAAGGGCCTCACGAACAAGTCTGGATGTAGGCCAGGAACCTCTCGCAATGCATCTATGCAATCCTTCATAGAAGGAATACAATCTGGCTCCTGGGCTATGGGCTGTGTCTGGATCGAGGGTGCAGGGACGTATACCATAGAAGCCCTTTCCACACGTAAATCTATGACAAGGTCAGTCCGCTTTCGAACAACATTAATAAAATTCGTGATCACAGTAGGGTCTTGAATTGCCTTTCCCTTCATGCTTGAGGAGGCACATTTCTTGCGCGGAGAGTTGACCTCACTGTTCGAGGCCACGGTTCTAATTTGAGGTGTAGGAGGGGAAGCCATTTGGGCGGCGGAGACACCTATGACAAAGTCGTCATGTTCTTGCTCTCCCTGAAGTGCGGCAAGAAAGTCATTGACGGGTGTGCGCTGTGACTGACTACGCATATTGTACTCAGTGTTAGCTTGATCGAGACTGTAATCAGGCATACTGCATCTACGGCAGGTTCCCTCAGCATCTGGACCGAACGTTGTGCTGTTGCTGGCTAGGTATTCCATCTTGGCCTTAAATCGGAAGGGCTTGCCTCTGAGGGAGCTAAACTGTTGACGTGACTGAAAAGGAAGAAAAAGATGGTGTATGAAAGGAAATGTTCAACTATAATGTTGTGTGCAGAAAAGTAAAGTTGATCATGGGAGATGCTTACCGACAGGACGTCGTCCCAAGAGTCCTAAAGTCCAGGGAAGGGCATCTTGTTTATATCAACCCATCCCCACCCAGTCCTTTGCTCAAGAAGTACACGCAAAAAATTGTAATTGCGCTTAAGGGTTTTGTATCGATTTTTTAACGTGGAATCTTTGTAGTCCAGGTGTGTCGCGCTATTAAACGCTCCAACGATTTCACGCCAGACCCCTGGTTTGAAGGTTCCCTCAATGCAGTTATGCTTATCAAACTGGTCCGTAAGGAGACCTATGAGGACCCGATCTTGGGCCTCACTGAAGTTGGCAGCTCGAGTGCCCCGAGTCGTCCTCTCCTCCCCAGAGGATAGACGTTTCATTTCGCCACCTTTAATATTAGGGCGAAGAACATTCCAAAAAAAGCAAAGAGTTGATGTAATCAAAGTATGTCATTTTAAATGAAGGACAATGATACATTTAAAAGGAAAGTAATACAAGTAATAAGTTCACTGTGCGAAAAGAAGTAGGAAATGAGGGGCACAAGAGAACACACCACTGTTAGACATCGTCTTTGCCCGCTTTCTCGCCCTCCTAAATGACCATTCTCAAAATATTCATGCATGAGGCAAGGGCGGCACTAGTGTAAGACTTAGATAAGAATGTAATAAGAAGGAGATAAAAATGTTGGAACATGGAAGGAGGAGATAAAAAGGTACATTTATGGACAAAAAAAAAAGGCTTACATAAATCACATATCACAATAACAAGAATCACAAATCAGCAAGACAAAAGAAAATCTGAAGGGCCACATGAAGAGATAGTTGGTGACAATATCTGACCAGAAATAAGGACAATAGAAAAAAGAGAGAATGACATGGATTAGATATGAGGTTTTGTTTTGAGAAAATGTGAGCACTGTCACAACATGGAAAATTATATGGTATGTGTATTTTTGGCTAGAGAATGGCAAAATGTAAGCACTATCACAGCAGCCAAAAGCTCCCCAACCCCCCATATGCTGAGAGCATGGAAGAGGCAAAAGATGGCATCCCTTGGCAAAAAGTAGACCATCACACAAAACTAGACCAGAGCATAAAAATGCCAGAAGAACAAGAATCACAAATCAGCAAGACAAAAGTGAATCTAAAGGGCCATATGAAGAGATATTGGTGACAATATATGAACAAAAAATAAGTATAGTAGAAAAAAGAGAGAAGGACATGGATTAGATAGGAGGTTTTGTTTTGAGAAAATGTGAGCACTATCACATGGAAAATTATATAAATCAGCAGTCAAAAGCTCCCCAACCCCCCATGTGCTAAGAGCATGGAAGAGGCAAAAGATGGCTTCCCTTGGCATGACGAAAAATGCAAAACCAAAGCATCATACAAAATCAGACCAGAGCAAAAAAACTGGCAATATAAGAAAAATGGTAAAATGAGACCAAAACCAGACCATCATGCAAAACCCTCTTTTCTGTTACAACTTCTCAATAACCATGAATGTCAGATAAGGCAAGAAGAGATACATAGGAAGAAGGAAAAAGGAAAAAAACAGACCAGATCATAAACAAATAATACAGGTAAACTAGCAAAAGTTCACATTGTCATGCTATGATAAAAAAGAAGTCACCATCAAAAAATAAGGATATCCACCTACTGTTCGAATTTTCAAACTAAATGTAAATGAATCTTGTGAAGGAAATCCTGGCAATAGAATCATAGATAAGTGATGAGAAGGAAATCCTGGTAATATATACAGTTGATTACCTATACTCAGTTTGTTACAGTATGCCAAAGTTAGTAATAAATGAACTCAACATCTTTTCTTGCTTGACACTTCTTAGTCCACATAAGATTGGCATAAGTCAATTATTTTTATGTACATGAGTGAGATATGTTCTGATGCACATAATAAAATCTCAAATACACAGCTTCGGATGACAAGCTATGCACATCATGCAAAACTAGAGCATCATGCAAAACCCTCTTCTCTGTTTACAGATGATTACAACTTCTCAATAACCATGAATGTAAAGGCAAGAAGAGATACATACCAGACCATGGGAAGAAGGAAAAAGGAAAAAAACAGTCCAGACCATAATTTGACAGGTAAACTAAGGGCCAAGCATACAACATCACATGAACCAGCCCTGACAACTATCACAGAAATCAGAAAAAATTGAATAAACAGAAAAAGATTGTCTATATGATAAATAACCAAAAACAAAAAAGAAAAAAATTGACCAGAGCATAAACAACTCACAGCTAAACTAAAGGCCAAGAAAAAGGGAGGGTGATGGAAAATTATATGATATATGCTTTGTCAAGTGTTGTAGGGTGATCATGAAATAAAGTTGGCTTTGCTTATGGTTTTGGGAGATTTGGTGCAAAAGACAGGTTGATGATAAAATAAAACCTATTGTATATGTAAAGTGACCTAATTCGGATAGGCTTATCTTGGGTAAGTCTGATGCACGCAATAAACAACTTCGGATGACAAGCTCTGCACAGGACGCACACAACTGCAACCAATCTACTTCATTTGTTTAAGGCGGGGTAAGGAGGAAATGTTAGGAATGGGTTGTCACAAATTAGTTTGGAAAATGTCAGAGGCTTATCTTAGATTAGTTATATGGGTATCGGCCACAGATGCATCATCTAATTCAGGAGAAAAATTACATTTGAAAAGGGAAGACCTCCTCCTATAGCCGGCAAAAGTTGGGGAAAATGGGTAAAATGCTCTAACTGTAGGTTCTGGGCACGGCTGGGCTCCGCGTTGGAGGATGACGAAGACACGGTCACCACGGGGGAAGGAAGATCGGCAGGAACACGGTGGCTGGAGAAGGATCCACAACGGGAAGCACCAGTGCCTGATGTTGGAAGAGCTCGTGTACGTTGCATCATTGCAGGCTTGGAAGGGGAGGGGAAATCCTCTCTTTAACAAGGCGAAACGACAGAGGAAAATGATGCGATGTTGATGCGCCCACACACTGCAAAATCTGGAGCTTCCACCGTTGGGAAGAGCTCACAGAGAGGGGGCTCGATGCCCTAGTTGTGCCTTGTTTGACCGAGTGAGAAGAAAGCGTTAGGAACGGGCTTCGTGATGTGCTTCCCCTACAGCAGGTAAGGATCGGACGGAGGGGAGGAGAACGAAGAAGGAAGCTTGGGAGTTGGGCGATGATGGCGGACAGCTTGGCAGCTCCCGTGACCTGGTGGGAGCGTGGGGAGGACAAGGTCCTATTCCGCTTAAACTCGGGTATAGTAGCGCAGTACCTAGGTTAAGCAACACCCTGCAGCAAAGTAGGTTAAATGGTTTTAGGAGAATAAACGGGCCTATTCTGCAAACAAAGCAAGGCTAAGAGATTAATGTATAGAAGATAAAGATGAAGTGACTAATTGAAAGAGCATCAAATTCTTCGATTTGATCAAAGAAATTAATACTTGAGTATGGAATTCACACAAATTCATTAAAAGGATAATCGTATCCTACCTTGATAAATCCTCATATTATATTATAACAGTATGATATAAGGAGGAATAACACTTTATTGGATATTGTATTATATGTAATAAGATTTGTCTAATTCTAATATTTTTGTAAATATGAGTATGAACATTAGATGTCGATACTTTATATATGGTTTCAAATAAGTCAGTATATCCATATAAGATATGGAGATGCAATAATTCATATGAGATGTGAATTATAAACTAACATGATTTTAAGAATGTTAAAGTCAAGTTATGTCATAATCTTTTGGAAAAGACATGATCCAAAGAAGTTGGATCTAAAAGGACACAGCATAATGTGAATTTGTGATATGTCCAAAGAATTTAGACATTATTTTATTAGCCAGGTGATAATAAAATAATTATCGTACTGAAAAATGTCTTCTAAGAAGAGGAATATGTCCTCAAAGAAGACAGTGGGAGCTAATAAACCTAGAAGATGTTCTAGACTCACAAATTAACACAAGATTATTAGATAATCTTCGGATGTTTGGAACCGTTCATAACACACATTAGAGAGCATCATAGATTTTGAGATTCTCTCAATGGCTAGTCTGATATGTTTGACATATCAGAGATAGCAGAATAAAAGGAGGTCAAAGATATGGATTATGATCTTAAATCTATGAGAGAGCTCTCTATCATCATTACAACTTTTAAATTGTCAAGAAGTTAAAGAGTTCTAAGCTATAGTCCATAACACTTATTAAGTTCAGAACTTGATAGTATTGCTTGAGGGTATTGTACCTCTCATAAGCAAATAAATCTTTAGAATGAAGATTAGTACAAATGGACTACATAAAATTTATATGATAATCTAAATAAAATGGTCATAGTCAAAGTGTTGACTTGGATGAGTTTTCCTCAAAGGTTACCAAAATAAGTTTATTAGAATATTACTTGCCAATACTCCCTGTCATGATGATGAGATGGCGATTGAATATTAAAAACATTTCCTCAATGTGATTGAGGAAGAGGTGTATATGATACAACTTTAAAGCTTTTAGAATATCCAGGAAGCAAGTTGTGATTCAAAGATTATTTTTGAATCAAACTAAAGCTTCCCAAAGTTGTAATAAGAGTTTTGACTTAATAGCCAAACACTCAGTGATCATTAAGAATGATCACGGATTGTGTGTATACAAGGAGGTCAGTGAGAGTACAGTCACATTAGTAATGCTTTGTGATATTAACATCAAAGTCATTGAGAATGACATCTGGATGTTACTATCAGTAAAAGCATTATTATCCATGTTCTTCTTCATAATAGATTTAGATGAAACATCATGCGTATTGAGAATACAAATCCATTAATATAGATCGATGAGGATGTTACCTTAACCTGTATGTCAAAATGTTTGACATAAATTCCATAATAAATCTCAACTATTGAGATATGAAATTTATTTCTTTAAGGAAAGGTTCCTTGAAGGATACAGGGAAACCTTGATAGAAGGAGTGAAATATATCACTAAGTACTTGAGAAGTGCTAAGGATACACTCCTATATATGGAAAGGATAATTTGAAACCATGAGTCACATTGACTCAAATTTCAAATCAGGCATGGTCTTAACCTTCTAATATGAAAAGAATGGATTGGAAGGGTTCTAACCCAGAACTCGATATTAAGATGACGACATTAACAAGTGATACTGTTATTGAAACAATATAGATGAAAGAGTTCATCCTTGAACTAAATGTACTTCTGAAAGGTCTTCGATCTCGTCCCGTTGTTGTAGGACAATAGTGGGAGCGATCAATTTTGTAGTCGAACCATGGTCTCATTAGAAGTTGTAGAACCTTTGAGGCTCTTTCACAAGTCCAGAGACAAAGAATCAAGAGGAAATAACGTAATGGAAATTATTCCATTTATGAATGATTTAACAGATCCGGACCAAGCCTTAGTCACAAATTTGATGTGATGTGAACATCACTTAGATTTGATGGAGATCAAATGCGAAGGTGATAGGCTTAAGTTCAAGTGGGAGATTTATAGATATAGGTGGCCTCCAAGCCAATCACGAGGCACCTATTTCAATCTGGTTCAATAATAAATGACATATATAATTCATTATATAGATTGGCGGGTTTATTATTGCGCATAATGAAGTCTATGAATGTGTGCAACGGTCATCGGATTATGATGAGATCATAATAATGAGACCGATGACCTATAAACACATTCTTAATTGTTCTTAGTCGTAGGATGTTTGAAGAGGACATCAAACATCTGGTAAGACTAGTATACGGTTATTTCAGCTCATATGATGAGGGTGACTAATCTCGTAGTCACACGTGTGGAGACACAATGGTGAACCTGTAGGTGCTCATTGGGGAATGAGTTCACTGAACTGATCCGACATGAATCGCCGAATGATAATTTACTTGACTGTCAATCGGCTTGATTTATGGTCACAGTGGCGTAGTTGGTCCTTGGACTTGAGACACCAAAGACACCTTGTCAGTGGACTTATGGGCTTTGACCTTGGCTTACGAATCCCTATTCATGGGATTTCCATTAGTCAAGAATTGGGTCCAACGGAAGACCTTCGAAGGTGATTGTGTGTTCAATAAGGATCTTTCGCTCTCAAGTAACTTGAGAGAGAATGCTTTAGAATAGATCCGCATGAGTCTCTGGCTAGAGCAGACACAATATCAGAAAAGGTGTTTTCGGATATTGTACAACGGAGCTTGATTCAAGTGAGTTGACCATCTAGGATTTGACAATTGACCATACCTTAGGTTAACTCGAGAGCATTGTGCGAACGATGGATTATAGCCACGCAGTAACTGTGGACGGACAGGTTCCATGAGTGGGTTGCTGAACCCCATTACCTTCCGGGATCATGCATTATTGTTTGGCACCCAATTTGGTCGGAAGTCTGACCGAATTTTATATAAGATGTTAATTTATTAAGTAATTAATTAATATCTAGATATTAATTAATCACAATAAGTCAATAACTAGTTATTGGACTTAACGGGCTGAAAATCGAACTGGTTAATGGGCCTAGAGGGTCACACGCAAATATATTTTAAATCGGTGGTACTTAAATGGGATTTATATTAACTCTTAAATGGGATTTATATTAACTTGGGGACTTTTGTGAAAAGTCACACCGACTTAATATATATATGCGCTGTTGAGAAACCCTAGGCTAAGCTCTAGGAGTTCTGAAGGTGGTCGTCCCCCTCTCTCTCTCCTCCTCCTCTGGGCTCCCCGTTCGAGGTGGCGGGAGACTTCCCATCTCCGCCACGTGCGATTCCCGAAAATTGGGAATTCCCGTCCGCAGGTTTTCGGATGACATTGCGGTGACAGATCTTCAGCGAGCGAGCTGATCTAGACGAGGGATCGAAGATGAACCACTGCGGAGGATCGCGTGGATACTGCTAGTGGCCGGACGCTTGTACGGCTCGCGGCATTACCTCGACAGAAGCGAAACGGTCGCAGATTCGAATCCGCACACGGTGATGTGATCACACGACCCGGGTTTTCGGTTTTAGTTTTTGTTCCAAATCGGATCTGCGGGCATCGGGCGGGATTTTTCATGTTGCTTCCGCTGCGTTCGTCGCTCCCCGCCCGGATCCCAACAGAAGCTACCTTAATTCCTAAGCTACTATGTACAAGACTCTGAGCGCGAGTCAGATTTGTCACTGAAGGGACAAGGTTGGGTCCTTGAGATAGAGACCCGGTGATGGTGTAATTGCCCCAGCACGTGGGCTTCTTAATAGTGACTTCACATCCTCCGCTTTGGGAGTGGAACTTTTTTTTGGTAGTCGTAGGCTTCAAGCATGAAACACTCAGGGGAATGGGCTACGACCGATGATGGAAGCATAGGAAGGGAAGGTGGGTGGAATAGAAAGGGAATGAATGCGGCAGTTGCCGGTTCATCCCTTGCCAAGAATACCCCTATATGTAAGGTGTTTGGTTCATGAAACAATAACCATGTACCAAAGTCTTCCTCATCCTCTTTTTTAGTCTCCTTGCTCTCTTTTTTCATCTCATCTTTAAGGTGGTCCACCCTGAGTAACTCCTGATTTTTCTTTACAAAATGATCCAGAAGTGTCCATTTCTTGGACCCCTCAGTTGGCCTGGTTGGTAGGTAACCTAGTCTGAATCCCCCAATGGTCGTATTTTCCAAAATAGGTTTATGGATTCCTTGTTCTTCCTTGCCTAGGCCGGATCCCAAACTATATCCCATTCTGTCTATAAGCTGCCAACCTATGTTAGGCCGGTGCTTGGGATGAGAATCGACCGATGAAAGAATGGGCTCTTTCCCTTCTCTAGAAGTGATCATGGATGGAATTTATTCAGCTGATACTGAGTCTAAAGACTCAACATAGGGGATACTCTTGACCTTGGCAATCTTCCCATTATATGGGAACTTATAGCACTGATGATTAGTAGAAGGCACTCCTAGGGTTTGGTCCATCCATGCTCTTCCCAAAATGGCGTTGTATATGGGCTTGACATAAAGGATGTAGAACTTAAAGATCATGGCCGTCGGGCCAATTTCAAGCTGAAGGAAAATTTTACCATCAGCTGGCCTTTGAGAGTTGTCATAAGCCGAGACCATCATGGAGGTAAACTTAATCTTTTCTGGATCAATTCCTATCTTTTTGAAGGTTGTGAGTGGACAAACATTGATTGAAGCGCTGGTATCCAGTAGGATGGAGTCCACTGAGTAACCATTGAATGTAGCAATTAGGCACAAAGGAAGAGACCGACATTCCAGGGGAGCTAAATCCTTATCTGAGAAGGATATCATAAGTGTCTGGGTGACTGAGAGAATGACATTTGTGACTCCACTGGTAGGAAGATCTTCATTAACTGTGATTTGCTGGAGTATTTGAACAGTGTTTCCCTATGTGTAGGAGATCTCCTAATCAATTCAAGAACCGAAATCTTGGCAGGGGTTTTCCCTAGATGTTGTAGGATGTCATACTCAGATTGAGTAGTTCATCCAAACATATTCGAATTCTCTTGGGAGTCTAAAGTTGACTTGTTGGGGAATAATGTGGTTCCTCAGTGTAACACCTATCGGACTTGTGTCTATTACTCAAGGTGATTTTATGAGGTTGAATTAGGTAGACGGACTTGGCTTTAGTGTTGGACACAGGATGGATAAAGGAGGTTTCCTGATTGAGATTGAGGGGACTTGGACCAGAGTGATTGGGTTGATGACTGTTGGTTGCTCCCTAGGTCGGATTAGGACCAAAAGTTTGTCATGAAGAATCGCGGAGACTTTCGGTATGGGCTTCCTAGCCTCAACCACCTGAGTGGGGACTTGGTGTTGCATCCCGAACTCTTCATATTCCCAATATTGCTCTCTGCGAATAACTCTTGGTTCCAAATTTCTAACTAGGGTGTTGACTTCCCCTTGGGAGCTGGATGGATCTTGGGCTGCCTGATGAGAAGGTAGAGGGTCTTTTAGACTTCCCAGCTCTTTCTTGGCCCTTAAGGTTTTGATGGCTTTTTTCATATCTTCCCAATTGATCCTGCCCTCCTCGTTCAGGTCATATACACTCAGTCTCTGAAGGTGAAGCAATTGTGGATTGTGTGCCCTGAAATCCTGTGATATGAACAGTACCTAAATGTGCCAGTACTGCAAGGAGCACCTTCACGCTACAGTGGGAGCTGAATAGCAGTGCAGGCCAACAAGGCATAGAAAATATCTGCTAGAGATTATGGCAAAGGTGGGTATTGAACCCGTTTGGGCATAGGGCGACTGTAATTAGTCGTTGGAGGGACTGCTCTGTACTGCTTCTGATTAGGTTGGTTGTTTGACCTGGGCTGAGAGTTGGGTAACCTAGAAGGTGGTGCCAACATGCTTACTTGCTCATTGACAGGGACTCCTTCTGTGGTAAGAGTTTGTATGGTCTTCTTGTTCCTGTTCTGATTCTCAAACAAGGGTAGAAAAGTGGAATCTCGAATCTAAGATTAGACCACCCGAACTCGGTTATAAAGTTGTGCGAAGGTTTGAAGTTCATTGAGTATGAGGATGGCTCAAAGCTGTTGGGTAGCATTGTTGACCAATATGGTGACTGCCTGAGCTTCGAGGATTGCAACTTCTGCCCTAGAGGTCATGGACCTCCACCTATTAACGAAGTGTGTGAAGTCCTCCTCGGGCTTCATCTTTTCTATCACGAGGTCAAATAAGGTGGGAGGCAAGGCAGTCATATGGTTGAAGTGAGTGATGAATCTATTAGAGACTATATCAAAGTTGATTAGGTCTATAGCGGGCAAGGAGGAGAACCACCTCAAGGCCTCTCCTTCTAGAGATTTCTGGAACAAATGGACGAGAAGAACTCTATCGTAGAGCCATTGATGGGAGTCCATGAGGAAGCCTGACAAGTGGTGATGAGGATCAGATGTGCCATGAAATTTCCGATACTTGGGAACTTTGAATCTCGACGGAAAATAGGTTGCAGGAAGCTTGCAGTATTTTGAGAGAGAGTGAGGTGGCCTTAAGGTAAGGTTCTCAGCCATGAGTTTGCGCACATAGGTCTCAACCTCACTTTTGTAGATGAATTCCTTTTGTTTGGGAGGTATGATCTGGGTGGGTAAATTAGCTGTGATGGGTGGAGCAACTGGAATTAAAGTTGATTGGTTGACATGGGTCTGGATCCTGTTAGAAGATCCCTATAACTGATTTTCTAAGGAGTGGTCTCCTGGGTTTTGTCGTGAGAGACCAACTAAATGAGTTGGTTGGGGGTGTACCATGATAACATGGCAATTAGTTGCGGGTCTTCCCTCGGGTTTTGAAAGGTTCTACTTGAAATCATGGGGTCATCTTCTCCTTGTAAGGAAGAAGATTCGTCTGAACACCTTTTCCCGAGCTCCTCTCTAACTGTCTGGAGCATGCCCACAAATATTTGTTGTGGGTCTTCTTCAATCTCAAACAGGGGGTTGTGTGTAACGTTGTCGCCAAATTCGTCCATATCATCATACACATAATTAAAATACACACGGTTCAGTATGAAACACAAATCCTTGTGATTTTTAAGTCCTACTTTGGAATTAACTATGTATTATGGATACGTTGGTTTCTAGCAAATCATGTTCAGCCCTTAACGTCCCTGTTTTCTCAAAAGATTGTTTCACTAGAGTTTGATTAGGCATCTAAATTTTGAAACAATTCACTCAGTAACGCCTTTCGAGAGGCAAGATTCTCACAAAGTCTCAGGATCCTATTAAGTGGATAAGGTACAACCTGCTCGGTGGCCAAGTGGGAATCTCTGGCTCATGGAGACTCAAGGAGGTTCCTATCAGAGTAAGACTAGTCGCACCCGAGTGGGAATCCTAAGGTGGAGAGTCAGACACTATGAGAGGGGGTAATGATCAGAGTAATGCCGGTTCTTCCTTAAAACCACCACACAAAACACCTTGAAATTATTGTGTAAATTAATAGACAATAGAACCCAATAGTAAACCCATGCAAAACATTAAGGAATTAACAAACATAGTGGAACAGAGCAACAAGACTAAGAGTCATTCGCACACATAGAAGGTGACAAACTTGTCCGTCGTCTGGGGATCTGGGCGGCGGGGCAACCTACCCGTCCTAGGAGTGTGGATGGCTTGACCAACTGTCGTCCTAGGATCTGGACGATAGTGAGGATGGTTGTCCGGGGGGTTGGACGGCAGCAGAAGCAGTCGTCCAGGGGTTTGGACGGTAGCACAAGCCGCCGTCCAGGAGCCTAGGTGGCAGTTGTATCGCTGTCTAGGTGACAAGTCCGCCGTCTAGTGATAAAATTGAAAAAAAAATGAAACTCGCAGGGACTCTTACCTCCTTACCTTTCGTTGCTGCGCGTGCGGCGAGTACACAGATGGTCCCACCATGATCGTGAGAGAGTTGTGGATGCCTGGAGGGTGGCCTTCTCTTCCCACTCGGCCTTCCTACCCGGTTATGTGCACAACAGGGCGAGGTAGTGAGGAATTAAAGTGTGATCGCCAGGAGCATTACCTTGGGTTCCTGTACTCCGAAGGATGAAAGGGTTGATCGCGTCGTGTTGAACCGGGGGATGATGGATTCTTCTTCTCTACCTCCAGTCGGCTGGAGGGAGAGAACTTGGTTACCTGTGTGCGAAATAATAGTAAGAGTCCCTGAGAAGAAAAGACAAGCAAACAAGAAAAACAAAAACCCAATTAGAACTGTGAGGTGTAGGGTCTAATCATACATGCTTTAAGTAAAATAGAAATTGGAATGGGATGCACCGGATTGGTGTTTGGAGAGAGAAGGTAACTATAGATTATGGCCATCCACCTCCCGTTTTTTTAAAAGGAATCTCTGCTGTGAAGGATGTTAGGCCATTCTAAGATGCATGCATTAGATGAAGTGCTTGTGTGTGACAATGGTAAAAGAAAAGGTGGATGTGCTATGGTCAAAAAGGTAAGGAGGAGAGAAAAGGTTTGATGGGTGAATAGAAAATGAGGTAAAAGTAAAAGAAGATAAAGTTAGAGAAACAAGCTCATTGGGAATGCAGAAGAGTCTTCCTTGTCTTCTCTGATTCGCCAACTTCCAGCCTCTGTCCGCCAAAACTTTCCCCAGACTGGAATCTTAAACCTCTCCAACCTTCAACCCAGCAAGCCATCCAGCAAGCAACCAAGCCAGCAACCCCGCAAACAACCCCCTCTCCAGGAGGAGTTGGAGAGTTTAAATAGGAGGGAAGAAAATAAGGGAAATCAAGAGTCTAAATCCCCGTTAATCCTTAAGAGCGAATAGGAAATAGTCAAGGACAAGGGATCGTGGCTGTGGTAGTCACCGGAGTGTGGAGTGGTCGGATTAGTAAGAGGTGAGGGTCGTAACTAGAGGAGAACGTGAGAGGACGGCAAATAATTTTGTCTTCCGCTTTTCTGAAAGGCAGCAAAGTCCGCCTTCCACAGGAGGTTGAAGGCGAAAGGCAGCAAAGTCTGGCTTCCACAAAAGGTGGCAGGGGGGTTTAGTTAATGGACTTAGTTATTTAATGGGCTAAATTAGGTGGGGAAAATGTGACGAATTGTGGTGGTGATACGGATTTTATGACTAAAAAGGTGTCAAAATCGGGTGTTTATAATGGCACAATCAGATAAGAGAGATCAAATGACGACAAAATATGAATATTGATCTAAAATATAAAATATCAAAATGTTACATATAAATATAAGTTAAAATATATATTTTTACATATAAAATAATCACTTAAAGAATCATCATGATCATATATATAAAAAATCAGAAAAAAATTGATGCCAACAAATTACTCGAAACGTAAGTTTTAAGAATTTTCAACCCTAAAAGATCCAAACATGTACTAGAAGATCCAGATTCCAAACCTAGTTGTTGTGCTTTTCGTCTTTAATTTAAGAGTTGCAGCGATCCTGCCTGGAGTTTTCCTCTTTGTAGGTCGGAGAACTCTCCGGGGGTGGTCCGACATTTTTTCAGCTTGATTTCTTAATCTTCTGCCGTGACAATCAGTGTTCTCTCGTCCCTCCCACTTCTCGTTTCGCAACCTCAACACAAAGTATGTATCCATGTTAACCTTTTAGTATCGTACCGCTAATTAGAAAAAAAAAAAAAAAACTACTTGATGTGACTGTCTAAATTAATCGAATTCACTATAATTTACTTTTCTTTTATGTTGGGCATGAAAACTCCGGCTGCAATTCAACTCTCCAGCTGCCTGTGAAATCAGGTACCAGCTGCAGCTCGTGATCCCATAACTCGAAGGGGTCCATATCTACATGTGCGACCAAATTAACCTAGGCAGATGAGGACGGGTTCAGATCTAAACCGGGGCAGACCCGACCGTGTAATGTGCCGGCCCGTGCCCTCTGCGGCGGGTCCACTTTGCTGTGGCGCCCACAACAGCGATGCCAAGCCCTCACGGCGGGTCCACTTTGCTATGACGCCTACAACGGCGATGCCAATTGCCAAGTCACCACGCCCCACGGCGCACGTCGAGCAGCTTCGGAGGAGGTTAAAATAGGTGGTCTAGCCATACATAATAAACAAAAAAATGTGGGTTTAGTGTAGGATTTTGCTCGGTTATTGAATAGTGTAATTAAAATAGTTGGTCATTAATGTTAAATTATTGAATCGTCTAATTCAAATCCTTGAAGCCAAGAGCTAAAAAGTAAATGTCATGTTATGTTTCAATTGTTTTTTTTTTTAATCTTCATCTAATATATAACACTCTTAGCCATGTTCAAAAGATAAATTTTCCAGTAGAAGGCACAATCCCCTTGCTCCTCTCCCAATCCAAGACCGTTGGTCCATCGTTAAGCGAAGACTCGATCCCAACACGGGCACACAAATAGCATCTGAAATTCTGAATTAACAGGGAAGGTACGTAGTCCACCTCCTAGCATTCAAGAAATGAAGGTTATGTTTAAACCAGCCCGAGACTCAAAAGATGTGTGTGCCTCTTGATGGGAAATAACAATACATAGGCTCCCACTATTTAGCTCTTGTCACTTTCAAGACCCTTGCTCATGGTGTCTGGTTAGACGAAAGATATATATTATCCACTCAAGGGTTTTCTAGCCACTATATATCAAGTAAAGTCTTCGGCCTCATATGGTTCTAACGAGAAGAACCACTCTAATGTAGCTCCTTCTAGTAATCTTTTGAATAAGAATGCTATAGACCTATTATCACTCTGCCAAAAGGGGGGCTCGTAAAGGAAGTCCTTCGGATAGATAAATGGATTCTTGACCCATTGTATTTGCAATAAACTAACATCTCAGAGGGAGACAGATAGAAAACAAGGAGGACGGGAACTAAAACTTCTGGTCTTTTCTTTGCATCAACGATCTTCCTCAAATTCTTATATTACTCAACTATTTGGTTTAACTTTGAGAGGAGAGCCACAGTCAACTTGTCATTCTGGGACACTGATGGTGGAATGTAAATTGACCTCTTGGATCCTTGCGGATAGTATTGGGGACATGCGGGTAGTAAAACCTGTCTACAGTATTCCCATCTGGTGGGAGAGCTCTTTGGAATGTGGGGGTCTGAGGTCTGAGGTAGTAAAACCGGTCTACAACATTCCCATCTCAGGTCGAGATACGAAGGCTCTCCATTGCTTGAGTGGGAATTTGAGTAGAAGTTTGAGTGGTAGAATTAACAGGTTTAGAAGAACCTGCAGAAGATTTGCCTTGAAGAATAACCTAGATAGCCTTGAGCTGACAAGGATCCAAATGAGTGGCAAGCATTCCAAGAGCGGAGACAAGATCTAAAGAGGGGTTGGAAGATGAGTGCTCATTGTGATCCTAAGCCTCACCAGAGTTCAGATTGGGTTCATATTCAAGAGCATGAACCTGGAGAATGTACGTAGTATCTTAAGGGGGGATTGTACTAATCGTACTAAGGTTTTTCAGGATTGTTATGAGGTTGATCTTGAGGATTATGATGGTCCAACAAATTATCATATTCATATGAAGTCATTCTAATAATTCTACATGAATGAAACATCATGTTTAAATCAGCAAAAGGTTTAAATAATTCTGCAAGCAATTAACAAACAAGTGAATGCATACATTTCTTAGAAGTTCCTTGTTTTGTTTAAATGCTTTTTAGACACGGTAGAATTCACTAAATAGGTAGGATCCTAGTTCAATTCAGTGACCACTTTTAAGTGTTCGCAAAAGGACAATCTATCTGGGCCTTCAATGGTACAACCAACCCGATGAGCAAAGAGGGAGTCCCTTGCTTTTAGGAATTTATTGAGGCCTTGACACAAGCTTTTTCAATCCGAAAGAGAGGGACTGCCTCAATTGGAGGGAATCACAAGCATTAAGGAGGTGTTTGACTCTTAGGATATGCAAAAGATGATTAGAATGCAAGCAATAGACTGAAACGGGTAACTTGAAACAAAGATCCAAATCACATCTAGGATAGAGGATGTGTTTCTGAATTTCGTCTACGACGGTAGGTGCGATTAAAGCAACTAGCCCCCTCTCCCAGACCCTCTTTGGACAGGAAACAGGTAGATCAAATTACGTTTGTTGTAGATGAAGGCCTCTCTGTGATATGTTCACATATTCTAAATCGCATCCATACAGTTAGACG
The DNA here is from genome assembly GCA_030544215.1 of Zantedeschia hybrid cultivar. Classification (NCBI taxonomy): domain Eukaryota; kingdom Viridiplantae; phylum Streptophyta; class Magnoliopsida; order Alismatales; family Araceae; genus Zantedeschia; species Zantedeschia hybrid cultivar. The sequence goes on from JARZZO010000009.1 coordinate 48,626,906, forward strand.
CGTTTCAAAATCGCATCCTCTCTCAACCAAACAGATAGAAGAAAAAGATAAAAATTCACACTCAAAATCTTGAATTCAGGTATGCCAAGCAATCAAAACACCAAAATATCCAAAAGTCAATTTCAAACAATCACAACTTCAAAGGGATCAAACAGGGCTAATTTGCCATTTAAAAGGGGTTGTGCACAAGGGATAAAAATCAGTGAAATAAATGTGCTCGAAGAGCACAATGGAGCACACACGAGGGTGCCAAAGGAGGTGACACACGAGGGTGTCGAGTGTAAAAAGAGAGCAAATAAAAAAGAGAAGGAATGGTAAGGTTAGTCCCACTGTGATTGCCAAAAAGTTATAAGCGCTTAATATGCTATTGAAATAAAAATTAAATATTATGCTAAAACAACAAGATCGTGATCATCAAAGAATGAGATTCTCAAAAGAATAGAAAAGTGATCGCGTGTACCTTAGATTACCGGAATCACTATGAATCATTAACTTCTCTCTCTTCAGTCGGCCGATGAAGAAGAACCTCCTTTTCTTATTCTCACTCTCTTTGATGTTCCTTACAACTAAACAAGCAAACAAATACGATCAGAGCTTGATTGAAGGTATTTATGTAGTATTTATTCTAAATGAGAATTAAACATGTAACTAATAAATTAGAAACTCACTTTTTTTGTCTTTTTCTTTAAAACCCTTATATACAAAAGGGAAATGAATCTATGATGTGAATGTATGTGATGAAAATGTGATGCATGTAACTAAACTAGTGAAAAAAAAAACTAAAATTAGAACTAGAAGAAGAAGTTGACCCCTCCAAAAGTTACCCTTGATTGAAGGTATCCTTCAATGAAGAAGAAGGCTTTCAAAAGAGAAAGATGGACTCCAAACTGTTGATTTTCATGCAAAGGGTAGATAACTATCTACTCTCTTTAGTAGAACTCACAATGATCAATTAGCTAACCACTTTGAGGTCTCAAAGTACATGTGTATATATAGAGAGTTAATTCCTGCAATAAATCAATATAAAATAGGGTTCTTGGACTCTAAGACACTCCACAACATGGAAAGCATCTAAAACTCTCTCACAACCTCAGATTAATCCGTAGAAAGAAGAATTAGCATGAAAAAAAACTATATTAGAAGTAAATTACTCAATTTGACTCAGATTAGGCCTTCTGAACTATGCAATCGAATCACGTCCAGTCCTGCAGATGCATTTAAAAAGGCATCCAGCAACCAGGACTTCTTTTAGAGGGGCCAAAAAAATAAAATCAAAGATAAATATGAAAATTTTAAATGACGTCTACCATGGTGGACACGTTTTAGGTAAATAGTAATCTGTTAAAAAATCAAGTAGTTCATCAACTATGATTAAAACTTTAAATGACGTGAACTATGGAGGACACGATTCAGAAAATTTAATAATCGATTAAAATTTTGATTTAAAAATTGATTATAATGAGAAACTTAAATGACATCCAGCATGATAGATGCGACTTAAAAGACTTAATTAAATTTAAAAAATAATAGGTAAAAATCACTCAAATGATTAAATTAAAGACCACTTTGCGATATTATAATATGATATAAAATTTACTTAATGTGAGCTCAAAATTAGTGTGTCCATACTAAGTGAAAGGGGCGCCCCATTCTCTCTCTCCTCTGCTTTGTCGTTTCTCGATTATCGAGAATTTCTGTTTGCATGCTGCAGGCACCATCATAGAGAAAAAAAGTCAACTATCATGTGACGAACTATCAACTGGAGGATCGTGTGGATATCGTTAGAGGTTGGGCACCTGTGTGGCTAACAACATTGCTCCATCGGAACTAATCAGTTGCAGATTCAACTCCACAGAAGGTGATGTTTGATCGTCGATTTAGATTAAATTCTAGAAATGGATTGAGTATAGTAGGAAAATTTTAGTTAATTATGTTTTCGGTGTGTTCTTTGTTTTTCCACCCATATCCTTACATATTGTACCGATCAGAGACCAGTCTTAGGGTTGATCGACTGATCCAAACTGGTATTGGTGTTGAACTAGGTTCAAACTAGTTTGTCCAAGAACCAAGTGGATGGCTGGTCCAATCCAAGTCGAACCAATTCAGCACACCTTGGATAATACCCCTTTAAGTGTTGACAAAGAAAGTTTCTTACTCTCTCTTTTTAGGGGTATATGTTACTAAAAGCATTTGCTTGATATGCCTAAGTAATGAGGTAAGTCGACGCAACCTGAAAATGCCTCACCTCACCTTCACCACACACACGCACACATTGCTTTTATCCAAGTGTTTTTTTTTTAGTACAACATGTGGTAAATTAATGTTTCTTCCTCTCCTACATTGTAGTTAGATAGCACACCTACTGCAATGACTTGACTGATGGTATTCTTGTATTTTGTAGGTTTCTGGCCTTTGACTATAGATTTCTATACAATGTCTCTTTTGACTATGTCTAGTGCATGTCTTAATTACATATTGTTGCTTTTTCTTATTCTCAATGATTTTCAAGTTGTTAGAACTCTTTTGATCATGTATAGTCTCCCCCTTTATTAGATGATACTGCTTTTCTTAATTAATAGATGGTTTCTACAAATGGGTCTTGCAAGTATGGGACATGATCCATAGTTCTTAGAACCATACATGTCATTTCTTGGATTCTTTTTTATCTTCCTCATACAGTTGTTTCTTCCTTCATGGTGATTTAGGAGGGGGAATACATGCTTAGGTGAGCACCTAGGCATTTGAAGTTAAGCCCATGCTCGCCTCACTCACTACCTTCTGCCTTTGGCTGCATAGGTTGAGTTAAACACTAACTCAATTATAGATTTTAGGGTCATGTAGGCAACAAACCCAAAAAAAATCTCAAGTATTATTTTGATTTTTGTGACCAAGGGTTAGGCTATTCCTAAAAATAGTAACTTTCAATACAATAGTTAAGTTCTATTATTCAAGAGAATGGGGGAGACATAAGACGATATCATACATAGGGATAAGGTAGGCTGGTTGAAGTTGAGAAATGCGTTGAATCATTTATGATCAATGGATCTTCTTGAATTTATAGAACTACTACCAGACTTGTTATGTTGTATGGCACTAACGAAAGAACATATGCAAAATGCGAGTGTAGTAGACATAAGAATATAGAGATAGATGCGCAGAAAGACCAATAAGAATAACTTCGAAATAAGCATATATGTGAAGACTTGGCGGCAGCTCTAGCCTTGAGCTTTTGGGAAAAAATAGGCTTAGTTAGTTTGGTCATCTACATTTCCACTCAAATTTGTTGCCAATTAGAATGTTTAATCAAATTCAAGTGGAGATTGGCAAAAGAGGTCAGGAAAAGGCCTAAAATTTAGATGTTTGATGTAGTAAGAACTTGACTTCCAAGATTTCACCGCAAATATGATGTTGGATAGATTAAAGTAGTAGGATAAGATTCACATAGCTGATCCTAAGTAACTATGTTAAGGCTCCGATGATGATGGCGATTTTGCGCTACCATCTCTCTCTCTCTCTCACGCACATAGCTTTAAAGGCCATCATACTAATTATCTAACAATATTGCAGCAAGAAATTCTATGTAGGTTAGCTTGCACATGATGTTTAGAGTTGTTATATTATTGGATTTTCAATTAAGCGTTATGCACAAATGTATTTAACCTTCTAAAGAATCACTTGTACGCAAAAAGACCTCTTGTAAAATATGTAGTTTTGAGGGAGAGGGCAACAAAGCGCTAATAAATGTAAGAAGGTGAACATGGACACCCCAAGAGATCTTGTGTGCAGTGTTCCCACCAGCAGGCAACCATGCTCTTATGCACAAACAAAGGAGAGTGGATAAAGGCATCAGCTTCGGTGCCCATTTTATAGCCTTCCTTTGCAATTATGGAGTCTTGAGATTTTTAGGGCGTGTTTGACAAAACTTCTACTTGAAAGTTACTTTTAGCTTCCACTTCTTACATAGAATGAGTTAAGGAAAAGACGTTATAACTAATTTTGCTTTATTACAAACGTCAAATCTCTCATAACAACTTCATTTTTTCTCCAATCTTAGAAGCTCCTTCCTTGTAGCTTTTGGTTGGAAGTCAAAATACAAGAAAAATACCACATAAAAGACTTCCAAGATCCACTGACTTTCATAAAAACTAGCTAAATGAAAATACAAAGGTACATCCAAATGGAAGCAACACGGCCTTAATTGTTTTGCTAAGGCTTTTGGAAAACTGAAAGTGGCTGACAGAGCAACAACTTCTTGGGATCATCTGGAGTTTGCTCGAGTGTTATGTCGATCATATTCCAAAGATTCCAACTACAGTCACGTTGTGATGGGGTGATTCAAAATTTTGAATTAACATCAAATCTAAAAACCAAACTTCCTTTAGTGCTATGGACTGGACATATGCAGAAGTCATGCAGTCTTCCAAGGATTACAGGCTAAGTCAGGACAGAGGTTCAGCAAATAGATTGTCCAACCCGATCAGAGAAAGAAGATGACCTTGTCTTCCTAACTAAACTCAGCTGAGTTAACCACGACTCCTGAGGTTGGGAGCTCGCAACTTGCCCATAATGCCTCTGAGTCAGATTTTAAATTGCTTTTGGCGAATGAGAAAGAAAAGGAAAAGTTCGTTGTATCTACAGGTGTCAAGTGGGCGAGCCAATCCGTGGCTCTGCCCAACTCAGCTCATATTAAAAGAAATTAGGTTGGTCCAAATTATATAAATTGGGTTGGACTAAATTTAGGTTGACATTAGTTAAATATAGATTGAATTGGGCTAAAAACGGACTGACCCAATTTAATTTATTGACTCTTATAATAAATCATACAAAAAGTAAAATACTTTTAAAAAATCATTATTTATAAACAGGGCCAGCCCAACCCAACCCACTTGTTATTTAATTGAGATTGAATTTAGACTAAATTTAAGTTAAATTTAGACTGAATTTAAACTGGGCTAAAATTAGACTGAACTATTTTAATTTGAGTTAGATCCAAATTTTCACATAACCTAATTTACATCCCTAGTTGTATCCATTGATGCCAGTTGGAGAGAAGCCATACCCAGCTAGCATCACAAATTGTAGAAGGCCTTCGTGCCCACAAGTCGTGGAAGAGAAGGAGTCTTCCTTACAAGTCTATCATAGGAAGAGGAAAGTTGTGTTGCCAAGACCCCATGCATCCGTGGCAAAGCCCAATCGAAGCAGGTACATAAAGCAGCAGTTCGCTACTCATGCGGAACTAGGGGATCTGTGAGATGGCATCAGATCGGGGTTCTCCCATCGTACATCACGGATCTATCTAGGGAAAGACAACTTCTGTGTGAATTCCATCTTAATCTGAGTTTTGTCTTGTTGGTAAGAACATTGAGTCAGTTTGCTGTTTCTTTTGTAGTCTATATGTAGTTGTGATGGTCGAGGAATCTCACCTCAGCATTCAATTGTACTACCTCGGTTTATTCTTAAGAAAATTGGTGGTATAAGCCACACCTTTTAAGCAGTGGAACATTATGTTAGATTAAAATTTTATCTTAAGTAAACTCTTCATTTAGGTTTGAAGGAAGAAACTATTCTACAAAAGGTGGCTAGACCATCAGAGAGAAGCTACACTCTGGCAATAAAAGAGAACATACTTCTACCCCAGGAAGTCTGGAAGAAGAAATGGTTTATCAACCAACTTCACTTACTAAACTGAAACCATGGGGGAAGGTGGGAGACAAATATATAGTTTAAATCTAGGGGGCAAGTACATCTTTTAAAGGTTCTTCTCTGCTAGTTGTTACATTGCATCAATCACACAACCTAACTGTTGGTATGCAAAAGTTGCCCCTTTCTAGATCCATCCCTTCATCTGTGGCTACTGGAAGAAAGTAGACATGCAAGCCCTTATGTGTTGAGCTCATTGGGGAAACCTCTCTCCCTCCACTATTTCTCCAAGTCTCTCTGCATAGCCCCACCACCTGGCTATCTTCATCACTACTTGTGTGCATATTCAAAATTATCATTTTGGTTTCCATATTCTTTCAACTTTTCATAATTCTGATATATATATATATATATATATATATATATATATATATATTCTCACGTTGTAGCCTACATCTCTTTGTGTCTTTTTTCCCCATATTTTCTATGTTACAGGACATGTCGACATTAACCAACTATTATATTCACGTGGAAATGATAGAGCTATTTAATTTGTTCATTAATGAAAATTTTTCAAATTTGTGAGTAGGTTTTCTTGCCTTCTCTCATTATTGAAAGGATAAAGCTGAGAGCAGATAAAGTAGTCAAAGGATGGGGGTTCTAGAGCAACAACTGGAAAGAAAGGAGAAGGGAAGCAAGTATAGCATCATCATTCCAACTTATAATGAGCACCTAAACATCGCGCTCATTACTTACCTCATCTTCAAGCATCTCAGGTATCCCATAGTAAAAATCGAAAGCAAATGTTTTGATTTTGAGCTCAGCCTGTTTCCCTTTTTCATCCCCCTCACATATCTGTGGCTATGAATTTTGTATGTGCTCAGTATCTGTTTGGTGGGGTTTCATACTTTTTTGATATCTGCTTTTTAATGGCTATTTGGAGATATAGGTTCAGTTACCCTAGATAGCTTGGCATTCACAACTTACAAACAAGATTAGACTTAATGGAAGTTAGAAATCTCCAGTTTATCTCTATATATATATTCATTCCTAATTTTATCTTTTCTAGTTCTACCACTCATCTACCTCAACATCCTCATCTCAGCAATATATAATTTTTGTATATGATCTTTTCTCACAGCCCAACATTCGGAACTATATAACATAGTAGGTCTTACAACTGTCATATAGAACTTACCTTTGATTTTTAAGGAGACCAGACAATTACAAAGGACTCCGATGCACTTCTCCACTTTAGTCAACCTGCCTTTACTCTATAAGTGACATCTTCTTAGATCTCCCCATTATCTTGAATAATAAATCTTAAATAACGAAAGGTGTTACTTTTAGGAATAATTTGATCCTCGATAGTAACTAAATATGTATGGTCAACCTCTTTGTTACTGAAATTACATTTCATATATTTTGTCTTAATTTGACTAATCCTAAGTCTTTAGATTCCAAAGCGAATCTCTATTGTTCTAGTTTATCATTTAAACTCTTAATATCCTCATCCACTAGAACAATATCATCTGCAAATATTATACACTAATGGATGTCACCATGTAAGTGTTTAGTAGCCTCATCGATAATTAAAGTAAAAATATAAGAACTTAATGTTGACCCTTGATGTAATCCCATGTTAACAGGAAACTCTAATGTCTATATAGCAATAGTCCTCACGCTCGTAGAAGACCTCTCATACATATCTCTAATCACATGAATATATCATTTAAATACTTCCTTCTTTTCTAAAGTCCATCAAATTAGCTCCTTAAGTGCACGATCGTATGCTTTCCCTAAATCTTGTATAAATATTTCCTCATCTCTCTATATTTCTCCATTAATCGTCTCAATAGGAAAATAGCTTCCATAGTAGACCTACTAGATATGAACCCAAATTGATTTTTTGAAACATTAGTAACACGCCTAAAATGCTTCTCTATTACTCTCTCTCAAAGTTTTATAGTATGACTCATAAGTTTAATTCTACGGTAATTATTATAATGTTGAAGATCTCCTATATTAAGGGACTAGACTTTCTCCATAAATGATTTTACAATCTTTATATAATGATCACTCAACTTTTTTAATGAGAAAATAATATATTTGACTTTTATGCATGCCACTTTTATAAGTTATTAAATGCTCATCTCTCTTTTTAAAGTAAGTATTTGTAATTATTAAGTCTTATGCAATAGCAAAGTCAAGAATGGTCCCACCCATGCCATTTCTATCACCAAAGCCAAAGCCTCCATGCACCCTCTCATACCCACTATTATCTTTTCTTACATGGTCATTTAAATTTCCCCCGACAAAAGTCCTTTCACCATTAGAGATATCATAAATTATCTTATCAAAATTCTCTCATATTGTTTTCTTAATACTCTCTTATAATCCTATTTGAGGTGCATAAGCTCTAATTATATTTAAAACTTCTTCACCTACTACAAGTTTAACTAATGTCAGTCTTTCCCCCTCCCTTCTAACTTCTACCACATTGTCTTTAAACTCTTTATCTATGATAATAGCTACACTGTTTCTATTATTACTCTTACTTACATATCAAAGTTTAAATCTTCAATTTCTTTAGCTTTAGAACCCTTCCATTTAATTTCCTGTAAACAAGCTATGTTGACCCTTCTATCTCTTATTAGTTTAATTAATTCTAAGTTTTTACCAGTTAGGATTCTTATATTCTATGTAGTTAAAGGAATTTTCTTCTTATTCTTATGGACTAACTTCTTTACTCGTGTTCGTCTAATGCACGAGAAGCCTTGCTTATTTGCCACCGCAATCGGGCACCATTGTGGTGCATCGCTTATGGGGAACACCCTAGCAGACCCTTGCTCACTTCTCATTACATCCGGGGGCCGATGTAACACGTCACTTATAGAGAATGCCCTAGTAGCCCCTTTCTCACTTTTCATTATATCTGGGGACCGATGTAATGCGTCGCTTCCAAGAAACGTTCTAACACTAGTGGAAAATATTGGTTCAAGATTCATGGTTGGGTTATGACAAATTTTATTAAGTGCTAGTTGTCAACCTAACTTACACCCCCCTCCTTTATCAACGAGGCTTGGGACCGGCTATTGTGGAGTTGGTTGCCTATACTATAGATAAAAAGCTTATATTCAAGATAGCCTCATTGCACTGTATCCAACTTATCAACATGTGATCATTCTTACCATTATTATGCACTAATTTTGGAGGGAATTTGATTTCCTATACCAATATAATTGGAGAATATGTTGATATTTCTCGACTCTTTGGTCAGAGGTGCAGATTTTGAGATCATTGTCGTGGATGATGGGAGTATGTATGGAACTCAAGACATTGTCAAGCAACTGCAGCAAGTCTATGGAGAAGATTGCATTGCATGAGCTTGATTAGATTATTCATGAAAGCCCTGAAACTATACCTAGACCTTGCTGCCTTTTTGCTTATTTATTCACTTACGTTTGGCTTATCTACTTTGTCTTCTGTTGGATGATGCATTAATGCAACTATTAAGAGCAAGGCCAAGGAATCTTGGTCTAGGTATATATGGATACACCTGACCATCCCCCTTCTTAAAGCATGATATGAACAATCCTTAATTGGGTCTATTTTTAGGAACCGCATATCGTCATGGCTTGAAGCATGCATCTGGTGATTTTGTTCTGATAATGGATGCTGAAAGTTATCACACCATGTAGGTGATCAGGCCCCTTTCTATGTCAAATTATAAACACCCCCCCTCCCAAATTAATAGCAACAAGAACCTGAAAGCTCCATCTAACTTTTGCTTCTTATTCTATCGCCAAAGTACTTGCCAAGCTTCATCAGGTAATAAACTTCCAGTGACAATTAATCATGTTATCTTGGGTTGTGCCTCATATTGCTTAAAAACATGCACCAAAAGAAAAAAAAACTCTAGCTCTCGTATGCATCTTCATATGGAATACTTTCTTGGAGAGAGAAAATATATGAATATAAGAAAAGGGGTATTGCTTACCAATAGTTCCAAGCTAGTCCTTCCACTGGATACATTTGAAAACATTGATCAATTGCTTGGCATTAGACATCTTTTCCTCAGGCATGGATTTTGTACGAAGGTTATAATGTCTATGTTGTTCTATGATTCCAATTACTTCTAGCAATTTCATTGTGCTAAAAAATTTCAAGAATGTTCACTATAATTTAAGGTCTAGGTCAGCTTCCATCTTTTTGAAAAATATGGAAAATAGAGCTGTCAGTAACATCAAAGAAGAATGATGTGTTCCCTATCACAAAAAAGACATTATTCTGCTTGATACATCTCATCAACCTTAAGTAAATGTTGATCACTAGGAAGCAGATAGAGACTGGTGCAAGTATTGTCACTGGCACTGATTATGTTAGAGGTGGTGGTGTACATGGGTGGAGCCTTATGCGAAAGCTTACAAGTAGAGGGGCAAATGTCCTTGCACAAACACTACTATGGCCTGGGGTATCTGACTTGATTGGGTCTTTTCGATAAACAACACATTTTCATAACGTCTAGGGTACCTTTTCAACACTTATCTGTTACTAATATTCTTCTCTTTCCCACACTTTACAGAAGATCTATCCTTGAAGATGTAATTCATTCATGTTTTAGTAAAGGGTATGTTATTTCAGATGGAGATGATCGTTAGGGCATGAAGGAAAGGGTATCATATTGAAGAGGTAAGTCCGATAAATTTCACTGTAACTGCATATTATGTCTTCTACTCCCTACATTTTGCTTGTGAACTACTTTAAGAGACCGAACTATGGTCAATTGAAATTTCCATGCAGTATGAACTATAGTTCCTTTTTTGTGCATGGTTGATGCAAATGTTTGTTGGGTTTGATCATTTGACTACACACGTTGTAGTTTCTTCATAGACTTGCAGTCTATTTTTCATTTCCTCAACACTAAGAAGAAGTCTTCATTTGCTACATGCCATTATTTATGTGCAGTTAATTACATGGAAAAATGTTTTTAACGTGTAGGGTGAAATGTTTTTGTCATAGGTAATTCTTTCATTGTGAATTTTCTACATGAAAATAAACTAGGTTTGTCCCTTGGGCGGTAGCCCAGTGGGACACCCCCTGTTGGGAACGGGGGGCCCCGTGGTCGAGCCCGAGCGTTCTCCTAGTGCTCTTGTTTGGGCACATTTTCGTGCTGAGTTTGCCCTACCCCTGGGCGTGGGTTTGTGTTGGCCAATTGGCCTGGTTTTCCCAGGGATCGATCCCTGGTGGGTTGTAAATATGGTATACATAAGTTTCTCCCTAGCCACTGCGCTAGGCAACCATAAAAAAAAGAAAATAAACCAGTTTTCTAGGATGACTGTAAATACCTCATCTACAATATATCCTAATTTTCTGAGTCTTCTTGCAGGTCCCTATAAACTTTGTTGACAGGATTTATGGCAGTTCAAAATTAGGTGGATCAGAGATTGTTGAATATTTAAAAGGCCTTGTCTATCTGCTGTTCACAACATAACCTGTGGTTCTCAGTAAATTTGTCCTGAAATAATGGATCTCAACTATTTATTTGCGAAGCAATGGGATTCCTACCAATGAAATAAGGGGAGCTTTTAAAATATTTGATGAGAAGAGTTTTTCTTTTATTTTGTTTTCTTGAATGTCAATTATGTCCACCTTCCTTTTTTGTTGCCTTAGCTTATGGACATCCAAGTTACCAACTATTCATTTTCATCAATTATGTTGCATTTTCTGTTTTCAACAGTGTAGTCAACCTTACCACAAGTTTTATGCAGTAGGTATGTAAAGACCGAGAGAAGATTGATTGGCTAAAAGCTTGGACATGTTGTAACACTCATGCTAATATTGCTAGTAGTAGGTGTTTAGTTATATATATATTAAATTTAATATTGTCAGAACAAATTTAATACGTCTGAACCAGTGTTAAAAATGTTCAGGCATTGAGAGTCTCAAAACTCTATCCTCTTTTCCCCACTCTTAACTCTCTCTTTTGCATTGGACTATGCTTCTCTTCATTCCTCCAATATTGATTTTTAAGGCCTCAAAATTTTGATATCACAATTAATATTCCAACCAAACAGGACATTACCTGATGACAGTATAGCATAGCAACCATTTCCTTTTTCATCCTACATCTTTTCTGATTCTTGTTTGTAAATCTAGATGATTTGCTGCTTGCAACTACTTGGTTATACCATTGACAGGAAACATTCAGGAAAAACATGTGAATCTGCCATGTATGAAACAATTTGATTATGTCATTGTGCATTCGCATTGTGAGAATGTTTTTCATGTACGTGCATTGATTTTTAACATTTCCTTTCTTCATGCCCAGGTTCACCAGTTGCTTCTTTTCCCATTTGTTGATCTGATTCTCCTTTTTCATTTTACCCCTCACCATTATTTTGTTCTCCATTTTCTCTTTACTTGAGTTCTGTCCAATTTTCCTTCTATATTTTGTTATGTCTGTTCTTTGATGTTTAATTTTAGATCTACTTATTTACCACTTGGATAGATGCAGTTTCTGGCCAACTAACACATTAGTTGAGGATTTTGACATTTTTTTTAAAATCTACCATCTTTTACCTGCTGGTTGGTGTGTTTAGGTCACGGAATAACAAACAAACAAGGGGAGGGCATTGTTTAGCCAGTTAAAACTAGATTAAAATTTGGGGGGGGGGGGGGGGTGTTGGTCATCCACTCCGAAGGTGGGATCATGTTGCTGTGTTAAGCTTTATAAAGACTATAGAGATGTTGATGTATCTCCCTGTTTCAACACACCATCATCAGTTAAGTTGCTAAAGCCAATTCTCGTAAGCGTAAGCGAACTGGCATGTTTGGTGATTTGATGGAAACTTTGGTTTGACTTGTCCACTTGGTTACATTGACCAAGATTGAACAGAAGTGTTTGTTTGTTTGTTTGATAAAAAAATTGAGTTTAATGACAGGTGGACTTGTTTAAATTTTATTAAATAGACTTGATATTAATTGTTTGTTTAATAGTTTCTTAGGGTTTGTTTAACATTAATTTGGATTTTGTTCAACTCACATAAATGTATAGCTTGAAACTGTTTTTTGATACTAATGTGCTGAGCTTCAAAGGATTTAAGATCTAGTTATATTAGAGAGTCATGTCGGATATTTAGACATAACATAACATTCAGATACTCTTGTTCTATATTTTACTTTAAGATTTCAAAATAAATATTGTATATGTCTTCTTAATACTTGTTATACACCAACATTTAGTATACTTAAATAATATCGTTCATGTTTTAAAGAAGTTTGGATAACCATGTTATATTATATGCATGTAAAGTACGTACAAAGTAGTATATGCTTATATACTTTTCATGTCTCACATTCTAGTTTAAAAGGTTTGCTGTGATCAACATACGTGTAGCTTTGCTGTGTTCAACATACGTATCCCTTGACGCTCGACGCTCGACGCCAATGTTCATATCCCACAAATCGTAATTATTGGACTCAAGTTTAGGTCAGTTATTCAATGAGTTAACTTTGATCTAAGCAAAAACAAATGCTCATTTGATATTCAAATTGGTGATACTTGACTCGAATTCATCCTCATTATTATATGAATTAAACGTGAAAGAGATGTTTTGCTCATCTAAATTTCAACTTCGGATCTGTTTAGAAGGGGGTCAAATGCACTGAGTGCGCGGCTTTTCCGGAAAAACCTTATTAGGCCGACTGTTTAGTTGCCTGTAAAAAGTTAGTTAACTGAAAATTTTCCGTAGACTACGGATAAATCTCGATTTTGGCAACAGCTTGTCAAGGTAGGATGCCGTTTTCAGATTAGACATTTGAAGATGTTTTTGCTCCCACCGTCTTCTTCCATCTCATGTTTCATCCAAGTATACTTTCTGCACCATATGGGGTGTGGCCTATAACTGTTTATTATTTATTTATATTTTTTATGGTGGGCCTTATCCTATCCGACACATTTGTGTAATCCGATCTCCGATCGAATGACCCAAAAAAATTTAAAACATAAAAAATTGAGTCTAATGGATAGTGAAATTCACTGGTTTTAAATTTTTTAGAATTTTTTAAAATCATCCAATCGGAGATCGGATTATATGGACATGTCGGACATAATGGAACCAACCATAAAAATAATAATAAAAAAATGAAAATAAAACTTGGTGTTGGAGCCATCTGATCAAGTAATCATCGCCTTTTTGGCCGACTCAGCTCAAAAAATTTAAAAAAAGAAAAATTGCCTTTGCCATTCAATTTTGATCACGCGGGGGTATAATTTTTTTATTTCAGTTCTCCCATCAAATGCCAAGTTGGAGTATTCTCTCAGTTGAAAGAATGAGAAAAGATGCTCTTTAGTGTTATCATTTGAATTTTGATCATGTAACGGCATGATTTTCTTATTTAGACCATCTAATTGGATGCCTAGTTAGGATGTCCACCCAACTCAAAAACCTAATAATAACAAGAAAACTCTTTTGACTATGCCATTCGAATTTTGATCCTGTGGGGGCATCATTTTTTTTATTCGAATTGTCTAATCAGATGTTAACTTGGGATGTTCTCCCAACTCAAAAAATAAAAGAAAAAGGAAAAAAAATGCTCTTGAAGCTATCAGTCAAATTTTTATCGTATGAGAGCATGATCTTTTTATTTTAACTGTCCGATCAAATGCTGAGTTGGAGTGTTCTCTTGACTCTCGGAAAATTAAAAAAGAAAAGAAAAGAAAAGAAGTTACGCTAATCTTTATTAGAAATTGATCCCATAATGTGAAAGGTCTTATATTAACAAATAAACATATGAAATCACTTTTAGGAAAATATTTTACAAAAAGCTAAATTGATGAAATTTTTTTATAAAAATATTTTCAAAAATACCAAATGATGAATTATAATTTTATTTTTCTCGTAAATTAATTTTCTTAAAACATATTTTTCACTTAAATACGCTCTACGTGGAACCAAACGGACCTTTAGTTATATAACTTAAACACGGAATAGCTGAGTGATGCGAAAAATACTAACTTTTACTTTATCATTAGGACTCTACTAACATTAGAATATCAGAAGCAGGAGACTCTGATTTTACAGTAAGTTAGATTAGACATCTCTTACTCTTATAAAAGTTGGTACACCTGACAAAAGTTGATGCATGCGCCAGTTTTCCATAAAACCTCAGAGGACGTTTTATTTGGTAGAAAAATATTTGGTACAGACCAGATAAATGGGCAGGTCAACCAAAAGTGGCATCCGCGGGTACAAGCTGGGTGCCGTTCTCTGAGAAGAGCGGACGTCGATTGGCGTGTATGCCCGGTAGAGGAGAAACGTCTACACTTGTGTTCTTAAAATTTAACTTGTTATAATTTTACATTTATAATTTATTTACACTTGTACCCCTAAAACTTAATTATTAACCTTACACTCATATCCTTAAAAGTTTAAGATGTATAGTTTTACACTTGTACCCTTAAAATTTAAAGACATGATAGCTCTATAGAAAAACAAATAAATGAAAATAAGATTTTTTGAAATAATCCCATAAAAGATTCTATATTTGTAAATTGTATGATTCATATTTGCATATAACTCCCTTAATATGGTATTACTTGCACATAACCCCAAGTTTGTTTTAATTTCTCTTAAATTAAAATATTGTTATCATAAGTGCATATGCAAAAATTATTAAATAAATTTTTTAATAATATCTTAAATTAATATACAAATACCTTACAAGAAAAATCGCACAAACATCCATTTATAAACTTGTTATAAATACTTAGCATCAAAAAAATTATTTCTATTTGTATGTAAAGTAAAAATATTTGAACTCGGATGAAATTCACAGCAAACCATATAGTTAAGGAGTCTACATGTAAAGAACATCAGAATTAAGGGGGATATATGCAAATACGAATTATGCATGGCGTTATCTACATATACAAAACTTTTTAAGAGATTGGTTACAAAAATCTCAAAAAAATCTTTTACACTTAAACAAATATATGATGTCATTTTCAAGAAAATATTTTATGGAAAACAAAAAAATGAAAAAATTTTGTAAATTAATTTTTTTAAAAATATTTTTCATTAGAATACGTTTTACCTAGAACCAAACGGACTCTTAAAGTTGGATTAGAGATGACCTCAACTCCATTAACTTGGCCCGCGTTGCATCCCAGTTATATACTGGTTTTTGCATGCCGATCTATCTAAAAATCAGAATGTCCCGCTTCTGATATTTTAATAGAACTTTCTGATCTTCAATCCTCATAAATTTGATATTACAAAGAATCTCCCATAATTTAATTATTTACAAATAATTTTCTACCATTGCAACTTTCTTTAAAAAATCCTTTGTATGGGCTTCTTTGTAACACTTTTAGATTTTTTTTATCATTCTAAGGCCCTGCATTAATTCACGGGAAATTGTGAGGGCTTATAAATAAATAATTAGATTATGAGGGTTTTTTCTAAATATATTATATACACATAATTATATCAATTTGGAAATTACGGTCATAATTATATCATTCTAAAATATTGATTTGTTACATATATATATATATATATATATTTGAAATATTATATGTGCACATATAAAATTATCCTGTCACGAAGAAAAGTCGGCTTGTGTGCGAGTTTAACCTAAATCTTATAATAACGGTCTGATCTGGCCCAACATTTAACTAATGTAAGTGGATTCAACTTAGTCCACCCAAATTTACTTAATACATCATTAACGGGAAGCTAAAATGTACCAAGTTGCAGTTCAGCAGACATCGAAGCGGCATTATATGAATGAATCTAGTGGGACAGTTGGTTTTATCCTTTTGACATTTTTTTGGGAGATCTCAGGTTCAGATTAGTCAGGAGTTTAAAATTCCTGATATTTGGCTTTCGTGTGCTGCCGGGGATTACCTCCTCAGAAATCAGCCTAGACGCAGAATTATCGCCTACTTAGGCGAAATTATCAAGGATTAGCACTCTTTAAGAGAAAAATATCAAGCTTTGCTCATACATAATCGATTAATTGAGTCATCCTTTCAAAAATAAAAAAATGATACTATATACAAATTCATTTGCCCCACTTTGTTTGCAGAATAAGTTATTACGTGGCCCCCCGACGGAATAGCGTATACTAGAATAGGGGATGTTTCGGTTTGATAGTTTTGTGGGCCCCGCTGAAGGAATAAGAAGAATAAGTAATTTTTTGGTCTAGAGTGGGATGACTTATTCTCCTTATTTGCGCCACTTTGATTGGAGAATAAGAGAAGAACAAGACCCCTTATTCTTATAATAAGGTTAATTCTAGTTTGTGCTTATACTAAAATAAGGAGAATAAGCAATTCGACTATAAACCCAAGAATTACTTATTCTTCTTATTCCGTCAGTGGGTCCCACGGAACTGTCAAAGCTAAGCACCCCTTATTCTAATATACACTATTTCGGATAAGTAATTTCGGATAACCTATTCTGCAAATAAATTAATATGTTATTCTGCACCGGTATAAGTCATTATATTTGTCAAAGCAAAATTAAGCTTATTCTCCTTTTATTCGCGCTTATTCTTCTTCTATTCTCCAATCAAAGTGACGCAGAGCTGGTCATAAAAATAAAATAAAAAATCAGAGGTGAGCGATCAAGTTGGATCGTGCAGCTTTTGAAAAAAAAAAAAAAGGGACAGGTATCAAACCTTGCATTCCGCTTCTAAACAGCAGGTGCAGTTAGGTGTATCTGCCGCTGCTAGCTATCTGATTAAAGTTTTCTTTGTAGAAAAATGCTAGCCATTGTTCAGCCTCACTCCCAATGTGAAAGAAAATAAAAGGAAACTTTGTCTACAGACCCATAAACTCTTGAACATTGGACATTGTATTTTTCGAATTGCCATATTAGCTGCCTACCCTTGAAATTCAAATAAACTTACAATCTGATTAACTGTGATTTGTAAATAGAACGTGGTACTGATAAATACCTTTATAACTAAGAAGAGAAATTTTCCTTTTTCTATCCTGTTTACCTCTTTCTCTAATTTAAGGGTACAATTGTCATTTCCTAATTAATTAAGCACTTACTCAATTGTGCTCTAAGGAGACATTCGTTCCACAAGGCCATGGAGGTGAAAGCAATGGTGTATTATGGAGGTTGTTCGTAAATCAATGTAAAATAGTGCAATCTAAACTAATTATTTTGTTGGAAAATTTACTAAAATGGGTATAAAATTTTTCAAAATATCCAATAGGAGCACTATAATTTTAAAATATCTAAAAAGGGCACTCTTCTTAAGATTTATATCTATATTAGACAAAAGTCATACTTCTTTTCACATATTGGTCAAAGTACCCTCAATTGCAAACAAGACTGTCTCATATTTTACTAATTATAAAAATTTTACTAGCTTAGAACTCCGAGAAAAAGTCAATTTATGAATAATAACTAGTATGATTAACTAATTATTTATTCTTATGAACAAAATTTAAAGGTAATGTTATTACTTTTTATTTTACATATTCATTCTTTTATTGATTGTAAAATTTTAAGATCCTCTTTCAAATTTTAAATCTTGCAGGAATAATTTGTATTGATATTTGTGTTAGTGTCCTTTTTGGTAATTATAAAAAATTAAGGTCATATTTAGATATTTTATGATAAAAGGTATGAAAGCAATACTATATAGATTTCAATTGGGACAATCTTTTTGTAAAACAATTGAAGGCATTTTAGACAGCATGTTAGAAAACATATGAGTTTTGTCCCATTTAGGTATGATCTTTGGAAGAAGTGTCCATTTTAGATATTTTAAACATAAAGTGCCCCTATCAGATATTTTTTTAGTTTTTTTTACCCTTTTTAGTATTTTTTTCGTATTTTGTTTTAAGCATTTTTACAAGTTGGAGGCCTGTTCTCTTGTTTTAGTTTAGAGAGAAGGTCCATTTTAAACTAAAATTAGAAGATTTGCACATTCTCTTATTTTATTTTACAAACAACCAAACAAATGCTTTCGAATTTTAAAATCATAAAAATTCCACTGATTTTAAAATCAGTGTTTTTGAAACTGGTGGATCACAAAGTTTTACATTAACAAATAATCCATTATTAGTGTTTTAGTGACAAATATCATGAGTCAGAGGTACAATCCCAAATAACAAAGAATTCATAGGTACACAGATAAAAAACCCAAAATAGAAGGGGATACGTATGGACTCGGATCATCTACTCCAGATTCCCTACCCCATCGTGCTCCACTTCCTGTGGTTGGCCCACTTGTCTCAAATTTACACATCACCCCTTAAAGTTTGAAAATGGAGAAAGGCAGAGAAAAGAAAGAAACCGGCTCCTTCCGTCATGGAACCACTCAGACCCATTTGCTGCCAAAACTCTCCACATTGCGTTGCCCTCCCCACAGCACCTCCGACGGCGCTGCTTCCCCGCCAACATGTCTCCACTGTGTTGCCTCCCACCGCTCCATGAGTTCTCGACATTGCACTGTGCAACCTCCTCATTGCGCTGCCCTCCCCACAGTGCCTCCAACGGGCCTACCGTGCACTGTCCTCAAGGCTGCCACACCATGCTGCATGCCCTCCCCGCAGCGCCTCCCGGCCGGCCAAGATACTCAAAGACGGTGTCTGATAAGTACACATTTTTAGATAAATAGTAAATTAAATTTACACACTATAATGTCAATTTTACGTACCAAATCACATCAAATGATAGATAAATCGATTATATTTTCAAAATATTAAATTTGCAAAATTCGAATGTCAAAAATTCTCATTTCATGGATTAAGTAAGTGTAATAATTTTATCTCAAATAAGAGCTTCTCGGTAATTATTTAGCATACATTTGAATAATTTATTGATTGCCGCATGAACTTAACTATTATTTTATATGAATACAGGACATGAGCGAGCAAATGACATAGTGGTTAGACCACCCGTACTTCAGCGAAGTGATCAAGATTCGAATCTTGGAAGACACAAGACTTTATTTATGTATTTTCGCTTCAAATGGGACCCACTTGCCAACTAAGAGAGAGAAAGAGGACGGAATCTTGAAATTCAAAGAAATAAATATCTCTTTTAAAATTCAAAATTTAAAATACCATTTATTATTTTTTTAAAGAGGATCCCCTAATCAAAAGAGAGCTTAATGCAAAGAATTAATAGCCTCTTTATTATTCTTTTGAAATTCAAATTTTTCTCTCTTTTCTATAAAACCAAGGAAGAGGAGAGGAAAAAGAGTTTTCGAATTCGGCTAACTCCCCCAACCGAGCTTTCGCTCTTCTCCATTTTTTCCTCTTAAGTTTTCTCTCCCTCTCTCTATATTTTTTAAAGGATTTTCCTATTGCTCTCTCCCTTCCCCAGCACCCTCTCTCTCTTCCCGCAGTGCTCTCTCTCTCTCTCTCTCTCCCCAGCTCTTTCTCTCTCACCCTGCTCTTTCTCTCTCTCCCTTGAGCACTCTCTCTTTCTCACTGCGCTCCCTCTCTCCCACATTCTCTGTCCTTCTCTTTCTCTCCCTCTGCGCACTTCCTCTCGGTTCTCTCTCTCCCACAGAAGCCTTGCCAGCCAGGACTACGCGGCAACGGCAGCACCTACCAACCGTGTGCGCCAGCCCTGCCAGGGCCACGCCGCAGTGCGAGTGAATTCACGCCACCATGCATCAACGACCGTGCCCGCACGAGTAGGTGCTCCCGCTCAGCCGCCGCCACGCGGCGATGTCTGGAGTGCTCCCATCCTTGCCACTGTATGGTGCCCACGCGAGCCACGCGCTCGCCATCGTCCGTTGCTCCAGAACGGGCCCATCTTCTTCTGCTGCGCCCGCCTCGGCCTCCACACGCGAAGGCATTGTTTAGTGTGCCTCGCCTGCCACCCGCTGGCGCACCACGCCTAGCCGTGCATCAAGCCAGCCACTGCACTGCCATGACCCCCTAGTCCAGTGCACCACCATCGCAGACGCTGACGTTGTGCGCCCCTGCGTCCACAAGAGCTTCTCTGCTTTTTTGTTCTCCCTCTTTAGTTGTTATTTTAGTTATTTTGTTTAAATCTGGTTGTTTAAATAATTCTGCCAAGGATATTGATGCCAAAAGTGTGTAATCTTATTTCATGATCATAGATGATTAAAGATGTTATTTTAAAGTGCAATTTGTTGAAGGATAATTAGTGTTTATTTTTTTCTAAGTCTAGATTTCCTCTCTTTAGGTGCTAGTTCTTTTTTTTTCCTAATGTGGTTTGATTATTTTCTCAAAAGTTGCTTATTTAGTTAGATTTTCAAATCTTAGCTAATTAATTTGTTGTTTGATTAGATAATAAATCAATTAATACAAGTGATCAAGTCCTCGAATGGTTTTAGATTAATTAAAAATCCCAAAGTTTTTAAAATATAAATTCTATTTCCTTGTGGATCGACCCGGTCTCAACTAAGTACTACTTTGTAATTTTTATTGGGATTTGGAAATTAAGATTGATGTTATTTATGTTTTAACGACGGCATTTAAATAAGCATCAATTTTTGGCGCCATTGCCGGGGATTTAAATTCTTAGTTTTGATAATTTTGGGTCCATTTGTGTATATCCATACTCACATTTATTCTCTTATTTTGCAGGTACTTTGAAAAAAAAAAAGAAGGAGAAAAGAAATTTGGTGAGTTTGTTCCAACTTATCAATTATTTTCATTTTATTTTCAGATTTTAGAATTGTCATAGAATCGATTCATTAACTAAAAAAAAAAAACAGAAAAATAAAATTAAAAAAAAATCATTTCAAGTTTAGAAATCAAATCATCATGTTTTAGGACATGCATCATATAGGAATGCATTAGTTTTCAATTTTTATCATTTTACTTTATGTTGAAGAGTGCGAGAAGCAAGGTGAGTTTCTCTCCATTTTGCCAATAACATGATCATGCATTGTTCTCTTATTTTGGCATAAAACAAACTTGATTAAATTGTGGTGAGCATCTCATTGATAAAATAACTTAAGGGCATCTTCATAACAAGATAAGATGGGGATTTCATCACCCTCCCTTGGCCCCCAAACCACCAACACTTCATCGTGTATTTCCCAAGCCTAATAAAATCAATTAGCAATTGCACCTAGGGTTCACACTGTGATTGGATCAAGTTGTGAATTTGCTTCTACTTTAGACACCGGTGTCTAGGTTAGAGGTTACAAAGGCAAATGCCTAAGCGGGAAAATAGTTATTTAATTAGGTCTCTACGAAAGTAGAGGGAGCCTCCCACTATCCCACCTCTTACTTGGCCGTTGATCCTTTCTGGATGTGATTCAAAACGAATTCTAATTACTTTGTGAGAAAAAATCATCTTTAGGTGTAGGTTGGACTTAGGTCATTAGGTTAATTGTTTTCAACTTGTTTGTCTTTGCATAAAAAATAAATAAAAAAATAAAAACAAAAACAAATCATCTTCTCTCTCTTTGTCTAGTATATGTTAGGTAGAAGATTTCAAAATCCAAAAATTATCAATCCCATTCAAGAAATTGAGAGATATATACGTCATCAAAGTCTTCCAAATCAAATGGTTGGAAACAATCAAGAAATGTCTAAGCAGATGAAGGAATATTTCATTCCTCAAGACTATAACCCTTCATCTTGTATTCAATTACTCAATACCCATGCAAGCCATTATAGATCAAGCCCAATACCATCCAAATGCTCCCATCATTCTATAGGAATACCAATGAAGATCCATACAAATATTTAGATGAGTTCTTTGAGATTTGTTGTATCGTGAAAATCTAAGATTTCACAGAAAATGCCCTTCGTCTAACCCTATTTCCTTTCTCTCTTAAGGACAAGACCAAATACTAGCTTGGTACAATAGGGAAGCCCATTAGAATGTGACCTGAAATGCAACAAGAGTTCTTGAAGAAATTATATCCTATAGGAATAACTAATACCATGAGACGGGCCATAACCGAGTTTTCACAATTACCTGGTGAACAGATCCATGAGTCATGGGAAAGATTGAAAGAATTGTTTAGGAAATGTCCACATCATGGACTATCTATGTAAGGATTAAGGTTTTGGATCTGGTTATCGGGTCAGTTTCGGTGTCGGATCCCTTAGTTTGGGCCCTGATGGGGCTGAGACTTAGTTTCTTTTTCGCGTCGAGCTTGCTCGACGCGGTTCAAACGGCGTCCAGCAATGTGGACGTGTTTTAGGATGTGCCACGTGGGCGTCATATGGGCTAGCCTTGGGGCGCGAGAGTACGGCCCCGGTCATATCATCTGTGTAAGGACTGAGGTTTCGGGTTCAGTATTCGGGTCGGGTTCGGGCCTGATCCCCTGGTTTGGACCCTGAGGAGGGGGTTTTGAGAGTTTTGACTGAATGACGTCTGCACTGCTCGACGCCTTTCAAAAGGCGTCAGGTTGTGTGGACGCCATTTAAGTCTGCTTGCTGTTGCGCCACGTGGGCGGGTTTTGGGCCGCGAGAGTACGGCCCCTGTCTTGTCGTCTGAATGGCGTCCGTGATGCACGACGCGATTCAGACTGTGACTCTGCGATGTCAGTGTACGGTGCCTGACATGTCGTCTGAACGGCGTCCGTGGTGGTCGACGCATTTCAGAACACTGTCAGTACAACCCGTCCTGTCACCTGATTGGCGTCTGTCTCTGTCGACGCGTTTTAGCCAGTTTCTGATTGACCCTGCGAGCCTCCCCTTCTTTCCCTCATTTTCGCCTCCACCCTCTCTCTCTTCGTCCTCTCCGCCCTCTCCGACCCTCTTTTCCCCTTTCCCTTCCTCTTCTTCCTCTTCCATCACTCCAACACCTCCCTACCTCCCACCTCTACCTCCACCACTTCCTTCGCGGCATTCCATTCTCCGTACGGCGGCCAACGTCTCGGCGGAGTGGCGACGTCCTCGGTGGTACCGGCGGCGGTGTGCGGTGCGGAGGGACGGCGACACGGAGCTTGGAGGAGTTCAAGAACCGGTAAGGGGACGAACCTTACATGGACTGTGGTTGTCTTGCTCGTGATTTCCTTGGCATGGCATGATGTGTTTTGGGTTAGAATGAGCATGTTTAGGGGTTTTTCTTGTGGGAATGGCCGTGTTCGAGATCGTGGAATTGTAGCATGCTCGTGGTAGTTTGATTTCCCTTTTCTCCCCCTTCTGTTTTGGACGTTTTGGGGTGTTTGGGGTTAAGGGGAGAAACCCTCGATTTGAACTACGGAACCAGGTTTCTGGCGCTAACCGGCGTCGTGCCTGGTCGACGCCTTTTAGATGGACGTCGGGCCAGTATGACGCCTTTTAGGCAGAAACCTCCCTGTTCGAGATTTTGTGAGTTTGGGGTTCTGGCGCTAAATGACGTCATGCCTGAACGACGCCATTTCGAATGGCGACGTGCCAGCATGATGCCATTTAGGCAGGAAAATCCCCCGACTGAGGCTTCTGCAACTCTAGGAATTCTGGTGTGAATGGCGTCTGTGGACTCTGACGCGTTTTAGGGCATAATCTGATTTTAATGAACCTGTTTGAGGGGCTTGAATGGCGTCGACCTCGGTCGACGCGATTCAAGACAAAACTGCATTAACTCCTGTTGTTAACACATATTTCCCGGTTGGATGGTTCAAATGCATGCTTTAAGTTGCACGCTGAGACGGAGGTTTACTGTGTGAATGGAATCACGTTATGTGTGTGTGTGTGCTTATGCAAATATGGAATCGGAATAACTGTGGTTTACGTTTGTCACCTTGGGCCGATGGGGAAGGGCCATGGTGTCCGTGAGGCATTGTGCCGTACCGGTGGGAGGAGTGGTACATGTTGTGTTTTACCTTTGGCTGAGGGAAGCAGAACCACCTTGAGCCCGTCGGGCCGGAGTAGCCGGTGCGTTATCCGAGGGGTTGTTGTTTGGTCTCAGCGGGTCGGGGTTTCCCTGTTTGTCGTGGCAGCTTCCGACGCGTTTCTTGCTGTGGAGCTGGTTGTGGTACTGTTGGAGTTGTTTTACCCCTTTAGCCACTGGGCCTGATGTGACCTTTGATCAAGGTTACGAGTGGTACCCTTCGCCCTTTGGCCTGATGCAGCCCGGGAGGTTAGGGTTGTGGGTAGTTCCTGTAGCTTCGGCTTGACGGGGGTTCGCCGGTCTCCAAGGCCCTCCTGAAGCGCCGAGGCCTAGCGTGGAGGAAATCCGGTCGGTAGGACAGTAGTCTAGACTGCTTGTGTGCACACGTAGCTGGGCAGTGGTGGTTCACTGGTCCCAGCTAGTCCTAGTTTGACTCACTGCCTCACCCTACGGTGCCCCGGAACACTGTAGGGGCGGACAGGCGTGAGTGTTGGTGGTGTTGTGAGGCGACGTTTGACTTCGGTCGACAGTGTGGTTCGGTCGCTTTGTGGACTTTGGCTGTGAGACGTGACTTTGTGTTGGGTTCTTCGGGTTACTTAGAACTATGCCCGCTTCACTGCTTATGCATACGTTTCATACCAGGTTTGGGTGCTATGTTTACTACTTTATTTAATTGCGTTATATCTGTATTGTTGCACTTGTGAGTGTGTGAGTGGGAGGCTGGGGATCGGATGATCCCTACTGAGCCCAAATCTAGTGTGGCTCACTCCCTGCAGTTTCAGGTGTGGACCTCGTGGCGTGTGGCGGCGTGTGGTGTCTTCTTGGTGTGCGGACCAGCAGCTATCTCAGTTCCGGGGTATGCCCCGATGTTGTTGTACTTTATTTCTGCCTGTAGTTATTTAATCTGTTGGACCATGTAATTATTGTTGGACTGTATACGAACATTGTTAATCTCTTTCCTGCGCACTTGTACTTTCCTTGTAGTTCGTGAGATTGTTATATTTAGCCTTGTTTAACACTTACTCCTCCAGATGTGTTGTGTGAGATCCGGGTGTGAACCCGCAGTTAATGGCCTACATCCATTTAGTTATCGGGTCTCCGGTCATAGGATGGCGGGTCGTTACAGATGGTATCAGAGCCCAGTCTGGTCGAGTATGTGGTAAACTAGGTTAGATATTATGGTTCAACAATAAGTACGAGTCTGTACAGGCGATGGCTGCAGGTGTAGATTGGTAGGCTTTGACGTGTTTTGGTTCGATTTGCGTGTTGTGGGGTAGTGATGGCACCGAAGAGGAGAGTTCCGTTGGCTCGTGGTTCAAGAGCAAATGATGGCGGTTCGAGGGCAGAAGGACATAATGTGGATCGTTTCATGGAAGCTATGATTGGGGTATGTCTAGGTATCAGCAGGGAGATGGAAGTGAGGGGTCCAATTCCCGAGGTGGCCAGTCCATGGTGATGGAGCGGTTCTTGAAGTTGAAGCCCCCTTCTTTTACGGGCCAACCAGTTCCAGACGCGGCAACTCATTGGATTAAGGAAGTAGAGAAGGCGTTTGATGTTCTTGAATGTGCTGAGAGTGACAAGACCTTGTTGGCAACCTACTTACTGAAGGACGATGCTTATGATTGGTGGGTTACCATCAAGGGGTTGATGTTTCCAGACAGGTCCTTGAGAGAGATTCCTTGGGAAGACTTTGTGAGAGAGTTTAGTGGACAGTACTTACCGAGGCACGTTCGGAGGGCCAAGGAAAGGGAGTTTATGGAATTGGTGCAGGATGGTATGACAGTTCTAGAATATCAGATGAAATTTGTAGCTCTGGGAAGATTTGCTCCACACATATCTGAGCATGAGGATCTTAGGACAGAGAAATTTGTGGATGGACTTCGGCATGATCTGAGGGAATTCGTGGCAGCCCATTGTTGTAAGGATCTGGCGTCAGCAGTTCGGTGCGCGGCAGCGGTGGAGATTCAATTCCAACAAATGGCGAAGGAGTCAGAGCAATCAGCACAAGGGAAGCAGCAAGGCAAGGACAGATCAGCGGTCTTTTCGTCAGGCGGTTCGAGTTCCTTTGAGTTCGAGTTCCAAGAGGTGCCTTGTGATGAAGATGAAGATGGTTCGGTTCGGCAGATGCAGACGGAGGTCAGCTAGCAACAGGAAGCGAGGCAGGACACGGCGGATCGTTGTCCCCGTTGTGGCAGGTATCATGGCAATCGGATATGTCCATTGATCACTGGTAGCTGTTTTGGCTGTGGCAGGAAGGGACATCTCGCGAGGTATTGTCCCTAGAAGAATAAGACAGGTCATGAGCCGAGTGGTCAGTAGGAGTCCGAGACGTTGAGTGGAGTTGCGTCTCTTTGTGGAGGTCCGAGAGGCTGGGCTAGATAAGCACTTATCTTGTCTTATTCAGAGGTGGTTGTGAACTCTTGTGGCACTTTTATGTACTTGGGTTTGGTGGAGAATCAGTTTTGTAATATGTGCCTTGCTAGTGTGTGGTTATTTTGATCTATCAGCTTTTTGTCAAAATTGAGAATCTTGGTTAGCTTGGTGTGGGTTTGATTGGCTAGTGATGTGGAGCCCAGTGTGTGTGAACGGTGAGAATGATCGTTGTGAATTGTGTTGCCGGTATGTGATGGTTAGCCGAGTTTATCATGAACGGTTGCAAATTTCGAGGACGAAATTCTTTTAAGGGGGGGAGAATGTAAGGACTGAGGTTTCGGGTTCAGTATTCGGGTCGGGTTCGGGCCAGATCCCCTGGTTTGGACCCTGAGGGGGGGGTTTTGAGAGTTTTGACTGAATGACGTCTGCACTGCTCGACGCCTTTCAAAAGGCGTCAGGTTGTGTGGACGCCATTTAAGTCTGCTTGCTGTTGCGCCACGTAGGCGGGTTTTGGGCCGCGAGAGTACGGCCCCTGTCTTGTCGTCTGAACGGCATCCGTGATGCACGACGCGATTCAGACTGCGACTCTGCGATGTCAGTGTACGGTGCCTGACATGCCGTCTGAACGGCATCCGTGGTGGTCGACGCATTTCAGAGCGCTGTCAGTACAGCCTGTCCTGTCACCTGATTGGCGTCTGTCTCTGTCGACGCGTTTTAGCCAGTTTCTGATTGACCCCGCGAGCCTCCCCTTCTTTCCCTCATTTTCGCCTCCACCCTCTCTCTCTTCGTCCTCTCCGCCCTCTCCGACCCTCTTTTCCCCTTTCCCTTCCTCTTCTTCCTCTTCCATCACTCCAACACCTCCCTACCTCCCACCTCTACCTCCACCACTTCCTTCGCGGCGTTCCATTCTCCGGACGGCGGCCGACGTCTCGGCGGAGTGGCGACGTCCTCGGAGGTACCCGTGGCAGTGTGCGGTGCGGAGGGACGGCGACACGGAGCTTGGAGGAGTTCAAGAACCGGTAGGGGGACGAACGTTGCATGGACTATGGTTGTCTTGCTCGTGATTTCCTTGGCATGGCATGATGTGTTTTGGGTTAGAATGAGCATGTTTAGGGGTTTTTCTTGTGGGAATGGCCGTGTTCGAGATCGTGGAATTGTAGCATGCTCGTGGTAGTTTGATTTCCCTTTTCTCCCCCTTCTGTTTTGGACGTTTTGGGGTGTTTGGGGTTAAGGGGAGAAACCCTCGAGTTGAACTACGGAACCAGGTTTCTGGCGCTAACCGGCGTCGTGCCTGGTCGATGCCTTTTAGAAGGACGTCGGGCCAGTATGACGCCTTTTAGCCATAAACCTCCCTGTTCGAGATTTTGTGAGTTTGGGGTTCTGGCGCTAAATGACGTCGTGCCTGAACGACGCCATTTCGAATGGCGACATGCCAGCATGACGCCATTTGGGCAGGAAAATCCCCCGACTGAGGCTTCTGCAACTCTAGGAATTCTGGTGTGAATGGCGTCTGTGGACTCTGACGCGTTTTAGGGCATAATCTGATTTTAATGAACCTGTTTGAGGGGCTTGAATGGCGTCGACCTCGGTCGACGCGATTCAAGACAAAACTGCATTAACTCCTGTTGTTAACACATGTTTCCCGGTTGGATGGTTCAAATGCATGCTTTAAGTTGCACGCTGAGACGGAGGTTTACTGTGTGAATGGAATCACGTTATGTGTGTGTGTGTGCTTATGCAAATATGGAATCGGAATAACTGTGGTTTACGTTTGTCACCTTGGGCCGATGGGGAAGGGCCATGGTGTCCGTGAGGCATTGTGCCGTACCGGTGGGAGGAGTGGTACATGTTGTGTTTTACCTTTGGCTGAGGGAAGCAGAACCACCTTGAGCCCGTCGGGCCGGAGTAGCCGGTGCGCTATTCGAGGGGTTGTTGTTTGGTCTCAGCGGGTCGGGGTTTCCTTGTTTGTCGTGGCAGCTTCCGACGCGTTTCTTGCTGTGGAGCTGGTTGTGGTACTGTTGGAGTTGTTTTACCCCTTTAGCCACTGGGCCTGATGTGACCTTTGATCAAGGTTACGAGTGGTACCCTTCGCCCTTTGGCCTGACGCAGCCCAGGAGGTTAGGGTTGTAGGTAGTTCCTGTAGCTTCAGCTTGACGGGGGTTCGCCGGTCTCTAGGGCCCTCCTGAAGCGCCGAGGCCTGGCGTGGAGGAAATCCGGTCGGTAGGACAGTAGTCTAGACTGCTTGTGTGCACACGTAGCTGGGCAGTGGTGGTTCACTGGTCCCAGCTAGTCCTAGTTTGACTCACTGCCTCACCCTACGGTGCCCCGGAACACTGTAGGGGCGGACAGGTGTGAGTGTTGGTGGTGTTGTGAGGCGACGTTTGACTTCGGTCGACAGTGTGGTTCGGTCGCTTTGTGGACTTTGGCTGTGAGACGTGACTTTGTGTTGGGTTGTTCGGGTAACTTAGAACTATTCCCGCTTCACTGCTTATGCATACGTTTCATATCAGGTTTGGGTGTTATGTTTACTGCTTTATTTAATTGCCTTATATCTGTATTGTTGCACTTGTGAGTGTGTGAGTGGGAGGCTGGGGATCAGATGATCCCTACTGAGCCCAATTCTGGTGTGGCTCACTCCCTGCGGTTTCAGGTGTGGACCTCGTAGCGTGTGGCGGCGTGTGGTGTCTTCTTGGTGTGCAGACCAGCAGCTATCTCAGTTCCGGGGTATGCCCTGATGTTGTTGTACTTTACTTCTGCCTGTACTTATTTAATCTGTTGGACCATGTAATTATTGTTGGACTGTATACGGACATTGTTAATCTCTTTCCTGCGCACTTGTACTTTCCTTGTAGTTCGTGAGATTGTTATATTTAGCCTTGTTTAACACTTACTCCTCCAGATGTGTTGTGTGAGATCCGGGTGTGAACCCGCAGTTAATGGCCTACATCCATTTAGTTATCGGGTCTCCGGTCATAGGATGGCGGGTCGTTACAGATGGTATCAGAGCCCAGTCTGGTCGAGTATGTGGTAAACTAGGTTAGATATTATGGTTCAACAATAAGTACGAGTCTGTACAGGCGATGGCTGCAGGTGTAGATTGGTAGGCTTTGACGTGTTTTGGTTCGATTTGCGTGTTGTGGGGTAGTGATGGCACCGAAGAGGAGAGTTCCGTTGGCTCGTGGTTCAAGAGCAGATGATGGCGGTTCGAGGGCAGAAGGACATAATGTGGATCGTTTCATGGAAGCTATGATTGGGGTATGTCTAGGTATCAGCAGGGAGATGGAAGTGAGGGGTCCAATTCCCGAGGTGGCCAGTCCATGGTGATGGAGCGGTTCTTGAAGTTGAAGCCCCCTTCTTTTACGGGCCAACCAGTTCCAGACGCGGCAACTCATTGGATTAAGGAAGTAGAGAAGGCGTTTGATGTTCTTGAATGTGCTGAGAGTGACAAGACCTTGTTGGCAACCTACTTACTGAAGGACGATGCTTATGATTGGTGGGTTACCATCAAGGGGTTGATGTTTCCAAACAGGTCCTTGAGAGAGATTCCTTGGGAAGACTTTGTGAGAGAGTTTAGTGGACAGTACTTACCGAGGCACGTTCGGAGGGCCAAGGAAAGGGAGTTTATGGAATTGGTGCAGGATGGTATGACAGTTCTAGAATATCAGATGAAATTTGTAGCTCTGGGAAGATTTGCTCCACACATATCTGAGCATGAGGATCTTAGGACAGAGAAATTTGTGGATGGACTTCGGCATGATCTGAGGGAATTCGTGGCAGCCCATTGTTGTAAGGATCTGGCGTCAGCAGTTCGGTGCGCGGCAGCGGTGGAGATTCAATTCCAACAAATGGCGAAGGAGTCAGAGCAATCAGCACAAGGGAAGCAGCAAGGCAAGGACAGATCAGCGGTCTTTTCGTCAGGCGGTTCGAGTTCCTTTGAGTTCGAGTTCCAAGAGGTGCCTTGTGATGAAGATGAAGATGGTTCGGTTCGGCAGATGCAGACGGAGGTCAGCTGGCAACAGGAAGCGAGGCGGGACACTGCGGATCGTTGTCCCCGTTGTGGCAGGTATCATGGCAATCGGATATGTCCATTGATCACTGGTAGCTGTTTTGGCTGTGGCAGGAAGGGACATCTCGCGAGGAATTGTCTCCAGAAGAATAACATAGGTCAGGAGCCGAGTGGTCAGTAGGAGTCCGAGATGTTGAGTGGAGTTGCGTCTCTTTGTGGAGGTCCGAGAGGCTGGGCTAGATAAGCACTTTTATCTTGTCTTATTCAGAGGTAGTTGTGAACTCTTGTGGCACTTTTATGTACTTGGGTTTGGTGGAGAATCAGTTTTGTAATATGTGCCTTGCTAGTGTGTGGTTATTTTGATCTATCAGCTTTTTGTCAAAATTGAGAATCTTGGTTAGCTTGGTGTGGGTTTGATTGGCTAGTGATGTGGAGCCCAGTGTGTGTGAACGGTGAGAATGATCGTTGTGAATTGTGTTGCCGGTATGTGATGGTTAGCCGAGTTTATCATGAACGGTTGCAAATTTCGAGGACGAAATTCTTTTAAGGGGGGGAGAATGTAAGGACTGAGGTTTCGGGTTCAGTATTCAGGTCGGGTTCGGGCCGGATCCCCTGGTTTGGACCCTGAGGGGAGGGTTTTGAGAGTTTTGACTGAATGACGTCTGCACTACTCGACGCCTTTCAAAAGGCGTCAGGTTGTGTGGACGCCATTTAAGTCTGCTTGCTGTTGTGCCACGTAGGCGGGTTTTGGGCCGCGAGAGTACGGCCCATGTCTTGTCGTCCGAACGGCGTCCGTGATGCACGACGCGATTCGGACTGCGACTCTGCGATGTCAGTGTACGGTGCCTGACATGTCGTCTGAACGGCGTCCGTGGTGGTCGACGCATTTCAGAGCGCTGTCAGTACAGCCCATCCTGTCACTTGATTGGCGTCTGTCTCTGTCGACGCGTTTTAGCCAGTTTCTGATTGACCCCGCGAGCCTCCCCTTCTTTCCCTCATTTTCGCCTCCACCCTCTCTCTCTTCGTCCTCTCCGCCCTCTCCGACCCTCTTTTCCCCTTTCCCTTCCTCTTCTTCCTCTTCCATCACTCCAACACCTCCCTACCTCCCACCTCTACCTCCACCACTTCCTTCGCGACGTTCCATTCTCCGGACGGCGGCCGATGTCTCGGCGGAGTGGCGACGTCCTCGGGGGTACCGGCGGCGGTGTGCGGTGCGGAGGGACGGCGGCACAGAGCTTGGAGGAGTTCAAGAACTGGTAGGGGGACGAACCATACATGGACTATGGTTGTCTTGCTCGTGATTTCCTTGGCATGGCATGATGTGTTTTGGGTTAGAATGAGCATGTTTAGGGGTTTTTCTTGTGGGAATGGCCGTGTTCGAGATCGTGGAATTGTAGCATGCTCGTGGTAGTTTGATTTCCCTTTTCTCCCCCTTCTGTTTTGGACGTTTTGGGGTGTTTGGGGTTAAGGGGAGAAACCCTCGGGTTGAACTACGGAACCAGGTTTCTGGCGCTAAACGGCGTCGTGCCTGGTCGACGCCTTTTAGAAGGACGTCGGGCCAGTATGACGCCTTTTAGGCAGAAACCTTCATGTTCGAGATTTTGTGAGTTTGGGGTTCTAGCGCTAAATGACGTCATGCCTGGACGACGCCATTTCGAATGGCGACGTGCCAGCATGACGCCGTTTAGGCAGGAAAATCCCCCGACTGAGGCTTCTGCACCTCTAGGAATTCTGGTGTGAATGGCGTCTGTGGACTCTGACGCGTTTTAGGGCATAATCTGATTTTAATGAACCTATTTGAGGGGCTTGAATGGCGTCGACCTCGGTCGACGCGATTCAAGACAGAACTGCATTAACTCCTGTTGTTAACACATGTTTCCCGGTTGGATGGTTCAAATGCATGCTTTAAGTTGCACGCTGAGACGGAGGTTTACTGTATGAATGGAATCACGTTATGTGTGTGTGTGTGCTTATGCGAATATGGAATCGGAATAATTGTGGTTTACGTTTGTCACCTTGGGCCGATGGGGAAGGGCCATGGTGTCTGTGAGGCATTGTGCCGTACCGGTGGGAGGAGTGGTACATGTTGTGTTTTACCTTTGGCTGAGGGAAGCAGAACCACCTTGAGCCCGTCGGGCCGGAGTAGCCGGTGCGCTATCCGAGGGGTTACTGTTTGGTCTCAGCGGGTCGGGGTTTCCCTGTTTGTCGTGGCAGCTTCCGACGCGTTTCTTGCTGTGGAGCTGGTTGTGGTACTGTTGGAGTTGTTTTACCCCTTTAGCCACTGGGCCTGATGTGACCTTTGATCAAGGTTACGAGTGGTACCCTTCGCCCTTTGGCCTGACGCAGCCCGGGAGGTTAAGGTTGTGGGTAGTTCCTGTAGCTTCGGCTTGACGGGGATTCGCCGGTCTCTAGGGCCCTCCTGAAGCGCCGAGGCCTGGCGTGGAGGAAATCCAGTCGGTAGGACGGTAGTCTATACTGCTTGTGTGCACACGTAGCTGGGCAGTGGTGGTTCACTGGTCCCAGCTATTCCTAGTTTGACTCACTGCCTCACCCTACGGTGCCCCGGAACACTGTAGGGGCGGACAGGCGTGAGTGTTGGTGGTGTTGTGAGGCGATGTTTGACTTCGGTCGATAGTGTGGTTCGGTCGCTTTGTGGACTTTGGCTGTGAGACGTGACTTTGTGTTGGGTTCTTCAGGTTACTTAGAACTATTCCCGCTTCACTGCTTATGCATACGTTTCATATCAGGTTTGGGTGCTATGTTTACTGCTTTATTTAATTGCCTTCTATCTGTATTGTTGCACTTGTGGGTTGTGGGTGTGTGAGTGGGAGGCTGGGGATCGGATGATCCCTACTGAGCCCAATTCTAGTGTGGCTCACTCCCTGCGGTTTCAGTTGTGGACCTCGTGGCGTGTGGTGTCTTCTTGGTGTACGGACCAGCAGCTATCTCAGTTCCGGGGTATGCCCTGATGTTGTTGTACTTTACTTCTGCCTGTACTTATTTAATCTGTTGGACCATGTAAATATTGTTGGACTGTATACGGATATTGTTAATCTCTTTCCTGTGCACTTGTACTTTCCTTGTAGTTCGTGAGATTGTTATATTTAGCCTTGTTTAACGCTTACTCCTCCAGATGTGTTGTGTGAGATCCGGGTGTGAACCCGCAGTTAATGGGCCGACATCCATTTAGTGATCGGGTCTCCGGTCATAGGATGGCGGGTCGTTACAGTCTGAGTGGCGTCTTGGATGGACGACGCCATTTAAAGTACGACCCTGGTTTGTCAGTGTACGACCCGGTCTTGTCATATGAATGACGTCGGGCTTGCATGGCGCGTTTTACCCAGCTTCTGTTTGACTCCGCGAACCCTCCCTCCTTTCTCTCATTCTCTCCTTTCTCTTCTCTCTCCTCTCTTCCCTCCGATCTCCGGCGACCCCTCCCCCTCTCCTTGCTTTCCTCCCTCCATTCCATCTCTCCCTCCACTCCATCAACCTCCTAACTCCCACCACTACCACCACCATCTCCTCCGCGGCGTTTTTCTCTCCGGACGGCGGCCGACATCCTGGTGAAGTAACGGCGTCCACAGTGGGTTGGCGGCTTGGAACTAGGAGGAGTTCGAGTAACTGGTAGGGTGATGATCCTCGTTGTATTTCTTTTAAAAATCATGTTTTTCCCGCTTTGGAGCATGTTTAGGGGTTTTCTTGGAGTGAAAATACTAAATGCATGTAATGAGAATTTGGGTGTTTTAATGGGTATTTAGGTTCTTCTCCTCCTTCTCCACTTTATTTGTGTTTTTACACGATTTAAGGAGGAAATCCCATCCCGCAGATTGGGAGATGGCGGAGGAAGAACCTGTCTGTGAGGGTTAAATGGTGTCAGGGGACAACGACGTCTTTTAGAAAGGCAGCTTCCACCCGCGACGCGATTTAGCCCAGATAACAGACTCTGTCTCTAGACTGATGAGCGTCTAGGGACAACGACGCCTTTTTGAACGGCGACTTCCATGCACGATGCCTTTTAAGAAAAATCACCCTAAGGTCTGTCTCTGTTTCTGTCGTTATCAAGCGACTAGGGACAGCGACGCCTTTTGAACGGTGACCTTTATAGACGACGCATTTTAGGCCATCTTCCGATGCCAGTTTTCACATAAACCAGTTTAGGAAGCTTGAATGACGTCGGCCTTGGGCGACGCGATTCAAGCCAGAATTCTATTAATCTATGCAATTAACACATGTTTACATTATTAGATAGTTTAGTTAATTGCATGTATAAAAATGTACTCGATGACATTAGATTCTATGTGATCGGATCGCACCGTGTTGTGTTTTGTGCGATTGTGGGCCTAGAGTGACAGTTGTTAGCGCTTAGGCACCTTGTGTCGGTGTGGGAGTGACACGGCGCCGGTGTGGGAGTGGCGGGGTGACGCCTAGAAAGAGGGTCACCTGGTGTACCCTGGGGTATAGCTAGTATCGGTGTAGGAGTAGTACATTCGGAGTGTCACTCGTGCTGGGGGAAGCAGAACCACCTAGAGTCTGTCAGGCCGGAGTAGCCAGCGCGCTATCCGAGAGGTTGCTGTTTGGTCTCAGCGGGTCGGAGTTTCTCGCATTCGGCCGTGTGGTTGGCGTGTTTTGCCGAGACGCTGGTTATGGGCTCCGTGGTAGAATGGTTTCAGAATTGTGCATGTGTTTTATATCGAAATCTAGGAGTTATGTTTATTGCTTTACTTGCTTAAATTATCTATATTTGTTTTGTTGCACTTGTAGATGCGTGAGTGGGCGGTGGGGATCGAAGGATCCCTACTGAGTCTTTTCAATGAGACTTACCCCTGCGGTTTTCAGGTGAGGGTTCCAGGCAGGCGTAGCGATGAGAGTGTTGCTTTGGGTCACGCTCCAGCAGCCGTTGTTCCGGGGTATGCCCCGATGTAGTTGTTATTTTATTTTCTGGCCTGTATGCTTAATTATTTCTTTTCAGTTGGAGTATGTAATTATTTGCTGTGTCGAGTCGCATTGTAATAATTTTAATTCTTGCCCTTCCTTTTTAATTCAATGTGATGTGAATGTTTAGCTTAGTTTATTATTTATTTCCCAGACTTATCTAGATCCTGGTTTGGCTCCAAATTAATGATTCAATATCTATTTAGTAATCGGATCCCCGATTATAGGGTGATGGATCATTACAGTTGGTATCAGAGCATTCGGTCTGCAAATGAATGAATAACTAGGTTAAATATCGTAATTCTGGCAAATAATTACATTATCCCGTACAGGCACGACGGTAGTGTAGGTTTTTAGGATTCTAATTAGAACTTTTCGATTTTTGTGATTGTAGGCGATTAGATGGCTCCTAGGAAGAGGATGCTAGTTATTAGAGAGCGTAGAGATGTCCCTAGTGGATCTGAGGCAGGTAGGCCGAGTATGGAGCGTTTCATGGAGGCTATGATGGACACAATAGCTAGATACCAGACCTAAGACCCTAGTGAGAGTTCTAGTGCTCGGGGAGGGTCTTCAGCTACACTGGAGAGATTCCTAAAGCTGAAGCCGCCTCATTTTACCGGTTGTCCCGACCCTGATGAGGTTGTTCATTGGTTGAGGGAGATGGAGAAGACTTTCGATACCATGGATTGTGCGGCGGTTGAGAGGACTCCTTTGCCCACCTTCATGTTGAAGGATGATGCCTACGATTGGTGGACCACTTTGAAGAGTTTGTCATATGTGGATAGGAATCTTAGGGAGATTCCATGGGAAACATTCGTGAAGGAATTCAATGCTCAGTACTTCCCTAAGCATGTCCAGAGGGCCAAGGAGAGGGAATTTATGGAATTGACCCAAGGAAGCATGACAGTGCTTGAGTACCAGATGAAGTTTGTTTCACTTGGGAGGTTCGTGCCTTTTATCTCAGGAGACGAGGAGCGTCGGACTGAGAGGTTTGTGGATGGACTGAGGTCCAATTTGAGGAGTTTTGTGGCATCCCATTGTTGTACAGATTTGGCATCGGCGGTTAGGTGTGCCGCGGCAGTAGAGGCATAGCATGAACAGTTAGCTCGAGAGAGGGGACTGACTACTCAGGGGCTAGCTCATGACAGAGGAAAGACAGCAACAGCAGCAGCTCCTTCGTCCGGATCAAGATCGTCTTCACTCGGGTCTAGATTCAAGAGGTTCTTTTGAGGAGGTGGCAGCAGCAGTGGCAGTAGCGGTAGTAGCAGACCCAGGCAGAGCCAGCAGAGTTAGTCGGTGTCCAGTGCTCAGCAGGAGGCAGCTCAGAGGCTTCCGGCAGCTTGTCGACATTGCGGTGGTACTCATGGTGGGACTCAGTGTCCTGCATTTTCTGAGAGGTGTTACACTTGTGGTCAGCAGGGCCATTTGGCGAGGTATTGCCCGTAGGGGCATGGTCAGGGGCAGGGGCCAGGTGATCAGAAGAAGCCGAGGACCCAGGGGAGAGTTCTAGCTATCACCAGGAAGGAGGCCCATGCGTCCAACTTGGTGGAAGGTACACTTTCTGTCCTTGGGAACTCTGCGCATGTGTTAATTGATTCGGGTGCTTCGCGTTCTTTTATTTCTGAGCAGTTCATAAATATTCTTTCTGCACCC
Organism: Zantedeschia hybrid cultivar; assembly: GCA_030544215.1. Lineage (NCBI taxonomy): Eukaryota > Viridiplantae > Streptophyta > Magnoliopsida > Alismatales > Araceae > Zantedeschia > Zantedeschia hybrid cultivar. Next base: position 48,664,298 of record JARZZO010000009.1, read on the forward strand.
GTTGATGAGATGTCTGATGGACTGATGATAGAGGTTCCTTCTGGGGATTTCATGTTGTCTTATAATTGTTTGAGTGAGGTTCCCTTGACTATTGAGGACCATGAGTTATCTGCCCAGTTAGTTGTGCTTCCCATTCGCGACTTTGATGTCATCTTGGGCATGGACTGGTTGGAGGCTTATTATGCCGAGGTGGACTGCCACAGGAAGAGGGAGCGTTTCTCTATTCCGAACATCCCAACTTTCTACTTCCAAGGTATTAGGCTCTCTTCTCGTGATATTCTTATTTCTGCCTTTAAAACCCAGAGATTGCTTGTTGGTGGCTGTGAGGCTTTCCTTGCCTTTGTTGTTTTAGCTGATGTTAGTAGTAGTTCCAGTCCTTGGGAGGTGCCTGTAGTTTGTGATTTTGTTGATGTGTTTTTCGAGGAGTTGCCTGGCCTTCTCCTCAGCGAGAGGTTGAGTTTACCATTGAGCTTGCACCAGGTACGACGCCATTGTCTAAGGCCCCGTATCGGATGGCTCCGGCTGAACTAGCTGAGTTGAAGGCGCAGTTGCAGGAATTACTGGATAAGGGTTTTATTCGTCCCAGTACTTCTCCGTGGGGTGCTCCAGTTCTATTTGTCAGGAAGAAGGATGGTTCTCTGAGATTGTGTATTGATTATAGACAGCTGAACCAGGTGACGATAAAGAACAAGTACCCACTTTTGAGGATCGATGATCTGATGGATCAGTTGCAGTCTGCGAAGGTGTTTTCAAAGATTGACTTGAGATCAGGATATTATCAGATGAGGATCTGTGAGGTTGATGTTAGTAAGACGGCCTTTAGGACTCGGTATGGACATTATGAGTTTTTAGTTATGCCTTTTGACTTGACCAATGCTCCGGCGGCTTTTATGGATTTGATGAACCGGGTCTTCAGGGCCTACCTGGATCAGTTTGTGGTAGTATTCGTAGATGATATTTTGGTATACTCTTCTTCTGAGGAAGAACATGCCACACATCTTCAGGTGGTATTGCAGGTTCTGAGAGAGCAGCAACTCTATGTCAAGTTTAGCAAGTGTGAATTCTGGCTAGATAAGATGCACTTCCTGGGGCATGTCATTTCTGGAGATGGCATTGTTGTGGATCCAGCCAAGATTGAGGCAGTAATGGACTGGAGCAGATCGACGACAGTAACTGAGATCATGAGCTTCTTGGGGTTAGCTGGATATTACAGACGGTTTGTCTAGGATTTTTCTTCGATAGCAACCCCCTTGTCGAGGTTGACTCGTAAGGGAGTTCGTTTCATGTGGACCGAGGAATGTGAGCGGAGTTTCATTGAGTTGAAGACTCGCCTCACTTCGGCTCTAGTGCTAGTGCTTCCATCAGGTTCTGGTGGATTTGTGGTTTATGCAGATGCATCTCGTCGAGGTTTGGGTGCAGTTCTGATGCAGCATGGTAGGGTTGTGGCCTATGCTTCTAGGCAGCTGAAGAAGCATGAGGAGAACTATCCCACTCATGACCTAGAGTTGGCAGCTGTGGTATTTGCACTGAAGATCTGGCGGCACTATTTGTATGGAGAGAAATTTTAGGTTTTTACTGATCACAAGAGCCTGAAGTATGTATTCACGCAGAAGGATTTGAACTTGAGACAGCGCAGGTGGATGGAATTTATTAAAGATTATGATCTCAACCTTTTGTATCATCCGGGCAAGGCAAATGTGGTGGCAGACGCCTTGAGTCGGAAGACGGTCGTATCGTACCTTATGGTTCAAGAATGGAGATTATTTGAGCAAGTGGTGGAATCTTCCTTTAGGATTCCGCGAGAGACTGACAGAGCCGTGTTGGCCAGCTTAACTGTGAGGCCAGCAGTGTACCATGCCGTGATCGAGGCTCAGAGGACAGATGCAGAGTTACTGCAGGTTCTCCAGACACCGGAGGTGGAATTGTGGGATGATGATACAGTCAGGTTTAGAGGCAGACTCTATGTTCCAGCCAAGGAGGACGTGTGCAGGAGTGTCTTGGATGAGACGCACCGTTCTAAATATGCAGTGCATCCCGGAACGACTAAGATGTATCATTGTTTGAGGAGGCACTTTTGGTGGCCTGGTATGAAGAAGGATGTGGTTGATTATGTGGCAAGGTGCCTGACTTGCCAGCAGCTTAAGGCAGAACACCAGAGACCAGCAGGATTGTTGCAGCCCTTGCCGATCCCGGAATGGAAATGGGAACACATGACTATGGACTTTGTGATGGGATTACCTGTGTCCCCTGGCAGAAGAGAAGCGATCTGGGTCATTGTTGATCGATTGACCAAGTCGGTACACTTTCTGACTATTAGGAAAGACTGGTCAGTCGGTAGGTTGGGTAAGTTGTTTGTGGACCAGATCATCTCTCTGCACGGGGTGCCCTTATCCATCATGTCAGATCAGGATCCGAGATTTACTTCTAGATTATAGAAGAGTTTTCAGAAGGCCTTGGGCACGCAGTTAGCCTTCAGCTCGGCTTATCATCCCGAGACTGATGGGCAGTCAGAGAGGACCATTCTGACACTGGAGGATATGCTTAGGGCATGTTGTCTAGACTGGGAAGGTTCTTGGGAGCAGCACTTGTCTACAGTGGAGTTTGCTTACAACAATAGTTATCATTCTAGTATCGGCATGGCGCCTTATGAGGCATTGTATGGACGGCCGTGTTGATTTCCTGTGAATTGGTCTGAGATTGGCGAGAGGCAAATAGTAGGGCCAGAGTTGGTGCAGCAGTGTGCTGAGGTTGCCAGAGTGGTGCAATAGCGGTTGACTACAGCTCAGAGTAGACAGAAGAGTTATGCAGACATCCGTTGGAGACCACTTGAGTTTGAGGTTGGGGACCACGTATTTCTCCTAGTCTCACCCTCCAAGGGTGTGATGAGATTCGGGAAGGGATGTAAGCTGAGTCCGCGATATGTTGGGCCTTTTCCCATTCTTGCTCGAATTGGGGAAACGGCGTATCAGCTAGCCTTGCCACCTAGTCTTGCAGGAGTGCACGATGTGTTCCATGTTTCTTTACTGAGGAAACATGTTCAAGATCCATCTCACGTTTTGGACTTTTCAGAGTTGGAGGTTGCTAAGGATTTGTCCTTTCCAGAATTTTCAGTGCGTATTGAGGATCGCAGGGAACAGGTCCTTCGGAACAAGGTTGTTCCTCTAGTTAAGGTGATTTGGCAGCATCGCTTTGGGGACGAGACGATCTGGGAGCGTAAGGATGAGATGCGAGAATTGTTTCCCTACCTTTTCTCGTAAGTTCTCCTATAAGTTTATATAATTTTTTTTTTTTTTTCAATCTCGTTAGTTATAACAGCCAATTTCGGAGACAAAATTCTTTTAAGGGGGAGAGAATATAAGGATTGAGGTTTCGGATCCAGTTATCGGGTAAGTTTCGGTGTCGGATCCCTTAGTTTGGGTCCTGATGGGGCTAAAACTAAACAAGCTCGACGCGGTTCAAACGGCGTCCACTAATGTGGACGTGTTTTAGGCTGTGCCATGTGGGCGCCACATGGGCTGACCTTGGGGCACGAGAGTACGGCCCCGGTCATATCGTCTGAATGGCATCTTTGATGAACGACGTCATTTAAAGTACGACCCTAGTTTGTCAGTGTACGGCCCGGTCTTGTCATATGAATGACGTCGGGTTTGCACGACGCATTTTACCCAGCTTCTGTTTGACCCCGCGAACCCTCCCTCCTTTCCCTCATTCTCTCCTTTCTCTTCTCTCTCCTCTCTTCCCTCCCATCTCCGGCGACCCCTCCCCCTCTCCTTGCTTTCCTCCCTCCATTCCATCTCTCCCTCCACTCTATCAACCTCCTAACTCCCACCACTACCACCACCATCTCCTCCGCGGCGTTTTTCTCTCCGGACGGCGGCTGACGTCTCGGTGGAGTAACGGCGTCCACGGCGGGTTGGCGGCTTGGAACTAGGAGGAGTTCGAGTAACCGGTAGGGTGACAATCCCCATTGTATTTCCTTTAAAAATCATGTTTTTCCCGCTTTAGAGCATGTTTAGGGGTTTTCTTGGGGTGAAAATACTAAATGCATGTAATGAGAATTTGGGTGTTTTAATAGATATTTAGGTTCTTCTCCTCCTTCTCCACTTTGTTTGTGTTTTTACAAGATTTGAGGAGGAAATCAAACCCCGCAGATTGGGTGATGGCGGAGGAAGAACCTGTTTGTAAGGGTTAAATGGCGTCGGAGGACAGTGACGCCTTTTAGAAAGACGGCTTCCACCCGTGACGCGATTTAGCCTAGATAACAGACTCTGTCTTTGGACTGATGAGCATCCAAGGACAGCGACGCCTTTTTGAACGGCGACTTCCATGCACGACGCCTTTTAAGAAAAATCACCCTAAGGACTATCTCTGTTTCTGTCGTTATCAGGTGACTAGGGATGCGACGCCTTTTGAACGGCGACCTTTATAGACGACGCATTTTAGGCCATCTTCCGAGGCTAGTTTTCACATAAACCAGTTTAGGAAGCTTGAATGACGTCGGCCTTGGGTGACGCGATTCAAGCCAGAATTCTATTAATCCATGCAATTAACACATGTTTACATTATTAGATAGTTTAGTTAATTGCATGTGTAGAAATATACTGGATGACATTGGATTCTATGTGATCGGATCGCACCGTGTAACGACCCGCCACCTTAGAATCGAAAACCCGATTACTAAATAGGTATCGGATCATTATCTACGGGTTCACACCTGGATCTTATACACCACGTTTGGAGGAGTAAGCGTTAAACAAGGCTAAATATAACAATCACACGGACTTCAAGGAAAATACAAGTGCGCAGGAAGTAAATTAATAATGTCCGTACACAGTCCAACAATAATTACATGGTCCAAAGAATTAAATAAGTACAGGCAGAAGCAAAGTACAACAACATCGGGGCATACCCCAGAACTAAGATAGCTGCTGGTCCGCACACTAAGAAGAACACCACACGCCGCCACTCGCCAATAAGTCCACACCAGAAACCGCAGGGAGTGAGCCACACCAGAATTGGGCTCAGTAGGGATCATCCGATCCCCGCCTCCCACTCACACACTCACAAGTATAATAATACAATATGAAGGCAATTAAGTAAAGCAATAAACATAGCTCCCAAAATCCGATATGGAACATACGCATTAGTAATGCAACAAGCACAGTTCTAAGCAATTCAAGTAGCCCAACTCAATACCATAATTCATAACCAAGGATCCGGCTAAACGATCAAACCACACTGTCGACCACGTACAAACGTCGCCTCACAACCCCACCAACGCCCACACCTGTCCACCCCTACGGTGTTCCGGGCACCGTAGGGTGAGGCAATGAGTCAAACTAGGACTAACTGGGACTAGTAAACCACCACCGCCCAGCTACGTGTAAACACAAGCAGTCTAGACTACTATCCTATCTATCGGACTTCCCTCAATGCCAGGCCTCGACGCTTCAAGAGGGCCCTGGGGACCGGCGAAACCCCCTTCAAGCCGAAGCTATAGGGACTACCCGTAACCCTAACCTCCTGGGTCACATCAGGCCAAACGGCGAAGGGTACCACTCGTAACCTCTATATCTCAGGTTACATCAGGCCCAGTGGCGAAAGGGTAAAACTACAGCAGCACCACACCCGGCTCCACCGTAAGAAACACGCCGGAAGTTGCCACGACAAACTAGGAAAACACCGACCCGCTGAGACCAAACAGTAACCCCTCGGATAGCACGCTAGCTACTCCGGCCCGACTAGCTCTAGGTGGTTATGCTTCCCCCAGCCATAGGTGAAAACACAACATGTACCCCTCCCACACCGGTACGGCAATAATGCCACAAAGACACCATGGCCCTCCCACTTCGGCACAAGGTGACAAACGCAAACCACAATTGTTCCAGCTCCACGATCGTATAACCACACGCACATACGATGCGATCCCGATCATACAGAAATCCTCGGCCTCGATGTATGATTTAAAGCATGCACTTTAATCGAACTATCTAACAGTGTAAACACACATTAATATCAGGAGTTATTGTGACTCTGCCTTGAATCGCGTCGCCCGTGGCCGACGCCATTTAAGCATCCTAAACTGGTTCATATAAACTCGGCCTCAGAATATGGCCTAAAAGGTGTCGTGCCTAGTCGTCGTCCTTTAAAATGCGTCGTTGTCCTTAGTCGCCTGATAGCGACAGAAGCAGAGACGGGCTACGAGTGATTCGAGTTAAAACGCGTCGTCCTGGGAATCTGCCGTTTGAAAGGCGTCGTTGTCCCTAGACGCCATTCACAATAGAACCTTATTCTAACAGAAACCGCTTCTGGGACAATTCTGCCTAAATGGCGTCATGCTGGCCCGTCACCATTTTAAATGGCGTCGTCCGAGCGCGACGTCATTTAGAGCCAGAAACCCGGTTCCTGCAGCTCAACCCGAGGGTTCCCTTTACCCCAAAATCACCCCAAAACACCCAAAAGTAGGAAATGAAGAGGGGAAATCCAATTACCACATGAAAACGCACTAATACCCATTCCATAAAAACGACCATTTTCACTAAGAAAGCCCCTTAACATGCTCATTCTACCCAAATCTCCATTGACGTATCATGCTTCAAAGCGGGAAACATGGATGAAACAACCACATTACATGCAAGGTTCGTCCCCCTACCGGTTACTTGAACTCCTCCTGGCTCCGTGCCGCTGAACCGCCACACCGCAAACCGCCGCCGATACCGCCGAGGACACCGTCACTCCGCCGGGACGTCGGCCGCCGCCCGGAGAATGAAGTGCCGCGGAGGAAGTGGTGGTGGTAGTGGTGAGAGGTAGAGAGATGGTGGAGTGGTGGAAGAGGAAGAAGGGGAAGGGAAAGGGAAAGGGGGAATCGGAGAGGGTCGGAGAGAGGGAAGAGAGAGAGTGAGAAGGAGAGAATGAGAGAAAGGAGGGAAGGCTCGCGGAGTCAAACTGAAACAGGTTAAAACGCGTCGTGCGAGACATACGCCAATCAGCTGACATGACGGGCCGTACTCCGACAGAGACTCTGAAACACGTCGTCCATCAAAGACGCCGTTCAGACGACAAAACCGGCGCCGTACTCTTGCGGCCCAAAGCCAGCCCACGTGGCATCCACGTGGCACAACCGCAATCCAGCCAAATGGCGTCCACACAGCAAGACGCCATTCGAAAGGCATCGTGCACCTTAGACGTCATTTAGAAGGCACACCCCAGACCCATCAGGGCCCAAACCAGGGGGTCCGGCCCGAAACCGACCCGAAAACTGAACCCGAATCCTGAATCCTTACACACCGTGTTGTGTTTTGTGCGATCCTGGGCCTAGAGTGACAGTTGTTAGCGCTTAGGCACTCTGTGTCGGTGTGGGAGTGACACGGCGTCGATGTGGGAGTGGCGGGGTGACGCCTAGAGAGAGGGTCACCTGGTGTACCCCGGGGTATAGCTAGTATCGGTGTAGGAGTGGTACATTCGGAGTGTCACTCGTGCTGGGGGAAGCAGAACTACGTAGAGCCTGTCAGGTCGGAGTAGCCTGTGCGCTATCCGAGGGGTTGCTGTTTGGTCTCAGCGGGTCGGAGTTTCTCGCATTCGGCCGTGTGGTTGGCGTGTTTTGTCGAGATGCTAGTTGTGGGCTTCGTGGTAGAATGGTTTCAGAATTGTGCATGTGTTTTATATCGAAACTAGGAGTTATGTTTACTGCTTTACTTGCTTAAATTATCTATATTTGTGTTGCTGCACTTGTGAGTGTGTGAGTGGGCGGTGGGGATCGAAGGAACCCTACTGAGTCTTTTCGATGAGACTCACCCCTGCGGTTTTCAGGTGAGGGTTCCAGGCAGGCGTAGCGAGGAGAGTGTTGCTTTGGGTCGTGCGCCAACAGCCGTTGTTCCGGGATCTACCCTGATGTAGTTGTTATTTTATTTTCTGGCATGTATGCTTAATTATTTCTTTTCAGTTAGAGTATGTAATTATTTGCTGTGTCGAGTCACATTGTAATAATTTTAATTCTTGCCCTTCCTTTTTAATTCAATGTGATGTGAATGTTTAGCTTAGTTTATTATTTATTTCCCAGACTTATCTAAATCCTGCTTTGACTCCAAATTAATGATTCAGTACCCATTTAATAATCGGATCCCCGATTATAGGGTGACGGGTCGTTACAATCTAGATGGCAAATTGTGCAAGTATTTTAGGAAGGTTTGGATGCACTATATAGGCAAATGGTGGATACATCTTGTGGAGGAACATTCGTGAGCAAAAGTGAGGAAGAAGCATATAATCTGTTTGAAATGCTAAGTGAGAATTCAATAAATCATGCCTTACTTTCATCATATAAAAGATTAGTAGGAGCATTCAAACGGACTGGAGTTTGTGAAATAAAAAACCGAGGAGAATTTGATTTTAGGATGGATATCAATGCACTAACCCAAAAACTAGACAAAGTGGACCTTCTGGCCTAACAAATAAGTAAAATAGATCTAATGGCCCAAAAGTTAGACCAAGTTCTAGCTTCGAACAATCAAGGATATAATATCCAACTACCATCAAGACCATACTCAGAACCTTCTCTTTCTTATTAGGAAACTTGTAGTCTTTGTGCTAGCCTAACTCACCATGTGAGTGAGTGTCCTACAATAGCCCAATTACTGCCTTTCGTCAAAGAACAAGTCCAAGCAGCCCAAGGTTATTCAAAGCCTTATCATGATCCATATTCTAACACCTATAACCCGGGCTGGAAAAATCACCCAAATTTCTCATGGAAACCTCAACAAGCCCATACTCCAAACCCACAAACACAAAACTTTCAAAACAGGACGCACCAACCGAATTATTATCTAAATCAAGCCTTCAATAAATGTCAATCTACCAAATCCCAATTTTAAGCTCCTTATTTTCAGCCCAATAACAATCAAAACATGTTCTCTCAACCTTCATATTAAATTCCACATTCTCAGCCACCAAATCAAAATGATGTCAAATTCAATATGCTGCAACAATTACTTATGAACCAACAACAACAACAACAACAATTGCAACAACTGATCATCTCCCAACAACAATCTATTTCAAAATTAGAAGTCCAATTAGGCCAAATGGCTGATACAACAATGAGGACAGAAGTGGGCCCATTACCTAGCCAACCCATTGCAAACCCACGAAACTATCTTTTGGGTTTCCAACAACAACCACTTCTGCCTATTCCTCAGGCCCAACCTCAAATAGGCCTAAATCCACCAAGAGGTCCACAGTTAGAAAATGCGAAAGCAATTCTGACCTTAAGAAGTGGTAAAATTTTGCCAAATCCTTACCCAAATCAAAGATCTAATCAGGCCAATAATGAGCAAACTAAAGAAGAAGAAGAGGAGAGTGAAGAACCCAATATCATTATGGAAAAAGGGAAACAAAGAATTGAAGAATCTCCTGAGAATTATAAGCCCAAAATCCTTTTTCCACAAGTTTTAGAAACGGATAAAGAAAAAAGGAAGCATCAAATCCAAACTCGCAATGAAGAGTTAATAGACTTATTTAAATAAATCCACATCAACATACCTTTGGTAGATTCCATCCAACATGTGCCGACCTACGCCAAATTTCTGAAAGAACTTTGTACTCATAAGAGAGATCCCAAAATAGTTCCTAAGAAAATCTTTTTGTCTGAAGAGGTGAGTGCTATTTTGCTCAACTAATTACCCAAAAAGATGAAAGATCATAGAGCTCCACTTATCTCTTGTGTCATTGAAGGAACCACGTTTGATAAGGCATTATTGAACCTTGGGGCAAGTGTAAATCTATTGCCCACTTCACTTTATGAAAAATTTGGGATAGGAGAATTGAAACCGACTCCAGTGATCCTGCAACTTGCTGATAGATCTCTTAGGACACCGAGAGGAATGGTGGAAGATGTCATTGTCAGGATCGACTCTTGTTACTTCCCAGTTGATTTTGTCATCCTTGATATGGAGCCTGTTCAGCATTTGAAAAATAGCCCGATTATATTGGGCCATCCTTTTCTAGCTACTGCTAATGCTATCATTAACTGCAAGTCGGGGTTGATAGATAATTTTTTAGGGATCACAAAATATCCCTTAATATTTTCAAGGCATCTGGACATATTCAAGATGGGGAAGATTGCTTCGCAATTGATGTAATTGATAACATCTTAGAAACATCCCGTTTAACCCAATTTGAAGAAATAGAGGAGCTAATGTCCACATCTGATTGAAGTAAAAAGGCTTGGCGGCCCAATAAGGTTGAACCTCTACCTGAACTCAATCCAGAACCTACTCCCCCATCCCTCCAAATCCGTCCTCAGTTGGAACTTAAACCTTTACCGAACTCCCTCAAATGTCTTTTTGGGCCCATCCGAAACCCTGCCCGTGATCGTAGCAGTTGATCTTAACCCTACCAAGGAGGAACAATTCATTGAAGTCCTCCAAACTCACAAAGAAGCCATAGGGTGGTCTGTAGCTTATTTGAAAGGAATAAGTCCAACCACATATATACATCTATCTAGAGGATAATGCTAAGCCTAATAGAGAGATACAAAGAAAATTGAATCCCATCATGATGGAAGTTGTCAAGAAAGAAGTGGTGAAATGGTTAGATGTGGGTATTATATACCCAATATCTGATAGTAAGTGGGTAAGCCTAACCCAAGTGGTACCAAAGAAGTCTGGATTTATGGTGAGAAATGATAAAGGTGAAGAAATACCCACTAGGCTGACCACGGGGTGGAGAGTTTGTATCGATTACAGAAAATTAAATACAATGACAAAGAAAGATCATTTCCCACTCCCATTTATTAATTAGATTTTAGAAAAACTAGCGGGTCAGAAATATTTTTGCCTTTTAGATGGGTATTCAGGCTACAATCAAGTGGCTATTTACCCAGAAAATCAAGAAAAGACTACATTCACTTTCCCATATGGCACATTTGCTTTCCGAAGAATGTCATTTGGACTATATAATGCACCAGCAACTTTCCAAAGATGCATACTGGCAATCTTTTCGGACATGGTGGGAGAGTTCCTCGAAGTATTTATGGATGATTTTTCAATATTTGGGGACTCATTTGAGATTTGTCTAAAAAATTTGAAAAAGGTACTTGGAAGATGCATAGAGACCAACTTTGTTCTAAGTTGGGAGAAGAGTCATTTTATGGTAAAAGAGGGCATAGTTTTGGGTCTATAGTTTCTGGAAGAGGTATTGAGGTGGACAAAACCAAGGTTAGCCTAATTTCCAATCTTTCTCCACCTACCTCGGTAAAGCAAATTCGATCCTTTCTAGGTCATGCCAGCTTCTATCGCTGGTTCATTCAGAACTTCTCGCAAATTGCTCGACCGTTAACTCTTCTCTTAGCAAAAGATGTCCCATTCCATCTTGATGAACGATGCTTAGAGGCATTCCCTGATGAACATCTATTGGCCATATCTCACACTTCACCACCATGGTATGCACATATTGTGAATTTTAAGGTGACCGGCCAACTTCCTCGAGGATGGACAAGAAATGAAAAACATAAATTCTTCTCTCAAGAGAAGTATTATTTCTGGGAAGACCCTGAACTCTTTAAAATTTGTCCAGATCAAATCATCCATAGATGTGTCTCTGAAGAAGAACAACAAAGTGTCTTAAACTTTTGCCACAACCTTGCTTGTGGAGGCCATTTCTTAAGAAATAAAACCGCAGTAAAAGTTCTACAAAGCGGTTTCTATTGGCCCACACTTTTTAAGGATGCATATCAGTTCAGTAAAACATGCTTAAGATGTCAAGCTATTGGGAACATAGCCAAAAGAGATATGATGCCACTCAATCCAATCCTAGTGGTTGAAATTTTTGATGTTTAGGGAATAGATTTCATGGCCCCTTTTCCACCATCCGTTGGATACGAATACATCTTGGTGACAGTGGATTATGTTTCTAAATGGATTGAAGCAATAGCCACCCGGACCAATAATCATAAGGTGGTAATGAAATTTGTTCAGAAGAGCATCTTTTCTAGGTTCGGATGGTCCAAGGCTATCATTAGTGATGGGGGTTCGCACTTCACTCATTCCCAATTTTGAGCATTGTTCAAAAGATATGAGATTACTACCCCTTACCATCCCCAAACTAGTGGCTAAGTGGAAATATACAATAGAGAAATAAAAAATATCTTACAAAAGTATGTTAGGTTAGATAGAAAAGATTGGTCCGAAAGGTTGGATGATACTTTGTGGGCCTATTGGACTGCATACAAAACTTTTATTGGCATGTCACCATATAGATTAGTCTTTGGAAAAACCTACCATCTCCCAGTGGAATTAGAACACAGAGCATATTGGGCTATCAAACAAGTCAACCTTAACCTAGCCCAAGCCGGTTCACATAGAACCTTACACTTGAGTGAATTAGATGAAATGAGCAATAAAGCTTATGAGAATTCAAAAATCTATAAAGTCAAGACTAAGGCTTTTCATGACAAATACATTGTGAGAAAATCTTTCCATCCTAACCAAAAAGTTTGGCTATTTAACTCTAGGTTACGCTTATTTATTGGGAAATTGAAATCAAGATGGGATGGGCCATTTTTGATAATTAAAGCCTTTGACCAATGGTGCGATCAAGATCATGGATCCAAAAAATGGACAAACCTTTACTGTTAATGGACAACGCTTAAAACCTTACATTGAAAACCTTCAAAATTATCTATTGGAATCTATAAAGCTGAGTGATCCACAATAAACATGCTTTCGTCTGGCTGAAGACGTTAAACTTAGCGCTTATTGAGAGGCAATCCAATCTCCTCATTTTTATTTTAATTCTTTTATTTCCTTTTTAAGAAACCAAAATCATCCACATTAGTGTACATGGAGAAGCCTCTTACATACCTCAGGTTGTATCTTTCATCATTATGGATTTCATGTTAAATAAATCTTTCTATTACCATGCCATTGAAGACAATGTCATTCAAGTTGGGGTGGAGAATCATAGGGCATATTGAATAATTGTTTAAAATGAACAAATTTTTTTTTAAAAAAACTCCATTTTTCACACAAAATTTTCAAAAATTTCTTCACTTTCACATTCCAATAGAAATTCTTATCTATCATGCTTCATCTAAAGAGTGTTAATCTATATTGAGCTAGGAAATTGAGTAAAAGTTTGAATTAACCCTTCTCTACAAAGAGTCACGACGAGATGATTTTCACACACGCACAGTAACCTGGAAAGAGTGAAAGATCCTGAAAGTGTAAAGTTGCTGGAGCTGACCCGAAGTGTAAGATTATCCATTCTATTTTTATTTATAGGTCAAACGAAAGGGAGGTTAAGATTCATAATAGGAGACCAATCTACTTAGCACTCTAAGTAGGCGATCATCTCGAAAAAAGGACAATTAGAAGCATGAAAATCAAATAAATATGTTTCAAAAGAGTCAAAGGAAGGACAGTGGTAAAAAGTATGCACCCTCCTCTCGGGCAAAGTAAAAAAAGGTGGCAAAAAGTATGTACTCTCAAAGTGCAACCAAATGAAAAAAAACAATCGCGCTAAATTAAAAAGTCCTTCACAATAAAATAAGACCAAATCTTAAAAAGTGTTCAGTCGAGGCGAAAACTGAAAAACGGACTTAGCCAACTAATATGGAGATCTCCTTTTTCCTTTCTCTCTCCCCTGGATAATTCTTCTCCGAAGATCAGCGAAGGCAACAATATACCAAACAGGATAGAAATGAACTCCAAGCACCTCAAATGATATGCACAATCACCTGTCCTGATTCCAAGTATAGTGGGCAGAAGAATGAGAACTTTAATTTAAATTTTCTACCATTTGCAATAGATATCCTTTAAAATGAAGTTTGATTCTTTTTATCAATCATGGTAGTCCTAATTTTTCAAATAATTGTATTGCTAAGGGACTAACAATGATTAAGTTGGGAGATGTGATAAATACATATTTTTAAATAAATAGTAGATGAAATTTACACACTATACTGTCAATTTTATGTACAAAACCACATGGAATAATAGATAAATCGATTATACTTTCAAAATATTAAATTTTCAAAATTCGAATGTCAAATATTCTCATTTCATGGATTAAGTAAGTGTGATAATTTCATCTCCAATAAGAGCATCTCGACAATTATTTAATATATATTTGAATAATTTATTGATTGCCGCATGAACTTAACTGTTATTTTATGTGGGTAGAGGACATGAGCGAGTAGATGGCATAGTGGTTAGACCATCCGAACTTCAGGAAGTGACCAGGGTTTGAATCCTGGAAGAAACAAGACTTTATTTTTGTATTTTCGCTTCAAATGGGACCTACTTGCCAACTAAGAGAGAGAGAGGAGGGAATCTTGAAATTCAAAGAAATAAATATCTCTTTCAAAATTCAAAATTCAAAATACCATTTACTATTTTTTTAAAGAAGATCCCCTAATCAAGGGGGAGCTTAATACAAAGAATTAATAGCCTCTTTATTATTCTTTTGAAATTCAAATTTTCCTCTCTTTTCTATAAAACCAAAGAAGAGGGGAGGAAAAAGGAGTTTTCGAATTCGACTAACTCCCCCAACCGAGCTTTCTCTCTTCTCCATTTTTTTATTTTAAGTTTTCTCTCCCTCTCTCTTTATTTTTTAAAGGATTTTCTTGTTGCTCTCTCGCTTCCCCAGCACCCTCTCTCTCTTCCCGCAGTGCTCTCTCTCTCTCTCTCCCCCCAGCTCTTTCTCTCTCACCCTGCTCTCTCTCTCTCTCTCCCTTGAGCACTCTCTCTTTCTCACTGCGCTCCCTCTCTCCCACGTTCTCTGTCCTTCTCTTTCTCTCCCTCTGCGCTCTCTCTCTTTCTCTCAGTTCTCTCTCTCCCACAGAAGCCCTGCCAGCCGGGCCCCGCTAGGACTACACGGCAACGGCAGCGCCTGCCAACCACGTTTGCCAGCCCTGCCAAGGCCACGCGGCAACGCGAGTGAATTCGCGCCGCCATGCATCAGCGACCGTGCCCGCGCGAGCAGGTGCTCCCACTCAACCGCCGCCACGCGGCGACGTCTGGAGTGCTCCCGCCCTCGCCACCGTACGGTGCCTGCGCGAGCCATGCGCTCGCCATCGTCCCCCGCGCCAGAAGGGGCTACTAATTTCCTTGATGGGGACCTTAGGGTCCTCGTGAAGCTTGGGAACCTGGAGGGGCGGCTGGTTGGAGCTCTTGCTGTCGGTTGGTCGGCTCGGGGCCACCTGCTCGGGGGCCTTCCACGCGATCGAGTCGCTCCTCCAGGCGCCACAATGATGCTATCACAACTGGGAGTTCTCCTTGCTGGAGATACCCTAGTGTAGCTAGGTGTCCGACCTCATCAGGGGCGATGCCAGGTGCTAGAGGCATGTTGGCCTGAGCGTCTGGGGCTTGGACAGGTGGAGGGGCAATAGGAAGGGCTGTCGGTGGAGGAACTGGCCAGACATCGATCGGCGGAGTAGGAGGATCTACAGGAAGGCCATGCTGAGAGCGGTTGTTGTTCCTTCTTGCCATGGCTTTTTGTTGTGTTTTCCACAGACGGCGCCGTTGTTGATGGGTGAAAATTTGCATGTCTTCCTCAAGGTGTTGTCCCCAGAACGGAGGTGGAGTTTTGTCCTTTTACTTAGAAAAGTGTCCTCGTTAGGAAGAGAGGTTGCGCTCTGCTTATAAGCATGTGCCTATTTTTACAACATCCGATATAGGACTAAAGTGGTTTGCCACTTTTATGTCTCTACACAACCCCCAATGAAAGTAGGTGTGTGCGGATCCCTTTAAGCCGCTGGACGGATTAGGCCAGCTAAGAGTGCTCGAACAAGTTGGTGACTTTCTATTCAGTTCACACAGACGGCGCCAATGAATGTTGAGTCGAAGATTCGTCCGATTTGAATCGCGCGGCTGTGTTTTCTCTAAAACACGGAAAGCTTCCTGCCGCTCTTGCAAGATAGACGCTAGGTCAGAGGAGACCCAAGTTGCGATCTGGGGGAACTCCCTCTGATATCTAAGTCAGAGTTTGTAGAGCAGAGAGTAAGAGCATAGGGGTAGAATCTAGATCATAGAATGTACCTTATGAGGATATCGGGGGTTCCTTTTATAAGGAGAGGTTCAAGGCAATAGGAGAGACCGATGGGAGGACGCATAAGACAAGTCCGATCCGATCCCTAGGAGGGACGGGATTATAATAAGGACAGCAATTACGACTTGAACAATTGATCCACATACTTGAGTTAATAAAAGGAGGAGGCGAGATCTTCGCATTGTGAAAAAAGTTAAACAATATTAAATAGTTAATAAAAGGAGGAGGCGAGATCTGCGTAAAATTTATATAATGGTTGTTTGGCTTTCTGCATGATTTCTAAATGTTTCCCATGATGGTTTATTAATGATGTATGTTATTGGATTATAAAAGTAGAATGAAAGAATTAGCTTGTAAAGACTTTATGATGCATGATGGTTATAATGACCTCAAGAAAGGAGAGATAATTACGAACCACACTCTAGTGCATTTCCTAAGAAAGAAGAAATCTATAAAAGGAAATTAAAAGGCTAGGAAGCCTTCTATGACGATGACCCCCTCTTGTGTTAATAATGAACAATGACTCCATAATGACCCTGAAGAAAAGATTTGACTTTAGTCTGAAGTATATCGTATCATGGACACATACATATGTATATAGGTATATATATATATATATATATACAACTTCATAATTATAATAACTCCGACAACAAGGAATAAAGATCATGAAAAGAAATGAGGCATGGAAGCCTCCATAATAATGAAAATGAAACACGATTATGATGTTGAATGTGAAACTGAATTATGGAATGAGTTTTATGACCAGTGGTTTTTCCGATAATTTGATTTATGTAAAAGAAAAGGAAAGAAGTAACATCATGGCGCCGAGGCATGGAGCATCCCATTCCAGTGACAGTCCTGAGTCCAGGTTAGGGACCTCGGCTGGACAGAGGACGGAGTTCCTTCTTGAGTGCACTCATAGGATGGGGCGTGGACGCTGTAGTAGGGGAGTGTGGGCACACTGCAGACCTAACTTAGTCATTTTTCAGTCTCCTCAGTAGGTATCTGGAGACCAACTAGGCTGGATAGGCTGAAGAGTAGTAGGTGCGTCGGAGGAATGACTTATTCACTGTTACAACTGTTAGCTCATGGTTATCCCTGTCACTTATAATGGAAAAATGAATCGCTCTACGAATCTACGATTTATGAATGAACGATGGACTTTACGGGCAAATCAGATGAACGAATAATGAACAAGTGACTCAATCTTTAAATATTATGTGAGTATTGAACAAAAGATAATTTTTCTATCCTATGCTATTATAAAGTATCATTAAAGGGAAGCAATACGTGACAGATATGGCAATTGAAAATATGTTAATTGTTTTTCATATCAGATTCATGATGTTTTACGATACATGCATTTCATTGGATCATTTCATTATCGTGATATGCATTTAAGAGCACATTATTTAGCAAATTTTCAAGATTAATTATAGAGAAAGGATGTTTGTCAATTGCTATAGATCAACTTAGGAAATTTAATCTTGAAATATTTTATATATCTTAATTGTTATTTGTAACCTCTACTAGGTAAATTAACTATTCAAGAAACAATGAGTTAAGAAATAAAAAAATAAATAAAAGGAATACAGATTTGTGGTTTTAAATGGGATATCAATAGGGATGTAAATGATCCCTACTGAGAACTCAATTTTATGGGTTCTCATAAAAGTTATTTAACATATTTTTCAGAAACTCGCAGTGAAAAACGGAGAAAAGGAAGATAACTTCAGTATATAAGAAGGAAAAAATTTCAGGTACGGCCAGTTTATGTAATTACTTGGGATATGATCATTCAATTGCATTTATGTTATATGATGGACATAATCAGTTTGTTGGTTCTTTATAGTTATACTCCTTATTATTTTGTTTTTACTCTTGTGCACTTATTGGAGATCTATTAAAAGATGGGATGTTACAACCCCTTTGGCCTAGTCGAGGGACAAGGATGGGGTGTTGCAGTTGGACTCGAGCTCTACTGGTTCAAACCGGCCGCTCAGTACAAGACCACGATGAGACATGGCTATGTTGTTCCTACAGATGGTGCCAAATGACATTGTTGAAGTGTGTGCAAAATAGATCTGATGAGGACCACTCGGGCGAGGGGATCAAGTCAGGGCGAAGACGATCAGGCCTACACACTAAACCTCCCACATTAGGCGGACCCTAAGTTGAGATCATGAGGGGACCCCTCCGACGATCAAGTTAGACAGGGAAGGTGGCAAAAGATTAAAGGGGGAGGCAAGTTGGGAATCTCTTACCTTGACATGACGTAGCCTGTCCTCGAAGGCTTTTTAAAGCAACAAATATAGGACTATTCACATGCATTCCTTTCCCATTTGGTGAGTCCTTGTCACTTAAACCAACTAGGCCGTATGGGTCGATTCGCCATGACTTCCACCTGGGCCATTGTGCTGAACAGGCCGACCTAGGCCCATTACGAATCTTCCTCATCAACAAGAATTTAATTAACAAAACATAATGATCATATTACGTGGGAAGTAATAATGTTAAATAAGAAGTGATTATAATGAATAGAAAATGATAATAATGAATAGTAGGGCTACAATTGGATCAGAGACAGAGACGAAATTGCACCCCCCCACTTTCATTTCCTATAAGATTTATCGAAGATAGAAACAAAAATTGAAAAGAGTACTTTCATCTCTGCATCCTTTACTACTTTTAATTAGAAACAAAAGCAGAAGCAAATAAAAGTTTATGCTATTGTCCTCACTAAAATAAGAAGCTAATCACTGTTACTATTCACTTTTGATGAACTTTTCCCTAAACCCACAAAACTTTAATTTATGTGAATTCTTGCAATCTATGAACTTTGTATTTTGGAATCTACGATACTCGCTGTTAGACATGAGAGGGACCCATCTAATGGTTCAACTTTATCATGTAAAATAATGTGTGTGTATACATACATATATATATATATATATATATATATATATATATATATATATATATATATATATATATATATATATATATATATATATATATATAGAGAGAGAGAGAGAGAGAGAGAGAGAGAGAGAGAGAGAAAGTATTCAGAAACCAAAGTAGGTCAACATATTCAAAAAAAAACATTGTTTCTATTTCCGATCCAATAATTATCGAAGATCAAATAATTGTTTCCGTTTCCGATCCAATAATTATTGAAGATCTATATTCAATAACAAGTTTCCATATCCATTAATAGAAAGGGGTAACAAAACTCAAGTATCCCTTTGTAGTCCTATTAAATAGGAAGTGATTTTGTAAACAAGAAGTTATATCTTGTAAGTGATACTTCTGAACAAGATGTGATTTCTTTGAGAGGAAGTGTTCATCTTAATTAAAAATGATAACATTCCATAAGAATTGTAATAAGCGATAATGTCAAGAAGGCATGATTTTCTTCATAAGAAAATGTTCATCTTATATAAGAAGGAATTTATATATATACCCTTAAAAACTAGCATATTTGTATCTATACCCGACTCTCATATAATATATGAAATATCTCCGAAAATCTTAAAATCGTTACGGTCATGCCCTTGTCGTTACGTCCATTTGGTCATAGTAACTAAAGTACGGCTAAAAATATAAAATGATTAATTTACCCCTAGGTTAAGAAATTCGACCGTAACCCATCTCCAAACCCCGAATGGAGCACCGATGTCATAGCGGTGAGCACGTCATCATGTCGATTGGTTGGAAGGAGGGGCCAGAAGCAGTGTCGCCGAGAAAGGGCCCCCTTTAATACAACTCGCCGCTAGTGCAAGAGGTGCTGATTGGGTTGGTCTACGGCATGGGTGGCAGGGGACAGGTTGATTAGGTTGCGGCGGGCAATGCGTCCTGCCATGGCGTCGAGGAAGGTGTACTTGTCGATGCCGCTAGGGCTGAGTATGCGGTGACGTGCCCCTGTAGGGCTTGGACAAAGATGTCGTGAGGGAGGGAGGCAGCCCATGGAAACCCACTCGCTGGCATTCTTCTGCCTCTTCAACATGTTGTACGAAGGTTCTCGAACTCCATGCCCTACCCGAGCGCAATGCAGCTCTCTCTACGATGGCGGCTGCATAGTCGGGCCTCGGCAACCACCAAATCCTTAACTCTCCAGCTTGGGCAGTCGTGCTCCCTTACTCCTCCTTATCCACCCCAGTGGACCCAGTCGTCGACCTGTGGCCTTGCTCCACCACAACATTGCCAGCCCCCAACCACCAATGGCCAGCGCCAACCTGCCAGTAGCCAACCCCTAGCCCATGCGAGCGTGCCCCTTCTTCCAGCCCACCCCAGGCCCCCAACTGTCGGCCTGCAGCCCTTCTCTAGCATCGCCACCCTGATCGCCACTCCCCTACTAGAGCTTGTTCCATCGCCAACCGCGTACTGCAAGCCACCTGCAACTACTGCCAGCCCCTACCTACCTCGCTCCACTACCGGCCCCCTACTGCAACCCGGTTCGCCATCAGCCACTTGCAACCCACTCCACCGCTGGCCCCCTATTGCTTGTCATCAGCGGAGGCATCCTAGTCGAAGGGGCTCTCCAAGCTCTTCGTTATGTCCGAACGGCTGAGCACCTTCTCTGAAGCTTCTAGTGGTACTGCCAGCTAGTGGAAACTGGTCTTCCCTACCGGACTACTGCAGGGGGGCATAGGGTACATTGATTTAACAATGAGTAATGCTTGTTGCACAACCGAGTGTGCAGCAACGTCCAGTCACAACGCACAACTGGGTGTGGTTGGACCACGTGGTGTTGAAGGCTAGCTGGGAACATTGACATCGGCACGTCCGTTGCGCCAATCGGCTGTCCCGATCCGTCCCCGTCAAATCCCGCACCATAAGCGCCAGGTAATGAGTACCTCGTCATGTCCGTTTAAAAATTACGCTCCATTTGAATATTTTCTACCCAAAATGTCATTTTCCCATCCATCGCCATCTATGCGGGAAACAGCGAAGCCAGATGAGTGGGATAAAACGAGCCGGGTAGCAGAGGAGAGTGGAGGAGGGAAGCGGCCGGAAGTGGAAGAGCGGAGGAGAGCGGAGGTGAAGCGGCGGCATACGTGAACTTGCAGCGCTAAAGCGGCCCGGCCCGAAGCGGAGCAGCAGTGAAGCGGACGGACGTGAACCTGCGGTGCTAAAACGACCTAAAGCGAAGGAGAGCGGAGGTGAAGCAGGCGGCCGGAAGTGGAGGGGCGGCTGGAAGTGGAGGTGAAGCGGGCGGCCGGAAGCGGAGAGGTGGTTGGAAGCGGAGGTGAAGCGGGTGCCCGGAAGTGGAGGGGCGGCTAGAAGTGGAGGTGAAGCGAGTTGCGGTAACGACCGGGTATTTCTCCTTCACTTTTTTCCTTTCTTTCCTATCTCTCTTGTGCTATCTTCCCAACCTCCTCTCTGTCATTCCTCTTCTTCCTCTGTCATCTTTTTCTCCAACACTGGATTTCCTTCCAACGGCCACTGTCCTCAGAGAATTTCATTTGTTCGTGTAAGGACTGAGGCTTTCGGATCCAGTTTTCGGGGTCGGACCCTGTAGTTCAGGCTCCAATGGGGCTGAGACTCTGTTAAGTTTCGCGTCTCGCGGGCTCGACGCAGTTTAAACGGCGTCTAGAGATGCAGACGTGTTTTAGATTGTGCCACGTGGGCTGGCCTTGGGTCGCGAGTGTTCGGGTCGGTCGTGTCGTCTGAACGGCGTCCATGATGGGCGACGCATTTTAGACTGCGACCTTGCGGTGTCAGAGTACGGTGCCGGTCTTGTCGTCTGAATGGCGTCAGCCTTGGGCGACGCATTTCAGACTTCTGTCAGAACGGCCTGTCATGTCATCTGATAGGCGTCTGCCCATATCGACGCATTTTAGCTAGTCTCTGGTTAACCCCGTGAGCCCTCCTTCTTTCCCTCATTTTCTTCCTTCTCTCTTTCTCTCCTCCCTTCCGGCGACTCCGGCGACGCCCCCTTCCCCTCCCTCTTTTCCTCCCACCACTTCGTCTTTCCCTCCACTCCATCAACCACCTAGCTCCCACCACTACCACCTCCACTTCGTCCGCAGTGTTTACTCTCCGGACGGCGGCCGACGTCCCGATGGAGTAAGGACGACCTCGGCAGTACCGGCGGCGGCGTGGGGCGAGACGGGTAGACGGCTTGGAGTTTGGAGGAGTTCAAGTAACCGGTAGGGTGACGATTCCCATAGTATTCTATGTTCAAACCATGTTCTCCCGCTTGAAGCATGCTATGGATTTATGGTTTTAGG
Organism: Zantedeschia hybrid cultivar; assembly: GCA_030544215.1. Classification (NCBI taxonomy): domain Eukaryota; kingdom Viridiplantae; phylum Streptophyta; class Magnoliopsida; order Alismatales; family Araceae; genus Zantedeschia; species Zantedeschia hybrid cultivar. Next base: position 48,686,578 of record JARZZO010000009.1, read on the forward strand.
GTGGAACAAGCATGTTAGGGACTCATCTTGATGGGATTGAGGGTTTCTATGAATGTAGGTTTATGATGGTTGGTTTGCCTCTCTTTCCCCTCTGTTTTTGGGCGATTTTAGGGTTTTTTTGGGGGTGAAAGGGAGCCCTCGGTCTCGAGACAGAACCTGGCTCCTGACATTAAAAGACGTCGTGCATGGACGACGCCTTTTAGAAGGGCGTCGGGCCATCATGACGCCTTTTTGGGCAGGAATCCTTCCACTTAGGCTCTGTCAGTTCGGGGATTCTGGGACTAAAAGACGTCATGTGTTAGCGACGCGATTTGTAATAAGCGTCGGGTCACCATAATGCCTTTTAAGGCAAAAATCCCCTGATTAACGTTTTCTGCAAATTCTGGATTTCTGTGTGATTGGCGTCTGAGTATGTTGACGCGTTTTAATAGACGACCTCTGGTGTCGACGCCTTTTAGGCCATATTCTGAGGCCGGTATTTCATGAACCAGTTTAGGGTGCTTGAATGGCGTCGATCCTGGGCGACGCGATTCAAGACAGAACCACACTAATCCATGCCAGTAAAATGCGTTTACACTGCTAGATAGTTGGTTAATGCATGCTTTTAGTACACTCGATGTGACGGACTCTTCGTGACCGGATGACACCACGTTATATGTCGTGCGACCGTGGACTTCTCACGTGACCGGATCGCACCGTACCGTGCTTTTGTGTTACTGTGGACCTGGAGTGACAGTTGTAGCGCTTTATCACCCTGTGCTGGTGTGGGTGGAGCACAGCGCCGGTGGGGGCGTGGGCGGGGTGACGCCTAGTGAGAGAGGGTCACCTGGTGAACCCCGGGGTCAGCTTGTACCGGTGTGGGAGTGGTACCTTCGGAGTGTCACTCATGCTGAGGGAAGGAGTAACCACCTGAGCCAGTTGGGCCGGAGTAGCTAGAATGCTATCCGAGGGGTTACTGTTTGGTCTCAGCGGGTCGGTGTTTTTCCCACTTTCGTTTATGTGGTTGGCGTGTTCTATCGAGACGTTAGTTGTGGGTTCCCTGGTAGACTGGTTTAGAAATATGCATGTTTAATACATTTCGACTGCATGTGATTCACATCGAGATTTAGGAGTAGTAATTACCACTGTACTTGTTCCTTTACCTTCAGCTGTATTTTACATTTGTGGGTGTGTGAGTGGGCAGTGGGGATCGAAGGATCCCTACTGAGTCTTTTCTTTGAGACTCACCCCTGCGATTTTCAGGTGAGGACTCTAGGCAGACCTAGCGAGGAGTGTGCGGCTGTGTGTTGAGCGCCGACAGCTGTTGTTCCGGGGTATGCCCCGACGTAGTTGTTATTTTTATTTCTGGCCTGTATGTATAATTATTTCTTTTCTGTTGGAGTATGTAATTATTTGTTGTATCGAGTTGCATTGTAATAACCTTAATTCATGCTCTTTCCTTTCGATTCAATGCGATGTGAATGTTTAGCTTAGTTTATTATTTATTTCCCAGACTTCTTAGATCCTGGTTTGGTTCCAAATTAATGATTCGGTACCCATTTAGTAATCGGATCCCCGATTATAGGGTGGCGGGTCGTTACAGTTCGCGTGAGGTCCCCGCTCCTATCTCGTGCCAATTGTGAAGCGGCAACCCCATCTCTTGGTCGGCGGTTTGAGCAGCAGCCTGCAAGCAGGGACTTCAGTAGCGACGACCAAGAGAGCCAGTCCAATTACCAAGTGTCTCTCTTGTATACCTGCAAAAAACTTGCAAAAAGGAGTCCACCGAAGCACGAATCAGGGTGAGTGACAATGTCAATGTTCCTCAATCATATTTAGTTTTTGTCAATCATTGGTCTTCCTCATGTGTCGCTGTTTTATAGAAAATTTCATAGCAAGTATGGCAAAAAAGAAGGGGACAGTGGTGATCCCTCCGAAGGGGAAGAAAGTCGTTTGCAAGAAGGCTATTACCAAACAGAGGATGGCCACCCCTGAGGCTAGCCGACCAGAATCTACATCCACCACGTCAGGCAGGAACTGAAATATTTATTTTTTTTCTCCCTTCTTGCAACCTGGTAAATTTCATCTCAAATGCCATTATCTCTTCTACTAGTATCATTGTGAAGCCACATTTTGTTCTTTGATTTTCTGTACATTATTCTTTGTAATTTATTACTTCTAGATTTCCTAAGTCCACCTCTCTGCATGTTCCTTCATTTTCAATAGATCCGCTCATCCACTTCCACATTTTCTTTACTTCTTGTCACTTATTCCAGAGGTTAGCATTAGGGAAACCCATTGAGTTCCAAAGTAGACAATAAAATAAAAAGTAAACCTTTGTTAAAAGGGAAAAAAAGAAGAAAGAACAAATAGGACATACAAGTTCACAACAAATCTTATACATTTTCCAATGACATACGAACTAAACCTCAAGACACATCTAACTTAGACAAGCTCTCCAATATATGATCAATTTACCGCAAAAGGCAGAGTTTACTAAGGATATTCATATCATTATAAGTCAACTTTGGTCTTAGAACTTGTGATCACTGTTCCTAACAAATGCTTGTGCATCCTACATGACTCATCGACTCTCTCCTGCACATCACCTAACCTGTCTCTCTTTCCCCTCAAACCTCCACCAGTCAACACCCTCCCCACCTCACCTTACATGACTCTGCCTGATGCTAACAAAGACCCTGACTACAATACACACCTCCTCTTGTTTAACTTACAATGTGGCACTGTAAAATTATTTATTTCTTCTACGTTGTCTCATGATTGTCAATGTCAACCTGAACTTGTCATTCTCAATATGTATTTGTAGATCTTAACTTGGATATGTCAATGAAAATTTGTAATTGTCAATCTTAATCTGCATGTGTGAATGTTTACTTGTATTCATTCATAGAAACCTTTATTTGTTAATGTTAACATGTATCTGTGAATTAAACTTAAGTTTGTCAACATTAACTTAGATTTTTCAATGTTAACATGTCAACAATTTTTTGATAACTTTTATATTCTGTCTATGTGAACATTAACTTATATTTGTCCATCATATCATTTATTTGTCAATCTTAATTTGTGGAAGCTGACATTATCTGTGTCCAACACATCATGTGGTCACCTATGATCAGCATATTACTTGCCTCTCTCCTTGATTTAATTTCACATTGTCTAACATTCTTGATAACCACACGGTGAAGATGTTTTTATTTATTTATTTATTTAAAATAAACAAATGATCCGTGAGAGACGTATCACCCAAGAAAGAAAATATTACATCTATTTTGTCCAACCCACCCTGTGGCCACCTTTCATAAGCATATTAGATGTCTTTTTCTTTGATTTAATTTCACATTATCTAATATTCTTGACAACCACATGGTGAACAAAGTTTAATTTTTTTTTTTTTTAACAATCAAAAAATGATAGGTCAGATACCTATCCCCCAAGAAAGAAAAAATTACATGTGTTATTTCCAACTTACCCTGTGCCCACCTATTATAAGCATATTACTTGTCCCTCCCCCTGTTTTAATTTCACATTGCTTTTTTTTTTTTAACAATAAAATATTGATAAGTGAGATACTATCACCCAAGAAACAAAAAATTATATTTATTCTTTGCAAACCACCCTGTGCCATATTGGACATTAGGACACAACATAAGTCTTGGTTATACATGTTCATGCTCCATTTACAATTTTAGGTGACCACTTCATTTTTTTCAAACACTTGTTTAAACATTAAGTAAGATTCAATAAACTTATTAATATCATATTCATCATTTCTATGTTTTGGACAAGTTTCAATTGATCATATTCTTCTACATGGATGTATACATACAAATATATTCAACTTTGTATATATTTTGTATTGTGATGTTTTCTTTCTAAAATTATGTTGTACCTAGTTACATGTTTGTATAAACACAAAACATCTATGTCTATGGTTCACAAATCATGTGGGCAAGATAATAGCTATAAACAACTTAACAAAGGATAAACAGCAATGTTAAAAACAACTTGCATAGTTTATATCAAAAAAGGTAGCTTGCTCACGATGTTGTGGATTGCACTGCCAGTTTTATTTCAACAATACACCCCTCTTAAATTGGTCATCAATCTTGGCCATTTTTCGTGTACGTTGAATGTGTCTTCAATGATGCCATTAAGTTTAGAATGGTTTTCAACCTGAGGCCATATTCCTTCAATAAGGTCAGTGGGAAAATGATGTTATCTATACTATGTTGTAGCCAAAAAAATTAAGGAGAGAACATGCACATTCTTTGGGCCAAAAAGAATTGGTAGAAAGCAATTTCAGCATTCATTCTTTAGGTAGTCAGTAGTTTAGGAGATTATAACACTGTCGTGCCATGTTTGGATAGCTAGTTTATGGGTAAGATGTAAGGATGACTTTTGGTTTCAACATTTCCTTTTCTTCTCTTTCTCATGGCTACTACTTGCCATATTGGTACATTCCATTATAAACTATGAGATTCTGAGGAAAGATTAATTTGTTTACCTTAAACAAAAGCTACACATAGGAAGGACATGGGAAAATTAATCTGTCCTTTCCATTTCTATGGCACACTTCCAATAGTCTTATCTTGCTCAATGGTGGAATGAAATGGGAAGGAACTAATCAATACACTCTTGTGATTACCATTACTTTTTTTGGATAACTAGTCTTGTACTATCCTTCCACCCTGTGTGCAGACACACCTTCTTCCATTGAGTATGATTTGCTGCACAATCATGTTGTACACCGACAGTCGGTATTAGGTTGTTTCATTAGACAATGTTAACTTTTTTTTGTCAACCATAGAGATGAAAATAGTTTGTGAAAGAGAATACCAGAAAATAGGTGGCAGCTGTTTTGAAAAGATGTTTATATTGGAAAGTTTAATATTGTTGCGGTTATATTCTGTTGTCTTCCTTAATAGAAGTTATGATCTATAAGAATACTCTCTGTTACTATATTTTTAAATTGTCTTCCTTATTGTTTTTCATTTTTTTTTTTTAACTTTTTACCCTTCATATCCATCAATTTTTTCATAAAGGAAAGCTTGCATCTCATCCTGTATTGTGGTCTTTGTCTTTGAAAATTACAGTTTTCTTTTAGTACACCTATATCAGTTCAAAGCTTCATAGCTTCATATATGGACGTTGTTCATAGTAAGTATTATCCTTAGAGGATAATCATTTATCCCTCCATTCCTGAGGTATCTAAGCCCACTCAGTCATCTACCAAACATAACGGACTAATTTTCTGTCCATTTTCCATTGTATATGAGAATTAGTGGTTTGAAGCTTCTTTCACTAGAGCTGTAACTTATTGAAATTTCCCTTTCATTTCAAGTAGGAGAGTAAAACATGTTTTACATATTGATCCATTCTCTATTGCATGTGTTTTATGTATGTGTATGTGTTTACATTCTGCCTTCATGTTGTCAGTGAACATGTTGTCCTGAGCACTACATGGGGTGCCAATTTGAAAAGAGTACACGAGTGCCATTTATTATTTGGGAAAATGACACACGATGATGTAAGTATTGTATGTTAACGTTGACAATTGGTAGTAAATTAATATTAGATTCATTCATGTAAACACACGTACATATAAACTTTTGCAGATGATTGATTATGCTGTAGATAGGAGCAAACAGAGGCAATTACAATCTCCTAATAGTTACAAAGCATGAGACTATTTATCTACCATTCATAGAAACAAGATAGATATTGTTAAAAAGAACATGGCGGCTAAAGTAGAATGCCTCATGAAGCTATTTAAGGAGTTCAGTACGGATGAGGTCTTAGGAAAAGTTGACTTTGTTTTCTTTGTGCTGCACTTCTCAAACCATTGGCATCTGCTTGCCCTTGATACACAGAGGAAGTGCTTTACAGCATATAATTATATTAAGGGAGATGTGTTACATAATGGCACAGCACGGTCTTGGGTAATGAAGTGTTTGACTAATTAATCTGTGACTACATTCCTTTTTAGTATTATTTGTATGACATCTCCTTGATTGTCTTTGTAGGTTCTCATCATCAAAAAGTACTTCCAACTCGCTGGTGTGCAAAGTGAAATAAAAAATTGAAAATTGGAGTTTGACGAGTCATGTGCATCTCAGCCTCTTAATAGTTTGGATTGCGCGATGTATGTGGTGAAGTTCATAGAGACATTGATAGTAAGGAGTACAATGCCTCAGATAGACATCATTGTAGACGATATCGCACGATTGAGGGGACAGTTGGCAGTCGACATGGTGACCATAGGCACTCAATGAACATCCTTCAATCGGATGTATTTGAATTGGTTATCTTGTAAGAACTTTGTACAACATGTTGTCACTCAGACTTGTGTTATTCTCAGGGATATGCCTCGGTGACGTTGTTGTTATATTTTTAAGGATATGTCTCGGTGACGTGGTGATATTTTTAGGAGTATGCATCGATGTGACCTTGTAAATGATTCACTTTAATATTTTCTATCTTGTGTTGTTGTGTTGCTCATGAGTCTTGCAAGCTTGTATATGTGAGTAATTTATGTGAAAAGAAATCTGTGTATGTGATGTTACCAGATATTTTTTATGTCTCTGTGATTCAGGTTACAATTGATAATTACAGGTTAACATTAAAAATTACAGGTAAGCATTCTCAAATACAGAAGTAACATTGACAAATTAATGTATGCACCCAGAAGATAATATTGACAAATACAGGTTGCTCATGGATCTTGCAAGCTTGTGTCTGTGATTAGTTTATGTGAAAAGAAACCTGTATCTGTAATGTTACGGATACTTTTTATGTCTCTGTAATCTAGGTTACAATTGACAAATACATGTTAACATTGAAAATTAAAGGTAAGCATTATCAAATATAGAGGTAACATTGATAAATTAATGTATGCACCAAAAAGATAACTTTGACAAATACAGATTAACATTGAAAAATACAGGTAGGCATTCATAAATACCGAGTAAGATTGACAAATTAATGTAGGCATTGAGAGGATAAGATTGACAAATATACATTAGCATTGAAAATTACAGGTAGGTATTTACAAATACTAAGTAAGAATGACAAATTCATGTACGCATTGAGAGGATAACATTGACAAATACACGTTTACACTGTCAAATGTGAACTAAGGCATTAATTACTATAGACCTTTACTTGTCAATGTTACTCTATGATTGTCAATTTCATCTTACATTTGTCAGTAATAATCTGTATTTGTCAATGTAAATCAAAACAATGCTAGTTTGTGTTTGTCAATATCCGACAGCATTTGTCCGTGTTACTCTCTATTATCAAAACAGACCTGCATTTATCAATATTATCCTCTACTATTCAATATTACTTTGTGTTTGTCAATCCTATCCGGATTTGTCAATGTCAATCTATACGAGTGAATGTTAGTTTATCTTTGTCAATCTTACCTACCATTTGTCACTTTTACTCTCTATTTATAAATAAAAATGTCGTATTTGTCAATGTTAGTTGCTAATATAAAGCTTGCCAATATTATCTTTTACTTGTCAATATTAGACCGTATTTGTCAATGTAATACAATATTTGTCAATCATACATAATATTTGTAAATGTAAATTTTGTCAATGCTAGTCTATGTTCGTCAAGATTAACCTGTATTGGTCAATGTTAGTCTGTACTACTCAATCTTACTTTGTGTTTGTCACTATTAGTCTCTATTTGTCAATAGAAACGTCATATTTGTCAATGTTAGTTATAAATGTAAAAGTTGCCAATATTATCTTTTATTTATCAATGTCAATCCGTATTTATCAATATAATCTCATATTTGTCAATCATATGCTGTATTTGTAAATGTAAATCTTTGTCATTTCTACCGTATGTTTGTCAAAATCACTATGTAGTTGTTAATGTGAGTTTGTACTAGTCGATATTACTTTGTATTTGTCAATCTTATCCGCAATTTGTAACTATTAACCTTTATTTATCAATATAAATGTCATATTTATCAATCTTAATTGCCAATGTAAAGATTGCGAATATTATCCTTTATTTTTCAATGTTAGTCCGTATTAGTCAATGGTAACTTATATTTGTCAATCATAGGATGTATTTGTAAATGTAAATATTTGTCAGTGTCAGACTATATTTGTCAATACTAGTCTATTTTAGTCAACATTAATTTTCATTTGTCAATGTTAGTCTTTACTAGTCGATCTTATCTGAAATTTATCATAATTACTCTTTATTTATCAACTTAAACACGTTATTTATCAATTTTAGTTGCCACTGTAAGGCTTGCTAAAATTATCGTTTATTTGTCAATATTAGTCAATATTTGTCGATGGAATACCGTGTTTATCAATCATAAGCTGCATTTGTAAATGCAAATGTTTCTCAATGTCAGACTCTATTTGTCAATGCTAGTCTATTTTGGTTAAGATTAACTTGCATTTGTCAATGTTAGTCTGTACTAGTCGATCTTATTTTGTGAACACGATGATTTTACTTGAAATTTATCACCATTACTCTTTAATTATTAAGATAAACACGCTACTTATCAATATTGGTTGCCACTATAAGACTTGCTAAAATTATCGTTTACTTGTCAATATTAGTCAGTATTTGTTAATGGAATACCATATTTGTCAATCATAAGTTGCATTTGTAAATGCAAATGTTTCTTAATGTCAGACTCTATTTGTCAATGCTAGTCTATTTTGGTTAAGATTAACTTGCATTTATCAATATTAGCTTGTACTAGTTGATCTTAATTTGTTTTTGTCGATCTTACCTGTAATTTGTCATCATTACTCCATTACTTTCTATTTATCAATATAAACGCCGTATTTATCAATCTTAGTTGCCACTGTAAGGGTTGCTAATTATCAATATTACTTATTAATATTAGTCCGTATTTGTCAACAAAATTGTTAGAATTGGGTGGCCTCAAAGCCAATCATTGTACATTCTAGTTCAAATTATTAATAGAGGCAATTATTTCTTCATTTAATAGTTCTCGCAAATTAACTATGGTAATGAAGGTCCATAGACAAATGTATGGGATATTGAATCATGATGAGATCATGATAGTGAGATCAATATCCTCAGTCAATTGTCTTAAACAGTTCTCGATCATAGGATATTTGAGATGGACATTAAATATCCGATAAGATCGACACAAGTTATGTCTGCTCATGTGATGAGGGTGAATGATCTCACATTCACTCATGTGGTGACACTAAGACAAACAAGTGGGTGCTCATTAGAGAATGAGTTCACTGAACAGACCCAAATAAGAATTCCTGGATGGTAATTATACCTATTAGTCAACCAGGGAATTCAATCGTTGCAGTAGCACAGTTGGTCCTTTGACTTGAGTCACCAATGATACCTTGTTTGTGGACCATTGTATCTTGATTCTCTGTCTAGTGAACTTTAACCATTAAGTCCACAATAGCCGGTCTTTCAGATACAGTGGAAAGCTTGCGAAGGTAATTGAGTGAACAACAATGGATCACTCACTCTTGGTATAAGACTGGAGAGAGAATGTCCTATGGATGTGTACACAGAAATCCCTGGCCAGGATCAAATGAAAGAGATGTCTTTCTAGATATTAACTGTGTACTAGAATCCATCTGATAATGCGATAGAGGGTTTGACTATAAAACCATACCCTTGCGTTATTGGGACATTGCATGAGTGAAGGATTATATCTGTGCGGCATCTGCAGACGAAAAAGTTCAATTAAAGGGAACAGTATCCCTTATATCTTTTGGGATCATGAGGTAGTGTTTGGTGCTGTTCATGATCAGAAGGCCAAGTGAATTAATCATCAGATGATAATTCACTTGTTTATTAAATTAATCATTTACAATATGATGTTTAAATGTTAATTAATAAATATTAAACTCAAGAAACAGTTCTAAGTTTAATGGGCCTGCAACCGGACTGATATATGGACCTAGAGGGTCACACACATAAGAGTTCTCGTCAGACGGTGAGAGACGTTAAATTTCATGCTTATCTGGGTTTTTTATGAAAAGCCGCAGGATAAACATGAAGATTTAATGGAGAATTATCCAAGGCTAAACTCTTGGATAATCATAAGGATTAATCTTTGTGCTTATCCTTATTTTTATATAAGGAGGGCCAAGGGGGAGGGGTAAAAAGTTAGTTGGACGAATTTTACATCCCAGATTCTCTATCTCCTCTCTCTCTCTCCTTCTCTCTCTTTTGGAGTAGATCTGTCTCTCTCCGCGCATGGTGGATTTGAGATCTGGTCGGAGCACTCAAGTCAAGGAGGAAATCGCGTCTGCAGCGGGAGCTCGTGTGGATACCTCTAGAAATCGTGCGCGTGCACGATTACCGAGTCAGCATCATCCACGGGAGATTCGAAACCCCGCAAAGGTGAAGAACCGTTCTTCCCGCGTTTATTTTAATGTCCGTTTTACGATCCCAGCAGCCGATACATAGGAATCGATTTTATTTTCCGCTGCGTTATCGCCGATTCCTAACAAGAATCCCTTATTTGTTAATGATACGCTGCATTGGTAAATATAAATGTTTGTCGATGTCAGCCTTTATTTGTCAATGACAGTCTATATTTATCAATATTACCTTGCGTTTGTGAATATTAGTCTGCACTAGTCGATATTACCTGAAATTTGTCACCATTACTCTTTATTTATTAACATAAACGCGTTATTTATCAATCTTAGTTGCCACTATAAGGCTTGCTAAAATTATCCTTTACTTGTCAATATTAGTCCGTATTTGACAATAAAATCTCATATTTGTAAATCATACGCTACATTTATAAATATAAAAGTTTGTCAGTGTCAGACTCTATTTGTCAATGCTAATATATTTTGGTCAAGCTTAACCTGTATTTGTCAATGTTAGTCTGTACTAGTCGATCTTAATTTGTGTTTGTCAATCTTATATGAAATTTATCACCATTAATCTATATACATCACTATTTGGGTTTCATATTCAAAGAGTTCCCAGATAAAGGGTGCAAGCTTCAAAGATCCATTAATAGATTAAAACAAGTATTAAGCAGTTGGAATTTAAGATTTGACGAGATTGTCAAGTCTTATAACTTTCATTAAAAATGAAGATGAACATTATGTGTACAAGAAAACTAGTGGGAATGCGATAACATTCCTAATACTTTATATTGACGATATCCTACTCATTGAGAATGATGTTGCAATGTTGTCATATGTTAAAATCCGACTGTCTAAAAACTTCTCCATAAAAAATTTGAGAGAAACATATTATGTATTGAGAATACATATATATAAAAATAGATCAAAGCGGATGTTTGGAATGACACAATCTTTATATATAGACACCATTATCAAAATATTTAGTATGAAAAATTTTAAGAGAAATCTCATACCGATGAGACATAGAGTTGTTCTTTTTAAGAGTCAATCACCAATGACTCCTAAAGAGAAGACATTGATAGACAAATTGTCTTAAACATCTTCCATATGTTCCATCATGTATGTCATGATATATACTAGACCTGATGTAGCATTTGCTCCAAGTGTTACGAATATATATAAAAGCATTCAGGTGAAGAACAATGAAAAGCTATGAAATATATCCATAAGCACTTGATAGGAACTAAGGATATGTTTCTACTCTATGGAGGAGCGGAGTTGAAGCTGCGAGTGTAACGACTCGCCACCCTATAATCGGGAATCCGATTACTAAATGGGTACCGAATCAATAATTTGAAAATAAATCAGGATCTTGATAAATCTGGGAAATAAATAATAAACTAAGCTAAACATTCACATCGCATTGAATTAAAAAGGAAGTACAAGAATTAGAAATTATTACAATGCGACTCGACTCAGCAAATAATTACATACTCCAACTGAAAGGAAAAAATTAAGCATACAGACTAGAAAATAAAATAACAACTACATCGGAGCATACCCTGGAACAACAGCTGTTGGCGCGCAACCCAAAGCAACACTCTCCTCGCTACGCCTGCCTGGAACCCTCACTTGAAAACTGCAGGGGTGAGTCTCATCGAAAAGACTCAGTAGGGATCCTTCGATCCCCATCGCCCACTCACGCACCCACAAGTGTAACAACACAATTATAGATAATTTAAGCAAGTAAAGCAGTAAACACAATTCTTAGAGTCGATATAAAACACATGCATTCGAAATATAACATGCACAATTCTAAAACCATTCTACCATGGAGCCCACAGCCAGCGTCTCGGCAAAACACGCCAACCACACGGCCGAACGCGGGAAACACCGACCTGCTGAGACCAAACAGCAATGCCTCGGATAGCGTGCTGGCTACTCCGGCCTGACAGGCTCTAGGTGGTTCTGCTTTCCCCAGCACGAGTGACACTCCGAATGTACCACTCCCACACCGGTACTAGCTATACCCCGGGGTACACCAGGTGACCCTCTCTCTAGGCGTCACCCCGCGACTCCCACACTGGCGTCGTGTCACTCCCACACTGACACAGGGTGCCTAAACGCTAAAATCTGTCACTCTAGGCCCACGATCGCACAAAACACAACACGGTGCAATCCGATCACATAAAATCCATCGTCATCGAGTACATTTCTAAGCATGCAATTAACTAAACTATCTAAGAATGTAAACACTTGTTAATTGCAGGGATTAATGGAATTTTGGCTTGAATCGCGTCGCCCAAGGCCGACGTCATTCAAGCTTCCTAAACTGGTTTGTATAAAAACTGGCCCCGGAAAATGGCCTAAACCGCGTCATCATATGTAGCCGCCTTTTGAAAGATGTCGTTGTCCCTAGTCACCTGATAACGATAGAAACGAAGACAGACCTCGGGTGATTTCACTTTAAAATGCGTCAGGCATGGAAGTCGCCGTTCAAAAGGCGTCGCTGTCCCTGGACGCTGACAGAGTCTGTTATTTGGGCTAAATCGCGTCGCGGATGGTAGCCGCCTTTCTAAAAGGCGTCGCTATCCCCCGACGCCATTTAACCCTCACAGACAGGTTCTTCCTCCGCCATCTCCCAATCCACGGATGGAATTTCCTTCCCCAAATCGTTTAAAAACACACAAAAAAAGTGGAAAATGAGGAGAAGAACCTAAATACCCATTAAAACACCCAAATTCTCATTACATACAATTAGTATTTTCACCTCAAGAAAACCCCCAAATATACTCCAAAGCGGGAAAAACATGGTTTTTAAACGAAATACAACGGGGATCGTCACCCTACCAGTTACTCGAACTCCTCCTAGCTCCAAGCCGCCAACCCGCCTCACCACACACCGTCGCCGGTACTGCCGTGGATGCCGTTACTCCACCGGGACGTCGGTTGCCGTCCGGAGAGAAATGTGCCGCAGAGGAAGTGGTGGTGGTAGTGGAGGAAGTCAGGAGGTTACTGGAGTGGAGGGAGAGGAGGAATGAGGGGAGGAAAGCAAGGAAAGGGGAAAGGGCTCGCCGGAGATCGGAGGGAAGAGAGGAGAGAGAAGAGAAAGGAGAGAATGAGGGAAAGGAGGGAGGGTTCGCGGGGTCAAACAGAAGTTAGGGAAAACGTGTTGTCCAAGCCCGACGTCATTCAGATGACAAGACCGGGCCGTACTTTGACAAAGTAGGGTCGTAGTCTAAATGGCGTCGTCCATACAAGGCGCCATTCAGACGATAAGACCGGGACCGTACTCTCGCGCCCCAAGGCCAGCCCACGTGGCGCCCACGTGGCACCGCCTAAAACACGTCCACATTGATGGACGTCGTTTAAACCGCGTCGAGCAAGTTCGACGCGAAAAGAAAACTAAGCCTCAGCCCCACTAGGGCTCAAACTAAGAGATTCGACCCCGAAAACTGACCCGATAACCGGATCCGAAACCTCAATCCTTACATTCTCCCTCCCTTAAAAGAATTTCGTCCCCGAAATTACTGCTAAAAGTAACAAAATTAAAAAATAAAGATACAAGCTCACCAGAAAACTTACGGGAAGAGGTAGGGAAACTGCTCTCGCAATTCATCCTCTCGCTCCCAGGTAGCCTCGCCTCCGGAGCGATGCTACCAAATCACCTTAACCAGAGGAACAACCTTGTTTCGCAGGACCTGTTCCCTGCGATCCTCAATACGTACTGGAAATTCTAGAAAGGACAAGTCCTCGGCGACCTCCAACTCTGAAAAGTCCAACACATGAGATAGATCCTGAACATATTTCCTTAGCAAAGAAATATGGAACACATCGTGCACTCCTGCAAGGCTGGGCGGCAAAGCTAGCTGATACGCCGTTTCCCCAATTCGAGCAAAAATGGGAAAATGCCCAACATATCGCGGACTCAACTTACCTCGCTTCCTAAATCTCATCACACCCTTGGAGGGTGAGACTCGGAGAAACACGTGTTCCCCAACCTCAAACTCAAACGGTCTCCTACAGACGTCTGCATAACTCTTCTGTCCGCTCTGAGCTGTAGTCAACCTCTGCTGCACCACTCTGGCAACCTCAGCACACTGCTGAACCAACTTTACCCTGCTATCTACCTCTCGCTAATCTCAGACCAATTTGTAGGAGATCGATACGGCTGCCCGTACAATACCTCATAAGGCGCCATGCCGATACTAGAATAATAACTGTTGTTATAGGCAAACTCTACTGTAGACAGGTGCTGCTCCCAAGAACCTCCCCAGTCTAAGCAACATGCCCTGAGCATATCTTCTAGTGTCTGAATGGTCCTCTCCGACTGCCCATCAGTCTCGGGATGGTAAGCCGAGTTGAAGGCTAACTGCGTGCCTAAGGCCTTCTGAAAACCCCTCCAGAATCTAGAAGTAAATCTCGGATCCCAGTCTGACACGATGGATAAGGGCACCCCGTGCAGAGAGATGATCCGGTCCACAAACAACTTAGCCAATTTACCGACTGACCAGTCTTTCCTAATAGCCAGAAAGTGTGTTGACTTGGTCAATCGATCAACAATGACCCAGATCGCGTCTCTTCAATCAGGGGACACAGGTAATCCCATCACAAAGTCCATAGTCACGTGTTCCCATTTCCATTCGGGGATCGACAAAGGCTGCAACAATTCTCCTGGTTTCTGGTGTTCTGCCTTAACCTGCTGGCAAGTAAGGCACCTTACCACATAATCAGCCACGTCCTTCTTCATACAAGGCCACCAAAAGTGCCTCCTTAAATAATGATACATCTTAGTCGTTCTGAGATGCACTGCATATCTAGAACGGTGTGCCTCATCCAGGACACTCCTGAGCACGTCTTCCTCGGCTGGGACATAGAGTCTGCCTCTAAATCTAACTGTACTATTGTAAGGATTGAGGTTTTCGGATCCGGTTATCGGGTCAATTTTCGGGGTCGGATTCCTTAGTTTGGGCCCTGATGGGGCTGAGACTCAGTTCTGTTTCGCGTCGAGCCTGCTCGACGCGGTTTAAACGGCGTCTAGCAATGTAGACGTGTTTTAGGCTGTGCCACGTGGGCTGGCTTTGGGTCTCGAGAGTACGGCCCGGTCATATCGTCTGAATGGCGTCTTGGATGGACGACGCCTTTCAGAGCACGACCCTAGCATGTCAGTGTACGGCCCGGTCTTGTCATCTGAAATATGTCAGGCGTGCACAACACGTTTTATTCAGCTTCTGATTGACCCCGCGAACCCTCCTTTCTTTCCCTCATTTTCTCCTCCCTCTTCTCTCTCCTCTCTTCCTCCGGCGAGCCAGCGGCTCCTTTTCCCCCCTCCTTCCTTTTCCTCCCACCAGTTCATCTCCCCCTCCACTCCATCGACCTCCCAACTCCCACCACTACCACCACCATCTCCTCCGCGGCGTTTTTCTCTCAGAACGGCGGCCGACGTCCCGGTGGAGTAACGGCGTCCACGGCGGTACCGGCGGCGACGTGGGGCAAGGCGGGTAGGCGGTTTGGAGTTTGGAGGAGTTCAAGTAACCGGTAGGGTGACGATCCCCGTGATGTTTCAACTTAAAATCATGTTTGTTTTTCTACTTTCGAGCATGTTTTGGGAACTTCTGGGGTGAAAATGTTGATTGCATGTATGGAAAAATTGTGGGATTTAATGGTAGTTAGGTTCTCCTCCTTCCCCTTTATGTTTTGTGACCTTTTTTGTATGTTTTGGGGAAGAAATCCCACCTTGTGGATTGGGGGAAGCGGAGGGGAGAACCTGTTTGTCGGGGCTAAATGGCGTTGAGGGAAAGCGACGCCTTTTAGAAAGGCTGCTTCTACCCACGACGCGATTTAGCCCAATAACAGATGTGGGATGATGGTACAGTCAGATTTAGAGACAGACTTTATGTTCCAGCCGAGGAAGACGTGTGCAGGTGTGTCCTGGATGAGACACACCGTTCTAGATATGCAGTGCATCCTGGAACGACTAAAATGTATCATTGTTTGAGGAGGCACTTTTGGTGGCCCGATATGAAGAAGGATGTGGCTGATTATGTGGCTAGGTGCATGACTTGTCAGCAGGTTAAGGCAGAACATCAGAGACCAGGAGGGTTGTTGCAACCTTTGCCGATCCCGGAATGGAAATGGGAGCATGTGACTATGGACTTTGTGATGGGATTACCTGTATCCCCTGGCAGAAGAGACGCAATATGGATCATTGTTGATCGATTGACCAAGTCGGCACACTTCCTGGCTATTAGGAAGCACTGGTCAGTCAGTAAGTTGGCTAAGCTGTTTGTGGATCGGGTCATCTCTCTGCACGGGGTACCCTTATCCATCGTGTCAGACCGAGATCCGAGATTTACTTCTAGGTTATGGAAAAGTTTTCAGAAGGCCTTGGGCACGCAGTTGGCCTTCAGCTCGGCCTATCATCCCAAGACTGATGGGCAGTCGGAGAGGACCATTTAGACTCTGGAGGATATGCTCAGGGCATGTTGCCTAGACTGGGGAGGTTCTTGGGAGCAGCACTTGTCTACAGTGGAGTTTGCTTACAACAACAGTTATCATTCTAGTATCGGCATGGCGCCTTATGAGGCATTGTACGGGCGACCGTGTCGATCCCCTGTAAATTGGTCCGATATTGGCGAGAGGCAGATAGCAGGACCAGAGTTGGTACAGCAGTGTGCTGAGGTTGCCAGAGTGGTACAGCAGAGATTGATTGCAACTCAGAGCAGACAGAAGAGTTATGCAGACATTCGTAGGAGACCACTTGAGTTTGAGGTTGGGGACCACGTGTTTCTCCGAGTCTCACCTTCCAAGGGTGTGATGAGATTCGGGAAGCGAGGTAAGCTGAGTCCACGATATATTGGGCATTTTCCCATTCTTGCTCGAATTGGGAAAGCGGCGTATCAGCTAGCTTTGCTGCCCAATCTTGCAGGGGTGCACGATGTGTTCCATGTTTCTTTGCTGAGGAGACATGTTCAGGATCCATCTCATGTTTTAGATTTTTCAGAATTGGAAGTCGCTGAGGACTTGTCCTTTTCAGAGTTTCCAGTACGTATTGAGGATCGCAGGGAACAGGTCCTTCGGAACAAGGTTGTACCTCTGGTTAAGGTGATTTGGCAGTATCGCTCCGAGGACGAGGCGACCTAGGAGCACGAGGATGAGATGCGGGAACAGTTTCCCTACCTTTTCTTGTAAGTTCTCTTGTGAGCTTGTATTTTTATGTTTCGCCCTCGTTAATTGTGGCAGGCAATTTCGGGGACGAAATTCTTTTAAGGGGGGGAGAATGTAAGGATTGAGGTTTTCGGATCCAGTTATCGGGTCAATTTTCGGGTTGGATCCCTTAGTTCGGGCCCTGATGGGGCTGAGACTCAGTTCTGTTTCGCGTCGAGCCTGCTCGACGTGGTTTAAACGGCGTCCAGCAATGTAGACGCATTTTAGGCTGTGCCACGTGGGCGCCACGTGGGCTGGCCTTGGGTCGCGAGAGTACGGCCCCGGTCATATCGTCTGAATGGCGTCTTGGATGGACGACGCCTTTCAGAGCACGACCCTGGCATGTCAGTGTATGGCCCGGTCTTATCATCTGAAATACGTCGGACGTGCACGATGCGTTTTACCTAGCTTCTGGTTGACCCCACGAACCCTCCTTCCTTTCCCTCATTTTCTCCTCCCTTTTCTCTCTCCTCTCTTCCTTCGGCGAGCCAGCGGCTCCTTTTCCCCCTCCTTCCTTTTCCTCCCTCCAGTTCATCTCCCCCTCCACTCCATCGACCTCCCAACTCCCACCACTACCACCACCATCTCCTCCGCGGCGTTTTTCTCTCCGAACGGCGGCCGACATCCCGGTGGAGTAACGGTGTCCACGGCGGTACCAGCGGCGGCATGGGCGAGGTGGGTAGGCGGCTTGGAGTTTGGAGGAGTTCAAGTAAGCTGTAGGGTGACGATCCCCGTGGTGTTTCAACTTAAAATCATGTTTGTTTTCTTACTTTCGAGCATGTTTTGGGAACTTCTAGGGTGAAAATGTTGATTGCATGTATGGAAAAATTGTGAGATTTAATGATAGTTAGGTTCTCCTCCTTCCCCTCTATGTTTTGTGACCTTTTTTGTATGTTTTGAGGAAGAAATCTCACATTGTGGATTGGGGGAAACAGAGGGGAGAACCTGTCTGTCGGAGCTAAATGGCATCGAGGGAAAGCGACGCCTTTTAAAAAGACTGCTTCCACCCACGACGCGATTTACCCCAATAACAGACTTTGTCTCTGGACTGATAAGCGTCCAGAGACAACGACGCCTTTTCAAAAGGCGACTTGCATGAGCGACGCGTTTTAAGTGAAAATTACCCCGTAGTATGTCCCTACTTCTGTCGCTATCAAGCGACGAGGGACAGCGACGCCTTTCAAAAGACGGCGACATGTGACGACGCGTTTTTAGGCCATTTCCGAGGCCAGATTTCACAATGAACCAGTTTAGGAGGCTTGAATGGCGTCGGCCTTGGGCGACGCGATTCAAGACAGAACTACATTAATTCATACTGTTAACATATCTTCACACTGTTAGATAGTTTGGTTAATTGCATGTTTAAAATCGTACTCGAGGATGAGGATTTTTACGTAATCGGATCGCACTGTGTTGTGTTTCGTGCGACCGTGGACCTAGAGTGACAGTTATAGCGCTTGCCACCCTGTGTCCGTGTGGGAGGGACACAGCACCAGTGTGGGAGTGGTGGGGTGACGCCTAGAGAGAGGGTCACCTGGTGTACCTCGGGGTTAGCTAGTACCGGTGTAGGAGTGGTACCTGTGGAGTGTCACTCGTGCTGAGGGAAGCAGGAACCACCTAGAGCCAGTTGGGCCGGAGTAGCTAGCGTGCTATCTGAGGGGTTACTGTTTGGTCTCAGCGGGTCGGTGTTTCCCGCGTTCGGCTATGTGGTTAGCGTGTTTTGCCGAGACGCTGGTTGTAGGCTCTCTGGTAGAATGGTTTCAGAGTTGGGCGTGTTACATTTCGAATGCATGTGTTTTATGTCGAAATTTAGGTATTGTGTTACTGCTTTACTTACTTAATTTACCTATATTTGTGTTGCTGCACTTGTAGGTGTGTGAGTGGGCGGTGGGGATCGAAGGATCCCTACTGAGTCTTTTCGTTGAGACTCACCCCTGCGGTTTTCAGGTAAGGGTTCCAAGCAGGCTTAGCGAGGAGAGTGCTGCTTTGGGTTGCGCGCCAGCAGCCGTTGTTCTGGGGTATGCCCCGACGTAGTTGTTATTTTATTTCTGGCCTGTACGCTTAATTATTTCTTTTCAGTTAGAGTATGTAATTATTTGCTGTGTCGAGTCGCATTGTAATAACTTTTAATTCTTGTACTTCCTTTTTAATTCAATGCGATGTAAATGTTTAGCTTAGTTTATTATTTATTTCCCAGACTTATCTAGATCCTGGTTTGGCTCCAAACTAATGATTCGGTACCCATTTAGTAATCGAATCTCCGATTATAGGGTGGCAGGTCGTTACAACCATCATCCCACAACTCCACCTCTGGGGTCTGGAGAACCTGTGGTAACTCTGCATCTGCCCTCTGAACCTCGATTACAACATGGTACACTGCTGGCCTCACAGTTAAGCTGGCCAATACAGCTCTATCAGCCTCTCGCGGAACCCTAAAGGAAGATTCCACAACCTGTTCAAATAACCTCCATTCTTGAACCATAAGATATGACACGACCGTCTTCCGACTCAAGGCATCTGCCACCACATTTGCTTTGCCCGGATGATACGAAAGGTCGAGATCATAATCTTTGATGAACTCCATCCACCTGCGCTGTCTCAAGTTCAAATCCTTCTGCGTGAATACATACTTCAGGCTTTTATGATCAGTAAAAACCTGAAATTTTTAAGCATGCAATTAACTAAACACCGGCGCCGTGTCACTCCCACACCGACACAGGGTGCCTAAGCGCTAACAACTGTCACTCTAGACCCACGATCGCACAAAACACAATACGATGCGATCCGATCACATAGAACCCATCGTCATCGAGTACATTTCTAAGCATGCATTTAACTAGACTATCTAACAATGTAAACACGTGTTAATTGCAGAGATTAATGAAATTCTAGCTTGAATCGCGTCGCCCAAGGCCAACGTCATTCAAGCTTCCTAAACTGGTTTGTATAAAAACTGGCCCCGGAAAATAGCCTAAAACGCGTCGTCATATGTAGCCGCCTTTTGAAAGGCGTCGCTGTCTCTAGTCTCCTGATAACAACAGAAACAGAGACAGATCTCGGGTGATTTCACTTTAAAACGCGTCGGGCAAGGAAGTCGCCGTTCAAAAGGCGTCGCTGTCCTTGGACGCTCATCAGTCCAGAGACAGAATTTGTTATTTGGGCTAAATCGCGTCACGGGTGGTAGCCGCCTTTCTAAAAGGCGTCGCTGTCCCCCGACGCCATTTAACCCTCATAGACAGGTTCTTCCTCCGCCATCTCTCAATCCACGGGGTGGGATTTCCTCCCCCAAATCGTATAAGAACATACAAAAAAAGTGAAAAAGGAGGAGAAGAACCTAAATACCCATTAAAACACCCAAATTCTCATTACATGCAATTAGTATTTTCACCCCAAGAAAACCCCCAAACATGCTCAAAAGTGGAAAAAACATGATTTTTAAACGAAATACAACGGGGATCGTCACCCTATAGGTTACTCGAACTCCTCCTAGCTCCAAGCCGCCAACCCGCCTCGCCACACGCCGCTGCCGGTACCGCCGTAGACGCCGTTACTCCACCGGGACGTCGGCCGCCGTCCGGAGAGACATGCGCCGCAGAGGAAGTGGTGGTGGTAGTGGAGGAAGTCAGGAGGTTACTGGAGTGGAGGGAGAGGAGGAATGGGGGGGAGGAAAGCAAGGAGAGGGGAAAGGGCTCGCCAGAGATCGGAGGGAAGAGAGGAGAGAGAAGAGAAAGGAGGGAATGAGGAAAAGGAGGGAGGGTTCGCGGGGTCAAACAGAAACTGAGAAAAACGCGTCATCCAAGTCCGACGTCATTCAGATGACAAGACCGGACCGTACTCTGACAAAGCAGGGTCGTAGTCTAAATGGCATCGTCTATACAAGACGCCATTCAGACGATAAGACCGGGGCCGTACTTTCGCGCCCCAAGGCCAGTCCACGTGGCGCCCACGTGGCACAGCCTAAAACACGTCCATATTGATGGACGCCGTTTAAACCGCGTCGAGCAAGCTCGACGCGAAAAGGAAACTAAGCCTCAGCCCCACTAGGACCCAAACTAAGGGATACAACCCCGAAAACTGACCCGATAACCGGATCCGAAATCTCAATCCTTTACAGCGAGGATAAACTGACTCGAACTTCCAGTCATATCTAGATGATAATAAATCTACTTTAGTGAGCTGGAAATATTCTATGTAAGAAACCACTACATATTCTACGGCAGAAGCCGAGTACGTTGATGCAGCTGAATCCACCAAGGAAGCGGTTTGAATGAAGAAAGTTCATCACCGACCATGGAGTAGTGCCGAGCATCTCTAACCATGTCCCGTTTTTTTGCGACAACAGTGGAACCATTACACAAGCAAAATGGCCGTAAATCCTGAGGCACTTTCACTTGATCAGAAAGATCATCGCCTGAGGAGATGTCATAGTGGAAGGAGTTCAGTCAGCCGATAGCATAACAGATCCACTGACAAAGTTGTTGTCTCAAATTGTCTTTGAGTGTCACCTACAGGGTATAAGGATACAATATAGAGGTGCTTGGCTTTAGTCCAAGTGGGAGATTGTTAGTTTTATATGTAGCCTATAAGCCAATCACAAACGATCTTGTTCAATTATTAATAAATGACATTATATATTCATTATGTATAAATCGAAATTTTATTTATGATTATTATTTATCGTATCATAGTGAAGTCCATAAATGTGTATAATAGTTGTCAAATTATGATGTGATTATAATATTGAGACTGACAACTTATAAACACTCATTCTTAATTTTTCCTAGTCAGAGGATATCTAAAAAGAACATTAGATATCTAGTGAGACTAATACAAATTAGCTCAACTCATATGATGATGGTGACTGATCTCATAATCACTCGTGTGGAGACACTATATTAAACCTATAGGTGATCATTGGTGAATGAGTTCACTTAACTGATTCGACTTAGATCGTTGGATGGTAAATTACCTAACTGTCAACCAGCTTGATCCAACATCACAATGGCGTAGATGGTCCTTAGACCTGAGATAACAAAGACATCTTGTCGGTGGACTTCTAAACTTTGACCTTGTCTAACGAATCTCTAACTACGGACTTCCGAACAGTCAAAGATCGAGTTCAGTGAAAGACCTTCGAAGTTGATTGTGTATTCAATAAGGAATCATTCGCTCTTAGTAATTAGAGAGAGAATGTTCTAGGCAAGAAGTCCCTAGCCATGGCAGAGACTAAGTCGAAGAAGAAGTTCTTCGATGCAGATAAGATGCATCAAGACGAGTGAGTTGATCAGTTAGGTTTGACAATTTACCATACCCTAGATCAACTCGGGAGCATTACACGAATGAAGGAATAAATTTACACGTAGACAGACAGGTTTTTTGAGCGGGTTGCTTAACCCCATTGCCTTTCGAGATCATGCGTTGTTGTTTGGCACTCAAGTTGATCAAAAGTTCAGCCAAATTTATATGAAAGATGTAAATCAGTTAAGTAATTAATTAAATATATGATATTAATTACTTATTATAAGTTAATAAGGTGTTATTGGACTTAACAGACCAAAAACCAGACTAGCACTTGGGCTTAAAGGGTCACACGCATAATGATTCTCAAACCATAGATAATTAATATGATTTATAATAGTTCAAGGGCTTCTGTGAAAAGTTTCGCACGAATATTATAAATATACGCTGAGAGAAACTCTGGCCAAGCATCATGGTTCTCTCATCTGTGGTCCCCCCCTCTCTCTTGTGTCGTGCGCCCCAGAGCAGGGCGCCCCCTCTTTCCGCCTCCACCGGTTCCGTCTCCAACCGTCGGGACTCCGCTCGCATGTCACGATCCACGAGCACCGTTATGAAGAAGGAACCTCGACGATCATTTCGAACCGAGCGAGGAGACGAGGACGATCTACGAACAGAAGAATCGTGTGGATACCATTAGAGGCCGGACACCTGTACGGCTTACATCGCTTCGTCGGAACCACATAATTATGGAGTGGATATGAGTCCGCACAAGGTGAAGATCGTTCACCTTGTTCTTCATTTTTGTTTGTGCGAACTGACACGGTGAGGGCATGTTTAATTTATTTCTTTCGTTTCCATTGCGTAATCATGGATCCCCACCCGATCCTTACAATGGGTTCTTCAAGAGTTCTAGAAGTCTCAAACAAGGAAATCCCCTGTCTCCATTATTTTTTTTCTTTTTTTTTGAAAGTTATGGTGTGTACCACCAATTTTATTAATAAAATAAATAGAGATAGTACAACCAGGTAAATGTAAGGAGAGGTTCCTCACCTACAAAAGACCAGAAACCAAAGGAAACGAGCAAAGAACTAAAAAAACAAAATACAACCCTTAAATATCACGAACTGCATGTTTCCATTTATCCACCGGAATACCAAGGATAAATCTTCCCCACTAATAAAAGAATGTGGCTGCTTGAAAGCATATATTTTCGACGTAGACTCTGCTTCCTTTGAATATTGAGTCATTCCGATGCCTCCCAATGCTCTAGCATACTGCGTGGGGTACCATAAGCAGAAGTTTGATTTCTGCCCTTGCACTTCCACACCTTCGATGCTGCCTGAATTGTATCCACGTCTTCTATGCTGTGAAAATTCATATGAATACCCAGAGTAGAAGAAATAATTCTCCACACCTCCCTGCTGACATGACAATTTATAAAAAGATGATCAATATTTCCTTGTATAAACCACACATGGGACATTCAATATATGTATCCACAGCCCATTTCCTTCTATAAACTATAGTCACTATCTGTCCCCCTTATTGTTTGTGATAGCAGCTAAATTCTAAGTTGTATGTGCTACAAAGCAGAGTGTAACGGATGGATTGATAGTATTCAAGTGTGCAGAGGTGTAGCTGGCATCTCTCACTTGCAGTTTGCTGATGACACAATATTATTTTTCAAAGGTGATGTTAACAATGCAAAGATTATTTTGTTCATACTCAAATGCTTTGAGGCGTGTTCCGGTCTTCAGATCAATTATGACAAGAGTTGTATCATGGGGATTAATATGGAGGAGGATCTTACATTGCAAATTGCACAAATCCTTGGGTGTGGTACAGGCAAGCTCCCATTTACATATCTTGGACTCCCTTTGAATGACAGAATAATTCAAGCTAAAGAGTGGGATTCTATTATTCTGAAAATGTGGAGGAGATTGTTTGCTTGGAAGGCCAAAATTTTGTCCCTCGGGGGTAGAATTACTTTGCTGAATTCTGTGTTGTCCACAGTTCAGATGCATTTCTTGTCAGATTTCTTAATGCCCAGCAGTGTATATAAGAGAATTGATCAAATTTGTAGAAGGTTCCTTTGGGGAGTACATAATGCTGATAGTAAATGTGTACATCTTGTTCAGTGGAACAGAGTTTGTACTCCTAAGGATAAAGGAGGTTTAGGAGTGAAAAATCTTCGGATTTAGAATATTGCATTGCTCAGGAAATGGTTGTGGGAAATAATGGAGGAAGAGGCCAGTTTATGGAAGATGATGAGTAATAATAAGAATTATCTGCCAGAGAATAAATTCTATCTTAGAACTGTTTATGTTTCTAATATGTCCCTTGTTTGGTCTGATATTATTAAAGCTGGCAATCATTTCCATGAGCACATTCTGCTCAGAGTGGGAAATGGACAACGTACATTTTTCTGGTTAGATATTTGGGTGGGAGAGAGGTCTTTAAAAGATACTTTCCCACTTCTGTATGTTTAGCTGTTGATCAGTGGTGTATCATCAAGGATTGCTATAATCAAGATGGTAATAATGTTCATTGGTGTGTTCTGCTGCGAAGAAACTTGAGAGATGAAGAAATTGAGGGAATATTCTTCTCTTATGACTGCACTGTATTCAGTTCAAATGAATCCATCTGAAAATGATAAATTGATATGGGGACCAACAAAAGGCGAATTCACAGTGAAATCGTATTATACTGTCCTTGAAGGTGCACTGCCAAAGTATCCCAAGTTTGTTGAGGTTTGGAAGGTGAAATCCCCGCTTAAGGTGAAGGCATTCATGTGGTTGTTATTTGAGAAGTGGATTATTACCAAGATGTACCGAAGCAAATGGTGCCTGAACGAGGATACATTATGTTCTTTTTGTGGGATTCATAATGAAGAAGTGGAACATTTGTTTGTCACATGTGCAGTCAGCAGTGCTCAACATCAACCAACACTCAAGCAGAGGACAAATCATCACCCTTCAGAGCCTTCGCATCCACTTTTCGGAGAATGCTGAACGTAGAGATGAGGATCTGGAACATGCTCACATTCCACAGGAGGAATGGGAACCCCTTGCAGCAAACACAAAATGGAGGCTCCAACCTGGACTGGATAACTCCCAGGCTCTGCCTTCCAAGGGAAAAATTACAGAGACAGGAAATCCAAGTCCAAAGTCCCAAGGGAACAAACCTGACTGCTCCATTCAAGAGATTCTGAAATCACCAAAAACACTATCACTAATCCCTTGAATCCACCAAGTCTTCACCTCCTGCCAGTGGCTCTACAGATTGGATAGCAGAGACTCCTTGCAGGTCTTCTCCATATGACCTTCCCCAGAGTGCCCGACAACATTAACCATGACACTCTGTTCCAGCTTCCCTCTGGCTTCTCCTATCTCTGGAACCTAAGGAACTTCTACAAAACCAGATAACACTCTGCCACCAAGACTCGGACCTTTCACTTCCTCCAACCCAACAGTCCGTCTATCCCCTAGACTGTCAACCCTCCTGCGAGGCATAGTAGACTGAACAGAGAAGACAACAAACAGGCTCCCTGCAGGCTGCAGTTCTTCACATGGTGACCCCTCCACAAGCAGCAGATGCAGATATCTTTCTCTACTGGAATCCTATGCTGCCTAGGATTAGTGAGGGCAGCAGACTTACGCACTATCCTATCCCGAACTACTACCAACCCATCATCCTCTCCAGAAGCCTTCTAATCATCAGCTTCCTTGCTCGCGCCTCCTCCCTCATTGCTTGCTCGCACCTCCTCCCTCATTTCCAACCTAAGTCAATACTTGGATACCAGATTGCTTGCTTTCCATGGAAATGTTTGGATGGAAGAATATTCTCAGGGAATGAAGTTCACATCCACGGTTAGCCATAGCATCAGAAAACTAGTTTGCCCATCTTTCATAAATGGTGTTTGTTCGTCAAAATCAAACCATCCACCAAAAATGTGTCGCATGGATGACTTTCCACATGGATGTCAAAACTGTAATAGTGACCAAAATACTCCATCAATGGTAAATGATAACGAATGAACTAACAGCAGTTCATTCAGGGTTAAAACAATCAATAAGGAGATGGATGCATGATCCACATCTACCCACAAAACTGTAGTCAACTAGTAGAAAAGGTTGCTTGCCAGTAGGGTGCAATTTCTAAGGGTTGTCAGTTGTGATTTCAAATGTTAAAGAATGATATCCTGAAATCCTAGCCAAAACTCGATAGATGTAATGCAGGAGAATAGTAGCCAAGGGATGAGAAAATAGAGGCAGTTCAAGGATAAAGAAAAAGGAATAGCCTTCACCTTCCGCAAAAGAACGGACATAATACCACTGCCAAGGTCATCTAGATCAAAGCATGACTACCAGAGAATAGAGATCAACGCAGTTGGATAGGTCAAAGAATGATATCAGTATCATAAAGATATGACCAATAGCATTGGATGCCATGTATTTGTTTGAACTTGTCCTAAGTAATAGAAAGTCAGTTCATATGTGATATCAAAACACACTCAAGTATGGCATCTAAGAAATTTGGTTGGGCCTTGGGAATCATATGCAAATAAACAAAACATCGTGTGACATGCTAAAATCCATTCACATTGCTGAGAATATTTTAGAAATGAACACTAACTAGAAAAGCCGGAGATCTACATCAAGAATAGCAGAAGATGAAGTAGCTTTTGATTTCTTCTAGCAACTTGAAGAATATTTCCAAGTTGGTCAAGACATATAGGAGAGGGATAGTGTTAAATGTTGAATAATGAGAAAGCTGTGGCAAGTATTCTAAATGTTTCTAATGGAATCAAAACCTCAGAACATCCACAAAAAATGTGCACAAAGAAACTAAAAACAAACACATAACTAACTTCATGACTTGCATCTCTATGACATAGTTCATACGGATGATTAGTGACCCAGGGAGCATTATACATAAAAGCATGTACATTTTACATGACATTTGCTCCATCAATTTCTTGCACCTAAAATGCTTCTTCCCCTAAAATTCATCAGGGTTAAATTTCTTTATGGATAGGTCTGTAAATATCCTAGTTTTTTTATTTGGCTCGACTTACTTAGCATACTTGCTTCAAGGTCCTGATTATCTAATAATTCAACATTGGGCAGCGTGGCCGCTAGATAAAAGTGGGCAACATCCTCTAAAAATTATAAAACTGGTTGGCTATGCAGACTTACTAATTCAAGTAATGTACTTCTTATTTAACTGGAGTTGTTATCCTCTTCATTTTTCAGTTGATGATTGGAGTAAGCTTGTCAGTGCGCTTGCTCTGGTTTGATTTTTTTGTATTCTGATGGAGCAAGAGGAAACTCTCCTCTTCCTCTACTTTGATTGCACTTCCTCTACAATCCACACTTTTCTCTGGAAAAAAAAGAGCAAACTTCAACGATAATGCTATGAATCATGTTAGAGGCATGATCTCATCCTTAGAGAGTGCTCCAGGGCTTCTATACATCCATACAAGGCCTTGTTCATTTCATGGTTAGTAGCACGGTGCCTTCTCTGTATTTTGAGGGCATGCTAAGACTTTTTTTAGTGGTCACCTGATTTTGACCATGTGGCAATAATTATAGTCTTTTGATATATTTATATATATATAGGGACTGACAAAGTGCATTCCTCTTTTTCATTTTCACTGGTACTACACAGCGAATTTTCTATGCTAGACACCTTCAGCAGCCAAACAATGCATAGGAGTTTAAGGTGGCATTTATGGAATGTTAGTTAAAATAATTACAGACAGACATACAAAAACAAAGCAAATAAGAATTTTGGAATGAGATATAGAATATTCAATATAAAATTAGCTATGCAAATATTAACTAGAAAATCACATGGTAATATGGTATGTGGTACCTTTTACTTACTAGAATATATAAGTTAAGGAAATATGCAATTATATTTGTAATTATAGGAGTTCATAGCTCATGAATATATGATTATATTCTAACAACAAATTAATTCTAGGAACAAATTAAAGGACTCTCTTATGATATGGAATTATTTGTTTTAAAAACAATCTATGTTCATATATGATTCACCTTTGCTGTGGAACGGTGATAAATCTGCTATTTGATTTGATCATCATGTATTAGAGGGCCCTGGTTATGTGTTTGACATTTTATCTTATGTTCTATGAATTTTTGACATGACCCAACTTGTCTTATTTTACCCTTCATCTAATCGATCAATATGAATAGTGTATGTGTAACGTCCCAGCTTTTTATGAATCTTCGATAGGTGCACAAGAGCAAAAATAAAATAATAAGTAGTATAACTATAAAGAAACAACAAGCTAATCATGTTCATCATATAACAGGAATATAATGGTATGAACAATATATCCCATATAATTACATAAACTGGCCGTACTTGAAAATTTTCTTCTTATTGGTGCTGAAGTTATCTTTCTTTTCCACGTCATCCATTGTGAGTCTCTGAAAAATGTGTTAAATAACTTTGACGAGAACCCATAAAATTGAGTTCTCAGTACGGATCATTTACGACCCTACTGATATCCCGCACACAAAATCACATCCACTCATGACTCACATGCCACTCAAGCACAACCAATTACCTTAAGACACATAAGATATTTTTGTATGATTCCTAAGCGTGTATGTCATGTATGCATCATGAATCAACATGAATTCGAAGCGAAAAACATTTAAAAAGATGGTAACAATTACACATTTTCTTATATTCTTACTTCTTAGTGGTAATTCATGCTACTATAGAAAATATGAAAGTACTCATTGCAAGTCGTCAGTATAAGATCTCAGATTGAGTCGTTCATTCATCAATCTTTCACCAAACTAGTTGTAAAGTCATATTCCTTCACAAGTCTTGAATTCATATGGTGACTCATCCTTGTTGACCTGAAGTGACAGGGATAATCACGTATCGGCGGAAATGGTGAGTAGGCCGTTCCTCCTATGCACCTACCACCCCCACAGCCTACCCAGCCCAGTAAGTCTACGGAAACCTACTTGGGAGGCTGGAAAGGGTTATGTTGGGTTCTGCAGTTCTCCTCGCTTCTACTGCCTCCTAGCCCCAACCTATGAGTGCACCCAAGAAGGATCTCCGCCCCATGACCAAAACCACAGTCCCTACCAGGACCGGAAAGAACTACGGTCCGAAGAGCGGAAATCATAGTAACCCTAACATCCCCTTATCCCCAAGAGATTGGGCTGACCATGCCAGCAAACGATGTCACTTCTCCGCTGGTAAAGGAAAGCAAATCATTGAAGAACCATCGGTCATTGATATCATGCATATTTATTGTCATCATAGAAGATCTTCATGCCTTTGTTCCATTGTCATTAATATATAAGGCTTCCATGTCTTAATTCATTTTCTTTTCGTAGCATCGTATCTATTCCCCATCCTTTGGGTAATTACTGGCTTGAAATCGTTTCTTAGTCTTTATTCCTCATTTTAATATCATCATAGTCATGAAGTCTTCCTTATTCTATAATATATACATACATATATATATGTTCATCGTATAATATAACTTTAAACAACTTTCAAGTATTTTCTCCTTTCATAGCTTACGAGAGCTAGATGGACTCGGTCTTTATTCATCAATTTTCTCATGATGATTTCATAATTAAATATGCAAACACCCTTTTTGTGATGGGAAAAATCATGCATGTTAGAGGATCACCATAAACCTAAAAAGTAAAACAATGTAAAACATGCTTTCAATTCATGCCATGTCATGCAATAACACGTTATTTTATATTGAATAGCGTTCCCTATGACCTCCCTATAATTCGACAGAGTTTGCCCTTAATAATCATGCAAATTCTACACCCTACAATCTCCAAAACCCAAAATAAAGAGACACAGTAGGTAGTATCACCTTACCTTTAATTGAGAACCGCCGCCGACCGCTGCCGGATTCACACTGACCGCCGCCAAGATGTCACCGAGCCGCTACTGGACCACCGCCGGCTGCCCCTTCCTTCTCCTCCTTCTCTCTCTCTCTCTTTCTCTCTTTCTCTCTGCCTGCTGCCCTCCCTTGGCAGCCCCCTTCCTCCCTATTTATAGAGGGGGAAGGGCAGTGGAGAGGAGCTCCCCCCTTAATCGGGGCGGGGGCCACTGCTGCCCATTAAACTAGGCCCAATGGGTCCTGGTTCAGGTCCATTATCGGGGGCTTCTTATTTTGGCCTATTTAGGCCTCTTAAGTATGGTCCACTAGGGCCTATAATTGGGCCCATTAAACCCCTTAATTAATATTGCATTAAGCTCATTAAATAGGATCCATTTAGGCCCAATAACTTATTAAATTTTAAATAACTTTTTTTTATATTTAAGTTCCTAAACTTTTATTAATTGTATATGTGTCCTCATTTCATTCATAAGTAACCGATAATGAGTCTTTTTCACCATTTTAAATGTCTTTTGGACCTTGTATAATTTCATTTAAGATCCTATAAAAATTATCTTTGACACCAAAAATCTTAAACTTTTACTAGTTGTGTTTATACTTTTTAAGGATTTACATATATGCCCCTAAATTTTTGTGGGGTCTTATAGTATGTCATTGTAAATGTGCATTCTCCAAACTCTCAACTTTATGTGTTGCCAGGTTTTATCTTGCAATAATATGCTTCAGGGTCAGAGTGACTGAACTGCAACAGACGTGTGACATGGGCAACTATTGTCTATTGGGGGAATATTACTTTTTGGCATGATAAATGCGCTCCATTGAAGGTGGGTTTTTGACCCCTTCTGACTTTTCCTTTTGGCGTTGAAGCCCCATCATTTGAGGAGGAGAGGGGCTGCATTTAGCATAGATGTACCCACATTTGATTCTCTTCACACACACACACACATATATATATAAATATATATATATATATATATATATATATATATATATATATATATATATATATATATATATGATGTAGACTGGATCTATCACGACCGGACTCCGAGGCCGGAATCCGGAGAAATGGATCCGAAGCCGGTTCGGATCGATGTTGTTGAGGCCCGACGGGGATCCGGAAGGCCGAGGAAGCGGAGGCGGAGACGAGGGTCCGACGGCCGAAGGGCGCCTCGGTCGGTGCGGACTCGTCCTCCGGGAAGTCGGGGCCGAGGCTCCTTCGGTGGGCGAAGGGGCGGCGCGGATGAAGCTCCTCCCGGCTATACGGCCGACAGGTGATGAAGCCGAAGCCGACGGTCCGAAGCCGGAAGGGTCTCGGACTCGGCTTGCTCTTGGATAGTGAGCCCAAGAGCCCTTTTTTGCCGGACGAAGGGACGGCGCGGGGCCGAGCCTCCCATTGCGGGGCAGCCGTCGGACGGCGTCGAGACCAAGGAGAGGAATCCGAGGTCGGCGGCCGAGACCGACTCGGGAAGGTCGGCGATGATTCGAACCGAGCTCCTGCAGGAGGGAAAGAAGAAGAAACCGGTCAGCAGGAGTCCCGGGCTCTGGCCCTTAGGAACCCCCTCCGACGGTCAAGTTAGCTTCTGAAGATGATTCGATTCAGAAAGCAAGAAGTAGCTTTAATGCTATTTGGACCGTAGTCCTTAAGGGTCTCGGAGGCAAAGAGTTGCATACCTTTGGCAATAAATAGCGATGTATTTATAGCAGAGGATAGAGGTTGGTTAACGGTGGTAGCCGATATAGGACTATGTTTGGGCTTACAGGTAAACCGCCATAGTGTCGGATCCGCCACTGGAGTGGGCCGGACTCGACTATCGGGCCGAAGGGGGTTGGGCCGCTGAGGGGCCGAAGCCCGCTGGGCCTTGGGCTGCCGTGCTGTTCCCGGGCCGAAGGCTGGTGGGCCGCTGACGGGCTGAAGCCTGTTGGGCCGGGAGCGACGGTGCCGCTTACTGGGCCGAGGGCTGCTGGGCCGCCGATGGGCTAGAGGCCGCCGGAGGGCCTGGTACTGCTGTTGTTGGGCTGAACGGGGTTTGGGCCTGCTCTAATGGGCCGAATCGGATTCTGCCTCATCACATAGCCCCCCACTCTTGTCTTCCTCAGTTCTGAGATGGCGAGAGTATAGCCCGAAGCTGTCGAAAGGGCATCGTAACAGGTGCCTTACCCGAAGCTCTGCTCCCTTTTTTACTGGGAAGAGGGGGCCCTCGGTCGGCCGAGGGCTATGCGGTTGCTTCGTCCCCGCTCGGAGTGGCGACGAAGGCTCAGAGCTAAGAAGCCGAAGGGCCGAGCCCTCTGACTTGTGTCAGGCTCCATTAAAGGGACGGGATGGCGCGTCGCCTCGCGAGGAAGCACGGGACACGCGTCGCGCATCCGACCGCTCCGTCGAAAGCACAAAAGGATCCTGACCGCTCACGGGTCGCGGATCGCCTCGGCTCTCTGCCCGAGGCCTCACTCGGATTGCCGCCTCTTTCATCTCCAGCGCGCGGATCGGGACACGTGGCGCGTATCGGGCGGTCAGCCGAAGGGTCGGAGCGCCCTCGGCCGTTGATTGCTTCGCTGCAAGTCCCGGAGCCGGTCCGCCATCATTGCCGAAGGACGACGCACGTGGCGTGCATCTGAGAGGGACGAGGGGACGAGCGGGACGATCTCGGCCGTTGGCTTCGGCGGGAGGCGCTCCGAGCGAGCTCTATAAATACAAGCCCTCAGCAGGGCACTGTTCTTCTTCCTGCTGCCGCGCCTACGTTTCCTCTACAACCTTCCAAGCTCTTCTTCCTTCTCCTGCGGAAAGCTAGCTTCCTGAAGGCTTCGTCCGATCTCGCCGGCCACCGTGGGAAGGTCTCCATTCCTTGGAGCGCATCGCTGGTGGAGCTGGGAGGTTAGAGGAGCCGCACTCGGCTCAGGAGAGACCTTCTTCCCCCTTTCTGCGAGTAAGCTCCAGCTTTCCTCCTTCCCTTCGTGGCCTTATGGTCCGGGATTCTTCTAGTGAGATTACTCCTTCGGACGAGGAGTATACTCCTTCCCGCTCCCTGCGATCTCTCTTATCGGATCCCCTCACCTCAGACTCCTCCGCCCCAGCAATGTCCGACGAACCCGAGGTCTCCGGGACTGAGGGGTCCGAGGCTTCCGGAGCCGAGACCTCCGGGGCCGAGTATGCCGAAGAGGCCCGGAGCCCAGGCCAGGCTTCTACTTCGGGACGCCGTCGTCCGGATATGGCTTCGGAAGCATCCTGCGCCCTTTCGGACGCCGAGGTTATGCGCCTGGTCTCCTACTTCCAGCTCCCTTCCTGGACGACGATCATTCGGCCTGACTCCGCCACCCGGGCTAACACCTTCCGCCCGGGTTCCTTCTCCATTTACGTTGATAGCTTCGAGGCGGGTTTCCGTCTTCCACTCCCCACCTTCGTCATCAACCTTCTCAGTTTCTACGGGCTGGCTCCGTCTCAGCTCTTTCCCAACTCCTGGCGCACCGTATACGGTTTCTTGAGCGTTTTTGCTCAAGTGAAGATCCGCCCTTCCATCAATGTCTTCCGCTGCCTCTTCAAAATTCAGACGCAGGGGAAGTCCGAGTGGTATTGCTTCGTCCCTCGGGTTGGGCGAAGCGTATTCTCCGGGAAGCCTTCGTCCATCCACGGCTGGAAGAGGAAGTTCGTCTTCGTCTCCCTGTCGGAGAAGGAGAAGGGTTTGTGGCCCTTCCCTATTGAATGGGCGCCGCTGGCTGCGGGCCTCTCGGATCCTCCTACCCTCACCCCGGTCCAGAGCATCCTCGTGGGTCGCATCCAGATGATGGCCCCGTATAGTGTCTGGGGGCTTCTCAGCGCGTCGGAGCGTCTGGTGACCGCCGGGGTATGGCCGGATCCGAGGTCCGATCCGGTGCGGGCCTTCCCTTATCTTCCTCCCGGGGAGACTCCGCGGGGCCGCGGAGGAAGGGCCGCCGCTCCTCTGGCCGAAGCTCTTCCGGCTGAGGACGCTGATGAAGTTTCGGCCGAGGGTAATTCGGCTCTGAGTTTGCACTTGTTCTCTGTTTTGTTTCTGACGGGTCTATCTTGCTTGCAGCGATGGCCAATCTAGACTCCCTCCTCGACCGGATATCCGACCGGCGCGCTCCGGGCCGAGCGCTGACCCCGCAGGCGGCAGGCAGGACCGGCCGAGGCGCCGGGGCCCCGAGGACCCGAGGCGGGGTCCCAAGGACTGCGGCTTCTTCTGAGGGCCATGCCGCTGCTGCCGCTCTCGAGAGGGAGCGAAAGTCGAAATTCGCCGCTCGAAGGGGCGGCCGAGCGTCGAAGCGCCCCCGGTCGGAAGAGGCCGTGGATGCGGAGGAGACTCCGCTAATCAGGAGGAGTGCCGAGGCCCGAAGGGCCGCGAGGCTGGCATCTCCAGAGGCGCCGAGGGGCGACTCTCCTTCGGCTGTAGCGGCCGGGGTTGGCGACGAAGGCGCCGGGTCGCAGGCTCCCCGGGCGCAGCGCAAGTGGTGGCGCCCCGAACCGGGGATCTATGAGGACGAGAGTATGGAAGACTCGCAGACGTGCCTCCGTCTGCTCCGCAGTCTCACTCTCCCTTCGGCCTTTGAAGGGCTGAAGCACCATTCGGTCCTCAGCCTGGCGGCGATGAGCGCTCGGCTGTCTGTCCAGGTAACACGCTTGTAGGCGCTTCAGTCGAGCTTTCCTTCGCTTTCTCTTGATTTTCCTTTTTTCTGATCACTTGTTCGCTTTCGGCTCGCAGGCTGCGGTGACAGGCAGCGTCCTGTTGCACCATCAGGAGCAGCTCCGGCTCCAGCTCCTGGAGGCCGAGAGGGAGTCGGATGGCTCGGGCGAGGGCACTTCGGTGGTGCCCGACATCGAGCCTTTAATCGGTGGGCTCGTGACCTCGAGTGCCCAAGTGCGGGCGCAGCTGGAGGAGAAGATAGCTGAGGCCCGCGCCTCCGCCGAGGCCAAGGTGAAGGCCGAGGGGGAGCTCGCCGTGGCACAGTCCGAGATCCGGGCCCTCAAGGCCCAGATTCAGGAGAAGGACTCCCGGCGGGCTTCGGAGAAGCGGCGACACGCCGAGGAGGTATCGGCGCTGAAGCGGGAGCTGGAGGAGGTGGCAGACTTGGCCGTAGCCGAATACAAGGCCGGCCCGGACTTCACCGAAGAGATCATCCAGGCTCAAGCGCAGGCTTCTTCCACCGTCTTCGACCTTGGGTTGGCTGTTGCTCAGAGGGCCTGCCCGAGTGTCGATCTGACGGGGGTCGACCTACCGAGGGGCGCGGAAGCCAAGGAGCTCCTGTCTTGGTGGCAGGGACTTATGGCCGAGAGGGCCTTGACTCCGGCGCCAGATGATGAAGCTGCGCCCGCTGAGGGGGTCCCCGAGGAAGCTGTCCCTGAGGAGGCCGCTGACGAGGAGGTTACCGCTGAGGAGGCTGCTGCTCCTGAAGCGGTGCAGATCGTCGACTCTCCCTCTCCCTCTCCCTCTCCGGGACAAGCCGCAGCCGAGGCGGAGGAGGCCGAAGCCGAAGAATGACGTGGGGATCTTCCCCGATTCCTGCCTCTTCTTCTGTTGTAAGCCCTCGGCCTAGGATATGGCCGGTTTTTGTACTTCCTTCTCTATAAATACAAGGAATGTGTTTGGCTTTACCTTGGTGTTTGTGTATGATCGACCGACTATGGCCCTTCAGGAGCCTGAGATCCTGTCGTCGTTCGCTATAACTTGTAAGGCCGAAACCCGATGCAGGTTCGGATAGAATGTCGCCATAGTATTTGGCCGGGGCTTTTACTATCGTGGTCCATATGATCCCCTAGGGGCATCTTGCCGCTTCTCACGCTTGTCGGATGGCCGAAGCCCTTCATGCTTCCGCTTGCGCGAACTTAGATATGCCTTGGCGCCTCCAGAATCGGTATACGTGGCCGGAGCCATTCCCGGTGCGGCTTATACGGACTTAGAAAAAATACCATGCCGCTCCCGATACGGTTTGCATGGCCGAAGCCACTCCCGGTACGGTTTACACGGACTTAGAGAAAACCATGCCGCTCCCGATACGGTTTGCATGGCCGAAGCCACTCCCGGTACGGTTTACACGGACTTAGAGAAAACCATGCCGCTCCCGATACGGTTTGCATGGCCGAAGCCACTCCCGGTACGGTTTACACGGACTTAGAATGCCATGCCGCGTCCTGATCCGGATTACATGGCCGGGCGCCATTCGTCGGATCAAAAAGGACCCGCGGATTTTAGCCGTGCCGCGTCCTGATCCGGATTACATGGCCGGGAGCCATTCGTCGGATCAAAAAGGACCCGCGGATTTGAAGAATAATAATACGCCGCTCCCGATACGGTTTGCATGGCCGAAGCCACTCCCGGTACGGTTTATACGGACTTAGAGAAAACCATGCCGCGTCCTGATCCGGATTACATGGCCGGGCGCCATTCGTCGGATCAAAAAGGACCCGCGGATTTTAGCCGTGCCGCGTCCTGATCCGGATTACATGGCCGGGAGCCATTCGTCGGATCAAAAAGGACCCGCGGATTTGAAGAATAATAATACGCCGCTCCCGATACGGTTTGCATGGCCGAAGCCACTCCCGGTACGGTTTACACGGACTTAGAGAAAACCATGCCGCGTCCTGATCCGGATTACATGGCCGGGCGCCATTCATCGGATCAAAAAGGACCCGCGGATTTTAGCCGTGCCGCGTCCTGATCCGGATTACATGGCCGGGAGCCATTCGTCGGATCAAAAAGGACCCGCGGATTTGAAGAATAATAATACGCCGCTCCCGATACGGTTTGCATGGCCGAAGCCACTCCCGATACGGTTTACACGGACTTTTTAGAAAAGCCATGCCGCTTCCCGATCGGTACAGGTTATTTGCGGGCTTAGAAAATATTCTGCCGATCCGGTACTGAATGGCCGGAGCCGCCCTCGGATCGGGTTGACGCGGTCTTTGAATAATGCCGCTCCGATCCGATACTAATGGCCAGAGCCGCCCTCGGATCGGGTTGACGTGGTCTTTGAATAATGCCGCTCCGATCCGATACTAATGGCCAGAGCCGCCCTCGGATCGGGTTGACGCGGTCTTAGAATAATGCCGCTCCGATCCGATACTAATGGCCAGAGCCGCCCTCGGATCGGGTTGACGCAGTCTTAGAATAATGCCGCTCCGATCCGATACTAATGGCCAGAGCCGCCCTCGGATCGGGTTGACGCGGTCTTTGAATAATGCCGCTCCGATCCGATACTAATGGCCAGAGCCGCCCTCGGATCGGGTTGACGCGGTCTTTGAATAATGCCGCTCCGATCCGATACTAATGGCCAGAGCCGCCCTCGGATCGGGTTGACGCGGTCTTTGGAGAAATCTGTTGTCGGACATGGTCCTTTCAAAAGAGACTTCATTCATGCCTCCCGGCTAAAACCCGGGTCTAATTACATGAGGTGCCGAAGGTACTCCGTATTTTTAAATACAACGGAGGATGCGTGTCCGAAGGGGTCCCGACTCTGTGAGCCCCCCCGGTCGCTTTTGTTTACAAAACACTTCAGCTGTTTCAGAGGCATAGCCTAGGGGAAGAGGATCTCCTTGGATGTTGCCTTACCGCTCTGAGGTCATCGAGCTGCGCCTCCATCGAGGCCATTCCTACTGGTATTGTGGCAGTTGGCCTTCTCTGACGAGGCGATCTATCTCTTCCCGAAGTTGCCGGCATTCGTCAGTCGCATGGCCGATCTCGCAGTGATATTCGCAGTATTTGCCGGAATCCCTTCGGCGAAGACCAGTCTTCATTCGCTGTGGCGGCCGGAGCATTGATTTTATCTCCGTAAGTATTCGGGAAGGGGGAGCAATCAGCGGCAGGTGTCGTGGCTGCAGACCCTGTCGCTTGCCTCGACCCCGTTCCTTTCGATACCGCCCATGTGAAGGTTCTTGATTTGCAGATTGAGGATGAGCCGCTGAAGGGACTAGTGGTGCTGAGGGCTCGTTTGCCGAAACGGCCTCGTCGGCAAAGACTTGCGGAGACGCTGGCCGAGGCTCCTCGTTCTGTATAGGGCAAAAGGGAGGTGCTTGATCAGGGAGTTGGCTCAGTATCCCGAGATACCGGGCCATGGCTGATACCATGTCCGCCAAAGATGCGACCGTGGTAGTTAGTGCGATCATTTGCTGCTGAAGTTCCCTCATCCGGTTGTCTTCAGCTGTGGACCCTGGCGCAGCTAGCCGAACCGCACTCGAAGGGACGGACGGGGTGCCTTCGGAGGGTGGTAGCCGCGCTGAGACTTCCCGTGCCTCTGTTTGGCTTTGTCCGGATCGCCGGGTGACAGGTTGTCGAGACATGACTTGTTTGTTTGTTTCCCACAGACGGCGCCACGTGATGTAGACTGGATCTATCACGACCGGACTCCGAGGCCGGAATCCGAAGAAATGGATCCGAAGCCGGTTCGGATCGATGTTGTTGAGGCCCGACGGGGATCCGGAAGGCCGAGGAAGCGAAGGCGGAGACGAGGGTCCGACGGCCGAAGGGCGCCTCGGTCGGTGCGGACTCGTCCTCCGGGAAGTCGGGGCCGAGGCTCCTTCGGCGGGCGAAGGGGCGGCGCGGATGAAGCTCCTCCCGGCTATACGGCCGACAGGCGATGAAGCCGAAGCCGACGGTCCGAAGCCAGAAGGGTCTCGGACTCGGCTTGCTCTTGGATAGTGAGCCCAAGAGCCCTTTTTTGCCGGACGAAGGGACGGCGCGGGGCCGAGCCTCCCGTTGCGGGGCAGCCGTCGGACGGCGTCGAGACCAAGGAGAGGAATCCGAGGTCGGCGGCCGAGACCGACTCGGGAAGGTCGGCGATGATTCGAACCGAGCTCCTGCAGGAGGGAAAGAAGAAGAAACCGGTCAGCAGGAGTCCCGGGCTCTGGCCCTTAGGAACCCCCTCCGACGGTCAAGTTAGCTTCTGAAGATGATTCGATTCAGAAAGCAAGAAGTAGCTTTAATGCTATTTGGACCGTAGTCCTTAAGGGTCTCGGAGGCAAAGAGTTGCATACCTTTGGCAATAAATAGCGGTGTATTTATAGCAGAGGATAGAGGTTGGTTAACGGTGGTAGCCGATATAGGACTATGTTTGGGCTTACAGGTAAACCGCCATAGTGTCGGATCCGCCACTGGAGTGGGTCGGACTCGGCTATCGGGCCGAAGGGGGTTGGGCCGCTGAGGGGCCGAAGCCCGCTGGGCCTTGGGCTACCGTGCTGTTCCCGGGCCGAAGGCTGGTGGGCCGCTGAC
Organism: Zantedeschia hybrid cultivar; assembly: GCA_030544215.1. Taxonomy (NCBI): domain Eukaryota; kingdom Viridiplantae; phylum Streptophyta; class Magnoliopsida; order Alismatales; family Araceae; genus Zantedeschia; species Zantedeschia hybrid cultivar. Next base: position 48,726,528 of record JARZZO010000009.1, read on the forward strand.
GGGCTGAAGCCTGTTGGGCCAGGAGCGACGGTGCCGCTTACTGGGCCGAGGGCTGCTGGGCCGCCGATGGGCTGGAGGCCGCCGGAGGGCCTGGTACTACTGTTGTTGGGCTGAACGGGGTTTGGGCCTGCTCTAATGGGCCGAATCGGATTCTGCCTCATCAATATATATATATATATATATATATATATATATCTGTGTGTATGTATATGGAATTTGGTTTATGGATGAGCAATGCATTGTCATTAACTTGATTTTCCTTCTTTGAAAGTGGATTATACCATCACAGATTTGGTTTCCAGAATGTGACACTCAAAACAACTTATGATATCATTTGAGGAGAAGAGGGGCTGCATTTAGCATGGATGTACCTCCATTTGATTTTCTTCACATGAGTATATATGAAGTTTGGTTTATAGATGCAGTGTATCATCGTTCTTTTTGGTTTTCCTGTGTTAATGTGGATCGTATCATCATTGATTTGGTTTTCAGAATATAACACTCAAAAGGACTCATGGGTGAAGGACAAAAAAGAATGAACCCTGCCTCGTGATTGGGGACTGCAGGGACTCTTGCCTCCCCTGCACGGAGCTGATTTCAATCTGCTGTATTCTTATCATAATGTGGATTGTACCATCATTATGATCCAATATACTCTTTCTTCCTCATCCTTCACAACCATTTCATCAAACAAATGGCGCCTCAGTTCTACCACCTAACTATCAATGGATGTTGGATATCAGCTATGAAGGGATGAAGCCAGCAGATTGGCTTGGGATCTCAGAAGATCTGCCAAGCAGATCTGATTGGGATCTCAGAAGATCTGTCAACAGATCTGTGCAAGATCTAAGCAGATCTAAATGGGGATCCAGCTGGGGTCCTGTATAGTCACTATTTCCCTTGTATGGGGGCTGCTTTATTTTCTATTCTTGGGGCCCAGGTGTACACTGCTGTTGCCCTTTCATTTTATACATGCACTTTCTATTTTTTGTACATATTCTGATCTATGAAAGGGGCTTTTGTATCCTACTCGGGACAGAGTATCGAAATCCATTTCTTAGCCTTCTGTCTCTCTTGCTTCCTCTTGTCTTTCTCTTGGCATGGTATCACAGCCGACCCTACTGAATCTGGGGTCTCTTGGAGGGTGCTGCGCAAGAGGTATCTAGGTGTTCTTGTTCCTGCTACATTTCGGGATTCCGAAGTAGTGCTTCATCTGAGGACCTGCTTTTGGCATCTTTGTTCTGGGGTGTAACTACTCATAGGTTCATATAATCTTGATTCATACAAGCTTTTGGTTCGTAGGTTGATCCTTTGTTAGTGGAACTCTCTTGTTGGTAATTTCTATTTCTCAGGATATCTTCATGGAAACCCAAGCCAAGACTGCAATCATTCCTGTTTGCTTCAATGGGAAAGATTACCTCTTGTGGGAATCTTCCTTCAGGTGTTTCATTATGGGACAAGACCTTTGTGGTTATGTTGATGGGAGTGAACCACAACCCAAAGATGATCAAGAGAAAGAACTAAAAACATGGAAGAAAAATAATGCTAAGTCATGAGCTGGATTGTGAGCTCAGTAGAGTCATCAAATATCATAATAGGGAACTGTGAATTTTCATCACCTGCTCAAGATTTCAAAACACACATTCCTATACTTGCCCAAGATTTCAAAACACACATGCCTATCTGCTTTCTTAAGTGTTTAAACTGTACAAGCTCATAACTTACATAATGTCTACTCACATTTTATCAAATAATTGTAAATTTGTGAGATTTGGGGCGCATCCTCCTCTCTTCATGTTTATCTGGCACAGACTGAGGTTATCACAACATCCAAAATTAAAAAAATAAAAATAATTTATGAACATAATACTGGCACAATCCCTTGTAGTTTTTCTATTTCTGACCTAAGATTTGGCACATGCTGCTCAGAAACCCCTATCTTACATAGATGATAGATCCCTTCAAACTTTTGCTCGGTTATTTGTAAGTCTTCTTCGCCTGTCTATCTTGAGGTTGTATGTTTAAGCTCGCTTGCATCCATCAACCCACTTGACAGATACAATACTAGCCAACCATTTTTTCCATCAAGGTTCTCTTTAAATATGGTTTCTTGAAAAGTGCGGCCTTCTTGAAGTACCAGGCCTTTGGGTTGTGATGCATAATTGAATCAGTTGGCTGTTACATTTTTTCGATATGGACAATGCTGTTGTGGATTTAGCTATCTTTTGGGGTATGCTGATAATGGGTTAACAGTGTTAAGGTGTTCTTAGATAAATGTTAGGTTTGGAGTGTATGTATTATGGGGTAATGATGAGTTGCCAAAATGTTTTGCCTGCTGGGTCTTAAGATCTTCATGATCCTAGTTATGCACCTTCCCATGACTGCTTATATTGTGATTTCAAAGTCATGATTTTTTTTGTTGCTTATATCAGATATATGTTTTTACACTGAAAGATGATTAGCATTTACGTGCAAGAAATTGATAACCGCAGCCATCATAAAACACGCGGCTCCTCTTCCCTCCAATTTATATTAATAGGGCAGTCTACAAATAAATAACAGAGACAAAAATACCCCTCATGACTGGGGAAAATAACAAAAAAACTACCCTAAGACCAGTAACAAAAGAAGGTATAAAATAGGGACCAAAAAGTCATTTATCCTTCACCGCGGCTATTACACTCCACCTCAAGCTGAGTGTAGATATTGAACATACTCAGCTTGCTTAGACAAAGATGAAATTAAGCAGCGGATCCTTTAGTGAAGATGTCTGTGATTTGATCTTAAGACTTGACATAAGGTAGACAAATTTCTCCAGAGTCAAGCTGCTCTCCGATGAAGTGGCGGTTAATTTCAATATGTTTAATGTGATTATGTGGACAGGATTATTTGCAATTTTAATTGCAGCCTTGTTGTCACAGTAGCTCTTCATTGGTAAGCATACCCGAATACCAAGCTCCATCAGAAATAACTTTAGCCAAACCATCTCTTTAACATAGTTTGCCATAACCCGACATTTAGCTTCAGCACTGGACCTTGCACAAATTGATTGTTTCTTGCTTCTCCATGCGATGAGGTTGCATAAACCATCTCTATCATCTTTGGAACCTGCCCAATCAGCATCAAAATAGCTTTCAACCAAAAACTTATCACAAGACTTAATGTACTGAAGTATCCTCTCCACAGCCTTCATACGACGTATCCTAGGTGCATGCATATATTGACTGACCACACTGATAGCATATGTCAAGTCAAGACAAGTAAGCCCCAAATAGAGTAGGCGACCCACCAATCTCTGATATTTTCCCTTTTCTGAATTTGATAAGAGATCACCGTCAGTGTCATTTAAACTAAGGTTTGTCTCAATAGGAGTTTCTACCAGTTTACAACCCAGCTTCCATGTCTCTTTCAACAAATCTAGAGTATACTTCCTTTGAAAAAAAAAAAATCTCCCTCTTGGGTTAGGGACGTTAATGACAAGAAAGTACTTGAGCTCTCTCAAGTCTTTAATATCAAAGACCCCTGCAAGATCTTGTTTTAGCTTTTCAATTTCTTGTACATTATCACCTATGATGATCATATCATCCACATAGATCAACAGTACACCCCCTTTTCCATCCTGTCATTTGGTAAACAGAGTATAGTTAGAGTTGCCTTGAGAATAGCCAAAATTGAGCATAGCCTTGCAGAAAGGATCAAACCATGTCCTAGGTAATTGTTTCAGCCGACAAAAAGTTTTGTTGAGCTTGCACACTCTCTCCCTTACATCAAATCTAGAAGGGGGCTGCATATATACTTCCTCCTCTAAATCATCATTCAAAAAGGTATTTTATACATCAAGTTGATAAAAAGACCAAGAGAAATGAACTGCAAGGTCAGAACCGCTCAGACAAATTTAAAACAAGCAATAGGGGCAAAAATTTCTGAGTAATCAATGCCATAGGTCTGCATAAACCTCCAGGCAACCAGCCATGCCTTGTACCACTCAGTGAAGCCATATGTATGGAACTTGATGGTGTAGATCCACTTGGAACCAACCAGACTATGTCCCCTAGAAGGATCTACCAAACCCCAGGTACCATTTGCATGAAGAGCTGCTAATTCTTCATTCATTGCATATGCCCACTTCGGATCTTTGACTGCCTCAGAGTAGGAATGAAGTATGTGATAAGACAAAATTGTGATAAAAAAAGAATAATAACTAGGCGATAATCGAGAATAGAACTCTTCATGAGTGCAACGGGAAGGTTAGAGTCAAAATTAGGCTCACCAAAGCTGTTCTTAAGAGTTGTGGCCCAATGGAGGATCCTATCTTGTACCAAGTGTCCCGCGAGTACTGTTGTATAGGAGAAACAAACTGAGTTGTAGCAGCATCAATCGGCTCAAATGACAGAGGAGCAACTGGAGACACCAAAGGCAAAGGGAGCGAAGAGAGAGTAAGAGTGTCCTCCCGCTGAGAAGAAACATGAGAAAAATAGGATTGATTCTCAAAGAAAGTTAAATCTTTCAAAATATATTTCCTACCAGTGAAGGGATTCAAACATTTATAGCCTTTCTGGGTAGAGGAAACACCCAAAATAGTTCCCCAAGCAGTCCTAGGATCAAGTTTAGTGGCACCAGGTGTCAAACAATAAATAAAGCACAAATATCCAAAGACACAAGGTGGGAGCAAGAATAGAGATTTAGATGGAAGGAGGATGAGAGATGGAACCCAATTGTCCAGTATGTGGGATGGCGTCCAACTAATAAAATTGGAGGCATGAAGAATAGCCACGCCCCAAAACTTCTTGGGCAGATCCTGGTGGAAGAGAAATGCCCAAGAGACCTCAAGAAAATGTCTATTTTTCTGCTCAACCACCCCATTTTGTTGAGGTGTACAAACGTGTGACAATTCATAAATAATGACAACATCCTACATAAAGAGATCCAATTTTTTTTGAAGTACTCATAAGTATATTATCAAACCGAAAAATTTTCACCTTCCTGTCAAACTGAATCTTCACCATTCTACACTTGGACAAGTCAAGGAACCTCCTCTCAACAATGCAAGAGATAAATCCAACAATAATGAAAATAATCATTAATAAAAGATAAAAAGAGTGATGACCATCCATAGAAAGAACTAGGGAAGGACCCCAAGCATCAGAGTGAACAAGATCAAATGGAGTTGAACTCCGTTTTATTGATACTAAAGAAACAATTCTACAATGTTTAGCGAGTTGATAGACTTAACATGGTAGAGACTCTATAGACCAAGAAGTAAACAAATGTAGGAAAAGAATCCTAAGAGACCTGAAAAATAGGTGACCAAACTGAGATTGCCATAAGTAGACATCACAAAAAGCTTATTTATATTTTGCTACAAATAGAGGACTAAAAAGCATCAAATACACCAGACTCGAAATGATAGAGGCCATCCACTTCATGACCACTCCCAATCATCTGCGATGTCCGTAGATCCTAAAAAATATGGGTAGGAAAAAAGGTCACAGAGCAATTAAGAGATTTGGTGGTACTACTCATCAAGAGAAGATTAATAGACATAAGACATACATGAAGAGCAGATGGAAGGACTAAGCAACCATTGAACAATGGTAGCTCGGGTGCCATCAGCAATTCCATCAGCAATGGTCATCTTGCTAATAACTGGTTATCTGCTTTGTAGCCCCAGAGCTAATAACCCAAGGGGGTGAATAGTACTAGCACTAAGTGTTGTCCTAATAGTACCTGAAGAAGAAGCACACATTTGACCATACTGAGACAAAATCCTCTACAGACAAGTAATATCAGAAGTAGACAACAATGGTGCTGAGATGAAGAGGAACTACCCTCAGTAGAAGATGTCGGGGTAATGCTAGTGGGTTGAGATGCAGCAACATTGCCTTTTGCAGCACGGCCTCCCTTCCCACCATGACCACCAGTCTTGAATTTTTGAGGCTCCTTCTTAGGATAGAGCTCCTAGTAGAAATCAACATCATGATTGTCCCAATCGCAATGTGTAAAGTGCTTGATACCTTCCAGACCCTCTCTGAATAGTGGGTTTACTACTTCTCAGATGTCTGCTCTTTCCTCTGGTAATATTTTGCACCTTCAATGGATCCTCTCTCAGCTTGGTACATCTTTATTCACCATCTCAGTTGTCCACCTCCACCTCTACTACCCAGTCAGGTACTCTTGGGGCAGCACTCAATGCTATCTCCCACACTGGTGGGAACTCCTGGATCATTGACTCATAAGCCACTAATCATATGATTGGTACTTCTACATTGTTCACTTTCTATAGCTTATGCTCCAGACAAGATAAGGTGACTATTGTTGATGTCACCCATGCCACCATTGCTAGGAAGGGCAACATCCCTCTAGATAATCACGAATTGAATCATTGAATTGTTCAATGATATTTTTTCCATCCCATTGTGTGTTTCAGGACTTGAAGACGGGACAACCTCTTGGGAGTGAGCGTGAAGTGGGAGGCCTCTATCAACTTTAATCCAAGCATGGAGCTGCCCTCCAGTCTAGTAGTATGAATGTTATGTCGAACAAAATAAAAGAGATCAAGTTGTGGCATCTCCGTCTAGGACATCTTTCATTCAAATCATTAAAAATGTTGTTTCCTTCTTTATTCAGTAAGGTTAACTTACCGTCTCTTGCTTGTCAAGTATGTCACTTGCTAAATATTGTAGAACCCAATTTCCTTGGTCATTGAATAAAAGTTCTACATCTTTTGAGCTTGTCCATTTTGATGCATGCTCTTCCGTTCCCTCTCTTGATGGCAGTCGGTATTTTATATCATTTATTGTGAAAGAAGTTACCTTTTTTGAACACCTTCCATATTCCTCTTCCCCGGATGTGTCTGAGGGGGAGCATTGTAGTTTCTCTCCTATTGTTATTGATGATGTTCCACATGTTGTTCCATCCTCCACTGTTGTTCCTAATAGAAATGCCACATCTGAAGTCTCAGTTAAATCCACAAAGCAACATGACAGTGATAAACATGACAGTAATGCTATTCTGACTGGAGGGAACAAGACTTTGAAGCATTATGTTCGCAAGAACGAGAACCAATAGCCATCACTGGGACAGAGGTTATAGAGGCTCCTCCTGCTGATCTACCAATCCAGGAAGGTAATACTGTCTTTGAGCCCGAACAGCCCCCTGAGCCTTCTGTTCCTTCTAATTGTTTGCAGGATAGCCTTGAGAAGCCTATTGCTGTCCGAAAAGGTGTACGTAAGTGCACTAAACATCCTATTTCTCGATATCTTTGTTACTCAAAATTGTCCCCTTCCTATATGAGCTTTATTGCTACCTTGTCTACTTGTTCCACTCCTCTTACCTTTGCAGAAGCCAGTAAGGATCACCGTTGGGTGAAAGCTTTGAAAGAGGAAATGGATGCCCTTATGCAGAATAGTACTTGGGAATTGGTTGATCTTCCTCAGGGAATGAAGCTAGTGGGATCTAAATGGGTTTACACTACCAAGTTCCGGGCTGATGGGACAGTTGAAAGGTTCAAAGTTAGACCCGTGGCAAAAGGGTTCACTCATACTTATGGCCCCGACTATCATGAGACTTTTGCACTAGTAGCTAAGCTAAACTCTATTAGAATACTCTATCATGAGACTATCATGAGACTTTCTTGGCAGCTCATTTTTCTTGGGAATTGTACCAGGTTGATGTGAAAAATGCCTTCTTGAATAGTGATCTAGTAGATGAGGTATACATGCAGCCACCTCCTGGTGTTGTTACTGGAGGAAAAGTGTGCAGATTAAAGAAAGCACTGTATGGTTTGAAGCAATTGGAGCAGTGAAGCAGTAGATAGAATCATGAAGTACATAAAGTCGAGTCCAGGAAAGCGATTATTATTCTCTGGTGGAAAGCCTTTTGTAGTTGAAGGATACACAGATGTTGATTGGGCTGGTTCTCAAGATGACAGGAGATCCACTACAGGATATTGTATGTTTCTTGGAGGAAACCTTGTCACTTGGAGGAGTAAATGTAACGACCCGCCACCCTATAATCGGAGATCCGATTACTAAATGGGTACCGAATCATTAATTTGGAACCAAACCAGGATCTAAGTAAGTCTGGGAAATAAACAATAAACTAAGCTAAACATTCACATCGCATTGAATTGAAAGGAAAATGCAGGAATTAAAAGTTATTACAATGCGACTCAATACAACAAATAATTACATACTCCAACAGAAAAGAAATAATTAAGCATACCCCGGAACAACAGCTGACGGCGCACAACACACAGCAGCACACCCCTCGCTAAGCCTGCCTGGAGTCCTCACCTGAAAACCGCAGGGGTGAGTCTCAACGAAAAGACTCAGTAGGGATCATTCGATCCCCACTGCCCACTCACACACCCACAAGTGCAAAGTACAGCTGAAAGTAAAGTAACAAGTACAGTAGTAATTACTACTCCTAAATCTCGATATGAATCACATGCAGTCGAAATATATAACATGCATATCTCTAAAACCAGTCTACCAGGCCCACAACCAACGTCTCGGCAAAACACGCCAACCACACGAACAAAGGTGAGAAACACCGACCCGCTGAGACCAAACAGTAATCCCTCGGATAGCACGCTAGCTACTCCGGCCCAACTGGCTCAGGTGGTTACTCCTTCCCTCAGCACGAGTGACACTTCACAGGTACCACACCCACACCGGTACTAGCTAACCCCGGAGTTCACCAGGTGACCCTCTCTCACTAGGCGTCACCCCGCCCACGCCCCCACCGACGCTGTGCTCCACCCACACCAGCATAGGGTGATAAAGCACTACAACTGTCACTCTAGTCCACAGTAACACAAAATCCGGCACAGCGCGATCCGGTCACGTGAGAAGTCCGCGGTCGCACGATACTCAATACAGTGCTAACCGGTCACGAAGAATCCATCATCATCGAGTGAAATTAAAGCATGCATTTAACCAATCTATCTAACAGTGTAAATATATTTTAATAGCATGAATTAGTGTGATTCTGTCTTGAATCGCGTCGCCCAAGGCCGACGCCATTCAAGTCCCCTAAATTGGTTTACAGAAACTCGGCCACAGAACCTGGCGTAAAACGCGTCGCCATACGTAACCGCCTTTTGAAAGACGTCACTGTCCCTCGTCGCCTTTTAGTGATCGAAAACAGGGACAGGCCATAGGGTGATTTCACTAAAACGCGTCGTTGACGCAAGTCGCCTATTGAAAAGGCGTCGCTGTCCCTGGACGCTTATCAGTCCGGGGACAGGGTCTGTTATTGGGTTGAATCGCGTCGCTTATCAGTACGTAACCGCCTTTCTAAAAGGCGTCGCTTCACCTCGACACCATTTAGCCCCGCCAGACAGGTTCTCCCCTTCGCTTCCCCCAATCCTCGAAGTGGGATGTCTCCCCCAAAACGCATAGAAAAGGGTACAAAACATAAAGGGGAAGGAGGAGAACCTAACTACCCATTAGAACATCCAATTTCTCATACATGCACTTAGCGTTTTCACCCCAAAAAGCACCCCAAAACATGCTTCAAACGCTGGAAAACATGGTTTCAAACGAAAATGCACTGGGGATCGTCATCCTACCGGTTACTTGAACTCCTCCAAACTCCAAGCCGCCCACCCGTCTCGCTCCACGCCGCCACCGATATCGCCGAGGTCGTCGTTACTCCACCGGGACGTCGGCCGCCGTCCAGAGAGAAAACGCCGCAGAGGAGGTAGTGGTGGGAGTTAGGAGGTCGATGGAGTGGACGGAGAGATGAAATGGTGGGAGGAAAAGAGGGAGGGGAAGGAGGTGTCGCCGGAATCGCCGGAGGAAGGGAGGAGAGAGAGAGGGAAGGAAGAAATGAGGGAAAGGAAGGAGGGTTCGCGGGGTAACCAGAGATTGGGTAAAACGCGTCGTGCTGTACGGACGCCTATCTGTTGACATGACGGGCCGTTCTGACAGAACTCTGAAACGCGTCGTCTATCTAAGACGCCGTTCAGACGACAAGACTGGCACCGTACACTGACAACCCAGGGTCGCAGTCTGAATGGCGTCGTCTATCGCGGACGCCGTTTAGACGACACGATAGGGCCGTACTCTCGCGGCCCAAAGTCCGCCCACGTGGCACCCACGTGGCACAATCTAAAACGCGTCTGCAATGCTGGACACCGTTTAAACCGCGTCGAGCAGGCTCGATGCGAAACAGAACAGAGTCTCAGTCCCATAAGGACCTGAACTACAGGGTCCGACCCCGAAAACCGACCCGATAATTCGGATCCGAAAACCTCAGTCCTTACAGTAAAAAGCAATATGTCTGTGCTAGGTCCAATGTAGAGACGGAATACAGAGCCATAGCACAATCAATTGTTGAACTCTTATAGATAAGATTACTATTTCAAGACATTGGTATCTCTGTCAAGAGGCTTATGAAACTTTATTGTGACAATAAAGCAGCTATTAATATTGCCAATAATCCAGTTTAGCATGACATGACTAAGCACATTGAGATCGATAGACATTTCATTCGAGAGAAGCTCGATAGTGGAGATTTGTGTTTATCGTAAACATCTACACCGGCTAATAGCTTGCTGATGTTCTCACTAAAGGATTGTCTCGGGATCAATTTTTTAATGTAATTAACAAGTTGGACATGCTCAATATCTATGCTCAGCTTGAGGGAGAGTGTAGTGAAAACAGAGACATTAGTTAGGGCATTTCAATCCTTTTATATGTTTGCTGGTTGGACTCTGTTTTTTCCTATTTTTACTGGTTTTATTCCTGTATTTATGTTAACAGGGGTAAACTGGTCCTTAAGCATTGTAACTTGTTTGCCCTAGTAAGATAAACGGGCTGTGTGCTGGCCGACCTCTCTATGTGAGACAGAGAGAGCCACCACACTCAATTTCTGCCCCACCATCTCTCATTCTTCTTCTTTCAGCAGATACCACACAAGGAAACCCTAACTAGGTAATCAACCTCTAGACCAGATCCGGGTGGACCAAGAGAGGAGCTGGTCTCCACAACAGTGCTAAAGAAATTGTCTGGCCTCCAAAACAGACCACCGATGGCAGAAAACAGAAGAAGGCAATAGCGGAAGCAAGAAGAAAGGGGTTCGGTCCCTTCTTTAGAACCTATGGGTTTGATCCTCGCAAGAACCCTATTAACGCTCTAGCCTCCAAAACCTTGAGAAGGGCACCGAATACAGGAGATAAGGACCCGGTCCTTTCTCCAAAGTAGAGCAAGCGCGCCCGCAATCCAAACCTAGGGCAGTAGTGGGCTGGATGCAAGAAGGGAAGGCTCCAGTCCTTCCTCGAAGGCTGAACAAGGGTGCCAACAGCTTCAACCAGGGGAACCGCAGGCCTGAGTCTAAGAATCCACTACCGGTTAGCTCTGATTTAGGTCGTCTTCTTCTTCTTCTTTTTTCTTTCTAACACTACTCTGATACCATGTAGAGAAGAAAGAAGATAGAGTTGGAGAGGCAAAGACAAAGAGGTGCGGTGACTCTCTCTCTCTCAACTAGAGAGCCCCAGCCAACACACTCAAGCTTTATATATTATTAGGGCAACGATTAACAACTATAAAAGAGTCTTATAACCCTATGTTACATAAAGACCATGACGCACAGGGATAAAACCAGCAAAAAGACAAAAAAGACCTAACATATAAAAGCTATTTATCACAAAAAACATTAGTTGGACACAGTTATCCCAGAATGGCTGGAATAGTGGAGGGTTTGGTCGATTTTGTAAAAGAGGTGGACAAAAGCTTTTCTCCGACTTCCGATGTGAGATTAAAAGTCTGGATGGCCACTGGCCAGGCACATATGTAGGGTGCCACACCCTGTGCTGGCAGGCGGGGAAACTCAACATAGAGAGTATATTGGCTACCAAACTGAAAGGGAAGAACCCGATCAGGATACCTGAACATCACTAGTTAATTTGTGAATTATATTTATATAATATGCATATGTATGTTTGAAACAAAAACTGCCATCTGCCATTCTTTTGGCAAAAATATAATTTCAAATGCGTTTTTAAGCGCACAACATCTAAAATGTGCACTACCGCACCCATTTTAAATTGTTGGATAATGCAGCCTAGCCCAATACCTCCCAAGCCCACCGCTGCCCCCCTATTTCTCCCACTATCTGGAAACTAGGTTCCAGTACTCTAGCATAGGGGATGTCAAGATTTCTCCATCGTTAAGCAAGGAAGGTGGTATCAGATCAGTTATCAGGATTGATAAGTGCAGATTCCAATCCAGATTGGAATCAGACTAGAATCAGCTTAATAGTGTTAAAAAAATGATAATTATGAGACAATCATAAAACTGATAAAAAATTTAACTTTGTCTATAAGAAACATCATACCTTAATAGGAGGACACTTTCATGAAGCCCATGGTCCAACTTTTAACCAAATAGGGATCATTTGCACCCTTGAATCAGATCAGGCAAGCTGGATCTGAATAGCCCAATCTTGCATATCATGCTGTCAAGCTATTCCAAAAGGCTGGCCGACTCAGTGGATCAGATCAACTTGGATTCTCTCATATAAAAGCTATATCACTTGGACTCAGGCCGACTCAGAATTGCACGAGTCGAGCCGAATCAAGCCACTTTCTTACCACAGTTGGTTTTTTTTTCCTCATGTGAGCCTGAGTCAGGCTAAACCAAGCCATTTTCTTACCAAAATTGGTTGTTTTCTCCAGATCTTTTTAATTTTATGAATAAACATGACAAAAATAAAACCTGTAACTTGAGTGGTTAATGACAATGAGTTTCTAACCTGTTAATATGAAAGTGAAAGATACTTAAGAAATTTGAGAAAACATAAAATTACTAAATTACTTAAGAAATCTACCCTACTTTTGTTAGTATTTAATTATTAAGCATAACAAGCATCATTTGAAGTTAAATCTAATGAAATATAGTAGAATATAGATCCATGTCTATTTACAATACATCTTTTCTTTTTATCTTTTAGAATTTGTTTTCTAAGCAACATGCACGATATCAACCCATAGGGCGGAGGATGACAGTACCGGTATCGGTACCGGTATCAGAGGGTACGATACCGGTACGCATCGGCCATTACCGACCTAGTATCGGCCGATTACAGGTATCATACCGGCTAGGCCGAGACCGATACATATCAGTTGCGGCCAATACTGCCAACCATCCGGATTTAAGCGACTCAATTCTGGCTCGAAGCAACTTAGACAATATGCATCGAACTACTTTAAGCCGGATTGAGTCCCTTCAGCCCACAATAAGGCTTGACTGACACGGTGAGTCAAAGCGTGCACATGGCTCAGATCCTCCCAGATACAAAAGTCGAGTCACACCAAGTTGGTCAGTTGGCAAACCCTGCTGCAGTGCCCTTACAGTGACAGTTCGAGAGAGATCCACCATCATGGCATGCTACCTTGAGGAGGTCTGATGGCGACGCAAGCCCTAGAGGGAGCTTGGGCATGCATTGGACTCACCAAATCACACTGCTGCCATCTTTTAGGTAGTTGTTTACGGTGAGTGGTCCCCATCCCATGACGTGGCCGTCATGATGGACGAGGAAGAGTGGTCAAGGGGTTCTGCCAACGCCATGATGAAGTAGGTTACTTTAGGTTGGCTGCTCGCCCATAGGTGTAGGTGGGTTAAATGGGAGTTAATTATGTAGTGTAAGGTATTCTTTTAGGAGATATAATTATTTGTATTCACCTTAAATGATAAAAGCTGCCCTACACTCATAAGCTCATCATATAACATGAGAAGATATAAAAAGATTTGAGCAAGCAAAATTATTCAAGGGGAAGTGTTGTCAATACTTAGGGTACTTCCTCTTCTCCATATATAATTAACCTTTAACTCTAACATAATTAGGTTTAAAAAATTCAAGTTATTATGACAACGAATGTGCACATTCTAGTATGAATCGTTAAAGCACATTCCTGTGTTCTCTGAAAGATATCTGTGCAACTAAATATCAGAGGCATTTGCAAATTTGATTATAAAAACCTTTTTCCTCAGGGTATGTGTTGACCTGAAAAATTTCCATGCATAATGAAGTTACCCAATATGCACATGCATGTAGTCGTGCAATGGGAATAACAACATATGACATATACTCACGCATACGTGAGCTTATGTTAATGGGAAAGCAAACATGCACTCATACTATAAGGGTCCATGTTAATAAAGAAAAATCCCTTCATGTCTACATGTATGCATGCAAACATGGGAATGTACATGCATGCATAAGGAAAGACAAGGTGCCAAAAATATACCTTAGCAAAATTGCCACAAAGTGACTCCTATATGCTGTCTAAAACAGCCCCAAGATGACTCCTATGTGCTGTCCAAAGCAGCCCTGGAAGTCCTCAATATGCTGCCCAAAAATAGCTTTGTAGCTCCACTAAATGGGCTCGATAAAAAGCCCAAAATGCTGCAGAAAAATGGTCTAAATGGCTGCGAGATATAGAGGCCCAAAAACACCCCAAATGACCCCCGAATATGGGCCTAAAACAGCCAAAAAGAAGGCCCAAAAACAGGTCCGGGGCAGCCCAATATGAAGTCCAAGTGAGGGCCCAAATATGAAGTCCAAGTGAGACCAATAAAAATCGGCCAAGAGCCGAAAATCTGCAGACCAAGAAGAAAAAATCACGAGGAAAGATAGCAAAAATGAGGGAGTGGTCCCCCTCTCTCTCTCTCTCCCTTGTTTAAATAATAAGGAGAGAGAGAGAGAGGGACCGGTTGGGGGGGGGAGAATTAATGGGGTTAGGCCACGTAATGTGGATTTTAAAATCTGCCCCCATAATTAGTGGAGCCTCCACTAACCCACAATTAAGTCCCTACTAAAGAAAGAAAACAACCCCCTTTTCACACTTGGGCAAATGATTGAATGAGTGGGAAATTTAATGAAGAGTCCTCATTTATTGAAGAACAAGGGGGAAAGAGAAAGAAAAAAGGGGAGGACACCCTCCCCACCGATTGCCCAAAATCGGTGGGGGGTCCAACCGATGGCACCTCCCCCACCCATTGGGAACCAGTAGGGGTGCCACCAGGTCATCCCACTCTCTCTCTCTCTCTCTCTCTCTCTCCTCTCTATCCCCTCCCAAGAAAAGAAAACTGTGGGGGAAGGGGGGAGAATTAATGGTAACCGGCCATTTAATATGGATTTTAAATATGCCCCCATGATTAGTGGAGCTAATCCTTTTTAGTACTTGTAACGACCCGCCACCCTATAATCGGGGATCCGATTACTAAATGGGTACCGAATCATTAATTTAGAACGAAACTAGGATCTAGATGAGTCTGGGAAATAAATAATAAACTAAGCTAAACATTCACATCGCATTGAATTGAAAGAAGAGTGCAGGAATTAAAAGTTATTACAATGCGACTCGACACAGCAAATAATTACATATTCCAACTAAAAAGAAATAATTAAACGTACATGCCAGAAATAAAGATAACAACTACGTCGGGGCATACCCCGGAACAACAGCTGACGACGCGAACTCACGGCAGCACACCCCTCGCTAAGTCTGCCTGGAACCCTCACCTGAAAACCGCAGAGGTGAGTCTCTGTAACGACCCGCCATCCTATGACCAGAGACCCGATCACTAAATGGATGTCGGCCCATTAACTGCGGGTTCACACCCGGATCTCACACAACACGTCTGGAGGAGTAAGCGTTAAACAAGGCTAAATATATTAATCTCACGGACTACAAAGATATAACAAGTGCGTAGGAAGGAAGATAACAATGTCCGTATACAGTCCAACAATAATTACATGGTCCAACAAATTAAATAAGTACAGGCAGAAGTAAAGTACAACAATATCGGGGCATACCCCGGAACTGAGACAGTTGCTGGTCCGCACACCAAGAAGACGCCACACGCCGCCACACGCCACGAGGTCCACACCTGAAACCGCAGGGAGTGAGCCACACTAGAATTGGGCTCAGTAGGGATCATCCGATCCCCTGCCTCCCACTCACACACCCACAAGTGCAACAATACGGATATATGGCAATTAAGTAAAGCAGTAAACGTAGCACCCAAACCTGATATGAAACATACGCATAAGCAGTGTAGCAGGAACAGTTCTAAGTAACCCAAAGAACCCAACACAAAGTCACGTCTCACAGTCAAAGTCCACAAAGCGACTGAACCACACTGTCGACCGAAGTCAAACGTCGCCTCACAACACTACCACCACTACTCACGCCTGTCCGCCCCTACAGTGTTTCGGGGCACTGTAAGGTGAGGCAGTGAGTCAAACTAGGACTAACTGGGACCAGTGTACCACTACTGCCCAGCTACGTGTGCATACAAGCAGTCTAGACTACTATCCTACCGACCGGATTGCCTCCATGCCAGGCCTCGGCGCTTCAGAAGGGCCCTGGGGACCGACGAACCCCCGTCAAGCCGAAGCTACAGGAACTACCCACAACCGTAACCTCCCGGGCTGCGTCAGGCCAAAGGGCGAAGGGTACCACTCGTAACCTTGATCAAAGGTCACATCAGGCTCAGTGGCTACAGGGGTAAAACAACTCCAACAGTACCACAACCAGCTCCACAGCAAGAAACGCGCCGGAAGCTGCCACGACAAACAGGGAAAACTCCGACCCGCTGAGACCAAACAGCAACCCCTCGGATAGCACACCGGCTACTCCGGCCCGACGGGCTCAAGGTGGTTCTGCTTCCCTCAGCCAAAGGTAAAACACAACATGTACCACTCCCCCACCGGTACGGCAACAATGCCTCACAGACACCATGGCCCTTCCCCATCAGCCCAAGGTGACAAACGTAAACCACAGTAGTTCCAATTCCATATCCGCATAAACACACACACATACATGATGTAATTCCATTCACGCAGAAGTCCTCAGTCTCAGTGTACAACTTAAAGCATGCATTCGAACCATCCAATCGTGAAACATGTGTTAAATAACAGGAGTTAAGCAGTTCTGTCTTGAATCGCGTCGACCGAGGTCGACGCCATTCAAGCCCCTCAAACAGGTTCATTTAAAACAGTTCATGCCTTAAAACACGTCCACCTGGGAAGCCTCCCTTTTAAAACGTGTCAGAGCCCACAGACGCCATTCACCCCAGAATTTCAGATTTGCAGAAGCCTCAGTCGGGGTGATTTCCTGCCTAAAAGGCGTCATGATGGTCCGACGTCCTTCTAAAAGGCGTCGACCAGGCACGACGCCGTTTAGCGCCAGAAACCTGGTTCCCTGGTTCGATCCGAGGGTCTCTCCCTTAACCCCAAACACCCCGAAAATGCCCAAAACAGAAGGGGGAGAAACGGGAAATCAAATTACCACAAGCATGCTACAATTCCACAATCCCGAACACGGCCATTCCTGCAAGAAAACCCCCTAAACATGCTCATTCTAACCTAAAACACATCATACCACGCCAAGGAAACCATAAACAATATAATCACGATTCATGCAAGGTTCGTCCCCCTACCGGTTCTTGAACTCCTTCAAGCTCCGTGCCGCCGACCCGCCGCACCGCAGACCGCCGCCGGTACCCTCGAGGACGTCGCCACTCCGCCGGGATGTCGGTCGCCGTCCGGAGAATGGAGCGCCGCGAAGGAAGTGGTGGTGGTAGAGGTGAGAGGTAGGGAGATGTTGGAGTGGTGGAAGAGGAAGAAGAGGAAGGGAAGGGGAAAGGAGGGTCGGAGAGGGCGGAGAGGGCGAAGAGAGAGAGGGTGGAGGCGAAAATGAGGGAAAGAAGGGGAGGCTCGCGGGGTCAATCTGAATCTGGCTAAAACGCGTCGATCGAGACAGACGCCAATCAGTCTGACAGGACGGGCCGTACTGACAGCGCTTTGAAACGCGTCGCTCACCACGGACGCCGTTCAGACGACAGGACAGGCCGTACTGACAACGCTCTGGCGCCGCACACTGACACCGCAGGGGTCGCAGTCTGAATCGCATCGTCCATCGTAGACGCCGTTCAGACGACGAGACAGGGGCCGTACTCTCGCGGCCCGAAATCCGCCCACGTGGCGTACACGTCGCACATCAGAAAGCAGACTTAAATGGCGTCTACATAGACAGACGTCTTTTGAAAGACGTCGAGCAGTTCAGACATCATTCAGTCAGAAATCTCAAGACCCCTCAGGGTCGAAACCAGGGGATCCGGCCCGAACCCGACCCGAATACTGAACCCGAAACCTCAGTCCTTACAGTCTCGACGAAAAGACTCAGTAGGGATCCTTCGATCCCCACCGCCCACTCACACACCCACAAGTGTAAAACACAGCTGAAGGTACAGTGAACAAGTAAAGCAGTAATCACTACTCCTAAATCTCGATATGAATCACATGCATTCGAAATATATTTAACATGCATATATCTGATAACCAATCCACCAGGGAACCCACAACCAGTGTCTTGTCAAAACATGCCAACCACACAAACGAAGGTGGGAAACACCGACCCGCTGAGACCAAATAGTAACCCCTCGGATAGCACGCTAGCTACTCCGGCCCAACTGGCTCAGGTGGTTACTCCTTCCCCCAGCATGACTGACACTCTACAGGTACCACACCCACACCGGTATTAGCTAACCCCGGGGTCCACCAGGTGACCCTCTCTCACTAGGCGTCACCCCGCCACACCCACATCGGCGCTGTGCTCCACCCACACCAGCACAGGGTGATAAAGCGCTACAACTGTCACTCTAGATCCACAGTCGTACGAAACAGCACACGGTGTAATCCAGTCATATAGAATCATCATCCTCGGGTACAATTAAAGCATGCATTTAACTAAACTATTTAATAGTGTAAACATATTTTAATAGCATGAATTAGTGTGATTCTGTCTTGAATCGCGTCGCCCAAGGCCAACGACATTCAAGTCTCCTGAACTGGTTTACAGAACCTGGCGTAAAACGCGTCGCCACAAGTAGCCGCCTTTTGAAAGGCGTCGCTGTCCCTCGTTGCTTGTTAGCGACCGAAAACAGGGACAGGCCATGGGGTGATTTCTACTAAACAGCGTCGTTGACGCAAGTCGCCTATTGAAAAGGCGTCGCTGTCCCTGGACGCCTATCAGTCCGGGGATAGGGTTTGTTATTAGGTTAAATCGCGTCGTGGGTAGGCGCCGCCTTTGTAAAAGGCGTCGCTTCACCTCGACGCCATTTAGCCCCGACAGACAGGTTCTCTCCTACGATTCCCCGAATCCTCGAGGTGGGATTTCTCCCCTAAAACGCATAGAAAAGGTGCACAAAACATAAAGGGGAAGGAGGAGAACCTAACTACCCATTAGAACACTCAATTTCTCATACATGCACTTAGCGTTTTCACCCCAAAAGCACCCCAAAACATGCTTCAAACGCGAGAAAACATGGTTTCAAACAACAATGCACTAGGAATCATCACCCTACCGGTTACTTGAACTCCTCCAAGATCCAAGCCACCCACCTGTCTCGCCCCACGCCGCCGCCGATACCGCCGAGGTCGTCGTTACTCCACCGGGACGTCGGCCGCCGTCCGGAGAGAAAACGCCGCGGAGGAGGTGGTGGTGGTAGTGGTGGGAGTTAGGAGGTCGATGGAGTGGAGGGAGAGATGAAATTGTGGGAGGAAAAGAGGGAGGGGAAGGAGGCGTCGCCGGAATCGCCGGAGGAAGGGAGGAGAGAGAGAGGGAAGGAAGAAATGAGGGAAAGGGAGGAGGGTTTGCGGGGTAACCAGAAACTGGGTAAAACGCGTCGTGCTGTGCGGACGCCTATCAGTTGACATGACGGGCCGTACTGACAGAACTCTGAAACGTGTTGCCTACCCAAGACGCTGTTCAGACGACAAGACCGGCACCGTACACTGACAACCCAGGGTCGCAGTCTGAATGGCGTCGTCTATAGCGGATGTCATTCAGATGACACGACAGGGCCGTACTCTCGCGACCCAAGGCCAGCCTACGTGGCACCCACGTGGCACAATCTAAAAACGCGTATGCAATGCTGGACGCCGTTTAAACCGCGTCTCGCAGGCTCGACACGAAACAGAATAGAGTCTCAGCCCCATCAGGGCCTGAACTACAGGGTCCGACTCCGAAAACTTACCCAATAACCGGATCCGAAAACCTCAGTCCTTACAGTACTCCTTTTAGTAGCTTTTTTAGTACTCCTTGAGCTAATCCTTCATTGTTTTCGTGCATTAAGCTTAGGAATACGTTTATTTGCTAATATGATGGCCGGTCATAGTTCAATAAAGATTTTAAGTGGGTTTACTTGGACTATGCTATATATGAAAAATCTTTTGTATTTCATAGGAGATCATATATGAAAAATCTTTTGCATTTCATAGGAGATCCTGGTCCATTATTTATAGTTATTGCATTAACCGGTCTGAAATTAGGTGTAGCTATATCACAAGCTCATGTTTCTACAATCTCAATCTGTATTTACTTGAATGATGCTACAAATCTCCATTAAATGTTTCATTTAATAATTGAATAAAAATGAGTAGCTTTATTTTTGAGGGGGCTACAGCCTGAAGAATTAGTTCAAACAGAGGTGGTCATAAATGGATTCAACGGCAGATCAACTCCAGCGCAGGGAGTTCTACCGGTAGAATTGACCGTAGGAACCCGAGTGGTACTGACCGCATTCTTTTTGGTTAATGCTCAATCAACCTACAATGCCCAGCAGCCCTGCTGGGCAGGGAGTGTACCCTCATAACTTAACCACTTTCTCATCTTTCGGAAGGAGGACTATTCAGTAGAAATAGTGAAGGCTGACCGGCCGTACTCTTTCGACTCGAATATTGCTGAAGCAACTCTTTATAGATTAGAGATAGGTCCACTAAGATTCGTCGGCCGAGACAAGTTTGGACGGCCGACGGGAGACACATCAACTCCTGAATCATCAATGGCTGATTAGTACATCTTTCAGCTAGTTGATAACCAAAACCGCGCCATCATTCCAACCGAGTCTGATGGAGTCGTACTGATGAAGAATGAAGGATAAAGAGAAGCAAAGAATAGAAGTGGTCGAGGCCGCCATCAGGAAAGCCTGGCTATACCTACGAGTCAAATAATTAATCAAAATCTCAATGGTCGAAAAGAAATCAAGGGTATGGAAATAGCAATCAATGGCATCACTGAGGCCGACTTATAAATGGCTCCTGCTAAATTGGACAATCTAAAAGCAAAAGTCCAGGATCCCTGATCGAGGTGAATCTTGGGATGCTAGAAGACCCACGACCAACATACATCAGTGCAATGCTAGAGCCTAAGATATCAAGGTGCTTTACGATTGAGTTACTCAAAGAATTCACAGATTTCTTCGCGTGGGACTATCACGAGATGTCGGGGTTAGATCGATCTTTTGTCGAACATCGGCTACCAAGGAATAAGACCTACAAGCAACCGCCGAGAAGGATGACCCCAAAGCTGATTGCTAAACTGAAGGAGGAGATCAAGGGAACCCGCTGAATCAACTCCTTGTCTTGATTGGTTGCCTCTTCACATCATGTAGGAACATACTCCGATGTTCGTGAAGTCTACGCTCGGTCCTTCCTTCTAAAGAATCAGCACGAGAGGCGTCTATCATTGGTTCAATAATAACCAAAACTTGCGCCTTATTTTATAGGAACGAGAAAGGAATTTAAGCCTTCCTAATGAGGTTTCATTAGCAATACCTCTTATATTCCATATAATGCAACTCTTTTAGGATTAACAGAAGAAATATCACCGTAGGAGGAACTCTTCTTGATCATAGATCTAGTTGATACACCTGTAGCAGTGGACGGATATGGTATGTTCATTAGCTTCCCACTAGCTTCATTAGCTATCGACAGAATGAGATTTTCCTCTAGTATCTGATCTATAATCTGTCGACAAGGTTGGTTTCGTTCCCCGCTCCGTAGGGATCAAAACCTTGTCCTTCACCCGTTTGTTCGAACGAGTAAGCAAAAGAGTGGATGCTAGGGCTTATGCCTTTCCAATGGCATCTATTTTGTCTCTATCTTCTGGTGCACTCTCCTTTTGTGTCGCCCCCAAAGCATTCATTCCTTTCACTGTTCCCGACTAAGCTTACCGAAAGGAAGAGAGACTGTGAACTTCACTTACAGCTGGAACTCCAAGGTTGGTTTCATTAGCTGACTTTAAAGAAAGATTACTTATCATTTTTCAAGACTCACTTCTCTGACCCTACATCAAGGAATTGGAAGAGGCCTTCAGCTTAAAGAAAATGCCCTCTACCTATCATTATAGGCCCACTAGTCATTCATTCTCGTCCCTTCCCCCCTTCCTTGTCTTTCCGCTTGTAACGTTCGTTTCCTTGCTAAGCGGCTCCGAACTCCTAGGCTAGCAGATTCTCGGACATCCTACTCAAAAGTATTGTCATTACGTTGGTCTTTCCCTTTCATCATTTATCTTGAAATTGATTTTCTCTTACCTTTTTATGATTGCCTAACAGTATCCACCTTCGGATGCCACTTTTCCTTGTATTTAGAGTGAAAGATAGGAAAGAGATTTAATAAACCAGTAATCATTCTTAGATTCACTCCATCAGTCGGCTCCTATAAATTAGAGCCTCCCTCCGTACGCTGCTGCTCTTAGCTCATAGGATTTCCCCTTAGGAATGTTCCTAACTCATAAGTTTAATCTTCTTTAAACCGATAAAGCGAGGGAAGGAGATGTGCTACACGCAAGGATAACGATTTAAGAAGGGAAGGGAACAAGTATTCGTGGACAGACCAATTGAGACAGGTGCATAGGTGCAAAAGAAAGAAAGACCCATTATCACATTTTAATTGACCTATCGTAATCTAGACGAGAGCTTGAACAAGGCTTCTTACCACACCTTATGACGATAGAAAGAAAGCCATTCAAATTGAGAGCGAATCATGAACTCACGAAAGGAATGGACAGGTAAGGGAAGCAAGGGAGATATTCAAGAAGATGAGCGAGTCCTTAACTCACATAATGCTACCAACAAGTAGTATAGTTAGAAAGGGTAGAGATCTATAGATTAACTGATTACGCCTACTAATGGTTGATCTATTCATTCCTTACTCTAGTAAGCACACTTCTATCTGTCCTATACTAAACGCTCACTCTATAACTTAGGTAAACTAGCAGAGCTCTCAAAGGGGGAACCTCCTAATGTACACAGTGAAAAGGCTATTCCATTTAGCCCCTATGCTACTGCCAGCCTTAAACTCCTCTTGAAGACAATTCTAAAGAAATATGAAGGCACCTTACCAATACTATAAGTTATGCTTTCTTGCATATGAGACTTCGGTTGCTTGCATCTGATCTAATATAGGAGCCCTTCCAGTGAGTAGAAGGGGCTAGCCTGCCGTTCACTCCTCTTTGTATACTTATATACCTATATAAATAAAGTACTAAATTCAGTCAATATCAGGCCACCTTCCTGGTAATCTGAAAATGGAGGCGTTGAATATAGAATGGAATTGAACACCACCTTCCCTTGGTTAGCCACTCGTTATGTCAGGTTATTAAGAAGGACTCGCTTCTTCTAACTTCCAAGATAGCGGGCAATCCTCTAAGGCAGTCCTCTAATAGATAACATGCTAAATCAATACGCAATCCAACAAAGTGAACGATTTCCATAAAAAGTTTTGGCTTCTAAGGAAGAAAGGTCACATATACTATATCATCATAGGCAACAATCTCGGGCTTAGGCCACTACACTACCCCACCTCCAACAATCCATTATTGAGTTCAAAATGACTTTTTTTGTGTTGGTGCTAAGCTATATGATCATTCAATGAAAAGCCTAGACATTATCTATAATCGAAATTCAGTACCAGATAATCGAGACCACACGGGTGCAGTAGCCAGTGCTGGGGATCTAACCAATAGAGAACAGATGCGTTCCCCAATTGAGTGACTCCTATCTACTTCCAGTTTTCTTTGAATCTCTTATTCAAGCGTTCACTCGTCTTTCTATCAGTACCTTTAAAGTCAAGAGTCAGGTAGGAACCTTTTTAGTTCTATGTGATTGACCTGATAGCAACACTTCGTTTTAAAAACCAAAGTTCGATACATATTAATTCCCACACATTTCGGATGTCGCTTATTGGAATTGGTCTTCCTCGTCTGACTGACCAATCGCATATACTACCATTACAATATCTTTCTCGATTGATCTCGCGCATTGCACGCTATGTCAAAAAAGGTAAATATTAGTATACGGATATGATATCCCTACATGGTATGACCCAGATTCCATTGGCCTTAAAACAAAGAATTTGAGGTTGGAGTGGGTCTTTGATTGCTATTACACGGATTACTAGATAAGGGCCAAGCACGAGCTCTTCCCTTATATCCATACTACAACGAGAAGGGAGGTTGAACACTGATGATCGAAACATCTCCTTCAGTGCCTGGTCAACCATTAAAGAAAAGAAGCGGACCTATGTCTAGAAGAGAATCCCGACTAAGCTGATAGGGACGGTATAGTAACATGTGAGAACTTGTATACAATGGAAATCACATGCATTAACATACCAACTTGGATCATTACCGGAATATATGTCATCAATTGAACTGACACCAATCTGTGCTCTCGCCTAGCTCTGAACAAGAGAAGCGGGCAACCCACGTATGAAAGATCGGAATTCGCTTGGCCGGACATCCAAAACAATTCGAGATCACAGTATTGTAGGCTGCAAACCAATCTCTCTAAATGAGGTCTCAGGTCGGGGGCACGGAAAGGCTGAAAATAACGATACCAAATTGAAGAATGAGAAGAATGAGTCATAGGTTTCTTCCCGCTTCGCTTTGGGAAGGGGCATTGAAAGAACATAGACATAATGGAAATGCTCCTAGACTAAAGAAGGTTCCCTCATCAGTGTGATCGTCTCAACTCATACTACAGTAAGGAAAGAGACTTTTCTGAATAGGGAAATACCTTCCCTCTCGGAGAATAGGTTTGCAGGTGGAAGGGGCCAAGATGCTTATTTAAATGACGAAGTCGAATCTCCATTCCTTGCAAAAAAGGAAAGAAAAAGTCAGTTCACAATGATTGACTTGACTTGACTCGATTGGAATTTCATTCATTACCTTTTGGCTATTTGAGCTCACTTCATCATATTCGGGATAAACCGAAGTGCTTCGGAACTATTGACTTGGAAGAACGAAAAAGGATATGTTGCTTCGATTGGTGCTTCATCTTTCTCCTCTAAGGTCGTGGGCTGGAGTTCCTACAGACACTCCTAGGTTAATGCGTACGGAGATGCAGACAAGGACACTAACACGATAGCAATTGATTTAGGTGGGGACACCTAGGCTGGGTCCCAAGACGTATACCATTTCACCGGACAAAAAATAGGGCCTCTTGCACACCAAAAGAATCACGGCCTTTCCAGCGCAAGAACTGTTCAATGCACTTTCGAAGACATCCGATAGTGAGGTGAGGAGAGATGATGGTACGGATGAGAAGGGCAGCACGAGACGAAGTTAGGCTTTAAGAAACCTTGCCATGATGACTCAGCAATCTACAATCCCATTGGTACTCTAAAACCAAGGAGGCCTACAAGCATCTATGAGCCATCCATACAAGAAGAGAATACTTAAAAAGGTGTCGCGCTCCCGGATAATAGAGTATCCAGGTCTATCCTCAACTTAGCAATCCATGAAGCAGCCTGACCTCCTCTGATCACGTAGTTCGACCCTATCCTCATGTGTGGGGGAAGGATCGGGCCTGTGGACACTGACGAAGATCACTCAGTCCTTACAGTCGGTCAAATGCATCTCGAAGAAGTCTTCTCCAGCATACTGAAATCCTGTGATCAAGCTAGCTTAATAGAAATCGAATTCGGTACAGATATAAAGGAAGAATTATAGAGTGAATGACTTTTTTCTGGATATTCCTTATAATGTAATGTGGTATACTTATTTCTATAGTGGTTTACTCTTACCTGGCATTGAATGATTTTTCCCCTTCTTCTTACCCTTTGAAGGAAAAGTACTTATAACTTCCCCTTCACTTCGTTCAAACAACATTTCTCACTCGGGATCGAGCTCTTCTATAGCAAATTTGAAGTCATAGATGCACCTTTTGACTGGCATTCACTCCTCCAATACCAACTGATTCTGTAACGACCCGCCATCCTATGACCGGAGACCTGGTCACTAAATGGATGTCAGCCCGTTAACTGCGGGTTCACACCCGGATCTCACACAACACATCTGGAGGAGTAAGTGCCAAATAAGGCTAAATATAACAATCGCACGGACTACAAAGGTAAACGAGTGCGCAGAAGGGAAAATAATAATGTCCGTATACAGTCCAACAATAGTTACATGTCCAACAAGTTAAATAAGTACAGGCAGAAGAAAAGTACAATAACATCGGGGCATACCCCGGAACTAAGACAGCTGCTGGTCCGCACACCAAGAAGACACCACGCTTCCGCTCGCCACGAGGTCCACACCTGAAACCGCAGGGAGTGAGCCACACCAGAAATGGGCTCAGTAGGGATCATCCGATCCCCCGCCTCCCACTCACACACCCACAAGTGCAACAACAGGAATATATGGCAATTAAGTAAAGCAGTAAACATAGCACTCAACCTGATAGGAACCGTACGATAAGCAGTGTAACAAGAACAGTACCAAGTAACCCGAAGAACCCAACACAAAGTCACGTCTCACAGTCAAAGTCCACGAAGCGACTGAACCACACTGTCGACCGAAGTCAAACGTCGCCTCCCAACACTACCACCACTGCTCACGCCTGTCCACCCCTACAGTGTTCCAGGGCACTGTAGGGTGAGGCAGTGAGCCAAACTAGGACTAGCTGGACTCAGTGTACCGCCACTGCCAGCTACGTGTGCACACAAGCAGTCTAGACTACTGTCCTACCGTCCGGATTGCCTCCACGCTAGGCCTCAGCGCTTCAGGAGGGCCCTCGGGACCGGCGAACCCCCGTCAAGCCGAAGCTACAGGAACTACCCACAAGCCCAACTCTCCCGGGCTGCGTCAGGCCAAAGGGGTAAGGGTACCACTCGTAACCTTGATCAAAGGTCACATCAGGCCCAGTGGCTAAAGGGTAAACCAACTCCCACCAGTACCAGCTCCACAGCAAGAAACACGCCGGAAGCTGTCACGACAAACAGGGAAACCCCGACCCGCTGAGGCCAAGCAGCAACCCCTCGGATAGCGCACCGGCTACTCCGGCCCGACGGGCTCAAGGTGGTTCTGCTTCCCTCAGCTAAAGGTAAACCACCACATGTACCCCTTCTCCCACCGGTACGGCACAATGCCTCACAGACACCATGACCCTATCCCCATCGGTCCATGGTGACAAACATAAACCACAGTCATATCGATCCACAGTCGTATAGGCACACACACGCATAACATGATGCCATTCCACACACACAGAAGTCCTCAGTCTCAGTGTACAACGTAAAACATGCCTTAGAACCGCCAACAGTGAAACATATGTTTAAAAACCAGGGTTAAGACAGTTCTGTCTTGAATCGCGTCGACCGAGGTCGACGCCATTCAAGTCCCTTAGACGGGTTCAGTTAAAAGCCAGATTATCCCTTAAAACGCGTCCACCTGTGAAGCCGCCGTTTAAAACGCGTCAGGGTCGCCAGACGCCATTCAACCCAGAAATCCAGATTGCAGAACCCTTAAACGGGGGCATTTCCTGCCTAAATGGCGTCATGATGTCCCGACGTCCTTCTGAAAGGCGTCGTCCATCCATGACGTCATTTAACGCCAGAACCCCTAACTCAGGAAACCTCGAACAGGGAGGTTTTTGCCCTAAAACGCGTCGTACTGACCCGACGTCTTTCGGAAAGGCGTCGACCAGGCACGATGCCATTTAGCGCCAGAAACCAGGTTTCCTGGTTCGACCCGAGGGTCTCTCCCTTGAACCCCAAGCACCCCGAAAAGCCCCAAAACGCAAAGGGGGAAGATGAGAACGTCAAGCACCACGATCATGCTATGAAACCACGTCCACAAACACCGCCATTCTCACAAGGAATCCTCCTAAACATGCTCAATCTAACCCCAAACACGTCACATCACGCCAAGAAGCAAACGAGCATACATGCAAGGTTTCGTCCCCCTACCGGTTCTTGAACTCCTCCAAGCTCCTCGCCGCCGACCCGTCTCGCCCCACGCCGCCGCCGGTACCCTCGAGGACGCCGCCACTCCGCCGGGACGTCGGCCGCCGTCCGGAGAAGGGAACGCCGCGAAGGAGGTGGTGGGGTTAGAGGTGAGAGGTAGGGAGGTTATGGAGTGATGGAAGAGGAAGAAGAAGAAGGGAAGGAAGGAAGAGCGTCGGAGAGGGCGGAGAGGGTGAGGAGAGAGAGAGTGAAGGTGAGAATGAGGGGAAGAAGGGAAGGCTCGCGGGGTTAATCCGAATCCAGCTAAAACGCGTCGATCGAGGCAGACGCCATTCAGTCTGACAGGACAGCCGTACTGACAGCGGTTTGAAACGCGTCACCCTCCACGACACCGTTCAGACGACAGGACAGACCGTACTGTCAACGCTCTGGCGCCGTGCCCTGACATCGCAGAGGTCACAGTCTGAATCGCGTCGACCAACATGGACGCCGTTCAGACGATGTGACCGGGGCCGTACTCTCGCGGCCCGAAACCCGCCCACGTGGCGCACACGTGGCACAACACCCAGCAGACCTACATGGCGTCCACACAACCTGACGCCTTTTGAAAGGCGTCGAGCAGTGCTGACGCCATTCAGCCAGAAATCTCAAGACCCTCCTCAGGGTCCAAACCAGGGGATCCGGCCCGAACCCGATCCGAATACTGAACCCGAAATCTCAGTCCTTACAATCTCCCCCCCTTAAAAGAATTTCGTCCTCGAAATTAGCAACCGCTCGACGCTCAACTCGGCTAACCAACACATGCCGGCACACTGATCACAACAATCATCCTCACCAATCACACACACAGGGCTCCACAGAAAAAGCCAAACAAACTCACGCCAAGCTAACCAAGATTCTCAATTCTGACGAAAGCTGAAAGATCAACGTTAACCACACACTAGCAAGGCACATATTACAAAACCGATTCTCCACCAAACCCAAGTACATACAAGCGCCACAAGAGTACACAACCATCTCCGAACAAGACAAAATAAAAGTGCTCATCTAGCACAGCCTCTCGAAGCTCCACAAAGAGACGCGACTCCACTCACGTCTCGAACACCTACTGTCCACTCGGCTCCTGACCTGCCTTATTCTTCTGGGGACAGTTCCTTGCGAGATGTCCCTTCCTGCCACAGGCGAAACAGCTACCAGTGATCAAGGGACATATCCGGTTGCCATGAAACCTGCTACAACGGGGACAACGATCTGCAGCGTCCTGCCTCGCCTCCTGCTGCTAGCTGACCTCTGTCTGCATCTGCTGAACCGAACCATCCTCATCCTCGTCACAAGGAACTTCCTGGAACTCGACCTCAAAAGAACTCGAACCGCCTGACGAAAAGACCGCTGATCTATCCCTGCTATGCTGCTTCCCTTGTGCTGAATGTTCCGATTCCTTTGCCGTGTGTTGAAACTGCATCTCCACCGCTACCCCGCACCGAACCGCTGATGCCAGATCCTTACAACAATGAGCTGCCACAAACTCCCTCAAATCATACCGAAGTCCATCCACGAATTTCTCCGTCCTAAGATCCTCACGCTCAGATATGTGTGGAGCAAACCTTCCCAGAGCCACAATTTTCATCTGATATTCTAGAACTGACGCATCACCCTGCACCAACTCCATAAATTCCCTTTCCTTGGCCCTACGAACATGCCTCGGAAGGTACTGACCACTAAACTCTCTCACAAAGCCTTCCCAAGGAATCTCTCTCAAAGGCCTATCTGGAAACATCAACCCCTTGATGGTAACCCACCAATCATAAGCATCGCCCTTCAGCAAGTAGGTCGCCAACAAGGTCTTGTCACTCTCAGCACATTCTAGAACATCAAACACCTTCTCCACTTCCTTAATCCATTGAGCTGCCGCATCTGGAACAGGTTGACCCGTGAAAGAAGGGGGCTTCAACTTCAAGAACCGCTCCACTACCGTGGATTGGCCACCTCGGGAGCTGGACCCCTCACTTCCATCTCCCTGCTGATATCTAGACATAGCCCCAATCATAGCTTCCATGAAATGATCCACATTATGTCCTTCTGCCCCTGAACCACCACCATATGCTCTCGAACCACGAGCCAACGGAACTCTCCTCTTCAGTGCCATCACAACCCCACAAACACGAAAATTGAACCAAAACACGTCAAAACCTATCAATCTATACCAGCAGCCATCGCCTGTACAGACTCGTACTTATTGTTGGACTATAATATCTAACCTAGTTTATCACATACTCGACCAGACTGAGCTCTGATACCAACTGTAACGACCCGCCATCCTATGACCGGAGACCCGGTCACTAAATGGATATCGGCCCGTTAACTGCGGGTTCACACCCGGATCTCACACAACACATCTGGAGGAGTAAGTGCCAAACAAGGCTAAATATAACAATCGCACGGACTACAAAGGTAAACGAGTGCGCAGAAGGGAAAATAATAATGTCCGTATACAGTCCAACAATAGTTACATGTCCAACAAGTTAAATAAGTACAGGCAGAAGAAAAGTACAATAACATCGGGGCATACCCCGGAACTAAGACAGCTGCTGGTCCGCACACCAAGAAGACACCACGCTTCCGCTCGCCACGAGGTCCACACCTGAAACCGCAGGGAGTGAGCCACACCAGAAATGGGCTCAGTAGGGATCATCCGATCCCCCGCCTCCCACTCACACACCCACAAGTGCAACAACAGGAATATATGGCAATTAAGTAAAGCAGTAAACATAACACTCAACCTGATAGGAACTGTACGATAAGCAGTGTAACAAGAACAGTACCAAGTAACCCGAAGAACCCAACACAAAGTCACGTCTCACAGTCAAAGTCCACGAAGCGACTGAACCACACTGTCGACCGAAGTCAAACGTCGCCTCCCAACACTACCACCACTGCTCACGCCTGTCCACCCCTACAGTGTTCCGGGGCACTGTAGGGTGAGGCAGTGAGCCAAACTAGGACTAGCTGGACTCAGTGTACCGCCACTGCCAGCTACGTGTGCACACAAGCAATCTAGACTACTGTCCTACCGTCCGGATTGCCTCCACGCTAGGCCTCAGCGCTTCAGGAGGGCCCTGGGGACCGGCGAACCCCCGTCAAGCCGAAGCTACAGGAACTACCCACAAGCCCAACTCTCCCGAGCTGCGTCAGGCCAAAGGGCTAAGGGTACCACTCGTAACCTTGATCAAAGGTCACATCAGGCCCAGTAGCTAAAGGGTAAACCAACTCCCACCAGTACCAGCTCCACAGCAAGAAACACGCCGGAAGCTGTCACGACAAACAGGGAAACCCCGACCCGCTGAGGCCAAGCAGCAACCCCTCGGATAGCGCACCAGCTACTCCGGCCCGACGGGCTCAAGGTGGTTCTGCTTCCCTCAGCTAAAGGTAAACCACCACATATACCCCTTCTCCCACCGGTACGGCACAATGCCTCACAGACACCATGACCCTGTCCCCATCGGTCCATGGTGACAAACATAAACCACAGTCATATCGATCCACAGTCGTATAGGCACACACACGCATAACATGATGCCATTCCACACACACAGAAGTCCTCAGTCTCAGTGTACAACGTAAAACATGCCTTAGAACCGCCAACAGTGAAACATATGTTTAAAAACCAGGGTTAAGACAGTTCTGTCTTGAATCGCGTCGACCGAGGTCGACGCCATTCAAGTCCCTTAGACGGGTTCAGTTAAAAGCCAGATTATCCCTTAAAACGCGTCCACCTGTGAAGCCGCCGTTTAAAACGCGTCAGGGTCGCCAGACGCCATTCAACCCAGAAATCCAGATTGCAGAACCCTTAAACGGGGGCATTTCCTGCCTAAATGGCGTCATGATGTCCCGACGTCCTTCTGAAAGGCGTCGTCCATCCATGACGTCATTTAGCGCAAGAACTCCTAACTCAGGAAACCTCGAACA
Organism: Zantedeschia hybrid cultivar; assembly: GCA_030544215.1. NCBI lineage: Eukaryota > Viridiplantae > Streptophyta > Magnoliopsida > Alismatales > Araceae > Zantedeschia > Zantedeschia hybrid cultivar. Next base: position 48,758,538 of record JARZZO010000009.1, read on the forward strand.
GGGAGGTTTTTGCCCTAAAACGCGTCGTACTGACCCGACGTCTTTCGGAAAGGCGTCGACCAGGCACGACGCCATTTAGCTCCAGAAACCAGGTTTCCTGGTTCGACTCGAGGGTCTCTCCCTTGAACCCCAAGCACCCCGAAAAGCCCTAAAACGCAAAGGGGGAAGATGAGAACGTCAAGCACCACGATCATGCTATGAAACCACGTCCACAAACACCGCCATTCCCACAAGGAATCCTCCTAAACATGCTCAATCTAACCCCAAACACGTCACATCACGCCAAGAAGCAAACGAGCACACATGCAGGGTTTCGTCCCCCTACCGGTTCTTGAACTCCTCCAAGCTCCTCGCCGCCGACCCGTCTCGCCCCACGCCGCCGCCGGTACCCTCGAGGACGCCGCCACTCCGCCGGGACGTCGGCCGCCGTCCGGAGAAGGGAACGCCGCGAAGGAGGTGGTGGGGTTAGAGGTGAGAGGTAGGGAGGTTATGGAGTGATGGAAGAGGAAGAAGAGGAAGGGAAGGAAGGAAGAGCGTCGGAGAGGGCGGAGAGGGTGAGGAGAGAGAGAGTGAAGGTGAGAATGAGGGGAAGAAGGGAAGGCTCGCGGGGTCAATCCGAATCCAGCTAAAACGCGTCGATCGAGGCAGACGCCATTCAGTCTGACAGGACAGCCGTACTGACAGCGGTCTGAAACGCGTCACCCTCCACGGACGCCGTTCAGACGACAGGACAGGCCGTACTGTCAACGCTCTGGCGCCGTGCCCTGACATCGCAGAGGTCACAGTCTGAATCGCGTCGACCAACATGGACGCCGTTCAGACGATGTGACCGGGGCCGTACTCTCGCGGCCCGAAACCCGCCCACGTGGCGCACACGTGGCACAACACCCAGCAGACCTAAATGGCGTCCACACAACCTGACGCCTTTTTAAAGGCGTCGAGCAATGCTGATGCTATTCAGCCAGAAATCTCAAGACCCTCCTCAGGGTCCAAACCAGGGGATCCGGCCCGAACCCGACCCGAATACTGAACCCGAAACCTCAGTCCTTACAGATTCAATGTCACTTTAACTAGGGATCAAATCCTTCCTAAAAGCATTTCCCCTAGAGCTGGTCCCTCCGAAATCGATGATTCTTGGCTACTTGATTAGTCAAACTATAAAGCTCCTGACTTCTTTTTATACTGCGAGTGACGAACTATAGCCATTCACGGTCACTGCTGTCCTACTTGACTTTCTTGTTGAAATCTCACCCAAGCCCATCAAGCATTTTCACTCGAGAGGAAATAGCTGACCAAGAGACAAGACTTACCAGACTCTATGCTCGTAAGGCTTCTCGAGAGTCTGACTAATGGCATACTTCTTCAATCGAATGCTCCTGGGCAAACAAAAGGAAGATGACATAGACTATGCCCTTTCTTCAAAAGAGCCATCACAGCTTATGAAAGAGAAGCTTAGGAATGGCTAATTAAGGTACTGATCAACTGAGACGGAGAGAGCCCTTTTTCAGTCTTGTCAGAATAGCCACCAACGGGGCGATTAAAGGGGCATTTCTTAGGTTAGTTAGCTAATGAGAGTACGACTTTAGTTCCAGAGATAGCGATTCGGCTTAGTTCAAATAGCCCTAGTCTAACTCATCAAAGAGAGATCCCTACTCTGATTGCTTAAAAGCAAGTTCAGTCACCCGAAGGTAATTTGAATCACTCTTCTTTCAGCTCTTGCGAAAATGGTCCATGTGGTTTGTTTTCCCTTGTAACTATGCTTTTTGTGGTGTACTTTTGTCGAATCTTCACTCTTGCTTTCATGGGAACAAGAATACCTATGGTTGAAGAAGTTGTGAACTCTTCTGTATTCTCTCACATGTAAGATAGGCAAGTGCCCCAATGAAAACAAGAATCAGAGTTCACATCTCAGTCTATATTTATATAGCTATGATTTGATCTCTCAAGATCTCATATTCGGATTTGGATGCTTTCCATCCCTGTTAACGAAAGCTAATCCACTTCCCTACTGAAGGAATGGAAGTTAGTGTTAGTCTGATTCTTTGCTTTGTTCACTCGGAGTTCCGTCTTTTTGAAATAGTAAGATCACTTCCTTTAACGGGAGCAACAACTCCCTTTACTTATTCTTCTACCGCTCCTTCCCAAAAGAAGACTTAGGGCTATTTGAACTAGTTTCAAAGGTGTGATTGTCCTTTGGGGGCCCTTTCATCACAATCTCTTTCTCTTTTGAATACATTCATACACAACGATTATTCCCAACTCTCCAATCTAATGTTAATTGGCAAGGCTCCTCGAACCAGACCAGATGATTTTAGAGCTTCTACTCTAGCCAAGTCAAGCTTTCGTAGCTCTTAAAGGGCTGGTCTAGCGATTTGTTGAATAGAGGGAGTAGGTTCGATGAACCTACCCGGTTAGACCACTGCAGGGAGCCAGGGAGCAAGCACTTACGTATCAAAACAGGTTCACTCAGTTGAACAAAATGACAAAGATTCCAAACCAGCTCTTCAAAGATGAGGGAACCTGTCAAGTTTATTAGTTAAGGTGCGATAGGTTAAGATCGGTAAGTATCCAATTCCTACTGCTGCTAAGCTAATTACATCTCGTCTGCTAGAGACCTTCCTTGCTTAGGGCTATGATTCCAAGAAGGAAAAGCATTCGCCACCTCCATTCAAAATAGAAGGAGGAGCCTTTCTTCATCGCCAATTGCATGGTGACTCTTTTCATTTCCTCTGTCACTGAGTCTTGACTTTATTGTTTATCACCTTGCACCTGCTACCTTTAGAGAGTAGATTCGTAAAAAGACTAAGATCGGACTCAGGCAAGTTGAATCCCATGCTTGGGCATGGGTACGAAACTAGGCATTCCCACCTTTCAATCAAAAGAAGTAGCCCTGCCTTCTTCACTGATTACGGTCAATTCATATTCCTATTGCCCTTACTAAAACACAAAGTGCAGATAAGGCTAAAACATTAGATACTTGCGATAAGTCTAAACCTTACTCCGCTTCTTTGCACTCACTCTCTTTTAAGATGGTTAAGGCAACTTACCATACATAAAGCTACTCTTATTCTTCCAGAACAGGACTTATTCATCTGCACCGATTATTTCGCACCAACAGAAAAGACTGGCTACCTACAGCACCTCAGGTTACTACTCCCTGAATAGTAGACAAGGTAGTAGCTATTCTTATGTTAATAAAATATATGTATCGCCTACCGGGTATAGCATGAATCAAGGCTACGATCTTTATTCGATTATGGTATTTATAGCAGGGAATAGCCTTTTTCTTCTCTTTGAAACCGAGAACCGGAAGGACAGACATTCATGACTGTGGGAACTCCTACTTCTAGGCTACTAACGTAATTCCTTTCTTTGACTTTTTAAGCAAATGGACTAATTAGCTATGTAAAAGCTGCTAGTCGAACTAGAGTGGGAAGGATTGTTGTTAAGCTAAGACCGCTTCTCCCTATTCTACATATTCAAATCTTGAAATCAGACTGAACCACTTCAAGCGAATCTTAGCCCCTTCGGGACCCAATGAAAACAAGGATCAGAAGGACAGGCTGCTAACTTTGGCTCCTAAATCACATCCCCTATTCGGCTACCCTTGACTAGGCTATCCTATTCTTCGCAGAGAGAACGAAATGCTTTGGTCACGACAATAAGTCAAATGTGACAGCGCTTTTCACGTGTCGAATTAAGATTTTCATTCTCTTCCCCTTCCCGAATTAAGGAGGGCCCATTCCTTAGACATGCTCAAAGGAACCAAAAAAGAAATACGCACCCGGTAAGGCTCGAAAAAGTCCAAAATCATTGTCTTTTCAAGGCCGAAGGAAAAGTCAGAGACAGAGACCGTCCACTTCGGGCACCTCTGAAGAGGGTGACGTCCTTCCACGAAGCCTTCCTACCCATATTCAAATCAGTACAAAGGCAAGTATATATTCGGAGGGAAAAGGATAAGGAAAAGTGAGACTATGCCATATGGCCACTACAAATAAATTCAAAGTCTTATTCGAGTGATACCAAACATACACACTTGGAAAAAAGGAAGAATTAGCTAATAATATAGCTGGATCAAAGGACAAGAAGTGAAAAAGCAGAAAGAAGTCAACGTAAGAAAGCAAAAAAGATAACAAGGCGACCGACGGGGGGAGAAAGGAGAAAAGGGGTGGTCAATTCATTCTATAAGAATAGGAGGCCGAGTGGAACAGAAGATAGAGCCAGCACTATTTCCAGTACGGGAGCTAGAGGAGAGAGTTTGAGCTTGCGATGAGATTGATATTTACGAAGGTGCAGTTGGATGGGGACGGTTCCATTGTATTCGGGTTTAATTTTATATTACTAAGACCTTACGGAGAGCGATAATGATTTCTTTCTCTGGTCTTGATCCAGTTGGGTTTCCTTTCAAATACGAACGTTTCTTTACCTCCTTTATGCTATTTCTACAGGTCACAATGAAAAGGATTCTGCGTTACTACTTCATGCGAAGGAAGAAAGGATGCAAGCGGAGTCTCAGTACGGCGATTGGCTACGGGCTGGTCCTGATAGAGATAGAAAGAGAGTTTTTACTGGTGGAAGAGTGGAGTCCTCTTCTAGCCTATCAACAAGTGCCAAGGAGAAGTTGTCGTCTCCAATGCAAAGAAAGGAAGCAGAAACCCGCTTTAAGCAAATTCCGGACTCTTCACGCGCGGCTACTCAATCAATCAATTTGATGATTGAGCTTAACAACTTAGCTGACCTAGGACCGAACTTTAAATATGCACGTAGCTCATCATAAGACCTTAACCCGAAGTCCTACCCATCGACTGAAAAGGTAGTTACAGGACAACCTTTCCGAGTTCTAACTTCCAAACCTATAACTTGGTTAGCTTGCCTGCTTCCTATCTGACCTATCAATCAAAGAAATGTTCTAGTTCCGCGATACGAGCTTGACTGTCACTCTGAGAGTTTCTTTATTGGTTGGGGCTCCCTTCCCTACTGATCATAAAACAAATGAACGTGGTTAGAAAGATGGCACATCGATCTTCTGTACCGAAAGGGCTAGACCCTGTTTGTACTGCGCAACGAAGAAAATCCGCGTTCCTTGGAAAAAGCATTCCTAACTCCGAAGTTTCAAAGGAGACTTGTACTTCTAAAGAGCCCTTCATTATGCGACTCAGATACGCGAGTATTCGTGTCTCAGCCAGAAGGGGTCATAGGACTGACTCAGCCAAAGCGTTAGAAGTATGATCTCCCAATGTATAAGCTTTGGCCTGCCTTCTTCCCTTATCTAATCTTTTAGGTAATAAGAAAGTGGTGTGAATTGTCACGCTAAGGAGTTGACCAGTGACATTTCTGTCTCGATTGAAGTAAACCTTACTAGACTCGCTTGTAGGAGATCATCACTTAGAAGGGAGTTATTTCACTAAAAAAACAAGAGAAGAGCAGGGCCTAGGTCATCACTCTTGATCTAGCCCCACTTTCTTTGGCAATTTATCGACATGTTGTTTCAAATATCCTTGAAAATACATACCCTGCAACCCGCTGTAGGTTTTGCCAGTGATGTGTAGTAGGTTTGTTCAGTAGAGATGGGTAGAGCGCACAAGGAGAGTACTCGACCTAGCTTGGTGAAAACACCGAACGACAGAAGAACATATATCGAGCACGTGCTACGCAGACGTTTTTGTGACTTTGGTGACGAGCTCCTTATCTAGGATCGAGTCTAGTTATGTGTTTTATTTTAATCTAGCCTTAAAGGCTATTTCTGTCATTTTCCTACTCCTAGGACATGTTTGGTATTTCTTTTTTTAATGAGGTTATTCCTGTCTTGACTAAGAGATCTCCTTCCCTATATAAAGGGGTCATCTCTTTCCTTGTAGGCATGCTAGAATGAATGAGAAATTTGTGTTATTGTGTTCTCTCCCCTCCTCATAGTGTGAGATGAGAGCCCGTCCCTCCACGGAGGTCACCTGAAAGAGGTTCCGGTGAGAGGCCGTGGACGTGAGGCCCGTGTTCGTGTCGTCCCGCCCGCCTTCGACCCACCGCCTCGCCGACGTTCTGCGTCAAATTTGTTACCAGAGCCAGCCTTGGGGCGTTCCAACCACCCCAAGATCCTTAATTCGATCATCCGCTCCGTCGTCACCGGTGGCCTCTCCACCACCGACTCACTACCGTCCGTAAGCACCACAACCCACCCGCCGCTATCATTCTCCCTCTCTGTTGTTTCCTGCGTCTCCCACCGCCACTCACAACCAGCAGCGGCAACAACTGCCCACCCGACGTGGCCATCATCTGCAGCCCACAAGCCACTCCCGCTATGTCTCATCTCCCTTCTCATCGTCCTCCTTGACGACGAGGACGCCAAGGGCTGCCACCAACTGGGCGACCACAACAACAGCAACCACGAGCTGCTGCCCGGGCCCCTTAGCTCGTCGGTGACGAGCCCTGCTGTCCTCCTCCTACCCATCAACCTCCCACCACCTTTTCTCTCTCCTCTATCCCTCTCCCTCTCCACTGTTCTCCTGCGCCTCCCACCGCCTGTAACGACTCGCCACCCTATAATTGGGGATCCGATTACTAAATGGGTACCGAATCATTAATTTGGAACCAAACTAGAATCTAAGTAAGTCTGGAAAATAAATAATAAACTAAGCTAAACATTCACATCGCATTGAATTTGAAATGAAAATCCAGGAATTAAAAGTTATTACAATGCGACTCGATACAGCAAATAATTACATACTCCAACAGAAAAGGAATAATTAATCATACAGGCCAGAAATGAAATAACAACTACGTCGGGGCATACCCCGGAAGAACAGCTGACGGCGCTCAACACACAGCCGCACTCTCCAACCATGATCTAAGTAAGTCTGAAAAATAAATAATAAACTAAGCTAAACATTCACATCGCATTGAATTTGAAATGAAAATGCAGGAATTAAAAGTTATTACAATGCGACTCGATACAACAAATAATTACATACTCCAACAGAAAAGGAATAATTAATCATACAGGTCAGAAATGAAATAACAACTACGTCGGGGCATACCCCGGAATAACAGCTGATGGCGCTCATCACCTGAAAACCGCAGGGGGGTGAGTCTCAAAGACAAGACTCAGTAGGGATCCTTCGATCCCCACTGCCCACGCACACACCCACAAGTGAAAAATACAAATGACGGTAAAGTAACAAGCACAGTGGTAATTACTATTCCTAGATCTCAATGCGAATCACATGCAGTCGAAATGTATTAAACATGCATATTTCTAAACCAGACGACTAGGGAACCCACAACCGCCGTCTCGATAGAACACGCTAACCACACAAACAACAGTGGGAAAAACATCGACCCACTGAGACCAAGCAGTAACCCCTCGGATAGCACTCTAGCTACTCCGGCCCAACTGGCTCAGGTGGCTACTCCTTCCCTCAGCATGAGTGACACTCCGAAAGTACCACACCCACACCGGTACTAGCTGACCCCGGGGTTCACCAGGTGACCCTCTCTCACTAGGCGTCACCCCGCCCACGCCCCCACCGGCACTGTGCTCTACCCACACCAGCACAGGATGATAAAGCGCTACAACTGTCACTCCAGGTCCACAGTAACACAAAACCCGGCACAGTACGATCCGGTCACGTGAAAAGCCCGCGATCGACACACAACGCAGTGCCATCCGGTCATGAAGAATCCATCATTATCGAATGCACTAAAGCATGCATTAACCATCTATCTAGCAGTATGAACACATTTTACTGGCATGAATTAGTGTAGTTCTGTCTTGAATCGCGTCGCCCAAGGCCGACGCCATTCAAGCTCCATGTATTGGTTCATAAAACATCGGCCTCAGAATCTGGCCTAAAAAGCGTCGACACCAGCGGTCGCCTTTTGAAAGGCGTCAACATCTTCAGACGCCATTTAGCACAGAAATCCAGGATTTGCAGAAAACATTAATTAGGAGATTTCTGCCTTAAAAGGCGTCATGGTTACTCGACGCTATTACGAATCGCGTCGCCCACCCATGACGTCTTTTAGTCCCAGAATCCCCGAACTGACAGAGCCTCAGTAAAACGATTCATGCCTAAAAGGCGTCATGATGGCCCGACGCCTTTCAAAAAGGCGTCGTCCATGCACGACGTCTTTCAACGCCAAGAACCAGATCTATTACGAGCCCAAGGGCCCCCCTTTTCGCCCCCAAAAATTCCAAAATCACTTAAAACGGAGGAGAAAGAGAGACAAATCCAATCATCATAAATCCACATTCATAGAAATCCCCCATTCCATCAAGAAGAACTCCTAAACATGCTTTTTCTACCCCTAAAACCATAGATCTAAAACATGCTTCAAGAGGGAGAATCATGGTTTGAACATTGAACACTATGGGAATCGTCATCCTACCAGTTACTTGAACTCCTCCAAGCTTCAAGCCGTCCACCCGACTCGCCCCACGCCGCCGCCGGTACCGCCGTGGTCGTCCTTACACCACCGTGACGTCGGCCGCCGTCCGGAGAGTAAAACGCCGCAGTGGAAGTGGAGGTTGTAAGGATCGAAACTTTCGGATCCGGTTTTCGAGGACGGACCCTGTAGTTCTGGCCCTAGTGGGGTCTGGGGCTCTGTAATGTTTCGCGTCGAGCCGACTTGACGCGGTTTAAACGGCGTCCACCGTTGCAGACGCGTTTTAGGATCTGCCACGTGGGTGCCACGTGGGCTGGCTTTGGGCCGCGAGAGTACGGCCCTGTCGTGTCGTCTGAACGGCGCCCGCATGGGACGACGCCTTTCAGACTGCGACTCTGGGATTGTCAGAGTACGGCCCTGACATGTCTCCTGAACGGCGTCTGTATAGAACGACGCGTTTCAGAGTCCTGTCAGAGCAGCCGTCACATCACCTGATAGGCGTCCGTTTATGTCGACGCGTTTTAGCCAGTCTCTGGTTAATCCCGTGAGCCCTCCTTCTTTCCCTCACTTTTCTTCCTTCTCTCTTCCTCTCCTTCCCTTCCGGCGAACTCGGCGGCGATTCCTCCGCCTCCCTCTTTTCCTCCCACCATTTCACCTCTCCCTCCACTCCATCCTCTACCTAGCTCCTACCACTACCACCTCCACTTCCACTGCGGCGTTCAACTCTCCGGACGGCGGCCGACGTCACGGTGGAGTAAGGACGACCACGGCGGTACCGGCGGCGGCGTGGGGCGAGACGGGTGGATGGCTTGAAGCTTGGAGGAGTTCAAGTATCCGGTAGGGTGACGGTTCCCATAGCATCGTGTTTAAGCCATGTTTCCCCCGTTTAAGCATGTTATAGATCTTTGATTTTGGGGGGGATAGAACAAGCATGTTTAGGAGTTCTTTTGATGATATGGGGAATTTTTATGAATGTGATTTCCTGTTGATTGAATTGCTCCTCTTTCTCCTCCGTTTTTGGGTGATTGTGGGGCTGTTTGGGATGAAAAGGGAGCCCTCGGGCTCATGGCAGACTGGTTCCTGGGGTTGAAAGACGTTGTGCATGGACGACGCCTTTTTGAAGGGCGTCGGGCCATTACGACGCCTTTTAGGCAGGAATCGCCTTTCTGAGAGTCTGCCAGTTCGGAGATTCTGGGACTAAAAGACGTCATGGGTGGGCGACGCAATTTGAATAGCGTCGGGTAGCCATGACGCCTTTTAAGACAGAAATCCCTTGAGTAATGTTTTCTAGAATTTCTGGATTTCTGTGCTAAATGGCGTCTGAGGATGTCGACGCCTTTCAAAAGGCGACCACTAGTGTCGACGCCTTTTAGGCCTGATTCTGAAGACAGTGTTTTACATAAACCAGTACATGGAGCTTGAATGGCGTCGGCCTTGGGCGACGCGATTCAAGACAGAATCTCATTAATTCATGCCAGTAAAATGTGTTCATACTGCTAGATAGTTGGTTAGTGCATGCTTTAGTGTACTCGGTAGAAATGGATTCTTCATGACCGGATGGCACTGCGTTGTGTGTCGTGCGATCGCGGGCTTTTCACGTGACCGGATCGTACTGTGCCGGGTTCTGGTGTTTTGTGTTACTGTGGACCTGGAGTGACATTGTAGCGCTTTATCACCCTGTGCTGGTGGGGGCGTGAGCACAGCGCCGGTGGGGGCGTGGGCGGGGTGACGTCTAGTGAGAGAGGGTTACCTGGTGAACCCCGGGGTCAGCTAGTACCGGTGTCGGAGTGGTACATTCGGAGAGTCACTCGTGCTGAGGGAAGGAGTAACCACCTGAGCCAGTTGGGCCGGAGTAGCCAGCGTGCTATCCGAGGGGTTACTGCTTGGTCTCAGTGGGTCGAGGTTTTTCCCACCGTTGTTTGTGTGGTTGGCGTATTCTATCGAGGCGGCAGTGATGGGTTCCCTTAGTTTAGAAATATGCATGTTTAATACACTTCGACTGCATGTGATTTTACGTTGAGAATTAGGAATTGTACCTACTACTGTGCTTGTTACTTTACCGTTAGCTGTATTTTGCACTTGTGGGTGTGTGCGTGGGCAGTGGGGATTGAAGGATCCCTACTGAGTCTTGTCTTAAGACTCACCCCTGCGGTTTTCAGGTGAGGACTCCCAGCAGACCTAGAGCGGCGTGTGCGGCCGTGTGTTGAGCGCCTTCAGCGGTTGTTCCGGGGTATACCCCGATGTAGTTGTTATTTATTTCTGGCCTGTATGTTTAATTATTTCTTTCAGTTGGAGTATGTAATTATTTGCTGTATCGAGTCGCATTGTAATAATTTTAATTCCTACACTTTCATTTCAATTCAATGCGATGTGAATGTTTAGCTTAGTTTATTATTTATTTCCCAGACTTACTTAGATCCTGGTTTGGTTCCAAATTAATGATTCGGTACCCATTTAGTAATCGGATCCCCGATTATAGGGTGGCGGGTCGTTACAGAGGTGGTAGTGGTGGGAGCTAGGTGGGTGATGGAGTGGAGGGAAGGATGAAGTGGTGGGAGGAAAAGAGGGAGGAGAAGGGGCCGCCGCCGGAATCGCCGGAAGGGATGAGAGGAAGAGAGAAGGAAGAAAATGAGGGAAAGAAGGAGGGCTCGCGGGGTTAACAAGAGACTGGCTAAAACGCGTCGACACGGACGGACGCCTATCAGGTGACGTGACGGCCGCTCTGACAGGACTCTGAAACGCGTCGTTCCATCAAGACGCCGTTCAGGAGACATGTCAGGGCCGTACTCTGACAATCCCAGAGTCGCAGTCTGAAAGGCGTCGTCCCATGCGGACGCCGTTCAGACGACACGACAGAGTCGCACTCTCGCGGCCCAAAGCCAGCCCACGTGGCACAATCTAAAACGCGTCTGCCACGCCGGACGCCGTTTAAACCGCGTCGAGCCAGAACAGGGTCCCAGCCCCGCTAGGGCCTGAACTACAGGATCTGACCCAGAAAATCGGATCCGAAAATCTCAATCCTTACATTCTCCCCCCCTTAAAAGAATTTCGCCCCCGAAATTGACTGCTAGAATTAACAAGGTCAAAAAGCAGAGATACAAGCTCACAAGGAGACTTACGAAAAAAGGTAAGGAAACTGCTCCCGCATCTCCTCCTCACGCTCCCAGGTTGCCTCGCCCCCGGAGCGGTACTGCCAAATCACCTTGACCAAAGGCACCACTTTGTTCCGAAGGACCTGTTCTCTGCGATCCTCAATACGAAGAGAAAACTCTGGAAAGGACAGGTCCTCAGCGACCTCCAACTCTGAAAAATCTAAAACATGGGACGGATCCTGAACATACTTTCTCAACAAGGAAACATGGAACACATCGTGCACCCCTGCAATACTGGGCGGCAAGGCCAGCTGATACGCGGTTTCCCCAATTCGAGCAAGAATGGGAAAAGGTCCAATATATCGCGGACTCAGATTGCCTCGCTTCCCGAATCTCATCACACCCTTGGAGGGTGAGACTCGGAGAAACACGTGGTCCCCAACCCCAAACTCAAGTGGTCTCCGTCGGACGTCAGCATAACTCTTCTGCCTACTCTGAGCTGCGGTCAACCTCTGCCAAACTGTCCTGGCGATCTCAGCACACTGCTGTACTAACTCTGGTCCCGCTATCTGTCTTTCACCAATCTCGGACCAACACACAGGAGATCGACACGATCGCCCGTACAAAGTCTCGTAAGGCGCCATACCGATACTGGAATGATAACTGTTGTTGTAGGCAAACTCCACCGTAGACAAATGTTGCTCCCAAGAACCTCCCCAGTCTAAGCAACATGCTCTGAGCATATCCTCCAGAGTCTGAATGGTCCTCTCCGACTGCCCATCAGTCCCGGGATGGTAGGCCGAACTGAAAGCCAACTGCGTACCCAAGGCCTTCTAAAAACTCTTCCAGAACCTGGAAGTAAACCTCGGATCCCGATCTGATACGATGGACAAAGGTACCCCGTGCAGAGAGATGATCCGATCTACAAATAACTTGGCCAACTTACCGACTGACCAGTCCTTCCTAATAGCTAGGAAGTGTGCCGACTTGGCCAGCCGATCAACAATGACCCAGATAGCGTCTCTCCTGCTAGGGGATGCAGGTAGTCCCATCACAAAGTCCATAGTCACATGCTCCCATTTCCATTCTGGAATCGGCAAGGGCTGCAACAACCCTCTAGGTCTCTGATGCTCGGCTTTAACCCGCTGACAAGTCATGCATCTAGCCACATACTCAGCCACATCTTTCTTCATACCAGGCCACCAGAAGTGCCTTCTCAAACAATGATACATCTTGGTTGTCCCGGGATGCACTGTATATCTAGAACGGTGCGCCTCATCAAGTACACACCTGCGCACGTCCTCCTCGGTTGGAACATAAAGTCTACCTCTAAACCTGACAGTACCGTCATCCCACAACTCCACCTCTGACCTCTAGAGAATCTGTGGTAACTCAACATCTGCCCTCTGAGCCTCAATCACAGCATGATACACTGCTGGTCTCACAGTCAAGCTGACCAACACGGCTCTATCATCTTCATGTGGAACCCTAAAGGAAGATTCCACAACCTGCTCGAATAATTTCCATTCTTGAATCATAAGGTATGACATGACCGTCTTCCGACTCAAGGCGTCTGCCACTACATTCGCCTTGTCCGGATGATAAGAAAGGTCAAAGTCATAATCCTTAATGAACTCCATCCACCTTCGCTGTCTCAAATTCAGGTCTCTCTGAGTGAACACATACTTCAGGCTCTTGTGATCAGTAAAAACCTGAAATTTCTCCCCGTATAAGTAGTGTCTCCAAATCTTAAGTGCAAATACCACAGCTGCCAGTTCCAAATCATTGGTAGGATAGTTCTCCTCATGCTTCTTCAGCTGCCGAGAAGCGTAAGCCACTACCCTGCCATGCTGCATTAGAACTGTGCCCAAACCTCGACGGGACGCGTCTGAGTAAACCACAAACCCACCTGACCCAGATGGAAGCACCAACACTGGGGCTGACGTGAGGTGAGTTTTTAACTCAATGAAACTCCGCTCACAATCCTCGGTCCACACAAAACGAACTCCCTTTCGAGTCAACCTCGACAAGGGGGCCGCTATCGAAGAAAACCCCTGAACAAACCGCCTGTAATAACCGGCAAGCCCCAAGAAGCTCCTGATCTCAGTCACTGAAGTCGGCCTGCTCCAATCCATCACCGTCTCGATCTTGGCTGGATCCACTGCAATATCTTCGCCAGAAATGACATGCCGAAGGAAGTGCACCTCGTATAGCCAGAATTTACACTTGGCGTAAAGTTGGTGCTCTCTCAAGACCTGCAACACCACCCGAAGATGAGTGGCGTGCTCCTCCTCAGAAAAAGAATATATTAAAATATCATCAACAAATACTACCACAAACTGGTCCAGGTAGGTCCTGAAGACTCGGTTCATCAGATCCATAAAAGCCGCCGGAGCATTGGTCAAGCCGAAAGGCATAACCAAAAACTCATAATGTCCATACCGAGTCCTAAAAGTCGTCTTACTAACATCAACATCCCGGATCCTCATCTGATAATATCCAGATCTCAGGTCAATCTTAGAAAACACCTTCGCAGACTGCGGCTGATCCATCAAATCATCGATCCTTGGAAGTGGGTACTTATTCTTTATCGTCACCTGGTTCAGCTGCCTATATAATCAATGCACAATCTCAGAGAAACCATCCTTCTTCCTGACAAATAGGACTGGAGCACCCCACGGAGAAGTACTAGGACGAATGAAACCCTTATCCAGCAACTCCTGCAACTGCGCCTTCAACTCAGCGAGTTCGGCTGGCGCCATCCGATACGGAGCCTTAGACAAGGGCGCCGTACCCGGTGCAAGCTCGATGGTAAACTCGACCTCTCGCTGAGAAGGAAGGTCAGGCAGCTCCTCAGAAAACACATCTACGAAGTCACACACTACAGGCACCTCCCAAGGACTGGGACTATCACGGACATCAGAAACAACAACAGAGGCAAGGAAGGCTTCACAACCACCAGCAAGCAACCTCCGAGCCTGAAAGGCAGAAATGAGAATACCTCGAGAAGAGAGCCTAATACCTTAGAAATAGAAGGTCGGGATGTCCGGAATAGAGAAATGCACCCTCTTCCTGTGGCAGTCCACCTCAGCATAAAAAGCTTCCAACCAATCTATGCCCAGGATGATATCAAAGTCACGAATGGCAAGTACAACCAACTGGGCAGGTAACTCATGGCCCTCAATAGTCAAGGGAACATCTCTCAAACAATTATAAGATAACATAAAATCCCCAGAAGGAACCTCTACCATCAATCCATTAGGTAACTCATCAACGGGTGCGGGAAGAATATCTATGAACTGCTCATAAATGAAAGAATGCGAAGCACGCGAATCGATCAACATATGTGCAGAGTTCCCAAGGACAGTACCTTCCACCAAGTTGGACGCGCGAGCCTCCCTCCTGGAGATAGCTAGAACTCTCCTCCTGGTGATAGCTGTAGACCCTCTCCAAGCACTGGAACTCTCACTAGGGTCTGGGGCCGAGGACCCAGGGGAGAGTTCTAGCTATCACCAGGAGGGAGGCTCGCACGTCCAACTTTGTGGAAGGTACACTTTCTGTCCTTGGGAACTCTGCACATGTGTTGATCGATTCGGGTGCTTCGCATTCTTTCATTTATGAGCAATTCATAGATATTCTTCCCGCACCCGTTGATGAGTTACCTGATGGATTGATGGTAGAGGTTCCTTCTGGGGATTTTATGTTATCTTATAATTGTTTGAGAGATGTTCCCTTGACTATTGAGGGCCATGAGTTACCTGCCCAGTTGGTTGTACTTGCCATTCGTGACTTTGATATCATCCTGGGCATGGATTGGTTGGAAGCTTTTTATGCTGAGGTGGACTGCCACAGGAAGAGGGTGCATTTCTCTATTCCGGACATCCCGACCTTCTATTTCCAAGGTATTAGGCTCTCTTCTCGAGGTATTCTCATTTCTGCCTTTAAGGCTCGGAGGTTGCTTGCTGGTGGTTGTGAAGCCTTCATTGCCTCTGTTGTTGTTTCTGATGTCCGTGATAGTCCCAGTCCTTGGGAGGTGCCTGTAGTGTGTGACTTCGTAGATGTGTTTCCTGAGGAGCTGCCTGACCTTCCTTCTCAGCGAGAGGTCGAGTTTACCATCGAGCTTGCACCGGGTACGGCGCCCTTGTCTAAGGCTCCGTATCGGATGGCGCCAGCCGAACTCGCTGAGTTGAAGGCGCAGTTGCAGGAGTTGCTGGATAAGGGTTTCATTTGTCCTAGTACTTCTCCGTGGGGTGCTCCAGTCCTATTTGTCAGGAAGAAGGATGGTTTTCTGAGATTGTGCATTGATTATAGGCAGCTGAACCAGGTGACGATAAAGAATAAGTACCCACTTCCAAGGATCGATGATTTGATGGATCAGCCGCAGTCTGCGAAGGTGTTTTCTAAGATTGACCTGAGATCTGGATATTATCAGATGAGGATCCGGGATGTTGATGTTAGTAAGACGACTTTTAGGACTCGGTATGGACATTATGAGTTTTTGGTTATGCCTTTCGGCTTGACCAATGCTCCGGCGGCTTTTATGGATCTGATGAACCGAGTCTTCAGGACCTACCTGGACCAGTTTGTGGTAGTATTTGTTGATGATATTTTAATATATTCTTTTTCTGAGGAGGAGCACGCCACTCATCTTCGGGTGGTGTTGCAGGTCTTGAGAGAGCACAAACTTTACGCCAAGTGTAAATTCTGGCTATACGAGGTGCACTTCCTTCGGCATGTCATTTCTGGCGAAGGTATCGTAGTGGATCCAGCCAAGATCGAGGCGGTGATGGATTGGAGCAGGCCGACTTCAGTGACTGAGATCAGGAGCTTCTTAGGGCTTGCCGGTTATTATAGGCAGTTTGTTCAGGGGTTTTCTTCGATAGCAGCCCCCTTGTCGAGGTTGACTCGAAAGGGAGTTCGTTTTGTGTGGACCGAGGATTGTGAGCGGAGTTTCATTTAGTTAAAAACTCGCCTCACGTCAGCCCCAGTGTTGGTGCTTCCATCTGGGTCAGGTGGGTTTGTGGTTTACTCAGACGCGTCCCGTCGAGGTTTGGGCGCAGTTCTAATGCAGCATGGCAGCGTAGTGGCTTACGCTTCTCGGCAGCTGAAGAAGCATGAGGAGAACTATCCTACCCATGATTTGGAACTGGCAGCTGTGGTATTTGCACTTAAGATTTGGAGACACTACTTATACGGAGAGAAATTTCAGGTTTTTACTGATCACAAGAGCCTGAAGTATGTGTTCACTCAGAGAGACCTGAATTTAAGACAGCGAAGGTGGATGGAGTTCATTAAGGATTATGACTTTGACCTTTCTTATCATCCGGGCAAGGCGAATGTAGTGGCAGACGCCTTGAGTCGGAAGACGGTCATGTCATACCTTATGATTCAAAAATGGAAATTATTCGAGCAGGTTGTGGAATCTTCTTTTAGGGTTCCACGTGAAGATGATAGAGCCGTGTTGGTCAGCTTGACTGTGAGACCAGCAGTGTATCATGCTGTGATTGAGGCTCAGAGGGCAGATGTTGAGTTACCACAGATTCTCCAGAGGTCAGAGGTGGAGTTGTGGGATGACGGTACTGTCAGGTTCAGAGGTAGACTTTATGTTCCGACCGAGGAGGACGTGCGCAGGTGTGTACTTGATGAGGCGCACCGTTCTAGATATGCAGTGCATCCCTGGACAACCAAGATGTATCATTATTTGAGAAGGCACTTCTGGTGGCCTGGTATGAAGAAAGATGTGGCTGAATATGTGGCTAGATGCATGACTTGTCAGCAGGTTAAAGCCGAGCATCTGAGACCTGGAGGGTTGTTGCAGCCCTTGCCGATTCCAGAATGGAAATGGGAGCACGTGACTATGGACTTTGTGATGGGACTATCTGCATCCCCTAACAGGAGAGACGCTATCTGGGTCATTGTTGATCGGCTGACCAAGTCGGCACACTTCCTAGCTGTTAAGAAGGACTGGTCAGTCGGTAAGTTGGACAAGTTATTTGTAGATCGGATCATCTCTCTGCACGGGGTACCTTTGTCCATCGTATCAGATCAGGATCCGAGATTTACTTCCAGGTTCTGGAAGAGTTCTCAGAAGGCCTTGGGTACGCAGTTGGCTTTCAGTTCAGCCTACCATCCCGGGACTGATGGGCAGTCGGAGAGGACCATTCAGACTCTGGAGGATATGCTCAGAGCATGTTGCTTAGACTGGGGAGGTTCTTGGGAGCAACATTTGTCTACGGTGGAGTTTGCCTACAACAACAGTTATCATTCCAGTATCGGCATGGCGCCTTACGAGACTTTGTACGGGCGATCGTGTCGATCTCCTGTGTGTTGGTCCGAGATTGGTGAAAGACAGATAGCGGGACCAGAGTTAGTACAGCAGTGTGCTGAGATCGCCAGGACAGTTTGGCAGAGGTTGACCGCAGCTCAGAGTAGGCAGAAGAGTTATGCTGACGTCCGACGGAGACCACTTGAGTTTGGGGTTGGGGACCACGTGTTTCTCCGAGTCTCACCCTCCAAGGGTGTGATGTCCGGAATAGAGAAATGCACCCTCTTCCTGTGGCAGTCCACCTCAGCATAAAAAGCTTCCAACCAATCTATGCCCAGGATGATATCAAAGTCACGAATGGCAAGTACAACCAACTGGGCAGGTAACTCATGGCCCTCAATAGTCAAGGGAACATCTCTCAAACAATTATAAGATAACATAAAATCCCCAGAAGGAACCTCTACCATCAATCCATTAGGTAACTCATCAACGGGTGCGGGAAGAATATCTATGAACTGCTCATAAATGAAAGAATGCGAAGCACGCGAATCGATCAACATATGTGCAGAGTTCCCAAGGACAGTACCTTCCACCAAGTTGGACGCGCGAGCCTCCCTCCTGGAGATAGCTAGAACTCTCCTCCTGGTGATAGCTGTAGACCCTCTCCAAGCACTGGAACTCTCACTAGGGTCTGGGGCCGAGGACCCAGGGGAGAGTTCTAGCTATCACCAGGAGGGAGGCTCGCACGTCCAACTTTGTGGAAGGTACACTTTCTGTCCTTGGGAACTCTGCACATGTGTTGATCGATTCGGGTGCTTCGCATTCTTTCATTTATGAGCAATTCATAGATATTCTTCCCGCACCCGTTGATGAGTTACCTGATGGATTGATGGTAGAGGTTCCTTCTGGGGATTTTATGTTATCTTATAATTGTTTGAGAGATGTTCCCTTGACTATTGAGGGCCATGAGTTACCTGCCCAGTTGGTTGTACTTGCCATTCGTGACTTTGATATCATCCTGGGCATGGATTGGTTGGAAGCTTTTTATGCTGAGGTGGACTGCCACAGGAAGAGGGTGCATTTCTCTATTCCGGACATCCCGACCTTCTATTTCCAAGGTATTAGGCTCTCTTCTCGAGGTATTCTCATTTCTGCCTTTAAGGCTCGGAGGTTGCTTGCTGGTGGTTGTGAAGCCTTCATTGCCTCTGTTGTTGTTTCTGATGTCCGTGATAGTCCCAGTCCTTGGGAGGTGCCTGTAGTGTGTGACTTCGTAGATGTGTTTCCTGAGGAGCTGCCTGACCTTCCTTCTCAGCGAGAGGTCGAGTTTACCATCGAGCTTGCACCGGGTACGGCGCCCTTGTCTAAGGCTCCGTATCGGATGGCGCCAGCCGAACTCGCTGAGTTGAAGGCGCAGTTGCAGGAGTTGCTGGATAAGGGTTTCATTTGTCCTAGTACTTCTCCGTGGGGTGCTCCAGTCCTATTTGTCAGGAAGAAGGATGGTTTTCTGAGATTGTGCATTGATTATAGGCAGCTGAACCAGGTGACGATAAAGAATAAGTACCCACTTCCAAGGATCGATGATTTGATGGATCAGCCGCAGTCTGCGAAGGTGTTTTCTAAGATTGACCTGAGATCTGGATATTATCAGATGAGGATCCGGGATGTTGATGTTAGTAAGACGACTTTTAGGACTCGGTATGGACATTATGAGTTTTTGGTTATGCCTTTCGGCTTGACCAATGCTCCGGCGGCTTTTATGGATCTGATGAACCGAGTCTTCAGGACCTACCTGGACCAGTTTGTGGTAGTATTTGTTGATGATATTTTAATATATTCTTTTTCTGAGGAGGAGCACGCCACTCATCTTCGGGTGGTGTTGCAGGTCTTGAGAGAGCACAAACTTTACGCCAAGTGTAAATTCTGGCTATACGAGGTGCACTTCCTTCGGCATGTCATTTCTGGCGAAGGTATCGTAGTGGATCCAGCCAAGATCGAGGCGGTGATGGATTGGAGCAGGCCGACTTCAGTGACTGAGATCAGGAGCTTCTTAGGGCTTGCCGGTTATTATAGGCAGTTTGTTCAGGGGTTTTCTTCGATAGCAGCCCCCTTGTCGAGGTTGACTCGAAAGGGAGTTCGTTTTGTGTGGACCGAGGATTGTGAGCGGAGTTTCATTTAGTTAAAAACTCGCCTCACGTCAGCCCCAGTGTTGGTGCTTCCATCTGGGTCAGGTGGGTTTGTGGTTTACTCAGACGCGTCCCGTCGAGGTTTGGGCGCAGTTCTAATGCAGCATGGCAGCGTAGTGGCTTACGCTTCTCGGCAGCTGAAGAAGCATGAGGAGAACTATCCTACCCATGATTTGGAACTGGCAGCTGTGGTATTTGCACTTAAGATTTGGAGACACTACTTATACGGAGAGAAATTTCAGGTTTTTACTGATCACAAGAGCCTGAAGTATGTGTTCACTCAGAGAGACCTGAATTTAAGACAGCGAAGGTGGATGGAGTTCATTAAGGATTATGACTTTGACCTTTCTTATCATCCGGGCAAGGCGAATGTAGTGGCAGACGCCTTGAGTCGGAAGACGGTCATGTCATACCTTATGATTCAAAAATGGAAATTATTCGAGCAGGTTGTGGAATCTTCTTTTAGGGTTCCACGTGAAGATGATAGAGCCGTGTTGGTCAGCTTGACTGTGAGACCAGCAGTGTATCATGCTGTGATTGAGGCTCAGAGGGCAGATGTTGAGTTACCACAGATTCTCCAGAGGTCAGAGGTGGAGTTGTGGGATGACGGTACTGTCAGGTTCAGAGGTAGACTTTATGTTCCGACCGAGGAGGACGTGCGCAGGTGTGTACTTGATGAGGCGCACCGTTCTAGATATGCAGTGCATCCCTGGACAACCAAGATGTATCATTATTTGAGAAGGCACTTCTGGTGGCCTGGTATGAAGAAAGATGTGGCTGAATATGTGGCTAGATGCATGACTTGTCAGCAGGTTAAAGCCGAGCATCTGAGACCTGGAGGGTTGTTGCAGCCCTTGCCGATTCCAGAATGGAAATGGGAGCACGTGACTATGGACTTTGTGATGGGACTATCTGCATCCCCTAACAGGAGAGACGCTATCTGGGTCATTGTTGATCGGCTGACCAAGTCGGCACACTTCCTAGCTGTTAAGAAGGACTGGTCAGTCGGTAAGTTGGACAAGTTATTTGTAGATCGGATCATCTCTCTGCACGGGGTACCTTTGTCCATCGTATCAGATCAGGATCCGAGATTTACTTCCAGGTTCTGGAAGAGTTCTCAGAAGGCCTTGGGTACGCAGTTGGCTTTCAGTTCAGCCTACCATCCCGGGACTGATGGGCAGTCGGAGAGGACCATTCAGACTCTGGAGGATATGCTCAGAGCATGTTGCTTAGACTGGGGAGGTTCTTGGGAGCAACATTTGTCTACGGTGGAGTTTGCCTACAACAACAGTTATCATTCCAGTATCGGCATGGCGCCTTACGAGACTTTGTACGGGCGATCGTGTCGATCTCCTGTGTGTTGGTCCGAGATTGGTGAAAGACAGATAGCGGGACCAGAGTTAGTACAGCAGTGTGCTGAGATCGCCAGGACAGTTTGGCAGAGGTTGACCGCAGCTCAGAGTAGGCAGAAGAGTTATGCTGACGTCCGACGGAGACCACTTGAGTTTGGGGTTGGGGACCACGTGTTTCTCCGAGTCTCACCCTCCAAGGGTGTGATGAGATTCGGGAAGCGAGGCAATCTGAGTCCGCGATATATTGGACCTTTTCCCATTCTTGCTCGAATTGGGGAAACCGTGTATCAGCTGGCCTTGCCGCCCAGTATTGCAGGGGTGCACGATGTGTTCCATGTTTCCTTGTTGAGAAAGTATGTTCAGGATCCGTCCCATGTTTTAGATTTTTCAGAGTTGGAGGTCGCTGAGGACCTGTCCTTTCCAGAGTTTTCTGTTCGTATTGAGGATCGCAGAGAACAGGTCCTTCGGAACAAAGTTGTGCCTTTGGTCAAGGTGATTTGGCAGTACCGCTCCGGGGGCGAGGCAACCTGGGAGCGTGAGGAGGAGATGCGGGAGCAGTTTCCTTACCTTTTTTCGTAAGTCTCCTTGTGAGCTTGTATCTCTGCTTTTTGACCTTGTTAATTCTAGCAGTCAATTTCGGGGGCGAAATTCTTTTAAGGGGGGGAGAATGTAAGGATTGAGATTTTCGGATCCGATTTTCGGGGTCAGACCCTGTAGTTCAGGCCCTAGCGGGGCTGGGACCCTGTTCTGTTTCGCGTCGAGCCAGGCTCGACGCGGTTTAAACGGCGTCCGGCGTGGCAGACGCGTTTTAGATTGTGCCACGTGGGTGCCACGTGGGCTGGCTTTGGGCTGCAAGAGTACGGCCCTGTCGTGTCGTCTGAACGGCGTCCGCATGGGACGGCGCCTTTCAGACTGCGACTCTGGGATTGTCAGAGTACGGCCCTGACATGTCTCCTGAACGGCGTCTTGATGGAACGACGCGTTTCAGAGTCCTGTCAGAGCGGCCGTCACGTCACCTGATAGGCGTCCGTCCGTGTCGACGCGTTTTAGCCAGTCTCTTGTTAACCCCGCGAGTCCTCCTTCTTTCCCTCATTTTCTTCCTTCTCTCTTCCTCTCCTCCCTTCCGGCGATTCCGCCGGCGGCCCCTTCTCCTCCTTCTTTTCCTCCCACCACTTCATCCTTCCCTCCACTCCATCACCCACCTAGCTCCCACCACTTCACCTGATAGTAGGGTAACCTTATCGAGATTTCGGACAGGGTTATATGAGAGCATCCATCATGAGCTATTCCTACGTGAGGTGATCACATTAGAACATGCCTATCAGATCGCCTTAGATGTGGAACGGTTTCAGAAGTCCACTAGGCCCCCCATTTTTCGGCAACCCGACTCCCGAGGGGCTACCAATCGCCCCATGCATTTCCCCGAGCGGTCCGGAACTACTCCCATCACTTCTGCAAGGATCCCTACTGCCACCACCCCAAGCCCTCCCTTACCCCTACCTCCAACCACCCCAGCTCAGGCTTCCACCATCCTACGGGCTGAGAGGAGAGATGATAAAGGGACATGATTAGCTAGTAGGGACAACCAACAGGCAGGGAGCTCTCGTAATCACTGCTTTCGGTGTCATGGGGTTGGCCACTATGCCAGTCAGTGTCCCACCAGGGCCCTGTTAATTGAGCCCTCCACTCTTGATGAAGAGGAGAACTACATACCTGACCCAGCCTTAGCTGAGGAATTTGAGGAGAATGGTGCCACCCTAGGGTGTGTGCATAGGGGGTACGCCAGAGTCGAGGGCATTGTGGACTCACACGGGGACACTAGGCTTGGTGTGGTGAGATGCATTCTCACACAGACCAAAGAGGAGGACTGGCGTCGAACCTCCATCTTCCACACCTACACTAGGATAGCCGACCAGCCATGCAAGATCATAATTGATAGTGGAAGTTGTATCAACGCAATTTCCACTTATTGTGTCTCTCATTTAGGCCTGGATCCTGAGACTCACCCGGAGCCATATCAAGTCTCGTGGATTAATGCCTCGTCATTACCCATCAGGACCCGCTACCTGGTACCCCTTGAGTTTCAATCCTAGCAGAAGCCGATTTAGTGTGACATCCTTCGCATGGAAGTAGGAAGCATCATATTGGGTAGGCCATGGATCTATGATGAGGATGCTACCTTACTTGGCAAGGCCAACATTTGTGTTTTCAAACACAATGGCAAGAAGATTCTCTTGCATCACTCCTCACCTAAGATCCCCGCCAAGGGGGAGATCCCATCTCGGGAAAATTCACCTTCCATATCCTCACCTTCACCTAGCCCCTCCCCACTCGTTCCTACCCCATCCAACCCACCCAACCCAAAACTGGCCACAAAGTCAAAAGCGAGGGTACCCTTCATATAATCAAAGCAAGTGCATTTGAGGGCGAGGTTGCCGAGGGAGCCCCGATTTGGGCTGTCGTCATGAGTAATCCATCTAAAGGTTACTCCACTCCACAAGTTGAGGAAATGGAAACTGTCTTGCACAGGTATCACGATGTCTTTCCCGAGGATCTTCCGAATCATCTGCCGCCCATGCGTGACATACAACACGCTATTGATTTCGTCCCTGGGTCCACCTTGCCCAACCTGCCTTACTATCGTTTAAATCCCACCGAGCACGCAGAACTACAGAGGCAAGTCGAGGAGCTCATTGGGAAGGGTTTTTTGCGAATCAGCACGAGCCCTTGTGCTGTGCCAGCCCTCCTGACCCCCAAAAAGGATGGCACCTGGCGGATGTGTTGACAGCCGCGCCATCAATAGAATCACTGTAAAATATAGGTTCCCCATTCTCCGACTTGACGACATGCTTGACATGATGACAAGAGCCACCATCTTCTCCAAGATTGACCTAAAGAGTGGATACCATCAGGTCCGCATCTGGGCAGGGGATGAGTGGAAGACTGCTTTTAAGACCAAGGATGGTCTTTACGAGTGGCTCGTCATGCCTTTTGGGCTATCGAATGCCCCCAGCACCTTCATAAGGCTGATGACTCAGGTCCTCCGACCCTTCATGGGCTCCTTTGTTGTTATCTACTTCGATGACATTCTCATTTATAGTAGAACCAAGGAGGACCACTTGGGCCACCTCTGTCAGGTTTGCGAAGTGTTGAGAAAAGAAAGCTTGTATGCAAATCCTAAGAAGTGCGCATTTTTTACTGATCAAGTAACCTTCTTAGGCTTCATAGTATCACATAGGGGAGTTTCCGTCGACCCTGAAAAGGTCAAGGCGATCGTTGAGTGGCCCCAGCCTATGAGCATCCATGATGTTCGCAGTTTCTACAGACTAACATCTTTCTATAGGCCATTCATCAGGGGATTCAGCACTGTGATGGCCCCAATTATGGATTGCATCCGTAAGGAACTTCTTAAGTGGATGAAGGCCGCTTCCAAAGCCTTCGCAGAGGTCAAGAATCGAATCACTCAGGCCCCCATACTTCGCCTCCCCAATTTCTCCAAAGTGTTTGAGGTCTCTTATGACGCCTCTGGGGTCAGTATAGGAGGAGTGTTAAGTCAAGAAGGGCACCCTATGGCATATTTCAGTGAGAAGCTAGCTGATGCTAAGCTGAAATATTCAACTTACGATAAAGAGTTCTATACCGTGGTCCAGGCTCTTCGCTATTGGCGGCATTATTTGTTGCCACAGAAATTTGTCTTGTACTCTGATCATGAGGCACTCTGCTTCCTCAGCTCCCAAAAAAAGCTGAATCCTAGGCATGGTTGATGGGTAGAGTTCTTGCAGGCCTACACTTTTGTGTTGAAGCACAAGGTGGGAGTCGAGAATAGGGTTGCAGATGCCCTCAGTTGACGAGTATCCCTTCTTTCCATCATGAGTGTTGAGCTGACTAGGTTTGATAAACTCAAGAAATTATATGAGGGATGTCCTAATTTTAGAAAGATCTATACCACGCTTAAAGCTGGATCCTCTAGGGGTACGAGTGAGTATCTTCTGCAGAACAGATACTTATTTAGAGGTCAGCAGCTTTGTGTGCCACGCACCTCCGTTCGCGAATTTTTAATTTAGGAGGTACATGTGGGTGGTCTAGGTGGGCACTTTGGTAGAAACAAAACCATTGAAGCTGTTGAAAGCCGATTCTATTGGCCAAGCCTAAAGTGCGATGTAGCTCGTTTAGTAGCCCAGTGCCGTACTTGCGCTACAACCAAGCAAAAACGCCAAAACACTGGCCTCTACACTCTCCTTCCCGTCCCTGATCGTCCTTG
The DNA here is from genome assembly GCA_030544215.1 of Zantedeschia hybrid cultivar. Classification (NCBI taxonomy): domain Eukaryota; kingdom Viridiplantae; phylum Streptophyta; class Magnoliopsida; order Alismatales; family Araceae; genus Zantedeschia; species Zantedeschia hybrid cultivar. The sequence goes on from JARZZO010000009.1 coordinate 48,784,070, forward strand.
GTAAACGTGAGTATGGATTTCATACTTGGACTACCACAGAGCCCTCGTAAGCATGACTCCATCTTCGTAGGGGTTGATCGGTTCTCAAAAATGGCCCACTTCATCCCTTGCACCAAAACTTTAGATGCCTCTAGGGTGGCTGGTCTTTTCTTTGATGAGGTTGTCCGTTACATGGTCTTCCCAAGACTATAGTCTCAGATAGGGATGTGAGATTTACCAGCTACTTTTGGAAGACCCTTTGGCACCGAGTAGGCACCCTACTCAAGTTTTCTACTGCTTATCACCCTCAAACTGATGGCCAAACCGAGGTGGTCAATAGAAGCCTAGGGAACCTTTTGAGGTGCTTAGTAGGAGAGCACATAGGGACATGGGATTCGATCTTGCCCCGAGCTGAGTTTGCCTATAATAGTTTAGTCAATAGGACCACCGAGATGAGCCCTTTTGAGGTCATGCATAGATACAAGCCTAACCAACCAGTGGATCTCATTCCTCTTCCCTTGCATGCTTGCATATCCGAGTCGGCTGAATCATTTGCCCAACATATCCAAGACCTACACAAGCACACAACCAACTCTACAAAAGATTGGTTGATGCACACAGACGAGTGCAGGAATTTCAGGAGGGTGACCTTGTTATGGTCAGGGTGCAGCCTGAACGATTCCCCTCAGGGGTCGTTAAAAAGCTGCAAGCCCGCGGTGCTGGCCCTTTCCGGATCAAGCCTTTTGAGGTCATGCATAGATACAAGCCTAACCAGCCAATGGATCTCATTCCCCTTCCCTTGCATGCTTGCATATCCGAGTCGGCTGAATCATTTGCCCAACATATCCAAGACCTACACAAGCACACAACCAGCTCTACAAAAGATTGGTTGATGCACACAGACGAGTGCAGGAATTTCAGGAGGGTGACCTTGTTATGGTCAGGATGCGGCCTGAACGATTCCCCTCAGGGGTCGTTAAAAAGCTGCAAGCCCGCGATGCTGGCCCTTTCCAGATCCTAAAAAGGATCGAGTCGAATGCTTATATTGTGGACTTACCAACAGACTATGGGATCAGTCCCACATTTAACGTGGCAGACCTTGTAGCTTACAAGGAGCCCACAACAATTCCTAGTGATCTATTTGGGCCTTTACCATCCATTGAGAGCGACCCCCCTACGGAGTGTCCACTAGCTCCACCCCCTGCACGGCACAAGCAAATTGAGCGAATACTGGATGAACAGGCAATCACCACCAAGAGCAGGGAGTATCAGCGCTTCCTTGTCCGCTGGTGAGATCGGCCACCATCCAAAGACAGGTGGATCAGCCGAGAGGACTTGCAACTCCTCGATCTAGACCTTCTCGACTGCTACCAGAGCGGCGTGGACCCTTACTCAATAGGGTCGAGTTCCCAGCACCCTGAGAGAGTTGGTGGGGACACCGAACGACAGAAGAACAGACATTGAGTACGTGCTACGCAGACGTCTTTGTGGCTTGGTGACGAGCTCCTTATCTAGGATCAAGTCTAGTTATGTATTTTATTTTAGTCTAGCCTTAAGGGCTATTTCAGTTATTTTCCTGCTCCTAGGACATGTTTGGTATTTATTTTTTTAATGAGGTTATTCCTATCTTGACTAAGAGATCTCCTTCCCTATATAAAAGAGTCATCTCTTCCCTTGTAGGCATACTAGAATGAATGAGAAATTTGTGTTATTGTGTTCTCTCCCTTCCTCATAATGTGAGATGAGAGCCCGTCCCTTAAGGAGGTCACTTGAGAGAGGTTCCGACGAGAGGCCGTGGGCGTGAGGCCCGTGTTCGTGTTGTCCCTCCCGCCTTCGACCCACCGCCTCGCCGACGTTCCGCGTCATAGCTATTGTTAGTTTTTGTGTGTCCTACAGGCCAATTCTTGATCGTGTAGGTCCAATGTGTTCTACAACCTTGTTTAGTATAATTAAGTGATAATTAGAGTGTAAACTTGTAATCTGTGGATTGCTTTGCGTTGTCCCTAGAATTTGTGTTTGTAAAGTTAATTTCGAGATGGGATCTCGAATGTGAGTTTGACTATACATGGACACATATCTTAAACTATTCCTGATTAGAGAGTAATCACTCTAGGACATTGATTATTCGTAAATCAGCACACATGATGTGTAATTAACCAATCTCACGGCAATAGGTTCAGGACACCAACACATATGTGTGGGTGTTCATCCTGAGGATGTTCACTGAACTGATCCGCTGATGGATCTTCAGATGGTTAATTATACCTAATGTCAACTGAAGATCTATCTGTCTCAGTAGTATCGTTGATCTTTTGACCTGAGACATTAATGGGGTCTTGCGTGAGGACTAGTGTGGTTTAATGTTTAGTTAAGTGACTTTAACTATAAGTCATGAAACACCGAATTATTAGCCACATTGGAATACATGCGAAGATCGTTAATGGTCAAGAAGGGATCGCTCACTGTTAGGTATATCACAGACAGTTAATGAGTCATTACATGGACGCTCCACTAAATCTCTGGCCAAGGTAGTATCGGTTCGTTTTAAACAAACGTGAAATTATTATGGAGGTCATGATCAAATGACAAGATCACTAGTAGTTTGACGAAACCATACCACATGATCAGATCGGACTCATAGAATAAGTGAGAGATTATAGTGGTATGATAACTGAAGACTTACAGGTGCCAGACAGGATGAAGATGAACCTGACATCCTCTGAGATCACGCAGATTTACTTAACCCAACGTGATTAAAAAGGTCCGGAACAAATTAAACGGATATTGAGAATAACCGATTTAATTTACTTCTAATTAAATTAGAAGTTAATGGATCTTTAAACCAGAGTGATAATAGGCCTAAAGGATCACACACAAATAACTCTTGAAGAACAGAATATTATTGTATGGAAAATATACTAAAGCATTTGATTTTTTTGAGAAAAGAATCTATAAATGGCTTAAAGGTATATATACAATAATATAAATGGCATATATATAATATATGCAATAATATAAATGGCATATATATAATATATGTATTATTAAGTTTATGTGATAAATAAGCTAATAATAATATGTTGATATATAATTTGCCATTGGATTAACGTTTAACCGCAGTTACTTTTAGTCGAGGAGGTTAACTGACGGGATTAACTGAACTAGCGGTTCAAGTTGCCGCCTTTAAACCTTTTATAAACCCATATTCTCCAACCCTCGGAATCTAATCAACCCATTCCATACCTGGTCATCAAGTTCTTTAGTTGGAAGAATAGGATTGTTCCTAGAAACTGTAAGGCAGGGGATTTTGTTATGCGGGTTGAAGGACAAGGAGCTCCGTTACTGTGAGGGTTCGTATGAATCGGCTCTAGAGGCCGTACGCTTGTACGGCTCAAAGCTTCGAGGAGTTCAACATCAATCGTCGTAGAACAATGTGTTCTACGCAAGGTGAAAATCTCGTGTGATTTTATTTAGATCGTTTTTGTTACATCAATCGAAGCCCGTAACTGATTTGGAAAATCGTTTTATTTTATGTTCTTCTACTGTTGCGATTTCCCGTGGGTTTCGACCGAACTCAAGAGTAGTATCAGAGCCAAGTTTAAGCTCCTGTTGATGCAACTGGGAACAACGGTCTCTGTTATAACATTGTATCCGAATTATTCAGTGTTCTTCAATTTTATTTTTAATTTTTTAGGCCATGAGAAATTTATTTTTCGGAGACAGTAGGAAGTCTGGGATTTTTCGGAACTTTTCCATATTGCCAACGGAACTTGGAATGGCCGTCGGGGAATAAACAACCAACCATATGGCCTTCCACTTGGTGGACGGCATTTCAAGCTGTCGTAGGACTATTTTTTAATTTTTAAAATAGATTTAATGCTGTTTTTTTCCCACTGGCAAGCACACTGCTTTGGACCCTGCAGTGGTGTATAGTGCACTACACTGGCCCAAAAAAATAATTTTTTTTATCAAAATTAAGATAATTTTCCGAAACGGATTAACTAAATTTGTTTTTGATTAATCTAATAATTATCATAGAGATTTTGAGTCTAATTGAAGATTACATATAAATTCAACTTTTCAAATTTTTAATTAATAGATAATTGTTAAAGTCTAATTTTTTAGAGGATTATCGTTAAAATTCAAATTTTGAATTTGTAAAATTATTGGATAATTTTCAAAGGATCAAATTGTGAATTTTAATGAAAGATAATTGAAGACGATCATCTAATTAAATTTCATTCAATATAGTTTAATCACTAAATGATTAATTTGAATTTAAATTTCATGATTGTCTTAATCATCATGATTGATTGAATTTAATTTTAAATTCATGTGTGTATCTTCTTATACGTATGAAATAATTCTAAGCATGAATGTTACTGTGACGCAATTTTGATCTCTGTTAGATTAATTTTGAATGTAACGATGAGTTTTTCAAAACTAATAATGTCCAAAAATTTTCGTATGTACAACCTAATTTCAATCAAAATATAAGGATTATTTTCAAAATACTCTTTCTGTGATTGATGTGATTGTATGTGGAATGGTGGGTGATCATGGACTTAGCTCAGTTCGTTTAAAGCCTGCGAGCCTCCCTTCTCTCTCTATTTAATTTCCAATGTAATTCTATCTTCCTCCGATGAATATACTCGCCGTAAGTGCTGCTGGAAGTTATTTGGCATGTAATTCTTTTTCCGGCCTGCGAGCCGTGTAATTATTGTAATTAATGCTTCGGATAGAGTTTGAAGACACGGAGGATGAACTGCGAGGATGATCCTACTGCTTGAGATGTAAGCTAGATATCTGCATAGCTTTACTTAACAGTCTATGATCACCTAGGCTTATTATTAGCATGGGATGCATTTATTTTGAGCAATTACTAGGTACAGTAAATATATAGCTTGAATATATTTATTCTACCACTTAAGGTGAGACCAAGATAGAAGCAAAATCCCTCTTTATTAAATACTAGATCAGTGAACGTGACTTTAGAAGTCATCGTAACCCTCCACTATTGTGGGGTGATTGAATGTCATTTTCTCATGGATTTGTTGTGCTTTCCACAAGCTTCACAATTTGGTGGCTGAATTTCAGCTCTAAAGTTTTGCTTCAATAAGATGAAAGACTGAACTTAGCCTTGTTGTGCTTTTCACAAGGGTCAGGTCACGAACTCAATGTTATATAGTAATGGTGGTGCGATCTAACTAGGAGTATCCTTTGTTATGCTTTCCACAAGGGAATGACTGATCGGGGGCTGAAAGTCGGATATTGCATTGGATGCAAATGTTGTTGACTGCCCAAAGAATGGGATGTGATTTGTTGTACTTTCCATAAGGTCGCATCTCAATTTTGTTGGGATTCCGACCCACTAGGATGATCACCATGATCTCCCGTTCTATATGATTGAGGATCATATAATTCGACACAAAATAGTAGAGCTAACTAAGATAGAAAACTACATCTAAGTTAAAACTTTGAACACATGTTAAAATATTGTCTTTTATTTTTCATCCAGATCATCATGTCGTTGTCAAATCCCCTCCGTAGCATCTTGGATGTGAATAAATTGACTGGACCTAATTATCAAGACTGACTGCGTAATCTATGAATTGTCTAAACAGTCAAGAAGATTGTGTACGTGTTAGACACGATTCAACCTGAGCCTCCCGCTGATGCCGAGGAAGATGATCAATTAAATTACGCAAAATGGTCAGCAAATTCTTCCCTTGCACAGTGTTATATACTGGCCTCTATGGCTCCTGAGCTGCAGAGGCAATTTGAAAGATAGATTATAGCTATACTTCACCAACTACGCCAGCTCTTTGGGGAGCAGGGTAGGATAGAGAGGTATGAGCTCTCCAAGAAACTTTTCAGGACTAGGATGTCTAAAGGTGCTTCAGTACAGGCTCATGTACTGAAAATAATGGAGTGGATAGAGAGACTCAATGGGCTAGGGATCAAGTTGGATCTTGAATTTAGCATTGATCTCATTCTCCAATCATTGCCTGAATCATTTTCTCCATTCATCATTAACTTTAACATGAATAGGATTGAAGTTTCTCTACCAAAACTCCTAAACATGTTAAAGAGTACTGAAGGGACCAAGTAGAAGGAGAAATCATCTTCTGTAATGATTATTGGTCGGACCAACAAGAAAAAGAAGGCCACCCAAACACCCAATAACAAAAAGGGAAAGAAACCGATCAAAGGTAATCAGATCACTAAGGCAAGCAAGGCCAATGGCAAAAAGGATGAAAAAGACAGCAAATGTTTTTGGTATAGACAGACAAGTCACTGGAAAAGGAATTGCAAGGCAATTCTAAATAAAGGTAGTTTTGTCATTGACTTAAATTTGTCTCTTATGAGATCCACATCATGGGTATTGGATACTAGATGCATATCTCATATCTGCAATTCTTTGCAGGTACTGACAAATAAGCGAAGACTTGACAAAAGAGAGATCCAACTAAGGAGAGCTATAGTTGTTGTTAAAGCTGTAGGGACTGCTCGTCTTAGTTTATCTTCTGGGATAATTCTAGAGTTAACAGAGTGTTATTTTATTTCAGAAATTATCGGAAACATTGTATCGATTTCATACTTAAACAATGTTGGTTACTCTTTGACCATAACTAACACTAGGTGCTCTATCATTTATAATGGTTTGATTATAGCTAATAGTTATTTGTTCAATAGGTTATATGTATTGGATGCATGTAATGATGTAATGCAGATTTCCAGTAATAAGACAGAAGAAGTGAATCATACATATCTTTAGTATTACAGACTTGGTCATATAGGAGAGAAGAGGATTTCTCACCTATGTTCAAATGGATACTTGAATTCATTCGAATTTAAATCATTTGATACATGTGAGTCGTGTCTCATAGGGAAGATGACCAAAGCTCCTTTTAATGGACATGGTGAGAAGGCTGCTGAGCTTCTAGAACTCATACACACATATGTATGTGGACCCATATCAATAGTAGCTAAAGAAAGATGTCTATTTCATTTCTTTTATTGATGACTTCTCTAGATATGGCTGTGTATTTAATGAGATATAAATCACAAGTTTTTGAAAAGTTTAAGGAATATAAGAATGAAGTAGAGAAGCAGACTGCTAAAAGTATTAAAACTCTTCGATCGGATCAAGGAGGTAAATGCTTAAGTCTCAAAGTCACTTTTTACCTGAAGGATAACGGAATAATTTCTCAGTGGACCCTACCATATACGCCACAACATAATGCTATATCTGAAAGGAGAAATAGGACCTTGTAGACATGGTCTGTTTCACGATGTCCTTGTTAGAATTACCATTGTCTCTATGAGGGTATGGCTTAGAGACAGCAGCCTACTTGTTAAATAGGGTTTCAAGTAAGTCAATTCCTACCACACCACACCATATGAGATATGGATGGGAAGGAACCGAACTTTATTCATATTAAAGTTTGCGGGTGCCCTACCCATGTGAAGAGGAATGACGCAGATAAACTAGAGTCGAGAACAGACAAGTGTAGGTTTATGGGATATCTAAAAGAGACATTTGGATATTATTTCTATCACCCTACTGAGCAAAGGGTCTTAGTGGCCAAGAGAGCTGTATTCCTGGAGAAGGAATATCTCCTCCAAAAAAGTAGTGGAAGCCAGATAGAACTGGATGAAGTCCATGAACCACAAACTAGGGACACAGTCTCATTGGTTGAGACGCCACCTATGGAAAATGCTCAAAATGAAACGCAAATATTACGAAGATCTGGTAGGGTACCTAAGGAACCTGAGAGATATGTTGAACATGTCTCTGACAGTTCGTTTAAGGTACAGATAAATGAGGATGATGATCCTCAATCCTATCAGGAGGCAATCTGTAATTCTGACTCCGAGAAATGGAAGGAAGCTATGGATTCGAAAATCCAATCTATGTATACCAACCAAGTTTGGAACTTGGTTGACATACATGAAGGGAAAGTCCCTATTAGCTACAAATAGATCTTCAAGAGGAAGATCGGAGCAGATAGACAATTGACACATATAAGGCTCGACTGGTGGCAAAGGGATATCGTCAAAGAAAAGGAGACTATGACGAAACTTTTTCACTAGTGGCAATGATAAAGTCAATTAGAATCCTCCTTGCCATTACAGCATACCTAGACTATGAGATCTGGCAGATGAATGTGAAGACAGGTTTCCTTAAAGAAAACCTGTCAGAAGAGGTGTACATGGTACAACTTGATGGATTTGCATCTAAGCAGTATCCCAATAAGGTATGCAAGCTTCATAAATCCATTTATGAATTGAAGTAGGCGTCTCGAAGTTGGAATTTGAGATTTGATGAGGTTATCAAATCTTTCGACTTTATTCGAAATGAAGACAAACCCTGTGTTTACAAGAAGGTCAGTGGGAGCTCAGTAACCTTCTTAGTTCTCTATGTTGATGACATCTTACTCATTGGGAATGATGTAAGGATGCGGACATCAACAAAGTTTTGGTTATCCAAGATATTCTCCATGAAGGATTTGGAGAAGCATCTTATATGCTGGGCATAAGGATCTATCGTGATAGATCAAAGAAGATGTTGGGATTATCTCAATCCATGTACATATATACTATACTCAGGAGATTCCAGTTGAAAAATTCCAAAAGAAGTCTCATTCCTATGAGACATGGAATTTACCTATCTAAGGGCATGGCCCCTAGAACACCTGAGGACATAGAGCACGAGTCGGGTACCCTATGCCTCGGCAATAAGGTCGATCATGTATGCCATGTTTACTCACCCTGATGTGGCTAATGCTTTGAGCATAACCAGCAGATATCAGAGTGATCCAGGCGAAGAGTACTGGAAAGCAGTGAAACTTAAGTACTTGAAAAGAACTAAGGATCTTTTCTTGCTATATGGAAGAAAAGAGGACTTGCAATCGATAGCATATACAGACTCTAGTTTCTAGTCAAATTTAGATGATAACAAATCCATATCTGGATTTGTATTCATGTTAAATGGAGGGGCAGTCAATTAGAAGAATTATAAGTAAGAAATGACTGCGGATTCAACGACAGAGGTAGAGTATATAGCTGCAGCTGAAGTTGCCAAGAAAGCGGTCTGGATGAAAAAATTCATCTCGGAACTTGACATAGTTCCCAGCATATCGGCTTTCATCCCATTATTATGTGATAATAATGGGACCATCGCCTAGGCGAAAGAACCTCGGTCTTACCAAAGGTCAAAGCATATTATAAGGCACTTCCACCTGATTCGGGAGATTGCTGCAAGGTGAAATGTGATGGTAGAGCGTGTACCATCAGAAGACGATATTGCAGATCCACTTACTAAACCTTTGTCACAGATTGAGCGTCATCGAGAAAAGATAGGCCTCAAGGCTGTAGGCAATTGGCTATAGTACAAATGGGAGATTGTTAGTTTTTGAGTGTCCTACAAGCCAATTCTTGGTCGTGTAGGTCCAATATGTTGTACAATCTTGTTCAGTATAATTAAGTAGTAATTAGAGTGTAAACCTGTAATCTGTGGACTGCTTTGCGTTGTCCCTAGATTTGTGTTTGTAAAGTCAATTTCGAGATGGGATCTCAAATGTGAGTTTGACTATACATGGACACATATCTTAAACTATTCCTGATTAGAGAGTAATCATTCTGGGGGACATTGATTACTCGTAAATCAGCACACATGATGTGTAATTGACCAATCTCACGGCCATAGGTGCAGGACACCAGCACATATGTGTGGGTGTTCATCCTGGGAGGATGTTTACTGAACTGATCCGCTGATGGATCTTCAAATGGTTAATTATTATCTAATGTTAACAGAAGATCTATCTGTCTCAGTAGTATCGTTGTTCCTTTGACCTGAGACATTAATGGGATCTTGCGTGAGGACTGGTGTGGTTTAATGTTTGATTAAGTGACTTTAACCATAAGTCATGAAACACCGAATTATTAGCCACATCGGAATACATGCGAAGACCGTTAATGGTCAAGAAGGGATCGCTCACTGTCAGATATATCATAGACAGTTAATGAGTTATGACATGGACGCTCCACTAAATCCATGGCCAAGGTGGTATCAGTTTATTTGGAACGAACGTGAAATTATTATGGAGGTCATGGTCAGACGATACAATCACTAGTGGTTTGACGAAACCATACCACACGATCAAATTGGACACATAGAATGAGCGAGGGATTATAGCAATACGGTAATTGAAGACTTACAGGTGCCATATAGGGTGAAGATGAACCCGATATTCTCTAGGATCACGCGGATTTGCTTGACCCAACGTGATCAAAAAAGTCCGGAACAAATTAAATGGTTACTGAGAATAACCGGTTTAATTTACTTCTAATTAGATTAGAAGTTAATGGATCTTTAAACTAGAGTGATAATAGACCTAAAGGATCACACACAAATAACTCTTGCAGAACAGAATATTATTGTATGGAAAATATATTAAAACATTTAATTCTTTTAAAAGAATCTATAAATGGCTTAAAGGTATATATACAATAATATAAATGGCATATATATAATATATGTATTATTAAGCTTATTTGATAAATAAGCTAATCATAATATATTGATATATAATTTGCCATTAGGTTAACGTTTAACCGCAGTTAGTTTTAGCCGAGGACATTAAATGACGGGATTGGCTGAAATGGCGATTCAAGCTGCCGCCTTTAAACCCTTTATAAACCCATATTCTCCACCCCCAGAATCTAATCAACCCATTCCATACCTGGCCGTCAAGTTCTTTAGTTAGAATTCTTCCCAGAAGCTGTGAGGCAGGGGATTTTGTTATGCGGGTTGAAGGAGAAGGAGCTCCTTGCTGCGAGGGTTCGTGTGAATCTGCTCTAGAGGCCGTACGCTGGTGCGGCTCAAAGCTTCGAGGAGTTCGACATCAATCGTCGTATAACAACGTGTTCTACATAAGGTGAAAATTTCATGTGATTTTATTTAGATCGTTTTTATTGCATCAATCGAAGCCCGTAACTGGTTTGAGAAATCATTTTATTTTATGTTCTTCCGCTGTTGCGATTTTCCGAGGATTTCGACCGAACCCAAAAGCTATTGCCCTCGTCCGCTCGTTAGCTTAGTGTTCGCTTCTCTCTGTCTGGTACTCTCAGATCAATTGATGAATTTCTCGATATGCTCGATCATCGGGCAATCAAAAAGAAAATGTGTTTTCAGTTCAGGAACCAACCACTAAGTGGAGTACGGGAGCATCTATGATCACGAAGTCAATCTCGTAAGTTTCAGTTCAAAATGATAGGACAAGTGTCCTGCAAAAGACTATGAATGGATGATATTAGTATGATAAAGTCAGGTATATGACCACGAAAACATCCAATTGGCAAGTAACAGCTCATGAGGAGAATGTCAATGCTAAGGTGTCATTGCAAGTACCGGTTCAGAAGGAGAAGGTTCAACCGAAAGCACAGCAAAAACTGCCCATGCTATGAGAGTCATTCAAAGTCCGGTGCATGCGAAGGTTAATTTCTCATATCCCAACTAGAAGCTGGCGGCGGGGTCGTCACTAGCAATAAGTGTCAACAACATCCTTCTCCTACACATTGGGTAGTCCATTGCTAAGGACTCGGTGTTCAACCGTGCCCATATGCTACTTGAAACCAATTTTACCACTCCGTGGGCTACGAGAAAGCCCGAAAGATACTGCTCAGCATATGTCCTCTAACGTTAGGTAGTATCTTGCACTTAAATGGACTGGCCTTGCTTTTAGAGAAAGTATACGCTACCATCCGTTAGAATCTCATTAATGTGTTCTTGCTAATAGAAGAGCGGATCCAATACGCATAAGATTTTTTCTCATAAAATCGCAGCTACCTACCAACTATCGATTTCTCATAATTGATTGTAGACCCTAGCAATCAAGCGAGACATTAGGCTAATAGCAAATGGATATCCTTTTAATTCCTTTAGAAGTGAATAGTTCACAGTGCTTATGATAACCGAAGGAAGAACTCATTCCATGTTTCCACTACATTTTTATGCCTCACAATCTTCAGTTTTACGTTCATGTAAATTTGTGTATTCATTTTTATCCTCTTAATAGTTATACTACTACTTCATTATTTGACTTTGATTTTGGTCCTTCCCTTTTAGGCCCTACTTGCAAAGGTTGTGTTTCTCTAGTGGGTCGAGCCCTCTTCTTCTTTCTGATCAAGATGGGGTGCTTTGGCGGTTTGGCCTTAGCCATTGGTGTTTCTGTTACAGCCCTCTTCGCTAGCGAGGCACCTACGGCCCTACTTCACTTTATGAATCCAGACAGAAGTTATGCCGCGGCAAGCTCTACCTCGTGGATGGGGAATAGGAATATAGTTCGGGCTCCTAGTCCCGAGGCACCGATTGAAATTTTTGATCTATCGGAAACTCCGCCTCAGAGCATGGCGGTGAATCCGCGATCCCAAGGGTGGCGGGCGAATCCTCTTCCATCCTACAGGTTATAGAGGTGGACGAAGTTCCCCAAGAATCAATCTAGGGCTTTGGATAGGGCGAACGTTGTCCCCAATATAGTGAGGAATCATAGCCAAGAAAGCTCGTTATGTCAACGGCTAAATGCCTTCGGAAACGAAGAGTGCCTCCTACTCCTCAGAAAGAATAAAACTGACTACTGGGCATTAGTCCAAATGAGTTTGGGGGAGTTGCCAACCAAATAGAATACAATAGGATGCTAGATTTCGAGAATAAGGATCTCGAGATGAGGGAGTTCAAACTCAAATTTATGTCTCTTTTAAGAAAGGAACTCTATTGACATCTAGATTTGATCCCAATCTATGGAAATCTCGAAGAAGCTGTTTTCTCTTTTCTAGAGTAAAAAAAGGATGATTTCGCAGTGCCAATGAAGACATAAGGACCCACTATATAGAGGGGCAGTTTTGTCCTGTCGTTGACAGACTTAAAAGGGATAAGATCCGAAAGTTGGTGGAGAATCTCCGCCAGAAAGGGGGGACCTCCAATTATTTCACCAAATTTGTGAAAGCATATTTTTTGTCTAATTCTGTACAGAAAGGAGCGAAAGATTCGCCGGCGCGCGGAAAGTTAGCCGCTTCTTTCCCGAGATTCTAATGTAGAGGCAACCTACTATCCCCTTTAGAAGCAGATAGTTCACAGTACTTATGATAGCCGAAGAACTCATCCAATGTTTTCACTCCATTTTCATTACGAAGATGTACCACATCAAGATCCGTTGCTCAAATCGAATCACGCCAACATTATGAAAGTTCCTGGATTGTGTGAAATAAGACTAGTACCAAAGGCAGCCGCTTCTTTCAGAATCAAAAATAGAAAACTGGCTATGAAGATTTCGTGCAGTCAGAGATTCATACAGCCACAAAGGGGCCCCAAAACAGGAAAGTCATTTAGATCCAATCCACTCCTAGGGTCCGAAAAAGATATTGAATATGTCAGTGACTTTGCACGACAAAGCAATCTCCAAGGGCATGGAATGTCACATTTTTGGTTCAGAATCTCGACAATAATGTCTATATTAGATTCTCCAGTCGAAATACGAAAACCCCATTCAATTCTCGATGGAAACGGAGTTTTGCGAATTCTCTCCGGAACTGGAAGATCATTTCGAGATCTTCGAGCATATTCGAGGGATCAATGTGCCTATTGTCACTTCGGCCAAGACAAAAGATGAGACCTTACGACCGTAGAGCGGCTTCTTGCAAAAATATGAGGGGGAAAGTCAGTAAGATGTCAGAGAAGCAAAATATACGAGATCACAAACGTGGATTGCTCGCGGCTAAATATGAATTGAGGTGAAAGCTTTGTAAATTTGTAAAGATCCCGATCTTCCGTCTAATATGCAGGACAAACATCGCTATAAGTTGTCCAAGTTGCCAAGAAAGAGTTCCTTTGCACAAGTAAGAAACCGATGTATTTCCACAGGTTGCCCTCGTTCCGTAGTTGAGTTCTTTCGTATTTCTCCTATCGTTTTTCATAGATTAGCATCTCTTGGACCTTCGATGGGCATAAATCAATCGTCTTGGTAGCAACCCCCAAACCCAATAGAACAAAGGTTACCTCTGCAGCTGGTCCACAAGCAAGGGTTGTAGGTCCATTATCGTCTGGCTCCGGACCGAAAGAAAAGATCTAACGGACTCGGATCGGAGATGCTAACGTGACAGGAATCGAAGTGGGGGACCTCTCTACCGCACCTGTCTCCCCGGACATAGACTATGGGTAGTACTCTTAGAAAGATAGAAAGATCACCACGTGAACAACATATTAAGTTATGAATGTCGCTCTCGAGGGATCTCAAACTATTCTTAAATTCGTAAGTTGTTCATGTTCACGCCGGAGTGCGGAGGTTGTTCCTACCATTGAAGCCATTGAAGTTAGAGTCTGGGTCTGGGCTAGCAAGAAAATAGGAGGGCCTTCCGAATGATAAAGACAAAAAAGTTATTCGTTCCGTTGGTAGAACCAACAGCAATATCATATTCGTTCTCTCTCGTCCAATAAGAGTTTCCAAGAGTGACCTTCTGAAATTCTCTCCTTTACAAAACTCCACAAAGCAGGCAAAAAGAGTAATAAGACAACAAGCAAAGAGTGTTGCTTTCATTTTAGTTCTTTCTTTGTTTTGAAATTGACCTTCCTTCAAAAAGGGGGTAGATAGTTTGCACGCAGGTAAAACTTATAGGTGAAAGGAGTTCCTTACTTATCTTTCATAGGTTTCTTAATTCAATGTTGAAGCCTTAAGAAACCGGCAATTTGATGTTTTCCGAATGAGTTCGTCGAGAATCAACCAACCGACAAATCTGTAGCCCAGGTGATGCACTCCCTCTCTCTTGCCAAAATGAAATGGGATGAATCTTCTCATGTAGCTTTTTGATTGATTCAGGGTGCAACGAAGCCAAATTCAATCCAGGGTAAATAAGGGGGAACAAGAGTTGTCACGATAGAAAAGAGAAATGACTATAAGGAACCAACGATTCTCTCTTCTTAAACAACCTATATCCTCCACACTTAACCAGCATTTGATAGATCATCCAACCCCAAACAATCTTAGTTATTGGTGGGGATTCAGTCCGTTACCAATTTATTTAGTCATTCAGATAGTGACTGGCATTTTTTTAGCTATGCATCACACACCTCATGTGGAACTAGCTTTAAACAGCATAGAACACATTATGAGAGATGTTGAAGGGGGCTGGTTGCTCCGTTATATGCATGCTAATGGGGCAAGTATGTTTCTCATTGTGGTTCACCTTCATATTCTTCGTGGTCTATATTATGCGAGTTATAGTAGTCCTAGGGAATTTGTTCGGTGTCTCAGAGTTGTAATATTCCTATTAATGATTGTGACAACTTCTATAGGATACGTACCACCTTGGGGTCAAATGAGCTTTTGGGGAGCAACACTAATTACAAGCTTAGCCAGTGCCATACCTTTAGTAGGAGATACCATAGTGACTTGGCTTTAGGGTGGTTTCTCCATGGACAATGCCACCTTAAATCATTTTTTTAGTCTCCATCATTCACTCCCCCTTATTTTAATAGGCGCCAGTCTTCTTCATCTGGCCGCATTGCATCAATATGGATCAAATAATCCATTGGGTGTACATTCAGAGATGGATAAAATTGCTTCTTACCCTTATTTATGTGAAGGATCTTAGTAGGTCGGCTAGCTTCTGTTATCTTTTTTTCCATTTGGATTTTTTATGCTCCTAATGTTTTAGGGTATCCCGACAATTATATACCTATTAATACGATGCCTACCCCGCCTCATATTGTGCCGGAATGGTATTTCCTATCGATCCATGCCATTCTTCGCAGTATACTTGACAAATCGGGAGGTATAGCCGCAATAGCACCAGTTTCTATATCTCTATTGGCTTTACCTTTTTAAAAAAGTTTGTATGTGCTAGTTCAAGTTTTCACCCGACTCACCAAGGAATATTTTGGTTGCTTTTGACGGATCACTTACTGCTAGGTTCGATCGGGTATCAACCTGTGGAGGCACACTTGTGACTATTGGACAAATTCCTCCTTTAGTTTTCTTCTAGTTCTTTGCCATAACACCCATCTCGGGTCGAGTTGGAAGAGGAATTCCAAATTCTTACATAGATGAGACTGATCACACCTGATCAGTAAGAAATTTTGACATTAATTTGACGAGTGAGTATTACACCAAGAATTTACAAGCAGATGAGTTTTCGGCATTGTTGATATAGATTAGATAGGGAAAAGAGACTCTGCTATACGGTAGGACTGCACTTTCAAATCTTGGGAGCCGATCACATCAGCGTACTATGCAGTTAGAATCTGCCTCTGCCAACTAACCGGGACACGTGGCATCAGGTCGTCCATCCATTTGAATTAAAAACCTTGGGTTAGTACTTTGGCCAATAGGTGCCTTCGTACATCAGCTGACATTAGCATAACTGCCTCCACGCAGCCCCTAAAGGCAACATAACTCCTTTTATATTATGCCTACCAAGCCTCAAAACATCAAGTATACACCAATAGTTCTCCCCGAGGTACCACAACACGAGTCAACCGAGGCAATCACTCATAAGGGTGTGAAGCAGGCTACTGTGTGTGTCAAATCTCCTAATGACGAGTAGAATAAGAGATCCTTTCAACCAAAGCTATACATCCAGTCGAGCACTCCTGGCCGGGTAGGAAGCCCAAAAGAGATCAAAAGAAAGTTCTCTGAACAAGTGAGGCTTCAGAGAGAGGGGGCAAGTAAATAGGTAAGGCTTTACAATCAGGGGACCTATCATACCGATCTACTGATTCAGTGTAGTCCGAGCAATGATCCGTACTGTTAAGTCCCTTCTTATCTATGATCCTACCGATTTACCAGAAAAGTAGTCCAGTCTTTCCCTAACAATGATCTATCGGGAAGAGGAGTCATTCTACCCACAGAAGAGGATATGGGCTAGATATCTCCGCCGTTCCAGCAAATCTGATTTGTCCCCGCGGGTATGACTAGACAAGGTTTGTTCCAGTGGATATGACTGGTATTGTTTCATGCCCTACTTGGCCGGAGGAATAGCCTCATCGGTATGGGAGAAGGAGGGGAATTAAGGAACAACAAATTCATCTTCTTGCGTTCTCTTTCCTCGCCTCCATTATTTATTTGTAAGTCACTTTCTCTGTCGTATTGTCACTCTAGTGTTTGTATTGGTATTGCTATAGTGGTGGTGCGTGCTATAGTGAGACGTCATAACTATATATAAGGTCAAAGCGCTCAACGTAGAAAGTCATAATTGCATAGTCTTAGATCGCCTGGGGACCAAGTCTAGATTAGAACTGGAGTTCGCCTAGCTAGTGTAAGCTGCAACCGCTTTAGCGGGATGTCCGAACTTGGGATCTAGAGGGATTAAGGCAAAACCGGACTCTCTTCTAATTCCTTCCTCTGGAACTTTCCTTTCCACAGCTATCTTTTTACGTTAACTGGAACGGGCCTTAAGGATCCAGTCTTTTAAAGAGTCCAACTGAGGAGTGGGATTGAGGTGCAAGCACGCTTCATGCGCAAGAAGAACGAATGTAACTCAAGATATGCAGGCAGTAGTGGAGTGCGAGTGGACATAATTGTTACAACATCAACATTTTCGGTTGGACAAAAAAAATGAATAAGTACATATCAGTTATAGACTGCCCAATAGCAAGCAAAGATTTTGAAATATTCTAAACATATTATTATGACATAGATCAGTTCCTTTACCTTACGGGCTCATGAAAGAAAGCCTTAATCAAAAGCCAAGAGTCACTAGCAGTAATATGAAAATGGGACCAAGTAGAATAATATGCTTTAGAATCTCGGAGGGCGCAATAGTGTTGGTCCAAGAAAGGATGGTGCGATCAATTTACTGCCATATAGCATAAATCGGGATTGATGGAAGAAGTACCAATATCATCAACAAGAGATATATTTCGTTTTGAGAGGCAACGTACCCAAGAACTTGATTGGATGTCAATGGAGTCTATTATCGAAGAAATTCTGCCATATTAAGAAGTTGGATTTGGATAAAGATAGGGTTTCCAGCACATATTTTTGATCTTACTAACCTAAAAGAAGATAAGGAAGATAGTCTTTGTTTAAGGGTAGATCACTAAAGTAGCCTCCTCTTCTGGGAGCTTTTTACTAGATTTCAGCTTCCAAGTTTAAATATTCTAATTCGACCCTTGACCAGCAGATATTAGCTAGTAGGGGCCCCTTTCCCTTCTTGGTTCACGAACAAATCCATCTTATCAAACAGCATTTCCCGAGCCGGGAATGAGATAGTCCCATCTAGCCAATCTCGATTTGGGATCTTAGCAGCAGCCCTAAGTCGTCTCAGTAGCACACTGTGGTCTTGCTCAATGTGCCAACATGACTATGTTGTTTCGACAGACGCGTGTTCTGACGAAAAGAGCTAGAGCTTCAACGAGTTTATATGAAGTCAGAGGCATTAGTGAAGGGGAATAACAAGCTAGTGGCCTCTTTGATTTGACTTCCGATAGACCTCGGCTCTTTTCGAGCTTGGTAACCTCTAGTTTGATCAAGAAAACCTACTATTCGACAAGGCAACAACTATTCAACCTGAACCAGAAGGCGTGGATCATTAAATGTACCTATTTGCCAATACCTCCCTCCCTCGATGATAATAGCAAGGTGGACTATTGGATACGGAACATAGAACTATCAGGCGAAGGTACGAAGTGGATTGGGTCTCATCTGCTATGATCTCCCCAGTCAAAATCTCGAATTTGTAACCATTGTGATTTCTAAATGAAATTCAATTTCAATGTTTCCCGCTAAGCATTAGATTCGCTTCGCTAGGGCTATGAGATGCATATGAATTCCTACTTGTATTTATCGAAATAACTTAATCCCTTTTTGCTAAGACCTACATAAAAATATGCTACTGACGTAAATCAAGCTAAAGCAACTGTTTGTAGGTGCAGCTAACTCCACTTGAGGTAATGGTATGATTTTCAAAGGTAAAAGTGCCCCTGACCAATTAGAAAGAAAAAGAAATAGAAACAGAGTTCCAACAAAGGGAAGCCATAGACCATATTCCTCTACAATCTGACTTTTGCTCACGTCTCGAATGAATTCAAGGACGTATTCGAAGCGATTTTGGCCCTCAGTCGGAATGGTGTGTGGATTCCGAACAGCTACAATGGCCGAACCTAATAAGATAGCAATTACAACCCGATAAGTACTCGGGCATGGAGCCCCTATTTTCCAATAGAGATGTTGGCCTACTTCCCACACCAAATATATCATATAAGCTTTTTAGTGTGTTGATGGAACATAATAGAACATTCATATTACCATTAGTAGATACACTTTTTAAACCTAGTCTCAAAATAAGAAATACTAAACTAGAACCAGATGTTTCCAACCTAGCAGATTGATGTAACTATCATTTCTTGCTCTTAAAGAGTTCTCTCTTAGTAGGCGCAGGTGGAATTTTGTCCTAGAATATACCTAGCTCCAAAGCTTATCAGGACGTTGTTTATTCAATTCATAATTTAGTTGACAACCTAGCATGCTTTCAAATAAAAAAAAAAACAATCTATTTCCAGAAAACAAGTATGACGATGAGTAGGAATCATCTATAGAGTTAACAATTCGCAACTAGGCCTCACTCAGACTCATAAATAAAATACTTATGTTAGTCTTCTCCTGCAGTGTATGGTGGTAGGTCGATTATTTATTATTACGTTACACTGTCACTAGGTCAGCCCAGCCCCCCATTTGCTTGACGGTTTGTTTAACCTAATCCTTGCTTTGGTCAACACTGATGCTGCCATTTCGAAAGCAAGGAATGCAGTTTAAGGAGGGATCCCGTAAGATCAATATGATCACTTGAGCATGGTGCTCCACCATAGGGAGAGGAATGAAAACTTACTTGGCCAATACGAAGGGTCTATTAGAGTAAGGGATAGTGAGCTCAGATCCAGATTGAAAGTTGTCTAAGAGGAGTTAGCTTTAGCTTAACCCAAGATTCTCTGGGGAAGTTAGAAAAGGATATTCAATGGGTATGAGGAAAGGAAGCTACCATGCGTCTTCTAGAACAAGTACTAGCATGAATGAAAGGAAAGGGAAATCTTTAATTTAATCAGGTCAATAAAGTTGAGATGTTTCTACTTCCCAAATTGTCATTGCTGGCACCATCCAAAAAGAACGACTCAATATTTGTGGTTGCCAATAAAGGTAGAAGGTTTAGCTTTAATGGTGCAAATGACTGTACCAAGGAGTTATTCTAAATGACAGATTGGTGTGCTTTAAGTTTAAGTGTGCTCTCTATCGTCAAGCCAAGTAGTGGAAAGGGCGATTAATTGATGGCAGTAATCTGGGTGAGTAAGCCCGAGACTAGTGACTCCTTGCTAGGATCAACCTATAATGGGGACTTTGCTGATAAATCCCTTTTTTTTGTTCTCGTTTTACCGTCATTAGCATAAGCTCCTACCAAAGATAATCCTTTTAATAATCTTTGATCTCTCATGATTCCGGATGGAATAAGCTCACATTCTATCACGGATCATCCCTCGCTTACTCACCCAACCCGTTTCCAAGACCTATTTGCAACTTCCATATCCCGATTGACCAAGAACGACATCAAAAGAGCTATTCTATGTGGAAGAGCCCTTTACGCTTGCGAGCTACTGGCATTCTATCCTACCCAATCTCGGTTATGGCGCTAATTATATTCCCCTTTTGTCGAACCAGAGAGTAGAGAGAAGTTAATATCATGCAACATAGAAATAAGAGGGGGGAGGTTTTTCTTCGGTTGTAGGAGAAGCGACCACATATTGGATTTCTGACAACATGGTGATGGTGCTGAAGGCCAAGAAGACATGTTCAAAGATTATCTGCCTAGCAGGTAAGGAGAAGTAGGTTAGGAAGGTTAAAGAGAAGATGGGGATCATTGGATTGATTGGCTCTTTATCCCGAAGGTTTTATGGCAAGCTCGAGCCTAGCTCCAAAGCATTGGATATGGAAATGCAGGAGAGGTGGTCGAATTAGATTTGATGGTTCGTGCTTAAGCCCAGGGTCAGGACATTCCATATTGATAAGTGTACAGGGTCCAAAAAAGCCTTGTTCAATCCTTCTTAAAGAACCATTATTGTAGCCGCCTCCCTTTTCATTATCATTGACTGTGGAAGGGGATCTGCACTAGGCTCATATTGGTCCTCTGTTTTCAGCAGACCACCTGTTGGATATGCAAATAAGAGAATGGGTCATACAGGTGCTTTTCTACCTTAAGATTACCATAACGAAGATCTCCACTATGCCATCGAAATAGAGCTTTCATAGGTTACGTCATCCTAAAAATCAAGCGGGAGTGTAGACTAAGTGATCCGTAGTTCTATAACCACATAATAGAAACAAGGTTCTTAGTGCTTTCCTTCGGTACGCTAAATCGGACCTTCGTCCAATAGTGAGTTCTAGCTATAGGGAATTGGAATGAAAAGTGGTGCACCCGACCTTGAGCACTCTTGTTCGAAGCCAAGAGGAGCTGAAAGATTGAATTGAAAGTGTAGTGGTGATAGTCTCACCTTGGGCTATGCTTTCAATTGAACCAAGATAGGCCTATCTGTGCTAAAAGTCCATCAAGAAAACGAAGCTATGTCAATAGGGGATTGCACTTCTTCCCTTTCTCCTACTCGTTCTATGGAAAGGGAATCCGGGTTATTGCTTAGTTGTTTTCATGAGTGACCATCAATCGAGTTAGCAAAGAGAAAAGGTTATCTGAAAAAGGAAATGTGCTCTATGCTTCAACCATCATATTCTCCCCGTGTTCTTTTAGTCAACCTCTTACCCATTCCTTTTGAGGCTGGTGGAAAGTGTGAGATCAGAATCACTTTCTTAGTCTACTTATTCTTCTTGTTCAGATGTGTCACCTACTTCATCGGTAGAGTTCTATCCCTCAACGGCGGCAAGCAAGGTTGATTGATTGAATGATTCGAAAAATGAAAAGCAGTAGTACATCACCTAGAGAGAGAAATTCAATAACACCGTGCTAAGTAAGAGACTTATAAAGCACTCACTGTGATGAATAGTTACGTACAGACTATACAGAGGCAACTAATGGTCGTGTACCCAAGGTCAGATGATGACATCCAAGCATAGGTCAGAGAAGGAGATCAAATCATCACTGAGATGGCCTCCTCCTCAATTCGTTTCTGAGGATCTCTAGTTGGCGGGGCAGCTAACAAGGCCTACTTCTCAACCGGTTCACCAGAAGGGCTGCTTATGGGAGCAAGGTCACCTTAGTGACAAATCCATCATAAATTCAAAGTCAAAGGTAGGAAAATACTACAATGCCACAAGCCATGTGCAAGAGAGAAAAGAAAGTGCATCTCACTACCAATGCCGTCAGGGTACAAGCACCTCTGGAACATCAAGTTCAACTTCTGGATGCTTAAACAACCACCCCCTTTCCTGCACCCTCCATTCATATGCAGCTAGCTAGAACACGGAAAAAGAAGACTCGTTATAGGTCTTTTCGGCCTATTTGTTATTTGGGAAATCACTAAAGCAACCTGACCTTCGGACTACTTCTTTGAGGAATGGTCACTCCAAGGACTACCACTTGTCTAGCATTTCATAAGGGTGTTATGAGACCAATAAGCCATTTGAAGCCAGTGTCCTATTTTATATGAATGGGAGTTATGTTGTACTATTCTTTCTTGATAGTTACTCGCTTCCTCCTATACCACTGTGTCCTACTGGTCTGACTCCTAGATGCAAAAAGCTTTTGACTACTCATGGACGGTTAAAAGACCTCCGAGTGATCTGGGCAGTCAGCTCTACTCTTACATCCGGCAAAACACTCCCGAACTTGCTTAGCTTCAAGCTATCTTTCTGATACTAGCTCAAACCTATTATTTGGAATAGAACCTAATAAGGAAGTCATATAGTGCAGTCGCGCTTCCGGACCTCAGAAAGACCGAGTGAGTGGTTTTTCTGGTCTGATGACTTGTGACTTGGCTGGTATTCTCCTCCTATCTTACTTGGATCAGTTAGCAAGTCAAGTCGAATCGCAAGAATGCAGATATCATTTCTTGTTTGGAGAGTAAGCTTATCTTAGCCGTATAGCCGAACTCCCTCGTTGGACTGGCACCTTTGCTTGTCCCTGGCTTGGACTGAGGCCGTATAGAAGGGCACTTAGTTGTTCCTCTGGCAATGCACATTAATTCATTCTAACTAGCAACAATATAGTTGTCTAGGAATCTGAGCCTCTCCTTCTTTTCCCGATGAGAGCACAGGCAACCGTAGACTGATATAAATAGCTCCTTCTTGGAAGATCCTATAAAAAAGATTTAGGCATTCCTTATTCATTAACTCCCATGTCATCCTCACCCTCCTTCCACTGGCCTTAGCCAATTCAATACCTTCTCCTGATGGAAATCTCTCCTCCGAATCTAATCCTTTGATTCTTGATCCCTCTTTCCCCAAGGGCTAAATTCTGGCCACCCAATGACTTATAACATACTTCTTCCTTAACAATGATATCAGACTATCCTTTGTCCACAATGGCTGGGAAATGCCCTCTTGAAACAAGAATGAAGGGTTCCACTATAACTATAGAAGAGTAGATGCCTTCACCACCCCTACTTACTGAAAGCTTCTCTCTATCCCTCTCTTTATTCACAGGAGATCTTTTAACCTCAATTTGATTGCAGAATAGGTTAATCCGGAATTACTTATCCAGAATAGCGTATACTAGAATAAGGGGTGCTTAGCTTTGATAATTTTGTGGGAGCCACTGGCAAAATAAGAAGGATAAGCAATCCTTGGGTCTAGGGTCGAATTGCTTATTCTCCTTATTCTCCGAATAGGCTATTCGGCACCGGTATAAGCCATTCCGCTTGTCAAAGCTAAATTAAACTTATTCTCCCTTTATTCTTCCTTATTCTTCTCCTATTCTCCAATCAAAGTGGCGCAAAGGGTGAGGATGCTTTTCGTTGTTCAACTTATCGACCATCTCTTTGGCTACCATATTTTCATAGCTTTCTCCATCTATAATGACATTACATACCTTTCTGCCGGAGGTACACCGCGTTCCTTAGATGTTGGTCTGCAACCAATCATCATCGCCCGGCACGCGAGGGGTGATCAGGGTTCGTCTGATCAAACCCTGATCATCAAGCCAACAGTTGCCTCACCAAGCAAACAAGTCACTACCTCTTCCTCTTTTTCCTCAAGCCCGTCCCTCTCGAAGCATGATATGTTTACTTTTTGACTTAGTTGTAGCTATGTGGTACGCAAGGGAAAGGCGGGTAAGGGTTGGGCTGAGCAAGTGAAGCCTACGAAGCGGTTCCGTGCTCTCCCGATACAACCAAGCAACCTGAGTCTATTGAATTAACTACTATAAAATATTCCCTGCCTTTCAAGCAAGCATGGGAAATAAATAGTAGGTTAGTGCATGATAAATAGATGTAGAAGCAGTCCCACAAGCAGGAAACAAAACGATCGTTCCCTTTTCCTCCGAAGAGAGAACAACGAGGCACTATCAAGCGGAATGATACGGGATTCGGAATTCATGCTGTTTCGGGGAAAGTCACAAATTATGCGCTGCGCCCACTCGACTGACAAGACGCTTGTGGGTACAGTGGAAGGCGACGAGTTGGCTTTCGGTTCCTTCCATGGCCTTAGCTTGTGCCTATATTGTGTCTGAACAGGTAGATAGAGTAGAGACTCGAACCATTGCTAGTTTCATTTCTTCCCTTTGCCATCCAATCCTATAGAAAAGTTAGGGAGGGATCTAGTTGAAGTTGATCCAGTAGTTGCCATTTTGTTGAAGTGACAGTTGCCTTCAAGCCAAAGCCGCTTGGACTTGATTTCCAACCAATGGGAGTTGCTTCTTCCTTCCTTAGGGAGTCTGTCTCGGTCCCCCTACTAGTATTTTGAATTTGCCTCCGTTACTGAGTACTTAAACCAGTAGTTGCATCGTTTTCAATTGGCATTGAAGTTTGCAAGGACAATCTTTCAGGCAAGGGAAAGCCAGTTTGTTTCTTTCTTTCTGTGAGTTAGACAAAAGGGATATCAACAGTGTAAGCAAGGGACGGTTACCCTCAATATCAGCCCATTATTCAGCCATTTTAACGCCTTTAGATGGCAGACTAGTCAAAAAGTTGATGTTTATGCTAGTTTTGTTCCAACCAGTGGAAAGAAAGGTGATATCCATTGTAGCAATCTTTCCTAGTCCCATTACTACTTACCTCGAGTGAGTTATTCAAGTCCTGTCTGAAGCCCCTTCAGCCGCCAATCCTAACCGTCAGTCATTTTCCTTTTATCCCGCTCTGTTCCTTCTGCCTTTTTAGGGTGTTCGAGTTTGGATTCCCTTTTCTGTATTTCCTTTAGGAAATGGGTTCCCTTCTTGGCTGATAGAATGTGAATTATCTAGTTTGAGTCCGAGCAGACGCGAGGTCAACGGCTTGCTTGAGGTAAGATTCCCGCCCCATCTCCCCTTCTCAGTCCAATCTAACATATATGAAGAATATTGAGCAAAGAAGGAACGAAGCTAGGAAAGGAGTTGAGCAAGAGCTATAAGAAGAACGTTGACCTCGTCCTTCTGTAAAGGGAAGCACAAGGCTTACAGACAATCTCATACGTGAAGGGTTCAAGTTTTCTATAAGCAGACTTTGAGACCCTTAGAACAAGAACTAGATCACACCTAGTACGTTTTTTTGTCGTTTTAAACAACAAATGAGTAGGCCGAGGAACTCTACCTTACAAACTTTCCTGTCTCCGCTCAACCTTTATGCCCCACCTATACTCAGATAGGATGATTTTTTCCTATTCAATAGATTTAGACGGCTTTGCTAATATTAGAAGAGAGTGCAGAAAGACTTTTGAATCCGTATGGGAATACGGATAGACTGAAGCAACACTGCAACAGGGCCGGGGCACACCTTCAAACTATGATTTTTGGCAGTGAAAATCATACCATGAAGAGGGTATTTTCCAGTTTCCAGTTGTAGTTGAAAAAAGAGCGGGCGCAGTGGAGAGTATTGAGTCCAAAGAATTCGTTACAGGGGGATTCGCTCAAAGCAAAGAAGCTACAGATGACCCTTAGTAAAAGAAGATGAGCTAAAGCTAACACGGGCGGGAGACCCAGACTTTCATACTTCAATACCTTATGTGCATGTGCCTGCCAGTACTAAACACAAAGAAAATATATTGTCAGTTGAATGAATTTCTCGATATCTCATTCCAATCTCAGGGATTCGCTATTAGAGCCCCTGCTATCCTACTTTGCTTAACACAATTCGCTTACCCGATTGGCTTATAGCACAATGTGCTTGCCTGATGCCGTATACTTTTCTTTATTTACCTATTTTCTTACCTGGCAAGTCGCAGATCTCGGATGAAGAATTGAGAGCCAACCCTATCCCTTGTAGATTCCAGTCCTTCTTGGACTCTATTTTGACGGGGCTCTACACTCTATTTTGACGCAATGTGCTTGCCTGATGCTGTATACTTTTCTTTATTTGCCTATTTTCTTACCTGGCAAGTCGCAGATCCCGGATGAAGAATTGAGAGCCAGCCCTACCCCTTGTAGATTCCAATCCTTCTTGGACTCTATTTTGACGGGGCTCTACACTCTAAAGGTAGGGGAAGAGGGGCAATCCTCCTCTCCCGGGGTTGAGTTAATCCCTCATGCATTCCAGCTCTCTTTCCCCGCCACCAACAATGTGGCGGAATATGAGGCACCCCTCACAGGCTTGAAGATGGCTCTAACCCTCCATGTCAAGGAGCTGTGCATCATAGGAGACTCTCAATTTATCCTTAGATAGGTCCTTCACAAATACCGAACTAGGGATGAGAGATTGAAGGACTACCAGGACTTAGGGTAATAACCCGGCAGTTCAGGAAGCTGATTTTTGTACATACCCCTAGATCTCAAAATATCCTAGCTGACGCGTTGGCGTCATTGTCTTCCTCCCTAGAATTTCAATTAAGTAGAACCTAACGAAATGCCCTTGTAGTTTTGCAACCTTTTTTTATCCCTATAGAGGGAGAAAGAAGTATAGGACATTTTAGACCAATGCAATTCAACAAAGAGCAAGGGAAGCAATCTCTTTTTCTTTCGAGTGTGAGTTCTCTTCGGTTTCAACCCAATCAAACCATTTTGAGTTATCGTTCTCTTGGAACTTTTGTTCCATCCCGTACAGTATAAAAGAGGGTCATTTTGAGAGTGTCATTTCTCCTAAAAGTGGTATTGTCAGTTTCCCAATTTCTATTCCTAGTGGCGTGTCATTCCGTTCCGCAGAAGTATTCAAAACAGGGATAGCTTCAATTGGACCGCTTTGCCATTTAGCTTAGCTATAAGCCAGAACTATGGGAAGCGAAGTAGGGCTTAGCTTAGGGCAGCGAGTGAGCCTTGGGTCAGAATGAATAGAGTAGGGCAGAACCATGGGGTTTAGTTATTGAGATATGATGTCGCTAGACGTTGAATTGACTAAGCCATGCCAGTAGGCCTATATTTCACTTCAAGAAGATTCAAGGGAGAGAACTTATGAAGAGAGTTAAACCTAGAATGAGACCACTCCGAGAATGAGACACCCTTGGTCCTATTTATTATGGCCAAAAAGACGGCTCCAACGGGTTTTCCTAAACCCTTTTTGGAGCGATACTTCCATCTTGGAGGAAGGGAGGCGACTCGGTTAAGAAAGAGAGGTGGCTGGAGGAAGGAGCGACCGAAAGCAATTCACAACTAAAAGGAAGAAGAATGCATTTCAAATGAAATGGAAGCAGAAGCCAGGGAATGAGAGACAATGACGAATTCGCTTTGTCAACGAACAAGCAAGGAAGCGTTAAGTAGATAACCCAATCTTCCTATTAGTTGACCAATCGTTCTCTTTCCTTTATAATTGGGTAGATAGAATAGCTATCTTTCAATATTGCGCAGAAGACGAAAGCTGATTCACTCGACATCCAAATTTGATCCCGATCCATGGAAATCTCGAAGAAGCTATTTTCTCATATCTAAAAGATATAAGGATGGATTTGGTGGATTGAGTGCAAGCTGCCAATGGAGACAACAACAGCAACAGAAGGACCCGCTATATTGAGGGGCTGCTTTGTCCATTCGTCGACAGACTTGAAAGGGATCAGATCCGCGAGATGGCAGAGGATCTCCACAAGAAGGGGGGGAACTCCCCTTATTTCACCCAATTTGTGAAGGAAGATTTTTCGTCCTAATTCCGTACTTTACAACAACCTTAACCACACATGTCTAGGATGGGCCTACCTCCATTCCTAGAGGAGCTGTATGAGGCGGAAGCTCCATGTACGGTTTTGAAGCCGAGCCTTTCCAGCAATGGGGCCTAGGGACGGATATGATGATTGGTTTAGGTAGGGCGGCCGTACTACGAGAGGGGCGCCTCGTGAGTCGGGCTTTGAGAGATGAGGCCTTTCGGCGAAGCCAAGTCAATTTTGGGCCACCAAACCCTGCAACTAATGAGAAGGACCGGGGAAGCGTGTACGTTGTCACACTCCCTGCCTTCCAAAGCTGCCTAGAGGACGGGCTAGACGCTGCAGAGCGACGACCCGGAAGCAGATTCTCCATTGGCAAGGGACAGGAGACGGCCATCTCGAGGCACATCACGACCTACAGGCAACACTAGCGAGACCCGGGGAGGCAACCCGATTAGGAGTCAGGGGATCCACAGGACCTGCAGCCTCCTCATATTCATCATTTTTGAAAGCACGGTAAGAGATCTCTTTTCTGCAACGGAAAAAAAATGGAGCAAATTTGACTCAGCACAACCTCACGATACATCCAAGACCAATGATCTCATGACTCTCATGCGTTGCTAGATCTCTACTCGTTAAAGTTATATAGGCAACAAAAGGTCTAGGTCTATAAACCTTTCAACGAACATGTCTATCTTCCTTGCCTCGTTCCCTACTGACTCGTAGTGTCACTAGGCTTGTCTCCCTGTTATCAGATGACCTAAGTGAGGGTGGAGGACTCACTTGCAGGATAGGATCTATGTTCTGTACGGATGCATGATTTAATCATGTGTTTGATTCTCCGCTATTTGCAGACACTTTTTTTTTTGTTTAGTTTTGCCGGCTGCAATCTTTTAAGAGGAATCCGCAACCGTCATGATTAGTTGAAATCTCGTATCATAAGAGTGCATTCTTTTTATTGTCGGGGTTTTGTCTAACCATCATTCGTCAATGAAATGATTTAAGCAGGCCAAGTGTACTCGTCTTATAGAAATGGTGGTTGAAAAATACAATGGAGCTCTGTCGGTTTATTTTCTGCCGTGGGTCAGCTCGTACGAGAATTTTGATGGAAGGAAATAGGGGAGTTGGCTGATCAAGATGGATAGTAATGATTGCGTAATATCAACTTCTCAGCCTCGTCTGACAAAGCACCTTCCAATTTCTTAGAATTTGCCAGTTATATTGGGGACTTGGATAGTGAGCAAAAAACAATTGATTAAGAAATTGGTTAACTCGCATGAAACAAGGTAAAAGAACAAGAGTTCGTGCTACTTTATAGAAAAGTTTTCATCGCCCAGCTCGAACTGAACGCGATGTCATCAAACTACTGGTCGACACGGTAGATAATATACGAAGCGAAAAAATTCATCTTTCTGATGTCCCCTGGATTGTAGCTAGGGATCGTCAACTTTCCTTAGCTATTTGTTGGATCTTCGGAGCAGCGTTCAAACGACGCATAAGCTACAGGATAAGCTTAGAGAAATGTTCATTTGCGGAGATACAGGATGCTTACCAAAACAGGGGAATTACACGAAAGAAAAGGAAGTATCTTCACGAACTGGCTTCCACCAATCGAAGTTTCGCGCATTTTAGATGGTGGTAAAGTGATACCACTTTAAGAGATGCAATTTTTAGCTTTGCTCTAACCCAAGCTATTGCATTTGATTTATGATGGCATTCCTGATCTCATTTGCAAGGGTTTTGCACAAAGTGCAATGCAACCTCTCATTCCTTTGGGAGTGAGGGGGTCAGGGGAATGGGCGGGTCAACCCTTACGCGATTTTTGATTTGACGAGGAGTTCAGTGTACTAGGACGAAACCGAAGCGCATAGAGGAAACAATAGGCATTTTGCTCTTAAGCAACTTGCAAAGGAAAGCATTTGCTTAGAATTTACATAAAAATATTATATACGATAGTTGGCTTGTTAGGACAGACAACATTAAAGTGTTCGACGCGTTGGGGGGGTGGCATTCCGGTCAAAGCATTCATTCTAAGCTAGTCCAAGTGCAGGGTAAGAGCTAACCGTCTCAGTCTAAGGCCGAGATTCGTCGATTGAAGAAGCAATTCCCTTACATAGTGAATCTGCCTTTCTTTTGGCATGAACTTGTGGCTATTGAAGATCAGCACATGCTCTGAGCAGACAAAGAGGTTTCGTTAGCTAGCTTACCAAAGACACATAGTTGGATCTTAGAAAAAAGACCCAACATGCCCTTCGATAAAGTCATTACCATTTTCGTAAGCATGTGGTCCGAGGGTGGAGGCAAGTGCGAGGGGGTGGGCACCTTGCAGTTTTTCTATTTTGATCTCCGTGATGAGGTCATCAACGACCTTGTTCTGCACTCCTGACTTGTGCTGGACCACAAACGTGAACTCTTAAAAGTATGAGACCTATTTGGCACGCCGAGAGTTGAGCTTGTGTTGTCCATGGATCTACTTCATGGCTTGATAGTCATAATGCAGCATGAACGGCTTGTGGATCAGGTAGTGACGCCAGTGAATTCCTACTATGTAATAGTGTTATCCTATGTTTTTTATTAAAAAGTGACATTCGGTTAAAAATGTTATCTTGCCCACCCTCAGTAGTGTTTCGAACTGTCTCAAGGCCCCTACGATTATCCCATCTATAAGAATCTCAAGACTTGCGAAAAGACTTCTCTAGGGAGCAGAAGGAAATCTGTCTGGAATCACTACTCAACCCACCGGTGCACATGCATTGAAGGCATGGCAGCCTAGAAACAAGAATTGATAGATTCTTTGCTCTTGAACAGCAGGGGATGGCAAGTCACAGGGCCCTTAAATCTTTGGTCTCCCTTCCGAACGCAACGCCTATAATCTGCCTTTTTTATGGCACCTTCCATCTGGTGCATGTGCTTCTTCCCTTGCCTCTGTTGCACCTTTGCCTTGCCCATTGCCATTTTTTTGATCTCGACGGAGAAAATCTATCTTTCAATGCTTCGATTTTTTCCCAATGAAAAAAATCATGTTGGGCCAGTGTATTCGCTCGCCCCGTCCTCACGGGGCTTGATCTAGCTAAACTATTCCTAAGGTTAGGACATTAGATATATATATAATAAGGGTTGGAGAGCATGCTACCAGAGAAAGGACCCAAAAGATGTCTCGTTCTGGAAGGGCCTTCCAAACTTCAAAGAGATTGATGGTAGAGGAGCTTGAGGGTTGCAGGCCCATGGTGGCCCTAAGTTGACCAAGATCTACTTCATGTGATAGAAGACATGGGCTAGGATGTTTAAAGTATAGCGGAGGGTCCAAAGGAGCTAGCTCGTCTTCATTCATTTCTTCAACTTGACACGCGTAGAATGGGAAGGGCTGACTCTCCGTCTGGCTTGGTCTTGCCCCCTTCCAACTGGAAGATTTATAATCTCGAGAACCTTTCAACACCATTTGAAAAGGAGTCGGTATTGATTGTAGTCCCAGATCGGCTAATGCTCCTAGGTTGTCCTCCCAGTTTCATGTACGCTTGCTTCTAGTTCTTCAGTATTGATTTGGCTAGTCAGTGCACCATGCGATTGCTTCTAGTAACCATTTATTGTCGGTTTTCTTTATCCCTTTCATATTCATACATGAGTCGAGCTAGTTTGAGTAATGCCCTTACTCGAATAAAGTACCATCTCATGCATCTCATAAAAGGACAAGGTTTCGGATCTTCGGGGGAACCTTGACTCCAGGCTTGAAGATGATCCCAAAGAATCCATTTTACGAAATGTAAATGCCTGATAAATGGACGAAGACCACACATATATAAGATGATTCTCAAAGGAGAGGGTATGTTATCCATGGTCACTTATTCAATATAAAGATCCACACCTTGACACCTAAGATTCCGTAACAAGTAGATACTTCCGCGGGAGCATAATCTATTTTCTGGTTAAATACATTACGAGATATTTTTCAATACTTTCCGCATTCAGTTCTAGCTATTTTCGCACCTTCACCTAATTCACCAACGTTACCGACCGCAATGTCAAAAATACCAATCAATACCATTATTCCAAACTTAGCGCCCTTGTCGAGATCTATACCCTACGGCTATAATAGATTTTTCACTCCAGACATACCATGCATCGGGTAAGGGCGCAGGTCGTATATAACAACTGGTGGTACCTAAAAAACTCTTTATTGTTGGTGGAACTGGATATCGATCCAATAGGTTCGGACGTGAGCAAACGTTTTGGAAAAAAGGTACTATGGTTCAATGCGTGAGGATGCTAGGTTACCTGGTTCTCAAATTGGGTATGGAACCCTCTCTCCCTCCTACACTTTCAATCTTTGTGCTCTCCCAGTCAACAAGCCATCATCAAAAGTTTGGGATTTATGATAGACCCGGTTTCTGTCAAGCTGCCAATTCAGATGTGTTGGTCCTTTCCTCCAAATGGACTGAAGTTAAACGCTGATGGTGAAAACAAGGGTCACCTAGGCCCTACAGGTGGAGGAGGAATTGTTAGGGATTCTACTGGAAATGATCTATTTGCACATGCCCTATATTACAGAGAAGCACAGAGTCTTGATGTTGAATTTAGAGCTGCACAAGATGGCCTAAGGTTTTGTCAAGTTAGAGGTTTGAATGTTAGTATTGTCGAGATAGATTGACAGGCACTTGCTCGGGCTTTGAATGAAGGATCATTCATTCATGGAGAGTTGCCCAACTTGCGGAAGAGATTCAAGCTTTTCTTTAGTTTGTACCAGCTAAAGTTTCTTATATTGTCAAGCTCCAAAAGGAGATTGCTGATCGATTAGCTAATTATACTTGTTAGAATAAGGAAGGAAGATTTTTCTTATTATGGGACACTTTACCATCTGAGGCTAGAGGTGCAACAAGCATTGATAGATGGCAACTTCCAAGCTTTCGTTTTTTATTTTACAAGAAATGTACACTCATGAGGCATCTATGCCTAACGATGTATTCTTTATTCAATAATAATTGTCTTTTGTTCCTTCCTAAAAGCGCTTTTCAAAAGGAGCAGCGTAATATTGATTGCAATGTAGCGGAAAATAGACTTCAAGTTTAACAAATGTCTCTTTGGTCGTGCTAGCCGCATATTGCGCCTATATAGCCATAGAGCTACTACGTGTAGACGTGGGTCCATTCTGTATCAGAGCGTTAAAGATGACTTTGTTCGACCAATGACAGTTGACCCGACCCCAGCAACAAGTCCATAGCAGATCTATCTTTGCTTCATTCATCCTTAGCGCATTTGCATCCGCTTTATAAAGCAGTCGCTTGTTCATGCGCATCTTTCTTCCCTAACGAGGCGAACCAACCACCCTACTGTCACAGGCTCCCGATTTAGGTAGCTTCCCAGACCTCACGCAATAAGCGCAAGTGGTTCCGCCGAACGAAATTGTAGTTGGTTCGTTTTCCTATGATGATTGCTCGCGAACATTCACAGCTCGTTCCTTCGAAACAGCGTGTCTTTACCAACTCGGTCCGCCCGGTGAGCGCTCACGACTAAGCGAGACTGATGTTGTCTCGCAGTACAACTTCTTTCTTTTTCCAATACGGCACGCAACCTAAAAAAAATCCCGACTCACTCGCTACCCTAAGCTCTACAGTTCCTTCGTACCCTTTTAGCTTTCCTCCAAGAGATTCAATAGCTGTCGTTATGTCGGAAGAATGATTAGGCCTTAGGCTCTAGTGCTCAGTATTCGGGGATAGGACTTTCCGGGTGATTTCACTCAAAAAGGAATTCCCCTTGTGTCAGGTTCAAAAAGAAATGATTGGCCAAACAAAGGAAAAAGTACTACTTACTTAGCCTACCGATTCAAAGCTATTAGGGACAGGAGTTGACTTGCCAAAGAGCTGATGAAAGAGCACCGTCTTCTCTTATTCCTAAAAACATCTGTAGAGTTAACCCCTGAAGTACTACTTACTTAGCCTACCGATTCAAAGCTATTAGGGACAGGAGTTGACTTGCCAAATAGCTGATGAAAGAGCACCGTCTTCTCTTATTCCTGAAAACATCTGCAGAGTTAACCCCTGAAGTGACTACAGGCCTTTAACGTTGCACCCCTACGCTTAGTCTTGAAAACATCTAAGCATCAGATTCAATCACTTCCTCCCCGAGACGGTCTAAACCAGGTATTCAGTGTCTGGTCCGATAGGGCCAGCAGGGATAAAAGCAGGTCACAACGAGCCTTTTCTACCATACTTTGAGCAGCTTCCCTTATGCTTCCCCTATGCTTAAAACTCGCCATCGAATAGGCCGTTCTGAAAATAGAAGTTCGTGCTTTTGCTTGTGTATAGTAAGATGCGTGGAATCGTCTTCATGCGTAGAAAGGATTGCCCTCGAATGCAGTCCTTACGCCGATAACAAGAAAGATTTTTCTTCTTTGCATGAGCTAGTTGATAGATCCCGACATAGCCTAAGATTTGAGTGGCACTCTTTCTAAATAGGCAGAAATTTCTCGCTAAAGTAAGCCTTTATTACATTAACCGGGCCTTTTCTTCTTCTTCTTACCTTTTGGTGGCCTGACCAAGATTGTTGACCAATATGACAATTAAAAGATTGGTAAAAAATCTTGGCCAACATCACAACTACCTTTTGTTCAACTCTTTTTTTTTTAATTATACAGTTCCTAACTCGAGTGACAAAGCCAGTAAACAAGAGCTACTATTTTCGGAAGAGATCCAGTAGCATATTCCTGTTCCTTTTTACTTACTTGCTGGCTAGCTTACAGGGGAGTAGATAACAGGAGACAAGAGGGAATCTATGATTGGATACGATCAATCGCCCTTGCTTACCCTACCTTTACCACTCGTTCGACCTCTTATTTGAAAGAGAAACTTAAATCAAATTAAGAATAGTGCTGGTGCGACAGAGCGAACCGAGTGAAACGAGGCCCCCTTCTAACATTTATTAATCCCAAACCGGTAGTCTTAAAGGAGTATGAATATGAAGATTGGAGTTATTACTATGAGTTTCCTGATCCCCAGTAGTGGGAAAGTTCCTTACCACATGAGTTCGTAAAGTTAGTTTGAAAAAGAGAGAACATAATAATAGTGAAAATATGAATGTGGAGAAAATTAAATGATAAAAAGAGTGAGGAACCCTAGTAGGATGTTTAACATAAGAAATGAACCACTAGTCAGCCACATCCCTTAGCGACCGTTGTCGTCAACGATATTGCTAAGACGAGAGTTCCTAGTAAGAATCCCAAACTACGGATGTGAATCTTACTAGAAGCTGAATCCAACTCAATTTTCACCTTTGTTCCATTTCCCGTTACCTCGGAAACTGCCTCGGCTACTAGCTTTTTGGCAACTTAATGTAACTCCGTAGAACTTCCTATAGTATGGAAATCAGTCTCAACTGTTTCCTTCATAACGAAGAAGCCAAAATCAGGAAGTACTGCTACTTATTCAGGAAACATGCCCCAATAAAATGTGCATCTGATATATAGACAAGGTAGAAGAGTGGGTAGGATATATGAAAGAGAAGGACATTGGAGACGGTGCCAGAATGTTTTGAATGTTAAGAAGGAAGCCCACATTAGAGGAAAACTTAAATTCCTTCATCTTTAGGGGTCCACTCTCTGATGTAGTCCTTGCCAGTATCTTGCTCAGATTCCTTAAACTCCTTTCTGGTGATCACAACAATTGACGCTTTTGTTTAGCCTCAAAAACATGGTATATGCTTTCAATTCCCAACAAGGGGTTTATCGCTTTCACAGGCTTGATTTTCGAACCACTGCAAAGAAAAGGCATTTTTCACTTTTGTTGTCTATATGCTTCCTTCTTAGATACTGTAGACAGTTTATTGGTTCAGCTATTGTGGTTGGCGGAGTTCTATCCTGGCCATCAAACGTTGACTAAAAGTGAGGTTCATGTCTAGAAGCAAGTAACTGAGCCAATTTGGATGCTTTCACGATAAGAGATATCATTTGATAATTCTTCTATTAGTTGTTAAAGAGCAATTCAAAAATTCCTCTTTAAGGATTGGCTGCTCTTCTCTTCTTGGGGGTGTTGACATGGCTGGATTACAAGTATTGGTACTAACTTTTGCGCCCACTTCCTTCTCTTTAGAGATATAGAGCTCCAAGCCATCAACATTCCCATTTTTTTTGGGTGCTAGTGAAAAGTAAACAAAAATAGCAAACTAGGGATTCCTCTCAAAGGCCACACTGGCCATGTCCGCAAGCAACAACATGTTCATGGAATTGGGTGGGGAATCCAGGACAACCAGCTCTTCTTCTTAGGTGACTCCAATGTTAGCCAAGTGGTCAGCGCAATTGTGTTCCTTGTCTTTCCATGAGATATTTGCAATCTTCCAATATTGTCAGTATTGTTTTCGATTTCTGCATCTGTCATTAACCTTAAGCCTCAGTAGATCAGTCTCCAATATCTCCAATATCACATTAGACCAGCGTTTTGCTTTGATGATGGTTAGTCCCTTAAAAATAGCCCAGAAAATGACAGCCATCAAAAGGCCTAAACCCATATTATAGCCTCGAGCTGCCAAAATGATGTTCAACAGTCTCTACCCAACTGGCTATGGCCCATGATCAAAAGGGACCCGCAACCAGTCAATCATACTATCCTTACCTCCCAACCAATCGGCCAATCATACTATCCTTACCTTCCAACCAATCGGCCAACCACGCTATCCTTACCTTCCAACCAACCCCTTCGATTCCGCTTATGCAGCAATATCAAATCTCGGCCCCTTGCCTTGATGCCTACAGCTCAATTTGTTTTCCAGTGATGGTGTCGCGAAAGACTGTTTTTGATTTGTCTTCTTTTTGTGTTCTTTCTTAATGGCATCATAGCTATACGAGGGAAAACGTTGCTGCCTACTCTGCCACAAAAGGGGGCCGCTTTCTTTCCCCCAAAAATGCCAGTTCCACCATCAGGGCCCAGCAAGCAGCATAATTCTGTTCTGAGGCTGCGTTTCGTTTCAACAACAGTAGTATATGGTTCGAAGCGTCTTGTTCCATCTGGCGCGAATCCCCTCCCTCACTAGTATAGTGGAGGTGTTTTATTGGCTAGCTTACAGGGGAGTAGCTGATAGGGACCTAGCGTACAGGAGAGTTGCCTATGCCTAGCTGACTTTCCTGCTTGGTTTACCGATTGAAGTGATGGTCGACGGTTGTTGGTCATCCTACTAGCAAAGGCGAGGCCTCATCTCTCAAGCGGCCAGGCCTCTACTCCATCCTTTGTGGGCACCAAAAAGCACCTAGGTCACCAACCATTTGATTAAGACCCTGGCACGAAGCACATCTTCCTGTCTTCCCTGGACAGCTCTCTTGGATTGATTTTGACACTAGCTCGCGCATATCCTTGGTGGATCTCAATCCCTAGTGAGGATTGCTACGCTCGAGATCGCAATCGCCCTTCTCTTCGCTCGCATATAACATCCACCCACCAAACGCATTGCAATCTATATCCTCACACTTTCCTGTCGTTAGCACAAATGCTAAGTTAGGATTGAGAAAAAAAAATATGATAACAGCCCTTTTTCATAGATAAGTAAGCAAGTATGCCTATGGCTGGAAAGATAACGAACGCTATTCTCAACTTAGTCTCTCAAAGGCCAGCTCATCGTCACCTTAAAATACGGCATTAGCGAGGTTGGGCTCCTCTTGCAGAAGAACAACAAACATAGGACAGCCGGGAACGATGACTCTTCCTCAAGCCTGACACCTAAGTCGGACTTTCTCTTTATGCTGCTTGCCACTCCGAAGTTTAGGATTGAGTTTCCTCTAATTGATTGAGCCGGTGTGCAAGTGAGCTGATCTCGCCTTTGGTCTGAGGCCTAGTCTTTCTTTTCTTATTGCCTTGGCCTTTAACTGGATATGGGAGAAGGTCAGACTTCTTCCTTCTACCATTACTACAACGAATGCTGATGAATTAGCTGAGGAAATTGCCCAGCAATTCCTCTACATCAAGAGCGGGCTCTGCCGTAAGGAATTGAATAGAGATCTTGTTGTTTATTAAAAATAAGTACACGAGAAATTTAGAGTTAAGGTACCAAAAAGAGTTTAGGTTGACAGTGGAACCCCTCTTCTTAAGGAAGGTGGGAGACAGATAAAAGAGAAGTAGGGTTTGCCATAACATTATTCGTCTTCGAAGCTATCTTATTCTAGACATGACATTTAAAGAGCCCTTTTTGTACGCACAGTAAACCGTATGCATTTAGAAAGGTTGACTTTTGTAGGCCCTGTTCGGCTATGTATGTCCAAGCACACAAGCAACGAAGTCGGATGGTGATATGGTAAGGTTTCTTTCCTCTGAAGAACCCAAAGCACAGCGCTATGCTGGGATCAGGTAAAAAGCAAAAGTAAAGCGCGTAGAGCAGAATATAAAATCAAGTCTTGGCTTGATTAGGACAAGCGTAGCGAATCAAATCCTTGTGGCACTGCCCTTTATTTAAGGTATATCTCATACATCGATAAAGTAAACTTTCACTTCAACACAACGGAGATAGAAAGAAAGTCTTTTATCAATTCTCTAAGTACAGCTGAAGAGACATGAATCAAATCTTTTTTCTCCCCTCTTGCTAGGGAAGAGGGTTGCCTATATTCTATATATCTTGATTCGAAAAGATCACTTGAAGAATGGATGCATCTCAAGCTCTCGCTTTCAGAGTAGATGTGCAAGAATTTGAATTACGAAGCTATGCTTATATCAAGTCAGGGGCTGACCTTACTGCATTTCCAATCCACAAGCAAAGCATTGAATGAACACAAAAAAGAGTGGGAAGATGTTCCTATACTATATAAGGTTTTCCCCACCTCTGAAGCTTTCAACTCATCATATGGCTATGCTTATGCACGAAAACTTTTTTACATACAATCACGAAAGAGCATTTCGAGATGGAAGCAAATACTTATAATGAAATCAAAGACTCAGTAATTGGGGAAGCTATCAAGGCAAGGTAGCCTCACTTTTTTCGCACCGCTTTCACAGCCCAAGAGAGAGCTCAGCGAGGCGTATCATCTAAAGTAGGACTTTCATGTTAATATTCATGTGTAGTTGAAAAGGGCTCTGTCTAAGCAGGAAAAGAAAGAGTTTCCCATCTGACAGGGGCGAGAGGCTTAACACTCTTCAATCTAAGCCATCTTTCTTTAGAAAAGAATCAACCTTTTTGGTAATGAGACGGAGGAGGGCCTAGCGCTTAGCTTCTTTGTGTTGTTGTGCGCAAAAGCTTAATTATTCATTTTCATTTATAATAATACTGCTTCCTAAATTGTTATCACTTGCGAGCAGATGTCACGCTCAAGACTATTTCATATGGCAATAGACACAAAAGAGTAGGACAAAAGACGCACAAGCAAGCATTCCAAGTGGGTCAAGTCGGAAATTAGAGCTCCGAAGCTTTCCTTTGACTATCTTATTTCTCTTAAAAAAAACTAAGGATGGATGATTTATCCAGCCAAATTACTGGTGTTAGCATCAACTTACAGAAATCAGAAGTTGTAGGAATTAATTTTGACAGGGACAAACTGGATTGTATGGCTGATCTGTTTCATTGCAGAGTATCTCACTTCCCAATCAAATATTTGGGTCTACCTTTATCCAGTGGTCCTATATCTCTAAGGGACAGAGATGCGGTTATTAAGAAGTTTGATTAAAGGCTAGAAGGATGAAAATACAGATTTCACTCAGATGGTAGAAGATGGATTCTCTCAATATCAGTTCTCTCTTCCTTAGCCACATATCATCTCTCTATTCTCAAAGTCCTAAGATCGGTGGAGATTGAGGCAAGGAGATCTTTTTTCTGGGGGGGGGGGTGCTAAAAGAGAGGGGAAAGGTCATCATCTCATAGCTTGGGATAAGGTCTGCAAAAGTAAAGATCAAGGAGGGGCTAGGCTGGCGTCAACCAATCATTTTATTAAGGCATTGCTTGCCAAATGGTTGTGGAGACTAGGAGAAGATGAAGACCACCTCTGGACAAGGATAGTCAAAGATAAATATTATCATAACTGTTCCAAATGGGATATGAAGCCTTCAAGATCCTACAAGCTGTCCTAAATCTTGAGGAATATTGCTCAACTAAATTCTCTGGTTCTTCCAGCAATTAACCTTCAATTGGGCAATGGAGAGAACATTAGCTTCTAGAAGGATTCTTGGCTTTCTAGTATTCCCCTCACAGATGTTGCTCCCAATCTTTTCTAGATTTTAGTTTTAAAAAATGGAACAGTGGCACAGGTTCTTTCCAGACGGAATGGCACTCATTGGAACCTCAGTCTCAGAAGAAATCCTACAGAGGCTGAAGCAAGGGAGCTTCTCAGAATTCTTAATCTAATTTCAGATATCCAAATGAATACGGACCAGGAAGATAGAAGAGTATGGATATGGAGCAGCAAAGGAACCTTTTCTTCTAGGATTCTCACTCGTATTATTCAAGACAGTGGCATCAGAGTGTGGTCGAAACCCTTGGTGTAGTCCAATTGTATCCCAATTAAAATCAGACTCTTCCTTTGGAAGGTGACCTTGAACAGACTTCCCACTTCCAACAGACTTAAAGAGAATCTTTAATCTCAATAATTCCTCATGTGTTTTCTGTGAGTCATTTGAAAAAGATCAGAATCACCTCTTTTGTCATTGTGGGATCATCAATTTTCAGTGAAAAATCCTCTTTAAAACCTTGAAGATTCAGTGGATGGAACCGATAGACTGCCTTCATCTCATGCAAATGTGGCCTTTTTTCTGTCCTAACCAGACCGACAGCAAGATATGGTACTTGTTTCATCCAGCAATGTTGTGGTCTGTCTGGTTAAGTAGAAATAATAGGAAGTTCAATCAGGATTTTTCATCACCTTCTAATATTCTTCGAAGAGCCCTTAATTTGGTGATAGATTGGGGAAGATCAGCTGAAATCAGGAAGGCTTCAGAAGGAGATCTTATTTCAAAGGCTTCTAAGTGTCAAGACTTTTTGTTATGATTTTTCATCTTGAGTCACTCTTGTTAGCTTCTATTTTATCTACTTAATAAAATAGAAGTCTTAGGGTTTTTTTTTTTTTTTTGCTATGATGTTTGGCCCTTGGCCATGGGCCATTTTGTATTTTATTTATCCTCAATGAAATGTGACTTCATGTCACCTTCCAAAAGATTTATCCAGCCAAAGGAGCACACTCAAAATACACAAAAAAATAACAAAACAACAACACCCCAAGTTTTGATTCGTCCCTACGAACTTCAATGGCGTCAGTGATAGTGAGAGGATATGAAATAGCTTGAACGATACGTCAATGAGAAAGCTGCGACTAGCGGGAGCTAGAAATTAGAGGATGGACTTTGACTTTCTCAATAGGGCACCAATGAGGATATTGACTTATCCCTCCGGGGGGGGGGGGGACAAGGAAAAGTCTTCAAGCACGGACATATGAGATCTGATAACCCAATGGCGAATGCTGAAAAGGATAGGAATCCAAAAGAAGAGAATGAAGTAATTAAGGAATTTAGTGAACATTTCCATATAGGGTGGGGCCCCTCATAGCATCTAAGAGCGAACGTGATCTTTTCCCTGAGGGTCAAACACGTGTTAATGGTCCCATCTCAACTAGTCCAGAGAATGTCCTACACCCGGATGGGAAAGACTCACTTTCACGGATAAGGATTGTCAAAACAAAGGAACGGAACAAGATAGATTGAATGAATCCGCCTACAGTAAGGAACCAAATCTTTCAAGCTGGCAAGTTCAGAGTAATAGCAGAGTCATTCGCAGCAGCAATAAAAAAAAAGACTACCCCAGACCAAAATAGGGAAGGGGGGAGGTAAAGTGACTACCATCACTGTCGAACGTTCCTGTTCTTCGAATACACGCTGCATTAGTACTCATAGGAGTTGCTGTCTCCATTTCCAATCCTATTCCTTCTTTGGCTAATTTTTCAATTAAGCGATGCTTTAGTTGTTGTTGTTTCTGACTCAATATAAATTGTAATTACAAATAGTTGTGACCACTATCACTCCTGCTCTAAAAGTGAAAGAGCAAGACTCGACAGCACTTTAATTCTTCTCTTTGCAAGAAGGAGTTCTACCAAGCCAGTCTTATTTGTAACACCTTATGAATGTGCAGCTACTTTTCGAACAGTCAAAAAGGAAAGAAAGGAAAAAAAAGGGCAAGGGCAAGCAAGGTTTAGTGTAGCCCTAAGTGACTTCATACCTTAGAAGATTTATAAGCTTTAGATTCTACAGTTTGG
The DNA here is from genome assembly GCA_030544215.1 of Zantedeschia hybrid cultivar. NCBI lineage: Eukaryota > Viridiplantae > Streptophyta > Magnoliopsida > Alismatales > Araceae > Zantedeschia > Zantedeschia hybrid cultivar. The sequence goes on from JARZZO010000009.1 coordinate 48,826,430, forward strand.
ATTGATTGAGCTTTCCTTTCACTAAAGGACCTCTTCTTTTTTTGACAATTCTCAGTCTCATTCACATTCAAATGAAACATCAAGAGTGGACCACTTGAAAGAAAGCTATGGCTTGTTAAGCTTAAGCAAAGAAAGACCGTCTTCTCATGCCTCGAAAATCAAATAATTAGCAACGTTATCAGTGAGAACCTGCACTACGCATGTCCTACACCTCCATCACAAAAGAAGACAATCATCTGTGCCAGTCAGAAGAATGGATGAGAACCTGCACTACGCATGTCCTACCTCCATCACAAAAGAAGACAATCATCTGTGCTAGTCAGAAGAATGGAATTGCATCCTTCACTTCTAATGTCACATCTACCGCCTTCACAAACATTGTACCTTGAGGACAAGTAACCCACAAAATGAATGAAGTCAAAAACCCTTGAGTTTCTCCATCTATCACAAATCATTTTGCACCCTGTGTCCTTAAGTGAGGTTTCTTATAGTTGAAAATTCCTTATCGGGGTCTTCTTTTTCCTCTACTCTAATGATAGTACTCAAACTATGAGGTTGAAACCCGCACCCAAAAGCTGCTACAGCAACAAAATGGGCTGGCAGTATGAATTGTTCCTAACTGCATAAAAGCTTATGTCATTCATATAATATAGGAAGAACCTCCCACTCTCCTAGCGACTCAGAGAAAACAATGTGGGAAGTCTGCTATGTTGCTCTTCAAGTTAGAGAAAGATCTTAGAACATCCGGTGACCAGCTTAGCGAGACCATTTCGTCAGGAAAGCTGAATGTATTCTCATCTTTGTTTAAACCGAAAGGTGAAGAAAAATTCCGACAGGAAGAACACTACCAAGAAGCTTTTGATGCAATCAAGCACTACTTGGCTTCACCCACAGTTCTTATTCCACCTCGAAAGTATCGACCACTATGGTTGTACATATCAACAGCCGACCAATCGATAGGAGTGCTTCTTACCCAAGTGAAGCAGGGTTCCAAACCTCAGCCGCACTTGACATCCCAAAAAGAGGAAATATTCACCCATTGATAAGTTATGCCTATCTTTGTATTTTGCCGCCAAAAACTTAAGACATTATCTTTTATCTAATGTAACCTGGCTGGTTGCTAAGACAATTTATTTAAGTATATACCTTCTCGGCCCATCTTAAAAGGCCGAATTGGCAAGTGGATTTTAGCCTTAATCATACCAGTCTACATACCACAAACGGTGGTGAAAGGGCAACTAGTTTGAGTGGGGCCTGAAGGTTTCCCTAGATTCTTCTTGATAAGGTAGTTTGAGAGGAAAGGTCGACGGCAATCAAGGATTTCTCTTATTTCTTTCGGAAGGGGTGCATACTAAAAAGAGTTCAACACTATGCTCATTGCTCTTCTTAAAAAAAAAAGTCTTGTGAAGGTGAAGCCAATTGCTTGAAAGATGTCAGACCGCTCTCCCAAGCGCCTATCTAAGACTGTCTACAAGCTTATCTTGTAAATCCTAGTAATAATAGGCTTCTTAACATCCTCCCATAGTTGGCCTAATCAGGAAGCTATAGTGAAAAGCAGGCACATCGGCAAAGGTCTTATCATCATCATTGCCCATGAGAATGATCCTTTCTATGGAGATGGACCACAGATCCTCCAAAAAACCGCTTGCCTTAAGCTTGACCCTAGACATGACGAAGGCCCTTAATAGCACTTCCCAAAAGACAGAGGGAATGGACCTTTCTCTTACCTTCCGTTGAGATTGAAATAGAGGGCAAGGAGAGTTCCCTACTACAAAATACTTCTCGAATTGGCTTGATTTTCAAGCCAATGAATGAATTTAAAGGAAGACTTTTTACCAAACATCGGCACTTGTGCCAAGGATTGATGTGTTAACTGGCTCAAAAGAAGAGAGCCTAATAACAGGCATGATCAGAGGCTTGACAAGCTAACCCACCCCTCCTTTCCATGAAGCATAGTATAAGTGAACATATTCGTACGTTCCTTAAGTCTCACGGGAAGCAACTCTTGAAGGAAAGAGATGCACTCGGAGATAATCTGACTTATTAAAAGTCACCCTAATGTCATTTATAAGAGTCAAAATTGGAGCTCGTTCCCTACTTGCGCTTGCTTGCTCACTATCTTCTTACTTTCTCATAGGTGCTACGCAACTCTAAAGTCACGGAAGGAGCTACATTCAATGGAGCGAGCTTTGCGACTCGACTTTGTTGTTTTCGATATACGAGAGGTAATGAGGATAGAGGCAAAAGGAGCAATGGCTAAAGAATTACAGACAGTTGCAACTGCCCTTAAGCCTCGTCAATGCCATCGAAGTCTTCACCTGACCCAAAAACTCACCATACTTTCTGTGATTTGGTTCTGGACCCGAGGGTCAGTGGTTTCTATCCGAATCTCTTCCTAAAACAAAAAGAAAACACTGAGCTCTAGCAATCAAGGCTATCCAGCTCAATTCAAATCGTACGTGAATGAGACCCAAGAGGAAGAGGCTTTCTAAAGAGACATACTATCGGGAATATGCAACTTTCATACTAGGGCTAGGTTGACCCCACACTAAGGAAGAAAGGACTTTAGCACAAATTCAAGGGCTTTAGCACAAAGAAGGAAAAACATAATAGCGCTTGAGGCTAACTTGGTTGAACATCCTTCTATTGAAAGATAATAAGGACAGTGAAGGTCATATACTCTGTTGGAGAACTCTTTCTTAATCTAGTAGCGAGTTTCGAAGCCCTATCTTTATTTATAGATAATAGATAGTAAAGGACCGTGGAAGGGAAAGGCGGGTTATGTAGACACGCTAATTTTGACATCATTTTGAGTAAATTTCATATCATATAATAATGCCTCAGAATGGTCTGATATTTAATCATTGGTTAATTCTTATTGATCTTTTTAATTATCTAAATAATTTTGGGTCAGACATATATGATTTAATTTAATTAATTAAATTGATTTTACCTCAAATTTCAATTAAAATATGAAGAAGTCTAAAAGACGTCGACCTGTGTGGACGCCATTTAGAGTTTATTCTAATTTTGATGTTTAAATTTGGATATTCTAATTTTGATGTTTAAATTTGGATTTTAATTAATTGATTAATTAGATAAAAGACGTCTGCTTGGCACGACGCCATTTAGGTTTCCTAAGTTATTTCTACTTCTCTTCCAGATATTTATCCTTATCTTAATCAGTTTAAAAGGCGTCTTGAAGTGGCGACACGTTTTATATAATTACAGATAAAGATAAATTTTTCCCGGATATTTATCTTTATCCTAATCAATCTGAAAGCCGTCTCTCTTGAGCGACGCGTTTTAGATAATTACATATAAAGATGAATTAATCTGTATTTATCTGTTGGTTAAGATGGATAAATCTCAAAATTTCTCTATGTAAATCCGCGGACGCAAAAGAAGTCTATAAATACCCTGCCTCTTGAATGGGTGACAGAGTTAGTGATTGAAGCGATATCAGAATGATAAATGAGTGAAAATTGAAGCAACGACGCCCAAACACTGAAGTGCTGCTGTTTCCAGAAGTCGGCGTCCATTCTTCACCATTTTTCATCCAATCAAGACCAAGGCTTTCTAGGGGCCATCCACCATTAAACTTTCAATTCATTTCTACATTTTCACTTCATTAATTTTGCATTCTTCATCACATCACTCCATGCAACACACACAACACTAGCATCATTTTCAAAACCAATTTGATTAAGGGGTTTTAAAGACCACTCAATAAGTGAGTTTTCTGTTTAGTTGCATGTTTAAAACTCTATTTAAAATGGATGCTACTTTTGCCTGAATTCTCATTATTCTTCATTTCTTTTCTATTTCTTGCAAGGTACAAAGAAGAATCAAAGGGGAGGAAATCAACAAGCAAACAATAAGGACTCTGGACGGTCCTCAACTTCAACAGCAATCAAAGCAAGAACAAAGACAAGAAATGGCTCTCTTTCTTCAACCGGCTGAAGGAGGGGAACCAAGAACTCAACATCTCCCACGTTCAAACAGGTAGGCGATCAAACTCTTCCTTTTGAAACTTTTAAGTCAAGTTTCTAGCGATCACTTCACTTAGTTTCTTTTGATAGGTTTATTTTGCACCTAAACAACATAGATTTTTCATGATAATCACACACTCATTTTAAGCACTCACAACTTTTTTGGCGATCACGGTGGGACTTGGTCTCGCCATCTTTTAGTTCTTTATTCTTGTTGTTATCAATCGGGCACCCACGGTGTACCACTTGTGTCTCTCGACACGTCCTTACCAATTGGTGAGTATTTTTAATTTAGTTAATTTTCTACGTGCACCACGTGCACACCCCTGCGGCAAGATCTTGCCCTCCCCGTTGATTAGTTGAAAAGCTATTTTTTGTGACGAAATGTTGTGTGATTGACTGATATCTTAGTTGTTTAGTTAATAAAATCATCCTGTTAAAACCTAAAACTAAAAAACCTTGCATTAGTTGATTATTTATCGTTTTTATCCTGTTTGAGGAGGAATCAATCTAGAAATTCCTCCTGGAAAATTGAACCTGCGATTTGAAAAACGTCCAAGAGCACCGACGCGTTTCAAATTGCGTCGGTTAATCCAGACGCCTTTCATTCTAATTTCTCTGTTGTCTGCTATCTGAGCTTCTGCGAAAAATTAAGACTCTGTTTGAAAGGCGTCGACTACCGTCGATGCGATTCAGGCAGTTTCTTACCTTTTCTTCAGTTCTCAGACTTTTGTGATCTGTGTGCTCGTTACCCATTATGTATTAAGCATTAGAGGTCATCCAGGCTGCAGGTCATACGCATTGAGGCTAACACCCTCCTCTTTTTAGGAACACTCTTCTTGACGTCATCAACTCTCTTTGATTAGGTCGGTCCCTCGATCAGACTAGAGTAGTTGACGTTAAAGACCTCCGTAAGTCCCCAAAATCAAGGTATTCCTCCTTGATTATCGCACTGGTTGTACCAGTTGAAGTCCCAGTTAGATTCTCATAACGTTGTAAGAGAAAGCCATAGAATACAACGGTGGACATTGAATTGAAACTAAGATCCCATCTCTTGAGCGAATTTGCGGTTTAATTAAATCCAAATAACTCAACAAAGAATCTTAAAATCACGCTAAACATCCACTTGTTTGTTTAAATCTCTGTACAACTTGCTTGCCAATCTTTGAAAAAATCTAACATCATGCTGCTTCGATTAGGCAGAGACTTGAGCATGGCTCCAGATGCTATTATCAACTCAACAAGGAATCTTAAAATCACGCTAAACATCCACTTGTTTGTTTAAATCTCTATACAACTTACTTGCCAATCTTTGAAAAAATCTAACATCATGCTGCTTCGATCAGGCAGAGACTTGAGCATGGCTCAAGATGCTATTATCAACTCAACAAGGAATCTTAAAATCACGCTAAACATCCACTTGTTTGTTTAAATCTCTGTACAACTTGCTTGCCAATCTTTGAAAAAATCTAACATCATGCTGCTTCGATCAGGCAGAGACTTGAGCATGGCTCCAGATACTATTATCAACTACGAGGGAGATGCTAATACCCCTCGCGATTCCGATTACAATTTTGAGAGCGAGAGAGATGCTGATGCCTCCCGTAATTTTGTCCCTGTTCCAGTTCGACATGATGGGAATGTCCGAACCCCTCTTTTTCATCCTCATGAGCAATATTTTGATCCTCCCCCGCATGAGTATGCGGTTCCCAATCCCATTTTCGAGGGAGACATAAATCAGAATGATCCATCATCCTCTGATCCCTCGGATCTTGTAAATGATTTGGGAGTTCTGGCCTCCCGTCTGGACTCTCAGCAGTTCGAGGCGATCCAGTCCATTCTAAAGGGGAAGATGCCCATGTAGTCTGCCGAGCCAAATCCTGCGGCTCCCTCTGCCATCCCTCAGCAACCTCCTCTTCATCCTTCCTACATTCATCAGGCCAAGGAAGGCCTCCAAATCACTTCTCAGCCAGCTGGGCCGCAACTTTCATCTTCCAGGCAACCGGCCAAACCGCTGACGCCCGCTTACCAAAATGCCATCGGACATGACGGAAGCTCTACCGGACCTCCTCTTTACTGTCCTCCTTGTCCGACATACTCTAGGCAACAGGCCTATCAAGTACCTCCACCTCCTGATCCGACAACGCAAGCGCTGCTGGCTAAAATGGAGCGTATGGACGAACAATTCAACAACCTCCAGAAGATGATGGGGGTCAAAGCTGCATCGGAAATCAACTTACCAAGCCTGCCAGTGTTCCACCTGCCACCCTCCAAGATGCCAGTATACCGGAAGTACAACGGTACTGGTAACCCCTTCACCCACTTGAAAGAGTTCATGTACGAATCATCCTTCTGGCAAAACGACAAGAGGTCGTTGGCCTTTTTGTTCAGGAGATCTTTAGAGGGACCAGCCCTCGAGTGGTTCTTTTCCTTGGAACCCTCCGAAGTAGAGGACTATGGTATCGTTTCCCGAAAATTTATTCAACGATACTAGGACAAAGTCGCTCCCTCCCGGTCCATCACTAACCTAATAGCAGAGAAGATGAAACCCGATGAGTAGTTCGTCAATTTTGCCGACAGATGGCGAGGCTTGGCCGAGAAAGTAAAAAATCACTTGTCCGAGTCAGAGCAAGTGAAGATGCTGATTTCCAATGCTACGCCCCAGTTCAAACTAGTCCTCTCCCTGAACAATCTAACCAACATGGCAGAGCTCTATGAAAGAGCGCGGTACTGTCAGAATGCCTTCAAGGACGCTACGTTCTATAACGTCTTTGATCCTCACAGACCTAGCAGGCCTCCACCTCGGAAGCCCGCAATGCCGAATTCTCCCAGCACAGGTCCAACTACTGAGGGCACGCTCTCTCATGAGCAAGTCAGCAGTATGAACAACAATTCGCCTCAGTTCATGAGGAGTCAAAAACAGTACCAAAGGCCACCACAGCCGAACCAGCAGGGGTACAGGCAGCAGCCGAACCCTCAATACCAGCAGCCCCAATATCAGCGGCCTCAACAGCCGAACCAGCAACAACAACAACAACAGCCACAACAGCCGCCGCAACGGCAATTACAGTACCAGCAGCCACAACAACAGCAGTACCAGCAACAGCAGCAGTATCAGCCGCGCGCACTGCCGGCATATCATAATGTCCCTCCTACTTACTACAATCAGCAAAGAAGACCTCCAGGCCCAAAGAGGGCAGAATACCCAGTCCTCCAAGAGTCCTTGGCATACATTTTTAGTGCTCTAATGGCAGCTAATGCCTTAGTCCTGCCAAGAGAAAAGGCGATTTGGCCCCAGAATGCCGACACGTCCAGATATTGCTATTTCCATAGGCAACCTGGGCATACTATTGACACATGTTTCCAATTTAAAGATTACATTCATGATCTCAACGAGCAAAGCGGCATAGACTGGAAAAGAAATGAAAAATACATATCAGCCTAAAAAGCAAGAACCACCACAGCAGCAGCAACAACAGCAAGTAGAGCACCAGCACAAGCGGCACCACCACCGAACATGGGCATAGTGCAGAACCCGCTTCCGGAGCATCAAAATCAGAACCAAGTTGCCCCCATTCTGACAAATAGCTGGTCTGAGGCTAACCGCGGGCAACAGTGGAGGATAGAGGACTCTTCCTCTATCTATTCAACGGGTCACATTCTGGATACCGCAGAACAACCACCACGCCGCACCATCCATATACCCAGACCACAACTCATTACCATCGCCCCTATACCAACACCCGCATACTACTCACCCGCACCCGCTAACCCATTACCACCACCCGCTTTCCTCAAACCCATTACACCCCATACCACTACGCCTCCACTAAATAACCCCCCGCAAACCAATTACGTACCCCTCCTACCATCCAGACCATTACTCCGCGTACCGTTCCCTACTTCGCCCATTACCGCTACCGTTTACCCAGATACCATCCAACCATCCAGACCATTATTACGCATGCCGTTCCCCACTTCATCCACCATCCAACCATCAAGACCTTTAATCCGCACCGCGCCACCACGGACTAACCCCACGTCATCGCCCACATACCAACACTCCACCCCTTCCGCACCATCCAACCCTGCGGTACTCAAAGTATCACCCGGACCTTCCACGGCTGAGGAACATGCGCTCCGGAATGGGAGGATTTTCAACAAAGTCTTTCCTCAGTCGACAGTTAGAGACGGCCCATCACAGCCGACAAAGGAAGCACACAATGAAGAGAGTACACCAGGCACTCAGTATGATTTGTTGAAACATCTAGACCGAACACCGGCACAGATCTCCGTACTTGAACTGATTAAAAGATCGAAGATTCACCAAGAAACTCTGGTGGAATATTTGCAAAAGGTGATGGTCAACGAGGACGTGCCGGTGGAAAAGATTGCAGCACTGTTAGTTCCTCAGGGGGATCAGCCCTCTATTTCATTTCATACATCGGAACTAGCACCGCCGGTGGCCAGAAGCATGGCTCTAAGCATCACGGTCAATATCTGCAAGAAAGCTGTAGATGCATGCCTAGTTGACACAAGGGCTTCAATCAATGTCTTACCTCCGAAGACCCTAGAATTGTGCGGCGTGCCCAAGGAAAAATGGTTGTCTAGCCTCATCTCCGCTACAGCATATGATAACTCCACCCGTTCCCCTCTGGGAATGGTTTATTTGAAAGTGGAGCTAGCCCTGTAAGTCATGCTGAGGTCGAGTTTCACATCCTGGAAATTGACCCTTCTTTGAACGTCATTTTGGGTCGTCCTTACATAAAAACTCTTGAGGCGATTCCCTCTACGAATCATCAATGCCTCAAATTCCCCTTTAAAGGACGAATTGTTAAGGTTACGAGCATGCCGATCCTTGCTGCTGCTCACTCTTTGAATGTCAAACCCATTTCTTCACCTGGCCGGCAACCTTTTCTGTCGGTATTACAGGTTTACCATCCAGTGGCTGATCATCTGAAAACTGCCATTATTTCTCCTTATCCATTAAACGCCATAAAGAGGGAGAAGTGCATGAGTACCCAGGATGGAGAATAATGATGAAGAATGGCTATCAGCCTGGAAGAGACCTGGGCACACAGTTACAAGGTAGGACCACTCCCGTCAAAGACCACCGAGGAGCACCTGGAAGCGGTCTGGGCTATAAGCCGAGAAAAATGAAGCAGGACATTGTTCAGCAAGCAGAAATGAAGGCGGCCAGAAAGTCTGGGAGACAATGTCTACACCGCCCAAGGAAGGTCGGGATCCCCTGACATAGACCCTATACACTCATTTTGTAAAGGGGCCCATAATAAGCCATGACAACACGGTGGTCATTACTTCATGTTTTGACCTCCATGATATATATGGGAGAGACTTGGCTAGACACTGCTCAGAACTACTCACGTACCAGTCCTTGGAGGCTCTGCGGCCTATGAAGAGGAGAAAATTCCAAGATCTAGTGAAGTTAGGGACCTCTGCAACAGGTACAAAATTGCATTACATCATTCATCTCCTTATTATCCTGTTGCAGAGGTCCTTCAATTCTTGTGACACGAACTGCGGTCCTAGAACTAGACTCCCTAACTTCACTAGACTCCCTATTCTGACTTAATGAAGAAGCATAATGAAAATTATAGGATACAGATAGAAATACAGGAGAATCCTCCCGAGGGGAGGGGCAGAGTAGATTTAGAAGATAATCTTGACCGAAAAACTCGCGCGATGGAGTATAATCGGACAAGTAAGAGGTTTCCTCAATGAGGATCTGGGAAGAATTTGTTGCCAAATTGGCATTTTTTTTTTGGATAATAGAGGAGTCAAGCATAAAACATGAATGAATAAAAATAGAAGGAGCATTAGATGGAGGAAGTGGCACCAAGGCCAAGGGATTAGGGGAATCATACAGCAGTATGTCCCAGATTAAATCATACATCCTCTCTGGATCGAGAGGAGGTGGTGGAATGAGGTCCCGAGGGGACAGAGTAATCATAACGAGCAGGCCCGTGGAATGTCTTCAATAATGACCCGCGACCAAGTCGGAGTCAAGAGCAATGTGCGAAACAAGGTGTGGAACATGAAAACATGAGAAGGATAAGTCTCCCTCCAAAGCAGATCCGTAGTGTAGCCAGCTTCATAGGGGTCATCTGGCTCCCCTTCATCAGTCTCCTCTGACAACAGTATCCTTTTGTCGAAAATAGTACCCGGACTTTCGATCAGCTCATCGATCTGTGGCGGCCACTTGGGTTCTGCAGGATCGAGAAACAATCTGTTCAGCGCGATGCAGAGGTCTCTCAGATCGAACTACCTGTACCATTCACATTCGGGATCTTGGAATTTTCTCCTCTTCATAGGCCGCAGAGCCTCCAAAGACTGGTACGTGAGTAGTTCTGAGCAGTGTCTAGCCAAGTCTCTCCCATATATATCATGGAGGTCAAAACATGAAGTAATGACCACCGTGTTGTCATGGCTTATTATGGGCCCCTTTACAAAATGAGTGTATAGGGTCCATGTCAGGGGATCCCGACCTTCCTTGGGCGGTGTAGACATTGTCTCCCAGACTTTCTGACCGTCTTCATTTCTGCTTGCTGAACAATGTCCTGCTTCATTTTTCTCGGCCTATAGCCCAGACCACTTCCAGGTGCTCCTCGGTGGTCTTTGACGGGAGTGGTCCTACCTTGTAACTGTGTGCCCAGGCCTCTTCCAGGCTGATAGTCATTCTTCATCATTATTCTCCATCTTGGGGTACTCATGCACTTCCCCCTCTTTATGGCGTTTAATGGATAAGGAGAAATAATGACAGTTTTCAGAGGATCAGCCACTGGATGGTAAACCTGTAATACCGACAGAAAAGGTTGCCGGCCAGGTGAAGAAATGGGTTTGACATTCAAAGAGTGAGCAGCAGCAAGGATCGGCATGCTCGTAACCTTAACAATTCGTCCTTTAAAGGGGAATTTGAGGCATTGATGATTCGTAGAGGGAATCGCCTTACGAGTTTTTATGTAAGGACGACCTAAAATGGCGTTCAAAGAAGGGTCAATTTCCAGGATGTGAAACTTGACCTCAGCATGACTTACAGGACCTAACTCCACTTTCAAATAAACCATTCCCAGAGGGGAACGGGTGGAATTATCATATGCTGTAACGGAGATGGGGCTAGGCAACTATTTTTTCTTGGGCACGCCGCACAATTCTAGGGTCTTCAGAGGTAAGACATTGATTGAAGCCCCTGTGTCAACTAGGCATGCATCTACGACCTTCTTGCAGATATTGACCGTGATGCTCAGAGCCATGCTTCTGGCCACCGGCGGTGCTAGTTCCGATGTATGAAATGAAATAGAGGGCTGATCCCCCTGAGGAACTAACAGTGCTGCAATCTTTTCCACCGGCACGTCCTCGTTGACCATCACCTTTTGCAAATATTCCACCAGAGTTTCTTGGTGAATCTTCGATCTTTTAATCAGTTCAAGTACGGAGATCCGTGTCGGTGTTCGGTCCGGATGTTTCAACAAATCATACTGAGTGCCTGGTACACTCTCTTCATTGTGTGCTTCCTTTGTCGGCTGTGATGGGCCGTCTCTAATTGTCGACTGAAGAAAGACTTTGTTGAAAATCCTCCCACTCTAGAGTGCATGTTCCTCAGCCGTGGAAGGTCCGGGTGATACTTTGAGTACCGCAGGGTTGGATGGTGCGGAAGGGGTGGAGTGCTGGTATGTGGGCGATGACGTGGGGTTAGTCCGTGGTGGCGCGGTGAGGATTAAAGGCCTTGATGGTTGGATGGTGGATGAAGTGGGGAACGGCATGCGTAATAATGGTCTGGATGGTTGGATGGTATCTGGGTAAACGGTAGCAGTAGTGGGCGAAGTAGGGAACGGTACGCGGAGTAATGGTCTGGATGGTAGGAGGGGTACGTAGTTGGTTTGCGGGAGGTTATTTAGTGGAGGCGTAGTGGTATGGGGTGTAATGGGTTTGAGGAAAGCGGGTGGTGGTAATGGGTTAGCGGGTGCGGGTGAGTGGTATGCGGGTGTTGGTATAAGGGCGATGGTAATGGGTTGTAGTCTGGGTATATGCATGGTGCGGCGTGGTGGTTGTTCTGCGGTACCCGGAATGTGACCCGTTGAATAGATAGAGGAAGAGTCCACTATCCTCCACTGTTGCCCGCGGTTAACCTCAGACCGGCTATTTGTCAGAATGGGGGCAACTTGGTTTTGATTTTGATGCTCCGGAAGCGGGTTTCGCACTATGCCCAGTGGTGCCGCTTGTGCTGGTGCTCTCACTTGCTGTTGTTGCTGCTGCTGTGGTGGTCTTCTTGCTTTTAAGGCTGATATGTTTTTTTTTCATTTCTTCCCAGTCTATGCCGCCCTGCTCGTTGAGATCATGAATGTAATCTCTAAATTGGAAACATGTGTCAATAGTATGCCCAGGTTGCCTATGGAAATAGCAATATCTGGACGTGTCGGCATTCTAGGGCCAAATCGCCTTTTCTCTTGGCAGGACTAAGGCATTAGCTGCTATTATAGCACTAAAAATGTCTGTCAAGGACTCTGGGAGGACTGGGTATTCTGCCCTCTTTGGGCCTGGAGGTCTTTTCTGCTAATTATAGTCAGTAGGAGGAGAGACATTACGATATGCCGGTGGTGCGCGCGGCTGATACTGCTGCTGTTGCTGGTACTGCTGTTGTTGTGGCTGCTGGTACTGTAATTGCCGTTGTGGCGGCTGCTGTGGCTATTGTTGTTGTTGTTGCTGGTTCGGCTGTTGAGGCCGCTGATATTGGTGTTGCTGGTATTGAGGATTCGGCTGCTGCATGTACCCCTGCTGGTTCGGCTGTGGTGGCCTCTGGTACTGTTTTTGACTCCTCATGAACTGAGGCGAATTGTTGTTCATACTGCTGACTTGCTCATGAGAGAGCGTGCCCTCAGTAGTTGGACCTGTGCTGGGAGAATTCGACATTGCGGGCTTCCGAGGTGGAGGCCTGCTAGGTCTGTGAGGATCAAAGACGCTATAGAACGTAGCGTCCTTAAAGGCATTCTGACAGTACCGCGCTCTTTCATAAAGCTCTGCCATACTGGTCAGATTGTTCAGGGAGAGGACTAGTTTGAACTGGAGCGTAGCATCGGAAATCAGCATCTTCACTTATTCTGACTCGGACAAGTGATTTTTTACTTTCTCGGCCAAGCCTCGCCATCTGTCGGCAAAACTAACAAACTCCTCATCGGGTTTCATCTTCTCTGCTATTAGGTCAGTGATGGACAGAGAGGAAGCGACTCTGTCCTGATATCGTTGAATAAATTTTCGGGAAACGATACTATAGTCCTCTAGTTCGGAGGGTTCCAAGAAAAAGAACCACTCGAGGGCTGGTCCCTCTAAAGATCTCCTGAACAAAAAGGCCAACGACCTTTTGTCGTTTTGCCAGAAGGATGATTCGTACATGAACTCCTTCAAGTGGGTGAAGGGGTTACCAGTACCGTTGTACTTCCGGTACACTGGCATCTCGGAGGGTGGCAGGTGGAACACTGGCAGGCTTGGTAAGTTGATTTCCGGTGCAGCTATGACCCCCGTCATCTTCTGGAGGTTGTTGAATTGTTCGTCCATACGCTCCATTTTAGCCAGCAACGTTTGCGTTGTCGGATCAACCTGGGGAGGAGGAGGAGGTGGAGGTACTTGATAGGCCTGTTGCCTAGAGTATGTCGGACAAGGAGGACAGTAAAGAGGAGGTCCGGCAGAGCTTCCACCATGCCCGAGGGCATTTTGGTAAGCGGGCGTCAGCGGTCTGGCCGGTTGCCTGGAAGATGAAAGTTGCGGTCCAGCTGGCCGAGAAGTGATATGGAGGCCTTCTATGGCCTGATGAATGTAGGAAGGATGAAGAGGAGGTTGCTGAGGGATGGCAGGGGGAGCCGCATTGTTTGGCTCGGCAGACTGCATGGGCGTCTTCCCCTTTAGAATAGACTGGATCACCTCGAACTGCTGAGGGTCCAGACGGGAGGCAAGAACTCCCAAAACATTTACAAGATCCGAAGGATCAGAGGATGAGAGATCATTCTGATTTGTCTCCCTCGAAAATGGGATTGGGAACCGCATACTCATGCGGGGGAGGATCAGAATATTGCTCATGAGGATGAAAAAGAGGGGTTCGGACATTCCCATCATGTCGAACTGGAACAGGGACAGAATTACGGGAGGCATCAGCATCTCTCCCGCTCTCAAAATTGTAATCGAAATCGAAAGGCGTCTCTAAACAACATAGATTTTTATAGATTTTAGTTTCTAATTATAGGTTTTTTCCGGATGTTTATCTTTATCCTAATCAATCTGAAAGCCGTCTCTCTTGAACGACGCGTTTTAGATAATTACAGATAAAGATGAATTAATCTGTATTTATCTGTTGATTAAGATGGATAAATCTCAAAATTTTCCATATAAATCTGCGGACGCAAAAGAAGTCTATAAATACCATGCCTCTTGAATGGGTGACAGAGTTAGTGATTAAAACGATATCAGAGTGATAATTGAGTGAAAATTGAAGCAACGACACCCAAACGCTGAAATGCTACTGTTTCCAAAAGTCGGCGTCCATTCTTCACCATTCTTCATCCAATCAAGACCAAAACTTTCTAGGGGCCATCTATCATTAACCTTTCAATTCATTTCTGCATTTTCACTTCATTAATTTTGCATTCTTCATCACATCACTCTATGCAACACACATAACACTAGCATTATTTTCAAAACCAATTTAATTAAGGAGTTTTAAAGACCACTCAACAAGTGAGTTTTCTATTTAGTTGCATGTTTAAAACTCTGTTTAGAATGGATGCTACTTTTGCCTGAATTCTCATTATTCTTCATTTCTTTTTTATTTCTTGCAAGGTACAAAGAAGAATCAAAGGGGAGGAAATCAACAAGTAAATAACAAGGACTCTGGACGATCCTCAACTTCAACAGCAATCAAAGTAAGAACAAAGACAAGAAAGGACTCTCTTTCTTCAGCCGGCTGAAGGAGGAGAACCAAGAGCTCAACATCTCCTACGTTCAAACAGGTAGGCGATCAAACTCTTCCTTTTGAAACTTTTAAGTCAAAAGTTTCTGGCGATCACTTCACTTAGTTTCTTTTAATAGGTTTATTTTACACCTAAACAACATAGATTTTTCATGATAATCACACACTCACTTTAAGCACTCACAGGTTAGTCATATAAGTTTGTACGCTTCTCCTAGTTCAAGTGAAAGTACGCGTGGAAGTCCAATCCATACCCTGGAAGCAAACACAAATGCTTTAGTTCCGCACACCACCCAATAGAATCGATGCAAGCTTTCAATACGGTCAAGACAGGGTATCAGCTTGATTATCGTTATTAATATAATTAATTGTTAACGATAGGGGTTTCAAGAGTTGAAAGAGGCGGCTAATTTAGGTGCAGGGCCTAAGGCTGGAGTGAATCCAGTTCGTGTTCAAGTGGTATCAGAAAGCGAAAAGAATAAAAGCCAGTATCCATGGTAAGTTCCAATGCTTTATAGAGTAAATAAATGGTGTAGCTTTAAACATAAAGTCAGTCCCCTTGAAATATGCATCCAAAACCAGCCCTCTACACATAAGACTTCACAATAGGGTTGGAAACTTCTATATATGTTATAGATAGTTCTCTGGAACTAAATACTTGATGATGGGGCTTGCTGCACATACTAAAAGGGCTTTTCTTCCTTAGCTAGAACTTGCTACTAGTATGAAAAAACTC
This sequence comes from Zantedeschia hybrid cultivar, assembly GCA_030544215.1. Taxonomy (NCBI): domain Eukaryota; kingdom Viridiplantae; phylum Streptophyta; class Magnoliopsida; order Alismatales; family Araceae; genus Zantedeschia; species Zantedeschia hybrid cultivar. Next base: position 48,842,133 of record JARZZO010000009.1, read on the forward strand.
AATAGAATGCGAGAGGGGAGGAGTTTTTCTACTAAATTTCAAACTAAACTCAGTAGAAGCTAAGGGGATTGCTTTTTTCCGAACTCATGGCCATTGACTTTTCTGAGCAACCACATGAACGTATGCCTAGGGAGGAAAGCGATTTAGTAGTGGACGAAAAAGAAGGAGCAAAGCAGACGATATCCTATCCGTACGGTTCAGAGAGGAGAGCAAGACCTTAATTTTAGCCGCGAGTAGAATACTTGGAATCAATCCCTTGAACCAAACGAACCGACCAAGTCATCGGATCCCCTAGCTCTGGAAGGGCACCCAGAAAACCATAAGACATCGCCACTGCACACAAAAGATCAACTGGTGCAACAAAAACACAATCCAATCGCGACAAACCACCGCTCGTTGGGTCATTCACTTCTCAAGCAAAGGTGGGTCAAGTGGAGTTTACGAAATGAGCCAGGGGCTTTGGTTATAAAGTCTAGCTACTCAGGTATTAAGAAAAGGATATTTCCCACAACAACTAGACGCTGCTTGAGGGGATGTCTATCTGGCTTTAACAAAAGGGGTTTGGGTACATCTTCTTTCATGAGGCTAGCAGTCCCTAATCTTCAGAATGTGGCCGAGCCGGGTGGGATATGTAGATGTTAGAGTGGTAGGAACCTAGTTCTTTCATTTGAAAGCGAGCAACCACCAATGGATTTTCTCCTTCTCCTTAGAACCTACAATTTATAAGTAGTTTCCTTTAGTCTATTGTGGAGTTTTGAGACCATATCTTTCCATGTCAGTTATAGTGCCATCTCATGGGACTTATGTTACACCTAAGCCAATCCTTTTTGTAAGCGCAAAAAGGACATCCCTTTATTTTATGTAGGCTCTAAAGAAAGAACTAGTGATTTTGTCCCTTATCAACTTAATAGATAGCAATTTCCGTTTAATACGCATCATTATTAGCTTAATCTGAATATATAACATATTGTCGGGCCAAATTCGATTAGGCATTTTTATGCTAGCAATGCACCAGGTCAGGGTAAGTCCTTTTTTTAATTCCTTGTGTTGTGTGAGCGAGTCCTAATTTCATACAGTGAGCAAACCTGAGAACTAGTAGCCATTCTATTAGCCTTTGAGCTAGTTTCATTTGAATAAAGGTCTACTGGTCACATAATGAAAAAAGAATTTAACTAAAGGTGAGTGACACTTCTACCCTTCTCCTTTTTAGCCATCTTCAAGTTTTCTGGAAGGCATTGTATTGTAGGTTCCCATCGACCCATTTTTAGGTCCCTGTGAGGCATTGATCCAGTTATCAAACCAATTTCAGTCCTTCGCTCTGGCTCTAGGAATTCTGTGACATCCAATCTAATTTCAATACCAATGAGGGGGGGCATCTAGTTTCAGTTCTCGGTCAAGCATCAAGTCAGTTCATTTGAAGTTCTTTTACATAAGGTCTCAACCCTTCTGCCAGCGAGTGTGAGTTCTCTCTTCTCGCCGATTTCAGTTGCAGTAGAAGTGAAAGAGCAAGAGTCGACAACGCGTTCATTCTTCTCTTTGTAAGAAGGAGTTCTACTAACCAGTCTTACTTGTAACACCGTATGAACGTGCAACTTCTTTTCGAACAGTAAAAAAGGTAAGAAAGGAAAAAAGGGCAAGGGCAAGCAAGGTTTAGCGTATCCCTAAGTGACTTCATACCTTAGAAGGTTTATAAGCTTTAGATTCTACAGTTTGGATTGATTGAGCTTTCCTTTAACTAAAAGACCTCTTCTTTATTTGACAATTCCCAGTCTCATTCACATTCAAATGAAACATCAAGAGTGGACCACTCGAAAAAAAGCTATCGCTTGTTAAGCTTAAGCGGAGAAATACTGTCTTCGCATGTCTCGAAAATCAAATAATTACCAACGTTATCAGTGAGAACCAGCACTACGCCTATCCTATCCCCATCACAAAAGAAGACAATCATCTACGCCAATAAGAAGAATGGAATTGCATCCTTCACTTCTAATGTCACATCTACCAACATTCACAAACATCGTACCTCGAGGACATGTAACCCACAAAATGAATGAAGTCAAAAACCCTTGAGTTTCTCCATCTATCACAAATGATTGTGCACCCCGTGTCCTTCTTAAGTGAGGTTTCTTATAGTTGAAAATTCCTTATCGGGGTCTTCTTTTTCCTCTAAACTAATGGTAGTGCTCAAACTATGAGATTGAAGCCCGCACCCAAAAACTACTATAGGATCAAAATGGTCTGGTAGTATGAATTGTTTCGAATTGCATAAAAGCTTGTCTTCATATAATATAGGAAGAACCTCCCACTCTCCTAGCCGCTTAGAGAAAACAATGTGGGAAGTCTGCTTTGCTACTCTTCAAGTTAGAGAAGTATCTTAGACCATCCAGTGACCGGCTTCGCGAGACCATTTCGTCAGGAAAGCTAAATGTATTCTCATCTTTGCTTCAACCGAAAGGTGAGGAAAAATTCCGACGAGAAGAACACCACCAAGAAGATTTTGATGCAATCAAGCACTGCTTGGCTTCACCCCCAATTCTTATTCCACTTCGGCTATACATATCAACGGCCGACCAACCGATAAAAACGTTTCTTACCCAAGTGAACGACCAAGGAAAAGAACAAGGTTCCAAACCTCAGTCGCATTAGACATCCCAAAAAGAGGAAATATTCGCCAATTGATAAGTTATGCCTATATTGTATTTTGCCACCAAAAAATAAACACATTATCTTTTGTCTAATGTAACGTGGCTAGTTGCTAAGACAGATTTATTTAAATATATGGCTTCTCCGCCCATCTTAAAAGGCCGAATTGGCAAGTGGATTTTAGCCTTAATCATAGTAGTCTACATACCACAAAAGGCGGTGAAAGGGCAACTAGTTTGAGTGGGGCCTGAAGGTTTCCCTAGATTCTTCTTGATAAGGTAGTTTGAGAGGAAAGGTCGATGGCAATCAAGGATTTCTCTTATTTCTTTCGGAAGGGGTGCGTACTAAAAAGAGTTCAACACTATGCTCATTGCTCTTCTTAAAAAAAAAAGTCTTGTGAAGGTGAAGCCAATTGCTTGAAAGATGTCAGACCGCTCTCCCAAGCGCCTATCTAATGTCTACAAGCTTATCTTGTAAATCCTAGCAATAATAGGCTTCTTAACATCCTCCCATAGTTGGCCTAATCAGGAAGCTATAGTGAAAAGCAGGCACATCGGCAAAGGTCTTATCATCATCATTGCCCATGAGAATGATCCTTTCTATGGAGATGGACCGCAGATCCTCCAAAAAACCGCTTGCCTTAAGCTTGACCCTAGACATGACGAAGGCCCTTAATAGCACTTCCCAAAAGACAGAGGGAATGGACCTTTCTCTACCTTCTGTTGAGACTGAGATAGAAGACAAGGAGAGTTCCCTACCACAAAATACATCCCGAATTGGCTTGATTTTCAAGCCAATGAATGAATTTAAAGGAAGACTTTTTACCAAACATCGGCACTTGTGTTAGTAACTGGCTCAAAAGAAGAGAACCTAATAATAGGCATGATCAGAGGCTTGACAAGCTAACCCACCCCTCCTTTCCATGAAGCATAGCATAAGTGAATATATTCATACGCTCCTTAAGTCTCACAGGAAGCAACTCTTGAAGGAAAGAGATGCTCTCGGAGATGATCTGACTTATTAAAAGTCATCCTAACGTCATTTATGAGAGTCAAAATTGGAGCTCGTTCCTACTTGCGCTTACTTACTCACTATCATCCTGCTTTCTCACGGAAAGAGCTATATTCAATGGAGCGAGCTTTACAACTCGACTTTGTTGTTCTCGATCTGTGAGAGGTAATGAGGATAGAGGTAAAATGAGCAATAGCTAAAGAATTACATAAAACTATAACCGCCCTTAAGCCTCATCAACGCCATGGAAGTCTTCACCTGAACTCAAAAACTCACCCTACTTTCCACGATTTGATTCTAGACCCGAAGGTCAGTGATTTATCCGAATCTCTTCCCAAAACAAAAAAGAAGACACTGAGCTCCCGCAATCAAGGCTATCTGGCTCAATTCGAATCATACGTGAATTAGACCCAAGAGGAAGAGCCTTTCAAAAGAGACATACTATCGGGAATATGCAACTTTCATACTAGGGCTGGGCTGACCCCACACCAAGGAAGAAAGGACTTTAGCACAAATTCAAGGGCTTTAGCACAAAGGAGGAAAAACCTAGTAGCGCTTGAGGCTCACTTGGTTGAACATCCTTCTATTGAAAGATAATAAGGACAGTGAAGGTCAGATACTCTGTTGGAGAACTCTTTCTTAATCCATTAGTGAGTTTCGAAGCCTTATCTTATTTATAGATAATAGATAGTAAAGGACAGTGGAAGGGAAAGGCGGGTTAGTCATATAAGTTTGTACGCTTCTCCTAGTTCAAGTGAAAGTACGCGTGGAAGTCCAATCCATACCCTGGAAGCAAGCACAAATGCTTTAGTTCCGCACACTACCCAATAGAATTGATGCAAGCTTTCAATACGGTCAAGGCAGGGTATCAACTTGATTATTGTTATCAATATAATTAGTTGTTAACGATAGGGGTTTCAAGAGTTGAAAGAGGCGGCTAATTTAGGTGCAGGGTAAAGGCAGGAGTGATTCCAGTTAGTGTTCAAGTGGCATCGGAAAGCGGAAGGAATAAAAGCCAGTATCCATTGTGAGTTCCAATGCTTTATAGAGTAAATAAAGGATGTAGCTTTAAACATAAAGTCAGTCCCCTTGAAATATGCATCCAAAACCAGCCCTCTACACATAAGGCTTCACAACAGGGTTGGAAACTTCTATATATGTTATAGATAGTTCTCTAGAACTAAATACTTGATGATGGGGCTTGCTACACATACTAAAAGGGCATTTCTTCCTTAGCTGGAACCTGCTACTAGTATGAAAAAACTCAATAGAATGCGAGAGGGGAGGAATTTTTCTACTAAATTTCAAACTAAACTCAGTAGAAGCCTGTGTTATCAAAGGCGTGCGAGGCGAACGCCTAGGCGACGAGGCGAGGCGAGGCGAGGGTTTGGCGCCTCGCTTTCCCGATTTTCGCCTATGCGATCGCGAGAAACGCCTACATCGCCCAGCCACTCACTTAGGCGCGCCTCGCACGCCTTCAGCGCCTTACGGAAAGAGCCCACCGGCCCGCTACAAAAAAACCCACCAACTCGGTTCGTTTGGGGCTTAAACTGGCCCAATACGAAACGGCCCACCCTTATAAGCCTACCCCCCTCCACGTTTTACCCTAAAACTCATTTCCTTTCACTGCGTCCCGACACGAGCGGCAAGCGATCGCGGTCTCCTCCAGCAAGGACACGAGCGGGCATCGGCGGCAACTGACTCCGGCAGCAGCGAAGAACTTCTCCGGCGACGACGACGGCGGGGACAGGTAACTCGTCTCTCTCTCTCTCTCCCCCCCTCTCTATCTTTCTCGCACTGTCTCCCTCTCTCTCTCCCCTCTCTCTCTCGCGCGTTGTCTCCCTCTCTCTCTCTCTATCTCTCTCTCTCTCTCTCTCTCTCTCTCTCTCTCCCTCTCTCTGTCTCTCTGTCTCTCTCGCACTGTCCCCCTCTCTCTGTCTCTCTCGCACTCCCTCCCTCTCTATCGCTCTCAATCTCTCCGTCTACCTCCCATGACCCTCTCAATCTCTCCCAACCTCTATGTCTCTCTCTCACGCTTACTCTCTCTGTCTCTCACCCCCGCCCTCACTCTCTGTCTCTGTATCTCTAACCCCTGACCCCCTCATTCTCTCTGTCTGCCTCCCCAACCCTCTCAATCTCTCTCAGCCTCTCTATCTCTCTCACCCCCGACCCTCACTCTCTCTGTGTGTCTCTCAATCTCTCTCCGTCTACCTCCCCTGACCCTCTTAATCTCTCCCAGCCTCTCTATCTCTCTCTCACGCTTACTCTCTCTGTCTCTCACCCCCACCCTCACTCTCTGTCTCTCTCAATCTCTCTCTGTCTGTCTCTCCCCTCCCCGACCCCCACTCTCTCTATCCTTCTCTGTCACTCACTCTTGCTCTCTGTCTCTCTGTCTCTCTCAATCTATCTCTATCTGTCTCTCCCCTCCCCGACCCCCATTCTGTCTCTCTTGCTCTCTGTCTCTCTCAATCTCTCTCTGTCTGTCTCTCCCCTCCCTGACCCCAACTCTGTCTCTCTTGATCTTTGTCTCTCTGTCTATCTCTCTCAATCTATCTCTCCCCTCCCCGACTGGAAATATGGTACTCTCTTTCTGCCTATCTCTCTGTCTGTCTCTCTGTCTCTCTCAATGTCTCGCCCCTTAGTCCCCTCCCACGCCCCCCACTCTCTCTTTCTATCTCTCTTACTCTCGCTCACTCTCTCTTGCTCTCTGTCTTTACTGTTTACAGGTGGACTGTGGACACTGATTTAATTTTTAAGATGACCACACCAAACCGGAGGTTTGTCTCATTCGTCTAATCAAGGGCCTACCGAGGTGAAGGGGAGAAATAAAGACCCGGGCTAGAAATATGGCACTTTGGTGAATCCAAATAATAGGGACTGGGTAAAATGCAACTTTTGTCAGAAAGATTGTAAAGGAGGGATCCACCGGTTGAAACAACATCTAGCAGGTACTTCTACAAATGTGACAGTTTGCTTGAAGGTGACACCAAAGGCAAAAGAAGAAATTAAACAATATATAGAGCAATCAAAACAAGCAAGGGTTGAAAAAAAAATGTTGATTAGGGAAGCAGAAAGTCGAGATGATATTTTTAGAAGTTCAATTTCCAAAGATTCATCCTTTGAGGTGAATTAAGTTGATGACATTCTTGCAAAGCCTCCTCGGATGAAAGGTCCCTTAGATAGATTTTGTACTCCTAATCCTGAAGATTCAAAGGGCAAATCTATCAAGGATAAGAAGCATGAGAAGGAAGCACGAGAAATGGTCATCCAATACATAGCTAGGTGGATGTATCAAGCTGGAATCTCATTCAATAGCGTGCGCCTAGATAGTTTCCAAACAATGTTAGAAGCTATAGGACATTCAGTCCGGGATTGAAAGGCCCTAGCTACCATAAAGTTCGTGAGACCCTTCTCTAAAAGGAGATTCAGAAGACTCGAGAATTAGTAGATTTACAAAAAGCCAGCTGGGTGAAGTTTGGTTGTACTATCATGTCTGAAACATGGACAGATGCGAAAGGCCGTACTTTGATAAATTTTTTGGTCAATTCACCTACTGGAACTGTATTTTTTAGGTCTATTGATGCATCTCAACATGTGAAAGATGCAAAGTTGTTGACTGACTTATTGAACAATATAGTTATAGAGGTTGATATGGAGAACGTGATACAACTTGTCACGGATAATGAAGCAAGCTATGTTGCTGCAGGAAAAATGTTGATGGCAGCCCACCGTCACTTATTTTGGATACCATGTGCTGCCCCACTGCCTAGACTTAATATTGGCGGACATTTCCAAGGTGTCTCCAATCAAGTCAACCATTCGGAGGGCAAGGATGGTTACTACATTTATTTATGCACATACAAGGGTGCTTGCTATAATGAGAAAACATACAAATGAAAAGAATCTTGTCCGTGCAGCTGTGACCCGCTTTGCCACAAATTATTTGAATCTGCAAAGTTTGCTGGATTGTAAAGATAGTTTGAGAAGAATGTTTACATCTAGTGAATGGACAAGCAATAATAAGTGGGCAAGAAAAATTGAAGGAAAGAAAGCACAAGATATAATTTTGAAGACTCAGTTTTGGAAGGGAGTTATTTATGCACTAAAGATATTCAAGCCCTTTGTCATGGTTCTACGGTTGGTTGACGGAGAGAAACTGTCAATGGGTTACATTTATGAAGCCATGAAACGCGCCAAAAAAAATATCAAGAATGCTCTAGATGGAAAAGTGGACAAGTATGGTCCACTTTGGGAGATCATTGATAGGAGATGGGATTTTTAGCTTCATCTCTTTTACATGCAGCTGGATACTATCTTAACCCTCAATTCTATTATATAAATCCAGAGATTGATTCAGATGATGAAGTGAAGCAAGGACTATATGATGTCAATGAGAAGTTAGTTCCTGATCCTAATGTACAAGATGAGATTACCAAGGAATTGGCGTGTTATAGGAATGTTATGGGATTCTTTGGGAGAGAAATGGCCATAAGGCAACGTACTACATCTAATCCTAGTATATTTCTATATAAACTACTAACAGTATATTTATTCATTAAATTCTTTTTGATGTGAAAATTAAATACCATTTGGATGTCTTATGTAGTTAATTGGTAGGTGGATTTTGGGAGCAAAACTCCTAATCTGCAAAAGATGGCCATTCACATCTTGAGCCTCACTTGTAGTGCATCTAGCTGTGAACGCAATTAGAGTACATTTGAACAGGTTTTGATTTTTATTAACTTTTATTTAATAATACATCTTATGTTTTTTTATTCTATATTAATCTAATAATGATATTTCTCTAGGTGCACACTAAGAAAAGGAATAGGTTGGAGCAAAAGAAGTTGAATGATCTCATGTTTGTACAATACAACCAACGCCTTCGAGATCGCTTTTTACGTTTCCAACAAAGTGACCTTGATCCTATAAGCTTGGAAGATATTCATGATTGTAATGAGTGGATAGCACATCCCCATAATAATGAAGATGTTGTACATGAGGATGAAGACCTTACATGGTTAGATGTTGAGATTGCTGCAGGGATTGGTGAAGAAGAAGGTCCACATACAAGGACAACATCAAAGAAACGTTGTTTAAGGAAGGAGAAAGCAGTTGCAACAAGTTCCACATTAGAGTCTATTGATGAGCTTGAAGTTGAGTCTGATGATACAACGAAGGACTCTGAGGGTGAACTTCCACTTAAGCAAGATGAGGATTCTAAGAGTGATGAATGAGTGAGGCTTGAGAGTTGTGAAAGGAATGTATTCATAGGCTTGTTAGCCTTATTTGGAAATGTTGGCTACTTATTTTCTTAAGGAACATTTGAATGTTGTAATAGATTTATTTACCTTACATTTGTATATTTATATTGTGTTTGCTTAGCATTTCAATGATAAATTTTCATTATGGTGGATTTAATTAGTAGCAAAATCTCCATGAATTTGTTGATTACATCTTTGAATGATTAAAATTTATTTCAGTTACTTTGATTTAAAATTATTTAGTTATATTTGATAATTTGAGTGAATGAATATGTCATTATGTATTATTATGTGTTTTTGACATTTTGTATAATAAATAAATTATAAATATTTTTTTTTTTTAAATGTCGCCTTAAACGCCTAGGCGTTTAAGGCTGCGGCGACCCCCTGGTCGCCTCGGTCGCCTCTTGCCTCTGACTACATAGGTAGAAGCTAAAGGGATTGCTTTTTCCGAACTCATGGCCAATAACTTTTCTGAGCAACCACATGAACGTATGCCTAGGGAGGAAAGCGATTTAGTAGTGGACGAAAAAGAGGGAGCAAAGCAGACGATATCCTATCCGTACGGTTCAGAGAGGAGAGCAAGACCTTAATTTTAGCCGCGAGTAGAATACTTGGAATCAATCCCTTGAACCAAACGAACAGACCAAGTCACCGGATCCCCTAGCTCTGGAAGGGCACCCAGAAAACCATAAGACATCGCCACTGCACACAAAAGATCAACTGGTGCAAGAAAAACACAATCCAATCGCGACAAACCACCGCTCGTTGGGTCATTCACTTCTCAAGGAAAGGTGGGCCAAGTTGAGTTTACGAAATGAGCCTGGGGCTTAGGTAATAAAGTCTAGCTACTCATGTATTAATAAAAGGATATTTCCCACAACAACTAGACGCTGCTTGAGGGGATGTCTATCTGGCTTTAACAAAAGGGGTCTGGGTACATCTTCTTTCATGAGGCTAGCAGTCCCTAATCTTCAGAATGTGGCCGAGTTGGGTGGGGTATGTAGATGTTAGAGTGGTGGGAACCTAGTTCTTTCATTTGAAAGCGAGCAACCACCAATGGATTTTCTCCTTTTCCTTGGAACCTACAGTCTATAAGTAGTTTCCTTTAGTCTATTGCGGAGTTCTAAGACCATATCCTTCTATATAAGTTATAGTGTCATCCCATGGGACTTATGTTACACCTAAGCCAATCCTTTTTGTAAGCTTAAAAAGGACAACCCTTTATTTTATGTAGGCTCTAAAGAAAGAACTAGTGATTTTGTCCCTTATCAACTTAATAGATAGCAATTTCCATTTAATACGCATCACTATCAACTTAATCTGAATATATAACATATTGTCAGGCCAAATTCGATTAGGCATTTTCATGCTAGCAATGCACTAGGTCAGGGTAAGTCCTTTTTTTAATTCCTTGTGTTGTGTGAGCGAGTCCTAATTTCATACAGTCAGTAAACCTTAGAACTATAAGCCATTCTATTAGCCCTTGAGCCAGTTTCATTTAAATAAAGTCCATTGATCACATAATGAAAAATGAATTTAACTAAAGCTGAGTGGCACTTCTACCCTTCTCCTTTTTAGCCATCTTCAAGTTTTCTTTAAGGCATTGTATTGTAGGTTCCCATCGACCCCTTTTTAGGTCCCTGTGAGGCATTGATCTAGTTATCAAACCAGTTTCAGTCTTTCGCTCTGGCTCTGGGAATTCTATGACATCCAATCTAATTTCAGTGCCAGTGAGGGGGGATCTAATTTTAGTTCTTGGTCAACCATCAAGTCAATTCATCAGAAGTTCTTTTATAAGAAGGAAAGAGCAAGAGTGTGAGTTCTCTCTTCTCGCCGGTTTCAGTTGCAATAGAAGTGAAAGAGCAAGAGTCGACAGTGCTTTCATTCTTCTCTTTACAAGGAGTTTACTAAGTCAGTCTTACTTGTAACACCGTAGAATGTGCAGCTTCTTTTCGAATAGTCAGAAAGGTAAGAAAGGAAAAAAGGGCAAGGGCAAGCAGGGTTTAGCGTAGCCCTAAGTGACTTCACACCTTAGAAGGTTTATAAGCTTTAGATTCTACAGTTTGGATTAATTGACCTTTCCTTTCACTAAAGGACTTCTTCTTTTTTTGACAATTCCCAGTCTCATTCACATTCAAATGAAACATCAAGAGTAGACCACTTGAAAGAAAGCTATGGCTTGTTAAGCTTAAGCGGAGAAAGAACGTCTTCTCATGTCTCAAAAATCAAATAATTAGCAATGTTATCAGTGAGAACCTGCACTACCGGAAAGTCCAAGTTTTCTCCACTTACATTCTTCCATGGCTTGTGTCATGCAAGCTTCACTCACTGGCTAGCTTTTTTCTAGGCGTTAGGAGATGAAAAGACTATTGGATCTGACCTGACTAATGGGAATCAAGTAAACTCAGAAAATAGACGGACTCACTTGGTAGAGAAAAAGATAGGCTATCCAACTCGGATCGACCCTTCTCTAATGGACTAAAGGCACTGCCAAACAAAGAGTAAATCATCAGACGTTCAAATCACATACCTAACTCAACCAAGTCCACTCACAAATTCTCAAACTCTTATGAGAAAGCGGTTATATAACATATGACAAAGAGATATGTCCTAACTATCTGCCCCAAACTCTATAAAAACACTTTCCAAGTCAAAGAGAACGGAATCCCCCCGGAACCTTGCAACTATCAAAACAACGGACCTTTCCTTTATTAAAGAGTGTTTTTACTCTTTTCGAAAGTCTCTAAGGGCTTCTACTTGCAAATGGATACTTTCCCTCTACTCTACTATACTATCGAAAGTCTCTCTTCTTGGGACGTGTAGTCTATATCAGCTATGTACAATATACTTTGAAATCAATCGATATAACTATTTTAAGTGAAATCCTAGGCGTATTAATTGTTAATTGTTGTGTGTGGTTTTATACTTAAAACATAAAAGTTAAAACATAGATCTAAATCTAATCATGTTTTACTTTTAAAGTAGACAATTTATAATTATTTTACATTTTAAAATCTATTTAACATTCTAATAATCATTAATAAATTAATCTTCATACCCTAAGATTTTGAATAAAATCTTCATCAAACATAAGAGATTCATAAATTTATGCTCATCATCACATAAATAGATCATTTATTTTTTTATTTTTTTATATTCTTTTGATAATTTAATCAAAATTGAACGGATCTTAATTTTTTTATGTCAAAATTACAAAGAGACAATAGATCTACCTATTCTTCATATTTTAATACCTTAAACAACATCAAAAGAAGAAAAGAAGATGAAAATGGGGGCCCACTCGTATCGAATCCTCCCGATACGGGCTGGATCGCAGCAACTCGACGCACATCGGGCCGGATCGCAGCTGCTCTAGCCCAAACCGCTGCGAGTCGATGCTATTAGGTCCGATACGAGCGAAGTCGCTGGGATCTGGAGCCGGTCCATACTGGATCGCCTGATCCGACCGTGCCAACGGATCGGGTCGGCCCAAATCCGAGTCAACTCGTACGAGTTGGGCCGATCCGACCCGATGTGGCAAACCTTGATTCAAACATTAAGCAGCTTGAAAACACAGAACAATACAATGCAGTTAGCTTCTAATGCTCATTTTACTTGTGCCTATTTTTTAAATTTTGTATATGGGATGTTGACACCGGATTTAACACCTTTTGCCCATCTTGTTTTGACCTCATTTCACTGTACAATTTTGAGCCATTTATCCATCCATTTGACCTGAACATATCACCCTTAAACATTTCACACATACAGTAATTTTGTTGGATTGGGTTTTGTTGTCATCAAAATCAATTTGTTCTGTCAGAGCTGAAAGCCGACCCTAAAAAAAGGTTGGCCACTTCCCACATTCTTTTGATCCCCCTTCTCTCCCCCGAAGGGCTAACGATCAGGAGTTGGATGGGGATTATCCAGAAAAATAAAACCATAAAAGAGTGAAATGTGTACATTTTACACAGTAATTTTGTTGGATTGGGTTTTGTTGTCATCAAAATCAATTTGTTCTGTCTAACAGAGCTGAAAGCCGACCCTAAGAAAAGGTTGGCCACTTCCCCTACATTCTTTTGATCCCCCTTCTCTCCTCCGAAGGGCTATGATCAGGAGTTGGATGGGGGTTATCCAGAAACATAAAACCATAAAAGAGTAAAATGTGTACATTATGTTGCATTAAAAGAATGAATATAATAATACTGGAATTACCAGAAATATGGATACAAAAGCATTTATTTCAATTTCTGACTCAGTAGTTTATCTATCTGAATATGCATTTCTAGTTCCAACTAAAATCAGAAATACAGTTACTGTGACCCAAGTTTGCAAAACCAAGTTTTGGAACAGCATTTTACTATACAGAAAAATGGTACAGCAGAAAGTTTGGCTGTTACCTCCGCATGAAGTTCAGAGCAACAACCAGGATCCACCAGTAAAGCATCTCCACAAGCAACAAGGTCAGAGTATTAAATGTCTTCATTTACAGTGGCAGTCGTCACTATAAGCAAATTTGTCGTGCGGAAGGGTTTTGCTGTTCTGTTCCTCAATGGCAAAATGCAGATACCGGGAGGATACATCCTACATCAAAAGATTCATTTGTTTAGTTTTTACAGACAAACAAAAGTTTCAAAAAAGCATATAAATCTAAATTTGAAAGCAACTTAGCTTCACAAAAATATTATGGATAAAAATATGACATCATAATGATGTTAGGATAGTCCCACATTAGAAAAGGGTGCCTACTCCACTCATTGCCTTAAGGTTTTGAATTGGATGGCCATTAACTTCAGTATGGTATCAGAGCCAGGTTACGAACCAGGCCACACACCCTGTCCTTGTGGTCCACATGACAAAACCTAAACTCGGCCTGTACATGAGGGGCATGTTAGAATAGTCCCACATTGAACAAGGGACAACATCAAAATGTGTTTAAAACAATGGCAGCCTACTTTACTCGAAGCCTAAGGTTCTGAGTTGGATGGCCTATTAACTTCAATAAATGAGAATGAGATTATTTATGGGATTAATACAACATTCAAAAGCAAATCATACAATTATTCAGACTACATAAGATTATAAAAAGAAGAATCACTATATCTGTATTTTTCAAGAAATTTACCAGAAGAAAAAAATCCATCTTTACAAAAATGATGATATTATCTTAAAGTTTCAACTTAAGCTTCAAAAGGCCACTTTGCCAATTCTTTTGGCAAGATTGAGCCTTCCCCGATCCCAATCAGTTTCATATATATGAATGTATGTTTGGACTTGCACCACATCAGATTTTGCCAATGTGGTGCATATTGTAGTACGACCATGTATACTGTGAAGAGTGATGATGGCCTCCTTATTCTCCATATTCTCATTATGTAGTCACATAGCATCAAATAATGAGATTACAAATATACATCACATACCACAGTGTCTTTTTCCCCTAAGGTTTTAAAAATTCCAAATGTAGCTTTCAGACTTTTCTCCCAAAGTTGACAAATTCCACATGTTCTTTTTTAGTATACAGAGCTATCATGACATATGATCTCCCATGCACTTTGCCACTTGACATTTGTTATATAACTCCCCATAGTCTTTCTGCCACAGCAGAACCTTTTTTCCCCGAAACCAGGCAATAATACTAATCGAAAAAGGAGAGAGAATATATATTTTTAGCTCGTAAGCTCTCAAAAATGCCCTATACAAAAGATAAGACACCACAAGATGGTTCATCGCACTTTAACCCTCCAAAAGGGCAAAAGTAGAAGAGTTAAGTTTCTCCGTAATGCAAATTATGCCTAGTCCACACTTGAACCTTATTACAAGTGGCACAAACAACCCTTTTGAGGATCTTGGTTTCCCTTTTGAAAATTCCACCCACCACTCCTCTCCCCAGATAGCCCTAGAGCGTCACACTAAACCAAAGACAGATGAAGGAGGTGCTCCCCACCCCCAAACTTTCCTGCTATTAATTACAACTCATGGAGGTAGGGTCAAGTAATCTCTCATACCATTTACTACTTACATGTCTGTTCCTTCCACAATAGGCCTAGGTAACATTTATCTGTTTAAAATTCTTCACCAAGTGATGCTGCGACTCTTCTGCAAAACTTCACCATGTTCTCATCCACCCAGTGAGTATGGCATTTATGCCCCCCGCCCCCAACCAAAAAAAAGAAAAAAAAAAGAATGAAATCACAGAAATTCCAGTAAACAGCCTCCAGTAAAGCCTTTTCTATCAAAGTGGACCCCCCACTCCTTTATTAGCTTACAACTAACAGAGGTTTGGTCAAGTAATCTCTAATAGTATTTATGACTTAATTTTATCCCCATTTCACAGTTACTCTAGGTAATATTTATAATTTTAAAATTCTTTACTAATTGGTGAATATGAATTTTCAAATCTCTCAATAAACTTCGCCATGTTCTCATCCTCCCAAAGGGTTTAAATTCTTTACTAATTGGTGAATATGAATTTTCAAATCTCTCAATAAACTTTGCCATGTTCTCATCCTCCCAGAGGGTTCAGCACTCCCCTCCCCATGCATTTTATTCTCTTCTTTATTTTCTTTCTCCATACATACCAGGATGTAGAAAGGTCAAGGCGACCAAGGCAGTGGCCTACCGCCTTACTACTTAGGTGACAAGGCGAGACACCTAGCCGAAGCCTGGTTCACATAACCTAGTAGGTTTCAATAGGGATACTATCTACATTTTCGACTATGTTAAATTATATTTTTATCTATATACAAGGGTGGCAAACTAGCAATGACATTCACAACATTCAGCATATACCTATAATGTAGAAGGAAAAATATAATAAACAACAAATATTAACAAACATTAGCAAATGAATAAGAAAAAGACCAATGAGAATTTGGAAGCACCACTTAATCAAGATGAAAGAAAACAATCCAAGGCGAGGCGCCTAGCCGAAGCCTAGTTCACATAACCTAGTAGGTTTCAATAGGGAAACTATCTACATTTTCCACTATGTTAATATATTTTCATCTATATACAAGGGTAGCAAACTAGCGATGGCATTCACAACATTCAGCATATACCTATAATGTAGAAGGAAAAATATAATAAACAACAAATATTATCAAACATTAGCAAATGAATAAGGAAAAAACCAATGAGAATTTGGAAGCACCACTTAATCAAGATGAAAGAAAACAATCCAACCTGAAATGTGCTAGTTAAATGATCATGACATGTAAAGAAAGTATTAGATATATGCAAGATTCCATTCTTTCCAATTACTGGAAGAGAGAGGAAAGAGGTATGTGCTAGTAAAAGAATACCACAGAAAGTGGGAACCAAGTGGGAAGTTTGATCGCCGTTTCCTTCTTTACACATAAAGAATGGAGAGTTTTACAGAAATACCCATCAACCTTTTCAGAATAACTAAGTGAACCTAAGAGAAGAAAAGAAGGCAGGCCGTTTCCAAAACAAAGCAGGCTGGGCGAGACTTAGAAGGGCTGGGCGCCCTTAGGCAGCCTAGGCAAGCACCTTAATGGGCTGCTTGCCTAGGTGCCGAATCGCCTTGGGCGACATGGAACGCCTTGTCGCCTAGGCGAGCGCCTTAATGGGCTGCTCACCTAGGCGCTGAATCGTCTTGGGAAACATGGAATGGCTTGTCGCCCAGGCGTCGCCTAGGTGATGCCTAGGCGAATGGAGTTGAGAAAGATTCAAGAATCCAATGCCTCAAGGGTCTTCCATGATGACACTCCTTTGGTAGGTTTGTTTCTGCTTTATAGAAATCTCAAGTCATGGTTATAAGAAGAGGTAATATAGTTAACATAATGTCAATATCTTTCACCAAATAATGTAGCATAAATATGCAACTTCTGAACATTTTCTGATTAAATCATATTTTTTCATCTCAACATATTTTTCACAAATAAAAGCTTATTGAAAAACATTTAAAATCTTCGTAAACTCAAACTTTCATGATTTAGTCACAATTGGATCATACATTATGAATTTGATGTTCCTCGTCATTTGGTATTACAAAAAATGACAATTATGATTTTGAGGGTAAAGCATTATGGTGGTGTTGGGAAGTTCTATTTAAATACAGAAAATCAGTCTTCCATGTCCCCTATATGGAAAGGTATCTTGAAGGCTGACAGATGGGTTTTTCAGGGTATGTATATCAAGGTTGGGAATGGAAATAACACATTTTTCTGCTATGATAAATTGCTAGGAGAATTCACACTTAAAAATAGATTTCCATCTATCTTCCTTCTAGCTGTGCAAAAATGGTCTACTGTCAAGAACTATTATTATACGGAAGGTGGAGGAATCCAATGGACAATTAATGTCAGAAGAAATCTCAAAGATTCTGAATTTCATGATTATATTCAGTTATTGCAATTACTGGCTGAAGCGGAAATTGTTGAGAACCAGGGAGACACCTTTTATGTGGACTGGAAACAATAACACTTTTTCAGTGAAGTCCCTATATGATATGATTGAAGGAGATCTTCCTGCTTATAACAGATATTCAGAAGTCTGGAAAATAAAATCTCCTTTTGAAGTGAGAACATTCATGCGGCTGCTTCTTCAGAAGAGACTTGTCACCAAAGTATTTAAGAGTAAATGGTCCCATGATTCAGATGTGTTTTGTCCTCTTTGTGGAAGTTTGAAGAAACTGTTACTCATCTCTTCATCCAAAGTGATACTGATAATGAGGTTTGGAAAATAGTTGCTTCTATTATGAACATTTCTCTAAACTTTAATACTTCAATGGAAATGTGGATTTGTTTCAAGTGGCATCGGCAATGAGGGAGATCAAATACTCACGCAAAGTTGATTCTTATGATTTTGCATGCAGTATGCTGGAGCATATGGAATGATCACATTTTCAAAGGAAGCAAATGTATGTTGAGAACATTTGTTTCAAAGCAGCAAGTTTAATCTATCATTGGGGCAGATTTCTTCTTGGTATTTCTGTGGGTAGTTGGTCAAGGGCTATTCAAGATTTGTAAGGAGTTTTTTTTCTCTCAATAATGTAGTTCTTTTCTTTTGGATATATTACCTCTATTTATCTAATAAAATTGGTGGTACATACCACAATTTCTTCCAAAAAAAAGGTGAACTCTGTCAAAAGTTGGTTAAAACAGGAAAAGCAACAAATTACCCACTCAAACTTTCATGATTTAGTCACAATTGGATCACACATTATGAGTTTGATGTTCCTCATCATTTGGTATTACAAAACATGGTAATTATATGTGAATCCTGTCAAAAGTTGGTTAAAACAGGAAAAGCAACAAATTACCCGCTTATACATGGACTGATTCATGTTTTATTGAAACTTCCAATATTAATAGCAACTCCAGAAAGAACTAATGAACATTGTTAAAAGCAAGTTTCACTTCACAATAAGATGGACAATGAATTTGTTGCAGATTATTTGGTCACTTGTACAGGAAAGGAACTTGCAAAAGATTTTGAAATTGGGCATATCATCGCTGGTTTTAGTGATATAAAAGAATGCTGAGTGTTGCCTTTTATTCTATCTTAAGATATCACTACATTATATGATATTTATGGAAAAACAATTTATCTCAAATAAATAAATTTAACTTGAATGGCTAAAAATGTGTTTAGTTCAGCCCCAACTTTGGAGAAAAACTTCTAGCTTCGACTGACTAGAGCTCCCTATGAGATTATATTGTGACAACAATAAATAAATTACTGTTAACATTGCCAATACCCTAGTCCAACCTGATAGAACCAACCACATTTAAACAGAACCGCACTTTGTTTGTGAGAGAGTAGATATAGGTGAACTTCGTCTTTGTCTACCTTATGTTCATTTAGAGACTAGGTGCTCACCAAAGGGATGATAAACGCCAGCTTAGTTCTATGTTGAGAAACCTGTGGGTGAATGATATCTATTCTTGGTTTGAGGGGGCTGGAGAAAGTAATTAGTTTATGGTCAAGGTCTTTTTAGTATTTTCCAGTTAAGTTGTGGGTTAAATAGTAATTTAATTTGTTTAGTGTGTCTTGAGTTGTGTTAGACTGCTTTCTAGTTGGAGGGTATTTTTGTCCTCATAACAGTTTTTAAAAAAGGGACCAACAGAGAAAAGGGGTGTGGCGGCTGTCCCTCTCAGCTATCTTCTCAATCCCATCTTCCTTTCTGCTGCTCCTACTCTTCTTGTGTTTTCCATCAGTAGATACAGAAAATTTAAAAGATACTCATAAAATGAGCTATATTGTGCAGAATGTTGGATACTAGAAAGGGAAGTGTGAACAAGCTGAAAATAATTGAGGTGAGGATAGTTAGGTGGTATAATAGTAAGATATTAGACCGGATAAAAAATGGGCCCAATAAGAAGACAATGCAGTTCCAACTGAAAAAAAAGGCCACTTATTTATGTTGAAGGTGCTAGGAGCTTAAACTTAACAAGGCTTGGATGAGTTAGCAGAATAGAACCAAAATAACTTGTAATCGGTAAAACTATGGATGGAAATGCTTAAACCTCTGGAATTCTTTTAGCAGGTAAAAGGTGTGGGACACATCCATTGTATGAACCAAAGGCCTAGTACTACGTACCTACAAAACTAAGAGTTGTACTGTTGTAGTTTCAGTATCTCAATTCTGCTATTTGCTGTCCAGTATACTTAGCATGCATCTCTTGTATTCCCACTTTCTTTTTTTATTTCCTTCTTTTATTATTTTTATTTTTCTTCTACTACCTTCTCATAATCAATCTCATTATATAGATCGACATAGTATGCATTTTTTGCAGTTTGTTTTCCTTTTAACATAGAAGTCTGTGTACTTTCTATCAAAAGGCAATCCCTCCCCTTTCCTGCCAAGTAGTCTCAGTAAGAAGCTTCAGGTAGAAAATGAGAAGTTCATGTCAAACCATAGTTGATTAGTTGGCCAAAATGCTTAGAACCTTTGGGCTTAATCATGCAAGTCCTAGCTCCTAAGGAGGCCACAAGGCTGCGTGATGATGAGTGTACACAAATCTTATTATTTTTGAAAGGACTCAAATAAGTAATAATGATGGTCATAATGGTAATGGGGATAACATTGGTAATACCAATAACCACAATGCAAGGAATGTTGCTAGAAGATAAGTCATTAAACAAAGAGTGCTACAAGAAACCGTGAAAATTTTATCTACAAGGTTTTCTTTTAGTCATTGAACTAGAGATGTGAAATACCAGTCTACATGTAAGGCAAAGAGACCCATAACTTAAAGCATGTTTGGCTATGTCCGAAGTTGATGATAGAAGTTTTCACTCCTCTCAATACTTGCTTGATTTTTAGTTCTACGGAGTTGCGATTTCTGCACACAACTGTTCATAACCTACTCTCTGTGGATCATACCATGAATCTCTGCGTCTAGCAGTACTAGAGTAACTTCATGATCATGATGGTCTAACATTTCCTATTCCTTATGGTCTAGCACCTCTTCATCGAGGCCAGCAAACTCTCTTTCCTAGCTTGGGTCATCACTGGATTTGAATCTTCAGTATCCTTATCAGTAGACTCACCAAGAATCTACTCACCCCTGTCATGTATAGAAACGCCACGCCATAAGGTGGACTTCCCTTTTCCTTTTCTACTTTCTCTACCTGAAATCTCCTCCTGGAGTTTAGCTCTAGTTCAGTACTTTATTCCTTTTTCTTTTTTGTCCGAACAAATTGTTGCATTTCATTGGCCAAGGGTCGAGCACTTGTTCTTTTTTCTTTTTTAGTCCAAACAAATTGTCACATTTCATTGGCCAAGGGTCGAGGACAAAAGGTACACATCATGACACGTTCCATAATCCCTCCCAAATGCTCCTTTCCTCTATTCACTCCACTACCCATCAAAATATTTGTTTGCATTTTACTCTTCTTTTCATAGCATCAATTAAGATGATGGGGGCCCACGGTCGCATTCAGCTCTTCTTTAGCACTTTATTCCTTTTTCTTTTTTGTCCAAACAAATTGTCGCATTTCATTGGCCAAGGTTGAGCACTTTGTTCTTTTTTCTTTTTTAGTCCAAACAAATTGTCACATCATTGGCCAAGGGTCGAGGACAGAGGGTACATGTCATGACATGTCCTATAATCCCTCCCAAATGCTCCTTTCCTCTATTCACTCCACCACCCATCTTTACAATATTTGTTTGCATTTTACTCTTCTTTTCATAGCATCAATTAAGATGATGGGGGCCCACCCTAGATACTGCAATATCCTGCCCCTCACCAAATGTATACCCATGATCCTACAATCATAATAAAGTTAAAAAGATAAAAGAGATGTAACTACATCAATAAGTTATAATGAAGCTTAATTAGGCTTCAATTGTTGTTTAATTAAGGTAATTAGACAAAAGTCCTTCAATTATTGTTTAATTAAGGTAATTAAACAAAAGTCCCAATTTGTAACTACTAATTAGGGTCAAATTAGGGGTTTTGTCTAATTAACTTACAATCGATTCAATTAGCATGCTCCTATTCTAATGCATGCAATGAAGCTTTAACTGATGTTTAATAAAGTTAATTTAAACAAAAGTTCTAATTATAATTACTAATTAAGGTCAAATTTAGGGGCTTCATCTGTTCCTAGAAGAAGAAAATAATGCTCAACCAAACGCATTCCTAACAACTTAAAAATAACCAAGAGAAGCAAAAAACCAAAAAAAAAACTTCTTCCACTCGAAACATCGTTGGGGGGTGGGGGGGGGGGGGGGGGGGGGGGGGGGGGGAAGGGCCAAAGACCCCCTTAAAAGGGGCCTTTCACATGGTACCAGTCGGTACCACTCGGTTTCGGGCGCATCGGACCGATACAGGCCAATATGACCGAAACCGGTCTGATACTGGACCAATACCGACTGGTACAATGATTTTTTATTTATTTTGAGTTTTGGTATCAGGGTTTCTGTAGGTATTCTATCGAGAAGCAAAAATAACCAAGAGAAGCAAAAAACCAAAAAAAAAAAACTTCTTCCACTCGAAACATTGTTGGGGGGGGGGGGGGGGGGGGAGGGAGAGGGCCAAAGACCCCCTTAAAAGGGGCCTTTCACATGGTACCACTCGGTTTCGGGCGCATCGGACCGATACGGGCCAATATGACCGAAACCGGTCTGATACTGGACCAACACCGACTAGTACAGTGATTTTTTATTTATTTTGAGTTTTGGTATTGGGGTTTCTGTAGGTATTCTATCGATACCCACCGATACCGACACATATCAGCCGATACATATCAGCATTCGCCGATACTCCCAACCATGTACTGAAGTGCTTAAGATATGAAACTTTGAAAGGATATCCTGAAAACTTTGCTTTAACTAATTAATGAGAACAAGTCTATGTTATGGTCATATATTAATGAAGAACTTTGACATATCCAACGCATTCATGTCTAGTAATGAAAGATCGTATGCATATAGTTTGATATGCAAACCTTGCATGTCACTGTCTTCAACCGTCAATCTTCCTAAGATAAATAACATATGAACAGGAAGGTCTGGTCCAAAATCAGGTTCCTCTGCAAGTTTGCAATACATCCACTGTCCAATCTTTGCATTCAGCAAACACTTGAGAAATGACCTGTAAATAAAAATTAAAAAATCTTGCTTTAATGGAAAGAGTTCAATTGTAACTAAGAGGAATAGATCATTGCTGAGGAAACATGAAACATGCAGAAAAAAAAAATTGAATTTGGCCCCATGGCTTCATTGAAACACATACATTCTTCAATTGATAATGATGCCTGATCCCACAAGTTATAGGAGAAGGATGTGAAACACGATCAGAGAAATAAATAAAAGAAATAAAAGGCAGCTCATAGAATAAAAAGGAATGCCCATGCAATTAAGAAAAGGGCAGATCAGTGCCACAAGGCTGCCTCTGATGTGGGTCTGGGGAGGGTCAATCATGTGCAAGACCTTGCTCCCACTTTTTGCAATGGGGTTCTGGTCTTGAACCATGATCCAAGTCACACTGAAGCAACTTTACCATTGCACCAACCTCTCCCTCAAACAACACATGGAATCTGTTGAAATCATCAAAGGAAGAACAGCCAAGATCAGCTGATCAGATCGGATTTGCGATGGAGATGGTCACAGAGATAGGGTTCATTTGAATTTTACTTCAAACTAGAATAATCCTGAAACTTAAACATATATAATTAAAAAGGCTTAAGATTGTCGCAGAGAAAGATTGTAGCTCCTTAGAAGTGGTTTGTTTAAGCTTTATTTCAGATTAAAGTAATCCTAAAATTTACCCGTATGTAATAAGAGAGGTAGCCTCTTAAAAAATGAAGTGGCAAGTCTTCATCGCATGAAAATACAGAAAAATGTAAATCATTAAGACAACATAAAAAGTGCCAGCTCAAACCTGAAACTGTTGCAACATCCATACACTAGATTCATAGTAAATCCTTCCAAATGAATGTCCACACTTAACAAAACCCTGTTAAGTAAGAATGCACATTATCATGTTATGTTTGATGGCTTCCTATTGTAATCGAAGCAAGACATATGGACTATTGTTCCTTCACCTTTGGTGAAGGATGAACCAAATCCACAACATAAGCTCCACATCAAAGAAAATTGGCATAGAATCAATGCCTATCAAATGTACACAAAATAAGGTAAAATTCCAAAATAGAAATAACTGGAAGCATCTGCCAGCAAGGAAACCACCCTATGGGCTTTGAGCACAAAATTTTGGGAGATGAAATGCTGTCATCGGAATCCATGCTATAGCATCATCTTCCTTGCAAGGAAACCAACAGATAATTCAAAGGAGAATACTTCCTGGTCGCTCTTTATCGATTTGGCCACATAAATTTTGGGAGAGAAAGTACTCTCGTCAGAGTCTATGCTATAGCATCTTGGGAGCAGCAAACAATATTTGTCTAAAAAGTGGACACAAAAGAAGTTTCCAATGGGGGCCAGACCACCATTGTTGCAGTAGATGCAGAGTTGATGGACTGTGGACATGTTGGTGGCCAAAAGTTCCACCTCTCACTGGGGGACAAAACAGCTTCCAAGGATCCAGTTTTTTTCAAAATTCAAGAAATCAACAAAAGAACTCAGAGCAGGTGAACATATAGGACACCCAAAATCACATTGTCAAACAAGAAACGCATGCATGATTGGGAACTGGGGATGGCTTTTCTGTGTAAGGGAGTTTGAAGGATGGGGGGAAACTAAGTTACTAAGGTGATGTTCGGCGTGCAGTAAAATGTTGTACTGCTCCGCTTTTAAAATTTCCAGTTCTAAAATCCTTGGAGATCTTGGATTATACGGTGGGTTTTGACTGACAACCGGAATCAGAGAAACATGGCCAAAGGTCAAGTATTTACGGCACACCACACGTCGGGAAAGCATTTTATATCATTTTACCGCACACCAAACACCACCTAATCGGAAGCACGCAGCGAAAATTCGCATGCTTGGAAAATCGACCTCAAAACTCAAAAGTACCAGAATCACTTGCAAACATCACAAAACTACTTCAATCCTACCCAAAACCCTAGAAAAGTGAGAGGAAAAGCTATTCAAGGATCGAACAGATCAACTCCACCTGGTCGATTGCACATCGGAGGTCGAAGCGCCGCAGGTCGAGCTTGTCGGAGCAGCAATCGGCGCCCTCCACCACGAGATCGCCCGCCGCGGCGGCGCCTTCCAGCGGCCTCAGCGGAGCCGACGGCAGGTCCCAGAGGTCGGAGTTGACGTAGCGCGAGTACTCCTCCTCCAGCGGGGGCGGGGGAGCCTGCCGGACGACGACAATCTCCTCGTCGACGATGCCGGCGTCCGCTGGAGGAGAGGAGGAGGGTTCCTTCTTGATGAGGACGGCGAGCCTGTACGTTGCCATGGGGACGAGAGCCGAGAGGGCACTACGCCGGAGGAGGAGGAGTTAGAGGAGGAGAAGGAGCGTAGCGCGATGGGGACGTGATGGTTCGCCGCTTTTATGGTGTGGGACTGTGGGACCCACCGACATGGGTTAATGCCAACGGAAATATTTTTCAAAAAAGATTTTAAAACCGGTCCATGTTGACGGAAAGTTTTTATAAAAAAAGCACTTAAATAGTCGGAAAGTTTTTTCAAAAAAGCTTTTAAACAGTCGGAAAGATTTTTAAAAAAGGATTTTAAAACCGGTATGAGTTTTACGTCCCGCAAATCTTTGCAAATAACGTTTATACACCCATCTTCGGGGAAAACTGCATCCAACCCCTGGAACTGAAATCTTATTTTGGGTTGACGTTAACGTAAGTAGCTGACTGAAACATGAGTTAAGAGTTTTTTAATCCATATGTGAATGACGTTAACATCCTTACATAGGCAATAAAATTTATAAAATCTAAGCCCTAATTTTAAAAAATTATATTTTTCATTCCTCTGGAGAAGGTGGGGCTGGAGGAGAAAAGAGAGAGAGGAAGGAGCTCCCTCCCGATTCTTGCCAAACATTTTGGGGGTTGAGAGAGAGAGAGAAATTTACCATCAACATCGTTTACTATTCCATAAATACTCTCACACGGTATATACTCTTATTATTATGCTCTTATATGTCCAATCATAGTTCGATCTTAAAACTCAATCTTAGTCTGGGTACATATAAATTTTAATTTATAAAAAATCATATACAAATAGTCAAAAAATAAAAAATTGGTCAAATTGTCTTTAGGGTTGTTCCTGACTCGCCGGTTTATAATACTCATCACCACTTAATTCACATAAGATTGGACAGTTACAATCAATTAAGATATAATCTAATGATGAAATTTAAGCTCCAAAGGATAAAAATTACCTTATGAAGATAATTGAATATTTTTCAATGTGAGGGTGGAGCCAAAATGCATTGTGCAACCAGGTTGCACAGATAACCTTAGTTGCACTACAATATTCCTCTCTCTCTCTCTCTCTCTCTCTCTCTCTCTCTCTCTATATATATATATATATATGTATATATATATATATATATATATATAGATCCGCTTAATAGAACAACAACATCAACATACTACGTAGACGTACAATTTAACTCAAAGTGATTTATATAATTCCAAAATAATAGGAGAATGAGTTATTGACCTAATTTGTGAGAGGTCAAGATCAGATCTGGCCAAGAACTACATATTGAGTTAGAGACGAGGACAAGGCCGACTTCTCATGTATTTGACTACTCTACCATCTTGAAGAGTTGTGAGAGGATTGAGAGGGCCAAATTCAGTTCGGCCCATTTACTAAGTGGGCCGGCCCATTATGAAACTCCTAAGACGCCCTTGGAATCCTCTAGACCCCCTCTGAAGCGTTATGAACATGTTCCCACCAAAGGCTCATTCGAATCCATAACGGACTCCGGGGGGCTCAGGAACAATCCACTCCCATTAGGAAAGTCCTTTCATAATCCCTCTCTGATCTTCTAAGGAAGGAAACCTACACCAAATAAGACAGCTGAAATCCTTAGAATCCCTTCCAACTCGAGATTGGGATCGAGCTTACTCCATTACGTCCTGCCTACGGACTCTCAACCCTCAACTATAAAAAGGACCATCCGGTAGCCTCAAAAGATACAACCAGAACAATCCCAAAACTCTCTGAAACTATTCGCAATATTCGGTTCTGACTTAGCCATAGAAGCGGGCTCCCCAGCATTGGAACCAGGGTCTCCTCTGACCTAGTGTCTTTCTTGCAGGGAGCGGCGAAGAGGCTTCTGTGGCGTAGGAAGGTTTTGGCCGTGTGATCAAGATCTGACGAATCCTTGACCCAACATTTCCTGGCACTGTCTGTGGAAAATCCAATAAAAGGACACGGCAAGAAGAAATAGCAACCGTTCACAGTGGTATTCTAGCTGACCTTCCTGCCCCACCAGCTGATATCCAACCCATCCATCCGTTTGCAGCGCCCCTCGCTATCCCTCCATTAGCCCAAGCTCTGGCTACACAAGCCAACATACCCATAGCTACCGGCGGAGGTCCGGATTGTTGGTATTAGGTGGTCCGACAGTCAATCCGATGCTATGTACTATTCAATTTATTAATATAATAGCATAAATTCATTGTGTGTAATTAATTCAATCTATGTTTATCGTATCACAATGAAGTCCATAAACATGCGCAACAGTCTTCAGATTATGATGAAATAATAATTACAGGACCGAAGACTTATAAACACATGTTCTTAATTGTTCCTAGTCGGAGGATATTTGAGAAGTACATCAAACACCCGGATAGACTAGTACAGGTTTCTTCAGCTCATATGATGAGGGTGACTGATCCTATAAGTCACTTGTGTGGAAACACTATGCTGGACCTATAGATGCTTATTGGCGAATGAGTTCATTGAACTAATCCGACTATGAATCCCTAAATGGTATATACCTCACTATTAACCAGTTCGATTCTTTTGTCATAGTTGCGTAGATGATCTTTGGACCTAAGACACCAAAGATATCTTGTTGGTAGGTCTCTGAGCTTTGACCTTGACTAACTAACCCCTAACCATGGATTATCAGTAAGTCATGTAAGGACTGTGGTTTCGGGTTCAGTTATCTGGTCAGTTTTGGAACTGAACCCCTTAGTTTGGGCCCCGGTGGGTCTATGACATGCCTTCTAAATGACGTCTGGCGTGCACGACGCCATTTATAATGGCGTCGGGCCGTACATACGCCATTTAGATTGTGCCACATGGGCCAGCGTTGGGGCGTGTGCATACCGCCCTAATCGTGCGGTCTGATTGGCGTCGTGCGTAGCAGACGCGATTCAGACATCTGTCAACATACGACCCTATCCTATCATCTGAATGGCGTCGTCTGAGGACGACGCGATTTCACTTATTTCGGTTTGATGCCCCGAGCCTTCCCTCCTTTCTCTTATTCTCTCCTTCTCACTCTCTCTCTTTGCTCTCTCCGACTCCCTCCGCTCTCCCCTTCCCTTCCCCTTCCTCTTCTTCCTCTTCCACCACTCCAATGCCCCTCTACCTCTCACCACTACCACCACCATCTCCACCACGGCACTTCATTCTCTAGATGGCGGCCGACATCCCGGTAGAGTGACGACGTCCACGGTAGTACCGGCGGCAGTTTGCGGTGTGGCAGTTCGGCGGCCGGAACTACGAGGAGTTCAATTGACCGGTAGGGGGATGATCCTTACATGTGATTTGGTTGTTTTATCCATGTTTTCCCGCTTTGAAGCATGCGATGTGTGTGGAGATTTTGGGTTAAATAAGCATGTTTAAGGGGCTTTCTGATAGAAATGGTCATTTTTATGAAATGGGGATTAGCGTGTTTTAAGTGGTTATTTGGATTCTCCCCCTCTTTCTCTATTTTTGGGGTGATTTTGGGAGGAGGAAATCCTGTTTTGTGGCTCGGGGGAGGCGGCAAGAAAACCAGATTTCGGGCTCTAAATAGCGTCGGGCTAGGACGACGCCATTTAAAATACCAGTCTACATGTAAGGCAAAGAGACCCATAACTTAAAGCATGTTTGGCATTGCCCGAAGTTGATGATAGAAGTTTGCACCTGAAACATGGCAAGGAACACATGTATGTGAAAACTATTTACAAAGGCTTTTAAATGCATGTCCTACTACGTCAGCTGACTTTTTCACTCCTCTCAATACTTTCTTGATTTTTAGTTCTACGGAGTTGCGATTTCTGCACACAACTGTTCATAACCTACTCTCTGTGGATCATACCATGAATCTCTGCGTCTAGCAGTACTAGAGTAACTTCATGATCATGATGGTCTAACATTTCCTATTCCTTATGGTCTAGCACCTCTTCATCGAGGCCAGCAAACTCTCTTTCCTAGCTTGGGTCATCACTGGATTTGAATCTTCAGTATCCTTATCAGTAGACTCACCAAGAATCTACTCACCCCTGTCATGTATAGAAACGCCACGCCATAAGGTGGACTTCCCTTTTCCTTTTCTACTTTCTCTACCTGAAATCTCCTCTTGGAGTTTAGCTCTAGTTCAGTACTTTATTCCTTTTTCTTTTTTGTCCGAACAGTAAGGGGTCGAAGGGGTCGATAGGCATGAGTGTTGGTGGTGTTGTGAGGCACCGTTTGTACGCGTTCGGGAGTGTGGTTTGTGTGTTTAACCGGATCTTTAGTTACGAATGCATGTGTTTCATATTGAAATTTGGAAATCTTTGGGAAGTGTGTTTACTGTTTTACTTAAGTTGCCTATATCTAGTATTATTGCACTTGTGGGTGTGTGTTTGGGAGGTGGGGATCGGTTGATCCCTACTGAGCCCAACTTTGGTGTGGCTCACTCCTTGCGATTCAGGTGTGGAATTCTTCTTGGCGAGCTTTGGCATGTGGTGTTCTTCCTGGTGTGCGGTCCAGCAATTATCTCGGTTCCAGGGTATGCTCCGAAGTTGTTGTACTTTTCTTCTACTCATACTTATTTAATTCTTTAGACCATGTAATTATTGTTGGACTATGTACGGACATTAATATTGTGCTTCTTGCGCACTTGTACTTTCTTTGAGGGCCATGTGATTGTTATATTTAGCCTTGTTTAACGCTTACTTCCCCAGACGTGTTGTTTGAGATCCGGGTGTGAACCCATGGATAATAGTCCGATACCCATTTAGTAATCTTCTCCCCCGATTATAGGGTGGCGGGTTGTTGCAAGTCAAATGATCGGGTTCAAGGAAATGCCCTCGAAGATAATTGTGTGTTCAATATAGGATCATCCGCTCTTGATATTTGGAGAGAGAATGTTCCGGGAATGATGCGCTTAAGTCCCTGGCCAGGGCGGAATATGTATCAGATAAAGAGTTATCTAATATAGATTAGCGGCATCTGATTCAAATGAATCGACCGACTAGGGTTTAACAGTAAACCATACCCTAGGTCGATTCGGAAACATTGCACGGATGAAGGATTATATCCACACAGTAATCGTTGATAGAAAGGTTCCCATAGTGGGTTGTATAAACCCTAATGCTTAGCACCCAACGTGATCAGAAGCTCGTCCGAATTTATTGTAGGACATTAAATTCGACTGATTAATTAATATAAGGATATTAATTAATTTAGTGGGTCCGTAAAAGGTTACTGGGCTTAATGGGCTGTTGACTGGACTGGTATTTGGGCTTACAGGGTCACATGCAAAAGGTTTTCAAGTTGGTGGATATTTCGACGGGATTTTGGATAAGTGTGGGTTTTTCTGAAAAACCACAACGCACTTATTAAAAAAGACTGGGGCAAGGTCAGCGGCCAGCAACCCTGACCTAGCCGCCCCTCTCTCTCTCCTCCTCTGTCTTTAGCGCCTCCCTCCTCTGGCTGGCCCCGAGAGACTTTTCTTTGACTCTCGCCTACTCCGTCTTCCCGTCCGACGGGAATTTGAATCCGCATGTCATGGAGAGATACGCACAGCCAGACGGGATCTGCCGCTGTTGCGAGAGAGGGAGCGAGGACGATCCACCAAGAGAAAGACCGCGTGGATACCGCTAGAGGCTGGGCACTTACGCAACTTGCGGCATCACACCAACGGAACCGGATGAACGCGGATTCGGATCTGCGCAAGGTAAATGCGATTTATCGTTCTTGATTTTGTTGATCGAAACGGGACGGATTCGGTCCCGAATTTTATTTTATCCGCTGCGTTCTGGTCGGATCCGACACAGCGAATCCAACAGTGGTATCAGAGCCAGGTTGCACTGTGTTCTTCGCTGTTTCGGTCTCCAGATTGTCATCTTTATAATATATTCCATGCTAGTTTGTGATTTTGAATGCATGAGCCATGTTCATTTGATGAACACGGTAAATTAAATGTAATTTACTACATTAAAATCGGAATTTTCAAGTGTACGTTTCGTGTTCTTCGTCTGATGAAGAACGGGTACGAATCGACATCGACGCCTTGAAGGGCCCCCCAATGGTTGGGGGTTGGTCGCCGGCACTTCGGATCCCCCTGGGGATCGTCGGCTGGCACTGAAGATGCCCACTAGTTGGACCCACTTGCCCTCCTCCCTCTTCCTGCACGTTGACAAAAAAAAAGGGGGGGGGGGGGGGGGGGGGGGGGGGTTAGGGGAGTAACCATCCATGACCAGGGGTCACCGGCGCCGTCGCCGGTGCCCCTGGGCACCGGACGGCCTCCCACGGGGAGGGCCCCATCGCCCGGCGCCTGCGGGACAAGTTGTCGGCAGCAGGGAACCCCCCCCCCCCCCCCCCCTCTCACCCTGTAGGGTTTCCCTAACTGCGTCGGGTGGAGGAGGTTGGCCCGTTGGGCCAGGCCGGTCCCGGGCGCTCGAGCCAGCCCAACGCTCGACCCGGGCCTTGCCCGCCCCTTGGGGCAAGTCTGGGCCCTAGCCAGGTGCCGGTTGGGCTCGGCCCAGGGGCCGGACCGGGCCTAGCCCTTTGACTTGGCCCATTAACCCACATATTCCCCTATATGTTGCCCCTTTTAAAAAAAAAATTAAATTTAAATTTGAAATGAGATTTTTAAATTAAATTTAGTTCTATTTTATATAATTTAGAGGCCGATAAATAGATTTATATATTGGGGATTGATTTAACACATTGTTGTTAAATGGATGATTAATCTAATTGTCAGATTATGGGATATTAAAACTAGTTAATTTAATGGTTAAATTAATTTCTTTAATGTCAATAATTTTAATTTGCATGGAATATTATAAATCTAACAATTTGGTGATTTTGCACTTGTGATGTGTTGTTACAGTTTTTAAATATGATTTAATTGCTTGTTAACTAAATAAATCTTTTTCAAAAATCCTAATTATCTAAAATTTGTTTGGTCCCTGGTTTATGAAGCCAAAATTAAATATTTTTGAAAACTTTTATTAGCCATGTGATGCGGTCCATTATGTGTGGTTTGTTTTAATAAAATTACACGCTGGTCATGGATAAGCACGCAATATTATTCATGTGATGATTTGTGGATATGGATCGATGGTGTGTGTATGGATTACTAATTGTTAATAAATTGAGGTCTGGGTATCTCTCCCTCTCTCATATTCCACTGTATCTCTACCTCCCTCCTTGATGTACTCACCATAAGGCTCCCTCTTTTAAATTATCAAGTAATTGCGATTATGATGTAATTAGCAAAGATGATTCACAATTGCAACCAAGAAGGATACGAAGGAGTTTATGAAGCCTATGAATTTGCAGACTCATAATATAAACTGTTATATTGTGTATGTGTGTGTGTTTGACTGTCTGGTGTAGACACCGATTTTGGACCCCTTTCTGATCATAAACCCCCATCACCTTATCCATCTCATTTAGCCCATCAGATTTTCTCACATAATTCAACCCACTAATTAATCAGGCCCATTAACCAATCTCCGCATCCTCTCACCCGTGGAAGGCCAACTGGGCCGCCTTCCACCACCCGTGGAAGGCCAACCCTCGCCTTCCACCACCCATGGAAGGCCAACTGGGCCACCTTCCACCACCCGTGGAAGGCTAACCCTTGCCTTCCACCATCCGTGGAAGGCCAACCTTTACCTTCCACCGTATGGCCACCTTTTTCACTTTTCACCATCTTTTCGTGGAAGGCCAACCAGCCTGCCTTCCACCACTCGTGAAAGGCCAACCCTTGCCTTCCACCATCCATGGAAGGCCAACCAGGCCGCCTTCCACCACTCGCAGAAGGCCAACTACCTTGCCTTCCACCTTTTGGCCACCTTTTTCACTTTTCACCACATTTTCGTAGAAGGCCAACCAGTCTGCCTTCCACCACCCGTGGAAGGCCAACCCTTGCCTTCCACCATCTGTGGAAGGCCAACCAGGCCGCCTTCCACCACCCGCAGAAGGCCAACTACCTTGGCTTCCACCTTTTGGACACCTTTTTCACTTTTCACCACCTTTTCGTGGAAGGCCAACTAGTCTGCCTTCCACCACCTGTGGAAGGTCAACCCTTGCCTTCCACCACCCTTGGAAGGCCACCCCCTGCCTTCCACCATCCATGGAAGGCCAACTGGGCCGCCTTCCACCTTTTCATGGAAGGCCAGCTACCTGGCCTTCCACAGAAGTGGGAGGCAAGATAGTTGGCCGTCCATTCCCCTAACTACCACCTTGACCTCGTCTTCCCACGATCTCCTCCACTCGCCACTCTCATCCCCCACTACTTCGATCACTCCCTGCTCTGGTGACTATCAAGGCCACGACCTCCGATCTCTGATTATTTCCTATTGGTTCTAAGGGATTTACGGAGATTTAGACCCCTATTTTCCTCTTATTTTCCCTTCACCTATTTAAACCCTCCATGTCCCCTCGAGAAAAGGGGTTGGGCAGGGGTTGGAAAGGTTTCAGTTTGCGAGGCTGGAGATTGAAGAGCTTCAAGTGGGAGAAAGCCTTGGCACTCGACGAGTCAGAGGAAGCAGAGGAATCCTCTGCATTCCAAATGGGCCTGTTTTCTTAACTCTCTCCTTACTTTTCTCCTTTCATTTTTCATTGCATTCCCACCATTCATCCACTCCATAGCATCATCTTCTCCTCCTGCTCTTTTCCTTTTACCACATTACTTCTACTTTTCACTATTACCAGACACGAGCATCCCATCTGCATGCATGCATCTTAGAATAACTTAGCACCTTTACCCCCAGAGGTTTCAAACAAAAAAATAGGAGATGGGTGGCCATAACGTATGGTCACCTTCCCTCCCCAAACACCCATCCGGTGCGTCCCCTTTCAATTTTAGTGTTATTTACATATTTGCATGAATAGACTCTACATATCACAATTCTAATCGGTTCTCTTTACTTTGTTTTGTCTTTTTTCTTTCAGAGGCTCTTACCACATTCTGCGCGCGGACTACTGAGCTCTCCCCCTTCGGCCGGCCAGAGGCAGAGAAGAGGAACCTACTATCCCCGCTTCAACAAGACGCGATCAATTCACCCATCCTGTGGAGCACGGGGACCCCTTAAAGTGATGCTCCTGCCGATCACACATTCCAATCCTTAATCCCCTCTAAATCGCTGCAGTGCTAAGACGAAGGGAGAAGCCCTCGCCGGAAGGAGACGGTAGCGGTGGAGGACGTTCCGGGCACCTACAGCTCTCTGGCGATTACGGTGGGACCCCTACTTACTCGATGCGCGCACAGCGACGAAAGGTAAGAAGGTAAAAGCCCCTACAAGTTTCTATTTTGTTTTTTCTTTTTCTTTTTTTCCTTTTTTTTCCCGTACGGCCCACCTCCTGGCCGTCCACATCCTGGACGGCCAGAGTCCTGGCCGTCCATCTGCCTGGACGGCCAACTCCTAGGCCGTCCAGATCCTTGGACGGCTAGAGTCCTAGCCGTCCATCTCCTTGGACGGCCAGCTCTTTGGTCGTCCAAGTCCCTGGACGGCCAGCCTCCCGGCCGTCCAGCTCCCCAGACGGCTAGCTTCCCGGCCGTCCGGTTCCTGGCCCCACTGCCCTTCTGCGATTCAATGACCCGCACGCTGTTCTTCCATTATGATTGATTAAATTGTTGCGTGTTCCGGTTGTATTTACTGTTTTCTTGCCTGTTGACTTTGGGTCAAATTCAACGCGTTCTGCATGGGAGTCTTAAGAAAGAGCCGGCATCACACTTCTAGTTACCTCTCCCACAATGTTTGACTCTCCACCTGAGGATTCCCATTCGGATGTGACTAGTCTTATTCTGTTGGGAACCTCTGTGAGTCTCCGCGAGCCAGGGATTCCCACTTGGCCGCCGAGCGGGTTGTACCTAAACCACCTAATAGGATCCTAGGTTCGTGTGAGGAATTAAGCCTTCCCCTTCAAAATCGTCCACCCATAGGCGTCACTGAGAGAATTATTTCAAAATCAAAGACACCTAACTAAACTTTGGTGGAACAGGTTTTGAAAGAAAAGTACAGGGTCGTTAAGGGTTTGAACTTGATTTGTTAGAAACCAACACTCATAATACATAGTTAACCTTTCAAGTGAAATATAAAATCTCTTAGGATTTGTGTTTCATAATGAATCGAATGTATGGTAACACTGTGTATGATGACATGGATGAGTTTGGTAACAATGTCACACACAACCCTCTGTTCGAAATTGAAGAGGATCCACAGCAAACCTTCATAGGTATGCTCCAAACATCTAGAGAGGAACTTAGGAGGAAAGATTCTGATGAGTCTTCTACCTCACAAGGGGAAGATGAGCCGGTAATTTCGAATAGAACATTTCAGAATCTCGGAGAAGATCCAGAACTCATTGCCGTATTATCACGGTATACTCCTGATCAACTGATTCAGTTAGTCTCCCGTGGTAAAACGCAGGATGCCACTCCTCGGATGACTCAATTCTAAGGATCTTCTAGCCGACCCCAGGCTAATCAGACGATGCCAGCCTAAAAAATCCCATCTAATTTCATCAACCAGATCACACCTCCCAAGCAGGAGGAGTTCATTTACAAGAATGAGGTCGAGACTTGTGTGCGGCAGCTCATGCCCGAAAAGCTTACTCTGAAACAACCGCACTCTCTCTCGAGCTATTGCAAGCTCCCTCCAGCCTACTTTCCACCAGGGTTCAAAGCCCCCAAGTACAAGAAATATGATGGCACCTCTGACCCGCATCACCACCTGTCATGTTTCCTTATGGACTCCCATCAATGGCTCTACGATAGAGTCCTTCTCGTCGACTTGTTTCAGAAATCTTTAGAAGGTGAGGCCTTAAGATGGTTCTCTTCCTTCCCCGCCACAAACCTAATCAATTTTGATATGGTCTCTGGAAAATTCATCACTCAGTTTAGTCATATGACAACCATGTCTCCCACCTTGTTTGACCTTGTGATGGAGAAGATGAAGCCCGAAGAGGACTTCACGTATTTTGCCAACAGGTGGAGGGCAATGGCCTCTAGGGCGGAAGTGGCAATCCCCGAATCTCAAGCTATCACCATGCTAGTCAATAACGCTACCCCGCAGCTTCGAGTCATTCTCATGCTGAGCAAATTTCAGATCTCAGAAGTCAATACAAATCCTGACTTTTCCGTCTTTCTTCATAACTGGGACTATGTTAGCCACCCATTGTGGATAGATGACAACTTTAATTAATTTGCCTTTATGCAGCCTATTGACCTCTTCCTTTATCTTCAAAGCCATCTGTGGGTGGAATCGCCTTAATTTCTGTTTAACCGGGCTAGTTCTAGCTTTCAAAGTTAATTGGTGGTCCACTAGAGACGAATCTAACCCCGGCATATCTTCATAGCTCCAAGCAAAATTGTCCTTTTATTCTCTGAGAACTCGAACCAAAGTCTCTTCATCTAATTTTGAAATATTTTGACTAATGAGGACTATGTTAGGCTCTTCTTCAGTTCTTAGATTAATCTCCTTGGTTGGTTCTTCTACAGCAGCTGAGGGCTCATCAAATCTTTTTACCCCACTGGCATATGCCTCAACTGCATCTTCATCTTCTTCTTATTTAATGACGGGATCTTTCTCATGCACCAATTCATACACTCCATACCCGTCATCAACCAACTCATCTGTCTCACAAACTTCTGATAACTGAATTGGATCCTTTAACAACTGGGGGATTTGATAACAAGGAAGGAACTTAGAGGCTAACTCCTAGAGTTATCTATTTGGAATTCTTCTACCTTTAGATTTCCTAGATTCCCTAAACTGCCTAATCTCACTAGACTCCTACAATTAGACTCCCTATCCTGACCTAAAGAGGACGAAAAAAGAAAAAATCAGGGGATACATGATAAAATACAGGGGAATCCTCCCGAGAGGAGGGGCAGAGTAGATCGAGAAGAGAATCCTACCTGAATGACCCACGTAATGGGGTACATTCAGACAGATAGTAGGAGGTTTCCTCAACGAGGATTTGGGAGGAGGAAGTTGCCAAATTGACATTTTTTTTGGAGATTTTTGATATTTATCATGAAACAAGAATGAATTTGAAAAGAGGGATGATCATGAGGAGGAGTAAATGGCACCATGGCCAGAGGATTAGGGGGATCATACAATAGTAGGTCCCATATCAAATCATGGATCCTCTCGAGGTTGAGAGGAATCTGAGGAAGAATGTCTTGAGGGGACAGAGTAATGATAATGGGCGGTGCCCAAGGTATATCTTCGATAATGACCCTCGACCAAGTTTGGGGTCAGAAGCAGAGTGTGGAATAGAGTATGGAGGGTGAAAACATGTGAGGGGTAAGTAGCCTCTCAGAGGTGATCAGTTCTTAACCCAGTTTCATAGGGGTCATCTAGTTCCCCTTCATCAATCTCATCACTCAGCAAAATCCTTTTATCGAAAATGGCTCCAGAGACCCCTACGTGGTTCAATAGGATGTAGGAATAATTTGTTCAATGCAATGTACAGGTCCCAGGTATCAAACCACCTGTACCATTCGCACTCTGAATCTCGAATTTTTCTCCTTTTCATTGGTCGCAGAGCCTCTAAGGATTTATATGTCAGTAACGGTGCGCATTGCCTGGATAGTTATCTCCTATAGATGTCATGTAAGTCGAAGTGAGAGGTAATCACCACTGTATTGTCATGGTCATGTCGGATCACGGGTGTAGACACCGATTTTGGACCACCCTTTTGGTCATGAACCCCATCCATCATTAGCCCATTGTCACCAAACCCCTCATCTTAGCCATTTCAGCCCACTAATAACTAGGCCCATTAACCAATCCCGACTCTAGCCACCTTCTCGTAGAAGGCCAGCCAGCCCGCCTTCCACCATCCTTCGAAGGCCAGCCAGCCCGCCTTCCACCATCCTTCGAAGGCCAGCCAGCCCGCCTTCCACCATCCTTCGAAGGCCAACCTGTCCGCCTTCCACCACCCTTCGAAGGCCACCCCTCGCCTTCCACCACCCTTTGAAGGCCACCCCTTGCCTTCCACCCCCTTCGAAGGCCAACCGGGCCGCCTTCCACGGGGTTGGAAGGCATGTTGGCTGGCCGCCCACTCCCCTAACTTCCATCTTGATCTCGTCTTCCCACGATCTCCTCTACTTGCCACTCTCACCTCTACTACTCCGATCATCCCCCACTCCGACGAATGCCGCGCGCACCACCTCCGATCCTTGACCACTTCCCATTGGCTCTATGATGATTTACGGAGATTTAGACCCCTATTTTCTCCTATTTTCCCTTCACCTATTTAAACCCCCCATGTCCTCTCGAGCAGGGGGGTTGGGGTTTTTTTTGGGTTGGAGAGATTCAGAGGAGGTTGGCAAGTGGGTCGGCTTTGAGGTGTCGAGCGGGCAAGGAGTCAGAGGGCTTCAGGAGGAGCTTCAAGAGGAATCCTTCGCACTCCAAATGGGCTTGTCTTCTTAACCCTCTTTTACTTTTCTCCTTTTCATCTCATTGCATTCCCACTTTTCATCCATTCCGTAACATTTCCCTCTCTCACTCTTCTTTCCACTTTCAACACATCACTTCACTTTCCACACACGAGCACCCCCATCTGCATGCATGCATGTTAGGATAACCTAGCAACCCTTCCCCCAGAGGTTTTAAACAAAAAACGGGAGGGGGGTGGCCATAACATATAGTCACCTTCCCTCCCCAAACACCCATCCGGTGCGTCTCCCTCCAATTCTAACTAATTTTTATATTTTTATGGATAGATTCTACATATCACAATTCTAACCGGCTTATTTTCCTCTCTTGTCTTGTCTTTTCTTTTCAAGGATCCTTACCGCATTTCCGCGTGCAGACTGCCGAGCTCTCCTCCTCTGGCCGGCCGGAGGAAGAGAAGGGGAAACCCCCATCTCTCGCTCCCTCAGAACGCAATCACTCTTACAATCCTGCAGAGCACAGGGACCGTAAGGTAATGCTCCTGGCGATCACACCTTAATTTCTAACCCTCCTAAATCGCCGCAGTGCTAAGACGAACAGAGAAGCCCTCGCCCGAAGCCTGCAGCAGCGGTGGGGGACGTTTTGGGCGCCTACAGCCCTCTGGATCACGGTGGGACACCTACTTGCTTGCTGCGTGCATAGCGACGAAAGGTAAGGAGCCTTTCTTTTTTTTCCCCCGGACGGCCCACCTCCTAGCCGTCCAGACCCTGGACGGCCAGAGTGCTGGCCGTCCACCTGCCTGGACGGCCAGCTCCTAGGCCGTCCACATCCCTGGACGGCTAGGGTCCTGGCCGTCCATCTCCTTGGACGGCCACCTCCTAGGCCGTCCACATCCTTGGACGGCTAGAGTCCTGGCCGTCCATCTCTCTGGACGGCTAGCTCTTTGGCCATCTAGGTTCCTGGACGGCCAGCCTTCCAGCCGTCCGACCCCGTGGACGGCCAGCTTCCCGGCCGTCCAGTCATTTGGCCCCGCTGTGACCCCTTTGGTTATTGATTGAATTGGTGGATGTTCTGCTTGGTTTTATTGTTCTATTCTATTGCCTGTTAATTCTTGGGTTAATTTCAGGGTGTTCTACGTGCGGGTTTTTTAAGGAAAAGTTGGCATCACACTTCTAGTTACCTCTCCCACAGTATTTGACTCTCCACCTGAGGATTCCCACTCGGGTGTGACTAGTCTTATTCTGTTGGGAACCTCCGTGAGTCTCCGCGAGCCAGGGATTCCCACTTGGCCGCCAAGCAGGTTGTACCTGAAACCACCTGATAGGGATCCCGGGCTTGTGTGAGGAATTAATTGAGCCTTTCCATTCACAATCACTCACCTATAAGTGTCACCGAGAGAATTTTTTTAAAATCTTAGACACCTAACTAAACTCTGGTTGAACATGTTTTGAAAGAAGAATACAGGGTCGTTAAGGGTTTGAACTTGATTTGTTATAAACCAACACTCATAATGTACAGTTAACCTTTCAAGTGAAATATAAAATCTTTTAGGATTAGTGTTTCATAATGAATCGAATGTATGGTAACACTGTGTATGATGACATGGATGAGTTTGGTAACAATGTCACACACAACCCTCTGTTCGAGATTGAAGAGGATCCACAACAAACATTTGCGGGTATGTTCCAAACATCTAGAGAGGAACTTAGGAGAAGATGCTCAACTGAATCTTCTTCTTCAGAAAGTGACCCTATAATCTCCAACAGGACCTTCCAAAACCCGAGTGAGGACCCGGAACTTATTGCCGTGTTATCACGGTACACCCCTGATCAACGCATCCACTTGACCTCTTGTGGCAAAACTCAAGATGCCATTCCTCGGAGAACTCACTTCCAAGGATCTTCCAACAGAGCTCAAACTCGCATCAACCAGCCAACTCCTACTCCAGTTGCTCCACCCGTCATGTCGATTCCAGTCTCTCAAACTAAACCTCCTCCCAAGCAGGAGGAATTCATTTACAAAAGTGAGGTTGAAACCTATGTGCGTAAGCTTATGGCCGAGAAACTTACCCTGAACAACCGCACTCTCTCTTGAGCTATTGCAAGCTCCCACCGGCCTACTTTCCACCAGGATTCAAAGCCCCCAAGTACAGGGAATATGATGGCACCTCTGACCCTCATTATCACCTGTCAAGTTTCCTCATGGATTCCCATCAATGGCTCTACGACAGAGTCCTCCTTGTCCATATGTTCCAGAAATCCTTAGAAGGTGAGGCCTTAAGATGGTTTTCTTCCTTGCCCGCCACAGACCTAATCAATTTTGATATGGTCTCCGAAAAATTCATCACTCAGTTTTGTCATAGGACAACCATGCCTCCCACCTTATTTGATCTTGTGATGGAGAAGATGAAGCCTGAAGAGGAGTTCACGTATTTTGCCAACAGGTGGAGGGTAATGGCCTCCAGGGCGGAAGTGGCAATCCCCGAATCTCAAGCTATCACCATGCTAGTCAATAACGCTACCCCGCAGCTTCGGTCTATTCTCATGCTGAACGAATTTCACACATTCGCACAACTTTATAATCGAGCTCGGGTAGTTCAATCTCATATCTGGAGTTCCACTTCGCCATCCTCCTTTGAAAATCAGAACAAAAATAAGAGGACTACACAAACTCCACCAATAGAGGGAGTGACAATCAATGAACAGGTGAGTGCCTTGGGGCAACCCTTTAGGTCACCCAGTCCTATGTCCCGATCAGACAACCAATCCAATCAGGAACCATATTCAGCAGTTCCCCCTTCCTCTAGCGCCAAGATCAATTGGGGGCACATGAAAGAGGCTATTGAAACCTTGAAAGTCAAGGGCCCTCCGCCCTCTCATCAGGTAGCCCAAGATCCATCTAGCTCTCTAGAAAGGGTGAGCACCCTTGTCAAAAATTTGGAACCAAATGTCGATCGCAGAGGACAGTACTGGGAGTATGAAGTGGTTGGGATATGGCATGAGTGCCCCACTAGGATGACCAAACCTAGAGAGCCGTTGCAAGGAGTTTCCACTATTATCTAAGACAAACCTTTGGTCTTGATACGACCTAGGGAACAACCAATAGTCATCAACCCAGTCACTCTGGTCCAAGTTCCCTCAATCTCAATCAGAGAACCTCCTCTATCCATCTTTTGTCTAACACCAAAGCCGGGTCCAGTAACCCAATTCTACCTAATAAATTCACCACCAGTTCAACCACTAAAGTCAGATCAAGCAGTAGACCCCAGTCCGATTGGTGTTACACTGAGAAATCGCATCATTCCCCCAACAAGTCAACCCTTGGACTCCCAAGAAGATTCAAATATGTCTAGAAGGATTACTCAATCCAAGTATGACATCCTACAACATCTAAGGAAAACTCCCACCAAGATTTCGGTCCTAGAGTTGATTAGGAGATCTCCTACACATAGGGAGACATTGTTCAAATTCCTCCAGCGAATTACAGTCAATGGAGATCTTCCTATCAGGAGGCTCACAAATGTCATTCTCTCAGTCACCCAGACACCTACGATATCCTTCACAGATAAGGATCTAGCTCTCCCTGAATGTCAATCCCTTCCCTCATGCTTAACTGCAACACTCAAGCGTCACTCATTGGACTCCATCATGTTGGATACCGGCGCATCAATCAATGTTTGTCCACTCAAGACCCTCAAAAGGATAGGGATTGATCCGGAGAAGATTGAGTCTACCTCCATGACAGTCTCGGCTTATGATAATTCCCAAAGACCAGCTAATGGGAAATTGGAAATTGGCCCAGTGGCCATGATCTTTAAACCCTACATCCTTAATGTCAAGCCCATACACGATGCCATTCTGGACTCACTCTCAACTGAACAAATTCCATCTATGATCACTCCTGGAAAAGGGAAAGAGTCCATCCTTTCATCGATTGCCTCTCAGCCCAAGCCCCAGCCTAGCATAGGTTGGCAGCTTATGGACAAAATGGGATATAGTTCGGGATCTGAGTTAGGCAAAGAAGAGCAGGGAATTCGAGAGCCTATCTTTGAAAATCTGACCATTGGGGGATTCAGATTGGGTTACCCACTAACCAAACCAACTGAAGAATCAAGAAAGTGGACTCTCTTGGATCACTTTGTGAAGGAAAATCAAGAGGTACTCAAGATACACTATCTTGAGGATGAGTTGAAAGAAGCAATCAATGAAGTTCAAAGAGAAGATGAAGGAGATTTCGGTACACAGCTGTTGTTCTATTAACCAACTACCCTACGAGAAGGAGCCTCCTTAGTGAGGGATGAACCGGCACCCGCCACTTTCATTCCCTTCCTATTCCACCCACCTTCCATTCTCATGCTTCCATCATTGGTCGTAGCACATTCTTCCGAGTGTTTTATGCTTGGAGACTACGACCCCCAAAAAGAGAAAAAGTCCCACTCCCATACTGAAGGGTATGAAACCACGAATGAGGAGCTAACATACTGGGGCAATTTTGCCATCATTGGGTCTCTGTCTCAAGGACCCACCTTTGCAACATGTCTGACTCACTCTCAGAGTCTTGTGCATGATCGCTTAGGGATTGGATAGCTTCCTCTTTATCTACGAGTTGTAGAGGTAAGTAAGTAAATATTTAAATAAAAAAAAATGTTTTTCTTTGGATAGGAGTCTATCTAAAAATTCTACCCTTTAAATGCACAAAAAAAAAATCAAAAATCTCAAAATCTCAAAAAAATCGAATATCCAAAAAGCATCAAAAATATTTGTAAATATGTGCATACCTCAATGAAAATGACAAAAAATTAGAAAAGCACAAAATCCAACTGTCTGGTGACTGCCACGTAACCCCCTGTCTAGGTCTAGTTGCATGATAGATTTGGTTGACATTAAGGTTTGGCTAAGGCTTTGGTCCACCAGAACCTTGGATGTGTCTACTTTACTTTCATACGGATCCCTATGATCATCATGAGATGCACACACCTACACGTTTTTCAAAGAGAACCTGTTTAAAATGAGTTCAAAGTCTTTAGTATACTGTCAAAATGCAACCTTTGCTCTTCGTCTCTCGACCGATCAGGACAGTCGACACCCTTAAATGGTCGAGCTCAGCAAACTGCGGTTCCTCAACAACCCGATAGATGTAACCCCTCAAAAGGGCCCAAAAATGAAATGTAAAGGACCAAAGCACGTGAAGAGGGCAGTGTCCCCGCAGGCGGAATATCAAATAATCCCGAAAAATGTCAAGAGTGGAAAAGAAATACAAAAAAAGAAAATGGGTTCAAGCAATCATACAAAAAAGCCTGGTTGTGACCGTGCCTGGCCATGAAATCTACCAAAGGCCTGAAAAGACAAAATAGGGGCATCTAGGAGGTCCAAAAGGGGTCCGTTTTGTCACAGCTCGCCCTTTTAACGGTTTTGTTGATCATCCTATGAGGTTTGTCTCTAAAATTTCTTCACTTTTTCCCCTCAAGGTTTTAGCACGAGATAGCTATCTAAAGACCGAACATCATTTTAAATGGTTCATTTTTCAAAAATCATCACATGCTCACATGATCACAGAAGTCCAAAATGGGTGAAGAGTAATGTCAGTGTTTCTAGTGAACCAATTCCTTAACCATAATCTCAATGAGCACTCTCGAAGACTTCGGGCTTAGGTCAATGCATGCGCGTCACCAATAGGTGCGACGGCGTCTGATTCCGGGTCAGCGTCGCGCGGTTGACCGTTAGGGTTCCAAGGTGTTCCATCTTATACCTTTTAGATTGTGAGGAAAGAGA
The DNA here is from genome assembly GCA_030544215.1 of Zantedeschia hybrid cultivar. Lineage (NCBI taxonomy): Eukaryota > Viridiplantae > Streptophyta > Magnoliopsida > Alismatales > Araceae > Zantedeschia > Zantedeschia hybrid cultivar. Next base: position 48,886,012 of record JARZZO010000009.1, read on the forward strand.
CCCGGGTCGGGCAAATCATTTACCTCAAAAACTTTTTGGGTAAACTTGGTGGTCAGAAGCAGCTGGGAGCCTAAGCATGGCATGACGGTATTGTCATCACTATGAGTCTTAGCCGGTCAAGGTTAGTTTGAGGAGTCTAGAGGCCCAAATCAATCTAGATCTGTGCTTAGGATACCTGGGAAGTTGAGTGTGCATTTCCCTTTCATCATTCGACCAGGCTAAGTTTGGGCAGTCACCAGGTAGGTGGAATCAAAAACATGTTTTTCATCACACACCTCATTTGTTAATATCCACCAACATTTGTATATTTACTTGTTGCATCAGTTTCAATATTCTTCCTTTTGTCTGATTAGTAGGACACGGCCCCTTGACCCTATGCGAAGGCTAGGGAAAAAGGTAGTTGCTCTTTTTTTGGGCAAGGGGCCGAAAACATATACTACTAACTATTTTCCCCTCATTATTGTGCATACAGGAAAAGATTCTATATCCAAAAGGTAGACACTTTTGCTGTCGAGTCGGAGCCAAAAGCAGCCGGATTGGCATTCTACTTTGAGAATGGCCATATCTTCCGTGTTGGCTTCGACTCGATAGGGACCTTTGTCCCTCGTTTCTTTGCAGCTTGTCATTAAGATATTGTGGATCATTGATTATTTACATTTGCTGATGTGCGTTCTTGCAGCTACAGGGAATCTGAAGCAAGTAGGATTGAAGACACAGGAGGCTAATAACTTTGGGCGTATAGACTCTGAGTTCCTCTTTAAACAAAATAATGAGGAGTCTATATTCTCCAAGTTATTCGATTGGCCAAAAAATCCCTCCTGTTTGCATTAGGAATTTGCTTTTCAATTTTTAAACCAGCATGCATTGCATAAGCATCATCTACCATTCCCGCCCTAGGGGCAATGACCATAATTTACCACTCTGCTTAACCCATTGTTGATCTGTGAGTTTGGCGATCGTTCGTCTGTTAGCCCTTTGAATTGCAAGACCTTATCCTTTTCAATACGTGTGCTTGAGATGCTCTCACTTGGCGATCACCCGATGCGCCAGGCCACCGTGTGCTCGTTGTGTTGAGACCATTTCAAGTCACACTCCTCCATCTTTCATGCTTGAGATCCCCTTGGGCCAGATCGCTGTATCATGGTGCGCCAAGGCCTCGTCGTTCCAGCACCCGAGGGTCCCACGGATTGTCATTCTCCAGTCTGAATTTTGTTCCTCTTCTCAGTCACCCTTGCAATTTGAATAGCTAGCTCTCATGCATTTGCCGCGCTCTCATACCATCTTTGGATACAGCTCATCCCTTCTCTGGGCCGTCCAAAATCAGGTCCGATTTCCGGAACACCTATTTATCGTTCCGTTCCACTCCACTACAAAACAGGTGTCCCGGAGGGGCATTTGTAGACACCGATTTTGGACCACCCTTTTGGTCATGAACCCCATCCATCATTAGCCCATTGTCACCAAACCCCTCGTCTTAGCCATTTCAGCCCACTAATAACTAGGCCCATTAACCAATCCCGACTCTAGCCACCTTCTCGTAGAAGGCCAGCCAGCCCGCCTTCCACCATCCTTCGAAGGCCAGCCAGCCCGCCTTCCACCATCCTTCGAAGGCCAGCCAGCCCCCCTTCTACCATCCTTCAAAGGCCAACCTGTCCGCCTTCCACCACCCTTCGAAGGCCACCCCTCGCCTTCCACCACCCTTTGAAGGCCACCCCTTGCCTTCCACCCCCTTCGAAGGCCAACCGGGCCGCCTTCCACGGGGTTGGAAGGCATGTTGGCTGGCCGCCCACTCCCCTAACTTCCATCTTGATCTCGTCTTCCCACGATCTCCTCTACTTGCCACTCTCACCTCTACTACTCCGATCATCCCCCACTCCGACGAATGCCGCGCGCACCACCTCCGATCCTTGACCACTTCCCATTGGCTCTATGATGATTTACGGAGATTTAGACCCCTATTTTCTCCTATTTTCCCTTCACCTATTTAAACCCCTCATGTCCTCTCGAGCAGGGGGGTTGGGGTTTTTTTTGAGTTGGAGAGATTCAGAGGAGGTTGGCAAGTGGGTCGGCTTTGAGGAGTCGAGCGAGCAAGGAGTCAGAAGGCTTCAGGAGGAGCTTCAAGAGGAATCCTTCGCACTCCAAATGGGCTTGTCTTCTTAACCCTCTTTTACTTTTCTCCTTTTCACCTCATTGCATTCCCACTTTTCATTCATTCCGTAACATTTCCCTCTCTCACTCTTCTTTCCACTTTCAACACATCACTTCACTTTCGACACACGAGCACCCCCATCTGCATGCATGCATGTTAGGATAACCTAGCAACCCTTCCCCCAGAGATTTTAAACAAAAAACGGGAGGTGGGTGGCCATAACATATAGTCACCTTCCCTCCCCAAACACCCATCCGGTGCGTCTCCATCCAATTCTAGCTAATTTTTATATTTTTATGGATAGATTTTACATATCATAGTTCTAACCGGGTTATTTTCCTCTCTTGTCTTGTCTTTTCTTTTCAGGGATCCTTACCGCATTTCCGCGTGCAGACTGCCGAGCTCTCCTCCTCTGGCTGGCCGGAGGAAGAGAAGGGGAAACCCCGATCTCCCGCTCCTTCAGAACGCGATCACTCTTACAATCCTGCGGAGCACAGGGACCGTAAGGTAATGCTCATGGCGATCACACCTTAATTTCTAACCCTCCTAAATCGCCGCAGTGCTAAGACGAACGGAGAAGCCCTCGCCCGAAGCCCGCAGCAGCGGCGGGGGACGTTCCGGGCGCCTACAACGGGTCCTCTAAGAAAATGTGTGGATAAGGTCCAAGTCAAGGGGTCTCGATTTTTCTTACAAGGTGTCACCATTGTCTTCCACACCTTCTAAAAATCTTCACCTTCTTTCTGCTAGGGATGCTAACTCAGAAGAGTGGAATGTGATAGACAGCTGCTCCCCCTGTGGAACTAACAAAGCAGTGATCTTTTCTACCGGCACGTCTTCATTGACCATTAACCTTTGTAAATATTCCATTAGGGCTTCCTGGTGAGTCTTAGATCTCTTAATCAACTTGAGTATAGAGATACGTGCCGGTGTTCTGTCCAAATGCTTTAGCAAGTCATATTGAGTGCCTGGTGCACTTTCTTCATTATAGACTTCATCAATTACTCGTGACGGTCCTTCCTGAACAGCAAATTGTAAGAATACTTTGCTAAAAATGCGGCCGCTCCAGAGCTCAACAATGGATGGTGTGGATGATGCCTTAAATACTGCTGGGTTTATGAGGGGTTTGGATGGTGTGAGGGGTTGGTAGATAGGTGATGATGATGTGGGGAATGGGCATAGGAAATGGTATGCGTAATAGTGTTTGGATGGAAGGATAGGTTCGTAAACGGGTGATGGTGTGGTGGTTATGGGTTTGAGGAAAGCGGGTGGTGGAATGGGAGTAATGGGTGTAGGCGTAAGGATGGTAGGTGATGATGTAATGGTAGTAGGTTGGGCTGGAGTTGGTGAAGGTCTAGGGATGCGTATGACGTGGCGGGGTGGTTGTTCGACAGTATTTCGGCTGTGGCCTATGGAATATATAGACGATGTGTCTTCCACCCTCCACTTCTGTCCCCTATTAGCCTTAGATTGGCTATTTATGAGGATTGGTGCAATTAGGTTTTGATGCTCCGGTAGCGGGTTTTGTACAATTTCCATATTCTGTGGGGGTGCCGCTTGCTGGACTGGGACTCTTTGAACTTGTTGTTGTTGCTACTGCTGTAACTACTGCTTTTGCGGCCTTCTCACCTTCAGGGTGGTTATAAACTTCCTTATTTCTTCTCAATCTGTACCTCCTTGGTCATTTAAATCATGGATGTAGCCCCTGAATTGGAAACAAGTATCCACAGTATGCCCAGGCTGTCGGTGATACACACAATACCGAGAGACATCTACATTCGGTGGCCAGATGGTCTTTTCCTTAGGCAATACCAAAGCATTGGCTGCCATAAGAGCATTGAAGACATTAGAGAGTGACTCTGGCAATTGAGGGTAAGCTGCTCTCCTTGGACCAGGAGGTTTCCTCTGTTGAGAATAGTCATTTGGAGGAGGCACCTGATTGTAATTCGGTTGCTGCCTGGATTGATTGTATACTTGCTGAGGGGGGTGTTGGGGCAACTGGAGGTGTTGAAACTGTAGTTGTAAGGATTGAGGTTTCGGATCTGGTTATCGGGTCAGTTTCGGGGTCGAATCCCTTAGTTCGGGCCTCGATGGGGATATGACTCAGTTCTGCTCGACGCGGTTTAAACGGCGTCCAGCAATGTAGACCCGTTTTAGGCTGTGCTACGTGGGTTGGCCTTGGGACGCGAGAGTACGGCCCCGGTCATATCATCTGAATGGCGTCTTGGATGGACGACGCCATTCAGAGTACGACCCTGGCTTGTCAGTGTACGGCCCGGTCTTGTCATCTGAAAGACGTCGGGCGTGCACGACACGTTTTACCCAGCTTCTGGTTGACCCCGCGAACCCTCCCTCCTTTCCCTCATTTTCTCCTTCCTCTTCTCTCTCCTCTCTTCCTTCGGCGACCCGGGGACGCTTTCCCCCTTCTCCTTGTTTTCCTCCTACCATTTCATCTCTCCCTCTACTCCATCGACCTCCTAACTCCCACCACTACCACCACCATTTCCTCCGCGGCGTTTTTCTCTCCAAACGGTGGCCGACGTCTCGGTGGAGTAACGATGTCCTCGGCGGTACTGGCGGCGGCTTGGGGCGAGGCGGGTTGGCAGCTTGGAGCGAGGAGGAGTTCGAGTAACCGGTAGGGTGACGATTCCTATAGTATTTGCGTTTAAAAACCATGTTTTCCTGCTTTAGAGCATGTTTAGGGGTGTTCTTGAGGAAAAAATACTAAATGCATGAAATGAGAAATTGGGTATTTTAAGGGGTAGTTAGGTTCTTCTCCCCATTCTCCATGTTTTTCGTGTTTTTACACAATTTTTGAGGAGGATATCCCACCCCGTGGATCGGGAGATGCGGAGGAAGAACCTGTCTGTGAGGGTTAAATGGCGTCGGGGGACAGCGACGCCTTTTAGAAAGGCAGCTCCCACCCACGACGCGATTTAGCCCAAATAACGGACTCTGTCTCTGGACTGATGAGCGTCTACGGACAGCGACGCCTTTTAGAAAGGCGACTTGCTTAGACGACGCATTTTAGTGAAAATCACCCCGTAGCCTGTCCCTGCTTCTGTCGCTATCAGGCGACGAGGGACAGCGACGCCTTTCAAAAGGTGGCTACATGTGACGACGCGTTTTAGGCCATTTCTGAGGCCAGATTTCACATGAACCAGTTTAGGAGGCTTGAATGGCGTCGGCTTTGGGCGACGCAATTCAAGACAGAATCACATTAATTCATGCTATTAACATATCTTCACACTGTTAGATAGTTTGGTTAATTGCATGTTTGAAATCGTACTCGAGGATGAGGATTTTTACGTGATCAGATCGCACTGTGTTGTGTTTCGTGCGACCGTAGACCTAGAGTGACAGTTGTAGCGCTTGCCACCCTGTGTCGGTGTGGGAGGGACACAGCGCCGGTGTGGAAGTGGTGGGGTGACGCCTAGAGAGAGGGTCACCTGGTGTACCCCGGGGTTAGCTAGTACCGGTGTAGGAGTGGTACCTGTGGAGTGTCACTCGTGCTGGGGGAAGCAGAAACCACCTAGAGCCAGTTAGGTTGGAGTAGCTAGCGTGCTATCCGAGGGGTTACTGTTTGGTCTCAGCGGGTCGGTGTTTCCCGCGTTTGGTTGTGTGGTTGACGTGTTTTGCCGAGACGCTGATTGTAGGCCTCCTGGTAGAATGGTTTCAGAGTTGTGCATGTTACATTTCGAATGCATGTGTTTTATATTGAAATTTAGGAATTGTGTTACAACTTTGCTTGATTATTTTACCTATATTTGTGTTGCTACACTTGTAGTTGCGTGAGTGGGCGGTGGGGATCGAAGGATCCCTACTGAGTCTTTTCGTTGAGACTCACCCCTACGGTTTTCAGGTGAGGGTTCTAGGCAGGCTTAGCGAGGAGAGTGCTGCTTTGGGTTGCGCGCCAGCAGCTGTTGTTCCGGGGTATGCCCCGACGTAGTTGTTATTTTATTTTCTGGCATGTACGCTTAATTATTTTTTTTCAGTTGGAGTATGTAATTATTTGCTGTGTCGAGTCGCATTGTATTAACTTCTAATTCTTGCACTTCCTTTTCAATCCAATGCGATGTGAATGTTTAGCTTAGTTTATTATTTATTTTTCAGACTTATCTAGATCATGGTTTGGCTCCAAATTAATGATTCGGTACCCATTAGTAATCGGTTCCCCGATTATAGGGTGGCGGGTCGTAGTTGTTGAAGTTTCTAGGGATGTTGTTGTTAGAGTTGCTGAGGAGGTGACCTATAGCCCTGTGATTTGGCTGTCTCTGTACATTGTACTGTGGTGGTTGACTTTTGATTAACTGAGCATGGTTATTGTTCATGATATTGACCTGCTCATGGGATAAGGTACCTTCTGTGGTTAGACCTGTGATAGGAGGATTTGGAATATTAGGCTTCCTGGGTGGCGGCCTATAAGTTCGATGGGGATCGAACACACTGGAGAATGTAGAGTCCTTGAAGGCATTTTAGGCATAGCATACCCTCTCATACAGCTCTGCCATGGTAGTCAAATTGTTTAGTGTTAGGACTAGCTTGTACTGAGGTGTAGCATTAGCAATCATCATTTTCACCTGCTCCAGCTCAGACAAGTGATCTCTTATTTTCTCAGCCATTAAGCGCCATCTATCGGCAAACACCACAAAATCCTCATTTGGCTTCATTTTCTCATTAACCGGATCTGTGATAGATAAAGTTGGGGCCACTCTGTCCTTGTATCTCTGTAAAAACTTTCTGGATACCGTGTCGAAATTCTCCACCTCGCTAGGATCCAACGAGAAGAACCACTCCAAAGCTGACCCCTCCAATGACCTCCTGAATAGAAAGGCCAGTACTCTGTTGTCATTTTGCCAGAAGGAAGATTCGTACAAGAACTCCTTAAGATGAATGAAGGGGTTACCCGTGACCTTGTACTTTCTATATACTAGCATCTCAGAGGGCGGAAGATGGAAAACTAATAGATCAGGGAAAAACATTTCGGGAGTAGCCTTAACATCCAGTGTTTTTTGGAAACTTTTGAGCTGCTCATCGATTTGTGTGATCTTGTTCAACAGTATTTGAGTCATCTGAAAGCCTTCCTTGGCCTGGATAGGGACTTGAGGGACAGTAGGACGAACTGGAGGATTTGGTTCAAAAGAACCCAAGGGAGTCTTTCCCTTCAAAATAGATTAGATTGCCTCTAGCTGATGAGGATCACATGCGTAGCTAGAGCTCCCATGAGGGTAGCAAGATCAGAGGGATGAGAACAAGCCCAGCTTGGTGTTGGGCTTTCGAAGAAGTGGGGTTAGAGATTACATGAACATGGGGGTGATTGCCCATATCCGCATTGTTGATCATGGGGGGGTGAGCTTGAAATTGAGGGGCATAAGCATCTCCCTTGTGCATGGTTTGGAACTGATTAGGATTATGAGAGGCATAAACATCTCTTTCATCTTCAGAATATAAAGAATCATAAACCTGAAGGGCATGAGCATCTCCCTCGTACGCAACCAAATCTTCTTATTCAAGGGCAACCATGCCGATGATTCTACTTGAGCGTAACATCATTGTGTTTGATTATCAAGAATTCAAACAAGTTATTTAGAGATTAACACACAAGTTGATGATTACGTCGTCTTATGATTCCTTGTAGAGTTTAAGCAGATTTTTAAAGTGGAATTCACTCAAGGAAGGATCCTAGTTTCAATTCAGTTTTTCCACTGTTATATGCTATGGCTTTCACTCACAACGGTATGAAGATCTACCCGGTCCTTCAGATGGTACAATCAGTCCGATGAACGGAGAGGAATTCTCCGCTTTTGGGGACTTATGGAGGTCTTAACACTAACCACTCTAGTCTAACTAAGGGACCGACCTAGTCAGAGAGAGGTGAGAGTGCTAAGAAGGGTGTTCCTATAAAAGGGAGGTGAGCTTCAATGCAAATGACCTATGGCCTAAATGGCCTCTAATATAGTATAGATATAAATATATGTAGCAAAGGAAATAAAAGATCCGAGGACTAATGAACAGGAGGAAAACTGCTTGAATAGCGTCGCTGTTCACAGACGCTATTCAAACCAATAGCCCTTCTGGTCACTGTGACTCGGGCAACAACATAGGTAGGAATAAAAGGCTAAATCGGGTCTGGATGGGTCGACGCGCTTTGAATAGCGTCGCTCAGTCTGGATGCGATTTGGAGCTCGAAAATAGTAAATAGACAGTAAAATAAGGGGCAATCTCCTCTTCATATAACAAAGTAAACAAAGATCAATTAAGCATGCGACACTCAGTTTAACAGGTTGATTATTATGCAAACAAACATGGATATCATTCAAACACACTTATATTCTCAAATTAACAACTCAAGGCAACCAAGGGGAGGGCAAAATCTTGCCACAAAGGGGTGTGCATGAGGTGCACGTGGGGATAAAAATCAAGCCACCAAACAACAAATCCTCAAACGTGCCTGAGGGACACAAGCGGTGCACCGAGGGTGCCTAATAAAAATAACAAGCGTAAATAAAAAAGAATGGTAAGACAAGTCCCACCGTGATCGCCAAAAGACTGTAGGTGCTCAAATATGGTGCATGATTATCATGAATATTATGTGTTTGTAAATAACAAAACAAACTAAATTAAAGATCGTAATCACCAGAAGCCAAAGATTTCAAAAGAATAACCTGATCGCTACTAACCTTGCAACTGGGAGATTATGGTTCTTTGTTCCTCTCTTTCGGCTAGCTGAAAAAGAAGAGCCCTTCTTTTTAGTTTACACTTATTTTTTGGGTTGCTTTCTCTTTCTTTTCAAATCCTTCAAACCTTGCAAGAAAAAATCAAACAAAAAAAAAGGAAAATTTGTGTAAGAACTAAAGTAGTGTAGTGTCTATTCTATCTAGCAAATTAAGCATGCAACCAAACAAGAAAGACTCACTTTTTGTTTGATTCTTTAAACCCCTAACATGAACATGGGTTTGGAAAAGATGAAGTGGTTGTGTATGTGATGATGATGTGATGTAATGCAAATTATACGAAAACAGTAAATTAGACTATGAAATCAATAAAAAAGCAAGAAAGAAACTAAACAGAAGGATGGTTGGTTAGCTCCTCCTTAGCTTTAGTCTTCAATAGGCTTCAAAGGATGAAGACGATGAAGAGGATGAAGCCTTAGGATGTTGTCCACATTTTCCTCCTTGAGAGCCTTCAAATACCTTGCCTTAAGCTTCAAATTCTACAATTGCCCACCTTTTTCAAAGGCCAATGTTTGGACCCAAGTTGGGCCATGCCCAGCCTAATTGGACTTATTTTAACCCTTTTAGCCATTTTAAACCATTTTTTGGCATCTTGTATCAAGGCATCAGACGGCCAAGTTGATGGCCATCTGATGCATCAGATGGCCACCTACCTGGCCGTCTGATGGATCTGTTACAACTCCAGCCCCATTCTTCACATGCGCTATTTCAACGATTTCATGACCATTTTATCCACATCGCCCAAGTCCAAGGGGTTGGGAAGAAGTTTATTTAGGGTTTGGGTGGTGGACTTTGATTGGGTGTTGGGCTAGGGTATGTTTGGGAACCCATCCTTCCACTCTCCTTCATCTCCATCCAATTCTTCACGTGGGAGGGAATTCCTAGGATTTTAGCTCCGACCCCATGACCTATTTAACATCTCTTCCACCCTTGGGGCGAGGCTAGGAGGATCATCTAGGGGTAGGGTACCATTTCCACCAAAAGAGAGAGAGAAAGAGTGAATCCATTGCCTAATACCATATCATTCAAGGAAGCAGAGTGGTTGAAGAAATTCATCATCGACCTCGACGTAGTTTCTAGCATCTCTGAGCCCGTTCCGCTGTTGTGCGACAACAATAGAGCGATTGCGCAAGCGAAAGAGCCACAGTCTCATCAGAAATCAAAGCATATTCTGAGGCGCTTTCATCTTATCAGAGAGATCATATCCAGAGGAGATGTAGTAGTGGAAAGAGTTCCATCCGTCGACAATATAGCAGATCCACTGACAAAGCCGTTGGCTCAAATTTGTGTTTGAGCATCACCTAGAGTCTATAGGCTTATTGTATAAAGGTGATTGGCTTTAGTCCAAGTGGGAGATTGTTAGTTTTAGGTGGCCTATAAGCCAATCTGACTATGTAAATCTCGTTCATTTATTAATATAATGGCATAATATTCATTATATGTAAATCGCATTAATTATCGTTTCATAATGAAGTCCGTGAATATATGCTATAGTGATCAGATTATGATGAGATCATACTAATGAGACTGATAACTTAAACACATATTCTTAATCGTTCCTAGTTGGAGGATATCTGAGAACGACATTAGATATCCGGTTAGACTAGTACAGATTACTCCTACTCATATGATGAGGGTGACTGATCTCATAAGTCACTTGTGTGGAGACACTAAGGCGAATCTGTAGGTGCTCATTGGAGAATGAGTTCACTGAACTGATCCGACTGAATCGCTGGATGGTATTGTACCTCATTGTCAACCAGCTTGATTCAATTGTCGCAGTTGCGTGGATGGTCCTCGGACCTGAGATACCAAGGACACCTTGTCGGTGGACTTCTGTGCTTTGACCTTGGTCTACGAATCTCTAGCCACGGGATTCTAAAGTGCTAAGGATTGGGTATAGCGGAATACTGTCGAAGGGAATTGTGTGTCAATACGTAATCATTCGCTTTCGGTACTTAGATAGAGAATGTTCTAGGAAGGATGCGCGGAAGTTCCTGGCCAGGGTGAACGTTAATACCAGGAAAGGAGTTTTCCGATATTCATCAGCGGCATCCAATCCAAGTGAGTCAACCGGTTAGGGTTTGACAGCACACCATACTCTGAGTTGACTCGAGAGCATTGTACGAATGAAGGATTATATCCACGCGGTAACTGTCGGCGGAAAGGTTCAAAAAGTGGGTTGCTTAACCCCGATACCTTTTGGGTTCACGCGGTATTGCTTGGCACCCAACGTGATCGGAGGCCCGGTCGAATTCGATGTGCGACATCAATTCGATTGATTAATTAATTAATAAAGAGTTATTAATTGATTAATAAAGCCAGTGAGGAGTCACTGGGCTTGTTGGGCCATTAACTGAACTGGTAATTGGGCCTAGAAGGTCACACGCAAATGATTCTCAAGGCGATGGATAAATAAGTGGGTTTTATACAAACCAGGGGTTTTTATGAAAAATTACGCGGTTAGTATAAAACATAGCAAACGGGCTGAGCAGGCCAAGCTGCTGCTAACCCTAGCCGCCCCTCCTCTGTTTCTCTCTCTCTCTGGCGTCCCAGACAGATCTAGTTCTACTCCGTCGCTTCTCCGACTCCCGTTCAACGGGAAATCGTCTGCGCCTTGCGGCGATCGGCGGAGGTTTCGTAGGCTGCGAAGAACGAGGAACGTGAGGATATCTGTCGCGAGGAGGATCGTGTGGACTTCGCTAGAGGCCGGGCGCTTGCGCGGCTTGCTGTGCCGCACCGACGGAACCGAACGATTGCGGATTCAAATCCGCACACGGTGAGAATATATTATCCGATAATTGTAATTTTTAGTTTTTCGAAACGGGAACGGATCTCCGATTTATATTTTATTTTCCGCTGCACGGGAGATCCGGAGAAACCCGAGAACCCAACACATAGGACCACATACATCAGAATGTATTAGTTCTAGTATATCTTTGGCTCGTTCTCCAGTTCCAGAAAATGGAGATTTAGCCATTTTACCCATCAAACATGACTCACAGGTCGCATATGATTCATAATCAAATGGATCTAAGTATCCATCTTTATGCAACTTTTGGAATCTGTTTTCTCCAATGTGACCAAGCCTACAATGCCATAAAGAGGCTTTGTTCATTTCATACCTTTTCCTTTTAGTTATGGAACTGATGTTTAAATTCTCATGAGATACATTTAATAAGTACAATCCATTGGACAATGTAGTAGAAGCTATTAATTTATTTCTAAAATAAATTAAACAACAATTGTTCCCAACAGATAAAGTGTACCATATTCTATCTAAACATGAAATAGAAATAATATTCCTTATTATGCTACATAATAACATTCATCTAATGAAAAAGTGTCTCCGGATGGCAGCTTGAGCTCCATTATCCCTATAGCGATCGCCGCAACTCTTGCGCCGTTACCTAGCTTTAGCTCTACCTCGCCAGTCCTCAGCTTATGCCTTCTTGTTAGTGTTGGGTTGTTGGGTTTCTCCGGATCTCCTGCGCAGCGGAAATAAAATAAAAACGGCGATCCGTTCCCTTTTTGAAAATCGAAAAAACCAAATTATCTGATAATCAGTTCTTACCGTGTACGGATTCGAATCCGCAACCGTTCGGTTCCGTCGGTGCGACACCGCAAGCCGTGCAAGCGCCCGGCCTCTAGCGAAGTCCACGCGATCTTCCTCGCGACGGATATCCTCACGTTCCTCGTTGTTCGCAGCCCACGAAATCTCCGCCGGTCGCCGCAACGCGCGGACGATTTCCCGTCGAACAGGAGTCGGAGAAGCGGCGGAGCATATCTGGATCTGTCTAGGACGCCAGAGAAAGAGAGAAACAAAGGAGGGGCGGCTAGGGTTAGCAGCAGCTTGGCCTGCTCAGTCCGTTCACTACATTTTATACTAACCGTGCGGTTTTTCATAAAAACCCCCGGTTTGTATAAAACCCACTTATTTATCTATCGCCTTGAGAATCATTTGCGTGTGACCCTCTAGGCCAAATTACCAGTCCAGTTAATAGCCCAATAAGCCTAGTAACTCCTTATTGGCTTTATTAATCAATTAATAACTCTTTATTAATTAATTAATCAATCAAATTGATGTCGCACATCGAATTTGACCGGGCCTCCGATCACGTTGGGTGCCAAGCAACACCGCTTGAACCCGGAAGGTATTGGGGTGAAGTAACCCACTCTTGGAACCTTTCCGCCGACAGTTACCGCGTGAATATAATCCTTCATTCGTACAATGCTCTCGACTCAACTCAGGGTATGGTGAGCTGTCAAACCCTAACCGGTCGACTCATTTGGATTGGATGCCGCTGATGAATATCGGAAAACTCCTTTCCCGGTATTATCGTCCGCCCTGGCCAGGGACTTTCGTGCATCCTTCCTAGAGCATTCTCTCTCTAAGTACCGAGAGCGAATGATTTCTTATTGACACACAATTCCCTTCGACGGTATTCCGCTGTACCCAATCCTTGGCGTTTTAGAATCCCATGGCTAGAGATTCGTAAACCAAGGTTAAAGCACAAAAGTCCACCGACAAGGTGTCCTTGGTGTCTCAGGTCTGAGGACCATCCACGCAACTGCGACAATTGAATCAAGCTGGTTGACAGTGAGGTACAATACCATCCAGCGATTCAGTCGGATCAGTTCAGTGAACTCATTCTCCAATGAGCACCTACAGATTCGCCTTAGTGTCTCCACACAAGTGACTTATGAGATCAGTCATCCTCATCATATGAGGAGGGGTAATCTGTACTAGTCTAACCGGATATCCGATCTCCTTCTCGGATATCCTCTGACTATGAACGATTAAGAATATGTGTGTTTAAGTGATCAGTCTCATTAGTATGATCTCATCATAATCTGATCACTATACCACATATTCACGGACTTCATTATGAAACGATAATTAATACGATTTACACATAATGAATATTATGCCATTATATTAATAAATGAACGAGATTTATATAGTCAGATTGGCTTGTAGGCCACCTAAAACTAACAATCTCCCATTTGGACTAAAGCGAATCACCTTTATACAATAAGCCTATAGACTCTAGGTGACGCTCAAACACAATTTGAGCCAACGGCTTTGTCAGTGGATCTGCTACATTGTTGACGGATGGAACTCTTTCCACTACTACATCTCCTTTGGATATGATCTCTCTGATAAGATGAAAGCGCCTCAGAATATGCTTCGATTTCTGATGAGACTGCGGCTCTTTCGCTTGTGCAATCGCTCCATTGTTGTCGCACAATAGCGGAACAGGCTCAGAGATGCTGGGAACTACGCCGAGGTCAGTGATGAATTTCTTCAACCACACTACTTCCTTGGCGGCTTCAGCTGCAGCGATGTACTCAGCTTCAGTCGTCGAATCTATAGTGGTTACTTGCTTGGAACTCTTCCAGCACACTGCGCCTCCATTCAAAGTAAACACGAATCCAGATGTAGACTTACTATCATCTGTATATGACTGGAAACTCGAGTTAGTAAAATCTCGCAGTTTTAAGTCACCTCCCCCATAGACAAGAAACATATCCTTAGTTCTTCTCAAGTACTTAAGGATACATTTCAGTGCCTTCCAATGCTCTTTGCCTGGATCAGCTTGAAATCTGCTCGTAACATTAAGAGCAAATACTACATCAGGCCGTGTACATAGCATGGCATACATAATAGATCCTATGGCAGAGGCATAGGGTGTAATGACCCGCCACCCTATAATCGGGGATCCGATTACTAAATGGGTACCGAATCATTAATTTAGAGCCAAACCAGGATCTAGATAAGTATGGGAAATAAATAATAAACTAAGCTAAACATTCACATCGCATTGAATTGAAAAGGAAGTGCAAGAATTAAAAATTATGACAATACGACTCGACTCAGCAAATAATTACATACTCAAACTGAAAAGAAATAATTAAGCATACAGGCCAGAAAATAAAACAACAACTACATCGGGGCATATCCCGGAATGGCGGCTACTGGCGCGCAACCCAAGACAGCACTCTCCTCGCTACTCCTGCCTGGAACCCTCACCTAAAAACCGCAGGGGTGAGTCTCATCGAAAAGACTCAATAGCGATCCTTCGATCCCCACCACCCACTCACGCACCCACAAGTGCGGCAACACAAGTATAGATAATTCAAGCAAGTAAAATAGTAAACACAATTCCTAAATTTCGATATAAAACACATGCAATAGAAATATAACATGTACAATTCTGAAACCATTTTACCACGGAACCCACAACCAGTGTCTCGACAAAACGCGCCAACCATACGACCGAACGTAGGAAACATCGACCCGCTGAGACCAAACAGCAACCCCTCGGATAGCGCGCTGGCTACTTCGGCCTGACAGGCTCCAGGTGGTTCTGCTTCCCCCAGTACGAGTGACACTCCGAATGTACCACTCCCACACCGGTACTAGCTATACCCCGGGGTACACCAGGTGACCCTCTCTCTACGCGTCACCCCGCCACCCCCACACCGGTGCCATGTCACTCCCACACCGACACAGGGTGCCAAAGCGCTAACAACTGTCACTCTAGGCCCACGATCACACAAAACACAACACGGTGCGATTCGATCAAATAGAACCCATCGTCATCGAGCACATTTTTAAACATGCAATTAACTAAACTATCTAACAATGTAAACATGTGTTAATTGCAGGGATTAATGTGATTCTGTCTTGAATCGCGTCACCCATGGTCGACGTCATTCAAGCCTCCTAAACTGGTTCACATAAAAATGGGCCTTGGAAATTGCCTGAAACGCGTCGCCATATGTAGCCGCCTTTTGAAAGGCGTCGTTGTCCCTAGTCGCCTGATAACGACAGAAACAAAGACAGGCCTTGGGGTGATTTTACTTTAAAACGCGTCGTGTATGGAAGTCGCCATTCAAAAGGCGTCGCTGTCCCTGGACGCTCATCAGTCCAGAGACAGAGTATGTTATTTGGGCTAAATCACGTCACGGGTGAAAGCCGCCTTTCTAAAAGGCGTTGCTGTCCCCCGACGCTATTTAACTCTCACAGACAGGTTCTTCCTCTGCCATCTCCCAATCTACGGGGTGGGATTTCCTCCCCCAAATCATGTAAAAACACTAAAAAAAGTGGAGAAGGAGGAGAAGAACCTAAATACCCATTAAAAGTACCAATTTCTCATTTCATGCAATTAGTGTTTTCATCCCAAAAATCCCCTAAACATGCTTCAAAGCGGGAAAAACATGGTTTTAAACACAATGCAACGGGGATCGTCACCCTACCGGTTACTCGAACTCCTCTTGGTTCCAAGCCGCCAACCCGCCTCGCCACACGCCGCCGCCGGTACCGCCGTAGACGCTGTTACTCCCCCGGGACGTCGGCCGCCGTCCGAAGAGAAATGCGTCGTGGAGGAAGTGGTGGTGGTAATGGAGGAAGTTGGGAGGTTAATGGAGTGGAGGGAGAGGAGGAATGGGGAGAGGAAAGGGAGGAGAGGGGGAAGGGTCGCCGGAGATCGGAGGGAAGAGAGGAGAGAGAAGGGAAAGGAGAGAAATGAGGGAAATGAGAGAGGGTTCGCGGGGTCAAACAGAAACTGGGGAAAATGCACCGTGCAAGCCCGACGTCATTCAGATGACAGGACCGGGCCACACACTAACAAACCATGGTCGTACTCTAAATGGCGTCGTCCATACAAGACGCCATTCAGACAATAAGACCGGGGCCGTACACTCGCGCCCCAAGGCCGGCCCACGTGGCGCCCACGTGGCACAGCCTAAAACACGTCCACATTGCTGGAAGCCGTTTGTACCGCGTCGAGCAATGTCGACGCGAAAAGGAAACTAAGTCTCAGCCCCACCAGGGCCCAAACTAAGGGATCCGACCCCGAAATTGACCCGATAATCGGATCCGAAACCTCAATCCTTACATAGGGTATTCTATCCATGTGCGATCGTGGACCTAGAGTGACAGTTGTTAGCGTTTAGGCACCCTATGTCGGTGTAGGAGTGACATAGCGCCGGTGTGGGAGTGGTGGGGTGACGCCTAGAGAGAGGGTCACTTGGTGTACCCCGGGGTATAGCTAGTACCGATGTGGGAGTGGTACATTTGGAGTGTCACTCGTTGCTGGGGAAGCTGAACTACCTAGAGCTAGACAGGCCATAGTAGTCAGCGCGCTATCCGAGGGGTTGTTGTTTGGTCCCAGTGGGTCGGTGTTTTCTACGTTCGGATGCATGGCTTGTATGTTTAGCCGAGACGCTGGTTGTGGACTCTGTGGTGGAGTGGTTTCAGAGTTGTGCCTGTTGCATTTACAAATGCTTGTGCTTTGACCTTGGTTTATGAATCTCTAACCACGGGATTCTAAACAGTCAAGGATCGGGTACAGCGGAATACCGTCAAAAGGAATTGAGTGTCAATAAGGAATCATTTGCTCTCGGTACTTAGAGAGAGGACGATAATGTCAGGAAAAGAGTTTTCCAATATTATTCGACAGTATCCGATCCAAGTGAGTCGACCAGTTAGGGTTTGACAGTACACCATATCCTGAGTTGACTCGAGAGCATTGTACGAATGAAGGACTATATCCACGCAGTAACTGTCGGCGGAAAGATTCCAAGAGTGGGTTACTTAACCCCAATACCTTCCGGGTTCACGCGGTGTTGCTTGGCACCTAACGTGATCGGAGGCCCGTCGAATTTGATTTGCGACATTGATTCGATTGATTAATTAATTAATATAAGTTATTAATTGATTAATCAGGTCAGTGAGGTGTCACTGGGCTTATTGGGCCATTAACCGGATTGGTTATAGGGCATAGAGGGTCACATGCAAATGATTCTCATGGCGATGGATAAATAAGTGGGTTTTATATTAACCAGGGGTTTTTATGAAAAACTGCGCAATTAGTATAAAATGTAGCGAATGGGCTGAGCATGCCAGGCTACTGCTAACCCTAGCCGCCCCCTCCTCTCTTCCTCTCTTTCTGGCGCCCCAAACGCGTAGGGATCTCCGGATCTGCTCCGCCGCTTCTCCGACTCCCGTTCGATGGGAAATCGTCCGCGTGATGCGGCGATCATTGCGGCAAACGGCGGAGGCTTCGTGGGCTGCGAAGAACGAGGAACGTGAGGATATCTGTCGCGAGGAGGATCGTGTGGACTCCGCTAGAGGCCGGGCGCTTGCGCAGCTTCCGGTGTCACACTGATGGAACCGATCGGTTGCGGATTCGAATCCGCATACGGTAAGAACTGATTATTCGATAATCCGGTTTTAGTATTTTCAAAACGGAAAATGGATCGCCGTTTTAATTTTAATTTCCGCTGCGTTTGCGATCCAGAGAAACGTCGAGAACCCAACACGTGACACCCCCCAGGTTGAGCTGGGGGCACCAAGGAATGGGCTGGGTAAGGATTCTAGTCCAAATTCTTCCTTTCTCCTCTCATTTCTTACCCTTACCTTCTCTCTCTTCTCTTCTCCTCTCTTCCTCCATTCTTCTTCCTCCTCCACCATTCTACCTTCCCAAAGCCAGTCTCCACCATCACCACCGCCATCTCCACCGCAGTGTCACTCTTCTCGGATGGCGGCCGACGTCTTGGTGGGGATTCGACATGTACAGTGGTTCCAGTGACTGCGCGGCGGTGCGGCGATTTGGCAGTGGAAAGGTAGGACGTCGTGGCTTGTAGACGTTATGGCGGCGCCGTGGTGATGCTTCTACTGCGTGGGGACTTTCAAGGGAGTCAGGCGGAGTACGTGATAACTACTAGAGTGATGATCCTCAAGCGAGATTCGACCGGTTAATTGCATGATTTTGGTAATTTCATGTAGAAATGTATGCTTAGGATCTCTTCCTCTACCTTCCTCCATGTCAAGCTTAGTCTCAACTCCATGCTTAGTGGGATTTCATGTTAATTATCGTGATTTCATGTCGAGTGGATTATTTATGTTTCTATGAGTTTTAAGGAGGATTATGAACATGCTTATAAGGGGTTTCTACTTGTGATAATTATGGCCATTATGGTTTAGAATTATCATGCTTAGTGGATAGTTCTCTTGTTAAGAATGGCAATTGTGTAGAATTGCTTAAGGGATTGTAAAATCATGTTTAATGGGGTTTAAAGGGGGTTATTTCTTCTATGTAAATCCATGTTAATTCATGATGGCTCTAGAGGTATGGTGTGGGTCGAGGTAACAAGGGAGAGATTCTCTATGACCTGGTCTCAGGCGCTAAATCATTTCTACATAGACAGATGCGATTTAGGCCCATTTCTAGGAACTCGAGACCCCGTCTTTCCAGCATTCACAGAGTGTATATTATATATAGTCATGCTAATCTCTCTATAAACTATGTAGATTAATTTCTTGTATAAATGTTACATAATTTCTACAATTACATGCTTAAATCATATAGATCGGTGGGGCTTTTTCCACGTACTCATACTTTGCATGGTTATGTGCTTGTGTGTGATTATGGACCTAGAGTGACGGTATAATTAGTTTTTACACGTGATTATGGACCTAGAGTGACGACATAATTAGTTTTTATGCTCTATGCCAGTGTGGGAGTGGCACGGTGATGCTTAGGAGGCGAGGGTCATCAGGTGTACCCCGAGGTGGTAGACAGTGATTGCGTAGGAGTGGCATATTGTGGAGCTTCGTCACTCTTGTGGCTGGGTAGAACCACCTAGGGCTAGGTAGGTTGTAGTAGCTCGGGGCAGTCCCAAGAATTGTTGCTCTGACTCAACAGGTCGACGGTTGCTATTCACGGATTTACCATTGTCCTTATGTGTTTATTTTCTAGCTATGTGATTCAATTATTGTTTTGTTACACTTATTACTTGCCTATCTCTTCGCGGTGTTGTGGTTATGTGTGCAAGGTGGGGATCGTGGGATCCATATTGTGTCCATTTTCTTGTATGGCGCACTCCCTGTAGTTTTAAGTGAGGATTCTTAGCAGGCCAAGGAGTTTTGGGTGTCGTCCGGAGTTGCACGCCAGCAACCTTTTGTTCTAGTGTTTGCCCCGATGTAGTTGTAATAGTTCTATTTTAGCCTATGAACACTTATATTTCCTTTAAATTGTGGAAAATATATTTAATTGCTGAGTTGAGTTGGACTGTAATAACTTTTATTTCCAGCATATCTACTTTACAGTACGATATTTTCTTGCTTGTTTAACTTAGTTTATCACTTACTCCTAGGACTTTCCTTGTGATCCTGGTTTGGTCCAAAAATAACAATCCAAAACCCATTTAGTAATCGGACTTTCGATTATAGGGTAGTGGGTCGTTACACAACTCACATTAGAAAGATAACTAAATATTTTAGAATTTCTATGAAGATAATATTTTCAAAATAAGTCATTTATTAGTGAGAATCTGGACATCATTAGACAGGAACATAATCTACTAGATTTCTAGGTTCGGAGTACTCAAGACTGCAGGTTAGTAAAATAGGGTTAAAAAGTTACATAAAAGTCTAAAAATAATGAGTTTAGTAGTGTTGGAAAGATAATAAAAAGTTATGAAACTTTGTAGAAGAGATTGTTTCATAATTTTAACATTTAAGAGGTGAAATTTAGAGATTTTCAGAAAAAGAAACTGCGGGTTGCAAAAACATAGTCTGATTTGCGATAGGATTACTACCTTAACTTGAAGCGAAAGTCCTGTGGTGTAGGGAATTTAATTCCAATGAGAAAAGGAGAGTTAGTATTGGATGTAAAAATGGGAATTAGCTATAAATAAATCCTTAATTCGTGGTAGAGCCATTATAGGGCTCAACTCTTCTTAGAGGGTAAGTTTATGGTGTTGTTCTTGAGAGAAAAAAGAGAAGAGAGGGTTAAACTCTATGAAAGTTGGTTATAATGCTTGATGGTGATTTCAAGAGGGTTAGATACCCTAGGAAAGAACTTAAAGAATGTGGAAAGGAGCTAAGAAGAGGAAGAAACCCTAGATAGATAGTAAGGAACCCGTAGGAGAACTATGAACCAATCTTTCTTCAAGAGGTAGGCGGATAACCGTAAGCGTGTCATATTTTGTAAAAACATTTGTCATATTTTTCTTGACTTCTTTGTAAAGTTTGAAAATTTTATAACCCTATTTGATATTTATTTTACACTTTGTTTTCATTTGTTAAAATTCTATTACAGTCAAATTTCTAGAATTGAAGTGAGAGTTCAAATCATATCAAATCAATCTAGAAATTGAAGAAACTTTGTCCACATTTTACATATGACCTATTTGATATGTTTCGCCAAGTTTGGTAAGTTTTTGAATCTATTTGATAATATTCGGTTTATTTGTTGATTTTATAGTTCTAAAAATTAGTTATAATGACCGAAAAATATGTTTATTTATCCAAAAATTCTGAAAAAGATCTTGAAGCTTACTTTTATGTCCAGTAATCTTTGGCATCAGCTTTAGCCTTATTTTGTTTTGATATTATCAGAATGACTCTTTTGCATATAGAAGTATGTATTTTAACACTTATATGTACGTATCAGTTTATTAATTCAATTTTCTAATCTTTGGTCATCTTATGCTCCTTATTATCTTATTGTGCTATATTTTATGACTATGTTTGGGCATTGCCATCTTAAGGAGATGTAGGGCCCAATTCCAGTATAAGCATCTGTACTAGATAAGGTTTTTAAACCTGAGGGTAACGAGTAAAATCTTGATTTTTTACCGGTTAAATCAGGGGACGACAATATGTATTGCCCTGGCAGTTTATGTTGGGATCCGGGCGGGAAGCAAGGAAAGCAACGGAAATGACGAACAAAATAATCCCGCCCGATCCCCGCTGATCAGAATCGGAACGAAAAGCAAGAACTGAAAACTAACGGGAAGTAATCCGATTACCGTGCGCGGATTCGAATCCGCTTCCGTCTCGGTTCGGTCGAGGCGATGCCGCGAGACGCATAAGCGTCCGGCCTCCAGCGGTATCCATGCGATCCTCCGCGGTGGTTCGTCCTCGCTCCCTCGTCCGTATCAGCTCGCTCGCTGAAGATCCATTGCCACAATGATGTCCGGAAACCCACGGACGGGAATTCCCGACTTTCGGGAATCGAGCGCGGCCGAGACGGAGACTGTTCCGGCGCCTCGAACGAGGCGCCCAGAGGAGGAGGAGAGAGAAAAGGGGGGACAGCCAGCATGGGAAAACCCTGGAGCTTGGCCCAGGGTTTCTCAACAGCGCGTATATATATTAAGTCGGCCCGACTTTTCACAAAAGTCCCCGAGTTAATATAAATCCCACTTAAGTACCACCGATTGAGAATCTTATTGCGTGTGACCCTCTAGGCCCATTAAGTAGTTCGGTTTTCAGCCCGTTAAGTCCAATAACTAGTTATTGACCTTTTGTAATTAATTAATATCTAGATATTAACTAATTACTTAACCGAATTAACATCTCATGTAAATTTGGTCGGACTTCCGATCAAGTTGGGTGCCAAGCAACACCGCATGATCCCGGAAGGTAATGGGGTTCAACAACCCACTCATGGAACCTGTCCGTTCACAATTACCGCATGGCTATAATCTTTCGTTCGTACAATGCTCTCGAGTTAACCTAGGGTATGGTCAACTGTCAAACCCTAGATGGTCAACTCACTTGAATCAGACTCCATTGTACAATATCCGAAAACATCTTTTCTGATATTGTTTATGCTCTGGCTAGAGACTCCTACGGATCCATTCTAGAGCATTCTCTCTCCAGTTACCTAAGAGCGAACGATCCTTTATTGAACACACAGTCACCTTCGAAGGTCTTCCGCTGGACTGATGACTATTGCACACATTCATGGACTTCATTATACGCAGTTACAAATATTCCAATCTACATAATGAATTTAAATGCCATTTATCAGTGAACCAGATTGAAATAGGTGCCTTATGATTGGCTTAGAGGACACCTATATCCATCAGTTTAAACTTTGGCGGACTTAAACTCCCCTATTCTATGTAGTAACCAAGACCTCTATATTATTGCTTAGATGCTTTAGTATACATATAGGGCTCGTTATGTTTGGGTTTGGGTGCATGTATATTATGATGTAATTTGATTAGTCCATAAATCTAAAATCTTTGTTCTGATATGTTTATTTGAATTCAGCTTAATCATTTGAATCCTTTGATTATCTTGATTTGTTATTCCTTTGGAATCATATGAATTTATCTTAACCTTATGATCCATGATATGAATTTGATTAAGCTGCTATTCCATTATATTGATTATGTGATATATAATAAACTCAGCTCGATACGAGATATGTTTAGTTCGATATGTGATATATTCTGTTCATGGTTAGTAGAATTTGATATGTCAAATATGAATTCAATCATACTAATTAAGCTGTATGATATATGTTCTGTTTAGGCTATTAGAAAATACCTCTCATTTAGTAAATCTATTTATGACCATATTTTGTATCATTATTTTATTTGAGCTATATATAGAACTGTGCATAATGTGATTTGTAAAATTACTATATGTTAAATTATGTAGATGGTTTAAAGCTTACTGAGTAGTTGACTAATAAATCCTATCAACTATTTTTTAGGAGAAATCGTTTTAAAATTTGCTTAGGTAGAGAATCAAGAGTGTTAAATTTTCAGAAGATCCTTTGGTTATCAAATTAGTAGTTTGATGTAGTAGATGTAGACACGCTAATTTTGACTTCATATTGAGTAAATTTTATGTCACAATTATAATGCCTTAAAATAGTCTGATTTTTAATCATTAATTAGTTTTTATTAATTTATCAAGATTTTTTATTAGCGTCGCCCATAGACGACGCCATTTTGATTTCTAGCAGAAATCAATTCGGAATTAAAATTTCTATATTCAAATAGATTTAACTGAATAGCATCGCCTACGGACGATGCTATTTAGGTCCTAATCTGTCTGGATTTCCTATTTTGAATTCGAATTAATTTCCTAATTATCTAAAGCACGTCTCTCATAGACAACGCGTTATAGATTTCCTAATATTTACGGTTTCCTTTCCGGATTCTATTTCTATTTTGGCTGCATTAATTAGCTAAACGGCGTCCTTGATGGAGGACGTGATTTAAGAGTTTCTTAATAAACATGATTTGGCTGAGATAATCTGATTCTAGAGGTTGAAAAGGCTTCCAACTCTTTCCATGTCTATCCAAGGCAAGTCCGAGTGCGGATGAGAGTCCTTTTACAGGCTTAAACCACTCTAAAACCTATTCTATAAATATAATACCCTATTGGCCTTTGAAAAAAGTTGGCTATTGAAGAATTTGGAGTTCAAGGAAAGATTCTTGGAGGCTCTCAAGAAGGAAAACGTAGACAACATCCCAAGACTTCTTCCTCTTCATCCTCTTCTTCCATTGAAGCTTTGAAGACCAAGGCTTTGAAGGGACCAAACCAACCATCTTCCACACCCATTCTTTCTAGTTTTCATTGATTTCATTTAATTAGTTCATTGTTTTCATAGTTATTCATCGCATCACTCCATCATACACACATCACATCATCTTTCCCATACCCACATAAGATAGGGGCTTAAAGAATCAAAACAAGTGAGTTTTCTTTGTTTAGTTTATGTTTAGATTGCTAGATAGAATAGATACTACTCTACCCCATAGCTCTAATCTTCTTTCTTTTGTTTGATGTCCTTTTGCAAGGTTTGAAGAAGAAAGGAAGGTTTTGAAAAAGAAGGAGAAAACAACTCAAAAACAAGAGAAAAGCAAAGAAGAGGCTCTTCTTTTTCGGCCGGCCGAAAGAGAGGTATAAAGAACCTAATTTCTCTCAATTTCACAAGGTTAGCAACCGATCAATTTATTCCTTTGAAACCCACAGTTTCTACCGATCACGATTTTCAATTAGATTTGTTAATTATATAATACATGATATAATGATGATAGCACACGATTTGAGCACTTACAGTAGGGAAAGATGAGAGATTGATGTGTTTTACGTTTTATGTTGAGATTGAAAGTTAGATACTAATTGATGAATATTGTAATTTGTAAACTTTGGTATGAGTTATGTTTTAAATATTTTGAATTAATTGATTGTTATGACAGTTTATAAATCACCTTATTGTTGTTTAGCTCTCATATCTATTTATTTTGATGGAATTTATTCCGAGATTATGCAGTTGGAGTTTGAGTTAAAATAAAAAAGAAAACTTGATCCAATGTGTAATAATATGGTATTAGAACAATTATAGGAGTTTAAGCATCCACAACCATCTAATCTAAAGTCATACCAACCGATCTTACAAGATATGATGAAGTTTAATGTTAGTATAATCTGGAATTTAGATTAGTAATTTCGGTAATATCTTGTTTCAAATTATGACTAGGAAGTTAAGAGATTTGGGGGTCGGTGATTGTAAATTATGTATTTAACTTGTTCCCACTATTAGACTTATACAAGAAGATTTTTGGCAGGGATGAAGTTAAGAGGATTAAGTTTCATCCTTTTAAAGGGAAGAACGAATTATAAGATGTATATGTGCCATCCACTTACGTCTTTCCACTAAGTTTGTTAAGTCATTAGAAATTAACTTATTTTTACCTCTGATTCTTTAATAATTACTACTAAGGAATGCCTTGACCACAACATATACTTATAGATTTAATTAATGTTGTTCATTCATCTACATTCACTTCTGTTGCTCAGAAACTAGGAGGAATCAATTAACACTTTAAAATGCTAGGACACGTTAGTACTCTTAAATTTTATAAGTGATTCTTATTTAAATCTGTGACATTTGTTTAGTTGGATGTCAATGATTATAAATATACTTTTGGGGTGAATAACTACAATCATACTGTGCCACTAATCATTTGATCATTAGTACTTCTATAGGAAGATATAGAGACCACATGGGATATATGTTCATTTGATAGTGGTAATACATTACATATATTTTCTCTTGATTTATTAGAATACTAGAAAGATACTTGTGGATATGTATATAAACCCTTTCAAAGTGATCTATTAGGCCATCTATAGACGTATAGTTAAGCCCTTTTATGTGATCCTTTAGACCTTACACTTGATTTCTTATATAAATTACTTCAGCTGCCATGATGTATAGATTTGTTAAGCATAAATAATTTGTATTCAGTTAGGAGAGTGGACTTGTGAAGGGTATTTAGGAGTTAAATCCATTATCCTAATTAGAAGTTAGATCTATCCTATTTAAGTTATCAAATTAAAAACAGAACATCGATGACTCATATCTTTTATTGGATTGCCAAAATATTATAATTGTCTCAAGTATAGATGATTCTTTAACTACAAACTGTGATGTTAGGACTCATGTATCTCAAGTTGAAAATACCTATAGGAGTTACTTGACATAATCTTATAATATTCTAAGTATTTTTAGGAAATAATTATAAGCAATAATGAGATTGTTATGATCATGATCTGTTTCCTAATTGTTGTGGCAAATGTTCAATCTAGTGATCTTACTAGCAATAATATCTCAGTTGCAAACTATCAAACAACTATATGATAGTTAGGATACGTTCACTGATTGACTAATTACGTTAGTGACTAGATCACTTCTCGAATCTATTGATACATTAAATCAAAGTCTATGTATTAATGTCATTGCAAATCAATATAAGAAATCTATTAATATTAAGATAGATTGTTAGAATCTATTAAGTTTTGAGGACGAAATTTCTTTAGGGATGAGAGGATGTTATTCCCTACACTTTTACAACACATTATTAAATTTAATGAGTACCAATTAACTAATTATGAGAGTTCAGTAAGTTTAAGTAGTTTGATTTAGTCCAATTAATCCAATTATAAAAGCCCATTATCCCAATGATACAAGTAAGAATAGCCCACTAACTTCGTTAAAATTCTGGGTTAGGTGCACTAGATAGTAGCTTAATGAAATAATAATAACCTTTTACAGAGAAGTCAAATTGAGGCATGGTTGATATATTTGGAAAAAGCATGAAAATATCTATAACTTTGTAGAATATTAATTTTGGTAACTCAGATATTTTAAAAGTCAAAAATATGAATGATCAATTTTGAGAAGAGCTGCTAATGGGAAACATGTCCTAATGGGACTAAGATTCGAATTAGGAAAGAAGGGCAAGCATAATTAAAGTTCACCACAACTTGAAACTTTATGAAGGAGATCTTTGAATTTTATTAGAAGTAGAACATAATAAATTTGAATGTGATTAGGATTTGAATTCGTGGATAAAAAGTTATAATTATAATCTTACTCAAACTAAGATTCTGTACACAGATTTAGTTAACATAGTCTCAGCATTTTAAGCATAACTTTGTATATAAAATTTTAAATTAGATGAGACAACTCATGTGAGAAAGGTAACTCAAAATTTTTATGAAGATAATATTTTTAAACTAAGTCGTTTACTTGTTAGAGTCTGGACATCATTAGATGGGAATAGAATCTGATATATTTACTAGATTCGGAGTACTTGAGATAGCAACTTAGTGAAATAGAGATAAATTTTTGTAAAAAGGTATAACAATAATGAGATTAGTAGCGTTTGAAAGATAATAAAAAAGTTATAAAACTTTGTAGAAGGGAGCTTTTCCTAATTTTAACTTTAAAGGATCAAATTCAAAAGTTTTTTTAAAAAATAAATTACATGTTACGAAAACAGGGTTCGATTCGCACTAGGATTGTTACCTTAACTTGGAGAGAAAGTCTTGTAGAGTAGGGATTCAATTCCAGTGAGAACAGGGAAATTGGTATTTGACGTAAAAAGAGAAATTAACTATAAATAAGCCCTTAAATTCATACTGGAGTAATTACAGGGTGCAACTCTTCTTGGAAGGTAAGTTTATGGTGCTATTCTTGAGAGAAAAGAGAGAAGGGAGGGTTAAACTTTATTGGAGTTGGTTCTGATGCTTGATGATGGTTCCAGGAGAGTTCGAGAACCTAAAAAAGAACTTAGAGGATGTGCTAAGGAGCTAAGAAGAGGAAAAATCTATGGGTAAATAGTAAGGACGTCATAGGATAACCAAGAACGATCTTTCTCCAAGAGGTAAGTGAATAACCCTAAGTATGATCTATTTTGTAATAAAACTATATTATTTTTAAGAGTTTTTAAAAGTAATCAGTTAGTAGGAAGTTTTATATTTATTTATACTCTATGATTATCACATTTTATATTTTTTTGATCCGATTTACTATTTATTATATGATTATTATTTCAGCATATATATTCTATCCATTCAGTCTGTTTTGTTTTCAATTATGATCACCTAACTTACAGATATCTATTCTCCTTGATTTGATGTTCAATTAATCTAAAACTTTGAAAAAAACTTTTTTTGAGATTCTAACCCCATATTCAACTAATTTTATAAATTTCGATGCTCTTTTGGTATTTATTTCATAATTTTCTTCTTGAACTTATAAATCTATCTAGATAGTTTTGAAATTTCAACTTATAGATCTTCTATCACACTTGGTTCATGTTAAAATCATGTTAAATTTTGAGGAGCTCTTTGTTATATTGTCCTTTACTTTTTTGTAAAATTTAAGAATTTTTTGGTCCTGTTTGAAAATTACTTTGCCCTTTATTTTGATTTGCTGAAATTCTATTGAAGTAAGATTTTCGAAATTGAAGCAGGAGTCTAAAATCATATCAAACCAGTCCATAAATCAATAAAACCTTGTCCACATTTTACATGTGACCTATTTTACATGTTTGCCAAGGTTGGTAATTTTTTGAATCTGTTTAATAATATTCGACTTTTTCGTTGATTTTTTCAATTCTAAAAAATTAGTTTTAGTAGCTGAAAAGTATGTTTAAGGGGATATAGGGCCCGATTTCGATATTAGTATCTATATTAGATAGGGCATTTAAACTCAAGGGCAACAGGTGAAATCTTAATTTTCGACCAGTTAAACCAATGGATGGCAATATGTAACATCTTGACGGTTTGGAGTTAGGTTGGACTTAGACTCCCCTATTCTATGCAATAACTAAGACCTCTACATTATTACTTAGATGCTTTGGTATACGTATAAGGCTCCTTATATTATGGTTTGGGTGCATATCTGTTATGATGGAATTGATATATTTGATTGGTACTGAAATATTTACTATGATATGTTTATTTGAATTTGGCTTAGTCATTTGAGTTTTTCGATCATCCTGTTTAACTATTCCTTTGGAATAATATGAATATGCCTTAACCTTATGATCCATGATATGAATATAATTTGATAAGCTGCTATATCATGATATTTGTTATGTGATATATGATAAGCTCAGTTCAATATAAAATATGTTTTGTTCGATATGTGATTTGTTCCATTCATGTCTAATAGGATTTGATATGTCCGATATGAATTCGATCGTACTAAATAAGCTATTTGATATTTGATCTATTCATGCTGTTAGAAAATACCTCTGATTTTGTAAATCTATAAGTGGCAATGTTTTGTATCATTCTTTTATTTGAGCTATATGTTGAACTATGTAAACTCATATTTAGTACAATTGTATAACATAATTTATAAAATTACTATATTTTAAATCAGGTGGATGGTTTAAAACGTATTGAGTGGTAGAATCATAGATCCGACCAACTATTTTTCAGGAGAAATCGTTTCAAGATTTGCCTCGATGGGGAGTCAAGCGTGTTAAATTTTTAGAAGAGCTTTTGGTTATCAAATTAGTAGTTTGATGTAGTAGAGAAAGATAAGAGATTGATGTGTTTTTCTTAATTTGATGAGATTGAGAATTTAAAAACGAATTGATGGATATTGTAATTTATAAACTTTGGTATTGACTATATTTTGGATTAGTTGATGGCTGTGTCATTTATTTAAATCGCCTTGTGATTGTTTAGTTCTTATATCTATTTGTTTTGATAGAATTTATTCTAAGAGTACATAGTTAGAGTTAGAGTTTTTTTCTTTTAAGGAAACTCTGATCTGGGGCGTAACAATTATCATAAAAACATGGAGATCAAATAATGGACAAGTAATTGGGTTAACAATTTCCCCTTTTTCGGTGATATAAAACCTCTGAAAATGTAGTATCAGAGCAGACAATATAGTATCAGAGTAGTAAGAACAATATAGAGCAAATGAAATATAAGCATTGTAATTAACATCCAACAATCAGAGCAATGCCTCAAAGTATCAGAGTAACAATGATAAAGCAAATGCATTTTATTTATAAAAAGCATGTAGCGAAGATATTGTCTCATAAATGAATGTAAGATAGGTCTTTCTCCCTCTTTTTGTGAATCAACAAAAAAGGAGGGTTAGAAGGAAGTGAGAAGAGATAATCTAGCATGGAAGGTTAGGAAGGTGGAGAGAGTTGGAATGAATAAGCTTTGATGATCTCCTAACTCTTCAGCATACGGTCTTCAAAGATCTTCACAAACTCTTGAGTCGAAGTAGGGGTTGACTAGTTCGCTAACTACATCTTCTCATATATGTGATGTAGGCTTGTTGAACTTGTCTAAAGTACTGCTCTAGGTTCAAAGTAATCTTCAGTAAGGGAAAAGTCTTTAGCTTGTTGCCTTCATATTGCATAAAGACATTGAATTTCACTGGGCACTATGTAGGCGCTGGAAATGACCCCGCACTTAACTCGTGAATGAAGACCAATCTTCGAGGCTACGAACTAGAGATAAGATAGTGAAAGAATAACAATGAAATGACTAAAGAAAATGCATGGAAGTTAGTAAACTAAAAAAAAAAACATGATATGAAATGAAAGTAAAAGAAAACAAAAAGGTGATCGCCAAGGTATTTTACCTTAACTCAAAGGGACTAAGTTGATTGTGAATTGTACTCGAAACTCTCCTTGCACATGGTAGTACTTGTAAAGTTTGTGATAGAAGGAATGATGGCACAGTGGAAAAAAATTAATTAAATCTTTCCTCAATCCACGTGCATCAATTTTCGGATGTTTAGATCGCAATAATGTAATAATTAAAACATGAAGATTGGATCTTTAACGTCACAGGGATGAAAATCCCTCGTCGAATCGGAGACGAACGAGTAGTCGATCTCAGGATCGCGAGCCGTTCAAGCGTCCGGCCCCTAGAGATATCCACATGAGCCCCCGCGGTAGTCTGGATCTCCTCCACGCTCTGCAAACTCCGCCCAGATCTCAACTCCACCATGAACAAAGAGGGAGAGAGATGGCGGCTCTAGAGAGAGGAGGAGGGGGCTGGTCGTAGTGGAAAACCCTGAAGCTTGGCTCCATAGCAACTATTTATAAACTCTCGACATCTTTTACAGAAATCCAAAAGTTTATAAAAACTTAAATCCTCTCAAGATCTGTGAGAATTTTTTTGTGTGTGACCCTCTAAGCCCAACTGTCTATTTAGTTTTCAGCCCATTGAGTCAATAACAACTTATTTGACTTAATTAATTATTATTATTATCTTATAATGAATTTTAATCCGATTATCACATAATCGATAATCCGTCATCGGATGATGAATTCTTTCTGATTATGAACAGCACTAAGCTACACTTCATGATGCCAAAAGACATCAGGGATATGCAACCCGCTATTCATAGCCTTTCGTCCATGTATACCACATAGCTATAGATCCTCATCCATGCAATTTCCTAGTCAGACCAGGGTATGGTTTAACTGTCAAACCTTGATATGTCTTAACCTAATGGAACTTTGTATTCAATATTAAGTTAAATAAAAAACTCTTTTCCCATTTAATTATCGAATCCTGGGTAGGGATTTCTGAGTATTATTCTATAGTACATCCTCTCTCCAATCATATACCGGGAGTGAATGAATCCATGTTGTCAACTCAATTGCCTTCCCGAGAATCCCACTGAGCCCGAACAATTGACTATATAGAATCACAAACTTGACATCTTTAAGTCAATAATCAAATACTGAGTGTCACTCAAGCAAGGCATCCTTGGTGACTCAGGTCTAGGATCCACCTATGCTATTGTGACTATAAAATACACCGACAACCAGCATGATAACCATTCAAAAATTTTAGGTCATATTAGTTCACTGAACTCATTCTACTAATGAGTACCTGCACATATACCTTAGTGTCACCACACTAGTGATTATGACATCAATCACCCTTATCATACGAGTAAATATCACATGCACTAGTCTATCCAGATCTTCAAGGTCCCATCTTGGAGATCCTATGATCAGGAACAATTCAAACACATGGATCTACATGACTGATCTCATTATCATAATCTCAATATGATTCAGTCATCATCGCATATGATGCTAGACTTCATCACATCAAATGATAAATGCACATAAAATGATAAGACGTAATAAAGAATTGCCATTTATTATTAATAAGAATAAGACTATTACATGCAATGATGCCATCGCATCTCATGTGATTGGCTTATAGGGCACTCATCATTATGGATTCTAGTGGGCTATTTTGAACATTTTCAACAAATGGTTTCAACTGTTGACCATTAACGGTCAATGTGTGCCTAATCTTTGGATCCATTATTTTAACAGCTCCATGGTCAAAGGCTTTGATGACCAAGAATGGCCCATCCCATTGTGATTTCAGTTTTCCTAGGAATAAACATAGCCTAGAGTTAAATAACCAAACTTTTTTATTTAGATGGAAAGAGTTCCTCACAATGTGTTTATCATGAAAGGCTTTGGTTTTAGCTTTATAGATCTTGGAGTTCTCACAGGTTTCATTGCGCAATTCTTCTAACTCACTCAATTATAAGGTTCGATACAAACCAGCATGGCCTAGGTCTAGGTTAACTTGTTTGATGGCCCAATATGCCCAATGCTCCAATTTCACAGGAAGGTGGCAAGCTTTTCCAAAAAATAGGCGATAAGGAGACATGCCAATAAGAGTTTTATAAGCGGTTCGATAGGCCTACAAAGCATCATTCAATCTTTCAGACCAATCTTTTATATCGGGCCTAACAGACTTTTACAGAATATTCTTGATTTTTTTATTGGAAACTTCTACTTGGCCACTGGTTTGGGGATGATAAGGAGTAGCCAGGTTGTGAGTAATCCCATATTTATTAAGCAGAGATCGAAATTGGAAATTCGTGAAATGCTTGCCCCCATCACTTATGATAGCCTTGGGCCACCCGAACCATGAAAATATATTCTTCTGGATGAATTTCATGACCACTTTATGATCATTGGTCCAGGTGGCTACTGCTTCAATCCATTTATAGACATAATCCACTACCACTAAGATATATTCTTGTCCAAACGAAGGTGGAAAAGGTCTCATAAAGTCTATCCCTCAAACATCAAAGACTTCATCCACTAGAATGGGGTTGAGTGGCATCATGTCACTTTTTGCTATATTTCTTACAACCTGGAATCAGAGGCAACTTCTGTTGAACTCATGGGCATCTTTAAAGAGTGTGGGCCAGTAAAAATCACTTTACAGGACCTTGGCTGTAGTTCTCCTCTTCGAGAAGTGGCCCCTACATGAAAGATTGTGGCAGAAATTTAGTACACTCTGTTGTTCTTCCTCCGGGACACATTGCCGGATGATTTGATCGGGATAGAATTTGAAAAGTTCAGGATCTTCGCAGAAGTAATACTTCTCCTGGGAGAAAAATTGGTCTTCACTTTTGGTCCATTCTGCCGAAAGTTGATTGGCCACCTTGTAGTTGACAATATAAGTATACCAAGGTGCAGCGGTATGAGAAATAGCTGACAGATGCTCATCAGGGAATGAATAAGTCATTGGTTCATTTTCAGAAATCTGAATTCGAGATAGGTGGTCAGCTACACGTTCTCAGAGCCATTTTTATCCTGAATTTCTAACTTAAATTCTTGAAGGAGTAAGATCCGTCTGGTAAGTCTGGGCTTTGCATCCTTCTTGGTCAAACGGTATTTTAGAGCTGAGTGATCATAATAGATTATGACTTTTGCCCCTAAAAGATAAGATCGGAATTTCTCTAAGGCAAAAACCACAGCCAATAATTCCTTTTCCGTGGTAGGATAATTCATTTGGGCATCTTCAAGGGTGCGACTTGCATAATAGATTACCACAAGATACTTGTTGATTCTTTGTGCCAAAACCGCACTGATAGCATAGTCAGAGGCATCACACATGATCTCGAAAGGCAAAGACCAACCATGAGATTAAAGAATCGAAGCTTTGGTCAACGCTTCCTTCAAGGAATTGAATGTCTTTATGCATGGTTCATCTAAATGGAATGGTACATCCTTAGCTAGGAGAAGAGTTAGAGGTCAGGCAATTTGAGAGAAATTTTGTGTGAACCGGCGATAGAAATTGGCATGGCCAAGAAATGAACGGATTTGCTTGATCGAGGTAGGAGGAAGAAGATTAAATATGAGATCAATCTTAGCTTTATCTACCTCTATCCCCCTCTCAGATATAATGTGGCCTAGAACGATGCCCTCTCGAACCATAAAATGGCTCTTCTCCCAACTCAGTATCAAGTTGGTCTCTATGCAACGAGCTAGCACCTGTTTTAGATTTTCTAGGCAATTTTCGAAAGAGTCTCCGAAGATCGAAAAATCATCCATAAAAACTTCGAGAAACTCTCCCACCATGTCAGAGAATATCGCCATCATGCACCGTTGAAAAGTGGCAGGTGCGTTGCATAATCCAAATGGCATTCTCCTGAAAGCAAATATGCCATAAAGGGTATGTAAAGGTGGTCTTTTCTTGATCTTCCGGATAAATAGCCACTTGATTATACCCGGTGTACCCATCTAAGAAGCAGAACAATTTCTGGCCCGATAGTTTTTCCAAAACCTGATCCATGAACAGGATGAAAAGTGGTCCTTCTTAGTCATGAGAATAAGGTTTCTATAATCAATGCATACTCTCCATCCCGTGGTGAGCCTAGTGGGTACCTCTTCCCCATGATCATTCTTGATAACTGTCAATCCAGACTTTTTTCGTATCACTTGGGTCGGGTTGACCCATTTGTTGTCCGATATGGGGTAAATGATACCCGCATCAAGCCATTTCACAACCTCTTTCTTAACCACTTCTTTCATATTTGGGTTGAGCCGCCTTTGCATTTCCCGACTTGGCTTGGAATTCTCTTTCATATAGATGTGATGCATGCAAATGGACGGGCTAATTCCCTTTAAACCTAATATCGACCATCCATTGGCACCCTTATGGTTTGTAAGGACCTCGATTAATTGGGCTTCTTAATATACTTGAGAGACTCAGGTAATGGCTTGAGTTTGAGTGCAGGAGGGTCCTCTAAGGATGACAAAACAGGCTTAGACTGCAAGGCTGGTAAAGGCTCAACCGTGGGCCAAGATGTTAATGGGTTGGGAGAATCTTTTAAGGCATTGGCTTCTCTCAAAAGGTTATGAGTGAGCACCAAATTCTCTTCGACCAAATTATCCAAGATATCAATGGTGTGGCATTCTTCTTCGAGATCCGGATATTGGGATGCTTTGAAAATATTTGGCTTTACCTTTTGACCCCCAAAAGATATGTCCATCATACCAGTTTCACAATTAATATTAGCTTTAGCAGTGGCTAAGAATAGACGTCCTAGGATGATCGGGGTGTGAATGAGTTCGTCAGGTGAGGCCATATCTAAAATAAGAAAATCCATGGGGAAATAACAATCATGGACTTTTACAATAACATCCTCAATGAGTCCCCGGGGAGTTTTCATAGACCTATCAGCCAACTGCATGATGATGGATGTGGGCTTCAGTTCCCCAATATCGAATTTTTCATATATAGCTATTAGCAACAGGTTCACCCTAGCACCAAGATCCAATAAAGCCCTATCAAATGTAACTCCACCTAAGTCACATGAGATCAATGGTGCTCTGCGGTCCTTCAACTTCTTGGGAAGATGGTTTATCACAATAGCACTCACATCCTCCGAGAGCCTAACCTTTTCGGGAGCCAGTCTAGATTCCCTTTTCGGCGTGCACAATTCCTTAAGAAACTTAGCATAAGCTGGCATGTAATGACCCGCCACCCTATAATCGGGGATCCGATTACTAAATGGGTACCGAATCATTATTTTGGAACCAAACCAGGATCTAGATAAGTCTGGGAAATAAATAATCAACTAAGCTAAACATTCACATCGCATTGAACTGAAAAGGAAGTGCAAAAAAATTAAAAGTTATTACAATGCGACTGGACACAGCAAAGAATTACATACTCTAACAGAAAAGAAATAATTAAGCGTACAGGCTAAGAATAAAATAACAACTACGTCAGGGCATACCCCTGAGTAACAACTGTTCGCGCGCAACTCGAAGCAACACACTCCTCGCTAAGCCTGTCTGGAACCCTCACCTGAAAACCGCAGGGGTGAGTCTCAACAAAAAGACTCAGTATGGATCCTTCGATCCCCACTGCCCACACGCACACCCACAAGTGCAGAAACGCAACTAAAGGTAAAGTAAGCAAGTAACGCAGTAATTACTACTCCTAAATCTCGATATAAATCACATGCATTCGAAATATAACATGCATATCTCTGAAATCATTCTACCAGAGAGCCTACAACCAACGTCTTGGGAAAACACGCCAACCACACAAACGAAAGTGGGAAACACCGACCCGCTGAGACCAAACAGTAACCCCTCGGATAGCACGCTAGCTACTCCGGCCCAACTGGCTCAGGTGGTTACTCCTTTCCCCAGCACGAGTGACACTTCACAGGTACCTCTCCGACACCGGTACTAGCTAACCTCGGGGTTCACCAGGTGACCCTCTCTCACTAGGCGTCACCCCGCCACTGCTCCCACCGGCGCTGTGTCCCTCCCACACCGACACAGGGTGTCAAGCGCTACAACTGTCACTCTAGGTCCACAGTAGCACAAAACACAATACAGTGCGATCCGGTCACGTGAAAAGTCCACGGTCACCCGAAACACAACGCAGTGTGATCGGGTCACAAGGAATCCATCGTCATCAAGTATATTTATAACATGCATTAACTGAACTATCTAGCAGTGTAAACACACATTAATAGCATGAATTAATGTGGTTCTGTCTTGAATCGCGTCACCCAAAGCCGACGCCATTCAAGCCTCCTAAATTGGTTTAAGAAATCTCGGCTTCAGAATATGGCCTAAAATGCGTCGTCCCGGGAAGCCGCCATTTGAAAAGGCGTCGCTGTCTTTGGACGACGTTCACAACAGAAGTCCCCTCTGACAGAAATCGTTATCGGGTTGATTTTTGCCTAAATGGCTTCGTGCTGGCCCGTCGCCATTCTGAATGGCTTCGTCCTAGCGCGACGTCATTTAGTGCCGAAAACCAAGTTTCTGCACCTAGACTCGAGGGTCCCCTTTAACCCCAAATTCGTCCCAAAAACATCCAAAACAGGGAAAATGAAAAGGGAAACCAATCCATCATAGGAAAACCCACAAATCCACATTCGTAGAAACCACCATAACCATCAAGAAAGCCCCTTAACATGCTTATTTTACCCAAAAACCGCATACACGCATCATACTTTAAAGTGGGAAAACATGGTTTTAAGTTGAAACACCACGGGGATCGTCACCCTACTGGTTGCTCGATCTCCTCCAAGCTCCAAGCCGCCAACCTGTCTCGCCCCCACACCACCGCCGGTATCGCCGAGGATGTCGTTACTCTACCGGGACGTCGGCCGCCGTCCGGAGAGAAAACGTCGCGGAGGAGGTGGTGGTGGTAGTGGTGGGAGTTAGGAGGTCGATGGAGTGGAGGGAGAGATGAAATGGTGGGAGGACAAGAAGGAGGGGGAAGAGAGATCGCCGGAGTCGCCAGAGGAAGTGAGGAGAGAGAGAAGGGAGGAGGAAATGAGGGAAAGGGAGGAGGGTTCGCGGGGTCAAGCAGAAGCTGGATAAAACGCGTCGTGCGGCATAGACGCCTATCAGTTGACATAACGGGCCGTACTGACAGAGACTCTGAAACGCGTCGTCCATCAAAGACGCCTTTCAGACGATAAGACCGGCGCCGTACACTGACAACTCAGGGTCGTACTCTGAATGGCGTCGTCTATCAAGGACGCCGTTCAAACGACACGATAGGGGTTGTACTCTCGCGGCCCGAAGCCCACCCACGTGGCGCCCATGTGGCACAACAGCAACCCAGCTAAATGGCGTCCACCCAGCAAGACTCCGTTCAAAAGGCGTCGAGTATCCTAGACGTCATTTAGATGGCACTCCCCTGACCCAATAAGGCCCAAACCAAGGGATCCGACCCAAAAACTGACCTGATAATCGGATCCGAAACCTCAGTCCTTACATTCTCCCCCCCTTAAAAGAATTTCGTCCCCGAAATTGCCTGCTACAATTAACGAGGTTGAAACATAAGGATAAAAGCTCACAAGAGAACTTACGAGAAAAGGTAGGGAAACTGCTCCCGCATCTCATCCTCGCGCTCCCAGGTTGCCTCGCCTCTAGAGCGATACTGCCAAATCACCTTAACCAGAGGTACAACCTTGTTCCGAAGGACTTGTTCCCTGCGATCCTCAATACGTACTGGGAACTCTGGAAAGGACAAGTCCTCAGCGACCTCCAATTCTGAAAAATCTAAGGCATGAGATGGATCTTGAACATATCTCCTTAGCAAGGAAACATAGAACACATCGTGCACCCCCGCTAGACTGGGCGGCAAGGCTAGCTGATATGCTGTTTCCCCAATTCGAGCAAGAATGGGAAAAGTCCCAATATATCGCGGACTCAGCTTACCTCGCTTCTCGAATCTCATCACACCCTTGGAAGGTGAGACTCGGAGAAACACGTGGTCCCTAACCTCAAACTCAAGCGGTCTCCTATGGATGTTTGCATAACTCCTCTATCTGCTCTGAGCTGCAATCAATCTCTGCTGAACTACTGTGGCGACCTCAGCACACTGCTGTACTAACTCTGGTCCTGTTATCTGCCTCTCGCCAATCTCGGACCAACTCATAGGGGATCGACACGGTCGCCCGTACAATGCCTTGTAAGGCGCCATGCGGATACTAGAGTGATAACTGTTGTTGTAAGCAAACTCCACTGTAGACAAGTGTTGCTCCCAATAACCTCCCTAGTCTAGGCAACAGGCCCTGAGCATATCTTTCAGAGTTTGAATGGTCCTCTCCGACCGCTCATCAATCTCGGGATGATAGGCCGAGCTGAAGGCCAACTGCGTGCCCAAGGCCTTCTGAAAACTCTTCCAGAACCTAGAAGTAAATCTCGGATCCCGGTCTGATACGATAGATAAGGGTACCCCGTGTAGAGAGATGATCCGATCCACAAACAGCTTAGCCAACTTACCGACTAACCAATCTTTCCTAATAGCCAGAAAGTGTGCCGACTTGGTCAATCGATTAACAATGACCTAGATCGCGTCTCTTCTGCCAGGAGATACAGGTAATCCCATCACAAAGTCCATAGTCACATGCTCCCATTTCCATTCCAGGATCGGCAAAGGCTGCAACAACCCTCCTGGTCTCTGATGTTCAGCCTTAACCTGCTGACAAGTCATGCACCTAGCCACATACTCAGCCACATCCTTCTTCATACCAGGCCACCAAAAGTGCCTCCTCAAACAATGATATATCTTAGTCGTTCCGGGATGCACTGCATATCTAGAACGGTGCGCCTCATCAAGGACACTCCTGCGCACGACTTCCTCAGTCGGAACATAGAGTCTGCCTCTAAACCTGACTGTACCGTCATCCCATAATTCCACTTCTGGTCTCTGGAGAATCTGCGGTAACTCTACATCTACCCTCTGAGCCTCAATCACGGCATGGTACACTGCTGGCCTCACTGTTAAGCTGGCCAACACGGCTCTATCATCCTCCCGTGGAACCCGAAAGGAAGATTCCACAACCTGTTCAAATAATCTCCATTCTCGAACCATGAGATATGACACGACTATCTTCCGACTCAAAGCGTCTACCACCACATTCGCCTTGCCCGGATGATAAGAAAGGTCGAGGTCATAATCCTTGATAAATTCCATCCACCTACGCTGCCTCAAGTTCAGGTCCCTCTGCGTGAACACATACTTCAGGCTCTTGTGATCAGTAAAAACCTGAAAATTTTCTCCATACAAATAATGTCGCCAGATTTTCAATGCAAACACCACAGTTGCCAACTTTAAATCATGAGTGGGATGGTTCTCCTTATGCTTCTTGAGTTGTCGAGAAGCATAGGCCACAACCCTACCATGCTGCATCAGAACTGCACCCAAACCTCGACGTGATGCATCTGAATAAACTACAAATCCACCTGAACCTGATGGAAGCACCAACACCGGAGCCGAAGTGAGGCGAGTCTTCAACTCAATGAAACTCCGCTCACACTCCTCGGTCCATACGAAACAAACTCCCTTACGAGTTAACCTCGACAAGGGTGCCGCTATCGAAGAAAAACCCTGAACAAACCGTCTGTAATACCCTGCTAGCCCCAAGAAGCTCCTGATCTCAATTACTGTTGTTGGCCTGCTCCAATCCATCACTGCCTCAATCTTGGCTGGGTCCACTGCAATGCCATCGCCAGAAATGACATGCCCTAGGAAGTGCACCTTGTCTAACCAGAATTCACACTTGCTAAACTTGGCATAGAGTTGGTGCTCTCTCAGAACCTGCAAAACTACCTGAAGATATGTGGCATGCTCCTCCTCAGAAGAAGAGTATATCAGAATATCATCTACAAATACCCCCACAAACTGATCCAGATAGGCCCTGAAGACCCGGTTCATCAAATCTATAAAAGCCGCCGGAGCATTGGTTAAGCCAAAAGGCATAACCAAAAACTCATAGTGTCCACACCGAGTCCTAAAGGCCGTCTTACTAATATCAACCTCACGGATCCTCATCTGGTAATACCCTGATCTCAAGTCAATCTTCGAGAACACCTTCGCAGACTGCAGCTGATCCATCAGATCATCGATCCTCGGAAGTGGGTACTTGTTCTTGATCGTCACCTGGTTCAACTGTCTATAATCAATGCACAACCTCAGAGAACCATCCTTCTTCTTGACAAATAGAACTGGAGCGCCCCACGGAGAAGTACTGGGACGAATGAAACCCTTATCCAGCAATTCCTGTAATTGTGCCTTCAACTCAGCGAGTTCAGCTGGTGCCATCCGATACAGGGCCTTAGACAGGGGCGCCGTACCCGGTGCAAGCTCAATAGTAAACTCAACCTCTCGCTGAGGAGGAAGGCCAGGCAACTCCTCATGAAACACATCTACGAAGTCACACACTACAGGCACCTCCCGAGGACTGGGACTACCACTAACATTAGCTAGAACAACAGAGGCAAGGAAGGCCTCACAACCACCAACAAGTAACCTCTGGGCCTTAAAGGCAGAAATAAGAATACGTCGAGAAGAGATCCTAATACCTTGGAAATAGAAGGTCGGGATGTCCGGAATAGAGAAACGCACCCTCTTCCTGTAACAGTCCACCTCAGCATAATAAGCCTCCAACCAGTCCATGCCCAGGATGACATCAAAGTCGCGAATGGCGAGCACAACTAACTGGGCAGGTAACTCATGGCCCTCAATGGTCAAGGGAACATCACTCAAACAGTTATAAGACAACAAGAAATCCCCAGAAGGAACCTCTACCATCGATCTATCAGATATCTCATCAACGGGTGCGGAAAGAACATCTATGAACTGCTCAGAAATGAAAGAATGCAAAGCACCCGAATCAATCAACACATGTGCAGAGTTCCCAAGGACAGAAAGTGTACCTTCCACCAAGTTGGATGCGCGAGCCTCCTTCCTGGTGATAGCTAGAACTCTCCCCTGAGTTCTCGGCTTCTTCTGATCACCTAGTCCCTGCCCCTGACCACGCCCCTGTGGGCAAAACCTCGCCAAATGGCCCTGCTGACCACAAGTGTAGCACCTCCCAGAAAAAGCAGGACACTGAGTCCCACCGTGAGTGCCACTGCAATGCCGACAGGCTGCCTGAAGCCTCTGAGCTGACTCCTGCTGCACACTGGACACTGACTGACTCTTCCTCAGTCTGCTGCTACCGCTGCTGCCGTTATTGCTACCACTGCCTCGAAAGAACTTCCTGAACCTGGAGCCGAGTGAAGACGATCTTGATCCGGACGAAGGTGGCGCTGCCGCGGCCTTCCCCCTGCCACGAACTAGCCCCTGAGTAGTTAGTCCCCTCTCCCGGGCTGACTGATCCTGCTGTGCCTCTACAGCCGCGGCACACCTAACCGCCGATGCCAAATCTGTACAATAGTGAGATGCCACAAAACTCCTCAGACTGGACCTCAGTCCATCTACAAACCTCTCAGTCCGACGCTCCTCGTCTTCTGAGATAAAAGGTACAAACCTCCCAAGTGAAACAAACTTCGTCTGGTACTCAAGCACTGTCATGCTTCCTTGGGTCAACTCCATAAATTCCCTCTCATTGGCCCTCTGAACATGCCTAGGAAAGTACTGAGCATTGAATTCCTTCACAAAAGTCTCCCATGGAACCTCCCTGAGGCTCCTATCCGCATAAGACAAACTCTTCAAAGTGGTCCACTAGTCATAGGCATCATCCTTCAACATGAAGGTAGCCAACGGAGTCCTCTCAACTGCTACACAATCCATAGTGTCAAAAGTCTTCTCCATCTCCCTCAACCAATGAACAACCTCATCAGGGTCGGGACGACTGGTGAAATGAGGCGGCCTCAGCTTCAGGAATCTCTCCAGTGTAGCTAAAGATCCTCCTCGAGCACTGGAACTCTCACTAGGGTCTCGGGTCTGGTATCTAGCCATCGTGTCCATTATAGCCTCCATGAAATGTTCCACACTCGGCCTACCGGCCTCAGATCCACTAGGGACATCTCCTCGCTCTCTAATAACTGGCATCCTCTTCCTATGAGTCATCTAATCGCCTACAATCACAAAATCGAAAAGTTCTAATTAGAATTATAAAACCTAAAACCTATACTACCGTCGTGCCTGTACGGGATAATGTAATTATTTGCCGGACTTACAACATTTAACCTAGTTATTCATTTATTTGCCAGACCGAATGCTCTGATACCAACTGTAACGACTCGCCACCCTATAATCGGGGATCCGATTACTAAATGGGTACCGAATCATTATTTTGGAACCAAACCAGGATCTAGATAAGTCTGGGAAATAAATAATCAACTAAGCTAAACATTCACATCGTATTGAACTGAAAAGGAAGTGCAAAAAAATTAAAAGTTATTACAATGCGACTGGACACAGCAAAGAATTACATACTCCAAAAAAGAAATAATTAAGCGTACAGGCTAGGAATAAAATAACAACTACGTCGGGGCATACCCCGGAGTAACAACTGCTCGCGCGTAACTCGAAGCAACACACTCCTCGCTAAGCCTGCCTGGAACCCTCACCTGAAAACCACAGGGATGAGTCTCAACAAAAAGACTTAGTAGGGATCCTTCAATCCCCACTGCCCACACGCACACCCACAAGTGCAAAAACGCAACTAAAGGTAAAGTAAGCAAGTAAAGCAGTAATTACTACTCCTAAATCTCGATATAAATCACATGCATTCAAAATATAACATGCATATCTCTGAAACCATTCTACCAGAGAGCCTACAACCAACGTCTCGGGAAAACACGCCAACCACACAAACGAAAGTGGGAAACACCGACCCGCTGAGACCAAACAGTAACCCCTCGGATAGCACGCTAGCTACTCCGGCCCAACTGGCTCAGATGGTTACTCCTTTCCCCAGCACGAGTGACACTTCACAGGTACCTCTCCGACACCGGTACTAGCTAACCCCGGGGTTCACCAGGTGACCCTCTCTCACTAGGCGTCACCCCGCCACTGCTCCCACCGGTGCTGTGTCCCTCCCACACCGACACAGGGTGTCAAGCGCTACAACTGTCACTCTAGGTCCACAGTAGCACACAAAACACAGCACAGTGCGATCCGATCACGTAAAAAGTCCACGGTCACACGAAACACAACGCAGTGTGATCGGGTCACAAGGAATCCATCGTCATCGAGTATATTTATAGCATGCATTAACTGAACTATCTAGCAGTGTAAACACACATTAATAACATGAATTAATACAGTTCTGTCTTGAATCGCGTCGCCCAAGGCCGACGCCATTCAAGCTTCCTAAACTGGTTCAAGAAATCTCGGCCTCAAAATATGGCCTAAAACGCGTCGTCCCGGGAAGCTGCCATTTGAAAAGGCGTCGCTGTCCTTGGAGGTCGTTCACAACAGAAGTCCCCTCTGACAGAAACCGTTATCGGGATGATTTTTGCCTAAATGGCTTCGTGCTGGCCCGTCGCCATTCTGAATGGCGTCGTCCTAGCGCGACGTCATTTAGTGCCCGAAATCAGGTTTTTGCACCTAGACCCG
Organism: Zantedeschia hybrid cultivar; assembly: GCA_030544215.1. Lineage (NCBI taxonomy): Eukaryota > Viridiplantae > Streptophyta > Magnoliopsida > Alismatales > Araceae > Zantedeschia > Zantedeschia hybrid cultivar. Next base: position 48,930,152 of record JARZZO010000009.1, read on the forward strand.
AGGGTCCCCTTTAACCCCAAATTCGTCCCAAAAACATCCAAAACAGGGAAAATGAAAAGGGAAACCAATCCATCATAGGAAAACCCACAAAGCCACATTCGTAGAAACCACCATAACCATGAAGAAAGCCGCTTAACATGCTTATTTTACCCAAAAACCCCATACACGCATCATACTTTAAAGTGGGAAAACATGGTTTTAAGTTGAAACACCACGGGGATCGTCACCCTACCGATTGCTCGATCTCCTCCAAGCTCCAAGCTGCCAACCCGTCTCGCCCCCACGCCGTCGCCGGTACCGCCGAGGACGTCGTTACTCCACCGGGACGTCGGCCGCCGTCCGGAGAGAAAACGCCGCGGAGGAGATGGTGGTGGTAGTGGTGGGAGTTAGGAGGTCGATGGAGTAGAGGGAGAGATGAAATGGTGGGAGGACAAGAAGGAGGGGGAAGAGAGATCGCCGGAGTCGCCGGAGGAAGTGAGGAGAGAGAGAAGGGAGGAGGAAATGAGGGAAAGGGAGGAGGGTTCGCGGGGTCAAGCAGAAGCTGGATAAAACGCGTCGTGCGGCATAGACGCCTATCAGTTGACATGACGGGCCGTACTGACAGAGACTCTGAAACGCGTCGCCCATCAAAGATGCCTTTCAGACGATAAGACCGGCGCCGTACACTGAAAACTCAGGGTCATACTCTGAATGGCGTCGTCCATCGAGGACGGCGTTCAGACGACACGACAGGGGCCGTACTCTCGCGGCCCGAAGTCCGCCCACGTGGCACAACAGCAACCCAGCTAAATGGCGTCCACCCAGCAAGACGCCATTCAAAAGGCGTCGAGCATCCTAGACGTCATTTAGATGGCACTCCCCTGACCCAACAAGGCCCAAACCAGGAGATCCGACCCAAAAACTGACCTGATAACCGGATCCGAAACCTCAGTCCTTACATGGCATATGCTTGATGGCATCAAAGAGTGGAATATTAATCTGAACTTGTTTGAATAATTCCATTAATTCCTCATTCTGGGCCAGTTTCTTCCTGGAATTGGGCTTGGCTAGTAAAGTATTTGGGAATGGCACCCTTGGTTGATATGAGCTTGGGCCTTTATCCAACTTTCCTTTTCCTTTCGGATGCCACCCCCCCCCCCCCCCCCCCAACTTTTTCCATATTGGGCTCAGCTTCACTCTCCACTCTCACTTTCGACCTCCTGAGGTCCATTGGTGAAGGCCACGTCTTCAGCCTTCTGTGGGTTCTCCAAACATTTCCCACTCCTAGGGGCCGAAATAGCTTTAGCATTCTCAAATTGCGGCCAATTAGGTTGTGCTAATGGGCCAGGTTGAGGTAATAGGCCTGATTGAGGCAGAGAACCCAGAGGCTGATTCCTCTGATTGGCAATGGGTTGACTAGGAAGTTGGCCCATTTCCCTCCTCATAGTTGCCTCGGCTAATTGCCTCATTTGACTCTCCAACTTAGAAATAGATTGTTGTTTGGTCAAGATAAGCTGTTGGAGTTGTGTGAATTTGTCATCAAAGTTGGGCTGAGGAGGTTGTTGGTAAGTAAATGGAGGAGGATATTGGGTTGAATGCCCTGATTGGAAGGATTGATAGTGGGCTGGTTGAGATAATTGAGCCTATGAGAATTGAGCCTGTGGTCCCCTAGCATGTGTATTCCTGTAAAAATTGGGTTGATGTTGAAAGGAGTTATGGGGCTTTTGGGCTTGATGCATGGGTGGATTAGACATTTGCAATGGGGCCTGTTGATTCTTCCATACAAAATTAGGGTGGTTTCTCTGGCCTAGATTGTAAGTGTTTGAGAATGGATCATTACTGGGCCTCGAGAATCCCTGGGCGGCTTGAACTTGTTCTTGAATGAATGGTAGAAGTTGGGCCGCAGTTGGGCATTTGGTCACTTGAAGGGCCGGACTTATGCACAAGGCACAAATGTCATGAGGAATAGAAGATTGGCCCTCATATGGACTAGATGGTGTTGGGTAGGTAGGTTCTTGTTTGTTTGATGCCAAGAGTTGGTCTAACTTTTGGGCCAAAATTTCTACCTTATCTAATTTCTGATTGATCAAATTGATGTCCATTCTAGATTCGGGCTCTCCAAGAGTCTTCAATTCATTTATTCCGTCCCGTTTAGATGGCCCAACAGACCTCTCGTAAGATGAGAGAGAACCATGATTAATGGAGTTTTCGCTTAGCATTTCAAATAGATCATAAGCCTCGTCTTCGTTTTTCATGATAAACGCCCCTCCACATGAGGCATCCACCATTTGTCTGAATTGTTCAGACAATCTTCTATAGAATGCTTGGACAATTTTCCACTTTGATAGCCCATGATGAGGGCATTTCCGAAGCAATTCTTTCAATCTTTCCTATGATTCATGAATCAATTCCCCGGGAGTTTGGGTAAAACCTGTGATGGCCCTTCTCATGGTATTGGTTCGCCCTATGAGATAGAACTTCTTGAGAAATTCTGTCTGCATTTCTTCCCATGTCCTAATGGGCCTACCTATAGTCCCTAGCCAATATTTGGCCTTATCTTTAAGTGAAAAGGGGAATAAGGTCAACTTAAGGGCATTATCGGTGAAATTCTAGACCATGGAACAAATCTCTAGAAATTCATCCAGATGCTTATAAGGGTCTTCATTTGTATTCCCATAAAAAGATGGGAGCATCTGAATAGTGCTTGATTTAATCTCATATTGATTGGCCGGATTCTGAAGAAGGTGAATGCAAGATGAAGGTTGATATTGATTTGGGATAAAATAGTCCTTCATTTGCTTCGAGGGATCATGATTATCGGCCATTTGATCTTGAGTTGAGTTTCTTTGATGAATAATTCTTTCAATTTCAGCAATTGGTCCTAGAAGATTAGGGCTTTGAGATCTCCTACCTTGCATGCATTAGGACGAAGAGAGAGAAGAAGGATTTGAACTTTATTTTTCTCTCACTTTATTTTTCTCTTTTTTTTTTTAATATATATGCAAACAAATTAGCAAACAATATTAACCTAATGACCTAAGGTTGACCTAGACTTCTAAGTGAATTTTCTTACAAGGTGGATGGGGTCCACCTCAAGTTACAACGACAATCCACCTTGAGGTGGACCTAATTAAGGAACCACTTTTCCGCTTAGGCATTTGCCGTTTAACCTCAAGCCTAGACACCGTTGCCAAAACTGGAGGCAACTCGAGATTTAAACTGCTCACAGTGTAAACCCTAAAGTCCCTTTCGACTTGCTTTTATTAGGTTTAGAAAATGCCAATGTAAGGAAGGTGATTTGTGGGCTAAGGAAGGGTGATGAAATCCTCATCTTATGTTGTTATGGGAATCGCCCTTAAAAGTCTTTTTCAATGCAATGTAATAGTCATATCAAGCAAGAGGTGTTTATGCAATCATGAATGACTTGCTATAAATGAAAAACGTACCTTTATCCTGCAAGGGGTGTTTATGCGCCAAAAATTGAATGGTCAGTTTTTGGCGCTGTTGCTGGGGATTTAAATTTTTTATTTTGATTATTTTGGATTTAGTGTAATTACTCTTTATCTAATCTTCTTCCTCTTATTTTTGTAGGTGCATATAAAAAAAAAAGGAAGCGAAATCATTGGTTAGTGTGTTCCAACTCTTCCATTGCTATTTTTCTTTATTTCTTTTTCTTAGTTAATTTCATTTTTTGTGGTTTCTAATTTAGATAGGTTTCCATTAATAAAAAAAAAAAAAAAGTTTCAAATTCAAATTTAAAAATCATCATTCCAAGATTAGAAACCATCCATGTTGGGTATTTATCATTTTAGGAAAGTATGAATTAGTTTCCATTCTTAGTTATTTCCTTTTTCTGTTGAAGATTACGAGGGAAAGGTACGTTTTTCATTTATAGCAAGTCATTCATGATTGCATAAACATTCCTTGCTTGATTTGACTATTGCATTGCATTGAAAAAGACTTTTAAGGGCAATTCCCATAACAACATAAAGTGGGGATTTCATCACCCTTCCTTAGCCCACAAATCACCTTCCTTGCATTGGCATTTCCTAAACCTAATAAAAGCAAGTCGAAAGGGACTTTAGGGTTCACACTGTGAGTAGTTTTAATCTCGGGTTGCCTCCACTTTTGGCAACAGTGCCAAAAATTGACCGTTCAAACGTATGTGTCGTTAAACACTCGTGCAAACGCCAATCTAAATTAATCCAAACTCATATATTTTTAGCAAATAGCATAGTGAGCATTGGTCGAATCCACAGGGAAATAAATTTTTAAACTTTAAAAACTTTGGATTTTGATTATCTAAAAATAACAAGGATTTGAATTAACTAATTAATGATCTACTTAAATAGTAAATTAGTTAACTAAAATAACTAATATTAGAAAACCTAACTAAAAGAGCCAAAACTAGAAAATAATTACAACTCTATTTGAAGAAGAATTAGGATTTGGATCAAAACAATCTAAACAAAAAGATCATTAATATTTGAATATCAAAAAAAATATGTAACTCATCCATTTAAGAACTAGAAATCAAAATATTTCTGGTTTCAATCTCTCCACAAGTAAACAACTAACCTAATTTAATAACTAAATTACTAAACAGAAATAAACAAAAAAAATCAAGTTAACAAGGAAAGCTCATGTGGGATGCCGACGCAAAGGACCAAGCGGGGACTCGTGGCAACAGTTGGGCGCAGGGGGTGCGTTGGACAGTCAGACTGTCGCTAGGCGTTGTGCGCCGGGCTCGTACGGCGGGCGCTTGGCGCGTGGCAGGGCGGAGCAGAGGGGCGGCGTCGGGCGACACGACAGGCGTGTGGCTGGCGCTGACGGGGCGGCGGCTGGGCGGTAACTACCCGGCACAGGCGACGATGTCCGCCCATGCGAACGCGCACGAGGCGCCGCATGGCACTGGTGGGGCCTGGGACGGCGGCTGGCGTGCTTGGGAGACGATGAGAGAGAAAGAGAGAGGATAAAAGTATGAGAGAGAGGGAGATAAAGGGGAAGAGAGGAGGGGGCATGCGGGAGCAGAGAGAATAGAGAGGGAGGGTGGCAATGAGGAGAGAGACAGAGAGAGAAAAGCAGGGAGGGAGAAAGTATGCGGGTGAGAGAGGGAGCAAACAGGGAGAGAGACAGAGAGGGGAAAGGTGAGGTACGGCTCCCAAAACCCTCGAGGAAGAGAAGAAAAAGCAAAAGAGAGCCAAAGAAGGGAGGAAGAAGTCTTTAAAAAGGGAGGGAGTATTTTCAAAAAGAGGAAAGGAGGGAAAAGGAGGTGGCGGCTAGTTCAAAGGGCTCTCTTTGGGCAAAAAATTAGGGCAACCATATTTAGGTAGCCATTGTTTGTTTTGTCCCTGATTTATTCTTTTTGCCAAAATGAGTGTTGTTTCTACTGAGATTCGAACATTGGACCTTCAACAGGTCTCTAGGGACTTAACCACTACAGCTTCTTCATGTCTTTTTTACACAAAAATAAATATAAATTAGAATTTTATCATGAAAAATATTATATTTATGCTGAAATAAATTTATTTATCATCTCAGTTTTGTCGAAAAATCGCAAATGCACTATACTCCGTTATTTACATGAAATGATGATGTTTTTAATTCAAAATTTGACAAAATTGATATCGTTAGAATCAGTACAAAATTATCTATCATTTCATGTAATTTTAAACATAAAATCATGAATATAGTGCATGCATTTGTTCTTTTAACGATCAAAAATATCAACTTATCAGCTCTCAAATCTAAGAATTCAGCACTTCTACTTCTATCTCAAATCAAAACTTAGCTATTCTATGACCTACAACCTAAGATCCCAAATCTATCCACTAACTCTACTAGCTTAACAGATCCGATGATGTGGAACTCAAAATTCTTAAATTTGCTTTAATACTATGTTTTGTAACGCCCCGAATCCTGTATCCAGTCATATCTGACTTTCGGTAGAATTCAGAGACGGTATAGGTACGGAACATAGTACATAAACATAACGGAAATGAGAGAATAAGAGTCCACAAGACAAAATAAATAGCCATCTATGGAAAATTCTAAATAATAATAAGCCAACAAAATTCACAAAAGCCTCATAATAAACAACTATTTATGAATAACATAATCAACTTCTCTCAACTCCCTAGGATCTCACAAATTACATAATACACTCGATTACTCCTACTACATCAATGTATTAAAATAAAAAGACTCATATATCACAATTAGCCTCGAATCCAAAACTCCAAACAATTCCTACGCCTCGTAGTCAGAATCAAAGTCTAACTCTCTAACCACTTTTTCTGAAACATTATCCAATAAACTTACGGAGTACAAAATTCAATAGACATCATCCCCTCCACAAGCTAAATATATCATAATTGAAATTCACATGACAATCATATTATAAACAATTCACAATACAATATATAGATCAAATAAGAGAATGATACAAAACAAGATCTCACATATGTCTCATATCAAATCAGATGCATTTTCTAATAATCTAAAACAAACATGTTAATTCATAATATTTATCATATATATCAAACTTTCTTACTCGCTTGAAAATAGACTACTAGCTATAAACATATTACATAATTCTTCTAACACATGGGGAGGCACATATCACATAGCGTATGACTCAATATAATTAGTAACATATAACCAAATTATATATTTCAAAATTTAGATTTATCAAAATTTTACATAATAGAACAGATTTATAATACTCTAAACTAAATTGAAATGATTCATATATATATGTAAAATTATCACAATTTCATATCTTAGTCGAACAAGTATCCTAACCACAACATAAGGAGCCATACATACATACATTGGATACTTAGGCAATAGTACCAAGTCTTCGTTACCACGGAACTGGGGATCACACATATCCCACCACTGCATCATAATGAAGTAAGTTTCATGAATTTTACCTATTGTCCTTGAGTCACATAATACCCTATCCAATAAGAACAATTACATTAGAATCGGGCCACATAATCCCCTTAAGATGGCAATGTCCATAACACATATTAAATTAGATGGCACATGTCTTACAGAGGTTAAAATTCATCATAATCTGAATTTTATATTAGTTATATAGCCAATGATATATATATATACAAAAATAATACCTTTTTCATAAAAACTAGGCATTTTAAAGACAATACAATGTTATAGTGTGAAATTTCCTATAAAATTGCTTCTAACAGGTTACAAATACATGAAAAATATTATTTGAAATCTCACTGAATTTTTGTAACATTTTTCATAATTTTCATATATCAAAAACTCTTTTTTAGGGCTAAAATTTAATTAAATAATACAAATAGTAGCAAATGGATTCACAAAATAACCCAACTTGGCATAAGTAATAAAAATACCTTATTAAAAGTGTCTAAAAAGTTTCGTTAATATCCGAGTTCATATGATACAAATTTAGACATTTATAGAATGCTCCAATTGAGTCACTAATAGTACTTCTAAATTAATTATTGAAATAAATATCAAATAAAATTTAAAAATTATAACATTTTTCAGACAAGTTTAAAGCATCTTGATTAATCTCTAGTAAAAATTTTAGGTCAATTGGAGTTAAAACAAATGAAAACAGGTATCAGGAAGTTCAGAGGGAAAACTAAGTTCTGAGCTGGGGCACTCAAGATATCGGTCGACCGACCCAATCATACCGGTCGATTGAATCCGAACAGAACAGTTAAAACATATTTTTTTTCAAAGTTTTATGATTCCATCTTTAAATTTAATGGTTTCTAATCAAACTTAATGATATTTTCACCATATTTTAGGCACAGAAATATTGAAAACGAACTAAGCTTTCCACATACTACAAAATATCCATACTTTGGAGAATCATCACCTATCTCTTACACTATAAATCCCCCAAATCTAAAATCCACCAAGTGATCCCGACTCTCAGGAAGAAGCACTACTTCTTAGCCTTCCTCCTCGACCTTCAATGCTCCTAGAAGGCAAGAAAATCACGAAATTATAAACTATCCTCAAGAACAACCTTTATCTTCATTTTTTTCTTCAAGAACATGAACAAAAACCCACATTTCATAATGTAGAACGATAGCTAGGTCGAATCACGCCCCCAACCTCATATTGATAGAATTAGTATCCATCTTCTAACCCCAAACAACTTCAACAAACCACCTTTGGATTGGATTAATCCTCCCTTCTACGAATTACGGACAATCCGACTCTAAATCGGACTCCTCTCCCACAACTCTTCCTTCCCAAACTGAACTTTCAATTTTTTTTGGCTAAGTAAACGAATGAATCAGTAAAAATGGTCTTCTATAAAATTTTGTATCTCTTAGAGCTCTTTCCGATGGTATCAACTATGCTAACATCTGAACTACACACTGAGAGTTATTGTCAAAATATTGACTTGTTGTCTTGAGTACCCCAACCTAGAAAGCTTCTCTAACTTAATAGGCTGAACTACCTATAACATTTGATTAATGGGCTTACTCTATTAACCATAATACACTCTATCTGACCTTTTATTTATTATTATTATCATTTATATTTTAAAAAAATACCAATTATTACACCACTTGACCATCACTGGAGTGGCCATAGTTCAAATCCTGACAATAACGGAGATTATTTTTGTAAACAGAAAAAAAGTAGGGACACAATGGTCTTAAATAACCTGAAAGGGTGCCCTAACGTTCTCCCCAAGAAACTCACGAGGGCATCCGCCACCCTCTTTTCTCTCTTTCCTTTTCTCTCTCTCCCCCACTCTTTAAAAACCCCTATAACCGCACCCTTCCTCGGGCCTTCTTCTCTCTCTTTCTTCTTTCTCTCTCCCTCTCCCACCGAGCCCTCTCCCTTTCTCTCTGTGTTTCTGCCTCTTTTCCTCTCTCTCTTCCTCTCTATTTCTCTCTCCTTTCCGTCGCACTCTCTTTCTCTCTCTCTCCCTCTCTCTCTTCCTCTCTCTCTCTCTTTCTCGCTTCTGCTCTCTGGCTCACCCTCTCTTGCTCTGCACCGGGCCCATTGCTGGGGCATCTGTCACCCTCGCCAACCACCCGAGGGTGACATCAGCGCCTGTGCACAGGTGCGAACCGCGCTTGCGCGTTGTATAGCCCGCCTGCCTATTGTACACCTGCCTCGGCACAAGCCCCGCCACGCATCAGCCTATGCGCCGGTCACGCCCTACCGCCGCCAGCATCACGCCATGTGGAGCTTGATTGCCCTACCGCTCACAGCCCCCATACGCCATGCACGCGGCACACTAGGCTGCCCCTGCTTCGTTTGGCCTACACATGCGCCCTTGTCTACCATGGCACTCTGCGTCCACCTTTTTCCTGCTGCCGTTGCTTTTCCACTGTTGTCGTTGTTCTTGTTATTTTGTTTGCATTTTGTTGAATTAATTTGTTATTAGTTTATTTAGTTTTCAAGGTTAACTTTGTAGTTCTATTTTAGATGCAGAATCTTGTAGCACTCTAAAAGTCCTAGTGCAATATTGTTATTTTTAGCCTTCCATTAATCTCTCTCTTCTAAGTGTAAGTAATTTATTCAACCTGCAACTTAGTTATTTAGTTAAACTTAGTTTGCTGAAATTAATTGGTTCTGTATTAGTGATATTTTCTAAGTGTTAAATAGGAGTTTTAGGCTGTAATTAAATTGTGTAAGTAGTTTCTTTCAAAATATTCAACTTATTTTATTAATTGTTTCTAATTTTTAAACCATTCTCTTTTCAAAGCTCTCTCTTAAGATTTTAATTAAAAAAATTCTAAAGCTTTTGAAACTAAAATCTATTTCTTCGTGGATTGACCCGACTCCCACTACTTAACTATTTCCAATTTAATTGTGAGTTCGGTAATTTGAAGTTGGTTGCCACGATCGTTTAATGACGTGCATCACACGCACATCAATTTTTGGTGCGGTTGCTAGGGAACTAGATTTTTAGTTTTATTAATTTTAGATTTTTTGTAAATATTCATGGATGACATTTTATTTCTTATTTTATAGGTACATAAAACAACAAAACAAAAGGAGCATTGGAAAATTGAAAAAAGAAAAAAGAGAGGGCAATAAAAATCCTCTTTCGGGTGAGTTTGTTCCAAGTTGCCATTCTTGTTATTTTCTTTTTGGTTAGTCTCTTAATATATAGCTAGGTTTCTATTAATTTTTTAAAAAAATCATTTTAAGATTAGAAACTTTTCATGTTTAGGTCATGCATAATTTAGGACTACATATATAGATTGTTTCCTTTCTTGTAAATTTTCTTTTTGTTGAAGATTGCGGGGGACAAGGAATGATTTCTAACTTCCTTAAATACCATGTTCATGCATTTCCATAGTTACATAGAACCCCTTGTTTGTATTGGTTGTGCACTTCACTTGAAAATATCTTTAAGGGTAAGTCCATTAACAAAATAAGGTAGGAATTTCATCACCCTTCCTTAACCTAAAAACAACTATCTCTTTTACTGTCGCACTAACCCAAGTCCATTAAAATTGAGTAGGAAGTAATTATAGGGTTCATAATGCGATTTGGACGTTACTTGAGCCTACTATCACTCTTGAAGATCAGCGTCTAAGGCTAGAGGTCAAATGGCAAACGCCTAAATGGGTTAGTAGTTATTTAATTAGGTCTCTATGAAAGTAAGGGGAGTCTCCTACTACTCTACCTCTTATTTGGCCGATTGACAATTGTGAGGATAGACTTAAATTAGACCTAGGTTAATTTGTGAGAAACGCATCATTTAGGTTAGTTTAGATATAGGTGTCTTAGGATTAATTGAGTGCTAACTTTTTGCATAATAAAAAAAATATTAAAAAAACAACATGGAGTGGACCCAAATGAACCAATTTCTTGGCCCATGTCAAAACGCTTTCACATCTTACAATCTACCTTCTTATCAGGAGAACTGTTGCAAGTGGGCCACCCCAGCCTATTATGCTAACCAATAAAAAATGATGTTTCCGATGTTGCAAGAATTGAGTAGGTCAACACATTGAGTTTCTTTGGGAGAAAGTATGTTGATATGGACTTGGCCCAATAATTCTATCATCTCTTTTGTTCGGTCCAGCTTCTAGTGGCTAGTGGCTTGAGATTCTTTGGCACCTAGGAAAATGAATTATGGGTAGATGAATATTTGAGTTTTCACCAAACTCCTTCTCGTCCCTGTCATCTTCCCCCAACTTACCTACAATAGGCTCTTCCTGATGATTAGCTAGGTCTATGGATTGAGTTTCCACCTGATACAACTCCTAAATATTATCCACTTTCTCCATTGGGAAGAATAAAAATTCAAGATCCAGACTAGCATGTGTATTTAATTCTTTTGTAGAAAATAGAAAGTGTTCAAAGTCCAGATTAATATCTAAAAGGACACTCACTTTTTCATCCTCTTTTTCATCATTTAAGCTCTCCTCTAGACTGATAGGTGGGATCATTGATGCATGTTGTTGCTTAGTCTCAAGGTTCCCCATATGTATGGATTGATTAGTACTAGAATTCTCTATTTCCTCCTGATATGACTATTAGTATTAGGTGGTCTGAAAGCCAATACGATACTATGCATTATTCAGTTTACTAATAAATGACATTAATTCATTGTGTGTCATTAGTTCGATCTATGTTTATCATATCACGATGAAGTCCATGAACATGTGCAACAATCTTCGGATTATGACGAGATCATAATTACAGGACCGAAGACTTATAAACACATGTTCTTAATTGTTCCTAGTCGGAAGATGTTTGAGAAGGACATCAAACATCCGGATAGACTAGTATAGGTTTCTTCAGCTCATATGATGAGGGTGACTGATCCTATAAGTCATTTGTGTGGAGACACTATGATGGACCTGTAGATGCTCATTGGGGAATGAGTTCACTGAACTGATCCGACCTAGAATCGCTGGATGGTATATACCTCACTGTTAACCAGCTCGATTCTTTTGTCACGGTTGCGTGGATGATTCTTGGACCTGAGACACCAAATATACCTTGTTGGTACGTCTCTCAGCTTTGACTTCGACTAACAAATCCCTAACTATGGATTATCAATAAGTCAAATGATTAGGTTCAGAGAAATGCCCTCGAAGGTAATTGTGTGTTCAATATGGGATCATCCGCTCTCGGTATTATGAGAGAGAATGTTCCGGGAATGATGCACTGAAGTCCCTGTCCAGGACGTACTCTGTATCAGATAAAGAGTTATCCGATATAGATTAGCGACATCTGATTCAAGTGAATTGACCAGCTAAGGGGTAATAGTAAACCATACCATAGGTCGATTCGGAAACATTGCACGGATGAAGGATTATATCCGCGCGCTAACCGATGACAGAAAGGTTCCAATAGAGGGTTGCGATAACCCCAATGCCATCCAGAATCACGCGATGTTGCTTGGCATCTAACGTAATCGGAAGCTCGTCCGAATTTACTGTGGGACATTAAATTCGACTGATTAATTAATATAAGGATATTAATTAATTCAGTGAGTCCGTAAAGAGTTACTGGGCTTAATGGGCCATTAACTGGACTGGTATTTGGGCCTAAAGGGTCACACGCAAAAGGTTTTCAAATCGATGGATAATTTGACGGGATTTCGGATAAGCGTGGGTTTTTATAAAAAGCTACAAATACACTTATTATAAAAGAACGGCCGCTAGGTTGGGGGCCAACAACCCTGACCTAGCCGCCACCCTCTCTCTCTCCTAGGCGCACCTCTCAAGGCCTGCCCCCTAGAGGATCTACTCCGGCTCTTGACAGCTCCGCTTCTCGTTCTACGGGAGTTTTCGAATCCGCATGTCGCGGCGGATTACGCGTAGCCAGACGGGATCTAAAGACGCCACATCGAGGGAGGAGAACCGTGCGGATACCGCTAGAGGCCGGGCACCTGTACGGCTTGCGGCATCGCTCCGACAGAACCGAAGAACGAACGCGGATTCAAATCCGCGCAAGGTAAATTTGATTTACCATTTAAGGTTTTAGTATATCAAAACGGGACGGATCCGTTCCCGAAATTATTTTCGCTGCGTTTTTCGGACGGATCTCGACACAGCGAACCCAACAGTGGTATCAGAGCCAAGTTCCACTGTGTTCTTCGCCTTTTAAATTCCGAAATTTAATGTTCTAGTTATATTTCATACATATTATACGATTCTGTTTGAGAAATCATATTCATGAGATGAATGAAATTAATTTTATTAATCTTATTTCTGTAAAAATCGTATTTTTATTGGGTTTCTCGTGTTCTTCGTGGGACGAAGTACAACGCTCATAGGGTGGTGTTCAGATGATCACATGTGATGTGAGGCATCCGGGAAGGACCTTGGTATGACCAAAGGATCCTGTCGGCTACCGCCGATATCACCTTTGGCGCCGGCGTAGGCTGGACGGCGGTGACCGGCCGACAAAGGCCTCCTCGTCCCCTCAGTTAAATGACAGGTTTTAGGGGGGTTCAGGGCACTCCTTTTGGGGTTGGGCAGCACCGACGGCGCCATCCATCGCTGGCGGGGTGACCGGCGACGGTCTGGTGCCCTCCCGGCACCGGAATGGTTGCCGGCCGCCGACTCCCCCTTTCCCCCCCACCGTTTCCTGTACGCAGGTGCCGCCAGCGCCTAGGTTGGGGAGGGGGGGGGGGGGGGGGGGGGGGCAGGGGGGCGGGCTCGGGCCCGTACAACTAGGAAACCCTGGCTGCATAGTCCGACCCGAGCCGGCTGGGGCTCGGACCAGGTCTGAACCACCCTGGGCCCCCTGGTCTGAGCCTATGGCTCAGCCGGGCTGAGTCCTGGTTCGACTAGGGGTGGGCTGAGCCCTGGTTCGGCCAGGGGTAGGCTGAGCCACCTAGGTTGTTTTTTAGAACCAGGATATATTAAGATTAAATTGTTTTTAACTTTTAAATTTTCAAAAATTGTTTTGAAATTAAAGTTTTGTTCAATTTAACTTTCAAGGGATCCATTATAATTGCTTTAGTTCATTAACTTAATTAACAAATGTTGTTATTTGTTAGAATTAATTATTAATTTAAATGTTAAATTGATAATTAATTTTAACAAAATAATCTAAATGTTAGATTCAAATGAGATAATGATTAATCTAATTGTTAGATGACACATTTAGATTAATCTAAACGTTAGATTAATTTTATTATAATTTGCATGGGATATTCTAGAAATTTTTGTTTTGGAATCTCTACGCATATGATATTTGATTAATGCATTTAAATATGATTTATATGCTTGATAATTAGAAATCAATCTTTTTCGAAAATCCTAATTCTCTAAATTTCGTTTGGTCCTTGGTTTATGTAACCAAAATATTAATTATTTTCGAAAAATCTATTTAGCCATGTGTTGTGCTAAATCGTATGTGGTTTGTTTAATTAAAAATTATACGGTGGCCGTAAATGAGCATTATTCTTTGTGGATGTGGATAGTGATATATATGAATGCTTGGATTATTAATTGTTAATAAATAGAGGTCTGTGTACTTCTCCCTCTCTCAGATTCCACTGTATCTCTACCTCCCTCCTTGATGTACTCGCCATAAGGCTCCCTCTTTTAAATTAACATGTAATTGAAATTTATAATGTAATTTGATCTTGGCGGCTAAGCGTGGAGCGAGGATGATCCACAACTGCAACCAAGAAGGAAATGAAGAAGTTCATTTAGCCTATGAGTTTGCAGACTCATGATATAATTGTTATATTGTGTATTTTTGTGTGTTTGACTTTATGGCTTAGGTTAAACCACAGTGCCATCCATGACCACACTAATGACATGTATGCGATGCGTGTATTTTCTTTTGATTACGAATCAAATTAACTAGGTTATTAGTATATATAATATATTCGATATATTTAATACTATCACTTAGGATGAGACCAAAGTAAATAAATAAAACCTTTGTTACAAAGTCTAAGCCGTAGCGCGAGTCATTGAGAATGCACCACGTGGCTCTCCATCAATATAGTTAATAGAACTTAATTCGGTGGTGGCATATACTTAGTATTTACCCGAGATTTGTCATCATCTGTTGAGAGGACTATTAACTATGACATAAGATGTCTTGAGATTAGAGTAGAGGAATGATATAGCTATCCATGTGTTTACTTGGGAACTATATTCCTACTTTACTCTATCACGTATTGATGGTAAAACTTAGACCGGGGAGAATGGTCTACTATTTTTACACGGGACCATTAATAACCTGGGAGCCGAAACATGATTGGATATTGCAAGGAGTTGCAATTACCATGAGATGGTGGCTCTAAGAAAACAGTATAATAATATGTGTTTACCCGAGGTTATACTATGACTCTTGGAGATTCTGATCCCCACTAGGAGACTGTCGACGTCTCCCGCTTTGTATACCTGAAGGTTTTACAGCATGAAGAAAATTAGTAGAAGTAAAACTAGATAAACAAAATCCATATCTTGTTTTAATTAATGACTGAATATCTGCTAATTGTAATTTGATTATCTCTTGTAGGCTAAAATGTCGCACCATAACCCGTTGCGTGGCATACTGGATGTCAATCGTTTGACAGGCCCAAACTACTCAAACTAACTCAGGAACATGAAGATTGTCCTCATGTCTGAGCAAATTGCTTATGTCCTGGATGATGAACCTCCTACTAAACCAACATTAGATACCCTAGAGGAGGACATGTTGACATATGAAAAATGGAAGGAAGATTCCACCATGGCCCAATGCTACATGCTGGCCTCTATAAGCAATGAGTTGCAGAGGCAACAAGAGGAGATGAATGTAAGATCCATCATGCTCCATTTGAAGGAGCTATTTGGTGAGCAGAGCAGGATCGAAAGATATGAGATATCTAAGAATCTATTCAAAGCTTAGATGGCAGAGGGATCTTCAGTACAGACTCATGTGTTGAAGATGATTGAATGGGTGGAAAAGTTGGATGCTCTTGGGGTCCCACTTCCCAAGGAGACGCATATCGACCTTGTGTTATCTTCACTTACACAATCATATGCTCAGTTCATTGTTAACTTTAATATGAACAAGATCCAGACCACTTTGGCTGAATTACTGAACATGCTGAAGATTGCAGAGGGGAACCTTGTGAAGGATAAACCCCAAGTTCTTATAGTTGGTAAGACCGGCAGAAAAAGACTAACAGTCCAAGTCTTTAGGAAAGGCAAAGGCAAGAATCAGAAGAAGCCGAATGTTGTCAAAAAGGACAAAGGCAAGAGTGCTGAGAAGGGTAAATGCTTCTATTGTTATCAGAAGGGCCACTGGAAGAGGAATTGTAAAAAATACCTCAAGGACAAGGCTTAAGGAACTGTGAAGCAGCAGGTCGCTTCAGGTATCTATATAATAGATGTAAACTTGTCAATTAGAGATTATACATCATGGGTATTAGATACTGAATGTATTTCTCATATCTGCACTACTGTGCAGGCACTGACAAGAAGACGTAAGTTAAAAACCAGCGAGGTGGAGCTGAGGCTAGGTAACGGCGCAAGAGTTGCGGCGATCGTTGTAGGGACAATGGAACTCAAGCTGCCATCCGGAGACATTTTTTCATTAGATAAATGTGATTATATACCTAGTATAATAAGGAATATTATTTCTATTTCAAGTTTAGATAGAATTGGGTACACTTTATCTGTTGGGAACAATTGCTGTTCAATTTATTTCAAAAATAAATTAATAGCTTCTGCTACGTTATCTAATGGATTGTACTTATTACATGTGTCTCATGATAATTTCAATATCGGTTCTTTAACTAAAAGAAACAAGTATAAAGTGAACAAAGCCTACCTATGGCATTGTAGGCTTGGCAACATTGGTGAAAACAGATTCCAAAGGCTACATAAAAATGGATACTTAGATCCATTTGATTATAAATCATATGCAACCTGTGAGTCATGTTTAATAGGTAAAATGACAAAATCTCCATTTTCTGGAACTGGAGAACGAGCCACTGACTTACTAGAACTAATACATTCAGATGTATGTAGTCCTATGTCTGTAGTGCTTAAAAAAGGTGTGTGTTCATCATGCTATCATGTGTTTACTGTGATTAATAATATGAAAGAAATTGTGATTGCCAGAAACCGAGGGCTTCAATGGAAAAGTGTTCTCTTACTAACCTTACAAATCGGGAGAGTGTGGAGTTCTTTTATTCCTCTCTTTCGGCCGACCGAAAGAAAAGAGCCTTCTTTCTTTTTTTACTCTTGTTCTTCGGGAGTGTTTCTCCTTCCGTCCAAACTCCAAACTTTCTTTTAAATTTCCTTCAAACCTTGCAAGAAAGATTACAAACAAAAGAAAACAAATAGATTAGAACTAAAGAGAGGTAGTATCTATTATATCCTGCAAAATTATCATGCAACTGAACAAAAGAACTCACTTGTTTTGTGTTCTTTTAAACCCCTAAAGGATGTATAGGCATAGAAAAAATGAAGTGAATGTGTGTGATGAAGTGATGCAATGAAGAACTATATGAAAACATAAATTTAAACTATATGAATCTTATCAAAATTCAATGGAAAATATCAAGAAGAGAGGGAAAGGATGGCCCCTCCATAGCCTTAGTCTTCAATGGGCTTCAAAGGGTGAAAAGGATGAAGAAAATAAAGTTACCCTTGCTGTCTATGTTCTTCCTCTTGAGGGCTTTCAAAAACCTTGTAGGAAGCTCCAAATTCTCCAATAGCCAACCTTTTTTAAAGACCAATGTCTATATGTATTTATAAGAAGTGATTCAAGGGTATGATGGCCTTCAAAAGGACTCTCCCGCGGCTCGAACTTGTCCTGGATGATCATGAAGGGAATTGAAAACCCTTCCAATCTCTAGAACCAGATTATCTCGGCCAAATCATGTTTATCAGAAAACTCTTAAAACACGTCGTTCAAGGGGGACGCCTTTTAGTTAATTAATGCGACCATAATAGTAATAAATCCGAAAAAGGAAGCCAAAATAAGTTTGTAAAGCTAAAAGGCATCGTCCATCTGCGACATTCTTTAGACAATTTAGGAAATTAACTAGAATTAGAAATCGTAAACCTAGGCGGATTAGGACCTAAATGGCGTCGTCCATAGGTGACGCTATTCAGTTAAATCCTCCTAAATTCAGTTAACTGAATAGCGTCACCTATGGTGTATCAGAAAGGAAAAATCACACATTAATGGAAATGATGCGATCCATGATGAGTATGTCTAAATTACCAGTGTCCATACGGGGATATGCACTTAGCTCGGTTATGTATATCATGAACAAGGTACCCAGCAAATTTGTTGAAACCACTCTGTTTGAGATATGAAATGGAAGGAAACCATACCTTAAACATGTTAAAGTTTGGAAATGTCCTACTCATGTTAAAAGACATGATGTTCAACTGTTTCGGTAATCGCGCACGCGCACAATCTCTAGAGGTATCCACACGAGCTCCCACCGTAGACGCAATTTCCTCCTCGGCTTGAGTACTTCGACCCGATCTCAAATCCACCATGCAAGTGGGAGAGAGAATGGACGTTTGCTTCAAGAGAGAGAGGTGGAGAGAGAGAGAGAGGAGAGAGAAAAACTCCAAGGTGTAGTGTACGTTTCCAACAACCTCACCACCCCTCCCCTTGGACTCCTTTTATAACAATTATAGAAAAGCACAAGGTTTATTTCTCATGATTATCCAAGAGTTTGGCCTTGGATAATTTTCCATTTAAATATTCATGTTTATCCTGCGGCTTTTCACAAAAACCCAGATAAATATAATATTTAACATCTCTCACCGTCTTACGAGAACTCTTATGTGTGTGACCATCTAGGCCTATATATCAGTCTGGTTTTAGGCCCACTAAACTTATAACTAATTCTGAAGTTTAGTATTTATTAATTATTATTTAAACATCATATGTTAAATAATTAATTCAATAAATAAGTGATTTATCATCCGATGATTAATCCACTTGATCTTCTGACCATGAACAACACTAAACACTACCTCATGATCCCAGAAGATATAAGGGATATTGTTCCCTTTATTTGAACCTTTCCATCTGCAGATACCGCACAAATAAAATCCTTCACTCATCCAATGTCCCAATAACGCAAGGGTATGGTTTTACAGTCAAACCCTTTATGGCATTATTTAGATAGATTCAAGTACTCAGTTAACTTCTAGAAAGACATCTCTTTCAGTTGACCCTGGCCAGGGATTTCTATGTACACATCCATAGGACATTCTCTCTCCAGTCGTATACCAAGAGTGAGTGATCCCCTGTTGTTCACTCAATTACCTTCGCAAGCTTTCCACTGTGTCGGAGAGACTGACTATCGTGGACTTAATGGTTAAAGTCCACAAGCCAAAGAATCTAGACACAATGGTCTATAAGCAAGGTATCATTAGTGACTCAGGTCAAAGGACCAACTGTGCTACTGCAACGATTGAATTCCCTGGTTGACTATTAGGTATAATGACCATCCAAGAATTCTAATTCGGATCTGTTCAGTAAACTCATTCTATAATGAGCACCCACAAGTTTGTCTTAGTGTCACCACACAAGTGAATGTGAGATCATTCACCCTCATCACATGAGTAGAAATAACCTGTGTCGATCTTATCGGATATTTAATGTCCAATTCAAATATCCTATGATCGAGAACTGTTTAAGATAAGTGACTAAGAATATTGATCTCACTATCATGATCTCATCATGATTCAATATCCTACACACTTGTCTACGGACCTTCATTACGATAGTTAATTTGCGAGAACTATAAATGAAGAAATAATTGTCTTTATTAATATTATGAACTAGAATGTACAATGGTCGACTTTGAGGCCACCCAATTCTATCATTCTCCCACTTGGAGTATAGCCAATCACCCATGTGTCTAAGTCCCATAGACTTAAGGTGACGTTCTAAATTATTTTGAGACAATGGCTTAGTCAAGGGATCTGCTACATTATCTTCGGTTGAGACTTTCTCAACCACTATATCTCCTCTGGCGATTATATCACGAATCAGAGGAAATCATCTCAAAATGTGCTTTGACTTCTGATGCGATCTAGGCTCCCTTGCTTGAGCTATTGCTCCATTGTTGTCACACAAAAATGGAACATGATCTGAAATGCTTGGGACTACTCTAAGTGCTGAGATGAACTTCTTCATCCAAACCGCCTCCTTAGCCGCTTCAGCTGCAGCAATGTATTCTGCTTCGGTCGTCGAATCTGCAGTCGTTTCTTGTTTGGAACTTTTCCAACTCATTGCACCTCCATTTAACATGAACACAAATCTAGACATGGATTTGCGGTCATCCATATCCGACTGGAAGCTCGAGTCTGTAAACCCTCGAAGTTCCATGTCGTTTCCTCCATAGACGGGAAATAGATCCTGTTGGGTTCTCGCGTTTCTCCGGATCTCCCGCGCAGCGGTAATAAAAATAAAAACGGAGATCCGTTCTCGTTTCGAAAAATCTAAAAACCAGATTATCGGATAATCGGTTCTTACTGTGTGCGGATTCGAATCCTCAACTGTTCAGTTCCGTCGGTGCCACACCGCAAGCCGCGCAAGCACCTTGCCTCTAGCGGAGTCCACGCGATCCTCCTCGTGACGGATATCCTTACGTTCCTCGTTCTTTGCAGCCACGAAACCTACGCCGGTCGCCGCAATGTGCGGACGATTTCCCGTCGAACGGGAGTCGGAGAAGCGGCGGAGCAGATCTGGGGATCCGGATCTGGTCTGGAGCGCCAGAGAGAGAGAAAGAGAGGTGAGAGCAGCTAGGGTTAGCAGCAGCTTGGCCTGCTCAGTCCGTTCGCTACATTTTATATCAACCGTGCGGTTTTTCATAAAAACCCCGGTTTATATAAAACCCACTTATTTATCCATCGCCTTGATAATCATTCGCGTGTGACCCTCTAGGCCCAATTACCAGTCTAGTTAATAGCCTAATAAGTCCAATGACTCCTCACTAGCTTTATTAATCAATTAATAACTCTTTATTAATTAATTAATCAACCGAATCAATATCGTACATCACATTCGGTCGGGCCTCCAATCACGTTGGGTGCGAAGCAACACCGCGTGAACCCGAAAGGTATCGGGGTTAAGTAACCCACTCTTGGAACCTTTCCGCCGACAATTACCGCGTGGATATAATCTTTCATTCGTACAATGCTCTCGAGTCAACTCAGGGTATGGCATGCTGTCAAACCCTAACCGGTCGACTTACTTAGATTGGATGTCGTTGATGAATATCGGAAATCTCCTTTCCCGATATTATCGTCCGCCCTGGCCAGGGACTTTCGCGCATCCTTCCTAGAGCATTCTCTCTCATTGTACCGAGAGTGAATGATTCCTTATTGACACATAATTCCCTTTGACGGTATTCCGTTGTACCCGATCCTTGGCTGTTTAGAATCCCGTGGTTAGAGATTCATAAACCAAGATCAAAGTACAGAAGTCCACCGACAAGGTGTCCTTGGTGTCTCAGGTCCGAGGACCATCCACGCAACTGCGACAATAGAATCAAGCTGGTTGACAGTGAGGTACAATGTCATCCAGCGATTCAATCGGATCAATTTAGTGAACTCATTCTCCAATGCGCACCTACAGATTCACCTTAGTGTCTCCACACAAGTGAGTTATGAGATCAGTCACCCTCATCGCATGAGCAAGAGTAATCTGTACTAGTCTAACTGGATATTCGATGTCCTTCTCGGATATCCTTCGACTATGAACAATTAAGAATATGCGTGTTTATGTGATCAGTCTCCCTAGTATGATCTCATCATAATCTGATCACTATCGCACATATTCACGGACTTCATTATGAGACGATAATTAATACGATTTACACACAATGAATATTATGCCATTATATTAATAAATGAACAAGATTTACATAGTCAGATTGGCTTGTAGGCCACTTAAGACTAACAGATCCTTAGTCCTTCTCAAGTATCTAAGGATACATTTGACCGCCTTCCAGTGTTCCTCACTTGGATCACCTGATATCTACTAGTGACACTTAGTGGATGTGCCACATCAGGCCTAGTACATAGCATTGCATACATAATAGATCCTATTGCCGAAGCATAAGGAACTCTATCCATATATGCTTTCTCTTCAGGTGTCTTGGGAGACATTCTTTTAGAGAGATAAATTCCATGTCTCATCGGAATGACACCTCTCTTGGAATTTGTTATGCCAAACCTTTTGACTATGGTGTCTATGTACATGGATTGGGATAATCTGAGCATCCTCTTGGATCTATCTCTATAGATCCTAATTCGCAGAATATAGGATGCCTCTCCCAAATCATTCATAGGGAAGTTTTTGGATAACTAAATCTTTACTGATGACAACATTCCTACATCATTCCTAATGAGTAGAATGTCATCAACGTAAAGTACTAAAAAGGTAACCGCGCTCCCACTGGTCTTTTTATATACACAAGATTCATCTTCATTCTTAATGAAGCCATAAGATTTGATTGTTTCGTCAAATCTTAAGTTCCAAGTTTATGATGCCTGCTTTAATCTATAAATGGATCTATGCAGCCTGCATACCTTACTTGAATGCTCTTTGGAAGTGAATCCTTCAAGTTGTATCATATACACCTCTTCCTGAAGGTTCTCGTTAGGGAACGTTGTTTTCACATCCATTTGTCATATTTCATAATCATATAATGCAGTAATGGCAAGAAGTATTCTAATTGACTTAACCATGGCAACTGAAGAAAAAGTTTCGTCATAGTCAATATCTTATCTTTAACGATACCCTTTCGCGACCAGCCTTACCTTGTATGTGTCAATTTGTCCTTCTACCCCGATCTTTCTTTTAAAGATCTATTTACTGTCAATAGGTATTATACCTTCTGGCAGATTAACCAAGTTCCAAACTTGGTTGGCATATATGGATTGAATTTCTGAAATCATTGCCTCTTGCCATTTCTCTGATTCTTGACTATTCATGGCTTCTTGGTAGGTTTGAAGATCATCATCCTCATTTAAGTGCACTATTGATTTGACGTCATCGATATGTCCAACATATCTTTTAGGCTGCTTAGGCACTCTACCAGATCTGCCAACTTCTTGTGTATTATCTTGAACAATTTATTGAGTCAATGGCTCATCGGATGAGCTAGCATTGATTTGTGAGTCTGAAATTTCTTTCAGTTCTATCTTGCTCCCATTGTCTTCTTTTAAAAGATATTCTTTCCCTAAGAAAACAACTCTTTTTGCAAGAAACACCCATTGATCGCTGGGGTAATAGAAATAATATCCAAAAGTCTGTTTTGGATATCCCACAAACCTGCACTTTTCTGTCCTGGAATCCAGTTTATCTGGATCATGTCTTTTGACATGTGCAAGACAACCCCAGACTCTAACATGCTTAAAGTCTAGTTTCTTCCCTTTCCATATCTCATATGGAGTGGAAGATACTGACTTACTGGGAACTTTGTTTAACAGATATGCAGCATACAATAGTGTATATCCCCATAAAGAAATTGGAGGTTTAGCATAACTCATCAGTGATCGTACCATATCTAATAGAGTACGATTTCTCCTTTCCGATACACCATTTAACTGTGGTGTATAGGGAGGAGTCCACTGAGATAGAATATCATTATTCTTAAGATATTGTATAAATTCTGTACTTAAGTATTCACCCCCTCAATCTGATCGAAGAGTCTTGATACTCTTTCCAGTTTGGTTCTCAACTTCATTTTTAAATTCTTTAAATTTCTCAAAGACTTTTGACTTATATTTCATTAAATATATACAGCCGTATCTTGAGAAATCATCTGTAAATGAAACGAAGTATGAGTAACCACCTATAGCATGAGTGGACATTGGACCACATACATCACTATGTATTAGTTCCAATAATTTCTTAGCTCTTTCTCCATTTCCATAAAATGGAGCTTTAGTGATTTTTCCCATGAGCCAAGCTTCACAAGTTGCAAATGATTCATAATCAAATGGATCAAGATATCCATTCTTTTACAACTTAATGATCCTATTCTCATTTATATGACCGAGCCTACAATGCCATAGGTATGATTTACTCACATATTTATCTATTCGTTCAAGAGACTTATTTACTAGACATACATCATATGCAATATCAAGTAAATACAAATAATTTAATAAATATCTAGAAACAAACAATTTGTCTCTTAGATAAATAGAACAACTGTTATTCTGTAGTTTTATAGAATATCCTTCTCTATCTAAACAAGAAATGGAAATGATATTCCTAATTATAGTTGGAACATAATAACAATCTATTAGTTCCAATGAGTCTCCTAATGGCATCTGAAGTCTTACTGTTCCCACAGTTATTGCAGCAACCTTTGCTCTATTTCCAAGTCTCAGATCCACGTCTCCGCGATTTAATCTTCTTTTACTTGTTAGAACCTGCAAGTTATTGCAGATATGAGAAACATATCCAGTATCTAATACCCTAGATATAGATTCTCTATAAGACAAGTTAAGATCAATCATGAGTATACCTGAAGCTTCACCAAGCTTCTCTTTTGCTTTTTCTACTAGATAAATCTTGTAGTTTCTCTTCCAGTGGCCTACTTTATGGCAGTGGAAACACTGACCTTTATCATTGACTTTAGCTTTGCCTTTTTGACCACTGGTTTACTTTTCACTGGCTTCTTTGGCTTACCTTTCTTAAAGGTCTATCTAGCTTTTCTTTTCTTATCGGTCTTACCAACAAGCATAACATGTGGCTTCTCTTTCTGGATAGTGCCTTTAGTTGCCTTCAACAATGTTGAACAGCTCAACAAGTGTAACCTCAATTCTGTTTATATTGAAGTTGATGACGAATTGTGAAAATGAATATGGCAGGGACTAAAGGATTAAGTCGATGCTTAGGTCGCTGTTCATAACAAAACCAAGCTCTGCAAGCCTCTCAATCCACTCTATCATCTTGAGCACATGAGTTTGCACAGATGTGCCCTCAGTCATTCTGGTCTTGAACAGTTTCTTAGATATCTCATATCTTTCTGTTCTCGATTGTTCACCAAACAACTCTTGTAGGTGATTCAGAATGGCCTTAGCTTCTATGTTATCATACTGTCGTTGTAGTTCATTGTTCATTGAACCAAGCATATAACACTGGACTTTAATGGAGTCCTCTTTCCAGTTTTCAAACATCATTAATTCATCTTCGTTAGCATTTTCACCAGGTTGTTCTGGATCAAGTTGTTCCAGGATATAAGCTAGTTTTTCACACATGAGGACAATCTTCAGGTTACGTAACCAGTCAATGTAATTTGGTCCCGTGAGTTTGTTGGCATCAAGTATGCAACGAAGAGGGTTAATACTCCTACTATTTTTCGGCGATAGTTCTTTAAAAATCAGATTTAGGACTTTTAATCTAGATTTATACTCCTACTATTTTTCGGCGATTTGTACGACCCTCTAATGTACAGAACGGGAGATTCTGGTGATCTCCTAGTGAGGATCAGAATCCTTTGAATATCATGCATGTGATCTTGTGGTAGCACAACAAATCACATCACAATCCTCAGGCAGCCAACTCTTGACAATTGCAACAATTGCAATATCCGATTAGGTTTATCTCCTGAATCAGAATGATCTTGTGGTAGCAAAACAAATCAAACTACTCCGTTAAGTTTATCCATCATTACTTAGATAACATGAATTCGTAGTGCAATCCTTGTGCTAGCATAACAAAACTACACTATTTGTCCATCTATCTTAATGACATCACATGTCGTAGACCTAAATTAATTTCTAAATTAAATAGACCTTGTGGTAGCACAACAAATCCATTTGAAATAAGAATTATCCTTAGATCTATAATGATGGTGGGTAACGTGGATTATTCTCAATATCTCACATATACAACTTAAAATTTTAAAAGAGAGGTTTTAAGTTTGATTTTAAAAATCGAGCTATTAATAATATTTCAATTTGAAGTATCATAACACTTAATAGAAATAAATATAATAGCATAATCCACAGATATCATATAAATGCAAAAAATTTAAAATAGGATGATCATGGACTACTTATTCCATTATGTAATCATCGGAGCCAAACGATGATCCATAATGAGATCCTATGGTGAATTCAGCAATCCGGGTTCCATCTGATGCTAGTCCATCCTCCAGAGGCGTCTTCAGAAGATCCCGACCTCAATAGCTTAACCCGCAAAAAATACATGCAAATATGAACGTAAGACTCGCAGGTCCATTAATGTACATTTAAATAATAATTTGAAACCTTGATCTTATCAAGGGGAGTACAAACTTTGAGGGAGATAGAATGTACATTAGGATTAAGAGATAGGAGGACATGCAAGTCTTATTTAAAAACATTAAATAAAACAAGCATTGCATTCACGCATAATAACCATCACATGATTAATCTAAGTCCATGATCATCCCTTCATGTATCACATCACATCACATGCAACAACATAATTATCACATAATTACTATTGGTATTAAATTTTATAAATATAAAATTATAATACCAATAGATTTTGAAATAACATTTATTTCAACATATTTATGAAACATTATTGATAAACCACAATATAATAAACAATTTAGTTAATCTTAATTAATGGTCAAACAATTTGAACAATAGAAATAAAAATAGGTTATGCATAGTTTTCAATATTAAACATAATTGTTTAACAGGGAAGTTAACAATTTAAAACAATTTTAAAAGAATTAACAATTCCCATAGACTAATTAAAACCCTTCAAATATTAACAGATTAATAAACTGTTTAATAATCTATTAATAATAATAAGAATTAATTAATAACAGTTATTAATTAACCCCAAAAATTAAAATTTTAAAACAATTTTAAAATGGTCTTAAAAGGGTTTTAAAAGGGGCTAAAAGGGGTTTAAAGGGGTTTCGGGTAAGGGTTGTGGGTCGGCTGGGTCCGAACCTAGTTCGGATTTGGCGCGGGTCGTGCGGGTCCAGGTGGGCGGGCCCGCTGACCCACGCGCCACTTCACCCCCATCGCCCGTTAGGGTTTAGGGTGAGGCGTGCGCCTCGTTCGTCCCCGACCGGCGAGGGGTGGCTGGCTCCGGCCCAGGCGATCGGCGGCGAGGCTTCGGCCGGCCCCTACGACGCCAGTGGACATCGCCGGCGACCCCTGTATGCGTTGCCGGACGTGCCCCTCGTCCCTTGCACGCAATATCATCTTGCATGGCCGGGTTTGCCCTATTCACCTGGTTCGCATGCCCGCTGAAAAACAACAAGTTGCCATCGGCCATCAACGGAGAAAAGAGGGGAGAGGGATCCGTTTAAATATAGGTCACCTTTCTGGTCATACCAGAAGGGAAGGTGAAAGCTTATTGCCGTAGCAAAAACCCATGCTATTCTGCCCTATTTCTGTTCATAACAGAGGCAATGATAATATGAATACTAATGTCCAGACTTACAAAACAAGCATCACCGGACCTACATGCAAAATCAGAGAAGCCAGGACAGTCCTGGATTTGAATTGGCCGTGCAGTTTGAGGGGTATTCTCAAGAGAGAGAATACAAAAAATCAACCATGTTAGATCTATCCAATAGGTTATCCACCATTAGGAATAACTATGAAAATTACACCCTTTAAACCCGGGAATTATTTCCGATCATCTTATAAAGATTCCACTAATTTTAAACTAGCCCAAAAATGTGTACAATACACATTCTTTATGTATAACGAGAAATTATCACATAAAACGATGTCGTATTACGATCGAACCAGCAACCTGGCTTTGATATCATTGTAAGGATTCGTCGGAACGCAGCGAAAATTAAATTATTTTTTAGCGTCACTTAGAGAATATGGGTATTCTGTATAAAAGTGATTGGCTTTAGTCCAAGTGGGAGATTATTAGTATTAGGCGGTCTGAAAGCCAATCTGATACTATGTATTATTCAGTTTTTTAATAAATGGCATTAATTCATTATGTGTAATTAGTTCGATTTATGTTTATCGTATCACGATGAAGTCCATGAACATGTGCAACAATCTTCGGATTATGATGAGATCATAATTACTGGACCGAAGACTTATAAACACATGTTCTTAATTGTTCCTAGTCGGAGGATGTTTGAGAAGGATATCAAACATCCAGATAGACTAGTACAGTTTTCTTCATCTCATATGATGAGGGTGACTGATCCTATAAGTCACTTGTGTAGAGATACTATGATGGTCCTATTGGTGCTCATTGGGGAATGAGTTCATTGAATTGATCCGACCTAGAATCGTTGAATGGTATATACCTCACTGTTAACCAGCTCGATTCTTTTGTCACGGTTGCATAGATGATCCTTGGACCTGAGACACTAAAGATACCTTGTTGGTACGTCTCTGAGCTTTGACTTTGACTAACGAATCCCTAACCATGGGTTATTAATAAGTCAAATGATCGGGTTCAGAGAAATGCCCTCGAAGGTAATTGTGTGTTCAATATGGAATCATCAGCTCTCGGTATTATGAGAGAGAATGTTCCGAGAATGATGCGCTTAAGTCCCTGGGCAGGGCGGACTCTGTATCAGATAAAGAGTTATCCAATATAGATTAGCGGCATCTGATTCAAGTGAATCGACCGGCTAGGGTTTAACAGTAAACCATATCCTAGGTCGATTCGGGAACATTGCACGGATGAAGGATTATATCCGCGTGCTAACTGATGATAGAAAGGTTCCAATAGAGGGTTGTGATAACCCCAATGCCATTCAGGATCACGCAATGTTGCTTGGCATCCAACGTGATCGGAAGCGCATCCGAATTTACTATGGGACATTAAATTCAACTGATTAATTAATATGAGGATATTAATTAACTCAGTGGGTCCGTAAAGAGTTATTG
Organism: Zantedeschia hybrid cultivar; assembly: GCA_030544215.1. Classification (NCBI taxonomy): domain Eukaryota; kingdom Viridiplantae; phylum Streptophyta; class Magnoliopsida; order Alismatales; family Araceae; genus Zantedeschia; species Zantedeschia hybrid cultivar. The sequence continues at coordinate 48,958,963 of JARZZO010000009.1, forward strand.
GTTTAATGGGCCATTAACTGGACTGGTATTTGGGCCTAAAGGGTCACACGCAAAAGGTTTTCAAGTCAATGGATAATTTGACGGGATTTCGGATAAGTGTGGGTTTTTATGAAAAGCCGTAAATACACTTATTATAAAAGAACGGCCGCTAGGTCGAGGGCCCGCAACCCTGACCTAGCTACCGTCCTCTCTCTCTCCTACGTGCACCTCTTGAGGCCGCCCCCCTAGAGGATATGCTCTGGCTCCCGACAGCTCCGCTTCTTGTTCGATGGGAGTTTCCGAATCCGCATGTCGCGGCAGATTACACGCAACTAGACAGGATCCGTGGACGCCGCATCGAGCGAGGAGGCGAGGACGATCCATCGCGAGAAGAATCGGGTGGATACCGCTAGAGGCCGGGCACCTACGCGGCTTGTAGCATCGCTCTGACAAAACCAAAGAACGAACGCGGATTCGTATCCACGCCAGATAAATCTGATTTACCGCTTAAAGTTTTAGTATATCAAAACAGGACGGAACCGTTCCCGAAATTATTTCCGCTGCGTTTTTCGGACGAATCTCGACACAGTGAACCCAATAATGACTTCTTAAGGTTCTCTCTGTTTTCAAGATCAGACATGATGTGACTATTTTTGGGTTGAGAAATGTCAAGTTGAATTTGTGAATTAAATTGTTAGCTAAAATCAGGTGACAGAGATTTCAAATTTTCAATGGGCTTGCTAGGCACTTGTTCTAAGTCCATCTTCATAGTGACTTTAGTCAAATAGTCGACCATGACCTGCATTCTGTTAATGATTTGTTGTTGGGCCAATACTGTTTGCTCAACCAGCTTGAATTATTTCTCCTCATGTTGACTTGACGGTTGCAGAGGTGAGTAATTGGGCTGATCTTCAGATTGTAGAGACCAAGGAGAGGGAGAGTAAGTGGGTATTGAATAGTCAAACTATCCTTTAAGATAGGCCTGATCATAATAATTATTGGGCCCAATCTTAGAAGTTTTGGTTATAAGGACTTTGGACATGGGCTTGGTGGGGTTCTCAATATGAATGAGAGTAGTTTTCCCGTCCTAGGTTGTAGAAATTGGAGAATGAATCATTACCTAGTTGTGAGGAACTTTGAGTGGCCCATTCTTGCGAGTAGTTTTGATACTGAGCCCAATTTGAGATGTCTTGTATAAGTAGACTTTGGGTCTGGACTTGCTCAGATTCCCTAGAGAGATTAGGATGGGCTCCTCAATTTGAATTGTAAAAATTTAGATATTGGTGTAATACAGTAGAGACACCCTTGAATAATATGGGCCAGTTCTTAGGTAGATGGGGAAAACTGGACCTTATTTAGATAATCGGATTTTATTGAAACTTAGGGCTAGAGTGAATATTCTCTCAATCTCTGTCTTTGAGAAATTTGAAATCCAAGAATTAAAACCCACGTCAGTTGCTTTGCAGTTAATTGATCAATTCATTAAGCAGCCATGTGGCATGATCAAAGATACTCTCATTCAAATGGACGTTGATTTCCTTATCCGTAATACTAAATCATCTCCAACATTGAATTAGTGCTCCATCATTCTAGGAACTTCTGATCTTTTTCTTAGCGATCAGGTCTTTTAGTCCAATCAAGGAAAGGAAGGGGGGTATGTGGTTGACATGGCCTATGAATCAAGTGGAACTAATCTCTCCTTCACCATTTTGAACGACTCTTTTCTCCTAAGCTTCAATGATAACACTCCAACTTAGCAGCTGCATGCAATACTTGGCCCACTCCAACCAACTAATTTTAATATGCATGCACTAAAATTTGTGCTAGCAGGCATTGGATAGTGTGCACATTGCGTCCGACAACATTAAACGTAGCGGTTATTAAGAGGCAACCCAATGTTTTTAGTTTTATATAGTAAGTTGTTTTCTTTTCAAATTTTGATAATTCGGGTGGCGGTTGGCTTGGGTGTAACGTGGATCCAAGGTACCTTAGGTTGTATCTCTCCTTCCATGATTAGTTTTGGCTATAATTCCTTCATATCTATTATGCCATTGAGGACAATGTCATTTAAGTTTGGGGAGCAACCATCGTGCATTTTTTATTAAATCGTTTGAAGAAAGCTTATGTTTTTCACATATAAGAATTATGTCCAAAATTTTCACATTGTCACACACCAATTGAGCTTTTATTCAATCATGCTTCATTAAAAGAGTCTTAAGCAAAGCAACTTTGATCTAATCAATTAGACAAAGCTTAAAAAGTTCAGAATATTCCCTCCTCTATAAAGTACCATAGCATATATGATTTTCCCAAATACGCGGCAACTTGGGGTGAGTGGAAGTCCCTGAAAGTATAGAGTTGCTGGAGTTGTTATAAAGGGTAGGACTACATATTCTATTTTTTATTTTTTGGGTTGAACGAAAGGAAGGTTAGGATTCGTAATAGGGGACCAACCCACCAACACCCTAAGGAGGCGGTCATCTAAAAAGGGACAGTTGTAAGCTTGCAAACTAAATGTGAAATAGCAAAAATGCTTCAAAAGAGCCAAAGGAATGTGGGTGGCAAAAAGTATACAACTCCTCCTTAGGCAGATAAGAGAATGGCAAAAAGTACGCACTGTCAAAGGCATAAGCGTAATCAAGTGAAAAAGCCGCACTAAGTCAAGTCTCACGTACCAAAATAAGACCAAATCCTAAAAATGTTGAGTCTAGATGAGAGCCAAAAAGCGATCATAGTGAACTGATCAGGAGACTCATTTTACTCTTCTCTCCCCCGAGTAGTTCTTCTCCAAGGGTCAACAAAGGCGAGAATATACCAGAAGGGGCGGAAATGAACTCTAGGCATGTCAATTTTTAATGTACAATCACCTGTTATGACCTTAAGTGTAATGGGGGAAATGAGAACTTTAGCTTAACTAACTAGCCACCATTTAATTATTTGTGAGAAATAACTTTTAAATGAAGCATGATTTTTCTACAACTCATTATAGTCCTAATTTCTCATTGTTTGCATTGCTAAGGGACTAGCAATGAGTAGACTGGGGGGTGTGATAATTATGTATTTTTTAACATTAAAGGGGTAAATTCATATAGTACACATGATTTTATGTGTAAAACTACATGGAATGATACATAATTTTGTGATATTTCTAATGACACCAATTTTATTGAATTCCGAGTTAAAAATATCGCCATTTATGTGAAAAACTAAGTGTTTGTTCATTTGTAGGTTATGACAATTTTTGAATGTCGGGAATGATTAAATAATTCTTTATTTTTTCACAATAATCACTTTATTCACTATAATGCTTAACTTAATTGTTTGTGTGTGCAGGTCACTTATCGAGTTATCATGATCATATAGATGAATAATCAGAGTAAAGTTGATTAGAAGAGATTTCTAAGATAGAAAATACAGTCAAAAGAATTTTTTTAGAATTTTCAAAATAACAAACATATGCTTTTGCCATCAAAACTAATTTTCAGAGCTAAAAAATCAGAAAATAGGCCGAATATTATTAAACAGCATCAAAAAATTATCAAACTTGGTTAACATGTCAACTAGATCATATGTAAAGTATGTACAATGTTTCATAAATTTATAGATTGGTTTGATATGATTTTTGACTCCTGCTTCGATTATGAAAATTCGACAAATTGAATTTAAGCAAATCAAAACAGATGGCAAAATAAATGGCAAACGGGGTCATGAAATTCTCCAGCATTACAGAAAAATCAAGGACAATATAAAAAATCTCTCTACAAAATTTGACATGATTTAGATATGAATCAAGTGAGTAAAAAGATCCACAAGTTGGAATTTCAAAACTATCAGGATAGATTATATAGTTTGAGATAAACATTTTTGAATAAATATCAAAATAACTCAAAAAATTATGAAACTTTTTATAAATAATTATAACATGTAAATCTGTTAAAATTTTAGTTCAATTGGACATTATACAAAGGAGAACAAATATTTGTAATTTAGGTAATCATAGTTGGAAATAAAACATATTGAATGGATAGATTACATATACTAAGATAATAATCATGGAATAAATAGTAAAAAAGATCATAAAAATATGTAACTTGATGATTATGAAGTAGACATATATATTAAACTTTTTATTAATTCATTAGCTTTTAAAAATCTTTAAAAATAATATAATTCTTAATATAAAATTGATCATACTTAAAGTTATCCACCTACCTCTTGAAGAAAGATCGGTTCATAGTTCTCCTATGGCTTCCTTGCTATCTATCAATGGTTCGTTCCTCTTATAAACTCTTCTTTCACATGATCTAAACTCTTTTCCATATTCTCTAAGCCTCTAATAATATATAACATTGACTAAAATCAATTCTCAAAAGAAATAACTATGAATCAACTCTATTCTCTTAAGAATACTATATGAATTTATCCTTGGAAAAGAGCTATGTGTAAAAGAGTTTATACATGACCCTAAGGCTCTATTTATACTTAATTTTCTTCCTAATACAATCACTAATATCCCATTTTTTTGCTGGAGTCGAACTCCAACTACTCATGACTTAATTTCCAAATCAAAGTCACTTTCTACTGCAAATAAGACTCTGTTCACACAACCTATAGTTCCCTTTTATGAAAATCTTTAAAGAAAACCCCCTAAACGTCTGAATTAGTAAAAACTTTCTTCCATAAAGTTTTATAACTTTTTATTATCTTTCCAATACTATATATATCACTATTTTTAGATATTCGTACAAGAAGTTATGTTAATTTTACTAACCTACTATCCTAAGTACTTCGAACTTAAAAATCTCGCAGATTTCTTTCCTATCCAAAGATGTCCTTATTCTGACTAGTAAATGACTTATTTTTAATTTATGGTCTTCATAAAATTTCTAGGTTGTATTATCTTCCTAATGGGAGTTATATTACTTAATATAGAATTTTATACACGAAGTTATGCTTAAAACACCTGGACTATGTCAAGTAAATCGATGTATAGAATCCTAGTTCAAGTAGGATTTCAATTGTGAGTTTTTACCCACTAATTAAAATCTTAATCATACTCAAATTTATTGTGTTCTACTTCTAATCTAAGTCAAATACAACTTTTAGATCGTGGTTAACTTTAATTATATCATCTTTTGTTTCCTAATTCAAATCATAGTCTAATTAAGAGTTGTTTTCTATAGGCAGCCATTTCTAAAATTGATCATCGATATTTTTTACCTTAAAATATATAAATAATAAAAATAGTCTTATACAAAGTTATATATCTTTTAATGACCTTTCCAATGATAACAATCATGTCTTAATCTGAATTATTTTTAGAAAGTTATCATTATTTTACTATGCTATTATATAATGCACCTAAACTAGTATTTTAACTAAATTAGTGGACTATTCTTAATAGTATAATTGGACTAATGGTATTTCATAATTGGGTTAATTTGACCAAATTAAATTATTTAAACTCACTAATAGACTTTTATAATTAGTTAATTGGTTTAACTTAAATTAATTGAATTTATAAATGGATTGTAAAAATGCAGGGTATAATAGAAAATGAGTTAATTGATGGAAGTGGCTAGTTAATTGATTAAGTAGGCCAGTTAATCAATAAAAATAGCAAGATAAGGCATTAAGACTCAATCTGGTGTTCAGGCTAAGTTAATCAAATAATACAAGTCTAAACCCTGGTTAACCCCTGAAAATTGACCAAGTCCTCAAAGTATCATGAACTTTGGTTAAGTTGTAAGATTTGAATATGCCAATTTGATTATATACTATTAAGCAGGTCAATTTGCTATGTGCTATGTGAGCCTTCTTATGTGCTGAAGAATATGTGATATGTTTGTTGCATGGGTAGTGAATTTGAATAAGTAGAACATTAATTTGATTGAGAATATCCTTATATGCTATGGATACATATGCTACCAAATTTGCACCTGATTAGTAGAAAACACATCTGATTGCAGTATACTATAAGTGACCAAGCTATGTATCATCTCTTTATCTAATTTATACGTAGAACTTATTTAATTGTTCATTATTATGAATTAGATATTATTTGATTTAAAACTCTTATTATATGTTTAACATGTGATGAGTATTGATGCCTGTTGAGTACTTGTACTCATAAACCTATTGATCATCTCAAATTCTGTGGACGAGAAGGAAGGGTAGAGGTAACCATTACTTACCTTTTGGGTCAAGGGACTTAGCCTACTGGAGGTGCTGTCTAGCTTAGTTTAGTAGTTTGATTTTCATATTTAGTAGAATTTAGTGTATTATGGATAATGAGAGTTTGGTATAATTTCCCTTATTAGTGAGAGTGAGAGTTTGGATTTCATTTAACTGGACAATGTTATTTGTAGACCTAGTAATTGGCATTTGTTTATTATCAGTTGCTTGTTGGCCTCAAACTCGTGCAACAACCCTGCCTACGGCCAGAGTTCTTCAAGCAAAAAGTTGGGTGAGGTTTTGTGAGAGAAAGAGAGAAGAGAGGTTTTTTGAATGAAGGATTAGTGTTCTAAGCCTTATTGAGCCTTCCAGGAGACCAAGAAGATATGGGAGAAGAGTGGAAGCAAGGGAATTCATAGAGGACCCCGAAGAACCCTTGGAGACCTCCGGAGTTCTATTCTTCCATCAAGAGATAGGTGATAATTACTTTATACATGAAATACTTTGTATTAGTATATTTTCTCTTTATTTTGAGGCTTTCTAGAGATTAAAAAGTGTATAAAAGTCCTAATTTCGATGAGAAATCCATAATGGTTGAAGACAACCCAAAAACCCCAACAAGGACCCAAATTCCGAAGTCTATGTTGGGTTCTCGTGTTTCTCCAGATCGCCCACACAACGGAATAAACAAAATAAATGCAGTGATCCGTTCCCATTTCGAATATTCTAAAATCGGATTATCGGATAGATATCGGAAGCTTCTGATAGCTTCACCTTTCCATGAGCTTTATCGTTTAGAAACTCCTTACAGTCTCTTCCAGTGATTATTCTGCTTACTGTAGAAGCAGTCACCCTTTACTACTCCTCTGTCTTTGTCATTCGACCTTTTATTGTACGTGATCATCTCTTCCTCAGGGGCATCTAATGCCGGTTCAATAGGAGAATCAAATCTAAGGACATAGGCAAAGTGTTCAGATCTGAAGACACTCTTTAAGTTTCTGAGCCAATCCAAGTAGTTCAGGCTTGTCAAAAGTTTGGCATCAAGTATGTCACGGAGTGGGTTATTCGACAAAATAATTTCCTTTAGGAGATGAATAAAATTTATTTAGCAGATATTCAATTATTAAATTTAAAACATGATATAGACTTTTGATCAAGTTTTAACTCCCATTAATTTTCGACGAACTGTATAACCCTGAGTTATATAGAACGGGAGACGCCAACAGTCTCCTAGTGGAGATCAGAATCTTAATGACTTGCAGTACAACCTTGTAGATAGCACAAGAAAGCTGTAAAATAATCAAAGAGCACCCATCTCATGGGACTTGCAACTCCTTGCAATATCCGATCATATCTTTGATCCCAATAGATTTAATGGCCTTGTGGATAGCACAACAAACTACTAATTCTGGCCTAAGCTAACCATCGTTAAGCAACGAGCATAGATTTGCATGCAACCCTTGTCGATAGCACAACAAAGCTATATGGTTCCTCTACCCCGATCATATAGGCATCTAATGCCATAGCTACAGTCTCTCCTCACAATTAGACAAGTCTTGTGGATAGCACAACAAACCTGCCTAAAGTAATTTGAATCCTATGACTATAATGATGGAGGACCACGCGGTATGTTCTTAACTACTCACATTACGGCTTAGAACGTAGATGAGACTCTTAGATAACTTTTATCTTGGTCTCTCCTAGGTGATAGTATATATATATATATCGTATATATTTACTAAATACTATATCTACTTTGATTCATAATCAAAAGAAAACAATGCATTTCATACATGTCATTAATAGTCATGGATAGCACAGTGGCCAACAGTCAAACACGCATAAAATCTAACATAACTATTACATTAGACCATACTGCAAATACATAGGCAAAGGATCTGCATCTTTTCGCCTTCCCGGTTGCAGCAGTGGATCATCCTCGCTCCTTCTTCGGTTGCCTCGATTAGATTAAAATTAATTCTAGAATTACATGTAAATTGAAGAAGGCCTTATGCCGAGTATAAGAAAGAGGGAGGTAGAAGTACATCGGAGTATGAGAGAGGGAGAGGTACGTAAACCTCTATTTATTAACAATTAATAAACATCTATCCATACATAAGACATTCATCACATGAATAATTAAATAAGTGCATATCTATGACCACGGTGTGTTTTAACCATTCCACACATGATTAGCGCATCACACGACAAAAACAAAAGAGTTTTCAAAATAAATAATTTTTGGCTTTCAAAAAACTAGGTTCAAATCAAAATTGGCATTTGAATTTTCAAAACTCTTTTAATAACTTAAGTATGAAACTAAATCAAATTTAAAACCATCAAGACATACATCACATGTGCACACAGTCCAAATTAATAATTCTAGATTATTCCATGCAAATTAGAACATTTCTAATAATTAAAATAATCTAACATTTAGATGAAACAATATTAATAATCTAACAATTATACTATTTGTCCACCAAAGTTAATTATTAAATACTAATTTAACTCTTAAATTAGTTAAATTAAGATTAATTATTAATTTAACACTTAAACTAATAATTAGCCCTAATTAATTAGCAACTAATTGTTAATTAAAATGATTCAAAATCATTAATAACCCAATTAAATAAAATTAGATAATGATTTAATTCCAAAACACTTTGAAATTTTAAATTTAAAAACTAATTAAATTTTAATTGGGTCATTGGGTTTTAATTTTGGGGAAATTTAATAGGAAATAAGGGGAAAGGGGGGGGGGGGGGGGGGGGGGGGGGTGTTCTGCCCCTATATAGCCGAGCCATGGCTCGAGCCCATTGTCTGGGCTAGGCTCGAGCCTTGGCTTGAACCAGGCTCGGGGCCGGCCCGGTCCGCCCCCACAACCTGTTCACCCTACCCAGCTACCTGACGCCCCCTTCTGCAAAACCCTAATATTAATGGCGGCGGGGTGAGCTAGTAGGGACCCAACGGTTGGGGTTTCGGCGACGCCCCCAGCGTCTGTGATGGCCCCGGCGCCGATAGGCCCCCGGTTGTATGCTATAGGGGGCTGGCCGAGCCCTTCTTCATCCTCTTTTTTTTTGGCTCCACACCCCGGGAAGAAAAGAGGCCCCTCCCCTACATTCTGGCCACCTCTAGCCGCCACTTTAGCGTTGGCCTTGAAGCCAACAGTGACCGGCCATGAACCTAGGGTCATCTAGGATGATCAAATCATCATTTATGGTCACTAAGATCTTCAAAACAACGCCGGTAAGTGTTAGTTTTAGCTGGCCTACAAGCCAATCTAACAATGTAAATCTCGTTCATTTATTAATTATAATGACATAATATTCATTATGTATAAATCGCATTAATTATCGTTTCATAATGAAGTCCGTGAATATGTGCTATAGTGATCAAATTATGATGAGATCATACTAATGAGACTGATCACTTAAACACACATATTCTTAATCGTTCCCAGTCGGAGGATATCCGAGAAGGACATCGGATATCCGGTTAGACTAGTACAGATTACTCCTGCTCATATGATGAGAGTGACTGATCTCATAAGTCACTTGTGTGGAGACACCAAGGCGAATCTGTAGGTGCTCATTGGAGAATGAGTTCACTGAACTGATCCGACTGAATCGCTGGATGGTATTGTACCTCACTGTCAACTAGCTTGATTCTATTGTCGCAGTTGCGTGGATAGTCTTCGGACCTGAGACACCAAGGACACCTTGTCGGTGGACTTCTGTGCTTTGACCTTGGTTTACGAATCTCTAGCCACGGGATTCTAATACGCCAAAGATTGGGTACAGCGGAATATCGTCGAAGGGAATTGTGTGTCAATAAGGAATCATTCGCTCTCGGTACTTAGAGGGAGAATGCTCTAGGAAAGATGCGCGAAAGTCCCTGACCAGGGCGGACGATAATATCGGGAAAGGAGTTTTCCGATATTCATCAGCGGCATCCAATCCAAGTGAGTCGACCGGTTAGGGTTTGACAGCTCGCCATACCCTGAGTTGACTCGAGAGCATTGTACGAATGAAGGATTATATCCACGCGGTAACTGTCGGCGGAAAGGTTCCAAGAGTGGGTTACTTAACCCCAATACCTTCTGGGTTCACGCGGTGTTGCTTGGCACCCAACGTGATCGGAGGTCCGGTCGAATTCGATGTGCGACATCAATTCGATTGATTAATTAATTAATAAAGGGTTATTAATTGATTAATAAAGTCAGTGAGGAGTCACTGGGCTTGTTGGGCCATTACCTGGACTGGTACTTGGGCCTAGAGGGTCACACGCAAATGATTCTCAAGGCGATGGATAAATAAGTGGGTTTTATACAAACCGGGGGTTTTTATGAAAAACTACGCGATTAGTATAAAACATAGCGAACGGGCTGAGCAGGCCAACCTGCTGCCAACCCTAGCCGCCCCTCCTAAGTTTCTCTCTCTCTCTGGCGTCCAGAAAAATCCAGATCTGCTCCGCCGCTTCTCCGAATCTCGTTCGACGGGAAATCGTCCGCGCACTGCGGCCATCGTTGCGGCGACCGGCGGAGGTTTCGTGGGCTGCGAAGAACGAGGAACGCGAGGATATCCGTCACGGGGAGGATCGCGTGGACTTCGCTAGAGGCCGGGCGCTTGCGCGGCTTGCGGTGTCGCACCGACGGAACCGAACGGTTGCGGATTCGAATCCGCACACGGTGAGAATCGATTATCCGATAATCGTAGGTTTTAGTTTTTCGAAACGGGAACGGATCGCGTTTAATATTTTATTTTCCGCTGCGTGAGCGATCCGGAGAAACCCGAGAAAACCCAACAGTGGTATCAGAGCCAGGTTCCACTATTTCTCGTCCCGTTTCGCGTTCCGAAATTAATTTTTCTGTGTATTATTCCATGCGTTAGTTCGATCCTTTTGCAGGATCCGTGTTCATGAGATGAACACTAATGTTAAAATAATTTGATTATTTTTATTTCTGCAAATTTTTCGAATTTTTTTTTTGGGTTCTTTGTGTTCTTCGTAGGACGAAGAACAGCGCAGTTCGGCTGCTTCAATCCGATGTTCCCATGTGATGCGGTGATGGCTGGAGATCCTGGTATGACCAGGGATCTCTTTGATCATTAACGGGGCCGGTGGCCGGCGCCGATGAGCTGCACAAGGTGGCCGGAGCAAGCCCCATCTTCTCCTTCTTTATACGGTTTTGAGAAAACTAGGATGAAAGGAGGAAGGATAGGGCTCGGATAGCCGCCTGTGGGGGCGCCGCCGGGGGCCTGCTGGCGTCGGGGCCGCCACCGGCGCCGGGGGGGGGGGGTCGCTGGTCGGGTCGGGCGGCGCCGGGAGCCGACCGCCGGAGCCCCTGGATCTGCTGCAATGGCGGCTAGGGTTTCTGCAACAAGCTGTCGGGTTGCAGCAGGGAAGGGGCCGGCTTCGGGGCCGGTTCAACCAGCTGGACCGGCCGTGGATGGGCCAGGGTCCCTGCTAGCCAGACCGAGCCCAGGCTGGCGCCTGGTTCGACCCTGGCTCAGCAGGGTCCGAGCCCGGCTCGGGCCAAATGGGCTGTGCCCATTTCTTTTATTACCCCTAATTTTTAGGTCCCTATTTAAACCCATTTAAACCCCTTTACTCTATTAAAACCCCTTTTGCTCATTTAATAATTAAATTAGATTATAATTTCATTTCAAAAATTATTTTTGAAATTTAAATTATTATCAAATTTTACTTATTTGGGCAATATGATTATAGAATCATTTTAATTAACAAAGTGTTGTTAATAATTGGAATTGGTTATTAATTTAAATGTTAAATTAATAATTAATTTTAATTGTCTAACTTAAGTGTTAAGTTAGTAATTATTAGTTAACTGGAATTGATTGTCAGTTTAAATGTTAAATTGATAATTAGTTTTAATTAACTAATATAAAGGTTTAATTAGGAGTTATTAGTTATTAGTTTTTATTAGTTATTAGTTTAAGTGTTAATCTAATAATTAATATTAAGCTAATAATCTAAGAGTTAGATTAATAGTTGATAATTAATAAGTGTTAATTATTAGTTTAATGGTTAAATTAGTGATTAACATGTATTAATTAACTAATCTAACAGTTAGATTAGTAGTTAATTAATAATTAGAGTTAATTAATAATTTAAGTGTTAAATTGTTAATTAACTTTGATGGACTAGTCTAAGAGTTAGATTAGTTATTTAATGGTCTAATTGTTAGATTATTAATGGGGTTTAATCTAAGTGTTAGATTATTAAAAATGTTCTAATTGGCATGGAATAATCTGGAATTATTAATTTGGAGTGTGTGCGCATGTGATGTGTGTTTAATACTTTTAAATTTTGATTTAATTGCATGTTAAGTTAATAAAATGAGTTTTCGAAATTCAAATGCCAATTTTGATTGGATCCCAGCTTTTTGAAAGCCAAAATTATTTATTTTGAAAAACTCATTTGTTTTAGCCATGTGATGCGATGAATCATGTGTGGCATGTTTAAAACACACCGTGGTCATGGATATGCACTTAATTTATTATTCATGTGATGAATGGATTGTGTGGATCGTGGATGTATGATTGTTTATTAATTGTTAATAAATAGAGGTCTGCGCACCTCTCTCTCTCATACTCCGATGTATTTCTACCTCCCTCTCTCTCTTGTAGTCGCCATAAGGCCTTCTTCAATTTACTTGTAATTCTAGAATTATTGTAATCTGATCGAGACAACCGAGGAAGGAGCGAGGACGATCCACAGCTGCAATCAGGAAGGCGAAAAGATGAAGATCCTTTGCCTATGTGTTTGCAGGTTTATCTAATATAAATGTTATGTTAGATTGTGTGTGCGTTTGACTGTTGGCTCCAGTCAAACCCACTGTGCTATCCATGACCACACTAGACATGTATGTGATGCATTGTTTTTCTTTTGATTATGAATCAAAGCAAGTTATAGTATTTAGTAAATATATACGATATATTTATATACTATCACCTAGGAGAGACCAAGATAAAAGTTATCCAAATACCCTCAGATCAACTCTAAGCCGTAACGTGAGTAGTTACGAACTTACCGCGTGGTCTACCATCATTATAGTCATAGGATTCGAATCACTTTAGGCAGGTTTGTTGTGCTATCCACAAGGCCTGCTTAATTGGGAGGAGAAACTATGGTTATGGCATTAGATGCCTATAGATCGGGGTAGATGAACCATGTAGCTTTGTTGTGCTATCTACAAGGGCTGCATGCAAATCTATGCTCGTCGCGTAATGATGGTTAGCTTAGACCAGGATTAATGGTTTGTTGTGCTATCCACAAGGCCATTAAATCTCTGGGGACCGAAGCCATGATCAGATATTGTAAGGAGTTGCAAGTCCCATGAGTTGGTTGCTCTTTGATTGTATTACAGTTTGTTGTGCTATCCACAAGGCTGTAGTGCAAGTCATTGAGATTCTGATCCCCACTAGGAGACTGTCGGCGTCTCCCGTTCTGTATAACTGAGGGTTATACAGTCCGTCGAAAATTAGTGGGAGTTAAACTTGAACAAAAGACCTTGTCTTGTTTTAAATTTTAAAAATTGAACATCTGCTAAATAGATTTTACTTATCTCCTGTAGGAAATTATGTCGTCGAATAACCCACTCCGTGGCATACTTGATGCTCTTTTGACTTACCTAATCTACTCAGATTGGTTCAGAAACTTGAAGAATGTCTTCAGATCTGAGCACATTGACTTTGTCCCTAGAGCTGATCCTCCTGCTGAATCGGCATTGGATGCCCCTGAAGCAGAGATAACAGCTAACGATAAAAGATAGAAGGACAAAGGCAAAAGAGTAGTGAAGGGTGACTGCTTCTACTATAAGCAGTATGGTCACTGGAAGAGGAACTACAAGGAGTTCCTTAACGATAAAGCTCATGGAAGAGTGAAGCTGTCTGAAGCTTCAGATATCTATATGATAGATATCAACTTATCAGTTAGAGATTTCACATCTTGGGTATTAGATACCAGATGTGCTTCTCATATCTGCCATGATGTGCATATGCTGACAAGTAAGCGCAAGCTGAGACAAGGTGAGGTGGAATTGAGGTTAGGAAACGGCGCAAAAGTTGCGGCGATTGCTGTTGGAACAGCAAACCTCAGGCTTCTATCGGGAGACGCCTTACTATTAGAAGATTGTTACTATGTTCCTAGCATAATAAAGAACATCATATCAATATCTTGTTTGGACAAGATAGGATATAGGTTGACTATTGAAAATAGAAGTTGTTTGATTTATTATGGTAATAAATCAATAGCTTCGGCATCTTTAGTCAACGGTCTATATCTCTTAGATGTTTCTTATTACAATCTTCAAATTGATAATGCTCTTAAGAAGAGCAAGAATTGTGTGAACCAGGCCTACATGTGGCATTGTAGACTTGGGCACGTTGGCGAAAGCAGGTTGCAAAAGTTGCACAAGCATGGTTACTTAACTGCATTCGATTATGAATCGTTTGCAACATGTGAATCCTACCTTATGGGAAAGATGGCAAAATCTCCATTTACTGGACATGGAGAACGTGCCAAGGACATTTTGGAACTAATACATTCATATGTATGTGGTCCAATGTCCATCCAAGCCAAAGGTGGCTTTTCTTACTTCATCACGTTCACCGATGACTTCTCAAGATTCGGCTATGTATACTTAATGAAGTACAAGTCGGAAGCATTTGAGAAGTTCAAGGAGTTCAAGAATGAGGTAGAGAAGCAATTAGGAAAGAGTATTAAAGCTCTTCGATCAGATCGAGGAAGAGAATACTTGAGTACTAATTTCACACAATTCTTAAAGGATAATGGTATCATTTCTCAGCTGACCCCTCCATATACACCACAGATGAATGGTGTATCAGAAAGGAGGAATCGCACCTTATTGGACATGGTGCGATCCATGATGAGCTTTTCGGGATTACCAGTGTCCCTCTGGGGGTATGCTCTAGAGTCAGCAGCATACCTACTGAACAGAGTACCCAGCAAGTCTGTGGCTTCTACTTCATATGAGATATGGAAAGGCAGGAAACCAGAATTTAAATATGTTAAAGTCTGGGGTTGTCCTGCTCATGTAAAGAGGCATGATCCAGACAAGCTGGAAGCACGAACTGATAAATATAGTTTTGTGGGATATCCAAAGGAAACCTTTGGATACTATTTTTACCATCCTGGTGAACAAAAGGTGTTTGTCGCCAGGAAAGTTGTCTTCCTGGAAGAGGAATACCTTCTCCAGGAGGACAATGGGAGTAAAATAGTACTGGAAGAGGTTCCAGATCCCCAAACAGCTACATTATCATCAGATGAGATATCAGTTCCTGAATCTGTTCAGGTACACACAGATGAGCCTCGTAGATCTGGTAGAGTACCTAGACTACCTGAACGATATGTGGGACATATTGCTGAAGGTGAGTCTAAGGTAGAATATAATGAGGATGATGATCCTAAAACCTACCAGGAAGCCATAGAAGGCCCAGAAGCCGGGAAATGGCGAGAAGCCATGAACTCAGAAATCCAGTCCATGTACACCAACCAAGTTTGGAACTTGGAGGACTTGCCCGAGGGTATTGTACCCATCGGTTGCAAGTGGATCTTTAAGAGAAAGATCGGTGCTGATGGACGAATCGACACTTATAAGGCAAGGTTGGTGGCAAAGGGATATCGTCAAAGGCAAGGAATTGACTATGACGAGACTTTCTCACCAGTTGCCATAATAAAGTCGATCAAAGTTCTACTCGCCATTGCTGCACACTTTGATTATGAAATCTGACAGATGGATGTGAAGACTGCCTTCCTCAATGGTAAGCTTGAGGAATATGTGTATATGATACAACCAGACGGTTTCACATCCAAAGAATCTCCAGATAAAGTGTGCAAGCTTCAGAAGTCCATTTATGGACTGAAGCAAGCTTCCCGGAGCTGGAACATAAGATTTGACGAGGCTGTCAAGTCTTATGACTTCATTAAGAATGAAGATGAGCCTTGTGTGTACAAGAAGACCAGTGGGAGTGCAATCACTTTTCTAGTTCTTTACATAGATGATATACTACTCATTGGGAATGATGTAGCTATGATGTCATCAGTAAAGATCTGGCTGTCGAAACACTTCTCCATGAAGGATTTGGGAGAAACATCCTACGTATTGGGAATACGGATTTATAGAGATAGATCAAAGAGGATGCTTGGAATGACCCAATCCTTGTACATAGATACCATAGTCAAAAGGTTTAGCATGGAAAATTTCAAGAGAGGTCTCATACCGATGAGACATGGAATTAATCTCTCAAAGGAGCAGTCTCCTAAGACTCCTAATGAGAGGGCATTCATGGATAGAATACCCTATGCCTCTATCATAGGATCTATCATGTATGCCATGCTATGTACACGGCCTGATGTTGCATTTGCTCTAAGTGTTACGAGCATATTTCAGGCTGATCCAGGCGAAGAGCACTGGAAGGCAGTGAAATGTATCCTTAAGTACTTGAGAAGAACCAAGGATATGTTTCTTGTCTATGGAGGAGGTGACTTGAAACTACGAGGCTTTACTGACTCGAGTTTCCAGTCGGATCCAGATGATAGCAAGTCTACATCTGGATTCGTGTTTACTTTGAACGGAGGCGCAGTGTGCTGGAAGAGTTCCAAGCAAGTAACCACTGCAGATTCGACGACTGAAGCTGAGTACATTGCTGCAGCTGAAGCCGCCAAGGAAGCAGTGTGGTTGAAGAAATTCATCACCAACCTCGGCGTAGTTCCCAGCATCTCTGAGCCTGTTCCACTGTTGTACGACAACAATGGAGCCATTGCGCAAGCGAAAGAGCCGCGGTCTCATCAGAAATCGAAGTATATTCTGAGGCGCTTTCACCTTATCAGAGAGATCATATCCAGAGGAGATGTAGTAGTGGAAAGAGTTCCATCCGTCGAGAATGTAGCAGATCCACTGACAAAGCCGTTGGCTCAAATTGTGTTTGAGCATCACCTAGAGTCTATAGGCTTATTATATAAAGGTGATTGACTTTAGTCCAAGTGGGAGATTGTTAGTTTTAGGTGGCCTACAAGCCAATCTAACAATGTAAATCTCGTTCATTTATTAATTATAATGGCATAATATTCTTTATGTATAAATCGCATTAATTATCGTTTCATAATGAAGTCCGTGAATATGTGCTATAGTTATCAGATTATGATGAGATCATACTAATGAGACTGATCACTTAAACACACATATTCTTAATCGTTCCTAGTCGGAGGATATCCGAGAAGGACATCAGATATCCGGTTAGACTAGTACAGATTACTCCTGCTCATATGATGAGGGTGACTGATCTCATAAGTCACTTGTGTGGAGACACTAAGGTGAATCTGTAGGTGCTCATTGGAGAATGAGTTCACTGAATCGTTGGATGGTATTGTACCTCACTGTCAACCAGCTTGATTCTATTGTCGCAGTTGCGTGGATGGTCCTCGGACCTGAGACACCAAGGACACCTTGTCGGTGGACTTCTGTGCTTTGACCTTAGTTTACGAATCTCTAGCCACGGGATTCTAATACGCCAAGGATTGGGTACAGCGGAATACCGTCGAAGGGAATTGTGTGTCAATAAGGAATCATTCGCTCTCGGTACTTAGAGGGAGAATGCTCTAGGAAAGATGCGCGAAAGTCCCTGACCAGGGCGGACGATAATATCGGGAAAGGAGTTTTCCGATATTCATCAGCGGCATCCAATCCAAGTGAGTCGACCGGTTAGGGTTTGACAGCTCGCCATACCCTGAGTTGACTCGAGAGCATTGTACGAATGAAGGATTATATCCACGCGGTAACTGTCGGCGGAAAGGTTCCAAGAGTGGGTTACTTAACCCCAATACCTTCCGGGTTCACGCGGTGTTGCTTGGCACCCAACGTGATCGGAGGCCCGGTCGAATTCGATGTGCGACATCAATTCGATTTATTAATTAATTAATAAAGTGTTATTAATTGATTAATAAAGTCAATGAGGAGTCACTGGGCTTGTTGGGCCATTAACTGGACTGGTACTTGGGCCTAAAGGGTCACACGCAAATGATTCTCAAGGCGATGGATAAATAAGTGGGTTTTATACAAATCGGGGGTTTTTATGAAAAACTACGCGATTAGTATAAAACATAGCGAACGGGCTGAGCAGGCCAACCTGTTGCCAACCCTAGCCGCCCCTCCTCAGTTTCTCTCTCTCTCTGGCGTCCAGACAGATCCAGATCTGCTCCGCCGCTTCTCCGAATCCCGTTCGACGGGAAATCGTGCACGCGCTGCGGCCATCGTTGCAGCGACCGACGAAGGTTTCGTAGGCTGCGAAGAACGAGGAACACGAGGATATCCGTCGCGGGGAGGATCGCGTGGACTTCGCTAGAGGCCGGGCGCATGCGCGGCTTGCGGTGTCACACCGACGGAACCGAACGGTTGCGGATTCGAATCCGCACACGGTGAGAATCGATTATCCGATAATCGTAGGTTTTAGTTTTTCGAAACGGGAACGGATCGCGTTTAATATTTTATTTTCCGCTGCGTAAGCGATCCGGAGAAACCCGAGAAAACCCAACAATAAGAACATAGTTCTTTAACACATGAAGAATTGCAAAAAATCTCCAAAAATCCAATTTTGCAAGATAAAAAATTAATCTAATTAATTGTGTTCATTGTATGAACACAGATCCGGCAATTAATCGAATTTTAAAGCATGGAATAAATCATGAAAAATTAATTTGGAGATCGAAACGGGACAAGAAACAGTGGAACCTGGCTTTGATACCACTGTTGGGTTCTCGCGTTTCTCCGGATCGTCCACGCAACGGAATAAACAAAATAAATGCCACGATCTATTCCCGTTTCGAATATTCTAAAACCAGATTATTGGATGATCGGGTATTACCTTGCGCGGATTCGAATTCATGGTTCCGTCGGTGTGACACCGCCAGCCGCTCAAAGGCCCGACCTCTAGCGAAGTCCACGCGATCCTCCTTGCAGTGGATATCCTCACGTTCCTCACTCGTCACAGCCCACGAACTCTTCACTATTCGCCGCAACGACCGCCGCAATGTGCGGTCGATTTCCCATCGGACGGGAGTCGAAGAAGCGGCGGAGCAGACCCGGAGTTCAGAACCGGCCTTAGGCGCCAGACAGAGAGAGGAAGAGATGAGGGGGCGGCTAGGGTTGACCAGCAGCCTGGCCTGCTCAGCCCATTCGCCACATTTTATATGAACCACACGGTTTTTCATAAAAACCTCCGGTTTATATAAAACCCACTTTATAATCCATCACGTTGAGAATCATTTGCGTGTGACCCTCTAGACCGAATAACCAGTCCGGTTAATGGCCCAATAAGCCCAGTGACTCCTCACTGGCCTTATTAATCAATTAATAACTCATTATTAATTAATTAATCAATCAAATTAATATCGCATATTAAATTCGATCGGGCTTCCGATCATGTTGGGTGCCAAACAACACTGTGTGAACCCGGAAGGTATCGGTGTTAAGTAACCCACTCTTGGAACCTTTCCGCCGACAGTTACCGCGTGGATATAATCCTTCATTCGTACAATACTCTCTAGTCAACTCAAGATATGTTATACTGTCAAACCTAATCGATCGACTCACTTGGATCGGATGTTGCCATATAATATCGGAAAACTCCTTGCCCGATATTATCGTCCCCTCTGGCCAAGGACTTCCACACATCCTTCCTAGAGCATTCCCTCTCTAAGTACCAAGAGCGAATGATTCCTTATTGACACTCAATTTCCTTCGACGGTATTCCGCTGTACCCGATCCTTGGCTGTTTAGAATCCCATGATTAGAGATTCATAAACCAAGGTCAAAGTACAGAAGTCCACTGACAAGGTGTCCTTGGTGTCTCAGGTCCGAGGACCATCTACTCAATTGTGACAATAGAATCAAGCTGGTTGACAGTAAGGTACAATACCATCCAGCGATTCAGTCGGATCAGTTCAGTGAACTCATTCTCTAATGAGCACCTACAGATTTGCCTTAGTGTCTCCACACAAGTGACTATGAGATCAGTCACCTTCATCGTATGAGCAGGAGTAATCTGTACTAGTTTAACTGGATATCCGATGTCCTTCTCGGATATCCTCTGACTAGGAGCTATTAAGAATATGTGTGTTTAAGTGATCAGTCTCATTAGTATGATCTCATCATAATCTGATCACTATCGCACATATTCGCGGACTTTATTGTGAGAGGATAACAATACGAATTACACATAATGAATATTATGCCAATTATATTAATAAACGAACGAGATTTACATAGTCAGATTGGCTTGTAGGCCAGGTAAGACTAACAGTCTAGCGGCCTAACGGCCACGTTTCTTGCCATCAGGAGTAGATGGCTAGGTCAATGGCCGTCTAAATCATCATCTAGCTATCTGATGGGGGAGGGATATATGGTCATTTGGAGCACCAGAAGGCCAGCACTCTGGCTGTCTAATGCCCTACTGACAAGTTTTGCTCAGTTGACTCTCAGGAGTCCGTCTTTAGTCATTTTAAGTGAAAATAACCTAGAAATTTACAAAGACCTTGCACTCTTTGTTATTTACCTGTTTGCAAAATTTGAGAATTTTCTAACATTATTTACTAATTAGCACGGGACTTTATTTCTAGTCATTTGAAGTCCAAATCACTTGAAAATTGAGGAGACCTTAAATACCGTGTTTTAACTTAGCTATAAAATTTCATAACTTTGAAGTTTAATTTAGTATTTAATTCAGTATTTATTTAATATCAACCTAATTTGGGTTTCCTTAAAGCATCCATCAAAACTTGAAATCATGTCAAACCAACCCAAATTTGAATTAAACTTTGCAAAAGCATTAGTTATGATATTCTAAGAATGTCCACCAAGTTTGGTTAATTTCTGAACCTATTTTATAATTATTTGAGTTATTATTGAATTTTTCCTTGAAAATCACATTTATAAGCCGGAAAAATATGAATTCAATTCCAAAAATTCTGAAAAATTATGATTGTTTCTTGATAGTCTGTTACTCTCATTGTTTCTTGAAAATTGATAGTAATAATCTGATTTTCCTTTAAAGGACTCAATTCCACTTAACTTGACTTATTTTTATTAATATATATGTTTGACACTATTTGATAATCAAATCCCAGAAACCTGATCAATTGTAATCATTGTAAGATATGTACCATCAATGTAACAGTCAGAAATTGGTCATGCGACGATGATCCTATGGCTACTTGATAGAATTTGTAGAACTGGAAATGCCTAGGGTAGAGCCTCCAAGAGGGAGAAGGGACGTCAGAGGGACCCCCATTCTCTTGGGAAGTAAGACCCTCTGATGCCTAAGTTAGATTCTTCAAAAAAAATGAAGAATTCCCTAGGGTTTAGTGTAGTATTGGACGTACCTCTTTCAGGGGAGAGCTTG
The DNA here is from genome assembly GCA_030544215.1 of Zantedeschia hybrid cultivar. NCBI lineage: Eukaryota > Viridiplantae > Streptophyta > Magnoliopsida > Alismatales > Araceae > Zantedeschia > Zantedeschia hybrid cultivar. The sequence continues at coordinate 48,980,556 of JARZZO010000009.1, forward strand.
GGATATATATAATCCCCTCTTCATGCGCCATCATAGGGGCCATTTTCCTTGAGGAGTTAATTGGCCCATGATCCATGTCCCTCGATCAAGGGGATCATAGGATAATGGGCTGGAAGAAGAGATCTCCTCTTGTGATGAAGGGAGCAGATCATGGGGACCTGCCTTAAATGGACGGTTATGCTATTAGACCACAAATTTCACCTGATGGCGGGGTGGAGTTATTGACCATGGGGACATCCATTATGTAAGGCAGTCAGGAGGTAGTGGCCTCTTGAGCCTAGGCACTTTCATCAATTGAAGTGGAAGCTTTGGGTTACCGAGAAGGTAGCCACCTTTCGGCACTCGGGAGCTTTGACCGAGACACCAATGATCTCGGGGCTTAACGACCAAGATGTTGGACTTCTTAGGCTTGGCTTTCCTGGGGCGAACTTGTAATGACCCGCCACCCTATAATCGGGGATCTGATTACTAATGGGTATCGAATCATTAAAATTTGGAGCTAAACCAAGATCTCGATAAGTCTGGAAAATAAATGATAAATTAAGCTAAACATCCACATCACATCGAATTGTAAAGGAAGTGTAGGAATAAAAAATTATTAAAATTCGACTTCACTCAGCAAATAATTACATATTCCAACTGAAAAGAAGTAATTAAGCGTACAGGCCTGAAAGGAAAATAACAACTACATCGGGGCATACCCCGGGACAGTAGCTGCTGGTGCGTAACCCGAGACAACACTCTCCACGCTACGCCTGCTTGAAACCCTCACCTGAAAATCATAGGGGGTGAGTCTCATAGAAATGGACTCAGTAGGGATCCTTCGATCCCCAGCACCCACTCACGCACCCACAAGTGCAACAATACAAATATAAGCAATTTAAATAAATAAAGCAGTAAACACAACTCCTAAAGATTCTCAAATTTCGATATAAAACACATGCATTCATAAATGTAACATGCACAACTCTGAAACCACTCCACCACGGAGTCCGCAACCAACGTCTCGACTAAACACACAAACCACACGGCCGAACGCGGAAAACACCGACCCGTTGGGACCAAACAACAACCCCTTGGATAACGCGTTGGCTACTCCGGCCTGTCTAGCTCTAGGTTGTTCTGCTTCCCTCAGCACAAGTGACACTCCGAATGTACCACTCCCACACCGGTACTAGCTATATCCCGGGGTACACCAGGTGACCCTCTCTTTAGGCGTCACCCCACCACTCCCACACCGGCGCCGTGTCACTCCCACACCGACACAAGATGCCTAAGCGCTAACAACTGTCACTCTAGGTCCTTGATCGCACAAAACACAACACAGTGCGATCCGTTCACGTAGAAATCCTCGTCCTCGAGTACGTTTTTAAGCATGCATTTAATTAAACTATCTAATAATGTAAATACATGTTAATTGCATGGATTAATGAGATTATGTCTTGAATCGCATCGCCTGTGTCCGACGTCATTCAAGACCCTTAAACTGGTTCATATGAAAATTGGCCTCAGAATATGGCCTAAATCACGTCTCCCCTGGCAGCCGCCATTTAGAATGGCGTCGCTATCCTTAGACGCCATTCAATACAAAGACAGAATTCCCTGATCTGGGCTAAATCGCGTCTTGGGTGGAAGCTGTCATTTAAAATGGCATTGCTGTCCCCAGACGCCATTTAGCACTCGCAGACAGGTTCCCCCCTCTGGCCTCCCCCGAGTCACAAAGTGGGATTTCTCCCCCAAATCGCACAAAACACAAAAAAATGGAGAAGGTAGGGGAGAAGCCTAATCATTTCATAGAGAACCCCCTTAGAACATGCTTTCTACCCCAAAAACACCCACATATATTTCATGCTTTCAAAGTGTGGAAATCATGGTTTTAAACAAAACAGTGCGAGGATCGTCACCCTACCGGTTACTTGAACTCCTCCGAGCTCCTAGCCACCGATCCACCACGCCACAAGCCGCCGCCGGTACCGCCGTGGACGTCGTGACTCCACCGGGACGTCGGCCGCCGTCTAGAGAGAGATGCACTGTGGAGGAGATGGTGGTGGCAGTGGTGGAAGTTAGGGGGTTGATGGAGTGGAGGGAGAGGAGGAATGGGGAGAGGAAAGGAAGGAGAAGGGGGAAGGGGATGGGGATGGGTCGGAGAGAGAAGAGGATGAGAGAAATGAGGGAAAGGAAGGAGGGTTCGCGGGGTCAAACCGAAAGTAGCTAAAACGCGTCGTCCAAGACCAACGCCAATCAGACGATAAGACGGGTTCGTACACTGACATACCAAGGCCGTACTCTGAATGGCGTCGACTATGAAAGACGCCATTCAGACGATAAGACCGGGGGCGTACTCTCACGGCCCAAAACCAGCCCACGTGGCACATTAAAAAATGTGTCCCCCTAACTAGACGCCGTTTGAACCCATGCCTCAGCCCCACCAGGCCCAAACTAAGGGATCCGACACCGAAACTGTAAGGATTGAGGTTACGGATCCGGTTATCAGGTCAGTTTCAGTGTCGGATCCCTTAGTTCGGGCCTTGATGGGGCGTTTTAAACGGCGTCCAGCAATGTGGACGTGTTTTAGATTGTGCCACGTGGACTGGCCTTGGGGCGCGAGAGTACGGCCCCGGTCATATCGTCTGAATGGCATCTTGGATGGACGACGCTATTTAGAGTACGACCCTGAGTTGTCAGTGTACGGCCCGGTCTTGTCATCTGAATGACGTCTGGCTTGCACGACGCGTTTTACCCAGCTTCTGTTTGACCCCGCAAACCCTCCTTCCTTTCCCGCATTCTCTCCTTTCCTCTCTCTCTCCTCTTTCCCCTCCGAGCTCCGGTAAACCACCTCCCCTTCTCCTTGCTTTCCTCCCTCCATTCCATCTCTCCCTCCACTCCATCAACCTCCTAACTCCCACCACTACCACCACCATCTCCTCCGCGGCGTTTTTCTCTCCGGACAGCGGCCGACGTCCCGGTGGAGTAACGGCGTCCACGGCGGTACCGGAGGCAGCGTGTGGCGAGGCGGGTTGGCGTCTTGGAACTAGGAGGAGTTCGAGTAACCGGTAGGGTGACGATCCCCGTTGTATTTCGTTTAAAAACTATGTTTTTCCCCGCTTGGAGCATGTTTAGGGGTTCTCTTGGGGAGAAAATATTAAGTGCATGTAATGAGAATTTGGTGTTTTAATGGGTATTTAGGTTCTTCTCCTCCTTCTCCACTTTGTTTGTGGTTTTACACGATTTGGGGGAGGAAATTCCACCCCGTGGGTTGGGGGAAGGCAGAGGGAGAACCTGCCTGTGAAGGTTGAATGGCGTCGGGGGACAGCGACGCCTTTTATAAAGGCGGCTTCCACCCACGACGCGATTTGACCCAGATAATAAACTCTGTCTCTGGAACTGAATGGCGTCCAAGGACAGCAACGCCATTTGAATGGCGTCATCCGTAAACGACGCGTTTTAGGCCATCTTCTGAGACCATATTTCACATGAATAGCGTCGGCCTTGGGCAACGCGATTCAAGCCAGAATTCCATTAATCCATGCAATTAACACATGTTTACACTGTTAGATAGTTTAGTTAATTGCATGTGTAGAAATGTACTCGATCACATTGGATTCTATGTGATCGGATCGCACTGTGTTGTTTTTTGTGCGATCGTGGGCCTAAAGTGACAGTTGTTAGCGCTTAGGCACCCTGAATCGGTGTGGGAGTGACACGGCATCAGTGTGGGAGTGGCAGGGTGACGCCTAGTACCGGTGTGGGAGTGGTACATTCGGAGTGTCACTCGTGCTGGGGGAAGCATAAACCACCTGGAGCCTGTCGGGCCGGAGTAGCCAGCGCGCTATCCGAGGGGTTGCTGTTTGGTCTCAGCGGGTCGGTGTTTTCTGCGTTCGGCCATGTGACTTGTGTGTTTCGCCGAGACGCGGGTTGTGGACTTGTGACGGAGTGGTTTTTAGAATTGTGCACGTTACCATTTGAATGCATGCGTTTCATAACGAAATTGGAAAATGTATTTACTGCTTTAATTGCTTAAATTGTCTACATTTGTGTTATTATACTTGTGGGTGAGTGAGTGGGCGGTGGGGATCGAAGGATCCCTACTGAGTCTTTTCGATGAGACTCACCCCTGCGGTTTTCAGGTGAGGGTTCCAGGCAAGCGTAGCAAGTGGAGTGTTGCTTTGGGTCGCGCGCCAGCAGCCGTTGTTCCGGAGTATGCCCTGATGTAGTTGTCATTTTATTTTCTGGCCTGTATGCTTAAGTATTCCCTTTCTGTTGGAATATGTAATTATTTGCTGAGTCGAGTCGCATTGTAATAATTTTTAATTCCTACATTTCCTTTCTAATTCAATGCGATGTGAATGTTTAGCTTAGTTTATTATTTATATCCCAGACTTATCAAGATCCTGGTTTGGCTCCAAATTAATGATTCGGTACCCATTTAGTAATCGGATTCCCGATTATAGGGTGGCAGGTCGTTACAGAAACTAACCCGATAACTGGATCTGAAACCTCAATCCTTACATTCTCCTCCCCTTAAAAGAATTTCGTCTCCAAAATTGCCGCTACAAAACTAGCACCAATAACAAGATTGCACAAGTAAAAAGGAGAACTTATGAGAAAAGGTAGGAAAACTGCTTCCGCATCTCATCCTCACGCTCCCAGATAGCCTCGCCTCCTGAGTGATGCTGCCAAATCACCTTAACCAAAGGAACAACCTTGTTTCGAAGGACCTGCTCCCTCCGATCCTCGATACGTACTGGAAATTCCGGAAAGGACAAGTCCTTAGCGACTTCCAATTCCGAAAAGTCCAAGACATGAGACGAATCCTGAACATACTTCCTCAGCAAAGAAACATGGAACACATCGTGCACTCCTGCAAGACTGGGTGACAAGGCTAGCTGATACGTCGTTTCCCTAATTCGAGCAAGAATGGGAAAAGGCCCAATATATCGCAGACTCAGCTTGCCTCGCTTCCCGAATCTCATCACACCCTTGGAGGGTGAGATTCGGAGAAACACGTGGTCCCCAACCTTGAACTCAAGCGGTCTCCTATGGATATCTGCATAACTCTTCTACCTTCTCTGAGATATAGTCAACCTTTGTTGTACTACCCTGGCAACCTCAGCACATTGTTGTACCAACTCTGGCCCTGCTATCTACCTCTCGCCAATGTCAGACCAATTTATAGGAGATCGACACGGTCGCCCATACAATGCTTCAAATGGCGCCATGCCAATACTAGAATGATAACTGTTGTTGTAAGCAAATTTCACTGTAGACAAGTGATGTTCCCAAGAACCTTCCCAATCCAAGCAACAAGTCCTGAGCTTATCCTCCAATGTCTGAATTGTCCTCTTTGACTGTCCATCAGTCTCAGGATGGTAAGCCGAGCTAAAGGCTAACTGCGTACCCAAGACCTTCTGAAAACTCTTCCAGAACCTAGAAGTAAATCTCATATCCCGATCTGACATGATGGACAAGGGCAGCCCATGCAGAGAGATGATCCGGTCCACAAACAACTTAGCCAACTTACCGACTTGACCAGTCCTTCTTAATAGCTAGAAAGTGCGTAGACTTGGTCAATCGATTGACAATGACCCAGATTGCATCCCTCCTGTAGGGTGACACGGGCAATCCCATCACAAAGTCTATAGTCACGTGCTCCCATTTCCACTCCGGGATCGGTAACGGCTGCAACAACCCTCCTGGTCTCTGGTGTTCTGCCTTAACCTGCTGACAAGTCAGGCACCTTGCCACATAATCAGCCACGTCCTTCTTCATACCAGGCCACCAAAAGTGCCTCCTCAAACAATGATACATCTTAGTCATTTCGTGATGCACTGCATATCTAGAACGGTGCGCGTCATCCAGGACATTCCTGCGCACATCTTCCTCAGCTGGAACATAGAGTCTGCCTCTAAATCTAACTGTGCCATCATCCCACAACTCTACCTCTGATATCTGGAGAAACTGCGATAGCTCTGCATCCGCCCTCTGAGCCTCGATCACTGCATGGTACATTGTTGGCCTCACAGTCAAGCTGGCCAACACAGTTCTATCGGCTTCTCGAGGAATCCTAAAGGAAGATTCCACAACCTGCTCATATAACCTCCATTCTTGAATCATAAGATGTGATACGACCGTCTTTCGACTCAAGGCATCTGCCACCACGTTTGTCTTGCCCGGATGATAAGAAAGGTCGAGATCATAATCCTTGATAAACTCCATCCACCTGCATTGCCTCAAGTTCAGATCCTTCTACGTGAATACATACTTCAGGCTTTTGTGATCAGTAAAAATCTGAAACTTCTCTCCATATAAATAGTGCCGTCAGTTCTTCAGTGCAAATACTACATTTGCCAACTCTAAGTCATGAGTGGGATAGTTCTCCTCATCCTTCTTCAGCTGCTTAGAAGTATAGGCCACCACCTTACCATGCTGCATTAGAACTGCACCCAAACCTCGACAAGATGCATCAGAGTAAACTACGAATCCACCAGAACCAGATAGAAGCACAAGTATTGGAGCTGAAGTGAGACGAGTCTTCAACTCAGTGAAGCTCCGCTCACACTCCTCGGTCCACACAAAACGAACTCCCTTACGAGTTAACTTTGACAAGGGGGTTGTTATTGAAGAAAAATCCTGAACAACCCATCTATAATACCCTACTAACCCTAGGAAACTCCTGATCTCAGTCACTGTTGTCGGTCTGCCCCAATCCATCACTGCCTCAATCTTGGCTGGATCTACAGCAATGCCATCTCTAGAAATGACATGCCCTAGGAAGTACACCTTATCTTGCCAAAATCCACACTTGCTAAACTTGGCATAGAGTTGGTGCTCCCTCAAAACTTGCAACACCACCTGAAGATGCGTAGCATGTTCTTCCTCATAAGAAGAATATACCAAAATATCATCTACAAACACCACCACAAACTGATCTAGGTGGGCCCTGAAGACTCGGTTCATCAAATCCATATTAGCCGCTGGAGCATTAGTCAAGCCGAAAGGCATAACCAAAAACTCATAATGTCCGTACCGAGTCCTAAAAGCCATCCTATTCACATCAACCTCACGTATCCTCATCTGGTAATACCCTGACCTCAAGTCAATCTTCGAGAATACCTTGACAAACTGTAACTGATCCATCAGATAATCGATCCTCGGAAGTGGGTACTGATTCTTTATTGTTACCTAGTTTAGCTGTCTATAATCAATGCACAACCTCAGAGAACCATCCTTCTTCCTGACAAACAGAACTGGAGCACCCCACGGAGAAGTACTGGGACGGATAAAACCCTTATCCAGCAGTTCCTGCAACTGCGCTTTTAACTCAGCGAGTTCGGCCGGAGCCATCCGATACGGGGCCTTAGACAAGGGCGTCGTACCTGGTGCAAACTCAATAGTGAACTCAACCTCTCGCTGAGGAGGAAGGCCAGGTAACTCTTCAGGAAACACATCAACAAAGTCACATACTATAGGCACCTCCCAAGGACTGGAACCACTACTAACACCAACTACAACTACCGAGGCAAGTAAAGCCTCACAGCCACCAACAAGTAACCTCTGGGCCTTAAAAGCAGAAATAAGAATACCACGAGAAGAGAGCCTAATACCTTGGAAGTAGAAGGCCGAGATGCCTGGAGTGGAGAAACGCACCCTCTTCCTATGGCATTCCACCTCGGCATAATAGGCCTCCAACCAGTCCATGCCCAAGATGACATCAAAGTCACGAATGGCAAGCACAACTAATTGGGTAGGTAACTAATGACCCTCAATGGTCAAGGGAACCTCATTTAAACAGTTATAAGTCAACATAAAATCCCCAGAAGGAACCTCAACCATCAGTCCATCAGATAACTCATCAATGGGTGCAGAAAGAATATCTATGAACTACTCAGAAATAAATGAATACGAAGCACCCGAATCAATCAACACATGCGCGGAATTCCCAAAGACAGAAAGTGTACCTTCCACCAAGTTGGACACACGAGCCTCCTTCCTGGTGATAGTAAGAACTCTCCCCTGGGTCCTCGGCTTCTTCTGATCACTCGGTCCCTGCCCCTGAAAATTCCCCTGAGGCCAATACCTCGCCAAATGGCCCTGCTGGCCACAAGTATAACACCTCCCAGAAAATGCAGGACATTGAGTCCCACCGTGAGTACCACCACAATGACGATAAGCTGCCGGAAGCCACTAAGCTGCCTTATGCTGAGCACTGGACACCGACTGACTCTACTGGCTTTGCCTGGGTCTGCTACTACCACTGCTGCCACTACTACCGCCACCGCCTTAAAAGAACCTCCTGAATCTAGAGCCGAGTGAAGACGATCATGATCCGGACGAAGGAGCTGCTGCTGCTATCTTTCCCTTTCCATAAGTCGGCCCTTGAGTAACCAGTCCCCTCTCTCGAGCAGACTGATCATGCTGTGACTCTACTACCAAGGCACACTTAACCGCCGATGCCAAGTCCAAACAACAGTGGGATGCCACAAAATTCCTCAAGTTGGACTTCAGTCCATCCACGAACCTCTCAGTCCGACGCTCTTTTTCTCCTGAAATAGAAGGACACAAACCTCCCAAGCAAAACAAATTTCATTTGGTACTCGAGCACTGTCATACCCCCTTGAGTCAACTCCATAAATTCCCTCTCCTTGACCTTCTGGACATGCCTAGGGAAGTACTGTGCATAGAACTCCTTCACAAATGTTTCCCATGGAATCTCCCTGAGATTCCTATCAGCATAAGACAAGCTCTTCAAAGTCGTCCACCAGTCATAGGCATCATCTTTCAACATGAAGGTAGCCAACGGAGTCCTCTCAACTGCCGCACAATCCATGGTATCAAAAGTCTTCTCTAGCTCCTTCAGCCAATGAACGGCCTCATCAGGGTTGAGACGACCGACAAAATGAGGTGGCTTCAGCTTCAGAAATCTCTCCAGAGCAGCTGAAGGCCCTCCCCGAGCACTAGAACTCTCACTAGGGTCTGGAATAGGATATCTAGTCATCATGTCCATCATAACCTCCATAAAACGCGCCATGTTCGACCTAGCTGCCTCAGACCTGCTAGGAACATCTCCCTGCTCTCGAATAACTGGCACTCTCTTCCTAGGAGCCATCTAATCGCCTACAGTCACAAGAATCGAAAATTTTAATTAGAATCCAAAACCTACACTACCGCCGTGCCTGTACTGGATAATGCATTTATTTGCTAAAATTACGATATTTAACCTAATTATTCATCTATTTGCCAGACCGAATGCTCTGATACCAATTGTAATGACCAGCCATCCTATAATCGGAGATCCGATTACTAAATGGGTATCGAATCATTAAAATTTGAAACTAAACCAAGATCTCGATAAGTCTGGGAAATAAAAGATAAACTAAGCTAAACATCCACATCACATCGAACTGTAAAGGAAGTGCATGAATTAAAAATTATTACAATTCGACTTGACTCAGCAAATAATTATATATTCCAACTGAAAAGAAGTAATTGAGCGTACATGCCTAAAAGAAAAATAACAACAACATCGGGACATACCCTAGGACAGTGGCTGCTGGCGCGCAACCCGAGACAACACTCTCTATGTGATAAAGTGTTAAATTGATCATTTAAGGGCAATCATATGCATCATACTCATGGTTTTATCCGTAAAATAGCATGAAATGATAGATAATTGTGTACCAAGTCCAACGGTACCAATTTCGTCAAATTCTGACTTAAAAACATCGTCATTTCATGTGATTAATGGAGTATAGCGCATTTGCGGTTTTTCGACAAAACCGAGACGAAATAAATAAATATAATGATATTTTTATGATAATGTGCTAATTTATATTTATTTTATGTGAACTGGACATGCCGATGATGCAGTGCAGTTGGTGGAGTTTTCGAAAATTTGGGAGAGGTCTAGTGTTCGGATTTTAATAAATTCGACTAAAGCAGGGGTAAAAATGTAATTTGATGTCCTAATATTATCCTAATTCCATGCTTAAGAAGGACCAGCCGCCTTCCTAAAATCTACTTTCCTTTTTGTAAAAAAAAAAAAAAAACCTTCCTTCCCAAACCCAATTCTCTCTGTTTCCTTCTCTCCTCTATGTTTCCTTTTTTTTTTTGTCTTTGATTCCTTCCTTCTCTCCAGTTTCCTTTCCCACGTCTCTTTTCCTCTTTATATATTTCCCCCTCCTCTCTTCTCAGCCGGAACTCTCTCTATTTTCCTAGTCTCTCCTCCTCCCTAAACTACCTCTCCGCAGCCCTCTCCTCCTCCAATTCCAACTACCTACCCGCAGCCTTTCTCCCTCTCTTTCTCGCCTTCAACCCAGCCAGTTCTTCCCCTCTCTGTTCTATTTCCCCTCCCTCTCTCCGGTTATTTCTTTCTCTCTCCAGCTGGTTTCTCTCTTTCTCTCCCTCTGTTTTTCTCTCTCTCGTTCCCGCAGCATCTCAGCCCTCTCCCTTCTCGGTTTTTCTCACCTCTCTCCGGTTATTTCTTTTTTCGGTTTCTTTCTTTCTCTTCCTCCTCCGTCTCTGTTCTCTCTCTCGATCTCTCCTCAAGCATCCAAACAGCTCCTCCAGCAAACTCCACGCGGCGGCTGTGAGCATCCCAGCTCTCTCCTCCTGCACGTGGTGAAGCCAGCAGCTTCACAACCTCCTTCAGCTTCTCCACACAGCAGCTATCAAGACCCTGCAGCACCCAGCTTCTTTCTCTCCCCCACCCGGCCAGCACCAACACCAGCAGCAGCCTGCACCTCCACGGACGGCCTCCTCTAAGTTCCACCAGCAACCCAGCGGCGCATGCATGCAAGCTGCATCCTCCACGTGCGCCTGAAACCTGTTGCAAAGCCTGAACCTCCACGGCCAGCAGCTGCATCCAAGCTCTTCCAGCACCTCCACGCAGCAGCAGCCAGCAAGCTCCAGCATCCCTGCAAGCACCTCCTCCTACCCTGCGCAGCCCATGCATGCCAGCAACCAGGAGCTTCAGCAAGCTACAGGAATTCTTGTTAAAAGTTTTCTTTTTTTATTTCAATCATGTTGTTGTTTCTTAGATTTGATCTAATGATTAGTTAATTGAGTACTAATAGTTTAAGTGTTTTCATTTCTTATCATTAAATATTTGCATATTAGCGTTAATTCGATTGTTTAGATAGTTGCACGAACAGTACGTTACTATTCACCTCTAACTTCCATATTCGTCCAATGTAAAATCCTTTTATTCAAATCAATCGATATTTAGTACTTGTCTTGATTTAAATTTTATTTAAAAAATGTTAAAAAATAAAATAAAATGAAAAAAATCTTTTGATGAATAGTAATAAGGGGGGTACGTGGCTAAGTTTGATTGGGCTCCATTATTATGCATGCGTATGCAGGGGCCTTGATTGAGTGCTCTTTTCCTTGCACCTTTTAATTTTGTCATTTGTATTAATGCCCTTGTTTAATTAGTAAAGTTAGTTGATTTCACTAGTTTTTTTTTACCTTCTTTTTTTTTTATAAAAAAAAATCTAAAATTTCAAAATCCAAAGTTTTCAAAGTTAAAAATTTAACTCCCTGTAGTTCGACTCGGACTCACCACTATTAATTTTCAAAATTGAATTTGAGTGAGCCGGATAAATTTAGATTGAACGTTCTCATTAGTGTTTAACGACGCACAATTTGGAACGATCACTACGCTATGCCTACTTAGAACCCTCACCTGAAAACCACAGGGGGTGAGTCTCATAGAAATGGACTCAGTAGGGATCCTCCGATCCCCATCACCCACTCACGCACCCACAAGTGCAACAACACAAATATAGGCAATTTAAATAAATAAAGCAGTAAACACAACTCCCAAAGATTCCCAAATTTCGATATAAAATGCATACATTCATAAATGTAACATGCCCAACTCTGAAACCACTCTACTATGGAGTCCACAACCAGCGTCTCGGCTAAACATACAAACCACATGACCGAACGCGGAAAACACCGACCCGTTGGGACCAAACAACAATCCCTCGGATAGCGCGTTGGCTACTCCGGCTTGTCTAGCTCTAGGTGGTTCTGCTTCCCTCAACACGAGTGACACTCCGAATGTACTACTCTCACACCGATACTAGCTATATCCCAGGGTACACCAGGTAACCATCTCTCTAGACGTCATCCCACCACTCCTACTCCAGCGCCGTGTCACTCCCACATCGACACAGGGTGCCTAAGCGCTAACAATTGTCACAACATAGTGCGATCCGATCACGTAGAAATCCTCATCCTCGAGTACGTTTTTAAGCATGCATTTAATCAAACAATCTAATAATGTAGACACATGTTAATTGCATAGATTAATGAGATTCTGTCTTGAATCGCGTCGTCCGTTGCCGACGTCATTCACAACCCCTAAACTAGTTCATATGAAAACTGGCTTCGGAATATGGCCTAAATCGCGTCACCCCTGATAACCGCCATTTAAAATGGCGTTGTTGTCCTTAGACGCCATTCAATATAGAGACAGAATTCCCTGATCTAGGCTAAATCGCGTCTCGGGTGGAAGCCGCCATTTAAAATGGCGTCGATGTCCCCAGACGCCATTTAGTACTCGTAGACAGGTTCCCCCCTCCGGCCTCCCCCAAGTCACAAAGTGGGATTTCTCCCCTAAATCGCGCAAAACACAAAAAAATGGAGAAGGTAGGGGAGAAGCCTAATCATTTCATAAAGAACCCCCTTAAAACATGTTTTCTACCCTAGAAACACCCACACTTATTTCATGCTTTCAAAGCGGAAAAATCATGGTTTTAAACAAAACACGGCGAGGATTGTCACCCTACCGGTTACTTGAACTCCTCCGAGCTCTTAGCCTCCGAACCGCCATGCCACAAGCGACTGTCGGTACTGCCATAGACGTCATCACTCCACCAGGACGTCGGCCACCATCCGGAGAGAGATACATCGCGGAGGAAATGGTGGTGGTAGTGGTGGAAGTTAGGGGGTTGATGGAGTGGAGGGAGAGGAGGAATGGGGAGAGGAAAGGAAGAAGGGGGAAGGGGATGGGGATGGGTCGGAGAGACAGAGGAGAGAGAAGAGGATGAGAGAAATGAGGGAAAGGAAGGAGGGTTCGCGGGTCAAACCGAAACTAGCTAAAATGCGTCGTCCAAGACCGACGCCAATCAGACGACAAGACGGGTTCATACACTGACATATCAGGGCCGTATTCTGAATGGCGTCGACCATGAAAGACGTCATTCAGACGATAAGACCGGGGGCGTACTCTCGCGGCCCAAAACTAACCCACGTGGCACATTTAAAAACACGTCCCCCTAACCAGACGCCTTAGGCCTTAGGGCCTTATGCTAGTTGGGCCTTAGGCTAGTTGGGCCTGATTGGGCCGAATCCCAATCACCCCTCATCACTAGCCCCCTCACTCCCGAATTCAAAATTCAAATGCGGGAGTGACATTGAGCAGGAAGTCCAAAGATGGTCGATAAGATCAACATGTGCAAAAAATGGGGTACCTGTTGTACTTCAAAAGGGCGCCTATTTAAGGAAGGAGATGACGTCCCTACCGTTTGCACATCCCGAACAATCCTGGACGTGTCAATTGTCAACGTGGCGTCATCTCACATGTAACAAGAGGCCTTGAACCATCATGATGGGGTGCTTCCTTTCGACTTCTAACGATGCGCCTGGTCAGTCATTATGGTTGACTATTTTGGCACCTCACGATATGTAACGACCCGCCACCCTATAATCGGAAACCCGATTACTAAATGGGTATCGGATCATTATCTACGGTTTCACACCCGGATCTCATACACACGTCTGGAGGAGTAAGCGTTAAACAAGGTTAAATATAACAATCATACGAACTTCAAGGAAATTACAAATGCGCAGGAAGGAAATTAATAACGTCCGTACACAGTCCAACGATAATTACATGGTCCAAAGAATTAAATAAGTACAGGCATAAGCAAAGTACAACAACAACGGGACATACCCCGGAACTGACATAGCTGTTGGTCCGCACACCAAGGAGAACACCACACGCCGCCACTCGCCAAGAAGTCCACACCTGAAACCGCAGGGAGTGAGCCACACCAAAATTGGGATCAGTAGGGATCATCCGATCCCCCGCCTCCCACTCACACACCCACAAGTGTAATAATACAGAATGAAGGCAATTAAGTAAAGCAGTAACATAATTCCTAGATTTCGATATAAAACACATGCATTCAAAATGTAACACACACAACTGTGAAACCACTCTACCAGAGAGCCTACAACCAGCGTCTGGCAAAACACGCCAACCACACAACCGAACGTGGGAAACACCGACCCGCTGAGACCAAACAGTAACCCTTCAGATAGTACGGTAGCTACTCCAACCCAACTGGCTCTAGGTGGTTACTACTTCCCCCAGCACGAGTGACACTTCACAGGTACCACTCCTACACCGGTACTAGCTAACCCCGGGGTTCACCAGGTGACCCTCTCTCTAGGCGTCACCCCGCCACAACCACATCGGCATTGTGTCCCACCCACACCGACACAGGGTGGAAAGCGCTACAACTGTCACTCTAGGTCCACGGTCACACGAAACACAACACAGTGTGATTCGGTCACGTAAGAAGTCCACATCTTCGAGTGCAATTTAAAGCATGCATTTGACTGAACTATCTAACAGTATAAACACATTTTAATAGTATGAACTAATGTGATTCTGTCTTGAATCGCGTCGCCCAAGGCCGACGCCATTCAAGTCTCCTAAACTGGTTCATGAAATCTCGGCCTCAGAACATGGCCTAAAAAGGCGTCGTGCCCAATCGTCGTCTTTTAAAACGCGTCGCTGTCCCTAGTCGCCGGTTAGCGACAGAAATAGAGACAAGCTACGATTGATTCACTTAAAACGCGTCGTCCTGGGAAGCCGCCATTTGAAAGGCATCGCTGTCCCTGGACGCCATTCACAACAGAAGCCCACTCTGACAGAAACCGCTACCGGGACAATTTCTGCCTAAATGGCGTCGTGCTGGCCCGTCGCCATTCTGAATGGCGTCGTCCTCACGTGACGTTATTTAGCGCCAGAAATCTGGTTTCTGCAGCTCGACCCGAGGGTCCCCTTTAACCCCAAATTTACCCCCAAAAACACCCAAGAGGGGGAAACAAAGAAAGGAAACCAAACCACCACATGAAACCCACAAATCCTCATTCATAGAAATCACCATTCCCATCAAAAAAGCCCCTTAACATACTCATTCTACCCAAAAACCCCACACACGCATCATGCTTCACAACGGAAAACACGGATGAAATAACCACATTACATGCAAGGTTCATCCCCCTACCGATTACTTGAACTCCTCCTGGCTCCGTGTCGCCGAACCGCCGCACCGCAGACCGCCGTCAGTACCTTCGAGGACGTCGTCACTCCGCCGAGACGTCGGCCGCCGCCCGGAGAATGAAGCACCGCAAAGGAAGTAGTGGTTGTAGTGGTGTGAGGTAGAGAGGTATTGGAGTGGTGGAAGAGGAAGAAAAGAAAGGGAAAGAAAAGAGGGAAAGGAGGGGGTGGAGAGATGGAAGAGAGAGAGTGAGAGGGAGAAATGAGATAAAGGAGGGAAGGCTCGCGGGGTCAATATGAAATAGGGTAAAACGCGTCGTGCAAGACAGACGTCTATCATATGACAGGACGGGCCATACCGTCAGAGACTCTGAAACGCGTCGCCTACCAAAGACACCGTTCAGACGACAAGACCGGCGCCGTACACTGACAACCCAGGGTCTTACTCTGAATGGCGTCGTCCAACAAAGACGCCGTTCAGACGACATGACTGGGACCGTACTCTCGCGGCCCGAAGCCCGCCCACGTGGCGCCCACGTGGCACAACAGTAACCTAGCTAAATGGCGTCCACACAGTAAGACGCCGTTTGAAAGGCGTCGTGCATCCTAGACGTCATTTAGAAGGTACTCCCCAGACCCATCAGGGCCCAAACCAGGGGATCCGGCCCGAAACCGACCCGAAAACTAAACCCGAATCCTCAATCCTTACATACTCTTCCCCTTAAAAGGGATTTCGTCCCCGAAATTGCCTGCTACAATTAACGAGGGCGAAACATAAAAAAAAATACAAGCTTACTAGAGAACTTACAAGAAAAGGTAGGGAAATTGTTCCTGCATCTCATCCTCGCGCTCCCAGGTCGCCTCGCCTTCGAACCGATACTGCCAAATCACCTTAACCAGAGGTACGACCTTGTTCCGGAGGACCTGTTCCTTGCGATCCTCAATACATATTAGTAACTCTGGAAAGAACAAGTCCTCAGCGACTTCCCATTCTGAAAAATCTAAAACATGAGATAGATCCTGAACAAATCTCCTCAACAAAGATACATGGAACACATCGTGCACCCCTGCAAGACTAGGTGGCAAGGCTAGCTGGTGTGCCGTTTCCCCAATTCGAGCAGGAATGGGAAAAGACTCAATATATCGCGGACTCAGCTTACCTTGCTTCCTGAATCTCATCACACCCTTAGAGGGTGAGACTCGGAGAAACACGTGGTCCCCAACCTCCAACTCAAGCGGTCTCCTACGGATGTCTGCATAACTCTTATGTCTGCTCTGAGCTGCAATCAATTTCTGTTGTACCACTCTGGCAACTTCAGCACACTGTTGTACCAACTCTGGTCCTGCTATCTGCCTCTCGCCAATTCTCAGACCAATTCACAAGGGATCGACACGGCCGTCCGTATAATGGCTCATAAGGCGCCATGCCGATACTAGAATGGTAACTAGTGTTGTAAGCAAACTCCACTGTAGACAAGTGCTGCTCCCAAGAACCTCCCCAGTCTAGGTAACATGCCCTTAGCATAGCCTCCAGAGTCTGAATGGTCCTCTCCGACTGCCCATCAGTCTTAGGATGATAGGCCGAGCTGAAGGCTAACTGCGTGCCCAAGGCCTTCTGAAAACTCTTCTAGAACCTAGAAGTAAATCTCGGATCCCGGTCTGACACGATGGATAAGGGCACCCCGTGCAGAGAGATGATCCGATCCACGAACAGCTTAGCCAACTTACCGACTGACCAGTCCTTCCTAATAGCCAGGAAGTGTGCTGACTTGGTCAATCGATCAACAATGACCCAAATCGCATCTCTTCTGCCAGGGGACACAGGTAATCCCATCACAAAGTCCATAGTCACATGTTCCCATTTCCATTCCGGGATCGACAAAGGCTGCAACAACCCTCCTGGTCTCTGATGTTCTGCCTTAACCTGCTGACAAGTTAGGCACCTTGCTACATAGTCAGCCATATCCTTCTTCATACCAGGCCACCAAAAGTGCCTCATCAAACAATGATACATCTTAGTCGTTCCGGGATGCACTGCATATCTAGAACGGTGCGCCTCATCCAGGACACTCCTGCGCACATCCTCCTCGGCCGGAACATAGAGTCTGCCTCTAAACCTGACTGTACCATCATCCCACAATTCCACCTCTGGTCTCTGAAGAATCTACGGTAACTCTACATCTGCCCTCTGGGCCTCCATTACGGCATGGTACACTACTGGCCTCACAGTTAAGCTGGCCAACACGGCTCTATCAGCCTCTCGCAGAACCCTAAGGAAGATTCCACAACCTGCTCAAATAACCTCCATTCTCGAATCATGAGATATGACACGACCGTCTTCCGACTCAAGGCGTCTGCCACCACATTTGCCTTGCCCGGATGATAAGAAAGGTCGAGATCATAATCCTTAATAAATTCTATCCACCTGTGCTGCCTCAAATTCAGATCCTTCTGCGTGAATACATATTTTAGGCTCTTGTGATCGGTAAAACCTGAAATTTCTCTCGACCAATAGTGCCGCCAGATCTTCAGTGCAAATACCACAGCTGCCAACTCTAAGTCATAAGTGGGATAGTTCTCCTCATGCTTCTTCAACTGCCTAGAAGCATAGGCCACAACCTTACTACGTTGCATCAGAACTGCACCCAAACATCGACGTGATGCGTCTGAATAAACCACAAATCCACCGGAACCTGATGAAAGTACCAACACTGGAGCCGAAGTGAGGTGAGTCTTCAACTCAATGAAACTCCGCTCACACTCTCAGTCCACACGAAACGAACTCCCTTACGAGTCAACCTCGACAAGGGGGTCGCTATCGAAGAAAAACCCTAGACAACCCGTCTATAATATCCTGCTAATCCCAAGAAGCTCCTGATCTCAATTACTGTTGTTGGCCTGCTCCAATCCATTACTGCCTCAATCTTGGCTGGATCTGCTGCAATGCCCTCACCGATCACACTCTTACATGGGGCTCCATACAACCGGTCAATCAAATCAATACTAAGTTAACTATGTTACACAATTCTGTCAAAATTGATAGACAGAAATAACCATACAAGGCACATATTACAAAACTGATTCTCCACCATATCTAAAATACATAAAGAGTGCCATAAGAGTTCACAATTACTAACTAATAAGACAAGATAAAAGTGCTCGCCCAGCCCGACATCTTGGACCTCTACTAAGAGAACACACAACACTACTCTAGGTCCCGGGCTCCTACCGACCACTCGGCTCCTGGCCTCTCTTATTCTTCTGGGGACAGTTCCTCACAAAATGTCCATTCCTACTACAGCCAAAACAGCTACTAGTGACCAAAGGACACATCCGATTGCCATGATGCCTACCACAACGGGGACAATAATCCGCCGCATCTTGTCTCACTTCCTGCTGCCTGCCAGCCGCAGTCTGCATCTGCTGAGCCGAACCGTCTTCATCCTCATCATAAAGCATCTCTTGGAACCCGAACTCAAAGGAACTCGAACCGTCTGCCGAAGAGACCGCTGATTTGTTCTTGCCTCGCTGCTTCCCTCGTGCCGATCGCTCCAACTCTTTCGTCATTTGTTGGAATTGAGCCTCCACCGCTGCTGCGCACCGAACCGCTGATGCTAGATCTCTACAACAATGAGATGTCACCATTGTCCTCAGATCATACCTGAGTCCATCCACAAATCTCTCTGTTCTATGTTCATCATGATCAGATATGTGTGGAACGAATCTTCCAAGAGCCACAAACTTCATCTGATACTCTAGAACTGACATATCATTCTGCACCAATTCCATAAACTCTCTTTCCTTGGCCTTCCGAACGTGCCTCAGAAAGTACTGTCCACTAAACTCTCTCACAAATACCTTCCAAAGAATCTCTCTCAAGGACCTATCTGCAAACATCATTCTCTTGATAGTAGCCTACCAATCATAAACATCATCCTTCAACAAGTAGGTTGCCAACAAGGTCTTGTCATTCTCAGCATTCAAGAACATCAAATGCCTTCTCCACTTCCTTAATCTAATAAGCTGCCTCGTCTGGGACTGATCGACCCGTAAAAAAAGGGGTCTTCAACTTCAAGAAGTGCTCCATCACCGTGAACTGACCACCTCGGGAATTGGATCCCTCACCACCATCTCCCTGTTGGTATCGATCCACCGACCATCATCATTAATACTGCTTGCTCGGCGCCTGGCTTCGCCACGCACAAGCCCTCCTCCCTTCTTGAAGACTTGCACACCAACTGTTCGACAGTTGGCCATAATGGTGCTGCTACCCCTCTTATCAGAAACTTAACTGGTCAGACGCATAATGATGAGCCGCACAAGACCTCCTCCCCTCCTGCAGACCTGCACGCCAACCGCTCGACACATGGCAACCAGGGTGCCCAAACTGTTACCGCACCTACTCTTATTACTAACCCAGGACCTTGTCTTGTTGCAGGTGTTGCAGCTTCTTTTTCTGATAAGACTAATAGAAATCTCAGTGGCCAGATGCATTATGATGACCCTTCTATGGATTTTAATGACCCTAGCAGGAACCAGCCAACACACGGTCATGCAGTCATGCACGCCATGTGTTCGCCAGATGGCATCCTCGGCCACCCTGCTCCCGCTGGCTACACACAGCCACATGGGGCCACCCACCATCGCCTGAGGACTGCCTCCATGACGGCGACTACTGCAGCTTGCCTTGCGCCTGGAATGGCCACGCACAGGACCTCCTCCCCACTTGAAGCCATGCACGCCACCTGTTCGACAGATGGCCTCCACGGTCACCTTGCTTCCGCTGGCCTTAAACTGACGCATGGGTCCACCCACTCCAGATGTCAAACTTCCAAGGACCTCATGGCCGCATGTCCAGCACTTGGCACCACCACTCATCAGACATTCCACGCATGCCCAGCACCTGGCATTAAGGCTGCAACTGCACCCATTGATCTCCCGAGCTCTAATATTTGTCTTCTTGCCGGTGTTGCTGCCCCTATTCATGATGAAGCTAATGGAGATTCTCATGGCCAGGCGCATGGTGCTGACCTTACTGCGCTGGATTTAATTAATCCTAGTACCCACTAGCCGACACAGGATATTAATGAGGATACTATCTGTTCGCATGAGGCCGCGCTTGAGGGCCCCCAGGCTACAATTTTATCGAGATTGAAGACTAACAGTGGCGCTACTACGGCCGATCATCTCGTTCCGAGTGTGGTGAAGAGTGCGCAGGCCCGCCAAAACCCACTTAAATCCCACTCGGGCACTGATCCATCTCCGTCCACGACCTCCATGTCTCACGACCCCATGACTGTCAAAGTACCCAGCCAACAGAGATACTCGCAAACGGCTATTCACAAGACTACAAATTTGCCCAGAAATCCTGAGTCTTTCACTCCTCCCAATACTAAAGTTCGACAGGCTATTGTTTACAAATTAGACCCTATTTCTTCTAGGATCTCTAGTGTTAACCCTCCTCTTGTTACAGGAAAAAGTTATGCTAAAGCTCTCGCCAAATCTAAAGTTTTCTCTGAGGTCAAGCTCCCTGTACACGCTCCCACATTCACGGATATGGGTGAACTCACAGTGTTTTTTTACGCCTGAAGAAATCAAAGCCACTCTTATTCCATTCAAATATGCCCTTGTCGCTAAAACATCCTATGGGAGGCCCCCGTATCCTAATATTAAACAGTTGCTCACTCAACGCCTGAGACTCAAATCAGAATTTGTTATAGATGCCCTTGATGGTCGACACTTCCTTCTACGTTGCACCGAGGAAGAGGATTATTTGAAGATTTTACTTCACGAACAACTCCTTATCAAGGGTTATCTCTTCCGTTCCTTCAAATGGACACAAGACTTCGAATGTGGTACTGAACCACCTATTGTTCCTATATGGGTGGAATTTCCAGCTCTCAAGCTAAATTTATTTCATGAACCCTGCATTAGATCTATTGCTGGCAATATTGGCAAAGTTCTTCAAGTGGCTCTTTGCACTTCTCAAATTACCAATGCCTCGGCTGCACATGCCTGTGTTGAATTAAATATTCTTCAACTACGACCGGATAGAATTTGGATTGGTTTTGGTGGTGCTTCCGGATATTGGCAACCTGTTAAGTATGCTAACATACCTCAGTATTGCACTTTTTATTATCTTTTAGGTCATGGTGCTACCTCGTGTCGCAAGAACCCTAAGAATAATCCGAACAACCAGCTATCCAAGGAAGAGGATCAGGTGCCTATTTCCCCCCCTAATCCATCTCCACAACAACTTGTTCGGACCACAGGTAAATCAGATTCACAAAGCTTTGAAAATGCTTTTTTGAACAATAAAGGCAAACACTCACAACAAATTAAGGTGGATTTCTAAGTCTCCTAAGGCTTCTAATAATGTTGTTTCCACCTCTAATCCCTTTGATGTTTTATGTGAGGCTGGTGATGCTCCTATAGCCTTGGATGTGAGTTTGGATATCCCTGTCGTGCCGATTTCTGCTGTCCTTGTTCCCCCGAATTCCAAACTGACGGGTGCTTCTTCTACCATGGCCACAAGGACCTCCCTTTCTAAAGCTTCTGTTTTAGCTCCCATGCAGGCTGACACGTTCTTGCCCAGGCAGTCCAAAGCCATTATTGGTCATGAGCATCCTCAGAAGACTAC
Source organism: Zantedeschia hybrid cultivar (assembly GCA_030544215.1). Taxonomy (NCBI): domain Eukaryota; kingdom Viridiplantae; phylum Streptophyta; class Magnoliopsida; order Alismatales; family Araceae; genus Zantedeschia; species Zantedeschia hybrid cultivar. The sequence goes on from JARZZO010000009.1 coordinate 49,002,494, forward strand.
TTCACAGGCCTGCCCGCCTGCTCCGGCCCACCTACAAGACCATGCTAGTATCCAAGGCCAAACACTGATCCTTAATACTGGGCCTACCCTACTACATGACACCTCTTTGAAAACTGCTGGGGGTGGATCCTTGTCAAGCTATCCTACTGGGACTTCGGTAAGTTATGGATCCTTGTTAAGCTATCCTACTGGGACTTCGGTAAGTTATCATACTCTCAATGACCACATTACCTTCTATAACGCTTTTAATGTGGACAACAATCACAATGTTTTGCCGATGGGCCAAGTTATTGTAGATGACAGGACCAATTTGACGGCTAATTCCAACATCACTGTTGTAGGAGATCAAGTGTTAGATGTCAATCAAACCTCTCCTACTGTAGATAACAAAATTGATAATAGCATGTTAGAATTTACACCTTCTATAGTCAATAATTTGGCAATATCTACTTCTAAACTCCCATGCATGCTGAACTTGGAAGACTCCACTTTCCCCAATATTGAACATGTTAGTATTGGATGGCCAATAAGCCAATCCGACACTGTACTATGTTCAGATTATTAATATAATGGCATATTTTTCATTGTGTATCTTATTTGAGCAATGCTTATTGAATCACGATGAAGTCCATGAACATGTGCATTAATCTTCGGATTATGATGAGATCATAATTACGAGACCGAAGATTTTTAAACACATGTTCTTAATTGTTCCTAGTCATAGGATGTTTGAGAAGGATATCGAACATCCGGATAGACTAGTATAGGTTTCTTCAGTTCATATGATGAGGGTGACTGATCTTATAAGTTACTTGTGTGGAGACACTATGCTGAACCTGTAAGTGCTCGTTGACGAATGAGTTCACTGAACTGATCCGACTATGAATCACTGGATGGTAAACACCTCACTGTTAACCAGCTCGATTCTTTTATTACAGTTGCGTAGATGATCCTTAGACTTGAGACGCCAAAGATATCTTATTTGTAGGTTTCTAAACTTTGACCTTGACTAACGAATCCCTAACCATGGGTTATCAATAAGTCAAGTGATCGGGTTCAGGGAAATGCCCTCGAAGGTAATTGTGTGTTCAATACGGGATCATCCGCTCTCAGTAGTTTGAGAGAGAATGTTCCACGAATGATGCACTTAAAGTCTCTGACCAGGGCGGACTCTGTGTCTGATAAGGAGTTATCGGACTCAGATTAGCGGCATATGATTCAAGTGAATAGACGGGTTAGGGTTTAATAGTAAACCATACCCTAGGTCGATTCGGGAACATTGCACAGATGACGGATTATATCCGGGCGGTAATCGTTGACAGAAAGGTTCCAATAGAGGGTTGCGATAACCCCAATACCATCCAGGATCACGCGATGTTGCTTGGCATCTAACGTGATCGGAAGCTCGTCCGAATTTACTATGGGACATTAAATTCGGCTGATTAATTAATATAACGATATTAATTAATTCAGTGGGTCCGTAAAGAGTTACCGGGCTTAATGGGCCATTAACTAGACTGGTATTTGGGCCTAGAGGGTCACACGCAAAAGGTTTTCAAATCGGTGGATAATTCGACAGGATTTCGGATAAGTCTGAGTTTTTATGAGAAACTACAAATAGGCTTGGTGATAGAAAGGATAGCATGAGAGACATCACTGGCTGGAAGATCCTCACTCACCATGACCTTTTAGAGGAATATAAGAAGTGTTTCTTGGTGTGAGAGAGATCTTTTAATTAACTCCAACATGGAGATCTTTGATGGGGGCTTCTCAAGGTGTTGGAGGATATTATGCTCTGAAGATGTGGAGCTTGAATGAGTGTTGGACTCCCTATAAGTTTTTGGCATTCTGGAAGGTCGTGGGACTATTCAATTCCTGAGTAAGAGGTTCATAGTGGCTTCAATGGGAGCATGGACTTCTTTAGGGCTTGGTGTGATTAATTGAAGTGGATGGGAGTCATTAGAAACCCTGAGTGAGGATGTGTCTTGAGTCAGGAAGTTAAGTGAAGGATCATAACCTGAGGCTATAGTTGAAGCGAAGTCCTTTTTAGGCTAGAGGAGCACTAAAAACCTTCCTACTTCTTAGATAACTCTTACACTCACTTCTGCCTTTTCACAATAACCTTTCTCATTTTCCCCATATTCTCGGATTAGTGGTTCTCCTTCATATCCCCAAAATTGTTCCCTTCGGATCACCCAAGGTTCTCGTCCAATTGTAAAAGTGTTGACTTTCTCTTCTTGTTCCTATCCTACGTGAATGGATCCTAGACATTTTGATGATCTAGGAGGGAAATTTGAACTATGCCTAACTCTCGGTTCCTTCCCTTCAAGTTGGAGATTGTAATCCTAAAATCTTCCTAATTGGTATGTCCTTCATCATTCATGTCATAAACCCAATCTCTAAATGCAAAATAGTTGTGAATGACATATCCAGGGGCTCTATAATAAGGATAGTATTTGAAGGTATCACATTGGGAGAAATCCCCTCCCTTTGAGGCAGAAGTTGAATGTCTTTGCAAGCCATAAAAGTAAAGAAGATATCACCCAAAGATTCTAGAAGTGGGGGATAGGAAGTCCTCTTTGGGGTAGGTCTACTGTAATTGTTTGGCAAGAGGGACAGCAGAGTACTGTCGAGGATTGTTGACAGTAGTTGTGGTAGGACCAGGATTGGCAGGTCGCCCTTTGGCCGAATGATTGAAGGCGTTGACATTTTCATTGGTAGTGACCCCCTTAGTGGTTGGTACAGGTGTTGCCTTTCGATTTTTGGGGCAGATATCAAGAAAGGAAGGAAGAGTGGAATCTAAGATCTAGGTCTATATCACTCTGGCTCTATTGTACAATTGGGCAAACGTGTGGAGTTTCACTGAGCATCAGAATGAATTTAAGCTGGGGTGTTGCATTGTTCACAATCATGGTAACTGCTTGGACTTCTGGAATGATAACTTCACCTCTAATGCAATCACTCTCCATCTATTGGCAAATTGGATGAAATCTTCATTTGGTTTATTTTCTCTGACACTAAATAAAAAAGAGTAGGAGCCAAGTTAGTCATGTGACTAAAGTGACTAATGAATTTTTCAGAAATAGTGTCAAAATTAAGCAAATTTAAAGATGGAAGTGAGGTGAACCAACACAGAGCTTCTCTTTCTAAGGATTTTTGAAAGAGATGGACCAACAATACTTTGTCATACAAGCATTGGTGTAAATCCATAAGGAAACCTGACAGATGGTGATGCGGGTCAGTACTCCCATCACACTTTCGGTACTTGGGAGCCTTAGACCCGGATGGAAAATATGCCAGGGGTAGTTTGCAATATTCAACTAAGGAATATGGCTTGGAAACTGGCAATGACTCAACAAGAAAATTTCTGAGGTAAGGCTCCATCTCTTGCTTAGAAATATATTCTTAAGGTCCAACTGACTTAGATAAGGCTGGGATTGAAGAGACTGGTTGCCAGGGTATGGATGAAACGGGGACTAGCATAGTGGGTGGAATTGAGGCATTTGGATTGGATTCCAATTAAATTTTGTGGGGAGCTTTGTTTGAGGATGCTGGTAAGGTGTAAAGGATGGATTTGGAAAAGCATAATGATTGATTGGAATCTTGCCTTTTGAGGCGATCCGGATGAGTTGCTCGGGTGTGTACCGTGCCAACACCCTAATTAAGTCAACGTCATCACTAGGATTATGCACTGCTGATCTTCCAACTCTGAGACTAACTGCTTCTTCCCCCTCATGACGTGAAGCATCTCCTTGATTTGTGTTAAACATATCTATTCTCATGTTTTTTGTTTTAAAAGGAAGTTCACCTTCAAACATAGGATTTGAAAACATGTCCTTCCTTTTTTTTGTGTTTTGCAAACAAGTTGAACAAGCAATTATTTCCCCGGAAATGTTAATTTAGAGTTTAGGCTTAGCTTTATGTTTTAAGATTCAGCGGTGCACTCTTAAAAGAAAAATTGATTTCCTAGGGAAAGTCCAACTTCACGCTAGCTAAAACCTGCACTCATCCCAATCCCAAGGTTCTAGTAGGTCTTTCTCCAGGTGCAACCAACTCGGTCACCGTGCAAAAATCCATGGTGTACGGAGACTAACAAAGGTTTTCTTTTTTAATTACTTGTCTACTCAGGCGAGAATCCCCAAATAGAGAGTTAATCCAAAAGAGATAGTGTTTCCTAGTAAAATGTGCAGAGGCTCTTCCGCTACCCCCAAAAGATGTTTATCAAATGAAAATCACATCAAAAGAAACCTCAAAAAAAAAGGGATTAACAAAATTATCAATTAAACCAGTTCTGAACAGGGTCCACCTGGCAACCAAATTGATGGTCGTCTGACAGATTAGACGGCTACCCACCTAGCCATCTGATGGATCAGGAGGCCACCCCCCTGGCTATCTAATGCTTCAGAAGGCCAACAATTTGGCCTTCTGATGGCCTTCGCTACAACTTACAAAAAACTTCAAAAATAAAGTGTTTCTAGGAAATAAGGAGGCGTGATAGGCTCAAGTGATCCCACCGTGATTGTCATAGAGGATGTAGGCGTCAGAAATGACCCCGTGCTCAACTGGTGAGCGGACATCGATCCTTATAGCTACGAACCCGAGATAAGAATAATGAAAGATGACAATGAGATATCTAAATGAAAGGTACGGAAATTAGTGTACTAAGACACAGAAGAACAAAAAATGGTGATCGCTAGGGTGTTTTACCTCGACCTAGAGGAACTACTTGTTGGGTTCTCGGGTTTCTTCGGATCGCATACGCAGTGAAAATAAGACATTATAAAATCTACGATATGTTCCCATTTCGAGTAATCTAAAAATGATTAAGAATGGTAATCGAATATTACCGCGCGCGGATTTGAATCTACGTCCGAATAGTTCCATCGGTGTGACACCACCAGCCGCACAAATACCCAGCCTCTAATGAAGTCCACGCGATCCTCCTCACGGTGGATATCCTTACGTTCCTTGCTCGTCGCAGCCTACGAACCCTTCGGAGAAGAGGAGAAGCGGCGGAGTAGACCTGGAGAACAGAGCCTGCCCTAGGGCACGCCAGAGAGAGAGAGGAGGGGGCGGCTAGGGTTAGCAGTAGCTTGGCCTGCTCAGCCCATTCGCTATCTTTTATATTAACCTCTCAGTTTTTCATAAAAACCCCTGATTTAATATAAAACTCACTTATTATCCATCGCCTTGAGAATCATTTGCGTGTGACCCTCTAGACCCAATAACCAATCAGGTTAGTGGCCCAATAAGTCCAGTGACTCCTCACTGGCCTGATTAATCAATTAATAACTCATTATTAATTTATTAATCAATTAAATTAACATTACATATTAAATTCGATCGGGCCTCCGCTCACGTTAGGTGCCAAGCAACACCGCGTGAACCCGGAAGGTATCGGGGTTAAGTAACCCACCCTTGGAACCTTTCTGCCAACAGTTACCACGTGGATATAATCCTTCATTCGTACAATGCTCTCGAGTCAACTCAGGGTATGGTGTACCATCAAACCATAACCGATCGACTCACTTGGATCGGATGCTGCCGTATAATATCGAAAAACTCCTTTCCCAATATTATCGTCCTCCCTGGCCAGGGACTTCCACACATCCTTTCTAGAGCATTCTCTCTCTAAGTACCGAGAGCGAATGATTCCTTATTGACACTCAATTCCCTTCGACGGTATTCCGCTATACCCGATCCGTGGCTGTTTAGAATTCCGTGGATAGAGATTCATAAACTAAGGTCAAAGTATAGAAGTTCACCGACAAGGTGTCCTTGGTGTCTCAGGTCCGAGGACCATCCACGCAACTGCGACAATAGAATCAAGCTGGTTGACCGTAAGGTACAATACCATCCAGCGATTCAGTCGAATCAGTTCAGTGAACTCATTCTCCAATGAGCACCTACATATTCGCCTTAGTGTCTCCACACAAGTGACTATGAGATCAGTCACCATCATCGCATGAGCAAGAGTAATTTGTACTAGTCTAACCGGATATCCGATATTCTTCTCGGATATCCGACGACTATGAACGATTAAGAATATGTGTGCTTAAGTGATCAGTCTCACTAGTATGATCTCATCATAATCTGATCACTATCGCACATATTCACGAACTTCATTTTGAGACGATAATAACACGAATTTACACATAATGAAATAATGCCATATTATTAATAAATGAACGAGATTTACATAGTCATATTGGCTTGTAGGCCACCTAAGACTAATAATCTCCCACTTGGACTAAAGCTAATCACTTTTATGCACTAAACCTATAGACTCTAGGTGACGTTCAAATACATTTTGAGCCAGTGGCTTTGTCAGTGGATCTGCTACATTACCGGCGGATAGAACTCTTTCCACCACTACATCTCCTCTAGAAATGATTTCTCTGATAAGATGAAAGCGCCTCAGAATATACTTCGATTTCTGATGAGACCGCAGTTCTTTTGCTTGTGCAATGGCTCTATTATTGTCGCACAACAGCGGAACAAGTTTAGAGATGTGGGAACTATGCTGAGGTCGGTGATGAATTTCTTCAATTACACAGCTTCCTTGGCGGCTTCAGCTGCAGTGATGTACTCAGCTTCTCGTCAAATTTGCAATGGTTTCCTGCTTGGAACTCTTCCAACACACAAATCCAGATGTAGACTTGCTATCATATGGATCTGACTAGAAACTCGAGTCAGTGAAGCATCGTAGTTTCAAGTCGCCTCCTCCATAGACAAAAAACATATTCTTAGTTCTTCTCAAGTACTTAAGGATATATTTCACTGCCTTCCAATGCTCTTTGTCTGGATCAACCTGAAATCTGCTCGTAACACTTAGAACATAGGCAACATCAGGCCGTGTACATAGCATGGCATACATGATAGATCCTATGGCAGAGGCATAGGGTATTCTATCCATGAATGCCCTCTCATTAGGAGTCTTAGGAGACTGCTCCTTTGAGAGATAAATTCTATGTCTCATCGGTATGAGACCTCTCTTGGAATTTTTCATACCAAACCTTTTGACAATGGTATCTATGTATAAGGATTGGGTCATTTCTAGCATCCTCTTTGATCTATCTCTTATGATCTGTATTCTCAATACGCAGGATGCTTCTCCCAAATCCTTCATGGAGAAGTTTTTCGACAGCCAGATCTTTACCGATGACATCACAGCTACATCATTCCCAATAAATAGTATGCCATCTACGTAAAGAACTAAGAAGGTGACTGCACTCCTACTGGTCTTCTTGTACACACAAGGCTCATCTTCATTCTTAATGAAGTAATAAGATTTGACACCCTCGTCAAATCTTATGTTCCAGCTCTGAGAAGCTTGCTTCAATCCATAAATGGATCCCTGAAGCTTGCACACTCTATCTGGAAACTCTTTGAATGTGAAACATTCAGGTTGTTTCATATACACCTCTTCCTCATGATTACCATTGAGAAAGGCAGTCTTCACATCCATCTGCCAGATTTCGAAATTGAAGTATGCAGTTATGGCGAGTAGAACTCTGATCGACTTTATCATGGCAACTAGTGAGAAAGTTTCGTCATAGTCAATTCCTTGCCTTTAACAATATCCCTTTGCTACCAACCTTGCCTTATAAGTGTCTATCCGTCCATCAACACTGATCTTTCTTTTAAATATCTACTTGCAACCGATAGGTACAATACCCTTAGGCAAGTCTTCCAAACTCCAAATTTGGTTGATGTGCATGGATTGGATTTATGAGTTCATGACTTCTCACCAATTCTCGACTTATGAGCCTTCTATGGCCTCCTGGTAGGTTTTAGGATCATCATCCTCATTATATTCAACCTTCGACTCACCTTCATCAATATGTCTTACATATCGTTCGGGTAGTCTAGGTACTCTACCAGATCTACGAGTGTAAGGACTGAGGCTTTCGGATCCGGTTTTCGGGGTCGGACCCTGTAGTTCAGGCACCAGTGGGGCTGAGACTCTGTGATGTTTCGCGTCGAGCCGGGCTCGACGCGGTTTAAACGGCATCCAGCAATGCAGACGCGTTTTAGCCTGTGCCACGTGGGTGCCACGTAGGCTGGCTTTGGGCCGCGAGAGTACGGCCCTGACATGTCGTCTGAACGGCGTCTGTGAGGCACGACGCCTTTCAGACTGCGACTCTGGGTTGTCAGTGTACGGCGCCAGTCTTGTCGTCTGAACGGCGTCTTGTATGGAAGACGCGTTTCAGACCTCTGACAGAGCGTTGCAGAGGTTTGTCAAAGCAGCCGTCACATCAACTGTTAGGCGTCTGTACATCTCGACGCGTTTTAGCCAGTCTTTGGTTAACCCTGCGAGTCCTCCTTCTTTCCCTCATTTTTCTTCCTTCTCTCTTTCTCTCCTCCCTTCCGGCGACTCCGACGACGACCCCTTCTCCTCCCTCTTTTCCTCCCACCACTTCGTCCTTCCCTCCACTCCATCACCCACCTAACTCCCACCACTACCACCTCCACTTCCTCCGCGGCGTTTACTCTCCGGACGGCGGCCGACGTCCCGGTGGAGTAAGGACGACCACGGCGGTACCGGCGGCGGCGTGGGGTGAGACGGGTGGACGGCTTGAAGCTTTGAGGAGTTCAAGTAACCGGTAGGATGACGGTTCCTATAGTATTGTGTTTTAAACCATGTTTCCCCCGTTTAAGCATGTTATGGATCTTTGGTTTGGGGGAGGGTAGAACAAGCATGTTTAGGAGCTCTTCTTGATGATATGGGGGATTTCTATGAATGTGGTTTCCTGATGGTTGGATTCACCTCTTTTTCTCCTCTGTTTTTGGGTGATTTTGGGGTTTTTGGGGTTGAAAAGGGGGAGCCTCGGGCTCATGACAGACCAGGTTCCTGGGGTTGAAAGACGTCGTGCATGAACGACGCCTTTTTGAAGGGCGTCGGGCCATCACGATGCCTTTTAGACAGGAATCGCCTTACTGAGGGTCTGCCAGTTCGGGGATTCTGGCACTAAAACACGTCATGCTAGTACGACGCAATTTGGAATAGCGTCGGGACACCATGACGCCTTTTAAGGCAGAAATCACCTGATTGTGGTTTTCTATTAATTCCAGATTTCCTGTTAAACGGCGTCTGAGGATGTTGACGCCTTTTTAAAAGGCGACCGCTGGTGTCGACACCTTTTAGGCCAGATTCTGAGGCCGGGATTTCATGAACCAGTTTAGGGTGATTGAATGGCGTCGGCCTTGGGCGACGCGATTCAAGACAGAACCACACTAATCTATGCCAGTAAAATGTGTTTACACTGCTAGATAGTTAGTTAAATGCATGCTTCTAGTACACTCGATACTGATGAACTCTTCGTGACCGAATGGCACTGCGTTATATGTCGTGCGACCGTGGACTTCTTCCGTGACCGGATCGCACCGTGCCGTGTTTTATGTTTCGGTGGACCTAGAGTGACAGTTGTAGCGTTCTACACCCTGTGTCGGTGCGGAGGGACACAGCGCTGACGAGAGCAGTGGCGGGGTGACGCCTAGTGGAGAGGGTCACCTGGTGAACCCCGGGGTTAGCTAGCTTGTACCGGTGTCGGAGAGGTACCTTTGGAGTGTCACTCGTGCTGGGGGATGGAGTAACCACCTGAGCCAGTTGGGCCGGAGTAGCCAGCGTGCTATCCGAGGGGTTACTGTTTGGTCTCAGCGGGTCGGTGTTTACTGAGGGAAGGAGTGACCGCCGAGGTGGCCAACGTGCTATCCGAGGGGTTACTGTTTGGTCTCAGCGGGTCGATGTTTTTCCCACTTTCGTTGTGTAGTTGACGTGTTTTAAGGATACGCCGAATTACGGGTTCCCTGATAAAATAAATTTATGCATGTTAATTATACTTCGAATGCATGTGATTCGTGTTGAGATTTAGGCATAGCAATTACGGACTTTCATGGTTAATATATCTCTGCTGTACTTTACACTTGTGGGTGTGTGTGTGGGCAGTGGGGATCGAAGGATCCCTACTGAGTCTTTTCGTTGAGACTCACCCCTGCGGCTTTCAGGTGAAGACTCCAGGCAGACTTAGCGAGGGTTGTGCGGCTGTGTGTTGAGCGTCGTCGGCTGTTGTTCCGGGGTATGCCCCGACGTAGTTGTTATCTTTATTTCTGGCCTGTATGTATAATCATTTCTTTTCTATTGAAGTATGTAATTATTTGCTGTATCGAGTCGCATTGTAATAACTTTTAATTTCTGCATTTTCCTTTCAATTCAATGCGATGTGAATGTTTAGCTTAGTTGATTATTTATTTCCCAAACTTACTTAGATCCTGGTTCGGTTCCAAATTAATGATTCGGTACCCATTTAGTAATCGGATCCCCGATTATAGGGTGGCGGGTCGTTACAACGAGACTCATCTGTGTGTATCTGAACAATTTCAGGAATTGATATATCATCTGATGATATTGCAACTATTTGGGGATCTGTAACCTCTTCCAGTACTATTTTATTCCCACTGTCCTCCTGGAGAAGATATTCCTCTTCCAGGAAGACAGCTTTTCTGGCGATAAACACCTTTTGTTCACCAGGATGGTAAAAGTAGTATCCAAAGGTTTCCTTTGGATATCCCACAAACCTACATTTATCAGTTTGTGATTCCAGCTTGTCTGAATCATGCCTCTTTACATGAGCAGGACAACTACTGACTTTAACATATTTAAATTCTGGTTTCCAGCTTTTTCATATCCCATACGGAGTAGAGGTCACAGACTTGCTAGGTACTCTGTTCAATAGGTATGCTACTGACTCTAGAGCATACCCCCAGAGGGACACTGGTAAACTCGGAAAGCTCATCATGGATCGCACCATGTCCAACAAGGTGCGATTCCTCCTTTCAGATACACCATTCATCTTTGGTGTATATGGAGGGGTCAGCTGAGAAAAGATACCATTATCTTTTAAGAATTGTGTGAAAATAGTACTCAAGTATTCTCCTCCTCGATCTGATCGAAGAGTTTTAATACTCTTTCATGTCTGTTTCTCTGCCTCATTCTTGAACTCCTTGATCTTCTCAAATACTTCCGACGTCCTTCATTAAGTACACATAGCCGAATCTTGAGAAGTCGTCGGTGAACGTGATGAAGTACGAGAAGCCACCTTTGGCTTGGGTGGACATTGGGCCGCATACATCTAAATGTATTAGTTTCAAAATGTCTTTGGCACGTTCTCCATATCCTGTAAATGGAGATTTTGCCATTTTTTCCATAAGGCATGATTCACATGTCGCAAATGATTCATAATCGAATGTAGTTAAATAACTATGCTCGTGCAACCTTTGTAGCATGTTTTCACCAATGTGTCCAAGTCTATAATGCCACATGTAGATTTGGTTCACACAATTATTTCTCTTCTTACGAGCATTATCAATATGAAAATTGTAATAAGAAACATCTAAAAGATATAGACCGTTGACTAAAGATGCCGAAGCTATTAATTTATTACCATAATAAATTGAACAACTTCTATTCTCAATAGACAACCTATATCTTATCTTGTCCAAACAAGATATTGATATGATGTTCTTTATTATACTAGGAACATAATAGCAATCTTCCAATGATAAAGCGTCTCCCGATGGAAGCCTGAGATTTGTTGTCCCGACAGCAACTGCCACAACTTTTACGTCGTTTCTTAGCCTCAGTTCCACCTCGCCTTTTCTCAGCTTGCGTTTACTTGTCAGCATCTGCACGTCATAGCAAATATGAGAAGCACATTCGGTATCTAATACCCAAGATGTGGAATCTCTAACTGACAAGTTGATGTCTATCGTATAGACATCTGAAGCTTCTGATAGCTTCACTTTCCCATGAGCTTTATCGTTGAGGAACTCCTTGCAGTTCCTCTTCTAGTGACCATTCTACTTATAGTAGAAGTAGTTACCATTTACTACTCCTTTGTCTTTGTCCTTCGACCTTTTATCGTACGTGATCATCTTTGCCTTAGGGGCATCTAATGTTGGTTCAACAGGAGGATCAACTTTAAGGACGTAGGCAATGTGCTCAGATCTGAAGACATTCTTCAGGTTTCTAAGCCAATCAGAGTAGTTCAGACTAGTCAAAAGATTGACATCAAGTATGCTACGGAGTGGGTTATTCGACGATTGTGAGTGTTTAAAATGAGTGTGTGATTATCATGAAAAACTATATTGTTTAAGTGCAAAATAAACCTATTAAAAAGAAACTAAGTGATGTGATCGCCAGAAACTTTTGACTTAAAAGTTCCAAAAGAAAGAGTTTGATTGCCTACCTGTTTGGATGTGGGAGATGTTGAGCTCTTGATTCCCCTCCTTCAGCCGGCTGAAGAAAGAGAGCCCTTTCTTTTCTTTGTTCTTGCTTTGATTGCTGTTGAGTTTTGAGGATCGTCCAGAGTCCTTATTGTTTGCTGTTGATTTTCTCCCCTTTGATTCTCCTTTGTACCTTGCAAGAAATAGAAAAGAAATAAAGAACGATGATGAGAACTTAGGAAGAAATAGTATCCATTCCAAACAAAGCTTTAAACATGCAACTAAACAAGAAAACTCACTTGTTTGGATGGTCTTTTAAACCCCTTTATCAAATAGGTTTTAAAAATGATGCTAGTGTTGTGTGTGTTGCATGGAATGATGTGATAGTGATGTGATGAAGAATGTAAGATTAATGGAGATGAAAAATATGAGAAATATGCAAAAATGAATTGAAAGCTAAGTTGGATGGCCCCTGGAAAGCCTTGGTCTTGGATGGATGAAGAATGATGAAGAATGGACGCCGACTTCTGGAAACAGCAGCACTTCAGCGTTTGGACGTCGTTGCTTCGATTTTCACCGAATTATCACTCTTATATCACTTCAATCACTAACTCTGTCACCCATTCAAGAGGCAGGGTATTTATAGACTTCTTTGCGTCCGCGGATTTACATGGAAAATTTTGAGATTTATCCATCTTAACCAACAGATAAATACAGGTTAATTCATCTTTATCTGTAATTATCTAAAAAGCGTCGTTCATGAAAGACGTCTTTCAGACTGATTAGGCTAAAGATAAACATCCGGAAAAACTTATCTTTATCTGTAATTAGATAAAGCGCGTCGCCATGAGATGCCTTTTACACTAATTAAGATAAGGATAAACATCCGGAAAAAACTTATCTTTATCTGTAATTAGATAAAACGCGTTGCCACTTGTAGACGCCTTTTACACTAATTAAGATAAGGATAAACATCCGGAAGAGAGGCAGAAACAACTTAGGACACCTAAATTGCGTCGTGCCTAGCAGACATTTTTTAGTTAATTAATCAATTAATTAAAATTCAAATTTTAAACATCAAAATAAGAATAAACTCTAAACGGCGTCTACACAGGTCAACGCCTTTTAGACTTCTTTAATTGAAATTTGAGTTAAAATCAATCTAATTAATTAACTTAAATCATATCTGTCTGACCCGACACTTTTTAGATAATTAATTTAAAAAGATCAATAAAAACTAACCAATGATTAAATATCAGACCATTCTGAGGCATTATTATATGATATGAAATTTACTCAAAATGATGTCAAAATTAGCGTGTCTACAGCTGCCTCACCTTGGCATCGTCTTTGCAAGGGAGTAAAATGAAATGGAATGTACTAAAAAGGTGATGCCAAAGTGTGATGAGACACGCTCTCAACATCACATGATTGGAATTTTTCTCAAAATCATCAACGAAGATAGTTCAAGGAGATCAATGGAATCAATCCTGTCTGGATGAGGTAGACAAGGAAATAAAATAAAGTCGATCAACCTCCACGGAGTGGGAAGTACCCTAGGTCGTAGACACTGTAGGTTTCATCACGGGGAGCTTTTGCCAGCCAATGTGGACGTGCTGCAGCCATGATGGATCTTAAAAGAAAACAAGAAATATTGAATAAAGAATCCAAGAAATGATAGAATTCCAAGGATATCTTCAAGCGAGCCTCAAAGATAATCAAGATACTCAATTCAGAATGGAATATTTCATATCATGTTGGGATATTTGATTTAATGGTCTGAAACTTAATCAATAATTAATCCTTATCACAATTATTTCAAAGTCCTACATGATGCATGCTGGGCTAAAAGAAAATATAAAGTCAAATAAAATATAAATTAATCAAGGATAATATTGTCAAATTGTCATTAATGAGTCAAGATACCAATTCTTGTAATTCAGTGCTAAGCCGAAGCTCGTTTATCCACGCACCGTTTTACAAAAGTGGAACCATCGTCCCCACTAATTAGCAATCCAACGGCCTATCCGTGCGATTAAGAATTCTTTGGAATTATCACTGTTTTTGTTGTAGGGGAACTCAAATTCCAGTTTCATCAAAACCACAAGGTCCTTGACATGCTCTAATAAATACTTAACATATAGTAATGCAAATGATTTACATGGAATAATACAATGGTAGAAATAACCGTCTTTTTAGCCACGGTTGGGACTTCATGAACTCCCCCAATGGGATCTTCTCGATATTTCCAGCTTTGCAATCATTTCTTTAATTTTCCTGTACTCAAAATTTCATCAGTAACTTCAAACAAGTGTTTAATTAAACATCAAAAAGCAGAATTTCAAGAAAATGAAAGAAAACCCTGAAATGCGTCGTGTCGAGCCGACGCCATTAATCCAATTAAAACGCGTTGCTGTGTAACGACGCCTTTCATTCGCAGAAACAGGTTCTGGTTGTTCTCTACTCAGATTCCAACTCTTTTCATGCCTTGTGTCCTGTATATGACTTGAACAAACAGGTTAAGCATCTATTCAGGCTTAGCCCCTTGTCTGGTTAAGTAACCGACTACTTGATCCTATCCTTGGTAGAAAGGTCAAGGGGCATAGCCTTTATTAACAAAGGTAATATGAATAATCAAACTATAAGCAAAATGCAACATGCAAGCAAACAAATGCTCACTGAAAATAAAAGGAATGAAGCATTCTAGATGCAACAAGCAGATGCTAAACGAAATATTTTTGTTGTCTTGAAATATGTACCTTTTTTTGGATTTTGAAATATGTATATTCTTTGCTTTTGAAACATGTACTTTTTTTTGGCTTTCGAATTTTGTATTTTCTTTTTTTTTATTTTGACATATGTATTTGTTTTTGGATTTTTGAAATATGTATTTTTTTTGGATTTTTGAAATATGGTGTAGACTAAAGACCAGCATAGTACTCAGATCAAAAGATCATATTCATTTATGAACTTAATTCCCAAATTGTTCTTTAATAATTTAACTTAAACCCATTGTGCTTGAACTTGTGTTTCCATTCGTGATTCCATTTGATGATTTGTCCCTTAGTCAATCTCGGTCGTTCCTCAAGTTTGGAGTATGCCTCTTTAGAAAGAAAGGAAGAATTGGTTTAGAAAGCCCATGAGAAGGTTCCGGAGACCTAAAAAGATGTTCCTTTCTTACCCTAATATATGTTAGGGTTCGGTCATTTTCTTTTCGGGGTATTTATCGACCTTGCGTTCTCTTTTGTTTCATTTTATGGCCTTGATGTAACGTTTGTAATGTAATGGCCTTTTTATTTGACGTTTGGCTTTTGCCTTTTGCTTTGCTTTTCTTTTCTTTTCTTTGGGACGGATCTCCCCCTTTTTTTTTTATGACGGCCTCCTACTAAGATGGCGGGTATTCTTGGTAGTCTATTCTAAGCCTCGTTCCGACATCATGAGCTAAGTGTAAAAACAGAATTTTGCTTAAAAAGAATGATTTGTACCTTACACTTTCAGTCAAGCTTTCGGTATTCCTTAGGACTCGGCATCTCTTGTTACTCACGAATCAAACGTATCAGTGTGTGTAGTAATGTGTTTGGAATTAAATTATCCCGACTGATAAGGAAATTTGAATTTATAAATTTTCCGATTCCACTGTTCTTTGTACCATGCTGATCGACTCTTTAACCTAAGGATAGTATTTCTTAAGATGCAAACCGTTCCAGGGGTGAGTTAGCTCTTCTCCTTCTGCATTGACAAGACGATAAGCGTTACCAGGAAAAGCATGTGATATGACATAAGGTCCTTCCCAGTTGGGTTGGAGCATAGAACGCGGACCACCAGGTTTTACAAAAATCCTTTTGACAACCATTTCACCAACTTTAAACTTGCGTTCGATGACTTTCTTCTGATAAAAACGTGCTAATCTATTTTGATAAACTCTTGCATGATTAGCAGCTGACCATCTTCTCTCGTTTAAGAGTTCCAATTGAGCAAGGAGTGTTGAACGATGTTCATCAATGGAAAATTCCTTATTCAATTGTACTCTTAATGACGGTATAAGGATCTCGTATGGAACTACCGCCTCCATTCCAAATGTTAAAGAATAAGGAGTTTGCCCAGTGGGGGTGCGGATTGAAGTTCGGTAGGCCTATAGAGCCTCAACCAATTTTTCTGGCTAGTCCGTGAACTTGTTAGATTTGCACGTCTTTTTGATGATTTTTATCAAAGTCTTGTTAGTTGCCTCTGCTTGGCCATTGCCTTGCGGATAATAAGGAGATGAATGATGCAATGCAATTTTGTACCTATTGCAAAGGTCTTTCAATTCTTGTGACACGAACTGCGGTCCATTGTCGGTGACGATTGTGCTTGGAATTCCAAATCTGGTGATGATGTTCTTCATGATGAACTTGCAGACGGCTGATGCTTTGACTTCCGTGTACGCTTCAACTTCTGCCCACTTGGTGAAGTATTCCGTTGCCGCGAGGATGAAAGACTTTTGCTTAATGCCGGAATCAGGATTGCCAAGGGGTCCAATGATATCAAAAGCACACATGGAGAAAGGCCATGGGGAGGAAACAGGATGGAGTGAAGATGCAGGAGAATGAATTTTGTCAGCGTAAAGTTGACACTTAGCACACCTACGGACATATCCTACACAGTCTTCTTCTATGGTCGGCCAATAAAATCCTTGTCTAAGGATCTTCTTTGCTAGCATTTGTCTATTAACATGGCCACCACAAACTCCAGCATGAGCTCCTTCCATAACCTTCCAAAGCTCATCTTCGTCCAGACATCTCAGAAGAACTCCATCAAAACCTCTTTTGTACAGTGCTCCCCCAACTAGGATGTATCGTTGTGCAACTCTCCTGATAGCCCTTCTCTCCTCAGTTGTGGCTTCTTCAGGATACGATTGATCTTCACAATACTTGGCGATTTCATAATACCATGGCTTCTGTTCATCATCCATCTCTTCTAACAGCTCCATCAACATGATAACACTTGTGGACATCAGTTCCTCATCTGGAAACTCCGATTGGACTGGATCAAAACGAGGAAGGGGGTGATGAGCGAGGTGTTCTGCTATGGCGTAGCCTTTGATCGCTTTCTGCTGAATGTAAGTGATATCGAATTGAGATAGAAAGCTTTGCCATCGCACTAACCTATCAGTAAGAACTAATTTCTCCAGAAGAAACTTGATCGGATTCATCCTAACGATGAGATGGACTTCATGGGCTAGAAAATAATACTTCAATTTCTGAACAACCCAAACCAATGTTGCACATGTTTTCTCCATCGCTGTATATCTCTGTTTAGCGGGGTTGAGAAGTTTAGAGAGATAGTAGGCTGCCCTCTCCTTTCCTTCTTCATCCTCTTGTGCTAGGACAGCCCCCACTGCAACATCCAGAACAGAAATGTAAAGTATCAATGGTTTGCCTGGAGATGGTGGTCTCAAAACAGGAAGACTTGCCAAATAATTCTTTAATCTATCGAATGCCTCCTGACACTTATCGTCCCAATCGAATTTGACTCCCGGCTTGGTAAGCTCGTAGAACGGCTTACACCTTTGTGAGTGCTGGGAGACAAAACGGCGAATAAATTGCAACCTCCTGATTAATCCTCTTAACTCCTTCAAGTTCTTGGGTGGTGGCATCTCTCTGATAGCCTTCGCCTTATTGGGATCAATCTCAATCTCCCGTTTGTTGACAATGAATCCAAGTAATTTTCCTGAAGATACCCCAAATACACATTTCTTGGGGTTCATCTTTAACTGATATTCCCTTGATCTCTCTAACACTCTTGCCAAAACTTTGGCATGCTCCGCCTTCGTTTTAGATTTAACCAACAAGTCATCCACATACACTTCTAGATCTATGTGCATCATGTCGTGAAATATTGCCATCATAGCCCTCTGATAAGTGGCTCCAGCATTCTTCAATCCAAATGGCATGACGACATAGCAATACGTTCCCCAAGGTGTAGTGAATGATGTCTTTTCTTGATCTTCTTCTGCCAATTTGATCTGATTGTATCTTGAAAACCCATCCATAAATGATAAAGTCTCGTAGCCAGAAGTGTTATCAATGAGTACGTCAATATGAGGCAATGGAAAATCATCTTTAGGACACGCCCGGTTTAAATCTCGGAAGTCGATGCAAATCCTGACCTTCTCGTCCTTCTTCATAACCGGGACTATGTTGGCCACCCATTGTGGATAGAGGACAACTCTAATGAATTTGGCTTTATGCAATTTGTGGACCTCTTCCTTCATCTTTAAAGCCATTTGTGGGTGGAATCGCCTTAATTTCTGCTTGACTGAGCTAGCTCCATCCTTTAATGTCAACCTATGTTCAACTAAAGATGAGTCTAACCCCAGCATATCTTTATAACTCCAGGCGAAGGTGTCCTTATAGTCCTTAAGAACTTGTTACATTGCCTTCTCATCTTCCTCAGAAAGATTCTTGCTGACGAGGACAACCTTAGGTTCGTCTTCAGTCCCTAAATTGATTTCTTTGGTGGGCTCTTCTACGGCAGCTGAGGGTTCATCGAATCTCTTCACTCCACTGGCATATGCCTCAGCTGCGTCCTCGTCATCTTCTTCATCTTCGACAATGGGGTCTTTTTCATGTATTAACTCATACACCCCATACCCATCATTGACTGACTCATCGTCCATACAGTCTTCTAGCATCTGAATGGGATTTTCTAATAACTGAGGGATTAAAGAGCAAGAAAAGCATCTATTAGCTAAATCCTAGAGGTATCTATCTGGAATCCGTCTACCCTTAGACTTTCTAGACTTCCTAACCATATTAACTTGCCTAGAGCTAGACTGTCTAACTTCACTAGACTCCCTATTCTGACCTAATGAAGATGAAGCAGAATGAAAATCATGGGATACAGATGGAAATACAGGAGAATCCTCCCGAGGGGAGGGGCAGAGTAGATTTAGAAGAGAATCTTGACCGAAAGATCCGCGCGATGGGATATAATCGGCCAAGTAAGAGGTTTCCTCAATGAGGATCTGGGAAGAATTTGTTGCCAAATTGGCGTTTTTTTTTTTACAATAGAAGAGTTAAGCATAAAACAAGAATGAATATAAATAGAAGGAGAATTAGATGGAGGAAGTGGCACCAAGGCCAAGGGATTAGGGGGATCATACAGCAGTATGTCCCAAATTAAATCATACATCCTCTCTGGATCGAGAGGAGGTGGTGGAATGAGATCCCGAGGGGACAGAGTAATCATAACGGGCGGGGCCCGTGGAATGTCTTCAATAATGACCCGCGACCAAGTCGGGGTCAGGAGCAATGTGCGAAACAAGGTGTGGAGCATGAAAACATGAGACGGATAAGTCCCCCTCCAAAGCAGATCCATGGTGTAGCCAGCTTCATAGGGGTCATCTGGCTCCCCTTCATCAGTCTCCTCTGACAGTAGTATCCTTTTGTCGAAAATAGCACCGGGACCTTCTATCAGCTCATCGATTTGTGGCGGCCACTTGGGTTCTGCAGGATCTAGAAACAGTCTGTTCAGTGCGATGTAGAGGTCTCTTAGATCGAACCACCTGTACCATTCACATTCAGGATCTTGGAATTTTCTCATCTTCATAGGCCGCAAAGCCTCCAAGGACTAGTACGTGAGCAGTTCTGAGCAATGCCTAGCCAAGTCTCTCCCATATATATCGTGGAGGTCAAAGCATGAAGTGATGACCACCGTGTTGTCATGGCTTATTATGGGCCCCTTTACAAAATGAGTGTATAAGGTCCATGTTAGGGGGTCCCGACCTTCCTTGTGCGGTGTAGACATCATCTCCCAGACTTTCTGGCCGCCTTCATTCTCTGCTTGCTGAACAATGTCCTGCTTCAGTCTTCTCGGCCTATAGCCCAGGCCGCTTCCAGGTGCTCCTCGGTGATCCTTGATGGGAATGGTCCTGCCTTGTAACTGTGTGCCCAGGCCTCTTCCAGGCTGATAACCGTTCTTCATCATTATTCTCCATCCTGAGGTACTCATGCACTTCCCCCTCTTTATGGCATTTAACGGATAAGGAGAAATAGTGGCAGTTTTCAGAGGATCAGTCACTGGATAGTAAACCTGTAATACCGAAAGAAAAGGTTGTCGGCCATGTGAAGAAATGGGTTTGACATTCAAAGTATGAGCAGCAGCAAGAATCGGCATGCTCGTAACCTTAATGATTCGTCCTTTAAAGGGGAATTTGAGGCATTGATGATTCGTGGAGGGAATCGCCTCGAGAGTTTTTATGTAAGGACGACCCAAAATGGCGTTTAAAGAAGGGTCGATTTCCAGGATGTGAAATTCGACCTCTGCATGACTTACAGGGCCTAGCTCCACTTTCAAATAAACCATTCCCAGAGGGGAACGGGTGGAGTTATCATATGCTGTAACGGAGATGGGGCTAGGCAACCATTTCTCCTTGGGCACACCGCACAATTCCAGGGTCTTCGGAGGTAAAACATTGATCGAAGCCCCTGTGTCAACCAGGCATGCATCTACGGCCTTTTTGCAAATATTGACCGTAATGCTCAGAGCCATGCTTCTGGCTGCTGGCGGTGCTAGTTCCGATGTATGAAATGAAATGGAGGGTTGATCCCCCTGAGGAACTAATAGTGCTACAATCTTTTCCACCGGCACGTCCTCGTTGACCATCACCTTCTGCAGATATTCCATCAGAGCTTCTTGGTGAGTCTTCGATCTTTTAATCAGATCAAGCACGGAGATCCGTGCCGGTGTCCTGTCAAGGTGCTTCAATAGATCATATTGAGTGCCTGGTGCACTCTCTTCATTGTGTGTTTCCTCTGTCGGCTGTGATGGGCCGTCTCTAACTGTTGACTGAGGAAAAACTTTGTTGAAAATTCTCCCACTCCGGAGCGCATGTTCCTCAGCCGTGGAAGGTTCGGGTGATACTTTGAGTACCGCAGGATTGGATGGTGCGGATGATGTGAAGTGTTGGTATGTGCGTGATGACGTGGGGTTAGCTGGTGATGGCATGGTGCGGATTAAAGGCCTAGATGGTTGGATAATGGACGAAGTGGGGAACGGCATGCGTAATAGCGGTTTAGAAGGTTGGATGGTATCTGGGTAAGTGGTAGTGGTAGCGGGTGAAGTAGGAAATGGTACGCGTAGTAGTGGTCTGGATGGTAGGAGAGGTGCGTAGTTGGTTTGCGGGGGGTTATTTAGTGGAGGCCTAGTGGCGTGGGGTGTAATGGGCTTGAGGAAAGCGGGTGGTGGTAATGGGTTAGCAGGTGCGGGTGAGTGATATGCGGGTGTTGGTATAGGGGTAATAGTAATGGGTTGTGGTCTAGGTATATGGATGGTGCGGCGTGGTGGTTGTTCCGCGGTACTCGGAATGTGACCCGTTGAATAAATAGAGGAAGAGTCCTCTATCCTCCACTGTTGCCCGCGGTTAGCCTCAGACCGGCTATTTGTCAAAATGGGGGCAACTTGGTTCTGATTTTGATGCTCCGGAAGCGGGTTCTGCACTATGCCCAAGTTCGGTGGTGGTGCTGCTTGTGCTGGTGCTCTCACTTGCTGCTGCTGCTGTGGTGGTCTTCTTGCTTTTAAGGCTGATATGTATTTTTTCATCTCTTCCCAGTCAATGCCGCCCTGCTCGTTGAGATCATGGATGTAATCTCTAAATTGGAAGCATGTGTCAATAGTGTGTCCAGGTTGCCTATGGAAATAACAATACCTAGACGTGTCGGCATTCTGGGGCCAAATCGCCTTTTCTCTTGGCAGGACTAAGGCATTAGCTGTCATTAGAGCACTAAAAATGTCCGCCAAGGACTCTGGGAGGACCGAGTATTCTGCCCTCTTCGAGCCTGGAGGTCTTCTCTGCTGATTGTAGTCAGTAGGAGGAGGGACATTATGATATGCCGGCGGTGCGCGCGGCTGATACCGCTGCTGTTGCTGATACTACTGTTGTTGTGGTGGCTGGTACTGCAATTGCCATTGCGGCGGCTGCTGTGGCTGTTGCTGTTGCTGGCTCGGCTGTTGGGGCCGCTGATATTGGGGCTGCTGATACTGAGGGTTCAGCTGCTGCCTGTACCCCTGCTGGTTCGGCTGCAGTGGCCTCTGGTACTGTTGTTGACTCCTCACGAACTGGGGCGAATTGTTGTTCATACTGCTGACTTGCTCATGAGAGGGCGTGCCCTCAGTAGTTGGACCTGTGCTGGGAGAATTCGGCACTGCAGGCTTCCAAGGTGGAGGCCTGCTAGGTCTGTGAGGATCAAAGGCGCTAGAGAACGTAGCGTCCTTGAAGGCATTCTGACAGTACCGCGCTCTTTCATAGAGCTCTGCCATGCTGGTCAGATTGTTCAGGGAGAGGACTAGTTTGAACTGGGGCGTAGCATTGGAAATCAGCATCTTCACATGCTCTGACTCGGACAAGTGATCTTTTACTTTCTCGGCCAAGCCTCGCCATCTATCGGCAAAACTGACGAACTCCTCATCGGGTTTCATCTTCTCTGCTATTAGGTCAGTGATGGACAGGGAGGGAGCGACTCTGTCCTGGTATCGTTGAATGAATTTTCGGGAAACGATACCATAGTCCTCTACTTCGGAGGGTTCCAAGGAAAAGAACCACTCGAGGGCTGATCCCTCTAAAGATCTCCTGAACAAAAAGGCCAACGACCTCTTGTCGTTTTGCTAGAAGGATGACTCGTACATGAACTCCTTCAAATGGGTGAAGGGGTTACCAGTACCGTTATACTTTCGATATACTGGCA
Organism: Zantedeschia hybrid cultivar; assembly: GCA_030544215.1. Taxonomy (NCBI): domain Eukaryota; kingdom Viridiplantae; phylum Streptophyta; class Magnoliopsida; order Alismatales; family Araceae; genus Zantedeschia; species Zantedeschia hybrid cultivar. The sequence goes on from JARZZO010000009.1 coordinate 49,025,443, forward strand.
TCTCAGAGGGTGGCAGGTGGAACACTGGTAGACTTGGTGAGTTGATCTCTGGTGCAGCTTTGACCCCCATCATCTTCTGGAGGTTATTGAATTGTTCGTCCATGCGCTCCATTTTAGCCAGTAACGTTTGCGTTGTCGGATCAGCCTGGGGAGGAGGGGGAGGTGGAGGTACTTGATAGGCCTGTGGCCTAGAGTACGTCAGATAAGGAGGACAGTAAAGAGGAGGTCCGACAGAGCTTCCGCCATGCCCGAGGGCATTTTGGTAAGCAGGCGTTAGCGGTCTGGCTGGTTGCCTAGAAGATGAAAGTTGCGGCCCAGCTGGCCGAGAAGTGACATGGAGGCCTTCCATGGCCTGATGAATCTAGGGAAGATGATGAGGAGGTTGCTGAGGGATGGCAGGGGGAGCCGCAGGGTTCGGCTCGGCAGACTGCATGGGCGTCTTCCCCTTTAGAATGGACTGGATCGCCTCGAACTGCTGAGGGTCCAGACGGGAGGCAAGAACTCCCAAAGAATTTACAAGATCCGAGGGATCAGAAGATGATGGATCATCAGGATTCATGTGTTGGGATTTCTCGGCTTTCTCCGGATCGCTCACGCAGCGGAAAACAAAAGTATTTACAGCGATCCGTTCCCGTTTCGAAATCTAAAATAGGATAATCGGATTATCGAAGTTCTCACCGTGTGCGGATTCGAATCCGCAACCGTTCGGTTCCGTCGGTGTGACACCGCAAGCCGTGCAAGCGCCCGGCCTCTAGCGAAGTCCACGCGATCCTCCCCGCGACGGATATCCTCACGTTCCTCGTTCTTCGCAGCCCACGAAGCCTCCGCCGGTCGCCGCAATGATCGCCGCAACGCGCGGACGATTTCCCGTCGAACGGGATTCGGAGAAGCGGCGGAGCATATCTGGATCTGTCTAGGCGCCAGAGAAAGATAGAAACTGAGGAGGGGCGGCTAGGGTTAGCAGCAAGTTGGCTTGCTCAGCCCGTTCGCTATGTTTTATACTAACCGCGCGGTTTTTCATAAAAACCCCCGGTTTATATAAAACCCACTTATTTATCCATCGCCTTGAGAATCATGTGCATGTGACCCTCTAGGCTCAAGTACCAGTCCAGTTAATGGCCCAACAAGCCCAGTGACTCCTCACTGGCTTTATTAATTAATTAATAACCCTTTATTAATCAATTACTCAATCGAATTGATGTCGCACATCGAATTCGACCGGGCCTCAGATCACGTTGGGTGCCAAGCAACACCGCGTGAACCCGGAAGGTATTTGGGGTTAAGTAACCCACTCTTGGAACCTTTCCGCCGACAGTTACCGTGTGGATATAATCCTTCATTCGTACAATGCTCTCGAGTCAACTCAGGATATAGCGAGCTGTCAAACCCTAACCGGTCGACTCACTTGGATTGGATGCCGCTGATGAATATCAGAAAACTCCTTTCCCGATATTATCGTCCGCCCTGGCCAGGGACTTTCGCGCATCCTTCCTAGAGCATTCTCTCTCTAAGTACCGAGAGCGAATGATTCCTTATTGACACACAATTCCCTTCGACGGTATTCCGCTGCACCCAATCCTTGGCGTATTTGAATCCCGTGGCTAGAGATTCGTAAACCAAGGTCAAAGCACAGAAGTCCACCACCAAGGTGTCCTTGGTGTCTCAGGTCCGAGGACCATCCACGCACCTGCGACAATAAAATCAAGCTAGTTGACAGTGAGGTACAATACCATCTAGCGATTCAGTCGGATCAGTTCAGTGAACTCATTCTCCAATGCGCACCTACAGATTCGCCTTAGTGTCTCCACACAAGTGACTTATGAGATCAGTCACCCTCATCATATGAGCAGGAGTAATCTGTACTAGTCTAACCGGATATCCAATGTCCTTCTCGGATATCCTCCGACTAGGAACAATTAAGAATATGTGTGTTTAAGTGATCAGTCTCATTAGTATGATCTCATCATAATCTGATCACTATAGCACATATTCACAGACTTCATTATGAAACGATAATTAATGCGATTTACACATAATGAATATTATGCCATTTTATTAATAAATGAACGAGATTTACATAGTCAGATTGGCTTGTAGGCCACCTAAACTAACAATCTCCCACTTGGACTAAAGCCAATCACCTTTATACAATAAGCCCATAGACTCTAGGTGACGCTCAAACACAATTTGAGCCAACGGCTTTGTCAATGGATCTGCTATATTGTCGACGGATGGAACTCTTTCCACTACTACATCTCCTCTGGATATGATGTCTCTGATAAGGTGAAAGCGCCTCAGAATATGCTTCGATTTCTGATGAGACCGCGGCTCTTTCGCTTGCGCAATTGCTCCATTGTTGTCGCACAACAGTGGAACAGGCTCAGAGATGCTGGGAACTACGCCGAGGTCGGTGATGAATTTCTTCAACCACACTGCTTCCTTGGCGGCTTCAGCTGCAGCGATGTACTCAGCTTCAGTCGTCGAATCTGCAGTGGTTACTTGCTTGGAACTCTTCCAGCACATTGCCCCTCCATTCAAAGTAAACACGAATCCAGATGTTGACTTGCTATCATCTGGATCTGACTGGAAACTCGAGTCATTAAAGCCTCGAAGTTTCAAGTCACCTCCTCCATAGACAAGGAACATATCCTTAGTTCTTCTCAAATACTTAAGGATACATTTCACTGCCTTCCAGTGCTCTTCGCCTGGATCAGCCTGAAATCTGCTCGTAACACTTAGAGCAAATGCAACATCAGGCCGTGTACATAGCATGGCATACATGATAGATCCTATGGCAGAGGCATAGGGTATTCTGTCCATGAATGCCCTCTCATCAGGAGTCTTAGGAGACTGCTCCTTTGAGAGACTAATTCCATGTCTCATCGGTATGAGACTTCTTGTAAGGACTGAGGTTTCGGGTTCAGTATTCGGGCCGGATCCCCTGGTTTGGACCCTGTGGGGTCTTGAGATTTCTGTTTGAATGACGTCAGCACTGCTCGACGCCTTTCAAAAGGCGTCAAGTTGTGTGGACGCCATTTAGGTCTACTGGTTGTTGTGCCACGTGTGCGCCACGTAGGCGGGTTTCGGGCCACGAGAGTACGGCCCCTGTCACATCTTCTGAACGGCGTCCAGATTGGTCGACGCGATTCAGACTGCGACACCTGCGATGTCAGTGTGCGGCGCCAGAGCGTTGTCAGTACGGCCTGTCACATCGTCTGAACGGCGTCCGCGGTGGGCGACGCGTTTCAGACCGCTGTCAGTACGGCCGTCCTGTCTGACTGATAGGCGTCCGCCTCGATCGACGCATTTTAGCTGGATTCGGATTGACCCCGCGAGCTTCCCCTTCTTTCCCTCATTCTCGCCTTCACTCTCTCTCTCCTCGCCCTCTCCGCCCTCTCCGACTCTCTTTTCCCCTTCCCTTCCTCTTCTTCCTCTTCCATCACTCCAACACCTCCCTACCTCTCACCTCTACCTCCACCACCTCCTTCGCGGCGTTCCCTTCTCCGGACGGCGGCCGACGTCCCGGCGGAGTGGCGGCGTCCTCGAGGGTACCGGCGGCGGTCTGCGGTGCGGCGGGTCGGCGGCGAGGAGCTTGGAAGAGTTCAAGAACCGGTAGGGGGACGAACCTTGCACGTGTTGTTCGTGTTTTCCTTGGCATGGCATGACGTGTTTGGGGCTAGATTGAGCATGTTTAGGGGGTTTCCTTGTGGGAATGGCTGTGCTTGTGATCGTGGATTCGTAGCATGTTTGTGGTGATTGAAATCCTCTTCCTCCCCTTCTTGTTTTGGGGCTTTTTCGGGGTGTTTGGGGTTAAGGGAGAAACCCTCGGTTCGAATCAGGGAACCAGGTTTCTGGCGCTAAACGGCGTCGTGCCTGGTCGACGCCTTTCAGAAGGACGTCAGGGCAGTACGACGCCTTTTAGGCGCAGAATCCTCCCTGTTCGAGGTTTCACGAAATAGGGGTTCTTGCGCTAAATGACGTCATGGATGGACGACGCCTTTTCGAAAGGACGTCGGGCCATCATAACGCCATTTAGGCAGGAAATCACCCCAAGTGAGGGTATGTAAATCTGGGATTTTGATGTGAATGGCGTCGGTGGACGTGGACGCGTTTTAAAGGGCGACTCCCTATGACGACGCGTTTCTAGGAATAAACTGGCTATTAAATGGACCTGTCTGAGGGGCTTGAATGGCGTCGACCTCGGTCGACGCGATTCAAGACAAAACTGTCTAAATGCTGGTTTTTAACATGTGTTTCACTGTGGGACGGTTCAAATACATGTTTTACGTTGTACACTGAGACTGAGGACTTCTGTGTGAATGGAATTACATCATGTCATATGTGTGTATGTGCTTATACAACTATGGTTTACGTTTGTCACCATGGGCCGGTGGGGAAAGGGCCATAGTGTCTGTGAGGCTTTGTGCCGTACCGGTGGGAGGAGGGGTACATGTTGTGGTTTACCTTTGGCTGAGGGAAGCAGAACCACCTTGAGCCCGTCAGGCCGGAGTAGCCAGTGCGCTATCCGAGGGGTTGCTGCTTGGTCTCAGCGGGTCGGGTTTCCCTGTTTGTCGTGGCAGCTTCCAGCGCGTTTCTTGCTGTGGAGCTGGTTGTTGAGTTGTTTTACCCCTATAGCCACTGGGCCTGATGTGACCTTTGATCAAGATTACGAGTGGTACCCTTAGCCCTTTGGCCTGACGCAGCCCGGGAGGTTAGGGTTGTGGGTAGTTCCTGTAGCTTCGGCTTGACGGGGGTTCGCCGGTCCCCAGGGCCCTCCTGAAGCGCTGAGGCCTAGCGTGGAGGCAATCCGGACAGTAGGACAGTAGTCTAGACTGCTTGTGTGCACACGTAGTTGACAGTGGCGGTACACTGGTTCCAGCTAGTCCTAGTTTAGCTCACTGCCTCACCCTACAGTGCCCCGGAACACTGTAGGGGTGGACAGGCGTGAGCAGTGGTGGTAGTGTTGGGAGGCGACGTTTGACTTCGGTCGACAGCGTGGTTCAGTCGCTTCGTGGACTTTGGCTATAAGACATGACTCTGTGTTGGGTTTTTCGGGTTGCTTAGAATGGTTCTTACTACACTGCTTATCGTACGTTTCATATCAGATTTGGGTGCTATGTTTACTCCTTTACTTAATTGCCATATATCCCTGTTGTTGCACTTGTGGGTGTGTGAGTGGGAGGCAGGGGATCGGATGATCCCTACTGAGCCCAATTCTAGTGTGGCTCACTCCCTGCGGTTTCAGGTGTGGACTTCGCGGCGTGTGGAGACGTGTGGTGCCTTCTTGGTGTGCGGACCAGCAACTGTCTCTGTTCCGGGGTATGCCCCGATGTTGTTGTACTTTTCTTCTGCCTGTACTTATTTAATTTGTTAGACCATGTAATTATTGTTGGACTGTATACGGACATTGTTATCTTCCTTTCTGCGCACTTGTTATACCCTTGTAGTCCGTGTGATTGTTATATTTAGCCTTGTTTAGCACTTACTCCTCCAGATGTGTTGTGTGAGATCCGGGTGTGAACCCGTAGTTAATGGGCCGACATCCATTTAGTGATCGGGTCTCTGGTCATAGGATGGCGGGTCGTTACAGATGGTATCAGAGCTCAGTCTGGTCGAGTATGTGGTAAACTAGGTTAGATATTATAGTCCAACAATAAGTACGAGTCTGTACAGGCGATGGCTGCTGGTGTAGATTGGTAGGTTTTGACGTGTTTTGGTTCGATTTGCGTGTTTGTGGGGTAGTGATGGCACCGAAGAGGAGAGTTCCGTTGGCTTGCGGTTCGAGGGCAGAAGGGCATAATGTGGATTGTTTCAGGGAAGCTATGATTGGGGCAACGTCTAGATACCAGCAAGGAGTTGGATGTGAGGGATCCAATTCCCGAGACGGTCAGTCTACGATATTGGAGCGGTTTTTGAAGTTGAAGACCCCTTCTTTCACAGGTCGGCCAGTCCCAGACGAGGCAGCCCTTTGGATTAAGGAAATGGAGAAGGCATTTGATGTTCTTGAATGTGCTGAGAATGACAAGACCTTGTTGGCGACTTACTTATTGAAGGACAATGCATATGAGTGGTGGGTCGCTACCAGAGGGATGATGTTTGCAGACAGGTCCTTGAGAGAGATTCCTTGGGAGTTATTTGTGAAAGAGTTTAGTGGACAGTACTTTCCGAGGCACGTTCGGAAGACGAAGGAAATGGAGTTTATGGAATTGGTACAAAATGATATGTCGGTTTTAGAATACCAGGCGAAGTTTGTGGCTCTTGGAAGATTCGTACCACATATATCTGAGCACGAGGAATTTAGAACAGAGAGATTTGTGGGCGGACTTCGGTATGATCTGAGGTCGATGGTGGCATCTCAGCATTGTAGAGATCTAGCGTCAGCAGCACGATGCGCGGCAGCGGTGGAGACTCAATTCCAGCAGATGGCGAGAGAATTGGAGCATTCGGCACGAGGGAAGCAGCAAGGCAGGAGCAGATCAACGATCTTTTCGTCAGGCGGTCCGAGTTCCCTCGAGTTCAAGTCCCAAGAGATGCCTTGTGGTGAGGGCAGAGACGGTCCGATTCATCAGATGCAGTCTGTGGCTAGCAGGCAGCAGGGAGCGAGACGGGATGCGGCAGGTCATTGTTCCTATTGTGGTGGTCATCATGGCAGTCGGACGTGTCCATTGGTCACTAGTGGCTGTTTTGGCTGTGGTAAAAAGGGGCATTTTCTGAGAAATTGACCCCAGAAGAATAAGGCAGGTCAGGAGCCGAGCGGATAGTAGGTGTTCGAGGCGTGAGTGGAGTCGCGTCTCTTTGTGGAGGTCCGAGAGACTGTGCTAGATGAGCACTTTTATCTTGTCATGTTCAGAGGTGGTTGTGAACTCTGGTAACACTTGTATGTATTTGGGTTTGGTGGAGAATCGGTTTTGTAGTATGTGCCTTGCTAAAGTGTGGTTATTCTGATCTTTCAGCTTTTGTCAGAATTGAGAACCTTGGTTAGCTTGACGTGAATTTGTTTGGCTATTTTTGTGGAACTCTGTGTGTGTGATTGGTGAGAATGATTGTTGTAATCGGTGTATGTCGGCATGTGATGGTTAGCCGAGTTGAGCGTTGAGCGGTTGCAAATTTCGAGGACGAAATTCTTTAAAGGGGGGGAGAATGTAAGGACGAGGTTTCAGGTTCAGTATTCTGGCCGGATCCCCTGGTTTGGACCCTGTGGGGTCTTGAGATTTCTGTTTGAATGACGTCAGCACTGCTCGACGCCTTTCAAAAGACGTCAGGTTGTGTGGACGCCATTTAGGTCTACTGGTTGTTGTGCCACATGTGCGCCACGTGGGCGGGTTTCGGGCCCCGAGAGTACGGTCCCTGTCACATCTTCTGAACGGCGTCCAGATTGGTCGACGCGATTCAGACTGCGACACCTGCGATGTCAGTGTGCGGCGCCAGAGCGTTGTCAGTACGGCCTGTCACATCGTCTGAACGGCGTCCGCGGTGGGCGACGCGTTTCAGACCGCTGTCAGTACGGCCGTCCTGTCTGACTGATAGGCGTCTGCCTCGATCGACGCATTTTAGCTAGATTCGGATTGACCCCGCGAGCTTCCCCTTCTTTCCCTCATTCTCGCCTTCACTCTCTCTCTCCTCGCCTCTCCGACTCTCTTTTCCCCTTCCCTTCCTCTTCTTCCTCTTCCATCACTCCAACACCTCCCTACCTCTCACCTCTACCTCCACCACCTCCTTCGCGGCGTTCCCTTCTCCGGACGGCGGCCGACGTCCCGGCGGAGTGGCGGCGTCCTCGAGGGTACCAGCGGCGGTCTGCGGTGCGGCGGGTCGGCGGCGAGGAGCTAGGAGGAGTTCAAGAACCGGTAGGGGGACGAACCTTGCACGTGTTGTTCGTGTTTTCCTTGGCATGGCATGACGTGTTTGGGGCTAGATTGAGCATGTTTAGGGGGTTTCCTTGTGGGAATGACTGTGCTTGTGATCGTGGATTCGTAGCATGCTTGTGGTGATTGAAATCCTCTTCCTCCCCTTCTTATTTTGGGGCTTTTTCGGAGTGTTTGGGGTTAAGGGAGAAACCCTCGGTTCGAATCAGGGAACCAGGTTTCTGGCGCTAAACGACGTCGTGCCTGGTCGACGCCTTTCAGAAGGACGTCAGGGCAGTACGACGCCTTTTAGGCGCAGAAACCTCCTTGTTCGAGGTTTCACGAAATAGGGGTTCTGGCGCTAAATGACGTCATGGATGGACGACGCCTTTTCGAAAGGACGTCGGGCCATCATGACGCCATTTAGGCAGGAAATCACCCCAAGTGAGGGTATGTAAATCTGGGATTTCGATGTGAATGGCGTCGGTGGACGTGGACGCGTTTTAAAGGGCGACTCCCTATGACGACGCGTTTCAAGGAATAAACTGGCTATTAAATGAACCTGTCTGAGGAGCTTGAATGGCGTCGACCTCGGTCGACGCGATTCAAGACAAAACTGTCTAAATGCTGGTTTTTAACATGTGTTTCACTGTGGGATGGTTCAAATGCATGTTTTACGTTGTACACTGAGACTGAGGACTTCTGTGTGAATGGAATTACATCATGTCATATGTGTGTATGTGCTTATACAACTATGGTTTACGTTTGTCACCATGGGCCGGTGGGGAAAGGGCCATGGTGTCTGTGAGGCTTTGTGCCGTACCGGTGGGAGGAGGGGTACATGTTGTGGTTTACCTTTGGCTGAGGGAAGCAGAACCACCTTGAGCCCGTCGGGCCGGAGTAGCCAGTGCGCTATCCGAGGGGTTGCTGCTTGGTCTCAGCGGGTCGGGTTTCCCTGTTTGTCGTGGCAGCTTCCAGCGCGTTTCTTGCTGTGGAGCTGGTTGTGGAGTTGTTTTACCCCTGTAGCGACTGGGCCTGATGTGACCTTTGATCAAGGTTACGAGTGGTACCCTTAGCCCTTTGGCCTGACGCAGCCCGGGAGGTTAGGGTTGTGGGTAGTTCCTGTAGCTTCGGCTTGACGGGGGTTCGCCGGTCCCCAGGGCCCTCCTGAAGCGCTGAGGCCTAGCGTGGAGGCAATCCGGACAGTAGGACAGTAGTCTAGACTGCTTGTGTGCACACGTAGCTGACAGTGGCGGTACATTGGTTCCAGCTAGTCCTAGTTTAGCTCACTGCCTCACCCTACAGTGCCCCGGAACACTGTAGGGGTGGACAGGCGTGAGCAGTGGTGGTAGTGTTGGGAGGCGACGTTTGACTTCGGTCGACAGCGTGGTTCAGTCGCTTCGTGGACTTTGGCTATGAGACGTGACTCTGTGTTGGGTTTTTCGGGTTGCTTAGAATGGTTCTTACTACACTGCTTATCGTACGTTTCATATCAGATTTGGGTGCTATGTTTACTCCTTTACTTAATTGCCATATATCCCTGTTGTTGCACTTGTGGGTGTGTGAGTGGGAGGCAGGGGATCGGATGATCCCTACTGAGCCCAATTCTGGTGTGGCTCACTCCCTGCGGTTTCAGGTGTGGACTTCGCGGCGTGTGGAGACGTGTGGTGCCTTCTTGGTGTGCGGACCAACAGCTGTCTCTGTTCCGGGGTATGCCCCGATGTTGTTGTACTTTTCTTCTGCCTGTACTTATTTAATTTGTTGGACCATGTAATTATTGTTGGACTGTATACGGACATTGTTATCTTCCTTTCTGCGCACTTGTTATACCCTTGTAGTCCGTGTGATTGTTATATTTAGCCTTGTTTAGCACTTACTCCTCCAGATGTGTTGTGTGAGATCCGGGTGTGAACCCGTAGTTAATGGGCCGACATCCATTTAGTGATCGGGTCTCCGGTCATAGGATGGCGGGTCGTTACACTTCTCTTGGAATTTTCCATGCCAAACCTTTTGTCTATGGTATCTATGTACAAGGATTGGGTCATTCCAAGCATCCTCTTTGATCTATCTCTATAGATCCGTATTCCCAATACGTAGGATGCTTCTCCCAAATCCTTCAAGGAGAAGTTTTTCGACAGCCAGATCTTTACTGATGACATCATAGCTACATCATTCCCAATGAGTAGTATGTCATCTACGTAAATGACTAGAAAAGTGACTGCACTCCCACTGGTCTTCTTGTACACACAAGGCTCATCTTCATTCTTAATGAAGTCATAAGACTTGACAGCCTCGTCAAATCTTATGTTCCAACTCCGGAAAGCATGCTTCAGTCCATAAATGGACATCTGAAGCTTGCACACTTTATCTGGAGATTCTTTGGATGTGAAACCTTCTGGTTGTATCATATACACCTCCTCCTCAAGGTTACCATTGAGAAAGGCAGTCTTCACATCCATCTGCCAGATTTCATAATCAAAATGTGCAGTAATGGCGAGTAGAACTCTGATCGACTTTATCATGGCAACTGTTGAGAAAGTCTCGTCATAGTCAATTCCTTGCCTTTGACGATATCCCTTTGCCACCAACCTTGCCTTATAAGTGTCGATTCGTCCATCAGCACCGATCTTTCTCTTAAAGATCCACTTGCAACCGATGGGTACAATACCCTCGGGCAAGTCCTTCAAGTTTCAAACTTGATTGGTGTACATGGACTGGATTTCTGAGTTCATGGCTTCTCGCCATTTCCCAGCTTCTGGGCCTTCTATGGCCTCCTGGTAGGTTTTAGGATCATCATCCTCATTATATTCTACCTTGGACTCACCTTCAGCAATATGTCCCACATATCGTTCGGGTAGTCTAGGTACTCTACCAGATCTACGAGGTTCATCTGTGTGTACCTGAACAGATTCAGGAACTGATATCTCATCTAATGATAATGCAGCTGTTTGGGGTTCTGGAACCTCTTCCAGTACTATTTTACTCCCACTGTTCTCCTAGAGAAGGTATTCCTCTTCCAGGAAGACAGCTTTCCTGGCGACAAACACCTTTTGTTCATCAGGATGGAAAAAATAGTATCCAAAGGTTTCCTTTGGATATCCCACAAACCTGCATTTATTAGTTCGTGATTCCAGCTTGTCCATGTCCAGTAAATGGAGATTTTGCCATCTTTTCCATAAGGCAGGATTCACATGTTGCAAACGATTCGTAATCGAATGTAGTTAAGTAACCATGCTTGTGCAACTTTTGCAACCTGCTTTCACCAATGTGCCCAAGTCTGCAATGCCACATGTAGGCTTGGTTCACACAATTCTTGCTCTTCTTAAGAGCATTATCAATATGAAGATTGTAATAAGAAACATGTAATAGATATAGACCGTTGACTAAAGATGCTGAAGCTATTGATTTATTACCATAATAAATCGAATAACTTCTATTCTCAATAGTCAACCTATATCCTATCTTGTCCAAACAAGATATTGATATGATGTTCTTTATTATGCTAGGAACATAATAGCAATCTTCTAATAGTAAAGTGTCTCCCGATGGAAGCTTGAGGTTTGCTGTCCCAACAGCAATCGCCGCAACTTTTGCGCCGTTTCCTAGCCTCAATTCCACCTCACCTTGTCTCAGCTTGCGCTTACTTGTCAGCATATGCACATCATGGCAGATATGAGAAGCACATCCGGTATCCAATACCCAAGATGTGGAATCTCTAACTGACAAGTTGATATCTATCATATAGATATCTGAAGCTTCAAACAGCCTCACTCTTCCATGAGCTTTATCGTTAAGGAACTCCTTGTAGTTCCTCTTCCAGTGACCATACTGCTTATAGTAGAAGCAGTCACCCTTCACTACTCTTTTGCCTTTGTCCTTCGATCTTTTATCGTTAGCTGTTATCTCTGCTTCAGGGGCATCCAATGCCGATTCAGCAGGAGGATCAGCTCTAGGGACAAAGTCAATGTGCTCAGATCTGAAGACATTCTTCAGGTTTCTGAACCAATCTGAGTAGATTAGGTAAGTCAAAAGGGCATCAAGTATGCCACGGAGTGGGTTATTCGACGACATAATTTCCTACAGGAGATAAGTAAAATTTATTTAGTAGATGTTCAATTATTAAAATTTAAAACAAGACAAGGTCTTTTGTTCAAGTTTAACTCCCACTAATTTTCGACGGACTGTATAACCCTCAGTTATACAGAACGGGAGATGCCGACAGTCTCCTAGTGGGAATCAGAATCTCAATGACTTGCACTACAGCCTTGTGGATAGCACAACAAATTGTAATACAATCAAAGAGCACCCAACTCATGGGACTTGCAACTCCTTGCAATATCTGATCATGGCTTCGGTCCCCAGAGATTTAATGGCCTTGTAGATAGCACAACAAATCATGAATTCTGGTCTAAGCTAACCATCGTTACGCGACGAGCATAGATTTGCATGCAGCCCTTGTGAATAGCACAACAAAGCTACATGGTTCCTCTACCCCGATCTATAGGCATCTAATGCCATAGCTACAGTTTCTCCTCCCAATTAAGCAGGCCTTGTGGATAGCATAACAAACCTACCTAAAGTGATTCGAATCCTATGACTATAATGATGGTGGACCACGCGGTAAGTTCTCAACTACTCACGTTACGGCTTAGAGTTTATCTGAGGGTATTTAGATAACTTTTATCTTGGTCTCTCCTAGGTGATAGTATATAAATATATTGTATATATTTACTAAATACTATAACCTGCTTTGATTCATAATCAAAAGAAATTAATGCATCTCATACATGTCATTAGTGTGGTCATGGATAGCACAGTGGGTTTGACTGGAGCCAACAGTCAAACGCACACACAATCTAGCACAACAATTATATTAGATATCCTACAAACACATAGGCAAATGATCTACATCTTTTCGCCTTCCTGGTTGCAGCTGTGGATCGTCCTCGCTCCTTCCTCGGTTGCCTCGATCATATTACAATAAATTCTAGAATTTACAAGTAAATTGAAGAAGGCCTTATGGCGACTACAAGAGAGAGAGGGAGGTAGAAATACATCAGAGTATGAGAGAGAGGTGCGCAGACCTCTATTTATTAACAATTAATAAACATCATACATCCACGATCCACACAATCCATTCATCACATGAATAATAAATTAAGTGCATATCCATGACCACGGTGTGTTTTAAACATCCACACATGATTCAGCGCATCACATGGCTAAAACAAATGAGTTTTCAAAATAAATAATTTTGGCTTTCAAAAAGCTGGGATCCAATCAAAATTGATATTTGAATTTCGAAAAACTCATTTATTATCTTAACATGCAATTAAATCAAATTTAAAAGCAATAAACACACATCACATGCGCACACACTCCGAATTAATAATTCCAGATTATTCCATGCAAATTAGAACAATTCTAATAATCTAACACTTAGATTAAACCCCATTAATAATCTAACAATTAGACTATTAATGACTAATCTAACTCTTAGACTAGTCCATCAAAGTTAATTAATAATTTAACACTTAAATTAATAATCAACCAAATTAATTATTAACTACTAATCTAACACTTAGATTAGCCAATTAATGTTAATTATTAATTTAACTCTTAAACTAATAATTAACACTAACTAATTAATAATTAATTAATCTAACTCTTAGATTAAATAATTAAAGTTATCATTAATTTAACTATTAAATTAATGACTAACAATAATTAATTAAGGACTGCCAATTTAACATTTAAATCAGTCATTTAAGTTAATTATTAATTTAACCATTAAATTAATCACTAACTCAAATATTAATTAACAATTAGTTGAGATAATAGTTAATAATCTAACAATTAGAGTAATAACTATTAATAACTAATTTAACATTTAAATTAGTTAAATTGAGGTTAATAATCAATTTAACATTTAAATTAATATTAACCCCAACTAATTGCAAGTTAATAAAAAATCCTTAATTAACTTAATGATTCAAAATCATTAATAAAAGCCCAATTAAATTAAAATTGAATAATAATTTTAATCCTCAAAACAATTTTGAAAATTTTAAAATTAATTCAAATTTTAACTAAATTTCTAATGGACAATTTGGGGATTTAATGGGGTTTTAAAAGAAATAGGGGGAGTGGGCTCAGCCTACTGGACCTGGTTCGAGCCAGGGGCTCGGCCTGTTGCGAGCCCTGGCTCGGCCAAGTGCGAGCCCGGGCTCGGCCAGGGGCCCGGACCCGAGGCACCCTGGACCGGGCCAGGGCCCATCCGGCCCAGCCGGCTCGCAAGACCCGGCTCAACCTTGAACCGCCCCTTCCCCAACCTGAACTCCAAAACCGAAACCCTAAGATCTGCAGGTTTGGAGGCCGGCGGCTGGGGCGCCGGAGGCCCCGCCCCCCCCCCCCCCCAGTGGTGCCCCCTGGCGCCGGTAGGGCCACCGGAGAAGCCCAAACAACTGCCGGCTAAGCCCCAAAACTGTGGAATTTTAACTGGTTTTGCAGGGTTTCAAAAACCTGAATTAGGGCTTGATTTTGCAGCTCTACAAGGCCACTCCGGTGCCGGCAAACATACCGGATGTGCTGTGGTGACTATCACCTAGAGATCCGGGCATTCGGGCCGCCATCCCAATGCTTGGGAATCGCTTACGAAGCCGCCGAAAACACCCCGTTCATCGTCCTACGAAGAACACCGAAAACCCCAAAATAAAATCCGAAAAATCACAGAAAAATAATCAAATTATTTGTGTTCATCTTATGAACACTATTCCGTCATTTTAATTGGATTAAATGCATGGAATAACTCAAGAAAAATTAATTTCGGAAACCGAAACGGGACGAGAAACAGTGGAACCTGGCTCTGATACCACTGTTGGGATTTCTCGGGTTTCTCCGGATCGCTCACGCAACGGAAAACAAAAGTATTTACAGCGATCCGTTCCCGTTTCGAAATCTAAAATAGGATAATCGGATTATCGAAGTTCTCACCGTGTGCGGATTCGAATCCGCAACTGTTCGATTCCGTCGGTGCGACACCACAAGCCGCACAAGCGCCCGGCCTCTAGCGAAGTCTACGCGATCCTCCCCGCGATGGATATCCTCACGTTCCTCGTTCTTCGCAGCCCACGAAGCCTCCGCCGGTCGCCGCAATGATCGCCTCAACGCGCGGACGATTTCCCGTCGAACGGGATTCGGAGAAGCGGCGGAGCATATCTGGATCTGTCTGGGCGCCAGAGAAAGACAGAAACTGAGGAGGGACGGCTAAGGTTAGCAGCAGGTTGGCCTGCTCAGTCTGTTCGCTATGTTTTATACTAACCGCGCGGTTTTTCATAAAAACCCCCGGTTTATATAAAACCCACTTATTTATCCATCGCCTTGAGAATCATGTGCGTGTGACCCTCTAGGCCCAAGTACCAGTCCAGTTAATGGCCCAACAAGCCCAGTGACTCCTCACTGGCTTTATTAATTAATTAATAACCCTTTATTAATCAATTAATCAATCGAATTGTTGTCGCACATCGAATTCAACCGGGCCTCCGATCACGTTGGGTGCCAAGCAACACCGCGTGAACCCGGAAGGTATTTTGGGTTAAGTAATCCACTCTTGGAACCTTTCCGCCAACAGTTACCGTGTGGATATAATCCTTCATTCGTACAATGCTCTTGAGTCAACTCAGGATATGGCGAGCTGTCAAACCCTAACCAGTCGACTCACTTGGATTGGATGCCGCTGATGAATATCAGAAAACTCCTTTCCCGATATTATCGTCCGCCCTGGCCAGGGACGTTCGCGCATCCTTCCTAGAGCATTATCTCTCTAAGTACCGAGAGCGAATGATTCCTTATTGACACACAATTCCCTTCGACGGTATTCCGCTGCACCCAATCCTTGGCGTATTTGAATCCCGTGGCTAGAGATTCGTAAACTAAGGTCAAAGCACATAAGTCCACCGCCAAGGTGTCCTTGGTGTCTCAGGTCCGAGGACCATCTACGCACCTGCGACAATAGAATCAAGCTGGTTGACAGTGAGGTACAATACCATCCAGCGATTCAGTCGGATCAGTTCAGTAAACTCATTCTCCAATGAGCACCTACAGATTCGCCTTAGTGTCTCCACACAAGTGACTTATGAGATCAGTCACCCTCATCATATGAGCAGGAGTAATCTGTACTAGTCTAACCGGATATCCGATGTCCTTCTCAGATATCCTCCGACTAGGAACAATTAAGAATATGTGTGTTTAAGTGATCAGTCTCATTAGTATGATCTCATTATAATCTGATCACTATAGCACATATTCACGGACCTCATTATGAAACGATAATTAATGCGATTTACACATAATGAATATTATGTCATTTTATTAATAAATGAACGAGATTTACATAGTCAGATTGGCTTGTAGGCCACCTAAACTAACATCATGTCCCCCTCAAAGGTAGGATTAGGGACCGCATGCACATGCGGGGGAGGATCAAGATATTGATCATGAGGATGATAAAGAGGGGTTGAGACATTCCCCTCATTTCGAACTGGAATAGGAAGAGAATTACGGGAGGCATCACCATCTCTCCCGCTCTCGAAGTGGTAATCATAATTGCGAGGGGCATTAGCATCTCCCTCGTAGTTGATTATGGCATCTGGAGCTACGGTCAAGTCCCTGCCTGATCGGAGCAGCATGATATTAGATTTTTTTTTAGAGATTGACAAACAAGTTGTACAGAGATTAAACAAACAAGTGGATGTTTAATGTGATTTTAGGATTCCTTGTTAGGCTATTTGGATTTAATTAAATCACAAATTCGCTCAAGGGATAGGATCCTAGTTTCAGTTCAATGTCCACCGTTATATTCTATGGCTTTTTCTCACAACGTTTATGGAAATCTAACCGGGACTTCAATTGGTACAACCAGGCCGATGATCAAGGAGGAATACCTTGATTTTGGGGACTTACGGAGGTCTTTAACGCCAACTACTCTAGTCTGATCGAGGGACCGACCAAATCAGAGAGAGTTGAAGACGTAAAGAAGAGTGTTCGTAAGAAGAGGAGGGTGTTAGCCTCAATGCGTATGACCTGTAGCCTGGATGGCCTCTAATGCTTAATATATAATGGGTAATAGCACACAGATCACAAAAATCTGAGAACTGAAGAAGAAATAAGAAACTGTCTGAATTGCGTCGTTGTTACTCGACGCTATTCAAAACAGAACCTTAATTTTTCGTAGAAGCTTAGATAGCAGACAACAGAGAGAAAAGAGACTGAAAGGCGTCTGGGTATGACGACGCAGTTTGAAATGCGTCGCTGTTCCTGGACGCTTTTCAAGTCGCAGATGCAATTTTCCAAGAGGAATTTCTGGATTGATTCTCCCTCAAACAGGATAAAAACGATAAACAATCAACTCATGCAAAAGATTTTTTGTTTCAGGTTTTAACATGATTATTTTATCAACTAAACAACTAAAATATCAGTCAATCACACAACATTTCATCACAAAAACAGCTTTTCAACTAATCAACGGGGAGGACAAGATCTTGCCGCAGGGGTGTGCACATGGTGCACGTAGGAAATTAACTAAACTAAAAACACTCACCAATTGGTGAGGGCGTGTCGAGAGATATAAGTGGTGCACAGTGGGTGCCCGATTGGTAATAGCAAGAACAAAGAACTAAAAGATGGCGAGACCAAGTCCCACCGTGATCGTCAAAAAAGCTGTGAGTATTTAAAATGAGTGTGTGATTATCATGAAAAACTATTTTGTTTAAGTGCAAAATAAACCTATTAAAAAGAAACTAAGTGATGTGATCGCCAGAAACTTTTGACTTAAAAGTTCCAAAAGAAAGAGTTTGATCGCCTACCTGTTCGGATGTGGGAGATGTTGAGCTCTTGATTCCCCTCCTTCAGCCGGCTGAAGAAAGAGAGCCCTTTCTTTTCTTTTGTTCTTGCTTTGATTGCTGTTGAGTTTTGAGGATCGTCCAGAGTCCTTATTGTTTGCTGTTGATTTTCTCCCCTTTGATTCTCCTTTGTACCTTGCAAGAAATAGAAAAGAAATAAAGAACGATGATGAGAACTTAGGAAGAAATAGTATCCATTCCAAACAAAGCTTTAAACATGCAACTAAACAAGAAAACTCACTTGTTTGGATGGTCTTTTAAACCCCTTTATCAAATAGGTTTTAAAAATGATGCTAGTGTTGTGTGTGTTGCATGGAATGATGTGATAGTGATGTGATGAAGAATGTAAGATTAATGGAGATGAAAAATATGAGAAATATGCAAAAATGAATTGAAAGCTAAGTTGGATGGCCCCTGGAAAGCCTTGGTCTTGGATGGATGAAGAATGATGAAGAATGGACGCCGACTTCTGGAAACAGCAGCACTTCAGCGTTTGGACGTCGTTGCTTCGATTTTCACCCAATTATCACTCTGATATCACTTCAATCACTAACTCTGTCACCCATTCAAGAGGCAAGGTATTTATAGACTTCTTAGCGTCCGCGGATTTACATGGAAAATTTTGAGATTTATCCATCTTAAGCAACAGTTAAATACATGTTAATTCATCTTTATCTGTAATTATCTAAAAAGTGTCGTCCATAAAAGACGCCTTTCAGACTAATTAGGATAAAGATAAACATCCGGGAAAACTTATCTTTATCTGTAATTAGATAAAGCGCGTCGCCATGTAGAGACGCCTTTTACACTAATTAAGATAAGGATAAACATCCGGGAAAATTTTATCTTTATCTGTAATTAGATAAAACGCGTCGTCACTTGTAGACGCCTTTTATACTAATTAAGATAAGGATAAACATCCGGAAGAGAGGCAGAAACAACTTAGGACACCTAAATTGCGTCGTGCCTAGCAGATGTTTTTTAGTTAATTAATCAATTAATTAAAATTCAAAATTTAAACATCAAAATAAGAATAAACTCTAAACGGCGTCTACACACGTCGACGCCTTTTAGACTTCTTTGATTGAAATTTGAGTTAAAATCAATATAATTAATTAACTTAAATCATATATGTCTGACCCGACACTTTTTAGATAATTAATTTAAAAAGATCAATAAAAACTAACCAATGATTAAATATCAGACCATTCTGAGGCATTATTATATGATATGAAATTTACTCAAAATAATGTCAAAATTAGCGTGTCTACAACGATATAATTCCCTACAGAAGATGAATAAAATTTATTTTAGTAGATGTTTAGTTATTAAATAAAATATGATATGGTCTTTTAATCAAGTTTTAACTCCTACTAATTTTCGATAGACTGTATAACCCTCAGTTATATAGAACGGGAGACACCGACAGTCTCCTAGTGGGGATCAGAATCTCAATGAAATGTAGTGTAGCCTTGTGGATAGCACAACAAGTTGTAATACACTCAAAGAGCACACATCTCATAGGACTTGCAACTCCTTGCAATATCAGATCATATCTTCGGTCCCCAGCGATTTGATGGCCTTGTGGATAGCACAACAAGCCATTGATTATGGTCTAAGTTAATTATCATTACGAGACGAATATAGATTTGCATGCAGCCCTTGTGGATAGCACAACAAAGCTACATGGTTCCTCTATCCCAATCAAGAGGCATCTAATACTATAGTCATAGTCTCTCCTTACAATTAAACAGACCTTATAGATAGCACAACAAACCTGCCTATAGTAATTCGAATCTTATGATTATAACGATGGTGGACCACGCGGTAAGTTCTTAACTACTCACGTTATGGCTTAGAATATAGACGAAGATTTTTAAATAACTTTTATCTTGGTCTCTCCTAGATAATAACATATAAATATATCATATATATTTACTAAATACTATACCTGCTTTGATTTATAATCAAAACAAAAAACATTGTACAACATACATGTCTAGAGTGATCATGAATAGTACAGTGGGTTTGTTTGGAGCCAACAATCAAACGTACACAAAATCTAACATAAGTATTATATTAGACAATCCTGCAAACATAAAGGCAAAGGATCTCCATCGTATCGCCTTCCTAGTTGCAACTGTAGATTGCCCTTGCTCTTTCTTCGCTTGTCTCGATCAGATTACAATAAATTCAAAATTTACATGTAAATAGAAGAAGGTCTTAGTAGAGAGAGGGAGGTAGAAGTACATCGGAGTATGAGAGAGGGAGAGGTACGCAAACCTCTATTTATTAATAATTAATAAATATACAAACATACATCTATGATCCACATGAATAATTCATCACATGAATAATTTAAAAGTGCACATCCATGACCACCATGTGTTTTAATCAATTTACACATGATAAGCGCATCACATGGCTAAAACAAAAGAGTTTTCAAAATAAATAATTTTGACTTTAAAAAATTAGGTTCCAATAAAAAATTGGCTTTTAAAATTTTAAAACTTTTTTAATTAATTTAATCATGCAATTAAATCAAATTTAAAAGCATAAAACACACATCACATGTGCACACACTCCAAATTAATAATTCCAGATCATTCCATACAAATTAGAACATTTCTAAAATTCAAACAATCTAACAATTAGATTAAATAACATTAATAATCTAACACTTAGACTATTAATAATAAATTACCAATCTAACTCTTTGATTAGTAAATTAAATTAATCATTAATTTAACACTTAAATTAACAATTAACTCTAATTAAATAATAACTATTACTTTAGTCATTTAAATTAGTAAATTAAATTAATTATTAATTTAACATTTAAATTAATAACTATCTCTCATTAATTAACAATTAAATGAATTAATAATTAATAAGCTAACACTTAGACTAATAATCATTTAATACTAATCTAACTCTTAAAATAGTTAGATTAAGGTTAATTATTAAGTTAACATTTAAACTAATAATAACTCTCATTTAATTAACAACTAATTGTTAATAAGATAATGATTCAAAATCATTAAGGTCCGATTAAATAAAAAATGAATAATAATTTTAATTTCAAAACCTTTTTAAAATTCAAATTAAAATCCAATTTTATACTTGGGCAAGGGGTTTAATAGGAAATGGGGGGGTTTAATTTAAGGAAATAACCGAATGGGCTATGCCAATTAGGGCACCTTGCTCGAGCCCTTGGCTCGGCCAGGCTCGACCCCGGTCCGCCCCCCCCAGCCCGTCCGGTCCAACCGGCCTGGTCCACCGCAGGTTTGCTGGGCTCGGGCTCCCCCAACCCTGAAACCCTAAACACGTGCGGGTTGCAGGCCGGCGGCGGGGTGGGGTGTGGCAGCGCCGCCCGGCCCCGACCGGCGACGCCCTCGACCGGCCGAGTCACATGGTCAAATCACACCGACTCGAGTTCGTTCTTATACGGTACGAGTCGCCCGAGTCGATCCGGTATGACAAACCCTGCCAGTGGAACGGGTCTAAGATGTTTACACTTTTCAACGTAGGAATTAATTTGCCAGTGGAACGTGGGGAACGGCTTCCGGCAATTGGATTCCAGGCAACTTGGCACCCATTAGAAACTGGTCTGGGCTCTGTTATCCCCTTCGGACAGATCCACCTTCTCCTGTCGTCTACCAAAATTTCTCCATTAGATTTAGATCATCCCCATCTTTGCACCCCAAAAATTTCCATTAAAAAAAAAAGTTTTACAAGCCTTTGGTTATATCTCTACTGGGCATTTGCGGCAGGATGGACCAACCCAGAATGTGGGCTGCTGCCATCGGTTCATAGCAGGGAGAGAAGGTAATGTGATGCCAGGCTCCACCATAAGATCACAGATTTCAATTTTTTTTGTTCATGTTTGGTGGAAGAAATTACAGGGTTCCGGTTAAAATTACCTGCATGTAGTTCTTATGCTTGCATCTTCAATGGAGTTATTAAATTTCTTCCCATGCTTTTCTAGGTTTGTTTTATTGTGAGTAGTTGTTCTTTAAACTGGTGAAAGATCAGTGTTTTTTTTTTTTAGAAACTGTCTGTTCGGGTTGCTTGGTCGTGATTGAGTTGAAGCCCTGGTGATTGTTCCACTTCCTTCAAGCGACTAATTTGTTTTGAAGTTTGTAAAATCAACAATAAACTCAGTGTTGTGATTTGCTTTTCATCTTTGGAAAATAATAATAAACTCGCTATTGTGATTTGCTTTTCATGTTGTCTTGTTCCATGCACAGTTGAAGTTGAACAGAGACCAAAAGTTCTGAAACATTATGGTCTGAATTTTTCTTTTATTTTTTATTTTTTTGGACTCCTGTATAGTATTTTTTATCTTCGCTTTATCATGCTTCACCATATCAGACTGGATCTGGGTGAATCTGATCCACTGGTACCCGTCAACTCGTTGAGTTGTAGTTGACTCGATGGGACTCAAACAGTCTCAAGCCATATCACACAAGTCAGTCTTGAGCCGATGCCATCCAGCGCAAGCGGCCGCAATCCGGCCTGGTCCGTTGTGATTCAGCACGATACGACCCAATATGATAGTCATTAACTTTTTTACGAGATTATGAGTTTATCTACAAAGTTAATGAAGTCTGTGGGTTTATTTCATTGTAAGTCATTATGGGTTCTTTTACATACATAATGAGTTATTTTAGATTGACCTTTTCTCATTTGGTAAGTAAGTTTATACTTTTATATCAATTAACAGGGTACAGTTCTCTTAAATGTGGCTTACACTCATTGCCATTAACAAAGCATGCGAGTTAAAAGGTTGTTTATGTTGCAATAAAGTAAAGAATCTGAAGAAAAAAAAGACAGAAATTGACTTGAATCGGCCAGAATTGTGGGACTCGTGCGAGTTGGATCCAGTTTGATTGAGTTAGATTGACATCAACTTGTATCTAGGAAGATACAAGTTGTGTGACTTGTGCTTCTCTTATCTTCTTCGTCTGTGTTTTTTTGGTTGGCTTATCGGTTCATTGTGCATCATAGGGCTGTTTGAGGTTTGGTTTTGAGGTAAAACTTTAGAAACCAAACCAAACCGAAATATGAGGCGAATCCAAACTGAACCAAACCGAAATAATTCGATTTTGTTCGGTTTGGTTTGCGGTTTGGGCTTTATAATAGGCTGGAATGAACACGGGTTGTTCTTTAAATAAACATATTGTTTTGACCTCTTTCAGATCACATATTTCTAGTTAACTCAAGTTTCCTCTATTAACCTAAAAAGACTGTATTATCCTCCTATGTTTAAGAATTACATAAATTTATACTTGTAAGCCAAAAATCATATATTATGCCCTTTTAGACTTGTTTGGTTTATCCAGGTTGGTTTAGTTTATGAAGGAGGGAAACCAAAACAAACCAAAAATTTTCATTCGGTTCAATTTCAACCCAAACCGATTATTTCAAAAAACTAAACCAAACTAAACCAAGCTGAATTGGCCAATTTGGTTTGTTTTTTTTGGTTTGAACCAAATAGTGAACACCCCTAGTGTCATCACTCTGAGTACTGTATTCATGTTGTGTTTCATTCTGCACTTGTCTCACAGTTCCTATAGTCAAGACATCTTCCGTGTCCCTTGGGAGTTAACAAGTGAAATTGGTACTCTCTACTTTTGTTTTCCATTTCTAATTTCCTTTGAAGATTCTTAGTAGCTAATGAATGTACGATTCAACCAAACCATGATTTTTCTGGAGACATGTAGATATGTCAAAGTGAGACTGTTTTAAAAATTCAGCAATGGGGAAATTCAGAGAATATATAAACTATCAATTATGTGTTTCTTGTTTCACATTAGACTATATTGTTCATATTGGGATAATTGCATAACCCTGTTAAAAATGAAATTACACTTTTATCTTTCTTATTTCTCCATTTTTTTTTAATAACCCTGCTGCATGTCAATTGTTGCAAAATGCCCTTGCCATTTGATAGTATTCTGTTAAATATCTCTTATCTAACTCATGTTCACCTTTAACTAAAGTTGAAAGTGTCTAAAATACCCTTATTCTTTGCTCATCTCTCTCTCTCCATCCTCCATCTATCTCTTTATCTCTCTTTTTCTCTCTTTGGCACAATGTGCCAATCAAAAGAATAGCTTTTTATAGGGATATTTTTGTTCAAACACTAAATTTAACAGTTGAAAAAGGAATATTAATGTATCTTAATTAATTTAATCATAGGGGCATTTTTGCACGTATTGGATGCAATGAGGTTATTTATAACAATATGAGAATAAGATAGACAAGTCTGTAATTTCTAACAGGGTTGTATACGAAATTATCCTGTTCATCTTTTAAGCTAGATTTACCATGTATAGAATCTAATGATCCTTGGTATCTCTGACATTTATACATCAAAGAACACAAACTCAACTACATGGCCTTGATCTCTATTGTTATTGTTGAAATATTTGTTTCTATTTCTTGTATTTGTTATGAGATTTATTTGTCATGTATGGTTTGGATTTCACTGCTGCGTTTTATTTTTGAACCCTTTGACTCAGTTCTCTCATTGCAGATCTGTGCAGCTCTTTGTCCTGAAGATGGCGTACAGCAGGTATATGATGTCTTTTATGCTTTGCTATTTTTATATGTTATGCAGCAATATCATCTCTTTATATTAGGATCAGATTTGTTTAGCTTTTCTTTCTTTTCCTTTATGGGCCATCATAATCATGCGTGATTTGTAAAAAAGGACATGCCTCTGCAGTTTTTTTCTTTTTCAATTAAGGTTTCTAAAAAGCCAAATTATAATATTTGTACACTAAATACAATTCTACCAGGTTACTGATGAGTATCAACTTATTTCTCAGTCATGGAGGATTGACTCCATGTTTTTCACTCTTCTAGACTTAGAATCAGTTTGCCACATTTCTTAAGTACCTAGGTGCTTTATTGGATTTGAATCAGATTTTGGATCAAACTATGTTTATTGACTGCCTCCATTATGTTGTTGCTAGCAAATACCACTTTTTTGAGGTTTGAATCTTCCAATTTTCATTCACATGAGAGGGAATAAAAATGGGAAATCATTACAAAGATATTGACAAAGGATATAAGAAAATGGTGGAACTTCTTTTCAAAAAGTGACATTATGCACAAACCAATTAAGCAGCCATCTATGTCCCTTCCCTTTCTCTACTGTCCATGGATGGACTTGTGGAAATCTGACCACTTCATCAGTAGGTTGGCATATAATGAGGTGTTCCACTAAAGTCCTGAACATTGATTGGGTGATGCGGTTCCCTTCAGCTAACAACATATGGAAAACAAAAATCTGTGAACTTGAAGCCGAGTTCTCCTCCACGTAGGTTTATGAATGATTGAAGTAATGACATTATCACATCAATGCCAGCTTAGCCACTTGGATGGTGTGGTGCATTTGCCACTGGAAGTGTCCACTAGTGATACCTCATTAATTTGAACCAAGGAAGTCATAATAAGGCATCGGACATGGATCGGTCTAGTCTTGGACTGATCGCGATTTGATCTAGGCCGGTCCCCCCACTTTCTTAAAAAAAGGTTAAAAAGATAAAAAAAAATGTTGAAGATTTTATGAAAATTAGAAAACAAGTTTCTATTGCCCGAAACTTATTTAGGACCTCGGATAAGTACTTGGGATTCTATTAATTGGCAAAAAAAGGTTGGATACATTGTATTTGGGGGGGGGGGGGGGGCATAACACCTTACCTGTAAGCAAGGTTCGCCATATCATTGATCCATACTAGATTGTATCTTCCTAGATACGATACAATATCGATCCGACTTGGGCTAACCCAGAGGGACTTTGTCCAGCTCATATGAGTTAGACTGATCCATGCTTATTTTTTGTTCTTTTCATATTCTTTAATTTTGAAAATAATTATGACATAAATAAACTTTTAACTCTTGTAATGACAATGACTTTTAAGTCAAATTTAGGAGAAATCTACCCTATTAATCAATATAGAAGTGTAAATCACCTATTAAATTAGAGAAAAAAGTATAATTATTCACCAATTGGAGAAAAAATGTCTAATTACTTATCAAATTAGAACAAAAAGTCTACTTAATAAGATACAAGTCACATTGAGTAGGCTTGAGCTGGATCACAGCGACCCGTGCCGAATTACAACATATCGTACAGGTTGTCACGAGTTACATCGAGTCAGCACGAGTCACGTACCAGTTGCATCGAGTCTGCTTAAGTAGAATCGAACTATCCCAACGATCCGGACTCATTTAGATATGAGTCGACCATACGAGTCAGCCTGATCCGATACGATAAGCCAAACCATGACTCATACATACATAATGGGTTGTTTTAAATTGAATTTTTCCTATTTGATAAGTAAGTTTATACTTTTATATCAATTAATAAGATAAATTTGTTTAAAATATGACTTAAACTCATTACTTTTAGCAAACTCATTGGCTTGACTCGTGCAAGTCGGACCGAGTTGGCTGCGTCGGATCGTATCCAACTCGTATCTAACCAAACCTGATCCAATCCGGATCCCCGAGTCGGTGAACCTTGGTATGAGTCGGCATGATCTAGTTCGACTCGATGCATACAAGCGGATCAGACTCACCCAGATATGAGTCGACTCATACGAGTTGGCCCGATCTAGTACGATACGGCAAACCATGGTTTGACATTAAATGCCATCATTGCTAGCCGGGGAGTAGCAAAATTACAGAAGTCTCCAGTTTTCCTATTGGAGATTGGAATAGTTTGTTTTAGCAGCCAGTTATTTATTGAGTTTAATCTGGCTTTGCAGCAGTTTGTATGTGGTGGACAGTGGGTGGATGAGGAATCTCTCCATTGTGTGTGTATCCCTATATATGCATACATGCACAATTAGTTGATTTCTCTTATTCTTACATTTATCTTTTTTTATTTTTTAATCTATGAAGCTGCAGAGTGATGTGAATGTCTGTTATTTGTGACAATGTGATTTGCGCACATGCACAATTTTTGTTTTCATCTTTTGTTACTTAACTTTGTTTGCTACTTGCAGAGACCGCCGCAATAGAGCTGCTCTATTTGATGGTATTGAGGAGGGTGGAATCAGAGCCTCCACAACCTACACCTCTCATGAAATTGATGAGCATGACAATGATAAAGCTCTAGACAGTTTGCAAGATAGAGTCAATATACTAAAGAGAGTAAGATGTTTTTTGGTATTGATGTTTTGTTACTCTTTGCATGCTACCACATTTCGTTTGGTGTTCAGTTGGCCTTAGATGTTACACGTTTATCTTTCAAACAGAAAGGATCGCATCGCTTTACTGAAAAAGAGTTTGGAAAACTTCTGCTTGTAGCCTAATTTTTAATTTGTTACTTTTATCCCAGAAGTTGCATTTTTTTATTGTTTGAAGTGTCTATTAGGATTCTGTCTGAACCGGACGGAAAATATAAGGAATCTATCCGTGGGGTCATGAAAAATGAAGTGCACATGTAAATGAGAGTAGGATTCACATCTTTTGCTTTTCTGGTTTGACTTTTAAGGACTTCGACTCTCTATGTTGTGGCTTATGTATTTGTGACACCTAAAACTCAGATGGTGTTAACCATAG
The DNA here is from genome assembly GCA_030544215.1 of Zantedeschia hybrid cultivar. Lineage (NCBI taxonomy): Eukaryota > Viridiplantae > Streptophyta > Magnoliopsida > Alismatales > Araceae > Zantedeschia > Zantedeschia hybrid cultivar. The sequence continues at coordinate 49,052,765 of JARZZO010000009.1, forward strand.
CTTTCATATTCCTTTACACAACTCTTGTTCTATATTCCATTTGTGCTGAAGAATGCCGTTGTGAAAAAATTGCTTTAATGTATAGGAAGAAAGATGTTGTTTTCTCTTGCCTGGTTCTCCCCCTGTCCCACATTGTATGTCTAAGTTCTTCACAATTTTTGCTATAGCAACACATGGTCACTTTCATCTGTTTCCAACAAAAGTTACTGTAGCAATCTTCACCAAACTACTGAAGAATCTTGGACAAATAAAACTGGACAGAGGGAGTGCTTCTTTTTGGGTTATTCTTGTTTTGATGTGAGAATGACGTGTTTACTCGACTCCACTTTTAATTGATTCAAAATAAAAAAGGCAGTGTGCAAAAGGAGATGCTAAGATGGAGCTCCATACAAGTAGTGCAACTGCAGTCTCCATTCCCTCAGAAAATGGATACATTCCCACATCCTTGGATAATAACGTGTTTATAGTAGATAATATTTGAACTTTTGGTCTCTATAAGTGGGTATATATTTCATAGAATTGAAGTGAATGGAAAGTTATCTTCAGAATACCATTCAAAGAAGGAAATAAATTTATTTCAAATTTATGGAGGGTTTTGGATCATTCTTCTTTGTATGCGAATATGAGTTGTTGGATGTTCATATCTATATTTAAATGGATTTTTGGAAACTTATGGCTAAATGTACCTGAGACACTAGGGCTGGCATTTAGTGAAGGGAGAGGGAGGGTCATGGTATCTGGTGCAGGGACTACATGCACTTGACCTCAGGATGGTGGGATAGAATCACAAGATTTGTTTGGCACTTCTAATGCTAAGGGGATCCCTGGGACAGGGCTCTAGGTATGGAACAAACAGTGGTTTATATGGCCAACAGAATGATTAACCAGCTAAAATTCATATCAGGAGCAGTTCTCTGCTTGCAGTGCTCTGTAGGTTGTCATGTCAATAATATGTTCCAGGGAACCTGTCCATTGCTTCCATGATAGAACTGGGTCACACTCTCCATGTGTCCAGTGAGGGCCAAAAATTGTGCTGTCCGTGGGAACCAACCTTGAGCATATGCAGCTCTGGAGATGTTGGCATTATGGCTAGAGGCGCAGACCTGTTGAGAAACTCCAACCCCCCTCCCAGAGTGAAGTAGGAGGATCTGGGTTTAAGGTTGTCAAAAGTTGGAGTGTTGATTTCCTTTGTGAAATTTTGCCAAAATTGGAGGTGTTGATTTCGTGGGTGGCACGCCACAGAAGGATACCTGGACTTGGAGGCATTTTCTCGGTTGGGTTTTGAAAGTGTAGCTAATTGGAGCATGGTTGGTTTAGTGCCTTCATGTAGCATGGAAAGGGGTTGGATATTGAAGCTCCTATGATGCTCTTCATGTAGTCCTTTTCGTTCATTTTGCTCCTGAAGAGATTGCCTGAAGAGTGTTACTGAATGCTGAGGGAGTCAATGGAGGTAGAGTGGTGATGTTGGAAGTTTGTGCTCTGAGGCTGGCATAGGCGCTGGAGAAGGCATAGGAGAACCTTCTACTCATTGTTTTACCACCTCTGTATGCTGAGGAGGCCCTTTTGTGGGGTCATTGCTTTACGTGGTGAACTGACAGGTGTCAATGAAGTCATCGTGGAAGTCACAGAGAGAATCTCGGCTCAGATAGCAGTGGAGATCAGCCATGTGTTTTTTGCTTCTAGATATATTTGTATTATGGCTTATCACAGGATAGAATATTCATCATCAGCATCACCTTAAAGGCCATCACTGGGTGTCCGACCTGCATCAGCTGCTGTCTCCACCAATGACTGCACACAACTGAGCTCCTTTCTCCTCCCCTTCTTCCTTTTCTATCTTCCCCTTCACCTCTGAAAGTATGACTGATAGATTAGGGTCATTCAGATGTTTTAAATGCTGGTGAAAAGGATCGTGATTTTGCAAAAGAGAAACCCTACAAAGTATTTATATATAAGTTTGCCATTTATAAAATATTCTATTTTCTTAAAAACTTTTTATTGACAGTGAAAATTTTATATTTTTAAAGCAGATCAGATCCATTCTCACTCGCACTGATTCAGGATTGGGTACCCAATCTAGGTATCCAGCCTGATTTCGTAAACTTTAACCTAGAAAAGACATTGCTTGGTGTGCTATGTGAACAGATGGCAGAAGAGGCAGACAATATGTGATGTCCTGCACTCACCTACTTAAGATTTTGACCTTGTTACGCTGTTTCTGCTGGCTAACGGAGGGATAATGGGCTGTTTGTGAATCTTGGATGACTACACAGCCTAGGCCAGTTGATGGGGATCCAGGAGCAGCTGGAATGGAGTCTAAGGTCCAATGTGCAGCTCATTTGGCCCATTAGGGGCCCATTGGGAGTCTTTTAATTTATCTGCAATTTTCACATGTTTTTAGTTATTTTCGGAGTTCTAGGGGTAGTTTAGTAATTTTCCCATTAGGGTTTCTTTGAAGAGTCTATATATTGTCCTGTATCCCCTCGTGGGAAAGCATGGAAGAAGAATTTTGAAATGAAGAGCCGCCGCTGCGTGTTTTCTCCCGAGACGGGACGGGAACCCTAGTCTTCTTCTCCTCCAACCCCTCTCTTCTCTCTACTTCCGGTCTACCCCCTCTGCTGTCCCGCATCAACTTGGTATCAGAGCCCAACTTCGATCCCCATCGTGCCTCCACTGCCTTCTCTTCTTCTCTGCCTTCCTCCACCTTCTCTCTGCGCTGCGTAGTACCGCCGGCAACGACCCCTGTCCACGCGGCCAGTCGGCTCTCCGGCGAGTTACCACGTCTCCCTGCGGTCCAGAGGGTGGTTCTTCACCGTGAGTTTTCCCCATCGCCCGTGGTTTCCCCTCCCACCTCCGCCGGCTCCGGAGAAGCCCTCCGCGGGCCTGTCTCTGCCGCCCCGGCCAGACGACCATCCGCAGGAGCCCTCCCGCCTGCAACAGGCCACCCGGCCCTGTCCACGGCAACCCCGCGCGTCGCGGAGCCGAGGCGACCTCCCTGCGGCCCACTCCTCCGGACTGCGCGACGCGGCCCCAGCTCGAACCTCCGAGAGCCTCCCCTCCCACCGCACGTCGGCTTCGGCGGACCCTTCGTGAACTCCCCACTTCACGCGCCGAGGACCAACGTCGGCCCCGACCGGCCTCCCTGCGGCCTCCATCTCGTCGCGCGCCGGCTCTGGACGGCACCCCGACCTCCACGAGCACCGGTAGTCCTGCCACAGTCGGATCCCGGCCGGTTGTTCCGCGGTTGTCCTCCTCGTCGCACGCCTGGTTTCGGAAGAACCCTCCCACGGCCCCTTTCTCGCAGCACACGGGCCCAAGACGGGCCATCCCGCAGGAGTCCTCCTCGCCAGTCCCCGCTACTCCACCCCCGCGAGCTCTGTCCGCGGCACACAGGACCTGGAAGAATCCCCGTGTGCTCCTCCGCAGGCCACCGCCGGAGCCACCCGAGCCTTCCACCTCCGCCGAAGCCACCGTCGTCGGGCCCCGTCACCGTCGTCGACGTCGCCGCCGGCCACCGGAGCTGCTCCGCCCCGCCATCGCCACCGCCTCACCCGCCCGCTGGAACCCCGGCCCTTGCAGCCGCCGCTTGGTTCGCGTGTAAGAGCGAAGAAGAAGAAGAAGGGGCACGTGCCGCCTTCAAGGTGGCTACTTGGTTTAGCCAGGTTGTATTCCGGCTGAGTCCGAACCAGCCTGTTCCTGGTCCGAGTGTGAACCTGGTCCGGTTCGAACCATACCCTTTAGAAAATTCAATTGGGGCTCAATTTAACACCTGGTTCGACCAGGTTCTAAGAAGATCAGAGGTTCAAGCCACCAGGTCAGTTAGGGTTGAATCAAGAGTGCAACAGGGATCCAATCAGATCTGTGCTGGTTCACAGGTGGTGCAATTGCAATCTTATCGCACCGCCAGTGCTACAGACTCATCGGTGCTCCGATTTGCGAGCCGCTAGCGCCGTTGGGTTCGTATCGGTGAGGCCGGCCTCGCTGTACGTTCCGCCTGACAGCAGTATCTCGTTTTGCGTGCCGCACTTGCACGCTTTACGAGGACACTCGGGCGCGCCTTTCGAGGTCTTTCCGGACTCCGATTTGTGCACCGTTTGCGCCGTCGGATCCGTCTCGACGAGGCCAACTCGGATCCAGTGTGCTTTTCCCAGATTTGCCTCGTTTTACGTGCCACTTCTGCACGCATACCCAGGACCCCGAACGTGCATCCCGAGGCCAACCCAAGTTGCCTCGATTTGCGTGCCAGCATCCCAGCGTACAGATTTCGTAGCAGCTAGTGCCCGCTTACCTCGTTTTGCATACCACTTTTTGCACGCATATCGAGGATGATGATTTGAGCTCCGATTCTTGTGCCGATCGTATCGTTGGCATCCTTGCAGTGAGGCGGACCTCGTCCATCGTTTCTCTGGCCAGTGGTACCTTTTATCATCATGGATTTTAGTTTTGAGGTAGAGCTACCCAATTCCGTGAAAACTCGGGTGTATCTTGAGGCAACGTCGTTCGGCAACGTTATTTTACAATCTATTGTGGATTCTATCTCCCACACGGACTACGTAAGGGTCTCTGGAAATCGAGTCTATGTGCCATTTTTCCATCTCTTAAGGAGCAGCATTACTTCCCGAGCCGTCAGGTATTATGATGATGCATGGTGCAAGATTATACCCAATGGCTCGTATATCGGTTTGGGTAGAGAATGGATAGACGAGCGGCAAGTTGTGATTGATCATACTGGACGAGATTGTCTAATACAACCTGAGAAATACTAGGCTCCCTTTCTTATTCTCAATGCCACTTACCAGGATCGAGAGAGGTTTCAACAAGCAGATGATTGGGAGCGTGAGAAGTCCCAGATGAGGAGTGAACTTCAGAAGATTTCTGCCATGCTTGCCAAGCTGACCAAGCCAAAAGATGTTATCTATGAGGCCGACCCAACGATGAGCGAGGAGTATGAAAATCAAATGAAGGAGGTGCACTATGTGGCCGATCCAGCCCTAGAAGATGAATATTTGGGGGAGGTTGAATCAGTGACGCCTATAGCAGATAATGACCTCTTCCCCACTAAAGGGAATGGGCCGAAGACAGAACCGCTACTGGAAGATGTAGTCGATCAGCCGAAGGTCGTTAAAGATGTCATCAGTTTGCATGATTTTGACCACATATGGAGCGACGTCGAAGCACAATTTTCTCCTCAGGTTGGAGCATTCATGTGCGCGATGATTCATGGGTCATCGGTGTTGTTTTCCGAGCATGCTGCCATCATTACCCCATGGATATTGACTCATTTTAAAATTCGAGGACGAATTTTTTCGAACCAGGGTAGAATGATAGGGATCCAGGAGCAGCTGGAATGGAGTCTAAGGTCCAATGTGCAGCTCATTTGGCCCATTAGGGGCCCATTGGGAGTCTTTTAATTTATCTGCAATTTTCACATGTTTTTAGTTATTTTCGGAGTTCTAGGGGTAGTTTAGTAATTTTCCCATTAGGGTTTCTTTGAAGAGTCTATATATTGTCCTGTATCCCCTCGTGGGAAAGCATGGAAGAAGAATTTTGAAATGAAGAGCCGCCGCTGCGTGTTTTCTCCCGAGACAGGACGGGAACCCTAGTCTTCTTCTCCTCCAACCCCTCTCTTCTCTCTACTTCCGGTCTACCCCCTCTGCTGTCCCGCATCACCAGTTGCCTAAAAAACATAGCTGTGGTCCATCAATGAGCTGCCTAAAAACATAAGATTATTGTCTACGTCCATCAATGAGCTGGCCCAAACCATAAGAAATTGGGCAGGATAAGGTGACTTCTACCTATTTGAATTTTTGCATCAGTGGACTCAAAGCTCATAAAATCTTGTGATCATGCTATCACTATTTGGCATCAATATGCGACTTATTTTTCTCATGTCATTAGGAACCCCTACTAAAGGCCTAGATATGGACGCTTACTAGATGTATGCTCCTGCCATGGTCTTCCTTGGAGGTTTGGCACTACAAACGGTCTCAATCTGCTGTGGAATTGAGGAAGCTAGTAGTATCATTGACATGGTGACTGCAAATTCAGGTGATGGTTCATGGTTCATAATCAGGTTCTGATCAAGTCATGTGGGTTGTGGACCATGGCTGATGGTCTAAGGAAACAAGGCCACAATGCTAAGAGGCCCACATTGGCTCCATCCCAACCTTCCTTCTGGCCATAATCCAAGGTGGACCTAAAACCTGTTGGGGACTGTGGTAGGTTTTATGGTGATGCTTAACAGAAGGTCATCTAGTGTATTAAATCAACTAGAAGGCATTGAGAGGGTACATTAAAAGCATTGAGCTTAAAGAATAACATGTGATTGAGAGCAACTTAATTTCCTAAATGATAAAGTGTGCATCTGAGTAATTCCATAATTCAACCCAATATATGCTCAATTAGTTATTGTGCATCATGCTTTAGCTGCAGGATCACAATGCATAATTGAAATGGAATACCATCATCCCTTTTTATTTTAAACCTGTTCACAAGCACATTCAAGGACGCTAAGTTCAGAGCAAGCACAGTAATTCTGATGACCTCAACTCCAACTGATAAGGCTGTGCTGGAACCATCGCCCCTTCTGACTTACAGAATTTATTTTCCATTTCCAAAGTTCATTACATTCCCCCTCCTAGGAAAGTTGTTTTTAACCTGATCACCACACAGTGAGTGAATCTGCTATGTCTACAATTTACATTAGTGGAGAAAATCTTACAGTTATGCTGACTCATGACTCCCATATTTGGGATATTGGCTATGTACTTAACTGAGTACTTCCATTCCTGATAACAACTAGTTTCACCTATTGGCTTTACAAATTGGCCCAACCTTGGTTTGGTACGACCTATGACAACCCTAGCTCCGGCCTTGAAGGCCATGTTAGAGCCACCACTATATTCATATGATGATGGTTCAGGGAAGTTGCCTTGAAGGCAGTGTTAGAGCTACCCCTATATTCATATAATGATGGGGTTTTGGGGACTTGTAGAAGTCAAGTTATAACTAAAATGTAATAGAATGAAATAAATGGAAGTGTGTGCTAGGATTTTGTACATCAACAGTTGAAGGAACAAGTGCAATACAAAGAAATGTGGATAGCCAATAACATGAATTTCATGTCTCAAAATAAATAGTAATACCTCAGACAAGAATGTTGTTGCTTCTGAACTGAGATGCTGCTCCTCGCTCACCTGACCATACCTTCATGGATCCCTTGCGACTCTGCCACCCAACAAAATGAACATAAACGAAAATGTGAAGGTGGCAGTGAGCTGCAACTCATGTAGGAGTCATCCAAGTTAATTAAACCTGATCACGTGGGTTCATGTGTAATAAATAATAAATAAACAATTATCTATGCAGATACTGAAACAAATGGGATGCTACTCATATGACTACAATTATTTATGCATGATTTAGGTAAACAAGACAAACACAAGGCTACACATAAGAAAAGTCATGACAAAATGGTAAGAACTCGACTCTGACTCTACTCAAAAATTGTATTAAGTAGTGCCAAACCACGTCATGAATAATAATTCTGAAGTACTTAATTTCCGCATCAAAAAGGATAAGCTAGAGTGAATTTAGAATTGGGCCACATGTCAACTATTCACTTGGTTCCTTTTTGACAACTTCCAATCCTACCTATGATTGGTATAATTTGTTGCCATGCAAGCCAGTTGGTCTCAAATCGGTGCTACTAACCAGCACTTGATTCTAATGGTCGTTTCCAACTCTGTATACAGTCAAGTCTAACTCTAAAATTGACAGGTCGCATGCACATTAGCCATGGTCTTACACATATCGGTGGAGCAGCTGTAAACAAACTCTACCAGGCTCTCACCTATCAACCTAACAGAATGCCTGCTATCCCAAAATGCATGCAAGTAAAGGACTAGTCGAGTCACACGACCTGGAGAATCATAGTGTCAAGAACCTGATCACCTGTGCACACAAGCAAGGCTCTACTTACTATCTTGCGGTCCATAAGTTTAAGACAAGACCTTAGTCTCCATGGTCGTAAGAGCTGCCCGAGGTCCTAACCTAACCTCCATGGGCATAAGTGGGCAAGTATCTCTGATCCCTACCCTGTAAGGGTTCCATTATGATAAGGGAAAAAGATAAGTAGTGTGAGGTTGTTGTTCCACCTAAAAACACAAGGAGGCAAACTCTCAAAACAGGTCATTGACCTATATTGGGGACACACTCAAAACTCCAGGCCGTACTGGCCACTTGACATATAAACCATCTCTACTCTCTTTTTCTCACGACACTTGGTAGCCAAGACCCCTTCTTTGGGATATTTCTCAAGGGTCAAATACCATTCAGCTCAACCATTCGTGATTGATAACTAACCTCTCTGGCTTGGAGGCATTGCCATACCACTATACGTTAATAAACCCTTTTGTCTTTTCAAATAAATGGTGTCCTAGGTAAGGTCAACCTAGAAATTGTGTTTTAAGGCCACCAAAATTGACTTACATAAGCTTCACAATCAAAAGGAGTCATTTTGTAGTATTACTTTCTAAAGAAACCCTTAGATTGGCCAAATGCAACATCATTTATGATTCTAACAGTTGAATCTTTCCTCTATAATAAAATAGCTCAAGACACTCAAACCTACTTGCACTAGCATACTTTAAGAAAGACTCCATTTCTAAGAATGATTAATTGTTTAAATTATAAAATTGAATAATTCACATTGATAGGTGTTACCCGAACCATGCTTATATTTACATCTATTTCATTAAACATTATGCCTCACTAGCTTGACAAAATGACCATCTAATTAGTCTAAAACCACCAAGGAAAACACAGAAGCTTTCAGTTCCAAACTCATAGGTCACAAGAACCTACGTGGAATTATGAAAAGAATATAAATTCTTGCATGGTGGAATTATAAACATACTGCTATGCAGATTTCATCACTAGAAAACACAAGCCAAACTACCAATTTGATATCTCATCCAGGCAACATCTCCCCTTTATGGGGGTACTAAGAAAATGATAAGAAATGCTCCAAAAATAAATGTAGAGTGAGGGAGAAACATGAGCTCATAATCACAATTAACTAGCAAGTCTCCTATCTGGATTGTCACCCCACAATGAGCTCCGAGTTCCATGCAAGGATTCCACATGTTAAGCTTTCTTATTCCTTTTTGCTCGAGCATGCCTTGGCTAGGGCAGCTTGACAAAGCCTTTGACACTGTCCTCCAAGGCATGAAACTCACAGGCGAAGGTTGAACAAGGTAGGGTCATCCAAGTCCAATGAAATGTACTTCTAGGAATCAAGGCCCTGATCACTGTTGATTTGCTGGCTGGGGCATTGTTCACAGCCAACAACTTTAAGAACCAGTCCATGCAATAGTTGTTATAAGAAAGGGTATTGGTTCCCTTTTCAAAATATTTCTCCTGCTGCTGCAGAGAGGAGAACATCACTTTGCATATAAGGAGAAATTTTCTGCTTTTTATGGAGTGGGTTTTCTCCTTCTATGTGGAGCAGATAAATGCTAAGGTTGCCAAATGCATCCCAGTTTTTAGGAAGTCATCCCCAAGGTCGAGAAGTCACCTAGAATGACTTAACATTCCCAAACACAGCCTTAGAGTTAGTCAGAATGCTTGTGAATTGCATGTTGAAATGGAAATATGTCCAAGTCTTGCTTGCAAAACCAATAAAAGAGGGAAACTGGAAATTTTTAAAAAGTTAAGCGTCATGGATTTCATTGGACTCATTTATATAATAAGTGGATTCCTCAAGGCAAGAGGCCCTCTATTTTTGACGATTTTGAGTCCTAGTCCTTTCTCCACATCCTTATTTTTTTTTCTCATCTTTCTTTTATTCTTTAAGAGGAATACACAATCCATCTCTCTCCTTTCATAATGGCCTTGGCTCCTTTAAACATCTGCTGTGAGCCTATCCATTTTAGGATGAGAAAATTTGATAAAATGATCGATGTCCATTGTCATATTTTTTTTAGCCTGCGTATCCTATAATAATGTATATTTACATTATACCCTTTAACTATCATATCATTAGATTTTAAGAGGAACACAAAAATCCATCTCTCTCGTTTGATAATGGCCTTTACTCTCTCTCTCTCTCTCTCTCTCTCTTTCTCTCTCTCTCAGCCCCCGGTTCACTCTAGTGGCTATTGCTGGTAGACCCATGAACCCAGTGGGAGGTGGGCTACAAGAAGTTAGGAGTCTTGTTACAGTTCAGTTAAGAGTTCACCCAGCTGTGGTTAGGGTAGAGAGGTCTCCGTGGTAAGGATTTAGAGGCAGATGTATGGTTCATTCTGCAGGGTATGGAAACAAACAGGTGATTACAAGATATAACATCAGATATGATACCTTTTGAGGTATTGTGAGACTCCCTTTTGAAAAATCCTTTTGATTTGAAAAATCTTCTTTGTCGGATATGAAAATCTTTAGGGAAATCTTAATTTTAAAAAGAGAGTTTTAAATTTTGAAAACATGTTCTCTTTTCTTTTAGGCAGACTTTTAGGATTAATCCTTAAAGTCTAAATGACTTCTAGATCGACTGTGGATCCGTGTTCTTGACCTCTCCCCACTGACATCGGTCAGTGTTAATTACACCAATCAATGATTGGTAACCTTTGATTAACCATCCGAATAAGACTTGAAATGAACAGAAAACAAGTAGAATTTAAATGCAGCATACAAGTCATTTTTTTGTTTTTTTTTTTATAAAGAGGGGCCCATGAGTATCTTTTAAAGGATACTTAAAGGATCTTGAAGTTCTCACAAAAGGGTGAGTATCTTTTAGGAAGGTTCTTGAAAATTATCCTTTAAGTATCATTTAAAAGGATGAAAGATTATTTGAGCAGTATGTCCTTTCATTTGGAATCTTTTAGAAAGACATAAACTGCTTAAAGGATATTCTTAATTGATGAGGTATGAAGGCCGCCACATAATTAGGAATATTCTTTAATGGTCGTTCAACCGATATGAAGGAACCACAAAATTATTTTAGGTTATTTAATCAGTATAAATAAATCAGAACTTAATGATTAATCTACCAGTTGGAAATAACCACTTTAATTAATGGTTTATCTTATTGATATAAATAAACAAAGAATTATTCTTATCGGTCCATCTATAAATAGGATAATCATGACTTCGTAGCTTGGCCCCCAGTTAGGACAGAACTATAGAAGGCACTGATTATACCCATTGATAGAGATGAATCAATAAATATAACGTTTGGTCACTCTAACAATAAGAGTGAACCATTGATCAAGTGGCTAGTCCACTAATATGATAGAACCACTACGTTTAGGCCATGCAACCAGTATGAACGAACTTGATTTTTTTTTTTCTGTTATCTGAAAAGATGGACCTTAGTTAACTAATCGGTATGGAAGGGCCAAGTTGATTTAATTGGTTGAATTATTTGTTGATTTGATTTATTGATTGATTAATTAAAGATTTTAAATTGATTAGTTAAATTGATTGATTGATTTGATTTAATTAATTGATTGGATTTAATTAACTTAATTAATTTAATTAGTTGATTGATTTTAACACTTTAATTGAATTAATTGAACATACTTTTGTTAACTTAATTTAATTGGTTGTGTAACAATTTTTGGTTGAACTCAATTGATAAATTGATTAATAAATTTTGTTAATTTAATTGATTAATTAAGTATCAATTTGACTTAGTTAGTTGAAATTTTGTTGATTTAGTTGATTAAATGATTGATTATGTACCAATTTGACTTAATTGGTTAAAATTTTGTTGGTTTGATTGATTGATTGATTGATTAAGTACTTAATTGGTTAAAATTTTATTGATTTAGGTGATTAACATGTTTTTGATAACTTAATTGATTAATTAATAATTTAATTTGACTAGTTGACTGGTTGGTTAACAAATTTGTTACATTAGTTGACTGGTTAGTAATTTAACAAACTAGTTTGACTGGTTAAATTGACTGATTAATTAACCAATTTTGTTGACTTAATTGGTTGAATGTTTAGTGAATTAACTTAATTTGTTTAGTTGATTATTTAATTAACACATTTATTGATTTGATTGATTGATTTAATTGGTAGACCACTAAGTTTGTCAACTTAGTTAGTTGAATTAATTGTTTGGTTGAGTTAATTAACTTAATTGGTTAATTTAATTAATTTGTTAACATATTAATTAATTTAATTGACTGATTAGCCAATTTTTGGTCTACCAAATATTATGAGAGGATCATTTTTAATTATTTCCTTTTTTTTTTATATGGCCACCCAACCAATATGGAGGAACTACTTTAATTTTAATTTTCTGATTTCTAATTTTTGTTTTATTTTATTATAAAAGAAAAATTATTAAAATTATTTTTTATTATTTCTGTTTTCTTTTATTTTACTTAAGAATTATATTGTTTTCTGTTTTTTATTCTAATTTAAAATTATTATCTTTTTATTATTTTTTATTTTTTTTACTCTTATTTTTAACTTCATAGTTAAATCAAATAATATGGTTGAACAACTTTATTTATTTTTCATTATATATTTTTATTGTTATTTTTTTATTATTATTATAATTTTAATCGGCCGGCCAACTGATATGACAGAACCAAGATTTTAAATTTCTAATTTTTTTGTGATGGCCAGTCAACCGATATGACAGAACCACCTTTATTAATTTTTTGATTTTTTTATTTCGATGGTCGGTCAACCGATATGACAGAACCATCATTTTAATTTTCTAATTTTTTTATTCGATGGCTGGTCAACCGATATGACAGAACCATCGTTTATTTAATTTTTTGATTTTTTTATTTCGATGGCCGGTCAACCGATATGACAGAACCATCATTTTAATTTTCTGATTTTTTTTTATTTCGATGGCCGGTCAACCGATATGACAGAACCATCATTTTAATTTTCTACCTATGAAGATTAATCTACATGACTAAATATGAGCTTTATTTCTTTCAAAATAAAAGTACAAGCCTAAGAAAGCTAGGCTTTTTCTGCTTCTTCTTTCTTGCTTGCAGATTGCTTGCTTGGAGGATGCCGTGGAGAGCCTTGGAGGAGCTTGGAGTGGGACTGGAGCAAGGAGGCAGCTTTGGAGCTTCGTGCACGCTGGAACCGGGCAGCCTTGGGGCTCTTCCTTTCTTGGAATCCAGCTCCTTCTCTGTTGCTGCGATCAGGGGGGGGGGGGGGTGCTTTTATAGGCGTTGGAGGGAGGCCACGCTGGGCACCGGTGGCACCCCCTACCGGTGCCAACTAGGCGCCGGTAGGGGGGGTAGATGCGTGCGGGTGAGAGAGGGAGAGTTGGATATGGGAGGGAGAGTGGATGAGGATGAAGGAGGATGAGGATGGAGGAGGATAAGGATGAAAGGAGTTGGAGATGGAGAAGAATAGGGATGACAGGGAAGATGAGGATGAAGGGGAGTTGGAGTGGGAGTGGGGAGGCCGGTCGGTCCTCTTGGAGAGGCCGGCCGATCTCTCTCTCTTTTTTTTTTTGCTCCCCCCCCATTTGCGATCCTCTCTCTCTCTCTCCCTGGCCGAGTCTCTCTCTCTCTGCCTGGTCGGGTCTCTCTCTCTCTCTGCAGCTTCTCCTCTGCTGGCCGAGTCCTCCCTGCTGCAGGTTCTGTGTTGGAGGGCCACTGCTGCTGGTCTTGCAATACTTGGAGGCTGCGGTTGGGGTTCTTGTTGCAGATTTGCTGGGGGTTTCCCACTGCTGCAGGTTAGTTGTTGTTGGAGACTGTTGTGGGGAGTTTGAATGCAGATTTGGAAGCTTGTTGATGGAGATTCGAGGGCTCCCTGTTGCACATCTGCTGAAGGCTTCTTGAGACCTTGTTTGGTGGCCTTCTTTTTGCAGATTGGAAGCTTCGGGTGGCCTTGTTGGGAGCTGCATTGGGCACTCCTTGTTGCAGATTTGAGGCTGTCTTGAAGCTTCTTGTTATAGGCCAAGGTTGCTGCTGAACAGAGGTATGAATCCTCCCTCTTTTTTTTTTTTTATAGTGATGACCTTGCATGCTCCCCAAAATCTGCAAGCATCCTTTTTTTTTTTCTTTCTTTCTTTACATGCACATACATATCTATGTATTCTTACATGTATCCCATGCATGTATACATTTTTTGGAAGAATTAGAACTAGATGCATGTATATACTAGATTTATATGCAATACATGCATGTATATATACACATAGGCTTATTAAAAGACCTAGTGCATGTTTTTAAAAAAATTGGTTCAACAATTGCCCCACACGGGAGGCATGCCCGAGACAACGTTGAAGGCATGTCTCACATGCATTTCCTTGATTTGAATTCGCACCACATTGTGTGCATTTGCCTTGTTTGGCTCCAAATTGAATTTGGAATTTATTTATTCATCTTGAGTGTCTTGTATTCTTTGATTGTTGTTTTCTGATGGCTCCTTGAACTTGACGAAGATCCAATCTTGCTTTGGGTTTGGAACTACTGGCTCGATGCCTTTCCGAATTCATTACCCAAGTAGACTTCTGAGAGTGGGAGTCTAAGCCTTGTGGTTTTGGAGACTCTATACTCTCCCATTCGGTTCATGGGGTTTGAATCCCACTTTGAGACTTGGGAGTTTAAATACCCCATCTTGTATCTTTCTAGGACTTTAAGTCCCAAATTTGCTTGTATTTCATGTTTCTAGCATCTTTAGGCTATTGTCATCCCTGCCATATATGTTTTGTGTTTCTGTTTGTACTTTGCTTGTTTATATAATCCTTTGTTTGTGTTTGCAGCTTCTTTCTCCTGCACCTGATAGATGGTGACTATCGGAGATTGTTCTGCCACGGGATCAGCCGAGGCCATGGAAGGGACTGGTTCTGAGCAGCCGATGCTCAACTTTGGTTTTACCCAGGTGGCATATTCTCACTTTTGGGTCACTTCTGATGATACTGCTTTTATTGATATGGCACGCATTACCTTTTGTGACGGATTCTTTCACTTCTTCAGAGATGTTGGGTTAAAGCAGCATCTTCCGTCAGACTTTGCCATTCAGGAATTGCTCCAGCAAGCTTTCCCCACTGAGGACTGGGTTGATACAATTTTGCTTCTAGATGCCCGGTGTGACTTGGAGCGGGCTGTTCTTCTGGAAAGAGACAACATGGAGGGTTTAGTTTCTGTTTCATACCCGGCATTTCCGCCTCTGGCATGTCGGATATTGGAGTATCCATCTTTGTCACAGATTGGTCTGATACGGGATTCGCTGCAGGTGCATTGTACTTCTCATACATTCCAGCCTGCAGTGTGGGCTTCTTCAGGTGGTCTTCCTGCTGTCGGTTCCAGGCAGTTAGTAGGTTCCTTTTTTACTGGAGCGGTAGAGAGCTCAGTGCACGAGCCGTTTGACCACTGGTCCTTACTTTGCGATGTCATCTCAGGGGATTGTCCTAATTGGCAGGGACGTCTGAAGATGAGGGCTTCGCATAATTTCCATCCTAGGGCGACAGAGTGGCTCTAGTATATCTTGCAACACCATGGCCAATTGTTGGAGAATGTGGGTATATACCAGGCGGTAGCAGCAGCTC
Organism: Zantedeschia hybrid cultivar; assembly: GCA_030544215.1. Classification (NCBI taxonomy): domain Eukaryota; kingdom Viridiplantae; phylum Streptophyta; class Magnoliopsida; order Alismatales; family Araceae; genus Zantedeschia; species Zantedeschia hybrid cultivar. The sequence continues at coordinate 49,068,306 of JARZZO010000009.1, forward strand.
AGTATAGCTATCCCTATTATTCAGGTTTTATTCAAACTTTGGCAGAGAGATATCTTTTGGAGACCAATACTATCGTCACTGCAGAGGGCGAGACAACACTAGATCTATGGGTCTTTCACCGCATCTCAGAGCTCCCTATCACAGGTGAACCTTATGAAGAGACAATTTTGGATGAGTTTTACCGCAGTGTGACAGACGGAGTTGGTTCCTATGAGGCCCCTTACTGCTACCGCTATCTTTTGACAGTATGGAAGGATCTCGCTAAAGCCAGGAGGCCTTCTTCTTCAGAGGCGGGCAGTTCCAGTAGGCTTGGCCGAGTCTCTGTATCAGCTTGGGTCCGTTCTACGGAGGCCCTTTTCACTATAAAAAGCATTTTGCGGATATTTCAGGAAGGCAAACTCCTCCCGAGATCCCTAGGAGTAGGCTCCCGCCTCACAGTGTTGTTATCGAGCCGGTTCTTCAGACAGCTAATCCTTGGGGACTTGACGCTGTTACATTCACTACTGCTTTCCTTGCTTATTGGTTGGTTACTTTTGCCGTGCCTTATGGCAATGAGGGGGTTTTGCTACCCGAAGTTCTTTTGGCAACTTGCCGCTTAGTCACTGGCAGCCGACTGGCGATTGCACCTTTTACTTTGGTGGGCATATATCATTCTTTTGGGGCGCTTAGCAGCTCAGTTGATACGCCACGGTGTTCCGTAGTGATGGCGACTCACTACGTCAGTGCATGTGCAGGATTATTACTCCCTGGTTCGACACCCATCAGGGGTAAGGTGGACATAGCTTTTCCGACTATCTTGAGGTTTGCAGGCCAGCAGGGTGGAGACGGAGCCCGCCAGTTATCCTTTGCTTGAGATACACTTGTTTATCCCTTTTCAGTCCTCTCGGCGGCTGGATTTTGACCATTCTTCGCGGCACTTCAGACCATTTGCTGATAGAGGGGGTGCCATTGACCGCTCTTGGTTTGACCCATGGACAGTTGAGATGGGTCATAACACAGATGTTCTTGACGGCTGGCAGCAGAGTACCTGTCCTGGACTCCTTGTGTTGAAGAAAGGGGGCATTGTTGTCTTTGAGCCTTATTATCCTCACCGCTTCTCGCGGAACTTTGAATATGACCAGAGAGTACCTCCAGGCTTTACTTTTGCTGATTTACCATGCGTATATGAAAGCCGCAATGGCCATTTGGTGGCTCGCATGTGGTGGAACTTCTTTCAGTACAAGGCTCCTGGCGACAGGCCTTACGTTCCTTTGCCTACCTATGAGGGTGGGATGACGGTCACCTTTGCTACTTGGTGGTGACGTCGTAGTGGCAACTTCAGTCAGCGGAGTAAGGACATCCTTGTTCCTGGGACTGTACACAGTGTTGCTTCAGTCTTTACTTCTTCCTCTTCTGACGCTTCAAAGGCGTGCGCGGGATCAGAGAGGATCTTTACCCGGTATGCTTATAAAGGAAAGAAAAGCTCTTTGTCATCAGAAGACTTTTATGTTGCTGCATCCCCTGGCTATTTCTGGACTGCAAATTTCTTGACAGACTGCGGCTTTCCGTCGAAGGTTCCATTGGATAGTTTGTTGCCGATATGGGGCTTTAACGACGACCCGGCTCTTCGTTGGTTGGGCTACATTAGCCATATGTTGTGTCAGCTTGGTCCTCGTCGTGAGGCTTTTCTTGTGACCAGAGCTACCACTGTCGGAGACGTTTGGCGAGCCGTTGGCCAGGCAGCTACCCAGCTGGGCATGTGCTTTCAGACCCTTATTGCGGAGCCTACTGAGCCTTTTGGCTGTGATGGTAATCACTTACCATTTCTACTTGCTGCTTTTAGCTTCTTCTTTTTTTTTTTTTTATTTTCCTGACTTTGACATCCTTCTTCAGTTCTAGCACCAGACTCCATGCCTGCTTCTTCTTCCTTTTCGCCGACTGCCAAGTCGCCTGTCAGGCCAGACATTGCTTCAGCTGTTGAGCCTACCCTTACAACCATTTCGGCGCCGAGTGAAATAGGCAAATTAGTCGCTTCTGCTAAAAATGCTTCATTGCGCAAGCGGCGAAGGCAAGCAGAGGAGGAGTCTTATAGGGTTGTCCAGCCCCGTTTGGACTTGCCTCGATCGCTTAGCCCACTTGCTCATTCTCCCGCCTAAGATGAGCACGATGTTGAGTTTGGAGACCTCTTTCCAAAAGGCATTTCGTCACCTCCCTCAGATATACAACCTTTTGCCGGTGGGACTATTGTTGTTTGTAGGGCTTGCTATTTTTTTGAATATTGTGTCGCTTTTCTGACTTTATGCCTTTTTTTTTTTTTCTGCTGTAAATATTTCCGAGGAACCACCTCTGCAGACTTATTCCTGCCATCCATCGCCGCAAGGGACATTAGATCTGACAGGAACTGCTCGGGAAACAGCCCAAGATGACCTTGGGGCCTATGATTGGGGAGCTTTTGAGCCTGACCTGACGGACATCCCACTTTTCAACCAAGTGGAGCAAGAGTTCTTGTCAGGAGATTCCGACTCTGGTATAGTCTTCTCCTTTTCTTTATTGTTTTGTTTTGTGCTTCCCAATGTTGCTTCTGATGACTTCTCTTTTGGCACAGGATTGACTGTCGAAGACTTGGACCGGCTGGCCTCTATACCCCTGCCTGAGGCAACGAATCCTGTAGAAGATTCCACTGCTCCCGACTCATTCAAGAATTATGCCAGCAATGCTCCTCTGGTGGGACCAGAGGCTTTGCTTCCGGGGGCTATTTGTTTGGAAATGACACTTTCGGAGGCTATGACATTGATTGTCTTGCAACTATTATTCCTGCAACTGTTGATTTAGCCACAACCTCGAATGAAGCTGAGCGGGCTTCTTCCACATCAGCTGAGGTTTCAACCCTTGACATGTCGTTGGCTATGGTCGTCTATCGACCTTTTTCTGAGCTTTGAGTCGATGGTAAAGCCATTTTCCTTTCTTGCTTTGCCTCATTTCATTTTACCCTTAGATTTGGTTTTTGACTTTGCTTTCTTTATGACAGGCTCTGCCTCTCCCGCTCATTCAGGAGATACCGTCATACTTTCAGATGTTGAATCTGATTTCTGGGTGGTCATGGACTTTGAGGCTAGCAGTCATGCACTGGTCCCGCGGCGACCGGCTCTTGCAATAGCTTCTCCTACTGCTTCCTTTTCTGCTGCATCGGAGGACTCTATCCGGACAGTGCTATTGTCTTATTCTGACACAGCTTCTAACTCCGCCAAGTTCTGTGTTGAGAGGACTGTCTCTCCTTGTCCTTCAGAGGGCTCTACCGACACCATTCTTTTGTCGCCTTTGTCTGAAACTGTTGAAGATCCTCAGACCCCTAGCTCAGTTCCAGGTTAGTTTTTTTTTACTTGACTTCTGTTACTTTCTTTGGTTGTCTTATGAGACTTTCATTTTTCTTGCAGCAGTGCCAGTTGATGATACTCTTGCAACCTTCGAGGCTAGAGTGACCTTTTTGAGGACTAAAGTAGCCACTTTGGAGGGAGTGAAAGATAGTACCGTCAAGGAATTTTTAGTTATGCGATGCCAACGAGATGCTGCCATTTTGGAATTGAAGAGACATACATCCTTTCTTGTTGCTTTGCGCCTTCAAATGAAGCAAGTTGAAAAATCCATAGAGGAGGGTTCTCATCTTGTTACGGTAGTGGATTTTCACCTTGTCGAGATTCGTAAGGAGAGAGCCGAGTGTCTATGCAAACTCGGACTTCTTGGCCAGATTGTAGACTCTCTCGAGTCACCTGCTCGAGACTGAGCTACTTTTCTCTTCTTTTTTTTTTTTTGAGTTAATTCGAGGGCTTGTCTCGGACATCATCATTATTTCCTTCAGCCATCCCAAGGGCTTGTCTCGGGGTCTTTATGATGCTTCAGTACATCCCATGTTTTTGATAGGATGAACTCTTTACTATATGTTGTAAAAATAGCTCTTGTGATGTACCTTTCTGATGGGACGGAAGATTTGACTTTTCGGGGGGATGAAGGCTCTACGTAGCCATGAATTTCAAATTTGCAAGGAGATAAAGGCTCCAAGTAGCCATAGGTTTGAGATTTCAAGGAAGTAAAGGCTCCAAATAGCCATAAACTTTAGGGTTTCATGGGAGTAAAGGCTCTAAGTAGCCATGGATTTTTGGCATTTCAAAGGGATAAAGGCTCCAAGTAGCCATAGATTCGGAAATTTTAAGGGAGTAAAGGCCCTAAGTGGCCATAAACTTCGGGTTTGCATAGTAGTGAAGGCTCCAAGTGGCCATGGGTTTAGAGTTTCATAGTAGTAAAGGCTCCAAGTAGCCATGGGTTTTGACATTTCAAGGGGATAAAGACTCCAAGTAGCCATGGGTTTTGGGTTTTGCATGGTAGTGAAGGCTCCAAGAAGCCATGGGTTTTGACATTTCAAGGGGATAAAGGCTCCAAGTAGTCATGGGTTTGGGATTTCAAGGGGATAAAGGCTCCAAGTAGCCATGGGATTTGGTTTGCATGGCAGTAAAGGCTCCAAGTAGCCATGGGTTTTGGGATTGCAAGGGGATAAAGGCTCCAAGCAGCTATGGGTTTTTGGGTTTCATGGGAGTAAAGGCTCCAAGTATCCATGGGACTTTGGTTTGCAAGGGGATAAAGGCTCCAAGTAGCCATGGGATTTAGTTTTATGGGAGTAAAGGCTCCAAGTGGCCATGAGATTTGCGATTTCAAGGGGATAAAAGCTCCAAGCAGCCATGGATTTGGGTTTAGTTTCATGGGAGTAAAGGCTCCAAGTAGCCATGAGATTTGGGATTTCAAAGGGATAAAGGCTCTAAGCAGCCATGGATTTGGGTTTGCATAGTAGTAAAGGCTCCAAGTAGCCATGGATTTTGGCATTTTAAGGGGATGAAGGCTCCAAGTAGCCATGTGATTAGAGTATTTTGGTGGAAGTTCCCCTGGTGGGACATGGTATTTGGGTTTTTAGGATATAACGGCTCCTTGGGTCGGAAACTTTGGATTTTGGGATACAACGGCTCCTTGGGCCGAAAACCTTGGGTTTTGGGATACAACAGCTCCCTGGGCCGGAAACTTTGGGTTTTAGGATACAACGGCTTTTGGGCCGGAAACTTGGGGCTACATGGATTTCTTGTTTGCTTTGCTTGATGCGACAAGCCTCTTTGGGATAGAGGAACCTTTTGAATATATCAAAGGTGAAGATCGGATTTTCCCATTTCTTTATCGAGTCGGGAAGACATCGTCATTATCGTCTCGGTCGTAGCCCTTTTTTTGAATGTCACCCCACTCTTGTAGAGTGATCTAAGGGTTTTCTCGTCATTGACGACTCTGACATCCTCCCTGGGTAAGGATGTGGGAAAACTCAACCCTCACCAAGAATGGACGAGGAGAAATCTCCCGATGGGTTACTTTCTTCTTCTTTTTTTTTTTTTTTTTTACTAACCATAGTGCCCTCACGGGTTTTCACCAAGGCTAGCCCCTTCTTATTTTTGCCTGTGCGCCCTTATGGGTTTTCACACAGTAGGGTTTCCCATTTTTGCCTGAGACGCCCCTGCGGGTTTTCACCTCAACCGGATTTAAGACCTTTTTACCCTTAATTGGCTTCCTTTTTAGTGAGAAGACCAATCAAGTCTTGAATATCCTTTCTTTTACCAATTTGTCAAATGCCCTAGACATTCGAGCCTGATAGACTTGTAGGCGTTGGTAAGCCGCCAACCTTTTGCCTTCGAGGTCTGCCAACTCCTCGTAGCGCCTTTGTGCTTCATTTAAGTCGCTCTCTTGCCATTTATAATGCAAAGCCACCCGATAGGAAGCCAATTCAATTTCAATTGGAATTACTGCCTCTGCTCTATATACTAGGGAATATAGCGAGCAGCCCGTAGAGGTTTTGTAGATTGCGCAGTAGGCCCGTAGTGCCTCGTACATCTTTTCATCCCAGCTTCGCTTTTTTCCTTCGCTGATCTTCACCAGCAGCTTGCAAAGCGTCTTGTTGAAGGCTTCAGCCATGCCATTAGCTTGAGGATAGTAGATTGAAGACGCATTCCAATCAATATGGAATTTTGCTGCCATTTTGTAAATTGTCTGGTTCTTGAAGGGTGTACCATTGTCCGAAGTAATTCAGCTAGGCGTCCCGAACCTGTATATGATATTGTGTCGGACAAAGCGCGACACTACTTCTCCTGTGACTTGCTTCAGCGGGACGGCTTCTGTCCAGCACGTGAAGTATTCTGTAGCAGCCAGAATATATTTACACCCCTTTGATGATGGTGGGAGCGGGCCTACCACATCCATTCCCCAATGGGCGAAAGGCCATGTAGGGGCTGTAGGATGTAACTGGTTTGGAGGCCTTCTGGGAATTGGCCCAAAAGCTTGGCATTGGGGGCAACTTTTAGCCATCTTCTCGCAATCTGCGTACATTGTCGGCTAAAAGAAGCCTTTGATTTTGATGTTGATCTTCATTTTTAGTCCGGACTGATGCACTCCGCAAATCCCGAAATGAATTTCTTTCATTATTTTATACGCCTCTTTTGGTGAAAGACACCTTAAGAGGACCGCATTTTTGTCTTTAGGGACCAGCCGATATAGAACTCCGCCGATCATCCTATAGGACACTGCCCGGCGTAGCAATCGTACCCTTTCAGCTTTGTCATCTGGAAGCCATCCTTCCTTGACTTTGATGATGGGGATCCACCAGTCGTCTTCTTCTGCCTCATTTTCTTGAACGGTGTTGAGTTCGAACACTGTTAAGCCATCTTCTACATTTATGGAGCTTGGGAAGAGCCTTCTATTCCTTACCAGGATTTCAGCCTCGCCTGTTGGTGGCAGCTTTAGAGCAGAGGCTAATTTGGCGAAGGCATCAGCTTGAGCATTCTGCCCCTTTTTGACATGTTCTATTTGGAAGGTGTAAAACCTTTCACTTAGCCTTAGAGCAACGACATGATAGGCTATTAGTTTTGTCTTTCTGACTTCAAAGATTCCGAGGATCTGTCTTACGACAAGGAGGGAGTCTCCGTATACTTGGATGCACCGGACACCAATTTCCAGGGCGACTTCCAACCCCACTATCAGAGCTTCATATTTTGCTTCGTTGTTTGTCAACGCTTCTATGAGTGCACACGAATGGTGTAGCACCCCACCTTCTGGAGTAACAAGGACAAGCCCAGCCCCAACTCGGGTTGTCGATGTGCCATCAGGCTTTGTGATAGTTCTTGATGCTCCGTCAAAATACAACTGCCATGTCTTGATTTCTGCTTGCTACACCTCTGCTATTTCTCGTACCGGCAGTGTTTCTTCATCCGGCAATTCCTTGCTCAGAGGAAAGTCTTAAGGGATAGGATGAGCTGCCAAGAATTTATGCCTTGCCCCTTTATTGCCTTCTGAGGCACAAATGTGATATCAAACTCCGTGAGGAGTAAGGCTCACTTCTCTAGTCTTCCTGACAATGCGGGCTGCTTGATGAGAAACTTTAGTGGATCATACCGCGATATTAACTGAACTTTGTGTGCCAGGAGGTAGTGCCTTAGCTTCTTTACAGCAAATACCAGGGCCAAACACATTTTCTCCATGGGAGAGTATCGGTGTTCGGGACCAACCAGCATCCTACTTAGATAGTATAGGGACTGCTCTTTCCCGTCTTCATTTTCTTGGGCGAGTAATGCCCCCAGTGATGCGTCCATAGCTGCAATGTACAAGATTAGAGATTTACCGTGTACTGGTGCCCCCAGTACAGGCAGATTAAGGAGATAATCCTTGATTTTGTCTAGGGCTTGTTGGCATTCCTCATCCCATACGAAGGGTGCCCCTTTCTTTGTCAGCTTTGAGAAGGGTCGACATCTTCCCGACAAATTGGAGATGAATCTCCTGATGTAAGCTATAACCTGTCTTGCAAAGATCTGAGCTCTGTCAGATTTTTAGGAGGAGGTAACTCTCGGATAGCTTTGATTTTGTCGGGATCAATTTCTATGCCCCAGTATCTTACCACAAATTCGAGGAATTTGTCACTGGAAACGCCAAAGGCACATTTTAAGGGATTCATCTTCAAATGATATTGCCGAAGCCTTTCGAACACCTTTCGGAGATCAGCCAAATGATCTTCTTTTCTTTCTGATTTCACAACTAGGTCATCAACATAGCATTCGACCAGGTCATGTAGCATTTCATCAAATATTTTTGTCATGGTCCTCTGATAAGTGGCACCAACATTTTTGAGCCCAAAGGGCATTCGCTTGTAATTGAATATACCCTTAGCGCCACTTTGTTTGCCGGATTGTTTATAACGGATATGGTATACCGGATTGCTTATTCTAGAATAAGAAGTGCGTAGCTTTGATAACGCATATTTATTCGAAGTAGAATAAGTTATTCTAATTGCTTTGATTGCATTCTAAAGAATAAAAAGGAGTATAAGAAACTTTTATCTCCAAATTACCCTTCTTATTATCCTTCTTATTTTATAGATAGTTGTTGACTACCTTTGACTAAGATATAAAATGTCAAAAATTTTAATACCATGTAATGTATATATGATTATAAATATTTTTTTAATAAATTATATTATCAAGTTAATAGTTTAATAAAAATAAATAAATAAAAAATATGTTATTAAATTATATATACGTATATTTATGTATGTACGTATGTATATATAGGTACATACATATATGTATATATATCATACATAAATATATACGTAAGCACATATATACAAATATACACGTACTTATGTATGCACAGTTATGTATATCTATATATCATACATACGTATAAATACATACATGGGGAAGATATATATATATATATATATATATATATATATATATATAAATATATATATCATACATATATACATATATGTATGTATATATATATTTATATATATGTATGTATGATATATATGCATATACATATACGTATACATATTTACATATATGTACATAAATACATAAGAATATATGTAGATATGCATACACACATACGTATATGAATATACGTGTATATCTATGTATAATATATATATATATATATATGTATAATATATATATATATATATGTATAATATATATATATATATATATGTATAATATATATATATATATATGTATAATATATATATATATATATATATATGTATAATATATATATATATATATATATATATATGTATAATATATATATATATATATATATATATATATATATACATACATACATACGTATATCTATGTATATGTCGCACAATGAAAAAATGATGCTCGACATTGATTGCATAATGAAAAAATGACACACAAATTGCACACTTTGTTGAGTTGAGACAATATCTCTCTCCCAAAATAATATTTAAGATACATGTTCTATATATTAAACTTGACAACGTTTCAACAAAGAAAATCAAAAAAATAATAAGAAAGCAAAATTTTATTTTGTACAATACTTCTCTTCTCTCCTGGTCAACTTGCATATTTGATGGTCCTCCAGAATCAACAACTATCTCGTCTACATCACCATTCCTATCATGTACTCTCCCATTACCAAATACTTGTGGCAGGCTGAATCTGCATTTTCCAGTGAAAACCCATTGACCACACTTCTTGACTTATGAATACCGTTAGGCAGATCTGAGATTGGAGAAAGTCTTGGAAGTGGTTCATCTTCAAAATTCAGTACCTTGCCGCTTCTGTAGACTCCCATCTCTGTTCCTTCAGTCGTTGGGATTCTTTTGGCAGCCACCAGACCACAGTGGAAGGCTGTGCATCTGTCAAAGTACATCCATGACCATTTTATGAGAACGGAAATGACATAGCATGTCTATCGGCAACTTTTATGACCAGCCGATGAGACAATAAAAATTGAAAGAAAAATCTTCCATTCCACCTATCCGAAGGAAATATGCTATGTGGAGGAGAGAACATTGTCAGATAATTTTTCAACATTGAAGAATGTGGCTGATTAAACTTCAGAGAATTTACTCGTATCAGAAAGTTTCTAAAGTTACAGAAACATGATACTAAGGGATGCATTTTCTAAAATGCTGGACAACGACCATAACTCAAGTGAATCAGGCCAGGGAGAAAAAAGGTACAAATGATCAAACTAGGAATCAATTGGGGTTCGTGGAACTGTAACATATTTCACTAACATATTACACAAAACCAATACATACATATATATACAAACATAGACATACTGTGTGTGTACGTATGTGCCCACCTTGTAGTGTGATTGGGCTTTGCTGGGTACAGAAAGGGGGAAAAAAAAGGGAAATGCACACCATAGGGTAACCCAAACTCCACAAAACTAAGGAACTATCAGCTAAGGAACATCAAGCAAAATTAGATTGTTTAAAATAGTTTAAGGTTGTTTTAGATTCAGCAACCTCAGATTTCTTGGCAAACAGATTTCTTGGCAAACAAAAAGATAAAAGAATCAGAAATGTACACCATAAGGCAACCCTATGTCCACAAAATAAGGAACCAAGAGCCAAGGAACATAAGCCAAAAATTAGATTGGTTAAAATAGTTTGTTATTTCAAATACATGCTTGCAGGTTTCTGAAGATAGGTACCCTCAAAGCATCTTCATCCTTACCTTTCCTTTTTAAGATTTATGTTCCATTTCTCATTGGTAGAACTTGGGATACTGATAAGTGAAAGGAAAGTCATTACACTGCATCATCGATAAATGCTGCAATCAGGATATGATGAATGGCCTCATGGGTGTATAACCCAAAGCATGGGAGTATAATTGCAGCACGTAAATAATGCCTTTCAAAGAGTAGATTATAGCTAAAGAATGAAGCTAACAAACAAATTTTAATAAAAGAACTCACCTCGCATGGACAATCTGACAGATGGAACTGACCAACATTTGTTGGAGAGAAGACCCAAGTTACAATTGCCAAGTTGGACATTAGACAGCATAGGATTGAATTATAACTAAATTTGCAGCACGTAAATAATGGCTTTCAAAGAGTAGATTATAGCTAAAGAATGAAGCTAACAAACAAATTTTAATAAAAGAACTCACCTTCCATGGACAATCTGACAGATGGAACTGACCAACAGTTGCTGGAGAGAAGACCCAAGTAACAATTGCCAAGTTAGATATAAGACGGTATGCCATCATTCGATCAATGGTCACAGCAGTCATCTGAGTAATGTTCTTCCGTAATAAACTAACTTCATCAATTAACTTATTTGTCCATCATTGCCCATACAATATAACACGCATATAAGGCTGCAAATGTGCTCCTAATATCCGAAGGGTGGGCTCAAAAATAAGAATTTCATCACGTATTGGGGTTGCTTAAAAGCCATCCAACCAATACATATAATACTTATTTTTCATCATTGCCCATACAATGTGAAACTCATATAAGGCTGCAAATACCCTCCTAATATCCCAAGGGGTGGGCTCAAAAACAAGAATTTCATCACGTATTGAGGTTGCTTAAAAGCGATCCAACCATAGAGAAGAAAACAATCATAGAGAAGAAAACAGGTTTGGATCTGGGTCCTAGGCCCTTTCCTATTCTAACGGAGACAGATCCAGACCATAATGGAAGGCTGTGCATCTGTCAAAGTACATCCATGACCATTTTATGAGAACGGAAATGACATAGCATGTCTATCGACAACTTTTATGACCAGCCGATGAGACAATAAAAATTGAAAGAAAAATCTTCCATTCCACCTATCCGAAGGAAATATGCTCCGTGGAGGAGAGAACATTGTCAGATAATTTTTCAACATTGAAGAATCTGGCTGATTAAACTTCAGAGAATTTACTCATATCAGAAAGTTTCTAAAGTTATAGAAACATGATACTAAGGGATGCATTTTCTAAAATACTGGACAACGACCATAACTCAAGTGAATCAAGCCAGGGAGGAAAAAGGTACAAATGATCAAACTAGGAATCAATTGGGGTTCGTGGAACTGTAACATATTTCACTAACATATTACATAAAACCAATACATACATATATATTCAAACATATACATACTGTGTGTGTACGTATGTGCCCACCTTGCAGTGTGATTGGGCTTTGCTGGGTACAAAAAGGGGGAAAAAAAAGGGAAATGCACACCATAGGGTAACCCAAACTCCACAAAACTAAGGAACTATCAGCTAAGGAACATCAAGCAAAATTAGATTGTTTAAAATAGTTTAAGGTTGTTTTAGATTCAGCAACCTCAGATTTCTTGGCAAACAGATTTCTTGGCAAACAAAAAGATAAAAGAATCAGAAATGTACACCATAAGGCAACCCTATGTCCACAAAATAAGGAACCAAGAGCCAAGGAACATAAGCCAAAAATTAGATTGGTTAAAATAGTTTGTTATTTCAAATACATGCTTGCAGGTTTCTGAAGATAGGTACCCTCAAAGCATCTTCATCCTTACCTTTCCTTTTTAAGATTTATGTTCCATTTCTCATTGGTAGAACTTAGGATACTGATAAGTGAAAGGAAAGTCATTACACTGCATCATCGATAAATGCTGCAATCAGGATATGATGAATGGCCTCATGGGTGTATAACCCAAAGCATGGGAGTATAATTGCAGCACGTAAATAATGCCTTTCAAAGAGTAGATTATAGCTAAAGAATGAAGCTAACGAACAAATTTTAATAAAAGAACTCACCTTCCATGGACAATCTGACACATGGAACTGACCAACAGTTGCTGGAGAGAAGACCCAAGTAACAATTGCCAAGTTGGATATAAGACGGTATGCCATCATTCGATCAATGGTCACAGTAGTCATCTGAGTAATGTTCTTCCGTAATAAACTAACTTCATCAATTAACTTATTTGCCCATCATTGCCCATACAATATAACACGCATATAAGGCTGCAAATGTGCTCCTAATATCCGAAGGGTGGGCTCAAAAATAAGAATTTCATCACGTATTGGGGTTGCTTAAAAGCCATCCAACTAATACATATAATACTTATTTTTCATTATTGCCCATACAATGTGAAACTCATATAAGGCTGCAAATACCCTCCTAATATCCCAAGGGGTGGGCTCAAAAACAAGAATTTCATCACGTATTGGGGTTGCTTAAAAGCCATCCAACCAATACATATAATACTTATTTTTCATCATTGCCCATACAATATAACACTCATATAAGGCTGCAAATACCCTCTTAATATCCCAAGGGTGGGCTCAAAAACAAGAATTTCATCACGTATTGGGGTTGCTTAAAAGCTATCCAACCAATACATATAATACTTATTTTTCCATCATTGCCCATACAATATGCCATGCCTCCTATCTGAGTGTGTTTAAGAAAGAAGCGTTACTAGCCTTGTCCACACCTGTAAACACAAATTAAAAAAAATAAAGAAGTCGTCTAATACTATATCACCACTAAACTTAATATTGAGCTGCGAAAAATAAATTCACCGAACTTGAGTTTAGATACAAAGAAAACAACCACCAAATACGAGTATAAATAACGGGATTACGACCTACGAACAAACAAACAAAACATCCACCAAATATGAGTACAAATAAATAAAGGAAAGTACAACCCTCGAAGAACAAGCAAATAAAATATCCGTCAAATCTAATTATTGTCGCCCCAAAGTTGGTCTGCAATTCCCTCTCTTATGTGATCCCCTACAACTAGCTCAGCTTGGCTCGGTGCAATGTCATCTGGGTAATCAGCATCACCCTCATCATGATGTCCACTTTCATTTCCCATACTAAAATATACATCATGTCCCTGCCTCCGACGTATGAAGTTATGGACGACACAACATGCTAGCACTATCTTTCGTTGCGTTGCCCATGGATACTTACAACCCTCTCCTAATATTTGAAAACGATTCTTCAGCACACCGAACACCCGCTCCACACAATTCCTCAGTTTTGCATGTCTGTGGTTGAATTTTTCCTTCTCATTTGCATAGTGCCGACCACGACCCGTAAATTGGCTTATGTGATACCGTTGGCCACGATAAGGAGCTAAGAAACTACATGTGTTTGCATAGCCAGAGTCAACGAGATAATACTTGCCGCGAGGGACCCGAAACCCGCCTTCATCTAACGCCCATTTCAACACTCTCATGTCAGCTGCAGAACCTTCCCAACCGACGGCAACGTATAGAAAAGTAAGGTCGAATGAGACTACTCCCATTACATTTTGACTTATATAACCTTTGCGATTACGAAACCGTCCATGATCTTTTCGTAGGATATGAGCGATGATGTGCGTCCCATCAATCGCCCCAATTGCATCCTACACATTGTAATTAATATATCAGATGATGCATAAGGACTTGTATTGGGAATTGAAATAAAACTAGAAGGATATTATAGTACCTTGAAATAAGGATAGAAACATTCCTTCCCACGAATATGAGGGTGACATTCACTAACCGAAGAAGGCAGCTGAATAAACTCTGTCTTGAGGGATGCCAATGCCGTAGCAACCTCGTTCACATAATAGTTGATTGTCTGTGAAGAGTGCTGAAAATACTCACATAATGCCCCAGTACCAACACCATGTCCTGTAGCATGTAGGAACATCGCCAATTGCTCATAGACAGTTACGTGCCTAGAGTCAAGTACTAAGCCCCTCTCTACTAACAAGTCCCTTAGTGCAATGAACATGCTGGGGCTTAGCCTAAACGCCACATAGGCCCTCCTTTCATGACCTTGTAGCACTTCCTGTATCCACACATGACCAGTATATGTCGAAGTAAACATTTTTCGTCTAGGCACATTAGGGGCAAACTGATCCCTTATTTCTTCAATTATGGCGTCTTCTATTTCTTGAACCATCTCCTCCTCCTCCCGAATAAACTCCATTATCAAATCATCGATCTCTACATTAAGCACCTTTAATCGTCATTCCAAGTGAATACTATATATATTATAAAATAAGCACCTTAAATTCTATGAAAATACTCACATATTACATAGTCCAAAAAGGAAGTGATGCCAACAGAAGGAACAAAGGACTTTTGATTAAAAAGCAATAAGGTACATCAATGGCCCCTCAAGGGCATAAGAAAAATACCAAGTAAGATTAAAAAAAGTAAGCAAACAATTAGAAACAAAAGGAATATGATGAGACAATATTGCCACGAAAAAGCCATTGATGTGTGCGACGTAGGTGGACCAGTCATGCCTCGTACAGTACTTGGAGTGCCCATTGCATATTGTTCGCGGGTATTTGTTGGTCTCGGTATAGGCTGCTCCACAACACCATAGAGTGCTGCTTCCCCCTCCTCAAATGAGTGGAACCCTTTGTATTGAGCTCCTGGAAAACCATTGACTTGGGCGTAACATTCTCCCCAAGTCAGGTACAGACCGGGCTCACGGCCGACCCATACAACATAACACTTAAATCGTCCCATTTTAAGTTAGAAGCATATGCCTGCACAAGATGTCCAAGTAGAAATTGCAATTCATACTAACACAATAGATTATAAATGCCACCTTTGTTTCAAACATGAATCAGAAAATTCCAGTCGTAAAGATAGTAGTTCATTACAGAAAGATGAACAGAACGAGTACAATCAGAAGGTAAAGATGATAACAACATTGATACTCGAAAGTACGATGAGAAGGCAAACATAGGAGGCTACAATGGCCAAACTAGAACATAACATACGTAAGAACTCAAGTCAACTGGTCCAAGTAATAACCCAATCCAGCTTCTCCTCTTCCGGCAGAGCCATGTACACTGATCGGATGCTCGGGGTGCCAAATAGGTTCACAGCCCAGAAATACAGGTTACGCGGGAGGTTCGGAACACGACGTAGATCGTCCATACAGTCTTTCACTGTCGGGATCTTATGATCCACATCTGGCGGCGTGTTTGACAAATAGGTACCGCCGCTGGAACACCTAGATGAAGACCGATCCGCTCTCCAGTCCTTTAGAACTTCAGTGCGCTCGCGAATTGCACTAGAGAAGGAAAGCACTGCTTCGTCCCCAATGGTTCTTTTACCCCGACGCCTTGAAGAGGATGGTTCTTTCTTTTGAGGAGAAATGACCTCTTGTTCATTTTCCCTATGTCCTGATGAAGCCGGTGGTGGAGGGGAAGGAGTCCGAGTTGAGTAATGGGAGTGGGCTGGGTACGAACCGCCACTGTAGTTTTGCTCATATTCACCGTTTGAGCTATTCAGTTGTCCAGATATGGACATATAATGGTCACCTGTTATGGAACCAGCATTGGCATAACCGAAGTGAAAGTCATGATTTGGTCCTATTGATGCAGAGCCAAGTGCATTAAGATAATCACTAATAAGTATATGACCTTGGACATAGTCTTCATTGACTTGCATAGGGGGTGGTGGGGCCTGCATTTCTTGTGGGAGATTGTTACGATTCCCAAACCGGCGTCGGCGTCTGTTCACATACTGTGATGGATGCAAAGACCCTTCTGCATCTCCCCCATTGGCCGTGCTACTGCCAGTCATATATTCCATCTCTTTTAAGAACGGAAAGACTTTACCTTTTAAAGTTCGAAAGTCAGTATTTGCCTGAAAGGTGTATGGAAATGTCATAAGTCTTGACTTCATAAGTTTTTAAATAAATAAAGAAAAAAGCATGTTGTTTTATTTACTGGTTCTTACTTCAATGGCTTGGTCCCATGAATCTTGAATTCCAGGCACATGCATTTTTGCGTGGTCATCCCAACCCCACCCTGTCCTCTTAAATAGCTGCGTAAGTTTGATATATTGGCCTCTCAGGACCTTCCACCGATTTTGCAGGTGGTCCTTGTTGTAATGTAGATAGGTTGCAGCATTGAACATCGGCACGATAAGGTGCCAAACTAGGGTTTTGAATGTACCCTCAATATGATTTCCTTTGTCATATTGCTCCATCAGAAGTCCGATTAGGACTTTGTCATGCTGAGTAGTCCAATTTGGGGCACGGACCCTACTAGTGCCCTCAGTTCTAGCAGCGCGTTTACCCTTTCGTCCTTCTAATAAACATATACATTCGATCAAAATAGAGGAACAAAAAAGAATAATATGTTGTCAAGAAAAAAATGACCAACAAATTTTACTTTACAATCTAAAAAACATGCAGACCATCAGTCATACAAAGGTGAAGATTGTAAGAAAAGACAAAATTTGGCCAACTTAGCGTACACTTACCAGAGGTGGACATGGTTCGTTTGCGCTTTTTATAGTGCCTAATCACAAGAAAAAAGATAACATAAGTCACAGGAATGGAGCACTAAGTCATATTATTGTGAAGTATACATTTACAATGAGATAATTGGATGTAACGAAATAGAGCATTCACTGAGGTATGGATCATGAGAGGAATCAGATCAATGTATTGCTAGTTGAAAAATGGATCATGAGAGCATGAGAGCATGAGAGCATTCACTGAGGTATGGATCATGAGAGCTGAAACTGTGGAATTCCCTCAAACTGCAGATGTGAAGATTGGAAAATGCCTCGGCTCACCAGAAAGGTGGATATTCTGGGGAGACACAGGGGAAGCACCATACCATAAAGAAGAAAACAACCCAACAATGTGAAAATATATGTAAATATCACAAACAAGAGGGGATAGTCAAAGAAGAAAAGAAGGTAAGAAAAAAAAGGGCTTGCCATTATCTGAAGATAAGACCACACAAAAAGCAGCTGTCTTCAATTTGGGTTGTGAAGTTGAGGCAGGAAATGCACATAGTACAAAAGCAGCTGTCTTCAATTTGGACCCTGCCATGGTTTATCACCATGATAATGCACTTGTTATGTGGATTGGCTTTAGTATTTGACAGGTTTAAACAGTTCTTTTCTGTTTGGCAACATGATGCCAAGATCTCACTTGCCATGCCACAGTGTTCAAAAATATCTACTGTCATGTGGGGGATGTTGGAAGAAGAAACTGTCAAATATCCTAGCTGACTCTAGCTGGGGACAGATATCTGAACTAAAATACATGTAAGGAAAAAATGGAAGTTAATAATTGAAAATAAATACAAAATTTACAGAATAACAGCACATGTGACTAATTGCTCCCCAGTTGGGGATCCAGATGGTAGGAGATCTGGTTTCTTCTTGGGTGGCAGCAGCATGTAAACAAAATAATTAAGAGCACTTTCTTAGGGAGCAAAATAATTAATCTCCCATCAGAGAAAAATTATGAAAAGTTGTATACTCTCATTAGAGAAAAAACAAGGAGTCCAGAAAAAGGTGGGTTTGTTTTGCCATGTCTGTGTGCTGAAACTGTGGAATTCCCTCAAACTGCAGATGTGAAGATTGGAAAATGCCTCGGGTCACCAGAAAGGTCGATATTCTGGGGAGACACAGGGCAAGCACCATACCATAGAGAAGAACACAACCCAACAATGTGAAAATATATGTAAATATCACAAACAAGAGGGGATAGTCAAAGAAGAAAAGAAGGTAAGAAAAAAAAAGGGCTTGCCATTATCTGAAGATAAGACCACACAAAAACCATGATTGAGCCATCTCTGAAATTCACCCAACATGTCATCATTCGAAGTAACAAAGACTAGGAAATACCAAACCTAGCTAGAACATGTATTACTGAACCATCTTCAATGGAAAGTCATTACACATGTATTACTGAACCATCTTCAATGGAAAATGGATCATGATGAGAGCATGACAGACACAGGGCAAGCACCATACCATAGAGAAGAAAACAACCCAACAATGTGAAAATATATGTAAATATCACAAACAAGAGGGGATAGTCAAAGAAGAAAAGAAGGTAAGAAAAAAAGGGCTTGCCATTATCTGAAGATAAGACCACACAAAAATCATGATTGAGCCATCTCTGAAATTCACCCGACATGTCATCATCCTAAGCAACAAAGTCTAGGAAATACCAAACATAGCTAGAACATGTATTACTGAACCATCTTCAATGGAAGAAGACATGGTTGGGTTTGTGACATGAAACCTACCAAGCATCAGCCTAGGAAACTTTCAGGCATCTTCAGCATAAATGCTAAGGAGAAATGGGTTCAGGCTTCTCTAGAAAGAGGAGTTTGAGAAAGACAGAGCCTGGAGAGAGAAAGGAGAGGGAGGGAGGGAGTGAGATAGATGGGTTGTGAAGTTGAGGCAGGAAATGCACATAGTACAAAAGCAGTTGTCTTCAATTTGGACCCTGCCATGGTTTATCACCATGATAATGCACTTGTTATGTGGATTGGCTTTAGTATTTGACAGGTTTAAACAGTTCTTTTCTGTTTGGCAACATGATGCCAAGATCTCACTTGCCATGCCACAGTGTTCAAAAATATCTACTGTCATGTGGGGGATGTTGGAAGACGAAACTGTCAAATATCCTAGCTGACTCTAGCTGGGGACAGATATATAAAAAAGACATGCTTGATCCAAATGAGAAACGTAGTCATATTCTTTAGATTTTACTGATATATAAAGAGCACAAATGAATCAGCCACAATGAAAAAAAACTCCCATCTTTCATAGGAACTTACAAGCTACGGTTAGCAAGCACAAATATGTTAGGTTCTATGTGAAATGCACAAGGCACATAGGCAGATAGAAATATTATGGGAATCGCAACAGATAGAAGGACGAGAAGGAGGTATTCAAAAGCAAAGTTGTAGAAAAACCCGTGAATCCAAGAGGTGATGGCCGCCAGTGAAGGCTTCTCGTTTGAAGAAGAAGAGGAAATCGCGGACGCAACCAAATCCTCCCCCCCAGCTTCCACACTGCATCGCCTTGCCTCCAACCGAAGCATCCCTGCCTTCCTTACCAGCCTCGTTCATCCATTTATCAGAGAAAGACCATACAGCAGGCTTAAATGATGGATGGGAAGGAACACTGTGAGATATTGGATAGCTTGCAGGACAGAAGCCTCCGTGACCCTTGGGAAGAGGAAAAGGAGGGGAAACCCTAGTGTTCGATGGGAAACGTCACTGCAAAAAGCAAACCTTCGAAGCTGTAGCATGTCCAAAGCCGCTGCTACGCGTTTGACATGTCTAGGTAGAAACCCTAGGTTAGGCGCTCGAAGGCGTCTCCTTGAAGAAGGCATCGCGCGGAAGGCCAGAGAAGGGCGAACTCATTCCGGAAAACAAAAGGGAAATCCCAAGGTACATCCGACCTACCAAGAAGAATCACACTACAAACCAGTAGATCAAAGCTCAGTCCGCCGATGGACAGTGTCCTCTACGGCCGTCCATGCGGTCGGCGAAGCAAGTACACGAAGCCTGTCAAACGCAGGTCGAGAGGGGTGGCGAGCTCGGGGCGGCAGCCAGGCGCCTTTCGCTGGGGGAGGAGTAAAGGCGAGGGAGCAGAGGGGAGGATGCCTCGCGCAAGGGCAGAGGGGAGGATGCCTTTCGCAGGGGCTCGAACGACGATGCCGTTTGTCTTGTTCATGCCCCTGTGAAAAAATGCCGGAATAAGCAATTCAGGGGGTTAGGCCGGAATTGCGTATTCGCCCAATTCGGCTTATTTGCGGGAATAGGGGAGCATAAGCAATTCCGCCGATCAAAGCTGATTTAAGCTTATTCTAAGAATAAATCACACTTATTCCACCCTATTCGGCAAACAAAGTGGCGCTTAGGGGTTCTAAAGGTTGTAAAATTTTTATCTTCCACGGCCATCCTAATTTGATTGTATCCTGAAGACCTATCCATGAAGGACAATGCTTCGAAGCTTGTAGTGACATCCACTATTGTTTCAGTAATGGGCAGTGGGAAGTCATCTTTGGGGCATGCTTTATTTAAGTCCCAGAAGTCAATGCAGACTCGGACTTGACCATTCTTTTTTTTTACTGGCACAATATTGGCTAGTCATACTGAATAGATGCATTCTTCAATGAAATAAACTTCTCGTATCTTGTCCACTTCTGCATTTACTTTGATCACCAATACTGGGCGCATCCACCTTTGGGCCTGTTTCACTGGCCTGAGCCTGACATCAGGGAGGATGGCCAGTTGATGTTCTGCCACTGAAGGATCTAGGCCAGGCATTTCTTTGTAATTCCAAGCAAAACAGTCCCTGTACTCCAAGGATCACTTTGTTTGCAGAATAACTTAAACCAGAATAAGAGGTATTTTGATTTGGTAGTCCACCCAGAATAAGGAGAATTATACTGCGCTATTCCAAGTGATTTGATAGGAATAAGTGGAATAAGGAGTGAAATAAAAGGTAAAATTGAGAGAATTGAAAGAATTAATTATTCCAGGTAGATTTGGGGAGTTGGAGGAATTGGAGGAATTAGGCATACCCTCAACCAAATCAGAATAGGGCCTTTATACCAGTTATTTTGGCCCTATTCCACAAACAAAGTGAGCCCAGGAGTATTTCTGTATATGCTTGCTTTTCTTCCTTACTTAACAAAGCACTGAGGAAGGTTGGACATGGATCTTCTGGTCCACCTAGGTCGACCTCTTTCAGTTCATCAACTGTGGCTTGTCCGCCATCTTCCATTTCTCGTGGGACTGGTTGAACATCTACGAAATCTTCTTCTTCGTCAGTGTCGGCGACATATACTTCGTGCCATACTGACTCTTCTTCTGCCGAAGTAGAGCCCTCCAGAGAGGCTAGCTACAGAGGTTCTTCTTCTAGACTGTTAAACTTTGTTTCTGAGGTCTGTCCTTTTGCTTCTGATGATGACATACTCACCATATTAACTGCATAGTGGACAGATGGTCCACGGTGTCGACTATAGCCTAAACCTCTCCGATCTTGCTTAGGGAAGGGAGGCTACCCCCTCACTTCGGTTGGATGCCAGAGTTCTTGAAAGAACTTGCTCCTGACTAGACTTTGCTTATCTGGAATTTTTTGATGTTGGCACATCTTCTTGATATATTGAGGCATATCTTCCAATTCTGGGATTTCCTCCTCGGCTTCCTACTGAGGCACTTTTATCCCAAAATCATCCTTTGGGGGACTTTCAGGCACCAAGTCTCCTTTATAGAAGACAATTCGCCGATTGTCTTTGTGTGGGACAATGAAGGTCTTTAGCTTCCGTCGGAACTTTTCAGCCTTGGCTTCATTTATGGTTATGCACCCCTCTTTATCGGAGGACTCCTTCATCACCTGCTTTCCCTTGCCACGGGCTCCACCGGTTGTCAGGTCCATATCCTTGTCAAAATATAATCGCGCATCTGCATGATGGCAATCATAGGCTTTGAATGGCTCCCGATCCTCAAAGATTCGGTGTTGTTTGCCGTCTTCAGTGTATTTGATGCATTGATGTAGGGTAGAGGGAACAACCCAATTCTTGTGCAACTAAGGCCTCCCTAGGAGTGCCTTGAAAGATGTATTGGAGTCGATGATGAGGAATGACACCTGGGTCACCCAGCCATCTAGAGTCAACTCAACATCGACTCGTCCCAGAGCCTCTTCTGAATTTTGGTTGAAACCTGAGACAGTAACCCCTTGTACCTTCTTCATGTAAGGCATGAGGTACAATACTTGGTAGGCGTTGAATGACATGATATTGACGGCAGACCCGAATCTATCAAGATTCGATCTATTTCTCGCCCGTTGATTTGGCCTTTCATGTATAATGGCCTATTATGACAGGAAGAAGTTAGCAACATGTCTTCATCGGTGTAGGTCACCGTAGTTTCGTACACTGTGTACAATTCAGCCTGGACTTCGGCCATGTGGATTTCATAGGCTTCTGGGTCTTGTAAGACAGTGATGAGGGCTTCCCTCAGTTCTTTGCTTAAGGAGATGGCTTCCCATATGCTGAGGCCTGCGGGCATTCTCTTAATTATTTGCAGAATCTTTCGATCTGCTCTTGCCCGAGCCTTTTCGACTGATGGCAGTATTTCGGCTGCATTCTTCAGAGTCTCAGCAAATGCTTTCTCCTGTCTTGATTCTTCTAGAGTTTCTTCAGCTCGAACCTCTTTCTCTTGAGAGTCAACCCTCAAGCCTTTATCGAATAGGTCAGCCAAGACTTCTATGTCTTTCGCAGCGTCGTGCGGCGCTGAAGGACCTGCTTCATCAGGATTTACTGCGGGACCTGCTTCTTCAGGACTTTTTAGAGGTCTTGCTTCTTCATCTGATGAGGGGTAAAAGTAGACATTTCCCCTCACTTCTGGCTCTGGGGCCGGCTTTGGGACTTCTCCCCTGAGGTGGATCACTTTGTCTTTGGTTATAGCATTCTTGCCTTTGTCGCGCCTACCGTTCCGGTTTTGACCTTGGCCTCTTCCTCGACTCTGCGAGTTATTTCTTCTTTGGTATGCTGCCAGAGGTCTTCTAGATTTAGGTGAAACACACCTAATTTCATCATCAGCTGGGCCACTTTCGACTTGAAATTGCACAGAGGCCATATTGCAGGAGCATGTCTGGAACTGTTTTTCTAGCTTTTCCATAGTCACTTCTCCCTCCCAGAAGGCAGCAACTTCTTCGTCATCATGGAAAATTTCTTTCTCCGTACTCGTCATATGTTGCTGGAGCTGTATCAGCCAACATCTTAAACGAGATTTCTTCTCAATTTCTTCCCAGGGTATGTACTTATCTAGTGGCACCCTTTTCACCGGACGACCTGGAGCATATTCCTCCAATTCATCGATGATCTTTTGAAGTTTTTGCAGAGGTGTCATTTCAGGCTCTGGCCTATTTGCAGTATTGGCCTGCTCTTCCTTGTTTCTGAGCTTTCTTCTTTCATTTTTCTTTCTATTTTTCTCTTGTTTTTTCTTTCTAGCCGCCTCTTTGATGAAACGGGACTGAGCTGGCATCTTCGGCGGCGGAGGTGCCTGAATAGGGACTTTCTTCTTTTCCCTCTTCATCACGGGAGACTGCTTTTCCTTCTTATTTTGGACTGTGGTCCATTCTTCTTCTGGCTGGTTACGTTCGAAGGTGGCTTTGATGGCTTGCTCTACAACCTTGTGTGGCAACATCTGGTATCCTCCAAATACCATTCTTTGACCATTGCTGGAAGAGCTTGCCTTTGCTGCAGTCGACATCTTCCGGTCACCTTCGGTCTTTACATTTAACACATTTGTTGTGTGTGTATTGACACTTCGGCTGTGAGGACGTGGAGGATTCATCAGATACTTCCATATCTATCCCGCCACTTTGGATCAGCTTCTCTACTTCATCTTTGAAAGCAATGCATTACTCAATGGAGTGGCCTCCGGAGCGATGATATGGACAATATTGGGGTATATCACCTTCAAAATCTTCTTCTTGTCTTCTAGGTTTAGGCAAAGCCATTACCTCGTGCTTCATGCACAATTTGAATAGTTCCAGGGTCTTTTCCTCTGGAAAGGAATATTACTTCTTGAGGGACGCATTGCCTTTGATTTTTATTTCCTGTTCTTCTTCGCCTATGGCTTGCCTCCTTCGTACACTTTCTTCAACTATAGGAATGTCTCTGGACTCACCCTTACAATGACTGCATTTCCTTCTCACAGGGAATACTGGCTTCTTGCATTGGATTCTGGCTTTTTATTCAGGTCAATCACCTGTTTGCCCTTTCTGCACTGCTGCACAGATCTTGATTCTTCAGTTTAGATGGACCGACGGGCCCTTTTTCTGTCAGGACTTCAGTCAATTGCTCCGAGAATTCCTTCATCTTGCGAGTCAGGTCTGTTTGTTGTTGAGACAACTCTACCAAAGTATCTTGGATTTCTTCCAATGCGTTCCTGATAGAATATTCTGGAGGAGGTGTCGTCGGTGTGTATATCGGCGTTGCTGGAGTAGAGTCTGGTATGGCCTCTTGCTCTTGAGAGGAGTCCATATATTCTTCCGGGTCTTCCCAAGATGAATCTTCATTTACATGTATTGCATTAACTGCGAAGGCCTGCCTCGGCTTTTGATGTGGTTGGGGTGGGCTCACCAGGTACTTCCCCATTTCTATTGCACCTTCTTGGATGAGTTTTTCGATCTCATCTTTGCAGAGATAGCAATCATCCAATACATGCCCCAACATGCGATGATACGAGCAATAATTTGGCTCATCTGTCTTCCCGACTTCCGCTAGCCTTTTTGGCTCTGGAAGTGTCATTAGATTATCTCGAACAGAAGTGTCGAACAGCTTTCTGGTATGCTCCCTAGTGAAGGAGTACGGCTTTTTCATCTTCTCACTGAGGGATAGAGATGGCACTCTGCCCCCAGCCTTGATATTTGACGTGGATGCATTTGTACCGGGTTTGTCCCCAGTCTTTTCTACTGTCGAAGCAAAGTCGACAGCATTCACTTCTTTGGCGCTGTAAGTTCGTTCTTTGGGAGCCTTCCCTTTGTTGAAGCTTACAGTTGGGTTGTCGGCGAAGAACATTTTAATCTCCGACACTATATTATTTAATTGGTCAAAGTTCCTGATGTTCGCCCCAATCAACTTCTCATTGATTTCTGGTTTAAGGCTCCTTTTGCAAAGCTTCACCGCATCTTCACGTACTGGCGGATTGTCGCACTTCATGCTAGTGTTCCGCCATTTCTTGATGTAGTCAATGGCGGACTCGCTTTTGCCCTGTTTTAGTGTCACTAGCTCTGTGATGGTCACTTTCCGTTCTGAAACCTTAAATTGGTCCAGAAACTTCTTTTGCATTTCTTCCCAATTGCTGATAGAATTGGGCTTCAACTTGACATACCATTGGAATGTTGTGCCTGTTAGGGATGTTGAGAAGAACCTCAGCAGGTATGCTTCTTCCATGGCTAGTTCTCCCAGGTCGCTCATGTAGTGGGCGATATGTTCCTGGGCAGATCCCTCTTCGTCATATCTTGTGAACTTGGGACGCTTCACATGACTGAGAGGTAGCTTTTTGAACAAGTGATGAACGGGGAATGGTACCTTGTATAAGTCAAAGGTACTTATTCCGTCACCCTGTTCGGCCATTTTGGCTTCCACTATTTGCTCAATCAGGTGTTTCTGGGACACCGCAACATCTTCGGCAGAAGCGTGGGACTGCTGAGCATTGTGGTTTAATTCTTCGCCTCGATTTCCCACAGCTTCATCTGGGGCAAAATTGACACCGGGAGCTTGGGGCCTGATCATAGTTGGCATGGGGACTGTCCTTGGAGGAGGCCCATTCATCTGCATTGTTCTTTGCTGGTCCTCTATTCTTTGCATAAGACCCAGCAGGAGGGTCTTGAGTTGCTGATTTTCTAGTCTGATTTCTTCCATGGTCAGGGGCTGGCTTGGATTAACCTGTTCTGGACCAGGATCTGCTTCGTGGGCATCTAGCCCGTCTTCACCTTCGCCTTCTGTGGCAGCGGCTCCACCTTCTCGAGGTTGTGGATTGGTTCCCATATTCCTCTAGTTGAGCCATTGCCTGGCTTGTTCTATTTGCCTTGTCAAAGGCCCATCCCGTTGTGTTATGTTAACAATCTCAATAGGGTCTTCCGGCAACAAGTTTAGTCTGTTGCTTGTGCTTGAGGCATAGCATGTATATGCCTGAATGCCATATTCTGTCACTTGCGTGACTCTTCTTTTCTTGAGAATTTGTGGCAGCGGTGTCCCCAGTCTTGAGAAGACCGAAGTCCTCTGTTGGTTTTGTTAGTGTTGTTGTCTTTTGGCCTTATAGGCCCCTTTTCTCTTCTGGCCTCGTGGGGAACGAGGTCGGAAGTCTTCTTTCATAACTTGCCTCACTGGCTCATTGAGCATTTGAGGAGTTTGCCTAGCCAGGGTAGTCCTAGCTCGGCGGATCTTCAGGGCTTCCTCTTTGGTCACCCAGATTTGTTTGAGTTGAAGATTCCTGTCTTTTACAGGATTGCTTCTTTTTGAAGGTCTACTTGCCTTCTTTTGGAATCTTTGCTCCGGCTGATCCAGAGCCCTTGTTGATATCTTCTGCCCCCATTGACCGGGAGCTCTTGGCTTTTTAGTCTTCTTCTTGAAAGCTGCCCTGTCCTGGTAGACCTTTGGAAGTATGCCAAATCGGTTTTGCACGGGAACCGACAGAACATGGCGAGTTTTTGGCATTATCGGCTCCTCGCCATCCAGACGGATACGGAGATTGCCGACTAGAATAGTCTTCCCCGTTATGGACGGGCTTGCTATCTTTTTCTACTTTGACCTCCTATTAGAAGAGGAGGCTGGTGCAATATGGATTGCGTTGACGGCGTAAACTCGCCCGGGTTTGCCGTTGTTGCATTGCTTCTTGACGTGAGAAGCGCGTCTTGTTTTCACCTTCTTTACCAGAGTTGGCTCTGATGTAACAATTACCCCTAGGAAGTAGGGGGATCCTATGACAGCTGGAAAGTCGTCGAAGCACGTCAGCGTAGTGAGATACCCACATTGGGTGTGAGTAGCGACGACCAATGGACCATATGTGACTTTAGCGGCCATTGGTGTTGAATTCCTTGAACCTTCTTGCACCTATGTATTAAACAGAGAAAGTTAGGCTTGTTCTGATAAGTGCCTTATTAGATGGAAATATGAAGGGAAGGAGAGGTCCCACCAGGCGTGCCAAATCTGTGAGACTCCCTTTTGAAAAATCCTTTTGATTTGAAAAATCTTCTTTGTCGGATTTGAAAATCTCAAGGAAAATCTTAATTTTGAAAAGAGAGTTTTAAATTTTGAAAATATGTTCTCTTTTCTTTTAGGTAGAGTTTTAGGATTAATCCTTAAAGTCTAAATGACTTTTGGATCGACTGTGGATTTGTGTTCTTGACCTCTCCTCACTGACTTCGGTCAGTATTAATTACACCAATCAATGATTGGTAACTCTTGATTAACCATCCGAATAAGGCTTGAAATGAACAGAAAACAAGCAGAATTTAAATGCAGCATACAAGTCATTTTTTTGTTCTTTTTTTTTTAAAGAGGGGCCCATGAGTATCCTTTAAAGGATACTTAAAGGATCTTAAAGTTCTCACAAAAGGGTGAGTATCTTTGAGGAAGATTCTTGGAAATTATCGTTTAAGTATCATTTAAAATGATGAAGGATTATTTAAACAGCATGTCCTTTCATTTGGAATCTTTTGAAAAGATATAAACTGCTTAAAGGATATCCTTAATTGATGAGGTATGAAGACCGCCACATAATTAGGAATATTCTTTAATGGTCTTTCAACCGATATGAAGGAACTACAAAATTATTTAGGTCATTTAACCAGTATAAATAAATTAGAACTTAATGATTAATCAACCAGTTGGAAATAATCACTTTAATTAATGATTTACCTTATTGATATAAATAAACAAAGAATTATTTTTATTGGTCCATCTATAAATAGGATAATCACGACTTCGTAGCCTGGCCTCCAGTTATGACAGAACTATAGAAGGCACTGATTATACCCATTGATAGGGATGAATCAATAAATATAACTTTTGGTCATTTTACCAATAATAGTGAACCATTAATCAAGTGGTCAGTCCACCAATAAGATATAATCACTAAGTTTAGGTCATTCAACCAATATGAATGAACCTGATTTTTTTTTTTTTGTTATCTAAAAAGATGGACCTTAGTTAACCAATCGGTATGGAAGGGCCAAGTTGATTTAATTGGTTGAATTATTTATTGATTTGATTTATTGATTGATTAATCAAAGATTTTAAATTTATTAGTTAAATTAATTGATTGATTTGTTTTAATTGATTGATTGGATTTAATTAACTTAATTAATTTAATTAGTTGATTGATTTTAACACTTTAATTGAATTAATTGAACATGCTTTTGTTAACTTAGTTTAATTGGTTGTGTAACAATTTTTGGTTGAACTCAATTGATAAATTGATTAATAAATTTTGTTAATTTAATTGATTAATTAAGTATCAATTTGACTTAATTAGTTGAAATTTTGTTGATTTAGTTGATTAAATGATTGATTATGTATCAATTTGACTTAATTGGTTAAAATTTTGTTGGTTTGATTGATTGACTGGTTGATTAAGTACTTAATTGGTTAAAATTTTATTGATTTAGGTGATTAACATGTTTTTGATAACTTAATTGATTAATTAATAACTTAATTTGACCAGTTGACTGGTTGGTTAACAAATTTGTTACATTAGTTGACTGGTTAGTAATTTAAAAAATTAGTTTGACTAGTTAAATTGATTGATTAATTAACCAATTTTGTTGACTTAATTGGTTGAATGCTTAATGAATTAACTTAATTTGTTAAGTTGAATATCTAATTAACATATTTATTGATTTGATTGATTGATTTAATTGGTAGACCACTAAGTTTGTCAACTTAGTTAGTTGAATTAATTGTTTGGTTGAGTTAATTGACTTAATTGGTTAATTTAATTAATTTGTTAACATATTAATTAATTTTATTAATTGAATTAATTTAATTGACTGATTAGCTAATTTTTGGTCTACTAAATATTATGCGAAGATCATTTTTAATTATTTCCTCTTTTTTTTATGTGGCCATCCAACAAATATGAAGGAACCACTTTAATTTTAATTTTCTGATTTCTATTTTCTATTTTATTTTATTCTAAAAAAATTATGAATATTATTTTTTTATTATTTCTGTTTTCTTTTATTTTAATTAAGAATTATATTGTTTTCTATTTTTTTATTCTAATTTAAAATTATTATCTTTTTATTATTTTTTATTTATTTTT
The DNA here is from genome assembly GCA_030544215.1 of Zantedeschia hybrid cultivar. Classification (NCBI taxonomy): domain Eukaryota; kingdom Viridiplantae; phylum Streptophyta; class Magnoliopsida; order Alismatales; family Araceae; genus Zantedeschia; species Zantedeschia hybrid cultivar. The sequence continues at coordinate 49,097,742 of JARZZO010000009.1, forward strand.
ACTCTTATTTTTAACTTCATAGTTAAACCAAATACTATGGTTGAACCACTTTATTTATTTTTTATTATCTATTTTTATTATTATTTTATTATTATAATTATTATTTTTTTAATCAGCCGGCCAATCAATATGGCAGAACCAAGATGTTAAATTTCTAATTTTTTTGTGATGGCCAGTCAACCGATATGACAGAACCACCTTTATTAATTTTATAATTTTTTTATTTCGATGGCCGGTCAACCGATATGACATAATCAACATTTTAATTTTCTAATTTTTTTATTCGATGGCCGGTCAACCGATATGACAGAACCATCGTTTATTTAATTTTCTGATTTTTTTATTTCAATAGCCGGTCAACCGATATGACAAAACTATCATTTTAATTTTTTAATTTTTTTATTCGATGGCCGGTCAACCGATATGACAGAACCATCGTTTATTTAATTTTCTGATTTTTTTATTTCGATGGCTGGTCAACCGATATGACAGAACCATCATTTTAATTTTCTACCTATGAAGATTAATCTACATGACTAAATATGAGCTTTATTTCTTTGAAAATAAAAGTACAAGCCTAAGAAAGCTAGGCTTTTTCTTCTTCTTTCTTGCTTGCAGATTGCTTGCTTGGAGGATGCCGTGGAGAGCCTTGGAGGAGCTTGGAGCGGGGCTGGAGCAAGGAGGCAGCTTTGGAGCTTCGTGCACGCTGGAACCGGGCAGCCTTGGGGCTCTTCCTTTCTTGGAATCTAGCTCCTTCTCTGCTGCGATCAGGGGGGGGCCTTTTATAGGCATTGGAGGGAAGCCACGCTGGGCACCAGTGGCACCCCCTACCGGTGCCAACTAGGCGCCGGTAGGGGGGGTAGATGCGTGCGGGTGAGAGAGGGAGAGTTGGATATGGGAGGGAGAGTGGATGAGGATGAAGGCGGATGAGGATGGAGGAGGATAAGGATGAAAGGAGTTGGAGATGGAGAAGAATAGGGATGAGAGGGAGGATGAGGATGAAGGGGAGTTGGAGTGGGAGTGGGGAGGCCGGTCGGTCCTCTTGGAGAGCCCGGCCGATCTCTCTCTTTTTTTTTTTTTACTCCCCCCCATCTGCGATCCTCTCTCTCTCTCCCTGGCCGAGTCTCTCTCTCTCTCTCCCTGGTTGGGTCTCTCTCTCTCTCTGCAGCTTCTCCTCTGCTGGCCGAGTCCTCCCTGCTGCAGGTTCTGTTTTGGAGGGCCACTGCTGCTGGTCTTGCAAGACTTGGAGGCTGCTGTTGGGGTTCTTGTTGCAGATTTGCTGGGGGTTTCCCACTGCTGCAGGTTAGTTGTTGTTGGAGACTGTTGTGGGGAGTTTGACTGCAGATTTGGAAGCTTGTTGATGGAGATTTGAGGGCTCCCTGTTGCACATCTGCTGAAGGCTTCTTGAGACCCAGTTTGGTGGCCTTCGTGTTGCAGATTGGAAGCTTCGGGTGGCCTTGTTGGGAGCTGCATTGGGCACTCCTTGTTGCAGATTTGAGGCTGTCTTGAGGCTTCTTGTTACAGGGCAAGGTTGCTGCTGAACAGAGGTATGAATCCTCCCTCTTTTTTTTTTGTAGTGATGACCTTGCATGCTCCCCAAAATCTGCAAGCATCCTTTTTTTTTTTTTTTTCTTTCTTTGCATGCACATACATATCTATGTATTCTTACATGTATCCCATGCATGTATACATTTTTTGGAAGAATTAGAACTAGATGCATGTATATACTAGATTTATATGCAATACATGCATGTATATATACACATAGGCTTATTAAAAGACCTAGTGTATGTTTTTTAAAAAATTGGTTCAACAGGTATATAGGCAAAAGAATCTAGGTTTGGATAATTTTCGTCTAACCTTTTCAATTTCCACCTACCACAAGCCTGTGCATATCATGAATAGGGCTTCACATGGACTTTGCTATCACTTTGTTTAATGGACTCCTGAGTTTTTATTTTTCTGATTCCCTTTCTTCCTGTCTGGTCTTTGGCTGCAGGGCAGGAACAGAAGCACTTCTTGGCTGCTTGAGCTTTGGTGGTGACGTTTTTATTTTTCTTCAGGGGGGGAGGGTGTGCTTACCCTCATGCCCTGAAAAACACATCCTTTTATCATTCTCTTCAACCATATCATAAAGAACAAACCTCACGTTGTAATGGTTGTCCATTCATGGTCTTAGTCCAAAAAACAGTTTCAATAATGGTGCTATGCAACCTTAGTGATGGCGAAAGTTGACCCAGGTATATTGGGGTAAGGGAGGGAGAGAGGAGGGGCAGGTGGGCCTTAAGGGGGCAAGGGAGGAAGGAAGGTTTAGAGAGGGATGGATGGATGTGTGCCACACCCTCCACCAACACTACATACTCACAAAATTAGAAGGAGGTTTAGGGATGTGCATCACACCTTCCATCAACATTAATGGTCAATGGCCATCTCCATGCCCCTTCTGTGTGTCCTTTTAATTTCCCTTTGGAGTCTATTTAAAGGCATGTAATCCCCATATGTTGATGAATTGAAGAACAATTCTGCAACCCTACTGTTGTGTGCTTGTGTGTGCCACTCCGAGAAGGAGGACTCCGTGAAGGAGAGGCCGAGAAGGTCGAGGGGTGTGAAGCCCTGGGGTGAGAAGCTCCACCTATCTACTGACGTCGAAGAGTGAGAAGCTCCAATCTCCCGCAACGAATCTACCACCACTGCCCATGCCGACAACTGCTGCCTGCACCATCCCCACCCATGGTTGTCAGTATCGGCCGATACGTATCGGTGTCGGCCTGGTCCGGTACGATACCTATAAACAGGTATCGGCCGATACCGGCTGATACGTATAGGTATCGGTACCCTCTGATACTGGTACTGCCATCCATGATCCCCACCTCTCCCCTCTGCCTTCCTCTGTTCATCCCCAAGCTTCTTCCTACGTTCCTGGACACTTCAGACCCTCCTAATCTTCCCCTCCCCCCATTTCCCCCTCATTCCCTACTACAGCTGGTCTCCCATCACCCTCCCTCTACTGGTTGGCCATCCTCCCTCCACCACACCCTGCACAGGCCGTCATCCCAACTCCCATAGCTGGTCATCCCTACTGGTTCAAGGAGAAACCCAGCAAGGATCTCCACCAGGTGTTCCTGCAAGGACCCTCTGACGCCTTCCTCTGGTCTGCAGCAGCTCTGGCAAGTCCTTCCCCTGGGCGCCACACCTCAGACCAGCAAAAGTGCGACTCCACTTGCTGTCAGGCAGCCTTCATCCCAGCTCCATCTTTCCCAGTCAAGCAGCGGGCTGTCCTCCACCACACGTGCCAGCAACAGCTGCAGCAAGGGGCGATGATTTTCTTTCCCTCCTGGCCATCCATCTCCAGCACAAGGATCATCAGGAGCATAGCTGCAGGCTGCTCAACAGCTTCTCCATTCTCCCAGGACTGAAAGTAGCCACCCCTTTCTTCATTTTTAGAACTACAGCAGACCTTCCCCTCCCTCTGCACTCGCACCAGAAGAAGCATCAGCCATCTCATTCTTTCCTCCTTCACCACAAGAGCTGCGGCATGCCCACCTATGTAGTTAGAGGCATGAGGCGACCGAGGCGATGGGGGGGTCGCCTTAGCCTCAAACGCCTAGGCCATCCTAGGCGTTTGAGGCGATATTTATTTAAAAAATATAAAAAAATCCAAGTATATAATGATATTATTAAATATGTCAAAAATACATAAAAAAAACCCTAACAAAATGACTGTAGAGGGGAGTAGGAGGGGGCTTTGGCCTTGTGCAGTGCATGTTTCACTAAGACATGTGCAGAGAGAGAGAGAGAGAGAGAGGGGGGGCTTCGGGTCTTGTGAGAGAGAGGGGTTGCCCTCTACATATTGAAGTTACAAAGGCTTTTGTAACTTCATACACAACGCAGGGGGGGGGGGAGAGAGAGAGAGTGTGCAGTTGGGGGGGGGGGGAGTGCAATAGAGAGAGAGAGAGAGAGGCTTGCCTCGTGAAGATGACCGCCGGAGTCCACGGAGGACACACCGGAGTTGGAGGAGATGGGGAGAGAGACAAAGAGAGAGGGTCGGGAGACAAGGAGAGAGAGAAAGAGAGTGAGAGCTTGAGAGGGGGAGGGGAGGGAGACAGAGAGAGTGAGGGTCGGGGGAGGGGCGAGACATGGAGAGAGATAGAGAGGGGATCGAGAGACAGGGAGAGAGAGAAAGAGAGTGAGAGCTTGAGAGGGGGGGGGGAGGGAGACAAGGAGGGAGACAGAGAGAGTGAGAGGGTCGGGGGAGGGGCGAGACATGGAGAGAGACAGAGAGGGGATCAGGAGACAGGGAGAGAGGACTTACGTAAATCCCCGTCGCCGGAGTGCTTCGCCGTCGCTGGAGTGATGTGCCGTTGCCGTTGCCGACGCCGGAGGGTTGCGCTGTCGCCGTCGCCGTCGTCGTCGCCGTCGCCGTCGCCGGGGAGGGACTGTGAAGCTACCAGCCATGACCCTAACGACTGTGAAGGGCGGGAGGATGAGGAAGCTCTGCGGGCGTTAGGGTTCGTAATAGATCGGGACAGGGGAGGGGGGGTTAAAGGTTCAGTTTTATAGCCCGGGCATTGGGCCCTTTGGGCTGGGCCAAATGGGCCGGGTGCATGGGAACGGACCGGGCTGAGGCGGGCTTAGGCGATGGAGGCGCCCGAGGCGCGCTGAGGCAAGCGCCTCAACGTTTGAGGTGTTTACCACGTTTGCCTAGGCGACTCAGCCCAAAGCGAGGCGAGTTATCATCGCCTTGCCTCGCCTCGTCGCCTAGGCGAACGCCTCACTCGCCTTTGACTACAGAGATGCCCACCACCTGTTCGATGGAAGGTCTCTGTTAGAACTGGATACATGATCAGTCAGCTCATGTGTCATCCTGCAAAGCACCCAATCTGTATGCCCACCCGTCGCACCACTATCGTGTGCCCATCACCAACCCAGTAGGTACATATGATCTAGCTCCCACACAAGTGCACCAACCAGTTTGCATGCCAGGTTGTTCGAAGCTTAGATGCCTGCTAGTGTGTTATCCAATCAAAGTTGTGTGTGTGTTACCACCTCTTACACCTGTGCATGCGTGGCCTTCGCCGACTCGTCCCTCATCAGGGGGGCGAGCGTGAGGGTAGATCAATTAGGCATAGTGATTGGAGAGGTGAGAATGATTGATGTACAGGTGGGGGATGTGGGCTGCCAACGCCAGTGATGGTTTCCTAGTGAACCCTCCCCTTCTTCCTTTTCCTTTCTGTTATTTCTCTTTTCACTTGTCAACTGTTGAACCAAAAAAGAAGAAGAAGAAGAAGATGGCCATACCTTAAAGCTGCAGCAACAACATCACCAACAGCCAGCATCACCAAGGAGCAGACCGTAGCCCAGGGAGGAAGAAACCGCAGGTCTGGCCGGCGTCCAAAGCCCCCCTGTCGGTCCTCCTTTTAAAGGATTGAGAGAGAGAAGAGATAGGGATGAAAGGATAAACACAAAAAAGGGGGAGCAGAGAGAGAGGCCAGGGATAATTACGAAAAAAAAAAGAAAAGAGAGGAGAGATCGACCGGCCGGTCTCCTTCTCCATCCCCATCTCTATCCACCTCTCTCTCCCTCCATCCTTATCTCTCCCCATCTCTATCTTCGTCTCTCTCTCTCTCCATCCTTCTTATCCTACTGTAACGCGGGTACTGTAGCTACAATATCGCGCTATAGTAGTCGGCCCCTCCTTGAAGCCTATAAGTAGGCCTCCATGGATAACTCAAATCCCCCTGCTGCAGCCTCCAAGCTCCAAGTCCTGCACAAGCAAGAAAAGGAGGAGGAAAAAAAGAAGGCTCATAGTTTTTTTAGGTTGTAATTTCTGAGTTTGGGAGAAATAAATTTAGAAGTTCTTTTGTTTATTCATAGTCCCATTTCCATATGAATTGTTTTTTTTTAGATGGTTCTTCCATATTGGTTGGTTGGCCATTAAATTATGAATTAACTTGAATAAAAAAAAACAAAAAACAAACAATTAATTAAATGGTTCTTCTATATTAGTTGGTTGGCCATCTAATAATAGAAAAAAATAGAAAACAATAAATTAATAAAATAGTTCTTCCATATTGGTTGGTTGGCCATTCAAGAATGAATTAACTTAAAAAATAGAAAATAATAAATTAATTTAGATGGTTCTTTTAAATTGGTTGGTTGGCCATTCAATAAATTAACTTAACTTAAATAAAAAAATAAAAAATAATAAATTAAATAACATGGTTCTTTCATATTGGTTGGTTGGCCATTCAATAAATTAACTTAACTTAAATAAAAATAATAATAAATTAAATAATATGGTTCTTCTATATTGGTTGGTTGGCCATTCAATAAATTAACTTAACTTAAATAAAAAATAGAAAATAATAAATTAAATAATATGGTTTTCCCATATTGGTTGGTTGGTCATTCAATAAATTAACTTAACTTAAATAAAAAAACAGAAAATAATAAATTAAATAACATAGTTCTTCCATATTAGTTAATTGGCCATTCAATAAATTAACTTAACTTAAATAAAAAAACAGAAAATAATAAATTAAATATTCAAGAAAAGGTGACTTTGTCATGATTAAGCAAAAGGACGTGATGACAACTCGTCCGAAGAACAAGTTCAAGCTAAATTGGGTAGGACCCTTCATAGTCAGCAAAGTATATGAATGTAGTACCTATAAATTGGTTGATGAAAAAGGCAATGTGGCTTTTCCCCACTGAATGGATGTCACATGAATCTATATTATGTCCCGGAACATGAGTTGTCCGGAAATGCATAGCAAAAAAAATAAAATAAATAAATAAATAAATAAATAAAGGGAGCTTAAAAACGAGGTTCTCCGACAAACTTGATTGGTCTTTTCTTACAAAAAAGAAGCCAATTAAGGGCAAAAAGGTCTTCAACTCGGCTGAGGTGAAAACACGCAAGGGCGTCTCAGGCAAAAATGGGAAACCCTGCTGTGTGAAAACCCGCAAGGGCGCACATGCAAAAATAAGAAGGGGCTAGCCCTGGCGAAAACTTGTGAGGGCACTATGGTTCAAAAAAAAAAAAAAAAATCATTGGGGAATGACTCGTAAAAGTATCCTGTTGGGGGGAGAATTCTCCTCACCTACCTCTGGTGAGGATTGAGTTTTCCCACATCCTTACCCAAGGAGGATGTCAGAGTCGTAATGATGAGAAAACCCTTAGATCACTCTACAAGGGTGGGGTGACACTCGATAAAGGGCTACGACCGAGACGACGATGACAATGTCCTCCCGACTCGGTAAAGAGATGGGAAAATCTGATCTTCACCTTGGATAGGTTCAAAAGGTCCTTTCATCCCAAAGTTGCTTGTCCCATCAAGCAAAACAAGGAATTCAAGCTACCCAAAGTTGTCGGCCCAGGGAGCCATTGTATTCTAAAAACCCAAAATTTCCAAAGTTACTGGCCCAAGGAGCGTTTATATCCTAAAAATCCAAAATACCTTGTCCCACCAGGGGAACCTCCACCAAAATATCTAACACATGGCTACTTGGAGCCTTTATTACCTTGAAATTCTCAAAATCTATAGTTGTTTGAAGCCTTTATCCCCTTGAAAACCCAAAATCCATAGTTACTTGGAGCTTTTATCCTCTTGAAAACCCAAAATCCATGGCTGCTTGGAGCCTTTATCCCCTTGAAAGCCCAAATCCCATGGCTGTTTGGAGCCTTTATCCCCTTGAAAACTCAAATCCCATAGCTATTTGGAGCCTTTATCCCCTTGAAATCCCTAACTCATGGCTACTTGGAGTATTTATCCCCTTTAAATCCCTAATTCCATGGCTACTTGGAGTCTTTACTCCCATGAAATCCCAAAGTTCATGGCTACTTGGGGTTTTTACTCCCTTGAAATTTCTAAACCCATAGCTACTTGAAGCCTTTACTCTCATGAAATCCTAAAGTTCATAGCTACTTGGAGCCTTTACTCCCTTGAAATCCCAAACCTATGGCTACTTGGAGCCTTTATCTCCTTGCAAATTCAAAATTCATTGCTACTTGGAGCCTTCATCCCCTCGAAAACTCAAATCTTCCGTCCCATCGGAAAAGTTCATCGCAAAGGTTATTTTTACAACATATAGCAAAGAGTTCATCCTATCAAAAGCATGGGATATACTGAAGAATCATAAGGTACCCGAGACAGGCCCTCGGGGTGGCCGAAAGAGATAATGATCATATCCGAGACAAGCCCTTGTAATAGCTCAAAAAAAAAGAAGAAGAAGAAAGGGAAAGGTGGCTCAATCTCGAGTAGGTGGCTCGGGACAGTCTACGAAACGACAAAGAAGTCCTAGCTTGTGAAGATGCTCCGCCCTTTCCCTACGAACCTCAGTAAGGCAAAAGTCCACGGCTGCAATGAGAGGAGAGCCCTCCTCTAGGGATTTCTTAACTTGCCTTACGTGATGGCGCAAAGCGGTGAGATAAGACGTTTGCTCCTCCAATAGTGAAAGAGCAGCATTCCGCTGACACTGCAGACTGGCAGGCTCCTCAGCAACTCTCTCTCTCAGTCTCTCTGACGTAGTTGCTTTAGTCCTCGAAACGGCCACCTTAGTCTTGAAGGCTGCAAGAGCATCATCAACTGGCATTGCTACAGAATAAATGAAGGTCTCATTAGATGGCCAAAGAAGAAAGCAACAGAAGTAGGTACAAAGAAAGAAAAGTAACTCGGAACTGAACTAAGAGTCTGAGGATCTTCAACGGTCTCAGACGAAGGAGACAAAAGAACAGTGCCGGTAGAACCCTCTGAAGGACAAGGAGAGATAGTCCACTCAAGATAGAACTTGACGGAGCTAGAAGTTGTGTCAGAATAAGATAACAGTATTGTCCGGATGGAGTCCTCCGAGGTAGCAGAAAGAGAAATGGTAGGAAAGGCTATTGCAAGATCCGGTCGCCATGGAGCCAGTGTACGGCTGGAAGCCTCAAAATCTATGGCCGGCCAGGAATCAGATTCCGTATCTAAAAGTATGACAGTGTCTTCTGAATGAGCGATGGAGGCAGAGTCTGTCATAAAGAAAACAAAAGGTCAAGACAAAATCCAGTAGCAAAATGAAATAAGGGAGACAATAAAAGAAAATGGCTTTACCATGGACTAAAGGCTCGAAAGAAGGTTGATAGACCACCATGACCAGTGACATGTCAAGAGTTGAAGCCTCAGCTGATGTGGAAAAAGTCCGGTTGGCATCGTCCAAGGCTGCGGCAGAATCAAAAGTCGCAGAAATAATAGCTGTAGGACAATCAACGTCAATTCAGCAAAAAAAAAAGAAGAAAAAGCCCTGAGGGGAAAGGAAGGAAGCAGTCATCCAAAGCAGTGCAGTCTAAAATGGTAGCCTTTGAAAGGGTTATTTCCAAACAAGTAGGCCCTAGAAGCACAACCTCTGGTCCTACTAAAGGAGCATTGCTAGCAGAATCCTCAACAAAGGTAGGAGTAGTGGAATCATCTATAGGATCCATCACCTCTAGGAAGGGTGTGAAAGCTAGCCGGTTCAAGTCCTCTGCGGTCAGCCTTGCACCAGAGGTGAAGTTGTCAGAAACGGATACTGAAGAAGCATGAAATAACAAAGAAAGAGACAAAAAAGGACATACAAGTGCCGGAGTCATTTTACAGGAACTCTTGCACTAGGTGGTCAAAGAGAGGAATGACCGATAGGTTGGGCTCAAAAGCTCCCCAATCCCAAGTCCCAAGGTCATCTTGGGCAGTTTGCTGAACAGTCGCCGCCGGATTTGATATCGTCTGTGATTGAGAGAAAAAAACAGGGATATCAATATCCTAGAAAAGCCAAAGAATAGAAGAAATCACAATCAACATACAGACTGTAGGGTATGGTAGCTGACGGCGGGAATAAATCCGGAGAGGTGTCCCCTTGGGAATACCTACAGCTGAAGAAAAAGAAGACATTAAGACAAAAAGGCAATCAAAATAGCAAAGAGGGTCAAGCAACCCTACAAAAAAAAAATAGTCCCATTGGCTAAAGGTTGTGCCTCTAGAGGTGGCGACGAAATGCCTTTTGGAAAGAGGTCCTCAAACTCGACCTTGTGCCACCTAGGTAAAGCCAAAGTCAGATAAGGGCTTCTTAGGACCAACCTTTCCTATAGCCTCAGCCGGCCCTACAGCAGGGAAATTTCCAACGGCCGCCATCTAATCAGAGGGCGGAAAGGGAAGTTACAGACAATAAGATAAAGAAAGCAGACAAGTCAAATGCAAGATACAAGAAGCACAAGAATATGACAAAAGAAAAGCAATATGAAGATATTTCAAGCCTGGAGGATAGGCAAAGCTGGGACTTGAGGTCCTAAAAAGATGCAAACGCAGGGTATTCAAACCCTAAAGTCTCAAAGTGGGTATTTAAATCCTATAAACCAAATCAGTGAGTATTGAGTCCTTAAAATCGCATGGCTCAGATTCTCACTCTCAGAAGTCTTCTCGGGTAGTGAATCCAGAAAGGCATCAAGCCATCGGTTCCAAACAAGATTGGATCTTCATCAAACTCAAGGAGCCATTAGAAGTCACCAATCAAAATTCTCAAATCTAACAAGATATCAAAGTCAATTCCAAATGAACAAAGGAGTTCAAAGTTCAGTCGGGAATAAAGGAGTGCAAATGCACATATGCAATCAAATGCAGTGCAAAATCAAGCGAAGAAGATGCACGTGAGACATGCCTACAACGCAGTCTCCAGCATGCCTCACGTGGGGGGCAATTGTTGAACCAAAAAAGAAGAAGAAGAAGAAGATGGCCATACCTCAAAGCTGCAGCAACAGCATCACCAACAGCCAACATCACCAAGGAGCATACCGCATCCCATAGAGGAAGAAACCGCAGGTCTGGCCGGCCTCCAAAGGCCCGCATGTCGGTCCTCCTTTTAAAGGATTGAGAGAGAGAAGAGATAGGGATGAAAGGGAAGGGATAAACACAAAAAAAAGGGGAGCAGAGAGAGAGGCCATGGATAATTACGAAAATTAAAAAAAAAAAAGAGAAGGAGAGACCGACCGGCCGGTCTCCTTCTCCATCCCCATCTCTATCCACCTCTCTCTCCCTCGATCCTTATCTCTTCTCATCTTCATCTCTCTCTCTCCATCCTTATCCTATTGTAGCGCGGGTACTGTAGGTATAATACTGCGCTATAGTAGCCGGCCCCTCCTTGAAGACTATAAATAAGCCTCTATGGAGAGCTCAAATCCTCCCGCTGCAGCCTTTAAGCTCCAAGTCCTGCCCAAGCAAGAAAAGGAGAAAAAAATGAAGGCTCATAGTTTTTTTAGATTGTAATTTTTGAGTTTGGAAGAAATAAATTTAGAAGTTCTTTTGTTTATTCATAGTCCAATTTTCATATGTATTGTTTTTTTTTTAGATGGTTCTTCCATATTGGTTGGTTGGCCATCAAATTATGAATTAACTTGAATAAAAAAAATAGAAAACAAACAATTAATTAAATGGTTCTTCTATATTAGTTGGTTGGCCATTTAATAATAAAAAAATAGAAAATAATAAATTAATAAAATGGTTCTTACATATTGGTTGGTTGGCCATTCAAGAATGAATTAACTTAAAGAATATAAAATAATAAATTAATTTAGATGATTTTTTCATATTGGTTGGTTGACCATTCATAAATTAATTTAACTTAAATAAAAAACAGAAAATAATAAATTAAATAACATAGTTCTTCCATATTGGTTGGTTGACCATTCAATAAATTAACTTAACTTAAATAAAAAATATAAAATAATAAATTAAATAACATGGTTCTTCTATATTGGTTGGTTGGCCATTCAATAAATTAACTTAAATTAAATAAAAAATATAAAATAATAAATTAAATAATATGGTTCTTCTATATTGGTTGGTTGGCCATTGAATAAATTAACTTAACTTAAATAAAAAAATAATAAATAATAAATTAAATAACATGGTTCTTCCATACTGGTTGGTTGGCCATATTAATAAAAAAAAGAGAAGTTAAATAAAAATAAAATAATAACATGGTTCTTTCATATTGGTTGGTTGGCCATATTAATCTAAAAAAGAGAAGTTAAATAAAAAATAAAATAATAACATGGTTCCTCTATACTGGTTGGTTGGCCATATTAATCTAAAAAAAAGGAAAATGTTAAATAAAGAAAATCATATAATAACATGGTTTTTCCAGAATGTTTGGTTGGCCAATAATCTGTTAATCAATCAATTAACTTAACCAATTAAATTAAGTTGTTAATCAATCAATTAAATTAACAAAGTTGTTAATCAATCAATCAACCAATTAAGTTAATTTGTTAATCAATTAATCAATTAAATTAACAAACTTGTTAATCTACCAATTAATTCAACTAATTAAATTAATAAGTTTATTAATTAATCAATTAATTCAACCAATTAAGTTAATTTGTTTATCAATTAATCAATTAAATTAACAAATTTGTTAACCTATTAATTAATTCAACTAATTAAATTAACAAAATATGTTAATTAACTAATTAATTTAAACAATTAAGTTAAAATTGTTAATCAATCAACTAATTATATTAACAAACTTGTTAATTAACTAATCAATTCAACCAAATTAAATTAATTTGGTTTTTCCATAATGCTTGGTTGACCAAAATTTTGTTAATCAATCAATTAATTTAACTAATTGAATTAATTTGTTAATCAATCAACTAATTAAACTAACAAATTTGTTAATTAATTCAACCAATTAAATTAAAAAATCTGTTAATTAACCAATTAACCCACAAGAAAATTAGTTGGCCCTGCCATATCATCTGGTTGACCATTTGTTGATTAATCAATTAAAAATAAGAAAAATAATTGGCTCTTCCATATTGGTTGGATGACTAAGGTTTTCTAAAAATAAAAAAATGCACAAATAAAAAAAATCAGGTTCATTCATACTGGTTGAATGGCCTAAATTTAATGGTTTTATCTTATTGTTGGATTGCCTACTTGGTTAATGGTTCACTCTTATTAGTAGAGTGACCAAATGTTATGATTATTGATTCATTCCTATCAATAAGGATAATTAGTGACTTTTATGGTACTGTCCTAATTAGGGGCCAAACTACGAAGTCGTGATTATCTTATTCATAGGTGGACCAATAAGAGTAAATCTTTGTTCATTTTATATTGATGGGATAATCATTAATTAAAGTGGTTCTTTCCTATTGATAGATTAATCATTAAGTCCTGGTTCATTTATACTGGTTCAATGACCTAAAATAATTTTGTAGTTCCTTCATATTGGTTGAAGGACCATTAAAGAATATTTCTAATTATGTGGCGGCCTTCATACCCCATCAATTAAGAGTATCCTTTAAGTAGTCTATATCTTTTCAAAAGATCTCAAATGAGAGGACATGCTGCCTAAATAATCTTCCATCCTTTTAAATGATATTTAAAGGATAATTTCAAAGAATCTTCTACAAAATATCCACTCCTTTAGAAGAACTCAAGTATCCTTTAAGTATCCTCTAAAAGATATCCATGAAATCTTCCTTACTAAAAAGAACAAAAAAATGACTTGCATGCTTGTAATTAATCTTGCTTATTCCTGCTTTCTTCAAGTCTTAATTGGATGGTTAATCAAGAATTACCAATCTTTGATTGTTGTAATTAACACTGACCAAGGTCAGTGAGGAGAGGTCAAGAACGTGGATCCACAGTCGATCCAAAAGTCATTTAGACTTTAAAGACTAATCCTAAAAGTCTACCTAAAAGAAAAGAGAACATGTTTTCAAAATTCAAATTTCTCTTTTCAAATCAAGATTTTCCATAAAGATTTTCAAATCCGACAAAGATTTTTCAAATCAAAAGGATCTTTTTAAAAAAAATAAAAAAGATAGTCTCACATCAACAAAGATTAAGTGCTGGATGAGAGGATCATATTTGTAAAGAAGATGGTAGAGAAATCAAGATCTAGTGAAAAATGAGTCATTGAGAGGATGGATTGCAAAGTTAATTATCCCCTTGTCGATAGATTAGGGTCCAAATAGATTTGGTCAGCCACATCTCTCAATCTAGCAGAGCATATTGGCACAAATGAAAGTAATTAAAATGAGAAAAGATAAAATAAGAAAAACGAGGAAAACAGGATAGTTGGTAAATTAAGAAAATAAATAAAATTAAAAAGAAATATGACAATTATTCCATTCCTTTTCCTCCCTTTCATTCTTAATCAAACAAGGACATATTTGGAAATATGCATTGTATCACGTTGATCTTATGCATTGATATCACGTTGATCCTGCAAAGGGCTGATCTTAATTCATTTTTGAAGAGGACTTAGTTATAGAAGGGTCCAGTGGAGCTGATCTTAATTCGTTCTTGGTAGAAATCAGCTAGAGTGGTTGAGTGGATGTGGAGAGCTGATAATTCTCCTTTTTTGTTTCTCCAGTTTTTTCTCTTAGTATGAGTGGAGGGAAGCCTCCACTTTCTTGCTGCCAAATGACCCGCTTCAGCCTCAGCCGTTACCACTGCACAGTCTTGTTGCTATGTTGGTAGCTGTCTTCTTGAAGCTGCTGGCAGGCGTGTAACTATTTCCCAGAAATGGGATAACCAAAAAGTCACCTTTCCTGGACATGTCTTCAGCCATGAAAATGAAACTTGGTGACAATTTACGGAAATGGGTAAGAAGAAAATAATATTAGGGGAAAGCTAGGTAGGGACAGGAATTTAGTTTATCATGTTATTCTTCTTGGCAACTGTTGAACTGTGGGCTTACTGAGAGGATGGCTTAGGGCTCTTTTATAAATTTGAACTTCAGAGGGCTTACTCTCATATATGAGTTTTTTTATAGGGAGGCAGACCAAGAAATCCATGTCTAATAGGGAAAACATGAATGGTTGTTTTTCTTTGTAGTTTAAAATATCAGCATACGTGTGTTCTTTAGTTATTATCAGGTCACAAATGTTACTTTTTCATCTGTTAAAAATCTCTTAGCCATATGAATAAAGGAAAAATTTTAGTTTAACATATTGCTTTTGCATCATTGAAACTCCAACCACAGGTCAATATGAAATCCATCCATTGACAATGTGCTTCCTAGGGAACTCTGAGCTCTAGCTGGTGTTGTACTCTGATGCTGTTGTTCCTATCCAAACATGAATAGATCAGCAAACTAGATTATTCTAGCATTGCCATTTTTCAAGAATCTTGTTTTCCCTTTCAGATTATTGCACAGTGCATTATCGCTACCGTTGAGTGCCTGAATTTTTGGTAATGGTTGTTTCATCATCTACTGTTGATGGAAAAATTTTCCTCTTTAACAGTTGACAGGCGACATTCATGGAGAGGTTGAGAGCCACAACCGTGCACTTGATCTAATGGTAGAGATTTGACTATTTGTACTTGCAGTATTTTTTATTACATGCACAGAAAAGAAGAAAAATACAAATGCATACATATGTTCACAGTAGGCTGGTTTAATAAAAGAACAATTTGTTTTCCTTGCATTGAGTATATAGGGCAACGGCATGGATGCATCAAGGGGAGTTCTCTCTGGAACTATGGATCGATTCAGGATGGTAAACTCAAGATCTTGAATGTTTCCTATAATTCAATTTGAATTCTCCTTCACACAGAATATGCTGATTCCATGTATTCGTCAGGTGTTTGAGACAAAATCCAGCCGCAGAATGGCTACACTAGTGGCATTCTTCCTGGTCCTGTTCTTGCTCGTATACTATCTGAGCAGGTAGCAGTGAAAGTTGCCCATTTGTAGCCTCCAGGATATGATAGGCCTTTCCTGGAAGTCCTATTGTTTTGTTTCCAGGATATGATAGCCTCCAGGATATGATAGGCCTTTGGTTGAATCGAAGTAGCTCACTTACGTTAGAGGTGAGTTTGTGAAAGTGAGCTATATGTGAGTTCAAAATGGGGTAGTTTGGTTACTTGTAACTCACTTTCAGGAGGTCGATTTTATTGTTTGGCTGCATACAACTCACTTTCATAAAGTCCGGTTGATCGTTTGGTTACATGCAAGTATTAAGAAAGAAGTGGTATTTAGATTAAATAGACAGATGAGTTATATGGAAGTGTCTTCCGAGCTTTTTCGGTTCTTTTCTAACTCTTTTAAAGAGGTGAGTTCCAACATTTTTAGAAACTTCAATCAACCAAACCGATGGAAGTGGGGCAAAGTCAGCGAGTTACATGTAACTCACTCACTTCCAAGCTCACTTTCAAACAGCCAAAGGGACCCTAAATATGTATGATATTCTAGAATAAACTTGTTTACCTAGCAATGGATTGGGGTTCAAATTAGAGCAGCAAATTTGAGCAGGCTAACCCTTGTATTGTCTGTTTGGGCCAGGGTGAAAGTCGGTCTGGTCAGGCCCATCTAATGCGGGGTTGGGTTAGCTTCAGGTTGGGCACTTGCTCAACTAAAAGCCTATGTTGAGTCAGGTTGTGCTAGCCCTTTGGGCCAACCTGACCGTAATGAAACTCAACAAATATCTTAAATTTAGTATATGTACGCATATGATATTAGATAATATATATTTCATGCTATGGACAGGTTGGCACAGATTGTGTCTTCAACTTGACTGGGTCACTTCGTTTTTCTGTTAGTCAGGCACCTCAGATCTTAAGCTGTAAGATGGTAGCAAATTCAGAGCGTTTCATATAACGTACCCACTAAGTACTTAACCCAAAAACAAAAGAGGCAAATCTCCTCTCAAGTGCTAATAAGCTTGGGAGGGCAATGCAAAGTTGAAATGACAACCTAGGCCACTGATAGAAATCAAGAGTCTACGTTTAAAATTTCAATCAGATCACTTGATCTAATTGGATAATAATTGATACCTGTGTTAGATCTGTCTGTACTTACGTTTATAAAAAAAATCGGGTCCTTGTGGCAAATTTAAAGAAAATATGTTCATTTGCCAGATACTTTTATCAAACTAGGATGGTTAAATAGAACATGCCATTCACTAGGATATCGTTTAGTACTTACTAAACAACCTGGTTCATTCCATATTTAGGACTTTTTTATTACCGGTTCAGGTACGTGAATCTCAAATTTCATATTTAAGCACTTGGTTTTATCAAATGTAAAGGATCATATTATCTAAAGACGATAAGGTTATGAGTCTGAGTTGAGAAGGATTTGGGTTGGCACCTCTTCTCAATGGGTTAGATTATAATTGACCCAATGTTGATCAATTTAACATGGTCTTAGTTCAAGGAGTAATACTTTCCTCCCAACTGCTGCAGCGCTGAAGCTGTGTGGTGGGTAGCGTGGGGCCCCATCATACCTTGAAGATCGAATGGCTCCAAAATAAGTTTTTCTTATATCTTTTTAATTCAGGACTCACCTCAGCTCGACATTTAAGACATCTGATTTTAGATTGGATGGCTATAAAGAAAAGAAAAAGCGATTACGCTCGTGATCCAGTCGCTGCACCTGCACAATTGCAGCAAATGTTTCTCTAGTACAAATGTTCCCAAGCTGCAGGCATCATTGTAATTAAGTTCGATTTATTCTTTGCGAGCTTTATTCAAAATTTTAAATCCCCCATTATAAGACATCCCGTTGTACTCAAGCGTAGCTACAAAAGATATTTCAAAAATTCACGTTGTGCATATGGACTAATCATAAATGGAAATATTGGGAGCTTTTAGAAGATTTTGAAATCAAGTCTGGTGGGTTGTTTTACGTGACTTGGGTCACGTATGTGGATAAACATCGACATTAGGCATATTCTTATATCCGATATGGACAAGGAGAGTTAAGAGTCTCAAGTGAGTGGGGATTCTTAGAGATATTGAATTCTTGAGGGGATTCATGTAAAAGAGGGTATGGTAGAGAAAAAGAAAATGTACATGAGTTCTCCTCCTACCTCCTCTCTCTCTCTCTCTCTCTCTCCCTCTCCCACCTCCTCTTTCTCTCTCTCTCTGCGGCAATCACCAGTTGGCTCCAGGTCTTGGCGTAAGGAACTAGCGGACGACTCTAGTAGCTGCCTATATCCATGAGAGGATTTCCTTTGCTTCCGCTTGACTTGTGGATCTTCTCTGCCTCTGCTTGACTTGTGAAGATCTCGCACACACGTTCAGGTAATACTCGTATGTGTCTGTGTTGGCTTCTACTAACAGTGGTACCAAAGCCACTGGTTTTAGTTCCACGACTGTTTTTTTTTTCTTTACAGGGCCGCCCTACATGCACGGGTGCGGCAGGGGTCTGCCCTACAAGCACGGGTGCTGCAGTGGCGTCCTACTTGGGAGCATGTGCTGCAGGGGCATGCCATGTGCGCCGGTGGCATGGGCAGTGGGGGCCGCTGCTGGCGGCCCGTTCACGTTGGCGAGCAGGTAGGCCGTCGAGCACTATACACCCTCCTCCCACTTTTCTCTCTCCTGAGGTTTTACCCCCTTTTAATGTTCATGCAATGGGGGAGGAAGAAGAAGAAGGCTGATTTGCTATTAGGATTTAAATTTTTGATATTTTGTTTGTATCCCTGTTAAAGTTCTTAATGGGCTATATATATCCAAACAAATTTCATTTAGTTGTACTATTTTTTTGGAATAAGCATACTATGCTATATTTCTATTTTAAATAGCATGTAATTTTATGTAAATTATTTTTACAAAAATCTAGATGGGGACGCATCATTGTAATGAAATTGCATGAAATTTATGTTGATATTGCATGGTTGTGTGTGGTTAATAAGACGGATGTCCAGTGTCTCAAAATAGTTTTTTAGACTCATTGGAGACCGTGGAGATTCATTTTTTTAAGTCTAATTTAGTTGTAATCATTTAGGGGCCTATTGATATCAGTTCTCAAGTTGTACAATTTAAGTGATGTAATTAATTTGGACAATACATGGACTTTGAACTTTATTATTGTTAATCCTTTTTATCTTGGTGATGGACTAATTGGGACACTGGCTATTGTGTAGAATTTTGTTCAAATTAATAGTGACCACACTTAGTAATAATATGAGGAAGAGGATAGTTCATATTTTTAAATTATTATTGAATTACCTATACTTGTTTGTAGTATTGATCATTGACTGCATGACATTAAGGTTTTTTATGCTTTGAGATGTGATCAATATATCCTCCCGTGTATGTATGTCATATTTAGGAAATGCATTCTATATATATAATTACCATGCATTTTTAATGGGAATGTGTCCCTAAAATATATTTTCTATTAATTAAATAGATTTAATATTAGGGAATGAGCTCCTTGATGATTTAATTTTTTCACTCTTATTTATTAGGAATATAGTTTGTAACATATATTAAGGTGATGATTACAAGTCTAGCAAAATTTTTAATTAAGATATGTGGAACAAATTATATGACCAATTAATTTTAAGAAAAAAATTTCAAGTACCTAATTTTTCTACTTACACAATGTAGGCACTAACCATAGCCTAGAAAGACTTATTCCATGAGTTGTTCGGTCAAGATAAATTAAAAGATGATAACTATGACATGTGGCACATAAAGATACAACTTGAGACCTTGACCAACATGATGCTGCTGCCATCATATGATGGTCCGTTTGTTCAAGTCAGTCGTGATAAGCAAACTTATGATAAGTGGTTGAATAAGGGCAGAAGTGCGCATTACACTATGTTGAACTATATGCACAATGACTTTATCAAAGAGTTTGAGAGCTACAAAACTGCTAAAGAGATGTAGGAACAATTGAAACTCCAATATAGAGGCAGATCGGCAACGAGGCTAAGGGTCTTAACCTTGAGGTACAATCAATATATGATGGACCCCAAGCACTCTATGACTAAACACCTAAGGGTGGTGTCTTTAATGATAAAAGAATTGAAGACAGTTAGAACTGAACTATCAGATGAGTAGCAAATACTTGCCGTATTGAAGTCCCTTCCTGATTCTTCTTGGGAACACATCAAGTTGGTGCTAACTCACAATGAAAGTATCAAGACTTTCAACGATGTCTCACGTCATCTAGAGTTAGCGATAGAGTGCAAATAGGCGATCTATTATAGTGCACTAGTGGCTGATGCAAATAAGCCTAAGGCGAAGAGGCCCAGAAGAAATTGGAACAAGAAGAACAATAATTCACAGGAAAAGGAAGGAAAGAAGAAGGGACAATAGAACAACTAGAATGGTAAGTGTGGCAAGCGCAGAAAGAGAAACTTGAGAAAGGTCAAGTGCTTCATCTGCCAGAAGATAGGATACTATGCTAGTGATTGCACTAAGCCTAAGAAGGTTTGTCTCGACCTTAGTAATCTTGTTTATGTGTCCTCTAGTGTGTTTATTTCTCATACGGTCTCTGATTGGATTGTAGACTCAAGAGCAACTAGCCACATAACTCGCGAACGAGCCAGATTCTTAGATTACCATCAAATACCAGCTAGTAGCCAGTCCATCATTATAGGGAATGGTGTTCAAGAAGAAATCCTTGGAATTGGCTTGTACCAGTTACAGATGCGATCTGGGCGCACTCTTCTTTTACATGATGTGCTTTATGCACATGATGTTCGATGTAATCTATTTTCAGCTTTAGTACTTCTACATTTGAGTTATTCTTTCAATTTCTTAAGGACTTCAATATCTCTTTATTAAAGTCTTTATGGTCTTGGTCACTTAAGGGACAATTTATTTGTTATGGATTTAGAATATAATGATTATGTTTCTTGAATTGCATCTTCTTTTGATATTGTTTCTAAATCTGTAGCATGGCATGCAAGATGAGGGTACATAGGATAGGAGAGAGTGAGCTGATTGGCTCAAGAAGGCCTATTAGGGCCCCTCACTAAGGTGAATCTCCCTATCTATGAGCCATGTTTGGCATAAAAGAAATCTGCAGAAAGTCATTTGGGAAGGTCAAGAGAGCTTCTTTCCCACTATAATTGATCTACTCATATATATGTAGACCTTTAAATGTAAAGGCACATCATGACGAATCCTATTTTATCACTTTTATAGATTATTATTCTCTCTATGGGTCAATGTATCTTCTCTTTCATCACTCAGAGGCCTTAACTTATTTTAAACGTTTTCTAACTAAGGTGGAGGATGGAAAAGAGAGAAGCATTAAGGCTCTCCACACTAATAGGGGCAGAGAATACCTCTTAGATTAGTTCAAAGAGTTGTCTAAAAAAAGGAGAATTCAGAAATAGCTTACTATTCCTTATACACTGCAACAAAAGGTGTTGTAGAGCGGAGGAATCGTACTCTTATGGAGATGGTTTGGTCAATGATGGTGTAGTTCACTTCCTAATAAGTTTTTAGGGGGATGCACTTTTGATTACTGCCTATATCCTAAACCGTATTCCCCGCCAAGTCAGTACCTTCAACTCACTATGAACTATGGAAATGCGAAAAGCCCTATTTAAAGGACTTACGCTCGTGGAGATTAGTAGGATATATTCATAGTACCTCTTATAAGTTTGAAAAGTTGGGTTCTACAACTAACAAATAGGTGTTCATAAGGTACCCTGAGCAATCTAAGGACTATGTGATGTATAGTGAACATGCAAATAGAGGTATGACTGAGAAAGCGGTCAGGGACGTGATCTTCCTTGAAGAGGATTACCCATCTATTGGAGAGGTCACGTAGGACATGCATTTATATGAGTTGTAAGATCTTGCGAAAAATACTTTGTCTTCAGGCAATGAGGGACAATTGAGTCTCATTCCAGTAGTTGCCGAAGATAGTGGAAGTGTTTAGATAAACAGTGGGAGTGAACCACTTATTGCTTCACTTAACAGAAGTTAACATGGACATATCCCTCGACATAATTTTTTGATTGAAAGAAAATCTTTCATGTGCACTTATGTGGATGCTAATGAGTCTACATCGTATGAGGAAATAATGACCTCACCTGACTCAGAAAAGTGGATAGATACAATGAGGGAAGAAATGAGTTCAATGGTTAAGAATGACATATGGGAGTTGGTTGATCTATCACCTAATTGCAAGACTATTTGTAATAAGTGGATTCTCAAAGTCAAACGCAAAGCTGATGGGTCAATTAACAAATATAAAGTCCAATTCATGGTGAAAATCTATACCCAATTAGAGGGAATACACTATAGAGAAATATTTTCTCCAGTGGTGATTCGCCTCTATTTACCTCATACTGGCTATTATCGCTCATCTAGACTGAAAATTGTTCTAGATAGATGTAAATACATTTTTTCTTAATGGAGAATTAGACGAAGAGATCTATATGGCTCAGCCTGTAGGCTTCGTAGTTGAGGGACAAGAGCGCAAAGTGTTTCGCTTAAAACATTCAATATATGGTCTTAAGTAGTTGTTTAGATAGTGATACTATCGGCTCTACCAAGCAATAATTTCAATTGACTTTAGAATGACCAAAAAAGACCATTATGTCTATGTCAAAAAAATTGAAAAAAATATTCTCATTCTCTCTTTATATGTCAATGATATAATGCTAACCAAGAATGATATTGAGTTAATCAAAATCACTCAAGAGTGGTTATCCTCCACCTTTGAAATGAAAGATTTGGATGAGGCAATTTGCATACTAGGAGTAAAGATCCAAATGGATCGATTCAAGAGATTTCTAAGTTTGTCTCAAGAGACTTATATTAAGAAAATCTTGGAGCGCTTCCAGATGAATAATACCAAGACTGTTGATACTCCAATGGAGAAAGGCTTAGTTCTTAATATTGATCAATGTGCCAACACAGAGGAAAAGAAAGAACAAATGAAGAGTGTCCCTTATGCTAATGCAGTCGGTTGTCTTATGTCATGATGTATACTCGACATGACATTTACTTTGCAATTGGCATGGTTACTAGATATTAGAGTAATCCTAAGACTACGCATTGGCAGACAGTAAAAAGGATTTTCAGATATTTGCGAGGTATTGAGAACCTCACTCTGTGCTATCATGGTAGGAGCCTTAGATTGATTGGATACTCAGATGTCGATGGATCAACTGATAGAGATGAATGCAAATCCACTTTAGGATATGCATTTGTACTTGGAAGAGGAGCTGTTTCTTGGTGCAGCAAGAAGCGAGCCTATGTCTCCTTGTCTATGATGGAGTTTGAGTACGTTGCTTGCACTGTTGTAGACCAGAAAGTCATCTAGTTGAGGCGATTCTTGGTGAGCTTGAATATCACAGTACATACAGAAGATGTTGTTGTAGTTTATTGCGACAATGACTGTGATCGCCTAAACGAGGGACCCCAAGTATCACAGAAAGTAAAAGTATATTGACACCCATTACCACATTATCAGGATTATTATTACGTCGGGATTGATGATCCTTAAATATATTTCTACTAGTGAGATGCTTGCAGATCATTTCACTAAACCTTTTGTGAGAAATTCATTCATCAAATATGTTATATATTGGAGGTTTAAGATTGAGAAGAGTCTAGTTGTACTTTTGATTTGGACACCATTTTATGCAATAAGATATGAGTATTTTCTTTACATTTTTACTGCACTTACATTTGTAAATGTGCTTGTGTTTGCCACTAGGTTGTGATCGGTCTACTCACACAGATGATTCCCATGTCGCTATAAGAGCGAACATGATGAGATGGACTCTGTAAATTTTGCGCTCAGTAGGAGTGTGATTTCAATTTAGTGAGAGCGTGATAAAAGTCATAATCCCTTAACTGACGGCTAAAATGGGACTAATTTAAAATCAATCGGAGATGAACTTATTTTTTTATGTAGCCTGTTAATAGCTAAATCTGAGTGTACCACATGGACAACCCGGATGTGCTTATTGAAGCGTGGGGTTACAAATTTATATAGTATTTGAGCATAGCAATTCCTGCTCTTACCTCCACTATAACGTACTAATTATACTGTATGTGCTATCCTTACGACCCTCAAAGGGATGATTGAATGTATCCCTATTTCGTCACTATGTGAAGTCTTTGTCTTTTTTATTATATCTTTTGAGACTATGCACTTTGTCATAAAGTGGTGACTTGATGATACTACTTTAGCATATTTTTCAAGGGCCATGAAGCATGCAGTCTAGTGGAACATGTTTAGAAAAGTAGTCAGGCCTAACCAAATTGACATGTATGGCGTAGGAAAAGTCGACTTGCATTACACATGTGTCGTTTTGACTCATAGCTAGCCAGCAATTATAATGGATATGTTCAACGTAATCTTGAGTGCAGACACAGTTTAAGAGGTCAAAATAGAAATCTAGAGGGATCAGATACATTTGACCTGGTGTAAGTATATGGTTTGGAGTATGAGACGTGATTTGGAGTTGAAATTTATGTTGGTATAGTCATGACTTAATAGAACACTCTTTATTTTCATATCTTTCTCATTCGGTCACACACGCCGTTTCCCTGTATGAAAGGAATAGTTATAAGAGGAGAGATAAATGTAAAATGCCCAATATATCTGAGTGGGAGATGTTATACGTGACTTGGGTTACGTACGTGGATAGACATCCACATGGGCATACTCTTATATCCAATATAGATAAGGAGAGTTAGAGTTCCAAGTGAGTGGGGATTCTTGGAGAGATTGAATTCTTGGGGAGATTTATATAAAAGAAGGTATGGCAGAGAAGAGGAAGAGGTACCTGAGTTCTCCTCCTACCTCCTCTCTCTCTCGATCTCTCCCACCTCCTCTTTCTCTCTCCATGTGGCAATCACCCACCAGCTATGGGTCTTGGCGTGCGGAACTAGCGGGCGACTCTAGTAGCCACCTACGTTGACTATAGGATCTCCTTTGCTTTCGCTTGACCTGTGGATCTTCTCCTCCTCTACTCGACTTGTGAGGATCCTGCGCACACGTTCAGATAATACTCTATGTGTCTGTGTTGTCTTATATCAATATGGGTAAATGGTTGTTGTTCATCATGTTCTTGATCTGGATGTGCCAAGATTGGGGAAGAAATTATTTGGGCCAAAAGAGATTCGTTTGGACTTCATGATTTCAGACAATGCTCACGCTCAGATTGTCTAGTTCCCATCTCGCTATGAATTGGTTGATGTTAGTTTAGGATATTTGTGATGTAACATGGTGCTATTTTGTTTGGCGAAGAATGTAGTAAAGTGCCATGAAAACGCCACATTTTTATGAGACACAAAATATGATATCTTAGAACATTTTATGATATTTCATGATAAGTCAAATGATCCTATAGTAAGAAATCACCTTTGGCTGCCAAGTATGAGAAATATTGAGTGAGAGTTGGTATGCCTGTTGTTGGGCAGTTATGTTAGTTAAAGCTTCATCAGTAATTTTATTTTTAAATTATTCAAGAGATTTCAATTTACTCTTGATTAAAGTAAAAAGAAATAATCACAAAGGTAACTTCCAAAGATTGATCTAGTACCTTTTCTTCAAATCAATTGTCTAGCACAGTTGGTTTCATCACTTTCCTTCCATTTAGGAAGTCTCAGGTTTGATCTTGGTTGGAGACTAAAAACTCCTCAGTCATACAGTCAAAAAGTGTTGTACCCCGATCACTTGTAAATACTTATACATACCTGGCCACTATGTCACCTTTAAAAAAAAAATAGTACATTTTCCTCAAAACACTAGGTAAAAGTTATCTTAAAGATACACTCTCTGAGATCAAGCCGATCCATCAAACAGTGTGCATGGGCTTAAGACCTGCTACCATAGTAGGGCGCAACTCCTGCATGCTGCTTTTTCTTCTTCTTTTAATTAGATGATTCAGTGGCCAAGTATTTACACATATATTGCAGAAGACCTAAGTTCGAATTGGGGCAACCCTGCCACCTAAGTAAGCGAGTATTCTGAACAAGGTCGACGGGTCTGCCTAATTAAGTGATTTTGGACTTGAGCCAATCTCTGAGGAAGTAATCTTACGGACACGAAGACATATAATCCTACGGCACATTTGGATAGCATGGCATGAAGAGTTTTTAAGTTGTCAAACAACTCGAACCAAGTTGTGATAGGCAATTGGTTCACCTACATGCTGTTTAATTCTGCAAATTAGATGGCAAGTGTATGAAAGTATAGTAAGTATTTGTTATGTGGAAGAAAGGTAAGAAGATTAGACGTCCTTACCAAAAAAAGAAGATTGGACGTCAGTATCTGTTTCTTCGGATTTGACATGGTCCATCCATTTGAATGTCAGTTGTCCTTACTTTGGAATGACATTTTAAACTGCATGCCGCTGCACATCTGTGGTCATGTGGAGCAGGTTGTGCAGCAGGCACGGGCACAACGACCGGATTGTGACCTCACATGATCCAAATGACCGAGATGGGATGAGGATGCAGTCTCCTTTTCTTTATACTTTTGATTCATCGGATCAAAGTTTGGATGGTATAAATACCAAGGGATCTCGATTCAGTATTTTTTTTTCTAAAAAAAAAGAGCATTGTGGCAATGTAAAAAAACCCCATCAAGAATGTATGAAAAACAATGAAAAGCATTTTTTTAACATTGTTCCTTAAAATTATACTTGACATGCCAACATGGCACTCATGCAACAATTTCATGTTAATATGGTGAAGGAGGGATCAAAAACGCAATAATGATATTATTAAATTTGCAATTGTTGTGGCCATTGCAGTTATTTCACAGAGAAGAATGTAGAAATTGCTGGACGTGCGTGCCTAGTCCACATGTTACACTTTTCAGCGTAGAAGCAGATTTTATTATTTCTAGTCACTAGGGCTTAAGTTAAATCTTCTGAAAGTTCATCTTCTTCTGTGAGGTCTTATCTCTGATGGTCGCCTCTCTAGCATCTTCCATGCACGCTGGCGCCAAGTGCTTTTGGTTTTGAAGTGGTGGATATGAGGATGCCAGCAGAGATGGCTACCTTGGTTGGCACCTGACTTGAGGTGCATCACAGTGGTTAACCAATCATGTGGAGTTGCTTCCGTTAATTAGCACCTTGCACAACTGCCTCACAATCTAAATGTAGTGGAGTTCCCGCTTAGTTGTCCTAATTAACCAGTTTGATGTGCCCTAACCATTGGATGGAGCTGATTTTGACTCAAGCTGCACTTTCCATTAGTTTTCTATGGTTTGTGTTGTCCTGGTCAGATTTATACAGCTAGCCTAGGAAGAGGCTGATTTATTTGTCATGTTTGGTACTTCTAATCATAATGGTATCTCTAGCAAGTCACAATGATTTGGTGCAGTGTGATGTGCTACTCTTACAGATTAAAACTTATCACTAGACATGCATGCATTTAGGGTACATATGCTAACCGCATCAAACTTCAGTTAACCCTTAAAAACAAAGACTTAAAAATAAAATTAAAAGGAAGTCCATGTCCACGTCATGAGAGAATGAGAGGGCGAAGGGCAATTTGGTATTTGTTGAAAAAACGGCATATAAACTTCAGTTAACCCTTAAACAAAGACTTAAACATAAAATTAAAATGGATCGGAACACAGGCTATTCTGATATACGTATATACAAATAATTACCTATTGCTTCATGCTTACTCTTTAATATAATACTGGGACCAACCCGTTATACTATCGAAATAAACAATGGTAGGGATTAAGTTGATTAACAAGTTGTTGGGATGCCTTCCCAATCTGACCCTGTTTAGTGCACACCAAACAATTTAAAAGGTGCACCTATATACCCTAAATAATTTTGTAGAGCAGAAGAAGTGGATATTTATTTTTTGGCCTGAGAAGTGAACATTAATTTATATATATTTCCATGTAAACACCACTTATATAATAATAAAATGTTTTAAAATGGAGGCCGATCTTCTATGCCTTTAAACGAGTTGAGCTCAAGCGTATCGTTCTGAGTCTAGCATGCGACCCTTTAAAGCAGTTTGAACATTACCTTACAATTCTTTGACTTTGATATCCTATTAAAATCGGTTCATTTAAAAAGTATAGGCATCAGCAAGTTCCTTCTTGTCACAAAATCCTGTAAACAGTCACCAGTACTTAATTTCATGAGACTTTGCACATACAAGACAGGAGGTAGCTTTTACATGCAGGCCGTTAGCTAAGTGGTCCTGTGAAAGAAAAAAGCCTAAATTTTGCATCAAGATGCATGGCAACAAATGACTGTGCTATACTCAGAACAAAATAGCTGTGTCCAGCAATCTTTCTAGAACACTGACGCAAATCCCTCAAGACTCTTGGTCATCGCTGATCAGAGCTTCTCTAGCTACATCTCTCTCTCTCGCTGTTGGTCTTGTGAAAGCAAAATCCAGATGTCCTTGCACTGTTCCTGCTATTCTCCATCTAGCAGTAGATAAGAAGGCGGCTAGTTGACAGCATCATCACCGTGCATTGGCATCCCCATCACCCATCTTCCCCATCGCGAGCGTGAAATAGAGCAGTATGATCGTCCCCATGCTCGACCTTTGTGAGACACATCACTACATCAGCATCATCATTCCATGGCAACATCATCCTCCATAGGAAAGAGAAGCAGCAGCAGCAGCACAGTTGACGTCTAATCCATTCTCAAGCAAGAAATGGTAACACTTGCTGCACGGGCCACGGGTGTAGCATGAGGCTGCACTAGTGACTCATGTAGATCCATTCTCCCATGATTTAAATCGATTGGCAGGTCACACACAAACCTAATCTTTTTTATAACGAGAAGGGGTATTTTGTAGATGCATGTCCTTGCAGTATTAACTGTCTCCTGAGTGATCAAATGGCATGTACCATGTACGACAGATAGTGCAGCTAGCACACTGTCCGACCAAATTGATTGAACCTCCATTATACTGTGATAGTATGATGGCATTGCAACAAGTATTTCTCATTTTTGGTTAAAAAAAGAAAAAAGTATTTCTTGTACAAGTTTTTCATAAAAAATTAGACAAACTTGAATATGGAATTCGGTCAGACGCAAAGATTGGATGGCTCTGGCTCATGTGCTGCTGTGGTAACTTGCTTGCTGCAGGCCCACGAGTAGAATGGCCCAGATCCAATCAATATTCGCAGTGTCAACGTCTGAAACTGAAGACGAAAAGGTGTTCTACTTTTGTCTTTTTGTTTTTTCTTTTGTTTTTCTGGTGTACGTTCTACTTCTATGACGTGCCGTCTCCTCCACGTTACGTTTCCGAAACGATCACGAAGGCCTTTTCTTGAGGGTCCACCAATCAAATGGATCAGATCAATTCTACACCACATGCCTTAGGTGGACCCTCACGCCCCATACGCGGCCCAATTGGCTGTTGCTGGCGGCCCACGCCACCGTCCCACTCAACCGCCGGTCGTTCCCCGGCCACAGCCCAGTAAGATGTTATACACAGTGCTTGATGCCATCATCCTCGGCGGAAGCAACAAGTGGTGAGCAGTCACACATCTTTTCATGCAAATCGGGTTAGATGATTGAGATGAGAGTCCAATTAGATGCTCATGTAATTCGAATCGGTCGAGTACCCCAAATGTATCATCATCTTACTGACAAATATTTGCGGCCCTAACGATGCATGTTAATTGCAACTAATGAGATCTGTTATTTAATTTGATTTTATGATCAAGATGTATCACTATGTTCATTATTAAAAAATTATATATTAACAAAATTAGATCTCTTGAACTTCAAAAACTTCAGAGAAATACTTGTTGCAATGGGAATGTTGCAACACAACAGCCATCCCATCATGAAAGAATACTTGTTGCAATGAGAGCATTGCAGTACAACAATCATCCGATCCTATAAAAGTGGATATTTTGTCTTATGTTTTTTTACTGTTTTAGAAGAAACTTAGGAGGTAGAGACAATCTTAAAAGAGTCATCTATACCGTAATCTTCGATCTATCTAAAAAGTAAAAAACAAAAAATAAAAAAAAACAAACTATATATATATATATATATATTTGTTAATTTTTTTTCTATTGTCCGCTCAAAAAATTAGACGATATAGAAGACAACATTAAGATTATGTGGCCCTACTCTCAAGATTTAAAAATAAAAAATAAAAAAATATATACTATATAGTCATCCGATTAAAATTAATCGGACGACTATGAGACGGTGCAACAAATATTTCTCAAAATTATACATTCTCATATGTCTTCTTACATCCATAAAAATAATACAATCATCTAAAAAGATCGTATTATTCTTATATGATGTAAGAAGATACATGAGTGTTCGCCAAGTCTCTCGTGCCCACATAATCTAATTGGCTTGACATTAATAAAGAAATAAGTATTTTTTAACAGAGCCAACATTACTCGAGCCAAGGGCCGAGATTTGATGGGCCTTATCGTGAGTTAACAATAACAATAGAAACAACTGAACAAGCATTTGCAAGGGGTGGTACTTACAAGGTGGCGAAGAGAAGGAGGACCCGCCGGGGGTCAAGCCAAGAGGCGGCGGCGCGCCTTCCTTGGGCTCGCCTGCAAGGCGCGGCCTTCCACGGCGACGCGGCGGTCGCTTCCGGTGCCGGCGCGGGCGAGAGGACCACCGCAACGAACTGGTCAGGGGCGGCCGGCAACGGTGCAAAACCGGCGGCGGCGATAGAAGGCGGGGGGACACCTCCTGCACACGTGTGGCATAGTTGGCGCAAGAAGGTCAGATCGTGATAGATGCGTTCCAGATTGCATCATGAAAGATCACCACCGTCGAACAGGTGGAACCAGAGGAGACGGCGGAAGCGACCCGCGAGGAAGAGGGAGACAAATGATGAGATCGACGCGCCCCCCGTCAGACGAAGCCTTAACGGCCGATAGAAGGCGGTTACTCGGACGTGGATTCCGGAGAAGAAGCAGCCAAAATCGCAACAAGTAGACGGAGAAATACAAAGGAGCTTCCAGTCCATCGAAATATATATTTCAAAAACTTATTGTTTCAAAGATCTCTATAAATTATTATAATCTTGATCCTGAACTAACAGCTACAAACAATTTTTTTAAGGTCATTTAAGTTGGCGTAGGAGGTCGAAAATCTAATATCAAGATAGAAAAAGTCTTATTTTATTTTCATGCTCATAAAAATGGAATCAAAATTTAAACTTTTGGGTTTCCCTTACTTTTTTATCTTAAATATATATTGATTCTCAAGTTGAAGAATCCAATATTCTCCATTAATTGGAACCACTTTTGTAATTAGAACTAATAAATTTAGGCCACTAGAAACCGTTCATAATTATTATTATTATAATTGCAGCTACTATTAAGGTTTTAGTAATCTTAGCCATATCTTTTCTAGGATTATGCAAAAGATACCACAGCTTCGGTTATCATAATCACAGTCATAATTGCTACCGTGGGGGGGGGGGGGGTGTTGGGGAGGGACCGTAGCTAACCTCTGCCGCCGCCGGCGGCGGTAGGGTGGACGTTGTCACCGTCCGGCGCCGCCTTCCTCTCGCTCCTGTGTGAGAACTTCCTCGTCAGGCTCTTCTGCAACATCATCTTTTTCTTTTTGGGTTGAGAGAGAGGCGGCAGATGAGAAAAGATGAATCAGATGAACAGAACGAACAATCCGATTCAGAACGCTTTTCTTCGGGGAAAAAATTATTCACACGGGAATGGAAGCAAATGCTAACTACGAATCATCCACCGGAAAAAATGGCAGGTGCCGGCGGTGTGGGAGAATTCGAAGTGCTTACGGGTGTTTGTGGGGTGGCCACGGCTTCTGGTGTGGTGTTGGCAGCGTCGCTGCTGTGGTCGACGAGGAAGGCGAGCCTCTCCATGTCCAGGAGAACACTGCCCTCATGCCTCTGTGACTTGTTCGTCTCCGGACCCCAGCGCTGGAGGTTCCCTTCTTCGCCCTGTTCCAGAACACTCATCTCCTCCTGCACAGTACAGAGAGATAGAGAGAGAGAGCAGTTAGATTTCTACCCAATGGAATAGTTGTGTGTGCCTGCCAACCGAAGCACAAACCGACCAGCAGAGAAGTAAAAGATTAAGCCATGGCAGGAGAAGAAGAGGAGAAACGGTCTTGCTCCGCACCTGCTTGGATACGTCCGCCATGGTTTGGTTTTGGTTTCACCTGCCGTTCCAGCGTGTTCTCCGAGGAAGCAGACGAGATCTTCGAGCGGCGGGTGAAGGCGGCGTGCCCCAGGTGGACGGGGGGCGTGTTGCGGGGGGTCAAGTCTCAACTCCTCCCTAACTTAAATTAAATAAAAGAAAAGAAAATTAACGCAGAGGTGAGGTGAGAATTTGATTTTTCTCTGTTGTGGTCGAAAAGGCATGGAAATGGTGAAACGGGGTGCGACAGTAGGTGGGGCGTTCTCTCCAAATTTCCAAACCTATGATGAAAGGAAGAGGAGACGAAAGAGTGAGTGAAAGACCCAGTCTTTCTATCTCTCTCTAGTCTGGAGATAGATTAATCCATCTCTTTCTATTGTCTCTCTCCGATGGGTACAACTAGAAGGTGACGCATAAATAGTACTGAAGGGTTTGGATCAGGTGGGGTGGGTTTGTTCTTTTCTCTGCGTTGCTGGGTGAAGAGAGAAAGGCGTCGCCTGGTCCTGTTGTCTTCTCATTCTCTGTAGGATACGGGTTCCGTTTTGAGGATGACAAAGATGGTAGATAAGAGAACAACAGCTTGAGGCAGGGCAGGTGGGGGCAGAGTCAGGTTAGGAGGTTGCCCAGAAACGGCACACCTGGAGGGGCAGAGGATAACGTAGACTACCCTCCTCTCATGGCGCCATGGCCACCGTCCAAGCTCTTGGATGTGTAGCCCTTTGAGAGGGACCCAAGGCTTGAACGGTCTGATCATGGTTGGTGCTGCTTGGGGAGGGCGGTGGGTGGGGGTGGTGGTGAGGCTCGAGATAGCAAGAGATGGGGCTCATGGCGTAACGTCTCCGGATGCCACGCCGTGCTCATGTATCCCCCGTGCAGCCTTTACGTGTTATGGTCCGACGAGAGAGCGAGAGAGAGAGAGCGCGCGCGCCTTGGGAGGGGTGAAACGTGGGGGGAGAGAGAGAGAGAGAGCGCGCGCGCCTTGAGATGGGGGAAACGTGGGGAAGACAACCCAGCCACCCGTTTTCTCGGGCTCTTTTCGTTCCTTCCACTTGCTCTATATCTTCTTTTATATATTTCCCAATTCTCTCTGTTCTTTGTTCTATTCTTAGAAGTCTCCGACCCCGCCACCAGCAGGCCTGGAGTGGAAGATGCATGCGGGCAGGAGGGATTTCTTTTTCTCCCCTGGATGCCCACTGGAACTTCTTCCGGTATAAACAAATGACCCACTGGGGAGCTCATATCCTTAAAGATAACATCTGGGAGATTCTGAGTCACACAGATCTGAGAAGAAGCTGAGGAAGAGGATACTGCGGCTCTCTCTCTCTCTCTCTCTCTCTCGTACACACGTCTGAGAGCAGTGAGGAGCATGCATGCCCACACCGCAGAAATAGTTATATGCGCGCAGTGAAAAAGACATGATGCGGTGATGATGGGGAACCCGAAACGGGACAAAACACCTCGATCGGCGGAAGGGTCTGCGAAGCGCATGGGTTGCGGACAGCAGAGATGGCGCCGGCGCCGGCGGCGATGGGGAATTGGTGGGTGAGGCCGTGGGGGAATAAACAGGGGAAGGGAAGGGTTGACCACGTCCCCTGGCTGCCTACCCTAGCTAGCTCCCCACTCTACTGATCCGATCAGTCGCCAGCCTTGTGGGGATGATTGAAGAGTTTAAGAAGAGAAATCTCAGAATCTGGGCACTAAACTGGAGATGCATTAACACCTTTCTTTTTTAGATAAGGATCTTAGAATACTCCTCACTAACTAAGATCTATATAAAAGATCATACTTTGAAGAATGAAGAGCATTCCACCTAGCTTTAATAGGCTCAAAGTCCATAATTGTGATTCAAGTCACGCATCTTGTTAAAATTTAAATATATCTGAAAATAAACTTTTCATTATTTAATTTCTTAAAATTTTGACTTCGATGAGCAAATAACTCTGACAAGAAACATTTATATATTTCTTCTTTTTTTGTGACTATTGAAGTTATTAGACCGTCCAATTCGAAATCTTATGACATTGAGTGGAGTAGGCATCATCTATTTAAGTATTGCTTATTTTGTCTATTTTTTGACATGAGACTATTTTAACACGTCCTTTCATGTGTAGGTTGATTTTAGGTTTCTGTCACGTCAACCACAAATACGGAGTGTGCAATCCGATTCATAACTATAGACTCTGATAATATATTAAAGTTATTGGATCATCCAACTCAAAACCTTAAACCCCAATTTGTTTGCATAATAGGTTATCCGGAATTACTTGTTCGGAATGGCGTATATTAGAATAAGGGGTGTTTAATTTTGATAGTTTTGTGGGACCTACTGACAAAATAAGAAGGATAAACAATTCTTGAGTCTGAGGTCGAATTACTTATTCTCCTTATTCTAGTATAAGCAATTCTAACACGGTATGAGCTATTCTGCCCATCAAACTAGAGTTAGCTTTATTCTAAGAATAACGGGTCTTATTCTTCTCTAATTCTGCAAACAAAGTGAGACTGAATTGAATAGAATAGACACCATTTATTTAAGTATTATTTGTTTTATCCTTTTTTCGATTTGGAACTATTTTAACAATGACATATCACATTGTCATCGTTTGCAGCAAATGTTGATTAAACATAAGTACAACATTTTAATGATGGAGAGTGCTTGATTTGAAGTTCGACATTTTCAGGGATCAAGTTACCTTTTAAAGATTTTTTTCATATAAGTTTCTATAATTTTTTGATATTACAAATAAATTTTCTTAATCTGACCATTTACAAATAAGCCTCCATAATTTATCGTGAATTAGTGAAAATTTCATAAAGCTTACAAATAAACCCGTAAGAAAATTGTAATTATGGTGACTTGCTTATTTATAGTATCAAAAGACTATAAACACTTATATGTAGAAAACCCAATTTTTAAAAGGTAACTTGAGTGTGACAGATCAGGATTCTTAGGCAAAACGTGGGATGTAACCATCCTAATAGCCTTGCATCTTTCATTCACCAAAGGGTAGTGCCTCTTTCACCGTCTTCAAAGTTCCTTTTCCATCATTTTAACCCTCCACCTTTCTATTTTCCCCCTTGTTGTACCCTGTTTTCTTATCAACTGCCAGTCTGCCACCTACCATCTCATCCTCTTCTTTCTTGCTTCTCATCCATGCTTTGAAGTCTTCAAACAAACACCATGATTGTGCATGCAAGTTGGGTCGTGCAAGTCAAGCACCATTTTGTAGGGGAAAACTTGCACATAGTCTGAATGCAACTTTTGTTTGTCCTTCATGTGATCGTAGCAAACACGTCAAGTTGCCTCAACTTAGATTCCCTTGGTGTCTTTTTTCTAAATAATTCTCGCAAAATGTAAAAATGGTGGAAGTAGAAACTAGAAGGAATGCCGTCTATCTTATTTTCAAATATGAAAATTTTGAATAAATCTAATATTCGATGCGACTTCTGACTATATTTGTTTATAATAATGATACTTTTAGCTTCTCTCAACAATCTAGGATCTCTAATTTTCAATTTGAAATGCAAACAAATGTCCTAGCCCAAGTAAGTGAAGCAAGTAAATGGTGTGGCCATATCGTGGGAAGAGCCACATCGATCTCCTTCATGCTCAAAACTTCGTCAGAAGCATCATCTACATTATTAGATTTGTTTAGCCTTTTTTTAGTTTTCAATCCTTTTGATCTACTTAATTTGGGAAAAACTCCCTACAAACTTTGTACCAGTAAACACATTATGTAATCTCACTTTTATTTGGAAAAGATCCTTCAAATATTTTTTTTAAATATTCAAATTTAACACTAATCTAATATAGTATAACTAGTTATTTTCTACAACTTTGACTACAGTTGAATTTTAAAAAATAATAATAAAAGAGTATGCTTTCTTTAATTCAATCATAAGATGTCAAACAAATCATATTATACTACAGAAAACACCTCCATGGGTAAAGCTAGACCTGCTTCTCATTATTACCAGTCCAACTTAAAATACGGGTTCATACGTGCACACAAGATATGGTGAATGGGTGCCATCGTAAATGCCCAAAGTCAGAAGGTTAAAGACAACTTTCTCTTCCAACTCACGGTCTCTCCCCCCCTTTTCAAAGGGGAGGCCCTATCCGATTCCCAAGAAGAGTTCCAAGCACGCTTCCGAGCTTCGCCTTTGAAGTTGTGGTGGTCGTGGGCTCGCATGCATCTTCTCGTCTCCTTTTTTTTTTTTTCTCATCCAAACCAGATGCTACATGCTAGGGTTTTGGATGGGATCCCCGAAATTCATCACGTGGGTAGTCCTACAAAGGAGGAGCTTTCAGAGTCATCAGATGAGGTTTTGACCAAAAATTAGTTTTTAGAGTTTTACTCCTATCAAATAGAGCTAATTTGGTTCCTGTTTAATGTCAATGGTGCCTCATGGATCAGCTCAATTATAAAAGGATGAGTAATACTTGTGATGCAGCAAGTTGCTGCATCGCAACTCTAATTTTCTAATCTTTTTATTATTTGAACCTTTTTCAAAGTTGAGCCCATCAAGTCTGATATATATGTATAACACCGTCAGATGATCTAAAAAGAACTTAGAAAATAAAAAATTGAGTCCTAATGAAAAGTA
Organism: Zantedeschia hybrid cultivar; assembly: GCA_030544215.1. Classification (NCBI taxonomy): domain Eukaryota; kingdom Viridiplantae; phylum Streptophyta; class Magnoliopsida; order Alismatales; family Araceae; genus Zantedeschia; species Zantedeschia hybrid cultivar. The sequence continues at coordinate 49,134,192 of JARZZO010000009.1, forward strand.
AAAACATATCTTTAATTGGTTAAGTCCAATAAAAGGAGGTTTAATTTTTTAATTTTTATATTTTTTTAGATCGTCCAATCAAAGATCGGATTATACGAACATACAAAACATGATGGGCCCAATATTAAATCTTTTAAAATAAATAAAACTTAAAAAAATGAAGCTGCACCCATGCTCTATATGTAGTGCAACAGATATTATTCTAAAAGGATAAGATGTACTAAACCGATGCCTTAATTGGTGTATATGCACATACAGATACACGTGGTACCCAAAATATTATGCACATGTTTTATTGTTTGTCCCAATTGGTTTGGATGATTCACTACATCCCTTTCCTAAGCTGACGTTAATGTGCCACCGAATTACGTAATCAAATTTTATACATCAATCATGGACAAAATTATTTGCGGGGGAGGGGTATGATGCTACTCATACTTGTTTATGATACTCTTTATAGGCATATTTGACAAAACTTTTATTTGAAAGTCACTTCTGACTTCCACTTTTCATATAAAATGAGTTGAATGAGAGATGTTATAACTAATTTTCATTTATTACAAAAGTCGAATCTTTCGTACCAATTTTATTTTTTCTCTAATTTTAAAAGTTTTTTTTTTTTAGTTTGTGATTGGAAGTCAAAACACAGATAAAATATTATATAAATGACTTTTAAGATCTAATGACTTTTACAAAAAATAACTAAATAAAAATACAAAAGTATTTCCAAATAAAAACTGCGCCAAACATGGCCTCCATGTTACATCGACTAATGTAAACTAATGAAAAATGATTCATCTCACTAGTAGTAAAGTAGATTCCATCTCCACAATCTAATAGGAGGAGGTATCTTATTAAAAAGAAAAGAAGGAATTTCATGAAAGCGAGAAAAAGCACTGTTTCTACAATTATCATCTTCCTACCATGCATGTTACATTCCTCATTCTTTAGTGTACTAATTGCTTGGGAGAAAAGCAAAGAGGGAGGAGGGGGAAATAGAGGGGAGAAGAAGACATGAACAAGGATAACTTGCTTCGCATGTAATGGAATCCTTTAGCTGGACATGGGAACAGCCTAAAGAGACGTTCAAAAGGCATAGATGACTGACACGAGTAATCCGCAGCTCATATTTTTATTGAACATAATTTAAAAAGGGTAGGTGAAATGGAGTGGAAGTTGCAAGAAACGAAAGATGACGAACGAAAGATGACGAGGATCACCGAAGTTGACATTGTTGCTGTCTTATCGCTTAAACAACCTAGGAGTAGTTGTCAAGAACCTGCCCCCACATCACACCTCACCAAAGCACATGCTACGACAATGTCTTTAATTAATTAGTTTAGCGTGAAAGCTGAAAAGACCCAAGAACATGAAATGTACAATATACTTTGTCCATGTCAACTAGGTAATGACTTAATGTTGATACCCCAAGAAAGAAACCCATACTTCTCATTACGAGTTATGTTTATTTAGAAAATTAATGATCAAGAATTCCTTTTGGCAGGTACTTAGGTGCTAGATATGGTGGAACTTGGGGGGGACAGCCCATGGGCCAACAGAAACACACCCTAAACGTTGCTTAAGACTTCAAAAAATAGGAGTAATAGTTGCTGCAATGCTTCTGTCATTGTCATCCGGGATCACTTACAATTTTGGATTTTCTTCTAAACAAACGGAGATTGGGGAGTACCTTAGCTTAGCTTTCATGCTATCCAATCATATATATATGCAGTTGTGTAGTCAGATTGTATGGCCATTTTCCCCTTATCTCCTGTTTAAACAAATAAAAATTATCATAAAAATTTAAATACTCAATTATTCTATAGTCCTAAGGTTGTTTCCATTCGTTGGGATTCTAAATTTTAAACATCAATTAAGGAGTTTAAACTTGGTATAATCCGGACCATGAAGTGCACCATAGCATGAAGTGCACAATATATATATATATATGTGTGTGTGTGTGAGTGAAGTGGGAGTTCCTTTTTTTGTATGGTTCATTTTCTCCTTTTTTCCTATTTTTGTCCAGACCGGTCCAGTCCGTTTGGTTCAGTCTGTCTATGCAGGTAAAGCTAGTTATGTACGCAGGTAAAATTGATTATGTTTATTTGTGATGGAGACTGTCTCTCTCCCTCTCATCTCGTCACAACTCTCTCTCTCTCTCTCTCTCTCTTAGTGCTCTCTCCCTCTTATCCTGTTATGCCTCTGAAATTCGATACACCGACTCACTTCAAATTCCGAGTATGTAACATCGGCTTAACAAATAGATATGAGAGATAAATATATCATAAGACAAATTAAATAAATGTCATTATGATGACATAGTCTAAATAAATAGTTAAATACTAAAGTTCATAAATTACAATATCCATCAAATAATATCTTAACTCTTAATCTCACAAAATAAAGAAAACTACATCAAATTTCTCATAACTAATCATATTTCAACAAACTACTAAATTGAAAAATAATTTTTTACCTAACTAAAATAACCGACAATTCTTCCAATGATCCAATATGCTTGACTTCTTACTTAGTCAGATCCCAAATCGGTTCCTCCTGAAAAATGTTTGGTCAGATTTATGAGTCTATCATTCAGTAGATTTCAAATTATCGACATGACTTAACATATAGTAATTTTACAAATCACATTATACTTATATTAAGTATGATGATCAAATTAAATTCTACATATAGTATAACAAGGAAATGATACGAAGCATGTCATATTTGTCAATATTATCATATGGATATTTTCTAATACAAATAATCAGATCTGAAATAAGATGATCATATGGTCAAATCATGATATTCAAATTGCAAATTTTATACTTCATGTCATAATACTCTAGCCAGTGCACTCAACTTAACTCAACAACTCAACAAAGTCTTAATCCCAAATTAATTGGGATCAGCTATATGGATTCTCTGTCTCCACTCTAAAAAATTTTGGGCTACTTCTTCTAAAAGGTTTAAAGCCTCTAAATCATATTGTACTACCATTTTCTAAGTTAATCTAGGTCTACCCCTTTCTTTCTTCACCTTCTCTATCCTAATATACTCCACTTTTCTAATTGGAGTTTCCCGAAGTCTACACTTAATATACCTATACCATCTCAATCTCCCTTCTCTTAATTTGTCCTAAATTGATATCACTCCCACATTTTCTCTAATATACTAGCTTAGTATGTTCGCACATCTACCTTAACATTCTCATCTTGGTAATATTCATTTTGGAGACATCTGATTAGCGGCATCTGATTCAAGTGAATCGACCAAATAGGGTTTAACAGTAAACCATGCCCTAGGTCGATTCGGGAACATTACACGGATGAAGGATTATATCCGCGCGCTAACCGATGACAGAAAGGTTCCAATAGAGGGTTGCGATAACCCCAGTGCCATCCAGGATCACGCGATGTTGCTTGGCATCCAACGTGATCGGCAGTCCGTCCGAATTTATTGTGGGACATTAAATTCGGCTGATTAATTGAATATAAGGATATTAATTAATTCAGTGGGTCAATAAAGGGTTACTGGACTTAATGGGCTATTAACTGGACTGGTATTTGGGCCTAGAGGGTCACACGCAAATAGTTTTCAAGTCGATGGATAATCCGATAGGATTTCGGATAAGTCTGGGTTTTTATGAAAAATCGCAAACTGACTTATTATAAAAGAACGGATTCTACGTCCGGGGCCAGCAACCCTGACCTAGCCGTCATTCATTCTTTCTCTCTCTTCTGGGCGTACGGTTCCCGACTGCTCCAGCTTCCGTCCGACGGGAGATTCAGAATCTGCATGTCGCGGCGGATTACGCGCAGCCAGACGGGATCTACGAACGCCGCAGCGAGCGAGGAAGCGAGGACGATCCATCGCAAGGAGAACCACGTGGATACTGCTAGAGGTCGGGCATCTGCGCGACTTGCGGCATCGCTCCGACGGAACCAGAAAACGAACGCGGATTCGAATCCGCGCAAGGTGAACTCGATTTTCTCCGATTTTATTTTAACGATCGAAACGGGATGGATCTGATCCCGAACATATTATTCAGCTGCGTTTTTCGGTCGGATCCCGACACAGCAATCCCAACAGTGGTATCAGAGCCAGGTTCCACTGTGTTTTCGCCGTTTCGGTCTCTAAAAATTATGGTTTTTGAATTTATTCCATGCTTAAATTTATTTTCTTGAAAGATTTATATTCATTAGATGATTACTGCGATAAGATGGCGATTTAAATTTGAAGAAAATATTATTTTTGGGGGTTTTTCGTCGTGTTCTTCGTTGGACGAAGAACAGGGTATTTTTTGATAGAATCGGATCCATGAGATGGATCTTTGGGGGTTTTGATCGATGCCGGCAGCATGGGGATCCAAGTACCGCTGGCCATGGCCTTCCTTCTTCTTCCTCTTGCGTTTTTGAAACCGTTGTGAAAAGAGGGATCAAAGGGAGGATTTTTGAAATCAAAAGGAGGGCCACCGAAGCCCTTCATGGGCATGCTCCGGCCGTCAGACGGCGTCGGCGACGTCGCCGGAACCGACGGACGGTCGCTGGTGCCCTGCCGGCGCCAGAAGGGGGCCCCAGCAGGGCATAGCCGCCGTCGGGTTCCCTGCATTGCAGGGAACCCTTGGGCGCCCCTGTCATGCAGCTAGGGTTTCCCCTAGCCGCTGACAGGGTCCAGCCCAACTGGACCCTGGCCCGAGCCAGGTGGCTCGAGCCAGGGCCCAGCAGGGCCCGGACTAGGCCCGCGGGCCTGGGTCCGAGCCCTGGTTGGGCCCTGGCTCGGCCCTGGCCCGAGCCAGGGGTTCAGCCGGGCTGAACCCCCCTTCCCACTTCTATTAAATATGATTTTTATTATTAGAGGCCCTGATAAAATTAATTTAATTCTATTTTATTGTTAAAATTTGATTTTGACACTAAAATTTTAATTTTTGGGTCCTAATAATAAAATATGAGTTTTTCATTATCATATTAACAAATGTTGTTAATACTAATTATTAGTCTAAGGTGTTAGATTAATTGTTGTATTTAATTGTTAAATACCCCCATAATTATTTGAATTGTTCAAATTGAGCATGGAATATTTCTAAAGCCATTATTTTTAGATTTCATACACATTTGATGTGTTATTAACTGCTTGTTTGAATTTGATTTAGATTAGCATGCTTAAAATTAATGAAATCTGTTTTCGAAAATTTCTAAACCCAATTTTGATTGGCTCCTGGTTTTCTGAAACCAAAATTATTATTATTTTCGAAAGATTTCTTTAGCCATTTGATGTGCAATTCGTGTGTGGTTTGTTTAACTAAAACACATGGTGGTCATGGACGAGTATTAATTGTGGATGTGGAATGTGATTGTGTGATTTATTGTTTATTAATAAATAGAGGTCTGCGAACCTCTCCCTCTCATATTCCATTGTACTTCTACCTTCCTCCTTGATGTAATCGCCATAAGGCTTCCTCATTTAAATTATCATGTAATTGAGAATTACGATGTAATTTGATCGAGGCGGCTGCGCGCGGAGCGAGGATGATCCACAATTGCCGACCAGATGAAAATGAAGGAGTTCATTGAATCCATGGGTTTGCAGACTCATGATATAAGTTGTTATATTATGTATGTGTGTGCGTTTGACTGTCTGGCTCAAGTCAAATCACTGTGCCATCCATGACCACACTAATGACATGTATGTGATGCGTGTGCTTTATTTTTGCTAGGTTATTAGTATTTATAATATATTCGATATATTTAATACTATCACCTAGGATGAGACCAAACTAAATAAGTAAAACTTTTATAACAAACTCTAAGCCGCAGCGCGAGTCATTGAGAATGCACCGCGTGGCTCTCCATCAATATGATCAATAGAACTTAATTCAGTCATGGCAGATACTATGTGTTTACCCGAGGTCTGCTATTGTCTGTTGAGAGGACTGTTGATCATGGCATTAGATGCCTTTGGATAAGAGTAGAGGAACAATATAGTTATCCACGTGTTTACCCGGGAACTATATTTCTACTTTACTCTGTCACGTATTGATGGTAAAGCTTAGACTGGGGATAATGGTCTACTGTGTTTACCTGGGACCATTAAACTTGGGAGCCGAAATATGATCGGATATTGCAAGGAGTTGCAATTATCATGAGATGATTGCTCTGAGATAACGGTATGATACTACGTGTTTACCCAAGGTCATACTGTGATGCTTGGAGATTCTGATTCCTACTAGGAGACAGTCGGCGTCTCCCGTTCTGTATATCTGAAGGTTATACAGTCCGTCGAAAATTAGTGAGAGTAAAACTTGATAATAAAAGGCTATATCTTGTTTTAGTTAATCTGAATATCTGCTAATTATCAATTGATTATCTCCTATAGGTGATAATGTCGCACCATAACCCGTTGCGAGGCATACTTGATGCCAACCGTTTGACAGGCACCAATTACTCAGACTGGCTCAGAAACCTGAAGATAGTCCTCAGGTTTGAGCAGATTGCCTACGTCTTGGATAATGAACCTCCTGCTGAACCAGCATTGGATGCTCCAGCGGAGGAAATGATAGCGTATGAAAAATGGAAGGAAGATTCCACTATGGCCTAATGCTACATGTTAGCCTCTATGAGCAATGAGTTGCAGAGGCAACATGAAGAGATGGATGCTAGATCCATCATGCTCTATTTGAATGAGCTATTTGGTGAGCAGAGCATAATCGAACGATATGAGATATCGAAGAATCTGTTCAAGACTCAGATGGCAGAGGGAACTTCAGTACAGAATCACGTGCTGAAGATGATTGAGTGGGTGGAGAGGCTAGATGCTCTTGGGATTACACTTCCCAAGGAGATGCACACAGACCTCGTGTTGTCTTCACTTCCACCGTCATATGCTCAGTTCATTGTTAATTTTAACATGAACAAGATCCAGGCCACCTTAGCTGAGCTGCTGAACATGTTAAAAACTGCTGAGGGGAACCTTGTGAAGGATAAACCCCAAGTCCTCATGGTTGGTAAGACCAACAGAAAAAGGCTTGCAGTCTATGCTTTTCGAAAGAATAAGAACAAGGTTCAGAGAAAGGCAAAGGTTGCCAAGAAAGACAAAGGTAAAAGTGCTGAGAAAGGTGGTTGCTTCTACTGTCACCAGAAAGGGCATTGGAAGAGGAATTACAAAGAATACCTCAAGGACAAGGCTCAAGGAACTGTGAAGCAGCAGGACGCTTCAGGTATCTATATGATAGATGTAAACTTGTCAATAAGAGATTGTACATCATGGGTATTAGATACTGGATGTGTATCTCATATCTGCAATTCTGTGCAGGCACTGACAAGAAGGCGTAAGCTGAGGACTGGCGAGGTGGAGCTGAGACTAGGTAACGGCGCAAGAGTTGCGGCGATCGCTGTGGGGACAGTGAAGCTCAAGCTACCATCTGGAGACACATTTTTATTAGATGAATGTTATTATGTACCTAACATAATAAGGAACATCATTTCTATTTCATGTTTAGATAGAATTGGATACAATTTATATTTTGGGAACAATAGTTGTTCAATTTATTTTGGAAATAAATTAATAGCTTATGCTATTTTATCTAATGGTTTGTATCTATTAAATGTGTCTCATAATAATTTACACATCGGTTCTTCAATTAAAAGGAGTAAGTATGAAATGAACAAAGCCTACTTGTGGCATTGTAGGCTTGGACACATTGGTGAAAACAGACTCCAAAGGATGAATAAAAATGGATATTTGGATCAATTTGATTATGAATCATATGCAACCTGTGAGTCATGTTTAATGGGTAAAATGGCTAAGTCTCCATTTAGTGGAACTGGAGAACTAGCCAAAGACATATTAGAACTCATACATTCAGATGTATGTGGTTCTATGTCAACCCAAGCCATTGGTGGTTTCTTATACTTCATTACATTCACTGATGATTACTCAAGGTTTGGATATGTATACTTATTGAAGTATAAATCTAAAGCCTTTGAGAAATTCAGAGAATTTAAGAATGAAGTAGAAAAACAAACAGGAAAGAGTATAAAAACCATCCGATCTGATCGGGGTGGTGAATACTTGAGTACAGAGTTCATTAAATACTTAAAAGATAATGGTATCCTTTCTCAGCTTACACCTCCTTATACACCTCAGATGAATGGTGTATCAGAAAGGAGAAATCGCACATTAATGGAAATGGTGCGATCCATGATGAGCATGTCCAAATTACCAGTGTCCTTATGGGGATATGCACTTAGCTCGGCTGTGTATATCCTGAACAAGGTGTAGACATGCTAATTTTGACGTTATTTTGAGTAAATTTCATATCATATAATAATACCTCAGAATGGTTTGATATTTAATCATTGATTAATTTTTATTGATATTTTTGAGTGTCGGGTCGAACAGACATGTTTAAGTTAATCAATTAAATTAATTTTAGCTCAAATTTCAGTTAAAATATGAAGAATTCTAAAAGACGTCGACCCCAGTAGACGCGATTTAGAGTTTATTCCTGTTTTAACGTTTAAATTTGAATTTTAATCAATTGATTAATTAGCTAAAAGGCGTCTGTCAGTGTTGACGCGATTTAGGTTTCCTAAGCTATTTTAACTTCTCTTCCGGATGTTTATCCTTATCTTAATTAGTGTAAAAGACGTCTACATATGTGGATGTTTTTTAGCTAATAAAGATAAATATAAGTTTTCCCGGATATTTATCCTTATCTTAATTAATCTGAAAGGCGTCCGCCAATGTGGACGCGTTTTAGATAATTACAGATAAAGATGAATTAATCAGTATTTATCTGTCGGTTAAGATAGATAAATCCTAGATTTTTCTATGTTAATCGCGGATGCAGAAGGAGTCTATAAATACCTTACATGTTGAAGAGTTAAAAAGCGTAATCTTGAGTTAATTGAGCGATAGCAAGTTGAAGATCAGAGCAACGACGTCCAAACGCCGAAGCGCTGCTGTTTCCAGAAGTCGGCGTCCATTCTTCATCCAATTCAAGGCTTCATCCAGTCGGCATAAGTGTTTCATTTCTGCATTTTCATTTTACATCTTCATTAATCTCATTCTTCATCATCACTCTATGCAACACACACAACATCATTTCTTTTCTTTTCAAAAATCTATTTGACAAAGGGGTTTCAAAAGCCATCCCAAAAAGTAAGTTTGCTGTTTAGTTTCATGTTCAAAATCATGATTAGAATGGATACTGCTTCTGCTTAAAGTTCTTATAATTGTTTTTTCGTTTCTCTTTCCATTTTTCTTAACGGAGCAACAAGAGAATCAAAAGGAGTAAATCAAGTACTCAACACAAGAACTCTGGACGATCCTTAAATCCTCAACCTCAACCTCAAATTCAACAGCAAGAACAAAGAACAAAAAAGGGCTCTCTTTCTTCAGCCGGCTGAAGGAAGGGAATCAAGGACTCGATATCTTCCGCGTTCAAATAGGTAGGCGATCATCCCTCTTTTGAAACTTTTAAGTCAAAAGTTTCTGGCGATCACTTCACGTAGTTGCTATTTTTAATAGGTTTATTTTGCACTAAACAACATAGGATTTTTCATGTTAATCACACTGTCCTTTTAAGCACCTACAGCTTTTTTGGCGATCACGGTGGGACTTGGTCTCGCCATCTTTTAGTTTTTTGTTCTTGCTATCATCAATCGGGCACCCACGGTGCACCATTTGTGTCTCTCGACTCGTCCTCACCAATTGGTGAGTGTTTTAGTTTAAGTTAATTTCCCTCGTGCACCATGTGCACACCCTAGTGGCAAGATCTTGCCCTCCCCTTGATTAGTTTAAAAAGCTATTTTTGTGATGAAAATGATGTGTGATTGATTGATTTTCTAGTTGTTTAGTTAGTAAATCATCCTGTTAAAATCTGGAACTAAAAAAAATCTGCATGAGTTGATTATTCACTGCTTTTACCCTGTTTGAGGAGGATTCAACCCAGAAAATCCTCCTGCAAAACTGTTTCTGCGAACTGAAAAGCGTCCAGGAGCACTGACGCGTTTCAAACCGCGTCAATACACCTCGACGCCTTTCAGTCTTCATATCTTCTCTGCTGTCTGCATCTGTTTCTGCGAAAAAATTAAGTTTTGTTTTGAATAGCGTCGACTACCATCGACCCGATTCAGACAGTTTCTTAGTTATTTTTCAGTTTTCAGATTTTTGTGGCTTGAGTGCTAGCTACCCATTACTATTAGCCTCACTTTGTTTGCAGAATAAGTTATTACGTGGGGCCCACTGACGGAATGGCGTATACCAGAATAAGAGATGTTTCGATTTGATAGTTTTGTGGGGCCCGCAAATGGAATAAGAAGAATAAGTAATTCTTGGGTCTAGGGTGGGATGGCTTATTCTCCTTATTCTCCGAATACGCTATTCTGCACCGGTATAAGCCATTCTGCTTGTCAAAGCAAAATTAAGCTTATTCTCCCCTTATTCTCCCTTATTCTTCTCCTATTCTCCAATCAAAGTGGCCCTTAAGCATTAGAGGCCATCCAGGCAGCAGGACATACGCATTGAGGCGAATATCCTCATTTTCTTAGGAACACACTACTTGACGTCAGCAACTCTCTCTGATTGGGTTGGTCCCTTGATCAGACTAGAGAAGTTGACGTTAAGGCCTCCATAAGTCCCCAAAATCAAGGTATTCCTCCTTGATCATCGGGCTGGTTGTACCAATTAAAGTCCCGGCTAGATTTTGAAAGCGTTGTGAGAGAAAGCCCTAGAGAATAACGGTGGAAATTGAACTGAAACTAGGATCCTTTCCCTGAGCGAATTTGTAGTTTAATCCAATTCAAATAACTCAACAAGGAACCTTAAAATCATGTTAAGCATCCACTTGTTTGATTAATCTCTGTGCAACTTGCTTGTCAAATCCTTGAAAAAAAAAGAATCTAACATCATGCTGCTGCGATCAGGCAGGGACTTGAGTATGGCTCAAGACGCCATCATCAACTACGAGGGAGATGCTAATGCCCCTCGCGATTCGGACTACAACTATGAGAATGGGAGAGATGCTGATGCCTCCCGTAATTCTGCCCCCATTCCATATCGACAAGATGGGAATGTCCGGACACCTCTCTTTCATCCCCATGATCGATATCCTGATCTTCCCCCGCATGAATATGCGATTCCTAATCCCGATCTTGAGGGGGACATGAATTAGAATGATCCCTCATCCTCTGATCCTGTGGATCTCGTCAACGCTTTGGGAGTTCTTGCCTCCCGTCTGGACCCTCAACAGTTCGAGGCGATCCAGTTGATTCTGAAGGGGAAGGCACCCGTGCAGCCTGCTGAGCCGAACCCTGTGGCTCCCCCTGTGGTTACTCAACAACCTTCTCTTCACCCTCCTTACATCCATCAGGCCATGGAAGGCCTTCATATCACTTCTCGGCCAGCTGGGCCGCAGCTTTCATCCTCTAGGCAACCGGCTAGACCGCAAACGCCTGTTTATCAAAATGCCCTCGGGCATGGCAGAAGCTCTGCCGGACCTCCCCTTTATTTTCCCCCCTGTCCAACGTACTCTAGACAGCAGGCCTATCAAGTACCTCCACCTCCTCCTCCTCCCCAGGCAGATCTGGCCACGCAAGCGTTGCTGGCCAAGATGGAGCGCATGGATGAGCAGTTTAACAACCTCCATAAGATGATGGGGGTTAAAGCTGCGCCAGAGATCAATTTGCCGAGCCTGCCGGTGTTCCACCTACCACCCTCTGAAATGCCAGTGTACCGAAAGTACAACGGTACTGGTAACCCCTTCACACATTTGAAGGAGTTTATGTACGAATCGTCTTTCTGGCAGAACGACAAGAGGTCGTTGGCCTTTTTGTTCAGGAGATCTCTAGAGGGACCAGCCCTCGAGTGGTTCTTTTCTCTGGAACCCTCCGAAGTAGAGGATTACGGTATCGTTTCACGCAAATTTATCCAACGATACCAGGACAGAGTTGCACCCTCCTTGTCCATCACTGACCTCATTGCAGAAAAAATGAAACCTGATGAAGAGTTTGTCAGTTTTGCTGATAGGTGGCGGGGCCTGGCTGAAAAGGTGAAAGATCACTTGTCCGAATCCGAGCAAGTGAAGATGTTAATTTCTAACGCCACGCCCCACTTCAAGCTAGTCCTCTCCTTGAACAATCTGACCAACATGGCAGAGCTCTATGAAAGAGCACGGTACTGCCCAAATGCCTTCAAGGACGCTACGTTCTCTAGCGTCTTTGATCCTCACAGACCTAGCAGGCCTCCACCTCGGAAGCCTGCAGTGCCAAACTCTCCCAGCACAGGTCCGACTACTGAGGGCACGCTCTCTCACGAGCAAGTTAGTAGCATGAATAATAACTCGCCCCAGTTCGTGAGGAACCAGCAGCAGTACCAGAGGCCACCGCAGCCAAACCAGCAGGGGTACAGGCAGCAGCAGAACCCCCATTATCAGCAACAGTATCAACGGCCCCAGCAGCCGAATCAGAACCAGCAACAGCTACAGCAGCCGCCGCAACGGCAACAACAGTACCAGAACCAACAACAGCAATATCAGCAACATCAGCTACAGTATCAGCCGCGCGCACCGCCGGCATACCATAATGTCCCTCCTCCTGTTGACTATAATCAACAGAGAAGACCTCCAGGCCCTAAAAGGACAGAATACTCGGCCCTCCCAGAATCCTTGGCAGATATCTTCAGTGCTCTAATGGCAGCTAATGCCTTAGTTTTGCCAAGGGAAAAGGCCGTCTGGCCTCAAAATGCCGACACGTCCAGATATTGCTACTTCCATAGGCAACCTGGGCATACCATCGACACCTGCTTCCAGTTCAGAGATTATATTCATGATCTCAATGAGCAGGGCGGCATAGACTGGGAGGAGATGAAAAAGTATATATCAGCCCTGAAGGCGAGAAGACCACAGCAGCAGCAAGCAAGACCACCAGTACAAGCAGCACCACCACCCAATATGGGCATAGTGCAGAATCCACTCCCGGAGCATCAGAACCAAAACCAAGTTGCTCCCATTCTGACGAACAGCCAGTCTGAGGCTGGTCGTGGGCAACAGTGGAGAATAGAGGACTCTTCCTCTCTTTATTCAACGGGTCACTTTCAGAGTACCGCAAAACGACCACCACGCCGCACCATCCATATACCTTGGCCACAACCCGTTATCATCACCCCTCTACCGACACCCACATATCACTCGCCTACACCCAATAACCCATTACCACTACCCGCCTTCCTTAAGCCCATTACGCCCCACACTCCTACGCCTCCACCATATAATCCCCCGCAAACCAATCACGCGCCCCTTCTACCATCCAAGCCGCTATTACGCGTACCATTTCCTACTTCGCCTGCTACCACTACCACCTACCCAGATACGTCCTTACCATCCAGACCGCTATTACGTATGCCATTCCCCACTTCACCGACCACTTACCCATCCACCATCCAACCATCTAGGCCTCTAATCCGCACCGCGCCATCGCCACCTAGCCCTACGCCATCACCTACATACCAACCCTCTACATCATCCGCACCATCCAACCCTGCGGTACTTAAGGTGTCACCCGGATCCTCCACGGTCGAGGAACATGCGCTCCGGAGTGTAAGAATTGTCAACAAGGTCTTTCCTCAGTCCACAGTTAGAGACGGCCCATCACAGCCGACTGAGGAAGCCCATAATGAAGAGAGTGCACCAGGCACTCAATATGACTTGTTGAAACATCTGGACAGGACACCGGCACGAATCACTGTACTTGAATTGATCAAAAGGTCCAAGATTCACCAAGAAGCCTTAATGGAATATCTACAGAAGGTGATGGTCAATGAGGACGTGCCGGTAGAAAAAATTACAGCACTACTAGTTCCTCAGGGGGATCAGCCCTCCATTACATTTCACACATCGGAACTAGCACCGCCAGCAGCCAGAAGCATGGCTTTGAGCATCACGGTCAACATCTGCAAGAAGGCCGTGGATGCATGCCTGGTAGATACAGGGGCTTCGATCAATGTTTTACCTCCGAAGACCCTGGAGCTGTGCGGTGTGCCCAAAGAAAAATGGCTGCCTAGCCCCATCTCTGTGACAACATATGACAATTCTACCCGTTCCCCTCTGGGAATGGTCTATTTGAAGGTGGAGCTAGGCCCTGTGAGTCATGCAGAGGTCGAATTTCACATCTTAGAAATCGACCCTTCTATAAATGCCATTTTGGGTCGTCCTTATATCAAAACTCTTGAGGCGATTCCCTCTACGAATCACCAATGCCTCAAATTTCCTTTCAAAAGACGAATTATTAAAGTGACGAGCATGCCGATCCTTGCTGCTGCTCATACCTTGAATGTTAAATCTGCTGCTTTACCTGGCCGACAACCTTTTCTGTCGGTATTACAGGTCTACCATCTAGTGGCTGATCCTCTAAAAGCCGCCACTATTTCTCCATACCCGTTAGATGCCATAAAAAGGGGGAAGTGCATGAGTACCCCAGGATGGAGAATTATGATGAAGAACGGCTACGAGCCTGGGAGAGGTCTGGGCACACAGTTGCAAGGCAGGACCACTCCTGTTAAAGATTATCGAGCAGCACCTGGAAGTGGTCTGGGCTATGGGCCAAGAAGACTGAAGCAAGATCTGGTTCAGCAAGCAGAGATTGAAGAAGGTCGGAAAATTTGGGAGACAATGTCTACACCACCCAAAGAAGGCCGAGATCCCCTAACATGGACCTTGTATACACACTTTGTAAAAGGGCCCATACTTAGCCACGACAACACGGTGGTCATTACTTCGTGTTTTGACCTCTATGACATATATGGGAGGGACTTGGACAGGCATTGTTCAGAACTACTTACGTACCAATCCTTGGAGGCTCTGCGGCCTATGAAAAGGAGAAAATTCCATGATCCTGAATGCGAATGGTACAGGTGGTTCGATCTGAGAGACCTTTACATTGCACTGAACAGATTGTTCTTAGATCCTGCAGAACCCAAGTGGCCGCCGCAGATTGACGAGTTGATTGAAGGTCCAGGTGCCATCTTTGATAAGCAGATATTGCTGTCTGAAGAGACCGACGAAGGGGAGCCAGATGACCCCTATGAAGCTGGTTACACTACAGATCTGCTCTGGAGGGGGACATATCCTTCACATGTCTTCATGCTCCATACTCTATTTCGTACACTGTTCTTGACCCCGACTTGGTCGCGGGTCATTATTGAAGATATTCCACGGGCTCCGCCCGTTATGGTTACTCTATCCCCTCGGGACCTTATTCCACAACCTCCTCTCGATCTAGAGAGGTTGTATGATTTGATCTGGGACATATTGCTATATGATCCCCCCAACCCTCTGGCCTTGGTGCCACTTCCCCTATCTGATTCTCCTTTTATTTGTATTCATTCATGTTTCATGTTTAATTCCTCTGATATCAAAAAAAAAAAATGCCAATTTTACAACAAATTCTTCTCAGATCCTTATCGAGGAAACATCTTACTTGTCCGATCGCATCCCGTCGCGCGGGTCCTTCGGTCAAGATTCTCTCCTAGATCTACTCTGCCCCTCCCCTCGGGAGGATTCTCCTGTATTTCCACTTGTATCCCAGGATTTCTATCCTGCTTCATCTTCATTAGGTTATAATAGGGAGTTTAGTGAAGTTAGGCAGTCTAGTTTTAAGCAGTTTAATCAGGTTAGGAAGTCTAGGAAGCCTAAGGGTAGGTGAATTCCAGATAGATACCTCCAGGACTTAGCTGATAAATGCTTTTCTTGCTCTTTAATCCCTCAGTTTTTAGAAAATCCAATTCAGATGCCAGAAGACTATATGAATGATGAGTCAGTCAATGATGGGTACGGGGTATATGAGTTAGTGCATGAAAAGGACCCCCTTATTGAAAATGAGGAAGATGACGAGGACGCAGCCGAGGCATATGCCAGTGGAGTGAAGAGATTCTATGAACCCTCAGCTGCCGTAGAAGAGCCCACCAAAGAAATCAATTTAGGGACTGAAGACGAATCTAAGGTTGTCCTCGTCAGCAAAAATCTTTCTACAGAGGATGAGAAGGCAATGGTACAAGTACTTAAGGACTATAAGGACACTTTCGCTTGGAGTTATGAAGATATGCCGGGGTTAGACTCATCCTTAGTTGAACACAGATTGACGTTAAAGGAAGGAGCTAGCCCGGTCAAGCAGAAATTAAGGCGATTCCACCCACAAATGGCTCTAAAGATGAAGGAAGAGGTTGACAAATTGCATAAAGCCAAATTTATTAGAGTTGTCCTTTATCCACAATGGGTGGCCAACATAGTCCCGGTTATGAAGAAGGACGGGAAGGTCAGAATTTGCATTGACTTCCGCGATCTGAACCGGGCGTGTCCTAAAGATGATTTTCCATTACCTCATATTGATGTACTCATTGATAATACCGCTGGCTATGAAACCTTATCGTTTATGGACGGATTTTCAGGGTACAATCAGATTAAGTTGGCAGAAGAGGATCAAGAAAAAACGTCATTCACTACACCTTGGGGAACATACTGTTATGTTGTCATGCCATTTGGATTGAAGAATGCTGGAGCCACTTATCAGAGGGCTATGATGGCAATATTTCATGACATGATGCACATAGATTTGGAAGTGTATGTGGATGATTTATTGGTTAAATCGAAGACAAAGGCTGAGCACGCCAAAGTTTTGGCAAGGGTATTAGAGAGATCGAGAGAATATCAGTTAAAGATGAACCCCAAGAAATGTATATTCGGGGTATCTTCAGAAAAATTGCTTGGATTTATTGCCAGCAAACGGGGAATTGAGATCGATCCCAATAAGGCGAAGGCTATCAGAGAAATGCCACCTCCCAAAAACTTGAAAGAGTTGAGAGGATTAATTGGGAGGTTACAATTTATTCGCCGTTTTGTCTCCCAGCACTCACAAAGGTGTAAGCCATTTTACGAGCTTACCAAGCCGGGAGTCAAATTTGATTGGGACGATAAGTGTCAGGAGGCATTCGATGGATGAAAGAACTATTTACCAAGTCCTCCTGTTTTGAGACCACCATCTCCAGGCAAACCATTGATACTTTACATTTCAGTCCTGGATGATGCTGTGGGGGCTGTTCTAGCACAAGAGGATGAAGAAGGAAAAGAGAGGGCAGCCTATTATCTCTCCAAACTTCTCAACTCCGCTGAACAGAGATATACAGCGATGGAGAAAATATGTGCAGCATTGGTCTGGGTTGTGCAGAAATTAAAGTATTATTTTCTGGCCCATGAAGTCCATCTCATCGCTAGGATGAATCCGATCAAATTCCTTCTGGAGAAATCTGTTCTTACTGATAGGTTAGCGCGATGGCAAAGCTTTCTATCTCAATTCGATATCACTTATATTCAGTAGAAAGCGATCAAGGGTTATGCCATAGTAGAACATCTCGCTCATCATCCCCTTCCTCGATTTGATCCAGTCCGATCAGAGTTTCCGGATGAGGAACTGATGTCCGTAAATCAAATCAGAGATGATATGTGGACTCTGCATTTTGACGAAGCTCTGAATTCTCATAGAAAGGGAATCGGTATCGTTCTGTTATCACCTGAAGGTGTCACCATTCCACAAGTCTTTCAGCTTGATTTTCTAGTCACTAACAATATGGCTGAATACGAGGCACTCCTTGCTGGCCTCGAGGCTGCTCATTTCCATGGTGCCACCAAACTCAGGATTGTGGGTGATAGCCAACTAGTTCTTCGCCAAGTGCTGACCAAGTATCGAACTCTTGATCCCAAGCTCAAGCCCTATCAAGAACTTACTTCTGCTTACTCAAAGCTTTTCACGAAATTGATCTTTGTCCATGTCCCTAGGAATCAAAACATCTTAGCTGACGCTCTAGCTTCACTGGCATCTTCTCTTGATTTTACAATCAGCAAGCAATCTGAATCAATCATAGTTCATAGGTGTCTTTCACCTGCCGTGAAAGACCGTTCATTCCTTAGAATTAAGGAGAAGTTGCTGAAGAAAGTCAGAGACAGAAACATTGTAGAAAAGAGAGAAATCATGTTAATGGAGCTGTTAGAAGAGATGGATGATGAACAGAAGCCATAATATTATGAAATTGCAAAATATTGTGAAGATCAATCGTATCATGAGGAAGCTACAACTGAGGAAAAGAGAGCTATCAGGAGAGTTGCTCAACGATACACCTTAGTTGGAGGAGCATTGTATAAGAGAGGTTTTCATGGAGTTCTTCTGAGATGTCTAGACGAAGATGAGCTTTGGAAGGTTATGGAAGGAGCTCATAGTGGAGTTTGTGGTGGCCATGTCAATGGACAGATGCTAGCAAAGAAGATCCTTAGACAAGGATTTTATTGGCCAACCATGGAAGAAGACTGCGTAGGATATGTCCGTAGGTGTGCTAAGTGTCAACTTCACGCCGACAAAATTCATTCTCCTGCATCTTCACTCCATCCTGTTTCTTCCCCATGGCCTTTCTCCATGTGGGCTTTCGACATTATTGGACCCCTTGGTAATCCAGATTCCGGCATCAAGCAAAAATCTTTCATTCTCACGGCAACGGAATACTTCACCAAGTAGGCAGAAGCTAAAGCGTACGTGGAGATCAAAGCATCAACCGTCTGCAAATTCATCATGAAGAACATCATCACCCGATTTGGAATTCCAAGTACCATCGTCACCGACAACGGACCGCAGTTCGCGTCACAGGAATTGAAGGATCTCTGCAACAAGTATAGAATTGCATTGCATTATTCGTCTCCTTACTATCCGCAAGGCAATGGCCAAGCAGAGGCAACAAATAAGACTTTAATAAAAATCCTTAAGAAGACGTGCAAATCTAACAAGTTCGCAGACTGGCCAGAAAAATTGGTTGAGGCTCTATGGGCCTACCGAACTTCAATCCGCACGCCCACTGGGCAAACTCCTTATTCCTTAACATTTGGAATGGAGGCGGTAGTTCCATATGAGATCCTCATACCGTCATTAAGAGTACAATTGAATAAGGAATTTTCCATTGATGAACATCGTTCAGTACTCCTTGCTCAATTGGAACTTTTAGACGAGAAAAGGTAGTCAGCTGCTAATCATACAAAAGTTTATCAAAATAGACTAGCACGTTTTTATCAAAAGAAAGTCATTAAACGTAAGTTCAAAGTCGGTGAAATGGTCGTAAAAAGGATTTTTGTAAAACCTGGTGGTCCGCGTTCTAAGCTCCAACCCAACTGGGAAGGACCGTATGTTGTATCGCACGTTTTTCCCGGTAATGCTTATCGTCTTGTTAATGCAGAAGGAGAAGAGCTAAATCATCCCTGGAATGGCTTACATCTTAAGAAATACTACCCTTAGGTTAAAGAGTCGATCAGTATGGTACAAAGACCAGTGAAATCAGAAAGTTTATAAACTCAAATTTCTTTGTTAGTCTGGATAATTTAACTCAAGCCCATTACTACACACATTGACACGTTTGATTCGTGAGTAACAAGAGATGACAAGTCCTAAAGAATATCAAAAGCTTGACTGAAAGGGTAAAGTACAAATCATTCCTTTTTAAAGCAAAATTCTGTTTTACACTCGGCCCATGATGTCGGAACGAGGCTTAGAATAGACTACCAAGAATACCCATCATCTTAGTAGGAGGCCGTCATAAAAAAAAAGGGGGAGATCCGTCCCGAAAAAGAGAAAAGAATAGAAAAACAAAAGCAAAAAGCAAAATCCAAATGTCAAAACAGAAGGCCATTACATTACAAACGTTATATCAAGGCCATGAAATGAAATGAAAGGGAACGCAAGGTCGATAAATACCCCGGAATGAAATGACCGAACCCCAACGGATATTAGGGTAGGAAAGGAACATCTTTTTAAGTCTCCGGAACCTTCTCATGGGCTTTCTAAACTTACTCTTCTTTTCCTTCTAAAGAGATGTACTCCAAACTTAAGGAATGACTTAGATTGACTAAGGATCAAATCATCAAATGGGATAACGAATGGAAACACAAGTTCAAACACGATGGGTTTCAAGTTAAGTTGTTAAAGAACAATTTGGAAATTAAGTTAATAAATGAATATGATCTTTTGATCTGAGTACCATGCTGATCTTTTAATAAAAAAAAATACATATGTCAAAAACCAAAAAAAATACATATGTCAAAAATCCAAAAAAAATACATATGTCAAAAACAAAAAAAATACATATGTCAAAAATCCAAAAAAATACATATGTCAAAAATCTAAAAAAAATATATATGTCAAAAACCAAAAAAATACATATGTCAAAAACAAAAAAAAATGCATATGTCAAAAATCCAAAAAAATACATATGTCAAAAAAAAAATATATGTCCAAAATTAAAAAAAAAACATATATTTCAAAACCCAAACAAAAATGAATATTTCAAAACAACAAAAATATTTCAATTAGCATTTGCTTGTTGCACTTAGTATGTTTCATTCCTTTTATTTTTAGTAAGCATCTGTTTGCTTGCATGTTGCATTTTGCTTAAGTTTGATTATTCTCATTACCTTTGTTAATAAAGACTATGCCCCTTGACCCTTCTACCAAGGATAGGGTCAAGTAGTCGGTTACTTAACCAGGCAAGGGGCTAAGCCTGAATAGATGCTTAACCTGTTTGTTCAAGTCATATACAGGACACAAGGCATGAAGAAAGTTGGAATACGGATTGAAGACAGCCAGAATATGTTTCTTAAAAGGCGTCGTGAAACACCGCCGCATTTTAGCAGGAAATTCAAGAAAACATGAGAAATTCAAGGAAATATCAAGAAGATCCCACTGTGGGAATTTATGAAGTCTTGACCGTGGCTAAAAAAAGACGGTTATTTCTATCCTTGTATTCTTCCATGTAGTTAATTTGCATTACTATATGTTAAATATTTATTAGAGTATATCAAGGACCTTGTGGTTTTGATGAAACTGGAATTTGAGTTCCCCTTCAACAAAAACAGTGATAATTCCAGAGAATTCTTAATCGCACGGATAGGCCGTTTGATTGTTAATTAGTGAGGACGATGGTTCCACTTTTGTGAAACGGTGCGTGGATAAACGAGCTTCGGCTTAGCACTGAATTACAAGAATTGGTGTCTTGACTCATTAATGACAATTTAACAATATTATCCTTGATTAATTTATATTTTATTTGACTTTATATTTTTCTTTTAGCCCAGCATGCATCATATAGGACTTTGAAATCATTGTGATAAGGATTAATTGTTGATTAAGTTTCAGACCATTAATCAAAATAATCTCCAACATGGTATGAAATATTCCGTTCTGAATTGAGTATCTTGATTATCTTTGAGCTTCGCTTGAAGATATCATTGGAATTCTATCCTTTCTTGGACTCTTTATCCAATATTTCTTGTTTTCTTTTAAAGATCCATTATGGCTGCAGCACGTCCACATTGGCTGGCAAACGCTCCCCATGATGAAACCTACAGTGTCTATGACCTGGGGTACTTCCCACTCCGAGGAGGTTGATCGACTTTATTTTATTTCCTTGTCTACCTCATCCAGACAGGATTGATTCTTTTGATTTCCTTGAGCTATCTTCATTGATAATTTTGAGAAAAATTCCAATCACGTGATGTTAAGAGCGTCTCATCACATCTTGGCATCACCTTTTCAGTACATTCCATTCCATTTCACTCCCTTGCAAAGACGATGCCAAGGTGAGGCAGCTGTAGACACGCTAATTTTGACGTCATTTTGAGTAAATTTCATATCATATAATAATGCCTCAGAATGGTTTGATATTTAATCATTGATTAATTTTTATTGATATTTTTGAGTGTCGGGTCGAACAGACATGTTTAAGTTAATCAATTAAATTGATTTTAGCTCAAATTTTAGTTAAAATATGAAGAATTCTAAAAGACGTCGACCCCAGTAGACGCGATTTAGAGTTTATTTCTGTTTTAACGTTTAAATTTGAATTTTAATCAATTGATTAATTAGGTAAAAGGCGTATGTCAGTGTTGACGCGATTTAGGTTTCCTAAGCTATTTTAACTTCTCTTCCGGATGTTTATCTTTATCTTAATTAGTGTAAAAGACGTCTACACATGTGGACGCTTTTTAGCTAATAAAGATAAAGATAAGTTTTCCCGGATATTTATCCTTATCTTAATTAATCTGAAAGGCGTCCGCCAATGTGGACGCGTTTTAGATAATTACAGATAAAGATGAATTAATCAGTATTTATCTGTCGGTTAAGATAGATAAATCTTAGATTTTTCTATGTTAATCGCGGACGCAGAAGGAGTCTATAAATACCTTACATGTTGAAGAGTAAAATAGCGTAATCTTGAGTTAATTGAGCGATAGCAAGTTGAGGATTGGAGCAACGACGTCCAAACGCCGAAGCGCTGCTGTTTCCAGAAGTCGGCGTCCATTCTTCATCCAATTCAAGGCTTCATCCAGTCGGCATAAGTGTTTCATTTCTGCATTTTCATTTTACATCTTCATTGATCTCATTCTTCATCATCACTCTATGCAACACACACAACATCATTTCTTTTCTTTTCAAAAACCTATTTGATAAAGGGGTTTCAAAAGCCATCCCAAAAAGTAAGTTTGCTGTTTAGTTTCATGTTCAAAATCATGATTAGAATGGATACTGCTTCTGCTTAAAGTTCTCATAATTGTTTCTTCGTTTCTCTTTCCATTTTTCTTAACGGAGCAACAAGAGAATCAAAAGGAGTAAATCAAGCACTCAACACAAGAACTCTGGATGATCCTCAAATCCTCAACCTCAACCTCAAATTCAACAGCAAGAACAAAGAACAAAAAAGGGCTCTCTTTCTTCAGCCGGCTGAAGGAAGAGAATCAAGGACTCGATATCTTCTGCGTTCAAATAGGTAGGTGATCATCCCTCTTTTGAAACTTTTAAGTCAAAAGTTTCTGGCGATCACTTCACGTAGTTGCTGTTTTTAATAGGTTTATTTTGCACTAAACAACATAGGATTTTTCATGTTAATCACACTGTCCTTCTAAGCATATACACAAGGTACCCAGCAAATATGTTGAGACCAATCCATATGAGATATGGAATGGAAGGAAACCAGACCTTAAACATGTTAAAGTCTGGGGATGTCCTGCTCATGTTAAAAGACATGACGCAGATAAGGTGGAATCCAGAACTGACAAATGCAGATTTGTGGGATATCCAAAAGAAACTTATGGATATTACTTTTATCTTCCTGGCAAACAAAAGGAGTTTGTGGCCAGGAGAGCTGTCTTTCTGGAAGAAGATTATATTCTCCAGAAGGACAGTGGGAGTAAAGTAACACTGGAAGAAATTCCAGACCCACAAACTGGCAATGGTTCATCAAATGAACCGTCAGTTTCTGAACATGTTCAAAATGATACACAGGAACCTCGTAGGTCTGAAAGAGTACTTAAACCACCAGAAAGATATGTGGGACATATTAATTTGGATGGTTCAAGGATACTCTATAATGAGGATGATGATCCTAAGACTTACTAGGAGGCCATTGAAAGTCCAGAGGCCGGGAAATGGCAGGAAGCCATGAATTCTGAAATACAGTCCATGTACATCAACCAAGTTTAGAACTTGGTAGATTTACCTGATGGTATTGTACCTATCGACTGCAAATGGATCTTTAAAAGAGAGATCGGTGCAGATGGACGTATTGAGACTTATAAAGCAAGATTAGTGGCGAAAGGCTATCGTCAAAGACAAGGTGTTGACTATGACGAAACCTTTTCAACCGTTGCTATGATTAAGTCCATCAGAATTCTTCTCGCTATTGCTGCCTACTATAATTATGAAATCTGGCAGATGGATGTGAAGACTGCCTTCCTCAATAGAAACCTTGAGTAGGAGGTGTATATGATACAACCAGAAGGATTCACATCCAAAGAATCTCCAGACACGGTATGCAAGTTGCAGAGGTCCATTTATGGACTGAAGCAAGCATCCCGAAGTTGGAACATAAGATTTGATGAGGCAATCAAATCTTATGGCTTCATTAAGAATGAAGATAAGCCCTGTGTATACAAGAAAAACAGTGGGAGCGCAATCACATTTCTGGTTCTTTACGTTGACGACATCCTACTCATTGGGAATGATGTAGGAATGATGTCATCAGTAAAGATATGGCTGTCAAAGAACTTCTCCATGAAGGATTTGGGAGAAGCATCTTACGTATTGGGAATACGGATCTATAGAGATAGATCAAAGAAGATGCTAGCTTTAACCCAATCCATGTACATAGAAACCATTGTCAAAAGGTTTGACATGGAAAATTCTAAGAGAGGTCTCATACCGATGAGACATGGAATTTCACTATCTAAAGGTTAGTCTCCCAAGACACCTGAAGAGAGGGCTATGATGGATAAAGTCCTCTATGCTTCTGCCATAGGGTCCATCATGTATGCCATGCTATGTACCAGACCTGATGTTGCATATGCTCTAAGTATTACGAGCAGACATCAGGCAGATCCATGTGATGAACAGTGGAAGGCTGTGAAATGCATCCTTAAGTACTTGAGAAGGACTAAGGATCTATTTCTAGTCTATGGAGGAGGGGACTTAAAGCTGCAAGGATACACTGACTCGAGTTTTCAGTCTGATCCTGACGACAGTAAGTCAACATCAGGTTTTGTTTTCACACTCAACGGGGGAGCAGTGAGCTGGAAAAGTTCTACGCAGAATACCACTGCTGATTCGACAACGGAAGCCGAGTATATTGCTGCTGTTGAAGCCGCCAAGGAAGCTGTATGGATGAAGAAATTCATTGGCGATCTTGGTGTGGTGGAAAGCATATCTGGTCCCGTCCCACTGCTGTGTGACAACAATGGGGCGATTGCTCAAGCGAAAGAGCCGAGGTCTTATCAGAAGTCGAAGCACATTCTACGGCGCTTTCATCTGATCAGAGAGATTGTAGCTCGAGGAGATGTCGTGGTGGAAAGAGTTCCCTCAACCGACAACATAGCAGATCCACTTACAAAGCCTTTGTCTCAAAATGTTTTTGAGCGTCACTTAGAGAATATGGGTATTCTGTATAAAAGTGATTGGCTTTAGTCAAAGTGGGAGATTGTTAGTATTAGATGGTCTCAAAGCCAATCCGATACTATGTACTGATTCAGATTATTAATAAATGGCAATAATTCATTGTGTGTAATTAATTTGATCTCTGTTTATCGTATCACGATGAAGTCCATGAACATGTGCAACAGTCTTCGGATTATGATGAGATCATAATTACGGGACCGAAGACTTATAAACACATGTTCTTAATTGTTCCTAGTCATAGGATGTTTGAGATAGGACATCGAACATCCGGATAGACTAGTATAGGTTACTTCAGCTCATATGATGAGGGTGACTGATCCCATAAGTCACTTGTGTGGAGACACTATGTTGAACCTATAGGTGCTCATTGGTGAATGAGTTTACTGAACTGATCTGACTATGAATCGCTGGATGGTAATCACCTCACTGTTAACCAGCTCGATTCATTTGTCACGGTTGCGTGGATGATCTTTAGACCTGAGACTGCAAAGATATCTTGTTAGTAGGTTTCTGAGCTTTGACCTTGACGAACGAATCCCTAACCATGGGTTATCAATAAGTCAAGCGATCGGGTTCAGGGAAATGCCCTCGAAGGTAATTATGTGTTCAATACGGGATCATCCACTCTCGGTAGTTTGAGGGAGAATGTTCCGGGAATGATGTGCTTAAAGTCCCTGGCCAGGGCGGACTCTGTAATCGATAAGGAGTTATCGGATTCAGATTAGCGGCATCTGGTTCAAGTGAATCGACCAAATAGGGTTTAACAGTAAACCATGCCCTAGGTCGATTCGGGAATATTACACGGATGAAGGACTATATCCGCGCACTAACCGATGACATAAAGGTTCTAATAGAGGGTTGTGATAACCCCAGTGCCATCCAGGATCACGCGATGTTGCTTGGCATCCAACGTGATCGGCAGTCCGTCCGAATTTATTGTAGGACATTAAATTCGGCTGATTAATTGAATATAAGGATATTAATTAATTCAGTGGGTCAGTAAAGGGTTACTGGACTTAATGGGCTATTAACTGGACTGGTATTTGGGCCTAGAGGGTCACACGCAAATAGTTTTCAAGTCGATGGATAATCCGACAGGATTTCGAATAAGTCTGGGTTTTTATGAAAAATCGTAAACTGACTTATTATAAAAGAACGGATTCTACGTCCGGGGCCAGCAACCCTGACCTAGCCGTCATTCGTTCTTTCTCTCTTTCTCTCTCTTCTGGGCGTGCAGTTTCCGACTGCTCCGGCTTCCGTCCGATGGGAGATTCAGAATCCGCATGTCGCGGCGGATTACGCGCAGCCAGACGGGATCTACGAACGCCGCAGCGAGCGAGGAAGCGAGGACGATCCATCGTAAGGAGAACCACGTGGATACCGCTAGAGGTCGGGCATCTGCGTGACTTGCAGCATCGCTCCGACGGAACCAGAAAACGAACGCGGATTCGAATCCGCGCAAGGTGAACTCGATTTTCTCCGGTTTTATTTTAACGATCGAAATGGGATGGATCTGATCCCGAACATATTATTCAGCTGCGTTTTTCGGTCGGATCCCGACACAGCGATCCTAACAGTGGTATCAGAGCCAGGTTCCACTGTGTTTTCGCCGTTTCGGTCTCTAAAAATTATGGTTTTTGAATTTATTCCATGCTTAAATTTATTTTCTTGAAAGATTTATATTCATTAGATGATTACTGCGATAAGATCGCGATTTAAATTTGAAGAAAATATTGTTTTTGGTTTAGTAAAGGGTTGTGATAACCCCAGTGCCATCCAGGATCACGCGATGTTGCTTGGCATCCAACGTGATCGGCAGTCCGTCCGAATTTATTGTAGGACATTAAATTCGGCTGATTAATTGAATCTAAGGATATTAATTAATTCAGTGGGTCAGTAAAGGGTCACTGGACTTAATGGGCTATTAACTGGACTGGTATTTGGGCCTAGAGGGTCACACGCAAATAGTTTTCAAGTCGATGGATAATCCGAGAGGATTTCAGATAAGTCTGAGCTTTTATGAAAAACCGCAAACTGACTTATTATAAAAGAACGGATTCTACGTCCGGGGCCAGCAACCCTGACCTAGCCGTCATTCGTTCTTTCTCTCTTTCTCTCTCTTCTGGGCGTGCGGTTCCCGACTGCTCCGGCTTTCGTCCGACGGGAGATTCAGAATCCGCATGTTGCGGCGGATTACGCGCAACCAGATGGGATCTACGAACGCCGCAGCGAGCGAGGAAGCGAGGACGATCCATCGCAAGGAGAACCGCGTGGATACCGCTAGAGATCGGGCATCTGCGCGACTTGCAGCATCGCTCCGACGGAACCGGAAAACGAACGCGGATTCGAATCCGCGCAAAGTGAAGTCGATTTTCTCCGGTTTTATTTTAACGATCGAAACGGGATGGATTCGATCCCGAACATATTATTCCGCTGCATTTTTCGGTCGGATCCCGACACAGCGATCCCAACAGATAGTTGTGTCACAACATAAATAGTCGGGTTAACTATTCCACTCTTACATCTTCTAAACATTTTCATACTTCAATAGGGATTCCATCAGGCCACAAGCTTTACCTACTTTCATCCTCTTCGATGCTTCATTGACTTCCGAAAATCTAATCCTCTTAATATAGTTCACATTACGCTCTATGATACATTCTATGCCCACTATGTTAACATTATGATTATCATTAAAAAGGTTGTCAAAGTAGCTTCTCCACCTTTCTCTGATGTCCTCATCTTTCACCAAAACCTTTTCTTCACTACCTTTGATACACCTAACTCAGTTAAGCTCTCGACATCTTCTCTCTCTCTCATCTTTGTCAATCTTTAAATATATTTTTCTCCTTCTTTGGTTCCAAGTTTCTCAAACATCTTTCCAAAAGTCTGAGCTCTTGCTCGACTAACAACCTTTTCAATTTCCTTTTTTGCTATCTTATATTGTTCATAAGCCTTATTATTATCACATTTTAAAAATCTTTTATACTATTCTCTTTTACTCTTCATCGCCTTTTATAACTCCTCATTCTACTACCATCTCTCCTTCACAAGTGGGCTATGTCCTTTAGACTCTCTGAGTACTTTTCTAGCTACTACGTAGTATTTGTTGGGTTCGTCTGTGTCCGTATCCGAACAAGACGCAGTGGATAAAATAATTGTGGAATCAGATCTGTCCCGTTTTCATCAACTAAATTAAATAGGTAAACTGAATTTACCTTGCGCGGATTCGATTTCGCATTCGTTCGGTTCCTTCGGTGTGATGCCGCAACCTGTGCAGGTGCCTGACTTCTAGTGGTATCCATGCGGTCTTCCTCTTAGTGGATCGTCCTCGCTCGCAGTAGCGTCTGCAGATCCCATCTGACTACGCATAACTCTCCGTGACATGTAGATTCAGATTCCCGTCGGACGGGAAGCAGAGCAGGCGGGAGTCAAAGCGGAGTCCCCAAAGGTGGGGGGGCGCCAGAGACAGAGAAGAGAGAGAGGGGAAGTGGCTAGGTCAGGGTTGTTGGCCCCCGACTTAGCCGCGGTTCTTTTATAATAAGTGTTTTCATGATTTTTCAGAAAAACCCACACTTATCTGAAACCCCGTCAAAAAGTCCACCAACTTGAAAACCATTTGCGTGTGACCCTCTAGGCCCAAATACACTAGTCCAGTTACTGGCCCATTAAGTCTAGTAGCCCTTTATAGACCCACTGAA
This sequence comes from Zantedeschia hybrid cultivar, assembly GCA_030544215.1. Taxonomy (NCBI): domain Eukaryota; kingdom Viridiplantae; phylum Streptophyta; class Magnoliopsida; order Alismatales; family Araceae; genus Zantedeschia; species Zantedeschia hybrid cultivar. Next base: position 49,162,921 of record JARZZO010000009.1, read on the forward strand.
TTAATTAATATCCGTATATTAATTAATCAACCGAATTTAATGTCCCACAATAAATTCGGACGGACTTCCGATTATGTTAGGTGCCAAGCAACACCGCGTGATCCCGGAAGGCATTGGGGTTTATGCAACCCAATATGAAAACTTTTCTGTCAACGGTTTCCGTGTGGATATAATCCTTCATTCATGCAGTGTTCCCAAATCGACCTGGGGTATGGATTACTGTTAAATCCTAGCCAGTCGATTCACTTGAATCAAATGCCGCTAATCTATATCAGATAACTCTTTATCTGATATAGAGTCCGCCCTTACTAGGGACTTGAGCGCATCATTCCCGGAAAATTCTCTCTCCTATTACCGAGAGTAGATGATCCCATATTGAACACACAATTACCTTCGAGGGTATCTTCTTGAACCCGATCGCTTGACTTATTGATAACCATGGTTAGGGATTTTTTACTCAAGGTCAAAGCTTAGAGACGTACCAACATGATATCTTTGGTGTCTCAGGTCTAAGGATCATTTATGCAACCGTGACTAAAGAATCGAGCTGGTTAACACTGAGGTATATACCATCCAGCGATTCATGGTCGGATCAATTCAGTGAACTCATTCATCAATGAGCACCTATAGGTCCAGCATAGTGTTTGCACACAAGTGACTTATAGGATCAATCACCCTCATCATATAAGTTAAAGAAACATGTACTAGTCTATCCGAATGTTTGATGTCCTTCTCAAACATCTTCCGATTAAGAACAATTAAGAACATGAGTTTATAATTCTTCGGTCCTGTAATTATGATCTCATCATAATCAGAAGACTATTGCACATGTTCATGGACTTCATCGTGATACGATAAACAAAAATCGATTTAATTACACAATGAATTTATGCCATTTTTGTTAATAAACTGAATAATACATAGTATCGGATTGGCTTTCGGGCCACCTAATACTAACAATCTCCCACTTGGACTAAAGCCAATCACTTCTGTACAAAATACCCATATTCTCTAAGTGACGTTTCAAAGACATTTTGAGACAAAGGCTTTGTCAGTGGATCTACTGATGGATTCATGTTTCGAGATCCGACCGAAAAACGCAGTGGAATAAAATATTTCAGGATCGGATCCGTCCCATTTCGATCAACAAAACAATACCAGACTAAATCGGATTTACCTTGCGCGGATTCGAATCTGCGTTCGTTTTCCGGTTCCGTCGGAGCGATGCCACAAGCCGCACAGGTGCCCGGCCCCTAGCGGTATCCACGCGGTTCTCCTCGTGATGGATTGTCCTCGCCTCCTCGCTCGATTCGGTGTTCGTGGATCCCGTCTGGCTGCGCGTAATCCGCCGCGACATGCGGATTCGGAATCTCTCGTCAGAAGGAAGGCGGAGCAGTTGGAAACCAAAGCGGAGCCTCCAGATGGCCGCCTTGTGTCGTGTGCCCAGTAGAGAGGAGAGAGAAAGAGTGACAGCTAGGTTAGGGTTGCTGGCCCTCGACCTAGCATCCGTTCTTTTATAATAAGCCTATTTGCAGTTTTTCATAAAAACCCAGACTTATCCGAAATCCTGTCGGATTATCCATCGACTTGAAAACCTTTTGCGTGTGACCCTCTAGGCCCAAATACCAGTCCAGTTAATGGCCCATTATACCCATTAACTCTTTACGGACCCACTGAATTAATTAATATCCTTATATTCAATTAATTAGCCGAATTTAATGTCTCACAATAAATTCGGACGGGCTTTCGATCACGTTGGATGCCAAGCAACATTGCGTGATCCTAGATGGCACTAGGGTTATCGCAACCCTCTATTGGAACCTTTCCATCATCGGTTAGCGCGCGGATATAATCCTTCATCCATACAATGTTCTCGAATCGACCTAGGAATGGTTTACTGTTAAACCCTTGCCGGTCGATTCACTTGAATCAGATGTTGCTAATCTATATCGGATAACTCTTTATCTGATACAGAGTCCGCCCTGGCTAGGGACTTAAACGCATCATTCCCAGAACATTCTCTCTCAAATTACTGAGAGCGGATGATCCCGTATTGAACACACAATTATCTTCGAGGGCATTTCCCTGAATACGATCACTTGACTTATTGATAACCCATGGTTAGGGATTCATTAGTCAGGGTCAAAGTTCATAAACCTACCAACAAGATATCTTTAGCCTTTCAGGTCCAAGGATCATCTACGCAACAATGACAAAGGAATTGAGTTGGTTAACAGTGAGGTGTTTACCATCCAGCGATTTATAGTCGGATCAGTTTAGTGAACTCATTCACTAATGAGTACCTACAGGTCCAGCATAGTGTCTCCACACAAGTGATTTATAGGATTAGTTACCCTCATCTGAAGAAACCTATACTAGTCTATCCGGATGTTCGATGTCCTTCTCAAACATCCTATGACTAGGAACAATTAAGAACATGTGTTTATAAGTCTTCGATCCCGTAATTATGATCTCATCATAATCCGAAGATTGTTGCACATGTTCATGGACTTCATCGTGATACGATAAACATGGATCGAATTAATTACACACAATGAATTAATGCCATTTATTAATAAACTAAATCAATACATAGTATCGGATTGGCTTTGAGACCATCTAATACTAACATCTGCTATGTTGTTCGCTAAAAGAACTCTTTCCACCACAACATCTCCTTGGGTTATAATCTCTCTTATCAGATGAAAGCGCCGCATAATGTGCTTCGACTTTTGGTGAGACCTTGGCTCTTTCGCTTGAGCAATCGTCCCATTGTTATCGTACAATAGTGGGACGAGACTAGAGATGCTTTCTACCACACCAAGATCGCCGATGAATTTCTTCATCTAGACTGCTTCTTTGGCAGCTTCAGCAGCAGCAATATACTTAGCTTCTGTTGTCGAATCAACATTGATTACTTGCTTGGAACTTTTCCAGCTCGCTCCCCCGTTGCGTGTGAAGACAAACCCTGATGTTGACTTGTTGTCATTCGGATTAGACTGAAAACTCGAGTCAGTATTTCCTTGCAGCTTTAAGTCTCCTCTTCCATAAACCAAAAACATATCCTTAGTTCTTCTTAAGTACTTAAGGATACATTTCACAGCCTTCCAATATTCATCACTTGGATCTGCCTGATGTCTGCTCGTAACACTTAGAGCATATGCAACATCAGGTCTAGTACATAGCATGGCATACATGATGGAACCTATAGCTGAAGCATATGGAACCTTATCCATCACTGCCCTCTCCTCAGGAGTCTTGGGAGATTGACCTTCGGAGAGATAAATTTCATGTCTCATCGGTATGAGACCTCTCTTGGAATTTTCCATGCCAAACCATTTGACAATGGTTTCTATTATGTACATGGATTGGGTTAAAGCTAGCATCTTCTTTAATCTATCTCTATAGTTCTGTATTCTCAATACGTAAGATGCTTCTCCTAAATCCTTCATAGAGAAGTTCTTAGATAGCCAGATCGTTACCGATGACTTCATCCCTACATCATTCTCAATGAGTAGGATGTCGTCAACGTAAAGAATTAGAAATGTGATTGCGCTTCACTGTTTTTCTTGTATACACAAGGCTCATCTTCATTCTTAATAAAGCCATAAGATTTGATTGCCGCATCAAACCTTATGTTCCAGCTCCGAGAAGTAGTCCATAAATGGACCTTTCTAACTTGCATACTATATCTGGAGATTCCTTTGATGTAAAGTCCTCTAGTTATATCATATATACCTCCTCCTCAAAGTTTCCATTGAGAAAGGCCGTCTTGACATCCATTGCCAGATTTCGTAATCATGATATGTAGTAATAGCGAGAAGAATTCTGATAGACTTAATCATGGTAACGGGTGAGAAGGTCTCGTCACAGTCAATGCCTTGCCTTTGACGATAACCCTTCGCCACTAACCTTGCTTTATAAGTCTCAGTTTGTCCATCTACACCAATCTTTCTTTTAAAGATCCATTTGCAACCGATAGGTACTATACCTTCGGGTAAGTCGACCAAGTTCCAAACTTAGTTGATGTACGTAGACTGAATTTCAGAATTCATGATTTCTCGCCATTTTTCGGCCTTAAAACTTTCAATGGCTTCCTGATAAGTCTTAGGATCATCATTCTCATTATAGAGTATTCTAGAACCATCCAAATTGATATGTCCTATATATCTTTCGGGTAGTTTATGTACTCTTCCTGACTTATGAGGTTCTTGTGTATTTTCTTGAATAGGTTTAGAAACTGACAGTTCATCTTATGAATCATTAACAGTTTGTGGGTCTGAAATTTCTTCCAGAGTTACTTTACTCCCACTGTCATTTTGGAGAATATAATCTTCTTCCAAAAAGACAGCTCTCCTGGCTACAAATACCTTTTGTTCGTCAGGATGATAAAAGTAATATCCATAAGTTTCCTTCGGATATCCCACAAATCTGCATTTATTAGTTATGGACTCCAGCTTATCTGCATCATGTCTTTTGACATGGGAAGGATATCCCCAGACTTTAGCATGTTTAAGGTCTGGTTTCCTCCCATTCTATATCTCATACGAAGTGGTTGCAACAGATTTGTTGGGTACCTTGTTCAGGATATACATAGCCGAGCTAAGTACGTATCCCCATAAGGAGACTGGTTATTTGGACATACTCATCTTGGATCTCACCATTTTTATTAATGTGCAATTCCTCCTTTTTGATACATCATTCATTTGAGGTGTATAAGGAGGTGTAAGCTGAGAAATGATACTATTATCTTTTAAGTATCTTGTGAACTTTGTACTCAAATATTCCCCACCACGATCGGATCGGATGGTTTTGATACTCTTTCTAGTTTGTTTCTCTACTTCCTTTTTGAATTCTCTGAATTTCTCAAAAGCTTCTGATTTATACTTCAATAAGTATATGAACCCTTATCTTGAGAAATCATCAGTGAACGTAATGAAGTATGAGAAACCACCAATGGCTTGGGTTGCAATAGGACCATATACATCTGAATGTATTAGTTCTAGCAAGTCATTGGCTCGTTCTCGAGTTCCAAAAAATGGAGATTTTGCTATTTTACCCATTAAACATGACTCACAGATTGCATATGATTCATAATCAAATAGATCTAAGAATCTATTTTTATGCAGCCTTTGGAGTCTGTTTTCACCAATGTGGTCAAGCCTACAATGCCATAGGTAGGTTTTGTTCACTTCATACTTATTTCTTTTAGTTAAAGAATCGATATTTAAATTATTATGAGACACATTCAACAAGTACAATCCATTGGATAACGAAGCAGAAGCTATTAATTTATTTCTGAAATAAATTAAACAACAATTGTTCCCAACAGATAAGTTGTACCTAATTCTATCTAAATAGGAAATAAAAATAATATTCCTTATTATGATAGGTACATAATAACATTCATCTAATGAAAGAGTGCCTCTAGATGGTAGCTTGAGCTTCACTGTCTCCACAACGATCGCCTCAACTGTTGCGCCGTTACCTAGCCTCAACTCTACCTCGTCAGTTTTCAGCTTACGTCTTCTTGTCAATGCCTACACAGAGTTGCAGATATGTGAAGCACATCTAGTATCTAATACCTATGATGTATAATCTCTAATTGATAAGTTTATATCTATCATATAGATACCTGAAGCGTCTGACTGCTTCACAGTTCCTTGAGCCTTGTCCTTGAGATATTCTTTGCAATTCCTCTTCCAATGGCTCTTATGATGACAGTAGAAGTATTCACCTTTCTCAGCACTCTTGCCCTTATCCTTCTTGACAACTTTTGGCTTCTTCTAATTCTTGCCTTTACCTTTCCTAAAGGCTTGGACTGGTAGTCTTTTCCAGCTGGTCTTACCAACCATAAGGACTTGGGGTTTATCCTTCACAAGGTTCCCCTCTACAGTCTTCAGTATATTCAAATATTCAGCCAAAGTGGTCTGGATCTTGTTCATGTTAAAGTTAACAATGAACTGAGTATATGATTGTGGAAGTGAAGATACCACAAGGTCGGTATGCGTTTTCTTGGGGAGTGAAATCCCAAGAGCATCCAACCTTTCCACCCATTCAATCATCTTCAGCACATGAGTCTGTACTGAAGATCTCTATGCCATCTGAACCTTGAACAGATTCTTAGATATCTCATATGTCTCATATCTTTCGATTTTGCTTTGCTCACAAAATAGCTCATTCAAATGGAACATGATAGATCTAGCATTCATCTCCTCATGCTGCCTCTGCAACTCATTGCTCATAGAGGCTAACTGTTGGTATCTCGGCGTTTCTCCGGATCGCTCACGCAGCGAAAATCGAAATAAAAAACAGTGATCCGTTTTTCACGTTTCGATTAAACTAAAACAATTATTAGATAATCGGATTCTTACCGCGCGCGGATTCGAATCCGCAACCGTTCGGTTCCATCGGTGTGACACTGCAAGCCGCGCAAGTGCCTGGCCTCTAGCAGAGTGCACGCAATCCTCCTCACAGTGGATATCCTCACGTTCCTCATTCTTTGCAGTCTACGAAGCCTCCGCCGTTTGCCGCAACGATCACCACATCGCGAGGACTATTTCCCGTCGAACGAGAGTCGGAGAAGTGGCGGAGCAGATACAGGGATCCAGATTCATCTGGGGTGTAGACATGCTAATTTTGACATTATTTTGAGAAAATTTCATATCATATAATAATGCTCAAAAGTGGTCTGATATTTAATCATTGATTAACTTTTATTATTTTTATGGATTAATTGTCTAAAAAACGTCGGCCTATACAGACGCCATTTAAGTTTATTAATTAAATTAATTTTAACTCAGATTTTTAATAAAATATGAAAATTATCTTAAAAAACGTCTACCTTTGAAGACGCCATTTAGAGTTTTATTCCTATTTCGATTTCTAATTTGATTTTTAATTAATTGATTAATTGACTAAAAGACGTCTTTACGGAACGACGCCATTTAGGTGTCCTAAAGTGTTTTTGTTTCTTCTTCCCGAGTTTATCTTTATCTTAATTAAGCTAAAAGATGTTTCTCTTAGGCGACGCGTTTTAGTTAATTACAGATAATGATGAATTAGCCTATGTTTATCTGTTTCTTGGTTGGATTAGCTTCAAGCTCTTCCATGTTAATCTATAAGTGGCCGCGGATGCGCGAACTTAACTCTATAAATACCCAAGCCCTTGGTCATTAAAAAGTTAGTGAAAAGAAAGGTTAAGAATTGAGGAGAGAGACAACGTCCAAATGCTGAAGGAGTTGAAGGATCGAGGTGTTGCACGACTACTTCCAAGAGCTATTTTTCTTATTTTCTATCTTTCTTTTTCTTATTTTCATCATCATATTAGTTTCATAGCTCTATTCATCACATCACTTTATGCTATTCATACAACACTAGCATATTTTTCTAACCCACATGTTAAGGGGTTTTAAAGACCACAAAATAAGTGAGTTCATCTTGTTTAAGTTACATGATTAGAATTCTCATTAGAATAGATATTACCTCTACTTAGTTCTTATTATTCTGTCTCCTCTTTTTATCTCATTCTTTGCAAGGTACAAAGAAGTATCAGAAGATCAAGAGGAAGGAATCAATAAAGAAAATATGGATGATCCTCAAAGTCCAACCAGCATTCAAAGCAAGAATAAGATTAAAAGGACTCTTTTTCTTCGGCCGGCTGAAGAGAAGGAATCAAGAACTTCAACATCTCCCACGTTTGAAACAGGTAAGCGATCATCTTTTATCTTTTGAAGCTTTTTAGTTAAAAACTTTCTGGCGATCACACTTAGTTTTTAATAGGTTTTTATTTGTCATATAATCAACATGAAACTCATGATTTCACACATCACGATTTGAGCACTCATAGGTTTTTAGCGATCACGGTGGGACTTAGTCTCGCCGTCTTTTAAACTCTTTTGTTGTTGCTTTTATCAATCGGGCACCTACGGTACACCACCTGTGTCCCTCGGGCACGTTCATACCGATTAGTCAGTTTTTAGTTTAATTATTATTCCCACGTGCACTACGTGCACACCCCTTTGCGGCAAGATCTTGCCCTCCCCGTGGATTGTTTGAAAGTCTTGTGATTGTGATATGAATGTATGTGATTGATTGAGTTTTGTTTTGTTTGAATGATAAATCATCCTGTTAAAAAATTAAAATTCTCATGAACTGATCATTTACTGCTTTATCCTGATAAGTTGAGAGGGAATCGATCCAAAAATTCCTTCTTATTTGTTGTTTCTACGCTTTAAATAGCGTCTTAGAACAATGACGCGTTTCATAACCGTGTCGCCATACCTCGACGCCATTTAGGCTGATATTTTGCTGTTTGCTGCCTGAGGTTCTGCGGATAAAATAAAGCTTTGTTTTGAATAGCGTCGGGTGACAACGACTCCATTCAAACAGATTTTTATTTTATTCACCGGTCCTTAGATCTTTGATTTGATTGCTATCTACCCATTATGCATTAAGCATTAGAGGCCATCCCGGCCACAGGTCATACGCACTGGGGCTAACCCCCCATTCTCATAGGAACACACTTCTTGACGTCTTCACCTCTCTCTGATTGGGTCGGTCCCTCGATCAGACTAAAGTAGTTGATGTTAAAGACCTCCGTAAGTCTCCAAAATCAAGGTATTCCTCCTTGTTCATCGGGCTGGCTATACCAATTGAAGTCCTGATTAGATTTTTCTCGTTGTGAGAAAGAGCCTTAAAATATAACGGTGGAAACTGAATTGGAACTAGGATCCTACCCATTAAGTGAATTTGTGGTTAACAGAATTCAAATAATCCAACAAGGAATACTAAAACAACGTTAAACATCTACTTGTTTGTCTAATCTCTACACAACTTGTCTGCAAATCTCTGTTGAAAAATCTAATACCATGTTACTTCGATCAGGTAGAGATTTGAGCATGGCTTCATATGTTCTGGTTAACTACGAGGGAGATGCTAATGCCCCTCATGAATCTGATTATCATTATGGGAACGGGGGAGATGCTAATGCCCCCCGTGATCCCCATTCATACTTATCTGAGTATGAGGGAAACCCTCATATCCCTCATCCTTTCATTCACGATCAATACAATTCTGGCATTGATCTTCCTCCGCATGTGCATGCAGTATCTAATCCTATCTTAGAGGGAGTCATAGACCTAATCGAGCCCTCATTCACCAATCCCCCCGATCTAACTACCGCTCTAGGAGTTCTGGCCTCCCATTTGAATCCTCAACAACTCGAGGCAATCCAATCTATCCTAAAGGGGAAGACGCCCGTGCAGTCTGCTGAACCGAATCATATGGTTCCCCATGTTGTTCCTTAACCTCCCCAATATACTTCCTCTATTTATCAGGTCATGGAAGGCCTTCATGTTTCAACTTCTCGGCCGGCAGGCCACAATTATCCTCTTCAAGGCAACCGGCCAGATTGCCAACGCCAACCTACCAAAATGCCCTCGGGCATGGCGGAAGCGCTGCCGGACCACAACCTTATTGTCCACCTTGCCCCGCATATTCCAGGCAATAGGTGTATCATGTACCACCACCACCTCCTCCCCAAGTTGATCCAACAACTCAAGCCCTGCTCGCGAAGATAGAACGCATAGATGAGCAGTTCAACAATTTGTAGAAGATGATGGGAGTCAAGGCTGCGCCTGAGATCAATCTTCCAAGGCTACCTGTGTTTCACTTGCCACCCTCAGAAATGCCAGTGTATAGGAAATACAATGGTACTGGTAACCCCTTCACCCACTTGAAGGAGTTCATGTACGAATCATCTTTCTGGCAGAACGACAAGAGGTCGTTAGCATTCCTGTTCAAAAAATCATTAGAGGGACCAGCCCTCGAGTGGTTCTTCTCGTTAGACCCATATGAGGTGGAGGATTATGGTATCGTATCAAGGAAATTCATTCAACGATACTAGGACATAGTCGCACCTTCCCTGTCCATAATTGATCTAGTTGCTGAGAAAATGAAGTCCGATGAAGACTTCATCACAATCGTCGATAGATGGAGGAGTATGGCAGATAAAATTAAGGATCATATGTCCGAATCTGAACAAGTCAAAATGTTGGTCTCCAATGCTACCCCCCAATACAAGCTGGTTAATGCATTGAACAATTTAACCAGCATGGCGGAACTCTATGAGATGGCATGTTATTGCCAGAACGCCTTCAAGGATGCTACCTTCTCCAACGTCTTTGATCCTTACCGACCCAGCAGGCCTCCACCTCGAAAGCCTGCCGTGCCAAACTCTTCTAGCACGGGTCCGACAACTGAGGGCACGCTCTCCCACGAGCAAGTTAGCATCATGAACAATAATAAACTCCAGTTCATGAAAAACTAGCAACCACCAAACCAGCAAGGTTACAGACCTCCAAACCAGCCAAGTTACAGACCTCCAAACCAGCCAAGTTACAGACCTCCGAACCAGCAAGGTTATAGACCTCCGAACCAGCAGTACCAGCAGCCACCGAGCCAGCAATACTAGCCACAGCAGCAGCAATATCAGCAGCCACAACAGCACCAGTACCAGCCTCCACACCAACAATACCAGCCGCGCGCACCGCCGTCATATCATAATGTTCCTCCTCCAAGTGATTACAACCAGTAGAGGAAACCTCTAGGCACGAAAAGGACAGCATATCCAGCACTCCCAGAATCTCTATTGGATATCTTTAATACCTTGATGGCAGCCAATGCCTTAGTCTTGCCTAGAGAGAAAACAGTCTGGCCCTAGAATGTCGATGCCTCCAGGTACTGTTTCTTTCATAGACAACCTGGGTACACAATAGATGCCTGCTTCCAATTCTGAGATTACATCCATGATCTCAACGAACAAAAAGGCATTGACTGGGAGGAGATAAGGAAATACATATCTGCCTTGAAGGTGAGAAGACTTCAGCAGTAGGAACAACAATATCAACAACAACAACAACCCCAACAACAGAGAGTGCCAGCGCAGGCGGCATGTAACGACCCGCCACCCTATAATCGGGGATCCGATTACTAAATGGGTACCGAATCATTAATTTAGGACCAAACTAGGATCTAGTAAGTATGGGAAATAAATAATAAACTAAGCTAAACATTCACATCGCATTGACTTGAAATAAAAGTGCAGGAATTAAAATTATTACAATGCGACTCGATACAGCAAATAATTACATTCTCCAACGGAAGGAAATAATTAAACATACAGGCCAAAGATAAATAACAACTACATCGGGGCATACCCCGGAACAACCGCTGAAGGCACACCACACCCGGCCGCACACGCTGCTCTAAGTCTGCTGGGAGTCCTCACCTGAAAACCGCAGGGGTGAGTCTCAAGACAAGACTCAGTAGGGATCCTTCGATCCCCACTGCCCACGCACACACCCACAAGTGTAAAGTACAGCTAACAGTAAAGTAACAAGTGTAGTGGCAGGTACGATATCTAATTCCCTACGTGAGAACACATGCAGTCGAAATATAATAATCATGCACATTCTAAGCCAACCGTTAGAAAACCCACAACTGCCGTCTCGATAGAACTCGCCAACCGTACAAACAACGGTGAGAAAAACCTCGACCCGCTGAGACCAAGGAGCAGCCCCTCGGATAGCACGCTCGCTACTCCGGCCCAACTGGCTCAGGTGACTACCCCTTCCCTCAGCATGAGTGACTCTCCGAATGTACCACTCCGACACCGGTACTAGCTGACCCCGGGGTTCACCAGGTGACCCTCTCTCACTAGGCGTCACCCCGCCCACGCCCCCACCGGCGCTGTGCTCACGCCCCCACCAGCACAGGGTGATAAAATGCTACAATGTCACTCCAAGTCCACAATAACTGAAAACCCAACACAGTGCGATCCGGTCACGTAAAAAGCCCGCGATCGCATAACACACATAGAACCATCCGATCATGAGGAATCCATCTCTATCGGGTGCATTAAAACATGTGCTAACCAACTATCTAGCAGTATGAACACGTTTTACTGGCATGAATTAGTGGAATTCTGTCTTGCATCGCGTCGACCGAGGTCGACGCCATTCAAGCTCCATGTATAGGTTCATATAAATCAGTCTTCAGAATCTGGCCTTAAAAGGCGTCGACACCAGAGGACGCCGTTTAAAAGGCGTCGACATCCTGAGACGCCATTCAGCTCAGAAAACCAGGATTTTTCGAAATCTTTAAACAGGGGATTTCTGCCTTAAAAGGCGTCATGGCTACCCGACGCTATTCAAAACGCGTCGACCACCCATGACGTCTTTTAGTCCCAGAATCCCAAACTGACAGACTCTCGGTCAGGCGATTCCTGTCTAAAAGGCGTCGTGATGGCCCGACGCCCTTTGAAAAGGTGTCGTCCATGCACGACGTCTTTCAACCCCAAGAACCAGAGTTGCCATGAGCCCGAGGGCTTCTCTTTTCAACCCAAACAGCCCCAAAATACCCAAAAACGGAGGAGAAAGAGGGGCACACAATCCATAGGAAATCTCAATCAGCAAATCCCCTATATCATCAAAAGAACTCCTAAACATGCTCATTCTACCCCCCAAAACCAAGGATCCACAACATGCATAAACGGGGGAAAACATGGTTTAAACACAAAGCCGTGGGAACCGTCACCCTACCGGACACTCGAACGCCTCCGAGCTTCAAGCCGTCCGCCTGTCTCTCCCCACGCCGCCGCCGGTACCGCCGAGGTCGTCCTAGCCCCACCGTGACGTCGGCCGCCGTCCGGAGAGCAGAACGCCGCAGTGGAAGTGGGGGTGGTAGGGTTAGGAGCCAGGTAGAGGATGGAGTGGAGGGAGAGGCGAAATGGTGTGAGGAAGAGAGGGAGGAGGAGGGGGCCGCCGCCGGAGGAGAAGGAGAGTAGGAGAAAATGAGGGAAAGAAGGAGGGCTCGCGGGGTTAACCAGAAACTGGCTAAAACGCGTCGACATGCACGGACGCCTATCAGGTGACATGACGGCCGCTCTGACAAGAGTCTGAAACGCGTCGTCCTACACAGACGCCATTCAGACAACTTGTCAGGGCTGTACTCTGACACACCCAGAGTCGCAGTCTGAAAGGCGTCGACTCACACGGACGCCGTTCAGACGACCTGACAGGGACGTACTCTCGCGGCCCAAAGTCAGTCCACGTGGCACCCACATGGCAGAACCTGAAACACGTCTGCCACGGTGGACGCCGTTTAAAACGCGTCTCGGGGTCCTGACACGATTCGACTTAGAACCCCCGCCCCTCACAAGGGCTAGAACTACAGGATCCGACCCGAAAACCGGATCCGAAAGTCTCGATCCTTACATTCTCCCCCCTTAAAAGAAATTTCGCCCTCGAAATTGATTGCTAGGAATATCAAGGTCACAACGGGGATACAAGTTCACCGGGATACTTACGAGAAGAGGTAAGGAAATTGCTCCCGCATCTCATCCTCTCGCTCCCAGGTTGCCTCACCTCCGGAGCGATACTGCCAAATCACCTTGACCAATGGTACGACCTTGTTCCGCAAGACCTAATCTCTGCGATCTTCAATACGAACAGGATACTCTGGAAATGACAAATCCTCAGCGACCTCCAACTCTGAAAAATCCAACACATGGGACGGATCCTGAACGTACTTCCTCAGCAAGGACACGTGGAACACATCGTGCACTCCTGCAAGACTGGGCGGCAAGGCCAGCTGATACGCGGTTTCCCCAATTCGAGCAAGAATGGGAAAAGGTCCAATATATCGCGGACTCAGCTTGCCTCGCTTCCCGAATCTCATCACACCCTTGGAGGGTGAGACTCGGAGAAACACGTGGTCCCCAACCTCAAATTCAAGTGGTCTCCGTCGGATATCAGCATAACTCTTCTGTCTGTTCTGAGCTGCGGTCAACCTCTGCCGAACCGTCCTGGCAATCTCAGCACACTGCTGCACTAACTCAGGTCCTGCTATCTGCCTCTCACCGATCTCGGACCAACACACCGGAGATCGACACGGCCGCCCATACAAAGCCTCATAAGGCGCCATGCCGATGCTAGAATGATAGCTGTTGTTGTAGGCAAACTCCACGGTGGACAAGTGTTGTTCCCACGAACCTCCCCAGTCTAGGCAACACGCCCTGAGCATATCCTCCAAGGTCTGAATAGTCCTCTCCGACTGCCCGTCAGTCTCTGGATGGTAGGCCGAGCTGAAAGCCAACTGAGTGCCCAGCGCCTGTTGAAAGCTCTTCCAGAATCTGGAAGTAAACATCGGATCTCGATCCGATACAATGGACAAGGGTACCCCGTGCAGAGAGATAATCCGGTCCACAAACAACTTAGCCAGCTTGCCGACCGACCAGTCCTTCCTAATGGCTAGGAAGTGTGCCGACTTGGTCAGCCGATCAACGATAACCCAGATAGCGTCTCTCCTGCTAGGGGATGCAGGCAATCCCATCACAAAGTCCATCGTCACATGCTCCCATTTCCACTCAGGAATCGGCAAGGGTTGCAGCAACCCTCCTGGTTTCTGATGCTCGGCTTTAACCTGCTGGCATGTCATGCATCTAGCCACATACTCAGCCACATCTCTTTTCATACCGGGCCACCAGAAGTGCCTCCTCAAACAGTGATACATCTTTGTTGTCCCGGGATGCACAGCATACCTCGAACGGTGCGCCTCATCAAGAACACATCTGCTCACGTCTTCCTCAGTCGAGACATAGAGTCTGCCTCTGAATCTGACGGTACCATCATCCCACAACTCAACCTCAGGCCTCTGGAGAATCTGCGGTAACTCAGCATCTGCCCTTTGAGCCTCAATCACAGCATGGTACACAGCCGGTCTCACAGTCAGGCTGACAAGCACTGCTCTATCCTCTTCACGTGGAATCCTAAAGGAGGATTCCACCACCTGCTCGAACAATTTCCACTCCCGAATCATGAGGTATGACATGACCGTCTTCTGACTCAAAGCGTCTGCCACTACATTCGCCTTGCCCGGATGATAAGAAAAGTCAAAGTCATAATCCTTAATAAACTCCATCCACCTCCGTTGCCTCAGATTCAGGTCTCTCTGAGTGAACACATATTTCAAGCTCTTGTGATCTGTAAAAACCTGAAACTTCTCTCCATATAAATAATGCCTCCAGATCTTCAGTGCAAATACCACAGCTGCAAGCTCCAAATCATGAGTAGGATAGTTCTCTTCATGCCTCTTCAGCTGCCGAGAAGCATAAGCGACTACCCTGCCATGCTGCATAAGGACTGCTCCCAAACCTCGACGGGACGCATCTGAGTAAACCACAAATCCACCTGACCCAGATGGAAGCACCAACACTGGGGCTGACGTGAGACGAGTTTTTAGCTCAATAAAACTTTGCTCACAATCCTCAGTCCACACAAAACGAACTCCCTTTCGAGTCAACCTCGACAAGGGGGCCGCTATCGAAGAGAATCCCTGAACAAACCGCCTGTAATATCCGGCAAGCCCCAGAAAGCTCCTGATCTCAGACACTGAAGTCGGCTTGCTCCAGTCCATCACTGCCTCTATCTTGGCTGGATCCACTGCGATGCCTTCACCAGAAATAACTTGCCCAAGGAAGTGCACCTCGTTCAGCCAAAATTCATATTTGCTGAACTTGGCATAAAGTTGGTGCTCTCTCAGGACCTGCAACACTGCCCGAAGATGAGCAGCGTGCTCTTCCTCAGAAGAAGAATAGATCAGAATATCATCAACAAACACAACCACAAACTGGTCCAGGTAGGTCCTGAAGACTCGGTTCATCAGATCCATAAAGGCCGCCGGAGCATTGGTTAAGCCGAAGGGCATAACCAAAAACTCGTAATGCCCATACCGAGTTCTGAAGGCCGTCTTACTAACATCCACATCCCTGATTCTCATCTGATAATACCCAGATCTCAGATCGATCTTGGAGAACACCCTCGCGGTCTGCAGCTGATCCATCAAGTCATCGATCCTAGGAAGCGGGTACTTATTCTTTATTGTCACTTGGTTCAGCTGCCTATAATCGATGCACAATCTCAAAGAACCATCCTTCTTCCTGACAAACAGAACTGGAGCACCCCACGGAGATGTACTGGGACGAATGAAATCCTTATCCAGCAACTCCTGCAATTGCGCCTTCAACTCAGCGAGTTCGGCTGGCGCCATCCGATACGGGGCCTTAGACAAGGGCGCCGTACCTGGTGCAAGTTCGATGGTAAACTCTACCTCTCGCTGAGGAGGAAGGCCAGGCAGCTCCTCAGGAAAAACATCTACGAACTCACAAACCACCGGCACCTCCCAAGGACTGGGACTAGCACGAACATCAGAAACAACAACAGAGGCTAAGAAAGCCTCGCAGCCACCAGCAAGCAACCTCCGTGCCTTAAAGGCAGAAATGAGAATACCTCGAGAAGAAAGCCTAATACCTTGGAAGAAGAAGGTCGGGATGTCCGGAATAGAGAAGCGCACCCTCTTCCTGTGGCAGTCCACCTCCGCATAAAAGGCTTCCAACCAATCCATACCCAGGATGATATCGAAATCACGAATAGCAAGTACAACCAACTGGGCAGGTAGTACATGACCCTCAATGGTCAAGGGAACATCCCTCAAACAATTATAAGATATCATGAAGTCTCCAGAAGGAACCTCAACCATCAGACCATCAGACAACTCATCAACGGGTGCAGAAAGAATATCTAGGAACTGCTCGGAAATAAAAGAATGCGAAGCACCCGAATCGATCAACACATGCGCAGAGTTCCCAAGGACAGAGAGTGTACCTTCCACCAAGTTGGATGCGCGAGCCTCCCTCCTGGTGATAGCCAACACTCTCCCCTGAGTCCTCAGCTTCTTCTGATCGCCATGACCCTGCCCCTGACTATGCCCCTGCGGGCACTGCCTCGCCAGATGGCCCTATTGGCCGCAAGTAAAACATCTCCTGGGAAGAGTGGGACACTGAGTCCTGCCATGGGCACCACCACACTGCTGACAAACTGCCGGAAGCCTCTGAGCTGGCTCCTGCTGTGCACTGGACACTGTCTGACTCTGCTGACCCTGCCTGGGCCTGCTGCTGCCGCTGCTGCCACTACTGCTGCCACCACCCCTAAAGAATCTCCTGAATCGGGAGCCGAGAGAAGACGATCCCGATCCGACAGAAGGAGCCGGTGCCGCTGCCTTACTCCTGCCTCGCGCTGGCCCCTGAACAGTCTGCCCTCTCTCTCGGGCCGACTGGATCTGTTGAGCCTCTACAGCTGCTGCACGCCTAACGGCTGACGCCAAGTCTGTACAACAATGGGACGCCACGAAGTTCCTCAAACTGAGCCTAAGCCCATCCACAAACCTCTCCGTGCGACGCACCTCGTCCCCAGATATGAAAGGCACGAACCGTCCCAGCGAAACAAACTTCGCCTCGTACTCAAGTACCGTCATACTCCCCTGCGTCAGATCCATAAACTCCCTCTCCTTAGCTCGCTGGACATGTCTAGGGAAATATTGTGCATTGAACTCCTTGACAAAGGTCTCCCAAGAAATTTCCCTAAGACTCCTGTCCCCATAAGACAAACTCTTCAGTGTGGTCCACCAGTCATAGGCGCTATCCTTCAGCATGAAGGTAGCCAATGGGGTCCTCTCTACTGCTGCACAGTCCATAGTATCAAAAGTCTTCTCAATCTCTCTAAGCCAATGAATGGCCTCGTCAGGGTCGGGACGACCGGTGAAGTGAGGTGGCCTCAGCTTCAAGAACCTCTCAAGTGTAGCTGTGGTCCCTCCCCGAGTACTAGAACCCTCGCTAGGATCTCGAGTCTGATATCGAGCCATAGTATCCATCATGGCCTCCATAAACTGCTCAACACTCGGCCTCCCTGCCTCGGACCCACTGGGGCATCTCCCCGCTCTCGAATAACTGGCATCCTCTTCCTGGGAGCCATCTACTCGCCTAAAATTACAAAATAAAAAGTTCTAATTAGAGTCCTAAAACCTATGCTATCGCCGTGCCTGTACGGGATAATGTATTTATTTGCCGAATTACAACATTTAACCTAGTTATTTATTTATTTGCCAGACCGTATGCTCTGATACCAACTGTAACGACCCGCCACCCTATAATCGGGGATCCGATTACTAAATGGGTACCGAATCATTAATTTGGGACCAAACCAGGATCTAGTAAGTCTGAGAAATAAATAATAAACTAAGCTAAACATTCACATCGCATTGACTTGAAATAAAAGTGCAGGAATTAAAATTATAACAATGCGACTCGATACAGCAAATAATTACATTCTCCAACGGAAGGAAATAATTAAACATACAGGCCAAAGATAAATAACAACTACATCGGGGCATACCCCGGAACAACTGCTGAAGGCACACCACACCCGGCCGCACATGCTGCTCTAAGTCTGCTGGGAGTCCTCACCTGAAAACCGCAGGGGTGAGTCTCAAGACAAGACTCAGTAGGGATCCTTCGATCCCCACTGCCCACGCACACACCCACAAGTGTAAAGTACAACTAACAGTAAAGTAACAAGTGTAGTGGCAGGTACGATATCTAATTCCCTACGTGAGAACACATGCAGTCGAAATATAATAATCATGCACATTCTAAGCCAACCGTTAGAAAACCCACAACTGCCGTCTCGATAGAACTCGCCAACCGTACAAACAACGGTGAGAAAAACCTCGACCCGCTGAGACCAAGGAGCAGCCCCTCGGATAGCACGCTCGCTACTCCGGCCCAACTGGCTCAGGTGACTACCCCTTCCCTCAGCATGAGTGACTCTCCGAATGTACCACTCCGACACCGGTACTAGCTGACCCCGGGGTTCACCAGGTGACCCTCTCTCACTAGGCGTCACCCCGCCCACGCCCCCACCGGCGCTGTGCTCACGCCCCCACTAGCACAGGGTGATAAAATGCTACAATGTTACTCCAGGTCCACAGTAACTGAAAACCCAACACAGTGCGATCCGGTCACGTAAAAAGCCCGCGATCGCATAACACACATAGAACCATCCGATCATGAGGAATCCATCTCTATCAGGTGCATTAAAACATGTGCTAACCAACTATCTAGCAGTATGAACACGTTTTACTGGCATGAATTAGTGGAATTCTGTCTTGAATCGCGTCGACCGAGGTCGACGCCATTCAAGCTCCATGTATAGGTTCATATAAATCTGTCTTCAGAATCTGGCCTTAAAAGGCGTCGACACCAGAGGACGCCGTTTAAAAGGCGTCGACATCCTCAGACGCCATTCAGCTCAGAAAACCAGGATTTTCCGAAATCTTTAAACAGGGGATTTCTGCCTTAAAAGGCGTCATGGCTACCCGACGCTATTCAAAACGCGTCGACCACCCATGACGTCTTTTAGTCCCAGAATCCCAAACTGACAAACTCTCAGTCAGGTGATTCCTGTCTAAAAGGCGTCGTGATGGCCCGACGCCCTTTGAAAAGGCGTCGTCCATGCACGACGTCTTTCAACCCCAAGAACCAGAGTTGCCATGAGCCCGATGGCTTCTCTTTTCAACCCAAACAGCCCCAAAATACCCAAAAACGGAGGAGAAAGAGGGGCACACAATCCATAGGAAATCTCAATCATAGCAAATCCCCTATATCATCAAAAGAACTCCTAAACATGCTCATTATACCCCCCAAAACCAAGGATCCACAACATGCATAAACGGGGGAAAACATGGTTTAAACACAAAGCCGTGGGAACCGTCACCCTATCGGACACTCGAACGCCTCCGAGCTTCAAGCCGTCCGCCTGTCTCTCCCCACGCCGCCGCCGGTACCGCCGAGGTCGTCCTAGCCCCACCGTGACGTCGGCCGCCGTCCGGAGAGCAGAACGCCGCAGTGGAAGTGGGGGTGGTAGGGTTAGGAGCCAGGTAGAGGATGGAGTGGAGGGAGAGGCGAAATGGTGTGAGGAAGAGAGGGAGGAGGAGGGGGCCACCGCCGGAGGAGAAGGAGAGAAGGAGAGTAGGAGAAAATGAGGGAAAGAAGGAGGGCTCGCGGGGTTAACCAGAAACTGGCTAAAACGCGTCGACATGCACGGACGCCTATCAGGTGACATGACGGCCGCTCTGACAAGAGTCTGAAACGCGTCGTCCTACACAGACGCCATTCCGACAACTTGTCAGGGCCGTACTCTGACACACCCAGAGTCGCAGTCTGAAAGGCGTCGACTCACACGGACGCCGTTCAGACGACCTGATAGGGCCGTACTCTCGCGGCCCAAAGTCAGTCCACGTGGCACCCACGTGGCAGAACCTGAAACGCGTCTGCCACGGTGGACGCCGTTTAAAACGCGTCTCGGGGTCCTGACGCGATTCGACTTAGAACCCCCGCCCCTCACAAGGGCTAGAACTACAGGGTCCGACCCGAAAACCGGATCCGAAAGTCTCGATGCTTACACGGCAGCACCTCCGAACATGGGTATAGTACAGAACCTACTACCGGAGCATCAACATCAGAATCAGATTGCCCCCATTTTGACGAATAGCCAGTCTGAGGCTAACTGAGGGCAACAATGGAAAGTAGAGGACTCTTCCTCTATTTACTCAACAGGTCACCTCCCGAGCACCGCCGAGCAAACGTCATGCCGCATTCTCCGCATACCCAAACCGCAACCCATCACCATTAAACCCATTACACCATCCACCACCACGCCTCCATTAGACAACCCTCCGCAAGCCAACTATACATCCCTCATGCCATCCAAACCACTGTTCTGCATACCATTCCCCGTTAGTCTTAGGTGGCCTACAAGCCAATATGACTTTGTAATATCGTTCATTTATTAATATAATGGTATATTATTCATTGTGTGTAAATCGTACTAATTATCGTCTCATAATGAAGTCCGTGAATATGTGCGATAGTGATCAGATTATGATGAGATCATACTAGTAAGATTGATCACTTAAACACACATATTCTTAATCATTCCTAGTCGGAGGATATCCGAGAAGGACATCGGATATCCGGTTAGACTACTACAGACTTGTAACGACCCGCCACCTTATAATAGAGGATCCGATTACTAAATGGGTACCGAATCATTAATTTGGAGCCAAACCAGGATCTAGATAAGTCTGGGAAATAAATAATAAACTAAGTTAAACATTCACATCGCATTGAATTGAAAAGGAAGTATAAGAATTAAAAGTTATTACAATGCGACTCGATACAGCAAATAATTACATACTCCAACTGAAAAGAAATAATTAGGCGTATAGGCCAGAAAATAAAATAACAACTATATCGGGGCATACCTCAGAACAACGGCTGTTGGCGCGCAACCCAAAACAGCACTGTCCTCGCTAGGCGTGCCTGGAACCCTCACCTGAAAACTGCAGGGGTGAGTCTCAATGAAAAGACTCAGTAGGGATCCTTCGATTCCCACCGCCCACTCACGCACCCACAAGTGCAGTAACACAGATACAGGTAGAATAAGCAAGTAAAGATGTAACACAATTCCTTAATTTTGATATAAAACACATGCATTCGAGATGTAACATGCACAACTCTGAAACCATTCTACCAGGGAGCCTACAACCAACGTCTCGGCACAACACGCCAACCACACAGTCGAACGCGGGAAACACCGACCCGCTGAGACCAAACAGCAACCCCTCGGATAGCGCACTGGCTACTCCGGCCTGACAGGTTCCAGGTGGTTCTGCTTCCCCCAGCACGAGTGACACTCCGAATGTACCACTCCCACACCGGTACTAGCTATACCCCGGGGTACACCAGGTGACCCTCTCTCTAGGCGTCACCCCGCCACTCCCACACTGGCACCGTGTCACTCCCACACCGACACAGGGTGCCTAAGCGCCAACAACTGTCACTCTAGGCCCACGATCGCGTAAAACACAACATGGTGCAATCCGATCACATAGAATCCAATGTCATCAAGTACATTTCTACATATGGAATTAACTAAATTATTTAACAGTGTAAACATGTGTTAATTGCATGGATTAATGGAGTTCTGACTTGAATCGCGTCGCCTAAGGCCGACGTCATTCAAGACCCCTAAACTGGTTTGTGTGAAATATGATCTCGGAAGACGGTCTAAAACGCGTCGTTCACAGATGACGCCATTCAAATGGCGTCGCTGTCCATGGACGCCATTCAGTTCCAGAGACAGAGTCTGTTATCCGGGTCAAATCGCGTCATGGGTGGAAGCCGCCTTTCTAAAAGGCGTCGCTGTCCCCCGACGCCATTCAACCTTCACAGACACGTTCTTCCTCCGCCTTCCCCCAATCCACGGGATGGAATTTCCTCCCCCTAAATACCCATTAAAACACCCGATTTTCTTATTACATGCCTTTAATATTTTCACCCCAAAAGTCCCCTAAACATGCTTAACCGAAACATACTTCAAAGCGGGAAAACATGCTTTTAAACAAAATACAGCGGGGATCGTCACCCTACCGGTTACTCGAACTCCTCCTAGCTCCAAGCCACCAACCCGCCTCGCCCCACGCCGCCGCCGGTACCACCGCGGATGTCGTTACTCCACAGGGACGTCGGCCGCTGTTCGGAGAGAAAAACGGCGTGGAGAGAGTGGTGGTGGTAGTGGTGGGAGTTAGGAGGTCGATGGAGTGGAGGGAGAGATGAAATGGTGGGAGGAAAACAAGGAGAAGGGGGAAAGCATTGCCAGGTCGCCAGAGGAAGGGAGGAGAGAGAAGAGGAAGGAGAGAACGAGGGAAAGGAGGGAGGGTTCGTGGGGTCAACCAGAAGCTGGGTAAAATGCGTCGTGCACGCCCGACGTCTTTTAGATGACAAGATCGGGATGTATACTAACAAGCCAGGGTCGTACTCTGAAAGGCGTCGTCCATCCAAGACGCCATTCAGACGATATGACCGGGGCCGTACTCTCGCGACCCAAGGCCAGCCCACGTGGCGCCCACGTGGCACAGCCTAAAACGCGTCTACCTTGCTGGACGCCGTTTAAACCGCGACGCGTTTTAGGCTGTGCCACGTGGGCTGGCCTTGGGTCGCGAGAGTGCGGCCCCGGTCATATCGTCTGAATGGCGTCTTGGATGGACGACGCCTTTCAGAGTACGACCCTGGCTTGTCAGTGTACGGCCCGGTCTTGTCATCTGAAAGACGTCGGGCGTGCATGACGCATTTTACCCAGCTTCTGGTTGACCCCACGAACCCTCCCTCCTTTCCCTCGTTCTCTCCTTCCTCTTCTCTCTCCTCTCTTCCTCCGGCGACCTGGCGATGCTTTCCCCCTTCTCCTTGTTTTCCTCCCACCATTTCATCTCTCCCTCCACTCCATCGACCTCCTAACTCCCACCACTACCACTACCATTCCCTCCACGCCGTTTAAACCGCGTCGAGCAGGCTCGACACGAAAGAAAACTGAGTCTCAGCCCCATTAGGGCCCAAACTAAGGGATCCGACCCAAAAAACTGACCCGATAACCGGATCCGAAAACCTCAATTCTTACATGACTACTCCCGCTCATAACATGAGGGTGACTGATCTCATAGTCACTTGTGTAGAGACACTAAGGCGAATTTGTAGGTACTCATTAGAGAATGAATTCATTGAACTGATCCGACTGAATCGCTGGATGGTACTATATCTCACTATCAACCAGCTTGATTCTATTGTCGCAGTTGCGTGGATGGTCCTCAGACCTGAGACACCAAGGACACCTTGTCAGTGGACTTCTATGCTTTGACCTTGGTTTATGAATCTCTAACCACAGGATTCTAAACAGCCAAGGATCGGGTACAACTGAATACCGTCGAAGGGAATTGAGTGTCAATAAGGAATCATTCTCTCTCGGTATGATGAGAGAGAATGCTCTAGGAAGGATGCGAGAAAGTCCCTGGCCAGGGCAGACGATAATATCGGAAAAGGAGTTTTCCGATATTAATCAGCCGCATCCAATCCAAGTGAGTTGACCAGTTAGGGTTTGACAGTACACCATACCCAGAGTCGACTCAAGAGTATTGTACGAATGAAGGATTATATCCACGCGGTAACGGTCGGCGGAAAGGTTCCAAGAGTTGGTTGCTATACCCCGATACCTTCCGGGTTCATGCAGTGTTGCTTGACACCCAACGTAATCAGAGGCCCGATCGAATTCAATTTGCGACATTGATTTGGTTGATTAATTAATTAATAAAAAGTTATTAATTGATTAATAAAGCCAGTGAGGAGTCATTAGGCTTATTGGGCTATTAACCGGACTAGTTATTGGGCCTAGAGGGTCACACGCAAAGGATTCTTAAGGCGATGGATAAATAAGTAGGTTTTATATAAATTGGGGGTTTTTATAAAAAACCGTGCGATTAGTATAAAATGTAGCAAACGGGCTGAGCAAGCCAAGCTATTGCTATCCCTAGCCACCCCACCTCTCTGTTTCTCTCTCTCTCTGGCGTCCCAGACATATCCGGATCCCTGGATCTGTTCCGCTGCTTCTCCGACTCCCGTCCGACTGGAAATCGTCCACGCGTTGCAGCGTACGGTGGAGACTTCGTGGGCTGCGAAGAACGAGGAACGTGAGGATATCCGTCGCGAGGAGGATCGCATGGACTCCGCTAGAGGCCGGGTGCTTGCGCTGCGTGGGAGATCCGAAGAGATGCGAGAACCCAACATTCCCCACATCACCTACCACAACCACTTATCTTAGTACTATACAACCATCTAAACCACTGGGTTATAGGCCAAGGAGAGTTAGGCATGACATCATACAGCAGCAAGAATATGAAGACGACCAAAAGGCCTGGGAAACAATGACCACCCTATGTAAAGAAGGCTGGGATCCCTTGACAAGGACCCTGCATACACATTTTGTCAAGTGGCCCGTAATCAGTCATGATAATGATAATACGGTGCTAATCACTTCCCAGTTCGATCTCCATGACATCTATGGAAGGGACCTGGCCAGACATTGCTCAGAATTGCTCACATACCAGTCCTTGGAGGCTTTGCGGTCGATGAAAAGGAGAAAATTCCAAGATTCAGAATGTGAATGGTATCGGTGGTTCAATCTGAAGGATTTGTACATTGCATTGAACAGATTATTCCTTGATTCCTCAGAGCCGAAGTGACCGCCACTAATAGACGAACCGATTGAAGGGCCTGGCACCATCTTTGACAAGAGAATTCTCCTGTCTGAGGAAACAGATGAAGGGGAGCCAGATGACCCCTATGAAGCTGGTTACAATACTGATATGCTTTGGAGGGGAACCTATCCCTCTCGCATTTTTACCCTTTACACTCTATTCCGCACTCTGCTTCTGACCCTGACTTGATCGCGGGTCATCACTGAAGATATCCGATGGGCTCCGCCCATTATGGTTACTATGTCCTTACGAGACTTTATTCCTCAACCTCCTCTTGATCTGGAGAGGATTTATGATTTAATATGGGACATACTATTGTATGATCCCCCCAATCCTTTGGCCGTAGTGCCACCTCCTCCATCTTATTCCCCTCCTATTCATATCCATTCTTGTCTCATAATTAATTCTTATTTTCTCCAAAAAAAATGCCAATTTGGCAACCTCTTTCTCTCAGATCCACGTTGAGGAAACCTCATACTTGTCCGACTGTACCCCATCGCGCAGGTCATTAGGGCAAGATTCTCTTTTAGACTTGCTCTACCCCTCCCCTCGGGAGGATTCCTCTGTATTCTCCCATGTACCCTATGATTTTTATCGTTCTTCATCCTCATTAGGTCAGGATAGGAAGTCTAGTGAAGTTAGGGAGTCTAGTGAAGTTAGAGAGTCTAGTTCTAGGTAGGTTAATCATGTTAGGAAGTCTAGAAAATCTAAGGGTAGGCAAATTCTGAATAGATACCTCAAGGATCTAGCTTTTAAATGCCTTTCTTGCTCTTAGATCCCTCAGTTGTTAGAAAATCCTATTTAGATGCTAGAAGATAGTGAAGTTAATGAGTTAGTCGATGATGGATATGGGGTGTATGAACTGATATACGAGAAAGACCCCATTATTGAAGATGAGGAAGATAACGAGGATGCGGCTGAGAGAGTGAAAAGAGATTTGATGAACCCTCAGCTGCCGTAGAAGAGCCTACCAAAGAGATTAATCTAGGAACTATAGACGAACCTAAGGTTGTCCTCGTCAGTAAGAACTTATTTAAAGTAGATGAAGAGGCAGTGGTCCAAGTTCTCAAAGACTATAAGGACACTTTCGCCTGGAGCTATGAGGATATGCCAGGGTTAGACTCATCACTAGTGGAACATCAATTGACATTAAAGGATGGAGCTAGCCCGGTTAAACAAAAGTTAAGGCGATTCCACACACAAATGGCTTTGAAAATAAAGGAAGAGGTCGAAAAGCTACATAAAGCCAAGTTTATTAGAGTTGTCCTCTATCCGCAATGGGTGGCCAACATAGTCCCGGTTATGAAAAAAGATAGGAAGGTTAGAATCTGTATTAACTTCTGAGATCTGAACCGGGCATGTCCTAAGGATGACTTTCTACTGCCTCACATTGATGTACTCATCGATAATACAGTTGGCTATGAAACATTGTCATTTATAGATGGATTCTCTAGATATAATCAGATTCGTCTTGCTGAAGAGGATCATGAGAAAACATCATTCACTACACCTTGGAGAGCATATTGTTATGTCGTTATGCGTTTTGGATTGAAGAACATTGGAGCCACTTATCAAAGGGCTATGATGGCGATATTCCATGATATGATGCACATTGATCTAGAAGTGTATGTGGATGACCTGTTAGTAAAATCTAAGACTAATGCCGAGCATGCCAAAGTTTTAGCAAGAGTTTTAGAAAGATCAAGAGAATATCAGTTGAAGATGAACCCCCAGAAATGTGTATTTGGGGTATCCTCAGGGAAGTTACTTGGATTCATTGTCAGTAAACGGGGCATTAAGATCGATCCCAACAAGGCAAAAGCTATTAGAGAAATGCCACCTCCCAAGAACTTAAAAGAATTAAGAGGATTGATCGGAAGATTGCAATTTATTCGCCAATTTGTCTCCCAGCACTCATAGAGGTGTAAGCCGTTTTACGAGTTTACCAAGCCGAGAGTCAAATTTTATTGGGTTGATAAGTGTCAAGAGGCATTTGATGGATTAAAGAATTATTTAGCAAGTCCTCCTGTCTTGAGACCACTATCTCCGGACAAACCTTTAATTCTATATATTTATGTCCTAGATGATGCAGTAGGGGCTGTCTTAGCACAAGAAGATGAAGAAGGAAAGGAGAAGGTAACCTATTATCTCTCTAAACTTTTCAACCCCGTTAAACGAAAATACACAGCGATGGAGAAAACATGTGCAGCACTTGTATGGGTAGTTCAGAAATAGAAGCATTATTTTCTGGCCCATGAAGTTCGTCTCATCGCTAGGATGAATCCCATTAAGTTTCTTCTTGAGAAATATGTCCTCAATGATAGGTTAGCGTGATGGCAAAGCTTTCTCTCTCAATTTGATATCATCTACATTCAACAGAAAGCAATCAAAGGATACACCATAGCAGAGCATCTTGCTCATCATCCCCTTCCTCGTTTTGATGTAGTCCAATCGGAGTTTTCGGATGAGGAACTGATGTTCATAGACAGAATAAAAGATGATATGTGGACTCTGCATTTTGACGGAGCTCTAAATTCCCACGGTAAGGGTATTGGCATTGTTTAGTTATCACCTGAAGGTGTCACCATTCTATAAGCCTTTCAGCTTGACTTTCTAGTCACTAACAATATAGCTGAATACGAGGCACTCCTTGTTGGCCTCGAGGCTGCTCATCTTCATGGTGCCACCAAACTTAGAATTGTGGGTGATAGCTAGTTGATTCTCCGCCAGGTGCTAACCAAATATCAAACTCTTGATCTCAAGCTCAAGCCTTATCAAGAACTTACTTCGGCTTATGCTAAGCTTTTCGCTAAATTGATCTTCATCCATGTTTCTCGAAATCAAAACATCTTAGCTGACGCTCTAGATTCCTTCGCATCATCCCTTGATTTTCCAATCAGCAGACAATCCGAATCAATCATTGTTCATAGGCGTCTTTCACCCGCCGTGAAAGACCCTTCCTTCCTTAGGATTAAGGGGAGGTTGCTGAAGAAGGTCAGAGATAGAGACATTGTGGAGAAACGAGAGATTATGTTGATGGAGTTGTTAGAAGAGATGGATGATGAACAAAAATCATGGTACTATGAGATTGCCAAGTACTGTAAAGATCAATCATATCCTGAAGAAGCCACAGCTAAAAAAAAAGAACTATCAGGAGAGTTGCTCATAGATACACTATAGTTGGAGGAGCACTTTATAAAAGAGGTTTTGATGGAGTT
Organism: Zantedeschia hybrid cultivar; assembly: GCA_030544215.1. Classification (NCBI taxonomy): domain Eukaryota; kingdom Viridiplantae; phylum Streptophyta; class Magnoliopsida; order Alismatales; family Araceae; genus Zantedeschia; species Zantedeschia hybrid cultivar. The sequence goes on from JARZZO010000009.1 coordinate 49,191,180, forward strand.
CTCTTGAGATGTTTAGACGAAGATGAGCTTTGGAAGATCATGGAAGGAGCTCGTACTGGAGTTTGTGGTGGTCATGTTAATGGACAAATGCTATCAAAGAAGATCCTTAGACAAGGATTTTACTGGCCGACCATGGAAGAAGATTGTGTAGGATATGTCCGTAAGTGTACTAAGTGTCAACTTCACGCCGACAAGATCCACTCCCTCACATCTTCACTCCATCCTGTTTCCTCCCCATGGCCTTTCTCCATGTGGACTTTCGACGTCATTGGACCCTTGGTAATCCTGATTCCGGCATTAAGCAGAAATCCTTCATTCTCACAACAACGGAATACTTCACAAAGTGGGCAGAAGCCGAAGCTTACACGGAAGTCAAAGCATCAACCGTCTGCAAGTTCATCTGAAGAACATCATCACAAGATTCGGAATTCCAAGCACCATCGTCATCGACAATGGATCGCAGTTCATATCACAGGAGCTGAAGGACCTCTGCAACAGGTATAAAATTTCATTGCATCATTCATCTCCTTATTATTCGCAAGGCAATGGCCAAGCAGAGGCAACCAATAAGACTTTGATAAAAATCATCAAAAAGACGTGCAAATCTAATAAATTCACAGACTGGCTAGAGAAACTGATTGAGGCTCTATGGGCATACCGAACTTCAATCCGCACGCCCACTGGGCAGACTCCGTATTCCTTAATATTCGGAATGGAGGCGGTAGTTCCATATGAAATCCTCATACCGTCGTTAAGAGTACAATTGAACAAAGAATTCTCCATTGATGAGCATCGTTCAGCACTCCTTGTTCAATTGGAACTCTTAGACGAGAAAAGATGGTCAGTTGCTAATCATGCACGAGTATATAAAAATAGATTAGCACGTTTTTATCAAAAGAAAGTCATTGAACGTAATTTCAAAGTTGGTGAAATAGTCGTCAAAATAATCTTTGTAAAACTTGGTGGTCTGCGTTCTAAGTTCCAACCTAATTGGGAAGGACCATATGTCATATCGCATGCCTTTCCTTGTAACGCATACCGATTAATTAATGCAGAAGGGCAAGAGTTAACTCACCCCTAGAACGGTTTGTATCTTAAGAAATACTACCCGTAGGTTAGAGAGTTAATCAGCATGGTGCAAGGACCAGTAGAACCAGAAAATTTTGAAACTCAAATTTCCTTATTAGTCTGGATAATTTAATTCAAACACATTACTACACATACTGACACGTTTGGTTCGTGAGTAATAAGAGATGTAAAGTCCGAAGGGATACCGAAAGCTTAACTAAGAGTATAAAGTGCAAATCATTATTTTTACACTCGGCCCATGATGTCGGAACAAGGCTTAGAATAGACTACCAAAAATACCCGTCATCTTAGTAGGAGGCCGTCACAAAAAAATGAGGAGATCCGTCCCATGAAAAAGAAAAAGAAAAGTGAAAGCAAAAGGCAAAAAGCCGAGCATCAAATCAAAAGGCCATTACATTACAGACGCTACCCCAACGCCATGAAATCAAATGAAAAGGGAATGCAAGGTCGTTAAATACCCCGTAAAGAAAATGACCGAATCCCAACGGATATTAAGGTAAAGAAGGGACATCTTTCTGGGTCTACAGAACCCTCTCGTGGACTTTCTAAACAAATTCTTCCTTTCTTTCTAAAGAGGTGTACTCCAAGCTTGAGGAATGGCTTAGATTGATTAAAGGTTAGACCATCGAATGGGATCACAAACGAAAACATAAGTTCAAGCACGATAAGTCTAAGTTAGATTATTGAAGAATAATTTGGGAATTAAGTTAATAAATGAGTATGTTCTTTTGATCTGAGTGCCATACTGGTCTTTTAATTTACACATTATCTCAAAATCCAAAAAAAAAGATAGATATTTCAAAATCCAAAATATATATATATATATATTTCAAAGTCCAAAAAAAGAAAGAAAAAAAAAAAAACAAATCAAATATTTCAAAACCAAACAAAAAATATTTCAATTAGCATCTGTTTGTCGCATTTGGTGTGTTTCATTTCTTTTATTTTCAGCGAGCATCTGCATGCTCGAATGTTGCATAACTCCATTTCTTTTAATGATTACCTTTGTTATTAAAGGCTTTGCCCCTTGACCCTCTTATTAAGGAAAGAATCGATTATTTAACTGGGCAAGGGGCTAAGCCTAAACGGATGCTTAACCTGTTTGTTCAAGTCATGTACAGGGCACAAGTATGTAAGTCAAAGTCAAAGGCAGAAGAAGTGCGAAAAAAGTTTCATCTATATCTCAAAAGTTTCATCTATATCTCAAAAGTTTCATATACATGTGTTAAAAGATGAAGAGTCCATCATTATTAGGACTCACAAAAAAGAAGAAAAGTACACGGTAAGTAGCCCTCATGGCTGACTCTCCCCGGCCCCCTCATTGAATTGGCTCTAGGCCTCGTCCTGGGCATCCGGTGGTGGTACTGGACGGCGGCGGTGGTGGACCCATGGTGTTCGGACTAGCCTGACCAGAGGAGATGGCCATGCTGGCTGTAATTGCGCTCGCCTGTCCGCGCTCCTGAGCCCACTACCGAGCACGTTGATATCTCTCCTTGACGCTGCGTCGCTCGTGCTTGGCGATGCACAACTGGACCCGTAGGGAGGACATCTCCGTATCCATCTGCTGCCGCTCTCACTTTCGCTCCTCAGTAATGAACTCCAGCCGAGACTGGAGACGTGAGAGTTCCCGAGGAAGGTCCCCGGTGGAGAGACGAGCCACCTGCTCCTCAAGATCTCGGACCTGAGCCGCATCAGTCTCAGCCCTCTAGAGGGCTTCCTGAAGCTCAGTAACTTACAAGAGAAGATATTGTCAGCCCAAGCAATCTATATCAAATTCAATAATAGAAGTCAAAGGTTAGAACTTACTCGAGCAGCCCGATCCTCTTCCGCAAGAGAGGCTTGGTGGATGGCAGAAGCCAGTTGACCCTGAAGATCAGCGAGGGCAGCTCATGAGCAGCAGATGAGGCAGAAGATGATGAAGCGCCATAAGAAGGGGGAGCCGCCTGGGTGTAGACGGCTCGCTGCACCAAAAGAACGACTGTCAGTGGCTAAACGTCAAAACAAATTAATTAATCAAAATGAACATTTCATAAACATGCATACATACCAGATCAAAGAGTTCTTTCTGAACTTGTTCCAGCTGGGCCTCCGCATCTTGTAGGCAGGCCCGGAGGTCGATGATCATCGCATCACGCGCATCCTGCATATCATACATACACATATTCATTCACAAATATAAAAGAAGATAATAATAAAATGAAAGACGCATGAATCATACTTACATCAAGTGGATGAAGGAGTCGTAGCTGATCGGCGTAGTGGGTCCGGTACTTTTGGAGGTAGGCAATGCTATCCTCCGCATGGGACTCCACTTGTACGCCTCGTCGGTGCCAGTCCTTGTACTGCTCGGGGAACTTGGCACGCCAGTCGGTGAGGGCCGGCTTGCCCCTCATCGATCGTCCTACTCCCTCCGGGACCTCCTCGTTGATCCATTCCTGGTGGAGGCCCAGGGTCCTCATCATGAGCCGGAGGTGCAGGGGCTCGATTTCGTTGAGGCAGTGCACTCACATCTGCCGCCCGTACCACCTCCGACCAGTTGTCACCCACGGCTGGCCTACCTTGCCCATGCCCAAGTATGGGCACCATATCACCTACATACAGGTTAGATGCATTCATAATAAATAAATTGCATTTAATAAATAAAAGATTGCATTTAATGAACAAAACTAAATGAATTAAAAACTCACCAGGAGCTCAGGGTAATCGAGGAACTGACGGCGGAGGGCTGTCAGCTGGTGGTGCTTGGGAGCGGTATCCACGATTGGCTGCCAACGGTAAGCCAATGGGATTGCGCTCGGTCTGACAATCCTCGCTCGGCCGAGTGGGAAGTAGTGATAACTCTAAACCTGCACACATGAACATGTAAGTTAGAAAGCATCATATCATATCATGCCATGTCATAAACAAATAATTAAATAATTTAATACCTGGAGGAATGGCGAGAAGCCGCTGATGGTGGTCTCGCGGTCTGGCATGACCGCGGACAAATCTGCGAATAGGTGGGCCAGGAGGGCCGCGCCCTAAGCATACTCATGTAGACTCTCTAAGTCGTCTCATAAACTAAGGAACCTACAATGGATGTGGTCACCCTTCGTGCCGAAAAGCAACCGACTAAAGAAGAAAACTAGAAAGATTCTCAACTGCTTGTCTACCTCCTCCTCCTGACTAGGGTCACTATAGTAGGTGACAGAGGAAGATCTAGCTAATCTATCTCTAAAGGCCTCGCAGGTCTCGTCTGATCGCCGCCTAGGCTCTACTAACCCTAAAGTTGCCTCTCCCTCTACTCTACGGACTGTCCTAGACTCTCTATCAAAACTAGACACCTCTATGCCTAGGAGACTCTCCGCCAGTCCACGGTAATCGGGGTAAGTTACCTCGCTCACCGTCCTACCTTTTACCCTAAGACCTGTGATCCTAGCTACATCCTCTAGGCTGGAGACCATATGTCCCAAAGGCATTATGAAAGCCCTGCTCTCCACATGCCAACACTCCCTGAGCGCCTGTAGAAGAACTAGGTCGAGCCAGAAGGGCTCGATGTCTAGGATCTCCCCGAACCCCATCTGGCATAGTCGTGCCTTTTGGAAATTCGGGAGTCCTCGATAGGCCCCAACAACCAGGCCCCAAGATATCCGGGCCCTCATCGTCCCCTGCAAATAAATTCAACAAGTTTCATTAGATAAAGGACATTAATTCAAATAAAAATATTATGACTAAAGGGCGTCTGGTATGGTAGACGCCCATTAAAAGGCGTCTACATATCTAGACACCTTTTAGCCCAACTTTCTACTCCATTTTAAAAGAACAATTTCACTTTGAATGGCGTCGGACCAGAGCGATGCGCTTTAAAAGGCGTCACCTGGTCTGGACGCCGTTCAAAGACGATTTTCGGACTTTTTCCAAAAGTCCCTTTCCTCATCCCATTTAACTAAAAATTTCATCCACTATAAGCTTACCAGGTGAAGACCTTCTTCTTCATCTCCTCCTTCGATCGCCGCTAGTGGAGGGATATCCTCGCCGAGGAATGCTGCCGCCGCCTCCAAAATCCTTGCCTCCTCGGGAAGGACTTCGTGCTCATCTCTCCTCACCAGGCGCATGGAACAGCGGCACTTGCCGCTTCCCCTTGATCCCTTGCCTTGTTCCATGATTAGAGGATGATAGAATTTGAGGGAAAGAAGCTTGGGGCGTGAAAAAGAAGCTTGGGTTGAGATAACTAAAGAGGAAGAGAGCTTGAAGGAAAGAGAGAGGTGAAGGAGACTGGATCACCGGAGAGCAAGAAAGATGGCCGGAATTGAAGATGATCGTCGAAGAGGATGAAGAAAGTTTTGGGAGAATGAGGAAGAAAGGCCTCGGGCTCGCGCAGTTTTGTTTGGAGAACTTAAAATGCATCGAGGAACAACGACGCCATTCAACGCACATAAACTGAGGCGGCAAAATGGAAATTTTGAAATCTGTAAACTGCGTCCCCGAAGCACGACGCGTTTCAGATTAAACCGCCAATTCTGGTCAGAGCCGTACCATATATAATGATTAAACGCGTCCTTGAAGTACGATGCCTTTCAGTGGATTAATTAGGGATTAATGGCATAATTATGTGGAAAAGTAGGAGAGAGAATTGAAGGGCGTCTACACATGTGGACGCATTTTAGGCATAATTTGGCATTTTAAGGAATTGATCTTTGAATTTCGAAAATTAATTATGATTGAAAGGCGTCTTGGTTGGACGACACTATTTACACTAAAAAAATATATTTTTAAGGAAAAATCATAGTTTTACTTAAGGAAAAATCCTGGATAAATTACAGAACTTTAAAGATTGATTTCTACTGATTTTTATTAAAATAAATTCTTTATTACATCAAATATCAAGAAGATAAAGAGAGCTTTCAAGGAAGAATTTCCCGAAGCCCCATTACATATAGATATGCTAATCCTCTATAAGCTTCATAAGAAAATTTTACACGATGATTGAAGCTAATGTTCCACAGTGTAACTATAAGCTCAGTTGCTTCAAAGTCTTCATCAGATTCTAAAGTGCGCTTCTTGATTGAAGAGATGTGAGAAAATTCTGAAAATTCATGACGAGACATGCTGAGTTGAGTAAAGCAGCGATGAGGATTATACAGCACAAACTCAGTTGTCCCAATCAGTCGGAACTCTGCACCAGCTGTACGACGTACTTGAATCGATTTCCCTACAAGAGCAAGTGGAGAAGAATCGAGTCCGTACGATGGCATGGTTTTGAAATAAGTTCGCCACTCAGCTCGAGTCTTGAGTTTGGGTACTCGATTGATCATCCTTTCATTGAACTTTACGATATTGGAAATATGAAATATTAGACTGTTTTGATAAATCTGAGATGGTCTTGCAGAATTCCTATTATGATACTCGAATTTGAAGTGCAACTCAACCCATAGAGCAAAGAGAAGCATGCAACCATGAGGAGGCTGATCTATAGATGCTGCAGAAAGCCCACTGTAGAGATAGGCTAGGATCGCCGTGCCAATCTGTTTTCCGTCAAAAATCTCACAAATTGCACTAACTTGATCATCCTCCAAAATATTGTCCTGGGCAGGAAAGAATAAAGCTCCAGCTAGGCATGTGGTGAATGTTTTCATCACGTTCTCAGTATCATCCTCTTTGAGTTCCTCAATCTCATACAAGGTCAACTCTGCCAACTTTGCGAGGTTGATCCCTTTCTTAGTAAGGCATCTTTGAACTTCTTTTGGATCCTTCATAATCTTCATCAATAGTTGTTGACCTGTGATCTTTTCTCTCAAAAGTGCCATCTTGTTCAGGATTAGTTCATCATTGTTCAGCTTAATCTTAGGAAGGCCCAATAGGAGTTCGGCCTCTTCAAGGAGTATGGTGGATTCAAATTCAACAAAAAGAAAAGTACGGGTTTGTGGATGCCATAATTCAATTAAAGCTCCCATCGTTGCCCAGTCCACATTTGAACTCTTATAATGCTTTGCATGGATAACTAAACCTTGGATATTCTACTTGGAAACATAAGATTGCATGGAGATAGTGATATTTTTCGCAAGCTTTCGAATCCAAGGAAGAGAAGAGAATTTTCCTGGGCCGGGAAAAAGAGGATATGCCTAGATAAATAAAAAAGATTGCTATAATTCCATGAAGAACTTGAAGAACATGAAGAAAGGGGGAATTGAAGAAGAAGAATTGAAAGAAAAAGAAAGATTAACTTACTTGAAAGTTAGGATCTCGCCCGCTAAGATGATCTTTCACACCAAAAAGTTTCTCGATTGTCTTCTTCATCCTCTTGTTTGAAAAATCCATCTTGATATTTCTTGAACTTTGAAGAAAATTCCTTACTTTGATATCTAGATTGTGTATGGATTTGCCTTAATACAAGTTAGGGAACCTTATGTATAGAGATTTATGAAATTGAAGAGTCTTTTCCGAATTAGAGAAGGGATATGCATGAAAAGAGTTGGAGTCCGGATGGAACATAGGGAAACTTGTTTCTGCGACTTAAAAGGCGTTGATGAACGGCGACGTTACTTAATTTATTCTAATGGCGTCGGCGCGACACAACGCGTTTAAGAGATTTCCTGTTATTTGTCCGAAATTCTATGTTTATCCATGTTTAATGTTTAATTGAGTATTTGCTTAGAGTTACTGATGATTTTGAGTGCAGGAAATTCAAAGAAATGACAATAAGGCTGAAAAATCTCAAGAAGATCTCACTGTGGGAGTTATTGAGTCCCGACCGTGGCTAAAAAGATAGTTATCTCTATCCTTGTATTATTTCATGTAATTGATTTGCATTATTATTACTATATGTTACATGTTTACTAGAGTATATCAAGGACCTTGTGGTTTTGATGAAACTGGAATTTGAGTTTCCCTTCAACAAAAACAGTGATAATTCTAGAGGATTCTTAATCGTACGGATAGGCCGTTAGATCGTTAATTAATGAGGACAATGGTTCCGCTTTTTGTGAAACAATACGTGGATAAACGAGCTTCGACTTAGCACTGAATTACAGAATTGGTATCTTGACTCGTTAATGACAATTTAACAATATTATCCTTAATTAATTTATATTTTATTTAATTTTATATTTTTCTTTTAGCCCAGCATGTATCATGTAGGACTTTGATATCATTGTGATAAGAATTAATTATGGATTAAATATCACACCATTGATCAAATAATTCTTGACATGATATGAAATATTCTATTCTGAATTGAGTATCTCGATTATCTTTGAGGTTCGCTTGAAGATATCCTAGAAATTCTATCCTTTCTTGGATTCTTTATATCAATATTCCATGTTTTCTTTTTAAATCCATCATGGTTACAGCACGTCCACATTGGCTGGCGACCGCTCCCCATGATGAAACCTGCAAGGTTTGTGACCTAGGGTACTTCCCAATCGTGGAGGTTGATCGACCTTATTTTGTTTCCTTGTCTATCTCATCTAAACATGATTGATTCCATTGATTTCTTTGAATTATCTTCACTGATCATTTTGAGAAAAATTTCCATCATATGATGTTGAGTGCGTGTCTCATTATACCTTGGCATTACTTTTTCAGTACATTCCATTTCATTACACTCCCTTACAAAGTCAATGCCAAGGTGGAGCAGGTGTAGACACGTTAATTTTGACATCATTTTGAGAAAATTTCATATCATATAATAATACTCCAAAGTGGTTTGATATTTAATCATTGATTAACTTTTATTATTTTTCTAGATTAATTGTCTAAATAACGTCGGCCTGTACAGATGCCATTTAAGTTTATTAATTAAATTAATTTTAACTCAGATTTTTAATAAAATATGAAAATTATCTTAAAAAACGTCTACCTTTGAAGACGCCTGATGTAGCCGAAGCTATCACGACCAGATTTCGAGGCTGGAATCCGAAGAAGTGGATCCAAAGCCGGTTCGGATCGGTGTTTTAGAGGCCCGACGGGGATCCGGAAGGCGAAGGATGCAGAGGCGAAACCGGAGGTCCGAGGCCGAAAGCCGCTCGGTCGGTAGTTGGCTTGCCTTCGAGAAGTTGAGGCCGAAGCTCCTTCGGCTGACAGAGGGATGGCGCGAAAACCGAGTCTCCTTTGGTCGAGGGGCAGCCGGCGTACGGCGTCGAGACCAGAGGGAGGAGTCCGAGGTCGGCGGCCGAGACCGATTCGGGGAGGTCGGTGATGATTCGAACCGAGCCCCTACAGGAGGGAAAGAAGAAGAAACCAGTCAGCAGGAGTCCCGGGCTTCGGCCCTTAGGAACCCCCTCCGACGGTTAAGTTAGCTTCTGAAGATGATTCGATTCAGAAAGCAAAGAGTAGCTTTAATGCTTTTTGGACTATAGTCCTTTAGGATCTCGGAGGCATAAGATTGCGTACCTTTGGCAATAAATAGCGGTGTATTTATAGCAGAGGATAAAGGATGGTTAACAGTGGCAGCCGATATAGGACTAAACGCGGGCTTACTGGTAAACCGCCATAGTGCTTGGTCCGCCATCGGAGTGGGCCGGACTCGGCTATCGGGCTGAAGGGGGTTGGGCCGCTGATGGGCTGAAGCCTGCTGGGCCTTGGGCTGCCGTGCTATCCCCGGGCCGTAGGCTGATGGGCCGCTGGTGGGCTGAAGCCTGTTGGGCCGGGAGCGACGGTACCGCTTATGGGCCAGGGCTGTTGGGCCGCTGATGGGCCGAAGGCTCCCTGAGGGCCTCGCACTGCTGCTGCTGGGCCGAACGGGGTTTGGGCTTGTTTTAATGGATCGAATCGGATTCTGCCTCATCACATAGCCCCCCACTCTTGTCTTCCTCAGTTCTGAGATGGCGAGAGTATAGCCCGAAGCTTGTCTGAGAAATAATGCACTCAGGTGTTTCACCCGAAGCTCTGTTTCCTTTGAGGAGGGGGTGCCCTCGGTCGGCCGAGGACTACGTAGTTGCTTCGTCTTCATTCGGGATGGCGACGAAGGCTTTTGCCTCTAAGAGCGAAGGGCCGAGCCCTCTGACTCGTGCCAGGCTCCATTAAATGGACGGGACGGGCGTCGCTTCGTGAAGAAGCACGGGACACGCGTCGCGCATCCGGCCGCTCTGTTAAAAGCACAAAAAGATCATGACCGCTCACGGGTCGCGGATCGCCTCGGCTCTCTGCCCGAGGTGCTACTCGGATTGCCGCCGCTCTCTCTTCCGGCACGCGGATCGGGACACGTGGCGGCATCCGAGTGGTCAGCCGAAGGGTCGGAGCGCTTTCGGCCGTTGATCGCTTTGCTTCAAGTCCCGGAGTCTGCCTGCCATCATTGCCGAAGGACGGTACACGTGGCGGACATCCGAGAGGAGCGACGAGACGAAGGGGATGATCTCGGCCGTTGGCTTCGGCGGGAGGTGCTTCGGATGGAGCTTATAAATAGAAGCCCTCAGCAAGGCACTGTTCTTCTTCCTGCTGTTGCGCCTACATTGCTCTGTGATCACCCGAGCTCTCCCTCCTCTCCGGCGAAAGGTTAGCTCTTTGGAGGCGTCGTCCGAGCTTGATGGCCATTGTGGAAGGATCTCCATCCCTCGGAGCGTCTCGTTGGTGGAGCTGGGTGGCTCGAGAGGCTGCACTCGGTCCAGGAGAGATTTCTTTCCCCTTCCTGAGAGTAAGCCTCAATCTCCCTTCTCCTCTACGTGACCCTATGGTCCGCAGTTCCCCTTCTAGCGAGGTTACTCCTTCGGACGAGGAGTATACTCCTTCCCACTCTTCCAAGTCTTCTGTGTCATCTCCCTATACTCTGGACTTCCCCACTACTGCGATGTCTGGAGAGCCTGAGGTTTCCGGGGCCGAGGCCTCCGAGGCCGAGGGATCTGAGGAGGCTCGCAATCCGGGCCAGGCTTCTATCTCGGGACGTCGTCGTCCCGAGACTACTTCGGAAGCATCCTGCGCCCTCTCGGAAGCGGAGGTTAGCAACCTTGCTTCTTACTTCCAGCTTCCTTCCTGGACGACCCCCCATCGGCCTGGCTCCACCACTAGGGCCAACACTCCCCGCCCGGGTTCTTTCTCTATCTATGAAGATAGCTTCCAGGCGGGCTTTCGTCTTCCTCTCTCCACCTTCGTCATCAATCTTCTCTGCTTCTACGGGCTGGCTCCGTCTCAGCTCTTTCCCAATTCCTGGCGTACCGTATACGGTTTCTTGGCCGTGTTTGCCCGTATACAGATCACTCCTTCCATCAACGTCTTCCGCTATCTCTTTAAAATCTAAAGGCAGGGGAGATCCGAGTGGTATTGCTTCGTCCCTCGGATCGGCCGAAGCATCTTCTCCGGGAAGCCCTCGTCCATCCATGGCTGGAAGAGGAAATTCATCCTCATTTCTTTGCTGGAGAACGAGAAGAGCGTGTGGCCCTTTCCTACCGAATGGGCGCCGCTGGCCGCAGGCCTCTCGGATCCTCCCGTTCTGACCCCCGTCCAGAGCACCCTTGTGGGCCACATCCAGATCATGGCCCCGTACAACATCTGGGGGCTTCTCATTAATGCAGAGCGGCTGGTGAATGCCGGGGTATGGCCGGATCCTCAGTCCGATCCAGAGCGGGCCTTCCCCTATCTCCCTCCCGGGGAGACTCCGCAGGGGAGCGAAGAAGGTGCTGCCGCTCCTCGGGCCGAAGCTCCTCCGGCTGACGAGGCTGGTGAAGTTTCGGCCGAGGGTAAGTCGGCTTTAAGTTGCAACATCTCGTGTTATTTCGTTTCTAACGCTCCTTCTCTTGTTTACAGCAATGGCCGGGATCGACGCCCTACTCGCCCGGATATCCGATCAGCGCGGTCAAGGCCGGCTACAACCCCCGCAGGCGGCAGGCGGGTCTGGTCGAGGCGCAGGAGCTCCGAGGACTCGAGGCGGGGTTCCGAGGACTGCAGCCTCCACCGAGGGCCGTGCTGCTGCCGCTGCTCTCGAGAGGGAGTGGAAAACCAAATTCGCCGCCCGAAGGGGCGGCCGGTCGTCGAAACGGCCTCGGGAGGAGGAGCCCGAAGAGGCAGAGCCGGCTCCATTGATAAGGAGGTCTGCCGGGGCCCGAAGGGCCGCAAGGTTGGCGTCTCCCGAGGCGCCGAGGGGCGACTCTCCTCCGGCCGTGATGGCAGGGGCGGAGGATGAAGGAGCCGAGTTGCAGGTGCCTCGCACGCAGGAGCGCGAGTTGTGGGTCCCCCAGCCGGGGATCTACAAGGACGAGAGCATGGAGGACTCCCAGACGTGCCTCCGTCTGCTCTGCAGTCTCACTCTCCCTTCAGCCTTCGAGGAGCTGAGGGAGTATTCGGTTACCGACCTGGCGGCGATGAGCGCCCGGTTGGCGGTCCAGGTAAGAAGTTTCCGAGTGCGCTTCAGTTTGGCTTTCCTTAGCCTCTCTTTAATTCTCTCTGATCCTTATCTACTTTCGGTCCGCAGGCTGCAGTCACGGGCAGCGTCCTGATTCACCATCAGGAGCTGCTCCGGAGCAAGCTCCTGGAGGCCGAGAGGGCGTCGGCCTCGGCAGGCTCTGGCGAGGGCTCTTCGGCGGGGCCCAACATTGAGCCCATGATTGATGGGCTAGTGGCCACGATTGCCCAGACGCGGGCACAGCTGGAGGAGAGGGCAGCAGAGGCCCGCGCTTCTGCCGAGGCCAGGACGAAGGCCGAGCGGGAGAAGGCAAAGGGCGATCGGGAGCTCGCTGCTGCTCAGGCCGAGATCCGGGCCCTTAAGGCCCAGATCCAGGACAAGGACTCCCGGCGGGCTTCTGAAGAACGCCGCCATGCCGAGGAGATCTCGGCCCTGAAGGAGGAGCTGGAGGAGGCGGCGGACTCGGACGTAGCTGATTATAAGGCCGGCCCGGACTACACTGAAGAGATAATCCAAGCTCAGCTGCTAGCGGGCTCCTCGGTCTTCGACCTCGGGCTGGCTGTCGCCCAGAAGGCCTGCCCGAGTGTTGACTTAACCGGGGTTGCCTTGCCGATGGGTGAGGAAGCCAAGGAGCTCCTGGCTTGGTGGCAGGGACTTATGGCCGAGAGGGCCCCGGCCTCGGTGGAAGCGGACGAGGCCGCACCAGCTGAGGCCCCTGCCGAAGCTGCTCCTGCCGAGGCTGTGCAGATTGTTGATTCTCCTTCTCCGTCTCCTGGCCGAATCCCAGCCGAAGTGGAGGAGGCAGCAGAAGACTGACGCGGGGACCTGCCCCGGTTTCCGCTTCTTCTTCTGTTGTAAGCCCTCGGCCAGGGATATGGCCGGTTAACGCTTCTTCTTCTGTCGTAAGCCTTCGGCCAAGTGTATGGCCGGTTTTCACTTCTTCTTCTGTTGTAAGCCCTCGGCCAGGGATATGGCCGGTTTTTGTACTTCCTTTTTTGTGAATACAAGAAGTATTTCCGGCTTTACCTTGATATCTTATGAATGATCGACCGAATCTGGTTCTTTAGAAATTCGAGATCCTGTCGTCTGTTTGTTATAGCTTGCAAGGCCGAGACCCGATGTGGGTTCGGATAGGAAGTTATAGAATATGTCGCTTCCCACGCGGTTCGCGTGGCCGAAGCCACTCCCGCTCTTGCTTATGCGGACTGGACATACCTCGCCGCTTCTCGATCAGGTATATGTGGCCGAAGCCACCCTCGGATCAGGTTACCTGCGGGCTTAATAAGAAAGCCGTGCCGCTCCCGATACGGTTTGCATGGCCGAAGCCACTCCCGGTACGGTCTACACGGACTTGGAATGCCGTGCCGCGTCCTGATCCGGATTACATGGCCGAGGCCATTCGTCGGATCGAAGGATCTGCGGACTTTAGAAAACCTTGCTGCTCCCCGATACGGTTTGCATGGCCGAAGCCACTCCTGGTACGGTTTACACGGACTTGGAATGTCGTGCCGCGTCCTGATCCGGATTACATGGCCGAAGCCATTCGTCGGATCGAAGGATCTGCGGACTTTAGAAAACCTTGCCGCTCCCGATACGGTTTGCATGGCCGAAGCCACTCCCGGTACGGTTTACACGGACTTGGAATGCCGTGCCGCGTCCTGATCCGGATTACATGGCCGAAGCCATTCGTCGAATCGAAGGATCTGCGGACTTTAGAAAACCTTGCCGCTCCCGATACGGTTTGCATGGCCGAAGCCACTCCCGGTACGGTTTACACAGACTTGGAATGCCGTGCCACGTCCTGATCCGGATTACATGGCCGAAGCCATTCGTCGGATCGAAGGATCTGCGGACTTTAGAAAACCTTGCCGCTCCCGATACGGTTTGCATGGCCGAAGCCACTCCCGGTACGGTTTACACGGACTTGGAATGCCATGCCGCGTCCTGATCCGGATTACATCGCCAAAGCCATTCGTCGGATCGAAGGATCTGCGGACTTTAGAAAACCTTGCCGCTCCCGATACGGTTTGCATGGCCGAAGCCACTCCCGGTACGGTTTACACGGACTTGGAATGCCGTGCCGCGTCCTGATCCGGATTACATGGCCGAAGCCATTCGTCGGATCGAAGGATCTGCGGACTTTAGAAAACCTTGCCGCTCCCGATACGGTTTGCATGGCCGAAGTCACTCCCGGTACGGTTTACACGGGCTTAGAATGCCATCAGGTTTCCCGAAAAAGAGACCTTTATTTATCTCTTCCGGCTAAAAGTTCGGGAAAAAGAGGTTTACATAAAATAATGCCGAAGGCGCTCTACATTCCAGGTGCGAGGGAGAGGTTGTCCCGGAAGGGTCTCCAACCGATAAGCCCCTCGTCTGATCACTTCTTTGACCCGGTAAGGCCCCTCCCAGTTGGGGGCAAGCTTGCCTGAGGCTTCGGCCGGTTTAGAAGCATGAGCATTCCTCAACACGAGGCTCCCGATTTCGAAGCTTCGGGGCTTTACTCGAGTGTTGTGGTACTTGGCCATGCGTTGCTGATAAGCTGCCAGCCGGATACGAGCCTTATCTCGGGTCTCTTCGATGAGGTCCAGATGATCTTTTAAGCCTTCTTCGTTGGCTTCCGGATGGTAAGCAATGACTCTGGGAGATGGAAGACCGATTTCCACTGAAATAACGGCCTCTACCCCATAAGCCATGCGAAATGGAGTCTCGCCGGTAGGAGTTCGGCTCGTCGTTCGATAAGCCCACAGAACACTCGGCAGCTCCTCTACCCATCGGCCTTTGGCTTCGCCGAGGCGGGTTTTCAGTCCCTGCAGCAGGCTTCGGTTGGTAACTTCGACTTGGCCGTTTGCTCGAGGATGGGCCACCGAAGTGAACTTATGGAGTATGCCGAAGCTGGCGCAGTTGTGGCTGAATCGTCGGCTGTCGAACTGCTTTCCATTATCCGAGATGATAGCCCGGAGGATGCCGAACCGGCAGATGATGGACTTCCATACGAAGTTCCAAGCATTGCTATCGGTTATTGACGCGAGGGGTTCGGCTTCTACCCACTTGGTGAAATAATCTACCGCCACGATGAGGAATTTTCTCTGGCCGGTGGCGACGGGAAAAGGCCCCAGGAGGTCGATTCCCCATTCAGCGAAAGGCCAGGGGTCGGATAAGGGGGTCAGAAGGGTGGCTGCCTGGTGGATGAGGGAGCTAAACCTCTGGCACTGGTCACAGCGCCGTACGAGGGCTAAAGCGTCCTCTCGGAGTGTCGGCCACCATTAGCCTTGCCTTAGAAGCTTGTGAGCCAGGGCCCTTCCTCCCGCATGCGCTCCGCATACCCCTTCATGTACTTCTCTCGTGGCATAGTCAGCTTCAGTCGGGCCGAGGCACCGCAGCAGGGGTCGGCCGAAGGATTTCTTGTATAGCATCCCGTCCAGGAGGAGGAAATGGGTCGAGTGTTGCCGAATGTGCTTCGCCTCCTTTGGATTTGGCGGGGTTTCTCCTCGGAGAAGGAAGGCGACGAGGGAGTCATCCAGGTCTCGGCTTCCGCCTCAGTGATTTGCATGGCTTCAGGCTCGCCGAGACTTGGTTTTGCGAGTTCCTCTACGAGGATCATTCGGCCTCCTCCCCCGTCTTGAGTGGACGCCAGCCGGGAAAGTGCATCGGCTCGGGCATTCTCGGTTCTCGGGATCCTCACGATTTCATAAGAATCGAAGTGAGCGAGGATCTTGCGAGTCACCTGGAGATAAGATGCCATTACTGCATCCCGAGCCTCGTACTCTCCGGAAATGTGGCTGGCGATCAGTTGGGAATCGCTGAAGGCTTTCAGGTTCCGGGCGCCGAGCTTCTTCGCGGCCCGGAGGCCAGAGATGAGAGCTTCGTACTCGGCGGCGTTATTAGTTGCTAGAAAGGAGAAACGCAAGGCGTACTCCGTGATGATTCCTTCGGGTGAGGCCAGGATCCATCCTGCGCCGTTGCCCGTGGAGCACGCGGAGCCGTCTACGAAGAGTTGCCATTCGTCTGCTGGCACAGGAGCCGAAGTGGCCTCGGCTTCGGGATCGTCGGGTTTCGGCTAAAGTGTTGAAGAAGCGCCGGGGGTGAGTTCGGCGATGAAGTCTGCCAACGCCTGAGCCTTTATTGCCACCCGAGGTGCGTAGGAGATGTCGAATTCTCCTAGCTCAATCGCCCACTTGGCCAACCTGCCGGATACCTCCGGCCGGGAGAGAACCTGCTTCAGGGGCTGGTCAGTGAGGACCTTCACGGAATGGGCCAGGAAATAAGGCCGGAGCCTCCTCGCGGACGAGACGAGGGCCAGAGCCAACTTCTCCAGGGCGAGATATCGGAGTTCTGCTCCTTGAAGGGCTCGGCTGGTATAGTAGACCGGCTTTTGAACGCCATCTTGATCTCGGACGAGGACGGCGCTGAGAGCCGTCTCGGAGACTGCAAGGTACAGGCTGAGAGGTTCACCGGGGACCGGCTTGGACAGAATGGGGACTTTGGAGAGGTAGGCCTTCAGCTGGTCGAAGGCCATTTGGCACTCGTCCGTCCACTCGAAGCTATTAGCCTTCTTCAGCAGCTTGAAGAAGGGGAAGCAGTAGTCCGCCGCCCTTGACATGAAGCGGCTGAGGGCTGCGATCCTCCCGTTCAGCTTTTGTACCTCTCGGAGGTTTGCCGGGGGGCGCATTTGCATGATGGCTGAAACCTTCTCGGGGTTAGCTTCTACCCCTCGGTGCGTGACCATGTAGCCGAGGAACTTCCCGGAGACTACCCCGAAGGCGCACTTGGCTAGGTTCAGCTTCATCTTGTACCGTCGAAGGGCGGAGAAGGTTTCGGCCAGGTCGGCCAAGTGATCTTTGGCGACGCGGCTCTTTACCAACATGTCGTCGATGTAGACCTCCATGTTGCGGCCAAGTTGCGGGGCAAAGACTTTATTGACGAGGCGCTGAAATGTCGCACCGGCATTCTTCAGACCGAAGGGCATCCGGGTGTAGCAGTATAAGCCCAGATCGGTCGTGAAGCTGGTTTTGTTCTCGTCATCCGGATGCATCCGGATCTGGTGGTAGCTTGAATAGGCGTCGAGGAAGCTTAAGAGCTCGTGGCCGGAAGTCGCGTCCACCACCTGGTCTATCCAAGGCAGCGGGAAACTATCCATTGGACAGGCCTTATTGAGGTTGGTGAAGTCCACGCACATACGCCACTTGCCATCCTTTTTTGGCACCATCACCACGTTGGCGATCCATTCCTGATGATGCACCTCTCGGAGGTGTCCGGCATCCAGCCCCTTCTGCACTTCTGCTTGGATAGCGGCTCTCCTTTCTTGATTGAAGGTGCGCCGCTTCTGCTTTACTGGGGGCTGGTTATGATCGGTATGGAGTCGGTGCTCTGCTACCTCCGGGTCAACCCCGGGCATATCCGCCGGAGACCAGGCGAAAACATCGAGGTTCTTTTTCAAGAACTCGGTAAGCTTCTCTACTTCGGTCTTCTCCAGGCCGGAACCTATCATTAGGGTTCGTCCTTCGCCTCTCGGAACCGGAATGGCGAGGAGTGCTTCTCCTGGAGATGCCTCGGCTGATGACTCGATCGCCAGGGTTTCGGCTGCAGCCTTCCCTTTGACCGAAACCATGTAGCATTGCCGGACTGCTTCTTGATTCCCCCTGGCCTCGCCTATTCCATGGCTGGTATGGAACTTCAGCTTATGATGAAAAGACGAAGGCACGGCTCCGATCCCGCCAATTAGCCTTCGGCCGAAAATGGCGTTATAGGCTTAATCGATTTTTACAACGGCGAAGTCCATTTCGACGGTTAATTGCCGAGGGGCGGAGCCTAATGTTACAGGGAGTCGGACAATGCCCTCTACTCGGCAGGGCGAGCCGTTAAAACCAAAGAGGGGGCCCCGGTGAGGCTTCATATTAGCCTCACCCAATCCCATTTTTTCAAAACAGTCATAAAACAAGATATTTGGGGCACTTCCATTATCCACAAAGATTCTATGTACATCATAGCTATTTATTACAGCTTGTATGACGAGGGCGTCGTCGTGAGGAACCTGAAGGTGATGTCTTCTTGGCGAGGCCGCTTCGGCTCGACGTCGACAGTTGCTATCGTGGCAGCGCTGCGCTGTCGTGGCCTTGACCCTTCCCTCAGTCCCCCGGATATCATCATAATAGACCCAGAGCTGGGTCTTTGATGGGATGCTTCTACCGGGGCCGAGGTGACCTTCGGCGGAGGAGCGGCTTCTATTGCCGGGGGTTGTTGCATGGGCGTCGCAGAGGCGTCCCGGTTCCGCTGCGGCGGGGGCTGCTCCCGTCGGTACTGCGGTAGTCTTCCCTCCCGGATGAGGCGGTCTATTGCTTCTCGGAGCTGCCGGCACTCATCCGTCGTGTGGCCGATCTCCCGGTGATACTCACGATATTTGCCGGGGTACCTTCGGCGAGGATCCGTTTTGATGCGATCTGGTCGCCGGATCATGCCCTTCACCTCCATAAGCATCCGGGAAGGGAGAGCAGGCAGGGGTATATACCGCTGTGGCGGGTCCCGTCGCCTCTCCCTGTCCCAGTCCTCCCAGCGGTATCGCTTTCGGGAGGGCTCTTGGTCTTCGGGCCGATGTCGGACCACCTGCGGGGTAGGTGCCGAGGAGGCTTCGGCTGCGCCTTTACCTCTGGACGTCATCAGGGCCTCTCGGTTGATGTATTTATGGACCCGGGCTACGAGGTCCTGGAAGGTAGGGGGATGGCGTTTCCCGATGGAGCCGAGGAGCCCTTCGTCCCGACACCCGCTGATCACGGCCGAGACCGCGATTGAGCTGTCGAGGTTCGGGATTTTGGCGGCCTCGGTCCGGAATTTGGTGAAGTATTCCTGGAGAGTTTCGGTGGGGCCTTGCCGGATGTCTAGTAGGCTGGCGGAGGTTTTGCACTGCCGGGTGGCATCATAGAACTGGTCGATGAACAACTGGCCCAACTGAACGAGAGAGTGGATGGAGTTGGGGGCCAGTGTCTCGAACCAGGTGAGGGCGGTCTTTTCAAGGGTGAGGGGGAAAAGGCGGCAGCGGACTGCCTCGGCGACCCCTCGGACCCGGAGGTAGGCATTGAATCTCTGGAAATGACAGACCGGATCTGTCATTCCGTCGTAGAGAGGGCCCTTCGGCAGCTTGAAATTGGGGGGCACCTCAGTATCCAGGAGCTCCGCTGTGAAGGGGGTCTGCTCCAGGATGTTGCTGGCGAGAGGCGCCCCGTAAGGCCGAGACACCATCTGCTGCATCTCCTTGCGCATTGCCGTCAGCCGCTGATCCAGATCTGGGACGGTCGAAGTAGCGACTGATGGTCCTCCGGTCCGGGCCGGACGGAATTCTTACGAAGCATAATCCTGCTCTATCAGGTGATGGGCGCGAGGAGCTCGGGTAGGCAGTGCCGAGGGCTCGTTGCGTGTCGCCATGGTTTCGTTGGGGGAAACCGGTGTAGGCGCCGGCCGGAACTGGGCATCTTGCACTGGGTAGAGTGGGGGGAGCGGCGCTTGCTGAGGAAGCTGTCCCACCAGCCCTACGCGCTGGGCGATGGCAGATACCATCTCCTGGAGGGGCGCTAGGGAGGCGATGGCAGCTGCTAGCGTTGCCATTTGCTGCTGGAGTACCCCCACTCGGTCTTCCGTGGCGGGAGAATATGGTATGACTGGCAGAGGCAGGCTCGGCGGGGCAGAAGGGGCGCCTCCGGAAGGCAGCATCTGCGCCGAGGCCTCCCGTGCCTCTGTTTCGCTCTGTCCGGACCGTCGGGTGACAGGTCGTTGTGACATGAATTGTTTTGTTGGTTTCCCACAGACGGCGCCACGTGATGTAGCCGAAGCTATCACGACTGGATTCCGAGGCTGGAATCCGAAGAAGTGGATCCAAAGCCGGTTCGGATCGGTGTTTTAGAGGCCCGACGGGGATCCGGAAGGCGAAGGATACAGAGGCGAAACCGGAGGTCCGAGGCCGAAAGCCGCTCGGTCGGTAGTTGGCTTGCCTTCGAGAAGTTGAGGCCGAAGCTCCTTCGGCTGACAGAGGGATGGCGCGAAAACCGAGTCTCCTTCGGTCGAGGGGCAGCCGGTGTATGGCGTCGAGACCAGAGGGAGGAGTCCGAGGTCGGCGGCCGAGACCGATTCGGGGAGGTCGGTGATGATTCGAACCGAGCCCCTACAGGAGGGAAAGAAGAAGAAACCAGTCAGCAGGAGTCCCGGGCTTCGGCCCTTAGGAACCCCCTCCGACGGTTAAGTTAGCTTCTAAAGATGATTCGATTCAGAAAGCAAAGAGTAGCTTTAATGCTTTTTGGACTATAGTCCTTTAGGATCTCGGAGGCATAAGATTGCGTACCTTTGGCAATAAATAGCGGTGTATTTATAGCAGAGGATAGAGGATGGTTAACGGTGGCAGCCGATATAGGACTAAACGCGGGCTTACTGGTAAACCGCCATAGTGCTTGGTCCGCCACCGGAGTGGGCCGGACTCGGCTATCGGGCCGAAGGGGGTTGGGCCGCTGATGGGCCTAAGCCTGCTGGGCCTTGGGCTGCCGTGCTGTCCCCGGGCCGTAGGCTGATGGGCCGCTGGCGGGTTGAAGCCTGTTGAGCCGAGAGCGACGGTGCCGCTTATGGGCCGAGGGCTGTTGGGCCGCTGATGGGCCGAAGGCTCCCTGAGGGCCTCGCACTGCTGCTGCTGGGCCGAACGGGGTTTGGGCTTGTTTTAATGGGCCGAATCGGATTCTGCCTCATCAACGCCATTTAGAGTTTTATTCATATTTCGATTTCTAAATTGATTTTTAATTAATTGATTAATTGACTAAAAGATGTCTTTATGGAACGACGCCATTTAGGTGTCCTAAAGTGTTTCTGTTTCTTCTTCCCGAGTTTATCTTTATCTTAATTAAGCTAAAACACGTCTCCCTTAGGCGACGCGTTTTAGTTAATTACAGATAATGATGAATTAGCCTGTGTTTATCTATTTCTTAGTTGGATTGGCTTCAAACTCTTTCATGTTAATCCATAAGTGGCCGCGGATGTGCGAACTTAACTCTATAAATACCCAAGCTCTTGGTCATTAAAAAGTTAGTGAAAAGAAAGGTTAAGAATTTAAGAGTGAGACAACGTCCAAACGCTGAAGAAGTTGAAGGATCGAGGCACTGCACGACTACTTCCAGGTGTCTTGATGGAAGAGCTTCATCCTTTCTTCATCCTCTCCGTCCATTCTTCATCCTTCAAGATCATTCAAGACCAAGGCTTCTAGGGGCCATTCAATCTCTCCTTTTCTTATTTTCATCATCATATTAGTTTCATAGCTCTATTCATCACATCACTTCATGCTATTGAATATGACAGAGCCCATCATAAAAAAATTTAAAATTTAAAAAGTAACAAAATTTAGGCTTGGTGCGATGCAACTATGGCCGATCTAATCAAATCAAATAACTACTCGCTTGCGATGCAGCCATGGCTGTAAACGGGTAGGATATGGAAACGGAAACAAGTATTTCCATTTTCCAATTTTGATAACAATGACTATTTCTGTTTTCGATTCCTATAAAATCAAAAAATATATTTTCTGTTTCTATTTCCGATAACATTGGAATGTGCAATTTCCATTTCCGATTTCGATATCAGAATCAGATATTATTTTTGATAATTAACGAAAATTATTAATTTTTTAATTTACTTATTTAAAATTTATTAGGGTCCTCTCTTTTTACAAAAATCTCTCTCCTCAACTGTTAGATGAAAAAAATGATTCAAAGGTTAATATTTATTATTAAGTTTATAACAATCGAAATTAGAAATCAAAAAATCAATTCGAAAATAGGTGTTTCTATTTTCGATTCTGATAACTTATTGGAAATATATGTTTTCAATTTCGATAATTAGCGAGCATATATTTTTTATCGAAAATAAATATTTTTTCGGTAACAGGTTAAAAAATATGATAATCGGGTTTCCGTTGACAGCCCTAATTGCAACAAATATAACTAACATGAGTCCTTCTCCATGAGCCCAAGATTTTCAATGACCTTCTTAGTGACTTCATAGCCTCCATCGCTCCTCAGAACATAATGTATTATGTAGGCTGGAAAGTAATACAAAACCACAATCAAAACTCAATTCCAATAAAAACGTTGTGGCCTTTTTACAAGAGGTCTAGGGAAGGACGCACCAAGCTTAGAACAAACACTGAGCTCTGATTAGTGCGCAGTATAATCATGTAGGGCCAGCCATTGGGCAGTGGGAGCTGGATTTCTGGTTCGCATGTTCGCTTCTAACGCGACGTCCGCTTTTAACGTAGCAGGTATCACACGGTGAGCAGGGCCCAACGGGGACCCGACAGGCTGCAGGCCCAAGTCCAGCCCGACCCATCTATCCATGGGCTCCACTAACGGGCTTGAAAGATACCCGACAGGCTACATGGATGAGCCCAGATCCGGCCCGTGACGGGCCAGCCCACCGGGCTTGCGGGCTGGCCCAGCCCGTTGACACCCCTACCTTTAGGCAGATGTTTGGTTTTCAACTTAAAAAAAAAAACAAATTCTACAAGAGGGTTACAAATGGTACTAAAAAGATTATGGATCCATATCCTCCCATTAAGCTCTGGAAAGGGATAGATTATGGGATTTTTGGTCACTGTTTACATGCCTATGCAGATGAATTGCAAATATGTGTATGTTCTTCAGTTCCCATGTGTTTCATTCCATATAGGATACTTAAAGAGCTTTCATTATAAATCCTTGTTTCATTTCAACCTGTAAGGTGACTTAACTGACTATCTATACAGTCAAAATTGGGGATTGATCTCCCAAGGGAACCAGCTCATCTTCACCCTAGTCTATTTGCTCTGAACCCAACTCATTCAAATTTGAATGAGTCATTGGCATGCTTTTATGAAAACCCCGGCCGCTGGCACTCATCTTCCACCTCAATCACTAGTGTAATTATATGAAGTCAGTTATAATGACTCCCACTCATTATTTTTCATGTTGAAGATGGAAACCAAAAGTAGCTAAATGTGCTCCCTGCAGCATATCTTTCTTCAATGTCCTTTCTCTATGGACATTTGGTGGACTCTCTTCACCAAACCTAACTGTGCTCATCCCATGCCTACTTCATTGGAAGTTACGTTCCTCAGATGGTGGAGACAATGGATATCAAAAGATGATTGCATGGTTTGGTGTCTGGTCCTACACGCTACTTTGTGGTCGATTTAGGGAGAGCGTAATTGATGCGGGAGAATCCGACCAGACCCAACACTAGGGGGGCGGCCCAAATAAGAGTAAGGGCCGAAGCACATTCGGCCCATAAAGTCGATCGAATAGAAACGGCCCAAGCGCCTTGTTGAAATAGTATAGATTCGGCCCAAGCGCTTCGCTCAATTAACGACCGTCATCGGCCCAGTCATGGCAGATAATAGGCCGAAATGGCCTCGGCCCATTCTGGCTAACTACTATCCAGCCATCGGCCTATTAGCGGGATATTTTGGCAATTTCCTCTCCAACCCCTAAGTATAGTCCTATATCGGCTGCTACAAGAAGAGAACCTCCATCCTCTGCTATAAAAAGAAGGCTATTCATTGCGGGAAAGGTACATCTTAAGCACACAAGCTTCTTCTTCCTTCCTTCTAAATTAAGTCTTCTTCAGAGGCTGACTTAACCATCGGAGGGGGTTCTCCTGGGCCGAAACCCAGGACCCTCGCTGACTGGTTCTTCTTTGCGCAGGAGTCTCGGCTTAATTCTTCGCCTGCTTCTTCGTCCGGGTCCGCTTCGGCAACTGGTCTTTCGGTTCTCGTCTGGATTCTACCCTCGGAATCCATTAGTGATAGCTTCGGCTACATCACTTGGTGCCGTCTGTGGGAAAGAAACCTAACAGCTATGTCTCATCGACTAGTGACCAGACGATCCGGCCAAGACGAGGCGGAGATGCGAGTGACTTCGGCGCAATCACTCCATGCCGAAGGTACTCCATCCGTCCTTCCACAAGGTCCCGTCCTCCCAACAATATCGGAGCCCCACGCTCCCAGGGACGACCGAGTGGAAGAGCTCCAGCAGCAAGTGGCCACACTCACCGCTACTGTTACCTCTTTGGCACCATTGCGGGATATGGTTTTTGCTATCGCCCAGCATATGGGGTTGTTGAACCAGCCCGCACAGTAGGTACCGCCTCTTCCTCAGTATTACCCTGCTACTCAGCCTGCGAAGGGGTAGCCAACGCCCTCGCGGGCGTTTCATAATGAAGCAGCATCGGCACGCAGCGAACCATTCAGGCCGCAAGGCCGAATTCCTCGCGCCAGTCAACTCATGACGGAGCAAGACAATGCTTCGTCCGGATTTCATCCAACCGAGGCCGAAGGGCGTTCGGCCGCTACTTCAACAACTCCAGAGCTGGACCGGAGATTAACAAAAATAAGGAAAGAAATGCAGCAGATGGTCTCCCGGCCATATGGAGCACCTCTCGCCAGCACCATCCTGGAACAGACTCCTTTCTCTCCGGAGCTTCTGGCCATTGAGGTACCTTCCAACTTCAAGTTACCGAAAGGTCCTTTGTATGATGGAATGACAGATCCAGTCTGCCATTTCCAGAGATTTAACTCTTACCTCTCTGTCCGAGGGGTTTCTGAGGTAGTCCGCTGCCGTCTCTTCCCCCTCACTCTTGAAAAGACAGCTTCGACTTAGTTTGAAACATTGGCTCCCAATTCCATTCATTCTCTAGTATAATTAGGCCAATAATTTATCGATTAATTCTATGATGTCACTCGGCAATGTAAAACTTCGGCCAGTCTACTTGCCATTCGGCAAGGGCCGACCGAGACTCTTCAAGAGTACTTTACCAGGTTTCGAACCGAAGCAGCCCAGATTCCGAACCTGGATAGCTCGATTGCGGTCTCAGCCATCATTAGTGGATGCACAGACGAGGGGCTTCTCAACTTTATCGGGAAGCATAATCCTCCTACCTTCCAGGACCTAGTGGGTCGGGCCCATAAATATATCAACCGGGAGGCCCTAATGATGTCCAAGGGCAAGAGTGCTGCCGAGACAGTATCGGCTATTACCCTGCCAGTGGCTTGTCCTCGCCCTAAAGACCATGAATCCTCTCATAAGAGATACCGGAGAGAAGAATGGGGCCGAGACAAGCGCCGAGATCCGCAGCAGCGGTACCTGCCGCTACCTGCTCCTCCCTCCCGGATGCTCATGGAGGTGAAATGTATGCATCGGCAGCCTGAGCGCATCAGGACTGATCCTTGCCGAAGGGACTCCCAGAAATATTGTGAGAACCACCGAGAGACTGGACATTCAACAGACGACTGCCGGCACTTTCGGGAGGAGATTGATCGCCTCATCCGAGAAGGCCTCCTACCGCAATACCGACGAGTGCAACCTCAGCAGCGGTAGAGCCGATACACCCCCGCAGCGCCAAGACAACCCCAACTCCCATATAAAGAAGCACCACCTCAGCCGAAAGCTACTTCGGTCCCGACAGAAGCATCGCATCGGCGACCTAGTGCCGGGTCAATCATGATGATATCTGGAGGATCGAGAGAGGGAGCACGGCGTCGTCGTGCCGAGGCGACATCAGATGTAGCGGCAATCGATGCTAGGCCGAAGCGACCTCGTCAAGAAGACATCGTCTTCGGTCAGGAGGATCTGACTGATGTTCAGGTCCCTCATGATGATGCCCCTGTTGTAAATGATGTATTAAAAAACTACGATGTTCATCGTATTTTTGTTGATAATGGGAGCGCACCTAATGTGCTTTTTTATGACTATTTCTTGAAAATGGGTCTGACCGAAGCTGATATGAAGCCTCACTGGGGGCCCTTGTTCAGTTTTAATGGTGCACCCTGTCGGGTGGAAGGCATCGTCTGGCTACTTGTGACCCTCGGCACAACACCGAGGCAATTAACTATTGAGACGGATTTCGCCGTCGTAAAAATCGATTCAGCCTACAACGCCATTTTTGGCCGAAGACTGATCGGAGGAATTGGAGCTGTGCCTTCATCTTACCATCAAAAATTGAAGTTTCATACCAGCCACGGAGTCGGCGAGGCAAAAGGGAATCAAGAAGCTGCCAGACAATGCTACATGATCTCGGCCAAAGGGAAGGCCGCGGTCGAATCCCTTTCGATCGAGTCTTCGGTTGAAGCATCTCCAGGAGAAGAGCTTGTAAGTATTCCAGTTCCAGGAGGAGAAGGCCGAACACTGATGATAGGCTCCGGCCTTGCGAAAGCTGAAGCCGAAAGGCTTGTCAGCTTCCTGAAGGAGAACCTCGACGTTTTTGCATGGTCCCCTTTGGATATGCCTGGAGTCGACCCGGAGGTAGCAGAGCACCGGCTGCACGTCAATTCGAATCAACCTCCGATCAAGCAGAAGCGGCGCACCTTCAACTAAGAAAGGAGAATGGCCATCCAAGCTGAAGTGCAAAAGGGGCTGAATGCGGGACATCTTTGAGAGGTACATCATCTGGAATGGATCGCCAATGTGGTGATGGTGCCCAAAAAAGACGGTAAGTGGCGAATGTGTGTTGATTTCACTAACCTCAACAAGGCTTGTCCGATGGACAGTTTTCTGCTGCCTCGGATAGACCAGATGGTGGATGCCACTTTCGGCCATGAACTACTCAGCTTCCTCGACGCCTATTCGAGCTATCACCAGATATGAATGCATCCCATGGACGAGGACAAAACAAGTTTCACAACAGACCTTGGCCTATATTGCTACACCCGGATGCCATTCGACTTGAAAAATGCTAGAGCAACTTATCAGCGTCTCGTCAACAAAATGTTCGCCCCACAGCTCGGCCGAAACATGGAGGTTTACATCGACGATATACTGGTAAAAAGCCGCGTCGCCACTGACCATTTGGCCGATTTAGCCTAAACATTCTCTACCTTGCGCAGGTATAAAATGAAGCAGAACCCCGCCAAGTGTGCTTTCGGCGTAGCCTCCGGGAAGTTCCTCAGCTATATGGTCACCCGCCGAGGGGTGGAGGCGAATCCTGCAAAGATTGCGGCCATCCTTCAAATGCGCCCTCCGGCGAACATCCGAGAAGTTTAAAGGCTTAGTGGACGAATTGCTGTGTTGAGCCGCTTCATGTCGAGGGCGGCGGACCATTGTTTCCCTTTCTTCAAGCTATTAAAGAAGACCAACAATTTCTCCTAGATAGACGAATGTCAATCGGCTTTCGATTAGCTGAAGACTTACCTTTCCAATGTTCCTATTCTGTCTAAGCTGATCCAAGGAGAACAACTGTTCATTTATCTCACCGTTTCAGAAGCTGCTATTAGTGCCGTCCTTGTCAGAGAAGAAGATGGTATTCAAAGGCCGGTTTAATATATAAGCCGAGCGCTCCACGGAGCGGAGCTTCGGTATCCAACTTTTGAGAAGCTGGCCTTGGCCCTCGTCGCCTCCGCGAGAAGGCTTCGACCCTATTTCCTCGCACATTCAATAAAGGTCCTCACGGATCAACCTTTGAGGTAGATTCTCTCTTGGCCGGAAGTGTCCGAGAGATTAGCAAAATGGGCGATCGAACTAGGGGAGTTCTACATCTCCTATGAACCTCGGACTGCAATAAAAGCTCAAGCTCTAGCCGACTTCATCGCTGAGCTTACTCCTGAGTCGTCTTCGGCCCCTCAACCAGAAATAGTCGAAACAAATCCTGAAGCCGAAAGCACTTCGGTTCCGGTATCTTCGGCTGATAAGTGGCAATTATATGTTGACGGATCCGCGTGCTCCACGGGTAGTGGCGCTGGGTGGATCTTGGCGTCTCCGGAAGGAATCATCACGAGTATGCCCTGCGCTTCACCTTCTCGGCTACTAATAATGCCGCCGAGTACGAAGCCCTCATATCAGGCTTTCAGGCCGCTAAAAGGCTCGGTGCGCAAAAGATAAAGGCGTTCAGCGACTCTCAACTTATCGTCAGCCAGATCACCGAGGAGTACGAGGCCCGAGACTAATTGATGGCGTCCTATCTTCAGGTAACTCGCAAGATCATGGATGAATTCATTTCTTTTGAGATCGTGCGGATCCCTCAGGCCGAGAATACTCGAGCCGATGCCCTCTCTCGGCTAGCATCAACACATGATGGGGGAGGAAGCCGAATGGTCTTGGTAGAAGAGCTATATGAGCCAAGTGTCCAAGAATCCAAGGTCATGCAAGTGAATGATTCTGAAGGGGAAACCTGGATGACTCCACTAATTGCTTTTATCCTCTGAGAGGAGCTCCCGTCCGATCCAAAAGAAGCAAGACGCATCCGGCAACGTTCCTCTCATTTCTTAATTCTAGATGATATGTTATATAAAAAGTCATTCGACCGGCCGCTCGTCCGATGTCTCGGCCCGACCGAAGCCAATTATGCCCTTCGGGAAGTACATGAAGGAATCTGTGGAGCACATGCAGGAGGAAGAGCCTTGGCCCATAAACTCCTAAGGCAAGGGTATTGGTGGCCGACACTCTGAGAGGACGCAGCTAGTCTCGTCCGCCGTTGTGACCAATGTCAGAGGTTCGGTTCTCTCATTCACCAATCAGCAACCATTTTAACACCTCTGTCAGACCCTTGGCCTTTCGCCCAATGGGGCATTGACATTCTGGGACCTTTTCCCATTACCACCGGCCAGAGAAAATTCCTTATTGTAGCGGTAGATTATTTCACAAAGTGGGTGGAAGCCGAGCCCCTTGCATCTATCACTAATAACAACGCCTGGAGCTTCATATGGAAGTCTATTATTTGCCGCTACAGCATCCCTCGGGTAATCATATCAGATAATGGCAAACAGTTCGACAGCAACTGGTTCAAAGAAAACTATTCGAGCTTCGGCATTCTACACAACTTCACTTCGGTAGCTCACCCTTAGACAAATTGCCAAGCCGAAGTCACTAACTGAAGCATATTATGAGGACTAAAAACTCATCTTGGTGAAGCCAAAGGCCGATGGGTAGAAGAGTTGCCAAGTGTACTGTGGGCTTCCCGAACAACAAGCCGAGCCCTTACAGGAGAGACCCCATTCTGAATGGCTTACGGAGTGGAAGCAGTTATTCCTGTTGAAATCGGCCTGCCTTCGCCGATGATTCTTGCTTATAATTCGGAGAATAATGATGAAGCCCTAAGGGATCACCTTAATATAATAGAAGAAACCAGGGATCAAGCTCGCATTCGGCTGGCAACATACCAACAACGCATGGCCAAATATAACAACGCTCGAGTAAAACCTCGAAGCCGAAGACCTTGTGTTGCGGAACGCCCATGTGTCCAAGCCAGCCGAAGCCGCAGGAAAGCTATCTCCAAACTGGGAAGGCCCATATCGGGTGAAAGAAGTAATCCGATGAGGGGCATATCGACTGGAGACTCTCTCGGGCCAACATCTCCCTCGTACCTGGAATGTACAGCGCCTTCGGCGCTATTTTATATAAAATGTTTTCCCGGGCTTCGACTGGACACCTTAAATGAATACTTTGTTCTGAAATGTTCTGTCCGACATTATTCTAAGTCCGTGTAAACCGTATTGGGAGTGGCTTCGGCCATGCAAACCGTATCGGGAGCGGCATTATTCTAAGTCCGTGTAAACCGTACCGGGAGTGGCTTCGGCCATGCAAACCGTATCGGGAATGGCATTATTCTAAGTCCGTGTAAACCGTATCGGGAGTGGCTTCGGCCATGCAAACCGTATTGGGAGCAACATTATTCTAAGTCCGTGTAAACCGTACCGGGAGTGGTTTCGGCCATGCAAACCGTATCGAGAGCGGCATTATTCTAAGTCCATGTAAACCGTACCGGGAGTGGCTTCGGCCATGCAAACCGTATCGGGAGCGGCATGGTTTCGGCCACATACAGGACCGAACCCGGTTATCTTCTTAGGACGTTATGCCATTGATCCGGCTAGAGGATAACATATCCGAGAAAAACAAAATGCGTAGGAAGATTGTTTAAAACAGGTAAGTACAAATCACTTCTATATATATGAGAAGTACAAAAGCAGGCCATGTACTCGGCCTCAGCAACTCAAAAGTAAAAACATCCTGGACAAGACCCCGGATTAGCTATCAGCATCATCGCCATCTACATCGACAGGGGAGTAGCCAGGAGACGTCGGAGGAGAAGAAGCATGGTTTGAACCTGCTGCCGCATCTTCCGGAGAAGCCGGGATCCTCTCGGCCTTAAGCTGTTGCCACCAGGCTAAGAGCTGATCGCCTTCTTCTTCGGTGGGGAAGCCGAAGCCAGTCAAATCTGTGTCCGGACAAGCCTTTTTGGCAATGGCCATCGCCAGATCGAACCTGGTTGCGGCCGCTTTGGCCCTAGCATCAAGCATCTCATCGGTATACTCTGGACCTTCTTTATAACTCGTCATGGCTGTGCGAGCGATATCATCGGCCTCTTTTGTTCTAGCCTCCAAGTCTGCCTTCAGGGCCGAGACGACTTCGGCGTGACTGCGGCGTTCCTTGTCCCGCTCCTTCTCCTTGTCCTGGATCTCAGCCTTTAAAGACTCAATCTCCACTCGGGCCCGATCCAGTTGTTTTTCGGCCTTTTCCTGGGCCTTGGAGGCTGCTCGAACCACCTCCTTCTATCCGTCCAGGTCAGACCGCAACCGCACGTTTTCCCCAATAAGGGCATCGATTTTGGCCTCAAGGTCTCGCTACACTGAGGCCACCTTGCCCGTGGCTAGATGGTCCACGGCCTGGTCCACATCCAAGAGTTTTCATTGGATGAAAGCCTGATGGCGAGCGAGAGCCCCACACATGACTACGGCCTACAGAAGAAAGAAAGAAAAACATAAGTCAAGACAACTAAAGGAAACAGCAGAAAGAAGTGAAGATAAAGAGAGAAATCTCACTTGGATGGCGTGGCGGACACACTGCTGGGACAGACCTTCCGAAGAAAGCTCCCGGATCTCGTCTTCGGCCATTGGGATGGTCAAGCCCCGAGCAAGGCGCAAACACGTCTGGGAGTCTTCCAGACTGTCGTCCGTGAAGACCCTAGTGTCCAGGCGCCATGGCTCGTGCCCATATTCCCGAGACATATGGGTCCCGGCCGCCCCGAAAGGATACGAC
This sequence comes from Zantedeschia hybrid cultivar, assembly GCA_030544215.1. Taxonomy (NCBI): domain Eukaryota; kingdom Viridiplantae; phylum Streptophyta; class Magnoliopsida; order Alismatales; family Araceae; genus Zantedeschia; species Zantedeschia hybrid cultivar. The sequence goes on from JARZZO010000009.1 coordinate 49,222,602, forward strand.
AGCACCGTATTCGTCGCAGCGCCTGTGGCAGAAGGGGAGTCGTCCCTCCGCAGCTGGGGAGATGAAGCAAGCGGAGCCTCCCGTCCTGTGACTGACTTCTTGGTCACAGGAGCAGATCCCATCTCGTTACGATCGTCCCGGTGCTTCTGCTTCTCGGATCGCTCGTTTCCCCCGACAACTGCTTTGCCGTTCCGTCGCTCCCTCTCGAGAGCAGCGACGGCCGTACGACGTTCGACAGAGGCTGCCGTTTGTTGTGCCGGGCAAGCATCCAATGCCGAGATCCCTTCAGCTGACCTCCCTTCGTTAGGACGTGGCTGGGACGGTCGAGATGGCACGGATTGCCGGGTGATCCGGCCCATAAGGTTTCCGAGACCAGACATATGTGAAAACAGAGCAGAAGAAGAATTAGGTGAAATTCAACGACAATTGTATGACCCAGAGCCGACTTACCCTCGGCCGTTGCTTCAGCGCCCTCATTGGACGAACGATGGACCTCGGCCGGAGCCCTAGTCACAGTAGCCCTCGCCACGGTTTCTCCTGGGACATCTCCAGGAGGAAGGTAGGGAAAAACTCGGGTAGGAGAGTGCGACTGGTCTTGCCAGGCTCCCATCTCTATGAGCCTGTCCTCATCCTCGAGAAGCTCGGCAATGTTGTATGGAGCATCATCTTCAAAGAGGTGGGCATCAGCAAGCTGTTCGGGGTTGAGGGAAGGGCACTCGGAGATACCTTTGGCCAAGGGCCCCCATTCGGTGGGGAAGGGACAGACACCCTTATTCCCCTCTGGTAAAGAGATGAAAAAGAAACCCTCTTTCCAATGATGAATGGACGAGGGCTTCCCGGAGAAGAACCTATTGGGATCACAGTGTCGGGATCCGACCCAAAAACGCAGCGGAATAAAATATTCGGGATCGGATCTGTCCCGTTTCGGTCGTTAAAATAAAATTGGTGTAAATCGAATTTACCTTGCGCGGATTCGAATCCGCGTCCGTTTTCCGGTTCAGTCGGAGCGATGCCGCAAGTCGCGCAGATGCCCGACCTCTGGCGGTATCCACGCAGTTCTCCTCGTGATGGATCGTCCTCGCTTCCTCGCTCGCTGCGGCGTTCGTAGATCCCATCCGGCTGCGCGTAATCCACCGCGACATACGGATTCGGAATCCCCATCGAACGGAAGATGGAGCAGTTGGGAACCGCATGCCCAGAAGAGAGAGAAAGGGGGAAAGAACGAATGACGTCTAGGTCAGGGTTGCTGGCCCCAGACGTAGAATCCGTTCTTTTATAAGAAGTCTGTTTGCGGTTTTTCGTAAAAACCCAGACTTATCCGAAATCCTGTCGGATTATCCATCGACTTGAAAAACCATTTGCGTGTGACCCTCTAGGCCCAAATACCAATCCAGTTAATAGCCCATTAAGTCCAGTAACCCTTTACTGACCCACTGAATTAATTAATATCCTTATATTCAATTAATCAGCCGAATTTAATGTCCCACAATAAATTCGGACAGACTGCTGATCACGTTGGATGCCAAGCAACATCGCGTGATCCTGGATGGCACTGGGGTTATCGCAACCCTCTATTGGAACCTTTCTGTCATCGGTTAGCGCGCGGATATAATCCTTCATCCGTGCAATGTTCCCGAATCGACCTAGGGCATGGTTTTCTGTTAAACCCTATTTGGTCGATTCACTTGAATCAGATGCCGCTAATCTGAATCCGATAACTCCTTATCGATTACAGAGTCCGCCCTGGCCAGGGACTTTAAGCGCATCATTCCCGGAACATTCTCTCTCAAACAACCGAGAGCAGATGATCCCGTATTGAACACACAATTACCTTCGAGGGCATTTCCCTGAACCCGATCGCTTGACTTATTGATAACCCATGGTTAGGGATTCGTTCGTCAAGGTCAAAGCTCAGAAACCTACCAACAAGATATCTTTGGAGTCTCAAGTCGAAGGATCATCCACGCAACCGTGACAAATGAATCGAGCTGGTTAACAGTGAGGTGATTACCATCCAACAATTCATAGTCGGATCAGTTCAGTGAACTCATTCACCAATGAGCACCTATAGGTTCAGCATACTGTCTCCACACAAGTGACTTATGGGATCAGTCACCCTCATCATATGATCTGAAGTAACCTATACTAGTCTATCCGGATGTTCGATATCCTATCTCAAACATCCTATGACTAGGAACAATTAAGAACATGTGTTTATAAGTCTTCTGTCTCGTAATTATGATCTAATCATAATCCGAAGACTGTTGCACATGTTCATGGACTTCATCGTGATACGATAAACACAGATCGAATTAATTACACACAATGAATTATTGCCATTTATTAATAATCTGAATAAGTACATAGTATCGGATTGGCTTTGAGACCATCTAATACTAACAATCTCCCACTTGGACTAAAGCCAATCACTTTTATACAGAATACCCATATTCTCTAAATGACGCTCAAAAACATTTTGAGACAATGGCTTTGTAAGTGGATCTGCTATGTTGTCGGCTGAGGGAACTCTTTCCACCACAACATCTCCTCGAGCTATAATCTCTCTGATCAAATGAAAGCGCCGCAGAACGTGCTTTGACTTCTGATGAGACTTCGGCTCTTTCGCTTGAGCAATCGCCCCATTGTTGTCACACAGCAGTGGGACGGGACCAGATATGCTTTCCACCACACCAAGATCGCCGATGAATTTCTTCATCCATACAGCTTCCTTGGCGGCTTCAGCAGCAGCAATATACTCGGCTACCGTTGTCGAATCAGCAGTGGTTTCTTGCTCGGAACTTTTCCAGCTCACTGCTCCCCCGTTGAGTGTGAAAATAAAACCTGATGTTGACTTGTTGTCGTCAGGATCAGACTAAAAACTCGAGTCAGTGTATCCTTGCAGCTTTAAGTCACCTTCTCCATAGACTAGAAATAGATCCTTAGTCCTTCTCAAGTACTTGAGGATGCATTTCACAGCCTTCCAGTGTTCATCACCTGGATCTGCCTGATGTCTGCTCGTAACACTTAGAGCATATGCTACATCAGGTCTGGTACATAGCATGGCATACATGATGGACTCTATGGCAGAAGCATAGGGGACTTTGTCCATCACAACCATCTCTTCAGGTGTCTTTGGAGACTGACCTTTAGAAAGTGAAATTCTATGTCTCATCGGTATGAGACCTCTCTTGGAATTTTCTATGCCAAACCTTTTGACAATGGTTTCTATGTACATGGATTGGGTTAAAGCTAGCATTTTCTTTGATCTATCTCTATAGATCCGTATTCCCAATATGTAAGATGCTTCTCCCAAATCCTTCATGGAGAAGTTCTTTGACAGCCATATCTTTATTGATGACATCATTCCTACATCATTCCCAATGAGTAGGATGTCGTCAACGTAAAGTACCAGAAATGTGATTGTGCTCCCACTATTTTTCTTGTATACACATGGCTCATCTTCATTCTTAATGAAGCCATAAGATTTGATCGCCTCATCAAATCTTATGTTCCAGCTTCGGAAGGCTTGCTTCAGTCCATAAATGGACCTTTGCAACTTGCATACCATGTCTGGAGATTCTTTGGATGTGAATCCTTCTGGTTGTCTCATATACACCTCCTCCTCAAGGTTTCCATTGAGGAAGGCAGTCTTCACATCCATCTGCCATATATCATAATCATGGTAGGCAGCAATGGCAAGAAGAATTCTGATAGACTTAATCATAGCAACGGGTGAAAAGGTTTCGTCATAGTCAACACCTTGTCTTTGACGATAGCCTTTCGCCACTAATCTTGCTTTATAAGTCTCAATACGTCTATCTGCACCAATCTTTCTTTTAAATATCTATTTGCAGCCGATAGGTACTATACTATCGGGTAAATCTACCAAGTTCCAAACTTGGTTGATGTACATGGACTGTATTTCAGAATTCATGGCTTCCCGCCATTTTCCGGCCTCTGGACTTTCAATGGCCTCTTGGTAAGTCTTAGGATCATCATCCTCATTATAGAGTATCCTTGAATCATCCAAATTAATATGTCCCACATATCTTTCTGGTGGTTTAGGTACTCTTTCAGACCTACGAGGTTCCTGTGTATTATTTTGAACAGGTTCAGAAACTGACGGTTCATCTGATGAACCATTGCCAGTTTATGGGTCTGGAATTTCTTCCAGTATTACTTCACTCCCACTGTCCTTCTGGAGAATATAATCTTCTTCCAGAAAGACAGCTCTCTTGGCCACCAACACCTTTTGTTCGCCAGGATGATAAAAGTAATATCCATAAGTTTCCTTTGGATATCCCACAAATCTGCATTTGTCAGTTCTGGATTCCAGCTTATCTGCGTCGTGTCTTTTAACATGAGCAGGACATCTCCAGACTTTAACATGTTTAAGGTCTGGTTTCCTTCCATTCCATATCTCATATGGAGTGGTCTCAACAGATTTGCTGGGTACCTTGTTCAGGATATACATAGCCGAGCTTAGTGCATATCCCCATAAAGACACTGGTAATTTGGACATGCTCATCATGGATCGTACCATTTCCATTAATGTGTGATTTCTCCTTTATGATACACCATTCATCTGAGGTGTATAAGGAGGTGTAAGCTGAGAAAGGATACCATTATCCTTTAAGTATTTAATGAACTCAGTACTCAAGTATTCATCACCCCGATCAGATCAGATGGTTTTTATACTCTTTCCTATTTGTTTTTCTACTTCATTCTTAAATTCTCTGAATTTCTCAAAGGCTTCAGATTTATACTTCAATAAGTATACATATCCAAACCTTGAGTAATCATCAGTGAATGTAATGAAGTATGAGAAACCACCAATGGCTTGGGTTGACATAGGACCACATACATCTGAATGTATGAGTTCTAATATGCCTTTGGCTCGTTCTCTAGTTCCACTAAATGGAGACTTAGCCATTTTACCCATTAAATATGACTCACAGGTTGCATATGATTCATAATCAAATGGATCAAAATATCCATCTTTATGCAACCTTTGGAGTCTGTTTTCACCAATGTGTCCAAGCCTACAATGCCACAAGTAGACTTTGTTCATTTAATACTTACTTCTTTTAATTGAAGAACCGATATGTAAATTATCATGAGACACATTCAATAGATACAATCCATTGGACAAAATAGCAGAACTCTTGCGCCGTTACCTAGCCTCAGCTCCACCTCGCCGGTCCTCAGCTTACGCCATCTTGTCAGTGCCTGCACAGAATTGCAGATATGAGATACACATCCAGTATCTAATACCCATGATATACAATCTCTTATTGACAAGTTTACATCTATCATATAGATACCTGAAGCGTCCTGCTGCTTCACAGTTCCTTGAGGCTTGTATTTGAGCTATTCTTTGCAATTCCTCTTCCAATGCCCTTTCTGGTGACAGTAGAAGCAATCACCTTTCTCAGTACTTTTACCTTTGTCTTTCTTGGCAACCTTTGCCTTTCTTTGAACCATATTCTTATTCTTTCGAAAAGCTTAGACTGCAAGCCTTTTTCTGTTGGTCTTACCAACCATGAGAACTTGGGGTTTATCCTTCACAAGGTTCCCCTCAGCAGTTTTTAACATGTTCAGCAGCTCAGCTAAGGTGGCCTGGATCATGTTCATGTTAAAATTAACGATGAACTGAGCATATGACAGTGGAAGTGAAGACAAAACGAGGTCTATGTGCATCTCCTTGAGAAGTGTAATCCCAAGAGCATCCAGCCTCTCTGCCCACTCAATCATCTTCAACACGTGATTCTATACTGAAGTTCCGTCTGCCATCTGAGCCTTGAACAGATTCTTCGATATCTCAGATCGTTCGATTCTGGTCTGCTCACCAAAGAGCTCCTTCAAATGGAGCATGATGGATCTAGCATCCATCTCTTCATGTTGCCTCTGCAACTCATTGCTTATAGAGGCTAACATGTAGCATTGGGCCATGGTAGAATCCTCCTTCCATTTTTCATACGCTATCATTTCCTCCTCTGGAGCATCTAATGCTAATTCAGCAGGAGGTTCATTATCCAAGACGTAGGCAATCTGCTCAGACCTGAGTACTATCTTCAGGTTTCTGTGCCAGTCTGAGTAATTGGTGCCTGTCAAACGGTTGGCATCAAGTATGCCTCGCAACGGGTTATGGTGCGACATTCTCACCTACAGGAGATAATCAATTGATAATTAGCAGATATTCAGATTAACTAAAACAAGATATGGTCTTTTATTATCTAGTTTTACTCCCACTAATTTTCGACGGACTGTATAACCTTCAGATATACAGAACGGGAGACGCCGACTGTCTCCTAGTGGGGATCAGAATCTCCAAGCATCATAGTATGACCTCGGGTAAACACGTAGTATCATACTGTTATCTCAGAGCAATCATCTCATGATAATTGCAACTCCTTGCAATATCCGATCATATTTCGGCTCCCAAGTTTAATGGTCCCGGGTAAACACAGTAGACCATTATCCCCGGTCTAAGCTTTACCATCAATACGTGACAGAGTAAAGTAGAAATATAGTTCCCGGGTAAACATGTGGATAACTATGTCGTTCCTCTACTCTTATCCAAAGGCATCTAATGCCATGAGCAACAGTCCTCTCAACAGACGATGGCAAACCTCGGGTAAACACATAGTATCTGCCACCACTGAATTAAGTTATATTAATCATATTGATGGAGAGCCACGCGGTGCATTCTCAATGACTCGCGCTACGGCTTAGAGTTTGTAACGAAGGTTTTACTTATTTAGTTAGGTCTCATCCTAGGTGATAGTATTAAATATATCGAATATATATAAATACTAATAACCTAGCAAATATTAAGCACACGCATCACATACATGTCATTAGTGTGGTCATGGACGGCACTGCGGTTTGACTTGAGCCAGACAGTCAAACGCACACACATACACAATATAACAACTTATATCAGGAGTCTGCAATCCCATGGATTCAATGAACTCCTTCATCTTCATCTGGTTGCAGTTGTGGATCATCCTCGCTCCGCGCGAAGCCGCCTCAATCAAATTACTTCATAATTCGCAATTACAAGATAATTTATAGAAAGAGGAAGCCTTATGACAATTACATTAAGGAGGAAGGTAGAAATACAATGGAATATGAGAGGGAGAGGTTCGCAGACCTCTATTTATTAATAAACAATAAACCACACAATCACATTCCACATCCACAATTAATGCCCGTCCATGACCACCATGTGTTTTAGTTAAACAAACCACACATGAATTGCACATCAAATGGCTAAATAAAATTTTCGAAAATAATAATAATTTCAAGTTTCATAAAACCAGGGACCAATCAAAAATTGGATTTAGAATTTTCGAAAAATTAATTTATGCATGCATAACTTAAATCGAAATTAAACAAGCAATTTATAACACATCAAATATGCACAAAATCTAAAAATAATGGCTTTAGAAATATTCCATGCTCAATTTGAACAATTCAAATAGTTTGGGGTTAATCTAACAATTAGATTACATAAAGTTTAATCTAACATTTAGAATTAATTCAATTAACAACCTTTTGTTAATTAATTAACATAATAAACCTTAATAAGGGCCCAATCAAAATTGAATTTAATAAAAATAGTAAAATCATATTTTACAGATAATTATTAAATCAATTTAATGATTAATTAATAAAAAAAATTAAATTAATTGGGCCCCTAAAGGGCTCAGCCCTGCTGAGCGCCTAGCTCGAGCCAGGGCCGAGCCAGGGCTCAGCCAGGGGCCCGGACCCAGGCCCGCAAGCCTGGTTCGGCCCCTGGCTGGCCCTGGCTCGGACCCCTGGCCCGGGCCAAGGTCCAGCCGGGCCGGCCCGGTCAGCGGCTAGGGTTTCCCTGGCCGCCCGGCCGGGTAGCCCGAGGGTTCCCTGTACAGCAGGGAACCCGACGACGCCGTAGCTTGGGGTTCTTCTCCGGCGCCGATCCGGCGATGGCCGGCCACCGGACCCTAACGGCGGCGACGAGGACCTCGCCGGCAACGTCCGGCCCACCGACGGTGGCCTAAGGGAGATCAAAAAACCAATTTTTACCCCCTTCTATTCCCCAAAATTTCAGGTTTCAAAAACCCAAAACAAAGAAGAAAACCATGGCCGGCGATCCAAAAATCTCGAAAATATCGTCAGCAACCTATTGCCAAGGATTGTAAGATCTTGGATCTCAAGGAAACATTCTTTAGATCCCTTCAAAAACGCCAAGAAAAAGGTGTTCTTCGTCCAACGAAAAACACGACGAAATAACCCCAAAAAAAAATATTTTCTTCAGATTTAAATCGCGATCTCATCGCTATGAACATCTCATGAACCCAAATCTTTCAAGAAAATAATTACTAGCATAGATTTAAATTCTAAAACCACAAATTTTAGAGACCGAAACGGCGAAAACACAGTGGAACCTGGCTCTGATACCACTGTTGGGATCGCTGTGTCGGGATCCGACCCAAAAACGCAGCGGAATAAAATATTCGGGATCAGATCTATCCCGTTTCGGTCGTTAAAATAAAATCGGTGTAAATCGAATTTACCCTGCGCGGATTCGAATCCGCGTCCGTTTTCCGGTTCCGTCGGAGCGATGCCGCAAGTCGCGCAGGTGCCCGACCTCTAGCTGTATCCACGCGGTTCTCCTCGCGATGGATCGTCCTCACTTCCTCGCTCGCTGCGGCGTTCGTAGATCCCGTCTGGCTGCGCGTAATCCGCCGCGACATACGGATTCGGAATCCTCGTCGAACATAAGATGGAGCAGTTGGGAACCGCACGCCCAGAAGAGAGGGAAAGGGGGAAAGAACGAATGACGGCTAGGTCAGGGTTGCTGGCCCCGGACGTAGAATCCGTTCTTTTATAAGAAGTATGTTTGCGGTTTTTCATAAAAACCCAGACTTATCCAAAATCCTGTCGGATTATCCATCGACTTGAAAAACCATTTGCGTGTGACCCTCTAGGCCCAAATACCAGTCCAGTTAATAGCCCATTAAGTCCAGTAACCCTTTACTGACCCACTGAATTAATTAATATCCTTATATTCAATTAATCAGCCGAATTTAATGTCCCATAATAAATTCGGACGGACTGCCGATCATGTTGGATGCCAAGCAACATCGCGTGATCCTGGATGGCATTGGGGTTATCGCAACCCTCTATTGGAACCTTTCTGTCATCGGTTAGCGCACGGATACAATCCTTCATCCGTGCAATGTTCCCGAATCGACCTAGGGCATGGTTTACTGTTAAACCCTATTTGGTCGATTCACTTGAATTAGATGCCGCTAATCTGAATCCGATAACTCCTTATCGATTACAAAGTCCGCCCTGGCCAGGGACTTTAAGCGCATCATTCCCGGAACATTCTCTCTCAAACAACCGAGAGCGGATGATCCCGTATTGAACACACAATTACCTTCGAGGGCATTTCCCTGAACCCGATCGCTTGACTTATTGATAACCCATGGTTAGGGATTCGTTCGTCAAGGTCAAAGCTCAGAAACCTACCAACAAGATATCTTTGGAGTTTCAGGTCCAAGGATCATCAACGCAACCGTGACAAATGAATCGAGCTGGTTAACAGTGAGGTGATTACCATCCAGCGATTCATAGTCGGATCAGTTCAGTGAACTCATTCACCAATGAGCACCTATAGGTTCAGCATACTGTCTCCACACAAGTGACTTATGGGATCAGTCACCCTCATCATATGAGCTGAAGTAATCTATACTAGTCTATCTGGATGTTCGATGTCCTATCTTAAACATCTTATGACTAGGAACAATTAAGAACATGTGTTTATAAGTCTTCCGTCCCGTAATTATGATCTCATCATAATCCGAAGACTGTTGCACATGTTCATGGACTTCATCGTGATACGATAAACACAGATCGAATTAATTACACACAATGAATTATTGCCATTTATTAATAATATGAATAAGTACATAGTATCGGAGTGGCTTTGAGACCATCTAATACTAACAGATCCCCCGGCCGAAGCGGGGAACGAAGCAGAACCAGGAAGATTTCCCCTGGGACTTGATCTTAAAAAGATAGCGGAAGACATTTACAGAAGGGACGAGATCAAGTATAGAATTAAGAGCCAGAAAGGCATATACTGTCCGCCAGGAATTCGAAAAGAACTAAGACGGAGCCATCCCATAGAAGCTTAGGAGTTTCACGACGAATAGGTGAAGGGGAAGATGAAAGCCTGCCCGAAAGCTGTGCTCATAAATTGGGAAAGAGCCCGGCCGAGGAGAGTTGGATCTAGTATGCCTCCCAGGTCGAATGAGGGTCATCCAAGATGGAATCAGATAATAATTGGTTATGCCCGTCAGTTCCTCGACGCTAAGGGCACAGGCTACATCCGAGACCTTCTCAGCCTGACAGTGGCCAGTTGTGGAAGGCTCGACAGGAGTAGGGACCGATTTGTCTCGTCTGCCATGACGGAAAGGAAGGAGTTCAAGGAAAAGGGAGATGACAGAGAAGATTGGGGAGTAGATTTAAACGAAGAGCACGACGAACTGCTCTCGGCCGAAAAAGAACTACTGCATGAATCAAAAGAAGAAAAGGCTGGAGCTGAGGCTTACCCTCAGATTAGGAACTCCCCTGCAATTGACAAGACGTCCTTGGACGGCCTCGATGGAACACTCGCGGCCGGAGAAGAAAAGACGTGCGCAGCACTGCTCGTAGGAACGCTCTGGTGCGAAGGAGAAGAGAGAGAAAGTGAAGGAATAGTTCTGAGGCGAACGAAGCTGATATTTATAGGGGAGCCTAAAGGGGTCGGGCGGCAGATCAATGGCCGAAATCCTCCAACCTTTCGGCTCCCTCTCGCTCGGATGTTTGCCACGTGTCCCATCCTTTGCCATGATGACGAGTAGGCTGCGGGATCGAAGAGAGGCGATCAACGGCCGGGAGTGGCCTGACCCTTCAGCTATTCCTCCGGATGCTCGCCGCGTGTCCTGATCCCCGTGTCGGGGGCCGGACTGGCGGTAATCCGAGTACTGACTGCTGACGGTTGAGATCTCCTGTCCTTTCGGCTACCCGTCCAGATGTTCGACATGTGTCCTATGCTTGTTGCGATGCGACCGTGATGGCGGGAGATTCAAAGTCATTTCCGCCACTGGCGCCCCAAAACGTTTTGGTAACCCTGCCCTCTCACAGCTTGGGACGAAGGTGTTTGTCACTAAGTCTCGGCTTGAGACGAGAGTCTCGGCTTGAGACGAGACTGTTTGTCATCAACTCTCACTTTGAGACGAGACCGTGACCCACTTGCATTTTTTATACAAGAATGTCGATAACAGTTTCAGATGAAGATCATCTATCGATTTGATGTCCTTCCATAAGGGCTTCGGATTTTACTCTCGGCGTTTCACAAAGTTGAGAACGATGAGAGTAGGAGGACCTGTGATGGGGGAGAATCCGACCACGCCCAGCACTAGGGGGACGGCCTAAATAAGAGTAAGGGCCGAAGCACATTCGGCCCATAAAGTCGATCGAACAGAAACGGCCCAGACGCCTTGTTGAAATAGTATAGATTCGGCCCAAGCGATTCGCTCAATTAACGGCCGTCATCGGCCCAGTCATGGCAGATAATAGGCCGAAATGGCCTCGGCCCATTCTGGCTAACTGCTATCCAGCCATCAGCCTATTAATGGGATATTTCGGCAATTTCCTCTCCAACCCCTAAGTATAGTCCTATATCAGCTGCTACAAGAAGAGAACCTCCATCCTCTGCTATAAAAAGAAGACTATTCATTGCGGAAAAGGTACACCTTATGCACTCAAGCTTCTTCTTGCTTCCTTCTAAATTAAGTCTTCTTCAGAGGCTGACTTAACCATCGGAGGGGGTTCTCCTGGGCCGAAACCCAAGACCCTCGCTGACTGGTTCTTCTTCGTGCAGGAGTCTCAGCTTAATTCTTCGCTTGCTTCTTCGTCCGGATCCGCTTCGGCAACTAGTCTTTCGGTTCTCGTCCTGATTCTGCCCTCGGAATCCATTAGTGATAGCTTCGGCTACATCACTAATAATGTGAGAATCTTCAGAGGTGAAACCAAGTCAGCAGAGAGTCTACTTTCTTTTGTTTGTAAGAGTTGTGGCATGGGGCAAGCTTTTGTGTTCATTCAAGGGCTCGGGATCTTCTCTTATCTTGGGGTTGGGGGCTTGAATATTGCATACCTTCTTTGTGCTCTTTTGTATAGGGATTCTTCTGTGAGCTACAGTCCCACACTTGTATATCCCTCTTTTTATAATTTACTTATAGTACCATCCACTTGTCCTAAAAAAAAATAAAAAAATAAAAACTGGGGGTATCTTTTGTCCATCTGACTGCAAACCTATTTTTACAGAAGCAATACCTTTGCCCACTTCCAATAGCCACGTGAATACCTATTCAATCACTTAAGTCTGCAAGATGCCATTCCAAACAGGGGAGATGACCTGGAGGAGGGGGTAGATTCATCCAACATTCTTGAGTGGGGCATTTTTGTTGAATGACCTTCAACCATAGAACCTTCGCCTCTCTCTACCAAGCTTCTAGATTCATTCTCAAAGCAAAGCTAAGTTGGAGGCACTTATGTTCTTGATGCCAAACCCACCATCTATCTTGCTGCTTCACACCCTTCAGTTAATATCATACCCGCTCCTGCATTTGTCAATTGTCATCATTACTATGCATAAAATTTCTTCTCTAAACAGCTTCCAACTTCTTAGCACATTTATTGGAATTCTGAGACTAGTACACAGATATACCATCTAGCATTGACTTGCAAAGCACTCACCTCCCCCCATCAGAGAGAAGCTTCCCTTTCCACCATCCCAGCCTGGATTCAAACTTCTAAATGATTTTCCCTTAATCATTATAGTGAACGGTCTTAGAGGTCAACAGTAATCCAGATAGGAAAGAGGGAGTTCTCCAATAGTGCATCTCATGATCACAACAGCGCTCGAGAGCCCTAATCTCCATATTGAGACCCACCATTTGCATCCTTCCAAAATTCACTTTCAGCATGTAGACCTTCAACATCTCCAACATGACTCTAATGTTCACCAGTTGTTCCTCGGCAGAGAGAATGGTATCATCTGCATCTTGTAGGTGGGATATCTGGAACGACTGCATTCTCCGATGATATGAAGCTTCTCTGCCCTATATCTACCTTTAGGCAGATGTTTGGTTTTCAATTTAAGAAAAAAACAAACTCTATAAGAGGGTTACAAACGGTACTGAAAAGATTATGGATCTATATCCTCCCACTAAGCTCTGGAAAGGGTTAGCTTATGGGATTTTTTGTCACTGTTTACATGCCTATGCAGATGAATCGCAAATATGTGAATGTTCTTCAGTTCCCATGTGTTTCATTCCATATGAGATACTTAAAGAGCTTTCGTTATAAATCCTTGTTTCATTTCAACCTATAAGGTGACTTAACTGACTATCTATACAGTCGAAATTGGGGATTGATCTCCCAAAGGAACCAGCTCATCTTCACCCTAGTCTGTTTGCTCTGAACCCAACTCATTCAAATTTACGGCCAAGAAAATGAATAGCGACTAGTTGAAAGCAGAGTATGCAATGTTATGTTAAAAATGGAGATGCTCGTTTACTCTTCAAAAAGTGGTGGTAGAAGGCCACGGAAATCTAGTCCAACTCGACCAAGATCCATAGCATAGCAGTACAAAGAACATACAAAACGGTTAGATTCACATGGGAAAAAAAAATCAAACCTAGGCCATTAAAGACCAAGAAAATGGGAAGTATAAGACAAGGAATGGAGTCATCAACAAAGCCATGATGCCAGTGGATCCTGATGGCAACAAAATGAAAATTGTACATGTAACAGACAAATGGCAAACAGCTACCAAAAACCTGATCTACACAATCCTTCGCACAATCTTCATGAAAATATTTCCTTACACTGGTTAGATGAAAAATGGGAATTAACAAAAAGATAGAAATGACAGCAACAAACATGTAAACGAAAACTGAAGAGGGGAAGCATGAGAACAATTGAAAATCCAACATCAAAGATACTAGATTTGATGTGAGTTTTGATAAACCCCGGACCAGAAAAAAGAAGCCAAAAAAAGTTGAACAGGTTCCCATGTAGGCTAGGGACAACAGGAGAAGAAACAGATAAAAGAATTACATGCATCTTGATAAAAATTGTTGATGATGGTTTGATTTCTACAGATCAACAGTTGGTGATCTTTGCAACTTAGACCAGATTGGTCCCAATTGAGACATGGGAAAGATGTACATCCGCAGAAATGAAAACTTACCATGCATTGATCAAGGATATTTGACAATGTTCCACCTTCACAGATCTTTGGAAGCATGGCTTCCAGAGTGCTCAGATGAGTTTTAATTTGATGCATGGCCCAATTAAAAATATGTCCTCCATCATAGTTCTCCTCGTTGCCAGATTTGTCATTGTTGAATATTACTCGATATTGATTAACAACATCAAAAAGGTGCATCCGATGGCAGTTTACCATTCCTTTAAGGTACTCGTAAACATTTCTCTAATCCAAGTCATCAAGAATACCTGTAAGCCATGCCTCCCTGCACCTCAAAGACTGGCAGCATAATGGAACATGTGTTAAACACTGCCAGAGATATAGTGGTACAGCCAAAAAACATGATATAAGAAAAGTATATGCCGCTTCAACCCACCCCCCACACCCCCCCCCCCAAAAAAAAAAAGTTGATAAGCCAATCAAAGCCATATCCAATGCATCTGTGAGTGAAAATTTGAATTGGTGGCAAGCTTAACCTTTGCATTTGTGAGTGAAAACTTGAATTTGTCAACTGAACCCAAATTGTATGAACGAAATCTGCTATTTATCAATTATGTTATGTATTTGTAAACTAATTGTTGTTATTTCATTATAGTATTTGATTCAAGTTATTTACAACTAATTATTTGCTCATTGGCAACGCAGGTGGACGAGGACAAATTTTTCTAGCTCGATGCTCCTTGACAGCATATGTGGAGGAATGTGATGCATTGGGCTTTAGAGATTGCCATAGGAATTTGATGTCCCAAACTCCATTTGGCTCATTCATTGACAATCGGCCTCCCACATCATTTCCTTTTAATTTCTTGGAGCTGTTGGGTTCTCTGTGTCCGGATCCGACCAAAACGCAGCGGATAAAACAAAGTCAGGAATAGATCCGTCCTGTTTCGATCAACAAAAACCTAAAGCTGTAAATCGGATTTACCTTACGTGGATTCAAATCTGCATTCGTTCTTCAGTTCAGTCGGAGCGACGCTGCAAGCCGCGCAGGTGTCCAGCCTCTAGCAATATCCACGCGGTTCTCCTCGCGATGGATCATCCTTGCCTCCTCGCTCGATACGGCATTCGCGGATCCCGTCTGGTTGCGAGTAACCAGCGACGACATGCGGATTCGGAAACTCCCGTCGAAGGAGAAGCGAAGTTGTCGGGAGCCAGAATAGATCCTCCAGGGGGCCGGCCTCGAGAGGTGCGCCCAGGAGAGAGAGAGGAGAGAGAAAGGACAGCAGCTAGGTCAGGGTTGCTGGCCCCCGACCTAGCGGCCATTCTTTTATAATAAGTGTATTTGCGGTTTTTCCTAAAAACCCACACTTATCCGAAATCCCGTCAAATTATCCATCGACTTGAAAACCTTTTGCATGTGACCCTCTAGGCCCAAATATCAGTCTAGTTAATGGCCCATTAGGTCCAATAACTCTTTACAGACCTACTGAATTAATTAATATCCTTATATTAATTAATCAGCCGAATTTAATGTCCCACAGTAAATTCGGACAAGCTTCCGATCACGTTGGATGCCTAGCAACATCGCGAGATCTTGGATGGCATTGGGGCTATCGCAATCCTCTATTGGAACCTTTCCGTCATCGGTTAGCGCGTAGATATAATCCTTCATCTGTACAATGTTCCCGAATCGACCTAGGGTATGGTTTACTGTTAAACCCTAGCCAGTCGATTCACTTGAATCAGATGCCGCTAATCTATATTAGATAACTCTTTATCTGATACAGAGTCTGCCCTGGCCAGGAACTTAAGCACATCATTCTCGGAACATTCTCTCTCACAATACCGAGAGCGGATGATCCCATATTGAACACACAATTACCTTCGAGGGCATTTCTCTGAACCCGATGATTTGCATTATTGATAACCCTTGGTTAGGGATTCGTTAGTCAAAGTCAAAGCTCAGAGACATACCAACAAGGTATCTTTGGTGTCTCAGGTTCAAGGATTATCCACGAAACCGTGACAAAAAAATCGAGCTAGTTAATAGTAAGGTATATACCATCTAGCGATTCTAGGTCGGATCAATTCAGTGAACTCATTCCTCGATGAGCACCTACAGGTCCAGCATAGTGTCTCCACATAAGTGACTTATAGGATCAGTCATCCTCATCATATGTATATCCTGAACAAGGTACCCAGCAAATATGTTGAAACCACTTCATATGAGATATGGAACGGAAGGAAACCAGACCTTAAACGTGCTAAAGTCTGGAGATGTCCTGCTCATATTAAAAGACATGATGCGGATAAACTGGAGTCTAGAACTAACAAATGTAGATTTGTGGGATATCTGAAGGAAACTTACGGATATTACTTTTATCATCTTGGCGAACAACATGTATTTATGGCCAGAAGAGCTGTCTTTTTTGAAGAAGATTATATTCTTCAAAAGGACAGTGGGAGTAAAATAACTCTGGAAGAAATACCAGACCCACAAACTGTTAATGGTTCATTAGATGAACTATCAGTTTCTGAACATGTTCAAGAAAATACACAAGAACCTCGTAGGTCAGAAAGAATACCTAAACCACCATAAAGATATGTGGGACATATTAATTTGGATGGTTCTAGAATACTCTATAATGAGGATGAAGATCCTAAGACTTACAAGGAGGCCATTGAAAGTCCAAAGGTCGGGATTTGGCGAGAAGCCATGAATTCTGAAATTCAGTCCATACACATCAACTAAGTTTGAAATTTGGTTGACTTGCCCAAAGGTATAGTACCTATCGGTGGCAAATGAATCTTTAAAAGAAAGATTGGTGCAGATAGACGAATTGAGATTTATAAGACAAGGCTGGTGGCGAAGGGTTATCGTCAAAGGCAAGGCATTGACTATGACGAGACCTTCTCACCCGTTGCCATGATTGAGTTTATTAGAATTCTTCTCGCTATTGCTGCATACCATGATTACAAAATCTGGCGGATGGATGTGAAGACTGTTAGTTTTAGGTGACCTACAAGCCAATCTGACTATGTAAATCTCGTTCATTTATTAATAAAATGGCATAACATTCATTATGTGTAAATCGCATTAATTAACGTTTCATAATGAAGTCCGTGAATATGTGCTATAGTGATCAGATTATGATGAGATCATACTAATGAGACTGATCACTTAAACACACATATTCTTAATCGTTCCAAGTCGGAGGATATCCGAGAAGGACATCGGATATCCGGTTAGACTAGTACATATTACTCCTGCTCATATGACGAGGGTGACTGATCTCATAAGTCACTTGTGTGGAGACACTAAGGCGAATCTGTAGGTGCTCATTGGAGAATGAGTTCACTGAACTGATCCGACTGAATCGCTGGATGGTATTGTACCTCACTGTCAACCAGCTTGATTCTATTGTCGCAGTTGCGTAGATGGTCCTCGGACTTGAGACACCAAGGACACCTTGTCGGTGGACTTATGTGCTTTGACCTTGGTTTACGAATCTCTAGCCACGGGCTTCTAATACGCCAAGGATTGGGTACAACGGAATACCGTCGAAGGGAATTGTGTGTCAATAAGGAATCATTCGCTCTCGGTACTCAGAGAGAGAATGCTCTAGGAAGGATGCGTGAAAGTCCCTGGCCAGGGCGGACGATAATATCGGGAAAGGAGTTTTTTGATATTCATCAGCGGCATCCAATCCAAGTGAGTCGACCGGTTAGGGTTTGACAGCTCGCCATACCCTGAGTTGACTCGAGAGCATTGTACGAATGAATGATTATATCCACGCGGTAACTGTCGGCGGAAAGGTTCCAAGAGTGGGTTACTTAACCCCAATACCTTCCGAGTTCACGCGGTGTTGTTTGGCACTCAACGTGATCGGAGGCCCGGTCGAATTCGATGTGCGACATCAATTCGATTGATTAATTAATTAATAAAGGATTATTAATTGATTAATAAAGTCAGTGAGGAGTCACTGGGCTTGTTGGGCCATTAACTGGACTGGTACTTGGGCCTAGAGGGTCACACGCAAATGATTCTCAAGGCGATGGATAAATAAGTGGGTTTTATACAAACCGGGGGTTTTTATGAAAAACCGCGTGGTTAGTATAAAACATAGCGAACGGGCTGAGCAGGCCAAGCTGCTGCTAATCCTAGCCGCCCCTCCTCAGTTTCTCTCTCTCTCTGGCATCCAGACAGATCCAGATCTGCTCCGCTGCTTCTCCGAATCCCGTTCGACGGGAAATCATCCGCGCGCTGCGGCGATCATTGCAGCGACCGGCGGAGGTTTCGTGGACTGCGAAGAACGAGGAACGCGAGGATATCCGTCGCGGGGAGGATCGTGTGGACTTCGCTAGAGGCCGGGCGCTTGCGCGGCTTGCGGTGTCACAAGGACGGAACCGAACGGTTGCGGATTCGAATCCGCACACGGTGAGAATCGATTATCCGATAATCGTAGTTTTTAGTTTTTCGAAATGGGAAAACGGATTGCTGTTATATTTTATTTTCCGCTGCGTGAGCGATCCGGAGAAACCCGAGAAAATCCAACAGTGGTATCAGAGCCAGGTTCCACTGTTTCTCGTCTCGTTTCGATCTCCGAATTAATTTTTTCATGAGTTATTCCATGCATTTAATCCGATTAAAATGACGAAATAGTGTTCATAAGATGAACACAAATATTTAGATCATTTTTCTGTGATTTTTCGGATTTTATTTGGGGTTTTCGGAGTTCTTTATGAGATGATGAACCGGGGTTTTTCGGCGACTTCATACCAGCTTCCCAAGCGTTGGGATGGCCGGCCGAGACTCCGGATCCATAGGTGATAGTCACCACTGTCCATCGGGTATCATTGCTGCCGCCGGAGTGCCCATGGAGGGCTATAAATTCAAGCCCTAAGTCGGGTTTTTGAAACCAGAAAAACCAGATTTTTGGATTTTTAGGGCTTGGACTGCTCCCCAAATCGGAGGTCACCGGCAGCCCTACCGGCGCCGGGGGCATCGCCGGCCGTGGCCGGGCAAGGCCGGGGGGCGGCCACCGGCGCCGCCTGCAACTCCAGCCGCCGCCGTCCATCTGAGTTTAGGGTGTCGGGTTCCTGGCGGGGAGAAGCCAGGCGGGCCGGTCCCGAGCTAGTTTAGACCGGCTCGGCCGGGTCCGGCTGGGACCAGGGGCACCTGATTTAGGGTCGCACCCTGGTCCGGGTCCTGGCTAGGCCAGGGCCCGAGCCCATGGCTCAGCCTATATGGTTGAGCCCCTTTTCTGTTTTCCCCTTAATAAAACCAATAAATCCCATTGTTCTAATTAAACCTATTGCCTATTTAAATTATGCATTAAATTGGATTTTAAGTTTAATTTAAAATTATTTTAATATTAAACTTATTATTCAATTTTAATTTATTTGGGTATTTATGATTTTGGAATATTTGTATTAACAAGTAAGTTGTTAATTGATTGAAATTAATTATTAATTTAAGTGTTAGATTAATAATTAATTTTAATAGTCTAATTTAAATGTTAAATTAGTAATTTATTAGTTAACTGGAATTAATTGTCAGTTTAAATGTTAAATTGATAATTAGTTTTAATTAACTAATACAAAGGTTTAATTAGGAGTTATTAGTTATTGGTTTAAGTGTTAAACTAATAATTAATATTAATCCAATAATCTAAGAGTTAGATTAGTGGTCAAATAATTAATTTGTGTTGTTAGATTAGTGGTCAAATAATTAATTTGTGTTAATTTCTAGTTTAAGAGTTAAATTAGTTATTAACATTAATTAATTAATTAGTCTAAGAGTTAGATTAATAGTTAATGACTAATTAAAGTTGATTATTAATTTAAATGTTAAATTAATTATTAATTTTAATCTACTTATCTAAGAGTTAGATTAGTAAATAATTTTGATATTCTAATTGTTAGATTTTAAATTAACTAATCTAAGAGTTAGATTAGTAGTTTATTAATAATTAGAGTTAATTAATAATTTAAGTGTTAAATTATTAATTAACTTAGTTGTATTAATCTAAGAGTTAGATTAGTCTTTAAATAGTCTAATTGTTAGATTATTAATGGGGTTTAATCTAAGTGGTAGATTATTAGAATTGTTCTAATTTGCATGGAATAATCTGGAATTATTAATTTGGAGTGTGTGCGCATGTAATGTGTGTTTAATGCTTTTAAATTTTGATTTAATTGCATGTTAAGTTAATAAAATGAGTTTTCGAAATTCAAATGCCAATTTTGATTGGATCTCAGTTTTTGAAAGCCAAAATTATTTATTTTGAAAAACTCATTTGTTTTAGCCATGTGATGCGCTGAATCATGTGTAGGATGTTTAAAACACACCGTGGTCATGGATATGCACTTAATTTATTATTCATCTGATGAATGGATTGTGTGGATCGTGGATGTATGATTGTTTATTAATTGTTAATAAATAGAGGTCTGCGCACCTCTCTCTCTCATACTCCGATGTATTTCTACCTACCTCTCTCTCTTATACTCCCCATAAGGCCTTCTTCAATTTACTTGTAATTATAGAATTATTGTAATATGATCGAGGCAACCGAGGAAGGAGCGAGGACGATCCACAGCTGCAACTAGGAAGGCGAAAAGATGAAGATCCTTTGCCTATGTGTTTGCAGGTTTATCTAATGTAAATGTAATGTTAGATTGTATGTGCGTTTGACTGTTGGCTCCAGTCAAACCCACTGTGCTATCCATGACCACACTAGACATGTATGTGATGCATTGTTTTTCTTTTGATTATGAATCAAAGCAGGTTATAGTATTTAGTAAATATATACGATGTATTTATATACTATCACCTAGGAGAGACCAAGATAAAAGTTATCTAAATACCCTCAGATAAACTCTAAGCCGTAACGCGAGTAGTTGAGAACTTACCGCGTGGTCCACCATCGTTATAGTCATAGGATTCGGATCACTTTAGGTAGGTTTGTTGTACTATCCACAAGGCCTGTTTAATTGGGAGGAGAAACTGTGGCTATGGCATTAGATGCCTATATGATCGGGGTAGAGGAACTATGTAGCTTTGTTGTGCTATCCACAAGGGCTGCATGCAAATCTATGCTCGTCGCGTAACGATGGTTAGCTTAGACTAGAATTAATGGTTTGTTGTGCTATCCACAAGGCCATTAAATCTCTGGGGACCGAAGGTATGATCAGATATTGCAAGGAGTTGCAAGTCCCATGAGTTGGGTGCTCTTTGATTGTATTACAGTTTGTTGTGCTATCCACAAGGCTGTAGTGCAAGTCATTGAGATTCTGATCCCCACTAGGAGACTGTCGGCATCTCCCGTTCTGTATAACTGAGGGTTATACAGTCCGTTGAAAATTAGTGGGAGTTAAACTTAAACAAAAGACCATGTCTTGTTTTAAATTTTAATAATTGAATATCTGCTAAATAGATTTTACTTATCTCCTGTAGGGAATTATGTCGTCGAATAACCCACTCCGTGGCATACTTGATGCCTTTTTGACTTACCTGATCTACTCGGATTGGTTCAGAAACCTGAAGAATGTCTTTAGATCTGAGCACATTGACTTTGTCCCTGGAGCTGATCCTCCTGCTGAATCGGTATTGGATGCCCCTGAAGCAGAGATGATAGCTAATGATATAAGATCGAAGGACAAAGGCAAAGGAGTAGTGAAGGGTGACTAATTCTATTATAAGCAGTATGATCACTGGAAGAGGAACTGCAAGGAGTTCCTTAACGATAAAGCTCATGGAAGAATGAAGCTGTCTGAAGCTTTAGATATCTATATGATAGATATTAACTTATCAGTTAGAGATTCCACATCTTGGGTATTGGATACCGGATGTGCTTCTCATATCTGTCATGATGTACAGATGCTGACAAGTAAGCGCAAGCTGAGACAAGGTGAGGTGGAATTGAGGCTAGGAAATGGCGCAAAGGTTGCGGCGATTGCTGTTGGGACAGCAAACCTCAAGCTTCCATCGGGAGACACCTTACTATTAGAAGATTGTTATTATGTTCCTAGCATAATGAAGAACATCATATCAATATCTTGTTTGGAGAAGATAGGATATTGGTTGACTATTGAGAATAGAAGTTGTTCGATTTATTATAGTAATAAATCAATAGCTTCAGCATCTTTAGTCAACGGTTTATATCTATTAGATGTTTCTTATTACAATCTTCAAATTGATAATGCTCTTAAGAAGAGCAAGAATTATGTGAACCAAGCCTACATGTGGCATTGCAGACTTGGGCACATTGGCGAAAGCAGGTTGCAAAAGTTGCACAAGCATGGTTACTTAACTGCATTCGATTATGAATCGTTTGCAACATGTGAATCCTGCCTTATGGGAAAGATGGCAAAATCTCCATTTACTGGACATGGAGAACGTGCCAAGGACATTTTGGAACTAATACATTCGGATGTATGTGGTCCCATGTCCACCCAAGCTAAAGGTGGCTTTTCATACTTCATCACGTTCACCGATGACTTCTCAATATTCGGCTATGTGTACTTAATGAAGTACAAGTCGGAAGCATTTGAGAAGGTCAAGGAGTTCAAGAATGAGGTAGAGATGCAGTTAGGAAAGAGTATTAAAACTCTTCGATCAGATCGAGGAGGAGAATACTTGAGTACTAACTTCACACAATTCTTAAAGGATAATGGTATCCTTTCTCAACTGACCCCTCCATATACACCACAGATGAATGGTGTATCAGAAAGGAGGAATCGCACCTTGTTGGACATGGTGCGATCCATGATGAGCTTTTTACGATTATTAGTGTCCCTCTGGGGGTATGCTCTAGAGTCAGCAGCATACCTACTGAACAGAGTATCCAGTAAGTCTATGGCCTCTACTCCATACGAGATATGGAAAGGCAGGAAACCAGAATTTAAACATGTTAAAGTCTGGGGTTGTCCTGCTCATGTAAAGAGGCATGATCCAGATAAGCTGGAATCACGAACTAATAAATGTAGGCTTGTGGGATATCCAAAGGAAACCTTTGGATACTATTTTTTCCATCCTGGTGAACAAAAGGTGTTTGTCGTCAGGAAAGCTGTCTTCTTGGAAGAGGAATACGTTCTCCAGGAGGACTGTGGGAGTAAAATAGTACTGGAAGAGGTTCCAGATTCCCAAACAGCTACATTATCATCAGATGAGATATCAGTTCCTGAATATGTTCAGGTACACACAGATGAGCCTCGTAGATCTGGTAGAGTATATAGAGTACCTGAACGATATGTGGGATATATTGCTGAAGGTAAGTCTAAGGTATAATATAATGAGGATGATGATCCTAAAACCTACCTGGAGGCCATAGAAGTCCCAGAAGCCGGGAAATGGCCAGAAGCCATGAACTCAGAAATCCAGTCCATGTACACCAACCAAGTTTGGAACTTGGAGGACTTGCCCGAGGGTATTGTACCCATCGGTTGCAAGTGGATATTTAAGAGAAAGATCGGTGCTGATGGACGGATCAACACTTATAAGGCAAGGTTGGTGGCAAAGGGATATCGTCAAAGGCAAGGAATTGACTATGACGAGACTTTCTCACCAGTTGCCATGATAAAGTCGATCAGAGTTCTGCTCGCTATTGCTGCACATTTTGATTATGAAATCTGGCAGATGGATGTGAAGACTGCCTTCCTCAATGGTAACCTTGAGGAGGAGGTATATATGATACAATCAGAAGGTTTCACATCTAAAGAATCTGCAGATAAAGTGTGCAAGCTTCAGAGGTCCATTTATAGACTGAAGCAGGCTTCCCGGAGCTGGAACATAAGATTTGACGAGGCTGTCAAGTCTTATGACTTCATTAAGAATGAAGATGAGCCTTGTGTGTACAAGAAGACCAGTGGGAGTGCGGTCACTTTTCTAATTCTTTACATAGATGACATACTACTCATTGGGAATGATGTAGCTATGATGTCATCAGTAAAGATCTGGCTGTCGAAAAACTTCTCTATGAAGGATTTGGGAGAAGCATCCTACGTATTGGGAATACGGATCTATAGAGATAGATCAAAGAGGATGCTTGGAATGACCCAATCCTTGTATATAGATACCATAGTCAAAAGGTTTGGTATGGAAAATTCCAAGAGAGGTCTCATACCGATGAGACATGGAATTAGTCTCTCAAAGGAGTAGTCTCCTAAGACTCTTGACGAGAGGGCATTCATGGATAGAATACCCTATGCCTCTGCCATAGGATCTATCATGTATGCCATGCTATGTACACGGCTTGATGTTGCATTTGCTCTAAGTGTTACGAATAGATTTCAGGCTGATCTAGGCGAAGAGCACTGGAAGGCAGTGAAATGTATCCTTAAGTACTTGAGAAGAACTAAGGATATATTTCTTGTCTATGGAGGAGGTGACATGAAACTGCGAGGCTTTACTGACTCGAGTTTCCAGTCAGATCTAGATGATAGTAAGTCTACATCTGGATTTGTGTTTACTTTGAACGGAGGCACAGTGTGCTGGAAGAGTTCCAAGCAAGTAACCACTGCAGATTCAACGACTGAAGCTGAGTACATCGCTGCAGCTGAAGCCGCCAAGGAAGCAGTGTGGTTGAAGAAATTCATCACCGACCTAGGCATAGTTCCAAGCATCTCTGAGCCTGTTGCACTGTTGTGCGACAACAATGGAGCCATTGCGCAAGCGAAAGAGCCGCGGTCTCATCAGAAATCGAAGCATATTCTGAGGCGCTTTCACCTTATCAGAGAGATCATATCCAGAGGAGATGTAGTAGTGGAAAGAGTTCCATCTGTCGACAATCTGGCAGATTCACTAACAAAGCCGTTGGCTCAAATTGTGTTTGAGCGTCACCTAGAGTCTATAGGCTTATTGTATAACGGTGATTGGCTTTAGTCCAAGTGGGAGATTGTTAGTTTTAGGTGGCCTACAAGCCAATCTGACTATGTAAATCTCGTTCATTTATTAATAAAATGACATAACATTCATTATGTGTAAATCGCATTAATTATCGTTTCATAATGAAGTCCGTGAATATGTGCTATAGTGATCAGATTATGATGAGATCATACTAATGAGACAGATCACTTAAACACACATATTCTTAATCGTTCCTAGTCGGAGGATATCCGAGAAGGACATCGGATATCCGGTTAGACTAGTACAGATTACTCCTGCTCATATGATGAGGGTGACTGATCTCATAAGTCACTTGTGTGGAGACACTAAGGCGAATCTGTAGGTGCTCATTGGAGAATGAGTTCACTGAACTGATCCGACTGAATAGCTGGATGGTATTGTTGTAAGGATCGAGACTTTCGGATCCGGTTTTCGGGTCGGACCTTGTAGTTCTAGCCCTTGTGAGGGGCGGGAGTCCTGAGTAGAATCGCGTCAGGACCTCGAGACGCGTTTTGAACGGCGTCCACCGTGGCAGACGCGTTTCAGGTTCTGCCACGTGGGTGCCACGTGGACTGACCTTGGGCCGCGAGAGTACGGCCCTGTCAGGTCGTCTGAACGGCGTCCGTGTGGGTCGACGCCTTTCAGACTGCGACTCTGGGTGTGTCAGAGTACGGCCCTGACAAGTTGTCTGAATGGCGTCTGTGTAGGACGACGCGTTTCAGAATCTTGTCAGAGCGGCCGTCATGTCACCTGTTAGGCGTCCGTAGATGTCGACGCGTTTTAGCCAGTCTCTGGTTAACCCCGCGAGCCCTCCTTCTTTCCCTCATTTTCTCCTACTCTCCTTCTCTCCTTCTCTTCCGGTGACCGGCAGCGACCCCCCTCCTCCTCCCTCTTTTCTTCCCACCATTTCACCTCTCCCTCCACACCATCCTCCACCTAGCTCCTACCCCTACCACCTCCACTTCCACTGCGGCGTTCTACTGTCCGGACGGCGGCCGACGTCACGGTGGGGCTAGGACGACCTCGGCGGTACCGGCGGCGGCGTGGGGCGAGACAGGCGGACGGCTTGAAGCTCGGAGGCGTTCGAGTGTCCGGTAGGGTGACGTTCCCCATAGCGTTGTGTTTAAAATCATGTTTTCCTCGTTTATGCATGTGGTAGATCTTTGGTTTCGGGGGTTAGAATGAGCATGTTTAGGATTTCTATGAGGGTGTTCGCCTATGGATAGTATTGCTCCTCGTTTCCCTCCATTTTGGATGATTTTTGGGGTTATTTGGGGTTGAAAAGAGAGCCCTCGGGCTTAGGGCGGTTCTGGTTCCTGGGGTTGAAAGACGTCGTTCATGGACGACGCCCTTTTGAAGGGCGTCGGGCCATCACGACGCCTTTTAGACAGGAATCGACTGACAGAAAGTCTGCCAAGTTGGGAATTCTGTGGCTAAAAGTCGTCGGGGGTAAACGCCGCGTTTTTGAATGGCGTCAGGAACCCACGACGCGTTTTAACAACAGAAATCTCCTGAATAAGGCCTTGGAATTTCCGGATTTCCGTGTTGAATGGCGTCTGGGGATGTCGACGCCTTTTAAAAGGCGACCACTGGTGTCGATGCCTTTTAAGGCCAGATTCTGAAGATTGATTTATATGAACCTGTACATGGAGCTTGAATGGCGTCGACCTCGGTCGACGCGATTCAAGACAGAATCTCACTAATTCATGCCAGTAAAACGTGTTCATACTGCTAGATAGTTGGTTAGCACATGTTTTAGTGCACCCGATAGAAATGGATTCCTGTGTGTTATGTGATCGCGGGCTTTTCACGTGACCGGATCGCACTGTGTTGGGTTTTCAGTTACTGTGGACCTGGAGTGACATTGTAGCGCTTTATCACCCTGTGCTGGTGGGGGCGTGAGCACAGCGTCGGTGGGGGCGTGGGCGGGGTGACGCCTAGTGAGAGAGGGTCACCTGGTGAACCCCGGGGTCAGCTAGTACCGGTGTCGGAGTGGTACATTCGGAGTGTCACTCATGCTGAGGGAAGGGGTAGTCACCTGAGCCAGTTGGGCCGGAGTAGCGAGTGTGCTATCCGAGGGGCTACTCCTTGGTCTCAGCGGGTCGAGGTTTTTCCCCACCGTTGTTTGTACGGTCGGCGAGTTCTATCGAGACGACAGTTGTGGGTTTTCTAACGGCTGGTTTAGAATGTGCATGTTTACTATATTTCGACTGCATGCGTTCTCACGTAGAGAATTAGATATTGTACCTGCCACTACACTTGTTACTTTACCGTTAGCTGTACTTTACACTTGTGGGTGTGTGCGTGGACAGTGGGGATCGAAGGATCCCTACTGAGTCTTGTCTTGAGACTCACCCCTGCGGTTTTCAGGTGAGGACTCCCAGCAGACTTAGAGCGGCGTGTGCGGCCGGGTGTGGTGTGCCTTCAGCGGTTGTTCCGGGGTATGCCCCGATGTAGTTGTTATTTATCTTTGGCCTGTATGTTTAATTATTTCCTTCTGTTGGAGAATGTAATTATTTGCTGTGTCGAGTCGCATTGTAATAATTTTAATTCCTGCACTTTTATTTCAATTCAATGCGATGTGGATGTTTAGCTTAGTTTATTATTTATTTCCCAGACTTACTGGATCCTGGTTTGGTCCCAAATTAATGATTCGGTACCCATTTAGTAATCGGATCCCCGATTATAGGGTGGCGGGTCGTTACAATTGTACCTCACTGTCAACCTGCTTGATTCTATTGTCGCAGTTGCATGGATGGTCCTCGGACCTGAGACACCAAGGACACCTTGTCGGTGGACTTCTATAGTTTGACCTTAGTTTACGAATCTCTAGCCACGGGATTCTAATACGCCAAGGATTGGGTACAGCGGAATACCGTCGAAGGGAATTGTGTGTCAATAAGGAATCATTCGCTCTCGGTACTTAGAGAGAGAATGCTTTAGGAAGGATGCGTGAAAGTCCCTGGCCAGGGCGGACGATAATATCGGGAAAGGAGTTTTTCGATATTCATCAGCGGCATCCAATCCAAGTGAGTCGACCGGTTAGGGTTTGACAGCTCGCCATACCCTGAGTTGACTCGAGAGCATTGTACGAATGAATGATTATATCCACGTGGTAACTGTCGGCGGAAAGGTTCCAAGAGTGGGTTACTTAACCCCAATACTTTCCGGGTTCACGCGGTGTTGCTTGGCACCCAACGTGATCGGAGGCCCGGTCGAATTCGATGTGCGACATCAATTCGATTGATTAATTAATTAATAAAGGATTATTAATTGATTAATAAAGTCAGTGAGGAGTCACTGGGCTTGTTGGGCCATTAACTGGACTGGTACTTGGGCCTAGAGGGTCACATGCAAATGATTCTCAAGGCGATGGATAAATAAGTGGGTTTTATACAAACCGGGGGTTTTTATGAAAAACCACGCGGTTAGTATAAAACATAGCGAACGGGCTGAGCAGGCCAAGTTGCTGCTAACCCTAGCCGCCCCTCCTCAGTTTCTCTCTCTCTCTAGCGTCCAGACAAATCCAGATCTGCTCCGCCGCTTCTCCGAATCCCGTTCGACGGAAAATCGTCAACGCGCTGCGGCGATCATTGCGGCGACCGGCGGAGGTTTCGTAGGGTGCGAAGAACAAGGAACGCGAGGATATCTGTCGCGGGGAGGATCGCGTGGACTTCGCTAGAGGCCGGGCGCTTGCGCGGCTTGCGGTGTCGCACCGACGGAACCGAATGGTTGCGGATTCGAATCCACACACGGTGAGAATCGATTATCCGATAATCGTAGTTTTTAGTTTTTCGAAACGGAAAAACGGATCGCTGTTATATTTTATTTTCCGCTGCGTGAGCGATCCGGAGAAACCCGAGAAAATCCAACAAAGACGGCCTTCCTCAATGGAAACCTTGAAGAAGAGGTATATATGATACAACCAGAGGGCTTCACATCAAAGGAATCTCCAGATATGGTATGTAAGTTGCAAAGATCCATTTATGGACTGAAGCAAGCTTTCCGCAGTTGGAACATAAGGTTTGATGAGGCAATCAAATCTTATGGTTTCATTAAGAATGAGGATGAGTCTTGTGTATACAAGAAAAACAGTGGGAGCGCAATCATATTCCTGGTTCTTTACGTTGACGACATCCTACTCATTGGGAATGATGTAGGGATGATGTCATCAATAAAGATCTGGCTATCCAAGAACTTCTCCCTAACGGATTTGAGAGAAGCATCTTACGTATTCGGAATACGGATCTATATAAATAGATCAAAGAAGATGCTTGCCTTAACCCAATCCATGTACATAGAAACCATTGTCAAAAGATTTGGTATGAACATAGAAACCATTGCATATGCTCTAAGTGTTACGAGCAGACATCAGGCAGATCTAGGTGATGAACACTGGAAGGCTGTGAAATGTATCCTTAAGTATTTGAGAAGAACTAAGGATATTTTTTGGTCTATGGAGAAGGAGACTTAAAGCTGCAAGGATACACTAATTTGAGTTTTCAATCTGATCTTGATGACAGTAAATCGACATCAAGTTTTGTCTTCACACTTAACGGGAGAGTAGTGAGCCGGAAAAGTTCCAAACAAGAAAGCACTGCTGATTTGACAATGGAAGCTGAGTATATTACTGTTGCTGAAGCCGCCAAGGAAGCTATATGGATGAAGAAATTCATTGACGATCTTAGTATGGTGGAAAGCATCTCTAGTCTTGTCCCACTATTGTGTGACAATAATGGGGCGATTGCTCAAGCAAAAGAGCCGAGGTCTCATTAGAAGTCGAAGCACGTTCTGCGGAGCTTTCATCTGATCAGAGAGATTATAGCTCAAAGAGATGTCGTAGTGGAGAGAGTTCCTTCAGCCGACAATATAGCAGATCCACTGACAAAGCCTTTGTCTCAAAATGTCTTTGAGCGTCACTTAGAGAATATGGGTATTATGTATAAAAGTGATTGGCTTTAGTCCAAGTGGGAGACTGTTAGTATTAGGTGGTTTGAAAGCCAATCCAATACTATGTATTATTCAGTTTATTAATAAATGGCATTAATTCATTGTGTGTAATTAGTTCGATCTATGTTTATCGTATCACAATGAAGTCCATGAACATGTGCAACAATCTTCAGATTATGATAAGATCATAATTACGGGACCGAAGACTTATAACCACATGTTCTTAATTATTCCTAGTCGGAGGATGTTTGAGAAAGACATCAAACATCCGGATGGCCGGCCGCCCCATCCGGCGCCGGCCACGAGGTCACCGGCGACCGGTGACCCCACAATGGGGATCCTTTGAGCCGGCGATCCATCCCCAACACTTGGGGTGCCCGCGGAGATGTCGATTTGTATCCGTTCTTCGTCAAACGAAGAACACAAAACACATGCAGAAAACAAATGATTTTAATGCAATAATTTACTATAAATTAATCATGTTCATCTAATGAACATGATTCATGCAATTAAAATCAAAACATAACGTGGAATAAATTATACAACTGCTGATCTGGAGTATGAAACGGGAAGAACACAATGGAACCTGGCTCTGATACCACTGTTGGGTTCTCTTGTTCTCTACATTTTTATGCCCGCTAACTCATCATAGATGCCCCCGTCAGCTGCTACGTTATTTGGATGACCTACAGTCACTTGGCAAATACTTGTGGGCGGTGGCATTCCATCAAATCATCATGCACAAATTTGATGTCTTGGTAAGTGCAGTAAAAGACGAGGACAATAGAAAAGAGAAGGTGGGGGGAAAGTGAACCAACAGGGAATAGATTTTTGTATGGTTGCTCTGCTGCGTTAGCTGTATGTATTCTTTTCCTTTTCTTTTGTATTTCGTGATGTGTCAATTTACATATGAAGTAGTATATTTTCAACTCATTTTGAGTGTATTTGTAAGTGTGGTTTTTAGAGCATACACACATTAGGCAACCACTAAACAGGTCAGCACTTCCCCGTTTATTTAGGTGGCCGTCCATGAATGTACGAAAGTTTAGGTGGACAACAGCCACCTTAAGGACAAATGAGGTAATATCCACTTATGAAATGCATTTTTTTTTTTTTTTTCTTCTCAGTAACAATGTAATCTTTTTTTTTTTCTCACTAACAATATGATCTCAATACTTCCAAATAGGTTGTTGAAAAACTGGAGGTGGAGCCTGCTGAAAAGTGGCTCTCCTTGGGATGGGGGGAGAATGTAGAGGGAAGGCGCCAGCCACTTCCAAATGCCATTGAAACATTGATGCGCCAAGTTATTGCGCTTGCTGACATGGTCAAATCTTAGGATGAGAAACATACAAGGGAGCTGAGGGCGGTGAGAAAAGAAATGGATGCCCAATTTGATAGGTTGGAGAGAAAATTTGATGATCTTTTAGCGGAAGTAAGGGCTTTGTGTCATCAACATGGGTAGGAGGAGGTGGCTAGGGAGGTTGGTGCAGTCCACGAGGAAGGGGAGCATGCAGGGACACATGTACTTGAAGAGGAAGGGGACCAAGAAGGGGCTGTAGGGTTTGGTAAGGAAGATGGAGAACACCTCCATGAAGAGTTGGAAGCATCTTCTAAGCTTGAGCAGAGGGGAAAAACTAAAGGTTTACGTACTTTTAAAAAGAAGAGGACTGGTGGACCGCTGGGTGTTACTTTCAAAGGGACAATGGTAAGTGGAATGTTACAAAGTTAGTTTAGTCATTTTCTTATTGTTGTGATTGATGTCCACTTTAATCCAGCCATCTATGAAGGAGGAATCTGAATTTTGTAGCAAGGGTCTTTTTGGACCGAAGAATGAGGCGGTCATTCAGACGTTCTTATCATCCGTCATGGCAGAGTACGTAAATGTGTCTCTATGTTTAGTAGATTCATCTGTTGTCTCATGACTCTATCCAAGTGATATTTTATTTTATGCTCTTCTGTTGTCTTATATGTGTATGTGTTTTATATATATGTACCACCCTGCCCATGAATCATTTTACAATCTGAATTCATGTTGTTAGTGAACATATTTTCTTGACCACTACATGGGGTGCCAACCTGACAAGACTGCAGGTGCCCCATTTATTGTTTGGAGACATGACTTATGATGATGTAAGTATAATAATTTGTAGGTGATTGACTGTGCTATGGATTGGATAAATCAAAGGCAATTACACTCACCTGAAAATTACAAACTGTGATTTCACCCGAATATAGTCTCGGCCAGGCAATGACATATCAAAGGCAATTGGTTATTTATGAGTCCGAAAGATTCTGGCTCAGACAATTGTAGACACGCTAATTTTGACATCATTTTGAGTAAATTTCATATCATATAATAAGTGCCTCAGAATGGTCTGATATTTAATCATTAGTTAATTAATCTTTCTGAATTAATTATCTAAATAGTATCGGGTTAGACATGCATAATTTAAGTTAATTAATTAAATTACTTTTAACTCAAGTTTTAATTAAAATATGACAGAGTCTAAAAGACATCGACATGTGTAGACGCCTTTTAGAGTTTATTCATATTTTGATATTTAAGTTTGAATTTTAATTAATTGATTAATTAGCTAAAAGACGTCTTTCAGGCACGACGCCATTTAGGTTTCCTAAGTTGTTTCTATCTCTTTTTCTGGATGTTTATCCTTATCTTAATTAGTCTAAAAGACGTCTCCTATGGGCGACGCGTTTTAGATAATTACAGATAAAGATAAATTAATCTGTGTTTATCTGTTTGTTAGCTGGATCAACTTCAAATTCTTTCATGATAATCCATTAATAACTACGGATGTAAAGCCTATAAATACACAACCCTTTGGTCATTGAAGAGTTAGTGATGATAAGTGATTATTAGTGATGATAGCGATAATTAAGTGAAATTTGAGCAAAGAATCTTGGCGACAACGTCCAGACGCTGAAGAATCAAAGCACTGCTACTTCTAGGAGTCATCATCCTTTCTTCATCGCCTCTTCGTCCTTTCAAGATCCATTTAAGACCAAGGCTTTCCAGGGGCCATCCAATTTAGTTCTTTTTCATTAATCTCTTTGATTTCATCATCATATTGGTTCAAAATCTCATTCATCACATCACTCCATGCAACACACACTCACTAGCATAATTTCAAACCTATTTGTTTAAGGGGTTTAAAAGACCACAAACAAGTGAGTTCAATTGTTCAAGTTGCATGATTAAAATTTCTACTGGGATAGATACTACATCTATTTGAGTTCTTATTATTTTTTTCCCCTCTCTTTCTTTCCATTTTCTTGCAAGGTACAAAAAGAGATCAAGATGAGAGAATCAAAAAGGAAAAGGAAATCTGGATGATCCTCAAAGTCTAATAAGCAGCCAAAGCAAGAACAAAGATAGAAAGGGCTCTCTTTCTTCAGCCGGCTGAAGGAGGGGAATCAAGGATTCGAACATCTCCCACATCCAAAACAGGTAGGCGATCAAACTTTTTTTTTTGGAACTTTTTAGTTAAAAGTTTATGGCGATCACATTCATTTAGTTTTTAATAGGTTTTATTTATCACTTAAACAACATAAATTTTCAAGATAATCACACACCCCAATTTGAGCACTCACAGCTTTTTGGCGATCACGGTGGGACTTGGTCTCGCCATCTTTTAATCTTTGTTCTTGCTTTCATCAATCGGGCACCTACGGTGCAACACCTGTGTTTCTCGACACGCCCTTACCGATTAGTGAGTTTTTAGTTTAGTTGTTATTCCTACGTGCACCACGTGTACACCCTTGCGGCAAGATCTTGCCCTCCCCGTCTGATTGATTGAAGAGCTATTTTTGTGATAAGAAGCATGTGTGATTGATTGATATTTTAGTTGTTTATATGATAAATCATCCTGTTAAGAAATTGAAATAAAAAAGATTCGCATGAGCCGATTATTTACCGCTTTCATCCTGTTTGTGTGAGGGAGAATCGATCCAGAAATTTCTCCTAAAATATTGATTCTGCGACTTGAAAAGCGTCCAGGAGCAGTGACGCGTTTCATACCGTGTCGCCCAACTAAGACGCCTTTCAGGCCAATTTCTCTGCTGCCTGTTGGCTGAGCTTCTGCGAAAAAATAAGTTTATGTTTGAATAACGTCGACAAACATCGATGCGATTCAGGCAGTTTCTTGTTCTTTTCTTCAGTTCTCAGATTTTTGATCTATTTGCTACTACACATTACGTAATAAGCATTAGAGGCCATCCAGGCCACAAGTCATACGCACTAGGGCTAACACCCTCCTCTTCTCTTAGGAACACCTTTCTTGACGTCTTCAACTCTCTCTGATTGGGTCGGTCCCTCGATCATACTAGAGTGGTTGGCGTTAAAGACCTCCGTAAGTCCCCAAAATCAAGGTATTCCTCCTTGTTCATCGGGCTGGTTGTACCAATCGAAGTCCTGGTTAGATTTTCATAACGTTGTGAGAGAAAGCCATAGAGTATAACGGTGGAAATTGAACTGAAACTAGGATCCTACCCCTTGAGTGAATTTGTGATTAATTGAATCCAAATAACCCAATAAGGAATCCTGAAATAACGTTAAACATCCACTTGTTTGTTTAATCTCTGTGCAACTTGTCTGCAAATCTTTGAAAAAAATCTAATATCATGCTACTTTGATCAGGAAGGGATTTAAGCATGGCTCCAGATGCCATAGTCAACTACAAGGGAGATGCTAATGCCCCTCTTGAGTCTGATTACCACTTTGAAAACGGGGGAGATGTTGATGCCCCCCGTAATCCCCATTCTTGTCCAGTTCGATACGAGGGAAATCAACAAACCCCTCTTGCTTGTGCTCATGATCAATATTCTGATCTTCCTCCGCATGTGCATGCGATTCCTAATCCTATTTTCAAGGGGGGCATGAACCCGAATGATCCCTCATCCTCCGATCCCTCAGATCTAGTGAACGCTTTGGGAGTTCTTGCCTCCCGTTTGGATCCTCGACAGTTCGAGGCAATCCAGTCTATTTTAAAGGGGAAGACGCCCATGCAGTCTGCCGAGCCGAACCCTGTGGCTCCCCCTGTCATTCCTCAACCACCTCCTCATCATACTTCCTTCATTCATCAGGCCATGGAAGGCCTCCATGTCTCAACTTCTCGGCCAGCTGGGCCACAGCTTTCTTCTTCGAGGCAACCGGTCAGGCCGCTGACGCCTACTTACCAAAATGCCCTTGAACATGGCGGAAGCTCTGCCGGACCTCAGCTCTATTGTCCCCCATGCCCTACATGCTCTATGCAACAGGCGTATCATCTACCTCCACCTCCTCCCCCTCCCCAGGTTGATCCAACAACACAAGCGCTGCTTGAAAAGATGGAGCGTATGGATGAACAGTTCAACAACCTTCAAAAAATGATGGGAGTTAAAGCCGCACCAAAGATTAACTTACCAAGTCTGCCTGTATTCCATCTGCCACCCTCTGAGATGCCAGTGTACCGAAAATACAACGGTACTGGTAACCCCTTCACTCATTTGAAGGAGTTTATGTATGAGTCATCTTTCTGGCAGAACGACAAGAGGTCGTTAGCATTTTTGTCCAGGAAATCCTTGGAGGGACCAGCCCTTGAATGGTTCTTTTCTTTAGAACCTGCTGAAGTAGAGGACTACGGTATCATCTCCCGAAAATTCATTCAACGATACCAGGATAGAGTTGCCCCCTCTCTGTCCATTACTAACCTGATCGCAGAAAAGATGAAGCCCGATGAAGAATTCGTCAGTTTTGCTGATAGATGGAGAGGCATGGTAGAAAAAGTGAAGGATCATCTGTCTGAGTCAGAGCAAGTGAAAATGTTAATCTCCAATGCTACGCCTCAGTTCATGTTAGTCCTCTCCCTGAACAACCTGACCAGCATGGCAGAGCTCTATGAAAGGGCGCGGTACTGTCAGAATGCTTTCAAGGATGCTACATTCTCTAGCGTCTTTGATCCTCACCGACCTAGCAGGCCTCCACCTCGGAAGCCTGCCGTGCCAAATTCCCCTAGCACAGGTCCAGCCACTGAGGGCACGCTCTCTCATGAGCAGGTGAGCAGCATGAACAATAGCCCGCCCCAATTTGTGAGGAATCAGCAACCACAGTACCAGCGGCCATAGCAACCAAATCAGCAGGGTTACAAACAGCAACAGCCGAACCCACAGTATCAGCAGCCACAATACCGGTGGCCTCTGCAGCCGAACCAGCAGCCACAACAGCAACTACAACAGCAACCACAGCAGCAGCCGCAACGGCAATTACAGTATCAGCCCCCACAACAGCAGTACCAGCTGCGCGCACCGCCGGCATACCATAATGTACCACCTCCTGCTAATTATAACCAGCAGAGGAAACCTCCAGGCCCGAAGAGGGCAGAATATCCAGTCATTCCAGAGTCCTTATCGGATATTTTCAGTACTCTGATGGCAGCCAATGCTTTGGTCTTACCAAGAGAAAAAGCTGTTTGGCCCCAAAATGCCGACACTTCTAGGTATTGTTATTTCCGCAGACAACCTAGACACACCATAGACACATGCTTCCAATTCCGAGATTATATTCATGATCTCAACGAGTAGGGAGGCATTGATTGGGAAGAAATGAAGAAGTACATATCCACCTTGAAGGCGAGAAGACCACCACAACAACAACAACATCAGCAACAATAACTAAGAGCGCCGGCGCAAACAGCAGCGCCGCCAAATATGGGTATAGTGCAAAACCCACTCCCGGAGTACCAGAACCTGAATCAAGTTGCCCCTATTTTGACAAATAGCCGGTCTGAGGCTAATCGAGGGCAACAGTGGAAGATAGATGATTCTTCCTCTATTTATTCAACAGGCCACACTTCGAGTACCGCAGAACAACTACCACACCGTACTATCCATATACCTAGACCACAGCCCATTACCATCACACCTATACCAACACCCGCATATCACTCGCCCGCACCTACTAACCCGTCACCACCGCCCACTTTCCTTAAACCCATTAACCCATCACCACCGCCCACGTTCCTCAAACCCATTATCCCCCAAGCCGCTACGCCTCTATTAAATAACCCACCGCAAGCTAACTACGCACCCCTCATGCCATCCAAACCACTGCTACGCGTACCATTCCCTACATCACCTACTACTACCACCACTTACCCAGATACCATACAACCATCTAAACCTCTACTTCGCATGCCATTCCCCGCTTCATCCGCACCAACCAATCACCCTTCCACCATCCAACCATCTAAGCCTCTCATC
The DNA here is from genome assembly GCA_030544215.1 of Zantedeschia hybrid cultivar. Taxonomy (NCBI): domain Eukaryota; kingdom Viridiplantae; phylum Streptophyta; class Magnoliopsida; order Alismatales; family Araceae; genus Zantedeschia; species Zantedeschia hybrid cultivar. The sequence goes on from JARZZO010000009.1 coordinate 49,259,942, forward strand.
CGTACCATACCGACTTTAACTAACCCCACGCCATCACCCACATACCAACCCTCCACACCGTCTACACCATCCACTAACCCTGCGGTGCTCAAGCTATCACCCGGCCCTTCCACAGCTGAAGAACATGCACTCCGGAGTGGGAGGATTTTCAATAAGGTCTTTCCTCAATCGGCAGTCAGAGACGGCCCATCACAGCCGTCGGAGGAAGTACATAATGATGAGAGTGCACCAGGCACTCAATATGACCTGTTGAAGCATCTTAACAGAACACCGGCACAAATCTCTGTGCTTGAATTGATAAAGAGATCGAAGACTCATCAAGAGGCTCTAATGGAGTATCTACAGAAGGTAATGGTCAACGAAGACGTGCCGGTAGAGAAGATCGCCGCACTACTAGCACCTCAGGGGGATCAGTCCTCTATCTCATTTCATGCCTCGGAACTAGCACCGCCAGCAGCCAGGAGCATGGCTCTAAGTATTACGGTCAATATCTACAAGAAGGCCGTGGATGCATGTCTGGTCGACACAGGGGCTTCAATCAATGTCTTGCCTCCGAAGACCCTTGAATTGTGCGGTGTGCCCAAAGAAAAATGGCTGCCTAGCCCTATCTCTGTAACAGCATATGATAATTCCACCCGTTCCCCTCTGAGAATGGTCTATTTGAAAGTAGAATTAGGCCATGTATGTCATGCCGAGGTCGAATTTCACATTTTGAAAATTGATCCTTCCTTGAATGCCATTTTGGGTCGTCCTTATATGAAAACCCTCGAGGCGATTCCCTCTACGAATCATCAGTGCCTCAAATTTCCCTACAAAGGATGAATCATTAAGGTTACGAGCATGCCGATCCTTGCTGCTGCTCATCCTTGAATATCAAGCCCACTTCTTCACCTGGCCGACAACCTTTTCTGTCGGTATTACAGGTCTACCATCCGGTGGCTGATCCTTTAAAGGCCGCCACTCTTACTCCTTATCCACTGAATGCCATAAAGAGGGGGAAGTGCATGAGTACCCCTGGATGGAAAATAATGATGAAGAGTGGTTATCAGTCTGGAAAAGGCCTGGGCACACAATTATAAGGCAGAACCACTCCCGTCAAGGACAACCGAGAGACACCTGGAAATGGCCTGGGCTATAGGCCAAGAAAAGTGAGGCACGACATTATTCAGCAAGAAGAAAATGAAGGCAGCCAGAAAGTCTGGGAGACAATGTCTACACCATGCAAAGAAGGTCGGGACCCCTTAACATGGACTTTATACACACATTTTGTAAAGGGGCCCGTAATCAGTCATGACAACACGGCGGTCATTACTTCCTGTTTTGACCTCCATGACATATATGGAAGAGACCTGGCCAGACATTGTTCAGAACTGCTCACGTACCAGTCCTTGGAGGCTCTGCGGCCAATGAAAAGGAGGAAATTTCAAGACCCTGAGTGTGAATGGTACAGATGGTTTGACTTAAGGGATCTATTTATCGCATTGAATAGACTGTTTCTCGATCCCTCAGAACCTAAGTGGCCGCCAAAAATAGATGAATTGATTGAAAGGCCTGGCACCATTTTCTATAAAAGAATATTGTTGTCTGAGGAAACTAATGAAGGGGAGCCTGATGACCCCTATGAAGCTGGCTATACCACGGATCTTCTCTGGAGGGGGACTTATCCTTCTCACATTTTCACACTTCATACCTTGTTCCGCACTCTGCTCCTGACCCCGACTTGGTCGCGGGTCATTACTGAAGATATTCCACGGGCACCGCCCGTCATGATCACCCTGTCCCCACAGGACTTCATTCCTCAACCTCCTCTCGATCTAGAGAGGATTTATGATTTAATCTGGGACATACTGTTGTATGATCCCCCAAATCCTTTGGCCTTGGTGCCGCTTCCTCTATCCCATTCTCCTCCTATTCTCCTTCATTCTTGTTTTATGATTAATTCATCTTTTCTCCAAAAAAAAAACGTCAATTTGGCAACAAATTTCTCCCAGATCCTCATTGAGGAAACTTCTTACTTGTCCAATTGTATCCCATCGTGCGGGTCTTTCGGTCAAGATTCTCTTCTAGATCTATTCTGCCCCTCCCCTGGGGAGGATTCTCCTGTATTTCCGCCTGTATCCTATAATTTTCATTCTACTTCGTCCTCATTAGGTCAGGATAGAGAGTCTAGCGAAGTTAGGCAGTCTAGCTCTAGGCAGGCTAGCAAGGTTAGGAAGTCTAGAAAATCTAAGGGTAAACAAATTCCAGATAGATACCTCCAGGATTTAGCTGATAAATGCCTTTCTTGCTCTATATCCCTTAGCTATTAGAGAATCCTATTCAGATGCCAGAAGATTATATAGATGATGAGTCAGTTAATGATGGATATGGGGTATATGAATTGATACATGAAGGACCCCATTATTGAAGATGAAGAAGATGACGAGGACGCAGTTGAGGCATATGCTAGTAGAGTAAAAAGGTTCGATGAACCCTCAACTGCCGTAGAAGAGCCCACCAAAGAAATCAATTTAGGGACTGAAGATGAACCTAAGGTTGTCCTCGTTAGCAAGAATCTTTTTGAAGAGGATGAGAAGGCAATGGTGCAAGTTCTTAAGGATTATAAAGACATTTTCGCTTGGAGTTATGAGGATATGCCGGGGTTAGACTCATCACTATTGGAACATAGGTTGACATTAAAAGATGGAGCTAGCCCGGTCAAGCAGAAGTTAAGGCGATTCCACCTACAAATAGCTTTGAAGATGAAGGAAGAGGTCGATAAATTACATAAAGCCAAATTCATTAGAGTTGTCCTTTATCCACAATGGGTGGCCAACATAGTCTCAGTTATGAAGAAAGATGGGAAGGTCAGAATCTGCATTGACTTTCGAGATTTGAACCGGGCGTGTCCTAAGGATGATTTTCCATTGCCCCACATTGATGTACTCATCGATAACATTGCTAGCTATGAAACTTTATTATTTATGGATGGATTTTCATGATATAATCAGATCAAATTGGCAGAAGAAGATCAGGAAAATATATCATTCACTACACCCTGGGGAACATATTGCTATGTCATCATGCCATTTGAATTAAAGAATGTTGGAGCCACTTATCAGAGGGCTATGATGGCGATATTTCACGACATGATGCATATTGATTTAGAAGTATATGTGGATGACTTGTTGGTAAAATTTAAGACTAAGGCTGAATATGCCAAGGTCTTGGCAAGAGTATTAGAAAGATCAAGAGAATATCAGTTAAAGATGAACCCTAAGAAATGTGTATTCGGGATATCCTCAGGGAAATTACTTGGATTCATTGTCAGTAAATAGGGAATTGAGATCGATCCCAACAAGGCAAAAGCTATCAGAGAGATGCCACCTCCCAAGAACTTGAAAGAGTTAAGAGAATTGATCGGGAGATTGCAATTTATTCGCCGTTTTGTCTCCCAACACTCACAAAGGTGTAAGCCGTTTTACGAGCTTACCAAGCCGGGAGTCAAATTCGATTGGGACAATAAGTGTCAAGAGGCGTTTGATGGATTAAAGAATTATTTGGCAAGTCCTCTTGTTTTGAGACCACCATCTCCGGATAAACCATTGATACTATATATTTTTGTTCTGGATAATGCGGTAGGGGTTGTTCTAGCACAAAAGGATGAAGAAGGAAAAGAGAGGACAGCCTACTATCTCTCTAAACTTCTCAACCCCACTGAACAGAGATATACAGCGATGGAGAAAACATGTGCAGCACTTGTATGGGTTGTTCAAAAATTGAAGCATTACTTTCTAGTCCATGAAGTCCATCTCATCGCTAAGATGAATCCAATCAAGTTTCTTCTTGAGAAATATGTTCTTACTGATAGGTTAGCAGGATGACATAGCTTTCTATCTCAATTCGATATTACTTACATTCAATAGAAAGCGATCAAAGGCTATGCCATAGCAGAACATCTCGCTCATCACCCACTTCCTCGTTTTGATCCAGTCTGATCGGAGTTTCCGGACGAGGAACTGATGTCCATAGACCAAATCAGAGATGATATGTGGACTTTGCATTTTGACGGAGCTCTGAGTTCCCATGGAAAGGGGATCGGCATTGTTCTGTTATCACCTGAAGGTGTCACCATTCCACAAGCCTTTCAGCTTGACTTCCCAGTCACTAACAATATAGCTGAATACGAGGCACTCCTTGCTGGCCTCGAGGCTGCCCATCTCCATGGTGCCACCAAACTCGGAATTGTAGGTGATAGCCAATTGATTCTTCGTCAGGTGTTAACTAAGTATCGAACTCTTGATCCCAAGCTCAAGCCTTATCAAGAACTTACTTCTACTTATGCTAAGCTTTTCACAAAGTTGATCTTCATCCATGTTACTAGGAATCAGAACATCTTGGCTGACGCTTTAGCTTCACTTGCATCTTCTCTTAATTTTCCAATCAGCAGACAATCCGAATCAATCATCGTTCATAGACGTCTTTCACCCGCCGTGAAAGACCCTTCATTCCTTAGGACTAAGGAGAAGTTGCTGAAGAAGGTCAGAGATGGAAATATTTTGAAAAAAAGAGAGATCATGTTAATGGAGTTGTTAGAAGAGATGGATGATAAACAGAAGCCGTGGTACTACGAAATTACTAAATATTGTGAAGATCAATCATATCCTAAAGAATCCACAACTGAGGAGAAAAAGGCTATCAGGAGAGTTGCTCAAAGATACACACAAAAGAGGTTTTGATGGAGTTCTTCTAAGATGCTTAGACGAAGATGAGCTTTGGAACGTTATGGCAGGAGCTCATGCTGGAGTTTGTGGTGGCCATGTTAATGGACAGATGTTAGCAAAGAAAATCCTTAGACAAGGATTTTATTGGCCAACTATGGAAGAAGATTGTGTAGGATATGTCCATAGGTGTGCTAAGTGTCAACTTCACGCCGATAAGATTCATTCTACTGCATCTTCACTCCATCATGTTTCTTCCCCATAGCCTTTCTCCATGTGGGCTTTCGATGTTATTGGACCCTTTGGTAATCTTGATTCCGACATTAAGCAAAAGTCTTTCATCCTCACGGCAACGGAATACTTCATCAAGCGGGCAGAAGCTGAAGCGTACACGGAAGTCAAAGCATCAACCGTCTGCAAGTTCATCATTAAGAACATCATCACCAGATTTGGAATTCCAAGCACCATCATCACCGACAATGGACCGCAGTTCGTGTCGCAAGAACTGAAAGACCTCTGCAACAGGTATAAAATTGCATTGCATCATTCATCTCCTTACTATCCGCAAGGCAATGGCCAAGCAGAGGCAACTAACAAGACTTTGATAAAAATCATCAAAAAGACGTGCAAGTCTAATAAATTCACAGATTGGCCCGAAAAATTGATTGAGGCTCTATGGTCCTACCGAACATCAATCCGCACGCCCACCGGACAGACTCCTTATTCCTTAACATTTGGAATGGAGGCGGTAGTTCCATATGAGATCCTTATACCGTCATTAAGAGTACAATTGAATAAGGAATTCTCCATTGATGAACACCGTTCAACATTCCTTACTCAATTGGAACTCTTAGACGAGAAAAGATGGTCAGCTGCTAATCATGCAAGAGTTTATCAAAATAGATTAGCACGTTTTTATCAAAAGAAAGTCATTGAACGTAAGTTCAAAGTTGGTGAAATGGTTGTCAAAAGAATTTTTGTAAAACCTGGTGATCCGCGTTCTAAGCTCCAACCCAATTGAGAAGGATCATATGTTGTATTGCATGCTTTTCCTGGTAACACTTACCTCTAGTTAATGCAGAAGGGGAAGAATTGACTCATCCCTGGAATGGTCTGTATCTTAAGAAATACTACCCTTAGGTTAAAGAATCGATCAGTATGGTGCAAAGACCAGTGGAATCAAAAAATTTAGAAACTCAAATTCCCTTATCAGTCTGAATAATTTAATTTAAACACATTACTGCACACACTGACACGTTTGATTCATGAGCAACAAGAGATGCCAAGTCCTAAGGAATACCGAAAGCTTGACTGAAAGTGTAAAGTGCAAATCATTCTTTTCAAACAAAATTCTGTTTTTTACACTCGACCTATGATGTCGAAATGAGGCTTAAAATAGACTACCAAGAATACTCGTTATTTTAGTAGGAGGCCGTTATAAAAAAAATAGGAGAGATCCAACCCAAGAAAAAGAAAAGAAAAGCAAAAGCAAAAGACAAAAGCCAAATGTCAAATCAAAAAGTCATTACATTACAAACGTTACATTAAGGCCATGAAGTGAAATAAAAAGGGAATACAAGGTCGATAAATACCTCGGAAAGAAAATGACCGAACCCCAACCGATATTAGGGTAAGAGAGGAATATCTTTTATGGTCTCTGGAACCTTCTCGTGGGCTTTCTAAACCAATTCTTCATTTCTTTCTAAAGAGACGTACTCCAAACTTAAGGAAAGGCCTAGATTGACTGAGGATCAAATCATCAAATGGGATCACGAATGGAAACACAAGTTCAAACACGATAGTTTTAAATTAGATTATTGAAGAACAATTTGGGAATTAAGTTAATAAATGAATATGATCTTTTGATCTAAGTACCATGCTGGTCCTTTAGTTTGCACCATATTCCAAAATAATAAAAAAATACATATTTCAAAATAAAAAAAAAAATACATATTTCAAAATAAAAAAAAAAATACATATTCCAAAATCCAAAAAAAAAACATATTTCAAAATAAATAAAAAATACATATCTCAAAATAAAAAATATATATACATATTTCAAAATCCAAAAAAATATACATATTTCAAAATCCAAAAGAATACATATTTCAAAATCCAAAAAAAATACATATTCCAAAATCCAAAAAAAAATACATATTTCAAAATCCAAAAAAAAAATACATATCTCAAAATCCAAAAAATGTACATATTTCAAAAATCCAAAAAAATATACATATCTCAAAATCCAAAAAAAAAGTACATATTCCAAAATCCAAAAAAAAAAGCACATATTTCAAAAATCCAAAAAAATATATATGTTTCAAAAAACCAAACAAAAATGAATATTTCAAAACAATAAAAATATTTCAATTAGCATCTGCTTATTGCGTCTAGTGTGCTTTATTCCTTTTATTTTTAGTGAGCATCTGTCTGCTTGCATGTTGCATTTTGTTTACAGTTTGATTATTCATACTACCTTTGTTAATAAAGGCTATGCCCCTTGACCCTTCTACTAAGAAGAATTGATCGATCATTCACTTGATTGAGCAAGGGGCTAAGCCTAAATAGATACTTAACATGTTTGTTAAGTAATGTGCAGGACACAGGACAAACATGTGGGACACAAAGCTGAAGGCAAAAGTTTCATATATATATCAAAAGGTGTTTTGTACATGATACACAAAAAGAAAGGAAAATACATGATATGCAGCCCTCAAGGCTGACTCTCCCCTGCCCCTTCATCAAACTGACTCTGGACTTCATCTTGGGCATATGGTGCTGGAACTCTGGACGGTGGCGGCGGTGGACCCATAGCACTCGGACCAGCTTGACCAGAGGAGATGGCCACGCTGGCTGTGAAAGCGCTCGCCTGCCCGCGTTCCTGTGCATGCTGCCGAGCACGTCTGTATCTCTCCTCGACACTCCGGCGTTCGTGCTCGGCGATGCCTAACTGGACTCGGAGGGAAGTCATCTCCGCGTCCAATCTCTGCCGCTCAAGCCGCTCCCTCTCTCTCTCCTCAGTAACGAACTCCAATCGGGACTGGAGACATGAGAGCTCCCGAGGAAAATCCCCGGTAGAGAGACGAGCCACATGCTCCTCTAGGTCGCGAACCCGGGCCGCATCCGCCTCAGTCCTCGAAGGGCTTCATGAAGCTCAGCAACCTGCAGAAGAAGATATTGTTAGTCCAAGGCAATCATGCGATCAAAATCAAATTTAGAAGAAGAAAGGGAAAAGATCAGAACTTACTCGAGCGGTACGGTCTTCCTCCGCAAGGGAAGCCCAGTGGATGGCGAAGGCGAGCTGGCTCTGGAGATCAGCCAAGGCAGCCTCGTGAGCGGCCGAATAGGAGGAAGATGATGAAGCACCATATAAAGGGGGAGCCGCCTGGGTGTAGACGGCTCGCTGCACCAAAAGACAACCGTCAGTAACTAATCATCAAAACAAATTAATTAATTAAAATATTCATTCATAAGCATGCATACATACCAGGTCGAATAGCTCCTTATGGACCTGCTCCAACTGGACCTCCGCATCATGTAGGCGGGCCCGGAGGTCGATGATGACCGCATCTCGTGCATCCTGCATATCACATACACACATTCATTCACAGATAAAAATTAAGATAATAATAAAACGAAAGAAGCATAAATGCATACTTACATCGAGTGGTCGGAGGAGTCGTAACTGATCGGCGTAGTGGGCCCGGTATTGCTGGAGATAGGCCTCACTACTCTCCGCATGGGACTCCACTCGGACGCTGCGGCAGTGCCAATCCACATATTGCTCCGAGAATTTGGCACGCCAATCTGTGAGGGCTTGCTTCCCCCTCATGCTCCTTCTGACGCCCTCCGGGACCTCCTCGTCAATCCACTCCTGGTGGAGGTCCAAGGTCCTCATCACAAACTGGAGGCGGAGGGGCTCGATCTCGTTCAGGCAGTATAGCCACATCTGCCTGCCGAACCTCCTCTGGCCAGCCGTCACCTACGGCTGACCCTCCTCGCCCATACCCAGATATGGGCGCCAGATCACCTGCATATAGGTTAGATGCATTCATATAAATAACTTGCAGTTAATAAATGAAAGATTGCATTTAATAAACAAAATTAAACAAATTAAAACTCACCAGGAGCTCTGGGTAATAGAGGAATTGACGACGGAGAGCCGTCAGTTGGTGGTGCTGTGGTGCCGTGTCCAGAATCGGCTGCCAGCGGCAGGCCAATGGGACGACACCCGGTCTCACTATTCGCGCTCGGCCGAGCGGGAAGTAGTGGTAACTCCAAACCTGCATACATGAACATATAGGTTAGAAAAATCATTTCATTACATTTCATATCATGAACAAATAATAAAACAATTTAATACCTGAAGAAACGGCGAGCAGCCGCTGATGGTAGTCTCACGGTTCGGCGTGACCGCGGACAAATCTATGAATAGGTGGGCTAGGAGGGCCGCACCCCATGCATACTCATGCAAGCTATCTAAGTCATCTAAAAGGTAAAGGAATCTACAATGGATATGGTCGCCCTTCGTACCGAAGAGCAACCGACCAAAGAAAAAGACGAGGAAGTCTCTAAGCTATCTATCTACCTCCTCCTCCTGACTAGGATCACTACAGTATACAGAGGAAGAGGACTCTGCTAGTCTACTCCTAAACTCCTCCCGGGTCTCGTCAGACCGACGCCGGGGCTCTACTAGTCCTAAGGCAGCCTCCACCTCTACTTTAGGGACCATCCTAGACTCCCTACCTAGGCTAGACACCTCTTTGCCTAGTAGGGCCTCTGCCAATCCTCGGTAGTCGGGGTAAGTCACCCCGCTCACCGGTCGGCCCTCTACCCTCAGGCCAGTGATCTTGGCCACATCCTCTAGAGTTGGGACCATGTGGCCCCAAGGCATTAGGAAAGCCCTGCTTTCCGCATGCCACCTCTCCCGCAGCGTCTGCAGGAGGAACAAATCGAGCCAAAATGACTCGATCTCGAGGATCTCGCCGAACCCCATCCGGCGCAGGCGCGCCTTCTGGAAGTCCGGGAGTCCCCGGTATGCATCTACTACTAAGTCCCAAGAAATCCTCGCCCTCATCGTCCCCTGCAAATAATAACAAAGAACTTCATCAGTTAATGGACATGAAAACAAATAAAATATTCATAATTGAAAGGCGTCGGACAACATGGACACCTATTGAAAGGCGTCTACCAGTCTTGACGCCATTTAAGTTCATTTTCTGTCCAGTAAAAATTTTGAATTTCGGTCGAATGGCGTCGGAACAGAATGACGCCCTTTGAAAAGCGTCACCTGGTCTGGACGCCATTCAAACCCGATTTCGGGTTCTTCTAAAGAACCCTTTTCCTCCCTCCTCTTCTCATTCTATTCAATCACATGGAGACTTACCAGGTGGAGGTCGCCCTCCCCTCCTTCTTCCTCGGCCATAGGCATCGGAGGAGCCTCTTCCTCCTCCAAAAAGGCCTCCACCGCAGCAAGCTCGGTCGGCACCTCTTCTTCCTCCCTTACCGAGGTCCGTCGACGCTTCACGATGGCCTTGGCCTTGCGGGATCCTTCACCGTGCTCCATGGACTTGAGAGAGAGAGTTTGCAAGAGGGAGAGAGCAAAGATCGCCGGAGACGGTGTGAAGAGAGAGAAAAACTTGGAAGAATGAGGAAGAAAGGGGGCCTTAGCGGGTTCTGTTTGGAGAAGTTGAAATGCGTCGCGGTACAACGATGCCATTCAGGGCGCATAAACTGAGGCGGCAAGGCCAGCTGTTTGAAATTGAGTAAAAGGCATCTTGACAGAGCGACGCGTTTCAGTTTAAACCGTCAATTCTGGTCAGAATAGTACAAGACATGATGATGAAAGGCGTCCATATATCACTACGCGTTTCAGTAGATTAATCGCATAATTAATGGCGGAATTCTGGAGAAAAGCAAGAGAGAGAATTGAAAGGCGTCTACACAAGTAGACGCGTTTTAAGGTTAATTCGGGATTTAAAGGATTAATGACTGATTTTTGGAAAATGAATTTTGGTTAAAAGACGTCTTCCTGAGTGGACGCGTTTTGCATTAATTATATCCGAATTGCTATATTTTAAGGAAAAATCCAGTTTTTACTTAAGGAAAAATCTTGGACAAGTCACAGGAGATTGAAGATGGATTTCAAGATATAAAGGAACAATTCTTTATTGAAATAAATTCTTTATTACATCAAGAAAAGAAAAGAAAAGAGAACATTCAAGGAAGAAATTTCCGAAGTCTCAGTATATATGGAACAGATAATCCTCTGTCTCTCTCTCTAGAGGATTTTACACAATGATTGAAGCTAATATTCCACAAAGTGACTATAAGTTCAGTAGCTTCATAATCTTCATCAGATTACAAGGCACGCTTCTTGATTGAAGATATATGGGAAAATTCACGGAATTCATAGCAAGGCAAGCTGAGTTGAGTAAAGCATCGATGAGGATTATACAGCACAAACTCAGTAGCCCCGATCAATTTAAGCTCTGCACCCGCTGCACGGCATACTCGAATTGGCTTTCCTACAAGAGCAAGAGGTGAAGAGTCGAACCCATTTGCTGACATTCTTCTCAAATAATCTCTCCAGTCAGCTCGAGTCTTGAGTTTTGGCACTCGATTGATTATCTTCTCATTGAATTTCACAATGTTGGAAATATGGAAGATAGGGCTATTCTGATATATTTGAGACGGTCTTGTTGAATTCCTCGTGTGATATTCAAACTTGAACTGCAACTCGACCTATAGAGCGAAGAGCAGCATGCAACCATAAGGAGGCTGACCTGTAGACGCTGCAGAGAGCCCACTGTAGAGATAAGCTAGGATCACTGTGCCGATTTGTTTTCTCTCGAAGATTTCGCAGATCGCACTGACTTGATCGTCTTCAAGTATGTTGTCTTGAGTAGGAAAGAACAAAGCCCCGGCGAGGCACGTGATGAAAGCTTTTGTCACAACCTCAGCGTCATCCTCTCTCAGGTCTTCAATCTCGTACAAGATCCACTCTGCAAGCTTAGCGAGATTGATTCCCTTCTTGGTAAGGCACCCTTTAACTTCTGTTGGGTCCTTCATGATCGTCATCAACAATTGTTGACCGGTGATCTTTTCCCTCATCAAAGTCATCTTATTCTAGATCACTTCATTATCACCATACAACTTGATTTTGGGAAGGCCCAATAAGAGTTCAACCTCTTCTAGAAGAATAGTGCATTCAAAATCAGTAAAAAGGAAGGTATGGGTTTGAGGATGCTATAACTCAATCAAAACACCCATAGCCGCCCAGTCCACGTTTGGACTCTTCTAATGCTTCGCATGGACCACTAGACCTTAGAGATTCCACTTGGAAATAAGGAATTGCATATGGTACTTTTAGCAAGCTTGCGAATCCAAGGGAGAGAGGTGAATTTCCTTGGACCGGAAAATAAAGGATATGCCTAGAAAATAGAAGGGAGAATTACTTGAAGAACATGAAGAACATGGAGGAAAAAGGAAATTGAAGAAAAAGGATTGAAAGAAAAGAGAATTCAACTTACTTGGAGGTTAGGATCTCTTCCACTTAGATGATTTTCTACATCATAGAGCTTCTCTAACGTCTTCTTCATCATTTTGCTTGAAGAATCCATCTTGTTCTTGAGTTTTTCCTTCTTGAAGCCTTGAAACCTTGAAAATCCTTGAAACTTTGAAGAAAATCCCATGCTTCAATCTCTAGATTGTGTTAGGATTGCCTCGATACAAGTTTATGAAGTTTATATAGAGAGAATTGCGATCCTAGGAAGGCTTTTCCGGATTAGAAAAGGGATAAGCATGGGAAGAGTTGGAATTTGGGTGGGGATTAGCCAGAACCTGCTTCTGCGACTGAAAAGGCGTCGTCGACCAGCGACGCGTTTTAGTTAGTTTAATGGTGTTGGCTCGACACGACGCGTTTCATGATTTTCTGTTATTCACCCGAAATTCTGTGTTTATCTATATTTTGATACTTAATTAAACACTTGCTTGAAGTTACTGATGAATTTTTTAGTGCAGGAAATTCAGAAAAATCCAAATGAAGCTGAGAATCTCAAGAAGATCCCACTGTGGGAGTTTATGAGTCCCGACCGTGGCTAAAAAGACAGTTATCTCTATCCTTGTATTCTTTCATGTAATTAATTTGCATTATCATCATTACTATATGTTAAACATATATTAGAGTATATCAAGGACCTTGTGATTTTTATGAAACTAGAATTTGAGTTCCCCTTTAACAAAAACAATGATAATTTCAGAGAATTCTTAATCGCGCAGATAAGCCGTTTAATTGTTAATTAGTGAAGATGATGGTTCCACTTTTGTGAAACGGTGCGTGGATAAACGAGCTTCGGCTTAGCACTGAATTACAAGAATTAGTATCTTGACTCATTAATGACAATTTAACAATATTATCCTTGATTAATTTATAGTTCATTTGATTTTATATTTTTCTTTTAGCCCAGCATGCATCATGTCGGACTTTGATATACTTGTGATGATAATTAATTATTGATTAAATTTCAGACCATTGATCAAATAATTCTAACATGATATGAAATATTCCATTCTGAATTGAGTATCTTGATTTTGAGGTTTGCTTGAAGATATCTTTGGAATTCTATCCTTTCTTGTACTCTTTATCCAATACTTCTTGTTTTCTTTTAAGATCCATCATCGCTGCAGCACGTCCACATTGGCTGGCAATCTCTCCCCATGATGAAACCTACAGTGTCTATGACTTGGGGTACTTCTCAATCCGTAGAAGTTGATCGACCTTATTTTATTTTCTTGTCTACCTCATCCAGACAGGATTGATTCTATTGATCTCCTTGAGTTATCATCATTGATGATTTTGAGAAAAATTCCAAACATGTGATGTTAAGAGCATGTCTCATCACACCTTGGCATCACCTTTTCAGTACATTCCATTTCATTTCACTCCCTTGCAAAGACGATGCCAAGGTGAGGCAGCTGTTGACACGCTAATTTTGATATCATTTTGACTAAATTTCATATCATATAATAAATGCCTCAGAATGGTTTGATATTTAATCATTAGTTAATTAATCTTTCTGAATTAATTATCTAAATAGTATCGGGTCAGACATGCATAATTTAAGTTAATTAATTAAATTGATTTTAACTCAAATTTTAATTAAAATATGACATAGTCTAAAAGACGTCGACATGTGTAGACGCCTTTTAGAGTTTATTCATATTTTGATATTTAAGTTTGAATTTTAATTAATTGATTAATTAGCTAAAAGACGTCTTTCAGGCACGACGCCATTTAGGTTTCCTAAGTTGTTTCTATCTCTTTTTCTAGATGTTTATCCTTATCTTAATTATTCTAAAAGATGTCTCCTATGGGCGACGCGTTTTAGATAATTACAGATAAAGATAAATTAATCTGTGTTTATCTGTTTGTTAGCTGGATAAACTTCAAATTCTTTCCTGATAATCTACTAATAACTACGGATGTAAAGCCTATAAATACACAACCCTTTGGTAATTGAAGAGTTAGTGATGATAAGTGATTCTTAGTGATGATAGCGATAATTGAGTGAAATTTGAGCAAAGAATCTTGACGACAACGTCCAGATGCTAAAGAATCAAAGTGCTGCTACTTCCAGGAGTCAGCATCCTTTCTTCATCGCCTCTTCGTCCTTTCAAGATCTATTCAAGACCAAGGCTTTCCAGGGGCCATCCAATTTAGTTCTTTTTCATTAATCTCTTTGATTTCATCATCATATTGGTTCAAAATCTCATTCATCACATCACTCCATGCAACACACACTCACTAGCATAATTTTAAACATATTTGTTTAAGGGGTTTAAAAGACCACAACCAAGTGAGTTCAATTGTTCAAGTTGCATGATTAAAATTTTTACTGGGATAGATACTATATTTATTTGAGTTCTTATTATTTTTTTCCCCTCTCTTTCTTTTCATTTTCTTGCAAGGTACAAAAGGAGATCAAGAGGAGGGAATCAACAAGGAAAAGAAAATCTGGATGATCCTCAAAGTCTAATAAGCAGCCAAAGCAAAAACAAAGATAGAAATGACTCTCTTTCTTCAGCCGGCTGAAGGAGGGGAATCAAGGACTCGAACATCTCCCACATCCAAAACAGGTAGGCGATCAAACCTTTTCTTTTGGAACTTTTTAGTTAAAAGTTTATAGCGATTACATTCATTTCGTTTTTAATAGGTTTTATTTGTCACTTAAACAACATAAATTTTCATGATAATCACACACCCCAATTTGAGCACTCACAACAATATAAGATCCTGCGAAAATACACGCAAAAGACTTTAGGACGAAGTGGACTCGGATCAAGAGTTGGCACAAAAGATTTTTTATATATTCAAAAAATGGGAATTATATAGATAGTCCCAGGTTACAAAAGGTATCGATTGTAACAAAAGAAGAAAAAAGTCGGGATGTGCCCCGGCCCGCCGAAGTACAAAAAAAAGAAAAAAGAAAAAAGAGTGGCCTATTCTACCAACTCCCCCTTGTCCGAACCTAGAATCAAGTTGCCTGGGGTTGTCGGAGTCGGAGGATTCGAGCCATGCTCGGGAGTGCCCTCGGCGTCCTGAGGAGCGGTTGGGAGTCTCTTGGCTTTCAGCACCTTCCACCATTCGAACAGCCGATTGCCGTCTGACTCTTCAGGGTAGTCAAACCCCGTGAAGTCCGTCCCAGGGCAAGCATTTTGAGCTATAGCCAAACCCAAGTCGAACATCGTTGTAGCCGCAGCAGCCCTGGCATCAAGAAGAACTTCGGCATATTCAAGCCCGTCTTAGAACGCAGCAACCGTCGAGCAAGCTTCATCTTCGGCCTTCTTCGAAGCTTCCTCGAGCCTAGCCTCAAAAGCTGCAATGGCATCAGCATGCTGCCGACTTTCGTCTTTATGCTCTTCAGGAGCCAAGTGAAGGCATCATCTTTCGCAGCAAGTACTTCGTCCTTCTTCGCCAGCTGAGCCTGAAGCGATTCGTACTCTCCAAGAGCATCGGCTAGCGCGCTCTCGGCTCTTTCTTGGGCATCGGCCGCCCGACGAACTTCTTCCTTCTGCTTTCTCAGCTCGACTCCCAGCTGAGCATTTACGCTAAAGAGGGCATCAATGTTGCCCTCCAGATCCCTTCTTACCGAAGCCCCCTTCCTGGCAGCCAGGTGATCAACGGCTTCTTCCATGTCCTTCAACTTCTCTTGGACATGGGCATGTCGGTGGTAGAGGGCCTCGCAGATGACCGTAGTCTGAAAAGTCTAAGTTAGAAATGCAAGCCGAAGTAAAGGAGTGGATCCAAAAGGTTACAAGGCCGAGCTTCTCTTACCTGAACCGCATGGCGCACACATTGCGTCGTGAGGCCCTCGGTGGATATGGACCTCAACTCATCTTGGGCCATGGGGATGGAGATTCCCCTGGCCAGCTGAAGGCATGTTGCGGAATCTTCCAAGGAGTTGTCTGCATAAACGCCTGTCTCTGGACGCCAGAGTTCATGGTTGTACTCGCGGGACATATGAGTCCTGGTCAGACCGAAGGGAAAGGACGTAGAAGTCCCTCCGGCCAAGATGGAGTCCAGCTGTGGTTGCTAAATCGGAGGGGTTGAGAGCGGCGCGCTTCGAAATGCTGCCCTCTTCTTTTCCTGTCAAAGCGCTTCCCAGTCAACCTTTCTCTTCCTCCTCTTAGAGGGTTCGCTCCCTTCAGCTGCAGCCTTGCCTTTTTCCACCCGTTCCCGTTCCATGCTGGCAGCAGTAGCTCGGCCTTCTATGGAAGCCGCAGTACGCTTATCTGGGGTGGGTACCGACGTTGGGACTTCTTAAGCCAAGACCCGCTCGACAGATACTGAAGCCGGAGCCGGCGAAGCTGATGATAGCTGTCGAATCCGATTCATAAGGGAGCCAAGTCCGCCCGAAATTTCTGAAAATGGAGAAGGGAACAGTGAGCCGATTGAAGCCTGTCAAAAGAAAAAGAGGAACCCCGAGACCGACTTACCCTCGGCGTCGGCGGTGGTGTCCTCATCACTAGACACTTCAAGGACTTCAGCCGAATCATTGGGCACATTCACAGCACCCGGCACCAAGGAGGTCTCGGGAGACACAGCTTCAGTCTCAATGTCCGGATCCTGACCGGCGGGGAGGTACGGAGCCACCCGGGTAGGCATTTTCTTTGGGTTAGGCCACGCTCCCATGCTAATCATTCTAGCCTCATCCTCAAAAAGTTCGTTTACATCTATAGGGGCATTGTCCATTATTGTCCTAGCCCCCAAAAGCTACTTCGAACTAAGTTTAGGGCCTTCCAAAGCCCCATCGGCCAACGGCCTCCACTGAGTAGGGAAGGGCCAGATGCTGGCACCTCCCTCCCGGAGGCTGACGAAGAAGAAACCCTCCTTCCAGTGATGGATAGACGAGGGCTTCCCGAAAAGGATTCCCCGGCCGAACCGGGCGGTGAAGAAGAACCAAGAAGATTTTCCTTAGGATTTTATTTTAAACAGATAGCGGAAAACGTCTGTAAAAGGGACGATACCTAACTTGGTACTAGCGGCCAAGAACCCGTAAACGGTCTGCCATGAATTTGGAAAGAACTGGAACAAGGCCAGGATATATATACGAAAGATATCTATTATAAAGGGATGAAGAGGAAGCCGAAACCCGGCTCGGAAACTATGGTCGTAAATAGAAAAGCAGCCCGTCCGAGGGGTGTTAGCTCTCGTACCCGGGCGGGGTTTTATTAGACAGATCCATCTCAGAATGTCGTGACACTCCCACATCTCTTCTACTGCCTCGTGGCAGAGAATGGAAGCCACATCCAAAACTTGCTCGGCCAGTCTACGGCTAGGCCCGACCAGCTCGGTTGGCTGAGTCCCGGTGGGTTCAAAGGCAACGAGAGCTGAAGCGGCTTCACTCACCATCCTGGAAGAAAATGAGTTCACAGAGAAAGGGGACGAAAGAGAAGGACGGGAAAGAACGGGCTTAGAGGAAGAGTAGGATGAACTGCTCCAGAAGACAGAAGAGCTACTGAACATAAAACAAAATTAAAGACGCGGCCGAGGCTGAGGTTTACCCTCAAACACAGAAGACCCCAAGCGATTGAGAAAACGCTCTCGGATGGGATCGACTAGACGCTCTCGAGATTGCTCGAGTAAAAGCTCTGCCGTTGAGACCTCAAGAAGAGAAAAGATCAAATGAGAGTTTTCTGTAGCAGGAGGGCGAGTATTTATAGTAGCCATCAACGGGGCTTGGCGGACGATCAACGGCTGAGATTACAAGACCTTTCAGCTACTTCTCTGGATGAGAGCCACATGTCCCGTCCTTTCGAATGATGAGCCGGATGGCGGCAAGTTTGAAACGAGACAATTGACGGCTGAGATCCTCATAACTTTTGGTTGCCCTCTCGGATGAGCGCCACGTATCCTGGTCCTTCATATGCCGGTTGGCACTACGCTCGAGACGGGATTACCAACGGCTGAGATTTCAAGACCTTTCGGCTACCCTTTCGGATGCTCGCCATGTGTCCAGGATCTTCGTCCGACGAGCCGATAGGACGCATGCAAGGGTCAGAACAATCAACAGACGCGATCATAGGACCTTTCGGCTACCCATTCAGATGCTCGCCACATGTCTCGGATATTCGTATTGCGGGCTGCTTGGCGGAAGATTCAAAATTATTGCCGCCTTAAACTGGCGCCCTCATTTTTCGGAATGACGTTTAGCATTCAATTGACCCCTTGGTCTTGGATGAGAGTTATCTTCAGTCTGCGAAGATTGGTCACGACCCTTTGGTCTCGGATGAGAGTTATCTTCGGTCTGCGAGGATTAGTCACAACCCCTCGGTCTCGGATGAGAATTATCTTCGGTCCGCGAGGATTGATCACAACCTCTCAATCTTGACTAGTAGTTATCAATCTGCTATGATCGATCACGATCTCTCGACTCAAGACGAAGGGAAGTATTTCCTTGAACATAGAACCACCCCTAATTACTTCATGTTTGTTTTTGAAGAACTAGATTCGTGACGATACTCCCGGCATCTCGTCTAACCAATAACATGCCGAGAGTAGGGGGCCTGTGATGGGGCAAAACCCAATTGGACTATGAAGCCTGGCCGAGTCCCAATTCAAGAATGGGCTGAGCCGCGTCGTCAGGCTCCGACGGCCCAGAAGCTTATCGGGCCGAGGTAGGTTCGGCCTCATTATCCAGCAGGGTATGTGCTGCTGGAATCTTATGGGGCCGGGATAGATTCGGCCCATTTAGCCGGCAGGGTATGGGCTGCCAGTCCATAAGTACCTGGGGTATTCTCGGGATTACATCTCAACTCCTATGAATAGTCCTACATCGCCTGCCATGAAAAAGGAACCCACATCCCCCCGTTATAAAAGGAATACTATTCACAGCAGAAAATGTATGCAATTAAGCCTCCATCTCCCTCTCTTAGTGCAATAGAATTGTCACTAAATTTTGTCACTGACTTTACCATCGGAGAGGGTTCCCCTGGGCCGAGACCCAAGACCCTTCCTGATGGATTTCTTTTCTCTGTAAGAGCCTTCTGCCCTCGTCCTCTGATTCCATCTCGGTCTCGGATCCCCTCGGCTTCGGATCATCCTCTGGTTCTCAGATTCCACGTCCGGAGTTCGACCGCGATTGCCTCGGCTATATCAGTACCATTTCACTTGCTTGTTAACGAAGGCAGCACCTTATTGTTTAAAAAAGAAAAAGAAAAATCAAAGTTTGTGTAGAATAGGTCCAACTGAATTTCATCAGACACCCGAATTAAGGGATTAGAAGTGCATTATCAGCTGCTTGCATGATTCATCGTCATCTTCACTCGCCACGGTGGCTGATACGGGCGATTATTCAAGGCATTTTTGCCATAACACCTTCATCTACGATCGGCATCAACTAGAATGGACACAAGCATCAAATGAAGCACACTTGATGGACCCAAGTTCGACTCATTGGCACCCTCAATTGGAGGATGAACGGCCCCACCTTCATCTTCAATATCTATTGCTTATCTATGTCGTAGGTACAAGCTAGTTTATTACTGACTACAAATATGATAATTACTGCAATCTTTTCAACGGGTTTGGTTTCTCTAGGTGAGAGGGGTCCCCGAGTGCAACAACCGAGGAGATGCCAAGTGAATAGGTGGCCATCTTAATTGTATCTCTCATGGCAACATGTACTAATTACAAGTGTGCGAATAGCCTCCGAGGATCGACTAATCCCCACTAAATTTGGAAGTTCACGTAGTGGCTGATCTAGGGTCTTGTAGTTGCCACAAGGAAATGAGATACCTGTTCTCATTGAGTACTCCAATGGAAGCTAGCCCTCGAGATGTGGGCATCTGTGCTCTCTTTTTTTCCTTTTTTTTTTGAATTCAAGCAGACTAATATATATTAAAAGGAAGTTGTTGTACCTTCGCAATTGTCACTGTCAATGGATTGGATAAAACGCGACTTGGAGATAGTGAGCGTAGTTAGGAAAAAAATCATTAAAGGTTATCCATAGACAGAAAGCAGATACTGGTTTACCTCGGGCTTAGATCACTTCATAAACTACCGAATAACGATTTCATAATGTCATATGATTCAAAGTTCCGGCTCATGCAAGCATGAAATTATCACAAATATGTCATCTTTAAAAGTTGACTTTTATCCGTCTTATTTTTGTAGAAATATTAATAATCTTATTGAATTGTAATACTTGCAAAACTTGCCCCGAACTCTGAAACTACACAAGTATTCTGTTAGAATATCTTACCAACCGCGACTGACTTGTAACTAAAGTTGAAAATAGTCTAAAATATCTATGTTCTCTTTCTCCCTCTCTATATACATGTATGGAATGGATTCAACGCGTCCAAGGATGTCTAAATTAGATGCACTCTTATTCGAAAATTCACCCTCCCTATGTTAACAAAAATAAAAATCAATAATAATTTTTAACTATTCAAATGGATTCCTTAAAGTTGATCCCATCTCTAAGGTTTTAATTTTCACCATCCGATCTAGACGATCAATCGCAATCATCCGATCGGACACATATCAAAGATCAACGTCTAAAAATGTTTAAAAATAGTCAAAAAATTAAAAATTTGTCAGATTAGTCTATAGGGTTGATCTCATCTCCTGAAATTTTAATTTTGATTTTTGAACAACGATGCATTTACCTGGACAGCTACGGTTAAAATTTTCAATATAACAGTAAAAATTAAATCCAAAGGAGTAGAAAACAACCTAACTGGAAGTATTTGAATATTTTAATTTTTTTGATAATTTTTATTTTTTAAAAACTCAGAATGAGAGGCTTTGTGGTGGGACGTATATAAAGGTGTGTTATATCTGCTCTTATATATATTTATATAAATATAGGAATACTGTGGTGCAACTAAGGTCATATGTGCAACCTAGTTGCACACTACGTTTTAACTCCACTTTCATGTTAGAAAAAAAAATCACTATAAAATTTTAAATATTTAATTATCTATTTGAAATAATTTTCATCCCTTGCAGTTTAAATTTCACCGTTAGATTGCATTCAAATTAATTGTAGTTGTCCAATCTTGTGCAAATTAGTTGCTGATGAATATTATAATCCTAGGAGACGGGAACAATCCTAAAGACAATTTGACCAATTTATTATTTTTTAATTTTTTATTATAATTTTTAAAAATGAAAATTTGTATGTAGCCATGGCTAAGATTTAGTCTTAAGATCGAACGACGATCCGACAGTGAAAATAAAACTCTAGAGGATGGAAACAACTTCAAGGAGATTAATGAATATTTAAAATTCCATGATGAATTTTATTTTATTTTTTAATATAGAGAAAAGATCGAAAACAATATGTGCAATCCGGTTGCACATTACTACAGTATGTTGCACCACAGCATTCCTACATATATGTATATTACTTCAATCGAATTCTAATTTTAATCTAAATGGTTAAACCTTCTTAAATATAAGAAAAAAAAAATTATATATATATATATATATATAGAGAGAGAGAGAGAGAAAGAAATGCTAGAATGCAAACCATACATGCATGCGGTTAAATCGTACACACTAATTTGAGTCTCATCCTCATATTTTAAAAAAATAAAAAAATTTAAAAAATTTTATATATTCAATAAACCTCTTAGGATTATTTCCATCCCCTAAGGCCTTATTTAAAACTCAACCCTAGCCATTTATCAGGTACATGCAAATCTCGATTTTTAAAAATTATGAAAAAAGAATCAAAAAATAAAAAAATTTATCAGATAAGCCTCAAAAGTTGTTTTCATCCATTGGAGTTTTAATGTTCATCGTTAATTTACGAATGTAAAATCAAATGGCTTATGTTTAAAGCTCGATGATCCAATGGTGAAACTTAAGTAAAAAAGAATGAGATTTATTTTGATGGAGAATTGAATACTTAAAAATTTATCATAATTTTTATTTTTATATTTTTCTAACATGGGGAAGGGGTTGAAATAGTGCGTGCGCTGCACTATAGCACTATAGTACTTCCTTGTATAAGGATTCAACGCGCCTCAGGATGCATCTAAGTTACCTCGAAACCCCACCCTCTTCATGATAAAAAAAATTCATAAATTTTTAAATATTCAAATAGGGTCCTTAGGGTTAATCCTACTCTCGAGACTTTAATTTTCACTATCTAATCTTGAAAATTAATCGGAGTCATTCGATCAGCCATGTATAAAAAATCGTTGTCTAAAAATACTGAATAAATAATAAAAAAATAGAAAATCTACCATATTAGTCTTAGGTTTGATCTCATCTTCAGGAGTTTTACTCTTGACAACTAAAAAATGACGCATTTGATTAGACGGCTATTGTTAAATTTTTTCGATCTAACGGTAAAAATTAAATCCAAATGGATGAAAAATTTTCTAGAAGGGGATATTTCAATATGTTATAATATTTATTTTTGTTTAAAATCAAGAGGGGGTTTTTTGAAGGGACACATCTAAATTAGATACGCTATGGGACACATTATATTCGCCTATATATATATATAGTGCGATGCATTGCAGCCACGGGAATTATGTAGTGCGACGCACTGTAGCAACCTGCAGTCGGGTTGTATGCATTGTTTTCGACCTATTCTAAATATTAAAAATAAAATAAAATTGATCATAAATATAAATTTTAAAATATGTAATAATTATCCTTAGGATTGTTTCCATCTTCTAGGGTCTTATTTTTTACTATCTGATCGTGGTGCGATCTTAAAACTTAATCTTAGCCGTCCATCAAATAAATGTAAATTTTGATTTTTAAAAATTATAAAAAATAGTCAAAAAATAAAAAAATTTGTCAGATTGCCCTTAAGGTTGTTCCATCTCTCTTTATATATATATGTAAAGAATTCAATGCATCCTAAGATGTCCAAATTAGATGCACCCTTACTCAAAAATTCACCCACCCTATATTAAAAAAAATAAAAATCAATAATAATTTTTAACTAAGGAAATAGGTCCCTTAGGGTTCCCATCTCTAGGGTTTTAATTTTTACTATCCGATCTAGATGATCAACATTAGTCATATGATCGGATATGTATCAAAAATTAATGTCTAAAAATATTAAAAATAGTCAAAAAATATAAAATTCATCAGATTAGTCCATGAGGTTGATCCTATCCTATGGAATTTTAGTTTTGATTTCTAAACAACGATTCATTTGATTGGACGGCTACGGTTTAGTTTTTTGATCTAACAGTGAAAATTAAATCCAAAGAAATAAGAAACAACCTAAATGAGAGTAATTTGAATATTTTAATTTTTTTGATAATTTTTATTTTTTTTGAAATCAATATGAGAGGTTTTGAAGTGGGACGCATATAAGGACACGTTATATCTGCTCTTATATGAGTAGAATTTCGGTACTAGCGTGGCAAAATAAGAATGGTGCCACACACTCTAAAAACACCTTATTACTTTAATCAAACTCTAATTTTAATCTAAATTGTTAAATCGTCTAAAAAATAAGAAAATTATATATATATATATTTATATAGATAGATAAATATATATAGATATATATATAGAGAGAGAGAGAGATGCTAGAATGTGAACTACATGCATGCGGTTAAATCTTACGTACTATTTTCATCCTCATCCCCATATTTTTAAAAAATAAAAATTTTCATAAAAAATTATATATTCAATAACCCTCTTACAATTGTTTCCATGTCTAATTTTGACCGTCCGATCGTAGTTCAATCTTGAAACTCGATCTTAATAGTCTATCAGGTACATGTAAATTTTGATTTTTAAAAATTATAAAAAATAGAAAAATAACCAGATTAACTTCTAAGGTTGTTCTCATCCATTGGTATTTTAATGTTCATCACTAATTTACGAACGTAAAATCAGACAGCTTACATTGAAAGGTTAATCATCCAACTGTGAAACTTAAGTAAAAAAAGGATGGAATTTATTTTGCAGGGAGACCTGAATACTTAAAATTTATCACATATATATATATATATATATATATATATATATATATATATATATATATATATTGTTAACATGGAGAAGGGGTTGAAATAGTGCGTGCCCCTTCGAAACCCCACCCTCTCCATGGTAAAAAAATTAAATCGTAAATTTTTAAATATTCAAATAGGGTCCTTACGATTGATCCCACTTTCGAGACCTTAATTTTTACCATCAAATCCTAAAAAACAATCGGAACTGTCTGATAGGATATGTATAAAAAATCGTCGTCTAAAAATACTGAAAAATAGTCAAAAAAATAGAAAATCTATCAGATTAATCCTTAGGGTTGATATCATTCCCTAGAGTTTTAGTATTGATTTCCAAACAATGACGCATTTAATTGGATAGTTATAGTTAAGTTTTTCGATCAAGTGGTAAAAATTAAATCCAAATGTATGGAAAATCACTTAGAAAGAGATATTTGAATATTTTAAATTTTTGATATTTTTTATTTTTATTTGCAATCTGGAGGAGGGTTTTCAAAGGGACACATCTAAGTTAGATGCACCCAGGATGGGTTATATTTGCCCCCCTATGTATATATAGAGAGAGAGGGGGAGAGAGAGAGAAATGCTATAGTGCATTGCACTGTAGCATTGTGTAACCAAGTTGCATGTATCTTTTTATATTAAAAAATAAATAAAATTTATTGTAAATTTCTAAATATTCAATAATCCCCTTAAGATTGTTTCTATGTCTTGATATTTTATTTTCACTATCCGATCATAGTTCGATCTTAGAACTCAATCTTAGCCATCGGATACATACAAATCTCAATTTTAAAAAAAATATGAAAAAATAGTCAAAAAATAAGAAATTGGTCAGATTACTCATTGTATTTCATCATCATCTAATTCGCACAAGATTGGATGGCTACAATCAATTAGGATATGATCGAGCAGTGAAATTTAAGTTTCAAGGGGTGAAAATTATCCTATATAGATAATCAAATATTTAAAATTTTATAGTGATTTTTTTTTTTCAATGAGAGTGTAGTCAAAAGATAGTGTGCTTTGCATATATAGCCTTAGTTGCACCATAATATATATATATATATATATATATATATATATACATATGCTACAGTGCAACGCACTATAGCAACGTGCAACCGGAACGCATGCATTATTTTTGACCTATTTCTCATATTTTTAAAAAATAAAATTATCATATATTTTTAAATATGTAATAACTCCTCTTAAGGTTGTTTTTATCACTTAAGACTTTATTTTCACCGTCCGATCGTAGTTCGATCTTAAAACTCAATCTTAGTCGTCTATCTAGTACATGCAATTTTTGATTTTAAAATTCATAAAAATATAGTCAAAAAATAAAAAAATTTGGGCAGATTGCCTTTAAGATTTTTCCCATCTCCTAGAGTTATAATATTCATCACCTACTAACTCACACAAGATTAGACGACTACAATCAATTCTAATACGATCCAACAGTGAAATTTAAATTTCAAGAGGCGAAAATTATCTTATGGGAGTAATTAAATATTTAAAATTTTATGGTGATTTAATTTTTTTTCAACACATGAGTGAGACCAAAATGTACTATGCAACCAAGTTGCACAGAAGGCCTTGATTGCACCACAACATTTGTGTGTATATATATATATAGAGAGAGAGTCATAAAATAGATAGTATTAAATATTACACTATCTAAGCCATTCATTTTGTAAAGCACCGATGCACAAGAAATATGCATTTATGCATACAATGCATCTAATTCATTATGAATATTTTTTTAGTCATAAAGAAGATTCAACAATTTAAACTAAAAATTAGAGTTCGATCAATATATGTTTAGAGTAGGTAACACTGCTCTTATGTTGCCACTGGCGACAATGAAACCCTCCTCTCTCTCTCTCTCAATATATATATATATACAAAGAGAGAGAGAGAGAGAGAAATGCCATGGTGGTAACATGAAATTAGGTTGTACGTATTATTTTCAACTTTTTTATTCATATTAAAAAATAAATTTTATCATAAATTTTAAATATTCAATTACCTTCTTAAGATTATTTTCATTCCTTGTATTTTATTTTGATCATCTGATTGTGTCTGATCGTGAAAATTCAGTCGTGACCGTTCTTTGGTATTTCTAAATATGATTTTTAAAAAATTATAAATAATATTAATAAAATAAAAAATTGGTCACGTTACCTCAAGATTAATTGATTATAACTTCTAGGATTTTAATATTCATCATCAATTTACTCGATCTTGATTAGATGGTTATAATCAATTCAGATAACGATTTATTAATAAAAATTAAAATTTTAAAAAAAAATTATTCTAAAAAATAATTAAATATTTAAAATTTTATAATATAATTTTTAATTATAAAGAGGAAATTGAAACATACCGTGCGACTAGGTCGCGCAGGATCACTGGGTGCCTGGATTTGCTTAAGGATTGGAAAGATGACGGTAGGAAATGCCGGTTGTAGTCCATGAGCAAGTCGCCAAGGACGTCGCTAAGCTGCTCGCCTACCTGTTGTCACCAAAAAATGAGCAAAGAAAAAAATTCAAACAATTTTTTCCAAGCAAAGAGAAGGTTAATGGACAGCAATCATTCTAATTTTGCAAGCCAAAGGAAGTCAGAAAGAGGTTACTTTAAGTTCAAATGATGAAGAAATCCAAGGGGGCACAATCGGGCCCATTATCTCAAGTAAATAAGGTCCAAATAATTGTGCAAAGATTGTCCGAGAAGGCCCAAATGAAGAAGATTTAAGGGGCAGCAGCCAAGCCCAATTTTGCAAGCCAAAAGAAATCAAAAAGAGGTTACTTTAAGTTTAAATGATGAAGAAATCTAAGGGGGCAGGTCCGGGCCCATTATCTCAAGCAAAAGAAGCCCAATAGGGCCAATTTGAGCCCAAAAAGTAAAAGCCAAAATCCAATTTCGTGACAGCCTCTAAAGGGCCCCAAATGGTCTCCCCCATGGCCTATTCTTACCCCTTTGACTCATGTTCAAATCTGCCCAAAAGAGGATAAGAAGAAAAGTAAGTGGTCCCCTCTTCAAGATTTTTCTAGAAAATAGTAGGTGAAAAGTAAAAAGAGAAGTCAATCATGATTCTCCAAGTGTTGTGGCCTCATTGGAAAGCTTTTAAGAGGGGTTTCTTATCCCTAATCCAAGGCTAATGGATGCCTAATCTACCTCTCAAAAGTAATTCAACTTTATCTATAAAAGAACCCCCATCTTCTCTAAGAAAAAGTTAGAGACAAAAGCCTACAAAAAAAAGAAAAAGAAGAAGAAAAGTGAGAGAGTTTGGAGGAGCACGTCTCCCTCCTCCTTCCCCTATATTTTTTGCATCCTAAGAGAGAAAAGAGAGTTAGAGAAGAAGAAGAAAAGAGAGAAAGAGAGATAGAAAGGAAGAGAGCAAGAGAGTTAGCTTTTGGAGCTATTTTTTCCTCCCTCATCCTCTCTTCAAGGTAAAGTGAGGATGGGAGATGGGTTTTTGTTCTTGATGTTCTTGTCTTTCATAGCTTTTTCTTTCATTGATGTTATTAGAAACTTCTATCTCCCCCTTGATGTTCATCCATAGTGATTGAAAGCAATGAAATGTAAAGTTCAGATTTCCTGTGTCTGTTTTATGAATCTGCTGATTATCTTGCTTTTATGTTATTTTTTCCTTCATAAGGTATGTGTTTTTCGTATGGGGATGGTAGTGGAGCCTTTCTAGTTTATAGAAATGGTCTCCTGAAGCCTTGAAACCCTCTAAATATGGAGATATGATCCGAAATGTGCTTTGCTGTCCAGATTTCTTGAAAACTGATTTTTCATTTATTTGTCTTTGGGTTTGGGGTTTTTCAAGGTGGCTTTGTCTTGCATGACCCTTAGGAACACATCCCCTCCATGGATAATGTTCCCCCAAGGCCAAACATCAAGAGAAATCCCCTAAGTTTTATATATATTAAAGTTTGAGTTCTTGTTTCCATGTTGGAACCGAATGGGTTTTGTTTGGATTTTTTCCTTTAATGGCTTAAGATTTAAGCCCTAGAGGTTCTTAAGGGAGTTCCCTCACTAGTTGGGGATGAGCTTCTTTGAGTATAAACCCTCTAACATGGAGTCAAGAAGGAGAGATCCATGGAAAAGATAAAAAATATACCTAAGTTTCTCATATGTTCATATTCAAGTTTTCATGATATTTTCCTAAAGAAATGCATCTAAAATATATCGCCTTGTATCTTTTATACTTTGTTTTCCATCATTTGGGTTAGATTTAAACCCATTTTTCACCAAAAATCCGGATTTCAGGTGAGTTTGCGCCTGTGCAGTGCTACAATGTTGAGTCTGCGGCTACTGTTCATGAGTCTACGCCTCCCTGCGGATAACCTTTTCATTTTGAAGGTATTAAGGGCACCCTTTGGGTGAATGGTTGGATGCTCGGCACGCCCCCCTTTATAGTCACCTCCATGGTTCATAGCTATATGTGATCTTCTAGGAAAATTGGTGGAGTTCCTTACTCCCCAAATATAGAGATGCTTTAAATTACCCTTGTGGGTTTTTCTTACATCTTGAAGGCATTAAGGGCACCCTTTGTGTGAGTGGTTGCATACTCGGCACGCCCCCTTTTATAGTCATCCCTATGGTCCATTAACCATTACATATCCCTTTAAGGGAGTTGGTCCTTCGGGTCCCTTCATGCCATGATCCTTCATAAAGATCCTAAACCTTTGATTGGGTTTCCCTAATGAAAGGTTGAAATTCAACTTAGAATCATTATATTAAGTATTTTCAATGCTTTATAAAGTGATCCAAGAAGAATGGGATAAACATGAAGAAATCATGTCATTTGAAGAAATCCACATAAGAACCACTCTTTGAAGAGGCTTTATGTAGTCATACTCAACTTCTGAGATTTCTCAGTGTTATCCTCCCCAAATTTGTGGTGATTCTTAGATCACTTCAAGTTGAAAGAGGTATAAACCTGGAATTATGCTCAGATTTTGAGTCTGCGCACCTATAAACATGAAAATTTAATTGGGAATGAGATACAATCTATTTTTCTCCACTTCGGATTTCATATCTTAACTTTTATGATTGAAACTAACCTTTTAAACTACTTAAATGCAGCTTGAACTATACAGGAACTTCAAAAAACCATTTTCAGACTTGAGTCTGTGCACCTATACGCAGACTCAACCCAAAAACTGTCAAGCGATGGATTCTTGGAGCAAGGACATTAGTTATGGCTCAAATGATTCAAAATAACTAAATTTAGATTATATTTAAATCAGAAAAGGTTAAAAAATGGACATTCTCCCTTTTAAATAAACACAAAACTTCAAAACACAAGTTGAGTCTACACACCTTTCATAAGCTCATTTCAAATGAAAAAATCAAATAAACAATAAATAAAATTGCTCAAATCACTTGCAATCATATATCAAACACTCCATTTCATTTAAAATAAACATCTATTTACAAACAAGATCCAAATCCCTTCAAAATAAACAAAAATCACAAGTTCAGCCGAGTCTGCGCACCCCTTGCGCAGACTCAAACCCATTTTCTTGTCTCCTTGATCTTTGAAGCTCCTCAGTATTTTGAAAATCTTGGAATTCCCCTCAACCTCAGGAGATTCTATCTTTTTAAGAATCTTGCTTAAAATCCTCTTGAAACTTGAGTCTACGTATCAATCTCAAGGCTAAAACCTCGTCTCTTGACCCCTAAATCATGCCCGCAGCTCCAAATCTGTAAATCATCACCAAACATAACATAAAATCAAGTTATCCCACCAAAAATCTAATAAAATAACTCATAAACAAAAAATCCATAGTTCAGACTTGAGTCTGTGCATCCTGGCGCAGACTCAACCCTGAAATTCACAGAAAATAAAAAATCAACTTCCCGACCACTTCAAGATGATCTAAAACTCTCTAAAAATCAAGTTTATTCTTATCTATCAGGAAATCAAATAAAAACACCAAGTTGTTCTTGAAAAAATGTAAAAAATAAGTCAAAACAAATTGGTGACAAATGAGTCTGCGCTATCCTGCACAGACTCAACCCTGAATTTCTAAAATTGGCCTTTTTGACCTTAAATTCTCTCCAAATTAAACCCAAAAATTTACACAAAAACTTTATACTTTATATAAGTTAAAAACCTAAATAAAATCTTGAAACTCCTTTTGCAAAAAATATAAAAAATGTTTAAACATTTTGATAACAAATGAGTCTGCCTCTATAGAGCAGACTCAACCCTAAATTTTAAAAAATCTGGTGTTTTGGCCATTAAATTCATATCAAATCAAATCAAAATCTTAAGAATAAACCCTATATTTTCCAAAAATCAAAACCTAAACAAAAATGCTAACTTTTCTCATTAAAATTATCCAAAAAATATAAAAAATAGGCTTGTAACTCATGAGTCTGCGCTCTCCTGCGCATAACTCAACCCCCAATTGTTAAAATCCAAATTTTCAACCTTAATTCCTTTAAAATTAAATCAAAATCTCCAAGATAAAACTCTAAATTTTCTGTAAATCAAAAAATCAAATAAAACTCAAATTTGCCCTTTTGCAAAATATAAAAAATACCTAAAAGAAATCTCATTTCAATTGAATTTGTACATCTTGCTTATCCTTCAAACCCTGTAAATTCAAAACATAAAAAATATATATCCTTGAAGCATTTTTTTTACTCAAATCTGATAAGAAAACATAAAAAACACTTTTCCATACCTCACAAATCAAATCCAAAGTCTCTTCACTTCAAATCTGAAAAAACACAATAAAAAATATTTATTAGACTTTTTTGATAAAAAGTATCATCCACTTCAATCAAAATACTATAAAAAAGATCTTCATTCCTCTCACAAATCAAAAATCAAAATAAATTCAAGCATTCTCATTGGTAACAAATGAGTCTGCGCATCCTTGCACAGACTCAACTTTATGTTCTCTTTCAAACATAAAAATTCAAACAAATCTTCAATGTATCCACATAAATCAATCCAAAAAGACTAAAAAATGTTTTTCATCATTATCCATCAATAAAACTCAATAAATCAAGTCTTGCGCAGACTCAACTTTAAACTAAAAAATGAGTTTTCTTCTCAAATAAAAACTGAAATTCATTTATTTTTTCGAATGCAATCTTGTATGTCTTATTTATATCATTTCAAAGGTATTATTCTATTCTTCCGATGATTAATCAAGGGTTTTCCTCTTAGGAAGATGTAATTAACGCTATTCATTTATGGGTAGCGGGATCGGGTCGAAGAACTACTCATCTGATTGAGTCAAGTAAAGCGCACAAACATAAATCTAAATATAAATCAGAAAATCAAGATCATGTGCATTTTCCCTAAAAAATGTACGACAATCTCTTTTGGCACGCCCGGTGGGACTTGTCCTCCCTTCATCTTCTCGTCGGAAGAATAAGGATAACACCCATTCTTTGAAATTTTTGATTATCTCTTTGTTGTATTATAGTAGACTCAATGGAATCGAAAGTTTTCTTCGGCCCTCTGGTGGTCGAGAACCATACTCGCTATGGCTACCTGGCGGTACCTGTGGCATTCGGGAGCTTCCCTCCCATTATTGGTTATCCGAATTTTCTCGGGGTGGTCTTCATGCAACCTGAGATTATAGTCAGCTGCTGTACTGTTCACAGTTATGTTGCATCATCTTCAAGACAATACCGGAGAAATATCCGAAAAGGTCAGAATCCCCAGCTCAAATCAAAGGCAGTCTCTGCATAATGGTCTAGGACCAAAAAATCAATTCTTGTTAGGAGCCTGCGGATCTTTCTAGACGGCAGCAAAGTTGATACTTCCAAAGACCGACTGGTTCCAAATATTCCAGTTCAAAACTCATTCTAGGTCTTTGAAGACATGGACAGAGAAAGAATGAAAAATGAAAGAAAAGAAAAAGGAAAAGCTAAGATTCAGATGTCGGAAAAGCAAGAAAGAAACCCCAAACCAGCTTATTGTTATGGGACGAAATATTATCAAGAGCCACCAGCAAAACAAATTTAGGTGCCCAAACATCAAGAAGATCAATATGCACAAGAAAAATCAAAGCCAATCTTTCAATTACAAAGGCGGCAAATATGAAAACCAATTCAAAGGCAGCTGCCTCATGCTGAGTTGCCAAAAAGAAAAAAGTCAAGAGAAAGATATGAAAATGAAAAGTCAAAAAAGCCTTCAAAAACAGCTGTATTCCAAAGGCTACAGCTGAAACCTCTTCCCGCAAGGAGATCAGCAAAATTCACCCAAGGAAGCCTGATGATTTATTCATGTCATACTATCAACAAGTATGGGGTACTCCCTGAAGATCCAGAAGAAATCAGAGATTTAGCCTCAAGGCCGGGTCTAGTTACCCGAAGAATGCAAGCGACAGCCCTAGTTGCCCAAAATTTTCCTACCCTATTGGAAAACATTGATGAGGAAGCAGAGCTATCTGCAAATGTCATTGAAGCATCAGAAGAAGCTCTTTCTGCACCAGCAGAGCAGTAGCTTCCACAGCAAATCAATCAGCAAAAAGAAGCAGAACCAAGCATAACTCAGTTGTTATTACAAGAAATTGAGTTGTTGAAAAGGCAATTGAAGGAAAAATAATGCCCAAATACAGGGGGCAGGATGGGCTGGTAAAGAAGGAGGTGCTTCAACTTCCTCTTATCCTCGGGTGCCTAACCCTCCAGTTCCACCTCCTCCGTCTCAAAATCTTCTAAATATATCCATGCAGTCATCTAGGCCTGTGCCTATGAGTGAAACACCTGTATATATTCAAGTATCCAATAGTCAAGTTGCTCCTGTAACAATATTGCAAGACAATTTGATCTCAAATTTGCCATTTCAAGCCTCCCAAGTTCAAGGAGTTAATTTCTTCCCAAATCCAGCAGATCCTGCTGTGGCTTAAAGGCTAATGTTAGAACAACTCATTGATATCAAGCTGACAGAAAGAGTGGAAGGTACCTCCACGGTATATGATGTGTACAAAGTACCATATCCAGTGCATCATGCCATGAAAAGGCTTCCGCCAGGAATGACCAAAGTGCCCAAGTTTGAAAAATTCAATGGCCAAGGAAATCCAAAAGAACACTTGGCATATTATAATGGGGCAATGGGAGACCTAGCCACTGATGAATCTTATATGCTAAAATTTTTCGGGTCTTCGCTAACTGGACTCGCATTTGAATGGTATTCTTCTCTTCGGCCTGATTCTGTTGTAGGATGGGCCGACCTTCAGAAGCAATTTCAAGACAGATTTTATCTGGTAGAGAGAGAGATCACTCTGGCAGAGCTATATACTGTGAAACAAGAAAACAATGAAAATGCTTCCAAATTCATTGCTAGGTGGAGAAATCTTAGCATGAAATGCAAAAGACCACCATGTCAAGAAGATGCAGTGGTGATATGTAAAAGTAATCTGAAAAATGAAGTCTTTGAAAGGCTGGTAGCTATTGAAATCAAATCTTTTGACAAATTGAATACTGTGGTATCAGAAGTTGAAAGTTTTCTGAGCCGATCCAGAAGTGAACCAAGCAATAACAAAGGAAAATTTGATAGAAGAAATGCTCCACGTGAGTCAAATACAGTAGATTTATCTACGTTCATCACGGAGCAACAAAAGAAAGGTCCAGTCACGTAGGCCAAAACCAGCAACAATAGAGAGAAAGAAGTCCGAGCCTTATCTTCTTTCAGAGATAGAATGAACAGGCCATACAGCTTTCCAAAAGACAAAACTCGTGTTCTATTTGAATGGGCACGAAAATACAATCAAATTGTGTTACCACAGTCAAAGAGGCCAGAAGATGTCAAAAGATCTAATGATCCAAATTATTGTCCATATCACCAAATCATGGGACATCCTATTGAAGAATGCTATGTGTTCAAAGATGTAGTTGAAAAATTAATTCAGAAAGGTGTCCTGAAGATAGGAGATCATCTTGTCAATCCTCTGCAGCCTCATGCCTGGACAAAAGCAAATGTGGCATCTGTAAATGTGCATCATATGGTTCCTATTTACCAGTCATTAAGCTCAGAAACTGCAGAAAGAAGCACACAAGCCACCTATGAGCAATTGGTACTTCAACCACTCCAAGCATCTCAGTGGCAAACAGTCAAAAAGAAGCCAAGATCTCATATCAAGCAAAAATCATCAAAAGCATATATTCATGGAGGTATTCAACGACGGCCGACATATGTTCAACCCATCCCTCCACCAAATTTGGATAATATGATATCCGATATGTCTAAAATGGCTCTATCTGCGCCGGTCAAAGCTACAGCTTTAGGCAAAAAACAATGAGTGTCCTCCCCTCAACAGGAGACATCCCAATCAAGCTTAAGTTACCCTGCTCCAGCAAGCAGTATATGGAAATGGGTAGATCCTCATACTGTAAGGAGGCTTACCAACAGAAGAAGAAAAAGAGAAACACCAATACCAATTTTACCTAAGGGTAAAGATCCGCTGTCAAAGTTGCAACAGCTAAAAGACAGCTTGGATGAATATGAACAGCCTCAAAGAAAGCCAACAAAGCTGAAGCATTATATCTCATGGGAGAAACTCCAAAATATGACAATGAAGCAAATACATGAAGAAGCCCTATTCTGAGAACATGAAGTCAAAAAGCCGAAGACTGATGATAATCAGAAAAATGGGAAAGAAGAGCAGGAAGGCATTTGCACTATCATGTCTTGCAACACAATCTCAACAATAAATGAAAGTAAAGATGATGAGGAGGAAGAAATCTTCCTTGCTCCAAAAATGGAAGTGATGGAAAGCTCTACATCAATTCCAAATGAGCAACATGTCACCCGCTCTGGCAAAAAGTGGGGACGGAAGCCTCCATTGGCTACCACTCAAAAAATTATCCACCTGCAGGGAGAAATACCATATGTCGTCCCAGAACCAGAATTCAGAGGAATAGAATCCATGCCTTTGTCAAAAAGAAATGTTCAAGTCCCGCCTCCGCTCAGGCTGTATCTAGAAAATTCTGATCAAGAAAATGAGGTGTTACCCTCTTTATATGAATTCATGACAGTTCAAAAGTCTGCAAAGAAAGGTAAACAAGTCCAGCAACAGCCGTCTGAAGAACAAGACCCTCAGGTTGCCTCTCTAGAGGTTCATGATAATGAAAAAGCAGAAAAGAAAGTTATCGGCTTACTAAAAAGGTTGCCATCTAAATTTACTGTGTGGGAAGTTTTGTCACTCAGTGAGGAATTGCGAAAGGCTCTCATTGCAGCTTTAAAAACTCCTCAAATTTATGAAGCTCATGCAACAGAAATTCAAGAAATACCCTATGAGTCATTCACGGCTTCCATCACCTTCACTGAGGATGATATGTTGCTGCCTACAAATGACCATAATAGGCCACTCTATATGAGAGAAAAGATAAATGGACAATCTGTCAATAGAATTCTGGTTGATCAAGGCTCTGCTGTCAGCATCATGCCTCTCAGAACTTTCCAGAAATTTCATTTTCATATGCACCTAAGAAGAGTGCAAGATTTCAAAATAGCTGAATTCAACCGGAAGTCAGAAACACCGATTGGGGCAG
Organism: Zantedeschia hybrid cultivar; assembly: GCA_030544215.1. NCBI lineage: Eukaryota > Viridiplantae > Streptophyta > Magnoliopsida > Alismatales > Araceae > Zantedeschia > Zantedeschia hybrid cultivar. The sequence continues at coordinate 49,295,674 of JARZZO010000009.1, forward strand.
CGGAATTTGAAATGGTCGTCGGTGACTTTTACTTCACAGTCCTCTTCCATATCAAAAATTCTGATACCACATACAAAGCTTTGCTTGGGCGGCCATGGATACATCAATATTTTGTGGTGCCCTCCTCATTGCATCAATGCATCAAATTTTCCTGGGAAGGACAAATACAGCGAGTCTTCGCTGATCTCGAGCCTTTTGAGATTCATGAATGCCATCTTATGGATGCCAATCTCTATATACCTCCACCCCTGGAGGAAAAAGAAGAAACAGAAAAGTATGATACCAGTCGGAGCAAGGATTGGTTTCCACCTCCACCAAATATCAGCTCTCTTAGTCTTGAAGACAAAGAAGCTATAGTTCTGGAAAGTTCTTCAGCAAAGACAACCAAGCAGCAAGATGTACTCTCTATAGAAGTCATGGTCCCAGCCGGATAAATACATCCTATTGAAGAGTATGAATGTCAGCTCGTAGAGCCTTTGAAAAAATTCGTGGTTTCTCACGAAGATGGACATAAAACAGTCTTTTATAGAGCTGATGAGCAGTCGGCTACTGAAGACAAAGATTGCCATATACCTGATATAGAAGAAGAATTATGGGTTGACATCATGGGTCTCCCAGACATGATAAAGCATACTGAGGAATTAGCTAAGGCTTAGTCAATTTCATTAAACAAAAAAGGAATGGAGTAGGTTCCAACAGCTATGGTACCCTCCTAACATGTCCAAAGCATTGATGCAACATACACAACATCCAGGCTTGGGATATACCTTGCCGGAAGAAGAAACTCCTGAATTCTCAGTGAATATGACATCTATTTTGCCAGAAATATCAGAAATTGCACAAGCAATATATGATGACTATGATGAAGAGCAGCCCACAGGCCAGTCTGTCAAAGAAAGCCAAATAGAAGCTGATCAATCTCCTATTCCGATATGTCAATGCTGGAAACATCTTGAAGAAGAAGACATCCAAGTTACAGAAGTCAAGGAAAATGATATCCCAAGTTCCGATATGGTTCAGAATATACCAGAAGAATAAGAAAATCCATCTATTACCCCCAAACCTCATGTTAACACAGGTCAAAGGGAAGATGACCTCACTCAGCTTATAGAAAATCAACAGGCAGATCTTGCCCCAAATATTTTCACAGCAAATCAATCAAATGAAATTGACCAAGAAGTCAACGAAATTGAAGCAGAAATTGAAGAAGAAGTAAATAAAGAAGATCTAATGGAGCTCCAGCCAGCACCTCCAGAACTTGAAGATGGAGGGCAAGCTACGGTTGATGAACTCCTTGAAATCAATTTGGGATCTGAAGAAGATCCAAGACCAACATATATAAGTGCATTGCTCAGTCAAGAACAACATCAAGCATATATTTCGCTTCTGAAGGAATTTCGGGATTGTTTTGCCTGGTCATATAAAGAAATGCCTGGGTTAGATCCAGAAGTAGCTCAACATGAGCTAGCCATTGATCCAGCCATCGAGCCACTCAAACAAGCTTTAAGAAGAATGAGGCCGGAGCTGATAAACAAAATCAATGCTGAAGTCGACAAGTTAATTGATGTTGGCTTCATACAGAAAATCAATATACAACATGGCTAGCAAATATTATTCCAGTCAAAAAGAAGAATGGACAGATCATAATCTGTGTAGACTTCAGAGAGCTAAACAAGGCATGCCCAAAGGATGACTTCCCAGTGCCTGTTACCGAAATCATGGTCGATGCCACCACAGGACATGAAGCTTTGTCTTTTATGGATGGATCATCAGGATATAATCAAATATAGATGGCTGACAAGGATAAAATCCATACTGCCTTCAGAACTCCTAAAGGAATCTTCCACTACAAAAGAATGCCCTTCGGCCTTAAGAACGCCGGTGCAACATACCAAAGAGCAATGACTAAGATATTTGATGAATTCCTTCATCAACAAGTTGAATGTTATATTGATGACCTCGTTGTCAAAACCAAGAAAAAGGAAGATCATATGCAAGATCTCCGCACCATATTTCAAAGGCTGAGGCAATATAGTTTGAAAATGAACCCCATGAAGTGCGCCTTCGGGGTTTCAAGTGGCAAATTTCTGGGTTTTATTGTCAGATACAGGGGCATCGAAATAGACCCAGTCAAAATCAAAGCTATCCAAGAACTTCCGCCTCCGAAGAATCTCAAAGAGCTGCAGTCCCTTCAGGGACGGCTCGGATACATTCGAAGGTTCATATCCAACCTAGCCGGACGGTGTGAACCTTTCTCTAAATTAATGAAGAAAGATACCCCATTCATATGGGATGATGAATGTGAAAATGCGCTTGAGAAAATCAAGCAATACCTTGCATCGCCACCCGTGCTGGGGGCACCTATCAAAGGCCAGTCATTATTCTTATATATCGCTGCTCAGGAGACTTCTCTGGGAGTAATGCTGGCATAAGACAATGAAGAAGGCAAAGAGCAAGCATTATATTACTTAAGTAGAAGGCTGATCGGGGATGAACTCCGGTACTCACCTATCGAAAAGATATGCTTGGCCCTAGTCTTTGCAGCTAAAAGACTTAGGCACTATATGCTATCACATGAAATCCAGCTCATCTCTAGGGCTGATCCTCTCAAATATATCCTTAATCGACCAGCCTTGAAAGGTCATTTGGGTAAATGGGCAGTCCTCCTCATGGAGTTCGATATCAAATATGTTCCTCAGAAAGCCATCAAAGGTCAAGCCATTGCAGACTTCTTTGTAGCACATCCAGTGCCAGAAGATTCACCGTTGGTCACCGACTTGCCAGATAAAGAAACATTAGAAGCTAACCATACAGAAAAAAAGATATGGCAGTTATATTTTGACGAGGCCTCCCGTTCAGCAATTGCACAAGATGGTACATTCACTACAAAGGCCGGGGCAGGCATTGTCCTGATATCTCCAGAAGGTGAGGTTCTGCATACCTCGTGTTCCTTAACTAAGCCATGCACCAACAATGAAGCTGAATATGAAGCTTTGATAGTTGGCCTGGAAGTTGCTTTGGATATGGGCATTCAAATGATTCAAGTCCATGGAGACTCAATGTTGATTATATACTAACTCCAAGGAATATATGATGTCAAAAAGCCCGAGTTGATTCCTTATCACAAAAGGGTCCTCAAACTGATACAAAGATTCTATTTCTTTAAAATCAACCATATCAACCGCAGTGCAAATGCTCAAGCTGATGCTCTGGCTAAATTAGCAAGTTCTCTGGCTCTGCCACTAGAGGGGTCCCTTGAAATATGGGTCAAGAACAGAAGATTGTTATCAACTGTATTGGGAGAAGAAACAGAAATGCAAATAGAAGTATGTGCAGTGGAAAAAGTCGATAAGCCTGATTGGAGGGAAATGCTTCTCGACTGGTTCAAGCATAAAATATTGCCAAGCACCCGAATCAAGCGTGCTAAACTGATCAGTATTAACGATTCATATGAATACAAAGGAGACACTCTCTTTCGAGTGACATATGATGGCAAAAGAAAAGTTCTCCTCAGATGCCTGTCACCAAAAGTGTAACGAACCGGCATCCTATGACTGGAGACCCGATCACTAAATGGATGTCGGCCCATTAACTACGGGTTCACACCTGGATCTCACACAACACATCTGGAGGAGTAAGTGTTAAACAAGGCTAAATATAACAATCTCACGGACTACAAGATATAACAAGTGCGCAGGAAGGAAGATAGCAATGTCCGTATACAGTCCAACAATAATTACATGGTCCAACAAATTAAATAAGTACAGGCAGAAGTAAAGTAAACAACATCGGGGCATACCCCGGAACTGAGACAGCTGCTGGTCCGCACACCAAGAAGACACCACACGCCGCCACACGCCACGAGGTCCACACCTGAAACCGCAGGGAGTGAGCCACACCAGAATTGGGCTTAGTAGGGATCATCCGATCCCCTGCCTCCCACTCACACACCCACAAGTGCAACAATACGGATATATGGCAATTAAGTAAAGCAGTAAACATAGCACCCAAACCTGATGTGAAACATACGCATAAGCAGTGTAGCAGGAACAGTTCTAAGTAACCCGAAGAACCCAACACAAAGTCACGTCTCACAGTCAAAGTCCACAAAGCGACTGAACCACACTGTCGACCGAAGTCAAACGTCGCCTCACAACACTACCACCACTACTCACGCCTGTCCGCCCCTACAGTGTTCCGGGGCACTGTAGGGTGAGGCAGTGAGTCAAACTAGGACTAGCTGGGACCAGTGTACTACCACGGCCCAGCTACGTGTGCATACAAGTAGTCTAGACTACTGTCCTACCGACCGGATTGCCTCCACGCCAGGCCTCGGTGCTTCAGGAGGGCCCTGGGGACCGGCGAACCCCCGTCAAGCCGAAGCTACAGGAACTACCCACAACCCTAACCTCCCGGGCTGCGTCAGGCCAAAGGGCGAAGGGTACCACTCGTAACCTTGATCAAAGGTCACATCAGGCCCAATGGCTACAGTCGTAAAACAACTCCAACAGTACCACAACCAGCTCCACAGCAAGAAACGCGCCGGAAGCTGCCACGACAAACAGGGAAAACCCCGACCCGCTGAGACCAAACAGCAACCCCTCGGATAGCACACCGGCTACTCCGGCCCGACGGGCTCAAGGTGGTTCTGCTTCCCTCAGCCAAAGGTAAAACACAACATGTACCCCTCCTCCCACCGGTACGGCACAATGTCTCACAGACACCATGGCCCTTCCCCATCAGCCCATGGTGACAAACGTAAACCACAGTTATTCTGATTCCATATTCGCATAAGCACACACACACACAACATGATTCCATTCACACAGTAATCTCCGTCTCAGTATACAACTTAAAGCATGCATTCGAACCACCCAATCGTGAAACATGTGTTAAATAACCGGAGTTAAGCAGTTCTGTCTTGAATCACGTCGACCGAGGTCGACGCCATTCAAGCCCCTCAAACGGGTTCATTTAAAACAGCTCATGCCTTAAAACACGTCCACCTGGGAAGCCGCCCTTTTAAAACGCGTCAGAACCCACAGACGCCATTCACCCCAGAATTTTAGATTTGCAGAAGCCTTAGTTGGGGTGATTTCCTGCCTAAAAGGCGTCATGATGGTCCGACGCCCTTCTAAAAGGCGTCGTCCACGCATGACGTCTTTTAGCGCCATAACCCCGTACAACGAAACCTCGAACAGGGAGGTTTCTGCCCTAAAAGGCGTCGTACTGCCCTGACGTCCTTATAAAAGGCGTCGACCAGGCACGATGCCATTTAGCGTCAGAAACCTGGTTCCCTGGTTCGATCCGAGGGTCTCTCCCTTAACCCCAAACACCCCGAAAATGCCCAAAACAGAAGGGGGAGAAACGAGAAATCAAACTACCACGAGCATGCTACAATTCCACAATCCCGAACACGGCCATTCCCACAAGAAAACCCCCTAAACATGCTCATTCTAATCCAAAACACATCATGCCACGCTAAGGAAACCATCAACAAGGTAATCACGATTCATGCAAGGTTCATCCCCCTACCGGTTCTTGAACTCCACCAAGCTCCGTGCCGCCAACCCGCCGCACCGCAGACCACCGTCGGTACCTTCGAGGACGCCGCCACTCCACCGGGACGTCGGCCGCCGTCCGAAGAATGGAACGCCGCGAAGGAAGTGGTGGTAGTAGAGGTGAGAGGTAGGGAGGTGTTGGAGTGGTGGAAGAGGAAGAAGAGGAAGGGAAGGGGAAAAGAGGGTCGGAGAGGGCGGAGAGAGAGAGGGTGGAGGCGAAAATGAGGGAAAGAAGGAGAGGCTCGCGGGGTCAATCTGAATCTGGCTAAAACGCGTCGATCGAGACAGACGCCGATCAGTTTGACAGGACGGGCCGTACTGACAGCGCTCTGAAACGCGTCGCTCACCGCGGACGCCGTTCAGACGACAGGACAGGCCGTACTGACAACGCTCTGGCGCCGCACACTGACATCGCAGGAGGTCGCAGTCTGAATCGCGTCGACCATTATGGACGCCGTTCAGACGACGAGATAGGGGCCGTACTCTCGCGGCCCGAAACCTGCCCACGTGGCGCACACGTGGCACAACAGCAACAGACTTGAATGGCGTCCACACAGACAGACGCCTTTTGAAAGGCGTCGATCAGTGCCGACGTCATTCAGTCAGAATTCTCAAGACCCCACAGGGTCCAAACCAGGGGATCCGGCCCGAACCCGACCCGAATACTGAACCCGAAACCTCAGTCCTTACATTCTCCCCCCCTTAAAAGAATTTCGTCCTCGAAATTTGCAACCGCTTATGTTATTCATAGCTAACCATCACATACCGGGCAACACGATTCACAACAATCATTCTCACCGATCACACACATACTCACACATACTGGGCTCCACAAAACTAGCCAATCAAACCCACACCTCGCTAACCAAGATTCTCAATTTTGACAAAAGCTGACAGATCGAAATAACCACACACTAGCAAGGCACATATTACAAAACTGATTCTCCACCAAACCCAAGTACATAAAAGTGCCACAAGAGTTCACAACCACCTCTGAGTAAGACAAGACAAAAGTGCTTATCTAGCCCAGCCTCTCGGACCACCACAAAGAGACGCAACTCCACTCAACGACTCGGACTCCTACTGACCACCCGGCTCCTGACCTGCCTTATTCTTCTGGGGACAGTTCCTCGCAAGATGTCCCTTCCTACCACAGCCAAAACAGCTACCAGTGATCAAAGGACATATTCGATTACCATGAAACCTGCCACAACGGGGACAACGATCCGCAGCGTCCCGCCTCGCTTCCTGTTGCCAGCTGACCTCCGTCTGCATCTGCTGAACCGAACCGTCTTCATCCTCGTTACAAGGTGCCTCTTGGAACTCGAGCTCAAAGGAACTCGAACCGCCTAACGAAAAGACCGCTGATCTATCCCTGCTTTGCTGCTTCCCTTGTGCTGAATGCTCCGATTCCTTTGCCGTGTGTTGGAACTGCATCTCCACCGCCGCCGCGCACTGAACTGCTGACGCCAGATCCTTACAACAATGAGCTGCCACAAACTCCCTCAGATCATGCCAAAGTCCATCCACAAATTTCTCCGTCCTAAGATCCTCATGTTCAGATATGTGAGGAGCAAACCTTCCCAGAGCTACATATTTCATCTGATATTCTAGAACTGACATACCATCCTGCACCAATTCCATAAACTCCCTTTCCTTGGCCCTCCGAACGTGCCTCGGAAAGTATTGTCCACTAAACTCTCTCACAAAGCCTTCCCAAGGAATCTCTCTCAAGGACCTACCTGGAAACATCAACCCCTTGATGGTAACCCACCAATCATAAGCATCGTCCTTCAGCAAGTAGGTTGCCAACAAGGTCTTGTCATTCTCAGCACATTCAAGAACATCAAATGCCTTCTCTACCTCCTTAATCCAATGAGCTGCCGCATCTGGAACTGGTTGACCCGTGAAAGAAGGGGGCTTCAACTTCAAGAACCACTCCATCACCATAGACTGGCCACCTCGGGAATTGGACCCTTCACTTCCATCTCCCTGCTGGTATCTAGACATAGCCCCAATCATAGCTTCCATGAAACGATCCACATTATGTCCTTCTGCCCTCGAACCACCATCATCTGCTCTTGAACTACGAGCCAACGGAACTCTCCTCTTCGGTGCCATCACTACCCCACAAACATGAAAATCGAACCAAAACACGTCAAAACCTACCAATCTACACCAGCAGCCATCGCCTGTACAGACTCGTACTTATTGTTAGACTATAATATCTAACCTAGTTTACCACATACTCGACCAGACTGAGCTCTGATACCATCTGTAACGACCCGGCATCCTATGACCGGAGACCTGATCACTAAATGGATGTCGGCCCATTAACTACGGGTTCACACCCGGATCTCACACAACACATCTGGAGGAGTAAGTGTTAAATAAGGCTAAATATAACAATCTCACGGACTACAAGATATAACAAGTGCGCAGGAAGGAAGATAGCAATGTCCGTATACAGTCTAACAATAATTACATGGTCCAACAAATTAAATAAGTACAGGCAGAAGTAAAGTACAACAACATTGGGGCATACCCCGGAACTGAGACAGCTGCTGGTCCGCACACCAAGAAGACACCACACGCCGCCACACGCCACGAGGTCCACACCTGAAACCGCAGGGAGTGAGCCACACCAGAATTGGACTCAGTAGGGATCATCCGATCCCCTGCCTCCCACTCACACACCCACAAGTGCAACAATACGGATATATGGCAATTAAGTAAAGCAGTAAACATAGCACCCAAACCTGATGTGAAACATACGCATAAGCAGTGTAGCAGGAACAGTTCTAAGTAACCCGAAGAACCCAACACAAAGTCACGTCTCACAGTCAAAGTCCACAAAGCGACTGAACCACACTGTCGACCGAAGTCAAACGTCGCCTCACAACACTACCACCACTACTCCCGCCTGTCCGCCCCTACAGTGTTCCGGGGCACTGTAGGGTGAGGCAGTGAGTCAAACTAGGACTAGCTGGGACCAGTGTACCACCACGGCCCAGCTACGTGTGCACACAAGCAGTCTAGACTACTGTCCTACCGACCGGATTGCCTCCACGCCAGGCCTCGGCGCTTCAGGAGGGCCCTGGGGACCGGCGAACCCCTGTCAAGCCGAAGCTACAGGAACTACCCACAACCCTAACCTCCCGGGCTGCGTCAGGCCAAAGGGCGAAGGGTACCACTCGTAACCTTGATCAAAGGTCACATCAGGCCCAGTGGCTACAGTGGTAAAACAACTCCAACAATTCCACAACCAGCTCCACAGCAAGAAACGCGCCGGAAGCTGCCACGACAAACAGGGAAAACCCCGACCCGCTGAGACCAAACAGCAACCCCTCGGATAGCACACCGGCTACTCCAGCCCGACGGGCTCAAGGTGGTTTTGCTTCCCTCAGCCAAAGGTAAAACATAACATGTACCCCTCCTCCCACCGGTACGGCACAATGCCTCACAGACACCGTGGCCCTTCCCCATCGGCCCATGGTGACAAACGTAAACCACAGTTATTCCGATTCCATATTCGCATAAGCACACACACACACAACATGATTCCATTCACACAGTAATCTCCGTCTCAGTATACAACTTAAAGCATGCATTTGAACCATCCAATCGTGAAACATGTGTTAAATGACCGGAGTTAAGCAGTTCTGTCTTGAATCGCGTCGACCGAGGTCGACGCCATTCAAGCCCCTCAAACGGGTTCATTTAAAACAGCTCATGCCTTAAAACACGTCCACCTGGGAAGCCGCCCTTTTAAAACGCGTCAGAACCCACAGACGCCATTCACCCCAGAATTTCAGATTTGCAGAAGCCTCGGTCGGGGTGATTTCCTGCCTAAAAGGCGTCATGATGGTCCGACGCCCTTGTAAAAGGCGTCGTCCACGCATGACGTCTTTTAGCGCCATAACCCCGTACAACGAAACCTCGAACAGGGAGGTTTCTGCCCTAAAAGGCGTCGTACTGCCCTGACGTCCTTATAAAAGGCGTCGACCAGGCACGACGCCGTTTAGCGCCAGAAACCTGGTTCCCTGGTTCGATCCGAGGGTCTCTCCCTTAACCCCAAACACCCCGAAAATGCCCAAAACAGAAGGGGGAGAAACGGGAAATCAAACTACCACGAGCATGCTACAATTCCACAATCCCGAACACGGCCATTCCCACAAGAAAACCCTCTAAACATGCTCATTCTAACCCAAAACACATCATGCCACGCTAAGGAAACCATCAACAAGGTAATCACGATTCATGCAAGGTTCATCCCCCTACCGGTTCTTGAACTCCACCAAGCTCCGTGCCGCCGACCCGCCGCACCGCAGACCACCGCCGGTATCTTCGAGGATGCCGCCACTCCGCCGGGACGTCGGCCGCCGTCCGGAGAATGGAACGCCGCGAAGGAAGTGGTGGTAGTAGAGGTGAGAGGTAGGGAGGTGTTGGAGTGGTGGAAGAGGAAGAAGAGGAAGGGAAGGGGAAAAGAGGGTCGGAGAGGGCGGAGAGAGAGAGGGTGGAGGCGAAAATGAGGGAAAGAAGGAGAGGCTCGCGGGGTCAATCTGAATCTGGCTAAAACGCGTCGATCGAGACAGACGCCGATCAGTCTGACAGGACGGGCCGTACTGACAGCGCTCTAAAACGCGTCGCTCACTGCGGACGCCGTTCAGACGACAGGACATGCCGTACTGACAACGCTCTGGCGCCGCACACTGACATCGCAGGGGGTCGCAGTCTGAATCGCGTCGACCATTATGGACGCCGTTCAGACGACGAGATAGGGGCCGTACTCTCGCGGCCCGAAACCTGCCCACGTGGCGCACACGTGGCACAACAGCAACAGACTTGAATGGCGTCCACACAGACAGACGCCTTTTGAAAGGCGTCGATCAGTGCCGACGTCATTCAGTCAGAATTCTCAAGACCCCACAGGGTCCAAACCAGGGGATCCGGCCCGAACCCGACCCGAATACTGAACCCGAAACCTCAGTCCTTACAAAAAGAGATAGCTGAAGCCTTGAGGGAAATATATGCCGGGGTCTGTGGTGCTCACTAGTCTGGCCCCATGATGAAAAATCAACTCAAACAATTGGGCTACTACTGGCCCACAATGTTCGATGATTGTGCGCAATATGCCAAATCATGTCACAAATGCCAGGAACATGGCCCAATTCCAAGAAAACCCCCAGTGCCCTTGCACCCTACAGCACCATGATGGCCTTTTGCTGAATGGGGCATAGACGTTGTTGACCCATTCATACCCTCCTCAAGAGGTGCTAAATATATTCTGGCTGCCACGGATTATTTTTCCAGATGGGCCGAAGCAGTAGCATTAAGAGAAGTCACTGGGGCAGCCGTTGAAAGGTTCCTCTGCCAAAATATGTTGTTCCGATATGGTGCACCCAGTCGGATCATTTCAGATAATGGAACGTGCTTCCGAAATCAAATCATATACAGGCTAGCTACGAAATTCAAAATTGATTGGAGGACCTCCACAGTCTACAATCCACAAGCCAATGGGTTAGCAGAAGCCTTTAACAAGACTCTATGCAACCTTCTAGCAAAGACAGTCAATTCAACTAAGAAAGACTGGAAAGAAAGAATGTATGAAGCATTATCGGCTTATAGAACTATATACAAAACCCCAATAGGTTGTTCTCCCTATTCCTTAGTATATGGGTCAGAGGCAGTCATACCAATTGAATTGGAAGTCCCCTCTTTGCGCATTGCCTTAAAGCAGGGGCTTATCAAAGGAAATCAATCAAATGCAGAAAGGCGGCTTGAGAAGTTATTAGCCTTGGAAGGCGACATACTTCGATCCCAACAAAATATCCAAATATTTCAAGCTCGCATGGCTCGAGCATTTGATAGACTAGTCAAAGAAAGAGCCTTCAAGAAAGAAGACCTAGTTATGGTCAAAAGAAGAGAAGTCATGGCGTCAAATCCAAAAGGGAAGTTGACCAGTAATTGGATCGGCCCCTATGTCGTTAAAACTGTTTATGAAGGAGGAGCATATACCCTCACCAATCATAAGGGAGAAGTACAGTTTTCTCCCTTAAATGGCAAACATATGAAGCGCTATCATGCGCCACCTTCATGCTTTCCAAGCGAAGGTTGAAAAAATATATGAAGCATTGTCTACGGTGTGAATATGATCACCATGAAGACAGTCAAAAGAAATCATCCAGTTCTCGAGATGTATTCCCCCGAGACTATAAATCTTAAATGGCATGGTAAAATTAACCTACCTATATGAGTCAAGGACATTGAAGGGGCTCCAAAAGGCTTTACGAAGCCGCCCCAAAGCACCTCATAGGTTGCCAATGACGAAATGCCATTAAAAAAGAAAGAAAAAAAAGTTGGCACGACTATCCCGCTAGTCGGGTAATGGTGCTTAGGCAAACCCAGTGCGGAGGGAGTATAAATCATTTCTCGCTTCCCGTTTTATAACCGGTCGAAGTTTTCAATCAAATTAATCCAAATCGATGATGTTTTCTGATTCTGAAATTGTTTGATATAAACATGCATATGTATTGCAACCTTGTCTCTTCAATGAACAGGGGGCAAGAAGCTACAAAGAAATAGAGAAGATGGTCTGAGTCCTGCTGGACCTTGCCATTCAAGTCCAAATTCAAATCCAAGCTCAAATTCAAGTACAAATTCAAATACAAGCTCAAAGTCAAGTAGGGACTGGCCTATGTCAGCAAGGCTCCGCCACTTAAGTTCAAAGCTCCAGTTCAAACTCAAGCATAAAATCAAATTCAGAATTCAAGTTTAAAGTTCAAGAACCAAAGCTTCAGCTTAGGAGCAAAATTCAAATTCGAATTCAAATCTAGAGCTCCGCCTGAAGGGCAGGCTGAAGTTCAAAGGCAAATTGGCTCGAGTCAACAAGACCCGCCACTTAAATTCAAGGTCAAATACAAGTCCAAATTCAAAGCTCCAGTTCAAGCTCAGGCTCAAGTTCAAATGTTAGCATTCAAAGCTCAAATTCAAGTTTAAATTCAAATCGGCTTGAGTCAACAGGACCCGCCGCTTAAATTGAAGCTCAAGTTAAAAATTCAAGTTTAAATCCAAGCCCAAGTTCAAATCGGCTTGAGTCAACAAGACTCGCCACCTAAATTCAAGACCAAATTCAAGTTCAAAATTTAAAGCTCCAGATCAAGCTCGAGCTCAAAATGCAAGTTTAAGTGCAAGTTCAATGCCCCAGCCAAAGAGCAAGCACAAATTCAAGTATAAGTCAGCCTGAGTCAATAGGACCCACTGCTTAAGTTCAAGCTCAAATTCAAGTTCAAAATCCAAGAATAAAGTAAAGTTGAAAGCAAGAGAATGGCATGGGTTCATTCGATCCCACCATTCAAGGTACAAATTCAAAGCTCTAATTGAAGTTCAAATGCAAAAAACCAAGCCTAAATCCAGGCTCAAGTTCAAATGCAAATCGGCCCAAGTCAGCAAGACTCTGCCGCTCAAGTTCAAAATCAAATCCAAATGCAAATTGGCATGTGTCCTACTGGATTCCGCCATCCAAGCATAAAACAAGAAAGATGGCCTGGGTTCATTCGACCCCTCCATTCAAGCTCAAATTTAAATCGGCTTGGGTCAACAAGACCAGCCGCACAAATCCAAGCTTAAATTCAAGTTCAAGATTCAAATACAAGCCGGCGTGGGTTCTACTAGACTCTACTGCCCAAGTTCAAAGTAAGTTCAAAACAAAGAAGGTGGCCTAGTGCATTCAGCACCGCCACTCAATTTTAAGCCCAAGGTCAAATCCAAGTGCAAGCAAAAGCAAAGCAAAGTAAGTCGACCGGGGTCTTCAAAGACTACGTCACACCGGTGGCTGGCTCGAGTCCCTCGTGACTCCGTCATCCCCGAAAGACCGGGTTTCTGAGCGGAGTACTCCATCAACAATCAAGCAAATTCAAATCAAAGCAAAATAAGTCGACCGGGTCTTCAACGACTACGTCGCACTAGCTGATGGGTCCCTCGTGACTCCGCCATCCCCGAAATTACTGGGTCTCTGAGAAGAGTACTCCGTACTCCCGATCTACCAAGGCTACAAACCTATGAGTCTGCTGTGGTAGTTAGAGTTCATTCATTCAAAATCACCCCTAGTTATCATGACCAAAAGCCTTTAAGCCCATCATTGATAATTAGGGTCCTCATGACCTAGGTATCTAGGCTTGCATCATTCAAACAACCCTGTCTACTTCGGGCTACAAACCTATGAGTCCGCTTGTAGTGTTATGGGTTCATGCATTTCAAATCATACCTATGTTACCACGACCAAAAACCTATGAGTCCGTCGTTGGTACTTAGGATTTACATGGCGTAGACCCTTCCGGTCTATTGCCACCCTGCATAGTGGTTAAGATCCTTACAATCTTTGCCACCCCAATAAAGGCTCAGACTCTTACGGTTTGTGCCATTTTCAATAAACAAGTGATTGAGGTATTCATTGCCCCTCTCACTTTGTCCTTTCTTTTTAAACTTCAATAATCCCCATAACATTGTTAGTTATGAAAGCCAGTAAATATCGTTAAGTCATCTTTATTTGAAATCTCTTCCTTTCAGCTTAGCAGTTACCATGGATGTACACTTCACTCTACTTCATTTACAATAAGGGGAGAGAGAGGGATAAAAAAAAATGAGAGAAAAGTTAAAAGGGGCTTAAAAATAGAGATGCCTTGCCGGACTTGATCGTACCTTCTGCGGTCAAGGGAAACAAGGGCTATATATCCGGCTGTGGTGAAAACCTGAAAGGGCGCTACAGGCAAAATCGGGAACCCCGCCATGTGAAAACCCGAAAGGGCGCATGGGCAAAAGCAAGAGGGGGCCGACTCCGGTGAAAACCCGAAAGGGCACTTGGGTCGGTAAAGTGAATAAAAAAAAAGGGGAAAATTCAAGCATGACATTTATTGAAAAGGGGATATGATACAAAATTCTCTTTATAATGTGCCGAAAGTTTACAAGGAATGACTTCCATCCTAGTTTACATGGAAAAGTAAAAAGAAAATTCCTTTCCCAATTACAAAGTTTAGTTATAAACAACATCATGGATCCTCAAGTAACATGGACAGCAGAGGAAGTCCTTCTCCAACTTGAGTATGCAACTCAGAAAGAGCTTCCTCTTCAGTCTGTAGCTTGGAAAATTCACTGGATAATGATTCAAGAAGGCCTTGGGAAACCAGAAGATCATCTTGACGTCTATGTAAACTGTGCCTTAAAGTTTCCAGTTCGGCTTTCGTAGCAGCAAGTTCATTCTCTAAGCGCTGAATATTTTCCATCAACAAGCCTTCTTTCTGTTCAAAGCCAGCTATTTCTGCTTGTTGCTGTGAAATTTGAAGAGAAACAGGCTGCATCTGCAAGTTATATTCATGTCGCTGAAGAGACAAGACTTGTCGTCGATCTTGTATAAATGATTAAATATATTCTTGACGCTTGAAAAATCTCAAAGCAGTGGAAGCAATAGGAAGCCACTCATCCAAAGAAGCTCCTACTAGATGAATCCATGTAGTCATGCTCTCAATTTGCTGGTGAAGAAGATCATATGATGAACTAAGCTGCCGACGTATTATTTGTCATAAAAGCTTGATATTGGCGCCAAGGACATCAATACCCTATATGCCTGAACCAGCAGAAATAGAAGGGATAGCAATATGTACAGATTCATCCATTGAAGTCCAGTCCATGACCGTTTGACGGGAAGAGGAACACATTGAACTGGATGAAGGTTCGGTAATAGAAGGGGCAGATGTGACAGCTACAGTGCTTGATATGGCTGGGGGCAGGTCACTTTCTGTAAATTTAGCTGCGGGCAGAGCAATTATAAAGGCGGAAGGTCCGGCTAAAGTGATTGGCTCAGAAGAAATCTGTACAAGGGATGATGTGAATATATGAGTCACAATATCAATAAGCCGAAGAATATATTCAGCAGAGTTTAATCTACATGAGACAGGACGGGATACTATCACTTGTTGACTCGGTGAACTTGTTCCCGAGTCAACCCCGTCATGCTCTGAAGTAGCCACAATATCCGCAAGTTCAGGAGCTGAAAGTTCCACAGTCTTGATAGCCGAGAAGGTAATGACCTCTGTTGAAGTTATAACAGTTGGAACCATTGAAGTCTCTTTTGATTCCGCACCCTCAGCAAAAACAACTTCTGCCTCTTCAGAAGAAGAAACCGGCATGGAGGCCGATATTTCAAAATCTATGTCCCTTTCAATTGGGACATGAGGAATTTCCATCCTTTCCACATGAGCTGGAGATGCCTGATATTCAAAATATAAACAAGTCAAGTTTAAATGATGGAAAAAGCAGAAAAGATGTGGTAAAGAGAAATTACCATAACAGACTGCACTGTTTCAACATGATGAGTCTTTGATATCAAGCCCTCAGTTGCTTCAAAACCTATATGATCAAAGTCAGAAATTCAGTAGTGAAATGAAAACACTATTGCTATAAGTTTCAGAAGGGTTACCTTGATCCTTCGGGGGCGACCAGATAGTTGTCTCTGACAAAGCTTCACTACTAATGTGTTTAGTAGTATGGGAAGAAATAGAAGGTGAAGGAGGAATGCCGCTTATTTCTTCCACACTGGAAGAAGTATCATCAGTTTCTTCCTTCCTTGTCTGAGCCAATAATCTCGAGGATTGGCGTTTTGGGCAGTACAATCTTTTCAGGGGGGACAGACTCTTTGGGCCCTTTGCGAAATCTTTTTGCAACTTGCTTAACCCTCCCTGTAATGGAAACAAAAGGAAGTTGTTCATCATCAATGTCAAAATTCTGAAAGGCATAAATCAAAAGCATAGTGCATACCACCCTTGGCTGGGGATGGAGAAACCAGGGAACTTGCCCGCTTGGTAGTTTTTGCTATAAAAGCTTCAAATTCAGCAAGCACTGGCAAATTGACAGGAGGAAGAGGTTCAGGGGCAGGATCTTGTCTCTTCTTTGTACGCACCTCTTTGGCAGCGGCAACCATCCTCCCTATAGCACTGACCTCCACAGGGGATGCGGGGGTTGATGTTTTAGAAGACACATGAGGAAAGAAAGAGGGTCTCTTTGCAATAGCCACTGCCCTCCGATGCTGTTGAGTCAGATATTTGGCCGCCGGCACTACAAGAATATGCAAAAGAAGAAATCAATTTATATAAGCAGAGAAAAAGCACAAAACTCAAAAGAAGTCAAGCACAAATACATATACTTACAGCAATCGCCTTCATAACAGTTTGATAAAGGCTAGTATTCATATATGGAAGACTTATCTCTAAGCGAAGCCTCCTTCACAATATATATGACATCATTCATCGTCTTTGTTTGAGAAGCTAGGCTACTGAGATCATAATGCTTTTTATCACTCAAGCAAATGCCCAAGCGCAAAGCATCAAGTCCCCACCCATCTATATGATCCCAAGAAGTGGGTAGTTTTGCATCCAACATGTCCTGCGCAGTGGAATCCTGGGATACACCACAATATTTCAAAAGGGCAAGTAGCCAGTTGGTGCCCTTGTAAAAATCAGGTTTCTCTTCCTTGTGCGGGACATAAAATCTCTGAATATTTGAGAGACTCCTAGGAGCTTGCTGAGAATCTCTACCACTGATATCTTCCTCTTCCAGGAAATCGATATCGGGACAATCTTCAGAGGTCACAGAAATATTAAATTGCTTCAAGAAGGCCCCCTTTAGCTCTTTGGTATCCAGCCTTGTCAACTCTGGATCAATCGAGGGTAAAGAATCTCTGTGACGAGCCTTATAAGCTGCCCGTCTCTCTGCATACTTAGCAACATTCTGATCGTCTAAGAAGTGCAGATAATGGAATTATATATCAAAAGGGATTTCCCGTTGGGTCTCCAAGATTTTCTTCTCAGCATTGCTCCAACATAGGGTCCTCTCCTGGCTATAGATATTGGTGCGCATTCGCCACCATCTAACATATTCACATGTCACACGAGGAGCATGGACAGCAGAAGGAATTCTGAAAGAAACATTTTCAAATCGGTGGAAATAATCCCACCATTCACGGGCCCTCTGCAGTCCGCTGGAGCCCAAAAGATGGCGGTCAGGAAGCTGAAATATGTGATCACAAGAAGGAATGCACTGATCACATCCAAAATTCCGGCCGAAACGGAAAGGATAATAGGGTTCTAAATGAACTACAGATCCCTTCCGGTATACCAAGACACTAGGTCTAATGGATAGAAGCCATGATCTAATCTGACTATCCAATGTAGATTTCTTCAGTAGCTGCTTGGTCTGAGAATGGGTGAACTCAACAGGATTACCCTCGGCAAATACTTTAAAGGGGCTCACTGGAGGACGAGAATTGGCAGTGTGCTTCCAAAAACGTAAGTCCCCTTCAGTTTTTCGCCTGGTGTCAGTCAATCATGCGTGGAAATATGCAAGGGGAAGCCAGGCTCTTCGGGGCAGACTCTGAAAAAATAGAAGCCACCCAGGCATTGAAGAAATGAATGGGACCCACAACATTAAATTCTCGTGGTTTCTCCTGCTCAACCACCTGACCAAGAGTTTTGAAAATTAGGCACAAAGTAACTGGAGCCAGAGACAGCTTGATTCCCCAGGCTAGTTCACAAGCTCCATAAAGGGTCTCAGGACGAATTACTCCCTCATCCCCCTGAGGAAAAGCAAAATTCGAAAGCCAATAGGCCAAATATGCTGCCAGATGGGTATTCCTATCCAAGCCCAAGGGATTGGCATCTTTCTTGTGTTCCTCAAAGATGATATCAGGATATCTCTTTCGGTGCCTTGCTATCTGCCCCATGAAGACTGGAGTTTCATTAGCCCCAGGAAAGTCTGTATATCGAATGTCAACATTATGAAAGAAACGGAGCCAGACAACTCCACGGACTTGTGTCCTCTCTCTGCGGGATCTCTTTTTCAGAGACTCTTCACTAAAAGCCAGAATCATGTAAGCCTTGAGGAGGAATCTATAAGACCTCCAAGTTGCATAACGGCCCTTGCCATCTGTTCTATCCTTAACAATGTCGGGATGGCATATTTCTTCATAAGGCTCTCCGTTAATGGGCAAGCCAGAAAGCTGATGTAAAGTCCATAAATCCAGAGATGTCTCTCCTTCCAGAGTATAAAAGGTATTGAACTCCTTCATGAATACCTCGATCATGCCACAACAAAGGCCTTTAAAGATTGGGTATCGGAATCGAGCGGCATACACACTACCGAGAAGATCCACTCGGCTCAGCAAATCATGGTAATATTTCAAGACATAATCAGTATATTCTACAAAATATTCTTTGAAACTGTGGCCGGATTTAAGCTTCAAGTCGCCAAACCAGCCCATTGCTACCTTCAATCTAAACCTCATAGCTAAACAGTCAAAAATCAATGGCTCTTCTCTGAAGCCCCATTTACATGGAGAAAGAAATAGCCCATGCCGCCTCTGCTTCGAGTCTGGGATACCTCTATCATATCCCCACTTGGCAGGAATAGATGAAGGTGATTGGGTCAGAATGCCGTCCTGAGGACGCATGATATTAGTCCCACTGGGCATGAGCATGTCTCTAGCATAACCCGGCTTGAACAAAGAGTCACCACGGGTCACAGTTCCCCTCAGGTTGTCTCGAAATTTCAAAATGGCATCCTCAGCATAAAAAGCCCTCCTTTCAGAATGCACTCCGTTGACCTTGAAGTTAAGCAAGAAGTTGTACAAATGCTGATCGCTGGAAAAGTGAACTGGATAATCTTTGTCCCGTCTATATTTATAGAATCCTTCTGAAAAGACAAGTCTGCTCTCATCAACCTTTCTATCTGATTCATCGGCAAAGGGATGGTCCAAGACAGCAACCTCAAAAAATTGCAGCAGTTCACTGTCCTCATCTATGCCTGCTACAAGTGTCAAGTAAAAGGGACTTATCACAGGCCCACTCTCCTCAGCCATTATAGGAGTCTGTTCAGAAGACCTTGTCGGAGAAACTGGCACATCTTCAGAGACAGCCTCGGGCATCACAGCTTTGTCTTTCCTCCAAGAAGCCATTATACTGAAAAAGAAGAGACAACAAGTCAAAATCAAATGCAAAAAGCCCTTCTCAAAAACGAAAATTCTATCGAAATTTCGGCAGCATCTCCCCTTAACGGAGGGCTGTTAAAATTTTATCGAGAGCCATCCGGGACAGACCGAGATGCTCCGATAAGAAGAAGACCCATGTAAAATACAGAGGGGTGTAGAAATGGCATTCCAGTGACCCAATTCCAGAGAGCCGAGCTACAACCGAGACTAGGCACTGAAGCTGCAGCCCCAGGGATTGCTCCCATGGGAACTGCCAAAGTCAAACAGCGGGTACGCTGAAGAAGATCCACCCGACCTGCAGTTGCTACAGTGATGAGTCTGCGGCTACTGTAGATCGAAGGGTCCAAAGTCGATTTTCTGCAAAAAAGAAAACAAGTTAGAGCATCAAACAAGGTCGGAGAGACCCTCTTCACTCTCCCCCTGCCCAAATCCATGGTGGACAACAACCCCTAATCAGTCCCACCGGCCAAAAAATCAAAGAGAGGCTTCACCTTTTTACCTGAAAATCCTGGTGCAGCAGGACCTCTTCCCCAAGCAGCAGTGGTGCTCTCCTCAAGCCCCTGCGATGCAGCCCACGAAGAAGGAGCAGGGAAGCACAGTCTACGGTGTCAAACCTAACGGCCCATACACCCACAGACGGCGGTCTGCCGGCTTCTCCCCCTACACACGTGTGGGTGGGAACAGAGGAACAGGCGAAGGAGGAGAGAATCCCGTGCGCCGCACGGATGGAAGCCTTGAGCGCGACAGGCGGAGTCTTCCCTCAGGCGGCAGCAGCACTCCCCAACGATTGCAGTGGCATCGACACCGGTAAGAACAAGAGGAGGAAAAGCGTGGCGGCGGCGATCTGCGGCGGCAACGGTTGCTCCCGCAACTCCAGCGGCTTCGTCCACTAGCACCGGCAAGAAGAGGAAGAAGAAAGAGGGACGGGTGAGGCTCGGAATCACCCAACGACAAGGAGGAGGAAGAAGAAGGGGCGGACTGAACTCGCAATCCCCCAGCAGAAAATGCGAAAAGGAAAGGCCCGCCCCTTCCCTCTTTTATAACCGACCAGGTCGGTTTTGAAGCCCTGACCGGTCCAAGGTCCGAACCGGCGCAGACTCAAGGGGTTTAGTCCCCTTTCCTCAAAATCAACATATATGGTCCGGTTTAAAGTCCAAATTGAACCTGAACTTGCTCAGACTAAAGGGCACATGCCCCTCCCACTGAAAATCAACATACGCAGTCTGGTTCAAAGTACAAATCGAGCCTAAACTAGCACAGACTCAAAGGGCACCTGCCCTTCTCTTTCAAACTCAAGATATGTGGTCCGGTCTAAGGCCCAGATTGAGCCTAAACCGGCGCAGACTCAAAGAGCCATATCTCCTCTTTCAAACTCCATAAACCCCAACCGGGTTTAGAGTCCAAACTAGCGCAGACTCAAAAGGGTCATGTTGCCAAGCAAGCTATGGTTGCCCGAAGCTCAAGGCCCGATCCAAATCGGTTGTGGAAGCAAGTCAAAGATGAAATCTCCAAGTCGCAGTAGTCCTCAAGCAAAACAAGTCCTTAATAGGTGAATGAAGGCCTTTAAGTGGAGCCGGTTTTAAACTGTGAGCCGCTTAAATGGATAAGTACGTGACAATGGGCCACGCATACAACTCACTTCGTCATCTCCGGTCTCCGTACATGAGCCGTATGCGTGGGGGACATTTGTTGTCACCAAAAAATGAGCAAAGAGAAAAATCCAAACAATTTTTTCCAAGTAAAGAGAAGGTTAATGGACAGTAGTCATACCAATTTTGCAAGCCAAATGAAGTCAAAAAGAGGTTACTTTAAGCTTAAATGCTGAAGAAATCCAAGGGAGCACAACCGGACCCATTATCTCAAGTAAAGAAGGTCCAAACAATTGTGCAAAGATTGTCCAAGAAGGCCCAAATGAAGAAGATTTAAGGGGCAGCAGTCAAGCCCAATTTTGTAAGCCAAAGGAAGTCAAAAAGAGTTACTTTAAGCTCAAATGATGAAGAAATCCAAGAGGGAAGGCCCGGGCCCATTATCTCAAGCAAAAGAAGTCCAATAGGGCCAATTTGGGCCCAAAAAGTAAAGGCCAAAGCCTAATTTCATGGCAGCCTCTAAAGGGCCCCAAATGGTCCCCCCCATGGCCTATTCTTATCGCTTTAGCCCATGTTCAAATCTGCCCAAAGGAGGATAAGAAGAAAAGCAAGTGGTCCCCCCTTCAAGATTTTTCTAGAAAATGATAGGTGAAAAGCAAAAAGAGAAGTCAATCATGATTCTTTAAGTGTTGTGGCCTCATTGGAAAGCTCTTAAAAGGAGTTTCTTATCCTTAATCCAAGGCTAATGGATGCCTAATCTACCCCCCAAAAATAATCCAACTTTATCTATAAAAGAACCCCCATCTTCTCCAAGAAAAAGTTGGAGACAAAAGCCCACAAAAAAAAAAAGAAAAAGAAGAAGAAAAGTGAGAGAACTTGGAGGAGCACGTTTCCCTCCTCCTTCCCCTCCATTTCCTGCATCCCAAGAGAGAAAAGAGAGTTAGAGAAGAAGAAGAAAAGAGAGAAAGAGAGATAGAAAGGAAGAGAGCAAGAGAGTTAGCTTTTGAAGCCATTTTTTCCTCCCTCATCCTCTCTTCAAGGTAGAGTGAGGATGGGGGATGGTCTTTTGTTCTTGATGTTCTTGTCTTTCATAGCTTTTTCTTTCATTGATGTTATTAGAAACTTCTATCTCCCCCTTGATGTTCATCCATAGTGATTGAAAGTAATGAAAATGCAAAGTTCAGATTTCCTGTGTCTATTTTGTGAATCTGCTGGTTATCTTGCTTTTATGTTATTTTTTCTTTCATAAGGTATGTGTTTTTCGTGTGGGGATGGTAGAGGGGCCTTTTTAGTTTATAGAAATGGTCTCCTCAAGCCTTGAAACCTCCTAAATATGGAGATATGACCCGAAATGTGCTTTGCTGTCCAGATTTCCTAAAAACTGATTTTTCATTTATTTGTCTTTGGTTTTGGGGTTTTTCAAGGTGGCTTGGCCTTCCATGACCCTTAGGAACACATCCCCTCCATGGATGATGTTCCCCCAAGGCAAAAGAAGAAGAAAAGTGAGAGAGTTTGGAGGAGCACGTCTCCCTCCTCCTTCCCCTATATTTTTTGCATCCTAAGAGAGAAAAGAGAGTTAGAGAAGAAGAAGAAAAGAGAGAAAGAGAGATAGAAAGGAAGAGAGCAAGAGAGTTAGCTTTTGGAGCTATTTTTTCCTCCCTCATCCTCTCTTCAAGGTAAAGTGAGGATGGGAGATGGGTTTTTGTTCTTGATGTTCTTGTCTTTCATAGCTTTTTCTTTCATTGATGTTATTAGAAACTTCTATCTCCCCCTTGATGTTCATCCATAGTGATTGAAAGCAATGAAATGTAAAGTTCAGATTTCCTGTGTCTGTTTTATGAATCTGCTGATTATCTTGCTTTTATGTTATTTTTTCCTTCATAAGGTATGTGTTTTTCGTATGGGGATGGTAGTGGAGCCTTTCTAGTTTATAGAAATGGTCTCCTGAAGCCTTGAAACCCTCTAAATATGGAGATATGATCCGAAATGTGCTTTGCTGTCCAGATTTCTTGAAAACTGATTTTTCATTTATTTGTCTTTGGGTTTGGGGTTTTTCAAGGTGGCTTTGCCTTGCATGACCCTTAGGAACACATCCCCTCCATGGATAATGTTCCCCCAAGGCCAAACATCAAGAGAAATCCCCTAAGTTTTATATATATTAAAGTTTGAGTTCTTGTTTCCATGTTGGAACCGAATGGGTTTTGTTTGGATTTTTTTCTTTAATGGCTAAGGGTTTAGGCCCTAGAGGTTCTTAATGTTAGTTTTAGGTGGCCTACAAGCCAATATGACTATGTAAATCTAGTTCATTTATTAATATAATGACATAATATTCATTATGTGTAAATCGCATTAATTCTCGTTTCATAATGAAGTCCGTGAATATGTGCTATAGTGATCAGATTATGATGAGATCATACTAATGAGACTGATCACTTAAACACACATATTTTTAATTGTTCATAGTCGGAGGATATCCGAGAAGGACATTGGATATCCGGTTAGACTAGTACAGATTACTCCTGCTCATATGATGAGGGTGACTGATCTCATAAGTCACTTGTGTGGAGACACTAAGGAGAATCTGTAGGTGCTCATTGGAGAATGAGTTCACTGAACTAATCCGACTGAATTGCTGGATGGTATTGTACCTCACTGTCAACCAGCTTGATTCTATTGTCGCAGTTGAGTAGATGGTCCTCGGACCTGAGACACTAAGGACACCTTGTCGTTGGACTTCTGTGCTTTGACCTTGGTTTACGAATCTCTAGCCATGGGATTCTAAAACGCCAAGGATTGGGTACAGCGGAATACCGTCGAAGGGAATTGTGTGTCAATAAGGAATCATTCGCTCTCGATACTTAGAGAGAGAATGCTCTAGGAAGGATGCGCGGAAGTCCCTGGCCAGGGCGGACGATAATATCGGGAAAGGAGTTTTCTGATATTTATCAGCGGCATCCAATCCAAGTGAGTCGACCGGTTAGGGTTTGACAGCATGCCATAACCTGAGTTGACTCGAGAGCATTGTACGAATGAAGGATTATATCCACGCGGTAACTGTCGGCGGAAAGGTTCTAAGAGTGGGTTACTTAACCCCAATACCTTCTGGGTTCACGCGGTGTTGCTTGGCCTCCAAAGTGATCGGAGGCCCGGTCGAATTCGATGTGCGACATCAATTCGATTGATTAATTAATTAATAAAGGGTTATTAATTGATTAATGGAGCCAGTGAGGAGTCACTGGGCTTGTTGGGCCATTAACTGGACTGGTACTTGGGCCTAGAGGGTCACACGCAAATGATTCTCAAGGCGATGGATAAATAAGTTGGTTTTATACAAACTGGGGGTTTTTATGAAAAATAGCGGGGTTAGTATAAAACATAGCGAACGGGTTGAGCAGGCCAAGCTGCTGCTAACCCTAGCCGCCCCTCCTCTGTTTCTCTCTCTCTCTGGCGTCCAGACTGATCCAGATCTGCTCTGCCACTTCTCCGAATCCCGTTCGACGGGAAATCGTCCGCGCGTTGCGGCGATCGTTGCGGCGACCGGTAGAGGTTTCGTGGGCTGCGAAGAACGAGGAACGTGAGGATATCCGTCGCGAGGAGGATCGCGTGGACTTCGCTAGAGGCCGGGAACTTGCACGGCTTACGGTGTCGCACCGACAGAACCGAACGGTTGCGGATTCGAATCCGCACACGGTGAGAATCGAGTATATGATAATCGTAGTTTTTAGTTTTTCGAAATGGGAACGGATCACTGTTTTTATTTTATTTTCCACTGCGCGTGAGATCCGGAGAAACCCGAGAAACCCAACAGCGGTATCAGTGCCAGGTTCCACTGTTTCTCGTCCCGTTTCGGTCTCCGAATTAATTTTTCTTTGAATTTATTCCATGCTTTAAAACTCGAATTTTGTTGAATCTGTATTCATGAGATGAACACAAATAATCGGATTATTATTCTGCAATTTTTGGATTTTATTTGGGGGTTTTGTGTTCTTCGTAGGACAATGAACGGGCTGTTTTCGGCGGCTTTGTAAGCGATTCCCAAGCGTTGAGATGGCGGCCCGGATGCCCGGATCTCTAGGTGATAGTCATCACAGCACATCCAGTATGTTTGCCGGCGCCGGAGTGGCCTTGAAGAGCTGACAAAATCGAGCCCTAATTCGGGTTTAGAAACCCTGCAAAACCAGAATTTTTTTTTTTTGGGAGGTTTTAGGATCTTGGCCGGCTCCTTTGAGGGCTTCTCCGGCGGCTTGCCGACGCCCGGGTGCCCACCGGTGACAGGGGCATCGTCGGCCAGGGCCGGGGGCGCCGGAGACCGGCCGACGGCGGCGCTGGTAGCCCTACAGCCGCCACCAAAACCTGCAACCTGTTAGGGCGTCGGGAGGTTAGGGAAGGGGGCGAGCGGTTCGGGGGCGGACCGGTCCGACCGGTCCTGCATGTTAGACCCGGCCTAGCCAGGGCTTAGGCGGGCTGGCCCTGACCCGCATCGGGCCCGCCCTGGCTCAGACCAAGGCGCTCCGAGTCCGAGCCCCTGGCCGAGCCAGGGCTCGAACCAGGTTCCCTAAATGGGCGGGGCCCATTTTCATTCTATTTTCCCTTTAACCCCTATTATGGCCCATTTAATAAATGAAGTCTAGATTTTAATTTAAGTTTAAAATATGTTATAAAATTTATATTATTATCCAGTTTTATTTATTTGGGCATAATAATATTATATCATGTTAATTAATAATTCGCTCTAATCAATTAAAGTTAATTGTTAGATTAAATGTTAATCCAATAATTAATTTTGATTTAACCAATTTAAAGGTTAAATTAGTTATTAATAGTTATTAGTCTAATTGTTAGATTATTAATTATTAACTCAGCTAATTGTTAATTAATATTTGAGTTAGTTATTAATTTAATTGTTAAATTAATAATTAACTTAAATGACCAATTTAAATGTTAAATTAGTAGTTCTTAATTAATTATTGTTAGTCATTAATTTAATAGTTAAATTAATGATAATTTTAATTATCTAATCTAAGAGTTAGATTAATTAATTATTAATTAGTTAGTATTAATTATTGGTTTAAGATTTAAATTAATAATTAACATTAATTGGCTAATCTAAGTGTTAGATTAGTAGTTAATAATTAATTATAGTTGATTATTAATTTAAATGTTAAATTATTAATTAACTTTGTTGGACTAATCTAAGAGTTAGATTAGTCTTTAATAGTCTAATTGTTAGATTATTAATGGGGTTTAATCTAAGTGTTAGATTATTAGAATTGTTCTAATTAGCATGGAATAATATAAAATTATTAATTTGAATTGTGTGAACATGTGATGTGTATTTTTGATACTTTTAAATTTGATTTGATTGCATGATCAGTTAATTAAAAGTGTTTTCGAAATTCAAATACCAATTTTGATTGGATCCCAGCTTTTTGAAAGCCAAAATTATTTATTTTGAAAACTCTTTTATTTTAGCCATGTTGCGTTGAATCTTGTGTGGATGTTTAAACCACACCGTGGTCATGGATATGCACTTAATTAATTATTCATATGATGAATTAATTGTGTGGATCATGGATGTATGATTGTTTATTGATTATTAATAAATAGAGGTCTGCGCACCTCTCTCTCTCATACTCCGATGTATTTCTACCTCCCTCTCTCTCTTGTACTCGCCATAAGGCCTTCTTCAATTTACTTGTAAATTCTAGAATTTAAATGTAATATGATCGAGGCAACCGAGGAAAGAGCGAGGATGATCCACAGCTACAACCAGGAAGGCGAAAAGATGGAGATCTCTTGCCTATGTGTTTGCAGGTTATCTAATATAATTGTTGTGTTAGATTGTGTGTGCGTTTGATTGTTAGCTCTAGTCAAACCCACTGTGCTATCCATGACCACACTAGACATGTATGTGATGCAATGTTTTCTTTTGATTATGAATCAAAGCAGGTATAGTATTTACTAAATATATACGATATATTTTTATACTATCACCTACGAGAGACCAAGATAAAAGTTATCTAAATACCCACATCAAAACTCTAAGCTGTAACATGAGTAGTTAAGAACTTACTGCGTGGTCCACCATCATTATAGTCATAGGATTCGAATCACTTTAGGCAGGTTTGTTGTGCTATCCACAAGGTCTGCTTAATTGGGAGGAGAAACTGTGCCTATGGCATTAGATGTCTATATGATCGGGGTAGAGGAACCATGTAACTTTGTTGTGCTATCCACAAGGGCTGCACACAAATCTATGCTCGTCGCGTAACGATGGTTAGCTTAGACCAGCATTAGCGGTTTGTTGTGCTATCCACAAGGCTATTAAATCTCTAGGGACCGAAGCTATGATCAGATATTGCAAGGAGTTGCAAGTCCCATGAGTTGG
Source organism: Zantedeschia hybrid cultivar (assembly GCA_030544215.1). Lineage (NCBI taxonomy): Eukaryota > Viridiplantae > Streptophyta > Magnoliopsida > Alismatales > Araceae > Zantedeschia > Zantedeschia hybrid cultivar. The sequence goes on from JARZZO010000009.1 coordinate 49,323,244, forward strand.
GTGCTCTTTGATTGTATTACTGTTTGTTGTGCTATCTACAAGGCTATAGTGCAAGTCATTGAGATTCTGATCCCCACTAGGAGACTGTCGGCGTCTCCCGTTCTGTATAACTGAGGGTTATACAGTCTGTCGAAAATTAGTGGGAGTTAAACTTGAACAAAAGACCATGTCTTGTTTTAAATTTTAATAATTGAACATCTGCTGAATAGATTTTACTTATCTCCTGTAGGGAATTATGTCGTCGAATAATCCACTCCGTGGCATACTTGATGCCCTTTTGACTTGCCTGATTTACTCGGATTGGTTCAGATACCTGAAGAATGTCTTCAGATCTGAGCACATTGACTTTGTCCCTGGAGCTGATCCTCCTGCTGAATCGGCATTGGGTGCCCCTGAAGCAGAGATGACAGGTAACGATAAAAGATCGAAGGACAAAGGCAAAAGAGTAGTAAAGGGTGACTGCTTCTACTATAACCAATATGGTCACTGGAACAGGAACTGCAAGGAGTTCCTCAACGATAAAGCTCATGGAAAAGTGAAGCTATCAGAAGCTTCAGATATCTATATGATAGATATCAACTTGTCAGTTAGAGATTCCACATCTTGGATATTAGATACCGGATGTGCTTCTCATATCTGCCATGATGTGCAAATGCTGACAAATAAGCGCAAGCTGAGACAAGGTGAGGTAGAATTGAGGCTAGGAAACGGCGCAAAAGTTGCGGCGATTGCTGTTGGGACAGCAAACCTCAGGCTTCCATCAGGAGACGCCTTACTTTTAGAGGATTGTTATTATGTTCCTAGCGTAATAAAGAACATCATATCAATATCTTGTTTGGACAAGATAGGATATAGGTTGTCTTTTGAGAATAGAAGCTGTTCGATTTATTATGGTAATAAATCAATAGCTTCGGCTTCTTTAGTCAACAGACTATATCTATTAGATGTTTCTTATTACAATCTTCAAATTGATAATGTTCTTAAGAAGAGCAAGAATTGTGTGAACGAAGCCTACATGTGGCATTGTAGACTTGGGCACATTGGCGAAAGCAGGTTGCAAAAGTTGCACAAGCATGGTTATTTAACAACATTCGATTATGAATCGTTTGCAATATGTGAATCCTGCCTTATAGGAAAGATGGCAAAATCTCCATTTACTGGATATGGAGAACGTGCCAAGGACATTCTGGAACTAATACATTCGGATGTATGTGGTCCTATGTCCACCCAAGCCAAAGGTGGCTACTCATATTTCATCACGTTCACCGATGACTTCTCAAGATTCAGCTATGTGTACTTAATGAAGTACAAGTCGGAAGTATTTAAGAAGTTCAAGGAGTGCAAGAATGAGAGAAGCAGTTAGGAAAGAGTATTAAAGCTTTTCGATTAGATCGAGGAGGAGAATACTTGAGTACTAATTTCACATAATTCTTAAAGAATAATGGTATCCTTTCTCAACTAACTCCTCCATATACACCACAGATGAATGGTGTATCAGAAAGGAGGAATCGCACCTTGTTGGACATGGTGCGATCCATGATGAGCTTTTCGGGATTACCAGTGTCCCTCTAGGGGTATGATCTAGAGTCAGCAGCATACCTACTAAACAGAGTACCCAGCAAGTCTGTGACCTCTACTCCATATGAGATATGGAAAGGCAGGAAACCAGAATTTAAATATGTTAAAGTCTGGGGTTGTCCTGCTCATGTAAAGAGGCATGATCCAGACAAGCTGGAATCACGAACTAATAAGTGCAGGTTTGTGGGATATCCAAAGGAAACCCTTGGATACTATTTTTACCATCCTGGTGAACAAAAGATGTTTGTCGCCAAGAAAGCTATCTTTCTGGAAGAGGAATACCTTCTCCAGGAGAACAGTGGGAGTAAAATAGTACTGGAAGAGTTTTCAGATCCCCAAATAGCTGCATTATCATCAGATGAGATATCAGTTCCTGAATCTGTTCAGGTACACACACATGAGCCTCGAAGATCTGGTAGATTACCTAGACTACCCAAACGATATGTGGGACATATCGCTGAAGGTGAGTCTAAGGTAGAATATAATGAGGATGATGATCCTAGAACCTACCAGGAGGCCATAGAAGGCCCAGAAGCCGGGAAATGGCGAGAAGCCATGAACTTAGAAATCCAGTGCATGCACACCAACCAAGTTTGGAACTTGGAGAACTTATCCGAGGGTATTGTACCCATCGGTTGCAAGTGGATCTTTAAGAGAAAGATCGGTGCTGATGGACGGATCGACACTTATAAGGCAAGGTTGGTGGCAAAGGGATATCGTCAAAGACAAGGAATTGACTATGACGAGACTTTCTCACTAGTTGCCATGATAAAGTTGATCAGAGTTCTGCTCGCCATTGCTGCACATTTTGATTATGAAATCTAGCAGATGGATGTAAAGACTGCCTTCCTCAATGGTAACCTTTAGGAAGAGGTGTATATGATACAACCAGAAGGTTTCACATCCAAAGAATCTTCATATAAATAGTGCAAGCTTTAGAGGTCTATTTATGGACTGAAGCAGGCTTCCCGAAGCTGGAACATAAGATTTGATGAGGCTGTCAAGTCTTATGACTTCACTAAGAATGAAGATGAGCCTTGTGTGTACAAGAAGACAAGTGGGAGTGCAGTCACTTTTCTAGTTCTTTACGTAGATGACATACTACTCATTGTGAATGATGTAACTATGATGTCATCAGTAAAGATCTGATTATCAAAAAACTTCTCTGTGAAGGATTTGGGAGAAGCATCCTACGTATTGGGAATACGGATCTATAGAGATAGATCAAAGAGGATGCTTGGAATGACCCAATCCTTGTACATAGATACCATAGTCAAAAGGTTTGGCATGGAAAATTCTAAGAGAGGTCTCATACCGATGAGACATGGAATTAGTCTCTCAAAGGAACAGTCTCCTAAGACTCCTGATGAGAGGGCATTCATGGATAGAATACCCTATGCCTCTGCCATAAGATCTATCATGTATGCCATGCTATGTACATGGCCTGATGTTGCATTTGCTCTAAGTGTTACGAGCAGATTTTAGGCTGATCCAGGCGAAGAGCACTGGAAGACAGTAAAATATATCCTTAAGTACTTGAGAAGAACTAAGGATATGTTTCTTGTCTATGGAGGAGGTGACTTGAAACTGCGAGGCTTTACTGACTCGAGTTTCCAATTAGATCCAGATCATAGCAAGTCAATATCTGGATTCGTATTTACTTTGAACGGAGGAGCAGTGTGCTAGAAAAGTTCCAAGCAAGCATCCACTGCAGATTCGATGACTAAAGCTGAGCACATCGCTACAGCTGAAGCTTTCAAGGAAATAGTGTGGTTGAAGAAGCTCATCACCGACCTTGACATAGTTCCCTGTATCCTTGATCATGTTCCGCTGTTGTGCGACAACGATGGGACTATTGCACAAGTTAAAGAGCTGTGGTCTCATAAAAAATCGAAAGATATTATGAGGCGCTTTCATCTTATCTAGAGGAGATGTAGTAGTGGAAAGAGTTCCATCCGTCGACAATGTAGCAGATCCACTGACAAAGCCGTTGGCTCAAATTGTGTTTGAACATCACCTAGAGTCTATAGGCTTATTATATAAAGATGATTGGCTTTAGTCCAAGTGGGAGATTGTTAGTTTTAGGTGGCCTACAAGCCAATATGACTATGTAAATCTCGTTCATTTATTAATATAATGGCATAATATTCATTATGTGTAAATCGCATTAATTCTCGTTTCATAATGAAGTCCGTGAATATGTGCTATAGTGATCAGATTATGATGAGATCATACTAATGAGACTGATCACTTAAACACACATATTCTTAATTGTTCATCGTCGGAGGATATCCGAGAAGGACATTGGATATCCGGTTAGACTAGTACAGATTACTCCTGCTCATATGATGAGGGTGACTGATCTCATAAGTCACTTGTGTGGAGATATTAAGGAGAATCTGTAGGTGCTTATTGGAGAATGAGTTCACTGAACTGATCTGACTGAATCGCTGGATGGTATTGTACCTCACTGTCAACCAGCTTGATTCTATTGTCGCAGTTGCGTGGATGGTCCTCGGACCTGAGACACCAAGGACACCTTGTCGGTGGACTTCTGTGCTTTGACCTTGGTTTACGAATCTCTAGCCATGGGATTCTAAAACGCCAATGATTGGGTATAGCGGAATACCGTCGAAGGGAATTGTGTGTCAATAAGGAATCATTCGCTCTCGGTACTTAGAGAGAGAATGCTCTAGGAAGTATGCGCGGAAGTCCCTGGCCAGGGCGGACGATAATATGGGGAAAGGAGTTTTTCGATATTTATCAGCGGCATCCAATCCAAGTGAGTCGACCGGTTAGGGTTTGACAGCACTCCATACCCTGAGTTGACTCGAGAGCATTGTACGAATGAAGGATTATATCAACGCGGTAACTGTCGGCGGAAAGGTTCCAAGAGTTGGTTACTTAACCCCAATACCTTCCGGGTTCACGCGGTGTTGCTTGGCACCCAACGTGATCGGAGGCCCGGTCGAATTCGATGTGCGACATCAATTCGATTGATTAATTAATTAATAAAGGGTTATTAATTGATTAATGAAGCCAATGAGGAGTCACTGGGCTTGTTGGGCCATTAACTGGACTGGTACTTGGGCCTAGAGGGTCACACGCAAATGATTCTCAAGGCGATGGATAAATAAGTGGGTTTTATACAAACCAGGGGTTTTTATGAAAAATTGCGCGGTAAGTATAAAACATAGCGAACGGGTTGAGCAGGCCAAGCTGCTGCTAACCCTAGCCGCCCCTCCTCTGTTTCTCTCTCTCTCTCTGGCATCCAGACAGATCCAGATCTGCTCCGCCGCTTCTCCGAATCCCGTTTGACGGGAAATCGTCCGCGCGTTGCGGCGATTGTTGCGGCGACCAGCGGAGGTTTCGTGGGCTGCGAAGAACGAGGAATGTGAGGATATCCGTCGTGAGGAGGATTGCGTGGGCTTCGCTAGAGGCCGGACACTTGCATGGCTTGCGGTGTCGCACCGACGGAACCGAACGGTTGCGGATTCGAATCCGCACACGGTGAGAATCGATTATCTGATAATCGTAGTTTTTAGTTTTTCAAAACGAGAACGGATCTCTGTTTTTATTTTATTTTCCTCTGCGTGTGAGATCCGGAGAAACCCGAGAAACCCAACACTTAAGGGGGTTCCCTCACTACTTGGGGATGAGCTTCTTTGAGTATAAACCCTCTAACATGGAGCCAAGAAGGAGAGATCCATGGAAAAGATAAAAAATATACCTAAGTTTCTCATATGTTCATATTCAAGTTTTCATGATATTTTCCTAAAGAAATGCATCTAAAATATGTTTTAAATAAATATTTTAGGCCTTGTATCTTTTATACTTTATTTTCCATCATTTGGGTTTGATTTAAACCCATTTTTCACTAAAAATCCGAATTTCAGGTGAGTCTGCGCCTGTGCTGTAACGACCCGCCACCCTATAATCGGGGATCCGATTACTAAATGGGTACCGAATCATTAATTTGGAACCAAACCAGGATCTAAGTAAGTTTGGGAAATAAATAATAAACTAAGCTAAACATTCACATCGCATTGGATTGAAAGGAGAATGCAGGAATTAAAAGTTATTACAATGCGACTCGATACAGCAAATAATTACATACTCCAACAGAAAAGGAATAATTATACATACAGGCCAGAAATAAAATAACAACTACATCGGGGCATACCCCGGAACAACAGCTGACAGCGCTCAACACACAGCCGCACTCCCCTCGCTAGGTCTGCCGGGAGTCCTCACCTGAAAACCGCAGGGGTGAGTCTCAAAGAAAAGACTCAGTGGTAATTACTATTCCTAAATCTCGATGTGAATCACATGCAGTCGAACTGTATTAAACATGCATATTTCTAAACCAGTCTACTAGGGAACCCACAACCAACGTCTCGATAGCACACGCCAGCCACACAAACGACGGTGGGGAAAAACACCGACCCGCTGAGACCAAACAGTAACCCCTCGGATAGCACTCTAGCTACTCCGGCCCAACTAGCTCAGGTGGTTACTCCTTCCCTCAGCATGAGTGACACTCCGAAAGTACCACACCCACACCGGTACTAGCTGACCCCGGGGTTCACTAGGTGACCCTCTCTCACTAGGCGTCACCCCGCCCACGCCCCCACCGGCGCTGTGCTCCACCCACACCAGCACAGGGTGATAAAGCGTTACAACTGTCACTCCAGGTCCACAGTAACACAAAACCCGACACAATGCGATCCGGTCACGTGAAAAGTCCACAGTTGCACAACACACAACGTAGTGCCATCCGGTCAGGAAGAATCCATCATCATCGAGTACACTAAAAGCATGCATTAACCAACTATCTAGCAGTGTGAACACGTTTTACTGGCATGAATTAGTGTAGTCCTGTCTTGAATCGCGTCGCCCAAGGCCGACGCCATTCAAGTACCGTATACTGGTTCATGAAATACCGGCCTCAGAATTTGGCTTAAAAGGCGTCGACACCAGAGGTCGCCTTTTTAAAAGGCGTCAACATCCTCAGACGCCAATAACACAGAAGTCCAGGATTCGCAGAAAACGTTAATCGGGGGAATTCTGCCTTAAAAGGCGTCATGGTGACCCGACGCTATTACAAATCGCGTCGTTAACACATGACGTCTTTTAGTCCCAGAATCTCCGAACTGACAGAACCTGAGCGGAACAATTCCTGCCTAAAAGGCGTCATGATGGCCCGACGCCCTTCAAAAAGGCGTCGTCCATGCACGACGTCTTTTAACGCCAGGAGCCAGGCCTGTCTCGAGCCCGAGGGCTCCCCTTTTCACCCCCAAAAACCCCAAAATCATCCAAAACAGAGGAGAAAGAGAGGCAAACCAAATCATCATAAACCCACATTCATAGAGATCCCCCATTCCATCAAGAAGAGCTCCTAAACATGCCTATTCTACCCCAAAATCATAGATCTAAAACATGCTTTAAGAGGGAGAACATGGTTTTAACATGGAATACTATGGGAATCGTCACCCTACCGGTTACTTGAACTCCTCCAAGCTCCAAGCCGTCCACCCGTCTCGCCCCACGCCGCCGCCGATACCGCCGTGGTCGTCCTTACTCCACCGGGACGTCGGCCGCCGTCCGGAGAGTAAACGCCGCGGAGGAAGTGGAGGTGGTAGTGGTGGGAGCTAGGTGGGTGATGGAGTGGAGGGAAAGACGAAGTGGTGGGAGGAAAAGAGGGAGGAGAAGGGGTCGTCGTCGGAGTCGCCGGAAGGGAGGAGAGAAAGAGAGAAGGAAGAAAATGAGGGAAAGAAGGAGGGCTCGCAGGGTTAACCAGAGACTGGCTAAAATGTGTCGATATGGACGGACGCCTAACAGATGACGTGACGGCCACTCTGACAGGAGTCTGAAACGCGTCGTCCAATCAAGACGCCGTTCAGGAGACACGACAGGGCCGTACTTTCGCGGCCCAAAGCCAGCCGACGTGGCACCCACGTAGCAGAACTTAAAACGCGTCTGCAACGGTGGACGCCGTTCAAAACGCGTCTCGAGGTCTTGACGCGAAACAACACAGAGTCTCAGCCCTGCTAAGGCCTGAATTACAGGGTCTGACCCCGAAAATCGGATCCGAAAATCTCAATCCTTACATGTGCAGTGCTACAGTGTTGAGTCTGCGGCTACTGTTCATGAGTTTGCGACTCCCTGCGCAGACTCAACGCTAGTTGCAGTTTTTTGAGTCTGCACCTCTTTCAGCTTGGTTTTCGGGCTTGAGGTGATTCTTTGATCCTCCTCCAAGTTGTCCAAAGGTTCCTTGGACCTAGGGCTGCCCTTTTGAGGCCCAATGAAGGTCCTAAATGGCTTGGACTTTGGGTTGTTAAGATCTTAATGTTTCAAACCGAAATTTTGCCATATGTTTAAAGTTTCTTCCGATGTTTCTTAAGGATGTCCCAATCTAAGGGTGCCAACAATTCAATGTTGGGTAACTCATCAAGGGCCCTCATACAAAAAACATCATTCTTGTGTTCCCATTTCTATGGGTTCATTTAAATGATATGTCCCGAAGTCTCAATGAGTTGGTGGAGTTCCTTGCTCCCCAAATGTATGAATGGAATGGGTAATTCCCTGTGGATAACCCTTTCATTTTGAAGGTATTAAGGGCACCCTTTGGGTAAGTGGTTGGATGCTCGGCATGCCCCCCTTTATAGCCACCTCCATAGTTCATGGCTACATGTGATCCTCTAGGGAAATTGATGGAGTTCCTTGCTCCCCAAATGTAGAGATGCTTTGGATTACCCCTTGTAGGTTTTTCTTACATCTTGAAGGCATTAAGGGCACCCTTTGGGTGAGTGGTTGGATGCTCGACACGCCCCCCTTTACATCCATCCCTATGGTCCATTAGCCATTATATATCCCTTTAAGGGAGTTGGTCCTTCGGGTCCATTCATGCCATGATCATTCATAAAGATCCTAAACCTTTGATTGGGTTTTCCTAATGAAATGTTGAAATTCAACTTGGAATCATTATATTAAGCATTTTCAATGCTTTATAAAGTGATCCAAGAAGAATGGGATAAACATGAAGAAATCATGTCATTTGAAGAAATCCACATAAGAACCACTCTTTGAAAGGGCTTTATGTAGCCATACTCAACTTCTGAAATTTCTCAGTGTTATCCTCCCCAAATTTGTGGTGATTCTTGGATCACTTCAAGTTGAAAGAGGTATAAACCTGGAATTATGCTCAGATTTTGAGTCTGCGCACCTATAAACATGGAAATTTGATTGGGAATGGGATACAATCTATTTTTCTCCACTCCGGATTTCATATCCTAACTTTACTGGTTGAAACTAACCTTTTGAACTACCTAAATGCAGCTTGAACTGTGCAGGAACTTCAAAAAACCATTTTCAGACTCGAGTCTGCGCACCCATGCGCAGACTCAACCCAAAAACTGTCAAGCGATGGATTCTTGGACCAAGGACATTAGTTATGGCTTAAATGATTCAAAATAACTAAATTTAGATTAGATTTAAATCAGAAAAGGTTAAAAAATGGACATTCTCCCTTTTAAATAAACACAAAACTTCAAAACACAAGTTGAGTCTGCACACCTTTCATAAGTTCATTTCAAATGAAAAAATCAAATAAACAATAAATCAAATTGCTCAAATCACTTGCAATCATATATCAAACACTCCATTTCATTTAAAATAAACATCCATTTACAAAAAAGATCCAAATCCCTTCAAAATAAACAAAAATCACAAGTTCAGCTGAGTCTGCGCACCCCTTGCACAGACTCAAACCCATTTTCTTGTCTCCTTGATCTTTGAAGTTCCTCAGCATTTTGAAAATCTTGAAATTCTCCTCAACCTCAGGAGATTCCATCTTTTTAAGAATCTTGCTCAAAATCCTCTTTAAACTTGAGTCTGCGCATCAATCTCAAGGCCAAAATCTCATCTCTTGGCCCCTAAATCATGCCCGCAACTCTAAATCTGTAAATCATCACTAAACAAAACATAAAGTCAAGTTATCCCACCAAAAATCCAATAAAATAACTCATAAACAAAAAATCCATAGTTCAGACTTGAGTCTGCACATCCTGGCGCAGACTCAACCTTGAAATTCACAAAAAATAAAAAATCAACTTCCCGACCACTTCAAAATGATCTAAAACTCTCTAAAAATTAAGTTTATTCTTATCTATCAGGAAATCAAATAAAAACACCAAGTTATTCTTGAAAAAATGTAAAAAACAACTCAAAACAAATTGGTGACAAATGAGTATGCGCTACCCTATGCAGACTCAACCCTGAATTTCCAAAATTCGCCTTTTTGACCTTAAATTCTCTCCAAATTAAATCCAAAAATTTACACAAAAACTTTATACTTTATATAAGTCAAAAACCTAAATAAAAACTCAAAACTCCTTCTGCAAAAAATATAAAAAATGTTTAAACACTTTGATAACAAATGAGTCTGCGCCCTATAACGCAGACTCAACCCTAAATTTTTTAAAATATGGTTTTTTGGTCATTAAATTCCCATCAAATCAAATCAAAATCTTAAGAATAAGCCCTATATTTTCCACAAATCAAAACCTAAACAAAAATGCTAACTTTTCTCATTAAAATTATCTAAAAAATATAAAAAACGAGCTTGTAACTCATGAGTCTGCGCTCCCCTGTGCAGAACTCAACCCCCAATTGTTAAAATCCGAATTTTCAACCTTAATTCCTCGTCTCTTGACCCCTAAATCATGCCCGCAGCTCCAAATCTGTAAATCATCACCAAACATAACATAAAATCAAGTTATCCCACCAAAAATCAAATAAAACAACTCATAAACAAAAAATCCATAGTTCAGACTTGAGTCTGCGCATCCTGGTGCAGACTCAACTCTGAAATTCACAGAAAATAAAAAATCAACTTCCTGGCCACTTCAAGATGATCTAAAACTCTCTAAAAATCAAGTTTATTCTTATCTATCAGTAAATCAAATAAAAACACCAAGTTGTTCTAGAAAAAATGTAAAAAACAACTCAAAACAAATTGGTGACAAATGAGTCTGCGCTACCCTGCGCAGACTCAACCCTGAATTTCTAAAATTGGCCTTTTTGACCTTAAATTCCCTCCAAATTAAACCCAAAAATTTACACAAAAACTTTATACTTTATATAAGTTAAAAACCTAAATAAAAGCTTGAAACTCCTTTTGCAAAAAATATAAAAAATGTTTAAACACTTTGATAACAAATGAGTCTGCGCTCTATAGAGTAGACTCAACCCTAAATTTTAAAAAATCTGGTTTTTTTGCCATTAAATTCCTATCAAATCAAATCAAAATCTTAAGAATAAACCCTATATTTTTCACAAATCAAAACCTAAACAAAAATGCTAACTTTTCTCATTAAAATTATCCAAAAAATATAAAAAACAAGCTTGTAACTCATGAGTCTGCGCTCTCCTGCACATAACTCAACCCCCAATTGTTAAAATCCGAATTTTCAACCTTAATTACTTTAAAATTAAATCAAAATCTCCAAGATAAAACTCTAAATTTTCTGTAAATCAAAAAATCAAATAAAACTCAAATTTGCCCTTTTGCAAAATATAAAAAATACCTAAAAAAAATCTCATTTCAATTGAATTTGCACATCTTGCTTATCCTTCAAACCCTGTGAATTCAAAACATAAAAAATATATATCCTTGAAGCATTTTTTTTACTCAAATCAGATAAGAAAACATAAAAAACACTTTTCCATACCTCACAAATCAAATCCAAAGTCTCTTCACTTCAAATCTGAAAAAACACAATAAAAAATATTTATTAGACTTTTTTGATAAAAAATATCATCCACTTCAATCAAAATACCATAAAAAAGATCTTCATTCCTCTCACAAATCAAAAATCAAAATAAATTCAAGCATTCTCATTGGTAACAAATGAGTCTGCGCATCCTTGCGCAGACTCAACTTTATGTTCACTTTCAAACATAAAAATTCAAACAAATCTTCAATGTATCCACATAAATCAATCCAAAAAGACTAAAAAATCTCTCTCATCATTATCCATCAATAAAAATCAATAAATCAAGTCTTGCGTAGACTTAACTTTAAACTAAAAAAAGAGTTTTTTTTCTCAAATAAAAACTGAAATTCATTCATTTTTTCGAATGTAATCTTGTATGTCTTATTTTTATCATTTCAAAGGGTGTTATTCTATTCTTCAGACGATTAATCAAGGGTTTTCCTCTTAGGAGGATGTAATTAACTCTATTCATTTATGGGTAGCGGGATCGGGTCCAAGAACTACGCATTCATCTGATTGAGTCAGGTAAAGCGCACAAACACAAATCTAAATCTAAATCAGAAAATCAGGATCAAGTGTATTTTCCCTAAAAAATGTACGACACTACCTCCACCACGATTGCCCCTTTAGGGTGCTGCTGTTGGGTTTTCTCGGTTTCTCTGGATCGCTCACGCAGCGGAAAATAAAATTTTTACAGCGATCCGTTTCCCGTTTCGAAGAACTAAAATACGATAATCGGATTATCGAAGTTCTCACCGTGTGCGGATTCGAATCCGCAGCCGTTCGGTTCCGTCGGTGTGACACCGCAAGCCGCGCAAGCGCCCGGCCTCTAGCGAAGTCCACGCGATCCTCCCCGCGACGGATATCCTCGAGTTCGTCGTTCTTCGCTGCCCGCGAAGCCTCCGCTGGTCGCCGCAATGATCGCCGCAGTGCGCGGACGATTTCCCGTCGAACGGGATTCGGAGAAGCGGCGGAGCAAATCTGGATCTCCCTGGACTCCAGAGGAAGAACAGAAAACGAGGAGGGGCGGCTAGGGTTAGCAGCAGCTTGGCCTGCTCAGCCCGTTCGCTATGTTTTATACTAACCGCGCGGTTTTTCACAAAAACCCCCGGTTTGTATAAAACCCACTTATTTATCCATCGCCTTGAGAACCATGTGCGTGTGACCCTCTAGGCCCAAGTACCAGTCCAGTTAATGGCCCAACAAGCCCAGTGACTCCTCAGTGGCTTTATTAATTAATTAATAACCCTTTATTAATCAATTAATCAATCGAATTGATGTCGCACATCGAATTCGATCGGGCCTCCGATCACGTTGGGTGCCAAGCAACACCGCGTGAACCCGGAAGGTATTTGGGGTTAAGTAACCCACTCTTGGAACCTTTCCGTCGACAGTTACCGCGTGAATATAATCCTTCATTCGTACAATGCTCTCGAGTCAACTCAGGGTATGGCGAGCTGTCAAACCCTAACCGGTCGACTCACTTGGATTGGATGCCGCTGATGAATATCGGAAAACTCCTTTTCCGATATTATCGTCCGCCCTGGCCAGGGACTTTCGCGCATCCTTCCTAGAGCATTCTCTCTCTAAGTACCGAGAGCGAATGATTCCTTATCGACACACAATTCCCTTCGACGGTATTCCGCTGCACCCAATCCTTGGCGTATTAGAATCCCGTGACTAGAGATTCGTTGACCAAGGTCAAAGTACAGAAGTCCACCGCCAAGGTGTCCTTGGTGTCTCAGGTCCGAGGACCATCCACGCAACTGCGACAATAGAATCAAGCTGGTTGACAGTAAGGTACAATACCATCCAGCGATTCAGTCGGATCAGTTCAGTGAACTCATTCTCCAATGAGCACCTACAGATTCGCCTTAGTGTCTCCACACAAGTGACTTATGAGACCAGTCACCCTCATCATATGAGCAGGAGTAATTTGTACTAGTCTTACCGGATATCCGATGTCCTTCTCGGATATCCTGCGACTAGGAACGATTAAGAATATGTGTGTTTAAGTGATCAGTCTCATTAGTATGATCTCATCATAATCTGATCACTATAGCACATATTCACGGACTTCATTATGAAACGATAATTAATGCGATTTACACATAACGAATATTATGCCATTATATTAATAAATGAACGAGATTTACATTGTTAGATTGGCTTGTAGGCCACCTTAAACTAACAATCTCCCACTTGGACTAAAGCCAATCACCTTTTTACAATAAGTCTACAGACTCTAGGTGACGCTCAAGCACAATTTGAGCCAACGGCTTTGTCAGTGGATCTGCTACCTGGTCGACGGGTGGAACTCTTTCCACTACTAAATCTCCTCTGGATAATATAAAAGCGCCTCAGAACATCTTTCGATTTCTGATGAGACCACGGCTCTTTCCCTTGTGCAATAGTCCCATTGTTGTCGCACAACAGCGGAACATGATCAAGGATACCGGGAACTATGTCAAGGTCGGTGATGAACATCTTCAACCACACTTTTTCCTTGAAAGCTTCAGCTGCAGCGATGTGCTCAGCTTTAGTCGTCGAATCTGCAGTGGTTACTTGTTTGGAACTCTTCCAGCATACTGCCCCTCCGTTCAATGTAAACACGAATCCAAATGTTGACTTGCTATCATCTGGATCCGACTGGAAACTCGAGTCAGTAAAGCCTCGCAGTTTCAAGTCACCTCCTCCATAGACAAGAAACATATCCTTAGTTCTTCTCAAGTACTTAAGGATACATTTCACTGCCTTCCAGTGCTCTTCGCCTGGATCAGCCTGAAATCTGCTCGTAACACTTAGAGCAAATGCAACATCAGGCCGTATACATAGCATGGCATACATGATAGATCCTATGGCAGAGGCATAGCATATCCTATCCATGAATGCCCTCTCATTAGGAGTCTTAGGAGACTACTCCTTTGAGAGATTAATTCCATGTCTCATCGGTATGAGACCTCTCTTGGAATTTTCCATGCCAAACCTTTTGACTATGGTATCTATGTATAAGGATTGGGTCATTCCAAGCATCCTCTTTGATCTATCTCTATAGATCCGTATTCTCAATACGTAGGATGCTTCTCCCAAATCCTTCATGGAGAAGTTTTTCGACAGCCAGATCTTTACTGATGACATCATAGCTACATCATTCCCAATGAGTAGTATGTCATCTACGTAAAGAAGTAGAAAAGTGACTGCACTCCCACTGGTCTTCTTGTACACACAAGGCTCATCTTCATTCTTAATGAAGTCATAAGATTTGACAGCCTCGTCAAATCTTATGTTCCAGCTCCGGGAGGCTTGTTTCAGTCCATAAATGGACCTCTGAAGCTTGCACACTTTATCTGGAGATTCTTTGGATGTGAAACCTTCTGGTTGTATCATATACACCTCTTCCTCAAGGTTACCATTAAGAAAGGCAGTCTTCACATCTATCTGCCAGATTTCATAATCAAAATGTGCAGCAATGGCGAGCAGAACTCTGATCGACTTTATCATGGCAACTGGTGAGAAAGATTCGTCATAGTCAATTCCTTGCCTTTGACGATATCCCTTTGCCACTAACCTTGCCTTATAAGTGTCGATCCGTCCATCAGCACCGATCTTTCTTTTAAAGATCCACTTGTATCCGATGTGTACAATACCCTCGGGCAAGTCCTCCAAGTTCCAAACTTGGTTGGTGTACATGGACTGGATTTCTGAGTTCATGGCTTCTCGCCATTTCCTGGCTTCTGGGCCTTCTATGGCCTCCTGGTAGGTTTTAGGATCATCATCCTCATTATATTCTACCTTAGACTCACCTTCAGCGATATGTCCCACATATCGTTCGGGTAGTCTAGGTACTCTACCAGATCTACAAGGCTCATATGTGTGTACCGGAACAGATTTAGGAACTGATATCTCATCTGATGATAATGCAGCTGTTTGGGGATCTGGAACCTCTTCCAGTACTATTTTACTCCCACTGTCCTCCTGGAGAAGGTATTCCTCTTCCAAGAAGATAGCTTTCCTAGCGACAAACACCTTTTGTTCATCAGGATGGTAAAAATAGTATCCAAAGGTTTCCTTTGGATATCCCACAAACCTGCATTTATCAGTTCGTGATTCCAGCTTGTCTGGATCATGCCTCTTTACATGAGCAGGACAACCCCAGACTTTAACATGTTTAAATTCTGGTTTCCTGCCTTTCCATATCTCATATGGAGTAGAGGCCACAGACTTGCTGGGTACTCTGTTCAGTAGATATGCTGCTGACTCTAGAGCATACCCCCAGAGGGACACTGATAATCCTGAAAAGCTCATCATAGATCGCACCATGTCCAACAAAGTGCGATTCCTCCTTTCAGATACACCATTCATCTGTGGTGTATATGGATGGGTCAGCTGAGAAAGGATACCATTATCCTTTAAGAATTGTGTGAAATTAGTACTCAAGTATTCTCCTCCTCGATCTGATCGAAGAGCTTTAATACTCTTTCCTAACTGCTTCTCCACCTCATTCTTGAACTCCTTGAACTTCTCAAATGCTTCCGACTTGTACTTCATTAAGTACACATAGCCGAATCTTGAGAAGTCATCGGTGAACGTGATGAAGTAAGAAAAGCCACCTTTGGCTTGGGTCGACATGGGACCACATACATCCGAATGTATCAGTTCCATAATGTCCTTGGCACGTTCTCCATATCTACTAAATGGAGATTTTGCCATCTTCACCATAAGGCAGGATTCGCATGTTGCAAACGATTCATAATCGAATGCTGTTAAGTAACCATGCTTGTACAACTTTTGCAACCTGCTTTCGCTAATGTGCCCAAGTCTACAATGCCACATGTAGGCCTGGTTCACACAATTCTTGCTCTTCTTAAGAGCATTATTAATCTGAAGATTGTAATGAGAAACATCTAATAGATATAGACCGTTGACTAAAGATGCCGAAGCTATTGATTTATTACCATAATAAATCGAACAACTTCTATTATCAATTGTCAACCTATATCCTATCTTGTCCAAACAAGATATTGATATGATGTTCTTTATTATGCTAGGAACATAATAACAATCTTCCAATAGTAAAGTGTCTCCCGATGGAAGCATGAGGTTTGCTGTCCCAATAGCAATCGCCGCAACTTTTGCGCCGTTTCCTAGCCTCAATTCCACCTCACCTTGTCTCAGCTTGCGCTTACTTGTCAGCATCTGCACATCATGGCAGATATGAGAGGCACATCCGGTATCCAATACCCAAGATGTTGAATCTCTAACTGATAAGTTGATATCTATCATATAGATATCTAAAACGTCAGACAGCTTCACTCTCCCATGAGCTTTATCGTTAAGGAACTCCTTTATGTTCCTCTTCCAGTGATCATACTGCTTATAATAGAAGCAGTCACCCTTCACTACTCTTTTACCTTTGTCCTTCGATCCTTTATCGTTAGCTATCATCTCTGCTTCATGGGCATCTAATGCCGATTTAGCAAGAGGATCAGCTCCAGGGACAAAGTTATTGCGTTCAGATCTGAAGACATTCTTCAGGCTTCTGAACCAATCTGAGTAGATCAAGTAAGTCAAAACGGCATCAAGTATGCCACGGAGTGAGTTATTCGACGACATAATTCCCTACAGGAGATAAATAAAATCTATTTAGCAGATGTTCAATTATTAAAATTTAAAACAGGACATGGTCTTTTGTTCAAGTTTATCTCCCACTAATTTTCGACGGACTGTATAACCCTCAGTTATACAGAACGGGAGACGCCGACAGCCTCCTAGTGGGGATCAGAATCTCAATGACTTGCACTACAGCCTTGTGGATAGCACAACAAACTGTAATACAATCAGAGAGCACCCAACTCATGGGACTTGCAACTCCTTGCAATATCTGATCATGGCTTCGGTCCCCAGAAATTAATGGCCTTGTGGATAGCACAACAAACCATTAATCCTGGTCTAAGCTAACCATCATTACGCAACGAGCATAGATTTGCATGCAGCCCTTGTGGATAGCACAACAAAGCTACATGGTTCCTCTACCCCGATCTATAGGCATCTAATGCCATAGCCACAGTTTCTCCTCCCAATTAAGCAGGCCTTGTGGATAGCACAACAAACCTGCCTAAAGTGATTTGAATCCTATGACTATAACGATGGTGGACCACGCGGTAAGTTCTTAACTACTCGCGTTACGGCTTAGAGTTTATCTGAGGGTATTTGGATAACTTTTATCTTGGTCTCTTCCTAGGTGATAGTATATAAATATATCGTATATATTTACTAAATACTATAACCTGCTTTGATTCATAATCAAAAGAACAACAATACATCTCATACATGTCATTAGTGTGGTCATGGATAGCACAGTGGGTTTGACTGGAGCCAACAGTCAAACTCACACACAATCTAACACAACAATTACATTAGATATCTGCAAACACATAGGCAAGAGATCTCCATCTTTTCGCCTTCCTGGTTGCAGCTGTGGATCGTCCTCGCTCCTTCCTCGGTTGCCTCGATCATATTACATTAATTCTAGAATTAACAGGTAAATTGAAGAAAGCCTTATGGCGAGTACAAGAGAGAGAGGGAGGTAGAAATACATCGGAGTATGAGAGAGAGAGGTGCGCAGACCTCTATTTATTAACAATTAATAAACATCATACATCCACGATCCACACAAAACATTCATCTCATGAATAATAAATTAAGTGCATATCCATGACCACGGTGTGTTTTAAACATTCCACACATGATTCAGCGCATCACATGGCTAAAACAAATGAGTTTTCAAAATAAATAAGTTTTGGCTTTCAGAAAGCTGGGATCCAATCAAAATTGGTGTTTGAATTTTTGAAAACTCATTTTATTAACTTAATATGCAATTAAATTAAATTTAAAAGCAATAAACACACATCACATGCGCATACACTCCAAATTAATGATTCTAGATTATTCCATGCAAATTAGAACAATTCTAATAATCTAACACTTAGATTAAGCCCCATTAATAATCTAACAATTAGACTATTTAAAGATCAATCTAACTCTTAGATTAATCCACCAAAGTTAATTAAAAATTTAACACTTAAATTAATAATCAACCAATTAATTATTAACTACTAATCTAACATTTAGATCAGTTAATTAATGTCAATTAGTAATTTAACACTTAAATTATTAATTAACACTAATTAATCAATAACTATAATCTAATAATTAGATTAGAAGATTAAAGTTAATCATTAATTTAACCCTTAAATTAATAACTAACAATTAATCATTAAATACAACTAATTTAACACTTAAATTAGTCATTTAAGTTAATTATTAATTTAACAATTAAATTAACAAATAACTCAAATATTAATTAACAATTAGATGTATTAATAGATAATAATCTAACATTTAATTATTATATATTAATCACTAATTTAACAATTAAATTAGATAATTAAAGATAATTATTAGCTTAACCTTTATGCTAATAATTAACTCTAATCAAATTACATCTAATTCTTAATTAACATGATTAAAACATTAATGCCCAATTAAAAGAGAATTGAAAATCAATTTAAATTTACAAAAAAATTTTGAATTTAAATTTAATATTCAATTTAACTTAAATTGGGTCAATGGGGTTGATTTTGGGGTTTTATTATTGCAAAAAGGGGGAAATCACCAAATTCTGCAAGTGGCTCGAGCCACTGGTTCGGGCTGGTCCGAGCCAGGGCCCTCCTGGCTCAGCCAGGGCCCTGCTGGCTCAGCCAGCTAGCCCGGCCCGGTCCAGCCGGGCTCAAACCTCTGGACCGCCCGTGAACTGGCCCCCTTCAATCCGACCACCCCCCCCCAACCTGCAGCAGCCACCCGAACCCTAAACGGCAGGTGAGTTGCAGGCGGCGGCGGCTGGGGTTGCAGGGGCTCCGGTGGCCGGCGCTCCGGCGCCGTCCGGCCCGTCCAGCGACGGCTCCGGCGCCGGCAGCTTCCCCGGCGCCGGCCGGCCCCCTGTGGAGCCCTCACAAACCACTGCAAATCCCTCCTTTCCATTTTCTGGTTTTAGATCAAACCGTGGGTAAGGAAGGAATAGGGAGATCCTACTGGCCATCTCCAGCGGCCTATCCGGTGCTGTCTAGAAGGTCAGTGAACACAGGGTGACAATCCCCAAAGGATCCGGGGTCCCGGGCCTTCATCCCAATGTTTGGGAAGCTCGAATAAGGCCGCCATCAATCCCGTTCTTCATCACATGAAGAACACGAAAATAACCCCAAAAATTCCGATTTGCAGGATTAAAAATTAATCTAATTAATCGTGTTCATCATATGAACACAAATCCAACAATCAATCGAATATGTGCATGGAATCGAATCATGAAAAAATTAATTTCGGAAACCGAAACGGGACGAGAAACAGTGGAACCTGGCTCTGATACCACTGTTGGGTTTTCTCGGTTTCTCCGGATCGCTCACGCAGCGGAAAATAAAATTTTTACAGCGATCCGTTTCCCGTTTCGAAGAACTAAAATACGATAATCGGATTATCGAAGTTCTCACCGTGTGCGGATTCGAATCCGCAGCCGTTCGGTTCCGTCGGTGTGACACCGCAAGCCGCGCAAGCGCCCGGCCTCTAGCGAAGTCCACGCGATCCTCCCCGCGACGGATATCCTCGAGTTCGTCGTTCTTCGCTGCCCGCGAAGCCTCCGCTGGTCGCCGCAATGATCGCCGCAGTGCGCGGACGATTTCCCGTCGAACGGGATTCGGAGAAGCGGCGGAGCAAATCTGGATCTCCCTGGACTCCAGAGGAAGAACAGAAAACGAGGAGGGGCGGCTAGGGTTAGCAGCAGCTTGGCCTGCTCAGCCCGTTCGCTATGTTTTATACTAACCGCGCGGTTTTTCACAAAAACCCCCGGTTTGTATAAAACCCACTTATTTATCCATCGCCTTGAGAACCATGTGCGTGTGACCCTCTAGGCCCAAGTACCAGTCCAGTTAATGGCCCAACAAGCCCAGTGACTCCTCAGTGGCTTTATTAATTAATTAATAACCCTTTATTAATCAATTAATCAATCGAATTGATGTCGCACATCGAATTCGACCGGGCCTCCGATCACGTTGGGTGCCAAGCAACACCGCGTGAACCCGGAAGGTATTTGGGGTTAAGTAACCCACTCTTGGAACCTTTCCGTCGACAGTTACCGCGTGAATATAATCCTTCATTCGTACAATGCTCTCGAGTCAACTCAGGGTATGGCGAGCTGTCAAACCCTAACCGGTCGACTCACTTGGATTGGATGCCGCTGATGAATATCGGAAAACTCCTTTTCCGATATTATCGTCCGCCCTGGCCAGGGACTTTCGCGCATCCTTCCTAGAGCATTCTCTCTCTAAGTACCGAGAGCGAATGATTCCTTATTGACACACAATTCCCTTCGACGGTATTCCGCTGCACCCAATCCTTGGCGTATTAGAATCCCGTGACTAGAGATTCGTTGACCAAGGTCAAAGTACAGAAGTCCACCGCCAAGGTGTCCTTGGTGTCTCAGGTCCGAGGACCATCCACGCAACTGCGACAATAGAATCAAGCTGGTTGACAGTAAGGTACAATACCATCCAGCGATTCAGTCGGATCAGTTCAGTGAACTCATTCTCCAATGAGCACCTACAGATTCGCCTTAGTGTCTCCACACAAGTGACTTATGAGACCAGTCACCCTCATCATATGAGCAGGAGTAATTTGTACTAGTCTTACCGGATATCCGATGTCCTTCTCGGATATCCTGCGACTAGGAACGATTAAGAATATGTGTGTTTAAGTGATCAGTCTCATTAGTATAATCTCATCATAATCTGATCACTATAGCACATATTCACGGACTTCATTATGAAACGATAATTAATGCGATTTACACATAACGAATATTATGTCATTATATTAATAAATGAACGAGATTTACATTGTTAGATTGGCTTTTAGGCCACCTTAAACTAACAGCTGCACCTCGATGTCAAGCCAGAGAACATACTGTTCGACGCGTAAGAACTTCCGGACCTACATTTCAGATCTTAGGATGTCAAGGCTGGTGGGAAGGGACAAGAGCACCGTCTATAGAAAAATACCGAGCATGGTGAGAAAATTCTGACCTTACTTCGCTGGGCAAGTTATGATTTGGGTGAAAAGGGACATATAGACATGCTGGTGTTGCAGGGAAAGAAACGAAGAAGCTTCAAGTGGGATGAAGAGAGGTGGAGGATGAATCCGACGTTGCACAAGTCATGTGATTGGCTTGATGGGCATACATGATTAACAATAGTCGTTTGTGTAAAGACACTAAAGCGAATCTGTAAGTGCTCATTAGAGAATAGTTCACTGAACTGATTTACTTCTGAATCACTACATGACAATTTATGTACTTGTCAACTAGTTGATTCATCGTCATAGTGGTGTGGTTGGTCCTTAGACTTAAAATATCAAAGACATCTTGTCGATGGACTTTCGAATTTTGACCTTAACTTATAGATCTCTAACCATAAGATTTTAAAATAATTAAGTAATTGGATCTAGTAGAATATCTTCGAAGGTGATTGTATAGTCAATATAGGTTCATTTGCTCTCAATAATTAGAAAGAGAATGCTCTACGGTATGATGTCTAGAAGTCCTTGATCAGGATATGACAGTATATCAAAAAAGATATTTTCTGATGATATTTTGAGATATCTTATTTGCGTTAGTAACCAAATTAGAATTTGACAGTTAACCATACTCTAAGTTCACTTAAAAGTATTACATTAAATGATAGATTATATTCACATAGTAACCGATGACTGAAAGATTCTTTGAGCGAGTTACTTAACTCCAATTCCTTCTAAGATAATGCAATATTGCTTTTCATCCAACTTTATCAGAACCCCAACCGATTAATCATGAGATAATAAATTAATTAAATATTTATTAATCTTTGATATTAAATAATACATTACACACATAAGATTCTTAGTCGATGGGAGCTAAGTGAAAAATTATATTAATTCACAGACTTTTGTGAAAAAATCTCAAGAGTTAATATAAATAAACATAAGAGAGAAACTATGGGCCAAACTCCAGGGATTCTCTTGAGTCTGGCTGCTCCCTCTCTCTCCTCTCTCTTAGTCGGCCCCCTCGAAAGGGGTATCCCTTTTGGTCTTCGTTTTGCCTTAAGTCTCTACTCACCGAAGACTGTGTTTGTGTGCTGCGGGCATCCTCGAAGCGAAGGAGAGTTGATGATCACACCGAACCTGATAGAGAGACAAGGATGATTCCTCAATCGAAGAATCGCGTAGAGGTCGGGCACCTGTGCAGTTGATGGCATTGCTTCCCATTCGAACACGGATCTGATTCTGCACAAGATGAGATTTGGATCTCCGAATCTTGTTTAGTCATGTTAAAATGGATCGGGAACGCATGAGGATTGTATTTTTCCACTGCATTCATGTTGTTCTTAATTTTAAATTGCATCTGCTCGTGCGATCCTTAGATGCATATGGTGTCCCAGGAGACCAAGTGAAGTTCCTTATCTGAATTGCATCCTTGCTGGAAGAAATTACGCAGTATTGATTCAATTGGCAAATTAAATTGTTCAGAAGAGAAAAGAAGCCAACCAATAAGAAGTCAAGGAGACAAAAATAGAACGAAAGAGCTCCAATCGTCCTACCCACCATAAGAAACCGTTACACTAGCTACCAATTCTTCAATTGATCTTCACAAGGATAG
The DNA here is from genome assembly GCA_030544215.1 of Zantedeschia hybrid cultivar. Classification (NCBI taxonomy): domain Eukaryota; kingdom Viridiplantae; phylum Streptophyta; class Magnoliopsida; order Alismatales; family Araceae; genus Zantedeschia; species Zantedeschia hybrid cultivar. Next base: position 49,346,335 of record JARZZO010000009.1, read on the forward strand.
GTTGGCAAATGTCACATTTGAGTGCTTTAGAAAGAAGTAAAAGTCCCAAATAGGTAAATAGTAGGCAATGAACCTTTTTTCACACCCAGGGTCGCCATAATAGTTGCCATGTGTTTTACATTAGCTCCAATATTGACCGTACTTTTATTTTGATTCAATTGCAGTCCAGACAGATGATAGAATTTATCTAGAATAATCTTGGACATTTCCAGATGATTTTTAAAGAAAACCATCAAGGCCTCTGGAAAAATCATATGAGACACCCCTGCATTGTCGTGCCCTGGGATCTTGAGCTTATTTCTATCCATAACGCTGAAATAAAGCTGTTAAGCCCTCTATAGTTTTTTTGATCAATAGCCCAGTGGTTCTGGGACATGGTACCCAACTCAAAAGAGCTGAGATCGATCCAACTGAGGCCATATAATTCTTCTAAGAGAAGGATTTTTCCGCACTCGAATGAGAAGATTCTTGCTAAATAGTATAACGTCTACGGAGTACCACAACGATAACCTCTTATAAAAGAGAGAGGTCTGCAGGATCGAACCCGCGACCGGCTCCCCGAGCGGGAGCAATGTGCACGCCCAGCGTCACTACGCTACGGGCCCTTGCGTTAAGCCCTCTATAGCAACGGTAAAGAGATATGGTGGTAATGGATCACTTGTCTTCATTTGACGAGGAGAAAAAACCGATGGAGCTGCCATTCAATAAAACAGAAAATTTTAATGTTTCTAAACACGACCGCATCCAAGAAATCCATACATCTGGAAATCCCATCATTTCCATCAAATTATAAATGAACTGCCTAGAGACTGTGTCAAAGGCCTTCCTAATGTCCACCTTCAAGCAATTAAGTCTCTCTCGAGTCTTATAATGAAGATCCCTCACCAAATCATTAGCAAGTAGGAGGATTTTGTGCAAAGAGGTCTAGGAACATAGATGGGCTGAGAAGTTGGATGAGATGTGGTCCTCGAAGTGGTGGATAGGATTAGATGTGAAAGAATAATAATTGTTGTAATGCCCCTTAGGTACACGTAATCTCTGCATTCTATCGAAAGTGGTATAATGTGCCTTAAATGTAGCATGCTGTCTGATCCATCAACTAAACAGCCATTGTACAGAAATGCTCAAAGGGACATTGCTGTAAGTATAACTTGATGTTGAAATATAGGTTTCAACTTTCAAGCGCAGGTCTACAATGGTAGTGGCTACAGGTCAAGACAAATTGGGACTAGTGGATTCAACAACTTGGGCATAGAACAGGAAGCCTTGGGCAGGTTGTTGCTAGGAAGATGGGCCGGAGTATGTGTGCTACCAGGGGTTTTGTACTAGTTAGACTATAGTTCAACAAGAAAGACCTTTTGTAATGTTTGGACATTGTAATTTACATGGATTCGTAATATCCGGATAGTTGCTATCTGATCAAAGTGATCGGACGGCGGCTGCAGTGGTCAATTTTTTTTCTCTTTCAAAAAAAATTATCAACGTAAACATATTTGATATTTGATCGGATTATCAAAACAATTTTTTTTTTAAAAAAGAATGCCCACTTACACAATCCAATCAGTCCAATTCCACAAGCGTGCGATCTAATGGCTGCAACATGACATTGCAGCGTCCCCCCGTTGCAGCAAGTACTTCTCTAGTTCAAGAATGGTCCTACTGATGTAAGAGGACGGAAAAAGAAGAGTAATTATACCTGCGGCAATGTGCCCCCGGCCCCTAGGAAAAATGAAAATTAAATCTTTTTAGGTCAGGCCTGACATGCGCCGCTCGCCCGTACAGCACAATATTCAATTGGACGATTTAAAAAAAATTAAAAAATTAAAAATTATTATTGGGCTCGGCCCATTTGGAGTATTTTCTTGATTCGATTTTTGATTTTTTAATTTTTTTTAGATCGTTTGATCGGGCATCGTGCTGCATGGATGTGTAAGACTTGTTGATCCCGACCTAAAAAATTCAAAAATTTTTCATTTGCTGTTTATCCACTGCAGTACCCCCTTGCGGTTGGACTAGACACGTTACCTAAGTTCCGTGGAAAATGGGCCTGGTCTTAAGGGCCTTGGCTTTTGGTAAGCCTAACATGTGGTCTCGTTTGGTTATGTGGGCCAGCTTGGGTATGTGGTAATAAGCCTATTGGATTGACAAGACAAGATTGTGAAGTTGGACGCTGCGAGAAGCGTGGGTCATGTTTAAGTTTCATGTGGAAAAAATAGATGAAAAATATTGGCTGCACCACACGCGACAAAATATTCACTGCATTACGTGCGGCGTGCTCTATGAGCGGTGCAACGTCGGATCATGCACTCGGCTTGGATTACATAAGGACGATGTTTCTTTCTTTTTTTAAATTTTTTTATCCGTCCGATCGAAGATCGAATGGTATAGATGCCGAGCTGGGGGGTCTCCCTCAGCTCGGCAAGTTTTTTTCTTAAAAAAATATATATATATATATATTTGCTGCACTGCTCGCTGCCATCTGATCTAAGAGATCGGATGGCAGCAAGCATTTCTCAAAATAGATTTGGTCCTGGTTTAGTGAGTTTCCCAATTGGGCCATCTTGGATGCAGGGTTGGGACCGGTTTAGTGGTGAGCGTTGCCTAACACCGTGGGTTGGGTCTGTTCGTTATTGGGCCAAGTTCAGGGCGGCAGGAGTATATGGCTGCTGGGGTATGTAAAAGTTTAAACAAGATGCCCATAGTTAATTAGGATTTGCTAATAAGAGTCGGATCTTTTTTTTTGAACGGTAGTCCAGTGGAATTAGACGAAGGCCTCAACTCGAGAGGAGAAGGATTTGAGCCGGTCCAAAGTCAAATCAGAATAAACCTCAAAAAAATAAGAAGCATACTCGAAGTGAGAAAATCCGTGCAACAAATGCGAAGAGACCGTCGAAAACGGGGCGAGAAGCCCACCCTAAATGAGTGAAAAATCCTCCCACCTGTCCCAAAGCAGGACGAGATCGAACCCGCGACCTCCCTACCTAAGATAGAGAGGATGAACCACTGCACCAAGGTGCGGTGTTCTAAGAGAGAGTCAGATCATTGCTGAGCGAGTAATACTCGCTGCAATATTTTTCTGTGTAGTGATACAACCTCCATCCCATCGGTCAATCAGGTGGTGTGCCACGTTTAAGACTCGTCACACTTTCTCCAAGGCGGTGCAATGGATCAGTTGCTGTCTGATTCTCTCAATTAGACAGTAGTGGTACTACAATGCCGACAAGAGGATTACTCTTGTTAAATTTGAATAGGCTTGAAACTAGGAAACCAGTTACAAGCTCTGGATCCAGCGGCAACGGCGAAAGGTACTGGCTGCGGCTGGAGCAGCCGGGAAAGGAGATGATGGGTGCGTACGGTTGCACGGCGGTAGAGCAGATGGAAAGAAAAAAATCAGAGAGAGCAAGCGCACAGTGAAAGGTTGGCACGACAGAAGAGAAGACTATTGCAGTGCCGGTCTCGGCATACTGTTGATAGGCGTTGTGCTCGTCAGCCGGGCGAGTGATGATGGCAGGAGGGTTGCTTAGGGAAGAAAGAAGGCTAAAGGGAAAGCCGACAGGTGCACAGCAGGTTTGCTGCAGTAAGCGGTGATTCAGCACAAACCTTGCGATTGCATGTGGCACCAAAAGAACCAAAGAAGAAAAGAAAGAAAGAATGCAGAAAATGTGGGTGGGAAGGAGAAAGCCAACAGTCGCTGGCTGTGCACATATAGAAGATAGAAAAGATATTATTCTTCGAGAAAAGAATATATGCTAATGATGTAATATGAACAGCCATGTGGGCCGACTTCTCGCCCCGTCTGGACGGTCTTGACGCGTGTATCTTCCTTGGTTTCCGTAGGTCCGTTCTTATTTGACGGACGTGTTATTTCCAGCGTGAATTCACTATTTGGAGGTAAAATTTATAAGCTTTCGAACTGATTCGAACTCCACTCGTTGGAGTTGGGGACCAAACGCCCAGTTTAAATTGGGCCACTCCTTCCAAAAAAATAATAATATTAATGTAATGTGAACCTCTCCATACAACAAGTCAACCATGCAAAAGGACAAAACTAATGATGATGAGAAATAAGTATACACAAGACTGTTAATGATGTTAAGAACTTAACTTTTATGTGCAAGAACCTATAACAAGCTGATTTTATTTTTCTAACAAGGAAAAATTAATGAGACAAAGCGAAGGTAAAAAATTCACAACGGTACGGCTTGCAATAGGTCTCACCGTAATCGCCATGCTGTCCGATGGTAATTTGTGGCTAAAAAAATTAAAAATAAAGAAATTATGCACAAACAGAGCTTAGAAAGTATACCATTTACATTCCTTACAATACAGAGCGATCATAATCATCACTCGCATAGAAGAAGGCAAGGAGAGTGACTTTCATAGATGATGAGTTCCATCCACTTCGACATGTACATGACTAGTTGAAGTCGAAGGTATTTCACCATGTAAATCTTCACTTAAAAAAAATAAAGAACATAAATGCAATGGTTAGAGCTCTATAGCATGTAACATCTATTCTAATTGACATGAATATAAAGAATAATTATGTGGTAAGCCACTAGATGTATTTTTTAAAACGTTTGATTAAGAAAAAAAGATTAACAATAATGCATGTGATGTAATCATTATAATAATTGATAGAAATGTATGTCCTACAAGTCAATCAAATGAGTTATTCAAGACATCATTTCATATAATTATCTTATTCTTATTAATAATAAATGACATTTCTTCATTACATCTTATTATTTAATATGCATTTACCGTAAGTCCTGTAACACATATAATCATGACTGAATTGTAATGCGATTATGATAGTGAGATCGGTCATCTAAATATATGTGTTCAAATTGTTCCTAGTCATAGGATCTACCGGACGGAATATTGAAGATCCGGATAAACTAGTGCACATAGTACTTACTGATATAATGAGTTCACTAGACTAATCCGACCTAGAATTCTTAATTAGTTATCATACTGATTGTCAATCGGAATATTCTATAGTCATAGTAGCATAATTGGATCTTAGATCTGAGTCACCAAAGATGCGTTGCTTAAGTGACACTGAATATTTGATTACTAACTTAAGGATCTCAAGTCTGTGATTCTATATAGTCTATTATTCGAGTTCAGTGGGATTCTCGTGAAGGTAATTGAGTTGACAACAAGGAATCATTCACTCTCGGTATGCCATCGAAGAGAGAATGTCCTATAAAATAGTATTAAAAAATCTATGGTCTAAATAAAAAAAAAATATTTAATTTAATATTGAGTATATCAGGATTTGACAATTAAACCATATCCTGATCTGACTAGGACATTGTATGGATGAGAATCTATAGCTATGTAGTATCTGTGGACGAAAGGCTACAATTAGTGAGTTACATATCCTCGATGGCTTTTAGGATCATGAGGTATAGCTTGATGCCATTTATGATCGGAAAGTTCAAAGGATTCATCACGTGATGGTGGATTATCGATCATATGATAATCGGATTAAAATTCATTATAAGATAATTAATAATAATTAATTAAGTTAAATAAGTTATTTTTGACTTAATGGGCTAAAAATTAAATAGATAGTTGGACCTTGAGGGTTACACACAAAAGAGTTGTCACAGATGATTTTAGTTTATATAAACTTCTGGGTTTTTGTGAAAAGTACCGAGAGTTTATAAATACTTGCTATGGAAGAATCCTAGTCAAGTTTTAGGATTTTTCTCTATGACCAGCCGTCATCCTCTCTCCCCCTCTTACTCTCTGGAGCTACCTTCTCTCTCCCCTCTTTGTTCATAGTGGAGTTGATATCTAGACAAAGTTTGCAAAGTGCAGAGGAGATCTAGACGATTATTGGGACTCGTGTAGATACATCTAGAGACTAGACACTTGAATAGCTCGCGATCCCGAGGTCGACCACTCGTTCGTCTATAATTTGATGAGAAATTTTCATCTTGACGATGGTAAAGATCCAATCTTTATGTTTTTATTTATCGTTTTGTTACAATCTAAGCACCCAAGAATTGATGCATGTTTATTGAGAAAAGATTTAATTAATTTTTTAATTCTGTTGCGCTCTCATTCTTCCCGTTATGAATCTTACAGTAGTGTCAGACCTAGGTTCTCGGTTCTGTTTGGATCATTTTGATCCGTTTATGTGTTGTTTTTCGTCATCGCATGCATATTTTTTTAGAGCGACTTCGTCGGGGGCGTGCATGTGATGCCGCTATTGATCTGACTACCACAAAGCATTTGTGAGTAGTTGGATGTATTGTTGAAGTCATTGGATGCGATTTGTGCACTTGGATGATGCCTATGGGTTGTTTAGAATGCCCCAAAAAGTCATTTTGTCATCTACGTGCATAGATCCATGGCCATGAGGTTTTTATTTTTACCATTCCGAATCTTATCCAAAATCTTATCCACAACTGGCAGGAACTCTGGCCACCATTGAGCGGAGCACTGTCGGATGGTGCCGGTTGGGTTGCTAGATGAGCGGCCACTGGCGGTGGGGATGGTGGCCCCGTGATAGCACCGATGGCCCCATAGCAGTGCCTGACGTCGTTGTTGCTTATGTTGTGCGTAGGTGGGGAGCCATAACGGGCGACAGAGATGGGGGCGTGGATCTGGCACGGACCCCTTCGTGGGTCCGCCGGACCGTCCACAGATCCGAACTCGCGTCGGATCCACAGGGTCTATATAGCCCCTTTTAACCCCATTAGCCTCGTTTAAAATCCATTTTAAGCCCATTTAGCCCATTTAAAAAGAGGATTTAAATCTTTTGAAGGTCTTAAAATGTTTTAGACATTAAAATTTGTTTTTAATAAAATTAAAAGGTTTTTAATTTTTTTAAATTCCTTCAATTATATCAAAGGATTTATAAACCCTCCTTTTTAAAGTTAACAAGTTAAAAAAAAAATGTTTTAAAAATGGTTAAGTTTAGTTAATTGTTAACTTAAACATTTTATTAATTATGATTAAAATATGATTCTAATTGATCAGTTAATTATTTCAGTTCAAAATTCGATGTGCGATGATGGGAAATACTTTATTGTCTAAATTGTTTAGACATGTTTATGTTTAACTAAAATTGTTTAGTTAATAAAATGGTTTTAATTATATTGTGAATATAATTAGTATTTTGAAATAATAACTATTTCAATATTAACTATGTGATCGTTAACACTCAACTCATGTGATATGTTTGTGTGCCTCCCTCTCTCTATAAAATCCAAGTTGTAATTTTTATCTTCCACCAAAAATGTACTTCCCTTGATTAGGATCAAGGTTTCTTGTTATTTCATGTATATTTGTGGGCCTGCGAGCTCGTTTTGTTAATTACATGTAATTTTAAGAAATAGATTGGGCATGGAGAGAGGACGACCATTGAACAAAGATTCACATTATGAAGGGCATAGGATGCGAAGGCCAACTGCGTTCACTTTTTGTGCTATGTTGTGGTTTACTGACGGGCTCTGGTATTACCATACATATTTAAAAGTTCATGATCATCTATGTGATTTTAACATATATTTGATATGTATTGGATGTGCTACTAGTTAGATATCTCTAATACGAGTATATATATGATGCTCCAAAGACATATATCTATGCAACACTATTATTGATGAGACCAAAATTATAAAATTTATCCTCGTTCAAATATTAGGTTGTTAAACGTGAGGCAATAAGAATGACCCACGTAGTCTTTCGTTGTTATAGTCTAGATGAGCTGGCCTTAGATTGAGTGAGGTTGTTGCATTGCCACAAGGCCCACTTAGCAAAAGGTCAGTAACCTAGACTAAGGTTTACACTAGACTTTGAGATGAGTGACTAGCATAGCTTTGTTGTTCTGTCAAGTTGTGTCAACATAACAAACGGGTTCAACCTAACCAAACTTTGTAATTTGTTATGCTGCCATAAAGTTACAAGTGTTCTATAGGCTGAATATGACTGAGAATTGCAAAGAATGGCAATTGACAAGAGCTACCTACCCATTATGTATGGGGTGATTTGTTGTGCTATTACAAGGCCATCACCATAAAGTTAATGGGATTCTAGTCCCCACTAGAATACCATCAGTGTAATCTTGTCTTTGCATATAGAGGGTTATGCAAATTTGTCGAAAATTAGTAGGAGTTTTAAAATTAGGATTAAAGACCATATCTTAATTTGTTGAAAGAATATCTATGCACATTTTTACCTTGTATACGAACATGTCGAATAATCCGTTGAAAGGCATACTTGATGCCAATAGGCTTACTGATCTTAAATATAGTGACTGGCTTAAGAATTTGATAATTGTTCTCATTACTGAGAAGATATTCTACTTCTTGAAAGGCATATACCTCCATTACCTGTTGATGAGGCAGAGGAAGGAGAAATCCTTCTTTATGAGAAGCACAAGGAAGATGCCACTTTTGCCAGTATTATATGTTGGCATCTATGACTAATAAGTTACGGAGGCAACATGAGAATATAGATGCTAAACGCATTCTGACTCATCTTGAGGACCTTTTCGAGCATAGAGTAGAGCCGAGCAATATGAGATATCAAAAAATTTGTTTGGGGTAAGAATGTATGAGTTAACATTTGTGCATACACATGTTCTTAAGATGATTGAGTGAAATGAAAGATCGACAGAATTAAGTTTTACCATGAAATGAGAATATACTCTTAATTTGATTATGCAATCGCTTCCTACCTCATTCTCCGAATTCATTATGAACTTTAGCATGAACAAGATATAATGATCTTTAACAGAACTTCTGAACATGTTAAAGACTGCTAAGAGTACTATGAATAATAGGAAGCCTCCAGTGATGCTTGTTGGTAAGACTAATAAGAAGAGGAAGACTGAGCATACCTTTAAGAAAGACAAAACAAAGAAGAAACCATAGCAAGTGAAGGTTGTCAAGAAGGAAAAGGCTAAGAAGGACAAGGGCTAATGCTTCCATTACCACAAGGAAGGGCATTAGAGGAGTAATTGCAAGTTGCATCTTGCAGAGAAAGCAAAGCAAAAGCTTAGGGAAGCTTCATGTATGCTTATGATTGATCTTAACTTGTCACATAGATCCACATCACACATATTAGATATTAGATGTGCATCTTATATCTACAAAGATTTGCAGGTGCTGACAAACAGTAGGTAGCTGAACAAAAGAGAGGTTGACTTGCAATTAAAAAATGGAGCAAAGGTTACTGCACTCACCGTCGGACGTGTGAACCTCAAGTTATCCTCAGGAGTTATCTTAGGACTTGAAGAATATTTTATGTTTCTTCAATCATTAAGAATATTATTTTCATTTTATATTTAGATAAATATCGATTTATTATAAATTTTAGAAATAAAAGTTGTTCTTTATTCTTAAATGGTGAATTGTTTGCTAGTGGAACCTCAGTAAATAGTTTATTCATGTTGGATATAGATACTCCTGTGATGTGTGTGGACAAACCTCTGGCATGGTAAGCTTGGTCATATTAGTAAGGAAAGACTAAACAAGTTACATAAAGATGGATACATTGATCCATTTGATTATAAATAATATGCAACCTGTGAGTCTTGGCCCATAGAAAAGATGACCAACTCTCCATTTATTGAACATGGAGAGAGAGTTAAAGTGTTGTTAGAACTTATACATTCTGATGTATGTGGATCTATGTCCACTAAGGCCAAAGGAGGTTACTCATACTTTATCACTTTTACTAATGATTTCTCTAGGTATCGATATGTGTACTTAATAAAGTACAAATCTAAGGCCTTTGAGAAAATCAAAAAATTTAAGAATGAAGTAGAGAAACATATTGGAAAGAATATTAAAACTCTTTTATCAGATAGAGGAGGAGAATACTTAAGCACATAGTTCACACAATATTTGAAGGATAATGAGATATTATCCTAGTGAAAACCTCCTTACACATCTCAACTAAGTGGTGTAGCTGAGAGGAGGAATTGTATCTTGTTGAACATAGTAAGATCTATGATGTGCTTTGCTAAATATTAGCCTTGTCATTATGGGGCTATGCCCTAGACACAGTTGCTCACCTATTGATCAAAGTTTCATCTAACTCTTCCATTCCATATGAGATGTGGAAAGGAAAGAAACTAGACCTTAAACATGTTAAGGTTTGGGGATGCCTTGCACATGTTAATAGATATATCCTAGACAAATTAGAGTTTAAAAGTAAGAAGTGCAGGTTTGTAGAATATCCTAAGAAAACTTATGGATATTATTTCTACCAACCTAGCGATCAAAGAGTGTTCATCGCTAAATGTGCTATATTTTTAGAAAATGAATACATCTTTGAAGAAAACAGTGGGAGCAAGGCAAAACTAAAATTCTAAAATCACAAACAGGCAATGTGTTGCCTCAAGAACTTGATCAAAATGACACACAAACTGTTTGTAGGTCTAGCCGTGTGTCTATTCAACCAAATAGATATGTTGGACATATCTTTGATGAAAAGAATAAGGTACAGTATAATGAAGATGATAATCCTAAAACCTACAAGAAGACAATAAATAGTATTAACTCCAGGAGATGGCAAGAGGCCATGAAATCTGAGATGGTTTCCATGTACTCCAACCCAGTTGAAACTTGGTAGATTCACCTAAGGATAGTGTATCACTTGGTTGTTGTAGGTGCTCAAATATGGTGTGTGATTATCATGTTCATATGAATAATAAAAATAACTAATTAAAGATCATGATCGCTATAAACCAAAGGTTTTAAAAAAAAAATTGATCGCTACTAACTTTGCAACTGGGAGGATGTGGATTCTTTGTTCCTCTCTTTTGGCCGGCCGAAAAAGAAGAGCCCTTCCTTTTATTTACTCTTATTTTTATGTTTTATTTTATTGCTTTGCTCAGTTTCTTCTTTCCTTTGAATCTTTAAACCTTACAAGAAAAATCAAACAAACAAAGAAACTTATGTAAGAACTAAAATAGTGTAGTATCTATCCTAACTAATAATTCTAACTTACAACTAAACGAAAAAGACTCACTTGTTTTGATTCTTTAAACCCCTATCATGAACATGAGTTTGGAAAAAGATGATGTGGGTGTGTGTATATGGATTGATGTGATGAAAAATATGCAAAACATAATTTTAACTAGATGGAATCAATGAAAGATCAAAGAAGAACTAGAAAGAAGGATGGTTGGTTGGCCCCTCCATAGCCTTGGTCTTCAATAGGTTTCAAAGGATGAAGAGGATGAAGCTTCTCTTTGTAGACACGCTAATTTTGACATCATTTCGAGTAAATTTCATATCATACAATAATGCCTCAAAATGGTCTGATAATTAATCATTAATTAATTTTTATTAATCTTTTTAAGTATCGGGTTTAACAGATGTGTTTAAGTTAATCAATTGAATTGATTTTAGCTCAAATTTGAGTTAAAATATGAAGAATTCTAAAAGACGTCTACCCAAGTGGACGCCATTTAGACTTTATTCTTATTTTAACGTTTAAATTTGAATTTGAATTAATTAATTAATTAACTAAAAGGCGTCTGGACATGTCGACGCGTTTTAGGTTTCCTAAGTGATTTTAACTTCTCTTCCGGATGTTTATCCTTATCTTAATTAATCTAAAAGACGTCTACATAGATGGACGCGTTTTACCTAATAAAGATAAAAATAAGTTTTCCCGGATATTTATCCTTATCTTAATTAATCTGAAAGGCGTCAGCCAAGGTGGACGCGTTTTAGATAATTACAGATAAAGATGAATTAATCAGTATTTATCTGTCGGTTAAGATGGATAAATTCGGAGTTTTTCAATGTTAATCTCAAACGCAAGAAATGCCTATAAATACCCTGCATGTTGAAGAGTAAAAAAAAGGAAAAAAAGAAGAAGAGAATTGAATTGAGTTGAGCCATAGCGTTATAGCGAGTTGAAGATCGAAGCAATAACGTCGGAACGCCGGAGCGCTGCCATTTCCAGAAGTCGGCGTCCCTTTCAAGATCTTCATCCTTTCAGAGCTTCAATCGATTGGGCATAAGTTTTTCATTACTGCATTCATTTCATTAGTTTCATTCTTCATTCACTTCATGCAAACACACACCACAGCATAATCTTTCAAAAACCTACTTGACTAAAGGGGTTTCAAAGCCATTAAATAAGTGAGTTTGCTGTTTTAAATATGCTTAACATCATGATTAGTTCAGATACTGCTTCTACTTAAATTCTCATCATCATTCTTCTTTATTTTGTTTCTGTCTCTGCTGCACTCAACAACAACAAGAGATCAAAAGGGGAAATCAAGCACAACTTCTGGACGATCCTCAACCTCAAATTCAACAGCAAGAACAAAAAGCAAAGAAAGGGCTCTCTTTCTTCAGCCGGCTGAGGTAGGGGAACAAATGACTCAATCTTCCGCGTTTGAAAGGTAGGCGATCGTATCTCTTTTGAAACTTTTTAGTTAAAAGTTTCTGGCGATCACTGCACTTACTTGCTGTTTTTAATAGGTTAGTTTACACTAAACAACATAGATATTTCATGTTAATCACACGGTCATTCTAAGCACCTACAGCTTTTTTGGCGATCACGGTGGGACTTGGTCTCGCCATCTTTTAGTTTCTTTTTGTTCTTGCTATCATCATATCGGGCACCCACGGTGCACCATTTGTGTCTCTGGACACGTCCTCACCAATTGGTGAGTGTTTAGTTTAATTAATTTCCCTCGTGCACCACGTGCGCACCCCAGTGGCAAGATCTTGCCCTCCCCTTGATTAATTCAAAAAGCTGTTTTTGTGATAAAAATGATGTGTGATTGATTGTTTTTCTAGTTGTTTAGTTAGTAAATCATCCTGTTTAAAATCTGGAACTAAAAATTTTGCATGAGTCGATTGTTTACTGCTTTTTTTATCTCGTTTGAGGAGGATTCAACCCAGAAAATCCTCCTGGAAAACTGTTTCTGCGAACTGAAAAGCGTCCAGGATAGCTGACGCGTTTCAAAACCGCGTCAACACCCCTAGACGCCTTTCAGGCTTCACAGTTTCTCTGCTGTCTGCATCTGCTTCTGCGAAAAATTAAGTTCTGTTTTGAATAGCGTCGACTACCATAGACGCGATTCAGACAGTTTCTTAATTTTTTTCAGTTTCCAGATTTCTGTGTTTTGAGTGCTAGCTACCCATTACTTACTAAGCATTAGAGGCCATCCAGGCCACAGGACATACGCATTGAGGCTAATACCCTCCTCTTCTTAGGAACACATTACTCGACGTCAGCAACTCTCTCTGATTGGGTTGGTCCCTTGATCAGACTAGAGAAGTTGACGTTGAGACCTCCATAAGTCCCCAAAATCAAGGTATTCCTCCTTGATCATCGGGTTGGTTGTACCAATTGAAGTCCTAGTTAGATTCTGAAAGCGTTGTGAGAGAAAGCCTTAGAGAATAACGGTGGAAATTAAACTGAAACTAGGATCCTTTCCTTGAGAGAATTTGAGGTTTAATTGAATCCAAATAACTCAAAAAAGGAATCTTAAAATCACGTTAAGCATCCACTTGTTTGATTAATCTCTGTGCAACTTGTTTGTCAAATCTTTGAAGAAAAAGAATCTAACATCATGTTGCTACGATCAGGTAGGGACTTGAGTGTGGCTCCAGATGCCATGGTTAATTACGAGGGAGATGCTAATGCCCCTCGGGATTCTGAATACAACTATGAGAGTGGGAGAGATGCTGATGCCTCCCGTAGTTCTATCCCCATTCCGTATCGTCTAGATGGGAATGTTCGGACACCTCTTTTGCATCCACGTGATCAATATCCTGACCCTCCTCCGCATGAATATGCGATCCCTAATCCTGATCTTGAGGGGGACATGAATCAGAATGATCCCTCATCCTCTAATCCTACGGATCTCATCAATGCTCTGGGAGTTCTTGCCTCCCGACTGGACCCTCAACAGTTTGAGGCGATCCAATCTATTTTGAAGGGGAAGGCACCCATGCAGCCTGCCGAGCCGAACCCTGTGGCTCCCCCTGCTGTTCCTTAGCAACCTTCTTTTCCTCCTCCTTATATCCATCAGGCCGTGGAGGGCCTTCATATTACTTCTCGGCCAGCTGGGCCGCAGCTTTCATCATCTAGGCAACCGGCTAGACCGCAAACGCCTGCTTATCAAAATGCCCTCGGGTATGGCGGAAGCTCTGCCGGACCTCCCCTCTATTGTCCACCCTGTCCAACGTACTCTAGGCAGCAGGCCTACCAAGTACCTCCTCCTCCTCCTCCTCCCCAAGCAGATCTGACCACACAAACGCTGTTGGCCAAAATGGAGCGTATGGATGAGCAATTTAATAACCTCCAGAAAATGATGGGGGTCAAAGCTGTGCCAGAGATCAGTCTACCGAGCCTGCCAGTATTCCATCTGCCACCCTCTGAGATGCCAGTATACCGAAAGTACAACGGTACTGGTAACCCCTTCACACATCTGAAGGAGTTTATGTATGAATCCTCTTTCTGGCAGAATGATAAGAGGTCGTTGGCTTTCTTGTTCAGGAGATCTCTAGAGGGACCAGCCCTCGAGTGGTTCTTTTCCCTGGAACCCTCAGAAGTAGAAGATTACGGTATCGTTTCACGCAAATTTATTCAACGGTACCAGGACAGAGTTGCACCCTCCTTGTCTATCACGGACCTCATTGCAGAAAAGATGAAACCTGATGAGGAGTTTGTCAGTTTTGCTGACAGGTGGCGGGGTCTGGCTGAAAAGGTGAAGGATCACTTGTCCGAGTCCGAACAAGTGAAAATGTTAATTTCTAATGCCACCCCCCAGTTCAAGCTCGTCCTCTCCTTGAACAATTGGACTAACATGGCAGAGCTCTATGAAAGAGCATGGTACTGCCAGAATGCTTTCAAGGACGCTACATTCTCTAGCGTCTTTGATCCTCATAGACCTAGCAGGCCTCCGCCTCGGAAGCCTGCAGTGCCGAACTCTTCCAGCATAGGTCCGACTACTGAGGGCACGCTCTCTCATGAGCAAGTGAGTACCATGAACAATAACTTGCCCCAGTTCGTGAGGAGTCAGCAGCAGTACCAGAGGCCACAGCAGCAAGGGTACAGACAGCAGCAGAACCCCCAGTACCAACAACAGTATCAACGGCCCCAGCAGCCGAATCAGAATCAGAACCAGCAACAGCTACAGCAACAGCCGCAACGGCAACAGCAGTACCAGCAACCCCAGCAGCAGCAGTATCAGAACCAGCAACAACCACAGTACCAGCCGCGCGCACCGCCGGCGTACCACAATGTCCCTCCTCCTGGTGACTACAACCAGCAGAGGAGACCTCCAGGCCCGAAAAGGGCAGAATATCCGGCACTCCCAGAATCCTTGGCCGATATCTTCAGTGCTTTAATGGCGGCTAATGCCTTAGTTTTGCCAAGGGAAAAGGCCGTCTGGCCTCAAAATGCCGATACGTCCAGGTATTGCTACTTCCATAGGCAACCTGGGCATACCATCGACACCTGCTTCTAATTCAGAGATTATATTCATGATCTCAATGAGCAGGGCGGCATAGACTGGGAGGAAATGAAGAAATATATATCAGCCCTGAAGGCGAGAAGACCGCAACAGCAGCAGCAGCAGCAAGCAAGACCACCGGCACAAGCAGCAGCACCACCCAACATGGGCATAGTGCAGAATCCACTCCCGGAGCACCAGAACCAGAACCAGGTTGCTCCCATTCTAACGAACAGCCAGTCTGAGGCTGGTCGTGGGCAACAATGGAGGATAGAGGACTCTTCCTCTCTCTATTCAACGGGTCACGTTCAAAGTACCGCAGAGCGACTACCACGCCGCACCATCCACATACCCAGACCACAACCCGTTACCATTACCCCTCTACCCACACCCACATATCACTCGCCCTCACCCAATAACCCACTACCACTACCCACCTTCCTTAGACCCATTACGCCCCGCACTCCTACGCCTCCATCATATACCCCCCCGCAAACCAATAACGCGCCCCTTTTACCATCTAGGCCACTATTACGCGTACCATTTCCTACTTCACCCATTACCACTACCACCTACCCAGATATGCTCCAACCATCCAGACCGCTATTACGCGTACCATTCCCCACTTCACCAACCGCGTACCCATCTACCATCCAACCATCTAGGCCTTTAATCCGCACCGCGCCATCACCACCTAACCCTACGCCATCACCACCTAACCCAACGCCACCACCTACGCATCAACCCTCTGCATCACTTACGCCACCCGATTCTGCGGTACTCAAGGTGTCACCCGGATCCTCCACAGTCGAGGAACATGCGCTCCGGAGTGGAAGGATTTTCAACAAGGTCTTTCCTCAGTCCACAGTCAGAGACGGCCCATCACAGCCGACTGAGGAAGCCTATAATGAAGAGAGTGCACCAGGCACTCAATATGACTTGTTGAAACATCTGGACAGAACACCGGCACGGATCACTGTACTTGAATTGATTAAAAGATCCAAGATTCACCAAGAAGCCTTAATGGAATACCTACAGAAGGTGATGGTTAACGAAGACGTGCCGGTAGAGAAAATTGCAGCACTACTAGTTCCTCAGGGGGATCAGCCCTCAATTACATTCCACACATCGGAACTAGCACCGCCAGCCGCTAGAAGCATGGCTCTGAGCATCACGGTCAATATCTGCAAGAAGGCCGTGGATGCATGCCTGGTTGATACAGGGGCTTCAATTAACGTTTTACCTCCGAAGACCCTGGAGTTATGCGGTGTGCCCAAGGAGAAATGGCTGCCTAGCCCCATCTCAGTTACGGCATATGACAATTCTACCCGTTCCCCTTTGGGAATGGTTTATTTAAAGGTGGAGCTAGGCCTAGTAAGTCATGCAGAGGTCGAATTTCATATTCTAGAAATCGACCCTTCCATAAATGCCATTCTGGGACGTCCTTATATTAAAACTCTTGAGGCGATTCCTTCTACGAATCACCAATGCCTCAAATTCCCTTATAAAGGATGAATTATTAAAGTGACGAGCATGCCGATCCTTGCTACTGCTCATACATTGAATATTAAATCTGCTGTTTTACCTGGCCGACAACCTTTTCTGTCGATATTACAGGTCTACCGTCCAGTGGCTGATCCTTTGAAAGCCGCTACCATTTCTCCATACCCATTAAATGCTATCAAAAGGGGGAAGTGCATGAGTACCCCAGGATGGAGGATTATGATGAGGAACGGCTACGAGCCTGGGAAAGGTCTGGGCACACAGTTGCAAGGCAGGACCACTCCTGTTAAAGATCATCGGGCAGTACCCGGAAGCGGTCTGGGCTATAGGCCGAGGAAACTGAAGTAAGACAGGGTTCAGCAAGAAGATGGTCAAGAAATCTTGGAAACAATGTCCACACCACTGAAAGAAGGCCGAGATCCCTTAACATGGACTCTATATACACACTTTGTGAAAGGGTCCATACTTAGTCACGACAACACGGTGGTCATTACTTCATGTTTTGATTTCCATGACATATATGGGAGGGACTTGGCCAGACATTGCTCCGAACTGCTTACGTACTAATCCTTGGAGGCTTTGCGGCCTATGAAGAGGAGAAAATTCCATGACCCTGAATGCGAATGGTACAGGTGGTTCGACCTGAGGGACCTATACATAGCACTGAACAGACTATTTCTGGATCCTGCAGAACCCAAGTGGCCACCGCAGATCGACGAGCTAATTGAGAGCCCTGGCGCAATCTTTGATAAGCGGATACTGCTGTCCGAACAAACTGATGAAGGGGAGCCAGATGACCCCTATGAAGCTGGTTATACAACATATCTGCTCTGGAGGGGGACATATCCTTCACATGTCCTAATGCTCCATACTCTTTTTCGTACACTACTCTTGACCCCGACTTGGTCGCGGGTCATAATTGAAGATATTCCACGGGCTCCGCCCATTATGATTACTCTGTCCCCTCGGGACTTTATTCCACAACCTCCTCTCGACCTAGAGAGGATGTATGATCTGATCTGGGACATATTGCTATATGATCCCCCTAATCTCCTGGCCTTGGTGCCGCTTCCTCCGTCTGATTCCCCTTCCATTTGTATTCACTCCTGCTTCATGTATAATTCCTCCGATATCCAAAAAAAAACGCCAATTTTACAACAAATTCTTCCCAAATCATTATCGAGGAAACATCTTACTTGTCCGATTACACCCCATCGCGCGGGTCCGTCGGTCAAGATTCTCTCCTAGATCTACTCTGTCCCTCCCCACGGGAGGATTCCCCTGTATTTCCACTTGTATCTCAGGATTTTCATCCTGCTTCATCTTCCTTAGGTTATGATAGGCAGTTTAGTGAAGTTAGGAAGTCTAGTTTTAGGCAGGTTAGGCAGGTTAGGAAGTCTAGGAAGCCTAAGGGTAGGCAAATTCCAGAAAGATACCTTCAGGATTTGGCTGATAAATGTTCCTTTTGCTCTTTAATCCCTCAGCTTTTAGAAGATCCAATTTAGATGCCAGAAGATTGTACAGATGATGAGTCAGTCAATGATGGGTACGGGGTATATGAGTTAGTGCATGAAAAGGACCCCATTGTTGAAGATGAGGAAGATGATGAGGACGCAGCTGAGGCATATGCCAGTGGAGTGAAGAGATTTGATGAACCTTCAGCTGCCGTAGAAGAGCCCACAAAAGAAATAAACTTAGGGACTGAAGACGAACCTAAGGTTGTCCTCGTCAGTAAAAATCTTTCTACAGAGGATGAGAAGGCAATGGTACAAGTGCTTAAGGATTATAGGGACACTTTCGCCTGGAGTTATGAGGATATGCCGGGGTTAGACTCATCTTTAGTTGAACACAGGTTAACATTAAAAGATGGAGCTAGTCCGGTCAAGCAGAAATTAAGGCGATTCCACCCACAAATGGCTCTAAAGATGAAGGAAGAGGTCGATAAATTACACAAAGCCAAATTCATTAGAGTTGTCCTTTATCCACAATGGGTGGCCAATATAGTCCCGGTTATGAAAAAAGACGGGAAGGTCAAAATTTGCATTGACTTCCGCGATCTGAACTGGGCGTGTCCTAAAGACGATTTTCCATTGCCTCATATTGATGTACTCATCGATAACACTGCTGGCTATGAAACGTTATCGTTTATGGATGGATTTTCAGGATACAACCAGATTAAGCTGGCAGAAGAGGATCAAGAGAAGACTTCATTCACTACACCTTGGGGAACATATTGTTATGTCGTCATGCCATTTGGATTGAAGAATGCTGGAGCCACTTATCAAAGGGCTATGATGGCAATATTTCATGACATGATGCATATAGATTTGGAAGTGTATATGGATGACTTATTGGTTAAGTCTAAAACGAAGGCTGAGCACGCCAAAGTTTTGGCAAGGGTATTAGAGAGATCGAGAGAATATCAGTTGAAGATGAACCCCAAGAAATGTGTATTCGGGGTATCTTCAGGAAAATTGCTTGGATTCATTGTCAGCAAACGGGGAATTGAGATCGATCCCAATAAGGCGAAGGCTATCAGAGAAATGCCACCTCCCAAAAACTTGAAAGAATTGAGAGGATTAATCGGGAGGTTACAATTTATTCGTCGTTTTGTCTCCCAGCACTCACAAAGGTGTAAGCCGTTTTACGAGCTTACCAAGCCAGGAGTCAAATTCAATTGGGACGATAAGTGTCAGGAGGCATTTGATGGATTAAAGGACTATTTGGCAAGTCCTCCTGTTTTGAGACCACCATCTCCAGGCAAACCATTGATACTTTATATTTCTGTCCTGGATGATGCAGTGGGGGCTGTCCTAGCACAAGAAGATGAAGAAGGAAAAGAGAGGGCAGCCTACTATCTCTCTAAACTTCTCAACCCCGCTGAACAGAGATACACGGCGATGGAGAAAACATGTGCAGCATTGGTTTGGGTTGTGCAGAAATTGAAGCATTATTTTCTGGCCCATGAAGTCCATCTCATCGCTAGGATGAATCCGATCAAGTTCTTTCTGGAGAAATCTGTTCTTACTGATAGGTTAGCGCGATGGCAAAGCTTTCTATCTCAATTCGATATCATTTACATTCAACAGAAAGCGATCAAGGGCTATGCCATAGCGGAACATCTCGCTCATCATCCCCTTCCTCGATTTGATCCAGTGCGATCAGAGTTTCCGGATGAGGAACTGATGTCCGTAAATCAAATCAGAGATGATATGTGGACTCTGCATTTTGACGGAGCTCTGAATTCTCATGGAAAGGGTATCGGAATCGTTCTGTTATCACCTGAAGGTGTCACCATTCCACAAGCCTTTCAGCTTGACTTTCCAGTCACCAATAACATAGCTGAATACGAGGCACTTCTTGCTGGTCTCGAGGCTGCTCATTTTCATGGTGCAACCAAACTCAGGATTGTAGGTGATAGCCAATTAATTCTTCGCCAAGTGCTGACCAAGTATCGAACTCTTGATCCCAAACTCAAGCCATATCAAGAACTTACTTCTGCTTATTCAAAACTTTTCACAAAATTGATCTTTGTCCATGTCCCTAGAAATCAAAACATCTTAGCTGACGCTCTAGCTTCACTTGCATCTTCTCTTGATTTTCCTATCAGCAAGCAATCTGAATCAATCATAGTTCATAGGCGTCTTTCACCCGCCGTGAAAGATCCTTCATTTCTTAGAACTAAGGAGAAGTTGCTGAAGAAATTCAAAGATGGAAGTATTGTGGAGAAAAGAGAAATCATGTTGATGGAGCTGTTAAAAGAGATGGATGATGAACAGAAGCCATGGTATTATGAAATTGTAAAATATTGTGAAGATCAATCGTATCCTGAAGAAGCTACAACTGAGGAAAAAAGAGCTATCAGGAGAGTTGCTCAACGATACACCCTAATTGGGGGAGCACTGTATAAGAGAGGTTTTGATAGAGTTCTTCTGAGATGTCTAGACGAAGATGAGCTTTGGAAGGTTATGGAAGGAGCTCATAGTGGAGTTTGTGGTGGCCATGTCAATAGACAGATGCTAGCAAAGAAGATCCTTAGACAAAGATTTTATTGGCCAACCATGGAAGAAGATTGTGTAGGATATGTCTGTAGGTGTGCTAAGTGTCAACTTCACGCCGACAAAATTCATTCTCCTGCATCTTCACTCCATCCTGTTTCTTCCCCATGGCCTTTCTCCATATGGGCTTTCGACATTATTGGACCTCTTGGTAACCCAGATTCCGGCATCAAGCAAAAATCTTTCATTCTCACGGCAACGGAATACTTCACCAAGTGGGCAGAAGCTGAAGCATACGTGGAGATCAAAGCATCAACCGTCTGCAAGTTCATCATGAAGAACATCATCACAAGATTCGAAATTCCAAGTACCATCGTCACCGACAACGGACCGCAGTTCGTGTCACAAGAATTGAAGGACCTCTGCAACAGGTATAAAATTGCATTGCATCATTCATCTCCTTATTATCCGCAAGGTAATGGCCAAGCAGAGGCAACTAATAAGACTTTGATAAAAATTATCAAAAAGATGTGTAAATCTAACAAATTCGCAGATTGGCCAGAAAAATTGGTTGAGGCTCTATGGGCCTACCGAACTTCAATCCGCACGCCTACTGGACAAACTCCTTATTCCTTAACATTTGGAATGGAGGCGGTAGTTCCATATGAGATCTTTATACCGTCATTAAGAGTACAATTGAACAAGGAATTTTCCATTGATGAACATCGTTCAGCACTCCTTGCCCAATTGGAACTTTTAGACGAGAAAAGATGGTCAGCTGCTAATCATGCAAAAGCCTATCAAAACAGATTAGCACGTTTTTATCAAAAGAAAGTCATTGAAAGAAAGTTCAAAGTCGGTGAGATGGTCGTTAAAAGAATTTTTGTAAAACCTGGTGGTCCGCGTTCTAAGCTCCAACCCAATTGGGAAGGACCTTATGTTGTATCGCACGCTTTTCCTGGTAGTGCTTATCGTCTTATTAATGCAGAAGGAGAAGAGCTAAATCATCCATGGAATGGTTTACATCTTAAGAAATACTACCCTTAGGTTAAAGAGTCGATCAGTATGGTACAAAGACCAGTGGAATCAGAAAATTTATAAACTCAAATTTCTTTGTTAGTCTGAATAATTTAACTTCAAACCCATTACTGCACACACTGACACGTTTGATTCGTGAGTAACAAGAGATGCCAAGTCCTGAAGAATATCAAAAGCTTGACCAAAAATATAAAGTACAAATCATTCGTTTTAAAGTAAAATTCTGTTTTACACTCGGCCCATGATGTCGGAACGAGGCTTAGAATAGACTACCAAGAATACCCGCCATCTTAGTAGGAGGCCGTCATAAAAAAAATGGGGGAGATCCGTTCCAAAGCAAAGAAAAGAAAAGAAAAGGATAGAAAAGCAAAAGCAAGGCAAAAAGCCAAATGTCAAATCAAAAGGCCAATACACTACAAATGTTACATCAAGGCCATGAAATGAAACAAAAGGGAACGCAAGGTCGATAAATAGCCCGGAAAGAAAATGACCGAACCCCAACAGATATTAGGGTTGGAAAGGAACATCTTTTTAGGTCTCCGGAACCTTCTCATGGGCTTTCTAAATCTATTCTTCTTTTCTTTCTAAAGAGGTGTACTTCAAGCTTAAGGAATGGCTTAGATTGATTAAGGGTCAAATCATCAAATGGGATCACGAATGGAAACACAAGTTCAAACACGATGGGTTTTAAGTTAAGTTGTTAAAGAACAATTTGGAAATTAAGTTAATAAATGAATATGATCTTTTGATCTAAGTACCATACTGGTCTTTTAGTCAAAAATTCAAAAAAAAATGCATATGTCAAAATTCAAAAAAAAATTGCATATGTCAAAATTCAAAAAAAAATGTATATGTCAAAATTCAAAAAAAATTGCATATGTCAAAATTCAAAAAAAAATGTATATGTCAAAATTCAAAAAAAATTGCATATGTCAAAATTGAAAAAAATTATATATGTCAAAAATTCAAAAAAATTGCATATGTCAAAATTCAAAAAAATTGCATTAAAAAAAAAGTATATATGTCAAAAAAATTCAAAAAAAATGTACATTTTTTAAAAATCTAAAAAGAATACATATTTCAAAACCCAAACAAAATGAATATTTCAAAACCACAAAAATATTTCAATTAGCATTTGCTTATTGCATTTAATGTGTTTCACTCCTTTGATTTTTCAGTGAGCATCTGTTTGCTTGCATGTTGCATTTTGCTTAAGTCTTATTATTCAATTACCTTTGTTAATAAAGGCTATGCCCCTTGACCATTTATTGAAGGAAAAGATTGATCGACCATTTATTTGGTCAGGCAAGGGGCTAAGCCTAAACAGATACTTAACCTGTTTGTTCAAGTCATATACAGGACACAAGGCATGAAGAGAGTTGGAATCCGAGTAGAGAACTACCAGAAACCTGTTTCTGTGAGTAAAAGGCGTCGAGGAGCACTGACGCGTTTCAAGAAAAAAACTCTGAGCAAAGCTGGAAATATCAAGAAAATCCCATTGTGGAATTCAAGTCCCGACCGTGGCTAAAAGGACGGTTATTTCTATCCTTGTACTATTCTATATAAATCATTCGCATTACTATATGATAAGTATTTATTAGATTATATTGAGGACCTTGTGGTTTTGATGAAACTGGAATTTAAGTTCCCCTTCAACAAAAACAGTGATAATTCCAGAGAATTCTTAATCGCACGGATAGGCCGTTGGATTGTTAATTAGTGAGGACGATGGTTCCACTTTTGTGAAACGGTGCGTGGATAAACGAGCTTTGGCTTAGCATTGAATTACAAGAATTGGTATCTTGACTCATTAATGACAATTTAACAATATTATCCTTGATTAATTGATATTTTATTTAACTTTATATTTTTCTTTTACCCCAGCATGCATCATGTAGGACTTTGAAATCATTGTAATAAGGATTAATTACTGATTAAGTTTCAGACCATTAAATCAAATAACTCCAACATGATATGAAATATTCCATTCCGAATTGAGTATCTTGATTATCTTTGAGGTTCGCTTAAAGATATCATTGGAATTCTATCCTTGATTGGATTCTTTATCCGATATTCTTGTTTTTCTTTTAAGATCCATCATGGCTGTAGCACGTCCACATTGGCTGGCAAACGCTCCCCATGATGAAACCTACAGTGTCTATGACCTGGGGTACTTCCCACTCCGAGGAGGTTGATCGACTTTATTTTATTTCCTTGTCTACCTCATCCAGACAGGATTAATTCCATTGATTTCCTTGAGCTATCTTCATCGATGATTTTGAGAAAAATTCCAATCATGTGATGTTAAGAGCGTGTCTCATCACACCTTGGCATCACCTTTTCAGTACATTCCATTCCATTTCACTCCCTTGCAAAGACGATGCCAAGGTGAGGCAGCTGTAGACACGCTAATTTTGACATCATTTCGAGTAAATTTCATATCATACAATAATGCCTCAAAATGGTCTGATAATTAATCATTAATTAATTTTTATTAATCTTTTTAAGTGTCGGGTTTAACAGATGTGTTTAAGTTAATCAATTGAATTGATTTTAGCTCAAATTTGAGTTAAAATATGAAGAATTCTAAAAGACGTCTACCCAAGTAGACACCATTTAGACTTTATTCTTATTTTAACGTTTAAATTTGAATTTGAATTAATTAATTAATTAACTAAAAGGCGTCTGGACATGTCGACGCGTTTTAGGTTTCCTAAGTGATTTTAACTTCCCCTCCGGATGTTTATCCTTATCTTAATTAATCTAAAAGACGTCTACATAGATGGACGCGTTTTACCTAATAAAGATAAAGATAAGTTTTCCCGGATATTTATCCTTATCTTAATTAATCTGAAAGGCGTCAGCCAAGGTGGACGCGTTTTAGATAATTACAGATAAAGATGAATTAATCAGTATTTATCTGTCGGTTAAGATGGATAAATTCGGAGTTTTTCAATGTTAATCTCGAACGCAAGAAATGCCTATAAATACCCTGCATGTTGAAGAGTAAAAAAAAAGAAAAAAAGAAGAAGAGAATTGAATTGAGTTGAGCCATAGCGTTATAGCGAGTTGAAGATCGAAGCAATAACGTCGGAACGCCGGAGCGCTGCCATTTCCAGAAGTCGGTGTCCCTTTCAAGATCTTCATCCTTTCAGAGCTTCAATCGATTGGGCATAAGTTTTTCATTACTGCATTCATTTCATTAGTTTCATTCTTCATTCACTTCATGCAAACACACACCACAGCATAATCTTTCAAAAACCTACTTGACTAAAGGGGTTTCAAAGCCATTAAACAAGTGAGTTTGCTGTTTTAAATATGTTTAACATCATGATTAGTTCAGATACTGCTTCTACTTAAATTCTCATCATCATTCTTCTTTATTTTGTTTCTGTCTCTGCTGCACTCAACAACAACAAGAGATCAAAAGGGGAAATCAAGCACAACTTCTGGACGATCCTCAACCTCAAATTCAACAGTAAGAACAAAAAGCAAAGAAAGGGCTCTCTTTCTTCAGCCGGCTGAGGTAGGGGAACAAATGACTCAATCTTCCGCGTTTGAAAGGTAGGCGATCGTATCTCTTTTGAAACTTTTTAGTTAAAAGTTTCTGGCGATCACTGCACTTACTTGCTGTTTTTAATAGGTTAGTTTACACTAAACAACATAGATATTTCATGTTAATCACACGGTCATTCTAAGCACCTACACTCTTGTTGTCCACGTTTTTCTCCTTGAAGGCCTTTAAACATCTTGTCTTGAGCTTCAAATTCTCCAATTGCCAATATCGAAGGGATATTGTATTTATAAGAATAGGTTTTGGAGTGGTTTAGGCTTCAAAAAGACTCTCTTCCGCAGTTGGACTTCCGTTGGATGAGCATAGAGGAGTTTACAAACTTCCTAACCTCTAGAACCGGATTATCTCGGCCAAATCAACCTTATCAAAATTAGGCAAAATCGCGTCGCCCTAGGGAGACATCTTTCATCCAATTAAACGTTAAAAACAGAAACAAAATCCGGAAAGAAAACCGAAATAGATTAGGAAACCTAAATTGTGTCTTGCCTCAGAGACATCTTTCAGTTAATTAGGAAATTAGCTAAAAATCAAATTGAAAATCGAAACAGATTAAGAAACCTAAATAGTATCTCCTTAGGGCGACATTATTTAGTTAATTCCATCCTGATTAGGAAATTTGATTTCAAATTAATTTATGCTAAAAAACTAAATGGCGTCGTCCTTGGGCGATGTCATTCAACCAACTTTTCGGGAAAATCAATAAAAATTAATTAATGATTAAAGGTCAGACCATTTTAGGACATTATAATTGTGACATGAAATTTACTCAATATGATGTCAAAATTAACGTGTCTACAGTTGCAAGTAAGTCTATAAAAGAAAAATTGGAGCAGATGGAAAGGTTGAAACCTACAGGTTAGACTAGTAGTGAAAGAAGAAACTTATAAGCCAGACTGATAGCGAAAGGATATCGTCAAAGACAAGACATTGGCTACGACGAGGCCTTCTCACTAGTAGCCATGATTAAATCCATCAGGAGTTTGCTTGCCAACACTGCATATCATGATTATGAGATCTGGCAGATAGATGTGAAAATGACTTTCCTCAATAGAAATCTTAAAAAAGAGGTATATATGATACAACCTGAATGATTCACTTCGAAGGAGCATCGCGATAAAGTATGCATGCTTCTGAGGTCTACTTAGGGACTAAAGCAAGCTTTCTGTTGTTGGAACATAAGATTTGATGAGACAATCAAATCTTTTAACTTCATTAAGAATGAAGATGAACAATGCATGTAAAAGAAAGTGAGTGGCAGTGCAGTCACTTTTCTAGTATTGTATGTGGATGACATACTATTCATTCAGAATAATGTAGGTATGTTATCATCAGTCAAAACCTGGCTATCTAAGAATTTCTCTATGAAGGATTTAGGTGAAGCATCCTATGTGTTAGAGATTAAGATTTATAGAGATAGATGAAAGAAGATGCTAGGCTTGTTCCAATCCATGTATATGGATACTATTGTAAAAGGTTTGACATAGATAACTCCAAAAGGGATCTCATACCGATGAGACACAGAGTTTACCTATCCAAGGAGATGTCTCCTACAACTCTTGAAGAGAGAGAGAGTATGTGAGTAGGGTTTCCTACGCCTCTGTAATAAGGTCCATTATATATGTCATGCTGTACATTATGTACGTTATGCTGTGTATAAGACCTGATATAGTATATGCTCTAAGTGTTACGAGCAGCTATCAGGCAGATTTAGGTAAACAACACTAGATAACTGTTAAGTGTATCCTTAAGTACTTGAGAATGACTAAAAATATGTTTATGATATATAGAGGAAAAGACTTGAAACTTTGAGGTTACACTGACTCGAGTTTTCAGTCTAACAAAGATGATGGCAAATCAACTTCAAGGTTTGTTTTTATCCTAAATGGAGGGGTAGTAAGTTGGAAAAGTTCCAAATAAGAAACTACTGTTGATTCAACAACTGAAGCTAAGTATATTATTATTGTTGAGGCGTCTAAAGAAACGGTCTGGATGAAGCTCATCATTGAGTTGGAAGTTGTCCCAAGCATCTTTGATCATTATCATTTGTTTTGTGACAACAATGAGACAATTGTGCAAGTAAAGGAGCCGAGGTCTCATTAGAAATAAAGGCATATTCTGCAATGTTGTCATTCGATTAGAGAGATTATAGCTAGAGAAGATGTAACAGCAGATAGAATATCATCTAGTGATAACATTATAGATCCACTAACTAAGTCATTACCTCCAAATGCGTTTCGATGTCATCTTGAGCTGATCGGTATCATGAATGTACATGATTGACTTTAGTGCAAGTAAAAGATTGATGGAAACATATGTCCAACAAGCCAATCAAATGAGTTATTGATGGCATCATTTCATGTAATTATATCATTCTTGTTAATAATAAATGTCATTTCTTCATTACATCTTATTATTTAATGTGTGTTTCCCGTTTGATGTGATGAAGTCCTATAACACATGAAATGATGATTGAATCATAATGAGGTTATGATAATGAGATCAGTCATCTAAATGTATGTGTTCAAATTATTCCAGGTCATAGGATCTCCAAGATGGGAGATTAAAGATTTGAATAGGCCAATGCACGTAGTACTTACTCATACGAAGAGGGTGACTAATCTCATAGTCACTAGTATGGTGATACTAAGGTACATGTATGGGTGCTCATTAGGAGAATGAGTTCACTAAATTAATTCAACTTAGAATTCTCGAATGGTCATCATACTGGCTGTCAATCGGGATATTCTATAGTCACAGTAGCATAGTTGGATCCTAGACTTGAGTCACTAATGATGAGTTGCTTGAGTGACACTGAGTATTTGATTACTAACTTAAGGATCCCAAGTATGTGATTCTACATAGTCAATTATTCGGATTTGGTGGAAATTTCGCGAAGGCAATTGAGTTGAGAATAAGAGATCATTCACTCACAGTACGTCATCGGAGAGAGGATGTCCAATACAATAGTACTAAAAAATCTCTGGCTAGAGTTTGATAGTTAAATGGAAAATGAGTTTTCTATTTGATTTAATATTGAGTGCAAGGTTCCATAAGGTTAAAACATATCAAAGTTTGATAGTTAAACCATACCCTGGTCTGATTGTGACATTGCATGGATGATGATCTATAACAATATAGTATTTGTGGATGAAAAGTTACGATTAGTGGGTTGCATATCCCTGATGTATTTTGAGATCATGAGATGTAGCTTGATGCCATTCATGATCGGAAAGCTCAAAGGATTCATCATGCAATGATGGATTATCATGTGATGATGGATTATCGATCACGTGATAATCATATTAAAATTTATTATAAGATAATAAATAATAATTAATTAAGCCAAATAAGTTGTTTTTAACTTAATTGGATGAAAATCTAATAGACAGTTGCACCTAGAGGGTCACACATAAAAGAGTTCTCACAGATCTGGAGAGGATTTAAGTTTATATAAACTTTTGAATTTTTGTGAAAAATGTTGGGAGTCTATAAACATTTGCTATAAAGGGACCCTAACTAGGCTTTAAGGTTTTTCTCTATGACCAACCTTCATCCTCTCTCCCTCTCTCTCTCTGGAGCCACCTTCTCTCTCCCCTCTTTCACGGTGGAGTTGAGATCCGAGCAAAGTTCGCAGAGCGCGGAGGAGATCTAGATTACTGCATGGACTCGTCTAGATATGTCTAGAGGCTAGACACTTAAACAACTTGCAATCCCGAGGTCGACCACTCGTTCATCTCCAATTCAGTAAGGGATTTTCATTCCCACAATGGTGAAGATTCGATCTTCATATTTTTATTTATTATTTTGTTGCGATCTAAACACTCGAGAATTAATGCACGTAGATCGAAGAAAGATTTAATTAATTTTTAATTCCGCTACGCTTCCGTTCTTCCCATTATGAATCTTACAATAATAACATAAAAACGATGCAAATGAAAAGAATAGTGGAAAAGAAGATAAAGAGAGTCACTTCCTTTGAGAGATTTGAGCTCAGTAATATGTTCTCTCCTCTCTAACTTGATCCTTTCTCTCCTCCTTGTGATCTCCCGTACTTCCTATGAGAAGAGGGGAGTAGGAAGGTATTTAAAGGAACAACATATCTGAAGTGCATGTAGAAGTTTTTAAGAAAATAGACGATACATCAAACACCTTGATAAGATGATAAGGATTTTAAAGCTTATGATAGAGATGGAACTGGGAGGAGACCATGTCTAACATTTATCATGATTTTAGGGTCCAGATAAAGGTAGAAAATGTTGTGGTTTCATGATTTATCTTATAGAGGGGATGCTAGGGGAAATGTTAGGCCAAAAGTGCACTTTTTAGGTCACATCAAACCCAGTTAAGGTTAGGTTCTACACAAATGGTGTAAGGTCTACAGAAATGTTGTACCTCTCTGTAAACATGTTGCATTGATGAGTTGTCTCCTTCTCTAGAAATAGACTTGAAGAACTTTAAATAATAATTAATGAATTAGTCTTTCTATAAATTTTGCACGTGGACTATTTTATAAAAATGGCCCTTTTCACTTAAATATTTAACAACAAAAAGAACAAAAAAGCATGTAAATGAATGAGTTTCTAATTAAAAAAAATCATCTATGATGGATCACAAATAATTGACATTAAAAAATAGACGCCATGAGATGATGATGGAGTAAGAGATGGTGCAAAATGGTCTCTAAACTTAAAAAGTGCATAAAGGAAATTGTTGAAAGTGGGCATTATATGATGATAGACCATGATGCCCAATGGTTGTAAATGGAACCCAAGATTCCAATATTCCAGCCCAATTTTGAATTCTAAAAATGGTTCTAGGTACATGAAATGGTTCTTAAGTAAATGGAAAGGGTATTAGAATTTCCAATAAATTGATGAAATTGAAATCAAAACTTACATGTTTAGTATCCATTTTTTTTTTGCACTCTTTTTTATTATAAATATTATAAATTGTTAAGAAAAATCAATCCAATAGTTAGATCAAAGATATAAAAGGTTAAGATGTAGAACCCTAACTTGCCTATCTTCTATTCTCCCAAGCTTCTAAACCAACATGCACATTTGCCCTTACCCCTCCTTTCCACCATCACCACCAACACTAGCCTCTCCTCACCCCATCACCAATGATGCTGCCACCATCTTCAACCTATCACCATCAATCATGTTGCCATTGTCGATGGAGGATGTCCTCACTTCCCTTCAGTACGCCACTATGAGTTCCAAGTGCCTTACCTCCTTCGCATCATTAGCCATGGTACCAACATCTCTCAAGCAACCTCTACCATTGACCCTGTAACGACCCGTCACCCTATAATCAAGGATTCGATTACTAAATGGGTACTGAATCATTAAAATTTGGAGCCAAACTAGGATCTCGATAAATCTGAGAAATAAATGATAAACTAAACAATCCCCATCACATCAAATTGTAAAGGAAGTGCAAGAATTAAAAATTATTACAACTTGATTAGACTCGGCAAATAACTACATATTCCAACTAAAAAGAAATAATTAAACATACAGGTCTAAAAAGGAAATAACAACTACATCGGGGCATACCCCGGAACAATGGCTGCTGACATATAACCCGAGACGAAACCCTCCACGCTACGTCTGCGTGGAATCCTCACTTGAAAACTGCATGGGTGAATCTCATCGAAATGGACTCAGTAGGAATCCTCCGATCCCTACCACCCACTCATGCACCTACAAGTGCAATAACACGAATAGGCAATTAAATAAGTAAAGCAGTAAACACAGTTCCCAAATTCCGATACGAAACACATGCATTTGAAGATGTAACAAGCATAACTCTAAAACCACTCGACTATAATCAATTCTAATACGATCCAACAGTGAAATTTAAGTTTCAAGATGTGAAAATTACCTTACGGGAGTAATTGAATATGTAACGACCTGCTACCCTATAATCGGAGATCCGATTATTAAATGGGTACCGAATCATTAAAAACTGGAGTCAAATCAGGATCTCAATAAGTCTGGGAAATAAATAATAAACTAAGCTAAACATCCCACATCACATCGAATTGTAAAGGAAGTATATGAATTAAAAATTATTACAATTCGACATGACTCAGCAAATAATTACATATTCCAATTGAAAAGAAATAATTAAGCATACAGACCTGAAAGGAAAATAACAACTACATCGGGACATACCCCGGAATAGTGGCTGCTCACACGCAATCCGAAACGAAACCTTCCACGCTATGCCTGCCTGGAACCCTCACCTGAAAACCGCATGGGTGAGTCTCATCGAAATGGACTCAGTAGGGATCCTTCGATCCCCACCACCCACTCACGCATCCACAAGTGCAACAACACAAATATAAGTAAATTAAATAAATAAAGCAGTAAACACAACCCCCAAAGATTCTCAAATTTCGAGATAAAACATATGCATTCGTAAATGCAACATGCACAACTTTGAAATCACTCCACCACGGAGTTTACAACCAACGTCTCGGCTAAACACACAAACCACGCGGCCGAACGCGGAAAACACCGACCCGCTGGGACCAAACAACAACCCCTCGGATAGCACTGGCTACTCCGGCTTGTCTTGCTCTAGGTGGTTCTGCTTCCCCCAGCACGAGTGACACTCCGAATGTACCACTCTCACACCGGTACTAGCTATACCCCAGGGTAGACCAGGTGACCCTCTCTCTAGGCGTCACCCCACCACTCTCACACCAATGCCGTGTCACTCCCACACTGACACAGGATGTCTAAGCCCTAACAACTGTTACTCTAGGTCCACGGTCGCACAAAATACAACACAGTGTGATCCGATCACGTAGAAATCATCGTCCTCGAAGTATGTTTACAAACATGCATTTAACCAGACTATTTAACAATGTAAACACATGTTAATTCCATGAATTAATGAGGTTCTGTCTTGAATCGCGTCCCCTGTGGCCGACGTCATTTAAGACCCCTAAACTGGTTCACACGAAAATTGGCCTTAGAAGATGACCTAAATCGCGTCGCCCCTGCCAGCCGCCATTTAAAATGGTGTCGCTATCCCCAGATGCTATTCAATACAGAGACATAATTCCTTAAATTGGCCTTATAACAAATTGGGCTAAATCGCATTTCGGGTGGCAGCCGCCATTTAAAATGGCGTCGCTGTCCCTAGACGCCATTTAGCACACGTAAACAGGTTCCCCTCCGGCCTCCCTCGAGTCACAAAGTGGGATTTCTCCTCCCCTAAATCGCACAAAAATGTCAAAAATGGAGAAAGTAAGGGAGAAACCTAATTATTTCATAAGGAACCCCTTAAAACATACTTTCTACCCCAGAAGCATCCACACATATTGTATGCTTCAAAGCGGAAAAAACATGGTTTTAAACAAAACACTGCGAGGATCGTCACTCTACCGGTTACTTGAACTCCTTCGTGCTCCTAGCCGCCGAACCGCCACGCTACAAGTCGCCGCCGGTACCGCCATGGACGCCGTCACTCCGGGACGTCGGCCGCCGTCCGGAGAGAGATGTGCCACGGAGGAGATGGTGGTGGTAATGGTGGAAGTTAGGGGGTTGATGGAGTAGAGGGAGAGGAGGAATGGGGAGAGGAAAGGAAGGAGAAGGGGGAAGGAGGAGCGGATGGATCGGAGAGAGGGAGGAGAGAGAAGAGAATGAGAGAAGGGAAGGAGGACTTCGGAGCGTCAACCGAAACTTGCTAAAACGCGTCGTTCTAGAACGACGCCAATCAGACAACACGACAGGGTCGTACACTGACAGATCTCTGAATGGCGTCGACCATGCAAGACGTCATTCAGACGATAAGACCGGGGCTGTACTCTCGCGACCCAAAATCGGCCCACGTGGCACATTCTAAAAAACGTCCTCCTAACCCGACGTCGTTTGAACCACGTCGTACCCATGCCCCAGTCCTACAATGGCCCAAACTAAGGGGTCCGACACCAAAAGCGACCCGATAACTAGATCCAAAACCTCAATCCTTATAGAATATTTAAAATTTTATGGTGATTTAATTTTTTTTCAACATGTGAGTGAGACCAAAATGTACTATGCAACTAAGTTGTACAGAAGGCCTTAGTTGCACCATAACATTCGCGTGTACATATAGAGAGAGAGAGTCATAAAATATATAGTATTAAATATTACACTATCTAGGCCATCCATTTTGTAAAGCACCGATGCACGAGAAATATGAATTTATGCATTCAATGCATCTAATTCATTGTGAATATTTTTTAGTCGTAGAGAAGATTCAACAATTTGAATTAAAAATTAGAGTTCGATCAATATATTTTTAGAGTAGGTAACACTGTGCTTATGTTCCCACTAGCGACAATGAAACCCTCCTCTCTCTCTCTCTCTCAATCTATATATATATATATATATATATACAAAGAGAGAGAGAGAGAGAAATGCCATGGTGGTAACATGAAATTAGGTTGTACGTATTATTTTCAACTTTTTTCTTCATATTTAAAAAGTAAAATTTATCATAAATTTTAAATATTTAGTTACCCTCTTAAGATTATTTTCATTCCTTGTATTTTATTTTGATCATCTGATTGTATCTGATCATAAAAATTTAGTCGTGACTGTTCATCGGTATTTCTAGATATGATTTTTAAAAGATTATAAATAATAATAAAAAAATAAAAATTTGGTCACATTACCTTAAGATTTATTATAACTTCTGAGATTTTAATATTCATCATCAATTTACTCGCATTTGATTAGATGGTTATAATCAATTTAGATAACGATTTAATAATAAAAATTAAATTTTAAAAAATAAAAATTAGAGTAGGGAACCCTCACCAAGTTAAGACATCATTTCATATAATTATCTTATTCTTATTAATAATAAATGACATTTCTTCATTCCATCTTATTATTTAATATGTATTTACCGTAAGTCCTGTAACACATACAATCATGACTGAATCGTAATGCAATTATGATAGTGAGATCGGTCATCTAAATACATGTGTTCAAATTATTCCTAGTCATAGGATCTACAGGACGGAAGATTGAAGATCCGGATAAACTAGTGCACATAGTACTTACTGATATAATGAGGGTGACTAATCTCATAGTCAGCAGTGTGGTGGTACTAAGGTATATGTGCAAGTGCTCATTAGTATAATCTGTTCACTAGACTGATCTGACCTAGAATTCTTAAATAGTTATCATACTGATTGTCAATCGGAATATTCTACAGTCATAGTAGCATAGTTGGATCTTAGATCTGAGTCTCCAAGGATGCGTTGCTTGAGTGCCACTGAATATTTGATTAACTTAAGGATCTCAAGTCTGTGATTCTATATAGTCTATTATTCGAACTCAGTGGGATTCTCGTGAAGGTAATTGAGTTGACAACAAGGGATCATTAACTCTCGGTATGCCATCAAAGAGAGAATGTCCTATAAAATGGTACTAAAAAATCTATGGTCTAAATAGAAAAAAATTATTTAATTTAATATTGAGTATATCAGGGTTTGACAGTTAAACCATATCCTGATCTGACTAGGGCATTGCATGGATGAGAATCTATAGTTATGCGGTATCTGTGGACGAAAGGCTACGATTAGTGGGTTGCATATCCTCGCTGGCTTTTATGATCATGTGGTACAACTTGATACCATTTATGATCAAAAAGTTCAAAGGATTCATCACGTGATGATGGATTATCGATCATGTGATAATCGGATTAAAATTCATTATAAGATAATTAATAATAATTAATTAAATTAAATAAGTTATTTTTTACTTAATAGGCTAAAAATCAAATAGACAGTTGGACCTTGAGGGTCACACGCAAAAGAGTTGTTACATATAATTTTAGTTTATATAAGCTTTTGGGTTTTTGTGAAAAATATCGAGAGTCTATAAATACTTGCTATGGAGGAATCCTGGCCAAGTTTTAAGATTTTTCTCTACGACTAACTGTCATCTTCTCTCCCCCTCTCACTCTCTGGAGCCACCTTCTCTCTCCCCTCTTTGTTCATAGTGGAGTTGATATCTAGACAGAGTTTGCAGAGTGCAGAGGAGATCTAGACGATTGTGGGGACTCATGTAAATATATCTAGAGACTAGACACTTGAACAGCTCGCGATCCCGAGGTCGACCATTTGTTCATCTATAATTTGATGAGGAATTTTCATCTCGACGATGGTAAAGGTCCAATCTTTATGTTTTTATTTATTATTTCGCTGCGATCTAAGCACCCAAGAATTGATGCATGTTTATTGAGAAAATATTTAATTAATTTTTAATTCTGTTCCTCTCTCATTCTTCCCGTTATGAATCTTACAGTAGTGTCAGACCTAGGTTCTCGGTTATGTTTGGATCATTTTGATGCATTTGTGTTATTTTTCGCCATCGCATGCATATTTTTTTAGAGCGACTTCGTCGGGGGCGTGCATGCGATGCCGCTATTGATCTGACTACCACAAAACATTTGTGAGTAGTTGGATATATTGTTGAAGTCGTGGGATGAGATTTGTGCACTTGGATGATGCCTATGGGTTGTTTAGAATGCCCCAAAAAGTCGTTTTGTCATCTACGTGCACAGATCCATGGGCATGAGGTTTTTATTTTTACCACACCGAATCTTATCCAAAATCTCTTGGAAAGGTTCTAGAAATATTAGGCATTGAAAATTGCTCGAGTTAGAATTATTTTGGAGATGTTTGGGCTCCAACATAGTGAAAAAGACAGTCGTGGGAGTTTAGAACTCCCAGAGGGAACAGCTAGCAAGAACTCTGGCCACCGTCGAGCGGAGCACCGTCGGATGGTGCCAGTTGTTGCCAGATGGGCGGCCACTGGCGGTGGCGTTGGTGGCCCCGTGATAGCACTGATGGCCCCATAGCAGTGCCTGGCGTCGTTGTTGCTTATGTTGCGCGTAGGTGGGGAGCTGCAACGGGCGACAGAGATGGGGGCGTGGATCTGGCACGGACCCCTTCGTGGGTCCGCCGGACCGTCCTCAGATCCAGACCCGTGTCGGATCCACAAGGGTCTATATAGCCCCTTTTAACCCCATTAGCCTCGTTTAAAATCCATTTTAAGCCCATTTAGCCCATTTAAAAAGAGGATTTAAATCTTTTGAAGGTCTTAAAATGTTTAAGACATTAACATTTATTTTTAATATAATTAAAAGGTTTTTAATTTTTTTAAATTCCTTCAATTATATCAAAGGATTTATAAACCCTCCTTTTTAAAGTTAACAAGTTTTAAAAAAAAATGTTTTAAAAATTGTTAAGTTTAGTTAATTGTTAACTTAAATATTTTATTAATTATGATTAAAATATGATTCTAATTGATCAGATAATTATTTCAGTTTGAAATTCGATGTGCAATGATGGGAAATACTTTATTGTTTAAATTGTTTAGACATGTTTATGTTTAACTAAAATTATTTAGTTTATAAAATGGTTTTAATTATATTGTGAATATAATTAGTATTTTGAATAACTATTTCAATATTAACTATGTGATCGTTAACACTCAAACTCATGTGATATGTTTGTGTGCCTCCCTCTCTCTATAAAATCCAAGTTGTAATTTTTATCTTCCACCAAAAATGTACTTCCCTTGATTAAGATCAAGGTTTCTTGTTATTTTATGTATATTTGTGGGCCTGCGAGCTCATTTTGTTAATTACATGTAATTTTAAGAAATAGATTGGACATGGAGAAAGGACGACCATTGAACAAAGATTCACATTATGAAGGGCATGGGATGCGAAGGCCAATTGCGTTCACTTTTTGTGCTATGTTGTGGTTCACTGACGGGCTCTAGTATTACCATACATATTTAAAAGTTCATAATCATCTATGTGATTTTAACATATATTTGATATATATTGGATGTGTTACTAGTTAGATATCTCTTATACGAGTATATATATGATGCTCCAAAGACACATATCTATGTAACACTATTATTGATGAGACTAAAATTATAAAATTTCTCCTTGTTTAAATATTAGGTTGTTAAACGTGAGGTATTAAGAATGACCCACATAGTCTTT
The DNA here is from genome assembly GCA_030544215.1 of Zantedeschia hybrid cultivar. Taxonomy (NCBI): domain Eukaryota; kingdom Viridiplantae; phylum Streptophyta; class Magnoliopsida; order Alismatales; family Araceae; genus Zantedeschia; species Zantedeschia hybrid cultivar. Next base: position 49,383,938 of record JARZZO010000009.1, read on the forward strand.
CGTTGTTATAGTCTAGATGAGCTGGCCTTAGATTGAGTGAGGTTGCTATATTGTCACAAGGTCCACTCAACAAAAGGTCAGTAACCTAGACTAAGGCTTACACCAGACTTTGGGATGAGTGACTAGCATAGCTTTGTTGTTCTGTCAAGTTGTGTCAAAAACCCATTCTTATAATGTAACAAACGGGTTCAACCTAACCAGACTTTGTTATTTGTTATGCTGCCATAAAGTTACAAGTGTTCTATAGGCTGAATATGACTGAGAATTGCAAAGAATGGCAATTGACAAGAGCTACCTACCCATTAAGTATGGGGTGATTTGTTGTGCTATTACAAGGCCATCACCATAAAGTTAATGGGATTCTGGTCCCCACTAGAATACCATCGGTGTAATCTTGTCTTTGCATATAGAGGGTTATGCAAATTTGTCAAAAATTAGTGGGAGTTTTAAAATTAGGATTAAAGACCATATCTTAATTTGTTGAAAGAATATCTATGCACATTTTTACCTTGTATACCAACATGTCGAATAATCCGTTGAAAGGCATACTTGATGCCAACAGGCTTACTGATCCTAAATATAGTGACTAGCTCAGAAATTTGATAATTGTTCTCATTACTGAGAAGATAGTCTACTTCTTGAAAGGCATATACCTCCATTACTTGCTGATGATACAGAGGAAGGCGAAATCCTTCTTTATGAGAAGCACAAGGAAGATGCCATTTTCGCCCAGTATTATATGTTGGCATCTATGACTAATGAGTTATAGAGGCAACATGAGAAGATAGATGTTAAAGGCATTCTGACTCATCTTGAGGACCTTTTCGAGCTTAGAGTAGAACCGAGCAATATGAGATATCAAAATATTTGTTCGGGGCAAGAATGTATGAGTTAATATTTGTGCATACACGTGTTTTTAAGATGATTGAGTGGAATGAAAGATCAGCAGAATTGAGTTTTACCATGAAATGGGAATATACTGTTAATTTGATTATGCAATCTCTTTCTAGCTCATTCTCCCAATTCATGATGAACTTTAGCATGAACAAGATAGAATGATCTCTAACAGAGCTTCTAAACAGGTTAAAGACTGCTGAGAGTACTATGAATAATAGGAAGCCTCTAGTGATGCTTGTTGGTAAGACTAATAAGAAGAGGAAGACTCAACATACCTTTAAGAAAGACAAAACAAAAAAGAAACCATAGCAGGTGAAGGCTGTCAAGAAGGACAAGGGCTAATGCTTCCATTACCACAAGGAAGGGCATTAGAGGAGTAATTGCAAGTTGCATCTTACAAAGAAAGCAAAGCAAAAGCTTAGGGAAGCTTCATGTATGCTTATGATTGACCTTAACTTGTCATATAGATCCACATCGCACGTATTAGATATTGGATGTGCATCTCATATCTACAAAGATTTGCAGGTGCTGACAAACGGTAGGCGGCTGAACAAAAGAGAGGTTGACTTGCGATTAAAAAATGGAGGAAAGGTTGCTGCACTCACCGTCGGACGTGTGAACCTCAAGTTACCCTCAGGAGTTATCTTAAGACTTGAAGAATATTTTATATTCTATCAATCATTAAGAATATTATTTTCATTTTATACTTAGATAAATATCGATTTATTATAAATTTTAGAAATAAAAGTTGTTCTTTGTTCTTAAATGGTGAATTGTTTGCTAGTGGGAGCTCAGTAAATATTTTATTCATGTTAGATATAGATACTCCTGTGATGTGTGTGGACAAACCTCTGGCATGGTACGCTTGGTTATATTAATGAGGAAAGGCTAAACAAGTTACATAAAAATAGATACATTGATCCGTTTGATTATGAATAATATGCAACATGTGTGTCTTGCCTCATAAAAAAGATGATCAACTCTCTATTTATTGAATATGAAGAGAGAGTTAAAATGTTGTTAGAACTTATACATTCTGATGTATGTGGACCTATGTCCACTAAGGCCAAAGGAGGTTGCTCATACTTTATCACTTTTACTAATGATTTCTCTATGTATGGATATGTGTACTTAATAAAGTACAAATCTGAGGCCTTTGAGAAAATCAAAAAATTTAAGAATGAAGTAGAGAAACTTATTGGAAAGAATATCAAAGCTCTTCTATCAGATAGAGGAGGAGAATACTTAAGTACATAGTTCACACAATATTTGAAGGATAATGAGATATTATCTTAGTGGATACCTCCTTACACATTTCAACTAAGTGGTGTAACTGAGAGGAGGAATTGTATCTTGTTGAACATAGTAAGATCTATGATGTGCTTTGCTAAATTAGCCTTATCATTATGGGGCTATGCCCTAGACACAGTTGCTCACTTATTGATCAAAGTTTTATCTAAATCTTCCATTCCATATGAGATGTGGAAAGGAAAGAAACTAGACCTTAAACATGTTAAGGTTTGGGGATACCCTGCACATGTTAAAAGATATAGCCTAGACAAATTAGAGTTTAAAAGTAAGAAGTACAGATTTGTGGGATATCCTAAGGAAACTTATGGATATTATTTCTACCAACCTAGCGATCAAAGAGTGTTCATCGCTAAATGTTCTATATTTCTAGAAAAGGAATACGTCTTTGAAGAAAACATTGGGAGCAAGACATAACTAAAATTCTAAAACCACAAACAGGCAATGTGTTGCCTCAGGAACTTGATCAAAATGACACATAGACTGTTCGTAGGTCTAGCCGTGTGTCTATTCAACCAAATAGATATGTTGGACATATCTCTGATGAAAAGAATAAGGTACAGTATAATGAAGATGATAATCCTAAAACCTATGAGAAGATAATAAATAGTATTAATTCCAGGAGATGGCAAGAGGCCATGAAATCTGACATGGTTTCCATGTACTCCAACCAAGTTGAAACTTGGTAGATTCACCTAAGGATAGTGTATCAAGTGGTTGTTGTAGGTGCTCAAATATGGTGTGTGATTATCATGAATATCATGTTCATATGAATAATAAAAATAACTAATTAAAGATCGTGATCACCAGAAACGAAATGTTTCAAAAGAAAAATTGATCGCTACTAACTTTGCAACTGGGAGAATGTAGATTCTTTGTTCCTCTCTTTCGGCCAGCCGAAAAAGGAGAGTCCTTCCTTTTCTTCACTTTTGTTTTTGTGCTTTATTTTATTGCTTTGCTCCTTTTCTTCTTTCCTTTGAATCTGTAAACCTTGCTAGAAAAATCAAACAAACAAAGAAACTTATGTAAGAACTAAAGTAGTGTAGTATCTATCCAAACTAATAATTCTAACATACAACTAAACAAAAAGGACTCACTTGTTTTGATTCTTTAAACCTTTATCATGAACATAGGTTTGGAAAAAGATGATGTGGGTGTGTGTATATGGATTGATGTGATGAAAAATGTGCAAAACAAAATTTTAACTAGATAGAATTAATGAAAGATTAAATAAAAACTAGAAAGAAGGATGGTTGGTTGGCCCCTTCATAGCTTTGGTCTTCAATAGGCTTAAAAGGATGAAGAGGATGAAGCTTCTCTTGCTGTCTACGTTTTTTTCTTTGAGGGCCTTTAAACATCTTGCCTTGAACTTCAAATTTTCCAATTGCCAACCTTTTTCAAAGATTTAAGGGATATTGTATTTATAAGAATAGGTTTTGGAGTGGTTTAAACTTCAAAAGGACTCTCTTCTGCAGTCGGACTTACCTTGGATGAGCATGGAGGAGTTTACAAACTTCCTAACCTCTTGAACTGGATTATCTCAGCCAAATCAACCTTATCAAAATTAGGCTAAATCGCGTCGCCCTGGGGAGACGTCTTTCATCCAATTAAGCGTTAAAAACAGAAACAAAATTCGGAAAGAAAATCGAAATAGATTAGGAAATCTAAATCACGTCTTGCCTCAGAGACATCTTTCAGTTAATTAGGAAATTAGCTAAAAATCAAATTGGAAATCGAAACAGATTAAGAAACCTAAATAGAGTCTCCCTAGGGCGACATTATTTGGTTAATTACATCCCGATTAGGAAATTTGATTTTGAATTAATTTCTGGTAAAAAACTAAATAGCGTCATCCTTAGGCGACATCATTCAACCAACTTTCCGAGAAAATCAATAAAAATTAATTAATGATTAAAGGTCAGACCATTTTAGGACATTATAATTGTGACATGAAATTTACTCAATATGATATCAAAATTAGCGTGTCTACAGTTGCAAGTAAGTCTATAAAAGAAAAATTAGAGCAGATGGAAAGGTTGAAACCTACAAGTTAGACTAGTAGTGAAAGAAGAAACTTATAAGCTAGACTGGTAGCGAAAGGATATCGTCAAAGACAAGACATTGGCTACGACGAGGCCTTCTCACTAGTAGCCATGATTAAATCCATCAGGACTTTGCTTGCCAACACTGCATACCATGATTATGAGATCTGGCAGATAGATGTGAAAATGACTTTCCTCAATATAAATCTTAAAGAAGAGGTATATATGATACAACCTGAATGATTCACTTCCAAGGAGCATCCCGATAAATTATACATGCTTTTAAGGTCCACTTAGGGACTAAAGCAAGCTTTCCGCTGTTGGAACATAAGATTTGATGAGACAATCAAATCTTTTAACTTCATTAAGAATGAAGATGAACCATGTATGTAAAGAAAGTGAGTGGCAATGTAGTCACTTTTCTAGTATTGTATGTGGATGACATACTACTCGTTCATAATAATGTAGGTATATTATCATCAGTCAAAACCTGGCTATTTAAGTATTTCTCCATGAAGGATTTAAGTGAAGCATCCTATGTGTTAGGGATTAAGATCTATAGAGATAGATCAAAGAAGATGCTAGGCTTGTTCCAATATATGTATATGGATACTATTGTCAAAAAATTTGACATAGATAACTTCAAAAGGGGTCTCATACCGATGAGACACAGAGTTTACCTATCCAAGGAGATGTCCCCTAAAACTTTTGAAGAGAGAGAGTATGTGAATATGGTTTCCTATGCCTCTGTAATAAGGTCCATTATGTATGTCATGCTGTACATTATGTACGTCATGCTGTGTACAAGACTTGATATAGTATATGTTCTAAGTGTTACGAGCAGCTATCAAGCAGATCTAGGTAAACAACACTAGATGGCCGTTAAGTGTATCCTTAAGTACTTGAGAAGGACTAAAGATATATTTCTAATATATAGACGTAAAGACTTGAAACTTTGAGGTTACACTGACTCGAGTTTTCAGTCTAACAAAGAGGAGGGCAAATCAACTTCAAGGTTTGTTTTTACCCTAAATAGAGGGGCAGTATGTGTAGACACGCTAATTTTGACATCATTTTGAGTAAATTTCATATCATATAATAATGCCTCGAAATAGTCTGATATTTAATCCTTAGTTAATTTTTATTAATCTTTCTAGATTAATTATCTAAATGACGTCGGTCAGACAGACATAATTTAAGTTAATTAATTAAATTGATTTTAACTCAAATATGAAAGATTCTAAAAGACGTCGACATGTGTAGACGTCATTTAGTGTTTTATTCTTATTTCGATTATTAATATGATTTTTAATTAATTTATTAATTAGCTAAAAGACGTGTGCCAGGCACAACGCTATTTAGGTTTCCTAAGCTGATTCTGTCTCTTCTTCCCGATGTTTATCCTTATCTTAATTAGTCTAAAAGGCATCTCCCATGGACGACGCGTTTTAGATAATTACAGATAATGATGAATTAATCTGTGTTTATCTGTTTGTTAGTTGGATAAACTTCAAATCCTTTCATGTTAATCTTTAAGTAACTATGGTTGCATGAACTTAAGTCTATAAATATCCAACCCTTTGGTCATTAAAAAGTTAGTGATGATAGTGATGATAGCGACAATTGAGTAAAAATTGAGCAAAGAATCTTGGCGACGACATCCAGACGCTGAAGGTGCAGCTACTACTTCCCGGAGTCTTCATCCTTTTTTCATCCATTCCTTGTCCATTCAAGAGCTTTCAAGACCAAGGCTTTCCAGGGACCATCCAACTTAGTTCTTAATTGATTGCTACATCTTTCTCATATTTTCATCACATTGCATCATAATTTCATCACATCATTCCATGCAACACACACTCACTAGCATAATTTCAAGCCTATTTGTTTAAGGGGTTTCAAAGACCATCAAAACAAATGAGTTCTTTGTTTAAGTTGTATGATCAAAATCTTAATTAGAATAGATACTACCTCTACTTGAGTTCTTATTATTTTCTTTTATCTTTATTTGTTGCAAGGTACAAAGGAGATAAAGAGGAGAGAATCAATAACAAGAAAATCTGGATGATCCTCAAAGTCCGATAAACATTCAAAGTAAGAACAAGGTCAAAAGGGCACTCCTTCTTCAGCCGGCTGAAGGAGGGGAATCAAGGACTCCAACATCTCCCAATTCCAAAACAGATAAGTGATCAATCTTTTCTTTTGTAACTTTTTAGTTAAAAGTTTATGGCGATCACATTCACTTAGTTTCTTTAATAGGTTTATTTGTCACATAATCAACATAACTTTTTCATGATAATCACACACCTAATTTGAGCACTCACAGCTTTTTGGCGATCACGGTGGGACTTGGTCTCGTCATCTTTTAATCTTTGTTCTTGCTTTTCATCAATTAGGCACCCATGGTGCACCACCTGTGTCTCTTGACAAGCCCTCACCGATCGGTGGGGTTTTAGTTTAGTTGTTATTCCCACGTGCACCATGTGCACACCCTTGTGGCAAGATCTTGCCCTCCCCGTTTGATTGATTGGAAAGTTGTGGTTGTGATAAGAAGATTGTGTGATTGATTGATATTTTAGTTGTTTATCTGATGAAATTATCCTGTTAAAAATTGAAAAAAAAGAATCGCATGAGCCGATTATTTACTGCTTTCATCATGTTTGTTTGAAGAGGAATCGATCCAGAAGTTCCTCCTGAATTGTTGATTCTGCGACTTGAAAAGCGTCCAAGAACAGCGACGCGTTTCATACCGCGTCGCCTAACCCACATGCCTTTCAGGCAATTTTCTCTGTTGTTTGCTGCCTGAGATTCTGCGAAAAAAATAAGGTTCTGTTTGAATAGCGTCGACCAACAGCGACGCGATTCAGGCAGTTTCTTGTTTTTCTTTAGTTCTCAGATTTCTGATCTGCTTGCTACTACACATTACGTAATAAGCATTAGAGGCCATCGAGGCCACAGGTCATACGTACTGTGGCTAACACCCCCCTTTTCTCTTAAGAACACCTTTCTTGACGTCTTCACCTCTCTCTGATTGGGTCGGTCCCTCGATCAAACTAGAGTGGTTGGCGTCAAAGACCTCCGTAAGTCCCCAAAATCAAGGTATTCCTCCTTGTTCATCGGGCTAGTTGTACCAATCGAAGTCCTGGTTAGATTTTCATAACGTTGTGAAAGAAAGCCATAGAGTATAACGGTGGAAATTGAACTGAAACTAGGATCCTACCCGTTGAGTGAATTTGTGATTAATTGAATCCAAATAACCCAACAAGGAATCCTGAAATAATGTTAAACATCCACTTGATTGCTTAATCTCTGTGCAACTCGTCTGCAAATCTTTGAAAAAAAATCTGATATCATGCTACTTCGATCATATAGGGATTTGAGCATGGATCTAGATGCCCTAGTCAACTACGAGGGAGATGCTAATGCCCCTCTTGAGTCTGATTACCACTTTGAAAGTGGGGGAGATGCTGTTGCCCCCCGTAATCTCCATTCTTGTCCAGTTCGATATGAGGGAAACCACCAAATCCCTCTTCCTTGTGCTCATGATCAATATTTTGATCTTCCTCTGCATGTGCATGCGGTTTCTAATCCTATTTTCGAGGGGGACATGAACCCAAATGATCCCTCATCCTCTGATCCCTCGGATCTAGTGAATGCTTTAGGAGTTCTTGCCTCCCGTCTGGATCCTCGACAGTTTGAGGCAATCCAGTCTATTTTGAAGGGGAAGATGTCCATACAGTTTACCGAGCCGAATCCTGTGGCTCCCCCTATTATTCCTCAACCACCTCCCCATTATGCTTCATTCATTCACCAGGCTATGGAAGGCCATCAAGTCTCAACGTCTTGGCCAGCTGGGCCACAACTTTCTTCCTCGAGGCAACTAGTCAGGCCGTTGACGCCTACTTACCAAAATGCCCTCGGGCATGGCAGAAGCTCTGCCGGACCCCAGCCCTATTGTCCCCCATACCCTGCATACTCTAGGCAACAGGCCTATCATGTACCTCCCCCTCCCCCTCCTCCCCAAGTTGATCCAACGACACAAGCTCAGCTTGCAAAGATGGAGCATATGGATGAACAGTTCAACAACCTTCAGAAGATGATGGGAGTTAAAGCTGCACCTAAGATTAACCTGCCAAGTCTACCTGTGTTCCATTTGTTGCCCTCCGAAATGCCAGTGTACCGAAAATACAACGGTACTGGTAACCCCTTCACTCATTTAAAGGAGTTTATGTACGAGTCATCTTTCTAGCAAAACGACAAGAGGTCGTTAGCATTTTTGTTTAGGAAGTCATTGGAGGGACCAGCCCTCGAGTGGTTCTTTTCTTTAGAACCTGCTGAAGTAGAGGACTATGGTATCGTGTCACGAAAATTCATTCAACGATACCAGGATAGAGTTGCCCCCTCTCTATCTATTACTGACCTGATAGCAGAAAAAATGAAGCCCAACGAGGAATTCGTCAGTTTTGCTGATAGATGGAGGGGCATGGCAGAAAAAGTGAAAGATCATCTGTCTGAGTCAGAGCAAGTAAAGATGTTGATTTCCAATGCTACACCTCAGTTTAAATTAGTCCTTGCCCTGAACAACTTGAACAGTGTGGCAGAGCTTTATGAAAGAGCGCGTTATTGTCAGAACGCTTTCAAGGACGCTACATTCTCTAATGTCTTTGACCCTCACCGACCTAGCAGGCCTCCACCTTGGAAGCCAGCCGTGCCAAATTCTCCTAGTATGGGTCCAACCACTGAGGGCACGCTCTCCCATGAGCAGGTTAGTAGCATGAACAACAATCAGTCCCAACAACCTCTAAGCCAGCAAGGTTACAGACCTCCGAATCAACAAGGATATAGACCTCTGAACCAGCAGGGTTACAGACAACAGTAGCCACAGTATTAGCAACCCTAGCAGCCGAACCCACAGTATCAGCAGCCTCAGTACCAGCGGCCTCAGCAGCCGAACCAGCAACCATAACAGCAGCCACAGCAGTAGCCACAACGGCAATTACAGTATCAGCCCCCACAACAGCAGTATCAGCCCCTACAACAACAGCAGTACCAGCCGCGCGCACCGCCGGTGTACCATAATGTACCTCCCCCTGCTAATTATAACTAGCAGAGAAAACCTCCAGGCCCAAAGAGGGCAAAATATCCAGTCCTTCCAGAATCCTTGTCAGAAATCTTCAGTGCTTTAATGGCAGCCAATGCCTTGGTCCTGCCATGAGAAAAAACAGTTTGGCCCCAAAATGCTGACACTTCCAGGTATTGTTATTTCCACCGACAACTTGGACACACCAAAGATACATGCTTCCAATTCTGAGATTATATTCATGATCTCAACGAGCAGGGAGGCATTGATTAAGAAGAAATGAAGAAGTATATATCCGCCTTGAAGGCGAGAAGACCACAACAACAACAACAACGGCAACAACAACCAAGAGCGTCGGCGCAGGCAGCAGCGCCTCCAAACATGGGTATAGTGCAAAACCCACTCCCGGAGCACCAAAACCAGAATCAAGTTGCTCCCATTTTAACAAATAGCCGATCCGAGGCTAATCGAGGGCAACAGTGGAAGATAGAGGACTCTTCCTCTATTTATTCAACAGGCCACACTTCGAACATCGCAGAACAACCACCACGCCGTACCCTCCATATACCTAAACCACGACCCGTTACCATCACACCAGTACCAACACCCGCATACCGTTTACCTACACCCATTAACCCATCACCACCGCCCGCTTTCCTTAAACCCATTAGCCCCCACGCCACTACGCCTCCATTAAACAACCCCCCGCAAGCTAATTACGCACCCCACATGCCATCTAGATCACTACTCCGCATACCGTTCCCCACATCACCTACTACTACCACCACTTACCCAAATACCATACAACCATCTAAGCTGTTACTCCGCGTGCCATTCCCTACTTCATCCACACCAACCACTTACCCCTCCACCATCCAACCATCTAGGCCTCTCATCTGTACCATGCCACCATCAACTCACCCTACGCCATCACCTGCATACCAACCCTCCACACCATCCACATCATCCACCAACCCTACGGTGCTCAAGCTGTCGCCCGGACCCTCCACAACTAAAGAACATGCACTCCGGAGTAGGAGGATCTTCAATAAGGTCTTTCTTCAATTAACAGTCAGAGACGGCCCGTCACAGCCGCCGGAGGAAGCGCATAATGATGAGAGTGCATCAGGCACTCAATATGACCTGTTGAAATATCTTGACAGAACACCGGCACGAATCTCTGTGCTTGAATTGATAAAGAGATCGAAGACCCATCAGGAAGCTCTGATGGAGTATCTACAAAAAGTGATGGTCAATGAATACGTGCCGGTGAAGAAGATCGCCACAATACTAGTTCCTCAGGGGGATCAGCCCTCTATCTTATTTTATGCCTCGGAACTAGCACCACCAGCAGCCAGGAGCATGGCTCTGAGTATTACAGTCAATATCTACAAGAAGGCCGTAGATGCAAGTTTGGTCGACACGGGGGCTTCAATTAATGTCCTGCCTTCGAAAACCCTTGAATTGTATGGTGTATCCAAAGAAAAATGGCTGCCTAGCCCTATCTCTGTAACAGCTTATGATAACTCCACCCGTTCCCCTCTGGGAATGGTCTATCTAAAAGTAGAGTTAGGCCCTGTATGTCATGCCGAGGTCGAGTTTCACATTTTGGAAATCGATCCTTCCTTGAATGCTATTTTGGGTCGTCCTTATATTAAAACCCTTGAGGCTATTCCCTCTACGAATCATCAGTGCCTCAAATTTCCCTACAAAGGACGAATCATTAAAGTTACGAGCATACCGATCCTTGCTGCTGCTCACTCCTTGAATATCAAGCCAACTTCTTCACCCGGCCGACAACCTTTTCTGTCAGTATTACAAGTCTACCGTCCGTTGGATGATCCTTTAAAAGCCTCCACTCTTACTTTTTATCCACTGGATGCTATAAAGTGGGGGAAGTGCATGAGTACCCCTGGTTGGAAAATAATGATGAAGGGTGGTTATCAGCCTGGAAAGGGCCTAGGCACACAATTACAAGGCAAAACCACGCCCCTCAAGGATAACCGAAGGATACCTAGAAATGGCCTGGGCTATAGGCCAAGAAAAGTGAAGCATGACATTGTTCAGCAGGAAGAAAATGAGGACAGCCAGAAGATATGGGACACAATGTCTACACCATGCAAAGAAGGTCGGGACCCCTTAACATGGACCCTATACACACATTTCGTCAAAGGGCCCGTGATCAGTCATGACAACACAGTGGTCATCACTTCCTGTTTTGACCTCCATGACATATATGGAAGAGACCTGGCCAAACATTGTTCAGAATTGCTAACGTACCAGTTCTTGGAGGCTCTGCGGCCAATGAAAAGGAGGAATTTCTAAGACCCTGAGTGTGAATGGTACAGATGGTTTGACTTAAGGGATCTATATATTGCATTGAATAGACGGTTTCTTGATCCTTCAGAGTTAAAGTGGCCGCCATAGATAGATGAACTGATTGAAGGGCCTGGTGCCATTTTTGACAAAAGAATACTGTTGTCTGAGGAAACAGATGAAGGGGAGCCAGATGATCCCTACGAAGCTGATTATACCATGGATCTTCTTTTGAGGGGGACTTATCCCTCTCACATTTTCACACTCCATATCTTATTCCGCACTCTGCTTCTGACCCCGACTTGGTCGCGGGTCATTATTAAAGATATTCCACGGGCTCCGCCCATCATAATCACCCTGTCCCCACGGGACTTTATTCCCCAACCTCCTCTCGATCCAGAGAGGATTTATGATTTAATCTGGAACATACTACTGTATAATCCCCCCAACCCTTTGGCCTTAGTGCCACTTCCTCCATCCCATTCTCCTCCTATCCACCTTCATTCTTGTTTTATGATTAATTCATCTTTTCTCAAAAAAAAAAATGCCAATTTGGCAACAAATTTTTCTCAGATCCTCATTGAAGAAACTTCCTACTTGTTTGATTGTACCCCATCGCGCGGGTCGTTCGGTCAAGATTCTCTTCTAGATCTACTATGCCCCTCCCCTCGGGAGGATTCTCCTGTATTTCCACCTGCATCCTATAATTTTCATTCTACTACGTCCTCATTAGGTCAGGATAAGGAGTCTAGTGAAGTTAGGGAGTCTAGTTCTAGGCAGGTTAGTCAGGTTAGAAAGTCTAGAAAATCTAAGGGTAAGCAAATTCCAGATAGATACCTATAGGATTTAGCTAATAAATACCTTTCTTGCTCTATGATCCTTCAGCTATTTGAGAATCCTATTCAGATGCCAGAAGATTGTGTAGATCATGAGTCAGTTAATGATGGATATGGGGTGTATGAATTGATACACGAAAAAGACCCCATTGTTGAAGATGAGGAAGCTAACGAGGACGTGGCTGAGGCATATGCTAGTGGAGTAAAAAGATTCGATGAACCCTTAGCTACCGTAGAAGAGCCCACCAAAGAGATCAATCTAGGGACTGAAGACGAACCTAAGGTTGTCCTCATTAGCAAAAATCTTTTCGAAATGGATAAGAAGGCAATGGTACAAGTTTTTAAGGATTATAAGGACACTTTCGCCTGGAGTTATGAAAATATGCTGGGGTTAGACTCATCACTAGTGGAACACAGGTTGACATTAAAGGATGGAGCTAGCCTGGTTAAACAGAACTTAAGACAATTCTACCCACAAATAGCTTTGAAGATGAAGGAAGAGGTCGATAAGTTACATAAAGTCAAATTCATTAGAGTTGTCCTCTATCCACAATTGGTGGCCAACATAGTCCCGGTTATGAAGAAAGACGGGAAGGCCAGAATCTGTATTGACTTCCGAGATTTGAACTGGACGTGTCCTAAGGATGATTTTCCATTGCCGCACATTGATGTACACATCGATAACACGGCTGGCTATGAAACTTTATCATTTATGGATGGATTCTCAGGATATAATTAGATCAAATTGGCAGAAGAAGGTCAAGAAAAGACATCATTCACTACACTTTGGGGAACATATTATTATGTCGTCATGTCTTTTGGATTAAAGAACGTTGGAGCCACTTATCAGAGGGCTATGATGGCAATATTTCATGACATGATGCATATCGATTTAGAAGTGTATGTAGATGACTTGTTAGTGAAATCTAAGACTATGGCTGAGCATGCCAAAGTTCTGGCAAGAGTATTAGAAATATCAAGTGAATATATTAGTTAAAGATGAACCCTAAGAAATGTGTATTCGGGGTATCCTCAGGGAAATTATTTGGATTCATTGTCAGTAAACGAGGAATTGAGATCGATCCCAACAAGAGAAAGGCTATCAGAGAGATGCCACCTCCCAAGAACTTGAAAGAGTTGAGAGGATTGATCGGGTAGTTGCAATTTATTCGCCGTTTTGTCTCCCAGCACTCACAAAGGTGTAAGCCATTCTACGAGCTTACCAAGCCGGGAGTCAAATTCAATTGGGACGATAAGTATCAGGAGGCGTTCGATGGATTGAAGAATTATTTGGCAAGTCCTCCTATTTTGAGACCACCATCTCCGGGCAAACCATTGATACTATATATTTCTGTCCTGGATGATGCAGTGGGGGATGTCCTAATACAAGAGGATGAAGAAGGAAAGGAGAGAGCAGCCTACTATCTCTCTAAACTTCTCAACCCCGCTGAACAGAGATACACAACGATGGAGAAAACATGTGCAGCACTTGTCTGGGTGGTTCAGAAATTGAAGCATTACTTTCTAGCCCATAAAGTCTATCTTATCGCTAGAATGAATCCGATCAAGTTTCTCCTTGAGAAATCTGTTCTTACTGATAGGTTAGCACGATGGCAAAGCTTTCTATCTCAATTTGATATCACTTACATTCAACAGAAAGTGATCAAAGGCTATGCCATAGCAGAACATCTCGTTCATCACCCCCTTCCTCTTTTTGATCCAGTCCGATCGGAGTTTCCGGATGAGGAACTAATGTCCATAGACCGAATCAAAGATGACATGTGGACTCTGCATTTTGACGGAGCTCTGAATACCCATAGAAAGGGTATCGGCATTGTTCTGTTATCACCTGAAGGTGTCACCATTCCACAAGCCTTTCAGCTTGACTTTCCAGTCACTAACAATATAGATGAATACGAGGCACTCCTTGCTGGCCTCGAGGCTGCTCATTTCCATGGTGCCACTAAACTCAGAATTATGGGTGATAGCCAATTGATTCTTCGCCAGGTGTTAACCAAATATCGAACTATTGATCCAAGCTTAAGCCTTATCAAGAGCTCACTTCTGCTTATGCTAAGTTTTTCATAAAATTGATCTTCATCCATGTTCCTAGGAATAAGAACATCTTAGCTGACACTCTAGTCTCACTTGCATCTTCTCTTAATTTTCCAATCAGCAAACAATCCGAATCAATCATCGTTCATAGGTGTCTTTCACCTGCCATAAAAGACCCCTCATTCCTTAGAACTAAGGAGAAGTTGTTGAAGAAGGTCAGAGATGGAGATATTGTGGAAAAGAGAGAGATTATGTTAACGGAGCTATTAGAAGAGATGGATGATGAACATAAACCGTGGTACTACGAAATTGCTAAATATTGTGAAGATTAATCATATCTTGAAGAAGCCACAGCTGAGGAAAAAAGGGCTATCAGGAGAGTTGATCAAAGATACACCCTAGTTGGGGGAGCATTATACAAAAGAGGTTTTGATGGAGTTCTTCTAAGATGTTTAGACGAAGATGAGCTTTGGAAGGTTATGGAAGGAGCTCGTACTGGAGTTTGTAGTGGCCATGTTAATGGACAGATGTTAGCAAAGAAAATCCTTAGACAATGATTCTATTGGCCAACCATAGAAGAAGATTGTATAGGATATGTCCGTAGGTGTGCCAAGTGTAAACTTCACGTTGACAAGATCCATTCTCCCACATCTTCACTCCATCCTGTTTCCTCCCCATGGCCTTTCTTCATGTGGGCTTTCGATGTCATTGGACCCCTTGGCAATCCTGATTCCGGCATTAAGCAGAAGTCTTTCATCCTCACGGCAATGGAATACTTCACCAAGTGGGCGGAAGTTGAAGCGTACACGGAAGTTAAAGCATCAACCGTCTGCAAGTTCCTCATGAAGAATATCATTATCAGATTTGGAGTTCCAAGCACCATCGTCACCGACAATGGACCGCAGTTCGTGTCACAAGAACTGAAAGACCTCTGCAACAGGTACAAAATTGCATTGCATCATTCATCTCCATATTATCCTCAAGGTAATGGCCAAGTAGAGGCATGTAACAAGACTTTGATAAAAATCATCAAAAAGACGTGCAAGTCTAATAAATTCACAGACTGGCCAGAAAAATTGATTGAGGCTTTATGGGCCTACCGAACTTCAATCCGCACGCCCACTGGGCAGACTCCTTATTCCTTAACATTTGGAATGGAGGCGGAAGTTCCATACAAGATCCTTATACCGTCATTAAGAGTACAATTGAATACGGAATTCTCCATTGATGAACACCGTTCAGCACTCCTTGCTCAATTAGAACTCTTAGACGAGAAAAGTGGTCAGCTGCTAATCATGTAAGAGTTTATCAAAATAGATTAGCACATTTTTATCAAAATAAAGTCATTGAACGTAAGTTCAAAGTTGGTGGAATAGTCGTCAAAAGAATTTTTGTAAAACCTGGTGATTCGCGTTCTAAGCTCCAACCCAATTGGGAAGGAGCATATGTTGTATCACATGCTTTTCCTGGTAACGCTTACCATCTTGTTAATGCAGAAGGACAAGAGTTAACTCACCCCTGGAATTGTCTGTATCTTAAGAAATACTACCCTTAAGTTAAAGAGTCGATCAGTATGGTGCAAAGACCAGTAGAATCAGAAAATTTAGAAACTCAAATTCCCTTATCAGTCTGAATAATTTAATTCAAACACATTACTATACACACTGATACGTTTGATTCGTGAGTAACAAGAGATGCCAAGTCCTAAGGAATACCGAAAACTTGACTAAAAGTGTAAAGTGCAAATCATTCTTTTTAAAACAAAAATTCTATTTTTACACTTGGCCCACGATGTCAGAACGAGGCTTAGAATAGACTACCAAGAATACCCACCATCTTAGTAGGAGGCCGTCATAAAAAAAAAAAAGGGGAGATCCATCTCAAGAAAAGAAAAGAAAAAAGAAGCAAAAACAAAAGGCAAAAACTAAATGTCAAATCAAAAGGCCATTTACACTACAAACGTTACATCAAGACCATGAAGTGAAATAAAAGGGAACGCAAGGTCGATAAATACCCCGGAAAGAAAATGACCGAACGCCAACAGATATTAGGGTAAGAAAGGAACATCTTTTTAGGTTTCCGGAACCTTCTCGTGAGCTTTCTAAACTAATTCTTCCTTTTTTTCTGAAGAGGCGTACTCCAAGCTTAAGGAACGACCTAGGTTGACTAAGGATCAAATCATCAAATGGGATCACGAATGAAAACACAAGTTCAAGCACGATGGGTCTAAGTTAGATTATTAAAGAACAATTTGGGAATTAAGTTAATAAATGAATATGTTCTTTTGATCTGGGTACCATACTGGTCTTTTAGTTTGCACAATATCTCAAAATAAAAAAAAAATACATATTTCAAAATCCAAAAAAAATAGATATCTAAAAAAAAAAGTACATATTTCAAAATCCAAAAAAGGCACATATCTCAAAATAAAAAAAAATAGATATTTCAAAAATCCAAAAAAATATATATGTTCCAAAACACAAACAAAAATGAATATTTCAAAATAAAAAATATTTCAATTAGCATCTATTTATCGCATCTAGTGTGTTTCATTCCTTTTATTTTCAGTGAGCATCTGTCTGCTTGCATGTTGCATTTTGCTTACAGTTTGATTATTCATGTTACCTTTGTTAATAAAGGCTATGCCTCTTGACCCTTCTATCAAGAAAAGGATTGATTGATCAGTTACTTGACTGAGCAAGGGGCTAAGCCTAAATAGATACTTAACCTGTTTGTTAAGTAATGTACAGGACACAGGACAAACACGTGAGACACAAAGTTGAAGGCAAAATTTCATATATATATCAAAAGGGGTTTTTATATGATACACAAAAGAAAGAAAAAGTACATATGCAGCCCTCATAGCTGACTCTCCCCTGCCCCGTCATCAAATTGGCTCTGAGCCTCATCAGGAGCATCCGGTGCTGGTCCTCGGATCTGAGACACCAAGGACACCTTGTCAGTGGACTTCTGTGCTTTGACCTTGGTTTACGAATCTCTAGCCACGACATTCTAAAACGCCAAGGATTGGGTACAGCGGAATACCGTCGAAGGGAATTGTGTGTCAATAAGGAATCATTCGCTCTCGGTACTTAGAGAGAGAATGCTCTAGGAAGGATGCGCAGAAGTCCCTGGCCAGGGCGGACGATAATATCGGGAAAGGAGTTTTCCGATATTTATCAGCGGCATCCAATCCAAGTGAGTTGACTGGCTAGGGTTTGTCAGCACGCCAAACCCTGAGTTGGCTCGAGAGCATTGTACGAATGAAGGATTATATCCACGCGGTAACTGTCGGCGTAAAGGTTCCAAGAGTGGGTTGCTTAACCCGATACCTTCCGGGTTCACGCGGTGTTGCTTGGCACCCTACGTGATCGGAGGCCCGGTCGAATTCGATGTGCGACATCAGTTTGATTGATTAATTAATTAATAAAGGGTTATTAATTGATTAATAAAGCCAGTGAGGAGTCACTGGGCTTGTTGGGCCATTAACTGGACTGGTACTTGGGCCTAGAGGGTCATACGCAAATGATTCTCAAGGCGATGGATAAATAAGTGGGTTTCATATAAATCGGGGGTTTTTATGAAAAACCGCGCGCTTAGTATAAAACATAGCGAACGGGCTGAGCAGGCCAAGCTGCTGCTAACCCTAGCCGCCCCTCCTTTGTTTCTCTCTCTCTCTGGCATCCAGACATATCCAGATCTGCTCCGCCGCTTCTTCGAATCCTGTTCGACGTGAAATCGTCCGCGCGTTGCGACGATCATTACGGTGACCGACAGAGGTTTCATGGGCTACGAAGAACGAGGAACGCGAGGATATCTGTCGCGGGGAGGATCGCGTGGACTTCGCTAGAGGCCGGGCACTTGCGCGGCTTGCAGTGTCGCACCGACGGAATCAAAACGATTGCGGATTCGAATCCGCACACGGTGAGAACAGATAATCCGATTATCATGTTTTAGTTTTTCGAAACGGTAAAACGGATCGCTATTTAATTTTATTTTCCGCTGCGTGAGCGATCCGGAGAAACCCGAGAAAACCCAACAGTGGTATCAGAGCCAGGTTCCACTGTTTCTCGTCCCGTTTCGATCTCCAAATTAATTTTTTCATGAGTTATTCCATGCGTTTAATCCGATTAAAATGACGAAATAGTGTTTATAAGATGAACACAAATAATTAGATTATTTTTCTGTGATTTTTCGGATTTTATTTGGGGTGTTGGTGTTCTTCATGAGATGATAAACCGGAGTTTTTCGGCGACTTCATACGAGCTTCCCAAGCGTTGGGATGGCCGGCCGAGACTCCGGATCCATAGGTGATAGTCACCACTGCCCACCGGGTTTCATTGCTGCCGCCGGAGTGCCCATGGAGGGCTATAAATTCAAGCCCTAAGTCGGGTTTTTTGAAACCTGAAAAACCAGTTTTTTGGGTTTTTGGGGCTTGGACTGCTCCCCAATCGGAGGTCACCGGCGGCCCTGCTGGCGCCGGGGGCATCGCCGGCCGGGGCCGGGCAGGGCCGGGGGCGGCTACCGGCGCCGCCTGCAACTCCAGCTGCCGTCGCCCACCTGCGTTTAGGGCGTCGGGTATCTGCAGGAAGGAGCTAGGCGGGCCGGTCCAGAGCCAGTTCGGACCGGCTCGGCCGGACCTGGCTGGGGCCAGGGACAGTTGAGCCATGGCTGCACCCTGGTCCAGACCCTAGCTAAGCCAGGGTCCGAACCCATGGCTGGGCTGAACCTTTTTTTTTTCTTTTGTCCTATTTATAAACCCCTTTAAACCCCAATTAAAACCCCAATGCCCATTTAAAATAAAATTGGAAATAAGTTTTAAAATTCAAAATAGTTTTGAAATTTAAATTTATTATTCAATTATTTTTTGGACTTAAAATGATTTTGAATCATTATCAAAATATTAACAATTAGATTGATTAATTAAGGGTTAAATATTAATTTAATTGTTAAATTAATAATTAACCTTAATTTAACTAATTTAAATGTTAAATTAGTTATTAATAGTTATTAGTCTAATTGTTAGATTATTAACTATTACCTCAACGAATTGTTAATTAATATTTGAGTTAGTTATTAATTTAATTGTTAAATTAGTAATTAACTTAAATGACTGATTTAAATGTTAAATTAGTAGTCCTTGATTAATTACTGTTAGTCATTAATTTAATATTTAAATTAATGATAACTTTAATTAAATAATCTAAGAGTTAGATTAATTAATTATTAATTAGTTAGTGTTAATTATTAGTTTAAGAGTTAAATTAATAATTAACATTAATTGGCTAATCTAAATATTAGATTAGTAGTTAATAATTAATTTGGTTGATTATTAATTATTAATTAACTTTGTTGGATTAATCCAAGAGTTAGATTAATCTTTAATAGTCTAATTTTTAGATTATTAATGGGGTTTAATCTAAGTGTTAGATTATTAGAATTGTTCTAATTTGCATGGAATAATCTAGAATTATTAATTCGGAGTATATGCACATGTGATGTGTGTTTAATGCTTTTAAATTTTGATTTAATTGCATGTTAATTTAATTAAAAAGTATTTTCAAAATTCAAATACCAATTTTGATTGGATCCTACCTTTTTAAAAGTCAAAATTATATATTTTGAAAACTCTTTTATTTTAGCCATGTGATGCGCTGAATCATGTGTGGGATGTTTAAAACACACCGTGGTCATGGATATGCACTTATTTAATTGTTCATGTGATGAATGATGTGTTTGTGTGGATCGTGGATGAATGATGGATGTTTATTAATTGTTAATAAATAGAGATCTGCGAATCTCTCCCTCTCTCATTCTCTGATGTATTTCTACCTCTCTCACTCTTGTACTCACCATAAGGCCTTCTTCAATTTACCTGTAAATTCTAGAATTTATTGTAATATGATCGAGGCAACCGAGGAAGGAGCGAGGACGATCCACAGTTGCAACCAAGAAGGCGAAAAAATGAAGATCCTTTGCCTATGTGTTTGTAGGTTTATCTAATGTAAATGTTATGTTAGATTGTGTGTGCGTTTGACTGTTGGCTCCAGTCAAACCCACTGTGCTATCCATGACCACACTAGACATGTATGTGATGCATTGTTTTTCTTTTGATTATGAATCAAAGCAGGTATAGTATTTAGTAAATATATACGATATATTTATATACTATCACTTAGGAGAGACCAAGATAAAAGTTATCTAAATACTCTCAGATAAACTCTAAGCCGTAACGCGAGTAGTTGAGAACTTACCGCGTGGTCTACCATCGTTATAGTCATAGGATTCGAATCACTTTAGGCAGGTTTGTTGTGCTATCCACAAGGCCTGCTTAATTGGGAGGAGAAACTGTGGCTATGGCATTAGATGCCTATATGATCAGGGTAGAAGAACCATGCAGCTTTGTTGTGCTATCCACAAGGGCTGCATGCAAATCCATGCTCGTCGCATAACGATGGTTAGCTTAGACCAGAATTAGTGGTTTGTTGTGCTATCCACAAGGCCATTAAATCTCTGGGGACCGAAGCTATGATAAGATATTGCAAGGAGTTGCAAGTCCAAAGAGTTGGGTGCTCTTTGATTGTATTACAGTTTGTTGTGCTATCCACAAGGCTGTAGTGCAAGTCATTGAGATTCTGATCCCTACTATGAGACTGTCGGCGTCTCCCGTTCTGTATAACTGAGGGTTATACAGTCCGTCGAAAATTAGTGGGAGTTAAACTTGAACAAAAGAACATGTCTTGTTTAAAATTTTAATAATTGAACATCTGCTAAATAGATTTTACTTATCTCCTGTAGGGAATTATGTCGTCGAATAACCCACTCCGTGGCATACTTGATGCCCTTTTGACTTACCTGATCTACTCGGATTGGTTCAAAAACCTAAAGAATGTCTTCAGATCTGAGCACAATAACTTTGTCCCTGGAGGTGATCCTCCTGCTGAATCGGCATTGGATGCCCCTGAAGCAGAGATGATAGCTAACGATAAAAGATCGAAGGACAAAGGCAAAATAGTAGTGAAGGGTGACTGCTTCTACTATAAGCAGTATGGTCACTGGAAGAGGAACTGCAAGGAGTTCCTTCATGATAAAGCTCATGGAAGAGTGAAGCTATCTAAAGCTTCAGATATCTATATGATAGATATCAACTTATCAATTAGAGATTCCACATCTTGGGTATTAGATACTGGATGTGCTTCTCATATCTGTCATGATGCACAGATGCTGACAAGTAAGCGCAAGCTGAGACAAGGCGAGGTGGAATTGAGGCTAGGAAACGGCACAAAAGTTGCAGCGATTGCTGTTGGGACAACAAACCTCAGGCTTCCATCGGGAGACGCCTTACTATTAGAAGATTGTTATTATGTTCCTAGCATAATAAAGAACATCATTTCAATATCTTGTTTGGACAAGATAGGATATAGGTTGACTATTGAGAATAGAAGTTGTTCGATTTATTATGGTAATAAATCAATAACTTCGGCATCTTTAGTCAACGGTCTATATCTCTTAGATGTTTCTTATTACAATCTTCAAATTGATAATGCTCTTAAGAAGAGCAAGAATTGTGTGAACCGGGCCTTCATGTGGCATTGTAGATTTGAGCACATTGACGAAAGCAGGTTGCAAAAGTTGCACAAGCATGGTTACTTAACTACATTCGATTACGAATCGTTTGCAACATGTGAATCCCATGTCTTATGGGAAAGATGGCAAAATCTCCATTTACTGGACATGGAGAACGTGCCAAGGACATTCTGGAACTAATACATTCGGATGTATGTGGTCCCATGTCCACCCAAGCCAAAGGTGGCTTTTCTTACTTCATCACGTTCACCGATGACTTCTCAAGATTCGGCTATATGTACTTAATAAAGTACAAGTCGGAAGCATTTGAGAAGTTCAAGGAGTTCAAGAATGAGGTAGAAAAGCAGTTAGGAAAGAGTATTAAAGCTCTTCGATTAGATCGAGGAGGAGAATACTTGAGTACTTATTTCACACAATTCTTAAAGGATAATGGTATCCTTTCTCAGTTGACCCCTCCATATACACCACAGATGAATGGTGTATCAGAAAGGAGGAATCGCACCTTGTTGGACATGGTGCGATCCATGATGAGCTTTTCGAGATTACTAGTGTCCCTCTGGGGGTATGCTCTAGAGTCAGCAACATACCTACTGAATAGAGTACCCAACAAGTCTGTGGCCTCTACTCCATATGAGATATGGAAAGGCAGGAAACCAGAATTTAAACATGTTAAAGTCTGGGGTTGTCCTGCTCATGTAAAGAGGCATGATCTAGACAGGCTGGAATCACGAATTGATAAATGCAGGTTTGTGGGATATCCAAAGGAAACCTTTGGATACTATTTTTACCATCCTGGTGAACAAAAAGTATTTGTCGCCAAGAAAGCTGTCTTCCTGGAAGAGGAATACCTTCTCGAGGAGAACAGTGGAAGTAAAATAGTACTGGAAGAGGTTCCAGAATCCCAAACAGCTGCATTATCATCAGATGAGATATCAGTTCCTGAATCTGTTCAGGTACACACAGATGAGCCTCGTAGATCTGGTAGAGTACCTAGACTATTCGAACGATATGTGGGACATATTGCTGAAGGTGAGTCTAAGGTACAATATAATGAGGATGATGATCCTAAAACCTACCAGGAGGCCATAGAAGGCCCAGAAGCCGGGAAATGGCGAGAAGCTATGAACTCAGAAATCCAGTCCATGTACACCAACCAAGTTTAGAACT
This sequence comes from Zantedeschia hybrid cultivar, assembly GCA_030544215.1. Lineage (NCBI taxonomy): Eukaryota > Viridiplantae > Streptophyta > Magnoliopsida > Alismatales > Araceae > Zantedeschia > Zantedeschia hybrid cultivar. The sequence goes on from JARZZO010000009.1 coordinate 49,407,223, forward strand.
TGGAGGACTTGCCCGAGGGTATTGTACCCATCGGTTGCAAGTGGATCTTTAAGAGAAAGATCGGTGCTGATGGACGGATAGACACTTATAAGGCAAGATTGGTGGCAAAGGGATATCGTCAAAGGCAAGGAATTGACTATGACGACACTTTCTCACCAATTGCCATGATAAAGTCGATCAGAGTTCTACTCGCCATTGCTGAACATTTTGATTATGAAATCTGGCAGATGGATGTGAAGACTGCCTTCCTCAATGGTAATCTTGAGGAAGAGGTGTATATGATACAACCAGAAGGTTTCACATCCAAAGAATCTCCAGATAAACTGTGCAAGCTTCAGAAGTCCATTTATGGACTGAAGCAAGCTTCCCGGAGCTGGAACATAAGATTTGACGAGGCTGTCAAGTCTTATGACTTCATTAAGAATGAAGATGAGCCTTGTGTGTACAAGAAGACCAATGGGAGTGCAGTCATTTTTCTAGTTCTTTACGTAGATGACATACTACTCATTGGGAATGTTGTAGCTATGATGTCATCAGTAAAGATCTGGCTGTTGAAACACTTCTCCATGAAGGATTTGAGAGAAACATCCTACGTGTTAGGAATACGGATCTATAGAGATAGATCAAAGAGGATACTTGGAATGACCCAATCCTTGTACATAGACACTATAGTCAAAAGGTTTGGCATGGAAAATTCCAAAAGAGGTCTTATACCGATGAGACATGGAATTAGTCTCTCAAAGGAGCAGTCTCCTAAGATTCCTAATGAGAGGGCATTCATGGATAGAATACCCTATGCCTCTGCCATAGGATCTATCATGTATGCCATGCTATGTACACGGCCTGATGTTGCATTTGCTCTAAGTGTTACCAGCAGATTTCAGGCTGATCCAGGCGAAGAGCACTGGAAGGCAGTGAAATGCATCCTTAAGTACTTGAGAAGAACTAAGGATATGTTTCTTATCTATGGAGGAGGTGACTTGAAACTGCGAGGCTTTACTGACTCGAGTTTCCAGTCGGATCCAGATGATAGCAAGTCTACATCTAGATTCGTGTTTACTTTGAACGAAGGCGCAGTGCTCTGGAAGAGTTCCAAGCAAGTAACCATTGCAGATTCGACGAGTGAAGCTGAGTACATCGCTGTAGCTGAAGCCGCCAAGGAAGCAGTATGGTTGAAGAAATTTATCACCGATTTCGGCGTAGTTCCCAGCATCTCTGAGCCTGTTCCACTGTTGTGCGACAACAATGGAGCCATTGCGCAAGCGAAAGAGCCGCAGTCTCATCAGAAATCGAAGCATATTTTGAGGCGCTTTCACTTTATCAGAGAGATCATATCTAGAGGAGATGTAGTAGTGGAAAGAGTTCCATCCATCGACAATGTAGCAGATCCACTGACAAAGCCGTTGCCTCAAATTGTGTTTGAGCGTCACCTAGAGTCTATAGGCCTATTGTATAAAGATGATTATTTTTAGTCCAAGTGGGAGATTGTTAGTTTTAGGTGGCCTACAAGCCAATCTGACTATGTAAATCTCGTTCATTTATTAATATAATGGCATAATATTCATTATGTGTAAATCGCATTAATTCTCGTTTCATAATGAAGTCCGTGAGTATGTGCTATAGTGATCAGATTATGATGAGATCATACTAATGAGACTGATCACTTAAACACACATATTCTTAATTGTTCATAGTCGGAGGATATCCGAGAAGGACATCGGATATCCGGTTAGACTAGTACAGATTACTCCTGCTCATATGATGAGGGTGACTGATCTCATAAGTCACTTGTGTGGAGACACTAAGGCGAATTTGTAGGTGCTCATTAGAGAATGAGTTCACTAAACTGATCCGACTGAATCACTGGATGGTATTGTACCTCACTGTCAACCAGCTTGATTCTATTATCGCAGTTGCGTGGATGGTCCTCGGACCTGAGACACCAAGGACACCTTGTCGGTGGACTTCTGTGCTTTGACCTTGGTTTACGAATCTCTAGCCACGGGATTCTAATACGCCAAGGATTGGGTACAGCGGAATACCGTCGAAGGGAATTGTGTGTCAATAAGGAATCATTCGCTCACGGTACTTAGAGAGAGAATACTATAGGAAGGATGCGCGGAAGTCCCTGGCCAGGGCGGCCGATAATATCGGGAAAGGAGTTTTCCGATATTCATCAGCGGCATCCAATCCAAGTGAGTCGACCGGTTAGGGTTTGACAGCTCGCCATACCCTAAGTTGACTCGAGAGCATTATACGAATGAAGGATTATATCCACGCGGTAACTGTTGGCGGAAAGGTTCCAAGAGTGGGTTACTTAACCTCAATACCTTCTGGGTTCACGCGGTGTTGCTTGGCACCCAACGTGACTGGAGGCCCGGTCGAATTCGATGTGCGACATCAATTCGATTGATTAATTAATTAATAAAGGATTATTAATTAATTAATAAAGGGTTATTAATTGATTAATAAAGCCAGTGATGAGTCACTGGGCTTGTTGGGCCATTAACTGGACTGGTACTTGGGCCTAGAGGGTCACACACAAATGATTCTTAAGGCGATGGATAAATAAGTGAGCTTTATATAAACCGGGGGTTTTATGAAAAACCGCGCGGTTAGTATAAAACATAGCGAACGGGCTGAGCAGGCCAAGCTGCTGCTATTTCTCTCTCTCTCTGGCGTCCAGACGGGAAATCGTCCGTGCGTTGCAGCGACCATTGTGGCGACCGACGGAGGTTTCGTAGGCTGTGAAGAACGAGGAACGCGAGGATATCTATCGTGGGGAGGATCGCGTGGACTTCGCTAGAGGCCGGAAACTTGTGCGGCTTACGGTGTCGCACCGACGGAACCGAACGATTGCGGATTCGAATCTGCACACGGTGAGAACAGATAATCCGATTATCGTGTTTTAGTTTTTCGAAACGGGAAAACGGATCGCTGTTTTACTTTATTTTCCGCTGCGTGAGCGATCCGAAGAAACCCGAGAAAACCCAACACGGCCGCCATCCGGACAACAATGTGCCATAGAGGAGATGGTGGTGGTAGTGGTGGGGGATAGGAGGTTGATGGAGTGGAGGAAGAGGAGGAATGGAGAGTGTAAAGGAATGAGAAGGGGAAGGGGAAGCAGAGCTGTTCAGAGAGAGGTAGGAGAGAGAGAGAGAAGGAAAGCAAGGGAGGGCTCGGAGCATCAAGCGAAAACTGATTAAATCGCATCGTTCCCAGATGACGTCGTTCAGACGACAGGATGGGGTTGTAGACTGGCAGATGTCTGAATGGCGTCGGTCATGCAAGATGCCTTTCATACGATCAGACCAGGGCCGTATACTCACGCCCCAATGCTTGCCCACGTGGCACCCCCGCATGGCTCCTAAATGGTGTCCCCTTAGGCTGACGCTGTTCAAAATTGCGTCGAGCAAAGAGCCCATGCCCTAGGCCCATAAGGGCTCAAACCAAGGGGTCCGATACCGAACTCGACCCGATAACCGGATCTGAAATCTCAATCCTTACAGCCCCCCTTGAGAACTCTCTATAAGTCATTGGCTCCATCTTAACATAGCTTGAGCCATGGCAGCCTTCTTCGGATGAAGTCACGGTCACCTGTAGTGGCAACGAGCCCGTGGGTGATGAATATTAAGTGGTAACATTGAATGAGGTAGATGCCTTGAGCAATTCCTGCAAGGCGGAGAAAGGGACGAAGGAGTGCAGGTTGCAGAGCAAGTGGACCAGCCAGACCTCCTCTTTGCTCTCTTCTCCCATAATTATCTCGTCAACCGTGTTCCTCTCCCTTCTCTTCCCATAACTCTATCACCACAGGCACCTCCCTCCTCTCTTTGTCACCCCATTACTACAGGCCAAACCTCCTATGCCAGCCAAATCACTTCTCTTGTCTTCCAATAATTCTAATGAGTATGGAAGTAATTCAACATTTGATAGTGGAATCCAAAAGAAACGAAATCAAAAATCACATATTCTAGTCCTAATAGAATTTAAATTGAATAGACACTTTTGTTATCGACATCGGAATCAAAACCTAATGATTCTACATTCTGTTTGCAGCCCTATCAATGGGATGTCAAACGTGAATGTCTACATATGTGTGCTGTGCAAAAGGTCCTTATTGGTGGTTATGCATGACAACATATAGCTGGACGAAAGATACGCTAAAAATCTATATGTTTTCACATTAATGAATGAATGATACCATTCATAAGCCTTGAGATCAATCTAAAAGGATTAAACGCATGAGTTAGATCTGAGAAAAAATAACTAGTGTACTCATAGTTGGTACTTTAAACCACAGATGAAGAAGATGAAGAAACTTCTAGGGAAGAAATAAGAGACATACTGCGGGCAATGCTAGGTTGTTTCATCACTTGTTAGATCTCTTCAAATTCTTGTTAGATCTTTAGGGTATGAGGAGCTATCTGGGGTGGTCCTTATCAGCATTGTCTTAAAATCGGTCCGGTCATTGAACCATTTAATCAACTAGCTTAAGGATTAAAGGTTCAACCATTGGGTCAAACTGGAGTTAACTCAACACTAATGAAGACAATTATATAACACACTCATTAATATAATACATACAATAAATTTGTGATGCCCCCAGCCCACCAGGTTCGGTTATGTTGGTCTATAGTAAATCGGAGGGGCAGCGCCATAGTGAGAACAAACTAAACATCCTCTTATAACAGTTGGTACAGTAAACGTACATCCATGACCACAAAATGAAACAACCTTCATAGCCACGAAATTAATCCACTAGATAGATAAACCACAACTGAATAGCAAATACCACAATGTCATGTCCAAGATCTCTATATAACCAAATAGAGCAAAAGTACATCCCATGATCTAAATAGAAACTACCTTATTACATCTCATGCTAACTATGATCAAATCTGAAAATAAACAAACTAATAACCTACTTATAAGATAAATCTTCAATCCTTAAAGAATTCCAAGCGAATGCTAAGCCTCTCGCTCTTAGAGCTCAACCTCCCCTTCAACTTCTCTTGAAAATGTTAGCTAGCAAGCGTGAGTCCCAACCGACTCAGTAAGCTTATAATCCACAAAATCATTAGTTTTCATAATATATAGCATATAAGAAACTTTCATAATAATCATCTATCATGAAGAACAATTTTACCATATATATAAAACTTTCATCTTAGCATGCTTCTTAAACTTAACAACATAACAACATGTTTATTGTGCTTGGATTAAACATATATACTATCATGGAACATGAACATAGACAGCATGTATACATCTTTAACATGAACATTTACAACATCATCTAAAACATAAACATGAATCTTCTGTCATATGATCACACATATTATCATCTTTTCCTTGCTTGACATAGGACAAGCAACCAAAGTATGATATGGAGACATCTTCTTCTTTACCCAGTGGTAATGGAAAACCCACTGAGTCTTTAGATGTGCAATCATGGGACGCTCTCAAACTACACCCAGTAGTATGTAAACACACTTTTTAGGATTTATCCGTTACCTCGGCTTCATATATAACCTCAGAGTCATAACTAAGTAGATATGGGAATCTAGAAATGGCCCTTATTGAATCTAGAAATGACTCCCTCTAAGTAGCACTTTGGTCTATAAAGGAACTAAGAGGTGGCTCTCTTGGAGTCGCACTTTGGTCTATGTAGCACTTAGGTCTCACACTACCGGTTGGTGCATCCACACAGTATCTTAATATCTCACTTTATATTACATGCATGCAAATATAAATCTATAACATATAGAACATAACCATGCACTTTAACAGAACTCAAAATACAATAATTATTTATGGAAATAAACTGAACATAATGCACTGTTTAACCCCCTAAAATGCATCATGGTTAGGTGACGTTATTCATAAATTGAGTTAGCCACCACGAACGCCTCTCAGGGTATTAATCCAAGCCAGAGATTAAGTAAAAATTCTTACTTAATTTTAAAAAATAGTGAACATACTCATGTTGTTAATGCCCTAAACATGCTGTAAACGAGTTTAAACATGGGCCATGCATAGAAATTAAATGTGATTAATTCAACACAGTAACATGTAAAACGTGATTTAAAGACTCCACATAAATCATATTTTCATTAAAACATAATTCACATCATGAAATCACTAATCTAAATAGGCCATTAATAAATCTAACATGCATAATTACACTGTAAGAGACCCAATACTCAATAACCATGGAATCTAATATAAATCTTACTTAAAACATGTAGAAAATAACTAAACTACATATACTAAGTTTGAATAGCATCAGCACTGGGTTACGTATTCGTAAACCACATCACCTAGGGTTGACGCATTTCAACTATATATTACAATTTTACATAAATTTGCATGATCAAAAGAATAAGGAGAGATATAGGATCTAAACTTCATTTAAATCATCCTAGAATATCTCCAACGCATCCATGTAATCAATACATATAGTAAATAGTAAAATAGGTTTGAAAATAAGATTTTTGATACATTAAGCTACTATGATTTTGAGGTTAATCATCACTTGCCTCTCTCTCGACAACCAAAATGCAATGAAGCCCACCTCCGACAAGATGGCACGTCCTCTACGCACCACGGGATCCTCCTCACACCATAGGAGACTATCCTTGTGTCCTCCTCCTTGCACGCATGAAGAACACATTGAGCCGCACCCGTTCTCTCCCAAGGGTGCTCTCTATCTCTCCCTCTAGGATTAGTTAAGCCTTGAGGATGAAGAGAAAGGCTTGGGACGTGCATACCACACTTAAATAGACCTCTAAGATGAGTTCTACATGGAACAGAACCCCTCACATAAGGAGAGACCAGACTGTGGATCGGATTCAACTAATAGGCTGAAACGAGTGAGCCCGACATGACGCCTTTTAATAGCCTCTGAAACACGTCCAACATGCGTGAGGCATTTCAGAAGCCTAGGTTAGAACGTAGAGAAACCTGTCTAAAAACCCATTAATGGGCCACCTAGTGTTCTAATGGGCCTTAAATGGGTTTAAAGGAACGCTAGGCATTACAACATGCGTGACGCCCTTAATGGGCAATGATCATGTACATTTGTAAAGGCAATGGGGAGAAATAGGAGAGTCGTACAGCTTCTTTTGTCCTACATCATGGACCATAAAAAAGGCTACTAAAGGGGTTTCTATAAAGTGCACATTCCTATTCTGCCATGAAGAGCATCGGTCCGGTTCAACCAGTTCTCAATGAGTTAGAGCGGTTTTACGGATAAAACGGGTTGCATCAACTTAGAACTTAGACAGTCATCCAGTCCACGGGTCTATTGGTTCAACCAGCCGGTCCGATCTGAGTTTTAAATCACAGCTACAAGCTTTTGAGTAATGTCGAAGGAAGCCCCTTTTGGTTAGGTCAATAGGATCCACCTAGGTTGGCATAGTCCTTAGTTGGTCCTACTCTAGCTGATGACAAGGGAAGTTAAGGCAAGGTTTGGCAAGGGAAATTGGATCGGTTCGCTATATGAAATCGGCCGACAAGGTTAGGTAGGTTTCCAAACACCCAAGTTCGTCCTCGGTTTGCTCCTAATCTTGTCCCCCCTTATGAGGAGAGAGATAGACACAGTTAAACCCTGATCGCGTCCCACCTAAAAGCGGCGTCAAAGCGGCTTTTTTCCACTGTAGCACCGATTTTGACCACATTTCCCTTTTATTCTCGTATCTACCTGCCCTCTAATTAATTCCCATCTGCGTACGTTAACTTGAGCCCCTCACCACACCCTTCAGGGATAAATGTGTAAGAGTTGCCATGCCCAATTTGTCGAACCCAAAGGTCAACCTGGATACAGAATACGAGATAAGGAATCCGACATTTTATGACATCTGTAGAGAAATCAGATTTTTATGGAATCTGACATTTGAAAATTGATGCCAAATACTACCTAATAGTTTAACTGGAGCTCCTCTTGTCGAGCACTAAGATATGGAGGCAAGTGGTAGAGTGAAAAGCACCATCAACTTTTTTCATCTGGGCAAGGGTGGGCTACTACAAGTCATCAAATATCAAGAAATGTACTCAAAGTGCTTATCCATCTGTCGCATGATCTCTTTGAGGCAATCATTGATAATGAGACCTATGCTTAATTGTCAAAGATGCACAATGTTGCTATCCACTTGTTCGTGTTGGAACAAGCTACACCCTTCAAGGGCCATGGCTTCACATATAATTCTCATAGAGGAAACAAATATATATAGTAGTTGAGAATCACTAGTGTAGCGGTCAAAAACTGGTTGCATTGTTATGGCCGTCCAATCGAAGATCCCAGCTACTCGATAGAATTTATTTGATGGTAGAAACACCCAAAGTAAAGCCTGCAAGAGGGTGAGCAAAGGCGTCAAGGTCCCCTCGGTCTGGTGGGGAGCAAAACCCTTCGATGCCTAAGATAGGTTCTAGAAGACGAGAGCTTGCTAGGGGTTTGTTGTGTTCAGAAAAGCATACCTTGCTCGGGAGAGGATCCAGAGATTATAAGGCCTCCCCCTCGAGGCATTCTGGGGACAGTTTCCTTTGGAGGAGCGATTTGCCCACAATCGGATCCCCCTAATCTAAGGAGATCGTAGGATATTGGGCAAGCCAGAACTTTCCCATAGCTGTATGGGGAGGATCTTGCGGCTCTGCCATAAGTGGGCGGTTACGTCCGTAGGACCGCCTAATGGTGAGGATTTGTGATGAGGTGCCCCTAGGGGGGCCTTACCGAGATCCTACGGGGATCTCGGGAGTGAAGGATGGGTTTCATGCTAGGAGATCCAGAATCCTGGGGTCAATAGGCCTAGGGTTCGGCTTCTATTACACAGGCCGAGGCTTTAAGTGCTGTATGGCCCTTTGCACTGTCTCCGGAGGGCCGTAGGCCTTTGAGCCTACGTACTTGATGGGCTAAATTGGGTTGAGCCAAATTTCCCCTCGTCACTGGCCCCCTCACTCCCTTGTTTGAATTTTGAATGTGGGAGTAAAGATGCACAGGTGGTCTGACAATAAACGGCTTTCGCCGTGTGGCAGGTTCCATCATCTAAAAGGGCATCCGACTAGCAACGTTTCATCATCCCCGGGTGCTCCCAAGGACGTCGATTGGCTTCTGAGGCGACGACCCTTTATGGGGAATGATGGAATTTCTTCTCCTGTGTAGGCCCGATACGTACCGGGAGTCAGTACGTCCACGTGGCACTCCTTCACGAGCGATTGGGTGCTTGGAGATATCTGCTCTGGGGGCGTGCCCTTTCACCTTTGCATCGGTTGATGGGGGTGTCATCATGTTGAGGTGCCTTGGCGGCGCTCGATGTCCCAGGCAGAAAAGGCGCTAACAGAGTTGATGTTCTCCCCTACAAAGGTGGGCAGGCGGGTGCGGGGTCAAACTTACTTTTGCGTTCGTCTCGGCATTCTTTTTGCCTATTGAGCCTGTCGAGGGAGAGCGCCTGTGCTGCACGGTGTTTCGCCGCCCTTTCTTGGTGAGTTAATCTTGGCTCCCCGTCCTAACGACCTTCTGGCCCCCTTCAGAGCATGTCCTCCTTACAATCCTTTGCTCACTCTGGATTTCTCTTCTCCAGTAGGACGCTGTCTTGGTCCGACCGATCTTCCCTCAACTCAATGGCTTCAGACGAAGCCTCTACTTCTTCCTATTTCTCCGAGAGGAGGTCTCTCGCTTTGGCTCGCCATAGCAGAAGCTCGGTCAAGCTAGACGAGCTGAGGCGAATGATGGAAGAATATAAGGTGCCACATGGGTATCGCCTCGTTGAGGCTAGTCCCAATGACCGCCTTTCTTCTGAGGCCCCTAATTGTTTCGTGGCGTAGATGTTCTTGACTAGTTTTTGCCTTCCGGGACCCCATTTCGTATGTAGTCTTTTAGTTAAATATTGTCTGGTGCCGGTGCAGCTGACAACCAACGGTCGACAAGGTTAGGTAGGTTTCCAAACACCCAAGTTTGTCCTCGGTTTGCTCCTAATCTTGTCCCCCCCTACGAGGAGAGAGACAGACACAGTTAAACCCTGATCGCGTCCCACCTGAAAGCGGCGTCAAAGCGGCTTTTTTACACTGTAGCACCGATTTTGGCCACGTTTCCCTTTTATTCTCGTATCTACCTGCCCTCTAATTAATTCCCATCTACGTACGTTAACTTGAGCCCCTCACCACACCCTTTAGGGGTAAATGTGTAAGAGTTGCCATGCCCAATTCGTCGAACCCAAAGGTCAACATGGATACAAAATACGAGATAAGGAATCCGACATTTTATGACATTTGCAGAGAAATAAGATTTTTATGGAATCCGGCATTTGAAAATTGATGCCAAATGCTACCTAATAGTTTAACTGGAGCTCCTCTTGTCGAGCACTAAGATATGGAGGCAAGTGGTGGGGTGAAAAGCACCATCAACTTTTTTCGTGAGGGCAAGGGTGGGCTACTACAAGTCCTCAAATTGTCAAGCAATTTACTCAAAGTGCTTATCCAGCTTTCGCATGATCTCTTTGAGGCAATCATTGATAATGAGATCCGTGCTTAATTGTCAAAGATGCACAACGTTGCTATCCGCTTGTTGGCGTTGGAACAAGCTACACCCTTAAAGGGCCATGGCTTCACACATAGTTCTCATAGAGGAAACAAATATATATAGTAGTTGAGAATCACTAGAAATGTAAATGAGCTAGGAGTTACTCAATGCTAATCGCGTGCTATGAACGGAAACCTGACTATCTGATTTTTCGATTTATTTCTGATTTTAAAAGATAGATATATACAAATAGCAATAACTCCTTCCGATAGCTATCAAAATCAGGAACGTAAATTTTTATTTATCCTAATTCTAGTTTTTCATTCTGTTAAATTTTAAAATTTATAAAGAATTATTATAATATATGTAAATCTTATTTTTATATCAGATATATTCTACCCAATAACTTTAAGTAGATACATACGATGAAAAAGACTAGAATGGATGATATCTTAAATTATCTTCAATATCCAGTCTGTTTACAGTACTAATGCCGACCTTGATCAATTGAGTAATGTTTAGTTGCTGAGCTTGGCTTTACAGATGAGGAGAGCTAGGGTCCTACCATCCTAGACTTATCAGAAGAAGAAGAAGAAGAGTTAGTGGCAAGGAAAGGGTTCCCATATGTTATGCTCTGGGACGCTGTGTGCGGACCCAAAAGTTTCTATGTGGGCTGATATGTCGACAGGGTGAAAATTGGTCGGTTTTGCAGATGCTATTAGCCAATGCTAGTGGGTAGCATATGGGCTCTCTCTAATGGGCCAGGATGGGTTGGTTGCTCTCAAGCCAGTTGGAATGAGTGCGGACGCCTTTTAGTTCGAAATTAGCAATTGGGGGGGGTACCATTCTCAGGCATCCAACCTACTACTCATCACCCTGGTACATGGGTAATACTTGTTGCAGCCACTGTAACCATGTGAAGGCAGCAAGGGTGGCCATCCATTCTTAAGAGCAAAATAGCCTCAACAAAAAGTTTCTCGGAAGAAAATTGCCCTAGTTTGAAGAGCCACCGAGGTTGACAACCATATAAAAGAGTAGGTCATGATGCCTATATGCGATCTAATAACTCAGATCACACATGGGTGTGATTCAACGACTGCAGTGTGCAGCTGCAGCAAGCGTTGCTCAATAAGTCAATAGCCGTGTGTCTCTTCTTAGAAAAGCTGCTCGGCCTGCAAAGTTCAGTATTGGGCCGAGGGCCACCTGGATCTGGGCCCTGTCAGGTTTAACCAAACTCAGTTCCACAAGAAGCCCCGTTTATTTTGATCAGTATTTTCTGATATCTAATTTGACACAAAAACATTTCTTAACCCAACTTGATTCGAAGGCAAAACATATTTAAAAGAAATTTGGGGGTAAACACCACCATCTAATATTATGATGGAGCAATTGACAAACATTGCAAGTAAGCTTTTAGGAACCATTGACCATGTCTGGAAAACCGATCCCCAATACTTCAGCATCCCCCCTCTGGCCCACCCCCTCCTCAATGTTATTTACACTTCAACAAAGGTGAATATTTATATCTAGAGGTGATGAACTACTATTGATACTATGAATTTCTAAAACCAAAGAGGAGCAGCTTGTTTCATATACAGCAGCAAATTTTTATATTTATTTATGCAACCCACTAGCTAGGAAGGTTCTTATTAATTCTCTCTCTCTCTCTCAACATTAAACATGCATGGTGCATTAGTGCAGTAAGATAAATATTCTGCACCATTATAGCTCCTTCTAATTCTTTAAAATTGGTATTTTCTCTGCATTCTTTACAATTGTTATTCTTGTTGACTTGCACAAGCAAAAATATAAAACCCATGTCTTTCTTCTCTCCTTCTTTGTGCAAGAACTTTTTTTTTTTGCAGTTGTACGGCTTGCAAAATATTTTCGATCTTAGGGCTACTCACCCACGTCTAAGACCGACGCCATGTAGCAAAATTTTAATTTCTCTACACTCTAATCTTTGTCAGTTATAATTTTACATGGAGAACTTTTGTACCATGCAAAAAACTATGCAAAATATAAGACGCGTACACATCTAGATTTTCCTAGCTAATTTTACATGTTGCGCAGCGTTAAAACTTACTCAAATTTTAATTCGATAATTGTATACTTTTTTTTATTTTAACCACACATACATAATGAATATTACCCCCTTAATTAAAAAAAAAATCCTGCAACTGCCCCCGGAGAAGAGGGAGGCTTGCATGTCATGGCAGGCACCTTCCCTAGCTAGGTTGTCCAAGACTAAATATGGGAGGGTCCCTGTAGCGGGGCTTTCTAGTGGGAACATGTCTCCACAATGAAGCCTGAATCTAAAGCTCCATTAAAAGGTGCTGTGCTGTGTTACTAGAAAAATTGCAAAGTGTTTAGATCGAGGTGGGGTAATCTTTCTGTTGTTACATTACCAAAGGAATTGGAGAAAGGGTCCCTTAAGATAATGTCACTCCACGAAAGGAAAGATAGGGACCCTCAGAGGTAGCTTCTGTTAAAATCCCTCATATCAAGAGGGAGGGCAATAGAACGGCAGATTGGCTTCTGATGGAGGCATGAAAAGGCAAGATCCTTCACTGTGGTATAAACTTGCTAGGTGGACAAGTCTAGTTTTTTTTTTTTTTTTTTTTTAAATGATAACCCAGTGAAACTAGACGAAGGCCCCAACTTCAGAGGAGGAGGATTTGAGCCGGCCCACAGCCAAATCAGAATAAATCTCAAAGAGGTAAGAAGCACACTCTGAAACGAGAAGAACCTGCGCAACAAAGCGAGAAGACCGCCTAAAATGAGGCAAGAAGACCATCCTAAATTGGTGAAAATTCCGCAGGATGGGATCGATCTCGCGACCTCTTCGCTGGGTCGAGGAGGATGATCCACCACACCACGGTGCGGTTGTCATGTGTGATGGTTTACTATGTTTGTCTGATGTAGTGTAGTGCTCTCTTCCCTAACAAAATTATGCCTCGTAGGTCTAAAGTGGTTGGAAAGCTAGTATCACAGCGTGGCTGTTAAACGTACGGATGCTCTTAGAATAAGAGAGCTTATGTTTTGGCTAGTTCTCCGTGTACAATGTGTATCTACTTTACCGTGAATAATAGGACTTAACGGCTCCAGTAAGGTGCTTTGCGTAGAGAATCTAAGGTCATGTTTGCTAACATTACAACCTTCAGATTTTGGAGATATTATTACAACAGACAGAGGAGAAAACTGAATAAAGTTAAGTGTGGCCACATGAGATAGTGGTAAGACCATTATATCTTTTGGAGCAATTAATTAAGGCTCTTGAACTAGTGCAACAAGTACTCGGATACCCCCGCAACTTCTTAAACTGTGGGAGAACCAGTTGATTCCTCCTTTTTAGAGCTAATTTCTTAGTACTGCATGGTTCCAAATGATACATGGAAGAAGAGATCAAGAGTACCTTCGGATCAACCAAGCAAGGTGATGTGTATGTAATCACGAAGCAATAGGCGCACCATGCAGTCCACAGTGCAAGAGCCCATTCCCTTTCTGCGATTGGTATGTTGTCCCTTCTCTTAGAGAAGATGGAGAGGAGAGATGGAGGAGGAAGAAGACACAGACACACACCCTTTTTCTATTCTCTCTCGTCCTCTTTCACATAATTAATCACTTTGCAGACCGTACGTAGATAGCCTCACTTTTGGAAGGAGAAGGTGCCAAAACTTTAATGGGATACAGGGCATGAACATTACCAAGCCTACGCGGGTACCCAAGATCCATTAGTTTAATTGGTTGGCTGATCGGGTACTAGCTAGGTCTAGCCAGCTTATATTTAATATTTATGCAGCATTTTGATAGCCACTGGCTGTGGTGGATGGTGGCTCTTATAGCGTACTTGATTGTCGGCATCACCGGATTTTAAGAGATCAGTGTAAAGAAGTTCAAACAAAATGGCCTGTTGGGTTTTAAAAACATTCAGATCCACCATAGGGAGAAGAATTGATATCCTCTACAGAAAGGAGAAGCTGTTTTTTCTAGCGATTATGTTAGAGAGGCCTACAGATCGGGAAGCACGCCCATGATGACATCGTCGCTTGCGTCAATGGAGTCGTGTGGAGCTAGCGCAACCGGTGTTTCTATGAGTGAAGGTGACTTTGTTTTTGTCAGTTCTGTACCCGCGCATGGGAGTAGTCGTCCATCCAACCTTTTTCTATTTATGGGCTTTCACGCTTCACTCTTGTGAATAATTTACTATCAGTAATACTTATCACAATATCCTAAGACAGTTTTGTTGTAACACAATAGCGCCATTGAATGAAAACTACGGGTAAGAATTGTAGTGGAATTTAAAATTTACACACCATTAGATCCCGTGATCAAATAACAATTCTAAGTGTAATATTTAAGATATTGCAACAAATATTACTTATTTACCATTCATTATGCTTTTACCTTGCTTAGGCCTCGGATATGACCAAAGCTATGTTGTAACCTCCATGAATATACACACCAATCAACAGGTTAGCAGTCCAACATAGGGGCCTCCCTCGTTTGGAAAAGGTTCCTTCTCCCCCATCTGTGTAAGCCGTAAGGTCTTTTCTATCAAGTTTTCGAGAGTTATACATTTTTTTTTTTTGACATGATAAGTGGGAGTTTGGCGTGGCCCAAATACCAACAGACCAGCCCACCAAGCGGAGTCCTCAAACCCATATTGGTCCCCCTGAGGGGAACAAGCCAGGAAGCTACATACTGGTCTAGCCATGTACCAGCCCAATTAGGATCCATCTCCCCTACGGAACCCTAAGTCGGTCATGCTGTATTTGGGAAAAATTCCTCTCATATTCAAACTTTACACAAGATGTTCCTCATTGCCTGGTAAGGGTAGGACTTACTGAGTTCTCCGAAGTCTACTCCCTCCGATCAGACTAGGAACCATCCCTTGGAGGTGCTCCCGACCTGACTATTATAAGGCCCCATACCCTTATAGGGACATGTATGCTCTCTAGCACCCAGGCTTCTGCAACTTTCCCTCAAGCATACCCAGCCTTCTGACTTAGGCATCGGAGGGAGCTACCCTGGGCTGCCACTGGGGCTCCTCTAACGGTGTTCTATTTTGCAAGGATTATCCAAAGATGTCCCTCTGATCAGAGACTGAAGGCCCTAACTATGGTGGATGAGATTTTGGTCCATCATCTTTTGGTGCCAACTGTGAGAATCGAACCAAGAAACCATGGTGAGAGGCGATCACAATAGGATGTCTCGACAAAAGAAACCGACCGACGAGAGAGTAAACCTCCCTCCCCCACCTCCGTCTCCTCCAGTTATTGATGTCCTCCTTCCCTGGGGCCTCCTAATGGCGAGAATCACCAAGTGGAAGGCCCCGACCTTCAGTGTTTAGTCGACCTAATCCATCGGCTAGAAGCGAAGGTCGACTGCCTCAAAGAGGAGATGCGGCACAGGAGGCATGAACATATAGCTAGCCCTACAGTGAGTCACCAGAATGCGAAAAATCCAGTACAAGTCGTACTGCCACCCCCGTCAGGTGGTCTTGCCATCCCCATAGAAAGGTGGCCTTCACTTTCCGACCCATAGAGAGAGGTTGGTCGCGTAAGCGATCGGTCTGAGAATGGCCCTCGGTGCGAGGGTTACACGGCCCAGTAAAAAGCCTTGCTCGGCTCCGAACCAAGGGTTTGCATAGCTAATGGCAGGACGAGGACTCTAACAACAATAGCACTTCCTCTCGAAGGTCCTTTGATCAAGACTCCTCTTCCTCTAGCTCGACGGCCTCGTCTTGGAATAGGCATGGTGGACTAGTTGTCACTCCCGCTGTCTATCTCCGGGAGAGCAAAGGGTGTGAAGGTTAGAAAAACGGGTAGAAAAGCTACTTTGACGAGATTAAAAGTCCATCCTAGAAAATTCAAGGGGCAAACTTCCTATTTTACTAGGCGGGTGCAGGAAGAACCTCTCTCCCCATGGTTCCACATACCCA
The DNA here is from genome assembly GCA_030544215.1 of Zantedeschia hybrid cultivar. Lineage (NCBI taxonomy): Eukaryota > Viridiplantae > Streptophyta > Magnoliopsida > Alismatales > Araceae > Zantedeschia > Zantedeschia hybrid cultivar. Next base: position 49,423,680 of record JARZZO010000009.1, read on the forward strand.
CCTTGAAGACTTATGACGACACGAACGATCTGGATGACCACCTGCAGATGTTCAAGAGCACGTTTTCCCTTTTAAATGTGCTAGATGAAATCATATACCAAGCCTTCTCGACAACGTTGGAGGGGAACGCTCGAGTAGTTCCAAGAGCTTAAAGCCAACTCCATTGACAACTTCAAAAAGCTACGACGTTCCTTTCATAATAATTTTTCCGCCAACAAGCGTATGCCGATAACCACGACATGTTTGGCATCTCCGCATCAAAGAAAGGATGAGTCGCTATGGAGGTACTCGGCACGTTTCCATGAAGTTGCAATAAAGATCCCTAATGTGGAGACGCCGAACGTGGCGCAGTATTTTATAGCAGGAACAACTAGTCAGTAGGACCAGTTTGAACTAAGCAAAGAGCTTCCGGTCAACCTTTCAGACTTTGTAAGGAAGGTTAACCAGTGCATTAACAGTGAAGAATTGTTCTTTGCACGTAAAACTCTATAAAACCTCCCAAATCTCGAGGGTAAGACTGAAGGCCAATCGATTTCTGGTTAGAATAAACAACAACTGGAACGAGATCGGCTTGGTTGACCCTACAAGTATCAACATCAAAAACCGCATAAGGACGGCATGATTGGTTGTAACAACTCGTCACCTTATAATCGGGAATCCGATTACTAAATGGATATCGAATCATTAAAATTTGGAACCAAACTAGGATCTCGATAAGTCTGGGAAATAAATGAGAAACTAAGCTAAACATTCCACATTACATCGAATTGTAAAGGAAGTGCAGGAATTAAAAATTATTATAATTCGACTCAACTCAGCAAATAATTACATACTCCAACTAAAAAGAAATAATTAAGCGTACAGGCTTGAAAGGAAAATAACAACTACATCGGGGCATACCCCGGAATAGTGGTTGCTGGCACGCAACCCAAGATAAAACCCTCCACGCTATGTCTGTCTGGAACCCTCACCTGAAAACCGTAGGGGTGAGTCTCATCAAAATGGACTCAGTAGGGATCCTCCGATCCCTACCACACACTCACGCACCCACAAGTGCAACAACTCAAATATAGGCAATTAAATAAGTAAAACAGTAAACACAACTCCCAAAGATTCTCAAATTCCGATATAAAACACATGCATTCGTAAATGCAATATGCATAACTCTAAAACCACTCCACCACAGAGTCCACAGCTAGTGTCTCGGCTGAACACACAAATCACGCGGCCGAACACCGACCCGCTAGGACCAAACAACAATCCCTCGGATAGCGTGCTGACTACTCCGGCCTGTCTAGCTCTAGGTGGTTCTGCTTCCCCCAGCACGAGTGACACTCTAAATGTACCACTCCTACACCGGTACTAGCTATACCTCGGGGTACACCAGGTGACCCTCTCTCTAGGCGTCATCCCACCGCTCCCACACCGGCACCGTGTCACTCCCACACCGACACAGGGTGCCTAAGCGCTAACAACTGTCACTCTAGGTCCACGGTCGCACGAAATACAACACAGTGCGATCCGATCACGTAGAAATCCTCATCCTTCAAGTATGTTTTCAAACATGTATTTAACCAAACTATCTAACAATGTAAACACATGTTAATTGCATGAATTAATGAGATTCTGTCTTGAATTAATGACGTGGCCCGTGGCCGACGTCATTCAAGACTCCTAAACTAATTTACACAGAAACTGGCCTCGGAAGATGGCCTAAATCGCGTCGCCCTTGACAGCCGCCATTTAAAATGGCGTCGCTGTCTCTAGACGCTATTTAATATAGAAACAAAATCCCCTAAACTGGCCTTAGAACAAGCTGGGTTAAGTCATGTCTTGGGTGGCAGTTGTAACTGTTGGGTTTCTCGGGTTTCTCCGGATCTCACGCGCAACGGAAAATAAAATAAAAACGGAGATCCGTTCCCATTTTGAAAAACTAAAAACTACGATTATCGAATAATCGATTCTCACCGTGTGCGGATTCGAATCCGCAACCGTTCGGTTCCATCGGTGCCACACCGCAAGCTGCGCAAGCGCCCGGCCGCTAGCGAAGTCCACGCGATCCTCCTCGCTCCGGATATCCTCACGTTCCTTGTTCTTCGCAGCCTACGAAACCTCCGCCAGTCGCCGCAACGCACGAACGATTTCCCGTCAACGGGATTCGGAGAAGCGGCGGAGCAGATCTGGATCTATCTGGATGCCAGAAAGAGAGAGAAACAGAGGAGGGACGGCTAGGGTTAGCAGTAGCTTGGCCTGCTCAGCCCGTTCGCTATGTTTTATACCAACCGCGTGATTTTTCATAAAAACCCCCAGTTTGTATAAAACCCATTTATTTATCCATCACCTTGAGAATTATTTGCGTATGACCCTCTAGGCACAATTACCAGTCCAGTTAATGGCCCAACAAGCCCAGTGACTCCTCACTGGCTTTATTAATCAATTAATAACCCTTTATTAATTAATTAATCAATCAAACTGATGTCTCACATCGAATTCGACCGGGCCTCCGATCATGTTAGGGGCCAAGCAACACCGCGTGAACCCAGAAGGTATCGGGGTTAAGCAACCCACTCTTGGAACCTTTCCGCCGACAGTTACCGCGTGGATATAATCCTTCATTCGTACAATGCTCTCGAGCCAACTCAGGGTTTGGCGTGCTGTCAAACCCTAACCAGTCAACTCACTTGGATTGGATGCCGCTGATAAATATCGGAAACTCCTTTCCCGATATTATCGTCCGCCCTGGCTAGGGACTTCTGCGCATCCTTCATAGAGCATTCTCTCTCTAAGTACCAAGAGCGAATGATTCCTTATTGACACACAATTCCCTTCGACGGTATTCCGCTGTACCCAATCCTTGGCGTTTTAGAATCCCGTGGCTAGAGATTCGTAAACCAAGGTCAAAGCACAGAAGTCCACCGACAAGGTGTCCTTGGTGTCTCAGGTCCGAGGACCATCCACGCAACTGCGACAATAGAATCAAGCTGGTTGGCAATGAGGTATAATACCATCTAGCGATTCAGTCGGATCAGTTCAGTGAACTCATTCTCCAATGAGCACCTACAGATTCGCCTTAGTGTCTCCACACAAGTGACTTATGAGATCAGTCACCCTCATTCTATGAGCAGGAGTAATCTGTACTAGTCTAACCGGATATCCGATGTCCTTCTTAGATATCCTCTAACTATGAACGATTAAGAATATGTGTGTTTAAGTGATCAGTCTCGTTAGTATGATCTCATCATAATCTGATCACTATAGTACATATTCACGGACTTCATTATGAAACGATAATTAATGCGATTTATACATAATGAATACTATGCCATTATATTAATAAATGAACGAGATTTATATAGTCAGATTGGCTTGTAGGCCACCTAAAACTAACAGTAATGACCCGCCGCCCTATAATCGGGGATCCGATTACTAAATGGGTACCGAATTATTAATTTGGAGCCAAACCAGGATCTTGATAAGTCTAGGAAATAAATAATAAACTAAGCTAAACATTCACTTCGCATTGAATTAAAAAGGAAATGCAGGAATTAAAAATTATTACAATGCGACCCGACTCAGCAAATAATTACATTCTCCAACAGAAAGGAAATAATTAAGCATATAGGCCAGAAAATAAAATGACAACTACATCAGGGCATACCCCGGAACAACAGCTGCTGGCGCGTGACCCAAAGCAACACTCTCCTCGCTACGCCTGCCTGGAACCCTCACTTGAAAACCGCAGGAGTGAGTCTCATTGAAAAGACTCAGTAGGGATCCTTCGATCCCCACCGCCCACTCACGCACCCACAAGTGCAGCAACACAAATATAGATAATTTAAGCAAGTAAAGCAGTAAACATAATTCCCAGATTTCGATATAAAATACATGCATTCGAAATATAACATGCACAATTCTGAAACCATTCTACCACAGAGTCCACAACCAGCGTCTCGGCAAAACATGCCAACCACATAGTCGAACGCGAGAACCTCCGACCCACTGAGACCAAACAGTAACCCCTCGGATAGCACGCTGGCTACTCCGGCCTGATAGGCTCCAGGTGGTTCTGCTTCCCCCAGCACGAGTGACACTCCGAATGTACTACTCCCACACCGGTACTAGCTATACCCCGGGGTACACTAGGTGACCCTCTCTCTAGGCATCACCCCGCCACTCCCACACCGGCGCCATGTCACTCCCACACCGACACAGGGTGCCTAAGCGCTAACAACTGTCACTCTAGGCCCACGATCGCACAAAATACAACACGGTGCCATCCGATCACATAGAATCCATCGTCATCGAGTACATTTCTAAGCATGCAATTAACTAAATTATCTAACAATGTAAACACGTGTTAATTGCAGGGATTAATAGAATTCTGGCTTGAATCGCGTCGCCTAAGGCCGACGTCATTTAAGCTTCATAAACTGGTTCATGTGAAAAATTGGCCTCGGAAGATGGCCTAAAACGCGTCGTCTATAGGGGTCGCCTTTTAAAAGGCGTCGCTGTCCCTAGTCGCTTGATAACGACAGAAATAGAGACAGGCCTCAGGGTGATCTGACTTAAAATGCGTTGGGCATAGAAGTCGTCGTTCAAAAGGCGTCGCTGTCCCTGGACGCTCATCAGTCCAGAGACAGAGTATGTTATTTAGACTAAATAGCGTCGCGGGTAGATGCCGCCTTTTTAAAAGGCGTCGCTGTCCCTCGACGCCATTTAACCCTCACAGACAGGTTCTTCCTCCGCTATCTCCCAATCCACGTGGTGGGATTTCCTCCCCAAAATCGTGTAAAAATGCTAAAAAAGTGGAGAAGGAGGAGAAGAACCTAAATACCCATTAAAACACCCAAATTCTCATTACATGCAATTAGTGTTTTCACCCCAAGAAATCCCCTAAACATGCTCCAAAGCGGGAAAAACATGGTTTTTAAACGAAATACAACGGGGATTGTCACCCTACCAGTTACTCGAACTCCTCCTAGCTCCAAGCTCCAACCCGCCTCGCCACACGCCGCCGCCGGTACCGCCGTAGACGCCGTTACTTCATCGGGACGTCGACCGCCATCCGGAGAGAAAAACGCCACGGAGGAGATGGTGGTGGTAGTGGTGGGAGTTAGGAGGTTGATGGAGTGGAGGGAGAGATGAAATGGAGGGAGGAAAGCAAGGAGAGGGGGAAGGGTTCGCCGGAGATCGGAGGGAAGAGAGGAGAGAGAAGAGAAGGGAGAGAATGAGGGAAAGGAGGGAGGGTTCGCAGGGTCAAATAGAAACTGGAGAAAACGCGTCATCCAAGTCCGACGTCATTCAGATGACAAGACCGGGCTGTACTCTGACAAAGCAGGGTCGTACTCTAAATGGCGTTGTCCATACAAGACACTATTCAGATGATAAAATCGGGCCGTACTCTCATGCCTCAAGGCCAGCCCACGTGGCGCCCACGTGGCACAGCTTAAAACACGTCCACATTGATCGACATCGTTTAAACCGTGTCGAGAAACTAAGTTTCAGCCTCACCAGGGCCTAAACTAAGGGGTTCGACCCCGAAAATTGACCCGATAACCGGATCTGAAACTTCAATCCTTACAGCAGTCGCCATTTAAAATGGCGTCGCTGTCCCCAAACGCCATTTAGCATACGCAAACAGGTTTCCCCTCGGCCTCCCCCCGAATCACAAAGTGGGATTTCTCCCCCAAATCAAGTGAAAACGTCAAAATGGAGAAAGTAGGGGAGAAGCCTAATTATTTTCATAAAGAACCCCTTAGAACATGCTTTTCACCCCAGAAGCACCTACACATATTGCATGATTCAAAGCAAGAAAATCCATGGTTTTAAACAAAACACCGCGAGGATCGTCACTCTACTAGTTACTTCAACTCCTCCGAGCTCCAAGCCGTCGAACCACCACCCCACAAGCCGCCGCCGGTACTGCTGTGGATGCCGTCACTCTACCGAAACGTCGGCTGCCGTCCGGAGAGAAATGTGTCGCGGAGGAGATGGTGGTAGTAGTGGTAGAAGTTAGGAGGTTAATGGAGTGGAGGGAGAGGAGGAATAGGGAGATGAAAGGAAGGAGAAGGGGAAGGGGAAGTGGATGGGTCGGAGAGAGGGAGGAGAGAGAAGAGAATGAGAGAAATGAGGGAAAGGAGGGAGGGTTCGCCAGGTCAAACCGAAACTAGTTAAAACGCGTCGTCCAAGATCGACGCCAATTAGACGACACGACAGGGTCGTACACTGACAGACCTCTGAATGGCGTCGACCATGCAACACGCCATTCAGACGATAAGACTGGGGCCGTACTCTCGCGGCCCAAAACTGGCCCACGTGGCACATTCTAAAAGCGTCTCCCTAACTCGACGTCGTTTGAACCGCGTGGAGCAAGCTTGATGCGAAAAAGAACCCATGCCCCAGCCCCACAAGGGTCCGAACCAAGGGGTCCGACACCGAAACTGACCCGATAACTGGATCCAAAACCTCAATCCTTATATTGGTTCTCCGACCGGCGAGAAGAAAATTATATAATGCTAAACACACCGATCGTCCGCATCCTTCAAGAGATTAAAAATGAGGGCTATATGCACTGGCCCAAAAAGGTGAAACCAGTCGCAGGAGCCAAGAAAATGAAAAAGTTATGTGCCTTCCACAATGAATATGGGGACTTCACATCTATAATGACCTGCCACCCTATAATCGGGGATCCGATTACTAAATGGGTACCGAATCATTAAATTTGGAGCCAAACCAGGAACTCGATAAGTTTGGGAAATAAATGATAAACTAAGCTAAACATCCACATTACATTGAATTGTAAAGGAAGTGCAGAAATTAAAAATTATTACAATTTGACTCGACTCAGCAAATAATTATATACTCCAACTGAAAAAGAAATAATTAAGCGTACTGGCCCAAAAAAGGAAATAACAACTACATCGAGGCATACTCCGGAACAGCGGCTACCTGGAACCCTCACCTGAAAACCACAGGGGGGTGAGTCTCATCGAAAAAGACTCAGTAGGGATCCTTCAATGCCCACCACCCACTCACACACCCACAAGTGCAATACACAAATAAAGGCAAATAACTAAATAAAACAGTATCACAATTCCTAAATTTCGATATAAAACACACGTATTTAGAATAGTAATATGCACGATTCTAAAACCACACTACCACAGAGTCCACAACTAGCGTCTCGGCTAAACACACAAGTCACACGGCCGAACGTGGAAAACACCGACCCGCTGAGACCAAACAACAACCTCTCGGATAGCACACTGGCTACTCCAGCCTAATACGGCTCAAGGTGGTCCTGCTTCCCCCAGCACGAGTGACACTCCGAATGTACCACTCCCACACCGGTACTAGATATACCATGGGGTACACCAGGTGACCCTCTCTCTAGGCGTCACTCCACCACTCCCACACTGTGCCATGTCACTCCTATACCGACACAGGGTGCCTAAGCGCTAACAACTGTCACTCTAGGTCCATGATCGCACAAAACGCAACATGGTGCGATCTGATCACGTAGAAATCATCGTCCTCAAGCAAGATTTCAAGCATGCAATTAACCAAACTATCTATCAATGTAAACACATGTTAATTGCAGGAATTAATGAGATTCTGTCTTGAATCGCGTCGCCCATGGCCGGCGTCATTCAAGCCTCCTAAACTAGTTCATGTGAAAATGGGCCTCGGAATATGGCCTAAATCTCGTCGTTCAAACGGGTCGCCGTTTAAAAGGCGTCGCTGTCCCTAGTCGCCTAATAACGACAGAAACAAAGACATGCTTCGGGGTGATCTGAACTTAAAAAGCGCCGTGCATGGAAGTCGTCATTTAAAAGACGTCGCTGTCTCTGGATGCTATTCAATCCAGAGACAGAGTCTGTTATTTGGGGTTAAATGGCATCGTAGGTGGAAGCCGCCTTTTAAATGGCGTCGCTGTCCCCAAACGCCTTTTAACCCTGACAGACAGGTTCTCCTCTGGCCTCCCCCAAGTTTCAAAATAGGATTTCTCCCCCAAATTCTCACAAAACACCATAAAAATACAGAGGGAGGAGGAGAACCTAAATACCTATTAAAAACACACAATTCTTCATTACATGTAATTAGTATTTTCACCCTAAAAATTCCCTAAACATGCTCCAAAGCGGGAAAAACATGGTTTTAAACAAAATACAACGGGGATTGTCACCCTAACGGTTACTCGAACTCCTCCGAGCTCCAAGCCGCCAACCCGCCTCGCCATACGCCGCCGCCGGTACCGCCGTGAACGCCGTTACTCCACCGGGACGTCGGCCGCCGTCCGGAGAGAAATGCGCCGCAGAGGAAGTGGTGGTGGTAGTGGAGGAAGTTGGGAGGTTAATGGAGTGGAGGGAGAGGAGGAATGGGGAGAGGAAAGGAAGGAGAGGGGGAAAAGGGGTGCCGGAGGGTCGGAGGGAAGAGAGGAGAGAGAAGAGAAAGGAGAGAATGAGAGAAAGGAGGGAGGGTTCGCAGGGTCAAACAGAAACTGGGCAAAACGCATCGTCCAAGCCCGACGTCATTCGGACGATAAGTCCGGGCCGTACACTGACAAACCAAGGCCGTACTCTAAATGACGTCGTCCATACAAGATGCCATTCAGACGATAAGACCGGGGCCGTACTCCCGCGGCCCAAAACCAGCCCCACCAGGGCCCAAACTAAGGGATCCGACCCCGAAACTGACCCGATAACTGGATCCGAAACCTCAATCCTTACAACATCTGGGTGTTATGACCTTAGGAGAGAAATTAAAGACCTCATCAAGCGAAGATATCTAAAAAGGTATATCGCTCATGGTGGAGAATGAGAGTCCTAGAAGGGCGCGAGAGACAACAACTGGTCTCTCCTACTTGCAAACCAAGAGGGGCCGACCCTTCCCGATCGAGTCATCCATATGATCTATGGAGCAACATCTAGCGGTGGAGACAACAACAAAAAGAGGCAAAGCTACGCATCCGAAACTCAGTGGCTTGTGTAGGAGGTCACCTTAGTCACCCGCCCGATCTTAACTAGGAAGCCCATTCCCTTTTTTGACGAAGACCTTCAGGGTATCGTGCTTCGTCACAATGACGCCTTAGTAATTGGGGTTGACATTGCATGTTATCAAGTTAAAAGGGTTTTCGTCGACAACGGCAGTTCCTCGATTGCTTCAAACAACTCGAGCCGAATCTATCTAGCATGAGGAAGGTTTGAATCCCCATTTACGATTTTAGCAGCCAGCCGATGAAATAACTCTCCCTCTATGCTGGGGACCCCTCCGCTAACCGTGACACGAGAGATCGAGTTTACGGTGGTAGACATGCCCTTAACCTATAATGTCATCTTGGAGAGACAGTCAACTGGATGGTTTCGAGCCGTCCCCTCCAGTCTCCACTAGAAACTCAAATTATCAGCTGAAGAAGGGATCAGCGAAGCCTGTGGGAACCAGAACGTTGCTCGGCAGACATACCTAGTGGCCACCAATGCCCAATTAAAGAAGCATGTCATAGCGACATAAGCCAGATGAATAGGGGAACTGTAAGTCCTTTCTTTTCTCTCTTTTATTATTTGAATAAAGAGGGCAAAAAGCCCTTAGTTAAAAACTATTCTTAAGAGGCTATTAAACATTTTTGCTCTCAATAAAGTTCTTTTGTTCCCCACTATATTGTGTATAGTGATAATACTCCGAATAGGATAGGTTACTACATAGAGAAGGGGCTTCTCACCTGAAGATAGGATAAAACTCGATCAGTTTACTGCCTTTGTCGAGCCTTGTCTCAGAGAGAATGGGCTCCCCACTTGAAGATGGGATAAAACTCAGTCAGTCTACTACCTCTCCAGAGTTGCAGAGAAGGAGATCCCCTCCTAAAGATGAGATAAAACATGGTCAGTCTACTACCTCTCCAGAGTTGCAGAGAAGGAGATCCCATCCCAAAGATGAGATAAAACTTGGTCAGTCTACTACCTCTACCGAGCTTTGTCTTGTAGACAAGGAGCACCCCACCCAAAGATGGGATAAAACTCAGTCAATCTATTACTTCTGTCGAGTCTTGTCTCACAGAGAAGGGTGCCCCCATTCGAAGATGGGATAAAACTTAGTTGGTCTACTACCTCTGTAAGGAATGAGGTTTCGGGTACAGGTATCGGGTCGGTTTCGGAGCCGAACCCCTTGGTTTGCACCCAGATGGATCAGGGGCTGTAGACACGCTAATTTTGACGTCATTTCGTGTAAATTTCATATTATATAATAATGCCTCAGAATGGTCTGATATTTAATCATTGATTAATTTTTATTGATCTTTTTAAGTGTCGGGTTTAACAGACATGTTTAAGTTAATCAATTGAATTGATTTTAACTCAAATTCAGTTAAAATATGAAAAAGTCTAAACGACGTCTAGATGTGTGGACGCCATTTAGAGTTTATTCTTATTTTAACGTTTAAATTTAAATTTTAATCAGCTAGTTAATTAGCTAAAAGGCGTCTGTCAGTCTTGATGCGTTTTAGGTTTCCTAAGTTATTTCCACTTCTCTTTCGGATATTTATCCTTATCTTAATTAGTCCAAAAGACGTCTACACATGTAGACGCATTTTAGCTAATAAAGATAAAGATAAATTTTCTGGATGTTTATCCTTATCTTAATTAATCTGAAAGGCGTCATTAATGGTGGACGCGTTTTAGATAATTACAGATAAAGATGAATTAATCAGTATTTATTTGTTGGTTAAGATGGATAAATCCGAGGTTTTTCTATGTTAATTACGGACGCAGAAGAAGCCTATAAATACCTTACATCTTTAATGGGTAACAAGTGGAGCATTATTTAAAAAAAAGAGGTTAAGCGTAATCTTGAGTTGATTATTAGCAAGTTGAAGATCGAAGCAACAACGTTGGAACGCCGAAGCGCTGCTATTTCCAGGAGTCGGCGTCCATTCAAGTCTCTATCCAATTCAAGGATTCAACCATTGGGCATAAGTCTTTTATTTCTGCATTTTCATTTCATTAGTTCTACATTCATCATCATTCACTTCATGCAAACACACACAACACATTCATTCTTTCAAAACCTATTCCATTAAGGGGTTTCAAAAGCTATTAACCAAGTAAGTTTGCTGTTCAATTACATGCTTAACATCATGATTAGAACATATACTATTCTTACTTAAAGTTCTCATCATTATTTTCTTCATTTCTTTTCTCTCTATTTCTACTGCACTCAACAAGAAGATCAAAAGGGAAGTAAATCAAGCACAAGTCAAAAGGATTTCTGGACGATCCTCAACCTCAAACTCAACAGCAAGAACAAAAAGCAAGAAAGGGCTCTCTTTCTTCAGCCGGCTGAAGAGGGGGAACCAAGAGCTCAAAATCTTCCGCATTCAAACAGGTAGGCGATCATACTTTCTGTTGGAACTTTTAAGTCAAAAGTTTCTGGCGATCACTGCACTTAATTTCTTTTTTTTTTTAATAGGATTATTTTGCACTAAACAACATAGATATTTCATGATAATCACACCAGCATTTCAAGCACTCATAGCTTTTTTGGCGATCACGATGGGACATGGTCTCGCCATCTTTTAGTTTTTGTTCTTGCTATCATCAATCGGGCACCCACGGTGCACCACTTGTGTCTTTCGACACGTCCTCACCAATTGGTGAGTGTTTTAGTTTAGTTAATTTCCCTCGTGCACCACGTGCACACCCCAGTGGTAAGATCTTGCCCTTCCCTTGATTAGTTTAAAAAGCTGTTTTGTGATGAAAATGATGTGTGATTGATTGATTTTCTAGTTGTTTAGTTAGTAAATCATCCTGTTAAAATCTGGAACTAAAAAAAATCTTCATGAATTGATTATTTACTGCTTTTATCCTGTTTGAGGAGGAATCAACCCAGAAATTCCTCCTGCAAAACTGTTTCTGCGACTTGAAAAGCGTCCAGGAGCACTGACGCGTTTCAAACCGCGTCAATATTCCCAGACGCCTTCAGTCTTCATTCTCTGCTGTCCGCAATCTGAGTCTCTGCGGAAAAATTAAGGTTCTGTTTTGAATAGCGTCGACTACCATCGACGCGATTCAGATAGTTTCTTAGTTATTTCTCAGTTTCAGATTTTTGTGACTTGAGTGCTAGCTACCCATTATTATTAAGCATTAGAGGCCATCCAGGCCGTAGGACATACGCATTGAGGCGAATACCCTCCTTTTCTTAGGAACACCTTACTTGACGTCAGCAACTCTCTCTGATTGGGTTGGTCCCTTGATCAGACTAGAGAAGTTGACGTTGAGACCTCCATAAGTCCTCAAAATCAAGGTACTCCTCCTTGATCATCGGGCTGGTTGTACCAGTTGAAGTCCCGGTTAGATTCCATAAAGCGTTGTGAGAGAATGTCATAGAGAATAACGGTGGATATTGAACTGAAACTAGGATCCTTTCCCTGAGCGAATTTGCGGTTTAATTGAATCCAAATAACTCAACAAGGAATCTTAAAATCACGTTAAGCATCCACTTGATTGATTAATCTCTGTGCAACTTGTTTGTCAAATCTTTGAAAAAAGGATCTAACATCATGCTGCTGCGATTAGGCAGGGACTTGAGTATGGCTCAAGACGCCATCATCAACTACGAGGGAGATGCTAATGCCCCTCACGATTCGGACTACAACTATGAGAACGGGAGAGATGCTGATGCCTCCCGTAATTCTGTCCCCATTCCATATCGACAAGATGGGAATGTCCGGACACCTCTCTTTTATCCCCATGATCGATATCCTGATCTTCTCCCGCATGAATATGCGATTCCTAATCCCAATCTTGAGGGGGACATGAATCAGAATGATCCCTCATCCTCTGATCCTTCGGATCTCGTCAACGCTTTGGGAGTTCTTGCCTCCCGACTGGACCCTCAGCAGTTTGAGGCGATCCAGTCTATTCTGAAGGGAAAGGCACCCACGCAGCCTGCTGAGCCGAACCCTGTGGCTCCCCCTGTTGTTACTCAACAACCTCCTCTTCCTCCTCCTTACATTCATCAGGCCATGGAAGGCCTCCATATTTCTTCTCGGCCAGCTGGGCCGCAGCTTTCATCCTCTAGGCAATCGGCTAGACCGCAAACGCCTGCTTATCAAAATGCCCTCAGGCATGGCGGAAGCTCTACCGGACCTCCCCTTTATTGTCCCCCCTGTCCAACGTACTTTAGACAGCAGGCCTATCAAGTACCTCCACCTCCTCCTCCTCCCCAGGCAGATCCGACCACGCAAGCGTTGCTCGCCAAAATGGAGCGCATGGATGAGCAATTTAACAACCTCCAGAAGATGATGGGGGTTAAAGCTGCGCCAGAGATCAATTTGCCGAGCCTGCCGGTATTCCACCTACCACCCTCTGAGATGCCAGTGTACCGGAAGTACAACGGTACTGGTAACCCTTTCACACATTTGAAGGAGTTTATGTACGAATCGTCTTTCTGGCAGAACGATAAAAGGTCGTTGGCCTTTTTGTTCAGGAGATCTCTAGAGGGACCAGCCCTCGAGTGGTTCTTTTCCTTGGGAACCCTCCGAAGTAGAGGACTACAATATCGTTTCACGGAAATTTATTCAACGGTACCAAGACAGAGTTGCACCCTCCTTGTCCATCACTGACCTCATAGCAGAAAAGATGAAACTTGATGAAGAGTTTGTCAGTTTTGCTGACAGGTGGCAGGGCCTGGCCGAAAAAGTGAAGGATCACTTGTCCGAATCTGAGCAAGTGAAGGTGTTAATTTCCAATGCCATGCCCCAGTTCAAACTAGTCCTCTCCCTAAACAATCTGACCAACATGGCAGAGCTCCATATGAGATTCTCATACCGTCATTAAGAGTATAATTGAATAAGGAATTCTCTATTGATGAACATCGTTCAGCACTCCTTGCTCAATTGGAACTTTTAGACGAGAAAAGATGGTCAGCTGCTAATCATGTAAAAGTTTATCAAAATAGACTAGCACGTTTTTATCAAAAGAAAGTCATTAAACGTAAGTTCAAAGTCGGTGAAATGGTCGTCAAAAGGATTTTTGTAAAACCTGGTGGTCCGCGTTCTAAGCTCCAACCCAAATGGGAAGGACCTTATGTTGTATCTCACGCTTTCCCTGGTAATGCTTATCGTCTTGTTAATGCAGAAGGAGAAGAGCTAAATCTTCCCTGGAATGGTTTACATCTTAAGAAGTACTACCCTTAGGTTAAAGAGTAACAAGAGATGCCAAGTCCTAAAGGATACCGAAACTTGACTGAAAGTGTAAAGTACAAATCATTCATTTTGAAGCAAAATTCTGTTTTACACTCGGCCCATGATGTCGGAACGAGGCTTAGAACAGACTACCAAGAATACCCACCATCTTAGTAGGAGGCCGTCATAAAAAAAATGGGGGAGACCCGTCCCGAAGAAAAGAAAAGAATAGAAAAAGGAAAAGCAAAAAAGCAAAATTCAAATGTCAAATCAAAAGGCCATCACATTACAAATATCAAGGCCATGAAATGAAACGAAAGGGAACGCAAGGTCGATAAATATCTCGGAAAGAAATGACCGAACCCTAACGGATATTAGGGTAGGAAAGGAACATCTTTTTAGGTCTCCGGAACCTTCTCATGGGCTTTCTAAAACTTATTCTTCCTTCCTTTCTAAAGAGGCATACTCCAAACTTAAGGAATGACTTAGATTGACTAAGGGTCAAATCATCAAATAGGATCACGAATGGAAACACTAGTTCAAACACGATAGGTTTAAGTTAAGTTGTTAAAGAACAATTTGGGAATTAAGTTAATAAATGAATATGATCTTTTGATCTAAGTACCATGCTGATCTTTTAGTCCAAAAATTCAAAAAAAATACATATGTCCAAAAATCTAAAAAAATACATATGTCCAAAAAAAAAAAAAAAAAAAACATATGTGAAAAATAAAAAAAAAGTACATATGTCTAAAATCCGAAAAAAAACATATATTTCAAAACCCAAACAAAAATGAATAACAAAAATATTTCATTTAGCATTTGCTTGTTGCACTTAGTGTGTTTCATTCCTTTTATTTTCAGTGAGCATCTGTCTGTTTGCATGTTGTACTTTGCTTAAGTTTGATTATTCACATTACCTTTGTTAATAAAGGCTATGCCCCTTGACCATTTATTGAAGAAAAAAAATTGATTGACCATTTATTTGGTTAGGCAAAGGGCTAAGCCTAAATAGATACTTAACCTGTTTTTTAAGTGTTGTACAGGATTCAAGACAAACACAGGAACACAAGGTCGGAGCCAAAAGTTTCATGTATATCATCAAAAGATTTTTTTTTACATGATACATGAGAAAAAAAGAAGATACATAAGCCCTAAGGCTGGCTCTCCCCTCCGCCCTCATCGAACTGGCTCTGGGCCTCGTCAGGTGCGTCCAGTGCTGGTCCTCGGCTGGGAGGTGGAGGTGGTCCCATCGCGCTCGGCCCTGCCTAGCCGGAAGACATGGCGACACTGGCCGTGAAAGCACTGGTCAAACCACGCTCATGGGCACGCTGTCGAGCTCGCTGATACCTGTCCTCCACCATCTTGCGCTCATACTCTACAACTGATAGCTGACCCTGAAAACTCTCCAGTCGAAGGCGGTCGCGATCTCTCTCCTCGGTCACGACCTCCAGGCGAATCTGGAGGCGCGCAAGATCTCCAGTCGAGAGTTGGGCCACCTGCTCTTCCAGAGACCGGATCCGCGCAGCATCAGCCTTGGCACGAGCCGCTATAGCACGGGCATGCTCCAGCTCCGCTTCAGCCCTCTGAAGGGCTTCCTGAAGCTCAGCAACCTGAAAAGAAGTCATTGTTAGTTCAAGGCAATCAAATAATTAAAATCAAATTCAGAAGTTAAAAGATGGAACTTACCCAAGCAACGCGGTCCTCCTCCGCAAGGGAACCCCGGTGGATAGCCGAGGTGAGCTGGCTCTGGAGGTCAGCCAGAGCAGCGTCGTAGGCAGCACATGAGGAAGATGAAGAAGCTCCATGCGAAGGGGGAGCCGCCTGAGTATAGACGGCTCGCTGCACCAAAAGACAACTGTCAGTGTCGATCGCCAAAACAATTAATTAATTAAAACATGCACTCATATTCATGCATACATACCAGGTCATATAACTCTTTCTGAACTTGTTCTAACTGGGCCCCCGCATCATGTAGGCGGGCCCGGAGGTCGATGATGACCGCGTCACGTACATCCTGCATATCACACATACATACATTCACAAACATAAATCAAGATAATAATTAAATTGAAGATGCATAAATGCATACTTACATCGAGTGGTCGGAGGAGCCGAAGCTGATCGGCGTAGTGGGCCCGGTACTGCTGGAGGTAGCCCTCGCTACTCTCCGCACGGGACTCCACCCGTACGCCTCGGCGATGCCAGTCCTCGTATTGCTCCGGGAACTTGGCACGCCAATCTGTGAGGGCTTGCTTGCCCTCATGCTCCTCCCGACGTCCTCCGGGACCTCCTCGTCAATCCACTCTTGGTGGAGGCCCAGTGTCCTCATCACGAGCCGGAGGCGGAGGGGCTCGATCTCGTTGAGGCAATGCAGCCACATCTGCCTGCCAAACCTCCTCCTGCTAGCCTTCACCCACGGCTGACCCTCCTCGCCCATACCAAGGTATGGGCGCCAGATCACCTGCATATAGATTAGGTGCATTCATTAAATAAATTGCATTTAAGGAATAAAAGATCGCATTTAATAAAATTGCACAAGTTAAAAACTTACCAGGAGCTCTGGGTAATCCAGGAACTGACGGCGGAGGGCCGTTAGCTGGTGGTGCTGAGGAGCCGTGTCCACGATCGGCTGCCAACCGCAGGCCAACGGGACGGCGCTGGGTCGGACAATCCGCGCTCTGCCGAGCGGGAAGTAATGATAGCTCCAAACCTGCATTCACGAACATATAAGTTAGGGAAAAGCATCATATCATATTGCATATCATGAACAAATAATAAAACAATTAATACCTGGAGGAACGGCGAGAAGCCGCTGACAGTGGTCTCACGGTCCGGCGTGACCGCAGACAGATCAGCAAAGAGATGGGCCAGGAGGGCCGCACCCCAGGCGTACTCTCCTAAACTATCTAAATCATCTAACAAATAAAGGAACTTACAATGAATGTGGTCGCCCTTCGTACCGAAGAGCAACCGGCCAAAAAAGAAAACTAGAAAGACCCTAAGCTGGCCTATCTACCTCCTCCCTCTGACTAGGGTCGCTACAGTATACAAGGGAGGATGACTCTGCTAGCTATCCCTGAACTCCTCTCGGGTCTCGTCTGACCGACGCCGGGGCTCCTCTAATCCTAAGGCAGCCTCTACCTCTATCCTAGGGACCATCCTAGACTCTCTACCTAGGCTGGATACTTCTATCCCTAATAGAGCCTCTGCCAGTCCCTGGTAGTTGGGATAAGTAACCCCACTCACAGGTCAGCCCTCTACCCTGAGGCCAGTGATCCTGGCCACATCCTCTAGGGTGGGGACCATATGTCCCCACGGCATTAGGAAAGCACGGCTTTCCGCATGCCACCTCTCCCGCAACGCCTGCAGGAGGACCAAGTCGAGCCAAAATGTCTCGATGTCCAAGACCTCACCGAATCCCATCCGGCGCAAGCGCGCCTTCTGGAAGTCCGGGAGACCCCTATAGGCACCTATCACTAGGTCCCAGCTAATTCTGGCCCTCATCACTCCCTGCAAATAAAGACATAAAAATAGGGTCAGTAATGAACAAAAACAGGAAAATCACTTTTGTTTTGAAAGGCGTCAGCACAGACAGACGTTTTTCAAAAACACGTCCAAGTGCCCTAACGCAATTAAAAATTATTTTCTGTCCAATTAAAAAATTGGAATTTGGCCTTGAAAGACGTCAGCCCAGTGTGACGCCTTTTGAATGGCGTCACCTGGTCTGGACGCCTTTCAATACCCGATTCCGGGTTCTTGAGAGAACCCCTTTCTCCCCTCTTTTCTCACCCCATTCAAACCATAGAAAGCTTACCGTGTGGAGGTCGCCCTCCTCTCCTTCTTCCATAGCCACGGGCGCCGGTGGAGGGATTTCTTCCTCTAAGAAAGCCGCCGCTTCGGCGAGCTCGGCCGGTACTTCTTCCTCCTCTCTTGACGAAGCCCGTCGCCTCTTTGCTAAGGCCTTGACCTTGCGAGATCCTTCGCCGCGCTCCATGGGTTCGAAAGACGGAGTTTTGAGAGAGAGAGAGAAAGATCGCCGGAGGTCGCCGGAGAGTGAAGAGAGAGAAAGCTAGGAGAAAAGTGAGGAAGAAAGGAGGTCCTTCGTGGGTCTGTAAACAGAAAGGTGAAAGGCGTCGACTTAGATAGACGCGTTTTAGGGCGCATAAGTTGAGGCGGCAAGGACAGATGTTTGAAATTGATTGAAAGACGTCTACATATGTTGATGCAGTTCATATTACCGCCAATTCTGGTCAGAGCCGTACAAAGGATGATGATAAAAGGCGTCTTTTTGTCAAGACGCGTTTACAGCAATTAATCACGGAATTAATTGTAGAATACTGGAAAAAGTAGAAGAGAGTTGAAAGGCGTCAATTGTTGAAGACGCAATTTAAGGTTTAATCAGGTTTTTTTGAGGATTAAATTGAATTTCTGGAAAACGAATTATGGTTGAAAGACGTTTTTCTGAGTGGACGCGTTTTGGTATTTTGCAGAACCTGAATTGTTAAAGCTTCAGGAAAAATCATAGGCACATCATAGAAAGTTAAGGAAAGATTTCAAGGCATAGAAAAATCATTCTTTATTCAATGAAATCCTTTATTACATTGAAAAAAAAAAAGAGGATATTTAAGGAAGAATTTCATGAAGATTTTTAAGGTAAGGAAATTTTAATCCTCTATCTCTATCTTTAGAGGATTTTACACGGTAACTAAAGCCAAGGTTCCACAGAGTAGTGATGATTTGTATGGCTTCATAATCTTCGTCGGATTCCAAGTCACGCTTTTTGATTGGGGGTGTAAGAGAGAACTCAGGGAATTCACGACGGTCCAAGCTAAGCTGAGTGAGGCACCGATGAGGATTGTATAGCACGAACTCGGTGACTCCGATCAACTTGAGATCCGCTCCTGCTGCACGGTGCACCCAAATAGGCTTTCCAACAAGAGCGAGCGGAGATGAGTCAAATATGTCGGACGTCATAAGTTTCAAATACTCTCTCCAGTCGGCCCGGGTCTTGAGCTTTGGAACCTTGTTGACCATGTGCTCATTGAATTTTACAATGTTAGCAATGCAATGAATTGGACTATTCAAGAAGATTTGAGATGGATTCAGAGGCCTTTTCTTGCTGTACTCAAACTTGAAGTGAAGTTCAACCCATAAGGCAAAAAGTAACATGCACCCATAGGGAGGACGACCCACCGATGCCACAGAAAGCCCGCTGTAAAAATAAGCCACGAGTGCAGTACTAATGGATTTACCTTCGAAGATTGCGCAAATAGCACTTACCTGATCATCTTCTAAGATGTTGTCCTGCGCAGGGAAGAACAAGACACCGGCAAGGCATGTAACTAAAGCTTTCGTTACATCCTCCGCTTCATCCTCCCTTAGATCATCAATTTCATATAGAGTCCACTCAGCAAGCTTTGCAAGATTGATCCCCTTCTTGGTAAGGCATCATTTAGCCTCTGAAGGATCCTTCATGATCAATGTCAACAATTGTTGACCAGTGATTCTCTCTCTTGTCAAGGCTATCTTATCTTTGTTATCTTTGGTCTTTGGGAGACCTAATAGAAGCTTCGCCTCCTCTAAAAGGATCGTGCACTCGAAGTCTTGAAAGAAGAACGTATGAGTTTGGGGATGCCACCACTCGATCAAGGCACCCATGGCCGCCCAATCTACGTTCGCACTCTTGTAATGTTTGGCAAGCACTACAAGACCTTGAAGATTCCACTTGGATATGAACACTTGCATGGAAAGCTTAACACTTTTTGTAAGTTTACGAATCCAAGGTAGAGAAGTGAACTTCCTTGGGCCAGGAAACATGGGATAATTCTGAAAACAAAAGAAAGGATTGAAGAATATGATAAAGAACATGAAGAACAATAATTGAAAGGAAATTGATTGAACTTACTTGGAGATTGGGATTCCTTCCATTGAGGTGATTCTCTATGTCGGAAAACTTCTCCAGAGATATCTTCATCCTCTTGTTTGAAGAATCCACCTCTTTTTCAGAGTTCTTCCTTCTTGGAGCTTGGAAACTTTGAAACTTTGAGAAAACCTTGAAACTTTGGAAGAAAACTCAACTTTGGATCTTTGGATTATAGTAGGATTGTTTGGGAACAACCTAAGGGTGTTTATATAGAAGGGATTGCGATCCTAGGAAGATTTTTCCGGATTGGAAAAGAGATGTGCATTGTTAGAGTTGGAATCCAAGTAGAGAACAGCCAGAAACCTGTTTCTGTGAGTAAAAGGCGTCTAGGAGCACCGTCGCGTTTCATAATTGAATGGCGTCTGCTCGACATGACGCGTTTCAGCCTTCCTGTGATTTATCCGAAATTCTGTGATTTTTGGTGCTTAAATATTTGTTTGGAATTATTAATGATTTTGATTGCAGGAAATTCAAAGAAAACCTGAGTAAAGCTGGAAATGTCAAGAAGATCCCGCTGTGGGAATTTATGAAGTCTTGACCGTAGCTAAAAGGACGGTTATTTCTACCCTTGTATTATTCCATGTAAATCATTTGCATCATTACTATATGTTAAATATTTATTAGACATATCAAGGACCTTGTAGTTTTGATGAAACTGGAATTTGAGTTCCCCTTCAACAAAAACAGTGATAATTCCAGAGGATTTTTAATAGCACGGATAGGCCGTTGGATTGTTAATTAATGAGGACGATGGTTCCACTTTTGTAAAACGGTGCGTGGATAAACGAGCTTCGGCTTAGCACTGGATTACGAGAATTGGTATCTTGACTCATTAATGATAATTTAACAATATTATCCTTGATTAATTTATATTTTATTTGACTTTATATTTTTCTTTTAGCCCAGCATGCATCATGTAGGACTTTGAAATCATTGTGATAAAGATTAATTACTGATTAAGTTTCAGACCATTAATCAAATAATCTCAAACATGATATGAAATATTCCATTCTGAATTGAGTATCTTGATTATCTTTGAGGTTCACTTGAAGATATCATTGAAATTCTATCCTTTCTTGGACTCTTTATCCAATATTCTTGTTTTTCTTTTAAGATCCATCATGGCTGCAGCACGTCCACATTGGCTGGCAAACGCTCCCTATGATGAAACCTACAGTGTCTACGACCCGGGGTACTTCCCACTCCGAGGAGGTTGATGAATTTTATTTTATTTCCTTGTTTACCTCATCCAGACAGGATTGATTTCATTGATTTCTTTGAACTATCTTCATTGATAATTTTGAGAAAAATTCCAATCATGTGATGTTAAGAGCGTGTCTAATCACACCTTGGCATCACCTTTTCAGTACATTTTATTTTATTTTACTCCCTTGCAAAGACGATGCCAAGGTGAGGCAGCTGTAGACACGCTAATTTTGACGTCATTTCGTGTAAATTTCATATCATATAATAATGCCTCAAAATGGTCTGATATTTAATCATTGATTAATTTTTATTGATCTTTTTAAGTGTCGGGTTTAACAGACATGTTTAAGTTAATCAATTGAATTGATTTTAACTCAAATTCAGTTAAAATATGAAAAAGTCTAAACGACGTCTAGATGTGTGGGGGCCATTTAGAGTTTATTCTTATTTTAACGTTTAAATTTGAATTTTAATGAGTTGGTTAATTAGCTAAAAGGCGTCTGTCAGTCTTGACGCGTTTTAGGTTTCCTAAGCTATTTCCACTTCTCTTCCGGATGTTTATCCTTATCTTAATTAGTCCAAAAGACATCTACACATGTAGACGCGTTTTAGCCAATAAGGATAAAGATAAGTTTTCCGGATGTTTATCCTTATCTTAATTAATCTGAAAGACGTCATTAATGGTGGACGCGTTTTAGATAATTACAGATAAAGATGAATTAATCAGTATTTATCTGTTGGTTAAGATGGATAAATCCGAGGTTTTTCTATGTTAATCACGGACGCAGAAGAAGCCTATAAATACCTTACATCTTCAATGGGTAACAAGTGGAGCATTATTAAAAAAAAAGAGGTTAAGCGTAATCTTGAGTTGATTATTAGCAAGTTGAAGATCGAAGCAACAACGTCGAAACGCCGAAGCGCTGCCATTTCCAAGAGTCGGCGTCCATTCAAGTCTCCATCCAATTCAAGGATTCAACCATTGGGCATAAGTCTTTTATTTCTCCATTTTTATTTCATTAGTTCTACATTCATCATCATTCACTTCATGCAAACACACACAACACATTCATTCTTTCAAAACCTATTCCATTAAGGGGTTTCAAAAGCCATTAACCAAGTAAGTTTGCTGTTCAATTACATACTTAATATCATGATTAGAACAGATACTATTCTTGCTTAAAGTTCTCATCATTATTTTCTTCATTTCTTTTCTCTCTATTTCTGCTGCACTCAATAAGAAGATCAAAAGGGAAGTAAATCAAGCACAAGTCAAAAGGATTTCTGGACGATCCTCAACCTCAAACTCAACAGCAAGAACAAAAAGCAAGAAAGGGCTCTCTTTCTTCAGCCGACTGAAGAGGGGGAACCAAGAGCTCAAAATCTTCCGCATTCAAACAGGTAGGCGATCATACTTTCTTTTGGAACTTTTAAGTCAAAAGTTTCTGGCGATCACTGCACTTAATTTCTTTTTTTTTTTAATAAGATTATTTTGCACTAAACAACATAGATATTTCATGATAATCACACCAGCATTTCAAGCACTCATAGGGGCGTGCCTCTAAATGACGTCTGGGGTGCACAACGCCTTTAGAATGGCGTCGGGCGATACGGACGCCATTTTGGTAGCTTGTTGTTGTGCCGCGTGGATGGGCATTGGGGCACGTGTGTACGGTCCCGATCTTATCGTCTGAACGGCGTCTTGTATGGATGACGTGATTCAGACATTCTATTAGAGTACGCCCCTGTCCTGTCGACTGAATGGCATCTGTTGAGGACGACGTGATTTCTTCTGTTTCGGTTTGACGCCCCAAACCTTCCCTCCTTTCTCTTATTCTCTCCTTTTCACTCTCTCTCTTCCCTCTCTCCAATCCCCTCCGTTTCCCCCTTTCCTTTCTCCTTCCCCTTCTTCCTCTTCTACCACTCCAACACCTCTCTACCTCTAACCACTACCACCACCACCTCCTCCACGGCACTTCATTCTCCGAGCGGCGGCCAACATCCCGGTGGAGTGACGGCGTCTACGGCAGTACCGACAATGGTTTGCGGTGCGGCGGTTCGACGACACAGAGCTAGGAGGAGTTAAAGTGACTGGTAGAGGGACGATTCTTATATGTGATTTGGTTGTTTTATCCATGTTTTCCCGCTTGAAGCATGCGACGTGTGTGGACATTTGGGTAGAATGAGCATGTTTAAGGGGCTTTTTAATGAAAATGGTCATTTTTATGAAATCAAAATTAGTGTGTTTCAAGTGGTAAATTGGATTCTCCCCATCATTTCCTATTTTTGGGTATTTTTTGGGTAATTTTGGGGGAGAGGAAACCCCGGTTTGAGGCTCGGGAGAGGTTGTAGGAAACTAGATTTTGGACTCTAAATGACGTCTAGCTAGGGCGACGCCATTTAAAATGGTGACAGGCAAGGACGACGCCATTTAGGCCAGATTTGTCCCGAGAGCAATTTCTGTGGGAAAGAGTTCTGTTTTGAATGGCATCTAAGGACAGCGACACCATTTAAATGGCGGCTGCTAGGGATGACGCTTTTTAGGCCATATTCTGAGGCTAGTTTTTCGTATGTACCAATTTAGGGGTCTTGAATGACGTCGGCCATGGGCGACCCGATTTAAGACAGAACCTCATGAATCTATGAAATTAACATGTGTTTACTTTGTTAGATAGTTCGATTAAATGCATGCTTGAAATCGTACATCGAGGCCGAGGATTTCTGTATGATTGGAATCGCATTGTGTGTGCGTGTGTTTATGCAATTGTGGAGCTAGAATGATTGTGGTTTGCATTTAACACCTTGTGTCGGTGTGGGAGGGATGCAGTGTCTATGTGGCATTGTTGCCGTACCGGTGTGGGAGGGGTACATGTTAGTGTTTCACTTGTGGCTGGGGGAAGCAGAACTACATAGAGCTAGACTAGCGGGAGTAGCTAGCGTGCTATTCGAGGAGTTACTGTTTGGTCCCAGCAGGTCGCTATTTTCCTAGTTTGTCGTGGCAGTTTCCGACGTGTTTCTTACTGTGGAGCTGGGTTTGGTACTGCTGGAGTTTACCCTTTCGCCACTGGGCCTGATGTAACCTGAGATATCGAGGTTACAAGTGGTATCCTTCCCCCTTTTGCCTGATGTGATTCGGGAGGTTAGGGTTATGGGTAGTCCCTATACCTTCGGCTTGAGGGGGTTTCGCTGGTCCCCAGGGCCCTCGTGAAGCGCCTAGGCCTGGCGTTAAGGGAAGTCCGGTCGATAGGACAGTGGTCTAGACTGCTTGTGTGCATATGTGACTAGGTGGTGGTGGTTCACTAGTCCCAGTTAGTCCTAGTTTAACTCACTGCCTCACCCTATGGTGTCCGGAACATCATAGGGGTGGACAGGCATGGGTGTTGGTGGTGTTGTGAGATGCCGTTTATACGCGTTCGGCAGTGTGGTTTGTGTGTTTAGCCGGATCTTTGGTTACGAACTGTGGTGTTGAGTTGGGTTACTTGAATTGCTTAGAACTGTGCCTGTTTCATTACGGATGCATATGTCTCATATCGGAATTTGGAAGCTGTGTTTACTGCTTTACTTAAATTGCCTTCACTTTGTATTGCTGCACTTGTGGGTATGTATGTGGGAGGCGGGGATCAAGTGATCCCTACTGAGCCCAATTTTGGTGTGGCTCACTCCCTGCGGTTTCAGGTGTGGACTTCTTGGCGAGTGTTGGCATGTGGTGTTCTCCTTAGTATGCGGGCTAGCAACTATCTCGGTTCCTGGGTATGCGCTGATGTTGTTGTACTTTTCTTCTACCTGTACTTATTTAATTCCTTGGACCTTCTAATTATTGTTGGACTGTGTACGAACATTATTATTTTACTTCTTGCACACTTGTACTTTCTTTGAGGTCTATGAGATTGTTATATTTAGTCTTGTTTAGCGCTTACTTCTCCAGACGTGTCGTTTGAGATATGGGTGTGAACCTGTAGATAATGATCCGGTACCCATTTAGTAATCTGGTCTCCGATTATAGGGTGGCCGGTCGTTACAGATGGTATCAGAGCTCAATCTGGTTGAGTATGTGATAAACTAGGTTAGATATCATAGTCCAACAATAAGTACGAGTCAATACGGGCGATGGTTGCTGGCATAAATTAATAGGTTTTGACGTGTTTGTTTTGATTTTTGTGTTTATAGAGTAGTGATGGCACCGAAGAGGAGAGTTCCGTTGGTTCGTAGTACGGGAACTGATGATGGTAGTTCGGGGGCAGATGGGCATAATATGGATCATTTCATGGAGGCTATGATTGGGGCAATGTCTAGATACCAACCGAGAGATGGTAGTGAGGGATTTAACTCCCGAGGTGGTCAGTCCACGGTGATGGAACGGTTCTTGAAGTTGAAGACCCCTTCTTTCACAGGTCAACCTGTCCCAGACGAGGCAGCTCATTGGATTAAGGAGGTGAAGAAGGCATTCTATGTTCTTGAGTGTGCTGAGAATGACAAGACTTTGTTGGCAACCTACTTGTTGAATGACGATGCCTATGATTGGTGGGTTACCATCAAGAGACTGATATTTTTGGATAGGTCCTTGAGAGAGATTCCTTGTAAGGTATTCGTGAGAGAGTTTAGTGGACAATACTTTCCGAGGCACATTCGGAAGGCCAAGGAAAGGGAGTTTATGGAATTAGTGCAGAGTGATATGTCAGTTCTGGAATATCAAATGAAGCTTGTGGCTCTCAGAAGGTTCGTTCCGCACATATATGAGAATGAGGAACGTCGAACGGAGAGATTTGTGGATGGACTCGAGTACGATCTGAGGGGAATGGTGGCATCTCATTATTGTAGTGACCTTGCATCAACAGTTCGATGCACAGCAGCAGTGGAGACTTAGTTCCAACAAATGGCCAAAGAGTTGGAGCGGTCAGCACAAGGGCAGCAACAAAGCAAGAACAAATCGGCAATTCTTTCGACAGACGGTTCAAGTTCCTTTGGGTCCAGGTTCCAAGGGATGCTTTATGACGAGGACTGGGGCTAGCAGATAGTAGGAAGTGGGACATGATGTGGCAGATCATTGTCCCCGTTGTGATAGACGGCATTGTGATCGGATATGTCCATTGGTCACTGGTAACTGTTTTGGCTGTGGTAAGAAGGGACATCTTGTGAGGAACTGTCCCCAGAAGAATAGGTTAGGTCAGGAGCCGAGTGGTCAGAAGAAGCCCAGGACCTAGAGCGGTGTTGTGTGTTCTCTTAGAAGAGGTCCGAGATGCTGGACTAGATGAACACTTTTGTCTTATCCTTTAGGTTGTAGTTGTGAGCTCTTATGGCACTTTTTATGTATTTTGGACATGATGGAGAATCAATTTTATAATATGTGTCTCGTAAGGCTAATGAATGGTTGTATTAGTCCATCAGTATTGGCAGAATCGTCGAACATGGTTAGCCTAGTGTTGATGAGATCGAACGTCTATACAGAGCCCCGTGGAGGAGTATGATCAGTGAGGGCGATTGATGTGATCCGTGTTACCGGTGTGGAATTGTCGACAGTGGTTGTCTTTTGAGCGGTTACAATTTCGAGGACGAAATTTTCT
This sequence comes from Zantedeschia hybrid cultivar, assembly GCA_030544215.1. Classification (NCBI taxonomy): domain Eukaryota; kingdom Viridiplantae; phylum Streptophyta; class Magnoliopsida; order Alismatales; family Araceae; genus Zantedeschia; species Zantedeschia hybrid cultivar. The sequence goes on from JARZZO010000009.1 coordinate 49,450,549, forward strand.
TAAGGGGGTAAGGAATGAAGTTTCAGGTTTAATTATCGGGTCGGTTTCAGAGCCGGACCCCTTAGTTTGCGCCTCGGTGGGTCAAGGGCGTGCCTTCTAAACGATGTCTGGGGTGCACGACTAATCGTTCCAAATTGTGCGTCGTTAAACACTCATGAAAACGTTCAATCTAAATTTATCCGGCTCACTCAAATCAGATTTTGAAAATTAATAGTGGTGAGTCCGAGTCGATCCACAGGGAGATAGAATTTTAATTTTGAAAACTTTGGAATTTAGTTAATCTAAAAATAAGTGAGACTTTAAGTAAACTAATTACTTATTTAAACTAGAATTAAATTAACTAATGTTATCTAAAAATATAATTACTTAAATTAAACAAATCTTTTTTCACTTTTTCAAAAATTAAACACAAACACATATATAAAAAAAAATAAGCACAACTAAAAATTATAACAACAAAAACAAACTATTGTTTAATTGTGTAAACTATTAATCATCATGAATCAAATAACCTAATTAAACAATCAATAACTAATTAAACAACAACTAATCAAGAATTAACCCTAATTAAATAACCAATAACTGATAAAACATCCCTAAACATCAAATAACCAACAACTGCCTCTAATTAAATAACCTAATACTATACTAGTGGGGAGGGAAAAGAAGGAACACAATAACAGCAATCTGTGGGGGCTGCTGGCTGGTGCAGTGGACCACGAAGGAGAGGAGGGTGGCGCAGTGGACCAGTGCTTCAGATGCAGCAGGAACAGGCGCTGGAGGAAGCAGCTGCTGGCCGTGGAAGGATGCTTGGAAGCTGTTGGATGCTTGAGCTTGGAGGGATGTGCCTGCATGCATGCAGGAGGAGCTGGCCGAGTAGGGGCAAGGTGCGTGGAGAAGGTGGAGGACTTGCCGGCATGCGCGTGCTGGAGGAGGGCTTCATCGCGGCTAGCCGGCATGCATGGAAGGAGGAGCTTCGGTGGTGGAGCTTGCTGGCTCGCGCAGGCTTCAACGGGTGCCGGGCATGCGCATGGGCAGCTGGTGGCCGTGGTTGGTGGATGCCCGACGTGGATGGCTGCGCGTGGAGGGTAGGAGGGGTTGGCTGCTGGTGGGTTGCTAGAGCTGCTGCTGCATGGGGCTACTGGTGCGCCGATGGAGGCTTGCCCGTGGGATGCGCTGGAGCCGTTGGTGAGAGAGTTAACAGAGGGAGAGAAAGTGAGAAACCGAGAGAGGGATAACCGGAGAGAGGGAGAGCCGGAGAGAAAGAACTGAGGGAGAGAAAGAGACCGAGAGAGAGAACAGAGAGAGAGGAAGAGAGAAATCGAGAGAGAACAGAGAGAGAGGAAGAGAGAAATCGAGAGAGAACAGAGAGAGAGGAAGAGAGAAACCGAGAGAGAACAGAGAGAGAGGGATGCTGGAGAGGAGTTAGAAAAAGAGCAGAACAGAGAGAGGGAGAGAAGGATGCTGGAGAGGAGGAGAATTGTGAGAGAGAGAAAGGGTGTAGGAGAGGTTGAGAAAAAAAATCGAGAGGAGAATCTGGGAGAGAGAGGGGGAATATATGGGAGAGAAGAGAGAGAGCATGTGGAAGAAGCTTGGAGAAGGGACAGGATTCGGATTTGGAGAGGACGAGGAAACTGGAGAAGGAAGAGGATTCGGAATTGGAGAGAGACTTTCTAAAAAGAGAGAGAGAGGGTTTTTTTTTTAAATAAAGAAAGGAAGGGATGTGGTTGGGAAATTGGAGAAAAGGAAGGAAATAGAGGGTTTTGGGAAACTCCAGAGAAAGAAGGAATCAGAGCAATATTAGGACATCAAATTGCATTTTTACCTCTGCTTTAGTTGAAATCCGAACACTAGACCTCCCCCAAATTTCCAGAAACTCCATCAGCTCCACTGCATCATCAGCATGTCCTGTTCACATAAAATAAATATAAATTAGCACATTATCAAAAAAATATCATCATATTTATTTATTTCGTCTCGGTTTTGTCAAAAAACCGCAAATGCGCTATACTCCTTTAATCACATGAAATGACGATGTTTTTAAGTCCAAATTTGACGAAATTGGTACCGTTGGACTTGGTACACAATTATCTATCATTCCATGCTATTTTGCAGATAAAACCATGAGTATGATGCATATGATTGCCCTTAAATGATCAATTTAACACTTTATCACACCCCCCAACTTACTCATTGCTAGTCCCTTAGCAATGCAAATAAGGAAAAGTTAGGACAAACAATGAATTATCATGCTTCAGTTGTAGTATCTTTCACATCAATTTAAGTGGTAACCGATTGGTTAAGCTAAAAGTTTTCATATCCCACAATATTTTGATTCACGACAAGTGATTGTGCATGAAAATTGGCACGCTTAGAACTCGTTTCCGACCTTTCTAGTATATTCTTGCCTTTACTACCCTTTAGATAAGACTACCTGGGGAGGAGAAGAGAATGAAAGATTTCCCGATCAGTCAGTGAGGACCGTTTTTCAGTTCCCGTCATAACTTAGCACTTTTCATGACTTGGTCATATTTTTGGTACGATGGACTTTTTAGCGTGGCGTTTTTTTTCATTTCATTGTACGTTTGCTTTTGAGAGTGCGTACTTTTTGCCACTCTCTTTGAATTGCCTGAGGGGAGGTGCGTACTTTTTGCCACCTACCTTCCTTTAGCTCTTTTAACGCCTTCTATTGCCTTTAGTGTTTACAGCTGTCCATTTTAAATGACCGCCTCTTTTAGAGTGCTGAGTGGGACAGTCCCCTATTACAGATCCTACACATTCCTTTCGTTCAACCCAAAAGAAAAATTAGAATAAGTAGTCTTATCCTTGAGGTTAATTCCAGCAATTCTATACTTTTAAGATCTTTCATTTATTCTAAGTTGCCGTGTGTGTGTGAAAATCATTATGCCGTGGATTTTTGTAAAGTGGGATATTTAAATTTTGAAGGTTCTTTAACCAATGTGACAACAAAAAAAAACTGATTTGTTTAAGATTTATTTAATGAAACATGATTTTCATGCAATTTTCCTAGGATGTGAAAAGAAGTTTTTGAAAGAAATTTTAAAATTTGACTATTTTTCAGTGAAAGATATCAGCTTTCTTCAAAAAAATTTCATTAAATCCATATCAAATTGATTGTCCCACCCCCCAACTTGATTGACATTGTCCTCAATGGCATAAAAGATATGAAAAACATGTCAGCCAGAAGAGAATTTATGAAGGAGCGAAACAACCTGTAATGAAGAGGATGCGACATACCCACGGCGATTTCTGCTCAGGGACGTAAAAGGAAAAGAAATACAAAAACTGAAGTAAAATATTGGGTTGCCTCCCAACAAGCGCTAAGTTTATCGTCTTCAGCCAGACGGAAGTTCAGTTAATGTGGATCACTCAGTTCTATGGATTCAGGTGGCTCATTTTGAAGATTTTCAATGAATGGTTTCAACCGTTGACCATTAACAGTAAAAGTGTTCTCACTCTTGGGATTCAGAATTTTAACGGCTCCATGATCGAAGGCTTTAACGACCACGAATGGTCCATCCCATCTGGATTTCAGTTTTCCAGGAAATAGGCGAAGCCTAGAATTAAATAGCCAAACTTTCTGATTTGGAAGAAAGGATTTTCTCACAATATGTTTATCATGAAAAGCTTTAGTTTTGGCTTTATAAATCTTTGAATTTTCATAGGCCTCGTTGCTCAACTCTTCTAACTCACTCAGTTGTAAGGTTCGGTGGGAACCAGCTTGGGCTAGGTCCAGATTGACTTGTTTGATGGCCCAATAAGCCCTATGTTCCAATTCCACCGGAAGGTGACACGCTTTTCCAAAAACCAGGCGATAAGGAGACATACCAATAGGAGTTTTGTAAGCGGTCCGATAGGCCCATAAAGCATCATCCAATCTTTCAGACCAATCTTTTCTATCGGGCCTAACGGACTTTTGCAGAATATTCTTAATCTCTCTATTGGAAACTTCCACTTGGCCACTGGTTTGGGGATGATAAGGGGTAGCTACTTTGTGATTAATCCCATATTTCTTAAGCAAAGCCCGAAACTGATAATTCGTGAAGTGCGTTCCCCCATCACTTATGATAGCTTTAGGCCACCCGAACCGAGAAAAGATATTCTTCTGAACGAATTTAATGACCACTTTATGATCATTGGTTCGGGTGGTTACTGCTTCAATCCATTTTGAGACATAATCCACCGCTACCATAATATATGTATGTACAAAAGAGGGTGGAAAAGGTCCCATAAAGTCAATTCCCCAAACATCAAAGACTTCAACCATCAAGATTGGGTTGAGTGGCATCATATCCCTTTTCGCCATATTTCCTATGGCCTGACATCGGAGGCAAGTTTTGCTAAATTCATGGGTATCTTTGAAAAGTGTGGGCCAGTAAAAACCACTTTGCAGGACTTTGGCTACAGTTTTCTTTCCTGAGAAATGGCCTCCACAAGCCAGATTATGGCAGAAGTTGAGAACACTCTTTTGTTCTTCTTCAGGAACACATCACCTAATGATTTGATCAGGACAGAATTTGAATAATTTAGGATCCTCCCAGAAATAATATTTTTCCTGAGAAAAGAATTTGTCCTTTTCACTTTTAGTCCATCCTTCCGGAAGCTGATTAGTCACCTTGTAATTGACAATATGAGCATACCAAGGTGCAACAGTGTAAGAAATGGTCAGTAGATGCTCATCAGGAAAGGAATCAGTGATTGGTGTACTTTCAGAGATCGGAATTCAGGATAGGTGGTCAGCTACCACATTCTCAGAACCCTTCTTATCCCGAATTTCCAAATCAAATTCCTGAAGGAGTAAGATCCATCTAATAAGCCTAGGCTTTGCATCCTTCTTGGTCAACAGGTATTTCATAGCTAAGTGATCAGAATAGATTATGACTTTTTCTCCTAAAAGATAATATCTGAATTTTTCTAGGGCAAAAACTACGGCTAACAATTCCTTTTCAGTGGTGGTATAATTCATTTGAGCATCGGCAAGAGTGCGACTTGCATAAGAGATCACCACGGGACACTTGTTGATTCTTTGTCCCAAAACCGCACCGATAGCATAATCAGAGGCATCGCACATGATTTCGAAGGGTAAAGACCAATCTGTAGATTGAAGAATCGGGGCTTTGGTCAATGATTCCTTCAGAGAATTAAATGTCTTGATGCAAGATTCATCCATTTGGAAAAGGACATCCTTAGCTAGGAGAAGAGTTAGAGGCCGGGCAATTTGAGAGAAATTGTGGATAAACCGGCGATAGAAACCGGCATGGCCAAGGAATGAACGGATCTGTCTAATCGAGGTGGGAGGAGGGAGATTGGATATGAGATTGATCTTAGCTTTATCTACCTCTATCCCTCTTTCAGACACAATGTGGCCTAGAACAATGCCCTCTCGAACCATAAAATGGCTCTTTTCCCAGCTAAGTATCAGGTTGGTGTCTATGCATCTTGCTAGCACCTTTTTAAGATTTTCCAAGCAATTTTCAAAAGAATCCCCGAAGATTGAGAAATCATCCATGAAAACTTCGAAGAATTCTCCCACCATATCGGAGAAGATAGCCATCATGCACCGTTGAAATGTGGTTGGTGTGTTGCATAATCCAAATGGCATCCTCTTAAAAGCAAATGTGCCATAAGGGCACGTAAAGGTGGTCTTTTCTTGATCTTCCGGGTAAATAGCCACTTGATTGTACCCGGAGTACCCATCTAAGAAGCAAAAGTACTTCTGGCCCAATAACTTTTCTAGAATCTGATCCATGAATGGGAGTGGAAAGTGATCCTTCTTAGTCATTAGATTCAGCTTTCGGTAATCAATGCACACTCTCCATCCCGTGGTGAGCCTAGTGGGTACCTCTTCTCCATGATCATTCTTGATAACTGTTAATCCAGATTTCTTGGGTACCACTTGAGTTGGGCTGACCCATTTACTATCTGATATGGGGTAAATGATATCCGCATCCAGCCATTTCACAACTTCCTTCTTCACCACTTCTTTCATATTGGGATTAAGCCGCCTTTGCATCTCCCGACTGGGCTTAGAATTCTCTTCCATATAGATGTGATGCATGCAAATGGACGGGCTAATTCCCTTTAAATCTGCCACCGACCATCCAATGACACCCTTGTGGTCTTTGAGGACCTCGGTTAATTGGGCCTCCTGCGGCGATGTGAGATTTGCCGCAATGATGACCGGGAGAGTTTGGTCCGGGCTAAAAAGATATACTTGAGAGAATCAGGTAATGGTTTGAGTTCAAGCTCAGGAGGGTCTCTAAGGATGGCAAAGCGGGCTCAGATTGTAAGGCTGGTAAAGGTTCAACCTTGGGCCAAAATGTTAATGGGCCGGGCGAATCCTTTAAAATATTGGCTTCCTCCAAAAGGTCATATGTGGACATCTCATTTTCTTCAACCAGATTATCCAAGATATCAATGGTATGGCATTATTCTTCATGATCTGGGTATTGAGATGCTTTGAAGACATTAATCTTGACCTTTTAACCTCCAAATGAAATGTCCATTATGCCAGTTTCACAATTTATATTAGCTTTGGCAGTGGCTAAAAATGGACGACCTAGGATGATCAGAGTGTGAATGAGTTCCTCAGGTAATGCCATATCAAGAATAAGAAAATTCACGAGAAAATAGCAATCATGAACCTTCATAATAACATCCTCAATTAATCCCCGTGGAGTCTTCACAGACCTATCAGCCAACTGCAAGATGATGGGTGTGGGCTTTAATTCTCCGATATCAAATTTCTCATAAATGGCTGTTGGCAAGAGATTCACACTAGCACCTAAATCCAATAAAGCTCTATCAAATGTAACCCCAGCTAAGTCACATGAAATTAGAGGTGCTTCAGGATCCTTTAACTTCTTGGGTAAATGATTCATCACAATTGCACTAACATATTCTGAAAGCCAAACCTTTTCGGGTGCCATTCTAGATTCTCTTCGTGGAGTACATAATTCCTTGAGAAACTTAGCATAAGCTGGCACATGCTTGATGGCATCGAGGAGTGGAATATTAATTTGGACTTGTTTGAATAAATCCAACAATTCCTTGTTCTGGGCCAGTTTCTTCCTAGCATTGGGCTTAGCTAACAAGGCATTTGGAAATGACACCCTAGGTTGATAAGAACTTGGGCCTTCATCTATCTTCCCTTTTCCTTTCAGATCCTCCTCCAACTTCTCTATGTTGGGTTCAGTCTCACTATCACTTACAATTTCATGAGGCCCATCAGTGGAACCTTTGGCTAACTCTTCATCTGCATGTGGTTTTTCTAAACTTCTCCCCTCCTAAGGGCTGAAATGGCTTTAGCATTCTCCAATTGTGGCCCTTTAGGGTGTGAAAACCCGGAGGTTGATTCCTTGGATTGGTAATGGGTTGACTAGGAAGTTGACCCACTTCTCTTCTCATCATAGCCTCAGCTAGTTGGCCCATTTGACTTTCCAACTTAGCAATGGATTGTTGCTGGGTCAAAATCAGTTGTTGGAGTTGAGTGAATTTGTCATCAAAGTTTGGCTGAGGAGGTTGTTGGTAAGTGGGTGGAGGATGGTATTGGGTTGGCTGTCCTGATTGGAATGAGTGGTAGTGGGCCGGTTGACCTGATTGGAATGATTGATAATGGGCTGGTTGACCTGATGGATACTGGGCCGATTGAGAAAACTGGGCTTGAGATCCCTTAGCCTGAACATTTCCATAGAAATTAGATTGCTGTTGAAATGAATTCTGTGGCTTTTGGGCTGATGCATGGGAGAATTGGACATTGGTAGTGGGGCCTGCTGATTCTTCCAAGAGAAATTAGGGTGATTTCTCCAGCCAGGATTGTAAGTATTTGAGAATGGGTCATTATTGGGCCTGGAGAATCCCTGGGCCGCCTGAACTTGTTCTTGAATGAATGGTGGAAGTTGGGCTGCAGTTGGGCATTCATTCACTTGCTGGGTTGGACTTGCGCATAAGGCACAAATATCATGATTGGCAGAAGATGGGACTTCATATGGACTAGATTGTGTTGGGTAAGTAGGCTCTTGCTTGTTTAAGGCCAGGAGTTGGTCTAGTTTCTGGGCCAAGATGTCTACTTTATCCAATTTCTGATTAATCAGATTTATGTCCATTCTGGATTCGGGCTCTCCACGGGCCTTAAGTTCATATATTCCAGTCCGTTTAGATGGCCCAACAGACCTCTCATAAGATGATAATGATGCATGATTGATGGAATTTTCACTTAACATCTCAAAAAGATCATATGTTTCATCTTCATTTTTCATCATAAATGCCCCTCCACATGAGGCATCCACCATCTGTCTGAACTGTTCAGACAATCCTTCATAGAATGCTTGGACAATTTGCCATTTTGAAAGCCCATGATGAGGGCATTTCCTAAGCAATTCTTTCAGTCTTTCCCAAGATTCGTGGATCAATTTCCCAAGAGTTTGGGTAAAACTCGTGATGGCCCTCGCACGGTATTGGTCCGCCCTATGGGATAGAACTTCTTGAGAAATTCTTTCTGCATTTCTTCCCATGTCCTAATAGGCCTTCCTATAGTTCCCAACCAATATTTAGCCTTGTCCTTTAACGAAAAAGGAAATAAGGTCAACTTAAAGCCATCATCGGTGAAATTCTAGATCTTCACCATAGAACAGATTTCTAGAAATTCATCCAGATGCTTATAAGGATCTTCATTAGTATTCTCATAAAAGGATGGGAGCATCTGAATGGTGCTCGATTTAATTTCATATTGATTGGCCAGATTCTGTGAAAGATGAATACATGATGAAGGTTGATATCGATTTGGAATGAAATAGTCCTTCATTTGCTTTGGTGGGTCCTGATTATCAGCCATTGGATCTTGTGGTGGATTTTTTTGATGTAGGATTCTTTCTATTTCAGCAAGTGGTTCTAGAGATCTCCTACCTTGCATACACTAGGACTGATAGAGAGAGGATGGATTTGAATTTTGTTTTCTATTTCTTGTTTTCTTTTTTTTTTTTTTTTTTTTGCAAACAATTTTGGCAAACAAATTATCCTAATGATCTAATGTTAACCTAGACTCTCTATGTGAATTTTCTTACAAGGTGAATGGAGTCCACCTCGAGTCACAACCACAATCAGTCAACGGCCAGGTAAGAGGTGGGGTAGTGGGAGGCTCCCCATACTTTCGTAGGGACCTAATTAGAGAACCACTTTCCCGCTTAGACATTTGCCTTTTTAACCTCTAGCCTAGACACTGTTGCCAAAAATGGAGGCAACCCGAGATTTAAACCACTCACGGTGTAAACCCTAGATTCTCTTTCGACTTGCTTTTAATTGGATTAGGAAATGCCAATGCAAGGAAGGTGATTTGTGGGCTAAGGAAGGGTGATCAAATCCCTACCTTATGTGGTTAAAGTTGTTGCCCTTAAAGTCTTTTTGAATGCAATACAAGGCAACAAATCAATACAAGGTGTGTTGATGCAATCATGAATGACTTGCTAAAATTGAAACACGTACCTTTCTCCTGCAATCTTCAACAATTTATGGAAATAACTGTGAAAGGAAATTAACTCATGCTTTCCTAGAATGATGAATGCCTAGCATGGAAGGTTTCTAATCATGGAGATGAAAATTTTTAACTTTGGATATTCTTCTTTTTGTTTCTTTTTTTTAGTTAATGGAAACCTATCTAAACTAGAAACTACAATATTGGAAACTAACTAAAGTAAGGAAATTGAAACACAGAAAGTTGGAACACACTGACCATGATTTCGCTTCCCTTTTTTTTTTTTTTTTTCAATATACCTGCAAAAATAAGAAAAATAAGGTTAGCTAAAGAATAATTACACTAAATCCAAGATAATCAAAATTAAAAATCTAACACCCCGGCAACGACGCCAAAAATTGATCGTTCCAAATTGTGCGTCGTTAAACACTCATGGAAACGTTCAATCTAAATTTATCTGGCTCGCTCAAATCAGATTTTGAAAATTAATAGTGGTGAATCCGAGTCGATCCACAGGGAGATAGAATTTTAATTTTGAAAACTTTGGAATTTAGTTAATCTAAAAATAAGTGAGACTTTAAGTAAACTAATTACTTATTTAAATTAGAATTAAATTAACTAATGTTATCTAAAAATATAATTACTTAAATTAAACAAATCTTTTTTCTCTTTTTCAAAAATTAAACACAAACACATATATAAAAAAAATAAGCACAACTAAAAATTATAACAACAAAAACAAACTATTGTTTAATTGTGTAAACTATTAATCATCATGAATCAAATAACCTAATTAAACAACCAATAACTAATTAAACAACAACTAATCAAGAATTAACCCTAATTAAATAACCAATAACTGATAAAACATCCCTAAACATCAAATAACCAACAACTGCCTCTAATTAAATAACCTAATACTATACTAGTGGGGAGGGAAAAGAAGGAACACAATAATAGCAATCTGTGGGGGCTGCTGGCTGGTGCAGTGGACCACGAAGGAGAGGAGGGTGACGCAGTAGACCAGTGCTTCAGATGCAGCAGGAACAGGCGCTGGAGGAAGCAGCTGCTGGCCGTGGAAGGATGCTTGGAAGTTGCTGGCCGTGGAAGGATGCTTGGAAGCTGCTGGATGCTTGAGCTTGGAGGGATGTGCCTGCATGCATGCAGGAGGAGCTGGCCGAGTAGGGGCAAGGTGCGTGGAGAAGGTGGAGGACTTGCCGGCATGCGCGTGCTGAAGGAGGGCTTCACTGCGGCTGGCCGGCATGCATGGAAGGAGGAGCTTCGGTGGTGGAGCTTGCTAGCTCGCGCAGGCTTCAACGGGTGCAGGGCATGCGCATGGGCAGCTGGTGGCCGTGGTTGGTGGAAGCCCGACGTGGATGGCTGCGCATGGAGGGTAGCAGGGGCCGGCTACTGGTGGGTTGCTGGAGCTGCTGCTGCATGCGGCTACTGGTGCGCCGATGGAGGCTTGCCCGTGGGATGCGCTGGAGCCGCTGGTGAGAGAGTAAACAGAGGGAGAGAAAGAGAGAAACCGAGAGAGGGATAACCGGAGAGAGGGAGAGCTAGAGAGAAAGAACTAAGGGAGAGAAAGAGACCGAGAGAGAGAACAGAGAGAGAGGAAGAGAGAAACCGAGAGAGAACAGAGAGAGAGGGATGCTGGAGAGGAGTTAGAAAAAGAGCAGAATAGAGAGAGGGAGAGAAGGATGCTGGAGAGGAGGAGAATCGTGAGAGAGAGAAAGGGTGTGGGAGAGGTTGAGAAAAAAAATCGAGAGGAGAATCTGGGAGAGAGAGGGGGAATATATGGGAGAGAAGAGAGAGAGCGTGTGGAAGAAGCTTGGAGAAGGGACAGGATTCGGATTTGGAGAGGACGAGGAAACTAGAGAAGGAAGAGGATTCGGAATTGGAGAGAGACTTTCTAAAAAGAGAGAGAGAGGATTTTTTTTTAAAATAAAGAAAGGAAAGGATGTGGTTGGGAAATTGGAGAGAAGGAAGGAAATAGAGGGTTTTGGAAAACTCCAGAGAAAGAAGGAATCAGAGTAATATTAGGACATCAAATTGCATTTTTACCTCTGCTTTAGTTGAAATCCGAACACTAGACCTCCCCCAAATTTCCAGAAACTCCATCAGCTGCACTGCATCATCAGCATGTCCTGTTCACATAAAATAAATATAAATTAGCACATTATCAAAAAAATATCATCATATTTATTTATTTCGTCTCGATTTTGTCAAAAAACCGCAAATGCGCTATACTCCTTTAATCACATGAAATGACGATGTTTTTAAGTCCAAATTTGACAAAATTGGTACCGTTGGACTTGGTACACAATTATCTATCATTCTATGCTATTTTGCAGATAAAAACATGAGTATGATGCATATGATTGCCCTTAAATGATCAATTTAACACTTTAACAACGACGCCTTTAGAATGGCATCGGGCTGTACGGACACCATTTAGGTAGCTTGCTGTTATGCCGTGTGGACGGGCATTGGGGCACGTATGTACGGCCCCGGTCTTGTCGTCTGAACGACGTCTTGTATGGACGACAAGATTCAGACATTCTGTCATAATACGCCCCCATCCTATCGATTGAATGGAGTCTGTCGAGGACGACGCGATTTCATCTGTTTTGGTTTGACGCCCCGAACCTTCCCTCCTTTCTCTCATTCTCTCCTTCTCACTTTCTCTCTTCGCTCTCTCCGATCCCCTCTGTTTCCCCCTTTCCTTTCTCCTTCCCCATCTTCCTCTTCCACCAGTCCAACACCTCTCACCACTACCACCACCACCTCCTCTGCGGCACTTCATTCTCCAGACGGCGGCCGACGTCCGGCAGAGTGATGGCGTCCACGGCGGTCCCGGCGGCGGTTTGCGGTGCTGCGGTTTGACGGCACGGAACTAGGAGGAGTTCAAGTGACCGGTAGAGGGACGATCCTTATATGTGATTTGGTTGTTTTATCTATGTTTTCCCGCTTGAAGCATGCAACGTGTGTGGAGATTTGGGTAGAATGAGCATTTTTAAGGGACTTTTTAATGAAAATGGTCATTTTTATTAAATGGGAATTAGTGTGTTTCAAGTGGTAAATTGGATTCTCCCCTTCATTTCCTATTTTTAGGTATTTTTGGGGGAGAGGAAACCTGTTTTGAAGCTCGGGAGAGGTTGTAGGAAACTAGATTTTGGACTCTAAATGGCGTCTGGCTAGGGCGACGCTATTTGAAATGGTGACGGGCTAGGACGACGCCATTTAGGTTAGATTTGTCCCGAGAGTAGTTTCTGTGGGAAAGAGTTTTGTTTTGAATGGCGTCTAGGGATAGCGACACCATTTAAATTGCGGCTGCCAGAGATGAAGCGTTTTAGGCCATATTATGAGGCCAGTTTTTCGTATGAAATAGTTTAGGGGTCTTGAATGACGTCGGCCATGAGCGACGCGATACAAGACAGAACCTCATGAATCCATGAAATTAACATGTGTTTATATTGTTAGATAGTTCGATTAAATGCATGCTTGAAATCGTACATCGAGGCCGAGGATTTCTGTATGATTGGAATCGCATTGTGTATGTGTGTGTTTATGCGATTGTGGAGCTAGAATGATTGTGGTTTGCATTTGACACCTTGTGTCCGTATGGGAGGGATGCAGTGTCTATGTGGCATTGTTGCTATACCGGTGTGGGAGGGGTACATGTTAGTGTTTCACTTGTGGCTGGAGAAAGCAAAACTACATAGAGCTAGACAGGCAGGAGTAGCCAGCGTGCTATTCGAGGAGTTACTGTTTGGTCCCAGCGGGTCGGTATTTTCCTAGTTTGTCGTGGCAGTTTCCGACGTGTTTCTTACTGTGGATTCAGGTTTGGTGCTGCTGGAGTTTACCCTTTCGCCACTGGACCTGATGTAACCTGAGATATCGAGGTTACGAGTGGTACCCTTCCCCCTTTTGCCTAATGTGACTCAGGAGGTTAGGGTTACGGGTAGTCCCTATAGCTTCGGCTTGAGGGCCCTCGTGAAGCGCCTAGGCCTGGCGTGGAGGGAAGTCCGGTCGCTAGGACAGTGGTCTAGACTGCTTGTGTGCACACGTGACTAGGTGGTGGTGGTTCACTAGTCCTAGTTTAACTCACTGCCTCACCCTACGGTGTCCGGAACATCGTAGGGGTGGACAGGCGTGGGTGTTGGTAGTGTTGTGAGGCGCCGTTTATACGCATTCGGCAGTGTGGTTTGTGTGTTTAGCCGGATCTTTGGTTGCGAACTGTGGTGTTGAGTTAGGTTACTTAAATTGCTTAGAACTATGCCTGTTGCATTACGGATGCATATGTCTCATATCGTAATTTGGGAGCTGTGTTTACTGCTTTACTTAAATTATCTTCATTTTGTATTGCTGCACTTGTAGGTGTATGTGTAGGAGGCGGGGATCGGGTGATCCCTACTGAGCCAAATTTTGGTGTTGCTCACTCCCTGCAGTTTCAGGTGTGGACTTCTCGGCGAGTGTTGGTGTGTGGTATTCTCCTTGGTATGCGGGTCAGTAGCTATCTCGGTTCCGGGGTATGCCCCGAGGTTGTTGTACTTTTCTTCTGCATGTACTTATTTAATTCCTTGGACCTTGTAATTATTGTTGAACTATGTACATGTTAGTTTTAGGTGGCCTACAAGCCAATCTGACTATGTAAATCTCGTTCATTTATTAATAAAATGGCATAATATTCATTATGTGTAAATTGCATTAATTCTCGTTTCATAATGAAGTCCGTGAATATGTGCTATAGTGATTAGATTATGATGAGATCATACTAATGAGACTGATCACTTAAACACACATATTCTTAATTGTTCTTAGTCGGAGGATATCCGAGAAAGACTTCGGATATTTGGTTAGACTAGTACATATTACTCCTGCTCAGATGATGAGGGTGACTGATCTCATAAGTCACTTGTGCGGAGACACTAAGGCGAATCTGTAGGTGCTCATTGGAGAATGAGTTTACTGAACTGATCCAACTGAATCGCTGGATGGTATTGTACCTCACTGTCAACCAGCTTGATTCTATTGTCGCAGTTGCGTGGATGGTCCTCGGACCCGAAACACCAAGGACACCTTGGCGGTGGACTTCTGTGCTTTGACCTTGGTTTACGAATCTCTAGCCACGGGATTCTAATACGCCAAGGATTGGATACAGCGGAATACCGTCGAAGGGAATTGTGTGTCAATAAGGAATCATTCGCTCTCGGTACTTGGAGGGAGAATGCTCTAGGAAGGATACGCGAAAGTCCCTGGCCAGGGCTGACGATAATATCGGGAAAGGAGTTTTCCGATATTCATCAGCGGCATCCAATCCAAGTGAGTCGACCGGTTAGGGTTTGACAGCTCGCCATACCCTGAGTTGACTCGAGAGCATTGTACGAATGAAGGATTATATCCACGCGGTAACTGTCGGCGGAAAGGTTCCAAGAGTGGGTTACTTAACCCCAATACCTTCCGGGTTTTGGCGGTGTTGCTTGGCACCCAACGTGATCGGAGGCCCGGTCGAATTCGATGTGCGACATCAATTTGATTGATTAATTAATTAATAAAGGATTATTAATTGATTAATAAAGCTAGTGAGGAGTCACTGGGCTTGTTGGGCCATTAACTGGACTGGTACTTGGGCCTAGAGGGTCATACGCACATGATTCTCAAGGCGATGGATAAATAAGTAGGTTTTATATAAACCGGGGGTTTTTATGAAAAACCGCGCGATTAGTATAAAACATAGCAAACGGGTTGAGCAGGCCAAGCTGCTGCTAACCCTAGCCGCCCCTCCTCTGTTTCTCTGTCTCTCTCTGGCGTCCAGACAGATCCAGATCTGCTCCGCCACTTCTCCGAATCCAGTTCGACGGGAAATCGTCCGCGCGTTGTGGCGATCATTGCGGCGACCGGCGGAGGTTTCGTAGGCTGCGAAGAACGAGGAACGCGAGGATATCCGTCGCAGGGAGGATCGCGTGGACTTCACTAGAGGCCGGGCGCTTGCGCGGCTTGCGGTGTCACACCGACGGAACCGAACTGCTGCGGATTCGAATCCGCACACGGTGAGAATCGATTATCCGATAATCGTAGTTTTAGTTTTTTTTCGAAACGGGAAAACGGATCGCTGTAAATTTTTATTTTCCGCTGCGTGAGCGATCCAGAGAAACTCGAGAAATCCCAACAGTGGTATCAGAGCCAAGTTCCACTGTTTCTCGTCCTGTTTCGGTCTCCGAACTTAATATTTCATGTGTTATCCCATGCATAAATCTTCGATTAATTGTCGGATCTGTGTTCATACGATGGGAACAGTTAATTAGATTATTTTTCTGCAATTTTTCGAAATTTTTTTTTAGGGTTTCGGATTTTTCATGTGATGAAGATCCGGATTTATTGCGGCTTTGTTCGAGCCCCCCCAAGCGTTGGGATGGCAAGTTAGGACTCCGGATCCCTTGAGGATAGTCACCACTTTCCATCGGTCACCTAAACCGCCGCCGAAGTGCCCTTGGAGGGCTGGAAATTCGAGCCCTAATTCGGTTTTTTGAAACCCTGCGAAAACCAGATTTTAATGGGATTTTTAGCATGCTTTGGGGCTTCTCCGGGGGGCATCGCCGGCAATGGGGGCCCGCTGGCAACAGGAGGCTACACCGGCCATGCCGGCCGGCGCTGTGGCCCAGCCACCAGGCGGCGCCCCCGGGCCCCGCCACCGGTTTCAACTTCCTGCAACGCAGGTTAGGGCTTCCCATGGGGGGGCTTCGGGTGGAAGACAGCGGCTGGGCCGCTGGCGGGCCGGGCCCCTGGCCAGACCGGGCCGGAGCCCCTGGCCGAGCCAGGGCCCGAGCCATTTGGCCCTAATGGGCTGGGCCCATTCCCCTTTTAATTTACCCAATTTAAAACCCTTTAATCCCCATTTTAAACCCCTCGACCCAATTGTAATAGAATTAGATTTTAAATTTAAATTTAAAATTGTTTTAAATTTAAATCTTGGTCTAATAATTTTAAATTGGATCATTAATGATTATGAATCATTATAATTAACAAAGTGTTGTTAATTAATTTGAATTAATTATTAATTTAAGTGTTAAATTAATAATTAATTTTAATTGGCTAATTTAAGAGTTAAATTAGTAGTTATTAGTTAATTATAATTAATTGTTAGTATAATTGTTAAATTCATGATTAATTTTAATTAACTAATATAATGGTTTAATTAGATGTTATTAATTATTGGTTTAAGTGTTAAACTAATAATTAATATTAATCTAATAATCTAAGAGTTAGATTAGGAGTTAAAATATTTAATCTGTGTTAATTACTAGTTTAAGAGTTAAATTAGTCATTAACATTAATTAATTATCTAATCTAAGAGTTAGATTAATTAATTATTAATTACTTAGTGTTAATTATTAGTTTAAGAGTTAAATTAATAATTAACATTAATTGGCTAATCTAAGTGTTAGATTAGTAGTTAATAATTAATTTGGTTGATTATTAATTTAAGTGTTAAATTATTAATTAACTTTGATGGACTAGTCTAAGAGTTAGATTAGTCATTAATAGTCTAATTGTTAGATTATTAGTGGGGTTTAATCTAAGTGTTAGATTATTAGAAATGTTCTAATTTGCATGGAATAATCTTGAATTATTAATTTGGAGTGTGTGCGCATGTGATGTGTGTTTAATGCTTTTAAATTTTGATTTAATTGCATGTTAAGTTAATAAAATAAGTTTTCGAAATTCAAATACCAATTTTAATTGGATCATAGTTTTTGAAAGCCAAAACTTATTTATTTTGAAAACTCATTTGTTTTAGTCATGTGATGCGCTGAATCATGTGTGGAATGTTTAAAACACACCGTGGTCATAGATATGCACTTAATTTATTATTCATGTGATGAATGGATTGTATGGATCGTGGATCTATGATTGTTTATTAATTGTTAATAAATAGAGGTCTGTGCACCTCTCTCTCTCATACTCCGATGTATTTCTACCTCCCTCTCTCTCTTGTACTCGCCATAAGGCCCTCTTCTAATTACATGTAATTCACGAATTAATGTAATCTGATCGAGGCAACCGAGGAAGGAGCGAGGACGATCCACAGCTGCAACCAGGAAGGCGATAAGATGGAGATCTCTTGCCTATGTGCTTGCAGTTTATCTAATGTAAATGTTATGTTAGATTGTGTGTGCGTTTGACTGTTGGCTCCAGTCAAACCCACTGTGCTATCCATGACCATACTAGACATATATGTGATGCATTATTTTTCTTTTGATTATGAATCAAAGCAGGTTATAGTATTTAGTAAATATATACGATGTATTTATATACTATCACCTAGGAGAGACCAAGATAAAAGTTATCTAAATACCCTTACATAAACTCTAAGCCGTAACGCGAGTAGTTAAGAACTTACCGCGTGGTCCACCATCATTATAGTCATAGGATTCGAATCACTTTAGGCAGGTTTGTTGTGCTATCCACAAGGCCTGTTTAATTGGGAGGAGAAACTGTGGCTAAGGCATTAGATGCCTATATGATCGGGGTAGAGGAACCATGTAGCTTTGTTGTGCTATCCACAAGAGCTGCATGCAAATCTATGCTCGTTGCATAATGATGGTTAGCTTAGACCAGAATTAGTGGTTTGTTGTGCTATCCACAAGGCCATTAAATCTTTGGGGACCGAAGCTATGATCAGATATTGCAAGGAGTTGCAAGTCCCATGAGTTGGATGCTCTCTGATTGTATTACAGTTTGTTGTGCTATCCACAAGGCTGTAGTACAAGTCATTGAGATTCTGATCCCCACTAGGAGACTGTCGGCGTCTCCCGTTCTGTATAACTGAGGGTTATACCGTCCGTCGAAAATGAGTGGGAGTTAAACTTGAACAAAAGACCATGTCTTGTTTTAAATTTTAATAATTGAACATATGCTAAATAGATTTTACTTATCTCCTATAGGGAATTATGTCGTCGAATAACCCACTCCGTGGCATACTTGATGTCCTTTTGACTTACCTGATCTATTCGGATTAGTTTAGAAACCTGAAGAATGTCTTCAGATCTGAACACATTGACTTTGTCCCTGGAGCTGATCCTCCTGCTGAATCGGCATTGGATGCCCCTGTGGCATTGTAGACTTGGGCACATTGGCGAAAGCAGGTTGCAAAAGTTGCACAAGCATGGTTACTTAACTGCATTCAATTATGAATCGTTTGCCACATGTGAATACTGCCTTACGGGAAAGATGGCAAAATCTTCATTTACTGGACATGGAGAACGTGCCAAGGACATTTTGGAACTAATACATTCGGATGTATGTGGTCCAATGTCCACCCAAGCCAAAGGTGGCTTTTCATACTTCATCACGTTCACCGATGACTTCTCAAGATTCGGCTATGTGTACTTAATGAAGTACAAGTCGGAAGCATTTGAGAAGTTCAAGGAATTCAAGAATGAGGTAGAGAGGCAGTTAGGAAAGAGTATTAAAGCTCTTCGATCAGATCGAAGAGGAGAATACTTGACTAAAGCCAAGTTTTCTCGTGTTAGTCAAGTATTCTCGTCCTCGATTTGATCGAAGAGCTTTAATACTCTTTCCTAACTGCCTCTCTACCTCATTCTTGAATTCCTTGAACTTCTCAAATGCTTCCGACTTATACTTCATTAAGTACACATAGCCGAATCTTGAGAAGTCATCGGTGAACGTGATGAAGTATGAAAAGCCACCTTTGGCTTGGTGGACATTGGACCACATACATCCGAATGTATTAGTTCCAAAATGTCCTTGGCACGTTCCACATGTCCAGTAAATAGAGATTTTGCCATCTTTCTCGTAAGACAGGATTCACATGTTTCAAACGATTCATAATCGAATGCAGTTAAGTAACCATGCTTGTGCAACTTTTGCAAGCTGCTCCGCCGCTTCTCTGAATCCCGTTCGACGGGAAATCGTCCGCACGTTGCGGCGATCATTGCGGCGACCGGCGGAGGTTTCGTGGGCTGCGAAGAACGAGGAACGCGAGGATATCCGTCGCAGGGAGAATCGCGTGGACTTCGCTAGAGGCCGGGCGCTTGCGCGTCTTGCGATGTCACACCGACGGAACCGAACGGCTGCGGATTCGAATCCGCACACGGTGAGAATTGATTATTCGATAATCGTAGTTTTAGTTTTTTTTCGAAACGGGAAAACGAATCGCTGTAAATTTTTATTTTCTGTTGCATGAGCGATCCGGAGAAACCCGAGAAATCCCAACAGTACAAACATTATTATTTTGCGTCCTGCGCACTTGTACTTTCTTTGAGGTCCGTGAGATTGTTATATTTAGCCTGGTTTAGCGCTTACTTCTCCAGACGTGCCGTTTGAGATCTGGGTGTGAACTTGTAGATAATGATTCGATACCCATTTAGTAATCGGGTCTCCGATTATAGGGTGGCGCGTCGTTACAACCTCCGCATAGCTTCATCTTGCAGATAAGGGCTCCCCACCCGATGACAAGATAAAACTCAGTCAATCTACTACCTCTGTTGAGCCTCGTCTCGTAGTGAAGGTTCTCCCCACCAGAAGAAGGGATAAAACTCGGTTGGTCTACTATCTTTGTTGAGCCCCATCTCGCAGAGAAGGGGCTGTTAGTTTTGGGTGTCCTACAGACCAATTATGGGTCGTATAGGCCCAATGCGTTATACAATCTTGTTCAATATAATTAAGTAGTAATTAGAGCGTAAACATGTAATATGTGGATTACTTTGCATTGTCTCTGGGATATGTGGTTATAAAGTCAATTTCGAGATAGATTTCGAATGTGAGTTTAACTATATATGGACACATACCTTAAATTGTTCATAATTAGAGAGTAATCACTCTGGGACATTGATTACTTGTAAATCAGCCCGCATGATGTGTAGATGACCAATCTCACGGTCATAGGTGCGGGGCACTAGCACATATGTGTAGGTGTTTATCCTGGGAGGATGTTCACTGAACTAATCCGCTGATGGATCTTCAGATAGTTAATTATACCTAATGTCAACTGAAGATCCATCTGTCTCAGTAGTATCTTTGATCCTTTGACTTGAGACATTAATGTGGTCTTGCATGAGGATTGGTGTGGTTTAATGTTTGGTTAAGTGACTTTAACCGTAAGTTATGAAACACTGAATTATTTGCGACATCGAGATACATGCGAAGACCGTTAATGGTCAAGAGGGGATCGCTCACTGTCAGGTATATCACAGACAGTTAATGAGTCATGATATGGACGCTCCACTAAATCCCTGGCCAAGGTGGTATCGGTTCGTTTGGAACGAACGTGAAATTATTATGGAGGTCATGGTCATACGACACGATCACTAGTGGTTTGACATAACCATACCACACGATTGGATCGGACGCATAGAATGAGCGAGAGATTATAGCGATACGGTAACTGATGACTTACAGGTGACATACATGGTATAGATGAACCCGGCATCCTCTGGGATCACGCGGATTTGCTTGACCCAACGTGATCAAAAAGGTCCGGAACAAATTAAACGGTTATTGGGAATAGCCAGTTTAATTTACTTCTAATTAGATTAGAAGTCAATGGATCTTTAAACCAGAGTGATAATAGGCTTAGAGGATCACACACAAATAACTCTTGCAGAACGGAATATTATTGTATGGAAAAATATACTAAAGCATTAAATTCTTTTGGGAAAAGAATTTATAAATGGCTTAAAGTATATATGCAATAATATAAAGGACATATATATAATATATGTATTATTAGGCTTGTTTGATAAATAAGCTAATAATAATATATTGATATATAATATACCCTGGGGTTTACTTTAACTGCGGCAGTTAAAGATGGGTTTGGTTAAACGAGACGGTTCAAGTTGCCACCTTACCATTCTATAAATAACCCATGTTCTCCAACCCGTAACCAAGCTAATGCTTTACCCATTCCAAAAGGGTTGGCCGTCAAGTAAAAGTTGGAAGGGTTGGACTCTTGCCAACAGAGCTCTTGAGGCTAGTGGGTTTGTGCGGGTGTTGGAGAAGGAGAGCTCCGTTACTGCGCGGGTTGGTGTGGATTAAGCTCTAGAGGCCGGACGTTTGTGCGGCTCAAAACTTCGAGGAGTACGACATCGATTTTCACAAGATAACTTATTCTGTGCAAGGTGATAAATCTCGTATGATTTATTGAAGATCATTTTTGTTGCATCAATCGGCGCCCGAATCGGTTTGAGAAATCGTTTTGTTTTATGTTCTTCCGCTGCTGTGATTTCCCGTGGGTTAAGACCGAACCCAACAGTGGTATCAGAGCCAGGTTTAGGCTCCTGTTGATGCAACTAGGAAGAATGATCTATGTTGTAACATTATGTTCGAGTTCTTCAATTTTATTTTAATTTTTTTTTAGGCCCTGAAAAATTTATTTTTCTGAGACAGTAGGAGTTTCGACGGCTGGTTGGACCGCCGTCAGGTTTTGGACGACAAGCTGGGCCACCGTCCATGGCCATGTAAACGGCACTTGGAGTGGCCGTCGAGTTAAATTTGAATTTTGAGAGGATTATCGTTAAAATTCAAATTTTAGTTTGTAAAATTATTGGATAATTTTCAAAGGAATAAATTGTGAATTTTAATGAAAGATAATTGAAGACGATCATTTAATTAAATTGTATTTGATCATTGGATGATTAACTTGAATTTAAATTTTATGATTGTCTTAATTATCTTGATTGATTGAATTTAACTTCATGTGTGTATCCTGTTATACATCTAGAATGGTTCTGTGAATAGATGTTACTATGATGCCTTAATTATTTTGGTCTCTGTTAGATTAATTTTGAATGTAACGATGAGTTTTTCAAAATTAAACATGACCAAAATTTCTCGTATGCACAACCCATGATTTCAATCCATATATAAGGAATATTTTAAAAATAACCCTTCTGTGATTGATACGATTGGGTTTGGAATGGTGGGTGATCATGGACTTAGCTCAGTTCGTTTTAGGCCTGCGAGCCTTCCTTCTTCCTCCATTTAATTTTCAATGTAATTCTATCTTCCTCCGATAAATGTACTCATCTTAAAGGCTGTTAGAAATTATTTGGCATGTAATTCTTTTTCCAGTCTGCGAGCCATGTAATTATTGTAATTAATGCTACGAATGGAGCTTGAAGGCACGGAGGACGAACTGCGAGGATGATCCTGCTACTTGGGAAGTAGGCTGGATATCAGCATAGCTTTACTTAGAGTCCATGATCACCTAGGCTTATTTATTTGCATGGGATGCATTTATTTTAAGCAATTATTAGGTATAGTAAATATATAGTACGAATATATTTATTCTACCACTTAAGGTGAGACCAAGATAAAAGTAAAATACCCTCTTTTTTAAATATTAGATCTGTGAACGTAGTTTTAGAAGCCGTCGTGGCCCTCCACCATTATAGGGTGACTGAATGTCATTATTTCATGGATTTGTTGTGCTTTCCACAAGGTTCATGATTTGGTGGCAGGATCTCAGTCCTAAAGCTTTGTTTCAATGGGATGAGGAACTGAACTTGGCCTTGTTGTGCTTTCCACAAGGGTCGGGTCATGAACTCATTGCTGTGTAGTAATGGTGGTGCGATCTAACTGGGAGTATCCTTTGTTGTGCTTTCCACAAGGGGATGACTGCTTGGGGGCCAAAAGTTGGATATTGCATTGGATGCAAGTGATGTTGACTGTCCAAGGAGTGGGATGTGATTTGTTGTACTTTCCACAAGGTTGGATCCTAGTTCTGTTGGGATTCCGACCCACTAGGATGATCGCCGTGATCTCCCATTCTATGTGATTGAGGGTCATATAGTTCGACGCAAAATAGTGGAGCTAACTAAGATAGAAAACCATATATAAAGTTAGAACCTTGAACGCATGCTAAATATTGTCTTTTATTTTTCATTCAGATCATTATATCATTGTCTAATCACCTCTGTCGCATCTTGGATGCGAACAAATTGACTGGACCTAATTATCAAGACTGGCTACGTAATCTGCGAATAGTCTTAACAGCCGAAAAGATTGTGTACGTGTTAGACACGATTCAATCTGAGCCTCCTGCTGATGCCGATGAGGGTGATCAATTAAATTATGCAAAATGGTCGGAAGATTCTTCCCTTGCGCAATGTTATATACTGGCCTCTATGACTCCCGAGCTACAGAGACAATTTGAAAAGATAGATTGTAGAGCTATACTTCTCCAACTACACCAGCTCTTTGGTGAGCAGGGTAGGATAGAGAGGTATGAGCTCTCCAAGAAACTTTTCAGGACTAGGATGTCTGAGGGTGCTTCAGTACAGGTTCATGTACTAAAAATGATGGAGTGGATAGAGAGACTCAATGGGCTAGGATTCAAGTTGGATCTTGAACTTAGCATTGATTTCATTCTCCAGTCATTGCCTGAATCCTTTTCTCCCTTCATCATGAATTTTAACATGCATAGGATTGAGGTTTCTCTACCAGAACTCTTAAACATGTTAAAAAGTGTTGAAAGGACCATATAGAAGGAGAAACCATTTTCTGTAATGATTGTTGGTCGGACTAACAAGAAAATGAAGGCCACCCAGACACCCAATAATAAGAAGGGAAAGAAATCGACTAAAGGTAATCAGATCACCAAGGCAGGCAAGGGCAAGGACAAGAAGGATGAAAAAGACAGCAAATGCTTTCAGTGTGGATAGACAGGTCACTGGAATAGGAATTGCAAGGCAATTTTGAATGAAGGTTTCCAGTGATAAGACAGAAGAAGTGAATCCTGCATATCTTTGGCATTGCAGACTTGGTCATATAGGAGAGAATGATTTCTAACCTATGTTCATATGAATACTTGAATTCATTTGAATTCAAATCATTTGATACCTGTGAGTCGTGTCTCATGGGGAAGATGACCAAAGCTCATTTTAGTGGACATAGTGAAAGGGTTGTTGAGCTTCTGGAACTCATCCATATGGATGTATGTGGACCCATGTCAATAGAAGCTAAAGGAGGATATGTCTATTTCATTTCTTTTATTGATGACTTCTTTAGGTATGGCTATGTGTATTTAATGAGATACAAATCATAAGCTTTTGAGAAGTTTAGCGAATATAAGAATGAAGTAGAGAAGCAGACTGGTAAAAGTATTAAAACTCTTCGATCAGATCGAGAAGGTGAATACTTAAGTCTCGAATTCACTTCTTACCTAAAGGACAATGGAATAATTTCTCAATGGACCCACCATATACACCACAACATAATAGTGTATCTGAAAGGAGAAATAGGACTTTGTTAGACATGGTCCGTTCCATGATGTCCTTGGTAGAATTACCATTAACTCTATGGGGGTACGCTTTAGAGACTGCAACCTACTTGTTAAATAGGGTTTCGAGTAAGTCAGTTCTTACCACACCATATGAGATATGTAAGGGAAGGAAACCGAACTTTAATCATATTAAAGTTTGGTGGTGTCCTCCCCATGTGAAGAGGAATGATGCAAATAAGCTAGAGTCAAGAACAGACAAGTGTAGGTCTGTGGGATATCCAAAAGAGACATTTGGATATTATTTCTATCACCCTTCTGAGCAAAGGATCTTAGTGGCTAAGAGAGTTGTATTCCTGGAGAAGGAATATCTCCTTTAGAAAAACAGTGAGAGCCAGATAGAACTGGACAAGGTCCATTAACCACAAACTGGGGACATAGTCTCATTAGATGAGACACCACCTACGGAAAATGCTCAAAATGAAACACATATATTGCGAAGATCTGGTAGGGTACCTAGAGAACCTGAGAGATATGTTGGACATATCTCTGACAGTTCGTCTAAGGAAAGGATAAATGAGGATGATGATCCTCAATCCTATCAAGAGGCAATTCGTAATTCTGACTCCGAGAAATGGAAGGAAGCTATGGATTCATAAATCCAATCCATGTATACCAATCAAGTTTGAAACTTGGTTGACATACCTGAAGGGAAGGTCCCTATCGGCTGCAAATGGATCTTCAAAAGGAAGATCAGAGCAGATGGACAAATTGACATTTATAAAGCTCGACTAGTGGCAAAGGGATATCGTCAAAGACAATGAATTGACTATGATAAAACTTTTTCACCAGTAGCAATGACAAAGTCAATTAGAATCCTCCTTGCCATTGCAGCATACCTAGATTATAAGATCTGGCAGATGGATGTGAAGACAACTTTCTTAATAGAAACTTGTCAGAGAGGTGTACATGGTACAATCTGATGGATTCACATCTAAGCAGCATCCCAATAAGGTATGCAAGCTTCAGAAATCCATTTATAGATTGAAGCAGGCGTCTCGAAGTTGGAATTTAAGATTTGATGAGGTTATCAAATCTTTTGACTTCATTCGAAATAAAGACGAACCCTGTGTTTACAAGAAGGTCAGTAGGAGCTCAATAACCTTCTTAGTCCTCTATGTTGATGACATCTTACTCATGGGAATGATGTAAGGATGCTGACATCAATGAAGTCTTGGTTGTCCAAGACATTCTCCATGAAGGATTTGGGAGAAGCATCCTATGTGCTGGGCATAAGAATCTATCGTGATAGATCAAAAAGGATGCTGGGAATGTCCCAATCCATGTACATAGATACTATACTCAGGAGATTCCAAATGGAAAATTCCAAAAGAGGTCTCATTCCTATGAGACATGGAATTTACCTATCTAAGGGCATGGCCCCTAGAACACCTGAGGAAGTAGAGCACATGAGTCGGGTATGCTATGCCTCGGCAATAGGGTCGATTATGTATGCCATGCTATGTACTCGCCCTGATGTGGCCAATGCTTTTGAGCATTACCAGTAGATATCAGAGTGATCCAGGCGAAGAGCACTGGAAAGCATTGAAATACATCCTTAAGTACTTGAGAATAACTAAGGATCTTTTCATGCCGTATGGAGGAGAAAAGGACTTGCAATTGAGAGCATATACAGACTCTAGTTTCCAGTCAGATTCGGATGATAGCAAATCCATGTTTGGATTTGTATTCATGTTAAATGGAGGAGCAGTCAGTTGGAAGAGTTTCAAGCAAGAAATGACTGCGGATTCAACGATAGAGGCAGAGTATATAGCTGCGGCTAAAGCTGCCAAGGAAGCGGTCTGGATGAAGAAATTCATCTCGGAACTTGACATAGTTCCCAGTATATCAGATCCCATCCCATTATTATGTGATAATAATAGGGCCATCGCACAGGCGAAGGAACCTCGGTCTCATCAAAGGTCGAAGCATATTCTTTGGCGCTTCCACCTAATTCGGGAGATTGCTACAAGGGGAGATGTGATGGTAGAGCGACAATATTGCAGATCCACTAACTAAGCCTTTGTCGCAGATTGTGTTTGAGCGTCATCGGGAAAAGATGGGGCTCAATACCGTGGGCAATTGGCTGTAGTACAAGTGGGAGATTGTTAGTTTTGGGTGTCCTACAGACCAATTATGGGTCGTGTAGGCCCAGTGTGTTATATAATCTTGTTCAATATAATTAAGTGGTAATTAGAGCGTAAACATGTAATCTATGGATTACTTTGCGTTGTCCCCGGGATATGTGGTTATAAAGTCAATTTCGAGATGAATCTCGAAAGTGAGTTTGACTGTATATGGACACATACCTTAGACTGTTCATGATAGAGAGTAATCACTCTGGGACATTGATTACTTGTAAATCAGCATGCATGATGTGTAGATGACCAATATCACGGTCATAGGTGCGAGGCACCAGCACATATGTGTGGGTGTTCATCCTGAGACGATGTTCACTGAACTGATCCGTTGATGGATCTTCAGATGGTTAATTATACCTGATGTCAACTGAAGATCCATCTGTCTCAGTAGTATTGTTGATCCTTTGACCTGAGACATTAATGTGGTCTTGCATGAGGATTGGTGTGGTTTAATATTTGGTTAAGTGACTTTAACCATAAGTCATAAAACATTGAATTATTAGCCATATCGAGGTACATGTGAAGACCTTTAATGGTCAAGAGGGGATCGCTCACTAACAGGTATATCACAGACAGTTAATGAGTCATGACATGGACGCTCCACTAAATCCCTGGCCAAGGTAGTATCGGTTCGTTTGGAACGAACGTAAAATTATTATGGAGGTCATGGTCAGATGACACGATCACTAGTGGTTTGACATAACCATACCACACAATTGGATCGGACTCATAGAATGAGCGAGAGATTATAGCGATACGATAACTGATGACTTACAGGTGACAGATAGGGTATAGATGAACCCGACATCCTCTGGGATCACGCGGATTTGCTTGACCCAACGTGATGAAAAATGTTCGGAACAAATTAAACGGTTATTGGGAATAGCCGGTTTAATTTACTTCTAATTAGATTAGAAGTCAATGGATCTTTAAACCAGAGTGATAATGGGCTTGGAGGATCACACACAAATAACTCTTGCAGAACGGAATATTATTTTATGGAAAAATATACTAAAGCATTAAATTCTTTTGGGAAAAGAATTTATAAATGGCTTAAAAGTATATATGCAATAATATAAGGGCATATATATAATATATGTATTATTAGGCTTGTTTGATAAATAAGCTAATAATAATACATTGATATATAATATACCCTCGAGTTTACTTTAACTGTGGCAGTTAAAGATGGGTTTGGTTAAACGAGGCGGTTCAAGCAACCGCCTTATCATTTTATAAATAACCTATGTTCTCCGACCCGTAACCAAGCTAATGCTTTACCCATTCCAAAAGGGTTGGCCGTCAAGTAAAAGTTGGAAGGGTTGGACTCTTGCCAACAGAGCTCCTGAGGCTAGTGGGTTTATGAGGGTGTTGGAGAATGAGAGCTCCGTTGCTGCGCGGGTTGGTGTAGATTAAGCTCTAGAGGCCGAACGTTTGTGTGGCTCAAAGTTTTGAGGAGTACGACATCTATTTTCACAGGATAACTTATTCTGTGCAAGGTGATAAATATCGTATGATTTATTGAAGATCGTTTTTGTTGCATCAATCGGAGCCCGAATCGGTTTGGGAAATCGTTTTGTTTTATGTTCTTCCGCTGCTGTGATTTCCCAGGGGTTACAACCAAACCCAACAGGGGCTCCCTGTTGGGTTCTCGGGTTCCTCCCGATCTCTCGCGCAGTGGAAATAAAAATAAAAACGGAGATCCTTTCCCATTTCGAAAAATCTAAGATCTCGATAATCGGATTATCGAATCTTACCGTGTGCGGATTCAGATTCGCAACCGTTCGGTTCCGTCGGTGCAACACCGCAAGCCGCGCAAGCGCCCGGCCTCTAGCGGAGTCCACGCGATCCACCTTGCGACGGATATCCTCACGTTCCTCGTTCTTCGGAGCCCACGAAGTCTCCGCCGTTTGCCGCAACGATCATCGCAACGCGCGGACGATTTCCTGTCGAACGGGATTCAGAGAAGTGGCGGAGCAGATCCGGGGATCCGGATATGTCTGGGACGCTAGAGAGAGGGAGACAAATAGAGGAGGGGGCGGCTAGGGTTAACAGTAGCTTGGCCTGCTCAGCCCGTTCGCTACATTTTATATCAACCGCGCGGTTTTTCATAAAAACCCCGATTTGTATAAAATCCACTTATTTATCCATCGCCTTGAGAATCATTTGCGTGTGACCCTCTAGGCCCAATTACCAGTCCGGTTAATAGCCCAATAAGCCCAGTGACTCTTTACTGGCCTTATTAATCAATTAATAACTCTTTATTAATTAATGAATCAATCGAATTGATGTCGCACATCGAATTCGACCGGGCCTCCGATCACGTTGGGTGCCAAGCAACACCGCGTGAACCCGGAAGGTATCGGGGTTAAGTAACTCACTCTTCGAACCTTTCCACCAACAATTATAGTGTGGATATAATCCTTCATTCTTACAATACTCTCGAGTCAACTCAAGGTATGGAGTGCTATCAAACCCTAACCGGTCGACTCACTTGGATTGGATGCTACTGATGAATATCGAAAAACTCCTTTTCCGATATTATCGTCCGCCCTGGCCAGAGACTTTCGCGCATCCTTCCTAGAGCATTCTCTCTCATTGTACCGAGAGCGAATGATTCCTTATTGACACACAATTCCCTTCGACGGTATTCCACTGTACCCGATCCTTGGCTATTTAGAATCCCGTGGTTAGAGATTCATTAACCAAGGGCAAAGCACTGAAGTCCACCGGCAAGATGTCCTTGGTGTATCAGGTCTGAGGACTATCTACGCAACTGCGACAATAGAATCAAGCTGGTTGACAGTGAGGTACCGTACCATCCAGCGATTCAATCGGATCAGTTCAGTGAACTCATTCTCTAATGAGCACCTACAAATTCGCCTTAGTGTCTCCACGAAAGTGACTATGAGATCAGTCACCCTCATCGTATGAGCAGGAGTAATCTGTACTAGTCTAACTGGATATCTGATGTCCTTCCCGGATATCCTCCGACTAGGAACGATTAAGAATATGTGTGTTTAAGTGATCAGTCTCACTAGTATGATCTCATCATAATCTGATCACTATCGCACATATTCATGGACTTCATTATGAGACGATAAAAATATGATTTACAGACAATGAATATTATGCCATTATATTAAAAATGAACCCGATTTACATAGTCATATTGGCTTGTAGGCCACCTAAACCTAACAATCTCCCACTTGGACTAAAGCCAATCACCTTTATACAGTAAGCCTATAGACTTTAGGTGACTCTCAAACACAATTTGAGCCAACGGCTTTGTCAGTGGATCTGCTACATTGTCGACAGATGGAACTCTTTCCCCCACTACATCTCCTCTGGATATGATCTCTCTGATAAGGTGAAAGCGCATCAGAATATGCTTCGATTTCTGATGAGACTGCGGCTCTTTCACTTGCGCAATCGCTCCATTGTTGTTTCACAATAGCAGAACAGGTTCAGAGATGCTGGGAACTACGCCGAGGTCGGTGATGAATTTCTTCAACCACACTGCTTCCTTGGCAGCTTCAGCTGCAACGATGTACTCAGCTTCTGTCGTCGAATCTGCAGTGGTTGCTTGCTTGGAACTCTTCTAGCACACTGCACCTCCGTTCAAAGTAAACACAAATCTAGATGTAGACTTACTATCATCTAGATCTGATTGGAAACTCGAGTCAGTAAAGCCTCGCAGTTTCAAGTCACCTCTTCCATAGACAAGAAACATATCCTTAGTTCTTCTCAAGTACTTAAGGATACATTTAACTGCCTTCCAGTACTCTTCGCCTAGACCAGCCTGAAATCTGCTCGTAACACTTAAAGCAAATGCAACATCAGGCCGTGTACATAGCATGGCATACATGATAGATCTTATAGCAAAGGCATAAGGTACTCTATCTATGAATGTCCTCTCATCAGGAGTCTTAGGAGACTGCTCCTTTGAGAGATAAATCTATGTCTCATCGGTTTGAGACCTGTCTTGGAATTTTCCATGCCAAATCTTTTGACTATGGTATCTATGTACAAGGATTGAGTCATTCCAAGCATCCTCTTTGATCTATCTCTATAAATCCGTATTCCCAATACGTAGGATGCTTCTCCCAAATCTTTCATGGAGAAGTTTTTCGACAGCCAGATCTTTACCGATGACATCATAGCTACATCATTCCCAATGAGTACTATGTCGTCTACGTAAAGAACTAAAAAGGTGGCTGCGCTCCCACTGATCTTCTTGTACACACAAGGCTCATCTTCATTCTTAATGAAGTCATAAGACTTGACAGCCTCGTCAAATCTTATGTTCCAGCTCCGGGAAGCCTGCTTCAGTCCATAAATAGACCTCTGAAGCTTGCACACTCTATTTGGAGATTCTTTGGATGTGAAACCTTCAGGTTGTATCATCCACACCTCTTCCTCAATTACCGTTGAGGAAGGCAGTATTCACATCCATCTGCCAGATTTCGAAATCAAAGTGTGCAGCTATGGCGAGTAGAACTCTGATCGACTTTATCATGGCAACTAATGAGAAAGTCACGTCATAGTAAATTCCTTGTCTTTGACTATATCCCTTTGCCACCAACCTTATATTAT
This sequence comes from Zantedeschia hybrid cultivar, assembly GCA_030544215.1. NCBI lineage: Eukaryota > Viridiplantae > Streptophyta > Magnoliopsida > Alismatales > Araceae > Zantedeschia > Zantedeschia hybrid cultivar. The sequence goes on from JARZZO010000009.1 coordinate 49,482,083, forward strand.
AAGTATCGATTCGTCCATCAACACCGATCTTTCTCTTAAAGATCCACTTGCACCCGATAGGTACAATACCTTCAGGCAAGTCATCCAAGTTCCAAACTTGGTTGATGTACATGGACTGTATTTCTGAGTTCATGGCTTCTCGCCATTTCCGGTTTCTGGGCCTTCTATAGCCTCCTAGTAGGTTTTAGGATCATCATCCTCATTATATTCTACCTTAGACTCTCCTTCAGCGATATGTCCCACATATCGTTCGGGTAATCTAGGTACTCGACCAGATCTACGCGACTGATCTGTGTGTATCTGAACATATTCAGGAACTGATATCTCATCCGATGATTTTGCAGTTGTTTGGGGATTTGGAACCTCTTCTAGTCCTATTTTACTCCCACTGAAGCTTGCACACTTTATCTGGAGATTCTTTGGATGTGAATCCTTCTGGTTGTATCATATACACCTCTTCCTCAAGGTTACCGTTGAAGAAGGCAGTCTTCATATCCATCTACCAGATTTCGTAATCAAAATGTGCAGTAATGGCGAGTAAAACTCTAATCGACTTTATCATGACAACTGGTGAGAAAATCTCATCATACTCAATTCCTTACCCTTGACGATATCCTTTTGCCACCAACCTTGCCTTATAAGTATCGATCCGTCCATCAGTACCAATCTTTCTTTTAAAGATCCACTTGCATCCGATGGGTACAATACCCTCAGGCAAGTCTTCCAAGTTCCAAACTTGGTTGGTGTACATGGACTAGATTTTTGAGTTCATGGCTTCTCGCCACTTCTCGACTTCTGGGCCTTCTATGGCCTCCTGGTTGGTTTTAGGATCATCATCCTCATTATATTCGATCATCATCCTCATTATCTACACCGGTACAAGCTAACCCCGGAGTACACCAGGTGACCCTCTCTCTACGCGTCACCTCGCCACTCCCACATCGGCGCTGTGTCCCTCCCACACCGACACAGGGTGGCAAGCGCTACAATTGTCACTCTAGGTCTACGGTCGTACGAAACACAGCACCGTGCGATTCGATCACATAAAAATCCTTATCCTCGAGTACGATTTCAAACATGCAGTTAACCAAACTAGCTAATAGTGTGAAGATATGTTAGTAGTATGAATTAATGTGATTTATCTTGAATCGCGTTGCCCAAGGCCGACACCATTCAAGTCTCCTAAACTGGTTCATGATATCTCGGCCTCAAAACATGGCCTAAAAGGCGTCGTGCCCAGTCGTCGTCTTTTAAAACGTGTCACTGCTCCTGGACGCCATTCACAACAGAAGTCCATTCTGACAGAAACTGTTACCGGGACGATTTCTGCCTAAATAACGTCGTGTTGGCCCGTCGCCATTTTGAATGGCGTCGTCCTAGCACGACGTCATTCAGGGCCAGAAATCTGGTTTCTGCAGCTCGACCCGATGGTCTCCTTTTACCCCAAATTCGCCCCAAAAACACCCAAGAAGGGAAAACAAGGAGGGAAAACAATCCATCACAGGAAAACCCACGAATCCACAGTCATAGAAACCACCATATCCGTCAAGGAAGCCCCTAAACATGCTTATTCTACCCAAAAACCCCATACACGCATCATGCTTCAAAGTAGGAAAACATGGTTTTAAGTTGAAACACCACGGGGATCATCACCCTACCGGTTACTCGAGCTCCTCCAAGCTCCAAGCCGCCAACCCGTCTCGCTCCACGCCACCGCCGGTACCACTGTGGACGCAGTTACTCCACCGGGACGTCGGCCGCCGTCCGGAGAGAAAAACGCCGCGGAGGAGATGGTGGTGGTAGTGGTGGGAGTTGGGAGGTTATTGGAGTGGAGGGAGAGGTGAAAATGGAGGGAGGAAAAGGAAGGAGGGGGAAAGGGGCTGCCGGAGCCGTCGGAGGAAGAGAGGAGAGAGGAGAGGAAGGAGGGAATGAGGGAAAGGAAGGAGGGTTCGCGGAGTCAACCAGAAGCTGGGTAAAACGTGTCGTGCACGCCTGACATCTTTCTGATGACAAGACAGGGCTGTACACTAACAAGTCAGGGTCGTACTCTAAATGGCGTCGTCCATCCAAGACGCCATTCAGACGATATGACCGGGGCTGTACTCTCGCGACCCAAGGTCAGCCTACGTGGCGCCCACGTGGCACAGCCTAAAACGCGTCTACATCGCTGGACGCCGTTTAAACCGCGTCTCGCAGGTTTGACGCGAAACAGAACAGAGTCCCAGCCCCATCAGGGCCTGAACTACGGGATCCGACCCCGAAAACTGACCCAATAACCGGATCCGAAAATCTCAATTCTTACATTTCCCCCCCTTAAAAGAATTTCATCCCCGAAATTGCCTACTACAATTAACGAGGTTGAAACATAAAGATACAAGCTCACAAGAGAACTTACGAGAAAAGGTAGGGAAACTGCTCCCGCATCTCATCCTCGCGCACCCAGGTCGCCTCGCCCCCGAAGCGATATTGCCAAATCACCTTAACCAGAGGTACAACCTTATTCCGAAGGACCTGATCCCTGCGATCCTCAATACGTACTGGGAACTATGGAAAGGACAAGTCCTCAGCGACTTCCAATTCTGAAAAATCCAAAACATGAGATGGATCTTGAACATATCTCCTCAGCAAGGAAACATGGAACACATCGTGCACCCCTGCAAGATTGGACAGCAAGGCTAGCTGATACGCCGCTTCCCCAATTCGAGCAAGAATGGGAAAAGGCCCAATATATCGCAGACTCAGCTTCCCTCGCTTCTCGAATCTCATCACACCATTGGAAGGTGAGACTCGGAGAAACACGTGGTCCCCAACCTCAAACTCAAGTGGTCTCCTACGGATGTTTGCATAACTCTTCTGTCTGCTCTGAGCTGTAATCAACCTCTGCTGCACCACTCTGGCAACCTCAGCACACTGTTGAACCAACTCTGGTCCCGCTATCTGCCTCTCACCAATCTTAGACCAATTCACAGGGGATCGACACGGTCGCCCGTATAATGCCTCATAAGGCGCCATGCCGATACTAGAATGATAAATGTTGTTGTAAGCAAACTCCACTGTAGACAAGTGCTGCTCCCAAGAACCTCCCCAGTCTAGGCAACATGCCCTGAGCATATCCTCCAGAGTATGAATGGTCCTCTCCGACTGCCCATTAGTCTCGGGATGATAGGCCGAACTGAAAGCTAATTGCGTGCCCAAGGCCTTCTGAAAACTCTTCCAGAACCTAGAAGTAAATCTCGGATCCCGGTTTGACACAATAGATAAGGGCACCCCGTGCAGAGAGATGATCCGATCCACAAACAGCTTAGCCAACTTACCGACTGACCAGTCCTTCCTAATAGCCAGGAAGTGTGCCGACTTGGTCAATCGATCAACAATGACCCAGATCGTGTCTCTTCTGCCAGGGGATACAGGTAATCCCATCACAAAGTCCATAGTCACATGCTCCCATTTCCATTCCGGGATCGGCAAAGGCTGCAACAACCCTCCTGGTTTCTGATGTTCTGCCTTAACCTACTGACAAGTCAGGCACCTTGCCACATACTCAGCCACATCCTTCTTCATACCAGGCCACCAAAAGTGCTTCCTTAAACAATGATACATCTTAGTTGTTCCAGGATGCACTGCATATCTAGAATGGTGCGCCTCATCAAGGACATTCCTACGCACGTCCTCCTCGGTCGGAACATAGAGTCTGCCTCTAAACCTGACTGTACCATCATCCCACAATTCCACCTCTGGTCTCTAGAGAATTTATGGTAACTCTGCATCTGCCCTCTGAGCCTCAATTACGGCACGGTATACTGCTGGCCTCACAGTTAAGCTGGCCAACACGGCTCTATCAGCCTCACGTGAAACCCGAAAGGAAAATTCCACAACCTGCTCAAATAACCTCCACTCTCGAACCATGAGAGAAGACACGACCGTCTTCCGACTCAAGGCGTTTGCCACCACATTCGCCTTACTCGGATGATAATAAAAGTTGAGTTCATAATCCATGATAAATTCCATCCACTTGCGCTGCCTCAAGTTCAGATCCTTCTGCGTGAATACATACTTCAGACTCTTGTGATCAGTAAAAATCTGAAATTTTTCTCCATACAAATAGTGCCTCCAGATCTTCAATGCAAATACCACAGTTGCCAATTCTAAGTCATGAGTGGGATAGTTCTCCTCATGCTTCTTCAGCTGCCTAGAAGCATAGGCCACAACCTTACCATGTTGCATCAGAACTGCACCAAAACCTCGACGTAATGTATCTGAATAAACCACAAATCCACCGGAACCTGATGGAAGAACCAACACTGGAGCCGAAGTGAGGCGAGTCTTCAACTCAATGAAACTCCGCTCACACTCCTCGGTCCACACAAAACGAACTCCCTTACGAGTCAACCTCGACAAGGGGGCCGCTATCGAAGAAAAACCCTGGACAAACAGCCTGTAATAACATGCTAGCCCCAAGAAGCTCCTGATCTCAGTTACTGTTGTTGGCCTATTCCAACCCATCACTGCCTCAATCTTGGCTGGGTCCACTGCAATGCCATCACCAGAAATGACATGCCCCAGGAAGTTCACCTTGTCTAGCTAGAATTCACATTTGCTAAACTTGGCATAAAGTTGGTGCTCTCTCAGAACCTGCAATACCACCTGAAGATGTGTGGCATGCTCTTCCTCAGAAGAAGAGTATATCAAAATATCATCTACAAATACCACCACAAACTGATCCAGGTAGGCCCTGAAGACCCGATTCATCAAGTCCATAAAAGCTGCCAGAGCATTGGTCAAACCAAAAGGCATAACCAAGAACTCATAATGTCCATACCGAGTCCTAAAGGTCGTCTTACTAACATCAACCTCATGGATCCTCATCTGATAATATCCTGATCTCAAGTCAATCTTTAAAACCACCTTCGCGGACTGCAACTGATCCATCAGATCATCGATCCTCGGAAGTGGGTACTTGTTCTTTATCGTCACCTGGTTCAGCTGTCTATAATCAATACACAACCTTAAAGAGCCACCCTTCTTCTTGACAAAAAGAACTGGAGCACCCCACGGAGAAGTACTGGGACGAATGAAACCCTTATCTAGTAATTCCTACAACTGTGCCTTCAACTCAGCGAGCTCGGCTGGCGCCATCCGATATGGGGCCTTAGACAGCGGCGCCGTACCCGGTGCAAGCTCAATAGTAAACTCAACTTCTCGCTGAGGAGGAAGGGCAGGAAACTCCTCAGGAAATACATCTACAAAGTCACAAACTACAGGCACCTCCAAAGGACTGGGACTACCACTAACATCAGCTAAAACAACAGAGGCAAGGAAGGCCTCACAACCACCAACAAGCAACCTCTCGGTCTTAAAGGCATAAATGAGAATACCTCGAGAAGAGAGCCTAATACCTTGGAAGTAGAAGGTCGGAATGTCCGGAATAGAGAAACACACCCTCTTCCTGTGGCAGTCCACCTCGGCATAATAAGCCTCCAACCAGTCCATGCCCAAGATGACATCAAAGTCGCGAATGGCAAGCACAACTAATTGGGCAGGTAACTCATGGCCCTCAATGGTCAGGGGAACTTCACTCAAACAGTTATAAGATAACAGGAAATCCCCAGAAGGAACCTCTACCATCACTCCATCAGATATCTCATCAACGGGTGTAGAAAGAACATCTACGAACTGCTCAGAAATGAAAGAATGCGAAGCACCCGAATCAATTAACACATGTGCGGAGTTCCCAAGGACAGAAAGTGTACCTTCCACCAAGTTGGATGCGCGAGCTTCCTTCCTGGTGATAGCTAGAACTCTCCTGGGTCCTCGGCTTCTTCTGATCACCAGGTCCCTACCCCTAACCATGCCCCTGCGGGCAATACCTCGCCAAATGGCCCTGCTGGCCACAAGTGTAACACCTCCCAGAGAAAGCAGGGCACTGAGTCCCACCGTGAGTGCCACCGCAATGCCGACAGGCTACTGGAAGCCTCTGAGCTGTCTCCTGTTGAGCACTGGACACTTACTGACTCTGCTGGTTCTGCCTGGGTCTGCTGCTGCCGCTACTGCTGCCACTGCCTCGAAAGAAACTCCTGAATTTGGAGCCGAGTGAAGACGATCCTGATCTGGACGAAGGAGCTGCTGCTGCTGCCTTTCCCCTGCCACGAACTGGCCCTTGAGTAGTCAGTCCCCTCTCCCGGGTTGACTGATCCTACTGTGCCTCTACTGCTGCGGCACACCTAACCGCCGATGCCAAATCTGTACAACAATGGGATGCCACAAAACTCCTCAGACTGGACCTCAGTCCATCCACAAACCTCTCAGTCCGACGCTCCTCGTCTCCTGAGATAAAAGGCAAAAATCTTCTAAGCGAAACAAACTTCGTTTGGTATTCGAGCACTATCATGCTTCCTTGGGTCAGCTCCATAAATTCCCTCTCCTTGGCCCTCTGAACATGCCTAGGGAAGTACTGTGCATTGAATTCCTTCACAAAAGTCTCCCATAGGATCTCCCTGAGACTCCTATCCGCATATGACAAACTCTTCAAAGTGGTCCACCAGTCGTAGGCGTCATCTTTTAGCATGAAGGTAGCCAACGGAGTCCTCTCAACCGCTGCACAATCCATAATATCAAAAGTCTTCTCCATCTCCCTCAACCAATGAACAGCCTCATCAGGTTCGGGACGACCGATGAAATGAGGCGGCCTCAGCTTCAGGAATCTCTCCAGTGTAGCTGAAGACCCTCCCCGAGCACTGGAACTCTCACTAGGGTCTCGGGTCTGGTATCTAGCCATCGTGTGCATCATAGCCTCCATGAAATGCTCTATACTCGGCCTACCGGCCTCAGATCTACTAGGGACATCTCCCCTCTCTCTAATAACTGGCATCCTCTTCCTAGGAGCCATCTAATCGCCTACAATCACCAAAATCTAGAAGTTCTAATTAAAATCCTAAAACCTACACTACCGCCGTGCCTGTATGGGATAATGTAATTATTTTGCGAAATTACAATATTTAACCTAGTTATTCATTTATTTGCCACACCGAATGCTCTGATACCAACTGTAACGACCCGCCACCCTATAATCGGGGATCCGATTACTAAATAGGTACCGAATCATTAGTTTGGAGCCAAACCAGGATCTAAATAAGTCTGAGAAATAAATAATAAACTAAGCTAAACATTCACATAGCATTGAATTAAAAAGAAAGTGTAAGAATTAAAAGTTATTACAATGCGACGCAACACAACAAATAATTACATACTCCAACTGAAAAGAAATAATTAAGTGTACAGGCCAGAAAATAAAATAACAACGTCAGGGCATACCCTGGAACAACGGCTGTTGGCGCGCAACCCAAAGCAACACTCTCCTCGCTAAGCTTGCCTGGAACCCTCACCTGAAAACCGCAGGGGTGAGTCTCAACGAAAAGACTCAGTAGGGATCCTTCAATCCCCACTGCCCACTCACGCACCCAAATGCAGTAACACAGAAAATGGTAAGGTAAGCAAGTAAAGTAGTAATTATTACTCCTAAATCTCGATATAAACCACATGCATTCGAAACGTAACAAGTATAATTATGAAACCATTTTACCACGGAACCCACAACCAACGTTTCGGCAAAACACGCCAACCACACAGCCGAATGCGAGAAACACCGACCCGCTGAGACCAAACAATAACCCCTCGGATAGCATGCTAGCTACACCGGCCCAACTGGCTCTAGGTGGTTACTACTTCCCTCAGCACGAGTGACACTCTACAGGTACCACTCCAACACCGGTACTAGCTAACCCCAGGGTACACCAGCTGACCCTCTCTCTACGCGTCACCTCCCCACTCCCACACCGGCATTGTGTCCCTCCCACACTGACACAGGGTGGCAAGCGGTACAACTGTCACTGTAGGTCTAGGGTCTCACGAAACACAACACCGTGCGATCCGATCACATAAAAATCCTTATCCTCGAGTACGATTTCAAACATGCAGTTAACCAAACTAGCTAACAGTGTGAAGATATGTTAGTAGCATGAATTAATGTGATTTATCGTGAATCGCGTCGCCCAAGGCCGACGCCATTCAAGTCTCCTAAACTGGTTGATGATATCTCGGCCTCTAAACATGGCCTAAAAGGCGTCGTGCCCAGTCGTCGTCTTTTAAAACGCGTTGCTGCTCCTGGACGCCATTCACAACAGAAGTCCATTCTGAGAGAAACCGTTACCGGGACGATTTCTACCTAAATGGCGTCGTGTTGGCCCGTCGCCATTTTGAATAGCGTCGTCTTAGCACGACGTCATTCAGGGCCAGAAATCTGGTTTCTGCAGCTCGACCCGAGGGTCCCCTTTTATCCCAAATTCGCCCCAAAAACACCCAAGAAGGGAAAACAAGGAGGGAAAACAATCCATCACAGGAAAACCCACGAATCCACTGTTGGTTTCTCGGGCTTCTCCGGATCGCTCACGCAGCGGAAAATAAAATATTAAAACAACGATCCGTTCTCGTTTCGAAAATCAAAAATCGATTATCGGATAATCGAAGTTCTTATCGTGCGCGGATTCGAATCCGCAACCGTTCGGTTCCGTCGGTGCGACACTGCAAGCCGCGCAACCGCCCGGCCTCTAGCGAAGTCCACGCGATCCTCCTTGCGACGGATATCCTCACGTTCCTCGTTCTTCGCAGCCCATGAAACCTCCGTCGGTCGCTGCAACGATCGCCGCAACGCGCGGACGATTTCCCGTCAAACGAGATTCAGAGAAACGGCAGAGCAGATCTAGATCTGTCTGGACGCCAGAGAGAAAGGGAAACAGAGGAGGGGCGGCTAGGGTTAGCAGCAGCTTGGCCTGCTCAACCCGTTCACTATGTTTTATACTAACCGCGCGATTTTTCATAAAAACCCTCGATTTGTATAAAACCCACTTATTTATCAATCGCCTTGAGAATCATTTGCGTATGACCCTCTAGGCCCAAGTACCAGTCCATAATGGCCCAACAAGCCCAGTGACTCCTCACTGGCTTTATTAATCAATTAATAACCCTTTATTAATTAATTAATCAATCGAATTGATGTCGCACATCGAATTCGACCGGGCCTCCGATCACATTGGGTGCCAAGCAACACCGCGTGAACCCGGAAGGTATTGGGGTTAAGTAACCCACTCTTGGAACCTTTCCGCCGACAGTTACCGCGTGGATATAATCATTCATTAGTACAATGCTCTCGAGTCAACTCAGGGTATGGCGAGCTGTCAAACCCTAACTGGTCGACTCACTTGGATTGGATGCTGCTGATAAATATCGGAAAACTCCTTTCCCGATATTATCGTCTGCCCTGGCCAGGGACTTCCGCGCATCCTTCCTGGAGCATTCTCTCTCTAAGTACCGAGAGCGAATGATTCCTTATTGACACACAATTCCCTTCGACGGTATTCCGCTGTACCCAATCCTTGGCGTATTAGAATCCCGTGGCTAGAGATTCGTAAACCAAGGTTAAAGCACAGAAGTCCACCGACAAGGTGTCCTTGGTGTCTCAGGTCCGAGGACCATCCACGCAACTGCGACAATAAAATCAAGCAGGTTGACAGTGAGGTACAATACCATCCTGCGATTCAGTCGGATCAGTTTAGTGAACTCATTCTCCAATGAGCACCTACAGATTCGCCTTAGTGTCTCCACACAAGTGACTTATGAGATCAGTCACCCTCATCATATGAGCAGGAGTAATATGTACTAGTCTAACCGGATATCCGATGTCCTTCTTGGATATCCTCCGACTGGGAACGATTAAGAATATGTGTGTTTAAGTGATCAGTCTCATTAGTATGATCTCATCATAATCTGATCACTATAGCACATATTCACGGACATCCTTATGAAACGATAATTAATGCGATTTATACATAATGAATATTATGCCATTATATTAATAAATGAACGAGATTTACATAGTTAGATTGGCTTGTAGGCCACCTAAACCTAACAATCTCCCACTTGGACTAAAGCCAATCACCTTTATACAATAAGCCTATAGACTCTAGGTGACGCTCAAATACAATTTGAGCCAACGGCTTTGTCAGTGGATCTGCTACATTGTCGACGGATGGAACTCTTTCCACTACTACAGCTCCTCTGGATATGATCTCTCTGATAAGGTGAAAGCGCCTCAGAATATGCTTCGATTTCTGATGAGACCGCGGCTCTTTCGCTTGCGCAATGGCTCCATTGTTGTCGCACAACAATGGAACAGGCTTAGAGATGCTGGGAACTACGCCGAGGTCGGTGATAAATTTCTTCAACCACACTACTTCCTTGGCAGCTTCAGCTGCAGCGATGTACTCAGCTTCAGTCGTCGAATCTGCATTGGTTACTTGCTCGGAACTCTTCCAGCACACTGCGCCTCCGTTCAAAGTAAACACGAATCCAGATGTAGACTTGCTATCATCTGGATCCAACTGGAAACTCGGGTCAGTAAAGCCTCGCAGTTTCAAGTCACCTCCTCCATAGACAAGAAACATATCCTTAGTTCTTCTCAAGTACTTAAGGATGAATTTCACTGCCTTCCAGTGCTCTTCGCCTGGATCAGCCTGAAATATGCTCGTAACACTTAGAGCAAATGCAACATCAGGACGTGTACATAGCATGGCATACATGATAGATCCTATGGCAGAGGCATAGGGTATTCTATCCATGAATGCCCTCTCATTAGGAGTCTTAGGAGACTGCTCCTTTGAGAGATTAATTCTATGTCTCATCGGTATAAGACCTATTTTGAAATTTTCCATGCCAAACCTTTTGACTATGGTATCTATGTACAAGGATTGGGTCATTCCAAGCATCCTCTTTGATCTATCTCTATAGATCTGTATTCCCAATACGTAGGATGCTTCTCCCAAATCCTTCATAGAGAAGTTTTTCGACAGCCAGATCTTTACTGATGACATCATAGCTACATCATTCCCAATGATTAGTATGTCATCCACGTAAAGAACTAGAAAAGTGACTGCACTCCCACTGGTCTTCTTGTACACACAAGGCTCGTCTTCATTCTTAATGAAGTCATAAAACTTGACAGCCTCGTCAAATCTTATGTTCCAGCTCCGGGAAGCTTACTTCAGTCCATAAATAGACTTCTAAAGCTTGCACACTTTATCTGGAGATTCTTTGGATGTGAAACCTTCAGGTTGTAGCATATACACCTCTTCCTCAAGGTTATCATTGAGGAAGGCAGTCTTCACATCCATCTACCAGATTTCATAATCAAAATGTGCAGCGATGGCGAGTAGAACTCTGATCGACTTTATCATGGCAACTGGTGAGAAAGTCTCGTCATAGTCAATTCCTTGCCTTTGACGATATCCCTTTGCCACCAACCTTGCCTTATAAGTGTCGATCCGTCCATCAGCACCGATCTTTCTCTTAAAGATCCACTTGCAACCGATGGGTACAATACCCTCGGGCAAGTCCTCCAAGTTCCAAACTTGGTTGGTGTACATGGACTGGATTTCTGAGTTCATGGCTTCTCGCCATTTCCCGGCTTCTGGGCCTTCTATGGCCTCCTGGTAGGTTTTAGGATCATCATCCTCATTATATTCTACCTTAGACTCACCTTCAGCAATATGTCCCACATATCGCTCGGGTAGTCTAGGTACTCTACCAGATCTACGAGGCTCATCTGTGTGTACCTGAACAGATTCAGGAACTGATATCTCATCTGATGACAATGTAGCTGTTTGGGGATTTGGAACCTCTTCCAGTACTATTTTACTCCCACTGTCCTCCTGGAGAAGATATTCCTCTTCCAGGAAGACAACTTTCCTGGCGACAAACACCTTTTGTTCACCAGGATAGTAAAAATAGTATCCAAAGGTTTCCTTTGGATATCCCACAAACCTGCATTTATCAGTTCGTGTTTCCAGCTTGTCTAGATCATGCCTCTTTACATGAGCAGGACAACTCCAGATTTTAACATGTTTAAATTCTGATTTCCTGCATTTCCATATCTCATATGAAGTAGAGGCTACAGACTTGCTGGATACTCTGTTCAGTAGGTATGCTGCTGACTCTAGAGCATACCCCCAGAGGGACACTGGTAATCCCGAAAAACTCATCATGGATCGCACCATATCTAACAAGGTGCGATTCCTCCTTTCTGATACACCATTCATCTGTGGTGTATATAGAGGGGTTAGTTGAGAAAGGATACCAATATCCTTTAAGAGTTGTGTGAAATTAGTACTCAAGTATTCTCCTCCTCAATCTGATCGAAGATCTTTAATACTCTTTCCTAACTGCTTCTCTACCTCATTCTTGAACTCCTTGAACTTCTCAAATGCTTTCGACTTGTACTTCATTAAGTACACATAGCCGAATCTTAAGAAGTCATCGGTGAACGTGATGAAGTATGAAAAGCCACCTTTGGCTTGGGTGGACATTGGACCACATACATCTGAATGTATTAGTTCCAAAATGTCCTTGGCACGTTCTCCATGTCCAGTAAATGGAGATTTTGCCATCTTTCCCATAAGGCAGGATTCGCATGTTGCAAACGATTCATAATCGAATGCTGTTAAATAACCATGCTTGTGCAACTTTTGCAACATGCTTTCGCCAATGTGCCCAACTCTACAATGCCACATATAGGCTTGGTTCACACAATTCTTACTCTTCTTAAGAGTATTATCAATTTGAAGATTGTAATAAGAAACATCTAAAAGATATAGTCCGTAGACTAAAGATGCCGAAGCTATCGATTTATTACCATAATAAATCGAACAATTTCTATTCTCAATAGTCAACCTATATCCTATCTTGTCCAAACAAGATACTGATATGATGTTCTTTATTATTCTAGGAACATAATAACAATCTTCTAATAGTAAGGCGTCTCCTGATGGAAGCCTGAGGTTTGCTGTCCCAACAGCAATCGCCGCAACTTTTGCGTTGTTTCCTATCCTCAATTCCACCTCACCTTGTCTCAGCTTGCGCTTACTTGTTAGCATCTGCACATCATGACAGATATGAGAAGCACATCCGATATCTAATACCCAAGATGTGGAATCTATAACTGATAAGTTGATATCTATCATATAGATATCTGAAGCTTCAGACAGCTTCACTCTTCCATGAGCTTTATCGTTAAGGAACTCCTTACAGTTCCTCTTCCAGTGACCATACTGCTTATAGTAGAAGTAGTCACCCTTCACTACTCTTTTGCCTTTGTCCTTTGATCCTTTATCGTTAGCTGTCATCTCTGCTTCAGGGGCATCCAATGTCGATTCAGCAGGAGGATCAGCTCCAGGGACAAAGTCAATGTGCTCAGATCTTAAGACATTCTTCAGGTTTTTGAACCAATCCGAGTAGATCATGTTAGTCAAAAGGGCATCAAGTATGTCACGGAGTGGGTTATTCGACGACATAATTCCCTACAGGAGAAAAGTAAAATCTATTTAGTAGATGTTCAATTATTAAAATTTAAAACAAGACATGGTCTTTTGTTCAAGTTTAACTCCCACTAATTTTCGACGGACTGTATAACCCTCAGTTATACAGAACGGGAGACGCCGACAGTCTCCTAGTGGGGATCAAAATCTCAATGACTTGCACTACAACCTTGTGGATAGCACAACAAACTGTAATACAATCAAAGAGCATCCAACTCATGGGACTTGCAACTCCTTGCAATATCTGATCATGGCTTCGATCTCCAGAGATTTAATGACTTTGTGGATAGCACAACAAACCATTAATCCTAGTCTAAGCTAACCATCATTACGTGAAGAGCATAGATTTACATGCAGCCCTTGTGGATAGCACAACAAAGCTATATGGTTCCTCTACCCCGATCATATAGGCATCTAATGTCATAGCCACAGTTTCTCCTCCCAATTAAGCAGGCCTTGTGGATAGCACAACAAACCTGCCTAAAGTGATTCGAATCCTATGACTATAATGATGGTGGACCACGCGGTAAGTTTTTAACTACTCGCGTTATGGCTTAGAGTTTATCTGAGGGTATTTAGATAACTTTTATCTTGGTCTCTCCTAGGTGATAGTATATAAATACATCGTATATATTTACTAAATACTATACCTGCTTTGATTCATAATCAAAAGAAAACAATGCATCTCATACATGTCATTAATGTGGTCATGGAAAGCACAGTGGGTTTGACTGGAGACAACAGTCAAACGCACACACAATCTAACACAACAATTATATTAGATGACCTGCAAACACATAGGCAAGAGATCTTCATCGTTTCGCCTTCCTGGTTACAGCTGTGTATCGTCCTCGTTTCTTCCTCGGTTGCCTCGATCATATTACCATAAATTCTAGAATTTGCAGGTAAATTGACGAAGGCCTTATGGCGAGTACAAGAGAGAGGGAGGTAGAAGTACATCGGAGAATGAGAGAGGGAGAGATACGCAGATCTCTATTTATTAACAATTTAATAAACATCCATCATTCATCCACGATCCACACAAACACATCATTCATCACATGAACAATTAAATAAGTGCATATCCATGACCACGGTGTGTTTTAAACATCCCACACATGATTCAGCGCATCACATGGCTAAAATAAAAGAATTTTAAAAAACAGATAACTTTGGCTTTCAAAAAGCTGGGATCCAATCAAAATTGGTATTTGAATTTCGAAAACACTTTTAATTAACTTAACATGCAATTAGATCAAAATTTAAAAGCAATAAACACACACATCACATGTGCACACACTCCAAATTAATAATTCCATATTATTCCATGCAAATTAGAACAATTCTAATAATCTAACATTTAGATTAAACCCCATTAATAATCTAACAATTAGACTATTAATAACTAATCTAACTCTTAGACTAGTCCATTAAAGTTAATTATCAATTTAACACTTAAATTATTAATTAACTCTAATTATTAATTAACTACTAATCTAACTCTTAGATTAATCAATTTAAAGTTAATTGTAAATTTAACACTTAAATTAACAATTAACTTTAATTAATTAATAATTACCAATCTAACTATTAGATTAGGAGATTAATGTTAATCATTAATTTAACCTTTAAATTAATAATTAACAATAATAATTAAAGACTATTAGTTTAACAATTAAATTAGTCAATCAGAATTAATTATTAATTTAACAATTAAATTAATAACTAACTCTAATCAATTAACAATTAAATGATTAAATAATAAATAATCTAACTGTTAGACTACAAAATTATTAAACACTAATTTAACTCTTAAATTAGTTAAATTAAGGTTCATTATTAATTTAACAATTAGACTAATAATTAACCATTAATTTATCAATCTAATTGTTAATAAGATAATGATTCAAAATCATTATTGCCCATTTAAATAAAACTGAATAATAGAATAAAATTTTCAAAACTATTTTGACTTTCAAAATTTAATTCATATTTTATTTGTGTTTTAAATGGGCTCAATGGGGTTTTAGGAGTTTTAAATGGGACTTAAAGGGGGGGTTGTAATAAGAAAACTGGCTAAGCCAGCTGGGCTCTCCTGGCCCGAGCCCCTGGCTCGGCCAGGGTCGAGCCATGGCTCGAACTAGCCTGGTATCTAGGTGACCCAGACCGCCCAGACCGGCCCCATCCGGCCCAGGCCCTGAACCGGCCCATCCCCAACCCCCGAACCCAACAGCCCTTGAAACCCTAAACCTGCAAGTGCAGGGGGCGGCGGGGCTGGGTCGCCGGCGGCCGTGCCCCCTGGCGGCACAGGCCCCGGCGAGCGGTGCCCCCGGTGCCGGCGACGTGCTCGGCGCCGGCAGGGCCGCCGGCGGTGGCCAAAACAACAGCCGGCCGAGCCCCCAAAAGATCCCCAAAATCTGATTTTTTAGGTTTTAAGACCAACATTGGGCTCGATTTTGCAGCTCTTCGAGGCAACCCTGGCGCCGGCTATTATGTCCGGTGGGTAGTGGTGACTATCACCAAGAGATCCAGAGATCTGGCCCGCCATCCTAACGCTTGGGAGGCATATACGAAGCCGCCGAAAAGCCATGGTTCATCATCTCATGAAGAACTCCGAAAAACCCCAAAATTAATTTCGAAAATTGCCGAATATTAATCAAATTAACCGTGTTCATTACATGAACACAGATCCAACAATTAATCGAAGTTAAAGCATGGAATAACTCATGAAAAAATTAATTCGGAGATCGAAACGGGACGAGAAACAGTGGAACCTGGCTCTGATACCACTGTTGGTTTCTCAGGTTTCTACGGATTACTCACACAGTGGAAAATAAAATATTAAAACAGCGATCCGTTCCCGTTTCGAAAATCAAAAATCGATTATCGAATAATCGAAGTTCTCACCGTGTGCGGATTCGAATCCGTAACCGTTCGATTCCGTCGGTGCGACACCGCAAGCTGCGCAAGCGCCCGGCCTCTAGCGAAGTCCACGCGATCCTCCTCGCGACGGATATCCTCACGTTCCTCGTTCTTCACAACCCACGAAACCTCCGCCGGTCGCCGCAACGATCGCCGCATCGCGTGAACGATTTCCCGTCGAACGGGATACGAAGAAACGGCGGAGCAGATCTGGATCTGTCTGAAAGCCAGAGAGAAAGAGAAACAGAGGAGGGGCGGCTAGGGTTAGCAGCAACTTGGCCTGCTCAGCACGCTCGCTATGTTTTATACTAACCGCGCGATTTTTCATAAAAACCCTCGGTTTGTATAAAACCCACTTATTTATCCATCGCCTTGAGAATCATTTGCGTGTGACCCTCTAGGCCCAAGTACTAGTCCAGTTAATGGCCCAACAAGCCCAGTGACTCCTCACTGGCTTTATTAATCAATTAATAACCCTTTACTAATTAATTAATCAATCGAATTGATGTCGCACATCGAATTGGACGGGGCCTCCGATCACGTTGGGTGCCAAGCAACACCGCGTGAACCCGGAAGGTATTGGGGTTAAGTAACCCACTCTTGGAACCTTTCCGCCGACAGTTACCGCGTGGATATAATCCATCATTCGTACAATGCTCTCGAGTCAACTCAGGGTATGGCGAGCTGTCAAACCCTAACCGGTCGACTCACTTGGATTGGATGCCACTGATAAATATCGTAAAACTCCTTTCCCGATATTATCGTCCGCCCTGGCCAGGGACTTCCGCGCATCCTTCCTAGAGCATTCTCTCTCTAAGTACAGAGAGCGAATGATTCGTTATTGACACACAATTCCCTTCGACGGTATTCCGCTGTACCCAATCCTTGGCGTATTAGAATCCCGTGGCTAGAGATTCGTAAACCAAGGTCAAAGCACAGAAGTCCACCGACAAGGTGTCCTTGGTGTCTTAGGTCCAAGGACCATCCACGCAACTGCGACAATAGAATCAAGCTGGTTGACAGTGAGGTACAATACCATCCAGCGATTCAATCGGATCAGTTCAGTGAACTCATTCTCCAATGAGCACCTACAGATTTGCCTTAGTGTCTCCACACAAGTGACTTATGAGATCAGTCACCCTCATCATATGAACAGGAGTAATCTGTACTAGTCTAACCGGATATCCGATGTCCTTCTCGGATATCCTCCGACTGGGAACGATTAAGAATATGTGTGTTTAAGTGATCAGTCTCATTAGTATGATCTCATCATAATCTGATCACTATAGCACATATTCACGGACTTCCTTATGAAACGATAATTAATGCGATTTACACATAATGAATATTATGCCATTATATTAATAAATGAACGAGATTTACATAGTTAGATTGTCTTGTACGCCACCTAAACCAAACAATCTCCCACTTGGACTAAAGCCAATCACCTTTATACAATAAGCCTATAGACTCTAGGTGACGCTCAAACACAATTTGAGCCAACAGCTTTGTCAGTGGATCTGCTACACTGTCGACGGATGGAACTTTTTCCACTACTACATCTCCTCTGGATATGATCTCTCTGATAAGGTGAAAGCGCCTCAGAATATGCTTCGATTTCTGATGAGACCGCGGCTCTTTCGCTTGCGCAATGACTCCATTGTTGTCGCACAACAATGGAACAGGCTCAGAGATGCTGGGAACTACGCCGAGGTCGGTGATAAATTTCTTCAACCACACTACTTCCTTGGCGGCTTTAGCTGCGGCGATGTACTCAGCTTCAGTCGTCGAATTTGCAGTGGTTACTTGCTTGGAATTCTTCCAGCACACTGCGCCTCCGTTCAAAGTAAACATGAATCCAGATGTAGGGTTGCTATCATTTGGATCCGACTGGAAACTCGAGTCAGTAAAGCCTCGCAGTTTCAAGTCACCTCCTCCATAGACAAGAAACATATCCTTAGTTCTTCTCAAGTACTTAAGGATGCATTTCACTGCCTTCCAGTGCTCTTCGCCTGGATCAGCCTGAAATCTGCTCGTAACACTTAGAGCAAATGCAACATCAGGCCGTGTACATAGCATGGCATACATGATAAATCCTATAGCAGAGGCATAGGGTATTCTATCCATGAATGCCCTCTCATTAGGAGTCTTAGGAGACTGCTCCTTTGAGAGATTAATTCCATGTATCATCGGTATAAGACATCTTTTGGAATTTTCCATACCAAACCTTTTGACTATGGTATCTATGTACAAGGATTGGGTCATTCCAAGCATCCTCTTTGATCTATCTCTATAGATCCGTATTCCCAATACGTCGGATGGTTCTCCCAAATCCTTCATGGAGAAGTTTTTCGACAGCCAGATCTTTACTGATGACATCATAGCGGAGTCCACGCGATCCTCCTCGCGACGGATATCCTCATGTTCCTCGTTCTTCGCAGCCCACGAAGTCTCCGCCGTTTGCCGCAATGATCGTCGCAATGCGCGGACGATTTTCCGTCGAACGGGATTCGGAGAAGCGGCGGAGCAGATCGGGGGATTCGAATTTGTCTGGGACGCCAGAGAGAGAGAGAGAAATAGAGGAGGGGGTGGCTAGGGTTAGCAACAACTTGGCCTTCTCAGCCCATTCTCTACATTTTATATCAACCGCGCGATTTTTCATAAAAACCCCCTGTTTGTATAAAACCCACTTATTTATCCATCACCTTGAGAATCATTTGCGTGTGACCCTCTAGGCCCAATTACCAATCCAGTTAATAGCCCAATAAGCCTAGTGACTCCTTATTGGCTTTATTAATCAATTAATAACTCTTTATTAATTAATTAATCAATCGAATTGATGTCGCACATTGAATTCGACTGGGCCTCCGATCACGTTGGGTGCCAAGTAATACCGCGTGAACCCGGAAGGTATCCAGGTTAAGTAACCCACTCTTTGAACCTTTCCGCTGACAATTACCGCGTGGATATAATCCTTCATTCGTACAATGCTCTCGAGTCCACTCAGGATATTGCGTGCTGTCGAAACCTAACCAGTCGACTCATTTGGATTGGATGCCGCTGATGAATATTGAAAAACTCATTTCCCGATATTATCGTCCGCCCCGGTCAGGGACTTCTGCGCATCCTTCCTAGAGCATTCTCTCTCATCGTATCGAGAGCGAATGATTCCTTATTTATACACAATTCCCTTCGACAATATTCCGCTGTACCCGATCCTTGGTTGTTTAGAATCCTATGGTTAGAGATTCATAAACCAAGGTCAAAGCACAGAAGTCCACCGACAAGGTGTCTTTGGTGTCTCAGGTCTGAGGACCATCCACGCAACTGCGACAATAGAATCAAGCTGGTTGACAGTGAGGTACAGTATCATCAAACGATTCAGTCGAATCAGTTCAATGAACTCATTCTCTAATGAGCACCTACATATTCGCCTTAGTGTCTCCACACAAGTGACTATGAGATCAGTCACCCTCATCGCATGAGCAGGAGTAATCTGTACTAGTCTAACCAGATATTCGATGTCCTTCTCGGATATCCTCCGACTAGGAATGATTAAGAATATGTGTGTTTAAGTGATCAGTCTCACTGCTATGATCTCATCATAATCTGATCATTATCGCACATATTCACAGACTTCATTATGAGACAATAATTAATTTGATTTACACACAGTGAATATTATGCCATTATATTAATAAATGAACGAGATTTACATAGTCAGATTGGCTTGTAGGCCACCTAAGACTAACACTTCCCACCGAAAGATGGGATAAAACTTGGTCGCTATGCCGAGCTTTGTCTAGCAGACAAAGGACTCTCCATCGAAAGATGAGATAAAACTTGGTCGGTCTACTATCTCTATCGCGCCTCGCCTCGTAAAGAAGAGGCTCTCCATCTGACGATGAGATAAAACACAGTTGGTCTACTACCTCTGCCGACCCTCATCTCGCAGAGAAGGGCTCCCCATCCGAAGATGGGATAAAACTCCGTCGATCTACTACCTCTGCTGAGTCTCGTCTTACAAAGAATGAGCTCCCCACTCGAAGATGGGATAAAACTCCATCGGTCTATTGCCCCTGCCGAGCTCTACCCCGCGCAGAAGGAACTTGGCAACTCAACTTACCTTAGACACACCAAGCCATATAGCTAGTCTAAGGACTGAGATTTCGGGCTCAGTTTTCGGGTAGGTTTCGGGCCGGATCCCCTGGTTTGGACCCTGAGGGGTCTTGAGAGTTTCTTCTGAATGACGTCTACACAGCACGACGCCTTTCAAACGGCGTCTTGCTAGGTGGACGCCATTTAGGCCAGTAGCTGTTGTGCCACGTGCGCGCCACGTGGGCGGGTTTCGGGCCACGAGAGTACGGCCCCTGTCTTGTCGTCTGAAAGGCGTCTGTGATGGACAACGCCATTCAGACTGCGACCCTGAGATGTCAGTGTACGGTGCCGGTCTTGTCGTCTGAACGGCATCGGTGGTAGACGACGTGTTTCAGAACTTCTGTCAGTACGGCTCGTCCTATCATCTGATAGGCATCTGTCTCGGTTGACGCGTTTTACCCTGTTTCGGATTGACCCCGCGAGCCTCCCTTTCTTTCCCTCATTCTCATCCTCTCACTCTCTCTCCTCCCCCTCTCCTCCTCCTCTGACCCCTCTCTTCCCCTTTCCCTTCCTCTTCTTCCTCTTCCACCACTCCAACGCCTCTCTACCTCTCACCACTACCACCACCACTTCCTTCACGGCGTTCCATTCTCCAGATGCCGGCAATGTCCCGGCGGAGTGGCGACGTCCTCGGGGGTACCGGCGGCGGTTTGCGATGCGGCGGTTCGGCGGCACGGAGCTAGGAGGAGTTCAAGTAACCGGTAGGGGGACGAACCTTGCATGGATTGTGGTTATCTTACCCGTGATTTCCATGGTGTAGCATGATGTGTTTGGGGTAGAATGAGCATGTTTAGAGGGTTTTTCTTACTGATATGGCCGTAGTTATGAATGTGGACTTATGAGTTTCGCATGGTAGTTTGATTGCCCCTCTTCCTCTTCTGTTTTCGTGTGGTTTTGGGACATTTGGGGTGAAAAAGGGGGACCCTCGGGTAGAGTTGCATAACCAGGTTTCTGGCGCTAAATGACGTCGTGCCTGGACGACGCCATTTAAAATGGCGACGGGACAGCACGACGCCGTTTAGGTAGAAATCGCCCTGTGTGAGGTTCTGTCAGCTTGGGGTTTCTGGCGCTAAATGACGTCGTGCCTGGACGACGCCATTTAGAATGGCGACGGGACAACACTACGCCATTTAGGCAGATATCACCCCTATTAAGGTTTCTGCAAGTTTCGGATTCTGATGCGAATGGCGTCTGAGGACACCGACGCCTTTTAAAAGGCGGCTTCCCAGGACGACGCGTTTTAAGAGAATCAACCGTTGCCTGTCCCTGTTTTCGGTCGCTAATAGACGACGAGGGATAGAGACGCGTTTTAAAAGGCGGCTACCAGTAGCGACGCCTTTAAGGTCATATTCTGAGGCCGGGATTTCATGAACCAGTTTAGGATGCTTGAATGGCGTCGGCCTTGGGCGACGCGATTCAAGACAGAATCTCACTAATCCATGCCATTAAAATGTGTTTACACTGTTAGATAGCTGGTTAAATGCATGCTTTAAATACACTCGATGATGATGGATTCTTCGTGACCGGATAACACTGCGTTGTGTGTCGTGCGACCGTGGACTTCTCACGTGACCGGATCGCACTGTGCCGGGTTTTGTGTTACTGTGGACCTAGAGTGACAGTTGTAGCGCTTTATCACCCTGTGCTGGTGTGGGTGGAGCACAGCGCCGGTGGGGGCGTGGGTGGGGTGACACCTAGCGAGAGAGGGTCACCTGGTGAACCCCGGGGTTAGCTAGTACCGGTGTGGGTGTGGTACTTTTGGAGTGTCACTCGTGTTGGGGGAAGGAGTAACCACCTGAGCCAGTTGGGCCGGAGTAGCCAGCGTGCTATCTGAGGGGTTACTGTTTGGTCTCAACGGGTCGGTGTTTCCCACCTTCGGTTGTGTGGTCGGTGTTTCCCACTTTCGGTTGTGTGGTCGGTGTTTCCCACTTTCAGTTGCGTGGTCGGTGTTTTCCACTTTCGGAGGCGTGGTTGGCGTGTTTTGCCGAGACACGTTTGTAGGCTCCTTGATAGAATGATTCTAGAGATATGCATGTTACATTTCGAATGCATGTGGTTCATATCGAGATTTAGGAGTAGTGTGTTACAGCTTTACTTGCCTTAATCACCTGTATCTTTATTATTGCACTTGTGGGTGTGTGAGTGGGAGGCAGGGGACTGGATGATCCCTACTGAGCCCAATTCTGGTGTGGCTCACTCCCTACGGTTTCAGGTGTTGACCTCGTGGCAGCGAGTGGTGTTCTCCTTGGTGTGCGGACCAGCAGCTATCTCAATTCAGGGGTATGCCCCGATGTTGTTGTACTTTGTTTCTTCCTGTGCTTATTTAATTTCTTGGGCTATGTAATTATTGTTGGACTGTGTACGGACATTATTAATTTACTTCCTGCGCACTATACTTCCTTGTAGTCCGTGTGAATGTTTTATTTAACCTTGTTTAACGCTTACTCCTCCAGATGTGTGTATAAGATCCGGGTGTGAGACCGTTGGATAATGATTCGACACCCATTTAGTGATCGGGTCTCCGATTATAGGGTGGCGGGTCGTTACAATTGGTATCAGAGTTTAGTCTGATCGAGTATGTGGTAAACTGGGTTAGATATCGTAGTCCAACAATAAGTATGAGTCTGTACAGGCGATGGCTGCTGGTGTAGATTGATAGGTTTTGACGCGTTTGTGTTGATTTTCGCGTTCGTGAGGTAGTGATGGCGCCGAGGAGGAGAGTTCCGTTGGCTCGTGGTACGAGTGCAAACGATGTTAGTTCGGGAGCAGAAGGGCATAATGTGGATCGTTTCGTGGAGGCTATGATTGGAGCTATGCCTAGATACCAGCAGGGAGACGGTGGTGAGGGACCCAATTCCCAAAGTGACCAGTGCTCGGTATTGGAGCGGTTCTTGAAGTTGGAGACCCCTTCTTTCACGGGTCGACCAGTCCCAGACAAGGCAGCTCGTTGGATTAAGGAAGTGGAGAAGGCATTTGATGTTCTTGAATGTGCTGAGAGTGACAAGACCTTGTTGGCAACCTACTTGTTGAAGGACAATGCATACAAGTGGTGGGTTACCATCAAGAGAATGATGTTTGCAGATAGATCCTTGAGAGAGATCCCTTGGGAAGTGTTTGTGAGAGAGTTCAGTGGACAGTACTTTCCGAGGCTTGTTCGGAAGACTAAAGAAAGGGAGTTTATGAAATTGGTGCAGAATGACATGTCAGTTCTAGAATATCAGATGAAGTTTGTGGCTCTTGGAAGATTCGTTCCACACTTATCTGAGCATGAGAGATATAGAACAGAGAGATTTGTAGATGGACTCCGGTATGATCTGAGGACAATGGTGGCACCTCAGTGTTGTAGAGATCTGACGTCAGCGGTTCGATGCGCGGCAGCGGTGGAGACTCAATTTCAAAGAGTTGGAGCGATCGGCACGAGGGAAGCAGCAAGGCAAGAGCAAATCAACGGTCCTTTCATCAGGCGGTTCGAGTTCCTTTGAGTTCGGGTCCCAAGAGACGTCACGTGATGAAGATGAGGTCGGTTCGGCTCAGCAGATGCAGACTGTGGCTAGCAGGCAACAGGGAACGAGACGGGATGCGGCAGATTTTTGTCCCCGTTGTAGTAGCTATCATGGCAATCGGATATGTCCATTGATCACTGGTAGCTGTTTTGGCTATGGAAGGAAGGGACATCTTGCGAGGAACTGTCCCCAGAAGAATAAGACAAGTCAGGAGTCGAGTGGTCAGTAGGAGCTCGGTACCTTATGTGGTATTGTGTGTTCTTTCAGTGGAGATCCGAGATGCAGGGCTAGATGAGCACTCTTATCTTGTCTTATTAGGTAGTAGTTGTGAACTCTTATGGCACTCTTCATGTATTTTTGAGTCATAGTGGAGAATCGGTATTGTGAAGTGTACCTTGTAAGGTCATTATATAATGATGTTGATCTATCAATTTTGGCGGAATTGTGGAACATAATTAACTTAGTATTGATTTGATTGACCGATTGTGTGTGGGGAGCCCCGTGTAAGAGTGTGATCGGTGAGGGCATTAGCAGGATTTTACCGACGGTTGGTCCAGGGGTTTTCTTCGATAGCGACCCCCCTTGTTGAGGTTGACTCGTAGGGGAGTTCGTTTCATGTGGACCGAGGAGTGTGAGCGGAGTTTCATTAAGTTGAAGACTCGCCTCACTTTGGCTCCAGTGTTGGTACTTCTATCAGGTTCTGGTGGATTTGTGGGGTATTCAGATACATCACATCGAGGTTTGGGTGCGTTTCTGATGCAACTTGGTAAGATTGTGGCCTATAGGCAGTTGAAGAAGCATGAGGAGAACTATCCATTCATGACTTAGAGTTGGCAGCTGTGGTGTTTGCACTATAGATCCAGAGGCATTGTTTGTATGGGGATTATTTGAGCAAATTGTGAAATCTTTCTTTCGGGTTCCACGTGAAGCTAATAGAGCCGTGTTGGCCAGCAGTGTACCATACCGTAATTGAGACTCAGAGGGCAGATGCAGAGTTACCGCAGATTCTCCAAGAGTTCAGAGGCGGAATTGTGGGGCGATGGTACAGTCAGGTTAGAGGTAGACTCTGTGATTTGACCGTGGAGGACGTGCGCAAGTGTGTCCTTATTGAGGCGCACTGTTCTAGATAAATAGTGCTTCTCGGAACGAGTAAGACGTATCATTGTTGAGGTGGTCTAGTAGGAAGAAGGATAGGGCTGATTTTATGGATGAGTGCTTGAATTGTCGGTAGGTTAGGATGGAACATCAGAGTGGAGCAGTGGAAGCGTGGTTGCAGCCCTTCCCTATCCCGATATGGAAACGGGAGCTTGTGACTTTGGACTTGTGTTGGGATTGTTTTATCCCCTGGTGGTGGGAGCGTGATCTGGGTTACCATTGAGCAATTGACCGTGTCAACACACTTCCTGGCTATCAGGAAGGACTGATCAGTCGGTAAGTTGACTGAGTTGTTTGTGAGTCGGATCATCTCTCTTTCTGCTCGATGTGCCCTTATCCATCATGTCGGACCGGGCTTTGAGATTTACTTCTAGGTCGTGGGAAGAGTTTTTGGAAGGCCTTGGGTACGCAGTTAGCCTTCAGCCCAGCCTATCATCCCGAAGCTGATGGGCGGTCAGAGAGGGCCATTCAGATCTTGGAGGTTTTGCTCAGGGCATGTTGCCTAGACTGAGGAGGTTCTTGGGAGTAGCGTTTGTTTACAGTGGAGTTTTGCGTACTATAACAGTTACCATTCTAGCATTGGCATGGCGCCTTATGAGGCATTGTTCAGATGGCTGTGTCGATTCTCTGTGATTTGGTCTGAGATTGGCAAGAGGCAGTTAGCAGGATCAGGGTTGGTATAGCAGTGTGCTGAGGTTGCCAGAGTAGTGCAGTGGAATTTAATTATAGATCGGGCAGGTAGAAGAGTTGTGCTATCATCGCTAGGAGACCGATTGAGTTTGACATTGGGGACCACGTGTTTCTCCAAGTCTCGCCCTCTAAGGGTGTGATGAGATTTGGGAAGCAAGGTAAGCTGGGTCCGCCACATACGGGGCCTTTTCCCGTTCTTTCTCGAATTAGGGAAGTGGCATACCAGCTAGCCTTGCCGTCCAATCTTGCAAAGGTGCACGATGTGTTCCATGTTTCGTTGCTGAGGAATGTTCAGGATCCACCCCAGGTGTTAGAATTTTCAGAACTGGAAGTCGCTGAGGACTTGTCCTTTCTAGAGTATCTAGTGCGTATTGAAAATCACAAGTGACAGGTCCTCCGGAACAAGGTTGTACCTTTGGATTAAGTGATTTGGCAGTATCACTCCGGGAGCGAGGCAATCTGGGAGCGCGGAATTGAGATGCGGGAACAGTTCTCTACCTTTTCTAGTAAGTTCCCCTATGAGTTGGTAGTGGTTATATTTCTCCCTCGTTACTTGTAGTAGGCAATTTCGGGGACGAAATTCTTTTAAGGGGGGGAGAATATAAGGACTGAGGTTTCGGGCTCAGTGTTCAAGTTGGTTTTGGGCCGGATCCCCTGGTTAGGACCCTGAGGGGTCTTGAGAGTTTCTTTTGAATGACGTCTACATAGCACGACGCCTTTCAAACGGCGTCTTGCTAGGTGGACGCCATTTAGGTCTGTAGCTGTAGTGCCATGTGGGCACCACCTGGGCGGGTTTCGGGCCGCGAGAGTACGGCCCCTGTCTTGTCGTCTGAAAGGCGTCTGTGATGGACGACGCCATTCAGACTGCGACCCTGAGATGTCAGTGTACGGTGCCAGTCTTGTCGTCTGAACGGCGTCGGTGGTAGACGACGCGTTTCAGAGCTTCTGTCAGTACGGCCCGTCCTGTCATCTGATAGGCGTCTGTCTCGGTTGACGCGTTTTACCCTATTTAGGATTGACCCCGCGAGCCTCCCTTTCTTTCCCTCATTCTCACCCTCTCACTCTCTCTCCTCCCTCTCTCCGCCTCCTCCAACCCCTCTCTTCCCCTTTCCCTTCCTCTTCTTCCTCTTCCACCACTCCAACGCCTCTCTACCTCTCACCACTACAACCACCACTTCCTTCGCGGCGTTCCATTCTCCGGACGGCGGCCGACGTCCCGGCGGAGTGGTGATGTCCTCGGGGGTACCGGCGGCGGTCTGTGGTGTGGCGGTTCGGCGGCACGGAGCCAGGAGGAGTTCAAGTAACCGGTAGGGGGACGAACCTTGCATGGACTGTGATTATCTTACCCGTGATTTCCATGGTGTAGTATGATGTGTTTGGGATAGAATGAGCATGTTTAGAGGGTTTTTCCTAGTGATATGGCCATAGTTATGAATGTGAATTTATGAGTTTCGCATGGTAGTTTGATTGCCCCTCTTCCTCTTCTGTTTTCGTGTGGTTTTGGGGCATTTGGGGTGAAAAAGGGGGACCCTCGGGTAGTGTTGCAGAACCAGGTTTCTGGCACTAAATGACGTCGTGCCTGGACGACGCCATTTAAAATGGCGATGGGACAGCACGACGCCGTTTAGGCAGAAATCGCCCTGTGTGAGGTTCTGTCAGCTTGGGGTTTCTGGCGCTAAATGACGTCGTGCCTGGACGACGCCATTTAGAATGGCGACGGGACAACACTACGCCATTTAGGCAGAAATCACCCCGATTAAGGTTTCTGCAAGTTTCGGATTCTGATGCGAATGGCGTCTGAGGACACCGACGCCTTTTTAAAGGCGGCTTCCCAAGACGACGCGTTTTAAGAGAATCAACTGTTGCCTGTCCCTGTTTTCGGTCGCTAATAGGCGACGAGGGATAGCGACACGTTTTAAAAGGCGGCTACCTGTAGCGACGCCTTTTAGGCCATATTCTGAGGCCGGGATTTCATGAACCAGTTTAGGATGCTTGAATGGCGTCGGCCTTGGGCGACGCGATTCAAGACAGAATCTCACTAATCCATGCCATTAAAATGTGTTTACACTGTTAGATAGCTGGTTAAATGCATGCTTTAAATACAGTCGATGATGATGGATTCTTCGTGACCGGATAACACTACGTTGTGTGTCATGCGACTGCGGACTTCTCACGTGACCGGATCGCACTGTGCCGGGTTTTGTGTTACTGTGGACCTAGAGTGACAGTTGTAGCGCTTTATCACCCTGTGCTGGTGTGGGTGGAGCACAGCGCCGGTGGGGGCGTGGGTGGGGTGACGCCTAGCGAGAGAGGGTCACCTGGTGAACCCCGGGGTTAGCTAGTACCGGTGTGGGTGTGGTACCTTTGGAGTGTCACTCGTGCTGGGGGAAGGAGTAACCACCTAAGCCAGTTGGGCCGGAGTAGCCAGCGTGCTATCCGAGGGGTTACTGTTTGGTCTCAGCAGGTCGGTGTTTCCCACTTTCGGTTGTGTAGTCGGTGTTTCCCACTTTCGGTTGTGTGGTCGGTGTTTCCCACTTTCGGTTGCGTGGTCGGAGTTTCCCACTTTCGGAGGCGTGGTTGGCGTGTTTTGCCGAGATGCGAGTTGTAGGCTCCTTGATAGAATGATTCTAGAGATATGCATGTTACATTTCGAATGCATGTGGTTCATATCGAGATTTAGGAGTAGTGTGTTACAGCTTTACTTGCCTTAATCACCTGTATCTTTGTTATTGCACTTGTAGGTGTGTGAGTGGGAGGCAGGGGATCGGATGATCCCTACTGAGCCCAATTCTGGTGTGGCTCACTCCCTACGGTTTCAGGTGTGGACCTCGTGGCGGCGAGTGGTGTTCTCCTTGGTGTGCGGACCAGCAGCTATCTCAGCTCAGGGGTATGCCCCGATATTGTTGTATTTTGTTTCTGCCTGTACGTATTTAATTTCTTGGGCTATGTAATTATTGTTGGACTATGTACGGACATTATTAATTTACTTCCTGCGCACTGTACTTCCTTGTAGTCCGTGTGAATGTTTTATTTAACCTTGTTTAAGGCTTACTCCTCTAGATGTGTGTATAAGATCCGTGTGTGTGACCGTTGGATAATGATTCGACACCCATTTAGTGATCGGGTCTCCGATTATAGGGTGGCGGGTCGTTACATTCGCACATTCACACAACTTTATAATCGAGCTCGGGTAATTCAATCTCAGATTTGGAGTTCCACTTTGCCATCCTTCTTTGAAAATCAGAATAGAAATAAGAAGACCACACAAACTCCACCAATAGAGGGAGTGACAATCAATGAACAGGTGAGTACCTTGGGACAGCCTTTTTGGTCACTCAATCCTATGTCCGGATCAGACAACCAATCCGATCAGAAACCATATTCAGCAGTTCCCCCTTCAACTAGCTACAGTCGGCCTATGCCCAAACGTATCTCATATCCGCCTTTGCCGGAATCTCTATTAGACATTTTCCATGCCTTATTATCTTGCAATGTTATCCAGCTTCCACCCCAGCATGAGGCCATCCCCTACAATGTTGATATGTCCAGATATTGTTCGTATCATAGAGTGTCGGGGCATACAATTTATAACTGCTTTACTTTCAAGGATTGGGTATATGATTTGAATGAGGAAGGCAAGATCAATTGGGGGCACATGAAAGAGGCTATTGAAACCTTGAAAGTCAAAGACCCTCCGCCTCATCAGGTAGCTCAAGATCCATCTAGCTCTCTAGAAAGGGTGAGCACCCTTGACAAAAATTTGGAACCAAATGTCGATCGCAGAGGACAGTACTGGGAGTATGAAGAGGTTGGGGTATGGCGTGAGTTCCCCACTAGGATGACCAAACCTAGAAAGCCATTGCAAGGAGTCTCTCCCATTATCCAAGACAAACCTTTGGTCTTGATACGACCTAGGGAACAACCAACAGTCATCAACCCAATCACTCTGGTCCAAGTTCCCTCAATTTCAATAAGAGAACCTCCTCTATCCATCTTGTGTCCAACACCAAAGCCGGGTCCAATAACCCAATTCTACCTAATAAATTCACCACCAGTTCAACCACTAAAGTCAGATCAAGCAGTAGACCCCAGTTCGATTGGTGTTACACTGAGAAATCGCATCATTCCCCCAACAAGTCAACCCTTAGACTCCCAAGAGAATTCAAATCTGTCTAGAAGGATTACTCAATCCAAGTATGACACCCTACAACATCTAGGGAAAACTTCTGTCAAGATTTCGGTCCTAGAGTTGATTAGGAGATCTCCTACACATAGGGAGACATTGTTCAAATTCCTCCAACGAATTACAGTCAATGAAGATCTTCCTATCAGGGGGGTCATGATAAAGTGTTAAATTGATCATTTTAGGGCAATCATATGCACCATACTCATGTTTTTATCTGCAAAATAGCATGAAATGATAGATAATTGTGTAACAAGTCCAACGGTACCAATTTCATCAAATTATGACTTAAAAACATCGTCATTTCATGTGATTAAAGGAGTATAGCGCATTTGCGGTTTTTCGACAAAATCGAGACGAAATGAATAAATATGATGATATTTTTATGATAATGCACTAATTTATATTTATTTTATGTAAACAGGACGTGTCGATGATGCAGTACAGCTGGTGGAGTTTCTAAAAATTTGGGAGAGGTCTAATGTTCGGATTTCAACTAAAACATGGGTAAAAATGCAATTTGATGTCCTAATATTGTTCGGATTCCTTCTTTCTCTTTCTCTGGAGTTTCCCAAAACCCTCTATTTCCTTCTTCCTCTCCAATTTCCCAACCACATCCCTTCCTTTATTTTAAAAATCCTCTCTCTCTCGTTTTAGAAATTTGAATCCTCTTTCTTCTCCAGTTTCCTCTTCCTCTCCAAATCCGAATCCTGTCCCTTCTCCAAACCTTCCACGTTCCTTCTCCTCTTCCAATTTCTCCTATAAATTCCCTCTCTCTCTCCCAGATTCGTAGCCTCTTTTCCGAACTCTCTGCCCGCAGCTTCTCTCGCTCTCAACCTCTTCCTTTCCCAACTCTCTCCCTGCAGCTCTCTCTTCCTCTCTCCCGTATTCTTCCTCTCCTTCCCAGCATCCTTCTCTCCCTCTCTCGGTTTCTCTCTTTCTTTCCCACGCAATCTCCTTCTTCTCTCTCGTCCTCCCTCTCTGTTTCTCTCCGGGCCTCTCTCAGCCGCTCTCTTCTCCTCCGTCTCTCTCTATCTTTTCTCTCCCGCAGTCTTCCTCTCTCGCAGAGTTTTGTTCTCTCTGTCTTTTCTCCCCCACGCTCTCTCGATTTCTCCCAGCATCCCTCTCTTCCTCCCTCTCTTCTCTCTTCTCTGCCTCCCTCTCTCTTCCAGCAGCGCACAGCCTGCATGCATGCGGTGAAGCCTCCATGCGGTGAAGCCTCCACGCGGTGAAGCAGAGCTTCCAGCAGCTCCACGCGAACTAGCAGCCGGCAGCTCCTTCCTCCAGCGCATAGCAGCACCTGTCCCGCCAACCTGCAGCAGCCTTCAACCTCTCCACCAGCGTCCTCCACGTGTTTCCTCCTCTTGCATGCAGCAGCTGCGAGCCAGCAAGCTCCACGGCCTTCTTCCAGCGGCACCAACAGCAGCTCCGCGCCTGCGGTGAAGCTCTCCTCCACGTAGCCAGAACCAGCAAGCTCCACGTCTCAGTTGCCGCCCCAGGGCACGCATGCATGCTGCCATGCACCCACACGTAGCCGGCAAGCTCGTCAAGCATCACAAGTCCTCCACCTGCTACGCTTGAAGCCAACCTCCAGCATGCATGCCGGTTGCATCTCCACGTAGCCAACCGGCCACCAGCAGTTCCACACGCACACCAGCGCAGTCTCCACGTGCCGCAGCAACACCCCATGCAGCAAGCAGCTCCACCGCCCACACCAGCAGCTTCCTCCTGCATCCCACGTGCATGCCGAGCAGCTTCTTCCTGCATCTCCACGTGGTGAAGGCAGCAGATTCACAGCCTCCTCCAGCTTCCCTACTCGGCCAGCAAGCAACCTCCAAGAACCAACCGGTCTTCTTCTAAGTTCCTCAAGTGGTCCACTGCGCCGCACCCCCTCAACCTGTGGTCCATTGCGCCGACAAAACCCACATATTGCTATTTTGCTTTATTCTTTCCCTTTCCCCATTAGTTTAGAATTAGTTTAATTATTTAGGGTTAGTTAATTGTTATTTCATACTTTGTTTATTTAGTTTAAGTTTATTAAACCATTAAATTTTGTAATTTATTTCATAATTTTTAGATAATTCATGTTTTACACGTAATTAAATTTCAATGTCTTTGTCATAAAGTTTAGTTGTGCTTATTTTTTTTATATAAGTGTTTGTGTTTAATTTCTGAAAAAGAAAAAAAAAATATTTGTTTAATTAAAGTAATTATATTTTTTAAGTAACATTAGTTAATTGAGTTTTAGCTTAATTAAGTAATTAGTTATTCAAATTCTCATCTATTTTTAGATAACTAGATTCCAAAATTTTCAAAGTTAAAATCTTAACTCCCTGTGGATCGACTCGGACTCACCATTATTAAATTTCCAAAATCTGATTTGAGTGAGCCAGATAAAATTAGATTGAACGTTTTCATGTGTTTAACGACGCACAATTCGAAACGATCAATTTTTGGCGCCGTTGCCACAGAGTTAGATTTTTAATTTTGATTATCTTGTATTTAGTGTAATTATTCTTTAGCTAACCTTATTTCTCTTATTTTTGCAGGTATATTGAAAAAAAAAAAAGGAGAAGGAAAGCGAAATCATGGTCAGTGTGTTCCAACTTTCTATGTTTCAATTTCCTTACTTTAGTTAGTTTCCAATTTTGTGGTTTCTAGTTTAGATAGGTTTCCATTAACTAAAAAAAGAAACAAAAAGAGGAACATCCAAATTTAAAAACCTTCATTGCCAAGATTAGAAACCTTCCATGCTAGGCATTCATCATCCTAGGAAAGCACGAGTTAGTTTCCTTTCACAGTTATTTCCATAAATTGTTGAAGATTGCGGGGAAAAGGTACGTGTTTCAATTTTAGCAAGTCATTCATGATTGCATCAACACACCTTACATTGATGTGTTGCCTTGTATTGCATTCAAAAAGACTTTAAGGGCAGCAACTTTAACCACATAAGGTAGGGATTTGATCACCCTTCCTTAGCCCACAAATCACCTTCCTTGCATTGGCATTTCCTAATCCAACTAAAAGCAAGTTGAAAGAGAATCTAGGGTTTACATTGTGAGTGGTTTAAATCTCGGGTTGCCTCCATTTTTGGCAACGGTGTCTAGGCTAGAGGTAAAAAGGCAAAACGTCTAAGCAGGAAAGTGGTTCTCTAATTAGGTCCCTACGAAAGTAGGGGGAGCCTCCCACTACCCCACCTCTTACCTGGCCGTTGACTGATTGTGGTTGTGACTCGTGGTGGACTCCATTCACCTTGTAAGAAAATCCACATAGAGAGTCTAGGTTAACATTAGATCATTAGGATAATTTGTTTGTCAAAATTGTTTGCATTAAAAAAAAAAAAAAACAAGAAATAGAAAACATAATCCTCTCTCCATCAGTCCTAGTGCATGCAAGGTAGGAGATCTCAAAATCCTAACCTTCTAGGACCACTTGCTGAAATAGAAAGAATCCTACATCAAAGAAATCCACCATAAGATCCAATGGCTGATAATCAGGACACACCAAAGCAAATGAAGGACTATTTCATTTCAAATCGATATCAACCTTCATCATGTATTCATCTTCCTCATAATCCAGCCAATCAATATGAAATCAAATCTAGCACCATTCAGATACTCCCATCCTTTTATGGGAATACTAATGAAGACCCTAATAAGTATCTGGATGAATTTCTAGAAATCTGTTCCACGGTGAAAATCTAGAATTTCACCGATGATGGCCTTAAGTTGACCTTATTTCCCTTTTCATTAAAGGACAAGGCTAAATATTGGTTGGGAACTATAGGAATTTTCTAACCAATACCATTAGGGCCATCACGAGTTTTACCCAAACTCCCGGGGAATTGATCCATGAATCTTAGGAAAGACTGAAAGAATTGCTTAGAAAATGCCCTCATCATGGTCTTTCAAAATGGCAAATTGTCCAAGCATTCTATGAAGGATTGTCTGAACAGTTCAGACAGATGGTGGATGCCTCATGTGGAGGGGCATTTATGATGAAAAATGAAGATGAGGCCAATGATCTGTTCGAGATGTTAAGTGAAAATTCCATCAATCATGCCTCATTATCATCTTATGAAAGGTCTGTTGGGCCATCTAAATGGACTGGAATGTATGAACTCAAGGCCCGTGGAGAGCCCAAATCCAGAATGAACATAAATCTGATTAATCAGAAATTAGATAAGGTAGACATCTTGGCCCAGAAACTAGACCAACTCCTGACCTTAAACAAGCAAGAGCCTACTTACCCAACACAATCTAGTCCATATGAAGGCCCATCCTCTGCTAATCATGACATTTGTGCCTTATGCGCAAGTCCAACCCATCAAGTGAATGAATGCCCAACTGCAGCCCAACTTCCACCATTCATTCAAGAACAAGTTCAGGCTGCCCAGGGATTCTCCAGGCTCAATAATGATCCATTCTCAAATACTTACAATCCTGGCTGGAGAAATCACCCTAATTTCTCTTGGAAGAATCAGCAGGCCCCACTACCAATGTCCAATCCTCCCATGCATCAAGTCCAAAAGCCACATAATTCATTCCAACAGCAATCTAATTTCTATGGAAATGTTCAGGCTAGGGCATCTCAAGACCAGTTTTCTCAGTCGGCCCAGTATCCATCAGGCCAACCGGTCCCTTATCAATCATTCCAATCAGGTCAACCGGCCTACTATCATTCATTCCAATATGGACAGCCAACCCAATACCATCCTCCACCCACTTATCCACAACCTCCTCAGCCCAACTTTGATGACAAATTCACTCAACTCCAACAACTGATTTTGACCCAGCAACAATCCATTGCTAAGTTAGAAAGTCAAATGGGCCAACTAGCTGAGGCTACGATGAGAAGAGAAGTAGGCCAACTTCTTAGTCAACCCGTTGCCAATCCAAGGAATCAACCTCCGGGTTTTCCACAGCAATCGGGCCTTTTACCTCAGCCTGGCCCGGTACCACAACCTAGAATGCTAAAGCCATTTCAGCTCTTAGGAGTGGGAGAAGTTTAGAAAAATCACATGCAAATGGACAGTTAACCTAAGGTTCCACTGATGG
Organism: Zantedeschia hybrid cultivar; assembly: GCA_030544215.1. NCBI lineage: Eukaryota > Viridiplantae > Streptophyta > Magnoliopsida > Alismatales > Araceae > Zantedeschia > Zantedeschia hybrid cultivar. The sequence goes on from JARZZO010000009.1 coordinate 49,517,172, forward strand.
GCCTCAGGAAATTGAAAGTGATAGTGAGACTGAACTCAACATAGAGAAGTTGGAGGAGGATCTAAAAGGAAAAGGGAAGATTGATGAAGGTCCAAGTTCTTATAAACCTAGGGTGCCATTTCCTAATGCCTTGTTAGCTAAGCCCAATACCAGGAAGAAACTAGCCCAGAATGAGGAGTTGTTGGATTTGTTCAAACAAGTCCAAATTAATATTCCACTCATCGATGCCATCAAGCATGTGCCAGCTTATGCTAAGTTTCTCAAGGAATTATGTACTCCACGAAGAGAATCTAGAATGGCACCCGAAAAGGTTCGGCTTTCTGAGGATGTTAGTGCAATTGTGATGAATCATTTACCCAAGAAGTTAAAGGATCCTGGAGCACCTCTAATTTCATGTGACTTAGTTGGAGTTACATTTAATAGAGCTTTATTGGATCTAGGTGCGAGTGTAAATCTATTGCCAACAGCCATTTATGAGAAATTTGATATTGGAGAATTAAAGCCCACACCCATCATCTTGCAGTTAGCTGATAGGTCTGTGAAAACTCCACGGGGATTAATTGAGAATGTTATTGTGAAGGTTCATGATTGTTATTTTCCAGTGGATTTTCTTATTCTGGATATGGCATTACCTGGGGAACTCATTCACACTCCGATCATCCTAGGTCGTCCATTCTTAGCCACTGCCAAAGCTAATATAAATTGTGAAACTGGCATAATGGACATTTCATTTGGGGGTCAAAAGGTCCAGATTAATGTCTTCAAAGAATCTCAATACCCAGATCATGAAAAAGAATGTCATACTATTGATGTCTTGGATAATCTGGTTGAAGAAAATGAGATGTCTACATATGACCTTTTGGAGGAAGCCAACACTATAAAGGACTATCCTAGCCCATTAACATCTTGGCCCAAGGTTGAACCTTTACCAGCCTTATAGTCTGAGCCCGCTTTGCCATCCTTAGAGGACCCTCCTGAGCTTGAACTCAAACCATTACCTGAATCTCTCAAGTATATCTTTTTGGGTCCGGATCAAACTCTCCCGGTCATCATTGCGGCAAATCTTACATCGCCGCAGGAGGCCCAATTAATCGAGGTCCTCAAAGACCACAAGGGTGCTATTGGATGGTCAGCCCAACCCAAGTGGTACCCAAGAAATCTGGATTAACGATTATCAAGAATGATCATGGAGAAGAAGTACCCACTAGGCTCACCACGGGATGGAGAATGTGCATTGATTACCGAAAGTTGAATCTCATGACTAAGAAGGACCACTTTCCACTCCCATTCATGGATCAAATTTTGGAAAAGTTATCGGGCCAGAAGTACTTTTGCTTCTTAGATGGGTACTCCGGGTATAATCAAGTGGCTATTTACCTGGAACATCAAGAAAAGACCACCTTCACGTGCCTTTATGCCACGTTTGCTTTTAGGAGAATGCCATTCAGATTATGCAACGCACCAGCCACATTTCAACAATGCATGATGGCCATCTTCTCCGATATGGTGGGAGAATTCCTCGAAGTTTTCGTGGATGATTTCTCAATCTTCGGGGACTCTTTTGAAAATTGCCTGGAAAATCTTAAACAGGTGCTAGCACGATGCATAGACACCAATCTGATACTTAGCTGGGAAAAGAGCCACTTTATGGTTCAGGAGGGCATTGTTCTAGGCCACATTGTGTCTGAAAGGGGGATAGAGGTAGATAAAGCTAAGATCGATCTCATATCCAATCTTCCTCCGCCCACCTCGGTCAGACAGATCCGTTCATTCCTTGGCCATGCCGGTTTCTATCGCCCGTTTATCCACAATTTCTCTCAAATTGCCCGGCCCCTAACTCTTCTCTTAGCTAAGGATGTCCCATTCCAAATGGATGAATCTTGCATCAAGGCATTTAATTCTCTGAAGGAATCTTTGACCAAAGCCCCGATTCTTCAATCTCCAGATTGGTCTTTACCCTTCGAAATCATGTGTGATGCCTCGGATTATACTATCGGTGCAGTTTTGGGACAAAGAATCAACAAGTGTCCCGTGGTGATATATTATGTAAGCCTCACCCTTGCCGATGCTCAAATGAATTATACCACCACAGAAAAGGAATTATTGGCTGTGGTTTTTGCCCTAGAAAAATTCAGATCTTATCTTTTAGGGGCAAAAGTCATAATCTATTCTGATCACTCAGCTCTGAAATATTTGTTGACCAAGAAGGATGCAAAGCCTAGGCTTATTAGATGGATCTTACTCCTCCAGGAATTTAATTTGGAAATTCGGGATAAGAAGGGTTCTGAGAATGTGGTAGTTGACCACCTATCCCGAATTTCGATATCTGAAAGTACACCAATCACTGATTCCTTTCCTGATGAGCATCTACTGACCATTTCCCACACTGTTTTACCTTGGTATGCTCACATTGTCAATTACAAGGTGACTAATCAGCTTTCGGAAGGATGGACTAAAAGTGAAAAGGACAAATACTTTTCTCAGGAAAAATATTATTTCTGGGAGGATCCTGAATTATTCAAATTTTGTCCGGATCAAATCATTAGGCGATGTGTTCCTGAAGAAAAACAACAGAGTGTTCTTAACTTCTGCCATAATCTGGCCTGTGAGGGCCACTTCTTAGGAAAGAAAACTACAGCCAAAGTCTTGCAAAGTGGTTTTTACTGGCCCACACTTTTCAAAGATGCCCATGAATTTAGCAAAACTTGCCTCCGATGTCAGGCCGTAAGAAATATGGCGAAAAGGGACATGATGCCACTCAACCCAATCTTAGTGGTTGAAGTCTTTGATGTCTGGGGAATTGACTTTATAGGACCTTTTCCACCCTCTTTTGGACATACATATATTCTGGTAGCGATAGATTATGTCTCAAAATGGATTGAAGCAGTAGCCACCCGAACCAATGATCATAAAGTGGTCATTAAATTCGTTCAAAAGAATATCTTTTCTCGGTTCGAGTGGCCTAAAGCTATCATAAGTGATGGGGGAACGCATTTCACGAATTACCAATTTCGGGCTTTGCTTAAGAAATATGGGATTAATCACAAAGTAGTTATCCCTTATCACCCCCAAACTAGTGGCTAGGTGAAAGTTTCCAATAGGGAGATCAAGAATATTCTGTAAAAGTCCGTTAGGCCCGATAGAAAAGATTGGTCTGAAAGATTGGATGATGCTTTATGGGCCTATCGGACCACTTACAAAACTCCTATTAGCATGTCTCCTTATCGCCTGGTTTTTGGAAAAGTGTGCCACCTTCCGGTGGAATTGGAACATAGGGCTTATTGGGCCATCAAACAAGTCAATCTGGACCTAGCCCAAGCTGGTTCCCACCGAACCTTACAACTGAGCGAGCTGGAAGAGTTGCGCAACGAGGCCTATGAAAATTCAAAGATCTATAAAGCCAAAACTAAAGCTTTTCATAATAAACATATTGTCAGAAAATCCTTTCTTCCAAATCAGAAAGTTTGGCTATTTAATTCTAGGCTTCGCCTATTTCCTGGAAAACTAAAATCCAGATGGGATGGACCCTTCGTGGTCGTTAAAGCCTTCGATCATGGAGCCGTTAAAATTCTGAATCCTCAGAGTGGGAACACTTTTACTGTTAATGGTCAACGGTTGAAACCATTCATTGAAAATCTTCAAAATGAGCCACCTGAATCCATAGAATTGGGTGATCCACATTAACTGAACCTCCGTCTGGCTGAAGACGATAAACTTAGCGCTTGTTGGGAGGCAACCCAATATTTTACTTCAGTTTTTGGTATTTCTTTTCCTTTTAGGTCCCTGAGCAGCGATCGCCGTGGGTATGTCGCATCCTCGTCATTACAGGTTGTTTCGCTCCTTCACAAATTCTCTTTTGGCTGCGTGTTTTTCATATCTTTTATGCCATTGAGGACAATGTCAATCACGTTGGGGGGTGGGACAATCATTTTTTATATGCATTTATTGAAAATCTTTTGAAGAAAACTGATATCTTTCACTGAAAAATGGTCAATTTTTTTCAAAAACTTCTTTTCACATCCTAGGAAAATTGCATGAAAATCATGTTTCATTAAGTAAATCTTAAACAAATCAGTTTTTTTGGTTGTCACATTGGTTAAAGAACTTTCAAAGTTTAAATATCCCACTTTACAAAAGTCCACGGCAGGATGATTTTCACATACACACGGCAACTTAGAATAAATGAAAGACCTTAAAAGTATAGAATTACTGGGATTAACCTCAAGGATAAGACTACTTATTCTAATTTTTCTTTTGGGTTAAACGAAAGGAATGTGTAGGATCCGTAATAGGGGACTATCCCACTCAGCACTCTAAAAGAGGCGGTCATTTAAAATAGACAGCTGTAAACACTAAAGGCAATAGAAGGCGTTAAAAGAGCTAAAGGAAGGTAGGTGGCAAAAAGTACGCACCTCCCCTCAGGCAATTCAAAGAGAGTGGCAAAAAGTACGCACTCTCAAAAGCAAAAGTACAATAAAATGAAAAAACGCCACGCTAAAAAGTCCATCGTACCAAAAATATGACCAAGTCGTGAAAAGTGCTGAGTTGGGACGGGAACTGAAAAACGGTCCTCACTGACTGATCGGGAAATATTTTATTCTCTTCTCCTCCCCAGGTAGTCTTATCTAAAGGGTACTAAAGGCAAGAATATACCAAAAAGGTCGGAAACGAGTTCTAAGTGTGTCAAAATTCATGCACAATCACCTGTCTAAACCAAAATATTGTGGGATATGAAAACTTTTGGCTTAACCAATCGGCTACCACTTAAATTGATGGTGAAAGATACTACAAATGAAGCATGATAATTCATTGTTTGTCCTAATTTTTTCTTATTTGCATTGCTAAGGGACTAGCAATGAGTAAGTTGGGGTGTGTGATAAAGTGTTCAATTGATCATTTAAGGGAAATCATATGTACTATACTCATGTTTTTATCTGCAAAATAGCATGAAATGATAGATAATTGTGTAACAAGTCCAACGGTACCAATTTCATCAAATTCTGACTTAAAAACATCGTCATTTCATGTGATTAAAGGAGTATAGCGCATTTGCGGTTTTTCGACAAAACCGAGACGAAATGAATAAATATGATGATATTTTTATGATAATGCGCTAATTTATATTTATTTTATGTAAACAGGACATGTCGATGATGCAGTGCAGCTGGTGGAGTTTCTGAAAATTTGGGGGAGGTCTAATGTTCGGATTTCAACTAAAACAGGGGTAAAAATGCAATTTGATGTCCTAATATTGCTCGGATTCTTTCTTTTTCTGGAGTTTCCCAAAACCCTCTATTTCCTTCTTTCTCTCCAATTTCTCAACCACATCCCTTCCTTTATTTTAAAAATCCTCTCTCTCTTGTTTTAGAAATTTGAATCCTCTTTTTTCTCCAGTTTCCTTTTCCTCTCCAAATCCGAATCATGTCCCTTCTCCAAACCTCCTACGTTCCTTCTCCTCTTCCAATTTCTCCTATAAATTCCCTCTCTCTCTCCCAGATTCGCAGCCTCTTTTCCGAACTCTCTGCCCGCAGCTTCTCTCGCTCTCAACCTCTTCCTTTCCCAACTCTCTCCCTGCAGCTCTCTCTTCCTCTCTCCCGTATTCTTCCTCTCCTTCCCAGCATCCTTCTCTCCCTCTCTCGGTTTCTCTCTTTCTTTCCCACGCAATCTCCTTCTTCTCTCTTGTCCTCCCTCTCTGTTTCTCTCCCGGCCTCTCTCAGCCGATCTCTTCTCCTCCGTCTCTCTATCTTTTCTCTCCCGCAGTCTTCCTCTCTCGCAGAGTTTCGTTCTCTCTGTCTTTTTTCTCCCCCACGCTCTCTCGATTTCTCCCAGCATCCCTCTCTTCCTCCCTCTCTTCTCTCTTCTCTGCCTCCCTCTCTCTTCCAGCAGCGCACAGCCTGCATGCATGCGGTGAAGCCTCCACGCGGTGAAGCAGAGCTTCCAGCAGCTCCACACGAACCAGCAGCCGGCAGCTCCTTCCTCCAGCGCATAGCAGCACCTGTCCCGCCAACCTGCAGCAGCCTTCAACCTCTCCACCAGCGTCCTCCACGTGTTTCCTCCTCTTGCATGCAGCAGCCGCAAGCCAGCAAGCTCCACGGCCTTCTTCCAGCGGCACCAACAGCAGCTCCGCGCCTGCGGTGAAGCTCTCCTCCACGTAGCCAGAACCAGCAAGCTCCACGTCTCAGCTGCCACCCCAGGGCACGCATGCATGCTGCCATGCACCCACACGTAGCCGGCAAGCTCGTCAAGCATCACAAGTCCTCCACCTGTTGCGCTTGAAGCCAACCTCCAGCATGCATGCCGGTTGCATCTCCATGTAGCCATCCGGCCACCAGCAGTTCCACACGCACACCAGCGCAGTCTCCACGTGCCGCAGCAACACCCCATGCAGCAAGCAGCTCCACCGCCCACACCAGCAGCTTCCTCCTGCATCCCACGTGCATACCGGGCAGCTTCTTCCTGCATTTCCACGTGGTGAAGGCAGCAGATTCACAGCCTCCTCCAGCTTCCCTACTCGGCCAGCAAGCAACCTCCAAGAACCAGCCGGCCTTCTTCTAAGTTCCTCAAGTGGTCCACTGCGCCGCACCCCCTCAACCTGTGGTCCATTGCGCCGGCAAAACCCACATATTGCTATTTTGCTTTATTCTTTCCCTTTCCCCATTAGTTTAGAATTAGTTTAATTATTTAGGGTTAGTTAATTGTTATTTCTTACTTTGTTTATTTAGTTTAAGTTTATTAAACCATTAAATTTTGTAATTTATTTCATAATTTTTAGATAATTCATGTTTTACATGTAGTTAAATTTCAATGTCTTTGTCATAAAGTTTAGTTGTGCTTATTTTTTTTATATAAGTGTTTGTGTTTAATTTCTGAAAAAAAAAAAAAAGGTTTGTTTAATTAAAGTAATTATATTTTTTAAGTAGCATTAGTTAATTGAGTTTTACCTTAATTAAGTAATTAGTTATTCAAATTCTCATCTATTTTTAGATAACTAGATTCCAAAATTTTCAAAGTTAAAATCTTAACTCCCTGTGGATCGACTCGGACTCACCATTATTAAATTTTCAAAATCTGATTTGAGTGAGCCGGATAAAATTAGATTGAACGTTTTCATGTGTTTAACGACGCACAATTCGAAACGATCAGGTCACAAATGTCATTCTCTCAGTCACCCAGACACCTACGATATCCTTCACAGATAAGGATCTAGCTCCCCCTAAATGCCAATCCCTTCCCTCGTGCTTAACTGCAACACTCAAGGGTCACTCATTGGATTCCATCCTGTTGGATATCGGCACATCAATCAATGTTTGTCCACTCAAGACCCTCAAGAAAGTAGGGATTGATCCAGAAAAGATTGAGGCTACCTCCATGATGGTCTCAACCTATGATAATTTTTAAAGACCAGCTAATGGGAAATTGGAAATTGGCCCAGTGGCCATGATCTTTGAACTCTACATCCTTAATGTTAAGGCCATATACGACGCCATTCTGGGAAGGCCTTGGATGGACCAGACCCTGGGAGTGCCTTCCACTAACCATCAGTGCTATAAATTCCTATACAATGGGAAGATTGTCAAAATGAAGAGTACCCCCAATCTTGAGTCTTTGAACTCAGTCTCGACTGAACAAATTCCATCCATGATCACTTCTGGAAAAGGGAAAGAGCCCGCCCTTTAATCGGTTGACTCTCAGGCCAAGCTCCGGCCTAGTATAGGTTGGCAGCTTATGGACAAAATGGGATATAGTTCGGGATCTGAGTTAGGTAAGGAAGAGCAAGGAATTCAAGAGCCTATGTTTGAAAATCCGACCATTGGGGGATTCAGATTGGGTTACCTACTAACCAAACCAACTGAGGAATCAAGAAAATGGACTCTCTTGGATCACTTTGCGAAGGAAAATCAAGAGGTACTCAAGATACACTATCTTGAGGATGAGTTGAAAGAAACAATCAATGAAGTTCAAAGAGAGGATGAAGAAGATTTCGGTACACAGCTGCTGTTCTATGAACCAACCACGCTACAAGAAGGAGCCTTCTTAGTGAGGGATGAATCGGTGCCCACCGCTCTCATTCCCTTCCACACACCTTCCCTTCTCAGGCTTCTATCACCGGTCGTAGCATATTCCCCTGAGTGTTTTATGCTTGGAGACTACGACCCCCAAAAAGAGAAAAAGTCCCACTCCCATATCGGAGGGTATAAAACCACCAAGGAGGAGCCAACATACTGGGGCAATTCTGCCATTATTGGGTCTCTGTCTCAAGGACCCGCCCTTGTAACATGTCTGACTCACTCTCAGAGCCTTGTGCACAATCGCTTAGGGATTGGATAGCTTCCTCTTTATCTAAGAGTTGTAGAGGTAAGTAAGTTCTTTCGTTTCTAGTTCAAGAGTTAGATATTTGAAAAATGTTTTCTTTGGATAGGAGTTTATCTAAAAAAATTCTACCCTTTAAATGCAAAAAAAAATAAAAAATCTCAAAAAAAAATTGAATATCCAAAAAGCATCAAAAATATTTGTGAATATGTGCATACTTTAATTAAAATGACAAAAACATTAGAAAAAACACAAAATCCAACTGTCTGGTGACTGCCACATAACCTCCTGTTTAGGTCTAGTTGCATGATAGATTAGGTTAACATTTAGGTTTGGTTAAGATTTCGGTCCACCAGAACCTTGGACGTGTCTACTTTACTTTCATACGGATCCCTATGATCATCATGAGATGCACACACCTATACGTTTCTTCAAAGAGAACCTTCTTAAAATGAGTTCGAAGTCTTTAGTACACTATCAACTGCAACCTTTGCTCTTCGTCTCTCGACCGATCAGGACAGTTGACGCCCATAAATAGTCGAGCTCAACAAACTGCGGTTCCTCAACAACCCGATAGATGTAAGTCCTCAAATAGGCCCAAAAATGAAATGTAAAGGACCAGAGCACGTGAAGAGGGCAGTGTCCCCGCAGGCGAAATATCAAATAACCCCGAAAAATATCAAGAGTGGAAAAGAAATACGAAAAAAGAAAAGGGGTTCAAGCAATCATACAAAAAAGCCTGGTCGTGACCGTGCCTGGCCATGAAATCTACCAAAGGCCTGAAAAGTCAAAATAGGGGCATCTAGGAGGTCAAAAGGGGTCCGTTTTGTCATAGCTCGCCTTTTTAACGGTTTTGTCGATCCTCCTGTGAGGTTTGTCTCCAAAATTTCTTCACTTTCCCCCCCCAAGGTTTAACACGAGATAGCTATCTAAAGACCGAATATCATTTTAAAATGGTTCGTTTTTTTTCAAAAAAATCATCATATGCTCACATGATCACAGGAGTCCAAAATGGGTGAAGAGTAATATCAGTGTTTCTGGTGAATCAATCCCTTAGCCATAATCTCAATGATCACTCTCAAGACTTTGGGCTTAGGTCAATGCATGCGCGTCACCAATAGGTGTGACGGCGTCTTATTCCAGGTTAGCGTTGCGCGGTTGACCGTTAGGGTTCCAAGGTATTCCATCTTATACCTTCTAGATTGTGAGGAAAGAGACCCGGGTCGGCCAAATCATTTACCTCGAAAACTTTTTGGGCAAACTTGATGGTCGGAAGCAGCTGGGAGCCTAAGCATGGCATGACGGTATTGTCATCAGTATGAGTCTTAGCCGGTCAAGGTTAGTTTGAGGAGTCTAGAGGCCCAAATCAATCTAGATGTGTGCTTAGGATACCTGGGAAGTTGAGTGTGCATTTCCCTTTCACCATTCAACCAGGCTAAGTTTGGGCAGTCACCAGGTAGGCGGAATCAAAAACATGTTTTTATTTATTACACACCTCATTTGTTAATATCTACCAGCATTTGCATATTTACTTGTCGCATTAGTTTCAATACTCTTCCTTTTGTCTAGTTAGTAAGACACGACCCCTTGACCCTATGCGAAGGTTAGGGAAAAGGTAGTTGCTCTTTTGGGCAAGGGGCCGAAAGCAGATACTACTAACTATTTTTTCAAAGGATTCTATGTCCAAAATATGGATACTTTTACTATCGAGTCGAAGCCAAAAGCAGCCGGATTGGCATTCTACTTTGAGAATGGTCATATCTTCCGTGCTGGCTTCGACTCAACATGGACCTTTGTCTCTTGTTCCCTTGCAACTTGTCATTAAGATATTGTGGATCATTGATTATTTACATTTGCTGATATGTGTTCTTGCAGCTGCAGGGAATCTGAAGCAAGTAGGATTGAAGATACAGGAGGCTCATAACTTTGAGCGTATAGACTCTGAGTTCCTCTTTAAACAAAACTATGAGGAGTCTATATTCCCCAAGTTATTCGATTGGCCAATAAATCCCTCATGTTTGCATTAGGAATTTGTTTTCCAATTTTTAAACCATCATGCATTGCATAAGCATTGTCCACCATTCCCGCCCTAAGGGCAAAGACCATAATTTATCACTCTGCTTAACCCATTGTTGATTTGTAAGTCTGGCAATTGTTCGTTTGTTAGCCCTTTGAATTGCAAGACCTTATCCTTTTCAATTCATGTGTTTGAGATTCTCTCACTTGGCGATCATATGATGCGCCAGGCCACCGTGCGCCCGTTGTGTCAAGACCATTTCAAGTCACACTCCTCCATCTTTCATACTCGAGATCCCCTTGGGCCAGATCGTTGCATCCTAGTGCGCCAAGGCCTCGCGATTCCAGCACCCGAAGGTCCCACGGATTGTGATTCTCTAGTTTGAACTTTGTTCCCCTTCTTAATCACCCTTGCAATCCAAATAGCCAACTCTCATTCATTTACCACATTCGCATATCATCCTTGGATATAGCTCATTCCTTCTTCGGGCTGTCCAAAATCAGGTTCGATTTCCGGGACACCTATTTATCATTCCGCTCCACTCCACTGCAAAACAGGTGTCCCGGAGGGGGATTTGTAGACACCGATTTTGGACCTCCCTTTTGGTCATGAACCCTATCCATCATTAGCCCATCACCACCAAACCCCTCATCTCAGCCATCTCATCCTTCAGCCAACTAATAACTAGGCCAATTAACAAATCTCGACTTTAGCCACCGTTTCGTGGAAGGCCAACCTGTCTGCCTTCCACCATCCTTCGAAGGCCAACCTGTCCGCCTTCCACCATCCTACGAAGGCCAACCAGTCCGCCTTCCACCATCCCTCGAAGGCCAACCTGTCCGCCTTCCACCATCCCTCGAAGGCCACCCCTTGCCTTCCACCTGCATGCATGCATCTTAGGATGACTTAGCACCCTTTACCCCCTAAAGGTTTCAAACAAAAAACGGGAGTTGGGTGCCCATAACATATGGTCACCTTCCCTCCCCAAACACCCATCCGGTGCGTCCCCTTTCAATTTTAGTTTATTTATATAGTTGCATGAATAGATTCTACATGTCGCAGTTCTAATCGGACTATTTCTTTTCTTTGTTTGTCTTTTCTTTTCAGGGGCTCTTACCACATTCTGTGCGCGGACTACCGAGCTCTCCTCCTTCGGCCGGCCAGAGGCAGAGAAGAGGAACGCACTATCCCCGCTCCACCAGAACGCGATCATTCTCACAATCCTGTGGAGCACAGGGACCGTAAGGTAATGCTCCTGGCGATCACATACTTCAATTCCTAACCCTTCCAAATCGTCACAGTACTAAGACGAACGGAGGAGCCCTCGCCCAAAGCCCACAACAGCGGCGGGGGACATTCCGGGCGCCTACAGTAAGGTCCGTTTTGTTAGAAAGTTGGCTGGATTAGTAGAGACCAATCTTGGAGGTATGTGGGTGCCTAACCCCTTCCGTACACTAAACCGAAGCATAGACCCATAGCCTTTGTTAAGAAATATCCTTAGAGTCAAATTTGTTAACTCTTATTCAGGTTCTCGAACCTCTTATTCAGGTGGCGACTTCCAAAATCATTTTAGTGATCCAACCATTCGGGTTGCTACAGGTATCCACGTGATCCTCTGCGACAATTCATCCTCGCTCCCTCATCCAAATCAGCATGCGATCCTCTGCGACTGAGAATCTATTTGCATGTGACCCTTTAGCCCCATTAACCAATTCGATTTTCAGCTCGTTAAGTCCAATAACACTTTATTGACTTATAGTAATTAATTAATGTCTCATATTTTATTAATTACTTAACCAAATTAACATCTCATGTAAATTTGGCCAGACTTTCGATCAAGTTGGGTGCCAAGCAACACCGCATGATCTCAAAAGGTAATGGGATTCAGCAACCCACTCATGGAACATGTCCGTCCACAGTTATCGCGTAGCTATAATCTTTTATTCGCACAATGCTCTTGAGTCGACTTAAGGTATGGTCAACTGTCAAACCTTAGATGGTCTACTCACTTGAATCAGACTTCGCTGTACAATATCAGAAAACACCTTTTCTGATATTGTATCTACTCTGGCCAAAGACTCCGACGGATCTATCTTAGAGCATTCTCTCTCCAGTTAGCTAAGAGCGAATGATCCTCTATTGAACACACAATCTCTTTCGAAGGTCTTCCGCTGGACCCAATCCTTGACTATTCAAGATCCCGTAGATAAGGATTCGTGAGCCAAGGTCAAAGTCCAGAAGTCCACCGACAAGATATCTTTGGTACAAGTCTAAGGATCAACCACGCCACTATAACAATGAATCAAGCTGGCTGACAGTCAGGTAAAATTACCATCCAGTGATTCATGTCGGATCAATTCAGTGAACTCATTTCTCAATGAGCACCTACAGGTTCACCATAGTGTCTCTACACAAGTGGCTAACGAGATCAGTCACCCTCATCATATAAGCTGGAATAACATGTACTAATCTTACCGGATGTTTGATGTCCTTCTCAAACATCCTATGACTATGAACAATTAAGAACATGTGTTTATAAGTCATCAATCTCATTGTTATGATCTCATCTTAATTCGATGATTGTTTCACACATTTAAGGACTTCATTATGCGCAATTATAAATACCCCAATCTTCATAATGAAATTAATGTCATTTATCAGTAAACCAGATTGTAATAGGTGCCTTATGATTGGCTTTGAGGACACCTATATCCAACAATCTCCCATTTGGACTCAAGCCAATCACCTTTGCATTTATTCTCCATTAAATCTAGGTAATGCTCACATAAAGTTTGTGACTAAGGCTTGGTCAAGGATCTGCTAAATTATCTACAAGTGGAATATTTTCCATGACGTTATTTCCTCTTAATCCTTTGTCGATGAACTTGTGAAAGAAGCTCAGAATGTTCCACAACTTCTGATGAGACCATGGCTCCACCACAAAATTGATTGCTCCCACTGTTGTCATACAACAACAGGACGAGATCAGAGACCTTTTAGAACTACATCTAGTTCATGGGATGAACTCTTTCATCCATACTATTCCAATAACAGTATCATATGTTTATGTCGTCATCTTAGTAGCGAGTTCTAGGTTGGAACCCTTCCAATCCACTCCATATTGTTCTATCAACAGTATCAGCTATAATCATGTCAGCAGTGGTTTCTAACTTGGAATTTTTCCAATCCACTGCTCTCTCATTATAAGGCAAGATCCAAGTCTGACTTGAAATTTGAATCTGTGTGACCTTATAGTTTCAAATCATCTTCTCCATCATCCAAAAGTGCACCCTTAGCACTTGTCAAGTGCATAGTGATGTGTTTCACTCCTGCTATCATGGTTCTCATATATCCTTAAAGAAACTTTTCCTTAAAGAAATAAATTCCATGTCTTAACAATTGGTACTTATTATGAAATTTATCATGTCAAATATTTTGACATACATGTTAATATAACTGATGGTAACATCCTCATCGATCTATCTTAATAAATTTGTATTATCAATACACAAGATGTTATACCCAAACCTATCATGGAGAAGTACATGGATAATAATACTTTTACTGATGGTAACATCCTGATGTCATTCCCAATGACTTTGATGTTATCATCACAAAGCATTAAGAATGCAACTTTGCTCCCACTATGCTCTTTGTGCACACACAATCCGTGGTCATTCTTAATGATCACTTAGTATTTGACCATGAGGTCAAAACTCTTATTTTAACTTAGGGAAGCTATAGTTTGATTCAAAATAGATCTTTGAAATCATAACATTTTTCCTAGATATTTTAAAATCTTTAAATTGTATCATATATACATTTTCCTCAATCATATTGTAAGAATGCAATTTAATATCCAACTGTCTTTATCTCATGATCAAGATAGGCAGTTTTGACAAGTAGAATTCTAATAAACTTATTTATGGTAACTACTAAAGAAAAACTTGTCTAAGTCAATACTTTGACCTTGACCATTTTCTTCAGTTTGCCATATAAGTTTTAAGTAGTCCATCCGTACTAATCTTCATTATAAAGATTTACTTGCTTCTTATAAGTACAATACCCTCAAGCAATGTTATCAAGTTCCAAACTTGATAGGTGTTATGAACTATGGCTTAGAATTTTTAACTTCTTTCCAATCCCAAAATTGTAATAATAAAGAATATTCTCATAAATTTTGGATCATAATCAACATCTTTGATCTTCTCTCATTCTGCTATCTCAGATATGTCAAACATATCTTTCCACCTATTGAGAGAATCCCAAAAATCTATGAAGTTCTCCTATATGTGTCACGAATGGTTCCAAACAACCAAAGATTATCTAATAATCTTGTGTTAATTTATAGGTCTAAAGCACCTTTCAGTTTTATCAGCTCTCACTGTCTTCTCTGAAGACATATTTCTCTTCATAGAAGACAGCTTTCTGGACGATAATCATTCTATTATTGTCAAGTCAATAAATGTAATGTCCAAATATTTTAGACATCTCACAAATTCACACTACACTATGTCCTTCTTAGATCCAACTTCTTAGGAGTATGTCTTTTCCACAAGACCCGGACATTACTTGACTTTAATATACTTAAAATCAGATTTCCTTCTAATTCACATTTCATATAATTATCTTATATGGACACACTGACTTATTTGGAACCATATGTAAAGTATGGATATCTAATATTTATATTCATATTCACAAGGATACAATAATTAGGCAAATCTTATTATGTATAGTACTATATCCAATAAAGTGCAATTCCTCATTCTATCGTATTGCTATAATGTACAATGAGGAATGAATCGAGAGAAGATACCATTACCCTTTTAATGATTTATGTGAATCCCGTACTCAAGTATTAATTTCCTTGATCAAATCAAAGAATTTTAATACTCTTTCTAATTAGTCACTTCATCTTGATCTTATAGTCCTTAATCTCTCATATGCATTCGACTTGTACTTCATCAAGTACACACAGTCGAATCTTTCCAAAAGATAACCATTAAAGTAAGTCAATAGAACTGATTATCTTTGGCCTTAAGAAGATATTAGGTTATTTACATCAGTATGTATAAGTTCTAATAATTTCTTGTTGCACAACCTATGTACGCAGTGCAACAATTATTCAGTTTCACATAGTCTCCTGAAGACATGCTAAGATTTACTGTCTCACAGTAACCTGTGCAACTTTTGTACTATTGTTGAGTCTAACTCAACTCTTTCATACTCTCAGCTACCTTTCACTTGTCTAAGTCTACATACTATTGCATATCTGAGAGTCATTTCCAATATCTCATATTGGAGACATTGATTCTCTAATAGACAGATAAAAGTTGATAATAAGAATATCTGAAACTTTTTACAAGTTTCATCTTCTTGTTGCCATTTGCATATCTTTATGTGTAGGAGTAGGAGAACTGCTCCTCTCTTTCAGTTGAGTTGCTTTTATCCTTCTTAGATGTCGATTCGACCATTTAAAATCTTACATCTTGCCTTTCTCAAAGGTATACTATGAATACCTCTTCTCCTTGGTCTACCCAAGTAAGAGATTACATGATATCCATTGCCTTTCTCAAAGGCATACCATAAGTACCTCTTCTATTTGCTCTAGCCAAACAAGAGGTTACATGATATCTAATTTAGGATAGCAGCTATCACTAGGATCTCAAGACATTTTTCAGAGTCTTGTAGCCAATCTAAATATGGCATCCAGTATGTCAAATCTCGGATTAATAGACGACATTTCAGTTAATAGAAGAAATAAAGAGATTTAAGCAAATAGTTCTTATAATTCAAATATGGTCTTTTATCTTCAATTATTTCTCACTATTTTTCAACGGACTGTATAACCCTTAGGTATACAGAACGGAGGACTTCGACAGTCTCCTAGTAGGGATCAGAATCTCTTAGACTCATATCATGACCTCGGGTAAACACAAGTATCACACTATGATCTAAAATCAACTATCTCATGATATTTGCAACTCCTTGCAACATCTGATCGTACTTCAACTCCTAGGTCGATAATGGTCTTAGGTAAACATAATAAACTATTACTCTTGGTCTAAGCTTTACCATCATTATGTAAAGAGATAAATTAGGATGCAACTCCTGGGTAAACGGAAGGATAGATACACCGTTCATCTATCCCGTTCAAGAGGCATCAATATGCCATAGTTCTTAGTTTCTTCATCGGACACTGATAGATCTCGGGTAAACACAAAAAACTATTAAAATTGAATCGAATTCTAAAAACTATAATGATGGAGAGCTAAGCGGTGCATTCTCAATGACTCGTGTTCCGGCTTATATTTTAGAATCGAGGGATTTTTGTTAATTTTAAATTGGTCTCATCCTAGGTGATAGTTTATAAATATATCGCATATATTTAATTATACCTAAATAATAGTAATTCATTCATAACAAGAAACTAAAAGTATGCATCTACCATACACGTTCATTATATGGTCATGGACAGCACGGTGATTAACTAGAACCATACAATTAATCACCACAAAATATAACAAATTATATTATTCAAGACATGCAAACACACAAGTTCTGGTGATCTCATCTCCTGACGTCTTCCTAGTTGCACTTGTGGATCATCCTCGCTTCTCCTCGGCCAACATGATTAATTACATGATAATATAGAATTTGAAATATTTTCAAATACAAATTAATTGTAAAAGAAGGCCATATGGCCGAGTACAACAATGGAAGGAGATAGAAGCACATCGGAATGAGAGAGAGAGGGAGGCACGTAGGCCTCATTAATTAATAATTAATTATCCCACATCGAATTATAAAATGATCTACATAATCACACACCATCACATAATATGAAATCAACTAAGTGCATGTCCATGACCACCACAAATTTTAACCATCCACACATGATCAAACACATCATATAAAAGCTAAAATTTTGAAAAATAATTATTCTAATTTTCTTAAAACTTGAGTACCAATTAAAATTAGATAATTTGAATTTTCAAAAATCTTATTTTCTGACATGCAATTAAATCCAATTTAAAGCATCAAACACATCAACATGTACATAGAAGACTAAAATTAAAATTCTAAAATATCCCATACTTAATTTAGAAAACTTCTAAATAAATCAATCTAACACTTATATTCATCTTAAATCACACTAACAATAATTATTAATATGGAATAATCTAACATTTAGATAAAATTATAAATCCCTTGATAACTCTTATAAAGGAATTTATAATTCTAATTTTAATTTCTTAACAACTCTTTGTTGAGAACCCCTTTATTAAATAATAATTTTCAACAACAATTGATAAGAAATATTAATTTAGAATATTTCTAAATTAAAACAGTCTAACAATTATACTTAATTCAACCTCTTAATAACTCTTACAAAAAGGTCCCTTTTAGAAAGTGATTAGATCTTCAAAAACTTTTATTAAGAGATCCTTGAGAATTTAATTAACTATCTCAATAACTATTATTAAGAGTTGATTAAAAACCTTAATAACTTTTATTAATAGTTTTTCTCAATAAATAATCAACACTTTTAATACCTTTATTAAGAGTTAATTAATCACCTAATAACCTTTATTAAGTGTCTCTTAATTAAAAGAGTAATTTCATAACAACAATTGCTAAGAAATTATACATATCTAATCACTTAAATAAAAGTAAATTAACAACATTTGTTAATTAAATTTTAGATCGCATCTTAAAAATAACCCCCTTTAACTCAAAATAATAAATTCAATGTTTAAAACATATTTTAAACAAAATTTAATTACAATTTTTAAGTTAAATGGGGTGGGGTTCTATTACTAGGGGTTTAAGTGGGCTCGCCTAGTGGGCCTTAGGCATGGCCTGGCTCGGCCAGGTAGGACTTGGTCCAGACCGCCTGGTCCGAGCTAGGCAGGCTGCAAATGGGGCGCCTGAGCTTGGCCCGGCGCCTAGACCTAGGCCCACATAGTCGAACTAAGTCGGGCGCACCTGGTATGGGCCTAGGCCCTGATTGGGCCGCGTCGGGGCACCCAGACCCGAGCCCTACGCGCCTGCCTGGTTCGCAGCCCTAGCTGCCACTCTGGGCGGCGCCCTCCCCTTCCTTCGCCTACGTCGGCAGAGGAACCAGGGTGGCGCACCCCCCCCTGGCGTTAAAGAAGGGGCCGGCAGGCCTTGCCAGTGAGGCCAGTGCCGCCGGAGGCCCTCAGCACCGGCGGTGGGTTTGTTTCTCGGATCCATGGCCTTTCCCCCCCCTCCTTTCTCTTCCAACTATTGAAAACCAGAGAGAGAGGGAGGCTACGTCATCGGCCGCCAATGACTATAGGGATCCTCCGGGGACTGGCAGATATCGCCGGTCACAACGGTCTACACAATGGTGGTGTCCGATCACCATCAACACCCCTTCCAAGCCCACAAAGACCAGTTCATCCTCATGAAGAACCCTATGAAAAACTCCAAAATTTTGATTTTTCTCCACAAAAAAATAATTTGAATATCATAGTTCATCCCATGACCGGTTTCTGCGAGAGAAAAAAATAAATTCAGCATGGAATTAATTATAGAATGATAATTTCAGCAATCCGAAACGAGTCAGAGCGGAACCTGGCTCTGATACCACTGTTGGGATCCGAACGGCAATCGAAGAATGCAGCGGAATATGAAACAAACAATCTCGCTCGATGCCCGCAGATCCATTTTAGAATAAAAAGCGATAAACCAAAAAAATTGGGCTGTGATCGAATCACCGTACGCGGATTCGAATCCGCATCCATGTTGGTTCTGTCGAGGCAATGCCACTAGCCGCACAAGCGTCCGGCCTCCGGTGGTATCCACACGATCCTCTGCGGCGGTTCGTCCTTGGTCCCTCGTCCAAATCAGCATTCTAGCTGAAGATCTTTTGCCGCAACGATGTCCGGAACTCGCGGGCAAAGAATTCCCGAGTCTCAAGAAGTGCGCGCGGCAGAGATAGGAAACACTCGGCGCCCCTGAAGGGGGCACCCAGAGGAGGAGGAGCGAGAGAGGGGGCGGCCAGCATGGAGAGCTCCTGAAGCTTGGCCCCGGGGTTTCTACACAACCTATCTATATATTAAGTCGGCGCAACTTTTCACAAAACTCTCCGAATTTATATAAAACTCACTTAAACACCACCGACTGAGAATCTATTTGCATGTGACCCTCTAGGCCCATTAACCTGTCCGATTTTTAGCTCGTTAAGTCCAATAACACTTTATTGACTTATAGTAATTAATTAATATCTCATATTTAATTAATTACTTAACCGAATTAACATCCCATGTAAATTCGGCTGGACTTCTAATCAAGCTGGGTGCCAAGCAACACCGCATGATCGCGGAAGATAATGGGATTCAGCAACCCACTCATGGAACCTATTCGTCCACCGCTACCACGTGGCTATAATCCTGCATTTGCACAATGCTCTCAGGTCGACCTACGGTATGGTCAACTGTCAAATCCTAAATGGTCTACTCACTTGAGCATTCTCTCTCCAGTTATATGAGAGCGAATGATCCTCTATTAAACACACAATCACCTTCAAAGGTCTTCCATTGGACCCAATCCTTGACTATTAGAGATCCACTGCCACCAGTGGCACGAACTTATTTTGCCATCAAATATGGTGCCTTGGATCTTTTAGATCCAATGGCTAGAGTTATATGGAAGATGACGTGTAGAATCTTACGTCTGAATCTCGTGCCATTATTCCTCTTCTTTACAAACCAGTCAATCTTACATGGGAGAGAAGGATAGACAAGGGGATGCCTTTGACTCTGAGGAGAATTATTGTGACAAGGTGCAGCTGACCTATAACGGCATCTTCTAGGATGGTAGCATAACTTATGGCAGCAACTCCACCATACTCGTCGCAAACCAGAGGTAACATGCGCCTAGCACCTGACACCTAGTGACTAGCATGTTACGCCTTGATCTAGTTTAGTCATTTAGACTCACTTCGGGTTTAAGTTACCTAAATAGCATACAAATCAAATACGAATGATAAGAGTTCATGTAATCAAAGCAATAAACATGCCATTTATCATCAAAATAATCCAATAATCAAATTACATAGTCAATACCATAATCTCTAATTTCAGAAAATTTTCATAAAAAATAAAATCACTCAACTCACTAAATAGTAGAAAAGTACTTATCTCACTCAAATGGCCTACGATATCAATTTATTAAATAAAAAATCAAATTAAATTATATAACCTTATTTCGTAGTCTGAATCAAAATCCTCAAGATATATCCTCCTCAAGTCCTAACTCCTCCTCCTCAGTCGTAGCTATATTTATTAGTAGGTTTGTGAGTAACAAGTACTCAATAGGCATCAAACCCACTTGTGCATGCTCAAATCATGATATGTAAAATCATGAAAATTTGTTAATTAAATGACAATAAAAATCTATTAAAAACTAAGTGTGATCGCCATAAAGTTTTTGACTAAAAAACTTCAAAAGATAAAAGATGATCGCTTACCTGTTTTGAAGTTGAGAGACTGTCGAATTCTTAATTCCTTCTCTTCAGTCGGCTGAAGAAAAAGAGCCTTTCTAACGCTTCTGTTCTTACTTGGATTTGAGGATTTTGGGGATCTTTCTTTCTGCTCCAATTCTTCTTTTAATGATGATCTCTATTTGATCTTCTTGGTGATTGTACCTTGCAAAAAAATAAAGAAAGAGAAAGGAAACTAATAAGAACTTAATAGAGTGTAGAATCTATTCTAATAAGAACTTTAATCATGCAACTAAACAGAATCACTCACTTGTTTTGTAATCTTTTTAACCCCTTTAGCATGTGGGTTGGAAATTATGAATGTTGTGAGTGTGTGAATAGCATGAAGTGATGATTATGAAATTATGATACTAATGAGGATGAAAGTAAGAGAAACAATGAATGAAATTGAATGGCCCCTGGAAGCCTTGGTCTTGAATGGACGAAGAGGATGAAGAAAGGATGAGGCTCTTCTTTCAAGACTCCTAGAATTAGTCGTGCAGCAGCTCGATCCTTCTTTAACTCCTTCAGCATTTGGACGTCGTCTCTCTCTTAAATTCTTTACTTTTCTTCCTTCTTCATAAGCTTGTGTATTTATAGACTTAAATTCAAGACTCTCACGCGCATCCCCGGTCACTTATGGATTAACATGAAAGAATTTGGAGCCAATCTAACCAAGAAACAGATAAATATAGGTTAATTCATTATTATCTGTAATTAACTAAAACGCGTCGCCCAAGGAAGACGTCTTTTACCTTAATTAAGATAAAGATAAACTCGGGAAGAAGAAACAGAAGCACTTTAGGTCACCTAAATAGCGTTGTGTTAGGCAGACATCTTTTAGTCAATTAATTAAACATCAAATTAAAAATCGAAATAAGAATAAAACCCTTAATGGCGTCTTCATAAGCCGATGTCTTTTAGAATTTTTCATATTCGATTAAAAATTTGAATTAAAATTAATTTTATTAATAAACTTAAATGGTGTATGTCTTGCCCGACATTATTTAGACAATTAATCTAGTAAAATAATAAAAATTAACTAATGATTAAATATCAGACCATTTTGAGGTATTATTATACGATATGAAATTTACTCAAAATGATGTCAAAATCAGTGTGTCTACAACTGCCCCACCTTGACATTGACTTTGCAAGGGAGTGTAGTAAAATGGAATATACTGAAAAGATGATGCCAAAGTGTGATGAGACATGCGCTCAACATCATATGATGGTAATTTTTCTCAAAATGATCAATGAAAGAAACTCAAAGAGATTAATGGAATCAATCATGTCTAGATGAGATAGACAAGGAAACAAAATAAAGTCGA
Source organism: Zantedeschia hybrid cultivar (assembly GCA_030544215.1). Classification (NCBI taxonomy): domain Eukaryota; kingdom Viridiplantae; phylum Streptophyta; class Magnoliopsida; order Alismatales; family Araceae; genus Zantedeschia; species Zantedeschia hybrid cultivar. Next base: position 49,539,343 of record JARZZO010000009.1, read on the forward strand.
TCAACCTCCACAATTGGGAAGTACCCTAGGTCACAAACCTTACAGGTTTTATTATGGGGAGGGGTTACCAGCCAATGTGGCAGTGCTGTAATTATGATGGATCTAAAAAGAAACAATAAATGTTGGATAAAGAGTCCAAGAAAGATAGAATTCTAAGGATATCTTCAAGCGAACCTCAAAGATAATCAAGATACTCAATTCAGAAAGGAATATTTCATATATATCATGTTTGGATTTATTTGATTAATGGTCTAAAACTTAATCAATAATTAATTCTTATCACAATGATATCAAAGTCCTACATGATGCATGCTGGGCTAAAAGAAAAATATAAGATGAAATAAAATATAAATTAATCAAGAATAATATTGTTAAATTATCATTAATGAGTCAAGATACCAATCATGCAATCCAGTGCGAAGCAAAAGTTCGTTTATCCACGCACTGTTTCACAAAAGTGGAACCATCGTCCCCATCAATTAACAAACAAACGGCCTATCCGTACGATTAAGAATTCTCTAGAATTATCACTGTTTTTGTTGAAAGGGAACTCAAATTCTAGTTTCATCAAAATCACAAGGTCCTTGATATTGTCCAATAAATATTTATTATATAGTAATGATGATTATGCAAATCAATTACATGAAATAATACAAAGACAGAGATAACCGTCTTTTTAGCCACGGTCAGGACTCATAAACTCCCACAATGGGACCTTCTTGAGATTTTTAAATTCATTGTCATTTCTTTGAATTTCCTGTACTCAGAAATTAACTGTAACTTCAAGCACATACTCAATTAAGCATCAAATATAGATAAACATGGAATTTTAGGAAAATAATAGAAAAACCCTGAAACGCGTCGTGTCGCGGCGACGCCATTAAAAATAAAATAGCGTCGCTATTCAACGGCGCCTTTTGAGTCGTAGAAACAGGTTTTTGTTGTGTTCAATATGGATTCCAACTCTCTTCATGCCTATCCCTTCTCCAATTCGGAAAGGACTCTTTAATGTCGCAAATCTCTCTACATAAGGTTCCTTAACTTGTATTAAGGCAAATTCATACACAATCTAGAGATCAAAGTAGGAGATTTTCTCCAAAATTCAAGGTTTCAAGATTTCAAAGAAGAAAAAGCTCAAGAACAAGATGGATTCTTCAAACAAGAGGGTAAATAAGACGCTTGAAAAGCTTTCAGAGGTGACGCCATCAAATATAGATAAATATGGAATTTCGGACAAATAACAGAAAAATCCTGAAACGCGTCGTGTTGCGGCGACGCCATTAAAAATAAAATAACGTCGCTATTCAACGACGCCTTTTGAGTCACAGAAACAGATTTTTGCTGTGTTCAATCCGGATTCCAACTTTCTTCATGCTTATCCTTTCTCCAATTCGGAAAGGACTCTTCAATCTCGCAAATCTCTCTACATAAGGTTCCTTAACTTGTATTAAGGCAAATTCATACACAATCTAGAGATCAAAGTAGGGGATTTTCTCCAAAATTCAAGGTTTAAAGATTTCAAAGAAGAAAAAGCTCAAGAACAAGATGGATTCTTCAAATAAGAGGGTGAAGAAGACGCTTGAGAAGCTTTCGGAGATAAAAGATCATTTGAGCGGGAGAGATCCTAACTTTCAAGTAAGTTAAATCCTCTCTTTCTTTCAATTTTTCTTTTTCAATTCCCTTTTTCTTTATGTTCTTCACGTTCTTAGAGTAATTTTCTTTTATTTATCTAGGCATATCCTCTTTTTCCTGGCCTAAGAAAATTATCTTCCCTTTCTTAGATTCGGAAGCTTGCGAAAAATATTACTATCTCCATGCGATCTTATGTTTCCAAGTGGAATATTCAAGGCTTAGTTCTCCATGCAAAACATTATAAAAGTTCGAACGTGGATTGGGCAGCGATGGGAGCTCTAATGGAATTATGGTATCCTCAGACCCACACTTTTCTCTTTGCTGAATTTGAATCCACCATCCTCCTTGAAGAGGCGGAACTCTTATTGGGCCTTCCTAAGATCAAGCTGAACAATGATGAACTGATCCTGAACAAGATGGCTCTTATGAGGGAAAAGATCATAGGTCAACAATTATTGATGAAGATTATGAAGGATCCAAAGGAAGTTCAAGGATGCCTTACAAAGAAAGGGATCAACCTTGCAAAATTGGCAGAGTGGACTCTGTATGAGATTGAGGAACTTAAAGAGGATGACACTGAGAATGTGATGAAGGCGTTCACCACATGCTTGGCTGGAGCTCTATTCTTTCCTGCCCAAAACAATATTTTGGAGGATGATCAAGTTAGTGCGATTTGTAAGATATTTGAAGGAAAATAGATTGGCACGGCGATCCTAGCATCTCTACAGTGGGCTTTCTGCAGCATCTATAGGTTAGCCTCCTCACGGTTGCATACTCTTCTTTGCTCTGTGGGTTGAGTTGCATCTCAAGTTCGAGTATCATAGTAGAAATTATGCAAGACCATCTCAAATATATCAAAACAGTCCAATCTTTCATATTTCCAATATCGTGAAGTTCAATGAAAGAATGATCAACCGAGTGCCCAAACTCAAGACTCGAGCTGACTGGCGAGTATATTTGAAGACCATGCCATCGTACGGATTTGATTCTTTTCCACTTGCACTTGTAGGGAAACCAATTCGGGTACATCATGCAGCTGATGCAGAACTTCGACTGATCGGGGCAACTGAGTTCTGCTGTATAATCCTCATCACTTCTCTACTCAACTCAGTATGCCTCGCCTTGAATTCCTAGAGCTTTCCTACATCTCTCCAATCAAGAAGCGTGTACTAGAATCTGATGAAGACTTTGAAGCAATCGAGCTTATAGTTACACTGTGGAACATTAGCTTTAATCGTTGCGTAAAATCTCCACACAAAGCTCATAAGGGATTAACATATCCATCTGTAATGGGACTACGGGAAATTCTTCCTTGAAAGCTCTCGTTTATTCCTTTTTGATGTAGTAAAGAATTTATTTTCAATAAAGAATCAATCCTTAAAGTTCTGTAATTTTTCAAGAATTTTTTCTTAAGTAAAACCATGATTTTTCCTTAAAAGATATTTTTCGGTTGTAAATAGCGTCGTCTCATCAAGACGCCTTTCAATCATAATTAATTTCCGAAATTCAAAAATCAATTCCTTAAAATCCCAGATTATGCTTAAAACGTGTCTCCAGGAGTAGACGTCTTTCAATTCTCTCTCCTATTTTTCCACAGAGTTCTGCCATTAATCCTGTAATTAATCCATTGAAACGCGTCGTACTGTAAGGACGCGTTTAATCATTGTGCCTGGTACGGCTCTGAACAGAATTGGCGGTTTAATCTGAAACGCGTCGTGATAGGTAGATGCGGTTCACACAATTTCAATTTCCTGGATTGCCGCCTCAGTTTATACGTGTTGAATGGCGTCGTTGTCCCTCGACACGTTTTAACTTCTCCAAACAGAAGCCGCGCGATCCCGAGCTTCTTCTTCTCATTCTCCCAAAACTCTCTTCTTCTTCTCCTCCGGTGACTTACAACTCTCCGGCGATCTCTTCCTTCATCACTGGCTATCCTTCGTTCTAGCGAGCTCTCTTCTTTCTCCCATTCAATCTCTCCCTCAAACTCTCTCATTTTCTAGCTATCTGCGAGCTTCTCCCTTACCCCAATGGAGCCCGGTGAAGGTTCAAGAGGGAAATGCCACCGTGCCATTCATATGGTGAGGAGGGAAGAGCACGAGATCCTTCCCAAGGAGGCAAGAGCTTTGGAGGCAGTGGCGGCAATCCTTGGTGAAGAAATTCCTCCCTCGGCGGCGATCGAAGGAGGAGAAGAGGAGGAAGAAGGCCTACACCTGGTAAGTCTTCCTATGGATTGTTTTGGGTATGGAAATGAGCAAAGGAAAGGAGGTTTTAAAACCTCGCACTCTGTCTTAAACGGCGTCGAGACCAGGTGACGCCTTTCAAAGGGCATCACCCAGGGCCAACGCCATTCAAAAACTAATTAAATAAGCTAGAAACAGAGAGTTGAACAACGTCTAGACGTATGGATGTCTTTTAAAGGACGTTCACCATGTCCGACGCCTTTCAGACAGAGCATCTTTTTTAAAGAAATTGATTTTTAATGCCCAATGTCTGATGAATCTTGTTAAATTATTTGCAGGGGACGATGAGGGACCGGATATCTTGGGACCTAGTTATTGGAGTTTATCGAGGACTCCCGGATTTCCAGAAGGAGCGACTGCGCCACATGGGATTCGGCGAGATCTTGGAGATTGAGCCTTTCTGGCTCGACCTAGTTCTTCTACAGGCGCTCAGGGAGCGTTGGCATGCAGAGAGTAGGGCTTTCCTAATGCCCTGGGGACATATGGTCCCCAGCCTAGAAGATGTAGTTAGGATCACAGGTCTTAGGGTAGAGGGGAGAGCGGTGAGCAGGGTGACTTACCCTGATTACCGTGACTGGTGGAGATTTTGCTAGGGATAGAGGTCTCTAGCTTAGATAGGGAGTCTAGGACTGTACCTAGGGTAGAGGTAAAGGCTGCCCTAGGGTTAGTAGAGCCCCGGCGTTGATCCGACGAGACCCGGGAGGCCTAGCTAGGTCTTCTTCCGCCGTCTACTGTAGAGATCCTAGTTAGGGTGAGGAGGTAGATAGGCAGCTCATAGTCTTTTTTGTTTTCTTCTTTGGTCGGTTGCTCTTCGGTACGAAGGGCGACCATATCCACTGTAGATTCCTTAGTTTGCTAGATGATTTAGATAGCCTGCATGAGTATGCTTGGGGTGCAGCCCTCCTAGCCCACCTCTTTGCACATTTGTCCACGGTCACACCGGACCGTGAGATGACCATCAACGGCTTCTCACCGTTCCTCTAGGTATTAAATTATTTAATTATTTGTTTATGCAATAAAATGCAATGAAATGATGATTTCTAACTTATATGTTCATGTATGCAGGTATGGAGCTATTATTACTTCCCGCTCGGCTGAGCGACGATTGTGTGGCCAGACGATGTCCCGTTGGCTCGCAGTTGGCAACCAATTGTGGATACGGCCCCACAGCACCACCAGCTGACGACCCTCCGCCGTCAGTTCCTCGACTACCCCGAGCTCCTGGTGAGTTTTTAATTTAGTTTTGTTCATTAAATGCAATCTTTCATTTATTAAATGTAATTTATTTACTATGAATGCATCTAACCTGTATGCAGGTGATCTGGCGCCCGTACTTGGGCATGGGCGAGGCAGGCCAGCCGTGGGGGACGGCTGGTCGGAGGCAATTCGGGCGGCAGATGTGGATCCACTGCCTCAATAAGATCGAGCCTCTCCGCCTCCGGCTCGTGATGAGGACCCTGGACCTCCACCAGGAGTGGATAGGCGAGGAGGTCCCGGAGGGAATCGGACGATCGATGAGGGGCAAGCAAGACCTCACCGACTGGCGTGCCAAGTTCCCCGAGCAATATGAGGACTGGCACCACCGGGGCGCACGAGTGGAGTCCCATGCGGAGAGTAGCGAGGCCTACCTCTAGCAGTATCAGGCCCACTAAGCCGATCAGCTACGACTCCTTCGTCCACTCAATATAAGTATGATTCATGCGTCTTTCGTTTTATTGTTATCTTAATTTATATTTGTGAATGAATGTATGTGTATGTTATGCAGGATGCGCGTGATGCGATGATCATCGACCTCCGGGCCTGTCTACAAGATGCAGAGACCCAATTAGAACAAGTCCAAAAGGAATTATTTGATCTGGTATGTATGCATGCTATGAAATGTTCATTTTGATTAGTTAATTTGTTTTGACGTTCAGCCACTGACGGTCGTTTTTTTGGTGCAGCGAGCCGTGAACACCCAGGCGACTCCTCCTCCCTTCTCGACCGGTGCTTCTTCATCTTCTGCGGCTGTTCATGAGGCCGCTCTTGCTGATCTCCAGAGTCAGCCCACCTCTGCCATCCACCGAGCCTCCCTCGCGGAAGAGGATCGGGCAACCCGAGTAAGTTTTGACTTTTTGACTTCCATTATTGAATCTGATTGATTGATTATCTTGGACTGACAACGTCTTCTCTTATAGGTTACTGAGCTTCAGGAAGCCCTTCAGAGAGCTGAGACTGATGCGGCTCGGATCCGAGAGTTGGAGGAGCAGGTGGCTCGTCTCTCCACCGGGGACCTTCCTTGGGAGCTTTCACGTCTCCAGTCTCGGCTGGAGTTCATTACTGAGGAGAGGGAGCTAGAGCGGCAGGAGCGGCAACGGATAGACACGGAGATGTCTTCTCTCCGGGTCCAACTGGGCATCGCCGAGCATGAGCGCCATAGTATGGAGGAGCGATACCGACGTCCTCAGCAACGGGCTCAGGAGCGTGGGCAGGCGAGCGCCTTTACAACCAGCGTGGCCGTCTCTTATGGTCAAGCTGGTCCAAGTGCTATGGGTCTACCACTGCCACCGTCCAGAGCTCCAACATCGGATGCCCAAGATGATGCTCAGAGCCAATTCGATGAGGGGGCAGGAGAGAGCCAGCCTTGATGGCTGCATTATGTACTTTTCTTCTTTTTTTGTGAGTCCTAATGTTGATGGACTCAGATATGTATGCAAAACACATTTTGATGATATACATGAAAACTCTTTGTCTTCAGATTTGTACTTTGTGTGGATTCTTCCTAATCGTGCCTTGTACATAACTTAGCAAACAGGTTAAGCATCTATTCAAACTTAGCCCCTTGCCTGGTTAAGTAACCAGCTACTTGATCCTATCCTTGGTAGAAGGGTCAAGGAGCGAAGCCTTTATTGACAAAGGTAAAAAGAATAATTGAACTGAAAGAAATAACAGAGTAAAAATGCAATAGGCAAGCAGGCAGATGCTTACCGGAAATAAAAGGAATGAAACACACTAGATGCGACAAGCATATGCTAATTAAAATATCTTTTGTTAGGCTTTGCAATTGCAATTATCAAAATATTTGATTTGTTTTGTTGTTTGGATATCCTTTTTTTTTTTAAATATACATATATTTTTTTTGGATTTTGAAATATCTATTTTTTTATTTTGAAATTGGAAATATCTATTTTTTTTAATTTGAAGTATATATATATATATATATATATATATATATATATATATTTTGAAATATCTATATTTTTTTTTGGATTTTGAAATATCTATTTTTTTTATTTTGAAATATCTATTTTGTTTTGAATTTTGAAATATATTTTTTTATTATTATTTTAAAATATTGCGTAAACTAAAAGACTAGTATGGTACTCAGATCAAAAGAACATATTTATTTATTAACTTAATTTCCAAATTATTCTTCAATAATCTAACTTAGACTCATCGTGCTTGAGCTTGTGTTTTCATTCGTGATCCCATTCGATGGACTGACCCTTAGTCAATCTAGGCCGTTCCTCAAGCTTGGAGTACGCCTCTTCAGAAAAAAAGGAAGAATTTGTTTAGAAAGCCCATGAGAGGGTTCCGGAGACCCAGAAAGGTGTCCTTTCTTTACCCTAATATCTGTTGGGGTTCGACCATCTCCTTTACGGCGTATTTATCGACCTTGCGCTCCCTTTTCTTTTCATTTCATGGCCTTAGTGTAACATTTGTAATGTAACGGCCTTTTGCCTTTTGCTTTTGCTTTTCTTTTTTTCTTTTCATGGGACGGATCTCCCCCCTTTTGTTTTATGACGACCCCCTACTAAGATGGCGGGTACTTTTGGTAGTCTATTCTAAGCCTCATTCCGACATCGTGGGCCGAATGTAAAAATAGAATTTTTGTTTAAAAAGAATGATTTGTACTTTACACTCTTAGTCAAGCTTTCGATATTCTTTCGGACTTCACATCTCTTGTTATCCATGAACCAAACATGTCAGTATGTGTAGTAATGTGTTTGAATTAAATTATCCAGATTGATAAGGAAATTTGAGTTTCAAAATTTTCTGATTCCACTGGTCCTTGCACCATGCTGATCGACTCTCTAACCTAAGGGTAGTATTTCTTAAGATAAAGACCGTTCTAGGGGTGAGTTAATTTTTGCCCTTCTGCATTAATTAAGCAATAAGCGTTACCATGAAAGGCATGTGATATGACATATGGTCCTTCCCAATTGGGTTGGAGCTTAGAGCGTGGACCACCAGGTTTTACAAAGATTCTTTTGACGACCATTTCACTAACTTTGAACTTACATTCAATAACTTTCTTTTGATAAAAACGTACTAATTTATTTTGATATACTCGTGCATGATTAGTTGTTGACCATCTTCTCTCATCTAAGAGTTCCAATTGAGCAAGGAGTGCTGAGCGATGCTCATCAATAGAGAGCATCACTAGAAAGTTGACCCACTAGGAAGTTGCCCAACTTTTCCATGTTGGGTTCAGCCTCACTCTCACTTTCAATTTCATGAGGCCCATCAGTGGAACCTTTGGCTAACTCTCGATTAGTATGTGGGTTTTCTAAACTTTTCCCACTCATAAGGGCTTAAATGGCTTTACCATTCTCAAATTGCGGCCCTTTAGGTTGTGGTAATGGGCCAGGCTGAGGTAAAAGGCCCGATTGCTGTGGAAAACCCGGAGGTTGATTCTTTGGATTGGCAATGGGTTGACTAGGAAGTTGACCCACTTCTCTTCTCATCGTAGCTTCAGCTAGTTGGCCCATTTGACTTTCCAACTTAGAAATGGATTGTTGCTAGGTCAAAATCAGTTGTTGGAGTTGAGTGAATTTGTCATCAAAGTTGGGCTGAGGAGGTTGTTGGTAAGTGGGTGGAGGATGGTATTGGGTTGGTTGTCCAGATTTGAATGAGTGGTAGTGGGCCGGTTGACCTGATTGGAATGATTGATAATAGGCCGGTTGAGAGAATTGGGCCTGAGATCCCCTTGCCTGAACATTTCCGTATAAATTAGATTGATGTTGAAATGAATTATGTGGTTTTGGCCTTGATGCATGGGAGGATTGGACATTGGTAATGGGGCCTGCTAATTCTTCCAAGAAAAATTAGGGTGGTTTCTCCAGCGAGGATTGTAAGCATTTGAGAATTGATCATTATTGGGCCTGGAGAATCCCTGGGCAGCCTGAACTTGTTCCTGAATGAGTGGTGGAAGTTGGGCCCCAATTGGGCATTCATTCACTTGATGGGTTGGACTTGCGCATAAGGCACAAATGTCATGATTGGCAGAAGATGGGCTTTCATATAGACTAGATTGTGTTGGGTAAGTAGGCTCTTGCTTGTTTAAGGCCAAGAGTTGGTCTAATTTCTAGGCCAAGATGTCTACCTTATCCAATTTCTGATTAATCAGATTTATGTCCATTCTGGATTCGGGCTCTCCACGGGCCTTAAGTTCATACATTCAAGTCCGTTTAGATGGCCCAACAGACCTCTCATAAGATGATAACGAGGCATGATTGATGGAATTTTCACTTAACATCTCAAAAAGATCATAAGCCTCATCTTCATTTTTCATCATAAATGCCCCTCCACATGAGGCATCCACCATCTGTCTGAACTGTTCAGACAATCCTTCATAGAATGCTTGGACAATTCGCCATTTTGAAAGCCCATGATGAGGGCATTTTCTAAGCAATTCTTTCAGTCTTTCCCAAGATTCATGGATCAATTCCCCCCAGGAGTTTGGGTAAAACTCGTGATGGCCCTTCTCATGGTATTGGTCCACCCTATGGGATAGAACTTCTTGAGAAATTCTTTCTGCATTTCTTCCCATGTCCTAATGGGCCTTCCTATAGTCCCTAGCCAATATTTAGCCTTATCCTTTAATGAAAAGGGAAATAAGGTCAACTTAAGGCCATCATCGGTGAAATTCTAGATCTTCACCGTGGAACATATTTCTAGAAATTCATCCAGATGCTTCTAGGGATCTTCATTAGTATTCCCATAAAAGGATGGGAGCATCTGAATGGTGCTAGATTTAATTTCATATTGATTGGCTGAATTTTGAGGAAGATGAATACAAGATGAAGGTTGATATCGATTTGGAATGAAATAGTCCTTCATTTACTTCGGTGGATCCTGACTATCAGCCATTTGATCTTGTGGTGGATTTCTTTGATGTAGGATTCTCTCTATTTCAGCAAATGGTCCTAGAAGGTTAGGGTTTTGAGATCTCCTACCTTGCATACACTAGGACTGAGAGAGAGAGGATGGATTTGAATTTTTTTGTTTTCTATTTCTTTTTTTTTTCTTTTTTTTTAAATGCAAAAAATTTTGGCAAACAAATTACCCTAATGATCTAATGTTAACCTAGACTCTCTATGTGAATTTTCTTACAAGGTGAATGGGGTCCACCTCGAGTCACAACCACAATCAATCAACGGCCAGGTAAGAGGTGGGGTAGTGGGAGGCTCCCCCTACTTTCGTATGGACCTAATTAGAGAACCACTTTCTCGCTTAGGCGTTTGCCTTTTTAACCTCTAGCCTAGACACCGTTGCCAAAAATGGAGGCAACCCGAAATTTAAACCACTCACGGTATAAACCCTAGATTGTCTTTCGACTTGCTTTTAATTGGATTAGGAAATGCCAATGCAAGGAAGGTGATTTGAGGGCTAAGGAAGGGTGATCAAATTCCTACCTTATGTGGTTAAAGTTGTTGCCCTTAAAGTCTTTTTGAATGCAATACAAGGCAATAAGCAAATCAATGCAGGGTGTGTTGATGCAATCATGAATGACTTGCTAAAATGGAAACACGCACCTTTCCCCCGCAATCTTCAACAATTTATGGAAATAACTGTGAAAGGAAACTAGCTCATGCTTTCCTAAAATGATGAATGCCTAGCATGGAAGGTTTCTAATCTGGAAATGAAGATTTTTAAATTTGGATGTTCTTTTTTTGTTTCTTTTTTTTTTTAGTTAATGGAAACCTATCTAACTTAGAAACTACAAAAATTGAAACTAATTAAAGTAAGGAAATTGAAACATAGAAAGTTGGAACACACTTACCATGATTTCGCTTTCCTTTTTTTTTTTTCAATATACCTGCAAAAATAAGAAAAATAAGGTTAGCTAAAGAATAATTACACTAAATCCAAGATAATCAAAATTAAAAATCTAACTTCCCCGGCAACGGCGCCAAAAATTGATAGCCAATGATTATGTCGTTAAAAATCCCAAGCTAACAATCATATTTTAATCGGCTCATATAAACTAATTTTAACAATAGCAATGGTGAGTCCGAGTCGATCCACAGGGAAATAAGATCTTAATTTTGAAAACCTTGTGATTCTTAGTTATCTAAAAACAGGTGAGAATTTGAGTGAACTAATTACTTATTTAAACTAGAACTCAATTAACTAACGTTACCTAAAAATGTAATTACGTAAACTAAACGAATCCCCTTTTTTTTTTAGAAATTAAACACAACCACATATGGAGAATAAGCACAACTTAAAAAGATCTAACAAAAATACCACTATTTAATTATGTGTAAACCATTAATCATCTAAAAGTCAGAAATCAAATTACAAAAACCATGGCTTAATATCCTTAAGCAAAATAATTAAACATCAAATAACCAATAACTAACCCTAATCAAATAAACGAATACTGTACTAGTGGGGAGAGAGAGAACAAAGCAGCGGCCTCTGTGGGTTCTTTGTGGGGGCGCCGGCGCAGTGGACCGGCTAGAGAGGAGGCGGTGCAGTGGACCGGCCGCTGGCTACGCGTGGAGGCTGTGAATGCATGCGCCGCTGGTGGCTGGTTTCAGGCCCGTGGGCGTTGGGCAACGCGTGCAGCTACTGGCTTGGTGCACTGGTGGCTAGATTCAGGCTCGTGGGTGTTGGGCAACGCGTGGGGGCCGGCAGAGACGTGCTTGCATGCACGTTTGTTCGCTGGTGGAGCCGGGTATGCTGGAGGTGCAGCAGGGAGGGACGTGCATGGGCGGTGCGGTGCAGCTGCTGGCCGGCGCTGGTGTCGCGCTGTTGCTGCGGGGTTGCAGTTGCTCGTTCAAGCCTGCATGCATGCGCGTGGAGCGGGCCGGCGAGAGAGAAGCGTGGGAGACAGCGAGAGAGAGAACCGGAGGAGGGTGCTTGGGGGCGGCCGGGAAACCAGAGAGAGAGAGAGAGGAAAGCGTGGGGGAGAGAAAGAGAAAGACAGAGCGAGAGGGAAGAGAGAGACGTGGGAACGGCTGAGAGGGATGCTAGGAAACGGAGAGAGAGGAGGAGAGTGCGTGGGAGAAAGAGAGGCTGCGGGAAACTGGAGAGAAAGAAGGAGAGGGAGAAGGAGAGTGCATGGGAGAAAGAGAGGCTGCGGGAAACTAGAGAGAAAGAAGGAGAGGGAGATGGAGAGTGCGGCTAGGAAACTGGAGAGAGAGGAGGAATTATCCGGTTGAGAGGAAGGGGGGGGATCCTTTTAAAGAAAAGAGAAGGAAATGTTGTTTTAAAATAAAGAAAGTGGGGGAAAGGAAGGTGGTTGGTCTTTCTTGGGTTATTTGGGCAAGAATTAGGGCAACATTAGGGCATCAAATGACATTTTTACCCCTTCTTTAATCTTTTAGACAAAATGAAGTCGAATTTATTGAGATTTGAACACTAGACCTCCCCAAAATTTCCAGAAACTCCACCAACTGCACTGCATCATCGGCATGTCCTGTTCACATAGAATAAATATAAATTAGTATATTATCATTAAAAAATCATTATATTTATTTATTTCATCTCGGTTTTGTCGAAAAACCGCAAATGCGCTATACTCCATTAATCACATAAAATGACGATGTTTTTAAGTCAGAATTTGATGAAATTGGTACCGTTGGACTTGGTACGCAATTACCTATCATTTCATGCTATTTTACAGATAAAAACATGAGTATGATGCATATGATTACCCTTAAATGATCAATTTAACACTTTATCAGCGGGTGAGAGACGCCTATGAACAATGATCGATTCGGATTGTCTGCTAATTGAAAAATCAGGAGATGATGCGAGAGAAGCTAGAGCGTAAGCTAAGATGTTCTTATTTCAAGGAACATGGATGAAGATCAATTTAGTGAAAAGCTTGGCATAAGCCGAAGTAAGTTCTTGATAAGGCTTGAGCTTAGGATCAAGAGTTCGATATTTAGTGAGTACTTGGCGATGGATCAACTGGCTATCACCCACAATTCTGAGTTTGGTAGCACCATGGAGATGAGCAGCCTCGAGGCCAGCAAGGAGTGCCTTGTATTCAGCTATATTGTTAGTGACTGGAAAGTCAAGCTGAAAGGCTTGTGGAATGGTGACACCTTCAGGTGACAGCTAAACAATGTCGATACCCTTACCGTGAGAATTCAGAGCTCCGTCAAAATGTAGAGTCCACATATCATCTTTGATTTGGTCTATGGACATCAATTCTTCATCCGGAAACTCTGATCGGACTGGATCAAAACGAGGAAGGGGGTGATGAGCGAGATATTCTGCGATGGCATAGCCTTTCATTGCTTTTTGTTGAATGTAAGTGATATCAAATTGAGATAGAAAGCTTTGCCATCGTGCTAACCTATCAGTGAGGATGGATTTCTCAAGGAGAAACTTAATGGGATTCATCCTAGCGATGAGATGAACTTCGTGAGTTAGAAAATAGTGCTTCAGCTTTTGAACCACCCATACAAGTGCTGCACATGTTTTCTCCATTACTGTATAGCTCTATTCTGCGGGGTTGAGAAGTTTAGCGAGATAATAGGCGGCCCTCTCCTTTCCTTCTTCATCTTCTTGTGCTAACCCAGCCCCCACCGCATCATCCAGGACATAAATATATAAAATTAAAGGTTTGTCCGAGGATGGTGGTCTCAAAACAGGAGGACTTGCTAAATAATTATTCAATCTATCAAATGCCTCCTGACACTTATCGTCCCAATCAAATTTGACTCCCGGCTTGGTAAGCTCGTAAAACGGCTTACACCTTTATGAATGTTAGGAGATAAATCGGAGAATAAATTGCAACCTTCCAATTAATCCTCTTAACTCTTTCAAATTCTTGGGAGGTGGCATCTCTCTAATAGCCTTTGCCTTGTTGAGATCGATCTCAATTCCCCGCTTACTGACAATGAATCCAAGTAATTTTCCCGAGGATACCCCGAATACACATTTCTTGGGGTTCATCTTCAACTGATATTCTCTTGATCTTTCCAGAAATCTTGCTAAAACTTTGGCATGCTTAGCCTTAGTCTTAGATTTTACTAACAGGTCATCCACATACACTTCTAGATCGATGTGCATCATGTCATGGGATATCGCCATCATAGCTCTTTGATAAGGGGCTCCAGCATTCTTCAATCCAAAAGACATGACGACATAACAATATGTTCCTCAAGGTGTGGTGAATGATGTTTTCTCTTCATCATTTTATGCCAACTTAATTTGGTTATATCCTGATAATCTATCCATAAATGATAGAGTTTCGTAGCCAGCTGTATTATCAATGAGTACATCAATGTGAGGCAATGGAAAGGCATCCTTAGGACATGCCCTATTCAGATCTCGAAAGTCAATACAGATTCTGACCTTCCCATCCTTTTTCATAACCGGGAGTATATTGGCCACCCATTGTGGATAGAGGACAACTCTAATAAACTTGGCTTTATGCAGCTTATCGACCTCTTCCTTCATCTTCAAAGTCATTTATAGGTGGAATCGCCTTAACTTTTGTTTAACCGGGCTCGCTCTATCCTTTAATGTCAATCGATGTTCCACTAGTGATGAGTCTAACCCTGGCATATCCTCATAGTTCCAAGCGAAAGTGTCCTTATAGTCTTTGAGAACTTGGACCACTGCCTCCTCATCTTTTTCAAAAAGATTTTTACTGACAAGGACAACTTTAGATTCATCTATAGTTCCTAGATTAATCTCCTTGGTAGGCTCTTCTACAGCAGCTGAGGGTTCATCAAATCTTTTCACTCCACTGGCATATGCCTCAGCCGCATCCTCGTCATCTTCCTCATCTTTAGTAATGGGGTCTTTCTCGTGTATCAATTCATACATCCCATATCTATCATTGACCGACTCATCATTTTCACAATCTTCTGACATCTAAATAGGATTCTCTAACAGTTGAGGGATCTATGAACAAGAAAGACATTTGGTAGCTAGATCTTGGAGGTATCTATCTGGGATTCTCCTATCCTTAGATTTCCTAGACTTCCTAACCTGATTAACTTGCCTAGAACTAGACTCCCTAACTTTACTAGACTCCCTATCCTGACCTAATGGGGACGAAGAAGGATAAAAATCATGGGGTACATGAGGAAATATAGGAGAATCTTCCCGAGGGGAGGGACAGAACAAGTCTAGAAGAGAATCTTGCCCGAATGACCCACACGATGGGATACAATCAGACAAGTATGAAGTTTTCTCAACGAGGATTTGGGAGAAGGAAGTTGTTGAATTGGCGTTTTTTTTTTTTTTGAGAAAAGAAGAGTTAATCATGAAACAAGAATGGATATGAATAGGAGGAGAATGAGATGGAGGAAGCGGCACTAAAGCCAAAGGATTGGGGGGATCATACAATAGTATGTCCCAGATTAAATTATAGATCCTCTCCAGGTCAAGAGGAGGTTGAGGAATAAAGTCCCATGGGGACAGAGTAACCATAATGGGCGGAGCCCGTGGGATATCTTCAGTGATGACCCGCGACCAAGTCAGGGTCAGGAGTAGGGTGCGGAATAAAGTGTAAAGGGTGAAGATGCGAGAGGGATAAGTTCCTCTCCAGAGAAAATCAGTAGTATAACCAACTTCATAGGGGTTATCTGGCTCCCCTTCATTTGTTTCCTAGGACAGCAGAATTCTCTTGTCAAAAATGGCGCCAGGCCCTTCAATCAGCTCGTCTATCAGCGGCGGCCATTTCGGCTATGAGGGATCAAGGAATAATTTGTTCAGTGCAATGTACAGATCCCTCAAGTCGAACCACCGGTACCATTCACATTCTGGATCTTGGATTTTCTTCTTTTCATCGGCTACAGAGCCTCCAAGGACTGGTACATCAGTAATTCTGAGCAGTGTCCGGCCAGGTCCCTCCCATATATGTCATGCAGGTCGAACTGGGAAGTGATTATCACTGTGTTATCATTATCATGACTGATTACGGGCCCTTTGACAAAATGTGTATGTACGGTCCACGTCAAGGGATCCCGACCTTCCTTACATGGTGTAGACATTGTTTTCCAAGCCTTCTAGCCATCTTCATCTTCTTGTTGTTGTACGATGTCACGCCTGACTCTTCTTGGCCTATAGCCCAAGCCATTACCGGGTGTCCTTCGACTGTCTTTATGGGGTGTAGTTCTACCTTGCAATTGTGTACCCAAGTCCTTTCCAGGCTGATAGCCACCTTTCATCATAATTTTCCAACCAGGGGTACTCATGCACTTCCCCCGCTTCATAGCATCAATTGGATAGGAATCAAGTGTACTGGCTTTCAAAGGATCAGCCATACGATGACATGTTAGTTTAAGGTGGCCTACAAGCCAATCTAACAATGTAAATCTCGTTCATTTATTAATATAATGGCATAATATTCGTTATGTGTAAATCGCTTTAATTATCGTTTCATAATGAAGTCCGTGAATATGTGCTATGGTGATCAGATTATGATGAGATCATACTAATGAGACTGATCACTTAAACACACATATTCTTAATCGTTCCCAGTCGGAGGATATCCAAGAAGGACATCGGATATCCGGTTAGACTAGTACATATTACTCCTGCTCATATGATGAGGGTGACTGATCTCATAAGTCACTTGTGTGGAGACACTAAGGCGAATCTGTAGGTGCTCATTGGAGAATGAGTTCACTGAACTGATCCGACTGAATCGCTGGATGGTATTGTACCTCACTGTCAACCAGCTTGATTCTATTGTCGCAGTTGCGTGGATGGTCCTCGGACCTGAGACACCAAGGACACCTTGGCGGTGGACTTCTGTACTTTGACCTTGGTCTATGAATCTCTAGCCACGGGATTCTAATACGCCAAGGATTGGGTGCAGCGGAATACCGTCGAAGGGAATTGTGTGTCAATAAGGAATCATTCGCTCTCGGTACTTAGAGAGAGAATGCTCTAGGAAGGATGCGCGAAAGTCCCTGGCCAGGGCGGACGATAATATCGGAAAAGGAGTTTTCCGATATTCATCAGCGGCATCCAATCCAAGTGAGTCGACCGGTTAGGGTTTGACAGCTCGCCATACCCTGAGTTGACTCGAGAGCATTGTACGAATGAAGGATTATATCCACGTGGTAACTGTCGGCGGAAAGGTTCCAAGAGTGGGTTACTTAACCCCAAATACCTTCCGGGTTCACGCGGTGTTGCTTGGCACCCAACGTGATCGGAGGCCCAGTCGAATTCGATGTGCGACATCAATTCGATTGATTAATAAAGGGTTATTAATTAATTAATAAAGCCAGTGAGGAGTCACTGGGCTTGTTGGGCCATTAACTGGACTGGTACTTGGGCCTAGAGGGTCACACGCACATGATTCTCAAGGCGATGGATAAATAAGTGGGTTTTATATAAACCGGGGGTTTTTGTGAAAAACCGCGCGGTTAGTATAAAACATAGCGAACGGGCTGAGCAGGCCAAGCTGCTGCTAACCCTAGCCGCCCCTCCTCAGTTTCTATCTTCCTCTGGAGTCCAGGCAGATCCAGATCTGCTCCGCCGCTTCCCCGAATCCCGTTCGACGGGAAATCGTCTGCGCACTGCGGCGATCATTGCGACGACCAGCGGAGGCTTCGCGGGCTGCGAAGAACGAGGAACTCGAGGATATCCATCGCGGGGAGGATCGCGTGGACTTCGCTAGAGGCCGGGCGCTTGCGCGGCTTGCGGTGTCGCACCAACAGAACCGAACGGCTGCGGATTCGAATCCGCACACGGTGAGAACTTCGATAATCCGATTATCGTATTTTAGTCTTCGAAACGGGAACGGATCGTTGTAAATAATTTTGTTTTTCCGCTGCGTGAGCGATCCGGAGAAACCGAGCAAACCCAACAGTGGTATCAGAGCCAGGTTCCACTGTTTCTCGTCCCGTTTCGGTTTCCGAAATTAATTTTTCTGTGTATTATTCTATGCGTCAGTTCGATCTTTTTGCAGGATCCGTGTTCATGAGATGAACACTAATGTTAAAATAATTTGATTATTTTTATTTCTGCAAATTTTTCGAAATTTTTTTGGGTTCTTTGTGTTCTTTGTGAGACGAAGAATAGTGCAGTTCGGAGGCTTCAATCGGATGTCCCCATGTGATGGGGAGGTGACCAAGAATCCTGGTATGACCAGGGACCTCCCAGTCATCGCTCACACCTGTGACCGGGGCCGGAGAAGCTGTGAGGGGCGGTTGCAGGCGGCCGGTTGGAAAGAATACCCAGTTTTTCCCCCATCTCAAACCCTGAAATCCACCCTATATAGAGGCTCGGGTAGCCTGTTTGGCCACCGCCGGCGGCCCTGCCGACGCCGGGCACGTCGCCGGTGCCGGGGGCACCGCCGGCCGGGGCCGGTACCGCCGGCAGGGGCCGGGCGGCGCCGCTGCAGCACCATCCCCACCTGCAACTGTTGCAGGTTAGGGCTGAAGGGTTTCGGGTGGAAGGGGACGGGCGGTTCGGGCTTGGACCGGCCGGTCAGGTCCCGGTTGGACCGGGCTCGAGGCAGGCACGAGCCAGGTGCGCCTGGCTCGGGCCCAGGCGCACCTGGCTCGAACCCAGGCCCTACAGGGCCCGAGCCAGCTGGGTTTTAAGGGCTGGGCCCTTTTACTTTCAAACCCAAACCCCAAATTAAACCCTTATGCCTTGTTAATTAAATTAAAATTGGACTTAATTTAAATTTTAAAATTATTTAAAATTTTGAATTATTGTTCAATTTTATTTAATTAACTCTTTTATGATTTTGAATCATATTAAACCCCTTTATTCATTGTTGGCCCATTTAATGAAAATAAAATTAGATTTTAATTTAATTCAAAATCTGTTTTTAAAATTTTAATTATTATTCAGTTTTATTAAATTGGGCTTTAATGATTTTATAATCATTATAATTAACAATTGTTGTTAGTCGATTAAAGTTAGTTATTAATTTAAGTGTTAAATTGATAGTTAACTTTAATTAGCTAATTTAAATGTTAAATTAGTACTTATCAGTTAATTAGAGTT
Source organism: Zantedeschia hybrid cultivar (assembly GCA_030544215.1). Classification (NCBI taxonomy): domain Eukaryota; kingdom Viridiplantae; phylum Streptophyta; class Magnoliopsida; order Alismatales; family Araceae; genus Zantedeschia; species Zantedeschia hybrid cultivar. The sequence continues at coordinate 49,558,422 of JARZZO010000009.1, forward strand.
AATTGTTAATTTTAAGTGTTAAGATTAATGATTAATTTTAAGTTAACTAATCTAAGTGTTAGATGAAAATTATTAATTAATTAGTGTTGATTAATAATTTAAATGTTAAATTACTAATTAACATTAATTAACTAATCTAAAAGTTAGATTAGTAGTTAATTAATAATTTAAGTGTTAAATTGTTAATTAACTTTGATGGATTAATCTAAGAGTTAGATTAGTCTTTAAATAGTCTAATTGTTAGATTATTAAGGGGGTTTAATCTAAGTGTTAGATTATTAGAAATGTTCTAATTTACATGGAATAATCTTGAATTATTAATTCGGAGTGTGTGCGCATGTGATGTGTGTTTATTGCTTTTAAATTTAGATTTAATTGCATGTTAAGTTAATAAAATGAGTTTTCGAAATTTAAATACCAATTTTGATTGGATCCCAGCTTTTTGAAAGCCAAAACTTATATATTTTGAAAACTCATTTGTTTTAGCCATGTGATGCGCTGAATCATGTGTGGAATGTTTAAAACACACTGTGGTCATAGATATGCACTTAATTTATTATTCATGTGATGAATGGTTTGTGTGGATCGTGGATGTATGATGTTTATTAATTGTTAATAAATAGAGGTCTGCGCACCTCTCTCTCTCATACTCCGATGTATTTCTACTTCCCTCTCTCTCTTGTACTCGCCATAAGGCCTTCTTCAATTTACTTGTTAATTCTAGAATTAATGTAATATGATAGAGGCAACCGAGGAAAGAGCGAGGACGATCCACAGCTGCAACCAGGAAGGCGAAAAGGTGGAGATCTCTTGCCTATGTGTTTGCAGGTTATCTAATATAATTGTTATGATTAGAATGTGTGTGCGTTTGACTGTTGGCTCCAGTCAAACCCACTGTACTATCCATGACCACACTAATGACATGTATGTGATGCATTGTTTATCTTTTGATTATGAATCAAAGCAGGTTATAGTATTTAGTAAATATATACGATATATTTATATACAATCACCTAGGAGAGACCAAGATAAAAGTTATCCAAATACCCTCAGATAAACTCTAAGCCGTAACGCGAGTAGTTAAGAACTTACCGCGTAGTCTACCATCGTTATAGTCATAGGATTCGAATCACTTTAGGCAGGTTTGTTGTACTATCCACAAGGCATGCTTAATTGGGAGGAGAGACTGTGGCTATGGCATTAGATGCCTATAGATCGGAGTAGAGGAACCATGTAGCTTTGTTGTGCTATCCACAAGGGCTGCATGCAAATCTATGCTCGTCACGTAATGATGGTTAGCTTAGACCATAATTAGTGGTTTGTTGTGCTATCCACAAGGCCATTAAATCTATGGGGACCGAAGCTATGATCAGATTTTGCAAGGAGTTGCAAGTCCCATGAGTTGGGTGCTCTCTGATTGTATTACAGTTTGTTGTGCTATCCACAAGGCTGTAATGCAAGTCATTGAGATTCTGATCCCCACTAGGAGACTGTCGGCGTCTCCCGTTCTGTATAACTGAGGGTTATACAGTCCGTCGAAAATTAGTAAGAGTTAAACTTGAACAAAAGACCATGTCTTGTTTAAAATTTTAATAATTGAACATCTGCTAAATAGATTTTACTTATCTCCTGTAGGGAATTATGTCGTCGAATAACCCACTCCGTGGCATACTTGATGCCATTTTGACTTACTTGATCTACTCGGATTGGTTCAGAAGCCTGAAGAATGTCTTCAGATCTGAACGCAATAACTTTGTCCCTGGAGCTGATCCTCTTGCTGAATCGGCATTAGATGCCCCTGAAGCAGAGATGATAGCTAACGATAAAAGATCGAAGGACAAAGGAGAAAGAGTAGTGAAGGGTGACTGCTTATACTATAAGTAGTATGGTCACTGGAAGAGGAACTGTAAGGAGTTTCTTTATGATAAAGCTCATGGGAGAGTGAAGCTGTCTGAAGCTTCAGATATCTATATGATAGATATCAACTTATCAGTTAGAGATTCCACATCTTGGGTATTGGATACCGGATGTGCTTCTCATATCTGTCATGATGTGCAGATGCTGACAAATAAGCGCAAGCTGAGACAAGGTGAGGTGGAATTGAGGCTAGGAAACGGCGCAAAAGTTGCGGCGATTGCTGTTGGGACAGTAAACCTCAGGCTTCCATCGGGAGACACCTTACTATTGGAAGATTGTTATTATGTTCTTAGCATAATAAAGAACATCATATCAATATTTTATTTGGACAAGATAGGATATAGGTTGACAATTGAGAATAGAAGTTGTTCGATTTATTATGGTAATAAATCAAGAGCTTCAGCATCTTTAGTCAACGGTCTATATCTATTAGATGTTTCTTATTACAATCTTCAGATTGATAATGCTCTTAAGAAGAGCAAGAATTGTGTGAACCAGGCCTACATATGGCATTGTAGACTTGGACACATTGGCGAAAGCAGGTTGCACAAGTATGGTTACTTAACAGCATTCGATTATGAATCGTTTGCAACATGCGAATCCTGCCTTATGGGAAAGATGGCAAAATCTCCATTTGTTGGACATGGAGAACGTGCCAAGGACATTCTGGAACTAATACATACGGATGTATGTGGTCCAATGTCCACCCAAGCCAAAGGTGGCTTTTCTTACTTCATCACGTTCACCGATGACTTCTCAAGATTCGGCTACGTGTACTTAATGAAGTACAAGTCGGAAGCATTTGAGAAGTTTAAGGAGTTCAAGAATGAGGTGGAGAAGCAGTTAGGAAAGAGTATTAAAGCTCTTCGATCAGATCGAGGAGGAGAATACTTGAGTACTAATTTCACACAATTCTTAAAGGATAATGGTATCCTTTCTCAGCTGACCCCTCCATATACACCACAAATGAATGGTGTATCAGAAAGGAGGAATCGCACCTTGTTGGACATGGTGCGATCCATGATGAGCTTTTCAGGATTACCAGTGTCCCTCTGGGGGTATGCTCTAGAGTCAGCAGCATACCTACTGAACAGAGTACCCAGCAAGTCTGTGGCCTCTACTCCATATGAGATATGGAAAAGCAGGAAACCAGAATTTAAGCATGTTAAAGTCTGGGGTTGTCCTGCTCATGTAAAGAGGCATGATCTAGACAAGCTGGAATCACGAACTGATAAATCTAGGTTTGTGGGATATCCAAAGGAAACCTTTGGATACTATTTTTACCATCCTGGTGAACAAAAGGTGTTTGTCGCCAGGAAAGCTGTCTTCCTAGAAGAGGAATACCTTCTCCAGGAGGACAGTGGGAGTAAAATAGTACTGGAAGAGGTTCCAGATTCCCAAACAGCTGCATTATCATCAGATGAGATATCAGTTCCTGAATCTGTTCAGGTACACACAGATGAGCCTCGTAGATCTGGTAGAGTACCTAGACTACCCGAACGATATGTGGGACATATCGCTGAAGGTGAGTCTAAGGTACAATATAATGAGGATGATGATCCTAAAACCTACCAGGACGCTATAGAAGGCCCAGAAGCCGAGAAATGGCGAGAAGCCATGAACTCAGAAATCCAGTCCATGTACACCAACCAAGTTTGGAACTTGGAGGACTTGCCCGAGGGTATTGTACCCATCAGTTGCAAGTGGATCTTTAAAAGAAAGATCGGTGCTGATGGACGCATCGACACTTATAAGGCAAGGTTGGTGGCAAAGGGACATCGTCAAAGGCAAGGAATTGACTATGACGAGACTTTCTCACCAGTTGCCATGATAAAGTCGATCAGAATTCTGCTCGCCATTGCTGCACATTTTGATTATGAAATTTGGCAGATGGATGTGAAGACTGCCTTCCTCAATGGTAACCTTGAGGAAGAGGTGTATATGATACAACCAGAAGGTTTCACATCCAAAGAATCTCCAGATAAAGTGTGCAAGCTTCAGAGGTCCATTTATGGATTGAAGCAAGCTTCCCGGAGCTGGAACATAAGATTTGACGAGGTTGTCAAGTCTTATGACTTCATTAAGAATGAAGATGAGCCTTGTGTGTACAAGAAGACCAGTGGGAGTGCAGTCACTTTTCTAGTTCTTTACGTAGATGACATACTACTCATTGGAAATGATGTAGCTATGATGTCATCAGTAAAGATCTGGCTGTCGAAAAATTTCTCCATGAAGGATTTGGGAGAAGCATCCTACGCATTGGGAATACGGATCTATAGAGATAGATCAAAGAGGATGCTTGGAATGACCCAATCCTTGTACATAGATACCATAGTCAAAAGGTTTCGCATGGAAAATTCCAAGAGAGGTTTCATACCGATGAGACATGGAATCCATCTCTCAAAGGAGCAGTCTCCTAAGACTCCTAATGAGAGGGCATTCATGGATAGAATACCCTATGCCTCTGCCATAGGATCTATCATGTATGCCATGTTATGTACACGGCCTGATGTTGCATTTGCTCTAAGTGTTACGAGCAGATTTCAGGCTGATCCAGGCGAAGAGCACTGGAAGGCAATGAAATACATCCTTAAGTACTTAAGAAGAACTAAGGATATGTTTCTTGTCTATGGAGGAGGTGACTTGAAACTGCGAGGCTTTACTGACTCGAGTTTCCAGTCAGATCCAGATGATAGCAAGTCAACATCTGGATTCGTATTTACAATGAACGGAGGGGCAGTGTGCTGGAAGAGTTCCAAGCAAGTAACCACTGCAGATTCGACGACTAAAGCTGAGTACATCGCTGCAGCTGAAGCCGCCAAGGAAGCAGTGTGGTTGAAGAAATTCATCACCGACCTCGGCGTAGTTCCCAGCATCTCTGAGCCTGTTCCACTGTTGTGCGACAACAATGGAGCGATTGTGCAAGCGAAAGAGCCACGGTCTCATCAGAAATCGAAGCATATTCTGAGGCGCTTTCACCTTATCAGAGAGATCATATCCAGAGGAGATGTAGTAGTGGAAACAGTTCCATCTGTCGACAATGTAGCAGATCCACTGACAAAGCCGTTGGCTCAAATATTGTTTGAGCGTCACCTAGAGTCTATGGGCTTATTGTATAAAGGTGATTGGCTTTAGTCCAAGTGGGAGATTGTTAGTTTAAGGTGGCCTACAAGCCAATCTAACAATGTAAATCTCGTTCATTTATTAACATAATGGCATAATATTCGTTATGTGTAAATCGCTTTAATTATCGTTTCATAAGGAAGTCCGTGAATATGTGCTATAGTGATCAAATTATGATGAGATCATACTAATGAGACTGATCACTTAAACACACATATTCTTAATCGTTCCCAGTCGGAGGATATCCAAGAAGGACATCGGATATCCGGTTAGACTAGTACATATTACTCCTGCTCATATGATGAGGGTGACTGATCTCATAAGTCACTTGTGTGGAGACACTAAGGCGAATCTGTAGGTGCTCATTGGAGAATGAGTTCACTGAACTGATCCGACTGAATCGCTGGATGGTTTTGTACCTCACTGTCAACCAACTTGATTCTATTGTCGCAGTTGCGTGGATGGTCCTCGGACCTGAGACACCAAGGACACCTTGGCGGTGGACTTCTGTACTTTGACCTTGGTCTACGAATCTCTAGCCACGGGATTCTAATACGCCAAAGATTGGGTGCAGCGGAATACCATCGAAGGGAATTGTGTGCCAATAAGGAATCATTCGCTCTCGGTACTTAGAGAGAGAATGCTCTAGGAAGGATGCGCGAAAGTCCCTGGCCAGGGCGGACGATAATATCGGAAAAGGAGTTTTCCGATATTCATCAACGGCATCCAATCCAAGTGAGTCGACCGGTTAGGGTTTGACAGCTCGCCATATCCTGAGTTGACTCGAGAGCATTGTACGAATGAAGGATTATATCCACGTGGTAACTGTCGGCGGAAAGGTTCCAAGAGTGGGTTACTTAACCCCAAATACCTTCCGGGTTCACACGGTGTTGCTTGGCACCCAACGTGATCGGAGGCCCGATCGAATTCGATGTGCGACATCAATTCGATTGATTAATTGATTAATAAAGGGTTATTAATTAATTAATAAAGCCAGTGAGGAGTCACTGGGCTTGTTGGGCCATTAACTGGACTGGTACTTGGGCCTAGAGGGTCACACGCACATGATTCTCAAGGCGATGGATAAATAAGTGGGTTTTATATAAACCGGGGGTTTTTGTGAAAAACCGCGCGGTTAGTATAAAACATAGCGAACGGGCTGAGCAGGCCAAGCTGCTGCTAACCCTAGCCGCCCCTCCTCAATTTCTATCTTCCTCTGGAGTCCAGGCAGATCCAGATCTGCTCCGCCGCTTCCCCGAATCCCGTTCGACGGGAAATCGTCTGCGCACTGCGGCGATCATTGCGACGACCAGCGGAGGCTTCGCGGGCTGCGAAGAACGAGGAACTCGAGGATATCCGTCGCGGGGAGGATCGCGTGGACTTCGCTAGAGGCCGGGCGCTTGCGCGGCTTGCGGTGTCGCACACCTGATATTCAAAGAATGAGTGGTAACAAGAATCGACATACTCGTGACCTTAATAATCCGTCCCTTGTATGGGAATTTAAGGCATTGATGATTTGTAGAAGAGATTACCTCAAAGGACTTAATGTAAGGACGGCCAAGGATACCCTTCAAAGATAGATCGATTTCCAAGAAGTGGAACTCGACCTCATCATGACAAACAGGGCCTAACTCTACCTTCAAATAAATCATTCCCAGAAGAGAACGGGTAGAATTGTCACAGGCCATAACAGAAATTGGAGAAGGTGACCATTTCTCCTTGGGTATACCACACAGTTCAAGGGTCTTTGGTGATAGAACATTGATCGAGACCCCTATGTCACCCAAGCATGTATCCACGGCCTTCTTGCAGATGTTGACCGTAATGCTCAGAGCTATGCTTCTAGCTACTGGTGGTGCTAGTTCCGAAGTATGGAATGAAATAGAGGGTTGATCCCCCTGAGGAACTAACAGTGTAGTGATTTTTTTCACCGGCACGTCTTTGTTGACCATTACCTTCTGCAGGTACTCCATCAGAGTTTCCTGATGGATCTTGGATCTCTTAATCAAATCGAACACGGAGATTCGTGCCGGTGTTCTGTCTAATTGTTTTAACAGGTCATACTGAGTGCCTGGTGCACTCTCATCATTATGTACTTCTTCTAGCGACTGTGATGGGCCGTCTCTGACCGTGGACTAAGGAAAGACCTTGTTAAAGATCCTCCTGTTGGGTTTTCTCGGTTTCTCCAGATCGCCCACGCAACGGAAACTAAAAAATACAGCGATCCGTTCCTATTTCGTAATTTAAAATACAAGATAATCGGATTATCTGTTCTCACCGTGTGCAGATTCGAATCTGCAGCCGTTTGGTTCCATCGGTGCGACACCGCAAGCCGTGCAAGTGCCCGGCCTCTAGAGAAGTCCACGCGATCCTCCCCGCGACGGATACCCTCGAGTTCCTCGTTCTTCGCAGCCCACGAAGCCTCCGCCGGTCGCCGCAATGATCGCCGCAACGCACGGACGATTTCCCGTCGAACGGGATTCGGAGAAGCGGCGGAGCAGATCTGGATCTGCCTGGGTGCCAAAGAAAGACAAAAACTGAGGAGGGGCGGCTAGGGTTAGCAGCAGCTTGGCCTGCTCACCCCGTTCGGTATGTTTTATACTAACCGCGTGGTTTTTCATAAAAACCACCGGTTTGTATAAAACCCACTTATTTATCCATCGCCTTAAGAATCATGTGCGTGTGACCCTCTAGGCCCAAGTACCAGTCCAGTTAATGGCCCAATAAGCCCAGTGACTCCTCACTGGCTTTATTAATTAATTAATAACCTTTTATTAATCAATTAATCAATCGAATTGATGTCGCACATCGAATTCGACTGGGCCTCCGATCACGTTGGGTGCCAAGCAACACCGCCTAAACCCGGAAGGTATTGGGGTTAAGTAACCCACTCTTGGAACCTTTCCGCCGACAGTTACCGCGTGTATATAATCCTTCATTCGTACAATGCTCTCGAGTCAACTTAGGGTATGGCGAGCTGTCAAACCCTAACCGGTCGACTCACTTGGATTGGATGCCGCTGATGAATATCGGAAAACTCCTTTCCTGATATTATCGTCCGCCCTGGCCAGGGACTTTCGCGCATCCTTCCTAGAGCATTCTCCCTCCAAGTACCGAGAGCGAATGATTCCTTATTGACACACAATTCCCTTCGACGGTATTCCGCTGTACCCAATCCTTGGCGTATTAGAATCCCGTGGCTAGAGATTCGTAAACCAAGGTCAAAGCACAGAAGTCCACTGCCAAGGTGTCCTTAGTGTTTCAGGTCCGAAGACCATCCACGCAACTGCGACAATAGAATCAAGCTGGTTGACAGTAAGGTACAATACCATCCAGTGATTCAGTCGGATCAGTTCAGTAAACTCATTCTCCAATGAGCACCTACAGATTCGCCTTAGTGTCTCCACACAAATGACTTATGAGATCAGTCACCCTCATCATATGAGCAGGAGTAATATGTACTAGTCTAACCGGATATCCGATGTCCTTCTCGGATATCCTCCGACTATGAACAATTAAGAATATGTGTGTTTAAGTAATCAGTCTCATTAGTATGATCTCATCATAATTTGATCACTATAGTACATATTCAAGGACTTCATTATGAAACGATAACTAACGCGATTTACACATAATGAATATTATGCCTATTTTATTAATAAACGAACGAGATTTACATAGTCAGATTGGCTTGTAGGCCACCTAAACTAACACCTCCCACTCCGGAGCATGTGTTCTTCAATAGTGGAAGGTCCAGGTGACAGTTTGAGCACCGCGGGGTTGGTGGGTGGTTTAGATGGTGTGGGGGGTTGGTATGTAGGTGATGGTATGGGTTGTTTGGTAAAGGCATGGTGCGGATGAGGGGTTTAGAGGGTTGGATGGTGGAGGGGTAAGTGGTCGGTGTGGGTGAAGTGGGAAATGGCATACAGAGCAATGGTTTGGATGGTTGTATGGTACTGGGATAAGCGGTTGTGGTAGGTGATGTGGGGAATGGTATGCGGAACAATGGTTTGGATGGCAAGAGGGGTGTATAGTTGGCTTGCGGAGGATTATTCGATGGAGGCGTGGTGATGGAGGGGATAATGGGTTTAATAGTAACGGGTTGCGGTTTGGGTATATGGAGAATGTGGCGTGGTGGTTGCTCGGCGGTGCTCGAGAGGTGACCTGTTGAGTAAATAGAGGAAGAGTCCTCTACCTTCCATTGTTGCCCTCGGTTAGCCTCAGACTGTCTATTCGTCAAAATGGGGGCAATTTGATTCTGATGTTGATGCTCCGGTAGTGGGTTTTGTACTATACCCATGTTCGAAGGTGTTGCCGCCTATGCTGGCGCTCTCTGTTGTTGTTGTTGCTGTTGTCGGTGTTGGTGTTGTTGTTGTTGTTGTTGCTGTTGAGGTCTTCTTGCCTTCAAGGCAAATATGTATTTCCTCATCTACTCCTAGTCAATGCCCCCTTGTTCGTTGAGATCATTGATGTAATCTCGGAATTGGAAGCAAGCATCTATCATGTGCCCAGGTTGTCTATGAAAGAAACAGTACCTGGAGGCATCGGCATTCTGGGGCCAGACTGTTTTCTCTCTAGGCAAGACTAAGGCATTGGCTGCCATCAAGGCATTAAAGATGTCCAATAGAGATTCTGGGAGTGCTGGGTATGCTGCCCCTTTCGGGCCTAGATGTTACCTCTGCTGATTATAATCGCCGAGAGGAGGTACATTATGATATGCCGGCGGTGCGCGCAACTGGTACTGTTGCTGTGAAGGCTGGTACTACAGCTGTTGTGGTTGTTGGTACTACTGATTCGGTGGCTGCTGGTACTACTGCTACTGTGGGTGCTGGTACTACTGGTTCGGTGGCTACTGGTACTGTTGGTTCAGTGATCTGTAACTTTGCTGGTTTGGAGGTCTATAACCTTACTGGTTTGGCGGTTGTTGGTTTCTCACGAACTGGGGTTGATTATTGTTCATGATGCTGACTTGCTTGTGGAAGAACGTGCCCTCAGTTGTCAGACCCGTGCTAGGAGAGTTTGGCACGACAAGCTTCCGAGGTGGAGGTATGTTGGGTCGGTGAGGATCAAACACGCTGGAGAAGGTAGCATCCTTGAAGGCGTTCTGACAGTAACGCGCCCTCTCATAGAGTTCCGTCATGTTGGTCAGGTTGTTCAATGCAAGGACCATCTTGTATGGGGGGGTGGCATTGGAGACCACCATTTTGACCTATTCGGATTCGGACATATAATCTTTAATTTTCTCTGCCATACTCCTCCATCTATCGGCGAATGTGATGAAGTCTTTATCGGACTTCATTTTCTCTCCAACCAGATCAGTTATGGACAAAGATGACGCGACTCTGTCCTGGTATCGTTGAATAAATTTCCTTGATACGATTCTATAATCTTCCACCTCAGACGGATCTAATGAGAAGAACCATTCGAGGACTGGTCCCTCTAATGATTTTCTGAATAGGAATGCCAACGACCTCTTGTCGTTCTGCCAGAAGGAGGATTCGTACATAAACTCCTTCAGGTGGGTGAAGGGGTTACCAGTACCATTGTATTTCCTATACACTGGCATTTCTGAAGGTGGTAAGTGAAACACAAGCAAGTTTGGAAGATTGATCTCAGGCGCAGCCTTGACTCCCATCATCTTCTAGAAATTGTTGAACTACTCATCCATGCGTTCCATCTTCGCGAGCAGGGCTTGAATTGTTGGATCAACTTGGGGAGGAGGTGGTGGTGGTACATGATACACCTGCTGCCTGGAATATGCGGGGCAAGGTGGACAATAAGGTTGTGGTCCGGCAGCGCTTCCGCCATGCCCGAGGGCATTTTGGTAAGTTGGCGTTGACGGTTTGGCCGATTGCCTTGAAGAGGACAATTGTGGCCCAACCGGTCGAGAAGTTGAAACATGAAGGCCTTCTATGGCCTGATGAATAGAGGAAGTTTGCTTGGGAGGAGGTTGAGGAATAACAGGGGGAATTATGGAAATTGGTTCAGCAGAATGTAAGGGTATCTTTCCCTTCAAGATGGATTGGATCGCCTCAAGCTATTGATGATTCATATGGGAGGCTAAAACCCCCAAGGCGGTAACTAGATCGGAGGGATTGGTGGATGAGGGCTCATTTGGGTCAATGGCTCCCTCAAAGATAGGATTAGACACCGCATGCATATGCGGAGGAAGATCAACGCCAGAATTGTATTGATCATGAATGACAAGAGGAGGGATATGGGGGTTTCCCTCATGCTCAGATAAGTAGGACTGGGGATCACGGGGGGCATTAGCATTTCCCCCATTCTCATAATGATAATCGGATTTAGGAGGGGCATTAACATCTCCCTCGTAGTTAACCAAAGCATCTGAAGCCATACTCAAATCTCTACCTGATCGAAGCAACATGGTATTAGATTTTTCAACAAAGATTTGCAGGTAAGTTGTGCAGAGATTAGACAAACAAGTGGATGTTTAACGTTGTTTTAGAATTCCTTGTTAGATTATTTGGATTTTTAACCACAAATTCACTCAACGGGTAGGATCCTAGTTTCAATTCAGTTTCCACCGTTATATTCTAAGGCTCTTTCTCACAACCACATGAAAATCTAACTAGGACTTCAATTAGTACAACCAGCCCGATAAACAAGGAGGAATACCTTGATTTTGAGGACTTACGGAGGTCTTAAACATTAACCACTCTAGTATGATCGAGGGACCGACCCAATCAGAGAGAGGTGAAGATGTCAAGAAATGTGTTCCTATGAGAAAGGTGGGGGTTAGCCCCAGTGCATATGACCTGTGGCCAGGATGGCCTCTAATGCTTAATACATAATGGGTAGATAGCAGTCAAATCAAAGATCTAAGGACTGATGAACAAAACAAAAATCTGGTTTAATCGCGTCGCTGTAACCCGACGCTATTCAAAACATAACTTTATTTTATTCGCAGAACCCCAGGTAGCAGACAAGAAGAAAATTAGCCTAAATGGCGTCGGGGTATGGCGATGCAGTTCGAAAATGAGTCGTTGTTCCTAGACGCTGTTTAAGATGCAAAAACAGCAAATAAGAAGGAATTTTTGGATCAATTCCCTCTCAACTTATTATGATAAAGCAGTAAATGATCAGCTCATACGAATTTTTTTTTTTTTTTTTTTTAACAGGATGATTTATTATTCAAACCAAACAAAACTCAATCAATCACACACATTCATATCATAATCACAATACTTTTAAACAATCAACGGGAGGGCAAAATCTTGCTGCAAGGATGTGCACGTGGTGCATGTAGGAATAACAATTAAACTAAAAACTCACCGATTGGTGAGAACATGCCCGAGGGACACAGGTGATGCACCGTGGGTGCCCGATTGATAAAAGTAAGAACAAAAGAGTTTAAAAGACGGCGAGACCAAGTCCCACCGTGATCACCAAAAAATTGTGCGTGCTCAAATCGTGATGTGTAAAATCATGAAAATTTGTTAATTAAATGACAATAAAAATCTATTAAAAACTAAGTGTGATCGTCAGAAAGCTTTTGACTAAAAGCTTCAAAAGATAAAGGATGATCGCTTACCTGTTTTGAAGTTGGGAGACTGTCGAATTCTTGATTCCTTCTCTTCAGCCGGCTGAAGAAAAAGAGTCCTTCTAACGCTTCTGTTCTTGCTTGGATTTGAGCATTTTATGGGTCTTTCTTTCTGCTCCAATTCTTCTTTTAATGATGATCTCCGCTTGATCTTCTTGGTGATTGTACCTTGCAAAAAAATAAAGAAAGAGAAAGGAAACTAATAAGAACTTAATAGAGTGTAGAATTTATTCTAATCAGAACTGTAATCATGTAACTAAACAGAATCACTCACTTGTTATGTAGTCTTTTTAACTCCTTTAGCATGTGGGTTGGAAATTATGAATGTTGTGAGTGTGTGAATAGCATGCAGTGATGATTATGAAATTATGATACTAATGAGGATGAAAGTAAGAGAAAGAATGAATGAAATTGAATGACCCCTGGAAGCCTTAGTCTTGAATGGACGAAGAGGATGAAGAAATGATGAAGCTCTTCTTTCAAGACTCCTAGAATTAGTCGTGCAACGGCTCGATCCTTCTTTAACTCCTTCAGCGTTTGGACGTCGTCTCTCTCTTAAATTCTTTACTTTTTTTCCTTCTTCATAAACTTGTGTATTTATAGACTTAAATTCAAGACTCTCACGTGCATCCGCGGTCACTTATGGATTAACATGAAAGAATTTGGAGCTAATCCAACCAAGAAACAGATAAACACAAGTTAATTCATCATTATCTATAATTAACTAAAACACGTCTCCTAAGAGAGACATCTTTTAGCTTAATTAAGATAAAGATAAACTCGAGAAAAAGAAACAGAAACACTTTAAGTCACCTAAATAGCGTTATGGTAGGCAGACGTCTTTTAGTCAATTAATTAAACATCAAATTAAAAATCGAAATAGGAATAAAACCCTTAATGGCGTCTTTATAGGCCGATGTCTTTTAGAATTTTTTATATTCGATTAAAAATCTGAATTAAAATTAATTTCATTAATAAACTTAAATAGTGTCTGTCTTGCCTAATATTATTTAGACAATTAATCCAGTAAAATAATAAAAATTAACTAATGATTAAATATCAGACTATTTTGAGACATTATTATACCATATGAAATTTACTCAAAATGATGTCAAAATCAACGTGTCTACACCACTCAATGCTAATAATATAATAATTGAAAAGTTATAATAACAAATATATCTAATTCACAATTTTTCATATAGCATTAAATAAAAATATGATAGAAAATAAAATGGTAATGTCTAAATAAAATTATATACATATGATACAATCATATAACAAAGAGCAAATGATGATCATAGGTATGAAACTTAACTTATCCAAGTGTTACATACACATACAAGTCAAAATACATGATTTTACATACAAAATAGCTACTTATAGAGTCAATACGGTCATATATATGGAAAATCATAGCAAAGTTTATGCCAATAGATTACTAGATAGAAACGTACGCTCCCAAATTTTCTCGCAATTTTTGACTGACTATCATATTTTTCGGCCATTAAGAATACTTTTCAGAGCTAAAAAATTAATAAATATGACTAAAAATAACAAAAAAATCCAAAAAATATCCAAACTTAACAAACATGACAAATTGATCATGTGTAAGGCGTACGCAAAGTTTCATGCAATTTGGAGTTCCATGAGTGAGATAAAATCTCAAGTGAGAATTTAAGAACTTGAGTCAAATTTGGTTAATAGAATAAATAGTAGAATAATAATGAATAAATTTTTAAAAATTATAAATTTTACAGACAATTAGATTTCATCATGAAAATTGCGATAAAAATTTCAAATTATTTGGATAAATATTTATGGAGTTATGGCTAATCGAAATTCAGTCAAAAGTGCGAACTGTCATCAGTCTAGGTAGACTGCATAGGTTAATAAAATATTTATGAAATAGATAGTAAAAAATTCAAAAAAATGTGAAATTTAATGGGAATAAAGTAGACACCTAGATCAAGTTTTGGGCAAATTTCATATCAATCTGACATCAGACGATTGAGAACAGACATCAAAAAGTTCAGAGGGAAACTAAGTATTGAACTGGTGCACTATTACAATAGGTCGATCAACCATGTCGTATAAGTCGACCGATTTTGACCAAAGCAAGTTAAAACATGGAATTTTCAATAGTTTATGATATCTTCTTCTAATCCAACGGTTCTCAATCAAATCTAATGATGTTCTTAACATATTTAAACTTTGAAAATAATCAATTTTTTATATAACACAATTTATTCATATGACAGGTTATCATTCTACCTTTGAAGGAAGGACAAACCAACCCTTCCAATACTTCTCTAGCACTCAAACTCCAGTTCCTCATGATCCAAAGCTTCTCCCACATCCTCTAAACTTCCAAAAACATAATTCGTAATTAGAATCAATCTCCAAAAGAATTAACTAAGAATGCACTCTATGTTCTTCAAGAATAAGAAATGAATTTATCCTTAGAAGAGAACTACAAGTAGGAAGATTCATGCTCACCGTCAAGGATTTATTTAGTCCTTTCCCTTCTTAATTCAACTCAAAATAAGTCATCTTCGTGTTGGAGTAGAACTCCCACTAGGAAAGACTTAGTGAACAAGTTAAATAGCTCTCCTAGTACAATTAAAACTCAATTTTCGCAGCCATTTGTTTCCTATCTAAAAGTCATTAAACTCAACCCCATAAACGTTGAAATTAGTAAAAACTCATTTGACAAAGTTGTATAACTTAATTTTTTTTCTTTCTAACAGTATTAAGATCATAATTTTTTGTTAACGAACATCATCGTCAATTTATTGGGCTGCTCTCACGCACCCTGTGAATCTAAAAATTTGACTAACTGTTGAACCACCTAATTTCCTATTCAAAATACTAAGGGGTCCAATGAGCCTCATTTGACTTAACTAATAACTTTCTTATTCCCGAATCCATTATTAACTTGAATAATAGACCGTAAATGAAGTTAAGTTATCTTGGCATATTAATTAAGTTAATTAGATTTATTTAATTAACTAAATTAAGTTTACTAATTCAATATCTATTAACTAAATGAAATGGATTCAAGATTTAAGGTATAACATAGCATCCTGCTGCGTGTTGAGATAACTGTGTTCATCCAATGAAGTGCCTCCATATGCCACAGACAAGGAAGAAGTTTAGCATCGTCGGCCAGGGCGGCCTTGGGCCCATCATGGTGTGGTTTGGTAAGGCCTTCGGTTGCACATTACAGTCATGCTCTATCTCAAGATAGAGTAATACTTGTTGCCCTGATGGTGCGGTTTACGTTGCCCCTCAATACGGTGGGTAAATGAAAAAAATTATTTTTTGAAAATTTATTTAGACGGGTTTAGAGGTGTCCTACATGTTCTTATAGTCCGATCTCCGATCGGACGACTTAAAAAATCTGAAAAAATAAAAATTGGGTCTCAATGAATAGTAAAAAAAAAAAGATCTTAATTGGTCTAGCCCAATAACAGTTTTGAATTTTTCAAATTATAAGACACTTTGGAGTCCACTTAAAAAGTTTTTAAAAAATAATTCTTTTTCATTTATCCACTGCACTGCAGCAAGTATTACTCGCCAAGATAAATGTGTTCACCCCCAAAAGGCGCCACCACACGTTGCGGCGTGGGAAGAAGCTCATTGTCATCGGCCTGTGCGGCCTTGGGCACGTCGTGGTGAAGTTCGGCAAGGCCTTCGGCCTACACATCATGGTGATCAGCACCTCCCTTTCCAAGAAGGATGAAGCCATCGCCTTGGCGCCAACGACTTCCTCATGAGCACCGATGCTGAGCAGATGAAGGTATATAAAACTCCATGGCTAGCTAGTACTTGCTGCAGAAGAGAGACTCCTGAAGGAGAGTTAGCCACGATTCATGGATCCGTTCGTTTTCACGAGCAGGGGTTTGGACTCTCTCGCATGCAAGAGCGGGGGGAGGGAGGTCGGGGCAACATGAACAGCAACCTGACCAGTTAGAAAAGGACAGTATAGAACACCTCTCCGATTGTAAGACCCTCATATCTGTCATCGAGCTTGCCAAGAACATGACTGGGATCACCTTAACTTGCAGGTCCGGAAGACACTAGTATTACGTTGGGGGTCATGATCTATAGATATCTACTTGGAGGAAATGAACTTAAAGGAGACAAAATAAGAAGGGGAGATTGCCGACAGACGACCGTGTAGAGGCAGTGCAGCTGACAAGAACAGAGTACGAGGGGAAGGAGGGAAGGGGACTAACGTTACGTGCCGCTTCTTTCGGGGCTTCTTGTGATTTTTGGAACCGTTAGATCATGAGCATCCAGCGGTTGAGTTTTGGTGGCGAAATAGAACCCTATCACTGGTGGCAGCGGATCTTGCCTATATATATAGAGAAATGAGAGAAATGTTATTGTGCGGACCACAGATAGTACAAAGTTTGAATTCTGTAATGGGCAATCAAATTAAAATTTCAAGAGATGGAAACAATCTTAAAGATAACTGACATTATTATTATTTTTAAAAAAAATTTAGACCATTCGATCATGAAGATAAAAATGACATTTAATCGGACGACTAGGTTAAAATTCACGAATGATTAATATTAAGTCTCAAGAGATGAGAACAAACCTAAGAGGTTGGAGTTCATGGTAAACATTTTGACTAGAACGGTATAACTATAACATGTCTAAAGATATTGTGGATATTTGTAAGAATACGTGAGAGTCGGGGTATGCATATAACAGTATACATACAAGTGTGTATTTTTAAATATTTGGTTTTAGACTTGATGTAAAGAGCTGAATACTCGGTCAATAAAAATTAAAAAAAATTATGCTATATATATAAATAATAAAAATGAAATTTATGATATGAACCGAACCAACGTGTTGAATGGTCTAAAGTCAGATAAGCTCAAACTCACTCATTTAATCGAACAAGCCTAACTTGACATGCAAGTCAGGCTCGTTTGGCTAAATGGATCGAGTCAAATTCCAAGTCTGAGTCGAATTCAAAGTGTGGTGGCAATGTTGGGGGTTTTGTCTTTTTTCTTTTTTATAATTTTCAAGGTCAAATCTACTTCAATATCCCATTAATTAACTCGACCTCCACTCCCAGCCGCAATCGTGTGCGGTCCAAATTAGTGAAGTGCCCGAAAGGTTTTACCTTATTGCCAGCCCTACAAGGACGGCGAGTGTGTACGTGCGGGAAATAAGTAGGAGATAAAACGTAATTTCCTCAATACACCCCTCTCTGAACTGTTTCCCTTTGTTGACAAGCTAGCTCCTGTCTTATCTACTCACCATTTTGCCTTGAGCATGATGTCCTCCATTATGAGATCTCTTGGAATTGTTGAGACAGAAGCCACCTATCCTACTATAGATCATTATGTGTTCCTCCGTTTCATGCTGTCACCCTCTTAATAATGCACAACTGCAAACAAATTTTAAACATAGAGAGATGGGTTTGTTGTAGACTTTAGAACTAGGTCACAGTATTTAAATTTAAACTTATTGAATGTTTCAAACATATGGCGAGGATTATCAATGAAATTTGACCTGAAATTGACCACATTGATGTGGTTATGACGTTGGAAAGGTTTGAAAATTTTGACCTTTGGACTAACGGGGCCTGTTAGTTGACCCACCACGCCCATGATCATGATGGGAACTCCTCAAAATGGATAGGAAGAACCACTGTGTGAAACTACGAACCTTGGGTGGCAAGCATATCCATCGACTCCTCTAACACAAAACGTTTTCTCCACTAATTAAAGAATCGGAACACACCACACGAACTTTGGGTCGAGCAGACCACCTAAAACTCAGCAGTCCACAAAAAAACAAATGGGCTATTGAAAGGGTCCTATAACTACTCCGCTAGGGGTTTTTCCCTCCCATGGGTGGCCTACATCCACTGGATCAGCTAACAGCAGTTCATCATAAAGAGAGGGAAGGTGGGAGGATCAAAAGTCACCTTTGCCCAACTAAAGGGGGAAAGAATTCTTCTTGGCAAAGTCTTCTCTCGACTCCCAGCTATTCTTCTTCAGGTTTGAATTGATCCAGTAGTTATGGAAGAGATTTATTA
Source organism: Zantedeschia hybrid cultivar (assembly GCA_030544215.1). NCBI lineage: Eukaryota > Viridiplantae > Streptophyta > Magnoliopsida > Alismatales > Araceae > Zantedeschia > Zantedeschia hybrid cultivar. Next base: position 49,577,093 of record JARZZO010000009.1, read on the forward strand.
TATTTTGCCGAGTCCAACAGGTTGTGTCCCCCCCCCCTCCCAAATGGGACTTTCATGAGCTTCACTTTGATTGGAAAATAGGAGAAGAATAAACTCAATTTTGATTGGACATGCGGAATGACTTATACCGTGCAAAATAACGTATTGGAGGAATAAAAAGAATAAGTAATTTTTAAAATTATTTATTCTTCTTATTTCGTCAATAAATCTCATAAAACTATCAAACGGAAACATCTCTTATTCTAGTATACGTTATTCTGTCACTAGACTCCACAAAATAACTTATTCTGCAAATAAAGTAAGACTGAATATTCTCGACGAAACTTGTCCCTTTTGAACATGTAAGCCTGTTAAAAGCCAGAACTGTAAGTCTATAAGGCAGAAATCGAATCAACTAACCCTTCCACAATCAAGTTACCCAATGAAATTGTGCACACCACCAACGAAGAGATGCTATCGCTTTCATACAATTTGCACGAAGCTTTGGCACAAGATATTGTAGGATTCTCCAAACCTAGGCTAACGGACTTGGTCTTATATTAGTCATTCGATAGATTGGATGTGTCATAAAATACTGTAAAATGTCGTAAATAACTATCAAATAATATTTGCTTATATTTACCTTACTTTATGTTACTTTTGGTACTACTAGAGTATCATTGGTTTCAAAATAAAAAATATATGTTTCATTAGTTTTAAAACAACTGGTTTCAAAATAAAGATTTTCTGGCGTTTTTTGGCACACAAAATCTTAAATAGGGCTGTAAGAGAAACGAGTCTAGAAGACTCGTCAAAGTTTAAAAGTTACAATTAACGTTTTTAGTTGAATTTTGGGTAATTTCGAATTGAAAAGTTTTTTAAAAGAAACAAATTTACGAGAAAATTGAAAACAAAATCAACCATTTAGTACCCATGAAAACATTTTCAAGGAAAACAGTATAGTTTAAACAAAATCAACCATTTAGTACCCATGAAAACATTTTCAAGGAAAACAGTATAGTTACACAAAAATTTGATACACATATTGACACTAGACACATGGTATAAATTTTAAAATTTACATTTGTCATTCATTCGGTTTAAAATTTGTGTCGTGTATCTGATGTCAAACGTGTGTGTAAAATTTCTGTGTCACTGTACCATTTCCCATTAAATTTTTGATTTACCGACACGGACACCTTTTTGTGAACTCATTAGATATCTGTAGTTCTAGAGACAGTTTGAGGCTTGGAAAGTATTGATGAAGGAGATGAGATTGTCAAGAAAAAAGAAAGCAGGGGATGGAATTAAAGAATGGCTCTCACCCTCTCTCCAATGATGAGAGGTTTGTGGAACCGCACATGAGCCACTTTTAAAAAAAAAAAAATTTATTTTTTGCTCTCTCTAATCTTTTAATAGTTTCTGTAATTTTTTATAATCTTTATATTTTTTTATTAATCTTTACAATCATTTAAAATGCCTTTAAAAGCATCTTCAACCCTCTCTAAAAAGTCCCTCACAAGGGATTTTCTAGACCGTAAAGATTATAAAGAAATATGAAATTTTACAGACTTATAAAGAATATTAAAAGATTATAAAGACTAAAACTTAAAAATCTCTCTTAAATAGGGATGTAAATGGAGCATACGACATTTGTCCGTCTATTTAGGTTAAACAGATAACCCGTATTCACTCCATTTATCATCCAAATACAGAGCGGATATTAGATTACGGATATTCTCCAGATTCGGAGTGGATACCGATAATATCCAGATATTATGAGGTTAATTTAAAAAAATATATGAGAGAAATAATGCATCATAAATTTAAATTATATACTAAGATATGAATACTTGAATTACTTATTATAAAAAGACTTATTTGATGTAAAAATTAATTAAATTAAAATATTAACATATAAATAAATATATACATATTTAATATAAAATTAATCATTTGATCTTAGATTATATAGATAATTATGACTGTTAGGAAACCTAATCCAAAACGGATTGTAAACGGAGCGTATATGAAATTTCTGTCACCGTTTCATTTAAGAAGTGGATCATAAATAAATATCTAGTTATAATTCGTTTGGATATATTTTTCAGATAAAAATCTAGCTATCGGGATACAAATTCGAAACGGATCAGGATAAAATCTGTATCGTTTACAGCCCTACGAGTCTTAAAAGAGGAGACCATGTTTAAAAAGGCGGGAAAACGCCACTGAGGGTTCACCCTTCTGAACCCAATTTCACGGATCCCGGTGGCACGACCATTTTGAACAATCGAGTTGGTAGATATTTTCATCCCAAGGAAATGTTCTTGGACGAAAATAGCCTTAGCTATGTATACGTGGCATCATACGAGCGGCAACTCACATCAGTGTCTGGCTGGCAGATCAAATTTAGCTGAGTTCTAGTCACGGGTACACTCGGTTACCGCAGGGCAGAGCATGAGACTACTTGCACGTACCTTCCCTAGCTGGAAACAGTAAATAAAGGAAGACGGGGAGGTAACATTACGCAACGGTACAAGTGGGAGTCAGCGGTACCCGAACCAGCGGGCTTCAATCCAACGGCCGCGGAAGCACACACTTCGGCGCCCGCACGAGGAAGCAGGAAGGCCGAGCTATGGATGCACCTGTACCATATTAACAAAGTAAAATTTTTAATCATGTTGATGCAGTAGTCTGATATTTTAGAAAAAATTATTAATACTCATAATCAATATGATTATTTTTTCTCTTTCTCACCCTTATTTATTTCAAAATAATTTATTAATGATTATAATTCTCATCCATCTATTATAAAACCAATCATTAATGGTCATAATTCTTTCTCTCTCTTTCTCAAGATAGACTTTCTCTCATAGTGAAATAGGAGAGTAGGAGTCATAGCCCTCTCAAAATTAAGGAATTTCTTTAGTCATAAAAATATTATTTTTAGATTATTTATTTATAATAAATATTAAAAAATATATTTAAATTTTAAATTATATTAATATAAAATATAAAATAATATTATTCCTTAATATTTTTTACTCTATTTTATTAAACTTATCTTATAAATTTATTTAACTCATATGTTATATATTTTTTTGTCGTATATTATTTATATTTATTATTTATCATTTTAAGTTTTATATGTTAATAATTGTCAGATTATATAATATTTCATATTTATAAGCACATATAATGTTTTTTAGCTATAGCATTGTAATTATAATATATAACATATTAATATTTTTAAGTATTTATACTATACTAATAAAATAAATTTTTTTAATCCAATTGATGTTACACTCTCATATTCTTTTCTGCCAAAATAATTTATTAAACAATTCTTAGGAGAAGTCATTAATGTCCAAAACCATTATGATTATTTTTTCCCTCTCACTCCTACCCATTTCAAAAAAACTCATTAATGATCATATCTCCAAAAAAATTATTAAACAATTCTTAAGAAAAATCATTGATACTCATAACCATTATGATTATTCTTTCTCTTTCTCACTCCACTCATTTCAAAACAACTCATTATGACCATAACTATCACCCCACCTATTTTAAAATTACTCATTAATGATCATAATTCTCTCTTTTATCAAGACAGACTCTCTCTCCTAAAATTAAAGAACTTTTTTATTAATAAAATATATTTTTAAAATTATTTATATTATAACAAAATTATTATAAAATAACTTAAAATTATATTAGTATTATAAAAAGTAATATTATTGCTAAATATTTTTATACTCTATTTTATTAAACTTACCTTATAAATTTATTTAAATCATATGTTATATACTTTTTTGTCGTATATTATTTGTATTTATATTTATCATGTTACATTTTATATGTTAAAAACTGTCATATTATATAATATTTAATATTTATAAGCACATATAATATTTTTTAGTTTTAACATTTTTAGTTATAACACTTTTAGTTATAATATATAACGTATTAATATTTTTAAGTATCCATACTATCCTAATAAAATAAAATTTTTAACCCAGCTATGTGGCACTCTCATATTCTTTTCTGTTAAAAAAAAATATTAAACAATTCTTAAGAGAACTCATTAATGTCCATAACCATTATGATTATTTCTTCCCTCTCACTCCCACTCATTTTAAAAAAACTCATTAATGACCATAACTCTCACCCTGCCAATTTGAAAGTAATTCATTAAATGGCCATAACTCTCTCTCCTCACCCATTTCAAAACAACTTATTAATGGCCATAACTCTCTCTCTCTCTCTCATAGACGGATTCAAAAGAGTAAGGGGCCATGGCCCACTTAAAATTGAAGAACTTTGTTGGTAATAAATATTATTTCTAAATTATTTATATTATAATTTATTTATATTATAATAAAAATACTATAAAATAAATTAAAATTTTTAAATTATATTAATATTAAATACAAAATAATATTATTCCTAAATATTTGTCTTACTCTATTTCATTTAACTTATCTTATAAATTTATTTAACTCATAGGTTATATACTTTTTTATTGTATATTATTTGTATTTATTATTTATTATGTTAATTTTTATATGTTAATAATTGACATATCATATAATATTTAATATTTATAGTCACATATAATATTTTTTTGTTATAATATTTTTAGTTATAACATAATATTTTTAAGTATATTAATATATACGGTAAGCCACCTAACAAATAAGACAATTTGAAACTCTAAAGTTAGAAACATATCTTCTTTATTTGTATTTGAAATCAACTTTCATCGATAGTACCCTTCATAAATGATTTGTTTTTTAATAATGGTATTGTTAAATTCTTTAATATATAGAAGTACCATGGTCATCCATTGTGCTCGAATAATATTCTACATAATTTCCACGCTGTTATGGTTTCATCATAATCCTCATACAAAATGACGTTTATACTTGGTTATTTACTGCATGTTACTTCTTTTCTTTTTCTTTTTTTTTTTTACAACACTATTTTGTAACGACCCACCACCCTATAATCGGGGATCCGATTACTAAATGGGTACCGAATCATTAATTTGGAGCCAAACCAGGATCTTGATAAGTCTAGAAAATAAATGATAAACTAAGCTAAACATTCACATCGCATTGAATTAAAAAGAAAATGCAGGAATTAAAAATTATTACAATGTGACTCGACTTAGCAAATAATTACATATTTCAACAGAAATGAAATAATTAAGCATACAGGCCAGAAAATAAAATGACAACTACATCGGGGCATACCCCGGAACAACGGCTGCTGGCGCGCGACCCAAAGCAACACTCTCCTCACTACGCCTGTCTGGAACTCTCACCTGAAAACCGCAGAGGTGAGTCTCATTGAAAAGACTCAGTAGGGATCTTTCGATCCCCACCGCCCACTCACGCACCCACAAGTGCAACAACAAAAATATAGATAATTTAAGCAAGTAAAGCAGTAAACATAATTCCTATATTTCAATATAAAACATATGCATTCGAAATATAACATGCACAATTCTGAAAACCATTCTACCACAGAGCCCACAACCAGCGTCTTGGCAAAACACGCCAACCACACTGCCGAATGCAAGAAACTCCGACCCGCTGAGACCAAACAGCAACCCCTCGGATAGCGCGCTGGCTACTCCGGCTTGACAGGCTCCAAGTGGTTCTGCTTCCCCCAGCACGAGTGACACTCCGAATGTACCATTCCCACACTGTTACTAGCTATATCCCGGGGTACACCAGATGACCCTCTCTCTAGGCGTCATCCCGCCACTCCCACACCGACGCCGTGTCACTCCCACACCGACACAGGGTACCTAAGTGCTAACAACTGTCACTCTAGGCCCACGATCGCACAAAACACAATATGGTGCGATCCGATCACATAGAATCCATCGTCATCGAGTACATTTCTAAGCATGCAATTAACTAAACTATCTAACAATGTGAACATGTGTTAATTGTAAGGATTAATAGAATTCTGGCTTAAATCGCGTCGCCCAAGGCCGACGTCATTTAAGCCTCATAAACTGGTTTATGTGAAATCTGACCTCGGAAAAAAGCCTAAAAGACGTCGTTCAACAAGGTCACCGTTTAAAAGGCGTCGCTGTCCTAGTCGTCTGATAACGACAGAAACAGAGACAGACCTCGGAGTGATCTGACTTAAAACGCGTCGTCCAAGCCCGACGTCATTTAGATGACAAGACCGGGCCGTACTCTGACAAAGCATGGTCTTACTCTTAATGGTGTCGTCCATACAAGACGTTATTCAGACGATAAGACCGGGGCCGTACTCTCGCGCCCCACGGCCAACCCACGTGGCACCCACATGGCACAGCTTAAAACACGTCCACATTGATGGACGCCGTTTAAACCGCGTCGAGCAAGCTCGACACGAAAAGGAAACTAAGTCTCTGTCTCACCATGGCCCAAACTAAGGGGTCCGACCCCGAAAACTGACTCGATAACTGGATTCGAAACCTCAATCCTTACATTCTCCCCCCTTAAAAGAATTTCATCTCCGAAATTTCTACTAAAAGTAACAAGATCGAAAAATAATGGTACAAGCTCCCGCATTTCATTCTCTCGCTCCCAGGTAGTCTCGCCTCCAGAGCGATGCTGCCAAATCACCTTAACCCGATGAACAACCTAGTTCCGCAGGACGTGTTCCCTGCGATCCTCAATACGTACTGAAAATTCTGGAAAAGACAAGTCCTCAGCGACCTCCAACTCTTAAAAGTCCAACACATGAAATGGATCATGAACATATTTCCTCAGCAAAGAAACATGGAACACATCGTGCACTCCTGCAAGACTGGGCGGCAAAGCTAGCTGATACGCCGTTTTCCCAATTCGAGCAAGAATGGAAAAAGGCCCAACATATCGCGGACTCAGCTTACCTTGCTTCCCGAATCTCATCACAACCTTGGAGGGTGAGACTCGGAGAAACACGTGGTCCCCAACCTCAAACTCAAGCGATCTCTTACATACGTCTGCATAACTCTTCTGTCTGTTCTGAGCTGTAGTCAACCTCTGCTGCACCACTTTGGCAACCTCAGCACACTGCTGAACCAACTCTGGCCCTGCTATCTGCCTTTCGCCAATCTCAGACCAATTCACAGGAGATCGACATGGCCGCTCGTACAATGCCTCATAAGGCGCCATGCCGATACTGGAATGATAATTGTTGTTGTAGGCAAACTCCACTGTAGACAGGTGCTGCTCCCAAGAACCTCCCCAGTCTAGGCAACATGCCCTGAGCATATCCTCCAGTGTCTGAATAGTCCTTTCCGACTGCCCATCAGTCTCGAGATGGTAAGCCGAGCTGAAGGCTAACTGCGTGCCCAAGGCCTTCTGAAAACTCTTCCAGAATCTTGAAGTAAATCTCGGATTCCGGTCTGACACGATGGATAAGGGCACCCCGTGCATAGAGATGATCTGTTCCACAAACAACTTAGCCAACTTACCGACTGACCAGTCTTTCCTAATAGCCAGAAAGTGTACCAACTTGGTCAATCGATCAACAATGACCCAGATCGTGTCTCTTCTGTCAGGGGACACAGGTAATCCCATCACAAAGTCCATAGTCACGTGTTCCCATTTCCATTCCGGGATCAGCAAAGGCTGCAACAATCCTCCTGGTCTCTAGTGTTCTGCCTTAACCTACTGGCAAGTCAGGCACCTTGCCACATAATCAGCCACGTCCTTCTTCATACCAGGCCACCAAAAGTGCCTCCTCAAACAATGATAATTCTGAGCCTCGTTTCAACATCACGAGCCAATAATAAAAAGAAAGAGAAAACCAGAATGGGTTATACTTTATACGCTCAGTCAAGCTGTCAGTTTTCCTTGGATTTCATATCTCTTGTTACTCAAGGACAAAGCATGTTTTGTGTGCGTATAATGCACTTAAATTAGACTATCAAAGACTAACAAGGGAATTAAGGATTTCAAATTTTCTAACTCCACTAGTCTTTGCACCATGCTAGTCGACACAATTTGAAATCTAAGAGTAGTATTTCATTTAAGTACAGACCATTCCGGAGATGAGTTAACTCTTGACCTTCTGCATTAACTAATCTGTAGGCGTTACCAAGAAAAGTATTTTTTATAACATATAGACCTTCCCAATTGGATTGGAGTTTAAAACGCGGACCACTAGACCTTTTGACTACCATTTTACCGACATTGAATTTTCATTCAATAACCTACTTTTGGTAAAAATGTACAAGTCTATTTTTGATATACTCATGCATAATTAGTAGTTGACCATCTCTTCTCATCTAAGAATTCCAATTGAGCAAGGAGTGCAGAACGTTGTTCATCAATGAAAAACTTCTTATTTAGTTGTACTCTTAATGATGGGATGAGGACTTCGTGCGGCACTATCGCCTCCATTCAGAATGTTAATGAGTATGGAGTTTACCGAGTGGGAGTGCAGATTGAAGTTCGATAGGCCCACAAAGGCTCAACGAGTTTTTCTGGCCAGTCTGTGTACTTGTTAGACTTACATGTCTTCTTTATGATTTTGATCAAGGTTTTATTGGTTGCCTTTGCTTGCCCATTGCCTTGCGGATAATATGGAGACGAATGATGCAATGCAATTTTATACCTATTGCAGAGGTCCTTCAGTTCTTGTGAGATGAACTGTGGTCCATTGTCGGTGACGATATTCCTCATGATGAACTTGTAGATTGTTGATACTTTGATCTCCGTGTAAGCTTCGACTTCCGCCCACTTGGTGAAGTACTCTGTTATTGTGAATATGAAGGATTTTTACTTGATCGAGGAGTTGGGATGACCAAGAGGACCAATGATGTCGAATGCCACATGAGAAAGGCTATGTGGAGGATAGAGGATGGAGTGAAGATGCAGGGGAATGTTCTTTTACGTTGGCCAATAATATCCTTATCTAAGGATTTTCTTTAATAACATTTGTCTATTAACGTGGCCACCACAAACTCCAGCATAAGCTCCTTCCATAATCTTCCAAAGCGCGTCTTCATCTAAGCATCTTAGAAGAACACCATCAAATCCATGTCTATATAACTCCCCTCCAACTAGGGTGTATCTCTGTGCGATTCTTCTGATAGTCCTTTTCTCCTCAGTGGTGACTTCTTCAAGGTAAGGCTGATCTTCACAATATTTAGCAATTTCATAGTACCATGATTTCTCTTCATCTTCCATCTCTTCTTGCAATTCTAGCAACATGATTTCTCTCTTTTCTATGATATCTCCATCTCTGCTCTTCTTCAACAACTTATCCTTAATCCCAAGGAAGGAAGGGTCCACCACAGCACGAGAGAGATGCCTATGGACAATGATTGATTCAGAATGTTTGTTGATCAGGAAGTTAAGGGATGATACGAGAGAGGCTAGAGCATCAGCTAAGATATTCTGATTCCGAGGAACATGGACAAAGAACAGTTTAATGAAGAGCTGGGCATAAGCTAAGGTGAGTTATTGATACGGCTTGAGTTTGGGATCAATGGTGCAATATTTGGTGAGCACTTGGCGAATAATCAATTGACTATCACCTACAATCCGTAGCTTGGTGGCACCATGGAAATGAGCGGCCCCGATGCCAGCAAGAAGAGCCTCATATTCAGCTATATTATTTATAACATGAAAAGCGAGCTGAATGGCTTGGGGAATGGTGACACCTTCAGGTGATAAAAGAACAATGCCTATACCCTTACCATGAGAGTTCAGAGCTCCGTCAAAATACAAAGTCCACATATCATCTTTGATTTTGTTTATGGACATCAGTTCTTCATCCGGAAACTCCGATCGGACCGAATCAAATACGAGGAGAGGGTGATGAGCAAGGTGTTCTGCTATGGCATAGCCTTTGATCGCTTTCTGCTGAATGTAGATGATATTGAATTGGGAAAGAAAGCTCTGCCAACGTGTTAATCTATCGGTAAGGACAGATTTTTCAAGAAGGAATTTGATAGGATTCATCTTGGCGATGAGATAGACTTCATGGGCCAGAAAATAATGCTTCAGTTTTTGAACTACCCATAACAATGCCGCACAAGTTTTCTTCATCGCCGTATACCTTTGTTCAACGGGGTTGAGAAGTTTACAGAGATAATAGGCTGCCCTCTCCTTTCCTTCTTCATCTTTTTGCACTAGGACAGCCTGTTGGGTTCTCGGGTTTCTCCGGATCTCCCGCGCAACAGAAATAAAATTAAAAACAGAGATCCATTCACATTTCGAAAAATCTAAAATTATGATAATCAGATTATCGAATCTTACCATGTGCGGATTCGAATCCGCAACCGTTCGGTTCCGTCGGTGTGACACCGCAAGCCGCGCAAGCGCCCGGCCTCTAGCGGAGTCCACGTGATCCTCCTCGCGACGGATATCCTCATGTTCCCCATTCTTCGCAGCCACGAAACCTCCGCCGGTCGCCGCAACGATCGCCGCAACGCGCAAACGATTTCCCGTCAAACGAGAGTCGGAGAAGCGGCGAAGCAGATCCGGAGATCTGGATCTGGCCTGGGATGCCAGAGAGAGAGAAACAAAGGAGGGGGCGGCTAGGGTTAGTAACAGCTTGGCCTGCTCATCCCGTTCGCTACATTTTATACTAACCGCGCGGTTTTTCATAAAACCTCCCAGTCTATATAAAACCCACTTATTTATCCATCGCCTTGAGAATCATTTGCGTGTGACCCTCTAGGCCCAATTACTAGTCCGGTTAATAGCCCAATAAGTCCAGTAACTCCTTATTGGCTTTATTAATCAATTAATAACTCTTTATTAATTAATTAATCAATCGAATTGATGTTGCACATCTAATTCGACTAGGCCTCTGATCACGTTGGGTACCAAGCAACACCGCGTGAACCTAGAAGGTATCGGGGTTAAGCAACCCACTCTTGGAACCTTTCTGCCGACAGTTACTGCGTGGATATAATCCTTCATTCGTACAATGCTCTCGAGTCAACTCAGGGTATGGCATGCTGTCAAACCCTAACCGGTCGACTCACTTGGATTGGATGCCGCTGATGAATATCGGAAAACTCATTTCCCGATATTATCATCTGCCCTAGCCAGGGACTTCCGCACATCCTTCCTAGAGCATTCTCTCTCTAAGTACCGAGAGCGAATGATTCTTTATTGACACACAATTCCCTTCGACGGTATTCCGCTGTACCCGATCCTTGGCTGTTTAGAATCCTGTGGTTAGAGATTCATAAACCAAGGTCAAAGCACATAAGTCCACTGACAAAGTGTTCTTGGTGTCTCAAGTCCGAAAACTATCCACGCAACTGCGACAATAGAATCAAGCTGGTAGATAGTGAGGTACAATACCATCCAACGATTCAGTCGGATCAGTTCAGTGAACTCATTCTCCAATAAGCACCTACAGATTCGTCTTAGTATCTCCACACAAGTGACTTATGAGATCAGTCACCCTCATATGAGCAGGAATAATCTGTACTAGTCTAACCGGATATCCGATGTCCTTCTCGGATATCCTCCGACTAGGAATGATTAAGAATATGTGTGTTTAAGTGATCAGTCTCATTAGTATGATCTCATCATAATCTGATTACTATCGCACATATTCACGGACTTCATTATGAGACGATAATTAATACGATTTACACATAATGAATATTATGCCATTATATTAATAAATGAACGAGATTTACATAGTCAGATTGGCTTGTAGGCCACCTAAGACTAACAATCTCCCACTTGGACTAAAGCCAATCACCTTTATATAGTAAGCCTATAGACTCTAGGTGACGCTCAAACACAATTTGAGCCAACGGCTTTGTCAGTGGATTGACTACATTGTCGACGGATGGAACTCTTTCCACTACTACATCTCCTCTGGATATGATCTCTCTGATAAGATGAAAGCGCTTCAGAATATGCTTCGATTTCTGATGAGACCGCGGCTCTTTCGGTTGTGCAATAGTTCCATTGTTGTCGCACAATAGCATAACATGATCAAAGATGCACGGAACTATGTCAAGGTCGGTGATGAACTTCTTTAACCACACCACTTCCATGAAAGCTTCAGCTGCAGCGATGTGCTGAACTTCAAGGTCGGTGATGAACTTCTTTAACCACACCACTTCCTTGAAAGCTTCAGCTGTAGCGATGTGCTCAGCTTCAGTCGTCGAATCTGCAGTGGTTGCTTGCTTGGAACTCTTCCAGCAGACAGCTCCTCCGTTTAAAGTAAACACAAATCCAGATATAGGCTTGCTATCATCTGCAACTGACTGGAAACTCAAGTCAGAAAAGCCTCGCAGTTTCAAGTCACCTCCTCCATAGACAAGAAACATAACCTTAGTTCTTCTCAAGTACTTAAGGATGTATTTCACTGCCTTCCAGTGCTCTTCGCCTGGATCAGCCCGAAATCTGCTCGTAACACTTAGAGCAAATGCAACATCAGGCCGTGTACATAGCATGGCATACATGATAGATCCTATGGCAGAGGCATAGGATATTCTATCCATGAATGCCCTCTCATTAGGAGTCTTAGGAGACTGCTCCTTTGAGAGATTAATTCCATGTCTCATCGGTATAAGACCTCTTTTGGAATTTTCCATGCCAAACCTTTTGACTATGGTATCTATGTACAAGGATTGGGTCATTCCAAGCATCCTCTTTGATCTATCTCTATAGATCTGTATTCCCAATATGTAGGATGCTTCTCCCAAATCCTTCATGGAGAAGTTTTTTGACAGCCAGATCTTTACTGATGACATCATAGCTACATCATTCCCAATGAGTAGTATGTCATCCACGTAAAGAACTAGAAAAGTGACTACACTCCCACTGGTCTTCTTGTACACACAAGGCTCATCTTCATTCTTAATGAAGTCATAAGACTTGACAGCCTCGTCAAATCTTATGTTCCAGCTCTGGGAAGCTTACTTCAGTCCATAAATGGACTTCTGAAGCTTGCACACTTTATCTGGAGATTCTTTGGATGTGAAACCTTCTGGTTGTATCATATACACCTCTTCCTCAAGGTTACCATTGAGGAAGGCAGTCTTCACATCTATCTGCCAGATTTCATAATCAAAATGTGCAGCAATGGCGAGCAGAACTCTGATCGACTTTATTATAGCAACTGGTGAGAAAGTCTCGTCCTAGTCAATTCCTTACCTTTGACGATATCCCTTTGCCACCAACTTTACCTTATAATTGTCGATCCGTCCATCAGTACCGATCTTTCTTTTAAAGATCCACTTGCATCCGATGGGTACAATACCCTCGGGCAAGTCCTCCAAGTTCCAAACTTGGTTGGTGTACATGGACTGGATTTCTGAGTTCATGGCTTCTCACCATTTTCTAGCTTCTGGGCTTTCTATGGCCTCCTGGTAGGTTTTAGGATCATCATCCTCATTATATTCTACTTTAGACTCACCTTCAGCGATATGTCCCACATATCGTTCGGGTAGACTAGGTAATCTACCAGATCTACGAGGCTCATGTGTGTGTACCTGAACAGATTCAGGAATTGATATCTCATCTGATGATAATGCAGCTGTTTGGGGATCTGGAACCTCTTCCAGTACTATTTTACTCCCACTGTCCTCCTGTAGAAGGTATTCCCCTTCCAGGAAGACAGCTTTCCTGGCGACAAATATCTTTTGTTCACCAGGATGGTAAAAATAGTATCCAAAGGTTTCCTTTGGATATCCCACAAACCTACATTTATCAGTTCGTGATTCCAGCTTGTCTGGATCATGCCTCTTTACATGAGCATGACAACTCCAGACTTTAACATGTTTAAATTCTGGTTTCCTGCCTTTCCATATCTCATATGGTGTAGAGGCCACAGACTTGCTGGGTACTCTGTTCAGTGGGTATGCTGCTAACTCTAGAGCATACCCCCAGAGGGACACTGGTCATCTCGAAAAGCTCATCATGGATCGCACCATGTCCAACAACGTACGATTCCTCCTTTCTGATACACCATTCATCTGTAGTGTATATGGAGGGGTCAGCTGAGAAAGGATACCATTATCCTTTAAGAATTGTGTGAAGTTAGTACTTAAGTATTCTCCTCATCGATCTGATCGAAGAGCTTTAATACTCTTTCCTAACTGCTTCTCCACCTCATTCTTGAACTCCTTGAACTTCTCAAATGCTTCCGACTTGTACTTCATTAAGTACACATAGTCGAATCTTGAGAAGTCATCGGTGAACGTGATGAAGTAAGAAAAGCCACATTTGGCTTGGGTGGACATTGGACCACATACATCTGAATGTATTAGTTCCAAAATGTCATTGGCACGTTCTCCATGTCCAGTAAATGGAGATTTCGCCATCTTTCCCATAAGGCAGGATTCACATGTTGCAAACGATTCATAATCGAATGCAGTTAAATAACCATGCTTATGCAACTTTTGCAACCTGTTTTCACCAATGTGTCCAAGTCTATAATGCCACATGTACGCTTGGTTCACACAATTCTTGCTCTTCTTAAAAGTATTATCAATTTGAAGATTGTAATAAGAAACATCTAAGAGGTAATGCCGAAGCTATTGATTTATTACCATAATAAATCAAACAACCTCTATTCTCAATAGTCAACCTATATCCTATCTTGTCCAAACAAGATACTGATATGATGTTCTTTATTGTGCTAGGAACATAATAACAATCTTCTAATAGTAAGGCGTCTCTTGATGGAATCCTGAAGTTTTCTGTCCCAACAGCAATTGCCGCAATTTTTGCGCCATTTCCTAGTCTCAATTCCACCTCGCCTTGTCTCAGCTTGCGCTTACTTGTCAACATCTGCGCATTATGACAGATATGAGAAGCACATCCGGTATCCAATACCCAAGATGTGGAATCTCTAACTGACAAGTTGATATCTATCATATAGATATCTGAAGCTTCAGACAACTTCACCTTTCCATGAGCTTTATCTTTGAGGAATCCCTTGCAGTTCCTCTTCCAGTGATCATACTGCTTACAGTAGAAGCAGTCACCATTTACTACTCTTTTGCCTTTGTCCTTCGATCTTTTATCGTTAGCTATCATCTCTGCTTCAGGGGCATCCAATGCCGATTTAGTAGGAGGATCAGCTCCAAGGATAAAGTCAATGCGCTCAGATCTGAAGACATTCTTTAGGCTTCTGAACCAATCTGAGTAGATCAGGTAAGTCAAAAGGGCATCAAGTATGTCACGGAGTGAGTTATTTGACGACATAATTCCCTACAGGAGATAAGTAAAATCTATTTAGCAGATGTTCAATTATTAAAAATAAAACAAGACATGGTCTTTTGTTCAAATTTTAACTCCTTCTAATTTTCGACGGACTGTACAACCCTCAGTTATACAGAACGGGAGACGCCGACAGTCTCCTAGTGGGGATCAGAATCTCAATGACTTGCAGTACAACCTTGTGGATAGCACAACAAACTGTAATACAATCAAAGTGCACCCAACTCATGGGACTTGCAACTCCTTGCAATATCTGATCATAGCTTCGGTCCCCAGATATTTAATGGCCTTGTGGATAGCACAACAAACCACTAATTCTGGTCTAAGCTAACCATCGTTACGCAACGAGCATGTGAGTGCTTAGAATGAGTGTGTGATTATCATGAAAAATCTATGTTGTTTAGGTGCAAAATAAAGCTATTAAAAAGAAACTACGTGAAGTGATCGCCAGAAACTTTTGACTTAAAAGTTCCAAAAGAAGGTTTGATCGCCTACCTGTTTAAACGCGGGAGATATTGAGTCCTTGATTCCCCCTCTTTCAGCCGGCTGAAGAAAGAGAGCCCTTCCTTTTCCTTTGTTCTTGTTGTTGAGTTTGAATTTAAGGATCGTCCAGAGTTCTGGTGATTTTGTTTGTTGATTTCCTCTCTTGATTCTCCTTTTGCAGCTTGCAAGAAATATAGAAAGAAGAATGAAGAAATGATGATGAGAACTTAAGCAAAAGCAGTATCCATTCTAATCATAGTTTTAAGCATGCAACTAAACAGCAAACTTACTTGTTGGGATGGCTTTTGAAACCCCTTAATCTAATAGGTTTTGAAAAGAATGCTAGGGTTGTGTGTTGCATGGAGTGATGATGAAGAATGCAAGATTAATGAAGATGTAAAATAAAGAAACGAATTGAAAAACTTATGCCGAATGGTGAAGCCTTGAATTGAATGAAGAATGAACGCCGACTTCTGGAAACAGCAGCGCTTCGGCGTTTGGACGTCGTTGCTTCGATCTTCAATTCGATATCGCTTCGATCACCAACTCTAACTTAACTTTTTTAACCATTCAAGATGCAAGGTATTTATAGACTTCTTCTGCGTCTGCGGATTTACATGAAAAAACTTGGGATTTATCCATCTTAACCAACAGATAAATACAGATTAATTTATCTTTATCTGTAATTATCTAAAATGCGTCAACCACTGAAGACGCCTTTCAGATTAATTAAGATAAAGATAAACATCCGGAAAAACTTATCTTTATCTGTATTAGCTAAAACGCGTCTACATGTATAGACGTCTTTTACACTAATTAAGATAAGGGTAAACATACGGAAGAGAAGTAGAAATAGCCTAGGAAACCTAAAACGCGTCGTACCTGACAGACGCCTTTTAGCTAATTAATTAACTGATTAAAATTCAAATTTAAACGTCAAAATAAGAATAAGGTCTAAATGGCGTCCACTCAGGTAGACGTCTTTTAGACTTGTTCATATTTTAACTGAAATTTGAGTTAAAATCAATTTAATTGATTAACTTAAACATGTCTGTCTGACCCGACACTCAAAAAGATCAATAAAAATTAATCAATGATTAAATATCAGACCATTCTGAGGCATTATTATATGATATGAAATTTACTCGAAATGATGTCAAAATTAGCGTGTCTATAGAGCATAGATTTGCATGCAGGCCTTGTGGATAGCACAACAAGGCTACATAGTTCCTCTACCTCGATCATATAGGCATCTAATGCCATAGCCACAGTTTTTCCTTCCAATTAAACAGGCCTTGTGGATAGCACAACAAACCTGCTTAAAGTGATTTGAATCCTATGACTATAATAATAGTGGACCACGTAATAAATTCTTAACTACTCGCGTTACGACTTAGAGTTTAGATGAGGGTATTTAGATAACTTTTATCTTGGTCTCTCCTAGCTGATAGTATATAAATATATCGTATATATTTACTAAATACTATACCTGCTTTGATTCATAATCAAACATAAAACAATGCATTTCATACATGTCATTAGTGTGGTCATAGATAGCACAATGGGTTTGACTAGAGCTAACAGTCAAACACACACACAATCTAACACAACAATTATTTTAGATAACCTGCAAACACATAGGCAAGAGATCTTTATCTTTTCGCCTTCTTGGTTGCAGTTGTAGATCGTCCTCGCTCCTTCCTCGGTTGCCTCGATCATATTACATTAAATTCTAGAATTTATAAGTAAATTGAAGAAGGCCTTATGGTGAGTACAAGAGAGAGGGAGGTAGAAGTACATCGGAGTTCGAGAGAGAGAGAGGTACGTAGACCTCTATTTATTAACAATTAATAAATAACCATACATCCACAATCCACACAATCCATTCATCACATGAATAATTCAATAAGTGCATATCCATGACCACGGTGTGTTTTAAACATTCCACACAAAATTCAGCGCATCACATGGCTAAAACAAAAGAGTTTTCAAAATAAATAATTTTGGCTTTCAAAAAACTGGGATCCAATCAAAATTAGTATTTGAATTTCGAAAAAGCTCTTTAATCAGATAAGCATGCAATTAAATCAAATTTAAAGACATTAAAACACATATCACATGTGCACACACTCCAAATTAATAATTCCAAATTATTCTATGCAAATTAGAACACTTCTAATAATTAAACACTCTAACGCTTAGATTAAACCACATTAATAATCTAACAATTAGACTATTAATAACTAATCTAACTCTTAGGCTAGTCCAACAAAGTTAATTAATAATTTAACACTTAAATTAATAATAAATTATAATTAATTATTAATTACTAATCTTACACTCAGATTAGTCAATTAATGTTAATTATTAATTTAACTCTTAAACCAATAATTAACACTAACAAATTAATAACTAATTAATCTAACTCTCAGATTAGTTAATTAAAGTTATCATTAATTTAACTATTAAACTAATGACTAACAATAATTAAATAAGGACTACTAATTTAACATTTAAATTACTCATCTAAGTTAATTATTAATTTAACTCTTAAATTAACAATTAACTTACATATTAATTAACAATTAGTTGAAATAATAATTAATAATCTAACACTTAGACCAATAATTATTAATCACTAATTTAACCCTTAAATTAGTTTAATTAAGATTAATTATTAGTTTAAAATTTAAACTAACAATTATCATTAATAAATTAACAACTAAAAGTTAATCCAAAATGATTCAAAAATCATTAATGCCCAATTTAAAAAAATTTAAAATCAATTTAAATTTACAAAATAATTTTTTAATTTAAATTTAATATTCAATTTAATTTAAATTGGGTCAATGGGGTTTAAGGGGTTAATCAGCCCAGCCATTAGCTGAGCCATGGCATAGGCCATGGTTCGAACCAGGCACCCCCTGGTTCGGGCCCTGGAACATGGCTAAGGCCATCTGAATAAGGCCCGGTCCGGCCCGATTCTCACCCAGACTGGCTAAGCCCGCCCCTGGCCCAACCACCAGCCGGCCCGCCCGGTCTCCCTCCCCAGCCACAGAAAACCCTAAACTGCAACAGTTTGCAGCCGGCGGATCTGGGGTTCTGCAGGCCGCCGCCGGCGAGCGCCCAGGGCCCGTCAGGCCTCGCCGGTGACCTGCCCGGCGCCGTAGGGGTAGCTGGCGGTTCCCTTAAAAAGCTGGTATAAAACCCTTTAATGCACCCCTTTAAGCAGGTTTTTGTTCAAACCGTGGGCAAGGAAGGAGAAGGGAGATCCTCCTGGCCATCTCCAGCGGCCCATCCCGCGCCAGCTAGAAGCCCAGTGAATAGAGGGTGACATTCCCAAACGGATCCAGGGTCCCGGCCCTTCATCCCAACGCTTGGGAAGCCCGAATGAGGCCGCCATTAACCCCGTTCTTCATCACATGAAGAACACGAAAATAACCCCAAAAATTCCGATTTGCAGGATTAAAATTAATCTAATTAATTGTGCTCATCATATAAACACAGATCCAACAATCAATCGAATTCGTGCATGGAATTAAATCATGGAAAAATTAATTTCGGAACCCGAAACGGGACGAGAAACAATGGAACCTGGCTCTGATACTACTGTTGGGTTCTCGGGTTTCTCCGGATCTCCCGCGCAACGGAAATAAAATTAAAAACATAGATCCGTTCACGTCTCAAAAAAATCTAAAATTACGATAATCAGATTATCGAATCTTACCGTGTGCGGATTCGAATCCGCAACCGTTCGGTTCCGTCGGTGCGACACCGCAAGCCATACAAGCGCCCGGCCTCTAGCGGAGTCCACGCAATCCTCCTTGCGACAGATATCCTCACGTTCCTCATTCTTCGTAGCCACGAAACCTCCGTCGGTCGCCGCAATGATCGCCGCAACACGCAGACGATTTCCCGTCAAACGAGAGTCGGAGAAGCGGCGGAGCAGATCTGGGGATCCAGATCTGGCCTGGGACGCCAGAGAGAGAGAGAAACAAAGGAGGGGGCGGCTAGGGTTAGCAGCAGCTTGGCCTGCTCATCCCGTTTGCTACATTTTATACTAACCGTGCGGTTTTTCATAAAAACCTCCGGTTTATATAAAACACACTTATTTATCCATCGCCTTGAGAATCATTTGCGTGTGACCCTCTAGGCCCAATTACCAGTCCGGTTAATAGCCCAATAAGCCCAGTAACTCTTTACTGGCTTTATTAATCAATTAATAACTCTTTATTAATTAATTAATCAATCGAATTGATGTCGCACATCGAATTCGACAGGGCCTCCGATCACGTTGGGTGACAAGCAACACCGCGTGAACCCGGAAGGTATCGGGGTTACGTAACCCACTCTTGGAACCTTTCCGCCGACAATTACCAGGTGGATATAATCCTTCATTCGTACAATGCTCTCGAGTCAACTCAGGGTATGGCGTGCTATCAAACCCTAACCGGTCGACTCACTTGATTGGATGCCGCTG
Source organism: Zantedeschia hybrid cultivar (assembly GCA_030544215.1). Taxonomy (NCBI): domain Eukaryota; kingdom Viridiplantae; phylum Streptophyta; class Magnoliopsida; order Alismatales; family Araceae; genus Zantedeschia; species Zantedeschia hybrid cultivar. The sequence continues at coordinate 49,597,241 of JARZZO010000009.1, forward strand.
ATGAATATCGGAAAACTACTTTCCCGATATTATCGTCCACCCTAGCCAGAGACTTCCGCACATCCTTCCTAGAGCATTCTCTCTCTAAGTACCGAGAGCGAATGATTCCTTATTGACACATAATTCCCTTCGACGGTATTCCGTTGTACCCGATCCTTGGCTGTTTAGAATCCTGTGGTTAGAGATTCATAAACCAAGGTCAAAACACAGAAGTCCACCGACAAGGTGTTCTTGGTGTCTCAGGTCCGAGGACCATCTACACAATTGCGACAATAGAATCAAGCTGGTTGACAGTGAGGTACAATACCATCTAGCGATTCAGTCGGATCAGTTCAGTGAACTCATTCTCCAATGAGCACCTATAGATTCCCCTTAGTGTCTCCACACAAGTGACTTATGAGATCAGTCACCCTCATCATATGAGCAGGAGTAATATGTACTAGTCTAACCGGATATCTGATGTCCTTCTCGAATATCCTCCTATTATGAACGATTAAGAATATGTGTGTTTAAGTGATCAGTCTCATTAGTATGATCGCATCATAATTTGATTACTATCGCACATATTCACGGACTTCATTATAAGACGATAATTAATACGATTTACATACAATGAATATTATGCCATTATATTAATAAATGAACGAGATTTACATAGTCAGATTGGCTTGTAGGCCACCTAAGACTAACACATCCCCTACTGCATCATCTAGGACAGAAATGTATAGGATTTAGTGTTTGCCTGATGATGGTGGTCTCAAGATAGGAGGACTTGCAAGATACTTCTTCAATCCATCAAATGCCTCCTAAATTTAACTTTCGGCTTAGTAAGCTCGTAGAACGGCTTACACTTTTGTGAGTGCTTGGAGACAAAGCGGCGAATAGACTGCAACCTTCCGATTAATCATCTAAACTCTTTTAAGTTCCTAGGAGGTGGCATTTCAATGATGGCTTTTGCCTTGTTAGGATCGATCTCAATGCCCCGTTTGCTAATAATGAATCCTAACAACTTCTCTGATGAGACACCAAATACGCATTTTTTTAGATTCATCTTTAATTAGTACTCCCTTGATTTTTCCAAAACCTTTGTCATAACTTCAACATGCTCAACTCTAGTTTTAGACTTAACCAGAAGGTCATCTACGTACACCTCTAAATCTATATGCATCATGTCATGAAATATAGCCATCATTACCCTTTGGTAGGTGGCTCTAGCATTCTTCAACCTAAACGGTATGACTACATAACAATATTTCCCCATGGCGTGGTAAATGATGTTTTCTCCTGATCATCTTCTATCAATTTGATATGATTATAACCTGAAAAGCCATCCATGAACGATAGAGTCTCGAATCCAGCCGTATTATCGATCAACACATCTATGTGAGGCAGTGGAAATCATCTTTAGGACATGCCCGGTTCATATCTCGGAAGTCAATACAGATCCTGACTTTTCCATCCTTCTTCATAACCGGGACTATATTAACTACCCATTGCAGATAGAGGACAACTCTAATAAATTTAGCTTTATGCAACTTATCGACCTCTTTGTTCATTTTCAAAGTCATCTGTGGGTGGAATCGTCTTAACTTCTGTTTAACCGGACTAGTTCTAGATTTTAAAGTTAGTCGGTGTTTCCACTAAGGAAGAATCTAACCCTGACATATCTTCATAGCTCCAGGCGAAAGTGTCCTTATAAACTCTAAGAACTTGAACCAAAGCCTCTTCATCTAATCTGGAAAGATTTTGACTAATGAGGACCACTTTAGGTTCTTCTTCGGCTCCTAGATTGATCTCCTTAGTTGGCTCTTCTACAGCAGCTGAGGGTTCATCAAATCTTTTCACCCCACTAGCATATGCCTCAACTGCATCCTCATCTTCTTCTTCTTCAATGACGGGGTCCTTTTTATGCATAAACTCATATACCCCGTACCCGTTATTGATCAACTCATCTGCCTTATACTCTTCTAACTAATAATTCTAACATGCAACTAAACAAGAAAGACTCACTTATTTTGATTCTTTAAACCCATAACATGAATATAAGTGCGAAAAAAAATGTTGTGGATGTGTGGATGATGATGTGATGTAATGAAGAACTATATGAAAACAAGAATCTAACTAGATGGAATCTATGAAAACTAATAAGAAAATTAAGAAGAAAAAGAAAAAGTTGGCCCCTCCATAGCCTTGGTCTTCAATAGGCTTCAAAGGATGAAGAGAGTGAAGCCTTTCTTGCTATCCACGTTTTTTTTCCTTGAGGGCCTTCAAATATCTTGTAGGAAACTCCAAATTCTTCAATTGCCAAAATTTTTTAAAGGCCAATAGGGTAGGTATATATAATATTAGGTTTTGGAGTGGTCTAAGCCTTCAAAAGGGCTCTCCTCCACACTCGGACTTGCCGTGGATAAGTATAAAGGGAGTTGGAAACCCTTCCAACCTCTGGAACTGGATTATATCGCCCAAATCATGTTTATCAGAAAACTCTTAAATCGCGCCGTTTATCAGGGACACTATTTGGCTAAGTTAAGCAGCCAAAATAGAAATAAAATCTGAAAAGGAAACAGGAAAATATTAGGAAACCTAAATAGAGTCTGTCATCAGCGACGTGCTTTAGATAATTAGAAAATTAATTCAAATTTAAAATTAGAAATTCAAACGGATTAGGACCTAAATGGCATCTTCCTTAGGCGACGCTATTCAATTAAATATATTTGAATTTAGGAATTTAATTTCGAGCTGATTTCTGCTAGAAATCTAAACGACGTTGGGCATGGGCGATGCTAATCAACACATTTCGAGAAAAATCAATAAAAATTAATTAATGATTAAACATCAGACTATTTCGGGGCATTATAATTGTGATATGAAATTTACTCAATATGAAGTCAAAATTAGCATGTCTACAGTTGCCCCACTTTGGCATTGACTTTGTAAGGAAGTGAAATAAAATGGAATGTACTAAAAAGGTGATGTCAAGATGTGATGAGATACGCTCTCAACATCATACGTTAAGAATCTTTCTCAAAACGATCAATGAAGCAACTCAAAGATATCAATAAAATCAATCATGTTTGGATGAGATAGACAAAAGAAAACAAGATAAGGACGATCAACCTCCACGAGGGGAAGTACCCTAGGTCACAAACCTTACAAATTTCATCATGAAGAGCGATTACCAGCCTATGTGGACGTGCTACAATCATGATGGATCTTACAAGGAAGTAAGAAAATTTAGGATAAAAAATCCAAATAATGATAGAATTCTGATGATTTCTTCAAGACGACTTCTAAGATAATTGAGAGATCAATTCAGAATGGAATATTTCATATCACGTTGGGATTTATTTTGATTAATGGTCTAAAATTTAATCAATAATTAATTCTTATTACAATGATTTCAAAGTCGTACATGATGCATGCTGAGCTAAAAGGAAAATTAAAATGAAATGAAATATAAATTAATCAAAGATAATATTGTTAAACCATCATTGATGAGTCAAGATACCAATCTTGCAATTCAGTGCTAAGTCGAGGCTCGTTTGTCCACGCACCGGCTCACAAAAACGAAACCATCATCCCCATGAATTAACAATCTGACGGCCTATCTATATAATTAAGAATTCTATTATCATCGTTTTTGTTAAAGGGGAACTCAACTTCCATTTTCATCAAAATCACAAGGTCCTTGATATAATCTAATAAATATTTATCATATAGTAATGATAATGCAAATCAATTACATAACAAAATACAATGATAAAGATAACTGTCTTTTTAGTCATGGTAAGGACTCAGTGAAACTTCCACAGTAGAACCTTATTTGAAATTCCAGCTGCATTTTTCATTATCCTGGTATTTCCTGTACTCAAGATTTGTTAGTAACATCATGCAAAGATATAAACAACATCAAATATCGTGAAATATTCAATTTCTGGGGAATATCAGAAATGGGATAAAAGGTGTCGCTCTGAGTCGACGTCATTTAAATGACATCTTCCCGTCCATACGCCATTTAACTTACCGAAACAACACTATTCTGACTTCAATCCGGGCTCTATTTACGTTACTTCAACACCCTCTTCCAATTCGGAAAAGGCCTCCCAACTTCGCAAATCTCCTCTATAAAACTTCCCTCTCTTCAAATCAAAGCAATACTACAAGTATTTAAGAAGGAAAGCTAAGGAATTCTCTTCAAAGCTCAAGGGAAAAGGAGAGAAAGGGTGAGAAATCAATGGGGAATTGAGCAATCAATTTATTCAAGAAAAGATGGCGAATTCTTCACAAAATTCTTCAAACAAAAGGATGAGAAAGATGATTGAAAAGCTTTCTGAACTGGAAGGTCATCTAAGCGGACGAGATCCTAACTTACAAGTAAGCTATTCTCTCTATTCTATTCAAATTCTTTTTTCTTTTTGCAACTTTCTATATGTTTTCCATATTCAAAAATTCTTCTTAAGCATGATAAAACTATACCACTTTTCCTTATCAAGGGATATCCTTTCTTTCCTAGTCTAAGACGATTTTCTTCTTTTTCATAGTTTCTGAAACTAGTTGGAAAAATCAATCTCTCCATGCAATCATATATATCCAAGTAGCACATCCAAGGATTGATTATCCATGCCAAACATTATAAGAACTCATGCATGAATTGGGCTACAATGGGTGCTTTAATCGAGTTATGGCATCTTCAAACTCATACTTTTCTCTTCGCTACATTCAAAGCTACCATTCTCTTAGAAGAAGCTGAACTTTTATTGGGCCTTATTAAGCTCAAGGTCAACAATAATGAACCTGATTTGACTGAGATGATGCTCATAAGGGACAAGATCAAGATCATCAATTCTTGGAGAAGATCATGAATAATCGAAAAGAAGTTCAGGGCATCCTTACTCATAAAGGAATCAATCTTGCAAAGCTAGCTGAATAGACCTTGAAAAGGATAGAAAATATCAAGGAAGAAGATACAGAGTCTGTGATGATGGCATTCACTGTGTGTTTGGCTGGATCTCTACTATTCCCGGCTCAAGATAATATTTTAGAAGATGATCAAATCAGTGCAATCAATGGGATCTTTGAAGGGAAGCAGATCAGTACAACAGTCTTGGCTTATCTCTACAATGGGCTCTCTACAACTTCTACAGGCCAACCTTCCTATGGCAGCATGCTACTCTTTGCCTTATGGATCGATTTCCACTTCAAATTCAACCATAACGAAGAAGAAGTTCCAAGGATGTCTCAGATGTATCAGCACAGTCCTATCTTCCATATTGCAAATATAGTGAAGTTCAACCACAACATGACCAATCAAGTGCCCAACCTCAAGACTCGAGCTGACTGGCGCACTTATTTCAAGACTATGCCAAGAACTAGATTTGAATCCACACCACTTGCCTTCAGGGAAAAGGCGATTCGAGTTCGTCGTGGCGCTGGCACAGAACTTCGACTAATCAGGGCGACCAAGTTAGTTCTCTATAATCTGCATCGTTGTTATCCTCAACTCGGCATACTACGCTATGAATTTCCTGAAGTATCTTCTCTTTCTCCAATCAAAAAGCGGTCATTAGGAACCGATGAAGACTTTAAGGCGACAGAACTCAACTCTATGGAACATCAGATTCACTCTTTGTGTTAAAACCTCTCATGAAGCCAATCAATAATTATGGAAGACATATGTAAAGGAGATTAAGAAAATTCGACCTTGAGAGCTCTCAATTCCTACTCAAAATTTGATGTATTTTTCTTTATTTTTTATGAAAATCATTCCATTATTGCAATAGAAGTTATTCCTTAATGTTATACAATTTTTTCTAGAATTTTTCCTTGAATAAAAATGATCTTTTTCTCAAAACTCAAAGGCTCAGGCTTATTAAAAGCAGATCGCGTCGACTCAGATAGACGTATTTCAAGAAAATTCAATTTTCAAAAATAAAGATTTAATCCTCAAAGCGCCCAAATAGCGTCTTGTCATGTAGACGCCTTTCTCTTTCTCTCCCTTGTCTTTCAGAGATTTCCAACATTAATACACTGAATAGCGTCTGTGTAGATAGACACATTTCATTTTCCGTACTTTCCATGGTACGGGCCTGACCGAAAAGGGAGGTTAAATCCAAATAACGTTGCTCTACGGGGACGCGTCTCTCAGATTTTCAAAAATTCCTGCTGCCGCCTCAGTTTGTATGCCACTGAATGGCGTCGCTGTTCACAGACGCGATTTAACTTTTTAAAACAGGGTCGCATGAGCCCAAGCCTTGCTCTTCTTCATTCTCTCCAACTCTTTCTCTCTCTTCTCTCTCTTCCTTCTCTGGCGACAACAAGGATTCTCCGGTGATCTTCCCCCTCTCCGACCATTCTCACCACCATCAACTCCGGTGACCACCTCTGACGTCGGCGACCTCTTCTCTTCTTCCCTCTCTCTCACAAACTCTCTCTCTTTCTCATTCGCAACCCCCCCCCCCTTCTCTCAAATTCCTCTCTCCCTCTCACACCATGGAGTTTGGTGGCCCTAGCGATCTTGGGAAGCGACGCCGAGTCACAGCCATCGAGATGGTTGAAGTGCCCAAAGAAAATCTTGGAGTGGCCGGCGAAGCGACAGCGGGACTCGCAGAGGTGGCAGCATTTATGGAAGCCGAGGAGGCTCAACCTGCGGCGCAAGAAGGCGAAGCGGTGGCAGCACTAGCCGAGGAAGTCGGTCAACGCTTGGTAAGCCTCGAAAACACTCCCATTTATACTAAAATTTTCAAATTTGGGGGAAAGAGGGGCTTGGCCACAAGTTCTGGAACCTGTGGTCGAATCGCATCTGGGCTCAGCGACGCGGTTTGAGACACGTCAGCCAGGCCCGACACCATTCAAAAATGGTGATTAATCCTACAAAATATTTTAAAAATTGATTATTGATTTTTTGACAATGATTTTAATCAATTATATGGACAATGCAGGGTACGATGAGGACCCGAATATCATGGGACCTAGTGGTGGCTGCCTATTGAGGTCTCCCGGACTTATAGAAGGCGCGACTGTAGAGGATGGGGTTCAAGGAGGTATTAGAGATAGAGCCTTTTTGGGTGGACCTAGTATTGCTCTAGGTCCTTAGAGAGAGATGGCACACAAAGAGTCAGGCATTCTTAATGCCCTGGAGACATATGATCCCCAGCTTAAAGGACGTTACTAGGATCACCAGCCTCCGGGTAGAAGGTCGAGCGGTTAGTGGGATCACATATCCTGACTATCGAGGATTAGCACAGAAGTTGCTAGGATTAAAGGTGATGGGGCTTGAGGGCCGAGAGTCTCGGACTCTCCTTAGGACTACAGTTGAGAGATCCCTAGGACTAGTGGAGCCTAGGCAAAGGACAGATGAGTCCTAGGAGGGTCTGAGAGCTAGATTAGCCAGGGCTGTCAGCGAGGTCTACTGCCAAGATGAGAGTGACAGAGATAGAGTAGATAGGGATCTTAGGATGTTCTTAGTATTTTTCTTTGGTAGGCTCTTCTTCGGGATGAAGGGCGACTGCATCCATTGTCGCTTCCTGACTCTCCTCACCGACTTAGATAGGTTAGGCGAGTACGCCTGGGGTGCGGCCCTTCTGGCCCACCTCTTCACCGACCTCTCTGTGGTTATGCCAGACTGGGAGACCACCATCAGTGGCATCGCGCCGTTTTTTCAGGTATTTAATTTGTCTTATCAATTCATTTTATGATTATTTGTATTATGCAATACATATGATGCTGATGATGCTAACCTATATGTTCGTATATGCAGATTTGGATGTATTATTACTTTCCTCTGGGCCAGACGAGGCCTTCTCTACAGCCGGCGGTGGCACCACTGGCGCGAGGTGGCATCCGATAGTGGACACGACGCCATAACATCACCAGCTGACGGCCCTCCGCTGTCAGTTCTTGGACTACCCAGAGCTGCTGGTAAGTCTTTTTTTGCAATTGTTATGTTTCATGTTATGTCAAATGCTTAAATATTTTATTAAGATTTTTAAATGAAATGTTTAGTTAACATGTTTTATGAAAATTAATTGTTAAATGTTTAATATTTGATTTAAGTACTTTGGTTTAGAATATGAAGTTGAATATTAAGTTAAATTTAATTTCGAATGATTTAATGTTTGGATGGAATGTTTTATTAAATGTTTAATTTTTTGAATATGGCATGACTTGTTTTATTTATATTTGTTTAGTTATTTTTACTCTGAATATGCGATGCAACTAACCTATATGAATGCAGGTTATCTGGAGTCCATACATCGGTATGGACGATGCAAGCCAGCCCTGGGTGGAGCAGGGTCGAGCTCGCTTTGGACGCCAGGTCTGGGTCCATTGCATGAATGAGATCGAACTACTACTGTAGGCGCCCGGAATGTCCCCCTCCGCGGCTGTGCAGCGCCCGCGGGGCCTCGGCGTTGGGGGTTTCTCCGTACGTCTTAGCACTGTGGCGATTCAAACAGGAGGGGTTAGAAATGAGAGTGTGATCGCCAGGAGCATTACCTTTCGGTTCCTGTGCTCCGCAGGAATGTAGAAGATGATCGCGTTTTGTGGGAGCGGGAGACGTCGGTTCCTCCTTCTCTTCCTCCGGCCGGCCAAAGGAAGAGAGCCCGAAATTCTGTACGCGTGTAGGTGGTAAGGATCCCTGAAAAGAAAAAAAACAAGCAAAGACGTACCCGATTAGAACTGTAGAGTGCAAAATCTATTCATAAAGGTGTAAAAACTAACTAAAATCAGTGGGAAACGTACCGGATGGGTGGTGGGGAGGGAAGGTGACCATATGTTATGGCCACCCACCTCCCGTTTTTTTTTAAAACCTCTGTGGGAGTACGGATGGCTAAGTCATCCTATGTGTACATGCATGCAAGTGAAGAGGAGTTGCGTGTGTGGAGAATGAATGATATTACTAATGTAATGGAATGAGTAAAAAATAAAAGGGAGAAGTTAGAAAGGCAAGCCCGTTTCCAGATGTAGCCTGAGCCTTCCTCCTTGGGGTCTCCTCGAGCTTCTCACCAGAAAGTCCCTCTCTGCCTCTCCAAAATTCCTCTTAACCAAAAAATCCTTCATGTTGTCCCCCCTTCTCGTAACCCCCCGCTCGAGAGGATATGGAGGGTTTAAATAGGCGAAGGAAAAAAAAAAAGGGGAGAAAACAGGGGTCTAAATCCCCGTAAATCCCCCTTCAACCAATGGGGAGTGGTCAAGGGTTGGCGGTAGTGGCCGCGGCAGTCGACGGAGTGGGGAGTGGCCGGAGTAATGGGGGACGAGGGCGGAGAGTAGAGGAGATCGTGGGGAAGACGGGGTCAAAAAAGGTGGTTAAGGAGTGGACGGTCAGGTGACATGCCTTCCACTCTTGCGGTGGAAGGCGACCCGGCTGGCCTTCGAGGGGAGTGGAAGGCGAGGGGTGGCCTTCGAAGGAGGTGGAAGGCAAGGGGTGGCCTTCGAAGGCGGTGGAAGGCAGGGGGTTGGCCTTCTACGAAATGGTGACAAAAAAGTGGCCAAAAGGTGGACGGCAAGGTGGTTGGCCTTCGAAGGGGGTAGAAGGCGGGGGGTGGCCTTCGAAGGCGGTGGAAGGCAAGGGGTTGGCCTTCTACGAAAAGGTGAAAAAGGTGGCCAAAAGGTGGACGGCAAGGTGGTTGGCCTTCGAAGGGGGTAGAAGGCGGGGGGTGGCCTTCGAAGGCGGTGGAAGGCAAGGGGTTGGCCTTCCACGAAAAGGTGGCTAAAAGTGGAAAAGGTGGAAAAAAGGTGGAAGGCAAGGTAGCTGGCCTTCCAAGGGTGTAGAAGGCGGGGGGTGGCCTTCGAAGGTGGTGGAAGGCGAGGGGTGGCCTTCGAAGGGGGTGGAAGGCGGACTGGCTGGCCTTCCACGAAAAAGGTGGCTAGAGTCGGGATTTGGTTAATGGGCCTAGCTGGTAGTGGGCTGAGATGGCTGAAATGAGGGGATTTTAGTGATGAAGGGCTACTGATGGGCTGGGTTCATGACCAAAAGGGTGGTCCAAAATCGGTGTCTACAAATGCCCCTCCGGGACACCTATTTTGCAGTGGAGTGGAACGGAATGATAAATGGGTGTTCCGGAAATCGAAACTGATTTTGGACAGCCCGAAAAGGAGTGAGCTATCCCCAAGGATGATATGCGAATGCGGCAGATGCATGAAAGCTGGCCATTCGAGTTGCAAGAGTGGTTTAAGAAAAAGGACAAAGTTCAGTACTAGAGAATCACAGTCCGTGGGACCCTCGGGTGCTGGGACCGCGAGGCCTTGGCGTACCAGAATATAGCGATCTGGCCCAAGGGGATCTCGAGCATGAAGGTGTAGGAGTATGACTTGAAGAACTCTCAACACAACGGGCTCGCGGTGGCCTAGCGCATCGTGAGATCGCCAAGTGAGAGAATCTCAAACACACGTGTGAAAAAAGGAGAAAAGGATCTTGCAAATCAAAGGCTAACAAACGTACAATTGGCAGAATCACAGATCAACGATGGGTTAAGCAAAGTGATGAATTATGGTCATTGCCCCTAGGGCGAGGATGAATGCTTATGCAAATGCATGCTGGGTTGAAATTTAGAAAATAAATTCCTAATGCAAGCAGGAGGAATTTATTGGCCAATCGAATAACTTGGGGAATATAGACTCCTCATTGTTTTGTTTAAAGAGGAACTCAGAGTCTATATGCCCAAAGTTATTAGCCTCCTGTGTCTTTGGTCCTATTCGCCTCCGATTCCCTGCAGCTGCAAGAACGCACATCAGCGACGTCCACATTTTTCAATAATGACAATATTACATTTCAAATTGCAGGAAGATAAGAAGCAGATATTTTGTTTCGAGTCGAAGCCGATATGGAAGATATGGCCATTCTATCGGTAGAATGCCAATCCTATATGGTTTCGACTCGAATTCTGAGATGGGCCATTAATTCATGGATCATGGTAGTCTCTTTAATTGTGGGGTGAGGTTACCCCCTTGGAGAGAGGGGGAAAAGGCCTCTTGTTTTCTCGTGGATGGGTTTTGCTTTCAAAGTGATGGAAGGCCAAGGGACTTGCCTTCCACGAAAAGGTGGAAGACAAAGTGCATGCGGTCCACAAAAGGGGGAAAGGAATGGGATGTGGATGCCTCTCCGTCTTTTGTGGAGTGTGGAAAGTGTTGAGGTTATCCCATGATGATAAAAGGGTTGTTGTCGCGGGGTCCTCTTCCAGAACTTCAACTTTTCCTGTTCAAGAATGGCCTCGTCTCCTACTTGTGCTGCCAAAGGGCCTGGAGTTCTGTCTGATGTGGATGGCCACCTGAGCAACCTGGTGGCCCACGGACAGGTAGGCTAGGACCTTTATTTGCTTGCCTCGTCTCTTCTCTTCTTTTTTTGTTGATTTTTTCCTTTTTTTGGGTTACTTCGCAGCCCCTCCCAAAGTTCCCTGATGCTAGGCATACCCGCAAGTATGCATGGCTCGCGGCCCTATTGGAAGTGATCACACTAAGCATGAGGGTGTTCATGCATCAATGGAACCTGACACGCTCTATCGTGTTTGCCAAATGGTTTACTGCCATCCACTGGCATTGGGAAGGATTGGGTGCGCTGCTGGAGTTATGGCATCCGGAGACCCACACCTTTGTCTTTAGGGAGTTCGAGGCAACAGTCTTGCTGGAGGAGGTGGAGACTTTCTATGGTTGGGAGGGTCTAGCCGCCGGTGATCCTTCTGGCTTGCCTTCTTGGGAAGAGACCTTCGCTGACATTGTCCGGGATAAACGGGAGGCATGCCGTATGACCAATAGCCGAGGGATCCTCGTTGACCGCCTTGCATACTGGCTGATCCGAGAAATTAAGCGCAAGGTGGTCGAGCCTGAAAGACTGATGCGAGGTTTGTGCTTGGTTCTTGGGGGAGTCCTGTGGTTCCCCACTACAGGCTCGGTGCTAGAAAAGGAATATGTGAGCGTGCTGTATTTACTGCAGAGAGGCCATTCTCTTGCCCCGGTGATCTTGTCACACCTGTACGGGGGGCTCAGCCATATGAGCATGGGACGATCTGCGAGAGGGAGTCTGTTCACTTTGCAACTATGGATGGAGATGCATGTGTCCTTCGATTTTGATGAAAGTGTAACTTCTGCCTCGAGAATATTTCAGCACAGTGCGTGGTATCCTGCACGCTCGCTTCTTGGCCCTGAGGATCAAGTCAGGTGTCTCACGGCCCATCTGAAGACGCGGGACGACTGGCGTGATTACCTAAACTTCCTACCCGTAGAGAAATTCATATTTGTTCCAATGGTCCTTCGAGGCATGGAGTTCACCACGAGGGCTTCTCGCGACCGTGAACTGTGGCTGATTGGCCCCGATGAGTTGGTTGTGTATCAGGGGCATCGCTGCCATCTCCAAATCGGCATTCCCAGACAAGTACCATTCCCTGCCTTATATGACACCCTGATCGTGTCGCGACACAGCGGATATGCGAGAGAGGCTCAAGCACTGGAGCGGCTTCGACGTGCATGGCGGCGTCATTCCAGGTTCACCAAGGCACGTCTTGACGTAGCAGAGACTTCAGAGGAAGTCATAAAATATGTAGGCTACTTGGCCAATATTCGTCCTGCTGTCTGCGCCTTTTTTATGGGGCGCAGAGCGTTGGAATAATGTAGCCTTTCAATTTTTCAAAGAATAATATCAATTTTTGTTGAAATTATTGCCCAAGAGACTGTCCCAACACTGCCTGAAGCGGTGGACGGAAGCGGACGGCCAGCACTCTAGCCGTCCCCAAGGCGGACGGCCGGCAAGCTGGCCGTCCGCGCCGGCCACGCGCTGGCGGGCGGCCAGCGCGTGGCCGTCCGCTCGGGCGGACGGCCAGCGCGTGGCCGTCCGCTCGGGCGGACGGCCAGCGCGAGGCCGCCCGCGCCGGCCACGCGCTGGCGGGCTGCCAGCGCGTGGCCGTCCGCTCGGGCGGACGGCCAGCGCGAGGCCGCCCGCGCCGGCCACGCGCTGGCGGGCGGCCAGCGCGTGGCCGTCCGCTCGGGCGGGCGGCCAGCGAGTGGCCGTCCGCTCGGGTGGACGGTCAGCGCGTGGCCGCCCGCGCGGGCCACGCGCTGGCGGGCGGCCAGCGTGTGGCCGTCCGCTCGGGCGGACGGCCAGCGCGTGGCCGCCCGCGCCGGCCATGCCGGGGGTTTAAACCACTCTCCTTGCTCTCCTGCTTCGCTTCCAACACTTCAACCCTCTAGCCTTCCAAGTTCTCGGTCATGGCGAAGGTATGGCTTCCCCGTGCTCTTAGGAGGAGGAGGGCCGGCGGCGACGACGGTGCGGGTTCCAGAGGCGGCGGCGGTGGCGGGGACGAAGTTGTCCGCGGAGGCGACGCCGAGGACACCTACGGCGGCGAAGAAGACGCCCCCAGCAGGAGTAGCGGTGGTGGCGGTGACGCCGGAGAGGAAAGAGAAGAAGAAACGGCGGCGGCGGCGACAGAGGAAGATGAGGAAGACGAAGGTGGTGGCGATGGAGAGGAAGAGGAGGGAGAAGGTGAAGGTGACAGAGAGGACGGCGGTGACGAGGAGGCGCCCCCGAAGAAGAAGGTGAGTTTTTTTTTTTTTTTTTTTTTTTTTTTTTTTTCTCTTTTTTTTGAAGCATGGGGAGGGCGGCCGACGGGGCCGCCGTCCGCCCGCACGGGCGGCGGACTGGCCCGCCGTCTGCCAGGCTGGGCGGCAGGCCGCCCCGCCGTCCGGCCAGGTGGGCGGCAGGCCGCCCCGTCGTCCGGCCAGGTGGAGGCTCAATTGCTTATGCCCTTATTTTCTGATGTTTGGATTTTTCAGGGTATTCAGAGGGTCCGAGGCCGTGTTTCATGGGAGCTGGTCTGGGCCTGGTACCACGCCCTGCCTGATCGGCTCGTCTTCCAGGTGGATGCTTTCGGGTTTGGGCCGCTGTTCCGGGTCCGACCGTTCATGGTGGATGCGCCCTTCCTAGTGGCTCTCAGGGAGCGCTGGGATGACAGATGCAGGGCCTTCGTCATGCCTTGGGGCCACATGTTGCCTACGCTGGAGGACGTCTCCTTCTTGACAGGCCTGCCGGTCATTGGAGATCCAGTGGTGGGTCCCGAGCTTAGGGATTACAGGCAGTTGTCCGATCGACTCCTAGGCGAGGGATACTACAGGATGCAGGGAGCGCTGTCTCACATACCCCTTGGGCACTTTGCCCGATCGGTGGGGTTGAGCCGGGTGCGGCGGATGCCGAGCGAAACCTTAGAGGCCTTCGTAGAGAGAGTGGAGACGCTCCTAGACTTGGATGGCCGATCGGATGACGAGAACTGGCGGATCTTTCTCTTGTTCTTCTTTGGAAGGCTGCTATTTGCCACAGCTTCAGATAGAGTTAATCTGAAGTATCTGCCGCTGCTGGAGGACCTCCAGGCAGCGAAGAAGATGGCGTGGGGAGCTGCCATGCTGGGCCATCTTTTCTCCCACCTGGTAGGCTACCGCCAGGGCTCTGGTAACTTGGGTGGGTTCACCCCTTTTCTCCAGGTAATCCTCTTAGCTGTGGTTTTCCATCTTTACTTATATTAACTGGCACTGACTATGTTGTCTCTTGCAGATCTGGGGTTATACCCGCTTTCCCATCGGCCGAGGGAATGTATCCGCGGACCGCGAGGGATTGACCCCTTTGATGGCGCGGTGGGAGGTGATCCGGGACTATCGCCCGGTGACGTACCGTGTGGAGGACATCCGCAGTCAGCTTGATACATTCCCTCCTCATATGGTGAGTGACTTGAAGTATATGTGCATCCGAGATGATTAGGTCTAACTCTTTTGTTCCATCCAGGTGGTGTGGATGCCATACGCGGAGGAGGATCTGGCCGATCAGCCGTGGGTGTCCCAGAGCCTTTCTCAGTTCCGGCGGGAGGTGCCCCTGCTGTGCGTGAATATTTGTGACGGCCTCTTCGTCCGGATGGCGTACCGCACATGGGGATGGCATCAGCCTCTACTCGCTTACCCAGACCATCCTGATATGAACCGAGGTCGCCGCCGATCTTCTACTATTGGTCAGGATTGGCGAGTGGTGAGGCGGGCTGAGATCGCCATATGGCACCGCACCGGGGATGCCCTGCAGGAGGACAAGTCCCTACGAAATAGCTTCAAGTACATGGGAGATTATTCCCGGCGGTACTCAAACCGCATGTTTCTGGATACACGGCGGGTACGTTACTTCAACCCTTCAGTTTCTCGTACTTGAATTCTCCATGTGCTAATTTTGGTGATTTTCTTGTAACAGATGCCTGAGACTGAGGCCATCCAAATCCTAAAGAGCCAGAATGAGCTTCTGGTTCTGCAGACGAGTGATCTGTTTACCCAGATTAGAGAATTGGTAAGAAATCTGATTTCTGAATTAGGATGTAACATTGCCCGCCTTATCTTTGCAAAAAACTTTGTGACGCAGAGAGAGGCGCTAATCCGCCATGGGCTGCGAGGGGATCCAGGTGCGGGCTCATCAACCCAAGGGCCAGCTGCTCCAGTTGATTGTGAGACGAGATTGCAGGATGCCCTCCGCCGGGCGGAGGCCCGGGAGGCTGATTTGGCACAGCAGGTAAGATTTGTTCTGCCCTTTGTGTTATGATGATTGAACATGTCTGACCCTAAGTTTCTTCCTCTTTTGCAGCGCCAGGAATTGGAGGCCGCTTTGGCAAGGGCGCAGGAGTTGGAGAACCTCAACCAGCAGTTGAGGGACCAGGTTTTGGAGGAACGGACGGCTCGGGCCAGAGCGAGCGAGGGATCCCACCCGGACGTGTACTGGGAGGGTAAGATGGCTGGCCTGCAGGAGGAGCTGGCGAGGTCGCAGACAGAGGTGCGGGAGCTTGATTTCAAATACCGAACCTTGTGGGACCGGGTGATGAAGAAGGGGCGAGAACGAGCTATGAGATCCAGCGTTCAGAGTCCGGGAGCTCGTCCCCCTATTCCTGCCCCGTCAGCCGGCCCGGCCCCTGCTGGGAGCTCCGTCTTCAGAGACCTCGACTCCCTGCTAGCTGAGGATGCGTGGAGGGCCTTGCGACCCGCTGGTTCATCAGGGTCGATGCGCCCAGCTTCCGGACATCGTCGTGGTCGTGAGGAGGATGCCGAGAGCCAGATGAGGCACCCCTCTCGGGATAGGAGAGATGATAATGTGGAGGAAAGGGGAAAGGATTGAGAGAGAGCGGGCGCAGGGGTATGCCCCTGTGTTGTGATGATGTATGATGTTATGCTTGCATATTTCTATATTTACATGGGCACTTCTTTGTTCCGCTTTCTGTTCATACCTGTGATGCCTGCATGCGCAACATTAGGGGAAACTGTTAGTAGTATCTGTTTTCGGCCCCTTGCCTAAAAAAGCAACTACCTTTTCCTTAGCCTTCGCATAAGGTCAAGGGGCCGTGTCCTACTAACCAGACAAACGGAAAAAAAGTGAATGTGTCATGCAAATGCAAGGTGATATTAACAGGGCATATTTTTGTCTACCTGGTGATTGCCCAAAGTCAGCCTAGTCAAATGATAAAAAGGGAAATGCACACTCAACTTCCCAGGCATCCTAAGCTTGCATCTAGATTGATTTGGGCCTCTAGACCCCTCAAACTAACCTTGACCGGTTAAGACTCATACTGATGACAATACCGTCATGCCATGCTTAGGCTCCCAGCTGCTTCCGACCACCAAGTTTGCCCAAAAAGTTTTCGAGGTAAATGATTTGCCCGACCCGGGTCTCTTTCCTCACAATCTAGAAGGTATATGATGGAACACCTTGGAACCCTAACGGTCAATCGCGCGACGCTGACCCGGAATCAGACGCCGTCGCACCGATTGGTGACGCGCATGCATTGACCTAAGCCCGAAGTTTTCGAGAGTACACATCGAGATTATGGTTAAGAAATTAGTTCACCAGAAACATCGACATTACTCTTCACCCATTTTAGACTCCTGTGATTATGTGAGCATGTGACGATTTTTGAAAACGAACCATTTTAAAATGATGTTCAGTCTTTAGATAGCTATCTCGTGCTGAACCTTGGGGGAGAAAAAGTGAAGAAATTGTGGAGATAAACCTCAAAGGAGGATTGACAAAACCGTTAAAAGGACAAGCTGTAACAAGACAGACTCCTTTTGACCTCCTAGATGCCCCAATTTTGACTTTTCAGGCCTTTATTGGATTTCTTGGCCAGGCACGGTCACGACCAGGCTTTTTTCATGATTGCTTGAACCCCTTTTCTTTTTTGTATTTCTTTTCCGCTTTTGACATTTATTGGGGTTATTTGGTATTCCGCCTGCGGGGACACTGCCCTCTTCACGTGCTCTGGTCCTTTACATTTCATTTCTGGGCCCTTTTTTGTTGAGGGGTTACATCTATCGGGTTTTTTTGAGGAACCGCAATTTGCTGAGCTCGACCGTTTAAGGGCGTCAACTGTCCTGATCGGTCGAGAGACGAAGAGCAAAGGTTGCATTGTGACAGTATACTAAAGACTTGGGACTCATTTTAAACAGGTTCTTTTGAAAAATGTGCAGGTGTGTGCATCTCATGATGAGCATAAGGATCCGTATGAAAGTAAAGTAGACATGTCCAAGGTTCTGGTGGACCGAAATCTTAGCCAAACCGCAATGTCATCCCAACCTATCATGCAACTAGACCTAGACAGGGGGTTACGTGGCAGTCGCCAGATAATTGGATTTTGTGTCTTTTCTGATGTTTTTTGTTTTTGTCATTTCCATTAAAGTATGTGCATATTTACAAATATTTTGATGCTTTTTGGATATTTGATTTTTTTGAGATTTTTGATTTTTGATTTTTTCTTTTTTTCATGGATAAAACTTCTTCAAATATACCCCGTTCCATGGGTGGGGCAATTCCTCTCCTCTCTCATTGATTAAGCGGTAAGCGTTACCTGAGTATGCCTCCTTGATTACAAATGGACCTTCCCAATTTTCTTGCAATTTGCTCCTGGGACCAGGAATTTTGATCATTTTTCTTTTAAGAACCATTTCCCCAATTCGAAACTTTCTTTCAAGAACTTTTTTTGCATAGAATCTTGCAATCCTATTTCTGTACACCTGGACGTGATTTGCCGCCATCATCCTTTTTTCGTCTAACAGTTCCAGTTGGGTTAACATGGCGTTACGACGCTCGGCATCACTAATTCCACTATCCAACTGCACTCTTAGAGAAGGGAAGAGAATCTCATATGGAAGTACCGCATCCGTTCCGAACGTGAGTGAATAAGGTGTTTGTCCGGTAGGGGTTCGGACGGAAGTACGATATGCCCAAAGAGCTTCTTCTAGACGATCAGGCCAGTCTGAATAATTATGTGATCTACAAGTTCTTTTAATGATTCGAATGAGGGTTTTATTGGTGGCTTCAGCCTGACCATTTCCTTGTGGGTAGTAAGGTGAAGAATGATGCAAATTGATGCCATACTTACTGCACATGTCTTGGAGCTCTTGGGAGATAAACTGGGGTCCATTGTCGGTGATGAGGTCGCGCGGTGTCCCGAACCTGGCGAGGATGTTGCGCTTGATGAACTTCACCACCGTGGATGCTTTGATTTCTGCAAATGCTTCCGCTTCAGCCCATTTAGTGAAATATTCAGTGGCGGTTAGGATAAATGATTTCCTTTTTGTTTCACCTGAACGATCCTCCAGAGGTCCTATAACGTCGAATGCCCACATGGCGAAGGGCCACGGGGAAATGACGGATTTGAGAAATGAAGAAGGTGCATGAACCTTGTTAGCGTGTAACTGGCATTTTAGGCACCTTTGAACGAATATGGAACAGTCGGCCTCCATTGAAGGCCAATAATAGGACATGAGGAGTTTCTGGGCTAAGGCACGACCATGGACATGACCGCCACAATCACTGGCATGGGCTGCCTCTATGACATGATGAATTTCGGTATCGTCTAGGCACCGAAGAAGTACTCCGCTAAAGGATCTCCTGAAAAGGCGGCCGCCTAAGATAAGGTATCGCTGAGATGTACGGCGGATGGCCTTACGGTCAGAGGATGTAGCATAAGACGGGAACGACCCATCGCGGAGATAGTTCATGATATCAAAATACCACGGATTTCCATCATCCCAATCAGGGGCGAGTTCATCCGTGATAGCGGAGATATGCTCGGATGGGCAGAGGAACTGCTGGAACCAAGGGTCCCGGAAGGACGGCAAATTTTGCTTGTGCAGGGTGATTGTGGCTGTGCCTTTGGTGACAGGAATCTCTAAAGCTGAAGATAGAGAGGCCAGGGCATCTGCTAGGATATTCTGGGACCTAGGCACATGTACATAGGTGATCTTGCTGAAACACCTAGTAAGCGACTTCACCAACTCCTGATATGGCTTCAGTTTGGAATCCCGGGTTTGGTATTTGCCCACGGTTTGGCGGAGGATTAGTTGAGAGTCTCCAATTATCCTCAATTCTAAGACATTAAGAACCAGCGCCAATTTTAGGCCAGCTAGGAGAGCCTCATATTCAGCAACATTATTAGTTACTGAGAAGGAGAGTTGGCAAGCATGCGGAATACTTACCCCTTCTGGAGAGACGAGGACCACTCCTATCCCACTGCCTTGGGAATTAAGTGCCCCGTCAAAATGAAGGACCCAGGATGGAGCGTCATCCACTATTAAGCCCAACTCCTCATCCGGGAATTCTTCGTTGACAGGCGAAAATGTAGGCAAAGGGTGATGAGCTAGGTGCTCGGCAATTGCTTGCCCCTTCACAGCCTTCTGATTTACATAAGTGATGTCGAATTGATTCAAGAAGGTCTGCCATCGCACCAGCCTATCTGTTACAACTGGCCGCTCTAGCAGATATTTGATTGGGTCCATTCTTGCTAGTAGTTTGACCTCGTGGGCGAGGAAGTAGTGCTTCAATTTTTGCACTACCCAGACGACGGCCGCGCATGTCCTTTCCATGGCAGTGTATCGCTTTTCGGCATCATTGAAAAGCTTGGACAGATAGTACACTGCTCTTTCCTTCTTCTCGTCGTCTAATTGGGCCAATACTGCACCAGCCGATTCTTCCGTGGTGGAGACATAAAGCAGTAGAGGCCGCCCCGGGATAGGAGCCATAAGGACTGGAGGGTTGAGGAGGTAACTCTTTAATTCATCGAAGGCCTTTTGACACTTATCACTCCAAATGAACTTTGCCCCTCCTTTTAATAAGTCGTAAAAGGGTTTGCATCTCACAGAGTGTTGAGATATGAACCGTCTGATGAATTGCAAACGGCCGATGAGACCCTTTACATCCCTGACATTCTTAGGTGGGGGCATTTCCATTACTGCCTTCACTTTGTCTGGATCAACCTCGATCCCTCTTTTACTCACCATGAATCCTAGCAGTTTTCCAGAAGAAACACCAAATACGCACTTCTTCGGGTTCATTTTTAGTTGATGCTCCTTCGATCTCTGCATTACAGCCCTAAGGATTTGAGCGTGCTCCTTCCTGGTTTTGGATTTGACCAAGATATCATCTACATAGACCTCCATATCAATGTGAATCATGTCATGAAAGATTGCCATCATAGCCCTTTGGTAGGTGGCTCCAGCATTCTTAAGTCCAAATGGCATGACCATGTAGCAATAGGTTCCCCATGGAGTTATGAAGGATGTTTTCTCCTGATCTTCCTCAGCTAGTCTGATCTGGTTATATCCTGAAAAACCATCCATGAAAGATAACATCTCAAATCCAGCCGTGTTATCAACCTGCAAATCTATATGAGGTAGTGGGAAATCATCTTTTGGGCAGGCTTGATTGAGGTTGCGAAAGTCTATGCAAATTCTAACCTTTCCGTCCTTTTTCGCCACCGGGACGATGTTAGCTATCCACTTAGGGTAGAGCACTACCCGGATGAACTTGGCCTTGTGTAGTTTGTCAACCTCTTCTTTTACTTTAAGTGCTAATTCCGGTTGTAGCCGTCTCAACTTTTGTTTCACGGGTTTGGTGTCGGGTTTGAGGATTAGCCGGTGTTCTACAAGTTCTGTGCTTAATCCAGGCATGTCCTCGTATGACCAAGCAAACCCATCACGGTGCTCTTGGAGTACGGCTATTATGGACCCTTCTTCTTCTGGACTCAAGTGGGCACTAATTAGCACTATCTTCGGATCCTCCTTTGTTCCGAGGTTGACGTCTTTAGTGGGTTCGTCGATAGCTGATGAAGGTTCATCAAACCGTCTCGCCCCACTCACCAGTGGTTCGACCAAGTCATCTCCTTCTTCCTCTTCACTAAGCTCAAATACACCTAAACCATCACTGCAAGACTCTTCTTCCGCTACCTCCAGTGGTTCGGAGATGACCCCAGTCTGAAGATATTTATCCAATTTTCTCAAATCTTTGCACCTATTAGCTAACTCCTGAACTAAGAACAAAGGAACTTGCCTAGTCCTACAATTCCTAGACATGGGGGAGGCTAACCTAATTCCTAAACTATTATGTACATGGTTTGGGAAAGGGGCCAACTCTGTCCTAGATGGGGCAAGAGTAGACCCTTGGGACAGAGATTCCATGACGGCAGGGCTCCCCCACCAAACGGGCTCCTCGAAAATGACTTCACCTCCAGCGGGATGGGAATTGAACTTTTTTTTTCGTGACCGAACGCGTGTAGCATGGAACACTCAGCAGAGCTAGTGTTGGTCGGAGCTGAGAGCATTGGAATGGTAGGTGGGTGGAACAAGAAAGGGATGAACGTAGCTGGGGCTGGTTCATCTTTGGCTAAGAAAAGCCCTACCGTCGGTCTGGCTGACTCACGGAACAAGGAGGATATGCCAAAGTCCTCCTCTTGATCACCTTCGTAACACTCTCGCACCTCTTCTTCTATCTTGGGTAATTCCTGCCTCTTTCTTACAAAATGATTCATGAGGGACCATCCCTTTGCTTCTTTTGATGGTTCAGCAAACTTATATCCCAGGCCACACCCCCCAATGACAGGGTTCTCTGAGATGGGATGACGGATCCCTTGTTCTTCTTTCCCTAACCCAGAGCCTGAGCTATATCCCATCTTACTCATGAGCTGCCAACCTATACTCGGCCTAGACCTCAGATGGGAATTCACTGATGAAAGGACAGGCTCTTTGCCTTTCCTGGAAGTTATCATGGATGGAATTTGCTCTGCTGTTACCGAGTCCAATGACTCGATGTAGGGAGTGCTTTTAACCTTCACAATTTTCCCGTTGTATGGGAACTTATAGCACTGATGGTTGGTAGATGGGACTCCTAAGGTTTGGTCCATCCATGGTCTCCCTAAGATGGCATTGTAGATTGGCTTAACGTCCAGAATGTAGAATTCCGAGGTCATGGATACCGGGCCGATTTCTAATTGGAGGAAGATCTTCCCGTCTGCTGGTCTCTGGGAATTGTCATAAGCTGAGACCATCATAGAGGTTGATTCAACCTTCTCTGGGTCTACCCCTATCCTTTTGAGGGTCTTAAGGGGACAGACGTTGATGGAGGCACCAGTATCCAATAGAATAGAATCTACTGGATGACCGTTAAGGATGGCGGTTAAGCACAAAGGGAGGGATCGGCACTCAGGGGGAGCTAAATCCTTTTCGGGGAAAGAGATCATAGGAGTCTGAGTGACTGAGAGTATGGCATTAGTGACCCCGCCACTAGGAAGATCTTCGTTCACCGTGATCTGTTGCAAGAAATTGAACAACGTCTCCCTATGTGTGGGAGACCTGCGGATAAGCTCAAGGATGGAGATTTTAGCGGGGGTCTTTTCCAGGTGCTGGAGTATGTCATACTTAGACTGGGCGTTCCCTTTGGCATGGAAAGAGCTTTCTTGAGAGTCTAGGGGCTGGCTCGGGGGAATGATGCGATTCCTGAGCGTTACCCCTACTGTGATTGGGTCTGTTTCCAACGGTGACCTTATGGGATTGAAGCTGATCATCGAATCCAGGTTCTTGTTTGGGCAAAAGACAGATAGGGTGGGTCCTTCGGCTGTGACTGGAGGGATCTGAACGAGGGAGACCGGCTTGAGGGTTGCCGATCGCTCTTTGGGTCGGATTAGGACTAAAGGCTCATTTGGAGAAAACGTGGAGACTTCTGGGGTAGCCCCTTTAGTTTCACACGACCAAGTGGGGTCTTGGTGCTTTATCCCGGACCCTTCATACTCCTAGTACTGCTCCCTGCGAACTGTCACGGGCTCCAAGTCATTGATTAGTGTGTTGACCTTCCCTTGAGAGCCGGAGGGGTCTGGACCTACTTGATGAGAGGGCAATGGGTCCTTCACGATCCCCAGTTCTTTCTTAGCCTTTAGGGCCTCAATGGCTTTTCTCATGTCTTCCCAATTTATCCTCCCTTCATCATTCAAGTCATACACCCAGTCCCTGAAGGTGAAGCAATTATATATGGTGTGTCCCGTGATCCTATGGTAAGGGCAATACCTGGAGGTGTCCGTATTGCGCGGGACACCTTCCTTTGGAGGCGGAAGTTGAATGGCATTGCAGGCCATCAAAGCATAAAAGATATCTGCCAATGATTCTGGCAGAGGTGGATATGAGGCCCGCTTAGCCATAGGACGACTGTAGTTAGTCGGGGGAGGGACGGCTGAGTATTGCTTCTGGCTGGGCTGAGTATCAGACTTAGAATGAGAATTGGTAATCCTGGTCGGTGGTGCTAGCATGCTGACCTGTTCATTGATAGTGACTCCTTCTGTGGTAGGAGCTGATGTGGTTTTCTTATTCCTGCTTCTATTCTCAAAGAATGAAGGCAGAGTGGAGTCTCGAATTTGGGACTGTACTACCCTAGCTCTATTGTATAGCTGTGCGAACGTCTGAAGTTCACTGAGCATAAGGATGGCTCGAAGCTGGGGAGTAGCATTATTAACAAGCATGGTGACTGCTTGTGCTTCAGGAATAACGACCTCTGCTCTAGAAGCCATGGCCCTCCACCTGTTAGCGAAATGAGTGAAGTCTTCATCAGACTTCATTTTCTCCATCACTAGATCGAACAAGGTGGGGGGTAAGGCTGCCATATGGTTGAAGTGGGTAATGAACCTCTCAGAGACCATGTCAAAGTTGATCAGGTCAGTAGCTGGCAAAGAAGAGAACCACCTCAAGGCTTCTCCCTCGAGGGACTTTTGGAAAAGGTGGACCAGAAGGACTCTATCGAAGAGCCACTGATGGGAATCCATGAGAAACCCAGACAAATGATGGTGGGGGTCCGTGGTACCATCGTACTTTCTGTACTTGGGTACCTTAAACCCTTGTGGGAAATAAGCTGGGGGTAGCTTGCAATAGTTCGAGAGAGAATATGGCTGCCTGAGGTTGAGATTCTCGGCCATGAGTCGCCGTACACAATTCTCGACCTCATTCTTATAAACAAACTCCTCCTGCTTGGGAGGTGTAACCTGATTGATGGGGTTAAAAGGGATCGTATGAGTGGGCATGGTTTGACCCGCTGGGGTCTGCTAGAAGATCCTTGGAATTGGGTTTTCCGAGGAGTGGCATCCTGAATTTTGCCACGAGAAACCAACTGGATGAGTTGATCCGGAGTATAGCGTGATAGGACGGCGATAAGTTCCGGATCTTCTCCAGGGTTTTGGAATGTTCTACTGGAGATCACTGGCTCATCCTCTCCTTGGGAGGTGGAAGATTCATCGGAGTCTTTTCTCTGAGGACCTTCTCTGGACGTTTGGAGCATCCCTATAAAGGTCTGTTGTGGATCTTCTTCAATCTCAAACAGAGGATTGTGAAGAATATTGCCACCGAACTAGTCCATGTCATCATATACAGCATTGACATACATTCGGTTCATTATGAAGTACAGGCTCTAGCTGATTTTAGGTTTCACTTGAAATGTTTGCCAATGTTCTAGCAAAACAAATTTAACCCTTAACGACCCTTCACTTTTCCAAAACTTGTTGCACTGGGATTCAATTAGGCGTCTTCAAACTTGAGATAGTTCACTGATCTCTCACATAAACCCCAAGGTTCTTACAGGGTGGTTTCAGGTACAACCTGCTCGGCGGCCAAGTGGGAATCCCTGGCTCGCGGAGACTGACGGAGGTTCCCAACAGAATAAGACTAGTCGCACCCGAGTGGGAATCCTCAGGTGGAGAGTCGAATCTTGCGGGAGAGGTGACTAAAAGATGTGATGCCGGCTCTTCCTTAAAACCCCCTCGGAGAACACCCCAAAAAACCCAAAAGTTAACAAACGGCAGATCAGAATAGGTAACAGCACATCATGCATGAACAGCAGTAGCAATCAGAGAATCAGCTAAGCAGAACTGGTAACGGCACATCATGCACGGACAGCAACAGCAAGCAGTTAAGACAGAACTCACGTGGGTCGACGGCCAGGGGCTGGCCGTCCCAGGGGGCGGGCGGCCAGGTCCTGGCCGCCCAAAGGGATGTCGACGGCCATGATATGGCCGTCCAACGGTCCTGACGGCTAAGAGATGGCCGTCTAAAGGTAGGTAGACGGCCAGGGATCCGCCGTCAACGTGTCTGGACGGCCAGGAGGTGGCCGCTCAAGGGTACATCGACGGCGAGGGGGTGGTCGCCTACAGGGTTGGACGGCCGGCTGTTGGCCGTCCTCAGGTGATGCCGACGGCCAACCGCTAGCCGTCCAAGGGGCTCGACGGCCGGGGTCCCGCCGTCTAGAGACTATGGAGTTCAGGATCCTCACCTTCTTTTCCTTTGAACGTGACGCGTGCAGCGAGCTACTGCGGTCCCACCGTGATCGCCAGAGGGCTGTAGGCGCCCGGAATGTCCCCCTCCGCGGCTGTGCAGCGCCCGCGGGGCCTCGGCGTTGGGGGTTTCTCCGTACGTCTTAGCACTGTGGCGATTCAAACAGGAGGGGTTAGAAATGAGAGTGTGATCGCCAGGAGTATTACCTTTCGGTTCCTGTGCTCCGCAGGAATGTAGAAGATGATCGCGTTTTGTGGGAGCGGGAGACGTCGGTTCCTCCTTCTCTTCCTCCGGCCGGCCAAAGGAAAAGAGCCCGAAATTCTGTACGCGTGTAGGTGGTAAGGATCCCTGAAAAGAAAAAAAACAAGCAAAGACGTACCCGATTAGAACTGTAGAGTGCAAAATCTATTCATAAAGGTGTAAAAACTAACTAAAATCAGTGGGAAACGCACCGGATGGGTGGTGGGGAGGGAAGGTGACCATATGTTATGGCCACCCACCTCCCGTTTTTTTTTAAAACCTCTGTGGGAGTACGGATGGCTAAGTCATCCTATGTGTACATGCATGCAAGTGAAGAGGAGTTGCGTGTGTGGAGAATGAATGATATTACTAATGTAATGGAATGAGTAAAAAATAAAAGGGAGAAGTTAGAAAGGCAAGCCCGTTTCCAGATGTAGCCTGAGCCTTCCTCCTTGGGGTCTCCTCGAGCTTCTCACCAGAAAGTCCCTCTCTACCTCTCCAAAATTCCTCTTAACCAAAAAATCCTTCCTGTTGTCCCCCCTTCTCGTAACCCCCCGCTCGAGAGGATATGGAGGGTTTAAATAGGCGAAGGAAAAAAAAAAGGGGAGAAAACAGGGGTCTAAATCCCCGTAAATCCCCCTTCAACCAATGGGGAGTGGTCAAGGGTTGGCGGTAGTGGCCGCGGCAGTCGACGGAGTGGGGAGTGGCCGGAGTAATGGGGGACGAGGGCGGAGAGTAGAGGAGATCGTGGGGAAGACGGGGTCAAAAAAGGTGGTTAAGGAGTGGACGGCCAGGTGACATGCCTTCCACTCTTGCAGTGGAAGGCGACCCGGCTGGCCTTCGAGGGGAGTGGAAGGCGAGGGGTGGCCTTCGAAGGAGGTGGAAGGCAAGGGGTGGCCTTCGAAGGCGGTGGAAGGCAGGGGGTTGGCCTTCTACGAAATGGTGACAAAAAAGTGGCCAAAAGGTGGACGGCAAGGTGGTTGGCCTTCGAAGGGGGTAGAAGGCGGGGGGTGGCCTTCGAAGGCGGTGGAAGGCAAGGGGTTGGCCTTCTACGAAAAGGTGAAAAAGGTGGCCAAAAGGTGGACGGCAAGGTGGTTGGCCTTCGAAGGGGGTAGAAGGCGGGGGGTGGCCTTCGAAGGCGGTGGAAGGCAAGGGGTTGGCCTTCCACGAAAAGGTGGCTAAAAGTGGAAAAGGTGGAAAAAAGGTGGAAGGCAAGGTAGCTGGCCTTCCAAGGGTGTAGAAGGCGGGGGGTGGCCTTCGAAGGTGGTGGAAGGCGAGGGGTGGCCTTCGAAGGGGGTGGAAGGCGGACTGGCTGGCCTTCCATGAATAATGTGGCTAGGGTCGGGATTTGGTTAATGGGCCTAGCTGGTAGTGGGCTGAGATGGCTGAAATGAGGGGATTTTAGTGATGAAGGGCTACTGATGGGCTGGGTTCATGACCAAAAGGGTGGTCCAAAATCGGTGTCTACAACTACGACTGAAGCTAGTAATGCGGACGTTGGGCCTCCATCAAGAATGGATCGAGGAGGAGATCCTAGAAGGGATCGGGAGGACGATGAGAGGCAAACAAGCGCGTACCGATTGGCGTGCCAAGTTCTGTGATCAGTTCGACGATTGGCACCGGTGCGTGGTTCTGATTGAGTCGCAAGCGGAGAGTAGCGAGGGTTACCTCCAGCACTACTGGACCCACTACGCTACCCACTTGTAGAAACTACGTCCTCTCGATGTGAGTATAATGCTATGCTTCTTTCATTTTTATTATTATCTTGTTTATATTGGGAATGTGCAGGATGCTAGAGACGCAACAATCATTACCCTCTGGGCCCGACTCCAGGATGCAGAGGCCCAGTTGGAGCAGATCCAGAAATTGCTGAACGAACTGATAAGTATGAATGCATGAATGAATGTGAATACCATGAATTATGAATGCTTCTTTTATTATTAAACTGTTTTGACACTTGTCCACTGACAATGGTCCCCTTCCTGTTACAGCGTGCTGCCTACACAGATGCAGCTCCTCCTTCCACTTCCACGGCCAGTGCCTCATCCTCTAGTGCCGCTTACGAGGCCACCATCTCCGACTTACGGGGCCAACTGGCCTCAGCCATCCGCCGGGCCTCCCAGGCTAAAGAAGATGCCACCATCCGAGTAAGTCTTCAATTTTGACTTCTTCATTCTTACCTGAGAATCTTGCTTGCTTGATTGACTGGCAGTGTCTCCTGTTGCAGGTCCATGAACTTTACCAAACCTTTGAGAAGGCGAAAGCCGACTTGGAAGAGACTCAGGGTAGAGCAGCCCGCGTCATCGAGTTGGAGGAACAACTAGCAAGATCCTCTGTCGGTGACCTCCTTCGCGAGCTGTCACGCCTCCAGATTCGTCCGGATGTCGTCACTGAGGAGAGGGATCGCGACCGGGCACATCTTCTATCGGAGATCCAGAGTCTCCAGGGCCATTTGTCAGTGGTAGAGCACGAGCGGCATAGCGTGGAAGAACGCTACCGACGTGCTCGATAGCGAGCCCAGGAGGGAGGGCAAGCGAGTGCCTTCACTGCGAGCATCGCCATATCTTCGGGCCAGGCTGGGCCAAGCGCTATGGGACCACCACCACTACCGACTTGAGGGCCAGATGGGCCAGACGAGACCCAGAGTCCGTATGATGGGGGGGCCGGTGAGAGTCAGCCGTGAGGACTGTATGATGTGTCTTCCTTTTGCCTTGAAGTCCTACTGATGGACTTACACATGTACATGAAATTTGTCGAATACGAGTGGAATCTTGACTTCTTGCCCTTTTCGACACTTGGATCGTTTCCTCCTGACTTCGCTCGATGCTTATGTCTGTAGGCGCCGGGAACGTCCCCCGTCACTGCTGCGAGCGTCGGGCGAGGGCTTCTCCGTTCGTCTTAGCGCTACGGCGATTTGAAAGGGTTAGAAATAAAAGTGTGTGATCGCCAGGAGCATTACCTTATGGTCCATGTGCTCCGCAGGATGGTGAGAGTGATCGCGTTCTGGGGGAGCGGGAGACGGCGGATTCCTCTTCTCTTCCTCTGGCCGGCCAGAGGAGTAGAGCTCGGCAGTCTGCACGCAAAAATGCGGTAAGGGTCTCTGAAAGGAAAAGACAACACAAAAAAGAAGAAGATAATCCGATTAGGACTGTGATATGTAGAATCTATCCATGCAAATATGGAAATCAACTAGAATTGGAGGGACACGCACCGGATGGGTGTTTGGGGAGGGAAGATGACCATATGTTATGGCCACCTACCTCCCGTTTTTTGTTTAAAACCTCTGGGAGTAAGGGTTGCTAGGTTATCCTAACATGCATGCATGCAGATGGGGGTTCTCGTGTGTGAAAAGTGAAGTGATGTGTTAAAAGAGAAAAAAGAGTGAGAGGAGGGGATGATGTTACGGAGTGGATGGAGAGTGGGAATGCAATGAAGTGGAAAGGGGAAAAGTAAGGAGATAGTTAAGAGAACAAGCCCATTTGGAATGCGAAAGATCCCTCCGGCTTCACGACTTCCAAGGCTTTCCCTCGCTTGAAGTTCTTCCTGAAGCTCTCTGACTCCTTGCCCGCTCAACTCCCCCCTAACCTCAAAACCAACCCACTGGCCCCAAAAAAAAAAAACCCCATTCTCGAGGGGACATGGGGGGTTTAAATAGATGAAGGAAAAATAGGAGAAAATAGGGGTCTAAATCTCCATAAATCATCAAAGAGCCAATGGGAAGCGGTCAAGAGTCGGGATGGTGCACGCGGCCGTCGCCGGAGTGGGGAGTGATCGGAGTAGTGGGGGTGAGAGTGGCGAGTGGAGGAGATTGTGGGAAGACGAGGTCAAGATGGAAGTTAGGGGAGTGGACGGCCAACCATCTTGCCCTCCAATCCCGTGGAAGGCCAGGTGGCTGGCCTTCCACAAAGAGGTGGAAGGCGGCCCAGTTGGCCTTCGAAGGGTGGTGGAAGGCGGACAAGTTGGCCTTCGAAGGATGGTGGAAGGCGAACAGGTTGGCCTTCGAAGGATGGTGGAAGGCGGACCGGTTGGCCTTCGAAGGATGGTGGAAGGCGGATAGGTTGGCCTTCGAAGGATGGTGGAAGGCGGACCGGTTGGCCTTCGAAGGATGGTGGAAGGCGGATAGGTTGGCCTTCGAAGGATGGTGGAAGGCGGACCGGTTGGCCTTCCACGAAAAGGTGGCTAAAGTCGAGATTTGTTAATGGGCCTAGTTATTAGTGGGTTGAAGGATGAGACGGCTAAGATGAGGGGTTTGGTGGTGATGGGCTAATGATGGATGGGGTTCATGACCAAAAGGGGGGGTCCAAAATTGGTGTCTACAAATACCCCTCCAGGACACCTGTTTTGCAGTGGAGTGGAACAAAATGATAAATAGGTGTTTCGAAAATCGAAACTGATTTTGGGCAGCCCAGAGAAGGGATGAGCTATATCCAAAGATGGTATGAGAGTGTGGCAAATGCATGAAAGCTGGCTATTCGAATTGCAATAGTGGTTAAGAAGGGGAACAATATTTAAACTGAAGAATCACAATCCGTGGGACCCTCGGGTGCTGGAACCGCGAGGCCTTGGCGCACCAGGATGCAACGATCTGGCCTAAGGAGATCTCAAGCATGAAAGATGGAGGAGTGTGACTTGAAAAGCTCTCGACACAACGGGCGCGCGGTGGCCTGGCGCATCATGTGATCGCTAAGTGAGAGAATCTCAAGCACACGTATTGGAAAAAGGATGAGGTCTTGCAATTCAAAGGGCTAACAGACGAACGATCGCCAGACTCACAGATCAACAATGGGTTAAGCAGAGTGATAAATTATGGTCTTTGCCCCTAGGGCGGGAATGGTAGATGATGCTTATGCAATGCATGCTGGTTTAAAAATTAGAAAACAAATTCCTAATGCAAACAGGAGGGATTTATTGGCCAATCGAATAACTTGGGGAATATAGACTCCTCATTGTTTTGATTAAAGAGGAACTCAGAGTCTATATGCCCAAAGTTATTAGCCTCCTGTATTTTCGGTCCTACTTGCTTCAGATTTCCTGCAGCTACAAGAACACACATTAGCAAAGTTCATATATCCAATGATCACATCATTTAAGTATTTAAACTGCAGAAGGATGAGAAGCAAATGGTTAGTTTCGAGTCGAAGCCGATATGGAAGATATGGCTATTCTAATGGTAGAATGCCAATCTGATATGGCTTCGACTCGATTTCCACGAATAACCATTAATTTGTTGATATTAAGCAAAGTGGTCTCCTGAACTTGGGGATGAAGTTACCTCCTCAAAGTAGAGAGGCGAGAAGGGCAATATGCCTTTTCGTGGGTGAGCCTTCTCCAAAATGGTGGAAGGCCAACTAGCATGCCTTCTACGAAAGGTGGAAGGCCAAGGGATATGCCGTTTATGCAAGGATGGAAGGCCAAGGGATATGCCGTCCATGAAAAGGTGGAAGGGATATGCATGCCCCCCATCTTTTATGGAATATGGAAAGTTTGTAGTTTATCCCGTGGCCTTAAAAGGGGAGGGTTGTCCCGAGGCTTTCTTCGAGAACTCAAACTTTCTGTGGGAAAAATGGCCTCGCCTTCTGCTCGTGCGACTGCTAGGGAACCTCAGGTTCGATCTGATGTTGACGGCCATCTCAGCAACCTACTGGCCCATGGACAGGTATGCTCAAACTTTTATGTCGTTCACCTTGACTCTCTCCTCTCTCTTGACTTTTGGTTGTCCTGCAGCCTATTCCCAAATTCCCTGATGCTCGGCATACTCGCAAGTATACATGGCTTGCGGCCCTGATGGACGTGATTACCCTAGACATGAAGGTGTATATGCGCCGGTGGAATCTGACCCGCTCCATTGTGTTCGCAAAGTGGTTCACCTCCATTCACTGGCACTGGGAGGGGCTGGGTGCATTGCTCGAACTGTGGCATCCGAAGACGCATACGTTCGTGTTCCGAGAGTTTGAGGCAACAGTGTTGGTGGAGGAGGTAGAAATCTTCTATGGCTGGGAGGGCCTAACCACCGGCGATCCCTTTGCTTTGCCTGCATGGGAGGAAATCTTTGCTGATATAGTGCAGGACAAACGGGAGGTATGCTGCATGACTGACAAGCGAGGAATCCTCGTCGATCGCCTTGCGCACTGGTTGGTCCGAGAGATTAAACGCAGGACGGTCGAATATGAGAGACTGATGCGAGGCTTATGCCTAGTCCTTGGGGGAGTCTTATGGTTTCCAACTTCAGGCTCTGTGCTAGAAAGGGAGTATGTGAGTGTGCTGAGCTTATTGTGGAAAGGTCATTCTCTTGCCTCGGTGATTCTGTCACATCTATATGGAGGGCTTAGCCACATGAGCATGAGGCGATCTGTAAGGGGGAGCTTATTCACCTTGCAGTTGTGGATGGAGATGCACTTAGCTTTTGATTTTGATGAGAAGGTGGCTTCCACCTCCAGGATATTTCAGCACAGCGCATGGTATCCTGCACGCTCGCTTCTTGGTCCCGAGGATCAAATTAGGTGTCTTACGGCTCATCTCAAGACGAGGGATGACTGGCGTGATTACCTGAACTTTCTGACCGTGGAAAAATTTATCTTTGTTCCGATGATCCTTCGGGGTATGGAGTTTACCACAAGGGCTTCTCATGAGTGTGAGTTGTGGCTAATCGGCCCTGACGAGTTAGCTGTGTACCAAGGGCATCGTTGCCATCTCCAGATTGGAGTTCCAAGACAGGTGCCATTCCCTGCTTTGCATGATATGCTGATTGTGCCGAGGCATACAGGGTACGGGAGGGAAGCGCAAGCTATAGAGCGATTCCGACGTGCATGGCGTCGTCATTCTAGATTCACCAAGGCTCGCCTTGATGTAGCAGAGACTTCAGAGGGAGTCGAAAGATATGTGGATTATTTGACAAATGTACGACTTGTTGTATGTGCCTTTTTCAAGGGCCGTAGAGCACTGGAATAATGTATTCAATGAAATTCTAATGAATAATACAAATTTTGCTTTCCAGAAAAAAACTTCTCGGACATAGGGCTACGGCGGACGGCCGCTCGGGTGGCCGTCTGGGACAGTGGACGGCCACTCTGATGGCCGTCCGACCGGTCGGGCGGCCACGCGTGTGGCCGTCCAAGACGACGAATGGCTTTAAGAAGCCGAGGGCCTCCTAGTTGCTCTCCCTACCCCTTCTTCCTCTTGTTTTCCGATTACGATTTCTCCCTCACTCTTCCATGGCGCGAGTTTGGCTTCCCCACTCTCTTAGGAGGAGGAGGACTGGTGGTGGTGATGAGGCGGCAGCGGCGGCGATGGAGCAAGCTCCAGCGGTGGCGGCGGCGGCGGCGAGGACCCGCTTCGCGCCGAAGAGGAAGAAGAAGAAGAAGAGAGGGCCGCGGAAGAGGATGATGAAGAGGAGGAAGATGAAGTTGATGGAGAGGACAAAGAAGAAGAAGGAGAAGAGGATGAGGAAGGCGGCGGCAACGAGGAGGTGCCCACAAAGAAGAAGAAGGTGAGTCCCTTAGTTTTTGTTCCTTGATAGCGACAGCTAGCGTGGCGGACGGCAAGAGATCACACCGTCCGTCCGTACAGACGGCGGGCAGCCCCGCCGCCCGTCCGTGCGGACGGCGAACAACCCCGTCGCCCGTCCGCGCGGACGGCGGAAGGCCCCGCCGCCCATCCACGCGGACGGCAGAGGGCCCGCCGCCCGTCCGCGCGAACGGCAGAGGGCCCCGCCGCCCGTCCGCACAGACGGCGGAGGGGCCCACCGTCCGTCAGGGTGGGGGACAGCTACCTCACTTACTCAAAATCTTTTTGTATGAGCACGCCCCTAACTTTTAATCTTGTTGGGATTTACAGGGTCCACAGAGAGTCCGAGGCCGAGTTTCTTGGGAGTTGGTCGGGGCCTGGTACCATGCGCTGCCCGATCGGCTCCTTTTCCAGGTGGATGCGTTTGGGTTCGGGCCGTTGTTTCGGATCCGACCATTCATGGTTGATGCGCCCTTCTTAGTGGCTCTGCGAGAGCGCTGGTGTAAGGACTAAGGTTTTCGGATCCGGTTATCAGGTCAGTTTTCGGGGTCGGACCCTGTAGTTCAGGCCTTAATGGGGTTGAGACTCTGTTCCGTTTCGCGTCGAGCCTGGCTCGACGCGGTTTAAACGGCGTCCAGCATTGCAGACGCGTTTTAGATTGTGCCACGTGGGCCGGCCTTGGGTCACGAGAGTACGGCCCCTGTCTTGTCGTATGAACGGCGTCCGTGATGGACGACGCCATTCAGACTGCGACCCTGCGATGTCAGGGTACGGCGCCTGTCTTGTCGTCTGAACGGCGTCTTAGGTAGGCGACGCGTTTCAGACTTCTGTCAGTACGGCCCGTCATGTCAACTGATAGGCGTCCGTACAGCTCGACGCGTTTTAGCCAGTTTCTGGTTACCCCGCAAACCCTCCTTCCTTTCCCTCATTTCTTCATTCCCTCTCTCTCTCCTCCCTTCCTCCGGCGATTCCGGCGACGCCTCCTTCCCCTCCCTCTTTTCCTCCCACCATTTTATCTCTCCCTCCACTCCATCAACCTCCTAACTCCCACCACTACCACCACCACCTCCTCCATGGCGTTTTCTCTCCGGACGGCGGCCGACGTCCCGGTGGAGTAACGACGACCTCGGCGGTACCGGCGGCGGCGTGGGGCGAGACGGGTGGGCGGCTTGGAGCTTGGAGGAGTTCAAGTAACCGGTAGGGTGACGATTCCCAGTGCATTTTTCATTTGAATCTATGTTTTCCCGCGTTTGAAGCATGTTTTGGGGTGAAAACGCTAAGTACATGTATGAGAAATTGGGTGTTCTAATGGGTAGTTGGGTTCTCCTCCTTCCCCTTTATGTTTTGTGCCATTTTCTATGCATTTTAGGGGAGAAATCCCACCTCAAGGATTGGGGGAAGCGAAGGGGAGAACCTGTCTATCGGGGCTAAATGGCGTCGAGGTGAAGCGACGCCTTTTAGAAAGGCGGCGCCCACCCACGACGCGATTTAACCCAATAACAGACCCTGTCCCGGACTAATAAGCGTCCAGGGACAGCGAAGCCTTTTCAATAGGCGACTTGCGTCGACGACGCGTTTTAGTGAAAATCACCCCATAGCCTGTCCCTGTTTTCGGTTGCTAAAAGGCGACGAGGGACAGCGACGCCTTTCAAAAGGCGGCTACTTATGGCAACGCGTTTTACGCCAGGTTCTGTGGCCGAGTTTCTGTAAACCAGTTTAGGAGACTTGAATGGCGTCGGCCTTAGGCGACGCGATTCAAGACAGAATCACACTAATTCATGCCATTAAAACATGTTACACTATTAGACAGTTGTTTAATTGGTTAAATGCATGCTTTAAATTATACTCTATGGTGATGGATTCCTTGTAACCGGATCGTACACGTGGTGTTGCATGCGACCGTGGACTTCTTACTGTGCTGTGTTTTGAGCTACTGTGGACCTAGAGTGACAGTTGTAGCGCTTTATCACCCTGTGTTGGTGTGGGTGGAGC
Source organism: Zantedeschia hybrid cultivar (assembly GCA_030544215.1). Classification (NCBI taxonomy): domain Eukaryota; kingdom Viridiplantae; phylum Streptophyta; class Magnoliopsida; order Alismatales; family Araceae; genus Zantedeschia; species Zantedeschia hybrid cultivar. The sequence continues at coordinate 49,632,551 of JARZZO010000009.1, forward strand.
ACAGCGCCGGTGTGGGTGTGGCGGGGTGACGCCTAGTAAGAGAGGGTCACCTGGTGGACCCCGGGGTTAGCTAGTACCGGTGTAGGTGTGGTACCTTTGGAGTGTCACTCGTGCTGAGGGAAGGAGTAACCACCTGAGCCAGTTGGGCCGGAGTAGCTAGAGTGTTGTCCGAGGGATTACTGTTTGGTCTCAGCGGGTCGGTGTTTTCCCCACCTTCGTTTGTGTGGTTGGCGTGTTCTACCGAGACGTTGGTTGTGGGTTCCCTGGTAGACTGGTTTTAGAAATATGTATGTTAAATATATTTCGAATGTATGTGATTCATATCGAGATTTAGGAGTAGTAATTACTGCTTTAATTGTTTACTGTACCTTCAGCTGTGTTTTACACTTGTGGGTGTGGGAGTGGGCAGTGGTGATCGAAGGATCCCTACTGAGTCTTTTCGTTGAGACTCACCCCTACAGTTTTCAGGTGAGGGTTCCAGGCGGACTTAGCGAGGTGTATACTGCTGTGAGGCGCGCGCCGTTAGTTGTTGTTCCGAGGTATACCCCGACGTAGTTGTTATCTTTGTTTCTGGCCTGTATGCTTAATTATTTATTTTCTACTGGAGTATGTAATTATTCACTGTATCGAGTCGCATTGTAATAACTTTTAATTCCTGTATTTTCCTTCCAATTCAATGCGATGTGAATGTTTAGCTTAGTTTATTGTTTATTTCCCAGACTTATTTGGATCCTGGTTTGGTTCCAAATTAATGATTCGGTACCCATTTAGTAATCGGATCCCCGATTATAGGGTGGCGGGTCGTTACAGCTGAGATGACAGATGCAGAGCCTTCATCATGCCCTGGGGACACATGCTGCCCACGCTGGAGGACGTCTCCTTCTTGACAGGCTTGCCGGTCATTGGTGATCCGGTAGTGGGTCCTGAGCTCAGGGATTATAGGCAGCTATCATATCGACTCCTGGGTGAGGGGTACTATCGGGTTCAAGGAGCACTATCTCACATACCCCTCAGACATTTCGCCCGGTATGTGGGATTGAGTCGGGTACGGCGGATGTCGAGCGAGACTCTTGAAGCTTTTACTGAGAGAGTGGAGGCTTTGCTGGACTTGGATGGCCGCTCAGACGATGAGAACTTACGGATCTTCCTCTTGTTCTTCTTCGGAAGGCTGTTATTTGCTACAGCTTCAGACAAGGTTAACTTGAAATATCTGCCGCTGTTGGAGGACCTCCAAGTAGCGAAGAAGATGGCATGGGGAGCCGCGATGTTGGGTCACCTCTTTTCCCATCTGGTGAGCTATCGCCAGAGATCTGGCAATTTGGATGGATTCACGCCTTTTCTTCAGGTAATCCTTCTTGGTTGTTGATCTTCGTCCTTCCTCACTTATGTTGGTTGACATTGACTGTGTTGTCCCTTGTAGATCTGGGGTTATACCTGCTTTTCCATCGGCCGAGGGGCCATCTCTGCGGATCGTGAGGGATGGACTCCACTTATGGCGCGGTGGGAAATGATCCGGGATTATCGTCCCGTGATGTACCGCGTGGAGGACATCCGTGCCCAGCTCAACACATTTCCTCCTCATATGGTGAGTGACTTGAGATATATGTGCATCACGACCAATGATTAAGTCTAACCCTTCACTTCATTCAGGTGGTGTGGATGCCATAAGCAGAGGAGGACCTGGCCGATCATCCATGGGTGTCTCAGAGTCTCTCCCAGTTCCGGCGGGAGGTGCTTTTGCTGTGTGTGAACATCTGTGACGGCCTCTTTGTTCGGATGGCCTACCGCACGTGGGGATGGCATCAGCCTTTACTCGCCTTTCCGACCTATCCTGATATGAACCGCGGTCGTCGCCAATCTTCTGCAATTGGTCAGAATTGGCGAGTGGTGAGGCGGGCTGAGATTGAAGTATGGTACCGCACCGGGGATGCCCTGCAGGAGGATAAATTCCTGCGAGACAGCTACAGATACTTGGGAGATTACGCCCGACGGTACGCGGATCGCATGTTTCTGGATGCGCGGCGGGTGCGACACTCTAAACCCTTTAATCCATTTCACCCAATCTTTTTTTCACTGACTAATCTTGGTGATATTCCTACAACAGATGCTTGAAACTGAAGCTGTGCAGATTCTAAAGAATCAGAATGAGATTCTGGTTCTGCAGACGAGTGACCTGCTTCACCAGATTGGAGAATTGGTGAGAAGTTTTTTTTTTTTTCGGTTTCGAGTGTGAAGTTGTCCACTTATTTTGTGAAACCCTTGTGATGCAGAGAGAGAGACGCTGGCCCGTCATGGGCTGCGAGGAGATCCTGGTGCGGGCTCATCATCCCAGGGGCCAGCTGCCCCTGCCTATTGGGAGGCAAGGTTGCAGGATGCCCTCCGTCGTGCGGAGGCCCGGGAGGCGGATTTGGCACAACAGGTGAGACTTGTTCCTCTCTTGTGTTATTCCGATTGAGCTTGCTTAACTCTAAGTTGCTTTGTAGCGCCAGGAGGTGGAGACCGCTTTAGCCAGGGCGCAAGAATTGGAGAGCCTCAATCAACAGTTGAAAGATCAGGTCTTAGAGGAGCGGATGCTCGGGCCAGGGCAAGAGAAGGATCCCACCCCGACGTATACTGGGAGGGTAAGATAGCCGGCTTGCAGGAAGAACTGACGAGGTCGCAAACAAAGGTGAGGGAGCTTGATTTCAAGTACCGGACCCTGTGGGACCGAGTGATGAAGAAGGGGCGAGAACGAGCCACGAGATCCAGCGCACAGAGTCCAGGAGCTCGTCCCCCTATTCTTGCCCCGTCGGCTGGCCAGGCACCTGCTGGGAGTTCTGTCTTTAGAGACCTTGACTCCCTCTTGCTGAGGACGCGTGGAGAGCACTGCGACCAGCTGGCTCATCAGGGTCTATGCGACCGACATCAAGTCATCGCCGTGCTCGGGAGGATGATGCTGAGAGTCAGATGAGGCACTCTTCTCGAGATAGGAGAGATGATGAAGCGGAAGGAAGGAAGAGGGATTGAGAGCTGACGTAGGGGTATGCCCCTATATCGTGATGTATGAACATTATGTTATGCTTGCATATTTCACTATTTGTATCCGGGCACTTCTTGTTTTGCTTTTTGTTCATACCTGTTATTCCTGCATGCACAATATTAAGGGAAACAGTTAGTAGTATCTGTTTTCGGCCCTTTGCCCCAAAAGAGCAACTACCTTTTCTCTAGCCTTCGCATAGAGTCAAGGGGCCGTGTCCTACTAATCAGACAAAAGAAAGAGCATTGAAATCGATGTGATAACAAAATATGCAAATACTAGCGGATATTAATAAGTGGGGTATGTGGTAGATGAAAACATGTTTTTGATGCCGACCCCCTGGTGACTGCCCAAACTTAGCCTGATTGAATGATGGAAGGGAAATGCACACTCAACTTCCCAAGTATCCTAAGCACACATCTAGATTGATTTGGGCCTCTAGACTCCTCAAACTAACCTTAACCGGCTAAGACTCATACTGATGACAATACCGTCATGCCATGCTTAGGCTCCTAGCTGCTTCCGACCACCAAGTTTGCCTAAAAAGTTTTCGAGGTAAATGATTTGCCCGACCCGGGTCTCTTTCTTCACAATCTAGATGGTATAAGATGGAACACCTAGGAACCCTAACGGTCAACCGCGCGACGCTGACCCGGAATCAGACGCCGTCGCACATATTGGTGACGCGCATGCATTGACCTAAGCCCGAAGTCTTCGAGAGTGCTCATTGAGATTATGGCTAAGGAATTGGTTCATTAGAAACACTGACATTACTCTTCACTCATTTTGGACTCCTGTGATCATGTGAGCATGTGACGATTTTTGAAAAACGAACCATTTAAATTGATGTTCGGTCTTTAGATAGCTATCTCGTGCTAAAACCTTGAGGGAGAAAAAGTGAAGAAATTTTGGAGACAAACCTCACAGGAGGATCGACAAAACCGTTAAAAGGGTGAGCTATGACAAAACGGACCCCCTTTTGGACCTCCTAGATGCCCCTATTTTGACTTTTCAGGCCTTTGGTAGATTTCATGGCCAGGCACGGTCACGACCAGGCTTTTTTGTATGATTGCTTGAACCCCTTTTCTTTTTTGTACTTCTTTTCCTCTCTTGATATTTTTCGGGGTTATTTGATATTCCGCCTGCGGGGACACTGCCCTCTTCACGTGCTCTGGTCCTTTACATTTCATTTTTTAGCCTTTTGAGGGGTTACATTTATCGGGTTGTCGAGGAACTGTAGTTTGTTGAGCTCGACCGTTTAAGGGTGTCGACTGTCCTGATCAGTCGAGAGACGAAGAGCAAAGGTTGCAGTTTGACAATATACTAAAGACTTGGAACTCATTTTAAGAAGGTTCTCTTTGAAAAACGTGTAGATGTGTGTATCTCATGATGATCATAGGGATCCGTATGAAAGTAAAGTAGACACGTCCAAGGTTCTGGTGGACCAAAGTCTTAGCCAAACCTTAATGTTAACCCAATCTATCATGCAACTAGACCTAGACAGGGGGTTACGTGGCAGTCACCAGACAGTTGGATTTCGTATTTTTTTTTAATTTTTTTTTCATTTTCATTGAAGTATGTGCATATTTACAAATGTTTTTTTGTTTCTTTTTGGAGTATTTCATTGTTTTTGGGTTTTGAGAATTTTGATTTTTTTGCGTTTTTATGGGTAAAACTTCTTCAGATACACCCCATTCCATGGGTGGGGTAACTCCTCTCCTTTTTCATTGATTAAGCGGTATGCATTACCTGAGTATGCCTCCTTGATTACAAATAGACCTTCCCAATTTTCTTGCAATTTGCTCCTGGGACCAGGAATTTTGATCATTTTTCTCTTGAGTACCATTTCCCCAATTTCAAACTTTCTTTTGAGAACCTTCTTTGCATAGAATCTTGCGATCCTATTTCTGTAAACTTGAGCGTGGTTTGCCGCCATTATCCTTTTTTCGTCTAATAGTTCCAGTTGGGTTAACATGGACTTACGGCGTTCGGTGTCGCTAATTCCATTGTCCAACTGCACTCTTAGAGAAGGAAGGAGAATCTCATATGGAAGTACCGCATCTGTTCCGAATGTCAGTGCATAAGGTGTTTGTCTGGTGGGGGTTCAGATAGAAGTACGATACGCCCCAAGAGCTTCTACTAGGCGATCTGACCAGTCTGAATAATTGTGAGATCTGCAAGTTCTTTTGATGATTCGAATGAGAGTCTTATTGGTGGCTTCGGCTTGACCGTTTCCTTGTGGATAGTAAGGCGAAGAATGGTGCAAATTAATGCCATACTTACTGCACATGTCCTGGAGCTCTTGGGAGATGAATTGTGGTCCATTGTCGGTGATGAGATCGCGTGGTGTCTTGAACCTGGCGAGAATGTTGCGCTTGATGAACTTCACCACCGTGGATGCTTTGATTTCCACAAATCTTCCGCTTCAGCCCATTTAGTGAAATATTCAGTGGCAGTTAAGATAAATGATTTCCTTTTTATTTCACCTGATCGATCCTCCAGAGGTCCTATAATGTCGAATGCCCACATGGCGAAGGGCCAAGGGGAAATGACGGATTTGAGAGATGATGAAGGTGCATGAACCTTGTTAGCATGTAACTAGCATTTCAAGCACCTCTGAACAAATATGGAACAATCAGCCTCCATTGAAGGCCAATAATAGGACATGAGGAGCTTCTGAGTTAAGGCACGACCATAGATATGACCACCACAATCGCTGGCATGAGCTGCTTCCATGACATGGTGAATTTCGGTATCATCTAGACACCGAAGGAGCACCCTGCTAAAGGATCTTCTGAAAAGACGTCCACCTAAGATAAGGTATCGTTGAGATGCACAGCGGATAGCCTTACGGTCAGAAGATATGGCGTAAGATGGGAATGACCCATCGCGAAGGTAGTTCATGATATCAAAATACCACGGATTCCCATCATCCCAATCGGGGGTGAGTTCTTCCGTGATAGCAGAGACATGTTCAGCTGAGCGGAGGAGTTGCTGGAACCAGAGGTCCCAGAAGGAGGGCGAGTCTTGCTTGTGTAGAGTGATGGTGGCTGAACTTTTGGTGACGGGAATCTCTAGTGCTGAAGATAGGGAGGCCAGGGCATCTGCTAGGATGTTCTAAAACCTAGGCACATGTACGTAGGTAATCCTTCTGAAATGCCTGGTTAGCAACTTTACTAACTCCTGATATGGCTTCAATTTTGAATCCCGGGTTTGATACTTGCCCACAGTTTGGCGGAGGATCAATTGAGAATCTCCAATTATCCTCAATTCCAGGACTTTGAGGACCAGTGCCAATTTTAAGCCAGCTAGGAGAGCCTCATATTCAGCGACGTTGTTGGTCACTGGGAAGGAGAGTTGGCAAGCGTGCGGAATACTTACCCCTTTCGGAGATACGAGGACTACTCCTATCCCACTACCTTGAGAATTAAGCGCCCCGTCGAAGTAAAGGACCCAGGATGGAGTATCATCCACTATTAGACCCAACTCCTCATCTGGGAATTCCTCGTCGGCGGGCGAAAATGTAGGCAGCGGATGATGAGATAGGTGTTCGGCAATTGCTTGCCCCTTCACAGCCTTCTGATTTACATAGGTAATGTCAAATTGGTTCAAATAGGTTTGCCATCGCACCAGCCTATCTGTTACAACTGGCCGCTCTAGCAAATATTTGATAGGGTCCATCCTTGCTAGGAGTTTGACCTCGTGGGCGAGGAAGTAGTGCTTCAATTTTTGCACTACCCAGACGACGGCCGCACATGTCCTTTCCATGGCAGTGTATCGCTTTTCGGCATCGTTGAAGAGCTTGGAGAGATAGTACACTGCTCTTTCTTTCTTCTCGTCGTCAAGTTGGGCCAATACTGCTCCAGCCGATTCTTCAGTGGTGGAGACATATAGTAATAAAGGCCGCCCTGGGATAGGAGCCATAAGGACTGGTGGATTGAGGAGGTAGCTTTTCAATTCATCGAAGGTCTTTTGAAATTTATCACTCCAAATAAACTTTGCCCCTCCTTTCAATAAATCATAAAAGGGTTTACATCTCACAGAATGTTGAGATATGAACCGTCTGATGAATTGCAAACGGCCGATGAGACCCTTTATATCCCTGACACTTTTAGGAGGGGACATTTCCATTATCGCCTTCACTTTGTCTGGATCAACTTCAATCCCCCTTCTGCTCACCATAAACCCTAGCAATTTACCAGAAGAAACGCCGAATACGCACTTTTTTGGGTTCATTTCAGTTGGTGCTCTCTTGACCTCTGCATTACAGCCCTAAGAATTTGAGCATGTCCCTTCCTGGTTTTAGACTTCACTAAGATATCATCCACATAAACCTCCATATCGATGTGAATCATGTCATGAAAGATTGCCATCATTGCCCTCTGGTAGGTGGCTCCAGCATTCTTAAGCCCAAATGGCATGACCATGTAGCAATAAGTTCCCCATAGGGTTATGAAAGATGTTTTCTCTTGGTCTTCTTCAGCTAGTCGGATTTGATTATATCCCGAAAAACCATCCATGAAGGACAACATTTCAAATCCAGCCGTGTCATCGACCAGCAAGTCTATATGAGGTAGTGGGAAATCATCCTTTAGACAGGCTTGATTGAGATTGCGAAAATCTATGCAAACCCTAACCTTTCCATCCTTTTTTGCCACGGGAACGATATTAGCCACCCACTTAGGATAAAGTACTACCCGGATGAACTTGGCCTTGTGTAATTTGTCAACCTCTTCTTTTACTTTAAGTGCTAATTCCGGTTGTAGCCGTCTCAACTTTTGTTTCACGGGTTTAGCATCAGGCTTGAGGATTAGCCGATGTTCCACCAATTCTGTGTTTAATCCGAGCATATCCTCGTATGACCAAGCAAACCCATCACGATGTTCTTGGAGCACGGCTATTATGGACCCTTCTTCTTCTGGACTCAAACGGGCGCTAATTAGCACTATCTTCGGATCCTTCTCTGTTCCAAGGTTGACTTCTTTAGTGGGTTCGTCGATGGCTGATGAAGGTTCATCAAACCGTCTCGTCCCATTGACAAGTGGTTCAGCCAAGTCATCCTCCTCTTCCCCTTCGCTAAGCTCAAATACTCCCAGACCATCACTGCAAGATTCGTCTTTTACCATCTCCAATGGTTCAGAGATGACCCCTATCTGAAGAAACTTATCCAACTTGTTCAAAACTTTATACCTATTTGCTAACTCCTGAACTAAGAACAAAGGAACTTCTTTAGCTCTACAATCCCTAGACAAGGAGGAGGCTATCCTAATTCCTAAACTACTATGTACATGACCCGGAGAATGGGTCAGTTTTGTCCTGGATGGGACAAGGGTAGATCCTTGGGACAAAGATTCAACGATGCCGGGGTTGTCCCACCACGTAAGCTCCTCGAAAGTGACTTCCTCCCCTTCAGGATGAGAATTGGACTTTTTTTTTTGCGACCAAACGTCTCTAACATGAAACATTCAGAAAAAGTGGCGTCGACCAGAGTTGAGAGCATTGGGATGGAAGGTGGGTGGAACAAGAAAGGAATGAGCGTAGCAGGAGCTAGTTCATTCCTGGCCAAGAAGAGCCCTATCGGTGGGCTGCTTGATTCATGAAACAAGGATGATATGCCAAAATTTTCTTCATTTCCTTCTCGATTATCTTCTTGCACTCCCTCTTCTATCCTGGGTAATCCTTGCTTCTTTCTCATAAAGTGATTCATGAGGGACTATTTCTTTGTTCTTTTTGGTGGTTTAGTAGACTTGTAACACAGGCCATATCCCCCAATGACAGGGTTCTCTAAGATGGGGTCACGAATGCTTTGTTCTTCTCTCCCTAACCCGGAGCCTAAGCTATACCCCATCTTACTCATGAGCTGCCAACCTATACCAGGCCTAGGCCTAAGATGAGAATTTACTGATGAAAGAACGGGCTCTTTGCCTTTCCTGGAAGTTATCATGGACGGAATCTATTCTGCCGTTACTGAGTCCAATGACTCAATGTAGGGAGTGCTTTTGACCTTCACAATCTTCCCGTTATACAGGAACTTATAGCATTGGTGGTTGGTGGATGGGACTCCCAAAGTTTGGTCCATCCAAAGTCTCCCTATAATAGCGTTGTAGATTGGCTTAACATCCAGGATGTAGAATTCCGAAATCATGGCTACCGGGCCGATTTCCAGTTGTAGGAAGATCTTTCCATCTGTTGGTCTTTGGGAATTATCATAAGCTGAGACCATCATAGAGGTGGACTCAACCTTCTCTGGATCTATCCCTATCCTTTTGAGGGTCTTAAGGGGACAGACATTGATAGAGGCTCCGGTATCCAGTAAAATGGAGTCTACTGAATGACCATTGAGAGTGACAGTTAGGCACAAAGGAAGGGATCGGCACTCGGGGGGAGCTAGATTCTTTTCCGGGAAGGATATCATGGGGGTCTGAGTGACTGAGAGGATGGCATTAGTGACTCCTCCACTAGGAAGATCCTCATTGACCGTGATTTGTTGTAGGAAATTAAACAGCATCTCCCTGTGTGTGGGAGATTTTCGGATTAGCTAAAGGATAGAGATCTTAGCAGGGGTCTTCTCTAAATGCTGGAGGATGTCATACTCAGACTGGGCATTCCCCGCGGTAGGGATTGAGTTACCCTGGGAGTCCAAGGGTTGGCTCGGAGGAATGATGCGATTCCTGAGCGTTACCCCACCGAGATTGAATCCGCTTCCATTGATGACCTTATGGGATTGAAGCCGGTCATCGATCCCTGATTCCTGGTTGGACCGAAGATGGATAGGGTGGGCCCCTCGGCTGTGATTGGAGGGATCTAAATGAGAGTGATCGGCTTGAGGGTTGCTGGTTGCTCTTTGGGTCGGATTAGGACCAAAGGCTCGTTAGGGGAAAGCGTAGAGACTTTTGGAGTAACTCTTTTAGTCTCACGCGACCAGATGGGATCTTGATATTTTATCCCAGACCCTTCATACTCCCAGTATTGTTCTTTGCAAACTATTACGGGCTCCAAGTCTTTGATCAAAGTGTTGACCTTTCCTTGAGAATTGGAGGAATCTTGAACCACTTGATGAGAAGGTAACGGGTCTTTCACAATTCCTAGTTCCTTCTTAGCCTTCAAAGCATCAATAGCCTTTCTCATGTCCTCCCAGTTTATCCGACCTTCATCATTCAAGTCATATACTTAATCCCTGAAGGTGAAGCAATTGTAGATCGTGTGTCCCGGGATCCTATGGTAGGGGCAATACCTGGACGTGTCTGTATTGCGCGGAACACCTTCTCTTTGAGGTGGGAGTTGAATGGCGTTACAAGCTAGCAAGGCATAAAAAATGTATGCCAATGATTCCGGCAGAGGCGGATATGATGCTCACTTAGCCATAGGACGACTATAATTAGTCGGGGGAGGAACAGCTGAATATTGTTTATGATTGGGCTGAGTGTCAGACTTAGGATGGGAATTGGGAACCCTGGTTGGCTGTGCTAGCATACTGACCTGTTCATTGATGGTGACTCCTTCCGTGGTAGGAGTTGGTATGGTTTTCTTGTTCTTGTTTCTGGTCTCAAAGAACGAAGGCAGAGTGGAGTCTCGGATTTGAGACTGAACTACCCTAGCTCGGTTATACAGCTGAGCGAATGTTTGAAGTTCGCTAAGCATGAGGATAGCTCGGAGCTGAGGGGTAGCGTTGTTAACGAGCATAGTGACCACTTGTGCTTCAGGGATGACAACCTCTGCTCTAGAAGCCATAGCTCTCCACCTATTAGCAAAGTGAGTGAAGTCTTCATCGGACTTCATTTTTTCCATTGCAAGGTCAAACAAGGTAGGGGGCAAGGCTGCCATGTGGTTGAAGTGGGTAATAAATCTTTCAGAGACCATATCAAAGTTGATTAGGTCAGTGACTGGTAGAGAAGGAAACCATCTCAAGGCCTCTCCTTCGAGAGACTTCTGAAAAAGGTGGACAAGGAGGACTCTATCGAAGAGCCACTGGTGAGAATCCATGAGAAACCCGGATAAGTGATGATGTGGGTCAGTAGTACCATTGTACTTCCTGTACTTAGGTACTTTGAATCCTGGTAGAAAGTAGGCTGGAGGGAGCTTACAGTAGCTCAAAAGAGAATGAGGTTGCCTAAGGCTGAGATTTTTGGTCATGAGTTGCCGCACACAAGTCTCAACCTCATTCTTATAGATGAACTCCTCTTGCTTGGGAGGTGTGACCTGGCTGATGAGATTAGATGGGATTGTTTGAGTGGGCATTGCTTGATTTGCCTGGGGTCGGCTAGAAGATCCTTGAAATTGAGTTTTCCGAGGGGTGGCATCCTGAATTTTGCCACGGGAAACCAACTGGATGAGTTGATCCGGAGTATAGCGTGATAACACAGCAATAAGTTCCAAATCTTCTCCAGGATTTTGGAATGTTCTACTTGAAATTACTGGCTCATCTTCTCCCTGCGAGGTAGAAGATTCATCAGAATCTTTCCTCGGAAGTCCTTCTCTAGATGCTTGGAGCATACCTATGAAGGTTTGTTGTGGATCTTCTCCAATCTCGAACAAAGGGTTGTGTATAACATTGTTACCAAGCTCATCCATGTCATCATACACAGTGTTAACATACATTCGGTTCATCATGAAACACAGATCCTAAATGATTTTATATTTCACTTGAAAGGTTAACAGTGTATTATGAGAGTTGGTTTCTAACAAATCAAGTTCAAACCCTTAACGACCTTGGACTTTTTCAAAACTTGTTCCACCAAGGTTTAGTTAGATGTCTTAAATTTTGGAATAACTCCCTCAGTGACACCTATGGGTGGATGATTGTGGATGGAAAGGCTTAATTAATCCTTCACACAAACCCGGGGTTCCTATGGGGTGGTTTCTGGTACAACCCGCTCGGCGGCCAAGTGGGAATCCCTGGCTCGCGGAGACTCACGGAGGTTCCCAACAGAATAAGACTAGTCACACCCGAGTGGGAATCCTCAGGTGGAGAGTCAAATACTGTGGGAGAGGTGACTAGAGATGTGATGCCGGCTCTTCCTTAAAACCGCCGTGGAGGGTACCCCAAAAAACCCAGAAACTTAACAACCAGCGGGTCAGAACATACAGCGAATCAACAAAGCAGGCAGCAACAGCATGCATGAACAAAGGACGGCCAGGGACTTGGCTGTTAAAGGCAGAGGACGGCCAAGAGGTTGGCTGTCAAGTAGAGGAGGACGGCCTAGGGGCCCGCCGTCCAATGGAGTGGACGGCCTCTGTGTTGGCCGTCCAATGGAGAGGACGGCCAGGATACTGGCCGTCCAGAGGAGTAAACGGCCAGGCAAGCGGCCGTCCAAGATGTTGGACGGCCAACTGATTGGCCATTTGACTGCTTGGACGGCCTAGCGATAGGCCGTCCGGATTAAAATAAAATATATCAGGGCCTTACCTTCTTAGCTTTGATCGCGATGCACACAGCGGGCTATAGGTGTCCCACCATGATCGCCAGAGGGCTGTAGGTGCCCGGAACGTCCCCCGTCACTGTTGCGAGCGTCGGGCGAGGGCTTCTCCGTTTGTCTTAGCGCTGCGGCGATTTGAAAGGGTTAGAAATAAAAGTGTGTGATCGCCAGGAGCATTACCTTACGGTCCCTGTGCTCCGTAGGATGGTGAGAGTGATCGCATTCTGGGGGAGCGGGAGACGGCGGATTCCTCTTCTCTTCCTCCGGCCGGCCAGAGGAGGAGAGCTCGGCAGTCTGCACGCAGAAATGCGGTAAGGGTCCCTGAAAGGAAAAGACAAGACAAAAAATAAGAAGATAACCTGATTAGGACTGTGATATGTAGAATCTATCCATGCAAATATAGAAATCAACTAGAATTGGAGGGAGACGCACCGGATGGGTGTTTGGGGAGGGAAGATGACCATATGTTATGGCCACCCACCTCCCGTTTTTTGTTTAAAACCTCTGGGAGTAAGGGTTGCTAGGTTATCCTAACATGCATGCATGCAGATGGGGGTGCTCGTGTGTGAAAAGTGAAGTGATGTGTTAAAAGAGAAAAAAGAGTGAGAGGAGGGGATGATGTTACAGAGTGGATGGAGAGTGGGAATGCAATGAAGTGGAAAGGGGAAAAGTAAGGAGAGAGTTAAGAGAACAAACCCATTTGGAATGCGAAAGATCCCTCCGGCTTCACGACTGCCAAGGCTTTCCCTCGCTTGAAGTTCTTCCTGAAGCTCTCTGACTCTTTGCCCGCTCAACTCCCCCCTAACCTCAAAACCAACTCACTGGCCCAAAAAAAAAACCCCCATTCTCGAGGGGACATGGGGAGTTTAAATAGGTGAAGGAAAAATAGGAGAAAATAGGGGTCTAAATCCCCGTAAATCATCAAAGAGCCAATGGGAAGCGGTCAAGAGTCGGAGGTGGTGCGCGCGACCGTCGCCGGAGTGGGGAGTGATCGGAGTAGTAGGGGTGAGGGTGGCGAGTGGAGGAGATCGTGGGAAGACGAGGTCAAGATGGAAGTTAGGGGAGTGGACGGCTAACCATCTTGCCTTCCAATCCCGTGGAAGGCCAAGTGGCTGACCTTCCACGAAAAGGTGGAAGGCGGACAGGTTGGCCTTCGAAGGATGGTGGAAGGCGGACAGGTTGGCCTTCGAAGGATGGTGGAAGGCGGACCGGTTGGCCTTCGAAGGATGGTGGAAGGTGGACCGGTTGGCCTTCCACGAAAAGGTGGCTAAAGTCGAGATTTGTTAATGGGCCTAGTTATTAGTGGGCTGAAGGATGAGACGGCTAAGATGAGGGGTTTGGTGGTGATGGGCTAATGATGGATGGGGTTCATGACCAAAAGGGGGGTCCAAAATCGGTGTCTACAATGTCCTGTTCATAACTTGACAAATAGGTTAAGTATCTATTCGGGCTTAGCCCCTTGCCCGGTTAAATAACTGGCTACTTGATCGTATCCTTGGTAGAAGGGTCAAGGGGCAAAACCTTTATTCAATGAAGGCGAATAATCAAAGACAATATTTAAAAATGCAACACACAAGCATGCAAATGCTTATTGAAAAGTAAAAAAATGAGACACACATGATTTGACAAGCGGATGCTAATTGAAATTCTAACACATTAAAAAAAAAAAATTGAAATATCTATTTTTTTGTATTATATTTTTTTTTCAAATATCCATCTTTTTTTCTTTTGAAATATTCATTATTTCTTTTGTATTTTTTAAATATCCATCTTTTTTTGTGTTCTTGAAATATTCTTTTTTTTGTATTTTTGAAATATCCATCTTTTTTTGTCTTTTTGAAATATTCATTTTTTTGTATTTTTGAAATATTCATTTAATCTAACCTAAAGACTAGCATGGTACACAGGTCAAAAGAGCTTACTTATTTGTTATTTCAATTCCCTAATTATTCTTCAATGGCCTAATCTAGGTTCATCGTGCTTGGGTAGTACTTATGTCCATGATCCCATTTGATGATTTGACTCTCAGTCAACTTAGGCCATTCTTTAAGCTTGGAGTACGCCCCTTAAGGAGAAGGGAAGAAAGGGTCTAGAAAGCTCACGAGAGGGTTCCGGAGACCTAGGAAGATGTCCATCCTTTACCCTATTGTCTGTTGGGGTTTGGTCTTTTTCACTTTGTGGGGTATTTTTGACCTTGTGCTCCCTTTCATTTGGATATTTGACCTTTTGATTTGACATTTGTGGCCTTTTGTATTTAGTTTGGCTTTTGCCTTTTATTTTTTTTTATTTTTTTTCTGGGGCAGATCCTTTTATTTTTCTCCTTTTTTAATGACGGCTTCCTACTAAGACGGCTGGTACTTTCAGTAGTCTATCTTGAGCCTCGTTCCAACATCGCGAGCCGAAATAAAAGGGAAATAATAAAGAAAGGATGGATGTACTTTACACTCTTAGTCAAGCTGTCAGTTTTCCTTAGGCTTCTCATCCCTTGTTATTTGAGGACAAAGTGTGTTCGTGTGTGCATAATGCTCTTAGATTAGACCATCAAAGACTAACAAGGGAATTTAGGATTTCAAATTTTCTGACTCCACTGGTCTTTGCACCATGCTAGTCGACACACTTAAGCTAAGGGTAGTAGTATTTTTTTAAGTATAAACCATTACAGCGATGAGTTAACTCTTGGCCTTCTACGTTAACTAACCTATAAGCGTTACCAAGAAAAGCATCTTTTACAACATAAGGTCCTACCCAATTGGGTTGGAGTTTAGAACGTGGACCACTAGGTTTAACAATAATCCTTTTGACCACTATTTCACCGACTTTGAATTTGCATTCAATAACTTTATTTTGATAAAAACGTGCAAGTCTATTTTGGTATACTCGTGTATGATTGACAGCTGACCATCTTTTCTCGTCTAAAAATCCCAATTGAGCGAGGAGTGCAGAACGTTGCTCGTCAATGGAAAACTCTTTATTCAATTGTACTCTTAATGACGGAACAAGGACTTCATATGGAACTACCGCCTCCATTCCAAATGTCAAGGAATAGGGAGTCTACCCAGTGGGAGTACAAATTGAAGTTCGGTAGGCCCATAAAGCCTCAACAAGTTTTTTTGGCCAGTCTGTATATTTGTTAGAATTACATGTCTTCTTTATGATTTTTATCAAGGTCTTATTTGTTGCCTCTACTTAGTCATTGCCTTACGGATAATAAGGAGACGAATGATGTAATGTAATTTTATACCTATTGCAGAGGTCCTTTAGCTCTTGTGATATGAACTATGGTCCATTGTCTGTGACGATGGTACTTAGAATTCCGAACCTTGTAATGATATTCTTCATGATGAATTTGCAGACTGTTGACGCTTTGACCTCCGTGTAAACTTCGGCTTCTGCCCACTTGGTGAAGTACTCTGTCGCGGTGAGTATGAAATATTTTTGCTTGCTTAAGGAGTTGGGATCACCAAGAGGTCCAATGATGTCGAATGCCCACGTGGAGAAAGGCCATGGAGAGGAAATAGGATAGAGTGAAGATGCGGGAGAATGGATCTTGTCGATATGAAGTTGACACTTAGCACACCTACGGACAAATCCTACACAATCTTCTTCTATGGTTGGCCAATAATATCCTTATTTAAGGATTTTATTTGATAACATTTGTCCATTAATATGGCCACCACAAACTCCAGTATGAGCTCCTTCCATGATCTTCCAAAGCTCATCTTCATCTAAGCATCGTAGAAGAACACCATCAAATCCATGTCTATATAACTCCCCTCCAAGTAGAATGTATCTCTGAGTAATTCTCTTGATAGTCCTTTTCTCCTCAGCAGTGGCTTTTTCAAGATATGACTGATCTTCACAATATTTAGCAATTTCATAAAACCATGATTTCTCTTCATCTTCCATCTCTTCTTGCAATTCCAATAACATGATTTCTCTCCTCTCCACAATATCTCCATCTCCAACCTTCTTTAGCAACTTCTACTTAATACTAAGAAAGGAAGGGTTTTCTACAGCAGGAGATAGATGCCTGTGGATGATGATTGATTCGGAATGCTTACTAATTGGGAAATTCAGAGACGATGCAAGAGAAGCTAGAGCGTCAGCTGAGATGCTCTGATTCCAAGGAACAGGACAAACATCAATTTGGTGAAAAGCTTGGCATAAGCTAAGGTGAGTTCTTCATACAGCTTGAGCTTGGGATCATGGATACGATACTTGGTGAGCACTTGGCGAAGAATCAATCGACTATCACCTACAATCCGCAGCTTGGTGGCACCATAGAGATGAGCGGCCTTGAGACCAGTAAGAAGAGCCTCATATTCAGCTATATTATTTGTAACATGGAAAGCAAGCTTAAAGGCATGGGTAATGCTGACACCTTCGGTAACGACCCGCCACCCTATAATTGGAAACCCGATTACTAAATGGGTATCGGATCATTATCTACGGTTTCACACCCGGATCTTATACGACACGTCTGGAGAAGTAAGTGTTAAACAAGGCTAAATATAACAATCTTACGGACTTCAAGGAAAGTACAAGTGCACAGGAAGTAAAATAATAATGTCCGTACACAGTCCAACAATAATTATATGGTCCAAAGAATTAAATAAGTACAAGCAGAAGCAAAGTACAACAACATCGAGTTACCTCGGAACTCAGATAGCCGCTGGCCCGTACACCAAGGAGAACACCACACGCCGCCACTCGCCAAGAAGTCTACACCTAAAACCGCAGGGAGTGAGCCACACCAGAATTGGGCTCAATAAGGATCATCCGATCCCTGCCTCCCACACACACACACACAAGTGCAGTAAAACGGAAAAGAAGACAATTTAATTAAAGCAGCAAACACAGTTCCTAAATTACAATATGAGACATATGCATCCGTAATGCAACAGGCACAATTCTAAGCAATTCAAGTAACCCAACTCAACACCACAATTCGTAACCAAAGATCCGGCTAAACACTCAAACTACACTGTCGACCGCATACAAACGGCGCCTCACAACACCACCAACACCCATGTATGTTCACCCCTACGATGTTCCGGGCACCTTAGGGTGAGGCAATGAGTCAAACTAGGACTAGTGAACCACCACCGCCCAGTTACGTGTGCACACAAGCAATCTAGACCACTGTCTTATCGACCGGACTTCCTTCAACGCCAGGCCTAGGCGCTTCAAGAGGGCCCTGGGGACCGGCGAAACCCCCTCAAGCCGAAGCTGTAAGGACTACCCGTAACCCTAACCTCCCGGGTCACATCAGGCCAAAGGGCAAAGGGTACCACTCGTAACCTCGATATCTCAGGTTACATCAGGCCCAGTGGCAAAAGGGTAAACTCCAGCAACACCACACCCGGCTCCACAGTAAGAAACACGCCGGAAACTGCCACGACAAACTAGGAAAACACCGACCCACTGGGACCAAACAGCAACTCCTCGAATAGCACGCTGGCTACTCCAGCCTGACCGGCTTAAGATGGTTCTGCTTTCCCCAGCCATAAGTGAAACACTAACATGTACCCCTTCCACACCGGTACGGCAACAATGCCACCTAGACTCCGTGTCCCTCCCACACCGACACAAGGTGTCAAACGCAAACTACAATCGCATAAACACATTCACACACAATGTGATTCCGATTATACATAAATCATTGGCCTCGATGTACGATTTCAAGCATGCATTTAATGAGGTTTTGTCTTGAATAGCGTCGCCCAAGGCCGACGTCATTCAAGACCCCTAAATTGGTTCATGTGAAAACTGGCCTCGGAAGTTGGCCTAAAAAGTATCATGCATTGTAGTCATTTCTTAAAAGACGTCGCTGTTCCTAGTCGCCTAATCATGACAGAAATAGATTCAGGCCTCCGGGTGGTTTGAACTAAAACGCGTCGTCCTGGGAAGCCGCCGTTTGAAAGGCGTCGTTGTCCCCAGACGCCATTCAAAACAGAACTCTATTTTCGTAGAAACTGCTTCCGGAACAAATTTGACCTAAATGGCGTCGTCTTAGCCCGTCACCATTTCAAATGGCGTCGCCCTAGCCCGACGCCATTTAGAGCCCAAATCTGGTTTTCTGCAACTTAACCCGAACCTCAAAACAGGGTTTCCTCTCCCCCAAAATCACCCCAAAAATACCTAAAAATAGGAAATGAAGGGGAGAATCCAATTTACCACTTGAAACACACTAATTCCCATTTTATAGAAATGACCATTTTCATTAAAAAGTCCCTTAAACATGCTCATTCTACCCAAATCTCCACACACGTCGCATGCCTCAAGCGGGGAAAACATGGACAAAACAACCAAATCATATATAAGGATCATCCCCCTACCGGTCACTTGAACTCCTCCTAGCTATGTGCCACCGAACCGCCGCACCGCAAATCACCGCCGTGGACGCTGTCACTCCGCCGGGACGTCTGCCGCCGCCCGGAGAATGAAGTGCCGCAGAGGAAGTGGTGGTGGTAGTGGTGAGAGGTAGAGAGGTGTTGGAGTAGTGGAAGAGGAAGAAGGGGAAGGAGAAAGGGAGGGGAAAACGGAGAGGATCGGAGAGAGGGAAGAGAGAGAGAGTGAGAAGGAGAGAATGAGAGAAAGGAGGGAAGGTTCAGGTGTAAACTGAAACAGGTTAAATCGTGTCGTCCAGGGCAGACGTCTTTCAGGTGACACGACCGGGCCATACTCTGATAGAATCTCTGAATCGCGTCGTCCATCCAAGACGTCGTTTGAACCGTGTCTCGCAAGCCCGACGCGATAAAGAACCTATGCCCTAGCCCCTACAAGGGCCCAAACCATGGGGTCCAGTTCCGAAACCGACCCAATAACGGTACTCAAAACCTCGATCCTTACATTCTCCCCCGCTAAAAAGAATTGCGTCCTCGAAATTGTAACCGCTCGAATGGTAACCACTGCTAACAATTCCACACTGGTGACACAAATCTCGTCAATCGCCTTCACAGATCACATACCTCCACAGGACTTCGTATAATCGATCGATCTCATCAACACTATGCTAATTACATTCTATAATTCTGCCAATACTGATGGATCAATATAACCATTCATTAGCCTTACAAGGCACATATTACAAAATTGATTCTCCATCACGTCCAAAATACATAAAAAGTGCCATAAGAGCTCACAACTACAACCTAAAAGATAAGACAAAAGTGTTCATCTAGACCAGCATCTCGGATCTCTTCTAAGAGAACACACAACACCACTCTAGGTCCTGGGCTTCTTCTGACTACTCGGCTCCTGACCTTTCTTGTTCTTCTGGGGACAGTTCCTTACAAGATGTCCCTTCCTACCATAGCCAAAACAGCTACCAGTGACCAATGGACATATCCGATCACCATGCTGTCTACCACAACGGGGACAATGATCCGTCACATCATGTCCCGCTTCCTGCTGTCTGCTAGCCATAGTCTGCATCTGCCGAACCGAGCCATCATCATCCTCATCATAAATCATCCCTTGGAACCTGAACCCAAAAGAACTTGAACTGTCTGTCGAAAGGATCGTTGATTTGTTCTTGCTTTGTTGTTTCCCTCGTGCTGATCGCTCCAACCCTTTTGCCATTTGTTGGAACTAAGTCTCCACTGTTGCTGCGCACCGAACTGTTGATGCAAGATCACTACAACAATGAGATGCCACCATTCCCCTAATATCGTATCGGAGTCCATCAACAAATCTCTCTGTTCGACGTTCCTCATGCTCAGGTATGTGTGGAACGAACCTTCTGAGAGCCACAAACTTCATCTGATATTCCATAACTGACATATCATTCTGCACAAATTCCATAAACTCCCTTTCCTAGGCCTTCCGAATGTGCCTCAGAAAGTACTGTCCACTAAACTCTCTCACGAATACCTCCCAAGGAATCTCTCTCAAGGACCTATCTGAAAACATCATTCTCTTGATGGTAACCCACCAATCATAGGCATCGTCTTTTAACAAGTAGGTTGCCAACAAAGTCTTGTCATTCTCAGCACATTCAAGAACACCGAATGCCTTCTCCATTTCCTTAATCCAATGAGCTGCCTCGTCTGGGACTGGTTGACCCGTGAAAGAAGGGGTCTTCAACTTCAAGAACCGTTCCATCACCATGGATTGACCACCTCGGGAGTTGGATCCCTCACTACCATCTCTCGGTTGGTATCTAGACATTGCCCCAATCATAGCCTCCATGAATCGATCCACATTATGCCCATCTGCCCCCGAACTACCATCGTCAGTTCCCGTACTACGAACCAACAGAACTCTCCTCCTCAGTGACATTACCACTCTATAAACACGAAAATGGAAACAAGAACGTCAAAACCTATTAATCTATGCCAGCAGCCATCGCCTGTACAGACTCGTACTTATTCTTAGATTATGATATCTAACCTAGTTTATCACATACTCGACCAAACTGAGCTCTGATACCATATGTAACGACCCGCCACCCAATAATCGGAAACCCGATTACTAAATGGGTATCAGATCATTATCTACGGTTTCACACCCGGATCTCATACAACACGTCCAAAGAAGTAAGCGTTAAACAAGGCTAAATATAACAATCTCATGAACCTCAAGGAAAGTACAAGTGCGCAGGAAGTAAATTAATAATGTCCGTACACAGTCCAACAATAATTACATGGTCCAAAGAATTAAATAAGTATAGGCAGAAGCAAAGTACAACAACATCGGGGCATACCCCGGAACTGAGATAGCCGCTGGCCTGCACACCAAGGAGAACACCACACGCCGCCACTCGCCAAGAAGTCCACACCTGAAACAGCAGGGAGTGAGCCACACCAGAATTGGGCTCAGTAGGGATCATCCGATCCCCGCCTCCCCCACACACACAAGTGCGGTAAAATAGAAAAGAAGACAATTTAATTAAAGCAGTAAACACAGTTCTTAAATTCCGATATGAGACATATGCATCCGTAATGCAACAGGCACAATTCTAAGAAATTCAAGTAACCCAACTCAACACCACAATTCGTAACCAAAGATCCGGCTAAACACTCAAACCACACTGTCGACCGCGTACAAACGGTGCCTCACAACACCACCAACACCCATTCCTGTCCACCCCTACGATGTTCCGGGCACCGTAGCGTGAGGCAGTGAGCCAAACTAGGACTAACTGGGACTAGTGTGTTAGTATTAGATGGTCTCAAAGCGAATCCGATACTATGTACTGATTCAGATTATTAATAAATGACAATAATTCATTGTGTAATTAATTCAATCTATGTTTATCGTATCACGATGAAGTCCATGAGCATGTGCAATAGTCTTCGGATTATGATGAGATCATAATTATGGGACCGAAGACTTATAAACACATGTTCTTAATTGTTCCTATTCATAGGATGTTTGAGATAGGACATCGAACATCCGGATAGACTAGTATAGGTTACTTCAGCTCATATGATGAGGGTTACTGATCCCATAAGTCACTTGTGTGGAAACACTATGCTGGACCTGTAGGTGCTCATTGGTGAATGAGTTCACTGAACTAATCTAACTATGAATCGCTGGATGGTAAACACCTCACTGTTAACCAGCTCGATTCTTTTGTCACGGTTGCGTGGATGATCCTTGGACCTGAGACGCCAAAGATATCTTGTTGGTAGGTTTCTGAACTTTGACCTTGACTAACGTATCCCTAACCATGGGTTATCAATAAGTCAAGCGATCGGGTTCAGGGAAATGCCCTCGAAGGTAATTGTGTGTTCAATACGGGATCATCCGCTCTCGGTAGTTTGAGAGAGAATGTTCCGGGAATGATGCGCTTAAAGTCCCTGGCCAGGGCGGACTCTGTATTCGATAAGGAGTTATCGGATTCAGATTAGCAGCATCTGATTCAAGTGAATCGACCGAATAGGGTTTAACAGTAAACCATACCCTAGGTCGATTCGGGAACATTGCATGGATGAAGGATTATATCCACGCGCTAACCGATGACAGAAAGGTTCCAATAGAGGGTTGCGATAACCCCAGTGCCATCTAGGATCACGCGCTGTTGCTTGGCATCCAACGTGATCGGAAGTCCGTCCGAATTTATTGTAGGACAATAAATTTGGCTGATTAATTGAATATAAGGATATTAATTAATTCAGTGGGTCAGTAAAAGGTTACTGGGCTTAATGGGCTATTAACTGGACTGGTATTTGGGCCTAGAGGGTCACACGCAAATGGTTTTCAAGTCGATGGATAATCCGACAGGATTTCTGATAAGTCTGGGTTTTTATGAAAAATCGCAAACAAACTTATTATAAAAGAACGAATACTATGTCGGGGGCCAGCAACCCTAACCTAGCCGTCGTTCTTTCTCTCTTTCTCCTCTCTTCTGGGCGTGTGACACGAGGCGGCCATCTGGAGGCTCTGCTTCGATTCCCGACTGCTCCGCCTTCCGTCCGACGGGAGATTCCGAATCCGCATGTTGCGGCAGATTACGCGCAGCCAAATGGGATCCACGAACGCTGCATCGAGCGAGGAGGCGAGGACGATCCATCGTGAGTAGAACCGTGTGGATACCGCTAGAGGTCGGGCATATGCGCGACTTGCGGCATCGCTCCGACGGAATCGAAAAACGAACGCGGATTCAAATCCGCGCAAGGTAAATCTGATTTACTCCGGTCTTGTTTTGTTGATCGAAACGGGATGGATCCGATCCCGAAATAATTTTATTCCTCTGTGTTTTCGGTTGGATCCCGACACAGCGATCCCAACAATGGTATCAGAGCCAGGTTCCACTGTGTTTTCGCCGTTTCGATCTCTAAAATTATGGTTTTGGAATTTATTCCATGCTTAAATTTTTTTCTTACAAGATTTGTATTCATGAGATGTTCACTGCGATGAGATCGCGATTTAAATCTGAAGAAAATAATTAATTTTTTGGACTTTTCGTCGTGTTCTTTGTTGGACGAAGAACGGAGTATTTTGGATAAAATCGGATCCATGAGATGGATCTTTGGAGGCTTTGATCATTATGATCGATGCCGGCAGCATGGGGAGCAGGGTACCGCTGGCCATGGCCTTCCTTCTTCCTCTTGCATTTTTGAAACTGCTGTGAAAAAGGGGATCGAGGGAAGGGAATTTTTTTAAAAAAAAAAAATTGGCCACCGGAGCCCTTCACGGGCCTGCCCCGGCTGCCGGACGGCACCGGCAACGTTGCGGTTGCCGGCGGACGGTCGCCGGTGGCCGGACGGCGCCGGTGCCGGCGCCAGAAGGGAACCCCAGTCGGGGTTGCTGCCGTCGGGTTCCCTGCAATGCAGGGAACCCTCGGGCAGCCCCCTATCGAGCGGCTAGGGTTTCCCCTAGCCGCCGACAGGGTCCAGCCCAGCTGGACCCTGGCCCGAGCCAGGCGGCTCGAGTTAGGGCCCAGCGGGGCCCAGACCAGGCCTGCGGGCCTGGGTCCGAGCCCTAGTTGGGCCCTGGCTCAAGCCCGGGGCTCAGCCGGGCTGAGCCCCTTCAAAACCCCATTTCTTTTATATGTTTTTATTAGTGGCCCTGTTAAAATTAATTTTATTTTATTTTATTGTTAAAATTTGATTTTGATAATAAAATTTTAATTTTTTGGGTCCGAATAATAAAAATATGAGTTTTTTCATTATTAAATTAACAAATGTTGTTAATACTAATTATTAATCTAAGCTGTTAGATTAATTGTTGTATTTAATTGTTAAATATCCCCATATTTATTTGAATTGTTCAGATTAAGCATGGAATATTTCTAAAGCCCTTAATTTTAGATTTTGTGCACATATAATGTGTTTTGATGCTTGTTTAAATTCGATTTAAATTAAGCATGCTTAAATTGATTTTCGAAAATTCTAAATTCTCCAAAATTTTGTTTGGTCCCTAGTTTTATGGAACCTAAAATTATTATTATATTCGAAAATTTTAATTAGCCATTTGATGTGCTATTTCATGTGTGGTTTGTTTAAATAAAACACATGGTGGTCATGGACGAGCATTAATTGTGGATATGGAATGTGATTGTGTGCTTTGTTATTTATTAATAAATAGAGGTCTGCGAACCTCTCCCTCTCATATTCCAATGTAATTCTACCTCCCTCATTGATGTAATCGCCATAAGCCTTCCTCCTTCTATAAATTATTTTGTAATTACGAATTATGATGTAATTTGATCGAGGCAGCTGCACACGGAGCGAGGATGATCCACAACTACCGACCAGATGAAAATGAAGGAGTTCATTGAATCCATGGGTTTGCAAACTTATGATATAAGTTGTTATATTGTGTATGTGTGTGCGTTTGACTGTCTGGCTCAAGTCAAACCGTAGTGCCGTCCATGACCACACTAATGACATGTATGTGATGCGTGTGCTTTATATTTGCTAGGTTATTAGTATTTATAATATATATATTCGATATATTTAATACTATCACTTAGGATGAGACCAAACTAAATAAATAAAACCTTCATAGCAAATTCTAAGCCGTAGCGCGAGTCATTGAGAATGCACCGCGTGGCTCTCCATCAATATGATTAATAGAACTTAATTCAATGATGGCAGATACTATGTGTTTACCCAAGCTTTGCCATCGTCTGTTGAGAGGACTGTTGATCATGGCATTAGATGCCTTTGGATAAGAGTAGAGGAACGATATAGTCATCCATGAGTTTACCCGGGAACTATATTTCTACTCTACATTATCACGTATTGATGGTAATGCTTAAACCGGGGATAATGGTCTACTGTGTATACCCAGAACCATTAATAACCTGGGAGCCGAAATATGATCGGATATTGCAAAGAGTTGCAATTATTATGAGATGATTGCTCTGAGATAGCGATATGATACTACGTGTTTACCCGAGGTCATACTATCATGCTTGGAGATTCTGATCCCCACTAGGAGACAGTCGGCGTCTCCCGTTCTGTATATCTGAAAGTTATATAGTCCGTCGAAAATTAGTGGGAGTAAAACTAGATAATAAAAGACCATATCTTGTTTTAGTTAATCTGAATACATGTTAATTATAATTTGATTATCTCCTGTAGGCTAGAATGTCGCACCATAACCCGTTGCGAGGCATACTTGATGCCAACTGTTTGACAGGCACCAATTACTCAGACTGGCTCAGGAACTTGAAGATTGTCCTTAGGTCTGAGAAGATTTCCTACGTCTTGGATAATGAACCTCCTGCTGAACCAGCATTAGATGCCCCAGAGGAGGAAATGATAGCGTATGAAAAATGGAAGGAAGATTCCACCATGGCCCAATGCTACATGTTAGCCTTTATGAGCAATGAGTTGCAGAGGCAACATGAAGAGATGGATGCTAGATCTATCATGCTCCATTTGAAGGAGCTGTTTGGTGAGCAGAGCAGAATCGAACGATATGAGATATCGAAGAATATGTTCAAGGCTCAGATGGCAGAGGGAACTTCAGTACAGAATCACGTGCTGAAGATGATTGAGTGGGTGGAGAGGCTAGATGCTCTTGGGATTACACTTCCCAAGGAGATGCACACAGACCTTGTGTTATCTTCACTTCCACAATCATATGCTCAGTTCATCGTTAATTTTAACATGAACAAGATCCAGGCAACCTTAGTTGAACTACTGAACATGTTAAAGACTGCTGAAGGGAACCTTGTGAAGAATAAACCCCAAGTCCTCATGGTTGTTAAGACCAACAGAAAAAGACTTGCAGTCCAAGCTTTTAAGAAAGGTAAGAATAAGGTTCAGAGGAAGACAAAGGTTGTCAAGAAAGACAGAGGTAAAAGTGCTGAGAAAGGTGATTGCTTCTACTGTCACCAAAAGGGGCACTGGAAGAGGAATTGCAAAGAATACCTCAAGGACAAGGCTCAAGGAACTGTGAAGCAGAAGGACACTTCAAGTATCTATATGATAGATGTAAACTTGTCAATAAGAGATTGTACATCATACGTATTAGATACTGGATGTGTATCTCATATCTGCAATTTTGTGCAGGCACTAACAAGAAAA
Organism: Zantedeschia hybrid cultivar; assembly: GCA_030544215.1. Lineage (NCBI taxonomy): Eukaryota > Viridiplantae > Streptophyta > Magnoliopsida > Alismatales > Araceae > Zantedeschia > Zantedeschia hybrid cultivar. The sequence continues at coordinate 49,658,971 of JARZZO010000009.1, forward strand.
CGTAAGCTGAGAACCGACGAGGTGGAGCTGAGGCTAGGTAACGGCGCAAGAGATGCGGCGATCGCTGTGGGGACAGTGAAGCTCAAGCTACCATCCGGAGACACATTTTTATTAGATGAATATTATTATGTACCTAGCATAATAAGGAACATCATTTCTATTTCATGTTTAGATAGAATTAAATACAATTTAAATTTTGGGAACAATAGTTGTTCAATTTATTTTGGAAATAAATTAATAGCTTCTGCTATATTATCCAATGGTTTGTATCTATTAAATGTGTCTCATAATAATTTACACATCGGTTCTTCAATTAAAAGAAGAAAATATGAAATGAACAAAGCCTACTTATGGCATTGTAGACTTGGACATATTGGTAAAAATAGACTCCAAAGGATGCATAAAAATGGATACTTGGATCTATTTGATTATGAATCATATACAACCTGTGAGTCATGTTTAATGGGTAAAATGGCTAAGTCTCCATTTAGTGGAACTGGAGAATGAGCCAAAGACATATTATAACTCATACATTCAGATGTATGTGGTCCTATGTCAACCCAAGCCATTGGTGGTTTCTCATACTTCATTACATTCACTGATGATTACTCAATGTTTGGATATATATACTTATTGAAGTATAAATCTGAAGCCTTTGAGAAATTCAGAGAATTTAAGAATGAAGTAGAAAAACAAATAGGAAAGAGTATAAAAACCATCCGATCTGATCGGGGTGGTGAATACTTGAGTACTGAGTTCATTAAATACTTAAAGGATAATGGTATACTTTCTCAGCTTACACCTACTTATACACCTCTGATGAATGGTGTATCAGAAAGGAGAAATCACACATTGATGGAAATGGTGCGATCCATGATGAGCATGTCCAAATTACCAGTGTCCTTATGGGGATATGCACTCAACTCAACTATGTATATCCTGAACAAGGTACCCAGTAAAACTGTTAAAACCACTCCATATGAGATATAGAATGGAAGAAAACCAGACCTTAAACATGTTAGAGTTTGGGGATGTCCTGCTCATGTTAAAAGACATGACGCAGATAAGTTGGAGTCTAGAACTGACAAATGCATATTTGTGGGATGTCCAAAGAAAACTTATGGATATTACTTTTATCATCCTGGCGAACAAAAGGTGTTTGTGGCCAGGAGAGCTGTCTTTCTGAAAGAAGATTATATTCTCCAGAAGGACAGTGGGAATAAAGTAATTCTGGAAGAAATTCCAGACCCACAAACTGGTAATGGTTCATCAGATGAACCGTCAGTTTCTGAACATGTTCAAAATGATACACAGGAACCTCGTAGGTCTGAAAGAGTATCTAAACCACCAAAAAGATATGTGGGACATATTAATTTGGATGGTTCCAGGATACCCTATAATGAGGATGATGAACCTAAGACTTACCAGGAGGCCATTGAAAGTCCAGAGGCCGGCAAATGGCGGGAAGCCATGAATTCTGAAATACAGTCCATGTACATCAACCAAGTTTGGAACTTGAAAGATTTACCTGATGGTATAGTACCTATCAGCTGCAAATGGATCTTTAAAAGAAAGATCAGTGCAGATGGACGTATTGAGACTTATAAAGCAAGATTAGTGGCAAAAGACTATCGTCAAAGACAAGGTGTTGACTATAACGAAACCTTTTCACCCGTTACTATGATTAAGTCTATCAGAATTCTTCTCGCCATTGCTGCCTACCATGATTATGAAATCTGACAGATGGATGTGAAGACTGCCTTCCTCAATGGAAACCTTGAGGAGGAGGTGTATATGATATAACCAGAAGGATTCACATCCAAAGAATCTCTAGACATGGTATGCAAGTTGCAGAGGTCCATTTATGGAATGAAACAAGCTTCCCGAAACTGGAACATAAGATTTGATGAGGCAATCAAATCTTATGGCTTCATTAAGAATAAAGATGAGCCCTGTGTATACAAGAAAAACAGTGGGAGTGCAATCACATTAGGAATGATGTAGGAATGATGTCATCAGTAAAGATATGGCTGTCAAAGAATTTCTCCATGAAGGATTTGGGAGAAGCATCTTACGTATTCGGAATACGAATCTATAGAGATAGATCAAAGAAGATGCTTGCTTTAACCCAATCCATGTACATAGAAACCATTGTCAAAAGGTTTGGCATGGAGAATTCCAAAAGAGGTCCCATACCGATGAGAGATGGAATTTCACTCTCTAAAGGTCAGTCTTCCAAGACACCTGAAGAGAGGACTGTGATGGATAAAGTTCCCTATGCTTCTGCCATAGGGTCCATCATGTATGCCATGCTATATACCATACCTGATGTAGCATATGCTCTAAGTGTTACGAGCAGACATCAGGCAGATCCAGGCGATGAACACTGGAAGGCTGTGAAATGCATCCTTAAGTACTTGAGAAGGACTAAGGATCTATTTCTAGTCTATGGAGGAGGAGACTTAAAGCTGCAAGGATACACTAACTCGAGTTTTCAGTCTGATCCTGACGACAACAAGTCAACATCAGGTTTTATTTTCACACTCAACAGGGGAGCAGTGAGCTGGAAAAGTTCCAAGCAGGAAACCACTGCTGATTCGACAACGGAAGCCGAGTATATTGCTGCTGCTAAAGCCGCCAAGGAAGCTGTATGGATGAAGAAATTCATCGGCGATCTTGGTGTGTTGGAAAGCATATCTGGTCCCGTCCCACTGCTGTGTGACAACAATGGGGCGATTACTCAAGCGAAAGAGCCGAGGTCTCATCAGAAGTCGAAGCACATTCTGCGGCGCTTTCATCTGATCAGAGAGATTATAGCTCGAGGAGATGTCGTGGTGGAAAGAGTTCCTTCAGCCGACAACATAGCAGATCCACTTACAAAGCCTTTGTCTCAAAATGTTTTTGAGCGTCACTTAGAGAATATGGGTATTCTATATAAAAGTGATTGGCTTTAGTCTAAGTGGGAGATTGTTAGCATTAGATGGTCTCAAAGCCAATCCGATACTATGTACTGATTCAGATTATTAATAAATGGCAATAATTCATTGTGTGTAATTAATTCAATCTATGTTTATCGTATCACAATGAAGTCCATGAACATGTGCAATAGTCTTCGGATTATGATGAGATCATAATTACGAGACCGAAGACTTATAAACACATGTTCTTAATTATTACTAATCATAGGATGTTTGAGATAGGACATCGAACATTCGGATAGACTAGTATAGGTTACTTCAGCTCATATGATAAGGGTGACTGATCCAATAAATCACTTGTGTGGAGACACTATGCTGGACCTGTAGGTGCTCATTGGTGAATGAGTTCACTGAACTGATCCGACTATGAATCGTTGGATGGTAAACACCTCACTGTTAACCAACTCGATTCTTTTGTCACGGTTGCGTGCATGATCCTTGGACCTGAGACGCCAAAGATATCTTGTTGGTAGGTTTCTAAACTTTGACCTTGACTAACGAATCCCTAACCATGGGTTATCAATAAGTCAAGCGATCGGGTTCAGGGAAATGCCCTCGAAGGTAATTGTATGTTCAATACGGGATCATCCGCTCTCGGTAGTTTGAGAGAGAACGTTCCGGGAATGATGCGCTTAAAGTCCCTGGCCAGGGCGGACTCTGTAATCGATAAGGAGTTATCGGATTCAGATTAGCGGCATCTGATTCAAGTGAATCGACCGAATAGGGTTTAACAGTAAACCATACCCTAGGTCGATTCGGGAACATTGCACGGATGAAGGATTATATCCGCGCGCTAACCGATGACAGAAAGGTTCCAATAGAGGGTTGCGATAAGCCCAGTGCCATCTAGGATCACGCGATGTTGCTTGGCATTCAACATGATCGAAAGTCCGTCCGAATTTATTGTGGGACAATAAATTCGGCTGATTAATTGAATATAAGGATATTAATTAATTCAGTGGGTCAGTAAAAGGTTACTGGGCTTAATGTGCTATTAACTGGACTAGTATTTGGGCCTAGAGGGTCACACGCAAATGGTTTTCAAGTCGATGGATAATCCGACAGGATTTCGGATAAGTTTGGGTTTTTATGAAAAACCGCAAATAGACTTATTATAAAAGAACGGATACTACGTTGGGGGCCAGCAACCCTAACCTAGCCGTCGTTCTTTCTCTCTTTCTCCTCTCTTCTGGGCGTGTGACACGAGGCGGCCATCTGGAGGCTCCGCTTCGATTCCCGACTGCTCCGCCTTCCGTCCGACGGGAGATTTCGAATCCGCATGTCGCGGCGGATTACGCGCAGCCAGACGGGATCCACGAACGCTGCATCGAGCGAGGAGGCGAGGACGATCTATCGCGAGGAGAACCGTGTGGATACCGCTAGAGGTCGGGCATCTGCGCGACTTGCGGCATCTCTCTGACGGAACCGGAAAACGAACGCGGATTCGAATCCGCGCAAGGTAAATCTGATTTACTCCGGTCTTGTTTTGTTGATCGAAACGGGATGGATCTGATCCCGAAATTACTTTATTCCACTGCGTTTTCGGTCGGATCCCGACACAGCGATCCCAACATAAGGAACCACCACCGCCCAGTTACGTGTGCACACAAGCAGTCTAGACCACTGTCCTATCGACCGGACTTCCCTCAACGCTAGGCCTAGGCGCTTCAAGAGGGCCCTGGGGATCGGCGAAACCCTCTCAATCCGAAGCTATAGGGACTACCCGTAACCCTAACCTCCCGGGTCACATCAGGCCAAAGGGCAAAGGGTACCACTCGTAACCTTGTTATCTCAGGTTACATCAAGCCCAGTGACGAAAGGGTAAACTCTAGCAACAGCACACCCAGCTCCACAGTAAGAAACACGCCGGAAACTGCCACGACAAACTAGGAAAACACCGACCCACTGGAACCAAACAGCAACCCCTCGGATAGCACGCTGGCTACTCCGACCTGACCGACTCAAGGTGGTTCTGCTTCCCCTAACCATAAGTGAAACACTAACATGTACCCCTTCCACACCGGTACGGCAACAATGCCACCTAGACACCGTGTCCCTCCCACACCGACACAAGGTGTCAAACGCAAACCACAATCGCATAAACACAGGCACACACAATGTGATTCCGATTATATATAAATCCTTGGCCTCGATGTACAATTTCAAACATGCATTTAATGAGGTTCTGTCTTGAATCGCGTCACCCAAGACCGGCGTCATTCAAGACCCCTGAACTGGTTCATGTGAAAACTGGCCTCGGAAGTTGGCCTAAAAAGCGTCGTGCATGGTAGTCATTTTTTAAAAGGCGTCGCTGTTCCTAGTCGCCTAATCATGACAGAAATAGATTCAGGCCTCCGGGTGGTCTGAACTAAAACGCGTCGTCCTGGGAAGCCGCCGTTTGAAAGGCATCGCTGTCCCCGGACGCCATTCAAAACAGAACTCTATTTTCACATAAATCACTTCCGAGACAAATCTGGCTTGAATGGCGTCGTCCTAGCCCATCACCATTTCAAATGGCGTCGCCCTAGCGTAACGCCATTCAGAGCCCAAAATCTGATTTTCTGCAACTTAACCCGAACCTCAAAACGGGGTTTCCTCTCCCCCAAAATCACCCCAAAAATACCCAAAAATAGGAAATGAAGGGGAGAATCCAATTTACCACTTGAAACACATTAATTCTCATTTTATAGAAATGACTATTTTCATTAAAAAGTCCCTTAAACATGCTCATTCTACCTAAATCTCCACACATGTCGCATGCTTCAAGCGGGAAAAATATGGACAAAACAACTAAATCACGTATAAGGATCGTCCCCCTACCGGTCACTTGAACTCCTCCTAGCTCCGTGCCGCTAAACCGCCGCACCGCAAACCACCGCCGGTACCGCCGCGGACGCCGTCACTCTGCCGGGACGTCAGCCGCCGCCGGGAGAATGAAGTGCCGCAGAGTAAGTGGTGGTGGTAGTGGTGAGAGGTAGAGAGGTATTGGAGTGGTGGAAGAGGAAGAAGGGGAAGGATAAAGGGAGGGGAAAACGGAGAGGATCGGAGAGAGGGAAGAAAGAGAGAGTGAGAAGGAGAGAATGAGAGAAAGGAGGGAAGGTTCGGGGTGTAAATTGAAACAAGTTAAATCGCATCGTCCAGGGCAGACACCTTTCAGGTGACAAGACCAGGCCATACTCTGACAAAATCTATGAATCGCGTCGTCCATCCAAGGCGCCATTTGAACCGCGTCTCGCAAGCCCGACGCGATAAAGAACCTATGCCCCAGCCCCTACAAAGGCCCAAACCAAGGGGTCCGGTTCTGAAACCGACCCAATAACTATACCCGAAACCTCAATCCTTACACCTTTAGGTGATAGGAGAACAATGCCGATCCCCTTACCATGAAAGTTCAGAGCTCCGTTAAAATGCAGAGTCTACATATCATCTTTGATTTTGTTTATAGGCATCAGTTCCTCATCCAGAAACTCCGATCGGACTGGATCAAATATGAGAAGACGGTGATGAGCAAGGTGTTCTACTATGGCATAGCCTTTGATTACTTTATGCTGAATGTAGATGATATCGAACAGGGATAGAACGTTCTGCCAACGTGCTAATCGATCTATAAGGATAGATTTCTCCAAAAGGAATTTGATAGGATTCATCCTAGCGATGAAATGGACTTCATGGGCCAGAAAATAGTGTTTCGGCTTCTGAACTACTCAAACCAATGCATCACATGTTTTTTCCATCGCTGTATATCTCTGTTCAGCGGGTCGTAACGACCCGCCACCCTATAATCAGGGATCCGATTACTAAATGGGTACCGAATCATTAAAATTTGGAGCCAAACTAGGATCTCGATAAATCTAGAAAATAAATGATAAACTAAGCTAAACACTCCACAACACATCTAATTGTAAAGGAACTGTAGGAATTAAAAATTATTACAATTCGATTTGACTCAGCAAATAATTACATATTCCAACTGAAAAGAAATAATTAAGCGTACATACCTTAAAGGAAAATAACAACTACGTCGGGGAATATCCTGAAACAGTGGTTGCTGGCGCGCAACCCGAGACAAAACCCTCCACGCTACACCTGCCTGAAACCCTTACTTGAAAACTGCAAGGGTGAGTCTCAGCGAAATGGACTCAGTATGGATCCTCTGATCCCCACCACCCACTCATGCACCCACAAGTGCAACAACACAATATATAGGCAATTAAATAAGTAAAGTAGTAGATACAACTCCAAAGATTCTTAAATTTCGATATGAAACACATGCATTTGTAAATACAACATGCACAATTCTAAAACCACTCTACTATAGAGTCCAAACCAATGTCTCGGCTAAACCCACAAACTACGCAGCCGAATGCGAAAAACTCCGACCCACTGGGACCAAACAGCAACCCCTCAGATGGCGCGCTGGCTACTCCGGCCTGTCTAGCTCTAGGTGGTTCTGTTTCCCCCAGCTACGAGTGACACTCCGAATGTACCACTCCCACACCGGTACTAGCTATACCCCGGGGTACACCAGGTGACCCTCTCTCTAGGCGTCACCCCACAACTCCCACACCGGCGCCATGTCACTCCCACACCGACATAGGGTGCCTAAGCGCTAACAACTGTCACTTTAGGTCCACGATCGCACAAAACACAATACAGTGCGATCTGATCACGTAGAAATCCTCGTCCTCAAAGTATGTTTTCAAACATGCACTTAACCAAACTATCTAACAATGTAAACACATATTAATTGCATGAATTAAAAGGGTTCTGTCTTAAATCGCGTCGCCCATGGCCGACATCACTCAAGACCCCTAAACTGGTTCTTAGGGGAATACTGGCCTGAATGGCGTCGTCCATGGTCGTCACCATTTAATGGTGTAACCTGGCCTGGATGCCATTTAAAACTGAACAAATTCTCGCAAAAATTGGCCTCGGGGGAAATCTGGTCTAAATGGCGTCGCTCATGGTTATCACCATTTTAAATGGCGTCCCCCGGGCCACAAAACGGTATTTCCTCCCCCCAAAATCACCTCAAAAATACCCAAAAATAGAGAAAGAGGGGGAGAATCCAAATAACCGCTTAAAACACGCTAATTCCCATTTCATAAAAATGACCATTTCCATCAGAAAGCCCCTTAAGCATGCTCATTTAACTCAAAATCTCCACACACATCACATGCTTCAAAGTGGGAAAACATGGATAAAACAACCAAATCACGTGTAAGGATTGTCCCCCTACCGGTTACTTGAACCTCTCCTTGCTCCTAACCGCCGAACTGTCATGCTACGAGCCGCTGTTGGTACCGCCGTGGACGCCGTTACTCCATTGGGATGTTGGCCGTCGTCTAGAGAGCAATGCGCCGCGGAGGAGATGGTGGTGGTAGTGGTGAGGGTTAGGAGGTTGATGAAGTGGAGGAAGAGTAGGAATGGGGAGAGGAAAGGAAAGAGCGGGGAAAGGGGGTCAGAGCCGTTCGGAGAGGAGGGGGAGGAGAGAGAGAGGAGTGGAAAGAATGAGGGAAAGGAGGGAGGGCTTCGGAGCGTCATCCGAAACTGGCTAAAACGTGTCGTTCCAGAACGACGTCAATCAGGCGATAGGACGAGGTCATAGATTTTCTGATGTCTGAATCGCGTCGTCCATCCAAGATGCCATTCAGACGACACGACCATGGCCGTACACACGCGCCCCCACGTCCGCCCATGCGGCACCCTTGCAAAAACTCATAAATGGCGTCCCCCTAAGCCGACGCCATTCAAAATCACGTCTCGCAAGCTCGACGCAAAAAAAAATCCTATGCCTCAGCCCCACAAGGGCCCAATGTTAGTCTTAGGTGGCCAACAAGCCAATCTGACTATGTAAATCTCGTTCATTTATTAATATAATGACATAATATTCATTGTGTGTAAATCGTATTAATTATCGTCTCATAATGAAGTCCGTGAATATGTGCGATAGTGATCAGATTATGATGAAATCATACTAATGAGACTAATCACTTAAACACACATATTCTTAATCGTTCCTAGTCGGAGGATATCCGAGAAGGACATCGGATATCCGGTTAGACTAGTACAGATTACTCTTGCTCATATGATGAGGGTGACTGATCTCATAAGTCACTTGTGTGGAGACACTAAGGCGAATCTGTAGGTGCTCATTGGAGAATGAGTTCACTGAACTGATCCGACTGATCGCTGGATGGTACTGTACCCCACTGTCAACTAGTTTGATTCTATTGTCGCAGTTGCGTGGATGGTCCTCGGACTTGAGACACCAAGGACACCTTGTCGGTGGACTTATGTGCTTTGACCTTGGTTTATGAATCTCTAACCACGGGATTCTAAACAGCCAAGGATCGGATACAGCGAAATACCGTCGAAGGGAATTGTGTTTCAATAAGGAATCACTCGCTCTCGGTACGATGAGAGAGAATGCTCTACGAAGGATGCGCGAAAGTCCCTGGCCAGGGCGTACGATAATATCGGGAAAGGAGTTTTCCGATATTCATTAGCAACATCCAATCCAAGTGAGTCGACCGGTTAGGGTTTGACAGCAAGCCATACCCTGAGTCGATTCGAGAGCATTGTACGAATGAAGGACTATATCGACGCGGTAACTGTCGGCGGAAAGGTTTCAAGAGTGGGTTACTTAACCCCGATACCTTCCGGGTTCACGCGGTGTTGCTTGGCCCCCAACGTGATCGGAGGCCCGATTGAATTCAATATGCGACATCAATTCAATTGATTAATTAATTAATAAAAGATTATTAATTGATTAATAAAGCCAGTGAGGAGTCACTGGCTTATTGGGCCATTAACCGGACTGGTAATTGGGCCTAGAGGGTTACACGCAAATGATTCTCAAGGCGATAGATAAATAAGTGGGTTTTATACAAACCGAGGGGTTTTATGAGAAACCGCGCGGTTAGTATAAAATATAACGAACGGGCTGAGCAAGCCAAGTTGCTACTAACCCTAGCTGCCCCCTCCTCTGTTTCTCTTTCTGTCTGGTGCCCCAGAAGAATCCAGATCCCCGGATCTACTCCATCGCATCTCCGAATCTCGTTCGACGGGAAATCGTCTCCGCGTTGCAGCGGTCATTGCGGCGAACGGCAGAGGTTTTCGTGGGCTGCGAAGAATGAGGAACGTGGGGATGGAACCGAACAGTTGCGGATTCGAATCCGCACACGGTGAGATTCGATAATCCGATTATCGAGGTTTTAGTATTTTACGAAATGGGAATCGGATCTCCGTTTTATTTTTATTTCCGCTGCGCGGAAGATCCGGAGAAACCCGAGAACCCAACAGCGGTATCAGAGCCAGGTTCCACTGTTTCTCGTCCCGTTTTGGTCTCCGAAATTAATTTTTCTATGATTTATTCCATGCACTAATTCGATTATTTGTTGGATTTGTGTTCATACGATGAACACGGAATAATTGGATTATTTATTTTTTGCAATTTTCGAATTTAATTTTGGGGTTTTTGGGGTTCTTCATGAGATGATGTTCGGGGGCTTTTCAGCGACTTCATACACGCTTCCCAAGAGTTGGGATGGCGAGACACGACCCCGAATCCCCTGAGGATAGTCACCACTATCCATTGGTCACCCAGACCGCCACCGGAGTGGCCTTGAAAGGCTGTGATTTTAAGCCCTAGTTCAGTTTTAAACATGAAAAACCAATTTTTTTTTGGGTACTTTAAGGGGATCGGACTGCAACCTTTGGGCCACCGCCCGCAGCCCTACCGGCGTCGGCAGCCATGTGACAAATAAACCTATTAAAAACTAAGTGAATGTGATCGCCATAAACTTTTAACTAAAAAGTTCCAAAAGACAGAGATTGACCGCCTACCTATTTTGGAATTGGAAAATATTGGAGTCTTTGATTCTCCTCCTTCAGCCGGCTGAAGGAAAAGAGCCATTCTGACTTTGTTCTTGCTTTAGATGCTTATGGGACTTTGAGGATCGTCCAGATTTCCTTATTGATTCTCTCATCTTGATCTTCTTTTGTACCTTTGAACCTTGCAAAGAACAAAAAAAAAAAAAATAATAAGAACTTAGGCAGAGGTAGTATCTATTCCAATAGAAATTTTGATCATGCAACTTAAGCAAAGAACTCACTTGTTTTGATGGTCTTTTAAACCCCTTAAACAAATAGGTTTGAAATTATGCTAGTGAGTGTGTGAAGCATGGAGTGATGTGATGAATGAGATTTTGAACTAATATGATGATGAAACCAACAGAGATTAATAAAAGGAACTAAATTGGATGGCCCCTGGGAAGCTTTGGTCTTGAAAGCTCATGAATGGATGAAGAATGGATGAAGAAAGGATGCAGACTCTGGGAAGTAGCAGCGCTTAGATCCTTCAGCGTTTGGACGTCGTCTCCTTCACTTTCGCCAAGATTCTTTGCTCAATTTTCACTCAATTATCGCTATCATCACTAACTTTTTAATGACCAAGGGATTATGTATTTATAGGCTTAAGTTCACGCATCCGCAGTTACTTAAAGATTAACATAAAATAGTTTGAAGTTAATCCAATTAAGAAATAAATAAACACAGCCTGATTCATCATTATCTGTAATTATCTAAAATGAGTCGCCCAAGAGAGACGCCTTTTAGCTTAATTAAGATAAGGATAAACATCGGGAAGAAGAAACAGAAACAGCTTAGGAAACCTAAATGGCGTCGTGTATGACAGACGTCTTTTAGTTTATTAATAAATTAATTAAAAATCAAAACAAGAATATAACCCTAAATGGCGTCTTAACTGGTCGACGACGTCTTTTAGAATTCCTCATATTTGATTAAAAATCTGAGTAAAAATGAATTTCTTTAATAAACTTAAATAATGTCTGTTTGACCGATGTCATTTAGATAATTAATTCAGAAAGATTAATAAAAATTAACTAATGATAAAATATCAGACCATTTTGAGGCATTATTATATGATATGAAATTTACTAAAAATGATGTCAAAATTAGCATGTCTACAGCTGCCTCACCTTAGCATTGTCTTTGCAAGGGAGTAAAATGAAATAGAATGTACGGAAAAGGTGATGCCAAGGTGTGATGGGACACGCTCTTAACATCACATGATTGAAATTTTTCTCAAAATCATCAATAAAGATAACTTAAAAAGATCAATGGAATTAATCATATCTAGATGAGATGGATAAGAAAATAAAATAAGGTCGATCAACCTCCACGATTGTGAAGTACCCTAGGTCACAAACCCTACAGGTTTCATCATGGGGAGCGATTGCCAGCCAATGTGGACGTGCTGCAACCATGATGGATCTTAAAAGAAAACAAGAATATTTGAGATAAAGAATCCAAGAAAGGATAGAATTCCAAGGATATCTTCAAGCGAACCTCAAAGATAATCAAAATACTCAATTCAGAATGGGATATTTCATATCATGTTGGAATTATTTGATCAATGATCTGAAACTTAATCAATAATCAATTCTTATCATAATTATATCAAAGTCCTACATGATGCATACTGGGCTAAAAGAAAAATATAAAGTTTAATGAAAGATAAATTAATCAAGGATAATATTGTTAAATTGTCATTAATGAGTCAAGATACCAATTTTTTACAATTCAGTGCTAAGCCGAAACTCGTTTATCCACGTACTGTTTTACAAAATAGAACTATCGTCCCTACTAATTAACAATCAAACGGCTTATCCATACGATCAAGAATTCGTTGGAATTATTACTATTTTTGTTGTAAGGGAACTCAAATTCCAGTTTCATCAAAACCACAAAGTCCTTGATATACTCTAATAAATATTTAACATATAGTAATAATGATGTAAATCAATTACATGAATGAATACAAGGATACAGATAATCGTCTTTTTAGCTACGGTCGGGACTCATAAACTCCCACAATAGGATCTTCTTGAGATTCTTAGGTTTATTTGGATTTTCCTGAATTTTCTGCACTTAAAAATCATTAGTAACTTCAAACAAGTGCATTAAAATCTAGATAAACATAGCTTTTCGAGCAAATAACAGAAAAAACATGAAACGCGTCGTGTCGCGCCGACGCCATTAGGTAAACTAAAACACGTCGCTATTCAACGACGCCTTTCAGTCGCAGAAACAAGTTCTGGCTATGTTCAATCCGGATTCCAACTCTCTTCATGCACATCCCTTCTCCAATCTAGAAAAGCCTTCCTAGAATCGCAAATACCTCTATATAAACTCCATTAACTTGTATTAAGACAATTCCTAACACAATCTAGAGATTAAAGCTAGAGATTTTCTTCAAAGTTCAAGGATTTTCAAGGTTTCAAGAAGGAAAGTCTCAAGAACAAGATAGATTCTTCAAGCAAGAGGATGAAGAAGACGCTCGAAAAGCTTTCCAACATGAAAGATCATCTAAGTGGAAGAGATCCTAACTTCCAAGTAAGTTAAAACCCTTTTTCTTCCAATCTTTCTTCTTCAATTCCCTTCATGTTCTTAAAGTTCTTCATAGCAATTTTCCTTCTATTTTCTAGGCATATCCTTTGTTTCCCGGTCCAAGAAAATTCACATCTCTTCCTTGGATTCGAAAGCTTGCTAAAAGTATTACTATTTCCATGCAATCCTTTGTTTCCAAGTGGAACATCCAAGGTCTAGTAGTCCATGCAAAGCATTACAAAAGCTCAAACGTGGACTGGGCGGCTATGGGTGCTTTGATTGAGTTGTGGCATCCTCAAAGCCATACTTTCCTTTTTCCTGAATTTGAATGCACTATTCTTCTAGAAGAGGTTGAACTTCTATTGGGCCTTCCCAAAATCAAGTTGAACGGTGATGAACTTATCCTGAATAAGATGGCTCTGATGAAAGAGAAGATCACAGGTCAACAATTATTGATGAAGATCATGAAGGATCCAAAAGAAGTTAAAGGATGCCTCACCAAGAAAGGAATCAACCTTGCAAAGCTTGCAGAGTGGACTTTGTACGAAATTGAAAATCTTAGAGAGGATGACACTGAGAATGTGATGAAAGCGTTCACCACGTGCTTAGCTAGAGCTTTGTTCTTTCCTGCTCAAGATAACATACTAGAAGATGATCAAGTCAGTGCAATCTGCGAGATCTTTAAGGGAAGACAGATCGGCACAGCGATTCTAGCCCTATCTCTATAGTGGGCTCTCTGCAGCATCTACAGTTCAGCCTCCCTATAGTTGTATGCTTCTCTTTGCTCTATGGGTTGAGTTGCACTTCAAGTTTGAAGATCACACTAGAAATTCTGCAAGACCGTCTCAAATATATCAGAATAGTCCTATCTTCCATATTTCCAACATTGTGAAATTCAATGAGAAGATGATACCAAGTGCTTAAAGTCAAGACTCGAGTTGACTGGAGAGATTATCTGAAGACAATGCCATCATATGGGTTCGACTCTTCACCACTTGCTCTGGTAGGAAAGCCCATTCGAGTGCACCGCGCAGCGGGTGCAGAGCTCAAACTGATTGGGGCAAATGAGTTCGTGTTGTACAATCCTCATCGCTATTATACTCAACTCAGCATGCCTCGCCATAAATTCCCTGAGTTTTCCAACACTTCTCCAACCAAGAAGCGTGCCTTGGAATCCGATAAAGACTTTGAAGCTACTGAGCTTATAATTACACTATGGAATATTAGCTTCAATCATCGTGTAAAATCTTCTCAGAATGCTCATAGAGGTTTAACCTATCCATATGTAATGGGACTTTAGGAAATTCATCCTTAAATGTTCTCTTTATTTTCCCTTTTATGATGTAAATAAGAATTTATTTTCAATAAAGAATTGTTCCTTTATATCGTGAAAATTCATCCTTAATCTTCTGTGACTTGTCCAAGATTTTTCTTGAAGTAAAAACTTGATTTTTCCTTAAAAGATTACAATTCGGGTTTACTTAATGAAAAACGCGTCCACTCAGAAAGACGCCTTTCAACCATAATTCATTTTCCAAAAACTAGAGATTAATCCTGAAAATCCCAAATTATCTATAAAACACGTCCACACATGTAGACGCCATTAGATCAAAAATCATTTTCCAAAAATCAGAGATTAATCCTTAAAATCCGAATAATCCTTAAAATACGTCCACACATGTAGACGCCTTTCAATTCTCTCTCTTACTTTTCTCCAGAATTCTGCCATTAAGCCTGTGATTAATCCACTGAAAAGCGTCGTGTTTTATGGACGCATTTAATCATCATGCCTTGTACGGCCCTGACCAGAAGTGGTGGTTTAAACTGAAACGCGTCGCTCTGTGCAGACGCCTTTTGATCAATTTCAAACCCCTACCTTGTTGCCTCAATTGATGTGCGATGAATGGCATCGCTGTACCTCGACGCGTTTTAACTTTTCCAAACATAAGCTTGCAAGCCCGAGCTCCCTTCTACTCATTCTCTCAAAATCTTTCTCTCTTTCTTCATCCACTCCGGCGATCCTACACTTCCGACGACCTTTCTCTCTTCTCCGGCGATCAAGCTCCACCGGCCTCCTTTATTTTCTTTACCGACCTTCCTCTTCATCGTCGGTCTCTCTTCTCTCGAGCTCTCTTTCTCTCTCTCTCTCAAACTCTCTCTTTCTCTCTTGTTCTTCTCCCCTTGGAAGCCCATGGAGCAAGGAGAAGGATCACAAGGGAAACGCCGCCGTGCCATGCGCGTAGTGAGGAGGGAGGAGCACGAGGCGGCTCTCCCTGAGAAGGCTATGGCCTTAGAGGTGGCAGCGGCCATCCTAGAAGAGGAAATCCCTCCACCAGCGGCGATCGAGGGAGGAGAAGAAGAAGAAGAGGCTCTGCACTTAGTGAGTCCTCTAATGGATGTATTAGGGGATGAATGGGGTGTAGAAAGGGGCTCTTTGAAGAAGTCCGACATCGGGTTTGAATGGCGTCCAGACCATATGACGCCTTTCAAAGGGCGTCGCCTAGGTCCGACGCCATTCAAAGCAAATTTTCATTTTTTAATAGATTAGAAAATAGGTTTAAACGGCTTCAAAGTTTATGGACGCCTTTCAAAGGGCGTCCATCTTGCTCGACCCCTTTCAGTTTTTATTGATTTTCTATATCTATTAACTGATGAATTTCTTGTTTTTATTTGCCAAGAACAATGAGGGCCAGAATTTCTTGGGATTTAGTAGTAGGGGCTTACAGAGGATTACCCGACTTTCAGAAGGCGCGGCTGCGCCGGATGGGGTTTGGGGAGATCTTGGAGATCAAGCCATTTTGGCTCGACTTGGTTCTCCTGCAGGCGCTGCGGGAGAGGTGGCATGCGGAAAGCAGAGCTTTCCTAATGCCCTAGGGCCACATGGTCCCAAGCTTAGAGGACATGGCCAGGATCAATGGCCTTAGAGTGGGGTGACTTACCCTGATTACTGTGGGATGGCTGAGGCTTTACTAGGGATAGAGATATCTACCCTAGATAGGGAGTTTAAGATAGTTCCTAGGGTGGAGGTAGAGGCCGCTCGAGCATTAGTAGAGCCCCGGCGTCGGTCGAACGAGACCCGAGAGGAGTTTAGGAGTAGGTTAGCTGAGTCCTCTGCTGCTGTATATTGTAGAGATCCTGATCAAGTAGAGGAGGTAGATAGGCAGCTTAGGGTTTTTCTTGTCTTCTTTTTCGGTCGGTTGCTCTTCGGTACGAAGGGCGACCATATCCACTGTAGGTTTCTTTATCTGTTAGATGACCTCGACCGTCTTCACGAGTATGCCTGGGATGCAGCCCTCCTGGCCCATCTCTTTGCTGATCTTTCCGCAGTCACGCCGGGCCGTAAGACCACCGTCAGCGGCTTCTCGCCGTTTCTCCAGGAAAATATCATTTTAATTATTTGTTTATGCAATATAATAATATGATGCTTTCTAACTTATATGTTTATGTGCAGGTTTGGAGTTATTATTACTTCCCGCTCGGCCGAGCGAGGATCATTCGGTCGGATGCCGTCCCGTTGGCTTGCCGTTGACAGCCAATAGTGGATACGGCCCCGCAGCACCATCAATTAACGGCCCTCTACCGTCAATTCCTCGACTATCCAAAGCTCCTGATAAGTCTTTAATTTATCCAGTTTTATTAAATGCAGTGTTTCATTTATTAAATGTAATTTTATTCATATGAATGCATCTAACTTGTATGCAGGTGATCTGGCGCCCGTACATGGGCATGGACGAGGAGGGCCAGCCGTGGGTGACGACTGGCCGGAGGAGGTTCGGCAGGCAAATGTGGGTACATTGCCTGAACAAGATCGAACCCCTCCGCCTCCGGCTCGTGATGAGGACACTGGGCCTCCACTAGGAGTGGGTGGATGAGGAGGTCCCGAAGGGCGTTGGGAGGAGCATGAGGGGCACGCAGGCCCTCACAGATTGGCGTGCCAAGTTTCTAGAGCAGTACGAGGATTAGCACCGCCGCGGCGTACGGGTGGAGTCCCATGCGGAGAGCAGCGAGGCTTATCTCCAGCAATATCGGGCCCACTACGCCGATCAGCTACGGCTCCTCCGACCACTTGATGTAAGTATGATTTATGCGTCTTTCATTTTATTATTATCTTTAACTTATATTTGTGAATGAATGTACACATGTGTGGTATGCAGGATGCACGAGATGCCGTGATCATCGACCTCCAGGCCTGCCTCCAGGATGCCGAGGCCCAGCTGGAGCAGGTCCAGAAGGAACTTTTTGATTTGGTATGTATGCATGGCATGCATGATTATTTTAATTATTTAATTTGTTTTGACGATTAGCCACTGACAATTGGTCTTTTAGTGCAGCGAGCCGTCTATACCCAGGCGGCTCCCCCTTTATATGGAGCCTCATCCTCTGCCCTGTCTGCTGCTTATGAGGCTACCATTGCTGATCTCCAGAGTCAGCTCGCCTCCGCCATCCATCGAGTTTCTCTTGCGGAGGAGGATCGGGCTGCTCGAGTAAGTTCCATCCTTTTTCTTCCATTGTTGAACTTGAGTTACTTGATTATTTTGAACTGACAGTGTCTCCTCTTATAGGTTGCCGAGCTTCAAGAGGCCCTTCAGAGGGCTGAGATCGACGCAGCTCGGGTCCGTGAGCTCGAGGAGTAGGTGGCCCGTCTCTCCACCGGGGATCTCGCACGACTCCAGGTTCGCCTGGAGATTTTGACTGAGGAGAGGGATCGCGACCGTCTTCGGCTGGAGAGACTTCAGGGTCACCTCTCCGTGGCAGAGCATGAGTGCCAAATGGTGGAGGAGAGATATCAGCGAGCCCGCCAGCGGGCTATCGATCGCGGTCAGGCGACTGCTTTCATGGCCAACATCGCCATATCGTCCGGCCAGGCAGGGCCAAGTGCGATGGGACCACCTCCACCTCCTAACCGAGGACCAGCACCGAATGCACCTGATGAGGCTCAGAGCCAATTTGATGAAGGGGCAGGGGAGAGTCAGCCATAAGGGCTACATATGTACTTTTCCTTTTCTTTTTGTGAATCTTATACAAAGCACCTTTTCATATATATATATGAAATCAGCTTTGTGCCTCATTTGTGTGATTTTCTTGGCTTTCATACCTGTACCATGTACATTACTTAATAAACAGGTTAAGTATCTATTTAGGCTTAGCCCCTTGTCCGGTTAAGTAACTGGCTACTTGATCCTATTCTTGGTAGAAGGGTCAAGGGGCATAACCTTTATTAACAAAGGAAATAATAATTGAACTGAAGAAAATAACGGAGTAAGATGCAACATACAAGCATGCAGATGCTTGTTGAAAATAAAGGAATGAAGCACACCAAATGTTACAAGCAGATGCTAATTGAAATATTTTTTATTTTGAAATATTCATTTTGTTTGGGTTTTGGAACATATATATGTTTTTTTTTTTTTTTTTTTACGATATGTATTTTTTTGGATTTTGAAATATGTACTTTTTTTGAATTTTGAAATATCTATATATTTTTTGGATTTTGTAATATCTATTTTTTTGAATTTTGAAATATCTATATTTTTTTTATTTTGAGATTAATGTGCGAACTAAGAGACCAGCATAGTACTCAAATCAAAAGAACATATTCATCTATGAACTTAATTCCCAAATTATTCTTCAATAATCTAACTTAGACCCATCATGCTTGAACTTGTGTTTCCATTCGTGATCCCATTTGATGATTTGATCCTTAGTCAATCTAGGTCGTTCCTTAAGCTTGGACTACGTCTCTTCAGAAAGAAATGAAGAATTGGTTTAGAAAGCCCACGAGAAGGTTCCGGAGACCCAAAAAGATGTTCCTTTCTTACCCTAATATCTGTTGGGGTTCGGTCATTTTCTTTCCGGAGTATTTATCGACCTTGCATTCCCTTTTATTTCACTTCATGGCCTTGATGTAACGTTTGTAGTGTAATGGCCTTTTAATTTGATGCTTGGCTTTTGCCTTTTACTTTTTCTTTTCATGGGACGGATCTCCCCCTTTTTTTTATGACGGTCTCCTACTAAGATGGCGGGTATTCTTGGTAGTCTATTCTAAGTCTCGTTCCGACATCATGGGCCGAGTGTAAAAATAGAATTTTTGTTTTAAAAAGAATGATTTGCACTTTACACCCTCAGTCAAGCTTTCGGTATTCCTTTGGACTTAGCATCTCTTGTTACTCACGAACCAAACGTGTCAGTGTGTGTAGTAATGTGTTTGAATTAAATTATCCAGACTGATAAGGGAATTTGAGTTTCTAAATTTTCTGATTCCACTGGTCTTTGCACCATATTGATCGACTCTTTAACCTAAAGGTAATATTTCTTAAGATACGATCCATTCTAAGGGTGAGTTAATTCTTACCCTTCTGTATTAACAAGACGGTAAGCGTTACCAGGAAAAGCACGCGATACAACATATGGTCCTTCCCAATTGGGTTGGAGCTTAGAGTACGGACCACCAGGTTTTATAAAGATTCTTTTGACGACCATTTCACCAACTTTGAACTTACATTCAATGACTTCTTTTGATAAAAACGTGCTAATCTATTTTGATAAACTCTTGCATGATTAGCAGCTGACCATCTTTCTCGTCTAAGAGTTCCAATTGAGCAAGGAGTGTTGAACAGTACTCATCAATAAAAAATTCCTTATTCAATTGTACTCTTAATGACGGTATAAGGATCTCGTATGGAACTACCGCCTCCATTCCAAATGTTAAGGAATAAGGGGTATGCCCAGTGGGCGTGCGGATTGAAGTTCGGTAGGCTTATAGAGCCTCAATCAATTTTTTTGGCCAGTCTATGAATTTATTAGACTTGCACGTCTTTTTTGATGATTTTTATCAAAGTCTTGTTAGTTGCCTCTGCTTGGCCATTGCCTTGCAGATAATAAGGAGATGAATGATGCAATGCAATTTTTTACCTGTTGCAGAGGTCTTTCAATTCTTGTGACACGAATTGCGGTCCATTGTCGGTGACGATGGTGCTTGAAATTCCAAATCTTGTGATGATGTTCTTCATGATGAACTTGCAGATGGTTGATGCTTTGACTTCCGTATATGCTTCAGCTTCCGCCCACTTCATGAAGTATTCTGTTGCCGTGAGAATGAAGGACTTCTGCTTAATGCCAGAATCGGGATTGCCAAGGGGTCCAATGACATCAAAAGCCCACATGGAGAAAGGCTATGGGGAGGAAACAGGATAGAGTGAAGATGCAGGAGAATGAATCTTATCGACGTGAAGTTGACACTTGGCACACCTACGGACATATCCTACACAATCTTCTTCCATAGTTGGCCAATAGAATCCTTGTCTAAGGATTTTCTTTACTAACATTTGTCCATTAACATGGCCACCACAAACTCCAACATGAACTCCTTCCATAACCTTCCAAAACTCATCTTCGTCTAGACATCTTAGAAGAACTCCATCAAAACCTCTTTTGTATAGTGCTCCTCCAACTAGGGTGTATCTCTGAGCAACTCTCCTGATAGCCCTTTTCTCCTCAGCTGTGGCTTCCTCAGGATATGATTGATCTTCACAATATTTAGCAATTTCGTAGTACCATGGTTTCTGTTCATCATCCATCTCTTCTAACAGCTTCATTAACATAATTTCTCTCTTTTCCACAATATTTTCAACTCTGACCTTCTTCAGCAGCTTCTCCTTAGTCTTAAGGAATGAAGGGTCTTTTACAGCGGGTGAAAGATGCCTATGAACAATGATCGACTCGGATTGTCTGCTGATTGGAAAATTGAGGGATGATGCAAGTGAAGCTAGAGCATCAGTTAAGATGTTCTGATTCCGAGGAATATGGATAAAGATCAATTTTGTGAAAAGCTTTGCATAAGCAGAAGTGAGTTCTTGATAAGACTTGAGTTTGAAATCAAGAGTCCGATATTTGGTTAACACCTGGCGAAGAATTAATTGACTATCACCCACTATTCTAAGTTTGGTGGCACCATGGAGATGAGCAGCCTCGAGGCCAGTAAGGAGTGCCTCGTATTCAGCTATATTGTTAGTGACTGGAAAGTCAAGCTGAAAGGCTTGTGGAATGGTGACACCTTCAGGTGATAACAGAACAATGCCGATCCCCTTTCCATGATAATTTAGAGCCCCGTCAAAATGCAGAGTCCACATATCATCTTTGATTCGGCCTATGGACATGAGTTCCTCATCCGGAAACTCCGATCGGACTGGATCAAAACGAGGAAGGGGGTGATGAGCGAGATGTGCTGCTATGGCGTAACCTTTGATCGCTTTCTGTTGAATGTAAGTGATATCAAATTGAGATAGAAAGCTTTGCCATCGTGCTAACCTATTAGTAATGATAGATTTCTCAAGGAGAAACTTGATCGGATTCATCCTAGCGATGAGATAAACTTCATGGGCTAGAAAGTAATGCTTCAATTTCTGAACCACCCATACCAATGCTGCACATGTTTTCTCCATCGCTGTGTATCTCTGTTCAACGGGGTTGAGAAGTTTAGAAAGATAGTAGGCTGCCCTCTCCTTTGCTTCTTCATCTTGTTGTGCTAGGACAGCCCCCACCGCATCATCCAGGATAGAAATGTATAGTATCAATAGTTTGCCCAGAGATGGTAGTCTCAAAACAGGAGGACTTGCCAAATAATTCTTCAATCCATCAAACGCCTCCTGACACTTATCGTCCCAATTGAATTTGACTCCCGACTTGATAAGCTCATAGAACGGCTTACACCTTTGTGAGTGTTGGGAGACAAAACGGCGAATAAATTGCAACCTCCCGATCAATCCTCTTTCAAGTTCTTAGGAGGTGGCATTTCTCTAATAGCCTTTGCCTTGCTGGGATCCGTAACGACCTGCCACCCTATAATCAGGGATCCGATTATTAAATGGGCACCGAATCATTAATTTGGAAACAAACCAGGATCTTGATAAGTCTGGGAAATAAATAATAAACTAAGCTAAATATTCACATCGCGTGAATTAAAAAGGAAGTGCAAGAATTAGAAATTATTACAATGTGACTCGACTCAACAAATAATTACATGCTCCAACTGAAAGGAAATAATTAAGCATACAGGCCAAAAAATAAAATAACAACTACATCGGGACATACCCCAGAACAACGGCTGCTGGCGCGTGACCCAAAGCAACACTCTCCTCGCTACGCCTGCCTGGAACCCTCACCTGAAAACTGCAGGGGTGAGTCTCATCGAAAAGACTTAGTAGGGATCCTTCGATCCCCACCGCCTATTCACGCACTCACAAGTGTAGCAACGCAATTATAGATGATTTAAGCAAGTAAAGCAGTAAACACAATTCCTAGATTCGATATAAAACACCTGCATTCGAAATATAACATGCACAACTCTGAAAACATTCTACCACGGAGCCCACAACCAGCGTCTCGGCAAAACACACCAACCACAAAGCCGAACGCGGGAAACACCGACCCGCTGAGACCAAACAGCAACCCCTCGGATAGTGCGCTGGCTATTCCGACCTGACAGGCTCTAGGTGGTTCTGCTTCCCCCAGCATGAGTGACACTCCGAATGTACCACTCCCACACCGGTACTAGCTATACCCCATGGTACACCTGGTGACCCTCTCTCTAGGCATCATCCCGCCACTCCCACACCGGCGCCGTGTCACTCCCACACCAACACAGGGTGCCTAAGCACTAACAACTGTCACTCTAGGCCCACGATTGCACAAAACACGACACGGTGCGATCTGACCACATAGAACCCATCGTCATCTAGTACATTTCTAATCATGCAATTAACTAAACTATCCAACAATGTACACACGTGTTAATTGCAGGGATTAATGGAATTCTGGCTTGAATCGCGTCGCCCAAGGCCGACGTCATTCAAGCTTCCTAAACTGGTTTATATAAAAATTGGCCCCGAAAAATAGCCTAAAACGTGTCGTCATATGTAGCCGCCTTTTGAAAGGCATCGCTGTCCCTAGTCGCCTGATAACGACAGAAACAGAGACAGGCTTAGGGGTTATTTCAGTTAAAACACGTCATGCATGCAAGTCGCCGTTCAAAAGGCATCGCTGTCCCTGGACGCTCATCAGTCCAGAGACAGAGTCTGTTATTTAGGCTAAATAGCGTCGCGGGTGGAAGCCGCCTTTCTAAAAGGCGTCGCTGTCCCCCGACACCATTTAACCCTCATAGACAGGTTCTTCCTCCGCCATCTCCCAATCC
Source organism: Zantedeschia hybrid cultivar (assembly GCA_030544215.1). Taxonomy (NCBI): domain Eukaryota; kingdom Viridiplantae; phylum Streptophyta; class Magnoliopsida; order Alismatales; family Araceae; genus Zantedeschia; species Zantedeschia hybrid cultivar. The sequence continues at coordinate 49,682,551 of JARZZO010000009.1, forward strand.
ACGGGGTGGGATTTCCTCCCCCAAATCGTGTGAAACACTAAGAAAAGTGGAGAAGGAGGAGAAGAACCTAAATACCCATAAAAATTCTTAATTTCTCATTTCATGCAATTAGTGTTTTCACTCCAAAAACCCCCTAAACATACTTCAAAGTAGCAAAAACATGGTTTTTAAACACAATACAACGGGGATCGTCATCCTACCGGTTACTCGAACTCCTCTTAGTTCCAAGCCGCCAACCCGCCTCGCCACACGCCGCCGTCGGTACCGCCGTGGACGCCACTACTCCACCGGGACGTCGGCCGTCGTCCGGAGAGAAGTGCGCCGCGGAGGAAGTGGTGGTGGTAGTGGAGGAAGTTGGTAGGTTAATGGAGTGGAGGGAGAGGAGGAATGGGAAGAGGAAAGGAAGGAGAGGGGGAAAGGGTTCGCCGGAGAGTCGGAGGGAAGAGAGGAGAGAAAAGAGAAAGGAGAGAATGAGGGAAAAGATGGAGGGTTCGCGGGGTCAAACAGAAGCTGGGTAAAACGCGTCGTGCAAGACCGACGTCATTCAGACAACAAGACCGGGCCGTACACTGACAAACTAGGGTCGTACTCTAAATGGTGTTGTCGATCCAAGACGCCATTCAGACGATAAGACCGGGGCCGTACTCTCGCGGCCCAAGGCCGACCCACGTGGCGCCCACGTGGCACAACCTAAAACATGTCCACATTGCTGGACGCCGTTTGAACTGCATCTCACAAGCTCGACGCGAAAAGGAAACTAAGTCTCAACCCCACTAGGGCCCAAACTAAGGGATCCGACCCCGAAACTGACCCGATAACTAGATCCGAAACTTCAATCCTTACAGGATCGATCTCAATTCCCCGTTTACTTACAATGAATCCAAGTAATTTCCCTGAGGATACTCCGAATACACATTTCTTAGGGTTCATCTTCAAATGATATTCTCTTGATCTTTCTAACACTCTTGCCAGAACTTTAGCATGCTCAGCCTTAGTCTTAGATTTTACCAACAAGTCATCCACATACACTTCTAGATCTATATGCATCATGTCATGAAATATTGCCATCATAGCTCTTTGATAAGTGGCTCTAGCGTTCTTTAATCCAAAAGGCATCACGACATAGCAATATGTTCCCCAAGGTGTAGTGAATGATGTATTTTCTTGATCTTCTTCTGCCAATTTGATCTGATTATATCTTGAGAAGCCATCCATAAATGATAGAGTTTCATAGCCAGCTATGTTATCGATGCGTACATCAATGTAAGGCAGTGAAAAATCATCCTTAGGATACGCCCGGTTCAAATCTCGGAAGTCAATACAGATTAAAACCTTCCCATCTTTCTTCATAACCAGGACTATGTTGGCCAGCCATTGTGGATAGAGGACAACTTTAATGAATTTGGCTTTATGTAACTTATCAACCTCTTCCTTCATCTTCAAAGCCATTTGTGGGTGGAATCGCCTTAACTTCTATTTAACCGGGCTAGCTCCATCCTTTAATGTTAACCTGTATTCCACTAGTGATGAGTCTAACCCCGGCATATCCTCATAACTCCAGGCAAAAGTATCCTTATAATCCTTAAGAACTTGTACCATTGCCTTCTCATCCATTTCAGAAAGATTCTTGCTAACGAGGACAACCTTAGGTTCATCTTAAGTCCCTAGATTGATCTCTTTGGTGGGCTCTTCTACGGCAACTGAGGGTTCATCGAATCCTTTTACTCCACTGGCATATGCCTCAGCCGCGTCCTCGTCATCTTCCTCATCTTCAACAATGGGGTCTTTTTCGTGTATCAATTCATACACCCCATATCCATCATTAACTGACTCATCATCTACACAATCTTCTGCCATCTAAATAGGATTCTCTAACAACTAAGGGATCATAGAGCAAGAAAGGCATTTAAATGCTAAATCCTGGAGGTATCTATCTTGAATTTATTTACCCTTAGATTTTCTAGACTTCCTAACTTGACTAACCTGCCTAGAACTAGACTCCCTAACTTCGCTAAACTCCCTATCCTGACCTAATGAGGATGAAGAATGATGAAAATTATGGAATACATGAGGAAATACAGGAGAATCCTCCCGAAGGGAGGGGCAGAGTAGATCTAGAAGAGAATCTTGACCGAATGACCCGCGCGATGGGGTACAATCGGACAAGTAGGAAGTTTCCTCAACGAGGATCTGGGAGAAATTTATTGTCAAATTGGCATTTTTTTTTTGAGAAAAGATGAATTAATCATAAAACAAAAATGAAGGTGAATAGGAGGAGAATGGGATGGAAGAAGCGGCACCAAGACCAAAGGATTGGAGGGATCATACAGTAGTATGTCCCAGATTAAATCATAAATCCTCTCTAGATGGAGAGAAGGTTAAGGGATAAAGGCCCGTAAGGACAGGGTGATCATGATGGGCGGAGCCCGTAGAATGTCTCCAGTAATGACCCGCGACCAAGTCGAGGTCAGAAGCAGAGTGTGGAATAAGGTATGGAGTGTGAAAATGTAAGAGGGATAAGTCCCCCTCCAAAGAAGATCCGTGGTATAACCAGCTTCATAGGAGTCATCTGGCTCCCTTCATCTGTTTCCTCAGATAGCATAATTCTTTTGTCAAAAATGGCACCAGGCCCTTCAATTAGCTCATCTATCTGTGGCGGCCACTTTGGTTCTGAAGGATCAAGAAATAGTCTGTTTAATGCAATGTACATATCCCTTAAGTCAAACCATTTGTACCATTCACACTCAGGATCTTGGAACTTCCTCCTTTTCATTGGCCGCAGAGCCTACAAGGACTGGTACGTCAACAATTCTGAACAATGTCTGGCCAGGTCTCTTCCATATATGTCATGGAGATCAAAACAGGAAGTAATGACCACTATGTTATCATGACTGATCACGGGCCCTTTGACGAAATGTGTGTATAAGGTCCATGTTAAAGGGTCCCGGCCTTCTTTGCATGGTGTGGACATTGTTTCCCAGACCTTTTGGTCGTCTTCATTTTCTTCCTACTGAATAATGTCGTGCCTTACTTTTCTTGGCCTATAGCCCAGGCCATTTCCAGGTGTCCTTCGGTTGTCCTTGAGGGGCGTGGTTCTGCCTTATAATTGCGTGCCTAGACCTTTTCCAGGCTGATAACCACCCTTCATCATTATTTTCCAACCAGGGGTACTCATGTACTTCCCCCGCTTTATGTCATCCAGTGGATAAGGACTAAGAGTGGTGGCCTTTAAAGGATTAGCCACCGGATGGTAGACCTATAATACCGACAGAAAAGGTTGTCGGCCAGGTGAAGAAGCTGGCTTGATATTCAAGGAGTGAGCAGCAACAAGGATTGGCATACTCGTAACTTTAATGATTCGTCCTTTGTAGGGAAATTTGAGGCACTGATGATTCGTAGAGGGAATCGCCTCAAGGGTTTTAATATAAGGACGGCCCAAAATAGCCTTCAAGGAAGGATCTATTTCTAAAATGTGAAATTCGACCTCGGCATGACATATAGGGCCTAACTCTACTTTTAAATAGACTATTCCCAGAGGGGAACGGGTGGAGTTATCATATGTTGTAACATAAATGGGGCTAGGCAGCCATTTTTCCTTGGGTATACCACGTAGTTCAAGGGTCTTCGGAGGCAGGACATTAATTGAAGCCCCTATGTCAACCAGGCATGTGTCTACGACCTTTTTGCAGATATTGACCGTAATACTCAGAGCCATGCTCCTGGCTGCTAGTGGTGCTAGTTCCGAAGCATGAAATAAGATAGAGGGGTGATCCTCCTGCGGAACTAGTAGTGTGATAATCTTCTCTATTGGCACGTCTTCGTTGACCATCACTTTTTGTAGATATTCCATCAGGGCTTCCTGATGGGTCTTCAATCTCTTGATCAACTCCAGCACAGAGATTCGTGCCGATGTTCTGTCCAGTTGTTTCAGCAGGTCATATTGAGTGCCTGGTGCACTCTCATCGTTATGCGCTTCTTCTGGCGGCTGTGATGGGCCGTCTCTAACTGTTGATTGAGGAAAGACCTTATTGAAGATCCTCCCACTCTGGAGTGCATGTTCTTCAGTTGTGGAAGGTCCAGGCGATAACTTGAGCACCGTGGGGTTGGTTGATGGTGTGGATGGTTGGTATACGGGTGATGGCATGGGGTTAGTTGATAATGGCATGGTGCAGATAAGGGGTTTAAAGGGTTGGATAGTGGTGTGGTAAGTGGTTGGCGCAGTTGAAGTGGGGAATGGTACGCGGAGTAATGTTTTGGATGGTTGTATGGTATTTGGGTAGGTGGTGGTGTTGGTGGGTGATGTGGGGAATGGTACACGGAGCAGTGGTTTGGATGGCATGAGGGGTGCATAATTAGCTTGCGGTAGGTTGTTTAATGGAGGTGTGGTGGCATAGGGGGTAATGGGTTTAAGGAAAGCGGGCGATGGTGATGGGTTAATGGGCGTGGGTAAACAGTATGCGGGTGTTGGTATTGGTGTGATGGTAACGGGTTGTGGTTTAGGTACATGGAGGGTGCGGTGTGGTGGTTGCTCAGTGGTGCTCGAAGTGTGACCCGTTGAATAAATAGAGGAAGAGTCATCTATCTTCCACTATTGCCCTCGATTAGCCTCATACTGGCTATTTGTTAAAATGGGAGCAACTTGATTTTGGTGTTGGTGATCCGGAAGCGGGTTCTGCACTATACCCATGTTCGGGGGTGTTGCCGCTTGCGCCGACGCTCTTGGTTGTTGCTGTTGTTGGGGCTTTCTCGCCTTCAAGGCGGATATATACTTCCTCATTTCTTCCCAATCAATGCCTCCCTGCTCGTTGAGATCATGGATATAATCTTGAAATTGGAAGCAAGCGTCTATTGTGTGTCTAGGTTGTCTATGGAAGTAACAATACCTAGAAGTGTCGGCATTTTGGGGCCAAACTGTTTTTTCTCTTGGCAAGACCAAGGCATTGGCTACCATTAAAGCATTGAAGATATTTGACAAGGATTTTGGAAGGACTGGATATTCTGCCCTTTTCGGGACTGGAGGCTTCCTCTGCTAGTTATAATCAGCAGGAGGAGGTACATTATGGTACGCTGGAAGTGCGTGCGGCTGGTACTGTTGTTGTTGTGGGGGCTGGTACTGTAACTGCCGCTGTGGTTGCTGGTGTGGCTGCTGGTTCGGCTGTTGTGGCCGCTGGTATTGTGGCTGTTGATACTGTGGATTTGGCTGCTGGGGTTGTTGATACTGTGGCTTCTGTTGTCTGTAACCCTACTGGTTCGGTGGTCTTGGGCCTGCGAACTGTGATGGTGGCTGGCTCCTCACGAACTGGGGTTGATTGTTGTTAACGGTGCTAATCTGCTCATGAGAGAGCGTGCCCTCAGTTGTTGGACCTACGCTAGGAGAATTTGGCACGGCTGGCTTCCGAGGTGGAGGCCTGCTAGGTCGGTGAGGATCAAAGACACTAGAGAATGTAGCATCTTTGAAAGCGTTCTGACAATAACGCGCCCTTTCATAGAGCTCTCCATGGTGGTCAAGTTGTTCAGGGCAAGGACTAGTTTAAACTGAGGTGTAGCATTGAAAATCAACATCTTTACTTGCTCGGACTCAGACATATGATCTTTAACTTTTTCTGCCATGCCCCTCCATCTATCAGCAAAACTGATGAATTCCTCGTCGGGTTTCATTTTTTCTGCTATCAGGTCAGTAATGGACAGAGAGGGTGCAACTTTATCCTGGTATCGTTGAATGAATTTTCGTGATATGACACCATAGTCCTCTACTTCGGATGGCTCTAAGGAAAAGAACCATTCGAAGGCTGGTCCCTCCAAGGATTTCCTGAACAAAAATGCCAACGACCTCTTGTCGTTTTGCCATAAAGATGACTCATACATGAATTCCTTCAAATGAGTGAAGGAGTTACTAGTACCGTTGTATTTTCGGTACACTGGCATTTCGAAGGGCGGCAAATGGAACACGGGCAGACTTGGCAGGTTAATCTCAGGTGCAGCTTTAACTCCCATCATTTTCTGAAAATTATTGAACTGCTCATCCATACGCTCCATCTTCGCGAGCAGAGCTTGAGTCGTCGGATCGACTGGAGGAGGGGGAGGTGGAGGTACATGATAGGCATGTTGCCTAGAGTATGTGGGGCAAGGGGGACAATAGGGTTGAGGTTCGGCAGAGCTTCCGCCATGCCCGAGGGCATTTTGGTAAGTAGGCGTCGACGTCCTGACCGGTTGCCTCGAGGAGGACAATTGTGGCCCAGCTGGCCGAGAAGTTGAAACCTGAAGGCCTTCCATGGCCTGGTGAATGAAGGAAGCATGATGGGGAGGTGGTTGAGGAATAACAGGGGGAGCCGCAGGATTCGGCTCGGCAGACTGCATGGGCGTCTTCTCCTTCAAAATAGATTGGATTGCCTCGAGCTGGTGAGGATCCAGATGGGAGGCCAGAACTCCCAGGACGTTGACCAGATTAGATGGATTGGAAGATGAGGGCTCATTCGGGTTCATGGCCCCCTCAAAGACAGGATTAGAAACCGCATGCACATGCGGAGGAAGATCAGCACCAGAATTGTGTTGATCATGGGCAAAAAGAGGAGGGATATGAAGGTTTCCCTCATGTTCCGATGGATAAGAATGAGGATCATGGGGGGCATTAGCATCTCCCCTATTTTTATAGCAATAATTGGATTCGAGAGGGGCATTAGCATCTCCCTCATAGTTGACCATAGCTCCCGAAGCCAAGCTCAAATCCCTACCTGATCGAAGTAACAAAATGTCAGATTTTTTTTTCCAAAGATTTGCAGACAAGTTGTACAGAGATTAAGCAAACAAGTGGATGTTTAACGTTATTTTAGGATTCCTTGTGTTATTTGGATTCAATTAATCACAAATTCACTCAAGGGGTAGGATTTTAGTTTCAGTTCAATTTCCACCATTATATTCTATGGTTTTCTCTCACAACGTTATGAAAATCTAACCAGGACTTCGATTGGTACAACCAGCCCGATGAACAAGGAGGAATACCTTGATTTTGGGGACTTACGGAGGTCTTTAACGTCAACCACTCTAGTCTGATCGAGAGACCGACCCAATCAGAGAGAGTTGAAGATGTCAAGAAAAGTGTTCCTATGAGAAAAAAGCGGGTGTTAGCCCCAGTGCGTATGACCTGTGGCCGGGATGACCTCTAATGCTTATTACGTAATGTGTAGTAGCAAGCAGATCAGAAATCTAAGAACTAAAGAAAAAAACAAGAAACTGCCTGAATCGCGTCGCTGTGCCTCGACGTTATTCAAAACAAAACCTTATTTTTCTCGCAGAAGCTCAGGCAGCAGACAGTAGAGAATTTGGCTTGAAAGGCGTCTGGGTAGAGCGACGCAGTATGAAACGCGTAGCTGCTCCTGGACGCTTTTCAAGTCACAGAATCAACAATTCATGAGGAATTTTTGGATCGATTCCTCCTCAAACAAACAGAATAAAAGCGGTAAATAATTGGCTCATGTGAATCTTTTTTATTTCAATTTTTTAACAGGATGATTTATCATGTAAACAACAAAACATTCAAACAATCACATATGCTTCTTATCACAATCACAACTCCTCAATCAATCAAATGGGGAGGGCAAGATCTTGCCGCAAGGGTGTGCACGTGGGAATAACAGCTAAACTAAAAACTCACCAATCGGTGAGGGCGTGTCGAGAGACACAGGTGATGCACTGTGGGTGCCCGATTAATAAAAGCAAGAACAAAGAGTAAAAGATGGCGAGACCAAGTCCCACCATGATCACCAAAAAGTTGTTAGTGCTCAAATTAGGATGTGTGATTACCATGAAAATTTATGTTGATTATGTAACAAATAAACCTATTAAAAACTAAGTGAATGTGATCGTCAGAAACTTTTAACTAAAAAGTTCCAAAAGACAGAGATTGATCCCCTACCTGTTTTGGAATTGGAAGATATTGGAGTCCTTGATTCTCCTCCTTCAGCCGGCTGAAGGAAAAGAGCCCTTCTGACTTTGTTCTTTCTTTGGATGCTTATAGAGCTTTGAGGATCGTCTAGATTTCCTTGTTGATTCTCTCCTCTTGATCTTCTTTTGTATCTTTGAACCTTGCAAAGAACAAAACAAAAGAAAATAATAAGAACTTAGGCAGAGGTAGTATCTATTCCAATGGAAATTTTGATCATGCAACTTAAACAAAGAACTCACTTGTTTTGATGGTCTTTTAAACCCCTTAAACAAATAGGTTTGAAATTATGCTAGTGAGTGTGTGAAGCATAGAGTGATGTGATGAATGAGATTTTGAACTAATATGATGATGAAACCAACAGAGATTAATAAAAAGAACTAAATTGGATGGCCCATGGGAAGCCTTGATCTTGAAAGCACTTGAATGGACGAAGAATGGATGAAGAAAGGATGCAGACTCCGGGAAGTAGCAGCGCTTCGATCCTTCAGCGTTTGGACGTCGTCTCCTTCACTTTCGGCAAGATTCTTTGCTCAATTTTCACTCAATTATCGCTATCATCACTAACTTTTTAATGACTAAGGGGTTATGTATTTATAGGCTTAAGTTCACGCATCCGCGGTTACTTAAAGATTAATATGAAATAGTTTGAAGTTAATCCAATTAAGAAATAGATAAACACAACCTAATTCATTATTATCTGTAATTATCTAAAACACGTCGCCCAAGGGAGACATCTTTTAGCTTAATTAAGATAAGGATAAACATCGAGAAGAAGAAACAGAAACAGCTTAAGAAGCTTAAATGGCGTCATGTATGACAGACGTCTTTTAGTTTATTAATAAATTAATTAAAAATTAGATTAAAAATAAAAATAAGAATATAATCCTAAATGGCGTCTTGACTGGTCGACGTCTTTTAGAATTCCTCATATTTGATTAAAAATCTAAGTAAAAATGAATTTCTTTAATAAACTTAAATAATGTATGTCTGACCGATGTCATTTAGATAATTAATTCAGAAAGATTAATAAAAATTAACTAATGATTAAATATCAGACCATTTTGAGGTATTATTACATGATATGAAATTTACTCCAAATGATGTCAAAATTAGCGTGTCTACAATTGTCGAAGCCATTGTACTTCTGATATATCGGCATCTCAGAGGGTGAAAGATGGAACACATGAAGATTGGGGATAGAGACTTCAGGGGTAGCTTTGACATCCATTATTTTCTTGAAGCTCGTGAATTATTCATCCATCTAGTTGATCTTCGTGAACAAAGCCTGGGTGACTGGATCAGCTGGTGGAGGTGGGGGTGCCTGAAAGGTCTACCTCCTAGAGTAGCTAGGACATGGAGGACATTAAGGCTGAGAACCGGCAGTGCTTCCGCCCTGCCCGAAGGCATTTTGGTAAGTTGGCGTTGGCGGTCTGACCGGGTATCTCCCAAAAGATTGTTGAGGGGCCATAGGCCTAGGAGTGGAGATACGAAGGCCTTCCATGGCCTGATGAACGGGTCCTTGATGAACAGGAGGGGCTGGAACGTGCGTTTCAGAAGAACACTAAGGAGTCTTCCCCTTCAAGATTGATTGGATAGCCTCAAGTTGTTGAGGGTCCATGTAGGTAGCCAAAGCTCCCGGAACAGTAACCAAATCGGGTGGATTTGAAGAAGAAGGCTCAACTGGGTCTTGAGCCTCTTCGAAAGTAGGGTTCGATATGACATGGACATGGGGACGATCAATGTTGGGGTTGTATTGATCGTGGATAAAATGAACCTGACCTTGAGGGGGATAAGCATCTCCCTCATACTTAGTCTGAAAGTGATGAGAATTGCGGAGGGCATTGGCATCTCCTCCGTCTTCAGAATAATAATCGTAATTTTGAGGGGCATTAGCATCTCCCTCATACTCAACTCGAGTATCTTGTTTATAAGCCGCCATTCCAACGACTCTACCTAAGCGTAACATCATAATGGTACTCAGTTAACTGAAGGTTCAAACAAGTTGTACAGAGATTAACCAATCGACTAAATGCTTATGTTGTTTTGAGAGTTTCTTGTTGAATTAATTGAATTTTAGACACCAATTCTCTCAACAGGTAGGGTCCTAGTTTCAGTTCAATTTCCGCCGTTATACTCTAGGAATTCACTCACAACGTTATGAAGATCTATCTGGTACTTCAGTGGTACAACCAGCCAGATAAACAAGGAGGAATTCCCTTATTTTGGGGACTTACGGAGGTCTCAACAGTAACCACTCTAGTTTGACCGAGGGATCAACCCAGTCAGAGAGAGGTGAGAGTGTCAAGGGGTGTTCCTATAGAAGGGGAAGTGAACTTCCAGTGCTAATGTCCTGTGGCCGGGGTGGCCTCTAATGCAATAATATATGAGTATAGTATTGAAAACAAACCACAAATCCAAGATCTGTTGGCTGAAGGTTAGAGTGCTTGAACGGCGTCGTGCTGAGTCGACGTTATTCAACGCAGTAACCCACTGTCAACAGAGCCTCGGGCAGGAAGACAAACAAGATATGCAGGTTTAATGGCGTCGTGCAAGGGCGACGTCCTTCTAAAAGACGTCACTCTGTGTCGATGCTATTCAAGTCTGAAAAAATAGTAATTAACAAAGATAACAGGGGCATTCCCCTCTCAAATCAACAAGATAAACAAGGATCAAATACTCATGCGAAACACAATTCAATAGATTAATTACTCATGCAAACATCAATGACATCAATCAAACTAGCATACTTCTTTCCATCACAACTCAAGGCAATCATGGGAAGGGCAAAAATTTGCCACAAGGGATGTGCACGTGGTACATGTAGGGGGAAAAACAACCAACCAATCGATCAATCATAAACAGTGCCCGAGGGACACAAACGGTGCACGGAGGGCGCCCAATGGAAAAGATAAGAGTACAGAAAAAAAGAATGGCAAGATAAGTCCCACCATGATTGCCAAAAAACTGTGGTGCTCAAAATGTGTGTGTTATCATCATGATATCATGTGTTAACGTATGGTGAATAATCTAATTAAAACTAATGTGATCGCTAGAAACCGAGGGCTTCAAAGAAATAAGTGATCCCTACTAACCTTTGTGATTTAGGGAGATTGGGTCCTTTTGTTCTTCCTTTTCAGCCGGCCGAAAAAGAAGAGCATCTTTGTTCTTTACTCTTGTTTTTAGGGTAGTTTTCTCCTTCTTTTCCAAACTCTTCAAAGCCTTTTCCTTCCTTCTTCAAACCTTGCAAAAAGAAGATTAAATAGGGAAAAAAAAAATAGAACTATGGGATAGTGTAGTAACTATTCTAACTAGCAAATCTATCATACAACTAAATAAGAAGAACTCACTTGCTTTGTGTTTCTTTAAACCCTTATTTTATACATGGGTAAAAAAAAATGATGTGAGTGTATGTGTGATGAATGTGATGTAATGAAAGACAGTAATCTAACTAGATGAAAAACTATGAAAACTAAAAGGAAACTAGAAAGGGATGAGTGTAGTTGGCCCCTCCATAGCTTTGGTCTTTAATGGGCTTCAATGGAGGTGGAAGATGAGGAAGAAGAAGCTCCACAGCTATCCATGTTTTTCTTCTTGAGAGCCTCCAAACACCTTGTTTTGAACTCCAAATTCTCTAATAGCCAACCTTTTTCAAAGGCCAAAGGGTATGTGTATGTATAGAGGTTTTAATTAGAGTTGTTTGGGCTTCAAAAGGGCTCTCCCGCAAATCAAACTTGCCTTGGATAATTATGGAAGGAATTAGAAACACTTTCAACCTCTGAAACTGGATTATTTCGGCCAAATCATGTTTATCAAGAAACTCTTGAACCACGTTGTTCCTCAGGGATGCCATTTAATTAATTAGGAGGGGCCGAAATAGAAATAAAATCTGAAAAGGAAACCGGAAACAATTAAGAAACTTAAAAGGTGTCGTCCATGAGCGACGTTCTTCAGATAATTAGGAAATTAATTCGAATTCAAAAATCGAAAATCTAGACGGATTAAGAACTAAACGGTATAGTCCATGGGTGACGCTTTTCAGTTAAATCTATCTGAATTTAAAAATTTAATTCCGAACCGATTTCTACTAAAAATCTAAATGGCGACGGCCATGGTTGACGTTAATTAGCAAAAATCTCGAAAAATTAATAAAAATTAACTAATGATTAAAACTCAAATTATTTTGAGGCATCATAATTGTGACATGAAATTTAATCAATATGTATATAAAATAAAGAGATGTCATGGTAGGGATCATAGAATGGACTGCACATAGTTTCAACTCTTTTATTAGTGTTCAAAATTAAAATCCTAAAGAATAGGAACAACCTTAAGAGTAACTGATATAATTTTCTATTTTTTAATTATTTTTTAAAATTTTTACACCACCCATTCATGAATATCAAAAGTGACATCTAATCGAATGATTATGGTTAACTTTTATGATCATATGATCAATGTTAAATTCCAAAGGAATAACTTTAAAGGATAATTGAATATTTAAAATTTTATAATAATTTTTATTTATTGATTTATTATAAATATTAGGATGGGACCGAAAATAATTGTGCGTATATATATATATATATATATATATATATATATATATATACACACTGTGGTGCAACCAAGGCTACCTGTGCAACCTAGTTGCACAGTACATTTTAGCTCCACTCTCATATTGAAAAAATGAAAATCATAATAAAATTATAAGTATTCAATTACTCTCATAAGATAATTTTTACCCCTTAGAGCTAAAGTTTCACTGTTGGATCATACCCGAATTGATTATAACTGTCCAATCTTATAAGAGTTAATTCTTTTTTGTCGTAACCCAATGATTCTGGGACTTGTGAGAGTTAGCTGCTAATGAATATTATAACCCCAAGGGATGGGAACAACCTTAAGGGCAATCTGATTAATTTTCTATTTTTTGATTATTTTTTGATAATTTTTAAATATTGAAATTTGCATGTACCCAATAGACGGCTAAGATTGGATTTTAAGATCGAACCACAATCAGATGGTAAAATTAAAGCTCCATGAAATGGAAACAACCCTAAAAGAGATTATTAAATATCTAAAGATATATGATGAATTTTATTTTATTTTTTAACTTAAATAAAGGATAAAAAATGATGTGTACAACTCGATTGCACATTGCTATAGTGCGCTGCACTACAACATTCCTCTATATATATAACATATTAGTTAATTTTTTAATTTACAAAATTATCTCTCTTAAAGGGAGAAAGTGTTAGTATTAGGTGGCCTAAAAGCTAATCTGATACTATATATTATTCAGTTTATTAATATGACATATATTCATTGTGTAATTAAATCAATCTTTGTTTATCGTATCACGATAAAGTCTATGAACATGTGCAATAGTCTTCGGATTATGATGAGATCATAATTATGGGACCGAAGATTGATAAACACATATTCTTAATTGTTCATAATCGGAGGATGTTTGAGACGGACGTCAAACATCCAGATAGACTAATACAGGTTTCTTCAGCTCATACGATAAGGATGACTGATCCTATAAGTCACTTATGTGGAGACACTATCCTGGACCTATAGGTGCTCATTGATGAATGAGTTCACTGAACTGATCTAACCATGAATCGCTGGATGGTATCTACTTAACTGTTAACCAGCTCAATTCTTTTGTCATGGTTGCATAGATGGTCCTTGGACCTGAAACAGCAAGGATACTTTGTTGGTAGGTTTATGAACTTTGACTTTGACTAACAAATCTCTAACCATGGGTTATCTATAAGTCAAGTGATCGGGTTTAGGCAGTTGTCCTCGAAGGTAATTGTGTGTTCAATACGGGATCATCTGCTCTTAGTAATAGGAGAGAGAATGTTCTAAAAATGATGTGCTTAAGTCCTTGGCTAAAACGGACTCTGTATCAGATAAAGAGTTATCTGATATAGATTAGCGGCATCTGATAAAAGTGAATCAACCGGATAGGGTTTAATAGTAAACCATACCCTAAGTCGATTCGGAAACATTGCACGGATGTAGGATTATATCCGCACGGTAATCATTGACGAAAAGGTTCCCATAGTGGATTGCATTAACCCCAATGCCTTCCAAGATCACGCAGTGTTGCTTGTTACCCAACGTGATCGGAAGCCCGTCCGACTTTATTATAGGACATTAAATTTAGCTGATTAATTAATATAAAGATATTAATTAATTCAGTTGGTCCGTAAAAGGTTACTGGACTTAATGTGCCATTAATTGGACTGGTATTTTTGCCTAGAGGGTCATACGCAAATGGTTTCAAGTTGGTGGATATTTTGACGGGGTTTCGGATAAATGTGGGTTTTTTCTGAAAAATTGCAAAACACTTATTATAAAATATCGGGGCTAGGTCAGCGGCAGGCAACCCTGACCTAGCCGCCTCCCCTCTCTCTCCTCTCTCTCTCTGGCGCCCCCCACTTCTGGCCGGCCTTGGGAGACTCCGTTCTGACTCTCGCCTGCTCCGTCTTCCCGTCCAACGAGAATTTGAATCCGCATGTAGCGAAGGATTACGTGCAGTCAGACAAGATCCGCGAACGCTGCTACGAGCGAGGAAGCGAGGACGATCCACCAAGAGGAAGACCGCATGGATACCGCTAGAGGCCGGGCACCTGCACGGCTTACGGCATCACACCGATAGAATCAGACGAACGCAGATTCGAATCCGCGCAAGGTAAATACGATTTATCATTTAAGGTTTTTGTTAATCGAAATAGGACGGATCCTATCTTAATTATTTTATCCGCTGCGTTTTGGTCGGATCCGGACACTGGCGAACCTAACAATGGTATCAGAGCTAGGTTCCATTGTGTTCTTCGCCGTTTCGATTTCCAAAATTTAATTTTCTAGTTATATTTCATGCACGTTATCCAATTTTGTTTAAGGAATTATGTTCATAGGATGAATAAAATTAATTTGATTAATTTTATTTCTGCAAAATCGAATTTTTTTTGGGTTTCCCGTGTTTTTCGTGGGACGAAGAACGGTGCTCAAGGGGTGATGTTCAGATGACCCTATGTGATGGGGAGGCATCCGGGGAGGACCTTGGTGTGACCAAGGATTCTATCGGCCACCGCCAACATCGCCTCAGGCGCCGGTGAGGCTGGACCGGAGATGACTGGCCGGCGATGGCCTCCCCCTCCCACAGTTCCAATTGGATGGAGGGAGGGGTTGGGGTGCCCCTTTTTAGGGCGCAGGAACTCAAACGGCACTGTCTAGCGCCGACGAGGTGACCAGCGATGGTCTGATGGCCCCTCGGCGCCAGTACCGTCGCCGGCCACCCCCCCTCCCCCCACGGTTCTTGCTTGCAAGCGCTGCCGGGGGGGGGCGTGCGGCTAGGGTTTCCTAGCCGCACCAGTCCGAGCCCAAGGCTCAGCTGGGCTGAGCCCTGGTTTAGCCAAGGGGGGGCTGAACCGCCTGGGGTTTTTTACCCAGGGTATTTTTAAAATTAAATTGTTTTTAAAATTTTAAGTTTTGAAAAATGTTTTGAAATTAAGATTTTATTCAATTTACTTTAATGGGACCCAAAATGATTTCTTTTGTCATTATCTTAATTAACAAATGTTGTTATTTTGTTATGGTTAATTATTAATTTAAATGTTAAATTGATAATTAATTTTAACAAAATGATCTAAGTGTTAGATTTAAATGAGATACTTGATAATCTAATTGTTAGATTACGAATTTAAGATTAACCTAAACGTTAGATCAATTTTATTTTTAGAAGCATTATTATTTGTATGGAATATTCTAGAAATTTATATTTTGGATTCTATGTATATGTAATGTGTGTTTAATGCATTTAAATAAAATTTAATTACTTGATTAACAAAATTAAAACTTTTCAAAAATCCAAATCCAAATTTTGTTTGGTCCCTGATTTATGAAACCAAAATTAAATATTTTTAAAAATTCAATTTATTTAGCCATGTGATGTGCCATTCATGTATGGTTTGTTTAATTAAAATTACATGGTGGTCATGGATAAGCACTTGATATTTTTCTTGTGGATGTGGATCGATAATATGTGCATGTGTGGTTTATTAATTATTAATAAATAGAGGTTTGTGAACCTCTCCCTCTCTCATATTCCATTGTATCTCTACCTTCCTCCTTGATATACTCGTCATAAAGCTTCCTCTTTTAAATTATCATGTAATTGGGAATTTATGATGTAATTTGATCGAGGCAGCTGAGCATGAAGCGAGGATGATCTCCAACTGCAACCAAGAAGAAAATGAAGGAATTCATTCAACCTATAAGTTTGCAGACTCATAATATAGTTGTTATATTGTGTATGTGTGTCTTTGACTGTTTGGCTCAAGTCAAACCACAGTGCTATCCATGACCATATTATGACATGTATGCGATGTATGTATTTTTCTTTTGATTACGAATCAAATTACCTTGCTTATTAGTATAAATAATATATTCGATATATTTAATACTATCACCTAGGATGAGACCAAAGTAAATAAATAAAACCTTCATTACAAAGTCTAAGCTGGAGCGCGAGTCATTGATAATGCACCGCGTAGCTCTCCATCAATATAGTTTTTAGAACTTAATTCAATGGTAGTATTTTCTACATGTTTACCCGAGATTTGCCATCATCTGAGAGAGGACTATTAACTATGGCATTAGATGCCTTGAGATTGGAGTAGAAGAACAATATAGTTATCCTCGTATTTACCCGGGAGGTACATTTCTACTCTACTCCATCACGTATTAATGGTAATGCTTAAACCAAGTATAATGGTCTACTATGTTTATCCGGGACCATTAATAACCTAGGAGCCGAAATAAAATCGGATATTGCAAGGAGTTGCAATTACCATGAGATAGTTGCTTTGAGATAGCAGTATGATACTATGTGATTACCCCGAGGTCATACTGTGATACTTGGAGATTCCGATCCCCACTAGGAGACAATCTGCATCTCCCGTGAAGGTCATATAGCCCGACAAAAATTAGTGGGAGTAAAACTAGATAATAAAGTGCAAATCTTATTTTCTATTAATAACTGAATTTCTGGTGATTAAAATTTGATTATCTCCTATAAGCTAAGATGTCACACCATAACCCGTTGCATGGCATACTGGATGTCAATCGTTTGACATAGCCTAACTACTTAGACTGACTCAGGAACCTGAAGATTGTCCTCGGGTTTGACCAAATTGCTTATGTCCTAGATGAAGAACCTCCTACTAAACCAGCATTAGATGCCCCAGAGAAGGACATGTTGACATATGAGAAATGGAAGGAAGATTCTACTATGGCCCAATGCTACATGTTAGCCTCTATGAGCAATGAGTTGTAGAGGTAGTATGAAGAGATGGATGCTAGATCCATCATGATCCATTTGAATGAGCTATTTGGTGAGCAGAGCAAAATCAAAAGATATGAGATATCTAAGAATCTATTCAAGACTCGGATGGCAGAGAGATCTTCAGTGTAGATTCATGTGTTGAAGAAGATAGAATTGATGGAGAGGTTGGATGCTCTTGGGATCTCACTCCCTAAGGAGATGCATACCGACCTTGTGTTGTCTTCACTTCCACAATCATATGCTCAGTTCATTGTTAACTTTAACATGAACAAGATCTAGACCACCTTGGCTGAATTACTGAATATACTGAAGACTGCGGAGGGGAACCTTGTGAAGGATAAACCCTAAGTCCTTATAGTTGGTAAGACCAATCGGAAAATACTAACAGTCCAAGCCTTTAGGAAAGGTAAAGGTAAGAATCAGAAGAAGCCGAAAGTTATAAAAAAGGACAAGGGCAAGAGTGCTGAGAAGGGTGAATGCTTCTATTATCATCAGAAGGGCCACTGGAAGAGGAATTGCAAAGAATATCTCAAGGATAAGGCTCAAGGAATTGTGAAGCAACAGGACGCTTCAGGTATCTATATGATAGATGTAAACTTATCAATTAGAGATTATACATCATGGGTATTAGATACTGGATGTGTTTCTCATATCTGCAATTTTGTGCAGGCACTGACAAGAAGGCGTAAGTTAAGAACCGACGAGGTGGAGCTGAGGCTAGGTAACGACGTAAGAGTTGCGGCGATCACTGTGGGGACAATGAAGCTCAAGCTACCATCTGGAGACACTTTTTTATTAGATGAATGTTATTATGTAACTAACATAATAAGAAATATTATTTCTATTTCATGTTTAGATAGAATTGGGTACACATTATCTATTGGGAACAATTGTTGTTCAATTTATTTCAGAAATAAATTAATAGCTTCTATTTCATTATCTAATGGATTGTATTTATTGAATGTGTCTCACGATAATTTAAATATCAGTTCTTTAACTAAAAGAAATAAGTATGAAGTGAACAAAGCCTACCTATGGTATTGTAGGTTTGGGCACATTGGTGAAAACAGACTCCAAAGGTTGCATAAAAACTGGATACTTAGATCCATTTGATTATGAATCATATGCAACCTGTAAGTCATGTTTGATATATAAAATGGCTAAATCTTCATTTACTGGAACTGGAGAACAAGCCAAAAACATATTTGAACTAATACATTCTGATTTATATGGTCCTATGTCAACTCAAGTCATTGGTGGTTTCTCATACTTCATTACGTTCATTGATAATGTCTCAAAGTATGGCTTCATATACTTATTGAAGTATAAATCAGAAGCTTTTGAGAAATTTAGAGAATTCAATAATGAGATAGAGAAACAAATTGAAAAGAGTATCAAAACTATCCAATCCGATCGTGGTGGGGAATATTTTAGTACGGAGTTCACAAAATACTTAAAGGATAATGTCATGTTTTTTCAGCGTACATCTCCTTATACACCTTAAATGAATGGTGTATCAGAAAGGAGGAATCGCACATTAATGAAAATTGTGCGATCTATGATAAGTATGTCCAAATTATCAGCATCCTTATGGGGATATGCACTTAGCTCGGCTATGTATATCCTGAACAAGGTACCCAACAAATATGTTGCAACCACTCCATATGAGATATGGAATGGAAGAAAACCAGACCTTAAACATGTTAAAGTCTGGGGATATACTGCTCATGTCAAAAGACATGATGCAGATAAGCTGGAGTCCAGAGCTGACAAATGCAGATTTGTGGGATATCCGAAGGAAACTTACGGATATTACTTTTATCATCCTGGCGAACAAAAAGTATTTGTAACTAGGAGAGTTGTCTTTTTGGAAGAAGATTATATTCTTTAAAAAGACAGTGGAAATAAAGTAACTTTGGAAGAAATTCCAGACCCACAAACTGTTAATGGTTCATCAGATGAACTGTCAGTTTTTGAACCTATTCAAGAAAGTACACAAGAACCTCATAGGTCAGAAAGAGTGCCTACACTACTCGAAAGATATGTAGGGCATATCAATTTGAATGGTTCTAGGATACTCTATAATGAAGATGATGATCCTAAGATTTACCAGGAAGCCATTGAAAGTCTAGAGGCCGGGAAATGGCGAGAAGCCATGAATTCTGAAATTTAGTTCATATACATCAACCAAGTTTGAAACTTGATCAACTTGCCCAAAAGTATAGTACCCATCGGTTCCAAATAGATCTTTAAAAGAAAGATTAGTGTAGATGGACGAATTGAGACTTATAAGACAAGGTTAGTGGCGAAGGCTATCGTCAAAGGCAAGGTATTGACTATGACAAGACCTTCTCTCCTATTACTATGATTAAGTCTATTAGAATTCTTCTCGCTATTGCTGCATACTATGATTTCAAAATCTGGCAGATAGATATAAAGACGGCCTTCCTCAATGAAAATCTTGAGGAAGAGGTGTATATGATACAACCAGAGGACTTCAAATCAAAGGAATCTCAAGATATAGTATGCAAGTTGCAAAGGTCCATTTATAAATTGAAGCAAGCTTATTTGAACTAAAACATAAGGTTTGATGAGGCAATCAAATCTTATGGTTTTATTAAGAATGAAGATGAGCCTTGTGTACACAAGAAAAACAGTAGGAGCGCAATCACATTTTTAGTTATTTACGTTAACGACATCCTATTCATTGAGAATGATGTAGGGATGATGTCATCGGTAAAGATTTGGTTATCCAAGAACTTCTCCATGAAAGATTTTGGAAAAACATCTTACGTATTGGGAATACGAATCTATAGAGATAGATCAAAGAAGATGCTTATTTTAACCCAATCTATGTGCATAGAAACTATTGTCAAAAAGTTTGGCATGAAAAATTCCAAGAGAGGTCTCATACCAATGAGACATGAAATTTGTCTCTCTAAAGGTCAGTCTCCCAAGACTCCTTTGTATTGTCTAGGGCGTGCTTTCTCACTCTAGACGGCTAAGATTGGATTTTAAGATCAAACCACAATCAAATGGTAAAACTAAAGCTCCATGAGATGGAAACAACCCTAAAAGAGATTATTAAATATTTAAAGATATATGATCTATTTTATTTTATTTTTTAACTTAAAGAAAGCATAAAAAATGATGCGTACAACTCGATTGCACATTGCTATAGTGTGTTGCACTATAACATTCCTCTATATATATAACATATTAGTTAATTTTTTAATTTACAAAATTATCTCTCTTAAAGGGAGAAAGTGTTAGTACTAGGTGGCTCGAAAGCCAATCTGATACTATGTATTATTTAGTTTATTAATATGGCATAAATTCATTGTGTACGTAAATCAATCTTTGTTTATCGTATCACGATGAAGTCCATAAACATATGCAATAATCTTTGGATTATGATGAGATCATAATAACGGAACCAAAAACTTATAAATATATATTCTTAATTGTTCCTAGTCAAAAGATGTTTGAGACGAACATCAAACATTCGGATAGACTAGTACAAGTTTTTTCAGCTCATACGATGAGGGTGACTGATCCTATAAGTCACTTGTGTGAAGACACTATGCTGGACCTGTAAGTGCTCATTGACGAATGAGTTCACTGACTTATAAATATATATTCATAATTGTTCCTAGTTAAAGGATGTTTGAGACGAACATCAAACATCCGGATAGACTAGTACAGGTTTCTTCAGCTCATACGATGAGGGTGACTGATCCTATAAGTCACTTGTGTGAAGACACTATGTTGGACCTGTAAGTGCTCATTGATGAATGAGTTCACTGAACTGATCTAACCATGAATTGCTAGATGGTATCTATACCTAACTGTTAATCAGCTCGATTCTTTTGTCACGGTTGCGTAGATGGTCTTTGGATCTGAGACATCAAGGATACCTTGTTAGTACGTTTCTGAACTTTGACTTTAACTAACGAATCCCTAACCATGGGTTATCTATAAGTCAAGTGATCGGGTTCAAGGAGATGCCCACGAAGGTACTTGTGTGTTTATACGAGATCATCTGCTCTTGATAATAAGAGAGAGAATGTTCCAAAAATGATGCGCTTAAGTCCTTAGTCAGGACAAACTCTGTATCAGATAGAACATTATCTGATATATATTAGCGGCATCTAATTCAAGTGAATCGACCGGATAGGGTTTAACAGTAAACCATACCCTAAGTCAATTTGGGAACATTGCATGAATGCAGGATTATATCCGCGTGGTAACCGTTGACGGAAAGGTTCCCATAGCGAGTTACATTAACCCCAATACCTTGCAATATCACGCGCTCTTACTTGGCACCCAACGTGATTGGAAGTCTGTCCGAATTTATTGTGGGACATTAAATTCGATTGATTAATTAATATAATGATATTAATTAATTCAGTAGGTCCATAAACTGTTACTGGACTTAATGTGCTATTAACTGGACTAGTATTTAAGCCTAGATGGTCACACGTAAATGATTTTTAAGTTAGTGAATATTTTGACGTGGTTTCGGATAAGTATGAGTTTTTTCTAAAAAACTGTAAAACGGTTATTATAAAATACCGGGGTTAGGTCAGGGGTAGGCAACCATGACCTAGCCGCCCCCCCTCTCTCTCCTCTTTCTCTGGTGCCCCCCACCTCTGGCCGATCCCGGGAGATTCCGCTCCGAGCCTGCTCCGTCTTCCCGTCCGACGGGAATCTGAATCCACATGTCACGGAAGATTACGTGCAGCCAAATAGGATCTGTGGACGCTGCTACAAGCGAGGAAGCGAAAATGATCCACCAACAGAAAGACCACGTGAATACCGCTAGAGGTCGGACACCTGCGCGGCTTACGGCATCACATCGATGAAACCGAACGAACGCGGATTCGAATCCGCACAAGGTAAATACGATTTATCATTTAAGATTTTTGTTGATTGAAACGGGACTGATCCGATCCCAATTATTTTATCCACTGCGTTTTAGTCGGATCCAGATACAGATGAACCTAACAGAAAGAGCCAGAGATAGAAAATAAATAAAGAAAATTTATGTGACTTAAAGCTATGACTAAGGATCAATCTAAAGGTAAGATCAAAGCTGTTGAATTAGTCTAATTCCTTTCTAGGCAAGCTTGCCTCCTGCCTTTTTACACTGTCCTCCTTTCCTCACCACCATGTGATATAACATTAAGAAGGTAATTTGCATTTTACGTGCCTAGGAAAAGCTCACTAACAAAAGTCTCGTAAGAAAGAAAGAAGTAATTATGAATATATTCTTAATACCCTTTTATTCATTGTATTAACAAGATGATGAGGCCCAAATCAATAGAGACGTCTCTTATAATAGTTGTGTTTATATTGTTTATCCTCTTACAGTTCTTTATCCTTTGTTGAGTAACACTTGCTATACAGTGCCCTTGTATCGTAGTTCACGTGGACTGCAATGTGTTGACGTTGCTGTCTGATCTCTTAGATCAAATAGTAACAAGTGGTGCCGTAATTTTTTTAAAAAAAATTTTGAGTTAGAAATGGCTCACAATTCAGTATTTGTATTGTCCAATCTTTTATCGGATAATTAAAAGTTTTTAAAGTAGATATCGTAAAAAATTGGAGAAAGAGATCATGTGCTCGTGCGATTCAAATCGTCGGATCACACGACTGAGTGGTGGGACATTACATCGGGTAGGTACCGTGCAACAAGTATTATTCTTCTTTGTTTGTCCTAACCTTTGCAAAATTAAGAAAAAAATTAATTTATCTTTATTCAATCACTTGAGATAAATAATCTGAATGAAATATACACTTTTTAGAATCTTTCTTATGATGTTGTACACCCCTTTTAAACTTGGGTTACACTTTCACTTTAACATTCTATAATCAAGATAATATTAAAGAGAGCGCATGTGACAAGATGAACAAAATATTTCCTATAATAAATAAAGAAAATGTGAGGATAGATGTACAATTATCTCAAAGAGGGGGGAGGGGGCGGGCAGTGAGGCCCACGCAAGTGGAGCGCCCGGCCGTCCGATCTTCGTATCGGACGCGCCCACGCACCAGTCGGACCCACCAAGTAAGCGGCCCATTGGGAAGGTCGCCTCCCTCTCCCTCCCCCACCTCTTCGCCCCACTTTTCTTTCTTTTTAACACACACCCCTTCTTCTCCTTCCTCTCTCTCTCTCCCCCCCCACATGACAACTCCTTCCCCATCTATCTATACATCCACCACTAGATAACCAGTACCACCGTACCAGGCCCCCCCCCCCTTCCAACCAAAAAAAAAAAAAAACTCACTCCCTCTCTCTCTGTCTGGGGCGCGCTTTCTCACTCTAGAGTCCGTATATCTCCCTCTCTCTCCCCCTCTCTCTCTCTCTACACAGCCATCTCCATCTCCATCGTCTCCGGCATGCCCTCGACGAGGACCACCTACCGCCGCAGGGGAGGACGCCATTTGCGGTGAAGAAGAAGAAGACCAGCAGCAGAGCAGAAGAAGAACAAGAATAAGAAGAAGCCAAGAAGCAGCAGCAGCAGCGAGAGAGAGGAGTTGGCATCGGCAGCATGGAAGGGCAGGCGACGAAGCTGACGCGGACGCCGTCCTCCCTCCTCCGCTCCCCCACCGTGCGCTCCTCCATCCAAAGCCTCTCCGCCCTCGACGAGGACCACCCGCAGCCGCAGCAGCAGCAGCTGCTGCCGCAGCCCCACAACCACCACCGCCGGGAGACCAGCCCCGACGAGGAGAAGAAGCGCCGCCCGCCCCACCACAAGCCCGCCATCTCCATCTCCGCCCGCTGCCCTTCCTTCCCCGCCCTATCTTCCGCCTCTGCCCCCTCCCTCGCCTCCGCCCTCCTCGTCCTCTCCCTCCTCTCCTTCCTCTTCTTCTACTACCTCCGCGACGACGCCCCCTTCCTCGGCAACCTCCTTCTCGCCTCCGCCGCCGTCGCCGTCGCCTCCGTCGCCGCCCGCCGCTCCCGCCTCCTCTGCTTCTCCGGCGGCCGCCCGATCCGGGGCAGCGAGTCCGTGGAGTGGTTCATCGGCGACTCCAAGAAGGACCGCCCCGCCGCCGGGAACGAGGCCGTGAGGGAGGGGGTGGAGATGTACAACAACGGCGACTACTACGAGGGGGAGTTCCACCGGGGGAAGTGCAGCGGCAGCGGCGTCTACTACTACTTCGGCAGCGGCAAGTATGAGGGCGACTGGGTGGACGCCCGCTACGACGGCTACGGGATTGAGAGCTGGGCGCGGGGGAGCCGCTACCGGGGCCAATACCGCCAGGGGCTGCGCCACGGCGTGGGCGTGTACCGCTTCTACACCGGCGACTGCTACGCCGGCGAGTGGCTCAGCGGCCAGAGCCATGGCGTCGGGGTGCAGACCTGCTCCGATGGCAGCTGCTATGCCGGCGAGTTCAAGTGCGGGGTCAAGCATGGCATCGGCTACTACCATTTCAGGTAGAATTCTTGGTAGCGGTGTTCATTTTTCTGGTTCCATTCTTCTTTTTTTCCTTTTTCACTGTTTCGGTAGATTTTAATCCGCCGATTCGGTTAAAATTGGATCGAAGATTGGCACCTGCGACTATAGGGTTAGGGTTATCCCAGTTCCCAATTTTAGCGAAGGATTATTTCTTTTTCTTGTTCATGGGTGTTGAGATGGATAGAACAGTGGAATTTCCTCCTCTTTTTTTTTTTTTCTCATGGTATCCCAAATCCTGGTCTTCTCCCCTTTGCTAGGTAGGTTGCCACCCAATCCAGGGGGTTGGAAATTGGAATTAAAAGTGTGATTAGAATTTCTATGTTTGGCGAAACATTGCTACCATTTTGTGTGTGCTTGGACTGGTGTGCTAGGAAAAGCTCTCGGTCTCTTTGCTAGGGTTTGTTTGTGTGATTATGTTGTCGTATCCCTACTATTGTTCTTGTGAATAGTCTTCCCCCATCGCACATGCGGACCATGGTTTGCGTTGATGTTCTTAGCTGTTCAAAAGATGGAAGACTTTAGATATCGAATTTTGCAATTGGAGACCCTTGTGAATAGGCACATCATCTTTCTCTGGAACTTATGACACTTTATAGCTTTGTACGAGGAGAATGCAGACCAGATGAATGATTAGTAGGCTTCCTTGAATAGATATGTCTTATGAGACATTGTATCAAAGAGCCCAGTGGCTAAAACTGTGACAGGGAAGAATTGAACATTAATATCTCTTGCCTTTTTTCTGGGGGGGACTTTTAGTCAGTACATTAGGTAGTTAACAACTGCGATATCAGTAGCTTTACAAGGGAAAAAGAGGAAAAAAAATACTAGAAGTTGTGCTGGAAAGGTCTGGCATTTGTAGAGAAACTATGTGAAGTCGAATTTATAAAGCTGCACAGGGGTGATTACAGTGTTCTTTTGTTTTAAATACCATTAGCTTAGCTCTATGAATGAAGAATACAACTGTTCTGATTAAAAACACCACGGTTTTCTCCTCATTAGCCCTGCCAGGACCTTGTGCAGGCAGAATGCTGAGGCTAGGAGGAGGAGACTTTGACAGTAGGTGTAATCAAAACCACAATTTCCTCTGGCTAAACCCTGTCAGGATCTTACTCAGGCAAAAGGCACAGAGGCCAGGGGAAGAAGACTTTGGTAGTGCTTTGTAATTAAAATAAACATTTTTTTTACCCTGTCAGGATTTGGCGCCTAGTTTTGTGGTTTTGATTACAGATTAGTCTAGAAGTCTGCTTCCTCTGACTTCCGCATTTTTCCTTGTTAACTTGATGTTGCTCCCACGTTTTATGTTTCCTAAGAAACGTTTCTGGTTGTATGCTTTTTCCATCCTTGGAAATGGATACTCTGTAATTCCCTCCGCAGAAAGGTGAAAAGTTCCTTCTGTTGCAGGAATGGAGATAGGTACTCTGGGGAGTACTTTGGCGACAAGATCCATGGGTTTGGGGTTTATCAATTTGCCAATGGTCACTGCTATGAGGGTTCCTGGCATGAAGGCCGAAAGCAAGGTTTTGGAATGTACACCTTCCGGAATGGTGACGCAAGGTCTGGTGAGTGGGATCATGGAGTTCTCAAGATCCCTCACCCCCAACAACATGAATCCGTGCAGCACGCTGTCCAGGTTCGAAGACAAAGTTTGGATGTTTCCCCCCCTCCTTTGTTATCTGATCTTGGATGCTGTTTCCCTTCCTTTGCTATCTCATTCTCCTCGTCTTACCTCTTTCCTTTCTGTCTCTCTAGGCAGCTAGAAAGGCAGCACAAAATGCAGTTCTACTTCCTCGAGTAGATGAGCGGGTGAACAAGGCAGTAGCAGCTGCAAACAGGGCAGCCACGGCTGCCCGTGTCGCCGCCATCAAAGCAGTCCAGAACCGAATGGATGGGAAGTTTTGTGACATAGGTGTGTAAGTGAGTTCTCACTGAAACTGTAAATTTTTCGGTACTCATATTATAAGAATTAAGAAATCGGGAAGTTGTCGACCGGTTAAGCAAACACTTGCCTGGTCAAACAGAGAGATAGAGAGAGTGAAGAGAGAATCAGGAGCCGACAACCATGGATATTTTGGAATCCAGGAAGCGCACCACAACCTCTCATGAGCCAAACCGTGTACATAGAACAGCCTGTAAATCAATTTGAATATGAGCTTTTGGATCTTTCATGGCTAACTCTTTGCTAGAATCAAGTTGAGGGTGCCCCCATGTGCTACTGTGCTCTTCTGTTTAGTAACGTTGCTTTTGCACATGGCATCACTGTGTATTTTTATGGGGGGCCCTGGTGTTTTTGCTCAGTTAACTATTTCATTGAACTTGTACTGTTTATGGAGATCTGGATCTCTGGTGTGTGATTCTGTTATCCCTTCCTTTACCCAGGATCTGCTGCTTTCTCCCCTTTTTCCCTACCATCCCCAGTAGTAGTAGTAGTAGCTCACTGCATGCAGCATCTGCCCGGCTCTGCCATCTTTGTATCTTTTTCTTCTTTTTTTTTCCTTCTTTCTGCCATCAATCTAGAAGAGACTTTTGAATAAGTGAGACCGCTCATGCTTTCTTCTCCCCCCATCCTAAGTCCCCAACTACTCCCACCAGTATATGTCTGGGAAAAGGAAAGAGGGGAGGGATTACATCAGAGGCGTGCAATCTTTTTGACCCGGGGGGGGGGGGGGTGTGGCCGGCCGGTTGCCCAGGAATGCTGTGGTGTGATGAAAAGTATGTTTTAAAACCCCCACGCAAGTACGCTGGACCTAAAACCCCCCCTTGCTTATCGGGTCATGCCAATGATGGCGTTGGTTCAAATTTTTTTTAGAGCTTTAATGTCTGTTTGCCCTGTATCCTAATTGCATAGCAGGTTCTTCCCACACCTTGTTTTAAACTTTGGTATGGTATTTTAAGGGGGGCACTTTGTCTTTAAGACTTGGATTAACTCCTTTTTTAAAGCTCGGTTTGACTGGATCTGCCTCCTGCTGGATGTCATGTTATTGCCGAATACTGAAGCGATCGTGTTCAAGATCTCAGCCATCTGATTAGAGAGAGAGAGAGAGAGAGAGAGATGTTGGACTTGTCAGGTGATGGCAGATTTTTCAATTGGGACTGACCCCTATCATTGTTCTCAGTGATCTCTACAGGGTGAGGGAGGTTGCAAATTAAGTAATGCCACTATGTCGGGTTAACCTATATGATGATAGCCTTGGCCAAGTGGGTTTTTTTTTTTAAACCCTGTGCAAAGGATTGCTTGCTTTACAAGAAGAACAAATTTAAAGATTCGGAGGGAGGGGAAGCAGCTTCCTCTAAAAAGTCATACCGCCAAGTGATTGTTCATGACTTTTCCCCATTTGTTTTTTCCTTTGTGTCTGTGTGTGGGGTGGGGTGGTCGAGGGGGGAGGTGTGTTTGAAGTGTCTAGGCTGCGCCTTGGTGGGGCCTCCTTATCACTTATACAGATTAAGCTTCCATCGCATTAGGGCATGATGCTTGGGGTGGGGTTGTCGATTTTGAAGGGGGTGTCCTTTCGTTTGTGGTCGTTTTCCATAGCTTTGGTTGAGGATTAGGTCTGGCGGTTGGCTCTGGCGTTTTTTTGTGATTACCAGCGGTTTTTTGTGAGAAGCGGGGGAGGGTTGGATCAAGAGTTTATGTTTTCCACACTGCGCTTGGTTGGGAGGGTGTAATCGTGGCTGATATTTATGTAGTTAAGAGTAATATTTGCTGCAATGTCTCCACACAGAAATATTACAGTGAGTTAAAAAAAAAATTGAATTTTTTATTCTGATCCGCCCTGAGGTGCCTTAGATGTCTGTACATGCCATTCACATATCAGATGTGCTAAATTTTTTTGAAAAAGTCAATAATGGATCTCTAATGAACAATAAAAAATGTCTTTTTATGTGCCGAGCCTAATAATGATTTTTGATTTTTTTAGATTTTTTCAGGACATCCAATCGGTAATCTGCATATACAAACATCTAGGATATTTTGGGGCCGACTTTTTTTTTTTACCTACTACAGTGCTCCTTCGTGCAGCGTTCAAGGGCATTGTAGCAGAGTCTGATCACCCGTTGTTAATACAGGCTGCAGTTATGATGGACTAACCTCAACGGGTCTGCAAGGCCTGATGGACGGGGGATAAAGGGTTTGGATTATGTTTAATCACTGAGCTGGTGCTCAGCTTTGATAGGTGATTTTGTATTTAAAAACTATTCCATTAGAAAGTTTATCTCAACCTTTTATTCTTTAGAATCGGTACTTGCCTCCTTACATGTTTGACAAAAGAAGCAGCTCTTTGAGATAAACATACCCCTGTTCGTCAGATCCGAGGGCTCCTTTCCACAGCTCACTCCCAACTCCCTCCCCGCCCGTCAACGTCGCCTTCGTTGCGCCTGCACCCCCCTGGCTTGATTCGGTGCATTTATTTCGCCCATGATAAGTAATCGGGAAACCATAATTGATGGCCGCAGATTCCCCTCATCCATCCCCTAACCACAACCCAACCCTATCCATGGAACTCCCATCCCCTAACCACAACCCAACCCTATCCATGGAACTCCCATGCATCCCTGTAGGTGGTTCCAGAGCTCAAATGTGGTGAGTGGTGCTCTGCTGGAGAGGATGAAGGTAACTCCAAGTCCACGATGCCAGTGATGATGCCATTAGTCGCTGCAGTTGGGAAGCAACCACTTCCCTATGCCACTGCACTGGTGAAACCCTAAGAAGGCAGATGACAGGATTTGTGCCACGTCTCTAGCTCTTTTAGGGCTACTAGGTGGCAGGTTGTGGTGTTTTGACCAAGCATTGTAGTTGGGATCCAAGGACAAGAAAGAGAGAACAGGGGAGAAAAGAAATAGTACTTGCTGCAACCACCTTCCGATCGTGGGATCAGATAGTGCAGGGACTTTAAGCTCTGCTGCACCTCCGGTGGGATGGAGTGGTGACCCCGCACCGTCCAATCCTGCGATCAGACGGCAATTGCAGCTGCATTGCAGTAAGGTGTTGTAGTAAATATTACTCAAAGAGAAATGGTTGTTACAAAAGCAAAAGGTTGTGGGCCCTTGATGCAAGTTTCTGATCCTCCCTAATGTGTTAGCCCTCTTGACATGCTGAAATTTGTAGTCAGATATTAGAGATGAGAGGAGAGAAGAAAAAGAAACAAGAAACAAGAAATGGGTAAGTAAAAGAAAGAGGAAGAGAGGCTATATTGGAGGGAGCTGATTCAGTAAGCAAGACAGCTTATCATTGGCAAGATTGGGGTGCAGGTGGGTGCCATGTTAGCACATTCCACCTTCCCATGCACAACAATATTCCTCCCTCTTCCTAGCACCTTGTCCTCCACTCCACCCAAACTGCAGTGGTGACACACACCCTTTGTCAACCTCTTCGCTCGTGATCTTTCCTCCTTTAACCATCTTCTCTCCCACTGGCAACCTCATTTTCCCTTACCTTCCTTTTCTCCTCTTTGATCTTGTATCCCACTCTTTCCCATTGACACTCAAGACAATGGGGAGACAACAAGGAGTGAGGAGGAGGTAAGTCGATGTGAGAGAAGGAAGGAAGAAGACGGGAAGAGAGAGGTAGCATACGTGGAAGAAGATGGACAGAGGAGGAATGGATTGCTAGTGGGAAGGAGGTCGAGAGGGGAAAGAAACTCACTAGGGTAGGATGTGTTTTTAGGGTATGGAGGATGGAGAGTAAGAGGCATTTGGAGGAGGGGAGTGATGCAGTGCACATGGAGATGCACAGTATTGGCAATGCACACTCTCGTGCACCAGTCTTATGGAGGATGGACCAACTTGGTCCCTAAATCTATTGCTCATATTGGATGTTCACTGGACGAACATGTCACACAAAAAGATTTCAACGGAAACAAAGAAAAGGCAAGACAATGCTTTTTGGAGAGATTTACAAATATTCGATTCTTTACAAGAAAAAAGAAGGGATAATGTCAAAAAAGATTAGGTTTCATTTTCTCTCCTTAAAGATAGTTTAGAAGGGAAATTTCTTAAAATACTATAAGCAAGCACTCTATAATTTTGAGTGAAAAAAGTAATCTCATTTTTCAGTTTTGATAAACTCCCAAGTATGAAATTCTTAGTATTACATAGGTCAAAGGTAAAATATACTTACGTATTTGAGTAATATTTACTGCACCACATTCAGCAAAGCTAATGTGAATTGCAACATTTAACCACATTGCACTATCTGCCCACTTTTTTGCGACCTTTTTTTACTGTAGAAAGGAGAATGGACTGACTTTGTAATAGTATTTATTGTCCGTCCCATCCCATCACCTTCCTTTAAAGATTACATTTTTCCACACTAAAAATATCATTTTCTCCTTGGCCCTGTAACCTATATCATTTTCAAGTAATATTATCACTTCCTATTCATTTTTATCACTTCATAATAGTTTCATAACTTCCTACAAAAGAGAAAGGTTATGGGCCCTGATGCAAGTTTCTGATATCCTTAATGTGAGCCCTCCTGAATGCTGAAATTTGTAGTCATATATTGAAGATGAGAGAAGAGAAGAGAAAGAAATAAGAAACAGAAATGGAGGAGAGAGGATGATAAGTAAAAGAAAGAGGAAGACAGGGTATATTGGAGGGAATTGATTCAGTAAGCAAGATAGCTTATCATTTGCAAGATTGGTGCATAGGAGGGTTCCAATTCAACACCATGCATCCTGCCATGCACAACAATATTCCACTCCCTCCCCCTCCCTTCCTAGCATGTCGTCCTCCACTCCACCCAAGCTACAGTGGTGGCACACACCCTCTGTCAACCTCCTCGCTCGTGATCCCTCCTCCTTTAACCATCTTCTCTCCCATTGGCAACCTCTTTTCCTCTTTCCTTCCTTTGTCCTCGTTTATACTACATCCCACTCCTTTGCCTTGGCATTCAAGATGATGGAGAGACAACAAGGAGTAAGAAGGAGGTAAGGTGCCAGGTAAATAAGGAAGAAGAAGGGAAGAGGGAGGTAGCCTACATGGAAGAAGATGGCCAAAGGGGGAATAGATTGCTAGCGGGAAGGAGGTCGAGAGGGGAAAGCAACTCACTAGGGCAGGGTGTGATTTTAGATGTGGAGGATGGAGAGTAAGAGGCACTGGGAAGAGGAGTGTGGCGCAATGCACAAGGGGATTCATAGTGTTGGCAATGCACACTCTCATGCACTTATGGAAGATAGACCATCTTGGTCCCTAAATTTGTTGCCTATATTGAGTCTCTATTGGACAGACATGTCACACACAAAAAGATTCCAAGAGAAACAAAGAAAAGGCAAGAAAATATTTTTTGGAGAGATTTACAAAGATTCAATTCTATAAAAGAAAAAAGGAGGGAGTGTCAAAAAAGTCAGGTTTCATTTTCTCTCCTTAAATATAGTTTAGAAGAGAAAATACTAAAAATACTATAAGCAAACACCCTATCATTTTGGAAAAAAAATTAATCCCATTTTTTAGTTTTGATTAATTCTGAAATCTGAAAATCTTAGTATTACCTAGGTCAAAGGTAAAATGTACTTTCACATTTTTACATATCTTTTAGTTCCTTGATGTTAAATATTAGTATATAAACAGTTTTTTACACAATAGTTTAAATGTCTATACATAATACACTAAAGAAAATATTTATAGAATTGCTATGAGATATGTTATATGAGAATTACTTCCTGCACCATTACATCGGCTATTGGTGTTTTTTATTTTGAAAGAAAAAAAACTGAAAATTTTTTGGTGGGCCCCATTATGCTCTACATGCCGTACAATTTGATCGCCGATTAGACGATCTGAAAAAGATGAAAAATAAAAAATTGACCCCAAATGCATAGTATAATTTTTTATTTTTCATCTTTTTTTGGTTGTCCGATCGGAGATCAGATTGTACGGTTATGTAAGTTGGGTTTGGGGTTACTAAAAGGATTTATTTTTTAAAACTAAAAACACCACCGACTGTTGGTACAACAAGTAATTCTCATGTTATATTATATGGGTTTGAGTATTGGGTAATGAGGAATGAATATGTGGAAAAAAAAATGTACATGCGAAAATAATGGAATGGGTACTATAGAGGTTTAAGAACCGGTTCTCCTTCGAGGACCATCAGATCCTTACTCCCACCATGAGATTTGTTGATGGAGAAGACAACAGGGACCTGGAGAGCTGCAAGAAGAGCAACATCATCAGAGGACTCCTCGGTCGGAGTGGGGGGAGAATCCTTTGATGCTTAAGTTAGCCAATGTTGGAGGAGTAGTGGATTTTTGGTGGCAAAGATCACATACCTTGAATCCATGGGGGTCCTCCTGGTTTTATGGTACCTTGATCACATATCTTACCTGCATGCCACAAGCCGGTACCTTGATCACATATCTTACCTGCATGCCACAAGCCACAATCTCCATAAGTCCCTCGTATGTGGGGCAGAGATTGTGCCTACAATCCTTTCCTATGGAGGATTG
Source organism: Zantedeschia hybrid cultivar (assembly GCA_030544215.1). Lineage (NCBI taxonomy): Eukaryota > Viridiplantae > Streptophyta > Magnoliopsida > Alismatales > Araceae > Zantedeschia > Zantedeschia hybrid cultivar. The sequence continues at coordinate 49,715,758 of JARZZO010000009.1, forward strand.
TGAAGCCCGTTGTGTCCCATAATCAGGAAGGTGCAGATCAGGGAAGTTGGGACTTGGGACTTCCTTAACTTTGACATACCCTTGTGCATTTTTGGCTTTAGAGAGAACCACTAGAATCAAACTTGTTCTTGGGACCTTAACTTAGGAATGTTCGGATGGGGCCATGTCTTGGGGTGTGAAGGGGACATGTTGGGATCTTAGGTGGTTGCTCGGAGATTACTCTCGGGAGTCATGGCTGATGGTCGAGATCCTAGTGGTGCCTTCGAGATGAGAGTGATCTTCTGGATTTAGCATTGTGGAGTAGGGATGCTACCCAAGTTTCGATTATCTGCCCCATTTCCATTTCTATTAACAGACACGAAAAATCCATCCCTTAAGTTATAGGAAATAGAAAAAGATCTCTGATAATTATAGTAATTGAAAATGGAAACAGTTGTTTCCGCACTTTAATCCATTTCTATTTTTGAATTATCATGCATCTTATATATATTATTTTACAAGATAAAAATTGAACCCATTTGATGGGCCCCTCTCATATCCAACAGTGAGAATGACTCTTGACAATTTGACAAAAGTAAGGCCATGGTAAGGAAGAAACTTTCTTTAAATTTATGTAATTCTATAGTACATGGTTTGGGTAGATTCATATGAAGATTTAGGTCAATAGATAAAGTAGATTTCAAAATTCAAACTTCATAATTGCAAGGATTTATTTAAATCTTGTAGGTTTGAAATTTTTAGTTATTATAAGAAAGTTTATCATAAGTGAATAGTAGTAGTGATTTAACATCGCTTCTATTATAGTGATGACGATAGAGGAAAGTTCCGTTTGCTTTCATTTTTATTTCTGATTTAAAAGCGAAAATAGATACGGAAGCGAAAATACTCATTGACATTATTGTTTCCATCTCCAATAAACCTTATAAGAAATAAAACGGAAGTTACCATTTCCATTCCGTTTTTGACTCGCTTGCAGTCCTACCAGCTGGGTTCCCATGTTAGGTGGGCCAAAAACGGGCCATATTGGGCCAATGCCCAGATTTAGCCATTTAGCTATATATATATATATATGATTTGGTAAATACATATGATGACCTAATAGTAGTTTTGCTTGGCCTGAAGTCAAAAGAAAATATACTTAGATGATTTGAGCATGTGCATTATCATCCAAATTTAATGTAAACTAAACAATGTGACCAAATTCAAGTGTAAGATCATAAATGTGATTTTTTAGGTTTGGATAAAGATATAAAACAATGAGATAAGATTCATACAGCCAACTCCAAATAAATGTTATATGCCCTTGAAGATGATAAAAGCTTTAAATGTTCATGTGTCACTCATATCTATATCGAATGCAAATAAGATCTAGTGGCCACCAAGTATGTTGGCCCAAAGCTATGATAAATTTTAAAAGGGAGGGGTGAATAGGGTTTACACAATGTCAATGCAACCAAGAAATTAAAATGAATAAGAAGAGAGATAGAAGAAATAAAAGTAATCACACAAAAGAGACACGATATTTTATAATGATTTGATCACACCATGACCTACGTTCACTCACCAAGAATACCATGAGATTTTACTACCACATGCTAGTTGATCCGGTACGAACTCACCAACAACACGTGCTAATTAATCCAGTGCTAGCTCACTAAACACATAAGCTAGTTGATGTGGTGCTAGTTCATTAAAGACAATAAATAATAAAATAATGAGTAAAAGATATCAAACACTTACACGAAGAATGAAGAGGTGCACCTGATCTATTTCTCTTCGTGAACACTTCTTAGAGGACTTCTAGATCTCCAAATGTAGATCAAACATCACCCATAAGCATCATTTGATTGTACAAGCTATTCCAATGTGTGGATAGATCAATACACTCACCCGTAGGCCTTTTAAAGAGTCTAGAACTCAAAAGAACCATTGAGGATCGAAAGAAAATCTTTTGTTTATCAAGAATAGAAAGTCTAACGTTCACATTTTTCGCTTCTGAGAATGGGGGTATCGACACTCTTCTGTGTGGTGTCGACACCCTGGGTTATAGGGTCAACACTGCTTCCTCTGCAGTCTGCACATATTGATATTCTTGTAAAAATCATAACTTCATGTAAGAATATCAGATTGAGTTGAGTTGTACTTATTAGAAAGAGCTTCAAGTCTTCTACAACTTTCTTGTTGAACACGTTCCACATTAATCCATTAAGGGATCTAAAAATACCTTGCAATGAAATCTTGTCAAAACACATTTTTATTTTCACATGGTGTCGACACCACACAATAAGGTGTACACACCTCTTATCCAAAAATGTTCAGAATACTATAATTTACATAGATATATGTGTCAAGTTGCATTGGATCTTCTTAGAACCTTTCCACACTTAAATAAACATGTTAATACACATAATATATGTTTTGTTATCATCAAAATCAATCCATGGTATTCAACAATCTCTCTCTTTTTTATGATGACAAAATTATCTAACAATTAAAGTAAATATATCTTAAACTAAAGTCAATAAGCAATTAAGATGCATATCCATTTGAACTGAATATGACTTATCGTTTATCTCCTCCTTTTTTGTCACTTAATAATACCTCTCCCCTTTTTGTCATCAACAAAAATGTGATCCATTATATTATAAAATTCATATACATCAATCAACGCTTTAGAAAAAATCAAGTAAATATATATCCATCAAAATCAATCAACTTGTGCAAATATAAAGAATTGAGTCATTTTAGTAGCCATGAATATGCACATACATCCGAATATCTATAAAGTTTTATATGTCTGAATAAATCAAAGAGTATTTGGTAATTTAAAGATTGATACTTGAGAACAATATCTTGTACTCACCTTCCGCCTGAGGAGAAGCATCTTAATTTTGAATTTTGCTTACTTCTGAAGACGCTCCTTACCAAGAGTGAGTAAGCTCATCATTTGTAATCTTCATATACATATAATGGAGGAGTGAGCATTTCTTTTGGTATGATCTTCATAGATCAAGTGCCATTTCCATTTAAAGTTTCAAAGGATGCCTACAAAAAAAAATCTCATGTGATGGTTTTCGGTACCCAATTTTTTTTTAGTTTATTTAAATTAGAACTAACTTAATTTGAGCCGCAAGAAACCCATATGGTCTTAATATTGTTAATGTTCTTCTTGAACCAACATCCATATGAAATATGACCTTTCTTTCTACAAAACTTACAAATAGCTAATGGAACACTAGAAAGAAAAGTTTTGATAAAAGAAATGTTACTGGCTTCCTTGCCTTTAGGTGGTTGATATCCAATACCTTCCTTCCGAAAAACACCAATCAAAGATCTAAGAATAGCATTTAAATTATCTCGTCCTTTGACAAATTTAGATAACTCATTCTTCAAATTTTCTACCTCATTAGTCAAAACTTGAATCTTTATATAAGCACAAGATATATCATATTGCAAAATAGAAAGTTTATGTTAAGATTCTTATTTTGGGATTTCAACATATCAGTTTCTATTATTAAGGATTTAAGTTGAGAAGCATCAAGAAAACAAGTTAACTCGTTGCTAAGCCTCTTATTTTCTCGTTTAAGTAATTTATATCTAAAGTAAACATCATCAAATACCTGTTGGAATTCATCTAAGGTAAAAGGTAAAGATTTCTTAATTACCTCATCTATCCCTTGTAAGGCAAAGATTTATCATTTCTTCTTCTATGGACTCATTCGAGGATAATTCTTTTTCATCACGCCATGATGCCACCATTGCCCTTTTCTTCTTGGATCCTTCTTTATCCGTCTTGAACTTTTTCTTCAAGTCGGGGCATTCACTTCTTATATAGCCTACCTTCCTACACTTACAGTAAATAATTTCTTCATTCTTAGAAATTTTACTCTTAACTTGTGGTTTCTTACTTACCTTGTTCCTTAGATATTGATTCTTCCTCTTTATGAACTTTCAGACTTATTTAGATATCATATCCATGCCTTCTTTATATATATCATCACTTTTCTCATCACTTGATGAATTTGTTGTAGCTTTAAGTACCAAAGACTTCTTTTTCTCTTGGTCTTTGTTGATCCTTAGCATACTGATCTCAAAGGTCATCAATGATCCCATGAGCTCGTCAAGTGAAAGCTTGGACAAATCCTTTGCCTTATCTATAGCTGTAACTTTAAGATTCCAAGATGTAGGTAATGAACAAAGAATTTTTTGAATTATATCCATATTAGAATATACTTTACCGAGGATTTTAAGTCCATTGATGATATCTCCAAACTGAGTGAACATCTCTCTAATAATTTCATTGGCATCCATCTTGAACAATTCATACTTGTGAATGAGCATGTTTATTTTTGTTTCTTTCACTGGATTGGTTCCTTCATAAGTAACTTCAAGCTTCTTCCAAATCTCTTTGGCTATCTCACACATAGAAATTCGATTATATTCATTCACATCAAGAGCACAATAAAGAGCTTGGACGGCCTTAGAGTTTAAAGATAATTTTCGAAAATCCTCCACCATTCACTCCCATTTTTCTTTTGGTACATATGGACCAACTTCAACGACTCTCCACATTTCATATTCTACTCTTATGTATATAGTCATGCAATTTTTTCAATAGCCGTAATTAGACCTATTGAACAATGGAGGTCTAGTTATAAATTGTCTTTCACCAAATGGATCTAGAGTATATCATAGCTTTTGAATCTGTCTAAAGGGTGTTAAACTTAGAGACCCGTTCTGATACTAATTATTGGCTCAATACTGTAATAAATCGTAGAGGGGAGGGGTGAAATGGATTTACAAAATCTCAATGCAATCCAGACATTAAAATGAATAAAAAGAGTGATAGAAGAAATACAAGCAATCACGCAAAAGAGACACGATATTCTATAGTAGTTCAGTCACACCATGACATACGTCCACTCCCTAAGAATACCTTAGGATTTCACTATCACATGCTAGTTGATCCGGTATCAGCTCACCAATAACACATGCTAGTTGATCCAGTGCTAGCTCACCAAACACATAAGCTAGTTGATGCAGCATTAGCTTACCAAAGACAATAAACAATAAAGAATAATGAGTAAAAGAGATCAAATACTTATACGAAGAATGAAGAGGCGTAGTCGATCTCTTTCTCTTCAAGAACATTTTTTAGAGAGCTTGTAGATCTCCAAATATAACTCAAGCATCACCACAAGCATCCTCTGATTGCACAAGCTATTCCAATGTGTGGATAGATCAATACACTCACCCATAGACCTTTTCAATAGCCTAAAACTCAAAAGAGCCGTTGGGGATCGAAAGAAAATCTTGTCTACTGAGAATAGAAGGTCTAACGTTCACATGTTTCACTTCTGAGAATGGTGGTGTCGACACCCCTCTGTGTGGTGTCAACACCTTGGGTTTTAGGGTTAACAATGCTTCCTCTGCGTAGTCTACACAAATTGATATTTTTAGAAAAATCATAACTTCGTGTAGAAATATCCGATTAAGTTGATCGTATACTTGTTGGAAAGAGCTTCACGTCCTCTACAACTTGTCTGTTGAACACGTTTTCAGATTCATCTATTAAGCGATCTAAAACTACTTCGTAACATAATCCTGTCAAAACAGCCTGCACTTTTTCTGAAACAAAACATATTTTTGTTTTCACATGGTGTTGACACCATATAGTAAGGTGTCGACACCTCTTATTCAAAAATATCTAGAACACTATAATTTATCAAGTTGCATTGGATCTTCCTCGAACTTTTCCACACTTAAACAAACATGTTAATACACTTGATATGTATTTTCTTATCATCAAAATCAATTTATAGAGTTTAACAAAGTAAAAATGTAGAGAATTACTACTCTTGATTTGGAGTAACATATAGTGTGCTCTAAAAAGTAGTAGGTCCAAACCAGTATCTACCTAGATTGATTCTCCTATCTAAATAGTGTTTCCCACGATTGATCAAAATCCATGTCATCCTTTGCAGACAAATGTCTCTTCTTATTGATCTACGACTCTAGTCAATTGCGAGCTGATCAAAATTTATACCTAAGATGTAAAAGTTAAATGGAAAACTAATAAGTTGTCCTAAAAGGTCTTTCAAAGTTTTTGGACGAGGATAATGACATTGTTAGCATTATTTTCATTTGGGGAAATAAAACATTAGATTAGTATATAATCTTGTTTGTTGACACTCCTATGTGCACATTTACATGTAATAAAAAATTACTAACTGATGAAGGGAAAAATCCCTTACATAGGCTTGGCCTAGTAAGGAAAGTACGTTCGATTCGGTCCAAATTGAGCCCGGCCGAGTAGATTCTTGGCCTAGTTGTCCCACTCGGCCCATTAAGGAGGTAGCCGAGATGGCACTCAAAGCTCATATCAAGGTGGGGGAATAGTCCCACATCCAAGATCATGAAAAACCTCACTACTTCCTTTTTACAAAAGAAGTTCTAGAGTGCCAAATTAAAGTAAGTTCTCTCCTGTTAATTTGGCCATTTATCCACTGCCATATATCCTTGTACTGACTTGAATGTTTCGAGGAGCTTGCTGACGATTGCTGATGGTGCAAGATTTGTCCAGGTGGAATTGTCTCGTCAGAATCTCGTGTGGCAGTTGGATCTCGATTGCATCATCTTTAATGGGGGATTTAATCTTGTATTGGTTATTGAGAAGGCAACCTACTTATAAAGAAGGTCTTCCATCTTTCTCCTAACAAGGACCTTTTTTCTAGTAAAAGGACAGAAAATGAGGTTGCCTCTATAGACCAAAGTGGACAATACGTTATTGGATAGAGCTCACAGTTCTTCCCCTCATTTGACTTGAGTAAATTATTTCCATTTTCCACTCGTTGGCCTACCATTTTCATATACATTTGTAAGGTTAAAAGTTTGTTTTCATCAGTGTTTCATTTGGGAATTGGCAAATGTTTGCATAGTACTCATAGAAATCTTATCCACAGTTGCTTGTCATCTTGAACATTTTGGAGAGATGAAGTTATATGTAATTGATATAGTCTTTAGTTGGAAGTTTAGGATGCATGTTTGTGGAAGATACACACTACGCTCTATCGAACAGGAATTCATTAGAAGTGTAAGTTGGAATGTTTGCTTGTGATAGTGTCATTTGATAATTAGTTTTTAAGGATAAGCATAAAGACAATTGTACAAAAGATGAGGATGTAAAGCTGAAGAATGAGGAGGATATTAAGCAGCTACTCAACTGCTTTGATGACATTTTGCATTCTATTTGCTCCCTAACAACTTAATTTCACCTTTATCCTGTCAAGGTAACAAAATCTTATAACGTAGTGCACTTTCGTGGTCTATACCCTGAGGGATATGAAACACTCGTATTAGAATTTGATAATAATCGACAAGCTAATAGCGATCCTTTTGAAAAATGTGAAGGATGTGCATATCGATACATTCATTTTGACATAAGAGTATTTGACCCCTTGTCCATAGCCCACATTATTAAAGAAACACAAATACATTAATACCATGTATATATTTGAGTTGTAGATCCTAAAGCATTGACAAGTGTGATTTAACATTTTTGATCTCCCACGTTGTCTTTCTTAGAACTTAAACAGAAGGATTGCACTTTCCCCCGAGCATGTTTTCCTATAGACTGCAAGAAGAATAATTCCAAAGTGTGACTACCATCGCTAGCTAAGGATTTTTGTTTTTGTTATTTCATTATTCGACAGATAAGTACAAGAACAAAGATAGGATTCGACTAAAAAAGTTCTGCAACTTGTGTCACAAGTAAATTGTGCTTCTTTTCATGGAACTCTTTCACGTGACTAACATGTGCAAAGGGAGTTTTAAGAAAGTCATAAAAGCTTCCATAAACACCTAGTACTTGAAACAAATAATTGATTATAACAAAATTATGTAGCAATTCTTTCAATTAGTAAACACTATAGTTGATTCTTTTCCATGGTAAAAATATCATGATGTCCTTTTACATCATAAGGAGTTACAAAATTCATTCATAACATAAAAGTGGACATCCATCCTTTTAGAAACTGTGTCATTATAGTTGGGTTAATTTCATATAAACTCTCCTTACATGTAAAAGATTACATATATACCCCTCTTATTTACGGAATATCACATATACCCTCCTTATGATAACATTCTATCGAAAGTGTCTCAGGTGGATACTATATCATTTAACGAGGGTATACATGATATTATGAAATATCATATATGCTCTTGTTATGATAACATTCTATCAAACATGTCATTGGTGGATAGTATATCATTTTAACAAGAGCATATATGATATTCCATAAATAAGAGAGAGATATCTGATATTTTACATACAAGGAAGATTCATATGAAGTTAACCCTTAAAGTTTTAGAAGCAAATACGGTTATCCATTCTATTTACCGTCACTAAATCAAGACATTTTAAATTTGTAATCTTTAGAGATGAAGGCATCCTATGTGACAAGGTCTCGTCCACAGTCAACCGCCTCAAAAACAACGGAAGCCGAAAGGAAGGGGTACCAAGTACCAACGTAGTTTATATAACCTTGATCTACCCTCCACCGAGGTAGCAATATACAGATCAGCGCTTAAGAAAAATGGGGGGTTAAACTGGAGAAAACCAGGATCAGTCATGTCTCTTAAACGCCGGTATGAGATATTAGAGGGAGCTTAGAATTGATAAAGATGTTGATATGGAAAAGCAGGTGGGTAACTTGCTGGATTCAAAGTACATGTTTTCTCTTGTGACCAGCCCTTCGTTTAAGAAGGGAATCACTTTGAGAAAGCTCTGGCATACTTAATTCAAGAGTACGATACGTGAAAGCTATACGTCTTAACAGCAGGGTTAGCAGGCCAAGATCCAGACAGAAGGAACAAAGCTGAAGATGACCCAGAGAGAGAGGGAGGAAGCTTGTCGAGGTTAGATGAAGCTGATAGTTCATATGAACTCTCCAATGAGTTCGTCGCACAAAAGCATGATGAAGGTCTCGAGATGAAATTTCATCTTTTACGTTGGAGGAGATTCATCCCATAAGCTTGTGGGAGTAGAGGTGATGAGGCCTGTGGAAAGAGAATGACAAGTTTCTCAGATTTTGAATAATTGTTCGAAGAAGATGAAACATTCGTGACTATGCGGAAAGGAAAAGTCTCTCTATTAATGAGAAAAAAACTTGACGTAAATGCCTTGCTTTGAATCCTCCCTTCTTGGAAGGACCAGTAAATATTTGGGAACCTATGTTTGGCCACAGAAGAGAAATCGTCTTGAATACGACTCTGTGCGTGGAGACAGCAAACACACTACACATGACTAAGTTTACAGATGCTTGTATTGGCCAATGGATTGAAATGTAATCACTGAGCACCTTTTATCAATTAGAGGCATGATCTTGTTACGGTGGACAGAAGCCGTCCATATTACCCTTTCAACTGCACATTTTATAAAGGCATAGTTGTTTCAAGCTACGGCCCATTACACATCTCCTAATCCAGTAACATAGAGAGAGCGTCCAGCAAGAATAATGACAAATATGTAAGTGCAATCAAACAACCAGTGACGCTTCTAGCATCTCCTCCTCAGCTTTTGTTTCATCCTTTCAACTGCTGCTCTCAGTGTTTCTTCATCTTTACAAAACGCAAACCTCACCATATTCTTTCCCTCCTCTGGGTTGAGATAGAAAACACTGGTGGGAATCGCAACAACACCCACTTCCTGGATCAAATACTCACAGAATGCAATATCGCTTTCAAATCCAAAGGGAGTATGATCAACCACCACAAAGTAACTTCCACTTGATGGGTAAACCACAAAACCAGCAGACTTCAGTCCATCGACCAATATTGTCTTTTTTGCCAAATAATCTCTCTTCAACTCCTCATAGTAAGTATCTGGAGTGTTGAGGGCAACTGAAGCTGCCCATTGCATTGGAGTTGATGTAGAAAATGTGAGAAACGCATGTGCCTGTCTCACGCCCCATGTTAAATGCCTCGGAGCTATTGCCCATCCAATCTTCCATCCAGTTAAAGAGAATGTTTTCCCCAGAGAGTTCATTGTAACAGTCCTCTCATACATGCCAGGAAGAGATGCTATTGAAACATGATCGGCTTCAAATACCAACTTATCATAAACTTCATCAGCAAAAGCCAATGCATCATTCTCAATGCAGAGAGAAGCAATCAATTTAAGCTCCTCTCTGCTAAACATCTTTCCAGTGGGATTGTGGGGAGTATTTATCATTATAGCACGGGTCCGTTTAGAGAAAACAGACTTGAGTTCATCAACTGGGACAGAGAAATCCGGAGGGCGTAGTGTTATGGACTTTATATCAGCACCAGCCATTGACAATGTCGCCTCATAAGAATCATAAAATGGAGCAAAAAGTATTACCTCATCACCAGGATTGATCAAGCCCAACATAGTAGAAGCTATTGCTTCTGTGCACCCAGATGTGACTGTGACTTCGTTATGAGGGTCCACTGCAAGACCAGTATCCTTCTTGAATCTAGCTGCAATAGCAGAATTGAGATCCGGAACACCATGACCCCTAGCATATTGGTTCTTTCCCCCTTTTATAGCTTGAATGGCTGCATCTTTCACAAAGGCAGGTCCATCAAAGTTAGGGAAGCCTTGGCCAAGATTAATTGCTCCATGTTTGATGGCAAGCGAACTCATCTGTGTGAAAATTGTGGTCTTGAACTTCTCCAAGCGAGTTGCTACCTAGAAGAAAGAAAGTGGAGAAAAGACATCAACCTCTCACCAACTGCTTTTTCAGTGTACATAAAGAGTTGTAACTTTTTTCAATAAAAAGACAAGATGATGTACAACCCATAGTTGTCAAGGCGGTAAGGCGACTAAGGCGTTCTTGGGCTCCCCAAGCGCCTAAGCACTTAGGTACCCGCCTAGGCATACACTTCCTAATAGCATACTTAATATGACACTAGCATTGACACTAAGATGAAAATTGTAAGAAAATAGCACTATTTATGATATTGACATGACATTAATATTGACACTAATATTATAAGAAAATAGAACTAATAATCTCTTTAATATAACATGAAAATAGCACTAACAACCTACATAATATGAGAGAAACATTGGCATTAGTATGAAAATTACACACAGAGAGTAATATTAACATTAACAAGAAATTAGAGAGGGAGATATATATTGACATTAAGATGAAATGTGTAAGAAAATAACACTATTATAACATTGACATGACACTAACATAAGGAAATAGCACTAATAAGCTGCTTAATATGACAAGAAAATAGCACTAGTAGTGACAGCCTACTTAATATGAGACACATAAGCATGAAAATTAGAGAGAGAGAGAGTGAGAGAATAATATTGACGTGTTAAATAAACTATATATATATATATATATATATATATATATGCCAGAGGAGGTGGGAGGGAGGGAGGAGTCAAATTTGAAAAATTTAAGAATCTGGCACGCCTTAGGTCCACCTAGGCGGTGCCTTGGACCGCCTTGCCAAGGCGCATTGGTGCCTTGGCCATAAAAAAATGCCTTTCCACCTAGGTGGTGCCTAGGCGGACGCCTTGACAACTATGGTACAACCTTTTACTCCATGCCCTCATTAATCTACTTAATAAGTTATTTATACCTTGAGTGAGATAAGGCAGAGAAAAGATACTAATCCACCTCAACTGCTTACGAAATTGAATATACATAATAACTTCAACCTTTTTTCCACAACAGGGAAATTAATTCCTTTTTGTTTGCTCCAATTAATCTAATTCATAAGTTGGTCAGACCTAAATGCATATTCCCTATTTGAGTTCTATCATGCTCCCATTTTCCATTTCCTACGACTCATTACCATATTAACACCAAATTTGTCAAGATACAGAGATCAAAGTTTCATTTGTCTTAACCTTCTTTCCCCTTTATCTGTTTTTTTTTAACTTTTCAGTCCCCATAATCTTTCAAGATTCCGTATTTTTTTAGGGTTCCTGCCACAGTGGCAGGAATGGTTCAAATTAATTCTAAAGAAACCCAGCACCCTCGGTCCAAACCTGGGGTGTCCAACCTAGCCCTTTCTATCTGATACAAACTGGGAACAGCCCATTGGTCCAATGTTCCGTATTAGTCCCTGCAATCTTCACATTATTTTGAGACCCCACAATCTCTGAACCTTCCGTAAAAACTCTCTCCAGTTAGCAATCGTCAAAAGAAAGAATATTCCTTCCACATATAATATTTCTACCAGAATATACTAGAAATATTCGGACAATATTGCTAGTACCTTTGTTTGATGGTTGCTAACACAAGATCATGCCTGCATATATGTTACAGAAACACAAGATCACTATCATTGTTCATTTTAGTTAATATATCCTTTTCAGCAGGCACCGTTTGGTGCATCATAAAATGCGGTAAAGCGTCACAAACATTCACAAAATGGCATTTGTGTTATGTTTGGGTTGCTGTAAATCATTTTGCATTACTTTTTCATATGTTTGGAGTGTCGTAGATTGTCATATTCCAAAACCGGTTGACCCCTAAAATCCTTCTTTTAGCTGATTTTGGTTTCAGTCCAAAATCACTGTAAACCAAAACTGGTGATTTTAAATCACGGATTTTATTTTCACCGGTTTTAAAATCGGTGTTTCAAAATGGAGATTTTACAGCATCTTGCAATGCATCAGATTTTGGAAAGAGGACGACATTGTGTACACTTGATTGACATGTATTAAATGTAGTTTTCCCTTATTTTTCCTAGAAACTAAATGTTTGTCACTCATCCCTTGGCCCCATGCGACCGTGTCATACATAAAGAATGAGTAAGAAAGGGCTAACACTTCAGATAGGATTCCTCCCAAAAGGTGTGCCTCTGACATCCACCATTAGTCAATCTTAGCTGAACTGATATTCACAATTATGCTTACCAAAACAAACCTTAATTGAGATCCTAGATAGTTATTCATAAGCTTTCACAAAGTTTGTGCATGTGTTTCACTGCTCTGGGACTTCCTCCTAATCAGAAGCCTTTAAAATAAAAATGCCTCGATATGACTGCAGCCAAGTATGCTAAACTTGGTATTATCCAACTCACTTTTGGGAATCCAGCGGTCATTCACAATAATGATTGTTGAATCTATATTTTTCATAGGGAATCGTCACTTTGTTCATAACGATACCAAATGTTCATATGGACCTTTTAGTGTTGTATGTGTCTGAGTACAAAACTCATACTGTAAAAAGACGGAAAAACTATAGCAAGCTAATACTCTAAGACAACAATATATTTAGCAGATGACTTTCCCTTTATGACATGTGGACATTATCACTATATACATGTTACATATTTATTTCCTCAATACAAATGCTTCATGGGATTATTCTTACAACAAGAGTCGTCATCAGAATACCACACAAAGTTAGTAGTGGCAGAAATGGCTAACAATAACAAGTTCTGGAATATTCTGTTACATGAATAAAAGGTTCAACATGTTTTGCGTGGTGCTTTAAAATGAATTTCACATGGCTGAGGGCTCCAGCGGTATGAGTTCATGCTGAAAGAGTTTGTTGAACAACTTGGTTTAACGGTTGAACATTATTGTATCTGATAGGCATTAATGCGCATGCAGATTTGTAGGCATGACAAATGCTACTAATGGACGATATATACTGCCCAGACATGATAAACAGTATTTATCATGTCTGGGCCATATCTATCGTTCCTGGGCATTTAATGTTATCCCTGGTTAGTATTTATCACATGACACATACTGTTCGGGCATGATAAATATGATAAATAATATTCATCATGTCTGGGTAGTATTTATCTTCCCTACATAGTATTTGTCATCTCTATAAAGTATACATCATCCCAACATAATATATGCAATTCTCATGGGGGTATGACAAATGCTACATAGGGATGACATATACTTTGTAGACATGACATATTGTATCGTCATGCCTACAGGGTACATGTCATCCCTACATAGCATTTGTCATGTCCACGAATCTGCATGCACATTGAATGCCTATCAGATGCAATAGTGCCCATCTGTGATAAGCTGACCTAGCCATCTCCCCATGCTCACATGGACTAATGGAAATGTGCATTGTAAAATGACTTGGCCCAACTGCACTACGATTGGAAACAAAAGCCACAAAAGAGGATATATCACAATGACCATGATTATGTCATTAAAATGCTTAGTTTCCTACAAAGTTTAAAAAATCTGTTAGGATTGGCATAGTTCAGCTGATCTGGAACAGTTTTTGGTCGATCTTGACTAACCTTTCCAACCCTACTTGGATGGATAGGCCAATCCAACCAGACTTGCTGATCTGCCCTTGAATCAGACTGGATTGGCCGGATCAGGCTGATCCCTTGTGCCAGACAAACAAGCCATTGCTGGCCATTCACAAGCAGCCAGTAACAGCTAGTTGGGGCATTAGGGATCTATAAAGAACCCCAAGGCCCCTCCAAAGGCACCAAGGTGCCCTTCTCCACCTCATTCCTCTCTCAAACCTTCTCTAGATCACTCTTTTCTCAAGGATTCTAATTTTCATCTAGGACAGCCTGCTGCAATCCAAGTTTGACTTGTCCAATGCACTCTACATCATTTATAATTTTTTAAGCACAAGGCTGCAAGCATATGCAGACAGTGCAGATTGTATTAGGCATTTAGAATCCAATTTAAGCGGACAGAGGTGGTGTATACTTTTTTGTACTGCATCACTGTATCTTGTAGATGGTACCCAATAGACAGCATCCTACATGGGAACATGGATACATGGTTCCTGGAGTCGGAAAATTTCACTGTACATGGTGTGAGCATTTGATTACTGGTATGCAAACAATTCGAACAGCATTTGGTGAGAGAACATGAATTGACCCATGCCCAAGTGTACCATTCAATGTTCATATGCAATTCTTATCTCTAGTGTGAGAAAGATTGAATACGAGCACCAATCAAGCAGCCTCATCTTCTATTGGACGTCAAGCACCCACAACTCTGGCTTCAACTCCAACTTCAGCTTCGACTCTAGTCCCAGAGAAGATTTTGAGGTATATCGAATATTCCTTCCTGAGTTTGGAATACCTTACTGTTGAACATATGCCATTATTTGTGCATGTGTTTAGAACACACAAAAGCATCCTCATGTTCAGCCTCCTACCAAGAGAGATACAGAAAGTTTCATGGAGATAATAGCTTTTCTTCATTTGATACGAACAATGATGAGTAAGTCACTACCCAATCCCAGTATAATGTAAGCCTATGACAAAAGTAAGCCTTCAACTTATTTTTACTTCAAAATCATACTGTGCATGCTTGATTTGATGTTCTTTAATTTCAGCATATGGATTTATATTTTTATATATTTTTTTCACTTTTTTTACTTTTTTGCCCTAACACAGACACTAATCCTTGGGCAAGTCAGGATCAGTTGATCCAAACAGTTTTTGGCCAATCAATCCAGGACTTATCCCATCCTTTGCATCCTTGGTCTCCCAAACATTATCACCTGACCATGAGTAGAACACACTTCTGGTGCACTATATGAAATGACTAAGTTTTCACTTGGAGAAAAAAATTTCTGGATTTGAATTTCAGGACAAATCTAGGATAGATTTTTGGAAAACCCACATAAGACCAAATCCTTGCCAAATGGAGCATTGTCTTTGCACATATTCCAAGTGACATTAAGGCATGCCCAGGAAAAAGGTGATAAGGTGTTGCTTTCTTGAGCTGCGTTGGGACTCCCACCTGGATTTCCCTTCCATCTTAAAAAGTAGGGTCGGGAGAGAATCTAGATACACACAAATCTACCATTGAGAAAAGTTTTCTCAAACGAGGCATATATGTATCTATGAAGGAACAAAAATGCATGTGCCATCAAATAAAAGCAAAATAGATAATTATTAAGTAGGCAAAATTTTGGAAATTCATGAATGCCCATGGCTTGTTTTGGCGGGCCTCGCAAAATCAGAGGAAAACTAGTCTAATTACACCTCAATCAAAAGACAACCAGTTGTAATCTATGGGAAGTGGGGCATACAAATCATCCTTTCATGTAAGTCTATCAATCTCTTCTTTGTTAAGAAGCTTTTATGCATTTCTTGACTAGACCCAGTCCAACATTGAAGTTGGCATAGGGCCTAATGGAAAAGGAAACAATCGGTATTGAAGCTAGAGTAGCTTCCAGATGTAAAATGAGGGATAAATCGTCTTAATTATTTCTGAACCAACTAGTAAATGATCCAATGGTGTCTTCCGATGTGTGGCCTCTCTTTGCACACAAAAACAATGATAAGATCATTTTTTTTGGATACTCGCTTTCAATGATTCTTGTATTAAGTTTGTTGACTATTTGGTGAGGACACCCGCACACAGGTCCGGTACGACCTGCCCACGTCTACCATCGGAGGAGGGCGTCAGCAGCGACCACAACGTCTTTGTGGCTCGATGATAGTTCATTTGTGGATTGATTTGTATTTACATTCTTGAGGAGAACTTGGAACTTGTGTACGGCCTGTTTGGGGCTCATTTAGCTGTTTTCCTATTTATTCTATTTTTCTGGACGAGTTTGTGTTATTTAGGCCTAGAGTCTTTTTGGTCATTGGTGGCTAGCAGTTCTCTAGGGTTTTGTTCTATTTATAACATTGTATCCCCTCATAGGAAAGCATTGATGATTAATGAATGAATGCACGTTGAGAGCAGCCGCCATGTGCGTGTAAAGAGAGCCTCCAGGGGATCCCGCGAAGGGACGGCATAAAGCCCCACCACCCCTTTGCCTCAGCCGTTGTGCCGTCTTCTTCTCCCCCCCCCCTCTCCGCCCTGTTCTCTCTCTCGCACTCTCTTTTTCTCTCCCGCGTGTTGGTTCCCTCTCTCCCGCCTGCCATGCCGGTCAACGCCACGCGGCCGCCCGAGACGATTCACGCCCCTCACCCCATCGTCGCCCGTGTCACGTCTCGGCACCCGCGTGCGGCCCAAAGTCGCTCCGCCAGCCACGTGTCCGGCCCCACATGCCCCTGCTACACTCTGCCCTCCACGTGGCCACCCGGCTGCCTCGGCCGCCGTGCGTTCCCGCCCGCCACAGCATCGCCCGAGGTGCGTTTCTTCCATGCACGCCCAAGGACCCCACCCCAGTCATGCCACGCGGCACACCGCCCCAGCCCGCGTCGTCGCCCCCTCGTCGCTCGGGCCCAAGCAGACACGCCACGCGGCACCCTCTGCGGCACTCCCACCCAGCCGCCACGCACACCACACCGCGACTAAGCGCCACGCGGCGCTTGTCCTCGTGAGCCCACCCCCAACCTGGAACATAACGCCCGCACGCCTCACCCTGTCTCTTGCCGCTCTAGCCCCTAGCATACAGAGACAGGGCCAGCAGACTAGTATACTGCCCGTCATGCGCCCGTATGCGCCCTTGCCCCCTGTTGTTGCCGTGTAGCGCCCGTTCGAGGCTCCACCTAGCCATTTGTGGACCCCACCGTCTCGGTGTGACCTCACTTGACAGTGCGTCAGTTAGTGGTGATTTGATCCCTTCCCGTTCAATTTGCTCTTCCATTATATGATTAAATTGGCTCCCGTACACATAAGTTAGGAATCTAGCTACTTGTTTATTCTCGCTGCCGGATTGCGAGTTCGAGTGGCCCATTCCATCGCCCTATTTAAGTATATTGATCGCGTTATTGTTGCCCTAACCCTTCGGCAGTTCTCACTACCGACGATCCTATTTGTTTTCTCACGATGAGAGGATGATTCCCGAGTTTGCTTGCAATTGAGTTACGTAGTTTTTCTCATGGACACGAGGGATATTTTGATGATCATTTGTTGTTCATTGTGGCATTCTTGTTAATCTCGCATCGTTACTGTAGTTTGGAGTCTTAGTCGATAGTCGTCCCCTATCATTTTGGTATCAAAGCCATAGGTTGTTATCTAGGGCTTGTTTATTGCATCTTCTTCATCTAGTTTAGCGTGTTCACATCCTTTTAGTCTCCACTTGTCTATTTATGGTCAGCGTCAGCATGCTAGTTCATATAGGTTCAGGCTGATACACGTCACCACTCTGTCACCTCTTTTTTGCCCACACGTAGCGGCGCAAAGTCTCACATCCCTGCACCTATGTCAGGATCATACACGGGATCCCCGAATGTCCCTGATGTGACTGAGTTGATTAGCCAGCTCATGCGCCATATGGATGAGTGGGACCAGCGCCTTGGGGGTTTTGGTGAGTCGCTACGGTCTGTGCAAGACAAAGTTAATGAGTCTGAGCGTACGGTACAGGGTCTTGCTGGCCTCGTGGGCGCGCCGAGGGGTCTTCCTTAAGGTCAAGGCCTGGTGCGGGCTGTCGAGAGGCAGAATCCGAATCAGGTCCCAAATCTTACCCCGGCCAACCCCGGCCCACATGTGGAGCTATCCCCGAGAGTTGACCCAGCCGATGATCGGCAACATGCAGATGATGGGATGGAGTATGATACATGCAATGAGTTGGGTAATCGGATTGTTGTGCGTCGGCCTATAAGGCAGAATAAGCAGTGCGACCGTGATGATGGTGCCGATCAGAGACGCGCGAGGCGTCAGAGGGATAGGCTTGATCGATATGATCATTGGGACCTCTGTGACTGCAATGATCGATTGGAACGGCACGATCGGGATGTTTGATTCGATCGACATGATCGAGAGGATCGATTCGACCGCG
The DNA here is from genome assembly GCA_030544215.1 of Zantedeschia hybrid cultivar. Taxonomy (NCBI): domain Eukaryota; kingdom Viridiplantae; phylum Streptophyta; class Magnoliopsida; order Alismatales; family Araceae; genus Zantedeschia; species Zantedeschia hybrid cultivar. Next base: position 49,734,447 of record JARZZO010000009.1, read on the forward strand.
TGATCGGGAGGACCGAGTTGAGCGGTATGATCGAGGTGACCAATATGATCGATACGCTCGAGGGGATCGGCCCGAGTTTGGTGAGGCTCCTAGACGCCATCGACGTCCGAGGGATCGAGATGACCAGGATGATCGGGATGATTTCAAAGAGGAGTGGAGGCCCCATCGTATCCAAAGGAACTTGGATGATCGTCGGGCCGCTCGTGCTGATGCTCCCACTTTTGACGGGTCTTTAGACCCGAAGGTCTATCTTGACCGGGAGGCTAACATGAAGCGCTACTTTGATTGGATGGATGTGACTGACGCCAGGCGAGCTCGCTTCGTCCTGATGAAGTTGACAAGCCAGGCTCAGACCTATTGGTCGAACGTCGCAGACCTGCTCGAGCAACGTCAGCAAGAACCCATTGAGTCGTGGGAAGACATAAAGGTCAAGCTTCGCAAGAAGTACCTTCCCTCGACTTATCGCTATCACCTCATTGATCGATGGCATAACCTTGCCCAAAGTACTCGCACTGTTTCAAAGTATATTGCCGAGTTTGATGAATACATGATGAGATATGGGGCTCGTGAGAAGAGTGCGTTGACTCTTTTCCGCTTTCGGAAGGGTCTCCACCGTATGTATCAACAAGAACTATTCCGTCAGTATGTGACAACCATTGAGTACGCCTATCGAGTGGTGAGAGAGATGGAGCAGTTCGAGCTTGAGGTGGATTCACCCCCGCGTGCTAGGCCAACCTATCAGCGTCCTTTTGATCAGCGAGCCGCATCGGGAGTACAGCAGAGGGGTCCAGCCTTCAGACCTACTAACCCCACTCGTCAAGACCCACCCCCTCGCCCCCGGCTTCCCCAGAGGGAACTTGTACCCGCCTTGTCTATTCCCCCATGAGAGTCCCTCCACGCAGACAGGAGGATAAAGGGAAGGCCCCAATTGTGGGTAAGTCATCCTAGGAGGGTGGGTCCCGTAGGCGATGCTTCAGATGTCAAGGACTTGGGCACTACGCTTCTCAGTGCCCGTCCAGATCCTTAGTTATTGGAGATGTGGATCTAGAGGAGCCCCAGCCTGAGTTGTAGACAGGTGAGTTATATGGCTGGGGATGACATGGTTGAAGATTTCCATTCTAAGGGAGAGATGGTAGGTTGCAACCAAACTCAGTTTTCTTGGGATGGAGATATTGAGGACCTTCCTGATGGAGGTAGGATTAGCGTGGTCAGATGTATCTTAACCTAGCCAAAAGAGTGCACTGATGGGCGCCATACTACCATCTTCCATACTTACTATCGTGTTGATGGCAAGGTGTGTAAGGTGATTATTGACAGTGGAAGTTGCATTAATGCAATCTCCACCAGTATCGTCGCACGCCTTGGGCTGACTGTCGTTGACCACCCTCGTCCCTCTCGCGTATCCTGGGTGGACTCTACTTTCATTCCGATCCAGACAAGATGTCTCGTTCCTGTATGCTTCCCACCCTACGAGGACAAGATTTGGTGCAATATCCTACCTATAGAGGTCGAGAGCCTCATACTTGGCAGGCCATAGCTATATGATATAGATGCGACCCTCCAGGGCCAGTCCAATACGTGTGTATTTCAGTATGGCAACCTGCTAATCACCTTACAGCCCTTCCAACCTAGGTCGACCTCCAGCAGGAACTTCCCAAGAAAGTTCCTCAACATCCCCTACTACCCCTTCCACATATGGTGCCACTACCACTTTTAACACCACACCCACTTGCCCGCCTGCCATACTCGGCACGGCATTAGCAAGTACGTATTCCATTTCCAGTCCGACCCAGTTGGACGTCACTAGTACTCGCGAGCCTTCTCTCCTTGGTGCACCATCCACTGTGGCTTTACAGCTCATTAATGTCATGGAGCTTGAGCATGACTTAAGCGAACATGTTTATCTTTTAGCGGCTAGAGAGGTTACCGATGAGACCCCGAGTGAGCACCACACTAAGGTCACCTCTCTTCTTCAGGAGTTTCAGCATGTCTTTCCTGAGGATGTTTCAGAGGGTTTGCCATCTATACGTGATATCCAGCACGCCATCAATCTGATTCCAGGATCCACCTTGCTCAACCTGCCGCACTATCGCATGAATCCCACTAAGCATTCTGAGCTTCAAAGGCAGGTTGAGGAACTCCTAAAGAGGGGCTCCATTCAAGAGAGCATGAGTCTCTGGGCCGTTCCCGCACTTTTAGCTCCAAAGAAAGATGGCACTTGGAGAATGTATGTGGACAGTCGCGCAATCAACCACATCACTGTCAAGTATCAATTCCCCATTCCCCGCCTTGATGACATGCTTGATATGATGGCGGGAGCTACTATGTTCTCAAAGATCGACTTAAAAAGTGACTATCACCAGGTCCGGATCAAACCTGGAGATCAGTGGAAGACAGCTTTCAAAACAAAGAATGGGCTCTACGAGTGGTTGGTCATGCCCTTCGGACTATCCAACGCCCCTAGTACCTTTATACGGCTGATAACCCAGGTACTGCGACCTTTCATCGGTGCCTTCCTAGTCGTGTACTTCGACGATATCCTCATCTACAGCCGTGCTAGAGAGGATCATCTGGAGCACCTTCAGCAGGTATGTCTCATCCTTCGTCGCGAGAGTCTGTTCAGTAACCTTAAGAAGTGTGTTTTCATGACTGACCGAGTGATCTTCTTAGGATTTATCGTTTTATCTGAGGGTGTTTCTGCTGTTGGAAAAGATCAAAGCGGTGGTAAAATGGCCTAAGCCGCAGTCTATCCATGATGTGCAGAGTTTTCATGACTTGGCGACATTCTACCGTCGATTTATCCATGGATTCAACTCTATTATGGCTTCGATCACTGATTGCATTCAGAAGGGAACCTTTCATTAGACAAAGGCCGCTGCTTCGGCCTTTCGTGACATCAAGGAGCGTATGACCCAAGTACCTATCTTTCGTCTGCTAGATTTTTCAAAGGTGTTTGAGGTCTCATGTAATACTTATGGTGTCGACATAAGTGTGGTTTTGAGTCAGGAGGGACACCCCATTGCATACTTCAGCGAGAAATTGAACGGTGCTAAACTGAAGTACTCCACCTATGATAAGGGGTTTTATACGATAGTACAGGCGTTAAGGTATTGGAGACATTATATGCTACTGCAGGAGTTCATCTTATTTTCGGACTATAAGGCCCTCAGGTTCGTCAATGCCCAGAAGAAATTGAACCCGAGGCATAGCCGATGGGTGGAGTTTCTTCAGGCCTACACCTTTGTCTTAAGACATGAGGCGGGTGTGGAGAACCGCGTAGCCGACGCACTGAGTCGCCGTTATTCTCTCTTATCAGTTGTCAGCATGGAGGTTATTGGGTTTGAGAGACTCCATGAGAAGTATTTAGCTTGCCCAGATTTTGGTTCGATCCACACTGCTCTTCTTGCCGGACCCTCGCAAGAGTTCAGTGATTATATCTTGCATGAGGGTTACCTTTTCCGTAGTGATCATTTGTGTATTCCGCGAACTTCAGTCTATGCTTTTCTCATTTGGGAGGTACATGCGGGTGGTCTAGCCGGTCACTTCAGCTGGAATAAGACCATTGAGCTTGTTGAGCATCGCTTCTTCTGCCTAGCCTGAAGCGTGATGTGGCACAGATTGTTGCTTAGTGTCGCACTTGCGCTACGGCAAAGCAAAAAAAGCAGAATACTTGTTTGTACACTCACTCTTCAGGTGCCCAACCGTCCGTAGCAGGATATTAGCATGAATTTTGTCTTGGGCCTACCACGAACCCTCCGTGGGCACGATGCTATTTTGGTAATGATTGACCGATTCTCCAAAATGCCTCATTTTATTCCATGTTCCAAAACTTCATATGCGTCTCGAGTAGCCCATCTCTTTTATAAGGGAGTTGTTCGTTTACATGAGTTATCGAAGACCATTGTCTCCAACAGGGACGTGCATTTTGTCAACTATTTTCGGAAGACCCTCTGGCATCTCTTGGGCACCAAACTCAAGTTCTCTACTGCTTATTACCCCCAGAGTGATAGGCAGACCGAGGTTGTTAATAGAAGTCTGAGTGACTTGCTGCGTTGTCTAATTGGTGAGTATACACGTACTTGCGATCAGGTCTTAAAGCATGCTGAGTTTGCATATAACAATTCGGTCAATAAGTGTACAGGCATGAGTCCATTTGAGATAGTCATAGGCTATAGACCTAGAAGACCCATAGATCTTGTCCCATTGGCCATCTAGTCTCGCACTTCTGAGTCTGCACAGTCCCTAGCTGATCACATTAGAAGTCTATATGATAATGTCCGTCGTCACATGGAGCTCAATAATGAACGCTACAAGCGGATGGCGGATGCACATCGGCGACCCTAGGAGTTCCATGAGGGCGATTACGTGATGATCAGGATTCGACATGAACAGTTTCCCTCAGGAATCGTAAAGAAGTTGCAAGCTCATGGAGCCGGCCCCTTCAAAGTGTTGAAACGAATTGGATCGAACGCGTATGTGGTAGACCTACCCTCGGACTATAACATCAGCAACACGTTCAATGTCTCACGTTTGGTAGCCTACCGGAATCCGGTAGTGATACATAGTGACTTGTTAGAGCCTTCTACCTCTCTTGCGAGCGACCCTACCCCTGAGTGTCCACCTCCAACCCCCCTTCTAGTACGGCGAAAGTAGATTGATCATCATATACTGGACGAGCAGGTTATCACTTCTAGGGATGGGCCTATCAGCACTACATGGTCCACTGGAAAGGACGGCCACCTACTAAGGATACGTGGATTACGCGTGAGGAGCTACAGCAGATCGACCCGGACCTTCTGGATCACTATCAAAGTGGGAGAAACCCATACTTGATAGGGTCGAGTTCCTCCTAGCCAGAGAGGATTGGTGAGGACACTCGCGCACGGGTCCGGTACGACCTGCCTACGTCTACCGTCGAAGGAGGGCGTCAGCAGCGACACCAGTGTCTTTGTAAATCGATGATGGTTCATTTATAGATTGATTTGTATTTACATTCTTGAGGAGCACTTGGGACTTGTGTACGGCCCGTTTGGGGCCCATTTAGCTGTTTTCCTATTTATTCTATTTTTCTGCACGATTTTGTGTTTATTTAGGCCTAAGGTCTTTTTGGTTATTGGTGGCTTGTGGTTCTCTAGGGTTTTGCTCTATTTATAACGTTGTATCCTCTTGTGGGAAAGCATTGATGATTAATGAATGAATGCACGTTGACAGCAGCCGCCATGTACGTGTGAAGAGAGCCTCCAAGGGATCCCGCGAAGGGAGGGCGTGAAGCGCCATCGCCCTTTTGCCTCAGCCACTATGCCATCTTCTTTCCCCCCTCTCTCTCTCCGCCCTGTTCTCTCTCTCGCACTCTCTCTTTCTCTCTCCTATGCGCTGGTTCCCTCTCTCCCGCCTGCTACGCCAACGCCACGTGACCGCCAGGGATGATTCACGCCCCTCGCCCCATCGTTGTCGTGCCGCGTCACGGCACCTAAGCGCAGCCCAAAGTCGCTTCGCCAGCCACGCGTCCGGCCCCACACACCCCTGTCGCACGCCGCCCTCCACGTGGCCACCCAGTTGCCTGGGCCGTTGCACGTTCCTACCCGCCGTAGCGTCGCCCGAGGTGTGCCCCCCCTGCGCCTGTCTCTTTCTTCCACGCGCGCCCGAAGACCCCACCTCGGTCGTGTACCACACCGCACATCGCTCCAGCCCACATTATTACCCCCTCGTCGCTCGAGCCTAGGCGAACACGCCCGAGCGCCACGTAGTGCCCTCCGCAGCCGAGCGCCATACGGCACTTGTCCTCGCGAGCCTACCCCCAGCCTGGCGTACAGCACCCGCGTGTCTCACCCTGTCTCTTGCCGCTCCAACCCTTGCTCGGCGTACAGAGACAGAGCCAAAGACTGGTACAGCCCGTAGTGCGCCTATATACGCCCTTCCCCCTGTTGTTGCCGTGCAGTACCCGTTCGAGGCTCTAGTTGGCCGTTTATGGACCCCACCGTCTCGATGTGACCTCACTTGATAGTAGGTCGATTAGTGGTGGTTTGATCCCTTCCCGTTCAGTTTGCTCTTCCATTATATGATTAAATTAGCTCCCATGCACGTGAGTTAGGAACCTAGCTACTTGTTTATTCTCGCTGACGGATTGCGAGTTTAAGTGGCCCGTTCCGTCGCCCTATTTGAGTATATTGATCGCGTTATTGTTGCCCTAACCCTTCGGTAGTTCTCACTACCAACAATCCTATTTGTTTTCTCATGATGAGAGGACGATTCCCGAGTTTGCTTGCAATTGAGTTACGTAGTTTTTCTCATGGACACGAGGGATATTTTGATGATCATTTGTTTTTCATTGTGGCATTCTTGCTGATCTCGGATCGTTACTGTAGTTCGAAGTCTTAGTCGGTAGTCGTCCCCCATCACTATTTGATGAGGACATCGTCCCACATCACTATTTGCATTAGTTTATTAGTGTCCTCTAACACTAAATGATCGGAATTTTTTTTCTCCATACCACCAATAAGATTGCGAAAATCTATACCAAGATAACATCAAAATGAAAAAGATAAAGTAAAATATCAAACAATGAAATAAAAACCTATATGGCAGTAAGATCAATAAATTTTTAAGACAAGAAAAATGAAATAAAAAATAAAATATCAAACAAAAAATTAAAATTTAATGCTTAACCAACCCCTCACCATCATCTCAAGCATATCAAAAATCCAATAGAAGATAAACGAGGAGGAGGAGTGAGGATGCACTATTAATCCTCTGCTGGTCTGAAAGAGATGACAAGGCACTTCCACTGAAAGGTTAAGTATTGTAATGGAAAACTTAATCCATTTCTGGTGGAGGATACTGACACAGGCTGCAATAGGGTAATAGGGGCATGTATCCACATTACCTGGATTCCTCATACCTAGGGGCAACTTACTTAAGATGCATGCCTAGGGAAGACTATTTTGTCTACTAGGAGAAGTGTAGAAGAACATGTATGGAATATGATCCGATACTCATAACCAAGTAAATTAATGTGGACATTGCTGACAACCAGAATGTAGTGTGGTTAGAACTTAGTTCTTTGGAGTTCAAGCCTCAAACAAAAAAAAAAAGGAGCAAATGGCAAGAGCTGCTGCTACATGGACATTTGATAGAATAGCTGTTTCAAACAGCTCTCGTGTTGAAAAGAAGGTTCGAGCAGCAAGTGGACAATTCTGAAACAAAAGTCACACAAGGAACATGAAGCTTACAATTGAGCACAATAAACATCTACATTATCAAAGGCGATCGTCTCGCTCGCCCAGGCTATAAAGTAGGCTAAGGCAAGCCAAAAACACCTCGTCCTGCCTTATGTTTGCCTCACCTATGCACTTGCCTATGAAGTCTATGCCAACTACTTGCTTCATTTTTAATTATGTGGTACTGCTTTTTTTATTATTCTTAATTATTTCAAAAGTGGCTAATGCTACTTTTAGCAATGTCCAGTACACTTTTTCTATTGCATGCTGCCCATTGTTTAAAAAGGCAGCACCTCAGTCACACTAAAAATAATTCACGTTCCATCGTGTGAAACAGATGCACAAAAACTGTTGCATGCGTATTCTGCATGGGGGTTCCATACCACACAGAACAATTCTATGATGGGTGAACTTGGATGCTGTAGCATGATTGGATGGCTCTACATCCTTTCTCCCTCACCTACTGTAATATTCCGGATTTCAGATCCAACTATCGGGTTTTGGTCGTGCCTTAGAGGGTCTTTTGGGGCAAGTGGTATGGGTCTGATTGGCGTCAGCCTGACCTAACACGTGTCAGTGATAGGTGTCATCCTGTACAGATGCGATTCAGAGTGCATAAATGTGTAATGTGTGGCTAAACCCCACAAGACTTTCTGATTCGCGTCGCTGTAGGTAGATGCATTTTGCAATTGGCATCAGCTCGATGTGACGTGATTTAGACTATTTCTACATGGCCCGTATCAACTTCATGGCACTCCTCGGTGAGCACGCGGTGGTAGAGGCACTGAGGGGCAGCCTTAAAACTGCCTTCCTCCCCCTTCTATCATCTTTCCTCCCCATTTCCTCACCATTTGCACCTCTTCTCTCCATCTTCTTCCTCCTCCAACTCCTCCTTCGCCTCTCTTCTTCTTCCTCCTTCCTCTCAAACCTCTCTCCCTCTCACCACCTTCTACCACCACCACCTATCTTCCCTCTCCTCCCTTGGCGGCAGCCAACACATTAGTGAGGGGATGACGACGAGGACAATGGTTCTGGCAACTTAATGCCATGAACAGTGAGCCGAAGGAGGTGGCGGTGCGTGGGTGACAACGGGAGCTCGCGGAGGTTGGCAGGCAGCTTAGGTGCAGTTCTACCATGCGAAGGGCTCCTTGTGAGTCGAGAAGAGTTCAAGACTCTAGATAGGATAATGATTCCTCATCTGGTGTTTAAGATCCTCCATAGAGACCATACTAGGAGCCATGTTTACCTCCATGTTTTTACATGCTTCTATCTGGTTTTACTTGTTTAAGGATGGATATCATGGTGGGGATCATCCTTGCACTTGTGAGGGTGTTGTAGTTGTCTCCTTTCTTATTTTGGGGGTTTTTTGGGGGGAACGGAGAGGAGCTTGGTGAAGCCTCGGTTCGAGCTCTGAACTGTGTCACTTATGCTGGACGCCTTTTGTAAGGCGTTTGTACTAGATGACGTTATTTAAAATGATACACCTGATTAGTGTACGAACAATTGATTTATCACTTAGTCAATTAAACTGATACACATCACTTGTATCTGACGTGATTTAGAGTAATCAATTATTTAGCTTAAATCGATTATTCGTACGGATATGAAAAATAGGCACCTGGGTGCTGCAACGCATTTCAATACGTCAGGGGTAGTCGACACGATTCATAACAAAAGGTTAAACCCCTGTGTAGTTACATCTTATGTGTGAAATAATAAAGTATTATTGACATTTTATATAATCTATGTACTTTAAATTTCAGTATAATTGTTAAGCATGTTCCTACACATCTTGCATGCTTGGCTCATTCATGGGGAAAGGATGACTTGTGCATTGTTTCATGATTATGGACCTAGAGTGATGACATCTACTAGTAGCACACCATATGCCTTCATGTATATTGTGACATATGAGGACGCGAGTCATGAGTTAGCATGGCACTTTGGTGCATTTTGGGTTTGAGCCGGTTCCCAGGGCCCCTACGGTTTATACATTGAGCCCGAGTGTGAGAGAAACTGGCCATGAGATAGTAGTTGACACTACTTGTGTGCACTCGTGACTAGGGGAATGGACATCATATGGACTCATAGACCCTAGTTAGTCATGCTTTCTCACTTGCCTCACCTTACAAGCATCCAGAGCTCGTAGGGGTAAACAAGCATGAGGTTTGGCTGAGTAGTGAGTTGCTAGTAGGCGCACTCAACTGTGGAGTTTGGAGTCGTACGAAGTTTGACTTGAGAGTGGTGTGTGCCCTTGTCACTCTTGTGACTGGGCAGGGTAGGGCCACTAGTGGCTGAGTGTAGGCTGAAGCAGCTAGGCTGCCTGAGGGGTTACCGACTTGTCTCAGTGAGTCTGTGATTTTCTGGAGTTTGATGCTACTTTTACAGCTAGTTTCTTATTACTATTGTAGTTTTACTATTCACTTTACTATTTCACTTCACTTTATATTCTTGTTAGCTTATGAGTGCATGTGTGGAAGATAAGGATAGCGGGATCCCTACTGAGCCATTTTTGTTGTGTCTCCCTTCCCCACGTTTCAGGTGAGGGCCCCGACCATACTTAAGGGCAGGTGGTGTTGTGGTGGTCGCACCTGCCAACAACCGTGATTTTTTGGGATATGCTTCGATGTAGTTATACTCTTTCTTTGGACATATACGTTATATTTTATTGGACTCTTGGGGCATTGTACTTATTGCTGAAGTGTGACAGGCTATATTATTTATTTTCTTCATTGTTATTCCCTTGTAATTTCGTCATATGTATAATTACTTAGCTTAGTTTTTCATATATTTTTCAGACATATGCTTGTGGTCACTAGTTAGATCCGAAAGTAACAACCTAAGGTCCATTAGATATCGGTTATCCAACTTTTGGATGGTGGGTCGTTACACCTACCATATCCTCCGCAAATTATGGATGCGAATGGTGCCCAGGGATTTGAGCATCGATGATTTTTTTCATTTATTTTATTTTCTTGCATTAGATTAAGATATAATGATTGCATGCTTAGATATGACATGGTTGCACCAACTACCTCCATCGTATCCTAGAATTACTCTCTCTCTCTCTCTCTCTCTCTATATATATATATATATATATATATATATATATATATATATGCAGTTTTAGGCAAAACTTTCAGCAATATCTTTTCACATTCATAGTCACAAGCAGAATTTGGGATGTGAGAGGAATAAGCCTTAAGCCTTTCACACAACAATGTTTAGATTGTGGGTTCTACTCAAAGTGGTATATCCGAGACACGATCACCACGAGGAAAGCTTAAGCCTTGCACATGCCAAAAACTCAGATTATAGGCTCTATTCATAATATGTTGCACCCACACCATGATTGATCTATAGCTTATTGCACCTCCAAGACAACACCACTCCTAAGCTCTCTTGTTGTTGTTGTTTAATTGAAGTTGTGACAAGGAACTGTATGTACATCTGTCGCCCAGAAAAGCATCCACTGCCCAAATTCAAGTCAACCCAGAAAAGCATCCACTGCCCAAATTCAAGTCAACAGCCAATAGTACTTTAGTAATGGGAACCTCCACCCTCCAGCCGAAATCTTTCAGCAAACAACAAACAGCAGCTCCCCACACCGGTAAAACCCAACTCCAACTGGGAAATGCAAACGTACGAAAACGTCAACAAACATGAAAAACCAAACAGACAGGATGGACAACTCTACAGGAATTACGCTGTACTCTGCAATCAACCAGAAGACAATACACTGAAGAGAAAACTGTGCCCTACAAAGCTCGACGCACACATGCAGCCTCTGAACTCACCCATCAACCCACAAGAACAAATAAATCAAACAGTAAACATTGGACGGATGAGACTGGGAACAAAAATTACACAGAAAGCTCAGGAGTTTTAAAGATCGGGCGAGAAATTAGCACGCTAGAGCATCGTTACGCATATATATCGACGAGATCGCAAAGAAAAGAGAAGGGAAATAATAAGATCCGGACTGCTCCGGCGATGCGCCTCACCTGAGGCTGGGGAGCGGGAGACGGGGACAGCTGCTGCTCCTCCGTGGGGACCGCGCCAGCCATGGGTGCGGTGGGGCGTGATGCTGCGGCTGCCGGCGGCGGAGGAGGAGGAGGGTGTTGGCGGCCCCCCTCGTGGACTGCGGCGCAGCTGGAGCGGAAGGAGGAGAGAAGAAGTGGCAGCGGCGGCTTAAGTGGAGCATTTCGAATAAATTGAATCTTGCCCAGAAAGCCGTCTCCCAACAGAACAACACTTAAAGCGAGGCGGAAAAAAAAGAATATCTGGCTGCATGCACTATTACGCCGCTGGACAATGCAGCAAAAGATAAAAAAAATAATTTTTTTTGAAAGACTCCCGAGCCATGATCCATCTTATCGGACTGCGCAATTTGATACTATAGCAGTCCATCTGAAAAAGATGAAAAAAAGAAAATAGACTTTTAATTTTTGTTTTTTTATCTTTTTTCACGTCGTCTGATTTAAGTCGGATTATATGGTCTAGTAGGACACCATAAGACTTTTTAAAAAAAATTCCTTGACTACACTACTGGTATAATAACGTTGGACGATGGAGCAAATTATTCTCAACAAAAAAATGAAAAAAAATCATGACTATGCCGCCTGTTTGGATGCATTTACTTTTACGGTAAAAGCCCTAATTTTCATTGTATTATTAATTTTGGATGGACAAAATAAATTTATTATAACACTCATTCGAATTTATGGTATCTTCCAAACATCTTTACGGATGTGTTTTCTTCAAGACGCTGTTTGTTTTGTCGCGAAATCCTACGATTTATCAATTTTAAAATACTAAAATTCGGTGGACTTTTGTGATTTTAAAATCGGAGAGCACTTTAAAATGAGTAAAAATAAAACAAAGAAAATGTATAAGACCTCTGATTTTGATTTATTATGGTCCTTATGTGAAAACCAAAATAAGGAAATGTGCTTGCAGATGGACCAGAAAAGGTTCAACATGACTTTATTTTATATTATTTTACATTGAACTAACGATCCGATAATTTATGGCCTGTTTGGTTAGAGTATTAATTTTAATACAATAGTAATTTTGATATTTATACTTCGAGAATATACAATATCACTCTTCAAATTGATAAGATACATGGTTTAGGTGGTTGAATGTTCTTATGACAGTATCAAAAATAATACAAGGCTTATTTGGACGGCCCCGTGAAAGAAGCTTACTGGGAATTGAGATTTTTTGAAAGTGACCAAGCAAATGCCGATCTTGCTCCTCCTCCCAGCCGCCCAGACGGGTGGTCTCAGCTCCCCTCGGATTTGCTGGAGCTGATTGCCGGCTACCTGGACCTCCCGGACTTCTTTCGCTTTGGAGCCGTCTGCACCACATGGTGCTACGCCACCGCTGAGTAGCGGCACCGGCGCAGTCGTGACTTGGTCCAGCTCCCTTGCTTGCTGTTCCACCACGACACGCCCCGCGGGGCGGCGCTGGGGTTCTTCTGCACCTGGTAGGGCATGTTCCTTGACCTAGACCTCCCGGGGGAGTTCCTTGGCCGCGGCTCCCGTTGCTGCGGCTTCTCATGCGGCTGGCTGGCCATGGTAATCGATGCCGACTTCGACATTTGCTTGTTGAACCCGGTGACCCGCGCGCAAGTCTAACTGCCGTCTAGTACCCACTTTCCCTTCCGGCCTGGGGTAACCCACTCGGGGCGCTGGAACCCCGTTCGCTACCTCAAGAAGGTGGTCATGTCCTCTGATCCTTCTTCCAAGTGTTGCGCAGTGGCCGCCATCGGCCGCTTGGACTGCTCCTACGTGCTGGCGTTGTGCTGCCTAGGCTGCGGAGATGACCGGTGGAGCATGATCAAGGACAACCACGGCCGTGAGTAAGAAGACGTGGCCTTCCATGGAGACCGGCTCTACGCACTGGACTACTGGGGGGGGCTCACCATCTGCCGCCTCGCCGCTGCCGTCCTCAGAAAAGGGGGTAACGCCCGATTCCAATTTCAATACAGGTCCTAGCTTGTTTTAAATTCAATACGATACTGAGTTTTTTGCAACGTGAATATTAAGATTAGTACGGGTAGCCAAACACCTTTAATTCACCTCTATTAGTAATAGTTTCAAAACTGCTACTAATATTTTGCTTAATATGGCAACCAAACATCCCATTAAGTTTTGATGTAGCCGAAGCTATCACGACCGGATTCCGAAGTTGGAATCCGAAGTTTTGGATCCGGAGCTGGGTCGGATCGGAGTAAGAGGCCCGACGGGGATCCGGAAGGCGGCGGTCGCAGAGACGGGGTTGAAGATCCGAGGCCGAGGGTCGCTCGGTCGGACGTCGGCTTGCCTTCGGAAGGCGGGGCCGAGACTCCTTCAGTCGGGGAGGCAGTCGGCGCACGGCGTCGAGACCAGGGAGAGAAATCCGAGGTCGGCGGCCGAGACCGACTCGGGGAGGTCGGCGATGATTCGAATCGAGCTCCTGCAGGAGGGAAAGAAGAAGAAACCGGTCAGCAGGAGTCCCGGGCTTTGGCCCTTAGGAACTCCCTCCGACGGTTAAGTTAGCTTCTGAAGATGATTCGATTCAGAAGGCAGAGAATAGCTTTAATACTTTTTGGACTATAGTCCTTGAGGGTCTCCGAGACATACTTTTGGCAATAAATAGCGGGGTATTTGTAGCGGAGGATAGCGGATGGTTAACGGTGGTAGCCGATATAGGACTATGTTCCGGGCTTACTGGTAAACCGCCATAGTGCCTAGTCCTCCACCGGAGTGGGCTGGACACGGCTATCGGGCCGAAGGGGGTTGGGCGCTGATGGGCCAAACCCTGCTGGGCCGAGGGCTGCTGGGCCGCTGACGGGCTGAAGCCTACTGGGCCGAGGGCTGCTGGGTCGCTTACAGGCCGAAGGCTGCTGGGCCGCTGATGGGCCAAAGCCTGCTGGGCCGAGGGCTGCTGGGCCGCTGATGGGCCGCTGGCTTCCTGAAAGCCTTCTATTGCTGCTGCTGGGCTGAACTGGGTTTGGGTTTGTTTTAATGGGCCGAATCGGATTCTGCCTCATCATATAGCCCCCCACTCTTGTCTTCCTCAGTTCTGAGATGGCGAGAGTATAGCCCGAAGTTCGTTGAGAAATAGCGTAACAGGTGTTTTACCCGAAGCTTTCTGTTCTTTTTCTTGAGAAGAGGGTGCCCTCGGTCGGCCGAGGGTTAATTAGCCACTTCGTCCTCATTCGGGATGGCGACAAAGGCCTTTGCCTTTGAGGGCGAAGGGCCGAGCCTTCTGACTTGTGTCAGGCGTCATTAAATGGACGGGACGGGCGTCGCTTTTCCCGTCAGAACGGTCGCCTTGCGAAAAAGCACAGGACACGCATCACGCATCCGGCCGCCCCGTTAAAAACACAAAAAGATCCTGACCGCTCGAGGGTCGCCGATCGCCTCGGCTCTTCGCCCGAGGTTCCGCTCGGATCGCCGCCTCTTCCTTCCTGGTACGCGGATCGGGACACGTAGCGGGCATCCGAGTGACCAGCCGAAGGGCTGGAGCGCTTTCGGCCGTTGATCATTCTGCTTCAATTCCCGGAGTCTGTCCGTCATCATTGCCGAAGGACGGTACACGTGGCGGGCATCCGAGAGGAGCGGTGAGACGACGGGGAAGATCTCAGCCGTCGGCTTTGGCGGGAAGGGCTTCGAACGGTGCCTATAAATAGGAACCCCTCGCAGAGCACTGTTCTTCTTGCTTCCGCGCCTGCGTTCCTCTGCGATCATCCGAGCTTTCTTTCCTCTCCGGCGAAAGGCTAGCCCTCTGAAGGCGTCGTCCGAGCTCGCCGGCCATCGCAGGAAGATCTCCATCTCTCGGAGCGCTTGCTGGTGGAGTTTAGTGGCTTGAGAGGCTGCGCTTGATCCAGGAGAGATCCTTTCCCTTTTGAGAGTAAGCCTCGATCTCCTTTCTCCATCTTCGCGACCTTATGCCCCGCAGACCTTCTTCGAGCGAGATTACCCCTTCAGACGAGGAGTATACTCCATCTCATTCCCCCAAGTCTTCTCTGTCATCCCCTCTTACTCTGGACTCCCTCGCTTCTGCAATGTCCGGAGAGGCCGAGGCCTCCGGTGCCGAGGAGTCCGAGGAGGTTCATACCCCGGGCCAGGCTTCCACCTCGGGACGTCGTCGTCCCGAGACTGCCTCGGAAGCAGCCTGCGCCCTCTCGGATGACGGGGTCAGTTACATTGCTTCTTACTATCAATTCCCTTCTTGGGTGACCCCCTATCGGCCTGGTTCTCATACCAGGGCCAACACTCCCCGCCCGGGTAGTTTCTCTATTTACGAGGAAAGCCTCCGGGCGGGCTTTCGTCTTCCTCTCTCCACCTTCGTCGTCAACCTTCTCTGTTTTTACGGGCTCGCCCCGTCTCAATTTTTTCCCAATTCTTGGCGCACAGTCTATGCCTTTTTGGCTGTGTTTGCCCGCATGCAGACTGTTCCCTCGGTCAACATCTTCCGCTATCTCTTCAAAATCCAAAGGCAGGGGAGATCCGAGTGGTATAGCTTCGTCCCTCGTCTCGGCCGAGGCATTTTTTCCGGGAAACCCTCGTCCATTCACGGCTGGAAGAGGAATTTTATCCTGGTTTCTCTGCCGGAGAATGAGAAGAGCGTGTGGCCCTTTCCTACCGAGTGGGCACCGCTGGCCGCAGGCCTTTCCGATCCTCCCATCCTTAATCCCCTCCAGAGCACCATCGTGGGCCATATTGAGGCCGCAGCTCCGTATGACATCTTGGGGCTCTTCAGCAAGCCGGAGCTGCTTGTGGGTGCCGGGGCATGGCCGGACCCGAGCACGGATCCGGAGCGGGCTTTCCCTTTCCTTCCTCCCGGGGAGACTTCACGGGAGGGCGAAGGAAGTGCCGGGGCCCCTCCTCCGGCCGAAGCTCCTCCGGCCGCCGAGGTTGATGAAGCTCCGGCCGAGAGTAAGTCGGTCGTGAGTTGCAACCGTAGTGTGTTATTTGTATCTAACACTTCTTCTTCTGTTAGCAGCGATGTCTGGGATTGAGGGCCTTCTCAGCCGGATAGCCCAGTAGCGCGGCCGATCCCTGTCGTCTCGCCCTCAGGCTGCAGGAGGGTCTGGGCGAGGCGTTGTGGCCCCGAGCGTCCGAGCCGGGGTTACGATGACTGCGGCCTCCTCCGAGGGCCGTGCTGCCGCCGCCGCTCTTGAGAGGGAGCGGAAAAGTAAGTCGGCCGCCCGAAGCGGCGTTCGTTTGTCGAAGCGGCCTCGGGTGGAGCCTGAGGAGGCGGAGCCCGCTCCGTTGGTTAGGAGATCCGCTGCGGCCCGAAGGGCTGCAAGGCTGGCGTCCCCCGAGGCGCCGAGGGGCGACTCTCCTCCGGCCGCGATGGCGGCGGCGGAGCAGGAAGGCGCCGGGTCGCAGGCGCCTCGCGCGCAGGAGAGCGAGCTTTGGGTCCCCGAGCTGGGGATCTACAGAGACGAGAGCATAGAGGATTCGCAGACGTGCCTGCGTCTGGTTCGCGGCCTTGCTCTCCCCTCGGCTCTGGAGGAGCTGAAGGATCACTCGGTCACCGACCTGGCGATGATCAGCGCCCAATTGGCGATCCAGGTAAGAAGCTTCTTAGTGTGCTCCAATCTAGCTTTTCTTTAGCTTATTTCGAGTTGGCTGACCCTTATCTGCTTTCGGCTGCAGGCTGCGGTCACGGGCAGTGTCCTGATTCAGCATCAGGAGCGCCTCCGGGATCAACTCCTGGAGGCCGAGAGGGCGTCGGCCTCGGCAGGTTCAAGCGAGGGCCCTTCAGCGGGGCATAATATCGAGCCCATCGTCGACAGGCTCATAGCCGCGAACGGCCGGATGCGGGCACAGCTGGAGGAGCGGGCAGCAGAGGCCCGAGCTTCTTCCGAGGCCAACACGAAGGCCGAACGGGAGAAGGAGAAGGCCGAGCGGGAGCTGGCCGCGGCCCAAGCTGAGAATCGGGCCCTTAAGGCCCAGATCCAGGACAAGGACGCCCGGCGGGCTTCGGAAAACCGTCGCCATGCCGAAGAGCTGTCGGCTTTGAAGCAGGAGCTGGAGGAGGCGGTGGATTCGGCCGTGGCCGACTACAAGGCCGGCCCGGATTTCGCCGAGGAGATAGTCCAGGACCAGCTTCTAGCGGCCTCCTCGGTCTTCTACATCGGGCTAGCTGCCGCCCAGAAGGCTTGTCCAAACGTGGACTTGACCGGGATTGCTCTGCCGACGGACGAGGAAGGCGAGGAGCTCCTGTCCTGGTGGAAGGGGCTCACGGCCGAGAGGGCCCCGGCCTTGGCGGAAGGCGACGAGGCCGTTCCGGTCGAGGAGGCCCCTGTCGAAGCCGCCCCCTCTGAGGCCGTGCAGATAGTCGATTCTCCCTCCCCATTTCCTGGCCGAAACCTAGTTGATGTGGAGGAGGGGATCGCCGAGAACTAGCGCGGGGGCCTGTCCCTGTTTTTGTTTTTCTTTTTTTTGTAAGCCTGCGGCCAGGTGGATGGCCGATTTTGTACTTCCTTTTCAGTATATACAGGAAGTATTTTTGGGCTTTACCTTGATGCTGTGCCTGAACGACTAAATCTGGTTTTTCATAAATCCGAGACCTTGTCATCGTTTTTGCTGAAGCTCGCAAGGCCGAGTCCCGGCGTAGGTTCGGATAGGAAGTTGATAGTATCGCCACCGATAGTATATACGGCCGGGGCCTTTACTAATACGGTTCACATAATTCGGGGGGATATCGTGCCGCTCCCGACGCGGTTTTCGTGGCCGAAGCCACTCCCGGTACGGTTTACACGGACTTAGAATACCATGCCGCTCCCGATACGGTTTGCATGGCCGAAGCCACTCCCGGTACGGTTTACACGGACTCAGAATACCATGCCGCTCCCGATACGGTTTGCATGGCCGAAGCCACTCCCGGTACGGTTTACACGGACTCAGAATACCATGCCGCTCCTGATACGGTTTGCATGGCCGAAGCCACTCCCGGTACGGTTTACACGGACTCAAAATACCAGGCCGCTCCCGATACGGTTTGCATGGCTGAAGCCACTCCCGGTACGGTTTACACGGACTTAGAATACCATGCCGCTCCCGATACGGTTTGCATGGCCGAAGCCACTCCCGGTACGGTTTACACGGACTTAGAATACCATGCCGCTCTCGATACGGTTTGCATGGCCGAAGCCACTCCCGGTATGGTTTACACGGACTTAGAATACCATGCCGCTCCCGATACGGTTTGCATGGCCGAAGCCACTCCCGGTACGGTTTACACGGTCTCAGAATACCATGCCGCTCCCGATACGGTTTGCATGGCCGAAGCCACTCCCGGTACGGTTTACACGGACTCAGAATACCATGCCGCTCCCGATACGGTTTGCATGGCCGAAGCCACTCCCGGTACGGTTTACACGGACTTAGAATACCAGGCCGCTCCCGATACGGTTTGCATGGCCGAAGCCACTCCCGGTACGGTTTACACGAACTTAGAATACCATGCCGCTCCCGATACGGTTTGCATGGCCGAAGCCACTCCCGGTACGGTTTACACGGACTTAGAATACCATGCCGCTCCCGATACGGTTTGCATGGCCGAAGCCACTCCCGGTACGGTTTACACGGACTTAGAATACCATGCCGCTCCCGATACGGTTTGCATGGCCGAAGCCACTCCCGGTACGGTTTACACGGACTTAGAGAGAAATGCACCCAGGTTTTCTGAGAAAGAGACCTTTATTCATACCATCCGGCTAAAAGTCCGGGAGAAGTGTTTTACATAAAATAACGCCGAAGGCGTTCTACATTCCAGGTGCGAGGGAGAGGTTGGTCTGAAAGGGTCTCCAACCGATAAGCCCCTCGTCTGATTACCTCTTTGACCCGATAGGGCCCCTCCCAGTTGGGGGCAAGCTTTCCTGTGGCTTCGGCCGGTTTGGAAGCATGAGCATTCCTTAACACGAGGCTCCCGATTTCAAAGTCTCGGGGTTTCACTCGAGTGTTGTGGTACCTGGCCATGCGCTGTTGATAAGCCGCAAGCCGGATGCGAGCTCTATCTCGGGTTTCTTCTATGAGGTCCAGATGATCCTTCAAGCCCTCTTCGTTGGCCTCCGGATCATAGGCAATGATTCTTGGAGAGGGAAGGCCGACTTCCACTGGAATAACGGCCTCTATCCCATAAGCCATGCGAAATGGAGTTTCGCCGGTAGGGGCTCGGCTCGTGGTCCGATACGCCCATAGCACACTTGGTAACTCTTCTACCCACCGGCCTTTGGCTTCGCCGAGGCGGGTTTTCAGTCCCTGCAACAGGCTTCGGTTGGTGACCTCGACCTGGCCGTTCGCCGGAGGGTGCGCTACCGAAGTGAACTTATGGAGAATGCCGAAGCCGGCGTAGTTGTCGCTAAACCGTCGGCTATCGAACTGCTTTCCGTTATCCGAAATGATAGCCCGGGGGATGCCGAACCGGCAGATGATGGACTTCCATACGAAGTTCCAAGCATTGCTATCGGTTATTGACGCGAGGGGTTCGGCTTCTACCCACTTAGTAAAATAGTCTACTGCCACGATGAGGAATTTCCTTTGGCCGGTGGCGACGGGAAAAGGCCCCAGGAGGTCGATTCCCCATTGAGCGAAAGGCCAGGGGTCGGATAAGGGGGTCAGAAGGGTGGCTGCCTGGTGGATGAGGGAGCTGAACCTCTGGCACTGATCACAGCGCCGTACGAGGGCTAAAGCATCCTCTTTGAGTGTCGGCCACCAGTATCCTTGCCTCAGAAGTTTGTGAGCCAGGGCCCTTCCTCCCGCATGCGCTCCGCATACCCTTTCGTGTACTTCTCTCATGGCGTAGTCGGCTTCGGTCGGGCCGAGGCACCGTAGCAGTGGTCGGCCGAAGGACTTCTTGTATAATAGCCCGTCCAGAAGGAGGAAGTGGGATGAGCGTTGCCGAACGTGCTTTGCCTACTTTGAGTCTGGCGGGACTTCTCCTCGGAGGAGAAAAGCGATGAGGGGAGTCATCCAGGTCTCGGCTTCGACCTCGGTTATTTGCATGGCCTCAAGTTCGCCGAGGCTTGGTTCGGCGAGTTCATCTACTAGGATCATTCGGCCTCCTCCCCCGTCTTGGGTTGACGCCAACCAGGAAAGTGCATCGGCTCGGGCATTCTCGGCTCTCGGGATCCGCACGATTTCACATGAATCGAACTAAGCGAGGATCTTGCGAGTCACCTGGAGATAAGATGCCATTACTGCATCCCGAGCCTCATATTCCCCGGAAATATAACTGGCGATCAATT
This sequence comes from Zantedeschia hybrid cultivar, assembly GCA_030544215.1. NCBI lineage: Eukaryota > Viridiplantae > Streptophyta > Magnoliopsida > Alismatales > Araceae > Zantedeschia > Zantedeschia hybrid cultivar. The sequence continues at coordinate 49,754,916 of JARZZO010000009.1, forward strand.
GAGAGTCGCTGAAGGCTTTCATGTTCCGGGCGCCGAGCTTCTTCGCGGCCCGGAGGCCAGAAATGAGGGCTTCGTACTCGGCGGCGTTATTAGTGGCTGGAAAGGAGAAACGCAAGGCGTACTCCGTGACGATTCCTTCGGGCGATGCCAGGATCCATCCGGCGCCGCTGCCCATGGAACACGCGGAGCCGTCAACAAAAAGTTGCCATTCGTCTGCCGGTGTATGAGCCGACGTGTCTTTGGCCTCGGATATGCCGGCTTCCGACTGAGGTGCCGAGGAAGCATTGGGAGTGAGTTCGGCGATAAAGTCCGCTAATGCCTAGGCTTTTATTGCTACCCGAGGCGCGTAGGAGATGTCGAATTCTGCTAGCTCAATCGCCCATTTTGCCAGCCTACCGGATACCTCCGGCTGGGAGAGAATTTGTCTCAGGGGCTGGTCGGTGAGAACTTTTACTGAATGAGCAAGAAAATAAGGCCGAAGCCTCCTCGCAAACGAGACGAGGGCTAAAGCCAATTTTTCCAGCGCGAGATACCGGAGTTCTGCTCCTTGAAGGGCTCGGCTGGTATAATAGACTGGCTTCTGAACGCCCTCTTGCTCTCGGACGAGGACGGCGCTGAGAGCCGTCTCGGATACTGCGAGGTATAGGCTCAGAGGCTCCCCGGGGACTGGCTTGGACAGAATGGAGACTTTAGAGAGGTAGGTCTTCAGCTGGTCGAAGGCTACCTGGCACTCAGCCGTCCAGTCGAAGCTACTGGCCTTCTTCAGCAGCTTGAAGAAGGGGAAACAGTAATCTGCCGCCCTCGACATGAAGCGGCTTAGGGCTGCGATCCTCCCGTTCAGCTTCTGTACCTCTCGGAGGTTTGCCGGGGGGCGCATTTGTATGATGGCCGAAACCTTCTCGGGGTTAGCTTCTACCCCTCGGTGAGTGACCATGTAGCCGAGGAACTTCCCGGAGGCTACCCCGAAGGCGCACTTGGCCGTGTTCAGCTTCATCTTGTATCGCCGCAGGGCGGAGAATGTCTCGGCCAGGTCGGCCAAATGTTCTGCAGCGACGCGGCTTTTGACCAGCATGTCGTCTATGTAGACTTCCATGTTGCGGCCGAGCTGCGGGGCGAACACTTTATTGACGAGGCGCTGATATGTCGCGCCGGCATTCTTCAGACCGAAGGGCATCCGGGTATAACAATATAGGCCCAGATCGGTCGTGAAGCTGGTTTTGCTTTCATCATCCGGATGCATTCGGATCTGGTGATAACCTGAATAGGCGTCGAGGAAGCTCAAGAGTTCGTGGCCGGAGGTTACATCCACCACCTGATCTATCCGAGGCAGCGGAAAGCTATCCATCGGACATGCCTTGTTGAGGTTGGTGAATTCCACACACATTCGCCACTTGCCGTCCTTCTTCGGCACCATCACTACGTTGGCGATCCAATCCGGGTGATGCACCTCTCGGAGGTGTCCGGCGTCCAGCCCCTTCTGTACTTCGGCTTGGATGGCGGCTCTCCTTTCCTGATTGAAGGTGCGCCGCTTCTGCTTAACCGGGGGCTGGTCGGGATCGGTGTGTAGTCGGTGCTCCGCTACCTCCGGGTCGACCCCGGGCATGTCTGTCGGAGACCAGGCGAAGACGTCGAGATTCTCTTTTAAGAACTCGGTGAGTTTCTCCGCTTCGGCTTTCTCCAGGCCGGAGCCTATCATCAGGGCTCGTCCCTCGCCTCCTGGAACCGGAATGGCGACGAGTGCTTCTCCCGGGGGCGCCTCGGCTGATGATTCGATTGCCAGGGTTTCGGCTGCAGCCTTCTCTTTGACCGAGATCATGTAAAACTGTCGGGCTGCTTCTTGATTTCCCCTGGCCTCGCCTATTCCATGGCTGGTATAAAACTTCAGCTTTTGATGGAAAGACGAAGGTACGGCCCCGACCCCGCCGATTAGCGTTCGGCCGAAAATGGCGTTGTAGGCTGAATCGATTTTTACAACGGCAAAATCCGTTTCAACGGTTAGTTGCCGGGGGGCGGAGCCTATAGTTACGGGGAGTCGGACAATGCCCTCTACTTGGCAGGGCGAGCCGTTAAAACCGAAGAGGGGGCCCCGGTGAGGCTTCATATTAGCCTCATTCAATCCCATTTTTACAAAACAATCGTAAAATAAGATATTTGGGGTGCTTCCATTATCGACAAAAATACAATGTACATCGTAAGTATTTATTACAGGGTTTATGACGAGGGCGTCGTCGTGAGGGACCTGAATATTAGCCAGATCCTCTGAGCCGAAGGTAATATCTTCTTGGCGAGGCCGCTTCGGCTCGACGTCAATCGCTGCTATAGTGGCAGAGCCGCACTGCTGGCGCTTTGACCCTTCCCCTGGCCCTCCGGATATCATCATAATAGACCCAGAGTTGGGTCTTTGATGGGATGTTTCCACTGGGGCCGAGGGGACCTTCGGCGGAGGAGCAACTTCCTTCACCGGGGGCTGTTGTTGCCTGAGCGTCTCAGAGACGTCCTGGTTTCGCTGTGGCGGGGGCTGCTCTCGTCGGAACTGCGGCAGTCTTCCCTCCCGGATGAGGCGGTCGATTTCTTCTCGAAGCTGCCGGCACTCGTCCGTCGTGTGGCCGATCTCCCGGTGATACTCGCAGTATTTGCCGGGGTCCCTTCGGCGAAGATCCGTCTTCATGCGATCTGGTCGCCGGATCATGCCCTTCACCTCCATGAGCATTCGGGAAGGGGGAGCAGGCATGGGTTGGTACCGCTGTTGCGGGTCCCGTCGCCTTTCTCTGTCCCAGTCCTCCCTGCGATATCGCTTTCGGGAGGGCTCTTGGTCTTCTGGCTGAGGTCGGACCACCTGGGAGGCAGGTGCCGGGGCTGCTTCGGCCGCGCCTTTACCTTTGGACATCATCAGGGCCTCCCGGTTGATATATTTGTGGGCCCGGGCTACGAGGTCCTGGAAGGTAGGGGGATGGCGTTTCCCGATGGAGCCGAGGAGCCCTTCGTCCTGACACCCGCTGATTACGGCCGAGACCGCAATCGAGCTATCGAGGTTTGGGATTTGGGCGGCCTCGGTCCGGAACTTGGTGAAATACTCCTGAAGAGTTTCGGTGGGGCCTTGCCGGATGGCTAGCAGGCTGGCGGAGGTTTTGCACTGCCGGGTGGCATCGTAAAACTGGTCGATAAACAACTGGCCCAACTGGACTAGGGAGTGGATGGAGTTGGGGGCCAGTGTCTCGAACCAGGTGAGGGCAGTCTTCTCAAGGGTGAGGGGGAAAAGTCGGCAGCGGACTGCCTCGGCGACCCCTCGGACCGAGAGGTATGCGTTGAATCTCTGGAAATGACAGACCGGATCTATCATTCCGTCGTAGAGAGGACCCTTTGGCAGCTTGAAATTGGGAGGCACCTCGGTAGCCAGGAGCTCTGGCGTAAACGGAGTCTGCTCCAGGATGTTGCTAGCAAGGGGCGCCCCGTAGGGCCGAGACACCATTTGCTGCATTTCCTTTCGCATCGCCGTCAGCCGCCGGTACAGGTCCGAGGTGGTCGAGGTGGCGACTGATTGTCCTCCGGTCCCGGCCGGGCGGAATTCCGACGAAGCATAGCCTTGCTCCGTTAAGCGGTCGGCCAGAGGAGCTCGGGCGGGTAGCGCCGAGGGCTCGCTGCGTGCCGTAGCGGTTTCGTCAGGGGAAACCGGCGCAGGAGTTGGCCGAAACCTTGCATCTTGAACTGGGTAAAGTGGGGGGAGCGGCGCTTGCTGAGGAAGCTGTCCCATCAATCCCATGCGCTGGGCGATGGCGGATACCATCTCCTGAAGAGGCGTTAGGGATGTGACGGCAGCTGCTAGCGTAGCCATTTGCTGCTGGAGCACTCCCACCCGGTCGTCTCCCGCGGCGTGCGACTCTGGTATGACTGGCAGAGGCGCGCCTGGCGGGGCGGACGGGTCGCCTTCGGAGTGCAGTAACTGTGCTGAGGCTTCTCGCGTCTCTGCTTCGCTTTGTCCAGATCGCCGGGTGACAGGTCATTGAGACATGACTTGTTTTGTTGGTTTCCCACAGACGGCGCCACGTGATGTAGCCGAAGCTATCACGACCGGATTTCGAAGCTGGAATCCGAAGTTTTGGATCCGGAGCTGGGTCGGATCGGAGTAAGAGGCCCAACGGGGATCCGGAAGGCGGCGGTCGCAGAGACGGGGTTGAAGATCCGAGGCCGAAGGTCGCTCGGTCGGACGTCGGCTTGCCTTCGGAAGGCGGGGCCGACACTCCTTCAGTCGGGGAGGCAGCCGGCGCACGGCGTCGAGACCGGGGAGAGAAATCCGAGGTCGGCGGCCGAGACCGACTCGGGGAGGTCGGCGATGATTCGAACCGAGCTCCTGCAGGAGGGAAAGAAGAAGAAACCGGTCAGCAGGAGTCTCGAGCTTCGGCCCTTAGGAACCCCCTCCGACGGTTAAGTTAGCTTCTGAAGATGATTCGATTCAGAAGGCAAAGAATAGCTTTAATGCTTTTTGGACTATAGTCCTTGAGGGTCTCCGAGACATACCTTTGGCAATAAATAGCGGGGTATTTATAGCGGAGGATAGCGGATGGTTAACGGTGGTAGCCGATATAGGACTATGTTCCGGGCTTACTGGTAAACCGCCATAGTGCCTAGTCCTCCACCGGAGTGGGCTGGACACGGCTATCGGGCCGAAGGGGGTTAGGCCGCTGATGGGCCAAAGCCTGCTGGGCCGAGGGCTGCTGGGCCGCTGACGGGCTGAAGCCTACTGGGCCGAGGGCTGCTGGGCCGCTTACGGGCCGAAGGCTGCTGGGCTGCTGATGGGCCAAAGCCTGCTGGGCCGAGGGCTGCTGGGCCGCTGACGGGCTGAAGCCTGCTGGGCCGAGGGCTGCTGGGCCGCTTACGGGCCGAAGGCTGCTGGGCCGCTGACGGGCTGAAGCCTGCTGGGCCGTTGATGGGCCACTGGCTTCCTGAAAGCCTTCTATTGCTGCTGCTGGGCTGAACTGGGTTTGGGCTTGTTTTAATGGGCCGAATCGGATTCTGCCTCATCAAGTTTCACTATTTTACCTTGAAATAAATAATTCCAAATCTTCTTAGAGTTGGTTTATGTTTTAGACTTTCTTAGGTTTATCATAAACTCATTTCTATTTACACCAATCCAATCAAACATAAGTTTATAAAAAATGTCTTTATGATAAATGTCTTTCTTTATGATACCTCCATCAATTGTTTTTTAACATGGGGATGGGGCTTAAACATTGTGTGCAGTTTGACGGCACAGATGCAAGAAACACCCCCCCCCCCCCCCCCCCAACCCAACACACACACACGGAGAGGAGAGAGAGAGAGAGTTTAAAAATATAAAGAAAAAATTGAGTTTATTTTATAAAATTTTCTCCTTAGGTATTGTTTAGGAAGTCGTCTGCCTAAATTCCATAACAGACAAAAAAAATTTATCTCCAATTTTTGAGAAAGTAACTTAGATGTTGCTTTTGAAGGAAGGATAAAAGTGTAAATGAGCCGAGTCAAGTCGAGTTTTTCTTTGCTCAAGCTTATTTCAATTAACTTTAATCGAGTTTGAGTTCGAGTCGAATATTTATAATAGTTGTTCAAGTTTAACTCGTTTAGATATTAAACAAGCTTGATCCGAGTATGAGTAACTTGCGAGTCCAATGAATCCATCATAGATTTAGTCTAAAAATTTTTAAATTTAAATTTATGAACTCAAGTCAAACCATGCCAAGTGTTAAATTGTTTGCATCCTTAGTTATTTGATAGAAAACACTATAAAACCTTAAATATCTTATTAATTAAGTTTATTCATGAATAGAATAATCTTATGACACTTAAAAGAGGTCTTAGTGAGTACTTAAACATCTTAAAGAGTATTAAAACGAGCTCTTAAGAAGTACTTAAACGAGTTTGTTCATCAACATAATTCAGTCGAGTTTCCCTGTGTTCAAACTTGACTTGTTTAATGAGTTAAGCTCATTTTTTTTTAAACTTATTTATTTAACTTAATAAATGAGTTGAGTCGAGTTATTGTCAAGTAACCTTGCGAGCTGTTCTTCGAGCATACTAATTAGTTTACAACACTAAAAAAGGAGGGTGTATTCTCAGCGTGGTGACTTTTAGATCCTTTGCTTTTTCTTTCTTTCACCTTTATTCTCTCTGATGCACACAAGACAAAAGAAGAGTATTCACCTAAAAAGCCCTCCCAAAAATCTCTCTTTGGGTTTAAAATCTTGGCATTATCATGAAAAATCACCAATCTGATAAGTCCCTGCAAAGGTTGATTTTGTAAAATCTCCAAACAGTGCCTTGGAGAGTTTGAAGATTAAAAAATCAGATTGGGAAGATTGGGACTTGTTTGAAAACTTTTACTTAGAGGTCCTTAGTTTATACTCTCCATATAAATGTGTCGAGTGAGAGCGATTGTAATTGATGTGGGTGATTACATAAGTTAGATATTCTCTAGTAACTTTACTTTTACTTCACTATAAGAAGTTCTTATTTGAATTTGTTAGTTGAAAATCAAAAAAATAACCAAAAGACTACATTATTGGCTTCTAAAGTCTAGTTCTATTCTCTCAAAATAATTGGGTTGAAAAAGATGCAGTCCAAGAATATTTTAAATTGGAGTTGCACAAACACGGTCCAAGGGTGCTCCTTCCCTTTCCCATCATAAATAATAGAGATCAAACTAAGTGGCCAAATATTGATTCAGATGATACTCGATCATCTAATTTGATCATGAAACAAAGGTACACATGAAAACCACAAAACTAAATATGATTTAGGCGTAACAAGAAATGCAGGGCTCAGGGATGTGTTGGGCAATCTGTTCTAGAGAAAAAAAGGAAAGAAAGAAATGTTATAGTGTCATATTGTATCTTTTTCTTTTTTTTGTTGAGAATCTGCATATAGGCTTTTTCAAATGAGTTATACCTATTCAAATGATATGTTAAAAATATAGTCACCTCATCCTTTGGTCCAGAATGTTGTTCAAAATGTTCCAAATCTATCTCGAGTGTCGAGAAAAAAACACTCCTGCTTCATGGTAATGTAAACCTTTCCTGTTAACAACTTTATTAGAATCATAAATTCCGATCGGACGGCTCGCCGAAGGTGAAACCTCACTCACATGGAATGACATGGCAAAGGGCATGCCATGCTTGGTGCATCATGGAACCTTTTGCTTGGGCACAGAAAAGGCGCACCGTGCCAGAACCGGATCGTCTGGATCCTATTGTCTGGACCGTGGTGTGCAAAGAAGATGTACTTACTCATCACTTCAAAGATAAATAACTTATTCACCCTCCTTTTGGTATCTCTGGGGCACTCCACGGTCCAGATAAAAGGATCTAGAAGATCTCGTTACCATCGTGCCAACTTCTTTGAAAAAGGCCTTTAATAATTTTTTAACCTTTTAGTTAAAAACTTTTAAAAATAAATCTTAAACTTCTAACTACATCCTCAACTCTAAAATAAAATCCTCTAGACCTCCTCCCCCCAAACCCTTATGCCCTTCAAGACACATGAAGGGAGAGATGATGGGATAGGGCCCAGATCAAATGACCCTTTCACTCCTCTCCCGATGTCCTTTTGGACTCACATGGGCCTAGGGGGAGGAGGACCCTAGAGGATCCTATTTCCTCAACCCTAGTTGGCTTTATGTAGACATTAAACACCACAAGGAACAACAATCGACATCCACTTTCAAACACAGCACAGTGCAATCCACTGAACCTTTGGGACAATAGCTAGACGTTTCCATAGACTACAACTTTACCTTTGTTAATGTTATGGCCTACAGGTTGAACCCATTTCATTTTACTTATACATTTTGATTTACTAAGTCTATTTAATTAATAATAACTACGTCTAATTAGACTCTATTCAGATTTTATTAAGTCTATTTATATTATTTAATAAATTAATAAAAACAAATTTAATTATAAATAATTAGTGATATAATAATAAATTTAGAATGAGTAAGTCAATAATGAAGTCAAACTAGGCTCATTAACTCTATTAGTGTCCCAATTAGGAATTAGTTGGTTTCCAACACTTAGAGCCCATTTGATAACTCTCAATGAACTTCTATTATCTGAAGCAGTCAGACATCCAAAATTCAGATTGTTTGGTCAAACATTTGGAATTGAATCTACACCTACCTCTTTTCTCTTATTTTTCCTCTTAAAAAAAAGTGAGGGGCATCCGACTTTTTCTTTTTCAGAGCTTGAAAACCTATCGCCAAGTCCCTCTCATGAAGCCCCGTCTCCCCCACGTTGCACCTCTCTCGCGCTCTGCTCCTCTTCCTCCTTGCTCATCTCGACATTGGCGAAGGAGGTCTCACACTCCCCTGATGTCGGCAGAGGCCTCAGGCTCGATATAGCTCCTCTCCTCTTCCTCCCTACTCATCCTGATGGTGGTGAAGGAGGTCTCATGCTCCCTTGACTCCGACAGAAGTCTCGCATTCGGCTTCTTTCCTCTTCCTCCTTACTCGTCTCAACGTCGAAGAAGGAGGTCTCGTGCTCCTCTGATGCCGGCAGAGGTCTCACACTCGTCGTGGATCATTGAGAGTTATCAAACACCCACTGTTCATCCTCCGCTACTCCCTCATCATGCTCAACACCAACCAGCACAACCCGCTGCGAGGGCAGCGAGGAGGCGCGTCTACGTCTGCCCCGAGGAGACCTACACCCACCACGAGCCCTCCCGGGTGCTGGGGGGCCTCACCGACATCAAGAAGCACTACAACCGCAAACACGTAGAGTGGAAGTGGCGGTGCAAGAGGTGCTCCCGGAGCTACACCGTCTGTGTCGACTGGAGGGCCCATGCCAGGGTCTGTGGCAATCGCCACTACGAGTGTGGCTGTGGAGCTCTATTCGCCGGCAAGGACAGCTTCATCGCCCACTGAGCTGACTACGCGCGACAGCAGAGGAGACGAATGTCGTCGGTTCTTCTAGCCAGGCGCTTGATTTCACCGGGTGGGCGAGCATTGTCGTCAACAGCGAGCTATTGTTCCCGAGCTTGTGGGGGCACATGTCGGCGCCAGGGGAAAAATAGTGTGCTCTGTTGAACACCCACACAGAGAAAGCTGCTGAGGGAGGGGACACGGGGGAGCTATCGACAATAGCAGTTCGATCCATCGAGCAAGAGGAGGTGGCAACCTAGCGATGGTGATGCTGCATTAACCTGGACGTCATGGAGTTATGGCTTTGCTCTGGTGGTCCTGGGTGGGTGAGGAATTTTGTTGAACAATTGGTGTGCATAATGAATTGTTCCTTTTGTCAACCGACGAGGATGTTGGAAGGACATGGCTTGCCACTACTACCAGCCGGTCTTTAGGAAATGCCAAATTATAGTTAGAGGGATATATATGTAAAAATAACATTCCCAATTGAAATATAACATTCCCAATCGATTTCTAACAAAACAAGAAGAATAAGATTATGAGTACTTTCAATTATGTAGGGGTATCGTTGCAATATATAAAAGTTAGGGACTTAATTATATATATATCACATCCCCATTGATTTCAACTGTAATAAAACAAACAAGAACAAGATTATGAGTACTTTCAATTATTTAGGGGTATCGTTGCAATATAGAAAAGTTAGGGACCGAATTGTAAATATTATAGTTAGAGGATATATGTAAAAATAACATTCCCAGTTGATTTCAACTATAATAAAACAAAAAAGCAAAATTATGAGTAGTTTTAAGTATTCATGTAACGACCCCCTACCCTATAATCGGGGATCCGATTATTAAATGGGTACCGAATCATTAATTTGGAGTCAAACCAGGATCTCGATAAGTCTGGAAAATAAATGATAAACTAAGCTAAACATTCACATCACATCGAATTGTAAAGGAAATGCAGAAATTAAAAATTATTACAATTCGACTTGACTCAGTAATTAATTACATATTCCAACAGAAAAGAAATAATTAAGCGTACAGGCCAGAAAAGAAAATAATAACTACATCGGGGCATACCCCAGAAAAGCGGCTGCTGGCGGGCAACCCAAGGCAACACTCTCCTCGCTACGCTTGCCTGGAACCCTCACTTGAAAGCCGCAGGGGGTGAGTCTCATCGAAAAAGACTCAGTAGGGATCCTTCGATCCCCACCACCCACTCAGACACCTACAAGTGCAATACACAAATATAGTCAATTTAACTAAATAAAGCAGTAACACAATTCCTAGATTTTGATATAAAACACACGCATTTATAACAGTAACGTGCACGATTCTGAAACCACACTACCATAGAGTCCACAACTAGCGTCTCGGCTAAACACACAAGTCACACGGCCAAACGCGGAAAACACTGACCCGCTGAGACCAAACATCAACCCCTCGGATAGCACACTGGCTACTCCGGCCTGACACGGCTCAAGGTGGTTCTGCTTCCCCAGGCACGAGTGACACTCCGAATGTACCACTCCCACACCGGTACTAGCTATACCCCGAGGTACACCAGGTGACCCTCTCTCTAGGCGTCACCCCGCCACTCCCACACCGGCGTCGTGTCACTCCCACACCAACACAGGGTGCCTAAGCGCTAACAACTGTCACTCTAGGCCTACGATCGCACCAAACACAACACGGTGCGATCCGATCACGTAGAAATCATTGTTCTCAAGCATGATTTCAAGCATGCAATTAACCAAACTATCTATCAATGTAAACACATGTTAATTGCAGGAATTAATGGGATTCTGTCTTGAATCGCGTCGCCCAAGGCCGACGTCATTCAAGACTCCTAAACTGGTTCATGTAAAAATGGGCCTCGGAATATGGCCTAAATCGCGTCGTGCAATGTAGTCACCTTTTAAAAGGCGTCGTTATTCCTAGTCGCCTGTTAACGACAGAAACAGAATCACGGCTCGGGATGAACCGAGCTAAATCGCGTCGTTGGGGGCAGCCGCCATTCAAAAAGGCGTCGTTGTCCCAAGACGCCATTTAGCGTTCGCCAACAGGTTCCCCTGCTGGCCTTCCCCGAGTTAAAAAAATGGGATTTCTCAAAAATCCCATAAACATGCTTCAAAGTGGGAAAACATAGTTTTAAATAAAACATCGTGAGGATCGTCACCCTACTGGTTACTCGAACTCCTCCGAGCTCCAAGCCGCCGAACCGCCTCGCCACAAGCTGCCGCCGGTACCGCCGTGTACGCCGTTACTCCATCGGGACGTCGGCTGCCGTCCGGAGAGAAATGCGCCGCGGAGGAAGTGGTAGTGGTAGTGGAGGAAGTTAGGATGTTAATGGAGTGGAGGGAGAGGAGGAATGGGGAGAGGAAAGGAAGGAGAGGGTGAAAGGGGCGCCGGAGGTTCGGAGGGAAGAGAGGAGAGAGAAGAGAAAGGAGAAAACGAGGGAAAGAGGGGAGGGTTCACGGGATCAAACTGAAACTAGGTAAAACGCGTCGTCCAAGCCCGACGTCATTCATACGACAAGTCCGGGCCATACACTGACATACCAGGGCCGTACTCTAAATGGCGTCGTCCATACAAGACGCCATTCAGACGATAAGACCGAGGCCATACTCTCGTGGCCCAAAACCAACCCACGTAACACAACCTAAAAAGCGTCCACCTCGACGGACGTCGTTTGAACCGCATCGAGCAAACACGACGCGAAAAAGAACCCAAGCCCCAACCCCACAATGGCCCAAATCAAAGGATCCGACTCCGGAACTGACCCAGTAACCGGATCCGAAACCTCAATCCTTATAATTCAAAGGTATTTTTATAAAATAATATGTTAATTTAGATGTCAATTTAGTTAGTTATCAAACAAGTTCTCTAGGTGCATCTTATTATTTTTAAGTACCTTTTTAGTTATAGATTTAGACAATAGATGGAGAATTAGACTTTAGATGTTTAAAATAAGTTTTATCAAACGGGTCCTTAAGTCCAATTTTCAGATATGAAAACTTTGAGAAAGTGCTGTTTTGTGAATACAATAACTTCACGTACAGAAGTCCAAAAATGACATGACGTATATAGTTCATGTAACGACCTGCCACCCTATAATCGGAGATCTGATTACTAAATGGGTACCGAATCATTAATTTGGAGCTAAACCAGGATCTTGATGAGTCTGAGAAATAAATAATAAACTAGGCTAAACATTCACATCGCATTGAATTAAAAAGGAAATGCAAGAATTAAAAATTATTATAATGCGACTCGACTCAGCAATAATTACATACTCCAACTGAAAGGAAATAATTAAGCATACAGGCCAGAAAATAAAATAACAACTACATCGGGGCATACCCCAGAACAACGGCCGTTGGCGCGCGATCTAAAGCAACACTCTCCTCGCTACGCCTGCTTGGAACCCTCACCTGAAAACCGCAGGGGTGAGTCTCATTGAAAAGACTCAGTAGGAATCCTTCGATCCCCACCGCCCACTTACGCACCCACAAGTGCAGCAATACAAATATAGATAATTTAAGCAAGTAAAACAGTAAACAAAATTCCTAAATTTCGATATAAAACACATGAATTCGAAATATAACATGCACAATTCTGAAACCACTCTACCACGGAGCCCACAACCAGTATCTTGACAAAACACGCCAACCACACGGCCAAACGCGGGAAACACCGACCCGCTGAGACCAAACAGCAACCCCTCGGATAGCGCACTGGCTACTCCGGCCTGACAAGCTCCAGGTGGTTCTGCTTCCCCAGGCACGAGTGACACTCCGAATGTACCACTCCCACACCGGTACTAGCTATACCCCGAGGTACACCAGGTGACCCTCTCTCTAGGCGTCACCCCGCCACTCCCACACCGGCGTCGTGTCACTCCCACACCAACACAAGGTGCCTAAGCGCTAACAACTGTCACTCTAGGCCTACGATCGCACCAAACACAACACAGTGCGATCCGATCACATAGAATCCATCGTCATCGAGTACATTTCTAAGCATGCAATTAACTAAACTATCTAACAATGTAAACACGTGTGAAAACTAGCCTCGGAAGATGGCCTAAAACGCGTCGTTTATAGAGGTTGCCGTTTAAATGGCGTCGTTGTTCCTAGTTGCCTGATAACGACAGAAATAGAGATAGACCTCGGGGTGATCTAACTTAAAACGCGTTGAGCATGGAAGTCGCCGTTTAAAAGGCGTCGCTGTCCCTGGACGCTCATCAGTCCAGAGACAAAGTCTATTATTTGGGCTAAATCACGTCGCGGGTGGAAGCCGCCTTTCTAAAAGGCGTCGCTGTCCCCCGACGCCATTTAACCCTCACAGACAGGTTCTTCCTCCACTATCTCCCAATCCACGGGGTGGGATTTCTTCTCCCAAATCGTGTAAAAACACTAAAAAAGTGGAGGAGGAGAAGAACCTGTACTAGCTATACCCAGTACTAGCTATACCCCGGGGTACACTAGGTGACCCTCTCTCTAGGCGTCACCCCGCCACTCCCACACCGGCGCCGTGTCACTCCCACACCGACACAGGGTACCTAAGCGCTAACAACTGTCACTCTAGGCTCACGATCGCACAAAACACAATACGGTGACACAATACGGTGCGATCCGATCACATAGAATCCATCATCATCGAGTATATTTCTAAGCATGCAATTAACTAAACTATCTAACAATGTAAACACGTGTTAATTGCAGGGATTAATGGAATTCTGGCTTGAATCGCGTCGCCCAAGGCCGACATTATTCAAGCTTCCTAAACTGGTTCATGTGAAAACTGGCCTCGAAAGATGGCCTAAAACGCGTCGTTTATAGAGGTCGCCGTTTAAATGGCGTCGCTGTCCCTAGTCGCCTGATAACGACAGAAACAGAAACAGACCTCGGGGTGATTTGACTTAAAACGCGTCGAGCATGGAAGTCGCCGTTCAAAAGGCGTCGCTGTCCCTGGACGCTCATCAGTCTAGAGACAGAGTATGTTATTTGGGCTAAATCGCGTCGCGGGTGGAAGCCGCCTTTCTAAAAGGCGTCGCTGTCCCCCGACGCCATTTAACCCTCACAGATAGGTTCTTCCTCCGTTGTCTCCCAATCCACGGGGTGGGATTTCCTCTCCCAAATTGTGCAAAAACACTAAAAAAGTGGAGAAGGAGGAGAAGAACCTAAATGTTGGGATCGCTGTGTCGGGATCCGACCGAAAAACGCAGCGGAATAAAATTATTTTGGGATCGGATCCGCCCCGTTTCGATTAACAAAATAAAACCGGAGTAAATCGGATTTACCTCGCGCGGATTCGAATCCGCGTTCGTTTTCCGGTTCCGTCGAAGCGATGCCGCAAGTCGCGCAGATGCCCGACCTCTAGCGGTATCTACACAGTTCTCCTCGCGATGGATCGTCGTCGCTCGATTCGACGTTCGTGGATCCCGTCTGGCTTCGCGTAATCCGCCGAGACATGTGGATTCAGAATCTCCTGTCGGACAGAAGGCGGAGCGGTCGGGAATCGAAGCGGAGCCTCCAGAGGGCCGGCCTCGTGTCGTGCGTCTGGAAGAGAGGATAGAGATGGAACGACAGTTAGGTTAGGGTTGCTGGCCCCCGATGTAGTATCCGTTCTTTTATAATAAGTCTGTTTGCGGTTTTTCATTAAAACCCAGACTTATCAAAAATCCTGTCGGATTATCCATCGACTTGAAAACCATTTGCGTGTGACCCTCTAGGCCCAAATACTGGTCCAGTTAATAGCCCAGTAACCCTTTACTGACTTACTGAATTAATTAATATCCTTATATTCAATTAATCAGCCGAATTTAATGTCCCACAATAAATTCGGACAGACTTCCAATCACGTTGGATGCCAAGTAACATCGCGTGATCCTGGATGGCACTGGGGTTATCGCAACCCTCTATTGGAACCTTTCTGTCATCGGTTAGCGCGCGGATATAATCCTTCATCCGTGCAATGTTCCCGAATCGACCTAGGGTATGGTTTACTGTTAAACCCTATTCGGTCGATTCACTTGAATCAGATGCTGCTAATCTGAATCCGATAACTCCTTATCGAACACAGAGTCCGCCCCGGCCAGGGACTTTGAGCGCATCATTCCCGGAACATTCTCTCTCAAACTACCGAGAACGGATGATCCCGTAATAAACACACAATTACCTTCGAGGGTATTTCCCTGAACCCGATCGCTTGACTTATTGATAACCCATGGTTAGCGATTCGTTAGTCAAGGTCAAAGTTCAGAAACCTACCAACTGTAAGGAATCGCCATGAACGCAGCGGAAATAAAAATGATTCCATTGTATCGGTTGCTGGGGTCGTAAAACGGACATTAAAATCTAAGCGGGAAGAACAGTTCTTCACCTTTGCGGGGTTTTGAATCTCCCGTGGATGATGCCGACTCGGTAATCGCGCACGCGCACGATCTCTAGAGGTATCCACACGAGTTCCCGCAGCAGACGCGATTTCCTCCTCGACTTGAGTGCTCCGACCAGATCTCAAATCCACCATGCGCGGAGAGAGACAGATCCACTCCAAGAGAGAGAGAAGGAGAGAGAGAGAGGAGAGAGAGAATCTGGGGAGTAAAATTCGTCCAACTCACTTTTTACCACTCCCCCTTGGCCCTCCTTATATAGAAATAAGGATAAGCACAAGAGTTAATCCTCATGATTATCCAAGAGTTTGGCCTTGGATAATTCTCCATTAAATCTTCATGTTTATCTTGCAGCTTTTCACAAAAACCCAGATAAGCATGAAATTTAACATCTCTCACCGTCTGACGAGAACTCTTATGTGTGTGACCCTCTAGGCCCATATATCAGTCCGGTTGCAGGCCCATTAAACTTAGAACTGTTTCTTGAGTTTAATATTTATTAATTAACATTTAAACATCACATGTTAAATGATTAATTTAATAAACAAGTGAATTATCATCTGATGATCAAATCACTTGGCCTTCTGATCATGAACAGCACCAAACACTACCTCATGATCCCAGAAGATATAAGGGATACTGTTCCCTTCAATTGAACCTTTCCGTCTGCAGATGCCGCACAGATATAATCCTTCACTCATGCAATGTCCCGATAACGCAAGGGTATGGTTTTATAGTCAAACCCTCTATCGCATTATCCAGATGGATTCCAGTACACAGTTAATATCTAGAAAGACATCTCTTTCATTTGACCATGGCCAGGGATTTTTGTGTACACATCCATAGGACATTCTCTCTCCAGTCTTATACCAAGAGTGAGTGATCCCTTGTTGTTCACTCAATTACCTTCGCAAGCTTTCCACTGTATCTGAAAGACCGATTATGATGGACTTAATGGTTAAAGTCCACGAGTCAGAGAATCAAGATACAATGGTCCACAAACAAGGTATCATTGGTGACTCAGGTCAAAGGACCAACTGTGCTACTGCAACGATTGAATTCCCTGGTTGACTAATAGGTATAATTACCATCCAGGAATTCTTATTTGGGTCTGTTCAGTGAACTCATTCTCTAATGAGCACCCACTTGTTTGTCTTAGTGTCACCACACGAGTGAATGTGAGATCATTCACCCTCATCATATGAGCAGACATAACTTGTGTCGATCTTATCGGATATTTAATGTCCATCTCAAATATCCTACAATCGAGAACTATTTAAGACAATTGCCTTAGGATATTGATCTCACTATCACGATCTCATCATGATTCAATATCCCATACATTTGTCTATGGACCTTCATTACGATAGTCGTTTGCGAGAACTATTAAATGAATAAATAATTACCTTTATTAATAATCTGAACTAGAATGTACAATGATTGGCTTTGAGGCTACCCAATTCTAACATTCTCCCACTTGGACTATAGCCAATCACCCATGTGTCTAAGTCCCATAGACTTAAGGTGACGTTCTAAATTGTTTTGAGACAATGGCTTAGTCAAGGGATCTGCTACATTATCTTCATATGAGACTTTCTCAACTACTATATCTCCTCGGGCGATGATCTCACGAATCAGATGAAATCGTCTCAGAATGTGCTTTGACTTCTGATGTGATCTGGGCTCCTTCGCTTGAGCTATTGCCCCATTGTTGTCACACAATAATAGAACAGGATCTGAAATGCTTGGAACGACTCCAAGCGCCGAGATGAACTTCTTCATCCAAACCGCCTCCTTGGCCGCTTCAGCTGCAGCAATGTATTCTGCTTCGGTCGTCGAATCTGTAGTAGTTTCCTGTTTGGAACTCTTCCAACTTACTGCACCTCCATTTAACATGAACACAAATCCAGACATGGATTTGCTGTCATCCATATCCGACTGGAAACTCGAGTCAGTAAATCCTCGAAGTTCCAAGTCGTTTCCTCCATAAACGAGAAATAGATCCTTAGTCCTTCTCAAGTAGCTAAGGATACATTTCACCGCCTTCTAGTGTTCCTCACCTAGATCAGTCTGATATCTACTAGTGACACTTAATGGATGTGCCACATCAAGCCTAGTACATAGCATTGCATACATGATAGATCCTATTGCCGAGGCATAAGGAACTCTATTCATGTATGCTCTCTCTTCAGGTGTCTTGGGAGACATTTCTTTAGAGAGATAAATTCCATGCCTCATAGGAACGAGGCCTCTCTTGGAATTTTCCATGCCAAACCTTTTGACTATGGTATCTATGTACATCGATTGGGACAAGCCAAGCATCCTTTTGAATCTATCTCTATAGATCCTTATTCCCAGAATATAGGATGCTTCTCCCAAATCTTTCATGGAGAAGTTTTTGGATAACCACGCCTTTACCGATGACAACATTCCTACATCATTCCCCATTAGTAGAATGTCATCAACATAAAGTACCAAAAAGGTAACTGCGCTCCCACTAGTCTTTTTATATACACAAGGTTCATCTTCATTCTTAATGAAGTCATAAGATTTGATTGCTTCATCAAATCTTAAGTTCCAAGTTCGGGATGCCTGCTTTAATCCATAGATGGATCTTTGCAGCTTGCATACCTTGCTTGAATGCTCTTTGGAAGTGAATCCTTCAGGTTGTATCATATACACCTCTTCTTGAAGGTTCCCGTTAAGGAATGCTGTTTTCACATCCATTTGCCATATTTCATAATCATAGAATGCAGTGATAGCAAGAAGTATTCTGATTGACTTAATCATGGCAACTGGAGAAAATGTTTCGTCATAGTCAACACCTTGCCTTTGACGATATCCTTTTGCTACAAGCCTTGCCTTGTATGTGTCAATCTGTCCATCTGCCCCGATCTTTCTTTTAAAGATCCATTTACTGCCAATAGGTACCATACCTTCTGGCAGATCAACCAAGTTCCAAACTTGGTTGGCATACATGGACAGAATTTCCGAATCCATTGCCTCTTGCCATTTTTCTGATTCATGACTATTTATGGCTTCTAGGTAGGTTTGAGGATCATCATCCTCATTTAAGTGCACTTTTGGTTTGCCATCATCCATATGTCCAACATATCTTTCAGGCTGCTTAGGCACTCTACCTGATCTGCGAACCTTTTGTGTATCATCTTGAACAAGTTCTTGAGTCAATGGCTCAAAAGATGAACCAGTGTTGATTTGTGAGTCTAGAATTTCTTCCAATTCTATCTTGCTCCCACTGTCTTCTTTTGAAAGATATTCTTTCTCTAAGAAGACAGCTCTTTTTGCGACAAACACCCTTTGATCGCTTGGCTGATAGAAGTAATATCCAAAACTCTCTTTTGGATATCCCACAAATCTACATTTCTCTGTCCTGGAATCCAGTTTGTTTGGATCATGTCTTCTGACATGTGCAGGACAACCCCAGACTCTAACATGCTTAAAGTCTGATTTCTTTCCTTTCCATATCTCATATGGAGTGGAAGGTACTGACTTACTGGGAACTTTGTTCAATAGATATGCAGCAGTCAACAGTGCATATCCCCATAAAGAGATTGGAAGTTTGGCATAACTCATCATGGATCGTACCATATCTAATAGAGTACGATTTCTCCTTTCCGATACACCATTCAACTGAGGTGTATAGGGAGGAGTCCACTGAGACAAAATACCATTATCCTTAAGATATTCTGTGAATTCTGTACTTAAGTATTCACCCCCTCAATCTGATCGAAGAGTTTTAATACTCTTTCCAGTCTGGTTCTCAACTTTGTTTTTAAACTCTTTAAATTTCTCAAAGACTTCTGACTTATATTTCATTAAATATATGTAGCCATATCTTGAGAAATCATCTGTAAATGAAACAAAGTATGAGTAACCACCCATAACATGAGTAGACATTGGACTACATACATCATTAATTCATCTTCGTTAGCATTATCACCGGGTTGCACTGGATCTGGTTGATCCAGGACATAGGCTAGCTTTTCGCACCTGAGGACAATCTTCAGGTTGTGTAACCAGTCAGTGTAATTTGGTCCCGTGAGTTTATTTGCATCAAGTATGCAACGGAGGGGGTTAGGTGACGACATAGCGACCTACATGGAAATATATAAAATGAGCAGATAGTTCTTAAAATCAGATTTAGGACTTTTAATCTATATTTATGCTCCCACTATTTTTCGGCGATCTGTATGACCCTCTAAGATACAGAACGGGAGATTCCGATGATCTCCTAGTGGGGATCAGAATCCTTCGGGCAACATGTATGTGACCTTGTGGTAGCACAACAAATCATATCAAGTCCCTTAGGCAGTCAACTCTTGACAGTTGCAACGATTGCAATATCCGATCGATTTAACTCCTGAATCAAAATGACCTTGTGGTAGCACAACAAATCAATTTGATTCAGTTAAGTTTATCCATCATTACTTAGATGACATGAATTCATAGTGCAATCCTTGAGTGTGAAAACAAAATCTGATGTTGACTTGCTGTCGTCAGGATCAGACTGAAAACTCGAGTCAGTGTATCCCTGCAGCTTCAAGTCTCCTCCTCCATAGACTAGAAATAGATCCTTAGTCATTCTTAAGTACTTAAGGATGTATTTCACAGCCTTCCAGTGTTCATCACCTGGATCTGCCTGATGTCTACTTGTAACACTTAGAGCATATGCTACATCAGGTCTGGTACATAGTATGGCATACATGATGGACCCTATGGTAGAAGCATAGGGGACTTTATCCATCACAGCCCTCTCTTCAGGTGTCTTGGGAGACTGACCTTTAGAGAGTGAAATTCCATGTCTCATCGGTATGAGACCTCTCTTGAAATTTTCCATGCCAAACTTTTTGACAATGGTTTCTATGTACATGGATTGGGTTAAAGCTAGCATCTTCTTTGATTTATCTCTATAGATCTGTATTCCTAATACGTAAGATGCTTCTCCCAAATCCTTTATGGAGAAGTTCTTTGACAGTCTTATCTTTACTGATGACATCATTTCTACATCATTCCCAATGAGTAGGATGTCGTCAACGTAAAGAATCAGAAATGTGATTGCGCTCCCACTATTTTTCTTGTATACACAGGGCTCATCTTCATTCTTAATGAAGCCATAAGATTTGATCGCCTCATCGAATCTTATGTTCCAGCTTCGGGAAGCTTGCTTCAGTCCATAAATGGACCTCTGCAACTTGTATACCATGTCTGGAGATTCTTTGGATGTGAATCCTTCTGGTTGTATCATATACACCTCCTCCTCAAGGTTTTCATTGAGGAAGGCAGTCTTCACATCCATCTGCCAGATCTCATAATCATGGTAGGCAGCAATGGCGAGAAGAATTCTGATGGACTTAATCATAGCAACGGGTGAAAAGGTTTCGTCATAGTCAACACCTTGTCTTTGACGATAGCCTTTCGCCACTAATCTTGCTTTATAAGTCTCAATACGTCCATCTGCACCGATCTTTCTTTTAAAGATCAATTTACAGCCGATAGATACTATTCCATCGGGTAAATCTTCTAAGTTCCAAACTTGGTTGATGTACATGGACTGTATTTCAGAATTCATAGCTTCCCGCCATTTTCCGGCCTATGGACTTTCAATGGCCTCCTGGTATGTCTTAAGATCATCATCCTCATTATAGAGTATCCTTGAACCATCCAAATTAATATGTCCCACATATCTTTCTGGTGGTTTAGGTATTCTTTCAGACCTACGAGGTTCCTGTATATCATTTTGAACAGGTTCAGAAACTAACGGTTCATTTGATGAACCATTACCAGTTTGTGGGTCTGGAGTTTCTTCCAGAATTACTTTACTGCCACTGTCCTTCTAGAGAATATAATATTCTTCCAAAAAGACAGCTCTCATGACTACAAACACCTTTTGTTCGCTAGGATGATAAAAGTAATATCTATAAATTTCCTTTGGATACCCCACAAATCTGCATTTGTCAGTTCTGGACTCCAGCTTATCTGCGTCATATCTTTTAACATGAGCAGGACATCCCCAAACTTTAACATGTTTAAGGTCTGGTTTCCTTCCATTCCATATTTCATATGGAGTGGTTTTAACAGATTTGCTGGGTACCTTATTCAGGATATATATAGCCGAGCTAAGTGTATATCCCCATAAGGACACTGGTAATTTGGACATGCTCATCATGGATCGCACCATTTCCATCAATGTGCGATTTCTCCTTTCTGATATACCATTCATCTGAGGTATATAAGGAGGTGTAAGCTGAGAAAGGATACCATTATCCTTTAAGTATTTAATGAACTCTGTACTCAAGTATTCACCGCCCCGATCGGATCGGATGGTTTTTATACTTTTTTCAGTTTGTTTCTCTACTTCATTCTTAAATTATCTGAATTTTTCAAAGGCTTCAGATTTATTCTTCAATAAGTATATATATCCAAACCTTGAGTAATCATCAGTGAATGTAATGAAGTATGAGAAACCACCAATGGCTTGGGTTGACATAGGACTACATACATCTGAATGTATGAGTTCTAATATGTCTTTGGCTCGTTCTCCAGTTCCACTAAATAGAGACTTAGCCATTTTACCCATTAAACATGACTCACAGGTTGCATATGATTCATAATCAAATGGATCCAAGTATCCATCTTTATGCATCCTTTGGAGTCTATTTTCACCAATGTGTCCAAGCCAACAATGCCACAAGTAGGCTTTGTTCATTTCATACTTACTTCTTTTAATTGAAGAACCGATGTGTAAATTATCATGAGACAAATTTAATAGATACAAACCATTGGATAATATAGCAGAAGCTATTAATTTATTTCCGAAATAAATTGAACCACTATTGTTTCCAAAGTTTAAATTGTATCTAATTCTATCTAAACATGAAATAGAAATGATATTCCTTATTATGCTAGGTACATAATAAGATTCATCAAATAAAAATGTGTCTCTGGATGGTAGCTTGAGCTTCACTGTCCCCATAGCGATCGCCGCAACTCTTGCGCCGTTACCTAGCCTCAGCCCCACCTCGCCAGTTCTCAGCTTACGTCTTCTTGTTAGTACCTACACAGAATTGCAGATATGAGATACACATCTAGTATCTAATACCCATGATGTACAATCTCTTATTGACAAGTTTACATCTATCATATAGATACCTGAAGCGTCCTGTTGCTTCACAGTTCCTTGAGCCTTGTCCTTGAGGTATTCTTTGCAATTCCTCTTCCAGTGGCCCTTCTGGTGACAGTAGAAGCAATCACCTTTCTCAACACTCTTGCCTTTGTCTTTCTTGACAACCTTTGCCTTTCTTTGAACCTTGTTCTTATTCTTACGAAAAGCTTGGACTGCAAGTCTTTTTCTGTTGGTCTTACCAACCATCAGGACTTGGGGTTTATCCTTCACAAGGTTCCCCTCTGTAGTCTTTAACATGTTCAGTAGTTCAGCTAAGGTGACCTGGATCTTGTTCATGTTAAAATTAACGATGAACTGAGCATATGATTGTAGAAGTGAAGATAACACGAGGTCTGTGTGCATCTCCTTGGGAAGTGTAATCCCAAGAGCATCCAGCCTCTCTACCCACTCAATCATCTTCAACACGTGATTCTGTACTGAAGTTCTATCTGCCATCTGATCCTTGAACATATTCTTCGATATCTCATATCGTTCGATTTTGCTCTGCTCACCAAATAGCTCCTTCAAATGGAGCATGATAGATCTAGCATCCATCTCTTCATGTTGCCTCTGCAACTCATTGCTCATAGAGGCTAACATGTAGTATTGGGCCATGGTGGAATCTTCCTTCCATTTTTCATACGCTATCATTTCCTCCTCTGGGGAATCTAATGCTGGTTCAGTAGGAGGTTCATTATCTAAGACGTAGGCAATCTGCTAAGTCCTGAGGACAATCTTCAGGTTCCTGACCCAGTCTGAGTAGTTGGTGCCTGTCAAACGGTTGGCATAAAGTATGCCTCGCAACGGGTTGTGGTGCGACATTCTAGCCTACAGGAGATAATCAAATGATAATTAACAGATATTTAGATTAACTAAAATAAGATATGGTCTTTTATTATCTAGTTTTATTTCCACTAATTTTTGACGGACTGTATAACTTTCAGATATACAGAACGGGAGACGCTGACTGTCTCCTAGTGGGGATCAGAATCTCCAAGCGTCACAGTATGACCTCGGGTAAACACGTAGTATCATACCGTTATCTCAGAGCAATCATCTCATAATAATTGCAACTCCTTGCAATATCCGATCATATTTCGGCTCCCAGGTTATTAATGATCCCAAGTGAACACAGTAGACCATTATCCCCGGTCTAAGTATTACCATCAATACGTGATAAAGTAGAGTAGAAATATAGTTCCCGGGTAAACGCATGGATGACTATATCGTTCCTCTACTCTTATCCAAAGGTATCTACTGCCATGATTAATAGTTCTCTCATCAGTCAATGGCAAACCTCGGGTAAACACATAGTATCTGCCACCACTAAATTAAGTTCTATTAATCATATTGATGGAGAGCCACGCGGTGCATTCTCAATGACTCGCGCTCCAGCTTAGAATTTGTTACGAAGGTTTTACTTATTTAGTTTGGTCTCATCTTAGGTGATAGTATTAAATATATCGAATATATTATAAATACTAATAACCTAGTTAATTTGATTCACAATCAAAATAGAAACACACGCATCACATACATGTCATTAGTGTGGTCATGGACGGCACTGGAGTTTGACTTGAACCAAACAGTCAAACGCACACACATACACAATATAACAACTTATATCATGAGTCTGCAAACCTATAGATTCAATGAACTCCTTCATTTTCATCTGGTCGGCAGTTGTGGATCATCTTTGCTCCACCTCGATCAAATTACATCATAATTCATAATTACATAATAAGTTAAAAGAGAAAGCCTTATAGCGATTACATTAAGGAGGGAGGTAGAAAGACAATGGAATATCAGAGGGAGAGGTTCGCAGACCTCTATTTATTAATAAACAATAAATCACACAATCACATTCCACATCCACAATTAATGCTCGTCCATGACCACCATGTGTTTTATTTAAACAATCCACACATGAAATAACACATCAAATGGCTAATTAAAATTTTCGAAAATAACTAATAATTTTGGTTTCATAAAACCAGGAACCAAACAAAATTTTGGAGAATTTAGAGTTTTCGAAAATCAATTTATGCATGCTTAACTTAAATCGAATTTAAACAAGCATTAAAACACATCATTTATATTAAGATTCCAAAACTTAAATATCTAGAATATTCCATGCATATATAACAAGATTAATCTAACGATTAGATTAACAAAGTCATTAAACAACTAAATTAATCATTATCTAAAAATTTAACACTTAGATTATCTAGTTAGAATTAATCATCAATTCAACATTTAAATTAATAATTAATTATAACCATTAACTTCAATTAAGATAATGAACTTAATCAATTGTAATGGGTCTCTAAAAAGTTAAATTGAACAAATTTTTAATTCCAAAAATAATTTTTGAAAATATAAAATTTTAAAACAATTTAAACTAATTAAAAATAGGTTTTAAAAATCACCTAGGTGGCTCAGCCCACCCCTGGCCGAACCAGGGCTCAACCTGGCTGAGCCATGGGCTCGGACCAGGGGCGCCAGGCCCATTGAGCAGGGGACCCAAGGGCTCGGGCCCAGCCCAGCTCAGACCGGTGCGGCTAGGAAACCCTAGCCGCCGAGCCCGAACCCCCCCCCCCCCCCCCCCTTTCCATCTCCAGCGACGCTGGGAACAGGAAGCTGTGGGGGAAAGGGGAAAGCCCCTGGCCGGCGACCGCCCCGGCGTCGGGAGGGCACTGGACGGTCGCCGGTCACGCCGCCGATGTCGGATGACGCCGTTGACCCGGCCCAGCCCTTAAAAAGTGGTTCCGAACCCCTCCCAAACCTGCGCATAACCGAGGGAAAGAGAGACTATTTCCGGCCGGTCATCGCCGGCTAGCCCCTCCTAGAGCCAAGGGTGATGTTGGCGGTGGCCGGTGGGATCATTTGGTCATACCAAAAACCTTTCCCAGTAGATTCGTATCACATGTGATTATCTGAACTCCACCCCACATGCGATGTTCTTCGTCCCACGAAGAACACGAGAGACCCAATAAAATTACGATTTTTGCAGAAATAAAATTAATCTAATTAATTTTATTCATCTCATGAATATTATTTCTCCAACAGAATCCTAAAATATGCATGGAATATGACTAGATAATTAAATTTCGGAATTCGAAACGGCGAAGAACACAGTGATAACCTGGCTCTGATACCATTGTTGGGATCGCTGTGTCGGGATCCGACTAAAAAACGCAGCGAAATAAAATTATTTTGGGATCGGATCCGTCCCGTTTCGATTAACAAAATAAAACCGGAGTAAATCGGATTTACCTTGCGTGGATTTGAATCCGCGTTCGTTTTCCGGTTCCGTCGAAGCGATGCCGCAAGTCGCGCAGATGCCCAACCTCTAGCGGTATCCACGCGGTTCTCCTCGCGATGGATCGTCCTCGCTCGATTCAACGTTCGTGGATCTCGTCTGGCTTCGCGTAATCCGCCGGGCCATGAGGATTCAGAATCTCTCGTCGGACGGAAGGCGGAGCGGTCGGGAATCGAAGCGGAGCCTTCAGAGGGTCGGCCTCGTGTCGTGCGTCTGGAAGAGAGGATAGAGATGGAACGACGGCTAGGTTAGGGTTGCTGGCCCCCGACGTAGTATCCGTTCTTTTATAATAAGTCTGTTTGCGGTTTTTCATAAAAACCCAGACTTATCCGAAATCCTGTCGGATTATCCATCGACTTGAAAACCATTTGCGTGTGACCCTCTAGGCCCAAATACCAGTCCAGTTAATAGCCCATTAAGTCCAGTAACCCTTTACTGACTCACTGAATTAATTAATATCCTTATATTCAATTAATCAGCCGAATTTAATGTCCCACAATAAATTCGGACGGACTTCCGATCACGTTGGATGCCAAGAAACATCGCGTGATCCTGGATGGCACTAGGGTTATTGCAACCCTCTATTGGAACCTTTCTGTCATCGGTTAGCGTGCGGATATAATCCTTCATCCATGCAATGTTCCCAAATCGACCTAGTGTATGGTTTACTGTTAAACCCTATTCGGTCGATTCACTTGAATCAGATGCTGCTAATCTGAATCCGATAACTCCTTATCGAACACAGAGTCCGCCCTGGCAGGGACTTTAAGCGCATCATTCCCAGAACATTCTCTCTCAAACTACCGAGAGCGGATGATCCCGTATTGAACACACAATTGCCTTCGAGGGCATTTCCCTGAACCCGATCGCTTGACTTATTGATAACCCATGATTAGGGATTCGTTAGTCAAGGTCAAAGTTCAGAAACCTACCAACAAGATATCTTTGGCGTCTCAGGTCTAAGGATCATCTACGCAACCGTGACAAAAGAATCGAGCTGGTTAACAGTGAGGTGTTTACCATCCAACGATTCATAGTCGGATCAGTTCAGTGAACTCATTCACCAATGAGCACCTACAGGTCCAGCATAGTGTCTCCACACAAGTGACTTATAGGATCAGTCACCCTCATCATATGAGCTGAAGTAACCTATACTAGTCTATTCGGATGTTCGATGTCTTATCTCAAACATCCTATGACTAGGAACAATTAAGAACATGTGTTTATAAGTAT
Source organism: Zantedeschia hybrid cultivar (assembly GCA_030544215.1). Taxonomy (NCBI): domain Eukaryota; kingdom Viridiplantae; phylum Streptophyta; class Magnoliopsida; order Alismatales; family Araceae; genus Zantedeschia; species Zantedeschia hybrid cultivar. Next base: position 49,781,949 of record JARZZO010000009.1, read on the forward strand.
TCGGTCCGGTAATTATGATCTCATCATAATCTGAAGACTATTGCACATATTCATGGACTTTATCATGATACGATAAACATAGATCGAATTAATTACACACAATGAATTATTACCATTTATTAATAATCTGAATCAATACATAGTATCGGATTGGCTTTAAGACCATCTAATACTAACACTAAATACCCATTAAAACACCCAAATTCTCATTACATGCAATTAGTATTTTCACCCCAAGAAAACCCCTAAACATGCTCCAAAGCGGGAAAAACATGGTTTTTAAACGAAATACAACGGGGATCGTCATCCTACCAGTTACTCGAACTCCTCCTAGCTCCAAGCCGCCAACCCGCCTCGCCACACGTCGCCGTCGGTACCACTGTGGACACCGTTACTCCACCGTAACGTCGGCCGCTGTCCGGAGAGAAATGCGCTGCGGAAGAAGTGGTGGTGGTAGTGGAGGAAGTTAGGAGGTTACTGGAGTGGAGGGAGAAGAGGAATGGGGAGAGGAAAGCAAGGAGAGGGAGAAGGGGTTCGCCAGAGATCTAAGGGGAGAGAGGAGAGAGAAGAGAAAGGAGAGAATGAGGGAAAGGAGGGAGGGTTCGCGGGGTCAAATAGAAGCTGGGAAAAACGCGTCGTCCAAACCCGACGTCATTCAAATGACAAGACCGGGCCGTACTCTGACAAAGCAGGGTCGTACTCTAAATGGCGTCGTCCATACAAGACGTCATTCAGACGATAAGATCGGGGCCGTACTCTCGCGCCCCAAGGCCAGCCTACGTGGCAAGCTCGACGCGAAAGAAAACTATGTCTCAGCCCCACCAGGGACCAAACTAAGGGATTCGACCCCGAAAACTGACCCAATAACCGAATCTGAAACCTCAATCCTTACAGTTCACAAGAGGATATAAAAGGCTATAACTTTGTTAAAAAGCCTACAAGCTAATTTGGACGTTTAATGGATCTAATCTGAGGGGATTTACGGAAGGAAACTCATTCTGCATGAAAATCTAGATTCCTAGTTTAAATCTGTATTCCGCTGTACCCAATCCTTGGCGTTTTAGAATCCCGTGGCTATAGATTCGTAAACCAAGGTCAAAGCACAGAAGTCTACCGACAAGGTGTCCTTGGTGTCTCAAGTCCGAGGACCATCCACGCAACTGCGACAATAGAATCAAGCTGGTTGACAGTGAGGTACAATACCATCCAGCGATTCAGTCAGATCAGTTCAGGGAACTCATTCTCCAATGAGTACCTACAGATTTGCCTTAGTGTCTCCACACAAGTGACTTATGAGATCAGTCACCCTCATCATATGAGCAGGAGTAATCTGTACTAGTCTAACCGAATATCCGATGTCCTTCTCAGATATCTTCCGACTATGAACGATTAAGAATATGTGTGTTAAGTGATCAGTCTTATTAGTATGATCTCATCATAATTTGATCACTATAGCACATATTCACATACTTCATTATGAAACGATAATTAATGCGATTTACACATAATGAATATTATGCCATTATATTAATAAATGAACGAGATTTACATAGTCATATTGGCTTGTAGGCCACCTAAAACTAACAATCTCCCACTTGGACTAAAGCCAATCACCTTTATACAATAAGCCTATAGACTCTATGTGACGCTCAAATACAATTTAAGTCAACGGCTTTGTCAGTGGATCTGCTACATTGTCGACAGATGGAACTCTTTCCACTATTACATCTCCTCTGGATAAGATGAAAGCGCCTCAGAATATCTTTCGATTTCTGATGAGACTGCGGCTCTTTCACTTGTGCAATAGTCCCATTGTTGTCGCACAACAACGGAACATGATCAAGGATACATGGAACTATGTCAAGGTCGGTGATGAACTTCTTCAACCACACTACTTCCTTGAAAGCTTCAGCTGCAGCGATGTGCTCAGGTTTAGTCGTCAAATCTGCAGTGGTTGCTCGCTTGGAACTCTTCCAGCACACTGCACCTCCGTTTATTGTAAACACAAATCCAGATTTAGACTTGCTATCATCTGGATATGACTGGAAACTCGAGTCAGTAAAGCCTCGCAGTTTCAAGTCACCTCCTCCATAGACAAGAAACATATCCTTAGTTCTTCTAAAGTACTTAAGGATACATTTCACTGCCTTCTAGTGCTCTTCGCCTGGATCAGCCTAAAATATGCTCATAAAGCTTAGAGCAAATGCAACATCAGGCCGTGTACATAGCATGACATACATGATAGATCCTATGGCAGAGACATAGGGTATTCTATCCATAAATGCCCTCTCATTAGGAGTCTTAGGAGACTGCTCCTTTGAGAGATTAATTCCATGTCTCATCAGTATGAGACATCTCTTGGAATTTTTATGTCAAACATTTTGACTATGGTATCTATGTACAAAGATTGGGTCATTCCAAGCATCCTCTTTGATCTATCTCTATAGATCCGTATTCCCAATACGTAGGATGCTTCTCCCAAATCCTTCATGGAGAAGGTTCTTGACAGCCAGATCTTTACTGATGACATCATAACTACTTCATTCCTAATTAGTAGTATGTCATCTACGTAAAGAACTAAGAAGGTGACTGCACTCCCACTGGTCTTCTTGTATACACAAGGCTCATTTTCATTCTTAATGAAGTGATAAGACTTAACAGCCTCGTCAAATCTTATGTTGTAGCTCCGAGAAGCTTGCTTCAGTCCATAAATGGACCTCTGAAGCTTACACACTTTATCTAGAGATTCTTTGGATGTGAAACCTTCTGGTTGTATCATATACACCTCCTCCTTAAGGTTACCATTGAGGAACGCAGTCTTCACATCCATCTGCCAAATTTTATAATCAAAATGTGCAGCAATGGCAAGTAGAACTCTGATCGACTTTATCATGGCAACTGGTGAGAAAGTCTCATAGTCAATTCCTTGCCTTTGACGATATCTCTTTGCCACCAACCTTGCCTTATAAGTGTCAATCCGTCCATCAGTACCGATCTTTCTTTTAAAGATCCACTTGCAACCGATGGGTACAATACCCTCGAGCAAGTCCTCCAAGTTCCAAACTTGGCTGGTGTACATAGACTGGATTTCTGAGTTCATGGCTTCTCGCCATTTCCCGGCTTCTGGGCCTTCTATGGCCTCATGGTAGGTTTTAGGATCATCATCCTTATTATATTCTACCTTAGACTCACCTTCAACGATATGTCCCACATATCGTTCGGGTAGTATGGGTAATCTACCAGATCTACGAGGCTCATGTGTGTGTACCTGAACAGATTCAGGAACTGATATCTCATCTGATGATAATGCAACTATTTAGGGATCTGGAACGTCTTCCAGTACTATTTTACTCCCACTGTCCTCTTGGAGAAGGTATTCCTCTTTTAGGAAGACAGCTTTCTTGGCGACAAATCCCTTTTGTTCACTAGGATGGTAAAAATAATATCCAAAGGTTTCCTTTGGATATCCCACAGACCTGCATTTATCAGTTCGTGATTCCAGCTTGTCTGGATCATGCCTCTTTACATGAGCAGGGCAACTCCAGACTTTAACATGTTTAAATTTTGGTTTCCTGCCTTTCCATATCTCATATAAAGTAGAGATCACAGACTTGTTGGGTACTTTGTTCAGTAGATATGCTGCTGACTCTAGAGCATACCCCCAGAGGGACACTGGTAATCCCGAAAAGCTCATCATGGATCGCACCATGTCCAACAAGGTGCGATTCCTCCTTTATGATACACCATTCATCTGTGGTGTATATGGAGGGGTTAGTTGAGAAAGGATATCATTATCCTTTAAGAATTGTGTGAAATTAGTACTCAAGTATTATCCTCCTCGATCTGATCGAAGAGTTTTAATACTCTTTCCTAACTGCTTCTTTACTTCATTCTTGAACTCCTTGAACTTCTCAAATGCTTCCGACTTGTACTTCATTAAGTACATATAGCCGAATCTTGAGAAGTCATCGGTGAACGTGATGAAGTATGAAAAGCCACCTTTAGCTTAGGTGGACATTGGACCCCATACATCCGAATGTATTAGTTCCAAAATGTCTTTGGCACGTTCTCTATGTCCAGTAAATGGAGATTTTGCCATCTTTCCCATAAGGCATGATTCACATGTTGCAAACGATTCATAATCGAATGTTGTTAAATAACCATGCTTGTGCAACTTTTGCAACCTACTTTCGCTAATGTGCCCAAGTCTATAATGCCACATGTAGGTTTGGTTCACACAATTCTTGCTCTTCTTAAGAGCATTATCAATTTGAAGATTGTAATAAGAAACATCTAAGAGATATAGACCGTTGACCAAAGATGCCGAAGCTATTGATTTATTACCATAATAAATCGAACAACTTCTATTCTCAATAGTCAACCTATATCCTATCTTGTCCAAGCAAGATACTGATATGATGTTCTTTATTATGTTAGGAACATAATAACAATCTTCTAATAGTAAGGCGTCTCTCCTGATGGAAACCTGTGGTTTGCTGTCCCAACAGCAATCGCCGCAACTTTTGCGCCGTTTCCTAGCCTCAATTCCACATCGCCTTATCTCAGCTTGCGCTTACTTGTCAGCATCTGCGCATCATGACAGATATGAGAAGCACATCCAGTATCTAATACCCAAGATGTGGAGTCTCCAACTAACAAGTTGATATCTATCATATAGATATCTGAAACTTCAGACAGCTTCACCTTTCCATGAGCTTTATCGTGAAGGAACTCCTTGCAGTTCCTCTTCCAGTGACCATTCTGCTTATAGTAGAAGCAGTCACCCTTTACTACTCTTTCGTCTTTGTCTTTCGATCTTTTATCGTTAGCTATCATCTTTGCTTCAGGGGCATCCAATGTCGATTCAGCAGGAGGATCAGCTCTAGGGACAAAGTCAATGTGCTCAGATCTGAAGACATTCTTCAGGTTTCTGAACCAATCTGAGTACATCAGGTAAGTCAAAAGGGCATCAAGTATGCCACGGAGTGGGTTATTCGACGACATAATTCCCTACAGGAGATAAGTAAAATCTATTTAGCAGATGTTCAATTATTAAAGATAAAACAAGACATGGTCTTTTGTTCAAGTATTAACTCTCACTAATTTTCGACGGACTATATAACCTTCAGTTATACAGAACGGGAAACGCCGACAGTCTCCTAGTGGGGATCAGAATCTCAATGACTTGCAGTACAGCCTGTGGATAGCATAACAAACTGTAATACAATCAAAGAGCACCCAACTCATGGGACTTGCAACTCCTTGCAATAGCTGATCATAGCTTCGGTCCCCAGAGATTTAATGGCCTTATGGATAGCGCAACAAACCATTAATTCTGGTCTAAGCTAACCATCGTTACGTGACGGGCATAGATTTGCATGCAGCCCTTGTGGATAGCACAACAAAGCTACATGGTTCCTCTACCCCGATCATATAGGCATCTAATGCCATAGCCATAGTTTCTCCTCCCAATTAAACAAGTCTTGTGGATAGCACAACAAACCTGTCTAAAGTGATTCGAATCCTATGACTATAACGATGATGGACGACGCGGTAAGTTCTTAACTACTCGCGTTACGGCTTAGAGTTTATCTAAGGGTATTTAGATAACTTTTATCTTGGTCTCTCCTAGGTGATAGTATATAAACATATCGTATATATTTACTAAATACTATACCTGCTTTGATTCACAATCAAACATTAAAAACAATGCATCACATACATGTCTAGTGTGGTCATGGATAGCATAGTGGATTTGACTAGAGCCAACAGTCAAACGCACACACAATTCTAAAATAACATTTATATTAGAGAATTAGCAAACACACAGGCAAAGGATTTGCATCGCATCGCCTTCCTGGTTGCATCTGTGGATCGTCCTCGCTCCTTCCTCAATTGCCTCGATCAGATTACATTTAAATCTAAATTTACAGGTAAACTTAAGAAGGCCTTATAGCGAGTACAAGAGAGAGGGAGGTAGAAGTACATCGGAGTTTGAGAGAGAGAAAGAGGTACGCAGACCTCTATTTATTAACAATTAATAAGTATCCAACAAACATCCACGATCCACACAATTCATTCATCAAATGAATAATTAAAAGTGCATATCCATGACCACGGTGTGTTTTAAACAATCCACACATGATTCAGCGCATCACATGGCTAAAATAAAAGAGTTTTTCAAAATTAAATAATTTTGACTTTCAAAAAGCTGGGTTCCAATCAAAATTGACTTTTGAATTTCGAAAACTCATTTATTAACTTAAGCATGCAATTAAATCAAATTTAAAAAACATTAAAACAGACATCACATGTGCACACACTCCAAATTAATAATTTCCAAATTATTCCATGCAAATTAGAACATTTCTAAAATTAAATAGTCTAACACGTATATCAAACCACATTAATAATCTAACAATTAGACTATTAATATTATATACTAATATAACTCTTAGATCAATAAATTAAAATTAATCATTAATTTAACACTTAAATTAATAATCAACTTTAATAAGTCATTAACTATTAATCTAACTCTTAGACTAATCAATTAATTGATGTTAATAACTAATTTAACTCTTTAACTAGTAATTAACACAAATTAATTATTAACTATTAATCTAACTCTTAGATTATTATATTAATATTAATTATTAGTTTAACACTTAAACTAATAACTAATAACTCCTAATTAAACCTTTATATTAGTTAATTAAAACTAATTATCAATTTAACATTTAAACAGACAATTAATTCCAATTAACTAATAAATACTAACTTAACACTTAAGTTAGACAATTAAAATTAATTATTAATTTAACAATTAAATTAATAACCAATTCTAATTATTAACAACATTTGCTAAATAAATGATTCATAATCATTGTTGCCTAATTAAAATTAAGAATTGAATAATAATTTCATATTCCAAAATAATTTTTGAATTTTTAAATTGAAATATAATTCTCAATTAAAATTTTAATGGGCTAAGGTTTAATAGAAACAAGGATATAAAGGGGTTCTATTATTTTGGAAATGGGGAGGGAAACAAAAGGAATGGGCTCAACCACTTGGGCTGAGCCAATGGCTCGGATCCTACCCGAGCCAGGGCTCGGACCAGGGGGCCACCTGGCTCGCGCCTGACTCGGCCAGGACCCTGACCCAGCCCGGCCGGTCCGACCGGCTCGGGACAGGGTCCCTGGTCCTCCTTCAACCCAGCGCCCCTCCCCACCCGACGCACAGGAAACCCTAAGGCCCCATATCGATGCAAGAGGCGGCAGTGGGGGCCGGAGCAGAGCCGGCCGGCGGCTGGCGCCCCTTGCCCCGCCGGCGTCTCCTCCGGTGCCGTCTAACGGCCCCGGCGCCGGTAGCCCCCACGCAGCTCCAAAACTGCTGCTGCAAACCCTATCAAGAAGCTGTTGCAGGTGGTGGTGCCAGTTGGTGACACACAATTCCCTTCGACGGTATTCTGCTGTACTCAATCTTTGGCGTTTTAGAATCCCGTGGCTAGAGATTCGTAAACCAAGGTCAAAGCACAGAAGTCCACCGACAAGGTGTCCTTGGTGTCTCAGGTCCGAGGACCATCCACGCAACTGCGACAATAGAATCAAGCTGGTTGACAGTGAGGTACAATACCATCCAGCGATTCAGTCGGATCAGTTCAGTGAACTCATTCTCCAATGAGCACCTACAGATTCGCCTTAGTGTCTCCACATAAGTGACTTATGAGATCAGTCACCCTCATCATATAAGCAGGAGTAATCTGTACTAGTCTAACCGGATATCCGATGTCCTTCTCGGATATCCTCCGACTAGGAACGATTAAGAATATGTGTGTTTAAGTGATCAGTTTCACTAGCATGATCTCATCATAATTTGATCATTATAACACATATTACGGACTTCATTATGAAACGATGATTAATGCGATTTACACATAATGAATATTATGCCATTATATTAATAAATGAACGAGATTTACATAGTCAGATTGTCTTGTAGGCCACCTAAAACTAACACTTAGATTGATCTTAACTCCTTCGTTCCTTGGCCAATCGACCTAAAATTTTGATCACAGTTTGATTTTGATATTATTGTTGGTAAAATTTTATAATTTTTCAATTTTATTTGCTCATTATTCTACTTTTATTCGATTGTCCAAATTTAACTTAAATTCTTTATATGACATTTGATGTTTTAAATAATTCATTTGATGTCTGAATTATATGAAACTTTGTCCACATGGTTCCTTTGACTTGTTGGACATGTTCACCAAGTTTGATCAATTTCTGAATATGTTTGCTATTTTTGACCTTATTTATTAATTTTTCAACTCTAGAAATTAGTTTTAATAGCCGAAAAATACATGTATTATTCCAAAAAAATTGAGAATATTCCGAATCAGATGGCCAACACCTTGGCCGTCTGACCATCAGAAGCTAGTAGTGTGGTTGTTTGATGCTTAATTATTCTAGATTTTTTTGGCCAATTTCTGAAGGTCTGTTCTCTTTTATTCGATTCCCTTTCACCTGAAGTTTTGACAGATGTTAGTTTAGCATGTCTACTATGTGTACACAAAATTTTATATTTTTATAAAATCATTTGGTATATATTCCATGAATTTATTTATAGTCTATATAATATGTCCTGACAACATCTTCAGTTGGATTTTCGAGTGTTATAACTCCTTCAGTTAAAATCCAAATCTTACAAAATTTTATGGAGACATTTGTCATATTTTCCTTGACCTTCCTATAAAGTTTGAGAATTTTATAACCCCCATTTGATATTTATTTTACCCTCTATTTTGATTTGCTGAAATTTTGTTAAAAGTCTTATTTTCGAATTCGAAGCGGGAGTCCGAAATCATTTCAAATTGATACAGAAATTGATGAAACTTTGTCCCCATGTTTCATTTGACCTACTTGTCATGTTAGACAATTTTGGATATTTTTCAAATCTATTTGCTATTTTTGGACCTATTTATTAAATTTTCAGCTTCAGAAATTAGGTTTAGTACCTGAAAAATATGAATAGTTGTCCGAAAATTATGAGAATATCCTTGGAGCATATTCTTCTTTCAAAAAATCTGTTAGTATCATCTGTGTTTAGATTTCACAACTATATGATCATAATGACTCTTTAAGTTGTTATTTTATAAGTAAAAGCATGTATTTTCACTTATAATTATACGTAGCACTTTGTTAAGTCGATTTCTACATCTATACTCATCTTATGCTTTCTATTATGTGTGTCATATTTTTATGACCATATTTGGATATTGTCATCTTAAAGAGATGTATGGTCCGGTTCCGATGTAAGTATCCATATTGGATATGACATTTGAATCTAAGGACAACAGATGGAATCCTGATTTTCAGCCGGCTAAACTAGGAGACGGTGATATATAATGCCTTGACGGTTTGGAGTTGGGTGGTGTTAGTCTTAGGTGGCCTATAAGTCAATATGACTTTGTAATCTCATTCATTTATTAATATAATGGCATTATTCATTATGTGTAAATTCGTATTATTATTGTCTCATAATGAAATCCGTGAATATGTGCGATAGTAATCAGATTATGATGAGATCATACTAGTGAGACTGATCACTTAAACACACATATTCTTAATAGTTCATAGTCGGAGGATATCTAAGAAGGACATCGGATATCCGGTTAGACTAGTACAGATTACTCATGCTCATACAATGAGGGTGACTGATCTCATAGTCACTTGTGTGGAGACACTAAGGCGAATCTGTAGGTGCTCATTCGAGAATGAATTCACTGAACTGATCCGAATGAATCGCTGGATGGTGTAGTACCTTATTGTCAACCAACTAGATTCTATTGTCGCAGTTGCGTAGACGGTCCTCGGACCTGAGACACCAAGGACACCTTGTCAGTAGACTTATGTACTTTGACCTTGGTTTATGAATCTCTAACCACGAGATTCTAAACAACTAAGGGTCGGGTACAGCGGAATACTGTCGAAGAAAATTGGGTGTCAATAAAAAATCATTCGCTCTCGGTATTTAGAGAGAAAATGCTTTATGAAGGATGCGCGGAAGTCCCTAGCCAGGGCGGATGATAATATCGGGAAATGAGTTTTTCGATATTATACGGCAGCATCCGATCTAAGTGAGTCGACCGGTTAGGGTTTGACAGTATACTATACCCTCAGTTGACTCGAGAGCATTGTACGAATGAAGGATTATATCCACGTGGTAACTGTCGGCAGAAAGGTTCCAAGAGTGGGTTACTTAACCCCGATACCTTCCGGGTTCACGCGGTGTTGCTTGGCACCCAACGTGATCGGAGGCCCGATCGAATTGGATGTGCGACATTGATTCAATTGATTAATTAATTAATATGAGTTATTAATTGATTAATCAGGCCAGTGAGGAGTCACTAGGCTTATTGGGCCATTAATCGGACTGTTTATTGGGCCTAGAGGGTCACACACAAATGATTTTCAAGGTGATGGATAAATAAGTGGGTCTTATATAAACTGGCGATTTTCATGAAAAACCGCGCAGTTAATATAAAATGTAGCGAACATGCTGAGCAGGTCAAGCTGCTGCTAACCCTAGCCGCCCCTCTTCTCTTCCCCTCTCTCTCTCTCTAGCGTCCCAGGCCAGTTTGGATCTCCGGTCGGCTCCACCGCTTGTCCGACTCCCGTCCAACGGGAAATCAACCACGCGTCGTGGCGGTCGTTGCGGCGAATGGCGAAGGATTCGAGGGCTGCGACGAGCCAGGAACGTGAGGATATCCATCGCATGGACTTCGCTAGAGGATGGGCGCTTGCCCGATAATGGACTCTAGCGGTGTTACACCGACGGAGCCATTCGGACGCGGATCCGAATCCACGCGCGGTAATGTCCGATTACCATTCTAATCCGGTTTTAGTATTTTCGAAATAGGAAACAGATCGCAGATAGATTAATTTTATTCCGCTGCATTTTGCGATCCGGAGAAACACGAGAACCCAACAGGTGGGAATTAGATTCTTTAGTTGTGTATAGTAATCAAGACGTCTGCATCATTGCCTAGATTCTTTAGTATATGTGTAGGGCTCCTTATGTTGTGGTTTGGGTGCATGTCCGTTAACAATTTGATATGATATGTTTAATATGATTTGTCTAACATATAATCCGATACTCATAATCTATTATGTCTCATTTAAACTCAACTTATTCTTTAAAATTTTATATACACATTATCCTTTGAATTTGTTCCATGCATAAGATCTATATTTGCTCATATGCCATAATTTGATTAGATTTGTTGGACTACTATGCCATGCTATTCGTTATGTGATATATGATAAGCTCAGTTTGATGTAAGATATGCTCAATTAGATATGTAAGATGTTCATTACATGGCTAGTAGATTTGATAAGTCATATGTGAAATTCGATTTGTCCATCATACTAAGTAAGTTATATATTATTCAACCTGGTCATGCTATCAGAAAACACATCTGATTTGATAAACTTATATGTGATCATGTTTTGTATCATATTCTTATTTGAAATATATGTAGAACTGTGAATTCTAATTAGTTAGTTATCATTACTTTTCAACTATTATATTGTTTAGCATTTGGTGGGTCTCATTTCCTACTGAGTGGTTGTACTCATAAATCTTATTAACATTTTCATAGTCTACTGAGGAAGCATAATTTGATTCTTGATTTGATGAAAATCTTTAGATTAGAAGACTTCCAATGTTATCTAGGTAGATTTGCTTATTTGTTTAGTAGATTGATGTATAAAGAAGATAGAGAGATATATATACTTTTCCATTTCTTTAATAAGTAAGGTGTTTTTATTTCATATGGAGATTCGGTATACTTTGAGATCCTAGTATTGATGTTATACACTTGTGAAATTATGGTATTGACAATAAAAATTTTATTAGATTATTTTGATGATAAATGACATGTTTATTGCTTTGGTTATTTTCTCATCATTCATATCCGATTTGTATGCTATTTTGATCTATAGTTGCATAACTTGAATCCGAAGTGAGCCTAGATGACTGAAGCAGATCAGAGGCGTAACAATGTAGTATCAAAACAGATGAATCATGAGAGAATATTAACCATTATCATATGATCATGAGCCATACCAATTTGATTTAAGAGTATGGGTAGGACAAATGAGGTAGATTTAAATTATGAAGATTAATGCCAGTCTAAAATCTCAAATAGAATCTAATTGACTTTTGTTTGTATTGAATTTCAAGCGATGCCGATCATGAGAACTGGGGCTGGGAATAGGTCTCCCATCGTCCGACCAATTAGTAGAGAAGTCTCCTATGAAGGGAGGCTCAACTTGTAACGAGACCCAGACACCTGGTTAGGGAGTTGTGCATGCCAAACATATGGCTATGCCCCAAGGTGACTTTGGCACCTCTTTACAGACCTTCCAAGGCATGGTCCAGACCATGCAAGCACAGATTGCCTTGCAGGCTCAGGCGAAAAATTCGGGCGCCACAATCATGGACAAATTCAAGAAGCTGGGTCCTCCTTTTAAGGGGGAGAGCAAGCCCAAAATTGTTGAAAATTGGAAAAGGCAGATAGAGAAGATCTTTGAGACCATTAATTGTGCTGAAAAGAGCAAGGTCCAACTGGTGACTTTCATGCTAAAGGATCGAGCTGATTCTTGGTGGAGCTCGGTCACGAGGACTATTTTTGCTTACCACGTGGGGTCCATTCAATGGGCTGAGTTCTTAGATGAGTTCAAGAAGAAGTACTTTCCATCAGATGTTTGGGATGCCAAAGTGCAAGAGTTCCTCAACTTGGCACAAGGGAGTTTGACTATGACCGAATTGTTGGGATCGCTGTGTCGGGATCCGATCCTAAAACGCAGCGGAATAAAAAAATATATATTTGGGATCGGATCTGTCCCGTTTCGATCCTAGAAATAAAATTGGTGTAAATCGAATTTACCTTACGCGGATTCGTATCCGCGTCCGTTTTCCGGTTCCGTCAAAGCGATGCCGCAAGTCGCGCAGATGCCCGACCTCTAGCGGTATCCACGCGGTTCTCCTCGCGATGGATCGTCCTCGCTTCCTCGCTCGCTGTGGCGTTCGTAGATCCAGTCTGGCTGCGTGTAATCTGCCGCGACATGCGGATTCGGAATCCCCGCCGAACGAAAAGTGGAGCAGTTGGGAACCGCACGCCCAGAAGAGAGAGAAAGGGAGAAAGAACGAATGACGGCTAGGTCAGGGTTGCTGGCCCCGGACGTAGAATCCGTTCTTTTATAATAAGTCAGTTTGCGGTTTTTCATAAAAACCCAGACTTATCCGAAATCATGTCGGATTATCCATCGACTTGAAAACTATTTGCGTGTGACCCTCTAGGCCCAAATACCAGTCCAGTTAATAGCCCATTAAGTCCAGTAACCCTTTACTGACCCACTGAATTAATTAATATCCTTATATTCAATTAATCAGCCGAATTTAATGTCCCATAATAAATTCGGATGCACTGCCGACCACGTTGGATGCCAAGCAACATCGCGTGATCCTAGATGGCACTGGGGTTATCGCAACCCTCTATTGGAACCTTTCTGTCATCGGTTAGCGTGCGGATATAATCCTTCATCCGTACAATGTTCTCGAATCGATCTAGGGTATGGTTTACTGTTAAACCCTATTTGGTCGATTCACTTGAATCAAATGCCGCTAATCTGAATCCGATAACTCCTTATCGATTACAGAGTCCACCCTGGCAAGGGACTTTAAGCGCATCATTCCCGGAACATTCTCTCTGAAACTACCGAGAGCGGATGATCCCGTATTGAACACACAATTACCTTCGAGGGCATTTCCCTGAACCCGATCGCTTGACTTATTGATAACCTATGGTTAGGGATTCGTTCGTTAAGGTCAAAGCTCAGAAACCTACCAATAAGATATCTTTGGAGTCTCAGGTCCAAGGATCATCCACGCAACCGTGACAAATGAATCGAGCTGGCTAACAGTGAGGTGATTACCATCCAGCGATTCATAGTCGGATCAGTTCAGTGAACTCATTCACCAATGAGCACCTACAGGTCCAGTATAGTGTCTACACACAAGTGACTTATGGGATCAGTCACCCTCATCATATGAGCTGAAGTAACATATACTAGTCTATCCGGATGTTTGATGTCCTATCTCAAACATCCTATGACTAGGAACAATTAAGAACATATGTTTATAAGTCTTCGGTCCCGTAATTATGATCTCATCATAATCCGAAGACTATTGCACATGTTCATGGACTTCATCGTGATACGATAAACATAGATCGAATTAATTACACACAATGAATTATTGCCATTTATTAATAATCTGAATCAGTACATAGTATCGGATTGGCTTTGAGACCATCTAATACTAACAATCTCCCACTTGGACTAAAGCCAATCACTTTTATACAGAATACCCATATTCTCTAAGTGACGCTCAAAAACATTTTGAGACAAAGGCTTTGTAAGTGGATCTGCTATGTTGTCGGCTGAGGGAACCTTTCCACCACGACATCTCCTCGAGCTATAATCTCTCTGATCAAATGAAAGCACCGCAGAATGTGCTTCGACTTCTGATGAGACCTCGGCTCTTTTGCTTGAGCAATCGCCCCCTTGTTGTCACACAACAGTGGGACGGGACCAGATATGCTTTCCACCACACCAAGATCGCCGATGAATTTCTTCATCCATACAGCTTCCTTGGCGGCTTCAGCAGCAGCAATATACTCGGCTTCCGTTGTCGAATCAGCAGTGGTTTCCTGCTTGGAACTTTTCCAGCTCACTGCTCCCCCGTTGAGTGTGAAAATAAAACCTGATGTTGACTTGCTGTCATCAGGATCAGACTGAAAACTCGAGTCAGTATATCCTTGCAGCTTCAAGTCTCTTCCTGCATAGACTAGAAATAGATCCTTAGTCCTTCTCAAGTACTTAAGGATTCATTTCACAGCCTTCCAGTGTTCATCACCTGGATCTGCCTGATGTCTGCTCGTAACACTTAGAGCATATGCTACATCAGGTCTGGTACATAGCATGGCATACATGATGGACCCTATGGTAGAAGCATAGAGGACTTTATCTATCACAGCCCTCTCTTCAGGTGTCTTGGGAGACTGACCTTTAAAGAGTGAAATTTCATGTCTCATCGGTATGAGACCTCTCTTGAAATTTTCCATGCTAAACCTTTTGACAATGGTTTCTACGTACATGGATTGGGTTAAAGCTAGCATCTTCTTTGATCTATCTCTATAGATCCGTATTTCTAATACGTAAGATGCTTCTCCCAAATCCTTCATAGAGAAGTTCTTTGACAGCCATATCTTTACTGATGACATCATTCCTACATCATTCCCAATGAATAGGATGTCGTCAACGTAAAGAACCAGAAATGTGATTGTGCTCCCACTGTTTTTCTTGTATACACATGACTCATCTTCATTCTTAATGAAGCCATAAAATTTGATTGCCTCATCAAATCTTATGTTCCAGCTTCGGGATGCTTGCTTCAGTCCATAAATGGACTTCTGCAACTTGCATACAATGTCTGGAGATTCTTTGGATGTGAATCCTTCTGGTTGTATCATATACACCTCCTCCTCAAGATTTCCAATGAGGAATGCAGTCTTCACATCTATCTGCCAGATCTCATCATCATGGTAGGCAACAATGGCGAGAAGAATTCTGATGGACTTAATCATAGCAACGGGTGAAAAGGTTTCGTCATAGTCAACACCTTGTCTTTGACGATAGCCTTTCGCCACTAATCTTGCTTTATAAGTCTCAATACGTCCATCTGCACCGATCTTTCTTTTAAAGATCCATTTGCAGCCGATAGGTACTATACCATCGGGTAAATCCATCAAGTTCCAAACTTGGTTGATATACATGGACTGTATTTCAGAATTCATGACTTCCCGCCATTTCCTGGCCTCTAGACTTTCAATGGCCTCCTGGTAAGTCTTAGGATCATTATCCTCATTATAGTGTATCCTCGAAACATCCAAATTAATAATGTCCCATATATCTTTCTGGTGGTTTAGGTACTCTTTCAGACCTACGAGGTTCCTGTGTGTCACTTTGAACAAGTTCAGAAACTGAGATTTCATCTGATGAACCATTGTCAGTTTGTGGGTCTAGAATTTTTTCCAGTGTTACTTTACTCCCACTGTCCTTCTGGAGAATATAATCTTCTTCCAGAAAGATAGCTCTTCTGGCCACAAACACATTTTGTTCGCCAGGATAATAAAAGTAATATCCATAAGTTTCATTTGGATATCCCACAAATTTGCATTTGTCAGTTCTGGATTCCAGCTTATCTGCGTCGTGTCTTTTAACATGAGCATGACATCCCCAGACTTTAACATGTTTAAGGTCTGATTTCCTTCCATTCCATATCTCATATGGAGTGGTCTCAACAGATTTGCTGGGTACCTTGTTCAGGATTTACATAGCCGAGCTAAGTGCATATCCGCATAAGGACACTAGTAATTTGGACATGCTCATCATGGATCGCACCGTTTCCATTAAGGTGCGATTTCTCCTTTCTGATACACCATTCATCTGAGGTGTATAAGGAGGTGTAAGCTGAGAAAGGATACAATTATCCTTTAAGTATTTAATGAACTCTGTACTCAAGTATTCACCACCCCGATCAGATCGGATGGTTTTTATACTCTTTCCTGTTTGTTTTTCTACTTCATTCTTAAATTCTCTGAATTTCTCAAAAGCTTCAGATTTATACTTCAATAAGTATATATATCCAAACCTTGAGTAATCATCAGTGAATGTAATGAAGTATGAGAAACCACCAATGGCTTGGGTTGACATAGGACTACATACATCTGAATGTATGAGTTCTAATATGTCTTTGGCTCGTTCTCCAGTTCCACTAAATGGAGACTTAGCCATTTTACCCATTAAACATGACTCACAGGTTGCATATGATTCATAATCAAATGGATCCAAATATCCATCTTTATGCATCCTTTGGAGTCTATTTTCACCAATGTGTCCAAGTCTACAATGCCACAAGTAGGCTTTGTTCATTTCATACTTACTTCTTTTAATTGAAGAACCGATATGTAAATTATCATGAGACACATTCAATAGATACAATCTATTGGACAAAATAGCAGAAGCTATTAATTTATTTTCGAAATAAATTGAACAACAATTGTTCCCAAAATTTAAATTGTATCCAATTTTATCTAAGCATGAAATAGAAATGATGTTCCTTATTATGCTAGGTACATAATAAGATTCATCAAATAAAAATGTGTCTCCTGATGGTAGCTTGAGCTTCACTGTCCCCACAACGATCGCCGCAACTCTTGCGCTGTTACCTAGTCTCAGCACCACCTCACCGGTCCTCAGCTTACGCCTTCTTGTCAGTGCCTGCACAGAATTACAGATATGAGATACACATCCAGTATCTAATACCCATGATGTACAATCTCTAATTGACAAGTTTACATCTATCATATAGATACCTGAAGCGTCTTGCTGCTTCACAGTTCTTTGAGTCTTGTCCTTGAGGTATTCTTTGCAATTCCTCTTCCAATGCCCTTTCTGGTGACAGTAGAAGCAATCATCTTTCTCAGCACTTTTACCTTTGTCTTTCTTGGTAACCTTTGCCTTTCTCTGAACCTTCTTCTTATTCTTTCGAAAAGCTTGGACTGCAAGTCTTTTTCTGTTGGTCTTACCAACTATTAGGACTTGGGGTTTATCCTTCACAAGGTTCCCCTCAGCAGTTTTTAACATGTTCAGCAGTTCAGCGAAGGTGGCCTGGATCTTGTTCATGTTAAAATTAACGATGAACTGAGCATATGACGGTGGAAGAGAAGACAACACGAGGTCTGTGTGCATCTCCTTGGGAAGTGTAATCCCAAGAGCATCCAGCCTTTCTACCCACTCAATCATCTTCAGCACGTGATTCTGTACTGAAGTTCCATCTACCATCTGAGCCTTGAACATATTCTTCGATATCTCATATCGTTCGATTCTGCTCTGCTCACCAAATAGCTCCTTCAAATGGAGCATGATGGATCTAACATCCATCTCTTCATGTTGCCTCTGCAACTCATTGCTCATAGAGGCTAACATATAGCATTGGGCCATGGTGGAATCTTCCTTCCATTTTTCATACGCTATCATTTCCTCCTCTGGAGCATCCAATGCTGGTTCAGCAGAAGGTTCATTATCCAAGACGTAGGCAATTTGCTCAGACCTGAGGACTATCTTCAGGTTTCTGAGCCAGTCTGAGTAATTGGTGCTTGTCAAACAGTTGGCATCAAGTATGCCTCGCAATGGATTATGGTGCGACATTCTTGCCTACAGGAGATAATCAATTGATATTTAGCAGATATTCAGATTAACTAAAACAAGATATGGTCTTTTATTATCTAGTTTTACTCCCACTAATTTTGGACGGACTGTATAACCTTCAGATATACAGAACGGGAGACGCCGACTGTCTCCTAGTGGGGATCAGAATCTCCAAGCATCACAGTATGACCTCGGGTAAACACGTAGTATCATACCGCTATCTCAGAGCAATCATCTCATGATAATTGCAACTCCTTGCAATATCCGATCATATTTTGGCTCCCAAGTTTAATGGTCCCGGGTAAACACAGTAGACCATTATCCTCGATCTAAGCTTTACCATCAATACGTGACAGAGTAAAGTAGAAATATAGTTCCCGGGTAAACACGTAGATAACTATATCGTTCATCTACTCTTATCCAAAGGCATCTAATGCTATGATCAACAATTCTCTCATCAGTTAATGGCAAACTTCGGGTAAACACATAGTATCTGCCACCACCGAATTAAGTTCTATTAATCATATTGATGGAGAGCCACACGGTACATTCTCAATGACTCGCGCTACGACTTAGAGTTTGTAACGAAGGTTTTACTTATTTAATTTGGTCTCATCCTAGGTGATAGTATTAAATATATCGAATATATTATAAATACTAATAACCTAGCAGATATTAAGCACACGCATCACATACATGTCATTAGTGTGGTCATGGACGGTACTGCGGTTTGACTTGAGCCAGACAGTCAAACGCACACACATACACAATATAACAACTTATATCATGACTCTGCGAACCCATGGATTCAATGAACTCCTTCATTTTCATCTGGTCGGCAGTTGTGGATCATCCTCGCTCCGCACGCAGCCGCCTCGATCAAATTACATCGTAATTCTCAATTACATGATAATTTAAATGAGGAAGCCTTATGGCGATTACATTAAGGAGGAAGGTAGAAGTACATGGGAATATGAGAGGGAGAGGTTCGCAGACCTCTATTTATTAATAAACAATAAACCACACAATCATATTCCACATCCACAATTAATGCTCGTCCATGACCACCATGTGTTTTATTTAAACAAACCACACATGAATTGCACATCAAATGGCCAAATAAAATTTTCGAAAATAATAATAATTTTAGGTTTCATAAAACCAAGGACCAATCAAAAATTAGATTTAGAATTTTTGAAAAATTAATTTATGCATGCTTAACTTAAATCGAATTTAAACAAGAAATTTATAACACATAAAATATGCACAAATCCTAAAATCAATGGTTTAGAAATATTCCATGCTTAATTTGAACCATTCAAATATTTGTGGGGATATTTAACAATTAAATATGACAATTAATCTAACAACTTAGATTAATTATTTGAATTAACAACATTTGTTAATTAATTATGAAAATTCATAATCTTATTATTATGACCTAAAAATTAATAATTTAAGATTTATTATTAAAATCACATTTTAATAATAAAACGAAATTAAATTAATTTCAACATGCCCCCAAAATAATTTAAAATAATTAAATGGGGAAGGGTCCAAAGGGCTCAGCCCTGCTGAGCCCCTGGCTCGGGCCGCCTGGCATGAGCCAGGGCCCAGCCGGGTCGGGCCCGGTCGGCGGCTAGGGAAACCCTAGCCGCCCGGCCGAACCGCCCGAGGGTTCCCTGCACAACAGGGAACTCGACGGCGCCGCCCCCCTTTTAGGGGTCTTCTCCGGCGCCGATCTCGGCGGCGGCCAGGAACCGCGCCTTGCCGCCGGCGAAGCCCTTACCTCCGGCGAGGTTCGGCGACCGGCGGCGGCCCAGGCGGTGCTCCAGAAAGGGGTTTTTACGCTTTCCCTTTTTCTTCAAAAATTCTATTTTGTAGGTTTCTCAAACCCGTGGAGAGGAAGAAGAAGGTCCATGACCGATCTTCCATGGCTTTCCATGCCACCAACAACTCGACCAGGGTCAGTGGGCATGATTTACAGTGATTAAAACCCCTTAAGATCCATCTTTATGGATCCGACCTTATCAAAAATACCTCGTTCTTCGTCCAACGAAGAACACGACGAAAAACCCCCAAAAATAATATTTTTCTTCAGATTTAAATTGCGATCTTATCGCAGTAATCATCTAATGAATTTAAATCTTTCAAGAAAATAAATTTAAGCATGGAATAAATTCAAAAACCATAATTTTAGAGACCGAAACGGCGAAAACACAGTGGAACCTGGCTCTGATACCACTGTTGGGATCGTTGTGTCGGGATCCGATCCTAAAACGCAGCGGAATAAAAAAAAAAAATATTTGGGATCGGATCTGTCCCGTTTCGATCCTAGAAATAAAACCGGTGTAAATCGAATTTACCTTGCGCGGATTCGAATCCGCATCCATTTTCCGGTTCCGTCGAAGCGATGCCGCAAGTCGCGTAGATGCCCGACCTCTAACGGTATCCACGCGGTTCTCCTCGCGATGGATCGTCCTCGCTTCCTCGCTCACTGCGGCGTTCGTAGATCCCGTCTGGCTGCGCGTAATCCGCCGTGACATGCGGATTCGGAATCCCCATCGAACGGAAAGTGGAGCAGTTGGGAACCACACGCCCAGAAGAGAGAGAAAGGGAGAAAGAACGAATGACGGCTAGGTCAGGGTTGCTGGCCCCGGACGTAGAATCCGTTCTTCTATAATAAGTCAGTTTGTGATTTTTCATAAAAACCCAGACTTATCTGAAATCCTGTCGGATTATCCATCGACTTGAAAACCATTTGTGTGTGACCCTCTAGGCCCAAATACCAGTCCAGTTAATAGCCCATTAAGTCCAGTAACCCTTTACTGACTTACTGAATTAATTAATATCCTTATATTCAATTAATCAGCCGAATTTAATGTCCCACAATAAATTCGGACAGACTTCCAATCACGTTGGATGCCAAGTAACATCGCGTGATCTTGGATGGCACTGGGGTTATCGCAACCCTCTATTGGAACCTTTCTGTCATCGGTTAGCGCGCGGATATAATCCTTCATCCGTGCAATGTTCCCGAATCGACCTAGGGTATGGTTTACTGTTAAACCCTATTCGGTCGATTCACTTGAATCAGATGCTACTAATATGAATCCGATAACTCCTTATCGAACACAGAGTCCGCCCTGGCCAGGAACTTTAAGCGCATCATTCCCGGAACATTCTCTCTCAAACTACCGAGAACGGATGATCCCGTAATAAACACACAATTACCTTCGAGGGTATTTCCCTGAACCCGATCGCTTGACTTATTGATAACCTATGGTTAGGGATTCGTTCGTCAAGGTCAAAGCTCAGAAACCTACCAACAAGATATCTTTGGAGTCTCAGGTCCAAAGATCATCCACGCAACTGTGACAAATGAATCGAGCTGGTTAACAGTGAGGTGATTACCATCCAGCGATTCATAGTCGGATCAATTCAGTGAACTCATTCACCAATGAGCACCTATAGGTTCAGCATAGTGTCTCCACACAAGTGACTTATGGGATCAGTCACCCTCATCATATGAGCTGAAGTAACCTATACTAGTCTATCCAGATGTTTGATGCTCTATCTCAAACATCCTATGACTAGGAACAATTAAGAACATGTGTTTATAAGTCTTCTGTCCCGTAATTATGATCTCATCATAATCCGAAGACTATTGCACATGTTCATGGACTTCATCGTGATACGATAAACACAGATCGAATTAATTACACACAATGAATTATTGCAATTTATTAATAATCTAAATAAGTACATAGTATTGGATTGGCTTTGAGACAATCTAATACTAACACGAATATGAGGCCAAGTTTGTGGAGCTTGAGCTCTATGCCCTGCGCTTCTTTACTAATGAGGAGGAGTGGGTGAGGAAGTTTGTGCATGGACTCCGTGGAGCTATTCTAGGTAGGGTAGCTCCACCTCAACACAGGAATATGGCAGACACTCTGGAGACGACTTATATTATAGAGCAAGAGCAAGATGCTTTCATGGCAGAAAGGAAGAATCAAGATAAGAAAAGAACTAATGCACCACCTCAGCGCAAGGGATTTGTTCCGAAAAGAAGTTTGTTCCAGCTACTGCATCCGGCGTAAAGAGGGTGGAGTATCCACTCTGTTCGAAGTGTGAGCTTCGTCACCCGGGTGACAAGTGTTAGATGATGGTTGTCAAGTGCTTTGGTTGTGGAGAATCAAGGCACATGGATCGTGACTGCCTTAAGCTAAAGGGCAATTCTATGGTTGGAGCACCGACAAAGGGAAAGGCACATGTCTATATGCTAACCAATAAATATGTGGAAACTGATGAAAGCACCAACAGGGCTACAAGTACTCTCTTAGTCAAAGGCACCCTTGCTCAAGTTATGTTTGATTCCGGTGGTACATATTCTTTTGTTTCCATCGGGTTTATTGATTCTTTAAAGAGTATCGTATTTTTGGAGGTACCACCTCTGACTATCACCACAACTACTGGTGAGGCATTGATTTCCATATTTATGGTGTCTAGCCTTCATGCTTACATAGTAGATCAGGATATGTTTGCATGGTCCTATATTATTGATATGGTAGACTTTGATATCATATTGGGTATGGATTTTCTATAAAAGCATGATGCATTGCTAGATTGTCGTAAGAAGAGGGTGATATTCCAAGGTCCTGGGTTTGAGGATGCCTTTTATTTTTAGTGTTCGAAGAATAAGTTTGGAAGGGTGTTTGTCTCTATACTGAAAGCAGAGAAGTTAGTTAGTCAAGGTTGTGAGACATTCTTGGCTAGTGTGGTGATGGATAATGACACAACCAAAATGGTGCAAGACATTGAAGTGATTCAGGATTTTCCCGATGTGTTCCCTACCTATCTGTCCAGTTTGCCGCCATCATGGGAGATCAACTTCACTATTGATCTTATGTCAGGGACTACAACCCTATTTACAAGATACCATACATAATGGCTTTTATCGAGTTGGCATAATTAAAGAAGCAACTATAAGAACTTATGGACAAAGGTTTCATACACCCTAGTGTGTCACCATGGGGTGCACTAGTGCTATTTGTCCAGAAGGAGGATGGGTCTATGCGGTTGTACGTCGATTATCGCAAAATCAATCAGGTCACTATCAAGAACAAATATCATTTACCAAGGATTGAAAACTTGTTTGATCAGCTGCAATCTGCAAAGGTTTTCTCTAAGATTGATCTTCGATCTAACTATCATCAGCTATGGATCAAGGATGAAGACATCCCTAAGACGGGGTTCCGTACAAGGTACGGTTACTATGAATTCTTAGTCATGCCTTTTAGACTGACCAATTCTCCTACTACTTTTATGGATTTGATGAATCGAATATTTCAGCCATACTGATAGAATTGGGTGGGCTAAAAGCCAATCACAGACTCAGTTTTGTACATTCTAGTTCAGAATTTTAATAAAGGCGTTCCTTTTGTTATGTGGATTTTGTATGTTTATCTATCGTAATAAAGTCTATAGACATATGTAATGGATATTGAATCATGATGAGATCATGATAGTGAAATCAATCTTCTGCAAATATATGTCTTAAATTGTTCCCGATCATAGGATATTTGAGATGGACATCAAATGTGCAAAAAGATCGGCACAAGTTATATCTGCTCATGTGATGAGGGTGAATGATCTCACATTCACTTGTGTGGTAGCACCAAGACAAACTTGTGAGTGCTCATTAGAGAATGAGTTCACTGAACGGATCTGAATCAGAATCCCTAGATGGTCATTATACCTAACTATCAACCAGCGTATTAAGTTGTTGCAGTAGCACAGTTGGTCCTTAGACCCGAGTCACCAAAGATGTCTTGCTTGTAGACTATTGTGTCTTGATTTCTAACTTATGGACTTTAGCCATAAGGTCCAGGATAGTCAGTCTTTCAGACACAGTGGAAAGCTTACAAAGAAAATTGAGTGAACAATAGGGGATCACTCACTCTTGGTATACTATTGGAGAAAGAATGCCCTATGGACATGTATTAAAAAATTCCTAGTCAGGGTCATCTGAAAGAAGTGACTTTCCAGCAGTTAACTGAGTACTAGATACCATCCAGACAATGCTTTAAGGGGTTTGACAATGAAACCATATCTCTGCATTGTTGGGGCATTAGATGGGTGAAGGACTATATCTGTACGGTATCTGCAGACGGACAAGTTCTATAATGAGAATGGTATCCCTTATATCTTATGGGATCATGAGGTAGTGTTTGGTGCCGTTCCTGGTCAAAAGGTCTAGTGGATTCATCATCAGATGATAATCTATTAAATTATTAAATTAATTATTTAACATATAATATTTAAATAATTAATTAATAAAAATTAAACTTAAGAAGGAGTTCTAAGTTTAGTGGCCTAAAACTAGATTGATATATGAACCTAGAGGGTCACACACATATGAGTTCTCGATAGACAGGAAGAGATGTGAAATATGTAATTATCTGGATTTTTGTGAAAAATCATAAGATAACCATGGCATATTTACCCTTTTTATTGGAGACGTTTATCTTAGGCCAAGCTCTAGATATATGTTTTAGTATTATCTCTCTCTCTCTATAATAAGAGAGTAATAAGAGACCAAAAGTGGGTTGTACGTACACAACACTATCATCTCCTCCCATCTCTCTCTCTCTCCTAATAAGGTGCGTCCATCTCCTCTCTCCCCTCCTCAATATGCACGGTGGAGACTTTGAGGTCCAGTCGACGTCTTCAAGTCGGAGAGAGAAACTCGTCTACATCGAGAGTTCGTGTGGATATCTTTAGAGATTGTGTGTCTGCACAATTAGCACAACAGTACTTCGTACGGGAGATTCGAAATCCCGCTAAAGTGAAGAACTGTTTTTCATGATCTATTTTTGATCTGTTTCGATCTGAGCACCGATACTATATGAAATCATTTTTCTCCCGCTACGTTTTTGTGTGATTCCTATTAGTGGTATCAGAGTCAGGTTACTGACTTGATCGAAAACGGCATCATTTTATCATTTTTCACGTAATTCATTCACGTTATGCGTTCGGGCCCCATGTTCACAGACACGTACGGTCGTTCGTATGATGATTTAGTTGCGTTCTACTTTTTAGGGTTGTTCCCTAATCTTAAGGGATCCTGCCAGTACCCTTACCTTGTCGTTTCGACCATCGGGTTGCTCACACAGTTGTGGTGAAGTTGCTGCCACAACAATGCGTTCATGTGATGAATAGGGCATGTGTGGGATTTTTTTTTCCCCTGGATCCTCTATATCCAGACGTTCGGATGTTTTGAGTACATTGGCGGCAATGTCTGGACGACAGTGAGGTGGACGACGGGTTGGGGAGGGCATTCATGGCATTCGGGAGGCCGTAGGGTTCGTCCCTGGGATCCCTGTCGCCGGATGGTAGCCCCGGCGATGGCAGGCGGCGTCTCCGGCACCGTCCGATGCCACCCCAACTAGCGCAGTGGCCAGCGAGCCCTCCCGCGGGCCTATGCACGTGGCGCTGGCTGCTAGGATTTTAAACCCTAGCCGCGCCATGCAGGCACCCCTGTCGGGCGGCAGGGACGATTGACGCAGGCCACGGATCTGCCCGACCGGGTCCATGGGAACTACGCACGATTCGAACCAGCTGGACCGTACCTAGGGCACCCCTTTAAGCCCGTTAAGGCTCTTTTAATCCCCCTTTTAGCCCGTTAAACCCTTTTAAACCCCATTTTGCAAATTTTAATGAGTTAAATATTTGTTTAAATTATAAAATTTCAATTAACAGTTTCTTTAAAATGTTTAATTAACTGTTGATTAATTTATAGGGTTTAAATCTAATGGGATAGATGTTGATAATTTTTTAAAGTAGTTTTAAATAATTGTTAATTCAATCCCATTTAGCTAATTAAGTTTAGAATATGATTCAAGTAACTTGATTAACTATATTTGTGCATAACCAGGAACGAATTATGTCCAAATGGTTTGGACAAACTTTAGCTTAGCTAAATAGTTTAGTTATTTAAAGTTTTTCAATAATATTGTGAATATTATTATTAAAATTTGAAATAATTGTTATTTCAACTTATGGTATTATATTTTTTATATAAATATTATATCAACATTAATTATGTGATAATTATCTGATGCATTTGATGTGTCATGTTGTGTGTTCTGATGATCATGGACTTAAATTTATCATGTGATGATTTCTATAGTTGAATGCATAGTTTTGATGTGATAGTTTTTTTAAAGACCTACGTGTCCTCCTCTCTCTTCATCTTATCCAAGTTGTACATTCTATCTCCCTCAAATTTGTTCTCCCCTTGATATGATCAAGATTTCTTATTATAATTAAATGTACATTTGTAGGTCTGCGAGTCCAATATTTACTATTATATGTAATTGAAGTGGATTCCGATATGAAGACGGGATCATTTGAAGACACCCTTAGAGCAAGGAATCGCATCAGGTGGAATGTGTGTTGCATGGACGATGCGACACTAGAATTAAGAGTCTATGATCATCTAATTTTATTTTTGCATATATATGTTATTTGTGGATTGTGCTATTAGATGGATATTTCTATTTAAGTATATTTGATATTTCAAATGAAATATTATTAATAGCACTTATTTTCTATCAAAAAAAATTTCAAATACACCATGTTTAAATTTAAGTTGTAAATATGAGATATTTAAAATATTCCACATAATCTACTATCATTATAGAACATAATGATGTCATTATGGAGGGGTGGACAAATGACGTAATTTTATTGTGCTGCCATAAGGAGGATTACGAAGATCTAGGTCCATGCAATGTACGACGTAGTTTTATTGTGCCACAGCAGCCGGCAGGTCCCCACATGCACGTTGATGGGAATGAGAAGGCCAGCCACAGCTGCCGTCCGCAGACTAGCCACCCATCCATCCGATCAGGATGCGACTTCAACAAGGACCAAGTATCCTTCGAATAGCCTCTCTTAATTTCCCACCACGAGCCAAATGCTGGCCATATTTTTAGTCATGTCTCGCTCTCCCTTTGTCTCTCTTGCATGCACATACATATATATGTAGAGAGATGAATTAGAGACAGCCGAATGTTATGGTGCCGTTAGATATTCTGCGTGCAGCCTGGTTCGTACGTGGTAGTTCAGCTGTCCGATGAGGATCACAAGGGTGAAAATCAAATTAAATAAGTAATATACTTCAAATATAGCTCTTGCAACTTTGGTTGGGTAAATCTTTGACCGATATGCACGTTAAAGGGTAGGCTTAGAAGGTTCAAAAAATCTAGATTCAGATGAAATTTCAATATCCGTTCACATGGAGCGGTCACGTCAATATTGTAACAGTACTGATAGGCAAGGCTCATGGCAACCTTAGCCCCACAGTGGCTGCTGCCTACTATGCACCCAGACCACACAAAAGTGTCTATCATACACTTCTTTGTTTTCTCACGGAAGCTACTAATTAATTAAAGGCGGTCTCTTAACTCGTAATGATCAATGGTGGGTTCTTTTTGTCAATATAAAGCGGATCTTTACAAACAAAGTCATTGTCTGTGTTCGTAGTGTTTCCCGTGTCTCCTTTTCTCTCCATTTGTTTTGCGTATTTTCCAAATCCATGCAGGTTTTGTGGAGTCGGGGGTTTAATCAGTGCAAAGGTCAGACAGACAGTGCAGAGAGAGAGAGAGTCAGGAAGTTCCACGTATACTATTACACATCACATCAAATCTCTGAGATCTGTCGACTCTCTCTCTATATTGTCTAACTCCCGTCCATCTATACATTGATTAAACCGGGACTCAGTTTTCTGTGTCCTGCTGCCCGGACCTCCTCCTTTTCCCACTGATTGGAACTAATAAAAAAAACGGCTTCTTAACCCGTAACGATCAATGATGTGTTATCATTGTCACCATGCACGTTGGGTTCGATGGAGCTCCACAAACCAAGCCATCGTTTAAGTAAGTTGGTCGTGTTCCTTCCTTCTTCCACTATTCTACTATCTTTTGATCAGTTTCCAGAGTAAGGATCTCCACAAATAGAGATATTGATGGGCCTGTGGCATGTTTTAGAGTAGGGACCTCCTCAAATAAGAGATTGGAGGAATCTCCTCTAGTCTCCATTCTTTGGAGGATAAGTGGCTGAGCCGACCCTCCACCCTTGTACGTAGGAGCTTGTTTACCTTTTCGATGTTTCCGAATTCTCCAAGAGTGTTGTATTTTTAGGATATCAATATTACATTTTTCAAGTTAATTAGCGCTATATTTTCAATCAAGTATTGTAATATAGTGTTGTCTTAAAAAGGATAATATAATTCTTGATGAGGCAGAATCCGATTCGGCCCATTAAAATAAGTCCAACACAAATCAGTCTAACAGCGGCAGTAAAAGGCCCCCTGGGAGCCTTCGGCCCGTCAGCGGCCCAAAAGCCTTCGGCCCGTTAGCGGCACTGCAGTCCTCGGCCCAACAGGCTTCGGCCCGTCAGCGGTCCAACCCCTTCGGCCCAATAGCCGTGTCCGGCCCACTCCGGTAGAGGACTAAGCACTATGGCGGTTTACCAGTAAGCCCAGAACATAGTCCTATATCGGCTATCACCGTTAACCATCCTCTATCTTCTACTATAAATACACCGCTATTTATTGCCAAAGGTATGTCTCCGTGACCCTCAAGGACCATAGTCCAAATAGCATTAAAACTACTCTTCGTCTTCTGAATCGAATCATCTTCAGAAGCTAACTTAACCGTCGGAGGGGGTTCCTAAGGGCCGAAGCCCGGGACTCCTACTGACCAGTTTCTTCTTCTTTCCCTCATGTAGGGACTCGGTTCGAATCATCGCCGACCTCCCCGAGTCGATCTCGGCCACCGACCTCGGACTCCTCCCTCCGGTCTCGACGCCGATCGCCGGCTGCCCCTCGCCCGAAGGTGACTCGGTTCCGCACCGACCGACCTTCAGCCGCAGGGACTTCGGCCGCGCCTTTCGGAGGCAAGCCGACATCCGACCGAGCGACCATCGGCCTCGGACCTTCGACCGCGTCTCTGCCTCCATCGCCTTCCGGATCTCCGTCGGGCCTCTCCACCGATCCGACCCAGCTCCGGATCCTAAACTTCGGATTCCAGCTTCGGAATCCGGTCGTGATAGCTTCGGCTACATCAATTCTAAAACATAAGTTAACTTAAAAATGTAATGTCAAATAAAAAATACAGCGTTATATTGAGAAAATATTATTTGAAAGTGCAACGTCGACATGTGATTGAAGTTAATGTTTTCTGCCAATGATTGAAGTTAAAAATAAAGAAGACAACTCATAATGTGTATTGAATGTAAGGAACCCAACCTTGGACCCTGGAAGATTGTGGTTTTAGAGTAATCCATCATGACATAACGTATTCCATTCGTGCGTTAATTTTTTGACTGGTTACTTCTAAAACTCTGTTTGCCCTTGAGGTAGTTCATGTCTGCCTCTTCACCTCTTTATTTTATGCTGAAATTGAAACCCTTGTGCACTTGACTAGCGGTCCAGAATTTTGTTGCAGAAACTTGGTCTTTCTGTAGTTGTTGAGTAGATGTAGATTTAGATTTGTTTGGCTGAGTATGTGGTTACTTCTATGACGTCACTGCACTTGGTATGCTAACATCCTTATGGTGCCTGCACTATAAGGAAGATAAGTTTTGTCAGCGAGTATATGTCGACGGCTATCGACACTTATCGACAAAAAGTATATTAGTCGACAGCCAAAATTGAACCGTTGACAATAGACTTATATGTCGACGGCTCATGTAACCGTTTACAAATACATAATATATGTCAATGGCTAGACTATAGTTGTTAACATATGTAGCATATATGTTAACGGCTCCGAGATATCCGTCGACATAAGTAATAAAAAGAAAAAATAAATTTGATTAAAATGATATGTTTACGGATACAAATTTAGCCGTTGACATATCTCTTATATGTCAACGGCTAAGTTTCGAGCTGTAGACAAAAAATATAACACTAAATCATATTCGTTCACAGGCACCCCCAAACCCACACCCTTTACCCCCTCAAACCCACACCCCCTTCGTTCACGAAGTCACCGGCGATCCCATTGCCGCCTCCAACACCATTGCCACCTCCAGCCGCCGGTGACCCCATCGCCATTTCTCCTTCCTCTCTCTCTCTAGACGTTTTTTCAGCCTCGGTTCCTCCGTCGCAATGCAGGCCTCCTCCTCCATCCACATCCCCAAGATGGAGGGCCTCCGCCTCCCTCGCCCCGCTGCCCTGTCGCGGCCCTATGCCGGCGCGCTGCTGGCGCCACCTCGGAACTCTCCCTCAGCCCCAGATCCAGGCCTCCACCGGCTCGCTTGCCTCCTTCCTTGTTCCCTCCGCAGAGATAGAAAGAGAGAGAGAGAGGGATGGATTCCGCCAAGGAACAACAAGCTGGTGATCTCGAGTTCTTCCTCTTTTTCTTCTCTTGGTTCTTCTTTCTCCCATTGATTCAAGTTCCTTTTTTTTTTTTTTTTTTTTTTTTGATTTTTTGGGGTTTTTTTTCAAGCGATATCAGTGAGATACATCGAAGTTGCAGTACCCACTGAGGTCGGCCGGGAAAGGGAAGGATGGGAAGCCGGTGGAGGCCGACGCCTCGGGGTCGTCTGCTTCTAGGAGGTTTGCTTGTGATCCTTTGTTAAAATGCCCGTTTGTTTATTTCTTCAAAAGATTGGATTTTTTTGTTTCTTTGTGTTCTTTCTTCCACTGAAGTATTTGTTCGGTTTATGCAACTTAATAAGGGCAGGATTAAGGTGTTAAAGGGGATGGATACCCTACCGTCTTAGCAAAGCTCTATGACCAAAAGTGGAATGGGGAATAAGAGGATGTCCCCAAATTGGATTGTTTACAAAATTAGGGGAATTATTGGGAAGAACTGGGGGAAGGACTTCTGCTTTTATGAGTCTCAATATGTTTGTGAATTTGCGTGATCATAACCTATTCGAGGAATTTTTTCTTTGATTCATATGTGCATATATAGAATCATTCCGATCTGAAGGTCATATCTTAGTAAAGATGTGGTATTCAATGGTGCCAACTTTGTTCAGGAGATGGATTATTTTTGAAGAAAAATGTTATTTGTAGTCTTTTAATATATACTTGACAGTATTTTATATACATCTTACTTACTAATGTGAATCGATGAGAGGTAGTCTATCTCATTAATGAGATGAATTACTCTTTGTATGGTGTGATTTAAAGGAGTAACTTAAGAGTGCATCTTAAAGGATGTATGAATAACATTATCTATTTTTGCTTGCCCTCAGGTCCACATCCGCTGGCTAGGAAAGCAAGAAAAATTTTCCATCGTGCTAGCTTTACACCTTCTTCACTAGCTAGGTTTGTTTGTGTATGTCATTGGGCTTGTTGCGCCGTTTCCAGTTTAACACTGAAGTGAAGATCACTTGTGTAATGCTTATATAGGTCTTTCATCCATTTTAACATAGAAGTCATCCAAGATAAACTTATTTTAGGTCTCCTTAATTACCATGAGTTCTGGGTATAGAGCACTTGACATGACAGTGAGACTTCTGCCACATAGTTATGTTGGCATAGTGTTTCATGTCCTTAATGTTCACCATTGATATTATAGAAACAAAATTTTGATCTTGTCCAACATGGCTTAATTTGTTATATTGGCACTTAATGCTGGGTTTGAAGAAGAAATTTTCTCAAAAGCTCTTCTGCTTATGTCTATATTTTAGGCATTAGGGTAACATGACAACGATTGTTTCGGTGGGTTTCATCCTTCCTGAATATTTACCACAACAAAACATAAGTTTCATTTCTATGGTCTGGGAAGGAAATGATTTCCTATAAAATGTTTTTGCACTTACATATATTTTAGGTACTACCGAAGACATGATCATGATTGTTTCCATGGTCCTTGCCCTTAACAAATGTTTGTCATAGCAAACTAGTTTTTTATTTCTCATTTTGAGCCAATAAATAAAACTATTTGCAATTTACCATCCACTTTTCAAAGAAATAGAGCTATGATTTTTTATTTATTTTTTTGAATGGCTCACTGGAGCACGATGTTTACATCTTGGTTTATGTCCTTCATACTTAATGTGTTCTACTAGCAGCCAAAAAATATGATCATACTAATTATAAATGTTGCATGTCAATTGTTAAATTTTTTATCTCATAGATTTCATATTATTAATGGTATTTGAGTAAACCTCTGGCCAAGGTGTGATGAGAGAACATGTACCATACACCAAGACAGGAGTGTCAAATGGTGATTTGACAGCTCTGATCAACATAGATACTAATCTAGAGCTTATGAGTCAAAGGGGCCTAGTCGGCATTTATTTTTCTTTAGAGGTGCACTATTTTGGAGTTTGTAATTCATTTGGTTATGGTGCTAGTAACTCTTGTTCAGTTTGTGGGCTAGAATCATGCAAAGCTCCATATAATTACAATACGTATTTGGCTTCAGCTTGGCACTCAGGACTTATTGTGCAACACAATATGAAGTTTTTTGTATGGTTCTTTTTATCAAAGGAAAGGCCCCAAGGCCACTTCTACAAGTATTTACTATGCATTGCCAACTGGTGTCTCTCTTAACTGATTCAATACGAAAAAATGGAAAGTGTCCAGAGTTTTAACAGCTTCCCCTACTGGTCATTCAATTATAGGGACACATGATTATCCAATCCAAGCCCATTTAATGCCTTATCAACCATTGCCCGAGCAACATCTTTGCGTTATTATGGATAAATCGATGTTATCAAAGGCGATTGCCTCGCTCACCTAGTCAATGAGGCAATATGAGGCAAGCCATGAACACACCTGTGGGTTAGGTAGCCTGTTTGGTCTCTGATCCCACCAACCAAGTTTATGCATTGCCACCTTGATATATTTGAGATATATCTTGTAGCAAGTAGCTAGAAATGGCAACAGGAGGATGTATTTATAGTCCTAGGCTAGGATCACATCCCCTGAGCTATATACATATATATTCTTATGGTGGTTCCAATTCTCCTGTGCTGATTAGTGGGTGAGGCTATCTATGAGCTGCAAGACATATATGTTGAGAGCATGTAGTTTGAATTGGAGAGGAGATTGGGATAAAAACTTACCGTTGGTCGAGTTTGCCTATAACAATAGCTTCCATGCCAGTATTAAAATGGCTCCTTTTGAAGCCCTATATAGGATAACCAGCAGATCACCTATATGTTGGGAAGAGTTCGAAGAGAAACAATTGATAGGACCAGACATTGTGTAGGCCAGCACAGAGAACATTCAGCTTATCCATCAAAGGTTAATAGCTGCACAAAATCGACAAAAGAGTTATGTTGATCAGAGGAGAAAAATATCCCTTTTGAAGTCAAGGACCATGTTTTTCTAAAAGTTTTCCCATCAAAAAGAGTTGTTAAATATGGAAAGAGAAGTAAGTTGGCACCCTGCTATATTAGTCCATTTGAAATCCTGCAGAAGGTTGGAGATGCAGCATACCAACTAGCCTTATCACCTGTCCTGAAAGGAGTCCGCAACATATTCCATGTCTTCATGCTCAAGAAATATCTTCATGACCCATCCCATATCATAGGTTATGGTGAGCTCCAAATCTGAGTTATGAAGAACGACCAATGCAAATTTTGGACTTCAAGATAAAGGAGCTCAGCAATAAGAAAATTCCCTTGGTAAAAATCCTATGGAGGAATCAGTCAACAAAAGAAGCTACTTCGGAAATGAAAGAAGAAATGAGAAGAAAGTATCCACATCTTTTCGGTAAGATCCTCACCATATTCAGGCAATTTATTTAGTCAGATTTAAAATGCGAGGACGAATTTTGTTTAAGGGGGAGAGGATGTAGGGACTCACAAATAAATTATACCTATATGAAAACTTTACTTATAATTTTAGGAACTTTATGGTACAATTAGATGGTAATAAGTTTTACCAACATATACATAATTGTAAAAAGGGTGTATTCGTAAATACTTAAAAAGTTTGAAGGCAATTATAAAAAGTTCATGTCTTATGATGCAATAGATAAGTTTTATAGGGTCTTAAGTGAAATTTTCAAGGTTTTTAGATATATCCTCTAATAGTTAAAAAGGGGTTAAATTCAGTGAAGAAGTATTGAATGAGGGTATAAAGTTAATTATAGAAAAATATATGACTAAAATATAATGAGTACAAGTTATTGGTAAAGGATAAGGATACAAATAAGGATTACTAGTAAGATAAAAGATAAGGATACTGGTAAGGTTTCTTAACCTTTAAGTCAAGATATTGGTAAAGGACAAGGATATTGATAAGGTTTCTTAGCCCCTAAGCAACCTCTATGCCACCTCACTAAATACTTATCCTACATCCAAGCAAAGCTTAACCTAAAGAGACACTTATCCCCACCTTAAGGCTTTCCCACCTCTATGAATAGGAGGGTTTGCCCTCCCATTCCATTCCATCCTCTTCTTCTCCAACAAAAGGAAGAGAGAGAGAGAGAGAGAGAGAGGGAGAGTTAGGGAGAAGTGTAGAGAGTTCTTAGTGCCAGTTCGAGATGGCTTGGAGGGCAGCGTAAGGAGGCTTGGAGGGCGACACGAGGAGCTCTATGCCATGCATAAGCAAGCTTCTGATTAAAGGCAAGTACATGGTCCTTTCTCCATGGTTATTTTCCTACCACAAATACCATGTTTTCAAAATATATTTTTCCACAAATGTAAGTATATGCTACTAAGCCAACATGCTGTCAAAATGACATAAGAGCTTATATGAACACCTTGTTGGGTTTTCTCGGTTTCTCCGGATCGCTCACGCAGCGGAAAATAAAAATATTTTACAGCGATCCGTTTCCGTTTCGAAATCTAAAATACAAGATAATCGGATTATCTTTTCTCACCGTGTGCGGATTCGAATCCGCAGCCGTTCGGTTCCGTCGGTGTGACACCGCAAGCCACGCAAACGCCCGGCCTCTAGCGAAGTCCACGCGATCCTCCCCGCGACGGATATCCTCGAGTTCATCGTTCTACGCAGCCCACGAAGCCTCCGCCGGTCGCCGCAATCATCGCCGCAGCGCGTGGACGATTTCCCGTCGAACGGGATTCGGAGAAGTGGCGGAGCAGATCTGGATCTGCCTGGGCGTCAGAGAAGGACAAAAACTGAGGAGGGGCGGCTAGGGTTAGCAGCAGCTTGGCCTGCTCAGCCCGTTCGCTATGTTTTATACTAACCGCGCGATTTTTCACAAAAACCCCCGGTTTATATAAAACCCACTTATTTATCCATCGCCTTGAGAATCATTTGCGTGTGACCCTCTAGGCCCAAGTACCAGTCCAGTTAATGGCCCAGTAAGCCCAGTGACTCCTCACTAGCTTTATTAATTAATTAATAACCCTTTATTAATCAATTAATCAATCGAATTGATGTCGCACATCGAATTCGACAGGGCCTCCGATCACGTTGGGTGCCAAGCAACACCGCGTGAACCCGGAAGGTATTTGGGGTTAAGTAACCCACTCTTGGAACCTTTCCGTCGACAGTTACCGCGTGGATATAATCCTTCATTCGTACAATGCTCTCGAATCAACTCAGGGTATGGCGACCTGTCAAACCCTAACCGGTCGACTCACTTGGATTGGATGCCGCTGATGAATATCGGAAAACTCATTTTCCGATATTATTGTCCGCCCTGGCCAGGGACTTTTGCGCATCCTTCCTAGAGCATTCTCTCTCTTAGTACCGAGAGCGAATGATTCCTTATTGACACACAATTCCCTTCGACGGTATTCCGCTGCACCCAATCCTTGGCGTATTAGAATCCCATGGCTAGAGATTCGTAGACCAAGGTCAAAGCACAGAAGTCCACCGCCAAGGTGTCCTTGGTGTCTCAGGTCCGAGGACCATCCACGCAACTGCGACAATAGAATCAAGCTGGTTGACAGTGAGGTACAATACCATCCAGCGATTCAGTCGGATCAGTTCAGTGAACTCATTCTCCAATGAGCACCTACAGATTCGCCTTAGTGTCTCCACACAAGTGACTTATGAGACCAGTCACCCTCATCATATGAGCAGGAGTAATTTGTACTAGTCTAACCGAATATCCGATGTCCTTCTCGGATATCCTCCAACTAGGAACGATTAAGAATATGTGTGTTTAAGTGATCAGTCTCATTAGTATGATCTCATCATAATCTGATCACCATAGCACATATTCACGGACTTCATTATGAAACGATAATTAACGCGATTTACACATAATGAATATTATGCCATTTTATTAATAATGAACGAGATTTACATTGTTAGATTGGCTTGTAGGCCACCTAAACTAACAATCTCCCACTTGGACTAAAGCCAATCACCTTTATACAATAAGCCCATAGACTCTAGGTGACGCTCAAACAAAATTTGAGCCAACGGCTTTGTCAGTGGATCTGCTACATTGTCGACGGATGAAACTCTTTCCACTACTACATCTCCTCGGGATATGATCTCTCTGATAAGGTGAAAGCGCCTCAGAATATGCTTCGATTTCTGATGAGACCGCGGCTCTTTCGCTTGCGCAATTGCTCCATTGTTGTCGCACAACAGTGGAACAGGCTCAGAGATGCTGGGAACTACGCTGAGGTAGGTGATGAATTTCTTCAACCACACTGCTTCCTTGGCGGCTTCAGCTGCAGTGATGTACTCAGCTTCAGTCGTCGAATCTGCAGTGGTTACTTGCTTGGAACTCTTCCAGCACACTGCACCTCCGTTCAAAGTAAACACGAATCCAGATGTAGACTTGCTATCATCTGGATCTGACTGGAAACTCGAGTCAGTAAAGCCTCGCAATTTCAATTCACCTTCTCCATAGACAAGAAACATAACCTTAGTTCTTCTCAAGTACTTAAGGATGCATTTCACTGCCTTCCAGTGCTCTTCGCCTGGATCAGCCTGAAATCTGCTCGTAACACTTAGAGCAAATGCAACATCAGGCCGTGTACATAGCATGGCATACATGGTAGATCCTATGGCAGAGGCATAGGGTATTCTATCCATGAATGCCCTCTCATTAGGAGTCTTAGGAGACTGCTCCTTTGGGAGATTAATTCCATGTCTCATCGGTATGAAACCTCTCTTGGAATTTTCCATGCCAAACCTTTTGACTATGGTATCTATGTACAAGGATTGGGTCATTCCAAGCATCCTCTTTGATCTATCTCTATAGATCCGTATTCCCAACACGTAGGATGCTTCTCCCAAATCCTTCATGGAGAAGTTTTTCGACAGCCAGATCTTTACTGATGACATCATAGCTACATCATTCCCAATGAGTAGTATGTCATCTACGTAAAGAGCTAGAAAAGTGACTGCACTCCCACTGGTCTTCTTGTACACACAAGGCTCATCTTCATTCTTAATGAAGTCATAAGATTTGACTGCCTCGTCAAATCTTATGTTCCAGCTC
This sequence comes from Zantedeschia hybrid cultivar, assembly GCA_030544215.1. Lineage (NCBI taxonomy): Eukaryota > Viridiplantae > Streptophyta > Magnoliopsida > Alismatales > Araceae > Zantedeschia > Zantedeschia hybrid cultivar. The sequence continues at coordinate 49,819,708 of JARZZO010000009.1, forward strand.
CGGGAAGCCTGCTTCAGTCCATAAATGGACCTTTGAAGCTTGCACACTTTATCTGGAGACTCTTTGGATGTGAAACCTTCTGGTTGTATCATATACACCTCTTCCTCAAGATTACCATTGAGGAAGGCAGTCTTTACATCCATCTGCCAGATTTCATAATCAAAATGTGCAGCAATGGCGAGCAGAACTCTGATCGACTTTATCATGGCAACTGGTGAGAAAGTCTCGTCATAGTCAATTCCTTGCCTTTGACGATATCCCTTTGCCACCAACCTTGCCTTATAAGTGTCGATCCGTCCATCAGCACCGATCTTTCTCTTAAAGATCCATTTGCAACCGATGGGTACAATACCCTCGAGCAAGTCCTCCAAGTTCCAAACTTGGTTGGTGTACATGGACTGGATTTCTGAGTTCATGGCTTCTCGCCATTTCCCGGCTTCTGGGCCTTCTATGGCCTCCTGGTAGATTTTAGGATCATCATCCTCATTATATTGTACCTTAGACTCACCTTCAGTGATATGTCCCACATATCGTTCGGGTAGTCTAGGTATTCTACCAGATCTACGAGGCTCATCTGTGTGTACCTGAACAGGTTCAGGAACTGATATCTCATCTGTTGATAATGCAGCTGTTTGGGGATCTAGAACCTCTTCCAGTACTATTTTACTCCCACTGTCCTCCTGGAGAAGGTATTCCTCCTCTAGGAAGACAGCTTTCCTGGCGACAAATACCTTTTGTTCATCAGGATGGTAAAAATAGTATCCAAAGGTTTCTTTTGGATATCCCACAAACCTACATTTATCAGTTCGTGATTCCAGCTTGTCTGGATCGTGCCTCTTTACATGAGCAGGACAACCCCAGACTTTAACATGTTTAAATTCTGGTTTCCTGCCTTTCCATATCTCATATGGAGTAGAGGCCACAGACTTGCTGGGTACTCTATTCAGTAGGTATGCTGCTGACTCTAGAGCATACCCCCAGAGGGACACTGGTAATCATGAAAAGCTCATCATGGATCGCACCATGTCCAACAAGGTGCGATTCCTCCTTTCTGATACACCATTCATTTGTGGTGTATATGGAGGGGTCAGCTGAGAAAGGATACCATTATCCTTTAAGAATTGTGTGAAGTTAGTACTCAAGTATTCTCCTCTTCGATCTGATCGAAGAGCTTTAATACTCTTTCCTAACTGCTTCTCCACCTCATTCTTGAACTCCTTGAACTTCTCAAATGCTTCCGACTTGTACTTCATTAAGTACACGTAGCCGAATCTTGAGAAGTCATCGGTGAACGTGATGAAGTAAGAAAAGCCACCTTTGGCTTGGGTGGACATTGGACCACATACATCCGTATGTATTAGTTCCAAAATGTCCTTGGTACGTTCTCCATGTCCAATAAATGGAGATTTTGCCATCTTTCCTATAATGTGCCCAAGTCTACAATGCCACATGTAGGCCTGGTTCACACAATTCTTGCTCTTCTTAAGAGCATTATCAATCTGAAGATTGTAATAAGAAACATCTAATAGATATAGACCGTTGACTAAAGATGCCGAACCTATTGATTTATTACCATAATAAATCGAACAACTTCTATTCTCAATCGTCAACCTATATCCTATCTGTCCAAACAAGATATTGATATGATGTTCTTTATTATGCTAGGAACATAATAACAATCTTCCAATAGTAAAGTGTCTCCCGATGGAAGCCTGAGGTTTGCTGTCCCAACAGCAATCGCCGCAACTTTTGCGCCGTTTCCTAGCCTCAATTCCACCTCACCTTGTCTCAGCTTGCGCTTACTTGTCAGCATATGCACATCATGGCAGATATGAGAAGCACATCCGGTATCTAATACCCAAGATGTGGAATCTCTAACTGATAAGTTGATATCTATCATATAGATATCCGAAGCTTCAGATAGCTTCACTCTTCCATGAGCTTTATCATCAAGGAACTCCTTGCAGTTCCTCTTCCAGTGATCATACTGCTTATAGTAGAAGTAGTCACCCTTCACTACTCTTTTACCTTTGTCCTTTGATCCTTTATCGTTAGCTGTCATCCCTGCTTCAGGGGCATCCAATGCCGATTCAGCAGGAGGATCAGCTCCAAGGACAAAGTTATTGTGCTCAGATCTGAAGACATTCTTCAGTCTGAACCAATCCGAGTAGATCAGGTAAGTCAAAAGGGCATCAAGTATGCCACGGAGTGGGTTATTCGACGACATAATTCCTACAGGAGATAAGTAAAATCTATTTAGCAGATGTTCAATTATTAAAGTTTAAAACCAGACATGGTCTTTTGTTCAAGTTTAACTCCCACTAATTTTCGACGGACTGTATAACCCTCAGTTATACAGAACGGGAGACGCCGACAGTCTCCTAGTGAGGATCATAATCTCAATGACTTGCACTACAGCCTTGTGGATAGCACAACAAACTGTAATACAATCAGAGAGCACCCAACTCATGGGACTTGCAACTCCTTGCAATATCTGATCATAGCTTCGGTCCCCAGAGATTTAATGGTCTTGTGGATAGCACAACAAACCACTAATTCTGGTCTAAGCTAACCATCATTACGCGACGAGCATAGATTTGCATGCAGCCCTTGTGGATAGCACAACAAAGCTACATGGTTCCTCTACCCCGATCTATAGGCATCTAATGCCATAGCCACAGTTTCTCCTCCCAATTAAGCAGGCCTTGTGGATAGCACAACAAACTTGCCTAAAGTGATTCGAATCCTATGACTATAACGATGGTGGACCACGCGGTAAGTTCTTAACTACTCGCGTTACGACTTAGAGTTTATCTGAGGGTATTTAGATAACTTTTATCTTGGTCTCTTCCTAGGTGATAGTATATAAATATATCATATATATTTACTAAATACTATAACCTGCTTTGATTCATAATCAAAAGATAAACAATGCATCACATACATGTCATTTAGTGTGGTCATGGATAGCACAGTGGGTTTGACTGGAGCCAACAGTCAAACGCACACACAATTTAACACAACAATTACATTAGATATCCTGCAAACACATAGGCAAGAGATCTCCATCTTTTCGCCTTCCTGGTTGCAGCTGTGGATCGTCCTCGCTCCTTCCTCGGTTGCCTCCATCATATTACATTAATTCTAGAATTAACAAGTAAATTGAAGAAGGCCTTATGGCGAGTACAAGAGAGAGAGGGAGGTAGAAATACATCGGAGTATGAGAGAGAGAGGTGCGCAGACCTCTATTTATTAACAATTAATAAATAATCATACATCCACGATCCACACAATCCATTCATCACATGAATAATAAACAAGTGAATATCCATGACCACGGTGTGTTTTAAACATTCCACACATGATTCAGCACATCACATGGCTAAAACAAATGAGTTTTTCAAAATAAATAAGTTTTAGCTTTCAGAAAGCTTAGATCCAATCAAAATTGGTATTTGAATTTCGAAAACTCATTTTATTAACTTAACATGCAATTAAATCTAATTTAAAAGTATTAAACACACATCACATGCGCACACACTCCGAATTAATAATTCCCGATTATTCCATGCATATTAGAACATTTCTAATAATCTAACACTTAGATTAAACCCCATTAATAATCTAACAATTAGACTATTTTAAAAACTAATCTAACTCTTAGATTAATCCAACTAAGTTAATTAATAATTTAACACTTAAATTATTAATTAACTCTAATTGTTAATTAACTACTAATCTAACTTTTAGATTAGTTAACTAATGTTAATTAATAATTTAATACTTAAATTATTAATTAACACTAATTAATTAATAACTATTATCTAACAATTAGATTAAAAGATTAATGTTAATCATTAATTTAACCCTTAAATTAATAACTAACATTTAATCATTAAAGACTACTAATTTAACACTTAAATTAGTTATCTAAGTTAATTATTAATTTAACTCTTAAATTAACAATTAACATAGATTTTAATTAACAATTAGTTGAAATAATAATTAATAATCTAACTGTTAGATTAATAATTATTAATAACTAATTTAACCCTTAAATTAGTTTAATTAATATTAATTATTAGTTTAACAATTAAACTTTTAATTAACATTAATAAACTAACAACTAAAAGTTAATCCTTAATGATTCATTAATCATAATGCCCTGATTAAATAAAATTAAAAAATAATTTTAGTTTCAAAACATCTTTTGAATTTCAAAATTAAAATCCAATTATTATTTAATAGGGCAATTTGGGGTTTAAATAGGGGTTAGTTCAAGAAAAAACTGAAGATGGCTCAGCCATCTTCTTGGGTTCGGGCCCTGGCCGAGCCAGGGCTCGGACCAGGCGCCCACAGTGGGCGCCTAGTGCGGGCCTGGTTCGACCAGGCCCTGGACCCGGCCCGGGCCGGTCCGACCGGCTCGGGACCGGGCCCCCGCCCCACGGTTCGACCGCCCTCTTCTTCACAGAAACCCTAACCTGCGTTTGCAGGTTAGGCAGCGGCGTATGGGGCGCCGCCGGCGGCCGGCCCGCCCCCCTCCGGCGCCGCAGGCTCCGGTCCGGTGACCCCTTGCCACCGGCGACGGCCTGGCGCCGGCAAGGGCACCGTTTGAGGCATTTGGAGCCCCATATGAAGCCCAAAATTCTGGTTTTTTTTTTTTTCCAAAAAAAAACAAGAAAATGAAGAAAAGTTGCCAGTGGGCTTTTTGCCGCCGGTGATCGATGTTGTTGATGGCCGACATGATCACTGGTCATACCAGGACCTCGGGACACCTCCCCATCGCATGGGGTTGCCGGATTGAAGCCGCTAAACCATGCCGTTCTTCGTCCCACGAAGAACACGAAAAACCCCTAATAAAATACCGAAAATTGCAGAAAGATAATCCGATTATTTGTGTTCATCTCATGAACACAGATTCAGCAAAATTCTAGTATTAAAGCATGGAATAAATTCAAGGAAAAAATAATTCGGAGACCGAAACGGGACGAGAAACAGTGGAACCTGGCTCTGATACTACTGTTGGGTTTTCTCGGTTTCTCCGGATCGCTCACGCAGCGGAAAATAAAAATATTTTACAGCGATCCGTTTCCGTTTGGAAATCTAAAATACAAGATAATCGGATTATCTTTTCTCACCGTGTGCGGATTCGAATCCGCAGCCGTTCGGTTCCGTCGGTGTGACACTGCAAGCCGCGCAAACACCCGGCCTCTAGTGAAGTCCACGCGATCCTCCCCGCGACGGATATCCTCGAGTTCGTCGTTCTTCGCTGCCCACGAAGCCTCCGCCGGTCGCCGCAATCATCGCCGCAGCGCGTGGACGATTTCCCGTCGAACGAGATTCGGAGAAGTGGCGGAGCAGATCTGGATCTGCCTGAGCGTCAGAGAAGGACAAAAACTGAGGAGGGGCGGCTAGGGTTAGCAGCAGCTTGGCCTGCTCAGCCCGTTCACTATGTTTTATACTAACCGCGCGATTTTTCACAAAAACCCCCGGTTTATATAAAACCCACTTATTTATCCATCGCCTTGAGAATCATTTGCGTGTGACCCTCTAGGCCCAAGTACCAGTCCAGTTAATGGCCCAGTAAGCCCAGTGACTCCTCACTAGCTTTATTAATTAATTAATAACCCTTTATTAATCAATTAATCAATCGAATTGATGTCGCACATCGAATTCGACAGGGCCTCCGATCACGTTGGGTGCCAAGCAACACCGCGTGAACCCGGAAGGTATTTGGGGTTAAGTAACCCACTCTTGGAACCTTTCCGTCGACAGTTACCGCGTGGATATAATCCTTCATTTGTACAATGCTCTCGAATCAACTCAGGGTATGGCGAGCTGTCAAACCCTAACCGGTCGACTCACTTGGATTGGATGCCGCTGATGAATATCGGAAAACTCCTTTTCCGATATTATCGTCCGCCCTGGCCAGGGACTTTCGCGCATCCTTCCTAGAGCATTCTCTCTCTTAGTACCGAGAGCGAATGATTCCTTATTGACACACAATTCCCTTCGACGGTATTCCGCTGCACCCAATCCTTGGCGTATTAGAATCCCATGGCTAGAGATTCGTAGACCAAGGTCAAAGCACAGAAGTCCACCGCCAAGGTGTCCTTGGTGTCTCAGGTCCGAGGACCATCCACGCAACTGCGACAATAGAATCAAGCTGGTTGACAGTGAGGTACAATACCATCCAGCGATTCAGTCGGATCAGTTCAGTGAACTCATTCTCCAATGAGCACCTACAGATTCGCCTTAGTGTCTCCACACAAGTGACTTATGAGACCAGTCACCCTCATCATATGAGCAGAAGTAATCTGTACTAGTCTAACCGAATATCCGATGTCCTTCTCGGATATCCTCCGACTAGGAACGATTAAGAATATGTGTGTTTAAGTGATCAGTCTCATTAATATGATCTCATCATAATCTGATCACCATAGCACATATTCACGGACTTCATTATGAAACGATAATTAACGCAATTTACACATAATGAATATTATGCCATTTTATTAATAATGAACGAGATTTACATTGTTAGATTGGCTTGTAGGCCACCTAAACTAACACACCTAACCCATGCCTAAACCCCGTTCTATAAGTCTCCCATGTTAAAATTGAGCAAGCTAACAAACAGTACCACCTAAGGAGTCCATGCGTCCGAATCATACAAGCATTCTTATGAGGCAGACATTAAGTTAAAAGACACATGAAATCCGAGGCAAACAGATAAAATCCTGGCTATGATTCTTCTGGTCCAGGTGGGACTGGTGGGTCCCCCTATTGTGCAGTGGAAGCGCCAGTGGGTATTTGCCTTACCGTTGGTTGCATGACATGTTAAACCTCCTTATGTTGTGGTTTGAATGCATGTCCCTTAAACAAGTGATAATATTTATGTTATTCCTATACCATATATTCATGATCCATGACTTCATATTATGACATGATTTTTTAACCATGCCATGCTATGTTATGATCTTTTATGTTTATACTCACGCTATGCCATGATGTTATGCCATGATTCTTTATGCTTACACTCACGCCATGCCATGCTATGACATGATTCTTTATGTTTAGCTGAAACTTGCTATGTTATATTCTATCATGACATGATTATATGATATTATCATGTTTCTTTTTATGTTTATATATGATAAACCATGTAGTGGTATCATGTGCTTGCTCAGTCGATAAACTCACCCATGCTATTTAAACCCCCTTTCAGGAGAGGACTTTTCCAAGGCAGTCGAGGAATCTCTACAGTCTTAGTCTAGTTAAGCGGAGCTTTGTTTTATAAGTCCAGTCCCTATGTAAATATACAAGTCATACTCCTGGACTTAATGTACTACAATGTATTATACATGACATCAATATAAAGGATTTTGCGACTCATGACTGATCGCATGTTTACATGCGAAGTGCTCATTCTTAACTACAATACATGTTCGAGTTGTTCCCGTTGTCTACGGGTCCCTTCGGATCGAAGTACGTCGACATGACCAAATCGGCCGACAACAGGTCGTTACAGGAATTGAAGCCAACTCAGATAAAATTTCTGCCATCCTCTCCATGCATCCACCGGCCCGCCTCAACAATGTCCAAAGGCTTACGGGAAGGCTTGTGGCGTTGAGCAGATTCCTCTTCCGGGGGGCCGAGCGCTGCTTTCCCTTCTTCAAGTTGTTGAGGGTAAGGGAGAACCCTCCTGATAAACGAGAAAATGTTATACAATCACTAGAATGCCAGAAGGCATTTGAAGAACTAAAAGAATACCTCAGGCGTCCTTCGGTGCTTTCCGAATCTATCAATAGCTTCTAGTATACCAATCAGTAACACCTTCCATTATTAGCTTTGTTCTTGTCAAGAAGGATGATGGAAAACAAAGGCCAGTCCATTATGTTAGCAGACTCCTCCAAGGCCCAGGGATATGATATCAACTAGTGGAGAAAACTGCTTGACGTATGCCAGAAAGTTGTAGCCTTACTTCTAGGCCCATCCGATTGAGGTGGTCACTGATCGCCCCCTTTGACAACTACTGCAGTGACCAGATGCTTCCGGTCGCATGATAAAGTGGGTGATCGAGCTATCAGGGTTCGAAATCACCTACCGACCAAGGACAACCATCAAAGCCGAGGCCCTTGATAACTTTGTTGCCAAATGTATACTGCTGGCGTAAGAACATGCAGTTGGGCTAGGAGAAGGACCTATATGGCAGATCTTCACAGATGGGTCGGCCCGACCAGTAGGCTGCACGGTCGAACTCATTTTGATACCCCCTGATTCTCAGGAGGGGGAGAGCCTCCAGTTCTCACTAAGGTACCAGTTCCAAGCCACCAATAATGAAGCAGAGTACGAAGCCCTGATCTCCGATATCTGTATGGCCAAGCACTTGGAGCAATGCAGATCCAAGCATACTTAGAATTGCAGCTCCTGGTAAGGCAAGTCAAAGGGGAGTATGAGGCAAAGGAACATGCTATGAAGAAGTACGAGGATATGGTCCTCTAGTTAGTCTCTTCCCTTGAGGGATTTGAAATCCTCCACATCCCAGGAGAGCAAAATAAGAGGACAGACGATCTAGACAAGTTGACTTCCTCGACCCAGCCAATCAATTAGTTGGTCTTTATTGAATAAGTCTTGAAGTCCGCGATCAACTCGGCAAACCCGGCGAAGTCTCTCAAATCAATCAAGAAGAAAGCTGGATGACCCCTATCATTGAGTATCTACAGAGTGGCCAGCTACCTGCCGATAGGACGGATGCAAGGAGGATTTGGTACCAGGCCCCCAAGTTCACATTGGTTGGTGAAGATTTTTATCGGAGATTACTAACTACCCCTCTTCTCCGGTATCTTGGGCCAGCAGAGGCCTCCCAAGCCATTATAGAGGTCTATAAAGGAATATGCGGTAGCGATGTCGGACCGTGTGCTCTAGCTCGAACCCTTCTCCGTCATTGCTACTGTTGGCAAACTCTTGCTCTGACTGTGTGGAGTACGCGAGGAAGTGCCTGGGATGCCAAGTTAATGCCTCGATCCCCCGGCTACCGGCAAACAAACTATAGGGTATCGCAGAGCCCTGCCTATTCGCCATGTGGGGGGTAGACATCCTAAGGCCTTTTCCTAAGACTAGTGAACAGTGACAGTTTGTAGTAATCGCCATTGATTACTTCACCAATTAGCCTGAAGCGGAAGCCTTAGCCAACATACATGATGACACAGTATGGAAATTCTTATTGGACAATGTCATCTTCAAGTCTGGCATTCCCAGAGTGCTTGTCAATGACAATGATTGATAGTTTACTAATTTCTGATTCGCCGACCACTATAAAGACTTTAATTTACAAGATCGATTTTCCTCGGTGACGCATCCGTAGGCTAATGGATTTGTAGAGAAAGCAACTAGTCTATAGTTAAATCTAGATAAACAATTACATTACTAGATAAACGTCCTACTACATCGATCAAATTTCAAGATCCTTTCCATCTTTTTCTTTTCACTTGACCGCATAGGAATGCTTGCTGAAATCACATGCACTATATGTTTTCCACATGTATCCATGTAGGAATGCAAATGCACGGTGTACAACCATTCAAAATATAGACATTAGATACAAATATGTTTCCATGCTTCAATAGGTACATGGATATCATTTTCTCAACAGACCAGAGAATATTGTACCCACACATGTATACAACAAGCAACCCACTAGTGGGCTTAGAACATCATGAATATACATAATTGTTTCCCTGTCCAAATTTGTTACACTTGGAAAATGACGTTGGTTCTAGTATTGGTACTCTATGCGGATCTAAGTGGTCAAAAAGGATGCCTGCAAACATGCATTTTTTCTGTAGATTAAAAGAAGGGTGACACAAGTATTCACTTTTTGGGTCAAACTCCAATAGTTCCTTTAGGACAAGAACAAAGATTCTCCTTTTTTTTTTGCGAAGTATGTTTTTGGCAGGGCATATGTCCATGGGGCATTAGGTATAAGATGAAGGGTTTTGTTACTTAAAGAGGCGAATCGTTACATCAAGGAAGCACCTTAGCTACTAGTAACTACTGTTATAATTTCTATCCTCCAGTGAGAGATGGAAAGTCTATACAATACAAAACTCCAGCAATCAAGGAATTCCTTGAGTTGGTGAAGTTAAAAATATTGTGAACGTTGTAGATCAAGATAGCTTCAGCTAGTTAGCAGTTGCTCTACATGGATACTCCCGGGAAACCTAACTCTGGTGAAATTTGAAGTGCCACCAAAGTATCTCCATACTGTATTACCTTCTCCCTGTCCCCGGGTAATTCATGAGCTTTGCAACATAATGTACTATTGTTGACTAGGATATTGAATCCATTATGAATTTTTGGATGTTTAGATGATCTGTGCATGTAACTAGTTAAATTCTGCAAGCAGATGTAGGGATAGAATTATATACCTTCTAGAGCTGAAGAGGTTGTTCTTTGTCTCATCCTGAATAGACCACTTTTTTGTATTCACAACCCGCTATAATCTGACATATTCAGAATTTGCATTACTTATGAATCTTAAGGTTATGCTTGGCACGGCTTCCAATTGGAAGCATTTTTAAACGTTTTCTAGTTATTTTGGAAAAAAAGAATAGACGTTAGAAGCCACTTCCATAATATTTTGGCTGTTTTTCGACTTCCAACTAAAAACTCTACATTGGAGAAAAAATGGGCTTGTGTTTGACTTTTATAATTATTTAAAATTAATTGTATGCACTTCTTGATATTATTTTTATATTGTAAGAAGAAATTAAAAGAGACTTCCAATCAAACGCTACACCAAACACGCCCCAATCTTCTTGTGAAGTTTATTTTCCCACAATCATTGTGGCATCTTCACGTTGGTGCACTACATGAGCACCCATAGTGTACACCTGCAATCATCCCAGGAAATCAAAACTTTTCAAGTATTCAATACAGTAAGCTACATCATTTCTGCTCTTTTCATCGTGGTCTGATTATTACCTCAAGGATTTGTATCAATGTAAAACTCTGTAATTTACCAGTTTTACAATCAATATATTTTCAAAAGTAGAGAGCATTTGTTTGGTTGCTTATAAAACAAAATAAGAAGCTTATTTTGGTTCATACTGGACATTCTCTGGAAATTAAAACAAGGGGACATGCTACCAAGTCGGCAAACAAGACCCAGAGTTTTAATGTTCATTGGGACTTAATTTTTGATTTTTTAAAATTTTATGAATCATCCTATATTAAGTTAGACTTCTTGCTTCTTTCCTGGAGTAGATTATGCGTAGTTAATGCGTAAGACGTGTTTGGCAATTTTTTTAATTAGAAGTCATTTTTGGTTTCCACTAGAAAAGTATTAGGTGGAGGATTATAACTGATTTTGACTAATAATAGGAGTTAATCTTTTTCTAACAGCTTTACTTTTATTTAATTTTTTTGTTAACATCTTTACTTTTACATCAAACTTTGATCTCAAAAGCTCTAATTCAAAGCTCTTGGTTGGAAGCCAAGAGAAATGGCTCCTAAGAACTTACTTCTTTTCCTCAAACAGCTAAGGAGTTGATTGACATGTCATAAGATACTATAAAGTATCCGCATATTTGAAGTGCGGTTAATTATTTTATAATACTTTATTTTTCTTAAGCTGTGTTGAGTTCGAAGATCACCTACACTTGACATCCACAGTACATAAGCTTTCATCCAACTATTGTTTAAGAAAAAAGAATGGCACCTCCATATACTTTGACAGTTCATAACGAGGTGATTCCTTGGCTAGACACCTCCATATACTTTGCACCTCCATATACTCTTTTATCATTTGCATATGCTCAAATGCGTTCTCGATGCTTCATTGCAACTGTTCGATCCTCTTTTATGAGTGAGCTCAATCTCTAATGAGAAGTGCTATTAAATTATATTTTTTATCACACTCTTTATCATATTTATTGGGAGTCATTTGATTATTTGATCAAAGAATTCTCATAAACTGTATTAGTTATACAAAAGATTGTACCAAAAATAACTTTAATAAGAATTATTTAAACAAAATATAAAATGATTCTCAATAAATGCGACAAAGAAGGTAGTAAACAAAGAGGTGTAATTGTATTCCTCGTCGCCAATACAAAAGAATATTGACTTATCCTCTCAGGTCCCTCCTAACAACATCACTTACTTTGTGACTTCCAAACATGCTTATTTTGATCGGTTTATCAGTAATGCACTAAATGAGTCGGCCATGTTTGAACAAAAAAAGAGTTGAAGACGGGAAAGTTGGCGTCTTCGTCCTCCTTGGGCCTTGAAAAGGTCCCTCGGGGTGTGCAGCACGATGTGGCTCCACATCCATGGAAGAGACAAAGCCAAGGCATGGTTGAGACACATCCCACTTACACTTGTCGAGTCCCAACGACCTCCGAATACCATCCATTGATGGAGAATCTAAAGTTAGGGTTAAGTTGGATGGGGGGTCAACTTTAAACTAACTCATACCAACAGTATCTAAATGTTAATTTAACTTAATCAAACCTTCAACCAAAGCTCCTTAATTCTAGTGCAAACCATCTAATAATGTCTGAACTCAACTTAATTCATGTAACCCAACTTTTATCAGGATGGATCGAGCTAAGTCGAATTGTACATTTAATAGTCGATATTTTTAACTTTTTCTTTTTCTACTACTAAAATTTCATATATGAAGAGATAAATGAATTTATCTATCCACACTAAAAAAGAATGTAAAAACATAATTATATGGCTACCAGTTGAGAAGATATTTATTCCAATTTAAATTTTATTCAAAAATATAAAATTAAATAAATTTTATTTTAATATGTAAATTTTCATTTGTATATATTAATGTCAAGTTTGGGTTAAGTCGGATTGGTCAACTCTCAATCCAACACAACACATCAAAGGTCGAATTGAAAGACCCCCCCCCCCCCCAAAACTTTAACCCACCTGAATATTACCTTTATCATATTTAACTTGACTCAACTATTAAGCTAGCCTGCTTGGATTCAAGTTGACCCATCTAAAGTTAAGGGCCTAGGGCCATCACATTGGAGATGGTGCAAAATTTTGGGACTGTAACGAGATGGGTTTAGTTCCACGAGACTTGGGTTTAGATCGTCCCAATTTGAGCTCAATCAAGTATAAATCTAGGGTAAATATTTTCTACAAATGCCCTCTTAAAGGTCCCTTTGGTTACACTTAAAACATAATTGGACGGAAAAGATTTTCTAAGAAAATAAATTTACAAGAAAAATGAAAACAAAATTCGTCATCTGGTGCTCATGAAAATAAATTCAGCTCCTTTGACAAAGGGCATTTGGGTTTATCTTATGGATGCCAAAATCAAGAAAAAGAGGACTCAACGAATTAAGTTTTCGATTGACTAGAGTTTTACGGGCTACCAAATATGTAATTGTGATATACTTTTCGGAAAAAAAGCTTTCCATGTAGCCTATTTTACATGAAAACAAACGGATCCTAAGTATTGCAATAGGATTACAGTTTGATCAAAATTTCTAATAATGAACGTCATTTCAGGTGTGTAGTATATCTTTGCAGCATGGTATAGTCTAATTTAAGGTGCGCTACACTTTCTTATTGTACAATTAATACCAAAGTCTCTAAACATAATTTAAACAAATGATAAACAAACTCAATCTTAGAATTTGAATGAAAATCAAATAACTAACTAGTCTAATCTAAGATGGTACGAGCTCTTGCGTAAAATTCATAGCATCAAAGAACACCTTGTTTATTTGGACTTTGAATTGAACTCTTTTTAAATTACTAGTAGGCAATACTTTTAAGCTGTTGGGTAGACTTAATAAGTTATGTGATCACTTAGGACTTTTTGTGAAAAACTCCCAAAGGTGGTCTATATATATGAATGAGATGGGAGCCTTAGGATACCAGGCTAACCTTAGTGGTCATTCCCCTCTCTCTCTCTCTCTCCTTTTGTAAGGACTGAGGTTTCGGATCCGGTTATCGGGTCAGTTTCAGGGTCGGACTCTACAGTTTGGGCCATAACGGGGCTGGGACCCTGTTCTGTTTCGCGTCGAGCCTACTCGACGCGGTTTAAACGGCGTCCGACTTGGCAGACGCGTTTTAGATTGTGCCACGTGGGCTGGCCTTGGGTCGCGAGTGTACGGGCCGGTCGTGTCGTCTGAACGGCGTCCATGATGGGCAACGCGTTTCAGACTGCGACCATGCGGTGTCAGAGTACGGTGCCGGTCTTGTCGTCTGAATGGCGTCATCCTTGGGCGACGCGTTTCAGACTTCTGTCAGAACGGCCTGTCATGTCATCTGATAGGCGTCCGTACATCTCGACGCGTTTTACCTAGTTTCTGGTTACCCCGCGAGCCCTCCTTCCTTTCTTTCATTCTCACCCTCACACTCTCTCTCCCCTCACCCTCTCCACCCTCCGACTCTCCCCACTCTTCCTGTAACGACCCGCCACCCTATAATCGGGGATCCGATTACTAAATGGGTACCGAATCATTAATTTGGGACCAAACCAAGATCTAGTAAGTCTGGGAAATAAATAATAAACTAAGCTAAACATTCACATCGCATTGAATTGAAATAAAAGTGCAGGAATTAAAATTATTACAATGCGACTCGATACAGCAAATAATTACATTCTCCAACAGAAGGAAATAGTTAAACATACAGGCCAAAGATAAATAACAACTACATCGGGGCATACTCCGGAACAACCGCTGAAGGCACACCACACCCGGCCGCACACGCCACTCTAAGTCTGCTGGGAGTCCTCACCTGAAAACCGCAGGGGTGAGTCTCAAGACAAGACTCAGTAGGGATCCTTCGATCCCCACTGCCCACGCACACACCCACAAGTGTAAAGTACAGCTAACAGTAAAGTAACAAGTGTAGTGGCAGGTACAATATCTAATTCTCTACGTGAGAACACATGCAGTCGAAATATAATAATCATGCACATTCTAAACCAACCGTTAGAAAACCCACAACTGCCGTCTCGATAGAACTCGCCGACCGTACAAACAACGGTGGGGAAAAACCTCGACCTGCTGAGACCAAGGAGTAGCCCCTCGGATAGCACGCTCGCTACTCCGGCCCAACTGGCTCAGGTGACTACCCCTTCCCTCAGCATGAGTGACTCTCCGAATGTATCACTCCGACACCGGTACTAGCTGACCCCGGGGTTCACCAGGTGACCCTCTCTCACTAGGCGTCACCCCGCCCACGCCCCCACCGGCGCTGTGCTCACGCCCCCACCAGCACAGGGTGATAAAGTGCTACAATGTCACTCCAGGTCCACAGTAACTGAAAACCCAACACAGTGCGATCCGGTCACGTGAAAAGCCCGCGATCGCGTAACACACATAGAACCATCCGATCATGAGGAATCCATCTCTATCGGGTGCACTAAAACATGTGCTAACCAACCATCTAGCAGTATGAACACGTTTTACTGGCATGAATTAGTGAGATTCTGTCTTGAATCGCGTCGACCAAGGTCGACGCCATTCAAGCTCCAAGTACAGGTTCATATAAATCAGTTTTCAGAATCTGGCCTTAAAAGGCGTCGACACCAGTGGTCGCTTTTTAAAAGGCGTCGACATCCTCAGACGCCATTCAACACGGAAATCCGGAAATTCCAAGGCCTTATTCAGTAGATTTCTGCCGTTAAAACGCGTCGTGGGTTCCTGACGCCATTCAAAAACGCGTCGTTTACCCCCGACGTCTTTTAGCCACAGAATCCCCAACCTGGCAGACTTTCTGTCAGTCGATTCCTGTCTAAAAGGCGTCGTGATGGCCCGACGCCCTTCAAAAAGGCGTCGTCCATGCACGACTTCTTTCAACCCCAGGAACCAGAACCGCCCTAAGCCCGAGGGCTCTCTTTTCAACCCCAAATAACCCCAAAAATCATCCAAAATGGAGGGAAACGAGGAGCAATACTATCCATAGGCGAACACCCTTATAGAAATCCTAAACATGCTCATTCTAACCCCCAAAACCAAAGATCCACCACATGCATAAACGAGGAAAACATGATTTTAAACACAACGCTATGGGGAACGTCACCCTACCGAACACTCGAACGCCTCCGAGCTTCAAGTCGTCCGCCTGTCTCGCCCCACGCCGCCGCCGGTACCGCCGAGGTCGTCCTAGCCCCACTGTGACGTCGGCCGCCGTCCGGAGAGTAGAACGCCGCAGTAGAAGTGGAGGTGGTAGGGGTAGGAGCCAGGTAGAGGATGGAGTGGAGGGAGAGGCGAAATGGTGTGAGGAAAAGAGGGAGGAGGAGGGGGTCGCCGCCGGTCACCGGAGGAGGAGGAGAGAAGGAGAGTAGGAGAAAATGAGGGAAAGAAGGAGGGCTCACGGAGTTAACCAGAGACTGGCTAAAACGCGTCGACATCTACGGACGCCTATCAGGTG
Source organism: Zantedeschia hybrid cultivar (assembly GCA_030544215.1). Classification (NCBI taxonomy): domain Eukaryota; kingdom Viridiplantae; phylum Streptophyta; class Magnoliopsida; order Alismatales; family Araceae; genus Zantedeschia; species Zantedeschia hybrid cultivar. The sequence continues at coordinate 49,836,127 of JARZZO010000009.1, forward strand.
ACATGACGGCCGCTTTGACAAGATTCTGAAACGCGTCGTCCTACACAAACGCCATTCAGACAACTTGTCAGGGCCGTACTCTGACACACCCAGAGTCGCAGTCTGAAAGGCGTCGACCCACACGGACGCCGTTCAGACGATCTGACAGGGCCGTACTCTCGCGGCCCAAGGTCAGTCCCCGTGGCACCCACGTGGCAGAACCTGAAACGCGTCTGCCACGGTGGACGCCGTTCAGAACGCGTCTCGAGGTCCTGACGCGATTCTACTCAGAACCCCCGCCCCTCACAAGGCTAGAACTACAGGGTCCGACCCGAAAACCGAATCCGAAAGTCTCGATCCTTACATTCTCCCCCCCTTAAAAGAAATTTCGCCCTCGAAATTGACTGCTAGGAATAACAAGGTCACAATGGGGATACAAGTTCACAGGGATACTTACGAAAAGAGATAAGGAAATTGCCCCCGCATCTCATCCTCTCGCTCCCAGGTTGCCTCACCTCCGGAGCGGTACTGCCAAATCACCTTGACCAACGGTACGACCTTGTTCCGTAAGACCTGATCTCTGCGATCCTCAATACGAACAGGATACTCTGGAAATGACAAATCCTCAGCGACCTCCAACTCTGAAAAATCCAACACATGGGACGGATCTTGAACGTACTTCCTCAGCAAGGATACATGGAACACATCGTGCACTCCTGCAAGACTGGGCGGCAAGGCCAGCTAATACGCGGTCTCCCCAATTCGAGCAAGAATGGGAAAAGGTCCAATATATCGCGGACTCAGCTTGCCTCGCTTCCCAAATCTCATCACACCCTTGGAGGGTGAGACTCGGAGAAACACGTGATCCCCAACCTCAAATTCAAGTGGTCTCTGTCGGATGTCAGCATAACTCTTCTGTCTGTTCTGAGCTGCGGTCAACCTTTGCCGAACTGTCCTGGCAATCTCAGCACACTGCTGCACTAACTCAGGTCCTGCTATCTGCCTCTCACCGATCTCGGACCAACACACCGGAGATCGACACGGCCGCCCATACAAAGCCTCATAAGGCGCCATGCTGATGCTAGAATGATAGCTGTTGTTGTAGGCAAACTCCACAGTGGACAAATGTTGTTCCCACGAACCTCCCCAGTCTAGGCAACACGCCCTAAGCATATCCTCCAGGGTCTGAATAGTCCTCTCCGACTGCCCGTCAGTCTCTGGATGGTAGGCCGAGCTGAAAGCCAACTGAGTTCCCAATGCCTGCTGAAAGCTCTTCCAGAATCTGGAAGTAAACCTCGGATCTTGATCTGATACAATGGACAAGGGTACCCCGTGCAAAGAGATAATCCGGTCCACAAACAACTTAGCCAGCTTACCGACCGACCAGTCCTTCCTAATAGCTAGGAAGTGTGCCGACTTGGTCAGCCGATCAACGATGACCCAGATAGCGTCTCTCCTGCTAGGGGATGCAGGCAATCCCATCACAAAGTCCATCGTCACATGCTCCCATTTCCACTCAGGAATCGGCAAGGGCTGCAGCAACCCACCAAGTCTCTGATGCTCGGCTTTAACCTGCTGACAAGTCATACATCTAGCCACGTATTCAGCCACATCTTTCTTCATACCGGGCCACCAGAAGTGCTTCCTCAGGCAATGATACATCTTTGTGGTTCCAGGATGCATTGCATATCTCGAACGGTGCGCCTCGTCAAGAACACATCTGCGCACGTCTTCCTCAGTCGGGACATAGAGTCTACCTCTGAATCTGACAGTACCATCATCCCACAACTCAACCTCAGACCTCTGGAGAATCTGTGGTAACTCAGCATTTGCCCTTTGAGCCTCAATCACAGCATGGTACACAGCCGGTCTCACAGTCAAGCTGACAAGTACTGCTCTATCCTCTTCACGTGGAACCCTAAAGGAGGATTCCACCACCTGCTCAAATAATTTCCACTCCCGAATCATGAGGTATGACATGACCGTCTTCCGACTCAAAGCGTCTGCCACCACATTCGCCTTGCCCGGATGATAAGAAAGGTCAAAGTCATAATCCTTAATAAACTCTATCCACCTCCGCTGCCTCAGATTCAGGTCTCTCTGAGTGAACACATATTTCAAGCTCTTGTGATCTGTAAAAACCTGAAATTTTTCTCCGTATAAGTAATGCCTCCAGATCTTCAGTGCAAACACCACAGCTGCAAGCTCCAAATCATGAGTAGGATAGTTCTCTTCATGCCTCTTCAGCTGCCGAGAAGCATAAGCAACTACCCTGCCATGCTGCATAAGGACTGCTCCCAAACCTCGACGGGATGCATCTGAGTAAACCACAAATCCACCTGACCCAGATGGAAGCACCAACACTGGGGCTGACGTGAGATGAGTTTTTAGCTCAATAAAACTATGCTCACAATCCTTAGTCCACACAAAACGAACTCCCCTTCGAGTCAACCTCGACAAGGGGGCCGCTATCGAAGAAAATCCCTGAACACGCCTGTAATATCCGGCAAGCCCCAGAAAGCTCTTGATCTCAGTCACTGAAGTCGGCCTGCTCCAGTCCATCACTGCCTCTATCTTAGCTGGATCCACTGCCATGCCTTCACCAGAAATAACGTGCCCAAGGAAGTGTACCTCGTTCAGCCAAAATTCACATTTGCTGAACTTGGCATAAAGTTGGTGCTCTCTCAGGACCTGCATCACTGCCCGAAGATGAGCAGCGTGCTCTTCCTCAGAAGAAGAATAGATCAGAATATCATCAACAAACACAACAACAAACTGGTCCAGGTAGGTCCTGAAGACTCGGTTCATCAGATCCATAAAGGCCGCCGGAGCATTGGTTAAGCCGAAGGGCATAACCAAAAACTCATAATGCCCATACCGAGTCGTGAAAGTCGTCTTACTAACATCCACATCCCTGATTCTCATCTGATAGTATCCAGATCTCAGATCGATCTTGGAAAACACACTCGCCGTCTGCAGCTGATCCATCAAATCATCGATTCTAGGAAGCGGGTACTTATTCTTTATTGTCACCTGGTTCAGCTGCCTATAATCGATGCACAGTCTCAAAGAACCATCCTTCTTTCTGACAAACAGAGCTGGAGCACCCCATGGAGATGTACTGGGACGAATGAATCCCTTATCCAGCAACTCCTGCAATTGCGCCTTCAACTCAGCGAGTTCGGCTGGCGCCATTCGATACGGGGCCTTAGACAAGGGCGCCGTACCTGGTGCAAGCTCGATGGTGAACTCAACCTCTCGCTGTGGAGGAAGGCCAGGCAGCTCCTCAGGAAATACATCGACGAAATCACAAACAACAGGCACCTCCCAGGGACTGGGACTAGCACAGACATCAGAAACAACGACAGAGGCTAAGAAAGCCTCGCAGCCACCAGCAAGCAACCTCCGTGCCTTAAAGGCAGAAATGAGAATACCTCGAGAAGAAAACCTAATACCTTGGAAGAAGAAGGTCGGGATGTCTGGAATAGAGAAGCGCACCCTCTTCCTGTGACAGTCCACCTCCGCATAAAAGGCTTCCAACCAATCCATACCCAGGATGATATCAAAATCACAGATAGCAAGTACAATCAACTGGGCAGGTAGCACATGACCCTCAATGGTCAAGGGAACATTCCTCAAACAATTATAAGATATCATGAAGTCTCCAGAAGGAACCTCAACCATCAGACCATCAGACAACTCATCAACGGGTGCAGAAAGAATATCTAGGAACTGCTCGGAAATAAAAGAATGCGAAGCACCTGAATCGATCAACACATGCGCAGAGTTCCCAAGGACAGAGAGTGTACCTTCCACCAAGTTGGACGCGCGAGCCTCCCTCCTGGTGATAGCCAGCACTCTCCCCTGAGTCCTCGGCTTCTTCTGATCGCCATGACCCTGCCCCTGACTATGCCCCTGCGGGCACTGCCTCGCCAGATGGCCCTGTTGGCCGCAAGTAAAACACCTCCTGGGAAGAGTGGGACACTGAGTCCCGCCATGAGCACCACCACATTGCTGACAAACTGCCGGAAGCCTCTGAGCTGGCTCCTGCTGTGCACTGGACGCTGACTGACTCTGCTGACCATGCCTGGGCCTACTGCTGCCGCTGCTGCCATTACTGCTGCCACCACCCCTGAAGAATCTCCTGAATCAGGAGCCGAGAGAAGACGATCCCGATCCGACAGAAGGAGCCGGTGCCGTAGCCTTACCCCTGCCTCGCACTGGCCCCTGAACAATCTGCCCTCTATCCCGGGCCGACTGGTTCTGCTGAGCCTCTACAGCTGCTGCACGCCTAACTGCTGACGCCAAGTCTGTACAACAATGGGACGCCACGAAGTTCCTCAAACTGAGCCTAAGCCCATCCACAAACCTCTCCGTGCGACGCACCTCGTCCCCAGATATAAAAGGCACGAATCGTCCCAGCGAAACAAACTTCGCCTCGTACTCAAGTACCGTCATACTCCCCTGCGTCAGATCCATAAACTCCCTCTCCTTGGCTCGCTGGACATGTCTAGGGAAATATTGTGCATTGAATTCCTTGACAAAGGTCTCCCAAGAAATCTCCCTAAGACTCCTGTCCCCATAAGACAAACTCTTCAGTGTGGTCCACCAGTCATAGGCGCTATCCTTTAGCATGAAGGTAGCCAGTGGGGTCCTCTCTACTGCCGCACAGTCCATAGTATCAAAAGTCTTCTCAATCTCTCTAAGCCAATGAATGGCCTCGTCAGGGTCGGGACGACCGGTGAAGTGAGGTGGCCTCAGCTTCAAGAACCTCTCAAGTGTAGCTGTGGTCCCTCCCCGAGTACTAGAACCCTCGCTAGGATCTCGAGTCTGATATCAAGCCATAGTATCCATCATGGCCTCCATAAACTGCTCAACACTCGGCCTCCCTGCCTCGGACCCACTAGGGACATCTCCCCGCTCTCGAATAACTGGCATCCTCTTCCTGGGAGCCATCTACTCGCCTATAATTACAAAATCAAAAGTTCTAATTAGAATCATAAAACCTATGCTACCGCCGTGCCTGTACGGGATAATGTATTTATTTGCCGAATTTACATATTTAACCTAGTTATTTATTTATTTGCCAGACCGTATGCTCTGATACCAACTGTAACGACCCGCCACCCTATAATCGGGGATCCGATTACTAAATGGGTACCGAATCATTAATTTGGGACCAAACCAGGATCTAGTAAATCTGGGAAATAAATAATAAACTAAGCTAAACATTCACATCGCATTGAATTGAAATAAAAGTGCAGGAATTAAAATTATTACAATGCGACTCGATACAGCAAATAATTACATTCTCCAACATAAGGAAATAGTTAAACATACAGGCCAAAGATAAATAACAACTACATCGGGGCATACCCCGGAACAACCGCTGAAGGCACACCACACCCGGCCGCACACGCCGCTCTAAGTCTGCTGGGAGTCCTCACCTGAAAACCGCAGGGGTGAGTCTCAAGACAAGACTCAGTAGGGATCCTTCGATCCCCACTGCCCACGCACACACCCACAAGTGTAAAGTACAGCTAACAGTAAAGTAACAAGTGTAGTGGTAGGTACAATATCTAATTCTCTACGTGAGAACACATGCAGTCGAAATATAATAATCATGCACATTCTAAACCAACCGTTAGAAAACCCACAACTGCCGTCTCGATAGAACTCGCCGACCGTACAAACAACGGTGGGGAAAAACCTCGACCCGCTGAGACCAAGGAGTAGCCCCTCGGATAGCACGCTCGCTACTCCGGCCCAACTGGCTCAGGTGACTACCCCTTCCCTCAGCATGAGTGACTCTCCGAATGTACCACTCCGACACCGGTACTAGCTGACCCCAGGGTTCACCAGGTGACCCTCTCTCACTAGGCGTCACCCCGCCCACGCCCCCACCGGCGCTGTGCTCACGCCCCCACCAGCACAGGGTGATAAAGTGCTACAATGTCACTCCAGGTCCACAGTAACTGAAAACCCAACACAGTGCGATCCGGTCACGTGAAAAGCCCGCGATCGCGTAACACACATAGAACCATCCGATCATGAGGAATCCATCTCTATCGGGTGCACTAAAACATGTGCTAACCAACCATCTAGCAGTATGAACACGTTTTACTGGCATGAATTAGTGAGATTCTGTCTTGAATCGCGTCGACCAAGGTCGACGCCATTCAAGCTCCAAGTACAGGTTCATATAAATCAGTTTTCAGAATCTGGCCTTAAAAGGCGTCGACACCAGTGGTCGCCTTTTAAAAGGCGTCGACATCCTCAGACGCCATTCAACACGGAAATCCGGAAATTCCAAGGCCTTATTCAGTAGATTTCTGCCGTTAAAACGCGTCGTGGGTTCCTGACGCCATTCAAAAATGCGTCGTTTACCCCCGACGTCTTTTAGCCACAGGATCCCCAACCTGGCAGACTTTCTGTCAGTCGATTCCTATCTAAAAGGCGTCGTGATGGCCCGACGCCCTTCAAAAAGGCGTCGTCCATGCACGACGTCTTTCAACCCCAGGAACCAGAACCGCCCTAAGCCCGAGGGCTCTCTTTTCAACCCCAAATAACCCCAAAAATCATCCAAAATGGAGGGAAACGAGGAGCAATACTATCCATAGGCGAACACCCTTATAGAAATCCTAAACATGCTCATTCTAACCCCCGAAACCAAAGATCCACCACATGCATAAACGAGGAAAACATGATTTTAAACACAACGCTATGGGGAACGTCACCCTACCGAACACTCGAACGCCTCCGAGCTTCAAGCCGTCCGCCTGTCTCGCCCCACGCCGCCGCCGGTACCGCCGAGGTCGTCCTAGCCCCACCGTGACGTCGGCCGCCGTCCGGAGAGTAGAACGCCGCAGTGGAAGTGGAGGTGGTAGGGGTAGGAGCCAGGTAGAGGATGGAGTGAAGGGAGAGGCGAAATGGTGTGAGGAAAAGAGGGAGGAGGAGGGGGTCGCCGCCGGTCACCGGAGGAGGAGGAGAGAAGGAGAGCAGGAGAAAATGAGGGAAAGAAGGAGGGCTCGCGGAGTTAACCAGAGACTGGCTAAAACGCGTCGACATCTACGGACGCCTATCAGGTGACATGACGGCCGCTCTGACAAGATTCTGAAACGCGTCGTCCTACGCAGACGCCATTCAGACAACTTGTCAGGGCCGTACTCTGACACACCCAGAGTCGCAGTCTGAAAGGTGTCGACCCACACGGACGCCGTTCAGACGATCTGACAGGGCCGTACTCTCGCGGCCCAAGGTCAGTCCCCGTGGCACCCACGTGGCAGAACCTGAAACGCGTCTGCCACGGTGGACGCCGTTCAGAACGCGTCTCGAGGTCCTGACGCGATTCTACTCAGAACCCCCGCCCCTCACAAGGCTAGAACTACAGGGTCCGACCCAAAAACCGGATCCGAAAGTCTCGATCCTTACACTTCCCGATTAGGCAATTTGGAATAGCGCGGGCCACCATGACGCCGTTTAGGCAGAAATCACCCGATTTAGGTTTTCTGCAAAATTTCAGATTTTGGTGTGAATGGCGTCTGAGGACGCCGACGCATTTTTAAAAGGCGGCTAACTGTGACGACGCCTTTTTAGGCCATATTCTGAGGCCGAGAATTCATGAACCAGTTTAGGAGACTTGAATGGTGTCGTCTTTGGTCGACGCGATTCAAGCCAGAAGCACACTAATCCATGCTAGTAAAATGTGTTTACACTGCTAGATAGATGGTTAAAAGCATGTTTTTAGTACACTCGATGTCGATGGACTCTTCATGACCGGATGGCACTACGTTGTGTGTCGTGCGACCGCGGACTTCTCACGTGACCGGATCGCACCGTGCCGTGTTTTGTGTTACTGTGGACCTAGAGTGACAGTTGTAGCGTTTGACACCCTGTGTCGGTGCGGAGGGACACAGTGCTGACGGGAGCAGTGGCGGGGTGACGCCTAGTGAGAGAGGGTCACCTGGTGAACCCCGGGATTAGCTAGCTTGTACCGGTGTCGGAGTGGTACCTTTGGAGTGTCACTCGTGCTGGGGGTAGGAGTAACCACCTGAGCCAGTTGGGCCGGAGTAGCCAGCGTGCTATCCGAGGGGTTGCTGTTTGGTCTCAGCGGGTCGGTGTTTGCTGGGGGAAGGAGTAACCGCCAAGGTAGCCAGCGTGCTATCCGAGGGGTTATTGTTTGGTCCCAGCGGGTCGTTTTTTCCCACTTTCGGAGACATAGTTGACGCGTTTTGTCGAGACGCGAGTTGTAGGCTCCTTGGTAGAATGATTCCTGTGATATGCATGTTATATTCCGAACACATGTGGTTTATATCGAGAATTAAGGGTAATATGTTACAGCTTTACTTACCTTGTTTACTTGCATCTTGGTAATTGCACTTGTGGGTGTGTGAGTGGGTAGTGGGGATCGAAGGATCCCTACTGAGTCTTTTCGTTGAGACTCACCCCTGCGGTTTTCAGGTGAGGACTCCAGGCAGACTTAGCGTGGAGTGTGCTGTTGTGAGCTGCGCGCTGTCAGTGGTTGTTCCGGGGTATGCCCCGACGTAGTTGTTCTTTTTATTTCTGGCCTGTATGCTTAATTATTTCTCTTCTGTTGGAGTATGTAATTATTTGCTGTATCGAGTCGCATTGTAATAACTTTTAATTTCTGCACTTTCCTTTCAATTCAATGCGATGTGAATGTTTAGCTTAGTTTATTATTTATTTCCCATACTTACTTAGATCCTGGTTTGGTTCCAAATTAATGATTCGGTACCCATTTAGTAATCGGATCCCCGATTATAGGGTAGTGGGTCGTTACACCTTTTCTACTATGGGCACCCCCTCTGTGGTGGCCACTCCACTCATCTCTCTCTTCTGCCTTCTAGCCAACAAGAAGAGAGAAGAAGAAGAAGAAGAAGAAGAAGGGAAGTTATTCTCTTCGTTGGAATCTTCTGCAGAGGATCTCGATGTCGAGGAATTAGTGTGGATATGTTTAGAGGGCATATGCTTGTATGCCTCGCTCTCCTCCATGTGGAACCGCGATTCTTACGATCATGCTATCACAAGAAAGTAAAAAATCACACCCTTTCCTTGTAGTTTTCTACTGCATTAGGAACAAAGCGATAGGGAGGAATTTTGTATAATATTTCCACTACGTTCTCCCTCCTCCCCTCTGATCCTTACAGTGGTATAAGATTCAAGTTCGCTATATTATTAATGTAAGGACTGAGGTTTCGGATTCAATATTCGGGTCGGTTTCGGGTCGGATCCCCCCGGTTTGGACCCTGAAGGGTCTTGAGAATTTCTTTTGAAAGACGTATGTCCTTCACGACGCCTTTCAAACGGCGTCTTGCTGGGTGGACGCCATTTAGGTCTGTTGCTATTGTGCCACGTGGGCGCCACGTGGGCGGGTTTCGGGCCGCGAGAGTACGGCCCCTGTCTCGTCGTCTGAACGGCGTCCGTGATGGACGACGCCATTCAGACTGTGACCCTGCGATGTCAGTATACGGTGCCGGTCTTGTCGTCTGAACGGCGTCTGTAGTGAGCGATGCGGTTCAGAGCTTCTGTCAGTACGGCCCGTCCTGTCATCTGATAGGCGTCTGTCTCGGACAACGCGTTTTACCCTGTTTCGGATTGACCCTGCGAGCCTTCCTTTCTTTCCCTCATTCTCACCCTCTCACTCTCTCTCCTCGCTCTCTCCACCCCCTTCCGACCCTCTTCTCCCCTTTTCCTTCCTCTTCTTCCTCTTCCACCACTCCACTACCTCTCTACCTCTCACCACTACCACCACCACTTCCTTCGCGGCGTTCCATTCTCCGAACGGCGGTCGACGTCCCGGCGGAGTGGCGACGTCCTCGGGGTACCGGCGGCGGTCTGCGGTGCGACGGTTTGGCGGCGCGGAGCAAGGAGGAGTTCAAGAGATCGGTAGGGGGACAAACCGTGCATGGATTGTGGTTATCTTGCCCGTCATTTACATTGTGAAGCATGATGTGTTTGGGGTAGAATGAGCATGTTAAGAGGGTTTTCTTAGTGGAATGGCCGTATTTATGAATATGGATTTGTGAGTTTCACATGGTAGTTATGTTTCCCCTTCTTCCTCTTTTGTTTTGGTGTGTTTTTGGGGTATTTTGGGTGGAAAGGGGGACCCTCGGGTTGAGCTACGGAACCAGGTTTCTGGCACTAAATGACGTCGTGCCTGGACGACGCCATTTATAATGGCGACAGACCAGCACAACGCCATTTAGGCAGAAATCACTCCGATTGAGGTTTCTGTAAGTTTCAGGTTCTGTTGTGAACGGCGTCTGAGGACAGCGACGCCTTTCTAAAAGGCGGCTTCCCAGGACGACGCGTTTTAGGCCAGATTCTGAGGCCGGGTTTAAATGAACCAGTTTAGGGGGCTTGAATGGCGTCGGCCACGAGCGACGCTATTCAAGGCAGAACTTCATTAACTCTTGCTTTTAACACATGTTTCACTGATAGATAGTTCAACAAATGCATGCTTTGAGTTGTACATCGAGACTGGGAATTTCTGTGTGAGTGGAATTATATCATGTGTGTATGCTTATGCGATTGTGGAATCGGAACAGCTGTAGTTTACGTTTGTCACCTTGTGCCGAAGTGGGAGGCCCTTGGTGTCTGTGAGGCATGGTTGCCGTACCGGTGGGGAAGGGGTACATGTTGTGTTTTCACCTATGGCTGAGGGAAACAGAACCACCTTAAGCCCGTCGGGCCGGAGTAGCCAGCACGCTATCCAAGGGGTTACTGTTTGGTCTCAGCGGGTCGGAGTTTTCCTACGTGTCGTGGCAGCTTCCGGCGCATTTCCTGCTGTGGAGCTGAGTGTGGTGCTGTTGTTTTACCCCTTTAGCCACTGGGCCTGATGTGACCTGTGATATCAAGGTTGCGAGTGGTACCCTTCGCCCTTTGGCTTGACGCAGCCCGGGAGGTTAGGGTTGTGGGTAGTCCCTGCTGTAGGCGCCCGGAATGTCCCCCCCGTCGCCGCGGCGAGGCTTCGGAATCGAGGGTCCCTCCGTTCGTCTTAGCACTGTGGCGATTTAAAGGGGGTTAGAAATTGAAGTGTGATCGCCAGGAGCATTACCTTTCGGTCCCTGTGCTCCGCAGGAGTGTAGGAAGTGATCGCGTGTTCTGTGGGAGCGGAAGATGGTGGTTTCCCCTTCTCTTCCTCCGACCGGCCAGAGGAGGAGAGCCTGGTACTCTGCACGCGGAAATATGGTAAGGATCCCTGGAAAGAGAAGACAAACAAAGAAAAGATAGTAACCCGATTAGAACTGTGGTATGTAGAATCTATCCATAAAAATATAAAAACTAACTAGAATTGGAGGGAGACGCACCGGATGAGTGTTTGGGAGGGAAGGTGACCATATGTTATGGCCACCCACCTCCCGTTTTTTGTTTGAAACCTCTGGGGGTAAATAGGGATTGCTAAGTCATTCTAGAATGCATGCATGCAGATAAGTGCTAGTGTGTGAAAGGTGAAATGATGTGTTGAAAGTGAAAGAAGAGAAAATAGAAGAGGGTTAAGAAAACAAGCCCATTTAGAGTGCGAAGGATTCTTCTGAGACTCCTCCCGACCGCTTGCCAACCTCCTCTGAACCTTCCCTCCAAGAAGCCACCTCTTAACCCCAGGAAATCCTTCCTTCCCCCCCCCCTGCTCGAGAGGATGTGGAGGTTTAAATAGGTGAGGGAAAAAATGGAGAAAATAGGGATCTAAATCCCCGTAAATCAACCTTCAACCAATGGGGAGTGGTCAAGGGTCGGAGGTAGTGGACGCGGCAGTGGCCGGAGTAGTGGGGATGTGGGCGGCGAGTAGAAGAGATCGTGGGGAAGACCAGGTCAAGGTGGTAGTTGGGGGAGTGGACGGCCAGCCAACTTGCCTTCTAATCTCGTGGTGGAAGGCGGCCCGGCTGGCCTTCGAAGGGAGTGGAAGGCAAGGGGTGGCCTTCGAAGGAGGTGGAAGGCAAGGGGTGGCCTTCGAAGGAGGTGGAAGGCAAGGGAGCTGGCCTTCCACGAAAAGGTGGTAAAAAGTGAAAAAGGTGGCCAAAAGGGTGGAAGTTAAGGTGGCTGGCCTTCGAAGGTGGTGAAAGGCAAGGGGTGGCCTTCGAAGGAGGTGGAAGGCAAGGGGGCTGGCCTTCCACGAAAAGGTGGTAAAAAGTGAAAAAGGGGGCCAAAAGGTGGAAGGCAAGGTGGCTGGCCTTCCAAGGGGGGTAGAAGGCAAGGGGTGGCCTTCGAAGGGGGTGGAAGGCGGACTGGCTGGCCTTCCACGAAAAGGTGGCTAGAGTCGGGATTTGGTTAATGGGCTTAATTGTTAGTGGGCTGAGATGGCCAAATGGGGGGATTTATGATGATGGGCTGATGATGGAGGGGATTTATGACCAAAAGGGTGGTCCAAAATCGGTGTCTACAAATGCCCCTCCGGGACACCTGTTTTGCAGTGGAGTGGAACGGAATGATAAATAGGTGTTCCGAAAATCGAACCAGATTTTGGACAGCCCGAAAAAAGGAATGAGCTATCCCCAGGGATGATATGCGAATGCGGCAAATGCATGAAGGCTGGCTATTTGAGTTGCAAGAGTGGTTTAAGAAAAGGGACAAAGTTCAGTACTAGAGAATCACAGTCCGTGGGACCCTCGGGTGCTGGAACCGCGAGGCCTTGGCGTACCAGAATATAGCGATCTGGCCCAAGGGGATCTCGAGCATGAAAGGTGTAGGAGTGTGACTTGAAGAACTCTCAACACAACGGGCGCGCGGTGGCCTGGCGCATCATGGGATCGCCAAGTGAGAGAATCTTAAGCACACGTGCTGAAAAAGGAGGAAGGGGTCTTGCAATTCAAAAGACTAACAAACGTACAACTGCCATAATCACAGATCAGCGATGGGTTAAGCAGAGTGATGAATGATGGTCATTGCCCCTAGGGCGAGGGTGGATGCTTATGCAAATGCATGCTGGGTTGAAATTTAGAAAAACAAATCCCTAATGCAATTCCTAATGCAAACAGGAGGGTTTTATTTGGCCAATCGAATAACTTGGGGAATATAGACTCCTCATTGTTTTGTTTAAAGAGGAACTCAGAGTCTATACGCCCGAAGCTATTAGTCTCCTGTGTCTTCGATGCTACTTGCTTCAGGTTCCCTGCAGCTGCAAGAACGCACATCAGTAAAATGTAAATAATCAATGGTCCACAATATCTTAATGACAAGCTACAAGGAAGCGAGGGACCAAGGTCCCTGTCGAGTCGAAGCCAGCACGGAAGATATGGCCATTCTCAAAGTAGAATGCCAATCCGGTTGCTTTCGGCTTCGACTCGACAGCAAAAGTGTCCACCTTTTGGACGTAGAATCTTTTCCTGTATGCACAAAATGAGGGGAAAATAGTTAGTAGTATCTGTTTTCGGCCCCTTGCCCAAAATAGAGCAACTACCTTTTCCCTAGCCTTCGCATAGGGTCAAGGGGCCGTGTTCAGACAAAAGGAAGAGTATTGAAACTAATGCGACAGGTAAATATGCGAATGCTAGTGGATATTAACAAGTGGGGTGTGTGATGAAAACATGTTTTTGATTCCGCCTGCCTGGTGACTACCCAAACTTAGGCTGGTTGAATGATGAAAGGGAAATGCGCACTCAACTTCCCAGGTATCCTAAGCACGCATCTAGATTGATTTGGGCCTCTAGACTCCTCAAACTAACCTTGACCGGTTAAGACTCATACTGATGACAATACCGTCATGCCATGCTTAGGCTCCCAGCTGCTTCCGACCACTAAGTTTGTCCAAAAAGTTTTCGAGGTAAATGATTTGCCCGACCCGGGTCTCTTTCCTCACAATCTAGAAGGTATATGATGGAACACCTTGGAACCCTAACGGTCAACCGCGCGACGCTGACCCGGAATCAGACGCCGCCGCACCGATTGGTGACGCGCATGCATTGACCTAAGCCCGAAGTTTTCGAGAGTACACATTGAGATTATGGTCAAGAAATTAGTTCACCAGAAACATCGACGTTACTCTTCACCCATTTTAGACTCATGTGATCATGTGAGTATGTGACGATTTTCGAAAAAACGAGCCATTTTAAAATGATGTTCGTTCTTTAGACAGCTATCTCGTGCTAACCTTGAGGGGGAAAAAGTGAAGAAATTTTGGAGACAAACTTCACAGGAGGATCGACAAAACCGTTAAAAGGGCGAGCTGTGACAAAACGGACCCCTTTTGACCTCCTAGATGCCCCTATTTTGACTTTTCAGGCCTTTATTGGATTTCATGGCCAGGTACGGTCACGACCAGGCTTTTTTCATGATTGCTTGAACCCCTTTTTCTTTTTTGTATTTCTTTTCCGCTCTTGACATTTTTGGGGTTATTTGATATTCCGCCTGCGGGGACACTGCCCTCTTCACGTGCTCTGGTCTTTTACATTTCAATTTTGGGCCCTTTTGAGGGGTTACATCTATCGGGTTGTGGAGGAACCGCAATTTGCTGAGCTCGACCATTTAAGGGCGTCAACTGTCCTGATCGGTCGAGAGACGAAGAGCAAATGTTGCATTTTGACTGTATGCTAAAGACTTGGAACTCATTTTAAGCAGGTTCTCTTTGAAAAACGTGCAGGTGTGTGCATCTCAGGATGATCATAGGGATCCGTATGAAAGTAAAGTAGACACGTCCAAGGTTCTGGTGGACCAAAGTCTTAGCCAAACCTTAATGTCAACCCAATCTATCATGCAACTAGACCTAGACAGGGGATTACATGGCAATCATCAGACAATTGGATTTTGTGTCTTTTCTGATTCTTTGTCATTTTCATTAAAGTATGTACATATTTACAAATATTTTTGATGCTTTTTTGGATATTTGATTTTTTGAGATTTTTGATTTTTTGATTTTTTGTTTTTTTTTTTTTTTTTTTTTTTTGCATTAAAGAGTAGAATTTTAAGGGTAAAATTTCTTCAAATAGACTCCTATCTAAAGGAAAGCTTTTCAACAATTTTCAAATATTTACACTTATTTGCTAACTAGAAATGAAAGAACTTACTTACCTCTACAACTTGTAGATGAAGAGGAAGCTATCCAATCCCTAAGCGATTATGCACAAGACTCAGGGAGTGAGTCAGACATGTTGCAAAGGTGGGTCCTTGAGACACAGACCCAATGATGGCAGAATTGCCCCAGGAGTGTGCTACGACCGGTGATAAAAGCCTGAGAAGGGCATGTGTATAGAATAGGAAGGGAATGAGAGCGGTGGGTACCGGTTCATCCCTCACTAAGGAGGCTCCTTCTCGTCGAGTGGTTGATTCATAGAACAACAGCTGTGTAGAGAAATCTTCTGCATCTTCTCTTTGAGCTTCAGTGCTTGTTTCCTTCAACTCATCCTCAAGATAGTGTATCTTGAGTACCTCTTGACTTTCCTTCACAAAGTGATCCCAGTGACTCCATTTTCCTGATCCTTCAGTTGGTTTGGTTAGTATGTAACCCAATTTGAATCCTCCACTGGTCGGATTTTCAAAGATAGGTTCTTGAATTCCCTGCTCTTCTTTGCCTAATCCAGATCCCGAACAACACCCCATTTTGTCCATAAGCTGCCAACCTATGCTAGGTTGGGACTTGAGCTGAGAGTCAACCGATGAAAGGATGAGTTCTGCCCCTTTTCCAGAAGTGATCATGGATGGAATTTGTTCAGTCGAGAGTGGTTCCAAAGACTCAAGACAGGGAGTTCTCTGCATCTTGACAATCTTCCCATTGTATGGGAATTTATAGCACTGATGATTAGTGGAGGGCACTCCCAGGGTCTGGTCCATCCAAGGCCTTCTCAGAACGACGTTGTATATGGGCTTGACATTAAGGATGTAAAATTCCAAGATCATGGCCACTGGGCCAATTTCCAGTTTCCTATTAGCTGGTCTTTGAGAATGATCACAGGTCGAGACCATCATGGAAGTGGACTCAATCTCTTCTGGATCAATCCCTATTTTCTTGGGGGTCTTGAGTCGACAGACATTGATTGATGCCCCAGTATCCAACAGGATGGAGTCCAATGAGTGACCCTTGAGTGTTGGAGTCAAGCGTGAGGGAAGGGATCGGCACTCAGAGGGAGCCAGATCCTTATCTGTGAAGGATATTGTAGGTGTCCGGGTGGCTGAGAAAATGACATTTGTGAGCCCCCTGATAGGAAGATCTTCATTGAGTGTAATTCGCTGGGGGAACTTGAACAATGTCTCCCTTTGTGTAGGAGATCTCCTAATCAACTCTAGGACTGGCATCTTGGTGGGACTTTTCTCTAGATGTTGTAGGATGTCATACTTGGATTGAATAATCTTTTTAGACAGATCTGAATCCTCTTGAGAGTCCAAGGGTTGACTTGTTGGTGGAATGATGCGATTTCTCAGTGTAACACCAATCGGACTGGGGCCCACTGCCTGATCTGACTTTAGTGGTTGAACTGGTGGGAAATTCATTAGGCAGAATTGGGTTACCGGACCTGGCTTTGGTGTTGGACACAAGATGGATGGAGGAGGTTCTCTGATTGAAATTGGAGGAACTTGGACCAGAGTAACTGGGTTGATGGTTGTTGGTTGTTCCCTAGGTCGTATCAAGACCAAAGGTTTGTCTTGGATGATAGTGGAGACTCCTTGCAACGGCTCTCTAGGTTTGGTCATCCTAGTGGGGCACTCATGCCATATCCCAACCTCTTCATACTCCCAGTACTGTCCTCTATGATCGACATTTGGTTCCAAATTTTTGACAAGGGTGCTCACCCTTTCTAGAGAGCTAGATGGATCAAGGGCTACCTGATGAGAGGGCGGAGGGCTCTTGACTTCCAAGATTTCAGTAGCCTCTTTCATGTGCCCCCAATTGATCTTGGCACTGGAGAAAGGGGGAACTGCTGAATATGATTTCTGATTGGATTGGTTGTCTGATCTGGACATAGGACTAGGTGACCTTAAGGGCTGCCCCAAGGCACTCACCTGTTCATTGATTGTCACTTCCTCTATTGGTGGAGTCCTCTTACTTCTGTTCTGATTTTCAAAGAAGGATGGCAAAGTGGAACCCCATATCTGAGATTGAACTACCCGAGCTCGATTATAAAGTTGTGCGAATGTGTGAAATTCGCTCAGCATGAGGATAGACCGAAGCTGCGGGGTAGTGTTGTTGACCAACATGGTGATAGCTTGAGATTCGGGGATTTCCACTTCCCCCCTAGAGGCCATTACCCTCCACCTGTTGGCGAAACACGTGAACTCCTCTTCAGGCTTCATCTTCTCCATCACAAGATCAAACAAGGTGGGAGGCATGGTTGTCATATAACTAAACTGAGTGATGAATTTCTCGGAGACCATATCAAAATTGATTAGGTCTGTGGCGGGCAAGGAAGAAAACCATCTTAAGGCCTCACCTTCTAAGGATTTCTGGAACAGATGGACAAAGAGGACTCTGTCGTAGAGCCATTGATGGGAATCCATGAGGAAACTTGACAGGTGATCATGAGGGTCAGAGGTGCCATCATATTTTCTGTACTCGGGAGCTTTGAATCCTGGTGGAAAGTAGGCCGGAGGGAGCTTACAATAGCTCGAGAGAGAGTGTGGTTGTTTCAGGGTAAGTTTCTCGGCCATGAACTTAGAGCACACAGGTTTCAACCTCACTTTTATAGATGAATTCTTTCTGCTCAGGAGGAGGTGTAGTTGGAGAGACTGGAATCGGCATGACAGGTGGAGCAACTAGAGTAGGAGTTGGCTGGTTGATGCGGGTCTGAGCTCTGTTGGAAGATCCTTGGAAGTGAGTTCTTCGAGGAGTGGCATCTTGAGTTTTGCCACCAGAGGCCAACCGGATGAGTTGATCAGGGGTGTACCGTGATAACACGGCAGTAAGTTCCGGATCCTCTCTCGGGTTTTGGAAGTTTCTGTTGGGGATTACAGGGTCACTTTCTGAAGAGGAAGATTCATCCAAGTATCTTGCCTTAAGTTCCTTTCTCGGTGAACATGCCCACAAATGTTGGTTGTGGATCCTCTTCAATCTCAAACAGAGGGTTGTGTGTAACATTGTTACCGAACTGGTCCATGTCATCATACACAGCATTGACATACATTCGGTTCATTATGAAGCACAGATCCTAAATGATTTTATGTTTCACTTGAAATGTTTGCCAATGTTTTATCAAAGTTGGTTTCTAACAAATCAAGTTTAACCCTTAACGACCCTTCACTTTTCTAAAGCTTGTTCCACCGAGATTCAATTAAGTGTCTTTAAATTTGAAACGGTTCACTAATTTCTCACACAAACCCAAGGTTCCTCCAAGGTGGTTTCAGGTACAACCTGCTCGGCGGCCAAGTGGGAATCCCTGGCTCGCGGAGACTGACGGAGGTTCCCAACAGAATAAGACTAGTCACACCCGAGTGGGAATCCTCAGATGGAGAGTCAAACTCTGTGGGAGAAGTAACTAGAAGTGTGATGCCGGCTCTTCCTTAAAACCCCCGCGGAGGACACCCCGAAAAACCCAAAAAGTTAACAAACAGCAAGTCAGAACATCTAACAATTCAACAGAACAGGCAGTAGCAAATCATACATGAACAGCAGTAGCGAGCAGAAAAGGACAAAGAACCAACGAGAGGTCGACGGCCAGGGGTTAGCCGTCTAATGGGTCGGACGGCCAGGTGCTGGCCGTCCAAGGGGATGTCGACGGCCAGGGGCTGGCCGTCCAATGGTGTGTGTCGACGGCCAGGTTCTGGCCGTCCAGGGGATCTGACGGCCAGGGGCTGGCCGTCCAGGGGTCTGACGGCCAGGGGCTGGCCGTCCAGGGGTTAATGGCCGTCCGGGATCCCTACCTTCTTTTCCTTTGATCGCGACGTGTGCAGCGGGCTACAGGTGTCCCACCGTGATCGCCAGAGGGCTGTAGGCGCCCAGAATGTCCCCCCCGTCGCCGCGGCGACGGTTCGGAATCGAGGGGTCCCTCCGTTCGTCTTAGCACTGTGGCGATTTAAAGGGAGTTAGAAATTGAAGTGTGATCGCCAGGAGCATTACCTTTCGGTCCCTGTGCTCCGCAGGAGTGTAGGAAGTGATCGCGTGTTCTGTGGGAGCGGAAGATGGTGGTTTCCCCTTCTCTTCCTCCGGCCGGCCAGAGGAGGAGAGCCTGGTACTCTGCACGCGGAAATGTGGTAAGGATCCTTGGAAAGAGAAGACAAACAAAGAAAAGATAATAACTCGATTAGAACTGTGGTATGTAGAATCTATCCATAAAAATATAAAAACTAACTAGAATTGGAGGGAGACGCACCGGATGGGTGTTTGGGAGGGAAGGTGACCATATGTTATGGCCACCCACCTCTCGTTTTTTGTTTGAAACCTCTGGGGGTAAATAGGGATTGCTAAGTCATTCTAGAATGCATGCATGCAGATAAGTGCTGGTGTGTGAAAGGTGAAATGATGTGTTGAAAGTGAAAGAAGAGAAAATAGAAGAGGGTTAAGAAAACAAGTCCATTTGGAGTGCGAAGGATTCTTCTAAGACTCCTCCCGACCGCTTGCCAACCTCCTCTGAACCTTCCCTCCAAGAAGCAACCTCTTAACCCTAGGAAATCCTTCCTTCCCCCCCCCCCCCATGCTCGAGAGGATGTGGAGGTTTAAATAGGTGAGGGAAAAAAGGGAGAAAACAGGGGTCTAAATCCCCGTAAATCAACCTTCAACCAATGGGGAGTGGTCAAGGGTCGGAGGTAGTGGACGCGGCAGTGGCCGGAGTGGGGAGTGGTCGGAGTAGTGGGGACGTGGGCGGCGAGTAGAGGAGATCGTGGGGAAGACGAGGTCAAGGTGGTAGTTGGGGGAGTGGACGGCCAGCCAACTTGCCTTCTAATCTCGTGGTGGAAGGCGGCCCGGATGGCCTTCGAAGGGGGTGGAAGGCAAGGGGTGGCCTTCGAAGGAGGTGGAAGGCAAGGGGTGGCCTTCGAAGGAGGTGGAAGGCAAGGGAGCTGGCCTTCCACGAAAAGGTGGTAAAAAGTGAAAAATGTGGTCAAAAGGGTGGAAGGCAAGGTGGCTGGCCTTCGAAGGTGGTGGAAGGCAAGGGGTGGCCTTCGAAGGAGGTGGAAGGCAAGGGGGCTGGCCTTCCACGAAAAGGTGGTAAAAAGTGAAAAAGGGGGCCAAAAGGTGGAAGGCAAGGTGGCTGGCCTTCCAAGGGGGTAGAAGGCAAGGGGTGGCCTTCGAAGGGGGTGGAAGGCGGACTGGCTGGCCTTCCACGAAAAGGTGGCTAGAGTCGGGATTTGGTTAATGGGCTTAGTTGTTAGTGGGTTGAGATGGCCAAATGGGGGGATTTATGATGATGGGCTGATGATGGAGGGGATTTATGACCAAAAGGGTGGTCCAAAATCGGTGTCTACACCTATAGCTTCGGCTTGACGGGGGTTTCGCCGGTCCCCAAGGCCCTCCTGAAGCGTCGAGGCCTGGCGTGGAGGAAGTCCAGTCGGTAGGACAGTAGTCTAGACTGCTTGTGTGCACACGTAGCTGGGCAGTGGTGGTTCACTGGTCCCCGTTAGTCCTAGCTTGACTCACTGCCTCACCCTACGATGCCCGAAACACTGTAGGGGCGGACAGGCGTGAGTGTTGGTGGTGTTGTGAGGCGACGTTTGTCTACGGACGACAGTGTGGTTTGGTCGCTTAGTTGGACCCTTGGTTATGATTTGTGGCATTGTGTTGGGTTATTCGGTTTACTTAGAACTGTGCCTGCTGCATCACTTGTGCGTACGTTTCATATCGGGTTTTGGGAGCTGTGTTTACTGCTTTATTTAATTGTCATCTTTCTGTATTGTTACACTTATGGGTGTGTGAGTGGGAGGCGGGGATCGGATGATCCCTACTGAGCCCAATTCTGGTGTGGCTCACTCCCTGCGGTTTCAGGTGTGGACCTCGTGGCGTGTGGCGGCGTGTGGTGTCTCCTTGGTGTGCGGACCAGCAGCTATCTCAGTTCCGGGGTATGCCCCGATGTTGTTGTACTTTGCTTATGCCTGTACTTATTTAATTTGTTGGACCATATAATTATTGTTGGACTGTATATGGACATTATTAATTTCCTTCCTGCGCACTCGTAATTTCCTTGTGGTCCGTGTGATTGTTATATTTAGCCTTGTTTAATGCTTACTCCTCCAGATGCGTTATGTGACATCCGGGTGTGAACCCGTAGTTAATGGTCCGACATCCATTTAGTAATCGGATTCCCGATTATAGGATGGCGGGTCGTTACAGATGGTATCAGAGCTCAGTCTGGTCGAGTTTGTGGTAAACTAGGTTAGATATTATAGTCCAACACTAAGTACGAGTCTGCACAGGCGATGGCTGCTAGTGTAGATTGGTAGGTTTTGACGTGTTTTGGTTCAATTTTCGTGTTTGTGGGGTAGTGATGGCGCCGAAGAGGAGAGTTCCGTTGGCTCGTGGTTCGAGAGCAGATGATGGCGGTTCAGGGGCAGAAGGGCATAATGTGGATCGTTTCATGGAAGCTATGATTGGGGCAATGTCTAGATACCAGCAGGGAGATGGAAGTAAGGGGTCCAATTCCCGAGGTGGCCAGTCCATGGTGATGGAGCGGTTCTTGAAGTTGAAGCCCCCTTCTTTCACGGGTCAACCAGTCCCAGACACGACAGCTCATTGGATTAAGGAAGTGGAGAAGTCATTTGATGTTCTTGAATGTGCTGAGAATGACAAGACCTTGTTGGCAATCTACTTGTTGAAGGATGAGGCTTATGATTGGTGGGCTACCATCAAGGGGATGATGTTTCCAGATAGGTCCTTGAGAGAGATCCCTTGGGAGGACTTTGTGAGAGAGTTTAGTGGACAGTACTTTCCGAGGCACGTTCGGAAGGCCAAGGAAAGGGAATTTATGGAATTGGTGCAGAATGGTATGTCAGTTCTAGAATATTAGATGAAGTTTGTAGCTCTTGGAAGATTTGTCCCACACATATCTGAGCATGAGGAACGTCAAACGGAGAGATTTGTGGATGGACTTCGGCATGATCTGAGGGAAATGGTGGCATCTCATTGTTGTAGAGATCTGGCGTCTGCGGTTCGATGCGCGGCAGCGGTAGAGACTCAGTTCCAACGAATGGCGAAGGAGTCAGAGCAATCAGCGCAAGGGAAGCAACAAGGCAAGGATAGATCAGCGGTCTTTTTGTCAGGCGGTTCGAGTTCCTTTAAGCTAGAGTTCCAAGAGGTACCTTATGATGAGGATGAAGATGGTTCGGTGCAGCAGATGCAGACGGTGGTTAGCAGGCAACAGGAAGCGAGACGGGATGCTACAGATCGTTGTCCCCGCTGTGGCAGGTATCATGGCAATCGGATATGTCCATTAGTCACTGGTAGCTGTTTTGGCTGTGGTAGGAAGGGACATCTCGCGAGGAACTGTCCCCAGAAGAATAAGGCAGGTCAGGAGCCGAGTGGTCAGTAGGAGCCCGAGACTTTGAGTGGTGTTATGTCTCTTAGTGGAGGTCCGAGATGTTGGATTAGGTGAGCACTTTTATCTTGTCTTATTCGGTAGTAGTTGTGAACTCTTATGGCACTTTGTATGTACTTTGGACATGATGGAGAATCAGTTTTGTAATATGTGCCTTGTTAATATATGGTTATTTCGGTCTATCAGCTTTTTGGCAGAATTGAGGATCTTGGTTAGTTTAGTGATGATTTAATTGACCAATTGAGTGGAGCCCAGTGCATGAATGCAATCAGTGGGAAAGATTGATGTGATCTGTGTTGCCGGCATGTAATGGTTAGCCGTGATCAGCGTGGGAGCGGTTGTAATTTCGAGGACGAAATTCTTTTAAGGGGGGGAGAATGTAAGGACTGAGGTTTCGGGTTCAGTATTCGGCTCAGTTTCGGGTCGGATCCCCCTGATTTGGACCCTGAGGGGTCTTGAGAATTTCTTTTGAAAGACGTCTGTCCTTCACGACGCCTTTCAAACGGCGTCTTGCTGGGTGGACGCCATTTAGGTATGTTGTTGTTGTGCCACGTGGGCGCCACGTGGGCGGGTTTCGGGCCGCGAGAGTACGGCCCTTGTCTCGTCGTCTGAACGGCGTCCGTGATGGACGAGGCCATTCAAACTGTGACCCTGCAATGTCAGTATACGGTGCCGGTCTTGTCGTCTGAACGGCGTCTGTGGTAAGCGACGCGTTTCAGAGCTTCTGTCAGTACGGCCCGTCATGTCATCTGATAAGCGTCTGTTTCGGACGACGCGTTTTACCCTATTTCGGATTGACCCCGCGAGCCTTCCTTTCTTTCCCTCATTCTCACCCTCTCACTCTCTCCACCCCCTTCCGACCCTCTTCTCCCCTTTCCTTTCCTCTTCTTCCTCTTCCACTACTCCACTACCTCTCTACCTCTCACCACTACCACCACCACTTCCTTCGCGGCGTTCCATTCTCCGGACGGCGGCCGATGTCCCGGCGGAGTGGCGACGTCCTCGGGGTACCGGCGGCGGTTTGCGGTGCGATGGTTTGGTAGCGCGGAGCCAGGAGGAGTTCAAGAGATCGGTAGGGGGACGAACCTTGCATGGATTGTGGTTATCTTGCCCGTGATTTCCATTGTGAAGCATGATGTGTTTGGGGTAGAATGAGCATGTTAAGAGGGTTTTCTTAGTGGAATGGCCGTGTTTATGAATATGGATTTGTAAGTTTCACATGGTAGTTAGGTTTCCCCTTCTTCCTCTTCTGTTTTGGTGTGTTTTTTGGGTATTTGGGGTGGAAAGGGGGACCCTGGGGTTGAGCTACGGAACCAGGTTTCTGGCGCTAAATGACGTGGTGCCTGGACAACGTCATTTATAATGGTGACGGACCAGCACGACGCCATTTAGGCAGAAATCACCCCGATTGAGGTTTCTGCAAGTTTCGGGTTCTGTTGTGAATGGCGTTTGAGGACAGCGACGCCTTTCTAAAAGACGGCTTCCCAGGACGACGCGTTTTAGGCCAGATTCTGAGGCAGGGTTTAAATGAACCAGTTTAGGGGGCTTGAATAGCGTCGCTCATGGCCGACGCCATTCAAGGCAGAACTTCATTAACTCTTGCTTTTAACACATGTTTCATTGATAGATAGTTCAACAAATGCATGCTTTGAGTTGTACATCGAGACTGGGAATTTCTGTGTGAGTGGAATTATATCATGTGTGTATGCTTATGCGATTGTGGAATCGGAACAGCTGTGGTTTATGTTTGTACCTTGTGCCGAAGTGGGAGGCCCTTGGTGTCTGTGAGGCATGGTTGCCGTACCGGTGGGGAAGGGGTACATGTTGTGTTTTCACCTATGGCTGAGGGAAACAGAACCACCTTGAGCCCGTCAGGCCGGAGTAGCCAGCACACTATCCGAGGGGTTACTGTTTGGTCTCAGCGGGTCGGGGTTTTCCTGCGTATCGTGGCAGCTTCCGGCGCGTTTCTTGCTGTGGAGCTGAGTGTGGTGCTGTTGTTTTACCCCTTTAGCCACTGGGCCTGATGTGACCTGTGATATCAAGGTTGCGAGTGGTACCCTTCGCCCTTTGGCCTGATGCAGCCCGGGAGGTTAGGGTTGTGGGTAGTCCCCATAGCTTCGGCTTGACGGGGGTTTCGCCGGTCCCCAGGGCCCTCCTGAGGCGCCGAGGCCTGGCATGGAGGAAGTCCGGTCGGTAGGACAATAGTCTTGACTGCTTGTGTGCACACGTAGCTGGGCAGTGGTGGTTCACTGGTCCCCGTTAGTCCTAGCTTGACTCACTGCCTCACCCTACGATGCCCGAAACACTGTAGGGGCGGACAGGCGTGAGTGTTGGTGGTGTTGTGAGGCGACGTTTGTCTACGGACGACAGTGTGGTTTGGTCGCTTAGTTGGACCCTTGGTTATGATTTGTGGCATTGTGTTGGGTTATTCGGTTTACTTAGAACTGTGCCTGCTGCATCACTTGTGTGTACGTTTCATATCAGGTTTTGGGAGCTGTGTTTACTGCTTTATTTAATTGCCATCTTTCTGTATTGTTACACTAGTGGGTGTGTGAGTGGGAGGCGGGGATCGGATGATCCCTACTGAGCCCAATTCTGGTGTGGCTCACTCCCTGCGGTTTCAGGTGTGGACCTCGTGGCGTGTGGCGGCGTGTGGTGTCTCCTTGGTGTGCGGGCCAGCAGCTATCTCAGTTCCGAGGTATGCCCCGATGTTGTTGTACTTTGCTTCTGCATGTACTTATTTAATTTGTTGGACCGTGTAATTATTGTTGGACTGTATACGGACATTATTAATTTCCTTCCTGCGCACTCGTAATTTCCTTGTGGTCCGTATGATTGTTATATTTAGCCTTGTTTAACGCTTACTCCTCCAAATGCGTTGTGTGAGATCCGGGTGTGAACCCGCAGTTAATGGTCCGACATCCATTTAGTAATCGGATTCCCGATTATAGGATGGCGGGTCGTTACAATTAATGCACAGGTCGATTCGCATTCTGCGAATGGGGGCTTCGCCTCATTTGATGAGATCAAAGTTTGGGGGTATGCATATGGAATGGTTCCATATTATTGGTTTGATGCATAGAAGTTGAAGAATGGTAATTTTAGATTGTTTGTATGCACACACGGATGTGTTAATATTTTTAGATATGATTTAATGAGCATGCTAAATTAGATTTTATGAAAATTTTAATTATCTCATCATAATTTCAAAATCGATGATCTTTGATATCATGTGATGATATAATGATCATGTTAATGTTGATTAACTATTCTAAATTATCATAAGATGATAATGATTAAGTTTTCAAAATCCAAAGAGACCTATTTTGATTGGAAACCTAGTTTTCTATCAAAATTATACTACTTTTAGAGAGATACTTTAGATAGACTTATATGTGATATATGTGATCTTTGTAATGAGTTGTTTTGGTGGATATGGTTGGTGTGGACAGTATGATGATGGATCAACTATGATATGAATGTGATCTTTTGATCATATTTTGTAAATTAATGTTGATGGTTATGATGTGATCTTGTAATTTATTAAAAGGAGCCCTCCGTTCTTATCTTCCTCCCATGTTATTTAATTCCATTATATTCTATCTGACTCCATATGTTGAACTCGCCATAAGACTTCTTTTATGATCATTAATGTAATGATTAGAAGTTAGTCATGTAATGGAGATCAGGATGTTGGCTGTAAGGATGATACCGAGATGAAGAATGGTGTCAACTATGATGACAGGAGCAATGATGAGATCGTGGCTGTGGATTCTTCATCAAGGTGACATATGTGAGATAGATGTATTTGTTGTCCATCCTCCAAAATATGATTTTGGATTGGTGGCTAACTGACTAGCTTCAGTTTAGTCACATCTAGTTGTCCATGGTCATTCATATCACATATATGAGATGCACACTTTGAGAAAATCAAAATCCTTGTATCTAAATTTAAGTTGTGAACCCGAAAACTTTGAGAAAGATCCGTGTGGCCTTCCATCGTTATAGGTTTAGCTTGGACCTTGATCATGCAAGTTTGTTGTGCTATCACAAGACCTGTTTGGTTAGAACTGGTGCAACGTTGGTGAACTACCATTGAGATTTTGATCCCCACTAGGAGACCGCCAGTGTCTTTCATTCTGTATATAGAGATTTATACAGTCCATTGAAAAATAGTGGGAGCTAATTCAAGATGTCTGAATAAATTGAACTATCTGTCAAATTTTCTTGATTTCCTCTGTAGGTAGATAATGTCATCACATAATCAAGCAAGTGAGCATAGTAATTACATTAGGAACATGGATGATGCATTCATGGTGCCAAATAATTCTAACCCAGAGAGCAGCAGCTAAACGCGTGTCTACTGGGACCAACCTCAAATCAGCTATGAAGATCTGATGAATAATAGGAAGAATTCAATGTAAGGCAAAACTGCGAGTTGTTTCAAAATGCAAAGCATTCAAAATACATCCTATGCATTAGAGACGATGTCAACATCTGAAACAAAAATACAAAATGAACTTAAATATGCAGATGAAGAGCTATATACCCAAATGATGTGCATAATTGCATATTCTAACAAGATAATATCAAAGGTAACAAACAAGAAGCATCTTATGAAAGACATATCCAAAAAGAAGGAAAAATATGCATCATGAGCCTTGTCCATTTTCTTGGTCAGTTTATGGCTGATACTATTCCATAATTTGAGATTTTTCATGTATGTCTGAAGCAAAACCACCATGCACTTGATCTTGGATTCATTTCCAGTGTAGCCTTGGAAAGAAGACAATTGATTACATTTGATCTACTAGTGGATAATAGAACTTCAAGTTTGAGAACACATTTAATAGACCGATGCTCCCAAATTTTCCTAAACTAGAAGCTAAAAGAGTGAACCAAGCAGAAAAGCCAAATAAAATGTTGTAAAAGTAAAATTTGTACTTTTTTGTCTTCTTTATTCAAGCCTTAGTAGTTGTCCATGTGAGGCGCACACTAGAACCCCCACCTATGGTTATGTTGGTTTGGGGAATCTGTACAAGTAGAGTGAACAAAATAACCACACGAAATAAAAAGCAACTAAAATGCCCATGATTTCACTCACAATAGTTATATTCATTAATTGATATAGAGTATGTGTCTCAAAAAGAGAGACTATCAATTTCCTCAAAAACAAAAAGTACAACTATGAAACTGACATTAGTCTCTTGTTGACCAAACTATTTCACATGATTCTAGTTTCCACCACCTCCGCCACTAACACCTCGTGACTCTACCATCCACATGAAACAAAACAAATAAGAAAAAAGGTGACAGTGAGTCATGTGCCTCATATAGGATCCTCCATGAGCCTATCAATTCTATACGAATCAAAATACATGATTTAAGAGCAATATATATGAACCACATATGAAATAAACTATGAATTGCATAAGCATAGACGTGATATTAATTTTAAAATAATAATTATTCAACCGTCATATAACATAATATGGTTAAAACACTTAACATACAGTTTTGTTTCTCAACAGTAATCAAACTAAAAGCGAAAGGGTCACCAACATCACTAGTATAGTCGTATGCTTTGAAAGAGTGAAACTAAGTCAGGTACCTGCATGTCAACCTTATAGGGTGCTACCTCCACAATAGGGGAAGCAAGTTAGTAGGATTAATCGGTCTCGACAGTGTACAAAATTGTAAAGTCCAGAGACTGACCACGTGCACACACAAGTGAATATCTCTCACTGTCCTAGTCAGATAAGCCGAGACTGGACTCTTGTCTCCCGATTATAAGGTTGCCCGTAGTCCAGACATATCTCTCGATCTTATGGTTGGACTAACTCTCTGACCCTCATCTTAACAAGGGTCCCAATCACAATAAAGGAGAAATAACAACTAGTGTGAGGTGTTGCCCTTCCCAAATTAATAAATAGTCTTACAGTTATACAATTGAACAGACATACAGTCTTACAATTATGTTGTTACATCTCTATCAGTTCAGTCATTCAACCTTACTTTAGATTCAAGTCACGTAACTACAGAACCAAATAACATATAAATTGAAGATGAATGATGAGAGGTAAATAACCAAGCAAAAAATATGTCATTTACCATCATTAAATCTAAATATTCCATTATATTGCCATAGCCAGGATCCTCAAATTTCATCAAACATGCAGCGAAAATAAAATCTCTTAACTCACTAAAGAAATATAAAAGTATATACACTCTCTCAATTTCCTACTACATCAAATCTAAGAAAACAGTAAATCTAATCCTAGATAACCTCCAAATGAGTCCGAATCCAACTCCTTAAGCAAAGTCCTGTTCCTTAGTTAACTCTTCCTTCTCAGTCGCTGATGTTAGTAGGATTTATAAGTACAACTAATCAATAGGCAAATAAAACCCAGCAAATGCGAACAATATAATAATTGAAAAGGAATAATATCAAATATACATACGATTCACAATGCTACATATAACTCAAATAAGATCATGATACAAAACATGGTCAAATATAAATTACCAAATCACATGTGTTTTCTAATAGCAAGAACAAATTGAACTAATATATAGCATATAGTCATCATCAATACATATCACATATCAAACTGGACATATCGAACTGAACATATAGTAAATTTGTCATGGCATGGTAGTTTATCAAATCGAAGTTCATATTGTGAGAACAACTAATCAGAATGAATATAGATTCTTAATTAAATAAATTGAGATCAAAATAACTGAGCATAGATATCAAAAGAGCAAACTGAGTATATTATAAGTTGAATCAAATGGATCTAAATAGCAAATTATGTTTCATAATTATGTGCCAAACAAATCAAATCTAAATATTTCAAATAGACATGTATCCAACTACTATATAAAGAGCCGAACAAACAAATATCAGAGCATATAGGTAAGTATGATAAGATCATGACACATGCATAACCGGAGAGTCCATGGTCCCACCTTAGATAACTGCAAATAAAACACAATCACCGGAATTTTCCCGTTGCCTGCAGGTATAACTCATCTACGGACGCTTATGGAATGAGCCATAATCTCCTTAAGATGGCAATATCCAAACATATATCAAACAAATGTGACACAAATATATTTTCACAGATTTCATAATGATCATAGATCTGAAAATT
Source organism: Zantedeschia hybrid cultivar (assembly GCA_030544215.1). Classification (NCBI taxonomy): domain Eukaryota; kingdom Viridiplantae; phylum Streptophyta; class Magnoliopsida; order Alismatales; family Araceae; genus Zantedeschia; species Zantedeschia hybrid cultivar. The sequence goes on from JARZZO010000009.1 coordinate 49,865,669, forward strand.
AATTTGCCAAAGTAACACTTACATATAAGAGTTAAAATACATGCTTTTATATACAAAATAATCACTTAAAGAGTCAAGATAGTCATATAGATGGATAATCAGAGTAAAGATTATCAAAATAGCTTGTTTTACAGAAGCGTATGCTATTGCAATTTTCTCAAAATTTTCAAACAAAGAATTATAATTTTTGGCTAATAAAACTAATTTTCAGAGATGAAAAATGAATAAATAAGACCGAAAATAGCAAACAGATTCAAAAACTTATCAAACTTGATGAACATGTTCATAAGGTCAAATTAATCATAAGGACAAAGTTTCATATAATTTTGACATCAAAAGAATGATTTAAAGCATCAAATGACATATAAATAACTTAACTCAAATTAGGCCAATCGAATAAATAGTAGAATAATAGGCAAATAAAATATAAAATTTATGAGATTTTTAAAAAAGGTATAATAGGTTGAAAATAAAGCGTCTTCAAAATTTCAAGTCAATCGGCTAAGGAACAAAGAAGTTATGATCAATTTAAGTTCAAGTTAAAAATTTGTCATAGCTTCTGAAAACCGTAAGTATAGTAGCTATAGGTCTTGAATTTCCAGAATATAGGATTTTACGAATTTGATCAGAAATTCATAGATCAAAGTGGAATATAAAGTCATGGATTGATAGATTATGGTCTTAGAAAGTATGTTTGACCACTTTTGAAAATCAAAACAAAGTTGTCATATTACTACAAAATATTTTTCAATGGGTTATCATCACCTACCTCAAGAACACGAAGAACACTCTCCTCTAATGCCTTTCAATCACCTTCTAGCACTCCAAGCTCAGTTTTCTTATTATCTAAGGCTTCTCCCACGACCTCTAAACCTCAAAGAACAACAATCCATCCATTAGAATCAATTTCTAGAAAGAATTAAATCAAAATACTTCTCTTTCTCATGAAGAACACTATGTTCTTACCTCTTATCTTAGGGCTGCGTGCAAAAGGCCTTATATACAACCCCAAGTCCTCATATATATTATTTTGGCTTTATAATACTACCCAAATTAAACCTCCAAAGTTTCCAAGTCGAATTCAAACCGTAACTTCTTTAACCAACAAGCTAAAGTGTTCCAATTCAAACTAGGCATGCAGATTTTCGTGCAGAATGGGTTTCCTTCCATAAATCACCTCCGATTCGACCCATTAAACGTCTAAATTAGCTCTTGGTCTTTTTGACAAAGTGTTAGTATTTTATATCCTCTTTCCAACCATTTATGTCATATCATTTTGGGATTTTTGTACGCGAAGTTATTACGTTCGCAATATAACGTTTTCTCACAGTTATTAGGGTCGAAAATTTGACCAAGTGTTGGAAACTAACTAGTTTCCTAATTAGGTCACTAATGGGTTTATTGGGCTTGTTTTGACTTAACTAATAATTTACCAATTCTAAATATATTATTATATTATTAAATAAATATTAAATATATTTAAATTATTTTATCCCATTAATTGATTTAAGTAGGCTTATTTAAATCTAATTAGGCTTAATTAACTTTGGCCCATTAATAAATTAATGGGCTTGAGATCTAGGATATAACATCCTCTTCCCTTTAAATAAATTTCGTCATCGAAATTAGCATAACTTACTAAATAAATCTGGATGCTTCTTCTTCATATTTTCCTCTGTCTCCCAGGTTGCTTCCTCTGTAGAATAGTTCTGCCATAAAACCTTCACTAGACGAATCACCTTGGTTCGGAGTACTTGTTCTTTATGATCTAACATACGAGTTAAGATAGGTCTTGTTTTACATCTAGCGGCTCATACTCAATCACATGAGATGGATCTGATAGGTACTTCTTGAGCATAGAGACATGAAACACCGGATGTATATTGGCCAATGCAGGTGGTAATGCCAACTTATATGCCACATCGCCAACTCGCTGTAAAATCTCAAACGGCCCAATAAATCTTGGACTCAATTTTCCCTTTTTGCCGAACCGCATCACACCCTTAGTAGGAGACACCTTCAGAAACACATGATCTCCCACTTCAAATGCCAGCTCTCGCCTTTGATTATCTACATAACTCTTCTGTTGACTCTTAGCAGTGAGCAACCACTTCCTAATGATATCAATCTTCTCATAACAATCTTGCATAATTGGCGGTCCGATCAAGCTTCTTTCACCAGCCTCAGACCAATAAATAGGTGATCTGCTATAAAGTACCTCATATGGAGCCATCCCAATGCTAGAACGATAACTATTATTGTACAATCAAAGGCAATTGATCATCCTAGCTACCTTGCCACTCTAGACTGCATGCTCTCAACATGTCCTCGAGTGTCTGTATAGTCTTCTCATCTGACCATTAGTTTGAGGACGAAAAGTAGAGCTAAACTTCAATTGTGTGCCCAATGCTTCTTGTAGACTCTTCCAGAATCGTGCAGTGAATCTGGAATCCCTATCTGATATGATAGAAACTGGCACACCGTGCAATCGGTCTATCTCATCAATGTACAATCTAGTCAACTCCTCTAATGACTGGTTCTGTGAATAGCTGTAACGACCCGCCATCCTATGACCGGAGACCCGATCACTAAATGGATGTCGGCCCATTAACTGCGGGTTCACACCCGGATCTCACACAACACGTTTGGAGGAATAAGCGTTAAACAAGGCTAAATATATCAATCTCACGGACTACAAAGATATAACAAGTGCGCAGGAAGGAAGATAACAATGTCCGTATACAGTCCAACAATAATTACATGGTCCAACAAATTAAATAAGTACAGGCAGAAGTAAAGTACAACAACATCGGGGCATACCCCGGAACTGAGACAGCTGCTGGTCCGCACACCAAGAAGACACCACACGCCGCCACACGCCACGAGATCCACACCTGAAACCGCAGGGAGTAAGCCACACCAGAATTGGGCTCAGTAGGGATCATCCAATCCCCTGCCTCCCACTCACACACCCACAAGTGCAACAATACGGATATATGGCAATTAAGTAAAGCAGTAAACATAGCACCCAAACCTGATATGAAACATACGCATAAGCAGTGTAGCAGGAACAGTTCTAAGTAACCCGAAGAACCCAACACAAAGTCACGTCTCACAGTCAAAGTCCACAAAGCGACTGAACCACACTGTCGACCGAAGTCAAACGTCGCCTCACAACACTACCACCACTACTCACGCCTGTCCGCCCCTACAGTGTTCCGGGGCACTGTAGGGTGAGGCAGTGAGTCAAACTAGGACTAGCTGGGACCAGTGTACCACCACGGCCCAGCTACGTGTGCACACAAGCAGTCTAGACTACTGTCCTACTGACCGGATTGCCTCCACGCCAAGCCTCGGCGCTTCAGGAGGGCCCTGGGGACCGGCGAACCCCCGTCAAGCTGAAGCTACAGGAACTACCCACAACCCTAACCTCCCGGGCTGCGTCAGGCCAAAGGGCGAAGGGTACCACTCGTAACCTTGATCAAAGGTCACATCAGGCCCAGTGGCTTCAGAGGTAAAACAACTCCAACAGTACCACAATCAGCTCCATAGCAAGAAACGCACCAGAAGCTACCACGACAAACAGGGAAAACCCCGACCCGCTGAGACCAAATAGCAACCCCTCGGATAGCACACTGGCTACTCCGGCCCGACGGGCTCAAGGTGGTCCTACTTCCCTCAGCCAAAGGTAAAACACAACATGTACCCCTCCTCCCACCGGTACGGCACAATGCCTCACAGACACCATGGCCCTTCCCCATCGGCCCATGGTGACAAACGTAAACCACAGTTATTCCGATTCCGTATCCGCATAAACACACACACATATAATCATGATTCCATTCGCACAGTAAACCTCCGTCTCAGCGTACAGCTTAAAGCATGCATTTGAACCATCCAACCGTGAAACATGTGTTAAATAACATGAGTTAAGCAGTTCTGTCTTGAATCGCGTCGACCGAGGTCGACGCCATTCAAGCCCCTCAAACAGGTTCATTTAAAACAGATTATGCCTTAAAACACGTCCACTTGGGAAGCCGCCCTTTTAAAACGCGTCAGAACCCACAGACGCCATTCACCCCAGAATTTCAGATTTGCAGAAGCCTCAGTCGGGGTGATTTCCTGCCTAAAAGGCATCATGATGGTTCGACGTCCTTCTAAAAGGCGTCGTCCATACATGACGTCTTTTAGCGCCAGAACCCCGTACTCACGAAACCTCGAACAGGGAGGTTTCTGCCCTAAAAGGCGTCGTACTGTCCTGACGTCCTTCTAAAAGGCATCGACCAGGCACGACGCCGTTTAACGCCAGAGACCTGGTTCTCTGGTTCAATCCGAGGGTTTCTCCCTTAACCCCAAACACCTCGAAAATGCCCAAAACAGAAGGGGGAGAAAAGGGAAATCAACTACCACAAGCATGCTACAATTCCACAATCCCTAACACGGTCATCCCCACAAGAAAACCCCTAAACATGCTCATTCTAACCCAAAACACATCATGCTACGCCAAGGAAACCATAAACAAGATAATCACGATTCATGCAAGGTTCGTCCCACTACCGGTTCTTGAACTCCACCAAACTCCGTGCCGCCGACCCGTCGCACCGCAGACTGCCGCCGGTACCCCCGAGGACGCCGCCACTCCGCCGAGACGTCGGCCGCCGTCCGGAGAATGGAATGCCGCGAAGGAAGTGGTGGTAGTAGAGGTGAGAGGTAGGGAGGTGTTGGAGTGGTGGAAGAGTAAGAAGAGGAAGGGAAGGGGAAAAGAGGGTCGGAGAGGGCGGAGAGGGCGAAGAGAGAGAGGGTGGAGGCGAAAATGAGGGAAAGAAGGGGAGGCTCGCGGGGTCAATATGAATCTGGCTAAAACGCGTCGATCGAGACAGACGCCAATCAGTCTGACAGGACGGGCCGTACTGACAGCGCTCTGAAACACGTCGCTCACCACAGACGCCGTTCAGACGACAGGATAGGCCGTACTGACAACGCTCTGGCGCCGCACACTGACACCGCAGGGTCGCAGTCTGAATCGCGTCGTCCATCGTGGACGCCGTTCAGACGACGAGACAGGGGCCGTACTCTCGCGGCCCGAAACCCGCCCACGTGGCGCCCACGTGGCACAACAGCAAGCAGACTTAAATGGCGTCCACACAACCTGACGCCTTTTGAAAGGCGTCGAGCAGTGCAGACGTCATTCAGTCAAAATTCTCAAGACCCCTCAGGGTCGAAACCAGGGGATCCGGCCCGAACCTGACCCGAATACTGAACCCGAAACCTCAGTCCTTACAATAGCCAGAACATGAGCAGACTTAGTTAACCGATCTACAATCACCCATATCATATCATGCTTCTTCCTTGTTTTAGGCAAGCCAGTCATGAAGTCCATAGTGATTTGCTCTCACTTCTATGGAGGTATTTCCATTGACTGCAATGGACCAGTAGGTCTCTGGTGTTCAGCCTTCACTTGCTGACATGTCAAACACCTAGAAACAAAATCTGCAATGTCTTTCTTAATGCCTGACCACCAGAAATTCTTCTTCAAATCTCGGTACATCTTTATACTTCCTGGATGTATAGAGAATTTTGATTTATGAGCTTCAGTCAACAATTCTCTCTTTAGCTCGTCATCATTCAGCCTATTGCCATGACAAATGCCTCCATCTGTACCTTTTACTACATCAAGCTTATCTTCCATAGTAAGAATAGACTGATCCTTCTCTTGAACTTGAATAATTATGTCAGTAAGAGTAGACCGAACAGTCTGCTGCATTAGATACGACCTCTCACTATGTACCTAAGGTGTGGCTTCAATAGCTTCTTCCATACTTGAACTTGAATAATTATGTCAGTAAGAGTAGACCGAACAGTCTGCTGCATTAGATACGACCTCTCACTATGTACCTAAGGTGTGGCTTCAATAGCTTCTTCCATATCTTTCCACTCTAAGTGCAACTATAAAGACATAAGCTTTCTGCTCAACGCATCAGCTACCACATTGCCTTGCCTGGATGATAGTTCAAAGTGAAGTGATAATCTTTTAAGAACTCCACCTAGCGCATCTGTCTTAGATTGAGATCCTTCTGTGAAAAGATATACTTCATGCTTTCATGATTAGTGAATACCTCAAACTGTGCCCCATAAAGATAATGCCACCAAATCCTCAAAACATGGACCATAGCGGCCATCTCCAGATCATGAGTAGGGTAATTCTGTTCATGGTCTTTCAATCGTCTCAATGCATATGCTATAACCTTGCCATGTTGCATAAGCACACATCCGAGACCTTTGCGTAAAGCATCAGTGTGTACAACACAACTATCAATCTCACTTGGCAAAATGAGTATCGGAGCTGTGGTCAGTCTTCTCTTCAATTCTTGAAAACTTTGCTTACATTCTACTGACCAAACAAATTTTGCACCCTTCCGTGTCAGCTTGGTCATTGGAGCGACTAAGGTAGCAAACCCCTCTATGAACCTCCTGTAGTATCCAGCCAAACCAAGGAAACTCCTTATTTCAATAGTAGTATTCGAAGCTTCCCATTTCAGAACAACTTCCACCTTTGTCGTATCTACAAAAACTCCATCTTTGGAAATAATATGCCCCAAAAATTGTACCTGCTCGAGCCAAAACTCACATTTACTGATTTGGCATATAACTGATGTGCTCTGAGAATCTCCAACACAATCTTCAAATGCTCCCAATGTGCTTCCTCATTCAGAGAGTAAATCAACACATCATCAATAAAAACCACTACAAATTGGTCAAGATATGGCTGAAAGATTCTATTCATTAGATCCATAAATGCAGCAGGAGCATTGGTTAGCCCAAAAGGCATAACCAAGAACTCATAATGACCATACCTTGTATGGAAAGCTGTTTTCGAAATGTCTTCGTCCTTCATCTGCAACTGATGGTAACCGAATCAAAGATCAACCTTGGAGAAGAACTTGGCTAGTTGCAACTGATCAAACAAGTCTTCGATCCTTGGCAAAGGATACTTGTTTTCAATGGTGACTTGATTGATCTTGCGATAATCAATGCACAATTGTATTGACCCATCCTTCTTTCGGACGAAGAACACTGGTGCACCCCATGGTGACACACTTAGACGTATGAAGCCTTTATCTAGAAGTTCCTGTAGTTGCTTCTTCAACTTTGCCAACTCAGCAGGAGCCATTCAGTATGATGCTTTCGAAATAGGTGTTGTCCTTGGCATAAGATCAATAGTGAAATCGATCTCCCGTGATGGTGGCAAACCAGACAGATCATCAGGAAAAACATCGGAAAAGTCTCAAATCACCTCAATATCCTATACTATCTTGGCTGTGTTATTATCAATCACCACACTAGCCAAAAATGCCTTATAGCCCTAGCGGACTAATTTCACGGCTTTTATCATGGAGATGAACACTCTCCCAAACTTATTATTTGGACATTAAAAGTAGAAAGTATCCTCTAGCCGAGAACCTGGAAAGATGACTCTTTTCTTCTTGCAATCTAGAAGTGCATCATATTTTTCTAGGAAATCCATGCCCAATATAATATCAAAGTCCACCATGTTAATAACATAGGGCCATGCAAATAAATCCTGATCCACTATACGAACATGAAGACTAGACACCATAAGGGTGGAAATCAAGGTCTTACCGGTAGCTGTGGTAATAGTCAAGGGTGGTACCTCTAAAAGCACAATACTCTCTAGAAAGTCAACAAATCTAGTGGAAACAAAAGTATTTGTAGCACCATAATCAAAAATAACTCGAGCACATACACCCTTAGCTAGAATAGTACCTGTGGCCCTATTAGTGTCGTCGCCCACTTCAACTGCTTCATTGGTAAGCGCATAGACTCGCGCCTTTCCTCTCGTAGGTGCTCCAGGTGCAAAGTTGCCCTTAGGCTTTAGGCAATTGCGAATCATATGGCCTGGTTCACCGCAGTTGAAGTACTTGCCAGCTACACGCCATCACTCTGAGCATGCGTGTGGTCGCCTACACTGAGCACAAACTGGATGTGCCACCTTCATAGCTACCGGTGTCGCCTACTGGAAGTCCTTTCTCTTCTTCTTGTCAAATTCATAGCGGAAAGGTGGAGCTTGAGTAATCTTACCTCTTGGACACTTTCTTGCATTTACAAAAGCAATCTACTCCCTCTCTGCAATGTAAGCTATTGCCAACGCTTTCTTCATAACAGTATGCCTAAACAGAGCTACTCTACTACAAAAAGCCCCAGTCAGTACATTGACAAACTTCTTGACTCGTTCCTTTTCCAAAGTGAAGAAATTAGGTGCAAAGCGCTCCAATTCAACAAACTTGGCCTCATACTCGGCCACTATCATCATCCCTTGCGTTAGAGTAAGGAAATCAGCAACTCTAGCATCTCTTATATGAGCTGGAAAATACTACTCTCGAAAAGCAGTCAAGAAGTCCTTCCACATGATTGGCCCATCTTGACTAGCAAAAATAGTCATATTGGTGGAACTCCACCAGAAGTCTACCCAATCATCGAGCATGAAGGTCGCCAACTTGACCTTATCTTCTTCCGCACAATTGATGGCCGCAAAGATCTTCTCAATGTACCGAATCCATGCCTCAGCAACCTCTAGCCTACTCTCCCCCTTAAAAGAAGGAGGCCCGAGTTTCTTGAACTTTTTCATCATCACCACTCCAGATGTAGTCATCGGAGTGGTCAGAGTTTGTAGTGCCACCTGAGCATGCAATGTAGCCTGTGTTTGCATAGTTTGGACCATGCCCTGAAAAGCCTGTAGAACAGTCACAAAATCTCCGTGTGGCATGGCCATAGGGTTGGCCTGCACCACCCCCTTATCCTGGAGTAGTCTGGGTATCACCACGAGTTGAGCCTCTCTGAGCTGGAGACTCCTCAGTGCTAGCAGGCTCAATGATGGGTGTTTTGTTCCCAGCCCTCGTTCTTGTTATAGCCATAGTCTGAAAATCAAATAGAACCCAATTAGCTTCTATTTTTAAGAATTGAAGCCTACCCTGACTATCCTAACCACACTCTTACAATTTAGTTTGGTATGACTTACGATCAGATGGTAATGATTAATGTTCTCTCATGATTCATATGCTCTGATATCACATTGTTACGTCTCTAATCCAGTTCAGTCATTCAGACTCACTTCGGATTCAAGTCAAGTAACTATGGAACCAAATAACATACAAATCGAAGAAGAATGATGAGAGACAAATAACCAAGTAATAAATATGTCATTTACCATCATTAAATCTAAATATTCCATTATATTACCATAACCAGGATCCTCAAATTTCATCAAACATGCAGTGGAAATAAAATCTCTCAACTTACTAAAGAAATATAAAAGTACATATACTCTCTCAATTTCCTACTACATCAACTCAACTAACTCTTCCTTCTCAGTCTCTGAAAATGTTAGTAGGTTTTATGAGTACAACCACTCAGTAGGCAAATAAAACCTAGCAAATGCTAACAATATAATAATTGAAAAGGGATAATATCAAATATACATACGATTCACCATTCTACATATAACTCAAATAAGATCATGATATAAAACATGGTCAAATATAAATTACCAAATCACATGTGTTTTATAATAGCAAGAACAAATTGACTTAATATATAGCATATAAGGCATGATCAGATTCTGATTTAACTGAACAAGTCTACTAGCCATGATCAAAACATATCACATATCAAACTGGACATATCGAACTGAACATATAGTAAATTTGTCATGGCATGGTAGCTTATCAAATCAAACTTAATATTGTCAGAACAATTAATCAGAATGAATATAGATTCTTAAAAAAATAAGCTGCGATCAAAATAACTGAACATATATATCAAAGAGCAAACTGAGTAGATTATAAGTTGAATCAAATGGATCTAAACAACAAGTCATGTTTCATAATTATGTGCCAAACAAATCAAATCCAAACATATCAAGTAGACATGCATCCAACTACCATATAAGGAGCCTAACAAACAAATATCATAGCATATAGGTAAGTATGCTAAAATCATGACACGTGCATAGCCGGAGAGTCCATGGTCCCACCTTTGATAACTGCAAATTGTTGGGTTCTCGTGATCCTCTGGATCGCTCACGCAGTGAAAAAAAAAAAAACCAGCGATCCGTTCCCATTTCAAAAAAACTAAAACCGAAAATACAGTAATCGGACATTACTATGCGCGGATTCGAATCCGCGACCGATTGGCTCCGTCGGTGTGACACCGCTAGCCGCGTAAGCGCCCGACCTCTAGCGAAGTCCACACGATCCTCCTCACGGTTCCTTGTTCTTCGCAGCCCACAAAGCCTCCGCCGTTCGCCACAACAATCGCCGCAACGCGCAGACGATTTCCCATCGGACGGGAGTCGGAGAAGCGGCAGAGTAGACCCGGAGTGTAGATCCGGCCAGGGGCGCCAGAGAGAGAGAGGAAGAGAGGAGGGGGCGGCTAGGGTTGAGCAGCAGCCTGGCCTGCTCAGCCCGTTCACTACATTTTATACTAACCGCACGATTTTTCATAAAAACCCACGGTTAATATAAAACACACTTATTTATCCATCGCTTTGAGAATCATTTGCATATGACCCTCTAGGCCCAATAACCTGTCTGGTTAATGGCCCAATAAGCCCACTGACCCCTCATTGGCCTGATTAATCAATTAATAATTGGACTGATTAATCAATTAATAACTCATATTAATTAATTAATCAATCGAATCAATGTCGCACATCAAATTCGATCGGGCCTCTGATCACGTTGGGTGCCAAGCAACACCGCGTGAACCCGGAAGGTATCGGGGTTAAGTAACCCACTCTTGGAACCTTTTCGCCAACAATTATCGCGTGGATATGATCCTTCATTCGTATAATACTCTCGAGTCAACTCAAGGTATGGTGTACTGTCAAACCCTAACCGGTCGCCTCACCTAGATCGGATGCTGCTGTATAATATCGTAAAACTCTTTTCCCGATATTATCGTCCGTTCTGGCCAAGGACTTCTGGGTATCCTTCCGAGAGCATTCTCTCTCTAAGTACTGAGAGCAAATGATTCCTTATTGACACTCAATTTCCTTCGACAATATTTCGTTGTACCCGATCCTTGGCTGTTTAGAATTCCGTAGTTTGAGATTCATAAACCAAGGTCAAAACACAAAAGTCCACCGACAAGGTGTCCTTGGTGTCTCAGGTCTGAGGACCATCTACGCAACTACGACAATAGAATCAAGCTAGTTGACAGTGAGGTACAATACCATCTAGCGATTGAGTCGAATCAGTTCAATGAACTCATTCTCTAATAAGCACCTACAGATTCACCTTAGTGTCTCCACATAAGTGACTATGAGATCAATCACCATCATCTTATGAGCGGGAGTAATCTGTACTAGTCTAATCGGATATCCGATCTCCTTCTCGGATATCCTCCGATTATGAACTATTAAGAATATGTGTTTTTAAGTGATCAGTCTCATTAGTATGATCTCATCATAATCTGATCACTATCGCACATATTCACGGACTTCATTATGAGACGATAACAATACGAATTACACATAATGAATATTATGTCATTTATATTAATAAACAAACGAGATTTACATAGTCAGATTGGCTTGTAGGCCACCTAAGACTAACAATCTCCCACTTGGGCTAAAGCCAATCACCTTTATGTACTAATCCAATAGACTCTAGGTGACGCTCAAACACATTTTGAGATAGTGGCTTCATCAGTCGATCTGCTACATTATCGACAGATGGAACTCTTTATATCACTACATCTCCTCTGATAAAATGAAAGCGCCTCAGAGTATCTTTCGATTTTTGATGAAACCGCGGCTCTTTCACTTGTGCAATAGCCCCATTGTTGTCGCAAAATAACAGAACAAGATCAAAGATGCAGGGAACTATGCCAAGGTTGGTGATGAACTTCTTCCACCACACAACTTCCTTGCAGTTTTAGCTGCAGCAATTTACTCAGCTTTAGTCGTCGAATCTGCAGTGGTTTCTTCCTTGGAACTCTTCCCGCACACTGCGCCTCCGTTTAAAATAAACACAAATCCAGATGTAAACTTGCTGTCATCTGAAACTGACTGAAAACTCGAGTAAGTAAAGCCTCGCAGTTTCAAGTCGCCTCCTCCATAGACAAGAAATATATCCTTAGTTCTTTTCAAGTACTTAAGGATACATTTTACTGCCTTCCAATGCTCTTCGCCTGGATCAGCCTGAAATCTGCTCGTAACACTTAAAGCATAGGCAACGTCAGGCTATATACATAGCATGGCATACATGATAGATCCTATGGCAGAGGCGTAAGGTACTCTATCCATGAATGCCCTCTCATTAAGAGTCTTAGGCGACTGCTCCTTTGAGAGATAAATTCCATGTCTCATCAGTATGAGACCTCTCTTGGAATTTTTCATGCTAAACCTTTTGACAATGGTATCCATGTACAAGGATTGGGTCATTCCAAGTATCCTCTTTGATTTATCTCTATAGATCCATATTCCCAATACGTAGGATGCTTCTCCCAAATCCTTCATGGAGAAGTTTTTTGACAGCCAAATCTTTACCGTTGACATCATAGCTACATCATTCCCAATGAGTAGTATGTCATCTACGTAAAGAACTAAGAGGGTGACTGCACTCCCACTGATTTCTTGTACACACAAGGCTCATCTTCATTCTTAATGAAGTCATAAGACTTGACAGCCTCGTCAAATCTTATGTTCTAGCTTCGGAAAGCTTGCTTCAGTCCATAAATGAACCTTTGAAGCTAGCACACTTTATCTGGAGATTTCTTGGATGGGAAACCTTCTGGTTGTATCATATTCACCTCTTCCTCAAGGTTACCGTTGAGGAAAGCAATCTTCACATCCATCTGTCAGATTTCGTAATCGAAATTTGTAGCAATGGCGAGTAGAACTCTGATCGACTTTATCATGGTAATTGGTGAGAAAGTCTCGTTATAGTCAAATACTTGCCTTTGTCGATATCCCTTTGCCACCTACCTTGCCTTATAAATATCGATACGTCCATCTACACCAATCTTTCTCTTAAAGATCCACTTGCATGTAATGGATACAATACCTTCGGACAAGTCCTCCAAATTCCAAACTTAGTTGGTGTACACGGACTGGATTTCTGAATTCATGGCTTCTCGCCATTTCCCAGCTTCTGGGCCTTCTATAGCCTCCTGGTAGGATTTAGGATCGTCATGCTTATTATAATCTACCTTAGACTTACCTTTATCGATATGTCCCACATATCGTTCAGGTAGTCTAGGTACTCTACGAGATCTTCGAGGTTCATCTGTGTGTACCTGAACGGATTCAGGAACTTATATCTCATTTGATGATAATTCAGCTGTTTGGCGATCTGGAATCTTTTACAGTTCTATTTTACTCCCACTATCCCCCTAGAGAAGGAATTTTTTTCTAGAAAGATAGTTTTCATGGCGACAAACACCTTTTGTTCTCCAAGATGGTAAAATAGTATCCAAAGGTTTTCTTTGGATATCCCACAAACCTGCATTTATTAGTTCGTGATTCCAACTTGTCTAGATCATGCCTCTTTACATGAGCAGGACAACCCCATACTTTAACATGTTTAAATTCTAGTTTCCTACCTTTCCATATGGAGTAGAGGTCACAGACTTGCTGGGTACTCTGTTCAGTAAGTATGGTGCTGACTCTAGAGCATACCCCCACAGGGACACTAGTAAACACAAAAAGCTCATCATGGAGCGCACCATCTCTAACAAGGTGTGATTCCTCCTTTCAGATACACCATTCATCTGTGGTGTATGTGGAGGGCAGCTGAGAAAGGATATCATTATCCTTTAGGAATTGTGTGAAAATAGTACTCAAGTATTCGCCTTCTCGCTCTGATCGAAGAGTTTTAATACTCTTTCATGTCTGCTTCTCTACCTCATTTTTGAACTCCTTGAACTTCTCAAATACTTCCGACTTGTACTTCATTAAGTACACATAGCTGAATCTTGAGAAGTCGTCGATGAACATGATGAAGTATGAGAAGCCTCCTTTAGCTTGGGTGGACATGGGACCACATACATCCGAATGTATTAGTTCCATAATGTCCTTGGCTTGTTCTCCATGTCCAGTAAATGGAGATTTTGCTATCTTTCCCATAAAGCAAGACTCACATGTCGCAAACGATTTATAATCGAATGCATTCAAATATCCATGTTTGTGCAACTTTTGCAGCTTACGTTCACCAATGTGTCCAAGTCCACAATGACACATGTAGGCTTGGTTCACATAATTTTTGCTCTTCTTAAGAGCATTATCAATATGAAGATTATAATAAGAAACATATACAGACCGTTGACTAAAGGTGCCGAAGCTATTGATTTATTACCATAATAAATCGAACAACTTTTGTTCTCAATAGTCAACCTATATCCTATCTTGTCTAAACAAGATATAGAAACGATATTCTTTATTATGCTAGGAACATAATAGCAATCTTCCAATGATAAGACGTCTCTCAATGGAAGCTTGAGGTTTGTTGTCCCTACAGCAACCACCGCAACTTTTACGCCGTTTTCTAGCCTCAGTTCCACCTCGCCTTTTCTCAACTTGCGTTTACTTGTCAGCATCTGCACGTCAAGGCAGATATGAGAAGCACATCTGATATCTAACACCCAAGATGTGGAATCTCTATCTGACAAATTGATATATATCATATAGATATCAGAAGCTTCTGATAGCTTCATCTTTCTATAAGCTTACTCATTGAGAAACTCCTTGTAGTTCCTCTTCAGTGATTATTCTGCTTACCGTAGAAGCAGTCACCATTTACTACTCTTCTGCCTTTGTCCTTCGACCTTTTATTGTACGCGATCATCTCTGCCTCAGGGGCATCTAATGTCGGTTCAGCAGTAGGATCAAATCCAAGGACGTAGGCAAAGTGGTCAGATCTGAAGACACCCATCAGGTTTCTGAGCCAATTCGAGTAGTTTAGGCTAGTCAAAAGATTGGCATCAAGTATGCCATGGAGTGGGTTATTCGACAACATATTTTCCTACAAGAGATAAATAATCTATTTAGCAGATGTTCAATTATTAAATTTTTAAACAAGACATGGTCTTTTGTTCAAGTTTTAACTCCCATTAATTTTCGACGAACTATATAACCCTTAGCTATACAGAATGGGAGACGCCGATAGTCTCCTAGTGGGGATCAGAATCTCAATGACTTGCAGTACAACCTTGTGGATAGCACAAAAAAGCTATAAAACAATCAAACAGCACCCATCTCATGGGACTTGCAACTCCTTGCAATATCCGATCATTACGTCGGTCCCCAAAGATTTAATGGCCTTGTGGATAGCACAACAAGCCACTAATTCTGGTCTAAGCTAACCATCGTTACGAGACGAGCATAGATTTGTATGTAGCCCTTGTAGATAGCACAACAAAGCTACATGGTTCCTCTACCCCAACCAATAGGCATCTAATGCCATAGCCATAGTCTCTCCTTATAATTAAACAGGCCTTGTGGTAACACAACAAACTTGCCTAAAGTAATTTGAATCCCATGACTATAACGATGGTAGACTACGTGGTAAGTTCTTAACTACTCACGTTACGGCTTAGAATTTAGACGAGGGTATTTAGATAACTTTTATCTTGCTCTCTCCTAGGTGATAATATATAAATATATCATATATATTTAATAAATACTATACCTACTTTGATTCATAATCAAAAATAAAAAAACAATACATCTCATACATGTTAAGTATGATCATGGATAGCATAGTGGGTTTGACTGGAGCCAACAATCAAACGCACACACAATCTAACATAACATTTACATTAGACTACCCTCCTACAAACATATAGGCAAAGGATCTCGCCTTCCAGGTTGCATCTGTGGATCGCCTTCGCTCCTTCCCCAGTTGCCTCGATCATATTATAATAAATTCAAAATTTACATGTAAATAGAAGAAGGCCTTATGGCGAGTACAAGAGAGAGGGAGGTATAATTACATCAGAGTATGAGAGAGAGAGAGGGACGCAGACCTCTATTTATTAACAATTAATAAATATTCCAATCACACATCCACGATCCACACAATCATTCATAACATGAATAATTAAATAAGTGCATATCCATGACCACGGTGTATTTTATACCAATCCACACAAGATAAGCGCATCACATGGTTAAATAAAAGAATTTCAAAATTAAATAATTTTAGCTTTCAGAAAGCTGAGTTCCAATCAAAATTGGCTTTTAAATTTTGAAAACAATTTTTAACAACTTAAGTATGCAATTAAATCAAATTTAAAAACATTAAATCACACATCACATGTGCAAACACTCCAAATTAATAATTCCATATTATTCCATGTAAATTAGAACATTTCTAAAATTAAAAAAATCTAACACTTAGATTAAATCATATTAATAATCTAACAATTAGACTATTAATAGTTAATAACTAATCTAACTCTTTAGATTAGTCTATTAAAGTTAATTACTAATTTAACACTTAAATTAATAATCAACTCTAATCAATTATTAACTATTAACCTAACACTTAGATTAGTTAATTAATGCTAATTATTAATTTAACTCTTAAACCAATAATTAACACTAATTAATTAATAAATTTTAATTCAAACTTTTAGACTAGTTAATTAAAATTAATTATTACTTTAACACTTAAATTAATAATTAACTCTAATTAACTAATATCTACTAATCTAACACTTAAATTAGTCATTTAAAATTAATTATTAATTTAACACTTAAATTAATAACTAACTTTAATTAATTAACAATTAGATGAATTAATAATTAATAATCTAACATTTAAACTATTAATTATTAATCACTAATCTAACTTTTAGATTTGTTAAATAAAGATTAATTATTAATCTAATATTTAAACTAATAATTAACTCTAATTAATAAATAACTACTTGTTAATCAAAATGATTCATAATCATTAATGCCCAAATAAATAAAATTGAATAATAATTAAAATTTTCAAAACAATTTTGAATTTTAAATTAAATCCAATTAAATTCAATTAAATTGGCAAATTTGGGGTTTTATTAGAAATAAAGGGGAAAAAAAGGGTTTAAATGGGGTGAAGGCTGAGCCAGCTTGGCGCCTGGTTCGAGCCCTTTGGCTGGGCCAGGCCCGAGCCCTGGCTCGAACCAAGTGCAGGGCCGGCCCAACCCGGCTCAGACCAGCCAGGCCCGGTCCGCCCCTAAACGTCCCGATCCGTCCTGCCCCCAAACTGCCCCCTTTCCCCACTTCGCAGCACACCCGAACCCTAAACCCTGCAAGTGCAAGGCAATGGCGGGCTGCGGTTGCAGGGGCTTCGGTGGCCGGCGCCCCGGCGCAGTCCGGCCCGGCCAGCGACGGCCCCGGCGGCTTCCCCGGCGTCGGCATGCCCCCTGCGGAGTCCTCACAAATAGCAATAGATCCCTCCCCTTTTTTTATTCCTTTTTCTGGTTTCATCACAACCAAAGGAAGAAGAAGAAGAAAGAGCCACTATTTACAGCCCTTCAAGGCCACTCCAATGCCGGCTGCAGGCCCGGTGGTGATCGGCGACATCCCCGGGATGATTTGGGGTGCCGGCCCACCTCCCTAACAATTGGGGATGCTCGAACGATGCCGCAAAGTATGCCCGAAACCCGTTGTTCTTCGTCCGACGAAGAAAGCGACAAACCCCAAAATAAATTTCAAAAAATCGCAGAACATTAATCCAATTAATTTGTGTTCATCGTATGAACACATATCCAGCAAATAATCGATCTTTAAGCATGGAATAATACAAGAAATTTTAATTCGGAGTTCGAAACGGGACGAGAAACAGTGGAACCTGGCTCTGATACCACTGTTGCGTTCTCATGTTCCTCTAGATCGCTCACGCAGAGGAAAATAAAATAAACCAGTGATCCATTCCCATTTTGAAAAAACTAAAATCGGAAATACGGTAATCGGACATTACCGTGTGCGGATTCAAATCTGCAACCACTTGGCTCCATCGGTGTGACACCGCTAGCCGCAAGCGCCCGGCCTCTAGCGAAGTCCACGCGATCCTCCTCACGGTTCCTCGTTCTTCGCAGCCCACAAAGCCTCCGCCGTTCGCCGCAACGCACAGACGATTTACGGTCGGATGGGAGTTGGAGAAGCGGCGGAGCAGATCCAGAGTGCAGATTCAGCCAGGGGCGCCAGAGAGAGAGAGAGAAAGAGAAGAGGGGGCGACTAGGGTCCAGCAGCAGCCTGGCCTGCTCAGCCCGTTCGCTACATTTTATACTAACCGTGCGATTTTTCATAAAAATCCCCGATTAATATAAAACCCACTTATTTATACATCGCCTTGAGAATCATTTGTGTATGACCCTCTAGGCTCAATAAATAGTCTGGTTAATGGCCCAATAAGCCCAGTGACTCCTCACTAGCTTAATTAATCAATTAATAACTCATATTAATTAATTAATCAATCGAATCAATGTCGCACATCAAATTCGATCGGGCTTCCGATCACGTTGCGTGCCAAGCAACACCGCGTGAACCCGAAAGGTATCGGGGTTAAGTAACCCACTCTTAGAACCTTTCCGCCGACAGTTACCATGTGGATATAATCCTTCAATCATACAATGCTCTCGAGTCAACTCAGAGTATGGTGTACTGTCAAACCCAAACCGGTCGCCTTACTTGGATCGGATGCTGTCGTATAATATCATAAAATTCTTTTCACGATATTATCATCTGCCTTGGTCAGGGACTTCTGCGCATCCCTCCTAGAGCATTATCTCTCTAAGTACTGAGAGCGAATGATTCCTTATTGACACTCAATTTCCTTCGACGGTATTCCGCTGTACCCGATCCTTAGCTGTTTAGAATGCCGCGGTTAGAAATTTAAAAACTAAGGTCAAAGCACAAAAGTCCACCAACAAGGTGTCCTTAGTGTCTCAGGTCCGAGGACCATCCACGCAACTGAGAAAAGAGAATCAAACTGGTTGACAATGAGGTACAATACCATCCAGCGATTCAGTCGGATCAGTTCAGTGAACTCATTCTCTAATAAGCACCTACAGATTCACCTTAGTGTCTCCATACAAATGACTGTGAGATCAGTCACCCTCATCTTATGAGCGGGGGTAATCTGTACTAGTCTAACTGGATATCCGATGTCCTTCTCGAATATCCTCCGGCTAGGAACTATTAAGAATATGTGTGTTTAAATGATTAGTCTCAATCCTATGATCTCATCACAATCTAATCACTATCGCATATATTCACAGACTTCATTATGAGACGATAACAATACGAATTACACATAATGAATATTATGTCATTTATATTAATAAACGAACGAGATTTACATAGTCAGATTGGCTTGTAGGCCACCTAAGACTAACACAAACAAAACACAATCACCGGGATTTTCCCGTTGCCTACGGGCAGAACTTATCCACGGACGCTTATGGAATGAGCCCCAATCTCCTTATGATGGCAATGTCCAAACATATCTCAAACAAATATGGCACAAATATATTTTCACAGATTTCATAATGATCATATATCTGGAAATTAATTTGACAAAGTGATACTTACATATAAGATTTAAAATACATACTTTTATATACAAAATAATCACTTAAAGAGTCAACATGGTCATATAGATGGATAATCAGAGTAAATATAATCAAAATAGGTTGTTTGACATAAGCGTATGCTATTGAAATTTTCTCAGATTTTTCGAACAAAGAATTATAATTTTTTGCTAATAAAACTAATTTTCATAGACGAAAAATAAACAAATAAAGCCGAAAATAGCATAGAGATTCATAAAATTATCGAACTTGGTGAACATGTTCAATAAGTCAAAGGAATCATAAGGACAATGTTTCATATAATTTTGACATCAAACGAATGATTTAGAGTATCAAATGACATATAAATAACTTAAGTCAAATTGAACCAATAGAATAAATAGCATAATAATAGGCAAATAAAATGTAAAATTTATGAAATTTTATAAAAAGGTGTAACAGGTTGAAAATAAAGTGTGTTCAAAATTTCAAGTCAATCGGCTAAGGAACAAAGGAGTTATGATCAATTTAAGTTCAAACTGAAAATTTGTCATAGCTTCTAAAAACCGTAGCTATAGGTCCTGAATTTTCAGAATATGGGATTTTACGAATTTGATCATAAATTCATAGATCAAAGTGGAATATAAAGTCATGGATTGATAGATTATGGTTCTAGAAAGTATGTTTGACCACTTTTGGAAATCAAAACAAAGTTTTCATATTACTACAAAATATTATTCAATAGGTTATCATCACCTACCTCAAGAACACGAAGAATACTCCCCTCTAATACTTTTCAATCACCTTCTAGCACTCCAAGCTCGATTTTCTTGTTATCTAAGGCTTCTCCCATAACCTCTAAATCACAAAGAATAACAATTCATCTATTAGAATCAATTTTCAAAAAGAATTAAATGAAAATACTTCTCTTTCTCATGAAGAACACCATGTTTTTACCTCTTATCTTGGGGCTGCGTGGAGGAGGCCTTATACACGACCACAAGGCCTTATATATATTATTTTGGCTTCCTAATAATACTCAAACTAAGTCTCCAAAGTTTCCAAGTTGAATTCAAACCATAGCTTCCTTAACCAACAAGCTAACGTGTTATGATTCAAACTAGGAATGCTGATTTTCGTGCAGAATGAGTTTCCTTCTATAAACCACCTCCGATTCGACCCATTAAATGTCTAAATTAGCTCTTGGTCATTTTGACAAAGTGTTAGTATTTTATATCCTCTTCCAACCATTTATGTCATATCATTTTGAGATTTTTGTACGCGAAGTTATTGCGTTCGCAATACGACGTTTTCTCACAGTTATCAGATTTGAAAATTTGACCAAGTGTTAGAAACTAACTAGTTTCCTAATTAGGTCACTAATGGGTTTATTGGGCTTGTTTTGACTTAACTAATGACTTACCCATTCTAAATATATTATTATATTATTAAATAAATATTAAATAGATTTAAATCATTTTATCCCATTAATTGATTGAAGTAGGCTTATTTAAATCTAATTAGGCTTAATTAACCTTGGCCCATTAATAAATTAATGGGCTTGAGATCTAGGATATAACATATGTGGTTATGACAGTCTCACCGTCATACAGTCTTATAGACAGGACAATTGTACAACTATACAGACAAATAGTTGTAATAGTTGTATGGTCATGCAATCATGAAATTACATTATAATACCATTACACAGTCATCACACAACCTATAGTCATAATAGTTATACACTGTGTTAGTTAACGATTATATATTAAACATTTATGTATCACGTAGGCATAATCCTTAAGAAAACCACATACGCAATATATATCAGATGCATATCATGTCATGCTTACTGAGTAAGAAATACTTACAAATACCATACCTTCTCTAGTTTCATATTAAAAACTATGACATGCAGTACACTTAGAGTATAACACTGCATATATGTATACACGTCAATCCCCTGCTAAATTAATTGATTAAATGTTAGACACATATGACATAGACCGCTCAGCCATAAACTATAAAATAGAAATAAAATCATTTTAGACACTCTCATCTTTGCGCAATATGCAGCCCAATAAAGTTCAAAAAAATGCACCCCAAGATACCTTTACCATTATAGACAAAACAAGCCCACTTCAAGCCTTAAATAGAGGATATAATGCTACTTGAAAACCTACACCCAAGTGATATGTAAACCTATCCACACATAATATGTAAACCTATCCACAATTGATAGAAAAACCCATTCACAAAACCTGTCCAATGCAGGGTATAAGATCACCAATAAACTAGCCTTAAAGGACATGAAAATTGTTCATAAAGGACATGAAAACCTGCCCACAATTGACCCTTAATAGTACATGAGTCAACCCAACAATACAACTGCTCATTCAATATTAGAACCCCATCGTTTTACTTAGTAAAAAGGACAGTTCTATTGCAAGGATACAATCTCCACAATAATTTTATGTTTAGTTGTTGCCCTAGATAGAAACCTACTAACAACAATCTATAGAAACTCAATTTTGCCTCTTTCTTTGCCTAAACAACATGTCAAAAATAGCTCCTCTTGTTGGGGACTACAATTCCACTCCTTATAAACCAACATACAATTTAACTTCAAAAGAAATGTTGGACAATACCTCTGCTGTTAAGAGACTATGATTCTCATCTTAATTTGGGTGAAAAGACACCCAAAAGACAACAAAGCAAAGCCGCATAGAGAAGGACTGGGTTCAAGTCTCCTACCTTCTCTTGACAGCCCAAAAAGTCCCCTAAAGCTACTAGCTTTTAAGCAAAAAGACACCATCAGCAGTAAAAACCCTATAGCATGCCACTGTAGCAATAGGCCCCCCTCTCTCTTTCTCTACTATAGCAGGTCCCCCTCTCTCTCTCTCTTTACAGCTATCTCTCTCTATCTCTCTCTCTCTCTCTTACACACACACACTTTTTGTTTGGGACGAACAGCCCACATGGGCTTTGTTTTAGTCTCCCCTACCTCTAAAGAGGGGGTGTGAAGCTTCTGGGCAAGAGGATAGTGTTGCATCCCTTTATTGGGCTTGGGCTCGCCCAATAATAAGGCCCCATAAGACCTTAAATCCTTCTCTTAATAGGGTATTTAAAACCTCTATACCACAGCCCATTAAATGGGCGACAATTAGACTGTGGTTCAGCCTATGAACACTTATTTTTCATATTTTAATAGGATAATGTACATCCGACATTTTCATGCCAATCTTGTAAGGATTGAGGTTTCGGATCCAGTTATCGGGTCGGTTTCGTTGGCGCACCCCTTGGTTTGGGCCCTTATGGGGCTGGGGCATGGGCTATTTTGAATGGCGTCGGCCAAGGTGGACGCCATTTAGGAGCCATGCGGGGGTGCCACGTGGGCAAGTGTTGGGGCGCGAGTGTACAGCCCCAGTCTGATCGTCTGAATGGCGTCGGCCATAAAAGATGCCATTCAGAAATCTGCCAATGTACGACCCATGTCCTATCGTCTAAACGGCGTCTTCCTAGAATGACATGATTTAGGCTTGTTCGGTTTGACACCCGAGCCTTCCCTCATTTCCCTCATTTCTCTCCCTCTCACTCTCTCTCCTCCCTCTCTCCGAACCTCTGACGTCCCCTTCCCCTTCTCCTTCCTTTCCTCTCCTCATTCCTCCACTCCATCAACCTCCTACTCCTCACCACTACCATCACTATCTCCTCCGCGGCGCATTGTTCTCTGGACGGCGGCCGACGTCCCGGTAGAGTGACAACGTCCACGGCAGTATCGGTGGCGGCTCGTGGCATGGCAGTTCGACGGCTTAGAACTTGGAGGAGTTCAAGTAACCGATAGGGTGATGATCTTCGTTGTATTTGCTTAAAATCATGCTTTTCCCCACTTTAAAGCATGTGTCGTGTGTGGAGGTTTTGAGTAGAAAAGCATGTTCTAAGGGGTTTTTGATGAAATTAGACATTTTGGTTTTTCGGGAAGTGAATCGGATTGTTGGGCCTCTTCCCTTATCTTCCTTGTGTTTTCTTGAGTGCTTTGGGGGAGAAGGAGCGACCCTCGGTTTAGCACCGGTGGAACACAGTTTTTGGGCGTTAAATGGCGTCAGGACTAGGGGACGCCATTTAGAATGGCATCAAGACTAGGTGACGCGATTTAACAACCCAATTTTTCGGTTCCCGAGGCTAGTCTGGGATAAAGAGCTAAATAGCGTCGGCCATGGGCGACGCCATTCAGGCCAGTATTCATGGCCCCAGTTACTCTTCGAAATTTGAACCAGTTTAAGGATCTTGAATGACGTCGTCCACGGGCGACAATTCAAGACATAACCCCATTAATTCATGCAATCAACATGTGTTGACATTGTTAGATAGTTTGGTTAAATGCATGTTTGAAAACTTACTTCGAGGACAAGGATTTCTACGTGATCGAATCGCATTGTGTCACATTTTGTGCGATCGTGGACTTAGATGACAGTTGTTAGCGCTTAGGCACTCTGTGTCAGTGTGGGAGCGACACGGCGCCGGTGTGGGAGTGGTGGGGTGACGCCTAGAGATAGGGTCACCTGGTGTACCCCGAGGTATAGCTATTACCGGTGTGGGAGTGGTACTTTCGGAGTGTCACTCGTGCTGGGGGAGGCAGAACCACCTAGAGCTAGACAGCCCGGAGTAGCCAGCGTACTATCCGAGGGGTTGCTGTTTGGTCCCAACAGGTCGGTGTTTTTCACGTTCGGCTGCGTGGTTTGTGAGTTTAGCCGAAACGCTGGTTTTGGATTCTGTGGTGGAATGGTTCCAGAATTGCGTATATTGCATTTACAAATGCATGTGTTTTATAACGGAATTTGGGAATCTTTGGGAGTTGTATTTACTGCTTTACTTATTTAATTGCCTATATTTGTGTTGTTGCACTTTTGGGTGCGTGAGTGGGTGGTGGGGATCGGAGGATCCCTACTGAGTCCATTTCAGTAAGACTCATCCCTGTGATTTTCAGGTGAGGGTTCCAGGCAGGCGTAGCGTGGAAGGTTCTGTCTTGGATTGCGTGCCAGCAGCCACCTGTCCCGGATTTTTTATGCCCCGATGTAGTTGTTATTTCCTTTTCAGGCTTGTACGCATAATTATTTCTTTTCAGTTGGAATATGTAATTATTTGCTGAGTTGAGTCAAATTGTAATAATTTTTAATTCTTGCACTTCTTTTACAATTTGATGTGTTGTGGAATGTTTAGCTTAGTTTATCATTTATTTTCCTGACTTATCGAGATCCTGATTTGGTTCCAAATTTTAATGATTTGGTACCCATTTAGTAATCGGATCCCCAATTATAAGGTGGCGGGTCGTTACAAATCTGATATTGGCTTCTTACTGTCACGAGTATATTATAACCCCCAAATGAATCCTCCAACATTTCATCATCTGTAATTACATTAGTTGGGGAGTAAATCATTGTAGTACATACAGCCTGCATGTGTTTGGACAAGGTGACCTGCTAAACCCTGATGCATCAAAGTATTAGGACAATGAAGAAAATGATGCTACTCAGGATTTCCCATCCATCTTTCATTTTTCTTGCTCAAGCAAGTGATCACAGTAATTACATTAGGAACATGGATGATCCATTCATGATGCCAAATAATTTCAACCTAGAGAGCAGTAGCTACACGCGTGTCTACTGGGACCAATCTCAAATCAGCTATGAAGATCTGATGAATAATAAGGAGAATTCAATTTGAGGCAAAACTGCAAGTTATTTCAAAATGCAAAGCATTCAAAATACATCCTATGCATTAGAGACAATGTCAATATATGAAATAAAAATACAAAATGAACTTGAATATACATATAAAGAGCTATATACCCAAATGATGTGCATAATTGCATATTCTAATATGACAACATCAAAGGTAACAAACAATAACCATCTTATGAAAGACATATCCAAAAAGAAGGAAAAATCTGTATTATGATCCTTGTCCATTTTCATGGTCAGTTTATGGCTCATACTATTCCATAATTTGAGATTTTTCATGTCTGTCTGAAGCAAAACCAGCATGCACTTGGTCCTAGATTCATTGCCAGTGTAGCCTTAGAAAGAAGACAGCTGATTACATTTGATCTACGGGTGGATAATATAACTTCAAGTTTGAGAACACATTTAATGGACCGATGCTCCCAAATTTTCCTAGACTAGAAGCTAAAGGAGTGAACCAAGCAGAAAAGCCAAATAAAATGTTATAAGTAAATTTGTACTTTTTTTGTCTTCTTTATTCAAGCCTTAGTAGCTATCCATGTGAGGCCCACACTGGAACCCCCACCTATGGTTATGTTGGTTTGGGAATTTGTACAAGTAGAGTGAAGGAAATAACCACACTTAATAAAAATCAATTGAAATACCCATGATTTCACTTACAACAATTATATTCATTAATTTCACGATAATGTACATAGCTGATATAGAGTACATGTCCCAAAAAGAGAGACTATCAATTTCATCAAAACAAAAAGTACAACTATGAAACTGACAGCAGTCTCTCGTTGATCAAACTGTTTCACATGACTCAAGTTCCCACCACTGTAGACACGCTAATTTTGACATCATTTTGAGTAAATTTCATATCATATAATAATGCCTCAAAATGGTCTGATATTTAATCCTTAGTTAATTTTTATTAATCTTTCTGGATTAATTATCTAAATGACATCAAGTCAGACAGACATAATTTAAGTTTATTAAAGAAATTTATTTTAACTCAAATTTTTAATCAAATATGAAGGATTCTAAAAGACGTCGACATGTGAAGACGCCATTTAGGGTTTTATTTCTTATTTCGATTATTAATATAATTTTAATTAATTTATTAATAAACTAAAAGACGTCTGCTAGGCACGACGCCATTTAGGTTTCCTAAACTGATTCTGCTTCTTCTTCTCGATGTTTATCCTTATCTTAATTAAGCTAAAAGGCGTCTCTCTTGGGCAACACGTTTTAGTTAATTACAGATAATGATGAATTAGGCTGTGTTTATCTATTTCTTAGTTAGATTGGCTCCAAATTCCTTCATGTTAATCTGTAAGTAACCGCGGATGCACAAACTTAAGTCTATAAGTACACAAGCTTATGAAGAAGAAAAGGTTAAGGATTTTAAGAAAGAGAAGACGTCCAAACGCTGAAGGATCGAGGCGCTGCTACTACTTCCAAGAGTCTTGAAGTAAGATTCGTCTTCTCTTCGTCCTTTCTTCATCCATTCAAGAACCAAGACTTTCCAGGGGCCATCCAACTCAGTTCTTCTTAATTAATATTCTCATATTTTCATCACGTTAGCATATTATTTCATAATCTCATCACATCACTCCATGCAACACACACTCACTAGCATTATTTTCCAATCCATGTGTTAAGGGGTTTCAAAGACCACAAACAAGTGAGTTCATTTGTTTAAGTTGCATGATTAAAATCATTATTAGAATAGATACTACCGCTATTTGAGTTCTTATTATTCTTTCCCTCTTTCTCTTTTTCTTTCTTTCCACTTTCTGCAAGGTACAAAAGGAGATCAAAAAAAAGAAATCAACAAGGAAATCTGGATGATTCTCAAAGCCTCATAAGCATCCAAAGCAAGAACAAAGTCAGAAGGGCTCTTTTTCTTCAGCCGACTGAAGGAGGAGAATCAAGAACCTCAACATCTCCCACGTCCAAAACAGGTAAGCGATCAATCCTTTTCTTTTGGAATTTTTTAGTCAAAAGTTTCTAGCAATCACATAGTTTTTAATAGGTTTATTTGTCATTTAATCAACAAAATTTTCATGATAATCACACATCACTATTTGAGCACTCACAACCACCTCCACCACTGACACCTCGTGACTCTACTACCCACATGAAACAAAACAAATAAGAAAAAGAGCGGCAGTGAGTCGTATGCCTCATATAGGATCCTCCATGAGCCTAGCAATTCTCTACGAATCAAAATACATGATTTAGGAGCAATATATATGAATCACGTATGAAATAAACTATGAATTGCATAAGCATGGACATGATATTAATTTTAAAATAATAATTATGCAACCATCATAAAAACACTTAACATACAGTTTTGTTTCTTAACAGTAATCAAACTAAAAGCGACAGGGTCACCAACATCACTAGTATAGTCGTATGCTTTGAAAGAGTGAAACTCAGCCAGGTATCTGCATGTTAACCTTATAGGGTGCTACCTCCACAATAGGTGAGGCATGTTAGTAGGACTAATCGGTCTTAACGGTTCATAAAATCGTAAAGTCCCAATTATAAGGCTGCACGTGGTCCTGACATATCTCTCGATATTATGGTTGGGCTAACTTTCTGACCCTTATTCCGACAAGGGTCTCAGTCATAATGAAGGAGAAATAACAACTAGTGTGAGGTGTCGCCCTTCCCAAATTAATAAACAGTCTTATAGTCATACAATTGTACAGACATATAGTCTTACAATTATGCAGTTATGACAGTCTCACCGTCATATAGTCTTATAGACAGGACAATTGTACAGCTATACAGTCAAATAGTCGTAATAGTTGTATGGTCATGCAATCATGCAATTACATAATAATACCATTGCACAGTCATCACACAACCTACAGTTATAATAGTTGTACACTAAGTTAGTTAACAATTATATATTAAACAATTGTGTATCACGTAGGCATAATCCTTAAGAAAATCACGTACACAATATATGCATATCATGTCATGCTTACTGAGTAAGAAATACCTACAAATACCATACCTTCTCTAGTTTCATATTGAAAACTATGACATGCAGTATACTTAGAGTATAACACTGCATATATGTATACACGTCAATCCCCTACTAAATTAATTGATTAAATGTTAGACACATATGACATAGACCGCTCAGCCGTAAACTATAAAATAGAAATAAAATCATTTTAGACACTTCCATCTTTATGCAATATGCAGCCCAATAAAGTTCAGAAAAATGCACCCCGAGATACCTTCACAGTTATAGACAACACAAGGCCCACTTCAAGCCTTAAATAGAAGATATAATACCACTTGAAACCCTACACCCAAGTGATATGTAAACCTATCCACAAATAATATGCAAACCTATCCACAACTGATAGAAAAACCCATTCACAAAACCTGTCCAATACAGGGTATAAGATCACCTATAAACTAGCCTTAAAGGATATGAAAACTATTCATAAAGGACATGAAAACCTACCCACAATTGACCCTTAATAGTACATGAGTCAACCCAACAATAAACTGTTCATTCAATATCAGAACCCCATCGTTTTACTGTGAACACTTAGTAAAAAGGACAGTTCTACTGCAAGGACGCAATCTCTATAATAATTTCATGTTTAATTGTTGCCCTAGATACAAACCTACTAAAGGCAATCCATAGAAACTCAATTTTGCCTCTTTCTTTGCCTAAACAAAATGTCAAACAATAGCTCCTCTTGTTGGGGACTACAATTCCACTCCTTATAAACCAACACATAAAATTTAACATCAAAAGAAACATTGGACAATACCTCTGCTGTTAAGAGACTATGATTCTCATCTTAATTTGGGTGAAAAGACACCCAAAAGACAACAAAGCGAAGCCGCATAGAGAAGGACTAGGTTCAAGTCTCCTACCTTCTCTTGACAGCCCAAAAAGTCCCCTAAAGCTACTAGCTTTTAAGCAAAAAGACACCATCAACAGTAAAAACCCTATAGCATGCCACTGTAGCAATAGGCCCCCCTCTCTCTCTCTCTTTGCAACTCTCTCTCTCTCTCTCTCTCTCTCACACACACACACACACACACTTTTTCTGTTTAGGACGAATAGCCCATATGGGGCTTTGTTTTAGTCTCCCCCTCCTCTAAAGAGGAGGTGTGAAGCTTCTAAGCGAGAGGATAGTGTTGCTTCCCTCTATTGGACTTGGGCTTGCCCATTAATAAGGTCCCATAAGACCTTAAATCCTTCTCTTAACAGGGTTTTTAAAACCTCTATACCACATCCCATTAAATCAAACCCAATAAACATCACAAATTTTCATAAAATTTCACACTTGTCTATCAACTAGTTTTACACCCTATAAGTTCATAATTATGTCTACACTTTCTCTATGTTTAAGTATATACCCCTAATGCTTTCTATTGGAAAATCAAATGCCTTTCTTTAAGGGGCATTAGTAAAAGTTATTAAGAAATGTTTACTCCTTTTCCTTGGGTTCTTCTAGGAAACTCTAAGGTTTCACAGTTCATCTGTCAAATTATAAGTCTTGATGCACGAGAACTTGTGAGAACCTAATGAAAATGTTATAAGTAAATTTGTACTTTATAGACTTCTTTAGTCAAGTCCTAGTATAATTGCCCATATGTGGTATTATGTCTTGATGCTTAGGGTTTTCTCAGAAACCTAAGAAAACAAAGTATTTTATCCTTTATTTTTATTGTTTTTAACTAGAAGGATGAAATGAAGGGAATATCTAGTAATTATTCCATAACTTTGAAGCTGAAGGATTATTTTCCATCTATATGTCGCAGGATATATATTGACAATGGCAGGATGGTGCATTTATTTCTCATAGAATTTTTATGGAGAAGGTTTCAGCCATATGTACACTGACTATTCATTTGAACATCATGTTGTTTAAGCAAGTTTTATCTATATAAACCATGATGCATCATAGACATGAATATGTTCGTTGAATGCATACAAAAAGAAATGCACATTACCTTTTGGTTGTCTTCCCAAGACCAAGAGAAAAAAGTAGTAGCAGGGACAACTCCCACAACAACCACAATGCGGCCCGCAGCAGCACACCACCAACTCCAACAAAGGGTTGCAACAACAAAGGCAAGGCAAGCGACAACAACAAAAGTAGCCCCCACAGGAGCACCTAGGGCAGGCAGCCAAAGTGCCAAAGGTTGCAGCAGCAAAAGTTAACAAAAGCAACACCCACTAGCAACAGTGGGGGGGGACCAAAGGAGGCTTACGGTTCCCTTGTTCTGAACAGGGGCATAGCCAGGTCGAGAGAGAGAAAGAAGGGTGTGGAAGAGAGGAAACCCCCACCGGTGACTAAGGTTTTAAGAGAAAGAAAAAATTGAGAAACAAGAAAGACAGAAGTGTGTGGTTGAGAAAGAGAGAGAGAGAGAACTAGTGAGGGGGTCCCACCAGTGCCCCCCCTCCACCGGTTTCTCTTGGACACCCAACCGGTGGGTGGGAGTTATTTTAGTAAAAAAATAAAATAAAGAAAGGGAGACGAAAAGAGTAAAAAGAGAAGGAAAAGAAAGAAGAGAGAGGGGGCTACCGATGGGGGGGAGGGTCCCACTAGTAACCACCCCCCACAAGTTGCCTCCCCACCGGTGGGGGGTTGGCTTCTAGAAAAGGAAAAAAAGAAAAGAAGAGAAGGAAAGAGGAAGAAAAAAAGGAAAAGAAAAGAGGAGGGGGGGGGGATGACCGGTGGGAGGGTCCCACCGAGCAAACCCCCCACTGATGACACTCATCGATGGGGGTGCCACCGGCCCCCCTCTTACTCTCTCTCTTTCTCATACGCATCACTCTCTCACCTCTCTCTCTCTTTAAATGTAATTTAAAAAAAAGGAGGGAAACCACCTGTGGGGGGTCTCACCAGTGACATAACCTATCCCTCTCCCCTAGTTGGCTCCTCCATGCCACTATAAAAATCCCTCAAGGGGGCTGCTGCAAGGGGGAGGAAGAGAAAACGAGGAGAGACCTTGTGAAGGCTTTGAAGGAATTCTTTTGTGCTATCCACTTATTGTTTTTAAGGCAAGAAGAAGGAGCATCATTTTCTTTTGTTAGGCTTACGTGAATTCACTCATATTGGTTGAGTAATACTTTGTACAAGTCCATGCTTCTTAGACTTTGAATTGTATGTAATGGCTTATAATCATTTGAGTCATTCATGTTGAAATTTTTATTAAGCGGGTGACTATGTGCCACTAATCAAATGAACTTTATAAATCGTGATTGAACTTTAATTTTATGGACATAATAAAATTACCAAATATTCTTGTTAACGAATTATTGCAATCACATAAGACCTTGATTAAATAACCGTGTTGGGTCATTTAAAGGATCCTTAATGGTTTTAAATGAAACTTACTATGAGCCACACGAAAATACTCAATGGACCATTAGTGTGATTTGCTTAGAGCCATGTTAAAGCACACCCAAAAGGTCATATTATCCTTGATAGATTTTTGTTAGACCTGTCAGTAGCCTTTAGGTTCAAGGATACCTTAAGGTTATCCACATTCACTAAAGGATACTTATTGGATTTAAGGTTCCTCAATAATTCCTACGTGGATCTGCTAATGTCCTTTTAAATATTTTAAGCATCCTTTAATGATTCTAAAAGGGAGCGCCATAAACGCATCGCCCCGATGTGCATCCTTTTCAGTATCCTTTGAGGATTTTGAAGGAATGAGCAAGCTTATTATCCAAATGCGCATCCTTTTAAGTATCCTTTAAGAATTTTAAAGGGAATGTCATTGACATGTCAACGAAGTATGTAACCTCTAAATAACCTTTAAGGATGTCAAAATGAACTTAATGCTGACGTGTATCCTTTAAGAATACAAGGCCACTTAAAGGGGCATAAGTGACTTGTTTCAAGGTTACTTGGCATAATAAGTCATGGCCTCGACTTATTAACTTAAACTTATAATGCATTAATGTGTGACTTATATTTAACGACATCTTCAGATAATTAATCAAGGGTTGTCAATCATTTGATTGATGTAATTAACACTAACTAAGGTCAGTGAGGAGAGGTCAAATTAACATATCTACACACCCGATCCAAAATGCTAGACTCTCTAAGAACTCATTCCAAGTTCTCAAAGTCTACCCTAAAATAAAACACAAAAATTAAAGCGCGAGGGTTTAAAGTCTCCCTTACATCCCCCACACGTGCTTAAAATAATCTCATGAAAGATTTGGCAAGAATCAGTTTTGTCATGTATATTTATTCAGACAGTAGCCACGACATGGAACTAGTTTAAATCAGAGTGCCCAAATTGCACTAACCACCACTAAAGGGATCCTAGTCAACTAACTAAGTCTTGCCACGTATAGGTGGAAAATCACAATGGTTTGGCTCACTTAACCCTGTGACTTGATTGATGGAGTTAGCAAGTTCAAAAAATTCATTGAACTGTGGGATCCAAAAGAGTATATTACTCAATGACTTCAATCATTACTTTTGTTTTCATATATTGAACAGTAGACAAATCAAACGACCAACTACTGCATTCCTTTTTTAGATGCAACAATCAACATGCTTCAATATAGTAATACTTGAGCTAGTTATCAATAGAGAAATAATTGAGCTAATTACAAGTACTGAAAGTTCACTTCTTATCATATGAGTTGTGCTGGTAGTTGTTGAGGATTCATCAATCATGTTTTCTTCCTTAACTTGCTTACTTTCAGATTCATGCATGGTACCCTTTGGCATTTTGTCTGAAGTAACATATGAGCTCCATGTCGACTGAGAGTTCACCACTGCTAATGGATTGATAACAAATCCACTGTTAAGTTGAAAACCTTGCTTTTCCCACTTGAAAGCATTTCCAATTCCCTTGTCCACAGTGTTACGCCACTCCAGCCAATGGTGAGGTTCTAGAGATTGAAAGCCTAGAGGAGTATCTGCCATCATTTCTCATCCAGAACTTTGAGCTCAAGAATACTGCACCAAGAATTTCGCAACAATGTACTGAGGGATCAATGCTAGGCATTCTTCCTAAAGTCATGGCCAAATCATAGGAGATCTCATCCAGTGCCATCTCAAGACCATGAACTCTTGTCTCCAGTGAATGTATACCATTTTGTGAGTTCCCAATGAATCTCTAGGAACAAAAGACAAATTAAAAATATGCAATTAGCAAGTACAAGAGTAGATATAAACAAACATAAAAACTAGCCCATGTTGAGTTACTAGAAGACATCCCAAACATAAAAGCAATGTCATTCTCACTCACCATGTGCACAAACATGATGTGATTTGGACCTTGAAGAAACTAAAAGACATCCCAAATCACAAAACCAATGTCGTTCCCACTTACTAGGTGCACAAGCACCATGTGCATGCATCAATACATGGCAAGCATAACCTTGCCAACCTAAAGCACTAAAAACAAACCAGCTCCATTCCCATACCAATATCCTAATCCAACCGCGCAGCCAAAATCTTTGGATTGTGCAAGTGGCTTTTTCTGACGAAATCCCACATTTCGTATCAAATCAAGGGGCGCACAATGTCATAGAGGCCCATGCCCTAAGTGGGTCAGACTTATCACTTGGACACAATAATTGCATCCATACTTTAGAGAGTAATTGATGTGAATTCAAGTCCAACACAAGTTTTGTTGTGCTCAGAAGCTTCCCAGAACCCGTTTGAGGTGTAGAGCATTCTTAACGGAATCTGTAGGTATTTTAATTGACCCCATTTGGAGCCCGTTTAACATATTTTTTATTTTTCTGAATTTTCGGTGTGTTTTTCTATTCTTCAGGAATTTTTAATGCAAATTTTCATAATAATTATCTAGTTAGAGCAATTGAGTCTGTCTTAGAGTTAGGTAGTCATGTTTAAGTCAGAAAGATCCTAAAACATGATATATATGTATGTATTATGTCTTTTTAATTTATGGATGAATTTTAGAACTAATTTCAATTATTTATGGTGTTCTTTATGTGTGACGAAGATGACAACCCTATGATGAGGTTGAATCTACCCTGCGATTGCGTCGTGTAAGATGTGTAGGGTTTAGTGAAACCCCGAGATCTCGTTTGCAGCGGAAGAATAAACAAAAATGGATCCCAAAAGCCACACACTGGGCTCCGATCAATGCAACAAATGGATCTAGAAGTTTTCGGGTTTTCACCTGCATAGAACATGTCATTCTACGAAAGTCCATGCCAATCTCCTCGAACGCAAAGCCGTACAAGCATACAACCTCTAGAGTTAGATCCACACTGATCCTTTGCAGCAACGGTACCTTTCTCCTTGAACAGCGTAGAGCCTCGGATCTACCACCTCGATGCGCATGCATCAAGACCGAGAGAGAGGGGGAGAGAGAGGCGAGATGTGCTTTGAAGAGAAAGGGGGTAGGGCGTGTGTGTACGGCTGCTTGGCTCCCTCTACCCCAAACCCTAGACCATTAGTTAATATATATATTATTAGCCCATTTCTAAAGAACCCTAATAATATAGGTATTGCCTATATGCCCTTAATATTATTGTACATATACTTTTAAGCCTTTTAATGATTCTTTTCCTAAAAGTGTAAGGACCCGCCACCCTATAATCGGAGATCCAATTACTAAATAGGTACCGAATTATTAAATTTGGAGCCAAACTAGGATCTCGATAAGTCTGGAAAATAAATGATAAACTAAGCTAAACATTCACATCACATCGAATTGTAAAAAGAAGTGCAGAAATTAAAATTTATTACAATTTGATTTGACTCAGCAATTAATTACATATTCCAATAGAAAAGAAATAATTAAGCTACAGGTCATAAAAGAAAATAACAACTACCTCGGGGCATACCTTGGAACAGCGGCTGCTAGGGCGCAACCCAAGGCAACACTCTCCTCGCTACGCATGCCTGGAACCCTCACCTGAAAACCGCAGGGGGTGAATCTCATCGAAAAAGACTCAGTAGGGATCCTTCGATCCCCACCACCCACTCACACACCCACAAGTGCAATACACAAATATAGGCAATTTAACTAAATAAAGCAGAAAACACAACTCCCAGATTTCAATATAAAACACATGCATTCATAACAGTAATATGCACGACTCTAAAACGACTCCACCACGGAGTCCACAACTAGCGTCTTGACTAAACACACAAACCACGCGGCCAAACACGAAAAACACCGACCCGCTGAGACTAAACAGCAACCCCTAGGATAGCGCGCTGGCTACTCCGGCCTGACAAGCTCCAGGTGGTTCTGCTTCCCCCAGCATGAGTGACACTCCGAATGTACCACTCCCACACCGGTACTAGCTATACCCCGGGGTACACCAGGTGACCCTCTCTCTAGGCGTCACCCCACCACTCTCACACCGGCGCCGTGTCACTCCCACACCGACACAGGGTGCCTAAGCGCTAACAACTGTCACTCTAGGCCCACGATCGCACAAAACGCAACACGATGCGATCCGATCATGTAGAAATCATCATCCTCGAGTATATTTTCAAACATGCATTTATCCAAACTATCTAACAATGTAAACATATGTTAATTGCATGCTTTAATGAGATTTTGTCTTAAATCGCGTCGCCCAAGGCCGATGTCATTCAAGACCCCTAAACTACTTCATTCGAAAACTGGCCTCGGAAGATAGCCTAAAACACGTCGTGCAAGGTAGTCATCTTTTAAAAGGCGTCGCTCTCCCTAGTCGCCTACTCACGACAGAAACAGAATCAGGCCTCAGGGTGATCCGAACTAAAATGCGTCGTGCAAGGGGGTCGCCGTTTGAATGGCGTCGCTGTCCCTGGACGCTATTCAATCCAGAGACATAGTTTATTATCTGGGATAAATTGCATCATGGGTGGAAGCCGCCTTTTAAATGGTGTCGCTGTCCCTAGACGTCATTTAACCCTTACAGACAGGTTCTCCCTCCGCCTCCTCCCAATTCACAAGGTGGGATTTTCTCCCCCAAATGGCACAAAAACGCCATAAAATAGAGGAGTAGGAGGATAACCCAAATACCCAATAAAAACCTACCATTCCTAATTTTGTGATATTAGCATTTTCACCCCGAGATTCCCCTAAACATGCTTGAAAGCGGGAAAACATGGTTTTAAACAAAACATTGCGAAGATCGTCACCCTACTGGTTACTCGAACTCCTCCGAGCTCCAAGCCGCCGAACCGCCACGCCACGAGCCGCCGCCAGTACCGTCGTGGACGTCGTTACTCCATCGGGACGTCGGCCGCCGTCTGGAGAGAAATGCGGAGGAAGTGGTGGTGGTAGTGGTGGAAGTTAGGAGGTTGATGGAGTGGAAGGAGAGGAAGAATGGGGAGAGTAAAGGAAGGAGAAGGGGAGGGGGGAACCGGATGGGTCGGAGGGGAGAAGGAGGAGAGAGAGAGAAATGGAGAGAATGATGGAAATGAGGGAGGGTTCGCGGGGTCAAACTGAAACTAGATAAAATGCGTCGTCCAAGACCGACGTCATTCAAACGACAAGACGGGTCGTACACTGACATACCAGGGTCGTACCCTAAATGGTGTCGTCCGTACAAGACGCCATTCAGACGAAAAGACCGGGGCCGTACTCCCGCGGCCGAACACCAGCCCAAAATCAAGGAGTTCGACATCGAAACTGACCCGATAACCGGATTTGAAACCTCAATCCTTACAAAAAGAATCTTAGGTTTAGTATATTTGTCCATACGATAATATCCCGTTTTGCAAGAATAAATTGTGTGTGATCCTCTAGGCCCATAATTACTCAGATTTTAAGATCCATTAACTTCTAATCTAATTAGAAGTAAATTAAACTAGTTATTCTCAATAACTGTTTAATTTAATCCGGACCGATGATCACGTTGGGTCAAGCAAATCTGTGTGATCCCAAACGACGCTGGGTTCAATAACACCCTATCTGGTACCTGTCAGTCTTCAGTTGTCGCATCGCTATAATCCCTCATTCGTTCTATGAGTCCGATACGATTGTATTGTTTGGTTATTGTCAAACCACTAGAGATCGTGTCGTCTGACCATGACCTCCTCAATTACTTCATGTTCGTTCCAAACGAACCGAAACTACCCTGGCCAGGGGTTTAATGAAACGTCCATGTCATGACCCTTTAATTGTCCGAAATATACCTGACAATAAGCGATCCCCTTCTTGAACATTAGCAGTCTTACATGTATTTCAATATGGCTAATAATTTGGTGTTTCATGACTTATGAATAAAGTCACTTAACCAAAACTCAGACCATACTGGTCCTCACGCAAGACCCTATTAATGTCTCAGGTCTAAGGATCAACGATACTACTGAAGCAAATGGATCTTCAGTTGACGTTAGGTATAATTAACCATTTGAAGATCCATCAGCTGATCAGTTCAGTAGACATCTTCCTAGGATGAACACCCACACATATGCGTTGATGCCCCGCACCTGTGACCGTGAGATTGATCATCTACACATCATGTGTGCCGATTTACAAGTAATTAATGTCCTAGGATGATTACTCTCCAATCGGGAATAGTTTAAGGTATGTGTCCATGTATAGTCAAACCCACATTCGAGATCCTATCTTAAATTGACTTTACAATCACATATCCTAGGGACAATGTAAAGCAATTCACATATTACAAATATATGCTCTAATTACCACTTACTATGTCGAACAAGATTGTACATCATATTGGGCCTACCCGGCCCAGAATTGGCTCTTTGGACACCCAAATACTAGCAATCTCCCACTTGTACTACAACCAATTGCTCATAGTTTTGAGGCCCATTTTATCCCGATGACGCTCAAACATAATATGTGACAAAGGCGTAGTCAATGGGTATGCGCTATTGTCTTCTGATGGTACTCGTTCTACCACCACATCTCCTCGTACAACAATCTCTCGAATCAGGTGGATGTGGATGCCCAAAATGTCCCCCACTTCCTTTCGCGGGAGGCCTCCGTCCGTCGTATAGCAGCAGCGATAAGGTGTTAGGAATTAAAGTGTGTGATCGCCAAGAGCATTACCTTGAAGTAAGTTGATCCCGTCTTGTTGGAGCGGGGGTTATGGATTCCTCTTCTCTGCCTCCGGCTGGCCAAAGGGAGAGAGCTCGGTAGTCCACGCGCAAACTGTGGTAAGAGCCCCTGAGAAAAAAGACAAAACAAAGTAAAGAAAACCCAATTAGAACTGTGATATGTGTTGGGATCCGGGCGGGACGCGAAGAACGCAGCAGAAACGAAGAACAAAAATTAATCCCGCCCGATACCCGCTGATCCGATTCGGAACGAAAAACTCAAACCGAAAAATCGTGTTTGAATATGATTACCGTGTGCGGATTCGAATCCGCTTCCGTCTCGGTTCCGTCGAGGCGATGTCGCGAGCCGCACAAGCGTCCGGCCTCCAGCGGTATACACGCGATCCTCCGCGGTGGTTCGTACTCAATCCCTCATCCGTATCAGCTCGCTCGTTGAAGATCCGTCGCAGCAACGATTGCGGAAATCCCGCCGACGGGAATTCCCGACTTTCGGGAATCACGCGCGGCGGAGACGGAAGCTGTTCTGGCGCGCCGAACGGGACGCCCAGAGGAAGAGAGAGAAAGCGGGGATGACGGCCAACAAGGGAAATCTTGAAGCTTGGTCCAGGGTTTCTCAACAGCATGTATATATATTAAGTCGGCGCGACTTTTTACAAAAGTCCCCGAGTTAATATAAATCCCACTTATGTACCACCAACTGAGAATCTTATTGCGTGTGACCCTCTGGGCCCATTTACCAGTCCGGTTTTCAGCCCGTTAAGTCCAATAACTAGTTATTGACTTATTGTAATTAATTAATATCTAGATATTAACTAATTACTTAACCGAATTATCATCGCATGTAAATTCGGCCGGACATCCGATCAAGTTGGGTGCCAAGCAACACCGCATGATCTCGGAAGGTAATGGGGTTCAGCAGCCCACTCATGGAACCTTTCCGTCCACAGTTACCACGTGGCTATAATCTTTCGTTCGCACAATGCTCTCGAGTTAACCTAGGGTATGGTCAACTGTCAAACCCTAGAGTGTCAACTCACTTGAATCAGACTCCGCTTTACAATATCCGAAAACCACTTTTCTGATATTGTTTTTGCTCTGGCCAGAGACTCCTGCGGATCTACTCTAGAGCATTCTCTCTCCAGTTACCTGAGAGCGAACGATCCTTTATTGAACACACAATCACCTTCGAAGGTCTTCCGCTGGACCCGATCCTTGACTATTTGAGATCCCGTGGATAGGGATTCGTAGGTCAAGGTCAAAGTCCAGAAGTCCACCGACAAGGTGTCTTTGGTGTCTCAAGTCCAAAGATCAACCACGCTACTATGACGATGAATCAAGCCGATTGACAGTCAGGTAAATTACCATTCGGCGATTCATGTCGGATCAGTTCAGTGAACTCATTCTCCAATGAGCACCTACAGGTTTACCATTGTGTCTCCACACTAGTAACTAACGAGATCAGTTACCCTCGTCATATGAGCTGGAATAACCTGTACTAGTATAACCGGATGTTTGATGTCCTTCTCAAACATCCTACGACAAGGAACAATTGAGAATATGTGTTTATAAGTCATCAGTCTCATTATTATGATCTCATCATAATCTGATGACTATTGCACATATTCATGGACTTCATTATACGCAATTATAAATATGCCAATCTACATAATGAATTTAATGTCATTTATTAGTGAACCAGATTGAAATAGGTGCCTTATGATTGGCTTAGAGGACACCTATATCCATCAATCTCCCACTTGGACTCAAGCCAATCACTTTCGCATTTGATCTCCATCAAATCTAGGTGATGCTCACATAAGGTCTGTGACTAAGACTTGGTCAGGGATCTGCTAAATTATCTACAGATGAAATATTTCCATGACGTTATTTCCTCTTAATCCTTTGTCTCTGAACCTGTGAAAGAGCCTCAGAATGTTCTGTAACTTCTGAGGAGACCATGGCTCGATCACACAATTCATTGCTCCCACTGTTGTCCTACAACAACGAGATTTAATCAGAGACCTTTTAGAACTACATCTAGTTCAGGGATGAACCTTTTCATCCATACTGTTCCAATAACAGTATCACTTGTCTATGTCGTCATCTTAATATCGAGTTTTGGATTGGAACCATTCCAACTGATACCTTTCTACTAGAAGGTTGAATCCATTATTTGACTTGAAATTTGAGTCAGTGTGACCTCATAGTTTCAAATCATCCTCTCCATATACGTGAATGCATCCTTAGCACTTCTCAAGCGCTTAATGATGCATTTCACTCATGTATCCTTTAAGGAATCTTTTCTTTAAAGGAATAAATTACATATCTCAACAATTGAGACTTATTATGAAATTTATAACAAACATTTTGACATACAGGTCAATATAATATCCCCACCAATCTATCTTAATAGATTCATATTTCCAATACGTGGAATATTATAACTAAACTTATTATGGAGGAAAACATGGTTAACAATGCTTTCACTAATAGTAACATCCTGAAATCATTCTTAATAACTTTGATGTTATTATCATAAAGCATTACTAAAGTGACCGTGCTCCCACTGTCCTTTCTGAACACACACAATCCGTGATCATTCTTAATGATCACATAGTATTTGACCATTAAGTCAAAACTTTTATTACAACTTACGAAGTTTCAGTTTGATTCAAAATAATTTTGAAATCATAACTTGCTTCCTGGACATTCTAAAAGCTTTAAAGGTATATCATATACATCTTTACCTCAATCACATTGAGTGGACGCTTTTAATATCCAACTGTCATCATCTCATGATAGGCAGTATTGACAAGTAGAATTCTGATAAACTCATCAATCTCAAAGTTGTAATGACAGAGAGCATCATTATCATAGATTTTAGATCATAATCTATTTTGAGCTCCTCTCATCTTACTAAATCAGATATGTCAAACACATCCTTTTAGTCACAGAGAGAATCTCAAAAAATCTATGAAGCTCTCTGATGTGTGTCATGAGTGGTTCCAAAAAACTAAAGATTATCTAATAATCTTATGTTAACTTGTGAATCTAGAACATCTTCTAGTTTTATCAGCTCCCACTGTCTTCTTAGAGGACATATTCCTCTCTACAGAAGACAGTTTTCAGGACGACAATTAT
Source organism: Zantedeschia hybrid cultivar (assembly GCA_030544215.1). Lineage (NCBI taxonomy): Eukaryota > Viridiplantae > Streptophyta > Magnoliopsida > Alismatales > Araceae > Zantedeschia > Zantedeschia hybrid cultivar. Next base: position 49,907,148 of record JARZZO010000009.1, read on the forward strand.
TTCATTATCGTCTGGCCAATAACTGTAATGTCCAAACTCTTTAAACATTTACAAATTCACATCGCGATAATACCTGACTTTTAAATCAGGTTTGTTCATAATTCACATCTCATATGAATTATTTGGTTTCCATATCTTATATGGACACACATTGACTTACTTGGAACCATCTTTAAAATATGAACATCTAATGTTCATATTCATATTCAAAAGGATAAGAATTAGGCAAATCTTATTATGTATTGCACCATATCTTAATAAGGTGCAATTCCTCATTCCATCATTTTGCTATGATGCACAATGAGGATCAATCGAGCGAAGATACAATTATTCTCTTAATGATTTATGTGAATCATATACCTAAGTATTAGTTTCTTTGATCAAATAAAAAATTCTAATACTTCATATTGATCTTATACCTTATTCTTTCAGATGCATTCGATTTGTACTTCAGTAAGTACATACAGTCGAATCATTCCAAGAGTAAACTATAAGGTAAGTCAATAGTAGTGATTATCTTTGGCCTTTGAGCTGTTTACATCAATATGTATCAGCATCAATGATTTCTTATTGTACAACCCTATGTACAATACCATAGATAATCAGGATTCACATAGTTCATTTATATAGGAGACTTATGAACATTCATCACATGAAATGTCACTTCAAGAATCTTTAGTGTATTGACTGATTCGAACAACTATTATTCTTTCTCAGTCAACATCATTCACTTTTATTATTCTCGATATCTTATGTAACTAAATAACAATTATTCAGTTTCATTTTAGACTCCTATAGATATACACAGACTCACTGTCAGACAACAACCTATGTATATCATGAACAATAGTTGAGTCTAACTCAACACTTCCATTTTCTCGATTTCCTTTTACTTGTCTAAGTCTGCACACTATCGCAGTTCTGAGAATTATTTCTAATATCTCATATTGGATACGCTAATTCTCCAAATAGACAAGCAAAAGTCAATAATAAGAATGTATGAAACTTCTTTCAAGTTCCATATTTGTTTTGCCTTTACCAGTATCCTTATATTGGTTGTTGTGGGAGAACTGCTACTTCTCTATCTCAGCTGACTTCTCTTTATCCTTTTTCAGGTGTGGATTCAATCGTTTAAAATCTTACCACTTGCCTTTCTCAAAGGCATATCATGAATATCTCTTCATCTTGGTCTATCCAAATAAGAGATTTCATGACTATCATTGCCTTTCATTAAGGCATACCATGAGCACTTCTTCACCTTGGTCTATCTAAGTAAGAGGATTCATGATATCTGATTAGGATTGTGACTTTCACTTGGCCCTGAAGACATTCTTCAGAGTTTTCTAGTCAGTCTGACTATGAGAATTATTGGCATCCAATATGCCAAAATCTCGAATAGACGACATATTAGTGATCGAAGGAAATAACGTGATTTAAGCAGATAGTTCTGATAATTCAATTATGGTCTTTTATCTTGAATTATTTCTCACTATTTTTCGACGGACTGTATAACCTTCAGGTATACAGGACGGAAGACTCCGACGGTCTTCTAGTGAGGATCAGAATCTCCAAGAATCACAGTATGACCTCGGGTAAACACATAGTATCATACCATTATCTTACAACAACCATCTCATGGTAATTGCAACTCCTTGCAATATCCGATCTTATTTCGGCTCCCAGGTCTTTAATGGTCCCGGGTAAACACAGTAGACCATTATACCTGGTCTAAGCTTTACCATCAATACGCGACAGAGTAGAGTAAGAATGTAGCTCCCGAGTAAACGCGAGGATAGCTACACCGTTCCTCTATTCCAATCTCAAGGCATTATAATTCCATAGTTAATAGTCTTTTCATCAGATGGTGGCAAATCTTGGGTAAACACGTAGAAACTGTCATCACTGAATCAAGTTCTAAGAACTATATTGATGGAGAGTCACGCGGTACATTCTCAATGACTCGCGCTCCGGCTTAGACTTTATGTTGAACATTTTGTTTATTTTAAGTTGGTCTCATCCTAGGTGATAGTTTATAAATATATCGAATATATTTAACTATACCTAGATATTAGCAATCGATTCATAATCAATAACTAAAAGCATACATCATCCATACATGTTCATTATGTGGTCATGGACAGCACGATGATTAACTGGAGCCAAACAATTAATCACCAAAACTATATAACACTTATATAATCTAAACATGCAAACACATAGCCACTGGTGATCTCATCTCATGTCGCCTTCCTGGTTGTATTTGTGGATCATCTTCGCCTCTCCTCGGCCGGCGCGATCAAATACAAATATTATATATTTTGAAACAATTTCAAATACAAATAAATTGTAAGAAAAAGCCTTATGGCCGAGTACAATGACAGAGGGAGATAGAATTACAATGGAATGAGAAAGAGAGGGAGACATGCAAGACTCATTAATTAACATTTAATTAATGTACATCACATTCCATAACAATCCACATAATCACACACCATCACATGATATGAAATTTAACTAAGTGCATGTTCATGACCACCACAAATTTTAACCATCTACACATGATAAAACACATCACATGAAGGCTAAAATTTTGAAATTATAATAATTTTGGCTTTCTCAAAACCTGGGTACCAATCAAAATTAAATAATTTGAATTTTCGAAAATCTTATTTTCTAATATGCAATAAATCTAATTTAAAGCATTAAACACATCAACATGTGCACATAAAGCTAAAATTAAAATTCTACAATATTCCATGTAGTAATTAGAACGATTCTAAATTAATTAATCTAACACTTAGATTAATATTAAATCACATTAATAACAATTATTAATGCAAAACAATCTAACATTTAGATAGAATTAAAAATTCCGAAATAACACTTATAAAAGAATTAATAATTCCAATTATTAACCCCTTAACAACTCCTTGTTAAAAACCCCTTAATTAAATCATATTTATCAATAACAATTATTAAGAAATAATAATTAGAACATTTTTAATTAAAATAGTCTAACACCTTAGACTTAATTTAATCTTTTAATAACATTTATAAAAGATCAAATTTAAGTAGATTAGATCAATATTAATTATAATTGAGAGATTCTTGAGTAAAATAATTAAATATCTCAATAACCATTATTGAGAGTTTTAAAATAAATAAATGAATCCTTAATAACTGTTATTAAGGGTTAATTCTCAAGAATTAATTAACACATCAAAATTAGTCAATTAAGCACTTAATAACTATTACTAAGTGTCCCTCAATTATAAAATTAATTTCCTAACAACGATTGCTAAGAAATTAATACATTTATCTAATCTCATAATTATAACAAAATTAAAAACTCTTGTTAATTCTATTCAAGATCATGACTTAAAATTATATTAACAACATTTGTTATTTATATTTTAAAGTCATAACTTGAAATAATTAATAACACTTGTTAACATTTAATTTAAGATCATATCTTAAATATTAAAGCCCTCTAAATACTTATATAAAATATATTAACAACATTTGTTAATAATATTTATGTTAATAACTTAAAACAAATTAACAACCCTTGTTAATTAGTTTAAGTTCACTTCTTAAACCATATTATTCAACAACAATTGTTAAAATATTTTAAGAACATTTCTTAAAATGATTTTAATCTCATATAAGATCATATCTTATAATATCCTTTTATTAACAAAAAGATTATAAATTAAAGTTTAAAACAAGTTTTAAATTATTTAAAACAAAATTTAAACTATACTTAATTATAATCTTTTAGTTAATAGGGTGGGGTTAAAGGGCTGGGTTAATGGGGTTTAAATGGGCTGGGTTAATGGGGCTTTAGTGGGCTGGGTTAATGGGGCTTAAGCCCATTTAGTCACCAACCTGGGCTCGGGCCTGGCCAAGCCAGGTCCAGGCCGCTGGCTCGAGCCAAGCGGGCCACTGGCTCGGGCCTGGGCTCGGCCAGCCCTGGACCAGGGCGCCCCCAGGCCGAGCCGGGCCAGGGCCCGGTCAGACCGCTCGGGACCGGCCGGTCCACCTGCGCGCCCAACATTCGGCCGGACCAGGCAGCCCTGTTTAGGGTTTTCAGCCCTGTTTGCAGCTTGTTTTGGGCGGCGCCGCCGCCGCCGCCGGCTGCGAGGGTGGCCGAAAATTGCAGAGGGATGTCACCCCTTCCATTCCCCCCGCCGGTGGTGGCCGGCCGGCGACTCCTTCGCCGCCGGTGAACCTCCAAAGTTGGAGATTTGTGTGTTTTCGCAGATTTCAGCTTTTCCACAATTCTTTTCAACTCTTGAAAATAATGGGAAGAAAAGCTCCACCGGCCGCCATGGAAATTTTCCTGGGATGGCGAGGGGTAGCTGGTCATACCAGCAAACCCACAGAGATGGTCCAACCATCATTAATCTCCTTTTGAAGCCCACAAATCCGGTTCTTCATCACCATGAAGAACGCGATAAAACTCTCAAAAAATTTCGTTTTTCGCACAGAAAAATTAAATTCAAAATTCTAAGTTCATCCCATGAACAATATCTATGAGGAAAAATGAATTTATGCATGAAATAATTTAGAATAATAATTTTATCGTTCCGGAGCGGATCAGAGCGGAACCTGGCTCTGATACCACTGTTGGGATCCGGGCGGGACGCGAAGAACGCAGCGGAAACGAAGAACAAAAATTAATCCCGCCCGATACCCGTTGATCCGATTCGGAACGAAAAACTCAAACCGAAATACCGGGTTTGAATCTGATTACCGTGCGCGGATTCGAATCCGCTTCCGTCTCGATTCCGTCGAGGCGATGCCGCGAGCCGCACAAGCGTCCGACCTCCAACAGTATCCATGCGATCCTCCGCGGTGGTTCATCCTCAATCCCTCGTCCGTATCAGCTCGCTCGCTGAAGATCTGTCACCGCAACGATTGCGGAAATCCCGCTGACGGGAATTCCCGACTTTCGGGAATCACGCGCGGCGGAGACGGAAGCTGTTCTGGCGCTTCGAACGGGACGCCCAGAGGAAGAGAGAGAAAGGGGGGATGACGGCCAGCAAGGGAAATCCTTGAGCTTGGCCCAAGGTTTCTCAACAGCGTGTATATATATTAAGTCGGCGCGACTTTTTACAAAAGTCCCCGAGTTAATATAAATCCCACTTATGTACCACCGACTGAGAATCTTATTGCGTGTGACCCTCTAGGCCCATTTACCAGTCCGGTTTTCAGCCCGTTAAGTCCAATAACTAGTTATTGACTTATTGTAATTAATTAATATCTAGATATTAACTAATTACTTAACCGAATTATCATCGCATGTAAATTCGGCCGGACATCCGATCAAGTTGGGTGCCAAGCAACACCGCATGATCTCGGAAGGTAATGGGGTTCAGCAGCCCACTCATGGAACCTTTCCGTCCACAGTTACCACGTGGCTATAATCTTTCGTTCGCACAATGCTCTCGAGTTAACCTAGGGTATGGTCAACTGTCAAACCCTAGAGTGTCAACTCACTTGAATCAGACTCCGCTTTACAATATCCGAAAACCACTTTTCTGATATTGTTTTTGCTCTGGCCAGAGACTCCTGCGGATCTACTCTAGAGCATTCTCTCTCCAGTTACCTGAGAGCGAACGATCCTTTATTGAACACACAATCACCTTCGAAGGTCTTCCGCTGGACCCGATCCTTGACTATTTGAGATCCCGTGGATAGGGATTCGTAGGTCAAGGTCAAAGTCCAGAAGTCCACCGACAAGGTGTCTTTGGTGTCTCAAGTCCAAGGATCAACCACGCTACTCTGACGATGAATCAAGCCGATTGACAGTCAGGTAAATTACCATTCGGCGATTCATGTCGGATCAGTTCAGTGAACTCATTCTCCAATGAGCACCTACAGGTTTACCATTGTGTCTCCACACTAGTAACTAACGAGATCAGTTACCCTCATTATATGAGCTGGAATAACCTGTACTAGTCTAACCGGATGTTTGATGTCCTTCTCAAACATCCTACGACTAGGAACAATTGAGAATATGTGTTTATAAGTCATCAGTCTCATTATTATGATCTCATTATAATCTGATGACTATTGCACATATTCATGAACTTCATTATGCGCAATTATAAATATGCCAATCTACATAATGAATTTAATGTCATTTATTAGTGAACCAGATTAAAATAGGTGCCTTATGATTGGCTTAGAGGACACTTATATCCATCAATATGCAAACAAATAAACAAGTTAAAATTGAAAGGGGACGCATCGGATGGGTGTTCGGGAAGGGAAGGTGAGCATATGTTATGGCCACCCACCTCCCGTTTTTTATTTGGGACCTCTGTTAAAGTGGGTGCTAAGTCATCCTAAGATGCATGCAATAAAGTGTACATGTATGCCATGGTGAAAAGGTGGATGGGTTGTAGTACAAGGGGACTATCAGATATGGTAAATAGGAGAAAGCAGTAAAGAGGGGAAGAGTTAGAAGAACAAGCCTGTGTAGGAAGGATTCATGGTGCTCCCGTTCTGCTACCCGCAACCTCTAGACTTGCCAACCTCTAATTTTTCAACCCCCCCCCCCCCCCCCCCCCCCCAAGAGAAGTAAGAGGGTTTAAATAGAGTGCCAGAAATTGGGAGAAAATAGAGGTTTAAATCCCCGTTAATCCCCCAAGAGCCAATAGAATATGGTCAATGACTGGGGATCGTGCTTGCGGCAGTCACCAGAGTGGGGAGTGATCGGACTAGTGGGGGGTGAGGGACGCGAGAGGAGGAGATCGTAGGAAGACGAAGTCAAGCTGAAAGTGGGTGATGGACGGCCAACTATTTTGCCTTCCACTTTCGTGGAAGGCCACCAAGTTGGCCTTCCGCGAAAAGGTAGAAGGCAGCATAGCTGGCCTTCCGCGGAGGTGGAAGAATCAAGCTGGCCTTCCGCGAAGGTGGAAGGCAACCAAGTTGGCCTTCCGTAGAGATGGAAGGCAACCAAGCTGGCCTTCCTTGGAGGTGGAAGGTAACCAAGCTGGCCTTCTGCAAAAAGGTGGAAGGTGACCAAGTTGGCCTTCCGCAGAGGTGGAAGGCAACCAAGTTGGCCTTCCGCAGAAAAGATGGAAGGGGCGAGTGTTGGTTAATGGGTTTGACTACTAATGGTCTGAACAATTGGCTAAATGGGATGGGTTAAAAGGCGATGGGCTAATGGTAATGGGGAATTTAGAACCATAAGGTGTCCAAAATCGAATGTCTACAAATGCCCCTTCGGGACACCTATTTTGCAGTGGAGTGGAGCGAAATGATAAATAGGTGTTCCGAAAATCGAACATGATTTTGGGAACCCTAAAGAAAGGGATGAGCTACACCCAAGGATGCTATGCGAATGTGACGAATGTACGAGAATTAGTTATTTGGACTGCAAGGGTGATTAGAAAGAGAAACAAAATCCATACTGGAAAATCACAATCCGTGGGACCCTCGGGTGCTGGAACCGTGAGGCCTTGGCGCACTAGGATGCAACAATCTGGCCCAAGGGGATCTCAAGCAGGAAAGATGGTGGGGTGTGACTTGAAAAGGTCTCAACACAATGGACGCACGGTGGCCTGGCGCATCACATGATTGCCAAGTGAGAGAATCTCAAGCACACGGATTAGGAAAGGATAAGGTCTTGCAATTCAAAGAGCTAACAAACGAACAGTTGTCAGAATCACAAATCACCAAGGGGATAAGCAAAGTGATGAATCGTGGTCATTGCCCCCTGGGTGGGAATGAATTTTCTTGTGGACGATGCTTATGCAATGCATGCTGGTTTAAAAATTAGAAAATAAATTCCTAATCTAAATGCGAACAGGAGGAATTTATTGGCCTTTCGAATAACTTGGGGAATATAGACTCCTTATTATTTTGTTTAAAGAGGAACTCAGAGTCTATATGTCCAAAGTTATTAGCCTGTTATGTCTTAAATCCTATTTGCCTTGAATTTCCTGCAGTTGCATTAACGCACATCAGCAATAATCTTAGCATTTAAATGTCAAACTGCAAGAAAGTAAAGGCTAGTTTTGAGTCGAAGCCGATGCGGAAGATATGGCCATCCTACTAGTAGAATGCCAATCCGATATGGCTTCGACTAGATCTAAAAAAAGGTTATTCAATCAATTTATTCATATAGAGTAAAGCAAGAACTTTACATATGTTTCGACAAGATGTGGCATTTTACAGCAAAGGGTGGAAAGCCAAAGAGCATGCCTTCTACAAAATTGGAAGGCCAAAAAGTGTGCCTTCCACAAAAGGTGTGGAAGGCCAAGTAGCACGCCTTCCATGAAGGTGGACGGCCACAAGGTATGCCTCCCACGAAAAAGGTGGAAAGCCAAAGAGGATGCCTTCCATAAAGTTGGAAGGCCAAAAGATAAGTCGTCCACAACAAGTTGGATGAGCATGTCTTCCGCTTTTCGTGAAAAGTGGAAAGGTCCAAAGTTTATCCTTACGGCTTTATAAGAGGTCAACCTGACAACTTTCCATTATCCCTTCGAACCTTTTATAGATAACTATGGCCTCCTCTTCTTCTCGTGCCGCAACAAGAGATCCTAGGGCTCTCTCAGACATAGACGGCCATCTTAGGAACCTGTTGGCACACGAGAAGGTACATCACTGTCCTTTCCCCCCTTTATAGATATTTGATCACTTACTTTTTCTCCTTTTGACTTGTAGCCTATTCCTGTTTCCCTGATGCGAGACACACTCAGAGGTATGCGTGGCTTTTTGACCTCATGGATGCCATCACACTGGACATGAGGGTATTCATGCACAGGTGGAATCTAACCCGGATGGTCATGTTTGCGAAGCGGCTCAACTACATGCATTGGCATTGGGAGAGTCTGGGCGCGCTGCTCGAACTGTGGCATCCGGAGACGCACACATTCATCTTCCGTGAATTTGAGGTCACTGTTTTGTTGGAAGAAGTGGAACTCATCTATGGTTGGGGTAGCCTAGCTGCTGGTGATCTCGCTGATTTGCCAGCCTGGATGAAATTTTTGCTGAAATTGTATAGGACAAACAAGAAGTATGCTGCATGAGCGACAGGCAGAGGATTCTTGTCGACCGTCTTGCATACTGGATGATCCAGGAAATCAAGCGCATAATAATCAAGCAGGAAAGATTGATGCGGGGACTATGTTTGGTCCCCGGAGGTACCTTGTGGTTTCCGTCATATGTGGGCGTACTGAGCTTACTCTGGTAGGGGAGATCCATTGCCCCAGTAGTTCTGGCCGATCTATATGGCGGCCTCAATGGCATGTGCATGGGACAAGGCGTGAAGGGGAGCTTGTTTATCCAGCAGTTGTAGGTAGAAATGCACCTGTGCTTTGATTTTGATGAGACAGTGACTACAGCCTCCAGGATTTTTCAGCACAGCGCGTGGTATCCGGCACGGTCGCTTCTCGGTCCTGAAGATCAAGTCAAATACCTCACAGCTCATTTGAAGACGAGGGACGACTGGCGCAATTATCTAAACTTCTTAGACCTAGAAAAGTTCATCTTCGTTCCAATGATTCTTAGAGGCCTAGAATTCACCACAAGGGCCTCGAATGATCGTGAACTTTGGCTAGTGGGTCCAGATGAGTTAGTCTTGTATCAAGGTCACCGCTGCCACCTTTGGATCGGAATTCCAAGACAAATACCACTTCCCACCTTACATGACATGTTGATCGTGCCGAGGCACACTGGGTATGTTAGGGAAGCGAAGGTGACGGAGTGACTTCAACGTGCATGGCGCCGCCATTCCAAACTTACTAAGGCCAAGATTGATGTAGGGAAAGCTCCTGAGGTCGTGAAAAAATATGTGAAGTATTTAGAAAATGTTCGTCCTGCTGTTTTAGTTTTTTTCATGGGCCGCAGAGCCTTAGAATGATGTAAACATCATTTTATTATTGAAATAAAGAGAGTCTTTTCTTCTTATTGTTTCTGTTGACTTAACAGGATATTTGATGTGAAGAAAAGGTGGATTTACCAAGGCCACTGTGCGGACTGCCGCAATTAAGGCCGTCGTAGTGGCCGGGCAGCCACTCACCCGGCCATCGACCGGGGTGGGCGGCCCCTCGCCCAGCCGTCGGTCGGCGCAGGAGACCCCGCGCCCAGCCGTTGGCCGGTGCGGGCGGCCCACCACCTAGCCGTAGGCCGAGGTGGACCTGGCCCTGAGATCGCCGGCCCCCTTTTTAAAAACCCTCTCCCCTTTTCAAACCCCCTTCCTTCTCAAACCCCCTTCCTTCTTCCTCCTTCCCTCTTTCTTCCTCTTCCATTCTTTCTCCTTCCTCTACCCCCCCTCTCTTCCAATGGTTAGAATGAGGTTGCCCTGGTTCTTGATGCGACGTTGCAACGACGAGGAAGAAGAGATAGTGCCGGAGACCGGCGGCGGCAAGCGTGGTGGCGACGGTGGCAATGAGCAAGGCGGAGACGGCGAGCGTAGTGGCGGTGGCATCGTCGAGCGCGGCGGGCAGCAAGGGCGAGGAAGAAGACGAAGGCGGAGATGGAGAAGAAGAAGAAGAAAAAGAAGAAGGAGAAAAAGGAGAGGAAGAGGAAGAAGACGGCGATGACGAAGGAGATAGAGGCATGGAGGAGAAGGCACCGGAGAGGAGGGTTAGAGATTTTCATTTTTCAAAAAAAAATTGGTGAAAACAGACGATCGGGGCCGCGGCTAGACGGACGGCCGACGCCGTGGCCGCCCGCCTTGGTCGACGGCCGGCGACGCGGCCGTCCGCCTAGGCAGATGGCTAGGGCCGCGGCCGCCCGCTGAGACGGACGACCGGTGCCATGGCCGCCCGTCGAGGCGGACGGCCGGCGCGTGGCCGCTCGCTGGGGTGGATGGTTGGCGTCGTGGCCGTCTAACTTGGTGGATAGTTAAGCCCAAATTTCCTTTAAAAAAAAGATTAAATTTGTTTTTCTTATTTGTTTTATTAATTGTGCAGGGTCCCCAGAGGATTCGCAACAGAGTCTCCTTGGATTTTGTCTGGGCCTGGTACCATGCTCTGCCGAATCGGCTTCGATTACAGGTGGATGAGTTCGGGTTTGGGCCACTCTTCCGGATTCGACCATTCATGGTGGATGCACCATTTCTAGTGGCTCTGCGGGAGCGGTGGGATGACCAATGCTGAGCCTTCATCATGCTGTGGGGGCATATGCTGCCTACTCTTGAGGACGTGGCATTCCTGACAGGACTGCCAATAGTTGGTGACCCAGTGGTGGCTCCCGAACTTAGAGACTATAGGCAACTTGCATATCAGCTTCTGGGCCAAGGATTCTACAGGGTCCAAGGAGTGTTAGCCCACATCCCACTCGGCCATTTCGCATGGTCAGTAGGGCTGAGTCGGGTGTGGCGGAAGCCTTGCGAGGCACTCGGGGCGTTTGCCGAGAGGGTAGAGACACTTCTTGACCTGGAAGGTCGTTTGGATGAGCAGAACTTGCGGATCTTCCTCCTCTTCTTCTTTGGGAGACTATTGTTCACAACAGCTGCGGACAGAGTAAATTTGAAGTATCTGCTGCTACTACATGACCTTCAAGTAGCGAAGAAGATGGCCTGGGGAGCGGCGATGCTTGGCCATCTCTTCTTCCATCTGGTTAGCTTTTGCCGAGGATCAGGAAATCTAGGCGGGTTCACTCCTTTCCTATAGGTGCTTTTCTTAATCCTTTGATCCCCCTTTTGTTCATGTTTTTCAGTATTGACTGTGTTTTCCTCTCTAGCAAATCTGGGGTTCCGCTTCTCCATTGGTCGTGGGACGATTCCTGTGGATCGTGAGGGGTGGACCCCTCTAATGGCGCGGTGGGAGGTGATTATAGACCGTCACCCCGTCTTGCATGCCTAAAAGAGATCTGCGGCTAGCTTGACTCCTTCCCTCCTCATATGGTAAGTGTTTCCTATTAAGCCTTTATTTTTGCTAAACAAGACTGACTTTGTGCTTAAATAGGTTGTGTAGATGCCTTATGTGGAGGAGGATGTTTGTAGTCAGCCGTGGGTAGCGCAAGGCCTCTCTCAATTCAAGTGGAAGTGCCCCTACTGTGCGTGAACATATGTGATGGTTCTTCGTCCGAGTGGCCTACCGCACCGGGGATGGTACCAGCCCTTGCTAGTATTGCCAGATTATCCTAACATGAATCACAGTCGTCGCCGATCGTCTGCAATTGGTCAGGATTGGCAGGTGATTCGGCGGGCAGAGATTAAGGTATCGCACCGCATAGGAGTCACTTTGACAGAGCATAGGGCTTTGTGGGACAGTCGGGCATACTTTGAGGATTATATTAAGCGATATGGGGATTGTCTATACCTTGACGTTCGACGGGTAAGAACTCCTTGATCTTTCTATTTCACCTATCGCCTCCTACTTCACTTTTTCTGACCGAATTTTGGTTGTGTTTTAACAGATGCCGGAGATTGAGGCAATGCAGATCCTGAAGAACCAAAACGCCGGCTTGAGTCTCAAGTTAGCCAACATGCATAGGCAGATCCAGGAGCTGGTGAGTGATATTTGGATTCTGTAGGAAGTTAGGTGAAAACAACTTTTTATTTAAATGGTGTTTATGATGCAAAGAGGAATGCTTGTGAGCTAGGGATAGCGAGGGGACCCTGGCGTAGGATCATCTTCGCAGGGGCCAGCATCCCCTGCAGATTGGGAGGCACGGCTGCGTGATGCCCTGCATAGGGCCGAGACCCGAGAGGCGGATCTAGTGCAGCAGGTGAGTACCGTTATTTCAAGTGTTACTTCAATCCTGATTGAACTTATGTGACATCTCTGATATTTCTTGTAGCGCCAAGAAGTCGAGGCTGCCTTAGCTAGAGCAGCAGCAGCTGAGGCGAGGGCGGCCCAAGCAAGGGAGCTGGAGGAAATCAACCGGCAGCTTTGAGAGCAGGTGCTTCATGCTGAGGAGCGAGCAACCCGTGCAGAGGCAGCGGGAGGATCCCATTCTGATGTGTACTGGGAGGGGGTGATGGCTGACCTTCGACAAGAACTCACGAGAGCTCAGGTGGAAGCAAAGGAGGTGGAATTCAAGTACCGAACTCTGTGGGACCGGGCAATGAAGAAAGGGAGAGATCGAGCTGCGAGGTCCAATGCACAGAGTCCGGGGGCTCGCCCGTCTGCTCCAGCTCCCTCAGCCTAGTTGGGGCCAGTCGGAAGTTCAACTTACAGGGACCTCGACTCTCTATTTGCTGAGGACGTGTAGGGGAGGTACCGGCCTGCCAGATCTTCGGGTTCTAGGCCGCCGATGTTCGGGCAGCGCCGCATACGGGAGGATGATGTGGAGAGCCATATGAGACACTCCTCTCGCGGAGGAAAAGATGATGAGGGTGAGGGCAAGAAGAGGGACTGTTGTTTATGATTAGGGGTATGCCCCTGCATATGATGTATGAACTCATGTTTGCCACTGTATTTCATTGTTTGTTATATGGGCATTTCAGTCTTCTTCCATTCATACCTATTCTTCCTGCATGCACAACATTAAAGGGGAAACAATTAGTAGTATATGTTTTCGGCCCCTTGGCCAAAAAGAGCAACTACCTTTTCCCTAGCCTTCGCATAGGGTCAAGGGTCGTGTCCTACTAACCAGACAAGAGCAATAAAACTGATGCGACAAGCAAATATGCAAATGTTGGCGGATATTAACAAATAAGGTGTGTGATGTGGATGTCTTTAACAAATGAAAACATGTTTTTGATTCCGCCTACCTGGTGACTGCCTCCTTGAAAGAGAGATGCCCTGAACCGCTAGATGATAGGGGCATATCCACTTGACCACCACCAGATTATGATCGTAGTATGATCAGTTTTTCGGAATTGTCAATAGGTGGTTTACATTATGGAAGAAACAAATGTATATGTGATATTCTTGTGAGCAATCACGTATAGCAGGAATTACATGGTTTGGTTTATCATATTCCTCTCTTCTCATCATAATATTTAGAGATTGGTCATGGAGAGAAGGCAACGACGTCATCATAGATGCATGTACGTTTAGGACTATAAATGATACTTAGTCCTTTTGATTTTTGGTCTCTTGCTCATATTTGAAAATAGAAGTAAAAATGCGAAAAGGCTTTCAACAAATAATTCGATGTAGAAGTATTAGTGGTAGCCTGTACTAAGAAATTATATAGCTGACAATTTTATATGTTAGTGTTAATATCAAAATTGTATGTCTTCCATTTAATATTTAGCAATTTTAAAAATGTGCAATTGGAGGTGTACTTACCCTCTCCCCTCTCCTACATCTTCATCTCCATTATTTTCTCTTTTCTATTTCCATAATCTCTTTCTTTTCTCACTTTATTTCTCCTCTTTCTATTGTTCTTCTCTCTTCTGAAAAGCGATGGATTCCACCAATTGATAGGAGTAGCTTGGAGCGGATAAAGGAAGAGGATGCTAGATTAATTTTGGCTCCACACACAACCTCAACAAACATTTAAAAGTAGTTTTAGTCACTGCTTGTTTTTTTTTTTTTCTTTTGGGTAGGTTAAAATTTTAGACTTTTTGCAAATAACCCCTAAAAGATTCTATATTTGTGGATAACTATGTATTTGTATATACCCTATTAACTATGGTGGTATTTGCATGTAACCTGCTTAACTATAATGTTTATTTTGAATTTTACCTGAGTGAAAATCTTATTACCTTATATAAAATATGTGAACGACATTTCAATATGAAATTAGGGTTTTTGAAAATAACCCACTAAAAGATTGCATATTTGCATTTAACCCCCTGTATAATTCATATTTGCATATAACCCCCTAAACTATGGCGATATTTGCATATATCCCACTTAATTATGTGAGTTTACTTTGAATTTCACCTAAATTAAAATATTATTTCCATACAAAGAATATGTGAAGCTATTAATTGAAAATGCTACTAGCACCCTCAATTAAAATACAAACATCTTACAAGAAAAATCACATAAGCATATATCCGTAAACTTGTCTTATATATTTAACATCAAAAATTTTATTTTTATTAGTACATAAAATAAAAATATTAAAACTCAAATAAAATTCAAAACAAACTATATATTTAAGGGTATTATACGCAAATACTACCATAGTTAATTGAGTATTTTTCAAAGAAGTATGTTCTTTATAAAAATAGTTCAACTTATTTTATGTTATGTATTTTTGTAATTTTTAAAACAATTCTATGTACTACGATATTAATTTTCATTCTTTGTTTTTCACGAAAACCTTTTTATGGATTTAAGGTAATTTATTTGGGCTGATTTTTTTCTCGATGTTAGACTTGATGACATTGTATACACAAATTTATTTTCTACCCTGATAGTTTCACTTTACAAATATATAAAATAAATTTAGTTTAAAATAAAAATAGATTCCGATATAGTATTATTAAGTATTATTTTAATTTAATATTTCTTTGACAATCAAAATTCCAGTTTCTCATGCAGTGTGTGTGTATAGCGATCAAAATGCTAGCTTTTCGTGCATACTAAATTTCCTCTAAAAGAATCTAAAGGAACAATAGGATGCAAGCTGAAAGACTAATCTAGAGATTAATGTCTGATAGGATATACCTGTTAATTAACCTAAGGAACCCAGACGATTTATTTTTCAAAAATAAAAGACGGTGGAGCAAGTGTTTCTGTGATCGAAAATTCCTAAGGAGAGGAGAAACATCATTGGATGGCAAAATAGATTTCCAATTTTAAAATTTCAAAAAATGCTCCAAAATCTGACCGTTGGGCTTTATATCCCCCTTGCTTCCCTCATAAACCCAAAACCCCCATTCTGTGCGCACAGCGAGCGAGAGAGAGAGTGAGAGAGAGAGAGAGCAATGGGCGGCCTCGCCGGCAGAGGCGCGCAGCAGCAGCGCCTCGTGCTGCTCCGGGGCTTCGCGACCAAGAAACCCAAGGAGGTGAAGCAAGAACCCAACACCCCACGTCCAATTCGATCTCGTCTTCACCGTTCCACTCTCGTCCTCAATCTCCTCATCGCTGCCTCTGGTTCCTCTGCAGAAGGGAGGGTCGCCGTTCCGAAGAAGCGCCCGCTCGACCTCTGGGCGGTGTTGGAGGCAGCGAGCGCCGGCCTCGAGGAGGGCAAAAAGGAGGCCACCGAGCATGGCGTCAAGGGCTCTGTGGTCGCGCTCTCGACGCTTCCGTTCTGGTTCTGCGGCTCCCCCCTCCTCCCATGCCTTCCTTTCTTGGAATCGTTCTTTTTTCTGTTTCTTTATTCACTATAGAGGTCGCCGGATTTTCATGGAGATGGGGACCCGTCTTCTTCAGGCAGAGGTAGCTTAGGGTTTCTTCTGAACTGGCCGTCAAGACACTGGCAGTCAAGACACTTTCCATACATATATTATGAATGGCCTAGGTTACCAGGTCTTACGAAGTTTCTCCCCATTTTCTTCTTATTCTGCTTCTCTGTCCTATTCAGAGGTGTGGCATGAATTTGTTTCTTGGTAGTTCCGATTTAGAAGTATGACATGAATTTGTTTCTAGGTAGTCTAAGGCTTTTTTCATAATTTGCTTCCATGTCTGATTTCAAGATATAGGTTGGATTTTTTTTGAAATAATTATTGAGGGATTGTGAAATGACTTGCAGTTCTTTTTTCTTGTTACAATTCTTTTTTTCTTTTTCTTGTGGATTTAGGATGTTTCTGTAGTTGTTCATTTTTTGTTTTGGATTCTTCCTCAATTAATTCTTCTAAGTCATTGAGACTTTTATTTGATTATCCTGTTTAATGCCTTCTCATTCCACTTTCACTTTCTGAGTTATAAGTGATTTCAGTCCTTTCAATGTGGACAAGGTTACAGCCGTCTTATGCAGCCAATATCTAACAAGCACCTGGGAACGGAGGTACATGAATACTTTTTTTTTTTCAGTGAAATAGTTGATGAAGCTGCCCTATTATTCTCCATGTACATGTTCCCCTTTATTTTTACGTCTATGGACCTTCAAGGCCATTAGTTATTTATGACCTCCTTACTTTTTCCTGTATATCCTTGAGCATATCCTAAGTTAGCATCAAACTGACCAAAGCTAAGTAGTGGCAACACTTGGGTTAAGATCACTAATCAACATTTTGCACATTTTGCACAAGTGGATCCAAGGCGATGGTGATCTGCTGGCAGGCTCATCATCCATCATAGGTTCCGGCATTGATGGATTTCTCGTAGGTGGAGTTGTGGTGATGGATCTCTGATGGGTGGGGCTGAGGCTATCTTGTAGATGGGGGATGTGTCTTAGGAAGTAGATGGGGCATCGTAAGGGTAGCAGCCATGGAAAAGTAGATCCTCTCTACCTCTCCACTTCTTTGCAAGGAAAATTTCTTTAGTTAACTGGGAGGAGATTTGCAGAGATCTTAAGGATGGAGGACTAGGAGCCAGAAATTTTATGAGAACAGAGGAAAATTTTATTACCACACATCCAATAGTTCTATGATGTCTCCACTCTGGAAAGACATTCTCAAGACTGCATAGTATGTTGAGAAGGGAATTCTGTACAAACCGGTCTTGGTGATAACATTTTCTTTTGGCATGACAAATGGGCAGATAAACAACTTTTGAGTGAGACATTTCCTCTTATTTTCAATCTGGATCTGTGAAGTGGGCTACAGTCAAAGACTGTTACATCCAAGAAGGTGCTCATATCCAATGGATGATTGTTTTAAGAAGAGCTTTAAAAGATGATGAAGTTGATGAGTGTTTGAATATCATTCAGTTTCTGGACAGGATAAAATTGCAGACAGATAAAAAAGATCAAGTTATGTGGTTAAAAGATGGAGGAATATTTTCAGTTAAATCTATGTATCATAATATTGAAGGTAGAAGAGAACCTTATCTCAGGTATAGGCAAGTCTGAAAAGTCAAAGCTCCTCTCAAAATCCGAGTTTTTATGTGGCTTATGCTTGAGAAGAGAACTATAACAAAGGTTTTCAGAGCAAAATGGGCTCCATATGCTAATAGTGCCTGCTCACTTTGTGGTATTCAGGCACAGACCATCTGTTCATTCAGTGTTTATTTAGCAGAGAAGTGTTGCAAGTTATCAATAAAACACTGTGCATTCGGAGTGCAAGGATGCAATTTTTCGGAGAAGTAAACCTTACACAGAGAACACTTGCCTCAGAACCATTCACTACATCTTTCTTTGGAGTAGATTTTTGCTTAAGATTTCAGTTGTTAGTTTGAGAAGAGAGTTCAATCTACAACCTGACTGATTTTTTATTTATTTTTCCTTTACTATAGGATAGGTACCTCACCCATCCTATTTTGATCGTACCCCCTCTATTTATGATTCAATAAAATTGGTGGCACAATCCACTACTTTCTATTAAAAAAAAATGCTTTTTTCCTCTTGTTCTTTTCTATTTTGTTGGTTTGTTTTGGAATCCAGAAGAAGAGGAGATGGTGAAGAAGAGAGGGAGGATGGATAGCGGTGGTGCTGCCTCTCTGGGTTTTCCTCAGGCTTCAGCCTTCCTCTCTGACAAGGAAAACCCTGCTGATCATCTCTCTATAAAGGTGACATTTATTGCAAGCAAGTGAACACAGGTTTTATTCACTCCTTTTTCTTCTGCCTCTTTTCTTCTTATTTGATGGATCTAGAGAAGCCCTAGTTGTTGTCATATTGATGATTGTCTCATCATTTACCTTATGTTAGGTTTATTTTTTAGAAATAAACTGGTGACTGAGACCTTCTTAATCTCTCTAATGCCATGTTTTTGAGAAAGGTTATGAAATTGATGCAGTTTATTAATTTTATGAATTTAGATGTTGTCTATTTATCTTGCAGGGAATACTCATTTATGAAGTTGAATCCTGTGGACTTCATCACTAGTTGTGAGAAAAAAAAGAAATCTGATTTAACTGTGGGTGAACACATCTGGCTAAGGCTTAGCAAAACTTTGTGGGATGGATATAAATAAGTATTTTTTTCTAT
Source organism: Zantedeschia hybrid cultivar (assembly GCA_030544215.1). Classification (NCBI taxonomy): domain Eukaryota; kingdom Viridiplantae; phylum Streptophyta; class Magnoliopsida; order Alismatales; family Araceae; genus Zantedeschia; species Zantedeschia hybrid cultivar. The sequence continues at coordinate 49,926,045 of JARZZO010000009.1, forward strand.
TCCCATGGTACTCATCTAGGCACATAAGCTATTTTTTGGATTATTGTAAGTGTAAATGTGTAGTCTTTTTTTCTTTAGGTAGATCTTCACATTTGTTTTTACAATCTTGTGATGCTGTAACCTGAGCTTCAGTTTTTCCCCATTTTGAGCAGTATGACATTGTCCCTAAATTTGGTGTTCCTACAAATGTTGTGGTTAATTTTGTTGCAGAAGCTGAAGTCTTGATGTGGTCTTATGGGAAGTTGGGTTACTTTCTCTGCATCAAGAAACACACTTTTTACATGAAGGTGAGTAAAGTGAAAAGAAAAATCTTCAGACAGAGATAAACATTAGTTCTTCTGTTAGAATAATTGGCGTGCATATATTTGAACATTGATATTAGAAATGGAGAAAAATTAGATGAGACAAGAATGTCTATTATTTAATAAACATACAACCAGCCATTCAAGTCGAAATCCTTTTATGCACTTGGCTTTTGTGATGAAAATCCGACAATGAAGACACTCCATACATATGAATGTCCAAGGTTACCAGGTCTTACAAACTTCCACCTCATTTTCTTCTTATTCTGCTGCTCTATCTGTTTTATGATGCTCTATCTGTTTTCGAGGTGGCTTGAATTTTTTTTGAAAGAATGTTAGAATGCTAATGAAAGGATTTCATGTTTCTTGGTAGTCTGAGCTTTGTTTCTTAATCTGTTTCCTTATCATACATATTGATTTTTTTTCTAAAAGTTATAGATTGTGAAATGACTTACAATTCTTTTTTTCCCCTGGATTGAGGATGTTTCTGTTGTAGTGCAAGGAGAGGTTATTCATTTTTCATTTTGGATTCTTCCTCAATTGATTCTTCTAAGTCATGGAGAGTTTTATTTGATTATCCTATTTACAATCCTTGCTTACTCCACGTTCACTTTCCGAGTTATAGATGCCTTTTGTCCTTTCAATGTGGATAAAGTTACAGCCATGTTATGTAGACAATATGTTGAATGAAGCCCTAAACAAGGGCATGGGAATAGAGGTACTGTGCTACTTCTTTTCTCTGAAACAAAGTTCATGAAACTGCCCAGTTATTTGACGTATACATGCTCCTCTCCATTCTTACGTCCATGGACAGTTAGTTATTTATGACTGTCTTCCTTTCTCCTATATATCCTTGAGCATATACCAACGGTAGCATCAAGATTGGCCAAAGTTAAGCATTGGCAACACTTGTGATAATAGCACCGATCATGAAAGTGAGGCATTGTGAAACGACTTGTAGTTCCTTTTTTTGTTTTTCTTCCTGAATTGAGGATGTTCCTGTAGTAGTCCAAGGTAAAATTATTCATTTTTTATTTTGGATTCTTCCTCAATTAATTCTTCCAAGTTATTGAGAGTTTTATTTGATTATCCTATTTACAATCCTTGCTCACTCCACTTTCACTTTCCGAGTTATAGGTGATTTCTGTCCTTTCGATGTGGACAAGGTTACGGCCATCTTATGCAGCCAATATGTTGAATGAAGCCATAAACATAAGCACCTGCAAATAGAGGTACAATACTACTTTTCAGTGAAACAAGTTCACGAAGCTGCCCTGTTATTTGCCATGTACATGTTCCTTTTCATTCTTAAGTCTAGGGACCCTCAAGACCATTAGTTATTTATAACTTCCTTACTTTCTCCTATGTATCCTTGTCAAGATTGACCAAGTGTTAAACATTGGCAACATGCATAAATTCTTTTTTGATATGCTCATTGTTTCCGAGAGACATTGTTTGTGTATGTACACGATATTGCTTATGGCATAAATCATTTTAGTGTCTCCTTACTACCCATTTATGTAAAAGTTAGCAGATATCATGTTGTTTGGCATTTTTTTTGTAATTTAAAAACCAAAAACATTATGTAGAATTTGTTTGTGACCTCCTAAGAAATATCATATCTATTGAAGCAAAGAAAGCATAAACCAAGTTGACTGTTTACTATAAAAAACATTGCAACTAATTATATTATATCTTGTGTATGTATTCATTGTCCTGGCTGTTGTCACATTGACGGTTCAGATTGGTGAGGAATGTACAGGGTGGTGAGATGGAGGAGCTGGAGATGCACAGGAGCGATCGCAGTGCTGACCATTACGAGAGGCATCTCCTTCTTCGGCTTCACCATCAACCACCTATAGTTGCAGGGAGTGGTCAAGGGAGTGGTAATGAGAGTGAGATGGGAGTACGGGGTTATTCATTCAAGATTTGATTGGGAGTAGGAACATGGAGTGGGAGCACTTTTGGGAGCGGGAACGACGCAAAATGAATAAATCCTGCTACTACCAATGGAGCTGCTAGAGAGAGGGAGAACTTACTAGGACAACAACTGTTGCCAGCGATGGAATGATCACAGCAGAGTGGGTAGGGCGGGCCAGGGCAATGACGATCTCCTGACATTGTCATCCCTCTTGTAGGTTCCAGTGTGATAATGGTGATGGATTTCTTATGGGTGCTACAATGGTCATGAATCTCTGGTAGGTGGGGCTATGGCGATCTTATCGATGGCGGTCTACGCCTTCGACAGCAGATGGGGCAGCAATGGTGGCGAAGTAGATCCTCTCTTCCTCTCCATTCTCTACTTCTCTCTCTCTCTCTCTCTTTGTGCCTCGATTTGTGGTTTTTGGCCCTTCACAATAATTTCTTCTCATAGGGGTGTACTAGTAGAGATAGAGAAAGCGTGTGCGCACAAGAGAGAGCACGATATCAAGGGTAAGAAGATGAGGAGTGGTGGAGGTTTGGGCGGTGGAGATGGAGGGGATGGTTGAAGGGTTGATGGGTGTTATGATGGGGGCAGCATTGGCTTTACCTCATTCTGTCTACATTGATTGCACAACCCTGCTCTATCTCCTGTATGTTCGTAATTTTTCATCTCTTCTTCTTTTCTATTTGATGGATTCCTTTCGTTTCTTTTTCCTCTCATTCCTTTTTTTTTTTTTTGGGGGGGGGGGGGGGGGGAGGGGGGTTGTTACAGAAGAAGAGAAGATGGTGAAAAAGAGAGGGAGGACGCAGAGCAGCGATGCTGCCTCTCTGGGTCTCCTTCATCCTTCATCTCTGCAAAGAAATACCCTGCAGATTATCTTTCTATGAATGTGACAGTTATTGCAAGCAAGTGAACATGGGTTTTATTCTCTCCTTTTCCTTTTGCCTCTTTTCTTCTTATTCGATTGAGTTAGAGAATTCCTAGTTGTTGTCATATTAATGATTGTCTCACCATTTATCTTATGTTAGGGTCAAATAAACCGATGACTGAAACCTCCTTACTATCTAATGTGGATGATTGGTAGGCATGCTTGTCACCTCTTTTTAAACTATTCTTAGATGTTTACTATTGTCGATGTCTTTTCTTCTTTTTTGGGGAAAGGTTATGATATTAATACACTTTTAATTTTATGAATCTAGCTGTTGTCCATTTATCTTTCATGGAAGACTCATTTATGAAGATGCATCCACCTGGCAGGTTTGAGGAGAAATATGGATGTATGTGTCCTTTTCTTTGTGGCTTCTATATCCCTTTTTCCATAAAAAATGGTTTCGATATAGGTGTATTTGCTTCTTTCCTTCCAATTACTACTTTATACCTAGGGTTATAGTTAAGATATCATCCTGTGGACTTGTTCACTAGCTGTGCAAAAGAAATCTGTTTTAACAGCAGGGGACACATTTGGCTAAAGCTAAGCAAACCTTTGTGGCCTTAGGGATGGATGCTAACAAGTATTTTGTTCTATTCCTATGATAATCATCCAGGCACGTAAGCTTTTTCTTCGATTAATATGTGTAAATGTGTATGTTATTTCTTTTTCTTCAGGTCTTTCTGTTTTTTCAATTTTGTGACGTTGCAACTTGATCGTTGATTTTCTTTTTTTCTTTTCTCTTTTTTCTTTTTTCAAACAGTATGACATTGTCCCTAAATTTGATGTTCCTATAATGATGTGGTTTAGCTAATTGTAGAAGCTGAAAGTCTTGATGTGGTTAGAAGTTGAGTTTATTTTCTCTACAATAAGAATCATAGTTTTCACATGAAGATGAGGGAAGTGAAAAGAAATAATCTTCAGACATTGAGATAAACATCAGCTCTTCTTTTAGAATAATCAGCTGCATCTATTTGAATATTGATATTATAAACGGTGAAAAAATGGATAAGAGGAGAATGTTTATTACTGAATAAGCATACAACCAGCCATTTGACTAGAAAATGCTTTCGGCACTTGGCTTTTGTGATGAAAATTGGCAACGAAGACAGTCTCTGTACATAATGTCCAAGGTTACTAGGTCTTATGAACTTTTACCTCATTTTCTTCTTATTCTGGTTCTCTGTCTGCTTTCAAGGTGTGACTTGAATTTGTTTTGAAAGAATATAAAGATTTCATGTTTCTAGGTAGCCTGAGGTTTGTTTCTTAATCTACTTGTTTGATTTCAAGTTGTAGCCAGAACTTTTTCTAAAAGGGTATTGAGGAATTGTGAAATGACTTACAATTCCTTTTTTTTTTTGTTGGGGGGGGGGGGGGGGGAAGGATTGTGGATATTTCTATAGTAGTCCAAGGAAAAGTTATTCATTTTTTATTTTGGATTCTTCCTCGATTAATTCTTTTTAGTCATTGAGAATTTGATTTGATCATCCTATTTACAATCCATTCTCACTCCACTTTGACTTCCCAAGTCATAGGTGATTTCTGTCCTTTGGATGTTGAGAAGGTTACAACCATGTTATGCAGCCAACATGTTGAATGAAGGCTATGAAGCCCTATTTTGAGAACCATCCTTTTGTACCTAGGGGCTTTGATTGGTTGGTCCTAGGCTTGGCCTGTAGAAATTCTTGTTCAAGCTTACTAGAAAAGCCATGTCCAAGGTTGTATAGAGCCCACTATTCTAGGGCATGAGCTTTTGGGCTTAATTTATGTTCAGTAGTAAATTCTATACTTCTATTTTAGAGGCCCTTGATCTTCATTGAATGGACATATTTAGTATGCATCAGTGTGTAAAACATATAATTATATGTTCGTCTATGTAATGGTAGCTTAATATATGAATGTTGCATATAGGCTACATATCATAATTTATCTCTTACGTATTTTTTTGCCAAAAAGAATCTCTTATGTATTTTTTAATTATCAAAATTTCAGGCCTGGGCTAACTTGTCCTTGTCGAATCTCTTGGTGAACAGAACGGTTTTCTTTCTAAAACATGCCTCAAATGGGCTTGTTCAGAGCCACTTGTTGGTGATTGGGCAGGCTGGCTATTGATCTTTGAATAGCCAATAACAAATGGCTTTTGAAGGATGGGATTTTATGGTAGTCTGGTGAAGTGTCTTTATATGGCATACTTTGTCTCCTGATTTCCTTGCAGTTAAGTAGCAGTCCATTCATTTTTATGTTTAATCAGCATGTAGGCTTATGGTAGAGAGGTAAGCTTAATTTTTTCTCTTAATTCAGAATATAAAAATTTCCTTATACAATAATAGAAAAGGTTCTACTGTTTTCTCATATTTTTTCACAAGAAGATGACTCATTTTTTGTGAAGGTTTTTGTTATTGGGCCCACTCAATGCTCAACTCAAAACCTAGGCGTTGAGTTGAAGGGACCATATCATTATATAGATGGGTGATTCTATGGAATATCCGATGTGGGATTATCCCCTATATGCCTCTGCAGGTGCAGGCTGACATTAAGCATTGACACGTGGGCATTAGGCACCATGGCCTGACGTATGTACCTAGGACACAAAGCCCGCAGTGATACCATATTGAAATTATTGGCCCATCCAACTCAAAACCTTAAGACATTGTGTGGAGTAGGCACCATATATATTAAATATTGTTTCTTTTGTTCTTTTTTCAATTGTGGGACTATTCTAACATGCCCCCTCACGTGCAGGCTGATTTTAGACTCTGTCACGTGGACTACAAATACTAGGTGCGCGGCCCGGTTCATAACCTGGGCTCTGATACCATCTAGAAACCTTAAAACTACGGCGTTGAAGCTTTAAGGCCCAGTATGTCTTAAACATATGGAGTGCACCCTAGATAACCAATGTGGGACTATCCCTACATACGGCTGTCCTTAACACCCCCCTTACGGCCAAGGTGGGCCGTGGAATTGAATGGGGAGGAGGTGTAAACATTAGAGCTGCCGTCCATAACTCTGATATCATCTAGAAACCTCAAAACCGTGGCGTTGAAGTTTTAAGGCACATGATCATTTAAACATATGTGGCACACCCTAGATAACCGATGTAGGACTATCCCCACATACGGCCTTCCTCAACAATTCTATTCTCATCTACCATCACTTCAGGATTACAAAATTCTTCATGGAGGTTGCTCGGAGAATACTAATGTGGATAATGAGTTTATACAGGATTTCCATAGACCTGCAACCGTTGTCCTCGTGGGTAAAACATTAGGTCAGACAACTATTGATATTTAAACTCTATTTCTTTGTATTTTTCTATTTATTGGTTAATATGGTATCTGCCATCTATCTAGTTAGTAGCATTTCTTATTTAGGAAGCCATGGCTGTTGTCTGACTACAACTTCATGCATATAAACATTTTTCATCACCGCATCATATTATCAATTAATGACTTTTTTGAACACCTTCCTGGACATATACTGTTGAATGAACAAGCTGTAGGGATTTTCTCTTGTGTAATGCTGGTTAGAAATTGTGTTCCATAAACTTGCAAAAACCTTGAAGGGATAAGAAAAAATTGATTAGTCATCCCTTCCAATAATGTTACTTGAAGCTCTTTTTGATTGAATGGAAATGCTAAGTAAACCTACGTCGTATGCTTTCTAAAATATAGTCAGAAGTTATCTTTGTATTTTCTTTTGAACAATTCTACATTTGAGTTTTTGGGCAGATTTTCCTTCCCTTTGCCTGTTTCTGAATTTGAATCTATTCCCCTTCCATGTTCAAACTATTTGAGGATATCATCAGTAGAGATTCATTTTTTCTTGTTTTCTTGGAAAGTGTAAAGGGGTTAGACATGATAAGATTTACAGTTCTTAGCCTCATTACATAACTAGACCCTTTATGGTTTTCTTGAGGGAGAAGCATCGTGTTACTGGTTTTAACATTATAAAATCTGCGGTTCTTAGCAAGCAGGTTGAGGCATCAAGTTGGGGGTGGCTTGACAGTAGCTTAGCAGCAGCTTGGACTTCGATGAATCTGCTTTCAGGGAAGGTGATACTTTTTGCTCATCTTTTGGTTGGGTTTCTAATTAGTTAGAAGATTAGGGGATTAAGTTCTCGTTAATTTAGATTTTCATTTTGCAATAAACTAGAACATTATTGTGCAATAGCATTTCATCATAGGCTTTATTTAATATATGATTAGATTGTTTGATTAAAATTCAAATATAAAAGCGAAGTGATAGTTTAACAATATAGGGAACATATATTGTGAGTATAGAACATCTAATGCAATCAGGCTTGTTTGGGTTGTGTAAAGGAAAGAAATAATTTTGCAAGATTAAAAATGTAATTCTCATGGCTTTAGGATACATTCTAAGACACACATACACTACTTAAGAGTCAACAAGATGAAGAAAAGTTCTAAGAAACTTAAGTTACAGAAAGAATTCTTTGATAATTGTTATCCTCGTGAAAGAATGATTTCTTTGAAATGATGAACACCGTAAATGTTTGAATATTCTTATCATACAACCCTTATGAAACTGTAATGAGTTTTTACAGTACTGACCACACTATATGATTAGACTCTATGATTTCCTTGAGGGTGTAGTACCCGTATTTCTGGTTTTAGGCAGAGATGAGATTTGTGGTTCTTGGTAAGCAATTGCCGACCGGGAGCACGTTGGTGACCCTCCACCTAACTCCCCCCAGTTGAGATTTACAGTTGTGCCTTTTTAGTCTGACATCGGTTACTTTACAAAACTTCATCCCACTTTCTCTTTAAATCTCAAGCCTTTCTCTACTGTACCTTTCCAAGCTCAGCGACTCGATTATTTCTAGCTAGGTGAACTCAGTTTATTAGCTCAATGTTCCGATTAGTGCAAGGTCGACATACTGCGTGTAGACAAGCCTTACACTTGTCGGTGGCTCCACAACTACCTCAGTTCGTCCCACTCACCTAATGGGCTAACACTGCAGGTGCTCATCACCTTTTATTGCTTCGACTATTTCTAGCTAGGTGAACTCAGTTTATTAGCTCAATGCTCCGATTAGCGCAAGGTCGACATACAGAGTCTAGACAAGCCTTACACTTGTTGGTGGCTCTACATCTACCTCTGTTCGTCCCACTCACCTAATGGGTTGACACTGCGGGTGCTCATCACCTTTCATTGCTATGAGCTCACGTCTTGAGCTTCTGGCTTGCTGAGTGAGGATGTCATTCTTGTCATTTAATTTGCTTGCTACATCTTAGAGTATTAGGTCCCTACACCTTGTAAACCCGTCGGACCTTGCATGTTAGCCTGTAAAAGTAGTTCGTCTTGTCCCGCATCTCATCACAATCACATTATGGAACCCACATTTGTACTTTTGGGCAAATCTTCACAAGACATAAGCGATCAGTTTGGACGACTGACCCAACATGTGGATGAGGGGCGTGAGGCTTGGGAGTGTTTATGAGTCATGGAAGGAAGAGTGAATAATTTGGAGAACCCTCCGGATAGACTCTAGGAGGTAGAGGAATGTGTGGGAGCACGTGAGCATCCGAAGAACTATCGAGGAGAGTCGATTAGGGCCCCCAATCCACCTTAAGGCCAGGAGGATGTTCTTGATTGCGATCCCAATTGCGTACGTCTAGAGAGAGCCCTGCAAAGGAGAGTTAAGTTTGATGACGGGTTGGCCTACAAGCGATATCTTGACCCACTTCGGGATTGGATGGGTGCCCACGGTCGCAGACAAGATTGCGTGCCATGTAACAGAGTTTCCCGAGGCTATGGCGAGTATGACGAGTGCAACCCATTCTCCGACCCACCACGAGTGCGGCAGGAGGCTTATGGCCATGGTAGGGATCGTGCGTCCTTTAAGAGAGCCCTACATTATTATGATGATTTTGAGGGATATGAAGGGGCTCCCGACCCTTACAGGGTTCAGGGGGATGTGCCTCACTGTGAGTGAGATCTCGAGTGCTTTGAGAGGGTCCTATATGGGGGTGTGGGCGAGAGGGACGAGTATGATATCCCTTACCTACCACAGGTTAGGTGGGATGCCTATGAGTGTGGTCAAGAGTGCATGTCATTTGATATCGCTTAGAGATTACCCCGACATTGATGATCACATTCTCCATATTGTGAGGGTGGATGCCTCTACTTTTAATGGTACCCTGGACCCTAAAGCCTATCTTGATTGGAAGGTGGGGATGAGCTAGTATTTTTCCTGGTATGCCATGAGCGAAGAGAGGAAGGTGAGCCTTGCCTCTGTGGCTTTTGGGTCAAGCCAAAACCTACTTGCTCAATATTGAGCATCTTCGTGCTACAAGGCGACAAAGATCTATCTCTATACTGGAGGAAATGAGAGAGAAACTGCAGGAAAAATACGTGCCTCCATCTTATGAGCAGTGCCTTGTAGACCAGTGGTAGAGGTTGTCTCAGGATAGTCAGACGGTGTCTGAGTACATCGTCGAATTTAATAATTATTGCCTTAGTTCTGACATCGGCGAGGATAGTAGGGTCACCTTATCGAGGTTTCGGGCAGGGTTGCATAAGAGCATCTAACGTAAGCTATTCCTACGTAAGGTGATCACACTAGAGCAGGCATATCAAATTGCCTTAGATGTGGAACAATTTTAGAAGCCCTCTAGGCCCCCCTATTCTCCAGTAGCTTGACCTTCGGAGTGCGACCAGTCGCCCTATGCCCTTACCTAAGCGGTCCGAAGCTACTCCCATCACTTCTGTGAGGACCCCTACTGCTACTACTCTAAGCCCTTCCTCACCCCTACCTCTAACCACCTCGGCTTAGACTTCCACCATCCCTCAAGCTAAAAGGAGAGGCAACAAAGGGACATTATTAGTTAGTAGGAACAACTAACAGGCAAGAAGCTCTCGTAATCATTGCTTTAGGTGTTATAGGGTTGGCCACTATACTAGTGTCAGTGCCCATTAGGGCCCTTCTAGTTGAGTCAGAACCCGATAACCCCCCCCCCCCTCCCCCACACACACACAGTCATAAGGAGGAGAAGAACTACATACGTTACCCATCCCTAGCCGAGGAGTTTGAGAACGGTGCCAACCTATGATGCGTATATGGGGGTACACCAAAGTCGAGGACATTATGGACTCATCTGGGGACTAGGCTTGGTGTGGTGAGATGCATTGTTACACAGACCAAGGAGGATGACTAGTGTCAAACAACCATCTTCCACACCTACACTAGGATAGCCGACCAATCATGCAAGATCATAATTGACAATGGGAGTTGTATCAACACAATCTCCAATGATTGTGTCTCCCATCTGAGGTTTTGGATCCCGAGACTCACCCTGAGCCTTACCAAGTCTTGTGGATTAATGCCTCATCCATACCCATCATGACTCGCTACCTGGTACACCTTTAGTTCTGATCCTATTGGAGGCCGATTTGGTGTGATGTCCTTCCTGTGGAGGTAGGAAGCATCATCTTGGGTAGGCCATGGATTTATGATGAGGACGCCACCCTGTTTGGTAGGACCAACATATGTCTTCAAGCACGATGTAGAAAGATTCTCTTGCATCCCTTCCCACCTAAGACCCTCACCAAGAGAGGCCTCATCTCGGAGAATCCACCTACCACACCCTCATCTTCACGCAACCCTTCCCTACTTATTGCTTCCCCATCCAACCCACCTAACCAAAAACATTCCTTAAAGTCAAAGGCGAAGGTGTCTTTTCATATGATCAAGGCAAGTGAATTCAAGGGAGAAGTTATTGAGGGAGCCCCAGTTTGGGTTGTTGTAATAAGTGAGCCATCAGCCATCTGAGAGTTACCTCATCCCACAGGTTGAGGAAACGAGAGTTGTCCTAGACGAGTATCAAGATGTATTCCTTGAGGATCTTTTAGATCAACTACTACCCATACATAACATACGACGCGCCATTGATTTCATCCTTGGGTCCACCTTGCCCAACTTGCCTCACTATCACTTGAATCCCACTGTGTAGGAAAAATTATAGAGGAAGGTTGAGAAACTCATTAGGAAGGGCTTTTTTAGAGTCATCACCAGCCCTCTTTGCTATGCCAACCCTATCGACTCCTAAGAAGGATGGCACCTGGCAGATGTGTGTTGACAGCTGCGCGATCGACAGGATCATTGTGAAAAATAGGTTCCCCATTCTTCAACGTGATGACATGCTTGACATGATAGCGGGAGCTACCATCTTTTCAAAGATTAACCTGAAGAGCGGGTACCATCAGGTCCAGATCTGGCCAAAGAATGAGTGGAAGACAACTTTTAAGACCAACGATGGTCTTTATAAGTGGCTTGTCCTTTTGGACTATCTAATGCCCCCCGCATCTTCATAAGGTTCATGACTCAGGTCCTACGACCCTTTATGGGTTCCTTTGTTGTTGTCTACTTTGATGACATTCTCATTTACATTAGGACAAGAGAAGGCCACTTGAGCCACCTCTGCCAAGTCTGGGAGGTGCTAAGAAAAGAGACCTTTTTGGGTTTTTTTTACTAATCAAATGACCTTGGATTTCATACTATCCCATAGGGGTGTTTTCGTCGACCTCAAAAAGGTCAAGGCAATTGTTGAGTGGCCCCAGCCTATTAGCATCCATGATATTCGAAGCTTCTATGGATTAGCATCTTTCTATAGGAGATTCATTAGGGGATTTAGCACTGTGATGGTCCCGATCATGGATTGCATCCGTAAGGAGCCTTTTGAGTGGATTAAGGCCGCTTCCAAAACCTTCGCAGAGGTCAAGAATTGAATCACTTAGGCCGTACTTTGCCTCCCTGATTTCTTTAAAGTCTTTGAGGCCTCTTGCGGACGGCTCTTAGGTAAGTATAGGAGGAGTGTTAGGTTAAGAAGGATATGGCGTACTTCAGTGAGAAGCTGGCTAATGCCAAACTGAGATATTCCACTTATGATATGGAGTTATGTGCCGTGGTTTAGGCTCTCCGCTGTTGGTGGCATTACTTGTTGCCCCAGGAGTTTGTTTTATACTCCGATCATTAGGTCACTCTTCTTCCTCAAATCCCAAAAAAAGTTGAATCTCAAACACGGTCGATGGGTAGAGTTTCTACAGGTATACACTTTTATACTGAAGCACAAGGTGAGAGTTGAGAATAGGGTAGCAGACGCCCTCAATCGACGAGTGTCCTTTCTATCACGAGTGTTGAGGTGACTAGGTTCGATAAACTCAAAGAATTGTTGAGGCATGTCTTGATTTTGGAGAGATCTACACTATGCTTAAAGCTGGGCCTTTTAGGGATTTGAGTGAGTATCTCCTATAAGATGGGTATCCTTTTAGGGGCCAACAACTTTGTGTGCTACGCACTCATATTTGGAATTTTTTGATTTGGAAGGTATATGCAGGCAGCTTGGTCGGGCACTTTGGTCGCAACAAAGCTTGCAGTCGTTGAAGGGAACTTTATTAGCCAAGCCTAAAGCTGACATGGCTCGCTTAGTGGCCATGTGTTGTACCTGTGCCATTGCCAAGCAAACCCACCAGAAGAATGGCCTCTACACTCCCCTTCTTATCCCTGATCGCCCTTGGCAAGACGTAAGTATGGATTTCGTGATTGGACTACCTCAGACCCCTCGTTGGCATGACTCCATCTTCGTAGCGGTTGATCGGTTCTAAAAAATGGCCCACTTCATCCCTTGCTCCAAAACCTCAGATGCATCTAGGGTGCCTTGTCTGTTTTTGATGAAGTCGTCTGTTTACATGGTCTTTCCAAGACCATAGTCTCAGATAGAGATGTAAGGTTTACTAGCTACTTTTGGAAGACACTTTGACACCGAATGGGCACTTTGCTCAAGTTTTCCACTACCTACCACCCTCAAACTGATGGCCAAATTTAGATGGTCAATAGATAACTAATGAACCTTTTCAGATGCTTGGTAGGAGAGCACACACGGAACGTGGGATTCGATCTTGCCTCGAGCTGAGTTCTCCTATAACAATTCAGTCAATGGTGCCACTGGGATGAGCCCCTTTAAAGTTGTGTATGGTTACAAGCCTAACAAAACCCCTAGATCTCAGCCCCCTCCCTTTGCATGCTAGAGTCTCTGAGTCAACTGAGTCATTTGCCTAATATATTTAGAGTCTATACAAAAACATTAGCAAGCAAATTTATGAGAGCAACCAGCTTTACAAAAGATTGGCTGATGTACACAAGTGAGTGTAGGAGTTTCAAGAGGGTGTCCTTGTCATGGTCAGGATGCAAGCCCGCGGTGCTAGCCCATTCAAGATCTTAATGGGGATCGGGTTGAATGCTTATATTGTGGACTTACTGACAGACTATTAGATTAGTCCTACATTTAAATGTGGCAGACCTTGTGGCTTACAAGGAGCCCACATCAATTCCCAGTGATCTATTTGGGCCTTTGTAATCCTTTGAGAGTGACCCACTTGCAGAGTGTCCACCAGCTCCACCCCCTGCTTGGCGTAAGCAAATTGAGCGAATATTGGATGAACAGGTAATGACCACTAGGAGCGAGGAATATTAGCGCTTCCTTATCCGCTGGCGGGACTAGCCACTATCCGATGACATGTAGATCAGCCGGGAAGATTTACAGTGCCTTGATCTAGATCTTCTCGAGCTCTACCAGAGCGGCGTGGACCCTTACTCTACGGGTAGCGTTTCCAACACCCTGTGAGAGTTGGTGGGGCACTGAGTAGCAGAGGAGTAGACGTCGAGCACGTCCTACACATGCATCTTTGTGGCTTGGCGACGAGCTCCATATCTAGGATCGAGTCCAGTCTCTATTATGCATTTCTTTTCAGCTTCATATCTAGAATCGAGTCCAATCTCTATTATGAATTTCTTTCCTTTTTAGTTAGGACCAGCTTAGGCATGCCTGCTTATTACTGACTTTAGGAGAATCTTTAGTGTGTGGTCTTAAGGGCTTTTTATGTCATTTCTTACCCTTAGGACACGTTTGGTATTTTCTCTTGAGTAGGGTTATTTTTGTCGTGACGAAGGGATACCCTTCCTTATATAAAGGGGTCATCTCTTCCCTTGTAGGGACAATGGTTGATTGAATAGAAATTTGTCTAATTTTCTTCTCTCTTGATAGTGAAAATGGAGAGTGCTTATCCTCACACATCTCCTAAGAGAGGATCCAACGTGAGGCCCGTGTTACTGCCGCCATCGCCACCTTGTCTCGCCTCCACATCGTGGTCCCCCATCAACGGGGTGGTGGTAGTTAAGTCCACTAGGGGGAAGTGGTGGCTGCTGTACATTGTGCTTCCCCAGCCCGTAGGAGAAGATGAAGTTCGTGGCAGGGTACCTCTAAGGCTCCAAACCCACATTGGTGGGTCCATCTCGATGGGAGCATGTCGGCGAGCCTCCTTTCATTGCACATCCCTAAATGGGATTCACAGTTGAGCCTTTTTTTGTCCGACATCAATTACTTTATTAAAACGTCAACCTTGTTTCTCTTTAAATCTCAAGCCTCCCTCTATTGGACCTTTCTAAGCTCAGTTATTTGATTGTTTATGGCTGGGTGAGCTCAATTGATTGGCTGAGTTAACTTAGAATTGTTCTAACGAGCAGAGCTTGAGTTGAGTTTGGGTTAAGTTCCTTTCCGGACGAGCCAAGCTCGAGCCCATAAAAAGAGCTATGGGTTGGCTCGGGCTCGAGCTCAAGCTCGAATAATCTTGGTCAAGTTGAGCTCGAGCAAGTTAAAGCTTGGTTGTGCTCAGCTCATGGCCACCCCTAGTTGGAGCAATCAAATTGGGGTCAACTCAATAATATTTTAGCAGCAAATCGTTCTTTGGTGAATCTCCTCTTAGGTAAGATGATGCATTTTTGCTCCTCGTTTGGTTTCTAACTTTAGCATAAGATTTCGAGTTCCCAGTAAGTAGGAGGCATCAATTTGGGGACAGCTCAACAGTATCACAACAACAACTTACTTCAAAGAATCTCCTTTTAGGTAAGGTGATACATTCTTACTCGTTCTTAGGTTTCTAACTTTAACATGGAAAGGATTTGTTGGTAGTATGTAGTTAGAGGCATCGAGTTGGGGCACTTCGATAGTATCTCAGCAGCAACTCAAACTTCAGTAAATCTCCTGGTATGTAAAGTGATACATTCTTGTTCCTTTTGTTTTTAACTTTAACATAGATAAGATTTGCTGTTTTTGGGAAGTAGTTGGGTTCATTAAGTTGGGGACAGCTCGGGAAAATCTTAGGAGCAACTCGGACTCCAATGAATCTCATTTTAGGTAAGGTGATACACTTCTGCTGCTTTGGTTTTGAGTTTTTGATTTAAGATCAAGAAATTATCTTCTTATCCGTTTAAATGTTAATTTTTATAATAAACTAGAATGATTAGGTTGTTTAATTAAATTTAAACGAAAAATAGATTAATAGTTCAATAATATAGGGAATTAATATTGTGGTCTTCAAATATATTATGCAATAAAGTTGATTGTGTTTTTGCGTAGGATATACATAAGTTTGCCAAATTAAAATTGCTAATTCTCATGTCTTTACATTCTAAGATTGGTGACAAAAAATGGCATACATATACGAGTTAAGAATTAAGAAGATGCAGATCAAGTCTTGAGAAAATTGAGTCACATAAAGAACTGCTTAATGAATGTTATCGTTATGAAAGAATGATTCCTTTGAATGATGAACACTGGAGGTCATGGTATTGAAATGCACATATTATGGAACCCTTTTGAAGCAATAATTTGTTTAGTTCAAAGTAATGGGCACATTGCATGACTAGACTCTTTATGATTTCTTCAGGGTGAAGTGGTTTGGTTTTTGGTTTAAGGCAAAGAGCAGATTTGTTGTTCTTGGTAAGCAATTGCCAATCAGGACTGTGCACTAAGTTTGCACATCAAGTCTTGCCGATCGATTGATTTACGATAGAAGTTTTACGACATTATTTGACTCTTGTCTGTGTTATCTCGATGTATCGTAGTATGGGATCTCATAAGAAAATAGGCACAAATGACAAAGTAGAGTCAGTGTGTTCTTAAGTTTGTGTTTCCTATATAATATCATAATTTAAATAAATAAATATACATTAAACCAACTAAAATTCATACAATGACCTAAAAATAAAATGTATGATTTTACGATCGTTGTTCGAGAAGTTGAATTCATGTAGCTAGATGAGAAAGGGAAAGAGAAGAGATTAGGAGAGGAAGGAAAGATTAGGGGAAGGGGATTATATTGAATGTTTAAGTTAGTTTATTGTGTTTGAAAAGAAAAAACAAAATACATTTAAGGTAATAGATCATCATGCAAGATGTGTTATTTGAAGTATACTTAAGTGTTTAACGAAATTCCAATGTAAAACTAGAGTGATAATTTAAGCTTTTGCTTTGTTAATATACTAGAATATTATTTGGGTCCAAAAGAAAGACAAAATACATTTGAAGCAATAGTCCATCATGCAAGTTGCCGTATTTAAGGTCTTAATAACTCTTTGAATTCTAATACAAGACTAGAGTGATAGTTTATCAATGTAGGTAACTGATATTCGAAGTTTAGAATATAGTAGTATGATTCTTGGACCAGGCCTTCTATGGTTTTATTTAGGGAAAATCATTAACATTTCCTAACTTTATAACGTAGATAAAATTGGCAGTTCTTAGCATATAGTTGAAGGCGTTAAATCGAGGGCAACTCGACAATATCTTAGCAGCAATTTAGAATTTGATGAATCACTTTTCAGGTAGGGTGGGTAATACATTCATGCTCCTCCTTCAATTTCCAACTTTGACATAAGATTTGTAGTTCTTAGTAGTAGAAAACATCAAATTGGGGGCAATTCGACAATATCTCAGCAGCACCTTGAACTTCGATGAATTTTCTTTCAGGTAAGGTGATACATTGCTTCTCCTCTTTTGGTTTCTATCATTAACCTAGGTAAGGTTCACAATTTTTACTAGGTAGCTGGAGGCATCAAACTGGGGGTAGCTCAGCAACATCTTAACAGCAGCTCATATTTCGATGAATCTCTTTTTAGGTAAGGCAACACATTCCTGCTTTACCTTTGGTTTCTAAGTTTAATATAAGATTTGTAGGTTTTAGTAAGCAGGAAGCATCAAATTAGGGCAGCTTGATAATATCTTAGTCACAACTCGGACTTCAATGAATCCCCTTTTAGGTAAGGTGATACATTCTTTCTCCTCCTTTAGTTTCCAACTTTAACATAAGATTTTCCAACTTTTAACATAAGATTCCTAGTAAGTAGAATAAGTAGAAGCATCAAATTGGAGGCAGCTAACACTATCTCAGCAACGACTTGGACTTTAGTAAATCTTCCTTGAGGTAAGTGATACATTCTTTCTCTTCCTTTGCTTTCTAACTTTAAACATAGATAACTTTGCAATCTTTAGCAAGTAGTTGGAGCTATAGGGGTGGCCACTAGCTGAGCCGCTCATGAACTACTTGAGCTTGGCTTGAGCAGGCTCGGCTCATTTAATCAATCGATCCAAGCCCGATCTCTAATTTAGGCTCGTCTGATTAAACGAGCCAAGCTCGAGCTTGACCCAACTCGACTCAGCCGGTTCGTAAGTTTGCTCGAAGTAAAAATATTTAATTCATTTGTATAATCTATGTCAAACTTCCATAGGTAAAGGTAAACCAACTCTTATAAGCCCACCATACCAACACCGTCTTGTAGGCCCCTAGCCAACTAAACATTTACATAAGTTTTGAATAAGATTATTATGAGCAGTGATAAAATAATTAGCCTTCCGATCTCAAACTAAACATTCAGAACTCTGGGTTCCTAGCGCGTGCACGAGAGGAACTCCTTGGTTCATCTACCACCAAGGTCCTGTCATTATCACCTGTCAAAAGCTCTTAACATCTCTGGCGAAGTGGGGGGGGGGGGGGGGGGGGAGAGGGAGAGAGGGCAACGTGCTTCTTAAATGGCAATGAAGTGGAGGTAAGCTGGGATGACGAGGGATTCTAAGGGGCCTATTATGAGCCCAAGGTTGTTCATACTATGTCCAAAACCTGCTACTACTCCGTCGTCTACAACCACCTTTTAATCGACCATGCCGATGGTGAAATTTGGGAGTCTCGCCTTGTAAGGATCGAGACTTTCGGATCCGTTTTTCGGGTCGGACCCTGTAGTTCTAGCCCTTGTGAGGGGCGGGGGTTCTGAGACGAATCGCGTCAGGACCTCGAGACGCGTTTTAAACGGCGTCCACCGTAGCAGACGCGTTTCAAGTTCTGCCACGTGGGTGCCACGTGGGCTGGCCTTGGGCCACGTGGGTACGGCCCTGTCATGTCGTCTGAACGGCGTCCGCGTGGGACGACGCCTTTCAGACTGCGACTCTGGGTGTGTCAGAGTACGGCCCTGACAAGTTGTCTGAATGGCGTCTGTGTAGGACGACGCGTTTCAGACTCTTGTCAGAGCGGCCGTCACGTCACCTGATAGGCGTCCGTACATGTCGACGCGTTTTAGCTAGTTTCTGGTTAACCCCGCGAGCCCTCCTTCTTTCCCTCATTTTCTCCTACTCTCTTTCTCTCCTCCTCCTCCGGCGACCGGCGGCGATTCCTCCTCCTCCCTCTTTTCCTCCCACCATTTCGCCTCTCCCTCCACTCCATCCTCTACCTGGCTCCTACCACTACCACCTCCACTTCCACTGCGGCGTTCTACTCTCCGGACGGCGGTCGACGTCACGGTGGAGCAAGGACGACCACGGCGGTACCGGCGGCGGCGTGGGGCGAGACGGGTGGACGGCTTGAAGCTCGGAGGCGTTCAAGTATCCGGTAGGGTGACGTTCCCCATAGTATCGCGTTTAAAACCATGTTTTTCCCCGGTTATGCATGTGGTAGACCTTTGGTTTTGGGGGTTAAAATGAGCATGTCTAGGAGTTCTTTTGATAATATGGGGGTTCCTATGAATGTGTTACCTATGGATGGTGTTGCTCCTTGTTTCCCTTCGTTTTTGGATGATTTTTGGGGTCGTTTTGGGTTGAAAAGGGAGCCCTCGGGCTCAGGCGACTCTGGTTCCTGGGGTTGAAAGACGTTGTGCATGGACGACGTCTTTTTGAAGGGCGTCGGGCCATCACGACGCCTTTTAGACAGGAATCGCCTGACAGAGAGTCTGCCAGGTCGGGGATTCCGAGCCTAAAAGACGTCATGGGTGAACGACGCGTTTTTGAATGGCGTCAGGCACCCACGACGCCTTTTAAGGCAGAAAATCCCCTGAGTAAAGGCCTTGGAAATTCCGGATTTCTGTGTTGAATGGCGTCTGAGGATGTCGACGCCTTTTAAAAGGCGACCACTGGTGTCGACGCCTTTTAAGGCCTAATTCTGAAGACTGTTTTACATGAACCTGTACATGGAGCTTGAATGGCGTCGACCTAGGTCGACGCGATTCAAGACAGAACCTCATTAATTCATGCCAGTAAAACGTATTCATACTGCTAGATAGATGGTTAGTACATGTTCTAGTGCACCCGATAGAAATGGATTCCTCATGATCGATGGTTCTATGTGTGTTATGCGATCGCGGACTTTTCACGTGACCGGATCGCACTGTGTTGGGTTTTCAGTTACTGTGGACCTGGAGTGACATTGTAGCACTTTATCACCCTGTGCTGGTGGGGGCGTGAGCACAGCGCCGGTGGGGGCGTGGGCGGGGTGACGCCTAGTGAGAAAGGGTCACCTGGTGAACCCCGGGGTCAGCTAGTACCGGTGTCGGAGTGGTACATTCGGAGAGTCACTCATACTGGGGGAATGGGTAGTCACCTGAGCCAGTTGGGCCGGAGTAGCGAGCGTGCTATCCGAGGGGCTACTCCTTGGTCTCAGCGGGTCGAGGGTTTTTCCACCGTTGTTTGTGCGGTTGGCGAGTTCTATCGAGGCGACAGTTGTGGATTCTCTATTCGGCTGGTTCAGAATGTGCATGTTTATTATCTTTCGACTGCATGTATTCTCACGTAGAGAATTAGGATTTGTACATGCCACTACACTTGTTACTTCACCGTTAGCTGTACTTTACACTTGTGGGTGTGTGCGTGGGCAGTGGGGATCGAAGGATCCCTACTGAGTCTTGTCTTGAGACTCACCCCTGCGGTTTTCAGGTGAGGACTCCCAGCAGACTTAGAGCGGCGTGTGCGGCCGTGTGTTGTGCGCCTTCGGCAGTTGTTCCGGGGTATGCCCCGATGTAGTTGTTATTTATTTCTGGCCTGTATGTTTAATTATTTCTTTTCAGTTGGATTATGTAATTATTTGCTGTATCGAGTCGCATTGTAATAATTTTAATTTCTGCACTTTCATTTCAATTCAATGCGATGTGAATGTTTAGCTTAGTTTATTATTTATTTTTCAGACTTACTAGATCCTAGTTTGGTTCCAAATTAATGATTCGGTACCCATTTAGTAATCGGATCTCCGATTATAGGGTGGCGGGTCGTTACAGTTGGTATCAGAGCATATGGTCTGGCAAATAAATAAATAACTAGGTTAAATGTTGTAAATTCGGCAAATAAATACATTATCCCATGCAGGCACGGCGGTAGCATAGGTTTTAGGACTCTAATTAGAACTTTTGATTTTGTAATTGTAGGCGAGTAGATGGCTCCCAGGAAGAGGATGCCAGTTATTCGAGAGCGGGGAGATGCCCCTAGTAGGTCCGAGGCAGGGAGGCCGAGTGTTGAGCAGTTTATGGAGGCCATGATGGATTCTATGGCTCGATATCAGACTCGAGATCCTAGCGAGGGTTCTAGTGCTCGGGGAGGGACCACAGCTACACTTGAGAGGTTCTTGAAGCTGAGGCCACCTCACTTCACCGGTCGTCCCGACCCTAACGAGGCCATTCATTGGCTTAGAGAGATTGAGAAGACTTTTGATACCATGGACTGTGCAGCAGTAGAGAGGACCCCGCTGGCTACCTTCATGCTGAAGGATAGCGCCTATGACTGGTGGACCACACTGAAGAGTTTGTCTTATGGGGATAGGAGTCTTAGGGAAATTTCTTGGGAGACCTTTGTCAAGGAGTTCAATGCACAATATTTCCCTAGACATGTCCAGCGAGCCAAGGAGAGGGAGTTTATGGATCTGACGCGGGGGAGTATGACGGTACTTGAGTACGAGGCGAAGTTTGTTTCGCTGGGACGGTTCGTGCCTTTTATATCTGGGGACGAGGTGCGTCGCACGGAGAGGTTTGTGGATGGGCTTAGGCTCAGCTTGAGGAACTTCGTGGCATCCCATTGTTGTACAGACTTGGCGTCAGCAGTTAGGCGTGCAGCAGCTGTAGAGGCTCAGCAGAACCAGTCGGCCCGGGAGAGAGGGCAGACTGTTCAGGGGCCAGTGCGAGGCAGGAGTAAGGCAGCGGCACCGGCTCCTTCGGTCGGAACGGGATCGTCGTCACTCGGCTCCCGATTCAGGAGATTCTTCAGGGGTGGTGGCAGCAGTAGTGGCAGCAGCGGCAGCAGCAGGCCCAGGCAGGGTCAGCAGAGTCAGTCAGCGTCCAGTGCACAGCAGGAGCCAGCACAGAGGCTTCCGGCAGTTTGTCAGCACTGTGGTGGTGCTCATGGCGGGACTCAGTGTCCCACTCTACCCAGGCGGTGTTTTACTTGCGGCCAGCAGGGCCATCTGGCGAGGCAGTGCCCGCAGGGGCATGGTCAGGGGCAGGGTCATGGCGATCAGAAGAAGCCGAGGACTCAGGGGAGAGTTCTAGCTATCACCAGGAGGGAGGCTCGCGCGTCCAACTTAGTGGAAGGTACACTCTCTGTCCTTGGGAACTCTGCGCATGTGTTGATCGATTCGGGTGCTTCGCATTCTTTTATTTCCGAGCAGTTCCTAGATATTCTTTCTGCACCCGTTGATGAGTTATCTGATGGTCTGATGGTGGAAGTTCCTTCTGGAGACTTCATGATATCTTATAATTGTTTGAGGAATGTTCCCTTGACCATTGAGGGTCATGTGCTACCTGCCCAGTTGATTGTACTTGCTATCCGTGATTTTGATATCATCCTGGGTATGGATTGGTTGGAAGCCTTTTATGCGGAGGTGGACTGCCACAGGAAGAGGGTGCGCTTCTCTATTCCGGACATCCCGACCTTCTTCTTCCAAGGTATTAGGCTTTCTTCTCGAGGTATTCTCATTTCTGCCTTTAAGGCACGAAGGTTGCTTGCTGGTGGCTGTGAGGCTTTCCTTGCCTCTGTGGTTGTTTCTGATGTTCGTGCTAGTCCCGGTCCTTGGGAGGTGCCTGTTGTTTGTGATTTCGTAGATGTTTTTCCTGAGGAGCTGCCTGGCCTTCCTCCTCTGCGAGAGGTTGAGTTTACCATCGAGCTTGCACCAGGTACGGCGCCTTTGTCTAAGGCCCCGTATCGGATGGCGCCAGCCGAACTCGCTGAGTTGAAGGCGCAGTTGCAGGAGTTGTTGGATAAGGGTTTCATTCGTCCGAGTACATCGCCATGGGGTGCTCCAGTTCTGTTTGTCAGGAAGAAGGATGGTTCCTTGAGATTGTGCATCGATTATAGGCAGCTGAACCAGGTGACAATAAAGAATAAGTACCCGCTTCCTAGGATCGATGATTTGATGGATCAGCTGCAGACCGCGAGGGTATTTTCCAAGATCGACCTGAGATCTGGATACTATCAGATGAGGATCAGGGATGTGGATGTTAGTAAGACGGCTTTCAGGACTCGGTATGGGCATTATGAGTTTTTGGTTATGCCCTTCGGCTTGACCAATGCTCCGGCGGCCTTTATGGATCTGATGAACCGAGTCTTCAGGACCTACCTGGACCAGGTTGTGGTTGTGTTTGTTGATGATATTTTGATCTATTCTTCTTCTGAGGAAGAGCACGCTGCTCATCTTCGGACAGTGTTGCAGGTCCTGAGAGAGCACCAACTTTATGCCAAGTTCAGCAAATGTGAATTTTGGCTGAACGAGGTGCACTTCCTTGGGCACGTTATTTCTGGTGAAGGCATCGCAGTGGATCCAGCTAAGATAGAGGCAGTGATGGACTGGAGCAGGCCGACTTCAGTGACTGAGATCAGGAGCTTTCTGGGGCTTGCCGGATATTACAGGCGGTTTGTTCAGGGATTTTCTTCGATAGCGGCCCCCTTGTCGAGGTTGACTCGAAAGGGAGTTCGTTTTGTGTGGACTGAGGATTGTGAGTAGAGTTTTATTGAGCTAAAAACTCGTCTCACGTCAGCCCCAGTGCTGGTGCTTCTATCTGGGTCAGGTGGATTTGTGGTTTACTCAGATGCGTCCCGTCGAGGTTTGGGAGCAGTCCTTATGCAGCATGGCAGGGTAGTTGCTTATGCTTCTCGGCAGCTGAAGAGGCATGAAGAGAACTATCCCACTCATGATTTGGAGCTTGCAGCTGTGGTGTTTGCACTGAAGATCTGGAGGCATTACTTATATGGAGAAAAATTTCAAGTTTTTACCGATCATAAGAGCTTGAAATATGTATTCACTCAGAGAGACCGGAATCTGAGGCAGCGAATGTGGATGGAGTTTATTAAGGATTATGACTTTGACCTTTCCTATCATCCGGGCAAGGCGAATGTGGTGGCAGACGCTTTGAGTCGGAAGACGGTCATGTCATACCTTATGATTCGGGAGTGGAAATTGTTCGAGCAGGTGGTGGAATCCTCCTTTAGGGTTCCACGTGAAGAGGATAGAGCAGTGCTTGTCAGCCTGACTGTGAGACCGGCTGTGTACTATGCTGTGATTGAGGCTCAGAGGGCAGATGCTGAGTTACCACAGATTCTCCAAAGGTCTGAGGTAAAGTTGTGGGATGATGGAACCGTCAGATTCAGAGGCAGACTCTATGTCCCGACTGAGGAAGACGTGCGCAGATGTGTTCTTGATGAGGCGCACCGTTCGAGGTATGCAGTGCATCCCGGGACAACAAAGATGTATCACTGTTTGAGGAGGCACTTCTGGTGGCCCGGTATGAAAAGAGATGTAGCTGAGTATGTGGCTAGATGTATGACATGTCAACAGGTTAAAGCCGAGCATCAGAGACCTGGAGGGTTGCTGCAGCCCATGCCGATTCCTGAGTGGAAATGGGAGCATGTGACGATGGACTTTGTAATGGGTTTGCCTGCATCCCCTAGCAGGAGAGACGCTATCTGGGTCATCGTTGATCGGCTGACCAAGTCGGCACACTTCCTAGCCATTAGGAAGGACTGGTCGGTCGGCAAGCTGGCTAAGTTGTTTGTGGACCGGATTATCTCTCTGCACGGGGTACCCTTGTCCATTGTATCAGATCGAGATCCGAGGTTTACTTCCAGATTCTGGAAGAGCTTTCAACAGGCGTTGGGAACTCAGTTGGCTTTCAGCTCGGCCTACCATCCCGAGACTGACGGACAGTCGGAGAGGACTATTCAGACCCTGGAGGATATGCTCAGGGCGTGTTGCCTAGACTGGGGAGGTTCGTGGGAACAACATTTGTCTACTGTGGAATTTGCCTACAACAATAGCTATCATTCTAGCATCGGCATGGCGCCTTATGAGGCTTTGTATGGGCGGCCGTGTCGATCTCCGGTGTGTTGGTCCGAGATCGGTGAGAGGCAGATAGCAGGACCTGAGTTAGTGCAGCAGTGTGCTGAGATTGCCAGGACAGTTCGGCAGAGGTTGACCGCAGCTCAGAACAGACAGAAGAGTTATGCTGACATCCGACGGAGACCACTTGAGTTTGAGGTTGGAGACCACGTGTTTCTCCGAGTCTCACCCTCCAAGGGTGTGATGAGATTCGGGAAGCGAGGCAAGCTGAGTCCGCGATATATTGGACCTTTTCCCATTCTTGCTCGAATTGGGGAAACCGCGTATCAGCTGGCCTTGCCGCCCAGTCTTGCAGGAGTGCACGATGTGTTCCATGTGTCCTTGCTGAGGAAGTACGTTCAGGATCCGTCCCATGTGTTGGATTTTTCAGAGTTGGAGGTCGCTAAGGATTTGTCATTTCCAGAGTATCCTGTTCGTATTGAGGATCGCAGAGATCAGGTCTTGCGGAACAAGGTTGTACCGTTGGTCAAGGTGATTTGGCAGTACCGCTCCGGTGGTGAGGCAACCTGGGAGCGAGAGGATGAGATGCGAGAGCAATTTCTTTATCTTTTTTCGTAAGTATCCTTGTTGTGACCTTGTTATTCCTAGCAGTCAATTTTGAGGGCGAAATTTCTTTTAGGGGGAGAGAATGTAAGGATCGAGACTTTCGGATCCGGTTTTCGGGTCGGATCCTGTAGTTCTAGCCCTTGTGAGGGGCGGGGGTTCTGAGACGAATCGCGTCAGGACCTCGAGACGCGTTTTAAACGGCGTCCACCGTGGCAGACGCGTTTCAGGTTCTGCCACGTGGGTGCCACGTGGGCTGGCCTTGGGCCGCGTGGGTACGGCCCTGTCATGTCGTCTGAACGGCGTCCGCGTGGGACGACGCCTTTCAGACTGCGACTCTGGGTGTGTCAGAGTACGGCCCTGACAAGTTGTCTGAATGGCGTCTATGTAGGACGACGCGTTTCAGACTCTTGTCAGAGCGGCCGTCACGTCACCTGATAGGCGTCCGTGCATGTCGACGCGTTTTAGCTAGTTTCTGGTTAACCCCGCGAGCCCTCCTTCTTTCCCTCATTTTCTCCTACTCTCTTTCTCTCCTCCTCCTCCGGCGACCGGCGGCGATTCCTCCTCCTCCCTCTTTTCCTTCCACCATTTCGCCTCTCCCTCCACTCCATCCTCTACCTGGCTCCTACCACTACCACCTCCACTTCCACTGCGGCGTTCTACTCTCCGGACGGCGGCCGACGTCACGGTGGAGCAAGGACGACCACGGCGGTACCGGCGGCGGCGTGGGGCGAGACGGGTGGACGGCTTGAAGCTCGGAGGCGTTCAAGTATCCGGTAGGGTGACGTTCCCCATAGCATCGCGTTTAAAACCATGTTTTTCCCCGGTTATGCATGTGGTAGACCTTTGGTTTTGGGGGTTAAAATGAGCATGTCTAGGAGTTCTTTTGATAATATGGGGGTTCCTATGAATGTGTTACCTATGGATGGTGTTGCTCCTTGTTTCCCTTCGTTTTTGGATGATTTTTGGGGTCGTTTTGGGTTGAAAAGGGAGCCCTCGGGCTCAGGCGACTCTGGTTCCTGGGGTTGAAAGACGTCGTGCATGGACGACGCCTTTTTGAAGGGCGTCGGGCCATCACGACGCCTTTTAGACAGGAATCGCCTGACAGAGAGTCTGCCAGGTCAGGGATTCCGAGCCTAAAAGACGTCATGGGTGAACGACGCGTTTTTGAATGGCGTCAGGCACCCACGACGCCTTTTAAGGCAGAAAATCCCCTGAGTAAAGGCCTTGGAAATTCCGGATTTCTGTGTTGAATGGCGTCTGAGGATGTCGACGCCTTTTAAAAGGCGACCACTGGTGTCGACGCCTTTTAAGGCTTAATTCTGAAGACTGTTTTACATGAACCTGTACATGGAGCTTGAATGGCGTCGACCTAGGTCGACGCGATTCACGACAGAACCTCATTAATTCATGCCAGTAAAACGTATTCATACTGCTAGATAGATGGTTAGCACATGTTCTAGTGCACCCGATAGAAATGGATTCCTCATGATCGAGTCGCATTGTAATAATTTTAATTTCTGCACTTTCATTTCAATTCAATGCGATGTGAATGTTTAGCTTAGTTTATTATTTATTTTCCAGACTTACTAGATCCTGGTTTGGTTCCAAATTAATGATTCGGTACCCATTTAGTAATCGGATCTCCGATTATAGGGTGGCGGGTCGTTACACGCCTACTCTAGGAGATCGCTGTGTATAGATGCATGCAATACGATGCCCCTTGCCATAGCAGGCCGTTTTTGCCGTACCAGCCCATGGAGGCTTGGTATTTTGGCACAACGTTGGGTGGTGGATAAGGTCACGAGGGTGGTGGTAGTTGAGCCCACCAGGGGGATGTAGGGGCTGCTATACGGTGTCCTTCCCTAACCCGTAGGAGAAGATAAAGTTCGCAGCAGGGGACCTCTAAGGTTCCAAGCCCACTTCGTGTGGGTCGATGATGTGTGGGTCCATCTCGACGGGAGTATGCTAGCGAGCCATTTACAGTTCGGCCTTTTTAGTTCGGCATCGGTTACTTTACAAAAACTTCACCCTACTTTCTATTTAAATCTTATGCCTCCCTCTGCTGCACCTTCCCAAGCTCAGCGATTTGACTGTTTTTGGCTGGGTGAACTTAACTTAAAACTGTTCTAACGAGCCGATCTCGAGTCAAGTTCGAGCTGAGTTCCTCTCTATGCAAGCCGAGCTTGAGCCTACAAAATGAGCTTGGGTAGGCTTGGGCTTATGCTTGGGCTTGATTAATCCTAGTCTAGTCGAGCTCGAGCGAGTTAAAGCTCACATCGGCTCAGCCTGGCTCGTAGCCACCCCATGTTAGAGCCGACAAATTGAGGGCAGCTCGATAATATCTTAGCAGCAAATGATTCTTAAATGAATCTCCTTTCATGTAGGGTGATATATTTCTGTTCCTCCTTTAGTTTTTAAGTTAACATAAGATTTCTACTTCCTAGTAAGTAGGAGGCATCAATTTAGGGCCGGCTCGACGATATCTCAACGGCACTCAAGCTTTAAAGAATCTCCTTTAAGGTAAGGTGATACTTTCTTACTCCTCCTTTGGTTTTTAACTTTAACATAGAAAAGATTTGCAAGTTTTAGTAAATAGTTGGAGGCATCAAATTGGGGAAGCACAACAATATCTTAGTAGGAACTCCAACTTCGATGAATCTCCTTTCATGTATGGTGATAAATTCCTGCTCCTTTGGTTTCTAACTTTAACATAGATAAGATTTGTAGTTTTTAGGAAGTAGTTGGGGCTATTATATTGGGTGCAGTTCGTCAAAATCTCAGTAGCAACTCAGAGTTTGATGAATCTCATTTAAAGTAAGGTGATACATTTCTGCTACTTTTGTTTTGATTTTCTGACTGCTTCGAAGATCAAAGAATTATCATTTTATCAATTTAGATGTCAATTTTTATATAAACTAGAATGTTTAGATTGTTTGATTAAAATTTAAACTAAAAAGTAGACTGATAGTTTAGCGATATAGGAAATTAATGTTGTGGCTTAGAATATATAATACAATAAGATAGATTGTGCTTTTGCGTAGGATATACATAAGTTTGCCAGATTAAAATTGTAATTCTCCTGACATTCTAAGACCATGGTGACGATAAATCGCATATGGGTACGAGTTTAGAATTAACAAGATGTAGAGAAAGTCTTGAGAAAATTTAACGACATAAATAATTGCTTAATAAATGTTATCCTTATGAAAGAATGATTGTCTTGAAATGATGAACGATATATCTCATGTTATTCGAATACTCTTATTATGGAACCCTTTTGAAGCCATAATTAGTTTAATTCATAGTACTGGGCACACTGCATGACTAGACTAGTGTTTCTTGAGGGTGAAGTACTAGTGTTTCTTGTATAGGGCAGATAGAAGATTTGTAGTTCTTTGTAAGCAATTGCCTGTCGGGACCATGCACTAAGTTTGCACACCAAGTCTTGCCAATCGATTGATTTACGATAAAAAGTTTTATCACACGTGTTGGCTTTTGATCGTAGTATGTGGTCTTATAAGAAAATGGGGCACAAATGACATAGTACAGTCATTGTGTTCTTAAGTTTGTATGTTCTAAGCAATATCATAATTTAAATAAATGAATATACATTAAGGCAACTAAAATTAATATAATGACCTAAAAGCAAAATATATGATTTTACGATCGCAGATTGAGAAGTTGAATATACGAGAATACGTAGATACGAATAACACATAAGGTAAGCACCATATATGGGCATGTAGGGATACACATGGTCGGCACTTGTGTGTTCCCTTCCTCTTATGAGGTCCTTCGACTCTTCGAAAATGTTTTAGAGCCCTTAAAGAAACATCACCACACAAAAAAAAGATTAGGTGTAGGGGATTACATTGAATGTGTAAGTTAGTTTATTGTGTTTGAAAATTTGAAACAAAATATATTTGAGGTAATCGATCATGTAAGGTGCCTTATTTGAAGTATAGTTAAGTGTTTGATTGAAATTCTAATATAAAAATAGGGTGATAGTTTAACTTTTTGTTTTGGCATTATAGTAGAATTTCATCTAGTTCCAAATGAAAAACAAAATAGATTTGAAGCAATAAATAGTTCATCATGCAAGGTGCCTTATTTGAGATTAGAGTAACTCTTTGATTAAAATTCTAATACGAGACTAGAGTGATAGTCTAACAATGTAGATAATTGATATTTTAAGTTTGGAATATAATAGCCTCATTTTGGGACCGAGTCCTTTATGGTTTTGTTTAGGGAGAAACATCAATATTTCTTACTTTAATATAGATAAGATTTACAGTTCTTAGTACATAGTTGGAGGCATTAAATCGAAGGCAACTTGACAATATCTTAGTAGCTGCTTGGACTTCATTGAATATCTTTTCAAGTAAGGTGTTACATTCATGCTTCTCCTTTGGTTTCTAACTTTAACGTAAGATTTATAGTTCCTAGTAAGTAGAAGCATCAAATTGATGGTAGTTCGTCAATATCTCAACAACAACTAAAACTTCGATGAATTTCCTTTTAGGTAAGGTGAGACATTCCTTCTCCTCCTTTGATTTCTATCTTTAACAAAGATAAGATTTGCACTTTTTAGTAGGTTGTTGGAGGCATCAAATTCGGGGTAGCTCGACAATATCTTAGAAGTAACTCGGATTTTGATGAATCTGTAAGGCGATAAATTGCTTCTCCTTTAGCTTCTAACTTTACCATAGATTTGCAGTCCCATGTAAGTGGAAGGCATTAAATTGGGGGGCAGCTCGACAATATCTTAGCAACAACTTGGGCTTCAGTAAATCTCCTTGCAGGTGAGGTGATAAATTCCCGCTTCTCCTTTAGCTTCTAACTTTAACATAGAGTTGTAGTCCCTTGTAAGTGGAAGGCATTGAATTGGAGGCAGCTCGACAATATCTCAACAACAACTTGGGCTTCAGTAAATCTCCTTTTAGGTGAGGTGATATATTCATGCTCTTCCTCTAGTTTCTAACTTTAACATTTACAATTTTAAAATAAGCAGTTGGAATTAAGGGTGGCCACGAGTCGAGCCGCTCAAGAGCTAGTCGAGCTCGGCTCGAATCAGGCTCTACTAGCTCAGCTAATTTAATCACTCGAGCCAAGGCTGTGTTGTAATTTAGGCTAGTTTGAGATCAAACAAGCCAAGTTCGAGCTTGACCCAACTTGGCTCGAGGTACAAATATTTAATTAATAAATATATTCTATGTCATACTTCCACAGCCAAAGAGAAACCAACCCTCATAAGCCCACCATGCCAACATTGCCTTATAAGCCCCCAGCCTATTAAACGTTTTAAAAGTTTTGAATAGGATTATTTTGAGCAGCGATAAAATAATAAGGCTTCCGATCTCAAAATAAACCTTTAGAAGTCCAGGTTCCTAGTGCGAGCATCGGAGGGACTTCTAGGTGCCACCAAGGTCCCATCATTATCGCCTGTCAAAAGCTCTCTACACCTCTGGCGAAGTGGTAAGGGGAGTGGTGAGAGAGAGTGGGTAACAAGGTTCTCCAATGGCAACGAATTGGAGGTGAGTTAAGACGACGAGGGATTCGAAGGGGCCTCGTACGAGGCCAAGGTTGTTCGCACTATGTCTAGGACCTGCCACGTCGATGGCGAAACTTAAGAGCCCTGTCCGTTGCGGGAGATCGCGGCGTATGAGCATACATAACACCGTCTTCTTGCTATGGAAGGTTGTTTGCACCGCACTAGCCCGTTGAGAACTTGTGGTTGGCACAACGCTAGGTGGTGGACAGGGGTGGTGGTAGCCGATCCCATCGAAGGAAAGTAGGTTCGATTCGGCTACACAATGTGGTTCCATAGCCCGAAGGAGAAGATGAAATTTATGGTATGGGATCTTTAAGGCTCCAAGTCCACCTCGAATGGGTTGATGACGTATGGGTCCATTTTGACGTGAGCATGTTGGCGACCCTTCACCCACCTCCCCCCCCAACCCCAGGTGGGGTTCACAGTTGCGCCTTGAGTCCAACATCAGTTAGTTTATAAAAATTTTACCCCACTTTCTCTTTAAATCTCAAACCTCTCTGTATTGTACCTTCCCAAGCTCAGTGATTCGACTATTTCTGGTTGGGTGAACTCAATTTATTAGTTGAGTTAACTTAAATTTGTTTTAACAAGTTGAGCTCGAGATGAGTTCCTTGCGAGCCGAGCTCAAGCCCACAAAATGAGCTTGGGGTAGGTTGGGCTCAAGTACGATCTCGAATGGGTTGATGACGTATAGGTTCATCTTCACGTGAGCATGCTGGCGACCCTCCATCCAACTCCCCGTCCCCCACCCCCAGGTGGGATTTACAGTTGCGTCTTTAGTATGACATCAGTTACTTTACAAAAACTTAACCTCACTTTCTCTTTAAATCTCAAGCCTCCCTCTACTGTACCTTCCCAAGGTCTATGTTCGAGCTTGACCTATCAGCTTGACCAACTAGCAAACTGGCTCGAAGTAAAATATTTAATTAATTTATATATTCTATGTCAAACTTTCATAACCAAAGGTAAACTATGCTTATAAGCCCACCATGCCAATGCCGCATCACGGGTCCCCAACATAATGAAATTACATAAGTTCTGAACAAGATTATTATGAGTACAGATAAAATAATTAGGCTTTCAATCACAAACTAAACTTCTCGAACTATAGGTTCCTAGCATGTGCACAGCCCACCAACAAGGTCTAGTCATTATCGTTTGTCCAAAGCTCTCGACACCTCCGATGAGGTGATGAAAGGAGAGAGAGAGAGAGGGAGAGAGCAATAAAGTTCTCCAATGCCGACGAAACGGAGATGAGCTAGAACGACGAAGACTTCCAGGGGGCTTGGTACGAGGCCAAGATTGTCCGCACAATGTCAAAGTCCTATTGCTACTTCGTCATCTACGACCACCTGTTGGGTGACCATGCCTATGGTTAAACTCGGGAGCTCTGCCCGCTCTGGGAAATCGTGGCGTACTGGCGAATGCAGCACCGCCCCTTGCGATGGCAGGCCATTTGCGGCGGACCAGCCCGTGAGGCCTAGTAGGTTGGTACAATGTTGAGTGGTGTATGGGGGTGGTGGTAGCCGAGCCCACTAGGGGGAGTGGGAGCTACTATACAGTGTACTTCCCTAGCCCATAGGAGAAGATGAAGTTCTCGATGGGGGACCCTCAAGGCTTTAGGCCCACCTCGAGTGGGTCCATCCTGATAGGAGCATACCCACGAGCATCCTTTCCCTACACACCCCCTAAGCGGGATTTACAGTTAAGCCTTTTTAGTCCAACATCAATTACTTTATATAAAGTTCAACCCACTTTCTCTTTAAATCTTATGCCTCCCTTTGCTGGACCTTTCCAAGCTCAACAATTCGATTGTTTCCGGCTAGGTGAGCTCAGTTGATTGGATAAGTTAACTTAAAAGTGTTTTAACGAGTAGAACTCGAGCCAAGTTTGAGATTTTTTAGTTCGGCATCGGTTGCTTTATAAATAGTTCAACCCACTTTCTCTTTAAATCTTAAGCCTTCCTTTACTGGACATTTCCACGCTCAGCGATTTGACTGTTTCTGGTTAAGTGAACTCAATTGATTGGCTGAGTTAACTTAAAATTGTTCTAGCGAGCAGAGCTCAAGTCGAGTTTGAGTTAAGTTCCTTTCATGATGAGTTGAGCTCGAGCCCATAAAAGGTACTAGGGGTAGGCTCGGGCTCGAGCTCGAGCTCATATAATCTTGGTCAAGTCGAGCTCGAGCGAGTTATAGTTCAATTGTGTTGAACTCGTGGCCACCCCTAGTTGGAACCATCAAATTGGGGGCAGCTCAACAATCTTAACAGTAAATCGTTCTTTAACGAAGCTCCTTTCAGGTAAAGGAATGCATTTTTTCTCCTCCTTTGGTTTCTAACTTCAACATAAGATTTGTAGTTCTAGTAATAGAAGGCATCAATTTGGGGGCAGCCCAACAGTATCTCAGTAGCAACTTAGACTTTGAAGAATATCCTTTTAGGTAAGGTGATACATTCTTCGTCGTCTTTAGGTTTCTAACTTTAACATGGAAAAGATATGTAGGTAGTATATAGTTGGAAGCATTAAGTAGGGGCAGTTCGACAACATCTCAGTAGCGACTCAGACTTCTATGGATCTCCATTTGGGTAAGGTGATACATACGTGCTCCTTTGGTTTTTAACTTTAATATAGACAAGATTTGTTGTTTCTAGAAAGAGTAGTTGGGGCCATGAAATTGGGAGCAACTCGAAAAAATCTTTGTAGTAACTCGAACTTCGATGAATCTCATTTCAAGTAAGGTGATACATTTTTGCTCATTTGGCTTTGAGCTTCTAATTAGTTATAAGATCAAGGAATTATCTTGTTTAGTTTAGATGTTAATTTTTATAATAAACTAGAATGATTAGATTGTTTGATTAAAATTTAAACGAAAAAGTAGACTAATACTTTAACAATATCGGGAATTAATATTGTAGGCTTAGAATATATAACGCAATAAGGTTGATTGTGTTTTTTCGTAGGATATACATAAATTTGCTAGATTAAAATTGCTAATTCTCATGTTTTTACATTCTGAGACTGTGGTGACAATAAATGGCATACACATACGAGTTACGAATCAACAGGATGTAAAGAAAGTCTTAAGAAAATTGAGCCACATAAAGAACTATTTAATGAATGTTATCCTTATAAAAGAATGATTGTCTTGAAATAATGAGCACTGGATGTCATGTTATTTATATACACTTATTATGGAACCTTTTTGAAGCAATAATTAGTTTAGTTCACAGTAATAGACACATTGCATGACTAGACTCTATGATTTCTTGAGGGTGAAGTGGTTTTGTTTTTTATTTTAGGCAAGGAGAAGATTTGTGGTTCTTAGTAAGCAGTTGCCAGTCGGGACCGCGCACTAAGTTTTCACGTCAAGTCTTGCCGATCGATTGATTTACGACATTAGTTGACTCTTGTGTGCGTTTTCTCGATGAGTCATAGTATGCGGTCTCATAAAAAAATAGGGCACAAATGAAAAAGTAGAGTAAGTGTGTTCTTAAGTTTGCGTTTGCTAGGCAATATCATAAGGTAAATAAATAAATATACATTAAGGAAACTAAAATTCATACAATGATTTAAAAACAAAATATATGATTTTACGGTCGCTATTCAAGAAGTTGAATTCATGAGAATAATTAAACGAGAAAGGTAAAGAAAAGAGATTAAGAGAGGAAGGAAATATTATATTGAATTTTAAGTTAGTTTATTGTGTTTGCAAATGAAAAGCAAAATACATTGAGGTAATGGATCGTTATGCAAGGTGCCTTATTTGAAGTATATTTAAGTGTTTGATTGAAATTCCAATGTAAAACTAGAGTGACATTTTTACTTTTTGTTTTGTTAATTACTAGAATATTATCTGGTTCTAAATGATGAAATTCCTTGTTTAAAATTCCAATTTTAGAGTAGAGGGATAGTTTAACAATGTAGGTAATTGATATTCTAAGTTTAAAATATAATAACCTCATTCTCGGACTAAGGCCTCCATGGTTTTGTTTAGAGAGAAGTATCAATGTTTCTAACTTTAACATAGATAAGAATAACAGTTCTTAGTACATAGTTGGGGGCGTCAAATCGAGGGTAATTATATCTTAACAGTTGCTCGGGCCTCGATGAATCTCTTTTCAGGTAAGGTGGTACATTAATACTCCTCCTTCAGTTTTTAACTTTAACATAAGATTTGTAGTTCCTAATAAGTAGAAGACATTTATACATATGATTTTAGGGTCACTATTCGAGAAGTTGAATACATGAGAGTAGCTAAACGAGAAAGGGAAAGAAAAAAAGATTAGGAGAGAAATGAAAGATTATATTAAATTTTAACTTACTTTATTGTTTTTGCAAATGAAAAACAAAATACATTTGAGGTAATGGATCATCATGTAAGGCGCCTTATTTGAAGTATATTTATGTATTTGATTGAAATTTCAATTTAAAACTAGAGTGATAATTTAACTTTTTGTTTTGTAATACTAGAATATTATCTGGTTTCAGATGAAAAATAAAATACATTTGAAATTCCTTACTTAAAATTATAATTTGAGAGTAGAGTGATAGTTTAACAATGTGTGTAATTGATATTCTAAGTTTAAAATATAATAACTTCATTCTAGGACTAAGGCATGGTTTTATTTAGAGAGAAGCATCAATATTTCTAACTTTAACATAGATAAGATTTACAGTTCTTTGTGCATAGTTAGAGGCATCAAATCGAGGGGTAACTCATACAATATATTAACAGCTGCTCAGACTTGATGATTCCCTTTTGAGGTAAGGTGATACATTAATACTCCTTTAGTTTCTAACTTTTACGTGATATTTGTAGTTCCTAGTAAGCAGAAGGCATTAGTTTAGGATAGTTTGACAATATCTCAGTAGCATCTTGAACTTCGTTAAATCTCCTTTCAGGTAAGGTAATACACTTCTACTCCTCTTTTGGGTTCTATCTTTAACATCGATAAGATTTGTAATTTTTACTAGGTTTTTAGGGGGCATCAAATTGGGGGTAGTTCGACAACATCTTTGTAGCAGATCAAATTTTGGTGAATCTCCTATAAAGTGATACATTCCTGCTTTACGTTTAGCTTCTAACCCATAAAATTTGTAGTTCTTAGTAAGCAAGGCACTTCAGATTTGGGGAAATTTGACAATATATCTCAGCAGCAACTCAGACTTCGATGAACCTCCTTTCAGGTAAGGTGATACATTCCTTCTCTTCCTTTGGTTTCTCTTTAATATAGATAAGATTGTAATTTTTAGTAAGTAGCTGGAGGCATCAAATTGGGGCAGATCAACAATATCTTCATAGTTGCTCGAATTTCAATGAACCTCCTTTTAGGTAAGATGATATATTCCTACTTATTTTTGGTTTCTAACATTATTATAAGATTTGTAGTTCTTAGTAAGAGGAAAGCATCAAATTGGGGTAGTTCGACAATATCTCAGTAGTAACTCAAACTTTGATGAATCTCCTTTTAGGTAAGGTAATACATTCCTTTTCCTCCTCTGGTTTCCAACTTTAACATAAGATTTATATTAGCAACTAGAAGGCTCAACAATATCTTTGTAGTTGCTCGAATTTCAATGAACCTCCTTTTAGGTAAGATGATATATTCCTACTTATTTCTGGTTTCTAACATTATTATAAGATTTGTGGTTCTTAGTAAGAGGGGAGCATCTAATTGGGGTTGTAAGGATTGAGGTTTCGGATCTGGTTATCGGGTCAATTTTCGGGGTCGGATCCCTTAGTTTGGGCCCTGGTAGGGCTGAGACTTAGTTTCCAAACTCGACGCGGTTTAAACGGCGTCCATCAATGTGGACGTGTTTTAGGCTGCACCACGTAGGCGCCATGTGGGCTGGCCTTGGGGCGCGAGAGTACGGCTCCGGTCTTATTGTTTGAATGACGTCTTGTATGGACGACGCCATTTAGAGTACGACTCTACTTTGTCAGAGTACGACTTGGTCTTGTCATCTGAATGACGTCGGATTGGACGACGCGTTTTTTCCAGCTTCCGTTTGACTCCTTGAACCCTCCCTCCTTTCCTTCATTATCTCCTTTCTCTTCTCTCTCCTCTCTCTCCTCCGATCTCCGGCGAACCCCTTCCCCCTCTCCTTGCTTTCCTCCCTCCATTCCATCTCTCCCTCCACTCCATCAACCTCTTAACTCACACCACTACCACCACCATCTCCTCCGCGGCGCATTTCTCTCCGGACGGCGGCCGACGTCCCGGTGGAGTAACAGCGTCTACGGCGGTACCGGCGATGGTGTGCGGCGAGGCGGGTTGGCGGCTTGGAGCTAGGGGGAGTTTGAGTAACCGGTAGGGTGACGATCCCCGTTGTATTTCGTTTAAAAATCATATTTTTCCTGCTTTGAAACATGTTTAAGAGTTTTCTTATAGTGAAAATACTAATTGCATGTAATGAGAATTTGGGTGTTTTAATGGGTATTTAGGTTCTTCTCCTCCTTCTCCACTTTTCTTGTGTTTTTACACGATTTGGGAGAGGAAATCCCACCCCATAAATTGGGAGATGGCGGAGGAAGAACCTGTCTGTGAGGGTTAAATGGCGTCGGGGGACAGCGACGCCTTTTAGAAAGGCGGCTGCCTCCCGCGACGCGATTTGGCCCAAATAACAGACTCTGTCTTTGGACTGTTGAGCGTCCAAGGACAGCAACGCCTTTTGAACGACGACTTCCATGCTCGACGCGTTTTAAGTCAGATTATCTCGAGGTCTGTCTCTGTTTCTGTCGTTATCAGGCGACTAGGGACAGTGACGCCTTTTAAACGGCGACCTTGTTGAACGACGCCTTTTAGGCCTATTTCCGAGGCCATATTTCACATGAACCAGTTTAGGAAGCTTGAATGACGTCGGCCTTGTGCGACGCAATTCAAGCCAGAATTCCATTAATCCCTGCAATTAACACGTGTTTATATTGTTAGATAGTTTAGTTAATTGCATGCTTAGAAATGTACTCGATGACGATGGATTCTATGTGATCGGATCGCACCGTGTTGTGTTTTGTGCGATCGTGGGCCTAGTGTGACAGTTGTTAGCGTTTAGGCACCCTGTGTCGGTGTGGGAGTGACACGGTGCCGGTGTGGGAGTGGCGGGGTGACGCCTAGAGAGAGGGTCACCTAGTGTACTCCGGGGTATAGTTAGTATCGGTGTGGGAGTGGTACATTCGGAGTGTCACTCGTGCTGGGAGAAGCAGAACCATCTGGAAGCTGTCAGGCCGGAGTAGCCAGTGCGCTATCCGAGGGGTTGTTGTTTGATCTCAGTGGGTCGGTGTTTCCCGCGTTCGGTCGTGTGATTGGCGTGTTTTGCCGAGACGCTGGTTGTGGGCTCCGTAGTAGAGTGAGTTCAGAATTGTGCATGTTATATTTCGAATGTATGTGTTCTATATCGAAATCTAGAAATTGTGTTTATTGCTTTACTTGCTTCAATTATCTATATTTGTGTTGCTGCACTTGTGGGTGCGTGAGTGGGCGGTGGGGGATCGAAGGATCCTTATTGAGTCTTTTCAATGAGACTCACCTCTACGGTTTTCAGGTGAGGGTTCCAGACAGGCGTAGCGAGAAGAGTGTTGCTTTGGGTCGCGCGCCAGCAGCCGCTGTTCCGGGGTATGTCCTGATGTAGTTGTTATTTTATTTTCTGGCCAATATGCTTAATTATTTTCTTTTAGTTGGAGTATGTAATTATTTGTTGAGTCGAGTCGCATTATAATAATTTTTAATTCTTGCATCTCCTTTTTAATTCAATGTGATGTGAATGTTTAGCTTAGTTTATTATTTATTTCCCAGACTTATCAAGATCCTGGTTTGGCTCCAAATTAATGATTCGGTACCCATTTAGTAATCGGATCCCCGATTATAGGGTGGCGGGTCGTTACAGTGGTAGTTTGACAATATCTCAACAGTAACTTAGACTTTGATGAATCTCCTTTTAGGTATGGTAATACATTCCTTCTCCTCCTCTGGTTTCCAACTTTAACATAAGATTTGTATTAGCAAGCAGAAGGCATCAAATTGGGGGAAGTTGGACGATATCTCAGTGATAACTTGGAGTTTAATGAAACTCCTTTCAGATAAGGTGATATATTTCTGCTCTTCTATTGGTTTCTAACTTTAACATAGATAATATTTGCAATTTTTAATAAATAGTAGGAGCTAAGGGTGGCAATGAGTCGAGCCGCTCGTCAGCCTTGGCTCGGCTCATTTAATCAATTGAACCAAGCCCGAGCTTTAATGTAGGCTTATTTTATAAAACGAGCCTAGCTCAAGTTTGACCCATCTCAGCTCGTTTGGCTTGCGATTTGGCTCGAAGTAAAGATATTTAATTAATTTATATATATTATGTAAAACTTCTATAACCAAGGAAAACCGATACTAATAAGCCTACTATGTCGACACTGCCTTATAGGTGCCCAACCTAATGAATTGTTTACATAAATTTTGAACAAGATTATTATGAGCACTGATAAAACAATTAGGCTTATGATCTCGAACTAAACTTCTGGAACTCTAGGTCCCTAGTTGGGCGGAGCGAGATAGAGAGGGCAATGAGGTTCTCTAATTATATGAAGTAAAGGTGAGTTAGGACGATAAGGGCTTCTAGGGGGCCTGGCACAAGGCCAATGTTGTTTGCACCATCTCTAAGACCACCTCCTGCCAACCTTGTTAATGGTGAAACTTGGGAGCCCCGACCGCTCGAGGAGATCATAGTATACGGGCATGTGTAGCACCGCCCCCTTGCTGTGGCAGGCCGTTTGGGCCGCACCAGCCTATGGAGACCTGGTAAGTTGGCAATGCTGGGTGGTGGACATGGGTGGTTGTAGCTAAGCCCACTAGGGGGAAGATGAAGTTTGTGGCAAGGGACCTCTAAGCCTCCAAGCACACCTAGAGTGGGTCCATCCTGACAGGAGCACACTAGCGAGCCTCCTTTCCCTACATACCCCTCAAGTGGGATTCACAGTTGAGCCTCTTTAGTCCGAAATTAATTACTTTATAAAAACTTCAACTTACTTTCTCTTTAAATCTCAAGCCTCCCTATATTGGACCTTTCCATGCTCAACGATTCGACTGTTTTTGACTAGGTGAGCTTAGTTGATTGGCTGAGTTAACTTAAAAGTGTTCTAACGAGCAGAGCTCGAGCCGAGTTCGAGCTAAGTTCCTTTTTTGGCGAACTGAGCTCGAGCCCATAAAAAGAGCGAGGGGTAGGCTCGAGCTCGAATAATCTTAGTCAAGTCGAGCTCGACCGAGTTAAAGCTCGGCTGTACTCAACTCGTAGCTACCCCTAGTTGGACTGTTGGAGCCATCAAATTGTGGGCAACTCAATAATATCTTAGTTGTAAATCATTCTTTGATGAATCTCCTTTTAGGTAAGGTGATCCATTTCTACTCCTCCTCTGGTTTTGATTTGTGGTTAGTAGTAAGCAGGGGGCATCAATTTGGGGGAAACTCAATAGTATCTTAATAGCAACTTAGACTTCGAAGACTCAAAATGTATCCCTTTTTGGTAAGGTGATACATTCTTACTCGTCCTTAGATTTCTTAATTTCTCCCCTTTTGGTTTCCAACTTTAAGATAAGATTCCTAGTAACTAGAAGGTATCCAATTGGCGGCTGCTCGGCAATATCTCAACAAAGACTTGGACTTTAATAAATCTCCTTTTAGGTAAGTTGATACATTCTTGCTCCTCTACTGGTTTTCTATCTTTAAACATAGATAACATTTGTAGTTTTTACTAAGTTGTTGGAGCTCTAGGGGTGGCCATGAGCTAAGCCGCTCGTGAGCTACTTAAGCTCAGCTCAGCTCGGCTCATTTAATCAATCGAACCAAGCCTAACTCTAATTTAGGCTCGTTTGATCAAACGAGCCAAGCTCGAGCTTAACCCAACTCGGCTCAGCTGGCTCGTGAGTTGGCTTGAAGTAGAAATATTTAGTTAATTTGCATATTCTATGTCAAACTTCCATAGCTCTTTGTAAACCAACCCTCATACCAGCACTGCCTCACATGCCCTCTCAGCCTACTAAACATTTACATAAGTTTTGAACAAGATTAGTAT
The DNA here is from genome assembly GCA_030544215.1 of Zantedeschia hybrid cultivar. Taxonomy (NCBI): domain Eukaryota; kingdom Viridiplantae; phylum Streptophyta; class Magnoliopsida; order Alismatales; family Araceae; genus Zantedeschia; species Zantedeschia hybrid cultivar. Next base: position 49,966,844 of record JARZZO010000009.1, read on the forward strand.
GACCAACGATAAAACAATCGGCCTCTCAATCTCGAACTAAACTTTTGGAACTCAAAGTTTCTAGTGCATGCATGGGAGGAACTCCTAGGTGCACCTATCACCAAGGTCCCGTTACTTTGCTTGTCAAAAACACTCTACACCTTTGGCGAAGGGGGGAGAGGGGGGACGACGAGGGCTTCCAAGGGGCCTGGTATGAGGCCAAGGTTGTTCACACCATGTACAAGACCTACTACTACTCTGTTGTCTACAACCTCCTCATTGTCGACTATATTGATGGTGGAACTTGGGACCTTCGCCCACCCCAAGATATCGCAACGTATGGGTGTGTGCGGCATTGCCCCCTTGTTGTAGTAGGCCATTTGCGTGCAAACCTATAGAGGCCTAATAGGTTAGCACAATGTTGGATGGTGGATGGGGGTGGTGGTAGCCCCTAGGGGGAAGTGGGGGCTGCTATAATGGTGTGCTTTCTTAGCCTGCTGAAGAAGATGAAGTTTATGGTAGGGGACTTCTAAGGCTTAAAGCCCACTTTGAGTGGGTCGATGACGTGTGGGTATATCCCGACGAGAGTACGGGAGCGAGCCACATAGCTGGGGCATTATAGTCTGGCATTAATTGCTTTGCAAAAATGTCACCCCACTTTCTCTTTGAATCTCATGCCTCCCTTCCTCTACTGCACCTTCCTAAGTCGAGCAATTTGACTATTTATGGTTGGGTGAACTCAGATTATTGGCTTGAGTTAACTTAAAAGTATTCTAACGAGCCAATCTTGAGTCAAGTTCAAATTGAGTTCATTTCTTGGCATTTCTTAGTATATTGTTGGAGGCATTAAATCGAAGGCAACTCAACAATATCTTAGCAGTAGCTTATTACTTTAATGTATCTCTTTTCAGGTAAGGTGATACATTCCTTCTCCTCCTTTAGTTTCTAACTTTAACAGAAGATTTGTAGTTCGTAGTAAGTAGAAGGCATCAAATTAAAGACAATTAGAAAATATCTCAGCAGCAACTTGATTAGGTGAATCTCCTTTCAAGTAAGGTGATACATTCCTTCTCCTCTTTTGGTTTCTATCATTAATATGGATAAGATTTGTAGTTTTTAGTAGGTAGCTGGAGGCATCAAATTGGGGGTAGCTCAGCAATATCTCCGCGGTAAATCTCTTTTCTGGTAAGGGAACACATTCATGTTCTCCTATTTATTTCTAAACATAAGATTTGTAGTTCCTGGTAAATAGAACACATCAAATTGCGGGCATTTTGACAATATCTCAGTAGCAACTTGAACTTGGATGCATCTACTTTCAGGTAAGGTGATACATTCCTTCTCCTCCTTTGGTTTCCATCTTTAACATACATAAATTTTGCAGTTTTTACTAACGAGTTGGAGGCATCAAATTGGGATTGCTCAGCAATATCTTCACAGCAACTCAGATTTCGATGAATCTTCTTTTAGGTAAGGTGATACATTCCTACTTATTCTTTGGTTTCTAACATTGATATAAGATTTGTAATTCTTAGTAAGAAGGAAGCTTCAAAGTGGGGGTAGCTCGACAGTATCTCCGCGACAACTCAGACTTCGATGAATCTCATTTCAGGTTAGGTGATACATTCCTTCTCCTCCTCTGATTTCCAACTTTAACATAAGATTTGTGGTTGCTAATGAGTAGAAGGCATCAAGTTAGGGGAAGCTCGACAATATCTCAGTAACAACTTAGACTTCAATGAATTGCCTTTTAGGTAAGATGATATATTCTTCTTCCTTCACTAGTTTCTAACTTTGACATAGATTACATTTGATATTTTCAATAAATAGTTGCATAGCGGTGGCCATGTACCGAGCTGCTCACGAGCTACTCAAGCTTGGTTTGAGTCGGGTTCGACTCAGCTCGACTCATTAATCAATCGAACCAAGCATGAGCTTTAATTTAGGCTCGTCTGATCAAACGAGTTGTGCTCTAGTTTGAGCCATCAGTTCGACTGACTAACGAGCTGGCTCGAAGTAAGAATATTTAATTAATTTATATATTCTATGTCAAACTTCCATAACCAAAGGTAAACCAACGCTTGTAACCCTACTATGCCAACACCGCATCACCGGTCCTTAGCATAATGAAACGATTACATAAGTTTCGAACAAGTTTATTATGAGTGTTGATAAAATAATTAGGCTTTCGATCTCAAACTAAACTTCCAGAACTACAGGTTCCTAGCGCATGCACGGGAGGAACTCCTAGGTGCACCCACCACCAAGGTCCGGTCATTATCGCTTGTCCAAAGCTCTCTATACCTCTGGTGAGGTGATAAGGGGAGAGAGAGAGAGGGCAATAAGGTTCTCCAATGCTGACGAAGCGGAGATGTACTGGGATGACGAGGGATTCTAGGGGGCTTGGTACGAGGCCAAGATTGTTTGCACCATGTCGAAGACCTATTGTTAGTCCGTCATCTACGATCACTTACTGGCCGACCATACCGATGGTTAAACTCGAAAGTTGCGCTTGCTCTGGAAGATCGTGGCGTACTGGCACATACGACACCGCCCCTTGGGATGGCAGGCCATTTACGGTGCACTAGCCCGTGGAGGCCTAGTAGGTTGGTACAGCGCTAGGTGGTGGACGGCTGGTGGTGGTAGCCAAGCCCATTAAGGGGAGTGGGGGCTGCTACACGGTGTACTTCCCTAGCGCGCAGGAGAAGATGAAGTTCTCAATGGGGGACCCTCCAAGGCTTCAAGCCCACCTCAAGTGGGTCCATCCTGATAGGAGCATGTCGGCTAGTATCCTTTCCCCGCACACCCTTTAAGTGGGATTTACAGTTGAGCCTTTTTAGTCCGACATCGGTTACTTTATAAAAGTTTCAACCCACTTTCTCTTTAAATCTTATGCCTCCTTTTATTTGGACTTTCAAAGCTCAATGATTTGACTGTTTCTAGTTGGGTGAGCTCAGTTGATTGGCTAAGTTAACTTAAAAGTGTTTCTAGTTGGGTGAGCTCAGTTGATTGGCTAAGTTAACTTAAAAGTGTGTTAACGAGTAGAGCTAGAGCCGAGTTTGAGCCTTTTTAGCTCGCATCAGTTACTTTATAAAAAGTTCAACCCACTTTCTCTTTAATCTTAAGCCTCCCTCTAGTAAACCTTTCCAAGCTCAGAAATTCGATTATTTCTGGTTGGGTGAGCTCAGTTGATTGGCCGAGTTAACTTAAAAGTGTTCTAACGAGTAGAGCTCAACTCAAGTTTGGGCTAAGTTCCTTTCAACGCGAGCCGAGCTCGAGCCCATAAAAGGTGATACGGGTAGGCTCGGGCTCGGGCTCGAGCTTGAGCTCTGATAGTCTTGGTCAAGTTGAGCTCGAGCGAGTTAAAGCTCAATTGTGTTCGGCTCGTGGCCACCCCTAATTGAAGCCATCAAATTGGGGGCAACTCAACGATATCTTAGCAACACTCGTTCTTTAATGAATCTCCTTTCTGGTAAGGTAATGCATATCTGCTCCTCCTTTGATTTCAAACTTCAACATAAGATTTGTAGTTTTAATAAGTAAAAGGCATCAATTTGGGGGCAGCTCAACAATATCTCATCAGCAATTTAGACTTTGAAGAATATCCTTTTACTTAAGGTGATACATTCTTAGTTGTCCTTAGGTTTCTAACTTTAGTATGGAAAATATTTGTAGGTGTTATGTAGTAGGAAGCATCAAGTTGGGGCAGCTCGACAACATCTCAGTAGCGACTCAGACTTCTATGAATCTGCTTTTAGGCAAGGTGATACATACATGCTCCTTTGGTTTTTAACTCTAACATAGACAAGATTTGCTGTTTTTAGGAAGTAGTTGGGACTATGAAATTGGGAGTAGCTCGACAAAATCTTTGTAGTAACTCGGACTTTGATGAATCTCATTTCAGGTAAGGTGATATATTTCTGCTCCTTTGGTTTTGAGTTTCTAATTAGTTATAAGATCAAGGAATTATCTTCTTTAGTTTATATGTTAATTCTTATAATAAACTAGAATGGTTAGATTGTTTGATTAAAATTTAAACAAAAAAGTAGAATAATACTTTAACAATATCGGGAATTAATCTTGATGGGGCAGAATCCGATTCGGCCCATTAAAACAAGCCCAACACTGAGATCAGTCCAACAGCAGCAGTAAAAGGCCCACTGGCAGCCTTCGGCCCATTAGCAGCCCAGCAGCCCTCGGCCCAGTAAGTAGTCCAGTGGTCCTCGACCCATCAGCGGCCCAGCAACCTTCGGCCCATTAGCGGCCCAATAGCCTTCGGCCCATTAGCGGCTCAGCAGCCCTCGGCCCAGTAGGCTCCAGCCCACTAAGCGGCATCTGGCCCATCAGCGGCCCAAACCCCTTCGGCCCAGTAGCCGTATCCGGCCCACTCCGGTGGGAGGGTTAGGCACTATGGCGGTTTACTAGTAAACCCAGAACATAGTCCTATATCGGTTGCCACCATTAAGCAACCTCTATCCTCCGTTATAAATACACGGCTATTTATTACCAAAGGTATGTCTTCGAGACCCTAAGGACTACAGTCCAAAAAGCATTAAAGCTACTTCTTCCTCTTCTCTGACTTCTGAATCGAATCATCTTCAAAAGCTAACTTAACCATCGGAGGGGATTCCTTAGGGCCGAAGCCCGGGACTCCTACTGACTGGTTCTTCTTCTTCTTTCCCTCCTTCTGCAGGGGCTCGGTTTGAATCTTCGCCGACCTCTCCGAGTCGGTCTCGGCCGCCGACTTCGGATCTTCTCCCTCCGGTCTCGACGCCTTTCGCAGGCTGGTTCGCCTCGTTCGAAGGAGCTTCGGCCACGCCTTCCGCAGGCTGGTACGCATCGTCCGAGGGAGTCTTGGCGTCGCTCCTGGCGAGTTCTCGCCCGGGCACCTCTCGGCCTCGAATCCTCGGCCCCATCTCCACCCTCGCCTCGTTCCGGATCCCCGTCGGTCCTCTTCACCGATCCGATCAAGCTTCGGATCCAATCTTCGGATTCCAGCCCCGGAACCCGACCGTGATAGCTTCGGCTACATCACAAAAAAAGGCGCCGTCTGTGGGAAGGCTAGCAAAAAGTCATGTCTCATCGCCCAGTTACCAGACGATCCGGACAAGACGAGGCGGAGACACGGGCGACTTCAGTACCGCCGCTGCATTCCGAAGGTGCCCCATCTGCTCCACCACAAGGCTCAGCTCTTCCTGTCATACCGAAGTCCCTTGCTCTTGGAGACAATCGGATGGAGGAACTTTAACAACATGTGGCAACATTAGCCGCCACCGTTACTTCTTTGGCGCCCCTGCGAGACATGGTATCCGCCATCGCCCAACGCATGGGGTTGCTGGGCCACCCCAGCAAGTACCGCCTCCTCCATTTTGCCCTGCTCAAGATGCAAGGCTTCGGCCAACGCCCTCGCAGGTATTCCCTGACGAGGCCGCCACAGCACCCAGCGAGCCCTCTGCACCGCCTGCCCGAGTCCTTCGCACCGGCCACATCATAACAGAGCAAGGCTATGCTTCGTCTGAGTTTCATCCAACCAGAGCCGAAGGGCGTTCGGTCACTATTTCAACTACCCCGGACCTGGACCGGCGGCTGACCGCAATGAGGAAGGAGATGCAGCATATGGTATCTCGGCCGTATGGAGCGCCTCTCGCCAGCACTATTATGGAACAAACTCCATTCTCGCCAGACCTTCTGGCTACCGAGGTACCTCCCAACTTTAAACTGCGGAAAGGCCCTCTCTATGATGGAATGATAGATCCGGTCTGCCACTTCCAGAGGTTCAACACTTACCTCTCTGTCCGAGGGGTCTCTGAGGAAGTCCGCTGCCGTCTCTTCCCCCTCACTCTTGAAAAAACAGCTTTAACCTGGTTCGAGACATTGGCCCCCAATTCTATCCACTCTTTAGTCCAGTTGGGCCAATTGTTCATTGACCAGTTCTATGATGCCACCCGGCAGTGCAAAACCTCGGCCAGTCTGTTAGCCATTCTCGGCAATGACCGACCGAGACCCTCTAAGAATATTTTACTAAATTCCGGGCCGAAGCTGCCCAAATCCCGAACCTGGACAGTTCGATTGCGGTCTCGGCCGTAATCAGCGGGTGTCGGGACGAAGGGCTTCTCGGCTCTATCGGGAAGCGCCATCCCTCCACCTTCCCGGACCTTGTAGCTCGGGCCCATAAATACATCAACCGGGAGGTCCTGATGATGTCCAAGGCCAAGAGTACCACCGAAGCAATATTGGCGCCTGCCACTCTAGCAGTTCGTCCTCGACCTGAAGATCAAGAACCCTCCCGCAAACGATATCGAAGGGAGGAGTGGGACCGATACAAGCGACGGGATCCGCAGCCGCGGTACCTGCCGCTATCTGCTCCCCCTTCCCGAATGCTCATGGAGGTAAAAGGCATGCTCCGGCAGCCGGAGCGCATCAAGACAGATCTTCGCCGAAGGGACCCCCGCAAATATTGTGAATACCATCGGGAGATCAGCCATTCGACTGACGAATACCGGCACCTTCGGGAGGAAATTGATCACCTCATCAGAGAGGGCCGATTGCCACAATACCGGCGAGAGCACCCTCAACAGCAACAAAATCGGGACATCCCTGAAGCAGCCAGGCCACGACAACTCCCGAGCAAAGATGCCGCTCCTCAGCCGAAGATCACCTCGGCCCCGGTAGAAACATCGCACCAACGACCCAGTTCTGGGTCAATTATGATGATATCCGGTGGACCGGGAGAAGGATCGAGGCGTCGTCAGCTCGGCTCTGCAACAGTAGCAGCGGTCGATGTTGAGCCGAAGCGGTCTCGTCACGAAGATATTACCTTCGGCCAAGAGGATCTGACCGATATTCAGACTCCTTACGACGATGCCCTCGTTGTTAATGCTGTAATAAATAACTACGATGTTCATCGTATTTTTGTCGATAATGGAAGTGCCCCAAAGGTATTATTTTACGATTGTTTTGTAAAAATGGGCTTGAATGAGGCTAATATGAAGCCTCACCGGGGGCCTCTATTCGGTTTTAACGGTTCGCCCTACCGAGTAGAAGGCATCGTCCGGCTCCTAGTAACTATAGGTTCGGCTCCTCGACAACTGACCGTCGAAATGGATTTTGCCATTGTCAAGGTCGATTCAGCCTACAACGCTATTTTTGGCCGAAGGTTAATCGGCGGAATTGGGGCCGTACCCTTGTCCTTCCACCAGAAGCTGAAGTTCCATACCAATCACGGAATCGGTGAAGCTAAGGGGAATCAAGAAGCAGCTCGGCAGTGTTATATGATCTCGGTTAAAGGGAAGGCTGCAGCCGAATCCCTGTCAATCGAATCTTCGGCCGAGGCATCCCTAGGAGAGGAACTTATCGCCATCCCGGTTCCGGGAGGAGAAGGCCGGACTCTTATGATAGGCTCCGGCTTAGAGAAGGTTGAGGAAGAAAGACTTGCCGAGTTCCTAAAAGGGAACCTCGACGTCTTTGCCTGGTCCCCTGCTGACATGCCCGGAGTCGACCCGGAGGTAGCGGAGCATCGGCTGCATGTCGATCCTAATCTACCCCCGGTCAAGCAGAAGCGGCGTACCTTCAATCAGGAAAGGAGGATGGCCATCCAAGCCGAAGTACAAAAAGGGCTGGACGCCGGGCATCTCCGAGAGGTACACCACCCAGACTGGATCGCCAATGTGGTGATGGTGCCCAAGAAAGATGGCAAGTGGCGGATGTGCGTGGACTTCACCAACCTCAACAAAAACTGTCCGATGGATAGCTTCCCGCTGCCTCGGATAGATCAGTAGTGGACGCAACCTCCGGCCACGAGCTACTGAGCTTCCTCGACGCCTACTCAGGCTACCATCAGATTCGAATGCATCCGGAGGACGAAAGCAAGACCAGCTTCACAACTGATCTCGGTCTATACTGGTATACCCGGATGCCCTTTGGCCTGAAGAATGCTGGAGCAACATATCAACGCCTCGTCAACAGAATATTTGCTCCATAGCTCGGCCGCAATATGGAAGTCTACATCGACGACATGCTAGTAAAAAGCCGCGTCGCTACAGACCATCTGACTGACTTGACCGAGACGTTCTCCGCTCTGCGCAGATACAAAATGAAGCAAAATCCAGCTAAGTGCGCCTTCGGCGTGGCCTCCGGAAAGTTCCTCCGCTATATGGTCACTCGCCGAAGGGTGGAAGCTAACCCTGCGAAGGTCTCGGCCATTATTCAAATGCGCCCTCTGACTAACATCCGAGAAGTCCAAAAGCTGAACGGAAGGATTGTCGCCTTAAGCCGCTTCATGTCAAGGGCAACCGATTATTGCTTTCCCTTCTTCAAACTACTGAAGAAGACCAATAGCTTCTCCTGGACTGACGAGTGCCAATCGGCCTTCGAGCAGTTGAAGGTTTATCTCTCCAACATTCCCATCCTGTCCAAGCCGGTCCATGGAGAGCCGCTGTTTCTCTACCTCGCGGTATCTGAAACAGCTATCAGCGCCGTCCTCGTCCGGGAACAAGACGGCATTCAGAAGCTTGTCTATTATATAAGCCGAGCCCTCCAAGGAGCAGAGCTTCGGTATCCTGCTCTTGAGAGGCTAGCCTTAGCACTCGTCTCCTCCGCGAGAAGGCTCCGACCTTACTTCCTTGCTCATTCAATAAAGATCTTCACCGATCAACCTTTGAGGCAAGTCCTCTCTCGGCCGGAGGTATCCGGTAGGCTAGTAAAATGGGCAATCGAACTGGGAGAGTTCGACATTTCTTATGGGCCGCGGACGGCAATAAAAGCTCAAGCTTTAGCCGACTTCATCGCCGAGCTCACTCCCGAAGCACCCTCGGCTACTCGGCCGGAAGTCATAACACCAGTGGCCGAAGGCATTTCTGTTTCTCCACCTTTAGCGGACGAGTGGCTACTCTATGTTGATGGGTCCGCATGTTCCATGGGTAGCGGCGCCGAATGGATCCTGGCATCTCCAGAAGGGGTCATCATGGAGTATGCGCTGCGCTTCTCCTTCCCGGCTACCAACAATGCCGCCGAGTACGTAGCCCTCATCTCCGGCCTTCGGGCTGCCAGAAAGCTCGGCGCGCAGAACATAAAGGCGTTCAGCGACTCTCAGCTGATCGCCAGTCAAATTACCGGGGAGTATGAGGTCCGAGACGTATTAATGATATCCTATCTCCAGGTAACTCGCAAGATCCTCGCTCAATTCAATTCTTATGAAATTGTGCGGATCCCGAGAGCCGAGAATGCTCGAGCCGATGCTCTCTCCCGGCTAGCATCGACTCAGGACGGGGGAGGAGGCCGAATGATTCTCGTAGAAGAACTGGCCGAGCCAAGCCTCGAGGAGTCCGAGGTCATGCAAGTGACTGAATCTGAAGCCGAGACCTGGATGACTCCCTTAGTCACTTTCCTCCTTCGAGGAGAAATCCCGTCCGATCCGAAGGAAGCAAGACACATTCGGCAGCGCTCTTCTCACTTCCTTCTCCTGGACGGGCTATTATATAAAAAATCCTTCGGCCGACCACTCTTGCAATGCCTCGGCCCGGCCGAAGCTGACTATGCGCTGCGAGAGGTACATGAAGGGGTATGCGGAGCACATGCAGGAGGAAGGGCCCTAGCTCACAAGCTTTTAAGGCAAGGATACTGGTGGCCGACGCTCCGAGAAGACGCAACTGCCCTTGTTCGTCGCTGCGATCAATGCCAAAGGTTCAGCTCCCTCATCCACCAATCAGCAACCCTTCTAACTCCTCTATCAGACCCTTGGCCTTTCGCCCAGTGGGGAATTGACCTCCTGGGGCCCTTTCCCGTCACCACTGGCCAGAGCAAGTTCCTTATTGTGGTGGTGGACTATTTTACCAAATGGGTGGAAGCCGAACCCCTCGCGTCCATAATCGATACCAACACATGGAACTTTGTATGGAAGTCCATCATTTGCCGATACGGCATCTCTCGGGCCATTATCTCAGACAACGACAAACAATTCGACAGCCATCAGTTCAAGGACAACTGCGCCAGTTTCGGCATTCTCCACAAATTCGCGTCGGTAGCGCACCTTCGGACAAATGGCCAAGTCGAGGTCACTAACCGAAGTCTACTACAAGGATTGAAGACTCGCCTCGGCAATGCCAAGGGCCGATGGGTGGAGGAGCTGCCGAGCGTTCTATGGGCTTATCGGACTACAAGCCGAACCCCAATCGGCGAAACCCCGTTCCGCATGGCTTATGGGGTAGAAGCCGTTATTCCTATCGAAGTTAGCCTTCCCTCGCCGAGAGTTCTCACTCATAATCCGGAGACCAATGAGGAAGCCTTAAAAGATCATTTAGATCTTATAGAAGAAACAAGGGATCAAGCTCGCATTCGACTAGCGGCTTATCAGCAGCGCATGACCAGGTACCACAACACTCGAGTGAAGCCCCAAAGCTTTGAAACCGGGAGCCTCGTGTTGAGGAATGCTCATGCGTCTAAACCAACCGAAGCCGCAGGAAAGCTTTCTCCTAATTGGGAAGGACCGTATCGTATAAGGGAAGTAATCTGACGAGGAGCTTATCGGTTGGAAACCCTTTCGGGCCAACCTCTCCCTCGTACTTGGAATGTGGAACGCCTTCAGCGCTACTTCATGTAAGTTACTTCCCTCGGAATTTAGTCGGAAGGCATGAATAAAATTCTTCTTTTGAAAATATCATATCCGGTATGGTTTTCTAAGTCCGTGTAAACCGTACCGGGAGTGGCTTCGGCCATGCAAACCGTATCGGGAGCGGCATTATTCTCTAAGTCCGTGTAAACCGTACCGGGAGTGGCTTTGGCCATGCAAACCGTATCGGGAGCGGCATTATTCTCTAAAGTCCGTGTAAACCGTACCGGGAGTGGCTTCGGCCATGCAAACCGTATCGGGAGCGGCATTATTCTCTAAAGTACGTGTAAACCGTACCGGGAGTGGCTTTGGCCATGCAAACCGTATCGAGAGCGGCATGGTTTTCTAAAGTCCGTGTAAACTGTACCGGGAGTGGCTTCGGCCATGCAAACCGTATCAGGAGCGGCATTATTCTCTAAGTCCGTGTAAACCATACCGGGAGTGACTTCGGCCATGCAAACCGTATCGGGAGCGGCATGGTTTTCTAAGTCCGTGTAAACCGTACCGGAAGTGGCTTCGGCCATGCAAACCGTACCGGGAGCGGCATTATTCTCTAAAGTCCGTGTAAACCGTACCGGGAGTGGCTTCGGCCATACAAACCGTATCGGGAGCGGCATTATTCTCTAAAGTCCGTGTAAACTGTACCGGGAGTGGCTTCGGCCATGCAAACCGTATCGGGAGCGGCATGGTTTTCTAAAGTCCGTGTAAACCGTACCGGGAGTGGCTTCGGCCATGCAAACCGTATCGGGAGCGGCATTATTCTCTAAGTCCGTGTAAACCGTACCGGGAGTGGCTTCGGCTATGCAAACCGTATCGGGAGCGGCATGGTTTTCTAAGTCCGTGTAAACCGTACCGAGAGTGGCTTCGGCCATGCAAACCGTATCGGGAGCGGCATGGTTTTCTAAGTCCGTGTAAACCGTACCGGGAGTGGCTTCGGCCATGCAAACCGTATCGGGAGCAGCATGGTTTTCTAAAGTCCGTGTAAACCGTACCGGGAGTGGCTTCCGCCATGCAAACCGTATCGGGAGCGGCATTATTTTCTAAAGTCCGTGCAAACTGTACCGGGAGTGGCTTCCGGCCATGCAAACCGTATCGGGAGCGGCATTATTTTCCAAGTCCGTGCAAACCGTACCGGGAGTGGCTTCGGCCATGCAAACCGTATCGGGAGCGGCATTATTTTCCAAGTCCGTGCAAATCGTACCGGAAGTAGCTTCGGCCATGCAAACCGTATCGGAAGCGGCATTATTTTCCAAGTCCATGCAATCCGAACCCGGAGTGGCTTCGGCCGTGCGAGCCGCATCAAAAAGCAACATGATCTCGATCACAAGGAGAGCCAGTCTCGGTCGTTCATTCAGAACACAGATACGAGTGGAAGCAAAATACTTTTCATACATATATGAACAAAGTACAAAATCGGCCATACACCTTGCCGCAGCCTTTCAAAAAACAGACTAAAACCGGGACAAGCCCCCGTACTAGCTCTCGGCATCGTCGCCGTCTACGTTAACAGGAGTCTGATCGGGAGATGCCGAAGGAGAAACCTCGACCGGAACGACCTTATCAGGAACGGCCGCATCGCCTTCCTCCGGAGCCGGAGCTCTTTCGGCCTTAAGTTTTTTCCACCAGGCTAGAAGCTCATCGCCTTCCTCGTCCGTCGGAAGGCCGATGCCGGTCAGATCTACGGCCGGGCACGCCTTTTGGGCGATAGCCAGCCCTAGACTGAATACGGACGACGCCGCCTCGAGTCGAGCCTCCATTATCTCCTCGGCGAAATCCGGGCCGGCCTTATAGCTTGCCACAGCTGTACGAGCAGCCTCTTCGGCCTTAGCCTTCATATCTGCCTTCAGAGACGAGATCTCCTCGGCGTGACGACGGTGCTCCGTGACCCGCTGTTCGGCCTTGTCCTGGATCTCGGCCTTAAGAATTGTGTTTTCAGTCCGGGCCGTTTCCAGTTCCTTCTCGACCTTCTCCCTCTCCTGCTCGGCGGATGCGGCCAAGTCCCCATCTGTACAAGCCCCTCCTCTTCCTCGAAGAGCTCCGCAACATCATACGGAGCCTCGGCCTCCAGGAGGTGCACGATATGGAGCTGATCGGGATTAAGAGAAGGCGGATCGGAGAGGCCTTCGGCCAGTGGTGCCCATTCAGTAGGGAAGGGCCACATGCTCTTCTCCTTCTCCGGAAGAGAGACAAAGAGGAAGCTCTTCTTCCAATGGTGAATGGACGAAGGCTTCCCGGAAAAAATACCCCGGCCGAAGCGGGGGACGAAGCAGTACCAATCGGATTTTCCCTGCGGTTGTATCTTGAAGAGATAGTGAAAGATGTTTACCGAAGGGAGGGCGTCAATATAGGCGTTCACAGCCAAAAAGGCGTAGACTGTCCGCCAAGAATTCGGGAAGAATTGGGACGGGGCCAATCCGTAGAAGCACAGAAGGTTGATAACAAAAGAAGGAAGGGAAAGACGAAAGCCCGCCCGGAAGCTCTGCTCATAAATAGAAAAGCAGCCCGGTCGGGCGGAGTTAGCCCTGGTGTTCTTCCCGGGCCGATAAGGAAAGATCCAAGCTGGAAACTGATAGTAGGAAGCGATGGTCTTGACCCCATCGTCAGTAAGAGTACAGATCGCATCGGCAACAGTCTCGGCCCGACGCCGGCCGGAGGTAGAAGCCTGGGCTACAGCCGGAACCTCCTCGGCCTCTTCAGCCCGAGACACCTCGGCCTCATCCGCTATATCAGAAACAAGGGAATTAGAAGAAAGGGGAGATGACAAGGAAGACTCGGGAGGCCGGGATGAAGAGCAAGAAGAATAATCTTCGGCCAAAGAGCTACCCTCGGCCGAAGGAGAGCTACTGGACATGAATCACGGAGCAGAATTGAGGCTTACCCTCAAACAAAGTCTCCTCGACTGCCAACGGCCTCTCGGACAACAGACAGAGCTTCCCGACGACAGACAGGGCGCCCTCAAACACCCCCGATGGCTCGCTCTTCGCCGGAGAAGCAGGAACGCTTGGAGAAGACGCTCGCAGGAAAGCACAGGCGCAGGGGAAGAAGAAAGCGGAACAGTGCCCTGGGGAGAGGGGCTCCTATTTATAAGGAAGGTTGAAGGCATTCCCCGCCGAAATCAACGGCCGAGATCTTCCTCCTCCTCGGCGCCGCTTCCCTCAGATGCGCGCCACGTGTACTGTCCTTCGGCAATGATAACGGTCGGGCTACCGGATCGAGAGAAAGCTATCAACGGCCGGACGCGGCCTAACCCTTCGGCTGATCATCCGGATACTTGCCACGTGTTCCGATCCGCGTGCCGGAAGCAGAAGAGGCGGCGATCCGAGTGAAGTCTTGGGCAGAGAGCCGAAGTGACCCGCGATCCGCGTGATCACCAATTACGGCTAGGATCTTTTTGTGCTTTCGGCAAACCGGTTAGATGTACGACGCGTGTCCTGTGTTTTCTCACGACACGACCGTTCGGACGGGAAGCTAGACGCCTTTTCCGTGCTTTTTTCAGGAGTCCTGACACGTTCAGAAGACTCGTCCCTTCGCAACCGAGGACGAAGGCATCCGTCGCTAAGTTTCGGCCTGAAACGAAGGTACCAATAACGAGGACCCGGCCTAAGACAAAGCTGATTGTTTCCAGCCCTCGGCCGACCGAAGGCAGTTCCTTTTTTACGACGAAACAGAGTAAAAGTTTCAGACAGCACATGCCGTGTTACTCCTCCGAGGAGGCTTCGGACTTTACTCTCGCCATCTCATGAAACTGAGGAAGACAAGAGTGGGGGGCTATGTGATGGGGCAGAATCCGATTCGGCCCATTAAAACAAGCCCAACACTGATATCAGTCCAACAGCAGTAGTAAAAGGCCCACTGGCAGCCTTTGGCCCATTAGCAGCCCAGCAGCCCTCGGCCCAGTAAGCAGTCCAGTGGTCCTCGGCCCATCAGCGGCCCAGCAACCTTCGGCCCATCAGCGGCCCAATAGCCTTCGGCCCATTAGCGGCTCAGCAGCCCTCGGTCCAGTAGGCTCCAGCCCACTAAGCGGCATCTGGCCCATCAGCGGCCCAAACCCCTTCGGCCCAGTAGCCGTATCCGGCCCACTCCGGTGGGAGGGTTAGGCACTATGGCGGTTTACCAGTAAACCTAGAACATAGTCCTATATCTGCTGCCACCATTAAGCAACCTCTATCCTCCGCTATAAATACACGGCTATTTATTACCAACGGTATGTCTTCGAGACATAAGGACTACAGTCCAAAAAGCATTAAAGCTACTTCTTCCTCTTCTCTGACTTCTGAATCGAATCATCTTCATAAGCTAACTTAGCCATTGGAGGGGGTTCCTTAGGGCCGAAGCCCGGGACTCCTACTGACTGGTTCTTCTTCTTCTTTCCCTCCTTCTGCAGGGGCTCGGTTTGAATCTTCGCCGACCTCTCCGAGTCGGTATCGGCCGCCGACTTCGGATCTTCTCCCTCCGGTCTCGACGCCTTTCGCAGGCTGGTTCGCCTCGTCCGAAGGAGTTTCGGCCACGCCTTCTGCAGGCTGGTACGCATCGTTCGAGGGAGTCTCGGCGTCGCTCCTGGCGAGTTCTCGCCCGGGCACCTCTCGGCCTCGAATCCTCGGCCCCGTCTCCGCCCTCGCCTCGTTCCGGATCCCCGTCGGTCCTCTTCACCGATTCGATCAAGCTTCGGATCCAATCTTCGGATTCCAACCCCGGAACCCGACCGTGATAGCTTCAGCTACATCAAATCTTATGGCCTTAGAATATATAACACAATAAGGTTGATTGTGTTTTTTCGTAGGATATACATAAGTTAGATTAAAATTGTTAATTCTCATGTTTTTACATTCTAAGACTGGTGACAATAAATGGCATACACATACGAGTTACGAATCAACAAAATGCAGAGAAAGTCTTGAGAAAATTGAGCCACATGAATAACCGCTTCATAAATGTTATCTTATGAAAGAATGATTGCCTTGAAATGACGAACACTGGATTTCATGTTATTCAGATACAGTAATGGGCACATTGCATGACTAGACTCTTTATGATTTCTTGAGGGTGAGGTGGTTTTGTTTTTTGTTTTTAGCAAAGAGGAGATTTGTGGCTCTTGGTAAGCAATTGCGAGTCGGGACCGCGCATTAAGTTTGCACATCAAGTCTTGCCGATCGATTTATTTTGGACAGAAATTTTACGACATTAGTTGACTCTTGTGTATGTTTTCTCGATGCATCGTAGTATGTGGTCCCATAAGAAAATAGGGCACAAATGACAAAGTAGGGTGAGTGTGTTCTTAAGTTTGTGTTTGCTAAGCAATATCATAATTTAAATAAATAAATATGCATTAAGGAAACTTAAATTCATACAAGGACCTAAAAACAAAATATATGATTTTACGGTCGCTATTTAAGAAGTTGAATTCATGAGAATAGCTAAACGAGAAAGGGAAAGAAAAGAGATTTAGAGGAGAAGGAAAGATTATATTGAATTTTAAGTTAGTTTATTATGTTTACAAATGAAAAACAAAATGCATTTGAGGTAGTGGATCGTTATGCAAGGTGCCTTATTTGAAGTATATTTGAGTGTTTGATTGAAATTCCAATGGAAAACTAGAGTGATAATTTAGCTTTTTGTTTTGTTAATATACTAGAATATTATTTGGTTCCAAATGAAAAATAAAATACATTTGAAATTCCTTGTTTAAAATTTCAATTCGAGAGTAGAGTGATAGTTTAACATTGTAGGTAATTGATATTCTAAGTTTAAAATGTAATAACCTCTTTCTAGGGCAAAACCTCTATGGTTTTGTTTAGAGAGAAGCATCAATGTTTCTAAATTTAAGAGAGATAAGATTTACAGTTCTTAGTACATAGTTGGAGGCATCAAATCGAAGTCAATTCGACAATATCTTAACAACTGCTCGGGCTAAATGAATCTCTTTTCAGGTAGGTGATACATTAATACTCCTTCTTCACTTTCTAACTTTAACATAAGATTTGTAGTTCCTAGTTAGTAGAAGGCAATGATACATATGATTTTATGGTAGTTATTCGAAAAGTTGAATTCACGAGAGTAGCTAAACGAGAAAGGGAAAGAAAAGAGATTATGAGAGAAAGGAAAGATTATATTGAACTTTAAGTTAGTTTATTATGTTTGCAAATGAAAAACAAAATACATTTAAAGTAATTGATCATCATATAGGGCGTCTTATTTGAATTATGTTAAGTGTTTGATTGAAATTCCAATGTAAAAACTAGAGTGATAATTTAACTTTTTGTTTTATTAATATACTAGAATATTATCTGGTTTCAAATGAAAAAAAAAATACATTTAAAATTCCTTATTTAAATTTCATATTTAAGAGTAGAGTGATTGTTTAACAATATGGGTAATTGATATTTCAAGTTTAAAATATAATAACCTCATTTTGGAACTAACACCTCATGGTTTTGTTTAGAGGGAAGCATAAATGTAATGACCCACCACCCTATAATCGGAAACCCGATTACTAAATGGGTATCAGATCATTATTTACGGGTTCACACCTAGATCTCATACGACACGTTTGGAGGAGTAAGTGTTAAACAAAGCTAAATATAACAATCTCATGGACTTCAAGGAAAGTACAAGTGCGCAGGAAGTAAATTAGTAGTGTCTGTATGCAGTCCAACAATAATTACATGGTCCAAAGAATTAAATATGTACAGGTAGAAGCAAAGTATAACAATATCAGGGCATATCCCGGAACCGAGATAGCTGCTGGCGGTGGAGGTGGTGGTGGTAGTGGTAAGAGGTAGATAGGTGTTGGAGTGGTGGAAGAGGAAGAAGGGTAAAGAGAAAGGAAAGGGGGAAACGGAGGGGATCGAAGAGAGGGAAGAGAGAGAGTGAGAAGGAGATAATGAGAGAAATAAGGGAAGGTTCGGGGTGTTAAACCGAAACAGATAAGATCACGTCGTCCTATGCAGACGCCATTCATGTGACACGTCGGAGGCGTACTCTAGCAGAATGTCTGAATCGCGTTGTCCATCAAAGACGCCGTTTAGACGATATGACCGGGGCCATACACACGTGCCCCAATGTCCGTCCACGCGGTACAATAAGCAAGCTACCTAAATGACGTCCGTACAGACCGACGCCATTCGAAAGGCGTCGTGCACCTTAGACGTCGTTTAGAAGGCATGCCCCTGACGCACCGGGGCCTAAACTAAGGGGTCTGGCTCCGAAACCGACCCAATAACTGTACCCGAAACCTCAATCCTTACAATAAATGTTTCCAACTTTAATATAGATAAGATTTACAGTTCTTAGTATATAGTTGTGGGCATCAAATCGAGGGCAACTCGACAATATATTAGCAGCTGCTCGGACCTGGATGAATTTCTTTTGAGGTAAGGTGATACATTAATACTCCTCTTCAGTTTCTAACTTTAACATAAGATTTGTAGTTCCTAGTAAGCAGAAGGCATTAAATTTATGATAGTTTGACAATATCTCAGTAGCAACTTGAACTTCAATGAATCTCCTTTTATGCATTTCTTCTCCTCCTTTGATTTCTATCTTTAACATAGATAAAATTTGTAATTTTTACTAGGTTGTTAGGGGCATCAAATTGGGGGTAGCTCGACAACATCTTTGAGTAGATCTGATTTCGGTGAATCTCTTGTAAGGTGATACATTCCTACTTTACGTTTGGTTTCTAACTTTAACATAAGGTTTGTAGTTCTTAGTAAGTAGGCAGATAAAATTACAGGCAATTTAACTATATATCTCAGCAGCAACTCGGACTTCGATGAATCTGCTTTCCGGTAGGGTGATATAGTGCTTCTCCTCCTTTGGTTTCTATCTTTAACATAGATAAGATATGCAATTTTCAGTAAATAGCTGGAGGCATCAAATTGAGGTAGCTCGGTAATATCTTCGTAGTTGCTCTAATTTTAATGAATCTCCTTTTAAGTAAGGTGATACATTCCTACTTATTCTTTGGTTTCTAACATTAATATAAGATTTGTAGTTCTTAGTAAGAGGGAAGCATCAATTTGGGGTAGCTCTCAGCAGTAACTCAAACTTTGATGAATCTTGTTTTCGGTAAGATAATACATTCCTTCTCCTCCTTTTGTTTCCAACTTTAACATAAGATTTGTACTAGAAAGGCATCAAATTGGGGGAAGCTCGACAATATGTCAGCAATAACTTGGACTTCAATGAAACTCCTTTCAGATAAGGTGATATATCTTGCTCCTCTACTAGTTTCTAACTTTAACATAGATAATATTTGCAGTTTTAAATAAATAGTAGGAGCTAAGGGTGGCCCTGAGTCGAGCCACTCGTCAAGTTTGGCTTGGCACATTTAATCAATCGAACCAAGCCCGAGGTTTAATTTAGGCTCGTTTAATCAAAAGTGTCAAGCTCAAGCTTGACTTAGCTCAACTCGCCTGGCTCGCGATCTGGCTCGACGTAAAAATATTTAATTAATTTATATTATACTATGTAAAACTTCCCTAACCAAATGTAACCCAATGTAAATAAGCCCACTATGTCAACACCGCCTTACAGGTCTCCAACTTAATGAAACATTTACATAAGTTTTGAACAAGATTATTATGAGCACTGATAAAATAATTAGGCTTTCGATTTCGAACTAAACTTTCGGAACTCCAAGTCGCTAGCTGGGAGGAGCGAGAGAGAGAGGGCAATGAGGTTCTCGAATGGCGCAAAGCTAAGGTGAGTTAAGACGACGAAGGCTTCTATGGGGCCTGGTACGAGGCCAAGGTTGTTTTCAGCATGTCTAAGACCTACTGTTACTCTGTCTTCTACGACCACCTCTTGCCAACAATGCTAATGGTGAAACTCAGGTGCCTCCCCCGCCCCAGGAGATCGTAGCATATGGGCATGTACAGCACCACCCCCTTGCTGTGGCTGACCATTTGTGCCACACCAGCCCATAGAGACCTGGTAGGTTGGCATAATGCTGGGTGGTGGACAGGGGTGGTGGTAGCTGAGCCCACTAGGGGGCAGTGGGGGCTGCTATACGATGTGCTTCCCTAGCCCATGAGAGAAGATGAATTTTATGGCAAGGGGCCTCTAAGCCTCTAAGCCCACCTCGAGTGGGTCCATCCTAACAGGAGCATGCGAGCAAGCCTTCTTTCCTTGTACACCCCTCAAGTGGGATTCACAGTTGAGACTTTTTAGTCTGAAATTGGTTACTTTATAAAAACTTCAACCTACTTTCTCTTTAAATCTCAAGCCTCCCTCTAGGTGGTGGTAGCTGAGCCCACTAGGGGGCAGTAGGGGCTTCTATACGATGTGCTTCCCTAGCCCATGAGAGAAGATGAATTTTATGGCAAGGGGCCTCTAAGCCCACCTCGAGTGGGTCCATCCTAACAGGAGCATGCGAGCAAGCCTTCTTTCCTTGTACACCCCTCAAGTGGGATTCACAGTTGAGACTTTTTAGTCCGAAATTGGTTACTTTATAAAAACTTTAACCTACTTTCTCTTTAAATCTCAAGCCTCCCTCTACTGGACCTTCCCAAGTTAAACGATTCGACTGTTTCTGACTGGGTGAGCTCAGTTGATTAGCGGGGTTAACTTAGAAGTGTTCTAACGAGCAGAGCTCGAGTCGAGTTTGAGCTAAGATCCTTTCCTGACGAACTGAGCTCGAGCCCATAAAAGGAGTGAGGGGGTAGGCTCGAGCTCGAGTAATTTTGGGCGAGTCGAGATCGATCGAGTTAAAGCTCGGTTGTACTCGGCTCGTGGCTACCCCTAGTTAGAGCCATCAAAATGGGGGGCAACTCAATAATATCTTAGCCGTAAATCGTTCTTTGATGAATCTCCTTTTAAGGTAAGGTGATGCATTTCTACTCCTCCTTTGGTTTTATTTGTAAGGCATCCATTTCGGGGCAGCTCAATAGTATCTTAGAAACAACTTAAACTTCGAAGACTCTCCTTTTAGGTAAGGTGATACATTCTTACTCGTCCTTAGATTTCTTAATTTCTCCTCCCTTGGTTTCCAACTTTAAGATAAGGTTCCTAGCAACTAGAAGATATCCAATTGGCGGCTGCTCGACAATATCTCATCAACGACTTCGGCTTTAATAAATCTCCTTTTAAGTAAGTTGATACATTCTTGCTCCTCCACTAGTTTTCTAGCTTTAAACATAGATACATTTGCAGTTTTTACGAAGTTGTTGGAGTTCTAGGGGTGGCTATAAGCTGAGCCTCTCGTAAGTTACTCGAGCTCGGCTCATATAATCAATCGAACCAAGCCCAAGCTCTAATTTAGGCTATTTGATCAAACGAGCTAAGCTCGGGCTTGAGCTAATTCGGCTTACCTAGTGAGCTGGCTTAAAGTAAAAATATTTAGTTAATTTGTATATTCTATGTCAAACTTCCACAGCTAAAGGTAAACCAACCCTCATACCAGCACTGTCTCGCAAGTCCCCTGAGCCCACTAATGTTTACATAAGTTTTGAACAAGATTATCATGACCAAGAATAAACCAATTAGCCTCTCGATCTCGAACTAAACTTTTGGAACTCCAGGTTTCTAGTACGTGTACGGGAGGAACTCCTAGGTGCACCTACCACCCAGGTCCCGTTACTTTGGCCTTTCAAAAGCTCTCTACACCTTTGGCGAAGTGGGTGGAGGGGGGGATGAGGAGGGCTTCCTAGGGGCCTGGTATGCGGCTAGTGTTGTTCGCACCATGTACAAGACCTACTACTATTCTGTCGTCTACAACCTCCTCATGGCCGACCATGCCAAGGCGGAACTTGGGAGCCCCGCTTGCCCCAGGAGATCGCGACGTACGGGTGTGTGCGGTATTGGCCCCTTGTTGTCGTAGGCCATTTACGATGCGCCAACCTATGGAGGCATAATAGGTTGGCACAACGCTAGATGGTGGATGGGGGTGGTGGTAGCCCCCAGGGGGAAGTGGGGGCTGCTAGTGTTGTTCGCACCATTTAGAAGACATGCTACTACTCTGTCGTCTACAACCTCCTCATGGCCAACCATTCCAAGGCGGAACTTGGGGGCCCCGCTTGCCCCAGGAGATTGCAGCGTACGGGTGTGTGCGGTATTGGCCCTTCCTGTAGTAGGCCGTTTACGACGCGTCAACCTATCGAGGCCTAATAGGTTGGCACAATGCTAGATGGTGGATGGGGGTGGTGGTAGCCCCCTAAAAGGAAGTGGGGGCTGCTATAACAGTGTGCTTCCTAAGCCTATGGGAGAAGATGAAGTTCACGGGAGGGGACTTCCAAGACTCCAAGCCCACCTTGAGTGGGTTGATGACGTATGGGTCTATACTGACGAGAGTAGGGTAGGGAGCCATACAATTGTGGCGTTTTAGTCTGACATCAGTTGCTTTGCGAAAATGTCACCCCACTTTCTCTTTAAATCTCATGCCTCCCTCCCTCTACTGCACCTTCTTAAGTTCAGCAATTTGACTGTTTCTAGTTGCGTGAACTCATATTATTGGCTTGAGTTAACTTAAAAGTGTTTTACCGAGCCGATCTCGAGTTGAGTTCGAACTAAGTTCATTTCTTGGCGAGCCAAGGTTAAGTCTACAAAATGAGCTTAGGGTAGGCTCGGGCTTGAGCTTGAATAATCTTAGTGTAGGTCAAGCTTGAGCAAGTTAAACCTCGCCTCAGCTCGGCCCGACTGATGGTCAGCTGTAGTTGGAGCCATCAATTTGGGGAAAGCTTGACAATATCCTAGCAATAAATCTTTCTTCGATAAATCTCCTTTCAAGTAAGGTGATACATTTTCGCTCCTCCTTTGGTTTCTAACTTTAATATAGGATTTATACTTCCTACTAAGTAGGAGGCATTAATTTAAGGCCAACTCAACAATATCTCAGCAGCAACTTTGGCTTCGAAGAATCTCCTTTAAGGTAAGGTGATACAATATCTTAACAGCAACTCCGACTTCGATGAATCTCCTTTCGGGCAAGGTGATACATTCCTGCTCCTTTGGTTTCTAACTTTAACATATTTGCAGTGTTTAGGAAGTAATTAGGGCCATTATGTTGGGGGTAGCTCGGTAAAAACTCCGTAGTAACTCGGACTCGATGAATTTCATTTAAGGTAAGGTGATTACATTTTCTCTCCTTTTGTTTTGTTTTTTTTATTGGTTCGAAGATCAAGGAATTATGATCTTATCAAATTAGATGTTAATTTTTATAATAAACTAGAATGATTAGATTGTTTGATTAAAATTAAACTAAAAAGTAGACTGATAGTTTAACAATATAGGGGATTAATGTTGTGGACCTAGAACGTATGTGTTACATAAGTCTCCCAGGTTAAAATTGTAAATCTGATGTCTTTATTTTCTTAGACTATGGTGATGATAAATGGCATACATATAAGAGTTAAGAATCAACAAGATGCAGAGGAAGTCCTGTGAAAAGTTAGCCACATAAAGAACTGCTTAATAAATGTTATCCTTATAAAAGAATAATTGCCTTGAAATGATGAACGCTCATGTTATCCGAATACTCTTATTATGGAACCCTTTTGAAGTCATAATTAGTTTAGTTCACAGTACTGGGAACACTGCATGACTAGACTCTTTATGATTTCGTGAGCGTGAAGCACTAGTGTTTCTGGTTTTAGGTAAAGAGGAGATATGTGGTTCTTGGCAAGTAGTTGTTGGTCGGGACCACACACTAAGTTTGCACACCAAGTCTTGCCAATCGATTGATTTAGGATAAATGTTTTACCACATTTGTTTGTTCTTATTTTCTAGATGTATCGTAGTATACGGTCAAAAATAGGGCACAAATGACAAAGTAGAGTGAGTGTGTTCACTTTGTATTTGCTAAGTAGTATCATAATTTAAATAAATAAATATACATTAAGGCAACTAAAATTCATAAAAGTACCTAAAAGCGAAATATATGATTTTACGATCGCATATCGAGAAGTTGAATTCATGAGAGTACGTAGATATGAATACACACGTCGTACACTAATACATAGTGTCAGCACCAGGTGTGGACATGTAAGGATACATACACATGGTCAGTACTTACGTGTTCCCCTTACTCCTATGCGGTCCTTCGACCGTTCGAAAATGTTCTTAGAGCTCTTTAAGAAACAACAGTACCGAAGAAAGGATTAGGGAAGGTGATTATATTGAATGTATAAGATAGTTTATTGTGTTTGAAAACGAGAAATATAATACATTTGAGGGAATGGATCATCAGGCAAGGTGGCCTATTTGAAGTATAGTTAACTGTTTGATTGAAATTCTAATATAAAACTAGAGTGATAGTTTAACTTTTTGTCTTCGCAATATACTAGAATTTTATCTGGTTCCAAATGAAAAACAAAATACATTTGAAGTAATAGTTCATCATACAAGGCCTTATTTGCGGTTTAAGTAACGTTTTGATTAAAATTCTAATACAAGCATAAAATGATAGCTTAACAATGTAAGTAATTGATATTCCAAGTTTAGAATATAATAGCCTTGTTTTGGGACGAAGCCCTTTATGGATTTGTTTGGGGAGAAGCATCAACGTCTCTAACTTTAACATATATAAGATTTGCAATTCTTAGTACATAGTTGGAGGCATTAACTTGACGGCAACTCGATAATATCTTAGCAGGAACTCAGACTTGGATGAATATCTTTTTAGGTGTGGTGATACATACATGTTCCTCCTTTGGTTTTTAAAATATAAGATTTGTGGTTCCTAAGTAAGTAGAAGGCATCAAATTAGGGGCAGTTCGTCAATATCTCAACACTAACTTGGACTTTGATGAATCTCCTTTCAGGTAGGTGATAAATTCCTTCTCCTTCTTTGGTTTCTATCTTTAACATAGAGAAGATTTGTACTCTTTAGTAGGTAGCTAGAGGCATCAAATTGGGGGTAGCTTGACAATATCTTAGGAGCAACTCGTATTTCGATGAATCTCTTTTTCAGGGTAAAGTGATACATTACTGCTTCTCCTTTAGCTTCTAACTTTAATATAAGATTTATAGTTCCTAACAAGTAGTAGAAGGCATTAAATTGGGGGCAGCTTGACAATATCTCAGTAACAACTTGGACCTCAATAAATCTCCTTTCAGGTAAGGTATTATATTCATGCTCTTCGTCTAGTTTCTAACACATTTGTAATTTTTAATAAGCAATTGGAGCTACGGCTGGCCACGAGTCGAGCCACTCGCGAGATACTCGAGCTCGGCTCCAATCAGGCTCGACTTGGCTAGGCTAATTTAATCAATTGAACCAAGCCTCAGTTGTAATTTAAGCTGGTCTAATCAAACAGGCCAAGTTCGAGCTTGACCCAACTCGACTTAGCTTGCTCGTGAGCTAGCTCGAGGTAAAATATTTAATTAGTTTATATATATTTTATATCATACTTACACAGTCGAAGGAAACCAACCCTCATAAGCCCACCATGCCAACATCGCCTCATAGGCCTCAACCTACTAAACGTTTACATATGTTTTGGATAAGATTATCATTAGCAATGATAAAACTTCTAGAACTCTAGGTTCCTAGCACGAGCATAGGAGGAGCTCTCAGGGAGGACCACCACCAAGGTCCTATTATCGTCACTTGTCCAAAGCTCTTTACAACTTTAGTAAAGTGGTGGGGTAGGGGGGAAGGGGGAAAGAGAGAGAGAGGGTAATAAGGTCCTTTAATGGCGACGAAGTGTAGGTGAGCTGGGACGATGACCATATCTAAGACTTGCTGCTACTTTGTTGTCTATGCCTACCTCCTTGATGACCATGTCGATGGCAAAATGCAGGAGCCCGATCTGCTGTGGGAGATCGTGGCATATGAGCACATGCAGCACCGCCTTCTTGTCTAGAAGGCCATTTGTACCGCATCAGTATGTGGAGGCCTGGTCTGCTAGCACAACGCTGGGTGGTGGATAGGGGTGGTGGTGGCCGAGCCTACTGAACGGAAGTAGGGTCGGCTATACGGTGTGCTTCCCTAGTCCGAAGCAGAAGATGAAGTTTTTGTCATGGGACCTCTAAGGCTCCAAGCCCACCTCGAAAGGGTCGATAATGTGTAGGTTCATGCTGACGGGAGTACGTTGGCTACCCTTCACCCACCTCCCTCCTCTGGATGGGATTTACAGTTGGGCCTTTTTAGTTTGACATCAGTTACTTTATAAAAACTTCACCCCAATTCCTCTTTAAATCTCAAGCGTCCTTATTGTACCTTCCCAAGCTCAATGATTCCACTATTTCTGGGTAGGTGAACTTAGTTTATTATTAGCTGAGTTAACTTAAAAGTGTTCTAATGAGCTGAGCTCGAGATGAGTTTCTTTCCTGGTAAGCCAAACTCGAGCCCACAAAATGAGCTCGGGCTAGGCTTGGGCTCAAGCTCGATCTCAAATAATCTTGGTCGAGTCGAGCTTGAGCAAGTTGAAGCTTGGCTCCACTCGATTTATACGCACACCTAACTGGAGCCATCAAATTTTGGGGAGCTCCACAATATCTTAGAAGCAAATCGTTCTCCGATGAATCTCCTTTTAGGTAAGGTGATACATTTATGCTCCTCTATTGGTTTCTAACTTTAACATAAAATTTGTATTCCTAGTATGAAGGGGACATCAATTTGGTGGAGCGATATCTTATTAGTAGTTCTTCTATACAAGTGGTAGAGGTTGTCTCGGGACAGTCCGACAGTGTCCGAGTACATCGTCAAATTTGATAATAATTGCCTTAGGTATGGCGTCGGCGAGGATAGTAGGGTCACCTTATCAAGGTTTTGGGCAGGGTTGTAAGAGAGCATCCAATGTGACCTATTCTTACATAAGGTGATCACACTAAAGCAGGCCTATCAAATTGCCTTAAATGTGGAATGATTTTAGAAGCCCTCTAGGCCCCCCATTCTCCAACAGCCCGACCCCCGGGGTACGACCAGTCGCTCCATGCACTTAGTTGAGAGGTCCGAAACTATTCCCATCACTTCTGCGAGGGCTCCTATTGCCATTACCCTAAGTCCTTCCTCACCCCTACCTCTAACCACCCTGGCTCAGACTTCCACCATCCCTCAAACTAAGAGGAGAGATGATAGAGGTCTTGTAATCATTGCTTTAGGTGCCATAGGGTTGGCCACTATGCTAGTCAGTGCCCACTAGGTCCCTTATAGTTGAGTCAGAACCCGATACCCCTCTCCTTACTCATGAGGAGGAGAACTACAAACTTGACCCATCCCTAGCCTAGGAGTTTAAGGAGAACGATGCTACTTTAGGATGCGTATATAGTGGGGACACCAGAGCCGAGGACATTATGGACTCGCCTACGGGCATTAGGCTTGGTATAGTGAGATGCATTCTTACACAGACCAAGGAGGATGAATGGCGTCGAACCTCTATCTTCCACACCTACAATAGGATAGCCGACCAATCATGCAAGATCATAATTGACATCAACACAATCTCCATTGATTGTGTCTCCCATATGAGGTTGGATCGAGAGACTCACCTTGAGCCTTACCAAGTCCCGTGGATTAATGCCTTATTCATATCCATCAGGACACTACCTAGTACCCCTTCAGTTCCAATCCTATCGGAGGCCGATTTGGTGTGACGGTCCTTCCTATGGATGTAAGAAGCCTCATCTTGGGTAGGCTATGAATTTATGATGAGGACGCCACCTTGCTTGGCATGACCAACATCTTGTCTTCAAGTATGATGTTAGAAAGATTCTCTTGCATCCCTCCCCACCTAAGACCCTCGCCAAGGGAGAGGCCCCATCTCAGGAGAAGCTGCCTACCATGCCTTCACCTTCACCTTCACCTAGCCCTTCCCCACTCAGCCCTTCCTTATCCAATCCACCCAACCAAGAACATGTCTTAAAATTAAAGGCAAGGGTGTCTCTTTATATGATCAAGGCAAGTGAATTCGAGGGAGAAGTTGTCGAGGGAGCCCCAGTTTGGGCTATCTTGATGAGTGAGCCATCTGAGAGTTATCCTATCCCATAGGTTGACGAAGTGGGAGCCATCCTAGACAAGTATCACGATGTGTTCCCCAAAGATCTTCCAGATCAACTACCACCCATGCATGACATACAACACGCTATTGATTTCGTCCCTGAATCCAACTTGCCCAGTTTGTCTCACTATCGCTTGAATCCCACCGAGCATATAGAATTATAGAGAAAGGTTGAGGAACTCATTGGGAAGGACTTTTTGAGAGTCAGTACTAGCCCCTGTGTTGTGCCAGCCCTCTCGACTCCCAAAAAGGATGGCACTTGGCAAATGTGCGTTGACAGTCTTGCCATCAATAGGATCACTGTGAAATATAGGTTCCCCATTCCTCGACTTGACGACATGCTTGACATGACGGCGGGAGCCACCATCTTTTCTAAGATTGACCTGAAGAGCGGGTATCATCAGGTCTGGATCCGGCTAGGGGATGAGTGGAAGACAAATTTTAAGACCAATTATGGTCTTTATAAGTAGCTTGTCGTGCCTTTGGATTATCGAATGCCCCCAGCATCTTCATGAGGTTGATGACTCAAGTCCTGCGACCCTTCATGGCTTCCTTTGTTGTTGTCTACTTTGATGACATTCTCATTTACATTAGGACAAGAGAAGACCATTTGAGCCACCTTTGCCAAGTTTGCGAGGTGCTGAGTAAAGAGACCTTGGATTTTTTTTACTGATCAAGTGACCTTCTTGGGTTTCATAGTATCCCATAGGGGAGTTTTCGTCGACCCTGAAAAGGTCAAGGCCATTGTTGAGTGGACCCAGACTATGAGCATCCATGATATTCGAAGCTTACATTGATTAGCATCTTTCAACAAAGATTCATTAGGGGATTCAACACTGTTATGGCCCAGATCATGGATTGCATCTGTAAGGAGTCTCTTGGGTGGAGAAGCTTTGTTGTTTCTAACTTTAACATAAATAAGATTTGTAGCTCTTAGTATATAGTTAAAGGCATCAAATCGAGGGCAACTCGACAATATCTTAGCAGCAGCTTAAACTTTAATGAATCTCTTTTTAGGTAAGGTGATACATTCATGCTTCTCCTTCAATTTCTAACTTTAATATAAGATTTGTAGTTCCTAGTAAGTAGAAGACGTGAAATTGGGGGCAATTCAAAATATCTTAATAGCAACTTCAACTTCGATTAATCTCCTTTCAGGAAAAGTGAGTCCCCTTTCATATAAGATTTGCAACTAGGTAACTTGTCAATATCTTAGCAGTGGCTCGAATTTCGATAATTAACCTTTTAGGTAAGGTGACATTCTTGCTTCTCGTTTTATTTTTACTTTAACATAAGATTTGTAATTCCTAGTATGTAGGAAGCATCAAATTAGGGGCAAGTTAACAATATCTCAGCAATAACTTGGACGTCGATGAATTTCCTTTCAGGTAAGGTGATACTTTCCTTCTTCTCCTTTGGTTTCCAACTTTAACATAACTTTTGTAGATCCTAGTAGGTAGAAGTCATCAAATTATGGGCAACTCGAGAATATCTCAGTGACAACTTGTGCTTCAATAAATCTCCTTTTAGCTAAGGTGATAAATTCGTGCTCTTCTTTTAGTTTCTGACTTTAACATAGATAACATTTGTAATTTTTTTAAAATAGTTAAAGCTAGGGGTGGCCATGAGCAGAGCCACTCGCGAGCTACTTGCGCCTAAATCTAGTCAGGCTTAGCTCGATTCGGCTCATTTAATCGTTCAGACCAAGCCCTAGCTCTAATTTGTGCTCGTCTGACATGCTAAGTTGGAGATTGAGCCAGCTCGGCACGGCCGGCTCGCGAGTTGGCTCGAGGTAAACAAACACTCATAAGCCCACCATGCCGACAGTACCTCATAGGCCCCCTAGGCCTACTAAAATAAGTTTTAAACAAGATTATTATGTGCAATGATAAAACAATCAGGCTTCTAATCTCGAACTAAACTTTCGGGGATCTAGGTTCCCAGCGCGTATACAAGAGGGACTCTTAGGTGCCCCTACTACCAAGGTCCCATGGCTGTTGCCTGTCTAAAGCTCTCAGCACCTCTGGCGAAGTA
Organism: Zantedeschia hybrid cultivar; assembly: GCA_030544215.1. Lineage (NCBI taxonomy): Eukaryota > Viridiplantae > Streptophyta > Magnoliopsida > Alismatales > Araceae > Zantedeschia > Zantedeschia hybrid cultivar. Next base: position 49,996,400 of record JARZZO010000009.1, read on the forward strand.
GTGGTGTGTGGGGGGGGGGGAGGGGGGGGGAGAGGGTAACGAGGTTCTGCAATGGTGACAAAGTGGAGGTGAGCTGGGACAATGAGGGCCTCCTGGGGGCTTGGTACGAAGCCAAGGTTGTTCGCACCATGTCCAAAACCTGCTGCTACGCCGTCGTCTATGACCACCTCTTAGCCGACCATGCCATAGCGAAACTTGGGAGCCCTAATCGCTCTAGGAGATCACGACGTACAGGCACGTGCAACGCTACCCCCTTACCGTGGCAAGCCGTTTGCGCCGCACCAGCCCGTAGAGGCTTGGTAGGTTGGCGCATCGCTAGGTGGTAGACGAGGGTGGTGGTAGCCGAGCGCACAGGGGGGGGGGGGAGTTGGGGTTACCATACAGTGTGCTTCCCTAGCCTGCGAGAGAAGATGAACTTCATGGCTGGCAAGCCTACCTTGAGTGGGTCGATGATGTGTGGGTGCATCCCGACAGGAGCACACCGACGTGCCTCTTTTCCCTGCACAACTCCCCACCCCCATAGGTGGGATTCACAATCGGGCCTTTTAGTCCGTCATCGGTTTCTTTACAAAACGTTCACCCCTCTTTCTTTTTTAAATCTTAAGCCTCCTCCCTCTATTGTACCTTCCAAAGGTTAGCGATTCGACTATTTATGGCTGGGTGAACTTGGTTTATTGGCTAAGTTAACTTAAAAGTGTTCTAATGAGCAAAGCTCAAGTTGAATTCCTTTCTTGTCGAGCTGAGCTCGAGCCCACAAAATGAGCTCGACATGAGCTCGAATAATCTTCGTTGAGTCGAGCTCAAGCGAGTTGAAGCTGGGCTCGTCTCGGGTCGTGGCCACCCCTAGTTGAAGCCATCAAATTAGGGGCGGCTCGGCAATATCTTAGTAGCAAATTGTCCTTTGATGAATCTGTTTTTAGGTAAAGTGATACGTGTCTGCCCCTCTTTTAACATAAGATTCGTAGTTCCTAGTGAATAGGAGCGTCAATTTAGGGGCAGCTCGACAATATCTCAGTGGCAACTTAGACTTCGAAGAATCTTCTTTCTGGTAAGGTAATATATTCTTACTCCTCTTCAGTTTGTAACTTTAGCATAGAATAAGATTTATAGGTAATAGTAAGTAGTTAGAGGCATCAAATTAGGGGCAGCTCGACAAGACAATATCTCAGCAATAACTTAGACTTCGATGATTTTCCTTTCAGGTAAGGTGATAACATCTATGCTCCTTTGGTTCTAACTTTAACATAGGTAAGATTTGCAGTTTTTAAGTAGTTAGGGCCATTAAATTGGGGGCAGCTCCGCAAAATCTTAGCAGTAACTCGGACTTTTATAATCTCCGTTCAGGTAAGGTGGTAAATTTTTCTCCTTCCGTGTTGGGTTTTTGATTAACTATGAGACAAATGAATTATCTTCTTATCAATTTAGTGTTAATTTTTATAATAAACTAGAATTATTAGATCATTTGATTAAAACTTAAACAAAAAAGTAGACTAATAGTTTAACAATGTAGAGGATTAATATTGTTGGCCTAGAAAATTAAGGTTGATTGTGTTTTTGTGTAGGATATACGTAAGTTTGCCAGATTAAAATTGTAATTCTCATGTCTTTACGTTCTTAGACTATGGTGACGATAAATGGCATACATATACGAGTTAAGAATCAACAAGATGCAGCGAAAATCCTGAGAAAATTGGGCACATGAGGAACAACTTAATAAATGTTATCCTCATAAAAGAATGATTGCCTTGAAATCATGAACACTGGGTCTCATTTTTTTCGAATACTCTTATTCTAGAACCCTTTTGAAGCCATAATTAGTTTAGTTCACAGTACTGGGTACATTGCATGACTATTTATGATTTCTTGAGGGTGAAGCACTAGTGTTTCTAATTTTAGGTAAAGAAAAGAGGAGATTGTGTTTCTTGGTGAGCAGTTGCCAGTCTGGACTACACACTAAGTTTGCACATTAAGTCTTGTAGAATGATTGATTTATGATAAAAGTTTTACCACATTAGTTGACTATTGTCTGTGTTTTCTTAATGTATTGTAATATGCGGTCTTACAAGAAAATAGGGTACAAATGACAAAGTAGAGTGAGTGTGTTCTTAAGTTTGTGTTCTTTTAGTCAGTGTGTTTTCTCTAGATGCAAGTAAAATCTTTGAGATGATCTGTAGTGTTTTAGCTTAATAATTCTCCCCTAAAGTGACTATCCCTCTGATATTAACTACCATATTTATTTGCTTAGCATCGAAATATTCATCAGCTATAAATTCTTCACTCTCATGCCTCCTTGCTGAATAGTGTTCTTCACAATCTCCTCTTCTCTTTACCTAAAATTAGAAACACTAGTGCTTCACCCTCAAGAAATCATAAATAGTTATGTAGTGTGCCCAATACTGTGAACTAAACTAATTATGGCTTCAAAAGGGTTCTAGAATAAGAGTATTCGAAAAAAATGAGACCCAGTGTTCATGATTTCAAGGCAATCATTCTTTTATAAGGATAACATTTATTAAGTTGTTCCTTATATGCCCAATTTTCTCAGGACTTTCTCTGCATCTTGTTGATTCTTAACTCGTATATGTATGCCATTTATCATCACCATAGTCTAAAAATTCTTCACTCTCATTCCATTTGACTAGACGAATGCCTTTACTTTCCTTGATAGTGTTCTTACATAGAAAACTCCTCCTTGATGCAACCAATTTTCCTCCTTATTGAAGAAGGTAATAATAACATCGATAGATAATGTTGAGGGATTTCTGTCAATACTGTGTTTACTAATGTGATCCTTCCTCCCAAAGATAATTTTCTAGCTTTCCAAATGGAGAGTCTCTTTTGCATTTGGTGGATGAGGGGATTCCATGCTGCCTGTTGCAACTTTCTGTAATGCAGTGGCAGACCTAGCCTAAATAAGTGATGGGTAGCTCCATCACTTTGCATCCCAAAACCGCAGCACATTGACTACACATATCCTTCTCCATGTTAATACCAATGATAGCACTTTTATCAAAGTTGATCATTAAATCTGAACAAGCCTCAATAGTTTTCATTATGAAGAGTAAATTATTAATGTGCTGCAAATCACCCTCCAAGAAAATAAGCATGTCATTTGCAAATTGTAGATGCAAGATGCCTACCTGAACCCTTATTAGTTGAGCACCATGAATCCAGCCTAATAACGCAGCTTTCTTACAAAATTGACTGAATAAATTTGCCAGCAGGATAAAGAGAAGTGGTGACAATGGGTCTCCTTGCCTAATACCCTTTGAACTACTAGCAAAGTAACCACGAACCCCTCCATTCATAAGAATAGAGTATTTGGCTGTTGTAACACAGTTCTTAATCACCTTTGCCCACATTTAAGAGAATTTGTTAATTGCCATCTGATTACATAAACATTTCCATGCAACTCTATCGTAGGCTTTATTAAAATCTAGTTTACATGCTAATCCCACTACACCCTTTTTCTTTGTGGAGAGCAAAATTTCATGAGCCAATGGAGAATTATCTATGAGGTGCATGCCTTGAATAAAAGCAGATTGATTCTGTTCTACTCAACTTTCCGATCACCTTTTGCAGTATACCAACACCTTGGCAAATATTTTATGACTTCAATTTAAAAAGACTTATTGGTCTGAAGTCCTTTAATTCTATACCTTCCTCCTTCTTGGGCAATAACATTAAAAAAGCATGATTAAAGATTTCCCAGCTTGCTGCTCTAGCGAAGCATTCTTGAACCGCTTTAATCACATCATGCTTGATAACACTCCAGAACTTTTGGTAGAAGAAAATTGGAAACCCATCTGACACAGGAGCTTTATCACTTCCCAGATTAAAAGTAGGCTCTGTGACTTCTTCCTCTGAAATTTCTTCAACTAGCATTGATTGGTCCTCTACTGATAGTGTCTGCACCTCAAAATATGAGCATGGAGGAAATCACCTATTTTCTGCAGCAAACAAATTCTTATAGAAGGCCACAACCTCAGATGCTATGTCATTAGGATCCTCAATCCATCTGTTCTCTTTCTTCAGCATTAAAATAAATTTCCTTCATCTTCTTCCCTTGGCTATAGAATGAAAGAAACTAGTGTTCAAGTCTCCTTCTTTAGGGCAAGTTATTCTGGACATCTGTTGTCTCCACCTAACCTCTTCTTTGAGACAATTGGTATATAAGGACTGAACAACCAATTTATTAATTCCTGTGGTGTTAGACTTTTGCTCTCTTCAATCTACTTAAAATGTTGCCTCATCTCTTTCTCCTCCTGAACCTTGATATATCTATTCTTTCTTTGATTCCTAGCCCAAACCTTAATTTTCCATTTCAATCTGTGTAATTTCAGAAATAGGTTTTGAGTGGCTGAATGTTGATCCATGTCTTGCTTCCATGTTTGAGATGCTAATTCAACAAACTGCTCATTGGATAACCATGCCTTCTCAAATCCAAATGTCTTGACTCTTGACAATATTGAAAGCATCAGAGCATTATGATCAGAAATACTTCTTGGAAGCATGGAAATTTTAGCATTGGAAAACTAAGATTCTCATTTACTGTCCACCATAATTCTGTCTAGTATGGATAATGATGGAACCTTCCTTCCGTTGGACCATGTATATCTTGCATGAGTCCATTGTAACTCCATCAGCCCACATTCCTCAATCCAAAAGTTGAATTGTTTTGTTCCTTCTGAGAAATTACCCTTCTTGTTTATTTTCTCAGGGGATTTTACTTCATTAAAATCCCCTACTACACACCAAGGGAAATCATATGTCTTATGGCAATTACATAATTCTGCCCACAAAACCTTTCACCTCTAACTTGTATTAGTCCATAAACACCGATCAACACATCCATCCTTCGGAATTGATTGTCTTTCTAATGATGCGCCTGCTAAACATTAGCATTTACAAGAATACCCCCTGGATTTTCTTTTGCTCTTTTGAAAGCAAATATCCACATTCGAGAATTCTATAACAGTTTTAACCAAGTCGTCCTCTATATTCTCTACCTTTGTTTCTTGTAAGCATAGAATTTCGACTTTCCTTCTTCTATGTATACAATCACAAACAACCAATTGTTTCCCTTTATCATTCATCCCTCTAACATTCCAGGACATCAAAATCATTGTTGAACTCGTTCCTCCTCCTCTTGACTGAAACTACTATCTCTTAACGCTTTGGAAACCTTTCTCTGCCCTTTGTTTTTTCTCCTTCAACGCTTTATTTTGTCTTCCACAGATCTTACGCTGGCCAACTTTCCCTTGTAATTGAATTCCTAGGCCTGCAACCTTTTCCAAAATTTGTTGATTGTCCCACCCATCTAAGAAAGATTCGTGCTTTTCTTTCTCCTTCCTCCAAAGCCTCTATCCTTCACTCTGTTATGACTTGCCGGCTTGCCTTGATTGGTCCAGATTGTCGATGGCGTTGCAAGAAGGTGAAAAAGGAGGACGTGAATAATAAGGGAAAGTCCTAAATATAAGAAGGGAAAGCCCTTGCAATTGTAATTCTCATGCCTTTACATTTTAACATTATGGTGACATCATGCATATATGAGCTAGGATCAACAAGATGAAGAGAAAGTTCTTAAAAAAATGAGTCACATAAGGAATTGCTTGATATGTGTTATCCTTATTAAAATATGATTGCCTTGATAATAATAAACAAAGGATCCTATTTTGTTTAAATACTCTTATTATGGAACCCTTTTGAAGCTATAATTAATTTTGTTCATAGTATTGGCCAAGGTTCAAAAACTCGGCTCGGATCGGCACGGATCGGCCGAGTCGGACAGGTTTTGGGCCGACCGTGCCGATCCCGAGTAACCTGGCCGAGTCCAGGACTCGGATCGGCCGGTCCGAGCCGGATCGCCCGATCCGGGACCGGATCGGGCCGGGTCGGCTCGGATCGGCCCGACCCGGCCCCCAACGGCTAGTTTGACTAGCCGTTGGGGGTCAAACTAGCCGTTGCTGGCCGTTCCCAAACGGCCAGCAACGGCTAGTTTGGGCCTTGGGGGTCTATTTAAACCCCCCCAAGGCCCTCCTAAGGCTCCACAATTGCCCTTTGAGCCTCCTAACATTCTTGCTCTCTCTCTCTCATAGAATTCTCTCTCCATCTCTCCCACGAGGTCACTTCTAGTCTACTACAAGCTCCGCAGTCTCTCATCTTCTTGTGCTGTGAAGGAATGGCATCTCAAGGTGCTGCTGAGCGGTCATCTGGGAATCCTCCTAGTGCTGATCCTGCTTGGGGTCATTGCACACCGGTGGACATGGGCCAAAGAAAGGTACAATGCAAATATTGCAACCGGGTTGTCTCTGGCGGGGTCTACCGATTCAAACAACATCTTGCTGGAATAAAAGGTGAAGTTGCAGCATGTGCTCGAGTTCCTTCAGAGGTTAGGATCCAATTTCGAACTTACATGAAGGAGAAGGAATCAAGCAAAGCAAGTACTGCCAGAAGAAGACAGGAAATTCGAGAGGAATTGACTGAACCAGCGCGAAGGTCTGATGCTGGAGTCCGGCTTGGTGGAAGTAATCAACCTATAAATGTTGATGATTGGGATACAAGTAAGTTTCTTATTTAACTTATTTTCATGTTCTTCATTTAACGTTTTCAGACAAATAGTTATAGTAGATTAATTTTTTTTCTTTTACATTTAAAGCTGAATTGCGACGTGCAATGGAAGCAAGCCGGCGGTTCTTTGCAGATGAGGACTTATTTCGGCACACTGGAAGATATGGAGGACAAGGAAGTGGCTCCACACCTTCTGCACAAGGGAGCACTAGCGCCGGCATGAGCACTAATGTATGCGAGGAGCTGTTCACTAGAGCTGGAGATCCTAGAGTAGGTCCAATAGATCCCTTGCTCACCAAGAAGAGGGATAAACAACCTTCTATTAGTGCTGCATTCAAGAAGTTAAAACTTTGTAAGGAGAAGATAGGGAGAGCTACATCTAGGTGGTTTTTCTATAACAGTATCCCTGCTAATGCGGCCAAGGGGCCATATTATGAGTCCATGATCGAGACCATACAAGAAGTTGGCAAAGGGGTTGAGGGACCTTCTCCATATGAGATATACAACAAGTACTTGGATATGGAAGTTGATGACATCCGAACATACATTAAATCATTTGAAAGGATCTGGGATGAGTATGGATGCACTTTAATGTGCGATGGATGGACAGGTACATAAATCTTATATTCAGTTTCTTATCTTATCTTCATTTTTTCTTAATCAGAATGGGTCTCTTTCTGATTTCTTATCACGTTTGGAATTTTACAGGGATAACAAGAAGAAGTATGATCAACTTCTTAATTTTACAGGGATAACAAGAAGAAGTATTATTAACTAGATGTTCTACTTAAATTTTAATTATAGCTTGCACATTGTTGACATGGCCAATTTTCTATTTACAGCTGACTGGTGGCTAGATCATGGAAAAACATATGGGTATGAAGATCTAGCCTATGTTGCAATTCGGGTCTTAAGTCAAACAACCTCTTCATCAGGCTGTGAGAGAAACTGGAGCACCTTTGGCTTGATTCACACCAAGCAAAGGAACAGATTGAAGTCGAGCCGTCTAGAGAAGCTAGTATTCTGTCATTATAATATGAGGTTGAAGCTAAAGAATCTGGAGCTCATAAGGAACCTTCAAAGGCAGGAGAAAGAGAGAATTTCCGGACAAGCCACAGAGACGACACATGCAGAAGAACCCATAGACTTGGATGAGCTGTTCGAGGAGCAACATCCACTAAATGCATGGGTTGATGCAAGCACCTCAAATGAGCCTGAATTCAACCCAAATGATCGGGAATGGGCGGAAGGTGAGTTAGATAATGTTCCATTACTTACTGATTTTCAACCTCCTTCTCCAAAACGTCAGAAGAAGAGCAAAAAACAAGTACCAAGCAAAAGGAAGAGTGGTACTGGAATTCAAATTGCTGATCTGGAGACTATCGAGGAAGATGATGAAACGCCAGAACCAAGTGATGAGGTCCAATATCAAACCTCAAATGACTCGACATCAAAGACGAGCTCCGACAGTTCTGAGGATGGCGGAGATGCTACCAGTGCCCCAGCCCCAGCTCCACCAATTCAATTCACTGGAGAAGAAGAATTCACACATGCTACCCAAGATGAACATCATGGTAGCAGAGGAGGACGTGAAGAATCTTCCATTCAAACATTCAGCAGATCAAGGAGGAAGGACAAAGGTAAAGCTCCTCAGGAATATCAGGAGCAACTATCAGATGCATCCTCTTGTGGATATAGTCAGCCTACTGGATATGTAGTTTACCCTCCTCAACATTCTGATACATCCGACTATTCAGGGGGTTGTCTAGAATATCCACAATTTTCAGTCATTTATACCAATACGGATGACTATAGCCGGTATGTGATGCAGTATGAACAATACTACCAGAGCTATATGTCATGGGCTGAGTATGTTAGCCATATGTTCATTCAGTATAATGTACGTTTGGAATAAATGTAAGTTCATAATCATATATGTAAGTTTATTCAAGGTTTTTTTGTCCAACAACATCTTATGTACTTCAAATCAATGTATTTCAACACAATTATGCATTAGACTTGTGTTTTATATTTTTTCCACATTTTTTCATATTTTTTTCTATTTTTTTCTGCTATCCGAACCAGCCGAGCCTGACTCAGCCAGGATCGGCCGGGATCGGACTAACTCGGATCGGAATCGGCCGATCCGATCGGTTTTGGACCGGCCGATCCGGGACCCGATCCCGGGTTTCTTAACCTTGGTATTGGCCACATTGTGTGTTAGACTCTTTATGATTTCTTTGAGGGTAAAGTACGAGTGTTTCTGGTTTTAGATAGAGATGAGATTGTGATTCTTGATAAGCAGCTACCGGCCGGGATTACGAGCTAAGTGTGCACATCAAGTCTTACCAATTGATTGATTTACGATAGAAGTTTTACTAGATTAGTTGACTCTTGTCTGTGTTCTCTTGATGTATCATAGTATGCGGTCTTATAAGAAATAGGGCATGACTGGCAAAGTAGGGTCATTGTGTTCTTAAGTTTATGTTGGCTAAGCAATATCATAATTTTAATAAATAAATAAGATGAGTCATCTAAAAGCAAAATATTTGATTTTATGATCGCTGATCGAGAATTGAATCATGAGAATATCTAGATGAGATAGGAAAAGAAAGAGGTTAGGAAGGAAGGAAAGATTAGGGGAAGGGGATTATATTGAATGTTTAAATTAGTTTATTATATTTGAATATGAAAAACAAAATGCCTTACTTGATGAGGTCTGAGTAACTTTTTGCTTAAAATTCTAATACAAGAGTAGAGTATTAGTTTAACAATGTAGGTAATTGATAGTTTACATTTAATGTATCCCCTTTTAGGCAAGATGATAGATTCCTACTTCTCCTTTACTTTCTAACTTTAATATAGATAATATTGTAGCTTTTAATAAGTAGTTGGACCCATGAAATTAAGGGGTAACTCGACACTATCTTAATAGCAAATTGGACTTCGATGAAGCTACTTTCAAGTAATGTGATACATTGCAACTCCTCCTTTGGTTTATAACTTTAACGTAGACAAGATTTGTAGTTTTTAGTAAGTAGCTCGTGGCATCAAATCAGAGGCCGCTCGACAATATCAAATCAGCATCTTGTATTTCGATGATTCTCCTTTCTGGTTAGGTAATACATTCCCGCTTCAACTTTGATTTCTAACTTTAATATAAGATTTGTAGTTCTTTATAAGTAACATGCATCAAACTGAGGGCAGCTCGACAAAAGCTTAGTAGCAACTCGCACTTCGATGAATCTCCATTCAGGTAAGGTGATGCATTCCTTATCTTCCCTTGGGTTCTACTTTAGCATAAATTAGATTTACAGTTTTTAATAAATAGTTGGAAGCATTAAATCGTGGGCAACTCGACATTGTCTCAACAGCAAGGCAGATTTTGATGAATCTCCTTTCAGGAAAGCTGATACATTCTCGCTCCTCTTTTAGTTTCTAGTTCGTAGGAGGCATCAAATTGGGGACAGCTTGACAAAATCTTAGCAGCGACTCGGACTTCGATGAGTCTCCTTTCAACTAAAGTAATACATCCCTTCTCCTCCCTTGGTTTCTAACGTTAACATAAGATTTGTGGTTCCTAGTACGTAGAAGGCATCGAATTGACAGTAGCTCAATAATATCTCAGCAACTACTCAGACTTCGATGAATCTTCTTTCATGTAACTGCTCCTCCTTTGGTTTCTCTAACATTACCATAAGATTTATAGTTCCTAGTAAGTAGAAGGCATCGAATTAGGGGCAACTCGACAATATCTCATCAATTTGGACTTGGTGTATCTCCTTTCAGGCAAGGTGATAGATTCCTACTAATCCTTTACTTTCTAACTTTAATATAGATACCATCTGTAGCTTTTTAATAAGTAGTTGGAGCCATGAAATTAGGGGCAACTCGATAATACCTTAATAGCAAATTTGACTTCGGTGAATCTAGTTTCAAGTAAGGTGATACATTCCAGCTCCTCCTTTGGTTTCTAACTTTAACATAGATAAGATTTGTAGTTTTTAGCAAGTAGCTGGTGGCATCAAATCAGGGGCAGCTCGAAATATCTAAGCAGCAGCTAAGATTTAAATGATTCTCCTTTTAGGTAAGGTGATACATTCATGCTCCATTTTTTTATTTCTAACTTTAATATGAGATTTATCATTCTTTGTAAGTGGGAGGCATGAAATTGGGGGCAACTCGACAAAAGCAAAGTAGCAACTTGGATGTTGATAATCTCCTTTCAGGTAAGGTGATAATACATTCCTTCTCCTCCCTTTGGTACTAACTTTAACATAGGTAAGGTTTACAATTTTTTAGTAAGTAGCTGAAGGCATCATATCGTGGGCAGCTTGACAAAATTTCAGTAGCAACTTGAACTTCGATGAATCTCCTTTTAGGTAAGGTGATACATTCCTTCTCCTCCCTTGGTTTCTAACATTAGCATAAGATTTTTAGTTCCTAGTAAGTAGAAGGCATCAAATTGGGGACAGCTCGACAATATCCTACTAACAACTTGGACTTTGATGAATCTCCTTTACGATGATACATTTATGCTCTTTTGGTTTCTAAGTTAACATATAACCGTTTTCATATTTCTTAACATACTTTGTTGTTCCTTAAAATGTTATCATGGAAACGACTTTGAAATTAGAGAGAGGTATAAAAATAAAAACATCATAAGTAGATTAATCTCCAACCCTATAGAACCATTCTATCTTGGAAAGTCTCCTCTAGGTAGGGATGTAATACTTTTGGATTTGGTATGGATCCACAACTACGTAGAGAGGATTATAATGTGTCCGACCTTGACAAGCAACATGGCTATCCAACTTTTGTGTAAAAGTATCATATGTTATAAGGACAAGGGTATTTTGGTCCCATATAATTTTATAACCCTACGCACACATTAATATGGACGGGTTGGTCAGCTACCTAGGTAGTTGTCCTACCGCATCCTTCTCTCTCTCTCTCTCTGTCCGCTGCCTCCTCCTTGTCGCACCCTTCTCTCTCTTTGTCCACTGCCTCCTCCTTCTTCTTTCGCTCCTTCTCTTGAAATTCTTTATGGTATTAGAGTAAGGAGGAGCCTTGGTGAAGTGAAGGAGGACCAGACCTCCACTTCTTTGCTTGAGAAGGGATCAAACAACCTCCCTTTGGTGTCTGGTGCCCTAAGGTTTCATCCGTAGGGCCTCTCCACCAAGAAAAGGGGATCAGACCCTCTAATTCTTATTGAAGAGGGGATCAGACACCCCTTTCTTGGTGTCTGGTGTGCTGCAGCCCTTTCTTCATGGTGTCCGGTGTTGTCCTGTGCACGGTTTGCCTCTTTCCTACTGGCCCGATCTCTGCTTTCTGCTGGCTACACCATTGCGGGTCTCTTTCTTGCAGGCCAGTCCACTATAAGCGTAGATTTTAGTGGAAGATGTGCTGGACAAGCCTTCCCTATGGAGAAGGGGTTGCCCCCTTGTGTGTTGCAGACCCGTTCCCCTATTTTATGGTTCCAGATAGACTAAATCCACTCCTTTGGGGACCGGTACCCTATTTAGGGTGTGTTTCTTGTAACCTCTGCCCCGTTCTTCAGTGGTTTGTATTGCACAAGCCTTCCTCAGTGTTGGGAGTCATCTACACCAGCGTTGTTGTAGCATGGAACTTATTCTTTATGGATTCTTCGACAAGCAGTATGATTAATTTATGGGAGCCAGGTTATAAACCCAATATTCGTGATGTTAACTCCCTGATGATGCGCCCTCTAGTCGTCCTTCTATGGAGCATCACCTTCTTGCGTTGCAGATGACTAATTATCATCTCTGGTTTATCTCTGCTCTGATTTTTCTTGCTGGATGAGGAAAGACAGAGTATATTGGTGGTAGGGTCTATGAATCAACATATGATGACCTTACTTATGCTATATGGGAGTTGGAGAACAATCTTGTGATGGGCTAGATCCTTAACTTTGTAAGTTCAGAGATCCATAAGTTGATTATGATGAAGAGGATTGCAAAAGAGATGTGGGTCATTCTCAATCAGATGTACGGACACATCAAGATGCATCCCATATTTATCAGTTAACTACTGATATATAGGAGTTAAAACATGATAGTGTTAGGGTTACTATTTATTTTGAATTGCTGAAAAGTAAGTGAGAGGAATTAGATTACTATTCTGTTTACAGTTAGATTTGTACTGAAGACCAGAAGATATATTTGCAACCTATGGAGTAGAATCGGATATTCAAGTTCCTTATTGGCCTTACTTCTGAATTTGAGAGCTTAAGGGCTCTTAGCATTGATCGTCTCCCATCCATCCCATGAGCAAGTGTACCACAAGGTGTTGAAAGAAGAAGAGCACAAGAAAGCCTTGAGTGGAGGCACTGTAGTCCCTGATGGTCATGATTTGAAGAGTCCTCTACACTGGCCGACATCTTTTTGAGTTTGGAAAAGGTGACAATGGCCAAGGAAAGGACAAAGGGAAAATTAGGTGACATTGCACTCATTGTGGGAATGATAATCACAATGTAGATAGGTGTTGGCACCTTTATCCTGACAAAAAATTGTTGAAATTCATAAATTAAAGTGGACAACAAGCAAAGAGCAATGTTGCCATTACTTAAGGCTCAAATTATCCTCCTAATTCTTCTTCAGAAGGTGGTCTCGCCACCTTTCAGGTGCCTACACTCTTCTCAAATGATACTCTTCACCTACAATGGATTCTCTTACTGTTTGGAGCATCTTCTTCTTCTTCCACCACACCAGGTATTTTAGAGGCAGCTTTAAGTGTTATGCACTCTATCCCCTCTCGTAGTCCTTGGGCCATTGACTTCAGAACTACAGGTCATATGACTGGTACCTCTTCTCTCTTTAACTCTTATTCCTAGAATTCTGGACAAGAGAAGGTCACCATTGTAGATGGTACTCGGGCTACCGTGGCGGGTAAAGTAACTATGAATCTTAATGATGACTTGCCTTTGTCCTTTGTTCTTCATGTTCATGTCCTTCCTATTAATCTTTTGCCTGTGAGCAGTTTGACTAAATCCTATAATGCTTAGTAACCCTTTTTCCTACATATTGTATTTTTTAAGACATGAAAAATAAGGAGACAGTTGAGAGTGGTTGTGCAGTAGTCGTGAAGTGGGAGGCCTTTTATCATTTTGAGTCCGGTAGTAAGTGTTGCGTTTCAGTCTAGTGGTGGGACGATAAACAACTTGAAGCGATCCATTTGTGGTACAGTCGTCTAGGACATTTGTCCTTTAGGTCTTTACAAGTCTTATTTCCAGCTTTGTTCAGGTCAATAAACGTTGACTCTCTTTAATGACAAGTGTGTCAACTTGCAAAACATTATAGAACTAATTTTTAGATTTCAATGAATAAAAGCACTTTTTATTTCCAACTTGTCAATTTTGATGTCTAGGGGCCATCTCTTGTTCTTTCTGTGAATAGTTATCGCTACCTTATTAATTTTACTGACGATTTTTCTCATTGTTGTTAGATGTACCTTATGAAATCCCGTAAAGAAATACCTCAAATCATTCAAGTATTTTACAAAATGTGTTGAAAATCAATTTGAGAGGTGGGCTAAAGTATTGGCCTGACAATGCAAGAGAATACTTCGAGAGGACACCCAATATTTTTATAGATGATGCGGGAATCATTCACGAATCCTTATGTGCTTATTCCTTTCAATAAAATGGAGTAGTAGAAAGAAAAAATAAACATTTACTTGAGACCTCTCGAGCTCTTCTCTCGCAACATTAGCTGCCTAAAAGATTTTAGGCAAATGCTATCATGATTACCTCCTATGTTATCAACGGTATGCCTTCTTGGGTACTTGACTACATGTCTCCTATTCAGGTACTTCGTCCTGACTATACATTATTTGCTCTTAAGCCTCGTGCCATTTGTTGTTTGTGCTTTATTCATTCTTTGTGCCTTGATTCTACTAAGTTGGACGCTTGTGCTATTCATGGTATCTTTCTGGGATGCTTTCCTACTCAGAAAGGGTACAAGTGCCTTGACCCCAAAATATGGAGGAAATATGTTCTTTTAAGGATGTTACCTTCTTTGAATCTGAATCCTATTTTGAATCCTAGTCTCTTGCTCAAGGGGAGGATCCTCTTGTTCTTCCTTGTGAATCTCCTCCTGAGTCTACACCTTTACCTCTTACTTCTGACATGACTAGTGCCACACCTGGTTCATAGAACAGGTCCTCATCAAATGTGCTTACTTATTCCAGGCATACCTGACATAAGAATGGCACTCTTACGGATCAACCACTTCGAGAAGCTGCTAAAATTTTAGGTCCACTTTTAGTCTCTACACCTTCCAATTGTTGTTCGGAAAGGGACACCAGCCTATACCAAGCATCCTTTTTCTAATTATATGTCATATTCACATATTTCAACCAGACATTGAAATATCATTTTGATGGTACTATTCAGCAGTACAAAGTAAGATTGTTTGCCAAAGATTTTACCTAGATATATGGTATTGATTACATGGAGACTTTTACTTCAGTGGCCAAGCTGAAATTTGTGAGGGTTGTGTTATCTCTTGCTGTCCAGGTTTCTTGGGAACTTCACTAGTTAGACATCATGAATACTTTTCTCAATGATGACTTGCAGGAGGAAGTGTATATGCAGCAGCCTCCACTTGGACTTGATGCCAAGGGGAGAGTATATCCTCCAAAGAAGGCATTATATGGGCTGAGACAATCCCCAAGAGCTTGGTTATCAACAAGGGAGCTCTGACCATGCTCTCTTCACCAAATGGATAAATGGTCGAGTAGTGGTTCTCCTTGTGTATGTGGATGATATGATCATCATTGGAGATCATTCGGTAGAGATAAAAAAGTTAAAGGATAGTTTAACACATGAATTTGCTATTAAAGATCTTGGAGAGCTGAAGTATTTCCTTGACGTTAAGGTTGCTAAATCTTAGCATGGTTTGTACATTTGCCAATGGAAGTATGCCCTTAATTTGCTTCAAGAAACTGGAAAGATGGGGATGTAAACCAGCTTTCACTTCTATAGAGACAAATCATGGGCTCTCAGAGTCAATGGGAGAACTTTTGTATGAAGCTCACAAGGGTACCCACAAGCCATTGTTGCTATCTCTCATTCGACTTGACATTGCGTATGCTGTGAGCATATTGTTAGTCAGTTTGCATGCTCCACGGGTTCTACATATGTGGGCTGTAGAGCGAATATTATTTTACATCAAATCCTGCCTTAGTAAAGGATTCTTATATAACTAAGGCAGCCCACCTGAATGTTGATGGCTTGGACTAGTTCTCGAGATGATAGGCGGTCGACAACTAGCTATTGTTTATTTCATGGTGGAAAGCTTATTACTCTGCGCAATAAGAAACAAATTGTGTGTGCTCGTTCTAGTGCTGAAGCTGAGTATCATGTAATGGCACATGGTATTACAGAGATATTATGGTTGAAGCTTTTCCTTCAAGATCTTAGAGTTCAAGTTCATCTTCCGATGCACCTCTATTGTGACGGTAAAGCTGCCATCAACATCGCTAATAATCTAGTTCAGCACGACAGCACAAAACATGTCGAGATCGATTGCCATTTCATCTGAGAGAAGCTAGATGCTGGAGACATTTACCTTACCTATGTTCGATCTATTAATCAACTCTCTGATGCCTTCACCAAGGGGCTGTCTAAGGATCTTTTTACTTCTCTGTTGTCCAAGTTGTGCATGGTTGGTATCTATGCTCAGCTTGAGGGGGAGTGCAGTAAAGGGTAGTTTTGTCTTTGTCGTGGGTTATTATATTTTTCTGTTTCTTGGTGTTTTGTGTGTTTGTAAAGGTATTCGTATGTTATTAGGGATAAGGGTATTTTGGTCCCATGTAATTTTGTAACCCTACACACACATTAATATGAAAGTGTTGGTCGGCTGGCTGGGTAGTTGTGCTGCCGCACCCTTTTCTTTCTCTCTCTGCTGCCTCCCCCTCCTTCTTCCCCTCCTCTTGCAATTCTTCAATTACATACTTGATATGTTTAGTCAGTATTTCACATAATGAGCCATTGGATTTTATTCGAAGCTTTAGATTAAATACTACGTAACATATGTATATGTGTACAATATACATTTATATTTATATACTCTAGTTGTGATTATTTGACCTTTTGGTTAAGAGTTGTCGTAGAGAAGAACAAATATATAGACTTTCTATCCTCTTTTTATAGGCTCTTACCAAAGTCTAGGGAACATTTGAAAGTTGCTTCTTAATTGCTTGAGTTCAAAGTACATAGCTGAGAAGGTGGTTTTATGCTTACCGATGTGCTTCATGAGACTTATGATAGACTCTATCTGGTCCACGGTTATTGTGGGCATGTATTTGGTACCACCTCTATCTGGTCCAAGGCAGGCAGCGAATTAGGAAAACTATGCCAAATTCTTAGGTTCATCAGAGGATCTAGATGACCCCCACACAGGCGAGATTGGGTAAGGTGCTGCACATGGTTTCAACAATACATATATTGAAAGCATTATCACCGTTGTTACTGGTTGGAGAGCACTAGGAGCTACTAAAACTGATAATGTATCAGTTCTGGCAGGTACATCAGAAGCCTGACAAAAAAAAAACAAGACAAAAACAAAAACAATTGGATTATCAGGTTAGTGGTAACCATTTGTGACTCTACATTCATTCTTGATGAACCCTTGTCCAGACTTGCAAAGGTGCTTTAGGCACACTTTACCTACCTAATAGAAAACAATACTGTAGGGATTAAAATAAACAAATAAAGAACACCAGGCAAAAGGGCACATGTGATAAAGCACTTCACGGGCAACCCTGAGGTTGCAGCACCAAGGGGTTCATGGGCACCAACTTGGAGTTCACATGAGTTCCAACCTCATGGACATTGTCAGGCTGAGGGGGTGCCCACTACCCAAGAGTGGGCTTTGGCAGGCCCATGGCGTAAGGTACTAACGGTATCTTGTGTTTGTGGATTTACTCTTTACTTTATTCCAAAAAAATATATATCATCTCTTAGTCCCTCATTTCTCATTGAGATTGTTTGAATTTTAATTCCGCTCAAAGAATAAATTACACAACTTTGTTTATAGCTTGGCTTATTTATTAACTAGACTTCTATCATCTTGTAAGAAATTGACTCCCAGATCAAAAATTTATCACTTGTCAATTGGCTTGTACAATCATGAAAAGTATATATGTTATTAAGAAACAACCAGGAAAATCATTACTAGAATGTTATGACTTGACCACAACACATAATTTGGGAGAAGTTGTCCAGGGGGCCTCATACGAGGCCAAGGTTGTTTGCACCATGTTTAGGACCTGCAACTACTTGGTCATTTACCACCACCTCCTGCTCGACCACACCGATGGCGAAACTTAAGAGCCATGTCCGCTACGGAAGATCGTGCCATATGTGTACATGTAACACCATCTTCTTGCCGTGGAAGGTTGTTTGTACCGTACTAGCACGTGGAGGCCTTGTAGGCTGGCACAACGCTAGGTGGTGGGCATATGTGGTGGTAGCCGAGCCCATAGGAGGGAAGTTGGTTCGGTTCAGCTACACGGTGTGCTTCCTTAGCCCGAAGGAGAAGATCTTTAAGGCTCCAAGCCCACCTCGAATGGGTTGATGATGTGTGGGTCCATCTTGAGGTGAGCATGTTGGCGACCCTCCACCCATCTCCCCCCCACCCCAGGTGGGATTCGCGGTTGCGCCTTTAGTATGGCATTAGTCACTTTACAAAACTACCCCACTTTCTCTTTAAATCTCTAGCCTCTCTCTACTGGACCTTCCCAAGCTCAGTGATTCGACCGTTTCTCACTGGGTGAACTCAATTATTGGTTGAGTTAACTCAAAATTGTTTTAATGAGCTAAGCTCGAGATGAGTTGCTTCCTTGCGAGCCGAGCTCATGCGCATAAAATGAGCTTGGGGTAGGTTGGGCTTAAACACGATCTCAAATGGGTTGATGATGTGTAGGTCCATCCTGACGTAAGCATGCTGGCGACCCTCTACCCAATTCCCCCCCCCCCCCCCTAAGTGGGATTTACAGTTGCGCCTTTAGTCCGACATCAGTTACTTTACAAAAACTTCATCCCACTTTCTCTTTAAATCTCAATCCTATCTCTACTATACCTTCCCAAGCTCTGTGATTCGACTGCTTTTGGCTGGATGAACTCAATTTATTGGTTGAGTTAATATAAAATTGTTGTAGCAAGCTGAGCTCGAGATGAGTTCCTTTCCTAACGAGCCGAGCTCGAGCCCACAAAATGAGCTCAGGGCATGCTGGGCTCAAATAATCTTGGTCGAGTCAAGCCCGAGCAAGTTGAAGCTCGATTCGTAGCCACCCTTAGTTGGAGCCATCAAATTGGGGGCAACTCGATAATATCTCAGCAGTAACTTATTCTTTGATGAATCTCCTCCTTTGGTTTCTAACTTTAACATAAGATTTGTAGTTCCTAATATCTAGGAGACATTAATTTAAAGGCAGCTCGACAATATCAGCAACTCAAACATCGAAGAATCTCTTTTTAGGTAAGGTGATACCTTCTTATTTCTAACTTTAATATGGAAAAGATTTGCTGGTTTTAGTAAGTAGATGGAGGCATCAAATCGTGGGCAGCTCAACAATACCTCAACAGTAACTTAGACTTCGATGAATCTTCTTTTAGGTAAGATGATGCATTCATGTTCCTTTGGTTTCTAACTTTAACGTATAATAGATTTGCAGTTTTTAGGAAGTAGTTGGGTCATTAATTGGGGGCAACTCAGTAAAATCTTAGCAGCAACTCGAACTTCGATGAATCTCCTTTTCAAGTAAGGTGATGCATTTCTGCTCCTTTGGTTCTGAGTTTCTAATTAGTTATAAGATCAATGAATTATTTTCTTATCACTTTAGATGTTAATTTTTATAACAAACTAGAATGATTAGATTGTTTGATTAAAATTTAAACGAAAAAGTAGACTGATAGTTTAACAATATAAGGAATTAATATTGCGAGTTTGGAATATATAATGCATTAGTTTGCGATATTAAAATTGTAATTCTTATATCTTCACATTATAAGACTATGGTGATGATAAGTGGCGTACGCATACGGGTTAAGAATCAATAATATATAGAGAAACCCCTAAGAAAATTGAGCCACGGAAAGAATTGCTTAATAAATATTATCCTTATAAAAGATGGTTGCCTTGAAATGATGAACACTGGATCTCGTGTTATTATGGAACCCTTTTGAAGCCATAATTAGTTTAGTTCACAGTACTGGGAACACTGCATGAATAGACTCGATGATTTCTTAGGGGTGAAGCACTAGTGTTTTTGGTTTTAGGCAAAGAGGAGATTTGTAGTTCTTGGTAAGCAGCTTCCATCGAGACCGCATAATAACTTTGCACATCAAGTCTTGTCGCAAGATTGATTTATGATAAAAGTTTTACCACATTAGTTGACTCTTGTCTGTGTTTTTTTATGCATCGTAGTATGCGGTTTTAAAAGAAAATAGGGCATGAATGACAAAGTAGAATCAATGTGTTCTTAAGTTTGTGTTTCCTAAGTAATATCATAATTTAAATAAATATATATATATTAAAGCAACTAAAATTCATACAACGACCTAAAAGTGATATATATGATTTTACGATCGTTGATCGAGAAGTTGAATTCATGAGAATGTCTAGATGAATGTTTAAGTTAGTTTAGTGTGCTTAAAAATGAAAAACAAAATGCATTTGAGGTAATGAACCATCATGCAACGAGCCTTATTATTTAGTTAAGTGTTCGATTGAAATTCTAATATAAAATTAGAGTGATAGTTTAACTTTTTGTTTTGGCAATATACTAGAATATTATCTGGTTCCAAATGAAAAATAAAATACCATGCAAAGTGCCTTCTTTGAGATCTGAGTAATAACTCGTTGATTAAAATTCTAATACAAGACTAAAGTGATAGTTTAACAATGTAGGTAATTAATATTCTACGTTTAGAATATAGTAGCCTCATTTTAGGACTAAGCCCTCTATGGTTTTGTTTAGGGAGAAGCATCAATGTTCCTAACTTTAGTATAGAGAAGATTTGCATTTCTTAGTATATAGTTGGAGGCATTAAATTGAGGGCAACTCAACAATATCTTAGCAGTAGCTCGAACTTTGTTGAATCTCTTTTTAGGTAAGGTGATACATTCATGCTCCTCCTTTAGTTTCTAACTTTAACAAAAGATTCGTAGTTCGTAGTAAGTAGAAGGCATCAAATTGGGGGCAGTTAGAAAATATCTCAGCAGCAACTTGATTTGGTGGATTTCCTTTCAAGTAAGGTGATCCATTCCTTCTCCTCTTTTGGTTTCTATCGTTAGCATAGATAAGATTTGTGGTTTTTAGCAGGTAGTTGGAGGCATCAAATTGGGGGTAGCTCGGTAATATCTTAGCAGTAGCTCGGAGTTAGATGAATCTCTTTTATGGTAAGGTGACACATTCATGTTCCTCTATTGGTTTCTAACTATAACATAAGATTTGTAGTTCCTAGTAAATATAAGGCATCAAATTGCAAGCAGTTCGACAATATCTCAGTAGCAACTTGAACTTGGATGCATCTCCTTTCAGGTAAGGTGATACATTCCTTATCCTCCTTTGGTTTTCATTTTTAACATATATAAGATTTGCGATTTTTTGTAAGTAGTTGGAGGCATCAAATTGGGGTAGCTCGGTAATATCTTTACAATAACTCGGATTTCGATGAATCCTCCTTTTAGGTAAGGTGATGCATTCCTACTTATTCTTTGGTTTCTAACATTAACATAAGATTTGTAGTTCTTAGTAAGAAGGAAGCTTCAAATTGGGGGTAGCTCAACAACATCTCAACAGTAATTCGGACTTCGATGAATCTCCTTTTAGGTTAAGAGATACATTCCTTCTCCTCCTTTGGTTTCCAACTAGTTCCTAATGAGTAGAAGGCATCAAAATAGGGGAAGCTCGACAATATCTCAGTAACAACTTAGACTTCAATGGATCTCCTTTTAGATAAGATGATATATTCTTGCTCCTCCACTGGTTTCTAACTTTAACATAGATTACATTTACAGTTTTTAATAAATAGTTAGAGTTAGGGGTAGCCATAAGTCGATCTGCTCACGAGCTACTCGAGCTTGGTTCGAGTCGGGCTCGGCTCATTTAATCAATCGAACCAAGCTCGAGCTTTAATGTTGGCTCACTTGATCAAACGAGCTAGGCTCGAGCTTGACCCATTTGCTTGACCAGCTAGTAAGCTGCTTCAAAGTAAAAATACTCAATTAATTTATATATTCGATGTCAAACTTCCATAACCAAAGGTAAACCAACGATCATAAGCCCACCATGCCAACACCGCATCATAGGTCCCCAGCATAATGAAACATTTACATAAGTTTTTAACAAGATTATTATGAGTACTGATAAAATAATTAGGCTTTCGATCTCAAACTAAACTTCCAGAACTCCGGGTTCCTAGCGTGTGCATGGGAGGAACTCCTAGGTGCACCCCACTACCAAGGTCATGTCACTATCGTTTGTCCAAAGCTCTCTACACCTCTGGTGAGGTGATAAGGGGGGAAAGAGAGAAAGAGAGAGAGAGAGCGAGAGAGAGAGAGAGAGGGCAATAAGGGTCTCTAATGGTGATGAAGCAGAGGTGAGCTGGACGACGAGGGCTTTCAGGGAGCTTGGTACGAGGCCAAGATTGTTTGCACCATATCGAAGACCTATTGCTACTCCATCGTCTATGACGACCTCCTGGTCGACCATGCTGATGGTTAAACTCGAGAGCCCCACTTGGGCTCCGAGAGATCGTGGCGTACGGGCACGTACATCACTGCCCCTTGCGATGGCATGTTGTGTATGACGGATCAACCTGTAGAGGCCTAGTAGGTTGGTACAATGTTGGGTGGTGGATAGGGGTGGTGGTAGCTGAGCCCACTAGGGGGAGTGGGGCCTATTACACGGTGTACTTCCCTAGCCCGCGAAAGAAGATGAAGTTTATGGCAGGGGACCTCCAAGGCTCTAACCCACCTCGAGTGGGTCCATCTCGATAGGAGCATGCCGGGGAGCGTCCTTTCCTTACACCTCCGTCTATTGGACCTTTCCAAGCTCAAAGATTCGACTGTTTGTGGCTGGGTGAGCTTAGGTTATTGGCTAAGTTAACTTAAAAGTGTTTTAATGAGCAGAGCTCGAGCCGAGTTTGAGCCTTTCAGTTAGACATCGGTTACTTTATAAAAAGTTCAACCCACTTTCTCTTTAAATCTTAAGCCTCCCTCTAGTGGACGTTCCAAGCTTAGCGATTCGACTGTTTCTAGTTGGGTGAGCTCAGTTGATTGGCTGAGTTAACTTAAAAGTGTTCTAACGAGCACAACTTAAGTCGAGTTTAAGCTAAGTTCCTTTCATGGCGAGCTGAGCTCGAACCCATAAAAAGAGCTAGAGGTAGGCTCGGGCTCGAGCTCGAGCTCAAATAATCTTGGACGAGTCGAGCTCGAGAGAGTTAAAGCTCAATTCTGTTCAGCTCATGGCCACCCATAGTTGGAGCTATCAAATTGGGGGCAGCTCAACAATATCTTAGCAGCAAATCATTATTTACTGAATCTCTTTTCATATAAAGTAATGCATTTCTGTCTTCCTTTAGTTTCTAACTTTAACAAAAGATTTGTAGTTCAAGTAAGTAGAAGGCATCAATTTGGGGGCAGCTTAGCAGTATCTCAGCAGCAACTTAGATTTCAAAGAATATCCTTTTAGGTAAGGTGATACATTCTTAGTCATCCTTAACATGGAAAAGATTTGCAAGTAGTATGTAGTTGGAGGCATCAAGTCGGGGCAGCTCGACAATATCTTAATATCAACTTAGACTTCCATAAATCTCCTTTTAGGTAAGCTGATACATACCTGCTCCTTTGGTTTTTAACTTTATCGTAGACAAGATTTATTGTTTTTAGGAAGTAGTTGGGGCCATGAAATTGGGGGCAGCTCGAAAAAATCTTGGTAGTAACTTGGACTTTGATGAATATCTTTTCAGGTAAGGTGATACATTTCTGCTCCTTTAGTTTAAAGTTTATAAGTTATAAGATCAATGAATTATCTTCTTTAGTTTAGATGATAATTTTTATAATAAACCAGAATGAGTAGATTATTTTATTAAAATTTAAACGAAAAAGTAGATTAATACTTTAACAGTATTGGGAATTAATATTGTAGGCTTAGAATATATAATGCAATAAGGTTGATTGTGTTTTTACATAGGATATACATAACCTTGCTAGATTAAAATTGTTAATTCTCTTATTTTTACATTATAAGACTATAGTGACAATAAATGGCATACACATACAAGTTACGAATCAATAAGATGCAACGAAAGTCTTAAGAAAATTGAGCCACATAAAGAATTGCTTAATGAATGTTATTGTTATGAAAGAGTGATTGCCTTGAAATGATGAACACTTGATGTCATGTTTTTCAAATACACTTATTATGGAACCCTTTTGAAGCAATAATTAGTATAGTTCACAGTAATGGGCACGTTGCATGACTAGAATCTTTATGATTTCTTGAGGGTGACGTGGTTTTGTTTATAATTTTAGGCAAAAAAAAGATTTGTGGTTCTTGGTAAGCAGTTGCTAGTCGGGACCGCGCACGAAGTTTACACATCAAGTCTTGCCGATCGATTGATTTACGACATTAGTTGACTCTTGTCTGTGTTTTCTTGATGTATCATAGTATGCGGTCTCGTAAGAAAATAGGGCACAAATGACAAAGTAGGTGAGTGTGTTCTTAAGTTTGTGTTTGCTAAGCAATATTAATTTAAATAAATAAATAAATATACATTCAGGCAACTAAAATACATACAAGGACCTCAAAACAAAATATATGATTTTACGGTCGCTATTTGAGAAGTTGAATTCATGAGAATAGCTAAACGAGAAAGGGAAAGAAAAGAGATTAGGAGAGGAAGGAAAGATTATATTGAATTTTAAGTTAGTCTATTGTATTTGCAAATGAAAAACAAAATACATTTAAGGTCATGGATCATCATCCAAGGTGCCCTATTTGAGGTATATTTAAGTATTTGATTGAAATTCCAATGCAAAAACTGTAAGGATAAAATAACCTTTTGTTTTGTTAATATACTAGAATATTATCTAGTTCTAGATAAAAATAAAATACATTTGAAATTCCTTGTTTAAAATTCCAATTCAAGAGTAGAGTGATAGTTTAACAATGTAGGTAATTGATATTTTAAGTTTAAAATATAACAACCTCATTCTGGGACTCTATGGTTTTGTTTAGAGAGAAGCATTAATGTTTCTAGCTTTAACATAGATAAGATTTACAGTTCTTAGGACATAGTTGGAGGCGTCAAATCGAGGGCAACTCAATAATATCTTAACAGCTTCTCGAACTTTGAAGAATCTCTTTTCAGGTAAGGTAATACATTAATGCTCCTCCTTCAGTTTGTAACTTTAACATAAGATGTGTAGTTCCTAGTAAGTAGAAGGCATCAAATTTAGGACAGTTTGACAATGTCTCAATAGTAACTTGAACTTCGATCAATCTCCTTTCAGGTAAGGTGGTACATTTCTTCTTCTTCTTTGGTTTCTATCTTTAATACAGATAAGATCTATAATTTTTACTAGGTTGTTAGGGGTCAAATTTGGGGGTAGCTCTACAACATCTTAGTATTAACTCATATTTCGGTGAATCTCTTGTAAGGTGATACATTCTTGCTTTTTCTTTGGTTTCTAACTTTAACAAAAGATTTGTAGTCCTTAGTAAGTAGGACGCATCATATTGGGGGCAGCTTGACAATATATCTCAGCAGCAACTCATACTTTGATGAATCTCCTTTTAGGTAAGGTGATACATTCCTTCTCCTCATTTCATAAATAAGATTTGCAGTTTTTAGTAAGCAGCTGGAGGCATTAAATTGGGTTAGCTCGACAATATCTTCGTAGTTGCTCGAATTTCAATGAATCTCCTTTTAGGTAAGGTGATACATTCCTACTTATTCTTTAGTTTATAACATTAACGTAAGATTTATAGTTCTTAGTAAGAGGGAAGCATCAAATTGGGGTAGCTCAACAATATCTCATTAGTAACTCAGACTTTGATGAATCTCCTTTTAGATGTGAGCCTTAATCTTGCAAGCATGGTATGCATTATTACTTCTCAACTTTGTATCATTTTTTAACTTTCTACAATCATGATCTTTGCAAGTTTAAGAGAGAAGAAGCAAAGATTACAGCCTGGGAAAACTTGCAGAAAGCGAAGGCCGAGGCAGCAATTAT
Organism: Zantedeschia hybrid cultivar; assembly: GCA_030544215.1. Lineage (NCBI taxonomy): Eukaryota > Viridiplantae > Streptophyta > Magnoliopsida > Alismatales > Araceae > Zantedeschia > Zantedeschia hybrid cultivar. The sequence continues at coordinate 50,022,238 of JARZZO010000009.1, forward strand.
GAAACTGGAGGTTCTCATCTAGCACTTGCACTGTTTCTCTATCATTATAATATAATAAAATAACACAGTGCCATTCAAATTTTTCTTGTATAGATTCGAATTCTCAAGGAATTCTATTTCAATTCACTCTTTCACTGATTGTCAGCCATGAGATCACATACTCCTATCTTAAATACCTTTCTCTTTGTCGGCGTCTTTTTCAAGGCTCAGTAAAACTTTCCCCCAACCTCGGTTAGAGATTAAATTTCACAAGTCACAATAAAAAAGGTAGTTTCCAGTCCAGACTAGACTTATAGTAATATTGGCTAAGGTTCGCCATATTGTTGATCCATATTGGATCGTATCTTCCTAGATACGATACGATACTGATTTGATTTGGGCTGGCTCGATCCGACTCGCACGAGTCACATGACTCTGGCCCAGTCGGGCTTACTTTTAGTTTCTTAGATTCTTTAATTTTATGAATCATTATGACATTAATAAACTTTTAATCTAGTGGTTTATTAACGACAATGACTTTAAGTCAAATTTAGGAAAAATATACTCAATTAATTAATGTAAAAGTGTAATTACCTATTAAATTGGAGAAAAAAGTCTAATTATTTACCGGTTGGAGAAAAAGTTTATTACTTATCAAATTAGAAAAAAGGTCTACTTAATAAGGTGCAAATCATATTAAGTAGGCTTGAGCGAGATCGTAGCTTATCGCACGAGTTGGCATGAGTCACATATGAGTTGCAATGAGTCGGCACGAGTCACATATCAGTTGGCACGAGTCAGTCGAGTCACATCAATTTGGCTCAAGTTGTATGTGACTCGGTGAGTCAAAATGTCCCTAGATACAAGTTGACTCGTACGAGTCGGCCCGATCTGGTATGACATGGCAAACCATGTTCTCGACTGACCCTCTCCCATAAAGGACTTACGCTGATCAGGCACTTGCTTCACCATAGGAGGTTCAATGCCGAGCAGGATAGCTGGTAGGAAACCATTGCCAAATCCCTGGATCCTTCATTTTATCCATCAGCCCCCATATTGATTAGATAATGCTTATAATAATCATGATGGTGATTCATGTTTTCTAGGAAGCTTTTGACTGTGCATGCAGGGTAGGTTTTATTTATTTATTCAGCTATGATTATGTATGCTAATTTATTCATGAATCATGATAGAAACAATTTAGGTCTCTGTATTTCATGAATCATGATATTACATGTAATTGTTCTCTGTTGACTGATTTTGATTTTTCACGGACCTTAATTGGTGGGTCACAAAATGTAATGTCATAATCTTCATATCCTTCTATAGAATCATTTTGGGGAAAAAAGAGGTCCAATCTTTTTCTTAGGCAGCATAATTATGGAGTTCTCTTGGGAAATTGCCAATGGTTTTATGTACCCAGTTATTTATATCATGCACCATTGTTCATAAATGTATATGGTGTGGTTGATTATATTTTAGCATGTTTTATTAGTCTGAATTTCATGTTTCAGTTGTAGCTAGTAAATGCATTCTTTGATATCTGTTTATCTGCTCTTGTCAGATGAAACCTGAGAAGAAGAGATCTTCCTCAATGGACAAGATCTTGAATAAACTGAAATCAGCTCAAAGAAAAGCACAAGAAATGAGGAATGCAGTTATGGCCAGCCAAGCCACTCAGGTTGCTAGGACACCAAAAATGTCAATCAGCATCCCACAAGGCTGGACATATGGGTTCCTTGAGTAGTTGCTTCACTTGTCATGCTTTTTAGTGCATTGGGCTGTTCTACGGTATAGCATTCAAGTAAGTTCTCTTCATTGGTTTAGTCAGAGTGTATGCGAGCTAAATCAGTTGATTAGATTGCACAATGACCAATTGGGTCAAACATGATGATTCTTCTAGAGCACGTGCCGGACTTAGAAGCTCAGACTTATAAGCTCCCACGATCTGTCATTGAATAGATGATGGTCACTGAACTGAACTGCCAATCAAAACTGAAGTTAATGCGTGGAGAAGCCCACACAACTGATATAGTCATGGAGTGGCTTGCAACTACCAGGTGTGGAAGTAAATGGCTCCCACACTGGGTCTTCACAAGTGAGTCCATGCCTATATTAGTTATGGGCCTCTCTACAACTAACTCAAGATTTAGATTGGCAGTTTGGTTCAGCAATGTTGCACAGTTGCAGTGGCAGTTTGGTTCAGCAATGTGGCTGTGGAGTTGGTTTGATTGCTGAGTTTTCACCATCTGACCTAGAGACTTGAAGGACTGCTTCTTGACTTATGACTTTAAGCTAGTTCATTATAAGGGGGGTGGTGAAGTTCATTTAATCCCCTACCGGAGTTCACAAGCCACTCCATACCTATATCAGTTCGGGTCTTGGCCTCTGCACCCACAAACTCACATTTTGAGTTGGTTTTGTGGTTCAGTAAGAATAATAAAATTAGACTGCAAGTGAATGTCTTAGCATCCCAGATCTCAAGTAATTAGCAAATTTTCAAGTCCAAGTTATCCCATTTCCAACATTCTAAGAGAGTCTTCAAGAACATCCATGTCCTACAATCTAAGAGAATCTTCAAGAACAGTTGAGGGACAAACACCAGTGGAATCCATAAGGGAGTATATATGTGTGGAAATGCATGAATCAATGTGTCAATTCAAAACCACTTTGGAATCATTAGTTAAATTTCTATTTGGAAGTTTCAGAAGCTCTTTGAAATCATCATCAACAACTTCTATTTGAAGTTTTTCACTATCAGGCTGCCCCTCGTCTTAGAATCATGAATAGGAATTATAACCTTTTATCTATGACTGCCTGGGTGCAGCTGATAATCCATTATGTAATACTTCACATTTTCCTCCATGTTATGCAACGAAGGATTAATAGTAAGTCATTCCCATGAAAAACTTTTGCATCTTTGTTGGAATTTGCTTCCTATTCCTGATGCCAAGGAGTACGAAACCATTTTCCATTCCCACTCATAGAATGAGAATGCCATTCAGCTATTATTAGCTAATGACTTCTTCAAGGGAAGGCTTGCCACATATGGGGAGGATGCTCCAGAGACCATATTCGTTGTCCTGTCCCAGCTGGAATTGGCTGGGACATCTGATCTCAGTAAGAAAATGGAATGGGATACTTCCTTCAACCCTGTCTGGGGCCTTACTCTTGGCCATCCTAGCCTTACCCAACCTGTCTTGCCGTCCCTAAAAAAAAAGATTTCTGTTGTGGCCTGGGATACTTTTTTATATACTTACTGGAGGACTCATTTGATAGATGCATTCCTTTATAAACCCTTTTAACGCATTAATCTTTTTTTTATGTTCATGTGATATATGTATGTATATGTATATATGTATACATTCTTTATTTGATGAAAGTTTACGGGACGGGAACAGTGGAATTGCTGCGACACCAAGACGTCCCATCCAAATAGAAAAATGTGACGGACCAAACATGGGATTGACAACTATAATAGAGACATTCCCATTCTCTCCACAATGATTCCCTTCATTTTTGGAAGCTTTTCCCAGAAGGGTTACCAGAGAGATTGAAGTGGACTTTTTCCCTTATTTTAAGTGAGAAATGACTCTAGGAGAGTGCATGCAAAAACAACCTTAATTTCTTTTGGACTGAGTTCCACTCGCAATTAACCTTGCAGTTACTTACAAAAAGAAATATAACGCATTCACGGGGAAAAGTTTTAGTTCTTTATTTTGTCTCTATGGTTACTACTTTTTGTTTTCATGGAGGTATATGTTAGAAGCATGTCGCAGTCAATCATAGCATATGCCCAACACATGGTATTTGTTCTGTACCATACTGTTGTCAGATTTGCAAGGTAATTTCTCACAAATGTACTTGAATGTCTCATTCTCGGTGGCTAGGGGTTTACTGCCATTAGTGGAAGACAGTATGTGAAAAGTGGTGGCATAATCTGATTAGAGTGTGATGGGCTGCATGTACTGCCGGTGGTGACAGCATCGGAGCACTGAAGTAGGACATGGTTGGTACCCCCTCAGCCCCCAAACTTGTTTTGGTAAATTTATATTGTAGCAATACTGCTTAATAAATCCATTGGAATGGGGGTAGCTGCAGGGGACAGTTTGGTGCACAACTATAGTTAATCTGTAACTGCAGTAATTGTCTGCTCAGAGAGAAGGGGCAGTTTCTGATGTTCTTGATATATGCTTTAGCAACTATTTTCTTTCTTGACTAAATACTTTTCTCTCACACGTGGATCCCAGACCAGCAAGAGCTGGTTCAGATTTTCAAATGCTGCTCCTGCTTACTTCCTTTGGAATCCTTATTGTTGAAAGGAAAAAAAATGAATGACCTTGAAAATTGTTATAAGAGGGAAGTGAAGGGCAAGGGTGTTTCAAGTAGACATCCCATGAAAAATATTTGAATTCTCAGATTCCTGTTGGTTGAAGAGAAAGGTGCCATGTCTCCTCAAGGCGAAATGGTGATGTTCTATAGTGAGGTTTTAAGCTACTCTGGACATTCAATTTATTGAAGGGAAACCATCACCAATTTTGTTGGGCTGCCTATTGATGTCAGTTGGTGATCACTAGATCTGTCATCACAAGCTTTGGCACATGAAAGATGATAAGAAAGGGGGTATTATGGCTCATCCATTTTCTTTGGTCAGCATAAAACTTTTGACTCCAGTCATCCCCTTGTTATCATCAAGGGAGAGCCTGCCTTTGGTCAGGTGACTGTAAACAAGGATGGACTTTATACACCAGGAAGAGGTCAAAACGTGGTTTAGTCATGTGACTGTAAACAAGGATGGGCTTTGTACGCCATGAAGAGGTCAAAACTTGTTTTAGGGTCATGTTTGCTGCAGCTTCCACTTAGATTTGCATTAGGGGCTTGAAGCTGGAAAACATCTCTTTCATGCCAACATTTCTTCAAAAGGTAGGACTTAAACAAGTTTCTTTTAAAACGTTCCACCGCCACAGATTAAACTGAGCACTTGCCTTTGCGAGAAATGTATTTGTACACATGCCTTCATCGCATTCCAGTGTGCACAAGGTTGCCTACATCACTCTAAGTCAACTGCATTATCGTTAACTGTTTATCTCTAAGTCAAAATTACAAAATGATTCTATCTGTTGATAAACTTTCTCTTCTTTGTCAAAATTAAAGTACTCCTGTCAATTATTTTCTTAGTATCTTCAAAACCAATATAACCACTCTTAGTGGCTGACAGTAGTTCCTTGGCAGATGCGCACATAAAACCTGTGAGAACGTGTCTGTGCATATGTATTTCTGATGGTGGGAAATGTGTAACTTAACAGAAACAGTGGCATATCAGAAAAAAATCCAAATTTAATTGAGGATACTTCTATATGGAGATAGCCTCGATGGGAATAGCTCTAGCCAGATCTGGTTCTCCATCTTCTCACAATCCTCTATTTTTGCTCCAGGTTTAGACGTTTGGACCTTTCGAGGCAGGTAGACAAATGAATGAGGACACTACAATCTGGTGGCTTAACTTTGGGTGCATATCATAGTGGCAAATCTGTCACATGCAGATGTCTTTCCAGAAAAGTTGATCAATGAATTGTTTTGGTGATTTGAAAACTTCGGACAAGCAAAACGTACCCATTAAGGTTGATTGTTTTGGTAATATCTCAGCAGCAACCAGACTTCTAAGAATCTCCTTTCATGTAAGGAAATACATTTTTGCTCCTCCTTAGGTTTCCAACTTTTACATAGAAAAAAAAAATGTAGGTTTTAGGTAAGGTGATACATTCCTAACTTTAACATAGGTAAGATTTGTAGTTGTTAGGAAGTAGTTGGGGCCATCATACTGGGGCAGCTCGGCAAAAGTTCAGTAGCAACTCGGATTTCAATGAATCTCATTTATGGTAAGGTGATACATTTCTGCTCCTTTGGTTTTGATTTTCTAATTAGTTCGAAGATTCAGGAATTATCATCTTATCAGTTTAGATGTTAATTTTTATAATAAAGTAGAATGATTAGATTGTTTGATTAAAATTTAAATCAAAAGGTAGACTGAGAGTTTAACAATATAGGGAATTAACATTATGGGCCTAAGAATATATAATACAATAAGGTTGATTGTATTTCTGCATAAGATGTTGTACTTAAAGTTTGTCAGATTAAAATTGTAATTCTCATGTTTTTACATTCTTAGACTATGGTGACGATAAATGGCATATCGATATGAATTAAGAATCAACAAGACGTAGAGAAAGTCCTGAGAAAATTTTGCCACATAAAGAATTGCTTAATAAATGTTATCCTTATAAAAGAATGATTGCCTTGAATTGATGAATGCTAGATCTCATGTTAGAATATTCTTATTATGAAACCCTTTTGAAGCCATAATTAGCTTAGTTCACAGTACTGGGCATGCTGCATGATTAGACTCTATGATTTCTTAAGGGTAAAGCACTAGTGTTTCTTATTTTAGACAAAGAGGAGATTTGTGGTTCTCAGTAAGCAGTTGCCTGTCGGGACTGCGCACTAAGTTTGCACACTAAGTCTTGCCGATCTATTGATTTACGATAAAAGTTTTACCACATTAGTTGGCTCTTGTTTGTGTCTCGATGTAATGCGGTCTTATAAGATAGTAGGGCACAAATGAATGAGTAGAGTTAAGTGTGTTCTTAAGTTTGTGTTTGCTAAGCAATATCATAATTTAAATAAATAAATATACATTAAAGCAACTCAAATTTATGTAATGACCTAAAAGTGAAATGTATGATTTTACGATCGGAGATTAAGTTTTTTTTTGAAGAAAATGCGGATTGTACCACCAATTTTATTGAAAATAAATAGAGATAGTACAATTAAAGTGTGATAGGAGAGATATCTATCATAATGAACAAAAATAAAAAATAGAAAATAAAAAGTAATTAATGGGTACTAAGAGTTGTCATCCAAGTTTTTGCAGAAACACCCATTAGATGTTTGCTCCACATAATCATTAAATAAATACATCACTCTTTTGCAAATATGCTCCACATGAAGTCTATTGCCTCTGAACAGGATGTCATTACGATCCCTTTACAAACTCCAACAGATTGCATGTGGTAATAATCTCAAAACATTACCATAATCAATCGGACCCTTATTTGAACTCCGAAATCAATGCCATGTAGTTGCTAAGGAAGTCAGATTAACTTTGCAATTGAATACATGAATCCTCCAGCTCCATCAGTTCACATTCGTCTATCTATGAATTGAAATGGTGCATTCCAGTTGTGTCACCCCGTAACCTTTGAGCTTGTCTTCCAATTTCATGATTTCATTAAAATCTCCCAAAACACACCATGTTAAGGGAAACTTAATTTTTGCATTCTACCAATTCCTTGCATGGGACCTGTCTCCAATTAATACTATTAGGTCCTATAAACACCAGACAACATCCAACATTGATCTCCAATATTCAAAAGCTAGCCCCTCCAAATATTCAAATCCCAAGCTATCAGTATACCTCCATATGATCCTTCCTCCCTTGCTTTTATCTACCTCTCTAAAACCATTTACCATCTTTGCCATGTTTTTGGTGAACATTCCATACTTAGTTTACTATAGACACAAAATGTAACAGCCCATATAAGATGTTAAATAGACTAAATCAGTAGACTACTAACAACACCGGCTAGCCATTTTTTGAAGCTCGAGTTGGAATGAACTTCGAAGTTAAGCGTGCTCGGTTGGGAGAAATCCCATGATAGGTGACCTTCCTAGGAAGTCTACCAACTAGTACAGTTGTTGGGCCAGTTAGCTGATTGGGTCGTTACAAATGGTATCAAAGCCTGACACCAGCCGCAAGTGTGGGAACTAAGTGCCACATAGGGAAAAGTGCTACATTATGGGAGCCACCTCTTGAACCTATATGGGACAAAGTGCTACATAGTGGGAACCGCCTCTTGAACCTGTTAGGGCCACCTTTAGAATCCTACCTGCCTGGTGATTTGGAAATAGTTGTGATACAGCAATGAGGACGTCGTCTATCTAAGGGAGATAGAATGTCACATCCCATATAAGAATATGTTAAATAGACTAAATCAGTAGACTACTAATAACACCGACTAGCCACTTTTCAGAACTTAGTTGGAAAGAACTCCGAAGTTAAGCATGCTCGGTTAGAAGAAATCTCATGATAGGTGACCTTAGGAAGTCTACCAATTAGCACAGTTGTTGGGCTAGTTAGATAATTGGGTCATTATAAATGGTATCAAAGTTTGGCACTAGTTGGAAGTGTGAGAGCTAAGTGCCACATAGGATAAAGTGATACATTATGGGAGCCACCTCTTAAACCCATATGGGACAAAATGCTACATGGTGGGAGCCACCTCTTGAACCTGTGGGGGCCACCTTTAGAATCCTACGTACCTAGTGATCTAGAATAGTTGTGATATAGCGACGAAGACGTCGCCTATCTAAGGCGGGTAGATTGTAACACCCCGTATAAGAAGATGTTAAATAGACTAAATCAATAGACTACCATCAACACCAGTTAGCTACTTTTCAGAGCTTGAGTTGGAAAGAACTCTGAAGTTAAGTGTGCCCGATTGGGAGGAATCCCAGGATGGGTGACTTTCCTGGAAAGTCTACTAATTAGCACAGTTGTTGGGCTAGTTAGCTGATTAGGTCGTTACACAAAATCCCTACGGGATGTCATCTCGCCGAACTTCGCATAGCCTTTTACTTAGCCTGTTCATGCAAGCATCTAATATTTCACAATGCAATATTCATCTTGCTAACACTATATATACCTCTTTATGACCCCTGAGAAGGTCTCATTAGATCACCTATAGTCTAAAGCAAGCTACGTAACTCTCGATTTCTTACTTTCTTAGATCCTACCACTCCAACGTCTGCACACGCCTTCCGAAATTTCCCTGTTTTACCTTCTATATTCATCCCTAACCCAGCCACCTTCATCACAAGCTCCTCGTTTCCCCAATCATGAAGAAAATTCCCCTTACTTAGATCGTCCACATTTACACACCCTGCAAATGCGAACTCATCTTCCCTAGCTTACTGTCCACGGCTTTGTATTAGACAATGACGGTCCAACTGGCTTGGCTCCTTCGGGGAAGGTGACAAAGGAAGATGTGACTCATTAGGGGGAAGAAGTAACGACTCCTTGCCTGGCAAAGATGCATACACATACGACATCAGATCATCGTTGCCAAGCTTGGACTCCTCCTTCTCGTGATCTTCACCCCGATCTTCTACAAATTCACCGTCCCCACTAGGCATCTTCCTTGCCAAGCTTGACGATCCCAAATCGCCTACCTTCCTCCAGCTTCTTTAGTACACGAGCAAACCCCCCCCCGCCCCGCCTCTCCTGCTTCCACTTCCCCATCTCAGCACAAAGCCCTTCCATAACATGCGTAGTGAATATATCAATTGCCCTACGCCACGCCTCACTGCCCTCTTTGACCAATCTATCCTTAGCCGACATAGCAACCAACGGCTCCGATTCAATATGAAAAAGGGTACTCAAGTTTTATAGTTCCTAGTAAGTAGAAGACATCAAATTGGGGGCAGTTACAATATCTCAACAACAACTTGAACTTCGATTAATCTCCTTTCAGGTAAGGTGAATCTCCTTTTAGATAAGATTTGCAACTAGGTAGCTCGTCAATATCTTAGCAGTGGCTCGAATTTTATGAATCTCCTTTTAGGTAAGGTGATACATTCTTGCTTCTCTTTTGATTTGTAACTTTAATATAAGATTTGTAATTCCTAGTATGTAGGATGCGTCAAATTAGGGTCATCTTGACAATATCTCAGCAACGGCGGGGGTACACCGGCGAGTCTACTTTCCTCGCACAACCCCCCCACCCCCGCAGGTAGGATTCACCATTGGGCCTTTTTATTCTGACATTGGTTACTTTATAAAAACTTAAGCCCATTTTTTTAAAAAAATCTTAAGCCTCCCTCTACTGTACCTTCCCAAAGTCGGTGATTCGACTATTTCTAGCAGGGTGAACTTGGTTTATTGGCTAAGTTAAGTTAAAAGTATTCTAATGAGTAAAGCTCGAGCCGAATTCGAGTTAAATTCCTTTCCTGGCGAGTTGAGCTTGAGCCCACAAAATGAGCTCGAACAATCTTGGTTGAGTCGAGCTTGAGCGAGTTGAAGCTGGGTTCACTTCGGCTCGTGGCCATCCCTAGTTGGAGCCATCAAATTAGGGGCAGTTCGACAATATCTTAGTAGCAAATTGTTCTTTGATGAATCTCCTTTCAGGTAAAGTGATACATTTCTGCTCCACTTTAACATAAGATTTGTAGTTCCTAGTGAATAGGAGCATCAATTTGGGGGCAGCTCGACAATATCTCAGTAGTAACTTAGACTTTAAAGAATCTTCTTTTCGGTAAAATGATATATTCTTACTCCTCCTTCAGTTTGTAACTTTAACATAGAAAAAGTTTTACAGGTAATAGTAAGTAGTTAGAGGCATCACATTAGGGGCAGCTCGACAGGACAATATCTCAGCAACAACTCAGACTTCAATGATTTTCCTTTCAGGTAAGGTGATACATCTGTGCTCCTTTGGTTTCTAACTTTAACATAGGTAAGATTTGCAGTTTTTAATAAGTAGTTGAGGCCATTAAATTGGGGGCAGCTCGGCAAGATCTTAGTAGCAACTCGGATTTCAATGTATCTCCATTTAGGTAAGGTGGTACATTTTGCTTCTTTAGTTTTGGGTTTTTGATTAGTTATGAGACCAATGAATTATCTTCTTATCAATTTAGATGTTAATTTTTATAATAAACTAGAATTATTGGATTGTTTGATTAAAATTTAAACGAAAAAGTAGACTAATAGTTTTACAATGTAGAGAATTAATATTGTTGGCCTAGAATATATAATGCAATAAGGTTGATTGTGTTTTTGTGTAGGATATACATAAGTTTGCTAGATATAAAATCGTAAGTCTCATGTCTTTAAATTCTTAGACTATGGTGATGATAAATGGCATACGTATACAAGCTAAGAATCAACAAGATGCAGAGAAAGTCCTAAGAAATTGAGCCACATAAGGAACTGCTTAATAAATGTTATCCTTATGAAATAATGATTACCTTGAAATCATGAAAACTGGATCTCATTTCATTCGAATACTCTTATTATGTAATACTCTTATTATAGAACCCTTCTGAAGCCATAGTTAGTTTAGTTCACAGTACTGGGCACATTGCATGACTATTTATGATTTCTTAAGGATGAAGCACTAGTGTTTCTGGTTTTAGGCAAAGAGAAGAGGAGATTGTGTTTCTTGGTAAGCAGTTACCAGTCTGGACTGCACACTAAGTTTGCACATCAAGTCTTACAGATTGATTGATTTACGATAAAAGTTTTACCGCATTAGTTGACTATTGTCTATGTTTTCTCATTGTATTGTAGTATGCGGTCTTAGAAGAAAATGGGGCACAAATGACAGAGTAGAGTCAGTGTGTTCTTAAGTTTGTGTTCCTTAAGTCAGTGTGTTTTCTTTGGATGCAAATAAAATCTTGGAGATGATCTGTAGTGTTTTAACTTAATAATTCTCTCCCAAAGTGACTATTCCTCTCATATTAACTACTATATCTATTTGCCTAGCATCGAAATATTCATCAGCTGTAAATTCTTCACTCCCATGCCTCCTTGCTGAATAGTGTTCTTCCATTTGACTAGACCAAATGCCTTTTCTTTCCTTGATAGTGTTCTTCCATACAAAACTCCTCCTTGATGCAACCAATTTTCCTCCAAGAAGGTAATAAGAACATCGATAGCTAATGTTGAGGGATTTCTGTCAATACTGTGTTTACTAATGTGATCCTTCCTCCCAAAGATAATTTTCTAGCTTTCCAGATGGAGAGTCTCTTTTGCATTTTGTGGATGAGTGGATTCCATGCTGCCTGTTGCAACTTTCTGTAATGCAGTGGTAGACTTAGCCTAAATAAGTGATGGGTAGCTCCGTCACTTTGCATCCCAAAACCGCAGCACATTATCTACACCTATCCTTCTCCATGTTAATACCAATGATAGCACTTTTATCAAAGTTAATCGTTAAATCTGAACAAGCCTCAACAGTTTTCATTATGAAGAGTAAATTATTAATGCACTGCAAATCACCCTCCAAGAAAATAAACATGTCACCTCTGGAAATTGTAGATTCAAGATGCCTACCGGAACCCTTATTAGTTGAGCACCATGAATCCAGCGTAATAACTCAGCTTTCTTACAAAACTGACTGAATAAATTTGCCAGCAGGATAAAGACTAGTGACAACAATGGGTCTCCTTGCCTAAGAACCTTTGAACTATTAGCAGAGTAACCACGAACCCCTCCATTCATAAGAATAGAGTATTTGGCTGTTGTAACACAGTTCTTGATCATCTTCGCCCACATTTCAGGGAATTTGTGAATTGTCATCTGATTCCATAAACATTTCCATGCAACTCTATCATTGGCCTTATTACAATCCAGTTTACATGCTAATCCCACTTTTCCCTTTTTCTTTGTAGAGAACAAAATTTCATGAGCCAATGGAGAATTATCTATGAGGTGCATGCCTTGAATAAAAGCAGATTGATTCTATTCTACTTAACTTTCCAATCACCTTTCGCAGTTTACCAACACCTTGGAAAATATTTTATGCTACAATTTAAAGACTTATTGGTCTGAAGTCCTTTAATTCTATAGATTTCTCCTTCTTGGGCAGTAACATTAAAAAAGCCTGATTAAAGATTTTACAGCTTGCTGCTCTGGGGAAGCATTCTTGAACCGCTTTAATCACATCATGCTTGATAACACTCCAGAACTTCTGGTAGAAGAACACTGGAAACTCGTCTAGCCCAGGAGCTATATCACTTCCTAGTTTAAAAGTAGCCTATGCGACTTCTTCCTCTGAAATTTCTTCAACTAGCATTGATTGGTCCTTTAGTGATAGTGTCTGCGCCTCAAAATATGAGCATAGAGGAAACCACCTATTTTCTGCAGCAAACAAATTCTTATAGATGGCCACAACCTCAGATGCTATGTCGTTAGGATCCTCAATCCATTTGTCCCCTTTCTTCAGCATTAAAAAAAACCTCCTTCATCTTCTTCCATTGGCTATAGAATGAAAGAAACTAGTGTTCAAGTCTCCTTCTTTAGGCCAAGTTATTCTGGACGTCTATTGTCTCCACCTAATTACTAGCCCAAACCTTAATTTTCTATCTCAATCTGCGTAATTTCAGAAATAGGTTTTGAGTGGCTGAATGTTGACCCATGTCTTGCTTCCATGTTTGAGATACTAATTCAACAAACTGCTCATTGGATAACCACGCCTTCTCAAATCTGAATGTCTTGACTCTTGACAATATTAAAAGCATCACCACAATCCATCACTAGAGCATTATGATCAGAAATACTTCTTGGAAGTGTGGGAATTTTAGCATTGGGAAACAAAGATTCCGATTTACTGTCCACCATAATTTTGTCTAGTTTGGATAATGATGGAACCTTCCTTCCATTGGACCGTGTATATCTTGCATGAGTCCACTGTAACTCCCTCAGCCCACATTCCTCGATCCAAAAGTTGAATTGTTTTGTTCCTGCTGAGAAATTACCATTCTTGTTTCTTTTCTCAGGGGATCTTACTTCATTAAAATCCCTACTACACACCAAGGGAAATTGTTTGGCTTATGGCAATTACATAATTCTGCCCACAAAACCTTTCACCTCTAACTTGTATTAGGTCCATAAACACCGATCAACACATCCATCCTTTGGAATTGATTCTCTTCCTAATGATGCCCCTGCCAAACATTAGCATTTATAAGAATACCCCCTGAATTTTCTTCTGCTCTTTTTGAAAGCAAATTCCACATTCGAGAATCCTATAACAGTTTTAACTAAGTTGTCCTCTATATTCTCTACCTTTGTTTCTTGTAAGCATAGAATTTCAACTTTCCTTCTTATATATATAATCACAACCATTTGTTTCACAAACAACCATTCTGACATTCCAAGACATCAGAATCATTGTTGAACTCATTCCTCCTCCTCTTGACTGAAATTATTATCTCTGTCACTAAGCCCTAACGCTTTGGAAACCTTCCTCTGCCCTTTATTTTTTTTTCCCTCAACACTTCACTTTGTCTTCCACAGATCTTACGCTGGCCAACTTTCCCTTGTAATTGAATTCCTAGGCCTGCAGCCTTTTCCAAAATTTGTTGATTGTCCCACCCATCTAAGAAAGATTCATGGTTTTCTTTCTCCTTCCTCCAAAGACTTTATCCTTCCCTCTGTCATGACTTGCCTGGCTTGCCTTGATTGGTCCAGACAGTCGATGGCGTTGCAAGAAGGGCAAAAAGGAGGACGGGAATAATAAGGGAAAGTCCTAAAAATAAGAAGGGAAAGTCCTTGCAATTGTAATTCTCATGCCTTTACATTTTAAGATTATGGTTACATTACACATATATAGGATTTGTACCTCTTAAAAAACATATATAGGATTTGTACCTCTTAGTATATAGTTGGATGTATCAAATCAAGGAAAACTCAATAATATCTAGCAACAACTTGGACTTTGATAAATCTCCAATCAGGTAAGGTGATTCATTCATACTCCTCTTTTGGTTTCTAACCCTACCATAAGATTTATAGTTCCAAGTAAGCGGTAGGCGTCAAATTGGGGGCAATTCGACAATATCTTAGCAGCAACTCAAACTTCAATGAATCTCCCTTTTGGGTAAGGTAATACATTCCTTCTCCTTCGATTTCTATCTTTAACATAGATAAGATTAACAGTAGCTCAGATTTTGATGGATCTCCTTTTAGGTAAGGTTATATATTCCTACTTCACCTTTGGTTTCTAACTTTATAACATAAGATTTGTAGTTCATAATAAGTAGGAGGCATCAAATTGGAAGCAGCTCGACAATATCTTAGCAGCAACATGGACTTCGATGAATCTTCTATCAGGTAAGGTTCCTTCTTCAATTCCTAACTTTACCATAAGATTTGTAGTTCGCCGTAAGTAGAAGGCCTGCAATTGGGGACAGTTCGACAATATCTTTGCAGTAAGTTTGATTTTGATGAATCCCCTTTTAGGTAAGGTGATACATTCCTACTCCTCGTTCGCCTTCTAACTTTAACATAATAAGATTTGTAGTTCCTAGTAAGTAAGAGGCATCAATAGCAACTTAGAGTTCAATGAATCTCCTTTTAGGAAAGGTGATACATTCCTTCTCCTCCTTTCGTTTCTCTAACTTTACCATAAGATTTATAGTTCCTAATAAGTAGAAGGCTTCATATTTGGGACAGCTCAAGAATATCTCAACAGTAACTTGGACTTCGATGAATCTCCTGTCAGGTAAGGTGAAAGATTCCTACTTCTTCTTTACTTTCTAACTTTAACATAGATAATATTTTGTAGTTTTCAATAAGTAGTAGGAGCCTTCAATTTAAGGGGAACTTAACAATATCTTAACAGCAAATTGGACTTCGATGAATCTACTTTCAAGTAAGGTGATACATTCCTACTTTAACATAGAAGATTTGCAATTTTTAGTAAGTAGCTGGAGGCATTAAATCGGGGGCAGCTCGATAATATCTAAGCAACATCTCATATTTCGATGATTCTCTTTTTAGGTAAGGTAATACATTCCTACTCTAACTTTGATTTATAACGTTAACATAAGATTTGTAGTTCCTTATAAGTAAGAGGCATCAAATTGGGGCAGCTCGACAAAAGCTCAATAGCAACTCGTACTCGATGAATCTCCTTTCAAGTAAGGTGATGCATTCCTTCTCCTCCCGTGGGTTTTAACTTTAGCATATATAAGATTTGCAGTTTTTAATAAACAGTTGAAGGCATTAAATTATGGGTAGCTTAACATTATCTTAGTAGCAAGTTAGATTTTGATGAATCTCTTTTCAGGTAAGCTGATGCATTCTTGCTCCTCCTTTAGTTTCTAGTAAGTAGGATATGAGGCATCAAATTGGTGGTAGTTTGACAAAATGTCAACAACGATTCGGACTTTGATGAATCTCCTTTAAAGTAAGGTTATATACTCCTTCTCCGTTGGTTTCTAACATTAATGTAAGATTTGTATTTCCTAGTAAGTAGATGGTGGTGGTAGTGGTGAGGGGTAGGAGGTTGATGGAGTGGAGGAAGAGGAGGAATGGGGAGAGGAAAGAAACGAAAAGGAGAAGGGGGTGTCGGAGGTTCGAAGGGGAGGGGGAGGAGAGAGAGAGAAATTGAGAGAATGAGATAAAGAAAGGAGAGCTTCGGAGTATCAATCGAAACTGCGCCAAATCATGTCGTCCAAGACCGACGCCAATCAGACGACAAGACGGGGTCGTACACTGACAGATGTCTGAATGACGTCGACCATGCGAGACGCCATTTAGACGATAAGACCGGGACCGTACTCTCGCGACCCAAAATCGGTCCACGTGGCACATTCTAAAAAGCGTCCCCCTAATCCGACGCCGTTTGAACAGCGTCGAACAAGCTCGACAAGAAAAAGAACCCATGCCCCAGCCCCACAAGGGCCCAAACTAAAAGGGTCCGACACCGAAATCGACCCGATAACCGGATCCGAAACGTCAGTCCTTACAAAGTAGAATGCATCAAATTGGCGGCAACTTGATAATATCTCAGCAACAACTTAAATTGGCGCCATAAGATGCATTCCTTCTCCTCCCTTGGGTTCTACTTTAGCATAGCTTAGATTTACAGTTTTTAATAATAGTTGGAAGCATCAAATCATGGGCAGCTCAACATTGTCTTAGCAACAAGTTAGATTTTGATGAATCTCCTTTCAGGTAAGCTGATACATTATCGATCCTCCTTTAGTTTCTAGTATGTAGGAGGCATCAAATTGGGGGCAACTTAACAAAATCTCAGCAGCAACTCAGACTTTGATGAATCTCCTTTCAACTAAGGTGATACATTCTTTCTCCTTCCTTGGTTTCCAACGTTAACATAAGATTTGTAGTTCCTAGTATGTAGAATGCATCAATGGTAGCTCGACAATATCATAGTACTAACTCAAACTTCGATGAATCTTCTTTCAGGTAATCGCTCCTCCTTTGGTTTCTCTAACTTTACTATAAGATTTGTAGTTCCTAGTAAGTGGAAGGCATCAAATTAGCTTGACGATATCTCAACATCAATTTGGACTTCGATGTATCTCCTTTCAGGTAAGGTGATAGATTCCTACTAAACCTTTACTTTATAACTATAATATAGATATCATTTGTAGCGTTTAATAAGTAGTTGGAGCCATGAAATTAGGGGGGTACTTGATAATATCTTAATAGCAAATTGGACTTCGATGAATCTACTTTCAAGTAAAGTGATACATTCCAGCTCCTCCTTTGGTTTCTAACTCTAACATAGATAAGATTTGTAGTTTTTAGTAAGTAGCGGGTGGCATCAAATCAAGGGTAGCTCGACAATATCTAAGTAGTAGCTAAGATTTAGATGATTCTCCTTTTAGGTAAGGTGATACATTCTTCCTCCATTTTTCTATTTATAATTTTAACATAAGATTTGTAGTTCTTTGTAAGTAGGAGACATCAAATTGGGGGCGACTCGACCAAAACTCAGCAGCAACTTGGATGCTGATGAATCTCCTTTCAGGTAAGGTGATACATTCATTATCCTCCCTTTGGTTCTAACTTTAACATAGGTAACGTTTACGATTTCTAGTAAGTAGTTGGAGGCATTATATCGTACGCAGCTTGACAAAATCTCAGTAGTAACTCGAACTACAATAAATCTCCTTTTAGGTAAGGTGATACATTTCTTCTCCTCTCTTGGTTTCTAACATTAATAAGATTTGTAGTTCCTAGTAAATAGAAGGCATCGAATTAGGGCAGCTCGACAATATCCTAGTAACAACTTCGACTTCGATGAATCTCCTTTCTAGTAAGATGATACATTTTTGCTCCTTTGGTTTCTAACTTCACATATAACCCTTTTCATATTCTTAATGTAACGACCCACCACCTTATAATCGGGGATCCGATTACTAAATAGGTACTGAATTATTAAAATTTGGAGCCAAACTAGGATATTGATAAGTCTGTAAAATATATGATAAACTAAGCTAAACAAATCACAACACATTGAATTGTAAAAGAAGTACATGAATTAAAAATTATTACGAATCAACTCGACTCAGCAAATAATTATATATTCTAACAGAAAAAAAATAATTCAACGTACAGGCCTGAAAAGAAAATAACAACTACATCGGGGCATACCTCAGAACAATGGCTGCTAGAGCGTCACCCGAGACGAAACTCTCCACGCTACGGTCTGGAACCCTTACCTAAAAATCGCAAGGGTAAGTCTCATCAAAATGGACTCAGTAGGGATCCTCCGATCTCTACCACCCACTCACGCACCGGTGCCATAAGTGCAACAATACGAATAAAGATAATTAAATAAGTAAAGCAATAGACACAATTCTCAAATTCTAATATGAAACACATGCATTCGAAGATGCATCAGACATAATTCTGAAACCACTTCACCACGGAGTCTACAACCAGCGTCTCGGCTAAACACACAAACCACACAGCTGAACGCGGAAAACTCCGACCCGCTAGGACCGAACAGCAACCCCTCGGATAGCGCGTTGGCTACTCCGGCCTATCTAACTCTAGGTGGTTTTGCTCCCAGCCACGAGTGACACTCCGAATGTAAGGACTGGGATTTTGGATCCAATTATCGGGTCGATTTTGATATCGAATCCCTTGGTTTAGGCCATTGTGGGGTTGGGGTTAGGAGGACGCTTTTTAGAATGTGCCACGTGGGCCGATTTTGGGCCGCGAGGGTACGGCCCCGGTCTTATCGTCTGAATGGCGTCTTGTATGGTCGACGTCATTTAAAGATCTGTCAGTGTACGACCCCGTCTTGTCATCTGATTAGCGTCGGTCTTGGACGATGCGATTTAGGCCTGTTTCGGTTGATGTTCCGAAGCCCTCCCTTCTATCCCTCATTCTCTCCACTCCTCTCTCTCTCCTCCCCCTGCTCTC
Organism: Zantedeschia hybrid cultivar; assembly: GCA_030544215.1. Lineage (NCBI taxonomy): Eukaryota > Viridiplantae > Streptophyta > Magnoliopsida > Alismatales > Araceae > Zantedeschia > Zantedeschia hybrid cultivar. Next base: position 50,041,238 of record JARZZO010000009.1, read on the forward strand.
CAAACCTCCGGTGCCCCCTTCCCCTTCTCCTTCCCTTCCTCTCCCCATTCCTCCTCTTCCTCCACTCCATCAACTTCCTACCCCTCACCACTACCACTACCATCTCCTCCGCGGCACTTCGCTCTCCGGACGGCGGCCGACGTCCCGATGGAGTGATGGCGTCCACGACGGTACCGGCGGCGGCTTGTGGCGTGACGGTTCGTCAGCTAGGAGCTCAGAGGAGTTCAAGTAACCGGTAGGGTGACGATCCTTGCGGTGTTTTGCTTAAAACCATAATTTTCCTGCTTTGAAAGCATGCAATATGTGTGGATGCTTCTGGGGTATAAAGCATGTTCTAAGGGGTTCTTTATGAAAATGATTAGGCTTCTCCCCTACGTTCTCCATTTTTGATGTTTTGTGTGATTTGGGGGAGAAATCCCACTTTGTGACTCGGGGTAGGTCAGAGGGGGAACCTGTCTACGGGTGCTAAATGGCGTCTGGCGACAGCGACGCCATTTTAAAAGGCGGCTGCCACTCGAGACGCGATTTAGCCCAGCTTGTTCCAAGGCCAGATCAATTGGATTCTATTTCTGTATTGAATAACGTATGGAGACAATGACACCATTTTAAAAGGCGGCTGTCAGGGGCGACGCGATTTAGGCTATCTTTCGAGGCCAGTTTCCGTGTGAACTAGTTTAGGGGTCTTGAATGACGTCGACTACGGGCGACGCGATTCAAAACAGAACCTCATTAATTCATGCAATTAACATGTGTTTACATTGTTAGATAGTTTGGTTAAATGCATGCTTGAAAATGTACTTCAAGGACGAGGATTTCTATATGATCGGATTGTACTGTGTTGTGTTTTGTGCGATCATGAACCTAGAGTGGTAGTTGTTAGTGCTTAAGCACCCTGTGTTGGTGTGGGAGTGACACGACGCCGGTGTGGGAGTGGTGGGGTGATGCCTAGAGAAAGGGTCACCTGGTGTACCCTGGGGTATAGCTAGTACCGGTGTAGAAGTGCTACATTCGGAGTGTCACTCGTGCTGGGAGAAGCAGAACCACCTAGAGCTAGACAAGCCGAAGTAGCCAGCGCGCTATCCGAGGGGTTACTGTTTGGTCCCAGCGGGTCGGTGTTTTCTGCGTTCGGCCGCATGGTGTGTTTAACTGAGACGCTGGTTGTGGACTCCATGGTGGAGTGGTTTCAGAGTTGTGCATGTTGCATTTATGAATGCATGTGTTTTATATCGAAATTTGAGAATCTTTAGAAGTTGTGTTTACTGCTTTATTTTTTAAAATTGCCTATATTTGTGTTGTTGCACTTGTGGGTGCGTGAGTGGGTGGTAGGGATCGAAGGATCCCTACTGAGTCCATTTTGATGAGACTTACCCCTGCGGTTTTCAGGTGAGGGTTTCAGGTAGGCGTAGCGTGGAGGGTGTTGTCTCGGGTTACGCGCCAGCAGCCACTATTCCAGATATGCCCCGATGTAGTTGTTATTTTCCTTTCAAGCATGTATGCTTAATTATTTCTTTTCTATTGAAATGTGTAATTATTTGCTGAGTCAAGTCGAATTCTAATAATTTTTAATTCATGCTGTAAGGATTGAGGTTTCAGATCCAGTTATCGGGTCAATTTTGGGATCAGATCCCTTAGTTTGGGCTCTGGTGGGGCTAGGGCTTAGTTTCCCTTTCGCGTCGAGCTTGCTTGATGCGGTTCAAACGGCGTCCGGCGATGTGGACATGTTTTAGGTTGTGCTACGTGGGCGCCACGTGGGCTGGCTTTGGGCCACAAGAGTACGGCCCCGGTCTTATCGTCTGAATGGCGTCTTGTATAGATGACGTCATTTAGAGTACGACCCTGGTTTGTCAGAGTACGATAGTACGGCCCCGGTCTTATCGTCTGAATGGCGTCTTGTATGGATGACGTCATTTAGAGTACGACCCTGGTTTGTCAGAGTACGGTCCGATCTTGTCGTCTGAGTGACGTCGGGCTTGGACGAGACGGTTTTCCTAGTTTCTATTTGACCCCGAGAACCCTCCCTCTTTTTCCTCATTCTCTCCTTTCTCTTCTCTCTCCTCTCTTCCCTCCGACTCTCCAGCCCCCCTTTCCCCTTCTCCTTCATTTCCTCTCCCTATTCCTCCTCTCCCTCCACTCTATTAACCTCCTAACTTCCTCCACTACCACCACCACTTCCTCCATGGCGCATTTCTCTCCGTACGGCGGCTGACGTCCCGGTGGAGTAATGGCGTCCACGGCGGTACCGGCGGCGGCATGTAGGGAGGCGGGTTGGCGGCTTAGAACTAGGAGTTCGAGTAACCGGTAGGATGACGATCCCCGTTGTATTTTGTTTAAAACCATGTTTTTCCCGCTTTGGAGCATGTTTAGTGGGTTTTTGGGGTGAAAACACTAATCGCATGAAATGAGAAATTAAGGATTTTTAATGGGTATTTAGGTTCTTCTCCTCCTCCTCTACTTTGTGGTGTTTTGTACGATTTGCGAGAGGAAATCCCTCCCCGTGGATTGGGAGATGGCGGAGGGAGAACCTGTCTGTGAATTTTAAATGGCGTCGGGCGGACAGCAACGCGTTTTAGAAAGGCGGTTTCCACCCACGATGCAATTTAACCCCAGATAACAGTCTCTGTCTCTAGATTGAGTAGCATCTAAAGACAGCGACGCCTTTTAAACGGCGACTTCCGTGCGCGACACGTTTTAAGTTCAGATCACCCCGAGACTTGTCTCTCTTTCTGTCGTTATTAGGCGACTAGGGACAACGACGCCTTTTAAACGGCAACCCGTTTGAACGACGCGATTTAGACCATATTCCGAGGCCCATTTTCACATGAATCAGTTTAAGGGTTTTGAATGACGTCGGCCTTGGGCGACGCGATTCAAGACATAATCTCATTAAAGTATGTAATTAGCATGTGTTTACATTGTTAGATAGTTGGATAAATGCATGTTTGAAATCATACTCGAGGACGATGAATTCTACGTGATCGGATCTCACCGTGTTAAGTTTTGTGCCATCGTAGACCTAGAGTGACAGTTGTTAGCGCTTGGCACCCTATGTCAGTGTGGGAGTGACATGGGGCCGGTGTAGGAGTGGTAGAGTGACGCCTAGAGAGAGGGTCATCTGGTGTACCCCAGGGTATAGCTAGTACAGGTGTGGGAGTGGTACATTCGGAGTGTCACTCGTGCTAGGGGAAGCAGGACTACCTTGAGCCGTGTTAGGTCGGAGTAGCCAGTGAGCTATCCGAGGGGTTGTTGTTTGGTCTCAGCGGGTCGGTGTTTTTCGCGTTCGGCCGTATGACTTGTGTGTTTAGCCGAGATGCTAATTGTGGACTCCGTGGTAGTTTCAGAATCGTACATGTTATTGCTTTATTTAGTTAAATTGTCTATATTTGTTTATTGTACTTGTGGGTAGTGGGGATCGAAAGATCCCTACTGAGTCTTTTTCGATGAGACTCACCCCTACGGTTTTTAAGTGAGAGTTCCAAGCAGGCGTAGCGAGGAGAGTGTTGCCTTGGGTTGCGCCCCAGCAGCCGTTGTTCTGGGGTATGTCCCGATGTAGTTGTTATTTCCTTTTCTGGCCTGTACGCTTAATTATTTCTTTTCTGTTGGAGTATGTAATTAATTGTTGAGTCAAGTCGAATTGTAATAATTTTTAATTTCTGCACTTCTTCTACAATTCGATATGATGTGGATATTTAGCTTAGTTTATCATTTATTTATTAGACTTATCGAGATCCTGGTTTGGCTCCAAATTTAATGATTCGATACCCATTTAGTAATCGGATCCCCGATTATAGGGTGGCGGGTCGTTACACCTACACTTCCTTTACAAGTCGATGTGATGTGGAATGTCTAGCTTAGTTTATTATTTATTTTCCAAACTTATCGAGATCCTGGTTTGGCTCCAGTTTTTAACGATTCGGTACCCATTTAGTAATCGGATTCCCAATTATAGGGTGGCGGGTCGTTACACCGAATGTACCACTCCCACACCGGTACTTGCTATACCCCCCGGGGTAAACTTGCGATCCGATCACGTAGAAATCTCCGTTCCCAAGATATGATTCCAAGCATGCATTCAATCAAATTAACTAACAATGTACACACATGTTAATTACGGGGATTAATGAGGTTCTGTCTTGAATGGTGTCGCCCGTGGCCAACGTCATTTAAGACCCCTAAATTGGTTCACACGAAAATTGGTCTCAGGAGATGGGCCTAAATAGCGTCGCCCATAGTAGACACCATTTAAATGGCGTCATCTGGTCGCGACGTTATTTACCACCCGAAAACCTAACTGTCCTCTGGCATCTGGGCCTAAATCGCGTCGCCCGTAGTTGACACCATTTGCAAATGGCGTCACCCTGGCCTGACGCCATTTAGGGCCCGAAGCAAGATTTCCCTGTGGCCTCCCCCGAGCCATAAAATGGGATTTCCTCCTTCCTAAACCGCCCCAAAACACCAAAAAATAGAGAAAGAGGAGGAGAATCCAAATAACCGTTTAAAACATATCATTAAAAACAAACATTTTCACCCACCTACCCCCCTTAAAACATGCTCCAAAATGGGAAAAACATGGTTTTAAGTAAAACACTGTGAGGATTGTCACCCTACCAGTTTCTTGAACTCCTCATAACTCCAAGCCGTCGGTCCGCAACACCGCAAGCTGCCGCTGGTACCACCGTGGATGTCGTCACTCTATCGAGACGTTGGCCGCCGTCCGAAGAGAAATGCACCGTGGAGGAGATGACGGTGGTAATGGTGAGGGGTACGTGGTTGATGGAGTGGAGGAAGAGGAAGAATGGGGAGAGGAAGGGAAGGAGGGGGTCGGAGCCGTTCGGAGGAGGGGGAGGAGAGAGAGAGGAGTGGAGAAAATGAGAGAATGGAGGGAGGGCTTCGGAGCGTCAACCGAAACTCGCCAAATTGCGTCGTCCAACATAGACGCCAATCAGGCGACAAGACGGGTCGTACAGTGACAGATCTCTGAATGGCATCTCTCATGGCAGATGCCATTCAGACGACATGACCGGGGCCGTATATACGCGCCCCCACGCCCGCCCACGCGGCACCGCCGCGAAGCTCTTAAATGGCGTCCCCCTAGGTCGACGCCGTTCAAAATTGCGTCTCGCAAGCTCGACGCGAAAAAAAGCCTATGTCCCAAACCCGCAAAGGCCCAACTAAAGGGTCCGACACTGAAACCGACCCGATAACTAGATTCGAAATCTTAGTCCTTACACTTAACATATTTTGTTGTGCCTTAAAATGCTATCGTGGAAACGACGTTGAAATTAGAGAGGTATAAAAATAAGAAAACATTAGAAGCAGTCAAGTAGATGAATCTCCAACCCCATAAAACCATTCATCCCCTATATCCTGGAAAGTCTCCTCTAGGTAGGGATGTAATACTTCTGGATTTGATATGGATCATAATATGTCAAACCCCGACAAGCAACATGGCTATCCAACTTTTGTGTGTATTTGTAAAAGTATCGTATGTTATTAGGCACAAGGGTATTTGGGTCCCATGTAATTTTGTAACCCTACGCACACATTACTATGAAAGTGTTGGTAAGTTGACTAGGTAGTTGTCCTGCCGTATCCTTCTTTCTCTCTATGTCCGGTGCCTCCTCCCTGCCATACCCTTCCCTCTCTTTGTCCACTGCCTCCTCCTCCTTCGTCCCCTCTTGCAATTTTTTATGGTATTAGAGCAGGGAGGAGCCTTGGTGAAGTGAAGGAGGACCAAACCTCCACTTCTTTGCTTGAGAAGGGATCAGACAGCCTCCCTTTGGTGTTCGGTGTCCTAAGGTTTCATTCGTAGGGCCTCTCCACCAAAAAAAGGGGATCATACCCTCTGATACTTCTTGAAGAGGGGATCAGACATCCCTTTCTTGGTGTTTGGTGCACTACAACCTTCCTTCTTGGTGTCCGGTGCTGTCCTGTGCACGGTCTCTACTGGCCGGACCTTTGCTTTCTGCTGGCCAAACCTTTGTGGGTCTCTTTCTTGCAAGCCGGTCCACTGTAGGCCTTGATTTTGTGGAAGATGTGCTGGACAAGCCTTCCCTATGGAGAAGGGGTTGCCCCCTTGTGTGTTACAAACCCGTACCCTTATTTTAGGGTTATAAATAGAATGGATCCACTCCTTTGGGGACGGATACCCTATTTAAGGTGTGGTTCTAGTAACCTCTGCCCCGTTCTTCAGAGATTGTACTGCACAAGCCTTCCTTAGCGTTAGGAGTCATCTACACCAACGTTATTGTAGCGTGGAACTTATTCTTTATGGATTCTTTGACAAGCAATGGGATGAATTTAAGGGAGCCGGGTCACGAACCCAATACTCGTGAAGTTACCTCCCTGATGATGCACTGTCTAGCCTTCCTTCTATGGAGCATCACTTTCTTGCGTTGCAGATGACCACCGTGAAGTTAACAGAGACTAATTATCGTCTCTAGTCTATCTCTGCTCGGATTTTTCTTGGTGGATAAGGAAAGACAAAGTACATTGGTGGTAGAGTCTACGAATCAACATATGATAACCCTACTTATGTTATATGGGAGTTGGAGAAAAATCTTGTGATGGGTTGGATCCATAACTTTGTAAGTTCAGAGATCCAACAGTTGATCATGATGAAGAGGATTGTAAAAGATATGTGGGTCATTTTCAATCAGATGTACAGGTACGGCAAGATGCATCATATGTTTATCAGTTGACTATTGATATACATGAGTTAAAACAGGATAGTGTTGGTTTACTATTTACTTTGAATTGCTGAAAAGTAAGTGAGAGGAATTAGATTGTTATTTTCTTTATAGTTAGACTTGTATCGAACACCAAAAGATATATTTGCAACCTATGGAGCAAAATCAGATCTTCAAGTTCCTTACTGGCCTTACTTCTGAATATGAGAGCTTAAGGGCTCTCAGCATTGATCCTCTCCCATCCATCCTTTGAGCAAGTGAACCACAAGATGTTGAAAGAAGAAAGGCACAAGAAAGCCATAAGTTGAGGCATTGTAGCCCTTGGTGGTCATGATTTGGGAGAGTCCTCTACATTGGCCGGCATCATTTTAAGTCTGGAAAAGGTGGCAATGGCCAAGGAAAGGACAAAGGGAAAATCGCGAGACATTGCACTCATTATGGGAATGATAATCACAATGTAGATTAGTGTTGGCACCTTTATCCTGACAAAAAACTGTTGAAATTCATAAATTATAAGTGGACAACAAGCAAAGAGCAATGTTGCCATTACTCAAGGCTCAAATTATCATCCCAATTCTTCTTCAAAAGGTGGTCTCACCACCTCTCAGGTGTCTACGCTCTTCTCATATGATATTCTTCACATACAATGGATTCTCTCATAGTTTGGAGCATCTTCTTCTTCCATCACACCAGGTATTTTAGAGGTAGCTTTGAGTGTTATGCACTCTATCCCCTCTCGTAGTCCTCGGGTCATTGACTTGGGAACTACATATCATATAACTGGTACCTCTTCTCTCTTTAACTCTTATTCCTTGAGTTCTGGACAAGAGAAGGTCACCATTGCATATGGCACTCGGTCTACTATGGTGGGTAAAGTAACTATAAATCTCAATGATGACCTGCCTCTATCCTTTATTCTTCGTGTTCCTGTCCTTCCTATTAATATTTTGCCTATGAGCAGTTTGACTAAATCCTATAATGCTCAGTGACCCTTTTTCATACATATTGTGTTTTATAGGACCGAAAAAATAAGCAAACGATTGAGAGTGATCATGAAGCGGGAGACCTTTATCATTTTGAGTCGGTGGTAAGTGTTGCGTTTTAGTCTAGCATTGATGGTGGGATGAATAAACAACTTGAAGCGATCCATTTATGGCACAGTTGTCTAGGACATTTGTCCTTTAGGTCTTTACAAGCCTTATTTCCAGCTTTGCTCAAGTCAATAAACGTTGACTCCCTTTAATGACAAGTGTGTCAACTTACAAAACATTGTAGATCCAATTTTTAGATTTCAATGAATAAAAGCACTTTGTTTTTCCAACTTGTCAATTCTGTGTCTGGGGGCCATCTCTTGTTCTTTCTGTAGATGGTTATCTACCTTATTAATTTTATTGATGACTTTTCTCATTGTTGTTGGATGTACCTTATGAAATCCTATCAAGAAATACCTTGAATCATTCAAGTGTTTTGCAAAATGGTTGAAAATCAATTTGAGAGGCAAGCTAAAGTATTTAGGTCTGACAATGCAAGAGAATACTTCGAGAGGACACCCAATATTTTTATAGATGATGCGGGAATCATTCACGAATCCTTATGTCTTATTCCTCTCAACAAAATGGAGTAGTAGAAAGAAAAAATAGACATTTACTTGAGACCTCTCGAGCTCTTCTCTTGCAACATCAGTTGCTTAAAAATGTTTAGGTTAATGCTATCCGGATTGCCTCCTGTATTATCAACTGTATGCCTTCTTAGACACTTGACTACATGTCTCCTATACAGGCACTTCGTCTTGACTATCCATTATTTGCTCTTGAGTCTCGTGCCATTGATTGTTTATGCTTTATTCATTCTTTATGCCTTGATTCTACTAAGTTGGACCCCCGTGCTATTCGTGGCATCTTTCTGGGATGCTCTCCTACTCATAAGGGGCACAAATGCTTTGACCCCAAAATATGGGGGAAATATGTTCTTAAAGGGATGTCATCTTCTTTGAATATGAGTCCTAATTTGAATCCCAGTCTCTTGTTCAAGGGGAGGATCCTGTTGTTCTTCCTTGTGAATCTCCTCCTGAGTCTACACCTTTACCTCTTGCCTCTGACGTGACTTGTTGCACACCTGCTTCTTAGAACAAGTCCTCATTAAATGTGCTTACCTATTCCAGGCATATTTGACACAAGAATGGCCCTCCTACAAATCAACCACCTCAAGAATCTGCGAAAGGGACGTCAACCTATACCAAGGATCTTTTTTCTAATTATGTGTCATATGTACGTATTTCACCCTCATATTGCTCTTTTTTGTCTGTTATCTCCACTTTTCATGTTCCTAGCTTCTTTGCTGAAGTTGTTAAAGATCCAAAGCGGGTGGCAGCTATAGATGAGGAGATGTAAGATCTCAACAAGAATAACACTTGGGAGTTGGGTGAATTACCTTTAGGGAAGAGTCTGGTGGGGTTCAGATGGGTATATAGCATGAAATATCATTCTGATGGTACTATTCAGCAGTACAAAGTAAGATTGTTTGCCAAAGATTTACCAAGATGTATGGTATTGATTAGATTGAGACTTTTTCTTCAGTGCCCAAGCTGAAATATGTACGGGTTTTGTTATCTCTTGCTGTCCAAGTTTCTTGGGAATTTCACCAGTTCGACATCAAGAATGCTTTTCTCAATGGCGACTTGTAGAAGGAAGTGTATATGTAACCCCCACTTGGACTTGATGCCAAGAGGAGAGTATGTCGTCTGAAGAAGGCATTGTATAGGCTGAAACAATCTCCAAGAGCTTAATTATCAACAAAGGAACTCTGACCATACTCTCTTCGCTAAACAGATAAATGACCGAGTAGTGGTTCTCCTTGTGTATGTGGATGATATGATCATCACTGGAGATCATTTGGCAGAGATACATAAGTTAAAGGACAATTTGACACATGAATTGGACATTAAAGATCTTGGGGAGCTGAAGTATTTCCTTGGCGTAGAGGTTGCTAAATCTTAGCATGGTTTGTACATTTGCCAATGGAAGTATTCCCTTGATTTGCTTCAAGAAACTGGAAAGATGGGATGTAAACCAGCTTTCACTTTAATAGAGACAAATTATGGGATTGTAGAGTCAGTGGGAGATCTTTTGCATGAAGCTCACAAGGGTACCTACCAACGGCTTGTGTATAAGCTATTGTAGCTATCTCTCATTCGACCTGACATTACGTATGCTTTGAGCATATTGTTAGTCAGTTTATGCATGCTCCTCGGGTCCCACATATGCTAACTGTAGAGTGAATATCGTGTTACATCAAATCCTGCCCTAGTAAAGGATTGTTATATAACTAAAGCTGCCCAGCTGAATGTTGATGGCTTGGACTGGTTCTCGAGATGATAAGCGGTCGACCACTAACTATTGCTTATTTCTCGGTGGAAACCTTGTTACTTGGCGAAACAAGAAACAGATAATGTGTGCTCGCTCTAGTACTGAAGCTGAGTACCGTGTAATGGCACATGGTACTAAAGAGATGTTATGGTTGAAGCTATTCTTTCAAGATGTTGGAGTTCAAGTTCATCTTATGATGTGCCTTTATTGTGACAGTATAGCTGCCATTAAGATCGCTAATAATCCAGTTTAGCACAACACAAAACATGTCGAGATCAATCGCCATTTCATTCGCGAGAAGCTGGATGCTAGAGAGATTTACCTTACCTATGTTCGATCTATTGATCAACTCTCTAATATCTTTACTAAGGGGCTGTCTAAGGATCTTACTTCTCTATTGTCCAAGTTGCGCATGGTTGACATCTATGTTCAATTTGAGGGGGAGTGTAGTAAAGGGTAGTTTGGTCTTTATTGTGGGTTATTATATTTTTTGTGCTTGTAAATATGCTCTTTCCTTTATTTTTATTTTTATTTTAAAAATATGATCTTTTAGTCCGTCATTTCTTATTAAGATTGTTTGAATTTTAATTCTGTAATGACCCGTCACCCTATAATTGGGGATCCGATTACTAAATGGGTAATCATTAAAATTAGGAATCAAACTAGGATCTCAAATAAGTCTGAGAAATAAATGATAAACTAATCCATACAACATTGAATTGTACAGAAGGTGCAGGAATTAAAATTTATTACAATTAGATCGACTCAGCAAATAATTACATTCTCCAACTGAAAAGAAAATAAGTATACGTACATGCCTGAAAAGGGAAAGTACAACTACGATAGGGCATATCCCGGAACAGTGGCTGCTGGCGCGCATCCCGAGAAGAACCCCACAACCTCTACACCTACCGAGAACCCTCACCTGAAACTGTAGGGGGTGAGTCACACCAAAATGGACTCAGTAGGGATCCTTCGATCCCTATCTCCCACACATACACCAACAATCGTAACAACGTAAGGATGTAGGTAGATAAGCATAAATAACGCAGAGAAGCTACAGCCATAATGACGAGATATGAAATACATGCATTTGTAAATTTAACAGGCACAATCCTAAAACAACTCAACTTAACACCGCAGTTTGCAACCAACGTTTCGGTTAAATACACAAAGTACACAGTCGAACACGGAAAACACCGACCCGTTGGGATGGAACAACAACCACTCGGATAGCATGTTGGCTACTCCGGCCTGTCTAGTTCTAGGTGGTTCTGCCTCCTTCTAGCCACGAGTGACACTCCGAAGTGTACCACTCCCACACCGGTACTAGCTATTACCCCGTGGTACACCAGGTGACCCTCGCCTACTAGGCGTCACCTTGTCACCCCCATATCGACACAGCGTCACTCCTACACTAACACAGGGTGTCAAACACTAACAACTGTCACTCTAGGTCCAAGATTGCATAAACATAACACAATGCGATCCGGTCACATGAAAATCCTCGCCCCTAATATATGATCTCAAGCATGTATTTGACAGGATTGTCTAACAATATACAAAAATCTATTTAACATTTTTATAACAATCATACATGCTAAATGTAGGGAATTAAGGGGCTCTGGCTTGAATCGCATCAACCATGGCCGACATCATTCAAAGTCCTAAAACTGGTTCCCACAAAAACGGGCCTCGGGAGATGAGGGACTTAGGCCTAAATCGCGTCGCCTATAGTCGATACCATTTAAATGGCGTCACATGGTCGCAACGCCATTTAACGCCCGAAAACCGAACTGCCCTTTGGCACCTGGGCCTAAATTGCGTCGCCTATGGCCAATACGATTTGGAAATTGCGTCCCCCTGGCCCGACGCCATGTAGTGCCCGAAACAGGATTTCCCTCCGGCCTCCCTCCAGCCAAAACATGGGATTTCCTCTCCAACTCAACCCTAAAACGCCAAAAATAAAAAAGGTAGCGGAGAATCCAAATAACCATAATGAAAACACATCAATCCCCATTTTATAAAAATGAGCATTTCCATCAAAACTCCCATACACATGTTCATTCTACCCCAAAATCCTCACATCTCCAAAACATGCTTCAAAGCGGGAAATCATGGTTTAAATCAAAATAATAACGTGTACGGATCGTCACCTTACCTGTTACTTGAACTCCTCTTAGCTCTTTGCCGCCAATCCGCTACACCGCAAGCCGCCGCCGGTACCACCGTAGACGTCGTCACTCCATTGGGACGTCGGCCGCCGTCCGAAGAGCAAGGTCTCACGGAGGAGATGGTGGTCATAGTAGTGAGAGGTGGGAGGATATTGGAGTGGTGGAAGAGGAAGTGGAAGGGAAAAAGAAAGTCGGAGAGATTCAAAGAGAGGGAAGAGAGAGAGAGAGGAAATGAGAGAATGAGAGAAAAGAAGGAGGGCTTGGGGCGTCAAACCGAAACAGGCTAAATCGCGTTGTTCCCAGATGACGTCATTCAGACGACAGGACGGGGTCGTACATTGGCAGATTTCTGAATGGCGTTGGCCATGCAAGACGCCATTCAGACGACAAGATCGGGGCCCTACACTCACGCCCCAATGTCCGCGCACGCGGCACACCAGTAAGGCTTCTAAATGGCGTCTCTAGAGGCCGACGCCATTCAAACCTTAGTCCTTACATCGTCCCCCCTTAAGAAAATTTCATCCTCGAAATTATCGTAACTAAAATAGCGTCAAACGAAAAAGTCACTACAAGCTTACAAGAGAACTTACTAAAAAAGGTAAGGAAACTGTTCCCACATCTTATCTTCTCGCTCCCAAGTCGCCTAACCTTCGAAGCGATGTTGCTAAATCACCTTCACTAAGGGAACAACCTTATTCCGAAGGACCTGCTCCCTACGATTTGCAATACTCACAGGGTACTCTAGAAATGACAAGTTCTCGATGACTTCCAATTCTGCAAAGTCCAAAATGTGAGACAGATCCTGTACATATTTTCTTAGTATTGAAACATGTAGCACATCGTGGACTCCTACAAGACTGGGTGGTAAGGCTAGCTGATACGCCGTTTCCCCAACTCGAGCAAGAATGGGAAAGGGCCCAATAAACTGCGGACTCAGCTTGCCTCGCTTCCCAAATCTCATCACACCCTTGGAGGGTGAGACTCATAGAAACACATAGTCCCCAACCTCGAACTAAATTGGTCTTCTGTAGGGGTAGAAGTAGGCCAGGCAGCCTATCAGGGGCCTACGGCCTGGCCTGGCCTGTTTAGCAATTTGGGCCAGGCCAAGGCCTTCATATAGGCCTATTTTCATAAATAGGCCATGCCTATTTTTCAGAAGCCTATTTTATAGGCCTGCAGGCCGGCCTATTTACATATTATATATATATATATATATATATATAAAAGCCAATGCCTATTTTTGGCCTATTTCCTGATAGGCTTAAACAAGCCAGGCCAGGCCTAGTGATTTTTCTAGACAGGCCAGGCCAGGCCTCTGTTTTGGCCTACAACAGGCCAACAGGCCAGGCTCAGGCTAAGCCTTTGCCATGCAGGCCTGGCCTGTTTTAATAAAGCCTAGCCTGGCCTAGCATACTTCCACCCCTCGTCTCCTGCGAACATCTGCATAACTCTTCTGCCTATACTGAGTTGTAGTCAAGCTCTGGTGCACCACTTTGGCAATCTTTGCGCACTGTTGTACCATCTCTGGCCTTACTATCTGTCTTTCACTGATCTCAAGCCAATTCAATGGAGACCGACACGGCCGCTCGTACAATACCTTATACGGCGTCATACTGATACTGGAATGATAATTGTTGTTGTACGCGAACTCTACAGTAGACCAGTGTTGCTCCCAAGAACCTCCCCATTCTAGCCAACAAGCCCTCAGCATATCCTCCAGCGTCTGAATAGTCCTCTCCGATTGTCCATTAGTCTCGGATTGGTAAGCCGAGCTGAAAGCCAACTGGGTACTCAAAGCCTTTTGAAAACTCCTCCAGAACCCCGAAGTAAACCTCGAATACCGATCCGACACAATTGATAAGGGTACCCCATACAGAGATACGATCCGGTCCACAAATAGTCTAGCCAACTTATCGACCGACCGCTCCTTCCTAATAGCTAAAAAGTGAGCTGACTTGGTCAATTAATCAACAATCACCCAAATCGCGTCTATCCTACTGGGTGACACGGGCAATCCCATCACGAAATCTATAATCACATGTTCCCGTTTCCATTCTGAAATCGATAGTTGCTGCAACAAACCTCCCAACCTCTCATACTCTGCCTTAACCTGTTGATAGATTAGGCACCTTGCCACATACTCAGCCACGTCCTTCTTCATACCAAGCCATCAAAAGTGCTTCCTCAAACAATGATACATCTTGGTCGTGCCAGGATGCACCGCATATCTAGAACAATGCGCCTCATCTAGAACACTCTTGCGTACCTCCTCTACCGAAACATAAAACTTGCCTCGAAATCTAACTGTGCCATCATCCCACATCTCCACCTCTGAATCATGAGATATGACACGACCGTCTTCCGACTCAATGCATCTACCACTACATTAGCCTTGCCCGGATGATAAGAGAGGTCAAGGTCATAATCTTTGATGAACTCCATCCACCTGCGCTGCCTCAAGTTCAAGTCCTTCTGAGTGAACACATACTTCAGACTCTTATGATCAGTGAAGACTTGAAACTTCTCCCCATACAGATAGTGCCGCCAAATCTTTAATGCGAATACAACAGCTGCCAACTCCAAATCGTGAGTGGGGTAGTTCTCCTCATGCCACTTCAGCTGCCTAAAAGTATAGGCCACAACCCTTCCGTGCTGCATCAAGATCGCACCTAAACCCCGGCGAGATGCATATGAGTAAACCACAAATCCACTAGAACCAGATTGAAGCACCAGAATTGAAACCGAAGTGAGACGAGTCTTCAACTTAGTAAAGCTACTCTCACACTCCTCGGTCCATACAAAACGAACTCCCTTACGAGTCAACCTCGACAAGGGTGTTGCTAAGGAAAAAAAATGATGGACAAACCGCCAATAATATCCTGCCAACCCCAGAAAGCTCTTGATCTCTAACATAGTTGTCGGTCTTCCCCAATCCATCACTGCCTCTATCTTGGCTGGATCTACTGAAATGCCATCACCAAAAATGACATGCCCCAAAAAGTGCACCTGATCTAACCAGAACTCACACTTGTTGAACTTGGCATATAGTTAGTGCTCTTTCAAGACCTGCAACACTACCTAAAGATGCGTAGCATGTTCTTCCTTAAAAGAAGAATACACCAAAATATCATCCACAAATACAACCACAAACTAATCCAGATGGGCCCTAAAAACCTGGTTCATTAAATCCATGAAAGCTGCTGGAGCATTAGTTAAGCCGAAAGGCATAACGAAAAACTCATAATGTCCATACCGAGTCCTGAAAGCCGTCTTACTCACATCTGACTTATGGATCCTCATCTGATAATACCCTGACCTTAAGTCAATTTTCGAGAACACCTTGGCAGACTGCAACTGATCTATCATATCATCAATCCTTGGAAGTGGGTACTTATTATTTATTGTTATCTTGTTCAGCTGTTTGTAATAAATATACAACCTCAAAGAACCATCCTTCTTCCTAACGAACAGAATGGGACCACCCCACGGAGAAGTGTTGGGCGGATAAAACCCTTATCCAGCAAATTCTGCAACTGCGCCTTCAACTCAGCGAGTTCGGCTAGAGCCATCAGAGACGGGGCCTTAGACAAGGATGCCATACCCGATGCAAGCTCAATAGTGAACTCAACCTCCCGCTGAAGAGGAAGGCCATGCAACTCCTCGAGAAACACATCAATAAAATCACATACTACTAGCACCCCCAAAGAACTAGAAACACTATCATCACGGGCTACAACTATTGAGGCAAGGAAGGCCTCACAGCCACCAACAAGTAACCTCTGAGGTTTAAAAGCCAAAATAAGAATACCACGAGAAGAGAGCCTAATATATTGGAAATAGAAGGCCGGAACGCCCGGAATGGAGAAGCGCACCCTCTTCCTATGGCAATCCACCTCAACATAATAGGCCTCCAACCAGTCCATGCCCAAGATGACATCAAAGTCTCGAATGACGAGCATAGCCAACTGGGCAGGTAGCTGGTGACCCTCAATGACTAAGGGAACCTCGCTCAAACAATTATAAGTCAACAGGAAATCTCCGGAAGGAACCTCAACCATCAGCCCACTAAAAATCTCATCAATGGGTGCAGAAAGAACATCTATGAACTACTTGGAAATAAAAGAATGTGAAGCACCCAAATCAATCAATATATGAGCGGAGTTCCCAAGGACAGAAAGTGTACCTTCTACCAAGTTAGACGCACGAGCCTCCTTCCTAGTGATAATGAGAACTTTCCCCTGGGTCCTCTTCTTCTTCTGGTCTCCAGGTCCCTGCCTCTGACCCTGCCTCTGCGGGAAACTCCTCGCCAAATGGCCTTGCTAGCCACAAGTATAGCACCTCCCTAAAAAGGCGGGGTACTGAGTCCCACCATAGGTACCACTATAATGACGACAAGTCGTTGAAAGTGTATCTTCCATCAAGTTAGACGCACGAGCCTCCTTCCTAATGATAACGAGAACTTTCCCTTGGGTCCTCTTCTTCTTCTGGTCTCCAGGTCCCTGCCTCTGACCCTGCCTCTGCGGGAAATTCCTCGCCAAATGGCCTTGCTAGCCACAAGTATAGCACCTCCCTAAAAAGGCGGGGCACTGAGTTCCCACCATGGGTACCACTATAATGACAACAAGTCGTCGGAACTCTCTGGGCTGCCTCTTGCTGTGTGCTGGATGCCGACTGACTCAGTTGGGTCTGTCTGGGTCTGCTACTACCGCTTCTGTCGTTGTCGCCTCAGAAAAACCTCCTAAATCTAGATCCAAGTGAAGATGCTCCCAAACCCGATGAAGGAGTTATTGCTGCTGTCTTCCCTTTGTCATAAGTCGGTCCCTGAGTTGCCAGTCCCCTCTCCCGAGCCATCTGGTCATGCTGCGCCTCCACTATCATTGCATATTTCACTATTGATGCTAAATTTAAGCAACAGTGGGATGCCACCAGACTCCTCAAGTCGAACCTCAGTCCATCAACGAACCTTTCGGTCCATCTCTCCTCATCTTCTAAAATGAAGGGCACAAATCTCCCTAAAGAGACAAACTTCATCTGGTAGAGCATTGTCATGCTCCCTTGGGTCAACTCCATCATAAACACCCTCTCCTTAGCTTTCTGGATATGCCTAGGGAAGTACTGCCTGTTGAACTCCTTCACAAATGTCTCCTATGGAATCTCCCTGAGATTCTTATCTGCATATGTCATGTTCTTCAGGGTGGTCCACCAATCATAGGTATCATCTTTCAACATGAAGGTAGCCAACAGAGTCCTCTCAACCACTGCACAGTCTAAAGTGTCGAAGGTCTTTTCCATCTCCTTTAGCCAATGAGCTGCCTCATCAGGGTCAGGATGACTGGTGAAATGAGGTGGCCTTAGCTTTAGGAATTTCTCCAAAGCAGCCGAAGACCCTCCCCGAACACTAGAATTCTCACTAGGATCTTGAGCGTGATACCTAGTCATCATTTCCATCATTGCTTCTACAAAGCGCTCCATGTTCTGCCTACCGGCCTCAGACCCACTAAAGATATCTCCCTAATCACGAATAACTGGCACTCTCTTTCTAAGAGCCATCTAATTCGCCTACAATCACATAAATTAGAAACTTATAATTAGATCCCAAAACCTAAATTGTTGTCGTGCCTATACGGGATAATGTATTCATTTGCTGAATTATGGTATTTAACCTAATTATTCATCTATTTGCCAGACCGAATGCTCTGATACCAACTGTAATGACCCGTCACCCTATAATCGGGTATCCGATTATTAAATGGGTACCGAATCATTAAAATTAAGAACCAAACTAGGATCTCAAATAAGTCTAGGAAATAAATGATAAACTAAGCTAAACAATCCATACAACATAGAATTGTAAAGAAGGTGCATGAATTAAAATTTATTACAATTCGACCGACTCAGCAAATAATTACATACTCTAACGGAAAGGAAAATAATTATGCATACAGGCCTGAAAAGGGTAAGTACAACTACGACGGAGTATATCCTGGAGCAGTGGTTACTGGCACACAACTGGGGAGGAACCCTACAACCTCTACGCCTATTGAGAACCCTCATCTGAAACTGCAGGGGGTAAGTCACACCAGAATGGACTCAGTAGGGATCCTTTGATCCCCACCTCCCACACGCACACCCACAATTGTAACAACACAAGGATATAGGTAGATAAGCATAAATAACGCAGAGAAGCTACAACCATAATGGTGAGATATGAAATCCATGCGTTTGTAAATGCAACAGGCACAATTCTAAAACAACTCAACTCAATACCAAAGTTTGCAACCAACATTCCGGTTAAACACCAAACTACACAGCCGAACGTGACAAACATCGACCCGCTGGGATGGAACAACAACCGCTCAGATAGTGTGCTGGCTACTCCGGCCTTTCTAGCTCTAGGTGGTTTTGCCTCCTCCTAGCCACGAGTGACACTCCAAAATGTACCACTCTCACACCGGTACTAGCTATTATCCCGGAGCACACCAGGTGACCCTCGTCTACTAGGCGTCACCTTGTCACTCCCACACCGACACTGCGTCACTCCCACACCGACATAGGATGTCAAGCACTAACAACTATCACTCTAGGTCCACGATCACATAAACACAACACAATGCGATCCGGTCACATGGAAATCCCCGCCCCCGATGTATGATCTCAAGCATGCATTTGATAGGATTGTCTAACAATATACAAAAATCTATTTAACATTTTTATAACAATCATACATGCTAAATGCAGGGAATTAAGGGGCTCTGGCTTGAATCGCGTCGCCCATGGTCGATGTCATTCAAAGTCCTAAAATTGGTTCCCACAAAAACGGGCCTTGAGAGATAAGGGACTTGAGCCTAAATCGCGTCGCCCATGGTCGATACCATTTAAATAGCGTCACATGGTCGCAACGCCATTTAACGCCCGAAAATCGAACTGCCCTCTAGCATCTAGGCCTAAATTGCGTCGCCCATCACCGACACGAATTGTGAATCACGTCGCCTTTACTCGACGCCATTTAGCGCCCGAAACAGGATTTTCCTCCGGCCTTCTCCGAGTCACAACATGGGATTTCCTCCCAAATCGTCTCTAAACGCCAAAAATAGAAAAGGTAGGGGAGAATCCAAATAACTATAATGAAAACACATCAATCTCCATTTCATAAAAATGAGCATTTCCATCAAAACTCCCTAAACATGTTCATTCTACTCCAAAATCCTCACATCTCCAAAACATGTTCCAAAGCAGGAAATCATAGTTTAAATCAAACGAATCACGTGCAAGGATCGTCACCCTATCAATTACTTGAACTACTCTTAGCTCCGTACCGCCGTCACTCCACCGGGACGTCGGCCGTTGTCCGGAGAGCAAGGTGTTGCCGAGGAGATGGTGGTGGTAGTGGTGAGAGGTAGGAGTGTATTGGAGTGGTGGAAGAGGAAGAAGAGGAAGAGGAAGGGAAAGAGAGAGTCGGAGAGATTCGGAGAGAGGGAAGAGAGAGAGAGGAAATGGGAGAATGAGAGAAAGGAGGGAGGGCTTGGGACGTCAAACCGAAAAAAGCTAAATTGCGTCGTTCCCAGACAACGCCATTCAGACGACATGACGGGGTCGTACACTGACAGATTTCTAAATGGCGTCAGCCATGCAAGACTTCATTCAGACGACAAGACCGAGGCCGTATACTCACGCGGCACACCAGCAAGGCTTCTAAATGGCGTCCCCATAGGCCGCCGCCATTCAAACCTCAGTCCTTACAAATTCCGCTCAAAGAATAAATTACACAACCTTGTTTCTAGCTTGGCTTATTTATTGACTAGAGTTCTATCATCTTGTAAGAAATAGACTCCCATACCAAAAATTTTACACTTGTCAATTGGCTTGTACAATCATGAAAAGTATATGTGTTATTAGAAACAACCAGGAAAATCATTACTAGAATGTTATGACTTGACCACAACACATAATCTGGGAGAAGTAGTACAAAACAAATTTAAATGTTATATTTCTTAGTATACTTTTGAAAGATAATGTAAAAGGTTGAGACAAAGAGATAAATCGAAGGTAGTATTGGTAAAACGCCTCTTGAACAAAGGTCTACATTATTAATTGCTTTCCATGGTCATATGTTTCACCTGATGCAAGCCCAATCTCATTCACTAGCATAGAGCTCCAAAGCATTTAGTATTCACTCTGTTGAGCTGCTTGTGTATTTGTCTAGATGTCAGCAAATTCCTGTCACTAAGTTTGGCCTACGGACTATGAGTACTTTGTAAGCTGAAGTGCAATATTCTCCCATGGCAGGCAAACTCTTTCCATATGCTGATATTTTCAAATGGCTGTCGTATGGAAAAGGTACGATTTTTTGTCTTAGTGATCTAATTCTTTTTTCATCTATTTATTCTTGTCGATTTTACTTTGTTTCATATTTCGGGTATTTTTCTGCAGACGGAAAGCATCCAGCATGTGATCAATCTTACTTTGGCTGGAGAGAATTTTCCTTTAGATAATGATATATTTGTGTTTCCAGTCCTTTGGTACTGCAGTGGAAATGAAGAATTCTATCAAAGCGAAGTGTCCTTTTAAAATTGACCTTGGCCTATATATAGTGTAGATGTATTGCACATTTCCTGTTTTTCAGCTCGGGTTATTTTACATTATTTTTTATTTTCCTATGATCATACTCTCAATATCAATGTTTCTGTTTTTTGCTAATTTTACCACTGCCTGCAAAAGGGCATGCATATGCACAATCAGGGAATAATGTTTTCACACTTGTTGAAAGAGAACTTGTTTTTGATACAGTAAGCTTACAAGTTTCTGTCGACATGTCGCCTGTCATCAAAGACAATGTATGGCAGGCTAGCCTAAGCAGTTTACATGGTGCATATTTTCAACAGGATATGACGGATTATGATGATGTTCTTCACTGCTGCTCAGAGGCTGATGTCTGCTTAGACTGCTGGCCTTTAATGACTGCTGCTATTAAAGTGATGGATACTGCTCTCAGAGGTTAAAATTATACTTCTGTTTTTTTCTATCATGGATATTCAATTTCTTCATGTCTCAAATTTTGATGGTGCACTACTAAATACTTACTGCACCTGCAATCAGAAGTACAAATGGCATACATTTGTGTACTGCACCTTCAACTTGTGTTTGATTTTGATGTTGTTGATTTTAATATTGCAGATGATTTTGGTCTTAGTCACATCCTTTGGGTATATAGTGGTAGGCGTGGTGTCCATTGTTGGGTTTGTGATGGAAGAGCAAGAAGGTAGTTAATGTGAAGTGAGCACCGTATTTTGAATGTCTTTGTTTATGTTTTAAACAAATGCGAAGTTGACCATGACTACTATGCCTCCAGGTTCAGCAATGAACAAAGGGCGGCAGTTGCTGACTACTTCCATGTGTATAAGGTGTCAATATCTCTTTTATGGTAAAGCACATTTTTATTTATCACTCTTACCCTGTTACTAACATGATTATGTCTTCATATTTTGCTGATCTGGGGCAATGAAAATAGTCTGAAGAAAGTATCTTTGACGGGTTCAGCACTACATCTCTTCCTTGTGTGAATCTTGAGCTGTTCATTATATGAATCAGCATATGCTAACTTGATGGTGTCCAATTACTGTTCTTGAATGGTATTGTTTACGTCTTGCAGAATTCTCCATCGTGCTCAATTTTTTCAGCCATTGTTTCTGAACTTCAAGAGAAGTGGAATTCGAATCGTCACTCATCCATTTCAAAAGAAGATGTTAATATCTTTCGGTGGGAGCAACTAAAGCATGCACTGCAGTCTGCAAAGCAGAAAGTATGAGAAAGTTGGTAACTTGAGGCAGTAACCATATTTATTTTTGCATTAAGTTTTAATAAGCTGTTGGAAAGTTTCTCTCTTTATTCATTACCTCCCATAAAAAGCAACGAAATGAATTGGGAAGCATGTCGTATCTCAGGGACTTCGTAGATGTGTGGAAGAGATTGTTTTCTCCTCTATGTATCCAAGGCTTGACATGGAGATCTGCAGAGCTCCTTTTCCTTCAGTTATTAATTTAGATATGCAGGTTTTGAAGCTGCTTTCTCCCATGGTTGTTACCGTTACCTCATACAGGTCTCCAAAAACATGAACCATTTGCTGAAGGCATCGTTCTGTGTACATCCCAAAACAGGTCGGCAGTATGCAGATATTACGTTTGAAATTTGAGGTATCAAGCGGGAGCAAGAAGAACACAGTAGGAATGAAATGGGTGTAGAGGTGGGGAATATTCCCCAAGTTTATATTTTAACTTTCTTTTTAGGGAACTGGATGCAGAGCAGAAGCACTTTTGGAATGGGTTTAATATCAAAATTGGTGAATCCTGCTCTTAGCAGCAGAGATTGTTTTCTCCTCTATGTATACAAGGCTTGACATGGAGATCTGCAGAGCCCCTTTTCCTCTAGTTATTAATTTAGATATGCAGCTTTTGAAGCTGCTTTCTCCCATGGTTGTTACCTAATATAGGTCTCCAAACACATGAACCATTTGCTGAAGGCACCGTTCTGTGTACAACTGTACATCCCAAAACAGGTTGGCAGTATGCAGATATTACTTTTGAAATTTGTGGTATTGAGCGGGAGCAAGAACATAGTAGGAGTGAAATGGATGTAGAGGTGGGGAATATTCCCCAAGTTTATATTTTAACTTTCTTTGTAGGGAACTGGATGAAGAGCAGCACTTTTGGAGTGGGTTTGATAGCAAAATTGGTGAATCCTGCTCTTAGTAGCAGGATTCACCTATTTTGGTATCATTCCTGCTTTCAAAAGCACTCCCACTCCCCATCCTTCCTCCTAGTCCCCCAGGGAAATTTGAATGGAAAATTAGAACATTCCCTGCTCCCATCCATTGCTGCCTCCTTGACCACTCAATGCAACTATAATCCTTCTTGTAAGTTTTTAACCTTGTGGGAGCCAGACTTCTTCTTATTCCAGATCTTTCTACCATTAAATGTCAAAAAATTTAAGTTGTGGCATATTTTCATTCCTGGTTCACATTGTTCAGGACGTGTATGTATTCCTATTGATCCCTATAATTCTGATGATTTCGACCTTACAACAGTGCCGACACTTCCTGAGGTAATAAATTCTTTGTTCTTTCTTCATGTTATTGCCCATCATTAATGATCTCAGAAACCAAAATTGTTTTGATAAATAGGATGATTGGCACCTCAAATGTCAGGTTCACGATGCATGCCATAGTGTGCAACTTGTCATCATAGGTTCTTTTGCTGTCTTCTTCTGGTGCAAAGGGCATTCTTCTATTCCATGGCCTGATGGCCGAGTTTTTATTTGTTCATAATTTTTTTCATCTAACTATAATTTTTTAGTATATCATTGATTATTAGGAGAATGTTCTACCCATAATTGCCTATGAACATTGATCTGTTATAAATATTCTTTGAATGTTGTGTAAATTGTAGTGATAGATTTAGTCATTAGTTAGGCATTATTGTCATTATTGTCTTTCTTGTTTTATTATTGTCTTTACTCTTTTGTTCCCTGGTCTTTATGTTAATACTTAATAGGGGTAAAAGGGTCATTAATGCTTGTATGCATTTTTGCCCTAACAGTATAAAAGCTCTATATGTACTGGCCGGCTTCTCTAGTTGAGAGAGAGAGAGAGCCACCACACCTCTGTTTGCCTCTCCAACTCCTCTCTCTTCCCTCTTCATGGTATCAGAGCAGTGCAAGAGAGGGGGGGGGACCTACCTCAAAGTTGACTGGCAGTGGCAGATATACCTAGGACTGCAGTTACCCTGTTTGAGGGTGTTCAGAGGTTGTTTCCCTCTTGGATAGAGGATCGGGTCACTCCCATTAGGCATCCAGTGTACCTGGTCAGAGTCCATAGAGGCTGGACATCCTGGTGGGCCTCCTGTTCCCTGTTAGAGAAGGGGCGGACCATGTTTTCTTGCTTCTGCCCTGTGCTACATCCATCTAGACCCCCTATTCAGGTGGCTTGTAGGCTGGACACCGTTCTAGGGTTTTGGTGTGGAGGCCGGTCCTCACCCTTCTAGGGTTTTTGCTTGGCTCTTTTTTTTGTTGCTTTCGCCCTGCATATTGGCCATCCAGGCCTCTTGTTCAAGGTGTTGAGGAAGCTTCTCACCCCCTGTTATGTTCTTCTGTGAGGACAGACCGTTGCCTCCTACATCCGGTTTCTATTCAAGGGACTCTTAGACGGATGAATACCCTGCTCTAAGGCCTCTTGACTATTGTCTTATGGAGGCCATTGAAAAAGGAGAAATATGTCTGAGACAACGACAAGTGAGGTCTCCCCTAAGGGGGACAGCTTGGGGGAAAACTTTCATCTTCCTCAATGGACAAGATCTTGAATAAACCAAAATCAGCTCAAAGAAAAGCACAAGAAATGAGGAATGCAGTTATGGCCAGCCAAGCCACTCAGGTTGCTAGGACACCAAAAATGTCATCAGCATCCTGCAAGGCTGGACATTGAGTGGTTGCTTCACTTGTCATGCTTTTTAGTGCTTGGCTGTTCGACGGTATAGCATCCAAGTAAGTTCTCTTCATTGTTTTAGTCGGAGTGTATGGGAGCTAAATCAGTTGATTAGATTGCACAATGACCAATTGGGTCAAACATGATGATTCTTCTAGAGTGCCGGACTTACTCAGACTTATAAGCTCCCACGATCTGTCATTGAATAGATGATGGTCACTGAACTGAACCGCCAAGCCAAAACTCAAGTTAATGTGTGGAGAAGCCCACACAACTGGTATAGTCATGGAGTGGCTTGCAACTACCAGGTGCAGAAGTAAATGGCTCCCACACTGGGTCTTTACAAGTGAGTCCATGCCTATATTACTTCTGGGCTTCTCCACCACTAACTGAAGATTTAGATTGGCAGTTTGGTTCAGCAATGTGGCAATGGAGTTGGTTTGATTGCTGAGTTTTCGCCATATGGCCTAGAGACTTGCTACCAGGTGCAGAAGCAAATGGCTCCCACACTGGGTCATCACAAGTGAGTCCATGCCTATATTACTTCTGGGCTTCTCCACCACTAACTGAAGATTTAGATTGGCAGTTTGGTTCAGCAATGTGGCAATGGAGTTGGTTTGATTGCTGAGTTTTCGCCATCTGGCCTAGAGACTTGAAGGACTGCATCTTGACTTATGACTTTAACCTGATTCACTGTAGGGGGGGTGGTGAAGTTGATTTAATCCCCTACCGGATGTTCACAAGCCACTCCATACCTATATCAGTTCGGGTCTCGGCCTCTGCACCCACAAACTCAAGTTTTGAGTTGGCCGCCTTTGCGGTTCAGTAAGACTAATAAAATCAGACTGCAAGTGAATGTCTTAGCACCCCAAATCTCAAATAATTAGCAAATTTTCAAGTCCAAGTTATCCCATTTCCTACGTTCTAAGAAAGTCTTCAAGAACATCCATGTCCTACATTCGAAGAGAATCTTCAAGAACCGTTGAAGGACCAACACCAATGGAATCCATAATGGAGTAGATATGTGTGTAAATGCATGGGGAATCAACTTGTTTTGGTAAATTTATATTGTAGCAAAACTGCTTAATAAATCCATTGGAACGGATGTAGCTGCAGGAGACAGTTTGGTGCACAACTATAGTTAATCTGTAACTGCAGTAATTGTCTGCTCAGAGAGAAGGGGCAGTTTCTGATGTTCTTGATATATGCTTTAGCAACTATTTTCTTTCTTCACTAAATACTTTTCTCTCACACGTGGATCCCAGACCAGCAAGAGCTGGTCCAGATTTTCAAATGTTGCTCCTGCTTACTTCCTTTGGAACCCTTACTGTAGCAAGAAAATGACCTTGAAAATGGTTATAAGAAAGAAGTGAAGGGCAAGGGTGTTTCAAGTAGACATCCCATGAAAAATATTTGAATTCTCAGATTCCTGTTGGTTGAAGAGAAAGGTGCCATGTCTCCTGACTCAAGGTGAAATGGTGATGTTCTATAATGAGGTTTTAAGCTACTCTGGACATTCAATTTATTGAAGAGAAACTATCTCCAATTTTGTTGGGCTGCCTATTAATGTCAGGTGGTGATCACTAGATCTGCCATCACAGGCTTTGGCACATGAAAGATGATAAGAGAGGGGGTATTATGGCTCATCCATTTTCTTTGGTCGGCATAAAACTTCTGACTCCAGTCATCCCCTTGTTATCATCAAGGGAGAGCCTACCTTTGGTCATGTGACTGTAAACAAGTCAAAACTTGTTTTAGGGTCAAAACTTGTTTGCTGCAGCTTCCACTTAGATTTGCATTAGGGGCTAGAAGCTGGAAGACCTCTTTCGTGCCAACGTTTCTAACCCTCAGAAAAGGTAGGACTTAACAAATTTCTTTTCAAATGTTCCACCGCCACAGATTAAACTGAGCACTTGCCTTTGCGAGAAATGTGTTTGCACACATGCCTTTATCGCATTACAGTGTGCCCAAGGTTGCCTACATCACTCTAAGTCAACTGCATTATCGTTAACTGCTTATTTCTAAGTCAAAATTACAAAATGATTCTATCTGTTGATAAACTTTCTCTTCTTTGTCAAAATTAAAGTACTCCTGTCAATTATTTTCTTAGTATCTTCAAAGCCAATATAACCACTCTTAGTGGCTGACAGTAGTTGCTTGGCAGATGCGCACATAAAACCTGTGAGAACGTGTCTGTGCATATGTATTTCTGATGGTGGGAAATGTGTAACTTAACAGAAACAGTGGCATATCAGAAAAAAATCCAAATTTAATTAAGGATACTTCTATATGGAGATAGCTGCGATGGGAATAGTTCTAGCCAGATCTGGTTTTCCATCTTCTCACAATCCTCTATTTTTGCTCCAGGTTTAGACGTTTCGAGGCAGGAAGACAAATGAATGAGGACACTACATATGCTAGTGTCAAATCTGTTACATGCAGATGTGTTTCCAGAAAAGTTGATCAATGAATTGTTTTGGTGATTTAGAAACACCAGACAAGCAAAACGTACCCATTGATTATGTTCGGATTTGGATTTTGGCATCCATGTTATGATCGACTTTTGCTGAAAAATCTGCGCATATGATACATTATACATCATACCAAACGGTTGCGAGGAATCTACCACACTATATGTTCATGGCTAGTTCGGGCTGCAAACAGTATTAATCACACCCTAAACAGTTTAGAAAACAAATAATAAATGCATTGCAGCAGAGACATGTCTATACATCTCAGCCTCCTGCACACGGACTGCATCTTATTATCCCTTTGGCAGTAGGCAGACAGGGATAATATGACGTGTACTTTAGAGCTCTCCGGAGTAGGAGATACCAATAAACAATACCAAAAGATGCATAAGGTAATAAGCATTGTTGAATCAAGGGATAATCCCACTCTTCTTGGGAATTACAAGTCAAAGCAAACTTAGCAATGAGTTGAGCAGCTCTATTACAAGCTCTAGGAGTGTGCTGAACAGAGATGGCTTTATCATAAAGCCTTGAGAGCTTTATCAACTATAGGCCTGCATAGCCAGGGTGAGGGCTTAGCTTCTGAGAACAACAGTCTAGGCATCACCTTCAATAATCGCTTTAGGGTCCGTTTGGTACCCTGCAAAAGTAGATCCATGCACCAATTTTTTCGAAAACCTCAACATGACATCCTATTTGGTAACATGTAAATGGAAACATGATTTTTCGAAGATCCTCTGACTTTGCCATTTGAACCTTGATAGCATGGAAAAATGATTTTTTTATTGATTGCGTTTTTAAGAAAATATTTTATGGAAAGATAAATAAATGAAAAGCTTTCAAAAAAATATTATCAAAAGTACCAAATAATAGATTATGTTTTTATTTTCCTTATAAATTAATTTCCTTAGAAAATATTTTTCAGTCAAATATATTTTACGTAGAACCAGACTAAACGTACCACAAGCTGAAAATAAAAAGAAAGGAAAAATGCCATTTAATGTTGCAGTTCAAATTTTGATCATGTGAAAATATGGCCTTTTTTATTTGAATTGTCCAATCAAATGTCGAGTTGGGGTATTCTCTCAGTTCATAAAAATATAAAAATAGTCTTTTGGCTCCGCCATATCTATGTTAAAATTTTTGTGATGCGAGCATTCTTTTATAAGCAAACAAATGTATGAAATCATTTTCAAGAAAAGATTTTACAGGAAAACAAAGAAATGAAAAGATTTTCAAGAAAATATTTTCAGAAGTGCCAACTAGTCTATTACGTTTTCATTTTCGTTGTAAATTGATTTTCTCATAAAATCTTTTCCATCCGATTATGTTTTAAGTGCAACTAAACGGACCCTCAGTTTGGAGGCTTGTAGCTATGCTAATGCCTCCGCAGAACACGGCTGCTTCAACCACTAAGGCTGCTTTGCATTTGATAAATTCTCCATACCAATTTCTAACAATGATTTCGATTACACAGTAGTTCTAGAGATTGCTCCATCAACATTTATCTTGATTGTCAACAATAGGGGATGCTTTCCTCCCATGAAAGGCACAATTATATCTTTGTTTCTTATTTGCCACATGATGGAGAGACAAAGTACAATGTCTTTGGAATTCTAGGCAAAAGGGGAAGTAGAACAATAAGCAATCTTCTCAGCAAGACTCGAGGGGTCTCTGTCAAAGAGAGAGTTCATAGGAGAGGCCAACCATGTAGCTCGGGCTAAATCACAAGACAATAGCAAATGATTTACATCCTGCTTACCTTTCTGACAAATTGGGCAGTTAGCGTCAATATAAGGTATAAGCACTCCTATAATGCCATTGAGAGGGATAGCTAATTTGAGACACTTCCAAATGAAGTTGACTATTTTAGGGGGAACAGTACCTGTTAGCTGAGTATTCCACATACGTTTCCACACTAGATAAATAGTGGAGCATGAAGGATTCTGACTTTGCTGGGTCAACCATCTATATAAGCCAACTTAATAGTGTTCCATCGGGCTTTGAGGTGTAGCATTAGGGGGGATAGAAGAGAGCTTAGTTGAGATAGAAGGCCCAAATAATCTGCTAATGAGCTGAAAATCCCAAAACTGATTGGTGATAAGTTTTTGTAGTTTGTGTTGAGAAATTTGTTTATTTATTTAATCTCTATATTTTGATGATAACATATAATAAAAAAATCAGAAAGTAGTAATATTTTGGCTTAAGTTAAAAACTGAATTAATCGATTAAGTTTCTAATAGATTTACTGCTTAACACTCTCTGTTATCAGACTTAGTCGATTTCAGCACCCTTTGATCTTTTCGATTAAAGATTAAATGAAACTTCGATTGAATGTCTATTGCTAATTGATTAGCAGTGATAATATTAGTAAATCGATTAGACTCCAAATCAAATACCGAACATTCTTTTTTCTCTTGTAATCGCTATTGCTATCACTAATTGATTAAGTCTTTCCGTTAACTAAGTCTCTTATTCGATTATCTTTTAGCACAAATCAATTTAACTGTCTTGAACCTAATCGATTATTGATTCCATTAAGTTATCGATTAATGTTGTCTTCGGCACTCGATTACTTGCATGATTCAAATCGATTATTGTTGAGCTTATGCTTCGATTAGTTTTTATAAGCTTAATCGATTATATGTCTTTCTCGAATTGATTTACATACTATTTTCGACTTTGATTACCCTTGTTTGTTAAACCAATTAATCTTATTTTTCATAATCGATTTACCATTATTGTTTTAATCGATTACCTGTGTCTGCAAATTGATTTGCTACCACTCTTTTATTCGACTATATGTTGTGCATTAATCATTTTGCCGCCCTAATGTGACTTCGATTACTGTTATGCGCTTAATCAATTATCTATTTACCTTTAATGGATTATGTGACTCTATTTTGAATTCGATTATATTGTGCATGACTAATCAATTACCGTGTTAATTTTGTTTGCGATAACTCTAATAGATTTGCAACATACTCTTGAATCGATTATGCTTCATTTATGTGTTTTATCTTTGATCGATTATCTGAGCATTTTACTCTGAAATTGATTAACTTTCTCTACTTAATTAATCGACTCTCAGAAGGTTCCAGAGCCTGACACTATTGATCTTCCAGCTTTGACAGTCAGATATACCTGCAGCTAGTCAAGTCTGTGCATGCGTCCTGTCTGATGTGCCTTATGTAGATCCATTGTCACTCACCTATCCTTTGGTTGGCATACCAGATGGGACTTTCTATTCTTGAAATTTTCAATAGGGTTGGGTGAGATTCGCACGTCCAAATTGGGAGACAAAAGGAACAACACTTGGAACCTTCCCGCTGAGAGCGACCTATGTCTGCCCAAGCTCTCTTTAAACAAGACTAAAGTATGGTTGACGTTAGACTCAACAGAGTTAACGTTAGACCCAGTAAGAAGACCTTAGAGACAACATAGCTAGATTCGAATGGACTGTATATTGAAGCCTCATGCAGAGGAGAAGATACAACTGAAAACAAGAGCCATAAGTTCAAAATTTCATGTTTCCTTCTCTCTATGCAATCCAACAAGCGAGAATTCCTGAGAAGAGCCTGAGAGAGAGTTTCACTCCGCTATGCTTCTGCAAGCTTTCGGGCCATCTTCATCAACAGACGATCAAGACTTGCTTCATTTCTTTCTTACTTCTTCTATCTTGATCCTACTGTGTTTTTGTTTTTATTGCACACATCAGCCTATAAAGAGGTATTCTGTGTAACACATTAATCATATTACCTATTGTTTCTCTTCCTAGTTTGTAAAGGAAGACCTGTGTGTGTAAATAATTGTTCCCCTTTTGTTAATTGAAGAGAATACCGGTTGTGCCTAATAGTTTGTTTGTAAAACCTCCACAAGGTTGTGCCTAATACTGGATGTAGGTCTAGATTGACTGAGCCTTAGTGTGCTTGCTCCTTGTTTCTCTCTCCTTTTGCACATTATTTTTAATCTTTAGTAACTTTTAAATTTTAATTACCTATTCACCCCCCTCTAGGTTCTCCATAGTCTAAGAAACAAGTGGTATACGAGCCTAGTCTCTCATTGTATATATATATTATGATATGAGAGAAATGGCTATGGTTAATGGTTAGAATGAACTGTCAATTGCCCTCCATCGTTTGAAGGAGAGGACTACTCTTATAGAAAGTGTCGTATGGAATTCTTCCTTAAGGGCCTCGACTTCAATTTGTGAAGTGTGTTTGAAGATGGTGACTACATTGTCACTAGACCTAGAGAATAGTGGAATGACATTGACAAATGTTTAATTTCCTTGAAGAATAGGGACAAGAGTGTCTTGTGTTGTTCCCTTAGGGAAAAGGAGTTCAACAAGATCTCTGCTTGTAAGACAACTCAAGAGATGTGGAGAAGCTCAAGCTCGCTTATGAAGGGACGGTCAAAGTGAGAAACTAAGATTGACATCTTGGTTATCCAATACAATAAGTTTAGAATGGAGCCCTCTTTAAAATGATCACCCAAATGTACATCATATTCACATATATCACCAACGGGTTGATGGCCTTGGGCAAGGAGCACAACAACGAATATCTGTTTGGAAAAATCTTGAAATCTCTTCCCAGCCAGTGGACAACAAAGGTCATTCCCATTGAGGAAGCGAATGACCTCAGTGGCATGAGCATAAAGAAGTAGATTGGGTCCATTATGGCCCATAAGATCAACGTAGAGAGACTTGGAGAGAGTAACTTCAGGAAAAAGATCTCTAGTGCACTCAAGGCCAGCCAGCCCAGCTTGGGTGAAGACTCCTCACGTGAGGAGAGTGAAGTTAATAGCGAGGAGGAAGCCCTCTTGTCTAGAAGGCTATAGCGCATCCTCAAGAAGAAGAAGATGCAAGGTACTTCCAGTCAGAGGTACCATAAGAAGAAGAGCTACATCAAGAAGCAAGAACCCACCTACTATGAATGCAAGCAACCCGACACATGAAGGCAGAGTTTCCCTAGCTCAAGAAGAAGGAACACAAGAAAAAGGAGTTCCCAAAGAAGTTCAAAAAGAACTTCAATAATAAAGCAAGGGCTGCTACTTGGGACAATGAAGATGATTCTTCATGTTCCTCAAGTTCATAAGATGAAGAAGTAGTCAAGCTAGTGCTTATAGCCAACAATAGTCCACTGGTAGAGGAGTAGGTAAAATATGATTCAGCCTTTGAATCTTACTCAGATTCTGATAAGGAAAAATCCTCTAATGAGCTTTATAAAAAAATTAAAAATATGTCTAAAGAGCTTAAATTACTTACAATAAACCATGAAAAATTAAGTGCTTCGGGTGCTTCTTTAAAATCTGAATACACAGAGTTAGAGCATGATAATGCAAGATTAAAATTTGAAAACTAACAGCTCAGTGAGGTTAATAACATAAATGATTTAAAACTTCAAGAAGTTGAACTATCAAACATAATAAAAGAAATATGATTACTAATGAAGATAAAAGTCACAAAAATGAACTAATACAAGAGAAGTTATATTTAAAATCTTTTGTTGAGCAGTTAACTATGGGTAAAACATCTTTGTACCTTTGCTTAGAGGGACTTAGGAGAGATAATAGAAAATATGTATTTAGTTATCTGCCTCATAAAGCCTCTTCACAGATAGTGTCACACCCATAAACACCATTCCAGGTCACAGGCCAACTTTGAACTCAAAAGCATATGACAGTGGGAATAACCCAGCTAAAACAGAACAAACATTGTGAAAAATACATAATCAAAAGCTTTAAGGAATAGCCATGCGATACACTAAAATTCTCAAAATTATTATGTGCTAAAGCTTCCAAATGTGCTGAACAAAACTCTCAAATGCATCCAAAATTACATCAGAATATCTTACAGCTGAAGCCTATACGGTTTCTAAACAAAAATAGAAATTAGACTATACAATAGGTAATATGATTAAAGAGTTAAAAAGAATGTCTCTTAGTAGGCTGATGTGTGCAATAAAAAAGAAAAACACGGAAGGATCAAGACATAAGAAGGAAGAAAGAAATGAAGTATGTCTTGATCGTCTGTTGATGAAATTGACCCGAGAGCTTGCAAAACCACAACAGAGTGAAGCTCTTTCTCAAGCTCTTCTCAAGAACTCGCTCTTGTAGGATAACATCTTGTTGGAGTGCGCAGAGAGAAGGAAACTTGAAATTTTGAATTTTTGGCTCTTGTTTTTCATTTGTATCTTCTCTTCTGGGAGAGGCTTCAATATATAGTCTATTTGAATCCAACTCTATTGTCTATTACATCTTCTTACTGGGTCTAACATTAACTCCATTGAGTCTAACGTTAACCAGGATTTAATCTTGTTTAGAGAGAGCTTGGGTAGACAGATCGCTCTCAACTGGAAGGTTCCAAGCGTTGTTCCCTTTGTCTTTCAATTTGGATGTGCAAATCTCACTTAACCCTGTTGAAATTTCCAAGAATAGAAAGTCTCATCTGGTATACCAACCAAAGGATAGGTGAATGGCAGCAAATCTGCAAAAAGCGCATCAAACTGGGTGCATGCACAGACCTGACAAGCCTCAAATATATCTAGCTATCAGAGCATGAAGATCAACAGTGTCAGGCTATGGAACCTTCTGAGAATCGATTAATATTAAGTAGAGAAAGTTAATCAATTTATAGAGTCTTTTAACTGATGCCCAAGAGCTGAGTTAATCAGTCCATTTTATTTGATATTTCAGCTAAATTAGATTTAATCTGATCATATAATCCAGTTCAGATTAACTCAGTTTATGAAATTCAGTTAATACAATTAAATTGCCATTATTCGATTTAATTTAATCCTGTTTACACTCTTAGATCTATCAATTTAATGATCCATAATCCCTTGTTAGTAGTTGATCAATTTTGAATCACTTAATAGCTCTGATATGAGCTGTTAATCGAAGAAGAATCAACCACTTAATTAGTTAAGTACAATTTTATATCAGCTAATTGCAGGCCCTTATTCCGTTAATTGCACAGACTTTGTTTAGTTAATCGCATAGGCCTTCATTCTGTGAATCAATTATGCTTTTATCCTATTAACCGATTGTGCTTTTATTTAGTTAATCGATTAGAACGATTAGTTGATTGGATCTATTAATCAGTTAGCCTTATTCGGTTTAATCGATTTCCTTTGTATTATTAGCTAATCGCATAAGCTTTTGTTTTGTTAATCACACAGTCTTTGATCTACTAATCGATTTGGCCTTCAATTTGCTAATCGATTTGCCTATTTTCTAGTCAGCGATAGGCTCTTTTGCTTAGTTAATTGATTTAGCCCTATTCGGGTAATCAACTAAGCCTTATGTATGATAATCGATTGAGCTTGGACTCAAACTTCAATTACCTTTTTTCTATGTGATCAATTACCCGTTGTTGCTCCAATCAATTTTGCCTTTGTCTTGAAATCAATTTTGCTTTGATATTTGACTTCAATTCATCTTTATGTCGGATAATCGATTATGTCCTTATTTTGGGATTGATTATACAACTACTTGACTGTGATTATCTTCGTGAGCACTAATCAATCTAGTCTTCAATTAATACTCTAATTTGAGATGTATTCTAAGATTGATTATGCATCCATCTAATATCGATTATGTTTAGAACTTGGTATCGATTACTTGGCTTATAGTAACCGATTAAGCTTTGTTGACTTCAATTAACTTCGCTTTTGACTACGATTAAGCCTTTTTTTATGAACTTGCTTATTTGTTTTCTAATAATCGATCATAAATTGAGGAGTTTTGATGACTTTGATATGACCCTAGTTGTTAATTATGCCATTGGTTTATATATATGATTAACTTTTCACATTCCTTATTTAGGAATATACTCTACTAGATTTAAATATTGTATGTTTAGCTAGTGTAAGTTTTGAAGCTTACTGAGTTGTACTCATTAAAAATTAATTTTATTTTTAGACTTTGAGGCCGAGGAGGCCTAAGCTTGAAGCAGCTTTGGGGCTGAGTTTGAGGACTATTTTGCTGAAAGTTTCAGGTAGTTAATTGAGGCAATTGTATAGTCTAATTTCTATTTTTGTTTAGAAGCCGTATAGGCTTCAGCTGTAAGATATTCTGATGTAATTTTGGATGCATTTGAGAGTTTTGTTCAGCACGTTTGGAAGCTTTGGCATATAATAATTTTGAGAATTTTAGTGTATCGCATGGCTATTCCTTAAGCTTTTGATTATGGATTTTTCACAATGTTTGTTCTGTTTTAGCTGGGTTATTCCCACTGTCATATGCTTTTGACTTCAAAGTAGGCTTGTGACCTGAAATGGTGTTTATGGGTGTGACACTATCTGTGAAGAGGCTTTATGAGGCAGATAACTAAATACAAATTTTCTATTATCTCTCCTAAGCCCCTCTAAGCAAAGGTACAAAGATGTTTTACCCATAGTTAACTGCTCAACGGAAGATTTTAAATATAACTTCTCTTGTATTAGTTCATTTTTGTGACTTTTATCTTCATTAGTAATCATATTTCTTTTATTATGTTTGATAGTTCAACTTCTTGAAGTTTTAAATCATTTATGTTATTAACCTCGCTGAGTTGTTAGTTTTCATATTTTAATCTTGCATTATCATGCTTTAACTCTATGTATTCAGATTTTGATGATAACATATAATAAAAAAATCAGAAAGTAGTAATATTTTGGCTTAAGTTAAAAAAACTGAATTAATCGATTAAGTTTCTAACAGATTTACTGTTGAACACTCGCTGTTATGAGACTTAGTCGATTTCAGCACCTTTTGATCTTTTCGATTAAAGACTAAATGAAACTTCGATTGAATGTCTATTGCTAATCGATTAGCAGTGATAATATTAGTAAATCGATTAGACTCCAAATCAAATACCGAACATTCTTTTTTCTCTTGTAATCGCTATTGCTATCACTAATTGATTAAGTCTTTCCGTTAACTAAGTCTCTTATTCGATTATCTTTTAGCACTAATCAATTTAACTGTCTTGAATCTAATCGATTATTGATTCCATTAAGTTATCGATTAATGTTGTCTTCGGCACTCGATTACTTGCATGATTCAAATCGATTATTGTTGAGCTTATGCTTCAATTAGTTTTTATAAGCTTAATCGATTATATGTCTTTCTCGAATTGATTTACATACTATTTTTGACTTCGATTACCCTTGTTTGTTAAACCAATTAATCTTATTTTTCATAATCGATGTACCATTATTGTTTTAATCGATTACTTGTGTCTACAAATTGATTTGCTACCACTCTTATATTCGACTATATGTTGTGCATTAATCATTTTGCCGCCCTAATGTGACTTCGATTACTGTTATGCGCTTAATCAATTATCTATTTACTTTTAATGGATTATGTGACTCTATTTTGAATTCGATTATATTGTGCATGAATAATCAATTACTGTGTTAATTTTTTTTGTGCTAACTCTAATCGATTTGCAACATACTCTTGAATCGATTACGCTTCATTATGTGTTTTATCTTTGATTGATTATCTGAGCATTTTACTCTGAAACTGATTAACTTTCTCTACTTAATTAATCCACTCTCAGAAGGTTCCAGAGCCCGACACTATTGATCTTCCAGCTTTGACAGTCAAACATACCTGCAGCTAGTCAAGTCTGTGCATGCGTCCTGTCAAATGTGCCTTCTGCAAATCCATTGTCGCTTACCTATCCTTTGGTTGGCATACCAGATGGGACTTTCTATTCTTGAAAATTTCAATAGGGTTAGGTGAGATTCGCACGTCCAAATTGGGAGACAAAAGGAACAACACTTGGAACCTTCCCACTGAGAGCGACCCATGTCTGCCCAAGCTCTCTTTAAACAAGACTAAAGTATGGTTGACGTTAGACTCAACAGACTTAACGTTAGACCCAGTAAGAAGACCTTAGAGACAACGGAGCTAGATTCGAATGGACAGCATATTGAAGCCTCCTGCAGAGGAGAAGATACAACTGAAAACAAGAGCCAGAAGTTTAAAATTTCATGTTTCCTTCTCTCTGTGCAATCCAACAAGCCCTACTCCTATAAGAGAGAGTTCCTGAGAAGAGCCTGAGAGAGAGTTTCACTCCGCTATGCTTTTGCAAGCTTTCGGGCCATCTTCATCAACAGACGATCAAGACTTGCTTCATTTCTTTCTTACTTCTTCTATCTTGATCCTACTATGTTTTTATTTTTATTGCACACATCAGCCTATGAAGAGGTATTATGTGTAACACATTAATCACATTACCTATTGTTTCTCTTCCTAGTTTGTAAAGGAAGACCTGTGTGTGTAAATGATTATTCCCCTTTTGTTAATTGAAGAGAAGACCGGTTGTGCCTAATAGTTTGTTTGTAAAACCTCCACAAGGTTGGTACCACATATAGCCTATGAGCTAGTGAAACTCCTAAGAGATTGCTTGGGGACTGGACGTAGGTCTAGATAGACTGAGCCTTAGTATGCTTGCTCCTTGTTTCTCTCTCCTTCTGCACATTATTTTTAATGTTTAGTAACTTTTAAATTTTAATTACCCATTCACCCCCCTCTAGGTTCTCCATAGTCTAAGAAACAAGTGGCAAGTGGTATACGAGCCTAGTCTCTCATTGTATATATATATATATATATATATATATATAATGATATGAGAGAAATGGCTATGGTTAATGGTTAGAATGAACTATCAATTGCCCTCCATCGTTTGAAGGAGAGGACTACTCTTATAGAAAGTGTCGTATGGAATTCTTCCTTAAGGGCCTCGACTTCAATTTGTGAAGTGTGTTTGAAGATGGTGACTACATTGTCACTAGACCTAGAGAATAGTGGAATGACATTGACAAATGTTTGATTTCCTTGAAAAATAGGGACAAGAGTGTCTTGTGTTGTGCCCTTAGGGAAAAGGAGTTCAACAAGATCTCTGCTTGTAAGACAACTCAAGAGATGTGGAGAAGCTCAAGCTCGCTTACGAAGGGACAGACAAAGTGAGAAACTACGATTGACATCTTGGTTATCCAGTACAATAAGTTCAGAATGGATCCCTCTAAAACGATCACCCAAATGTACATCAGATTCACATATATCACCAACAGGTTGATGGCCTTGGGCAAGGAGCACAACAACGAAGATCTGTTTGGAAAAATCTTGAAATCTCTTCCCAGCCAGTGGACAACAAAGGTCATTGCCATCGAGGAAGCGAATGACCTCAGTGGCATGAGCATAAAGAAGTAGATTGGGTCCATTATGGCCATTAAGATCAACATAGAGAGACTTGGAGAGAGTAACTTCAGGAAAAAGATCTCTAGTACACTCAAGGCCAACCAGCCCAGCTCGGGCAAAGACTCCTCATGTAAGGGGAGTGAAGCTAATAGCGAGGAGGAAGCCCTCTTGTCTAGAAGGCTATAACGCATCCTCAAGAAGAAGAAGATGCAGGGTACTTCAAGTCAGAGGTACCATAAGAAGAAGAGCTACATCATGAAGCAGGAACCCACCTACTATGAATGCAAGCAACTCGACACATGAAGGCAGAGTTTCCCTAGCTCAAGAAGAAGGAACACAAGAAAAAGGAGTTCCCAAAGAAGTTCAAAAAGAACTTCAATAAGAAAGCAAGGGCTGCTACTTGGGACAATGAAGATGATTCTTTATATTCCTCAAGTTCATAAGATGAAGAAGTGGTCAACCTAGTGCTTATAGCCAACAATAGTCCACTGGTAGAGGAGTAGGAAAAATATGATTCAGCCTTTGAATCTTAGTCAGATTCTGATAAGGAGCTTTTCTTAGAAAAATCCTCTAATGAGCTTTATAAAAAAATTAAAATTCTGTCTAAAGAGCTTAAATTACTTACAATAAGCCATGAAAAATTAAGTGCTTCGGGTGCTTCTTTAAAATCTGAATACACAGAGTTAGAGCATGATAATGCAAGATTAAAATTTGAAAATTAACAGCTCAGTGAGGTTAATAACATAAATGATTTAAAACTTCAAGAATTTGAACTATCAAACATAATAAAAGAAATATGATTACTAATGAAGATAAAAGTCACAAAAATGAACTAATACAAGAGAAGTTATATTTAAAATCTTTTGTTGAGTAGTTAACTATGGGTAAAACATCTTTGTACCTTTGCTTAGAGGGACTTAGGAGAGATAATAGAAAATTTGTATTCAGTTCTCTACCTCATAAACCCTCTTCACAGATAGTGTCACACCCATAAACACCATTCCAGGTCACAGGCCAACTTTGAAGTCAAAAGCATATGACAATGGGAATAACCCAGCTAAAACAGAACAAAGATTGTGAAAAATACATAATCAAAAGTTTGAGGAATAGCCATGCGATAAACTAAAATTCTCAAAATTATTATATGCCAAAGCTTCCAAATGTGCTGAACAAAACTCTCAAATGCATCCAAAATTACATCAGACTATCTTACAGCTGAAGCCTATACGGTTTCTAAACAAAAATAGAAATTAGACTATACAATTGCCTCAATTAACTACCTGAAACTTTCAGCAAAATAATCCTCAAACTCAGCCCCAAAGTTGCTTCAAGCTTAGGCCTCCTCGGCCTCAAAGTCTAAAAATAAAATTAATTTTTAATGAGTACAACTTAGTAAGCTTTAAAACTTACACTAGCTAAACATACAAAGGGAACAACGCTTGGAACCTTCCAGTTGAGAGCGATCTATGTCTACCCAAGCTCTCTCTAAACAAGATTAAATCTTGGTTAACGTTAGACTCAACGGAGTTAATGTTAGACCCAGTAAGAAGATGTAATAGACAATAGAGCTGGACTCAAATAGACTATATATTGAAGCCTCTCCCAGCAGAGAAGATACAAATGAAAAACAAGAGCAAAAAATTCAAAATTTCAAGTTTCCTTCTCTTTGCGCACTCCAACAAGATGTTATCCTACAAGAGTGAGTTCTTGAGAAGAGCCTGAGAAAGCGCTTCACTCTGTTGTGGTTTTGCAAGCTCTTGGGCCATCTTCATCAACAGACGATCAAGACATACTTCATTTCTTTCTTCCTTCTTATGTCTTGATCCTTCCTTCCGTGTTTTTCTTTTTTATTGCACACATCAGCCTACTAAGAGACATTCTTTTTAACTCTTTAATCATATTACCTATTGTTTCTCTTTCTGGTTTGGAAGGGAAGACCTGCATGTGTGCAGATGGTTGTTCCCCCTCTATTAATTGAAGGGAAGACCAGCTATGCCTGGTGATTTGTTTGTAAGACCTGTATAGGGTTGGTACCGTGTATAGGCTCTGAGCTAGTGGAACTCCTAAGCGGTTACTTGGGGACTGGACATAAGTCTAGATAGACTGAACCAGTATAAATCTCTATACTTCAGTGTGTTTGCTCTTTGTTTCTCCTTCCTTTTGCACATTATATTTAATGTCTAATAACTTTAAAATTTTAATAACCACCCATTCAAAACTGCCCCTCTGGGGAAACACTTTTATTGAAAGGGACTATGCTATGCTTACTAGCTTTAACAATTCTGTGCAATCTAGAACGCATGTATCCTTCCAAATGTCCCACAACACCCCATTTGAATGGACCAAATAGAGCCTTTCCTCATATCCTCCCTTACTGATAACATTATTGCCCAGGCAGGTGAGCATCTCTTTACAATTGGGGCATTCCATAATGACATTCCTCATAGGTATTTTGCTTACACAAATGTAGCCCAGAGGGAGCAGTCCTCTTGGAGGAATCTCTGGATGAGTCTCATGGTAGCAGCCTTATTATATTGCTCCAGGTCTTTGAATCCCATCCCTCCCTTGACTTTATGTTCCTTGGGAGCGTCCCATTTACAAAGGTACATCTTTCTTTGCCCACTATATTCATCCCACCAGAAACTGCAGTGAGCTATATTGACACTAGTAATGAAGTTCCTAGGGAATAGCTGGGTAGCCATTATATGACTGGGTTTCATTGCCAAGGTGGACTTGATGAGTGTGGCTATGCATACTTAAGAGAGATTGTTAACCTTCTAATTCCCAATTCTGTTTTGATTCTATCCAATATGTACTTGAAGGTGGCTTTTGTTGATCTTTTGGGGTGGATGGGTGCCCCTAGATACATGTCATTAGTCCCCAGCTTGCCGTTACCAGCAACTAGAATGTTCCTGCCAAAAATGAAACCAAATTTTGTAGCATTTACACTTTGGCCATACTAAAGCTTCTTCTCTTCCAAGCATCTTATGAACTCTTTAACTTCTTGCTCCTCTGCCCATCCAAAAAGAACGACATCATTAGCAAACATAGCGTGTGTTATAGTGGGGAGGGGACACAAATTGATTTTATAACCTCTGAGAAGACCTTGATTCTCTTTTAGCTTAAGTAGAATTGAGAGAGTCTCAGTACACAGGATATAAAGAAAGGGGGATAGGGAGCCATCCTTGTCTAATACCTCAAGACAGTGGCAAGGAAATTCCACTCTAAATAGTCGTATACTTTGTAAATATCTAGCTTAAGCCCTAACCAACCTTGGGAACCTTTCTTCTAGTTCAGAGAATGGATAATCTCTTTGGTAAGCATGAAGCAATCAGTGATGTTCTTGTTGCGTATAAAGGCTATAACGACCCGTCACCCTATAATCGGGGATCCGATTACTAAATGGGTACCGAATCATTAATTTGGAGCCAAACCAGGCTCTAGATAAGTCTGGGAAATAAATAATAAATTAAGTTAAACATTCACATCGCATTGAATTGAAAAGGAAGTGCAAGAATTAAAATTTTTTACAATGCGACTCGACTCAGCAAATAGTTACATACTCCAACTGAAAAGAAATAATTAAGCATACAGGCCAGAAAATAAAATAACAACTACATCGGGGCATACCCTGGAACAGCGGCTACTGGCGCACAACCCAAGATAGCACTCTCCTCGCTACGCCTGCCTGGAACCCTCACCTGAAAACTGCAAGGGTGAGTCTCATCGAGAAGACTCAGTAGGTATCCTTCGATCCTCACCGCCCACTCACGCACCCACAAGTGCAGCAACACAAGTATAGATATTTTAAGCAAGTAAAGCAGTAAACACAATTCCTAAATTTCGATATAAAACACATGCATTCGAAATATAACATGAACAATTCTGAAACCATTCTACCACGGAGCCCACAACCAGCGTCTCGGTAAAATACGCCAACCACACGGCCGAACGCGGGAAACACCGACCCGCTGAGACCAAACAGCAACCCCTCGGATAGCACGCTAGCTACTCCGACCTGACAGGCTCCAGGTAGTTCTGCTTCCCCCAGCACGAGTGACACTCCGAATGTACCACTCCCACACCGGCACTAGCTATACCCTAAGGTACACCAGGTGACCCTCTCTCTAGGCGTCACCCCGCTACTCCCACACCGGCGCCGTGTCACTCCCACATCGACACAGGGTGCCTAAGCGCTAACAACTGTCACTCTAGGCCCACGATTGCACAAAACACAACACGGTGCGATCCGATCACATAGAATCCATTGTCATCGAGTACATTTCTACACATGCAATTAACTAAACTGTTTAACAATGTAAACATGTGTTAATTGCAGGGATTAATGGAATTCTGGCTTGAATCGCGTCGCCCACGGCCGACGTCATTCAAGCTTCCTAAACTGGTTTATGTGAAAACTGGCCTCGGAAGATGGCCTAAAACTAGTCGTCTATAGAGATCGCCGTTCAAAAGGCGTCGCTGTCCCTAGTCGCCTAATAACGACAGAAACAGAGACAGACATCGGGGTGATTTTACTTAAAACGCATCGTGCATGGAAGTCACCGTTCAAAAGGCGTCGCTATCCCTGGACGCTCATCAGTCTAGAGACAGAGTATGTTATTTGGGCTAAATCGCGTCGCGTGTGGAAGCCGCCTTTCTAAAAGGCGTCGCTGTCCCCCGACGCCATTTAACCCTCACAGACAGGTTCTTCCTCTGCCATCTCCCAATCCGCGGGGTGGGATTTCCTCTCCCAAATCGTGTAAAAACACAAACAAAGTGGAGAAGGAGGAGAAGAACCTAAATACCCATTAAAACACCCAAATTCTCATTACATGCATTTAGTATTTTCACCCCAAGAAAACCCCTAAACATGCTCCAAAGCGGGAAAACATGATTTTCAAACGAAATACAACGGAGATCGCCACCCTACTGGTTACTCGAACTCCTCCTAGTTCCAAGCCGCCAACCCGCCTCGCCATACGCCGCCGCCGGTACTGCCGTGGACGCCGTTACTCCACCGGGACGTCGGCCGCCATGTGGAGAGAAATGCGCCGCGAAGAAAGTGTGGTGGTAGTGGAGGAAGTTGGGAGGTTAATGGAGTGGAGGGAGAGGAGGAATGGGGAGAGGAAAGGAAGGGGAGGGGGAAAGGGTTCGTCGGAGAGCCGGAGGGAAGAGAGGAGAGAGAAGAGAAAAGAGAGAATGAGGGAAAGGAGGGAGGGTTCGCATGGTCAAACATAAGCTGGGTAAAACGCGTCGTGCAAGCCCGACGTCATTCAGACGACAAGACCGGGCCGTACACTGACAAACTAGGGTCGTACTCTAAATGGCGTCGTCTATCCAAGACGCCATTCAGACGATATGACCGGAGCCGTACTCTCGCGTCCCAA
Source organism: Zantedeschia hybrid cultivar (assembly GCA_030544215.1). Taxonomy (NCBI): domain Eukaryota; kingdom Viridiplantae; phylum Streptophyta; class Magnoliopsida; order Alismatales; family Araceae; genus Zantedeschia; species Zantedeschia hybrid cultivar. The sequence goes on from JARZZO010000009.1 coordinate 50,084,992, forward strand.
GTCCAGCCCACGTGGCACAGCCTAAAACACGTCCGCATTGCTGGACACCGTTTGAACCACGTCGAGCAAGCTCGATGCGAAAAGGAAACTGAGTCTCAGCCCCACCAGGGTCCAAACTAAGGGATCCGACCCCAAAACTAACCCGCTAACCAGATCCGAAACCTCAATCCTTACAAAGGCTCCTTGATTGTGGTATATGAGGTTGTTTAGGAACGACTTCAACCTATTGACTATAATTTTGGTAATAATTTTGTAAACAACATTGGTTAAACTAATAGGACAAGAATCATTAACAAAGGTAGGACAATCCGTTTTTTTTTGGAATAAAGTTATATGGTTATGATTTAAATCTTGAGGCGTAATACCATTGATGAAAAATTCAGAGACAAGCTTAGAAATCTCACCTTTTGTAGTATTCAAGAAGTTTTGGTAGAACAAAGGTGGTAGGCCATCAGATCCGAGGGATTTCCTTGGCTTCATACTCTTGATGGTTGTCTCCATCTCCTCAATGGTTGGACAGACAGCAATGACTAAGTTGGCATGGGCAAGAAATCTTGTTGAAAAGTACCTTAAAAGCTTCAGGGAGAGGGGGAGGGTTTGTGGATTGAAAGAATTTCTGAAAATGGGAGAGGATGATCTATTGATTGAAACTTCATCACAGGTCTAGGAACCATCATCGAGAGTAAGGGTAGAAATTCGGTGGATCCTTCTTTTGTTAAGGACTTTCACATGGAAGTATTTGGTGTATCAATCTCCACATGTATACTAGTGTGATTTTGCCCTTTGTCTCTAATACTCATTCTCTTGCTTCATAAGTTTCTCAAATTCTTACTCAAGATTTGTCTCCCCCTCAATGGTGGAGTCTGATATTGGTAAGCATCGTAAAGCAACAATTTCTTTCTAAATTCTTTCCACCTCTCTAAGATGGTTTTTGATGTGTTTGTTCCTCCATATTTTAAGTTCGGAATGGAGCTTTTTCATCTTCTGACAGTATACCATACCCTGAGTTGACTCGAGAGCATTGTACGAATGAAGGATTATATCCATGCGGTAACTGTCGGCGGAAAGGTTCCAAGAGTGGGTTACTTAACTCCGATACCTTCCGAGTTCACGCGGTGTTGCTTGGCACCCAACGTGATCGAATGCCCGATCGACTTTAATGTGCGACATTGATTCGATTGATTAATTAATTAATATGAGTTATTAATTGATTAATCAGGCCAGTAAGAAGTCACTGGGCTTATTGGGCCACTAACCGGACTGGTTATTGGGCCTAGAGGGTCACACGCAAATGATTCTCAAGACGATGGATAAATAAGTGGGTTTTATATTAACTGGGGGTTTCTATGAAAAGCCGCACGATTAGTATAAAATGTAGCGAATGGGCTGAGCAGGCCAAGCTGTTGTTCAACCCTGGTCGCCACCTCCTCTCTTCCTCTCTCTCTCTGGCGCACCAGGCCGAGCCTAATCTCTGGGTCTTCTCTGCCGCTTCTCCGACTCCCGTCCGACGGGAAATCAATCGCACGTCGTGGCAGTCGTTGCAGCGAACGGCGAAGGGTTCGTGGGCTGCGACAAGTGAGGAACATGAGGATTTCCACCGCAAGGAGGATCGCGTGGACTTTGCTAGAGGCCGGGCATCTACGCGGCTAGTTGTGTCACACCAACGGAATCAATCGGTCGCGGATTTGAATATGTCCATAGTAAGAATCAATAATCCGATTATCGGTTTTGGTTATTCGAAACGGGACCGGATCCTCAAATTAATTTTATTTTATTCCGCTACGTTAACGATCTAGAGAAACACAAGAACCTAACAGTGGTATCAAAGCCAGGATATAATCCTGGGACCTGTGGGTTAGTCGGTCCGACCGGGCCGGGCCGGGCCGGTCCACCCTAGCTCGAACCGGCAGACCCATTTTTTTTCCATAATTTCCCATTTAACCCCCCTAAAACCCCATTAAACCCATTTAAAATACGAATAAAATTTGACTTCAATTTTAAAATTCAAAATTGTTTTAAAATTTAATTTTATTATTCAATTCTATTTATTTGGGCATTAATGATTTTGAATCATTAAGATTAACAATTAGTTATTAATGAATTAAAAGTTAATTATTAGTTTAAATATTAGATTAATAATTAGTCTTAATTTAACTAATTTAAAATTTAGATTAGTGGCTAATAATTATTAGTCTAAGTGTTATATTATTAATTATTAATTTTCTAATTGTTAATTAATGAAAGTTAGTTATTAATTTTAAGCGTTAAATTAATAACTAATTCAATTAGTAATTTAAGTATTAAATTAGTAGTTATTAATTAATTAGTGTTAATTATTATTTGAAGAGTTAAATTAATTATTAACATTAATCAACTAATCTAAAAATTAGATTAGCACTTTTTTGTTAATTAGAGTTAATTGTTAATTTAAGTATTAAGTTAATGATTAATTTTAAATTAACTATTTTAAGAGTTAGAATTAGCATTTATTAATTGATTGATGTTAATTATTGGTTTAAATGTTAAATTAGTTATTAACATTAATTAACTAATCTAAAAGCTAGATTAGTAGTTAATAATTAATTATAGTTGATTAATAATTTAAGTGTTAAATTAATCATTAACTTAAGTGGACTAATCTAAGAGTTAGAATGGTAATTAATTATTAATAGTTTAATTGTTAGATTATTAATATTGATTAATCTAAATGTTAGATTGTTTTAATTACTAGAAATGTTCTAATGGCATGGAATATTATGGAATTATTAATTTGGAGTGTGTGCACATGTGATGTGTGTTTTAACTGCTTGTAAATATGATTTCATTGTATGTTAAGTTAATTAAAAAAGTTTTCGAAATTCAAAAGCCAATTTTGATTGGAACCTAGTTGTTGAAAGTCAAAAATTATTTATTTTAAAACTCTTTTATTTTAGCCATGTGATGTGCTTATTTTGTGTAAATTGTTTAAAACATACCGTGGTCATGGATATGCACTTATTTAATTATTCATGTGATGAATGGATTGTGTGGATCGTAGATGTTTGAATTATAGATATTTATTAATTGTTAATAAATAGAGGTTTGCGTACCTCTCCCTCTCTCATACTCCGATGTACTTCTATCTCCCTCTCTCTTGTAATCGCCATAAGGCCTTCTTCAACTTACATATAATTCTAGAATTATTGTAATCTGATCGAGGCAACTGAGGAATGAGTGAGGACGATCCACAACTGCAACCAGGAAGGCAATTCGATAAAGATCATTTTGCCTATGTTTTTGCAGGATTATCTAATATAATTGTTATGTTAGATTGTCTGTGTGTTTGACTGTTGGCTCCAGTCAAACCCATTGTGCTATCCATGACCACACTAGACATGTATGTGATACAATATTTTTATGTTTAATTGTGAATCAAAACAGGTATAGTATTTAGTAAATATATACGATATATTTATATACTATCACCTAGGAGAGACAAAGATAAAAGTTATCTAAATACCCTCGTCTAAATTCTAAGCCGTAACGTGAGTAGTTAAGAACTTACTGCGTGGTCCACCCTCGTTATAGTTATAGGATTCGAATTACTTTAGACAGGTTTGTTGTGCTACCACAAGGCCTGTTTAATTGTGAGGAGAGACTGTGGAATTAGTTGCCTATTTAATCAAGGTAGATGAACTATGTAGCTTTGTTGTGCTATCCACAAGGGTTGCATGCAAATCTATGCTCGTCTTGTAACGATGGTTAGCGTAGACCGGAATCAGTGGCTTGTTGTGCTATCCACAAGGCCATTGAATCTCTAGGAATCGAAGCTATGATCGGATATTACAAGGAGTTGCAAGTCCCATGAGATGGGTGCTCTTTTATTGTTTTACAGTTTTTTTGTGCTATCCACAAGGTTGTACTACAAGTCATTGAGATTCTGATCCCCAAAAGGAGACTGTCGGCATCTCCCGTTCTGTATAGCTGAGGGTTATACAGTCCGTCGAAAATTAGTAGGAGTTAAAACTTGAACAAAAATTCATATCAAGTTTTAAATTTAATAATTGAACATCTGCTAAATAGATTACTTATCTCCTGTAGGGAATTATGTTGTCGAATAACCCACTCTATGGCATACTTGATGCCAATCTTTTGACTAGCCCGAACTACTCGGTTTGGGTAAGAAACCTGAAGAGTGTCTTCAAATCTGAGCACATTGCGTATGTCCTTGGAGCTGATCCTCCTACTGAACCGGCATTAGATGCTCCTGAGGCAGAGATGATCGCGTACGATAAAAGATCGAAGGACAAAGGCCAAGGAGTAGTAAATGATGACTGCTTCTACTGTAAGCAGCAGGGTCACTGGAAGAGGAACTGCAATGAGTTCCTCAGCGATAAAACTCATGGAAAGGTGAAGCTATCAGAAGCTTCAGATATTTATATGATAGATATCAACTTGTGAGTTAGAGATTCCATATCTTGGGTATTAGATACCGGATGTACTTTTCATATCTGTTATGATGTGCATATGTTGAGAAGTAAGCGCAAACTGAGAAAAGGCGAGCTAGAATTGAGGCTAGGAAATGGCGCAAAAGTTGCGACAGTTGCTGTAGGGACAACAAGCCTTAGGCTTCCATTAGGAGACGTCTTATCATTGAAAAATTGTTATTATGTTTCTAGCATAATAAAGAACATCATATTAGTATCTTGTTTGGACAAGATAGGATATAGGTTGTCTATTGAGAATTGAAGTTGTTCGATTTATTATGATAATAAATTAATAGCTTCAATAGCTTTAGTCAACGGTCTATATCTTTTAGATGTTTCTTATCACAATCTTCACATTGATAATGCTCTTAAGAAAAGCAAGAATTGTGTAAACCAAGCGTACATGTGGTATTGTAGACTTGGACACATTGGTGAAAGTAGGCTGCAAAGGTTGCACAAGCATGGTTATTTAACTGCATTCGATTATGAATCGTTTGCGACATGCGAGTCCGATCTTATGGGAAAAATGGCAAAATCTCTATTTACTAGACATGGATAACATGTCGAGGACATTCTGGGATTAATACATTCATATGTATGTGGTCCCATGTCCACCCAAGCCAAACGTGGCTTCTCATACTTCATCACGTTCACCGACAACTTCTCAAGATTCGATTATGTGTACTTAATGAAGTACAAGTCGGAAGCATTTGAGAAGTTTAGGGAGTTCAAGAATGAGGTAGAGAAGCAGTTAGGAAAGAGTATTAAAGCTCTTCGATTAGATTGAGGAGGAGAGTACTTGAGTACTAATTTCCCACAATTCTTAAAGGATAATGGTATCCTTTCTTAGATAACCCCTCCATATACACTACAAATGAATGGTGTATCTGAAAGGAGGATCGCACCTTGTTAGACATGGTGCGCTGCATGATGAGCTTTTCGGGTTTACCAGTGTCCCTTCGGGGGTATGCTCTAGAGTCAATAGCATACTTACTGGACAAAGTACCCAGCAAGTTTGTGACCTCTACTCCATATGAGATATGGAAAGGCAGGAAACCAGGATATAAATATGTTAAAGTCTGGGGTTGTCCTGCTCATGTAAAGAGGCATGATCCAGACAAACTAGAATCACGAACTGATAAATGCAGGTTTGTGGGATATCCAAAGGAAACCTTTGGATACTACTTTTACCATCCTGGTGAACAAAAGGTGTTTGTCGCCAAGAAAGCTGTCTTCCTGGAAGAAGAATTCCTTCTCCAAGAGGACAGTGGGAGTAAAATAAAACTAGAAGAGGTTCCAGATCCCCAAACAGCTGCAAAATCATTAGATGAGATATCAGTTCCTGAATATGTTCAGGTACACACAGATGAGCCGCGTAGATCTAGTAGAGCACCTAGACTACCCGGACGATATGTGGGACATATCGCTGAAGGAGAGTCTAAGGTAGAATATAATGAGGATGATGATCCTAAGACCTACTAGGAGGCCATAGAAGGCCCAGAAGCCGGGAAATGGGGAGAAGCCATGAACTCAGAAATATAGTCCATGTACATCAACCAAGTTTGGAACTTGGAGGACTTGCCCAAAGGTATTGTACCCATCGGGTGCAAGTGGATCTTTAAGAGAAAGATCGGTGCTGATGGACGAATCGATACTTATAAGGTAAGGTTGGTGGCAAAGGGATATCGTCAAAGACAAGGAATTGACTATAACGAGACTTTCTCACCAGTTGCCATGATAAAGTTGATCAGAGTTCTACTCACCATAGCTGCACACTTTGATTTCGAAATCTGGCAGATGGATGTGAAAACTGACTTCCTCAACGGTAACCTTAAGGAAGAGGTGTGTATGATACAACCTAAAGGTTTCACATCCAAAGAATCTCTAGATAGAGTGTGCAAGCTTCAGAAGTCCATTTATGGACTAAAGCAGGCTTTCCAGAGCTGGAACGTAAGATTTGACGAGGCTGTCAAGTCTTATGACTTTATTAAGAATGAAGATGAGCCATGTGTGTACAAGAAGATGAGTGGGAGTGCAGTCACCTTCTTAGTTCTTTACGTAGATGACATACTATTCATTAGGAATGATGTACCTATGATGTCATCAGTAAAGATATGGTTGTCGAAAAACTTATCCATAAAGGATTTGAGAGAAGCATCCTACGTATTGGGAATATGGATCTATAGAGATAGATCAAATAGGATGCTTGGAATGACCCAATCCTTGTACATAGATACCATTGTCAAAAGGTTTGGCATGGAAAATTTCAAGAGAGGTCTCATACTGATGACACATGGAATTAATCTTTCAAAGGAGCATTCTTCTAAGACTCCTAGTGAGAGGGCATTTATGGATAGAGTACCCTATGCCTCTGCCATAGGATCTATCATGTGTGCCATGCTGTGTACACGACTTGATGTGGCATATGCTCTAAGTGTTACGAGCAAATTTGAAGCTGATCCAGACGAAGAGCATTGGAAGGCAGTGAAATGTATCCGTAAGTATTTGAGAAGATCTAAGGATATGTTTCTTGTCTATGGAGGAGGGACTTGAAACTGCGAGGCTATACTGACTCGAGTTTTCAGTCAGATCCAGATGATAGCAAGTCTACATCTGAATTTGTATTTACTTTGAACGGAGGCGCAATGTGCTGGAAGAGTTCCAAGCAAGCAACCATTGCAGATTCGACAACTGAAGCTGAGTACATCACTGCAGCTGAAGTCGCCAAGGAAGCAGTATGGTTGAAGAAGTTCATCACTGACCTTGGCATAATTCCCTGCATCTCTAATCTTGTTCTGCTGTTGTGAGACAACAATGGAGCTATTACACAAGTGAAAGAGTCGCGGTCTCATCAGAAATCGAAAGATATTTTGAAGCACTTTCATCTTATCAGAGAGATCATTTCCAGAGGAGATGTAATGATGGAAAGAGTTCCATCCGCCGATAATGTAACAGATCCACTGACGAAGCCACTGTCTCAAAATGTGTTTGAGCGTCACCTAGAGTCTATTAGATTGATGTATAAAGGTGATTGGCTTTTGTCCAAGTGGGAGATTGTTAGTCTTAGGTGGCCTACAAGCCAGTCTGACTATATAAATCTCGTTCGTTTATTAATATAAATGGCATAATATTTATTATGTGTAATTCGTATTGTTATCGTCTCATAATGAAGTCCGTGAATATGCGTGACAGTGATCAGATTATGATGATATCATACTAATGAGACTGATCACTTAAACACACATATTCTTAATAGTTCCTAGTCGGAGGATATCTGAAAAGGACATAGGATATCCGGTTAGACCAGTACAAATTACTCCCGCTCATATGATGAGGGTGACTGATCTTATAGTCACTTGTGTGCAAACACTAAGGCGAATCTGTATGTGTTCATTAGAGAATAAGTTCATTGAACAGATCCAACTAAATCGCTAGATGATATTGTACCTCACTATCAACCAGCTTGATTCTATTGTCGCAGTTGGGTGGATGGTCCTTAGACTTGAGACACCAAGGACACCTTGTCGATGGACTTCTATGCTTTGACCTTGGTTTATGAATATCTAACAACGGGATTCTAAACAGCTAAGGATCGGGTATAGCGGAATATCGTTGAAGGGAATTGAGTGTCAATAACGAATCATTCGCTCTCGGTACTTAGAGAGAGAATGCTCTAGGTAGGATGCGCGGATGTCCCTAGCCAGGGTGGGCGATAATATCGAGAAAGGAGTTTTCTGATATTCATCAGTGGCATCTAATCCAAGTGAGTTGACCGGTTAGGGTTTGGCAGTACACCATATCCTGAGTCGACTCGAGAGCATTGTACAAATGAAGGATTATATCCACACGGCAACTGTTGATGGACAGGTTCCAAGAGTGGGTTACTTTACCCTGATACCTTCCGGGTTTATGCGGTGTTGCTTGGCACCCAACGTGATCGGAGGTCCGATCGAATTTGATGTGCGACATTTATTCGATTGATTAATTAATTAATATGAGTTATTAATTGATTAATCAGGCCAGTAAGAAGTCACTGGGATTATTGGGCCATTAACCGGACTGGTTATTGGGCCTAGAGGGTCACGCGCAAATGATTCTCAAGGCGATGGATAAATAAGTGGGTTTTATATTAACTAGGGGTTTTTAAGAAAAACAACGCGGTTATTATAAAATGTAGAGAACGGGCTAAGCAGGCCAAGGTGCTGCTCAACCCTGGCCACCCCCTCGTCTCTTCCGCTCTCTCTCTAGCGCACCAGGCCGGCCTAATCTTTGGGTCTGCTTTGCCACTTCTCCGACTCCCGTCCGACGGGAAATCGACCGCACGTCGCGGCGGTCGTTGCGGTGAACGGCGAAGGGTTCGTGGGCCGCGACGAGCGAGGAATCAGAGGATTTCCACTGCAAGAAGGATCGCGTTGACTTCGCTAGAGGCCGTGCATCTGCGTAGCTGGCGGTGTCACACCGACGGAACCAATCGGTCGCAGATTTGAATCCGCGCACGGTAAGAATCGATAATCCGATTATCGATTTTGGTTATTAGAAATGGGAACGGATCTTCAAATTAATTTTATTTTATTCCGCTACGTTAACAATCTGGAGAAACACGAGAACCCAACAAGGGACTATGTAATTTATGGAGTATGAAGCAAAATTTTCTGATAGGCGTTGGAAAATGCAAAAGTTTCTAATGGGGATAAAACCCGTATTATGCACCAAGCTAGTTGTGCACAAATTTAGTTCTATGGAAGAGGTAGTGGAAGTTGCGTGCAGACAAGAGGCCGAGCACGAGATTTACTTAGAAGAATGTAAGGTAGGTCTTAAGAGACAGGCACATTCCTCTATGTCCAAGAATACAAAGGTTGAGCTTTCGAAGATGCCAGTAATGACTACTATTCCATCCCCATGAGCTCCCTCTTACCCTCTGTGTTAGAAATGTGGAAAAAGACATGATGGTACTGAATGTTTGAGGGGATATGGTCGATGTAACGACCCGCCATCCTATGACCGGAAACCCGGTCACTAAATGGATGTCGGCCCATTAACTGCGGGTTCACACCCGGATCTCACACAACACATCTGGAGGAGTAAGTGCTAAACACGGCTAAATATAACAATCGCACGGACTACAAAGGTAAACGAGTGCGCAGAAAGTAAAATAACAATGTCCGTATACAGTCCAACAATAATTACATGTCCAACAATTAAATAAGTACAAGCAGAAGGAAAGTACAACAACATCGGGGCATACCCCGGAACTAAGACAGCTGCTGGTCCGCACACCAAGAAGGCACCACGCTTCCGCTCGCCACGAGGTCCACACCTGAAACCGCAGGGAGTGAGCCACACAAGAAATGGGCTCAGTAGGGATCATCCGATCCCCCGCCTCCCACTCACACACCCACAAGTGCAACAACAGGAATATATGGCAATTAAGTAAAGTAGTAAACATAGCACTCAACCTGATAGGAACCATACGATAAGCAGTGTAACAAGAACAGTACCAAGTAACCCGAAGAACCCGACACAAAGTCACGTCGCACAGTCAAAGTCCACGAAGCGACTGAACCACACTGTCGACCGAAGTCAAACGTCGCCTCCCAACACTACCACCACTGCTCACGCCTGTCCACCCCTACAGTGTTCCGGGGCACTGTAGGGTGAGGCAGTGAGCCAAACTAGGACTAGCTGGACTCAGTGTACCGCCACTGCCAGCTACGTGTGCACACAAGCAGTCTAGACTACTGTCCTACCACCGGATTGCCTCCACGCTAGGCCTCAGCGCTTCCAGGAGGGCCCTGGGGACCGGCGAACCCCCGTCAAGCCGAAGCTACAGGAACTACCCACAAACCCAACTCTCCCGGGCTGCGTCAGGCCAAAGGGCTAAGGGTACCACTCGTAACCTTGATCAAAGGTCACATCAGGCCCAATGGCTAAAGGGTAAACCAACTCCCACCAGTACCAGCTCCACAGCAAGAAACGCGCCGGAAGCTGTCACGACAAACAGGGAAACCCCGACCCGCTGAGGCCAAGCAGCAACCCCTCGGATAGCGCACCAGCTACTCCGGCCCGACGGGCTCAAGGTGGTTCTGCTTCCCTCAGCTAAAGGTAAACCACAACATGTACCCCTTCTCCCACCGGTACGGCACAATGCCTCACAGACACCATGACCCTGTCCCCATCGGTCCATGGTGACAAACATAAACCACAGTCATATCGAATCCATATTCGTACAAGCACACACACACATAACATGATGCCATTCCACACACACAGAAGTCCTCAGTCTCAGTGTACAACGTAAAACATGCCTTAGAACCGCCAACAGTGAAACATATGTTTAAAAACCAGGGTTAAGACAGTTCTGTCTTGAATCGCGTCGACCGAGGTCGACGCCATTCAAGTCCCTTAGACGGGTACAGTTAAAAGCCAGATTATCCCTTAAAACGCGTCCACCTGTGAAGCCGCCGTTTAAAACGCGTCAGGGTCGTCAGACGCCATTCAACCCAGAAATCCAGTATTGCAGAACCCTTAAAAGGGGGCATTTTCTGCCTAAATGGCGTCATGATGGCCCGACGTCCTTCTGAAAGGCGTCGTCCATTCATGACGTCATTTAGCACCAGAACCCCTAATTCAGGAAACCTCGAACAGGGAGGTTTCTGCCTTAAAACGCGTCGTACTGACCCGACGTCTTTCGGAAAGGCGTCGACCAGGTACGACGCCATTTAGCGCCAGAAACCAGGTTTCCTGGTTCGACCCGAGGGTCTCTCCCTTGAACCCCAAGCAACCCGAAAAGCCCCAAAACCAAAAGGGGGAAGATGAGAACGTCAAGCACCACGATCATGTAATGAAACCACGTCCACAAACACCGCCATTTCCACAAGGAATCCCCCTAAACATGCTCAATCTAACCCCAAACACGCCACATCACGCCAAGAAGCAAACGAGCACACATGCAAGGTTTCGTCCCCCTACCGGTTCTTGAACTCCGCCAAGCTCCGTGCCACCGTCCCGCTGCACCGCACACCGCCGCCGGTACCCTCGAGGACGCCGCCACTCTGCCGGGACGTCGGCCGCCGTCCGGAGAGTGGAACACCGCGAAGGAAGTGGTGGAGGTAGAGGTGAGTGGTAAGGTGGTGTTGGAGTGGTGGAAGAGGAAGAAGAGGAAGGGAAGGGGAAGAAGAGCGTCGGAGAGGGGGGAGAGGGCGAGGAAAGAGAGAGTGAAGGTGAGAATGAGGGAAAGAAGGGGAGGCTTGCGGGGTCAATCAGAATCTAGGTAAAACGCGTCGATCGAGGAAGACGCCATTCAGTCTGACAGGACAGCCGTACTGACAGCGCTCTGAAACGCGTCGCTCACCGTGGACGCCGTTCAGACGATGTGACCGGTGGAGGCGCCCGGAACGTCCCCCTCCGCGGCTGTGCAGCGCCCGCGGGGCCTCGGCGTTGGGGGTTTCTCCGTACGTCTTAGCACTGTGGCGATTCAAATAGGAGGGGTTAGAAATGAGAGTGTGATCGCCAGGAGCATTACCTTTCGGTTCCTGTGCTCCGCAGGAATGTAAAAGATGATCGCGTTTTGTGGGAGCGGGAGACGTCGGTTCCTCCTTCTCTTCCTCCGGCCGGCCAAAGGAAGAGAGCCCGAAATTCTGTACGCGTGTAGGTGGTAAGGATCCCTGAAAAGAAAAAAAAACCAAGCAAAGACGAACCCGATTAGAACTGTAGAGTGCAAAATCTATTCATGAAGGTGTAAAAACTAACTAAAATCAGTGGGAAACGCACCGGATGGGTGGTGGGGAGGGAAGGTGACCATATGTTATGGCCCCCCACCTCCCGTTTTTTTTAAACCTCTGTGGGGGTACGGATGGCTAAGTCATCCTATGCGTACATGCATGCAAGTGAAGAGGAGTTGCGTGTGTGGAGAATGAATGATATTACTAATGTAATGGAATGAGTAAAAAAAAATAAAAGGGAGAAGTTAGAAAGGCAAGCCCGTTTCCAGATGTAGCCTGAGCCTTCCTCCTTGGGGTCTCCTCGAGCTTCTCACCAGAAAGTCCCTCTCTGTCTCTCCAAAATTCCTCTTAACCAAAATATCCTTCCCCTTGTCCCCTCCTTTTTCCTTAACCCCTGCTCGAGAGGATGTGGAGGGTTTAAATAGGCCAAGGAAAAAAGGGGAGAAAACAGGGGTCTAAATCCCCGTAAATCCCCCTTCAACCAATGGGGAGTGGTCAAGGGTTGGCGGTAGTGGCCGCGGCAGTCGACGGAGTGGGGAGTGGTCGGAGTAGTGGGGGACGAGGGCGGAGAGTAGAGGAGATCATGGGGAAGACGGGGTCAAAAGGTGGTTAAGGAGTGGACGGCCAGGTGACATGCCTTCCACTCTTGCGGTGGAAGGCGACCCGGCTGGCCTTCGAGGGGAGTGGAAGGCGAGGGGTGGCCTTCGAAGGAGGTGGAAGGCAAGGGGTGGCCTTCGAAGGCGGTGGAAGGCAAGGGGTTGGCCTTCTACGAAAAGGTGAAGAAAAAGTGGCCAAAAGGTGGACGGCAAGGTGGTTGGCCTTCGAAGGGGGTAGAAGGCGGGGGGTGGCCTTCGAAGGCGGTGGAAGGCAAGGGGTTGGCCTTCTAAGAAAAGGTGAAAAAAGGTGGCCAAAAGGTGGATGGCAAGGTGGTTGGCCTTCGAAGGGGGTAGAAGGCGGGGGGTGGCCTTCGAAGGCGGTGGAAGGCAAGGGGTTGGCCTTCCACGAAAAAGGTGACTAAAAGTGGAAAAGGTGGAAAAAAAGGTGGAAGGCAAGGTAGCTGGCCTTCCAAGGGTGTAGAAGGCGGGGGGTGGCCTTCGAAGGCGGTGGAAGGCGAGGGGTGGCCTTCGAAGGGGGTGGAAGGCGGACTGGCTGGCCTTCCACGAAAAAGGTGGCTAGGGTCGGGATTTGGTTAATGGGCCTAGCTGGTAGTGGGCTGAGATGGCTGAAATGAGGGGATTTTAGTGATGAAGGGCTACTGACGGGCTGGGTTCATGACCAAAAGGGTGGTCCAAAATCGGTGTCTACAAATGCCCCTCCGGGACACCTATTTTGCAGTGGAGTGGAACGGAATGATAAATGGGTGTTCCGGAAATCGAAACTGATTTTGGACAGCCCGAAAAGGAGTGAGCTATCCCCAAGGATGATATGCGAATGCGGCAAATGCATGAAAGCTAGTCATTCGAGTTGCAAGAGTGGTTTAAGAAATTGGACAAAGTTCAGTACTAGAGAATCACAGTCCGTGGGACCCCCGGGTGTTAGAACCGCGAGGCCTTGGCGTACCAGAATATAGCGATCTGGCCCAAGGGGATCTCGAGCATGAAAGGTGTAGGAGTGTGACTTGAAGAACTCTCAACACAACGGGCGCGTGGTGGCCTGGCGCATCATGGGATCGCCAAGTGAGAGGATCTCAAGCACACGTGCTGAAAAAAGAAGAAAGGGGTCTTGCAATTCAAAAGGCTAACAGACGTACAGTTTGCCAGAATCACAGATCAGTGATGGGTTAAGCAGCGTGATGAATCATGGTCATTGCCCCCTAGGGTGAGGATGAATGCTTATGAAAAATGCATGCTGGGTTGAAATTTAGAAAAACAAATTCCTAATGCAATTCCTAATGCAAACAGGAGGGATTTATTGGCCAATCGAATAACTTGGAGAATATAGACTCCTCATTGTTTTGTTTAAAGAGGAACTCAGAGCCTATACGCCCGAAGTTATTAGTCTCCTGTGTCTTCAATCCTACTTGCTTCGGATTCCCTGCAGCTGCAAGAACGCACATCAGCGACGTCCACATTTTTCAATAATGACAATATTACATTTCATATTGTAGGAAGATTTGTTTCGAGTCGAAGCCGATATGGAAGATATGGCCATTCTATCGGTAGAATGCCAATCCTATATGGTTTCGACTCGAATTCTGAGATGGGCCATTAAATTCATGGATCATGGTAGTCTCTTTAATTGTGGGGTGAGGTTACCCCCTTGGAGAGAGGGGGGAAAAAAGGCCTCTTGTTTTCTCGTGGATGGGTTTTGCTTTCAAAGTGATGGAAGGCCAAGGGGCTTGCCTTCCACGAAAAGGTGGAAGACAAAGTGCATGCGGTCCACAAAAGGGGGAAAGGAATGGGATGTGGATGCCTCTCCGTCTTTTGTGGAGTGTGGAAAGTGTTGAGGTTATCCCGAGATGATAAAAGGGTTGTTGTCGCGGGGTGTCTTTTGTGGAGTGTGGAAAGTGTTGAGGTTATCCCGAGATGATAAAAGGGTTGTTGTCGCGGGGTCCTCTTCCAGAACTTCAACTTTTTCCTGTTCAAGAATGGCCTCGTCTCCTACTTGTGCTGCCAGAGGGCCTGGAGTTCTGTCTGATGTGGATGGCCACCTGAGCAACCTGGTGGCCCACGGACAGGTAGGCTAGGACCTTTATTTGCTTGCCTCGTCTCTTTTCTTCTTTTTTTTGTTGATTTTTGGGTTACCTCGCAGCCCCTCCCAAAGTTCCCTGACGCTAGGCATACCCGCAAGTATGCATGGCTCGCGGCCCTATTGGAAGTGATCACACTAAGCATGAGGGTGTTCATGCATCGATGGAACCTGACACGCTCTATCGTGTTTGCCAAATGGTTTACTGCCATCCACTGGCATTGGGAAGGATTGGGTGCGCTGCTGGAGTTATGGCATCCGGGGACCCACACCTTTGTCTTCAGGGAGTTCGAGGCAACAGTCTTGCTGGAGGAGGTGGAGACTTTCTATGGTTGGGAGGGTCTAGCCGCCGGTGATCCTTTTGGCTTGCCCTCTTGGGAAGAGACCTTCGCTGACATTGTCCGGGATAAACGGGAGGCATGCCGTATGACCAATAGCCGAGGGATCCTCGTTGACCGCCTTGCATACTGGCTGATCCGAGAAATTAAGCGCAAGGTGGTCAAACCTGAAAGACTGATGCGAGGTTTGTGCTTGGTTCTTGGAGGAGTCCTGTGGTTCCCCACTACAGGCTCGGTGCTAGAAAAGGAATATGTGAGCGTGCTGTATTTACTGCAGAGAGGCCATTCTCTTGCCCCGGTGATCTTGTCACACCTGTACGGGGGGCTCAGCCATATGAGCATGGGACGATCTGCGAGAGGAAGTCTGTTCACTTTGCAACTATGGATGGAGATGCATGTATCCTTCGATTTTGATTAAAGTGTAACTTCTGCCTCGAGAATATTTCAGCACAGTGCGTGGTATCCTGCACGCTCGCTTCTTGGCCCTGAGGATCAAGTCAGGTGTCTCACAGCTCATCTGAAGACGCGGGATGACTGGCGTGATTACCTAAACTTCCTGCCTGTAGAGAAATTCATATTTGTTCCAATGGTCCTTCGAGGCATGGAGTTCACCACGAGGGCTTCTCGCGACCGCGAGCTGTGGCTGATTGGCCCTGATGAGTTGGTTGTGTATCAGGGGCATCGCTGCCACCTCCAGATCGGCATTCCCAGACAAGTACCATTCCCTGCCTTATATGACACCCTGATCGTGCCGCGACACACTGGGTACGCGAGAGAGGTTCAGGCCATAGACCGGCTTCGACGTGCATGGCGGCGTCACTCCCGGTTCACCAAGGCACTTCTAGATATAGCAGAGACTTCGGGGGAAGTTGCGGAATATGTAGGCTACTTGGCCAATATTCGTCCTGCTGTCTGCGCCTTTTTTATGGGGCGCAGAGCGTTGGAATAATGTAGCCTTTCAATTTTTCAAAGAATAATATCAATTTTTGTTGAAATTCTTGCCCAAGAGACAGTCCCAACACTGGACGGAAGCGGACGGCCAGCACTCTGGCCGTCCCCAAGGCGGACGGCCGGCAAGCTGGCCGTCCGTCACATGGCGGTGCCGGCCACGCGCCGGCGGGCGGCCAGCGCGTGGCCGTCCGCTCGGGCGGACGGCCATCGCGTGGCCGCCCGTGCCGGCCACGCGCTGGCGGACGGCCAGCGCGTGGCCGTCCGCTCGGGCGGACGGCCAGCGCGTGGCCGTCCGTGCCGGCCACGTGCTGCGCCGACCACGCGCTGGCAGACGGCCAACGCGTGGCCGTCCGAGCGGGCGGACGGCCAGCGCGTGGCCGTCCGCGCGGGCGGACGGCCAGCGCGTGGCCGCCCGTGCCGGCCACGCCGGGGGTTTAAACTCTCTTGTCTTGCTCTCACCACTCTCCTTGTTCTCCTGTTTCGCCTCCAACCTTCCAAGTTCTCGGTCATGGCGAAGGTATGGCTTCCCCGTGCTCTTAGGGGGAGGAGGGCCGGCGGCGACGACGGTGGAGGCTCCAGAGGCGGCGGCGGTGGCGGGGACGAAGTCGTCCGCGGCGGCGACGCCGAGGACACCTACGGCGGCGAAGAAGACGCTCCTAGCAGGAGTAGCGGTGGTGGCGGTGACGCCGGAGAAGAAAGGGAAGAGGAAACGGCGGCGGCGGCGACAGAGGAAGATGAGGAAGACGAAGGCGGTGGCGATGGAGAGGAAGAGGAGGGAGAAGGTGAAGGTGACGGAGAAGACGGCGGCGACGAGGAGGCGCCCCCGAAGAAGAAGGTGAGTTTTTTTTTTTATTTTCCTTTTTTTTTTTCGAAGCATGGGGAGGGCGGCCGACGGGGCCGCCGTCTGTCCGCGCGGACGGCGGACGGGCCCGCCGTCCGTCCGCGCGGACGGCGGACGGGCCCGCCGTCCGTCCGCGCGGACGGCGGACGGGCCCGCCGTCCGCGACTGCCGTCCGTCCGCGCGGACGGCGGACGGGCCCGCCGTCCGCGACTGGCCCGCCGTCCGTCCTCGTGGACGGCGGACGGGCCCGCCGTCCGTGCGGACGGACGGCGGACGGGCCCGCCGTCCGCGCGGACGGACGGCGGACTGGCCCGCCGTCCGCCAGGCTGGGCGGCAGGTCGCCCCGCCGTCCGGCCAGGCGGGCGGCAGGCCGCTCCGTCGTCCGGCCAGGTGGAGGCTCAATTGCTTATGCCCTTATTTTCTGATGTTTGGATTTTTCAGGGTACTCAGAGGGTCCGAGGCCGTGTTTCATGGGAGCTGGTCTGGGCCTGGTACCACGCCCTGCCTGATCAGCTCGTCTTCCAAGTGGATGTTTTCGGGTTCGGGCCGCTGTTCCGGGTCCGACCGTTCATGGTGGATGCGCCCTTCCTAGTGGCTCTCAGGGAGCGCTGGGATGACAGATGCAGGGCCTTCGTCATGCCTTGGGGCCACATGTTGCCTACGCTGGAGGACGTCTCCTTCTTGACAGGCCTGCCGGTTATTGGGGATCCAGTGGTGGGTCCCGAGCTTAGGGATTACAGGCAGTTGTCCGATCGACTCCTAGGTGAGGGATACTACAGGATGCAGGGAGCGCTGTCTCACATACCCCTTGGGCACTTTGCCCGATCGGTGGGGTTGAGCCGGGTGCGGCGGACGCCGAACGAGACCTTAGAGGCCTTCTCAGAGAGAGTGGAGACGCTCCTAGACTTGGATGGCCGATCGGATGACGAGAACTTGCGGATCTTTCTCTTGTTCTTCTTTGGAAGGCTGCTATTTGCCACAGCTTCAGATAGAGTTAATCTGAAGTATCTGCCGCTGCTGGAGGACCTCCAGGCAGCAAAGAAGATGGCGTGGGGAGCTGCCATGCTGGGCCATCTTTTCTCCCACCTGGTAGGCTATCGCCAGGGCTCTGGTAACTTGGGTGGGTTCACCCCTTTTCTCCAGGTAATCCTCTTAGCTGTGGTTTTCCGTCTTTACTTATGTTAACTGGCACTGACTATGTTCTCTTGCAGATCTGGGGTTACACCCGCTTTCCCATCGGCCGAGGGAATGTATCCGCGGACCGCGAGGGATTGACCCCTTTGATGGCGCGGTGGGAGGTGATCCGGGACTATCGCCCGGTGACGTACCGTGTGGAGGACATCCGCGGTCAGCTTGATACATTCCCTCCTCATATGGTAAGTGACTTGAAGCATATGTGCATCCGAGATGATTAGGTCTAACTCTTTTGTTCCATCCAGGTGGTGTGGATGCCATACGCGGAGGAGGATCTGGCCGATCAGCCGTGGGTGTCCCAGAGCCTTTCTCAGTTCCGGCGGGAGGTGCCCCTGCTGTGCGTGAATATTTGTGACGGCCTCTTCGTCCGGATGGCGTACCGCACATGGGGATGGCATCAGCCTCTACTCGCTTACCCAGACCATCCTGATATGAACCGAGGTCGCCGCCGATCTTCTACTATTGGTCAGGATTGGCGAGTGGTGAGGCGGGCTGAGATCGCCATATGGCACCGCACCGGGGATGCCCTGCAGGAGGACAAGTCCCTACGAAATAGCTTCAAGTACATGGGAGATTATTCCCGGCGGTACTCAAACCGCATGTTTCTGGATACACGGCGGGTACGTCACTTCAACCCTTCAGTTTCTCGTACTTGAATTCTCCCTGGGCTAATTTTAGTGATTTTCTTGTAACAGATGCCTGAGACTGAGGCCATCCAGATCCTAAAGAGCCAGAATGAGCTTCTGGTTCTGCAGACGAGCGATCTGTTTACCCAGATTAGAGAATTGGTAAGAAATCTGATTTCTGAATTAGGATGTAATATTGCCCGCCTTATCTTTGCAAAACTTTGTGACGCAGAGAGAGGCGCTAATCCGCCATGGGCTGCGAGGGGATCCAGGTGCGGGCTCATCAACCCAAGGGCCAGCTGCTCCAGTTGATTGTGAGACGAGATTGCAGGATGCCCTCCGCCGAGCGGAGGCCCGGGAGGCTGATTTGGCACAGCAGGTAAGATTTGTTCTGCCCTTTGTGTTATGATGATTGAACATGTCTGACCCTAAGTTTTTTCTTCTTTCACAGCGCCAGGAATTGGAGGCCGCTTTGGCAAGGGCGCAGGAGTTGGAGAACCTCAACCAGCAGTTGAGGGACCAGGTTTTGGAGGAACGGACGGCTCGGGCCAGAGCGAGCGAGGGATCCCACCCGGACGTGTACTGGGAGGGTAAGATGGCTGGCCTGCAGGAGGAGCTGGCGAGGTCGCAGACAGAGGTGCGGGAGCTTGATTTCAAGTACCGAACCTTGTGGGACCGGGTGATGAAGAAGGGGCGAGAACGAGCTACGAGATCCAGCGTTCAGAGTCCAGGAGCTCGTCCCCCTATTCCTGCCCCGTCAGCCGGCCAGGCCCCTGCTGGGAGCTCCGTCTTCAGAGACCTCGACTCCCTGCTAGCTGAGGATGCGTGGAGGGCCTTGCGACCTGCTGGTTCGTCAGGGTCGATGCGCCCAGCTTCCGGACATCGTCGGGCTCGTGAGGAGGATGCCGAGAGCCAGATGAGGCACCCCTCTCGGGATAGGAGAGATGATAATGTGGAGGAAAGGGGAAAGGATTGAGAGAGAGCGGGCGCAGGGGTATGCCCCTGTGTTGTGATGATGTATGATGTTATGCTTGCATATTTCTATATTTACATGGGCACTTCTTTGTTCCGCCTTCTGTTGATGCCTGTGATGCCTGCATGCACAACATTAGGGAAAACTGTTAGTAGTATCTGTTTTCGGCCCCTTGCCTAAAAAAGCAACTACCTTTTCCTTAGCCTTCGCATAAGGTCAAGGGGCCGTGTCCTACTAACCAGACAAACGGAAAAAAGTGAATGTGTCATGCAAATGCAAGGTGATATTAACAGAGCATATTTTTGCCTGCCTGGTGATTGCCCAAAGTCAGCCTAGTCAAATGATAAACAAGGGAAATGCACACTCAACTTCCCAGGCATCCTAAGCTTGCATCTAGATTGATTTGGGCCTCTAGACCCCTCAAACTAACCTTGACCGGTTAAGACTCATACTGATGACAATACCGTCATGCCATGCTTAGGCTCCCAGCTGCTTCCGACCACCAAGTTTGCCCAAAAGGTTTTCGAGGTAAATGATTTGCCCGACCCGGGTCTCTTTCCTCACAATCTAGAAGGTATATGATGGAACACCTTGGAACCCTAGCGGTCAACCGCGCGACGCTGACCCGGAATCAGACGCCGTCGCACTGAATGGTGACGCGCATGCATTGACCTAAGCCCGAAGTTTTCGAGAGTACGCATCGAGATTATGATTAAGAAATTAGTTCACCAGAAACATCGACGTTACTCTTCACCCATTTTAGACTCCTGTGATTATGTGAGCATGTGACGATTTTTGAAAACGAACCATTTTAAAATGATGTTCAGTCTTTAGATAGCTATCTCGTGCTGAACCTTGGGGGAGAAAAAGTGAAGAAATTGTGGAGATAAACCTCAAAGGAGGATTGACAAAACCGTTAAAAGGACAAGCTGTGACAAAACGGACTCCCTTTGACCTCCTAGATGCCCCAATTTTGACTTTTCAGGCCTTTATTGGATTTCTTGGCCAGGCACGGTCACGACCAGGCTTTTTTCATGATTGCTTGAACCTCTTTTCTTTTTTGTATTTCTTTTCCGCTCTTGACATTTATTGGGGTTATTTGATATTCCGCCTGCGGGGACACTGCCCTCTTCACGTGCTCTGGTCCTTTACATTTCATTTCTGGGCCCTTTTTTGTTGAGGGGTTACATCTATCGGGTTTTTTTGAGGAACCGCAGTTTGCTGAGCTCGACCGTTTAAGGGCGTCAACTGTCCTGATCGGTCGAGAGACGAAGAGCAAAGGTTGCATTTGACAGTGCACTAAAGACTTGGAACTCATTTTAAACAGGTTCTCTTTGAAAAACGTGCAGGTGTGTGCATCTCATGATGAGCATAGGGATCCGTATGAAAGTAAAGTAGACACGTCCAAGGTTCTGGTGGACCAAAATCTTAGCCAAACCGCAATGTCATCCCAACCTATCATGTAACTGGACCTAGACAGGGGGTTACGTGGCAGTCACCAGACAGTTGGATTTTGTGTCTTTTCTGATTTTTTTTTTTTTTTTTTGTCATCTCCATTAAAGTATGTACATATTTACAAACTTTTTGATGGCTTTTTGGATATTTGATTTTTTTGAGATTTTTGATTTTTTTGATTTTTTTTTTATGGATAAAACTTCTTCAAATATACCCCGTTCCATGGGTGGGGCAATTCCTCTCCTCTCTCATTGATTAAGCGGTAAACGTTACCTGAGTATGCCTCCTTGATTACAAATGGACCTTCCCAATTTTCTTGCAATTTGCTCCTGGGACCCGGAATTTTGATCATTTTTCTTTTAAGAACCATTTCCCCAATTCGAAACTTTCTTTCAAGAACTTTTTTTGCATAGAATCTTGCAATCCTATTTCTGTACACCTGGGCGTGATTTGCCGCCATCATCCTTTTTTCGTCTAACAGTTCCAGTTGGGATAACATGGCGTTACGACGCTCGGCATCACTAATTCCACTATCCAACTGCACTCTTAGAGAAGGGAAGAGAATCTCATATGGAAGTACCGCATCCGTTCCGAACGTGAGTGAATAAGGCGTTTGTCCGGTAGGGGTTCGGACGGAAGTACGATATGCCCAAAGAGCTTCTTCTAGACGATCAGGCCAGTCTGAATAATTATGTGATCTGCAAGTTCTTTTAATGATTCGAATGAGGGTTTTATTGGTGGCTTCAGCCTGACCATTTCCTTGTGGGTAGTAAGGTGAAGAATGATGCAAATTGATGCCATACTTACTGCACATGTCTTGGAGCTCTTGGGAGATAAACTGGGGTCCATTGTCGGTTATGAGGTCGCGCGGTGTCCCGAACCTGGCGAGAATGTTGCGCTTGATGAACTTCACCACCGTGGATGCTTTGATTTCTGCAAATGCTTCCGCTTCAGCCCATTTAGTGAAATATTCAGTGGCGGTTAAGATAAATGATTTCCTTTTTGTTTCACCTGATCGATCCTCCAGAGGTCCTATAACGTCGAATGCCCACATGGCGAAGGGCCACGGGGAAATGACGGATTTGAGAAATGAAGAAGGTGCATGAACCTTGTTAGCGTGTAACTGGCATTTTAGGCACCTTTGAACGAATATGGAACAATCGGCCTCCATTGAAGGCCAATAATAGGACATGAGGAGTTTCTGGGCTAAGGCACGACCATGGACATGACCGCCACAATCACTGGCATGGGCTGCCTCTATGACATGATGAATTTCGGTATCGTCTAGACACCGAAGAAGTACTCCGCTAAAGGATCTCCTGAAAAGGCGGCCGCCTAAGATAAGGTATCGCTGAGATGTACGGCGGATGGCCTTACGGTCAGAGGATGTAGCATAAGACGGGAACGACCCATCGCGGAGATAGTTCATGATATCAAAATACCACGGATTTCCATCATCCCAATCAGGGGCGAGTTCATTCGTGATAGCGGAGATATGCTCGGATGGACAGAGGAACTGCTGGAACCAAGGGTCCCGGAAGGACGGCAAATCTTGCTTGTGCAGGGTGATCGTGGCTGTGCCTTTGGTGACAGGAATCTCTAAAGCTGAAGATAGAGAGGCCAGGGCGTCTGCTAGGATATTCTGGGACCTAGGCACATGTACATAGGTGATCTTGCTGAAACGCCTAGTAAGCGACTTCACCAACTCCTGATATGGCTTCAGTTTTGAATCCCGGGTTTGGTATTTGCCCACGGTTTGGCGGAGGATTAGTTGAGAATCTCCAATTATCCTCAATTCTAAGACATTAAGAATCAGCGCCAATTTTAGGCCAGCTAGGAGAGCCTCATATTCAGCAACATTATTAGTTACTGAGAAGGAGAGTTGGCAAGCATGCGGAATACTTACTCCTTCTGGAGAGACGAGGACCACTCCTATCCCACTGCCTTGGGAATTAAGTGCCCCGTCAAAATGAAGGACCCAGGATGGAGCGTCATCCACTATTAAGCCCAACTCCTCATCCGGGAATTCTTCGTTGACAGGCGAAAATGTAGGCAAAGGGTGATGAGCTAGGTGCTCGGCAATTGCTTGCCCCTTCACAGCCTTCTGATTTACATAAGTGATGTCGAATTGATTCAAGAAGGTCTGCCATCGCACCAGCCTATCTGTTACAACTGGCCGCTCTAGCAGATATTTGATTGGGTCCATTCTTGCTAGTAGTTTGACCTCGTGGGCGAGGAAGTAGTGCTTCAATTTCTGCACTACCCAGACGACGGCCGCGCATGTCCTTTCCATGGCAGTGTATCGCTTTTCGGCATCATTGAAAAGCTTGGACAGATAGTACACTGCTCTTTCCTTCTTCTCGTCGTCTAATTGGGCCAATACTGCACCAGCCGATTCCTCAGTGGTGGAGACATATAGCAGTAGAGGCCGCCCCGGGATAGGAGCCATAAGGACTGGAGGGTTGAGGAGGTAACTCTTTAATTCATCGAAGGCCTTTTGACACTTATCACTCCAAATGAACTTTGCCCCTCCTTTTAATAAGTCGTAAAAGGGTTTGCATCTCACAGAGTGTTGAGATATGAACCGTCTGATGAACTGCAAACGGCCGATGAATCCCTTTACATCCCTGACATTCTTAGGTGGGGGCATTTCCATTATTGCCTTCACTTTGTCTGGATCAACCTCGATCCCTCTTTTACTCACCATGAATCCTAGCAGCTTTCCGGAAGAAACACCAAATACGCACTTCTTCGGGTTCATTTTTAGTTGATGCTCCTTTGATCTCTGCATTACAGCCCTAAGGATTTGAGCGTGCTCCTTCCTGGTTTTGGATTTGACCAAGATATCATCTACATAGACCTCCATATCAATGTGAATCATGTCATGAAAGATTGCCATCATAGCCCTTTGGTAGGTGGCTCCAGCATTCTTAAGTCCAAATGGCATGACCATGTAGCAATAGGTTCCCCATGGAGTTATGAAGGATGTTTTCTCCTGATCTTCCTCAGCTAGTCTGATCTGGTTATATCCTGAAAAACCATCCATGAAAGATAACATCTCAAATCCAGCCGTGTTATCAACCAGCAAATCTATATGAGGTAGTGGGAAATCATCTTTTGGGCAGGCTTGATTGAGGTTGCGAAAGTCTATGAAAATTCTAACCTTTCCGTCCTTTTTCGCCACCGAGACGATGTTAGCTATCCACTTAGGGTAGAGCACTACCCGGATGAACTTGGCCTTGTGTAGTTTGTCAACCTCTTCTTTTACTTTAAGTGCTAATTCCGGTTGTAGCCGTCTCAACTTTTGTTTCACGGGTTTGGTGTCGGGTTTGAGGATTAGCCGGTGTTCTACAAGTTCTGTGCTTAATCCAGGCATGTCCTCGTACGACCAAGCAAACCCATCACGGTGCTCTTGGAGCACGGCTATTATGGACCCTTCTTCTTCTGGACTCAAGCGGGCACTAATTAGCACTATCTTCGGATCCTCCTTTGTTCCGAGGTTGACTTCTTTAGTGGGTTCGTCGATAGCTGACGAAGGTTCATCAAACCGTCTTGCCCCATTCACAAGTGGTTCGACCAAGTCATCTCCCTCTTCCTCTTCACTAAGATCAAATACACCTAAACCATCACTGCAAGACTCTTCTTCCGCTACCTCCAGTGGTTCGGAGATGACCCCAGTTTGAAGATATTTATCCAATTTTCTCAAATCTTTGCACCTATTAGCTAACTCCTGAACTAAGAACAAAGGAACTTGCCTAGTCCTACAATTCCTAGACATGGAGGAGGCTAACCTAATTCCTAAACTATTATGTACATGGTTTGGGGAAGGGGTCAACTCTGTCCTAGATGGGGCAAGAGTAGACCCTTGGGACAGAGATTCCATGACGGCAGGGCTCCCCCACCAAACGGGCTCCTCGAAAATGACTTCCCCTCCAGCGGGATGGGAATTGAGCTTTTTTTTTCGTGACCGAACGCGTGTAGCATGGAACACTCAGAAGGGCTAGTGTTGGTCGGAGCTGAGAGCATTGGAACCGTAGCTGGGGCTGGTTCATCCTTGGCTAAGAAAAGCCCTACCGTTGGTCTGGCTGACTCACGGAACAAGGAGGATATGCCAAAGTCCTCCTCTTGATCACCTTTGTAACACTCTCGCACCTCTTCTTCTATCTTGGGTAATTCCTGCCTCTTTCTTACAAAATGATTCCTGAGGGACCATCCCTTTGCTTCTTTTGATGGTTCAGCAAACTTATATCCCAGGCCACACCCCCCAATGACAGGGTTCTCTGAGATGGGATGACGGATCCCTTGTTCTTCTTTCCCTAACCCTGAGCCTGAGCTATATCCCATCTTACTCATGAGCTGCCAACCTATACTCGGCCTAGACCTCAGATGGGAATTCACTGATGAAAGGACAGGCTCTTTGCCTTTCCTGGAAGTTATCATGGATGGAATTTGCTCTGCTGTTACCGAGTCCAATGACTCGATGTAGGGAGTGCTTTTAACCTTCACAATTTTCCCGTTGTATGGGAACTTATAGCACTGATGGTTGGTAGATGGGACTCCTAAGGTTTGGTCCATCCATGGTCTCCCTAAGATGGCATTGTAGATTGGCTTAACGTCCAGAATGTAGAATTCCGAGGTCATGGATACCGGGCCGATTTCTAATTGGAGGAAGATCTTCCCGTCTGCTGGTCTCTGGGAATTGTCATAAGCTGAGACCATCATAGAGGTTGATTCAACCTTCTCTGGGTCTATCCCTATCCTTTTGAGGGTCTTAAGGGGACAGACGTTGATGGAGGCACCAGTATCCAATAGAATAGAATCTACTGGATGACCGTTAAGGGTGGCGGTTAAGCACAAAGGGAGGGATCGGCACTCAGGGGGAGCTAAATCCTTTTCGGGGAAAGAGATCATAGGAGTCTGAGTGACTGAGAGTATGGCATTAGTGACCCCGCCACTAGGAAGATCTTCGTTCACCGTGATGTGTTGCAAGAAATTGAACAACGTCTCCCTATGTGTGGGAGACCTGCGGATAAGCTCAAGGATGGAGATTTTAGCGGGGGTCTTTTCCAGATGCTGGAGTATGTCATACTCAGACTGGGCGTTCCCTTTGGCATGGAAAGAGCTTTCTTGAGAGTCTAGGGGCTGGCTCGGGGGAATGATGCGATTCCTGAGCGTTACCCCTACTGTGATTGGGTCTGTTTCCAACGGTGACCTTATGGGATTGAAGCTGATCATCGAATCCAGGTTCTTGTTTGGGCAAAAGACAGATAAGATGGGTCCTTCGGCTGTGACTGGAGAAATCTGAACGAGGGAGACCGGCTTGAGGGTTGCCGATCGCTCTTTGGGTCGGATTAGGACTAAAGGCTCATTTGGAGAAAACGTGGAGACTTCTGGGGTAGCCCCTTTAGTTTCACACGACCAAGTGGGGTCTTGGTGCTTTATCCCGGACCCTTCATACTCCCAGTACTGCTCCCTGCGAACTGTCACGGGCTCCAGGTCATTGATCAGTGTGTTGACCTTCCCTTGAGAGCCGGAGGGGTCTGGACCTACCTGATGAGAGGGCAATGGGTCCTTCACGATCCCCAGTTCTTTCTTAGCCTTTAGAGCCTCAATGGCTTTTCTCATGTCTTCCCAATTTATCCTCCCTTCATCATTCAAGTCATACACCCAGTCCCTGAAGGTGAAGCAATTATATATGGTGTGTCCCGTGATCCTATGGTAAGGGCAATACCTGGAGGTGTCCGTATTGCGCGGGACACCTTCCTTTGGAGGCAGAAGTTGAATGGCATTGCAGGCCATCAAAGCATAAAAGATATCTGCCAGTGATTCTGGCAGAGGTGGATATGAGGCCCGCTTAGCCATAGGACGATTGTAGTTAGTCGGGGGAGGGACGGCTGAGTATTGCTTCTGGCTGGGCTGAGTATCAGACTTAGAATGAGAATTGGTAATCCTGGTCGGTGGTGCTAGCATGCTGACCTGTTCATTGATAGTGACTCCTTCTGTGGTAGGAGCTGATGTGGTTTTCTTATTCCTGCTTCTATTCTCAAAGAATGAAGGCAGAGTGGAGTCTCGAATTTGGGACTGTACTACCCTAGCTCTATTGTATAGCTGTGCGAACGTCTGAAGTTCACTGAGCATAAGGATGGCTCGAAGCTGGGGAGTAGCATTATTAACAAGCATGGTGACTGCTTGTACTTCAGGAATAACGACCTCTGCTCTAGAAGCCATGGCCCTCCACCTGTTAGCGAAATGAGTGAAGTCTTCATCAGACTTCATTTTCTCCATCACTAGATCGAACAAGGTGGGGGGCAAGGCTGCCATATGGTTGAAGTGGGTAATGAACCTCTCAGAGACCATGTCAAAGTTGATCAGATCAGTAGCTGGCAAAGAAGAGAACCACCTCAAGGCTTCTCCCTCGAGGGACTTCTGGAAAAGGTGGACCAGAAGGACTCTGTCGAAGAGCCACTGATGGGAATCCATGAGAAACCCAGACAAGTGATGATGGGGGTCCGTGGTACCATCGTACTTTCTGTACTTGGGTACCTTAAACCCTTGTGGGAAATAAGCTGGGGGTAGCTTGCAATAGTTCGAGAGAGAATATGGCTGCCTGAGGTTGAGATTCTCGGCCATGAGTCGCCGTACACAATTCTCGATCTCATCCTTATAAACAAACTCCTCCTGCTTGGGAGGTGTAACCTGATTGATGGGGTTAAAAGGGATCGTATGAGTGGGCATGGTTTGACCCGGCTGGGGTCTGCTAGAAGATCCTTGGAATTGGGTTTTCCGAGGAGTGGCATCCTGAATTTTGCCACGAGAAACCAACTGGATGAGTTGATCCGGAGTATAGCGTGATAGGACGGCGATGAGTTCCGGATCTTCTCCAGGGTTTTGGAATGTTCTACTGGAGATCACTGGCTCATCCTCTCCTTGGGAGGAGGAAGATTCATCGGAGTCTTTTCTCTGAGGACCTTCTCTGGACGTTTGGAGCATCCCTATAAAGGTCTGTTGTGGATCTTCTTCAATCTCAAACAAAGGATTGTGAACAATATTGCCACCGAACTGGTCCATGTCATCATATACAGCATTGACATACATTCGGTTCATTATGAAGTACAGACCCTAGCTGATTTTAGGTTTCACTTGAAACGTTTGCCAATGTTCTAGCAAAACAAATTTAACCTTTAACGACCCTTCACTTTTCCAAAACTTGTTGCACTGGGATTCAATTAGGCGTCTTCAAACTTGAGATAGTTCACTGATCTCTCACACAAACCCCAAGGTTCTTACAGGGTGGTTTCAGGTACAACCTGCTCGGCGGCCAAGTGGGAATCCCTGGCTCGCGGAGACTGACGGAGGTTCCCAACAGAATAAGACTAGTCGCACCCGAGTGGGAATCCTCAGGTGGAGAGTCGGATCCTGCGGGAGAGGTGACTAAAAGATGTGATGCCGGCTCTTCCTTAAAAACCCCCTCGGAAAACACCCCAAAAAAAAAACCCAGAAAGTTAACAAACGGCAGATCAGAATAGGTAACAGCACATCATGCATGAACAGCAGTAGCAAGCAGAGAATCAGCTAAGCAGAACAGGTAACAGCACATCATGCACGGACAGCAACAGCAAGCAGTTAAGACAGAACTCACGTGGGTCGACGGCCAGAGGATGGCCGTCCCAGGGGGCGGGCGGCCAGGTTCTGGCCGCCCAAAGGGATGTCGACGGCCATGATACGGCCGTCCAACGGTCCTGACGGCTAAGAGATGGCCGTCTAAAGGTAGGTAGACGGCCAGGGACCCGCCGTCAACATGTCTGGACGGCCAGGAGGTGGCCGCTCAAGGGTACATCGACGGCAAGGGGGTGGTCGTCTAAAGGGCTGGACGGCCAGATGTTGGCCGTCCTCAGGTGATGCCGACGGCCGACCGCTAGCCGTCCAAGGGGCTCGACGGCCGGGGTCGCGCCGTCTAGAGACTATGGAGTTCAGGATCCTCACCTTCTTTTCCTTTGAACGTGACGCGTGCAGCGAGCTACTGCCGTCCCACCGTGATCGCCAGAGGGCTGTAGGCGCCCGGAACGTCCCCCTCCGCGGCTGTGCAGCGCCCGCGGGGCCTCGGCGTTGGGGGTTTCTCCGTACGTCTTAGCACTGTGGCAATTCAAATAGGAGGGGTTAGAAATGAGAGTGTGATCGCCAGGAGCATTACCTTTCGGTTCCTGTGCTCCGCAGGAATGTAAAAGATGATCGCGTTTTGTGGGAGCGGGAGACGTCGGTTCCTCCTTCTCTTCCTCCGGCCGGCCAAAGGAAGAGAGCCCGAAATTCTGTACGCGTGTAGGTGGTAAGGATCCCTGAAAAGAAAAAAAAACCAAGCAAAGACGAACCCGATTAGAACTGTAGAGTGCAAAATCTATTCATGAAGGTGTAAAAACTAACTAAAATCAGTGGGAAACGCACCGGATGGGTGGTGGGGAGGGAAGGTGACCATATGTTATGGCCCCCCACCTCCCGTTTTTTTTAAACCTCTGTGGGGGTACGGATGGCTAAGTCATCCTATGCGTACATGCATGCAAGTGAAGAGGAGTTGCGTGTGTGGAGAATGAATGATATTACTAATGTAATGGAATGAGTAAAAAAAAATAAAAGGGAGAAGTTAGAAAGGCAAGCCCGTTTCCAGATGTAGCCTGAGCCTTCCTCCTTGGGGTCTCCTCGAGCTTCTCACCAGAAAGTCCCTCTCTGTCTCTCCAAAATTCCTCTTAACCAAAATATCCTTCCCCTTGTCCCCTCCTTTTTCCTTAACCCCCGCTCGAGAGGATGTGGAGGGTTTAAATAGGCCAAGGAAAAAAGGGGAGAAAACAGGGGTCTAAATCCCCGTAAATCCCCCTTCAACCAATGGGGAGTGGTCAAGGGTTGGCGGTAGTGGCCGCGGCAGTCGACGGAGTGGGGAGTGGTCGGAGTAGTGGGGGACGAGGGCAGAGAGTAGAGGAGATCATGGGGAAGACGGGGTCAAAAGGTGGTTAAGGAGTGGACGGCCAGGTGACATGCCTTCCACTCTTGCGGTGGAAGGCGACCCGGCTGGCCTTCGAGGGGAGTGGAAGGCGAGGGGTGGCCTTCGAAGGAGGTGGAAGGCAAGGGGTGGCCTTCGAAGGCGGTGGAAGGCAAGGGGTTGGCCTTCTATGAAAAGGTGAAGAAAAAGTGGCCAAAAGGTGGACGGCAAGGTGGTTGGCCTTCGAAGGGGGTAGAAGGCGGGGGGTGGCCTTCGAAGGCGGTGGAAGGCAAGGGGTTGGCCTTCTAAGAAAAGGTGAAAAAAGGTGGCCAAAAGGTGGATGGCAAGGTGGTTGGCCTTCGAAGGGGGTAGAAGGCGGGGGGTGGCCTTCGAAGGCGGTGGAAGGCAAGGGGTTGGCCTTCCACGAAAAAGGTGGCTAAAAGTGAAAAAGGTGGAAAAAAAGGTGGAAGGCAAGGTAGCTGGCCTTCCAAGGGTGTAGAAGGCGGGGGGTGGCCTTCGAAGGCGGTGGAAGGCGAGGGGTGGCCTTCGAAGGGGGTGGAAGGCGGACTGGCTGGCCTTCCACGAAAAAGGTGGCTAGGGTCGGGATTTGGTTAATGGGCCTAGCTGGTAGTGGGCTGAGATGGCTGAAATGAGGGGATTTTAGTGATGAAGGGCTACTGACGGGCTGGGTTCATGACCAAAAGGGTGGTCCAAAATCGGTGTCTACAACCGGCCGTACTGACAACGCTCTGGCGCCGTACCCTGACATCGCAGATGTCGCAGTCTGAATCGCGTCGACCAAGCTAGACGCCGTTCAGACGAAATGACAGGGGCCGTACTCTCGCGGCCCGAAACCCGCCCACGTGGCGCACACGTGGCACAACAACCAACAGACCTAAATTGCGTCCATGCACCTTGACGCCTTTTGAAAGGCGTCGAGCAGTGCTGACGCCATTCAGCCAAGAATCTCAAGACCCCTCTAGGGTCCAAACCAGGGGATCCAGCCCGAACCCGACCCGAACACAGAACCCGAAACCTCAGTCCTTACAGTCGATGTTTTGGTTGTGGAGAGACAAGACATATTATGAAGGATTGTCCCAAGGTTAGAACCACTCCTATAACCAGCATCAGCGTAGCAAATAGTTCCCACCAAATCACGAACGCCAGCTCGTGTTTTTACTTTGACTCGGGAAGACATGGGGGCTATTGAGAACATTACTGAAGGTACAGTTCTTATACTCGAGTTTTTTTTTTATACTAGTGCTACACACTCATTTGTTTCAGAACAATTCATACAGTCATTACCTGACAAGGTAGACCTTGTTGAAACTCCAGTTCTTATGACTGTTTTCATTCCTGGAGGAGTTCTTCAGTCTCAAAGGTGCATTACCTCTCTTAGGTTAGAGATCGAAGGTAGGCGACTCTCCACTCAATTACATGTGCTTAAGATGAAAGACTTTGATGTCATTCTAGGGATGGATTGGCTAGAACAACACCATGCTATGTTTGATTATCGAAGGAAAAAGATTCTTTTTAAAATTTCAGGAGAAGAAGAGTTCTCTCTTAAACTCCCCAAACTTGGAAAATAAATCGTCTCAATACTTAAAGCACGATGCTACATTGATAAAGGTTGTTCAGCTTACTTAGTCAACATAGTTTCTATCTAAAAAAAAAAAGAAAGTCGTCTCTATCTCTGACATTGAAGTAGTTAGAGAATATCCAGATGTCTTTCTAGATGAATTGCCAAGCTTGCCGCCAATAAGGGAGATCGAATTCTCAATTGAGCTTCTCCAAGGCACATTGCCCATCTCTAAGATTCCTTATCGTATGGCACCTGCTGAGTTGGCAAAACTAAAGAAGCAGCATCAATAATTTTTAGATAAGGGGTTTATTCGCCCTAGTGTGTCACCATGGGGTGCTCCTATTTTATTTGTTAGGAAGAAGGATGGATATTTGCGGCTCTGTGTTGATTATCGAAAGTTGAATCAAGTTACTATCAAGAATCAGTATCTACTGTCGTGAATTGATGATCTATTTGATCAATTACAAGGTGCCACCGTATTTTCAAAGATAGATCTTTGATCAGGATATCATCAATTAAGGGTTGAAGAAGAAGATATTATCAAAATAGCATTTCAAACCATGTATGGGCACTATGAATTTCTAGTCATGCTTTTTGGTTTAACTAATGCCCCTACAGCTTTTATGGATTTAATGAACTGGGTGTTCAAGCCGTACTTAGATCATTTTGTAGTAGTATTTATAGATGATGTCCTGATATACTCTCCTACTGATGAAGCACACAAGGAACACCTGAAGATTATTATGGAAACTCTCAGAACTCACAAACTATATGCCAAATTCAACAAGTGTGAGTTCTAGTTACAACAATTCGATTCCTTGGCCATATTATTTCTAAAGAAGGTGTAGCTATTGATCCAGCCAAGTTTCAAGCTATACTTAATTGGGAAGCACCCAAGACTGTAACTAAAGTTTGGAGTTTTCTAGGTCTAGCAGAATACTACCAAACGCTTTATAGAAGGGTTTGCTACTCTAGCAGTCCCTCTTACTAAGCTAAACCAGAAAGGGGGAAGACTTTTGTAGACAGAAGAATGTGAAAGGAGCTTCTACGAGCTAAAGAAAAGATTAACTACGGCTCCAGTCCTTACCCTGGCCAATGGAATTGAAGGTTTTGTCATTTATATTGATGCCTCAAGACAAGATATCGGTTGTGTGCTTGTGCAGCATGATAAAGTAATTGCTTGTGCATCCCGCCAACTAAAGGATCATGAGGTAAATTATCCTACCTATGATCTTGAATTAGCAACAGTAGTTCATGCACTCAAAATATGGAGGCATTATTTATATGGAGTGAAATTTCAAGTCTTCATAGAACACTAGAGTCTTAAATATATTTTCTCTCAGAAAGAGCTCAATCTTAGACAGAGGCGTTAGGTAGAATTCCTAAAAGATTATGATTTTGAATTGAAGTATCACCCAGGCAAGGCAAATATTGTGGCCGATGCCCTCAGCAGGAAGCAGCTGATGATGATCAGAGATTGGAAGATGATTGAGGAAGTTATTGCCTCCTTACCTCAATTATCCATCCAATCTACCATTGTAGAGAAGATCTCTAAAACTCAACAGAATGACCTTAAGTTGCAAGAAACTCACTGATAAGCCCGAATTTAAAACAAATGATCATGGGGTTATATATTTCCAAGACAGATTATACATTCCAGAGGACCAAGAATTAAGAAAGGAACTTTTGACCGAAGCTCATAGGTCAAGGTTCATTATTCATCCTAGAAGTACCAAGATGTTCCAAAATATGAAGCATACCTTCTAGTGGCCAAGTATGAAGAAAGATAATGTTGATTTTGTTTCTAAATGCCTAGTCTGTCAGCAGATTAAGGCAGAACATGAGCGACCCTCTGGACTACTTCAAAAGATAGAAATTCCAGAGTAGAAATGGAAACATATCAATATGGACTTTATCGTGGGTCTACCCCGATCAGCATGTGGACATGATGCCATTTGGGTAATCATGGACATATTCACAAAATCTGCCCATTTCTTGCCAATCAAGATTAAACAATCAATAGAATGTTTGATCAAGCTATACATAGACAATATCATTAAGTTGTATGGGGTTCCCAAATCAATTATCTTCAACAGAGACTCTAGATTCACCTCCAGAATATGGAAGAGTCTCTAGGAAGCTTTAGGCACTCAATTAAAGTTCAGTACTGCCTTTCATCCTCAGACGGATGGTCAGTCAGAAAGGACCATCCAGACTCTAGAAGATATGTTGAGAGCATGTAGTTTGGATTGGAGAGGAGATTGAGATAAAAACTTACCGTTGGTCGAGTTTGCCTATAACAATAGCTTCCATGCCAGTATTAAAATGGCTCCTTTTAAAGCCCTATATGGGAGAACCTACAGATCACCTGTATGTTGGGAAGAGTTCGGAGAGAAATAACTGATAGGACCAGACATTGTGCAGGCCAGCACAGAGAACATTCAACTTATCCATCAAAGGCTGATTGCTGCACAAAATCGACAAAAGAGTTATGTCGATCAGAGGAGAAAAATATCCCTTTTGAAATCAGGGACCAGATTTTTCTGAAGGTTTTCCCATCAAAAAGAGTTGTTAGATTTGGAAAGAGAAGCAAGTTGGCACCTTGGTATATTGGTCCATTTGAAATCCTGTAGAAGGTTGGAGATGCAGCATACCAACTAGCCTTACCACCTGTCCTGGAAGGAGTTCACAACATCTTCCATATCTCTATGCTCAAGAAATATCTTCATGACCCATCCTATATCATAGGTTACGGCGAGCTCCAAATCCAGTCAAATCTGAGTTATGAAGAATGACCAATGCAAATTTTGGACTTCAAGATAAAGGAGCTCAGAAATAAGAAAATTCCCTTGGTAAAAATCCTATGGAGGAATCAGTCAACAAAGGAAGCTACTTCGAAAATGAAAGAAGAAATGAGAAGAAAGTATCCACATCTTTTCGGTAAGATCCTCACCATATTCAGGCAATTTATTTAGTCAGATTTAAAATTCGATGACGAATTTTATTTAAAGGAGAGAGGATGTAAGGACTCACAAATAAATTATACCTATATGAAAAATGTACTTATAATTTTAGGAACTTTATGGTACAATTAGATGGTAATAAATTTTACCAACATATACATAATTGTGAAAAGAATATATTCCTAAATACTTAAAAAGTATGAATGCAATTATAAAAAGTTCATGTCTTATGATGTAATAGATGATTTTTATAGGGTCTTAAGTGAAATTTTTAAGGTTTCTAGATATATCGTATAATAGCTAAAAAGGGGGTAAATTCGATGAAGAAGTATTGAATGAGGGTATAAAGCTAATTATAGAAAAATATAGGACTAAAATATAATGAGTACAAGTTATTAGTAAAGGATAAGGATACAAATAAGGATTGCTAGTAAGGTAAAGGATAAGGATACAAATAAGGATTACTAGTAAGGTAAAGGATAAGGATACTGATAAGGTTTCTTAGCCTTTAAGTCAAGATACTGGTAAAGGACAATGACATTGGTAAGGTTTCTTAGCCCTTAAGCAACCTCCATGCCACCTCACTAGATACTTGTCCTACATCCAAGCAAAGCTTATCCTAAAGGGACACTTGTCCCCATCTTAAGGCTTTCCCACCTCTATGAATAGGAGGGTTTGCCCTCCCATTCCATTCCATCCTCTTCTTCTCCAACAAAAGGAAGAGAGGGAGAGAGACAGAGAAAGAGAAAGGGAGAGTTAGGGAGAAGTGTAGAGAGTTCTTAGTGCCAGTTCGAGATGGCTTGGAGGGCGGCGTAAGGAGGCATGGAGGGCGGCACGAGGAGTTCTATGCCGTGCATAAGCAAGTTTCTGATTAAAGGAAAGTACATGGTCCTTTCTCCATAGTTATTTTCCTACCACAAATACCCTATTTTCAAAATATATTTTCCTACAAATGTAAGTATTTGCTACTAAGCCAACATGCTGTCAAAATGACATAAGAGCTTATATGAACACCTAACCCATGCCTAAACCCCGTTCTATAAATCTCCCATGTTAAAATTGAACAAGCTTACAGACAGTGCCACCTAAGGAGTCCATGCGTCCGAATCATACAAGCATTCTTATGAGGTGGACATTAAGTTAAAAGACGGATGAAATCCAAGACAGACAGATAAAATCCTGGCTACGGTTCTTCTGGTCCAGGTGGAACTAGTGGGTCCCCCTATTGTGCAGTGGAAGCGCCAGTGGGTATTTGCCTTAGCGTTGGGTGCATGACATGTTAAACCTCCTTATGTTGTAGTTTCAATGCATGTCCCTTAAACAAGTGATAAGATTTATGCTATTCCTATACCATATATTCATGATCCATGACTTCATATTATGACATGATCTTTTAACCATGCCATACTATGCTATGATCTTTTATGTTTATACTCACGCTATGCCATGATTCTTTATGCTTACACACACGCCATGCCATGCTATGCCATGATCCTTTATGTTTAGCTGAAACTTGCTATGTTATATTCTATCATAACATGATTATATGATATTATCATGTTTCTTTTTATATTTATATATGATAAACCATGTAGTGGTATCATGTGCTTGCTCAGTCGATAAACTCACCCATGCTATTTAAACCCCCTTTCAGGAGAGGACTTTCTCAAGGCAGTCGAGGAATCTCTACAGTCTTAGTCTAGTTAAGCGGAGTTTTGTTTTATAAGTCCAGTCCCTATGTAAATATACAAGTCATACTCCTGGACTTAATGCACTACAATGTATTATACATGACATCAATATCAAGGGTTTTGCGACTCATGACTAATCGCTTATTTACATGCGAAGTGCTCATTCTTAACTACAATACATGTTCGAGTTGTTCCCGTTGTCTACGGGTCCCTTCGGATCGAAGTACGTCTACATGACCAAACTGGCCGACAAGGGGTTGTTACAGGAATTGAAGCCAACTCAGATAAAATTTCTGCCATCCTCTCCATGCATCTGCTGGCCCGCCTCAACGATGTCCAAAGGCTTACGGGAAGGCTTGTGGTGTTGAGCAGATTCCTCTTCAGGGGGGCCGAGCGTTG
The DNA here is from genome assembly GCA_030544215.1 of Zantedeschia hybrid cultivar. NCBI lineage: Eukaryota > Viridiplantae > Streptophyta > Magnoliopsida > Alismatales > Araceae > Zantedeschia > Zantedeschia hybrid cultivar. The sequence goes on from JARZZO010000009.1 coordinate 50,121,848, forward strand.
ATTTCCCTTCTTCAAATTGTTGAGGGTAAGGGAGAACCCTCCTGAGAAACGAGAAAATGTTATACGGTCACTAGAATGCCAGAAGGCATTTGAAGAACTAAAAGAATACTTCAGGCGTCCTCCGATGCTTTCCAAATCTATCAATAGCTTCTAGTGTACCTATCAGTAACACCTTCCACTATTAGCTTTGTTCTTGTCAAGAAGGACGATGGAAAACAAAGGCCAGTCCATTATGTTAGCAGACTCCTCCAAGGCCTAGAGGTATGATATCAAGCAGTGGAGAAAACTGCACTGTCCCTAGTGACGTATGCCAGAAAGTTGTAGCCTTACTTCTAGGCCCATCCGATTAAGGTGGTCATTGATCGCCCCCTTCGACAACTACTGCAGTGACCAGATGCTTCTGGTCGCATAATAAAGTGGGTGATCGAGGTATCAGGGTTCGAAATCACCTACCGATCAAGGACAACCATCAAAGCCGAGGCCCTCGCTAACTTTGTAGCCAAATGTATACTGCTGGCGTAAGAACATGCAGTTGGGTTAGGAGAAGGACCTGGTAAAGGACAAGAATATTGGTAAGGTTTCTTAACCCTTAAGCAACCTTCATGCCACCTCACTAGATACTTGTCCTACATCCAAGCAAAGCTTATCCTAAAGGGACACTTGTCCCCATCTTAAGGCTTTCCCACCTCTATGAATAGGAGGGTTTGCCCTCTCATTCCATTCCATCCTCTTCTTCTTCAACAAAAGGAACAGAGGGAGAGAGAGAGAGACAGAGACAGAGACAGAGAGAGGGAGAGTTAGGTAGAAGTGTAGAGAGTTCTTAGTGCTAGTTCGAGATGGCTTGGAGGGCGGCGTGAGGAGGCTTGGAGGGCGGCACGAGGAGCTCTATGCCGTGCATAAGCAAGCTTCTTATTAAAGGCAAGTACATGGTCCTTTCTCCATGGTTATTTTCCTACCACAAATGTCCTGTTTTCAAAATATATTTTCCTACAAATGTAAGTATATGCTACTAAGCCAACATGCTGTCAAAATGACATAAGAGCTTATATGAACACCTAACACATGCCTAAACCCCGTTCTATAAGTCTCCCATGTTAAAATCGAACAAGCTTACAGATAGTGCCACCTATGGAGTCTATGCGTCCGAATCATACAAGCATTCTTATGAGGCGGACATTAAGTTAAAAGATGCATGAAATCCGAGGCAAACAGATAAAATCCTGGCTACGGTTCTTTTGGTCTAGGTGGGACTGGTGGGTCCCCCGATTGTGCAGTAGAAGCACCAGTATTTGCCTTACCGTTGGGTGCATGACATGTTAAACCTCCTTATGTTGTGGTTTCAATGCATGTCCCTTAAACAAGTGATAAGATTTATGCTATTCCTATACCATATATTCATGATCCATGACTTCATACTATGACATGATCTTTTAACCATGCCATGCTATGCTATGATCTTTTATGTTTATATTCACGCTATGTCATGATGTTATGCCGTGATTCTTTATGCTTACACTCACGCCATGCCATGCTATGCCATGATCCTTTATGTTTAGCTGAAACTTGCTATGTTATATTCTATCATGATATGATTATATGATATTATCATGTTTCTTTTTATGGTTATATATGATAAACCATGTAGTGGTATCATGTGCTTGCTCAGACGATAAACTCACCCATGCTATTTAAACCCCCTTTCAGGAGAGGACTTTCTCAAGGCAGTCGAGAAATCTCTACAGTCTTAGTCTAGTTAAGTGGAGCTTTGTTTTATAAGTCCAGTCCCTATGTAAATATACAAGTCATACTCCTGGACTTAAATGTACTATAATGCATTATACATGACATCAATATAAAGGGTTTTGCGACTCATGACTGATCGCCTGTTTACATGTGAAGTGCTCATTCTTAACTACAATACATGTTCGAGTTGTTCCTGTTGTCTACGGGTCCCTTTGGATCGAAGTATGTCGACATGACCAAACCGGCCGACAAGGGGTCGTTACAAGAATTGAAGCCAACTCAGATAAAATTTCTGCCATCCTCTCCATGCATCTGTCGGCCCGCCTCAACGATGTCCAAAGGCTTACGGGAAGGCTTGTGGCGTTGAGCAAATTCCTCTTTAGGGGGGCCGAGCGCTGCTTTCCCTTCTTCAAGTTGTTGAGGGTAAGGGAGAACCCTCTTGACAAACGAGAAAATGTTATACGGTCACTAGAATGCTAGAAGGCATTTGAAGAACTTAAAGAATACCTGAGGCGTCCTCCAGTGCTTTCCGAATCTATCAATAGCTTCTAGTATACCAATCAATAACACCTTCCACTATTAGCTTTGTTCTTGTCAAGAAGGATGATGGAAAACAAAGTCCAGTCCATTATGTTAGCATACTCCTACAAGGCCCAGAGGTATGATATCAAGCAGTGGAGAAAATTGCGCTGTCCCTGGTGGCGTATGCCAGAAAGTTGTAGCCTTACTTCTAGGCCTATCCTATTTAGGTGGTCACTGATCACCCCTTTCGACAACTACTGTAGTGACTAGATGCTTCCGGCCGCATGATAAAGTGGGTGATCGAGCTATCAGGGTTCGAAATCACCTACCGACCAAGGACAACCATCAAAGTTGAGGCCCTCGCTGACTTTGTAGCCAAATGTATACTGCTAGCGTAAAAACATGCAGTTGGGCTAGGAGAAGGACCTATATGGCAGATCTTCAGATGGGTCGGCCCGAGCGGTAGGCGGCAAGGTTGGACTCATTTTGATACCCCCTGATTCTCAGGAGGGGGAGAGCCTCTAGTTCTCACTAAGGTACCAGTTTCAAGATACCAATAACGAAGCAGAGTACGAAGCCCTGATCTCCGGTATCTGTATGGCCAAGCACTTGGAGCAATGCAGATCCAAGCATACTTAGATTCGCAGCTCTTGGTAAGGCAAGTCAAAGGGGAGTATGAGGCAAAGGAACATGCTATGAAGAAGTACGAGGATATGGTCCTCTAGTTAGTCTCTTCCCTTGAGGGATTTGAAATCCTCCACATCCCAGGAGAGCAGAATAAGAGGGCAGACGATCAAGCCAAGCTGACTTCCTAGACCCAGCCGATCAATCAGTTGGTCTTTATTGAAGAAGTCTTGAAGCCCGCGATCAACTTGGTAGACCCGGCGAAGTCTCTCCAGTCAATCAAGAACAAAGCTGGATGACCCCTATCATTGAGTATCTATAGAGTGGCCGGCTACCTGTTGATAGGACGGATGCAAGGAGGATTTGGTACCAGGCCCCCAAGTTCACATTGGTTGGTGAGGATTTTTATCAGAGATCACTGAGTACCCCTCTTCTCCGGTATCTTGGGCCGGCAGAGGCCTCCCAAGCCATTGTAGAGGTCTATGAAGGAATATGCGGTAGTGATGTCGGGCCGTGTGCTCTAGCTCGAACCCTTCTCCGTCATGGCTACTGTTGGCAAACTCTTGCTCTGACTGTGTGGACTATGCGAGGAAGTGCCTGGGATGCCAAGTTAATGCCTCGATCCCCCGGCTACCGGCAAACGAACTATAGGGTATCGCAGAGCCCTGCCTGTTCGCCATGTGGGGGGTAGACATCCTAAGGCCTTTTCCTAAGACTAGTGAACAGTGACAGTTTGTAGTAATCGCCATTGATTACTTCACCAATTAGCCTAAAGCGGAAGCCTTAGCCAATATACATGATGACATAGTATGGAAATTCTTATTGGACAATGTCATCTTCAAGTCTGGCATTCCCAGAGTACTTGTCAACGACAATGATTGATAGTTTACTAATTTCTGATTCGCCGACCACTATAAATACTTTAATTTACAACATCGATTTTTCTCGGTGACGCATCCGTAGGCTAATGGATTTGTAGAAAAAGCAACTCGTCTATAGTTAAATCTAGATAAACAATTACATTACCAGATAAACGTCCTACTACATCGACCAAATTTCAAGATCCTTTCCATCTTTTTCTTTTCACTTGACCGCATAGGAATGCTTACTGAAATCACATGCACTATATGTTTTCCACATGTATCCATGTAGGAATGCAAATGCACGGTGTACAACCATTCAAAATATAGACATTAGATACAAATATGTTTCCATGCTTCAATAGGTACATGGATATCATTTTCTCAACAGACCAGAGAATATTGTACCCACACATGTATACAACAAGCGACCCACTAGTGGGCTTAGAACATCATGAATATACATAACTGTCTCCCTGTCCAAATTTGTTACACTTGGAAAATGACGTTGGTTCTAGTATTGGTACTCTATGCGGATCTAAGTGGTCAAAAAGGATGCCTGCAAACATGCATTTTTTCTGTAGATTAAAAGAAGGGTGACACAAGTATTCACTTTTTGGGTCAAACTCCAATAGTTCCTTTAGGACAAGAACAAAGATTCTCCTTTTTTTTTTGCGAAGTATGTTTTTGGCAGGGCATATGTCCATGGGGCATTAGGTATAAGATGAAGGGTTTTGTTACTTAAAGAGGCGAATCGTTACATCAAGGAAGCACCTTAGCTACTAGTAACTACTGTTATAATTTCTATCCTCCAGTGAGAGATGGAAAGTCTATACAATACAAAACTCCAGCAATCAAGGAATTCCTTGAGTTGGTGAAGTTAAAAATATTGTGAACGTTGTAGATCAAGATAGCTTCAGCTAGTTAGCAGTTGCTCTACATGGATACTCCCGGGAAACCTAACTCTGGTGAAATTTGAAGTGCCACCAAAGTATCTCCATACTGTATTACCTTCTCCCTGTCCCCGGGTAATTCATGAGCTTTGCAACATAATGTACTATTGTTGACTAGGATATTGAATCCATTATGGATTTTTGGATGTTTAGATGATCTGTGCATGTAACTAGTTAAATTCTGCAAGCAGATGTAGGGATAGAATTATATACCTTCTAGAGCTGAAGAGGTTGTTCTTTGTCTCATCCTGAATAGACCACTTTTTTGTATTCACAACCCGCTATAATCTGACATATTCAGAATTTGCATTACTTATGAATCTTAAGGTTATGCTTGGCACGGCTTCCAATTGGAAGCATTTTTAAACGTTTTCTAGTTATTTTGGAAAAAAAGAATAGACGTTAGAAGCCACTTCCATAATATTTTGGCTGTTTTTCGACTTCCAACTAAAAACTCTACATTGGAGAAAAAATGGGCTTGTGTTTGACTTTTATAATTATTTAAAATTAATTGTATGCACTTCTTGATATTATTTTTATATTGTAAGAAGAAATTAAAAGAGACTTCCAATCAAACGCTACACCAAACACGCCCCAATCTTCTTGTGAAGTTTATTTTCCCACAATCATTGTGGCATCTTCACGTTGGTGCACTACATGAGCACCCATAGTGTACACCTGCAATCATCCCAGGAAATCAAAACTTTTCAAGTATTCAATACAGTAAGCTACATCATTTCTGCTCTTTTCATCGTGGTCTGATTATTACCTCAAGGATTTGTATCAATGTAAAACTCTGTAATTTACCAGTTTTACAATCAATATATTTTCAAAAGTAGAGAGCATTTGTTTGGTTGCTTATAAAACAAAATAAGAAGCTTATTTTGGTTCATACTGGACATTCTCTGGAAATTAAAACAAGGGGACATGCTACCAAGTCGGCAAACAAGACCCAGAGTTTTAATGTTCATTGGGACTTAATTTTTGATTTTTTAAAATTTTATGAATCATCCTATATTAAGTTAGACTTCTTGCTTCTTTCCTGGAGTAGATTATGCGTAGTTAATGCGTAAGACGTGTTTGGCAATTTTTTTAATTAGAAGTCATTTTTGGTTTCCACTAGAAAAGTATTAGGTGGAGGATTATAACTGATTTTGACTAATAATAGGAGTTAATCTTTTTCTAACAGCTTTACTTTTATTTAATTTTTTTGTTAACATCTTTACTTTTACATCAAACTTTGATCTCAAAAGCTCTAATTCAAAGCTCTTGGTTGGAAGCCAAGAGAAATGGCTCCTAAGAACTTACTTCTTTTCCTCAAACAGCTAAGGAGTTGATTGACATGTCATAAGATACTATAAAGTATCCGCATATTTGAAGTGCGGTTAATTATTTTATAATACTTTATTTTTCTTAAGCTGTGTTGAGTTCGAAGATCACCTACACTTGACATCCACAGTACATAAGCTTTCATCCAACTATTGTTTAAGAAAAAAGAATGGCACCTCCATATACTTTGACAGTTCATAACGAGGTGATTCCTTGGCTAGACACCTCCATATACTTTGCACCTCCATATACTCTTTTATCATTTGCATATGCTCAAATGCGTTCTCGATGCTTCATTGCAACTGTTCGATCCTCTTTTATGAGTGAGCTCAATCTCTAATGAGAAGTGCTATTAAATTATATTTTTTATCACACTCTTTATCATATTTATTGGGAGTCATTTGATTATTTGATCAAAGAATTCTCATAAACTGTATTAGTTATACAAAAGATTGTACCAAAAATAACTTTAATAAGAATTATTTAAACAAAATATAAAATGATTCTCAATAAATGCGACAAAGAAGGTAGTAAACAAAGAGGTGTAATTGTATTCCTCGTCGCCAATACAAAAGAATATTGACTTATCCTCTCAGGTCCCTCCTAACAACATCACTTACTTTGTGACTTCCAAACATGCTTATTTTGATCGGTTTATCAGTAATGCACTAAATGAGTCGGCCATGTTTGAACAAAAAAAGAGTTGAAGACGGGAAAGTTGGCGTCTTCGTCCTCCTTGGGCCTTGAAAAGGTCCCTCGGGGTGTGCAGCACGATGTGGCTCCACATCCATGGAAGAGACAAAGCCAAGGCATGGTTGAGACACATCCCACTTACACTTGTCGAGTCCCAACGACCTCCGAATACCATCCATTGATGGAGAATCTAAAGTTAGGGTTAAGTTGGATGGGGGGTCAACTTTAAACTAACTCATACCAACAGTATCTAAATGTTAATTTAACTTAATCAAACCTTCAACCAAAGCTCCTTAATTCTAGTGCAAACCATCTAATAATGTCTGAACTCAACTTAATTCATGTAACCCAACTTTTATCAGGATGGATCGAGCTAAGTCGAATTGTACATTTAATAGTCGATATTTTTAACTTTTTCTTTTTCTACTACTAAAATTTCATATATGAAGAGATAAATGAATTTATCTATCCACACTAAAAAAGAATGTAAAAACATAATTATATGGCTACCAGCTGAGAAGATCTTTATTCCAATTTAAATTTTATTCAAAGATATAAAATTAAATAAATTTTATTTTAATATGTAAATTTTCATTTGTATATATTAATGTCAGGTTTGGGTTAAGTCGGTTTGGTCAACTCTCAATCCAACACAACACATCAAAGGTCGAATTGAAAGACCCCCCCCACCAAACTTTAATCCACCTCAATATTACCTTTATCAGATTTAACTTGACTCAACTATTAAGTTAGCCTGCTTGGATTCAAGTTGACCCATCTAAAGTTGAGGGCCTAGGGCCATCACACTGGGAGATGGTGCAAAATTTTGGGACTGTAACGAGATGGGTTTAGTTCCACTCGACTTGGGTTTAGATCGTCCCAATTTGAGCTCAGTCAAGTATAAATCTAGGGTAAATATTTTCTACAAATGCCCTCCTAAGGGTCCCTTTGGTTAAACGTAAAACATAATTGAACAGAAAATATTTTCTAAGAAAATAAATTTACAAGGAAAATGAAAACAAAATTCGTCATCTGGTGCTCATGAAAGTAAATTCAGCTCCTTCAAAAAAGGCATTTGGGTTTATCTTATGAATGCCAAAATCAGGAAAAAGAGGAGTCAACGAATTAAGTTTTTGATTGACTAGAGTTTTACGGGCTACCAAATACGTAATTGTGATATACTTTTCAGAAAAAACTTTCCATGTAGCCTATTTTACATGAAAACAAACGGATCCTAAGTATTGCAATAGGATCAGAGTTTGATCAGAATTTCTAATAACGAACGTCATTTCAGGTGTGTAGTATATCTTTGTAGCATGGTATAGTCTAATTTAAGGTGCGCTACACTTTCATATTGTATAATTAATACCAAAGTCTCTAAACATAATTTAAACAAATGATAAACAAACTCAGTCTTAGAATTTGAATGAAAATCAAATAACTAACTAGTCTAATCTAAGATGGTATGAGCTCTTGCGTAAAATTCATAGCATCAAAGAACACCCTGTTTATTTGGACTTTGAATTGAACTCTTTTAAAATTACTAGTAGGCAATAGTTTTAAGCTGTTGGGCAGACTTAATAAGTTATGTGATAACTTAGGACTTTTTGTGAAAAACTCCCAAAGGTGGTCTATATATATGAATGAGATGGGAGCCTTAGGATACCAGGCTAACCTTAGTGGTCATTCCCCTCTCTTTCTCTCTCTCTCCTTTTTACTATGGGCACCCCCTCAGTGGTGGCCACTCCACTCATCTCTCTCTTCCGCCTTCTAGCCAGCAAGAAGAGAGAAGAAGAAGAAGAAGAAGAAGAAGAAGAAGGGAAGTTATTCTCTTCGTTGGAATCTTCTGCAGAGGATCTCGACGTCGAGGAATGTGTGGATATGTCTAGAGGGCATATGCTTGTATGCCTCGCTCTCCTCCATATGGAACCGCGATTCTTACGATCATGCTATCACAAGAAAGTAAGAAATCACACCCTTTCCTTGTAGTTTTCTGCTGCATTAGGAACAGAGCGATAGGGAGGAATTTTGTATAATATTTCCACTACGTTCTCCCTCCTCCCCTCTGATCCTTACAGTGGTATAAGATTCAAGTTCGCTATATTATTAATGCACAGGTCGATTCGCATTCTGCGAATGGGGGCTTCGCCTCATTTGATGAGATCAAAGTTTGGGGGTATGCATATGGAATGGTTCCATATTATTGGTTTGATGCATAGAAGTTGAAGAATGGTAATTTTAGATTATTTGTATGCACACACGGATGTGTTAATATTTTTAGATATGATTTAATGAGCATGCTAAATTAGATTTTATGAAAATTTTAATTACCTCATCATAATTTCAAAATCGATGATCTTTGATATCATGTGATGATATAATGATCATGTTAATGTTGATTAACTATTCTAAATTATCATAAGATGATAATGATTAAGTTTTCAAAATCCAAAGAGACCTATTTTGATTGGAAACCTAGTTTTCTATCAAAATTATACTACTTTTAGAGAGATACTTTAGATAGACTTCTATGTGATATATGTGATCTTTGTAATGAGTTGTTTTGGTGGATATGGATGGTGTGGACAGTATGATGATGGATCAACTATGATATGAATGTGATCTTTTGATCATATTTTGTAAATTAATGTTGATGGTTATGATGTGATCTTGTAATTTATTAAAAGGAGGCCTCCGTTCTTATCTTCCTCCCATGTTATTTAATTCCATTATATTCTATCTGACTCCATATGTTGAACTCACCATAAGACTTCTTTTATGATCATTAATGTAATGATTAGAAGTTAGTCATGTAATGGAGATCAGGATGTTGGCTGTAAGGATGATACCGAGATGAAGAATGGTGTCAACTATGATGACGGGAGCAATGATGAGATCGTGGCTGTGGATTCTTCATCAAGGTGACATATGTGAGATAGATGTATTTGTTGTCCATCCTCCAAAATATGATTTTGGATTGGTGGCTAACTGACTAGCTTCAGTTTAGTCACATCTAGTTGTCCACGGTCATTCATTTCACATATATGAGATGCACACTTTGAGAAAATCAAAATCCTTGTATCTAAATTTAAGTTGTAAACCCGAAAACTTTGAGAAAGATCTGTGTGGCCTTCCATCGTTATAGGTTTAGCTTGGACCTTGATCATGCAAGTTTGTTGTGCTATCACAAGACCTGTTTGGTTAGAACTGGTGCAGCTTTGGTGAACTACCATAAAGACTGTATTACGAAACTATGCTCACTAAGTAACAATGGTGTGACTTAACTCAATTGTATGATTTGTTGTACTACCACAAGATCACTAGAATTGGACGGCCAAAATATGACCAGATATTGCAATGGTTGAAATTGTCATAAGATGACTGCTCATCAATCATCATGGGTTTGTTGTGCAACCACAAGGTCACATGCATAAGTTGATGAGATTTTGATCCCCACTAGGAGACTGTCGGTATCTTTCGTTCTGTATATAGAGATTTATACAGTCCATTGAAAAATAGTGGGAGCTAATTCAAGATGTCTGAATAAATTGAACTATCTGTCAAATTTTCTTGATTTCCTCTAGATAATGTCATCACATAATCAAGCAAGTGAGCATAGTAATTACATTAGGAACATGGATGATGCATTCATGGTGCCAAATAATTCTAACCCAGAGAGCAGCAGCTACACGCGTGTCTACTGGGACCAACCTCAAATCAGTTATGAAGATCTGATGAATAATAGGAAGAATTCAATTTAAGGCAAAACTGCGAGTTGTTTCAAAATGCAAAGCATTCAAAATACATCCTATGCATTAGAGACAATGTCAACATCTGAAACAAAAACACAAAATGAACTTAAATATGCAGATGAAGAGCTATATACCCAAATGATGTGCATAATTGCATATTCTAACAAGATAATATCAAAGGTAACAAACAAGAAGCATCTTATGAAAGACATATCCAAAAAGAAGGAAAAATATGCATCATGAGCCTTGTCCGTTTTCTTGGTCAGTTTATGGCTGATACTATTCCATAATTTGAGATTTTTCATGTATGTCCGAAGCAAAACCACCATGCACTTGATCTTGGATTCATTTCCAGTGTAGCCTTGGAAAGAAGACAACTGATTACATTTGATCTACTGGTGGATAATAGAACTTCAAGTTTGAGAACACATTTAATGGACCGATGCTCCCAAATTTTCCTAAACTAGAAGCTAAAGGAGTGAACCAAGCAGAAAAACCAAATAAAATGTTGTAAAAGTAAAATTTGTACTTTTTTGTCTTCTTTATTCAAGCCTTAGTAGTTGTCCATGTGAGGCCCACACTAGAACCCCCACCTATGGTTATGTTGGTTTGGGGAATCTGTACAAGTAGAGTGAACAAAATAACCACACGAAATAAAAAGCAACTAAAATGCCCATGATTTCACTTACAATAGTTATATTCATTAATTGATATAGAGTATGTGTCTCAAAAAGAGAGACTATCAATTTCCTTAAAAACAAAAAGTACAACTATGAAACTGACATTAGTCTCTTGTTGACCAAACTATTTCACATGACTCTAGTTTCCACCACCTCCGCCACTAACACCTCGTGACTCTACCATCCACATGAAACAAAACAAATAAGAAAAAGGGTGACAGTGAGTCATGTGCCTCATATAGGATCCTCCATGAGCCTATCAATTCTATACGAATCAAAATACATGATTTAAGAGCAATATATATGAACCACACATGAAATAAACTATGAATTGCATAAGCATAGACGTGATATTAATTTTAAAATAATAATTATTCAACCGTCATATAACATAATATGGTTAAAACACTTAACATACAGTTTTGTTTCTCAACAGTAATCAAACTAAAAGCGACAGGGTCACTGTAACGACCCGCCACCCTATAATCGGGGATCCGATTACTAAATGGGTACCGAATCATTAATTTTGGGACCAAACCAGGATCTAGTAAGTCTGGAAAATAAATAATAAACTAAGCTAAACATTCACATCGCATTGAATTGAAATAAAAGTGCAGGAATTAAAATTATTACAATGCGACTCGATACAGCAAATAATTACATTCTCCAACAGAAGGAAATAATTAAACATACAGGCCAAAGATAATTAACAACTACATCGGGGCATACCCCGGAACAACCGCTGAAGACACACTACACCCGGCCGCACGCGCCGCTCTAAGTCTGCTGGGAGTCCTCACCTGAAAACCGCAGGGGTGAGTCTCAAGACAAGACTCAGTAGGGATCCTTCGATCCCCACTGCCCACACACACACCCACAAGTGAAAAGTACAGCTAACAGTAAAGTAACAAGTGTAGTGACAGGTACGATATCTAATTCTCTACGTGAGAACACATGCGGTCGAAATATAATAATCATGCACATTCTAAGCCAACCATTAGAAAACCCACAACTGCCGTCTCGATAGAACTCGCCGACCGTACAAACAACGGTGGGAAAAACCTCGACCCGCTGAGACCAAGGAGTAGCCCCTCGGATAGCACGCTCGCTACTCCGGCCCAACCGGCTCAGGTGACTACCCCTTCCCTCAGCATGAGTGACTCTCCGAATGTACCACTCCCACACCGGTACTAGCTGACCCCGGGGTTCACCAGGTGACCCTCTCTCACTAGGCGTCACCCCGCCCACGCCCCCACCGGCGCTGTGCTCACGCCCCCACCAGCACAGGGTGATAAAGCGCTACAATGTCACTCCAGGTCCACAGTAACTGAAAACCCAACACAGTGCGATCCGGTCACGTGAAAATCCCGCGATCGCTCAACTCATATAGAACCATCCGATCGTGAGGAATCCGTCCCTATCGGGTGCACTAAAACATGTGCAAACTATCTATCTAGCAATGTGAACACGTTTTACTGGCATGCATTAGTGAGATTCTGTCTTGAATCGCGTCGACCTAGGTCGACGCCATTCAAGCTCCATATACAGGTTCATATAAATTAGTCTTCAGAATCTGGCCTTAAAAGGCGTCGACCCTCATGGTCGCCTTTCAAAAGGCGTCGACATCCCCAGACGTCTTTCAACACGAAAATCCGGAATTCCCAAGGCCTTAACCAGGGTATTTCTGTGGTTAAAACGCGTCATGGATGCCCGACGCCGTTCAAAAACGCGTCGTTTACCCATGACGTCTTTCAGCCACAGAAATTCCAACTGGGCAGACTGTCTGTCAGTCAAATCCTGTCTAAAAAGGCGTCGTGATGGCCCGACGCCCTTCAAAAAGGCGTCGTCCATGCACGACGTCTTTCAAGCCCAGGAACAAGGAGCGCCCTAAACCCGAGGGCTCCCTTCCCACTTCCAAATAACCCCGAAAATCATTCAAACTGGAGGGAAACGAAGAGCAAGACAATTCATAGGCAAACACCCCCATAGAATTCCTAAACATGCTCATTCTAACCCCCAAAATCGAAGATCTACCACATGCATATTGAGGAAAACGTGATCTTAAACACAGTGCGATGGGGAACGTCACCCTACCGGACCCTCGAACGCCTCCGAGCTTCAAGCCGTCCGCCTGTCTCGCCCCACGCCGCCGCCGGTACCGCCGAGGTCGTCCTAGCCCCACCGTGACGTCGGCCGCCGTCCGGAGAGTAGAACGCCGCAGTGGAAGTGGAGGTGGTAGGGGTAGGAGCAAGGTAGAGGATGGAGTGGAGGGAGAGGCGAAATGGTGTGAGGAAAAGAGGGAGGAGGAGGATCGCCGCCGAGTTCGCCGGAGGGAAAGAAGGAGGGCTCGCGGGGTTAACCAGAGGCTGGCTAAAACGCGTCGACATGCACGGACGCCTATCAGGTGACAAGACGGCTGCTCTGACAAGATTCTGAAACGCGTCGACCTTCACAGACGCCATTCAGACAATTTGTCAGGGCCGTACTCTGACACACCCAGAGTCTCAGTCTAAAAGGCGTCGACCCACACGGACGCCGTTCAGACGACCTGACAGGGCCGTACGCTCGCGGTCCAAAGTCAGTCCACGTGGCACCCACGTGGCAGAACCTGAAACGCGTCTGCCATGGTGGACGCCGTTTAAACCGCGTCGAGCCCGCTCGACGCGAAACAACACAGAGTTCCATACCCCACTAGGTCCAGGACTACAGGGTCCGACCCCGAAAACCGAATCCGAAAACCTCAGTCCTTACAGTCACCAACATCACTAGTATAGTCGTATGCTTTGAAAGAGTGAAACTCAGTCAGGTACCTGCATGTCAACCTTATAGGGTGCTCCCTCCACAATAGGGGAGGCAAGTTAGTAGGATTAATCGGCCTCGACAGTGTACAAAATTGTAAAGTCCAGAGACTGACCACGTGCACACATAAGTGTATATCTCTCACTGTCCTAGTCAGATAAGCCGAGACTGGACTCTTGTCTCCCGATTATAAGGTTGCTCGTAGTCCTGACATATCTCTCGATCTTATGGTTGGACTAACTCTCTAACCCTCATCTTAACAAGGGTCCCAGTCACAATAAAGGAGAAATAACAACTAGTGTGAGGTGTCGCCCTTTCCAAATTAATAAATAGTCTTACAGTTATACAATTGAACAGACATACAGTCTTACAATTATGCTGTTACATCTCTATCAGTTCAGTCATTCAAACTTACTTTAGATTCAAGTCACGTAACTACAGAACCAAATAACATATAAATTGAAGATGAATGATGATAGCTAAATAACCAAGCAATAAACATGTCATTTACCATCATTAAATCTAAATATTCCATTATATTGTCATAGCCAGGATCCTCAAATTTCATCAAATATGCAGCGAAAATAAAATCTCTTAACTCACTAAAGAAATATAAAAGTATATACACTCTCTCAATTTCCTACTACATCAAATCTAAGAAAACAGTAAATCTAATCCTAGATAACCTGCAAATAAGTCCGAATCCAATTCCTTAAGCAAAGTCATGTTCCTTAGTTAACTCTTCCTTCTCAGTCGCTGATGTTAGTAGGATTTATAAGTACAACTAATCAATAGGCAAATAAAACCCAGCAAATGCAAACAATATAATAATTGAAAAGGAATAATATCAAATATACATACGATTCACAATGCTACATATAACTCAAATAAGATCATGATACAAAACAAGGTCAAATATAAATTACCAAATCACATGTGTTTTCTAATAGCAAGAACAAATTGAACTAATATATAGCATATAGTCATCATCAATACATATCACATATTAAACTGGACATATCGAACTGAACATATAGTAAATTTGTCATGGCATGGTAGCTTATCAAATCAAAGTTCATATTGTGAGAACAACTAATCAGAATGAATATGGATTCTTAATTAAATAAATTGAGATCAAAATAACTGAGCATAGATATCAAAAGAGCAAAATGAGTAGATTATAAGTTGAATCAAATGGATCTAAATAGCAAATTATGTTTTATAATTATGTGCCAAACAAATCAAATCTAAACATTTCAAATAGACATGTATCCAACTACTATATAAAGAGTCGAACAAACAAATATCAGAGCATATAGGCAAGTATGATAAGATCATGACACATGCATAACCGGAGAGTCCATGGTCCCACCTTAGATAACTACAAATAAAATACAATCACCGGGATTTTCCCGTTGCCTGCAGGTAGAACTCATCTACAGACGC
Source organism: Zantedeschia hybrid cultivar (assembly GCA_030544215.1). Lineage (NCBI taxonomy): Eukaryota > Viridiplantae > Streptophyta > Magnoliopsida > Alismatales > Araceae > Zantedeschia > Zantedeschia hybrid cultivar. The sequence goes on from JARZZO010000009.1 coordinate 50,137,249, forward strand.
TTATGGAATGAGCCCCAATCTCCTTAAGATGGCAATATCCAAACATATCTCAAACAAATGTGACACAAATATATTTTCACAGATTTCATAATGATCATAGATCTGAAAATTAATTTGGCAAAGTGACACTTACATATAAGAGTTAAAATACATACTTTTATATACAAAAATAATCACTTAAAGAGTCAAGATAGTCATATAGATGGATAATTAGAGTAAAGATTATCAAAATAGCTTGTTTTATAGAAGTGTATGCTATTGAAATTTTCTCAAAATTTCAAACAAAGAATTATAATTTTTGGCTAATAAAACTAATTTTCAGAGATGAAAAATGAATAAATAAGACCGAAAATAGTAAACAGATTCAGAAACTTATCAAACTTGGTGAACATGTTCAAGAGCTCAAAGTAATAATAAGGAAAAAGTTTCATATAATTTTGACATCAAAAGAATGATTTAAAGCATCAAATGACATATAAATAACTTAAGTCAAATTAGACCAATCGAATAAATAGTAGAATAATAGGCAAATAAAATATAAAATTTATGAGATTTTTAAAAAAGGTATAACAGGTTGAAAATAAAGCGTCTTCAAAATTTCAAGTCAATCGGCTAAGGAACAAAGGAGTTATGATCAATTTAAGTTCAAGTTAAAAATTTGTCATACCTTCTGAAAACCGTAAGTATAGTAGCTATAGGTCTTGAATTTCCAGAATATAGGATTTTACGAATTTGATCAGAAATTCATAGATCAAAGTGGAATATAAAGTCATGGATTGATAGATTATGGTCTTAGAAAGTATGTTTGACCACTTTTGAAAATCAAAACAAAGTTGTCATATTACTACAAAATATTATTCAATGGGTTATCATCACCTACCTCAAGAACACGAAGAACACTCCACTCTAATGCCTTTCAATCACCTTCTAGCACTCCAAACTCAGTTTTCTTATTATCTAAGGCTTCTCCCACGACCTCTAAACCTCAAAGAACAACAATCCATCCATTAGAATCAATTTTCAAAAAGAATTAAATCAAAATACTTCTCTTTCTCATGAAGAACACTATGTTCTTACCTCTTATCTTAGGACTACGTAGAAGAGGCCTTATGTACAACCCCAAGTCCTCATATATATTATTTTGGCTTTCTAATACTATCCAAATTAAACCTCCAAAGTTTCCAAGTCAAACTCAAACCGTAGCTTCCTTAACCAACAAGCTAAAGTGTTCTAATTCAAACTAGGCATGTAGATTTTCGTGCAGAATGGGTTTCCTTCCATAAATCACCTCCGATTCGACCCATTAAACGTCTAAATTAGCTCTTGATCTTTTTTACAAAGTGTTAGTATTTTATATCTTCTTTCCAACCATTTATGTCATATCATTTTGGGATTTTTTTACGCGAAGTTATTACGTTCGCAATATAACGTTTTCTCACAGTTATTAGGGTCGAAAATTTGGCCAAGTGTTGGAAACTAACTAGTTTCCTAATTAGGTCACTAATGGGTTTATTGGACTTGTTTTGACTTAACTAATAATTTACCCATTCTAAATCTATTATTATATTATTAAATAAATATTAAATAGATTTAAATTATTTTATCCTATTAATTGATTTAAGTAGGCTTATTTAAATCTAATTAGGCTTAATTAACTTTGGCCCATTAATAAATTAATGGGCTTGAGATCTAGGATATAACATCCTCTTCCCTTTAAATAAATTTCGTCATCGAAATTAGCATAACTTACTAAATAAATCTGGATGCTTCTTCTTCATAGCTTCCTCTGTCTCCCAGGTTGCTTCCTCTGTAGAATAGTTCTACCATAAAACCTTCACTAGACGAATCACCTTAGTTCGGAGTACTTGTTCTTTATGATCTAACATACGAGTTAAGATAGGTCTTGTTGTACATCTAGCAGCTCATACTCAATCACATGAGATGGATCTGATAGGTACTTCTTGAGCATAGAGACATGAAACACCGGATGTACATTGGCCAATGCAGGTGGTAATGCTAACTTATATGCCACATCGCCAACTCGCTGTAAAATCTCAAACGGCCCAATAAATCTTGGACTCAATTTTCCCTTTTTGTCGAACCGCATCACACCCTTAGTAGGAGACACCTTCAGAAACACATGATCTCCCACTTCAAATGCCAGCTCTCGCCTTTGATTATCTGCATAACTCTTCTGTTGACTCTGAGCGGTGAGCAACCACTTCCTAATGATATCAATCTTCTCAGAACAATCTTGCATAATTGGCGGTCCGATCAAGCTTCTTTCACCAGCCTCAGACCAATAAATAGGTGATCTGCTATAAAGTACCTCATATGGAGCCATGCCAATGCTAGAATGATAACTATTATTGTACAATCAAAGGCAATTGATCATCCTGGCTACCTTGCCACTCTAGACTGCATGCTCTCAACATGTCCTTGAGTTCCTGTATAGTCTTCTCATACTGACCATCGGTTTGAGGACGAAAAGTAGAGCTAAACTTCAATTGTGTGCCCAATGCTTCTTGTAGACTCTTCCAGAATCGTGCAGTGAATCTGGAATCCCTATCTGATATGATAGAAACTGGCACACCGTGCAATCGGACTATCTCATCAATGTACAATCTAGTCAACTCCTCTAATGACTGGTTTTGTGAATAGCCAGAACATGAGCAGACTTAGTTAACCGATCTACAATCACCCATATCATATCATGCTTCTTCCTTGTTTTAGGCAAGTCAGTCATGAAGTCCATAGTGATTTGCTCTCACTTCTATTGAGGTATTTCCATTGACTGCAATGGACCAGCAGGTCTCTGGTGTTCAGCCTTCACTTGCTGACATGTCAAACACCTAGAAACAAAATTTACAATGTCTTTCTTCATGCCTGACCACCAGAAATTCTTATTCAAATCTCGGTACATCTTTATACTTCCTGGATGTATAGAGAATTTTGATTTATGAGCTTCAGTCAACAATTCTCTCTTTAGCTCGTCATCATTCAGCCTATTCCCATGACGAATGCCTCCATATGTACCTTTTACTACATCAAGCTTATCTTCCATAGTAAGAATAGATTGATCCTTCTCCTGAACTTGAATAATTATGTCAGTAAGAGTAGACTGAATAGTCTGCTGCATCAAATACGACCTCTCACTATGTACCTAAGGTGTGGCTTCAATAGCTTCTTCCATATCTTTCCACTCTGAGTGCAACTATAAAGACATAAGCTTTATGCTCAACGCATCAGCTACCACATTGCCTTGCCTGGATGATAGTTCAAAGTGAAGTGATAATCTTTTAAGAAGTCCACCCAGCGCCTCTGTCTTAGATTGAGATCCTTCTGTGAAAAGATATACTTCAGGCTTTCATGATTAGTGAATACCCCAAACTGTGCCCCATAAAGATAATGCCACCAAATCCTCAAAGCATGGACCATAGCGGCCATCTCCAGATCATGAGTAGGGTAATTCTGTTCATGGTCTTTCAATCATCTCAATGCATATGCTATAACCTTGCCATGTTGCATAAGCACACATCCGAGACCTTTGCGTGAAGCATCAGTGTGTACAACAAAACTATCAATCTCACTTGGCAAAATGAGTATCGGAGCTGTGGTCAGTCTTCTCTTCAATTCTTGAAAACTTTGCTTACATTCTACTGACCAAACAAATTTTGTACCCTTCCGTGTCAACTTGGTCATTGGAGCGGCTAAGGTAGCAAACCCCTCTATGAACCTCCTGTAGTATCCAGCCAAACCAAGGAAACTCCTTATTTCAACAATAGTATTCGAAGCTTCCCATTTCAGAACAACTTCCACCTTTGTCGTATCTACAAAAACTCCATCTTTGGAAATAATATGCCCCAAAAATTGTACCTGCTCGAGCCAAAACTCACATTTACTGATTTGGCACATAACTGATGTGCCTGAGAATCTCCAACACAATCTTCAAATGCTCCCAATGTGCTTCCTCATTCGGAGAGTAATTAACACATCATCAATAAAAACCACCACAAATTGGTCAAGATATGGCTGAAAGATTCTATTCATTAGATCCATAAATGCAGCAGGAGCATTGGTTAGCCCAAAAGGCATAACCAAGAACTCATAATGACCATACCTTGTATGGAAAGCTGTTTTCGAAATGTCTTCGTCCTTGATCTGCAACTGATGGTAACCGAATCTAAGATCAACCTTGGAGAAGAACTTGGCTAGTTGCAACTGATCAAACAAGTCTTCGATCCTTGGCAAAGGATACTTGTTTTCAATGGTGACTTGATTGATCTTGCAATAATCAATGCACAATTGTATTGACCCATCCTTCTTTCGGACGAAGAACACTGGTGCACCCCATGGTGACACACTTAGACGTATGAAACCTTTATCTAGAAGTTCTTGCAGTTGCTTCTTCAACTTTGCCAACGCAGCAGGAGCCATTCAGTATGATGCTTTCGAAATAGGTGTTGTCCTTGGCATAAGATCAATAGTGAAATCGATCTCCCGTGATGGTGGCAAACCAAGCAGATCATCATGAAAAACATCGGAAAAGTCTCAAATCACCTCAATATCCTATACTATCTTGGCCGTGTTATTATCAATCACCACACTAGCCAAAAATGCCTTATAGCCCTGGCGGACTAATTTCACGGCTTTTATCATGGAGATGAACACTCTCCCAAACTTATTATTTGGACATTAAAAGTAGAAAGTATCCTCTGGCCGAGAACCTAGAAAGATGACTCTTTTCTTCTTGCAATCTAGAAGTGCATCATATTTTTCTAGGAAATCCATGCCCAATATAATATCAAAGTCCACCATGTTAATAACATAGGGCCATGCAAATAAATCATGATCCGCTATACGAACATGAAGACTAGACACCATAAGGGTGGAAATCAAGGTCTCACCGGTAGCTGTGGTAATAGTCAAGGGTGGTACCTCTAAAAGCACAATACTCTCTAGAAAGTCAACAAATCTAGTGGAAACAAAACTATTTGTAGCACCAGAATCAAACATAACTCGGGCACGTACACCCTTAGCTAGAATAGTACTTGTGGCCCTATTAGTGTCGTCGCCTGCTTCAACTGCTTCATTGGTAAGCGCATAGACTCGTGCCTTTCCTCTCATAGGTGCTCCAGGCGCAAAGTTGCCCTTAGGCTTTAGGCAATCGCGAATCATATGGCCTGGTTCACCGCAGTTGAAGTACTTGCCAGCTACACGCCATCACTCTGAGCATGCGTGTGGTCACCCACACTGAGCACAAACTGGATGTGCCACCTTCATAGCTACCGGTGTCGCCTACTGGAAGTCCTTTCTCTTCTTCTTGTCAAATTCACAGAGGAAAGGTGGAGCCTGAGTAATCTTACCTCTTGGACACTTTCTTGCATTTACAAAAGCAATCTACTCTCTCTCTGCAATGTAAGCTATTGCCAACGCTTTCTTCATAACAGTATGCCTAAACATAGCTACTCTACTACGAATAGCCCCAGTCAGTCCATTGACAAACTTCTTGACTCGTTCCTTTTCCATAGTAAAGAAATTAGGATCAAAACGCTCCAATTCAACAAACTTGGCCTCATACTCGGCCACTATCATCGTCCCTTGCGTTAGAGTAAGGAAATCAGCAACTCTAGCATCTCTTATATGAGCTGGAAAATACTACTCTCAAAAAGCAGTCAAGAAGTCCTTCCACATGATTGGCCCATCTTGACTAGCAAAAATAGTCATATTGGTGGAACTCCACCAGAAGTCTGCCCGATCATCGAGCATGAAGGTCGCCAACTTGACCTTATCTTCTTCCGCACAACTGATGGCCGCAAATATCTTCTCGATCTGCCGAATCCATGCCTCAGCAACCTCTAGCCTACTCTCCCCCTTAAAAGAAGGAGGCCCGAGTTTCTTGAACTTTTTCATCATCACCGCTCCAGATGTAGTCATCGGAGTGGTCAGAGTTTGTAGTGCCACCTGAGCATGCAATGTAGCCTATGTTTGCATAGTTTGGACCATGCCCTAAAAAGCCTGTAGAAAAGTCACAAAATCTCCGTGTGGCATGGACATAGGGTTGGTCTACACCACCCCCTATCTCGGAGTAGTCTGGGTATCACCACGAGTTGAGCCGCTCTGAGCTGGAGACTCCTCAGTGCTAGCAGGCTCAATGATGGGTGTTTTGTTCCCAGCCCTCATTCTTGTTATAGCCATAGTCTGAAAATCAAATAGAACCCAATTAGCTTCTATTTTTAAGAATTGAAGCCTACCCTGACTATCCTAACCACACTCTTACAATTTAGTTTGGTATGACTTACGATCAGATGGTAATGGTTAATGTTCTCTCATGATTCATATGCTCTGATATCACATTGTTACGTCCCTAATCCAGTTCAGTCATTCAGACTCACTTCGGATTCAAGTCAAGTAACTATGGAACCAAATAATATACAAATCGAAGAAGAATGATGAGAGACAAATAACCAAGCAATAAATATGTCATTTACCATCATTAAATCTAAATATTCCATTATATTACCATAACCAGGATCCTCAAATTTCATCAAACATGCAGTGGAAATAAAATCTCTCAACTTACTAAAGAAATATAAAAGTACATATACTCTCTCAATTTCCTACTACATCAACTCAACTAACTCTTCCTTCTCAGTCTCTGAAAATGTTAGTAGGTTTTATGAGTACAACCACTCAGTAGGTAAATAAAACCCAGCAAATGTTAACAATATAATAATCGAAAAGGGATAATATCAAATATACATACGATTCACCATTCTACATATAACTCAAATAAGATCATGATGTAAAACATGGTCAAATATAAATTACCAAATCACATGTGTTTTATAATAGCAAGAACAAATTGACTTAATATATAGCATATAAGACATGATCAGATTCTGATTTAACTGAACAAGTTTACTAGCCATGATCAAAACATGTCACATATCAAACTGGACATATCGAACTGAACATATAGTAAATTTGTCATGGCATGGTAGCTTATCAAATCAAAGTTCATATTGTCAGAACAACTAATCAGAATGAATATGGATTCTTAAAGAAATAAGCTGAGATCAAAATAACTGAACATATATATCAAAGAGCAAACTGAGTAGATTATAAGCTGAATCAAATGGATCTAAACAACAAGTCATGTTTCATAATTATGTGCCAAACAAATCAAATCCAAACGTATCAAATAGACATGCATCCAACTACCATATAAAGAGCCTAACAAACAAATATCATAATATATAGGCAAGTATGCTAAGATCATGACATGTGCATAGCCGGAGAGTCCATAGTCCCACTTTTGATAACTGCAAATTGTTGGGTTCTCGTGATCCTCTGGATCGCTCACGCAGTGAAAAATAAAATAAACCAGCGATCCGTTCCCATTTCAAAAAAAACTAAAACCGAAAATACAGTAATCGGACATTACCATGCGCGGATTCGAATCCGCGACCGATTGGCTCCGTTGGTTTGACACTGCTAGCCGCGTAAGCGCCCGACCTTTAGCGAAGTCCATACGATCCTCCTCACGGTTCCTTTCTCTTCGCAGCCCACAAAGCCTCTGCCGTTCGCCGCAACAATCGCCGCAACGCGCAGACGATTTCCCATCGGACGGGAGTCGGAGAAGCGGCGGAGCAGACCCGGAGTGTAGATCCGGCCAGGGGCGCCAGAGAGAGAGAGGATGAGAGGAGGGGGCGGCTAGGGTTGAGCAGCAGCCTAGCCTGCTCAGCCCGTTCACTACATTTTATACTAATCGCACAGTTTTTCATAAAAACCCACAGTTAATATAAAACCCACTTATTTATCCATCGCCTTGAGAATCATTTGCATATGACCCTCTAGGCCCAATAACCTGTCTGGTTAATGGCTCAATAAGCCCAGTGACCCCTCATTGCCCTGATTAATCAATTAATAATTGGATTGATTAATCAATTAATAACTCATAGTAATTAATTAATCAATCGAATCAATGTCACACATCAAATTCGATCGGGCCTCTAATCACGTTGGGTGCTAAGCAACACCGCGTGAACCCGAAAGGTATCGGGGTTAAGTAACCCATTCTTGTAACCTTTCCGCCGACAATTATCGCGTGGATATGATCCTTCATTCGTACAATTCTCTTGAGTCAACTCAGGGTATAGTGTACTGTCAAACCCTAACCGGTCGCCTCACTTAGATCGGATGCTGTTGTATAATATCGTAAAACTCTTTTCCCGATATTATCGTCCGTTCTGGCCAAGGACTTCTGCGCATCCTTCCGAGAGCATTCTCTATCTAAGTACCGAGAGCAAATGATTCCTTATTGACACTCAATTTCCTTCGACAGTATTCTGTTGTACCCGATCCTTGGCTGTTTAGAATTCCGTAGTTTGAGATTCATAAACCAAGGTCAAAGCACAAAAGTCCACCAACAAGGTGTCCTTGGTGTCTCAGGTCAGAGGACCATCTACGCAACTGCGACAATAGAATCAAGCTAGTTGACAGTGAGGTACAATACCATATAGCGATTGAGTCGGATCAGTTCAATGAACTCATTCTCTAATGAGCACCTATAGATTCACCTTAGTGTCTCCACATAAGTGACTATGAGATCAATCACCCTCTCTTATGAGCGGGAGTAATCTGTACTAGTCTAATCGGATATCCGATGTCCTACTCGGATATCCTCCGATTAGGAACTATTAAGAATATGTGTTTTTAAGTGATCAGTCTCATTAGTATGATCTCATCATAATCTGATCACTATCGCACATATTCACGGACTTCATTATGAGACGATAACAATACGAATTACACATAATGAATATTATGTCATTTATATTAATAAACAAATGAGATTTACATAGTCAGATTGGCTTGTAGGCCACCTAAGACTAACAATCTCCCACTTGGGCTAAAGCCAATCACCTTTATGTACTAATCCAATAGACTCTAGGTGACGCTCAAACACATTTGAAGATAGTGGCTTCATCAGTCGATCTGCTACATTATCAACGGATGGAACTCTTTATATCACTACATCTCCTCTGATAAAATGAAAGCGCCTTAGAGTATCTTTCGATTTTTGATGAGATCGCGGCTCTTTCACTTGTGCAATAGCCCCATTGTTGTCGCAAAACAGCGGAACAAGATCAAAGATGCAGGGAACTATGCCAAGGTTGGTGATGAACTTCTTCAACCACACAACTTCCTTGCGGTTTTAGCTGCAGCAATTTACTCAGCTTTAGTCGTCGAATATGCAGTGGTTTCTTCCTTGGAACTCTTCCGGCACACTGCACCTCCGTTTAAAATAAACACAAATACAGATGTAGACTTGTTGTCATCTGAAACTGACTGAAAACTCGAGTAAGTAAAGCCTCGCAGTTTCAAGTCGCCTCCTCCATAGACAAGAAATATATCCTTAGTTCTTTTCAAGTACTTAAGGATATATTTTACCACCTTCCAATGCTCTTCGCCTGGATCAGCCTAAAATCTGCTCGTAACACTTAAAGCATAGGCAACGTCAGGCCATATACATAACATGGCATACATGATAGATCATACGGCAGAGGCGTAGGGTACTCTATCCATGAATGCCCTCTCATTAAGAGTCTTAGGCGACTGCTCCATTGAGAGATAAATTTCATGTCTCATCAGTATGAGACCTATCTTAAAATTTTTCATACCAAACCTTTTGACAATGGTATCCATGTACAAGGATTAGGTCATTCCAAGTATCCTCTTTGATTTATCTCTATAGATCCGTATTCCCAATATGTAGGATGCTTCTCCTAAATCCTTCATGGAGAAGTTTTTTGACAGCCAAATCTTTACCGTTGACATCATAGTTACATCATTCCCAATGAGTAGTATGTCATCTACGTAAAGAACTAAGAAGGTGACTGCACTCCCACTGATTTCTTATACATATAAGGCTCATCTTCATTCTTAATGAAGTCATAAGACTTGACAGCCTCATCAAATCTTATGTCCTAGCTTCGGAAAGCTTGCTTCAGTCCATAAATGAACCTTTGAAGCTAGCACACTTTATCTGGAGATTCCTTTGATGGGAAACCTTCTCGTTGTATCATATTCACCTCTTCCTCAAGGTTACCGTTGAGGAAAGCAGTCTTCACATCCATCTGTTAGATTTCGTAATCGAAATGTGTAGCAATGGCGAGTAGAACTCTGATCGACTTTATCATGGCAATTGGTGAGAAAATCTCGTTATAGTCAAATACTTGCCTTTGTCGATATCCCTTTGCCACCTACATTGCCTTATAAGTGTCGATACGTCCATCTACACCAATCTTTCTCTTAAAGATCCACTTGCATATAATGGGTACAATACCTTCGGACAAGTCCTCCAAGTTCTAAACTCGGTTGGTGTACACGGACTGGATTTCTGAGTTCATGGCTTCTCGCCATTTCCCAGCTTCTAGGTCTTCTATAGCCTCCTGGTAGGATTTAGGATCGTCATCCTTATTATAATCTACCTTAGACTTACCTTTATCGATATGTCCCACATATCGTTCAGGTAGTCTAGGTACTCTACGAGATCTTCGAGGTTCATCTGTGTGTACCTGAACGGATTAATGAACTGATATCTCAACTGATGATAATTTAGCTGTTTGGCGATCTGGAATCTTTTACAGTTTTATTTTACTCCCACTATCCTCCTAGAGAAGGAATTTTCTTCCAGAAAGATAGCTTTCATAGCGACAAATACCTTTTGTTCTCCAGGAGGGTAAAATAGTATCCAAAGGTTTTCTTTGGATATCCCACAAACCTGCATTTATCAGTTCGTGATTCCAGCTTGTCTGGATCATGCTTCTTTACATGAGCAGGACAACCCCATACTTTAACATGTTTAAATTCTGGTTTCCTGCCTTTCCATATGGAGTAGAGGTCACAGACTTGCGGGGTACTCTGTTCAGTAAGTATGGTGCTGACTCTAGAGCATACCCCCAGAGGGACACTAGTAAACATAAAAAGCTCATCATGGAGCGCACCATCTCTAACAAGGTGTGATTCCTCCTTTCAGATACACCATTCATTTGTGGTGTATATGGAGGGCAGCTGAGAAAGGATATCATTATCCTTTACTAATTGTGTGAAAATAGTACTCAAGTATTCGCCTTCTCGCTCTGATCGAAGAGTTTTAATACTCTTTCATGTCTACTTCTCTACTTCATTTTTGAACTCCTTGAACTTCTCAAATGCTTCCGACTTGTACTTCATTAAGTACACATAGCCGAATCTTGAGAAGTCGTCGATGAACATGATGAAGTATGAGAAGCCTCCTTTGGCTTGGGTGGACATGGAACCACATACATCCGAATGTATTAGTTCCATAATGTCCTTGGCTCGTTCTCCATGTCCAGTAAATGGAGATTTTGCCATCTTTCCCATAAGGTAGGACTCACATGTCGCAAACGATTTATAATCGAATGCATTCAAATATCCATGTTTGTGCAACTTTTGCAGCCTACTTTCACCAATGTGTCCAAGTCCACAATGCCACATGTAGGCTTGGTTCACACAATTCTTGCTCTTCTTAAGAGCATTATCAATATGAAGATTGTAATAAGAAACATATATAGACCGTTGACTAAAGGTGCCGAAGCTATTGATTTATTACCATAATAAATCGAACAACTTTTGTTCTCAATAGTCAACCTATATCCTATTTTGTCTAAACAAGATATAGAAACGATGTTCTTTATTATGCTAGGAACATGATTGCAATCTTCCAATGATAAGACGTCTCTCAATGGAAGCTTGAGGTTTGCTATCCCTACAGCAACCGCCGCAACTTTTACGCCGTTTTCTAGCCTCAGTTCCACCTCGCCTTTTCTCAACTTGCGTTTACTTGTCAGCATCTGCACGTCAAGGCAGATATGAGAAGCACATCTGATATCTAACACCCAAGATGTGGAATCTCTATCTGACAAATTGATATCTATCATATAGATATCAGAAGCTTCTAATAGCTTCATCTTTTTATAAGCTTTATCATTGAGAAACTCCTTGTAGTTCCTCTTCAGTGATTATTCTGCTTACCGTAGAAGCAGTCACCATTTACTACTCTTCTGCCTTTGTCCTTCGACCTTTTATTGTACGCGATCATCTCTGCCTCAGGGGCATCTAATGCCGATTCAGCAGCAGGATCAAATCCAAGGACGTAGGCAAAGTGGTCAGATCTGAAGACACTCATCAGGTTTCTGAGCCAATTCGAGTAGTTTAGGCTAGTCAAAAGATTGGCATCAAGTATGCCACGGAGTGGGTTATTCGACAACATATTTTCCTACAGGAGATAAATAATCTATTTAGAGATGTTCAATTATTAAATTTTAAAACAAGACATGGTCTTTTGTTCAAGTTTTAACTCCCATTAATTTTCGACAAACTGTATAACCCTTAGCTATACAGAATGGGAGACGCCGATAGTCTCCTAGTGGGGATCAGAATCTCAATGACTTGCAGTACAACCTTGTGGATAGCATAAGAAAGCTGTAAAACAATCAAACAACACCCATCTCATGGGACTTGCAACTCCTTGCAATATCCGATCATTACTTCGATCCCCAGATATTTAATGGCCTTGTGGATAGCACAACAAGCCACTAATTCTGGTCTAAGCTAACCATCGTTACGAGATGAGCATAGATTTGTCTGCAGCCCTTGTAGATAGCACAACAAAGCTATATGGTTCTTCTACCCCAATCAATAGGCATCTAATGCCATAGCCATAGTCTCTCCTTACAATTAAACAGGCCTTGTGGTAGCACAACAAACTTGCCTAAAGTAATTTGAATCCTATGACTATAATGATGGTAGACTACATGGTAAGTTCTTAACTACTCACGTTACGGCTTAGAATTTAGACGAGGGTATTTAGATAACTTTTATCTTGGTCTCTCCTAGGTGATAATATATAAATATATCATATATATTTAATAAATACTATACCTACTTTGATTCATAATCAAAAATAAAAAAACAATGCATCTCATACATGTTAAGTATGATCATGGATAGTACAGTGGATTTGACTGGAGCCAACAATCAAATGCACACACAATCTAACATAACATTTATATTAGACTACCCTCCTACAAACATATAGGCAAAGGATCTCCATCACATCGCCTTCCAGGTTGCATTTGTGGATCGCCCTCGCTTGTTCCCCGGTTGCCTCGATCAGATTATAATAAATTCATAATTTACATGTAAATAGAAGAAGGCTTTATGGCGAGTACAAGAGAGAGGGAGGTAGAATTACATCAGAGTATGAGAGAGAGAAAGGGACACAGACCTCTATTTATTAACAATTAATAAATATTCCAATCACACATCCACGATCCACACAATCATTCATAACATGAATAATTAAATAAGTGCATATCCATGACTACGGTGTATTTTATACCAATCCACACAAGATAAGCGCATCACATGGCTAAATAAAAGAATTTAAAAATTAAATAATTTTGGCTTTCAGAAAGCTAATTTCCAATCAAAATTGGCTTTTAAATTTCAAAAATAATTTTTAATAACTTAAGCATGCAATTAAATCAAATTTAAAAACATTAAATCACACATCACATGTGCAAACACTCCAAATTAATAATTCCATTTTATTCCATGTAAATTATAACATTTCTAAAATTAAAATAATCTAACACTTAGATTAAATCATATTAATAATCTAACAATTAGACTATTAATAGTTAATAACTAATCTAACTCTTTAGATTAGTCTATTAAAGTTAATTACTAATTTAACACTTAAATTAATAATCAACTCTAATCAATTATTAACCATTAACCTAACACTTAGATTAGTCAATTAATGCTAATTATTAATTTAACTCTTAAACCAATAATTAACACTAATTAATTAATAAATTTTAATTCAAACTTTTAGACTAGTTAATTAAAATAATTATTAATTTAACACTTAAATTAATAATTAACTCCAATTAACTAATATCTACTAATTTAACACTTAAATTAGTCATTTAAAATTAATTATTAATTTAACACTTAAATTAATAACTAACTTTAATTAATTAACAATTAGATGAATTAATAATTAATAATCTAACATTTAAACTATTAATTATTAATCACTAATCTAACTTTTAGATTAGTTAAATAAAGATTAATTATTAATCTAACATTTAAACTAATAATTAACTCTAATTAATAAATAACTACTTGTTAATCAAAATGATTCATAATCATTAATGCCTAAATAAATAAAATTGAATAATAATTAAAATTTTCAAAACAATTTTGAATTTTAAATTAAAATCCAATTAAATTCAATTAAATTGGCAAATTTGGGGTTTTATTAGAAATAAAGGGAAAAAAAGGGTTTAAATGGGGTGAAGGCTGAGCCAGCTTGGCGCCTGGTTCGAACCCTTTGGCTGGGCCAGGCCCGAGCCCTGGCTCAAACCAGGTGTAGGGCCGGCCCAGCCCGGCTCAGACCAGCCAGGCCCGGTCCGGCCCTAAACGTCCCGATCCGTCCAGCCCCCAGACTGCCCCCTTTCCCCACTTCGGAGCACACCCGAACCCTAAACCCTGCAAGTGTAAGGCAGTGGCGGGCTGCGGTTGCAGGGGCTTCGGTGGTCAGCTCCCCGGCGCCGTCCGGCCTGGCCAGCGACGGCCCCGGCGGCTTCCCCAGCGCCGGCATGCCCCCTGCGGAGTCCTCACAAATAGCAATAGATCCCTCCCCTTTTTTTATTCCTTTTTCTGGTTTCATCACAACCAAAGGAAGAAGAAGAAGAAAGAGCCACTATTTACAGCCCTTCAAGGCCACTCCAATGCCGGCTGCAGGCCCGGTGGTGATCGGCGACATCCCCGGGATGATTTGGGGTGCCGGCCCACCTCCCTAACAATTGGGGATGCTCGAACGATGCCGCAAAGTATGCCCGAAACCCGTTGTTCTTCGTCCGACGAAGAAAGCGAAAAACCCCAAAATAAATTTCAAAAAATCGCAGAACATTAATCCAATTAATTTGTGTTCATCGTATGAACACATATCCAGCAAATAATCGATCTTTAAGCATGGAATAATACAAGAAATTTTAATTCGAAGTTCAAAACGGGACGAGAAGCAGTGGAACCTGGCTCTGATACCACTATTGGGTTCTCGTATTCCTCTAGATCGCTCACGCAGAAGAAAATAAAATAAACCAGTGATCCATTCCCGTTTTGAAAAAACTAAAATCAGAAATACGGTAATCGGACATTACCGTGTGCGGATTCAAATCTGCGACTAATTGGCTCCGTCGGTGTGACACCGCTAGCCGCAAGCGCCCGGCCTCTAGCGAAGTCCATGCGATCCTCCTCATGGTGGATATCCTCATGGTTCCTCGTTCTTCGCAGCCCATGAAGCCTCCACCGTTCGCCGCAATGCACATACGATTTACCGTCGGATGGGAGTTGGAGAAGCGGCGGAGCAGATCCAGAGTGCAGATTCAGCCAGGGGCACCAGAGAGAGAGAGAGAAAGAGAGGAGGGGGCGACTAGGGTCCAGCAGCAGCCTGGCCTGCTCAGTCCGTTCGCTACATTTTATACTAACCGCGCGATTTTTCATAAAAATCTCCGGTTAATATAAAACCCACTTATTTATACATCGCCATGAGAATCATTTGCGTATGACCCTCTAGGCTCAATAAACAGTCTAGTTAATAGCCCAATAAGCCCAGTGACTCCTCACTAGCTTGATTAATCAATTAATAACTCATATTAATTAATTAATCAATCGAATCAATGTCACACATCAAATTCGATCGGGCTTCCGATCACGTTGCGTGCCAAGCAACACCGCGTGAACCCGAAAGGTATCGGAGTTAAGTAACCCACTCTTAGAACCTTTCCGCCGACAGTTACCGTGTGGATATAATCCTTCATTCGTACAATGCTCTCGAGTCAACTCAAAGTATGGTGTACTGTCAAACCCAAACCGGTCGCCTCACTTGGATCGGATGCTGTCGTACAATATCATAAAACTCTTTTCACGATATTATCGTCTGCCCTGGTCAAGGACTTCTACGCATCCCTCTTAGAGCATTATCTCTCTAAGTACTGAGAGCGAATGATTCCTTATTGACACTCAATTTCCTTTGACAGTATTCCGTTGTACCCGATCCTTAGCTGTTTAGAATGCCGTGGTTAGAGATTTATAAACTAAGGTCAAAGCACAAAAGTCCACCGACAAGGTGTCCTTGGTGTCTCAGGTCCGAGGACCATCCACGCAACTGCGAAAAGAGAATCAAACTGGTTGATAGTGAGGTACAATACCATCCAGCGATTCAGTCAGATCAGTTCAGTGAACTCATTCTCTAATAAGCACCTACAGATTCACCTTAGTGTCTCCATACAAATGACTATGAGATCAGTCACCCTCATCTTATGAGCGGGGGTAATCTGTACTAGTCTAACTAGATATCCGATGTCCTTCTCGGATATCCTCCGACTATGAACTATTAAGAATATGTGTGTTTAAATTATTAGTCTCAATACTATGATCTCATCATAATCTAATCACTATCGCACATATTCACGGACTTCATTATGAGACGATAACAATACGAATTACACATAATGAATATTATGTCATTTATATTAATAAACGAACGAGATTTATATAGTCAGATTGGCTTGTAGGCCACCTAAGACTAACACAAACAAAACACAATCACCGGGATTTTCCCGTTGCCTACGGGCAGAACTCATCCACGGACGCTTATGGAATGAGCCCCAATCTCCTTATGATGGCAATGTCCAAACATATCTCAAACAAATATGGCACAAATATATTTTCACAGATTTCATAATGATCATATATCTGGAAATTAATTTGACAAAGTGATACTTACATATAAGAGTTAAAATACATACTTTTATATACAAAATAATCACTTAAAGAGTCAACATGGTCATTTAGATGGATAATCAGAGTAAAGATAATCAAAATAGGTTGTTTGACATAAGCGTATGCTATTGAAATTTTCTCAGATTTTTCGAACAAAGAATTATAATTTTCGGCTAATAAAACTAATTTTCATAAATGAAAAATGAACAAATAAAGCCGAAAATAGCATACAGATTCATAAAATTATCAAACTTGGTGAACATGTTCAATAAGTCAAAGGAATCATAAGGACAATGTTTCATATAATTTTGACATCAAACGAATGATTTAGAGTATCAAATGACATATAAATAACTTAAGTCAAATTGGACCAATCGAATAAATAGCAGAATAACAGGCAAATAAAATGTAAAATTTATGAGATTTTATAAAAAGGTGTAACAGGTTGAAAATAAAGTGTGTTCAAAATTTCAAGTCAATCGGCTAAGGAACAAAGGAGTTATGATCAATTTAAGTTCAAACTGAAAATTCGTCATAGCTTCTAAAAATCGTAGGTATAGGTGCTGAAAAATGTAGCTATAGGTCCTAAATTTCTAGAATATGGGATTTTACGAATTTGATCATAAATTTATAGATCAAAGTGGAATATAAAGTCATGGATTGATAGATTATGGTTTTAGAAAGTATGTTTGACCACTTTTGAAAATCAAAACAAAGTTTTCATATTACTACAAAATATTATTCAATAGGTTATCATCACCTACCTCAAGAACACGAAGAATACTCCCCTCTAATACCTTTCAATCACCTTCTAGCACTCCAATATTGATTTTCTAGTTATCTAAGGCTTCTCCCATGACCTCTAAATCACAAAGAGTAACAATCCATCTATTAGAATCAATTTTCAAAAAGAATTAAATCAAAATACTTCTCTTTCTCATGAAGAACACCATGTTTTTACCTCTTATCTTGGGGCTGCATGAAGGAGGCCTTATACACGACCACAAAGCCTTATATATATTATTTTGGCTTCCTAATACTACTCAAACTAAGTCTCCAAAGTTTTCAAGTCGAATTCAAACCGTAGCTTCCTTAACCAACAAGCTAACGTGTTCTGATTCAAACTAGGAATGCTGATTTTCGTGCAGAATGAGTTTCCTTCTATAAACCACCTCCGATTCGACCCATTAAATGTCTAAATTAGCTCTTGGTCCTTTTGACAAAGTGTTAGTATTTTATATCCTCTTCCAACCATTTATTTCATATCATTTTGGGATTTTTGTACGTGAAGTTATTGCGTTCGCAATACAACGTTTTCTCACAGTTATCATATTTGAAAATTTGACCAAGTGTTGGAAACTAACTAGTTTCCTAATTAGGTCACTAATGGGTTTATTCGGCTTGTTTTGACTTAGCTAATGACTTACCCATTCTAAATATATTATTATATTATTAAATAAATATTAAATAGATTTAAATCATTTTATCCCATTAATTGATTTAAGTAGGCTTATTTAAATCTAATTAGGGTTAATTAACCTTGGCCCATTGATAAATTAATGGGCTTGAGATCTAGGATATAACATATGTAGTTATGACAGTCTCACCGTCATATAGTCTTATAGACAGGACAATTGTACAACTATATAGGCAAATAGTTGTAATGGTTGTATGGTCATGCAATTATGAAATTACATTATAATACCATTACACAGTCATCACACAACCTACAGTCATAATAGTTATACACTGTGTTAGTTAACGATTATATATTAAACATTTATGTATCACGGAGGCATAATCCTTAAGAAAACCACATACGCAATACATATCAGATGCATATCATGTCATGCTTACTGAGTAAGAAATACTTACAAATACCATACCTTCTCTAGTTTCATATTGAAAACTATGACATGCAGTACACTTAGAGTATAACACTGCATATATGTATACACGTCAATCCCCTGCTAAATTAATTGATTAAATGTTAGACACATATGACATAGACCGCTCAGCCATAAACTATAAAATAGAAATAAAATCATTTTAGACACTTCCATCTTTGCGCAATATGCAGCCCAATAAAGTTCAAAAAAATGCACCCCAAGATACCTTTACCATTATAGACAAAACAAGCCCACTTTAAGCCTTAAATAGAGGATATAATGCTACTTGAAAACCTACACCCAAGTGATATGTAAACCTATCCACACATAATATGTAAACCTATCCACAATTGATAGAAAAACCCATTCACAAAACCTGTCCAATGCAGGGTATAAGATCACCAATAAACTAGCCTTAAAGGACATGAAAATTGTTCATAAAGGACATGAAAACCTGCCCACAATTGACCCTTAATAGTACATGAGTCAACCCAACAATACAACTGCTCATTCAATATTAGAACCCCATCGTTTTACTTAGTAAAAAGGACAGTTCTACTGCAAGGATACAATCTCCACAATAATTTTATGTTTAGTTGTTGCCCTAGATAGAAACCTACTAACAACAATCCATAGAAACTCAATTTTGCCTCTTTCTTTGCCTAAACAAAATGTCAAAAATAGCTCCTCTTGTTAAGGACTACAATTCCACTCCTTATAAACCAACATACAATTTAACTTCGAAAGAAATGTTGGACAATACCTCTGCTGTTAAGAGACTGTGATTGTAACGACCCGCCACCCTATAATCGGGGATCCGATTACTAAATGGGTACCGAATCATTAATTTGGAACCAAACCAGGATCTAGATGAGTCTGGGAAATAAATAATAAACTAAGCTAAACATTCATATCGCATTGAATTGAAAGGAAAGTGCAGGAATTAAAAGTTATTACAATGCGACTCGACACAACAAATAATTACATATTCCAACTGAAAAGAAATAATTAAGCGTACATGCCAGAAATAAAGATAACAACTACGTCGGGGCATACCCCGGAACAACAGCTGACGGCGCGAACTCACGGCAGCACACCCCTCGCTAAGTCTGCCTGGAACCCTCACCTGAAAACCGCAGGGGTGAGTCTCAACGAAAAGACTCAGTAGGGATCCTTCGATCCCCACCGCCCACTCACACACCCACAAGTGTAAAACACAGCTGAAGGTACAGTGAACAAGTAAAGCAGTAATCACTACTCCTAAATCTAGATATGAATCACATGCATTCGAAATATATTTAACATGCGTATATCTGATAACCAATCTACCAAGGAACCCACAACCAGTGTCTCGTCAAAACACGCCAACCACACAAACGAAGGTGGGAAACACCGACCCGCTGAGACCAAATAGTAACCCCTCTGATAGCATGCTAGCAACTCCGGCCCAACTGGCTCAGGTGGTTACTCCTTCCCCCAGCACGAGTGACACTCCACAGGTACCACACCCACACCGGTACTAGCTAACCTCGGGGTCCACCAGGTGACCCTCTCTCACTAGGCGTCACCCCGCCACACCCACACCGGCACTGTGCTCCACCCACACCAGCACAGGGTGATAAAGCGCTACAACTGTCACTCTAGGTCCACAGTCGTACGAAACAGCGCACGGTGCGATCCAGTCACATAGAATCATCATCCTCGGGTACAATTAAAGCATGCATTTAACTAAACTATTTAATAGTGTAAACATATTTTAATAACATGAATTAGTGTGATTATGTCATGAATCGCGTCGCCCAAGGCCGACGCCATTCAAGTCTCCTGAACTGGTTCACAGAAACTCGGCCACAGAACCTGGCGTAAAATGCGTCGCCACAAGTAGCCGCCTTTTGAAACTGTCCCTCGTTGCCTGTTAGTGACCAAAAACAGGGACAGGCCATGGGGTGATTTCCACTAAAACGCGTCGTTGACGCAAGTCGCCTATTGAAAAGGCGTCGCTGTTCCTGGACGCCTATCAATCTGGGGACAGGGTCTGTTATTGGGTTAAATCGCGTCGTGGGTGGGCGCCGCCTTTCTAAAAGGCGTCGCTTCACCTCGACGCCATTTAGCCCCCACAGACAGGTTCTCCCCTACGTTTCCCCCAATCATCGAGGTAGGATTTCTCCCTTAAAACGCATAGAAAAGGGGCACAAAACATAAAGGGGAAGGAGGAGAACTTAACTACCCATTAGAACACCCAATTTCTCATACATGCACTTAGCGTTTTTACCCAAAAAGCACCCCAAAACATGCTTCAAAAGCGAGAAAACATGGTTTCAAACAACAATGCACTAGGAATCATCACCCTACCGGTTACTTGAACTCCTCCAAGCTCCAAGCCGCCCACCCGTCTCGCCCTACGCCGCCGCCGGTACCGCCGAGGTCATCGTTACTCCGGAGAGAAACGCCGCGGAGGAGGTGGTGGTGGTAGTGGTGGGAGTTAGGAGGTCGATGGAGTGGAGGGAGAGATAAAATGGTGGGAGAAAAAGAGGGAGGGGAAGGAGGCGTCGCTGGAATCGCCGGAGGAAGGGAGGAGAGAGAGAGGGAAGGAAGAAATGAGGGAAAGGAAGGAGGGTTTGCGGGGTAACCAGAAATTGGGTAAAACGCGTCGTGTTGTGCGGACGCCTATCAGTTGACATGACGGGCCGTACTGACAGAACTCTGAAATGCGTCGCCTACCCAAGACGCCGTTCAGACAACAAGACTGGCACCGTACACTGACAACTCAGGGTCGCAGTCTGAATGGCGTCGTCCACAGCAGACGCCATTCAGATGACACGACAGGGCCGTACTCTCGCGACCCAAGGCCAGCCCACGTGGCACCCACGTGGCACAATCTAAAACGCGTCTGCAATGCTGAACGTCGTTTAAACCACGTCTTGCAGGCTCGACGCGAAACAGAAGAGAGTCTCAGCCCCATCAAAGCCTGAACTACAGGGTCCGACCCCGAAAACTGACCCGATAACCGGATCCGAAAATCTCAGTCCTTACAGTGATTCTTATCTTAATATGGGTGAAAAGACACCCAAAAGATAACAAAGCGAAGGCACATAGAGAAGGACTAGGTTTAAGTCTCCTACCTTCTCTTGATAGCCCAAAAAGTCCCCTAAAGACACCAGCTTTTAGGCAAAAAGACACCATCAATAGTACAAACCCTATAGCATGCCACTGTAGCAGTAGGTCCCCCTCTCTCTTTCTCTACTATAGCAGGTCCCCCTCTCTCTTTCTCTACTATAGCAGGTCCCCCTCTCTCTCTCTCTCTATTTGCAGCTGTCTTTCTCTGTAAGGACTGAGGTTTCGGGTTCAGTTTTCGGATCAGTTTCGGGCCGGATCCCCTGGTTTGGACCCTGATGGGTCTGGGGAGTGCCTTCTAATTGACGTCTAGGCTGCACGACACCTTTCAAATGGCGTCCTGCTATGTAGACGCCATTTAGCAAGGTTGTTGTTGTGCCACGTGGGCGGTTTTCGGGCCGCGAGAGTACGGCCCCTGTCGTGTCGTCTGAACGGCGTCCATGGTGGACAACGCCATTCAGACTGCAACTCTGCGATGTCAGTGTACGGTGCCGGTCTTGTCATCTGAACGACGTCCGTGGTGGACGACACGTTTCAGAGCCTCTGTCTGTACGGCACGTCCTGTCATCTGATAGGCGTCTATATCGCACGACGCGTTTTACCTTGTTCCAGTTTGACCCCGCGAGCCTTCCCTCCTTTCCCTTACTTTCTCCCTCTCCCTCTCTCTCCTCCCCCTCTCCGCCTCCTCCGACCCCTCTCTTCCCCTTTCCTTTCCTCTTCTTCCTCTTCCACCACTCCAACGCCTCTCTACCTCTCACCACTATCACCACCACTTCCTTCGCGGCGTTTCCTTCTCCGGGCGGCGGCCGACGTCCCGGTGGAGTGGCGACGTCCTCGGAGGTACCGGCGGCGATCTGCGGTGCGGCGGTTTGGCGGCACGGAGCCAGGAGGAGTTCAAGTAACCGGTAGGGGGACGAACCTTGCATGAATTGTAGTCATTTCATCCGTAGTTTCCATGTGAAACATCATGCGAATCTTTGGGTTTTGGGTAGAATGAGCATGTTAAGGGGGTTTAATGGGGGTTTCTATGCATGAGGATTTATGGGCTTCAAATGGTGATTCTATTTCCTTCTCCGTTTTCCCCCTTTTGGGCGTTTTGGGTTGGAATTGGGGGTAAAAGGGAGCCCTTAGGTAGAGTTTGCGGAACCAGGTTTCTACTGCTAAATGACGTCGTGCCTGGACGACGCCATTTAGAATGGCGACGGGCCAGCACGACGCTATTTAGGCAGAAATCTCTCTGTTTGAGGTTCTGTCAGTTGGGTTTCTGGCGCTAAATGACGTCGCGCTTGGACGACGCCATTTAGAATGGCGACGGGCCAGCACGACGCAATTTAGGCAGAAATCACCTCAATTGAGGATTCTGCAAGTTTCGGGTTCTGTTGTGATTGGCGTCTGAGGACAGCGACGCCTTTCTAAAAGGCGGCTTCTTAGGACGACGCGTTTTAAGTGATTTAGCCGTAGTCTGTCCCTGCGTCTGTCCCTATCAGGCGACGAGGGACAATGACGCCTTTTCAAAAGGCGACTTGCTTAGACGACGTGTTTTAGAGAATCACCCTTTGGCATGTCCCTGATTTCAGTCGCCAACAGGCGACGAAGGACAGCGACGCGTTTTAATAGGCGGCCACCTATGGCGACGCCTTTTAGGCTATGTTCTGAGACTGAGAATTTACATAAACTAGTTTAGGAGGCTTGAATGGCGTCGGCCTTGGGCGACGTGATTCAAGACAGAACCACACTAATCCATGCCATTAAAATGTGTTTACATTGTTAGATAGTTGGTTAATTGCATGCTTTAAAATATACTCGACGATGATGGATTCCTTGTGACCGAATCGTACTGCGTTGTGTCTCGTGCGACCGTGAAACTTCTTACTGTGTTGTGTTTTGTGCTACTGTAGACCTAGAGTGACAGTTGTAGCGCTTCGTCACCCTGTGTCAGTGTGGTTGGGACACAGCGCCGGTGGGAGCAGTGGCGGGATGACGCCTAGTGAGAGAGGGTCACTTGGTGAACCCCGGGGTTAGCTAGTACTGGTGTCAGAGTGGTACCTTTGGAGTGTCACTCGTGCTGGGGGAAGGAGTAACCACCTGAGCCAGTTGGGCCGGAGTAGCCGGCGTGCTATTCGAGAGGTTACTATTTGGTCTCAGCGGGTCGGTGTTTCCCACTTTCTGTTGTGTGGTCGGTGTTTCCCACTTTCGGAGGCGTGGTTGGCGTGTTTTGCTGAGACGCGAGTGTAGGCTCCTTGGTAGAATGATTTATGAGATATGCATGTTATATTTTGAATGCATGTGGTTTATATCGAGATTTAGGAGTAGTGTATTATAGTTTTACTTGCCTTAATTGCCTGTACCTGTGTTATTGCACTTGTGGGTGTGTGAGTGGGAGGCAGGGGATCAGATGATCCCTACTGAGCCCAATTCTGGTGTGGCTCACTCCCTGCGGTTTTAGGTGTGGACCTCGTGGCGAGAGGCGGCGTGTGGTGTTCTCCTTGGTGTGCGGACCAGCAGCTATCTCCGTTCCGAGGTATGCCCCGATGTTGTTGTTGTACTTCGCTTCTGCCTGTACTTATTTAATTTCTAGACTATGTAATTATTGTTGGACTGTGTACGGACATTATTAATTTCCTTCCTGCGCAACTGTAGTTCCTTGTAGTCCGTGTGGTTGTTATATTTAACCTTGTTTAATGCTTACTCCTCCAGATGTGTGTATGAGATCCGGGTGTGAAACAGTTGGATAATGATTCGACACCCATTTAGTGATCAGGTTACCGATCATAAGGTGGCGGGTCGTTACACTCTCTATCTCTCTCTCTCTCTCTTACACACACACACTTTCTGTTTGGGACGAACAGCCCACATGGGCTTTGTTTTAGTCTCCCCTACCTCTAAGAGGAGGTGTGAAGCTTCTGGGCAAGAGGATAGTGTTGCATCCCTTTATT
The DNA here is from genome assembly GCA_030544215.1 of Zantedeschia hybrid cultivar. Lineage (NCBI taxonomy): Eukaryota > Viridiplantae > Streptophyta > Magnoliopsida > Alismatales > Araceae > Zantedeschia > Zantedeschia hybrid cultivar. The sequence goes on from JARZZO010000009.1 coordinate 50,162,075, forward strand.
GGGCATGGGCTCACCCATTAATAAGGCCCCATAAGACCTTAAATCCTTCTCTTAATAGGGTATTTAAAACCCCTATACCACAGCCCATTAAATGGGCGACAATTAGACTGTGGTTCAGCCTATGAACACTTATTTTTCATATTTTAATAGGATAATGTACATCCGACATTTTCATGCCAATCTTGTAAGGATTTAGGTTTCGGATCCAGTTATTGGGTCGGTTTCGGTGGCGCACCCCTTGGTTTAGGCCCTTATGGGGCTGGGGCATAGGCTATTTAGAACGGCGTCGGCCAAGGTGGACGCCATTTAGGAGCCATGCGGGGGTGCCACGTGGGCAAGTGTTGGGGCGCGAGTGTACAGCCCCAGTCTGATCGTCTGAATGGCGTCGGCCATAAAAGACACCATTCAGAAATCTGCCAATATACGACCCATGTCCTGTCATCTAAACAGCATCTTCCTAGAATGACATGATTTAGGCTTGTTCGATTTGACACCCGAGCCTTCCCTCCTTTCCCTCATTTCTCTCCCTCTCACTCTCTCTCCTCCCTCTCTCCAAACCTCTGACGTCCCATTCCCCTTCTCCTTCCTTTCCTCTCTTCATTCCTCCTCTTCCTCCACTCCATCAACCTCCTACTCCTCACCACTACCATCACTATCTCCTCCGCGGTGCATTGTTCTCTAGACGGCGGCCGACGTCTCGGTGGAGTGACAGCGTCCACGGCAGTATCGGTGGTGGCTCGTGGCGTGGTAGTTCGGCGGCTTAGAACTTGGAGGAGTTCAAGTAACTGATAGGGTGACGATCTTCGTTGTATTTGCTTAAAATCATGCTTTTCCCCACTTTAAAGCATGTGTCGTGTGTGGAGGTTTTGAGTAGAAAAGCATGTTCTAAGGGGTTTTTGATGAAATTAGACATTTTGGTTTTTCGAGAAGTGAATCGGATTGTTGAGCCTCTTCCCTTATCTTCCTTGTGTTTTCTTAAGTGCTTTAGGGGAGAAGGAGCGACCCTCGGTTTAGCACCGGTGGAACACAGTTTTCGGGCATTAAATGGCGTCAGGACTAGGGGACGCTATTTAGAATGGCATCAAGACCAGGTGACGCGATTTAACGACCCAATTTTCCAGTTCCCGAGGCCAGTCTGGGATAAAGAGCTAAATAGCGTCGGCCATGGGCGACGCCATTCAGGCCAGTATTCCTAGCCCCAGTTACTCTTCGAAATTTGAACCAGTTTAAGGATCTTGAATGACGTCGGCCACGGGCGACAATTCAAGACATAACCCCATTAATTCATGCAATCAACATGTGTTGACATTATTAGATAGTTTGGTTAAATGCATGTTTGAAAACTTACGTCGAGGACGAGGATTTCTACGTGATCGAATCGCATTGTGTCACATTTTGTGCGATCGTGGACTTAGATGACAGTTGTTAGCGCTTAAGCACCCTGTGTCAGTATGGGAGTGACACGGCGCCGGTGTGGGAGTGGTGGGGTGACGTCTAGAGATAGGGTCACCTGGTGTACTCCAAGGTATAGCTATTACCGATGTGGGAGTGGTATCTTCGGAGTGTCACTCGTGTTGGGGGAGGCAGAACCACCTAGAGCTAGACAAGCTGGAGTAGCCAGTGTGCTATCCGAGGGGTTGCTGTTTGGTCCCAGCAGGTCGGTGTTTTTCGCGTTCGGCTGCGTGGTTTGTGGGTTTAGCCGAAACGCTAGTTTTGGATTCTGTGGTGGAATGGTTCCAGAATTGTATATATTGCATTTACAAATGCATGTGTTTTATAACGGAATTTGGGAATCTTTGGGAATTGTATTTATTGCTTTACTTATTTAATTGCCTATATTTGTGTTGTTGCACTTTTAGGTGCGTGAGTGGGTGGTGGGGATCGGAGGATCCCTACTGAGTCCATTTCAGTAAGACTCATCCCTGTGATTTTCAGGTGAGGGTTCCAGGCAGGCGTAGCGTGGAGGGTTCCGTCTTGGATTGCGTGCTAGCAGCCACTGTCCCGGGTTTTTTTTGCTCCGATGTAGTTGTTATTTCCTTTTTAGGCTTGTACGCATAATTATTTCTTTTCAGTTGGAATATGTAATTATTTGTTGAGTTGAGTCAAATTGTAATAATTTTTAATTCTTGCACTTCTTTTACAATTTGATGTGTTGTTGAATGTTTAGCTTAGTTTATCATTTATTTTCCTGACTTATCGAGATCCTGATTTGGTTCCAAATTTTAATGATTTAGTACCCATTTAGTAATCGGATCCCCAATTATAGGGTGGCGGGTCGTTACAAATCTGATATTGGCTTCTTACTGTCACGAGTATATTATAACCCCCAAATGAATCCTCCAGCATTTCATCATCTGTAATTGCATTAGTTGGGGAGTAAATCATTGTAGTACATACAACCTACATGTGTTTGGACAAGGTGACCTGCTAAACCCTGATGCATCAAAGTATTAGGACAATGAAGAAAATGATGCTACTCAGGATTTCCCATCCATCCTTCATTTTTCTTGCTCAAGCAAGTGATCATAGTAATTACATTAGGAACACGGATGATCCATTCATGATGCCAAATAATTTCAACCTAGAGATCAGTAGCTACACGCGTGTCTACTGGGACCAACCTCAAATCAGCTTATGAAGATCTGATGAATAATAAGGAGAATTCAGTTTGAGGCAAAACTGCAAGTTATTTCAAAATGCAAAGCATTCAAAATACATCCTATGCATTAGAGACAATGTCAATATATGAAATAAAAATACAAAATGAACTTGAATATGAAAATAAAGAGCTATATACCCAAATGATGTGCATAATTGCATATTCTAATATGACAACATCAAAGGTAACAAACAATAACCATCTTATGAAAGACATATCCAAAAAGAAGGAAAAATCTGTATTATGATCCTTGTCCATTTTCATGGTCAATTTATGGCTCATACTATTCCATAATTTGAAAATTTTCATGTCTGTCTGAAGCAAAACCACCATGCACTTGGTCCTAGATTCATTGCCAGTGTAGCCTTAGAAAGAAGACAGCTGATTACATTTGATCTACGGGTGGATAATAGAACTTCAAGTTTGAGAACACATTTAATGGACCGATGCTCCCAAATTTTCCTAAACTAGAAGCTAAAGGAGTGAACCAAGCAGAAAAGCCAAATAAAATGTTATAAGTAAATTTGTACTTTTTTTGTCTTCTTTATTCAAGCCTTAGTAGCTATCCATGTGAGGCCCACACTAGAACCCCCACCTATGGTTATGTTGGTTTGGGAATTTGTACAAGTAGAGTGAAGGAAATAACCACACTTAATAAAAATCAATTGAAATGCCCATGATTTCACTCACAACAATTATATTCATTAATTTCACGATAATGTACATAGCTGATATAGAGTACGTGTCCCAAAAAGAGAGACTATCAATTTCATCAAAACAAAAAGTACAACTATGAAACTGACAGCAGCCTCTCGTTGATCAAACTGTTTCACATGACTCTAGTTCCCACCACTATAGACACGTTAATTTTGACATCATTTTAAGTAAATTTCATATCATATAATAATGCCTCAAAATGGTCTGATATTTAATTCATAGTTAATTTTTATTAATCTTTCTGGATTAATTATCTAAATGACATTGAGTCAGACAGACATAATTTAAGTTTATTAAAGAAATTCATTTTAACTCAGATTTTTAATCAAATATGAAGGATTCTAAAAGACGTCGACATGTGAAGACGTCATTTAGGGTTTTATTTCTTATTTCGATTATTAATCTAATTTTAATTAATTTATTAATAAACTAAAAGACGTCTGCTAGGCACGACGCCATTTAGGTTTCATAAACTGATTCTTCTTCTTCTTCCCGATGTTTATCCTTATATTAATTAAGCTAAAAGGCGTCTCTCTTGGGCGACGCGTTTTAGTTAATTACATATAATGATGAATTAGGTTGTGTTTATCTATTTCTTGGTTGGATTGGCTCCAAATTCCTTCATGTTAATCTTTAAGTAACCGCGGATGCACAAACTTAAGTTTATAAATACACAAGCTTATGAAGAAGAAAAGGTTATAGATTTTAAGAAAGAGAAGACGTCCAAACGCTGAAGGATCGAGGCACTGCGACTACTTCCAGGAGTCTTGAAGTAAGATTCGTCTTCTCTTTGTCCTTTCTTCATCCATTCAAGAACCAAGACTTTCCAGGGGCCATCCAACTCAGTTCTTCTTAATTAATATTCTCGTATTTTCATCACGTTAGCATATTATTTCATAATCTCATCACATCACTCCATGCAACACACAATCACTAGCATTATTTTCCAATCCATGTGTTAAGGGGTTTCAAAGACCACAAACAAGTGAGTTCATTTATTTAAGTTGCATGATTAGAATCATTATTAGAATAGATACTACCGCTATTTGAGTTTTTATTATTCTTTCCCTCTTTCTCTCTTTCTTTCTTTCCACCTTTTGCAAGGTACAAAAGGAGATCAAAAAGAAGGAATCAACAAGGAAATATGGACGATTCTCAAAGCCTCATAAGCATCCAAAGTAAGAACAAAGTCAGAAGGGCTCTTTTTCTTCAGCTAGTTGAAGGAGGAGAATCAAGAACCTCAACATCTCCCACGTCCAAAACAGGTAAGCGATCAATCCTTTTCTTTTGGAACTTTTTAGTCGAAAGTTTCTAGCAATCACATAGTTTTTAATAGGTTTATTTGTCACTTAATCAACAAAATTTTCATGATAATCACACATCACTATTTGAGCACTCACAACCACCTCCACCACTGACACCTCGTGACTCTACCACCCACATGAAACAAAACAAATAAGAAAAAGAGCGGCAGTGAGTCATATGCCTCATATAGGATCCTCCATGAGCCTAGCAATTCTCTACGAATCAAAATACATGATTTAGGAGCAATATATATGAATCACGTATGAAATAAACTATGAATTGCATAAGCATGGACATGATATTAATTTTAAAATAATAATTATGCAACCATCATAAAACATAATATGGTTAAAACACTTAACATACAGGTTTGTTTCTCAACAGTAATCAAACTAAAAGCGACAGGGTCACCAACATCACTAGTATAGTCGTATGCTTTGAAAGAGTGAAACTCAGCCAGGTATCTGCATGTTAACCTTATAGGGTGCTACCTCCACAATAGGTGAGGCATGTTAGTAGGACTAATCGGTCTCAACGGTTCATAAAATCGTAAAGTCCCAATTATAAGGTTGCCCGTGGTCCTGACATATCTCTCGATATTATGGTTGGGCTAACTTTCTGACCCTCATTCCGACAAGGATCTTAGTCATAATGAAGGAGAAATAACAACTATTGTGAGGTGTCGCCCTTCCCAAATTAATAAACAGTCTTATAGTCATACAATTGTACAGACATATAGTCTTACAATTATGCAGTTATGACAGTCTCACCGTCATATAGTCTTATAGACAGGACAATTGTACAGCTATACAGTCAAATAGTCGTAATAGTTGTATGGTCATGCAATTATGCAATTACATAATAATACCATTGCACAGTCATCACACAACCTACAGTCATAATAGTTGTACACTAAGTTAGTTAACAATTATATATTAAACAATTGTGTATCACGTAGGCATAATCCTTAAGAAAATCACGTACACAATATATGCATATCATGTCATGCTTACTGAGTAAGAAATACCTACAAATAACATACCTTCTCTAGTTTCATATTGAAAACTATGACATGCAGTATACTTAGAGTATAACATTACATATATGTATACACATCAATCCCCTACTAAATTAATTGATTAAATGTTAGACACATATGACATAGACCGCTCAGCCGTAAACTGTAAAATAGAAATAAAATCATTTTAGACACTTCCATCTTTATGCAATATGCAGCCCAATAAAGTTCAGAAAAATGCACCCCAAGATACCTTCACAGTTATAGACAACACAAGGCCCACTTCAAGCCTTAAATAGAAGATATAATACCACTTGAAACCCTACACCCAAGTGATATGTAAACCTATCCACAAATAATATGCAAACCTATCCACAACTGATAGAAAAACCCATTCACAAAACCTGTCCAATACAGGGAATAAGATCACCTATAAACTAGCCTTAAAGGATATGAAAACTATTCATAAAGGACATGAAAACCTACCCACAATTGACCCTTAATAATACATGAGTCAACCCAACAATAAAACTGTTCATTCAATATCAGAACCCCATCGTTTTACTGTGAACACTTAGTAAAAAGGACAGTTCTGCTGCAAGGACACAATCTCCATAATAATTTCATGTTTAATTGTTGCCCTAGATACAAACCTACTAAAGGCAGTCCATAGAAACTCAATTTTGCCTCTTTCTTTGCCTAAACAAAATGTCAAACAATAGCTCCTCTTGTTGGGGACTACAATTCCACTCCTTATAAACCAACACATAAAATTTAACATCAAAAGAAACATTGGACAATACCTCTGCTGTTAAGAGACTATGATTCTCATCTTAATTTGGGTGAAAAGACACCCAAAAGACAACAAAGCGAAGCCGCATAGAGAAGGACTGGGTTCAAGTCTCCTACCTTCTCTTGACAGCCCAAAAAGTCCCCTAAAGCTACTAGCTTTTAAGCAAAAAGACACCATCAACAGTAAAAACCCTATAGCATGCCACTGTAGCAATAGGCCCCCCTCTCTCTCTCTCTTTGCAACTCTCTCTCTCTCTCTCTCTCTCTCTCTCTCTCTCTCACACACACACACACACACACACACACACATTTTCTGTTTAGGACGAATAGCCCATATGGGGCTTTGTTTTAGTCTCCCCCTCCTCTAAAGAGGAGGTGTGAAGCTTCTAGGCGAGAGGATAGTGTTGCTTCCCTCTATTGGACTTGGGCTTGCCCATTAATAAGGTCCCATAAGACCTTAAATCCTTCTCTTAACAGGGTTTTTAAAACCTCTATACCACATCCCATTAAATCAAACCCAATAAACATCACAAATTTTCATAAAATTTCACACTTGTCTATCAACTAGTTTTACACCCTATAAGTTCATAATTATGTCTATACTTTCTCTATGTTTAAGTATATACCCCTAATGCTTTCTATTGGAAAATCAAATGCCTTTCTTTAAGGGGCATTAGTAAAAGTTATTGAGAAATGTTTACTCCTTTTCCTTGGGTTCTTCTAGGAAACTCTAAGGTCTCACAGTTCATCTGTCAAATTACAAGTCTTGATGCACGAGAACTTGTGAGAACCTAATGAAAATGTTATAAGTAAATTTGTACTTTATAGACTTCTTTAGTCAAGTCCTAGTATAATTGCGCATATGTGGTATTATGTCTTGATGGTTAGGGTTTTCTCAGAAACCTAAGAAAACAAAGTATTTTATCCTTTATTTTTATTGTTTTTAACTAGAAGGATGAAATGAAGGGAATATCTAGTAATTATTCCATAACTTTGAAGCTAAAGGATTATTTTCCATCTATATTTGGCAGGATATATATTAACAATGGCAGGATGGTGCATTTATTTCTCATAGAATTTTTATGGAGAAGGTTTCAGCCATATGTACACTGACTATTCATTTGAACATCATGTTGTTTAAGCAAGTTTTATCTATATAAACCATGATGCATCATAGACATGAATATGTTTGTTGAATGCATACAAAAAGAAATGAACATTACCTTTTGGTTGTCTTCCCAAGACCAAGAGAAAAAAGTAGTAGCAGGGACAACTCCCAAAACAACCACAATGCGGCCCGCAGCTGCACACCACCAACTCCAACAAAGGGTTGCAACAACAAAGGCAAGCCAAGCGACAACAACAAAAGCAGCCCCCACAGGAGCACCTAGGGCAGGCAGCCAAAGTGCCAAAGGTTGCAGCAGCAAAAGTTAACAAAAGCAACACCCAGTAGCAACAGTGGGGGGGACCAAAGGAGGCCTACGGTTCCCTTGTTCTGAACAGGGGCATAGCCAAGTCGAGAGAGAGAAAGAAGGGTGTGGAAGAGAGGAAACCCCCACCGGTGACTAGGGTTTTAAGAGAAAGAAAAAATTGAGAAACAAGAAAGACAGAAGTGTGTGGTTGAGAAAGAGAGAGAGAGAGAGAGAGAGAGAGAGAGATAACTAGTGAGGGGGTCCCACCAGTGCCCCCCCTCCACCGGTTTCTCTTGGACACCCCACCGGTGGGTGGGGGTTATTTTAGTAAAAAAATAAAATAAAGAAAGGGAGACAAAAAGAGTAAAAAGAGAAGGAAAAGAAAGAAGAGAGAGGGGGCTACCGATGGGGGGTTGGCTTCTAGCAAAGGAAAAAAAAGAAAAGAAGAGAAGGAAAGAGGAAGAAAAAAAGGAAAAGAAAAGGGGAAGGGGGGGGGGGGGGGGGGGGGGATGACCGGTGGGAGGGTACCACCGAGCAGACCCCCCACTGATGACACTCATCGATGGGGGTGCCACCGGCCCCCCTCTTACTCTCTCTCTTTCTCATACGCATCACTCTCTCACCTCTCTCTCTCTTTAAATGTAATTTAAGAAAAAGGAGGGAAACCACCTGTGGGGGGTCTCACCAGTGACATAACCTATCCCTCTCCCCTAGTTGGCTCCTCCATGCCACTATAAAAATCCCTCAAGGGGGCTGCTGCAAGGGGGAGGAAGAGAAAACGAGGAGAGACCTTGTGAAGGCTTTGAAGGAATTCTTTTGTGCTATCCACTTATTGTTTTCAAGGCAAGAAGAAGGAGCATCATTTTCTTTTGTTAGGCTTACGTGAATTCACTCATATTGGTTGAGTAATACTTTGTACAAGTCCATGCTTCTTAGACTTTGAATTGTATGTAATGGCTTATAATCATTTGAGTCATTCATGTTGAAATTTTTTATTAAGTGGGTGACTATGTGCCACTAATCAAATGAACTTCATAAATCATGATTGAACTTTAATTTTATGGACATAATAAAATTACCAAATATTCTTGTTAACGAATTATTGCAATCACATATGACCTTGATTAAATAACCGTGTTGGGTCATTTAAAGGATCCTTAATGGTTTTAAGTGAAACTTACTATGAGCCACACTAAAATACTCAATGGACCATTAGTGTGATTTGCTTAGAGCCATGTTAAAGCACACCCAAAAGGTCATATTATCCTTAATAGATTTTAGTTAGACCTGTCAGTAGCCTTTAGGTTAAAGGATACCTTAAGGTTATCCACATTCACTAAAGGATACTTATTGGATTTAAGGTTCCTCAATAATTCCTACGTGGATCTGCTAATGTCCTTTTAAATATTTTAAGTATCCTTTAATGATTCTAAAAGGGAGTGCCATAAACGCATCACCCCGATGTGCATCCTTTTAAGTATCCTTTGAGGATTTTGAAGGAATGAGCAAGCTTATTATCCAAATGCGCATCCTTTTAAGTATCCTTTAAGAATTTTAAAGGGAATGTCATTGACATGTCAGCGAAGTATGTAACCTCTAAATAACCTTTAAGGATGTCAAACTGAACTTAATGCTGACGTGTATCCTTTAAGAATACAAAGCCACTTAAAGGGGCATAAGTGACTTGTTTCAAGGTTACTTGGCATAATAAGTCATGGCCTCGACTTATTAACTTAAACTTATAATGCATTAATGTGTGACTCATATTTAACGACATCTTCATATAGTTAATCAAGGGTTGTCAATCATTTGATTGATGTAATTAACACTGACTAAGGTCAGGGAGGAGAGGTCAAATTTACATATCTACACACCCGATCCAAAATGCTAGACTCTCTAAGAACTCATTCCAAGTTCTCAAAGTCTACCTTAAAATAAAACACATAAATTAAAGCGCGAGGGTTTAAAGTCTCCCTTACATTCCCCACACGTACTTAAAATAATCTCATGAAAGATTTGGCAAGAATCAGTTTTGTCATGTATATTTATTCAGACAGTAGCCACGACATGGAACTAGTTTAAATCAGAGTGCCCAAATTGCACTAACCACCACTCAAGGGATCCTAGTCAACTAACTAAGTCTTGCGACAAATAGGTGGAAAATCGCAATGGTTTGGCTCACTGAACCCTGTGACTTGATTGATGGAGTTAGCAAGTTCAAAAAATTCATTGAACTGTGGGATCCAAAAGAGTATATTACTCAATGACTTCAATCATTACTTTTGTTTTCATATATTGAACAGTAGACAAATCAAACGGCCAACTACTGCATTCCTTTTTTAGATGCAACAATCAACATGCTTCAATACAGTAATACTTGAGCTAGTTATCAATAGAGAAATAATTGAGCTAATTACAAGTACTGAAAGTTCACTTCTTATCATATGAGTTGTGCTGGTAGTTGTTGAGGATTCATCAATCATGTTTTCGTCCTTAACTTGCTTACTTTCATATTCACGCATGGTACCCTTTGGCATTTTGTCTGAAGTAACATATGAGCTCCATGTCGACTGAGAGTTCACCACTACTAATGGATTGATAACAAATCCACTGTTAAGTTGAAAACCTTGCTTTTCCCACTTGAAAGCATTTTTAATTCCCTTGTCCACAGTGTTACGCCACTCCAGCCAATGGTGAGGTTCTAGAGATTGAAAGCCTAGAGGAGTATCTGCCTTCATTTCTCATCCAGAACTTTGAGCTCAAGAATATTGCACCAAGAATTTTGCAACAATGTACTGAGGGATCAATGCTAGGCATTCTTCCTAAAGTCATGGCCAAATCATAGGAGATCTCATCTAGTGCCATCTCAAGACCATGAACTCTTGTCTCCAGTGAATGTATACCATTTTGTGAGTTCCCAATGAATCTTTAAGAACAAAAGACAAATTAAAAATATGCAATTAGCAAGTACAAGAGTAGATATAAACAAACATATAAACTAGCCCATGTTGAGTTACTAGAAGACATCCCAAACATAAAAGCAATGTCATTCTCACTCACCATGTGCACAAACATGATGTGATTTGGACCTTGAAGAAACTAAAAGACATCCCAAATCACAAAACCAATGTCGTTCCCACTTACTAGGTGCACAAGCACCATGTGCATGCATCAATACATGGCAAGCATAACCTTGCCAACCTAAAGCACTAAAAACAAACCAGCTCCATTCCCATACCAATATCCTAATCCAACCGCGCAGCCAAAATCTTTGGATTGTGCAAGTGGCTTTTTCTGACGAAATCCCACATTTTGTATCAAATCAAGGGGCGTACAATGTCATAGAGGCCCATGCCCTAAGTGGGTCAGACTTATCACTTGTACACAATAACTTCATCCATACTTTAGAGAGTAATTGATGTGAATTCAAGTCCAACACAAGTTTTGTTGTGCTCAGAAGCTTCCCAGAGCCCGTTTGAGGTGTAGAGCATTCTTAAGGGAATCTGTAGGTATTTTAATTGACCCCATTTGGAGCCCGTTTAACATATTTTTTATTTTTCTGAATTTTCGGTGTGTTTTTCTATTCTTCAAGAATTTTTAATGCAAATTTTCATAATAATTATCTAGTTAGAGCAATTGAGTCTGTCTTAGAGTTAGGTAGTCATGTTTAAGTCAGAAAGATCCTGATACATTATATATATGTATGTATTATGTCTTTTTAATTTATGGATGAATTTTAGAACTAATTTCAATTATTTATGGTGTTCTTTATGTGTGACGAAGATGACAACCCTATAATGAGGTTGAATCTACCCTGCGATTGCGTCGTGTAAGATGTGTAGGGTTTAGTGAAACCCCAAGATCTCGTTTGCAGTGGAAGAATAAACAAAAATGGATCCCAAAAGCCACACACTGGGCTCCGATCAATGCAACAAATGGATCTAGAAGTTTTCGGGTTTTCACCTGCATAGAACATGTCATTCTACGAAAGTCAATGCCAATCTCCTCGAACGCAAAGCTGTACAAGCGACAACCTCTAGAGTTAGATCCACACGGATCCTTCGCAGCAACGGTACCTTTCTCCTTGAACAACGTAGAGCCTCGGATCTACCATCTCGATCCGCATGCATCAAGACCGAGAGAGAGGGGGAGAGAGAGGCGAGATGTGCTTTGAAGAGAAAGGGGGTAGGGCGTGTGTGTATGGCTGCTTGGCTCCCTCTACCCCAAACCCTAGACCATTAGTTAATATATATATTATTAGCCCATTTCTAAAGAACCCTAATAATATAGGTATTGCCTATATGCCCTTAATATTATTGTACATATACTTTTAAGCCTTTTAATGATTTTTTTCCTAAAAGTGTAAGGACCCGCCACCCTATAATCGGGGATCCGATTACTAAATAGGTACCGAATCATTAAATTTGGAGCGAAACCAGGATCTCGATAAGTCTGGAAAAAATAAATGATAAACTAAGCTAAATATTCACATCACATCGAATTGTAAAAGAAGTGCAGAAATTAAAATTTATTAAAATTCGATTTGACTCATCAATTAATTTCATATTCCAATAGAAAAGAAATAATTAAGCGTACAGGTCAGAAAAGAAAATAACAACTACATCGGGGCATACCCCGGAACAGCGGCTGCTAGGGCGCAACCCAAGGCAACACTCTCCTCGCTACGCCTGCTTGGAACCCTCACCTGAAAACCGCATGGGGTGAATCTCATCGAAAAAGACTCAGAGTAAGGATCCTTCGATCCCCACCACCCACAAGTGCAATACACAAATATAGGCAATTTAACTAAATAAAGCAGAAAACACAACTCTTAGATTTCGATATAAAACACATGCATTCATAACAGCAACATGCACGACTCTGAAACGACTCCACCACGGAGTCCACAACTACCGTCTCGACTAAACACACAAACCATGCGGCCGAACACGAAAAACACCGACCCACTGAGACCAAACAGCAACCCCTAAGATAGCGCGCTGGCTACTCTGGCCTGACAAGCTTCAGGTGGTTCTGCTTCCTCCAGCATGAGTGACACTCCGAATGTACCACTCCCACACCGGTACTAGCTATACCCCGGGGTACACCAGGTGACCCTCTCTCTAGGCGTCACCCCACCACTCTTACACCGGCGCCGTGTCACTCCCACACCGACACAGGGTGCCTAAGTGCTAACAACTGTCACTCTAGGCCCACGATCGCACAAAACGCAACACGGTGCGATCCGATCATGTAGAAATCATCATCCTCGAGTATGTTTTCAAACATGCATTTATCCAAACTATCTAACAATGTAAACACATGTTAATTGCATGCTTCAATGAGATTTTATTTTAAATCGCGTCGCCCAAGGCCGATGTCATTCAAGACCCCTAAACTAGTTCATGCGAAAACTGGCCTCGAAAGATAGCCTAAAACGCGTCGTGCAAGGTAGTCATCTTTTAAAAGGCGTCGCTGTCCCTAGTCGCCTAATCACGACAGAAACAGAATCAGGCCTCAGGGTGATCCGAACTAAAATGCGTCGTGCAAGGGGGTCGGAGTTTGAATGGCGTCGCTGTCCCTGGACTCTATTCAATCCAGAGACAGAGTATATTATCTGGAATAAATCGCATCGTGGGTGGAAGCCGTCTTTTAAATGGTGTCGTTGTCCCTAGACGCCATTTAACCCTCACATACAGGTTCTCCCTCCGCCTCCTCCCAATTCACAAGGTGGGATTTTCTCTCCCAAATGGCACAAAAACGCCATAAAATAAAGGAGTAGGAGGATAACCCAAATATCCAATAAAAACCCACCATTCCTAATTTTGTGATATTAGCATTTTCACCCTGAAATTCCCCTAAACATGCTTGAAAGCGGGAAAATATGGTTTTAAACAAAACATTGCGAGGATCGTCACCCTACCGGTTACTCGAACTCCTCCGAGCTCCAAGCCGCTGAACCGCCACGCCACGAGCCGCCGCCAGTACCATCGTGGACACCGTTACTCCATCGGGACGTCGGCCGCCGTCTGGAGAGAAATGCGCCGCGGAGGAAGTGGTGGTGGTAGTGGTGGAAGTTAGGAGGTTGATGGAGTGGAAGGAGAGGAAGAATGGGGAGAGGAAAGGAAGGAGAAGGGGAGGGGGGCACAGGATGGATCGGAGGGGAGAGGGAGGAGAGAGAGAGAAATGGAGAGAATGATGGAAAGGAGGGAGGGTTCGCGGGGTCAAACTGAAACTAGATAAAACACGTCGTCCAAGACCGACGTCATTCAAACGACAAGACGGGTCGTACACTGACATACCAGGATCGTACCCTAAATGGCGTTGTCCATACAAGACGCCATTCAGACGAAAAGACCGGGGCCGTACTCCCGCGGCCGAACACCAGCCTAAAATCAAGGAGTTCAACATCGAAACTGACCCGATAACCAGATCTGAAACCTCAATCCTTAAAAAAAGAATCTTAGGTTTATTATATTTGTCCATACGATAATATCCCATTATGCAAGAATAAATTGTGTATGATCCTCTAGGCCCATAATTACTCATATTTTAAGATCCATTAACTTCTAATCTAATTAGAAGTAAATTAAATTAGTTATTCTCAATAACCGTTTAATTTAATCCGGACCGATGATCACGTTGGGTCAAGCAAATCTGCGTGATCCCAAAGGACGCTGGGTTCAATAACACCCTATTTGGTACCTGTCAGTCTTTAGTTGTCGCATCGCTATAATCCCTCATTCGTTCTATGAGTCCGATACAATTGTATTGTTTGGTTATTGTCAAACCACTAGAGATCGTGTTGTCTGACCATGACCTCCTCAATTACTTCATGTTCGTTCCAAACGAACCGAAACTACCCTAGCCAGGGGTTTAATGAAACGTCCATGTCATGACCCTTCAATTGTCCGAAATATACCTGACAGTAAGTGATCCCCTTCTTGAACATTAGCAGTCTTCACATGTATTTCAATATGGCTAATAATTTGGTGTTTCATGACTTATGAATAAAGTCACTTAACCAAAACTCAGACCATATTGGTCCTCACACAAGACCCTATTAATGTCTCAGGTCTAAGGATCAATGATACTACTGAAGCAAATGGATCTTCAGTTGACGTTAGGTATAATTAACTATTTGAAGATCCATCAGCAGATCAGTTCAGTAGACATCTTCCTAGGATGAACACCCACACATATGCGCTGATGCCCCGCACCTGTGACCGTGAGATTGATCATCTACACATCATGTGTGCCGATTTACAAGTAATTAATGTCCTAGGGTGATTACTCTCCAATCGGGAATACTTTAAGGTATGTGTCCATGTATAGTCAAACCCACATTCGAGATCCTATCTTAAATTGACTTTACAATCACATATCCTAGGGACAACGTAAAGCAATTCACATATTACAAATATATGCTCTAATTACCACTTACTATGTCGAACAAGATTGTACATCATATTGGCCCTACCCGGCCCAGAATTGGCTCGTCGGACACCCAAATACTAGCAATCTCCCACTTGTACTACAACCAATTGCTCATAGTTTTGAGGCCCATTTTATCCCGATGACGCTCAAACATAATATGTGACAAAGGCGTAGTCAATGGGTATGTGCTATTGTCTTCTGATGGTACTCGTTCTACCACCACATCTCCTCCTACAACAATCTCTCGAATCAGGTGGATGTGGATGCCCAGAATGTCCCCCACTTCCTTCCGCGGGAGGCCTCCATCCGTCGTATAGCAGCAGCGATAAGGTGTTAGGAATTAAAGAGTGTGATCGCCAAGAGCATTACCTTGAAGTAAGTTGATCGCGTCTTGTTGGAGCGGGGGTTATGGATTCCTCTTCTCTGCCTCTGGCCGGCCAAAGGGAGAGAGCTCGGTAGTCCACGCACAAACTGTGGTAAGAGCCCCTGAGAAAAAAGACAAAACAAAGTAAAGAAAACCCAATTAGAACTGTGATATGCAGACAAATAAACAAGTTAAAATTGAAAGAGGACGCACCGGATGGGTGTTCGGGAAGGGAAGGTGAGCATATGTTATGGCCACCCACCTCCCGTTTTTTGTTTGGGACCTCTGTTAAAGTGGGTGCTAAGTCATCCTAAGATGCATGCAATAAAGTGTACGTGTATGCCATGGTGAAAAGGTGGATGGGTTGTAGTAAAAGGGGACTATCATATATGGTAAATAGGAGAATGCAGTAAAGAGGGGAAGAGTTAGAAGAACAAGCCCGTGTAGGAAGGATTCCTGGTGCTCCTGTTCTGCTACCTGCAACCTCTAGACTTGCCAACCTCTAATTTTTCAAACCCCCCCCCCCCGAGAGGAGTAAGAGGGTTTAAATAGAGTGCCAGAAATTGGGAGAAAATAGAGGTTTAAATCCCCGTTAATCCCCCAAGAGCCAATAGAATATGCTCAATGACTGGGGATCGTGCTTGCGGCAGTCACCAGAGTGGAGAGTGATCGGAGTAGTGGGGGGTGAGGGACGCGAGAGGAGGAGATCGTAGGAAGACGAAGTCAAGCTGAAAGTGGGTGATGGACGGCCAACTATTTTGCCTTCCACTTTCGTGGAAGGCCACCAAGTTGGCCTTCCGCGAAAAGGTAGAAGGCAGCATAGCTGGCCTTCCGGAGGTGGAAGAATCAAGCTGGCCTTCCGCGAAGGTGGAAGGCAACCAAGTTGGCCTTCCGCGGAGATGGAAGGCAACCAGGCTGGCCTTCCGTGGAGGTGGAAGGTAACCAAGCTGGCCTTCTGTAAAAAGGTGGAAGGTGACCAAGCTGGCCTTCCGCAGAGGTGGAAGGCAACCAAGTTGGCCTTCCGCAGAAAAGATGGAAGGGGCGAGTGTTGGTTAATGGGTTTGACTACTAATGGTCTGAACAATGGGCTAAATGGGATGGGTTAAAAGGCAATGGGCTAATGGTAATGGGGAATTTAGGACCATAAGGTGTCCAAAATCGAATGTCTACAAATGCCCCTTCGGGACACCTATTTTGCAGTGGAGTGGAGCGAAATGATAAATAGGTGTTCTAAAAATCGAACCTGATTTTGGGAACCCTAGAGAAAGGGATGAGCTACACCCAAGGATGATATGCGAATGTGACGAATGTACGAGAATTAGTTATTTGGACTACAAGGGTGATTAGAAATAGAAACAAAATCCATACTGGAAAATCACAATCTGTGGGACCCTCGGGTGCTGGAACTGTGAGGCCTTGGTGCACTAGGATGCAACAATCTAGCCCAAGGGGATCTCAAGCAGGAAAGATGGTGGGGTGTGACTTGAAAAGGTCTCAACACAACGGACGCACGATGGCCTGGCGCATCACATGATCGCCAAGTGTGAGAATCTCAAGCACACGGATTAGGAAAGGATAAGGTCTTGCAATTCAAAGAGCTAACAAACGAACAGTTGTCAGAATCACAAATCACCAAGGGGATAAGCAAAGTGATGAATCGTGGTCATTGCCCCCAGGTGGGAATGAATTTTCTTGTGGACGATGCTTATGCAATGCATGCTGGTTTAAAAATTAGAAAATAAATTCCTAATCTAAATGTGAACAGTAGGAATTTATTGGCCTTTCGAATAACTTGGGGAATATAGACTCCTCATTGTTTTGTTTAAAGAGGAACTCAGAGTCTATATGCCCAAAGTTATTAGCCTCCTATGTCTTAAATCCTATTTGCCTTGAATTTCCTACAGTTGCATTAACGCACATCAGCAATAAGCTTAGCATTTAAATGTCAAACTGCAAGAAAGTAAAGGCTAGTTTCGAGTCGAAGCCGATGCGGAAGATATGGCCATCCTACTAGTAGAATGCCAATCCGATATGGCTTCGACTAGATCTAAAAAAAGGTTATTCAATCAATTTATTCATATAGAGTAAAGCAAGAACTTTACATATGTTTCGACAAGATGTGGCATTTTACAGCAAAGGGTGGAAAGCCAAAGAGCATGCCTTCTACAAAATTGGAAGGCCAAAAAGTGTGCCTTCCACAAAAGGTGTGGAAGGCCAAGTAGCACGCGTTCCATGAAGGTGGACGGCCACAAGGTATGCCTCCCACGGAAAAGGTGGAAAGCCAAAGAGGATGACTTCCATAAAGTTGGAAGGCCAAAAGATAAGTCGTCCACAACAAGTTGGATGAGCATGTCTTCCGCTTTTCGTGAAAAGTGGAAAGGTCCAAAGTTTATCCTTACGGCTTTATAAGAGGTCAACCTGACAACTTTCCATTATCCCTTAGAACCTTTTATAGATAACTATGGCCTCCTCTTCTTCTCGTGCCGCCACAAGAGATCCTAGGGTTCTCTCAGACATAGACGGCCATCTTAGGAACCTGTTGGCACACGAGAAGGTACATCGCTGTCCTTTCCCCCCTTTATAGATATTTGATCACTTACTTTTTCTCCTTTTGACTTGCAGCCTATTCCTGTTTCCCTGATGCGAGACACACTCAGAGGTATGCGTGGCTTTCTGACCTCATTGATGCCATCACACTGGACATGAGGGTATTCATGCACAGGTGGAATCTAACCCGGATGGTCATGTTTGCGAAGCGGCTAAACTACATGCATTGGCATTGGGAGAGTCTGGGCGCGCTACTCGAACTGTGGCATCCGGAGACGCACACATTCATCTTCTGTGAATTTGAGGTCACAATTTTGTTGGAAGAAGTGGAACTCATCTATGGTTGGGGTAGCCTAGCTGCTGGTGATCTCGCTGATTTGCCAGCCTGGATGAAATTTTTGCCGCATGAGCGACAGGCAGAGGATTCTTGTCGACCGTCTTACATACTGGTTGATCCAAGAAATCAAGCGCATAATAATCAAGCGGGAAAGATTGATGCGGGGACTATGTTTGGTCCCCAGAGGTACCTTGTGGTTTCCGTCATATGTGGGCGTGATGAGCTTACTTTGGTAGGGGAGATCCATTGCCCCAGTAGTTCTGGCCGATCTATATGGCGGCCTCAATGGCATGTGCATGGGACAAGGCGTGAAGGGGAGCTTGTTTATCCAGCAGCTGTAGGTAGAAATGCACATGTGGTTTGATTTTTATGAGACAGTGACTATAGCCTCCAGGATTTTTTAGCACAGTGCGTGGTATCCGGCACGGTCGCTTCTCGGTCCTGAAGATCAAGTCAAATACCTCACAGCTCATTTGAAGACGAGGGACGACTGGCGCAATTATCTAAACTTCTTAGACCTAGAAAAGTTCATCTTCGTTCCAATGATTCTTAGAGGCCTAGAATTCACCACAAGGGCCTCGAATGATCGTGAACTTTGGCTAGTGGGTCCAGATGAGTTAGTCTTGTATCAAGGTCACTGCTGCCACCTTTGGATCGGAATTCCAAGACAAATACCACTTCCCACCTTACATGACATGTTGATCGTGCCGAGGCACACTGGGTATGTCAGGGAAGCGAAGGTGACGGAGTGACTTCAACGTACATGGCGCCACCATTCCAAACTTACTAAGGCCAAGATTGATGTAGGGGAAGCTCCTGAGGTCGTGAAAAAATATGTGAAGTATTTAGAAAATGTTCGTCCTGCTGTTTTCGTTTTTTTCATGGGCCGCAGAGCCTTAGAATGATGTAAACATCATTTTATTATTAAAATAAAGAGAGTCTTTTCTTCTTATTGTTTCTGTTGACTTAACAGGAAATTTGATGTGAAGAAAAGGTGGATTTACCAAGGCCACTTTGCGGACTGCCGCAATTAAGGCCGTCGAAGTGGCCGGGCAGCCACTCACCCGGCCGTCGACCAGGGTGGGCGGCCCCTCGCCCAGCTGTCGGTCGGCGCAGGAGACCCCGCGCCCAGCCGTTGGCCGGTGCGGGCGGCCCACTGCCTAGCCATAGGCCGGGGTGGACCTGGCCCTGAGATCGCGAGCCCCCTTTTTAAAAACCCTCTCCCCTTTTCAAACCCCCTTCCTTCTCAAACCCCCTTCCTTCTTCCTCCTTCCCTCTTTCTTCCTCTTCCATTCTTTCTCCTTCCTCTACCCCCCCTCTCTTCCAATGGTTAGAATGAGGTTGCCCCAGTTCTTGATGCAACGGAGCAACGATGAGGAAGAAGAGATAGTGCCGGAGACCGGCGGCGGCGAGCGTGGTGGCGATGGTGGCGACGAGCGAGGCGAAGACGGCGAGCGTAGTGGCGGTGGCGTCGTCGAGCGCGGCGGGCAGCGAGGGCGAGGAAGAAGACGAAGGCGGAGATGGAGAAGAAGAAGAAGAAAAAGAAGAAGGAGAAAAAGGAGACGAAGGGAAAGAAGACGACGATGACGAAGGAGATAGAGGCATGGAGGAGGAGGCACCAGAGAGGAGGGTTAGAGATTTTCATTTTTCAAAAAAAAATTGGTGAAAATAGACAGTCGGGGCCGCGGCTAGACGGACGGCCGACGCCGTGGCCGCCCGCCTTGGCCGACGGCCGGCGATGCAGTCGTCCGCCTAGACAGATGGCCAGGGCCGCGGCCGCCCGCTGAGACGGACGACCGGTGCCATGGCCGCCCGTCAAGGAGAACAGCTGGCGCGTGGCCGCCTGCTGGGGTGGATGGTTGGTGTCGTGGCCGTCTAACTTGGTGGATAGTTAAGCCCAAATTTCCCTTAAAAAAAAGATTAAATTTGTTTTTCTTATTTGTTTTATTAATTGTGCAGGGTCCCCAGAGGATTCGCGGCAGAGTCTCCTTGGATTTCGTCTGGGCCTAGTACCATGCTCTGCCGGATCGGCTTCGATTCCAGGTGGATGAGTTCGGGTTTGGGCCACTCTTCCGGATTCGACCATTCATGGTGGATGTACCATTTCTAGTGGCTTTGCGGGAGCGGTGGGATGACCAGTGCTGAGCCTTCATCATGCTGTGGGGGCATATGCTGCCTACTCTTGAGGACGTGGCATTCCTGACAAGACTGCCAATAGTTGGTGACCCAGTGGTGGCTCCCGAACTTAGAGACTATAGGCAACTTGCATATCAGCTTCTGGGCCAAGGATTCTACAGGGTCCAAGGAGTGTTAGCCCACATCCCACTTGGCCATTTCGCATGGTCAGTAGGGCTGAGTCGGGTGTGGCGGAAGCCTTGCGAGGCACTCGGGGCGTTTGCCGAGAGGGTAGAGACACTTCTTGACCTGGAAGGTCGTTTGGATGAGCAGAACTTGTGGATCTTCCTCCTCTTCTTCTTTGGGAGACTATTGTTCGCAACAGCTGCGGACAGAGTAAATTTGAAGTATCTGCTACTACTACAGGACCTTCAAGTAGCAAAGAAGATGGCCTGGGGAGCGGCGATGCTTGGCCATCTCTTATTCCATCTGGTTAGCTTTCGTCGAGGATCAGGAAATCTAGGCGGGTTCACTCCTTTCCTATAGGTGCTTTTCTTAATCCTTTGATCCCCCTTTTGTTCATGTTTTTCAGTATTGACTGTGTTTTCCTCTCTAGCAAATCTGGGGTTCCGCTTCTCCATTGGTCGTGGGACGATTCCTGTGGATCGTGAGGGGTGGACCCCTCTAATGGCGCGGTGGGAGGTGATTATAGACCGTCACCCCGTCTTGCATGCCTAAAAGAGATCTGCGGCTAGCTTGACTCCTTCCCTCCTCATATGGTAAGTGTTTCCTATTAAGCCTTTATTTTTGCTAAACAAGATTGACTTTGTGCTTAAATAGGTTGTGTAGATGCCTTATGTGGAGGAGGATGTTTGTAGTCAGCCGTGGGTAGCGCAAGGCCTCTCTCAATTCAAGTGGAAGTGCCCCTACTGTGCGTGAACATATGTGATGGTTCTTCGTCCGAGTGGCCTACCGCACCGGGGATGGTACCAGCCCTTGCTAGTATTGCCAGATTATCCTAACATGAATCACAGTCGTCGCCGATCGTCTGCAATTGGTCAGGATTGGCAGGTGATTCGGCGGGCAGAGATTAAGGTATCGCACCGCATAGGAGTCACTTTGACAGAGCATAGGGCTTTGTGGGACAGTCGGGCATACTTTGAGGATTATATTAAGCGATATGGGGATTGTCTATACCTTGACGTTCGACGGGTAAGAACTCCTTGATCTTTCTATTTCACCTATCGCCTCCTACTTCACTTTTTCTGACCGAATTTTGGTTGTGTTTTAACAGATGCCGGAGATTGAGGCAATGCAGATCCTGAAGAACCAAAACGCCGGCTTGAGTCTCAAGTTAGCCAACATGCATAGGCAGATCCAGGAGCTGGTGAGTGATATTTGGATTCTGTAGGAACTTAGGTGAAAACAGCTTTTTATTTAAATGGTGTTTATGATGCAAAGAGGAATGCTTGCGAGCTAGGGATGGCGAGGGGACCCTGGCGCAGGATCATCTTCGCAGGGGCCAGCATCCCTTGCAGATTGGGAGGCACGGCTGCGTGATGCCCTGCATAGGGCCGAGACCCGAGAGGCGGATCTAGTGCAGCAGGTGAGTACCGTTATTTCAAGTGTTACTTCAATCCTGATTGAACTTATGTGACATCTCTGATATTTCTTGTAGCGCCAAGAAGTCGAGGCAGCCTTAGCTAGAGCAGCAACAGTTGAGGAGAGGGCGGCCCAAGCAAGGGAGCTGGAGGAAATCAACCGGCAGCTCTGAAAGCAGGTGCTTCGTGCTGAGGAGCGAGCAACCCGTGTAGAGGCAGCGGGAGGATCCCATTCTGATGTGTACTGGGAGGGGGTGATGGCTGACCTTCGACAAGAACTCACGAGAGCTCAGGCGGAAGCAAAGGAGGTGGAATTCAAGTACCGAACTCTGTGGGACCGGGCAATGAAGAAAGGAAGAGATCGAGCTGCGAGGTCCAGTGCCCAGAGTCCGGGGGCTCGCTCGTCTGCTCCAGCTCCCTCAACCTAGTTGGGGCCAGTCGGGAGTTCAACTTATAGGGACCTCGACTCCTTATTTGCTGAGGACGTGTAGGGGAGGTACCGGCCTGCCAGATCTTCGGGTTCTAGTCCGCCGATGTTCGGGCAGCGCCGCATACGGGAGGATGATGTGGAGAGCCATATGAGACACTCCTCTTGCGGAGGAAAAGATGATGAGGGTGAGGGCGAGAAGAGGGACTGATGTTTATGATCAGGGGTATGCCCCTGCATATGATGTATGAACTCATGTTTGCCACTGTATTTCATTGTTTGTTATATGGGCATTTCAGTCTTCTTCCATTCATACCTATTCTTCCTGCATGCACAACATTAAAGGGGAAACAATTAGTAGTATATGTTTTCGGCCCCTTGGCCAAAAAGAGCAACTACCTTTTCCCTAGCCTTCGCATAGGGTCAAGGGTCGTGTCCTACTAACCAGACAAGAGCAATAAAACTGATGCGACAAGCAAATATGCAAATGTTGGCGGATATTAACAAATAAGGTGTGTGATGTGGATGTCTTTAACGAATGAAAACATGTTTTTGATTCCGCCTACCTGGTGACTGCCTCCTTGAAAGAGAGATGCCCTGAACCGCTAGATGATAGGGGCATATCCACCTGACCACCACCAGATTATGATCGTAGTATGATCAGTTTTTCGGAATTGTCAATAGGTGGTTTACATTATGGAAGAAACAAATGTATATGTGATATTCTTGTGAGCAATCACGTATAGCAGGAATTACATGGTTCGGTTTATCATATTCCTCTCTTCTCATCATAATATTTAGAGATTGGTCATGGAGAGAAGGCAACGACATCATCATAGATGCATGTACGTTTAGGACTATAAATGATACTTAGTCCTTTTGATTTTTGGTCTCTTGCTCATATTTTGAAAATAGAAGTAAAAATGCGAAAAGGCTTTCAACAAATAATTCGATGTAGAAGTATTAGTGGTAGCCTGTACTAAGAAATTATATAGCTGACAATTTTATATGTTAGTGTTAATATCAAAATTGTATGTCTTCCATTTAATATTTAGCAATTTTAAAAATGTGCAATTGGAGGTGTACTTACCCTCTCCCCTCTCCTACATCTTCATCTCCATTATTTTCTCTTTTCTATTTCCATAATCTCTTTCTTTTCTCACTTTATTTCTCCTCTTTCTATTGTTCTTCTCTCTTCTGAAAAGCGATGGATTCCACCAATTGATAGGAGTAGCTTGGAGCGGATAAAGGAAGAGGATGCTAGATTAATTTTGGCTCCACACACACCTCAACAAACATTTAAAAGTAGTTTTAGTCACTGCTTGTTTTTCTTTTCTTTTTTTTGGGTAGGTTAAAATTTTAGACTTTTTGCAAATAACCCCTAATAGATTCTATATTTGTGGATAACTATGTATTTGTATATACCCTATTAATTATGGTGGTATTTGCATGTAACCTGCTTAACTATAATGTTTATTTTGAATTTTACCTGAGTGAAAATCTTATTACCTTATATAAAATATGTGAACGACATTTCAATATGAAATTAGGGTTTTTGAAAATAACCCACTAAAAGATTGCATATTTGCATTTAACCCCTTGTATAATTCATATTTGCATATAACCCCCTAAACTATGGCGATATTTGCATATATCCCACTTAATTATGTGAGTTTACTTTGAATTTCACCTAAATTAAAATATTATTTCCATACAAAGAATATGTGAAGCTATTAATTGAAAATGCTACTAGCACCCTCAATTAAAATACAAACATCTTACAAGAAAAATCACATAAGCATATATCCGTAAACTTGTCTTATATATTTAACATCAAAAATTTTATTTTTATTAGTACATAAAATAAAAATATTAAAACTGAAATAAAATTCAAAACAAACTATATATTTAAGGGTATTATACGCAAATACTACCATAGTTAATTGAGTATTTTTCAAAGAAGTATGTTCTTTATAAAAATAGTTCAACTTATTTTATGTTATGTATTTTTGTAATTTTTAAAACAATTCTATGTACTACGATATTAATTTTCATTCTTTGTTTTTCACGAAAACCTTTTTATGGATTTAAGGTAATTTATTTGGGCTGATTTTTTTCTCGATGTTAGACTTGATGACATTGTATACACAAATTTATTTTCTACCCTGATAGTTTCACTTTACAAATATATAAAATAAATTTAGTTTAAAATAAAAATAGATTCCGATATAGTATTATTAAGTATTATTTTAATTTAATATTTCTTTGACAATCAAAATTCCAGTTTCTCATGCAGTGTGTGTGTATAGCGATCAAAATGCTAGCTTTTCGTGCATACTAAATTTCCTCTAAAAGAATCTAAAGGAACAATAGGATGCAAGCTGAAAGACTAATCTAGAGATTAATGTCTGATAGGATATACCTGTTAATTAACCTAAGGAACCCAGACGATTTATTTTTCAAAAATAAAAGACGGTGGAGCAAGTGTTTCTGTGATCGAAAATTCCTAAGGAGAGGAGAAACATCATTGGATGGCAAAATAGATTTCCAATTTTAAAATTTCAAAAAATGCTCCAAAATCTGACCGTTGGGCTTTATATCCCCCTTGCTTCCCTCATAAACCCAAAACCCCCATTCTGTGCGCACAGCGAGCGAGAGAGAGAGTGAGAGAGAGAGAGAGCAATGGGCGGCCTCGCCGGCAGAGGCGCGCAGCAGCAGCGCCTCGCCCGGGCACCTCTCGGCCTCGAATCCTCGGCCCCGTCTCCGCCCTCGCCTCGTTCCGGATCCCCGTCGGTCCTCTTCACCGATCCGATCAAGCTTTGGATCCAATCTTCGGATTCCAGCCCCGGAACCCGACCGTGATAGCTTCAGCTACATCAAATCTTATGGCCTTAGAATATATAACACAATAAGGTTGATTGTGTTTTTTCGTAGGATATACATAAGTTAGATTAAAATTGTTAATTCTCATGTTTTTACATTCTAAGACTGGTGACAATTAAATGGCATACACATACGAGTTACGAATCAACAAAATGCAGAGAAAGTCTTGAGAAAATTGAGCCACATGAATAACCGCTTCATAAATGTTATCTTATAAAAGAATGATTGCCTTGAAATGACAAACACTGGATTTCATGTTATTCAGATACAGTAACGGGCACATTGCATGACTAGACTCTTTATGATTTCTTGAGGGTGAGGTGGTTTTGTTTTTTGTTTTTGGCAAAGAGGAGATTTGTGGCTCTTGGTAAGCAACTGCAGGTCGGGACCGCGCATTAAGTTTGCACATCAGGTCTTGCCGATCGATTTATTTTGGACAGAAATTTTACGACATTAGTTGACTCTTGTGTATGTTTTCTCGATGCATCGTAGTATGTGGTCCCATAAGAAAATAGGGCACAAATGACAAAGTAGGGTGAGTGTGTTCTTAAGTTTGTGTTTGCTAAGCAATATCACAATTTAAATAAATAAATATGCATTAAGGAAACTTAAATTCATACAAGGACCTAAAAACAAAATATATGATTTTACGGTCGCTATTTAAGAAGTTGAATTCATGAGAATAGCTAAACGAGAAAGGGAAAGAAAAGAGATTTAGAGGGGAAGGAAAGATTATATTGAATTTTAAGTTAGTTTATTATGTTTACAAATGAAAAACAAAATGCATTTGAGGTAGTGGATCGTTATGCAAGGTGCCTTATTTGATGTATATTTGAGTGTTTGATTGAAATTCCAATGGAAAACTAGAGTGATAATTTAGCTTTTTGTTTTGTTAATATACTAGAATATTATTTGGTTCCAAATGAAAAATAAAATACATTTGAAATTCCTTGTTTAAAATTTCAATTCGATAGTAGAGTGATAGTTTAACATTGTAGGTAATTGATATTCTAAGTTTAAAATGTAATAACCTCTTTCTAGGGCAAAACCTCTATGGTTTTGTTTAGAGAGAAGCATCAATGTTTCTAAATTTAAGAGAGATAAGATTTACAGTTCTTAGTACATAGTTGGAGGCATCAAATCGAAGGCAATTCGACAATATCTTAACAACTGCTCGGGCTAAATGAATCTCTTTTCAGGTAAGGTGATACATTAATACTCCTTCTTCACTTTCTAATTTTAACATAAGATTTGTAGTTCCTAGTTAGTAGAAGGCAATGATACATATGATTTTATGGTAGCTATTCGAAAAGTTGAATTCACGAGAGTAGCTAAACGAGAAAGGGAAAGAAAAGAGATTATGAGAGAAAGGAAAGATTATATTGAACTTTAAGTTAGTTTATTATGTTTGCAAATAAAAAACAAAATACATTTAAAGTAATTGATCATCATATAGGGCGTCTTATTTGAATTATATTAAGTGTTTGATTGAAATTCCAATGTAAAAACTAGAGTGATAATTTAACTTTTTGTTTTATTAATATACTAGAATATTATCTGGTTTCAAATGAAAAAAAAAATACATTTAAAATTCCTTGTTTAAATTTCATATTTAAGAGTAGAGTGATTGTTTAACAATATGGGTAATTGATATTTCAAGTTTAATATATAATAACCTCATTTTGGAACTAACACCTCATGGTTTTGTTTAGAGGGAAGCATAAATGTAATGACCCGCCACCCTATAATCGGAAACCCGATTACTAAATGGGTATCAGATCATTATTTACGGGTTCACACCTAGATCTCATACGACACGTCTGGAGGAGTAAGTGTTAAACAAAACTAAATATAACAATCTCATGGACTTCAAGGAAAGTACAAGTGCGCAGGAAGTAAATTAGTAGTGTCTGTATGCAGTCCAACAATAATTACATGGTCCAAAGAATTAAATATGTACAGGTAAAAGCAAAGTAGAACAATATCAGGGCATATTACGGAACCGAGATAGCTGCTGGCGGTGGAGGTGGTGGTGGTAGTGGTGAGAGGTAGAGAGGTGTTGGAGTGGTGGAAGAGGAAGAAGGGTAAAGAGAAAGGAAAGGGGGAAACGGAGGGGATCGAAGAGAGGGAAGAGAGAGAGTGAGAAGGAGATAATGAGAGAAATGAGGGAAGGTTCGGGGTGTTAAACCGAAACAGATAAAATCACGTCGTCCTATGCAGACGCCATTCATGTGACACGTCGGGAGCGTACTCTAGCAGAATGTCTGAATCGCGTCGTCCATCAAAGACGCCGTTTAGACGATATGACCGGGGCCATACACACGTGCCCCAACGCCCGTCCACGCGGTACAATTAGTAAGCTACCTAAATGACGTCCGTACAGACCGACGCCATTCGAAAGGCGTCGTGCACCCTAGACGTCGTTTAGAAGGCATGCCCCTGACGCACCGGGGCCCAAACTAAGGGGTCCGGCTCCGAATCCGACCCAATAACTGTACCCGAAACCTCAATCCTTACAATAAATGTTTCTAACTTTAATATAGATAAGATTTACAGTTCTTAGTATATAGTTGTGGGCATCAAATCGAGGGCAACTCGACAATATATTAGCAGCTGCTCGGACCTGGATGAATTTCTTTTGAGGTAAGGTGATACATTAATACTGTAACGACCCGCCACCCTATAATCGGGGATCCGATTACTAAATGGGTACCGAATCATTAAATTTGGAACCAAACTAGGATCTAAGTAAGTCTGGGAAATAAATAATAAACTAAGCTAAACATTCACATCGCATTGAATTGAAATGAAAGTGCAGAAATTAAAATTATTACAATGCGACTCGATACAACAAATAATTACATTCTCTAACAGAAAGGAAATAATTAAACATACAGGCCATAAATAAACAACAACTACGTCGGGGCATACCCCGGAACAACTGCTGAAGGCGCTCAACACACGGCCGCACACGCCGCTCTAAGTCTGCTGGGAGTCCTCACCTGAAAACCGCAGGGGTGAGTCTCAAGACAAGACTCAGTAGGGATCCTTCGATCCCCACTGCCCACGCACACACCCACAAGTGTAAAGTACAGCTAACGGTAAGTAACAAGCACAGTAGGTACAACTCCTAATTCTCAACGTGAAATCACATGCAGTCGAAATATATTAAACATGCATATTCTGAACCAGCCGACTAGGGAATCCACAATTGCCGTCTCGATGGAACTCGCTAACCACACAAACAACGGTGGGAAAACCTCGACCCGCTGAGGCCAAGCAGTAACCCTTCGGATAGCACACCAGCTACTCTGGCCCAACCGGCTCAGGTGGCTACTCTCTCCCTCAGCATGAGTGACTCTCCGAATGTACCACTCCGACACCGGTACTAGCTGACCCCGGGGTTCACCAGGTGACCCTTTCTCACTAGGCGTCACCCCGCCCACGCCCCCACCGGCGCTGTACTCACGCCCCCACCAGCACAGGGTGATAAAGCGCTACAATGTCACTCCAGGTCCACAGTAACACAAAACCCAGCACAGTACGATCCGGTCACGTGAAAAGCCCGCGATCGCATAACACACAAGGTAGCACTATCCGGTCATGAAGAATCTACCTCTACCGGGTACACTAAAACATGCACTAACCAACCATCTAACAGTGTGAACACATTTTACTGGCATGAATTAGTGAGGTTCTGTTTTGAATCGCATCGCCCAAGGCCGACGCCATTCAAGCTCCATGTTCAGGTTCATGTAAAACAGTCTTCAGAATCAGGCCCTGAAAGGCGTCGACAGAAGTGGTCGCCTTTTAAAAGGCGTCGACATCCTCAGACGCCATTCAACACATAAAACCAGGAATTTCCGAAAACATTAAACATGGGATTTCTGCCTTAAAAGGCGTCATGAATACCCGACGCCATTCAAAACGCGTCGCCCACCCATGACGTCTTTTAGTCCCAGAATCCCGAACTGGCAGACTCTCAGTCAGGCGATTCCTGTCTAAAAGGCGTCGTGATGGCCCGACGCCTTTCGAAAAAGGCGTCGTCCATGCACGACGTCTTTCAACCCTAGGAACCATAGTTGCCATGAGCCCGAAGACTCCCCTTTCAACCCAAACAACCCCGAAAATACCCAAAAACGGAGGAGAAAGAGGGGAATATAATCCATAGGAAATCACATTCATAGAAAATCCCACATAACATCAAAAGAACTCCTAAACATGCTCATTCTACCCCCCAAAACCAAAGATCCACAACATGCTTAGGCAAGGGAAAACATGGCTTAACACGATGCTATGGGAACCGTCACCCTACCGGACACTTGAACGCCTCCGAGCTTCAAGCCGTCCACCCGTCTCGCCCCACGCCGCCGCCGGTACCGCCGTGGTCGTCCTTGCTCCACCGTGACGTCGGCCGCCGTCCGGAGAGTAGAACGCCGCAGTGGAGGTGGAGGTGGTAGTGGTAGGAGCTAGGTAGATGATGGAGTGGAGGGAGAGGTGAAATGGTGGGAGGAAATGAGGGAGGAGGAAGAATCGCCGCCGAGATCGCCGGAGGGGAAAGAGAGAAGGAGAGAAGGAGAAAATGAGGGAAAGAAGGAGGGCTCTCGGGGTTAACCAGAAGCTGGCTAAAACGCGTCGACATCCACGGACGTCTATCAGGTGATGTGACGGCCACTCTGACAAGACTCTGAAACGCGTCGTCCTACACAGACGTCGTTCAGAACACTTGTCAGGGCCGTACTCTGACACACCCAGAGTCGCAGTCTGAAAGGCGTCGTCCTACGTGGACGCCGTTCAGACGACGCGACAGGGCCGTACTCTCGCGGCCCGAAGCCAGCCCACGTGGCACCCACGTGACAGAACCTAAAACGCGTCTGCAACGGTGGACGCCGTCGAAACATCACAAATCCCCAGACCCTACTAGGGCCAGAACTACAGGGTCCGACCCCGAAAAATCGGATCCGAAAGTCTCGATCCTTACAAATACTCCTCTTCAGTTTCTAATTTTAACATAAGATTTGTAGTTCCTAGTAAGCAGAAGGCATTAAATTTATGATAGTTTGACAATATCTCAGTAGTAACTTGAACTTCGATGAATCTCCTTTTATGCATTTCTTCTCCTCCTTTGATTTCTATCTTTAACATAGATAAAATTTGTAATTTTTACTAGGTTGTTAGGGGCATCAAATTGGGGGTAGCTCGACAACATCTTTGAGTAGATCTGATTTCGGTGAATCTCTTGTAAGGTGATACATTCCTACTTTACGTTTGGTTTCTAACTTTAACATAAGGTTTGTAGTTCTTAGTAAGTAGGCAGATAAAATTGCAGGCAATTTAACTATATATCTCAACAGCAACTCGGACTTCGATGAATCTACTTTCCGGTAGGGTGATATAGTGCTTCTCCTCCTTTGGTTTCTATCTTTAACATAGATAAGATATGCAATTTTCAGTAAATAGCTGGAGGCATCAAATTGAGGTAGCTCGGTAATATCTTCGTAGTTGCTCGAATTTTAATGAATCTCCTTTTAAGTAAGGTGATACATTCCTACTTATTCTTTGGTTTCTAACATTAATATAAGATTTGTAGTTCTTAGTAAGAGGGAAGCATCAATTTGGGGTAGCTCTCAGCAGCAACTCAAACTTTGATGAATCTTGTTTTCGGTAAGATAATACATTCCTTCTCCTCCTTTTGTTTCCAACTTTAACTTAAGATTTGTATTAGAAAGGCATCAAATTGGGGGAAGCTCGACAATATGTCAGCAATAACTTAGACTTCAATGAAACTCCTTTCAGATAAGGTGATATATCTTGCTCCTCTACTAGTTTCTAACTTTAACATAGATAATATTTGCAGTTTTAAATAAATAGTAGGAGCTAAGGGTAGCCCTGAGCCGAGCCACTCGTCAAGCTTGGCTTGGCTCATTTAATCAATCGAACCAAGCCCGAGCTTTAATTTAGGCTCGTTTAATCAAAAGTGTCAAGCTCAAGCTTGACTTAGCTCAACTCGCCTGGCTCGCGATCTGGCTCGACGTAAAAATATTTAATTAATTTATATTATACTATGTAAAACTTCCCTAACCAAATGTAACCCAATGTAAATAAGCCCACTATGTCAACACCGCCTTACAGGTCTCCAACTTAATGAAACATTTACATAAGTTTTGAACAAGATTATTATGAGCACTGATAAAATAATTAGGCTTTCGATTTCGAACTAAACTTTCGGAACTCCAAGTCGCTATCTGGGAGGAGCGAGAGAGAGAGGGCAATGAGGTTCTCCAATGGCGCAAAGCTAAGGTGAGTTAGGACGACGAAGGCTTCTATGGGGCCTGGTACGAGGCCAAGGTTGTTTTCAGCATGTCTAAGACCTACTGTTACTCTGTCTTCTACGACCACCTCTTGCCAACAATGCTGATGGTGAAACTCAGGTGCCTCCCCCGCCCCAGGAGATCGTAGCATATGGG
The DNA here is from genome assembly GCA_030544215.1 of Zantedeschia hybrid cultivar. Lineage (NCBI taxonomy): Eukaryota > Viridiplantae > Streptophyta > Magnoliopsida > Alismatales > Araceae > Zantedeschia > Zantedeschia hybrid cultivar. The sequence continues at coordinate 50,194,156 of JARZZO010000009.1, forward strand.
CATGTGCAGCACCACCCCCTTGTTGTGGCTGACCATTTGTGCCACACCAGCCCATAGAGACCTGGTAGGTTGGCATAATGCTGGGTGGTGAACAGGGGTGGTGGTAGCTGAGCCCACTAGGGGGCAGTGGGGGCTGCTATACGATGTGCTTCCCTAGCCCATGAGAGAAGATGAATTTTATGGCAAGGGGCCTCTAAGCCTCTAAGCCCACCTCGAGTGGGTCCATCCTAACAGGAGCATGCGAGCAAGCCTTCTTTCCTTGTACACCCCTCAAGTGGGATTCACAGTTGAGACTTTTTAGTCCGAAATTGGTTACTTTATAAAAACTTCAACCTACTTTCTCTTTAAATCTCAAGCCTCCCTCTAGGTGGTGGTAGCTGAGCCCACTAGGGGGCAGTGGGGGCTGCTATACTGTAACGACCCGCCATCCTATGACCAGAGACCCGGTCACTAAATGGATGTCGGCCCATTAACTGTAGGTTCATACCAGGATCTTATACACACATCTGGAGGAGTAAGCGTTAAACAAGATTAAATATAACATTCACACGGACTACAAGGGGTACAGTGCGCAGGAAGTAAAATAATAATGTCCGTACACAGTCCAACAATAATTACATGTCCAACAAATTAATTAAGTACAGGCAGAAATAAAGTACAACAACATCGGGGCATACCCCGGGAACTGAGATAGCTGCTGGTCCGCACGCCAAGGAGAACACCACGCACCGCCACACGCCACAACGTCTACACCTGAAAACGCAGGGAGTGAGCCACACCAAAATTGGGCTCAGTAGGGATCATCCGATCCCCTGCCTCCCACATACACACCCACAAGTGCAGTAACAAAGGTACAGGTAATAAGGCAAGCAAAGCTGTAACACACTACTCCCAAAACCTCGATATGAATCATGTGCCTTCGAAATGTAACATGCATATTTCTAAAATCATTCTATCAAGGAGCCTACAACTCCCGTCTCGGCAAAACACGTCAACCACTCCTCCGAAAGTGGGAAACACCGTCCACGCAAGCACAAGTAGGAAACACCGACCTGCTGAGACCAAACAGTAACCCCTCGGATAGCACGCTAGCTACTCCGGCCCAACTGGCTCAGGTAGCTACTCCTTCCCTCAGCATGAGTGACTCTCCGAATGTACCACTCCGACATCGGTACTAGCTGACCCCGGGGTTCACCAGGTGACCCTCTCTCACTAGGCGTCACCCCGCCCACGCCCCCACCGGCGCTGTGCTCACGCCCCCACCAGCACAGGGTGATAAAGCGCTACAATGTCACTCCAGGTCTACAGTAACTCAAAACACCAAAACCCGGCACGGTACGATCCGGTCACGTGAAAAGCCCGCGATCGCACTACACACAACGCAGTGCCATTTGGTCATGAAGAAACCAAGTATACTAAAGCATGCACTAACCAACTATCTAGCAGTATGAATACATTTTACTGGCATGAATTAGTGTTATTCTGTCCTGAATCGCGTCGTCCAAGGCCGACGCCATTCAAGCTCCCTAAACTGGTTCATAAAACAGAGGCCACGGAAATCTGGCCTAAAAGGCGTCGACACCAGCGGTCGCCTTTTGAAAGGCGTCGACATCCTTCGACGCCATTCACACCGAAAATCCAGGAATTCCAGAAAACATTAATCAGGAGATTTCTGCCTTAAAAGGCGTCATGGTTACCAGACGCTTATTCAAATCGCGTTGCCCACCCATGACATCTTTTAGTCTCAGAATCCCGAGCAGACGGACCCTCAGTCGGGGTGATTTTCTACCTAAATGGCGTCATGGTATCCCGACGTCCTTCTGAAAGGCGTCGTCCACCCATGACGTCATTTAGCGCCAGAACCCCTAACCTGCGAAACCTCGAACAGGAGAGGTTTCTGCCCTCAAACGCGTCGTACTGCCCTGACGTCCTTCTAAAAGGCGTCGACCAGGCACGACGCCGTTTAGCGCCAGAAACCTGGTTCCCTGGTTCGAACCGAGGATTTCTCCCTTAACCCCAAATGCCCCGAAAAAGCCTCAAAACGGAAAGGGGGAGGAAGAGAAGTTCATCCACCACGACATGCCACGAAACCAGGTTCACAAGCACGGCTATTCCCATAAGAAAACCCCCTAAACATGCTCAATCTAGCCCAAAACACATCAAAACACGCCTAGGAAAGCACGAGCAACACATACAAAGTTCGTCCCCCTACCGGATACTTAAACTCCTCCTGGCTCCGTGTCGCCGAACCGCCGCACCGCAGACCGCCGCCGGTACCCTCGAGGACGCCGCCACTCCGCCGGGACGTCGGCCGCCGTCCGGAGAATGGAACGCCGCGAAGGAAGTGGTGGTGGCAGAGGCGAGAGGTAGGGAGGCGTTGGAGTGGTGGAAGAGGAAGAAGAGGAAGGGAAAGGGGAAGAGTGGAATCGGAGGAGGCGGAGAGGGAGAGGAGAGAGAGTGAAAGGTGAGAAATGAGGGAAAGAAAGGAGAGCTCGCGGGGTCAATCAGGAACTACCTAAAACGCGTCGAGCGAGAAGGACGCCTATCAGATGACAGGACGGGCCGTACTGACAGCTGTCTGAAATGCGTCGACCACCACGGACGTCGTTCAGCTGACATGTCAGGCACCGTACACTGACATCGCAGGGTGGCAGTCTGAATCGCGTCGTCCATCATGGACGCCGTTCAGACGATGAGACAGGGGCCGTACTCTCGCGGCCCGAAACCCGCCCACGTGGCACAACAGCAAATCGCCTAAATGGCATCCACCTATCAAGACGCCGTTTGAAACACGTCGTGATGTGTAGACGTCATTCAAAAGAAATTCTCAAGACCCTTCAGGGTCCAAACCAGGGGATCCGGCCCGAAACCGACCCGAAAACCGAACCCGAAACCTCAGTCCTTACATATACGATGTGCTTCCCTAGCCCATGAGAGAAGATGAATTTTATGGCAAGGGGCCTCTAAGCCTCTAAGCCCACCTCGAGTGGGTCCATCCTAACAGGAGCATGCGAGCAAGCCTTCTTTCCTTGTACACCCCTCAAGTGGGATTCACAGTTGAGACTTTTTAGTCCGAAATTGGTTACTTTATAAAAACTTCAACCTACTTTCTCTTTAAATCTCAAGCCTCCCTCTACTGGACCTTCCCAAGTTAAACGATTCGACTGTTTCTGACTGGGTGAGCTGAGTTGATTAGCGGGGTTAACTTAGAAGTGTTCTAACGAGCAGAGCTCGAGTCGAGTTTGAGCTAAGATCCTTTCCTGACGAACTGAGCTCGAGCCCATAAAAGGAGTGAGGGGGTAGGCTCGAGCTCGAGTAATTTTGGGCGAGTCGAGATCGATCGAGTTAAAGCTCGGTTGTACTCGGCTCGTGGCTACCCCTAGTTAGAGCCATCAAAATGGGGGGCAACTCAATAATATCTTAGCCGTAAATCGTTCTTTGATGAATCTCCTTTTAGGTAAGGTGATGCATTTCTACTCCTCCTTTGGTTTTATTTGTAAGGCATCCATTTCGGGGCAGCTCAATAGTATCTTAACAGCAACTTAAACTTCGAAGACTCTCCTTTTAGGTAAGGTGATACATTCTTACTCGTCCTTAGATTTCTTAATTTCTCCTCCCTTGGTTTCCAACTTTAAGATAAGGTTCCTAGCAACTAGAAGATATCCAATTGGCGGCTGCTCGACAATATCTCATCAACGACTTCGACTTTAATAAATCTCCTTTTAGGTAAGTTGATACATTCTTGCTCCTCCACTAGTTTTCTAGCTTTAAACATAGATACATTTGTAGTTTTTACGAAGTTGTTGGAGTTCTAGGGGTGGCTATAAGCTGAGCCTCTCGTAAGTTACTCGAGCTCGGCTCTTATAATCAATCGAACCAAGCCCAAGCTCTAATTTAGGCTATTTGATCAAACGAGCTAAGCTCGGGCTTGAGCTAATTCGGCTTAGCTAGCAAGTGAGCTGGCTTAAAGTAAAAATATTTAGTTAATTTGTATATTCTATGTCAAACTTCCACAGCTAAAGGTAAACCAACCCTCATACCAGCACTGTCTCGCAGGTCCCCTGAGCCCACTAATGTTTACATAAGTTTTGAATAAGATTATCATGACCAACAATAAACCAATTAGCCTCTCGATCTCGAACTAAACTTTTGGAACTCCAGGTTTCTAGTACGTATACGGGAGGAACTCCTAGGTGCACCTTCCACCCAGGTCCCGTTACTTTGGCCTTTCAAAAGCTCTCTACACCTTTGGCGAAGTGGGTGGAGGGGGGGATGAGGAGGGCTTCCTAGGGGCCTGGTATGCGGCTAGTGTTGTTCGCACCATGTACAAGACCTACTACTACTCTGTCGTCTACAACCTCCTCATGGCCAACCATGCCAAGGCGGAACTTGGGAGCCCCGCTTGCCCCAGGAGATCGCGACGTACGGGTGTGTGCGGTATTGGCCCCTTGTTGTCGTTGGCCGTTTACGATGCGCCAACCTATGGAGGCATAATAGGTTGGCACAACGCTAGATGGTGGATGGGGGTGGTGGTAGCCCCCAGGGGGAAGTGGGGGCTGCTAGTGTTGTTCGCACCATTTAGAAGACATGCTACTACTCTGTCGTCTACAACCTCCTCATGGCCAACCATTCCAAGGCGGAACTTGGGGGCCCCGCTTGCCCCAGGAGATTGCGGCGTACGGGTGTGTGCGGTATTGGCCCCTTCCTGTAGTAGGCCGTTTACGACGCGTCAACCTATCGAGGCCTAATAGGTTGGCACAATGCTAGATGGTGGATGGGGGTGGTGGTAGCCCCCTAAAAGGAAGTGGGGGCTGCTAAAATAGTGTGCTTCCTAAGCCTATGGGAGAAGATGAAGTTCACGGGAGGGGACTTCCAAGACTCCAAGCCCACCTTGAGTGGGTCGATGACGTATGGGTCTATACTGACGAGAGTAGGGTAGGGAGCCATACAATTGTGGCGTTTCAGTCTGACATCAGTTGCTTTGCGAAAATGTCACCCCACTTTCTCTTTAAATCTCATGCCTCCCTCCCTCTACTGCACCTTCTTAAGTTCAACAATTTGACTGTTTCTAGTTGTGTGAACTCATATTATTGGCTTGAGTTAACTTAAAAGTGTTTTACCGAGCCGATCTCGAGTTGAGTTCGAACTAAGTTCATTTCTTGGCGAGCCAAGGTTAAGTCTACAAAATGAGCTTAGGGTAGGCTCGGGCTTGAGCTTGAATAATCTCAGTGTAGGTCAAGCTCGAGCAAGTTAAACCTCGCCTCAGCTCGGCCCGACTGATGGTCAGCTGTAGTTGGAGCCATCAATTTGGGGAAAGCTTGACAATATCCTAGCAGTAAATCTTTCTTCGATAAATCTCCTTTCAAGTAAGGTGATACATTTTCGCTCCTCCTTTGGTTTCTAACTTTAATATAGGATTTATACTTCCTACTAAGTAGGAGGCATTAATTTAGGGCCAACTCAACCTCAGCAGCAACTTTGGCTTCGAAGAATCTCCTTTAAGGTAAGGTGATACAATATCTTAACAGCAACTCCGACTTCGATGAATCTCCTTTCGGGCAAGGTGATACATTCCTGCTCCTTTGGTTTCTAACTTTAACATATTTGCAGTGTTTAGGAAGTAATTAGGGCCATTATGTTGGGGGTAGCTCGGTAAAAACTCCGTAGTAACTCGGACTCGATGAATTTCATTTAAGGTAAGGTGATTACATTTTCTCTCCTTTTGTTTTATTTTTTTTATTGGTTCGAAGATCAAGGAATTATGATCTTATCAAATTAGATGTTAATTTTTATAATAAACTAGAATGATTAGATTGTTTGATTAAAATTAAACTAAAAAGTAGACTGATAGTTTAACAATATAGGGGATTAATGTTGTGGACCTAGAACGTATGTGTTACATAAGTCTCCTAGGTTAAAATTCTAAATCTGATGTCTTTATTTTCTTAGACTATGGTGATGATAAATGGCATACATATATGAGTTAAGAATCAACAAGATGCAGAGGAAGTCCTGTGAAAAGTTAGCTACATAAAGAACTGCTTAATAAATGTTATCCTTATGAAAGAATAATTGCCTTGAAATGATGAACGCTCATGTTATCCGAATACTCTTATTATGGAACCCTTTTGAAGTCATAATTAGTTTAGTTCACAGTACTGGGAACACTGCATGACTAGACTCTTTATGATTTCGTGAGCGTGAAGCACTAGTGTTTCTGGTTTTAGGTAAAGAGGAGATATGTGGTTCTTGGCAAGTAGTTGTTGGTCGGGATCACACACTAAGTTTGCACACCAAGTCTTGCCAATCGATTGATTTAGGATAAATGTTTTACCACATTTGTTTGTTCTTATTTTCTAGATGTATCGTAGTATACGGTCAAAAATAGGGCACAAATGACAAAGTAGAGTGAGTGTGTTCACTTTGTATTTGCTAAGTAGTATCATAATTTAAATAAATAAATATACATTAAGGCAACTAAAATTCATAAAAGTACCTAAAAGCGAAATATATGATTTTACAATCGCATATCGAGAAGTTGAATTCATGAGAGTACATAGATATGAATACACACGTCGTACACTAATACATAGTGTCAGCACCAGGTGTGGACATATAGGGATACATACACATGGTCAGTACTTACGTGTTCCCCTTACTCCTATGCGGTCCTTCGACCGTTCGAAAATGTTCTTAGAGCTCTTTAAGAAACAACAGTACCGAAGAAAGGATTAGGGAAGGTGATTATATTGAATGTATAAGATAGTTTATTGTGTTTGAAAACGAGAAATAATACATTTGAGGGAATGGATCATCAGGCAAGGTGGCCTATTTGCAGTATAGTTAACTGTTTGATTGAAATTCTAATATAAAACTAGAGTGATAGTTTAACTTTTTGTCTTCGCAATATACTAGAATTTTATCTGGTTCCAAATGAAAAACAAAATACATTTGAAGTAATAGTTCATCATACAAGGCCTTATTTGCGGTTTAAGTAACGTTTTGATTAAAATTCTAATACAAGTATAAAGTGATAGCTTAACAATGTAAGTAATTGATATTCCAAGTTTAGAATATAATAGCCTTGTTTTGGGACGAAGCCCTTTATGGATTTGTTTGGGGAGAAGCATCAACGTCTCTAACTTTAACATATATAAGATTTGCAATTCTTAGTACATAGTTGGAGGCATTAACTTGACGGCAACTCGATAATATCTTAGCAGGAACTCATACTTGGATGAATATCTTTTTAGGTATGGTGATACATACATGTTCCTCCTTTGGTTTTTAAAATATAAGATTTGTGGTTCCTAAGTAAGTAGAAGGCATCAAATTAGGGGCAGTTCGTCAATATCTCAACACTAACTTGGACTTTGATGAATCTCCTTTCAGGTAGGTGATAAATTCCTTCTCCTTCTTTGGTTTCTATCTTTAACATAGAGAAGATTTGTACTCTTTAGTAGGTAGCTAGAGGCATCAAATTGGGGGTAGCTTGACAATATCTTAGGAGCAACTCGTATTTCGATGAATCTCTTTTTTAGGGTAAAGTGATACATTCCTGCTTCTCCTTTAGCTTCTAACTTTAACATAAGATTTGTAGTTCCTACCAAGTAGTAGAAGGCATTAAATTGGGGGCAGCTTGACAATATCTCAGCAACAACTTGGACCTCAATAAATCTCCTTTCAGGTAAGGTATTATATTCATGCTCTTCGTCTAGTTTCTAACACATTTGTAATTTTTAATAAGCAATTGGAGCTACGGCTGGCCACGAGTCGAGCCACTCGCGAGATACTCGAGCTCGGCTCCAATCAGGCTCAACTTGGCTAGGCTAATTTAATCAATTGAACCAAGCCTCAGTTGTAATTTAAGCTGGTCTAATCAAACAGGCCAAGTTCGAGCTTGACCCAACTCGACTTAGCTTGCTCGTGAGCTAGAAGTAAAATATTTAATTAGTTTATATATATTTTATATCATACTTCCACAGTCGAAGGAAACCAACCCTCATAAGCCCACCATGCCAACATCGCCTCATAGGCCTCAACCTACTAAACGTTTACATATGTTTTGAATAAGATTATCATTAGCAATGATAAAACTTCTAGAACTCTAGGTTCCTAGCATGAGCATGGGAGGAGCTCTCAGGGAGGACCACCACCAAGGTCCTATTATCGTCACTTGTCCAAAGCTCTTTACAACTTTAGTAAAGTGGTGGGGTGGGGGGGAAGGGGGAAAGAGAGAGAGAGGGTAATAAGGTCCTTTAATGGCGACGAAGTGGAGGTGAGCTGGGACGATGACCATATCTAAGACTTGCTGCTACTTTGTTGTCTATGCCTACCTCTTTGATGACCATGTCGATGGCAAAATGCAGGAGCCCGATCTGCTGTGGGAGATCGTGGCATATGAGCACATGCAGCACCGCCTTCTTGTCTAGAAGGCCATTTGTACCGCATCAGTATGTGGAGGCCTGGTCTGCTAGCACAACGCTGGGTGGTGGATAGGGGTGGTGGTGGCCGAGCCTACTGAACGGAAGTAGGGTCGGCTATACGGTGTGCTTCCCTAGTCCGAAGCAGAAGATGAAGTTTTTGTCATGGGACCTCTAAGGCTCCAAGCCCACCTCGAAAGGGTCGATAATGTGTAGGTTCATGCTGACGGGAGTACGTTGGCTACCCTCCACCTACCTCCCTCCTCTGGATGGGATTTACAGTTGGGCCTTTTTAGTTTGACATCAGTTACTTTATAAAAACTTCACCTCAATTCCTCTTTAAATCTCAAGCGTCCTTATTGTACCTTCCCAAGCTCAACGATTCCACTATTTCTGGCTAGGTGAACTTAGTTTATTAGCTGAGTTAACTTAAAAGTGTTCTAATGAGCTGAGCTCGAGATGAGTTTCTTTCCTGGTAAGCCAAACTCGAGCCCACAAAATGAGCTCGGGCTAGGCTTGGGCTCAAGCTCGATCTCAAATAATCTTGGTCGAGTCGAGCTTGAGCAAGTTGAAGCTTGGCTCCACTCGATTTATACGCACACCTAACTGGAGCCATCAAATTTTGGGGAGCTCTACAATATCTTAGAAGCAAATCGTTCTCCGATGAATCTCCTTTTAGGTAAGGTGATACATTTATGCTCCTCTATTGGTTTCTAACTTTAACATAAAATTTGTATTCCTAGTATGAAGGGGACATCAATTTGGTGGAGCGATATCTTATTAGTAGTTCTTCTATACAAGTGGTAGAGGTTGTCTCAAGACAGTCCGACAGTGTCCGAGTACATCGTCAAATTTGATAATAATTGCCTTAGGTATGGCGTCGGCGAGGATAGTAGGGTCACCTTATCAAGGTTTTGGGCAGGGTTGTATGAGAGCATCCAATGTGACCTATTCTTACATGAGGTGATCACACTAAAGCAGGCCTATCAAATTGCCTTAAATGTGGAATGATTTTAGAAGCCCTCTAGGCCCCCCATTCTCCAACAGCCCGACCCCCGGGGTACGACCAGTCGCTCTATGCACTTAGTTGAGAGGTCCGAAACTATTCCCATCACTTCTGCGAGGGCTCCTATTGCCATTACCCTGAGTCCTTCCTCACCCCTACCTCTAACCACCCTGGCTCAGACTTCCACCATCCCTCAAACTAAGAGGAGAGATGATAGAGGTCTTGTAATCATTGCTTTAGGTGCCATAGGGTTGGCCACTATGCTAGTCAGTGCCCACTAGGTCCCTTATAGTTGAGTCAGAACCCGATACCCCTCTCCTTACTCATAAGGAGGAGAACTACAAACTTGACCCATCCCTAGCCTAGGAGCTTAAGGAGAACGGTGCTACTTTAGGATGCGTATATAGTGGGGACACCAGAGCCGAGGACATTATGGACTCGCCCACGGGCATTAGGCTTGGTATAGTGAGATGCATTCTTACACAGACCAAGGAGGATGAATGGCGTCGAACCTCTATCTTCCACACCTACAATAGGATAGCCGACCAATCATGCAAGATCATAATTGACATCAACACAATCTCCATTGATTGTGTCTCCCATATGAGGTTGGATCGAGAGACTCACCTTGAGCCTTACCAAGTCCCGTGGATTAATGCCTTATTCATATCCATCAGGACACTACCTAGTACCCCTTCAGTTCCAATCCTATCGGAGGCCGATTTGGTGTGACGGTCCTTCCTATGGATGTAAGAAGCCTCATCTTGGGTAGGCTATGAATTTATGATGAGGACGCCACCTTGCTTGGCATGACCAACATCTTGTCTTCAAGTATGATGTTAGAAAGATTCTCTTGCATCCCTCCCCACCTAAGACCCTCGCCAAGGGAGAGGCCCCATCTCAGGAGAAGCGGCCTACCATGCCTTCACCTTCACCTTCACCTAGCCCTTCCCCACTCAGCCCTTCCCTATCCAATCCACCCAACCAAGAACATGTCTTAAAATTAAAGGCAAGGGTGTCTCTTTATATGATCAAGGCAAGTGAATTCGAGGGAGAAGTTGTCGAGGGAGCCCCAGTTTGGGCTATCTTGATGAGTGAGCCATCTGAGAGTTATCCTATCCCATAGGTTGACGAAGTGGGAGCCATCCTAGACAAGTATCACGATGTGTTCCCCAAAGATCTTCCAGATCAACTACCACCCATGCATGACATACAACACGCTATTGATTTCGTCCCTGAATCCAACTTGCCCAGTTTGTCTCACTATCGCTTGAATCCCACCGAGCATATAGAATTATAGAGAAAGGTTGAGGAACTCATTGGGAAGGACTTTTTGAGAGTCAGTACTAGCCCCTGTGCTGTGCCAGCCCTCCCGACTCCCAAAAAGGATGGCACTTGGCAAATGTGCGTTGATAGTCTTGCCATCAATAGGATCACTGTGAAATATAGGTTCCCCATTCCTTGACTTGACGACATGCTTGACATGACGGCGGGAGCCATCATCTTTTCTAAGATTGACCTGAAGAGCGGGTATCATCAGGTCTGGATCCGGCTAGGGGATGAGTGGAAGACAAATTTTAAGACCAATTATGGTCTTTATAAGTAGCTTGTCGTGCCTTTGGATTATCGAATGCCCCTAGCATCTTCATGAGGTTGATGACTCAAGTCCTGCGACCCTTCATGGCTTCCTTTGTTGTTGTCTACTTTGATGACATTCTCATTTACATTAGGACAAGAGAAGACCATTTGAGCCACCTTTGCCAAGTTTGCGAGGTGCTGAGTAAAGAGACCTTGGATTTTTTTTACTGATCAAGTGACCTTCTTGGGTTTCATAGTATCCCATAGGGGAGTTTTCGTCGACCCTGAAAAGGTCAAGGCCATTGTTGAGTGGACCCAGACTATGAGCATCCATGATATTCGAAGCTTACATTGATTAGCATCTTTCAACAAAGATTCATTAGGGGATTCAACACTGTTATGGCCCAGATCATGGATTGCATCTGTAAGGAGTCTCTTGGGTGGAGAAGCTTTGTTGTTTCTAACTTTAACATAAATAAGATTTGTAGCTCTTAGTATATAGTTAAAGGCATCAAATTGAGGGCAACTCGACAATATCTTAGCAGCAGCTTAAACTTTAATGAATCTCTTTTTCGGTAAGGTGATACATTCATGCTTCTCCTTCAATTTCTAACTTTAATATAAGATTTGTAGTTCCTAGTAAGTAGAAGACGTGAAATTAGGGGCAATTCAAAATATCTTAATAGCAACATCAACTTCGATTAATCTCCTTTCAGGAAAAGTGAGTCCCCTTTCATATAAGATTTGCAACTAGGTAACTTGTCAATATCTTAGCAGTGGCTCGAATTTCGATAATTAACCTTTTAGGTAAGGTGACATTCTTGCTTCTCGTTTTATTTTTACTTTAACATAAGATTTGTAATTCCTAGTATGTAGGAAGCATCTGTTCGCGAGGGTTTTTTCTAAACCTTCGTCGGGACCTTACCTAGACGCATCTCTCCTATGTCGGATTATTCGGAAATCCATTTTTTTGTTTATCTAGAGAATTATAGGTCGGTTTTATATTTTATCAGACTGTGAGAGCTTGGGATTAGCCCTCAGGAAATCCGGGACTTCGAATCAAGCGAAGATTCGAGTATATGACCTCTCTCCACTGACCTCGGTCAGTGTTAATTACGCTGAGCGACTGCTCGGCAACCCTTGATTAACCGTCCGCATGATGCCCTTATAACATGCAACACTACTACTACAGGCAACACATGCATATGAAGATATATTTTAGGTTAAACTCTTGGCCTCACCCAAGTTTAGGATGTGTTTATATGATTTTAGATTGATTCCAAGCTATCTGGATTAATTCCAAGTATATTGGATTGACTCCAAGTATTCTGGATTCATTCCAAGTATTTTAGACCCATAAGGGTATTTTTGTAATTATGCCAAGTTGGAGGGTATAGGGAGATTATGGTTATTTAAGTGTATGAAATGAGTTTTAATGATTTAGGAAGGTTTCAAAACCTTAGGAGGTATTTTAGAGTTATTTCAAGTGTGTTTGGATTGTAAGGGTATTTTGGTAATTTTGCCCAAATTGAATTTTTAGACTTAAAGTCTATTTTTATATTTTTCTGAGATTTTTATTTATTTTTATCATATTGAGGGTATTTTGGTAATTTTACCCATCTTATTAAGGTTTGGAGGGTATTTTGGACATATGAGAGATTTTGATATTTTTAAGAATTTTCTGTGATTTTTACAGATTTTTAACATGTATGAGGGTATTTTTGTAATTTGTATTAAGCTCTAGGGGCATTTTAGTCATTTCAGAATTTTATACATTTTCAGATTTGGTTCTCTGTTTTTTACTGGTTTTTACTGAATTTTACTGATTTTTTTATTAATTTTACCGATTTTTATTAATTAATTAGGTATATGAAGGATATTTAAGTTATATTTTGGATTTATGTAATTTCCAGATTTTGTTTTCTGATTTTTACTGAGTATTACTGATTTTTACAGAATTTTTCTGATTTTTTATATTTATTTTATTAATTTTAGATAATTTTTGCAGATTTTATTAATTAATTAAGTATGTGGAGTATTTAAGTCATTTTTAACTTAAGTATATTATTTTATGTCTCAATGTTTCATTATTAAGTTTTAATTATGAGTCTAAGATTAGTTATGTATGGGATGAGGCCAATGATATTTTAGAATATTTAATTATATGTTTTATGTATTTTAATTAGTTATAAAACTAATTATTTTGCATATGAAAATATAGTAACATAGTGTTACTTAAATAGTAGATTCATGAACACATGCACACACATATGCTCAAAGAACAAATAGTAGCATTCATTCATTATTTCGGCATAATCCCGTCTTATAGGACGGTGATTTTACAACATAAATTTGGCAGAGCTTCCCCTTAGGAATAAACCTTAGGAAGAGAGCCCTCCAAGAAAATATCTCCCCCAAATTGCAGCAAACCCGGGCAAGAGCACCGGATTTGGTCTTCAAACTGGCAGAGTTTCCCCTAGGAAATTTTGGGCCAAATGGGCATGGGGCTTCTTCTTACCCCTTGGGGGGTATTTATAGGCTTCAAAGCCTTAACCGGTGGGGGTACCCACCGGAATGCTTGAGGTGGGGGGTACCCACCGGTTGGCTTGAGGTGGGGGGTACCCACCGGTTGGAATCTCTCTCCTCCCCTCCCTCTCTTTTTAATTTTTTAATCACACATGGGTGAGAGAGAGATGGGAGAGAGCATTAAAAAAAAGGAGAGAGAGAGAGAGAGGGAGGGGGGGACCGGTTGGCACCCCCACCGGTTCCAACCGGTGGGGGGGTCTCCCCACCGATTTTGGGAAACCGGTGGGGGGTTCCCCTCCCCACTTCTTCCTTCTTTTTTCTGTTTTTGGAGCTCATTAATGAGCTTGAGTGGCAGATTTGGGGGATGGGCCAATGTGAAAAAAGTTTAAACTCCTTAAATCCAGATTTGGCTCCATGTGAAAGGGGGTTTTAAGATGAGTATTAAATGGGGTTCACATGGGGTTTTTAACCCATGTGTGAATGGGGTTAAGATTTCCATTAACTCCCATTCATCCTAATTAATCCCCCCCCTTTTCTTTGAATTAAAAATGGGAAAGAAGGGAGGGAATCTCCTCCCCCCCCCCCCACCGGTTTCCCCCTTGGAACTGGTGGGGGGTCCCCAACCGGTGGGGGGGGGGCTTCCCCCTTCTCCCTTTTGTGTTAAAAAAAGGTTCCAACAAATGCCCCCCACGGGACATGTGCCGGAGGTGAAGACGACGGTGCATGTCCCGTGCCCCATTCGGCTACGAGAATCATCATTTTGCATGCTTGAGGAATTCTCAAATGCGGCATGCCGGTATTGTCTTGATGAATTCCCGTTTCTCGCCTTATGTATTTACGACTGTTGGGGGAAGTCAACCGCTGTCTCATATATGCCAGGCGATACATTGCTTTGGCTTGCTATGCATATGCTCCATCTGAGCTTGTCTGGGTCTTGATGACCCTCAATTTTGGTACTTAGACACCTCAAACTATGCCCAGGAAGTCCTGTTTTTATAACTTTTCGACTTTCCGAACATATTTGAAAGCGTCTATCCCTCTGATTATGGGAATCCTCTTGGCCTTCGCGACTTGGAGGTTCTGCGAGAGTTGATGCCGCTTGAATCTTTCGACGTTTACTCGGATTCTAGGAGATTTCTTGGCCTTCACGGCATGGAGACTCCTTAAGAACACACAGGCGAGTCGTTTAATTCTTCCGGCATTTGCTCTTTCTTGGGGTATCAGTACCTTATATTGGCGTTTCCAGGAGCTCCGCACGAAGCGTTCTGGACTGGCCTAATATCTGGTTCATAGCAATTTGACTTTGTCCTATGACTTTATTAGGACTTGGTCGATTTTTTGCTTTTCGAGACTTTTATTGCAGCTCTCTGGCGCTGATTTTATCTCTCTATCTTCTTGTAGTTTGCTGTCTTTGTCTTCATGGCTCTCATGGGATTTCCTCCTATGGCAAGGTATGGGGAGGACGATATCCCATTCCTGCTACTTGTCGAGTAACTCTTCGCCAAACCGAGCCGGGACTGGAACTATCGAGGCAGGCTATGCAGCTCGGGTTGCGAAGACCCCTATGCGCCAATATCAGAAGGACATTGTCCTTTCTGGTACCGCGGACGCCCATATCGCCGCTCTGCGTCAGAATGCATATGTTCCTGAGGCTCCACTGGAGGGAGAATTCCCATTTTGTGGCGACCATCGAACATCGCTTCGACTGATATTCCGGAGATGGAGTCGAATTTCTTCAAAAGGATTAAAGTTTTCCATTTGCTGAAGAACTCGAACTACCCTGCATGTTCATCTCGAACTCCAACATTGCTCCAGTGTATCGCACATATCTTCCTGAAGATAAATGCTAAGTTTGAGTGGTACGGACCATTTATTATATGTTGCATGTATTCTCTCTTTCTTTCTTTCCCCCCCTTTTTTTTTAATAACTAATACTAGCGCCTTTTCAGGTTTTCGCCAGCATTAGCCCCCTCTTATTTTTGCCTGTGCGCCCTTGCGGGTTTTCACACAGCGGGGTTACCCGATTTTGCCTAAGGTGCCCTTTCGGGTTTTCACCTTAGCTGGGTATAAGACATTTTTACCCTTAACCGACCCTTTTGAGGATGAGATCGATTAAGTCCGTCGGAGCACCTCATTTTTAAGCTCCTTTCTTCTTCTTTTTTTTTTTATTTTTTATTTTATTTAAAACTAATACCAGCGCCTTTTCAGGTTTTCACCAGTATTAGCCCCCTCTTATTTTTGCCTGTGCGCCCTTGCGGGTTTTCACACAGTGGGGTTACCCGATTTTGCCTAAGGTGCCCTTTCGGGTTTTCACCTTAGCTGGGTATAAGACATTTTTATCCTTAACCGACCCCTTTGAGGACGAGATCGATTAAGTCCGTCGGGGCACCTCGTTTTTAAGCCCCATTTATTATTATTATTATTATTATTTTTTTCGGTAGAGAATTACGGTTTCCCTGAGAACCGCTCAGAAATATATGTAGGGAACTGAGTCTTCCCTGAGAACCGATAAGAAGTATATGTAAGGAACTGAGTCTTCCCTGAGTACCGATAAGAATATATATGTAGGGAATTGAGTCTTTCCTGAGAACCGATAAGAATATATATGTAGGGAACTGAGTCTTCCCTGAGAACCGATAAGAGTATATATGTAGGGAATTGAGTCTTCCCTGAGAACCGATAAGAATATATATGTAGGGAACTGAGTCTTCCCTGAGAACCGATAAGAGTATATATGTAGGGAACTGAGTCTTCCCTGAGAACCGATAAGAAGTATATGTAGGGAATTGAGTCTTCTCTGAGAACCGATAAGAATATATATGTAGGGAACTGAGTCTCCCCTGAGAACCGATAAGGAATATATGTAGGGAACTGAGTCTTCCCTGAGAACCGATAAGAATATATATGTAGGGAACTGAGTCTTCCCTGAGAACCGATAAGAATATATATGTAGGGAACTGAGTCTTCCCTGAGAACCGATAAGAATATATATGTAGGGAACTGAGTCTTCCCTGAGAACCGATAAGAAGTATATGTAGGGAACTGAGGCCTCCCTGTGAGCCGATAAGAAATATATGTAGGGAATTGAGTCTTCCCTGAGAACCGATAATGAATTATATATGTAGGGAACTGAGTCTTCCCTGAGAACCGATAAGAAGTATATGTAGGGAACTGAGTCTTCCCTGAGAACCGACAAGAAGTATATGTAGTTTTCGAGAAACGGGGGCTTTAGGTAGCCGTGGATTTGGGATACAACGGCTCCCGAAGACCAAGTATTTTGAGACACAATGCCCCCCAGAGGCGAATTTCGGGGTTTAATGCCTCCCGTAGGCGAATATGAATTCCGAGATTCAAAGCCTCTCGTGGGCGGAATATGAACTCCGAGATTCAAAGCCTCCCGTAGGCGAAATATGAACTCCGAGATTCAGAGCCTCCCGTAGGCGAAATATGAACTCCGAGATTCAAAGCCTCCCGTAGGCGAAATATGAATCCTAGGATTCAAAGCCTCCTGTAGGCGAATATGAATTTCCAGGACATAAAGCCTCCTGTAGGCGAATATGAGTTTCCAGGATATAAAGCGTCCTGTAGGCGAATATGAAATATGAATTTCCAGGATATGATGCCTCCTGTAGGCGAATATGAAATATGAATTTCCAGGATATAATGTCTCCTGTAGGCGAATATGAATTTCCAGCATATAAAGCCTCCTGTAGGCGAATATGAATTATGAATTTCCAGGATATAAAGCCTCCTGTAGGCGAATATGAATTTCCAGGATATAAAGCCTCCTGTAGGCGAATATGAGTTTCCAGGATATAAAGCCTCCTGTAGGCGAATATGGATTATGAATTTCCAGGATATAAAGCCTCCTGTAGGCGAATATGAATTATGAATTTCCAAGATATAAAGCCTCCTGTAGGCGAATATGAATTTCCAGGATATGAAGCCTCCTGTAGGCGAATATGAAATATGAATTTACAGGATATAAAGCCTCCTGTAGGCGAATATGAATTATGAATTTCCAGGATATAAAGCCTCCTGTAGGTAAATATGAAATATGAATTTCCAGGATATAAAGCCTCTTGTAGGCGAATATGAATTATGAATTTCCAGGATATAAAGCCTCCTGCAGGCGAATATGAATTATGAATTTCCAGGATATAAAGCCTCCTGTAGGCGAATATGAACTTCCAGGCCACCAAGGCACACGAGTGGGACTAGTATGTATCAGGGTCTATTTTAAGGTATGACATCTCCTTGGAGCGAATTCGACCGCCTACGGCACGCCGATGGGACTATAGCACATGGGACTATATGGTTATGCCGATGGGACCATGATTTAGGGGAGAGATTTTAGAATATAACGCCTCCCCAGGGCGAAGGGAATTTTCAACCTCTTAATGGCATGCCAGTGGGACTGGTGTATGCCCAAGGAAGATCCAGGATACATTGCCTCCTCGGGGCGATAGGAAAATTTTCAACCCTTTTAGGGCATGCCAGTGGGACTGGCGTATGCCCAGGGAAGACTTTAGGATACAATGCCTCTTTGGGGCAAAAGAATTTTTCAACCCCCTTATGGCATGCCGGTGGGACTAGCTTAAGCCAAGGGGAAGATTTAGAATATAATGCCTTCTCGGGGCGATAAGAAAATTCTCGACCCCTTTATGGCATGTCAGCGGGACTGGTGTATGCCCAGGAAAGACTTTAGGATACAACTTCTCCTCGGGGCAAATATGGAAATTTTCAGGGTATAACGCCTCCCTGGGGCAAATATGAAAATTTTCAGGGTATAACGCCTCCCTGGGGCAGATTCCGGAGTTTAACGCCTTCCGTAGGCGAATGCCGGAGTTTAAAGCCTTCCGTGGGCGAATGCCGGAGTTTAACGCCTTCCGTGGGCGAATGCCGGAGTTTAACGCCTTCCGTGGGCGAATATATGAGTATCAAGTTTTAAAGCCTATAGTAAGCGAATATAAATTTTAGGATATATCTGCCTCCCAAGTGGACAAAATTCCGGAGTTTAACGCCTTCCGTGGGCGAATATATGAATATCAGGACTCAAAGCCTGTAGTAAGTTAATATAAATTTTGGGATATATCTGCCTCCCAGGTGGACAAAATTCCGGAGTTTAACGCCTTCCGTGGGCGAATTGTGAATTCTGCATTGCATGATATTCTTGACGGCAAATATTTTCTTTCGAGGTGAATCACCTACAATTATACGACATCTTTCAAGAATATGCCTGTGTATTTGCCTTGGGTATAACAGGAACGGGGATCATCCCCTCAGGCTGTATCGAGCAGAATTCCCACTTCGGGTCGGGAGGTCATCGTCATCATCGCCTCGGTCGTAGCCCTTGATGGGACATTATTGTACCGTCAGTGTGGTACCAAGGGTTTATTCATCATTGGCGACTCTGATATCCTCCCTGGGTAGGGATGTGGAAAAACTCAATCTCTGCTCTTAGCAGGCCGAGGGAGTTCTCCCCCTGTCGGGAAACAAGTAGGCGGCTTTATGGGCCTATGTGCTCGCGTACGAGCATTATTGGCTTTCCTTGGCGCAAATAACTTTTGCGCGTTGTCCCCCAACGGGTTGCAAGATGATGTTTTTTTTTTTTTTTTTTTTTTTTTTTTTTTTTTTTTTTAATAATAAATATATATATATTACTAACATCGGCGCTCTTACGAGTTTTCACCGAAGTTAGCCCTTTTTATTTTTGCCTGTGCACCCTTGCGGGTTTTCACACAGCAGGGTTCACCCATTTTTGCTTGAAGCGCCCTTTCGGATTTTCACCTCAGCTGGGTTTTAGACTTTTTTGCCCTTAATTGGCCCATCACAGGAGCGAAACCAATCAAGTCTGTCGGGGTACCTCATTTTTAAGCCCCACTTTTTTTTTTTTTTTGAACAAATGGGTCTGCGAATTACACTCAATGTGTAATCGTATGTGGCTGTGGGGGATTCACCAGGTATTTCCCCATATTTATCTTTCCTTCTTGAATCAGCTTTTCTACTTCATCTTTGAACATAAAGCAACGTTCAATTGGATGGGTGATGAAACGGTGGTATGGGCAGTAGTTGGGTGCATCTACCCGATGTATTTCTTCTTCCCTTTTTGGCTTGGGCAGAATAATTGCTTTTCTGCTCATACATAACTCGAAGAGTTCTTTGGTCTTTTCCATTGGAAAGGAGTATGGTTTCTTGAGCTTTTTTGCCAGGGATTCAGTATCTTTAAAACTTATCCCTATTTCTGCACCAGCAACTTGTTTTCCCCGGGAGCTTTGCCTAGCTGCAAAGGTGGCCTCGAGAGTATTGTCGTGACTTTCACAACCTTTGCATTTGAGCACCATTCCCTCTCGGTACTGGGCTTCTGGTGGTTCATTTAAGTCTATGATAAGTTTGCCCTTATTCTTTAGAGGGCGGCTGCATTTTGGTCCTGGCTCCTCAAAGGAGAAGGGTCTATTGATTCTGTCCATTGACATGACTTCTGTCCATTGTCTTGCAAGACCTTCCATTACTTGAGTGAGTTCATACTGCTGCTGAGAGATTTGTCCCAGACTCATCTGAATCCCCTCAAGTGCTGCCATAATGGACCCCCCGAGAGTGGAAATTGCTGGAGTATATGATGGATTTATCTTCTGCTCCAATGAGATTTGCTGGTGAGATAGTTGTATCAGAGTCCTCTGCATCTTCTCTAGTGTTGTCATGATAGACGCTTCTGAAGTGGAAGTCGCTGGAGCATATGATGGTATTGCCTCCTGTTCCGGCGAAACTTGCTGATGGGAGAGCTGTGACATATTCATCTGAATCTCCTCCAGTGCCGCCACGATAGACCTTTATGGAGTGGAAGTCGCTGGAGCGTACGATGGTATTGCCTCCTGCTCTGGAGGGACATCTATATTCTTATTTGTAGGCTCTTCTTCTGAGGAGTTTTCATCCATATGGACGACATTTGCTGTAAATGTTTGTCTGGGCATTCGATGTGGTTGAGGCGGGTCTACCAGGTATTTCCCCATCTCCACGGCCCCTTCTCGGATAAGCATTTCAATTTCCCCTTTGCAGATATAACAATCTTCTATTACATGTCCCAACATACGATGGTACATGCAATAGTTGGGTTCATCTATTTTACCAACTTCTGCTGGTCTTTTTGGTTCGGGTAGCATTAAGAGATTGGCCCGCATGCAGACATTAAACAACTCTCTTGTATCCTCCCTTATGAAAGAGTAAGCCATTTTCCTTCTCTCATTAAGGGTGGCATATGATCCCCTTCTATTAGATGTTGAGGCATTTACATTGTTCTTGCCCCCTGTATTTTCTACAGCTGAGGTGAAGTCTATAGCATTGACCTCTTCTGTATCCATATTTTGCTTCTTTGGGACTGTCCCCCCAATGGAGGCAATGGTTGGATGGTCTGCATAGAATATTTCGACCTCCGTCACAATGTTATTTAGTTGATCAAAGTTCTTGACATTTGCGCCAATCAGCTTTTCACTTATTTCAGGCTTTAAGCCCCTTTTGCACAATCGTACCGCATCCTCGTGGGTCGGCGGATTGTCGCATTTCATGCAGAGGTTCCGCTATTTTTTGATATAGTCGGTGGCGGATTCATTCATGTCTTGCTTTAGTGTCACCAATTCAGTGATGGTGACCTTTCGTTCCGACACCTTGAAACGGTCGAGGAACTTTTTCTGCATTTCCTCCCAACTGTTGATTGAGTTAGGCTTCAACTTTGCATACCATTGGAATGCAATGCCCGTGAGAGAGGTAGAGAAGAACCTCAGAAGATAGGCCTCATCAGTAGCCAACTCTCCCAAGTCACTCATATAGTGGGCAATATGTTCCTGGGCCGAGCTTTCCCCGTCATACCTGATGAATTTGGGACACTTATTCTGATCCGGCGGGAGCTTCTTGAACATATGACGTACTGGAAATGGCACTTTGTATAAGTCGAATGTGCCTATTTCGTCGTTTTGTTTTGCTATTTTGGCTTCAACAATTTGCTCAATAAGATGCTTCTGCAATGCCGTAGCATCATCTGCAGAAGCATGGGATTGCTGAGCATTATGATTGGGCTCCACAACCTGATCTTCTTGTATCTCATCAGGGTTGAAGTTGACATCTGCAGCTTGCGGTCTTATCACCGTTGGCATAGGCACTGCCCTTGGAGGTGGTGCATTTACTGGGGGGACTTGAGCTGCCCTTTGCTGCTCCTCCATCTTTTGTATTAGGCCATAGAGCAAGGCCATGAGTTGTTGATTTTCTTGCCTCATCTCCTCTATAGTCTGAGGTTGTATTTGATCTTGAGGTTGTTCTGGAGTGGCTTCAATATCTGAAGCATTTGCCCCGTCTTCATCAGCTCCTCCAACAGCATTGATACTGCCAATTTGGGGTGGCTCTGCCCCCTGGCTTCCTCGATTCAGCAAGCACATAGCCTGCTCCATTTGACGGGTTATGGGCCCGACCCGTTGCATCAGATTGATGATATCATTTGGGTCTTCCGGCTGGGAAGGCTGCCGGTTGGTGATATTGGAGGTGTAGCATGTGTAGACCCGTATACTATTCTCTGTCCTTCTGGCAGTTTTCTTCTTTTTGTGAGTCGATCGGACCAATGCGCCCAACCGCTCGAGGACAGATGTCTGTTGCCAGACTTGTTCTTGTGCCTTATAGGCACTTTTTATCTTTTGACCTTGTAGAGAACGAGGCCAGATAGTTGAGCTGGTTATCTGCCCCTTAAGCTTTACGAGCTGTTGAGGCTGTTGTTCTGCTAGGGTATCCCTAGCCTGGCGAATTTTACGGGTTTCCTTTTTGGTTACCCACATTTCCTTTATGCGGAGGCTCCTATCTTCCGATGGATTGGCCCCAGCCCGAGGCATAAATTTGCCCCCATTCCGAGGCATGGAGTTGCCCCCTGCTCGGGGGGTGGCATTGCCCCCTGCTCGAGACATGACTGGCTCTGGTATAATTATTGGCTCCCGACAAGCAGTGTCCTTTGGAGTCCTTTTCTTCTTTTCGAACGTTGCCCTATCTTGGCAAACCTTCAATAGAACCCCGAACCGATTCTGAACAGGAACTGTCGGGATATGATGGATCTTAGGAATGATGGGTTGCCCGCCATCCAGACGAATATGCAGGTTCCCCACTAACATAGTTTTCTCCGTCCTGGACAGGCTTGCGATTAGAACCTTCCGCTTTTGCCTCCCGTTGGAAGAGGAGGCCGGAGAGATGCTGATGATATTCACGGCAAGCACTCGCCCATATCGACTGCCGTTGTTGCATGTTCTGGAGCGAGAAGCGCACCTCTTCTTCTTCTTTTCCGGAGCAAGCTCCGATGCCGGAACGACCCCCAGAAAGTATGGAGATCCTACTACTGCGGGGAAGTCCCCGAAGCATATTGGTGTGGTCAGATATCCACACCGTACGTGGGTCGCCACCACAAGTGGGCCATACGTGACCCTTGCCGCCATTGTCGTCTTTTAAGCAGAAAGTCAGTCACCTGCATAAGACATGACAAAGTTAGTAGTAGAGTTGTGGTGAGGGCATCACCGGACGGAGAGACGAAGGGAAAGAGAAGTCCCACCGGGCGTTCCATCTCTGTTCGCGAGGGTTTTTTCTAAACCTTCGTCGGGACCTGACCTAGACGCATCTCTCCTATGTCGGATTATTCGGAAATCCATTTTTTTGTTTATCTAGAGAATTATAGGTCGGTTTTATATTTTATCGGACTATGAGAGCTTGGGATTAGCCCTCAGGGAATCCGGGACTTCGAATCAAGCGAAGATTCGAGTATATCACCTCTCTCCACTGACCTCGGTCAGTGTTAATTACGCTGAGCGACTGCTCGGCAACCCTTGATTAACCGTCCGTATGATGCCCTTATAACATGCAACACTACTACTACAGGCAACACATGCATATGAAGATATATTTTAGGTTAAACTCTTGGCCTCACCCAAGTTTAGGATGTGTTTATATGATTTTAGATTGATTCCAAGCTATCTAGATTAATTCCAAGTATATTGGATTGACTCCAAGTATTCTGGATTGATTCCAAGTATTTTAGACCTATCAGGGTATTTTTGTAATTATGCCAAGTTGGAGGGTATAGGGAGATTATGGTTATTTAAGTGTATGAAATGAGTTTTAATGATTTAGGAAGGTTTCAAAACCTTAGGAAGTATTTTAGAGTTATTTCAGGTGTGTTTGGATTGTAAGGGTATTTTGGTAATTTTGCCCAAATTGAATTTTTAGACTTAAAGTCTATTTTTATATTTTTCTGAGATTTTTATTTATTTTTATCATATTAAGGGTATTTTGGTAATTTTACCCATCCTATTAAGGTTTGGAGGGTATTTTGGACATATGAGAGATTTTGATATTTTTAAGAATTTTCTGTGATTTTTACAGATTTTTAACATGTATGAGGGTATTTTTGTAATTTGTATTAAGCTCTAAGGGCACTTTAGTCATTTCAGAATTTTATACATTTTCAGATTTGGTTCTCTGTTTTTTATTGGTTTTTACTGAATTTTACTGATTTTTTTATTAATTTTACCGATTTTTATTAATTAATTAGGTATATGAAGGATATTTAAGTTATATTTTGGATTTATGTAATTTCCAGATTTTGTTTTCTGATTTTTACTGAGTATTACTGATTTTTACAGAATTTTTCTGATTTTTTATATTTATTTTATTAATTTTAGATAATTTTCGCAGATTTTATTAATTAATTAAGTATGTGGAGTATTTACGTCATTTTTAACTTAAGTATATTATTTTATGTCTCAATGTTTCATTATTAAGTTTTAATTATGAGTCTAAGATTAGTTATGTATGGGATGAGGCCAATGATATTTTAGAATATTTAATTATATATTTTATGTATTTTAATTAGTTATAAAACTAATTATTTTGCATATGAAAATATAGTAACATAGTGTTACTTAAATAGTAGATTCATGAACACATGCACACACATATGCTCAAAGAACAAATAGTAGCATTCATTCATTATTTCGGCATAATCTCGTCTTATAGGACGGTGATTTTACAACATAAATTTGGCAGAGCTTCCCCTTAGGAATAAACCTTAGGAAGAGAGCCCTCCAAGAAAATATCTCCCCCAAATCGCAGCAAACTCGGGCAAGAGCACCGGATTTGGTCTTCAAACTGGCAGAGTTTCCCCTAGGAAATTTTGGGCCAAATGGGCATGGGGCTTCTTCTTACCCCTTGGGGGGTATTTATAGGCTTCAAAGCCTTAACCGGTGGGGGTACCCACCGGAATGCTTGAGGTGGGGGGTACCCACCGGTTGGCTTGAGGTGGGGTACCCACCGGTTGGAATCTCTCTCCTCCCCTCCCTCTCTTTTTAATTTTTTAATCACACATGGGTGAAAGAGAGATGGGAGAGAGCATTAAAAAAAAGGAGAGAGAGAGAGAGAGAGAGGGAGGGGGGGACCGGTTGGCACCCCCACCGGTTCCAACCGGTGGGGGGGTCTCCCCACCGGTTTTGGGAAACCGGTGGGGGGTTCCCCTCCCCACTTCTTCCTTCTTTTTTCTGTTTTTGGAGCTCATTAATGAGCTTGAGTGGCAGATTTGGGGGATGGGCCAATGTGAAAAGGGTTTAAACCCCTTAAATCCAGATTTGGCTCCATGTGAAAGGGGGTTTTAGGATGAGTATTAAATGGGGTTCACATGGGGTTCTTAACCCATGTGTGAATGGGGTTAAGATTCCCATTAACTCCCATTCATCCTAATTAATCCCCCCCCTTTTCTTTGAATTAAAAATGGGAAAGAAGGGAGGGAATCTCCTCCCCCCCCCCCACCGGTTTCCCCCTTGGAACCGGTGGGGGGTCCCCAACCGGTGGGGGGGGGCTTCCCCCTTCTCCCTTTTGTGTTAAAAAAAGGTTCCAACAGCATCAAATTAGGGGCAAGTTAACAATATCTCAGCAATAACTTGGACGTCGATGAATTTCCTTTCAGGTAAGGTGATACTTTCCTTCTTCTCCTTTGGTTTCCAACTTTAACATAACTTTTGTAGATCCTAGTAGGTAGAAGTCATCAAATTATGGGCAACTCGAGAGTATCTCAGTGACAACTTGTGCTTCAATAAATCTCCTTTTAGCTAAGGTGATAAATTCATGCTCTTCTTTTAGTTTATGACTTTAACATAGATAACATTTGTAATTTTTTAAAAATAGTTAAAGCTAGGGGTGGCCATGAGCAGAGCCACTCGCGAGCTACTTGCGCCTAAATCTAGTCAGGCTTAGCTCGATTCGGCTCATTTAATCGTTCAGACCAAGCCCTAGCTCTAATTTGTGCTCGTCTGACATGCTAAGTTGGAGATTGAGCCAGCTCGGCACGGCCGGCTCGCGAGTTGGCTCGAGGTAAACAAACACTCATAAGCCCACCATGCTGACAGTACCTCATAGGCGCCCTAGGCCTACTAAAATAAGTTTTAAACAAGATTATTATGTGCAATGATAAAACAATTAGGCTTCTAATCTCGAACTAAACTTTCGGGGATCCAGGTTCCCAGCGCGTATACAAGAGGGACTCTTAGGTGCCCCTACTACCAAGGTCCCATGGTTGTTGCCTGTCTAAAGCTCTCAGCACCTCTGGCGAAGTAGTGGTGTGTGGGGGGGGGGGGAGGGGGGGGAGAGGGTAACGAGGTTCTGCAATGGTGACAAAGTGGAGGTGAGCTGGGACAATGAGGGCCTCCTGGGGGCTTGGTACGAAGCCAAGGTTGTTCGCACCATGTCCAAAACCTGCTGCTACGCCGTCGTCTATGACCACCTCTTAGCCGACCATGCCATAGCGAAACTTGGGAGCCCTAATCGCTCTAGGAGATCACGACGTACAGGCACGTGCAACGCTACCCCCTTACCGTGGCAAGCCGTTTGCGCCGCACCAGCCCGTAGAGGCTTGGTAGGTTGGCGCATCGCTAGGTGGTAGACGAGGGTGGTGGTTGCCGAGCGCACAGGGGGGGGGGGGAGTTGGGGTTACCATACAGTGTGCTTCCCTAGCCCGCAAGAGAAGATGAACTTCATGGCCGGCAAGCCTACCTTGAGTGGGTCGATGATGTGTGGGTGCATCCTGACGGGAGCACACCGACGTGCCTCTTTTCCCTGCACAACTCCCCACCCCCATAGGTGGGATTCACAATCGGGCCTTTTAGTCCGTCATCCGTTTCTTTACAAAACGTTCACCCCGCTTTCTTTTAAATCTTAAGCCTCCTCCCTCTATTGTACCTTCCAAAGGTTAGCGATTCGACTATTTATGGCTGGGTGAACTTGGTTTATTGGCTAAGTTAACTTAAAAGTGTTCTAATGAGCAAAGCTCAAGCTGAATTCCTTTCTTGTCGAGCTGAGCTCGAGCCCACAAAATGAGCTCGACATGAGCTCGAATAATCTTCGTTGAGTCGAGCTCAAGCGAGTCGAAGCTGGGCTCGTCTCGGGTCGTGGCCACCCCTAGTTGAAGCCATCAAATTAGGGGCGGCTCGGTAATATCTTAGTAGCAAATTGTCCTTTGATGAATCTGTTTTTAGGTAAAGTGATACGTGTCTGCCCCTCTTTTAACATAAGATTCGTAGTTCCTAGTGAATAGGAGCGTCAATTTAGGGGCAGCTCGACAATATCTCAGTGGCAACTTAGACTTCGAAGAATCTTCTTTCTGGTTTTCTTAATGTATTGTAATATGCGGTCTTACAAGAAAATAGGTACAAATGACAAAGTAGAGTGAGTGTGTTCTTAAGTTTGTGTTCTTTTAGTCAGTGTGTTTTCTCTAGATGCAAGTAAAATCTTTGAGATGATCTGTAGTGTTTTAGCTTAATAATTCTCCCCTAAAGTGACTATTCCTCTGATATTAACTACCATATTTATTTGCTTAGCATCGAAATATTCATCAGCTATAAATTCTTCACTCTCATGCCTCCTTGCTGAATAGTGTTCTTCACAATCTCCTCTTCTCTTTACCTAAAATTAGAAACACTAGTGCTTCACCCTCAAGAAATCATAAATAGTTATGCAGTGTGCCCAATACTGTGAACTAAACTAATTATGGCTTCAAAAGGGTTCTAGAATAAGAGTATTCGAAAAAAATGAGACCCAGTGTTCATGATTTCAAGGCAATCATTCTTTTATAAGGATAACATTTATTAAGTTGTTCCTTATGTGCCCAATTTTCTCAGGACTTTCTCTGCATCTTGTTGATTCTTAACTCGTATATGTATGCCATTTATCGTCACCATAGTCTAAAAATTCTTCACTCTCATTCCATTTGACTAGACGAATGCCTTTGCTTTCCTTGATAGTGTTCTTACATAGAAAACTCCTCCTTGATGCAACCAATTTTCCTCCTTATTGAAGAAGGTAATAATAACATCGATAGGTAATGTTGAGGGATTTCTGTCAATACTGTGTTTACTAATGTGATCCTTCCTCCCAAAGATAATTTTCTAGCTTTCCAAATGGAGAGTCTCTTTTGCATTTGGTGGATGAGGGGATTCCATGCTGCCTGTTGCAACTTTCTGTAATGCAGTGGCAGACCTAGCCTAAATAAGTGATGGGTAGCTCCATCACTTTGCATCCCAAAACCGCAGCACATTGACTACACATATCCTTCTCCATGTTAATACCAATGATAGCACTTTTATCAAAGTTGATCATTAAATCTGAACAAGCCTCAATAGTTTTCATTATGAAGAGTAAATTATTAATGTGCTGCAAATCACCCTCCAAGAAAATAAGCATGTCATTTGCAAATTGTAGATGCAAGATGCCTACCTGAACCCTTATTAGTTGAGCACCATGAATCCAGCCTAATAACGCAGCTTTCTTACAAAATTGACTGAATAAATTTGCCAGCAGGATAAAGAGAAGTGGTGACAATGGGTCTCCTTGCCTAATACCCTTTGAACTACTAGCAAAGTAACCACGAACCCCTCCATTCATAAGAATAGAGTATTTGGCTGTTGTAACACAGTTCTTAATCACCTTTGCCCACATTTAAGAGAATTTGTTAATTGCCATCTGATTACATAAACATTTCCATGCAACTCTATCATAGGCTTTATTAAAATCTAGTTTACATGCTAATCCCACTACACCCTTTTTCTTTGTGGAGAGCAAAATTTCATGAGCCAATGGAGAATTATCTATGAGGTGCATGCCTTGAATAAAAGCAGATTGATTCTGTTCTACTCAACTTTCCGATCACCTTTTGCAGTATACCAACACCTTGGCAAATATTTTATGACTACAATTTAAAAAGACTTATTGGTCTGAAGTCCTTTAATTCTATACCTTCCTCCTTCTTGGGCAATAACATTAAAAAAGCATGATTAAAGATTTCACAGCTTGCTGCTCTAGCGAAGCATTCTTGAACCGCTTTAATCACATCATGCTTGATAACACTCCAGAACTTTTGGTAGAAGAAAATTGGAAACCCATCTGACACAGGAGCTTTATCACTTCCCAGATTAAAAGTAGGCTCTGTGACTTCTTCCTCTGAAATTTCTTCAACTAGCATTGATTGGTCCTCTACTGATAGTGTCTGCACCTCAAAATATGAGCATGGAGGAAATCACCTATTTTCTGCAGCAAACAAATTCTTATAGAAGGCCACAACCTCAGATGCTATGTCATTAGGATCCTCAATCCATCTGTTCTCTTTCTTCAGCATTAAAATAAATTTCCTTCATCTTCTTCCCTTGGCTATAGAATGAAAGAAACTAGTGTTCAAGTCTCCTTCTTTAGGGCAAGTTATTCTGGACATCTGTTGTCTCCACCTAACCTCTTCTTTGAGACAATTGGTATATAAGGACTGAACAACCAATTTATTAATTCCTGTGGTGTTAGACTTTTGCTCTCTTCAATCTACTTAAAATGTTGCCTCATCTCTTTCTCCTCCTGAACCTTGATATATCTATTCTTTCTTTGATTCCTAGCCCAAACCTTAAGTTTCCATTTCAATCTGTGTAATTTCAGAAATAGGTTTTGAGTGGCTGAATGTTGATCCATGTCTTGCTTCCATGTTTGAGATGCTAATTCAACAAACTGCTCATTGGATAACCATGCCTTCTCAAATCCGAATGTCTTGACTCTTGACAATATTGAAAGCATCAGAGCATTATGATCAGAAATACTTCTTGGAAGCATGGAAATTTTAGCATTGGAAAACTAAGATTCTCATTTACTGTCCACCATAATTCTGTCTAGTATGGATAATGATGGAACCTTCCTTCCGTTGGACCATGTATATCTTGCATGAGTCCATTGTAACTCCATCAGCCCACATTCCTCAATCCAAAAGTTGAATTGTTTTGTTCCTTCTGAGAAATTACCCTTCTTGTTTATTTTCTCAGGGGATTTTACTTCATTAAAATCCCCTACTACACACCAAGGGAAATCATATGTCTTATGGCAATTACATAATTCTGCCCACAAAACCTTTCACCTCTAACTTGTATTAGTCCATAAACACCGATCAACACATCCATCCTTCGGAATTGATTGTCTTTCTAATGATGCGCCTGCTAAACATTAGCATTTACAAGAATACCCCCTGGATTTTCTTCTGTTCTTTTGAAAGCAAATATCCACATTCGAGAATTCTATAACAGTTTTAACCAAGTCGTCCTCTATATTCTCTACCTTTGTTTCTTGTAAGCATAGAATTTCGACTTTCCTTCTTCTATGTATACAATCACAAACAACCAATTGTTTCCCTTTATCATTCATCCCTCTAACATTCCAGGACATCAAAATCATTGTTGAACTCGTTCCTCCTCCTCTTGACTGAAACTACTATCTCTTAACGCTTTGGAAACCTTTCTCTGCCCTTTGTTTTTTCTCCTTCAACGCTTTATTTTGTCTTCCACAGATCTTACGCTGGCCAACTTTCCCTTGTAATTGAATTCCTAGGCCTGCAACCTTTTCCAAAATTTGTTGATTGTCCCATCCATCTAAGAAAGATTCGTGCTTTTCTTTCTCCTTCCTCCAAAGCCTCTATCCTTCACTTTGTTTTGACTTGCCGGCTTGCCTTGATTGGTCCAGATTGTCGATGGCGTTGCAAGAAGGTGAAAAAGGAGGACGTGAATAATAAGGGAAAGTCCTAAATATAAGAAGGGAAAGTCCTTGCAATTGTAATTCTCATGCCTTTACATTTTAACATTATGGTGACATCATGCATATACGAGCTAGGATCAACAAGATGAAGAGAAAGTTGTTAAAAAAATGAGTCACATAAGGAATTGCTTGATATGTGTTATCCTTATTAAAATATGATTGCCTTGATAATAATAAACAAAGGATCCTATTTTGTTTAAATACTCTTATTATGGAACCCTTTTGAAGCTATAATTAATTTTGTTCATAGTATTGGCCACATTGTGTGTTAGACTCTTTATGATTTCTTTGAGGGTAAAGTACGAGTGTTTCTGGTTTTAGATAGAGATGAGATTGTGATTCTTGATAATCAGCTACCGGCCGGGATTACGAGCTAAGTGTGCACATCAAGTCTTACCAATTGATTGATTTACGATAGAAGTTTTACTAGATTAGCTGACTCTTGTCTGTGTTCTCTTGATGTATCATAGTATGTGGTCTTATAAGAAATAGGGCATGACTGGCAAAGTAGGGTCATTGTGTTCTTAAGTTTATGTTGGCTAAGAAATATCATAATTTTAATAAATAAATAAGATGAGTCATCTAAAAGCAAAATATTTGATTTTATGATCGCTGATCGAGAATTGAATCATGAGAATATCTAGATGAGATAGGAAAAGAAAGAGGTTAGGAAAGGAAGGAAAGATTAGGGGAAGGGGATTATATTGAATGTTTAAATTAGTTTATTATATTTGAATATGAAAAACAAAATGCCTTACTTGATGAGGTCTGAGTAACTTTTTGCTTAAAATTCTAATACAAGAGTAGAGTATTAGTTTAACAATGTAGGTAATTGATAGTTTACATTTAATGTATCCCCTTTTAGGCAAGATGATAGATTCCTACTTCTCCTTTACTTTCTAACTTTAATATAGATAATATTGTAGCTTTTAATAAGTAGTTGGACCCATGAAATTAAGGGGTAACTCGACACTATCTTAATAGCAAATTGGACTTCGATGAAGCTACTTTGAAGTAAGGTGATACATTGCAACTCCTCCTTTGGTTTCTAACTTTAACGTAGACAAGATTTGTAGTTTTTAGTAAGTAGCCGGTGGCATCAAATCAGAGGCAGCTCGACAATATCAAATCAGCATCTTGTATTTCGATGATTCTCCTTTCTGGTTAGGTAACACATTCCCGCTTCAACTTTGATTTCTAACTTTAATATAAGATTTGTAGTTCTTTATAAGTAACATGCATCAAACTGAGGGCAGCTCGACAAAAGCTTAGTAGCAACTCGCACTTCGATGAATCTCCATTCAGGTAAGGTGATGCATTCCTTATCTTCCCTTGGGTTCTACTTTAGCATAAATTAGATTTACAGTTTTTAATAAATAGTTGGAAGCATTAAATCGTGGGCAGCTCGACATTGTCTCAACAGCAAGGCAGATTTTGATGAATCTCCTTTCAGGAAAGCTGATACATTCTCGCTCCTCTTTTAGTTTCTAGTTCGTAGGAGGCATCAAATTGGGGACAGCTTGACAAAATCTTAGCAGCGACTCGGACTTCGATGAGTCTCCTTTCAACTAAAGTAATACATCCCTTCTCCTCCCTTGGTTTCTAACGTTAACATAAGATTTGTGGTTCCTAGTACGTAGAAGGCATCGAATTGACAGTAGCTCAATAATATCTCAGCAACTACTCAGACTTCGATGAATCTTCTTTCATGTAACTGCTCCTCCTTTGGTTTCTCTAACATTACCATAAGATTTATAGTTCCTAGTAAGTAGAAGGCATCGAATTAGGGGCAACTCGACAATATCTCATCAATTTGGACTTGGTGTATCTCCTTTCAGGCAAGGTGATAGATTCCTACTAATCCTTTACTTTCTAACTTTAATATAGATACCATTTGTAGCTTTTTAATAAGTAGTTGGAGCCATGAAATTGGGGGCAACTCGATAATACCTTAATAGCAAATTTGACTTCGATGAATCTAGTTTCAAGTAAGGTGATACATTCCAGCTCCTCCTTTGGTTTCTAACTTTAACATAGATAAGATTTGTAGTTTTTAGCAAGTAGCTGGTGGCATCAAATCAGGGGTAGCTCGAAATATCTAAGCAGCAGCTAAGATTTAAATGATTCTCCTTTTAGGTAAGGTGATACATTCATGCTCCATTTTTTTATTTCTAGCTTTAATGTGAGATTTATCATTCTTTGAAAGTGGGAGGCATGAAATTGGGGGCAACTCGACAAAAGCAAAGTAGCAACTTGGATGTTGATAATCTCCTTTCAGGTAAGGTGATAATACATTCCTTCTCCTCCCTTTGGTACTAACTTTAACATAGGTAAGGTTTACAATTTTTTAGTAAGTAGCTGAAGGCATCATATCGTGGGCAGCTTGACAAAATTTCAGTAGCAACTTGAACTTCGATGAATCTCCTTTTAGGTAAGGTGATACATTCCTTCTCCTCCCTTGGTTTCTAACATTAGCATAAGATTTTTAGTTCCTAGTAAGTAGAAGGCATCAAATTGGGGACAGCTCGACAATATCCTACTAACAACTTGGACTTTGATGAATCTCCTTTACGATGATACATTTATGCTCTTTTGGTTTCTAAGTTAACATATAACCGTTTTCGTATTTCTTAACATACTTTGTTGTTCCTTAAAATGTTATCATGGAAACGACTTTGAAATTAGAGAGAGGTATAAAAATAAAAACATCATAAGTAGATTAATCTCCAACCCTATAGAACCATTCTATCCTGGAAAGTCTCCTCTAGGTAGGGATGTAATACTTTTGGATTTGGTATGGATCCACAACTACGTAGAGAGGATTATAATGTGTCCGACCTTGACAAGCAACATGGCTATCTAACTTTTGTGTATATTTGTAAAAAGTATCATATGTTATTAAGGACAAGGGTATTTTGGTCCCATATAATTTTATAACCCTACGCACACATTAATATGGACGGGTTGGTCAGCTACCTAGGTAGTTGTCCTACCGCATCCTTCTCTCTCTCTCTCTGTCCGCTGCCTCCTCCTTGTCGCACCCTTCTCTCTCTTTGTCCACTGCCTCCTCCTTCTTTCGCTCCTTCTCTTGAAATTCTTTATAGTATTAAAGTAAGGAGGAGCCTTGGTGAAGTGAAGGAGGACCAGACCTCCACTTCTTTGCTTGAGAAGGGATCAAACAACCTCCCTTTGGTGTTTGGTGCCCTAAGGTTTCATCCGTAGGGCCTCTCCACCAAGAAAAGGGGATCAGACCCTCTGATTCTTATTGAAGAGGGGATCAGACACCCCTTTCTTGGTGTCTGGTGTGCTGCAGCCCTTTCTTCATGGTGTCCGGTGTTGTCCTGTGCACGGTTTGCCTCTTTCCTACTGGCCCGATCTCTGCTTTCTGCTGGCTACACCATTGCGGGTCTCTTTCTTGCAGGCCAGTCCACTATAAGCGTAGATTTTAGTGGAAGATGTGCTGGACAAGCCTTCCCTATGGAGAAGGGGTTGCCCCCTTGTGTGTTGCAGACCCGTTCCCCTATTTTATGGTTCCAGATAGACTAAATCCACTCCTTTGGGGACCGGTACCCTATTTAGGGTGTGTTTCTTGTAACCTCTGCCCCGTTCTTCAGTGGTTTGTATTGCACAAGCCTTCCTCAGTGTTGGGAGTCATCTACACCAGCGTTGTTGTAGCATGGAACTTATTCTTTATGGATTCTTCGACAAGCAGTATGATTAATTTATGGGAGCCAGGTTATAAACCCAATATTCGTGATGTTAACTCCCTGATGATGCGCCCTCTAGTTGTCCTTCTATGGAGCATCACCTTCTTGCGTTGCAGATGACTAATTATCATCTCTGGTTTATCTCTGCTCTGATTTTTCTTGCTGGATGAGGAAAGACAGAGTATATTGGTGGTAGGGTCTATGAATCAACATATGATGACCTCACTTATGCTATATGGGAGTTGGAGAACAATCTTGTGATGGGCTAGATCCTTAACTTTGTAAGTTCAGAGATCCATAAGTTGATTATGATGAAGAGGATTGCAAAAGAGATGTGGGTCATTCTCAATCAGATGTACGGACACAGCAAGATGCATCCCATATTTATCAGTTAACTATTGATATATAGGAGTTAAAACAGGATAGTGTTAGGGTTACTATTTATTTTGAATTGCTGAAAAGTAAGTGAGAGGAATTAGATTACTATTCTGTTTATAGTTAGATTTGTACTGAAGACCAGAAGATATATTTGCAACCTATGGAGTAGAATCGGATATTCAAGTTCCTTACTGGCCTTACTTCTGAATTTGAGAGCTTAAGGGCTTTTAGTATTGATCGTCTCCCATCCATCCCATGAGCAAGTGTACCACAAGGTGTTGAAAGAAGAAGAGCACAAGAAAGCCTTGAGTGGAGGCACTGTAGCCCCTGGTGGTCATGATTTGAAGAGTCCTCTACACTGGCCGACATCTTTTTGAGTTTGGAAAAGGTGACAATGGCCAAGGAAAGGACAAAGGGAAAATTAGGTGACATTGCACTCATTGTGGGAATGATAATCACAATGTAGATAGGTGTTGGCACCTTTATCCTAACAAAAAATTGTTGAAACTCATAAATTACAAGTGGACAACAAGCAAAGAGCAATGTTGCCATTACTTAAGGCTCAAATTATCCTCCTAATTCTTCTTCAGAAGGTGGTCTCGCCACCTTTCAGGTGCCTACACTCTTCTCAAATGATACTCTTCACCTACAATGGATTCTCTTACTGTTTGGAGCATCTTCTTCTTCTTCTTCCACCACACCAGGTATTTTAGAGGCAGCTTTAAGTGTTATGCACTCTATCCCCTCTCGTAGTCCTTGGGCCATTGACTTCAGAACTACAGGTCATATGACTGGTACCTCTTCTCTCTTTAACTCTTATTCCTAGAATTCTGGACAAGAGAAGGTCACCATTGTAGATGGTACTCGGGCTACTGTAGCGGGTAAAGTAACTATGAATCTCAATGATGACCTGCCTTTGTCCTTTGTTCTTCATGTTCATGTCCTTCCTATTAATCTTTTGCCTGTGAGCAGTTTGACTAAATCCTATAATGCTTAGTAACCCTTTTTCCTACATATTGTGTTTTTTAAGACATGAAAAATAAGGAGACGGTTGAGAGTGGTTGTGCAGTAGTCGTGAAGTGGGAGGCCTTTTATCATTTTGAGTCCGGTAGTAAGTGTTGCGTTTCAGTCTAGTGGTGGGACGATAAACAACTTGAAGCGATCCATTTGTGGTACAGTCGTCTAGGACATTTGTCCTTTAGGTCTTTACAAGTCTTATTTCCAGCTTTGTTCAGGTCAATAAACGTTGACTCTCTTCAATGACAAGTGTGTCAACTTGTAAAACATTATAGAACTAATTTTTAGATTTCAATGAATAAAAGCACTTTTTATTTCCAACTTGTCAATTTTGATGTCTAGGGGCCATCTCTTGTTCTTTCTGTGAATAGTTATCGCTACCTTATTAATTTTACTGACGATTTTTCTCATTGTTGTTAGATGTACCTTATGAAATCCTGTAAAGAAATACCTCAAATCATTCAAGTATTTTACAAAATGTGTTGAAAATCAATTTGAGAGGCGGGCTAAAGTATTGGCCTGACAATGCAAGAGAATACTTCGAGAGGACACCCAATATTTTTATAGATGATGCGGGAATCGTTTACGAATCCTTATGTGCTTATTCCTTTCAATAAATTGGAGTAGTAGAAAGAAAAAATAGATATTTACTTGAGACCTCTCGAGCTCTTCTCTCGCAACATTAGCTGCCTAAAAAATTTTAGGCAAATGCTATCATGATTACCTCCTATGTTATCAACGGTATGCCTTCTTGGGTACTTGACTACATGTCTCCTATTCAGGTACTTCGTCCTGACTATACATTATTTGCTCTTAAGCCTCGTGCCACTTGTTGTTTGTGCTTTATTCATTCTTTGTGCCTTGATTCTACTAAGTTGGACGCCTGTGCTATTCATGGTATCTTTCTGGGATGCTTTCCTACTAAGAAAGGGTACAAGTGCCTTGACCCCAAAATATGGAGGAAATATGTTCTTATAAGGATGTTACCTTCTTTGAATCTGAATCCTATTTTGAATCCTAGTCTCTTGCTCAAGGGGAGGATCCTCTTGTTCTTCCTTGTGAATCTCCTCCTGAGTCTACACCTTTACCTCTTACTTCTGACATGACTAGTGCCACACCTGGTTCATAGAACATGTCCTCATCAAATGTGCTTACCTATTCCAGGCATACCTGACATAAGAATGGCACTCCTACGGATCAACCACTTCGAGAAGCTGCTAAAATTTTAGGTCCAGTTTTAGTCTCTACACCTTCCAATTGTTGTTCGGAAAGGGACACCAGCCTATACCAAGCATCCTTTTTCTAATTATATGTCATATTCACGTATTTCAACCTTACATTGAAATATCATTTTGATGGTACTATTCAGCAGTACCAAGTAAGATTGTTTGCCAAAGATTTTACCTAGATATATGGTATTGATTACATGGAGACTTTTACTTCAGTGGCCAAGCTGAAATTTGTGAGGGTTGTGTTATCTCTTGCTGTCCAGGTTTCTTGGGAACTTCACTAGTTAGACATCATGAATACTTTTCTCAATGATGACTTGCAGGAGGAAGTGTATATGCAGCAGCCTCCACTTGGACTTGATGCCAAGGGGAGAGTATATCCTCCAAAGAAGGCATTATATGGGCTGAGACAATCCCCAAGAGCTTGGTTATAAACAAGGGAGCTCTGACCATGCTCTCTTCACCAAATGGATAAATGGTCGAGTAGTGGTTCTCCTTGTGTATGTGGATGATATGATCATCATTGGAGATCATTCGGTAGAGATAAAAAAGTTAAAGGATAGTTTAACACATGAATTTGCTATTAAAGATCTTGGAGAGCTGAAGTATTTCCTTGACGTTAAGGTTGCTAAATCTTAGCATGGTTTGTACATTTGCCAATGGAAGTATGCCCTTAATTTGCTTCAAGAAACTGGAAAGATGGGGATGTAAACCAGCTTTCACTTCTATAGAGACAAATCATGGGCTCTTAGAGTCAGTGGGAGAACTTTTGTATGAAGCTCACAAGGGTACCTACAAGCCATTGTAGCTATCTCTCATTCGACTTGACATTGCGTATGCTGTGAGCATATTGTTAGTCAGTTTGCATGCTCCACGGGTTCTACATATGTGGGCTGTAGAGCGAATATTATTTTACATCAAATCTTGCCTTAGTAAAGGATTCTTATATAACTAAGGCAGCCCACCTGAATGTTGATGGCTTGGACTAGTTCTCGAGATGATAGGCGGTCGACAACTAGCTATTGTTTATTTCATTGTGGAAACCTTATTACTCTGCGAAATAAGAAACAAATTGTGTGTGCTCGTTCTAGTGCTGAAGCTGAGTATCATGTAATGGCACATGGTATTACAGAGATATTATGGTTGAAGCTTTTCCTTCAAGATCTTAGAGTTCAAGTTCATCTTCCTATGCACCTCTATTGTGATGGTAAAGCTGCCATCAACATCGCTAATAATCTAGTTCAGCACGACAGCACAAAACATGTCGAGATCGATTGCCATTTCATCTGAGAGAAGCTAGATGCTTGAGACATTTACCTTACCTATGTTCGATCTATTAATCAACTCTCTGATGCCTTCACCAAGGGGCTGTCTAAGGATCTTTTTACTTCTCTGTTGTCCAAGTTGTGCATGGTTGGTATCTATGCTCAGCTTGAGGGGGAGTGCAGTAAAGGGTAGTTTTGTCTTTGTTGTGGGTTATTATATTTTTCTGTTTCTTGGTGTTTTGTGTGTTTGTAAGGGTATTCGTATGTTATTAGGGATAAGGATATTTTGGTCCCATGTAATTTTGTAACCCTACACACACATTAATATGAAAGTGTTGGTCGGCTGGCTGGGTAGTTGTGCTGCCGCACCCTTTTCTCTCTCTCTCTGCTGCCTCCCCCTCCTTCTTCCCCTCCTCTTGCAATTCTTCAATTACATACTTGATATGTTTAGTCAGTATTTCACATAATGAGCCATTGGATTTTATTCGAAGCTTTAGATTAAATACTACGTAACATATGTATATGTGTACAATATACATTTATATTTATATACTCTAGTTGTGATTATTTGACCTTTTGGTTAAGAGTTGTCGTAGAGAAGAACAAATATATAGACTTTCTATCCTCTTTTTATAGGCTCTTACTAAAGTCTAGGGAACATTTGAAAGTTGCTTCTTAATTGCTTGAGTTCAAAGTACATAGCTGAGAAGGTGGTTTTATGCTTACCGATGTGCTTCATGAGACTTATGATAGACTCTATCTGGTCCACGGTTATTGTGGGCATGTATTTGGTACCACCTCTATCTGGTCCAAGGCAGGCAGCGAATTAGGAAAACTATGCCAAATTCTTAGGTTCATCAGAGGATCTAGATGACCCCCACACAGGCGAGATTGGGTAAGGTGCTGCACATGGTTTCAACAATACATATATTGAAAGCATTATCACCGTTGTTACTGGTTGGAGAGCACTAGGAGCTACTAAAACTGATAATGTATCAGTTCTGGCAGGTACATCAGAAGCCTGACAAAAAAAAAACAAGACAAAAACAAAAACAATTGGATTATCAGGTTAGTGGTAACCATTTGTGACTCTACATTCATTCTTGATGAACCCTTGTCCAGACTTGCAAAGGTGCTTTAGGCACACTTTACCTACCTAATAGAAAACAATACTGTAGGGATTAAAATAAACAAATAAAGAACACCAGGCAAAAGGGCACATGGGATAAAGCACTTCACGGGCAACCCTGAGGTTGCAGCACCGAGGGGTTCATGGGCACCAACTTGGAGTTCACATGAGTTCCAACCTCATGGACATTGTCAGGCTGAGGGGGTGCCCACTGCCCAAGAGTGGGCTTTGGCAGGCCCATGGCGTAAGGTACTAACGGTATCTTGTGTTTGTGGATTTACTCTTTACTTTATTCCAAAAAAATATATATCATCTCTTAGTCCCTCATTTCTCATTGAGATTGTTTGAATTTTAATTCCACTCAAAGAATAAATTACACAACTTTGTTTATAGCTTGGCTTATTTATTCACTAGACTTCTATCATCTTGTAAGAAATTGACTCCCAGATCAAAAATTTATCACTTGTCAATTGGCTTGTACAATCATGAAAAGTATATATGTTATTAAGAAACAACCAGGAAAATCATTACTAGAATGTTATGACTTGACCACAACACATAATTTGGGAGAAGTTGTCCAGGGGGCCTCGTACGAGGCCAAGGTTGTTTGCACCATGTTTAGGACCTGCAACTACTTGGTCGTTTACCACCACCTCCTGCTCGACCACAACGATGGCGAAACTTAAGAGCCATGTCCGCTATGGAAGATCGTGCCATATGTGTACATGTAACACCATCTTCTTGCCGTGGAAGGTTGTTTGTACCGTACTAGCACGTGGAGGCCTTGTAGGCTGGCACAACGCTAGGTGGTGGGCATATGTGGTGGTAGCCGAGCCCATAGGAGGGAAGTTGGTTCGGTTCAGCTACACGGTGTGCTTCCTTAGCCCAAAGGAGAAGATCTTTAAGGCTCCAAGCCCACCTCGAATGGGTTGATGATGTGTGGGTCCATCTTGAGGTGAGCATGTTGGCGACCCTCCACCCATCTCCCCCCCACCCCAGGTGGGATTCGCGGTTGCGCCTTTAGTATGGCATTAGTCACTTTACAAAACTACCCCACTTTCTCTTTAAATCTCTAGCCTCTCTCTACTGGACCTTCCCAAGCTCAGTGATTCGACCGTTTCTCACTGGGTGAACTCAATTATTGGTTGAGTTAACTCAAAATTGTTTTAATGAGCTAAGCTCGAGATGAGTTGCTTCCTTGCGAGCCGAGCTCATGCGCATAAAATGAGCTTGGGGTAGGTTGGGCTTAAGCACGATCTCAAATGGGTTGATGATGTGTATGTCCATCCTGACGTAAGCATGCTGGCGACCCTCTACCCAATTCCCCCCCCCCCCCCCCCCCCCCCAAGTGGGATTTACAGTTGCGCCTTTAGTCCGACATCAGTTACTTTACAAAAACTTCATCCCACTTTCTCTTTAAATCTCAATCCTATCTCTACTATACCTTCCCAAGCTCTGTGATTCGACTGCTTTTGGCTGGATGAACTCAATTTATTGGTTGAGTTAATATAAAATTGTTGTAACAAGCTGAGCTCGAGATGAGTTCCTTTCCTAACGAGCCGAGCTCGAGCCCACAAAATGAGCTCAGGGCATGCTGGGCTCAAATAATCTTGGTCGAGTCAAGCCCGAGCAAGTTGAAGCTCGATTCGTAGCCACCCTTAGTTGGAGCCATCAAATTGGGGGCAACTCGATAATATCTCAGCAGTAACTTATTCTTTGATGAATCTCCTCCTTTGGTTTCTAACTTTAACATAAGATTTGTAGTTCCTAATATCTAGGAGACATTAATTTAAAGGCAGCTCGACAATATCAGCAACTCAAACATCGAAGAATCTCTTTTCAGGTAAGGTGATACCTTCTTATTTCTAACTTTAATATGGAAAAGATTTGCTGGTTTTAGTAAGTAGATGGAGGCATCAAATCGTGGGCAGCTCAACAATACCTCAACAGTAACTTAGACTTCGATGAATCTTCTTTTAGGTAAGATGATGCATTCATGTTCCTTTGGTTTCTAACTTTAACGTATAATAGATTTGCAGTTTTTAGGAAGTAGTTGGGTCATTAATTGGGGGCAGCTCAGTAAAATCTTAGCAGCAACTCGAACTTCGATGAATCTCCTTTTCAAGTAAGGTGATGCATTTCTGCTCCTTTGGTTTTGAGTTGTTAATTAGTTATAAGATTAATGAATTATTTTCTTATCACTTTAGATGTTAATTTTTATAACAAACTAGAATGATTAGATTGTTTGATTAAAATTTAAACGAAAAAGTAGACTGATAGTTTAACAATATAGGGAATTAATATTGCGAGCTTGGAATATATAATGCATAAGTTTGCGATATTAAAATTGTAATTCTTATATCTTCACATTATAAGACTATGGTGATGATAAGTGGCGTACGCATACGGGTTAAGAATCAATAATATATAGAGAAACCCCTAAGAAAATTGAGCCACGGAAAGAATTGCTAAATAAATATTATCCTTATAAAAGATGGTTGCCTTGAAATGATGAACACTGGATCTCGTGTTATTATGGAACCCTTTTGAAGCCATAATTAGTTTAGTTCACAGTACTGGGAACACTACATGAATAGACTCGATGATTTCTTAGGGGTGAAGCACTAGTGTTTTTGGTTTTAGGCAAAGAGGGGATTTGTAGTTCTTGGTAAGCAGTTTCCATCGAGACCGCATAATAACTTTGCACATCAAGTCTTGTCGCAAGATTGATTTATGATAAAAGTTTTACCACATTAGTTGACTCTTGTCTGTGTTTTTTTATGCATAAATAGGGCATGAATGACAAAGTAGAATCAATGTGTTCTTAAGTTTGTGTTTCCTAAGTAATATCATAATTTAAATATATATATATATATATATATATTAAAGCAACTAAAATTCATACAACGACCTAAAAGTGATATATATGATTTTACGATCGTTGATCGAGAAGTTGAATTCATGAGAATGTCTAGATGAATGTTTAAGTTAGTTTAGTGTGCTTAAAAATGAAAAACAAAATGCATTTGAGGTAATGAACCATCATGCAACGAGCCTTATTATTTAGTTAAGTGTTCGATTGAAATTCTAATATAAAATTAGAGTGATAGTTTAACTTTTTGTTTTGGCAATTTACTAGAATATTATCTGGTTCCAAATGAAAAATAAAATGCCATGCAAAGTACCTTCTTTGAG
The DNA here is from genome assembly GCA_030544215.1 of Zantedeschia hybrid cultivar. Lineage (NCBI taxonomy): Eukaryota > Viridiplantae > Streptophyta > Magnoliopsida > Alismatales > Araceae > Zantedeschia > Zantedeschia hybrid cultivar. The sequence goes on from JARZZO010000009.1 coordinate 50,236,730, forward strand.
ATCTAAGTAATAACTCATTGATTAAAATTCTAATACAAGACTAAAGTGATAGTTTAACAATGTAGGTAATTAATATTCTACGTTTAGAATATAGTAGCCTCATTTTGGGACTAAACCCTCTATGGTTTTGTTTAGGGAGAAGCATCAATGTTCCTAACTTTAGTATAGAGAAGATTTGCATTTCTTAGTATATAGTTGGAGGCATTAAATTGAGGGCAACTCAACAATATCTTAGCACTAGCTCGAATTTTGTTGAATCTCTTTTTAGGTAAGGTGATACATTCATGCTCCTCCTTTAGTTTCTAACTTTAACAAAAGATTCGTAGTTCGTAGTAAGTAGAAGGCATCAAATTGGGGGCAGTTAGAAAATATCTCAGCAGCAACTTGATTTGGTGGATTTCCTTTCAAGTAAGGTGATCCATTCCTTCTCCTCTTTTGGTTTCTATCGTTAGCATAGATAAGATTTGTGGTTTTTAGCAGGTAGTTGGAGGCATCAAATTGGGGGTAGCTCGGTAATATCTTAGCAGTAGCTCGGAGTTAGATGAATCTCTTTTCTGGTAAGGTGACACATTCATGTTCCTCTATTGGTTTCTAACTATAACATAAGATTTGTAGTTCATAGTAAATATAAGGCATCAAATTGCAAGCAGTTCGACAATATCTCAGTAGCAACTTGAACTTGGATGCATCTCCTTTCAGGTAAGGTGATACATTCCTTATCCTCCTTTGGTTTTCATTTTTAACATATATAAGATTTGCGATTTTTTGTAAGTAGTTGGAGGCATCAAATTGGGGTAGCTCGGTAATATCTTTACAATAACTCGGATTTCGATGAATCCTCCTTTTAGGTAAGGTGATGCATTCCTACTTATTCTTTGGTTTCTAACATTAACATAAGATTTGTAGTTCTTAGTAAGAAGGAAGCTTCAAATTGGGGGTATCTCAACAACATCTCAGCAGTAATTCGGACTTCGATGAATCTCCTTTTAGGTTAAGAGATATGTTCCTTCTCCTCCTTTGGTTTCCAACTAGTTCCTAATGAGTAGAAGGCATCAAAATAGGGGAAGCTCGACAATATCTCAGTAACAACTTAGACTTCAATGGATCTCCTTTTAGATAAGATGATATATTCTTGCTCCTCCACTGGTTTCTAACTTTAACATAGATTACATTTACAGTTTTTAATAAATAGTTAGAGTTAGGGGTAGCCATAAGTCGATCTGCTCGCGAGCTACTCGAGCTTGGTTCGAGTCGGGCTCGGCTCATTTAATCAATCGAACCAAGCTCGAGCTTTAATGTTGGCTCACTTGATCAAACGAGCTAGGCTCGAGCTTGACCCATTTACTTGACCAGCTAGTAAGCTGGTTCAAAGTAAAAATACTCAATTAATTTATATATTCGATGTCAAACTTCCATAACCAAAGGTAAACCAACGATCATAAGCCCACCATGCCAACACCGCATCATAGGTCCCCAGTATAATGAAACATTTACATAAGTTTTTAACAAGATTATTATGAGTACTGATAAAATAATTAGGCTTTCGATCTCAAACTAAACTTCCAGAACTCCGGGTTCCTAGCGTGTGCATGGGAGGAACTCCTAGGTGCACCCCACCACCAAGGTCATGTCATTATCGTTTGTCCAAAGCTCTCTACACCTCTGGTGAGGTGATAAGGGGGGAAAGAGAGAAAGAGAGAGAGAGCGAGAGAGAGAGAGAGGGCAATAAGGGTCTCTAATGGTGATGAAGTGGAGGTGAGCTGGACGACGAGGGCTTTCAGGGAGCTTGGTACGAGGCCAAGATTGTTTGCACCATATCGAAGACCTATTGCTACTCCATCGTCTATGACGACCTCCTGGTCGACCATGCCGATGGTTAAACTCGAGAGCCCCACTTGGGCTCCGAGAGATCGTGGCGTACAGGCACGTACATCACTGCCCCTTGCGATGGCATGTTGTGTACGACGCATCAACCTGTAGAGGCCTAGTAGGTTGGTACAATGTTGGGTGGTGGATAGGGGTGGTGGTAGCTGAGCCCACTAGGGGGAGTGGGGCCTATTACACGGTGTACTTCCCTAGCCCGCGAAAGAAGATGAAGTTTATGGCAGGGGACCTCCAAGGCTCTAACCCACCTCGAGTGGGTCCATCTCGATAGGAGCATGCCGGGGAGCGTCCTTTCCTTACACCTCCGTCTATTGGACCTTTCCAAGCTCAAAGATTCGACTGTTTGTGGCTGGGTAAGCTTAGGTTATTGGCTAAGTTAACTTAAAAGTGTTTTAATGAGCAGAGCTCGAGCTGAGTTTGAGCCTTTCAGTTAGACATCGGTTACTTTATAAAAAGTTCAACCCACTTTCTCTTTAAATCTTAAGCCTCCCTCTAGTGGACGTTCCAAGCTTAGCGATTCGACTGTTTCTAGTTGGGTGAGCTCAGTTGATTGGCTGAGTTAACTTAAAAGTGTTCTAACGAGCACAACTTAAGTCGAGTTTAAGCTAAGTTCCTTTCATGGCGAGCTGAGCTCGAACCCATAAAAAGAGCTAGAGGTAGGCTCGGGCTCGAGCTCGAGCTCAAATAATCTTGGACGAGTCGAGCTCGAGAGAGTTAAAGCTCAATTCTGTTCAGCTCATGGCCACCCATAGTTGGAGCTATCAAATTGGGGGCAGCTCAACAATATCTTAGCAGCAAATCATTATTTAATGAATCTCTTTTCATATAAAGTAATGCATTTCTGTCTTCCTTTAGTTTCTAACTTTAACAAAAGATTTGTAGTTCAAGTAAGTAGAAGGCATCAATTTGGGGGCAGCTTAGCAGTATCTCAGCAGCAACTTAGATTTCAAAGAATATCCTTTTAGGTAAAGTGATACATTCTTAGTCATCCTTAACATGGAAAAGATTTGCAAGTAGTATGTAGTTGGAGGCATCAAGTCGGGGCAGCTCGACAATATCTTAATATCAACTCAGACTTCTATAAATCTCCTTTTAGGTAAGCTGATACATACCTGCTCCTTTGGTTTTTAACTTTATCGTAGACAAGATTTATTGTTTTTAGGAAGTAGTTGGGGCCATGAAATTGGGGGCAGCTCGAAAAAATCTTGGTAGTAACTTGGACTTTGATGAATCTCTTTTCAGGTAAGGTGATACATTTCTGCTCCTTTAGTTTAAAGTTTCTAAGTTATAAGATCAATGAATTATCTTCTTTAGTTTAGATGATAATTTTTATAATAAACCAGAATGAGTAGATTATTTTATTAAAATTTAAACGAAAAAGTAGATTAATACTTTAACAGTATCGGGAATTAATATTGTAGGCTTAGAATATATAATGCAATAAGGTTGATTGTGTTTTTACATAGGATATACATAACCTTGCTAGATTAAAATTGTTAATTCTCTTATTTTTACATTATAAGACTATAGTGACAATAAATGGCATACACATACAAGTTACGAATCAATAAGATGCAACGAAAGTCTTAAGAAAATTGAGCCACATAAAGAATTGCTTAATGAATGTTATTGTTATGAAAGAGTGATTGCCTTGAAATGATGAACACTGGATGTCATGTTTTTCAAATACACTTATTATGGAACCCTTTTGAAGCAATAATTAGTTTAGTTCACAGTAATGGGCACGTTGCATGACTAGAATCTTTATGATTTCTTGAGGGTGACGTGGTTTTGTTTATAGTTTTAGGCAAAAAAAAGATTTGTGGTTCTTGGTAAGCAGTTGCTAGTCGGGACCGCGCACGAAGTTTACACATCAAGTCTTGCCGATCGATTGATTTACGACATTAGTTGACTCTTGTCTGTGTTTTCTTGATGTATCATAGTATGAGGTCTCGTAAGAAAATAGGGCACAAATGACAAAGTAGGTGAGTGTGTTCTTAAGTTTGTGTTTGCTAAGCAATATCAATTTAAATAAATAAATAAATATACATTCAGGCAACTAAAATACATACAAGGACCTCAAAACAAAATATATGATTTTACGGTCGCTATTTGAGAAGTTAAATTCATGAGAATAGCTAAACGAGAAAGGGAAAGAAAAGAGATTAGGAGAGGAAGGAAAGATTATATTGAATTTTAAGTTAGTCTATTGTATTTGCAAATGAAAAACAAAATACATTTAAGGTCATGGATCATCATCCAAGGTGCCCTATTTGAGGTATATTTAAGTATTTGATTGAAATTCCAAAGTAAAAACTGTAAGGATAAAATAACCTTTTGTTTTGTTAATATACTAGAATATTATCTAGTTCTAGATAAAAATAAAATACATTTGAAATTCCTTGTTTAAAATTCCAATTCAAGAGTAGAGTGATAGTTTAACAATGTAGGTAATTGATATTTTAAGTTTAAAATATAACAACCTCATTCTGGGACTAAGGCCTCTATGGTTTTGTTTAGAGAGAAGCATTAATGTTTCTAGCTTTAACATAGATAAGATTTACAGTTCTTAGGACATAGTTGGAGGCGTCAAATCGAGGGCAACTCAATAATATCTTAACAACTTCTCGAACTTCGAAGAATCTCTTTTCAGGTAAGGTAATACATTAATGCTCCTCCTTCAGTTTGTAACTTTAACATAAGATGTGTAGTTCCTAGTAAGTAGAAGGCATCAAATTTAGGACAGTTTGACAATGTCTCAATAGTAACTTGAACTTCGATCAATCTCCTTTCAGGTAAGGTGGTACATTTCTTCTTCTACTTTGGTTTATATCTTTAATACAGATAAGATCTATAATTTTTACTAGGTTGTTAGGGGTCAAATTTGGGGGTAGCTCTACAACATCTTAGTATTAACTCATATTTCGGTGAATCTCTTGTAAGGTGATACATTCTTGCTTTTTCTTTGGTTTCTAACTTTAACAGAAGATTTGTAGTCCTTAGTAAGTAGGACGCATCATATTGGGGGCAGCTTGACAATATATCTCAGCAGCAACTCATACTTCGATGAATCTCCTTTTAGGTAAGGTGATACATTCCTTCTCCTCATTTCATAAATAAGATTTGCAGTTTTTAGTAAGCAGCTGGAGGCATTAAATTGGGTTAGCTCGACAATATCTTCGTAGTTGCTCGAATTTCAATGAATCTCCTTTTAGGTAAGGTGATACATTCCTACTTATTCTTTAGTTTATAACATTAACGTAAGATTTATAGTTCTTAGTAAGAGGGAAGCATCAAATTGGGGTAGCTCAACAATATCTCATTAGTAACTCAGACTTTGATGAATCTCCTTTTAGATGTGAGCCTTAATCTTGCAAGCATGGTATGCATTATTACTTCTCAACTTTGTATCATTTTTTAACTTTCTACAATCATGATCTTTGCAAGTTTAAAAGAGAAGAAGCAAAGATTACAGCCTGGGAAAACTTGCAGAAAGCGAAGGCCGAGGCAGCAATTATGAAACTGGAGGTTCTCATCTAGCACTTGCACTGTTTCTCTATCATTATAATATAATAAAATAACACAGTGCCATTCAAATTTTTCTTGTATATATTCAAATTCTCAAGGAATTCTATTTCAATTCACTCTTTCACTGATTGTCAGCCATGAGATCACATACTCCTATCTTAAATACCTTTCTCTTTGTTGGCGTCTTTTTCAAGGCTCAGTAAAACTTTCCCCCAACCTCGGTTAGAGATTAAATTTCACAAGTCACAATCAAGAAGGTAGTTTCTAGTCCAGACTAGACTTATAGTAATATTGGCTAAGGTTCGCCATATTGTTGATCCATATTGGATCGTATCTTCCTAGATACGATACGATACTGATTTGATTTGGGCTGGCTCGATCCGACTCGCACGAGTCACATGACTCTGGCCCAGTCGGGCTTACTTTTAGTTTCTTAGATTCTTTAATTTTATGAATCATTATGACATTAATAAACTTTTAATCTAGTGGTTTATTAACGACAATGACTTTAAGTCAAATTTAGGAAAAATATACTCAATTAATTAATGTACAAGTGTAATTACCTATTAAATTGGAGAAAAAAGTCTAATTATTTACCGGTTGGAGAAAAAGTTTATTACTTATCAAATTAGAAAAAAGGTCTACTTAATAAGGTGCAAATCATATTAAGTAGGCTTGAGCGAGATCGTAGCTTATCGCACGAGTTGGCATGAGTCACATATGAGTCGCAATGAGTCGGCACGAGTCACATATCAGTTGGCACGAGTCAGTCGAGTCACATCAATTCGGCTCAAGTTGTATGTGACTCGGTGAGTCAAAATGTCCCTAGATACAAGTTGACTCGTACGAGTCGGCCCGATCTGGTATGACATGGCAAACCATGTTCTCGACTGACCCTCTCCCATAAAGGACTTACGCTGATCAGGCACTTGCTTCACCATAGGAGGTTCAATGCCGAGCAGGATAGCTGGTAGGAAACCATTGCCAAATCCCTGGATCCTTCATTTTATCCATCAGCCCCCATATTGATTAGATAATGCTTATAATAATCATGATGGTGATTCATGTTTTCTAGGAAGCTTTTGACTGTGCATGCAGGGTAGGTTTTATTTATTTATTCAGCTATGATTATGTGTATGCTAATTTATTCATGAATCATGATAGAAACAATTTAGGTCTCTGTATTTCATGAATCATGATATTACATGTAATTGTTTTCTGTTGACTAATTTTGATTTTTCACGGACCTTAATTGGTGGGTCACAAAATGTAATGTCATAATCTTCATATCCTTCTATAGAATCATTTTGGGGAAAAAAGAGGTCCAATCTTTTTCTTAGGCAGCATAATTATGGAGTTCTCTTGGGAAATTGCCAATGGTTTTATGTACCCAGTTATTTATATCATGCACCATTGTTCATAAATGTATATGGTGTGGTTGATTATATTTTAGCATGTTTTATTAGTCTGAATTTCATGTTTCAGTTGTAGCTAGTAAATGCATTCTTTGATATCTGTTTATCTGCTCTTGTCAGATGAAACCTGAGAAGAAGAGATCTTCCTCAATGGACAAGATCTTGAATAAACTGAAATCAGCTCAAAGAAAAGCACAAGAAATGAGGAATGCAGTTATGGCCAGCCAAGCCACTCAGGTTGCTAGGACACCAAAAATGTCAATCAGCATCCCACAAGGCTGGACATATGGGTTCCTTGAGTAGTTGCTTCACTTGTCATGCTTTTTAGTGCCTTGGGCTGTTCTACGGTATAGCATTCAAGTAAGTTCTCTTCATTGGTTTAGTCAGAGTGTATGCGAGCTAAATCAGTTGATTAGATTGCACAATGACCAATTGGGTCAAACATGATGATTCTTCTAGAGCACGTGCCGGACTTAGAAGCTCAGACTTATAAGCTCCCACGATCTGTCATTGAATAGATGATGGTCACTGAACTGAACTGCCAATCAAAACTGAAGTTAATGCGTGGAGAAGCCCACACAACTGATATAGTCATGGAGTGGCTTGCAACTACCAGGTGTGGAAGTAAATGGCTCCCACACTGGGTCTTCACAAGTGAGTCCATGCCTATATTAGTTATGGGCCTCTCTACAACTAACTCAAGATTTAGATTGGCAGTTTGGTTCAGCAATGTTGCACAGTTGCAGTGGCAGTTTGGTTCAGCAATGTGGCTGTGGAGTTGGTTTGATTGCTGAGTTTTCGCCATCTGACCTAGAGACTTGAAGGACTGCTTCTTGACTTATGACTTTAAGCTAGTTCATTATAAGGGGGGTGGTGAAGTTCATTTAATCCCCTACCGGAGTTCACAAGCCACTCCATACCTATATCAGTTCGGGTCTTGGCCTCTGCACCCACAAACTCACATTTTGAGTTGGTTTTGTGGTTCAGTAAGAATAATAAAATTAGACTGCAAGTGAATGTCTTAGCATCCCAGATCTCAAGTAATTAGCAAATTTTCAAGTCCAAGTTATCCCATTTCCAACATTCTAAGAGAGTCTTCAAGAACATCCATGTCCTACAATCTAAGAGAATCTTCAAGAACAGTTGAGGGACAAACACCAGTGGAATCCATAAGGGAGTATATATGTGTGGAAATGCATGAATCAATGTGTCAATTCAAAACCACTTTGGAATCATTAGTTAAATTTCTATTTGGAAGTTTCAGAAGCTCTTTGAAATCATCATCAACAACTTCTATTTGAAGTTTTTCACTATCAGGCTGCCCCTCGTCTTAGAATCATGAATAGGAATTATAACCTTTTATCTATGACTGCCTGGGTGCAGCTGATAATCCATTATGTAATACTTCACATTTTCCTCCATGTTATGCAACGAAGGATTAATAGTAAGTCATTCCCATGAAAAACTTTTGCATCTTTGTTGGAATTTGCTTCCTATTCCTGATGCCAAGGAGTACGAAACCATTTTCCATTCCCACTCATAGAATGAGAATGCCATTCAGCTATTATTAGCTAATGACTTCTTCAAGGGAAGGCTTGCCACATATGGGGAGGATGCTCCAGAGACCATATTCGTTGTCCTGTCCCAGCTGGAATTGGCTGGGACATCTGATCTCAGTAAGAAAATGGAATGGGATACTTCCTTCAACCCTGTCTGGGGCCTTACTCTTGGCCATCCTAGCCTTACCCAACCTGTCTTGCCGTCCCTAAAAAAAAAGATTTCTGTTGTGGCCTGGGATACTTTTTTATATACTTACTGGAGGACTCATTTGATAGATGCATTCCTTTATAAACCCTTTTAACGCATTAATCTTTTTTTTATGTTCATGTGATATATGTATGTATATGTATATATGTATACATTCTTTATTTGATGAAAGTTTACGGGACGGGAACAGTGGAATTGCTGCGACACCAAGACGTCCCATCCAAATAGAAAAATGTGACGGACCAAACATGGGATTGACAACTATAATAGAGACATTCCCATTCTCTCCACAATGATTCCCTTCATTTTTGGAAGCTTTTCCCAGAAGGGTTACCAGAGAGATTGAAGTGGACTTTTTCCCTTATTTTAAGTGAGAAATGACTCTAGGAGAGTGCATGCAAAAACAACCTTAATTTCTTTTGGACTGAGTTCCACTCGCAATTAACCTTGAAGTTACTTACAAAAAGAAATATAACGCATTCACGGGGTAAAGTTTTAGTTCTTTATTTTGTCTCTATGGTTACTACTTTTTGTTTTCATGGAGGTATATGTTAGAAGCATGTCGCAGGCAATCATAGCATATGCCCAACACATGGTATTTGTTCTGTACCATACTGTTGTCAGATTTGCAAGGTAATTTCTCACAAATGTACTTGAATGTCTCATTCTTGGTGGCTAGGGGTTGTTTACTGCCATTAGTGGAAGACAGTATGTGAAAAGTGGTGGCATAATCTGATTAGAGTGTGATGGGCTGCATGTACTGCCGGTGGTGACAGCATCGGAGCACTGAAGTAGGACATGGTTGGTACCCCCTCAGCCCCCAAACTTGTTTTGGTAAATTTATATTGTAGCAATACTGCTTAATAAATCCATTGGAATGGGGGTAGCTGCAGGGGACAGTTTGGTGCACAACTATAGTTAATCTGTAACTGCAGTAATTGTCTGCTCAGAGAGAAGGGGCAGTTTCTGATGTTCTTGATATATGCTTTAGCAACTATTTTCTTTCTTGAATAAATACTTTTCTCTCACACGTGGATCCCAGACCAGCAAGAGCTGGTTCAGATTTTCAAATGCTGCTCCTGCTTACTTCCTTTGGAATCCTTATTGTTGAAAGTAAAAAAATGAATGACCTTGAAAATTGTTATAAGAGGGAAGTGAAGGGCAAGGGTGTTTCAAGTAGACATCCCATGAAAAATATTTGAATTCTCAGATTCCTGTTGGTTGAAGAGAAAGGTGCCATGTCTCCTCAAGGCGAAATGGTGATGTTCTATAGTGAGGTTTTAAGCTACTCTGGACATTCAATTTATTGAAGGGAAACCATCTCCAATTTTGTTGGGCTGCCTATTGATGTCAGTTGGTGATCACTAGATCTGTCATCACAAGCTTTGGCACATGAAAGATGATAAGAAAGGGGGTATTATGGCTCATCCATTTTCTTTGGTCAGCATAAAACTTTTGACTCCAGTCGTCCCCTTGTTATCATCAAGGGAGAGCCTGCCTTTGGTCAGGTGACTGTAAACAAGGATGGACTTTATACACCAGGAAGAGGTCAAAACGTGGTTTAGTCATGTGACTGTAAACAAGGATGGGCTTTGTACGCCATGAAGAGGTCAAAACTTGTTTTAGGGTCATGTTTGCTGCAGCTTCCACTTAGATTTGCATTAGGGGCTTGAAGCTGGAAAACATCTCTTTCATGCCAACATTTCTTCAAAAGGTAGGACTTAAACAAGTTTCTTTTAAAACGTTCCACCACCACAGATTAAACTGAGCACTTGCCTTTGCGAGAAATGTGTTTGTACACATGCCTTCATCGCATTCCAGTGTGCACAAGGTTGCCTACATCACTCTAAGTCAACTGCATTATCGTTAACTGTTTATCTCTAAGTCAAAATTACAAAATGATTCTATCTGTTGATAAACTCTCTCTTCTTTGTCAAAATTAAAGTACTCCTGTCAATTATTTTCTTAGTATCTTCAAAACCAATATAACCACTCTTAGTGGCTGACAGTAGTTCCTTGGCAGATGCGCACATAAAACCTGTGAGAACGTGTCTGTGCATATGTATTTCTGATGGTGGGAAATGTGTAACTTAACAGAAACAGTGGCATATCAGAAAAAAATCCAAATTTAATTGAGGATACTTCTATATGGAGATAGCCTCGATGGGAATAGCTCTAGCCAGATCTGGTTCTCCATCTTCTCACAATCCTCTATTTTTGCTCCAGGTTTAGACGTTTGGACCTTTCGAGGCAGGTAGACAAATGAATGAGGACACTACAATCTGGTGGCTTAACTTCGGGTGCATATGATAGTGGCAAATCTGTCACATGCAGATGTCTTTCCAGAAAAGTTGATCAATGAATTGTTTTGGTGATTTGAAAACTTCGGACAAGCAAAACGTACCCATTAAGGTTGATTGTTTTGGTAATATCTCAGCAGCAACCAGACTTCTAAGAATCTCCTTTCATGTAAGGTAATACATTTTTGCTCCTCCTTAGGTTTCCAACTTTTACATAGAAAAAAAAAATGTAGGTTTTAGGTAAGGTGATACATTCCTAACTTTAACATAGGTAAGATTTGTAGTTGTTAGGAAGTAGTTGGGGCCATCATACTGGGGCAGCTCGGCAAAAGTTCAGTAGCAACTCGGATTTCAATGAATCTCATTTATGGTAAGGTGATACATTTCTGCTCCTTTGGTTTTGATTTTCTAATTAGTTCGAAGATTCAGGAATTATCATCTTATCAGTTTAGATGTTAATTTTTATAATAAAGTAGAATGATTAGATTGTTTGATTAAAATTTAAATCAAAAGGTAGACTGAGAGTTTAACAATATAGGGAATTAACATTATGGGCCTAAGAATATATAATACAATAAGGTTGATTGTATTTCTGCATAAGATGTTGTACTTAAAGTTTGCCAGATTAAAATTGTAATTCTCATGTTTTTACATTCTTAGACTATGGTGACGATAAATGGCATATCGATATGAGTTAAGAATCAACAAGACGTAGAGAAAGTCCGGAGAAAATTTTGCCACATAAAGAATTGCTTAATAAATGTTATCCTTATAAAAGAATGATTGCCTTGAATTGATGAATGCTAGATCTCATGTTAGAATATTCTTATTATGAAACCCTTTTGAAGCCATAATTAGCTTAGTTCACAGTATTGGGCATGCTGCATGATTAGACTCTATGATTTCTTAAGGGTAAAGCACTAGTGTTTCTTATTTTAGACAAAGAGGAGATTTGTGGTTCTCAGTAAGCAGTTGCCTATCGGGACTGCGCACTAAGTTTGCACACTAAGTCTTGCCGATCTATTGATTTACGATAAAAGTTTTACCACATTAGTTGGCTCTTGTTTGTGTCTCGATGTAATGCAGTCTTATAAGATAGTAGGGCACAAATGAATGAGTAGAGTTAAGTGTGTTCTTAAGTTTGTGTTTGCTAAGCAATATCATAATTTAAATAAATAAATATACATTAAAGCAACTCAAATTTATGCAATGACCTAAAAGTGAAATGTATGATTTTACGATCGGAGATTAAGAAGTTTTTTTTTGAAGAAAATGCAGATTGTACCACCAATTTTATTGAAAATAAATAGAGATAGTACAATTAAAGTGTGATAGGAGAGATATCTATCACAATGAACAAAAATAAAAAATAGAAAATAAAAAGTAATTAATGGGTACTAAGAGTTGTCATCCAAGTTTCTGCAGAAACACCCATTAGATGTTTGCTCCACATAATCATTAAATAAATACATCACTCTTTCGCAAATATGCTCCACATGAAGTCTGATGCCTCTGAACAGGATGTCATTACGTTCCCTTTACAAACTCCAACAGATTGCATGTGGTAATAATCTCAAAACTTTACCATAATCAATCGGACCCTTATTTGAACTCCGAAATCAATGCCATGTAGTTGCTAAGGAAGTCAGATTAACTTTGCAATTGAATACATGAATCCTCCAGCTCCATCAGTTCACATTCGTCTATCTATGAATTGAAATGGTGCATTCCAGTTGTGTCACCCCGTAACCTTTGAGCTTGTCTTCCAATTTCATGATTTCATTAAAATCTCCCAAAACACACCATGTTAAGGGAAACTTAATTTTGCATTCTACCAATTCCTTGCATGGGACCTGTCTCCAATTAATACTATTAGGTCCTATAAACACCAGACAACATCCAACATTGATCTCCAATATTCAAAAGCTAGCCCCTCCAAATATTCAAATCCCAAGCTATCAGTATACCTCCATATGATCCTTCCTCCCTTGCTTTTATCTACCTCTCTAAAACCATTTACCATCTTTGCCATGTTTTTGGTGAACATTCCATACTTAGTTTACTATAGACACAAAATGTAACAGCCCATATAAGATGTTAAATAGACTAAATCAGTAGACTACTAACAACACCGGCTAGCCATTTTTTGAAGCTCGAGTTGGAATGAACTTTGAAGTTAAGCGTGCTCGGTTGGGAAAAATCCCATGATAGGTGACCTTCCTAGGAAGTCTACCAACTAGTACAGTTGTTGGGCCAGTTAGCTGATTGGGTCGTTACAAATGGTATCAAAGCCTGACACCAGCCGCAAGTGTGGGAACTAAGTGCCATATAGGGAAAAGTACTACATTATGGGAGCCACCTCTTGAACCCATATGGGACAAAGTGCTACATAGTGGGAACCGCCTCTTGAACCTGTTAGGGCCACCTTTAGAATCCTACCTGCCTGGTGATTTGGAAATAGTTGTGATACAACAATGAGGACGTCGCCTATCTAAGGGAGATAGAATGTCACATCCCATATAAGAATATGTTAAATAGACTAAATCAGTAGACTACTAATAACACCGACTAGCTACTTTTCAGAACTTAGTTGGAAAGAACTCCGAAGTTAAGCATGCTCGGTTGGAAGAAATCTCATGATAGGTGACCTTAGGAAGTCTACCAATTAGCACAGTTGTTGGGCTAGTTAGATATGGGTCATTATAAATGGTATCAAAGTTTGGCACTAGTTGGAAGTGTAAGAGCTAAGTGCCACATAGGATAAAGTGATACATTATGGGAGCCACCTCTTAAACCCATATTGGACAAAATGCTACATGGTGGGAGCCACCTCTTGAACCTGTGGGGGCCACCTTTAGAATCCTACGTACCTAGTGATCTAGAATAGTTGTGATATAGCGACGAAGACGTCGCCTATCTAAGGCGGGTAGATTGTAACACCCCGTATAAGAAGATGTTAAATAGACTAAATCAATAGACTACCATCAACACCAGTTAGCTACTTTTCAGAGCTTGAGTTGGAAAGAACTCTGAAGTTAAGTGTGCCCGATTGGGAGGAATCCCAGGATGGGTGACTTTCCTGGAAAGTCTACTAATTAGCACAGTTGTTGGGCTAGTTAGCTGATTAGGTCGTTACACAAAATCCCTACGAGATGTCATCTCGCCGAACTTCGCATAGCCTTTTGCTTAGCCTGTTCATGCAAGCATCTAATATTTCACAATGCAATATTCATCTTGTTAACACTATACCTCTTTATGACCCCTGAGAAGGTCTCATTAGATCACCTATAGTCTAAAGCAAGCTACGTAACTCTCGATTTCTTACTTTCTTAGATCCTACCACTCCAACGTCCGCACACACCTTCCGAAATTTCCCTGTTTTACCTTCTATATTCATCCCTAACCCAGCCACCTTCATCAAAAGCTCCTCGTTTCCCCAATCATGAAGAAAATTCCCCTTACTTAGATCTTCCACATTTACACACCTTGCAAATGCGAACTCATCTTCCCTAGCTTACTGTCCACGGCTTTGTATTAGACAATGACGGTCCAACTGGCTTGGCTCCTTCGGGGAAGGTGACAAAGGAAGATGTGACTCATTAGGGGGAAGAAGTAACAACTCCTTGCCTGGCAAAGATGCATACACATACGACATCAGATCATTGTTGCCAAGCTTGGACTCCTCCTTCTCGTGATCTTCACCCCGATCTTCTACAGATTCACCATCCCCACTAGGCATCTTCCTTGCCAAGCTTGACGATCCCAAATCGCCTACCTTCCTCCAGCTTCTTTAGTACACGAGCAACCCCCCCCCCCCCCCCCCTGCCTCTCCCGCTTCCACTTCCCCATCTCAGCACAAAGCCCTTCCATAACATGCGTAGTGAATATATCAATTGCCCTACGCCACGCCTCACTGCCCTCTTTGACCAATCTATCCTTAGCCGACATAGCAACCAACGGCTCCGATTCAATATGAAAAAGGGTACTCAAGTTTTATAGTTCCTAGTAAGTAGAAGACATCAAATTGGGGGCAGTTACAATATCTCAACAACAACTTGAACTTCGATTAATCTCCTTTCAGGTAAGGTGAATCTCCTTTTAGATAAGATTTGCAACTAGGTAGCTCGTCAATATCTTAGCAGTGGCTCGAATTTTATGAATCTCCTTTTAGGTAAGGTGATACATTCTTGCTTCTCTTTTGATTTGTAACTTTAATATAAGATTTGTAATTCCTAGTATGTAGGATGCGTCAAATTAGGGTCATCTTGACAATATCTCAGCAACGGCGGGGGTACACCGGCGAGTCTACTTTCCTCGCACAACCCCCCCACCCCCGCAGGTAGGATTCACCATTGGGCCTTTTTATTCTGACATTGGTTACTTTATAAAAACTTAAGCCCATTTTTTTAAAAAAATCTTAAGCCTCCCTCTACTGTACCTTCCCAAAATCGGTGATTCGACTATTTCTAGCAGGGTGAACTTGGTTTATTGGCTAAGTTAAGTTAAAAGTATTCTAATGAGTAAAGCTCGAGCCGAATTCGAGTTAAATTCCTTTCCTGGCGAGTTGAGCTTGAGCCCACAAAATGAGCTCGAATAATCTTGGTTGAGTCGAGCTTGAGCGAGTTGAAGCTGGGTTCACTTCGGCTCGTGGCCACCCCTAGTTGGAGCCATCAAATTAGGGGAAGTTCGACAATATCTTAGTAGCAAATTGTTCTTTGATGAATCTCCTTTCAGGTAAAGTGATACATTTCTGCTCCACTTTAACATAAGATTTGTAGTTCCTAGTGAATAGGAGCATCAATTTGGGGGCAGCTCGACAATATCTCAGTAGTAACTTAGACTTTAAAGAATCTTATTTTCGGTAAAATGATATATTCTTACTCCTCCTTCAGTTTGTAACTTTAACATAGAAAAAGTTTTACAGGTAATAGTAAGTAGTTAGAGGCATCACATTAGGGGCAGCTCGACAGGACAATATCTCAGCAACAACTCAGACTTCAATGATTTTCCTTTCAGGTAAGGTGATACATCTGTGCTCCTTTGGTTTCTAACTTTAACATAGGTAAGATTTGCAGTTTTTAATAAGTGCTCCTTTGGTTTCTAACTTTAACATAGGTAAGATTTGCAGTTTTTAATAAGTAGTTGAGGCCATTAAGTTGGGGGCAGCTCGGCAAGATCTTAGTAGCAACTCGGATTTCAATGTATCTCCATTTAGGTAAGGTGGTACATTTTGCTTCTTTAGTTTTGGGTTTTTTATTAGTTATGAGACCAATGAATTATCTTCTTATCAATTTAGATGTTAATTTTTATAATAAACTAGAATTATTGGATTGTTTGATGAAAATTTAAACGAAAAAGTAGACTAATAGTTTAACAATGTAGAGAATTAATATTGTTGGCCTAGAATATATAATGCAATAAGGTTGATTGTGTTTTTGTGTAGGATATACATAAGTTTAGTATATATAAAATCGTAAGTCTCATGTCTTTAAATTCTTAGACTATGGTGATGATAAATGGCATACGTATACAAGCTAAGAATCAACAAGATGCAGAGAAAGTCCTAAGAAATTGAGCCACATAAGGAACTGCTTAATAAATGTTATCCTTATGAAATAATGATTACCTTGAAATCATGAAAACTGGATCTCATTTCATTCGAATACTCTTATTATGTAATACTCTTATTATAGAACCCTTCTGAAGCCATAGTTAGTTTAGTTCACAGTACTGGGCACATTGCATGACTATTTATGATTTCTTAAGGATGAAGCACTAGTGTTTCTGGTTTTAGGCAAAGAGAAGAGGAGATTGTGTTTCTTGGTAAGCAGTTACCAGTCTGGACTGCACACTAAGTTTGCACATCAAGTCTTACAGATTGATTGATTTACGATAAAAGTTTTACCGCATTAGTTGACTATTGTCTATGTTTTCTCATTGTATTGTAGTATGCGGTCTTAGAAGAAAATGGGGCACAAATGACAGAGTAGAGTCAGTGTGTTCTTAAGTTTGTGTTCCTTAAGTCAGTGTGTTTTCTTTGGATGCAAATAAAATCTTGGAGATGATCTGTAGTGTTTTAACTTAATAATTCTCTCCCAAAGTGACTATTCCTCTCATATTAACTACTATATCTATTTGCCTAGCATCGAAATATTCATCAGCTGTAAATTCTTCACTCCCATGCCTCCTTGCTGAATAGTGTTCTTCCATTTGACTAGACGAATGCCTTTTCTTTCCTTGATAGTGTTCTTCCATACAAAACTCCTCCTTGATGCAACCAATTTTCCTCCAAGAAGGTAATAAGAACATCGATAGCTAATGTTGAGGGATTTCTGTCAATACTGTGTTTACTAATGTGATCCTTACTCCCAAAGATAATTTTCTAGCTTTCCAGATGGAGAGTCTCTTTTGCATTTTGTGGATGAGTGGATTCCATGCTGCCTGTTGCAACTTTCTGTAATGCAGTGGTAGACCTAGCCTAAATAAGTGATGGGTAGCTCCGTCACTTTGCATCCCAAAACCGCAGCACATTATCTACACATATCCTTCTCCATGTTAATACCAATGATAGCACTTTTATCAAAGTTAATCGTTAAATCTGAACAAGCCTCAACAGTTTTCATTATGAAGAGTAAATTATTAATGCACTGCAAATCACCCTCCAAGAAAATAAACATGTCACCTCTGGAAATTGTAGATTCAAGATGCCTACCGGAACCCTTATTAGTTGAGCACCATGAATCCAGCCTAATAACTCAGCTTTCTTACAAAACTGACTGAATAAATTTGCCAGCAGGATAAGGACTAGTGGCAACAATGGGTCTCCTTGCCTAAGAACCTTTGAACTATTAGCAGAGTAACCACGAACCCCTCCATTCATAAGAATAGAGTATTTGGCTGTTGTAACACAGTTCTTGATCATCTTCGCCTACATTTCAGGGAATTTGTGAATTGTCATCTGATTCCATAAACATTTCCATGCAACTCTATCATTGGCCTTATTACAATCCAGTTTACATGCTAATCCCACTTTTCCCTTTTTCTTTGTAGAGAACAAATTTCATGAGCCAATGGAGAATTATCTATGAGGTGCATGCCTTGAATAAAAGCAGATTGATTCTATTCTACTTAACTTTCCGATCACCTTTCGCAGTTTACCAACACCTTGGAAAATATTTTATGCTACAATTTAAAGACTTATTGGTCTGAAGTCCTTTAATTCTATAGATTTCTCCTTCTTGGGCAGTAACATTAAAAAAGCCTGATTAAAGATTTTATAGCTTGCTGCTCTGGGGAAGCATTCTTGAACCGCTTTAATCACATCATGCTTGATAACACTCCAGAACTTCTGGTAGAAGAACACTGGAAACTCGTCTAGCCCAGGAGCTATATCACTTCCTAGTTTAAAAGTAGCCTATGCGACTTCTTCCTCTGAAATTTCTTCAACTAGCATTGATTGGTCCTTTAGTGATAGTGTCTGCGCCTCAAAATATGAGCATAGAGGAAACCACCTATTTTCTGCAGCAAACAAATTCTTATAGATGGCCACAACCTCAGATGCTATGTCGTTAGGATCCTCAATCCATTTGTCCCCTTTCTTCAGCATTAAAAAAAACCTCCTTCATCTTCTTCCATTGGCTATAGAATGAAAGAAACTAGTGTTCAAGTCTCCTTCTTTAGGCCAAGTTATTCTGGACGTCTATTGTCTCCACCTAATTACTAGCCCAAACCTTAATTTTCTATCTCAATCTGCGTAATTTCAGAAATAGGTTTTGAGTGGCTGAATGTTGACCCATGTCTTCCTTCCATGTTTGAGATACTAATTCAACAAACTGCTCATTGGATAACCACGCCTTCTCAAATCTGAATGTCTTGACTCTTGACAATATTAAAAGCATCACCACAATCCATCACTAGAGCATTATGATCAGAAATACTTCTTGGAAGTGTGGGAATTTTAGCATTGGGAAACAAAGATTCCGATTTACTGTCCACCATAATTTTGTCTAGTTTGGATAATGATGGAACCTTCCTTCCATTGGACCGTGTATATCTTGCATGAGTCCATTGTAACTCCATCAGCCCACATTCCTCGATCCAAAAGTTGAATAGTTTTGTTCCTGCTGAGAAATTACCATTCTTGTTTCTTTTCTCAGGGAATCTTACTTCATTAAAATCCCTACTACACACCAAGGGAAATTGTTTGGCTTATGGCAATTACATAATTCTGCCCACAAAACCTTTCACCTCTAACTTGTATTAGGTCCATAAACACCGATCAACACATCCATCCTTTGGAATTGATTCTCTTCCTAATGATGCCCCTGCCAAACATTAGCATTTATAAGAATACCCCCTGAATTTTCTTCTGCTCTTTTTGAAAGCAAATTCCACATTCGAGAATCCTATAACAGTTTTAACTAAGTTGTCCTCTATATTCTCTACCTTTGTTTCTTGTAAGCATAGAATTTCAACTTTCCTTCTTATATATATAATCACAAACAATCATTTGTTTCACTTTATCATTCATCCCTCTGACATTCCAAGACATCAGAATCATTGTTGAACTCATTCCTCCTCCTCTTGACTGAAATTATTATCTCTGTCACTAAGCCCTAACACTTTGGAAACCTTCCTCTGCCCTTTTTTTTTTTTTCCCTCAACACTTCACTTTGTCTTCCACAGATCTTACGCTGGCCAACTTTCCCTTGTAATTGAATTCCTAGGCCTGCAGCCTTTTCCAAAATTTGTTGATTGTCCCACCCATCTAAGAAAGATTCATGGTTTTCTTTCTCCTTCCTCCAAAGACTTTATCCTTCCCTCTGTCATGACTTGCCTGGCTTGCCTTGATTGGTCCAGACAGTTGATGGCGTTGCAAGAAGGGCAAAAAGGAGGACGGGAATAATAAGGGAAAGTCCTAAAAATAAGAAGGGAAAGTCCTTGCAATTGTAATTCTCATGCCTTTACATTTTAAGATTATGGTTACATTACACATATATAGGATTTGTACCTCTTAAAAAACATATATAGGATTTGTACCTTTTAGTATATAGTTGGATGTATCAAATCAAGGAAAACTCAATAATATCCAGCAACAACTTGGACTTTGATAAATCTCCAATCAGGTAAGGTGATTCATTCATACTCCTCTTTTGGTTTCTAACCCTACCATAAGATTTATAGTTCCAAGTAAGCGGTAGGCGTCAAATTGGGGGCAATTCGACAATATCTTAGCAGCAACTCAAACTTCAATGAATCTCCCTTTTGGGTAAGGTAATACATTCCTTCTCCTTCGATTTCTATCTTTTACATAGATAAGATTAACAGTAGCTCAGATTTTGATGGATCTCCTTTTAGGTAAGGTTATATATTCCTACTTCAACTTTGGTTTCTAACTTTATAACATAAGATTTGTAGTTCATAATAAGTAGGAGGCATCAAATTGGAAGCAGCTCGACAATATCTTAGCAGCAACATGGACTTCGATGAATCTTCTATCAGGTAAGGTTCCTTCTTCAATTCCTAACTTTACCATAAGATTTGTAGTTCGCCGTAAGTAGAAGGCCTGCAATTGGGGACAGTTCGACAATATCTTTGTAGTAAGTTTGATTTTGATGAATCCCCTTTTAGGTAAGGTGATACATTCCTACTCCTCGTTCGCCTTCTAACTTTAACATAATAAGATTTGTAGTTCCTAGTAAGTAAGAGGCATCAAATTGGGGGCAGCCACAATATCTCAATAGCAACTTAGAGTTCAATGAATCTCCTTTTAGGAAAGGTGATACATTCCTTCTCCTCCTTTGGTTTCTCTAACTTTACCATAAGATTTATAGTTCCTAATAAGTAGAAGGCTTCATATTTGGGACAACTCAAGAATATCTCAACAGTAACTTGGACTTCGATGAATCTCCTGTCAGGTAAGGTGAAAGATTCCTACTTCTTCTTTACTTTCTAACTTTAACATAGATAATATTTTGTAGTTTTCAATAAGTAGTAGGAGCCTTCAATTTAGGGGGAACTTAACAATATCTTAATAGCAAATTGGACTTCGATGAATCTACTTTCAAGTAAGGTGATACATTCCTACTTTAACATACAAGATTTGCAATTTTAAGTAAGTAGCTGGCGGCATTAAATCGGGGGCAGCTCGATAATATCTAAGCAACATCTCATATTTCGATGATTCTCTTTTTAGGTAAGGTAATACATTCCTACTCTAACTTTGATTTATAACGTTAACATAAGATTTGTAGTTCCTTATAAGTAAGAGGCATCAAATTGGGGCAGCTCGACAAAAGCTCAATAGCAACTCGTACTCGATGAATCTCCTTTCAAGTAAGGTGATGCATTCCTTCTCCTCCCGTGGGTTTTAACTTTAGCATATATAAGATTTGCAGTTTTTAATAAACAGTTGAAGGCATTAAATTATGGGTAGCTTAACATTATCTTAGTAGCAAGTTAGATTTTGATGAATCTCTTTTCAGGTAAGCTGATGCATTCCTGCTCCTCCTTTAGTTTCTAGTAAGTAGGATATGAGGCATCAAATTGGTGGTAGTTTGACAAAATGTCAACAACGATTCGGACTTCGATGAATCTCCTTTAAAGTAAGGTTATATACTCCTTCTCCGTTGGTTTCTAACATTAATGTAAGATTTGTAGTTCCTAGTAAGTAGATGGTGGTGGTAGTGGTGAGGGGTAGGAGGTTGATGGAGTGGAGGAAGAGGAGGAATGGGGAGAGGAAAGAAAGGAAAAGGAGAAGGGGGTGTCGGAGGTTCGAAGGGGAGGGGGAGGAGAGAGAGAGAAATTGAGAGAATGAGATAAAGAAAGGAGAGCTTCGGAGTATCAATCGAAACTGCGCCAAATCATGTCGTCCAAGACCGACGCCAATCAGACGACAAGACGGGGTCGTACACTGACAGATGTCTGAATGGCGTCGACCATGCGAGACGCCATTCAGACGATAAGACCGGGGCCGTACTCTCGCGACCCAAAATCGGTCCACGTGGCACATTCTAAAAAGCGTCCCCCTAATCCGACGCCGTTTGAACCGCGTCGAACAAGCTCGACAAGAAAAAGAACCCATACCCCAGCCCCACAAGGGCCCAAACTAAAAGGGTCTGACACCGAAATCGACCCGATAATCGGATCCGAAACGTCAGTCCTTACAAAGTAGAATGCATCAAATTGGCGGCAACTTGATAATATCTCAGCAACAACTTAAATTGGCGCCATAAGATGCATTCCTTCTCCTCCCTTGGGTTCTACTTTAGCATAGCTTAGATTTACAGTTTTTAATAATAGTTGGAAGCATCAAATCATGGGCAGCTCAACATTGTCTTAGCAACAAGTTAGATTTTGATGAATCTCCTTTCAGGTAAGCTGATACATTATCGATCCTCCTTTAGTTTCTAGTATGTAGGAGGCATCAAATTGGGGGCAACTTAACAAAATCTCAGCAACAACTCAGACTTTGATGAATCTCCTTTCAACTAAGGTGATACATTCTTTCTCCTCCCTTAGTTTCCAACGTTAACATAAGATTTATAGTTCCTAGTATGTAGAATGCATCAGTGGTAGCTCGACAATATCATAGTACTAACTCAAACTTCAATGAATCTTCTTTCAGGTAATCGCTCCTCCTTTGGTTTCTCTAACTTTACTATAAGATTTGTAGTTCCTAGTAAGTGGAAGGCATCAAATTAGCTTGACAATATCTCAACATCAATTTGGACTTCGATGTATCTCCTTTCAGGTAAGGTGATAGATTCCTACTAAACCTTTACTTTATAACTATAATATAGATATCATTTGTAGCGTTTAATAAGTAGTTGGAGCCATGAAATTAGGGGGGTACTTGATAATATCTTAATAGCAAATTGGACTTCGATGAATCTACTTTCAAGTAAAGTGATACATTCCAGCTCCTCCTTTGGTTTCTAACTCTAACATAGATAAGATTTGTAGTTTTTAGTAAGTAGCGGGTGGCATCAAATCAGGGGTAGCTCGACAATATCTAAGTAGTAGCTAAGATTTAGATGATTCTCCTTTTAGGTAAGGTGATACATTCTTGCTCCATTTTTCTATTTATAACTTTAACATAAGATTTGTAGTTCTTTGTAAGTAGGAGACATCAAATTGGGGGCGACTCGACAAAAACTCGGCAGCAACTTGGATGCTGATGAATCTCCTTTCAGGTAAGGTGATACATTTATTATCCTCCCTTTGGTTCTAACTTTAACATAGGTAAGGTTTATGATTTCTAGTAAGTAGTTGGAGGCATCATATCGTGCGCAGCTTGACAAAATCTCAGTAGTAACTCGAACTACAATAAATCTCCTTTTAGGTAAGGTGATACATTTCTTCTCCTCTCTTGGTTTCTAACATTAATAAGATTTGTAGTTCCTAGTAAATAGAAGGCATCGAATTAGGGCAGCTCGACAATATCCTAGTAACAACTTCGACTTCGATGAATCTCCTTTCTAGTAAGATGATACATTTTTGCTCCTTTGGTTTCTAACTTCACATATAACCCTTTTCATATTCTTAATGCAACGACCCACCGCCTTATAATCGGGGATCCGATTACTAAATAGGTACTGAATCATTAAAATTTGGATCCAAACTAGGATATTGATAAGTCTGAAAAATATATGATAAACTAAGCTAAACAAATCACAACACATTGAATTGTAAAAGAAGTACATGAATTAAAAATTATTACGAATCAACTCGACTCAGCAAATAATTATATATTCTAACAGAAAAGAAATAATTCAACGTACAGGCCTGAAAAGAAAATAACAACTACATCGGGACATACCTCAGAACAATGGCTGCTAGAGCGTAACCCGAGACGAAACTCTCCACGCTATGGTCTGGAACCCTTAACTAAAAATTGCAGGGGTAACTCTCATCAAAATGGACTCAGTAGGGATCCTCCGATCTCTACCACCCACTCACGCACCGGTGCCATAAGTGCAACAATACGAATAAAGACAATTAAATAAGTAAAGCAATAGACACAATTCTCAAATTCTAATATGAAACACATGCATTCGAGGATGCATCAGACATAATTCTGAAACCACTTCACCCCGGAGTCTACAACCAGCGTCTCGGCTAAACACACAAACCACGCAGCTGAACGCGGAAAACTTCGACCTGCTGGGACCGAACAGCAACCCCTCGGATAGCGCGTTGGCTACTCCGGCCTATCTAACTTTAGGTGGTTTTGCTCCCAGCCACGAGTGACACTCCGAATGTAAGGACTGAGATTTCGGATCCAATTATCAGGTCGATTTTGATATCGAATCCCTTGGTTTAGGCCATTGTGGGGTTGGGGTTAGGAGGACGCTTTTTAGAATGTGCCACGTGGGCCGATTTTGGGCCGCGAGGGTACGGCCTCGGTCTTATCGTCTGAATGGCGTCTTGCATGGTCGACGTCATTTAAAGATCTGTCAGTGTACGACCCCGTCTTGTCGTCTGATTAGCGTCGGTCTTGGACGATGCGATTTAGGCCTGTTTCGGTTGACGTTCCGAAGCCCTCCCTTCTATCCCTCATTCTCTCCACTCCTCTCTCTCTCCTCCCCCTGCTCTCCAAACCTCCGGTGCCCCCTTCCCCTTCTCCTTCCCTTCCTCACCCCATTCCTCCTCTTCCTCCACTCCATTAACTTCCTACCCCTCACCACTACCACCACCATCTCCTCCGCGGCACTTCGCTCTCCGGACGGCGGCCGACGTCCCGGTAGAGTGACGGCGTCCACGACGGTACCGGCGGCGGCTTGTGGCGTAACGGTTCGTCAGCTAGGAGCTCAGAGGAGTTCAAGTAACCGGTAGGGTGACGATCTTTGCGGTGTTTTGCTTAAAACCATAATTTTCCTACTTTGAAAGCATGCAATATGTGTGGATGCTTCTGGGGTAGAAAGCATGTTCTAAGGGGTTCTTTATGAAAATGATTAGGCTTCTCCCCTACGTTCTCCATTTTTGATGTTTTATGTGATTTGGGGGAGAAATCCCACTTTGTGACTCGGGGTAGGTCGGAGGGGGAACCTGTCTATGGGTGCTAAATGGCGTCTGGCGACAGCGACACCATTTTAAATGGCGGCTGCACTCGAGACGCGATTTAGCCCAGCTTGTTCCGAGGCCAGATCAATTGGATTATATTTTTGTATTGAATAACATATGGAGACAATGACACCATTTTAAAAGGCGGCTGTCAAGGGCGACGCGATTTAGGCCATCTTCCGAGGCCAGTTTCCGTGTGAACTAGTTTAGGGGTCTTGAATGACGTCGGCTACGGGCGACGCGATTCAAAACATAACCTCATTAATTCATGCAATTAATATGTGTTTACATTGTTAGATAGTTTGGTTAAATGCATGCTTGAAAATATACTTCAAGGACGAGGATTTCTATATGATTGGATTGTACTGTGTTGTGTTTTGTGCGATCATGAACCTAGAGTGGCAGTTGTTAGTGCTTAAGCACCCTGTGTTGGTGTGGGAGTGACACGACGCCGGTGTGGGAGTGGTGGGGTGATGCCTAGAGAAAGGGTCACCTGGTGTACCCCGGGGTATAGCTAGTACCAGTGTGGAAGTGCTACATTCGGAGTGTCACTCGTGCTGGGAGAAGCAGAACCACCTAGAGCTAGACAGGCCGAAGTAGCCAGCGTGCTATCCGAGGGGTTACTGTTTGGTCCCAGCGGGTCGGTGTTTTCTGCGTTCGGCCGCATGGTGTGTTTAGCTGAGACGCTGGTTGTGGACTCCATGGTGGAGTGGTTTCAGAGTTGTGCATGTTGCATTTATGAATGCATGTGTTTTATATCGGAATTTGGGAATCTTTGGAAGTTGTGTTTACTGCTTTATTTTTTTAAATTGCCTATATTTGTGTTGTTGCACTTGTGGGTGCGTGAGTAGGTGGTAGGGATCGAAGGATCCCTACTGAGTCCATTTTGATGAGACTTACCCCTGCGGTTTTCATGTGAGGGTTTTAGGTAGGCGTAGTGTAGAGGGTGTTGTCTCGGGTTACGCGCCAGCAGCCACTATTCCATATATGTCCCGATGTAGTTGTTATTTTCCTTTCAAGCATGTATGCTTAATTATTTCTTTTCTATTGGAATGTGTAATTATTTGTTGAGTCAAGTCGAATTGTAATAATTTTTAATTCCTGCTGTAAGGATTGAGGTTTCGGATCCGGTTATCGGGTCAATTTTGAGATCAGATCCCTTAGTTTGGGCCCTGGTGGGGCTGGGGCTTAGTTTCCCTTTCGCGTCGAGCTTGCTTGATGCGGTTCAAACGGCGTCCGGCGATGTGGACATGTTTTAGGTTGTGCTACGTGGGCGCCACGTGGGCTGGCTTTGGGCCGCAAGAGTACGGCCCCGGTCTTATCGTCTGAATGGCGTCTTGTATGGATGACGTCATTTAGAGTACGACCC
The DNA here is from genome assembly GCA_030544215.1 of Zantedeschia hybrid cultivar. NCBI lineage: Eukaryota > Viridiplantae > Streptophyta > Magnoliopsida > Alismatales > Araceae > Zantedeschia > Zantedeschia hybrid cultivar. The sequence goes on from JARZZO010000009.1 coordinate 50,263,057, forward strand.
TGGTTTGTCAGAGTACGGTAGTACGGCCCCGGTCTTATCGTCTGAATGACGTCTTGTATGGATGACGTCATTTAGAGTACGACCCTGGTTTGTCAGAGTACGGTCCGATCTTGTCGTCTGAGTGACGTCGGACTTGGACGAGACGTTTTTCCTAGTTTCTGTTTGACCCCGAGAACCCTCCCTCTTTTTCCTCATTCTCTCCTTTCTCTTCTCTCTCCTCTCTTCCCTCCGACTCTCCAGCCCCCCTTTCCCCTTCTCCTTCGTTTCCTCTCCCTATTCCCCCTCTCCCTCTACTCTATTAACCTCCTAACTTCCTCCACTACCACCACCACTTCCTCCGCGGCGCATTTCTCTCCGGACGGCGGCCGACGTCCCAGTGGAGTAATGGCGTCCACGGCGGTACCGGCGGCGGCATGTAGGGAGGCGGGTTGGCGGCTTAGAAGTAGGAGTTCGAGTAACCGGTAGGATGACGATCCCCGTTGTATTTTGTTTAAAACCATGTTTTTCCCGCTTTGGAGCATGTTTAGGGGGTTTTTGGGGTGAAAACACTAATCGCATGAAATGAGAAATTAAGGATTTTTAATGGGTATTTAGGTTCTTCTCCTCCTCCTCTACTTTGTGGTGTTTTGTGCGATTTGGGAGAGGAAATCCCTCCCCGTGGATTGGGAGATGGCGGAGGGAGAACCTGTCTGTGAGGGTTAAATGGCGTCGGGGGACAGCGACGCGTTTTAGAAAGGCGGTTTCCACCGACGATGCAATTTAACCCCAGATAACAGACTCTGTCTCTAGATTGAGTAGCATCTAAAGACAGCGACGCCTTTTAAACGGCGACTTCCGTGCGCGACACGTTTTAAGTTCAGATCACCTCCAGACTTGTCTCTCTTTCTGTCGTTATTAGGCGACTAGGGACAACGACGCCTTTTAAACGGCAACCCGTTTGAACGACGCGATTTAGACCACATTCCGAGGCCCATTTTTACATGAATCAGTTTAAGGATTTTGAATGACATCGGCCTTGGGCGACGCGATTCAAGACATAATCTCATTAAAGTATGTAATTAGCATGTGTTTACATTGTTAGATAGTTGGATAAATGCATGTTTGAAATCATACTCGAGGACGATGAATTCTACGTGATCGGATCGCACCGTGTTAAGTTTTGTGCGATCGTAGGCCTAGAGTGACAGTTGTTAGTGCTTGGCACCCTGTGTCGGTGTGGGAGTGACATGGTGCCGGTGTAGGAGTGGTAGGGTGACGCCTAGAAAGAGGGTCATCTGGTGTACCCCAGGGTATAGCTAGTACCGGTGTAGGAGTGGTACATTCGGAGTGTCACTCGTGCTAGGGGAAGCAGGACTAGCTTGAGCCGTGTTAGGCCGGAGTAGCCAGTGTGCTATCCGAGGGGTTGTTGTTTGGTCTCAGCGGGTCGGTGTTTTCCGCGTTCGGCCGTATGACTTGTGTGTTTAGCCGAGATGCTAATTGTGGACTCCGTGGTAGTTTCAGAATCGTACATGTTATTGCTTTATTTAGTTAAATTGTCTATATTTGTTTATTGCACTTGTGGGTGGTGGGGATCGAAGGATCCCTACTGAGTCTTTTTCGATGAGACTCACCCCTACGGTTTTCAAGTGAGGGTTCCAAGCAGGCGTAGCGAGGAGAGTGTTGCCTTGGGTTGCGCCCCAACAGCCGTTGTTCTGGGGTATGTCCCGATGTAGTTGTTATTTCCTTTTCTGGCCTGTACGCTTAATTATTTCTTTTCTGTTGGAGTATGTAATTAATTGTTGAGTCAAGTCGAATTGTAATAATTTTTAATTTCTACACTTCTTCTACAATTCGATATGATGTGGATATTTAGCTTAGTTTATCATTTATTTCTTAGACTTATCGAGATCCTGGTTTGGCTCCAAATTTAATGATTCGATACCCATTTAGTAATCGGATCCCCGATTATAGGGTGGCGGGTCGTTACACCTACACTTCCTTTACAAGTCGATGTGATGTGGAATGTCTAGCTTAGTTTATCATTTATTTTCCAAACTTATCGAGATCCTGGTTTAGCTCCAGTTTTTAACGATTCGGTACCCATTTAGTAATCAGATTCCTAATTATAGGGTGGCGGGTCGTTACACCGAATGTACCACTCCCACACCGGTACTAGCTATACCCCCCGGGGTAAACTAAGTGACCCTCTCTCTAGGCGTCACCCCACCACTCCCACATCGGCACTGTGTCACTCCCACATCGACAAAGGGTGCCTAAACGCTAACAACTGTCACTCTAGGTCCACAATCACACAAAACACAACTCAGTGCGATCCGATCACGTAGAAATCTCCGTTCCCAAGATATGATTCCAAGCATGCATTCAATCAAATTAACTAACAATGTACACACATGTTAATTACGGGGATTAATGAGGTTCTGTCTTGAATGGTGTCGCCCGTGGCCAACGTCATTTAAGACCCCTAAATTGGTTCACACGAAAATTGGTCTCAGGAGATGGGCCTAAATAGCGTCGCCCATAGTAGACACCATTTAAATGGCGTCATCTGGTCGCGACGTTATTTACCACCTGAAAACCTAACTGTCCTCTGGCATCTGGGCCTAAATCGCGTCGCCCGTAGTCGACACCATTTGCAAATGGCGTCACCCTGGCCCGACGCCATTTAGGGCCCAAAGCAAGATTTCCCTGTGGCCTCCCCCGAGCCATAAAATGGAATTTCCTCCTTCCTAAACCGCCCCAAAACACCCAAAAATAGAGAAAGAGGAGGAGAATCCAAATAACCGTTTAAAACATATCATTTAAAACAAACATTTTCACCCACCTACCCCCCTTAAAACATGCTCCAAAGTGGGAAAAACATGGTTTTAAGTAAAACACTGTGAGGATTGTCACCCTACCAGTTTCTTGAACTCCTCATAACTCCAAGCCGCCGGTCCACAACACCGCAAGCCACCGCTGGTACCACTGTGGATGTCGTCACTCTATCGAGACGTTGGCCGCCGTCCGAAGAGAAATGCACTGCGGAGGAGATGGCGGTGGTAATGGTGAGGGGTACGTGGTTGATGGAGTGGAGGAAGAGGAATAATGGGGAGAGGAAGGGAAGGAGGGGGTCGGAGCCGTTCGGAGAAGGGGGAGGAGAGAGAGAGGAGTGGAGAAAATGAGAGAATGGAGGGCGGGCTTCGGAGCGTCAACCGAAACTCGCCAAATTGCGTCGTCCAACATAGACGCCAATCAGGCGACAAGACAGGTCGTACACTGACAGATCTCTGAATGGCATCTCTCATGGCAGATGCCATTCAGACAACATGACCGGGGCCGTATATACACGCCCCCACGCCCGCCCACGCGGCACCGCCGCAAAGCTCTTAAATGGCGTTCCCCTAGGTCGACGCCGTTCAAAATTGCGTCTCGCAAGCTCGACGCGAAAAAAAGCCTATGCCCCAACCCCGCAAAGGCCCAACTAAAGGGTCTGACACTGAAACCGACCCGATAACTGGATTCGAAATCTTAGTCCTTACACTTAACATATTTTGTTGTGCCTTAAAATGCTATCGTGGAAACGACGTTGAAATTAGAGAGGTATAAAAATAAGAAAACATCAGAAGCAGTCAAGTAGATGAATCTCCAGCCCCATAAAACCATTCATCCCCTATATCCTGGAAAGTCTCCTCTAGGTAGGGATGTAATACTTCTGGATTTGATATGGATCTACAACTACATAGAGAGGATCATAATATGTCAAACCCCGACAAGCAACATGGCTATCCAACTTTTGTGTGTATTTGTAAAAGTATCGTATGTTATTAGGCACAAGGGTATTTGGGTCCCATGTAATTTTGTAACCCTACGTACACATTACTATGAAAGTGTTGGTAAGTTGACCAGGTAGTTGTCCTGCCGTATCCTTCTTTCTCTCTATGTCCGGTGCCTCCGCCCTGCCGTACCCTTCCCTCTCTTTGTCCACTGCCTCCTCCTCCTTCGTCCCCTCTTGCAATTTTTTATGGTATTAGAGCAGGGAGGAGCCTTGGTGAAGTGAAGGAGGACCAAACCTCCACTTCTTTGCTTGAGAAGGGATCAGACAGCCTCCCTTTGGTGTTCGGTGTCCTAAGGTTTCATTCGTAGGGCCTCTCCACCAAAAAAAGGGGATCAGACCCTCTGATACTTCTTGAAGAGGGGATCAGACATCCCTTTCTTGGTGTTTGGTGCACTACAACCTTCCTTCTTGGTGTCCGGTGCTGTCCTGTGCACGGTCTCTACTGGCCGGACCTTTGCTTTCTGCTGGCCAAACCTTTGTGGGTCTCTTTCTTGCAAGCCGGTCCACTGTAGGCCTTGATTTTGTGGAAGATGTGCTGGACAAGCCTTCCTTATGGAGAAGGGGTTGCCCCCTTGTGTGTTACAAACCCGTACCCCTATTTTAGGGTTATAAATAGAATGGATCCACTCCTTTGGGGACGGATACCCTATTTAAGGTGTGGTTCTAGTAACCTCTGCCCCGTTCTTCAGAGATTGTACTGCACAAGCCTTCCTCAGCGTTAGGAGTCATCTACACCAACGTTATTGTAGCGTGGAACTTATTCTTTATGGATTCTTTGACAAGCAATGGGATGAATTTAAGGGAGCCGGGTCACGAACCCAATACTCGTGAAGTTACCTCCCTGATGATGCACTGTCTAGCCTTCCTTCTATGGAGCATCACTTTCTTGCGTTGCAGATGACCACCGTGAAGTTAACAGAGACTAATTATCGTCTCTAGTCTATCTCTGCTCGGATTTTTCTTAGTGGATAAGGAAAGACAGAGTACATTGGTGGTAGAGTCTACGAATCAACATATGATAACCCTACTTATGTTATATGGGAGTTGGAGAAAAATCTTGTGATGGGTTGGATCCATAACTTTGTAAGTTCAGAGATCCAACAGTTGATCATGATGAAGAGGATTGTAAAAGATATGTGGGTCATTTTCAATCAGATGTACGGGTACGGCAAGATGCATCATATGTTTATCAGTTGACTATTGATATACATGAGTTAAAACAGGATAGTGTTGGTTTACTATTTACTTTGAATTGCTGAAAAGTAAGTGAGAGGAATTGGATTGCTATTTTGTTTATAGTTAGACTTGTATCGAAGACCAAAAGATATATTTGCAACCTATGGAGCAAAATCAGATCTTCAAGTTCCTTACTGGCCTTACTTCTGAATATGAGAGCTTAAGGGCTCTCAGCATTGATCCTCTCCCATCCATCCTTTGAGCAAGTGAACCACAAGATGTTGAAAGAAGAAAGGCACAAGAAAGCCATAAGTGGAGGCATTGTAGCCCTTGGTGGTCATGATTTGGGAGAGTCCTCTACATTGGCCGGCATCATTTTAAGTCTGGAAAAGGTGGCAATGGCCAAGGAAAGGACAAAGGGAAAATCGCGAGACATTGCACTCATTATGGGAATGATAATCACAATGTAGATTGGTGTTGGCACCTTTATCCTGACAAAAAACTGTTGAAATTCATAAATTATAAGTGGACAACAAGCAAAGAGCAATGTTGCCATTACTCAAGGCTCAAATTATCATCCCAATTCTTCTTCAAAAGGTGGTCTCACCACCTCTCAGGTGTCTACGCTCTTCTCATATGATATTCTTCACATACAATGGATTCTCTCATAGTTTGGAGCATCTTCTTCTTCCATCACACCAGGTATTTTAGAGGTAGCTTTGAGTGTTATGCACTCTATCCCCTCTCGTAGTCCTCGGGTCATTGACTTGGGAACTACATATCATATGACTGGTACCTCTTCTCTCTTTAACTCTTATTCCTTGAGTTCTGGACAAGAGAAGGTCACCATTGCATATGGCACTCGGTCTACTATGGTGGGTAAAGTAACTATAAATCTCAATGATGACCTGCCTCTATCCTTTATTCTTCGTGTTCCTGTCCTTCCTATTAATCTTTTGCCTATGAGCAGTTTGACTAAATCCTATAATGCTCAGTGACCCTTTTTCATACATATTGTGTTTTATAGGACCGAAAAAATAAGCAAACGATTGAGAGTGATCATGAAGCGGGAGACCTTTATCATTTTGAGTCGGTGGTAAGTGTTGCGTTTTAGTCTAGCATTGATGGTGGGATGAATAAACAACTTGAAGCGATCCATTTATGGCACAGTTGTCTAGGACCTTTGTCCTTTAGGTCTTTACAAGCCTTATTTCCAGCTTTGCTCAAGTCAATAAACGTTGACTCCCTTTAATGACAAGTGTGTCAACTTACAAAACATTGTAGATCCAATTTTTAGATTTCAATGAATAAAAGCACTTTGTTTTTCCAACTTGTCAATTCTGTGTCTGGGGGCCATCTCTTGTTCTTTCTGTAGATGGTTATCTACCTTATTAATTTTATTGATGACTTTTCTCATTGTTGTTGGATGTACCTTATGAAATCCTATAAAGAAATACCTTGAATCATTCAAGTGTTTTGCAAAATGGTTGAAAATCAATTTGAGAGGCAGGCTAAAGTATTTAGGTCTGACAATGCAAGAGAATACTTCGAGAGGACACCCAATATTTTTATAGATGATGCGGGAATCATTCACGAATCCTTATGTCTTATTCCTCTCAACAAAATGGAGTAGTAGAAAGAAAAAATAGACATTTACTTGAGACCTCTCGAGCTCTTCTCTTGCAACATCAGTTGCTTAAAAATGTTTAGGCTAATGCTATCCTGACTGCCTCATGTATTATCAACTGTATGCCTTCTTAGACACTTGACTACATGTCTCCTATACAGGCACTTCGTCTTGACTATCCATTATTTGCTCTTGAGTCTCATGCCATTGATTGTCTATGCTTTATTCATTCTTTATGCCTTGATTCTACTAAGTTGGACCCCCCTGCTATTCGTGGCATCTTTCTGAGATGCTCTCCTACTCATAAGGGGCACAAATGCTTTGACCCCAAAATATGGGGGAAATATGTTCTTAAAGGGATGTCATCTTCTTTGAATATGAGTCCTAATTTGAATCCCAGTCTCTTGTTCAAGGGGAGGATCCTGTTGTTCTTCCTTGTGAATCTCCTCCTGAGTCTACACCTTTACCTCTTGCCTCTGACGTGACTTGTTGCACACCTGCTTCTTAGAACAAGTCCTCATTAAATGTGCTTACCTATTCCAGGCATATTTGACACAAGAATGGCCCTCCTACAAATCAACCACCTCAAGAATCTGCGAAAAGGATGTCAACCTATACCAAGGATCTTTTTTCTAATTATGTGTCATATGTACGTATTTCACCCTCATATTGCTCTTTTTTGTCTGTTATCTCCACTTTTCATGTTCCTAGCTCCTTTGCTGAAGTTGTTAAAGATCCAAAGCGGGTGGCAGCTATAGATGAGGAGATGTAAGATCTCAACAAGAATAACACTTGGGAGTTGGGTGAATTACCTTTAGGGAAGAGTCTGGTGGGGTTCAGATGGGTATATAGCATGAAATATCATTCTGATGGTACTATTCAGCAGTACAAAGTAAGATTGTTTGCCAAAGATTTACTAAGATGTATGGTATTGATTAGATTGAGACTTTTTCTTCAGTGCCCAAGCTGAAATATGTACGGGTTTTGTTATCTCTTGCTGTCCAAGTTTCTTGGGAATTTCACGAGTTCGACATCAAGAATGCTTTTCTCAATGGCGACTTGTAGAAGGAAGTGTATATGTAACCCCCACTTGGACTTGATGCCAAGAGGAGAGTATGTCGTCTGAAAAAGGCATTGTATGGGCTGAAACAATCTCCAAGAGCTTAATTATCAACAAAGGAACTCTGACCATACTCTCTTCGCTAAACAGATAAATGACCGAGTAGTGGTTCTCCTTGTGTATGTGGATGATATGATCATCACTGGAGATCATTTGGCAGAGATACATAAGTTAAAGGACAATTTGACACATGAATTGGACATTAAAGATCTTGGGGAGCTGAAGTATTTCCTTGGCGTAGAGGTTGCTAAATCTTAGCATGGTTTGTACATTTGCCAATGGAAGTATGCCCTTGATTTGCTTCAAGAAACTGGAAAGATGGGATGTAAACCAGCTTTCACTTTAATAGAGACAAATTATGGGATTGCAGAGTCAGTGGGAGATCTTTTACATGAAGCTCACAAGGGTACCTACCAACGGCTTGTGTATAAGCTATTGTAGCTATCTCTCATTCGACCTGACATTACGTATGCTTTGAGCATATTGTTAGTCAGTTTATGCATGCTCCTCGGGTCCCACATATGCTAACTGTAGAGTGAATATCGTGTTACATCAAATCCTGCCCTAGTAAAGGATTGTTATATAACTAAAGCTGCCCAGCTGAATGTTGATGGCTTGGACTGGTTCTCGAGATGATAAGCGGTCGACCACTAACTATTGCTTATTTCTCGGTGGAAACCTTGTTACTTGGCGAAACAAGAAACAGATAGTGTGTGCTCGCTCTAGTACTGAAGTTGAGTACCGTGTAATGGCACATGGTACTAAAGAGATGTTATGGTTGAAGCTATTCTTTCAAGATGTTGGAGTTCAAGTTCATCTTATGATGTGCCTTTATTGTGACAGTATAGCTGCCATTAAGATCGCTAATAATCCAGTTTAGCACAACACAAAACATGTCGAGATCAATCGCCATTTCATTCGCGAGAAGCTGGATGCTAGAGAGATTTACCTTACCTATGTTCGATCTATTGATCAACTCTCTAATATCTTTACCAAGGGGCTGTCTAAGGATCTTACTTCTCTATTGTCCAAGTTGTGCATGGTTGACATCTATGTTCAACTTGAGGGGGAGTGTAGTAAAGGGTAGTTTGGTCTTTATTGTGGGTTATTATATTTTTTGTGCTTGTAAATATGCTCTTTCCTTTATTTTTATTTTTATTTTAAAAATATGATCTTTTAGTCCGTCATTTCTTATTAAGATTGTTTGAATTTTAATTCTGTAATGACCCGTCACCCTATAATTGGGGATCCGATTACTAAATGGGTACTAAATCATTAAAATTAGGAATCAAACCAGGATCTCAAATAAGTCTGAGAAATAAATGATAAACTAATCCATACAACATTGAATTGTACAGAAGGTGCAGGAATTAAAATTTATTACAATTGGATCGACTCAGCAAATAATTACATTCTCCAACTGAAAAGAAAATAAGTATACGTACATGCCTGAAAAGGGAAAGTACAACTACGATAGGACATATCCCAGAACAGTGGCTGCTGGCGCGCATCCCGAGACGAACCCCACAACCTCTACGCCTACCGAGAACCCTCACCTGAAACTGTTGGGGGTGAGTCACACCAAAAGGGACTCAGTAGGGATCCTTCGATCCCTATCTCCCACACACACACCAACAATCGTAACAACGTAAGGATATAGGTAGATAAGCATAAATAACGCAGAGAAGCTATAGCCACAATGACAAGATATGAAATACATGCATTTGTAAATTTAACAGGCACAATTCTAAAACAACTCAACTTAACACCGCAGTTTGCAACCAACGTTTCGGTTAAATACACAAAGTACACAGTCGAACACGGAAAACACCGACCCGTTGGGATGGAACAGCAACCACTCGGATAGCATGCTGGCTACTCCGGCCTGTCTAGTTCTAGGTGGTTCTGCCTCCTTCTAGCCACGAGTGACACTCCGAAGTGTACCACTCCCACACCGGTACTAGCTATTACCCCGTGGTACACCAGGTGGACCCTCGCCTACTAGGCGTCACCTTGTCACCCCCATACCGACACAGCGTCACTCCTACACTAACACAGGGTGTCAAACACTAACAACTGTCACTCTAGGTCCAAGATTGCATAAACATAACACAATGCGATCCAGTCACATGAAAATCCTCGCCCCCGATATATGATCTCAAACATGTATTTGACAGGATTGTCTAACAATATACAAAAATCTATTTAACATTTTTATAACAATCATACATGCTAAATGCAGGGAATTAAGGGGCTCTGGCTTGAATCGCATCAACCACGGCCGACATCATTCAAAGTCCTAAAACTGGTTCCTACAAAAACGGGCCTCGGGAGATGAGGGACTTAGGCCTAAATCGCGTCGCCTATGGTCGATACCATTTAAATGGCGTCACATGGTCGCAACGCCATTTAACGCCCGAAAACCGAACTGCCCTCTGGCACCTGGGCCTAAATTGCATCGCCTATGGCCAATACGATTTGGAAATTGCGCCCCCCTGGCCCGACGCCATGTAGTGCCCGAAACAGGATTTCCCTCCGGCCTCCCTCCAGCCAAAACATGGGATTTCCTCTCCAACTCAACCCCAAAACGCCAAAAATAAAAAAGGTAGCGGAGAATCCAAATAACCATAATGAAAACACATCAATCCCCATTTTATAAAAACGAGCATTTCCATCAAAACTCCCATACACATGTTCATTCTACCCCAAAATCCTCACATCTCCAAAATATGCTTCAAAGCGGGAAATCATAGTTTAAATCAAAATAATAACGTGTACGGATCGTCACCCTACCTGTTACTTGAACTCCTCTTAGCTCTTTGCCGCCAATCCGCTACACCGCAAGCCGCCGCCGGTACCACCGTAGACGTCGTCACTCTATTGGGACGTCGGCCGCCGTCCGAAGAGCAAGGTCTCACGGAGGAGATGGTGGTCATAGTAGTGAGAGGTGGGAGGATATTGGAGTGGTGGAAGAGGAAGAAGAGGAAGTGGAAGGGAAAAAGAAAGTCAGAGAGATTCAGAGAGAGGGAAGAGAGAGAGAGAGGAAATGAGAGAATGAGAGAAAAGAAGGAGGGCTTGGGGCGTCAAACCGAAACAGGCTAAATCGCGTTGTTCCCAGATGACGTCATTCAGACGACAGGACGGGGTCGTACATTGGCAGATTTCTGAATGGCGTTGGCCATGCAAGACGCCATTCAGACGACAAGATCGGGGCCCTACACTCACGCCCTAATGTCCGCGCACGCGGCACACCAGTAAGGCTTCTAAATGGCGTCTCTAGAGGCCGACGCCATTCAAACCTTAGTCCTTACATCGTCCCCCTTTAAGAAAATTTCATCCTCGAAATTATCGTAACTAAAATAGCGTCAAACGAAAAAGTCACTACAAGCTTACAAGAGAACTTACTAAAAAAGGTAAGGAAATTGTTCCCGCATCTTATCTTCTCGCTCCCAAGTCGCCTAACCTTCGAAGCGATGTTGCTAAATCACCTTCACTAGGGGAACAACCTTATTCCGAAGGACCTGCTCCCTACGATCTGCAATACTCACAGGGTACTCTAGAAATGACAAGTTCTCGATGACTTCCAATTCTGCAAAGTCCAAAATGTGAGACAGATCCTGTACATATTTTCTTAGTATTGAAACATGTAACACATCGTGGACTCCCACAAGACTGGGTGGTAAGGCTAGCTGATACGCCGTTTCCCCAACTCGAGCAAGAATGGGAAAGGGCCCAATAAACTGCGGACTCAGCTTGCCTCGCTTCCCAAATCTCATCACACCCTTGGAGGGTGAGACTCGTAGAAACATGTAGTCCCCAACCTCGAACTAAACTGGTCTTCTGTAGGGGTAGAAGTAGGCCAGGCAGCCTATCAGGGGCCTACGGCCTGGCCTGCTGTCGGCCTGGCCTGGCCTGTTTAGCAATTTGGGCCAGGCCAAGGCCTTCATATAGGCCTATTTTCATAAATAGGCCATGCCTATTTTTCAGAAGCTTGTTTTATAGGCCTGCAGGCCGGCCTATTTACATATTATATATATATATATATATATATATATATATATATATATATATATATATATATATATATATATATATATATATATATATATATATATATATATATATAAGCCAATGCCTATTTTTGGCCTATTTCCTGATAGGCTTAAACAAGCCAGGCCAGGCCTAGTGATTTTTCTAGACAGGCCAGGCCAGGCCTCTGTTTTGGCCTACAACAGGCCAACAGGCCAGGCTCAGGCTAAGCCTTTGCCATGCAGGCCTGGCCTATTTTAATAAAGCCTAGCCTGGCCTAGCCTACTTCCACCCCTCGTCTCTGGCGAACATCTGCATAACTCTTCTGCCTATACTGAGTTGTAGTCAACCTCTGGTGCACCACTTTGGCAATCTTTGCGCACTGTTGTACCATCTCTGGCCTTACTATCTGTCTTTCACTGATCTCAAGCCAATTCAATGGAGACCGACACGGCCGCTCGTACAATACCTTATACGGCGTCATATTGATACTGGAATGATAACTGTTGTTGTACGCGAACTCTACAGTAGACAAGTGTTGCTCCCAAGAACCTCCCCATTCTAGGCAACAAGCCCTCAGCATATCCTCCAGCGTCTGAATAGTCCTCTCCGATTGTCCATTAGTCTCGGGTTGGTAAGCCGAGCTGAAAGCCAACTGGGTACCCAAAGCCTTTTGAAAACTCCTCTAGAACCCCGAAGTAAACCTCGAATACCGATCCGACACAATTGATAAGGGTACCCCATACAGAGATACAATCCGGTCCACAAATAGTCTAGCCAACTTATCGACCGACCACTCCTTCCTAATAGCTAAAAAGTGAGCTGACTTGGTCAATTAATCAACAATCACCCAAATCGCGTCTATCCTACTAGGTGACACGGGCAATCCCATCACGAAATCTATAATCACATGTTCCCGTTTCCATTCTGAAATCGATAGTAGCTGCAACAAACCTCCCAACCTCTCATACTCTGCCTTAACCTGTTGATAGATCAGGCACCTTGCCACATACTCAGCCACGTCCTTCTTCATACCAAGCCACCAAAAGTGCTTCCTCAAACAATGATACATCTTGGTCGTGCCAGGATGCACCTCATATCTAGAACAATGCGCCTCATCTAGAACACTCTTGCGTACCTCCTCTACCGAAACATAAAACTTGCCTCGAAATCTAATTGTGCCATCATCCCACATCTCCACCTCTGAATCATGAGATATGACACGATCGTCTTCCGACTCAAGGCATCTACCACTACATTAGCCTTGCCCGGATGATAAGAGAGGTCGAGGTCATAATCTTTGATGAACTCCATCCACCTGCGCTGCGTCAAGTTCAAGTCCTTCTGAGTGAACACATACTTCAGGCTCTTATGATCAGTGAAGACTTGAAACTTCTCCCCATACAGATAGTGCCGCCAAATCTTTAATGCGAATACAACAGCTGCCAACTCCAAATCGTGAGTGGGGTAGTTCTCCTCATGCCACTTCAGCTGCCTAAAAGTATAGGCCACAACCCTTCCGTGCTGCATCAAGATCGCACCTAAACCCCGGCGAGATGCATATGAGTAAACCACAAATCCACTAGAACCAGATTGAAGCACCAGAATTGAAACCGAAGTGAGACAAGTCTTCAACTTAGTAAAGCTACTCACACTCCTCGGTCCATACAAAACGAACTCCCTTACGAGTCAACCTCGACAAGGGTGTTGCTAAGGAAAAAAAATGATGGACAAACCGCCAATAATATCCTGCCAACCCCAGAAAGCTCTTGATCTCTAACATAGTTGTCGGTCTTCCCCAATCCATCACTGCCTCTATCTTAGCTGGATCTACTGAAATGCCATCACCAAAAATGACATGCCCCAAAAAGTGCACCTGATCTAACCAGAACTCACACTTGTTGAACTTGGCATATAGTTAGTGCTCTTTCAAGACCTGCAAGACTACCTAAAGATGCGTAGCATGTTCTTCCTTAAAAGAAGAATACACCAAAATATCATCCACAAATACAACCACAAACTAATCCAGATGGGCCCTAAAAACCTGGTTCATTAAATCCATGAAAGCTGCTGGAGCATTAGTTAAGCCGAAAGGCATAACGAAAAACTCATAATGTCCATACTGAGTCCTGAAAGCCGTCTTACTCACATCTGACTCATGGATCCTCATATGATAATACCCTGACCTTAAGTAAATTTTCGAGAACACCTTGGCAGACTGCAACTGATCTATCAGATCATCAATCTTTGGAAGTGGGTACTTATTATTTATTGTTATCTTGTTCAGCTGTTTGTAATCAATATACAACCTCAAAGAACCATCCTTCTTCCTAACGAACAGAATGGGACCACCCCACGGAGAAGTGTTGGGCGGATAAAACCCTTATCCAGCAAATTATGCAACTGCACCTTCAACTCAGCGAGTTCGGCTAGAGCCATCAGAGACGGGGCCTTAGATAAGGATGCCATACCCGGTGCAAGCTCAATAGTGATCTCAACCTCCCGCTGAAGAGGAAGGCCATGCAACTCCTCGAGAAACACATCAATAAAATCACATACTACTGGCACCCCCAAAGAACTAGAAACACTATCATCACAGGCTACAACTATTGAGGCAAGGAAGGCCTCACAGCCACCAACAAGTAACCTCTAAGGTTTAAAAGCCAAAATAAGAATACCACGAGAAGAGAGCCTAATATATTGGAAATAGAAGGCCGGAACGCCCGGAATGGAGAAGCGCACCCTCTTCCTATGGCAATCCACCTCAACATAATAGGCCTCCAACCAGTCCATGCCCAAGATGACATCAAAGTCTCGAATGACGAGCATAGCCAACTGGGCAGGTAGCTGGTGACCCTCAATGACTAAGGGAACCTCGCTCAAACAATTATAAGTCAACAGGAAATCTCCGGAAGGAACCTCAACCATCAGCCCATTAAAAATCTCATCAATGGGTGCAGAAAGAACATCTATGAACTACTTGGAAATAAAAGAATGTGAAGCACCCAAATCAATCAATATATGAGCGGAGTTCCCAAGGACAGAAAGTGTACCTTCTACCAAGTTAGACGCACGAGCCTCCTTCCTAGTGATAATGAGAACTTTCCCCTGGGTCCTCTTCTTCTTCTGGTCTCTAGGTCCCTGCCTCTGACCCTGCCTCTGCGGGAAACTCCTCGCCAAATGGCCTTGCTAGCCACAAGTATAGCACCTCCCTAAAAAGGCGGGGTACTGAGTCCCACCATAGGTACCACTATAATGACGACAAGTCGTTGAAAGTGTATCTTCCATCAAGTTAGACGCACGAGCCTCCTTCCTAATGATAACGAGAACTTTCCCTTGGGTCCTCTTCTTCTGGTCTCTAGGTCCCTGCCTCTGACCCTGCCTCTGCGGGAAATTCCTCGCCAAATGGCCTTGCTAGCCACAAGTATAGCACCTCCCTAAAAAGGCGGGGCACTGAGTCCCACTATGGGTACCACTATAATGACAACAAGTTGTCGGAACTCTCTGGGCTGCCTCTTGCTGTGTGCTGGATGCCGACTGGCTCAGTTGGGTCTGTCTGGGTCTGCTGCTACCGCTTCTGTCGTTGTCGCCTCGGAAAAACCTCCTAAATCTAGATCCGAGTGAAGATGCTCCCAAACCCGATGAAGGAGTTATTGCTGCTGTCTTCCCTTTGTCATAAGTCGGTCCCTGAGTTGCCAGTCCCCTCTCCCGAGCCATCTGGTCATGCTGCGCCTCCACTATCATTGCATATTTCACTGTTGATGCTAAATTTAAGCAACAATGGGATGCCACCAGACTCCTCAAGTCGAACCTCAGTCCGTCAACGAACCTTTCGGTCCATCTCTCCTCATCTTCTAAAATGAAGGGCACAAATCTCCCTAAAGAGACAAACTTCATCTGGTAGAGCATTGTCATGCTCCCTTGGGTCAACTCCATCATAAACACCCTCTCCTTAGCTTTCTGGATATGCCTAGGGAAGTATTGCCTGTTGAACTCCTTCACAAATGTCTCTTATGGAATCATCCTGAGATTCTTATCTGCATATGTCATGTTCTTCAGGGTGGTCCACCAATCATAGGTATCATCTTTCAACATGAAGGTAGCCAACATAGTCCTTTCAACCACCGCATAGTCTAAAGTGTCGAAGGTCTTTTCCATCTCCTTTAGCCAATGAGCTGTCTCATCAGGGTCAGGATGACTGGTGAAATGAGGCGGCCTTAGCTTTAGGAATTTCTCCAAAGCTGCCGAAGACCCTCCCCGAACACTAGAATTCTCACTAGGATCTCGAGCGTGATACCTAGTCATCATTTCCATCATTGCTTCTACAAAGCGCTCCATGTTCTGCCTACCGGCCTCAGACCCACTAGAGATATCTCCTGTAAGGACTGAGGTTTCGGATTCAATATTCGGGTCGGGTTCGGGCCGGATCTCCTGGTTTGGACCCTGTGGAGTCTTGAGAGTTTTGACTGAATGACGTCTGCACTGCTCGACGCCTTTCAAAAGGCGTCAGGTTGTGTGGACGCCATTTAAGTCTGCTTGCTGTTACACCACGTGTGCGCCACGTGGGCGGGTTTCGGGCCGCGAGAGTACGGCCCCTGTCTTGTCGTCTGAACGGCGTCCACGATGGGCGACGCCATTCAGACTGCGACCCTGCGATGTCAGAGTACGGTGCTTGTCTTGTCAGCTGAACGGCGTCTGTGGTGGTCGACGCGTTTCAGAGCGCTGTCAGTACGGCCCATCCTGTCAGACTGATTGGCGTCTGTCTCGATCGACGCGTTTTAGGCAGTTTCTGATTGACCCCGCGAAGCCTCCCCTTCTTTCCCTCATTCTCGCCTTCACTCTCTCTCTCCTCGCTCTCTCCGCCCTCTCCGACTCTCTTTTCCCCTTTCCCTTCCTCTCCATCCTCTTCCACCACTCCAACACCTCCCTACCTCTCACCTCTACCACCACCACTTCCTTCGCGGCGTTCCATTCTCCGGACGGCGGCCGACGTCCCGACGGAGTGGCGACGTCCTCGGGGGTACCGGCGGCGGTCTGCGGTGCGGCGGGTCGGCGGCACGGAGCTTGGAGGAGTTCAAGAACCGGTAGGGGGACGAACCTTGCATGAATCGTGATTATCTTGTTTCTGGTTCCCTTGGCGTGGCATGATATGTTTTGGGGTTAGACTGAGCATGTTTAGGGGGTTTTCTTGTGGGAATGGCCGTGTTAGGGATTGTGGAATTGTAGCATGCTTGTGGTAGTTGATTTCCCTTTCCTCCCCCTTCTGTTTTGGGCATTTTCAGGGTGTTTGGGGTTAAGGGAGAGACCCTCGGATCGAACCAGAGAACTAGGTTTTTGGCGCTAAACGGCGTCGTGCCTGGTCGACGCCTTTTAGAAGGACGTCATGGCAGGACGACGCTTTTTAGGGCGAAAACCTCCCTGTTCGAGGTTTCGTTGTACGGGGTTCTAGCGCTAAAAGACGTCATGTATGGACGACGCCTTTTAGAAGGACGTCGGACCATCATGACGCCTTTTAGGTAGGAAATCACCCCGACTGAGGCTTCTGCAAATCTGAAATTCTGGGGTGAATGGCGTCTGTAGGTTCTGACACGTTTTAAAAGGGCGGCTTCCCAGGTGGACGTGTTTTAAAGCATAATCTGTTTTAAATGAACCTGTTTGAGGGGCTTGAATGGCGTCGACCTCGATCGACACGATTCAAGACAGAACTGCTTAACTCCTGTTATTTAACACATGTTTCACGGTTGGATGGTTCAAATGCATGCTTTAAGCTGTATGTTGAGACGGAGGTTTACTGTGCGAATGAAATCATGTTATATGTGTGTGTTTATGCGGATATGGAATCGGAATAACTGTGGTTTACGTTTGTCACCTTGGGCCGATGGGGAAGGGCCATGGTGTCTGTGAGGCATTGTGCCGTACCGGTGGGAGGAGTGGTACATGTTGTGTTTTACCTTTGGCTGAGGGAAGCAGAACCACCTTGAGCCCGTCGGGCCGGAGTAGCCGGTGCGCTATCCGAGGGGTTGCTGTTTGGTCTCAGCGGGTCGGGATTTTCCTGTTTGTCGTGGCAGCTTCCGGCGCGCTTCTTGCTGTGGAGCTGGTTGTGGTACTGTTGGAGTTGTTTTACCCCTGTAGCCACTGGGCCTGATGTGACCTTTGATCAAGGTTACGAGTGGTACCCTTCGCCCTTTGGCCTGACGCAGCCCGGGAGGTTAGGGTTGTGGGTAGTTCCTGTAGCTTCGGCTTGACGGGGGTTCGCCGGTCCCCAGGGCCCTCCTGAAGCGCCGAGGCCTGGCGTGGAGGCAATCCGGTCGATAGGACAGTAGTCTAGACTGCTTGTGTGCACACGTAGCTGGGCAGTGGTGGTACACTGGTCCCAGCTAGTCCTAGTTTGACTCACTGCCTCACCCTACGGTGCCCCGGAACACTGTAGGGGCGGACAGGCGTGAGTGTTGGTGGTGTTGTGAGGCGACGTTTGACTTCGGTCGACAGTGTGGTTCGGTCGCTTTGTGGACTTTGACTGTGAGACGTGACTTTGTGTTGGGTTCTTCGGGTTATTTAGAACTGTTCCCGTTTCACTGCTTATGCATACGTTTCATATCAGGTTTTGAGTGCTATGTTTACTGCTTTATTTAATTGCCATATATCTGTATTGTTGCACTTGTGGGTGTGTGAGTGGGAGGCAGGGGATCGGATGATCCCTACTGAGCCCAATTCTGGTGTGGCTCACTCCCTGCGGTTTCAGGTGTGGACCTCGTGGCGTGTGGCGGCGTGTGGTGTCTTCTTAGTGTGCGGACCAGCAGCTATCTCAGTCTCCGGGGTATGCCCCGATGTTGTTGTACTTTGCTTCTGCCTGTACTTATTTAATTTGTTGGACCATGTAATTATTGTTGGACTGTATACGGACATTGTTAATCTCTTTCCTGCGCACTTGTACCTTCCTTGTAGTCCGTGAGATTGTTATATTTAGCCTTGTTTAACGCTCACTCCTCCAGATGTGTTGTGTGAGATCCGGGTGTGAACCCGCAGTTAATGGGCCGACATCTATTTAGTGATCGGGTCTCCAGTCATAGGATGGCAGGTCGTTACATCTCCCTAATCACGAATAACTGGCACTCTCTTTCTAAGAGCCATCTAATTCGCCTACAATCACATAAATTAGAAACTTATAATTAGATCCCAAAACCTAAATTGTTGTCGTGCCTGTACGGGATAATGTATTCATTTGCTGAATTATGGTATTTAACCTAATTATTCATCTATTTGCCAGACCGAATGCTCTGATACCAACTGTAATGACCCGTCACCCTATAATCGGGTATCCGATTATTAAATGGGTACCGAATCATTAAAATTAAGAACCAAACTAGGATCTCAAATAAGTCTAGGAAATAAATGATAAACTAAGCTAAACAATCCATACAACATAGAATTGTAAAGAAGGTGCAGGAATTAAAATTTATTACAATTCGACCGACTCAGCAAATAATTACATACTCTAACGGAAAGGAAAATAATTATGCGTACAGGCCTGAAAAGGGTAAGTACAACTACGACGGAGTATATCCCGGAGCAGTGGTTGCTGGCACACAACTGGGGAGGAACCTTACAACCTCTACGCCTATTGAGAACCCTCATCTGAAACTGCAGGGGGTAAGTCACACCAGAATGGACTCAGTAGGGATCCTTTGATCCCCACCTCCCACACGCACACCCACAATTGTAACAACACAAGGATATAGGTAGATAAGCATAAATAAGGCAGAGAAGCTACAACCATAATGGCGAGATATGAAATCCATGCATTTGTAAATGCAACAGGCACAATTCTAAAACAACTCAACTCAATACCAAAGTTTGCAACCAACATTCCGGTTAAACACCAAACTACACAGCCGAACGCGACAAACACCGACCCGCTGGGATGGAACAACAACCGCTCAGATAGCGTGCTGGCTACTCCGGCCTTTCTAGCTCTAGGTGGTTTTGCCTCCTCTTAGCCACGAGTGACACTCTAAAATGTACCACTCTCACACCGGTACTAGCTATTATCCCGGAGCACACCAGGTGACCCTCGTCTACTAGGCGTCACCTTGTCACTCCCACACCGACATAGGGTGTCAAGCACTAACAACTATCACTCTAGGTCCACGATCACATAAACACAACACAATGCGATCCGGTCACATGAAAATCCCCGCCCCCGATGTATGATCTCAAGCATGCATTTGATAGGATTGTCTAACAATATACAAAAATCTATTTAACATTTTTATAACAATCATACATGCTAAATGCAGGGAATTAAGGGGCTCTGGCTTGAATCGCGTCGCCCATGGCCGACGTCATTCAAAGTCCTAAAATTGGTTCCCACAAAAACGGGCCTTGAGAGATAAGGGACTTGAGCCTAAATCGCGTCGCCCATAGTCGATACCATTTAAATAGCGTCACATGGTCGCAACGCCAGTTAACGCCCGAAAATCGAACTGCCCTCTAGCATCTAGGCCTAAATTGCGTCGCCCATCACCGACACGAATTGCAAATCACGTCACCCTTACTCGACGCCATTTAGCGCCCGAAACAGGATTTTCCTCCGGCCTTCTCCGAGTCACAACATGGGATTTCCTCCCAAATCGCCTCTAAACGCCAAAAATAGAAAAGGTAGGGGAGAATCCAAATAACTATAATGAAAACACATCAATCTCCATTTCATAAAAACGAGCATTTCCATCAAAACTCCCTAAACATGTTCATTCTACTCCAAAATCCTCACATCTCCAAAACATGTTCCAAAGCAGGAAATCATGGTTTAAATCAAACGAATCACGTGTAAGGATCGTCACCCTATCAGTTACTTGAACTACTCTTAGCTCCGTACCGCCGTCACTCCACCGGGACGTCGGCCGTTGTCCGGAGAGCAAGGTGTTGCCGAGGAGATGGTGGTGGTAGTGGTGAGAGGTAGGAGTGTATTGGAGTGGTGGAAGAGGAAGAAGAGGAAGAGGAAGGGAAAGAGAGAGTCGGAGAGATTCGGAGAGAGGGAAGAGAGAGAGAGGAAATGGGAGAATGAGAGAAAGGAGGGAGGGCTTGGGACGTCAAACCGAAAAAAGCTAAATTGCGTCGTTCCCAGACAACGCCATTCAGACGACATGACGGGGTCGTACACTGACAGATTTCTAAATGGCGTCAGCCATGCAAGACTTCATTCAGACGACAAGACCGAGGCCGTATACTCACGTCCTAACACCCGCTCACGCGGCACACCAGCAAGGCTTCTAAATGGCATCCCCATAGGCTGCCGCCATTCAAACCTCAGTCCTTACAAATTCCGCTCAAAGAATAAATTACACAACCTTGTTTCTAGCTTGGCTTATTTATTGACTAGAGTTCTATCATCTTGTAAGAAATAGACTCCCATATCAAAAATTTTACACTTGTCAATTGGCTTGTACAATCATGAAAAGTATATGTGTTATTAGAAACAACCAGGAAAATCATTACTAGAATGTTATGACTTGACCACAACACATAATCTGGGAGTAGTAGTACAAAACAAATTTAAATGTTATATTTCTTAGTATACTTTTGAAAGATAATGTAAAAGGTTGAGACAAAGAGATAAATCGAAGGTAGTATTGGTAAAAGGCCTCTTGAACAAAGGTCTACATTATTAATTGCTTTCCATGGTCATATGTTTCACCTGATGCAAGCCCAATCTCATTCACTAGCATAGAGCTCCAAAGCATTTAGTATTCACTCTGTTGAGCTGCTTGTGTATTTGTCTAGATGTCAGCAAATTCCTGTCACTAAGTTTGGCCTACGGACTATGAGTACTTTGTAAGCTGAAGTGCAATATTCTCCTATGGCAGGCAAACTCTTTCCATATGCTGATATTTTCAAATGGCTGTCGTATGGAAAAGGTACGATTTTTTGTCTTAGTGATCTAATTCTTTTTTCATCTATTTATTCTTGTCGATTTTACTTTGTTTCATATTTCGGGTATTTTTCTGCAGACGGAAAGCATCCAGCATGTGATCAATCTTACTTTGGCTGGAGAGAATTTTCCTTTAGATAATGATATATTTGTGTTTCCAGTCCTTTGGTACTGCAGTGGAAATGAAGAATTCTATCAAAGCGAAGTGTCCTTTTAAAATTGACCTTGGCCTATATATAGTGTAGATGTATTGCACATTTCCTGTTTTTCAGCTCGGGTTATTTTACATTATTTTTTATTTTCCTATGATCATACTCTCAATATCAATGTTTCTGTTTTTTGCTAATTTTACCACTGCCTGCAAAAGGGCATGCATATGCACAATCAGGGAATAATGTTTTCACACTTGTTGAAAGAGAACTTTGTTTTTGATACAGTAAGCTTACAAGTTTCTGTCGACATGTCGCCTGTCATCAAAGACAATGTATGGCAGGCTAGCCTAAGCAGTTTACATGGTGCATATTTTCAACAGGATATGACGGATTATGATGATGTTCGTCACTGCTGCTCAGAGGCTGATGTCTGCTTAGACTGCTGGCCTTTAATGACTGCTGCTATTAAAGTGATGGATACTGCTCTCAGAGGTTAAAATTATACTTCTGTTTTTTTCTATCATGGATATTCAATTTCTTCATGTCTCAAATTTTGATGGTGCACTACTAAATACTTACTGCACCTGCAATCAGAAGTACAAATGGCATACATTTGTGTACTGCACCTTCAACTTGTGTTTGATTTTGATGTTGTTGATTTTAATATTGCAGATGATTTGGTCTTAGTCACATCCTTTGGGTATATAGTGGTAGGCGTGGTGTCCATTGTTGGGTTTGTGATGGAAGAGCAAGAAGGTAGTTAATGTGAAGTGAGCACCGTATTTTGAATGTCTTTGTTTATGTTTTGAACAAATGCGAAGTTGACCATGACTACTATGCCTCCAGGTTCAGCAATGAACAAAGGGCGGCAGTTGCTGACTACTTCCATGTGTATAAGGTGTCAATATCTCTTTTATGGTAAAGCACATTTTTATTTATCACTCTTACCCTGTTACTAGCATGATTATGTCTTCATATTTTGCTGATCTAGGGCAATGAAAATAGTCTGAAGAAAGTATCTTTGACGGGTTCAGCACTACATCCCTTCCTTGTGTGAATCTTGAGCTGTTCATTATATGAATCAGCATATGCTAACTTGATGGTGTCCAATTACTGTTCTTGAATGGTATTGTTTACGTCTTGCAGAATATTGTATACTGATGTTCTTAAGAACTTTTTTGAGGAAAAGGTGCTTCCTTCCCAAAAGTTGTTTGCTACAGAGGAGAGATATCAAAAAATACTTGACCTCATTCCCAATGAATGTGAGTAATCCACATTGGTCGCCTCAAGCTCTACTTGATCTAGACTATCCCTCTTATTCATTTTCTAGATGCTCAATTTTTTCAGCCATTGTTTCTGAACTTCAAGAGAAGTGGAATTCGAATCGTCACTCATCCATTTCAAAAGAAGATGTTAATATCTTTCGGTGGGAGCAACTAAAGCATGCACTGCAGTCTGCAAAGCAGAAAGTATGAGAAAGTTGGTAACTTGAGGCAGTAACCATATTTATTTTTGCATTAAGTTTTAATAAGCTGTTGGAAAGTTTCTCTCTTTATTCATTACCTCCCATAAAAAGCAACGAAATGAATTGGGAAGCATGTCGTATCTCAGGGACTTCGTAGATGTGTGGAAGAGATTGTTTTCTCCTCTATGTATCCAAGGCTTGACATGGAGATCTGCAGAGCTCCTTTTCCTTCAGTTATTAATTTAGATATGCAGGTTTTGAAGCTGCTTTCTCCCATGGTTGTTACCGTTACCTCATACAGGTCTCCAAAAACATGAACCATTTGCTGAAGGCATCGTTCTGTGTACATCCCAAAACAGGTCGGCAGTATGCAGATATTACGTTTGAAATTTGAGGTATCAAGCGGGAGCAAGAAGAACACAGTAGGAATGAAATGGGTGTAGAGGTGGGGAATATTCCCCAATTTTATATTTTAACTTTCTTTTTAGGGAACTGGATGCAGAGCAGAAGCACTTTTGGAATGGGTTTAATATCAAAATTGGTGAATCCTGCTCTTAGCAGCAGAGATTGTTTTCTCCTCTATGTATACAAGGCTTGACATGGAGATCTGCAGAGCCCCTTTTCCTCTAGTTATTAATTTAGATATGCAGCTTTTGAAGCTGCTTTCTCCCATGGTTGTTACCTAATATAGGTCTCCAAACACATGAACCATTTGCTGAAGGCACCGTTCTGTGTACAACTGTACATCCCAAAACAGGTTGGCAGTATGCAGATATTACTTTTGAAATTTGTGGTATTGAGCGGGAGCAAGAACATAGTAGGAGTGAAATGGATGTAGAGGTGGGGAATATTTCCCAAGTTTATATTTTAACTTTCTTTGTAGGGAACTGGATGAAGAGCAGCACTTTTGGAGTGGGTTTGATAGCAAAATTGGTGAATCCTGCTCTTAGTAGCAGGATTCACCTATTTTGGTATCATTCCTGCTTTCAAAAGCACTCCCACTCCCCATCCTTCCTCCTAGTCCCCCAGGGAAATTTGAATGGAAAATTAGAACATTCCCTGCTCCCATCCATTGCTGCCTCCTTGACCACTCAATGCAACTATAATCCTTCTTGTAAGTTTTTAACCTTGTGGGAGCCAGACTTCTTCTTATTCCAGATCTTTCTACCATTAAATGTCAAAAAATTTAAGTTGTGGCATATTTTCATTCATGGTTCACATTGTTCAGGACGTGTATGTATTCCTATTGATCCCTATAATTCCGATGATTTCGACCTTACAACAGTGCCGACACTTCCTGAGGTAATAAATTCTTTGTTCTTTCTTCATGTTATTGCCCATCATTAATGATCTCAGAAACCAAAATTGTTTTGATAAATAGGATGATTGGCACCTCAAATGTCAGGTTCACGATGCATGCCATAGTGTGCAACTTGTCATCATAGGTTCTTTTGCTGTCTTCTTCCGGTGCAAAGGGCATTCTTCTATTCCATGGCCTGATGGCCGAGTTTTAATTTGTTCATAATTTTTTTCATCTAACTATAATTTTTTAGTATATCATTGATTATTAGGAGAATGTTCTACCCATAATTGCCTATGAACATTGATCTGTTATAAATATTCTTTGAATGTTGTGTAAATTGTAGTGATAGATTTAGTCATTAGTTAGGCATTATTGTCATTATTGTCATTATTGTCTTTCTTGTTTTATTAGTCTTTACTCTTTTGTTCCCTGGTCTTTATGTTAATACTTAATAGGGGTAAAAGGGTCATTAGTGCTTGTATGCATTTTTGCCCTAACAGTATAAAAGCTCTATATGTACTGGCCGGCTTCTCTAGTTGAGAGAGAGAGAGAGCCACCACACCTCTGTTTGCCTCTCCAACTCCTCTTTCTCTTCCCTCTTCATGGTATCAGAGCAGTGCAAGAGAGGGGGGGGGACCTACCTCAAAGTTGACTGGCAGTGGCAGATATACCTAGGACTGCAGTTACCCTGTTTGAGGGTGTTCAGAGGTTGTTTCCCTCTTGGATAGAGGATCGGGTCACTCCCATTAGGCATCCAGTGTACCTGGTCAGAGTCCATAGAGGCTGGACATCCTGGTGGGCCTCCTGTTCCCTGTTAGAGAAGGGGCGGACCATGTTTTCTTGCTTCTGCCCTGTGCTACATCCATCTAGACCCCCTATTCAGGTGGCTTGTAGGCTGGACACCGTTCTAGGGTTTTGGTGTGGAGGCCGGTCCTCACCCTTCTAGGGTTTTTGCTTGGCTCTTTTTTTTGTTGCTTTCGCCCTGCATATTGGCCATCCAGGCCTCTTGTTCAAGGTGTTGAGGAAGCTCCTCACCCCCTGTTATGTTCTTCTGTGAGGACAGACCGTTGCCTCCTACATCCGGTTTCTATTCAAGGGACTCTTAGACAGATGAATACCCTGCTCTAAGGCCTCTTGACTATTGTCTTATGGAGGCCATTGAAAAAGGAGAAATATGTCTGAGACAACGACAAGTGAGGTCTCCCCTAAGGGGGACAGCTTGGGGGAAAACTTTCATCTTCAACTTCTTCCTGTGAAGTTGAATGACTCAAACTATTTGGACTCAATAGTAACTATCAAAATATTTATCAGTGGAAGGATAAAACCACCTCCAATTGATGATGACAAGTACGAGGAATGGGAACATCAAGACAACATTATGAGGACTTGGATTCTCTCTTCCGTGATTAATGGGTGATTGAAGTATATTTTGAGGAAGTCAACTGTAAGGGAGATGTGGCTTATTGTAGAAGAGATGTATTATGAGAAGGCCAATCCTGTGAACTTGTGTGATCTTGAAGTTGCCATCCATGGCGCTAAACAAGACATACAGTCTGTATATGAATACTATCATGCTTTGAAAGCGTTATGGGCGGAATCTTATTCCTTCACTATAAAGGACTGGGATATTGTTGATGATCATGAGAAAAACTTAAAGCATGTCCAAGAGCAAAGGGTTCTTAAGTTCCTTCACAGCCCCAATACTGAATATAAAGGGTTGCAATCTCAGATTCTGAATTTTGAGGTCGTCTCATCGATTAAACAATGCTACAAGAAGGTAGTTCCTGAAGAGAGGTGGAGGAAGACTATGCATCTTAACACAGGAGAGCTAATGTTGGGAATCATTCTGCCCTAACCAGCACTAATGCGGGGTATGCAAAAAGAGGAGATGGTACACAGAAGGACGTATACAAAGGTGAGAAGAAATATTCTCACTGTGGTCAGCCCAACCACTTTGTGGAGTTTTGCTGGGAGTTGTATCCAGACAAGAAGCTGCTCAAGTTCAGAAAAAAACAGCAAATCAAGGGGAGGGCTGCTGCAACAAAGTCCACATCTCAACTTTCTGGGACTGCCACTGATGGGAACACATCAACAGGCACACAAGAAAGTTTCGTGGGGTTGTCCACCTCCGAGGTAGCCAACCTCCAACAATTCCTTTCGTACTTGAATCCATCCTCGTCCACATCTCCGTAAGGTACTTCTAGGATAGCACTCAATGTTGCCTCACATTATAGTGGAAACTCCTGGATAATTAATTCAACGGCCACTGATCATATAACGGGTACTTTTAACTTCTTCAACTCTTATACTCTGTGCTCCGGACAAGATAAGGTGACCATAACAGATGGTACTGTAACACCTCAAAATCATTAAATGGTAAAGTTTGAAACTTTGTAAAATGGTTATGCGTTCTTAGATTTTTGATAGAGTATTAAAGAAAAAATTTACTTAGATTTTTAAGGACATAAATATGGTTGACAATTTTTATAGGCTCTAAACTTATATATTGTAAGATGCTAAAAGGCTTTCAAAGAACCAAAAAGAGTTGATTTCGGCTTACTTGGTGAAGAAGTTATTAAATGAGGGTATAAATTTAATTATCAAAATTATAGTGTTAAAAGATAATAAGTACAAGTTATTAGTAAAGGATAAGGATGCAAATAAATACTATTAGTAAAGGGTAAGGATATTAGTTGATGCTAACGGTCAAAATAAAGGATGTTGGTAACAGTTAATGATTAGTAATAAATGAAAGGGTAATCCTATCTTGACAAGGGACACTTGTCCTAAATCTAACTTTATCCGCAAGGGACACTTGTCCGAAATCTAACCTTGTCCGCTAGGGACACTTGTCCCAAATCTAACTAATCTTTATCTATAAAGGACACTTGTCCCAAATCTAACTAATCCTTACCTACAAGAGACATTTGTCCTAAATCTAGGAAGGGACACTTGTCCCCATCCTAAGCCTTGCTCACTGCTATAAATAGGAGGGCTTTCCTCTCATTCCACCTATTCCATACAATCCGTAGAAATGAGAGAGAGAGAAAGAGAAAGAGAGAGAGAGAGAGAGAAAGACGTAGAAGCAGAGAGCCTCTATTCTATGAGGACTCGTACATTAAGAGAGAATTTATTGAGGGATCTTGCAACACTAAGGAAGGGAGATGATTGCTAGAAATTGTGGGTTTCTTCTACAACAAGTTTCGTGAATCGGTAGGCCCTTAGCCAACTAAACAATTCAATTCGAGAGGTTGAATTCATGAGAATAGCTAGATGAGAAAGGGAAAGAGAAGAGATTAAGAGAGGAAGGAAATATTAGGAGAAGGGGATTATATTGAATGTTTCAATTCGTTTATTGTGTTTGAAAATGAAAAATAAAATGTAAAACGAAAGTGATAGTTTAAGTTTTTATTTAGTTAATATACTAGAATATTTTTCTGGTTTCAAAAGAAAAACAAAATACAATTGAAGCAATAGTTCATTATGCAAGTTGCCGTATTTAAGGTTTTCGTAACTCTTTGATTAAAATTCTAATACAACACAAGAGTGATAGTTTAGCAGTATATGTAATTGATAAGATTTGCAATTCTTAGCATATAGTTAGAGGCATTAAATCGAGGGCAACTCGACAATATCTTAGCAACAACTTGGAATTTGATGGATCACTTTTTAGGTAGGGTAATACATTCATGCTCCTACTTCAATTTCTAACTTTAACATAACATTTGTAGTTCCTAGTAAGTAGAAAACATCAAATTGGGGGCAATTCAACAATATCTTAGCAGCAACTTGAACTTCGATGGATCTCCTTTCAGGTAAAGTGATACATTCCTTCTCCTCTTTTGATTTCTATCATTAACCTAGATAAGATTTGTTGTTTTTAGTAGGTAGCTGAAGGAATCAAATTGGAGTAGCTCGACAACATCTTAAAAGCAGCTTGGATTTTGATGAATCTCCCTTTAAGTAAGGTAATACATTCCTGCTTTACCTTTGGTTTTTAACTTTATTAACATAAGATTTATAGTTCTTAGTAAGTAGGAAGCATGGGCAGCTTGACAATATCTCAGTCGCAACTCGGACTTCAATGAATCTCTTTTTAGGTAAGATGACACATTCTTTCTCCAACTTTAACATAAGATTTTCCAACTTTACTATAAGATTCCTAGTAAGTAGAAGGCATCAAATTGAGGGTAGCTGGACAATATATCAGGAACGACTTGGAATTTAATAAATCTTCCTTTAGGTAAGTGATACATTCTTTCTCTTCCTTTGGCTTTCTAACGTTAAACATAGATAACATTTACAATTTTTAATAAGTAGTTGGAGTTATAGGGGTGGCCCCTAGTTGAGCCACTCGTGAGCTTTTTGAGCTCGGCTTAGCCGACTCATTTAATCAATCGAACCAAGATTGAGCTCTAATTTAGGCTCATTTGATCAAATGAGCCAAGCTCGAGCTTGACCCAACTCGGCTCAGCCGACTCGTGAGTTGGCTCGAAGTAAAAATATTTAATTCATTTGTATATTCTATGTCAAACTTCTATAGCTAAAGGTAAACCAACTCTTATAAGCCCACCATACCAACACCACCTCATCGGCCCCTAGCCAACTAAACATTTACATAAGTTATGAACAAGAACATTATTAGCAGCGACAAAAAATCAGCCTCTCGATCTCGAACTAAACGTTCAAAACTCTAGGTTCCTAGTGCATGCACGGGAGGAACTCCCTGGTTTACCTACCACCAAGGTACCGTCATTATCGTCTATCAACCTATCAAAAGCTCTCTACACCTCTGGTGAAGGGGGGGGGGAGGGCAACGTGCTTCTCCAGTGGCGATGAAGTGGAGGTGAGCTGGGACGATGAGGGCTTCTTAGGGGCTTGGTACAAGCCCAAGGTTGTTCGTACCATATCCAAGATCTGCTACTACTTCGTCATCTACAACCACCTCCTAGCCGACCATGTCAATGGTGAAACTCGGGAGTCCCGCCCACTTTAGGAGATCGTTGTGTAAGGATGCATGCAACACTGTCCCCTTTGCTGTAGTAGGCCATTTTCCCCGCCTCAGCCCATGAAGGCCTAGTAGTTTGGCACAACGTTGGGTGGTGGACGGGGTCACGGGGGTGGTGGTAGCCGAGCCCACCAGGGGGATGTAAGGGCTGCTACACTGTGTGCTTCCCTAACCCGCCGGAGAATATGAAGTTCACAGCAGTGGACCTCTTAGGCTCGAAGCCCACTTAGAGTTAGAGTGGGTCGATGACATATGGGTCAATCTCGACGGGAGTACACTAGCGAGCTATTCACAGTTGGGCCTTTTTAGTCCGACATCGGTTGCTTTACAAAAACTTCACCCTACTTTCAACTTAAATCTTATGCCTTTACTGCACCTTCCCAAGCTCCGCGTATTTCTGGTTGGGTGAACTCAATTTGCTGGCTTGAGTTAACTTAAAACTATTATAACGAGCTGATCTCGAGTCGAGTTCGATCTGAGTTCCTCTTTATGCAAGCCGAGCTTGAGCCTACAAAATGAGCTTGGGGTAGGCTTGGGCTCAGGCTCGAGCTTGATTAATCCTAGTCTAGTCGAGCGAGTCAAAGCTCACCTTGGCTCAGCCTGGCTTTTAGCAGCCCCATATTAGAGCCATCAAATCAGGGGCAGCTCGATAATATCTTAGCAATAAATGATTCTTAGATGAATATCCTTTCAGGTAGGGTGCTACCTTTCTGCTCCTCTTTTAATTTCTAACTTTAATATAAGATTTGTACTTCCTATTAAGTAGGAGGCATTAATTTGGGGCCAGCTCGACAATAACTTAATGGGACTCAAGCTTTGAAGAATCTACTATAAGGTAAAGTGATACTTTCTTACTCCTCCTTAGCTTTCTAACTTTAACATAGAAAATATTTGCAAGTTTTAATAAGTAGTTGAGGCATCAAATTGGGGGCAGCTCAACATTATCTTAGCAGCAACTCCGACTTCGATGAATCACCTTTCAGGTAAGGTGATACATTCCTGTTCCTTTGGTTTCTAATGTTAATATAGATAAATTTGTAGTTTTTAGGAAGTAGTTGGGGCTATTATATTAGGGGCAATTCGATAAAATCTCAGTAGCAACTCAGAGTTTGATGAATCTCATTTAAAGTAAGGTGATACATTTCTGTTGTTTTGGTTTTGATTTTCTGACTGCTTCGAAGATCAAGGAATTATCATTTTATCGATTTAGATGTTAGTTTATATAATAAACTAGAATGTTTAGATTGTTTGATTAAAATTTATACAAAAGAGTAGACTGATAGTTTAGCGATATAAGGAATGAATGTTGTGGCTTAGAATATGTAATACAATAATATGGACTGTTTTTGCATAGGATAGACATAAGTTTACCGGATTAGAATTGTAGCTCTCATGACATTTTAAGACCATGGTGACGAAAAATGGCCTACGGATACGAGTTAAGAATTAACAAGATGTAGAGAAAGTCCTGAGAAAATTTAGCGATATAAAGAACTGCTTACTAGATGTTATCCTTATGAAAGAATTATTGCCTTGAAATGTTGAATGCTAGAACTCATGTTACTTGAATACTCTTATCATGGAACCCTTTTAAAACTATAATTAGTTTAGTTCAGAGTAATTGGCACACTGCATGACTAGACACTTTATGATTTCTTGAGGTTAAAGTACTAGTGTTTCTGGTTTTAGGCAAAGAGGAGATTTGTAGTTCTTGGTAAGAAATTGTCAATCGGAACTGCGTACTAAGTTTGCATACCAAGTCTTGCCGATCGATTGATTTATGATAAAAGTTTTATCACATTTGTTAGCTCTTGATTATAGTATGCAGTCTTATAAGAAAATCGGGCACAAATGACAGAGTAAAGTCATTATGTTCTTAGTTTGTATTTGCTAAGCAATATTATAATTTAAATAAATAAATATACATTAAGGCAAGTAAAATTCATATAATGACCTAAAAGCAAAATATATGATATTACGATCGTAGGTCGAGAAGTTGAATTCATGAGAATACCTAGATATGAATAATACAGAGGGTAAGCACCAGGTATGGACATGTAGGGATGCACATGGTCGGCACTTGCGTGTTCCCCTCACTATGAGGTCCTTCGACTCTTCAAAAATGTTATTGGAGCCCTCAAAGAAATAACACCACACAAGAAAAGATTAGGTATAGGGGATTATGTTAAATGTTTAAGTTAGTTTATTGTGTTTGAAAATGAGAAACATAATCTATTTGAGATAATGGATCATCATGCAAGGTCCCTTATTTGCAGTATAGTTAAGTGTTTGATTGAAATTCTAATATAAAACTAGGGTGATAGTTAACTTTTTGTTGTGGCATTATAGTAGAATATTGTCTAGTTTCAAATGAAAAACAAAATAGATTTAAAGCAATAAATAGTTCATCATGCAAGGTGCCTTATTTGAGATCAGAGTGACTCTTTGATTAAAAATCTAATACAAGACCAGAGTGATAGTTCAAAAATGTAGATAATTGATAGTTTAAGTTTGGAATATAATAGCCTCATTTTGGGACTTAGCCCTTTATGGTTTTGTTTAGGGAGAAGCATTAATGTTTCTAACTTTAATATAGATAAGATTTAAAGTTCTTAGTACATATTGGAGGTATTAAATCGAAGGAAACTTGACAATATCTTAGAAGCAGCTCGGACTTCGAAGAATATCTTCTTAGGTAACAAATTTGGGGTAGCTCGACAATATCTTAGGAGTAACTTGGATTTCGATGAATCTCCTTTTAGGTAAGGCAATAAATTCTAGCTTCTCCTTTAGCTTCTAACTTTAACATAGATTTATAGTTCCTTGTAAGTAGAAGGCATTAAATTGGGGGAGCTCGACAATATCTCAACACCAACTTGGGCCTCAATAAATCTCCTTTTAGGTAAGGTGATACATTTCTACTCTTCCTTTAGTTTCTAACTTTAATATTTACAGTTTTTAAATAAGCATAAGGGTGGCCACAAGTCGAGCTGCCCGAGAGCTACTCGAACTTGACTCGAATCAGGCTCCACTGGCTCAGCTAAATTTTAATCAATCGAACCAAGCTTGAGTTGTAATTTAGGCTTGTCTGAGATCAAACAAGCCAAGCTCTAGCTTGACCCAACTTGGCTTGGCTAGCTCGCGAGCTGGCTTCTAATCTCAAACTAGACCTCCAGAACTCTAGGTTCCTAGTGTGAGCATAGGAGGAACTCCCAGGTGCACTTACCACCATGGTCCCATCATTATCCCCTGTCAAAAGCTCTCTACACCTCTGGCGAAGTGGTGGGGGGAGGGGGGGCGAGAGAGGGTAACAAGGTTCTTCAATGGCAACAGACTGAAGGTGAGCTGAGATGCGTACGAGGCAAAGGTTGTTTGCACCATGTCTAGGACCTACTGCTACTTGGTCGTCTACCACCACCTCCTGCGTAACCACGTCGATGGCGAAACTTAAGAGCCCTGTCTACTTTGGGAGATCGCGGCGTTTGGGTACATACAACACCATCTTCTTGCCGTAGAAGGCTGTTTGTACCGCATTAACACGTAGAGGCCTGGTGGGCTGGCACAATGCTAGGTGGTGGACATGGGTGGTGGTAGCTGAGCCCATCGAAGGGAAGTAGGTTCGGTTCAGCTACACAATGTGCTTCCTTAGCCCGAAGGAGAAGATGAAGTGTATGGTATGGGATCTTTAAGGCTCCAAGCCCACCTCGAATGGGTTGATGACGTGTGGGTCCATTTTGACATGAGCATGTTGGCGACCCTCCACCCAACTCCCCCCTACCCCCATGTGGGATTCACAGTCTCAACTACGATCTCGAATGTGTTGATGACGTGTAGGCCCATCCTGACGCGAGCAAGGTGACAACCCTCCACCCAACTTCCCCTCCCCCCCCCCCCCCCCCCCCACACACAGAGGTGGGATTCACAATTGCGCCTTTAGTCTGGCGTCAGTCACTTTACAAAAACTTTACCCTACTTTCTCTTTAAATCTTAAGCCTATCTCTACTGTACCTTCCCAAGCTCAGTGATTTAACTGTTTTTGGCTGGATGAACTCAATTTATTAGCTGAGTTAACTTAAAATTGTTCTAAGGAGCTGAGCTCGCGATGAGTTGCTTTCCTTGCGAGCCGAGCTCGAGCCTACAAAATGAGCTCGGGGCAGGCTGGGCTCAAGTACGATCTCGAATAATTTTGGTCGAGTCAAGCTCGAGTAAGTTGAAGCTCGGCGCTGCTCGATTCATAGCCACCCCTAGCTGGAGCCATTAAATTGGGGGCAACTCGATAATATCTCAGCAATAACTCATTCTTTGATGAATCTCCTTCTTTGGTTTCTAACTTCAACATAAGATTTGTAGTTCCTAGTATGTAGGAGGCATCAATTTGGAGGCACTTCCACAATATCTCAGCAGCAACTCAAACTTCGAAGAATCTCCTTTCAGGTAAGGTGATACCTTCTTACTCTTACTTAGGTTTCTAACTTTAATATAGAAAAGATTTGCTGGTTTTAGTAAGTAGATGGAGGCATCAAATCATGGGCAGCTCAACAATATCCCAATAGTAATTCAGACTTCGATGAATCTTCTTTTAGGTAAGGTGACACATTCCTGTTCCTTTGGTTTCTAACTTTAACATATAATAGATTTGCAGTTTTTAGGAAGTAGTTGGGTCATTAAATTAGGGGCAGCTCGGCAAAATCTTAGCAGCAACTCGAACTTCGATGAATCTCCTTTAAGGTAAGGTGATGTATTTATGCTCCTTTGGTTTTGAGTTTCTAATTAGTCATAAGATCAATGAATTATCTTCTTATCACTTTAGAAGTTATGTTTTATAATAATTTAGAATGATTAGATTGTTTGATTAAAATTTAAACGAAAAAGCAGATTGATTGTGTAACAATATAGGGAATCAATACTATGGGCCTGGAATATATGATGCATAAGTTAGAGATATTAAAATTATAATTTTCATGTCTTCACATTCTAAGACTATAGTGATGATAAGTGGCGTACGCATACGGGTTAAGAATCAATAAGATGTAGGGAAAGTCCTAAGAAAACTGAGCCACGGAAAGAATTGCTAAATAAATGTTATCGTTATAAAAGAATGATTGCTTTGAAATGATGAACACTAGATCTCGTGTTATTATGGAATCCTTTTGAAGCCATAATTAGTTTAGTTCACAGTACTGGGCACACTACATGACTAGACTAGATGATTTCTTGAGGGTAAAGCACTAGTTTTTTTTGTTTTAGGTAAAAAGGAGATTTGTGGTTCTTGGTAAGCCGTTGCCAATCGGGACAACATACTAAGTTTACATATTATGTCTTGTCGCAAGATTGATTTATGATAATAGTTTTACCACATTTGTTGACTCTTGTCTGTGTTTTTTTTATGTATCATAGTATGCGGTCTTATTAGAAAATAGGGCATGAATGATGGAGTAGAGTCAGCGTGTTCTTAAGTTTGTGTTTGCTAAGTAATATCATAACTTAAATAAATAAATATATATTAAGGCAACTAAAATTCATACAATGACATAAAAGCGATATATATGATTTTACGATCATTGATCGAAAAGTTGAATTCATGAGAATGTCTAGATGAATGTTTAAGTTAGTTTAGTGTGCTTAAAAATCAAAAACAAAATACATTTGAGGTAATGGACCATCATGCAAGGTGCCTTATTGTTTAGTTAAGTGTTCGATTGAAATTCTAATATAAAATTAGAGTGATTGTTTAACTTTTTGTTTTGACAATATACTAGAATATTATCTGGTTCCAAATGAAAAATAAAATATCATGCAAAGTGCCTTATTTGAGATATGAGTAACTTGATGATTAAAATTCTAATATAAGATTAGAGTGATGGTTTAACAATGTAGGTAATTGATATTCTACGTTTAGAATATAGTAGCCTCATTTTGGGACTAAGCCCTCTATGGTTTTGTTTAGGGAGAAGCATCAATGTTTCTAACTTTAACAAAGAGAAGATTTGTATTTCTTAGTATATAGTTGGAGGCATTAAATCGAGGGCAACTCGACAATATCTTAGCTGTAGCTCAGACTTTGATGAATCTCTTTTCAGGTAAGGTGATACATTCATGCTCCTCGAGGCATTAAATCAAGGGCAACTCGACAATATCTTAGCAATAGCTCAGACTTTGATGAATCTCTTTTTAGGTAAGGTGATACATTCATGCTCCTCCTTTAGTTTCTAACTTTGATTTGTAGTTCGTAGTAAGTAAAATGCATCAAATTGGGGGTAGTTAGAAAATATCTCAATAGCAACTTGATTTGGTGAATCTCCTTTCAGGTAAGGTGATACATTCCTTCTCCTCTTTTGGTTTCTATCGTTAACATAGATAAGGTTTGTAGCTTTTAGTAGGTAGTTGAAGGCATTAAATTGGGAGTAACTCGGCAATATCTTAGCAGTAGCTCGGGCTTAGATGAATCTCTTTTCTGGTAAGGTGACACATTCATGTTCCTATATCGGTTTCTAACTCTAATATAAGATTTGTAGTTCCTAGTAAATAAAAGGCATCAAATTGCAAGTAGTTCGAAAATATCTCCGTAGCAACTTGAACTTGGATGCATCTCCTTTCAGGTAAGGTGATACATTCCTTATCCTCCTTTCGTTTTCATATTTAACATACATAGATTTGCGATTTTTAGTAAGTAGTTGGAGGCATCAAATTGGGGTAGCTTAGTAATATCTTTACTGTAACTTGGATTTTGATGAATCCTCCTTTTAGTTAAGGTGATACATTCCTACTTATTCTTTGGTTTATAACATTAACATAAGATTTGCAGTTCTTAGTAAGAAAGAAGCTTTTATCTCAATAGTAACTCGGACTTCGATGAATCTTCTTTTAGGTTAGGAGATACATTCCTTCTCCTCCTTTGGTTTCCAACTAATTCATAATGAGTAGAAGGCGTCAAATTAGGGGAAGTTATATAATATCTTAGTAACAACTTAGATTTCAATGAATCTCCTTTTAGGTAAGATGATATATTCTTGCTCCTCAACTGGCTTCTAACTTTAACATATATTACATTTACAGTTTTTAATAAATAGTTAGAGCTAGCATGAGCCGAGAAACTTGCGAGCTACTCGAGCTTGGTTCGAGTCGGGCTCAGCTCATTTAATCAATCAAACCAAGCTAGGCTCATTTAATCAGTCGAGCTTTAATTTAGGCTTGCTTGATCAAACAAGCTAGGCTCGAGCTTGACCCATTGACTCGACCAGCTAGCGAGCGGGCTCAAAGTAAAAATATTTAATTGATTTATATATTCTATGTCAAACTTCCATAACCAAAGGTAAACCAACGTCATAAGCCAACTATGCCAATACCGCATCACAGGTTCCCAGAGTAGACACGCTAATTTTGACTTCATATTGAGTAAATTTCATGTCACAATTATAATGTCCCGAAATGATCTGGTTTTTAATTATTAATTGACTTTATTGATTTTTGTCGAAATTGGTTGATTAATGTCGCCCATGGCCGACGCCTTTTAGATTTCTAGCCGAAATCACTTCAAAATTAAATTCCTAAATCTAGATAGATTTAACTGAATAACGTCGCCCATGGACAATGCCATTTAGTTCTTTAATCAGTCTGGATTTTTTATTTAAATTCGAATTAATTTCCTAATTATCCGAATGATGTCTCCCATAGATGACGCCATTCTAGTTTCCTAATTGTTTATGCTGCCTTTTCGGATTTTATTTCTATTTTTGGCCCCTTTAATTAGGCAAATGGAGTCCATGATTGGTGACGCGATTTAAGCACTTTCTTGATAAACTTGATTTGGCTGAGCTAATCCTGTTCCTGAGGTTGGAAGGGTTTTTAATTCCTTGGATGCTCATCTATGGCAATGTGGAGGCCGTGGGAGAAGCTTTTGAAGGTTAAACTATCCTAAACAAGGCTTCTATATATACATATGTACATTAACCTTCAAAGAAGGTTGGCCATTGAAGCTGTTGGAGTTCAAGACAAGGTGAAAGGAGCCCTCTTCTGGAGAAAACGTAGGAGAAAATTAAAGGCTTCTTCTTCCTCCTCCTCTTCCTCCATTGAAGCTCTTGAAGACCAAGGCTTTGAAAGGGGCTAATCGCACTCTTTCTTTCTCTTTTCTAATCTAGTTTCTAGTTAGTTTTCATCATAGTTCTTCACTATTTTGATTATATTCTTCATAACATCACTCCATGATTCACACACCCACATCATAGTTTTCTCACCCATACATGTTAGGGGTTTAAAAGAACACTAAACAAGTGAGTCTTCTTAATTTAGTTCAAGTTAATTTTGATAGTTAGAATAGATGCTACACTACCAATAGCTCTAACCATGTTCCTTTTATCTTTTGTTTGATATTTTTGCAAGGTTTCGAAGAAGGAGAAAAGCTTGGAAGGAAGGATTTCAAGAAGGCTTGAAAGAAAGAAAACCAAAAAACAAGAGTAAAAGAAGAGGCTCTCTTTCTTTGGCGGCCAAAAAGGAGAACAAAAAGAACCACAACTCTCCCAAAATTTGCGAGGTAAGTAAAGCGATCAATTTTTCTTCGAAACCTTCGATTTTTGGCGATTACGTAGTTTAATCTGCTTGTTTATCATATGAATGCATGATATAATTGATAGCACAACACGATTTTGAGCACTACACCCAGCATAATGAAATGTTTACATAAGTTTTGAACAAGATTATTATGAGTATTGGTAAAATAATTAGGCTTTCGTCTCGAACTAAACTTCCAGAACTCCAGGTTCCTAGCACGTGCACGGGAGAAACTCCCAGGTGCACCTACCATCAAGATCATGTCAATATCGCTTGTCCAAAACTCTCTACACCTCTAGTGAGGTGATAAGGGTAGAGAGAGAGAGAGGGCAATAAGGTTCTCCAATGGTAATAAAGCAGTGGTGATCTGGGACGACGAGGGCTTTCAGGGGGCCTGGTACGAGGGCCAAGATTGTCCGCACCATGTCGAAAAACCTATTGCTACTCCAT
Organism: Zantedeschia hybrid cultivar; assembly: GCA_030544215.1. NCBI lineage: Eukaryota > Viridiplantae > Streptophyta > Magnoliopsida > Alismatales > Araceae > Zantedeschia > Zantedeschia hybrid cultivar. Next base: position 50,301,676 of record JARZZO010000009.1, read on the forward strand.
CGCCTATGACCATCTCCTGGTCGACCATGCCAATGGTTAAATTCGGGAGCCCCACCCGGGATCCAAGAGATGATGGTGTACGGGCACGTGCAGCACGACCCCTTGTGATGGCACGTTGTTTGCAGCGCACCAGCCTATAGAGGCCTAGTAGGTTAGTTCAACGTTGGGTGGTGGACGGGGGTGGTGGTAGCCGAGCCCACTAAGGGGAGTGGGACCTGCTACACGGTGTACTTTTCCTAGCCCGCGATAGAAGATGAAGTTCATGGTATGGGACCTCTAAGGCTCCAAGCCCACCTCAAGTGGGTCCATTTCAATAGGAGCATGCCGGCGAGCATCCTTTCCCTGCACACCCCCTAAATGGGATTCACAGTTGAGCCTTTTTAGTCGACATCGATTACTTTATAAAAAGTTCAACCCACTTTCTCTTTAGATCTTAAGCCTCCCTCTACTGGACCTTTCCAAGCTCAACGATTCGACTGTTTGCGGCTGGGTGAGCTCAGTTGATTGGCTAAGTTAACTTTAAAGTGTTTTAACAAGTAGAGCTCAAGCTGAGTTTGAGCCTTTTTAGTTTGACATCGGTTACTTTATGAAAAGTTCAACTCACTTTCTCTTTAAATCTTAAGCCCTCCCTCTACTGGACCTTTCCAATCTCAGCGATTTGACTGTTTCTGGTTGGGTGAGCTCAGTTGATTGGCTGAGTTAACTTAAAAGTATTCTAACGAGCTAAGCTTAAGTCGAGTTTAAGTAAAGTTCCTTTCATACGAGCCGAGCTCGAGCCCATAAAAGGAGCTAGAGGTAGGCTTGGGATCGAGCTTGAGCTCAGATAATCTTAGACGAGTCTAGCTCGAGCGAGTTAAAGCTCAATTGTCTTTGGCTCGTAGCTATCCCTAGTTGGAGCCATCAAATTGGGGGCAGCTCAACAATATCTTAGCAGCAAATCATTCTTTAATGAATATCTTTTCAAGTAAGGTAATGCATTTCTGTCCTCCTTTGGTTTCTAACTTTAACATATGATTTGTAGTTTTAGTAAGCATAGCATCAATTTGGGGGCAACTTAACAGTATCTCAAAAGCAACTTAAACTTCGAAGAACATCTCTTTAGGTAAGGTGATACATTCTTAGTCATCCTTAGGTTTCTAACTTTAACATGGAAAAGATTTGCAAGTAGTATGTAGTTAGAGGCATCAAGTCGGGGCAGCTCGACAATATCTCAGTAGTGACTCAGACTTCTATGAATCTCCTTTCAGGTAAGGTGATACATACCTACTCCTTTGGTTTTTAACTTTAACATAGGCAAGATTTGTTGTTTTTAGGAAGTAGTTGGGGCCATGAAATTGGGGGCAGCCCGAAAAAATCTTTGCAGTAACTCGGATTTCGATTAATCTCATTTCAGGTAAGGTGATACATTTCTGCTCCTTTGGTTTCGAGTTTCTAAGTTATAAGATCAAGGAACTATCTTCTTTAGTTTAGACGTTAATTTTTATAATAAACTAGAATGATTAGATTGTTTGATTAAAATTTAAACGAAAAAGTAGACTAATACTTTAACAATATCGGGAATTGATATTGTAGGCTTAGAATATATAATGCAATAAGGTTGATTGTGTTTTTGCGTAGGATATACATAACTTTACTGGATTAAAATTGCTAATTCTCATGTTTTTACATTCTAAGACTATGTGACAATAAATGGCATACACATACAAGTTACGAATCAACAAGATGCAGAGAAAGTCGATAGAAAATTGAGCCACAAAAGGAACTGTTTGATGAATGTTATCCTTATGAAAGAATCATTGCCTTGAAATGATGAACATTGGATGTCATGTTTTTCAAATAATTAGTTTAGTTCACAGTAATGGGCACATTGTATGACTAGACTCTTTATGATTTCTTGAGGGTGAAGTGGTTTTGTTTTTGGTTTTAGGCAAAGAGGAGATTTGTGGTTCTTGGTAAGAAATTACCAATTGGGACTGTGCATTAAGTTTGCACATCAAGTCTTGCAGATCGATTGATTTACGACAAAAGTTTTACGACATTAGTTGACTCTTGTCTGTGTTTTCTCAGTGTATCGTAGTATGTGGTCTTATAAGAAAATAGGGCACAAATCACAAAGTGGGTGAGTGTGTTTTAAGTTTGTGTTTGCTAAGCAATATCATAATTTAAATAAATAAATATACATTAAGGCAACTAAAATTCATACAAGGACCTAAAAACAAAATATGTGATTTTACGATCGCTATTCGAGAAGTTGAGTGCATGAGAATAGCTAAACGAGAAAGGGAAAGAAAAGAGATGAAGAGAGTAAGGAAATATTATATTCAATTTTAAGTTAGTTTATTGTGTTTGCAAATAAAAAACAAAATACATTTGAGATAATGCATCGTCATCCAAGGTGCCCTATTTAAAGTATATTTAAGTATTCGACTGAAATTCCAATGTAAAACTAGAGTGATAATTTAACTTTTTGTTTTGTTAATACATTAGAATATTATCAGGTTCCAAATGAAAAATAAAATACATTTTGAAATTCCTTGTTTAAAATTCCAATTCAAGAGTAGAGTGATAGTTTAACAATGTTGGTAATTGATATTCTAAGTTTAAAATATAACAACCTCATTCTGGGACTAAGGCCTCTATGGTTTTATTTAGAGAGAAGCATCAATGTTTCTAACTTTAATATATATAAGATTTACAGTTCTTAGTACATAGTTGGAGGCATCAAATCGAGGGCAACTCAACAATATCTTAGCAGTTGCTCGGACTTTTTAGGTAAGGTAATACATTAATGCTCCTCCTTCAGTTTCTAACTTTAATATAAGATGTGTAGTTCCTAGTAAGTACAAGGCATCAAGTTTAGGACAGTTTGACAATGTCTCAGTAGTAACTTGAACTTCGATGAATCTCCTTTTAGGTAAGGTGGCACATTTCTTCTCCTCCTTTGGTTTCTCTCTTTAATATAGAGAAGATTTTTAATTTTTACTAGGTTGTTAGGAGCATCAAATTAAGAGTAGCTTGACAACATCTTAGTATCAGCTCATATTTTGGTGAATCCCCTGTAAGGTGATACATTCATGCTTTATCTTTAGTTTTCTAACTTTAACATAAGATTTGTAGTTCTTAGTAAGTAGGACGCATCAAATTGCGCGCAGCTTGACAATATATCTCAGCAGCAACTCAAACTTCGATGAATCTCCTTTTAGGTAAGGTGATACATTCCTTCTCCTCCTTTGGTTTCTATCTATAACATAAATAAGATTTGCAGTTTTTAGTAAGCAGTTGGAGGCATTAAATTGGGGAACTCGACAATATCTTTGTAGTTGCTCAAATTTCAATGAATCTCCTTTTAGGTAAGGTGATACATTCCTACTTATTCTTTAGTTTCTAACATTAACATAAGATTTGTAGTTCTTAGTAACAGGGAAGCATTAAATTGGGGTGGCTCGACAATATCTCAATAGTAACTCAGACTTTGATGAATCTCCTTTTAGGTAAGGTAATATATTTCCTTCTTCAACAATGTTCCGATACAAATTGGGCTTCACTACTAGACTAACTATTACACCCTTAGGTAAACTATCAACAGTCTCAAAGGTGGATTCCACCACTTCTTGATATAACTTCCATTCATGCATCATTATATGAGCTATCATTGCCTTTCTACTTAAGGCGTCAGCAACTACTGTCACTAAAGTACCATGTAATTTTAAAATTGAATAATAATTCTTGGGTTTAATATGTAGATGAAAAGCTTGAAGGCGGTAAGGATGGTGACATTATGAATTCTCCTGTGATTCTAAGAAAGGATGTGGCTACACAGATGAGCCCCGAGGATAGCAACCAATCGTCTACCAGCAGCGGCCTTACTTTTCCCCTTATACAGCATCTTCCCCTAGAATTGAAAGAATTGCAAAGCCATTTTACAAGGTTAGAGGTCAGAGATGTTCAAGTAGATGATTAGGTAACTGTGACTAGGGGGTCTAAGAAACACATAGCCCGTGTCACAGATAGAAGTTTAGCAAATATTGTAGAGTAGAGGAAGAAAACAATGGAGTCAAGGGCTTTAACTTGGTAAGTTGTAGGGACGGCAAAATATATATCAAAGTAAGCATGTTATCTAGATTAACATAGTATTTTAATTTGTTGTAGTCTTAGTATTTTAGTTTGTTGAAGTCTACATGCGAAGCCTATGTAAGCAATTCGTTGGAGGCATGGGTGATCTAGTAGAACTGGATACCTTCATAAACACTTCATGGAATCTTCCTATTGAGTGCACATTCTAGTTTGCCTTTTACAACATGATTTCCAGGAAGGTAGCCTCACTTTGGCTTGGGGCATCATTTTTTCCTTTTTTGCTTAGAAGCCTGGGAAAAGGCCTAGGGAGTCAATTTTCACTAGAAGGCACATGTCAGAGGACACAATTTTTAACACGTTAAGATGACAGTCATATTTCTCATGGCCTTTTTTTTTGACATGTGAGGCATATTATCAATAATAATAGTTTTGAGATAACCAAAATTATTTTTCAAGGGCATTACTACTTCAAAGCTATTCGCCACAATAGCTTAAAGCAAATGAATTGTAACGACCCGCCACCCTATAATCAGTGATCCGATCACTAAATGGGTACCAAATCATTAAAATTTGGAGCCAAACTAGGATCTTAATAAGTCTGGGAAATAAATGATAAACTAAGTTAAACATCCACATCACATTGAATTATAAAGGAAGTACAAAAATTAAAAATTATTACAACTCAACTTCACTCAGCAAATAATTATATATTCCAGCTGAAAAGAAGTAATTAAGCGTACAGGCCTGAAAGAAAAATAATAACTACATCGGGGCATACCCCGGGACAGTGGTTGCTGGCACGCAACTCGAGACAACACTTTCCACGCTACGCCTGCCTGGAACCCTCACCTAAAAACCGCAGGGGGTGAGTCTCATCGAAATGGACTCAGTAGGGATCCTTCGATCCCTACCACCCACTCACGCACCCACAAGTGCAACAACACGAATATAGGCAATTTAAATAAATAAAGCAGTAAACACAACTCCCAAAAATTCTCAACTTTTGATATAAAACGCATGCATTCATAAATATAACATACACAACTCTAAAACCACTTCACCACGGAGTCCACAACCAACGTCTCGGCTAAACATGCAAACCACACGGTTGAACGCGGCAAACACAGACCCGCTAAGACCAAACAGCAACCCCTCGGATAGCGCGCTGGCTACTCCGGCCTGACCGACTCTAGATGGTTATGCTTCCCCCAGCACGAGTGACACTCCGGTACTAGCTATACCCCGGGGTACACTAGGTGACCCTATCTCTAGGCGTTACCCTACCACTCCCACACCGGCGCCGTGTCACTCCCACACCGACACAGGGTGCCTAAGCGTTAAAAACTGTCACTCTAGGTCCACGATCGCACAAAACGCATCACAGTGCGATCCGATCACGTAGAAATCCTCGACTACGAAGTATGGTTTTAAGCATGCATTTTAACCAAACTATCTAACAATGTAAACACGTGTTAATTACATGGATTAATGAAGTTCTGTCTTGAATCGCGTCGTCCGTGGCCGACGTCATTCAAGACTCCTAAACTGGTTCATGTAAAACCTGGCCTCAGAAGATGGCCTAAATCGCGTCGTGTAAGGTAGTCACCTTTTAAAAGGCGTCGCTGTCCCTAGTCGCCATTCACGACAGAAACAGAATCAGGGCTCGGGATGAACTGGGCTAAATTGCGTCTTGGGAGGCAGCCGCCATTTAGAATGGCGTCGCTGTCGCAAGACGCCATTTAGCGTTCGCAAACAGGTTCCTCTAGCCTTCTCGAGTACTAAAAGTGGATTTTCTTCTCCCAAATTGCATAAAAACGTACAAAAATGGGGAAGGAGGAGGAGAATCCAAATACCCGTTAAAACCTACCATTCCCCAATTTATAAATTGACCATTTTCACCCCGAAAATCCCCTAAACATGCTCCAAAACAGGAAAAACATGGTTTTAATCAAAACACAACAGAGATCGTCACCCTACCGGTTACTTGAACTCCTCCGAGCTCCAAGCCAACGAACCGCCACACCACAAGCCGCCGCCAGTACCGCCGTGGACGCCGTTACTCCACCGGGACATCGGCCGCCGTCCGGAGAGCAATACGACACGGAGGAAATGGTGGTGGTAGTGGTGGAAGTTAGGGGGGTTTGATGGAGTGGAGGGAGAGGAAAGGAAAGAAAAAGGGGAAGGGAGAGCGAAGGGATCGGAGAGAGGGAGGAGAGAGAGTGAGAAGGAGAGAATGAGGGAAAGGAGGGAGGGTTCGCGGGGTTAAACATAAACTAGCTAAAACGCGTCGCCCAATACCGACGCCATTCAGACGACAAGACCGGGACACGTACTCTCGTGGCCCGAAATTGGCCCACGTGGCGCCCACGTGGCACACTCTAAAACGTGTCTCCCTAACAGGACGCCGTTTGAACAGCGTCGAGCAAGCTCGACGCGATAAAGAACCTATGCCCCAGCCCCACAAGAGCTCAAACCAAGGGGTCCGACACCGAAACTGACCCAGTAACTGGATCCGAAACTTCAATCCTTACATGAATAGTTTAATTGATTAGTATTAAGTAAACATACACGTCTGGGAAGTACTTACTTTGCAGAAATTTCTTCAGGAATTAAGAAATTGTGGGAACAGTTGAGGGCACTTCATATTGTGCGTTGTGCCCTTTTTTTCCATTGGCTAAGACATTTTCAAACTTATATTCTATATATACGGTTTTTCTTAAAGTGTTGCTTGCTTAAATTTACTTATCTAGGTCAAACAGCAAAATCATGAGAAATGTTTCACATTTAGCCTTAGATGTGAGCCTTAACCTTGCAAGCATGCTATGCATTATTCTCAACTTTGTATCATTTTTTAACTTTCTATATATCATGATCTTTGCAGGTTTAAGAGAGAAGAAGCAAAGATTACATCTGGAGGTCGAGGCAGCAATTAGGAAACTAGAGGTTCTCATCTGGCACTTGCACTGTTTCTCTATCATTATAATATAATAAAATAACACAGTGCCATTCCAAATTTTCTTGTATAGATTCAAATTCTCAAGGAATTCTATTTCAATTCACTCTTTCACTGATTGTCAGCCACGAGATCACATACTCAGATCTTAAATACCTTTCTCTTTGTCGGCGTCTTTTTCAAGGCTCAGTAAAACTTTCCCCCAACCTTGGTTAGAGATTAAATTTCACAAGTCACAACCAAGAAAGTAGTTGATCCATATTGGATCGTTTCTTCCTAGATACGATATGATACCGATCCGATTTGGGCTGACTCGGTCTGACTCACACGAGTTACATGACTCAGGCCGAGTCGGGCTTACTTTTAGTTTCTTAGATTCTTTAATTTCATGAATAATTATAACATAAATAAACTTCTAATCCAGTGGTTTATTAATGACAATGACTTTAAGTCAAATTTAGGAAAAATATACTCGATTAATCAATGTAAAAGTGTAAATTACCTATTAAATTGGAGAAAAAAGTCTAATTATTTACCGATTGGAGAAAAAGTTTAATTACTTATCAAATTAGAAAAAAAAAGTCTACTTAATAAGATACAAATCATATCAAATAGGCTTGAGCCAGATCGTAGCTTATAGCACGAGTCGGCATGAGTCACATTGAGTCGGCACGAGTCACATATCAGTTGGCACAAGTCAGTCGAGTCGCATCAATTCAGCTCAAGTCAGATGTGACTTGGTGAGTTGAACCGTCCCAACTCGGGCTGGTCGAGATACAAGTTGACTCATACGAGTCGGCCCGATCCAGTATGACACGGCAAACCATGTTCTTGACTGACCCTCTCCCATAAAGGACTTATGCTGATCAGGCACTTGCTTCACAATAAGAGGTTCAATGCAGAGCAGGATGGCTGGTAGGAAACCATTGCCAAATCCCTGGATCCTTCATTTGATCCATCAGCCCCCATATTGATTAGATAATGCTTACAATAATCATGATGGTGATTCATGTTTTCGAGGAAGCTTTTGACCGTGCATGCATGGCTAAGTTTTATTTATTTATTCAGCTATGGTGATGTGTATGCTATTTTATTCATGAATCATGATAAAAACAATTTAGGTCTATGTGTTTATTACTATACATGTAATTGTTCTCTGTTGACTGATTTTGATTTTTCACGGACCTTAAATTGGTGGGTCACAAAATGTAATGTCATAGCCTTCGTAGCCTTCTATAGAATCTTCTTGGGGAAAAAAGAGCTCCAGTCTTTTTCTTAGGCAGCATAATTATGGGGTTCTACCATTGTTCATAAATGTATATGGTGTGGTTGATTATATTTTAGCATGTTTTATTAGTCTGAATTTCATGTTTCAGTTGTAGCTAGTAAATACATTCTTTGATATCTGTTTATCTGCTCTTGTCAGATGAAACCTGAGAAGAAGAGATCTTCCTCAATGGACAAGATCTTGAATAAACCAAAATCAGCTCAAAGAAAAGCACAAGAAATGAGGAATGCAGTTACGGCCAGCCAAGCCACTCAGGTTGCTAGGACACCAAAAATGTCATCAGCATCCTGCAAGCCTGGACATTGAGTGGTTGCTTCACTTGTCATGCTTTTTAGTGCTTGGCTGTTCGACGGTATAGCATCCAAGTAAGTTCTCTTCATTGTTTTAGTCGGAGTGTATGGGAGCTAAATCAGTTGATTAGATTGCACAATGACCAATTGGGTCAAACATGATGATTCTTCTAGAGCACGTGCCGGACTTAGAAGCTCAGACTTATAAGCTCCCACGATCTGTCATTGAATAGATGATGGTCACTGAACTGAACCGCCAAGCCAAAACTCAAGTTAATGTGTGGAGAAGCCCGCACAACTGGTATAGTCATGGAGTGGCTTGCAACTACCAGGTGCAGAAGTAAATGGCTCCCACACTGGGTCTTCACAAGTGAGTCCATGCCTATATTACTTCTGGGCTTCTCCACCACTAACTCAAGATTTAGATTGGCAGTTTGGTTCAGCAATGTGGCAATGGAGTTGGTTTGATTGCTGAGTTTTCGCCATATGGCCTAGAGACTTGCTACCAGGTGCAGAAGTAAATGGCTCCCACACTGGGTCATCACAAGTGAGTCCATGCCTATATTACTTCTGGGCTTCTCCACCACTAACTGAAGATTTAGATTGGCAGTTTGGTTCAGCAATGTGGCAATGGAGTTGGTTTGATTGCTGAGTTTTCGCCATCTGGCCTAGAGACTTGAAGGACTGCATCTTGACTTATGACTTTAACCTGATTCACTGTAAGGGGGGTGGTGAAGTTGATTTAATCCCCTACCGGATGTTCACAAGCCACTCCATACCTATATCAGTTCGGGTCTCGGCCTCTGCACCCACAAACTCAAGTTTTGAGTTGGCCGCCTTTGTGGTTCAGTAAGACTAATAAAATCAGACTGCAAGTGAATGTCTTAGCACCCCAAATCTCAAATAATTAGCAAATTTTCAAGTCCAAGTTATCCCATTTCCTACGTTCTAAGAAAGTCTTCAAGAACATCCATGTCCTACATTCGAAGAGAATCTTCAAGAACCGTTGAAGGACCAACACCAATGGAATCCATAATGGAGTAGATATGTGTGTAAATGCATGGGGAATCAACTTGTTTTGGTAAATTTATATTGTAGCAAAACTGCTTAATAAATCCATTGGAACGGATGTAGCTGCAGGAGACAGTTTGGTGCACAACTATAGTTAATCTGTAACTGCAGTAATTGTCTGCTCAGAGAGAAGGGGCAGTTTCTGATGTTCTTGATATATGCTTTAGCAACTATTTTCTTTCTTCACTAAATACTTTTCTCTCACACGTGGATCCCAGACCAGCAAGAGCTGGTCCAGATTTTCAAATGTTGCTCCTGCTTACTTCCTTTGGAACCCTTACTGTAGCAAGAAAATGACCTTGAAAATGGTTATAAGAAAGAAGTGAAGGGCAAGGGTGTTTCAAGTAGACATCCCATGAAAAATATTTGAATTCTCAGATTCCTGTTGGTTGAAGAGAAAGGTGCCATGTCTCCTGACTCAAGGTGAAATGGTGATGTTCTATAATGAGGTTTTAAGCTACTCTGGACATTCAATTTATTGAAGAGAAACTATCTCCAATTTTGTTGGGCTGCCTATTAATGTCAGGTGGTGATCACTAGATCTGCCATCACAGGCTTTGGCACATGAAAGATGATAAGAGAGGGGGTATTATGGCTCATCCATTTTCTTTGGTCGGCATAAAACTTCTGACTCCAGTCATCCCCTTGTTATCATCAAGGGAGAGCCTACCTTTGGTCATGTGACTGTAAACAAGTCAAAACTTGTTTTAGGGTCAAAACTTGTTTGCTGCAGCTTCCACTTAGATTTGCATTAGGGGCTAGAAGCTGGAAGACCTCTTTCGTGCCAACGTTTCTAACCCTCAGAAAAGGTAGGACTTAACAAATTTCTTTTCAAATGTTCCACCGCCACAGATTAAACTGAGCACTTGCCTTTGCGAGAAATGTGTTTGCACACATGCCTTTATCGCATTACAGTGTGCCCAAGGTTGCCTACATCACTCTAAGTCAACTGCATTATCGTTAACTGCTTATTTCTAAGTCAAAATTACAAAATGATTCTATCTGTTGATAAACTTTCTCTTCTTTGTCAAAATTAAAGTACTCCTGTCAATTATTTTCTTAGTATCTTCAAAGCCAATATAACCACTCTTAGTGGCTGATAGTAGTTGCTTGGCAGATGCGCACATAAAACCTGTGAGAACGTGTCTGTGCATATGTATTTCTGATGGTGGGAAATGTGTAACTTAACAGAAACAGTGGCATATCAGAAAAAAATCCAAATTTAATTAAGGATACTTCTATATGGAGATAGCTGCGATGGGAATAGTTCTAGCCAGATCTGGTTTTCCATCTTCTCACAATCCTCTATTTTTGCTCCAGGTTTAGACGTTTCGAGGCAGGAAGACAAATGAATGAGGACACTACATATGCTAGTGTCAAATCTGTTACATGCAGATGTGTTTCCAGAAAAGTTGATCAATGAATTGTTTTGGTGATTTAGAAACATGGTTTAAACACGATGCTATGGGAACCGTCACCCTACCGGACACTCGAACTCCTCCAAGCTTCAAGCCGTCCACCTTTCTCACCCCACGCCGCCGCCGGTACCGCCGTGGTCGTCCTTGCTCCTCCGTGACGCCGGCCGCCGTCCGGAGAGTAGAACGCCGCAGTGGAGGTGGAGGTGGTAGTGGTAGGAACTAGGTAGAGGATGGAGTGGAGGGAGAGATGAAATGGTGGGAGGAAAAGAGGGAGGAAGAGGGATCGCCGCCGAGCTCGCCGGAGGGGAAGGAGAGAGAGAGAGAAGGAGAAAAATGAGGGAAGGAAGGAGGGTTCGCGGGGTTAACCAGAGACTGGCTAAAACGCGTCGACATCCACGGACGTCTATCAGGTGATGTGACGGCCGCTCTGACAAGTTTCTGAAACGCGTCGATCGAGGCAGACGCCGTTCAGCCGACATGTCAGGGTCGTACTCTGACACACCCAGAGTCGCAGTCTGAAAGGCGTCGTCCTACGTGGACGCCGTTCAGACGACTCGACAGGGCCGTACACTTCGCGGCCCAAAGTCAGCCCACGTGGCATCCACGTGGCAGAACCTAAAACGCGTCTGCAATGGTGGACGCCGTTTAAACCGCGTCGAGCCCGGCTCGACGCGAAACAACACAGAGTTCCAGACCCCACTAGGGCCAGAACTACAGGGTCCGACCTCGAAAACCGAATCCGAAAGTCTCAATCCTTACACAGGGTGCCTAAGAGCTAACAACTGTCACTCTAGGTCTACAATCGCACAAAACGCAACACGGTGCAATCCGATCATATAGAAATCATCGTCCTCGAGTATGCTTTCAAACATGCATTTATCCAAACTATCTAACAATGTAAACACATGTTAATTGCATGCCTTAATGAGATTCTGTTTTGAATCACGTCGCCCTAGGCCGACGTCATTTAAGACCCCTAAACTGGTTCATACGAAAACTGGCCTCGGAAGATGGCATAAAATGTGTCGTACAAGGTACTCACCTTTTAAAAGGTGTCGCTGTCTCTAGTCGCCTAATCATGACAGAAACAAAATTAGGCCTCGGGGTGATCCGAACTAAATCGCGTCGTGGGAGGCAGCCGCCATTCAAAACGGTGTCGCTGTCCCAATACGTCATTTAACGTTCGCTAACAGGTTTCCCCCAGCCTTCCGAGTATAAAAAGTGGAATTCTTCCCAAAAATCTCCTAAACATGCTCTAAAGCAGGAAAAACGTGGTTTTAGTCAAAATACAACGGAGATCGTCACCCTACCGGTTACTTGAACTCCTCCGAGCTTCAAGCCACCAGACCGCCACGCCACAAACCGCCGCCGGTACCGCCGTGGACGCCGTTACTCCACCAAGACGTCAGCCGCCGTCCGGAGAGCAATACGCCACGGAGGAAATGGTGGTGGTAGTGGTGGAAATTAGGGAGGGGGTTTGATGGAGTGGAGGGAGAGGAAAGGAAGGAGGGTTCGTGGATTTAAACCGAACCTAGATAAAACGTGTCGTCTAATACCGACGCCATTAAAATGACAAGACCAGGGCCGTACTCTTGCGGCCCGAAATTGACCAACGTGGCGCTTACATGGCACCGACGTAGCACACTCTAAAACGCATCTTCCTAACAAGACGTCGTTTGAACTGCATCGAGCAAGCTCGACGCGATAAAGAACCTATGCTCCAAGCCCCAAAAGGGCCCAAATCAAGGGGTCCGACACCGAAACAGACCTAATATCTGGATCCGAAACCTCAATCCTTACAGTTCTTAAGCTCCTTCATGGCCTCAATATTGAATATAAAGGGCTGAAATCTCATATTCTGAATTTTGAGGTCATCCCATCTCTTGAACAATGCTACAAGAAGGTGGTTACTGAAGAGAGGTGAAGGAAGACTATGTAGGTTAACACAGGAGGGGCTAATGTTGGGTATCATTCTGCCCTAATCAGCACCAATACGGGGAATGCAAAAAGAGGAGATGGTATCCAGAAGGACTCACACAAAGGTGAGAAGAAATACTCTCATTCTGGTAAGCCCAACCACTCTTGGGAGTTTTGTTGAAGTTGTATCCAGACAAGAAGCTGCTCAAGTTCTGAAAAAATCAGCAAATCACGGGGAGGGCTGCTGCAACGAAGTCCACATGTCAGTTTTTTGGGACTGCCACTGATGGGAACACATCAACCGACAAACAAGGAAGTTTCGTGGGGCTGTCCACCTCCGAGGTAGCCAACTTCCAATGGTTCCTTTCATACTTGAATCCATCCTCGTCTACAACTCCGTAAGGTACTTATGGGACAACGCTCATTGTTGCCTTACATTATAGTGGAAGCTCCTAGATAATTAATTCAGTGACCATTGATCATATGACGGGTACTGTTAACTACTTCACCTCTTATACTCTGTGTTCCGGACAAGATAAGGTGACGATAGCAGATGGTACTGTAGAACCTCAAAATCATTAAATGGTAAAGTTTGAAACTTTCTAAAATGGTTATGTATTCTTAGATTTTTGATAAAGTATTGAAGAAAAAATTTACTTAGATTTTTAAGGATATAAATACAATTATCTAAAGTTTAAGGATAAAAATGAGGTTGACAATTTTTATAGGCTCTAAACTTAAATATTGTAAGATACTAAAAGTGCTTTCAAATAACCAAAAAGAGTTGATTTCGGCTTATTTGGTGAAGAAGTTATTAAATAAGGGTAAAAATTTAATTATTAAAATTAGTGTTAAAGTATAATAAGTATAGGTTATTGGTAAGGGATAAGGATACAAATAAATACTATTGGTAAAGGGTAAAGATATTGGTTGATGCTAACGATAAAAACAAAGGAAACTGGTAACGGCTAATGATTAGTAATAAATGAAAGGGTAATCCTATTTAGACAAGGGATACTTATCCCAAATCTAACTGATCCTTATCCACAAGGGACACTTGTCCCAAATCTAACTTTATCTGCAATGGACACTTGTCCCAAATCTAACTTTATCCATAAGGGACACTTGTCCCAAATCTAACTTTGTCTGCAAGGGACACTTGTCCCAAATCTAACTAATCCTTATCTACAAGGGACACTTGTCCTAAATCTAACTAATCCTTATCTACAAGGGACATTTGTCTTAAGTCTAGGGAGGGACACCTGTTCCCATCCTAAGGCTTGCTCACTGCTATAAATAGGAGGACTTTTCTCCCATTCCACCTATTCCATACAATCTGTAGAAAAGAGAGAGAGAGAGAAAGAGAGAGAAAAAAAAGGGAGACGCAGAAGCAGAGAGCCTTTGTTCTGTGAGGACTCGTAATCAAGAGAAAGTTTGTTAAGGGATCTTGCAACACCAAGGAAGGGAGATGATTGCTAGAAATTGTGGGTTTCTTCTACAACAAGTTTCGTAAAATCGGTAGGCCCCTAGCTAACTAAACAATTCAATTCGAGAAGTTGAAATCGTGAGAATAGTTAAATGAGAAAGGGAAGGAGAAGAGATTAAGAGAGGAAGGAAAGATTAGGGGAACGGGATTATATTGAATATTTTAGTTAGTTTATTGTGTTTGAAAATGAAAAACAAAATACATTTAAGGTAATGGATCATCATGCAAGATGCATTATTTGAAGTATAGTTAAGTGTTTAATCGAAATTCCAATGTAAAATGAGAGTGATAATTTAAGTTTTTATTTAGTTAACATACTAGAATATTATTTGGTTCCAAAAGAAAACAAAATACATTTGAAGCAATAATTCATTATACAAGTTGCCGTATTTAAGGTTTTCGTAACTCTTGGATTAAAATTCTAATACAAGACGAGAGTGATAGTTTAGCAATGTAGGTAATTGATAAGATTTGCAGTTCTTAGCATATAGTTGGAGGCATTAAATCGAGGGAAACTCGACTATATCTCAGCAGCAACTTGGAATTCGATGAATCACTTTTTAGGTAGGGTAATACATTCATACTCCTCCTTTAATTTCTAACCTTAACATTAGATTTGTAGTTCCTCGTAAGTAGAAAACATCAAATTGGAGACAATTCGACAATATCTCAGCAATAATTTGAACTTCGATGTATCTCCTTTTAAGTAAGGTGATACATTCCTTCTCCTCTTTTGGTTTCTATTATTAACCTAGATAAGATTTGCAGCTTTTAGTAGGTAGTTGGAGGCATCAAATGGGAGGTAGCTCGGCAACATCTTAACAACAGCTCAGATTTCGATGAATCTCCTTTTAGGTAAGGTAATATATTCCTGCTTTATGTTTGGTTTCTAACTTTATTAACATAAGATTTATAGTTCTTAGTAAGTAGGAAGCATCAAATTAGGGGTAACTTTATAATATCTCTGTCTCAACTCGGACTTCAATGAATCTCCTTTTAGGTAAGGTGACACAGTCTTTCTCCTCCTTTGATTTCCAACTTTAACATAAGAATTTGCAACTTCAACATAATATTCCTAGTGTAACGACCCGTCACCTTATAATCGGGCATCTGATTATTGAATGGGTACCGAATCATTAAAATTAGGAGCCAAACTAGGATCTCAAGTAAGTCTAAAAAATAAATGATAGACTAAGCTAAATAATCCACGCAACATCGAATTGTAAAGAAGGTGCAGGAATTAAAAAATATTACAATTCGACTCGACTTAGCAAATAATTACATAATCCAACTGAAAAGGAATAATTATACGTATAGGCCTGAAAAAGGAAAGTACAACTACGACGGGGCATATCCCGGAAGAGTGGCTGCTAGCGCACAACCCAAGACGAACTCCACAACCTCTACGCTTGCCGAGAACCCTCACCTAAAACCGCAGGGGGCGAGTCATACTAGAATGGACTTAGTAGGGATCCTTCGATCCCCACCTCCCACACACGCACCCACAGCCGCAACAACACAAGATATAGGCAACATAAGCGTAAGTAAAGCAATAATTAAAGCACACGTCCACCGAAAAGGAACACACTAGAAGCTGCCAAGCCAATCTGAGAAAACACCGACCCATTGAGACGGAACAACCCCTCAGATAGCGCACTGGCAACTCCGGCCTATCTAGCTCTAGGTGGTTCTGCCTCCTCCTAGCCATGAGTGACACTCCGAAGTGTACCACTCTTACACCGGTACTAGCTATTACCCCGGGGTACATCAGGTGACGCTCGCCTACTAGGCGTCACCTTGTCACTCGCACACCGACACTACGTCACTCCCACGCTGACACAGGGTGTCAAGCGCTAACAATTGTCACTCTAGGTCCATGATTGCATAAACACAACACAATGCAATTCCGATCACATGAAAATCCCCGCCCCCGATGTATAATTTCAAGCATGCATTTAACAGGATTGTCTTACAATTCATACACATGTTAATTGCAGGAAAAGGGCTCTGACTTGAATTGCGTCGCCCGTGGCCGAGGTCATTCAATGCCCTAAAACTGGTTCCTACAGAAATTGGCCTCCAGACATGAGGGACCTGGGCCTAAATTGCGTTGCCGATGGTCGACACCATTTGAATGGCGTCACCTGGTCGCGACGCTATTTAACGTCCAAAAACCGAACTGCCCTCAGGCACCTGGACCTAAATGGCGTCGCCCATAGTCGACACCATTTGCAAATGGCGTCGCCCTAGCCCGACACCATTTAGCGTCCGAAACAAGATTCCCTCTAGCCTCCCCATGCCACCACATGCGATTTTTCCCCCAATTCACCTCAAAACACCAAAATAAAAAAGGGAGAAATCCAAATAACCATATTGAAAACACGTCAATCCCCTTTTTACAAAGACAAGCATTTCCATCAAAATCCCTTAAACATGCTCATTCTACCAAAAAATCCTCCTACATAACCATAGCATGCTCTAGAGTGGAAAATCATGGTTGTAAAACAATTGACTACATGTGAGGATCGTCACCCTACCGGTTACTTGAACTCCTTATAGCTCCTCGCCGCCGATCCGCTACACCGCAAGGCGCCGCTGGTACCACCGTAGACGCCGTCACTCTACCGGGACGTCGGCCACCGTCCGGAGAGCAAGGTGTCGCAGAGGAGATGGTGGTGTTAGTGGTGAGAGGTGAGAGGGTATTAGAGTGGTAGAAGAGGAAGAAGGAGAAGAGGAAGGGAAGGGGAAAGGGGAAGAGGAACGGAGGGTTCGGAGAGAGGGAGGAGAGAGAGAGAGAGAGGAAAGGAGAGAATGAGAGAAAAGAGGGAGGGCTCGGGGCGTCAAACTGAAACAGGCTAAATCACGTCGTTCCCAGATGATAGGACGGGGTTGTACACTGTCAGATCTCTAAATCGCGTCGACTACGCGCGACGCCATTAAGACGATGAGACTGGGGCTATACACACACACCCCAACACCCGCCCACGTGGTACACCTGTAAGGCTTCTAAATGGTGTCCCCCTAGGCCGACGCCGTTCAAAATCGCGCCGTACACTAAGCCCACAAGGACCCAAACCAAGGGGTCCAGCACCGAAACCGACCCGATAATTGAACCCGAAGCCTCAATCCTTACACCTAGTAAGTAGAAAGCATCAAATTGGGGGCAACTCGACAATATCTCAGCAACGACTTAGACTTCAATAATTCTTCCTTTAGGTAAGTGATACATTCTTTCTCTTCCTTTGACTTTCTAACGTTAAACATAGATAACTTTTACAATTTTTAATAAGTAATTGGAGCTATAGGGGTGGCCACTAGCTGAGCCACTCGTGAGCTTCTCGAGCTCGGCTTGAGCATGCTTGACTTGGCTCGACTCATTTAATCAATCGAACCAAGCCTGATCTCTAATTTAGGCTCGTTTGATCAAATGAGCCAAGCTCGAGCTTGACCCAACTCGGCTAAGCCGGCTCGTGAGTTGGCTCGAACTAAAAATATTTAATTCATTTGTATATTCTATGTCAATCTTCTATAGTTAAAGGTAAGCCAAGTCTTATAAGCCCACTGTACCAACACCACCTCATAGGCTCCTAGCCAACTAAACATTTACATAAGTTTTGAACAAGATTATTATGAGCAGCGATAAAACAATCAACCTTTCGATCTCGAACTAAACTTTCAGAACTCTAAGTTCCTAGCGCGTACATGAGAGGAACTCCTTAGTGTACCTACCACTAAGGTCCCGTCATTATCATCTATCAAAAGCTTTCTACACCTCTGACAAAGTGAGGGGGGGGGGGGGGGGGAGGGCAACGTGCTTCTCCAATGGAGATGAAGTGGAGGTGAGTTGGGACGATGAGGACTTTTAAGGGGCCTAGTACGAGCCCAAAGTTGTTCGTACCATGTCCAAGACCTGCTACTACTCCGTCGTCTACAACCACCTCCTAGCCGACTATGTCGATGGTGAAACTCGGGAGTCCCGCCCACTCCAAGAGATCGTTGTGTACGGATGCATCCAACACCGTCCCTTTTGCCGTGGCAAGCCATTTTCGCCGCATAGCCTTTGGAGGCCTAGTAGTTTGGTACAACGTTGGGTGGTGGACGGGGTCATGCAGATGGTGGTAGCCGAGCCCATCTGGGGGATGTAGGAGCTACTAGACGGTGTGCTTCCCTAACCCACAGGAGAAGATGAAGTTCGTAGCAGTGGTCCTCTAAGGCTCGAAGCCCACTTATGGTGGGTCAATGACGTATGGGTCCATCTCGACGGGAGTACGCAAGCGAGCCATTCACAGTTGGGCCTTTTAGTCTGACATCGGTTGCTTTACAAAAACTTCACCATACTTTCTATTTAAATCTTATGCCTCCTTCTACTACACCTTCCCACGCTCTATGATTTGATGGTTTTTGGTTGTGTAAACTCAATTTATTGGCTTGAGTTAACTTAAAATTGTTCTAACGAGACAATCTCGAGCTGAGTTCCTCTCCATGCAAGCCAAGCTTAAGCCTACAAAATGAGTTTGGGGTAGGCTTGGGCTTAGGCTCGAGCTTGATTAATCCTACTCTAGTCGAGCTTGAGCGAGTTAAAGCTCACATCGGCTCAGCATGGCTCGTAGCCACCCCATGTTAGAGCCATCAAATTGAGGGCAACTCGATAATATCTTAGCAACAAATGGTTTTTAAATGAATCTCCTTTCAGGTAGGGTAATACATTTCTGCTCCTCCTTTAGTTTTTAAGTTTAACATAAGATTTCTACTTCCTAGTAAGTAGGAGGCATCAATTTGGGGCCAGCTCAACAATCAATATCTCAATGGCACTTAAGCTTTGAAGAATCTCCTTTAAGGTAAGGTGATGCTTTCTTATTCCTCCTTAGGTTTCTAACTTTAACATAGAAAATATTTACAGGTTTTAGTAAGTAGTTGGAGGCATCAAATTGGGGGCAGCTCAACAATATCTTAGCAACAACTCCGACTTCGATGAATCTCCTTTTAGGTAAGGTGATAAATTCCTGCTCTTTTGGTTTCTTTCTAATTTTAACATAGATAAGATTTGTAGTTTTTAGGAAGTAGTTGGGGCTATTATATTGGGGGCAGTTCGACAAAATCTTAGTAGCAGCTCAGAGTTTAATGAATATCATTTAAAGTAAGGTGATACATTTCTGCTCCTTTGGTTTTGATTTTCTGACTACTTTGAAGATCAAGGAATTATCATTTTATCAAATTAGATGTTAAGTTTTATATAAACTAGAATGTTTAGATTGTTTGATTAAAATTTAAACTAAAAAGTAGACTGATAGTTTAGCAATATAGGGCATTAATGTTGTAGCTTAGAATATATAATACAATAAGATAGATTGTGTTTTTGCATAGGATCAGCCTAAGTTTGCCAAATTAAAATTGTAATTCTTATGACATTCTAAGACCATGGTGACGATAAATGTCCTATCGATAGCAGTTAAGAATTAACAAGATGCAGAGTAAGTCCTGAGAAAATTTAACGACATAAAGAACTGCTTAATAAATGTTATCATTATGAAAGAATGATTGCCTTGAAATGATGAATGCTAGATCTCCTATTATTTGAATACTCTTATTATGGAACCCTTTTAAAGCCATTATTAGTTTACTTTACAGTATTGGGCACACTCCATGACTAGACTCTTTATGATTTATTAAGGGTGAAGTACTAGTGTTTCTGGTTTTAGGCAAAGAGGAGATTTGTAGTTCTTAGTAAGCAATTGTCAGTCGGGACCGCATACTAAGTTTGCACACCAAGTCTTACCGGTCGATTGATTTATGATAAATGTTTTATCACATTCATTAGCTCTTGATCATAGTATGTGGTCTTATAAGAAAATCGGGTACAAATGATAGAGAAGAGTCATTGTATTCTTAAGTTTGTATTTTCTAAGTAATATCATAATTTAAATAAATAAATATACATTAAGACAACTAAAATTCATATAATGACCTAGAAGCATAATATTTATGATTTTACGATCGCAGGTCGAGAAGTTGAATTCATGAGATTACTTAGATACGAATAACACTGAGGGTAAGCACCTGGTATGGACATGTAGGGATACATATGGTCGGCACTTACGTGTTCCCCTCATGTCCTTCGACTCTTCGAAAATGTTCTTAGAGCCCTTAAAGAAACAACACCACAGAAGAAAAGATTAGGTGTAGGGGATTATAAGTTAGTTTATTGTACTTGAAGATGAGAAACATAATAGATTTGATGTAATAGATCGTCATGCAAGGTGCCTTATTTGAAGTATAATTAAGTGTTTGATTAAAATTCTAATTTAAAATTAAGGTGATAGTTTAACTTTTTGTTTTGGCATTACAGTAGAATATTATCTAGTTCCAAATGAAAAACAAAATAGATTTGAAGCAATAAATAGTTCATCATGCAAGGTGCCTTATTTGAGATCAGAATAACTCTTTGATTAAAAATCTAATACAAGACTAGAGTGATAGTTTAAAAATGTAGCTAATTGATATTTTAAGTTTGGAATATAATAGCCTCATTTTGGGATTGAGTCCTTTATGGTTTTGTTTAGGGAGAAGCATCAATGTTTCTAACTTTAATATAGATAAGATTTGAAGTTCTTAGTACATGTTGGAGGTATTAAATCGAGGGCAACTTGACAATATCTTAGCAACAGTTTGGACTTCGAAGAATATCTTTTTAGGTAAGATGTTACATTTCATGCTCCTCCTTTGGTTTCTAACTTTAGCATAAGATTCATAGTTCCTAGTAAGTAGAAGGCATCAAATTGTTGGCAGTTCGTTAATATCTCAACAACAACTAAAACTTCGATGAATCTCCTTTCTGGTAAGGTGAGGCGTTCCTTCTCCTCCTTTGATTTAAATCTTTTAACAAAGATAAGATTTGCACTTTTTTGTAGGTTGTTGGAGGCATCAAATTTAGGGTAGCTCGACAATATCTTAAGAGTAACTTGGATTTTGATGAATCTCCTTTTAGGTAAGGTGATAAATTTTGGCTTCTCCTTCAGCTTCTAACTTTAACATAGATTTATAGTCTCTTGTAAGTGGGAGGCATTAAATTGGAGGGGCTCGACAATATCTCAGCACCAACTTAGGCCTTAATAAATCTCCTTTCAGGTAATGTAATACATTCCTACTCTTCCTCTAGTTTCTAACTTTAATATTTATAGTTTTTTAAAAAGCAACTGGAGTTAGGGGTGGCCACGAGTCAAGCTACCCGTGAACTACTTGAGCTCGGCTCAAATCAGGCTCCACTGGACTCAACTAATTTAATCAATCGAACCAAGCCTGTGTAACTTACGTTGGTCTGAGATCAAACAAGCCAAGCTCGAGCTTTACCCAACTTCGCTCGGCTAGCTCGCAAGCTGGCTCGTGGTAAAAATATTTAATTAATTTATATATTCTATCTCATACTTTTACAGTCGAAAGGAAACCGACCCTTATAAGGCCACCATGCCAACACCGCCTCACAGGGCCCTAGCTTACGTTTACAAAAGTTTTGAATAGGATTATTTTGAGCAGTAATAAAATAATAGTGTGATCATAAGAGGAACTCCCAGGTGCACCTACCACTAAAGTCCCATTATTATCGCATGTCAAAAGCTCTTTACACCTCTAGCGAAGTGGTGGGGGGGAGGGGGGAGAGAGGGTAACAAGGTTCTCTAATGGCAACCAATTGCAAGTGAGCTTAAACGACGAGGGCTTCCAGGGGGTATCATACGAGGCCAAGGTTGTTTGCACCATGTTTAGGTCATGCAACTACTTGGTCGTTTACCACCACCTACTACTCGACCATGCCGATGGCGAAACTGAAGAGCCATGTCCGCTATGGAAGATTGGTGTATCTGTACATGTAACACCATCTTCTTGCCGTGGAAGGTTGTTTGTACTGCACTAGTATGTGGAGGCCTGGTGGGCTGGCACAACGTTAGGTGGTGGACATAGGTGGTGGTAGCCGACCCATCGGAGGGAAGTTGGTTCAGTTCAACTATACGGTGTCCTTCCTTAGCCTGAAGGAGAAGATGAAGTATATAGTAGGGGATCTTTAAGGCTCCAAGGTGACCTCGAATGGGTTGATGATGTATGGGTCCATCTTGAGGTGAGCATGTTGGCGACCCTCCACCCATCTCCCCCCCACCCCAGGTGGGATTCACAGTTGCGCCTTTAGTATGGTATCAGTTACTTTACAAAACTACCCTACTTTCTCTTTAAATCTCAAGCCTCTCTCTATTGGATCTTCCCAAGCTCAGTAATTCGACCGTTTCTCACTGGGTGAACTCAATTTATTGGTTGAGTTAACTCAAAATTGTTTTAACGAGCTAAGCTCGAGATGAGTTGCTTTCCTTGCGAGCCGAGCTCATAAGCATAAAATGAGCTTAGGGTAGGTTGGGCTCAAGTATGATCTCAAATGTGTTGATGATGTGTAGGTCCATCTTGACATGAGCATACTGGCGACCCTCTACCCAACTCCCCTCCCCCCCAAGTGGGATTTACAATTGCGCCTTTAGTCCGGCATCAGTTACTTTACAAAAACTTCATCCCACTTTCTCTTTAAATCTCAAGCGTATCTCTACTATACCTTCCCAAGCTTAGTAATTCGACTGCTTTTGGCTGGATGAACTCAATTTATTGGTTGGGTTAACATAAAATTGTTCTAACGAGCTGAGCTCGAGATGAGTTCCTTTCCTGGCGAGCCGAACTCGAGCCCACAAAATGAGCTTGGTGCAGGCTGGGCTCAAATAATCTTGGTCGAGTCAAGCTCGAGCAAGTTAAAGCTTGACTCGGCTCGATTCATAGCCACCCTTAGCTGGAGCCATCAAATTGGGGGCAACTCGATAATATCTCAGCAATAACTCATTCTTTGATGAATCTCCTCCTTTGATTTCTGACCTTAACATAAGATTTGTAGTTCCTAGTATGTAGGAGGCATCAATTTGGAGGCAGCTCGACAATATCTCAGCAGCAACTCAAACATCGAAGAATCTCTTTTCAGGTAAGGTGATACCTTCTTATTTCTAACTTTAACATGGAAAAGATTTGCTGGTTTTAGTAAGTAAATGGAGGCATCAATTGTAGGCAGCTCAATAATATCTCAATAGTAACTCAGACTTTGATGAATCTTCTTTTAGGTACGATGATGCGTTCCTGTTCCTTTGGTTTCTAACTTTAACGTATAATCGATTTGCAGTTTTTAGGAAGTAGTTAGGTCATTAAATTGTGGGCAGTTTGGCAAAATCTTAGCAGCAACTCGAACTTCGATGAATCTCCTTTTTAGGTAAGGTGATGCATTTCTACTCCTTTGGTTCTGAGTTTATAATTAGTTATAAGATCAATGAATTATTTTCTTATCACTTTAGATGTTAATTTTTATAACAAACTAGAATGATTAGATTGTTTGATTAAAATTTAAACGAAAAAGTAGACTGATAGTTTAACAATATAGAGAATTAATATTGTGGGCCTGGAATATATAATGCATAAGTTTGCGATATTAAAATTGTAATTCTTATGTCTTCACATTATAAGACTATGGTGATGATAAGTGGTGTATCATTTGAAAAACAAAATGAAAAACAAAATACATTTGAGGTAATGGACCATCATGCAACGTGCCTTATTATTTAGTTAAGTGTTCGATTGAAATTCTAATATAAAATTAGAGTGATTGTTTAACTTTTTGTTTTGACAATATACTAAAATATTATCTAATTCCAAATGAAAAATAAAATACCATGCAAAGTGCCTTCTTTAATATCTAAGTAATAACTCGTTGATTAAAATTCTAATACAAGACTAAAGTGATAGTTTAACAATGTAGGTAATTGATATTCTATGTTTAGAATATAGTAGCCTTATTTTGGGACTAAGCCCTCTATGGTTTTGTTTAGGGGGAAGCATCAATGTTCCTAACTTTAGCATAGAGAAGATTTGCATTTCTTAGTATATAATTGGAGGCATTAAATTGAGGGCAACTCAACAATATCTTAGCAGTAGCTCGGACTTTGTTGAATCTCTTTCCAGGTAATGTGATACATTCATGCTCCTTCTTTAGTTTCTAACTTTAACATAAGATTCGTAGTTCATAGTAAGTAGAAGGCATCAAATTGGGGACAGTTAGAAAATATCTCAGCAGCAACTTGATTTGGTGGATCTCCTTTCAAGTAAGGTGATACATTCCTTCTCCTCTTTTGGTTTCTATCGTTAGCATAGATAATATTTGTGGTTTTTAGCAGGTAGTTGGAGGCATCAAATTGGGGGTAGCTCGGCAATATCTTAGCAGTAGCTCGGAGTTAGATGGATCTCTTTTCTGGTAAGGTGACACATTCATGTTCCTCTATCAGTTTCTAACTCTAACATAAGATTTGTAGTTCCTAGTAAATAGAAGGCATCAAATTGCAATTAGTTCGACAATATCTCAGTAGCAACTTGAACTTGGATGCATCTCCTTTCAGGTAAGTTAATATTCCTTATCCTCCTTTGGTTTTCAGTTTTAACATACATAAGATTTGAGATTTTTTATAAGTAGTTGGAGGCATCAAATTGGGGTAGCTCAGTAATATCTTACAGTAACTCGGATTTCGATGAATTCTCCTTTTAGGTAAGGTGATACATTCCTACTTATTCTTTGGTTTCTAACATTAACATAAGATTTGTAGTTCTTAGTAAGAAGGAAGCTTCAAATTGGGAGTAGCTCGACAATATCTCAGCAGTAATTCGGACTTCGATGAATCTCCTTTTAGGTTAAGAGATACATTCATTCTCCTCCTTTAGTTTCCAACTAGTTCCTAATAAGTAGAAGGCATAAAAATAGGGGAAGCTCGACAATATCTCAATAACAACTTAGACTTCAACGAATCTCCTTTCAAATAAGATGATATATTCTTGCTTCACCATTGGTTTCTAACTTTAACATAGATTACATTTACAGTTTTTAATAAATAGTTAGAGCTAGGGGTAGCCTTAAGCCGATCTGCTCGCGAGCTACTCGAGCTTGGTTCGAGTCGGGCTTGGCTCATTTAATCAATCGAACCAAGCTCGAGCTTTAATTTTGGCTCACTTGATCAAATGAGCTAGGCTTGAGCTTGACCCATTAGCTCGATTGGCTAGCGAGCTGGCTCGAAGTAAAAATACTTAACTAATTTATATATTCTATGTCAAACTTCCATAACCAAAGGTAAACCAACGCTCATAAGCCCACCATGCCAACACCGCATCACAGGTCCCCAGCATAATGAAACGTTTACATAAGTTTTTAACAAGATTATTATGAGTACTGATAAAATAATTAGTCTTTCGGTCTCAAACTAAACTTCCAGAACTCCAGGTTCCTAGCGCGTGGATGGGAGGAACTCCTAGGTGCACCCACCACCAAGGTCATGTCACTATCATTTGTCCAAAGGTCTCTACACCTCTAGTGAGGTGATAAGGGGAGAGAGAGAGAGAAAGAGAGGGCAATAAGGGTCTCCAATGGTGATGAAGCGGAGGTGAGCTGGACGACGAGGCTTTCAGGGGGCTTGGTACGAGGCCAAGATTGTTTGCACCATATTGAAGACCTATTGCTACTCCGTCGTCTATGACCCCCTCCTAGCCGACTATGCCGATGGTTAAACTCGGATCCCCGTTCGGGCTCCGAGAGATCGTGGCGTACGGGCACGTGCATCACTGCCCCTTGCGATGGCATGCAGTGTATGGCGCATCAGCCTGTAGAGGCCTAGTAGGTTGGTACAACGCTGGGTGGTGGTAGTTGAGCCCCTTAGGGGGAGTGGGGCCTACTACACGGTATACTTCCCTAGCCCGCGAGAGAAGATGAAGTTCATGGCAGGGGACCTCCAAGGCTCTAACCCACCTCGAGTAGGTCCATCTCGATAGGAGTATGCCGAGGAGCGTCCTTTCCTTGCACACCCTTTAAGTGGGATTCACAGTTTAGCCTTTTTAGTCCGACATCGGTTACTTTAACAAAATTTCAACCCACTTTCTCTTTAAATCTCAAGCCTCCGATTACTGGACCTTTCCAAGCTCAAAGATTCGACTGTTTGTGGCTGGGTGAGGTTAGGTTATTGGCTAAGTTAACTTAAAAGTGTTTTAACGAGCAGAGCTCGAGCCGAGTTTGAGCCTTTTAGTTAGACATCGGTTACTTTATAAAAAGTTCAACCCACTTTCTCTTTAAATCTTAAGCCTCCCTCTACTGGACCTTCCAAACTTAGCGATTCGACTGTTTTTGGTTAGGTGAGCTCAGTTGATTGGCTGAGTTAACTTAAAAGTGTTCTAACGAGCAGAGCTTAAGTCGAGTTTAAGCTAAGTTCCTTTCATGGCGAGCCAAGCTCGAGCCCATAAAAGGAGCTAAAGGTAGGCTCGGGCTCGAGCTCGAGCTCAAATAATCTTGGACGAGTCGAGCTCGAGAGAGTTAAAGCTCAATTATGTTCAGCTCATGGCCACCCATAGTTGGAGCTATCAAATTGGGGGCAGCTCAACAATATCTTAGCAGCAAATCATTATTTAGTGAATCTCTTTTCATATAAAGTAATGCATTTCTGTCTTCCTTTAGTTTCTAACTTTAACATAAGATTTGTAGCTGAAGTAAGTAGAAGGCATCAATTTGGGGGCAGCTTAGCAGTATCTTAGCAGCAATTTAGATTTTAAACAATATCGTTTTAGGTATGGTGATACATTCTTAGTCATCCTTAACATGGAAAAGATTTGCAAGTAGTATGTAGTTGGAGGCATCAAGTCAGGGCAGCTCGACAATATCTCAATATCGACTCAGACTTCTATAAATCTCCTTTTAGGTAAGGTGATACATACTTGCTCCTTTGGTTTTTAACTTTAACATAGACAAGATTTACTATTTTTAGGAAGTAGTTGGGGCCATGAAATTGGGGGCAGCTCGAAAAAATCTTTGTAGTAACTCGGACTTCGATGAATCTCATTTCAGGTAAGGTGATACATTTATGCTCCTTTAGTTTTGAGTTTCTAAGTTCTAAGATCAATGAATTATCTTCTTTAGTTTAGATGTTAATTTTTATAACTAGAATGATTAGATTGTTTTATTAAAATTTAAACGAAAAAGTAGACTAATTCTTTAATAGCATCGAGAATTAATATTGTAGGCTTAGAATATCTAATGCAATAAGGTTGATTGTGTTTTTACATAGGATATACATAACCTTGCTAGATTAAAATTGATAATTCTCATGTTTTTACATTATAAGACTATGGTGACAATAAATGGCATACACATACGAGTTACAAATCAGCAAGATGCAGAGAAAGTTTTGAGAAAATTGAGCCACATAAAGAACTGCTTAATGAATGTTATCCTTATGAAAGAATGATTGCCTTGAAATGATGAACACTGGATGTCATGTTTTTCAAATACACTTATTATGGAACCCTTTTGAAGCAATAATTAGTTTAGTTCACAGTAATGGGCACGTTGCATGACTAGAATCTTTATGATTTCTTGAGGGTGACGTGGTTTTGTTTTTAGTTTTAGGCAAAGAGGAGATTTGTGGTTCTTGGTAAGCAATTGCCAGTCGGGACCGCGCACTAAGTTTGCACATCAAGTCTTGCCGATCGATTGATTTACGACAAAAGTTTTACGACATTAGTTGACTCTTGTCTGTGTTTTCTCGATGTATCGTAGTATACGGTCTCATAAGAAAATAGGGCACAAATGACAAAGTAGGTGAGTGTGTTGTTAAGTTTGTGTTTGCTAGGCAATATCAATTTAAATAAATAAATAAATATACATTCAGGCAACTAAAATTCATACAAGGACCTCAAAACAAATATATGATTTTACGGTTGCTAGTCGAGAAGTTGAATTCATGACAATAGCTAAACGAGAAAGGGAAAGAAAAGATATTAGGAGAGGAAGGAAAGATTATATTGAATTTTAAGTTAGTTTATTGTATTTGCAAATGAAAAACAAAATACATTTGAGGTCATGGATCATCATCCAAGGTGCCCTATTTAAGGTATATTTAAGTATTTGATTGAAATTCCAATGTAAAAACTGTAAGGATAATTTAACCTTTTGTTTTGTTAATATACTAGAATATTATCTAGTTCCAGATAAAAATAAAATACATTTGAAATTCCTTGTTTAAAATTCCAATTCAAGAGTAGAGTGATAGTTTAACAATGTAGGTAATTGATATTTTAAGTTTAAAATATAACAACCTCATTCTGGGACTAAGGCCTCTATGGTTTTGTTTAGAGAGAAGCATCAATGTTTCTAGCTTTAACATAGGTAAGATTTACAGTTCTTAGTACATAGTTGGAGGCGTCAAATCGAGGGGAACTCAATAATATCTTAGCAGCTGCTCGGACCTCAAAGAATCTCTTTTCAGGTAAGGTAATACATTAATGCTCCTCCTTCAGTTTTTAACTTTAACATAAGATGTGTAGTTCCTAGTAAGTAGAAGGCATCAAATTTAGGACAGTTTGACAATGTCTTTAACTTGAACTTCGATGAATCTCCTTTCAAGTAAGGTGATACATTTCTTCTCCTTTGGTTTCTATTTATAATATAGATAAGATATGTAATTTTTACTAGGTTGTTAGGGGTCAAATTGGGGGTAGCTCGACAACATCTTAGTATTAACTCATATTTTGGTGAATCTCCTGTAAGGTGATACATTCCTGCTTTTTCTTTGGTTTCTAACTTTAACTAAAGATTTGTAGTCCTTAGTAAGTAGGACGCATCATATTAGGGGCAGCTTGACAATATATCTCAGCAGCAACTCAGACTTCGATGAATCTCCTTTTAGGTAAGGTGATACATTCCTTCTCCTCATTTCATAAATAAGATTTGCAGTTTTTAGTAAGCAGCTGGAGGCATTAAATTGGGGTAGCTCGACAATATCTTCATAGTTGCTCGAATTTCAATGAATCTCTTTTTAGGTAAGGTGATACATTCCTACTTATTCTTTGGTTTTTAACATTAACATAAGACTTGTAGTTCTTAGTAAGAGGGAAGCATCAAATTGGGGTAGCTCAACAATATCTCATTAGTAACTCAGACTTTGATGAATCTCCTTTTAGATGTGAGCCTTAATCTTGCAAGCATGCTATGCATTATTACTTCTCAACTTTGTATCATTTTTTAACTTTCTACATATCATCATCTTTGCAAGTTTAAGAGAGAAGAAGCAAAGATTACAGCTTGGGAAAACTTACAGAAAGCGAAGGTCGAGGCAGCAATTAGGAAACTGGAGGTTCTCATCTAGCACTTGCACTATTTCTCTATCATTATAATATAATAAAATAACACAGTGCCATTCAAATTTTTCTTGTATAGATTCAAATTCTCAAGGAATTCTATTTCAATTTACTCTTTCACTGATTGTCAGCCATGAGATCACATACTCCTATCTCAAATACCTTTCTCTTTGTCAGCATCTTTTTCAAGGCTCAGTAAAACTTTCCCCCAACCTTGGTTAGAGATTAAATTTCACAAGTCACAGCCAAGAAGGTAGTTTCCAGTCCAAACTAGACTTCTGGGATTATTGGCTAAGGTTCGCCATTGTTTGCGAAGATTTTTTTCAAAACCTTCGGTTCGGGACCTGACCTAGACATTAATCTCTCCTCCCTATGTCGGATTATTCGGAAATCCATTTTTTTGTTTATCTAGAGGATTATAGGTCGGTTTTATATTTTATCGGATTATGAGAGCTTGGGATTAGCCCTCAGGGAATCCGGGACTTCGAATTAGGCGAAGATTCGAGTATATGACCTCTCTCCACTGACCTTGGTCAGTGTTAATTACGCTGAGCAACTGCTCGGCAACCCTTGATTAACCGTCCGTATGATGCCCTAAATCATGCAAAACTACTACTACAGGCAGCACATGCATATGGATATGAAGGCATATTTTAGGTTGAATCCTTAGCCTCACCCTTGGTTTGGGGACAATTTTTATATGGTTTAGGATTGATTCCTGGTTATTAGAATTGGTTCCAAGTTAGGCGGATTAATTCCAATTTATATGGATTAATTCCGAATTTTTAATCCCACAGGGGTTTTTTTGCAATTATGCATCTTTTGGGGATTTTTATGAATTATGGGGGTTTTATGAAAGTATATCGGCTTATAAGTATATAGGGGTGAGTTTTAAAGGGTTTCAAACCTTATGGGAGTTATAAAGTCAATTTTTAAAGGTATGAGGGTTTTTTTGTAATTTTCCCTTAAACTGGGTTGTTAAATTTTAGGATGGATATTCAGGTTATATAGAGAGAAATTCCACTCATGATATGATTATTAATATTTTCGGGGTTATATATGTAAATATTATACGTAGGGGTATTTTGGTAATTTTGTATTTATGTATTATGTATACTATGAATGGTTTATATTCTCTCAGATTTTTTAATCCTCTGATTTTTTATTCATCTTATTAATTTTATCCATGATTAATTTGATCAATTTAATTAATTAATTAATTAATTAAGCATATAAGGTTCTTTAGGTTTATTATAATTTTCTACAGATTTTTACTGTTTTCTTATGGATTTTCCTAATTTTTACTGGTTTTTCCTGATTTTTAATTAATTTTCCGAATTTTTATTAATTAATTGATTATAAATCATTTTAGGTTCAAACATAATTTTACTAAGATTTCTGAACTTATATTTTATTTATTTATAGAGTGAGGTTAAGGTTAGGTTGAGAGTGTTCATAGATTTTTTAGCTTTAGGAAATTAGATGTATATATGTATATCATTTTAAAACATAATGGTAATTATATAATTTTAAATGACACACAAGAAACACACAAATTCAGATTTAATTTCGGCAGAAATTCGCCTTATAGTAAGGAATTTTTACAAAAAGATCCGGCAGAGCTTCCCCTTAGGATTGAACCTTAGGAGAGAAGGCTCCCCGGGACGAAAGAAGATCTCTCAAAATCGCAGCAAACTCGGATTTAAAAACCCGAATTTGGTCTTCAAGTGGGCAGCACCCTCTCTCACAATTTCACACTTGGATTTTGAGGCTAAGTGTGAATGCCTTGTTGTGTGTCGTTTATGTTGGAGCCTTGGGGTCCTATTTATAGGCCCAAATTTTGATCCGGTGGGGGGGTGCCACCGGGATGGGCCAAGGTGGGGGGTGCCACCAGTTCCACTATCTCTCCCCCTCCTCTTTATTTTTTATTTTCCAATAGCCAATAGGTGGCAAAGGGGTGAGAGAGAGAAGGCAAACAAAGGAGAGAGGGGGGGGGGGGGTAAGTGGGCACCCCCACCGGTTCCAACCGGTGGAGGGGGGTGCCACCGGTTGGCCCCCCCACCGGTTGGGAACCGGTGGGGGGTCTCCCCACCGGTTTTGGGAAACCGGTGGGGGGTTCTCCCCTCCCCATACTTCCCTCCTTTTCCACTTTTTTGGCTCTTAATGAGCCTTTCCCCTTTTGCTTTCAGATTTCCAGGTGTGAAAGGGGGTTTTTGCCCATTAACTTCAGGCTTGAGCCAAGTGTGAAAGGGGTTTAAGATGGGGTTTTAATGAGGGCTTTGTATTGAGTGCTTAACCAAGTGTGAATGGGGTTAAGGACTCCATTAACTCCCTTTTCTTTAATTAATTCCCCCACCCCCATTTGAATTTTTAAAGAAGGAACAGAGGGAGGGAAATCCTCCTCCCCCCCCACCGGTTTCCCTCTTGGAACCGGTGGGGGGGTTCCCAACCGGTGGGGGCTCCCCCCACCGGTTCCCTCTCTCTCTCCTCCCTCCTCTTTGCCTATTTAAATAAAGGGGAGTGGGAGAGAGGGGTCCACCTTCCTCTTTGAGTAATTTTTCCTTTGGGTTTTCAGATTTTTCCCCTTTCTGGACTGCAGGTTTTGGTGCCCCTTGGGGACTGGTTTTTTGGCCCATTTGAGCTCCCTATTTGGGCCTTCTTATTGGGCCACCTATTAGGCCTGCCTCCCTTGCTATTGGGCCTTTATTTGGGACCATTTTGGACAAGTTTGGAGACCATTTTGGGCCTATTCCGAGACTGGTTTGAGCCCATTTTGGGGCTGATTTAGGCCCTCATTTCGCAGCGTTTGGATCATCCTTGTTGCTGCATTTTAGGGTCCTCCTTTGGGCCTCACCATCAAATCGCATACAAGGGCGATTTGGGGCTGTTTTAGGCCTTCGTAAGAACCTCAATCAAGGCTTCTTGGCCTAGGTATGCTTCTTGCCCCATTACCCTTCTAATATGTGCCTATAGTTTTATGTTTTCCCATGTACATGAGAGGGTCTCTATTTGATATTAACCCTCATATCATAGGCATATATTTCTTGTTTTGCATAACATAGTCCCATATGAACATGTGCTATGCGTATTTTTTCATATAGTGAGCTCACATTAATGTGAGCATATGTCATGTAGTATTTTCTACATAATCATGTGCATACGCATGCTCAAATGGCATTATCTCACATGAAAATTTTCGGGTTCAACAGCCATATTGTTGATCCAATTGGATCGTATCTTCCCAGATATGATACGACACCGATCTGATTTGGGCTGGCTCGGTCCGACTCGCACGAGTCACATGACTTAGGCCTAGTCGGGCTTACTTTCAGTTTCTTAGATTCTGAATCATTATGACATTAATAAACTTTTAATCCAGTGGTTTATTAACGACAATGACTTTAAGTCAAATTTAGGAAAAATATACTCAATTAATTAATGTAAAAGTGTAAATTACCTATTAAATTGGAGAAAAAAGTCTAATTATTTACCGGTGGGAGAGAAAGTTTAATTACTTATCAAATTAGAAAAAAAGTCTACTTAATTAGATGCAAATCATATTAAGTAGGCTTGCGCGAGATCATAGCTTATCGCACGAGTCGGCATGAGTCACATATGAGTCTCATTGAGTCGGCACGAGTCACGTATCAGTTGGCACGAGTCAGTCAAGTCACATCAATTCGGCTCAAGTCGTATGTGACTCGGTGAGTCAAAATGTCCCTAGATACAAGTTGACTCGTACGAGTCGGCCCGATCTGGTATGACACGTCAAACCATGTTCTTGACTAACCCTCTCCCATAAAGTACTTATGCTGATCATGCACTTGCTTCACCATAGGAGGTTTAATGCCGAGCAGGATAGCTGGTAGGAAACCAATGCCAAATCCCTGGATCCTTCATTTTATCCATCGGCCCCCATATTGATTAGATAATGGTTATAATAATCATGATGGTGATTCATGTTTTCTAGGAAGCTTTTGACTGTGCATGCGGGGTAGGTTTTATTTATTTATTCAGCTATGATTATGTGTATGCTAATTTATTCATGAATCATGATAGAAACAATTTAGGTCTATGTGATTCATGAATCATGATATTACATGTAATTGTTCTCTGTTGACTGATTTTGATTTTTCACGGACCTTAATTGGTGGGTCACAAAATGTAATGTCATAATCTTCATATCCTTCTATAGAATCTTTTTGGGGAAAAAAGAGGTCCAATCTTTTTCTTAGGCAGCATAATTATGGGGTTCTCCTGGGAAATTGCCAATGGTTTTATGTACCCAGTTATTTAAATCATGCACCATTGTTCATAAATGTATATGGTGTGGTTGATTATATTTTAGCATGTTTTATTAGTCTGAATTTCATGTTTCAGTTGTAGCTAGTAAATGCATTCTTTGATATCTGTTTATCTACTCTTGTCAGATGAAACCTGAGAAGAAGAGATCTTCCTCAATGGACAGGATCTTGAATAAACTGAAATCAGCTCAAAGAAAAGCACAAGAAATGAGGAATGCAGTTACGGCCAGCCAAGCCACTCAGGTTGCTAGGACACCAAAAATGTCAATCAGCATCCCACAAGGCTGGATTATGGGTTCCTTGAGTGGTTGCTTCACTTGTCAAGCTTTTTAGTGCCTTGGGCTGTTCTACGGTATAGCATTCAAGTAAGTTCTCTTCATTGTTTTAGTCAGAGTGTATGCGAGCTAAATCAGTTGATTAGATTGCACAATGACCAATTGAGTCAAACATGATGATTCTTCTAGAGCACGTGCATTTTTTTTTTCCATTAAGTAGAATCTTGATCTTTGGATACTCAGACTTAGAAGCTCCCACGATCTGTCATTGAATAGATGATGGTCACTGAACTGAACTGCCAATCAAAACTGAATATAGTCATGGCGTGGAGAACCCTGCACAACTGATATAGTCATGGAGTGGCTTGCAACTACCAGGTGTGGAAGTAAGTGGCTCCCACACTGGGTCTTAACAAGTGAGTCCATGCCTATATTAGTTATGTGCCTCTCCACCACTAACTCAAGATTTAGATTGGCAGTTTGGTTCAGCAATGTAGCAGTGGAGTTGGTTTGATTGCTGAGTTTTTGCCATCTGACCTAGAGACTTGAAGGACTGCTTCTTGACTTATGACTTTAACCTGGTTCATTATAAGGGGGTGTGAAGTTCATTTAATCCCCTACCGGAGTTCACAAGCCACTCCATACGTATATCAGTTCGGGTCTTGGCCTCTGCACCCACAAACTCACGTTTTGAGTTGGTTTTGTGGTTCAGTAAGAATAATAAAATTAGACTGCAAGTGAATGTCTTAGCATCCCAGATCTCAAGTAATTAGCAAATTTTCAAGTCCAAGTTATCCCATTTCCTACATTCTAAGAGAGTCTTCAAGAACATCCGTGTCCTACAATCTAAGAGAATCTTCAAGAACAGTTGAGGGACCAACACCAGTGGAATCCATAATGGAGTATATATGTGTGGAAATGCATGAATAAAACCACTTTCGAATCATTAGTTCAATTTCTATTTGGAAGTTTCAGAAGCTCTTTGAAATCATCATCAACAACTTCTGTTTGAAGTTTTCACTATCAGGCTACCCTCGTCTTAGAATCATGAATAGGAATTATAACCTTTTTTCTATGACTGCCTGGGTGCAGCTGATAATCCATTATGTAATACTTCACATTTTCCTCCATGTTATGCACCGAAGGATTAATAGTAAGTCATTCCCATGAAAAACTTTTGCATCTTTGTTGGAATTTGCTTCCTATTCCTGATGCCAAGGAGTACGAAAGCATTTTCCATTCCCACTCATAGAATGAGAATGCCATTCAGCTATTATTATCTAATGACTTCTTCAAGGGAAGGCTTGCCACATATGGGGAGGATGCTCTAGAGACCGTATTCGTTGTCCTGTCCCAGCTGGAATTGGCTGGGACATCTGATCTCAGTAAGAAAATGGAATGGGATTCCTTTAACCCTGTCCTGGGCCTTACTCTTGGCCATCCTAGCCTTACCCAACCTGTCTTGCCATCCTTAAAAAAAAAAGATTTCTGTTGTGGTTTGGGATACTTTTTTGTATACTTACTGGAGGACTCATTTGATAGATGCATTCCTTTATAAACCCTTTTAACGCATTAATCTTTTTTTTATGTTCATGTCATATATGTATGTATATGTATATATGTATACATTCTATATTTGATGAAAGTTT
The DNA here is from genome assembly GCA_030544215.1 of Zantedeschia hybrid cultivar. Classification (NCBI taxonomy): domain Eukaryota; kingdom Viridiplantae; phylum Streptophyta; class Magnoliopsida; order Alismatales; family Araceae; genus Zantedeschia; species Zantedeschia hybrid cultivar. The sequence continues at coordinate 50,337,632 of JARZZO010000009.1, forward strand.
ACGGGACGGGAACAGTGGAATTGTCTGCGACACCAAGACGTCCCATCCAAATAGAAAAATGTGACGGACCAAACATGGGATTGACAACTATAACAGAGACATTCCCATTCTCTCCACAATGATTCCCTTCATTTTTGGAAGCTTTTCCCAGAAGGGTTACCAGAGAGATGAAGTGGACTTTTTCCCTTATTTTAAGTGAGAAATGGCTCTAGGAGAGTGCATGCAAAAACAACCTTAATTTCTTTTGGAGTGAGTTCCACTCGCTATTAACCTTGCAGTTACTTACAAAAAGAAATATAACGCATTCATGGGGTAAAGTTTTAGTTCTTTATTTTCTCTCTATGGTTACTACTTTTTGTTTTCACGGAGGTATATGTTAGAAGCATGTCGCAGTCAATCATAGCATATGGCCAACACATGGTATTTGTTCTGTACCATACTGTTGTCAGATTTGCAAGGTAATTTCTCACAAATGTACTTGAATGTCTCATTCTCGGTGGCTAGGGGTTGTTTACTGCCATTAGTGGAAGACAGTGTGAAAAGTGGTGGCATACTCTGATTAGAGTGTGATGGGCTGCATGTACTGCCAGTGGTGACAGCATCGGAGCACTGAAGTAGGACATGGTTGGTACCCCCTCAGCCCCCAAACTTGTTTTGGTAAATTTATATTGTAGCAAAACTGCTTAATAAATCCATTGGAACGGGGGTAGCTGCAGGAGACAGTTTGGTGCACAACTATAGTTAATCTGTAACTGCAGTAATTGTCTGCTCAGAGAGAAGGGGCAGTTTCTGATGTTCTTGATATTTGCTTTAGCAACTATTTTCTTCCTTCACTAAATACTTTTCTCTCACACGTGGATCCCAGACCAGCAAGAGCTGGTTCAGATTTTCAAATGCTGCTCCTGCTTACTTCCTTTGGAACCCTTATTGTTGAAAGAAAAAAAATGAATGACATTGAAAATGGTTATAAGAGAGAAGTGAAGGGCAAGGGTGCTTCAAGTAGACATCCTATGAAAAATATTTGAATTCTCAGATTCCTGTTGGTTGAAGAGAAAGGTGCCATGTCTCCTTACTCAAGGGGAAATGGTGATGTTCTATAGTTAGGTTTTAAGCTACTCTGGATAAATTATTGAAGGGAAACCGTCTCCAATTTTGTTGGGCTGCCTATTGATGTCAGTTGGTGATCACTAGATCTGTCATCACAGGCTTTGGCACATGAAAGATGATAAGAAAGGGGGTATTATGGTTCATCCATTTTCTTTGGTCAGCATAAATTTTTTGACTCCAGTCACCCCCTTGTTATCATCAAGGGAGAGCCTGCCTTTGGTCATGTGACTGTAAACAAGGATGAACTTTATACACCAGGAAGAGGTCAAAACGTGGTTTAGTCATGTGACTGTAAACAAGGATGGACTTTGTACGCCATGAAGAGGACAAAACTTGTTTTAGGTTCATGTTTGCTGCAGCTTCCACTTAGATTTGCATTAGGGGCTTGAAGCTGGAAAACATCTCTTTCATGCCAACATTTCTTCAAAAGGTAGGACTTAAACAAATTTCTTTTAAAACGTTCCACCGCCACAGATTAAACTGAGCACTTGCCTTTGCGAGAAATGTGTTTGCACACATGCCTTTATCGCATTACAGTGTGCACAAGGTTGCCTACATCACTCTAAGTCAACTGCATTATCGTTAACTGTTTATCTCTAAGTCAAAATTACACAATGATTCTATCTGTTGATAAACTTTATCTTCTTTGTCAAAATTGAAGTACTCCTGTCAATTATTTTCTTGGTATCTTCAAAAGCAATATAACCACTCTTAGTGGCTGACAGTAGTTGCTTGGCAGATGCGCAAATAAAACCTGTGAGAACGTGTCTGTGCATATGTATTGCTGATGGTGGCAAATGTGTAACTTAACAGAAACAGTGGCATATCAGAAAAAAATCCAAATTTAATTAAGGATACTTCTATATGGAGATAGCCTCGATGGGAATAGCTCTAGCCAGATCTGGTTCTCCATCTTCTCACAATCCTCTATTTTTGCTCCAGGTTTAGACGTTTGGACCTTTCGAGGCAGGAAGACAAATGAATGAGGACACTACAATCTGGTGGCTTAACTTCAGGTGCATATGATAGTGGCAAATCTGTCACATGCAGATGTGTTTCCAGAAAAGTTGATCAATGAATTGTTTTGGTGATTTAAAAACTTAGGACAAGCAAAACGTACCCATTAAGGTTGATTGTTTTGGTAATATCTCAGCAGCAACCAGACTTCTAAGAATCTCCTTTCATGTAAGGTAATACATTCTTACTCCTTAGGTTTCCAACTTTTACATAGAAAAAAATTGTAGGTTTTAGGTAAGGTGATACATTCCTAACTTTAACATAGGTAAGATTTGTAGTTTTTAGGAAGTAGTTGGGGCCATCATACTAGGGCAGCTCGGCAAAAGTTTAGTAGCAACTCGGATTTCAATGAATCTCATTTATGGTAAGGTGATACATTTATGCTCCTTTGGTTTTGATTTTCTAATTAGTTCGAAGATTGAGGAATTATCATCTTATCAGTTTAGATGTTAATATTTATAATAAACTAGAATAATTAGATTGGTTGATTAAAATTTAAATCAAAAGGTAGACTAAGAGTTTAACAATATAGGGAATTAATGTTGTGGGCCTAGAATATATAATACAATAAGGTTGATTGTACTTCTACATAAGATGTTGTACTTAACTTTCCCATATTAAAATTGTAATTCTCATGTTTTTACATTCTTAGACTATAGTGACAATAAATGGCATATAGATATGAGTTAAGAATCAACAAGGCGTAGAGAAAGTCCTGAGAAAATTTGGCCACATAAAGAACTGCTTAATACATGTTATCCTTATAAAAGAATAATTGCCTTGAAATGATGAATGCTAGATCTCATGTTAGAATATTCTTTTTATGAAACCCTTTTGAAGCCATAATTAGTTTAGTTCACAGTACTGGGCATGCTGTATGACTAGACTCTTTATGATTTCTTAAGGGTAAAGCACCAGTGTTTCTTGTTTTAGACAAAGAAGACATTTGTAGTTCTCAGTAAGCAGTTGCCTGTTGGGACTGTGCACTAAGTTTGCACACTAAGTGTTGCCGATCTATTGATTAAGATAAAAGTTTTACCACATTAGTTTTTTCATGTTTGTGTCTCGATGTAATGCGGTCTTATAAGATAATAGGGCACAAATGAACGAGTAGAGTTAGTGTGTTCTTAAGTTTGTGTTTGCTAAGCAATATCTACTAAGTGTTGTCATCCAAGTTTTTGCAGAAACACCCATTAGATGTTTGCTTCACATAATCATTAAACAAATACATCCCTCTTTTGCAAATATTGTAACGACCCGCCACCCTATAATCAAAGATCTGATTACTAAATGGGTACTGAATCATTAAAAATTGGAGCCAAGCCAGGATCTCGATAAGTCTGGGCAATAAATGATAAACTAAGCTAAACATTCTATATCATATCGAATTGTAAAGGAAGTACATGAATTAAAATTTATTACAATTCGACTCGACTCAGCAAATAATTACATATTCCAACTGAAAAGAAATAATTAAGCGTACAGGCATGAAGGAAAAATAACAACTACATCGGGGCATACCCTGTAACAGTGGCTGTTGGCGCGCGATCGAGACAAAACCCTCCAACGCTACGCCTGCATGGAACCCTCACCTGAAAACCGCAGGAGTGAGTCTTATCGAAAAAGACTTAGTAGGGATCCTCTGATCCCTACCATCCACTCACGCACCCACAAGTGCAACAACACAAATATAAGCAAGCAGTAAACGCAATTCCCAAAGATTCTCAAATTCCGATATAAAACACATGCATTTGTAAATGCAACAGGTACAACTCTAAAATCACTCCACCATGGAGTCCACAATCAGTGTCTCGGCTAAACACACGAACCACACGGTCGAATGCGGAAAACACCGACCCGCTGGGACCAAACAACAATCCCTCGGATAGCGCGCTGGCTACTTCGGCCTGTCTAGCTCTAAGTAGTTCTACTTCCCCTAGCAACGAGTGACATTCCGAATGTACCACTCCCACACCGGTACTAGCTATACCCCGGGTACATCAGGTGACCTCTCTAAGCGTCACCCCACCACTCCCACACCGGCGCCGTGTCACTCCCACACCGACATAGGATGCCTAAGCGCTCACAACTGTCACTCTAACTCTATGATCGCACAAAATGCAACACAGTGAGATCCGATCACGTGGAAATCCTCATCCTCGAAATACATTGTTAGCCAAACTATCTAACAATGTACATATATTAATTGTGTGAATTAATGAGGTTCTATTTTGAATCGTGTCGCCCGTGGCCGACGTCATTCAAGTCCCTTAAATTGGTTCGCACGGAAACTGGCCTCGGGAGATGGACCTAAATAGCGTTGCCCATGGTTGACGTCATTTAAACGGCGTCACCTGGTCGCGACATTATTTATCACCCGAAAATCGAACTGCCCTTTGACATCTGGGTCTAAATCGCGTCGCCCGTGGCCGACACCATTTACAAATGGCGTCGCCCTGACTCGACGTCATTTAGTGCCCGAAGTAGGATTTTCTTGCGTCCTCCCCCGAGCCATAAAATGGGATTCCTCCTCCTAAAACCATCCTAAAACACCCAAAATAGAGAAGAGGGAGGGGAATCCAAATAACCATTTTAAATCCCACCGTTCCTCATTTTATAAAACGAGCATTTTACCCAAAAATCCCCTAAAACATGCTCCAAAATGAGAAAAAAATATGGTTTTAAGCAAAACATCACGAGGATCCTCACCCTACCGGTTACTTGAACTCCTCCTCGCTCCTAGCCGCCAAACCGCCATGCTACGAGCCACCGTCGGTACCGTCGTGGACGCCGTCACTCCACCGGGACGTCGGCCGCCGTCCGGAGAGAAATGCTTTGCGGAGGAGATGGTGGTGGTAATAGTGGAAGTTAGGAGGTTGATGGAGTGGAGGAATAGGGGGAGGAAAGGAAGGAGAAGGGGAAGGGGGCGTCGTAGGTGTTCGGAGAGGAGGGGGAGGAGAGAGAGAGTGATGGAGAGAATGAGGGAAAGGAAAGAGGACTTCAGAGCGTCAACCGAAATAGGCTAAAAACGTGTCGTTCATGAACGATGCCAATCAGATGACAGGACGGGGTCGTACACTGGCCGATATCTGAATCGCGTCGTCCATGCAAGACGTCATTCAGACAACACGACTGGGCCGTACACACACGCCCCCACGCGGCACCCCCACATGTTTCCTAAATGGCGTCCCCCTAGGCCGATGCCTAACAAATCGCGTCGAGCTTGTGCCCCAGCCCCACAAGGGCCTGAACCAAGGGGTCCGACACCGAAACCGACTCGATAACCGGATCCGAAACCTCAGTCCTTACATTCTCCCCCACTTAAAGAATTTCGTCACCAAAATTACCGCTTATAGAAATAACAAGGTTGAAGATGATGGTACAAGCTTACAAGAAAAGATAGAAACTGTTCCCTCATCTCATCCTCTCGCTCTCAAGTCGCCTCGCCTCCAGAGCGATGTTGCCAAATCACCTTAACCAGAGGAACAACCTTGTTCTGAAGGATTTGCTCCCTGCGATCCTTAATACGCATTGGAAATTCTGGAAAGGACAAGTCCTTAGCGACCTCCAACTCTGAGAAGTCCAAGACATGAGACGAATCATGAACATGCTTTCTCAGCAAGGAAATATGGAACACATCGTGCACTCTTGCAAGACTAGGTGGCAAGGCTAGCTGATACGTCGTTTCCCCAATTTGAGCAAGAATGAGAAAATGCTCAATATATCACGGACTCAACTTACTCGCTTCCCGAATCTCATCACACCCTTGGAAGGTGAGACTCAGAGAAACACGTGGCCCCCAACCTCGAACTCAAGCGGTCTCCTACGGATATCTGCATAACTCTTCTGCCTGCTCTGAGCTGTAGTCAGCCTCTACTGCACCACTCTGGCAACCTCGGCACACTGCTGTACCAACTCTGGCCCTACTATCTGCCTCTCGCCAATCTCAGACCAATTCATAGGAGATCGACACGGCCGTCCGTACAATGCCTTATATGGCGCCATACCGATACTAGAATGATAACTGTTGTTGTAAGCAAACTCCACCGAAGATAAGTGCTGCTCCCAAGAACCTCCCTAATCTAGGCAACAAGTCCTGAGCATATCCTCTAGTGTCTGAATGGTCCTCTCTGACTGCCCATCAGTCTCGGGATGGTAAGCCGAGCTGAAAGCTAACTGCGTACCCAAGGCCTTCTGAAAACTCCTCCAGAACCTAAAAGTAAATATCAGATCTCAATCTGACAAGATGGATAAGGGCACCCCATGCAGAGAGATGATTCGGTCTACAAACAACCTAGCCAACTTACCGACTGACCAGTCCTTCCTAATAGCTAGAAAGTGCGCTGACTTGGTCAATCGATCAACAATAACCCAAATCGCGTCTCTCTTGCCGGGTGACACGGGAAATCCTATCACAAAGTTCGTAGTCACATATTCCCATTTCCATTCTAGGATCGGTAATGGCTGCAATAACCCTCTTGGTCTCTGGTGCTCTGCCTTAACCTGCTGACAAGTTAGACACCTTGCCACATACTCAGCCACATCCTTCTTCATACCAAGCCACCAAAAGTGCCTCCTCAAACAATGATACATCTTAGTCGTTCCGGGATGCACTGCATATCTAGAACGATGCGCCTCATCTAGGACATTCCTGCGCACCTCTTCCTTTGCTGGAACATAGAGTCTGCCTCTAAATTTGACCGTGCCGTCATCCCACAACTCTACCTCTGATATCTGGAGAACTTGTGGTAACTCTGCATCCGCCCTCTGAGCCTCGATCACATAATGGTACGCCGCTGGTCTCATGGTCAAGCTGGTCAACACGGCTCTGTCAACCTCTCGAGGAATCCTAAAGGAAGATTCCATAACCTGCTCATATAACCTACATTCCTGAATCATAAGATGTGATACGATCGTCTTCCGACTCAAAGCATTCGCCACCACGTTCGCCTTGCCCAGAGGATAAGAAAGGTCGAGATCATAATCTTTGATAAACTCCATCCACCTGCGCTGCCTCAAGTTCAGATCTTTCTGCGTGAATACATACTTCAGGCTCTTGTGATCAGTGAAGACTTGAAATTTCTCTCCATATAAATAGTGCTGTCAGATCTTCAGTGCAAATACTACATCCGCCAACTCCAAGTCATGAGTGGGGTACTTCTCCTCATGCTTCTTCAGCTGCCTAGAAGCATAGGTCACAACCTTACCATGGTGCATCAAAACCACACCCAAACCTCGACGAGATGCATCTGAGTAAACCACGAATCCACCTGAACCCGATGGAAGCACCAGAACTGAAGCCGAAGTGAGACGAACCTTCAACTCAGCAAAGCTCTGCTCGTACTCTTCGCTCCATGCGATACGAACACCCTTACGAGACAATCTCGACAAAGGGGCCGATATGGAAGAAAAATCATGGACAAACCGTCTGTAATACCCTGCTAACCCCAGGAAGCTCTTGATCTCAATCACTGACGTCGGTCTGCCCCAGTCCATCACTGCCTCAATCTTGGCTGGATCTACAGTAATGTCGTCACTAGAAATGATATGGCCCAGGAAATGCACCTTATCTAGCCAGAATTCATACTTACTAAATTTGGCATCGAGTTGGTGCTCTCTCAGAACTTACAACACCACTTGAAGATGCGTGCCATGCTCTTCTTCAGAAGAAGAATACACCAAAATATCATCTACAAACACCACCACAAACTGATCCAGGTAGGCCCTGAAGACCCAATTCATCAAATCCATAAAAGCCGCCGGAGCAGTGGTCAAGTCGAAAGGCATAACCAAAAACTCATAATGTCTGTACCGAGTCTTAAAAGCCGTCTTACTCACATCAGCGTCACGAATCCTCATCTGGTAATACCCTGACCTTAAGTCAATCTTCTAGAATACCTTGGTAGACTGCAACTGATCTATCAGATCATCGATTCTCGGAAGTGAGTACTTATTCTTCACCGTTACCTGGTTCAGCTGTTTGTAATCTATACACAGCCTCAAGGAACCATCCTTCTTCCTAACAAACAGAACTGGAGCACCCCACAGAGAAGTGCCAGAGCCAGAGCCATCCGATACGGGGCCTTAGACAAGGGCGCCGTATGTAGACACGCTAATTTTGACGTCATTTCGAGTAAATTTCATATCATACAATAATGCCTCAAAATGGTCTGATAATTAATCATTAATTAATTTTTATTAATCTTTTTGAGTGTCGGGTTTAACAGATGTGTTTAAGTTAATCAATTGAATTGATTTTAGTTCAATTTGAGTTAAAATATGAAGAATTCTAAAAGACGTCTACCAACGTGGACGCCATTTAGACTTTATTTTTATTTTAGCGATTAAATTTGAATTTTAATTAATTGATTTATTAACTAAAAGGCGTCTGGTAATGTCGACGCGTTTTAAGTTTCCTAAGTGATTTTAACTTCCCCTCCGGATGTTTATCCTTATCTTAATTAGTCTAAAAGACGTCTACACAAGTGGACGCGTTTTACCTAATAAAGATAAAGATAAGTTTTCCCGGATGTTTATCCTTATCTTAATTAGTCTGAAAGGCGTCATCCAAGGTGGACGCGTTTTAGATAATTACAGATAAAGATGAATTAATCAGTAATTATCTGTCGGTTAAGATGGATAAATTCGGAGTTTTCAAATGTTAATCGCGAACGCAAGAAATGCCTATAAATACCCTGCATGTTAAAAAAGGAGGAAAACAGAATTGAATTGAGTTGAGTCATAGCGTTATAGCGATTTGAAGATCGAAGCAACGTCGTAACGCCGGAGCGCTGCCATTTCCAGAAGTCGGCGTCCTTTCAAGATCTTCATCCTTTCAAAAGCTTCAACCAATTGGGCATAAGTTTTTCATTACTGCAATCATTTTTCATCTTCATTAGTTTCATTCTTCATATTCACTTCATGCAAACACACACCACAGCATAATCTTTCAAAAAACCTACTTGATCTAAGGGGTTTCAAGCCATTAAACAAGTGAGTTTGCTGTTTTAAATATGCTTAAAACCATGATTAGTTCAGATACTACTTCTATTTAAATTCTCATCATAGTTCTTCATTTTTCTTTTTCTGTCTCTGCTGCACTCAACAACAACAACAAGAGATCAAAAAGGGAAATCAAGCACAACTTCTGGACGATCCTCAACCTCAAATTCCACAGCAAGAACAAAAAGCAAAGAAAGGGCTCTCTTTCTTCAGCCGGCTGAGGAAGGGGAACCAAGGACTCAATTTTCCGCGTTTGAAAGGTAGGCGATCATACTCTCTTTTGAAACTTTTAAGTTAAAAGTTTCTGGCGATCACTGCACTTTAGTTGCTGTTTTTAATAGGTTAGTTTACACCTAAACAACATAGATATTTCATGTTAATCACACAGTCATTCTAAGCACCTACACCGTACCCGGTGCAAGCCCAATAGTGAACTCAACCTCCTGCTGAGGAGGAAGGCCAAGCAACTCGTTAGGAAACACATCAACAAAGTCACAAACTACAGGCACCTCTCAAGTACTAGAACCACTACTAACACCAGCTATGACTACTGAGGCAAGGAAAGCCTCATAGCTACCAACAAGTAACCTTTGGGCCTTAAAAGCATAAATAAGAATCCCACGAGAAGAGAACCTAATACCTTGGAAGTAAAAGGCCGGGATGCCCAGGATGGATAAGCGCACCCTCTTCCTGTGGCAGTCCACCTCGACATAGTAAACCTCCAACCAGTCCATACCCAAGATGACGTCAAAGTCGCGAATGGCAAGCACAACTAACTGGACAGGAAACTGATGACCCTCAATGGTTAAGGGAACCTCACTCATATAGTTATAAGTCAACATGAAATCCCCAGAAGGAACCTCAACCATCAACCCATCAGATAACTCATCAACATATGCAGAAAGAACATCTATGAACTACTCAGAAATAAAGGAATGCAAAGCATCCGAATCAATCAACACATGCGCGGAGTTCCCAAGGACAGAAAGTGTACCTTTCACCAGGTTGGACGCACGAGCCTCTTTCCTGGTGATAGCGAGAACTCTCTCCTGGGTCCTCGAGTCCCACCGTGAGTACCACCACAATGACGACAAACTGTTGGAAGTCTCTGATTTGCCTCCTACTGAGCGCTGGACATCTACTGACTTTGTTGGGTCTGCCTAGGTCTACTACTACCACTGCTGCTGCTGTTGCCACCACTGCCTCAAAAGAACCTCCTGAATCTGGAGCCGAGTGAAGACGATCCTGATCCAGAAGAAGGATCTGTTGCTGCTACTGTCTTCCCCTGGCCATTAGCTGGCCCCAGAGTAGCCAGTCCCCTCTCCTGAGCCGACTGATCGTGTTGTGCCTCTACTACTGCGGCACACTTAACTGCCGATGCCAAGTCCGTACAACAGTGGGACGCCATAAAACTCTTCAAGTTGGACCTCAGTCCGTCCACGAACCTCTCAGCCTGACACTCTTTGTCTCCTAAAATGAAGGGTATAAACCTTCCAAGCGAAACAAATTTCATCTGGTACTCGAGCACTGTCATGCTCCCTTGGGTCAACTCCATAAACTCCCTCTTCTTGGCCTTCTGGACATGCCTAGGGAAGTACTGCACATTGAACTCCTTCACAAATGTTTCCTATGAAATCTCCCTGAGATTCTTGTCTGCATAAGACAAACTCTTCAAAGTAGTCTACCAGTCATAGGCATCATCCTTCAACAAGAAGGTAGCCAATGGAGTTCTCTTAACTGCCGCGCAGTCCATGGTATCGAAAGTCTTCTCTAACTCCTTCAGCAAATGGACAACCTCATTAGGATTGGGATGACCGGTAAAATGAGGCGGCTTCAGCTTCAGGAATCTCTCCAGAGCAGCTGAAGGCCCTCCCCGAGTACTCTCACTAGGGTCTCGAGTCTGATATCTAGTCATCGTATCCATCATAGCCTTCATAAAATGCTCCATATTCGGCCTACTGGCCTCAGACCACTAAGAACATCTCCATGCTCCCTAATAACTGGCACTCTCTTCCTATGAGCCATTTAATCGCTTATAGTCACAAGAATCGAAAATTTCTAATTAGAACTCAAAACCTACACTACCGTTGTACATGTGCGGAATAATGTAATTATTTGCTGAAATTACGGTATTTAACCTAGTTATTCATCTATTTGCCAGATCGAATGCTCTGATATCAACTGTAACGACCCGCCACCCTATAATCGGGGATTCGATTACTAAATGAGTACCGAATCATTAAAAACTGAAGCCTAGCCAGGATCTCGATAAGTCTGGGAAATAAATGATAAATTAAGCTAAACATTCTACATCATATCGAATTGTAAAGGAAGTGCATGAATTAAAATTTATTACAATTCGACTCGACTCAGCAAATAATTACATATTCCAACTGAAAAGAAATAATTAAGTGTACAGGCCTGAAGGAAAAATAACAACTACATTGGGGCATACCCCGGAACAGTGGTTCCTGGCGCGCGACCCGAGACAAAACCCTCCATGCTACGCCTGCCTAGAATCCTCACCTGAAAACCGCAGGGGTGAGTCTCATCGAAAAAGACTCAATAGGGATCCTCCGATCCCCACCACCCACTCACGCACCCACAAGTGCAACAACACAAATATAAGCAATTAAATAAGTAAAGCAGTAAACGTAATTCCCAAAGATTCCCAAATTCCAATGTAAAGCACATGCATTTGTAAATGCAACAGGTACAACTCTAAAACCACTCCACCACGGAGTCCACAACTAGCGTCTCGGCTAAACACACGAACCACACGATCGAACATAGAAAATACCGACCCGCTGGGACCAAACAGCAACCCCTCGGATAACGCGCTGGCTACTCCGGCCTGTCTAGCACTAGGTGGTTCTGCTTCCCCCAACAACGAGTGACACTCCGAATGTACCACTCCCACACCGGTACTAGCTATACCTCGGGGTACACCAAGTGACCCTCTTTCTAGGTGTCACCCCACCACTCCCATACCGGTGTCGTGTCACACCCACACCGACACAGGGTGCCTAAGCGCTAACAATTGTCACTCTAGGTCCACGATCGCACAAAACGTAACACAGTGCGATCCGATCATGTAGAAATCCTCGTCCTCAAAATATATTTTTAAGCATGCATTTAACCAAACTATCTAACAATGTAAACACATGTTAATTGCATGAATTAATGAGGTTCTGTCTTGAATTGCGTCGCTCGTGGCCGACGTCATTCAAGTCCCCTAAACTGGTTCACATAGAAACTACCCTCGGGAGATGAGCCTAAATAGCGTCGCCCATGGTTGACATCATTTAAACGGCGTCACCTGGTCACGACGTTATTTACCACCATTTACAAATGCCCTTTGGCATCTGGGCTTAAATCGCGTTGCCCATGGCCGACACCATTTACAAATGGCGTGGCCCTGGCCCGACGTCATTTAGCGCCCGAAGCAGGATTTTCCTGCGTCCTCCCCTGAGCCATAAAATGGGATTCCTCCTCCTAAAACCGCCCTAAAACACCCAAAATAGAGAAGGGGGAAGAGAATCCAAATAACCATTTTAAAACCCACCGTTCCTCATTTTATAAAACGAGCATTTCACCAAAAAATCTCCTAAAACATGCTCTAAAGTGGGGAAAAACATGGTTTTAAGCAAAACACCGTGAGGATTGTCACCTTTCCGGTTACTTGAACTCCTCTTAGCTCCTAGCCGCCGAACCGCCACACCACGAGCCGCTATCAGTACCGCCGTGGACACCGTCACTCCACCGGGACGTTGGCCGCCGTCCGGAGAGAAATACACTGCGGAGGAGATGGTGGTGGTAGTGGTGGAAGTTAGGAGGTTGATGGAGTGGAGGAAGAGGAGGAATAGGGGGAGGAAAGGAAGGAGAAGGGGAAGGGGGCGTCGGAGGTGTTCGGAGAGGAGGGGGAGGAGAGAGAGAGTGATGGAGAGAATGAGGAAAAGGAAAGAGGGCTTCGGAGCGTCAACCGAAACAGGCTAAAAATGCGTCGTTCCTAGACGACGCCAATCAGACGATAGGATGGGGTCGTACACTAGCAGATGTCTGAATCGCGTCGTCCATGCAAGACGCCATTCAGACAACACGACCGGGGCCTTACACACACACCCCCACGCGGCACCCCCGCATATTTTCTAAATGGCGTCCCCCTAGGCCGACGCCTAACAAATCGTGTCTTGCAAGCTCGACGCGAAAAAGAGCCCATGCCCTAGCCCCACAAGAGCCCAAACCAAGGGGTCCAACACCGAAACCGACCAGATAACCGGATCTGAAACCTCAGTCCTTACAAATATGCTCCACAGGAAGTCTGTTGCCTCTGAACAGGATGTCATTATGTTCCCTTTACAAACTCCAACAGATTGCATGTGGTAATAGTCTCAGGATCTTACCATGATCAACCGGACCCTTATTTGAACTTCGAAATCAATGCCATGCAGTTGCTAAGGAAGTTAGATTAACTTTGTAATTGAATACATGAATCCTTCAGCTCCATCAGTTCACATTCGTCTATCTATAAATTGAAATGGTGCATCCCAGTTGTGTCACCCGTAACCTTTGAGCCTGTCTTCCCTTTTCCTGATTTCATTAAAATCTCCCAAAACACACTATGTTAAGGATAACTTAATTTTGCATTCTACCAATTCCTTGCATAGGACCTGTCTCCAATTAATACTATTAGGTCCCATAAACACCTGACAACATCCATCATTGATCCCCAATATTCAAAAGCTAACCCTCCACATATTCAAATCCCAAGCTATCAGTATACCTCTATATGATCCTTCCTCTCTTGCTTTTATCTACCTCTCTAAAACCATTTACCATCTTTGCCATGTTTTTGGTGAACATTCCATACTTAGTTTACTATAGACATAAAATGTAACAACCCGTATAAGAAGATGTTAAATAGACTAAATCAATAGACTACTAACAACACTAACTAGCCATTTTTTGGAGTTCGAGTTGAAAAGAACTTTAAAGTTAAGCGTGCTTGGTTGGGAGAAATCCCATGATAGATGACCTTCGTAGGAAGTCTACCAACTAGCACAGTTGTTAGGCTAGTTAGCTGATTGGGTCGTTACAAATGGTATTAAAGCCTGACACCAGGCGCAAGTGAGGGAGCTAAGTGCCACATAGGGCAAAGTACTACAATATGGGAGCCACCTCTTGAACCCATATGAGACAAAGTGCTACATAGTGGGAGTTACCTCTTGAACCTGTGGAGGCCATCTTTAGAATCCCACCTGCCTGGTCTTTGGAAATAGTTGTGATACAGTGACGAGGACGTCGCCTATCTAAGGGAGATAGAATGTCACACCCCATATAAGAATATGTTAAATAGACTAAATCAGTAGACTACTAATAACACCGACTAGCCACTTTTCGGAGCTCGAGTTGGAAAGAACTCCGAAGTTAAGCATGCTCGGTTGGAAGAAATCCCATGATGGGTGACCTTCTTGGGAAGTCTACCAATTAGCACAGTTGTTGGGCCAGTTCGATAATTGGGTCATTATAAATGGTATCAGAGCTTGACACTAGTTAGAAGTATGAGAACTAAGTGCCACATAGGATAAAGTGATACATTATGGGAGCCACCTCTTGAACCCATATAGGACAAAATGCTACATGGTGGGAGCCACCCCTTAAACCTGTGGGGGCCACCTCTAGAATCCTATGTGCCTGGTGATCTAGAATAGTTGTGATATAGCGGCGAGGACGTTGCCTCTCTAAGGCGGATAGATTGTGACACCCCATATAAGAAGATGTTAAATAGACTAAATCAATAAACTACCATCAACACCAGCTAGCCACTATTCAGAGGTTGAGTTGGAAAGAACTCTGAAGTTAAGTGTACCCGATTAGGAGGAATCCTAGGATGGGTGACTTTCCTGGAAAGTCTACCAATTAGCACAGTTGTTGGGCAAGTTAGCTGATTGGGTCGTTACACAAAATCCTTACGGGATGTCATCTCGCGAAACTTCGCATAGCCTTTTGCTTAGCCTGTTCATGCAAGCATTTGATATTCCACAATGCAATATTCATCTTGCTAACACTATACCTCTTTATGACCCCTGTGAAGGTCTCATTAGATCACCTATAGTCTGAAGCAAGCTACGTAACTCCCGATTTCTTACTTTCTTAAATCCTACCACTCCAACGTCAGCACACACCTTCCGAAATTTCCCTGTTTTACCTTCTATATTCATCCCTAACCCAGCCACCTTTATTACAAGCTCCTCGTTTCCCCAATCATGAAGAAAATTCCCCTTACTTAGATCTTCCACATTTACACACCCTACAAATGCGAACTCATCTTCCTTAGCTTACTATCCACGGCTTTGTATTAGACGATGATGGTCCGACTGGCTTGGCTCCTTCAGGGAAGGTGACAAAGGAAGATGGGACTCATTAGGGGGAAGAAGTAACAACTCCTTGCCTGGCAAAGATGCATGCACATACGACATCGAATCATCGTTGCCAACCTTGGACTCCTCCTTTCTCGTGATCTTCACCCCGATCTTCTACAGATTCGCTGTCCTCATTAGGCATCTTCGTTGCCAAGCTTGATGATCCCGAATTGCCTACCTTCCTCCGACTTCTTCTATACATGAGTAACCCCCTCCGTCTCTCCTACTTCTACTTCCCCATCTCAGCACAGAGCCCTTCTATAACATGCGAGGAAAATATATCAATTGCCCTACACCATGCCTCATTCCCCTTTTTGACCAATCTATCCTTAGCCGACATAGCAACCAACGGCTCCAATTCAATCTGAAAAAGGGTACTCAAGTCTTTTACAACACCAACGTTCGACTAATCTCAACCGGTTCTGCCGATAACTAATTAAGTATGAATGCCACCTCAGTCGACTAGTCTAATTCAATTGGTTCATTAGACAACTTAGACTCCTACGGCTTGTGACAACCTGATTCATCTGAGTTGACTTGGCCCAACTAGGTCTTCTTCCTCCCTCCGTTAGAGTCTTGGAAAACCTTAGCCACCCTTTATTACTCAATGATCTCCTCCTTGTATGTCCACTGTTAGGATTGAAGTTTTGGATATGGTTATCGGGTCAGTTTTGGGGTCGGACCCCTTGGTTTGGGCCCTTATGGGGCTGGGGCATGGGTTCCTGTTTCGCGTCGAGCTTGCGAGACGTGGTTCAAACGGTGTCCAGCAAGGTGGACGCGTTTTAGGTTGTGCCACGTGGGCGCCACGTTGATTGGTTTTGGGCCGCGGGAGTACGGCCCTGGTCTTATCGTCTGAATGGCGTCTTGTATGGACGACGTTATTTAAAGTACGGCCCTGGTTTGTCAGTGTACGGTCCGGACTTGTCGTCTGAATGACGTCGGTCTTGGACGACGCGTTTTACCTAGTTTCGGTTTGACCCCGCGAACCCTCCCTCCTTTCGCTCATTCTCTCCTTCCTCTTCTCTTTCCTCTCTTCCCTCCGACCCTCCGGCTCCCTTTCCCCTTTCTCCTTCCTTTCCTCTCCCCATTCCTCCTCTCCCTCCACTTCATTAACCTCCTAACTTCCTCCACTACCACCACCACTTCCTCCGGATGACAGCCGACGTCTCGGTGGAGTAACGATGTCCATGGCGGTACCGACGGCGGCGTGTGGCGAGGTGGGTTGGCGGCTTGGAGCTCGGAGGAGTTCAAGTAACCGGTAGGGTGACGATCCCCGTTGTATTTTATTTAAAACTATGTTTTTTTCTGCTTTGGAGCATGTTTAGGAGATTTTTAGGGTGAAAATACTAATTGCATGTAATGAAGAATTGTGAGTTTTTAATGGGTATTTAGGTTCTCCTCCTCCCTCTCTATTTTTATGGTGTTTTGTGAGAATTTGGGGGAGGCCGGAGGAGAACCTGTCTGTCAGGGTTAAAAGGCGTCTGGGGACAGCGACGCCATTTAAAAGGCGGCTTCCACCTATAACGCCATTTAACCCCAGATAACAGATTATGTCTCTGGATTGAATAGCGTCCAGAGACAGCAACGCCTTTTAAACGGCGACTTCCGTGCACGACGCTTTTTAAGTTCAGATCACCCCTAGGCCTGTCTCTGTTTCTGTCGTTATTAGGCGACTAGGGATAGCGACGCCTTTTAAACGGCGACCCGTTTAAACGACGTGTTTTAGACCTTTTTCCGAGGCCAGATTTCACATGAACCAGTTTAGGAGTCTTGAATGATGTCGACCTTGGGCGACACGATTCAAGATAGAATCTCATTAATTCTTGCAATTAACATGTGTTTACGTTGATAGATAGTTTGGTTAATTGCATGTTTGAGAACATACTTGAGGACGATGATTTCTACGTGATCGGATCGCACCGTGTTGCATTTTGTGCAATCGTGGACCTAGAGTGACAGTTGTTAGCGCTTAGGCACCGTGTGTCGGTGTGGGAGTGACACGGCGCTCGTGTGGGAGTGGTGGGGTGATGCCTAGAGAGAGGGTCACCTGGTGTACCCCGGGGTATAGCTAGTACCGGTGTGGGAGTGGTACATTCGGAGTGTCACTCGTGCTAGGGGATGTAGAACCATCTTGAGCCAGGTCAGGCCGGAGTAGCCAGTATGCTATCCGAGGGGTTGCTGTTTGGTCTTAGCAGGTCGATGTTTTCCGCTTCGGCCGTGTGACTTGTGTATTTGGCCGAGACGCTAGTTGTGGACTCCGTGGTAGTTTCAGAATCGTACATGTTACTGTTATAAATGCGTATGTTTTATATCGAAATTTAAGAATTGTGTTACTGCTTTATTTAGTTAAATTGCCTATATTTGTGTACTGCACTTGTGGGTGTGTGAATGGGTGGTGGGGATCGAAGGATCCCTACTGAGTCTTTTTCGATGAGACTCACCCCCTGCGGTTTTCAGGTGAGGGTTCCAGGCAGGCGTAGCGAGGAGAGTGCTGCCTTGGGTTGCGCGCCAGCAGCCGCTGTTCCGGGGTATGCCCCGATGTAGTTGTTATTTCCTTTTTTGGCCTGTATGCTTAATTATTTCTTTTTCAGTTGGAGTATGTAATTACTTACTGAATCGAGTCGAATTGTAATAATTTTTAATTTCTACACTTCTTTTACAATTCAATGTGATGTGGATGTTTAGATTAGTTTATCATTTATTTCTCATACTTATCTAGATCCTGATTTGGCTCTAAATTTAATGATTCGGTACCCATTTAGTAATCGGATCTTCGATTATAGGGTGGCGGGTCGTTACATCCACTGTCTCTCCTCCCCCTTAGCATCTGGCATGGATTCCATCTCCATAGGAATCCAGAATATCCAATCTCCCTATCGAAGCCCTACCCCTTAGGGAGTACTTGTCCTTTGTTCCACTGCAACTTAGACTCGAGCATAAACAAGAAACTCCCAATTGATCATCATCTTGTCCACCTTCTTAATCCACTCAGATGAAGAAACAATCACCTTGAAGACCTTAATATCCCAAAGATGCAGAGTTTGGTTCAATTGATTAATCAAACAACTTAAACTCCTGTGGCTTGTGACGACCTGATTAATCTGAGTTAATTTGGCCCAACTATGTCTTCTTCCTCCTCCTGTTAGAGTCTTGGAAAACCTTAGCTGCCCTTTATTTACTCCATGACCATGTTCTTGTACATCCACTGTTTGTCCTCCCCTTTAGCATCTAGCATGGATTCCATCTCCACAGCAATCCAGAAGATCTCATCTCCCCATCGAAGCCTTACCCCTTAGGGAATAGTTGTCCCATGTTTCATTGCAACTTGGGCTCGTGCATAAGCAAGAAATTCCCAATTGATCGTCATCTTGTCCACCTTTTAATTCATCCAAATGAAGAAACAATCATCTCGAAGACCTTAATATCCTACAAGTTCAGAGTTTGTGAGCACTAGTCACCGGATGCCAAGCACTCCAACTAATGTTATTCCTCTTCCGCTCGAAATTCTTCATTGATGAAAGCTCTTGAAACAAAGCTAATGAAGGACACCACAACAAAACATGTTTCTCATTAATTCTACAAATCCATTCGTTCTGTAACGACCCGCCATCCTATGACCGGAGACCTGGTCACTAAATGGATGTCGGCCCATTAACTGTAGGTTCATACCAGGATCTTATTCGCACATCTGGAGGAGTAAGCGTTAAACAAGATTAAATATAACATTCATACGGACTACAAGGGGTACAGTGCGCAAGAAGTAAAGTAACAATGTCCGTACACAGTCCAATAATAATTACATGTCCAACAATTTAATTAAGTACAGGCAGAAATAAAGTACAACAACATCGGGGCATACCCCGGGAACTGAGATAGCTGCTGGTCCGCACACCAAGGAGAACGCCACGCGCCGCCACACGCCACAAGGTCTACACCTGAAAACGCAGGGAGTGAGCCACACCAAAATTGGGCTCAGTAGGGATCATCCGATCCCCTGCCTCCCACACACACACCCACAAGTGTAGTAACAAAGATACAGGTAATAGGGCAAGTAAAGCTGTCACACACTACTCCTAAAACCTCGATATGAACCAAGTGCCTTCGGAATGTAACATGCATAATTCTAAAGTCATACTATCAGGGAGCCTACAACTCCCGTCTCGGCAAAACACGTCAACCACTCCTCCACAAGTGGGAAACACCAACCACACAGCCGTAAGTGGGAAAACACCGTCCACACAAGCACAAGTAGGAAACACCGACCCGCTGAGACCAAACAGTAACCCCTCGGATAGCACGCTAGCTACTCCGGCCAAACAGGCTCAGGTGGTTACTCCTTCCCTCAGCACGAGTGACTCTCCGAATGTACCACTCCAACACCGGTACTAGCTGACCCCGGGGTTCACCAGGTGACCCTCTCTCACTAGGCGTCACCCCGCCCACGCCCCCACCGGCGCTGTGCTCACGCCCCCACCAGCACAGGGTGATAAAGTGCTACAATGTCACTCCAGGTCCACAGTAACTCAAAACACCAAAACCCAGCACGGTACGATCCGGTCACGTGAAAAGCCCGCGATCGCACTACACACAATGCAGTGCCATCTGGTCACGAAGAATCCATGTATACTAAAGCATGCACTAACCAACTATCTAGCAGTATGAATACATTTTACTGGCATGAATTAGTGTTGTTCTGTCTTGAATCGCGTCGCCCAAGGCCGACGCCATTCAAGCTCCCTAAACTGGTTCATAAAACAGAGGCCACGGAAATCTGGCCTAAAAGGCGTCGACACCAGCGGTCGCCTTTTAAAAACGCGTCGACATCCTTCGACGCCATTCATCAGATAAATCCAGAATTTCGGGAAAACAGTACCCAGGGGATTTCTGCCTTAAAAGGCGTCATGGTCGCCCGACGCCATTCGAATCGCGTCGCCCGACCATGACGTCTTTTAGTCCCAGAATTCCGAGCTGACGGACCCTCAGTCGGGGTAATTTCCTGCCTAAATGGCGTCATGGTGGCTCGACGTCCTTCTAAAAGGCGTCGACCACCCATGACGTCATTTAGCGCCAGAACCCCTAGCCTGACAAACCTTGAACAGGGGAGGTTTCTGCTCTAAAACGCGTCGTACTGTCCCGACGTCCTTCTAAAAGGCGTCGACCAGGCACGACGCCGTTTAGCGCCAGAAACCTGGTTCTCTGGTTCGAACCGAGGGTTTCTCCCTTAACCCAAAATACCCCGAAAAAGCCCCAAAACGGAAAGGGGGAGGAAGAGAAGTAGATCCACCACAACATGCTACAAAACCACATTCACAAACGCGACCAAGCCCACAAGAATACCCCCTAAACATGCTCAATCTAGCCCAAAACACATCAAACCACGCCTAGGAGAGCACGAGCAACATATACAAGGTTCGTCCCCCTACCGGATACTTGAACTCCTCCTGGCTCCGTGTCGCCCAACCGCCGCGTCGCAGACCGCCGCCGGTACCCCCGAGAACGTCGCCACTCCGCCGGAACGTCGGCCGCCGTCCGGAGAATGGAACGCCGCGAAGGAAGTGGTGGTGGCAGAGGTGAGAGGTAGGGAGGCGTTGGAGTGGTGGAAGAGGAAGAAGAGGAAGGGAAAGGGGAAGAGAGGGGGTCGGAGGAGGCGGAGAGGGAGGGGAGAGAGAGTGAGAGGTGAGAAATGAGGGAAAGAAAGGAGGGCTCGCGGGGGTCATCAGAAACTACCTAAAAACGCGTCGAGCAAGACGGACGCCTATCAGATGACAGGACGTGCCGTACTGACAGCTGTCTGAAACGCGTCGACCACCATGGACGCCGTTCAGCTGACATGTCAGGCACCGTACACTGACATCGCAGGGTGTCAGTCTGAATCGCGTCGTCCATCATGGACGCCGTTCAGAC
This sequence comes from Zantedeschia hybrid cultivar, assembly GCA_030544215.1. Taxonomy (NCBI): domain Eukaryota; kingdom Viridiplantae; phylum Streptophyta; class Magnoliopsida; order Alismatales; family Araceae; genus Zantedeschia; species Zantedeschia hybrid cultivar. The sequence goes on from JARZZO010000009.1 coordinate 50,359,084, forward strand.
GACAAGACAGGGGCCGTACTCTCGCGGCCCGAAACCCCCCCACGTGGCACCCACGTGGCACAACAGAAATTCGCCTAAATGGCGTCCACCTATCCAGACGCCGTTTGAAAGGCGTCGTGATCCTCCGACGCCATTCAGAGGAAATTCTCCAGACCCCACAAGGTCCGACCCAGGGGATCCGGCCCGAAACCGAACCGAAAACCGAACCCGAAACCTCAGTCCTTACACGTTCGCCATCTCTGACCATCTATGTTGAACCCCAACAAGGAGGTCCACGGGTTGGAAGGATATTTAGGCTGAACCCCATAAACACTTGTTGCAGAAGTTCTAGTTACTACGAAATGCAAAGAACTCTAGTGCCTATACACAGGAAGCTTTCACCTTAACCTCCTTAGGGACAAATCCTTCCATCACAGAGACTCTAACTTCCATGCCCTGTTTTCAAATGAAGTCGAAGATACCCTGCCTTTCCACCTAGCCAAGGAATACCATCTCCCATAGTTGGTACACTGATGACCCACTCTCATACATCTCCAGCAAACCAACACATTACGACACTCTTCGACCTTATGATCAAACCCTAAGCACCGAAAGTACCTACCATAAAGAAGCCCACTCCTTATAAATTGTCCTCAACGACCATCTCCCACTCCTTTCCTTCCTACATTCCTCCCTTCATCTCTCCGCCTTGAAACAAACACCCCTTCTCTCCTCCTCTCTCCAGGACTCCCATCTCCTTGCCCCGCATCTCCTCACCTATCCACTCCTTATCTCTCCTCGCGCTACACTCCTCCCCTCATCTCTCCGCCGTGAATTTGTGTAGATACCTAGATACGAATATACATGCCATACACTAACACAGAGGGTAAGTACTAGGAATGGACATGTAGGGATACACATGGTCGGCACTTGTGTGTTCCCCTCACTGCTATGAGGTCCTTTGACTCTTTGAGAATGTTCTTAAAGCCCTTGAAGAAACAACATTACACAAGAAAAGATTAGGGGAAGGGGATTAAATCGAATGTTTAAGTTAGTTTATTGTGTTTGAAAATGAGAACAAAATACATTTGGGGTAATGAATCATCATGCAAGGTGCCTTATTTGAAGTACAATTAAGAGTTTGATTGAAATTCTAATTCAAAACTAGAGTGATACTTAAACTTTTTGTTTTGGCAATATACTAGAATATTATCTAGTTCTAAAGGAAAAACAAAATACATTTGAAGTCATAGTTCATTATGCAAGGTGTCTTATTTGAGGTCCAATTAACTCTTTGATTAAAATTCTAATTCTATACTAGAGTGATAGTTTAACAACATAAGTTTAGAATATAATTGCCTCATTTTAGGACTAAGTCCTGCATGGTTTTGATTAAGGAGAAGCATCAATGTAGAACATTAATATAGATAAGATTTGCAGTTCTTAGTACATAGTTGGAGGCATTAAGTCGAGGGCAACTCGACAGTATCTTAGCAGCACTGCTCGAACCTCGATGAATTCTTTTCAGGTAAAGCGATACATTCCTACTTCTCCTTTAGCTTCTATAACTTTAATATAAGATTTGTAGTTCTTATTAAGTAGAAGACATCTACTTGAAGTTCTACTATCCACTAGTAGATCAAACGTAATCAGCTGTCTTCTTTCCAAGGCTACACTAGAAATGAATCCAAGATCAAGTGCATGGTGGTTTTGCTTCAAACATATATGAAAAATCTCAAATTATGGAATAGTATGAGCCATAAACTGACCAAGAAAATGGACAAGGCTCATGATGCAGATTTTTCCTTCTTTTTGGATGTCTTTCATAAGATGCTTCTTGTTTGTTACCTTTGATATTATCTTGTTAGAATATGCAATTATGCACATCATTTGGGTATATAGCTCTTCATCTACATATTCAAGTTCATTTTGTATTTTTGTTTCATATATTGACATTGTCTCTAATGCATAGGATGTATTTTGAATGCTTTGCATTTTGAAACAGCTCACAGTTTTGTCTCAAATTGAATTCTTCCTAGTATTCATTAGATCTTCATAGCTGATTTGAGGTTGGTCCCAGTAGACACGCGTGTAGCTTCTGCTCTCTGGGTTAGAATTATTTGGCACCATGAATGGATCATCCATGTTACTAGTGTAATTACTGTGCTCACTTGCTTGATTATGTGACAACATTATCTACCTACAGAGGAAATAAAGAAAATTTGACAGATAGTTCAATTAATTCAGACATCTTGAATTAGCTCCCACTATTTTTCAATAGACTATATAAATCTCTATATACAAAATGAAAGACACTGGCGGTCTCCTAGTGGGGATCAAAATCTCATCAACTTATGCATGTGACCTTATGGTTGTACAACAAACCCATGATGATTGATGAGCAGTCATCTTATGACAATTGCACCCATTGCAATATCTGATCATATTTTGGCTGTCCAATTCCAGTGATCTTGTGGTAGTATAACAAATCATATAATTGAGTTAAGTCACACTATCGTTACTTAGTGAGCATAGTTTCGTAATACAGTCTTTATGGTAGTTCACCAAAGTTGCATCAGTTCTAACCAAACAGGTCTTGTGATAGCACAACAAACCTACATGATCAAGGTCCAAGCTAAACCTATAACGATGGAAGGCCACACGGATCTTTCTAAAAGTTTTCAGGTTCACAACTTAAATTTAGATAGAGGGATTTTGATTTTATCTTTGGTCTCATCTTAGGTGATTAATATATGTAAATATGTATGTAACGACCCGCCACCCTATAATCGGGGATCCGATTACTAAATGGGTACCGAATCATTATTTTGAAACCAAACCAAGATCTAGATAAGTCTGGTAAATAAATAATTAACTAAGCTAAACATTCACATCGCATTGAATTAAAAAGGAAGTGCAAGAATTAAAAGTTATTACAATGCGACTTGACACAGCAAATAATTACATACTCAAACTGAAAAGAAATAATTAAGCGTACATGCCAGAAAATAAAATAACAACTACATCGGGGCATACCCCGGAACAACGGCTGCTGGTGCGTAACCCAAAGCAGCACTCTCCTCGCTAAGCCTGTCTGGAACCCTCACTTGAAAACTGCAGGGGTGAGTCTCAACAAAAAGACTCAGTAGGGATCCTTCGATCCCCACCACCCACTCACGCACCCACAAGAGCAGTAACACAGATAAAGGTAAAGTAAGCAAGTAAAGTAGTAATTACTACTCCTAATTCTCGATATAAACCACATGCATTCGGAATGTAACATGCATATCTCAGAAACTATTCTACCAGGGAGCCTACCACCAACGTCTCGTCAAAACACGTCAACCACACAACCAAACATGGGAAACACCGATCCGCTGAGACCAAACAGTAACCCCTCGGATAGCACGCTACCTACTCCGGCCCAACTGGCTCAGGTGGTTACTCCTTCCCTCAACATGAGTGACACTCCACAGGTACCACTCCAACACCGGTACTAGCTAACCCCGAGGTACACCAGGTGACCCTCTCTCTAGGCGTCACCCCACCACTCCCACACCAACGCTGTGTCCCTCCCACACCGACACAGGGTGGCAAGCACTACAACTGTCACTCTAGGTCCACAATCGCACGAAACACAACACAGTGCGATCCGATCACATAAAAATCCTTATCCTCGAGTACGATTTCAAACATGCAATAAACCAAACTATCTAACAGTGTGAAGATATGTTAACAGCATGAATTAATGTGATTCTGTCTTGAATCGCGTCGCCCAAGGCCGACGCCACTCAAGCCTCCTAAACTGGTTCATGAAATCTCGGCCTCAGAATATGGCCTAAAACGCGTCGTTCTGGGAAGCCGCCATTTGAAAAGGCGTCGCTGTCCTTGGACGCCATTCACAACAGAAGTCCTCTCTCATAGAAACCGTTATCGGGACAATTTCTGCCTAAATGGCGTCGTGCTGGCCCGTTGCCATTCTGAATGGCGTCGTCCTAGCGTGACGTCATTTAGCGCCAGAAACCAGGTTTCTGCAGCTCGATCTGAGGGTCCCCTTTAACCCCAAATTCACCCCAAAAACATCCAAAACGGGAAAAATGAAAAGGGAAACCAATCCATCACAGGAAAACCTACGAATCCACATGCATAGAAACCACCATAATCATCAAGAAAGCCCTTTAACATGCTTATTCTACCCAAAACCCCATATACGCATCATGTTTCAAAGTGGGAAAACGTGATTTTAATTGAAACACCACGGGGATCATCACCCTACCGGTTACTTGAACTCCTCCAAGCTCCAAGCCGCCTACCGGCCTCGCCCCACGCCGCCGCCGGTACCGCCGTGGACGTCGTTACTCCACCGGGACGTTGGCCGCCGTCCGGAGAGAAAAATGCCGTGGAGGAGATGGTGGTGGTAGTGATAGGAGTTAGGAGGTCGATGGAGTGGAGGAAGAGAGGAAATGGTGGGAGGAAAAAGAGGAGAAAGGGAAAAACGTCGTCGGGTCGCCGGAGGAAGAGAGGAGAGAGAGGAGGAAGGAGGGAATGAGGAAAAGAAGGAGGGTTCGCGGGGTCAACCAGAAGCTGGGTAAAACGCGTCGTGCACTCCCGACGTCTTTCAGATGACAAGACCGGGCCGTACACTGACAAGTCAGGGTCGTACTCTGAAAGACGTCGTCCATCCAAGACGCCATTCAGACAATATGACCGGCGTCGTACTCTCGCGACCCAAGGCCAGTTCACGTGGCACAGCCTAAAACGCGTCTACATTGCTGGACGCCGTTTAAACCGTGTCTCGCAGGCTCGACGCGAAACAAAATAGAGTCTCAGCCCCATCAGGGCCTGAACTACGGGATCCAACCCCGAAAACTAACCCGATAACTGGATCCAAAAACCTCAATCCTTACATTCTCCCCCCCTTAAAAGAATTTCGTCCCCGAAATTGCCTACTACAATTAACGAGGTTGGAACATAAGGATACAAGCTCACAAGAGAACTTACGAGAAAAGGAGCGATACTGCCAAATCACTTTAACCAGAAGTACAACCTTGTTCCGAAGGACTTGTTCCCCGCGATCTTCAATATGTATTGGAAACTCTGGAAAGGACAAGTCCTCAGCGACTTCCAATTCTGAAAAATCTAAGACATGAGATGGATCCTTAACATATCTCCTCAACAAAGAAACATGGAACACATCGTGCACCCCTGCAAGATTGGGCGGCAAGGCTAGCTGATACGCCGCTTCTCTAATTCGAGTAAGAATGGGAAAAGGCCTAATATATCGCGGACTCAGCTTACCTCGCTTCCCGAATCTCATCACACCCTTGGAAGATGAGACTCGGAGAAACACGTAGTCCCCAACCTGAAACTTAAGTCGTCTCCTGCGGATGTCTGCATAACTCTTCTGTCTGCTCTGAGCTGCAGTCAATCTCTGCTATACCACTCTGGCAACCTCAGCACACTGCTGTACCAACTCTGGTCCCGCTATCTGCCTCTCGCCAATTTCAGACCAATTTACAGGGGATCGACACGGTCGTCCGTACAATGCCTCATAAGTTAGTTATTTATTTGATTTTCTTTCAAATTCTAAAACTGAGTGTGTTTATCATTTGTTTAAATTATGTTTAGAGACTTTGGTATTAATTATACAATAAGAAAGTATAGCGCACCTTAAATTAGACTCTACCATGCTGCAAAGATATACTACACATCTAAAATGACGCTCGTTATCAGAAATTCTGATCAAACTCTGATCCTATTGCAATACTTAGGATCCGTTTGTTTTCATGTAAAATAGGCTACATGGAAAGTTTTTTCTGAAAAGTATATCACAATTACATATTTGGTAGCCCGTAAAACTCTAGTCAATCGAAAACTTAATTCGTTGACTCCTCTTTTTCCTGATTTTGGCATCCATAAGATAAACCCAAATGCCCTTTTTCAAAGGAGCTGAATTTATTTTCATGAGCACCAGATGACGAATTTTGTTTTCATTTTCCTTGTAAATTTATTTTCTTGGAAAATATTTTCTGTCCAATTATGTTTTACGTTTAACCAAAGGGACCCTTAGGAGGGCATTTGTAGAAAATATTTACCCTAGATTTATACTTGACTGAGCTCAAATTGGGACGATCTAAACCCAAGTCGAGTGGAACTAAACCCATCTCGTTACAGTCCCAAAATTTTGCACCATCTCCCAGTGTGATGGCCCTAGGCCCTCAACTTTAGATGGGTCAACTTGAATCCAAGCAGGCTAACTTAATAGTTGAGTCAAGTTAAATCTGATAAAGGTAATATTGAGGTGGATTAAAGTTTGGTGGGGGGGGTCTTTCAATTCGACCTTTGATGTGTTGTGTTGGATTGAGAGTTGACCAAACCGACTTAACCCAAACCTGACATTAATATATACAAATGAAAATTTACATATTAAAATAAAATTTATTTAATTTTATATCTTTGAATAAAATTTAAATTGGAATAAAGATCTTCTCAGCTGGTAGCCATATAATTATGTTTTTACATTCTTTTTTAGTGTGGATAGATAAATTCATTTATCTCTTCATATATGAAATTTTAATAGTAAAAAAAGAAAAAGTTAAAAATATAGACTATTAAATGTACAATTCGACTTAGCTCGATCCATCCTGATAAAAGTTGGGTTACATGAATTAAGTTGAGTTCTGACATTATTAGATGGTTTGCACTAGAATTAAGGAGCTTTGGTTGAAGGTTTGATTGAGTTAAATTAACATTTAGATACTGTTGGTATGAGTTTGTTTAAAGTTGACCCCCCATCCAACTTAACCCTAACTCTGGATTCTCCATCAATGGATGGTACTCGGAGGTCGTTGGGACTCGACAAGTGTAAGTGGGATGTGTCTCAACCATGCGTTGGCTTTGTCTCTTGCATGGATGTGGAGCCACATGGTGCTGCACACCCCGAGGGACCTTTTCAAGGCCCAAGGAGGACGGAGACGCCAACTTTCCGGTCTTCAACTCTTTTTTTGTTCAAACATGGCCGACTCGTTTAGTGCATTACTGATAAACCGATCAAAGTAAGTGATGTTGTTAGGAGGGACCTGAGAGGATAAGTCAATATTCTTTTGTATTGGCGACAAGGAATACAATTACACCTCTTTGTTTCCTATCTTCTTTCTCACATTTATTGAGAATCATTTTATATTTTGCTCAAATAGTTCTTATTAAAGTTATTTTTGGTACAATCTTTTGTATAACTAATACAGTTAACGAGAATTCTTTGATCAAATAATCAAATGACTCCCAATAAATATGATAAAGAGCGTGATAAAAAATATAATATAATAGCACTCCTCATTAGAGATTGAGCTCACTCATAAAAGAGGATTGAACAGTTGCAATGAAGCATCGAGAACGCACTTGAGCATATGCAAATGATAAAAGAGTAGTGCTAGCTACGTGTGAGTGTCTAGCCATGGAATCACCTCGTTATGAACTGTCAAAGTATATGGAGGTGCCATTCCTTTTTCTTAAACAATAGTTGGATGAAGGCTTATGTACTATGGATGTCAAGTGTAGGTGATCTTCGAACTCAACAAATCTTAAGAAAAATAAAATATTATAAAATAATTAACCGCACTACAAATATGCGGATACTTTATAGTATCTTATGACTTGTCAATCAACTCCTTAGCTGTTTGAGGAAAAGAAGCAAGATCTTAGGAGCCATTTCTCTTGGCTTCCAACCAAGAGCTTTGAATTAGAGCTTTTGAGATCAAAGTTTGGTATAAAAGTAAAGATGTTAACAAAAAAATTAAATAAAAGTAAAGCTGTTAGAAAAAGATTAACTCCTGTTATTAGTCAAAATCAGTTATAATCCTCCACCTAATACTTTTCTAGTGGAAACCAAAAATGACTTCTAATTAAAAAAATTGCCAAACACGTCTTACGCATCAACTACGCATAAACTACTCTGAGAAAGAAGCAAGAAGTCTAACTTAATGTAGGATGATTCATAAAATTTTAAAAAATCAAAAATTAAGTCCCAATGAACATTAAAACTCTGGGTCTTGTTTGCCGACTTGGTAGCATGTCCCCTTGTTTTAATTTCCAGAGAATGTCCAGTATGAACCAAAATAAGCTTCTTATTTTGTTTTATAAGCAACCAAACAAATGCTCTCTACTTTTGAAAATATATTGATTGTAAAACTGGTAAATTACAGAGTTTTACATTGATACAAATCCTTGAGGTAATAATCAGACCACGATGAAAAGAGCAGAAATGATGTAGCTTACTGTATTGAATACTTGAAAAGTTTTGATTTCCTGGGATGATTGCAGGTGTACACTATGGGTGCTCATGTAGTGCACCAACGTGAAGATGCCACAATGATTGTGGGAAAATAAACTTCACAAGAAGATTGGGGCGTGTTTGGTGTAGCGTTTGATTGGAAGTCTCTTTTAATTTCTTCTTACAATATAAAAATAATATCAAGAAGTGCATACAATTAATTTTAAATAATTATAAAAGTCAAACACAAGCCCATTTTTTCTCCAATGTAGAGTTTTTAGTTGGAAGTCGAAAAACAGCCAAAATATTATGGAAGTGGCTTCTAACGTCTATTCTTTTTTTCCAAAATAACTAGAAAACGTTTAAAAATGCTTCCAATTGGAAGCCGTGCCAAGCATAACCTTAAGATTCATAAGTAATGCAAATTCTGAATATGTCAGATTATAGCGGGTTGTGAATACAAAAAAGTGGTCTATTCAGGATGAGACAAAGAACAACCTCTTCAGCTCTAGAAGGTATATAATTCTATCCCTACATCTGCTTGCAGAATTTAACTAGTTACATGCACAGATCATCTAAACATCCAAAAATCCATAATGGATTCAATATCCTAGTCAACAATAGTACATTATGTTGCAAAGCTCATGAATTACCCGGGGACAGGGAGAAGGTAATACAGTATGGAGATACTTTGGTGGCACTTCAAATTTCACCAGAGTTAGGTTTCCCGGGAGTATCCATGTAGAGCAACTGCTAACTAGCTGAAGCTATCTTGATCTACAACGTTCACAATATTTTTAACTTCACCAACTCAAGGAATTCCTTGATTGCTGGAGTTTTGTATTGTATAGACTTTCCATCTCTCACTGGAGGATAGAAATTATAACAGTAGTTACTAGTAGCTAAGGTGCTTCCTTGATGTAACGATTCGCCTCTTTAAGTAACAAAACCCTTCATCTTATACCTAATGCCCCATGGACATATGCCCTGCCAAAAACATACTTCGCAAAAAAAAAAGGAGAATCTTTGTTCTTGTCCTAAAGGAACTATTGGAGTTTGACCCAAAAAGTGAATACTTGTGTCACCCTTCTTTTAATCTACAGAAAAAATGCATGTTTGCAGGCATCCTTTTTGACCACTTAGATCCGCATAGAGTACCAATACTAGAACCAACGTCATTTTCCAAGTGTAACAAATTTGGACAGGGAGACAGTTATGTATATTCATGATGTTCTAAGCCCACTAGTGGGTCGCTTGTTGTATACATGTGTGGGTACAATATTCTCTGGTCTGTTGAGAAAATGATATCCATGTACCTATTGAAGCATGGAAACATATTTGTATCTAATGTCTATATTTTGAATGGTTGTACACCGTGCATTTGCATTCCTACATGGATACATGTGGAAAACATATAGTGCATGTGATTTCAGTAAGCATTCCTATGCGGTCAAGTGAAAAGAAAAAGATGGAAAGGATCTTGAAATTTGGTCGATGTAGTAGGACGTTTATCTGGTAATGTAATTGTTTATCTAGATTTAACTATAGACGAGTTGCTTTTTCTACAAATCCATTAGCCTACGGATGCGTCACCGAGAAAAATCGATGTTGTAAATTAAAGTATTTATAGTGGTCGGCGAATCAGAAATTAGTAAACTATCAATCATTGTCGTTGACAAGTACTCTGGGAATGCCAGACTTGAAGATGACATTGTCCAATAAGAATTTCCATACTATGTCATCATGTATATTGGCTAAGGCTTCCGCTTTAGGCTAATTGGTGAAGTAATCAATGGCGATTACTACAAACTGTCACTGTTCACTAGTCTTAGGAAAAGGCCTTAGGATGTCTACCCCCCACATGGCGAACAGGCAGGGCTCTGCGATACCCTATAGTTCGTTTGCCGGTAGCCGGGGGATCGAGGCATTAACTTGGCATCCCAGGCACTTCCTCGCATAGTCCACACAGTCAGAGCAAGAGTTTGCCAACAGTAGCCATGACGGAGAAGGGTTCGAGCTAGAGCACACGGCCCGACATCGCTACCGCATATTCCTTCATAGACCTCTACAATGGCTTGGGAGGCCTCTGCCGGCCCAAGATACCGGAGAAGAGGGGTACTCAGTGATCTCTGATAAAAATCCTCACCAACCAATGTGAACTTGGGGGCCTGGTACCAAATCCTCCTTGCATCCGTCCTATCAACAGGTAGCCGGCCACTCTATAGATACTCAATGATAGGGGTCATCCAGCTTTGTTCTTGATTGACTGGAGAGACTTCGCCGGGTCTACCAAGTTGATCGCGGGCTTCAAGACTTCTTCAATAAAGACCAACTGACTGATCGGCTGGGTCGAGGAAGTCAGCTTGGCTTGATCGTCTGCCCTCTGATTCTGCTCTCCTGGGATGTGGAGGATTTCAAATCCCTCAAGGGAAGAGACTAACTAGAGGACTATATCCTCGTACTTCTTCATAGCATGTTCCTTTGCCTCATACTCCCCTTTGACTTGCCTTACCAGGAGCTGCGAATCTAAGTATGCTTGGATCTGCATTGCTCCAAGTGCTTGGCCATACAGATACCGGAGATCAGGGCTTCGTACTCTGCTTCGTTATTGGTATCTTGAAACTGGTACCTTAGTGAGAACTGGAGGCTCTCCCCTTCCTGAGAATCAGGGGGTATCAAAATGAGTCCGACCTTGCCGCCTATCGCTCGGGCCGACCCATCTGTGAAGATCTGCCATATAGGTCCTTCTCCTAGCCCAACTGCATGTTTTTACGCCAGCAGTATACATTTGGCTACAAAGTCAGTGAGGGCCTCGGCTTTGATGGTTGTCCTTGGTCGGTAGGTGATTACGAACCCTGATAGCTCGATCACCCACTTTATCATGCGGCCGGAAGTATCTGGTCACTGCAGTAGTTGTCGAAAGGGGCGATCAGTGACCACCTCAATCGGATAGGCCTAGAAGTAAGGCTACAACTTTCTGGCATACGTCACCAGGGACAGCACAATTTTCTCCACTGCTTGATATCATACCTCTGGGCCTTGTAGGAGTCTGCTAACATAATGGACTGGACTTTGTTTTCCATCGTCCTTCTTGACAAGAACAAAGCTAATAGTGGAAGGTGTTATTGATTGCTATACTAGAAGCTATTGATAGATTCGGAAAGCACCGGAGGACGCCTGAGGTATTCTTTTAGTTCTTCAAATGCCTTCTAGCATTCTAGTGACCGTATAACATTTTCTCGTTTGTCAGGAGGGTTCTTCCTTACCCTCAACAACTTGAAGAAGGGAAAGCAGCGCTCGGCCCCCCTAAAGAGGAATTTGCTCAACGCCACAAGCCTTCTCGTAAGCCTTTGGACATCGTTGAGGCGGGCCGGCAGATGCATGGAGAGATGGCAGAAATTTTATCTGAGTTGGCTTCAATTCTTGTAACGACCCCTTGTCGGCCGATTTGGTCATGTCGACATACTTCGATCCAAAGGGACCCGTAGACAACAGGAACAACTCGAACATGTATTGTAGTTAAGAATGAGCACTTCGCATGTAAACAGGCGATCAGTCATGAGTCGCAAAACCCTTTATATTGATGTCATGTATAATACATTATAGTACATTTAAGTCCAGGAGTATGACTTGTATATTTACATAGGGATTGGACTTATAAAACAAAGCTCCACTTAACTAGACTAAGACTGTAGAGATTCCTCGACTGCCTTAGGAAAGTCCTCTCCTGAAAGGGGGTTTAAATAGCATGGGTGAGTTTATCGACTGAGAAGCACATGATACCACTACATGGTTTATCATATATAAATATAAAAAGAAACATGATAATATCATATAATCATGTCATGATAGAATATAACATATCAAGTTTCAGCTAAACATAAAGGATCATGGCATAGCATGGCATGGCGTGAGTGTAAGCATATTGAATCACGCATAACATCATGACATACCGTGAGTATAAACATAAAAGATCATAGCATAGCATGGCATGGTTAAAAGATCATGTCATAGTATGAAGTCATGGATCATGAATATATGGTATAGGAATAGCATAAATCTTATCACTTGTTTAAGGGATATGCATTCAAATCACAACATAAGGAGGTTTAACATGTCATGCACCCAACAGTAAGGCAAATATCCACTGGTGCTTCTACTGCACAATAGGGGGACCCACCAGTCCCACCTGGACCAGAAGAACCGTAGCTAGGATTTTATCTGTTTGCCTCTGATTTCATGCATCTTTTAACTTAATGTCCGCCTCATAAGAATGCTTGTATGATTCGGACGCATAGACTCCTTAGGTGGCACTATCTGTAAGCTTGCTCAATTTTAACATGGGAGACTTATAGAACGGGGTTTAGGCATGTGTTAGGTGTTCATATAAGCTCTTATGTCATTTTGACAGCATGTTGGCTTAGTAGCATATACTTACATTTGTAGGAAAATATATTTTGAAAATAGGATATTTGTGGTAGGAAAATAACCATGGAGAAAGGACCATGCACTTGCCTTTAATAAGAAGCTTAATTATGCACGACATAGAGCTCCTCGTGCTGCCCTCCAAGCCTCCTCACGCCGCCCTCCAAGCCATCTCGAACTGGCACTAAGAACTCTCTACACTTCTACCTAACTCTCCCTCTCTCTGTCTTTGTCTCTGTCTCTCTCTCTCTCCCTCTCTTCCTTTTGTTGGAGAAGAAGAGGATGGAATGGAATGGGAGGGCAAACCCTCCTATTCATAGAGGTGGGAAAGCCTTAAGATGGGGACAAGTGTCCCTTTAGGATAAGCTTTGCTTGGATGTAGGACAAGTATCTAGTGAGGTGGCATGAAGGTTGCTTAAGGGTTAAGAAACCTTACCAATATCCTTGTCCTTTACCAGGTCCTTCTCCTAACCCAACTGTATGTTCTTACGCCAGCAGTATACATTTGGCTACGAAGTCAGCGAGGGCCTCGCCTTTGATGGTTGTCCTTGGTCGGTAGGTGATTTCGAACCCTGATACCTCAATCACCCACTTTATCATGCGACCAGAAGCATCTGGTCACTGCAGTAGTTGTCGAAGGGGGCGATCAATGACCACCTTAATTGGATGGGCCTAGAAGTAAGGCTACAACTTTCTGGCATACGTCACTAGGGACAGCGCAGTTTTCTCCACTGCTTGATATCATACCTCTAGGCCTTGGAGGAGTCTGCTAACATAATGGACTGGACTTTGTTTTCCATCGTCCTTCTTGACAAGAACAAAGCTAATAGTGGAAGGTGTTACTAATAGGTACACTAGAAGCTATTGATAGATTTGGAAAGCATCGGAGGACGCCTGAAGTATTCTTTTAGTTCTTCAAATGCCTTCTGGCATTCTAGTGACCGTATAACATTTTCTCGTTTCTCAGGAGGGTTCTCCCTTACCCTCAACAACTTGAAGAAGGGAAAGCAACGCTCGGCCCCCCTGAAGAGGAATCTGCTCAACGCCACAAGCCTTCCCGTAAGCCTTTGGACATCGTTGAGGCGGGCCGGCAGATGCATGGAGAGGATGGCAGAAATTTTATCTGAGTTGGCTTCAATTCCTGTAACAACCCCTTGTCGGCCGGTTTGGTCATGTAGACGTACTTCGATCCGAAGGGACCCGTAGACAATGGGAACAACTCGAACATGTATTGTAGTTAAGAATGAGCACTTCGCATGCAAATAAGCGATTAGTCATGAGTCGCAAAACCCTTTATATTGATGTCATGTATAATACATTGTAGTGCATTAAGTCCAGGAGTATGACTTGTATATTTACCTAGGGACTGGACTTATAAAACAAAGCTCCTCTTAACTAGACTAAGACTGTAGAGATTCCTCGACTGCCTTGGGAAAGTCCTCTCCTGAAAGGGGGTTTAAATAGCATGGGTGAGTTTATTGACTGAGCAAGCACATGATACCACTACATGGTTTATCATATATAAATATAAAAAGAAACATGATAATATCATATAATCATGTCATGATAGAATATAACATAGCAAGTTTCAGCTAAACATAAAGGATCATAGCATAGCATGGCATGGCGTGTGTGTAAGCATAAAGAATCATGGCATAACATCATGGCATAGCGTGAGTATAAACATAAAAGATCAAGCATAGTATGGCATGGTTAAAAGATCATGTCATGATATGAAGTCATGGATCATGAATATATGATATAGGAATAGCATAAATCTTATCACTTGTTTAAGGGACATGCATTGAAACCGCAACATAAGGAGGTTTAACATGTCATGCAGCCAACGGTAAGGCAAATACCCACTGGCACTTCCACTGCACAATAGGGGGACCCACTAGTCCCACCTGGACCAGAAGAACCGTAGCCAGGATTTTATCTGTCTGTCTCGGATTTCATCCATCTTTTAACTTAATGTCCACCTCATAAGAATGCTTGTATGATTCGGACGCATGGACTCCTTAGGTGGCATTGTCTGTAAGCTTGTTTAATTTTAACATGGGAGACTTATAGAACGGGGTTTAGGCATAGGTTAGGTGTTCATATAAGCTCTTATGTCACTTTGACAGCATGTTGGCTTAGTAGCAAATACTTACATTTGTAGGAAAATATATTTTGAAAATAAGGTATTTGTGGTAGGAAAATAACTATGGAGAAAGGACCATGTACTTGCCTTTAATCAGAAACTTGCTTATGCACGGCATAGAGCTCCTCGTGCCGCCCTCCAAACCTCCTCACGCTGCCCTCCAAGCCATCTCGAACTGGCACTAAGAACTCTCTACACTTCTCCCTAACTCTCCCTCTCTCTGTCTCTGTCTCTCTCCCTCTCTTCCTTTTGTTGGAGAAGAAGAGGATGGAATGGAATGGGAGGGCAAACCCTCCTATTCATAGAGGTGGGAAAGCCTTAAGATGGGGACAAGTGTCCCTTTAGGATAAGCTTTGCTTGGATGTAGGACAAGTATTTAGTGAGGTGGCATGGAGGTTGTTTAAGGGCTAAGAAACCTTACCAATATCATTGTCCTTTACCAGTATCTTGACTTAAAGGCTAAGAAACCTTACCAGTATCCTTATCCTTTACCTTACTAGTAATCCTTATTTGTATCCTTATCCTTTACCTTACTAGTAATCCTTATTTGTATCCTTATCCTTTACTAATAACTTGTACTCATTATATTTTAGTCCTATATTTTTCTATAATTAACTTTATACCCTCATTTAATATTTCTTCACCAAATTTACCCCCTTTTTAGCTATTATACGATATATCTAGAAACCTTACAAATTTCACTTGAGACCCTATAAAAATCATCTATTGCATCATAAGACGTGAACTTTTTATAATTACATTCATACTTTTTAAGTATTTAGGAATATACTCTTTTCACAATTATGTATATGTTGGTAAAACTTATTACCATCTAATTATACCATAAAGTTCCTAAAATTATAAGTAAGCTTTTCATATAGGTATAATTTATTTGTGAGTCCTTACATCCTCTCTTCTTTAAACAAAATCCGTCCTCGAATTTTAAATCTGACTAAATAAATTGCCTAAATATGGTGAGGATCTTACCGAAAAGATGTGGATACTTTCTTCTCATTTCTTCTTTCATTTTCAAAGTAGCTTCCTTTGTTGACTGATTCCTCCATAGGATTTTTACCAAGGGAATTTTCTTATTTCTGAGCTCCTTTATCTTGAAGGCCAAAATTTGCATTGGTCGTTCTTCATAACGCAGATTTGACTGGATTTGGAGCTCGCCATAACCTATGATATGGGATGGGTCATGAAGATATTTCTTGAGCATAGAGATATGGAAGATGTTGTGAACTCCTTCCAGGGCAGGTGGTAAGGCTAGTTGGTATGCTGCATCTCCAACCTTCTACAGGATTTCAAATGGACCAATATAGCAGGGTGCCAGCTTGCTTCTCTTTCCAAATCTAACAACTCTTTTTTATGGGAAAACCTTCAGAAAACATGGTCCCTGATTTCAAAAGGGATATTTTTCTCCTCTGATCGACATAACTCTTTTGTCGATTTTGTGCAGCAATCAGCCTTTAATGGATAAGTTGAATGTTCTCTGTGCTGGCCTGCACAATGTTTGGTCCTATCAGTTATTTCTCTCCGAACTCTTCCTAACATACAGGTGATCTGTAGGTTCTCCCATATAGGGCTTTAAAAGGAGCCATTTTAATACTGGCATGGAAGTTATTGTTATAGGCAAACTCGACCAACGGTAAGTTTTTATTCCAATCTCCTCTCCAATCCAAACTACATGCTCTCAACATATCTTCTAGAGTCTGGATGGTCCTTTCTGACTGACCATCCGTCTGAGGATGAAAGGCAGTACTGAACTTTAATTGAGTGCCTAAAGCTTCCTAGAGACTCTTCCATATTCTGGAGGTGAATCTAGAGTCTCTGTTGAAGATAATTGATTTGGGAACCCCATACAACTTAATGATATTGTCTATGTATAGCTTCATCAAACTTTCTATTGATTGTTTAATCTTGATTGGCAAGAAATTGACAGATTTTGTGAATATGTCCATGATTACCCAAATGGCATCATGTCCACATGCTGATTGGGGTAGACCCACGATAAAGTCCATATTGATATGTTTCCATTTCTACTCTGGAATTTCTATCTTTTGAAGTAGTCCAGAGGGTCGCTCATGTTCTGCCTTAATCTGCTGACAGACTAGGCATTTAGAAACAAAATCAGCATTATCTTTCTTCATACCTGGCCACTAGAAGGTATGCTTCATATTTTGGAACATTTTGGTACTTCCAGGATGAATAATGAACCTTGACCTATGAGCTTCGGTCAAAAGTTCCTTTCTTAATTCTTGGTCCTCTGGAACGCATAATCTGTCTTGGAAATATATAACCCCATGATCATTTGTTTTAAATCCGGGCTTATCAGTGTGTTCTTGCAACTTAAGGTCATTCTGTTGAGTTTTAGAGATCTTCTCTACAATGGTAGATTGGATGGATAATTGAGATAAGGAGACAATAACTTCCTCAATCATCTTCCAATCTCTGATCATCATCAGCCGCTTCCTGCTGAGGGCATCGGCCACAATATTTGCCTTGCCTGGGTGATACTTTAATTCAAAATCATAATCTTTTAGGAATTCTACCTAACGCCTCTGTCTAAGATTGAGCTCTTTCTGAGAGAAAATATATTTAAGACTCTAGTGATCTGTGAAGACTTGAAATTTCACTCAATATAAATAATGCCTCCATATTTTGAGTGCATGAACTACTGCTGCTAATTCAAGATCATAGGTAGGATAATTTACCTCATGATCCTTTAGTTGGCGGGATGCACAAACAATTACTTTATCATGCTGCATAAGCACACAACCGATATCTTGTCTTGAGGCATCAATATAAATGACAAAACCTTCAATTCCATTGGCCAGGGTAAGGACTGGAGCCGTAGTTAATCTTTTCTTTAGCTCGTAGAAGCTCCTTTCACATTCTTCTATCTACAAAAGTCTTCCCCCTTTCCGGTTTAGCTTAGTAAGAGGGACTGCTAGAGTAGCAAACCCTTCTATAAAGCGTCGGTAGTATTCTGCTAGACCTAGAAAACTCCAAACTTTAGTTACAGTCTTGGGTGCTTCCCAATTAAGTATAGCTTGAATCTTGGCTGGATCAATAGCTACACCTTCTTTAGAAATAATATGGCCAAGGAATCGAATTTGTTGTAACCAGAACTCACACTTGTTGAATTTGGCATATAGTTTGTGAGTTCTGAGAGTTTCCATAATAATCTTCAGGTGTTCCTTATGAGCTTCATCAGTAGGAGAGTATATCAGGACATCATCTATAAATACTACTACAAAATGATCTAAGTACGGCTTGAACACCCAGTTCATTAAATCCATAAAAGCTGTAGGGGCATTAGTTAAACCAAAAAGCATGACTAGAAATTCATAGTGCCCATACCTGGTTTGAAATGCTATTTTGATAATATCTTCTTCTTCAACCCTTAATTGATGATATCCTGATCAAAGATCTATCTTTGAAAATATGGTGGCACCTTGTAATTGATCAAATAGATCATCAATTCGCGACAGTGGATACTGATTCTTGATAGTAACTTGATTCAACTTTCGATAATCAACATAGAGCCGCAAATATCCATCCTTCTTCCTAACAAATAAAATAGGAGCACCCCATGGAGACACACTAGGGCGAATAAACCCCTTATCTAAAAATTATTGATGCTGCTTCTTTAGTTCTGCCAACTCAACAGGTGCCATACGATAAGGAATCTTAGAGATGGGCAATGTGCCTTGGAGAAGCTCAATTGAGAATTCAATCTCCCTTATTGGCGGCAAGCCTGGCAATTCATCTAGAAAGACATCTGGATATTCTCTAACTACTTCAATGTCAGAGATAGAGACGTCTTTCTTTCTTTTTTTAGATAGAAACTATGTTGACTAAGTAAGCTGAACAACCTTTATCAATGTAGCATCGTGCTTTAAGTATTGAGACGATTTATTTTCCAAGTTTGGGGAGTTTAAGACAGAACTCTTCTTCTCCTGAAATTCTAAAAAGAATCTTTTTCCTTCGATAATCAAACACAGCATGGTGTTGTTCTATCCAATCCATCCCTAGAATGACATCAAAGTCTTTCATCTTAAGCACATGTAATTGAGTGGAGAGTCGCCTACCTTCGATCTCTACCCTAAGAGAGGTAATGCACCTTTGAGACTGAAGAACTCCTCCAGGAATGAAAACAGTCATAAGAACTGGAGTTTCAACAAGGTCTACCTTGTCAGGTAATGACTGTATGAATTGTTCTGAAACAAATGAGTGTGTAGCACTAGTATAAAAAAAAAAACTAGAGTATAAGAACCGTACCTTCAGTAACGTTCTCAATAGCCCCCATGTCTTCTCGAGTCAAAGCAAAAACATGAGCTGGCGTTCGTGATTTGGTGGGAACTATTTGCTACGCTGATGCTGGTTATAGGAGTGGTTCTAACCTTGGGACAATCCTTCATAATATGTCCTGTCTCTCCACAACCAAAACATCGACCAGATCCCCTCAAACATTCAGTACCATCATGTCTTTTTCCACATTTCTAACACAGAGGGTAAGAGGGAGCTCATGGGGATGGAATAGTAGTCATTACTAGCATCTTCGAAAGCTCAACCTTTCTATTCTTGGACATAGAGGAAGGTGCCTATCTCTTAAGACCTACCTTACATTCTTCTAAGTAAATCTCGTGCTCGGCCTCTTGTCTGCACGCAACTTCCACTACCTCTTCCATAGAACTAAATTTGTGCACAACTAGCTTGGTGCATAATACGGGTTTTATCCCCATTAGAAACTTTTGTATTTTCCAGCGCCCATCAAGGCACATATGGGGTGCGAATTTTGCCAACTTAGAAAATTTTGCTTCGTACTCCATAAATGAATAGTCCCTTGTTGGGTTCTCGTGTTTCTCCATATCGTTAACGTTGCGGAATAAAATAAAATTAATTTGAAGATCCGTTCCCATTTAGAATAACCAAAACCGATAATCGGATTATCGATTCTTACCGTGCGTGGATTCAAATCTACGACCGATTGGTTCCGTCGGTGTGACACCGCCAGCTACGCAGATGCACGGCCTCTAACGAAGTCCACGCGATCCTTCTTGCGGTGGAAATCCTCACATTCCTCGCTCGTCGCGGCCCACGAACCCTTCGTCGTTCACCGCAACAACCACCGTGACGTGCGGTCGATTTCCCGTCGAACGGGAGTCGGAGAAGTGGCGGAGCAGACCTAAAGATTAGGCTGGCCTGGTGCGCCAGAGAGAGAGCGGAAGAGAGGAGGGGGTGGCCAGGGTTGAGCAACGCCTTGGCCTGCTTAGCCCGTTCGCTACATTTTATACTAACCGCGCTATTTTTCTTAAAAACCCCCGGTTAATATAAAACCCACTTATTTATCCATCGCCTTGAGAATCATTTGCGCGTGACCCTCTAGGCCCAATAACCAGTCCGGTTAATGGCCCAATAATCCCAGTGACTTCTTACTGGCCTGATTAATCAATTAATAACTCATATTAATTAATTAATCAATTGAATCAATGTCGCACATCAAATTCGATCGGACCTCCGATCACGTTGGGTGCCAAGCAACATCGCTGTAGGTGCTTAAAATGCTAGTGTGATTATCATGAAAAATCTATGTTGTTTAGGTGCAAAATAAACCTATTAAAAACAGCAACTACGTGAAGTGATCGCCAGAAACTTTTGACTTAAAAGTTCCAAAAGAAGTATGATCGCCTACCTGTTTAAACGCGAAAGATATTGAGTCCTTGATTCCCCTCCTTCAGCCGGCTGAAGAAAGAGAGCACTTTCTTTGTTCTTACTGTTGAATTTGGAGTTGAGGTTGAGGAGGATCGCCCAGAGATTCTTGTGACTTTGTGTTTGATTTACCCCTTTTGATTCTCCTTATGTTGAGTGCTGCAGAAATAGAAAGAAAAGAAATGAAGAAAAACAATGATGAGAACTTTAAGCAAGAATAGTATCTATTCTAATCATGATGTTAAATATGCAATTAAACAGCAAACTTACTTGTTGAGTTTTGAAACCCCTTTAATCAAATAGGTTTTGAAAAGAATGAATGTGGTGTGTGTTGTATGGAGTGAATGATGAAAAAATGTAGCACTAAATGAAATAAATGCAGAAAAATAAAGACTTATGCCCAATAGTTGAATTCTTGAATGGATGAAGAATCTTGAAAGGACGCCGACTTCTGGAAATGGCAGCGCTTCGGCGTTCCGACGTTGTTACTTCGATCTTCAACTCGCTATTGCTCAATGATCAACTCAAGATTACGCTTAACTTTTTTACTCTTCAAGATGTAAGGTATTTATAGACCTCTTCTGCGTCCGTAGATTTACATAGAAAAACTTCGGATTTATCTATCTTAATCGACAGATAAATACAGATTAATTCATCTTTATCTGTAATTATCTAAAACGCGTCCACATTGGCTGACGCCTTTCAGATTAATCAAGATAAGGATAAACATCCGGGAAAACTTATCTTTATCTGTATTAGCTAAAACGCGTCTACATGTGCAGACGTCTTTTACACTAATTAAGATAAGGATAAACATCCGGAAGAGAAGTTAAAATAGCTTAGGAAACCTAAAACCGCGTCAGCACTCATAGACGCCTTTTAGCTAATTAATCAAGTGATTAAAATTCAAATTTAAACGTTAAAACAAAAATAAACTCTAAATAGCGTCTACACAGGTTGACGTCTTTTAGAATTCTGAATCGCGTCCACACAGGTTGACATCTTTTAGAATTCTGAATCGCGTCCACACAGGTTGACATCTTTTAGAATTCTGCATATTTTAACTGAAATTTGAGTTAAAATCAATTTAATTGATTAACTTAAACATATCTGTTCGACCTGACACTTAAAAAGATTAATAAAAATTAATCAATGATTAAATATCAGACCATTCTGAGGCATTATTATATGATATGAAGATGTCTCTAGAGAAGTTTTCCGACGTGGAAAATCACCTCAATGGAAGAGATCCTAATCTTCAAGTAAGTTAAATCAACTTCCCTTCAATTCTCGTTCTTACTCTTCATGTTCTTCATCATATTCTTTGTCATGTTTTTCAAACTACTCTCCTTTCGTTTTCAGAATTATCCCTTGTTTCCTGGCCCAAGGAAGTTTACCTCTCTCCCTTGGATTCGCAAACTTGCAAAAAGTGTTAAGCTTTCCATGCAAGTTTTCATATCCAAGTGGAATCTTCAAGGTCTTGTGGTGCTTGCCAAAAATTACAAAAGTTCGAACGTAGATTGGGCGGCTATGGGTGCCTTGATCGAGTGGTGGCATCCCCAAACTCATACGTTCTTCTTCCAAGATTTCGAGTGCACGATCCTTTTGGAGGAGACAGAGCTTCTACTGGGTCTCCCAAAGACCAAAGATAACAAAGATAAGATAGCCTTAACACGAGAGAGAATCACCGGTCAACAATTGTTGACATCGATCATGAAGGATCCTTCAGAAGCTAAAGGATGCCTTACCAAGAAGGGAATCAATCTTGCAAAGCTAGCCGAGTGGACTCTATATGAAATTGATGATCTAAGGGAGGATGAAGCAGAGGATGTGACGAAAGCTTTCGTTACATGCCTTGCCGGTACCTTGTTCTTCCCTGCGCAGGATAACATCTTGGAAGATGACCAGGTTAGTGCTGTCTGCGCAATCTTCGAAGGTAAATCCATTAGCACTGCACTCTTGGCATATCTTTACACCGGGCTTTCTGCGGCGTCTGTGGGTCGTCCTCCCTATGGGTGCATGTTACTCTTTGCCTTGTGGGTTGAACTTCACTTTAAATTCGAGTACAGCAAGAAAATGCCTCTGAATCCATCTCAAATCTTCTTGAATAGCCCAATTCATTGCATTGCTAATATTGTAAAGTTCAATGAGCACATGGTCAACAAGGTTCCAAAGCTCAAGACCCGTGCCGACTGGAGAGAGTATTTGAAACTCATGACATCTGACATATTCGACTCATCTCCGCTCGCTCTTGTTGGAAAGCCTGCTTGGGTGCGCCGTGCAGCAGGAGCAGATCTCAAGTTGATTGGAGCCACCGAGTTCGTGTTATATAACCCACACCGGTGCCTTACTCAACTTAGCTTGGGCCGTCGTGAATTCCTTGAGTTCTCTCCCACATCCCCAATCAAGAAGCGTGACTTGGAATCCGACGAAGATTATGAAGCCATACAAATCATCACTACTTTATGGAACCTTGGCTTTAGTTACCGTGTAAAATCCTCTAAAGATAGAGATAGAGGATTGAAATTTTCTTACCTCAAATGCCTTCATGAAATTCTTCCTTAAATGTTCTCTTTCTCTTCTCTTTTCTTTCGATGTAATAAAGGATTTCATTGAATAAAGAATGACTTTTCTATACCTTGAAACCTTTCCTTAACTTTCTGTGATGTGCCCATGATTTTTCCTTTAGTAAAAACTTGATTTTTCCTGAAACTTTGACAATTCGGGTTCTGTTAAATGTAAAACGCGTCCACTCAGACAGACGCCTTTCAACCATAATTCCTTTTTCAGAAATTCAATTTAATCCTCAAAAACCTGATTAAAGCTTAAATTGCGTCTTGAACTGTTGACGCGTTTCAACTCTCTCTCCTACTTTTTCCAGGATTCTGCCATTAATTCCGTGATTAATTCCCTGAAACGCGTCTTCAAGTTAAGACGCTTTTCATCATTTTCCTCTGTACGGCTCTGACCAGAATTGGCGGTAATCTGAAACGCGTCATCTCACATAGACGCCTTTCAATCAATTTCAAACAGCTGTCCTTGCCGCCTCAACTTATGCGCCCTAAAACGCGTCTATCTGAGTCGACGCCTTTTACTTTTTCGTTTACAGACCGGCGAAGGCCCCCTTTCTTCCTCACTTTTCACAAAAACTCTCTCTTTCTTCCTCTTCGGCGACCGGCAAGCTCCGGCGATCTCCTTCCCTTTTTCCCCCAAAACTCCTCCTTTCTTGACTATGGAGCGCAGCGAGGGCTCAAGAAAGATGAAGACCTTAGCCAAGAGGCGGCGGAGGCAAGAGGAGGAAGCTCCCGAGGAAGTTCCGGCGGCGTTAGCCGAAGCCGCGGCGTTTTTGGAGGAGGAACTCCCTCCACCGGCACCCATGGCGGTGGAAGAAGAAGAGGAGGGCGACCTCCACACGGTAAGCTTCCTATGGGATGAATGGATGAAGAGAAGAGAGGAAAAAACGGGGTTCTTCAAGAACCCGGAATCGGGCCTTGAAAGGCGTCCAGACCAGTTGACGCCATTCAAAAGGCGTCACTATGGTCTGACGTCGTTCAAGATTAATTCCAAATTTTAATTAAGCAGAAAATAAACCTGAAGCGCGTCAGGGCATGTGGACATGTTTTGAAAAACGTCTGTGTGTGCTGACGCCTTTCAAAACATAAGTGATTTTCCTGTTTTTATTCATTACTGACCCTATTTTTATGTTTTTATCTGCAGGGAGTGATGAGGGCCAGAATCTCATGGGACCTTGTGATAGGGGCTTATAGAGGGCTCCCGGATTTCTAGAAGGCGCGCCTGCACCGGATGGGGTTCGGCGAGGTATTAGATATCGAGTCATTTTGGCTCGATCTGGTCCTCCTGCAGGTGCTGCGGGAGAGGTGGCATGCGGAAAGCCGTGCTTTCCTAATGCCGTGGGGACATATGGTCCCCACCCTAGAGGATGTGGCCAGGATCACTGGCCTCAGGGTAGAGGGCCGACCTGTGAGTGGGGTTACTTACCCCAACTATCAGGGATTGGCAGAGGCTCTATTAGGGATAGAGGTGTCCAGCTTAGGTAGGGAGTCTAGGATGGTTCCTAGGGTAGAAGTAGAGGCTGCCCTAGGTCTAGATGAGCCCCGACGTCGATCTGACGAGACCCGAGAGGAGTTTAGGGATAGGTTAGCAGAGTCCTCTTCCTCCGTCTACTGTAGCGACCCGAGTCAGGGGGAGGAGGTAGATAGGCAGCTTAGGGTCTTTCTAGTTTTCTTTTTTGGTCGGTTGCTCTTTGGTACGAAGGGCGACCATATCTACTGTAGATTCCTATACCTGTTAGATGACTTAGAGAGTCTAGGGGAGTACGCCTGGGGTGCGGCCCTTCTGGCCCACCTCTTCGCCGATTTGTCTGCGGTCACGCCGGACCGTGAGACCACTGTCAGCAGCTTCTCGCCGTTCCTCCAAGTATTAAGTTATTTATTATTTGTTTATGCAATGCGATATGATATGATGCTTCACTAACTTGTATGTTCATGAATGCAGGTGTGGAGTTACCATTACTTCCCGCTCGGCAGAGCGCGGATTGTTCGACCCGGCGCCATCCCATTGGCCTGCCGTTGGCAGCCGATCGTGGACACGGCTCCTCAGCACCACCAGCTGACGGCCCTCCGCCGTCAGTTCCTGGATTACCCAGAGCTCCTGGTAAGTTTTTAACTTGTTCAATTTTATTAAATGCAATCTTTTATTCCTTAAATGCAATTTATTTAATGAATGCACCTAATCTATATGCAGGTGATCTGGCGCCCGTACCTTGGCATGGGCGAGGAGGGTCAGCCGTGGGTGACGGCTGGCAGGAGGAGGTTCGGGAGGCAAATGTGGGTGCATTGCCTTAACGAAATCGAACCCCTCCGCCTCCGGCTCGTGATGAGGACACTGGGCCTCCATCAAGAATGGATTTATGAGGAGGTCCCGGAGGGCGTCAGGAGGAGCATGAGGGGCAAGCAAGCCCTCACAGATTGGCGTGCCAAGTTCCTAGAGCAGTACAAGGACTGGCACCGCCGAGGCGTACGTGTGGAGTCCCGTGCGGAGAGTAGCGAGGGCTACCTCCAGCAGTACCTGGCCCACTACGCCGATCAACTTCAGCTCCTCCGACCACTCGATGTAAGTATGCATTTATGCGTCTTTGATTTTATTATCTTGATTTATGTTTGTGAATAAATGTATGTATGTGTGATATGCAGGATGCACGTGACGCGGTCATCATCGACCTCCGGGCCCGCCTACATGATGCGGAGGCCCAGCTAGAACAAGTCCAGAAGGAACTGTTCGATCTGGTATGTATGCATGAATATGAGTGCATGTTTTAATTAATTAATTGTTTTGGCGGTCGACACTGACAGTTGTCTTTTGGTGCAACGAGCCGTCTACACCCAGGCGGCTCCCCCTTCCTTCAGAGCTTCATCTTCTTCCTCGTCTGCTGCGCACGAAGCTGCTCTGGCTGACCTCCAGAGCCAGCTCGCCTCCGCCATCCACCAGGCTTCTCTTGCGGAGGAGGATCGCACTGCTCGGGTAAGTTCTTTTCCCTTTGACTTCTGAACTTGATTTTGATTACTTGATTGCCTTGGACTAACAACGACTTCTCCTCAGGTCGCTGAGCTTCAGGAAGCCCTTCAGAGGGCTGAAGCGGAGCTGGCTGCTCGGGCTGAGACTGATGCTGCGCGGATCCGCACTTTGGAGGAGCAGGTGGCCCGTCTCTCCACTGGAGATCTTCCTCGAGAGTTTGCACACCTCCAGTCTCGATTGGGGTTCATCAACGAGGAGCGAGAGCGGGAGAGGCAGGAGCGACAGAAGATGGACGCCGAGATATCTGCTCTTCGGGTCCAGCTTGGCATTGCAGAGCATGAGCGCCGGAGTGTGGAGGAGAGGTACAGGCGTGCTCGACAGCGTGCGCAGGAGCGCGGTTTGACGAGTGCTTTTACCGCCAGTGCTGCCGTATCTTCCGGCCAGGCAGGGCCGAGCACGATGGGGCCACCTCCACCTCCCAGCCGAGGACCAGCACCGGACGCACCTGACGAGGCCCAGAGCCAGTTGGATGAGGGCGGAGGGGAGAGCCAGCCTTAAGGGCTTATGTACCTTCTTTTCTTTTCATGTATCATGTACAAAAACACCTTTTGATGATATGCATGAAACTTTTAGGCTCCAATCTTGTGTTCATGTGCTCGTCTTGCATCCTGTACATACTTAACAAACAGGTTAAGTATCTACTTAGGCTTAGCCCCTTGCCTGACCAAATAAATGGTCAACTAATTTTTCCTTCAATAAATGGTCAAGGGGCATAGCCTTCATTAACAAAGGTAATGAGGATAATCAAACTTAAGCAAAAATGCAACATGCAAGCAAACAGATGCTTACTGAAAATAAAATGAATGAAACATACTGAGTGCAACAAGCAGATGCTAATTGAAATATTTTTGTTGTTTTGAAATATTCATTTTTGTTTGGGTTTTGAAATATATATATTTTTTTGAATTTTGACATATGTATTTTTTTGAATTTTTGACATATGTATTTTTTTTGGATTTTGACATATGTATTTTTTTTGTTTTTGACTAAAAGATCAGCATGGTACTTAGATCAAAAGATCATATTCATTTATTAACTTAATTCCCAAATTGTTCTTTAACAACTTAACTTAAAACCCATTGTGTTTGAATTTGTGTTTCCATTCGTGATCCCATTTGATGATTTGACCCTTAGTCAATCTAAGTCATTCCTTAAGTTTGGAGTACACCTCTTTAGAAGGAAAAGAAGAATAAGTTTAGAAAGCCCATGAGAAGGTTCCGGAGACTTAAAAAGATATTCCTTTTCTACCCTAATATCCGTTGGGGTTCGGTCATTTCACTCCGGGGTATTTATCGATCTTGCGTTCCCTTTTGTTTCATTTCATGGCCTTGATGTAACGTTTGTAGTGTGATAGCCTTTTGATTTGACGTTTGGCTTTTGCCTTTTGCTTTTCTATTTTATTTTCTCTTTTTCGGGATGGATCTCCCCCTTTTTTTTATAACGACCTCCTACTAAGATGGTGGGTATTCTTAGTAGTCTATTCTAAGTCTCGTTCCGACATCATGGGCCGAGTATAAAACGGAATTTTGCTTTAAAAACGAATGATTTGTACTTTTCACTTTTAGTCAAGCTTTTGATATTCTTTAGGACTTGGCATCTCTTGTTACTCACAAATCAAACGTGTTAGTGTGTGTAGTAATGGGTTTAAAGTTAAGTTATTCAGACTAACAAAGAAATTCGAGTTTATAAATTTTCTGATTCCACTGGTCTTTGTACCATGTCGATCGACTCTTTAACCTAAGGGTAGTATTTCTTAAGATGTAAGCCATTCCATAGATGATTTAGCTCTTCTCCTTCTGCATTAACAAGACGATAAGCATTACCAGGAAAAGCGTGTGATACAACATAAGGTCCCTCCCAGTTGGTTGGAGCTTAGAACGCGGACCACAAGGTTTTACAAAAATCCTTTTAACGACCATTTCACCAACTTTGAACTTTCGTTCAATGACTTTCTTTTGATAAAAACGTGCTAGTCTGTTTTGATAAACTTTTGCATGATTAGCAGCTGACCATCTTTTCTCGTCTAAAAGTTCCAATTGAGTAAGGAGTGTTGAACGGTGCTCATCAATGGAAAATTCCTTATTGAATTGTACTCTTAATGACGGTATGAGGATCTCATATGGAACTACCGCCTCCATTCCAAATGTTAAGGAATAAGGAGTTTGCCCAGTAGGCGTGCGGATTGAAGTTCGATAGGCCCATAGAGCCTCAACCAATTTTTCTGGCCAGTCTGCGAATTTATTAGATTTGCACGTCTTTTTGATGATTTTTATCAAAGTCTTATTTGTTGCTTCTGCTTGGCCATTGCCTTGCGGATAATAAGGAGATGAATGATGCAATGAAATTCTATACCTGTTGCAGAGGTCCTTCAATTCTTGTGACACGAACTGCGGTCCGTTGTCGGTGACGATGGTGCTTGGAATTCCAAATCGGGTGATGATGTTCTTCATGATGAACTTGCAGACGGTTGATGCTTTGATCTCCACGTACGCTTCAGCTTCTGCCCACTTGGTGAAGTATTCCGTTGCCGTGAGAATGAAAGATTTTTGCTTGATGCCGGAATCTGGATTACCAAGGGGTCCAATGATGTCGAAAGCCCACATGGAGAAAGGTCATGGGGAGGAAACAGGATGGAGTGAAGATGCAGGAGAATGAATTTTGTCGGCGTGAAGTTGACACTTAGCACACCTACAGACATATCCTACGCAGTCTTCTTCTATGGTCGGCCAATAAAATCCTTGTCTAAGGATCTTCTTTGCTAGGATCTGTCCGTTGACATGGCCTCCACAAATTCCACTATGAGCTCCTTCCATAACCTTCCAAAGTTCATCTTCGTCTAGACATCTCAGAAGAACTCCATCAAAACCTCTCTTGTACAATGCTCCCCCAACTAGGGTGTATCGTTGAGCAACTCTCCTGATAGCTCTCTTCTCCTCAGTTGTAGCTTCCTCAGGATACGATTAATCTTCACAATATTTGGCAATCTCATAATACCATGGCTTTTGTTCATCATCCATCTCTTCTAACAGCTCCATTAACATGATTTCTCTCTTTTCCACGATATCTCCGTCTCTGACTTTCTTCAGCAAAATGGTGACACCTTCAAGTGAAAACAGAACGGTACCGATCCCCTTTCCATGAGAATTCAGAGCTCCGTCAAAATGCAGAGTCCACATATCATCTCTGATTTGATTTACGGACATCAGTTCCTCATCCGGAAACTCTGATCGTACTGGATCAAATCGAGGAAGGGGATGATGAGCGAGATGTTCTGCTATGGCATAGCTCTTGATCGCTTTCTGCTGAATATAAATGATGTCGAATTGAGATAGAAAGCTTTGCCATCACGCTAACCTATCAGTAAGAACAGATTTCTCCAGAAGGAATTTGATCGGATTTATCCTAGCGATGAGATGGACTTCATGGGCCAGAAAATAATGCTTCAATTTCTGCACAACCCAAACCAATGCTGCACATGTTTTCTCCATTGCCGTATATCTCTGTTCAGCGGGGTTGAGAAGTTTAGAGAGATAATAGGCTGCCCTCTCTTTTCCTTCTTCATCCTCTTGTGCTAGGACAGCCCCCACTGCATCATCAAGGACTGAAATGTAAAGTACCAATGGTTTGCCTGGAGATGGTGGTCTCAAAACAGGAGGACTTGCTAAATAGTTCTTTAATCCATCGAATGCCTCCTGACACTTATCCTCCCAATCGAATTTGACTCCCGGCTTGGTAAGCTCGTAAAACGGCTTACACCTTTGTGAGTGCTGGGAGACAAAGCGGCGAATAAATTGTAACCTCCCGATTAATCCTCTTAACTCTTTCAAGTTTTTAGGAGGTGGCATTTCTCTGATAGCCTTCGCCTTATTGGGATCGATCTCAATTCCCCGTTTGCTGATAATAAATCCAAGCAATTTTCCTGAAGATACCCCGAATACACATTTCTTGGGGTTCATCTTTAACTGATATTATCTCGACCTCTCTAATACCCTTGCCAAAACTTTGGCGTGCTCAGCCTTTGTCTTAGATTTAACCAATAAATCATCCACATACACTTCCAAAGCTATATGCATCATGTCATGAAATATTGCCATCATGGCCCTCTGATAAGTGGCTCCAGCATTTTTTAATCCAAATGGCATGACAACATAACAGTATGTTCCCCAAGGTGTAGTGAATGACGTTTTCTCTTGATCTTCTTCTGCCAGCTTAATCTGATTGTATCCTGAAAATCCGTCTATAAACGATAACGTTTCATAGCCAGCAGTATTATCAATGAGTACATCAATATGAGGCAATGGAAAATCATCTTTAGGACACGCCCAGTTCAGATCGCGGAAGTCAATGCAAATTCTGACCTTCCCGTCCTTCTTCATAACCGGGACTATATTAGCCACCCATTGTGGATAAAGGACAACTCTAATAAATTTGGCTTTATGCAATTTGTCGACCTCTTCCTTCATCTTTAGAGCCATTTGTGGGTGGAATCGCCTTAATTTCTGCTTGACCGGGCTAGCTCCATCCTTTAATGTCAACCTGTGTTCATCTCTAACCCTGGCATATCTTCATAACTCCAGGCGAAAGTGTGCTTATAGTCCTTAAGTACTTGTACCATTGCCTTCTCATCCTCTGTAGAAAGATTTTTGCTGACGATGACAACCTTAGGTTCGTCTTCAGTCCCTAAATTGATTTCTTTGGTGGGCTCTTCTACGGCAGCTGAGGGTTCATCGAATCTCTTCACTCTACTGGCATATGCCTCAACTGCGTCCTCGTCATCTTCCTCATTTTCAATAAGGGGGTCCTTTTCATGCACTAACTCATATACCCCATATCCATCATTGACTGACTCATCATTCATACAGTCTTCTGGCATATGAATTGGATTTTCTAAAACTGAGGGATTAAAGAGCAAGAAAAGCATCTATCAGCTAAGTCCTGAAGGTATCTATCTGGAATTCGCCTACCCTTAGGCTTTCTAACCTGACTAACCTGCCTAAAACTGGACTGCCTAACTTTACTAAACTCCCTATTATAACCTAATGAAGACGAAGCAGGATGGAAATCCTGGGATACAAGTGGGAATACAGGAGAATCCTCCCGAAGGGAGGGGCAGAGTAGATCTAAGAGAGAATCTTGACCGAAGGACCCGCGCGACGGGGTGCGATCGGACAAGTAAGATGTTTCTTCGATGAGGATCTGAGAAGAATTTGTTGTAAAATTGGCGTTTTTTTTTTGATATCAGAGGAATTAAACATGAAACATGAATGAATACAAATAGAAGGAGAATCAGATAGAGGGAGTGGCACCAAGGCCAGAGGATGAGGGGGATCATATAGCAATATGTCCCAGATCAAGTCATACATCCTCTTTAGATCGAGAGGAGGTTGTGGAATAGGGTCCCGAGGGGACAGAGTAATCATAACGGGTGGAGCCCATGGAATATCTTCAATAATGACCCGTGACTAAGTCGGGGTCAAGAGCAGTGCACGAAATAGAGTATGGAGCATGAAGACATGGGAAGGATATGTCCCCCTCCAGAGCAGATCTGTAGTGTAACCAGCTTCATAGGGGTCATCTGGCTCCCCTTCGTCGGTCTCTTCAGACAGCAATATCCGCTTATCAAAGATGGTACCAGGGCTTTCAATCAGCTCATCAATCTGCGGCGGCCACTTGGGTTCTGCAGGATCTAGGAACAGTCTGTTCAGTGCAATGTAAAGGTCCCTCAGATCGAACCACCTGTACATTCACATTCAGGATCATGAAATTTTCTCCTTTTCATAGGCCGCAGAACCTCCAAGGATTGGTACGTAAGTAGTTCTGAGCAATGCCTGGCCAAGTCCCTCCCATATATATCATGGAAGTCAAAACACGAAGTAATGACCACCGTGTTGTCGCGGCTAAGTATGGGCCCCTTCACAAAGTGTGTATACAGGGTCCATATTAGGGGATCTCGGCCTTCCTTGGGTGGTGTAGACATTGTCTCCCAGATTTTCCGACCTTCTTCAATCTCTGCTTGCTGAACCAGATCTTGCTTCAGTCTTCTTGGCCTATAGCCCAGACCACTTCCAGGTGCTGCTCGATGATCTTTAACAGGAGTGGTCCTGCCTTGCAACTGTGTGCCCAGACCTTTCCCAGGCTCATAGCCGTACTTCATCATAATTCTCCATCCTGGGGTACTCATGCACTTCCCCCTTTTTATGGCATCTAACGGGTATGGAGAAATAGTGGCGGCTTTTAGAGGATCAGCCACTGGATGGTAGACCTGTAATACCGATAGAAAGGGTTGCCGGCCAGGTAAAGCAGTAGATTTAACATTCAAGGTATGAGCAGCAGCAAGGATCGGCATGCTCGTCACTTTAATAATTCGTCCTTTGAAAGGGAATTTGAGGCATTGGTGATTCGTAGAGGGAATCGCCTCGAGAGTTTTAATATAAGGACGACCCAAAATGGCATTTATAGAAGGGTCGATTTCTAGGATGTGAAATTCGACCTCTGCATGACTTACAGGGCCTAGCTCCACCTTCAAATAAACTATTCCCAGAGGGGAACGGGTAGAATTGTCGTATGCTGTCACAGAGATGGGGCTAGGCAGCCATTTTTCTTTGGGCACACCGCACAGCTCCAGGGTCTTCGGAGGTAAAACATTGATCGAGGCCCCTGTGTTAACCAGGCATGCATCCACGGCCTTCTTGCAGATGTTGACCGTGATGCTCAGAGCCATGCTTCTGGCTGCTGGCGGTGCTAGTTCCGATGTATGAAATGTAATGGAGGGCTGGTCCCCCTGAGGAACTAGTAGTGCTGCAATTTTTTCTATCGGCACGTCCTCGTTGACCATCACCTTCTGTAGATATTCCATTAAGGCTTCTTGGTGACTCTTCGACCTTTTAATCAGTTCAATTACGGTGATCCGTGCCGGTGTTCTGTCCAGATGTTTCAACAAATCATATTGAGTGCCTGGTGCACTCTCTTCATTATGGGCTTCCTCAGTCGGCTGTGATGGGCCGTCTCTAACTGTGGACTGAGGGAAAATTTTGTTGAAAATCATTCCACTTCAGAGCGCATGTTCCTCAACCGTGGAGGATCCGGATGACATCTTGAGTACCGCGGGGTTGGATGGTGCGGATGATGTAGAGGGCTGGTATGTAGGCGTAGGGTTAGGTGGTGATGGCGCGGTGCGGATTAAAGGCCTAGAGGGTTGAATGGTGGATGGGTAAGTGGTTGGTGAAGTGGGGAATGGCACGCGTAATAGTGGTTAGGATGGTAAGGGGGTATCGGGTAGGTGGTAGTGGTAGTGGGCGAAGTAGGGAATGGTACGCGGAGTAATGGCCTAGATGGTAGAAGGGGTGCGTAATTGGTTTGCGGTGGGTTATATGATGGAGGCGTAGGAGTGTGGGGCGTAATGGGCTTAAGGAAGGCGGGTGGTGGTAATGGGTTATTGGTGGTAGGTGTCGGTAGAGAGGTGATGGTAATGGGTTGTGGCCTGGGTATGTGGAGGATACGGCGTGGCGGTCGTTCTGCGGTACTTGGAATATGACCGGTCGAATAGAGAGAGGAAGAGTCCTCTATTCTCCACTGTTGCCTACGGTCAGCCTCAGACTGGCTGCTTGTCAAGATAGGGGCAACTTGGTTTTGGTTCTGGTGCTCTGGGAGTGGATTCTGCACTATGCCCATGTTGGGTGGTGCTGCTGCTTGTGCTGGTGGTCTTGCTTGCTGCTGCTGCTGCTGTGGTCTTCTCACCTTCAGGGCTGATATATACTTTTTCATTTCCTCCCAGTCTATGCCGCCCTGCTCGTTGAGATCATGAATGTAATCTCTAAAGTGGAAGCAGGTGTCGATGGTATGCCCAGGTTGCCTATGGAAGTAGCAATACCTGGACGTGTCGGCATTTTGAGGCCAGACGGCCTTTTCCCTTGGCAAAACTAAGGCATTAGCTGCCATTAGAGCACTGAAGATATCTGCCAAGGATTCTGAGAGGGCCGGGTATTCTGCCCTTTTAGGGCCTGGAGGTCTTCTCTGCTGATTATAATCAGCAGGAGGAGGGACATTATGGTATGCCGGCGGTGCGCGCGGCTGATATTGCTGTTGCTGTTGCTGACATTGCTGTTGTTGGGGTTGCCGGTACTGTTGTTGCCGTAGCGGCGGCTGCTGTAGCTGTTGCTGGTGCTGGTTCTGGTTCAGCTGCTGGGGCCGCTGATATTGTTGCTGATAATGGGGGTTCTGTTGCTGCCTGTACCCCTGCTGGTTTGGCTAAGGTGGCCTTTGGTACTGCTGCTGGTTCCTCACGAACTGGGGGGAATTATTATTCATGCTACTAACTTGCTCGTGAGAGAGCGTGCCCTCAGTAGTCGGACCTGTGCTGGGAGAGTTTGGCACTGTAGGCTTCCGAGGTGGAGGCCTGCTAGGTCTGTGAGGATCAAAGACGCTAGAGAACGTAGCGTCCTTGAAGGCATTCTGGCAGTACCGTGCTCTTTCATAGAGCTCTGCCATGTTGGTCAGATTGTTCAGGGAGAGGACTAACTTGAATTGGGGCGTGACGTTGGAAATTAACATCTTCACTTGCTCGGACTCGGACAAGTGATCTTTCACCTTTTCAGCCAGGCCCCTCCACCTGTCGGCAAAACTGACAAACTCTTCATCAGATTTCATCTTTTCTGCAATGAGGTCAGTGATGGACAAGGAGGGTGCAACTCTGTCCTGGTATCGTTGGATAAATTTGCGTGAAACGATACCGTAATCCTCTACTTCGGAGTGTTCCAGAGAAAAGAACCACTCGAGGGCTGGTCCCTCTAGAGATCTCCTGAACAAAAAGGCCAACGACCTCTTGTCGTTCTGCCAGAAAGACGATTCGTACATAAACTCCTTCAGATGTGTGAAGGGGTTACCAGTACCGTTGTACTTCCGGTACACTGGCATCTCAGAGGGTGGTAGGTGGAATACCGGCAGGCTCGGCAAATTGATCTCTGGCGCAGCTTTAACCCCCATCATCTTCTGGAGGTTTTTGAATTGCTCATCCATGCGCTCCATTTTGGCCAGCAACGCTTGCGTGGTCAGATCTACCTGGGGAGGAGGAGGAGGTGGAGGTACCTGATAGGCCTGCTGCCTAGAGTACGTTGGACAGGGGGGACAATAAAGGGGAGGTCCAGCAGAGCTTCCGCCATGCCCGAGGGCATTTTGATAAGCAGGCGTTTGCGGTCTAGCCGGTTGCCTAGAGGATGAAAGCTGCGGCCCAGCTGGCCGAAAAGTGACATGAAGGCCTTCCATGGCATGATGGATGTAAGGAGGGTGAAGAGGAGGTTGTTGAGTAACAACAGGGGGAGCCATAGGGTTCGGCTCAGCAGGCTGCACGGGTGCCTTCCCCTTCAGAATAGACTGGATTGCCTCGAACTGCTGAGGGTCCAGACGGGAGGCAAGAACTCCCAAAGCGTTGACGAGATCCACAGGATCAGAGGATGAGGGATCATTTTGATTCATGTCCCCCTCAAGATTGGGATTAGAAATCGCATATTCATGCGGGGGAAGATCAGGATATCGATCATGGGGATGAAAGAGGGGTGTCCGGACATTCCCATCTTGTCGATAGGGAATGGGGGCAGAATTACGGGAGGCATCAGCATCTCTCCCGTTCTCATAGTTGTAGTCCGAATCGCGAGGGGCATTAGCATCTCCCTCGTAGTTGATGATGGCGTCTTGAGCCATACTCAAGTCCCTGCCTGATCGCAGCAGCATGATGTTAGATTATTTTTTTTTTTTTTTTTTTTTCAAAGATTTGACAAACAAGTTGCACAGAGATTAATCAATCAAGTGGATGTTTAACGTGATTTTAAGGTTCCTTGTTGAGTTATTTGAATTGGATTAAACCACAAATTCGCTCAGGGAAAGGATCCTAGTTTCAGTTCAATTTCCACCGTTATTCTCTAGGGCTTTCTCTCACAACGCTTTTGGAATCTAGCCGGGACTTCAATTGGTACAACCAGCCCGATGATCAAGGAGGAATACCTTGATTTTGGGGACTTATGGAGGCCTTAACGTCAACTTCTCTAGTCTGATCAAGGGACCAACCCAATCAGAGAGAGTTGCTGACGTCAAGTAGTGTGTTCCTAAGAAAAGGAGGGTATTCCCCTCAATGCGTATGTCCTACGGCCTGGATGGCCTCTAATGCTTAATAAGAATGGGTAGCTAGCACTCAAGCCACAAAAATCTGAGAACTGAAAAATAACTAAGAAACTGTCTGAATCGCATCGATAGTAGTCGACGCTATTCAAAACAGAACCTTAATTTTTTCGCAGAAACAGATGCAGATAGCAGAGAAAATATGAAGACTGAAAGGCGTCTAGGTGTATTGACGCGGTTTGAAACGCGTCAGTGCTCCTAGACGCTTTTCAGTTCGCAGAAACAGTTTTGCAGGAGGATTTTCTGGGTTGAATCCTCCTCAAACAGGATAAAAGCAGTAAATAATCAACTCATGCAGATTTTTTTTACTTCCAGATTTTAACAGGCTGATTTACTAACTAAACTAGAAAATCAATCAATCACACATCATTTTCATCACAAAAACAGCTTTTTAAACTAATCAAGGGGAGGGCAAGATCTTGCCACTGGGGTGTGCACGTGGTGCACGAGGGAAATTAACTAAACTAAAACACTCATCAATTGGTGAGGACGTGTCGAGAGACACAAATGGTGCACCGTGGGTGCCCGATTGATGATAGCAAGAACAAAAAACTAAAAGATGGCGAGACCAGGTCCCACCGTGATCGCCAAAAAAGCTGTAGGTGCTTAAAATGCTAGTGTGATTATCATGAAAAATCTATATTGTTTAGGTGCAAAATAAACCTATTAAAAACAGCAACTACGTGAAGTGATCGCCAGAAACTTTTGACTTAAAAGTTCCAAAAGAAGTATGATCGCCTACCTGTTTAAACGCGGAAGATATTGAGTTCTTGATTCCCCTCCTTCAGCCGGCTGAAGAAAGAGAGCCCTTTCTTTGTTCTTTGTTCTTGCTGTTGAATTTGGAGTTGAGGTTGAGGAGGATCGTCTAGAGATTCTTGTGACTTTGTGTTTGATTTACCCCTTTTGATTCTCCTTATGTTGAGTGCTGCAGAAATAGAAAGAAAAGAAATGAAGAAAAACAATGATGAGAACTTTAAGTAAGAATAGTATATATTCTAATCATGATGTTAAACATGCAATTAAACAGCAAACTTACTTGTTGAGTGGCTTTTGAAACCCTTTTAATCAAATAGGTTTTGAAAAGAATGAATGTGGTGTGTGTTGCATGGAGTGAATGATAAAAAAATGTAGAACTAAATGAAATAAATGCAGAAAAATAAAGACTTATGCCCAATAGTTTAATTCTTGAATGGATGAAGAATCTTGAAAGGACGCCGACTTCTGGAAATAGTAGCGCTTCGGCGTTCCGACGTTGTTACTTCGATCTTCAACTCGCTATTGCTCAATGATCAACTCAAGATTACGCTTAACTTTTTTACTCTTCAAGATGTAAGGTATTTATAGACCTCTTCTGCGTCCGTGGATTTACATAGAAAAACTTCGGATTTATCTATCTTAACCGACAGATAAATACAGATTAATTCATCTTTATCTGTAATTATCTAAAACGCGTCCACATTGGCTGACGCCTTTCAGATTAATCAAGATAAGGATAAACATCCGGGAAAACTTATCTTTATCTGTATTAGCTAAAACGCGTCTACATGTGCAGACGTCTTTTACACTAATTAAGATAAGGATAAACATCCGGAAGAGAAGTTAAAATAGCTTAGGAAACCTAAAACCGCGTCAGCACTCACAGACGCCTTTTAGCTAATTAATCAACTGATTAAAATTCAAATTTAAACGTTAAAACAGGAATAAACTCTAAATAGCGTCCACACAGGTTGACGTCTTTTAGAATTTTGAATCGCGTCCACACAGGTTGACATCTTTTAGAATTCTGAATCGCGTCCACACAGGTTGACATCTTTTAGAATTCTGCATATTTTAACTGAAATTTGAGTTAAAATCAATTTAATTGATTAACTTAAACATGTCTGTTCGACCTGACACTCAAAAAGATTAATAAAAATTAATCAATTATTAAATATCAGACCATTCTGAGGCATTATTATATGATATGAAATTTACTCGAAATGACGTCAAAATTAGCGTGTCTACAATCGCGTGAACCTGAAATTTATCGGGGTAAAGTAACCCACTCTTGGAACCTGTCCGTCAACAGTTGCCGTGTGGATATAATCCTTCATTCGTACAATGCTCTCGAGTCGACTCAGGATATAGTGTACTGCCAAACCCTAACCGGTCAACTCACTTGGATTAGATGCCACTGATGAATATCAGAAAACTCCTTTCTCGATATTATCGCCCGCCCTGGCTAGGGACATCCGCGCATCCTTCTTAGAGCATTCTCTCTCTAAGTATCGAGAGCGAATGATTCGTTATTGACACTCAATTCCCTTCAACGATATTCCGCTGTACCCGATCCTTGGCTGTTTAGAATCCCGTGGTTAGATATTCATAAACCTAGGTCAAAGCACAGAAGTCCACCGACAAGGTGTCCTTGGTGTCTCAGGTTTGAAGACCATCCACGCAACTGCGACAATAGAATCAAGCTGGTTGATAGTGAGGTACAATATCATCTAGCGATTTAGTCGGATCAGTTCAGTGAACTTATTCTCTAATGAACACGTATAGATTCGCCTTAGTGTTTGCACACAAGTGACTATGAGATCAGTCACCCTCATCATATGAGCGGGAGTAATTTGTACTGGTCTAATCGGATATCCTATGTCCTTTTCAGATATCCTCCGACTAGGAACTATTAAGAATATGTGTGTTTAAGTGATCAGTCTCATTAGTATGATATCATCATAATCTGATCACTATCACGCATATTCACGGACTTCATTATGAGACGATAACAATACGAATTACACATAATAAATATTATGCCATTTATATTAATAAACGAATGAGATTTATATAGTCAGACTGGCTTGTAGGCCACCTAAGACTAACAATCTCCCACTTGGACAAAAGCCAATCACCTTTATGCACTAATCCAATAGACTCTAAGTGACGCTCAAACACATTTTGAGACAGTGGCTTCGTCAGTGGATCTGTTACATTATCGGCGGGTGGAACTCTTTCCATCATTACATCTCCTCTGGAAATGATCTCTCTGATAAGATGAAAGCGCCTCAAAATATCTTTCGATTTCTGATGAGACCGCGGCTCTTTCACTTGTGCAATAGCTCCATTGTTGTCGCACAACAGCAGAACATGATCAGAGATGCAGGGAATTATGCCAAGGTCAGTGATGAACTTCTTCAACCATACTGCTTCCTTGGCGACTTCAGCTGTAGTGATGTACTTAGCTTCAGTCGTCGAATCTGCAATGGTTACTTGCTTGGAACTCTTCCAGCACACTGCGCCTACGTTCAAAATAAATACAAATTCAGATGTAGACTTGCTATCATCTGGATCTGACTGAAAACTCGAATCAGTATAGCCTCGCAGTTTCAAGTCCCTCCTCCATAGACAAGAAACATATCCTTAGATCTTCTCAAGTACTTATGGATACATTTCACTGCCTTCTAGTGCTCTTCGTCTGGATTAGCTTGAAATCTGCTCGTAACACTTAGAGCATATGCCACATCAGGTCGTGTACACAGTATGACATACATGATAGATCCTATGGCAGAGGCATAGGGTACTCTATCCATAAATGCCCTCTCACTAGGAGTCTTAGAAGACTGCTCGTTTGAAAGATTAATTCCATGTGTCATCAGTATGAGACCTCTCTTGAAATTTTCCATGCCAAACCTTTTGACAATGGTATCTATGTACAAGGATTGGGTCATTCCAAGCATCCTATTTGATCTATCTCTATAGATCCGTATTCCCAATACGTAGGATGCTTCTCTCAAATCCTTTATAGAGAAGTTTTTCGACAACCATATCTTTACTGATGACATCATAGCTACATCATTCCCAATGAATAGTATGTCATCTACGTAAAGAACTAAGAAGGTGACTGCACTCCCACTAGTGTTCTTGTACACACATGGCTCATCTTCATTCTTAATAAAGTCATAAGACTTGACAGCCTTGTCAAATCTTATGTTCCAGCTCTGGAAAGCCTGCTTTAGTCCATAAATGGACCTCTGAAGCTTGCACACTCTATCTAGAGATTCTTTGGATGCGAAACCTTTAGGTTGTATCATACACACCTCTTCCTCAAGGTTACCGTTGAGGAAGTCAGTTTTCACATCCATCTGTCATATTTCGAAATCAAAGTGTGCAGCTATGGCGAGTAGAACTCTGATCAACTTTATCATGGCAACTGGTGAGAAAGTCTGGTCATAGTCAATTCCTTATCTTTGACTATATCCCTTTGCCACCAACCTTACCTTATAAGTATTGATTCGTCCATCAGCACCGATCTTTCTCTTAAAGATCCACTTGCACCCGATGGGTACAATACCTTTGGGCAAGTCCTCCAAGTTCCAAACTTGGTTGATGTACATGGAGTGTATTTTTGAGTTCATGGCTTCTCCCCATTTCCCGGCTTCTGGGCCTTCTATGGCCTCCTAGTAGGTTTTAAGATCATCATCCTCATTATATTCTACCTTAGACTCTCTTTCAGCGATATGTCCCACATATCGTCCAGGTAGTCTAGGTACTCTACTAGATCTACGCGGCTCATCTGTGTGTACCTAAACATATTCAGGAACTGATATCTCATCTGATGATTTTGCAGCTATTTGGAGATCTGGAACCTCTTCTAGTTTTATTTTACTCCCACTGTCCTCCTGGAGAAGGAATTCTTCTTCCAGGAAGACAGCTTTCTTGGCGACAACCACCTTTTGTTTACCAGGATGGTAAAAGGAGTATCCAAAGGTTTCATTTGGATATCCCACAAACCTGCATTTATCAGTTCGTGATTCTAGTTTGTCTGGATCATACCTCTTTACATGAGCAAGACAACCCCAGACTTTAACATATTTATATCCTGGTTTCCTGCCTTTCCATATCTCATATGGAGTAGAGGTCACAAACTTGCTGGGTACTCTGTCCAGTAAGTATGTTGTTGACTCTAGAGCAATACCTCAGAGGGACACTGGTAAACCCGAAAAGCTCATCATGCAGCGCACCATGTCTAACAATGTAAGGATTGAGGTTTTTGGATCTGGTTATCGGGTCAGTTTTCGGGGTCGGACCCTGTAGTTCAGGCCATGATGGGGCTGAGACTCTGTTCTGTTTCGCGTCGAGCCTGCTCGACGGGGTTTAAACGGCGTCCAGCATTGCAGACGCATTTTAGATTGTGCCACGTGGGTGCCACGTGGGCTGGCCTTGGGTCGCGAGAGTACGGCCCTGTCGTGTCATCTGAAAGGCGTCCGCTATGGACGACACCATTCAGACTGCGACCCTGGGTTGTCAGTGTACGGTGCCGGTCTTGTCGTCCGAACGGCGTCTTGGGTAAACGACGCGTTTCAGAGTTCTGTCAGTACGGCCCGTCATGTCAACTGATAGGCGTTCGCACAGCACGACGCGTTTTACCCAGTTTCTGGTTACCCCGCGAACCCTTCTTCCTTTCCCTCATTTCTTCCTTCCCTCTCTCTCTCCTCCCTTCCTCCGGCGATTCCGGCGACGCCTCCTTCCCCTCCCTCTTTTCCTCCCACCATTTCATCTCTCCCTCCACTCCATCGACCTCCTAACTCCCACCACTACCACCACCACCTCCTCCGCGGCGTTTTCTCTCCGGACGGCGGCCGACGTCCCAGTGAAGTAACGACGACCTCGGCTGTACCGGCGGCGGCGTGGGGCGAGACGGGTGGGCGGCTTGGAGCTTAGATGAGTTCAAGTAACTGGTAGGGTGATGATTCCTAGTGCATTATTGTTTGAAACCATGTTTTCTCGCGTTTGAAGCATGTTTTGGGGTGCTTTTGGGGTGAAAACGCTAAGTGCATGTATGAGAAATTAGGTGTTCTAATGGGTAGT
This sequence comes from Zantedeschia hybrid cultivar, assembly GCA_030544215.1. Lineage (NCBI taxonomy): Eukaryota > Viridiplantae > Streptophyta > Magnoliopsida > Alismatales > Araceae > Zantedeschia > Zantedeschia hybrid cultivar. The sequence continues at coordinate 50,401,233 of JARZZO010000009.1, forward strand.
TAGGTTCTCCTCCTTCCCCTTTATGTTTTGTGCCTCTTTTCTATGCGTTTTAGGGGAAAAATCCCACCTCGAGGATTGGGGGAAACGTAGGGGAGAACCTGCCTGTCAGGGTTAAATGGCGTCGAGGTGAAGCGACGCCTTTTAGAAAGGCGACGCCCACCCACGACGCGATTTAACCCAATAACAGACCCTGTCCCCGGACTGATAGGCGTCCAGGAGCAGCGACGCCTTTTCAATAGGCGACTTGCGTCAACGACGCGTTTTAGTGGAAATCACCCCATGGCCTGTCCCTGTTTTCGGTCGCTAACAGGCGACGAGGGACAACGACACCTTTCAAAAGGCGGCTACTTATGGCGACGCGTTTTACGCCAGATTTTGTGGCCGAGTTTCTGTGAACCAGTTCAGGAGACTTGAATGGCGTCGGCCTTAGGCGACGCAATTCAAGACAGAATCACACTAATTCATGCTATTAAAATATGTTTACACTATTAAATAGTTTAGTTAAATGCATGCTTTAATTGTACCTGGGGATGATGATTCTATGTGACTGGATCGCACCGTGTGCTGTTTCGTGCGACTGTGGACCTAGAGTGACAGTTGTAGCGCTTTATCACCCTGTGCTGGTGTGGGTGGAGCACAGCGCCGGTGTGGGTGTGGCGGGGTGACGCCTAGTGAGAGAGGGTCACCTGGTGGACCCCGGGGTTAGCTAGTACCGGTGTGGGTGTGGTACCTGTGGAGTGTCACTCGTGCTGGGGAAAGGAGTAACCACTTGAGCCAGTTGGGCCGGAGTAGCTAACGTGCTATCCGAGGGGTTACTGTTTGGTCTCAGCGGGTCGGTGTTTCCCACCTTCGTTTGTGTGGTTGGCGTGTTTTGACGAGACACTGGTTGTGGGTTCCCTGGTAGATTGGTTATCAGATATATGCATGTTAAATATATTTCGAATGCATGTGATTCATATCGAGATTTAGGAGTAGTGATTACTGCTTTACTTGTTCACTGTACCTTCAACTGTGTTTTACACTTGTGGGTGTGTGAGTGGGCGGTGGGGATCGAAGGATCCCTACTGAGTCTCTTCGTTGAGACTCGCCCCTGCGGTTTTCAGGTGAGGGTTCCAGGCAGACTTAGCGAGGGGTGTGCTGCCGTGAGTTCGCGCCGTCAGCTGTTGTTCCGGGGTATGCCCCGACGTAGTTGTTATCTTTATTTCTGGCATGTACGCTTAATTATTTCTTTTCAGTTTGAATATGTAATTATTTGCTGTGTCGAGTCGCATTGTAATAACTTTTAATTCCTGCACTTTCCTTTCAATTCAATGCGATGTGAATGTTTAGCTTAGTTTATTATTTATTTCCCAGACTCATCTAGATCTTGGTTTGGTTCCAAATTAATGATTCGGTACCCATTTAGTAATCGGATCCCCGATTATAGGGTGGCGGGTCGTTACAAACAAGGTGCAATCCTCCTTTCAGATACATCATTCATTTGTAGTGTATATGGAGGGGTTAGCTAAGAAAGGATACCATTATCCTTTAAGAATTGTGGGAAATTAGTATTCAAATACTCTCCTCCTCGATCTGATCGAAGAGATTTAATACTCTTTCCTAACTATTTCTCTACCTCATTCTTGAACTCCCTAAACTTCTCAAATGCTTCCGACTTGTACTTCATTAAGTACACATAACCGAATCTTGAGAAGTCGTCGGTGAACGTGATGAAGTATGAGAAACCACGTTTGGTTTGGGTGGACATGGGACCACATACATATGAATGTATTAATCCCAGAATGTCCTCGGCATGTTATCCATGTCTAGTAAATAGAGATTTCGTCATTTTTCCCATAAGACAGGACTCGCATGTCGCAAACGATTCATAATCGAATGCAGTTAAATAACCATGCTTGTGCAACCTTTGCAGCCTACTTTCACCAATGTGTCCAAGTCTACAATACCACATGTACGCTTGGTTTACACAATTCTTGCTTTTCTTAAGAGCATTATCAATGTGAAGATTGTAATAAGAAACATCTAAAAGATATAGACCGTTGACTAAAAATATTGAAGCTATTGATTTATTATCATAATAAATCGAATAACTTCTATTCTCAATAGACAACCTATATCCTATCTTGTCCAAACAAGATACTGATATGATGTTCTTTATTATGCTAGGAACATAATAACAATTTTTCAATGATAAGACGTCTCCTAATGGAAGCCTGAGGCTTGCTGTCCCTACAGCAACTGTCGCAACTTTTGCGCCATTTCCTAGCCTCAATTCTAACTCGCCTTTTCTCAGTTTGCGCTTACTTCTCAGCATTTGCACATCATAACAGATATGAAAAGTACATCCGGTATCTAATACCCAAGACATGGAATCTCTAACTCACAAGTTGATATCTATCATATAAATATATGAAGCTTCTGATAGCTTCACCTTTCCATGAGTTTTATCGCTGAGGAACTCATTGCAGTTCCTCTTCCAGTGACCTTGCTGCTTACAGTAGAAGCAGTCATCATTTACTACTCCTTGGCCTTTGTCCTTCGATCTTTTATCATGCGCGATCATCTCTGCCTCAGGAGCATCTAATGCCGGTTCAGCAGGAGGATCAGCTCCAAAGACATAGGCAATGTGCTCAGATTTGAAGACACTCTTCAAGTTTCTTACCCAAACCGAGTAGTTCGGGCTAGTCAAAAGATTGGCATCAAGTATGCCATAGAGTGGGTTATTCGACAACATAATTCCCTACAGGAGATAAGTAATCTATTTAGCATATGTTCAATTATTAAATTTAAAACTTGATATGGATTTTTGTTCAAGTTTTAACTCCTACTAATTTTCAACGGACAGTATAACCTTCAGCTATACAGAACGGGAGATGCCGATAGTCTCCTACTGGGGATCAGAATCTCAATGACTTGCAGTACAACCTTGTGGATAGCACAAAAAAACTGTAAAACAATAAAAGAGCACCCATCTCATGGGACTTGCAACTCCTTGCAATATCCGATCATAGCTTCGATTCCCAGAGATTCAATAGCCTTGTGGATAGCACAACAAGCCACTAATTCCGATCTACGCTAACCATCGTTACAAGACGAGCATAGATTTGCATGCAACCCTTGTGGATAGCACAACAAAGCTACATAGTTCATCTACCCTGATTAAATAGGCATCTAATTCCACAGTCTCTCCTCACAATTAAACAGGCCTTGTGGTAGCACAACAAACCTGCCTAAAGTAATTCGAATCCTATGACTATAACGATGGTGGACCACGCAGTAAGTTCTTAACTACTCACGTTACGGCTTAGAATTTAGACGAGGGTATTTAGGTAACTTTTATCTTTGTCTCTCCTAGGTGATAGTATATAAATATATCGTATATATTTACTAAACACTATACCTGTTTTGATTCACAATTAAACATAAAAACATTCTATCATATACATGTCTAGTGTGATCATGGATAGCACAATGGGTTTGACTGGAGTCAACAGTCAAACACACACACAATCTAACATAACAATTATATTAGATAATCCTGCAAACACATAGGCAAAATGATCTTTATCGAATTGCCTTCCTGGTTGCAGTTGTGGATCGTCCTCACTCCTTCCTCGATTGCCTCGATCAGATTACAATAATTCTAGAATTACATGTAAGTTGAAGAAGGCCTTATGGCGAGTACAAGAGAGAGGGAGGTAGAAATACATCGGAGTATGAGAGAGTGAGAGGTACGCAAACCTCTATTTATTAACAATTAATAAATATCTATAATTCAAACATCTACGATCCACACAATCCATTCATCACATGAATAATTAAATAAGCGCATATCCATGACCACGGTATGTTTTAAACAATTTACACAAAATAAGCACATCACATGGCTAAAACAAAAGAGTTTCAAAATAAATAATTTTTAACTTTCAAAAACTAGGTTCCAATTAAAATTGGCTTTTGAATTTCGAAAACTTTTTAATTAACTTAACATACAATGAAATCATATTTACAAGTAGTTAAAACACACATCCAATGTGCACACACTCCAAATTAATAATTCCATAATATTCCATGCCATTAGAACATTTCTAGTAATTAAAACAATCTAACATTTAGATTAATCAATATTAATAATCTAACAATTAGACTATTAATAATTAATTATCATTTTAACTCTTAGATTAGTCCACTTAAGTTAATTATTAATTTAACACTTAAATTATTAATCAACTATAATTAATTATTAACTACTAATCTAACTTTTAGATTAGTTAATTAATGTTAATAACTAATTTAACATTTAAACCAATAATTAACATCAATTAATTAATAAATGCTAATTCTAACTCTTAAAATAGTTAATTTAAAATTAATCATTAACTTAATACTTAAATTAACAATTAACTCTAATTAACAAAAAAGTGCTAATCTAATTTTTAGATTAGTTGATTAATGTTAATAATTAATTTAACTCTTCAAATAATAATTAACACTAATTAATTAATACCTACTAATTTAATACTTAAATTAGTAATTGAATTAGTTATTAATTTAACGCTTAAATTAATAACTAACTGTCATTAATTCACAATTAGAAAATTAATAATTAATAATATAACACTTAGACTAATAATTATTAACCACTAATCTAAATTTTAAATTAGTTAAATTAAGATTAATTATTAATCTAATATTTAAACTAATAATTAACTTTTAATTCATTAATAACTAATTGTTAATCTTAATGATTCAAAATCATTTAATGCCCAAATAAATAGAATTGAATAATAAAATTAAATTTTAAAACAAATTTGAATTTTAAAATTAAATTCAAATTTTATTTGTATTTTAAATGGGTTTAATGGGTTTTAGGGGGGTTAAATGGGAAATTATGGAAAAAAAATGGGTATGCCGGTTCGAGCTAGGGTGGACCGGCCCGGCCCGGCCCGGTCGGACCGACTAACCCACAGGTCCCAGGATTATAACCTGGCTTTGATACCACTGTTAGGTTCTCGTGTTTCTTTGGATCGTTAACGCAGCGGAATAAAATAAAATTAATTTGACGATCCGATCCCGTTTCGAATAACCAAAACCGATAATCGGATTATTGATTCTTACTATGCACAGATTCAAATCCGCGACTGATTGGTTCCGTCGGTGTGACACCACTAGCCGCGTAGATGCCCGGCCTCTAGCAAAGTCCACGCGATCCTCCTTGCGGTGGAAATCCTCACGTTCCTCACTCGTCGTAGCCCACGAACCCTTCGCCGTAACGACTGCCGCGACGCGCGATTGATTTCCCGTCGGACGGGAGTCGGAGAAGCGGCAGAGCAGACCCAGAGATTAGGCTCGGCCTAGTGCGCCAGAGAGAGAGAGGAAGAGAGGAGGTGGCGACCAGGGTTGAACAGCAGCTTGGCCTGCTCAGCCCATTCGCTACATTTTATACTAACTGCACAATTTTTCATAGAAACCCCCGGTTAATATAAAACCCACTTATTTATCCATCGTCTTGAGAATCATTTGCGTGTGACCCTCTAGGCCCAATAACCAGTTCGTTTAGTGGCCCAATAAGCCCAGTGACTTCTTACTGGTCTGATAAATCAATTAATAACTCATATTAATTAATTAATCAATTGAATCAATGTCGCACATCAAATTCGATCGGGCATTCGATCAAGTTGGGTGCCAAGCAACACCGCGTGAACTCAGAAGATATCGGAGTTAAGTAACCCACTCTTGAAACCTTTCCGCCGACAGTTACCGCGTGGATATAATCCTTCATTCGTACAATGCTCTCGAGTCAACTCAGGGTATGGTATACTGTCAGAAGATGAAAAATCTCCATTCCGAACTTAAAATATGGAGGAACAAACACATCAAAAACCATCTTAGAGAGGTGGAAAGAATTTAGAAAGAAATTGCTGCTTTACGATGCTTACCAATATCAGACTCCACCATTGAGGAGACAAATCTTGAGTAAGAATTCGAGAAACTTATGAAGCAAGAGAATGAGTATCAGAGACAAAGGGCAAAATCACACTAGTATACATGTGGAGATTGATACACCAAATACTTCCATGTGAAAATCCTTAACAAAAGAAGGATCCACCGAATTTCTACCCTTACTCTCGATGATGGTTCCTAGACCTGTGATGAAGTTTCAATCAATAGATCATCCTCTACCATTTTCAGAAATTCTTTCAATCCACAAACCCTCCCCCTCTCCCTGAAGCTTTTAAGGCACTTTTCACCAAGATTTCTTGCCCATGCCAACTTAATCATTGATGTCTGTCCAACCATTGAGGAGATGGAGACAACCATCAAGAGTATGAAGCCAAGGAAATCCCTCGGATCTGATGGCCTACCACCTTTGTTCTACCAAAACTTCTTGAATACTACAAAAGGTGAGATTTCTAAGCTTGTCTCTGAATTTTTCATCAATGGTATTATGCCTCAAGATTTAAATCATAACCATATAACTTTATTCCAAAAAAAAAGGATTGTCCTACCTTTGTTAATGATTCTTGTCCTATTAGTTTAACCAATGTTGTTTACAAAATTATTACCAAAATCTTAGTCAATAGGTTGAAGTCGTTCCTAAACAACCTCATATCCCACAATCAAGGAGCCTTTGTAAGGATTGAGGTTTCAGATCTGGTTATCGGGTCAGTTTTGGGGTCGGATCCCTTAGTTTGGACCCTGGTGGGGCTGAGACTCAGTTTCCTTTTCGCATCGAACTTGCTCGACGTGGTTCAAACGGTGTCCAGCAATGTGGACGTGTTTTAGGCTGTGCCACGTGGGCGCCACGTGGGCTGGCCTTGGGACACGAGAGTACAGCCCTGGTCATATCGTCTGAATGGCGTCTTGGATGGACGACGCTATTTAAAGTACGACCCTAGTTTGTCAGTGTACGGCCCGGTCTTGTCGTCTGAATGACGTCGGGCTTGCACGACGCGTTTTACCCAGCTTATGTTTGACCCTGCGAACCCTCCCTCCTTTCCCTCATTCTCTCTTTTCTCTTCTCTCTCCTCTCTTCCCTCCGGCTCTCCGGCGAACCCTTTCCCCCTCCCCTTCCTTTCCTCTCCCCATTCCTCCTCTCCCTCCACTCCATTAACCTCCCAACTTCCTCTACTACCACCACCACTTTCTCCGCGGCGCATTTCTCTCCAGACTGCGGCCGACGTCCCGGTGGAGTAACGGCTTCCACGGCAGTACCGGCGGCGGCATGTGGCGAGGCGGGTTAGCGGCTTGGAACTAGGAGGAGTTCGAGTAACCGGTAGGATGATGATCTCCGTTGTATTTCGTTTAAAAACCATGTTTTCCCGCTTTGGAGCATGTTTAGGGGTTTTCTTGGGGTGAAAATACTAAATGCATGTAATGAGAATTTAGGTGTTTTAAAGGGTATTTAGGTTCTTCTCCTCCTTCCCCACTTTGTTTGTGTTTTTACACGATTTGGGGGAGGAAATCCCACCCCGCGGATTGGGAGATGGCGGAGGAAGAACCTGTTTGTGAGGGTTAAATGACGTCGGGGGACAGCGACGCCTTTTAGAAAGGCGGCTTCCACACGCGACGCGATTTAGCCCAAATAACAGACTCTGTCTCTGGACTGATGAGCATATAGGGATAGCGACGCCTTTTGAATGGCGACTTCCATGCACGACGCGTTTTAAGTAAAATCACCCCGAGGTCTGTCTCTGTTTCTGTCGTTATCAGGCGACTAGGGGCAGCGACGCCTTTTGAACGGCGATCTCTATAGACGACTAGTTTTAGGCCATCTTCCGAGGCCAGTTTTCACATAAACCAGTTTAGGAAGCTTGAATGACGTCGGCCGTGGGCGACGCGATTCAAGCCAGAATTTCATTAATCCCTGCAATTAATACATGTTTACATTGTTAGATAGTTTAGTTAATTGCATGTGTAGAAATGTACTCGATGACAATAGATTCTATGTGATCGGATCGCACCGTGTTGTGTTTTGTGCGATCGTGGGCCTAGAGTGACAGTTGTTAGCGCTTAGGCACCGTGTCGGTGTGGGAGTGACACGGCACCGGTGTGGGAGTGGTGGGGTGACGCCTAGAGAGAGGGTCACCTGGTGTACCCCGGGGTATAGCTAGTACCGGTGTGGGAGTGGTACATTCGGAGTGTCACTCGTGCTGGGGGAAGCAGAACCACCTGGAGCCTGTCAGGTCGGAGTAGCTAGCGCGCTATCCGAGGGGTTGCTGTTTGGTCTCAGCGGGTCGGTGTTTCCCGCGTTCGGCCGTGTGGTTGGCGTATTTTACCGAGACACTGGTTGTGGGATTCGTGGTAGAATGGTTTTAGAATTGTTCATGTTATATTTCGAATGCATGTGTTTTATATCGAAATTTAGGAATTGTGTTTACTGCTTTACTTGCTTAAAATATCTATACTTGTGTTGCTGCACTTGTGGGTGCGTGAGTGGGCGGTGAAGATCGAAGGATCCTTACTGAGTCTTTTCGATGAGACTCACCCTTGCAATTTTCAGATGAGGGTTCCAGGCAGGCGTAGCGAGGAGAGTGCTATCTTGGGTTGCGCACTAGCAGCCGCAGTTCTGGGGTATGCCCCGATGTAGTTGTTATTTTATTTTCTGGCCTGTATGCTTAATTATTTCTTTTCAGTTGAAGTATGTAACTATTTGCTGAGTCGAGTCGCATTGTAAAAATTTTTAATTCTTTCACTTCCTTTTCAATTCAATGCGATGTGAATGTTTAACTTAGCTTATTATTTATTTCTCAGACTTATCTAGATCCTGGTTTGACTCCAAATTAATGATTCGGTACCCATTTAGTAATCGGATCCCCGATTATAGGGTGACGGGTCGTTACAGCCTTTATACGCAACAAGAACATCACTGATTGCTTCATGCTTACCAAAGAGATTATCCATTCTCTGAACTAGAAGAAAGGTTCCCAAGGTTGGTTAGGGCTTAAGCTAGATATTTACAAAGTATACGACTATTTAGAGTGGAATTTCCTTGCCACTGTCTTGAGGTATTAGACAAGGATGGCTCCCTATCCCCCTTTCTTTATATCCTGTGTACTGAGACTCTCTCAATTCTACTTAAGCTAAAAGAGAATCAAGGTCTTCTCAGAGGTTATAAAATCAATTTGTGTCCCCTTCCCACTATAACACACGCTATGTTTGCTAATGATGTCGTTCTTTTTGGATGGGCAGAGGAGCAAGAAGTTAAAGAGTCCATAAGATGCTTGGAAGAGTAGAAGCTTTAGTATGGCCAAAGTGTAAATGCTACAAAATTTGGTTTCATTTTGGCAGGAACATTCCAGTTGCTGGTATCGGCAAGCTGGGGACTAATGACATGTATCTAGGGGCACCCATCCACCCCAAAAGATCAACAAAAGCCACCTTCAAGTACATATTGGATAGAATCAAAAACAGAATTGGGAATTAGAAGGTTAACAATCTCTCTTAAGTATGCATAGCCACACTCATCAAGTCCACCTTGGCAACGAAACCCAGTCATATAATGGCTACCCAGCTCTTCCTTAGGAACTTCATTACTAGTGTCAATATAGCTCACTGCAATTTCTGGTGGGATGAATATAGTGGGCAAAGAAAGATGTACCTTTGTAAATGGGACGCTCCCAAGGAACATAAAGTCAAGGGAGGGATGGGATTCAAAGACCTGGAGCAATATAATAAGGCTGCTACCATGAGACTCATCCAGAGATTCCTCCAAGAGGACTGCTCCCTCTAGGCTACATTTGTGTAAGCAAAATACCTATGAGGAATGTTGTTATGGAATGCCCCGATTGTAAAGAGATGCTCACCTGCCTGGGCAATAATGTTATCAGTAAGGGAGGATATGAGGAAAGGCTCTATTTGGTCCATTCAAATGGGGTGTTGTGTGGACATTTGGAAGGATACATGCATTCTAGATTGCACAGAATTGTTAAAGCTAGTAAGCATAGCATAGTCCCTTTCAATCAAAGTGTTTCCCCAGAGGGGCAGTTTTGAATGGGTGGTTATTAAAATTTTAAAGTTATTAGACATTAAATATAATGTGCAAAAAGAAGGAGAAACAAAGAGCAAACACACTGAAGTATAGAGATTTATACTGGTTTAGTTTATCTAGACTTATGTCCAGTCCCCAAGTAACCTCTTAGGAGTTCCACTAGCTCAGAGCCTATACACGGTACCAACCCTATACAGGTCTTACAAACAAATCACCAGGCATAGCTAGTCTTCCCTTCAATTAATAGAAGGGGAACAACCATCTGCACAAACGCAGGTCTTCCCTTCCAAACCAAAACGAGAAACAATAGGTAATATGATTAAAGAGTTAAAAAGAATGTCTCTTAGTAGGCTGATGTGTGCAATAAAAAAGAAAAACGCGGAAGGAAGGATCAAGACATAAGAAGGAAGAAAGAAATGAAGTATGTCTTGATCGTCTGTTGATGAAGATGGCCCGAGAGCTTGCAAAACCACAACAGAGTGAAGCGCTTTCTCAGGCTCTTCTCAAGAACTCACTCTTGTAGGATAACATCTTGTTGGAGTGCGCAGAGAGAAGGAAACTTGAAATTTTGAATTTTTGGCTCTTGTTTTCATTTGTATCTTCTCTTCTGAGAGAGGCTTCAATATATAGTCTATTTGAATCCAGCTCTATTGTCTATTACATCTTCTTACTGGGTCTAACATTAACTCCATTGAGTCTAACGTTAACCAGGATTTAATCTTGTTTACAGAGAGCTTGGGCAGACATAGATCGCTCTCAACTGGAAGGTTCCAAGCGTTGTTCCCTTTGTCTTTCAATTTGGATGTGCAAATCTCACTTAACCCTGTTGAAATTTCCAAGAATAGAAAGTCTCATTTGGTATACCAACCAAAGGATAGGTGAATGGAAGCGAATCCGCAAAAAGCGCATCAAACTGGGTACATGCACATACCTGACAAGCCTCAAATATATCTAGCTATCAGAGCATGAAGATCAACAGTGTCAGGCTATGGAACCTTCTGAGAATCGATTAATATTAAGTAGAGAAAGTTAATCAATTTATAGAGTCTTTTAACTGATGCCCAAGAGCTGAGTTAATCAGTCCATTTATTTGATATTGCAGCTAAATTAGATTTAATCTGATCATATAATCCAGTTCAGATTAACTCAGTTTATGAAATTCAGTTAATACAATTAAATTGCCATTATTTGATTTAATTTAATCCTGTTTACACTCTTAGATCTATCAATTTAATGATCCATAATCCCTTGTTAGTAGTTGATCAATTTTGAATCACTTAATAGCTCTGATATGAGCTGTTAATCGAAGAAGAATCAACCACTTAATTAGTTAAGTACAGTTTTATATCAGCTAATTGCAGGCCCTTATTTTGTTAATTGCACAGACTTTGTTTAGTTAATCGCATAGGCCTTCATTCTGTGAATCAATTATGCTTTTATCCTATTAACCGATTGTGCTTTTATTTAGTTAATCGATTAGAACGATTAGTTGATTGGATCTATTAATCAGTTAGCCTTATTCGGTTTAATCGATTCCCTTTGTATTATTAGCTAATCGCATAAGCTTTTGTTTAGTTAATCTCACAGTCTTTGATCTACTAATCAATTTGGCCTTCAATTTGCTAATCGATTTGCCTATTTTCTAGTCAGCGATTAGGCTCTTTTGCTTAGTTAATCGATTTAGCCCTATTCGGATAATCAACTAAGCTTTATGTCTGATAATCGATTGAGCCTAGACTCAAACTTCAATTACCTTTTTTCTATGTAATCGATTACCAGTTGTTGCTCCAATCAATTTTGCCTTTGTCTTGAAATCAATTTTGCTCTGATATTTGACTTCAATTCATCTTTATGTCGGATAATCGATTATGTCCTTATTTTGGGATTGATTATACAACTACTTGATTGTGATTATCTTCGTGAGCACTAATCAGTCTAGTCTTCAATTAATACTCTAATTTGAGATGTATTCTAAGATTGATTATGCATCCATCTAATATCGATTATGTTTAGAACTCGGTATCGATTACTTGGCTTATCGTAATAGATTAAGCTTTGTTGACTTCAATTAACTTCGCTTTTGACTACAATTAAGCCTTTTTTATGAACTTGCTTATTTGTTTTCTAATAATCGATCATAAATTGAGGAGTTTTGATGACTTTGATATGACCCTAGTTGTAAATTATGCCATTGGTTTAGATATATGATTAACTTTACACATTCCTTATTTAGGAATATACTCTACTAGATTTAAATATTGTATGTTTAGCTAGTGTAAGTTTTGAAGCTTACTAAGTTCTACTCATTAAAAATTAATTTTATTTTTTGACTTTGAGGCCGAGGAGGCCTAAGCTTGAAGTAGCTTTGGGGTTGAGTTTGAGGACTATTTTGCTGAAAGTTTCAGGTAGTTAATTGAGGGAATTGTATAGTCTAATTTCTATTTTTGTTTAGAAACCGTATAGGCTTCAACTGTAAGATATTTTGATGTAATTTTGGATGCATTTGAGAGTTTTGTTCAGCACATTTGGAAGCTTTGGCACATAATAATTTTGAGAATTTTAGTTTATCGCATGGCTATTCCTCAAGATTTTGATTATGTAATTTTCACAATCTTTGTTCTGTTTTAGCTGGGTTATTCCCATTGTCATATGCTTTTGACTTCAAAGTTGGCATGTGACCTGGAATGGTGTTTATGGGTGTGACACTATCTGTGAAGAGGCTTTATGAGGCAGATAACTAAATACAAATTTTCTATTATCTCTCCTATGTCCCTCTAAGCAAAGGTACAAAGATGTTTTACCCATAGTTAACTGCTTAACAGAAGATTTTAAATATAACTTCTCTTGTATTAGTTCATTTTTGTGACTTCTATCTTCCTTAGTAATCATATTTCTTTTATTATGTTTGATATTTCAACTTCTTGAAGTTTTAAATCATTTATGTTATTAACCTCACTGAGCTGTTAATTTTCAAATTTTAATCTTGCATTATCATGCTCTAACTCTGTGTATTCATATTTTAAAGAAGCACCCGAAGCACTTAAGTTTTCATGGCTTATTGTAAGTAATTTAAGCTCTTTAGACATAATTTTAATTTTTTTATAAAGCTCATTAGAGGATTTTTCTAAGAAAAGCTCCTTATCATAATCTGAGTAAGATTTGAAGGCTGAATCGAATTTTTCCTACTCCTCTACCAGTGGACTATTGTTGGCTATAAGCACTAGGTTGACCGCTTCTTCATCTTATGAACTTGAGGAATATGAAGAATCATCTTCATTGTCCCAAGTAGCAGCCCTTGCTTTCTTATTGAAGGTCTTTTTGAACTTCTTTGGGAACTCCTTTTTCTTGTGTTCCTTCTTCTTGAGCTAGGGAAACTCTGCCTTCATGTGTCGGGTTGCTTGCATTCATAGTAGGTGGGTTCCTACTTCATGATGTAGCTCTTCTTCTTATGGTACCTCTGACTGGAAGTACCCTACATCTTCTTCTTCTTGAGGATGCGCTATAGCCTTCTAGACAAGAGGTCTTCCTCCTCGCTATTAGCTTCACTCTCCTTACATGAGGAGTCTTTGCCCGAGCTGGGCTGGCTGGCCTTGAGTGTACTAGAGATCTTTTTCCTAAAGTTACTCTCTCCAAGTCTCTCTATGTTGATCTTAATGGCCATAATGGACCCAATCTACTTCTTTATGCTCATGCCACTGAGGTCATTCGCTTCCTCGATGGCAATGACCTTTGTTGTCCACTGGCTGGGAAGAGATTTCAAGATTTTTCCAAACAGATCTTCGTTGTTGTGCTCATTGCCCAAGGCCATCAACCCGTTGGTGATATATGTGAATCTGATGTACATTTGGGTGATCGTTTTAGAGGGCTCCATTATGAACTTATTGTACTGGATAACCAAGATGTCAATCTTAGTTTTTCACTTTGTCTGTCCCTTCATAAGTGAGCTTGAGCTTCTCCACATCTCTTGAGTTGTCTTACAAGCAAAGATCCTGTTGAACTCCTTTTCCCTAAGGGCACAACACAGGACACTCTTGTCCCTATTCTTCAAGGAAATCAAACATTTGTCAATGTCATTCCACTATTCTCTAGGTCTAGTGACAATGTAGTCACCATCTTCAAACACACTTCACAAATTGAAGTCGAGGCCCTTAAGGAAGAATTCCATACGACACTTTCTGTAAGAGTAGTCCTCTCCTTCAAACGATGGAGGGCAATTGATAGTTCATTCTAACCATTAACCATAGCCATTTCTCTCATATCATTATATATATATATATATATATACAATGAGAGACTAGGCTCGTATACCACTTGTTTCTTACACTATGGAGAACCTAGAGGGGGATGAATGGGTAATTAAAATTTAAAAGTTACTAAACATTAAAAATAATGTGCAGAAGGAGAGAGAAACAAGGAGCAAGCACACTAAGGCTCAGTCAATCTAGACCTACGTCCAGTCCCCAAGCAATCTCTTAGGAGTTCCAATAGCTCATAGGCTATATGTGGTACCAACCTTGTGGTGGTTTTACAAACAAACTATTAGGCACAACCGGTCTTCTCTTCAATTAACAAAAGGGGAACAATCATTTACACACACAGGTCTTCCTTTACAAACTAGGAAGAGAAACAATAGGTAATATGATTAATGTGTTACATAGAATACCTCTTCATAGGCTGATGTGTGCAATAAAAACAAAAACATAGTAGGATCAAGATAGAAGAAGTAAGAAAGAAATGAAGCAAGTCTTGATCGTCTGTTGATGAAGATGGCCCGAAAGCTTGCAAAAGCATAGCGGAGTGAAACTCTCTCTCAGGCTCTTCTCAGGAACTCTCTCTTATAGGAGTAGGGCTTGTTGGATTGCACAGAGAGAAGGAAATATGAAATTTTGAACTTATGGCTCTTGTTTTCAGTTGTATCTTCTCCGCTGCAGGAGGCTTCAATATACTGTCCATTCGAATCTAGCTCCGTTGTCTCTAAGGTCTTCTTACTGGGTCTAACGTTAACTCTATTGAGTCTAACGTCAACCATACTTTAGTCTTGTTTAAAGAGAGCTTGGGCAGACATGGGTCGCTCTCAGTGGGAAGGTTCCAAGTGTTGTTCCTTTTGTCTCCCAATTTGGACGTGCGAATCTCACCTAACCCTATTGAAAATTTCAAGAATAGAAAGTCCCATCTGGTATGCCAACCAAAGGATAAGTAAGCGACAATGGATTTACAGAAGGCACATTTGACAGGACGCATGCACAGACTTGACTAGCTGCAAGTATGTTTGACTGTCAAAGCTGGAAGATCAATAGTGTCGGGCTCTGGAACCTTCTGAGAGTGGATTAATTAAGTAGAGAAAGTTAATCAGTTTTAGAGTAAAATGCTCAGATAATCAATCAAAGATAAAACACATAATGAAGCATAATCGATTCAAGAGTATGTTGCAAATCGATTAGAGTTATCACAAACAAAATTAACACAGTAATTGATTAGTCATGCACAATATAATCGAATTCAAAAATAGAGTCACATAATCCATTAAAAGTAAATAGATAATTGATTAAGCGCATAACAGTAATCGAAGTCACATTAGGGCGGCAAAATGATTAATGCACAACATATAGTCAAATATAAGAGTGGTAGCAAATCAATTTGTAGACACAAGTAATCGATTAAAACAATAATGGTAAATCGATTATGAAAAATAAGATTAATTGGTTTAACAAACAAGGGTAATCAAAGTCGAAAATAGTATGTAAATCAATTCGAGAAAGACATATAATCGATTAAGCTCATAAAAACTAATCGAAGCATAAGCTCAACAATAATCGATTTGAATCATGCAAGTAATCGAGTGCCGAAGACAACATTAATCGATAATGAAATCAATAATCGATTAGGTTCAAGACATTTAAATTGATTAGTGCTAAAAGATAATCGAATAAGAGACTTAGTTAACGGAAAGACTTAATCAATTAGTGATAGCAATAGCGATTACAAGAGAAAAAAGAATGTTCGGTATTTGATTTGGAGTCTAATCGATTTACTAATATTATCACTGCTAATCGATTAGCAATAGACAATCAATCGAAGTTTCATTTTGTCTTTAATCGAAAAGATCAAAAGGTGCTGAAATCGACTAAGTCTCATAACAGAGAGTGTTCAGCAGTAAATCTGTTAGAAACTTACTCGATTAATTCAGTTTTTTTAACTTAAGCCAAAATATTACTACTTTTTGATTTTTTTATTATATGTTATCATCAAAATCTGAATACACAGAGTTAGACCATGATAATGCAAGATTAAAATATGAAAACTAACAGCTCAGTGAGGTTAATAACATAAATGATTTAAAACTTCAAGAAGTTGAACTATCAAACATAATAAAAGAAATATGATTACTAATGAAGATAAAAGTCACAAAAATGAACTAATACAAGAGAAGTTATATTTAAAATCTTCCGTTGAGCCGTTAACTATGGGTAAAACATCCTTGTACCTTTGCTTAGAGGGGCTTAGGAGAGATAATAGAAAATATGTATTTAGTTATCTGCCTCATAAAGCCTCTTCACAGATAGTGTCACACCCATAAACACCATTTCAGGTCACAAGCCTACTTTGAAGTCAAAAGCATATGACAGTGGGAATAACCCAGCTAAAACAGAACAAACATTACGAGTACAACTCGGTAAGCTTCAAAACTTACACTAGCTAAACATACAATATTTAAATCTAGTGGAGTATATTCCTAAATAAGGAATGTGTAAAGTTCATCATATATCTAAACCAATGGCATAATTAACAACTAGGGTCATATCAAAGTCATCAAAACTCCTCAATTTATGATCGATTATTATAAAACAAATAAGCAAGTTCATAAAAAAAGGCTTAATCGTAGTCAAAAGCGAAGTTAATTGAACTCAACAAAGCTTAATCGGTTACTATAAGCCAA
Source organism: Zantedeschia hybrid cultivar (assembly GCA_030544215.1). Lineage (NCBI taxonomy): Eukaryota > Viridiplantae > Streptophyta > Magnoliopsida > Alismatales > Araceae > Zantedeschia > Zantedeschia hybrid cultivar. Next base: position 50,418,161 of record JARZZO010000009.1, read on the forward strand.
GTAATCGATACCGAGTTCTAAACATAATCGATATTAGATGGATGCATAATCAATCTTAGAATACATCTCAAATTAGAGTATTAATTGAAAACTAGATTGATTAGTGCTCACAAAGATAATCACAGTCAAGTAGTTGTATAATCAATCCCAAAATAAGAACATAATCGATTATCCGACATAAAGATGAATTGAAGTCAAATATCAGAGCAAAATTGATTTCAAGACAAAGGCAAAATTGATTGGAGCAACAACTGGTAATCGATCACATAGAAAAAAGGTAATTGAAGTTTGAGTCCCGGCTCAATCGATTATCAGACATAAGGCTTAGTTGATTACCCGAATAGGGCTATATCGATTAACTAAGCAAAAGAGCCTAATCGCTGACTAGACAATCGGCAAATCGATTAGCAAATTGAAGGCCAAATCGATTAGTAGATCAAAGACTGTGCGATTAACTAAACAAAAGCTTATGCGATTAGCTAATAATACAAAGGGAATCGATTAAACCGAATAAGGCTAACTAATTAATAGATCCAATCAACTAATCGTTCTAATCGATTAACTAAATAAAAGCACAATCGGTTAATAGGATAAAAGCATAATTGATTCACAGAATGAAGGCCTATGCGATTAACTAAACAAAGTCTGTGCAATTAACGGAATAAGGGCCTGCAATTAGCTGATATAAAACTGTACTTAACTAATTAAGTGATTGATTCTTCTTCGATTAACAGCTCATATCAGAGCTATTAAGTGATTCAAAATTGATCAACTACTAACAAGGGATTGTGGATCATTAAATTGATAGATCTAAGAGTGTAAACAGGATTAAATTAAATCAAATAATGGCAATTTAATTGTATTAACTGAATTTCATAAACTGAGTTAATCTGAACTGGATTATATGATCAGATTAAATCTAATTTAGCTGAAATATCAAATAAAATGGACTGATTAACTCAGCTCTTGGGCATCAGTTAAAAGACTCTATAAATTGATTAACTTTCTCTACTTAATATTAATCGATTCTCAGAAGGTTCCATAGCCTGACACTGTTGATCTTCATGCTCTGACAGCTAGATATATTTGAGGCTTGTCAGGTCTGTGCATGCACCCAGTTTGATGCGCTTTTTGCGGATTGCTGCCATTCACCTATCCTTTGGTTGGTATACCAGATGAGACTTTCTATTCTTGGAAATTTCAACAGGGTTAAGTGAGATTTGCACATCCAAATTGAAAGACAAAGGGAACAATGCTTGGAACCTTCCAGTTGAGAGCGATCTATGTCTACCGAAGCTCTCTAAACAAGATTAAATCCTGGTTAACGTTAGACTCAACGGAGTTAATGTTAGACCCAGTAAGAAGATGTAATAGACAATAGAGCTGGATTCAAATAGACTATATATTGAAGCCTCTCCCAGAAGAGAAGATACAAATGAAAAACAAGAGCCAAAAATTCAAAATTTCAAGTTTCCTTCTCTCTGCGCACTCCAACAAGATGTTATCCTACAAGAGCGAGTTATTGAGAAGAGCCTGAGAAAGACCTTCACTCTGTTGTGGTTTTGCAAGCTCTCGGGCCAATTTCATCAACAGAAGATCAAGACATACTTCATTTCTTTCTTCCTTCTTATGTCTTGATCCTTCCGTGTTTTTCTTTTTTATTGCACACATCAGCCTACTAAGAGACATTCTTTTTAACACTTTAATCATATTACCTATTGTATTGTCTAATTTCTATTTTTGTTTAGAAACCGTATAGGCTTCAGCTGTAAGATATTCTGATGTAATTTTGGATGCATTTGAGAGTTTTGTTCAACACATTTGGAAGCTTTAGCACATAACAATTTTGAGAATTTTAGTGTATCGCATGGCTATTCCTTAAGCTATTGATTATGTATTTTTCACAATCTTTGTTCTGTTTTAGCTGGGTTATTCCCACTGTCATATGCTTTTGACTTCAAAGTTGGCCTGTGACCTGGAATGGTGTTTATGGGTGTGACACTATCTGTGAAGAGACTTTATGAGGCAGATAACTAAATACATATTTTCTATTATCTCAAAGATATTTTACCCATAGTTAACTGCTCAACAGAAGATTTTAAATATAACTTCTCTTGTATTAGTTCATTTTTGTGACTTTTATCTTCATTAGTAATCATATTTCTTTTATTATGTTTGATAGTTCAACTTCTTGAAGTTTTAAATCATATTTGTTATTAGCCTCACTGAGTTGTTAATTTTCAAATTTTAATCTTGCATTATCATGCTCTAACTCTGTGTATTCAGATTTTAAAGAAGCACCCGAAGCACTTAATTTTTCATGGTCTATTGTAAGTAATTTAAGCTCTTTAGACATAATTTTAATTTTTTTATAAAGCTCATTAGAGGATTTTTCTAAGAAAAGCTCCTTATCAGAATCTGAGTAAGATTCAAAGGCTGAATCATATTTTACCTACTCTTCTACCAGTGGACTATTGTTGGCTATAAGCACTAGCTTGACTACTTCTTCATCTTATGAACTTGAGGAACATGAAGAATCATCTTCATTGTCCCAAGTAGCAGCCCTTGCTTTATTATTGAAGTTCTTTTTGAACTTCTTTGGGAACTCCTTTTTCTTGTGTTCCTTCTTCTTGAGCTAGGGAAACTCTGCCTTCATGTGTCGGGTTGCTTGCATTCATAGTAGGTGGGTTCCTGCTTCATGATGTAGCTCTTCTTCTTATGGTACTTCTGACTGGAAGTACCCTGCATCTTCTTCTTCTTGAGGATGCGCTACAACCTTCTAGACAAGAGGGCTTCCTCCTCGTTATTAGCTTCACTCTCCTTACATGAGGAGTCTTTGCCCGAGTTGGGCTGGCTGGCCTTGAGTGTACTAGAGATCTTTTTCCTGAAGTTACTCTCTCCAAGTCTCTCTATGTTGATCTTAATAGCCATAATGGACCCAATCTACTTCTTTATGCTCATGCCACTGAGGTCATTCGCTTCCTCGATGGCAATGACCTTTGTCGTCCACTGGCTGGGAAGAGGTTTCAAGATTTTTCCAAACAAATCTTTGTTGTTGTGCTCCTTGTCCAAGGCCATCAACCCGTTGGTGATATATGTGAATCTGATGTACATTTGGGTGATCGTTTTAGAGGGCTCCATTATGAACTTATTGTACTGGATAACCAAGATGTCAATCTTAGTTTCTCACTTTGTCTGTCCCTTCATAAGCGAGCTTGAGCTTCTCCACATCTCTTGAGTTGTCTTACAAGCAGAGATCCTGTTGAACTCCTTTTCCCTAAGGGCACAACACAGGACACTCTTGTCCCTATTCTTCAAGGAAATCAAACATTTGTCAATGTCATTCTACTATTCTTTAGGTCTAGTGACAATGTAGTCACCATCTTCAAACACACTTCACAAATTGAAGTCGAGGCCCTTAAGGAAGAATTCCATACGACACTTTCTGTAAGAGTAGTCCTCTCCTTCAAACGATGGAGGGCAATTGATAGTTCATTCTAACCATTAACCATAGCCATTTCTCTCATATCATTATATATATATATATATATATATATATATATATATATATATATATATGTATATATATATATACATATATATATATATATACATATATACATATATACATATATATATATACATATACACATATATACATATATACATATATATACATATATACACATATATACATATATATATATATATACATATATATATATATGTATATATATATATATATATACATATATATATATATATACATATATATATATATATATATATATATATATATATATATATATACAATGAGAGACTAGGCTCGTATACCACTTGTTTCTTAGACTATGGAGAACCTAGAGGGGGGTGAATGAGTAATTAAAATTTAAAAGTTACTAAACATTAAAAATAATGTGCAGAAGGAGAGAGAAACAAGGAGCAAGCATACTAAGGCTCAGTCTATCTTGACCTACGTCCAGTCCCCAAGCAATCTCTTAGGCTCACTTTGTTTGTGGAATAGGGCCAGAATAACTGGTATAAAGGCCCTATTCTGATTTGGTTGAGGGTATGCCTAATTCCTCCAATTCCCCCAACTCCCCAAATCTACCTGGAATAGCTAATTCTTCCAATTCTCTCAATTTTACCTTTTATTTCACTCCTTATTCCACTTATTCCTACCAAATCACTTGGAATAGCGCAGTATAATTCTCCTTCTTCTGGGTGGACTACCAAATCAAAATACCTCTTATTCTAGTTTAAGAAATCCCCAGAACCTTATTCTGGTTTAAGTTATTCTGCAAACAAAGTGAGCCTTAGGAGTTCCACTAGCTCATAGGCTATATGTGGCACCAACCTTGTGGAGGTTTTACAAACAAACTATTAGGCACAACCGGTCTTCTCTTCAATTAACAAAAGGGGAACAATCATTCACACACAGAGGTCTTCCTTTACAAACTAGGAAGAGAAACAATAGGTAATATGATTAATGTGTTACACAGAATACCTCTTCATAGGCTGATGTGTGCAATGAAAACAAAAACATAGTAGGATCAAGATAGAAGAAGTAAGAAAGAAATGGAGCAAGTCTTGATCGTCTGTTGATGAAGATGGCCCGAAAGCTTGCAAAAGCATAGCGGAGTGAAACTCTCTCTTAGGCTCTTCTCAAGAACTCTCTCTTATAGGAGTAAGGCTTGTTGGATTGTACAGAGAGAAGGAAACATGAAATTTTGAACTTTTGGCTCTTGTTTTCAGTTGTATCTTCTCCTCTGCTGGAGGCTTCAATATACAGTCCATTCGAATCTAGCTCCGTTGTCTCTAAGGTCTTCTTACTGGGTCTAACGTGAACTCTGTTGAGTCTAACGTCAACCATACTTTAGTCTTGTTTAAAGAGAGCTTAGGCAGACATGGGTCGCTCTCAGTGGGAAGGTTCCAAGTGTTGTTCCTTTTGTCTCCCAATTTCGACATGCGAATCTCACCTAACCCTATTGAAATTTTCAAGAATAGAAAGTCCCATCTGATATGCCAACCAAAGGATAGGTAAGTAACAATGGATTTGCAGAAGGCACATCAGACAGGACGCATGCACAGACTTGACTAGCTGCTGGTATGTTTGACTGTCAGAGCTGGAAGATCAATAGTGTCGGGCTCTGGAACCTTCTGAGAGTGGATTAATTAAGTAGAGAAAGTTAATCAGTTTCAGAGTAAAATGCTCAGATAATCAATCAAAGATAAAACACATAATGAAGCATAATCGATTCAAGAGTATGTTGCAAATCGATTAGAGTTATCACAAACAAAATTAACACAGTAATTGATTAGTCATGCACAATATAATCGAATTCAAAATAGAGTCACATAATCCATTAAAAGTAAATAGATAATTGATTAAGCGCATAACAGTAATCGAAGTCACATTAGGGCGGCAAAATGATTAATGCACAACATATAGTCAAATATAAGAGTAGTAGCAAATCAATTTGTAGACACAAGTAATCGATTAAAACAATAATGGTAAATCGATTATGAAAAATAAGATTAATTGGTTTAACAAACAAGGGTAATCGAAGTCAAAAATAGTATGTAAATCAATTCGAGAAAGACATATAATCGATTAAGCTTATAAAAACTAATCGAAGCATAAGCTCAACAATAATCGATTTGAATCATGCAAGTAATCGAGTGCCGAAGACAACATTAATCGATAACTTGATGGAATCAATAATCGATTAGGTTCAAGACAGTTAAATTGATTAGTGCTAAAAGATAATCAAATAAGAGACTTAGTTAACGGAAAGACTTAATCAATTAGTGATAGCAATAGCGATTACAAGAGAAAAAAGAATGTTCGGTATTTGATTTGGAGTCTAATCGATTTACTAATATTATCACTGCTAATCGATTAGCAATAGACATTCAATCGAAGTTTCATTTAATCTTTAATCAAAAAGATCAAAGGGTGCTGAAATCGACTAAGTCTGATAACAGAGAGTGTTATGCAGTACATCTATTAGAAACTTAATCAATTAATTCAGGTTTTTAACTTAAGCCAAAATATTACTACTTTCTGATTTTTTTTATTATATGTTATCATCAAAATATAGAGATTAAATAAATAAACAAATTTCTCAACACAAACTACAAAAACTTATCACCAATCAGTTTTGGGATTTACAGCTCATTAGCAGATTATTTGGGCCTTCTATCTCAACTAAGCTCTCTTCTTTCCCCCCTAATGCTACACCTCAAAGCCCGATGGAACACTATTAAGTTGGCTTATATAGATGGTTGACCCAGCAAAGTCAGAATCCTTCATGCTCCACTATTTATCTAGTGTGGAAACGTATGTGGAATACTCAACTAACAGGTACTGTTCCCCCGAAAAAAGTCAACTTCATTTGGAAGTGTCTCAAATTAGCTATCCCTCTCAATGGCATTATAGGAGTGCTTATACCTTATATTGACGCTAACTGCCCAATTTGTCAGAAAGGTAAGCAGGATGTGAATCATTTGCTATTGTCTTGTGATTTAGCCCGAGCTTCATGGTTGGCCTCTCCTATGAACTCTTTCTCTAACAGAGACCCCTCGAGTCTTGCTGAGAAAATTGTTTATTGTTCTACTGCCCCTTTTGCCTAGAATTCCAAAGACATATGACACATTGTACTTTGTCTCTCCATCATGCGGCAAATAAGAAACAAAGATATAATTGTGCCTTTCATGGGAGGAAAGCATCCCCGATTGTTGACAATCAAGATAAATGTTGATGGAGCAATCTCTAGAACTACCGTGTAATCGAAATCATTGTTAGAAATTGGTATGGAGAATTTATCAAATGCAAAGCAGCCTTAGTGCCATACACTGTTTCGGAAGTGGTTGAAGCAACCGTGTTCTGCGGAGGCATTAGCATAGTTACAAGCCTCCAAACTAAGGGTCCGTTTGGTTGCACTTAAAACATAATCGGATGGAAAAGATTTTCTGAAAAAATCAATTTACGACAAAAATGAAAACGTAATAGACTAGTTGGCACTTCTGAAAATATTTTCTTAAAAATCTTTTCATTTCTTTGTTTTCCTGTAAAATCTTTTCTTGAAAATGATTTCATACATTTGTTTGCTTATAAAAGAATGCTCGCATCACAAAATTTTTAACATAGATATGGCAGAGCCACAAGACTATTTTTATATTTTTCTGAACTGAGAGAATACCCCAACTCGACATTTGATTAGACAATTCAAATAAAAAAGGCCATATTTTCACATGATCAAAATTTGAACTGCAACATTAAATGGCATTTTTCCTTTCTTTTTATTTTCAGCTTGTGGTACGTTTGGTCTGATTCTACGTAAAATATATTTGACCGAAAAATATTTTCTAAGGAAATTAATTTATAAGGAAAATAAAAACATACTCTATTATTTGGTACTTTTGATAATATTTTTTTGAAAGCTTTTCATTTATTTATCTTTCTGTAAAATATTTTCTTAAAAACGCAATCAATAAAAAAATTATGTTTCCATGCTATCAAGGTTCAAATGGCAAAGTCAGAGGATCTTCGAAAAATCATGTTTCCATTTACATGTTACCAAATAGGATGTCATGTTGAGGTTTTCGAAAAAATTGGTGCATGTATCTACTTTTGCAGGGTACCAAACGGACCCTAAAGCGATTATTGAAGGTGATGCCTAGACTGTTGTTCTCAGAAGCTAAGCCCTCACCCTGGCTATGCAGGCCTATAGTTGATAAAGCTCTCAAGGCTTTATGATAAAGCCATCTCTGTTCAGCACACTCCTAGAGCTTGTAATAGAGCTGTTGCTATTTGCCTCTCGCCAATCATAGACTAATTCACAGGAGATCGACACGGCCGCCCGTACAATGCCTCATATGGTGCCATGCCGATACTAGAATGATAACTGTTGTTATAAGCAAACTCCATTGTAGGCAAGTGCTGCTCCCAAGAACCTCCCCAATCTAGCAACAAACCCTGAGCATATCCTCCAATGTCTGAATGGTCCTTTCTGATTGTCCATCGGTCTCGAGATGGTAAGCTGAGCTAAAGGCTAACTGCATACCCAAGACTTTTTGAAAACTCTTCCAGAACCTAGAAGTGAATCTCGGATCCCGATCTGATACGATGGACAAAGGCACCCCATACAGAGAGATGATCCGGTCCACAAATAACTTAGCCAACTTATCGACTGACCAGTCCTTTCTAATAGCTAGAAAGTGCGCAGACATGGTCAACCGATCAACAATGACCCATATTGCATCCCTTCTGCCGGGTGACACGGGCAATCCTATCACAAAGTCCATAGTCACGTGCTCCCATTTCCACTTCGGAATAGGTAATGGCTGCAACAACCCTCCTGGTCTTTGGTGTTCTGCCTTAACTTGCTGACAAGTCAGACACCTTGCCAAATATTCAGCTATGTCTTTCTTCATACCAGGCCACCAAAAGTGCCTCCTCAAACAATGATACATCTTTAGTCGTTCCGGGATGTATTGCATATCTAGAACGGTGTGCCTCATCCAGGACACTCCTGCGCACCTCTTCCTCAGCTGGAACATAGAGTCTTCCTCTAAATCTAACCGTGCCATCACTCCACAACTCAACCTCTGGTATCTGAAGAATCTGTGGTAACTCTGCATCTGCCCTCTGAGCCTCAATTACTGCATGGTACACCGCTGGCCTCACAGTCAAGCTGGCCAACACGGCTCTATCGGCTTCTCGAGGAATCCTAAAGGAAGATTCCACAACCTGCTCATATAATTTTCATTCCTGAATCATAAGATGTAATACGACTACTCAAGACGTCTGTTACCACATTTGTCTTGCCCGGATGATAAGAAAGGTCGAAATCATAATCCTTGATAAACTCCATCCATCTGCGTTGCCTTAAATTTTGATCTCTCTGAGTGAAAACATACTTCAGGCTCTTGTGATCAGTGAAGACCTGAAACTTCTCCCCATATAAGTAGTGCCGCCATATCTTCAGAGCAAATACCACAGCCGCCAATTCTAAGTCATGAGTGGGGTAGTTTTCCTCATGCTTCTTCAGCTCCCTAGAAGCATAGGCCACAACCTTACCATGTTGCATCAAAACAGCACCCAAACATCGATGAGATGCATCGGAGTAAACTATGAATCCACCTGAACCTGATGGAAGTACCAGAACTGGAGCCGAAGTAAGACGAGCCTTTAACTTAGTAAAGCTCTGCTCACACTCCTCGGTCCACACAAAACGAACTCCCTTACGAGTTAACCTCAACAAGGAGGTTGCTATCGAAGAAAAATCCTGGACAAACCGTCTGTAATATCCTGCTAACCCCAGAAAACTTCTGATCTCAGTTACTGTTGTCGGTCTGCCCCAGTCCAACACTGCCTCAATCTTGGTTGGATCTACAGCAATGTCATCTCCAGAAATGACATGCCCTAAGAAGTGCACCTTATCTAGTCAGAATTCACACTTGCTAAACTTGGCATAAAGTTGGTGCTCTCTCAGAACCTGCAATACCACCTGAAGATGTGTGGCATGCTCTTCTTCAGAAGAAGAATATATCAAAATATCATCTACAAATACTACCACAAACTGATCCAGATAGGCCTTGAAGACCCGGTTCATTAAATCCATAAAAACTGCCGGAGCATTGGTCAAACCGAAAGGCATAACCAAAAACTCATAATGTCCGTACCAAGTCCTAAAAGTCGTCTTACTCACATCAACCTCACGAATCCTCATATGGTAGTATCCTGATATCAAGTCAATCTTCGAGAATACCTTGACAGACTATAACTGATCCATCAAATCATCGATTCTTGTAAATGGATACTTGTTCTTTATAGTTACCTGGTTCAACTGTCTATAATCAATGCATAATCTTAGAGAACTATCCTTCTTCCTAATAAATAGAACTGGAGCACCCCATGAAAAAGTACTGGGACGGATAAAACCCTTATCCAGTAATTCCTACAACTGTACTTTCAACTCAGCGAGTTCGGCTGGAGCCATCCGATACAAGGCCTTAGATAAGGGTGCCATACCTAGTACAGCTCAATAGTAAACTCAACCTCCCGTTGAGGAGGAAGGCCAGGCAACTCTTCAGGAAACACATCTACAAAGTCACAGACTACAGGTATCTCCCAAGGACTGGAACCACTGCTTTCATCAGCTACAACTACCGAGGCAAGAAAAGCCTCACAACCACCAACAAGTAATCTTTGGGCCTTAAAAGCAGAAATAAAAATACCACAAGAAGAGAACCTAATACTTTGGAAGAAGAAGGTCGGGATACCCAGAATGGAGAAACGCACCATCTTCCTATGGCAGTCCATTTCGGCATAATAAGCCTCCAACCAGTCCATACCTAAGATGACATCAAAGTCACGACTGGCAAGCACAACTAGCTGGGCAGGTAACTCATGACCCTCAATGGTCAAGGGAACCTTACTTAAACAGTTATAAGACAACATGAAATCCCCATAAGGAACCTCAACCATCAGTTCATCAGATAACTCATCAATGGGTGCAAAAAGAATATCTACGAACTGTTCAAAAATGAAGGAATGCGAAGCACCCGAATCAATCAACACATGTGCGAAGTTCTCAAGAACAGAAAGTGTGCCTTCCACCAAGTTGGACGCACGAGCCTCCTTCTTGGTGATAGCAAGAACTCTCCCCTGGGTCTTCGACTTCTTCTGATCACCTGGTCCCTACCTCTGACCATGCCCCTGTGGGGAAAACCTTGCCAAATGGCCCTGCTGGCCATAAGTATAACACCTCCCAGAAAAAGCAAGACACTGAGTCCCACTATGAGTACCACCACAATGTCAACAAGCTGCCGGAAGCCTTTGAGTTGTCTCCTGCTGAGCACTGGACACTGATTGACTCGGTTGGCTCTGCTGGGGTCTACTACCACCGCTGCTGCTGTCACCACCTCGAAAGAATCTTCTGAATCTGGAGTCGAGTGAAGAAGATCCCAATCCAGACGAAGGAGCTCCTGCTGCTGTCTTCCCCTTGCCGTAAGTCGGCCTTTGAGTAACCAGTCCCCTCTCCCGAGCCGACTGATCGTGCTGTGCCTCGACTGCCGTGGCACACATAATTGCTGACGCCAAGTCTGTACAACAGTGGGATGCCACAAAACTCCTCAAGTTGTACCTCAGTCCATCTACAAACCTCTCAGTCCGACGCCATTCATCTTCTCAAATAAAGGGCACGAACCTTCCAAGCGAAACAAATTTCATCTGGTACTCGAGCACTGTCATGCTCCCTTGGGTCAACTCCATAAATTCCCTCTCTTTGGCCTTCTGGACATGCCTAGGGAAGTACTGTGCATAGAATTCCTTCACAAATGTCTCCCATGGAATCTCCCTGAGATTCCTACCTGCATAAGATAAGCTCTTCAAAGTAGTCCACCAGTCATAGGCATCATCCTTCAACATGAAGATAGCTAACGGAGTCCTCTTAACTACTGTACAATCCATGGTATCAAAAGTCTTTTCCAACTCCTTCAGCCAATGAACTGCCTCATCAGGATTGGGACGACCAGTAAAATGAGGCGGCTTCAGCATCAGGAATCTCTCCAATGCAGCTGAAGGCCCTCCTCGAGTACTAGAACTCTTACTACGGTCTCAAGTCTGGTATCTGGTCATCGTGTCCATCATAGCCTCTATAAAACGCTCCATATTCGGCCTACCGGCCTTTGACCCACTAGGAACATCTCCCTGCTCCCTAATAACTAGCACTCTCTTCCTAGGAACCATCTAATCACCTACAGTCACAAGAATAAAAAAAAATCTAATTAGAATCCAAAACCCACACTATCATCGTACCTGTACGGGATAATGCATTTATTTGCTGAAATTTCGATATTTAACCTAGCTGTTCATTTATTTGCCAGACCGAATGCTTTGATACCAATTGTAACGACCCGCCACCCTATAATCGGAGATCCGATTACTAAATGGATACCGAATCATTAAAATTTGGAGCCAAACCAGGATCTCGATAAGTCTGGGAAATAAATAATAAACTAAGTTAAACATCCATATCACATTGAATTGTAAAGGAAGTGCAGGAACTAAAAATTATTACAATTCAACTTGACTCAGCAAATAATTACATATTCCAACTAAAAAGAAACAATTAAGCGTACATGTCTGAAAAGAAATAACAACTACATCGGGACATACCCTGGAACGATGGTTGCTGGCGCGCAATCCGAGACCAAAACCCTCCTCGCTACGCTTGCCCGGAACCCTCACCTGAAAACCGCAGGGGGTGAGTCTCATCGAAATAGACTCAATAGGGATCATTTGATCCCCACCACCCACTCACGCATCCACAAGTGCAACAACATGAATAAAGGCAATTTAAACAAATAAAACAGTAAACACAACTCTAAAAACACTCCACCTCGGAGTCCACAACCAATGTCTCGGCTAAACACACAACCCACGTAGCCGAACGCGGAAAACACTGACCTGCTAAGACCAAACAGCAACCCCTCGGATAGCGCACTGGCTACTCCGGCCTGACCTGGCTCAAGGTGGTTCTGCTTCCCCTAGCACGAGTGACACTCTGAATGTACCACTCCCACACCGATACAAGCTATACCCCGGGTACACCAGGTGACCCTCTCTCTAGGCGTCACCCGTCGCTCCCACACTGGCGCCGTGTCACTCCCACACCAACACAGGATTCCTAAGCGCTAACAACTATCACTCTAGGTCCACGATTGCACAAAACGCAATACGATGCGATCCGATCATGTAGAAATCATCATCCTCAAGTATGATTTCATGCATGCATTTTATCCAAACTATCTAACAATATAAACACATGTTAATTACATGCTTTAATGAGATTCTGTCTTGAATCGCGTCGCCCAAGGCCGACGTCATTCAAGACTCCTAAACTGGTTCATGTAAAACAAGCCTCGGAATATGGCCTAAATCGCGTCGTGCGATGTAGTCACTTTTTAAAAGGCGTCGCTGTTCCTAGTCGCCTATTAACAACATAAACAGAATCATGACTCGGGATGAATTGGGCTAAATCGCGTCGTTGGGGGCAGCCGCCATTTAAAAAGGCGTCGCTGTCCCAAGACGCCATTTAGCGTTCTGTAACAGGTTTCTCCCGACCTTCAGAGTATAAAAAGTGGAAAGGAAGGAGGGTTCGTGGGTTTAAACCGAACCTAGCTAAAACGCGTCGTCCAACACCGACGCCATTAAAGTGACAAGACCAGGGCCGTACTCTTGTAGCCCGAAACTAACCCACGTGGCGCCTACGTGGTACTGACGTAGCACACTCAAAAACGCGTCTTCCTATGCTCCCAGCCTCACAAAGGGCCAAATTAAGGGGTCCGACACCGAAACTGATCTAATAACTGGATTCAAAACCTCAATCCTTACATGATGTGTTTCATACCGCTGACCAGTGTGATCGGTCAGTTAGTTGCTTATAAATGACTGCTTTAAATCTTCTGTCGCAGAGGGTGGAAGCGCAGACATTAAGAAGTGCAGTGCAAACGACTTGGGGAATCCAGTGAAGAAGCAAAAGCAACTCAATAATACGCTCTGCATCAAGGATTGAATGTTCAGCAGATCAGCGAAATAAGACCACACTCTCACAGCTAGGTCCCCAAACAATAGAAGATGGTCTATGCTCCCCATAGAAGGCTGCAAACAACAATGGCAGACTGATGCAAAGGGGATGCCAAGCTTCAAGATACCTGTGTCCACCGGAATGCTTTTGTAGATAGCTCGAAGCATGAAGAAAGAGAGCTTCTTGAGGACGAAGGGATGCTAGAGTTGTTGAAGGACCGTGGTTTCGAAGGACGAAAGCTACACCTTATGTTTGATAACGACCCATGCAGATTTGGTGGTGAAGGAGCCCGAGTCCATCCATACCAAGATGTCTAGCTCGTCGGTGAGAGAAATTCTATAAGAGGTGCTTGTGGTGTAGTGAGATATGTGAATGGGGTATATAGCAAAAAAAGAGAACAAGCAACACAGCCTAACCGCCAACGAGTGTGTAACACAAGCCTACCTTCAGTACCATGGAATGGAGCTACCTTCTTCCACTCTTTTTATATGAGACGACATACCTCTTTGATGTGAGAGCTGTATACGAGTACCATCGTCAAGTAGTACAAAACTTCATATTAATAGAATAATATGTCTATCAATCCTTGCTTTTATATGATTAGCCTAATCTGCGAAAGTAAAGACCTAACTAACCTGGTCGAGTCGATTACTAACGTAAGCAGTGTTTGAAGTAATACGACCAGGTGGCCTTCACTACAGAGTTGTACCTATACGAAGCTAAATATCATATTACATAGCACCCAAAAAGTATATATACGAACCCATACGGAACACTCAATATGATAATCGCTCTACCACTGTCTACCACTTAGCTACAAAGGAGGGGATGATCCTAGTTGGTACGGGCTCCGTGCATGAACGGGAACCCAAATGCTATTTTCGGGTGCCCAACTTTGCGTTGCGCATAGTATACAACTCGAAGATAAAGAGAAGATGGGCTGCATGTTAGCTGCAAACAAACGTCTACATGACAAGGGCACTTCGGCATTCGACGCCTTCGTTTGCTCGTTCAATTCCAATTCTTGTTATCTAATGGCAGCTCTTTCCATCTATCGTCTTGCTCTCCTCTATTGAGAACCTCGATTCACGAGCGAGACTCTTTTGAGTATCTGACGTGATTAGGTAGGGACAGGATTCGAACCTGCAGTCTTCAGGTCATGGGCCTAATGAGTCGACCAATTCCTCTACCCCGCTTGTTCCCTTTCTCTTTGATCCCTCTTCCCAATGTACGGCTTTGGTTGCTTGTTCGAGATAGAATCAGCGCTTAGGTTGTGACTAGGCGCTCAAGTTGGAGCTCCGCTCTTCCCTTCTCCCACCCTTCGTGCATGAGCAAAGCTGCCCAGCACTTCAAAGCCGTAGTAAGCAAGCGAAAAGGCTGAAAAGAGCCGGATTTTGAAGCTGTAGTTGGCTTGGAAGCCGGCCGCCTGGAAAAAAAGGAAGAAGAGTAGCATGCCAAAGCAACTAAGTACTAGCGCGCCCCACCCCAACATTATTGTACTTTACTTGACTCTCCCCCGCTTACTGCCATAGATTGACAGCGTTATTTAGTCTTCGAGACCTAGAGAAATAGGGGGCAGCAACTAAAGAAGTACAAAGATTGACTGCGATTGTCGGTTCAACTCTCTTTCATTTTTGTGTTGGAAAGTGAATTTCGTTCAGTATGAGATTGTTTCACACTTCGTAGTGCTTACACCTCTCGCCTATCGAAGTTCTATTAAAAAACCTTGTACGAGAACTTGTATAGAGAAGGATTTCCCGTGGCACAACAATTCTTCCATACCAACTTAGTTGCCCGACACTGTTATTGGCATAACAACCGGTACACCTTAGGTTGGCCCAACCCAGTCCTCACGTACTAGGGTTGGCTCCTCACAATCTTCCAGAAGAAGCTGAAGAAGGGGCAGTTAACAGAATGAAGTTTGAAACACGGACTACTCTATGGGGTGCGGAGGTGTGTGTACCAGGAGAAGCTGATAGGGCACAGTAGATCAGGGAGGCTCATACGTCTAAGATCGCAGGACACTTTGGGTTGAGAAGACTCTACTCAAAATACACAGATACGTCCATTGGCCTAATTCATCAAGGGTTTTGTGCTGTGCAGCACATCGAAACCCTCCAATCGGAAGGTGGGTTTATACACACTACTACCAGTGCCCAGCAGACCCTGGGAGAGTATTTCGATGGACTTCTTAAGGGGGATTACAGTAGTTAAAGCATGGACATGACTACCTATTTTTGGTGGTTAACCTTTTCAGCAAGATGCTATGCTTGAAATAATGTAAGAAAACAATCACAAGTGAGGAAGCAACCACGTTGTTTTTTCAGCATGTTTGGAAAAATTCGTTATTGCCTAATTATATTATTTCAGATACAGATAGCCAATTTCTAAGCCACTTTTTGAGATCGCTATGGGGATGATGGACACTAAGTGGAAGTAAAGTACTACCTTCCACCCGCAGACCAAGACTCCAACTGAAGCACAGACCTGAGATTTGGTAATTTTAAATAGGGTCCCCCTTTGTGTTAAGTGAAGTGAGGTGGGGTCACCGAAGGAACGACGTTTGTTTACTTGTACGCGATCTCATCCAGAGCCTTTACATTAGCAGTCTTGAATCATTTTATGTAATTATGAAAGTTCTATTAGGTTCTTAGTAGCAATCAACAACCTTTTCTTCTTTTACTTCACATAGCTTTTCGTCTCCTTGATAGTTGAAAGTTCTCCAAAAGTATGAAAAGCTCGAGGACTTTGTACTATCCATTCAGGTGTGGTTGGATTCTGTTCAACAGCCGAAGGACTTGGATCACATCTTTTGTTCTTTCCACTGCTTGAAGTGATTGTTACGACCACAAAGAAATGATGAATCCCAACTATAGATATATATGAGCCAAAACTGCTCAGAGCATTCCATCCGGCGTAAGCATCTGGATAATCTGGAATGCGACGTGGCATACCCAAAAGCCCTTAAGAAATGCATGGGAAAGAGGGTCAGATTAACCCCGAAAAAAGTGATCCAAAAATGGATTTGACCTAGTCAGAGTATGTCCGACCAAAGATTTTACCCATCCAATAGTAAAATCCTGCAAATAAAGCAAAAATGACTCGCATAAAAAGTACATAATGGAAATGTGCAACCGCATAATAAGTATCATGTAGAGTAATGTCTAGCCCAAAATTAGCTAGAACTATTCCAATGAGCCCTCCTATTGTGAACAAGATGGACCCTACAACAAATAACATGGGTGTTTTGTATTTTATTGAACCTCCCCACAAATTTGCATACGGTCTCTCCTAGTTGTAGCTACCTTGGGCTCTGAATATTCAACCTCCTTAGCACTAGACTCCTCCACAATCTGATCACTCCTCTTACGCATGGAAACACCACCCCTGAAGTGTAAACTTACTTCCCCTGCCTAAAATCTCCTAGCAGAGTTTTGCCTCATGTTCAACCTTTCTCTCTTTTTTTAACTTCCCGTCCGAGTGACAATGCTCGTATTTCATTAGATACCGGTTGGGGACAAATGTCACACTTCACATATTCCTTGATCCTTACTAAATACGCTTTCCCTATGGTCATAGCACCTCCAGTCTCTTTGTCATAATATTTGTATTTCAGTCTTCTTTTTGCAGCATCAATTAAGATAATATAGGCCCAATCCGGATCTTATGCATCTTGTCCCTCATCATGCAGCTCAACTCCAGCTATGTTCATATAATAAGAAAGCCAAAGATACCCAATACAACTTGTAAGTGCATTAATACAATTAAGTGACCTATAGTTCAGCTTTAACAAAAATTCAATTAGATAACTAGAAAAGATCCTAAATTTTAAACCCAAATTAAGGTGCATTTTGGGATCTTTGTTTAATTAACCTACAATTGATGCAATTGGCAGCATGCATATATTGAAGTCTATGCAATGAAGCTTAATTAAGTTTCAGCTGAACTTTAATTAGGGTAATTAGTCAAAAGCTCCAAATTTTAATCACTAACTAGGATGAAATTCGGTTTTATCCATTTAACCTACAATTGATGCAATTGGCAGCAAGGAATTCCGGGTCGGGTCGGGACCGGGAATCGGGACCCGGCGATCTCGACCCGATCCGATCTGGATCGACCGAGTCGGCCGATCCAGACTCAGTCCGGCCGGTTCGACTCGGCCGGATTTTAAAAAAAATAAAATAAAATAAAATAAAAATAATTAGAAAAAATAAGAAAAAAATTAAAAAAAAATCATAAAAAATTACATACATATTATTCAATTGATGTACAATAAGAATGAATGCAATTCATGTACATCCATAAAAAATAAACATTAAAGAGTCACATTAACGCTAATAACAGGCAATTAATGCAAAAAAATGCACATTTATGTCCTAACAAGTTCAATTGAATGGTTGGCACACTCAATTGAACCTTAATTACACTAATCATACAAAAGTCCTAATTTTTAACTCCTAATTAGGGCTAATTTTAACTAATTAACGCTAATAACATGCAATTAATGCAAAAATATACACATTTATGTCCTAACAAGTTCAATTGAGTGGTTGGCACACTCAATTGAACCTTAATTATACTAATCATACAAAAGCCCCAATTTTTAAGTCCTAATTAGGCTAATTTTGATAATTTTGTCTAATCAACATGCTAAAAAAATTTTCAACCTAAATATTAAGAGATCTACACAATATACACAATCATACGTCATTTCTAATTTTTTTAGAATTTTAAAAAATTAATTCGAAATATACCTAAACTCGGATCGGAATGCGAACAAAAAATCCGACGTCGAGGGCGGCGGTGACGGCGACCACAATGGCGGCTCCCGGACGGCCGGCCGACGATGACGGGATGAAAATCCCCTCATTTTGGTCGATATCTCAAAAAAAAATAGAAAAGAGAGAGAAAAAGAGAGAGAGAGAGAGAGAGGGCCGGCGGCGGCGGCGGATGGCCGGCGGCAAGCGGCGGCAAGCCGGGGAGGGGCTGGGGAGTGGGGAAGGGCTGGGGAAGGGGCGCGCCAGCAACGTTTCTGTTGCTGGCGCCTGGTTCCCGATCCCCCCTTAAGGGGGAGATCGGTACCGGCCCGAACCGGACCAGATCGGGTCCGGACCGGTCGATCTGGCCGATCTGGCCGGTCCGGCCCCGATTTGGTCCAGTTCGGGCCGATTTCGGCCGATTTTTTTTTTTAAAATCGGTGGGGGGAACAGTAAATTCCCCCCCAAATCGGCTCGGGACCCGCCGATTCCACAATCCATGATTGACAGCATACACATACTCTACCCTATGCAACAAAACTCAGTTAAGCTTAATTGAAACCCAATGAAGATAATTAGACAAGAGCCCCAAACTTTGAACCCTAATTAAGGTAAACTTTGGGTCTTTATCCAATTGGCCTACAATTGATGCATTTGGTAGCATGCATACACTTGATGAAGTCTGTGCAATGAAGCTTAATGAAGTTTCAATTGAAATTTAATTAGGATACTTGGATAAAACCCCAATTTTTAAACCCTAAAGTGAAATTTGAAACTTTTATCTAATTAACCTACACTTGATGTAATTGACAACATGCATACATTGAAGTCTATGTAATGAAGCTCAGTTAAGTTTCAATTGAAGTTTAAGTAGGATAATTAAACAAAAGGTCCCAAATTTCATAACCTAATTATGACGAAATTTGGGACTTTTGTCCAATTAACTTAAAATTTATGCAATTGACAGCATGCACAAACTCCAACATACGCAATGAAGCTTAGTTAAGCTTCAATTGAAGTTTAATTAAGAAAATTAGACAAAAACCTCAAAAGGGTGAAATTTGGGCTTTTATCTAATTAACCTACAATTGATGCAATTGACAACATGCACATGCTCCACCCTATGCAATGAAAGTGAATTAAGCTTTGATTGAAGTTTAGTTAGTGTAATTAGACAAAAGTTTCAACTTTTAAACCCTAGTTAGGGTGGAATTTGGGGTTTCTGTCCAATTTACTAATAAGTTTAAGATTGGAAGTCAAACAAGTTGTTATTATTTTAAATATAACAAATAAGAAGAAAAAATGAACTTTACCTTAAGAGGAAGATATTTTCTCTCATTCTTCCACTGTTTTCTTCCTCCCTCGCCAATTCCAACATGTTGCAGCGGCAGGAGGTGGCAGCGGCAGTACCTCCTCAGCGCTCTAGACCCTCCTGTAAATGCTCTCAACCTCTCACAGATCAATCTGTGAGGAGGCAGCTGAAAGAGGGGAGTTTTATAACCCCCGGTCATGTTGTCACATGGTCCCAGACTGGTGCCGGCCAGGTTCGATCATACCGGACCTGTACCGGGGTGCCAGGCTGATACCATTAATTTCGTCTTCTTTTTTTTTGTTTGTGTGGGGGATACCGTATCAGTTTACCCCCCATATTGATACCAGTGCCGACTGATACAGGTACACATCAGCCAATAGTGGAACCAATACACCAATACTGCCATCAACGATGTGGTAGCGTATCCAAAGGATTATGCTGAAGAACTCGCCACCTCACATTAGCTCAAACAATGTGGCCCAACTCAGAAAACGAAGTTCGAGTCCAACACAAGTTAACGTTGCACTGTACCAAATATCTAGTGATTGGCTAGAAACCGCAGTGACAAAAATGCGAATGGGATTGAAGTTTAACAATCACAGAGCTAGACAAAAATAAGGCCTCTTAGCAGCAAAGGGTGGAACTTGGGCAGGTTGGGCGGGTCAATGTTCAATTTGGGCCAGCCCAAATTTAGGAACAGCCCAGCCCAGGTCTAGGCCAGCCCATGCTCAGTAAAATTGGGCTGGGTTTGGCTGGGTTGGGCTTGGCCCGCTAGTCTCATATGTTGTTATAATTACCACAACTAGAAATTACCAAGAAAGGAAGAATGGAAGATGGAAGCTGGAACGAACTATTTATGGTAAGTTTGTATGTGAATGGGACCCCTCTTGGACTAGGGTGGCTGAATACGGGCCTGCCCGATTTCAGCCCAAGTTAGCCCAGATCAAACTCAGCTCAACCCATATTTAGCCCAACCCAATTTAGTCATTTTTTGGTCAATCCAATTTTATGAACTTGGGTTGAGCTGGGTTGGGGTATGGGCTGGCCCACCCAACTTACACAATTACTAGCAGCCCTGTATCTGATAAAAGACCCCAAACGAATTTTCAAATGTCAGTTTATATCAATGCAAAATTTGGGTGATCAAGGTCAAGATTCCCATCCTGCTCATTTCCTGAAACTGTTCAGTTACCATAACATATCATTACCGAGTAAACTGTATAGCATAGTTATTGTTTTAGTAAAAAAAATTCAGAAGATTAATATTTGAAACTTCTTAGCATTTTTCACACATACAGTTTATTATTTTAGTTCCGAGCATATGGCAGAATTTTTATTGCATTAACCAAAAAAATCTATCTTATAAGCAAATCCTAGATGTGCAAAAATGATTAGAACTGAATTAAGTTCACGTCTACATTATACACTGCCACAGCAACAGCCGTATAAAAACTTTAATATCAAACAAGAAGCATATGAAATAACACAAAATTTGCAAGGGTGTGCCAGATATATGACCACTTGAGATGCAAGGAATAAAAAATACTGAAATTGATGAACAAATTCATACTTGCTCTGCTTTGATACCTCAAGCCTCACGAATAGTCTTCTCCAAGTACTCCCTTGCAATGTGCATCTTTTCATCAGTTATATAGCCAGCAAGAGCGATAATCTCCATTCTGTCCAGTAAGGGGTTTGGTATCATCTCAATTACGTTTGCTGTAAACAGGACCTGAATCATTAAAAGCGAATGGATCAGAAAGCAATAAAATGAAACTAAAACCTTTGCTTTTATAAATTGGAGATTGATGTGTGTGCGCAACAAAGCAGAGAGGTTGATTCCATATTTGAAACCGTTACCTCACAGGTCACAACCCATCATAGTTACCGCATAAAAAATGAGCAGCCCAGCGTCCTGAGGCTCCCACACTGTGGGGTATGGGGAGGATCCTTGCACACAACCTTACCCTCGCTTTTTGCAAAGAGCTTCCATATTTGAACCTGTTACCTCCAGGTCACAATGGAGCAACCTTACTGTTGCACTTAGGCTCACCCTTAGCATAAATATCACAGTATGATTTATCACTTACATATAAATATGACGCCTGGAGAGTGTGTGATTGCAATATTGGGAAGGAGAGTTATGTCATATGCTTTGTCAATGGCTTTTAAAAGCTGCTGGACTTAATCTTCCATGGGATTTTCAAGAGGACCCAAGATTCTGTTGCAAAACATGTGGAAGAAAATGTTTGCTCAAAACAGCTACTCCCACTACCTCAAGAACTCAAAGAAAATTGAATTTTGGGAGATGATTGCTTGGAACGAGGAAGCTTGGTACATTATGGTATAAGAAGTTTAGCAAAATAAGATGAAATATATGGAGAGAAGCTGCAGTCATCAAAAGGCTGTTGAAGAATTATTGTATAGCAGGTGATCATGGGAGGAAGAAGGATATATGTCATTTTGGTAGGACGTTTTTTCTGGCAAGGAAGAGGAATCTTTACTCTTTCTTTTGATTGTACTACCTCTATTTATTTCTTTAATAAAATTGACGGTGCAATCACGGAATCCACAATCACCTTAGAAAAAAAAAAGTCACCTGCAGTCACAGTTGCCACTGCACACACTTGCTACCTTTTATTAAAAGTGTTCTGATTGACCAACTCAAAGAGATCTTGGTCTGTCCAATCCTGAGGATAGTCATGCTCCTTAAACTATAACGCTAACTACTTACATCTTTAGACATTTTTAGAGCACTGTGTTGTTTCAACTGCTGAAGCAGAAAAGATAGCTGCTACGCAATGACCTACAAGAGTGATCACCCACACAGCTTTCTTCTGCAAGGGATTCCATGCACTTTTATACTCCCACAAACACGTTCCCTTTAGCACCCACGTAAAAATACAAGTGCCACCATATAGTTCAGCATTTCTACTGCACACAAAAACAGTTGGGGTTTAATACTGTTGATATGGTACGACAACTCCCTCCTTAATGCTTGAGTAGATGACTAGTGCCGTAGTGCATTTTTCTTTTTTTTCTTTTCTTTTTTTCCCAAAGGAGACAACTGGTACCATAGTCAAAGATCCACCCAGCAAACCATTGGAAGCAGTTGATGCAACTCCGTTGCACAAAGAAGATGAACTGTTCGATCTTAATCTAACAACATTAATTACTTTTAAAAAAATAAATTTGTGTTGCGGTGCCTTCAGCAGCCATAATTTAAGGAGGGGTAGGGATGTGGGAGAGGGAAGGAGTAGAAAAGATGCGACGCATTCTGCATGGGTGGAACAGTTCTGCCCATGCGGAACCTTTTTTTTTTTTTTTTGTTAACCTTTATATTGGAGATCTAAAGGTCCATTTTTTCGTGCGACGTGATCGCACCAACTACCCTGTCGCATTGTAGCATTCGTCCGTATATATATACATATATAGCCAAACAAGCTCATACGAATAGACTATATCCCTTTGTGGCGGATAGTTGACCAATGGTAGTTTATAGTTTAAATACAAACTTAATACAAGCTGTTGAATTAATCAGATCCACCAATTCTAGTGGCATGATTTGCCAACATGGCTTCTCATACGCAAGAGGCATCCGCACTCTGCCTCCGTAAGAGAAACACGCCTGTGCTCCATGAAGTGGGGGCATGTTTCTCATGCATGGAAGCAGAGCACACGGCCCTCTGCATGCGTGAAACCGCTTCCTTTTAAAAAAAAACATTGTATCGAGATCCAAGGAAGCACATATTAGGTACAAGAACATTCCATATTTGAACTAGTAGCTCTGTTCTTCCGAAATAAAACCCTAGGAAAAACATACCTGGCTGGAACGAACAAGCAGAATACTTGGAGCAATAGGGAATGGGGGAAGTTAGAGGAGTGACTGTACGAGAATATGTGCTTTGATCATCTTTCCCATGCAAAGAAAGTTAGGTCTAATCTTGGAATTACCACCAGGCAATAAAAGGTTGGGCCTGAGACTACTTAGGAAGACACCGAGGTCAGGGGGAATCGACTGATGTACACCCCTATCTAATCATCTTCTCTTTCATTGGGGCCTTCACCTGCGAAAAAGCACATTCCGCACCTATCTTTATAGCCTGCTACAGAAGGACTAGAAGTTATAACCTGCCTTCCCAGAGGGGGTAATCCTTTAATGTAAAGGTCGGCAGGTAGGGCACGGGTCCTGAGAATGCTTGGCACTGCTTTATAAAGGTCAGCAGGCTTTATAACCTGCCTTCCCAGAGGGGGTAATCCTTTAATGTAAAGGTCGGCATGGAAGCGCAATCCAAGAGAAGGAGATTACAACAGTAGTGCACTGCTTGAGAACAGAACGTGGAGACGGGTCAGGATTCGTAGCCAAGATGGAGTTTGTGGCAATGAGTGACTTCCTGATCCATCAGAAGCTCACGCCAAAACAAGCACGATGGCAAGCAAGAAAAACTTCCTACGTATCATTGATATGGTGCAAGAGCGCAACCACCTTAGGCTTTTTATATATTTCCAACAGCCAGCCAAAAGCATTCCAACCACGATGGCTTCGAAGATGATGATTCAGCCGGCCAACCAGTCCAAGTCCAAGCAACTCCGGTAAAAGCTTATCCACCACCAGTGATGTTGTCGACACCGGCGCCAGCACCAGCAACACGAGCTATATTGGGGGTCCCGTCCATTCTGCGGGTCCAATTGGCTCGGTCACTGAAGTAGTTAGTGATTTTGTGGTTTAGAAGCGGCACAACAGTAGTAGTCCCATCTGTTTTTGTCCAGTAGTTTCAGCAGATGACGTTTAAGCAGAAAACGGATTTTGATAGTAGCATATACGATAGATCTAGATATAGTTCCATTCCCAAATAATGATCGAGTGGCTTAGCTTTAGCCATTAGTGGTGGGAGAACAATACTTGAAAAAGTCCTAACTTACACACTACTATCTCGCTCCTCGCTACAAGGCCTCTTCCGAGCTAGCCCTAAACTAATAGCGCCATAAAAGAGTGATACGGCTTTTTGGCTGGTTGTGATCAGATGTAGGGGAGAAGTGAGTTTAGGAGCCATTCCATATGTTGACTCTTGAATTTCTTCGTGAGATTTGTGATCGCTCTTTCCTCCCACCTCGCTGGTCCTCAAAACCCCCTCTATAGTATTCAAAGAAAAAAGGTTTGATCATTCAATGGATCGAAGCAAGGCGCGTAGCGTTTTCTCTTTTAAAATAAAGGTGTTCTTCGAAAGAACCAAAGTTAGCCGAGTAGCTCGAGTAGGAGTTTTTAAAAATCAAGAAACAGAAGCCAAACGTTAGATGCCGCACAGTAGAAACCAAAAACGGAATACCTAGGTCGCAAGACAAGGGAGGATGGGCTTCGACTCACCAAGGA
Source organism: Zantedeschia hybrid cultivar (assembly GCA_030544215.1). NCBI lineage: Eukaryota > Viridiplantae > Streptophyta > Magnoliopsida > Alismatales > Araceae > Zantedeschia > Zantedeschia hybrid cultivar. The sequence continues at coordinate 50,443,199 of JARZZO010000009.1, forward strand.
GAAGGTGAGTACTATTAAATCCTTTATTCTGAAGTGATATAGATTAATGCCTTTTATGGCGGCTCCTTGGGAAAACATTTGTAGATGCGACCATGAATCGAACCAGGTCAAAACATTTAGTTGTCGACGAACAAGCTTTGTTCCCTATGTTGAGCCTACTCATATCCGGATAAAACTAATTGATTCTCTTTCAAAAATCGGTCAGCCGACTTTAAGCAACTGCCGCATGTCCTTGCTGAGATCCCAAGTCTCCAAGTGTGCCCTCTTGGCCACCCATGACCTTGGCTTTTAGAGAATCATGCCCCTGTCTTGTAGGACTTATAGCTTGGTAGTTCACCGAGTGGGTGTTTTGATCCTTCTAGTTTCGAGTGTCTTCTTGGATAGTTATTGTCACACTCATATAAGAAGATGTTAAATAGACTAAATCAGGAGACTACCAACAACACCGGCTAGCCATTTTTCAGAGTTTCAGTTGGAAGAAGTTAAGCGTGCTTGGATGGAAAAAGTCCCAAGATGGGTGACCTTCTTGGAAAGTCTACCAACTAGTACAGTTATTAGGTCAGTTAGCTGAAAGCTACCTCTTGAACCTGTGAGGGCCACCTCTAAATCCTACCTGCCTGGTGATTTGAAACAGTTGGGATATAGCGTTCGTTTTATAACGAACCAATTAGCTAACTGACCCAACAACTGTGCTAGTTGGTAGACTTCCCAGGAAGGTCACCCATCCTGGGATTTCTCCCAACTGAGCACGCTTAACTTTGGAGTTCTTTCTAACTCAAACTCCAAAAAATAGCTAGCCGGTGTTGTTGGTAGTCTACTAATTTAGTCTATTTAACATCTTCTTATACAGAATGTGACATTTGGTCCATGAAGGTAGTGGCCATTTGGTCCATGGTCCATCAGATGGTCAGTGCAAGGCCAAAAATTGGAATACATTGATTTTGCTTGTTCCCGTCCTTCGCTTCAGGGAATGTCCCTCGGTGTGGTCAGTACTCCATACTGTTGGGCAACAAAGCTTACACTTGTTCACTTATTATGACGGTTCACTAGGACCTCTTTCCTCCCCTTTTCTACTCACTCATAGGGGTTCGGACCCCCACAAAGGGGGAGGGAGTCAACTGAACATCTCAACCATTGGCGGGAATTTTGCCCGCATCCGATCCCCAATTCTTGTTCACCCTGGATGACCGTGTTTAGTGAATTGTGATGTCGTACAATCGTGTCTGGTGAGCAATAGCTGCTTAGTCACAATACTGACTTATAGGCTAATAGGTCACACTTTGGCCAAGTATCCTACAAAGAGACTCCCGAGAGCCAGAAGTATTAAAGGAATGACCATAGGAATTGGCGCATCATGACATCATAAACTGTCTCGCCCTAATGAATTAGTTGGTACTAGAAATGTTAGAAAAAATAAATGAAAAGAGTAATAAGAAGTGAAAAGGACAAAGACACTCCCCAACCCGAAAGCAAAGCTCCCACTAATGGTATACTTAGTGTAAGCGAGCTCTAAGATCACATCTTTGGAATAAAATCCAATTAGAAAGGGAGATCCAACTAGAGATAAGCTGCCCATAAGAACCACGGCATAGGCCAAAGGGAACGAGGAGGCAAGCCCCCCCCATCTTCCGCATACCTTGCTCATCCGACATAGCATGAATCATAGAACCTACACTCAGGAATAGCAATGCTTTGGAAAATGCGTGATTCATTAAGTGAAAGATGCTAACCAAATAGTTCAAGATGCCGCAAGCAAGGATCATATAGCCTAATTAATTGCAAGTTGAATAAGCTATGTAATATTTTTGTGGTTGCTACAAGGAATGACATCATAGCTCCTGTAGAAGTTATAACAATTAAAGCTACAGGTGGGTATTCAAATAAAGGGGAGCACCTTGCTATCATGAAAACGCAGTTGTTACCATAGTAACTGCATAAATCAAAGCAGATACTAGAGTAGGACCCTCCATTGCATCGGGTGACCAAGTATGCGATCCTATCTGTGCAGATTTCCCAATAGCACTAGTAAGAAGTAAAATACAAATAAGACTTATGGCATCAATCTCATATTGCGAGAAATTCAAGAATTTCTGGGGGCACTAGCATAAGCAAAAATGGTTGAAGAGTCTACTGTTTAAAAGAGAGTAAAACGACCCGAAATCCCATGAGCTAATCCAAAATCACCTACTCGATTGACAGGCATAGCTTTTGTAACTGCTCTATCTGCTCGAAGTCGTGTGAACCATAAATGAATTAACAAATATGAAGCAAGTTATCCATAGTCACCAACATTGAAGAGAGTTATCTCTAGTCACCAACATTGACATTAAAAAAAAAAAGTAGGAATGGATAAATAACACATAAATCGAGGGCTATGCGGATCCTCGGACATATATGAAATGGAATAAAGATGGACCAAGCTACTTATGGATGTAACCACAATTAACATCACTACGGTAAGGCTATCTAACACAGGGTCAGAAGTGAATTACGAGTCGAACCAATCTGCGAATCGAGCGAGCTCCCCTTACAATGTTATCGTGGTTACCCTCTCATTTGTCTTCAGTGCTGTACGAACCGTGCGGGAAGATATCCCATTACACGGCTCACCAGCTTGATCTTCCGCGGGAATCGTATGTCCGAACATGTTTGGAAAAAACATGTATGATCTTGCTTTCCTTTCTCACTCAAGTGTACAACAAATGTCGTGCTTAGGCCCCTTCTTCCCTTCCTTAAAAAAAGAGTCCACCGCCTGCCTGACATTATATGGGTATGGGTATGGCGTGCAGGCCAGCCGCCATTTTTTTAGGTGATTAACTATCGAAGTGAAGAAAAGGTTAGATCAAGAAAAGGGGGGCACTACGAGCCCTCTGCCCCACACATCTAACCAGCTCGCGTGGTTCACTGGTTCCACTAACATCACCCTTAGATAGAGTCAGTCGGTCGATATAGAGGTGCACTTAAAGTGAGGGCATGCTGTCCCTATTGGGCTGGGCCCTTCCCCATAAGGCCCCACCGTTGGGGCATAAGCATCCTCTTGCTACTCATATGCAAGGGGCCGTCTTAGCCTTCCCTGACCAGGATCACTCTCACACCGAGCAAAGGCAAAAAGACTATCAGTAGATACATAAGATCGAGCATATTCATCAAACCAAAAAAATTAACAATGACAGGGTGACCTGTAATTGGTAATATAGAATGCACGGACCAAACGAAAATCATGACAGAAAATGTAAGTGATAAGGAATGCTTTTGGCACGTTCGTTTAGCGAGTTTTAAATAAGCGAGTGAACTCCTTTTCATTCAAATTGAAGAAAGTTCAAAGCATATTATCTATGATATAATATAAAGTCATGGTTTTGCCAAAATGCCAATCAAATTGAGTTGTAGATTGACTTAACCTTCAGTGCACTTATAATCTCAAGTCAGAGTTGAAGCTGATAGTTGATTCCCTAGCAGCACCTCCGACCTAAGATGCATGTGTTAAACATACCATTAGCGAGCGAACCTACCTTAAAAGAAGCATATTAAACAGCAAAAGCTTAAACAACTGCTTAAAGTGTATCCGCTAACGAATTAGTGGACTGAGTATGCGACTCTGTTTCTTGAGTACCTATGACTTCACAGGTAGCGTCACTTTGCAAAGCATCTGCTCGTGAACTCGGTACACCTATTTATTATGTATAGGTCTTTACCACCCTTTCCCTGAATGTCTTGCATTGATTGTTTTTGTTGAATCGAGATTATTTTGGTGATCAGTCCCAAGTGATTGGGGTTTTGACCTTTCTGTTTGCTTGGTTCACTGGCTTTTCATTACAACATTTCATTGTCTGTTATGTGCTTCAATTTTCTCATGAATTGTTGTTGTTTCAATTCAATTGTGTCAATGATACAGAAATAGGGCTCTGAGGGGCAATCTCTCGCGCAGCGTTCACCACTTCCATTATTTGGGATTAACCGCTAAGATTAAGGGACACATACGGTGACTAAGCTAACAAAAGCTCTGAAACACAGGGGAAGGAAGGTGGTGACACAGTACTTCCCAAATCTTTTCAGACAAAAACGTGAGGGTCTATCCCATTTTGTAGACTTCAATCCCTCTTTCATGCTTTGAACTTTGTTTTCCACCCATACGCAAGAAGGCGAGGAGAGAAGTATTCTCCACCGACTCGGTTCATCAAGATAGACCTACTCTGTTAATTGAGTACTGCATCTGGTGAGAGGTATAGTAGCCGAATCGGTTAACTGAAGACTAGTAATCCAGCTGAATCTCTGGCTTACTAACCCGACTCAAAGAATGAGGAACGCAAAGCCGAGTCTCGTCTCGAGACCGTAGTTAGAAACGGAACTGCTTTCGTGTGTTAGAGTTATTCTCCATAACCGGAGGTTTGATCCCTACACTGTGCAACTTGTGTTGACAGAGTCGGCCCTAGTTACTCACTTTCCTCCCTTTTCGACGATTTGAGCAATTCTTGCTTCTCTACCCCTTCTGCTCGTTCTATGAGACGCCAGATACTATTAGACCCGGGTTAACAACCTTAAAACAAAAGGCTAGCTCTTTATTCCTTTGGAGATTGTATCTCGCATGAGGCGCTCTTCCATTTCTATCTGCCTTTTGGCTAACGATTTACTTATATTTTCCCGCATCAAGTATGAGCTAGGCAAACTATCGGGGATGACCCATTCTTTTATGGCAAATAATTCTTCACAGTCGGCTGATTCCACGGCCATTGTTCGGATCTTTCTTCATTCTCACTTCTTTTCCTTGCCTAAGTTTCAACTTATTGATGAAATAAGGTAGCATGCCATAGATCATCAGAAAGGCGGGCAAACAATGCTAAAGTAGGAGTCTTAAATCAAAAATGTCACCTAGCGGGAAGGATTGTTGCTAGATTCTATACCAACCCATTCTCTCCATCAAAGAAGGAAAGTAGAATCGCAAGGGTATGAAACATAGCTATTCAAAGCAATCCACCCAAGAAAGCAGTCGTCAAGCCAGATGCGGATGAGCTACTGCACTTACACCTTTTGATTAGACAACTCCTAGTACCAAGCTACTTTCATACCCATTAGGAAAGCCTAGCTACTTTGAAGCCTATCCCTCCTTTTCTTTCCGAGCAATCAATGCGGCTAAGCGAACTAGGTAATCCTACCTAAGAGGGGCCTAGCTCGACTTTCGGGGGTTAGAGGTCAGCCAAACCCTGATTTGGCTGTTCTGGAAAATACTAGCCTAATAACTGGAAAATCACTTCGTTGCATTTAATCAGTCGGTTTATTACCAGCCCTACTGAACCAAAGGCTTTGCCTGGCATTTCCTAGTTCTCTCAAAACAAACAACATAAGAAGCTCTAATCCGTGCCTTTGCAATAGTGAACAATTAACTTCATTTGTTGAAATGAGCGAACCGAGGGCTCTGGTTCCAGTGTCCATCTGTGAGGAAAGACCATAACAGCCGAGTATAATGCCGATGCTCTTTGTTGTCCCCTTGTAAACCGACCATAATTAAGATATTTGTTGGTGTAAAGGGGCTAGGCAGTGCAACCCGAAAGGAACAACCAAAAAAGTTCAAACGGATTTCCTTCCAGCTCCGTCCATACTAATGGTGTCGTGATTCATCTCCACCTACGATACCAGAGCATCGGCCAGTAATTGCTTTGAAGTTATGGTGGAATCAATCCATAACCATTCTGAGCTTATACCAATCGATAGCGTATGGAAAGGGCTTTGCTTTGCTTCATGTTGGTATAATAGGTAGAGTCATTTCTTGTCTTTGAGACCGAGAACCAGAAGGACAAACGTTCATGACTGTGGAAACTCCTACTTCTAGTCTACCTACACAGCTCCCTTTCGAGGCAAAGTCACAGCATATTTGATTATGGACCCAATCGCCAAGGAAAGTTGAATCCCACAGGTACAAAACTAAGGGTACGAAAGGATAGCTATTCAAAGCATCTCGCATGAAAGGAATAGGACCTAGGACTTTTAGGCTTAGCTCTTCTTTCTTGGAAAGTCACTAGGAAGGAGACCGTTCGCTCCTAACTCTAAGACTAGTGCTATGATTCAAGCATTTCGATAGAAAGTGAGTGATAAAGACTGAATGAAAGTCTCACTCTGACTCTCCTTAATAAGAAGAAAACATTTCCACTTGGCCTAACTGACCTACTTTCGATATGAAAGCAGGAAAAGGCATAGTTGGGATTGATTGACTTGATTTCAGGGGTTGTCCAATATTCTATAATTCATTTTAAAACATTAGCACTCATCCCTCGCCTAAGGGAACAACCTTGCACTCAAAGGGAGTCATAACCCTATTAAGAAGATCTTCAAAGAATGAATCTAGTAAATGCCCTTGCTCCCTATAGCTTCTTTTATTTCTCACCCAGGTAGGGTGTTATCAAGCTATAAGCCTAGTGACTCCCTAACGGGGGGTTGAAGAGTTAGCAACTAACTGCCCTAATTCTATTAACCCGAAATAGTCAGATTGTAAAGAAGATGGGTCTCAATTTAGAAAGTAATAACCAGATAAAGCAAGGGGATCAGCTCTTTCACTTAAGTACTATTCCAATGATTAACAGACAGTCCGGTCGCCTAACCGATACATCATTTCTTTACTTGACAAGGTTGGAAAACAAGCATTGATCTTAATTGATGCTCCTCCGAACCTCGCTTATGCTGATTAAAGCTATCAATCCTATTATGGGGATGGAAAACCTCTATGAACTAATCGAGCTGGGAAGCTCTCCTTTGCGCGTCCTCCTCTCATCATCACTGTCATCTTTGCCGAGATGATCAAAAGTCTCGCTTATATCCGTTCGTTTGGTCATGGCCCTTACTTACTTTACTGAACTTAGTTTATCGAGATAGTAGCTTAAGAATCCCTTATGAAACAAGATATCCATTCGACTCGTGCTTATTTCAAGTACGAACTCGCCTCATCTGCTTAGTTTGACTTTAGCTTGGAACCCGGCTTTACTCAATAGGCCCTCGCTTAAGAACTCAGGGACTCAGGAACATTAATCTACTACGACATGGGATAAACTACCAAGCCGAAATGAGAATATATGGGAATGTTGCATTGCCTTAGCTAGGAGAGATCGAGGATATAAATCAATAGTATCGACCAAAGTTTGTAATCTCTTTAAGGGTTTTGCACCGACCTTTGACTTCTTTATACTAGAGGTATCTATACAGGTATCTTATAGGCTTAAAGGTGCAGGGTACCGAACTTACTCATCTAATGTTCCTTCGAAAGGTAAGAACAAAAGATGGTTTCGTCATTGGTTACTTACACTCTCCAACCGGTATCAGACCTTTTCCACTTGTTATGTGGTTCACCCTACCCGACGGCAGGAGTTTGGATCCGTACAGGCTAGGAAGGGTTCGAAGCTTTATTATGGGAAAGCTAAAGCCTAAAGACCTCGATGAAACCAGCAGGGTGCAAATCTCTCTCCTCTTTCAACCTCTCTGGCTCTTCCTTGAAAGTAGAGCAAAGATAGTTTCACTTCGAACGAAGTCAAAGGGAACCCAAGTTTCTTGCTTTCCAATCTCGGGTTAGTTCTCATCGTGAGGTGGTTCAACACACTGTCGTACTTTGGTCCAGTTATTTAGTCTTGCGTCAACTCATCAACCTATCTCTCGTCCGTCACAGGTTCATTCAAATTGAGCCATAAGTCTGGTTAGTTTAAGAGCCATAAGTAGAGGTGTAACGACCCGTCACCCTATAACTGGAGATCCAATTACTAAATGAGTACCGAATCATTAAAATCTAAAGCCAAGCTAGGATCTCGATAAGTCTGGGATATCAATGATAAACTAAGCTAAATAATCTATATCACATTGAATTGTAAAGGAAGTACATGAATTAAAAATTATTACAATCCGACTCGACTCAGAAAATAATTATATATTCCAACTGAAAAGAGATAATTAAACGTACATGCTTAAAAGGAAAATAACAACTACATCGGGAAACAGTGGTTGTTGGCGTGCAACCCAAGATGAAACCCTCCACGCTACGCCTGTCTGGAACCCTAACCTGAAAACCGCAGGGATAAGTCTCATCGAAATGAACTCAGTAGGGATCCTCTGATCCCTACCACCCACTCACGCACCCACAAGTGCAACAACACGAATAGGCAATTAAATAAGTAAAGCAGTAAACACAACTCCCAAAGATTCCCAAATTCCGATATAAAACACATGCATTTGTAAATGCAACAGGCACAACTTTGAAATTATTCCACTACGGAGTCCACAACCAGTGTCTCGGCTAAACATACAAACTATGCAGCCGAACGCAGAAAACACCGACCCGCTAGGACGGAACAACCCCTCTGATAACGTGCTGGCTACTCCAGCCTGTTTAGTTCTAGGTAGTTCTGCTCCTCCCAGCCACAAGTGACACTCCGAATGTACCACTGCCACACTGGTATTAGCTATATCTCGAGGTACACCAGATGACCCTCTCCATAGGCGTCACCCCACCACTCCCACACCGACACAGGATACTTAAGCGCTAACAACTGTCACTCTAGGTCAACGATCACACAAAACACAACACAGTGCGATCCGGTCACGCGAAAACTCTCGTCCTCGAAGTTCAGTTCCGAACATGCATTTAACCAAATTATCTAATAATGTAAACATATGTTAATTTCATGAATTAATGGGGTTCTATCTTGAATCGCGTCGCCCGTGGCCAACATCATTCAAGACCCCTAAACTGTTTCAATTTCTGCAGAGCTACTGGGACCAGGGATACTGCCCTGAATGGCGTCTCCCATGGCCGACGTTATTCAGCTCTTTATCACACACTGGCCTTGGGAATCAGATAAATGGGCCGCAAATCGCATCGACTCAGGTCGACGCCTTTTACGCCCGAAACTGCGTACCACCGAGCCAAACCGAAGGCCCCTCTTCTCTCCCAAAACACTCAAAACTGCAAAGGAGACAAAGGGAGAGGTCTAATAACCAATTCATCACCCAAAATCTTACTTCATAAAAATGCCTATTTTTATTAAAAACCCTCTTAAAACATGCTTTCTACCCAAAAATATCCACACACATCGCATGCTTCAAAGCGAAAAATCATAGTTTTAAACAAAACACAACGAAGACCGTCACTCTATCGGTTACTTGAACTCCTTATTGCTCCTAGCCGCCGAACCGCCACGTCACGAGCCGTTGCCAGTACCGCCCTGGATGCCGTCACTCCATCGGGACATCTGCCGCCGTCCGGAGAGCAAGGTGCCGCAGAAGAGATGATGGTGGTAGTGGTGAGAGGTAAAGGGGTTTGGAGTGGAGGAAGAGGAAGAATGAAAAGAGGGAGGGACGGAGAGGGTTGGAGGGATGCAGAGAGAGGAGGAGAGAGAGAAAATAAGAGAAAGTGAGAGAAAAGGAGAGAAGGCTCGGACGTCAAACATAACTAGACTAAATCGTGTCGTTTTAGGAAGATGCCGTTCAAACGACAGGACGCGAGTCGTACACTGGCCGATCTCTGAATGGCGTCTTGCATGGCCGATGCCATTCATACGATCAGACCGGGGTTGTACACTCGTACCCCAACGCTCGCCCACGTAGCACCCCCGCATGGCTCCTAAATCACGTCCCCCTAGGCCGACGCCTATCAAAATCGCGTCGAGGGCCCAATCCGAGGGGTCTGATACTGAAACCGACCCAACAACTAGATCCGAAACCTCAGTCCTTACAAGAGGGATGGCTTTCTCGGCATGAAATTGGCTCTGAAGTCGAGGTCGCCTTTGACCTATACCTCTCGTTCGGCATAGCTGGTCAAAGTCAAAAGGCGAAGCAATTAGTATACGATACATTCAATCAAGTCCTTTGCTGGTGCAAGTCAAAGCAGCTAGTTCGAGGGTCCAAGTCTAGTTATAAGCTAGTGTGGAGGCTAGTCGGTAAAAGTCGACAACACTTAGTCGCACGGTGAACAAGCCTTCCCAGGTGTGGAACTCTTGCTTTCCAGTGGTAGTTGTGTCAAGCAACATGAGCGCTAACCTAATCTAAAGAAAGAGGCAGCATAAGCAAGAGACATGGCGCAACCTAGCTCGAGCTTGCTTCTCTTACCCATGCATATTCTCTAAAACCAGTGGCTTTAGCCTATTGTAAAAACTAGGACTATTGAACCTTGCGTGGAAGTCAAAACCCTTTCCGCAGTGAGCTTTCATCAAACCTTCTTCAAAACTTGCCACACAAGCTTGAGGCATTTTGACACCCTCCCCTAAGTTTGTTATAGATGTCCATCCTCTGACTTTCTTATCTGACTTAACTGAAGGAACCATTTACCACTGGAGCTTTCACCTTTCACCATGCGAAAGACACCCGCACCCTTAAAAAGACGGCTACACTCATTGGCATCAAAAGAAGAGCAGGAAATGGGAATACTATAGAGCATATACTGGTGAATCATATGGAAGGGGAAAAGAAAAGGACGAATCTCAATAACCTAACTATAGGAAAGTCAGAAAGGCGCATACTACTTAATGGGTAACCACACCTTATAAAAGGTGACTGATTACCTCGGGCACAGAAACTGGCCAGACTTGAAGGCATAAATTGCACTTATTTCTTTCTTTACTGGACATACTATCGAGAACATGTAAAGGGCACATGATTGAGAAGCTTATTACTACTTGTTGTCGTTAGGGCTGCTTTTCCTAACATGGATATTGTCTGCTTTCAAACTTCTGCTTTACCATACTAAACGTGAATTTAAAGTACGAGTTCTAGATAAAGCTGCTCTCTGTTCAGACATCTGGTCGTAAGCAATTAACTTCACTTTCCTGGCTAAAAGAAGAGAAAAGAGGCTGTGGCGAGCTACTCTCCACACTGGTTGGGAATATGACTAGCGAATATGGGACTTACAAACTAACTAGACCATTCTCAAACTTCTTTAAGAACTTCTTACTATGTGCTTTCTTGTGATTCCCTACTGAAGTGACTGAACCACCACTTCTTGATCCGTTCTTTCCAGCAGATGGAGGGAAGACCTCGTTGAGGTGAAACCCTTTCCCACTACTGGATTGGTGCATTCATAGGCGCTCGCATTCAATTGTCGCTCCCCCTAAAGACTGACTATTGAACCCCCTCAAACTCAGGCTAAGCAAATTCAACCTTCTGTCTATGGGCGCATGGGTTGGTGCCGCAATCTTCTTTAAGGCCAGGGGATGATTCGACCCCTGTTCGGAGCTTACATCACTTCGTTTCCTTGCCTTGAAGGCTAGCTTCCACCAGTAGGTGTAATGCAACAGCATTGCTATCTTTTTTCGGGTAATTTTCCGCCCTCCTCGGGACTTTTTTCAAATTCATTTACCGCTAGGCCCAAAAAATTGGGATAAAGAGACACTCTTCTCTTCTTTCAACGAGACATTCTTCGTGCTTCTTATGGTCCTTTTCTTTTTTAAGAAGTGAACTATATTCTAAAGTGAAGCCCATTAGCCTTAAAAGGGGATGTATTCATAAAGAGTTGTAAGTACAACTTCATTCTTTATGATCAAAGAAGTGTCGTGAGAAGAATGGAACACTACTTTGCTCTGCTGGATGTGGATGCGCTAGATTCCGTACTACTAGTGCAGTGGAACTCACCTCTTTCTGTTGACAACTAAACCCGACTTTCTCTTTCAACAAACTTTGTAGCTTGTTAGGCCATTGGTAGAGGACTATACCCTCGTGCGTGTTTCAGGACGCACCTAGGGCTAAGGCTTCTTTCTAGCTCTTGCTCGCGCAACTCCCTTCCTATACCTCAGCTCACTAACATAATCTCTAAACAAGAATTTCTCACCAAGCACACCTTATTCGCTTTGCTGAACGAACCGATCAAGACGGGCGTCAACCCGTCGATAAGGACACGGCAAGGCATTCCGTAGCTCTCGAGCCAACAAGGTCAGACTCTACAGTTCAGGCTTACTTTAAACTAAGCAAATCAGCAGAAATTGAATTTTTCATCACACGAAACTCAACCAGCGCTTTCTTTCTTACTATAATCAATTCCACGCTTACTTGTCTAACCTTGTCCACCTACCGCCCTTGTCTTTATATGCACGATGCTCCTACTTCACTTCCTCTCAATTCAAGGTGGATTCCCCATACATCTAAAAGATCAATTACGCGTACCTCATCACCAGACCTCTCGTCCTTGTCTACTAAGAAAGAAAAGTAAGTGAGAAGGTTTTCCTTAATGAATTAGGAAAGAAAATTAATCCCGCGGTAGATAAGCTCATACTAGCAAAGAAGAAACAAATCATTGTTTGTTGATATTTGATGAGGCGGAAGGAGTAAGGCACGTAGAAGTTGATAAATTCGGAGTACGAACTAGTGGAGATGTGGTGTCCATTCATTCAATTCACATCGGTATAAGGCACGGTGTGGCACTCTCCTGCGCTCAGGACAAAGTTGCTAAGCATACCTGGCTCAGCTATTAAAGTGATTTTCCATTCACGGCTAACTTACCACCAAACAAGTCATATACTACCTTTAGTTTATGGAAACATTTTCTGTTAGTTAGTCGGGTGCTAGATCATCTTCTCGTAAGAACTCTTAATCCTCATCCATACCAAAACATTTTTCTTGCTGGTTACAACTTTAGCGACTGTCACTTTCTATTCAAGCAATTTGAGTAGTGAATCGCCCTGCCAAAAGGGCTTCGAAAGAAAACGTGCCGCTCGGGAGGGACTGCCTCCCTAAGTTCTATTTTGAACACAGTTGTTTGAGTGGATCCATTCTCATCCCTTTTTGCAACCTCTCTCTCTTAAGTATAAATCGATGGAACTGGAGCCCCAGAATCTCATTCATTCTCTTTGCCGGTTCAATGCAACCCTTCCCCTTGTATCCGTAGACGAAGCGTCACGTAACATATTTAGTTCGTGAGTTAAGTGACTATAGACCATAAGCCAATAACTATAGTTATTAGTTGCCGAAGCGGAAGGCTCTTCAAGAGTGGTTTCCGAACGAGAGTGGGTTGTTGTCTAACAAACATATTCCTGGAGTGATAAAACTCTGGAATATCATCTTCGACACAGGAAAGCAAAGGAGAGGCAGTTGGGGGTTAAAGAAAGACTAAAGCACTACTAAAAGGTGCCTATTGGCCCAAGGCAAGTGAACCGATTGACTAAGCCAATCACGAATGACCACCTAAGGAATCGATAACTAGAACAAGCCTGGGACACAGGAACAGTAACCGACACTGAGATCATGGGACGATCGAACTACCAAGTGGAACAACCCAAGTCAAGGAAGGCAACTGGCATACAAGCATAAGATGGATGTAGTCTTCATTATAAATTACTTGTTTAGGAACATGACTAAGCAACTACTTCCAGTACACAAGCCAGCAAGTAGGTAATATAGAAAGCCAGCCCTTTCGCATAAAAAAAATGTTAGGCGGCCTACCCCATTTCCATTCTTCAGATTAACTAAGACCATGGGACATGGAACTTGAGCTACAGTCTCGTTTCCCTCCAACGATTGGCAAGCAAGCCAACCAAACCAACTTTATGGAAATAATATATATTATCTCTGGTGCCATTATTCCTACTTCTGCAACTATAGGTTGCATTTTGACCTGATATAGGAAGCAGCATATGTTGATTAATGGTTATATAATGGCGAACCTTATGAGCTCCTTTTTCTACACTTCTTACTTGGTTTAGCTTGTGACATGGGTATACAATGTACGCTTAGTTAGAGTCTGGGTGTGCGACCTTAGATTTATCTTACATATTCTACTTCTGTTGCAGTTGCTACTGCTATTTTCTTGATCTATCCAATTGGTCAAGGAAGCCTTTGATGATGGTATGCCTCTAGGAATCTCTAGGACTTTCCACTTGATGATTGCATTCCAGGCATAACATAACAAACTTATGCATCTCCCTTGAACATGCTAGGCTTAACTGCATAGTGGCTCTCTATTCACCGCTATGCATGGTTCTTTTTCCTTGGTCTGTACTGTAGTGATTAGTCTCTAGTTTTAAAGGCAAGAAACATTAGAGAAAGGGGACTCAGTTCAGTACTTCTCGGGACAAGAAAGGGTAAGTTCAGTAGTTCGGGGCTAGAGAAAGGCTTTACAATTCTTCTTCTTTCAATGGGAGAAGAGGCAATACCAACTAAAACCCTACCCCTACCCCACCCTAGCCCTGGATCAGTGGATCTTTTTGTGGCTGGCCCGTTCTTCTTCTTTTGTAGTGACCAGGCATTCTCAAAAGGTGAAGCCCTATTGTTAATAGGAAAGTCAAGTGTCCTGTGTTTAAATAAACTACCTTTATAAAGGCCGGCACACTACTTTAAGTCGAAATAACAGAGCCATGGGTACTCTTTTCTTTGTGATCCTCTTCCTCTTTATTTGAAACTTGATCTTGCACGCATCTTCGTTTCAATTCCTACATATAGAATGAGTCTTTCTGGACCCACTCACCACCCTTGCTTTGGTGCACTATTGATAACGCTTTTTAGCTCTTAATGCAGAAATGTAGAAAAACACTGCGAGAAAGGTGCCGTGCTGAAAGTTCCCTTTCTACTTACTCGATCTAGCATTTTGGCCCTCTTGCGCCGAACTGAGTTCGGTCCTCCTGGTAGGGCAAAAGTTCTGGATTTCGTAAGGGCTGCTTTGCAAGTTGAGTGAGGGTAAGGTGTGCAAATGCTTTGAAGCAGGAATAGCAGACCGTGAATGCAATTGCTCGGTTTGGGGAAGCCCCTTTCCCTGATCGCTTCGATACGACAACAAGGGGCATGCGATTGAGCTTGATATGATTCACCCAGTACCTGGTATCGGTAGTAGCATCAACCAAACTTGTTGGGAAGGTCGCCTATGCAAGAAATGTGACTTCAGGTCAAGCCAGACTCATTTATATATCCAAATTATGTAAGAAGAAGGGAGGTTACAAAACACATGAGCGAGACATATGACGAGAAAGAATCATAGAAGTGCGTGCGAGAGTAGGATCTGCTACTTCTAGTTTAGGTGCAAAGGAATAGGACTAAGAGGCATTTTCACTATCCAGTGTAATAGCTAGTAGGCGAATTCGATGATAATCCAATCGTTAGTTAGCTTTAGAGAATAGGGAAGTGCAGATCTCAAAGTTGGGTGGAGGTAGTTTCTGATTCTCATCAAAGGCAGGCAAGCAAAGGAGAGAGTAGGTGGTGGGAGTGTCAACCGAATGCTCAGAGCTTGACTATGATGGAGAACTCTACCTTCTTCGATCCCTATCTCTTAAAGGGGCGAAAATAAAAAAAATAATGATGGAGAAAAACCTTTCTAAGAATGACTATAAACCATTTACTATATGCTAAAAAAAATAGGAGATAAGTCTTTGCATGGATGGAAATGATTCAAACATGGAACCTAATTCAATCATGCTTCCTGGAACAAGAGAAAATCAATCCCTGGAAACATTAAGTTTGTGGAGAATGTCCCCTGGAGGAAGCACATTGCAAGGAAATGGAAGTGGGCGTGCACTTTCAATGGTTCTAGTAAGACATATCTTTAGTATGAAATAGGAGCTTGATTGCGCGCGCCCTAAAAAAAGAATCAGTAGATAGCGGGCTTTAATTTTTGATGCTCCACTACAAACGTCAGTGTCGAAAAACGAACGTTGAACAAAGTGAATTTCTTTCTTCAATCATTCATTTGATAGGAAGCCGGAGGCAGGACACTTGCATTTCACTTGGCCAATTCTATTTAGAAATAGAAGGATTGATTATGGTAGAACTTCCTGCTTTTATGTTCATATACCATATCATGGGGAAGAGGACCGAACAAAACCAACTGGGAAAGAGAAATCCCGCGGAGAATCAAAATGGGATTATCTTCCGATGCAGAAAAAGTCAAAAATGGGGTCAAAGTAAACATAATCGAACTTTTCATAAGCCACGCACTTTAGGCCAGACCTTACTATAAGCAACCTCATTGATCCTACTCAATCTTCTACACCGATGTTTCGTTCTCTCTCGATCAGGTCATCATAACTCCTCCTTGGATTGTTCATCCATGCGCTTATAGAAAAGGAGGATATCATCCCTGATATCTATGTCGTTTAGCTGGCCTTGGCTTTTCAAAGTTTCCCAGTCATAGTCATTGATACTTGAACCTCTTTCCACTCTCAGAAGCCAACGCTTATAACAGTGGATATCTCTCTCGATAGCTTCTGGAGTTATTCCAAGGCAAGCTTGTTCACTGTTCATTAGATTTTTCATGATAAGATCAAAGGCCTTTTTCGGAGGTATCCGTTGGGTGACTCCAGGAAAGTGCAGTTCTACTTGATCAAACCCGTGCTTAATACAAGGAATGGAAATGACCCGCTCTTTAATTTGTTCGCAAGAACGGCGAAGCTCATCATTTTCAAGCCCTGATTGATTATTCACTTAGGCCTCGATAGGGATAAGGTCTGTACTTCGAAAACTACTCTGTCCGGATCAGGACATTCTGGTGTTTCGAAAACCTCAATCGGTTCCCCGGGGCTTGGAGCCAGAAACAAAATGGGGGCTTTCGTGTTGCCTGGCTAATCCAAGGGTTGTATGGCGACTTGTTGCCTTTCCCCTACCACGTAGCCACGTCTCCCATGTGACTTTCTCCCCTTACTGGGTTGGCGAGATTTACACTACTAGAAAAGGCAAGATGAGTTGGTTAAGCTACCTCGCCATTTTGATTCATGCCGGCTTCACCAACCTGTCAACTACACGAATCTGATCCCTTATTCCCTATGGAGGGAGAGCCCCCTTCCATCATCAAAGATAGAGAATCTTTGAGATAGATAAATATCATATTGCTACATACAATTCAAAATTCGGCACAACACGAGATTCGAGTCAATAGGAAGTTTAAAGATCTGCACAAGGATATTCAAACCCAACTCGAAAATAATATAAAAAAGTCAAAAAAAAAGAACAAGATCAAAATTAATGGAAAGGAAAGAGACAATTTCTTAACAAGAAAGAGATGGTGCTTCATGGTACGTCGTCCTTTCCTGAAATGGAATTTGAATGCATCCTCTTGCTCCAGCATGAAAGGTATTGAGTCATCCTCAATTCGTTGGGCGAGCGCCCTTCTACTTGGCACCATCGGATCATTAGATAACTTTTCGTACAGTTGGGTCAGTATCTATTTCTATCCATATACGTCATGCCGTTCGCCTATCTTTGTGGGCTCGGAAGCGTCTTTGAATCACCTCACTGACCTTAATCAATCTTTTACACCAATATTTTGTACTCTCTTTACCAAGTCATCATAAGAAGATACTGAAAAATCTTTCCGAAGAGAGAGGAGGGAAGACACGATAGCGCACTACAAATAACATCCTACTTAAAAAGGCAAGATTAACGCTAAGAAGCAACTCTAGTTTAAGTACTAGCGTCCCACCCCAACGTTCTTGTACTTTGCTTGACTCTCCCCCGCCTACTGCTCGCCTCAGCCACCAACAGCTTATGTAGTGGTCGGCATTCCTACATGCTCCTCCTTGCCCCTTACTTGGGATTCAATGATGGGTAACCTTTGGAAAAGTGCTGGTTACAAAGGAAGGTGAAGGCATATGGATGGATGAAGTGGTAGTCTCTAACTCCCTCTAACTCCATCAATATCAACAACATGTCGTGACCATGACGGTTTGTTCTGACTTTGTTGACTTTCTTAGAAAAGATAGTAGGTTTCAGGGGTTCATTGATTAGTAAACCTACGGTGCAGGTAAGGTCGGGACTGTGGTCGTCCGTCTCCGATTTGCCAGCTGATAAGATCATTGAGATTGACCAGCAACTGGATTGGTTTCACTATTCCTTTTTATCGAAAAGGAATCAATTGTCTGCGTGAGTCACTTGCTTCTAGGCTCTGAGT
Source organism: Zantedeschia hybrid cultivar (assembly GCA_030544215.1). NCBI lineage: Eukaryota > Viridiplantae > Streptophyta > Magnoliopsida > Alismatales > Araceae > Zantedeschia > Zantedeschia hybrid cultivar. The sequence continues at coordinate 50,461,029 of JARZZO010000009.1, forward strand.
CACCTTTTCCTAAGCTCCGCAGGAGACACGACATTCTCGTTCAAATATAGGCCAGCCGTACTTGTAATGGCTCCCAGGATCTAATAAAGTCACTTAGGTCGACGTTGCCACGATATTGTTCTATAGAAGCAGGCCGGTTGCTTTTTAGAAGTTCTGCCTGATCTTTTAAATATAAAAGGGGAAGGGATTGACCTTTCTAACGCATATTCTGTTGTACCGGCATGGCTCCAGTGATTTGTTTTCGATTGGAGCATCAAGCAACGCAACCCGATTCTACTTGACTAAGCCCCATGCTCAGCCAAGGAGGGAGTTTGCTTTACCCAACTCCTTTTTTTATAACAAGGCAGAAACCCCTAACCCAACATTCATGAGTTTGGAATGAAGAATGAAGAGTTTCTTGCCCCTTTTTTTTCTTCCCTGAAATCTTGGATTTGAAAGCTGATAAAGACCCACCCCTTGTTTCAGTTAAAATGAGTCCCCGAGACCCCGGGACATTGGCTTCCGCCAACAGTGAACTATTAAGCATTGCCTCCCGCGCATATTCTACATTAACCTAAAATTGATTCAGCTTCCGCTTCTAGGAGATCAGACGGAGCTCGATTAGTTTATACTAGACGAGGAATAAGGAACATAACCAATACGGGGAACAAGGGAATACCAAACCGTATCTACTTTTGTGCCATGACAATCTCACTCGAATTACAAGGACCTACACATATTAGTATAGTATAACGGGGTCCTCGGCCAGAACCACACGTGCAAGTTTCTCCCTGCATGTGGCTTGTCCGTGCTTTTTTTCGGGGCGCTGCCTGTGACTCCGTATGGGAGAAGGGGGCGGAACCGAAAACTTTCGTGTTTAGAATTGCATTGTCTGAGGGAGTGGGGTGAGTAGGCAGTGCCTACCAAGAAAAGCTTTTGTCGAAAAGGCTGGACAACAGTGCTTTCATCAAATGATGCATGTGGGATGAGCCATTCCCATCCAAAGTGGTGGCCCGATTCGAGCTGGCCTGATCAAGAAGACATTCTAAATAAAGAATATGCACACGAGGAATATCTATCTATCTATCTTAGCTAGCACAGATGGGCTTTCCTTTGGTAGTCCCGCTGTGTCCTTTGACAGTCCGTCCCGTCTCATCTTTCTTTGGCTATATTTGTCGCCAACCATCTTAGTCCCACATGAGACCCTCCTTCTATTGATGACTAAAAAGGCACTCATCAGTCGGTCCCCTTTCCTATTTAGTTTTGCTTGCCGCCTATTAAGAGAATAGGTCCCATTCAAGTGGCTCGCTTTTCTTCATGTATACCAGAAGCCACGCACGCCCTCATAGGAACGATTTTTGCGCCTTAAGAAGTAGAACACGCCGTCCCCTACAACCCTTTCCTCTGCTGGGGACTTCCACGAAATGAAAACGGGTGGCATCATCGTATGCTCGACATCAGTTGCCCTGATGTATATCTCGGAGTACTCCTATGGTCGATCTGTCACCCATACATTCAGGACTTGGACCCATCCCGTATAGGAACCCCTAAAGCATGGCTTAGTCAGTTATTCTCGCAATTTAGAGTGGTTCGGGCTGCCACTTCTCATTAAGCATGTTCTTGACACCTTTTCTCCTCCCTCATGTTCACTCGCCCATTCGTTGGGTGATCCCTTGCTCTTACATTCGAGTGTTTGCTCGTCGTTTAGGCCGATGAGTGACAATGTTGCTCATTCCAATCACCTCTAGGGTTCTTTGCACCGGGATAGTACTAGGACCCTTGTGCCCCGGACTGCATTGCCCGACCTATGAAAATCAAATCAGCCTTGCGACGAGAAGCGGACATTACTCATACTGCGGTTCCCTCTAGTCCGCTCCCGGGTTGGGTTAGGGGAACATCTGAGCAATTGCCTTCGCAGATCCAAACGTGCTCACAAGGCGCACAATAAGAATAAGACCAATAGAGACTTCATAAGAGACCATTTGAGATGCAGATCGTAATGCTTCTAGAAAGGCATATTTCGAATATAGAGGAGTGAAAGTTCCCAACAATTCATGAAAATCTCATACCCCAACTATGAACCGAACGAATGCCATGCAAGTTGGGCGTTTACGGCTTAATCTCCTAGTAGCGTGCATTGGTCGCAAGGAAGGAGTTCGAAAAGACTAGACCATAAAGTACAAGAATTGGAAGCGACTAGTCGCTTCTAATGAAGCTTAATGAAGGTCGATCACTACATAGAGACAACTACCAGTCATGAGCTATCGCTCATGCCTAGAGAGGCGGAAGCAGCTGCTTGACAGACGAAGCCGAGCCAATATGATAGGCTGGCGAAGGAAGCGTGACCAAGCCGAGTTAGACGTGGAGTGGCTAAGGAGGCCCACTATACATATACATCATTAGTCACCGGTGAAAGACAAAAAAAAAAAAAAATACTTCAGTGAACTATTGATGTACATGTAATTGATCAGACAAGTACCAAGTTTCATTAACCTTATTTCATTTCCGAATTTGCTTGCGAAAAGTCCTTGCATTAGTATGAGTTCGTTGATCACGCAAGGGCAATCCATCTTAATGACGAATTCCACGATAACGAGAAATATTAATTCGATGTCCTCTCATTTTCCCCTCTTCAAGTCCTAATGAACAATATGATCTTGAACTATTATTTGTTCAATTTGGTCAATCTAATACTTAGTTAACTCATTCATCTTTATGTTCCGATTGATACCTAATTGATAACAAACCTGAATGGCTATTTGACCCTCTTTTTGTTACTTCTTCCTCAATTACGGGGGAGATCAAATTTCAAAGTTTAGATCAATAGCTCTCCTTTTATTATAATTATAATTATTAAATAAATAAGTCAGAATTTAATGATCACTTTACCGAAAAGGATATTCATCAAAATCAGAGGTGCTACTGGGATATTGTCGAATTGTCCCAATTGGAGGCCTTCTACTTACTAGGAACTACAAATCATATGTTCAAGTTGGAAACCAAAAGAGAAGCATGAATGTATCACCTTATCTGATAAGAGATTCATCCAAGTCCAAGTTGCTACTGAGATATTGTCGACCCGCCTCCAATTTGATGCATCCTACTTGCTAGGGACTACAATCTTATGTTAAAGATAGAAACCAAAAGAGAAGCAAGAATGTATCATCTTACCTAAAAGGAGATCCATCGAAATCCGAACTACTACTAAGATATTGCCGAGCTACTCCCACTTTGATGCCTCCAGCTACCTTCTAAAAATTGCAAATCTAATCTATGTTAAACATACAAACCAAAGGATGAGAAGGCATGTATTACCTTACCTAAAGGAGATTCATTGAAGCTCGAGTTGATGCTAATATAGTGTCAAATTGCCCCCAATTTAAGGCCCACACATCATCAACCCAAGTTGGTTAGGAGCCTTAGAGGTCAACACCGTGAACTAAACTAATTATGGCTTCAAAAGGGTTGCATAATAAGAATATTCGAATAATATGAGATCTAGTGTCATCATTTCAAGGCAATCATTCTTTCACAAGAATAACATTTATTAAACAGTTCTTTATGTCGCTCAATTTTCTCAGGACTTTCTCTACATCTTCTTGATTCTTAACTCGTATGCATATGGCATTTATCATCGTATTGCATTAGAATGCAAGGACATGAAAATTACAATTTTAATCTAGCAAACTTATGTATATCCTACACAAAAACACAATCAACCTTGCATTATATAACAAGGCCTATAATATTAATTCCCTATATTGTTAAACGATCAGTCTATTTTTTCATTTAAATTTTAATCAAACAATCTAATCATTCTAGCTCACAATAATAATTAACATCTAAACTAATTAGAAAATCAAAAGCAAAGGAGCCGAAATTTATCACATTATCTGAAATATGGAACCGTCCCGCATTTCATTCGGGTGGATGGTGTGTGAGGCAGTTTCTCCACGTGTACGCCAACTCACGTTTGTTCTTGTCTTTTGTTACTTGTTTTAAAACATAAACCCGATGCTTAAGATCTAACAGTCTCTGATACTATATGCTGCTAGCACACACAAACACGCACACACACATAGAGAGAGAGAGAGAATAAGCTCTACACGGATTTTATACTCACTACCAGTGTGCCACTCCTTTTTTATGAGGGTAGCATATGGGGAAACATGACACTAGGCACAAGTTCATTTTGAGGAGAAGATGATATACAGTGATTGTATAACGATCAAGTTGTATTTTTGTTCTTCATGCTAAATGAATATATGCCGGTTTGTTCCTGAGAAATGCTTCCAGTGCATCTCATATTTTATTATGTTCCATCATATCTCATCTTTTACCTTCACCTTGAAGGTCACCAACTCAACTGTGTTCCGTAGAAAGGCTGTAGTTAAAGTCTTCGTAACAATTAATAATATTTATTGGACTTGATTACTACTATATGGATGCATGACCATGCCTTGAAATCCAAATTAGTGGCAGCAAACTGATCCCAATCTTGACTATCTAAGAGCATTGAATGCACAACCATGTCCATCAATTGAAATCCAAATCTGAAAGGCAGATAACTGATCCCGATCTTTACTGTCTGCCAAATTAGGTACTTAGGGAAAACTTTTCCAAATCAGTTGCTTAAAAACTAACAAAAACTTATAGCATCATCGGGGTCCTCTTCCGCCCCATTCACATCTGCCATATCTTTTGATACCAACAGCCAAGCAGTAGATTGTTCTATCCCTGGAGAGAGTTCTGGCGAATACCATCACACGTCCACTTATATATAAAAGATGGAGTATAAAGGTTTCATTCTCATGTTAATTTGATGCATTGATGCATCTGATTTCTTTTCTATCTAGAAGAGAACTGGTAAGCAGCTTTTGTGCCTTAAAAGCAAGCCAACCAACGAAACCATGTATACTAGCTTCTTACAACTTCAGAAGCAAAAAAGATTAGTCTGCAAATCATGAGTGGATTCTCACTTAGAACAGATTTGCTCCACTATCTTCTGCATACTTCACATGCAAATTTCTAAATCATTGAGTGACGATAAATTTCAAACCTAGATTCCTATTGATATACAAGGTTCACCAACTACTGACTTATCCTCCCAGATAAAAGTTGTACCAGACCGACTCGGTCCAACTTGCAGGTTCAGGCCGATTCAGGCCAATTTATGATTTTTTTCAAATCTTTTAATTTTATGAATAAATATGACAACTAAACTAATAACTCTAGTGCTTTGCTAATAACATTGACTTTAAGCCAAATTTAGGTTCACCAACTACTGACTCATCCTCCTATATACAAGTTGTATCAGATCGACTCGGTCCGACTCGCAGGTTCAGGCCGATTCAGGCCAATTTATGATTTTTTTTTCAGATCTTCTAATTTTATGAATATATATGACAAATAAACTTTTAACTCTAGTGGTTTGTTAATAACAATGACTTTAAGCCATATTTAGCAGAAATATACCATATTAAACAACATAAAGATGTAAATTACCTATCAAATTGGAGAAACAAGATCAATTACTTACCAAATGGATAAATTTTCTAACTATTTACCAAATTAGAAGAAATATTTACTTAATACACATTTAGATGAAAACTCATAAAAAACAACCCATTATAAATGTAATTGAACCTATAGTAGTGAAATATAGAACAAAACCCAAAACCCATCTGAATCGGGCCGGATCACAGCGAACTACACCTAGCTCGTCCAATACGATGTGAGTTGCATTGAGTTGCGATGAGTCAAATGTGACTCAATGAGCCGATGCATATCTGCAACTCAAGATCGCCCAGATATAAGCCGACTCGAACCATGCTGACATGAACAAATGCACCATGCACGTGTGTTGGGAAGTCGAGGAGGAATGGACATTGAACAACTTGGAAAATTGATTAAGCCAAATAATGTGCAAATTTTAGAAAATAGTAACCTTAGATTCAAAGCAGGAACACTAGTCTCTTTGCATGTATAATTAAATGACTTACAGTGCCATGTCAATCTGCACGATAGACCTCCCCGTATGAACCTAGACAAAAAAAATGCATTAGTACATATAACTACATATTAGTTCCTACTAGAGTACCCAATTAAAAACAAAATATAATTCAATTTTGTGTCATAAAGAATATGAGTTCAAATTATTCCCACATAATGGTTAGACATGCTGATCATGGCCTAAGCAGTAAGCACTACCATAGAATCACCCATTCACCTCCCCATTGCACTCAACAGTTGTGATGTACGCTAAAGCTTAAGCTCCTTTGCAGGGCATTCTTTTGACATAAAACATCAATGAGTCGATGCATATCTGCAGCTCAAGCTCGCCCAGATATGAGCCAACTCGAACCACGCTCACATTAACGAATTTGTCATGCGTGTGTGTTGGGGAGTCGGGGAGGAACGGACATTGAACAACTTGGAAAATTTATTAAGCCAAATAAAGTGCAAATTTTAGAAAACAGTAACCTTAGATTAAAAGCAGGAACCTAGTCTCTTTGCATGTACAATTAAATGACTTACAGTGCCATGCCAATCTACACGGCAGACGTCCCCGTATGAACCTGGACAAAAAAAATGCAATAGTACATATAATTACATATTAGCTACTACTCGAGTACCCAATTAAAACAAAATACAGTTTAATTTTGTGTCATAAAGAATATGAGTACAAATTATTCCCACATAATAGTTAGGCATGTTGATTATGGCCTAAGCAGCAAGCACTATCATAGAATCACCCATTCACCTCCCCAATGCACTCAACAGTTGTGATGTACGCTCAAGCTTAAGCTCCTTTGCACGGCATTCTCTTTACATAAAACATTAAATAGTTCCTAAGTCAAAAAATTTCAGACTTTTGAATCGGTTGGTCATCAACAGGTTGAAGAGAATTGTATAGCGCAGCGCCCCCATGAAGCTTATGGTATCATTATCAAGAAAAGGAAGAAACAAACTTAGAGATCATTGGCATAATCTTCAAAAATATTGTAGAAAGAAACAGATCTCCATATCTTGATTTGTAGAATAAGAATATTAGAGAAACCACTCAAAACACAGTGGCACATTATATGATGATACTCCATGGATGAATAGAGTAATACTTCTAACAAAGTTCCTAAAATGGGACCCCGACAACAGTTGCAAAGGGTTCTGACACATCCACCAGTCTCTACATCAGGGTGTCACAACACCTGGAGGGGGCACCGGGCATCCTTTCTACTTACAGTGTGCAGAGATGGGAAGCTCCTCGATCTTTTTAATCAGATATACTTGCAAGGTCCTTACACATGGGGCACCTAGCATCTATTCTACACGCATGTTTGGTCTCCTCAAAGTTCTCTTAGGGTCAAGGTTTTTCAATGGAGAATTTATCTTCAGAGGTTGCCCATAGGACTAGCAATGAATTGAGTTGAGCTGAGATTTGTTGCGCTCAAGCTCGGCTCATTAAAAAGTTCTCGATCTCGAGCCGAGCCCGAGCCTCACTTCAATCTCGAACTAATCTCGAGCTCGGGCTCGAATGAAACCCCATTGAACTCGAGCCGAGCCTGAGCCCAGCTCATTTGAGATGGGCCCTCAGCCAGCTTGACATGCTTAATTTAAGTTTAAGTTATTATAGAGCCAATGATTTGGTCAACCCAAACAACATTTTAACTATAAGAGCCCACCCACTTTGGACGGCCCAAACCCATTAACTTTGGCTAGGCCAAGAGCGTGGCAATAAGGTAGCAGAAAGTGGTAGTGAGGTAGGGTTAATTTACAGGAAAACTGGAGGGGTGTATAAAAGCTACTAGCCGATATCGGACTAAACTCGTGAGAGTTGCAGCCCACCCAACTACCTTCACGGGTGCAACAGCTAGCAACTTTGTCTTGAAGAGCTTTAGTCTAGTATCGAGTATTAAATAAAGTTTAAGGTCTTATATTCTTCCGAGTTGTCAAAACGTGCGGAGTCGACACAGTGAGCGGACATCTTGGGTGTTCGGATCCGGGTGGAATGCGAAGAACGTAGTAGAAACAATTATGAATTATCCCGTCCGATGCCCTCAGATCCGTTTCGGAACGAAAGCGGAAAATCGAAAAATCAGATTGTGATCACATCACCATGCGTAGATTAAAATCTGTGACCGTGTCGGTTCTGTCGAGGCAATGCCGCTAACCACAGAAGCGTATGGCCTCCAACGGTATCCACGCGATCCTCCATAATGGTTCATCCTCACTCCCTCGTCCAGATCAGCACGCTCGCAGAGGAATCTTCGCCGCAACAGCGTCCAGAACGTGCGGACAGGAATTCCAGACTTTCGGGATTTGCACGGCGGAGACGGGAAGACACCCGACGCCCTGAGAGGGGCGCCCAAAGGAGGAGGAGAGAGAGAGGGGGGCAGCCAGCCTTGAGAGCTCTTGGAGCTTAGCCCGGGGTTTCTTAACAGTCGATATTTATATTAAGTCGGTGCGATTTTTTCATAAAAGTCCCCGAGTTAATATAAATCGCACTTTAATACCACCGACTGAGAATCTATTTGCGTGTGACCCTCTAGGCCCATTAACCAGTCCGGTTTTCAAACCGTAAAGTCCAATAACATTTTATTGACTTATTATAATTAATTAATATCTAATATTTAATTAATTACTTAACCGAATTAACATCTCATGTAAATTCGACCGGACTTACGATCAAGTTGGGTGGCAAGCAACACCGCATGATCCCGGAAGGTAGGTTTAGCAACCCACTCGTAGAACCTATCCGTCCACAGTTACCGTGTGACTATAATCTTTCATTCGCACAATGCTCTCGAGTTGACCTAAGGTATAGTCAATTGTCAAACCCTACACGGTCAACTTACTTGGATTAGATTTCACTGTTCAATATCAGAAAACACCTTTTCTGACATTGTGCAAACTCTGGCCAGAGACTCCTGCGAATCTATTCTAGAACATTCTCTATCCAATTACCTGAGAGTGAATGATCCTCTATTGAACACACAATCACCTTCAAAGGTCTTCCGCTGGACCCGATCCTTGACTATTAGAAATCCCATTGATAGGGATTCATAAGGCCAGGTCAAAGTCCAGAAGTACACCGACAAGATGCCTTTGGTGTCTCAAGTCTAAAGATCAACCACATCACTGTGACGATAAATCAAGCCGGTTGACAATTAGGTAAATTACCATTCGGCGATTCATATCGAATCAGTTCAGTGAACTTATTCCCCAATGAGCACCTACAGGTTTACCATAATGTCTCCACACAAGTTACTAACGAGATCAATCACCCTCATTAAATGAGTTGGAATAACATGTACTAGTCTTATCGGATATTTGATGTCCTTTTCAAACATCATACGACTATGAACAATTAAAAATATGTTTATAAGTCATCAGTCTCATTATTATGATCTCAATCCGATGACTGTTGTACACATTCATGGACTTCATTATGCACAATTATTAATATAACAAGCTACATAATGAAATAAATGCCATTTATTAGTTAACCAGATTGTAATATGTGCCTTAAGATTGGCTTTAAGGATACCTATATCCATCATTGGGGTCGTTTCAAAATATGTAATAATTTGTTTTAGCACGAGTCGACTTACAAGTTAACCGAACCGAGCTCGATCGAACTCGGGCTCGATTCGTTTACATGAACGAGCTATCTCTTGGACTCGGGCTTTATGTGGGGTTACTTTGGTTGTGTCCATTCGCTCAGGAGATGTGGCAGCTGTAATTAGATAAGCATAGTATTCAAAGGGGTTCTTGTCTTCGATCAATACAAGGGACCGCCTTCTCCTCGCCGAAAGTATGCATTATATGGCCCAGGAGGATATGAAGATGTGGTAGCTGATTCTACATGTGACTCTGTGGGCAAGATGGGGCAAAAGGAACATGAGGATTTTTCAAGCATGAAGCATTGATTCTTGGGTGTCTTGGCTCTTTTCTTTGTCAGAAGGTTAGGGAGTGGGGATCTGACTTTGTAATGTGAATTCTTCTTCCTTTTTTGTTCTTTTGGGAGAAGATTGAGCGTTGCACCACTTCAATACTTTATGTATAAGGGGAATTCTGAAGGTTTTTGTCCAACTTACTACTGAGATATTGTCGAGTTGCCCTCCAATTTGATCCCTTCAACTACTTTTTAAAAATAGCAAACATTATCTATGTTAAAGTTAGAAAGCAAAGGAGTAATAGCAAATTACCTGAAAGGAGATTCATTAAAGTCTGAGTATTGTTGAACTGCCACCAATTTGACGCGTTCTACTTACTAGGACAAATTTTATGTTAAAGTTAGAAACCAAAGGAGGAGAAGGAATGTATCACTTTACTTGAAAGGAGATTCATTGAAGTCTAAGTTGTTACACAGTTATTATCAACTTGTCCTTAATTTGATGCCTCTTACTTACTAGGAACTATAAATTTTATGTTAAAGTTAGATAAGGAATAACATGAATATATCACCTTCCCTTAAAGGAGAGTCATCAAACTTTTAGTTGTTGCTGAGCTAAAATTATGATATTACTTAACACTGGCTCTATATTATGTCAACTAGAACTGTTAACGACTTGAAGACGGAAATGGAAATGGCACCTTTCACTTCCATTTCCTTTAAGTTTTATCGGAGATGGAAGCGGAGACGGAGTGTTTCCGCTTTCGCATCCATTTACACTTTTAAATTGGAAATCGGAAACCAAAACGGAAGTTTTCGCCATCATTATTAAAAAAACTACTTAAAATCATTGTTACTATTCACTTTTCGATAAACTTTCTTTTAGTAATTTAAAATTTTAAACCTATAAAGTTTTGACATATGTAAAAATTAACAATCTATGAATTTTGAATTTTGAAATCTACTATGTCGACTAAAATTTACATATGAATATACCCAAATGTGTGCCATATAATCATATTAAAATTTTAAGAAGTTTCTAACCTCTTACTGTAGTCTTACTTTTATCAAAGTGTCAAGAGATATTCTCACTACATATGTATATGTATATATATATATATATATATATATATATATATATATATATATATATATATATATATATATGTATACATATATATATAAGGTACATGATCATTCGGAATCGAAAACGGGTTATAGGATGTGAAAATGAGTGTTTCTATTTTTAATTCTTATAATTATCGGAAATCCATTTCCGTTTCCTATAAATTGATAGAGGATCTTTAATGGAGTTCCCTATCCATTAATAAAAACGAGAACAGAGCGGATAATCAAAACTCAGGTATCCATTAACAGCCTAATGTCAACTAGTGTGCTAAAACTTCTATTGTAAATCAACTGATTAATATGAGTTGAAGTGCAAACTTAATGCGTAGTTCCTACCGACAATCACTTACCAAGAACCAAAAATCTCATATACGCCTAAAACAAGAAACACTTATACTACCCTCAAAGAAATCATAAAGAGCCATGCCATACAGTACGATCAGTACTATGAAGAAAACTAATTATGGCTTCAAATATAAGAAGAAAACTCGAACAATATAGGATCCGGTGTTGATCATTTCAAGGCAATCATACTTTTATAAGGATAACGCATATGAAGAAGTTGTTTATGTGACTCAATTTTTTCAAGTGCTTCTCTTCATCTTGTTGATTCTTATCTCGCATATATGCGATGTCATTTATCATCGTCACAGTCTTAAAATGTAAAGTTATGAGCATTAAAAATTTTATCTCACAAAATTATTTATATCATTCACGAAACCTAATAATATTCTAGGCCCACAATATTAATTCCCTATCGGCCTACTTTAACGTTTAAAATTAATTAAGCAATCTAGTCATTCTAGTTTATTATAACAATTAATGTCGAAATTGATAGGAAGATAATTCATTGATCTTTTAACTAATCAGAAACTCAAAATCGAAGGACTAGGAATGAATCACTTTAACTGAAAGGAGATTCATCAAAGTATTGAGTTACTGCTGAGATTTAATGATGCCTTCTACTTACTAGGAACTACAAATCTTATGTTAAAATAGAAACCAAAGGAGGAGAAGGAATGTATCACCTTACTAGAACGAAGATTCATCGAAGTCCGAGTTGCTGCTGAGATATTATCTAGTTGCCCCTAATTTGATTCCTTCTACTTACTAAAAACTAATTTTATGTTAAAGAAACCAAAGGAGGAGCATGAATGTATCACCTTATTTGAAAGGAGATTCATCGCAATCTGAGATGCTGCTGAAATATTGTCGAGCAGCCCTCAAATTTGATATGTTAAAGAAACCACAAATCTTTTTTTATGTAAATATTAGAAACCAAAAGAGTACGAATGTTTCACCTTACCGGAAAGAAGATTCTTAAAAGTTAGAGTCCAACTTGATGCCTCCTACTTACTAGGAGCTACAGATCTTCTCTTAAAGTTAGAAATCAAAGGAGAAGCAAGAATGTATCAACTTTTACCTGAATGGAGATTCATCAAAGTCCGAGTTGCAATTGAGATTTTGTCGAGTTGCCCCCTAATTTGATGACTGCAACTACTTACTAAAAACTGTAAATCTTATCGACATTAAAGTTAGAAACCAAAGGAGGAGCAGAATGTATCATCATACCTGAAAGGAGATTCTTCGAAGTCTAAGTTGTCGCTGAGATATTGTGTAGCGGCCCTCAATCCACATACTACTATGAATTATGAATCTTATGTTATAGTTAGAATAAGGAGCAAGAGGAACATATCACCTTACCTGAAATCGAAGTCCAACTTACTACTGAGATATTGTCGAGCTGCCCTCTAATTTGATGGCTTCAACTACTTATTAAAAACAGCAAATATTATAACTTAGAAAGTAAAGGAGTAGTAGCAAATTACCTGAAAGGAGATTCATTAAAGTCTGAGCATTGCTGAACTGCCACCAATTTGATGCGTTCTATTTATTAGGACAAATTTTATGTTAAAGTTAGAAACCAAAGGAGGAGAAAGAATGTATCACTTTACCTGAAAGAAGATTCATTGAAATCTAAGTTGTTACTCAGTTATTATCAACTTGTCCTCAATTTCATGTCTCTTACTTACTGGGAACTATAAATCTTATGTTAAAGTTAGATAAGCAATAACATGAAAGTATCACCTTACCTTAAAGGAGTCATCAAAATATGACTTGTTACTGAGCTAAAACATGAAAGATCATCTTGAAGATTTTATGTGAATCTAGAGAATGACACCAGGTCGGCACTAGTGTGGAAAATATACTTAAAACAACAAGTATCTTTGAGAAATTCAATGAAATCAAGGTAGATTTTTCAATTGACCTTTTATAAATTTATCCACATTAAAGATGCATATTCGACACATAATGGCACTTTTCAGTGGCAAATTCAGCTAAGGAGGGATCTTAAAAAGGCTGAAGAGGTGGAATACATTTCTCTATTGCATACTTTGTTAGAGCACAAATTTAGGTGGATGGTCATGATCAAATTCTTTGGGCTGATAACAATGGTATGCTTTCTGTAATGTCCTTCTATAAATTAATGGAAGGGAGCCCAAGATCCCTGTGTGGACGTACATTGCATGCATGCTACATACTACTACGATGCAAGATGTATACTGGTGAGGATACGTATTGTAAGGATCGAGAGTTTCGGATCCGGTTTTCGGGTCGGACCCTGTAGTCCTAGCCCTTGTGAGGGGCGGGGGTTCTGAGTAGAATCGCGTCAGGACCTCGAGACGCGTTTTGAACGGCGTCCACCGTGGCAGACGCGTTTCAGGTTCTGCCACGTGGGCTGGTCTTGGGCCGCGTGAGTACGGCCCTGTCTTGTCGTCTGAACGGCGTCCGCGTGGGACGACGCCTTTTAGACTGCGACTCTGGGTGTGTCAGAGTACGGCCCTGACAAGTTGTCTGAATGGCGTCTGTGTAGGACGACGCGTTTCAGAATTTTGTCAGAGCGGCTGTCACGTCACCTGATAGGCGTCCGTGCATGTCGACGCGTTTTAGCCAGTTTCTGGTTAACCCCGCGAGCCCTCCTTCTTTCCCTCATTTTCTCCTACTCTCCTTCTCTCCTTCTCCTCCGGCGACCGGCGGCGACCCCCTCCTCCTCCCTCTTTTCCTCACACCATTTCGCCTCTCCCTCCACTCCATCCTCTACCTGGTTCCTACCACTACCACCTCCATTTCCACTGCGGCGTTCTACTCTCCGGACGGCGGCCAATGTCACGGTGGAGCAAGGACGACCACGGCGGTACCGGCGGCGGCGTGGGGCGAGACGGGTGGACGGCTTGAAGCTTGGAGGAGTTCGAGTGTCCGGTAGGGTGACGTTCCCCATAGCATCGTGCTTAAAATCATGTTTTTCCTCGTTTATGCATGTGGTAGATCTTTGGTTTGGGGGTTAGAATGAGCATGTTTAGGAGTTCATTTGATGACAAGGGGGATTTCCACGAATGTATTGCCTATGGATGGTATTGCTTCTCTTTTTCCCTCCGTTTTTGGGTTTGTTTGGGGTTGGAAAGGGAGCCCTCGGGCTTAGGGCGATTCTGGTTCCTGGGGTTGAAAGACGTCGTGCATGGACGACGCCTTTTTGAAGGGCGTCGGGCCATCACGACGCCTTTTAGACAGGAATCGCCTGACAGACAGTCTGCCAGGTCGGGAATTCTGAGCTTAAAAGACGTCATGGGGGAACGACGCATTTTTGAATGGCGTCAGGCACCCACGACGCCTTTTAAGGCAGAAAAATCCCCTGAGTAAAGGCCTTGGAATTCCGGGTTTCTGTGTTGAATGGCGTCTGAGGATGTCGACGCCTTTTAAAAGGCGACCACTGGTGTCGACGCCTTTTAAGGCCAGATTCTGAAAACTGATTTATATGAACCTGTACTTGGAACTTGAATGGCGTCGACCTTGGTCGACGCGATTCAAGACAGAATCTCACTAACTCATGCCAATAAAGCGTGTTCATACTGCTAGATAGCTGGTTAGCACATGTTTTAGTGCACCCGATAGAGATGGATTCCTCATAATCGGATGGTTCTATGTGTGTTATGCGATCGCGGGCTTTTCACGTGACCGGATCGCACTGTGTTGGGTTTTCAGTTACTGTGGACCTGGAGTGACATTGTAGCACTTTATCACCCTGTGCTGGTGGGGGCGTGAGCACAGCGCCGGTGGGGGCGTGGGCGGGGTGACGCCTAGTGAGAGAGGGTCACCTGGTGAACCCCGGGGTCAGCTAGTACCGGTGTCGGAGTGGTACATTCGGAGAATCACTCATGCTGAGGGAAAGGATAGTCACCTGAGCCAGTTGGGCCGGAGTAGCGAGCGTGCTATCCGAGGGGCTACTCCTTGGTCTCAGCGGGTCGAGATTTTTTTCACCGTTGTTTGTACGGCCGGCGGGTTCTATCGCGACTACAGTTGTGGATTTTCTAACGGCTGGTTTAGAATGTGCATGTTTATTATATTTCGACTGCATGCGTTCTCACGTAGAGAATTAGATATTGTACCTGCCACTACACTTGTTACTTTACCGTTAGCTGTACTTTACACTTGTGGGTGTGTGTGTGGGCAGTGGGGATCGAAGGATCCCTACTGAGTCTTGTCTTAAGACTCACCCCTGCGGTTTTCAGGTTATGACTCCCAGCAGACTTAGAGCGGCGTGTGCGGCCGTGTGTTGTGCGTCTTCGGCAGTTGTTCCGGGGTATGCCCCGATGTAGTTGTTATTTATTTCTGGCCTGTATGTCTAATTATTTCTTTTCAGTTGGAATATGTAATTATTTGCTGTATCGAGTCGCATTGTAATAATTTTAATTTCTGCACTTTCAATTCAATGCGATGTGAATGTTTAGCTTAGTTTATTATTTATTTCCCAGACTTACTAGATCCTGGTTTAGTTCCAAATTAATGATTCGGTACCCATTTAGTAATCGGATCCCCGATTATAGGGTGGCGGGTCGTTACACGTATGTTATTATGAATGAATACTGGTGATACACGTATGTTATAAAACTCTACTAGATCATCTTATTATGATGAACTAGTGTGTTTGATATCATGTCACATGTCGTTTGCATATATGTAATTAATCTAGTTTAGTATAAGGCGGGTCAGATTCATAAAAATTAACTAGACTTACAAGGATAATTAACTTTATCAGCACATCATGCGTTGGCCGACTACATATCATTTATATGTCATTACAGTGCTTCATTGAGACTGAAACTAAAACTCGTTCAAATCCGATCAACTTTTAAAAGAATAATAATGGTATGTTTTCTGCAAAGTCCTATAAATTAACGGAAGGGAGTCATACAGCTTTCAAGCATTTTGAGGTCATATGGAAAGCAAAGTCACCATTGAAAGATAGAAGTTTTATCTAGCTAGTACACAAGAATGCATTATTACTAAAGTTTATATAAGAGTAAATGGTGCACTGATAGCGATGAAGCTTGTATTATGCGTAGAACTGACAAGGAAGATGTTAACCACTTGTTTATCGCACGCCTACTCAGTAAAGAAATTTGGATTAGTATGGGCAGATTATTTGAATTTTATCTCTCATTCCAGAATATACAGGATAGGTGAAAGTGCTTTTAAAGGATGAAGTCTACAATGGACAAAAGAAATCTCAAGACAATCCTTCAAACCGTGTTGCATGTTATCTATTGGAGTATATTCGGTTACTTGTCATTTATTTTATTTACAACTACATTCGCCATATTCTTGGCATTTCTACTAAGGCTTGGGTGAAAGAATTGCACTATCTCTACTTATTGTTTTAATAAAATTGGTGGTATAGTCCACTTTTCATCAGGAAAAAAAAAAAAGAGAATTACAATTTTAATCTCGCAAACTTATTTAGATCCCTCGCAAAACCCAATTAACCTTGTACCATTATATACTTTAGGCCCACAATATTAATTCTCTACCAATCTATGTTTATATTTAAACTTTAATTAAACAATAAACTCATTCTAGTTTATTTTATAAATGTTAATATCAAAATTAATAAGAAGATAATTCATTCATCTTCTAACTAACCAAAAACTCAAAATCAAAGGAGCAGGAATGTATCACCTTATCTGAAAGGAGATTCATCAAAGTTAAGAGTTGTTGCTAAGATTTGATGATGCCTTCTACATACTAAGAACTACAAATCTTATGTTAATATTAGAAACCAAAGGAGGAGAAGGAATGTATTACCTTATCGAAACGGTGATTCATAGAAGTCCGAGTTACTACTGAGATATCATCGAGCTATCCCTAATCTGATCTAGTTGGGTGCCAAGCAACACCGTATGATTCTAGAAAGCATTGGGGTTCAACAACCCGCTCAACGAACCTTTTCATCCACAGTTACCACATGGATATAATCTTTCATTCGTACAATACTCTTGAGTCAACCTAGGACATGTTCAACTGTCAAATCTTAACCGATCAACTCACTTGGACTCGATATGTCTGTATAATATCAGAAAACTCCTTTTTTGATTTATTGTCTTCCCTAGCCAGGGACTCCTACGCATCTTAACTGGAACATTCTCTCTAATTACCGAGAGCGAATAATCTATTATTGAACACACAACCACCTTCGAAAATCTTACACTAAATCTGATCACTTGACTGACTAGGACCCTATGGTTAGAGATTCATTAGCCAATGTCAGTTCTAGAAGTCCACCAATAAGATGCCTTTGGTGTCACAAGTCTGAGGACAACCCACGCAACTGTGACGTTAGATCAAGTTGGTTGACAACTATGTAACTTACCATCCAGCGATCCAAGTCAGATGAATTCAGTGAACTCATTCATAAATGAGCACTAACAAGTTCAATATAATGTCTCTACACAAGTGACTATGAGATCAATCACTCTCATCATATGAGCTGGAGTAACATATACTAATCTCATCGGATATATGATGTACTTAGATACCCTCCAACTAGGAACGATTACGAATATATATATATATATATATATATATATATATATATATATATATATATATATATATATATATATAAGTTATCAGTCTCATTATTATGATCACATCATAATCTGACAAATATTGCACACATTTACAGACTTCACTATGATACGAATATGATAATTAATCATAATATGAAATAAAATACGATTTACACATCATCATCATCAAACCCTTATCCTATTTATTTGTGGTCGGCTATATGAATCATGTCCTGCCATCTTAATCTATCAAATGTCAAACTTAAGGTAACACGTAGCAATGTCATGTCCTTTTTAACAACATCTAACCATCTCATCTTAAGTCGTCTTTAATGTCCTTTACCCTCGTCCACTCTAATTCTATCACACCTCTTAACTGGTACTATACTTGGACGACGATATATATGACCAAACCATCGCAATCTATTCTCCCTAAGTTTAACGTCAATAAAAGCTATACCTAAATCCTTACGTATATATTCATTTCTAATTTACCTTTTCTAGTCTTACAACACAGCCACGTTAATATCCTTATATCAGCAACACATAACTTTTGCACATGACCCTTTCTCGCAGCCCAACACCCAGAACCATATAATATAGCAGGCCTCACAACTGTCCTATAAAACTTACCTTTGAGTTTAAGCGGACCCGCCGATCACAAAGGACTGCAAATGAACTTCTCCACTTCAACCAACCAACCTTAACTCTACGAGTAACATCTTCTTAGATCTCTCCATTGTCTTGAACAATAGTTCCTAAATATCGAAAGGTGCTATTTTTAGGAATAACTTGACCTTCGATAGTGACTAAATCTATTTGATCAACATTTCTATTACTGAAATTACATTTCATGTATTATGTCTTAGCCCGACTAATCCTAAAGCCTTTGGATTCCAAAGCAGATCTCCAGTGCTCCAATTTATCATTAAAATTCTTAATGTCCTCATCAATCAGAAAAATATCATCTGCAAATAACATACACCAAGAGATGTCATCATGAAAGTATTTAGTAAAAAATTCGATTTACACCTTCTAAAGGGGAAAGGAATAGACAATAGAATTAAATGTCTATTTCAAATAATGGCACCTTACATTCTATGGAAACAAGAAGGGCATATCAAATAACTCCATACCTAATTTCACAAATCAAATAATAATGGTAAACTTGAAGAAATCAGAAGGTGGGGGAGGGGGAAAGGGAAGGAAAGGAAAGGGAAAAAAAAAGAAGCAGCAAAAGACAAATTAGACTTGGCAACGGATAAGGAACCACAGTACCGAAGAAAAGGATGGCAAACCAGATGCGGAGACGAGGTTAAAATAAGAACGGCAAGTCTCTACAAGATATCAACCATTTAATGTAAACAATAGGAACATCACAAAACGGCATTCTTCTGCTCTAAAGACAAAGAATTAGTACTTCATCTTCGCGAGCAAGCGAGAGAGAGAGAGTGTATTCTTTCTGTGTACAGAGGAGAAGTGAAACTAGAGCTACTTTAATGGACCGAGGAGAGATTGGAAATAGAGAAGAGCAGGTCGGGCGGGGGGAAGCAACCGTCCATTTGATGGTTCTCCGATGAAGAGGTCCCCCGTCAGATCGAGTGCAACAAAGTCAACACAAGCAAAAGGAGGTAGCCTCCTCGCCACGCTGCCGAGAGAGAGAGAGAGAGTCCCAGTAGGAGGAAGATATCCACGAATCGAGCCCGAGGACGGAGGTGAAGCGGAGGGAGACATTTGCCCGTTATCTTCTTTGTTAGTGGATCTTTATCCTTTATCCTTTAAGGCATACTCTTTAACTAGATCCACCTAAAGTTCACTAAAGGATATAATCCTAATAAATATATAATAGGTTTATGACCTTTTCTTGTCCTCAATCAATATTCATTAAGGTTATCTTCTAGTCAATTTAGACAAACTTGAACAAGTGCACAATATATGATGTATGTAATCAAATTAAAGGATATAATATTGATGGATCTATAATAGTTCTATGACCTCTTCGTATCTTTAATCATATGAGTATCCTTTAGTGGGCTTCGACAAATTTAATCAAGCTTAACACAAATTGCCATAATCTGTTGAAGCCCAATAAGCTGGCCATGGTCTAAAACTGCATTAGTCTGTTGCCCGAAAGACTTTATGCTCTCTTAGCTAAACTCATTTAAGTTCCAAGATATCCTTATCCTAGAATAAGCAATAAGTTAACCAAACATACAACAACCCCTTAATATCCTTGATTTAAATAAAAGGCCTAATGCTTATACCGTTATAACCCTAAATGACCTATTAACCCTTAGAACCAATCCAAAATACCCCTACAACTATAAAAATATATAAAAATCATAGAAAATACTAAAAATTATAAAAACCACCTAACACACCCTAAATACACTCAACATCCTAAAATCATAAAAAATGTAAAATTACCTAAAATACACACTCAAGGTATGTGGACTAAGGGAGTGATCTTTTGGCGTTGATCTTGTGATAGTTATGCTGAAAGGAGGAAATCTATTAAAATTTTCTGAATGTGTATGAATCAGGAGTGAAAGTCATTGATGATAGGTCACAAATTGAAGAGCCATCTGAAATGGTATGATCGTGAATGGTCATGTGAATTTGTAATAGTCCATAAATTGTACTGTATTGGTTAGGAAGATTATTTAACTAATTATTTAACTAGCTTATCAAATAATCTAAGGACAAATTATAAAAGGGGGTAAGATAAAATGTGCTAAAGTTTAAGGACCCACTCCCATCACTATCATAAGATCTAGATTGGAAGTAAGTAATAGGAGCTAATTAGAGGGAATTTTAATTCCATATTTAGATATGCTAATTAAAGCCTTTGCATTGAAGCATGTAGGTTAGGCTAAATACGTGTTGGTGAAACAATATGAAAATCATATATGGGTTTAAATATATAGTCAAATAGATAAGCAGATAAAGAGTTGTAGGTCAGCTAAAGAGATAGATGAGGTGCTTGAAACCATTAATTAATTAATGGATTAGTGGTATATAGACAGAATTAAGATCAACGTGAAGATGTATACAACTGAAGAGTAAATGTGGAAGGATTTTGGAGGAATCATAACCTTTCTAACAGGATTACTATTAAGCACAATGTCTGGGACTCGCTTTGAAGCTTTGAGAATTTAATTAATTGCATGTACGATTCGTTGCCTACACTAAGTGTAAGACCTTAGAAGTCCTACTAAAAACCCCTTAAAGAAAGTTCATTGATATGCCCATAAAGAGTGTTAAAGGTATATATGTAAATAGTGATAAAGTATATACACAAATATAACTTTATAAGGTGTAAAAATAGTTGATCAAAAAGTGTAGATTTTTATGTAAGTTTATGATGCCAATTGGCAATGTATTAGTGGGCTGTAGGATAGGGGTTTTAAGTGCCTGTTATAAGTGAGGCTTTAATCACTTATTGAGCCTGTTAGTGGGTCACTTAGTGGGCTAGCCTAAGCCTAATAGAAGGGGAGACACTTGTCCTTCTTCTTAAACCTTCTCCACCTCCTCTTGAAGCCTTTTTCTGGCCCCAAAGGAGCAGAAAGTGGGAACAAAGGGAGAGAGAAGGAGAGAAAAAAGGAGAAAAAGCAAAAGCGGCGAGCCAGCTGTAGGGGGGAAGAGAAAGGGACCTACTACAGTTTGCTATAGTACGTATACAGTGTGACGCCTGCTTTCTTTTAGGCTTAAAGCAGTGGCTTTGAGGGATCTTTTGGGTCTGTTAAGAAGATAGGAGATCTACTTCTTGCCCTTCTCTATATGTATGGTTTTCTTTATTTTTTCGGATCTTGTTACTAGGATTTTACCTCCCTAAATAGAGAGCATGCTGCCAAAAATTTATGAAAGTGAGTGTGTGAGGTTGTGGCTGTGAGAGCATGTGTTGTATGTGTGTACATGTGCAGCAGGAGTGCGTAGCTGTGGGGGCATATGTAAGGGTGTGTGGGTGCGTGTGTGACTGTGTATGTGCATGTAAGAGGTGTGTGTTCAGTTGTGTGGCTGATGGGAATCCAAGACCCGCATACCACTACATTATATGGAATGCATCTACCGCCATTGGAGAGTCGTTCCGGCTTCATTGTGGCTAGAAAAAAGCTTATTGTTAAGACGAGTCCGTAGATATTTTGTTTAGCCCATTTAAGACTCATTTAGGTCCTTTTCTCTTTTTTAAGAATTTTTTGTGCAATTTTCACACTATTTTTTCATCTCAAGGTATTTTAGTCCAGAATAAAGTTTAGGGAGTCATTAGAGTTTGTTTTCTCTTTAAATATTTTTGTACGACATATTTTTATTTTTTAATGAATATTTGCTGCAAATTTTGAGTTATTTCCTAGAATTCCTCTCTCGACAGAGAAGACGACCCTGCGACGGGGTCGAATCTACCCTGCAACGGGGCTGAGTGTGATGCCTAGGCCGCCAGTGTGACCTCGGAGGACTCTCCACTGCCAGTGCGACACTGGTAGCTCTCCCATCCCCTTCATTCTCCTCTGTCCCCCATCAAATTTGGTATTAAAGCAAACTTCGATCCCTACCATGCCTCTATTACATCCCATCTTCACCACCATTTCCCCGCTATAATAGCTTCGACCGCTACCGCCACTACACCCTTTTTCCTCCTCTTTCTTCTCCCTATATTGTTTTTTTCTCGGCGGCTCTTTCATCGGAACCACACAAGAAAAGGGACAAAGAGGTTATTGTTCATGATAAATAGTACCCGCAATTATTGTTCATTGTGAACAGTATCCACGATTACTGTTTACGGTGAACAATAACCGTGATTACTGTTCACGTAAACAGTATCAACAATTACTTTCACGTGAACAGTACCACCCCTCTCCTTCATTTTCTCTCACGGTCTTTGTTTTGTAACGCGAAAAAAAAGTGCAAAAAAAAATGAAGAGGGAGAGAGGAACCACCTTTCATCAGCAACCCCAGCAGCTTGCATCTCAAGTATGGCAATGTCTCAGCCTGAAGATTCAAGCAAGGTCACGAAGTGTGAGGCTGACTCAACAGTCATCCCAGTAAATGCAAGTTCTTTGGACACCATCAATAGTGCATCATCACGATCTCCATCCTTATCTTCTATGAGGTCAGACCTTGACGTGCCCCTTGTCGCATCAGTTGTAGTTGCCCCTCTACCTCCATCTAACCCACTTGCATGGGATTAGAATATCAGAGTTGAAGTCGATCTTCATTTGGTAGAGGATTCTCTATTTGTTGAGCCGATAGATAAGTACGTTCAGCCGACCATCCTCACATATAAGAACCTTACCTCTAACATGTGTACCTTTGATCACGCATGGTGCGAATTTCTTAATCATGCAAAGCAATACTCTACACACTTCGATGCAGTTATCAGTTATAGATTTGCAGTGTTGTTCTTACATGTTGCAATTACTATCATGATCCTTCGACACTACAAAACTCGAGAACGAGTTGTTTAAATCGGGGAAGAATGATGGGTATCCAAGACCAACGTACCAATGCATTACATATGATGGAATGCATCTACCATTGTTGGAGTTCCGACTTCATTATGGTTAGAAAATTCAACAAAGTTTGTTTAATGTGTAGCTTATTGTTAGACGAGTCCATAGATATTTTGTTTAGCCCATTTGAGACTCCTTTAGGTCCTTTTCTATTTTTTAAGAATATTTTCTACGACTTTTACACTAGTTTTCATGTCAAGGGTATTTTGGTCCAGAATAAAATTTAAGGAGTCATTAGGATTTGTTTTCTATTTAAATACTCTTGTAAAACATTTTTTTCACTAAATATTTACTGCGAATTTTAAGTTATTTTATAAAGTTCCTCTCTGCGACGGAAAAGACGACCATGCGACGGGGTTGAATTTGCCCTGTCACGAGACCAGGTGTAACGCCCAAGCCGCTGGTACAATGTCGGAGGACTCTCCACTGCTGGTGCGACATTGGTAGTCTCTCCCATCCCCTTCATCCTCTTCTGTTGCCCATCAATGGTTGTTGTGTGTGTAGGTGTGTGTGTGTGTTGTTTATGAGATCTGTGGTGGTGGTTGTAAAGGTGTAGGGTATGGTGTGGCTGTGTGAAGTGTGTATGTGTATGTATATGTGCAGCAGGGTGTGTGTGTGTATATATATGTGTAGCAAGGTGTGTCTATGTGTATGTACATGTGTAGCAAGGGGGTGTGTGCATGTATATGTGTAGCAGGGGGTGTGTGTGTATGTATGTATATGTAACATGGGGGGGGGGGGGGGGGGGGGGGGTATGTATATGCAGTAGTGTGTGTTTGTCTGTGTCTGTGAAAATGCATGTGTGGCATGGGTGTGTACAGCTATGTGGAGAGCATACAGATGTGTTTGTGAAGTATGTGTCTACAGTCGTGTGGATGGGTGTAAGTGTGTTAAGAGGTGTGTGAGTTTGTGTATGCACTTGTGGAGGTGTAAGAGTGGGTGTGGCATTGAAGTTGTACAAGTGTAAGTATGTATATCTCTCTATATAGGAGGGTGAGTAACTATAATGGTGTGTATGAAAGTGTGTGTGTGTATGTGTATGTGTGTGTATGCGTGATCAGCTGTGAAGGTGTAAAGGTGGTTGTGCAGGTGTTTGTGTGTGAGTGGTAGTGCATATTTGTATCTATGGTCGATATACTAGTGTATGATGGAGTGATGGAAAGTACTATTAATGTTCTCAATCATGAAGCCTATGTTTTGTTTGATACTGGAGCATCTCATTCCTTTATATCCGAAGACTTTATGGCCAGTTTAGATAGATCCATGCCACTTGTAAAATCCTCACTTTTAGTTGAGACACTAGCAGGCGAGCTCATATTGTCTTCTCAGCTGTTGGAGGCCGCAAATGTAGTAGTGGCAGGTTATTCATTTCCAGTTTGATTTGCACTTATTAGATATGCACGACTTTGATGTGATCCTTAGGATGGACTGGTTAAGGACACATTATACACATATTGATTGTCATAAATAGAAGATATATTTTTGTAGGCCTGGGAAGGAGTGATTTATTCTCCAAGGTACCCTCTTGACTGACGAGGAAGCTCTTTTTTTTGCTTTTAAATCTAAGCAATTGATTGAGTCTGGATGTCAAGCTTATTTAGCATCAAATGTGTCTATACCTGAGTATGAGAAGGATAAAGACAAGTAAATAGCAGTTTCCGATGTTCCTGTGGTTAAAGACTTTAGAGATGTATTTCCTGATGAGTTGCTTGGATTGCCTCCCCATGGAGAAGTTGATTTTAGTATTGATTTAGTACCTACTATCTCCAAACCACCTTATCGAATGGCTCCTGCAAAATTGAAGGAATTAAAGACTCAATTACAGGAGTTATCTGATAAAGGTTTTATACGACCCAGTCTTTCACCCTAGGGAGCTCCTATACTACTTGTAAAGAAGAAAGATGGAACTTTAAGACTCTGTATCACAATTAAGAATAAGTATCCATTTCCACGGATAGATGATCTATTTGATCAGTTGCAGTCAGCCAGGGTATTTTCAAAGATAGACTTGAGCTCAAGATATTATCAGTTGAGAGTTAAGGAGGAGGACATTAGCAAGAAAGCTTTCAAGACCCGATATGGTCACTATGAATTCTTAGTGATGCCATTTGGGTTAACAAACGCACCAGCAGCCTTCATCAACCTAATAAACATGGTGTTTAAGGAATATATGGATCAATTTGTCATTGTGTTTATAGATGACATTCTGATATATTCTCCAAGTCATGAGGAACATAAAAGACATTTAAGCATGGTGTTACAGAAATTGAGAGAACATCAGCTTTACGCTAAATTTAGCAAATGCGCCTTTTGGTTAGACAAGGTTAATTTTTTGGGGCATGTCATCTCAGCTGAAGGCATAACCACAGACCCAGCCAAGGTTGAGGCAGAACTGTATTGGGAGAGGCCAAAATCTGTTACAGAAATCAGAAGTTTTCTGGGTCTTGCAGGCTATTATAGGAGATTTATTGAAGGGTTTTCTATCCTAGTTACTCTTCTGACTAGGCTGACCCGTAAGGGAGTGAAATTTGTGTGGAATTAAAAAAATGTTTTCAAGAATTGAAAAGAAGATTGGCATATGCTCTAGTGTTAGTGTTGCCATCTGGTGTAGATAGATTTTATGTTTAGACAGATGCTTCTAGGAAGGGATTAAAAGCAATATTGATGCAAAATGGTCGAGTGGTTGCACATCGTGTCAATTGAAGAGACATGAAGAAAGTTATCATGATTTGAAATTAGCAGTAGTAGTGTTTGCTTTGAAGATGTGGCGACACTATTTGTATGGGGCTACATATGAAGTGCATACAGACCACCAAAGTTTGAAGTACATTTTTACACAGAAGGACTTGAATTAGAGGCAGCGTAGGTGGTTAGAATATTTGAAGGACTATGACTTTAATATTTCTTATCATCCTGGCAAAGGAAATGTGGTCGCAGATGCATCGAGTAAGAAGGTACTTCTAACAAATATACTACTGAAAGAGTGGAAGTTAATGCAAGAAGCTGCAGAAGTAGACTTTCAAATTCCTCAAGAAGATCATAATGCAATTGTTGTCTATATTACTGTGAAACCTATCCATTATGATGAGATTGTGGAAGCTCAAAGAACAGATGAGAGGCTTCCTCATATTCTTATGCATTCAGGGTTGGTGATTAATGAAGGAGTTGTGAAATGTGGGAATTGTCTTCATGTCCCTAATGAGATTGACTTGAAGAAGGAATTGTTGACAGCAACACATAAATCTAAGTATGCCATTCATCCTGGTAGCACTAAAATGTACCAGACCCTGAAAAGGTAGTTTTGGTGGCCCATAATGAAGAAAGAAGTTGCTGATATGTAGCAAAGTGCTTGACCTGTCAGCAAGTCAAGGCCGAGCATCAAAGCCTAGGAGGCTTACTCCAGCCTTTAGAAGTTCCAGAATGGAAATGGGACCATATCACAACAGATTTTGTAATTGGACTACCTAAAACCTGAAGACAACATGATGCAATTTGGGTTGTGGTGGATCAACTTACCAAGACGGTACATTTACTTCCTTTCAACAAGACATGGTCCCTGGATAGATTGGTTCAGCTATATATTAATAAGATTGTGGCATTGCATGGGATTCATATATCTATTGTCTCAGACAAAGACCCTAAGTTTACTATCAAATTTTTGCAGACTTTTCAAAAGGCGATCGGTACGAATTTAGCATTCAGTTTTGCTTTTCATCTAGAATCAAATGGACAGTCAGAAAGAACCAGCCAAATTTTAGAAGACATATTGAGAGCATGTAGTTTGGAATGGAAAGGCAGTTGGGATGAACATCTGTCTTTGATTGAATTTGCCTATAATAATAACTTCATAGCAATATTGGTATGGCACCTTATGAAGTATGGTATGGCAGACCATGCCAATCTCCTATATGTTGGGATGAAGTGGGTGAATGGAAACTACTAGGCTGATCTACTGCAAGAATGTGCGGCTCAAGTGCAAATGACCAAGCTGAAAAGAAAGCAGCACAAGATAGGCAGAAAAGTTATGCAGATGCCAAGCGTAGACCCTTGGAATTTCAAGAGGGAGATAAAGTCTTCTTGAAGGTTTCACCAACAAAAGGTGTGATGAGATTTGGCAGAAAAGGAAAATTGAACCCTAGATTTTTTGGATCACTTGAAATTCTAAAAAGATTGGTAATGCAGCTTATTGGTTACCCTTGCCTCCAACATTGGCGGATGTCTATAATGTGTTTCATGTTTCCATATTGAGGAAATATGTGTATGATCCCTCTCATATTGTGGATTATGCTCCTTTGGAAGTGAAACCTGACTTGTCTATGCCAGAACGACCAGTTCAGATCATTGACCGAAAAGAACAAGTATTGAGATCCAGAGTAACTCCAATGGTCAAGGTTATATGGAAGTATCATTCAAGAGCTGAGGCAACATGGCAGCGTAAAGATGAGATGAGAGAACAACTCCCATATTCGTTTACTACTAATTAGGTAAGTTTTCAATGTTGATATGCCCTGAAGTCCTACTAAAAATCCCTTAAAGAAAGTTTATTGACATGCCCATAAAGAGTGTTAAGGGTATATATGTAAATGGTGATAAAGTATATATACACATAAAATTTTATAGGGTGTAAGATTTGATAGAAAAGTGTGGACTTTTATGTAATTTTACGATGCCAATTGAACATGGATTAGTGGGCTATAGGAGAGGGGTTTTAAATGTCCTGTTATAAGTGAGGTTTTAATATCTTATTGGGCCTATTAGTGGGTTTCTTAATGGGCCATCCCAAGCCCAATAGAAGGGGAGACACATGTCCTTTTTCTTGAACCTTCTCTACCTCCTCTTGAAGCCTTTTACTGGCCCCAAAGAGGCAGAACGTGGGAACAAGAAGGGAGAGAGAGGGAGAGGAAAAAAAAAAAGAGAAAAAGAGAAAGGGGAGAACTAGTTGCAGGGGGGAGAGAGAGAGAGAGAAAGAAAGAGAGAGTGGGGGGGGCTGCTACAGTGCGTACACAGTGTAACAGCTATTTCTTTTAGGCTTAAAGCAGTGACTTTAGGGGCTCTTTTGGGTCTGCTATGCAAGTAGGGGATCTACTTCTTGTCCTTCTATATGTGCCTATAGTTTCCTTCATTTTTTGGGATCTTATTACTAGGATTTTACCTCCCTAAATAGGGAGCATGCTATCAAAATTGTATGAAGGTGAGTGGATGAGGTTATAGCTATGAGAGCATGTGTATGTATGTGTGTACATGTGCAGGAGGCGTACATGGTTGTGGCATATGTGACTGTGTATGTAAGGGGTCTGTGCGCAACCGTGTGGCTGCTGTGTGTGTAGGGGTGTGTGTGTGTGTTGTTGTGAGATGTATGGTGGCAGTTGCAACGGTGTAGGTTATGGTGAGGCTATATGAAGTGTGTATGTGTATGTATATGTGCAGTAGGGTGCGTGTATGTGTATATGCATGTGCGTATGTATATGTGCAGCAGGGTGTGTGTATGTGCAGCAGGGTGCCCGTCTGTCTGTATGTATACATACAGCAGTGTGTGTGTGTGTATGCAGCAGGGTGTGTGGGTGTGCGTATGTATGTGTGCAGCAGGGAGGGGGGGGTGTATGTGCAGTAGTGGGTCTGTGGGTATTTATATGTGTGTGCAGCTGTGTAGAGAGTATATTGATGTGTTTGTGAAGTATGTGTTCAGTTATGTGGATTGTGGAGGCATGGGAGAGCAACGGTAATGGTGTGTATGTGTCGCTGTATAGACGGGTGAGCAACTGTAATGGTGTGTGTGAAAAGTGTTTGTGTGTGTGTGTTCAGCTGTGAAGGTGTAAGGGTGGTTGTGCACGTGTTTGTGTCTGAGTAGTAGTGCATATTTGTACGTATGGTAGCCATGCTAGTGTGTGCATTTGTGAAGAAGTGCATATGTATAGTCCATAGACTGTTGTTTCCAATAGTTCTTTTAGATGATTTGGGCCTAATATTCTTTTGAAATATCAAACTGGTATTCCCAGTGTGTAGAGGTTTACCTCCGCCTCGTACCAAAGAGTAATACATAAGATCTTGTCTATTAAAGTGGGTTCAAAAATTGTTGTTCCTTATTTCATTCTTTTATTAAGCACATGCCACAAGGCATAAATTGCGTTGATGCACAAACATGTGTCTTATCTTTATAACTGTAGAATATGTCAGCATACTTGATACAATGACATACATTACATATAACTGTTGAGCATTATTATATATTTCATATAAGTACCAATTGTAGTCATAACTGTATGACTACATAATTATTCCACTGATTGACTGTATGACTATGACTACGATTATTACTATGATTGCAGACTACCCCCCACCCCCAAGCAACCACTCCAACCCATCCATATCTCCCCCTCCCTAGACAACCCATCCACATCGCACCCAGCTCCATCCACCCAACCCAACACCCATGCACACCCCAACCCCCAACACCCCCTCCCCGCCCCCCCACACACACACCAACCCCCCACCTACACCCTACCCCTATACCCACACACGCATGCTCACTACTCCAACTCGTGTACCCATGCCTACCCCCCTAAGCAACCACTCCAACCCAGCCATACCCCCCCTAGACAACCCCCGTACCCTCATGCCTACCACCCGAACCCACCCATGTCGCACCCAGCCCCATCCACCCACCCATGTCCACCCTACACCCTTCAACATCCCGCCCTCCGCCCCAACCACCTTACACCCATCAACATCCCACCCACACCCACCCATGTCCACCCCACACCGCTCAACATCCCGCCCTCAGCCACCACCACCATACACCCATCAACATCCCACCCACACCCCCACTACCCTATGCACCCATCTATGCCCACTCCAACCCATCCATATCTCACCCTCCCTAGACAACACCCCCCCCACACCCCCACTACCCTATGCACCCATCTATGCCCACTCCAACCCATCCATATCTCACCCTCCCTAGACAACACCCCCCCCCCCAGCCCACCACCCGAACGTACCTACGTTGCACCTAGCCCCATCCACCCACCCAATCCACCCCACATCCCTCAACATCCGGCCCTCAACCCCCACCACCTTACACCCATCAACATCCCACCCACACCCACCCATGTCCACCCAACCCCCCTCAACATCCCGCCCTCAACCCCCCACCACCCTACCCCCATCAACATCCTACCCACACCCCCACTACCCTACCCACCCATCAATGCACACCCAACCCCACCACCTTACACCCATCAACATCCCACCCACACCCACCCATGTCCACCCCTACCCCCGTCAACATCTCGCCCTCAGCCCCCACCACCCTACCCTCATCAACATCCTACCTACACCCCCACTACCCTACCCACCCATCTATGCCCACCCAACCCTACCACCTTACACCCATCAACATCCCACCCACACCCACCCCACACCCCTCAACATCCCGCCCTCAGCCCCCACCACCTTACACCCATCAACATCTTACCCACACCCCCACTACCCTACCCACCCATCTATGCCCACCCAACCCCACCACCTTACACCCATCAACATCCCACCCACACCCACCCATGTCCACCCCACACCCCTCAACATCCCGCCCTCAGCCCTCACCACCTTACACCCCTCAACATCCCGCCCTTAGCCCCCACCACCTCACACCCATCAACATCCCACCCATACCCCCACTACCCTACCCACCCATTTATGCTCACTCCAAACCCATCTATATCCCACCCTCCCTAGACAACAACCCCCCCCCCCCGAGCCCACCACCCGAACCTACCCACGTCGCACCTAGCCCCATCAACCCACCCATGACCACCCTACATCCCGCCCTCAACCCCCACCACCTCACACCCCTCAACATCCCGCCCTTAGCCCCCCCCCACCTTACACCCATCAACATCCCACCTATACCCCCACTACCCTACCCACCCATTTATGCCCACTCCAAACCCATCCATATCCCACCCTCCCTAGACAACCAACCCCCCCCCCCCCGAGCCCACCACCCGAACCTACCCACGTCGCACCTAACCCCATCAACCCACCCATGACCACCCTACATCCCTTAACATCCCGCCCTCAGCCCCCACCACCTTACACCCATCAACATCCCACCCACACCCACCCATGTCCACCCTACACCCCTCAACATCCCACCTACACCCCCACTACCCTACCCACCCATCTATGCCCACCCAACCCCTTACCACATCCATCTACCCATGCCCAACACCTTAATCAATCTACCTATATGCACCCGACAACCTCAAACCAACACACAACCCACCTACCCATGCCAACCTATCCAGGCCCAACCCCAAGCCCCACCCACCCGTACACCCGTCCATCTCCACCTATAGCCTTGATGTCCCGCCTTCACCCTACCACCCTACACCCCTTAACATCTCGCCCTTAGCCCCCACAACCCAACATCCAACCCACCTACCCATGCCCACCCCCCAACCAATCCCCCCCCCCCCCGCCCCGTTTTACTTATTAAATAAGGGAAACTCAATTTTAAACAACCCATTATGCATGTATAGAGTCGGCATGATCCGGTCTGACTCGATGCATGCCAGCCAATGAGACTCACCTAGACACAAGTCGACTATATGAGTTGGCATGATTCGATACAATTTGGCAAACCATGAGCCATGAGGGTAGTAGATACGTAGATAGGTGTCAACAAAAGATTGATCAATAGAGGTAAATAGACAGCTATATATATAATTATATAGACAACTAGATACGTAGGTAAATAGATAGTAGACAGCAAGAAAATGATGGATAGGTAGATTGGTAACTAAATAGATTGGTCAATAATTAAGTAAATAAAAAAATGGATAGTTAAATGGACAGATAGGCAGATAAATAGATAAACAGAGAGATTGAAAGACAAATAGAACAATGGATGGAAAAATAGATTGAGAAATAGACAGTCATGAACATACATAGTTCGATATGTAGACAGATAGATAGACAAGTGGGTCGACAAATCGATAGATATTTAAATAGATCAACAGGTAGATAGATAGAATGGTATCGCTGACAAGTAGATATTAATGATAGGAAGCTTGATATATCAATAGGAGGCAGCTAGTTAGATAGATAGATAGATGGATGGCTAGATGGATAAATGAATAAACATGAAGATAAGTAGTTATACAAGTAGCTAGGTAGATAGCTAGATACACAACTGGATAGATACTTAAATAGATGGACAGGTTGGCATACAGTTAGATAGATAGGTCACTTGGTACCTAGGTAGCTAGATAGATAGATAGATAACTTGATAGCTAAACAGTAGATTGCCAACAACGACCGAGGAAACAATATATCGCCAATGACGACCGAGGGAACAGTATATTGCCAACAACGACCGAGGAAACAATATATCGCCAATGACATAGATTGCGGAATCGGCGGGTTCCGAGCCGAGTTGGGGGGGAAATTACTGTTCCCCCCACCGATTTTTTTAAAAAAAAAAAAACGGCAGAAATCGGCCCGAACCGGACCAAATCGGGTCCGGACCGGCCAGATCGGCCAGATCGGCCGGTCCGGACCCGATCTGGTCCGGTTCGGGCCGGTCCCGATCTCCCCCTTAAGGGGGGATCGGGAACCAGACGCCAGCAGCGTTTCTGCTGCTGGCGCCCGGCCTTCCCCACTCCCCAGCCCCTCCCCGGCTCGCCGCCGCTCGCCGCCGGCCCCCCCGCCGCCGCCGGCCGTCCGCCGCCGGCCCTCTCTCTCTCTCTCTCTCTTTTTCTCTCTCTTTTCTATTTTTTTTTGAGATATCGAGTAAAAGGAGGGGATTTTCATCCCGTCATCGTCGGCCGGCCGTCCGGGAGCCGCCGCCGCCGCCGCCGCTGTGGTCGCCGCCGCCCTCGACGTCGGATTTTTTGTTCGCATTCCGATCCGAGTTTAGGTATATTTCGAATTAATTTTTTAAAATTCTAAAAAAATTAGAAATGATGTATGATTGTGTTTATGGTGTAGATCTCTTAATATTTAGGTTGAAAAAAATTTTAACATGTTGATTAGACAAAATTCTCAAAATTAGCCATAATTAGGGGTTAAAAATTAGGACTTTTGTATGATTAGTGTGATTAAGGTTCAATTGAGTGTGCCAACCACTCAATTGAACTTGTTAGGACATAAATGTGTATTTTTTTGCATTAATTGCATGTTATTAGCGTTAATTAGTTAAAATTAACCCTAATTAGGGGTTAAAAATTGGGGCTTTTATATGATTAGCGTGATTAAGGTTCAATTGAGTGTACCAACCACTCAATTGAACTTGTTAGGACATAAATGTGCATTTTTTTATATTAATTGCATGTTATTAGCGTTAATTAGTTAAAATTAACCCTAATTAGGGGTTAAAAATTGGGGCTTTTATATGATTAGCGTGATTAAGGTTCAATTGAGTGTGGCAACTACTCAATTGAACTTGTTAGGACATAAATGTGCATTTTTTTGTATTAATTGCATGTTATTAGCGTTAATTAGTTAAAATTAACCCTAATTAGGGGTTAAAAATTGGGGCTTTTATATGATTAGCGTGATTAAGGTTCAATTGAGTGTGCCAACCACTTAATTGAACTTGTTAGGACATAAATGTGCATTTTTTTGTATTAATTGTCTGTTATTAGCGTTAATTAGTTAAAATTAACCCTAATTAAGTGTTAAAAATTGGGGCTTTTGTATGATTAGTGTGATTAAGGTTCAATTGAGTCTGCCAACCACTCAATTGAACTTGTTAGAACCTGATTGCATTTTTGTGTTTTTATGTTATGCAGGAATATGGCAAAACAGGATGTGGAGCAACATGGTGCTGATCCTGGTTGGCAGCATTGCACACTAGTGGACAGTGTTAGGAGGAGGGTCAAATGCAATTTGTGTGGAAAGGAGATGGGTGGTGGCATCTATCGCCTAAAAAATCATCTTGCTGGCATATCAGGAGCTGTCAGTAGATGTGAGTCAGTCCCGCTGGCCTTGAAGAAAGAAATGAGGGCTTATATGATGGGTAAAAAGGCACACAAAGATTTATCATCTCAACAACACATGGATTTGCAAGATGAGATATCAGGGCACCAAAGACGAAGGGATTACAGTCTACCTATTCAGCGCCCGATCAATTTAGATGATGATGATGAGGAGGAGGAGGATGAGGAGGATCCAGATGACCCTGATGCAGAGTACACCATAGCTATTTGTGCCAGTTTGCGGACAAATAGAGAAGATGAGGACCGGCGAAGAGGCATAGGATCATTAAGTGGATCAATGTCTGCTGCTTCTCAGCCTGGGATATTCGTTCCTAGGGGTTCTTCTGGTCGCAGGACTGCTAGTTCTATATTGAGTTGTGGACGGACATCAGATGTGGCACGCGGTCCTATGAACCAATTTTTGTACAGATCAAGGTCTGCCAGACAGCCTGGAATCAAGCAAGCATTAAAATGAGTCAAGGCA
The DNA here is from genome assembly GCA_030544215.1 of Zantedeschia hybrid cultivar. Lineage (NCBI taxonomy): Eukaryota > Viridiplantae > Streptophyta > Magnoliopsida > Alismatales > Araceae > Zantedeschia > Zantedeschia hybrid cultivar. The sequence continues at coordinate 50,495,906 of JARZZO010000009.1, forward strand.
TCAGCAAAAAATGCCTTGAAAGGAATTGTGAAATGGTTTTTACATGCAGGTGTGCCAGCATATGCCGCATCTAGTCCATATTTTCAGACGATGGTGGATGCAATTGCAGATGCTGGACCTGGTGTAAAGGCCCCCACAGCTCGCTACATTTATGATGTTGGGCTTGAAGAAGAGTATAATGACTTGAAGGTATGGGTCGACAACTTCAAAAATGTGTGGAGGGAGCGTGGTTGTACCATCATGTGTGATGGTTGGACAGGGACCACAAGAAGATCCATGATTAATTTTCTTGTGTATTGCAGCGAGGGCATTATTTTTTTGAAGTCTGTGGATGCCTCAAACAGAATAAAGAATGCTAATTATTTGTACAGGCTAATGGATGACGTGGTGGAGGAAATTGGTGAAGAAAATGTTGTGCAGATAGTCACTGACAACGAAGCAAGCTATAAAGCAGCCGGTAATTTGTTGATGCAGAAGAGACACCATTTGTACTGGGTGCCTTGTACAGCACATTCTATTGACTTGATGATGGAGGACATAAGTAGAGATCCTTTTGTTGCTGAGGTGGTACAACATGCTCAGATGATCACGGGATTTATTTATAGTCACAACAGGATCTTACATATGATGAGAGAACATACAGGTGGACGGGATCTTCTTCGTGCTGGCCCTACTAGATTTGCATCCAACTTCATTTCTTTAGAGAGCCTGAGTAAATACAAGCATCAGTTGGTCCAGTTAGTCCACTCTGACGAGTTTCTGGCACATATAGGGACACTGAGAACCGATGCTAGAGAAGTTGCCTTGGCAGTGCAATCGCTAGTTGGGGAGAGAAGTTTTTGGGATAAGGTTTCGCGCTATCTGAAAGTGGTTGAGCCTCTGGTACGTGTTCTGAGGTTAGTTTATGGAGATGACAAAAATGACATGGGATATTTGTATGAGGCCATGGATAGAGCAAAGGAGCAATTGAGCGAAAGCCTTCCTACTTCTCATGACAAATGGTGGAGGATCATCGATAATAGATGGGAGTCGACTCTTCATCATAATCTTCATGTTGCTGGTTAATTCTTCATCTATTTAAGTTGATTTTATGTTATTAATTTTGTTCACATTTAATTTTATAACTAATTAAAATTCAATTTATATGCAGGATATTTTTTCAACCCAAGGTATCAGTATAATGAGAGCGTGCATAATGACGGAGAGGTCCTTCGAGGCACAACTAATGTGATTACTAGAATATCAAGGAATACGAATGAAAGGATAGATGCCTTAGCAGAGGTACCGTACAAAGTAGGAGTTTATGAAAATGCATGCGTCTATCATTAACTTATGTTATTTATATTTATTTTGTAGATGGAGAGATTTAAATTGAAGATTGGCATTTATGGAGATGATGACGTCAGGGCTGCAGTAACGAGGACAACTCCAGGTGAATTACATAATAAATAATCAAATATTAAATTTAATGATTGGCATTTATGATTATTAATATCGTCGTCTTCTTTTTTTTTGAACAGCTGAATGGTGGATCCAGATTAATTACAGACAAGCTGCCACAAATCCTTTGGCGTATGTTGCAGTGCGAGTACTCAGTCAAACCACTTCTTCCAGTCAATGTGAAAGAAACTGGAGTACATTCAGTCTCATTCACACGAAGGTTCGTAACAGATTGGGGGTTTCTAGGCTGGAGAAGTTGGTGTACTGTCACTACAACATGCGTCTAAAAATCAGGCAGATTCAGGAAAGACAGAGGCTTGAAAGACAGAGATTCATGGAGTTTGCTGGCAGACCAGTTGATGAGCCTGTACATCATATTGATATTGATGAACTGTTAGATTAAGAACACCCACTGTATTCTTGGGTAGAGAGCAGAGCAGCCAGAGATGCACAGCCTGAGTTTGATCCTCAAGATCGAAGTTGGGCAGAAGGTGAATTAGATGCAGTAGTTGCTCGAGATCCTAAATTTCAGACAACACAAGAAGGAGGTGCACTAGTTCTGCAGAGGCGCCGAAAGTCAGCCACACTAGAAGACACTGCTAGAACTTCTGCCTCTCAGCCAGCACTCAGGAGATCAGCTACTCAGGTGGATCCACAAAGAAGAAAGGAGAAAGAGCCAGCGAGACCTTCATTGCAGTCATCGAGCAGCAAAAAGATAAAACAATCAAAAGGAAAGTCTAAAGAACGAGTGGACCCATCAAAAGGAGAAGAAGGGACAGTTCAGCAGACTGGAGAGACACCTGAGGACACCCCAGCTTTACCACCTCACTTGGCCAGCATGTACGAGGCAGAAAGACAAACCTACAGACGTAGAAGAAGGCGATTGAGGAAAACAAGCCAAGTGCGGAGTGATGACTCCACTGATGATGATGATGATGATGGAGATGGTGATGGCGCTGCTGCTGCTGGACTATCAGGAGGTTCTGCACTTGGGAGCAGTTACACAGGATACGATGATTACTCCGCACCTCCGAGTCATTCTGAAGGAACTCAAGGTCAGAGACAAGGACAACAAAGGGGATTTGAAGGCCAACAGCGACAGGCAGGATGTGATTGGCCACCATGGGAAGATGCACCTTCTTATCCGCCCATTTTTCATCCCCCTACACTGCCATATTCAGACATCATCAGCACTACTGAAGGGTACTCTGGACCTCCACCTATACAGTACGGCATTTTTGTCCCTCCAATACAATCAGGAGAAAGTTCAAGCCAACAAGCTTACACACCTAGAGGTATTCAAAGAGGATTCGAAGACCTCGCTAGTTCCTTGTTTGGCTATGGATATGCACCGGCAGATTATGGCCCGCCTGCTCAAACTTATGAACCGGATGATGAAGGATCACAAATGTGATCTTTCTAAGGTATTTTTCAACAACAATATCTTTTTTAATTAATGCACAACAAAAATTATTAGTTAGTTAGTTGTCTTTAATGTTTATTTTTTATGGATGTACATGAATTGCATTCATTTTTATTGTACATCAATTGAATAATATGTATGTAATTTTTTTATTTTTTTAATTTTTTTTTTATTTTTTCCTTATTTTTTTCTATTTTTTTCTATTTTTTCTGATTTTTTTTAAAAAAAAAAATCCGGCCGAGTCGGACCGGCCGGACTGAGTCTGGATCGGCCGACTCGGCCGATCCAGATCGGGTCGGGTCGGGATCGCCGAGTCCCGATTCCCGGTCCCGACCCGAGCCGGAATTCCTTGGCCAATGACGACCGAGGGAACAGTATATTGCCAAGCTTCAAGTGCAGCCTTTTGATTTATCTCGAAGGGAACATTGAGAAAGGGAGGAGAACGACATTAACAGGAAACTTCCTTTTTTGAGTGATTGGAATGAGGAAATACAAGAAAAAGCTACCGTTATTGGGGTTCAAATTTTTGACAAAATAAGGCAGTTACCGAAACTTTGTAATAAAGGTGAGTCATCCAATTGTGTCTACCTTCAGAAAGATGGGACAGAGAAAATTGAAGAACTTACATATAGAGTCCAATACAGGTGTAACAGTACATGGTGATCTGGAAACCTCCCCCCCCCCCCCCCCCAACATAGCCCCCTCAAATAGGTGGTAGGTATTTATAGTTAGTAGGTGCACTTCGTTCATGGGGAAAAAGAGACGTTACTCGTTAATGCAAAAACCCAAATTTTTAAAGTTTTGATTTCAAATTCATTTTTAATTTTTTACTTTTAGTTGTTACAATCTTTCAAATATTCTGCAAATATTTCTTCCTTTTTTGACGAACAACCCTTTCATAAGGGATAAAAGGTCGAAGGAACTTTTTTTTAAAATAAACATGAAGATTGCAGAAGTTTATACAAAAAATTAAACGATTGGTGAGGATTCAAAAATAAAAACACCATTTATAGGAGCCACAACATCAAGGGAATATTCTTTTATCCACCCTTATTAGTAATAGTAATTGAAGAGTCAGACAACAGTCACCTCGCCGGTGACTCCCACCGGCCACCACGTGATATTGCTTCCCCCAGTACGCCGCTACCCCACACACACCCCAACTCCCTATGCACACCCTACGCCTATAGAGACCCATGCATGCCCACCACCCCAACCCACGTACCTATGCCTACCCCCCCAAGCCACCACTCCAACCCACTCATATCCTCCCTCCCCTAGCCAACCAATGCCACCCCCCACCCCCAAATGCCACCATGCGATGTTGCTTCCCACTCATATCCTATTAGCAATAGTAACTGAAGAGTCATACAACAGTCGCCCCACCGGTAACTCCCAAGACCACCACAAAATGTTGCTGCCCCCGGTACGCGCTGCCACACACACACCCCAACTCACCACCTACACCCTACTGCTATACCCACCCACGCATGCCCAGTACTCCAACCTGTTTACCCATGCCAACCCCCCCCCCCCCCAAGCCACCACTCCAACCCACCCATACCCTCCCTTCCCTAGCCAACCTCCCCCCCCCCCATGCCCACCACGTCGCACCCAACCCCATACCCACACCCCCCTTATTCCCCCACCCCCCACACATGCACATCGTACCCCTATATCGACCCATGCATGCCCACCAACCCAACCCATGCCTACCACCCCCCAAGCCACCACAACAACCCACCCACATCCCCCCTCCCTTAGCCAACCTCCTACATGCCCCCCCTAATGCCCACTACCACCCACGTCACACCCAGCCCCATCCGACCACCCCCACCCCCACCCCTACACCCACACACCCCAACCCACGCATGCCCAATACTACAACCTGTGTACCCATGCCTACCCCCTTAAGCTAGCACAACTCCCCACCTACACCCTACCCCTATACCCACCCACATATGCCCAATACTCCAACCTATTTACCAATGCCAACCCCCCCCCCTTAGCCACCACTCCAAGCCACCCATACCCTCCCTCCCCTAGCCAACCTCCCCCCCCCCCACCCCATGCCCACCACATCGCACCCAACCCCATACCCACACCCCCCTTATTCCCCCACCCCCCCCCCCACCCCACACGCATGCACATCGCACCCCTATATCGACCCATGCATGCCCACCAACCCAACCCATGCCTACCACCCCCCAAGCCACCACAACAACCCACCCACATCCCCCCTCCCTTAGCCAACCTCCCACACCCCCCCCCAATGCCCACTACCACCCACGTCACACCCAGCCCCATCCGACCACCCCCACCCCCACCCCTACACCCACACACCCCAACCCACGCATGCCCAATACTCCAACCCGTGTACCCATGCCTACCCCCTTAAGCGACCACAACTCCCCACCTACACCCTACCCCTATACCGACCCACGCATGCCCAATACTCCAACCTGTGAACATAGTTACCCCCCAAGCAACCACTCTAACTAGGGGTGTTCACGGTTTGGTTTGGTTTGAGGAGGATTTTTTATGATACCAAACTAAACCGAATTAAATTTCAAACAAAACCAAACCAAACCGTACAGATTTCAAACCGAAATAATTCGGTTTGGTTCGGTTTGTAATTCGGTTTGGGCTTCAAAGTAGGCCTCTAGCTATAAAATGGGCTTTCAACTATATGATGACTTGGTGAGTAAAAAATCTGTAGATTCAAACTTCAAAGTGGCTGCAGCTGTGGGCCTCCCAACACACAATACAACCTACAAGCCATGTCAAAAGCCCACAAACGAATTCCAACTCAAACCTTCTAAATCCAATACATTAACAAATCATAAACCCTTCCAATCAGACCAAACCCACTGAAAGTTAATGAAAAGCCCACATTACCTTTTAGACTATATAATATTTACTCAAATATATTAAATAAATTCAGGTAATATATAATTTTTATATGCACATAACTAGAATTCGGTTTCCTCGGTTCGGTTCGGTTTATGAAGCCTCCAAACCGAACCAAACCGTTCTTTCTTGTTCGGTTCGGTTTTAAACCAAACCTAATTTTCTTTAATTTTGAACCGAACCGAACCAGTCAATTTAGTTTGGTTTTTCGGGTTGACCCAAACAGTGAACACCCCTAACTCTAACCTACCCATATCCCCCGCAAGACAAACCCCACATACCCACCACTCGAACCCACCCACGTCGCACCCAACCCCATCCACCAAACCCCACACCCACCCATGTCCACTTACACCCCTGAACATCCCACCCTTAACCGCCACCCCCCCCCCCCAATGCCTACTACAACCCACGTCACACCCAGCCCCATCCGACCACCCCCACCCCTACACCCACACACCCCAACCCACGCATGCCCAATACAACAACCCGTATACCCATGCCTACCCCCTTAAGCTACCACAACTCTCCACCTACACCCTACCCCTATACCCACCCACGCATGCCCAATACTCCAACCTGTGAACATAGCTACCCCCCAAGCAACCACTCTAACCTACCCATATCCCCCCCTAGACAACCCCCACATACCAACCACTCGAACCCACCCATGTCACACCCAGCCCCATCCACCTAAGCCCACACCCACCCATCTCCACTTACACCCCTAAACATCCCACCCTCAACCGCCACCACCTTACACCCATCAACATCCCATCTACACCCCACTACCCAACCTACCCATCTATGCCCACCCCCCCAACCCCTACCCCATCACCCCTACCTCAAACCAACATACAACCCACCTACCCACGCCGCCCTATCCAGGCCCACCCCCAAGCCCCACCTTTGATATCCCACCGTTAACCCCACCACCCAAACCCACCTACATCGCACCTAGCCCGATCCACCCACCATACCTAAACACACCTAACCCCCAACACGCCCACTTCACGCACACACACACCCCCCAGCCCCCCACCTATACCCTACCCATGTACCCACCCACGCATGCCCACTACTCCAACCCGTGTACCCATGCCGACCCCTTCCTCCCAAGCAACCACTCCAACCCACCCATATCCCCCCTCCCTAGAAAAACCATCCACATCGCACCCACCCCCACACCCCATACACACCCTAACCCCCCACCTACACCCTACCCATATGCCCTTGATATCCCGCCCTCAATCCCACCACCCAAACCCACCCACGTCACACCTAACCCGATCCACCCACCACACCCACACACACCCCAACCCCCAATACCCCCACTCCACACACACATAGGCAGATAAATGGATAAACATATAGATTGAAAGACAAATAAAACAATGAATGGAAAGATAGATTGAGAAATAGACAGTCATGAACATACATAGTTTGATATGTAGATAGACAGATAGGCAGGTGGGTTGACAAATCGATAGATATTTAAGTAGATCAATAGGTAGATAGATAGAATGGTATCGTTGACAAGAAGATATTAATGTAGATAGGAAGCTTGATATATCAATAGGAGGCTAGCTAGTTAGATAGATAGATAGATAGATAGATGGTAAGATGGATAAATGAATAAACATGTAGATAAGTAGCTATACAAGTAGGTAGGTAGATAGCTAGATACATAGCTGGATAGATGGGTAGATACGCAGCTAGGTAGGTAGATACATACCTAGCGAGATAGTTAAATAGATGGATAGTTTGGCATATAGTTAGATAGATAGATGACTTGGTATCTAGATAGCTAGATAGATAGATAACTTGGTAGCTAAACAGTAGATTGCCCATTAACCAAAGCCCATTGGACCTGGTTAAGGTGGCCCATTATGGCCTCTATTTACGGCCCATTAGGTCTCTTTTTAAGGTCCATTTAGGCCCATTTATGGAGCCCACTAAGCATATGGCTTAAGCCCAATAAACCTATTAAATTTAAATGAACAAGTTTGCATTTAAGCTCCTTATCTTTTATTAATTATACATGTGCCCTCATTTCTTTATTAAGTAATCGATGATGGGCCTTTTTCAACCTTTTAAAGATATATTTTGATCCTTATATAATTTCATTTAAGACCCTATAAAAGTAGTCTTTGACACTATAAACCTTAAACTTTTACTAATTGTGTTTATACTTTATAGGAATTTACAGATATGCCCTTGAATTTTTTATGGGGGTCTTACACCAGAGTTCTTTTGGACTATGGTTGTGTCCTTGCCTTTCTTTTTTTTTTATTCATTATAAGTCAACAAGCATTAATCCCTTTCTTTTGGCCTCCAATATGATGCATAGCTTGATCATGTGAGTATTTGTTTCTCTGATGCACAAACTTTTGTTAGGGTCTTAGCATGATTATGCATCTGTCATCATATTGATCTCACTGTTCATTTTAGCTCTCAATTATTAAGAGAGAAATTTAAGGGTGCAAACAATAGGTAGGTAGATAGATACAGACAAACAGATAGATACATGGATAGATAGTTTGGTAGATAGCTAGATAGATAATTTGGTATATCATGCTATGACAGATTGGTAGACAAGTAGATAGACAGATTGCCCGATAGATAGATAACGAGGTAGATTAGATGGATAGGTTTGATAGGTAGTTATGTAGGTAGGTAGATAAATAGATGGATAGGTAGATGGTTAGATTGCTAGCTAGGTACATAGATAGATAGATCGATAGGTAGGCAAGAGGTAGGTACGTAAGTAGGGTAGACTGGGTAGTAGATAGGTAGTTAGGTGTTAACAAAAGATAGATGGGTACATGTAGATAGACATCTATATAGACAATCAGATAGACAACTAGATACGTACGTAAATAGATAGTAGGCAGCAAAAAATGAATCATAAGTAGATTCGTAACTAGATAGACTGGTCAAGTAGATAAAATAATAGATAGGCATGTTGTAGGTAGGAAGGTAAACAGATTGATATGTAGATAGATAGGTGGAATCCCAGATAACTAGATAGGTAGGTAGATCGATAGCTAGATAGGTAGATAGATCAATAACTAGATAACAAACAAATAGGTAGATATACGGGTAGAAAAATATAGAGATAGATAGACAACTAGCTAGCTAGCTAGATAGTAAATATAGATAAACAGATAAATTGTTAGATAAATATAGAAATATAGATAAGCAAATTAATAGATAACTGGATAGATCAATGGATGGATAGATAGAACCATAAATGAACAGTCAAGAACATAGATAGTTCGATATGTAGATAGACAGCTAGACAGGTGGGTTGATAGTTTGATAGATATTTAAGAAGATCAATAGGTAGATAAATAGATTGGTATCATTGACAACTAGATACTAATGTAGATAGGAAGCTTGATAGATCAATAGGTCGCTAGTAGTTAGATATATAGATAGATGGCTAGATGAATAAATGAATAAATATGTAGATAAGTAGCTATACAAGTAGGTAGATAGCTAGATACATAGCTAGATAGGTGGGTACATATGTAGCTAGGTAGGTAGTTACATACCTAGCTAGATAGCTAAATACATGGATAGTTTGGCATATAGTTAGATAGATAGATAACTTGGTATCTAGATAGTTAGCTAGATGGATAGATAACTTGGTAGCTAAACAGCTACATAGATACACAGGAAGCTAGATAGATGATAGCTAGATGTATAGACTACCATACAGCTTGGTAGGTAGATAAGATAGACATAGAGGAATGTAGATTGTTAGATGGATGGGTAGATATGTAGATCGATAGATAGATAGTTGGATATACGTATGTAGGCACAAAAATAGATAGCTAGATGGTTAGATAGATAGATTGTTAGTAGGTAGGCAGGAGATAGGTAGGATAATAGAAAGGTAGATTGATAGGGAAAAAAAGGGATATATTGGAAGCTAGATAGATAGGTAGATATATGTAGGTAGGTAGATAAATAGATAGATAGATTGCTAGCTAGGACCCTAGGTAGTTTGATAGATAAGTAGGTAGATAGATTGATAAGGAGGGAGGGAGGTACATAGGTAAGGTACTAGTGGATAGGTTCATAGATTGCGAAAAAAGATAGATAGGTAGGTAGATAAATACTTTGATAGATGGCTAGCTAAGTAGATAGATTGATAGCTACACTGCAAGAACATATTGATAGGCAGATCGACAATTGGATAGATTTATATTTTGATAAATAGATGGATAGTTGGGTACACAAATAGATATATAGGTAGGGAGGTGGGGGAGACAAATGGATTGACATGTAGACAAATAGGTGATAGGTAGATAGCTTGGAAGGTAGGTTGATAGATAGGTAGATTGATCACTAGATAGCAAAGGAAAGATAGGTAGATATATGGGTAGAAAGATAGGAAAATGGGCTGATAGACAACTGGCTAGATAAGTAACTCGATAAATTAGTTAGTGAAACAACATAGATAGGTAGGTAGATTGTTAGATAAATAGATCGATAGATCGATCAATCGATTGATAGATAGATAAGAAGCCAACAGGACTTTGGATCAGGATCTTAGCTTCCAACTTCCATCAGTTTCGAGACATTGTTGGTTCTTCACCATCTTACGTGCTAGCACTTGGGTATGATTTCCCAGATAACTCTTATTATTCTGCACCCGACAAGTTACTGATCACTGTTTTCATTAAATAAAACATGGAAATGGGGCATCTTCCCGTTCAATTGGTCAGCCATTGGAAATCTGCTCAAGCAAGTTCCTTCCAAGCCTATTTCTTCAATGATACTACTACTTCAATACTGTGGACAATATGGTGTGAAAGGAACAACAGGATATTAATACAGAAGGGGCATGTTGTTTTTGATATGACCAAAAAGTCTGTTAAATTGGCTCATGGGTAAAAATAATTGCTAGAAAGAATTCAGAAGATTCAACTGCACTGGGGAAGATCAAGAATTGGAGAAATATGACTACATAGAGATGGTGTTTTCTTCCTATGCTTGTACCTTTAGTTATAGAATGGGGTTAATTGATGCTTGAGCATTTCTGTTGACTAAACAAACAGGTATTGGGTGAAGTGTAAATCTGTCTCTGAGTGAACTCGTGATTAATTTCATGTATCCGTTTCTGACATCTAACAAATTGTGGCCTTAAAATTTCCAAAAACACATAGGAGGCATAGAACATGCAAGTAGAGAAACAATGTGAAAAGTATCCGTAGAAGAATCTGTCCAATAAATCAATATGGATACAACATACTATTGCAAAAGAGAATAGATAACAGAATGACCCCTCAAATTAGAAAATAATAAGGAAAATAAACAAGAAAAAAAAAAAAAAAAAACACACATCCACAAAGTTCCAGACAAATAGCCAGATAAATGTAAACCTCAAGGAAGCATTTACAAGGAAAATCACAAACATCTTGCTTTGACAATCTTTTGACGAGAATTATAAGATTCAAAAATACTAAATACACTACTAGAATAGCCAGACAAGTGCATACCAGTCTCAAAGTTTATGGTCTATAAATTGGGTATATGCCACCAATCTCCAAGCCCTAGGCTTGTCAGTAAACCCCACAAAATGCTTCATCACATCCAGAACCTGCAAAGTAGTATTGCATTGAAATGAAGGTGTCCTCTCATATACAAAGATGAAGCGAACTAATGTGAACAAAGCATAAAATACATGGTACAAAAAATAAAAGAAATAAGAAAGAAATTTTGTAAAATTTGACCGTGACTAAATAGGACTACTATGACTACCTTGGAAGCAAACATGCTAGATCTCCTTCAAGGCGGCAGCACAAGGACCTTAACAAGATGGACACCTTGGTTTGGAGGGTGGATAGCAGTGGCCAGTAAGGAATTTTCTGTCAAGTTGGGTTTACAGGACCATCTAGGATGGGGGTACCTGATTCCTGCTGGTCAACTAGGTATGGAATCCTCACCTTCCAAAAGAGAAAAAAAAAAAGAAACAGACAATAGAATTACATGCCTATTTCAAACAACGGCCGTTTACATTCTATAGAACCAAGGGGCACGCATCAAACAACCCTATACTTAATTTCACAAGTCAAAGAATAATGGTAAACTCGAAGAAATCAGAAGGTGCGAGGGGGGAGGGGGAAGGTAAAAAAAAAGAAAAAAGCAAGAGATAAATAGATCAGACAATGAGCAGTTCATCTCCGAGAGCGAGCGAGAGAGAGAGAGAGCTCTTCTGCAAGCAGAGTGGTAGAGAAAACAGAGCTGCTGCAGTGGGCCGAGGAGGGATTGAAGGGTTGGAGCCACCCTATTTGCAGAGAGAAATGGAGAAGTGGGTCGCCTCTGCTGGCTTCAGGAGCAGAGCAGGTGGTGCGGGGGAACAAGATGGGTGTGGGGGGAGAAGCAACCGTCGGTTTGCTGGGTCTCCGGTGAAGAGGTCCCCCGTCGGATCGAGCGCGGTAGAGCAATCACGAGCAGGAGGAGGTGGCCTTCTCGCCGCCGCCGCCGAGCGAGAGAGTCCCGGCAGGGGGAAGACATGCACGAATCGAGCCCGAGAACGGAGGCGCGGCGGAGGAGCGGTGACTCGGCCGCGGTGTGGGCGTCTTGGGAGCGGGGTGGGTTTCGACGGGAGTAGACGACGGGGCCTCGGGAGCGGGGCTGGGTGGTGTGGGGTCGGAAACTTGCGAAACAAGGAAAAGGGGCTGGGTGGTGACTATTTATAGAGTTAGTAGGCGTACTCGTTCATGGGAAAAAAGAGACGTTAGCACATGTCTGCGCGCGACCCAAATTTTTCAAATTTTTAATTTCAAATTCGTTTTAAAATTTTTAGTTTTAATTCCAATATTTCAAATCCCATATAAACTGCTCTGATCTTCAGATTTATTTAGAAACTTTATATCATTTTAATTTACATGGAATTCTAACTGGGGACTCTTTCACAAGGGCTTAAAGGATGCATAATTTTTTTAAAATTAAATGTGAAATAATTAAATGATTGTAAGAATTGAAAAGTAAAAACACCTTTCATAGGAGCCACAGGATCAACATTATAAGCAACATTCGTTTATCCACCCTTAGTAATTGAAGAGTCACACAGCCGTGTACCTTTTTGCCAAACATTAAAACATAGAAATTTTAAATTTTATTAAAATAACTTATCAGTATATTATTGACATTTATTTTCAATGTGATAATAATAATAAATCATATGTGTCTAAGATATGACATTCTTAAATTTATCAAAAAGAATCATCCACTAATCCCTTTTATGATTTTGGGGGTTAGCCTCCGAGTCATTAGTTTTAAAATTCGTGAAGCTTAGCTTATTGATGCACACGTGAACAACATGCAAGTTTGTAATTTTAAATATTAAATTATGGTATAATTCATATCATAATGAACTATAGTGTTTAGTCACATATCATGAATGATGATCGCAAGCGAGAATGGGTGGATTTTTATATAAGTAAAAAAGTACATCAAAGGAGAACAAATTCTAATTATTATTGATGATAAGAAATATTTATAAAAATTATATAAAAATTAGTCGTAGAGTTGACACCGGTCTTTATAACATTATTCTACAAGTTAGAAATAACATACTTTTCACAATATCTTACCAAAAATTGCTTTCATAAAAAAGTGGTGTCATATGTGAACTGGGATGATAATAGTTTGGAGAGAGTTTTTATACTTTATTTCAAATAAAACACTTCATAAAAAGTTAATGAGAAGCACAAAATGCAATTTCAAGGAATTGTTGACACAATGGAAGCCTTAATGGAAGTCACTAATTATATGCCCACTTGGTAAGAAATTATCTTGCTCCCACATCTTTACATAAGTGACACCAAATTGTATGGTTATTATCTTGTCCAAGTGTTTTTAATTGGCTTACATTTTTTTTGGCAAGCCAAAAAATACATAGCTTCTCATTTCAAACATCCACCACGTCAAGAATTGTTAGGTAGACCATATTCTCAAAGGACACTTTGATCAGGGGGAGATTCACAGTAGGGCTATTAATAATTCAGTTCAAACTGAAAAATTGAACCAAATTGGGTGATTTTGTTCGGTTCAGCTCAATTTGAAATTGAACCTGGTTCGATTTGGTTTCACAAACATGTCAAACCAAACCGAACCAAAAAATTGAATAAAGTAAATTTTAATATAAAATATACTTTATATTAATAATATATATGTAAATCATATGTAAATATGTGTCATATGTATATTCCAATATAAACACATTTGTTTAATTTTAATTATTAAAACATAAATATACATTTAATATGAAACGTAATGAAATTTTTTGAATTCAAAATTTGTAACATCCCATATGCTAAAAGTCATATTAGTTAAAGTAAGTTGATTAGATTGGTTTTAGTTAGATTCTTAAAGGATGAGAACTCAGAGTTGACAAGTGGCCAAGTTTCTAGTATCACTTTCAAGAAATTTTTTAGGACTCCAAAGTAAATTGATTGACAAATATGATCCAAGCTAGATTTGAAATTTGCTATGGATCTATTGTCGAAAATAGGTTTCACTAAATTCCATGTGCTTGATTAATACTTAGTATCCAAGATGAATCTTAGTATCCAAGATGAGTCTTCATGTTCCACTAAGAACATGGATTGGAGCCATGCAGAAGTTCTACAAGCTTTAGAGGAAGTACAAGAACACTAAGACGAATATTTATATCCAATCAAGAAATAAGTAGAGAGATAAACAAATATGCATATCCATAAAGAAAGATACCTAGTTAGTTATACCCAGTTCATGGAGGATAACTCAGTATTTTGGTATCTTGAATCTTTTTACAGCAACCCAGTTAGTATTTTTATATTTACATACATGCACTAATATTCAAAGTTTCCTCGCAAATATATTTTCATTTTCGGCCATCTACCATTTGAAATGAACTTTCCAAGTAATGGTGGATGTCAAAACCTAAAAACTTTTTATTCCACCTCGTACCATTAAATGGGAGAAAATCACTTGATTCAACTATAGTTACAAATAGTTATAGGGAAAAATGTCAAATGTATTAAGGGGAATAGGAAAACTTATCCAAAAAGATGAGTGCCTGATGTTATCATTGTTGCATGGTTCAACAACAATCTTGTCAAAAGGTAGCGACATGTAATTAAATCAAAAGTTATAGAAATTGTAGATGCCTTTTTCAAGTTTGGCAGTTTGAATGGTAAGATCAAGAACATTTTTATCACATTTGTTCTGAAAATAGCAAACCCTAGATCAACTACAAAATTTCGACCCATCAGTGTATGTAATGAGATGTACAAGGTGATATATAGGATTCTCATCAATAGGCTAAGCAAGGTACTACACAATCTAATATTCATTGTGCAATTTGCTTTTATTAAGGGTAGAAATATTATGGCCAACAGCCTGGTGGCACACGAAGAATGCATAGTTTTCAACCACCGCAAGCCCAGGAGGAGCCTCATGGCTATCAAGATTGACATAGAGCAAGCCTTTGATAGGCTAGAATGAAATTTTATCCTTGATACACTTAAATCCATGAACTTTGGGGCCAAATGAATATATTGAATCAACCAATTCCTATCTAAAGCTCAATTTAGTAGTCTCACTAATGGCACACATGGTACCTTCTTCAGATCCAATTGTGTCATCCGACAAGGAGACCCCATCTATCCCTATCTATTCATCCTTTGTTCTATGGTGTTATCAACTTCTCTTCACCAAAAAGTCCTTGAAAATAAATTATCAAGTTTCCAAGAAAAAAAAAGGGTGCCAATCATTAGTCACCTCCTATATGTAGATGACATTCTACTATTCTCCAAAGCTAAGGTGAGGGAAACCAAGATTATCAAAAGCACTGTGGAGCACTATGCAATTTGTTCAGGGCAGAAAGTGAACATCAAGAATCAGCCCCAAAGCCAGCATAGTTGGACTAGTTATTTAGGAGTTCCCATAATGGATACATGACAATCCTTGAACCTGGAATCAAAATTGACACAGAAAATGAAAAACAAGATGGATGGTTGGAAGAGATCTTCACTTTCTTTAGTAGGTAGGGACCTTAGTGCAACATAGTCTATCATATCCCTATATACTAGGCATGTACAAATTGGCTTGCAAACAAGACAGTGGCAAAGCTTGAATGACTCAACATGAATTTCCTATGGGAGAAATTGGAAGGACAAAAAGGTATCCATCTGAAATCATGGAGGCAAGCTCCTAGACACAAGAATCAAGGAGGGTTAGGCATCAAAGCACTCAAGAAAATGAACAAAGGCGCCTTATTGAAAGCAGCCAGAGATCTAATAATGAATAGGAAAACATGATGGTCAAACATTATATGAGCTAAGTACTACCATGATTTTAACTCGAGGATACATATCTACAGTAAAAACAAATCACCGGTATAGAGCAAAATGAAAGCAATAATGGAAAATAATGAATATCAATTTGGTTGGCATATTGGCAATGGAGATACTATCAGGTGGTGCAAAGACAACTGGTTAGGCTCTAGTAGCATCAAGAAATCTCCATGTTTTGTTTGTTAGTCTTAGGTGGCCTATAAGCCAATCTGACTATATAAATCTCGTTCATTTATCAATAAAATGCCATAATATTCATTATTTTTTTATATAATTTTTTGGATTTTATTTTGGGATTTTTCGGTGTTCTTCATGTGATGAAGAACGGGGTTAAGGGCGGCTTCGTTCGGTTTTCCCATGCGTTGGGATGGAGGGCCGGGACTCCGGATCCCTAAGGGAATGTCACCACAATGTATTGCGCTCCTTCCGAGCATTGGAGTGGCCATGAAGGGCTGCAAATGTTAAGGGAGAAATTAGGGGAGAAACAAGGGGCTCGAGCCAGCAATTTGGTGAGCTTTGGGCTCACCGTTGGCGAGCCTACCGGCGACGGGGACATCGTCGGCGGGGCCTAGCGGCGTCGGCGGTGCTGGGGCACTGGCCGTCGGCCGATGTTGCAACCCCCTGCCGCCGGCCTCCATCTGTAACAGCAGCTGCATGAAAGGGGGGTTTCGGGTCCTTTGGGAAAGAGAGGGGTCAGCCCCGTGCCGGTCCAGCCGGTTGGACCGGCCGGCCAGGGCGGCCCAGGCGAGGTTGGGCCCCCTGAGCCAGGGACTCGAGCCCTGGCTTGCCCTGGTTCAAGCCTTTGCTGAGCCAGGGCCGAGCCCTGTTCCCCCCTTTTTGGTTCCCTTAATTAAACCCCCTATTTCCTATTAAACCAAATGCCCATTTAATAAAATTAAAATCTGATTTTAATTTAAAATTCAAAATTGTTTTGATATTTAAATTTATTATTCAATTTTAATTAAGTGGGCATTAATATTTTGAATCACTATTTAATTAATAATTGGCGATTATTAAATTAAAGTTAGTTATTAGTTTAAGTGTTAAATTTATAATTAATCTTAATTTGACTAATTTAAGAGTTATATTAATGGTTAATATTTATTAATCTAAATGTTAGATCATTAATTTTTAATTCATCTAATTGTTAATTAAATTAAAGTTAGTTATTAATTTAAGTGTTAAATTAATAATTAATTTTAATTGACTAATTTAAGTGTTAAATTAATGATTAATTTTAATTAACTATTCTAAGAGTTAGAATTAGAATATATTAATTAATTAGTGTTAATTATTGGTTTAAGAGTTAAATTAATAATTAACATTAATTGACTAATCTAAGTGTTCGGTTAGTGGTTAATAATTGATTATTAATTTAAGTGTTAAATTAGTAATTAATTTTAATAGACTAATTTAAAAGTTAGATTAGTAGTTAATAATTAATTATAGTTGATTAATAATTTAAGTGTTAAATTAATAATTAACTTAAGTGGACTAATCTAAGAGTTAGATTGGTAATTAATTATTAATAGTCTAATTGTTATATTATTAATATTGATTAATCTAAATGTTAAATTGTTTTAATTATTATAAATGTTCTAATGGCATGGAATATTATGGAATTATTAATTTGGAGCATGTGCACATGTGATGTGTGTTTTATATGCTTTTAAATCTGATTTAATTGCATGATTAAATTAACATAAAGAGTTTTCGAAATTCAAAAGTCAATTTTGATTGGAACCTAGATTTTTGAAAGCTAAAATTATTTAATTTTGAAAAACTATTTTGTTTTAGCCATGTGATGAGCTTATCATGTGTGGATTGTTTAAAACACACTGTGGTCATAGATATGCACCTTTAACTTATTCATGTGATGAATGGATTGTGTGGATCGTGGATGTTTGAATTATGGATATTTATTAATTGTTAATAAATAGAGGTCTGCGTACCTCTCCATCTCTTATACTCCGATGTACTTCTACTTCCCCGTCTCTTGTACTCACCATAAAGCCTTCTTCTGTTTACATGTAAATTTAGATTTAAATATAATCTGATCGAGGCAACCGAGAAAGAAGCGAGGACGATCCACAAATGTAGCCAGGAAGGCGATGTGATGGAGATCCTTTACCTATGTGTTTGCAGGATAGTCTAATGTAAATGTTATGTTAGATTGGGTATGCATTTGACTGTTGGCTCTAGTCAAACCCACTGTGCTATCCATGACCACACTTGACATGTATGAGATACATTGTTTTTAGTTTTTGATTATGAATCAAAACAGGTATGGTATTTATTAAATATATACGATATATTTACATACTATCACCTAGGAGAGACCAAGATAAAAGTTATCTAAATACCCTCGTCTAAATTCTAAGACGTAACGTGGGTAGTTAAGAACTTACCGCGTAGTCCACCATCGTTATAGTTATAGGATTCAAATTACTTTAGGTAGGTTTATTGTGCTACCACAAGGCCTGTTTAATTGTGAGGAGAGACTGTAGCTATGGCATTAGATGCCTATTTGATCAGGATAGAGGAACCATGTAGCATTGTTGTACTATCCATAAGGGTTGCATGCAAATTTATGCTCATCTCGTAACGATGGTTAGCTTAGACCAGAATTAGTGGCTTGTTGTGCTATCTACAAGGCCATTAAATCTTTGGAGATCGAAGCTATGATTGGATATTGCAAGGAGTTGCAAGACCCATGAGATGGGTGCTCTTTGATGTTTTACAGCTTTCTTGTGCTATCCACAAGGTTGTACTGCAAGTCGTTGAGCTTATGATCCCCACTAAGAGACTGTCGGCGTCTCCCGTTCTGTATAAATGAGGGTTATACAGTCCGTCGAAAATTAGTAGGAGTTAAAACTTGATTAAAAGACCATGTCTTGTTATAAATTTAATAATTGAACATCTGCTAAATATATTACTTATCTCTAGTAGGAAAATATGTCGTCGAATAATCCTCTCCGTTTCATACTTGATGCCAAACTTTTGACTAGCCTGAACTACTCGGATTGGCTCATAAACCATAAGAATGTCTTTAGATCTGAGTACATTGCCTACATCCTTAGAGCTAATCCTCTAGCTGAACCGACATTGCCAATCTGACTATATAAATCTCGTTCATTTATTAATAAAATGGCATAATATTCATTATGTGTAATTCGTATTATTATCGTCTCATAATGAAGTCGGTGAATATGTGTGATAGTGATCAGATTATGATGAGATCATACTAATAAGATTGATCACTTAAACACATATATTCTTAATAGTTTCTAGTCGGAGGATATCCGAAAAGGACATCGGATATCCTGTTAGACTAATACATATTACTCCCGCTCATAAGATGAGGGTGACTGATCTCATAGTCACTTGTGTGGAGACACTAAAGCGAATCTGTAGGTGCTCATTAGAGAATGAGTTCAATGAACTGATCCGATGGAATCGCTGGATGGTATTGTACCTCGTTGTCAACCAGCTTGATTCTATTGTCGCAGTTGCGTGGATGGTCCTCGGACATGAGAAACCAAGGACACCTTATCGGTAGACTTCTGTGTTTTGACCTTGGTTTAGGAATCTCTAACCACGAGATTCTAAACAGCCAAGGATTGGGTACAGCGGAATACCATCGAGGGGAATTGAGTGTCAATAAGGAATCATTCGCTCTCGGTACTTAGAGAGAGAATGCTCTAGGAAGGATGCGCGGAACTCCCTGGCCAGGGCGGACAATAATATCAGGAAAGGAGTTTTCTGATATTATACGGTAGCATCCGATCCAAGTGTGTCGACCGGTTAGGGTTTGACAGTACACCATACCCTGAGTTGACTCGAGAGCATTGTACGAATGAAGGATTATATCCACGCGGTAACTGTCGGCGGGAAGGTTCCAAGAGTGGGTTACTTAACCCAATACCTTACGGGTTCACGCAGTGTTGCTTGGCACCCAATGTGATCGGAGGCCCGATCGAATTCGATGTGCGACATTAATTCGATTGATTAATTAATTAATATGAATTATTAATTGCTTAATTAGGCCAGTGAGGAGTCACTGGACTTATTGGGCCATTAACTGGGTTGGTTATTAGGCCTAGAGGGTCACACGCAAATGATTCTCAAGGCGATGGATAAATAAGTGGATTTTATATTAATTGGGGGTTTTTATGAAAAATTGCACGGTTAATATAAAATGTAGCGAACGGGCTAAGCAGGCCAAGCTACTGCTCAACCCTGGCCGCCCCCTCCTCTCTTCCTGTCTCTCTCTGGTGCCCCAGACACGCCTGGATCATCGGGTCTGCTCCGCCGTCTTTTCCGACTCCCGTTCGACGGGAAATCATCCGCGGGTTGCAGCGATTATCGTGGGGAACGACGAAGGTTTCGTAGGCTGCGAAGAATGAGGAACCGTGAGGATATCCATCGCAAGGAGGATCGCATGAACTTCGCTAGAGGCTGGGCGCTTGCGCGGCTAGCGATGTCACACCGACGGAGCTAATGGGACACGGATTTGAATCCGCGCGTGGTAATGTCCAATTACTGTTCTAATCTAGTTTTAGTATTTTCGAAATGGGAAACAGATCGCACATAGATTAAAATATTTATTTCCGCTGCGTTTTGCGATCCGGAGAAACGCGAGAACCTAACATTGTCAATGTCCAAGGGGTTGACAACAATGCTAAACTTAACATTTGAAAAATTGAGGATGCGGATTGGGATCACCATGCCATGACTACTCATTTGAGACCTAGCATAACACAGAATATAGCTACGAGCTGGCATTTGCCTTAAAAAATGAGGAAGACCACCTTTTCTTGTTACCCAATGCATTATGTAATGTCACCTTGAAATATGCATATGACTATTTTTATAAGGAGAATGATGAAGCCCACAATAATCCTATATGGAAATAGATTTGGAAATGGCCTACTAAAGAAGACATCGATATCTTTTATATGAGCTTTCCTTTATAGAATGTGCAAAGTTGACAATGATAGGTGCCCTCTCTGTCAACAAGCTACTGAAGATATCCAACACCTATTCTTCAATTGTAGCCATTCAAATATGCTACGGACCTCAACTAGTGGCTTGTTATACCCTGCACTTTTACATCCCATTAATAAATTTAATTAATTTAAGTTAGACTAATTAACTAATTACGAGAATCTACTAACTAACTGAATGATGAAAGCCCATTAGTCCAATTATATTGCTAAGAACAACCCACTAACTTAGTTAGAATTCTGGATTTAGGTGTAGTGGGCAACAACTTAATAAAATAATGATAACTTTCTATAAAGAACTCAGATTGAGGCATGACTGATATCTTTTGAAAGAGCATGAAAAGATCTATAATTTATAGGAGCCCAATTTTGCTAACTCAGATGTTCTAAAGATCAATATCGATTATCAATTTTGGAAAGGGCTAGCAATGGGAATGGGAAACAAGTCCTAATAGAGTTAGGATTCGAATTAGAAAACAAGAGGCAGTATAATTAAAGTTAACTACAACTTGAAAACTTATGAAAGTGATCTTTGAGTTGCATTATAAGTAGAACATAATAAATTTAAGTGTGATTAGGATTTTAATTTATAGATAGAAAGTCATAGTATAACTTACCTCTAATATAATACATTTTTGTTTACTCACTGATTCTGCGCCCCCCTCTCCCCCCCCCCCCCCTTGTGTATTCTAGTGTGAAACTAGAGTCTTGGTGCGAATCTAAGGAAAAGGGCGTGAAACCCTTAACGCGAGAAGCTCCTATCTATCTCCATCTATCCCTCTCTCCTTTACTCTCTCTTGCACCACCCACTCTTCCCAACCAGATCCCCACCACTTAAGCCTCCACCTCATCGCCCACATTAGCTCCATATCACCCTACAATGGCTATGTCACTGCCACATAAGCCCGAACCTTTCACTTTCCTAAGAGAGCAATAAAATCTACACATTACTCCCCTCTACTAACACAAGACCACATGTAACCTTCTACCTCTCCATAGAGAATTAACTCCTTCTGCAACATCTCTCATAGCATCTCCCCCTTCCCTATACACCCTAACCCTTTCCAAAGTGACCCTTCAAACTCTAAACCCACAAGTGGGCAAAACGGAGCTCAAAAGACACCTTGATGTAGACACCCATTTTTGGCCCATTCCATAGACTGATTTGAGCTTTATTGTGTTGACGGGCCTTTGTGTTGAACTTTTTTGTCATTTCCCGCTTATTTGGACTCCTTGAAATTTAATTTCTTTTTGTCAAAAAGTTTTGTCACAAAATGTTCATTTTTAAAAAAAAAATGCATGATTTCACGACTTTTATTTCATTTGGATTTTAAAAATATTTATTTTAAATTTTTTTTTTCCAGTCCATTAGGAGGCTAGAGTGTTGGCCGTTTGATCCTCTGATCCTTCAGACAGCCAGACTTGTGGCCGTCTGATGTTCAGACGGCCAGAAAGCTGGCTGTCTGAACATTCAGACGGCCAGGTTGCTGGCCGTTTGATCATCCTTCAGACGGCCACCTTCTTGGCCTTCTGAAGGTCAGACGGCCAGGGGCTAGCCGTCTGGGTTTAGACGGCCAGGTTGCTGGCCGTCTTATACTTCAGACGACCACCTCTTTGATGGATATAGGTGTCCTCTAAGCCAATCATAAGACACCTATTTCAATTTGGTTCACTAATTAATGGCATTAAATTCATTATGTAGATTGGCATATTCATAATTGCGCATAATGAAGTCCATGAATATGTGCAATAGTCATCAGATTATGATGAGATCATAATAATGAGACTGATGACTTATAAACACATATTCTCAATTGTTCCTAGTTGTAGGATGTTTGAGAAGGACATCAAACATCCGGTTAGACTAGTACAGGTTATTCCAGCTCATATGATGAGGGTAACTGATCTCGTTAGTTACTAGTGTGGAGACACAATGGTAAACCTGTAGGTGCTCATTGGAGAATGAGTTCAATGAACTGATCCGACATGAATCGCCGAATGGTAATTTACCTGACTGTCAATCGGCTTGATTCATCGTCACAGTAGCGTGGTTGATCCTTGGACTTGAGACATCAAAGACACCTTGTCGGTGGACTTCTGGACTTTGACCTTGACCTACGAATCCCTATCCACGGGATCTCAAATAGTCAAGGATCGGGTCCAGCGGAAGACCTTCGAAGGTGATTGTATGTTCAATAAAGGATCGTTCGCTCTCAGGTAACTGGAGAGAGAATGCTCTAGAGTAGATCCGCAGGAGTCTCTGGCCAGAGCAGAAACAATATCAGAAAAGTGGTTTTCGGATATTGTAAAGCGGAGTCTGATTCAAGTGAGTTGACACTCTAGGGTTTGACAGTTGACCATACCCTAGGTTAACTCGAGAGCATTGTGCGAACGAAGGATTATAGCCACGTGGTAACTGTGGACGGACAGGTTCCATGAGTGGGTTGCTGAACCCCATTACCTTCCGGGATCACGCGGTGTTGCTTGGCACCCAACTTGATCAGAAGTCCGACCGAATTCACATGCGATGTCAATTCGGTTAAGTAATTAGTTAATATGTAGATATTAATTAATTACAATAAGTCAATAACTAGTTATTGGACTTAACGGGCTGAAAACCGGACTGGTAAATGGGCCTAGAGGGTCACACGCAATAAGATTCTCAGTCGGTGGTACATAAGTGGGATTTATATTAACTCGGGGACTTTTGTGAAAAGTCGCGCCGACTTAATATATATACACGCTGTTGAGAAACCCTGGGCCAAGCTCCAGGATTTCCCTTGCTGGCCGTCACCCCCCCTTTCTCTCTCCACCTCTGGGCGTCCTGTTCGGTGCGCCAGAATAGCTTCTGTCTCCGCCGCGTATGATTCCCGAAAGTCGGGAATTCCCATCGGCGGGATTTCCGCAACGGTTGCGGCGACGGATCTTCAGCGAGCGAGCTGAAACGGACGAGGGATCGAGGACGAATCACCGTAGAGGATCGCGTGGATACCACTGGAGGCCGGACGCTTGTGCGGCTTGCGGCATCACCTCGACGGAACCGAGACGGAAGCGGATTCGAATCCGCGCACGGTAATCGGATTACTTCTCGTAGTTTTCGGTTTGAGTTTTTCGTTCCGAATCGGATCAGCGGGCATCGGGCGGGATAAATTTTTGTTCTTAGTTTCCGCTGCGTTCTTCGCGTCCCGCCCGGATCCCAACAGTGGTATCAGAGCCAGGTTCCGCTCTGATCCGCTCCGGAACGATTAAATTAATATTCTAGAATGAATTCCATGCGTAAATTTATTTTCTTCTCGCGGAGTTTGTTCATGGGATGAACATGCTTAAATCTGGAATTTTTCTGTGAAGAAATCTGCAAATTTTTGGGGTTTTTCGTATTGTTCTTCGTGGGGAGAATAACCGGATATTGGAGGATTTGTAGAAGGGTTCTATGATTATTGGCCATCATATTTTGGTTTGCTGGTACGACTGGCAATGGAGAACCCTGTTTTGGATGGCAATCGGCGGTGGAGAACCCTTTGAATCCATCTATTCCAAGAGTTGGAAATAGAAGAGGATGAAGGCCACGGTTTTTTACAGTGTTAAAACCGCCCCTTTTGAAGGGATACCGGCGGCGAGGGGATCGCCGGCCGGCCATCGTCGGCGTCGGGGAAGAAAGGGGGTACCAACCCCTTCGGACTCCGGCCAGCCTCGCTGCTGGCGGCGGCGGCGGCGCCGCCAAAACCCCTCCTCAAAACCAGGAAAACCCTAACCTGCGGACCTGGTGCGCTGGGCGCCGAACCGGGCGGTCCCGAGCGCTCCTTCCAGGCGTGCTGGAGCCCGGACCGGCCCGGCCCGACCGGGGCCAACTGGGCCTGGGCCGAGCGCACCAGGCGCCTGCCTGGCTCGAGCCAGGCCAGACCAGGCCAGACCTGGGTCTTTTCTAGCCCGAGCCCAGGTGTGCTACCTGGTTCGAGCCAGGCCGCACCCTGGCTAGGCCCTGACCCAATTGGGCCAGCCAATTTACTCAATTAACCCCTATACCCCTTTATTATTAAAACTGTACCCATTTAATATGAAAAATTGTAATTAATTTCTGTTTAAAATATGTTTTAAATTGAAGTTTACATTTTTCTTAAAGTTAAAGGGTTCATTAAGATGTGATCTTAATTTAAATTAACAATTGTTGTTAATTTACATTTCTTTAAGTTGTTAAAGGGATTTAAAATGTTAAGATATGATGTTAATTAATTAACGAGTGTTGTTAAATCCTTTTAATTAAATAATTAGAGGAATTATTTAAGATGTGTTCTTAAATTAAATTAATAAGTGTTATTAATTTATTTTTAAGCTATGATCTTGAATAATATTAACAATTGTTGTTAATTGAATTCTAGTTAAGTGATTAGATAAATATATATATTAATTTCTTAACAAATGTTGTTATGAAATTATTGATTTAATTAGGAGACACTTAATAAGTGTTATTAGGTGATTAATTAACTATTAGTAAAGGTTATTAATAGTTAATTATCTTTTGAGAATACACCTTAATAAACAGGTTATTAAGGTATATAATTCACTCTTAATAATTGTTATTGAGATAGTTAATCATTATTCTCATAAATCTCTTAATTAAACTTTATTGTGGATCTAATCTACTTGAAATATTGACTTTTTGATAAAAGTTATTAAAAGTTAGGATTGAGTCTAATTGTTAGACTATTTTAATTAGAAATGTTCTAATTATTATTTCTTAATAATTGTTATTGAGAAATATGTTTTGATCCAGGGGTTTTAACAAGGAGTTGTTAAGGGGTTAATAATTGAAATTATTAATTCTTTTATAAGTGTTATTTAGGAATTTTTAATTCTATCTAAATGTTAGATTGTTTTGCATTAATAATTGTTATTAATGTGATTTGAAATTAATCTAAATGTTAGATTAATTAATTTAGAATTGTTCTAAATTATGCATGGAATATTCTAGAATTTTAATTTTAGCTTTGTGTGCACATGTTGATGTGTTTAATGCTTTGAATTAAATTTATTGCATGTTAGAAAATAAGATTTTCGAAAATTCAAATTATCCAATTTTGATTGGTACCCAGGTTTTAAGAAAGCCAAAATTATTATATTTTCAAAATTTTAGCCTTCATGTGATGTGCATTATCATGTGTGGATGGTTAAAATTTGTGGTGGTCATGGACATGCACTTAGTTAATTTCATATCATGTGATGGTGTGTGATATTGTGGATTGTTATGGAATGTGAATGTTTATTAATTAAGTGTTAATTAATGAGGCTTGTGTGCCTCCCTCTCTCCATTCCATTGTAATTCTATCTCCCTCTGTTATTGTACTCGGCCATAAGGCTTTCTCTTATAATTTATTTGTATTTGAAATTGTTTCAAAATATATAATATTTGTATTTGATCGCGTCAGCCGAGGAGGGGCGAGGATGATCCACAAATGCAACCAAGAAGGCGACAGGAGATGAGATCACCAGTGGCTATGTGTTTGCATGTTTAGATTATATAAGTGTTATATAGTTTTGGTGATTAATTGTTTGGCTCCAGTTAATCACCGTGCTGTCCATGACCACATAATGAACATGTATGGATGATGCATACTTTTAGTTATTGATTATGAATCGATTGCTAATATCTAGGTATAGTTAAATATATCCGATATATTTATAAACTATCACCTAGGATGAGACCAACTTAACATAAACAAAACTTTCAACATAAAGTCTAAGCCGGAGCGCGAGTCATTGAGAATGTACCACGTGGCTCTCCATCAATATAGTTCTTAGAACTTGATTCAATGATGGCAGATACTACGTGTTTACCCGAGATCTGCCACCATCTGATAAAAGGACTATTAACTATGGCATTATGATGCCTTGAGATTGGAATAGAGGAACGGTGTAGCTTTCCTCGCGTTTACCTGGGAGCTGCATTCTTACTCTACTCTGTCGCGTATTGATGGTAAAGCTTAGACCAGGTATAATGGTCTACTGTGTTTACCCGGGACCATTAAAGACATGGGAGCCGAAATAAGATCGGATATTGCAAGGAGTTGCAATTACCATGAGATGGTTGCTCTAAGATAATGGTATGATACTATGTGTTTACCCGAGGTCATACTGTGATTCTTGGAGATTCTGATCCTCACTAGAAGACCGTCGGAGTCTTCCGTTCTGTATACCTGAAGGTTATACAGTCCGTCGAAAAATAGTGGGAAATAATTCAAGACAAAAAAGACCATAATTGAATTATCAGAACTATCTGCTTAAATCATGTTATTTCCTTCGATCACTAATATGTCGTCTATTCGAGTAGTTGGCATATTGGATGCCAATACTTCTCTTACTCAGACTGACTAGAAAACTCTGAAGAATGTCTTCAGGGCCAAGTGAAAGTCACTATCCTAATCAGATATCGTGAATCCTCTTACTTGGATAGACCAAGGTGAAGAGGTGCTCATGGTATGCCTTATTGAAAGGCAATGATTATCATGAAATCTCTTATTTGGATAGACCAAGATGAAGAGATATTTATGATGTGCCTTTGAGATAGCAAGTGGTAAGATTTTAAACAGTCGAACCCACACCTGAAAGGATAAAGAAAAGTCAGCTGAGATAGAGAAGTAGCAGTTCTCCCACTGCAACTAATATAAGGATATTGGTAAAGGCAAAATGAATATGAAAATTGAAAGAAGTTCCATATATTCTTATTATCATCTTTTGCATGTCTATTGGAGAATTAGTGTATCCAATATGAGATATTGGAAATGATTCTCAGAACTGCGATAGGATACAGACTTAGACAAGTAAAAGAAAATCGAGAAAATGCAAGTGTTGAGTTAGACTCAACTATTGTTCATGATATTTATTGATTACTGTTAGACAGTAAATCTTTGTATATCTATAGGAGTCAAATATGAAACTGAATAACTGTTATTTAGTTGCATAAGAAATCAAGAATAACATTGATTGAAAAGAATAATAGTTGTTCGAATTAGTCAATGCACTATAGATTCTTGAAATGACATTTCATGTGATGAATGTTCACTAGTTTCCTATCGAAATGAACTGTGTGAATCCTGATTATCTATGGTATTGTACATAGGGATGTATGATAAGAAATCATTGATGCTGATGCATATTGATGTAACCAGCTCAAAGGCCAAAGATAATCACTACTATTAACTTACCTTATAGTTCACTCTTGGAATGATTCGACTGTATGTACTTATTGAAGTACAAGTTGAATGCATCTGAGAGATTAAGGTAAAAGATCAATATGAAGTATTAGAATTTTTGATTTGATCAAAGAAACTAGTACTTAGGTATATGATTCACACAAATCATTAAGAGGATAATTGTATCCTCGCTCGATTGATCCTCATTGTGCATCATAGCAATATGAAAGAATGAGGAATTGCACCTTATTAAGATATGGTATAATACATAATAAGATTTGCCTAATTCTTGTCCTTTTGAGCATGAGTATGAACATTAGATGTCCATACTTTAAAGATGGTTCCAAATTAGTCAGTGTGTGTCCATATAAGATATGGAAACAAAATAATTCATATGAGATGCGAATTATGAACAAACCTGATTTAAAAGTCAGGTATTACCGTGGCGTGAATTTGTGAATGTCCAAAGAGTTTAGACATTACAATTATTGGCCAAGCGATAATGAAATAATTGTCGTCCTGAAAGCTGTCTTCTGTGAAGAAGAATATGTCCTCAAAGAAGACAGTGGGAGCTGATAAAACTAGAAGATGTTCTAGATTCACAAGCTAACATAAGATTATTAGATAATCTTTAGTTGTTTGGAACCGGTCATGACACACATACAGAGAGCTTCATAGATTTTTTTTTTGAGTTTCTCTCAGTGACTAAAAGGATATGTTTGACATATCTGATTTAGCAAGATGAGGGGACCTCAAAATAGATTATGATATGAAATCTATGATAATGATGCTCTCTGTCATTACAACTTAAAGATTGATAAGTTTATCAGAATTCTACTTGTCAATACTGCCTATCATGAGATGATGACAGTTGGATATTAAAAGCGTCCACTCAATGTGATTGAGGTAAAGATGTATATGATACACCTTTAAAACTTTTAGAATATCCAGGAAGCAAGTTATGATTTTAAAGATCATTTTGAATCAAACTGAAGCTTCCTAAGTTGTAATAAAAGTTTTGACTTAATGGTTAAATACTATGTGATCATTAAGAATGATCACGGATTATGTGTGTTCAGAAAGGACAGTGGGAGTACGGTTGCTTTAGTAATGCTTTATGATAATAACATCAAAGTCATTGAGAATGACTTCAAGATGTTACTATTAGTGAAAGCATTATTAACCATATTTTCCTCTATAATAAGTTTAGTTATAATATCCCACGTATTGGAAATACGAATCTATTAAGATAGATCGGTGGGGATATTATATTGACCTGTATGTCAAGATGTATGGCATAAATTTCATGACAAGTCTCAATTGTTGAGATATGGAATTTATTCCTTTAAAGAAAAGGTTCCTTAAAGGATACATGAGTGAAATGCATCATTAAGCGCTTGAGTAGTGTTAAGGATGCATTCGCTTATATAGAGAGGATGATTTGAAACTATGAGGTCACACTGACTCAAATTTCAAGTCAAATAATAGATTCAACCTTCTAGTAGAAAGGAATGGATTGAAATGGTTCCAATCCAGAACTCGATGTTAAGGTGACGACATAGACAAGTGATACTGTTATTGGAACAGTATGGATGAAAAGGTTCATCCCTGAACTAGATGTAGTTCTAAAAGGTCTCTGATACCATCCTATCGTTGTAGGACAACAGTGGGAGCGATCAATTGTGTGATCGAGCCATGGTCTCATCAGAAGTTGCAGAACATTCTGAGGTTCTTTCACAGGTTCAGAGACAAAGGATTAAATAGGAAATAACGTAATGGAAATATTCCATCTATAGATAATTTAGCAGATCCCTGACCAAGTCTTAGTCACAGACTTTTTGTGAGCATCACCTAGATTTGATGGAGATCAAATGCGAAAGTGATTGGCTTGAGTCCAAGTGGGAGATTGATGGATATAGGTGTCCTCTAAGCCAATCATAAGACACCTATTTCAATCTGGTTCACTAATTAATGGCATTAAATTCATTATGTAGATTGGCATATTCATAATTGCGCATAATGAAGTCCATGAATATGTGCAATAGTCATCAGATTATGATGAGATCATAATAATGAGACTGATGACTTATAAACACATATTCTCAATTGTTCCTAGTTGTAGGATGTTTGAGAAGGACATCAAACATCCGGTTAGACTAGTACAGGTTATTCCAGCTCATATGATGAGGGTAACTGATCTCGTTAGTTACTAGTGTGGAGACACAATGGTAAACCTGTAGGTGCTCATTGGAGAATGAGTTCACTGAACTGATCCGACATGAATCGCCGAATGGTAATTTACCTGACTGTCAATCGGCTTGATTCATCGTCACAGTAGCGTGGTTGATCCTTGGACTTGAGACACCAAAGACACCTTGTCGGTGGACTTCTGGACTTTGACCTTGACCTACGAATCCCTATCCACGGGATCTCAAATAGTCAAGGATCGGGTCCAGCGGAAGACCTTCGAAGGTGATTGTGTGTTCAATAAAGGATCGTTCGCTCTCAGGTAACTGGAGAGAGAATGCTCTAGAGTAGATCCGCAGGAGTCTCTGGCCAGAGCAGAAACAATATCAGAAAAGTGGTTTTCGGATATTGTAAAGCGGAGTCTGATTCAAGTGAGTTGACACTCTAGGGTTTGACAGTTGACCATACCCTAGGTTAACTCGAGAGCATTGTGCGAACGAAGGATTATAGCCACGTGGTAACTGTGGACGGACAGGTTCCATGAGTGGGTTGCTGAACCCCATTACCTTCCGGGATCACGCGGTGTTGCTTGGCACCCAACTTGATCAGAAGTCCGACCGAATTCACATGCGATGTCAATTCGGTTAAGTAATTAGTTAATATGTAGATATTAATTAATTACAATAAGTCAATAACTAGTTATTGGACTTAACGGGCTGAAAACCGAACTGGTAAATGGGCCTAGAGGGTCACACGCAATAAGATTCTCAGTCGGTGGTACATAAGTGGGATTTATATTAACTCGGGGACTTTTGTGAAAAGTCGCGCCGACTTAATATATATACACGCTGTTGAGAAACCCTGGGCCAAGCTCCAGGATTTCCCTTGCTGGCCGTCACCCCCCCTTTCTCTCTCCACCTCTGGGCGTCCTGTTCGGCGCGCCAGAACAGCTTCTGTCTCCGCCGCGTATGATTCCCGAAAGTCGGGAATTCCCATCGGCGGGATTTCCGCAACGGTTGCGGCGACGGATCTTCAGCGAGCGAGCTGAAACGGACGAGGGATCGAGGACGAATCACCGCAGAGGATCGCGTGGATACCGCTGGAGGCCGGACGCTTGTGCGGCTTGCGGCATCACCTCGACGGAACCGAGACGGAAGCGGATTCGAATCCGCGCACGGTAATCGGATTACTTCTCGTAGTTTTCGGTTTGAGTTTTTCGTTCCGAATCGGATCAGCGGGCATCGGGCGGGATAAATTTTTGTTCTTAGTTTCCGCTGCGTTCTTCGCGTCCCGCCCGGATCCCAACACTCTTTGGCCGTCTGATTGTCTGGGTTTCCGTGATTATCCAAATCTTTTTTACGCATTTCTCTCGGATTTTTGACCATATCTTCCTCATTTTCTCACCCTAATGGATTAAGATGAAGGTGATTGAGGGCTTAGGTGTCAACTTTTGATTGGTTTTGGCTTAGATTTTGTTGAAGAGATCTCTATCTAATCTTCTTTTTCCTCATCCATTGGCCTACGAAATGGGGGCTTCCTAGGGTTTTAAATCGACATCCCTTGCCTATTTAAGCTCTCCTTCACCTTGGGAACGGGGCCGAGAGGGTTCACTAGGGTGAGGATACCATTTTGCATCAAAAGAGAGACAAAAGAGTGATTTCAAAGTCTAGCATTACATCTTTTCTTTGGAGCTCGTGGGAAGAAAGCAACTATGGAGTCTTGGAGGCTCTAGGAAGGAAGAATGTGCCGTCAATCTTGTGCCCATACAACACTCTCCTCAACGTCAAACAGGAAACCCTACTCTCCTCTCTCATTTTACTATTTTTTATCATTCTCTTCATAGTCCCATACTTGTATGCATCAGTCTAGGATTTTGTCCATGTTTAGATTCCATTTGCACACACATGCACTCATGATTAGGTACCTTAGATCCTTGCTAAGGGGTTTGTTTTGATCCAAAACACCAAAAACGGGAAGGTGGGTGGCCATAACACTTGGTCACTCATCTTTCTCACCCACACATTCGGTAAGTTCACCTCTAATTTATACATTTCTTTTGCTTAATGAACGGATGCTATGCTAATTAAGAGTCTAATGGGTGTTTTAATTTATGGCTAATTTGCAGGAAATCAAGGCATAAGGCCCCGTCTTCTTGGCCGGCCGAGGAGAAGGGAGTGTGGACTATAAATTCCGCTGCGCATGGAGGTCTTGGAGTGTCATTCGCGATCAAGGTAGCCCCTCTGGGTCAAGGTAAAACACCCTGGTGATCATCATTTTAGTTCTTGGTGTTTTAGTTCATCAAGTCATTTTGTTCTTTATTTGTTTTTATCATTATCCTAATTCTGGGTTTGTGGCCACGGAGGTCGATCTCCGCTCACCAATTGAGCGCAGGGTCATTTCCGGTGCCTACAGCCTTCTGGCGATCACGGTGGGACCACTTGTGCCTATCACGCTATTTTATTTATTTATTTCCTGCAAAAATTTCATTTTTTTAGATTTTTTTGAGTTATATTGAGAGCCATCAGAAGGCCAAACTGCTGGCCTTCTGAAGCAACAGATGGCCAGGGGGGTGGCCGCCTGATCTGTCAGACGGCCATTTAGCTAGCCTTCTGATTTGTCAGACGGCCATTGGTTTGGCCGCCAGGTGGGTCCTATTCAGAATCGTTTATAGTGATATTTTTCTTGGTCCTTGATGTTTTGAGGTTCATTTTTGATGTGATTTATATTTAATACTCCTTTTGGGGGGGTTGGTGGAAGAGCCTCTGCACATTTTTCTAGGAAAGACTCACTTTTTGATTAACTCTCTGTTTGGGGATTCCCGCCTGAGTAGAAAAGTAGTTCAAATAGAGAATCTCCGTTAGTCTCCGTACTCCGTGAATTCCTGCACGGTGACCGAGCTGGTTGTACCTTGAGTAAGTCCTATTAGAACCTTGGGATTTAGACGAGTGTATATTTTTAGCTTGAAATTGAACATTCAATAGGAAATCTTGTTAAGAGTGTGCTACTAAGTCTCAAAACACAAAGTACACGGGTTTGAACTCTAAATTAATATTTTTTGCTTGTTCAACTTGTTTGCAAAATAAAGGAAAATGAACAACATGTTTTCAAATCCCATGTTCCAAGGTGAATTTCCTTTTGAGACGGAAGATATGAGAGCCAGTACATATGTATGTATGCTCAACAGGCATCGAGAGGATGCCTCACGTCATGAGGATCCAGACAAAGTCTCCTCCTATGGAGGGGATGAAGTAGTTAGTCTTAAAGTTGGAAGGTCGGCGACACAGAATCCTAGTGATGATGCTGACTAATCAGGGTGCTGGCAAGGTACACACCTGAGCAACTTATCCAGGTCGCCTCAAAAGGCAAGACTTCAATCAATCATCCCGCCTTTCCAGATCTATTCCGTACATCTTACCAGGCATCTTCAAACAGAGCTCCCTACAAGACTCAATTGAATCTAATCCAAATGCTTTAGTGCCATCGATTTTTCCTGTTGCAGCCACACCTTGGCAACCAATCTCTCCAATCCCGACCTCATCAAAACCAGTTAGACCTCCAGAGTACATTTCTAAGCAAGAAATGGAGCCTTACCTCAGAAAATTGCTTACTGAATCATTAACAATTTCTAAGCCGTATTCCTTAGTTGAATATTGCAAACTTCCCCCAGCATATTTTCCACCTGGATTTAAGGCTCTGAAGTACCGAAAGTATGATGGAAGTACTGACCCGCATCATCATCTATCAGGTTTTCTTATGGATTCACACCAGTGGCTATATGACAAAGTGTTGTTGGTCTATCTCTTTCAGAAATCTTTAGAAGGAGAAGCTCTGCGTTGGTTTACCTCACTTCCATCTTCAGATCTGCTTAGTTTCGACACTGTTTCTGAAAAATTCATTAGTCATTTTAGTCACATGACTAATCTGGCTCCTACCCTTTTTGTTCTAGTGTCAGAGAAAATGAAACCGGATGAAGATTTCACCCAATTTTCCAATAGATGGAGGGTGATGGCATCAAGTGCTGAAGTTATCGTTCTAGAAGGTCAGGCAGTTACCATGATTGTGAATAATGCAACACCTCAGCTTAAAACCATTCTAATGCTCAGTGAACTCCACACCTTTGCTCAATTGTACAACAGAACTAGAGTTATACAGACTCAGATCAGATATCCACTCTTCCTTCCTTCCTTGACATCCGCCCTCGAAATCGGAAGGCGACACCTATGCCAACCACTGAGGGGGTTACTACCAATGAAAACATCAACGCCTTTAATCAGCCAACCAAAGGGCGACCCATCAATCCTCGTTCTACCACCACTCCTGCCAGCAATCCTCGGCAATACTCTGTCGTTCCTCCGCCAAACAGTTATGGTAGGCCTGCTCCAAAGAGAACTTCCTACCCCCCACTTCCAGAATCTTTGGGTGATATTTTCTTTGCTCTTATGGC
Source organism: Zantedeschia hybrid cultivar (assembly GCA_030544215.1). NCBI lineage: Eukaryota > Viridiplantae > Streptophyta > Magnoliopsida > Alismatales > Araceae > Zantedeschia > Zantedeschia hybrid cultivar. Next base: position 50,530,858 of record JARZZO010000009.1, read on the forward strand.
ATGCAAAGCCATTCAACTTCCACCTCAAAGGGAAGGGATTTCTCCCAATATGGATACCTCCAAATATTGTCCTTATCACAGAGCTCCTGGGCATGTCATTCACAATTGCTTTGCATTTAGAGATTGGGTTTATGACATGAACGATGAAGGGCGTATTAATTGGGAAGATATCAGAATTGTTGTCTCTAATTTGAAAGGAAGGAATCGGGACCTTGGCATAGTTCAGAACCCTCTCCCAAATCATCAGAATGTTACAGACCCATCCACATCAGGACATGAACAAGAAGAGAAAGTCAACACCTTCACAGTTGGCCAAAAGTCTCGGGTGATCCGAAGAGAACAATTTTGAGGGTATGAAGGAGGACCACTAGTCCGAGAAAATGAGCAACATGAAGAAGATCGTTGTGAAAAGATGGAAATGAGTGTGGGAGTTATCCAGGAAGTAGGAAGGCCCTTAGTGCTCCTCTGGCCTAAGAAAGAACATGTTCCAACCACACCATCATGTCATGATCCGTCACTGAATTTCTTGACTCAAACCACATCCTCACTCATGACTCCTAATCACTCCTGTCTACTTCAATTGATCACACCAAGTCCTAAAGAAGTCAGTACTCCCATTAAAAACACTATGAATCTTTCACTCAGGAATAGGATAGTCCCATGACCATCCAGGATGCTTGAGACTCAAGAGGAGTCCAACACTCAATCAAGCTCCACGTCTACAGAATATGACATTCTCCAACATCTTGAGAAGACCCCATCCAGGATCTCTATTTTGGAGTTAATCAAAATATCTCCCTCACACCAGGAAACACTTCTCAAATTCTTCCAAAAGGTCATGGTAAGTGAGGATCTTCCAGCTAATGATGTCTCTCATGCTATTCTTTCTGTCACTCAGGGGCAACCAATGATCACTTTCTCCAATGAAGATTTGGCTGCTCCCGAACACCGTTCTTTACCCTTACTACTTACCATTACACTAAATGGGGTAAGGATAGACTCTACTCTGATTGACACTGGGGCATCCATCAATGTGTGCCTGATAAAGACATTGACACAAATTGGAGTAAAGGAAGAAGAGTTGGTAAGGGTTTCAACCACCATTTCAGCCTATGGCAACTCCAAACGGACTTCCTGTGGAAAAATCATTCTCCAAGTTGGAGTTGGGCCAATAGTCATGCCTTCAGAGTTCTTCATTTTAGATGTTGAACCAACTTACAAGCTAATTTTAGGAAGACCATGGATAGAGCAGACTATGGGAATCCCATCTACAATACATCAATGCTACAAATTCCCATTTAAAGGAAAAATAGTGAAGATCAAAAGCACCCCTATAGTGGAAATGTTGGAGACGATAACTACAGAACAACTTCCCTCCATGACTATCATTGAGAGGAGAAATGAAGAAACTCTGTCCACAGTCAATTCGGCCTAGTTTGGAAAAGAAGTTTGGACAGCTATTGCTTCATTACCACTCAGAAAGGAGACTAAAGTGGACAGGGAAAGAAAGGGTTGGTGGATGATGATGAAGATGGGATATTATCTGGGAAAGGGATTAGGAAAGGAAGGGCAAGGAATGAGACAGCCCATCGAGGATGAAGAAAATTTCAATGGAGTAGGATTGGGGTATCTATACAAAGATGAATATTAGCAACCCTTGTATTGGATGCTCTGGGAACACTTTGCTTCAGGGGCCACTGGATTTCAAGAAGAAGAGAAGATGATATATCAGGTGAGGGACGATCTATCTAATGAGAGTGACAAAGAAGAAGTAGAAGAAGAACTAGGACTCCAGGCATTATTTTGTCTACAGATCCTAGAGGAAGGGTCTCCCTTACAGCTAGGAATTGGTATATTCTTAGCCCATGAACATCTTAGTCCCGTCACTTTCATTCCATTCTTGTTTCACCCCTCAGTCCCTCCACTCATCACTCTTCCAATACCAGAATCTCCCCAACATTGTTTCTCATTCATCACTTCTGACCATGAAAAAAAAACGCCCATTTTGAAAGGAGAGAATGCCAAATCACTCTTGAAGAACCTTCATATTGGGAGAATGAGTGTACAGAGAGCTTTCTTATTCAAGGGACCTCTCTTTCCCATCATATGAAAATCATCCACCCGCTTGTACATAGTAATTTAAGAATAGGAATAGGGATAGGAATAGGTTCAGAAGGCACCTCTTCAGGTCCACACCACAGAAAAGGGAAAGGAAGAGAAGTTCCTAGACATTTTGTTTTAGAGTTGGCACATAGATGTGGAAGTTTAATTCAAGAGTCCGCTTTCTCATAGGAAGATTGCATTAATATAATTAAAAATGAGGAAGTCGCATAATGTTTGGAGTCTGATGGACTTGGGGTATATCTGTTAGAAGTGGGAGAAATTAGTGAGCATGAAGAGTCCGAGGATGAAGAGGATTCGCTAACTCCTTACGTGAGTGGGACAAAGAGATTTGATGAGCCAACAACTGCAGTCGATGAACCAACTAAGGAAGTTAATCTTGGCACAGAGGAAGATCCTAAGATAATCCTTATTAGTGCAAATTTGAGTGCCAAAGAAGAAGCTGAGATAACGGCTGTGTTAAAGGAATATCCGGATGGTTTCACTTGGTCTTATGAGGATATGCCAGGACTAGATACATCCTTAGTGGAGCACCGGCTAGTCTTGAAATCTGATGCTAAGCCTGTTAAACAAAAATTGAGAAGACTCCATCCAAAATCGGCTCTGAAAGTCAAAGAGGAAGTTGATAAACTCTACAAAGCAAAATTCATCAGAGTTGTTCTCTATCTCAGTGGGTAGCAAACATCTTCCCAGTGATGAAAAAAGATGATAGGGTCAGGATGTGCATAGATTTTAGAGATTTGAACCAAGCCTATCCGAAGGATGATTTCCCACTCCCACATATAGATGTCCTGATAGATAATACCGCGGGCTACGAGATGCTTTCATTTATGGATGTCTTTTCAAGATAGAACCAGATCAGATTAGCTGAGAAGATCAAGAGAAGACATCTTTTACCACCCCATGAGGAACTTATTGTTATGTTGTGATGCCTTTTGAGTTGAAGAACGCAGGGGCAACATATCAAAGGGCTATGATGGCCATTTTTCATGACATGATGCATGTGGATATGGAGGTATATGTAGATAATGTCTTGATAAAATCAAGAACTCGAGAGGATCACTCCAAAATCTTGAGAAAGGTCTTGCAGAGGTCAAAGGAGCACCAACTGAAAATGAATCCTAAGAAATGTGTGTTTGGAGTATCATCGGGAAAGCTATTAGGATTCATTGTAAGCAAAAGAGGAATAGAGATAGATCTTAACAAGACCAAAGCCATTTCTGAAATGCCACCTCACAAGAATATCAAACAAGTTTGAGGACTTATTAGAAGATTGCAGTTCATTCAGAGGTTTATTTCGCAACATTCACAGAGGTGCAAGCTATTCTATGAACTGCTAAAAGGAGGGGCAAAATTTGATTGGAATGTGAAATGTCAGAAGGCTTTTGATGAATTAAAAAGCTATTTACAAAGTTCCCCAGTCCTGATGCCCCCAGTGGCGGGACGTCCCCTACTGCTCTATATTTCTGTTACTAACGATTCTGCTGGAGCAGTATTGGCCCAATATGACGACGAGAAGAAAGAAAGGGCAGTGTATTATCTCTCCAAATTATTCAATGAAGCAGAAAAGAAATACACTACCATGGAAAGGACGTGTGCAGCTCTCGTCTGGGTAGTTCAGAAGCTCAAGCATTATTTTCTTGCTCATGAGGTAAAGCTTCTGGTTAGGATGGACCCGATCAAATATCTCTTGGAAAAGCCAATATTGACGGATCGTTTGGTTAGATGGCAAAGTTTCTTGAATCAATTTGATATAACATATGTGAATTAGAAAGCCATCAAGGGACAAGCCATTGCAAAACATCTAGCACATCACCCCTTACCAATCTTTTCTCCCGTCGAAACTGAATTTCCCGATGAAGAATTGGGGTCTTTAGTGGATGATAGTCCATCTTGGCTTCTCTATTTCGATGGTGCTCTCAACTCTAAAGGTAAGGGAATGGGGGCAGTCTTATTGTCGCCTGAAGGAGTGAGCATCCCTCAGGCTCGACAATTAACCTTTCCTGCTACCAACAATATAGCAGAATATGAAGCACTCTTAACAGGACTGAAGACGACAGTAATACTTGGAGTCAAAGAGTTGCGCATCATTGGGGATTCTCAACTAATCCTTAGACAAGTTCTTCACAAGTACAGGACTAAAGATCCCAAGTTAAAGCCATATCAAGAGTTGGTGAAAAGTGTAGCCCGTCGATTTAGAAAACTCACCTATGTTCATACCCCAAGATCCAAGAACATCCTAGCGGATGCACTTGCTTCGCTATCTTCTTCCTTAGAATTTCCACCAGGCAAATCATCTGAAACGATCTTGACCCAGAAAATGGACTTTCCCTCTCTTTCTGACCCTTGGTTCCTGCAATTCCTTAAGCCTCTTGATGAAGAAGTCTCGATCCTAGAGGTGTCCTATGTAGAGCCAGTGGTGGACTTTGATGATGGGAACTCTTGGTATTTTGATATTGATAATTACTGTAAGCATGGGTCTTTCCCAAAATATGCCACATCTCAAGATCGAAAGGCAATCCGTCCGGTGGCACAAAGATACAAAATTCTAGGAGGTGTGCTACACAGGAAGTCACTTAGTGGAGTATTTCTTCGCTGCTTGGATGAAATAGAGGCTAAACAAGTGATCGAAGTTGCTCACGCTAGGGAATGTGGCAGCCATGTCAATGGTTGCTTACTAGCTCAAAAGCTCCTCAAACTCTATTACTGGCCCACCATGGAGGAAGACTGTAACGTCTTCGTTCGACATTGTGTGAAGTGTCAGCTTCACGCCGACAAATTCATGCTCCCTCCTCATCTCTTCACCCAATGATCGCTCTGTGGCCCTTTGCCATGTGGGCATTTGATATTGTTGGACCCTTGGAAGACAGAACTGGAGAAATCAAGAAGAAGTCCTTCATCCTCACTGCTATAGAATACTTCACAAAATGGGCTAAAGCAGAAGCCTTCTCTGATATCAAAGCCTCAACAGTGATCAAGTTCATCATGCGCAACATTTTGGCCAGGTTCGGAACCCCAAGGGACATCGTCACCGACAATGGGCCGCAATTCATCGCTTAGGAATTTCATGAAATGTGCAGTAAGTTCGGCATTCAATTGCATTATTCATCTCCATATTATCCACAAGGTAATGGCCAGGCGGCAGCAACAAACAAAACCCTCATCAGAATCATAAAGAAAACTTGCAAATCACATAATTTTGCAGATTGGCCAGAATGTTTAGTAGATGCTCTATAGGCATATCGCACCTCGATCCGAACTCCTACCGGTCAAACCCCTTTTGCTATCACATTCAGATCAGAGGCGGTACTTCCATACGAGATCCTTATCCCCTTACTAAGAGTACAATTGGGTCAGGATTTATATTTTGATGGACATCGGGAAGCTTTGTCGACCCAATTGGAGCTCTTAGATGAAAAGCGGATGATTGCTGCCGATCACGCTAAAGTTTATCGTCAAAGAATTGCAAGATTTTATGCCAAAAAGGTAATTGAACGTAAATTTGCAGTGGGAGAGATGGTCCTAAAACGAAAATTCAAAAAATCTTCTGGACTAAGAAATAAGTTGCTTGAAAATTGGGAAGGGCCATTTGTGGTTAAAGAGGTGTATCCTGGGAACGCATATAAGTTGGTAAATGAGCAGGGGTAAGAGTTATCTCAGCCATGGAATGGTGTTTACCTGAAGAAGTTCTACCCTTAGCTCACTTATCTTTTGTTTCAAATAGGAATAGGATAGTAGGCATGGTGCTACGACCAATGGGGCTCCAGGTTAGATTTTCATAAACTGGCTCTATTTCTTTTAGACGTTTGGAAAAGGGGGAAGTCCTTACACACACTCACGCCTATCATTAAGGATCAAATAATGGATGAGTCAAAGAGAATGAAAACCAAGCTTAGAAGGAGATAAAACACATTTTTTTCCTCTTATTCGGCCAAAGTCGGGGGTGTAGACACGCTAATTTTGACGTCATTTCGAGTAAATTTCATATCATATAATAATGCCTCGGAATGGTCTGATATTTAATTATTGATTAATTTTTATTGATCTTTTTGAGTGTCGGGTCGAACAGACATATTTAAGTTAATCAATTAAATTGATTTTAACTCAAATTTCAGTTAAAATATGAAGAAGTCTAAAAAACGTCAACATGTGTGGACGCCATTTAGACTTTATTCTTATTTTAACGTTTAAATTTGAATTTTAATCAGTTGATTAATTAGCTAAAAGGCGTCTGTAAGATACGACGCTTTTTAGGTTTCCTAGGTTATTTCTACTTCTCTTCCGGATGTTTATCATTATCTTAATTAGTGTAAAAGACGTCTATACAAGTAGACGCATTTTAGCTAATACAGATAAAGATAAGTTTTCCCGAATGTTTATCCTTATCTTAATTAATCTGAAAGGCGTCATCCATTGTGGACGCGTTTTAGATAATTATAGATAAAGATGAATTAATCTGTATTTATCTGTTGGTTAAGATGGATAAATTCCGAATTTTTCCATATAAATCCGCAGATGCAGAGGAAGCCTATAAATATCCTCCTTTTGAAGGGGGTGATAATAATAATGAATGAGTGATCAGTTAATGCTGAGCGTTAGTGATTGAAGATCGAAGCAACGACGTCCAAACGCCGAAGCGCTGCTATTTCCAAAAGTCGACGTCCATTCTTCATCTAATTCAAGGCTTCATCCGTTCGGCATAAGTTTTTCAATTCGTTTATGTTGGGTTTTCTCGGTTTCTCCGGATCGCTAACGCAGCGGAAAACAAAATATTTACAGCGATCCGTTCCCGTTTCGAAATCTAAAATACAAGATAATCGGATTATCTTTTCTCACCGTGTGCGGATTCGAATCCGCAGCCATTTGGTTCCGTCGGTGTGACACCGGAAGCCGCGCAAGCGCCCGGCCTCTAGCGAAGTCCACGCGATCCTCCCCGCAACGGATATCCTCGAGTTCCTCGTTCTTCGCAGCCCACGAAGTCTCCGCCAGTCGCCGCAATGATCGTTGCAACACGCGGACGATTTCCCGTCGAACGGGATTCGGTGAAGCGGCGGAGCAGATCTGGATCTGCTTGGACGCCAGAGGAAGACAGAAACTGAGGAGGGGCGGCTAGGGTTAGCAGCAGCTTGGCCTGCTCAGCCTGTTCGCTATGTTTTATACTAACCGTGCGGTTTTTCATAAAAACCCCCGGTTTGTATAAAACCCACTTATTTATCCATCGCCTTGAGAATCATTTGCGTGTGACCCTCTAGGCCCAAGTACCAGTCCAGTTAATGGCCCAACAAGCCCAGTGACTCCTCACTGGCTTTATTAATTGATTAATAACCCTTTATTAATCAATTAATCAATCGAATTGATGTCGCACATCGAATTCGACCGGGCCTCCGATCACGTTGGGTGCCAAGCAACACCGCGTGAACCCGGAAGGTATTTGGGGTTAAGTAACCCACTCTTGGAACCTTTCCGCCGACAGTTACCGCGTGGATATAATCCTTCATTCGTACAATGCTCTTGAGTCAACTCAGGGTATGGTGAGCTGTCAAACCCTAACCGGTCGACCCACTTGGATTGGATGCCGCTGATGAATATCGGAAAACGCCTTTTCCAATATTATCGTCCGCCCTGGCCAGGGACTTCCGTGCATCCTTCCTAGAGCATTCTCTCTTTAAGTACCGAGAGCGAATGATTCCTTATTGACACACAATTCCCTTCGACGGTATTCCGCTGTACCCAATCCTTGGCGTATTAGAATCCCGTGGCTAGAGATTCGTAGACCAAGGTCAAAGTACAGAAGTCCAAGGCCAAGGTGTCCTTGGTGTCTCAGGTCCGAGGACCATCCACGCAACTACGACAATAGAATCAAGCTGGTTGACAGTGAGGTACAATACCATCCAGCGATTCAGTCGGATCAGTTCAGTGAACTCATTCTCCCATGAGCACCTACAGATTCGCCTTAGTGTCTCCACACAAGTGACTTATGAGACCAGTCACCCTCATCATATGAGCAGGAGTAATCTGTACTAGTCTAACCGGATATCCGATATCCTTCTCGGATATCCTCCGACTAGGAACGATTAAGAATATGTGTGTTTAAGTGATCAGTCTCATTAGTATGATCTCATCATAATCTGATCACCATCGCACATATTCACGGACTTCATTATGACACGATAATTAACGCGATTTTCACATAATGAATATTATGCCATTTTATTAATAAATGAACGAGATTTACATAGTTAGATTGGCTTGTAGGCCACCTAAAACTAACAATCTCCGACTTGGACTAAAGCCAATCACCTTTATATAATAAGCCCAAAGATTCTAGGTGACGCTCAAACACAATTTGAGCCAACGACTTTGTCAGTGGATCTGCTATATTGTCGACGGATGGAACTCTTTCCACTACTACATCTCCTCTGGATATGATCTCTCTGATAAGGTGAAAGCGCCTCAGAATATGTTTCGATTTCTAATGAGACCGCGGCTCTTTCGCTTGCGCAATTGCTCCATTATTGTCGCACAACAGTGGAACAGGCTCAGAGATGCTGGGAACTTTGCCGAGGTCGGTGATGAATTTCTTCAACCACACTGCTTCCTTGGCGGCTTCAGCTGCAGCGATGTACTCAGTTTCAGTCGTCGAATCTGCAGTGGTTACCTGCTTGGAACTCTTCCAGCACACTGCCCCTCCGTTTAAAGTAAACACGAATCTAGATGTTGACTTGCTATCATCTCGATCCGACTGGAAACTCGAGTCAGTAAAGCCTCGCAGTTTCAAGTCACCTCCACCATAGACAATAAACATATCCTTAGTTCTTCTCAAGTACTTAAGGATACATTTCACTGCCTTCCAGTGCTCTTCGCCTGGATCAGCCTGAAATTTGCTCGTAACACTTAGAGCAAATGCAACATCAGGCCGTGTACATAGCATGGCATACATGATAGATCCTATGGCAGAGGCATAGGGTATTCTATCCATGAATGCCCTCTCATCAGGAGTCTTAGGAGACTGCTCCTTTGAGAGATTAATTCCATGTCTCATCGGTATGAAACCTCTCTTGGAATTTTCCATGCCAAACCTTTTGACTATGGTATCTATGTACAAGGATTGGGTCATTCCAAGCATCCTCTTTGATCTATCTCTATAGATCCGTATTCCCAACACGTAGGATGCTTCTCCCAAATCCTTCATGGAGAAGTTTTTCGACAGCCAGATCTTTACTGATGACATCATAGCTACATCATTCCCAATGAGTAGTATGTCATCTACGTAAAGAACTAGAAAAGTGACTGCACTCCCACTGGTCTTCTTGTACACACAAGGCTCATCTTCATTCTTAATGAAGTCATAAGACTTGACAGCCTCGTCAAATCTTATATTCCAACTCCGGGAAGCTTGCTTCAGTCCATAAATGGACCTCTGAAGCTTGCACACTTTATCTGGAGATTCTTTGGATGTGAAACATTCTGGTTGTATCATATACACCTCCTCCTCAAGGTTACCATTGAGGAAGGCAGTCTTCACATCCATCTGCCAGATTTCATAATCAAAATGTGCAGCAATGGCGAGCAGAACTCTGATCGACTTTATCATGGCAACTGGTGAGAAAGTCTCGTCATAGTCAATTCCTTGCCTTTGACGATATCCCTTTGCCACCAACCTTGCCTTATAAGTGTCGATCCGTCCATCAGCACCAATCTTTCTCTTAAAGATCCACTTGCAACTGATGGGTACAATACCCTCGGGCAAGTCCTCCAAGTTCCAAACTTGGTTGGTGTACATGGACTGGATTTCTGAGTTCATGGCATCTCGCCATTTCTCGACTTCTGGGCCTTCTATGGCCTCCTGGTAGGTTTTCGGATCATCATCCTCATTATATTGTACCTTAGACTTACCTTTAGCAATATGTCCCACATATCGTTCGGGTAGTCTAGGTACTCTACCAGATCTACGAGGCTCATCTGTGTGTACCTGAACAGATTCAGGAACTGATATCTCATCTGATGATAATGCAACTGTTTGGGGATCTGGAACCTCTTGCAGTACTATTTTACTCCCACTGTCTTCCTGGAGAAGGTATTCCTCTTCCAGGAAGACAGCTTTCCTGGCGACAAACACCTTTTGTTCACCAGGATGGTAAAAATAGTATCCAAAGGTTTCCTTTGGATATCCCACAAACCTGCATTTATCAGTTCGTGATTCCAGCTTGTCTGGATCATGCCTCATTACATGAGCAGGACAACCCCAGACTTTAACATGTTTAAATTCTGGTTTCCTACCTTTCCATATCTCATATGGAGTAGAGGCCACAGACTTGCTGGGTACTCTGTTCAGTAGGTATGCTGCTGACTCTAGAGCATACCCCCAGAGGGACACTGGTAATCCCGAAAAGCTCATCATGGATCGCACCATGTCCAACAAGGTGCGATTCCTCCTTTCTGATACACCATTCATCTGTGGTGTATATGGAGGGGTCAGCTGAGAAAGGATACCATTATCCTTTAAGAATTGTGTGAAGTTAGTACTTAAGTATTCTCCTCCTCGATCTGATCGAAGAGCTTTAATACTCTTTCCTAACTGTTTCTCTACTTCATTCTTGAACTCCTTGAACTTCTCAAACGCTTCCGACTTGTACTTCATTAAGTACACATAGCCGAATCTTGAGAAGTCATCGGTGAACGTAATGAAGTAAGAAAAGCCACCTTTGGCTTGGGTAGACATGGGACCACATACATCCGAATGTATCACTTCCAGAATGTCCTTGGCACGTTCTCCATGTCCACTAAATGGAGATTTTGCCATCTTTCCCATAAGGCAGGATTCACATGTTGCAAACGATTCATAATCGAATGCTGTTAAATAACCATGCTTGTGCAACTTTTGCAACCTGCTTTCGCCAATGTGCCCAAGTCTACGATGCCACATGCAGGCCTGGTTTCATACAATTCTTGCTCTTCTTAAGAGCATTATCAATTTGAAGATTGTAATAAGAAACATCTAATAGATATAGACCATTGACTAAAGATGCTGAAGCTATTGATTTATTACCATAATAAATCGAACAACTTCTATTCTCAATAGTCAACCTATATCCTATCTTGTCCAAACAAGATATTGATATGATGTTCTTTATTATGCTTGGAACATAATAACAATCCTCTAATAGTAAGGTGTCTCCCGATGGAAGTTTGAGGTTTGCTGTCCCACCAGCAATCGCCGCAACTTTTGCACCGTTTCCTAGCCTCAATTCCACCTCACCTTGTCTCAGCTTGCGCTTACTTGTCAGCATCTGCACATCATGGCAGATATGAGAAGCACATCCGGTATCCAATACCCAAGATGTGGAATCTCTAACTGATAAGTTGATATCTATCATATAGATATCTGAAGCTTCAGACAGCTTCATTCTTCCATGAGCTTTATTGTTAAGGAACTCCTTGCAGTTCCTCTTCCAGTGACTATACTGCTTATAGTAGAAGCAGTCACCCTTCACTACTCTTTTACCTTTGTCCTTCGATCCTTTATCGTTAGCTATCATCCCTGCTTCAGGTGCATCCAATGTCGATTCAGCAGGAGGATCAGCTCCAGGTACAAAGTCAATGTGCTCAGATCTGAAGACATTCTTCAGGTTTCTGAACCAATCCGAGTAGATCAGGTAAGTCAAAAGGGCATCAAGTATGTCACGGAGTGGGTTATTCGACGACATAATTCCCTACAGGAGATAAGTAAAATCTATTTAGCAGATGTTCAATTATTAAGATTTAAAACAAGACATGGTCTTTTGTTCAAGTTTAACTCCCACTAATTTTCGACGGACTGTATAACCCTCAGTTATACAGAACGGGAGACGCCGACAGTCTCCTAGTGGGGATCAGAATCTCAATGACTTGCACTACAGCCTTGTGGATAGCACAACAAACTGTAATACAATCAGAGAGCACCCAACTCATGGGACTTGCAACTCCTTGCAATATCTGATCATAGCTTCGGTCCCCAGAGATTTAATGGCTTTGTGGATAGCACAACAAACCACTAATTCTGGTCTAAGCTAACCATCATTACGCGACGAGCATAGATTTGCATGCAGCCCTTGTGGATAGCACAACAAAGCTACATGGTTCCTCTACCCCGATCTATAGGCATCTAATGTTATAGCCACAGTTTCTCCTCCCAATTAAGCAGGCCTTGTGGATAGCACAACAAACTTGCCTAAAGTGATTCGAATCCTATGACTATAACGATGGTGGACCACGCGGTAAGTTCTTAACTACTCGCGTTACGGCTTAGAGTTAATCTGAGGGTATTTAGATAACTTTTATCTTGGTCTCTTCCTAGGTGATAGTATATAAATATATCGTATATATTTACTAAATACTATAACCTGCTTTGATTCATAATCAAAAGAAAAACAATGCATCACATACATGTCTTTAGTGTGGTCATGGATAGCACAGTGGGTTTGACTGGAGCCAACAGTCAAACGCACACACAATCTAATACAACAATTACATTAGATATCCTGCAAACACATAGGCAAGAGATCTCAATCTTTTCGCCTTCCTGGTTGCAGCTGTGGATCGTCCTCGTTCCTTCCTCGGTTGCCTCCATCATATTACATTAATTCCAGAATTAACAAGTAAATTGAAGAAGGCCTTATGGCGAGTACAAGAGAGAGAGGGAAGTAGAAATACATCGGAGTATGAGAGAGAGAGGTGCGCAGACCTCTATTTATTAACAATTAATAATCAAACATACATCCACGATCCACACAATCCATTCATCACATGAATAATAAATTAAGTGCATATCCATGACCACGGTGTATTTTAAACATCCCACACATGATTCAGCGCATCACATGGCTAAAACAAAAAAGTTTTCAAAATATATAATTTTGGCTTTTAAAAAGCTGGGATCCAATCAAAATTGGCATTTGATTTTCGAAAACTCATTTTATTATCTTAACATGCAATTAAATCAAATTTAAAAGCAATAAACACACATCACATGCGCACACACTCCAAATTAATAATTCCAGATGATTCCATGCAAATTAGAACAATTCTAATAATCTAACACTTAGATTAAACCCCATTAATAATCTAACAATTAGACCATTAAAGACTAATCTAACTCTTCCAACAAAATTAATTATTAACTTATCACATAAATTAATAATTAACTCTAACTTGTTATTAATTATCAATCTAACAATTAGACTAGATAATTAATAAGTGTTAATCACTAATTTAACCATTAAACTAATAATTAACACAAATTAATTGTCAACTGATAATCTAACTCTTAGAATAATCAGATTAATATTAATAATTAGTTTAACACTTAAACTAATAACTAATAACTCCTAATTAAACCTTTATATTAGTTAATTAAAACTAATTATCAATTTAACATTTAAACTGAAAATTAATTCGAATTAACTAATAATTACTAACTTAACGCTTAAGTTAGACAATTAGAATTAATTATTAATTTAACATTTAAATTAATAATCAATTCCAATTATTAACAACATTTGCTAATTAAATGATTCATAATCATTATTGCCCAATTAAAATTAAGAATTAAATAATAAACTTAAATTTCAAAAACAATTTTAGAATTTAAGTCTTGATCCAATCAAGTTTAGTTTTAATTGGGCATTGGGTTTAAATGGGAAATGGGGTTCAAATAGAACAAAGGGGTTTAATAAGGACTCATAGAATGGGCCCAGCTCATTTATGAACCTGGCTCGAGCCACTGCCTGAGTCAGGGCTCGGCCAGGGCTCGAGCCAGAGTTCCTGGTTCGAGCCAGGATACCGGGTCTCTGGTTCAGGCGCCTAAGCCCGATCATGGCACCCTGGGCCGGCCGGGTTAGCCGGTTGAACCGGCTCGGGTCACCCATCTTCCACCTGCATCCCTAAACAGCAAGTTCAGAAACCCTAACCGCAGGTGGTGGGCGGCTGGGCAGCGCCGCCGCCGGCGAGTGCCAGGCGCCGCCGGCCCCGGCCGGCGTTGTCCCCGGCGCCGGAAACATGCCCGGCGCCGGCAGGGCCGCTGTCGGCCTCTGATGGGGTGAAGATCAAGCCCAAAAAGCCCCTTAAAAATCTGATTTTGCAGGGTTTTAAATCCGATTTGGGGCTCGATTTTGTAGCTCTCCGAGGCCACCATGGTGGCGGCTATCATGCCCGGTGTGTAGTGGTGACTATCACCAAGAGATCCGGGCATCCGGGCCGCCATCCCAACGCTTGGGAATCGTTAACGAAGCCGCCAAAGTACCCTAGTTCATCATCTCATGAAGAACTCCGAAAACTCCAAATAAAATCCGAAAAATTACAGAAAAATAATCAAATTATTTGTGTTCATCTTATGAACATGATTCCGTCATTTTAATCAGATTAAACGCATGGAATAACTCAAGAAAAATTAATTTCGGAAACCGAAACGGGACGAGAAACAGTGGAACCTGGCTCTGATACCACTGTTGGGTTTTCTCGGTTTCTCCGGATCGCTCACGCAACGGAAAACAAAATATTTACAGTGATCCGTTCCCGTTTTGAAATCTAAAATACAAGATAATCGGATTATCTTTTCCCACCGTGTGCGGATTCGAATCCGCAGCCATTTGGTTTCGTCGGTGTGACACCGCAAGCCGCGCAAGCGCCCGGCCTCTAGCGAAGTCCACGCGATCCTCCCCGCAACGGATATCCTCGAGTTCCTCGTTCTTCGCAGCCCACGAAGCCTCCGCCAGTCGCCGCAATGATCGCCGCAACACGCGGACGATTTTCCGTCGAACGGGATTCGTTGAAGTGGCGGAGCAGATCTGGATCTGCTTGGACGCCAGAGGAAGACAGAAACTGAGGAGGGGCGGCTAGGGTTAGCAGCAGCTTGGCCTGCTCAGCCCGTTCGCTATGTTTTATACTAATCGCGCGATTTTTCATAAAAACCCCTAGTTTGTATAAAACCCACTTATTTATCCATCGCCTTGAGAATCATTTGCGTGTGACCCTCTAGGCCCAAGTACCAGTCCAGTTAATGGCCCAACAAGCCCAGTGACTCCTCACTGGCTTTATTAATTGATTAATAACCCTTTATTAATCAATTAATCAATCGAATTGATGTCGCACATCGAATTCGACCGGGCCTCCGATCACGTTGGGTGCCAAGCAACACCGCGTGAACCCGGAAGGTATTTGGGGTTAAGTAACCCACTCTTGGAACCTTTCCGCCGACAGTTACCGCGTGGATATAATCTTTCATTCGTACTATGCTCTCGAGTCAACTCAGGGTATGGCGAGCTGTCAAACCCTAACCAGTCGACTCACTTGGATTGGATGCCGCTGATGAACATCAGAAAACTCCTTTTCCGATATTATCGTCCGCCCTGGCCAAGGACTTCCGCGCATCCTTCCTAGAACATTCTCTCTCTAAGTACCGAGAGCAAATGATTCCTTATTGACACACAATTCCCTTCGACGGTATTCCGCTGTACCCAATCCTTGGCGTATTAGAATCCTGTGGCTAGAGATTCGTAGACCAAGGTCAAAGTACAGAAGTCCACTGCCAAGGTGTCCTTGGTGTCTCAGGTCCGAGGACCATCCACGCAACTGCGACAATAGAATCAAGCTGGTTGACAGTGAGGTACAATACCATCCAGCGATTCAGTCGGATCAGTTCAGTGAACTCATTCTCCAATGAGCACCTACAGATTCGCCTTAGTGTCTCCACACAAGTGACTTATGAGACCAGTCACCCTCATCATATGAGCAGGAGTAATCTGTACTAGTCTAACCGGATATCCGATATCCTTCTCGGATATCCTCCGACTAGGAACGATGAAGAATATGTATGTTTAAGTGATCAGTCTCATTAGTATGATCTCATCATAATCTGATCACCATAGCACATATTCACGGACTTCATTATGAAACGATAATTAACGCGATTTACACATAATGAATATTATGCCATTTTATTAATACATGAACGAGATTTACATAGTTAGATTGGCTTGTAGGCCACCTAAAACTAACAGTTTCTTCATTTTACATCTTCATTAACCTTGCATTCTTCATCATCACTCCATGCAACACACACCACATCATCATTTTTCAAAACCTATTTGATTAAGGGGTTTCAAAAGCCATCCCAACAAGTAAGTTTGCTGTTTAGTTGCATGTTTAAAACTATGATTAGAATAGATACTACTTCTACTTAAGTTCTCATCATTTCTTCATTTCTCTTTCTATATTTCTTGCAAGGAACAAAGGAGAATCAAGGGAGGAAATCAATAGCACAAAATCATCAGGACTCTGGACGATCCTCAAATTCAACCTCAACAGTAAGAACAAAAGAAGAGAAAGGGCTCTCTTTCTTCAGCCAGTTGAAGAGGGGGAATCAAGGACTCAATATCTTCCGCGTTTAAACAGGTAGGCGATCAAACCTTCTTTTGGAACTTTTAAGTCAAAAGTTTCTGGCGATCACTTCACGTAGTTTTTTTTTAATCGGTTTATTTTGCACTTAAACAACATAGATTTTTCATGATAATCACACAATCATTTTAAGCACTCACAGGGGGACCGTGGCCTCACGGGAGGACTCCCGAGTCCGTCCGCCGCCTTAGTAGGAGGAAGTCAAACAAAGAAATCAAAAGCAAAAGCCACATTAAAGGCAAAAAGAAGCAAAAGCTTCCAGACCAAATGTCAAGTCGATAAAAGGAGGCAAATGAAGAAAAGGCCTATCAAGTCAAATCTCAAAACAAGGCCACAAAGAAAAGAAAAGAAAAAGAAAAGAGATCGGATCCCAACAGGTAATAGGGTGGAGGAAGGATAATTCCTGAGGTCACCTAACTCTCTCAAGCAGCTTATCTATTCATTCTTTTTATTTTGGGTGTTCTCTCTTCTTCTTAGTGAGGTTGAAGTGAACTAAGATTTAAAAGTTAAATGGAATTAATGACATGGCAAATTTAACTGTCACACTTCCCCAAACCAAACCCTCTTAGAAAAGAAAAGGTGTGTGAAGTCTAGTTGAAAGTTCTTTTGATCTGTGTACTATGCTGATTTTAGAGTCTATCAATTTCCCTTGAGACTTCGGGCTTAGGTCAACGCAAGCGGTTTACTGAATGGTACGACGCCGCTAATTCCGAGTTAGCTTCGTGCGGTTGGCCATTAGGGTTCCAAGGTGGTCCATCTTTCTACCCAAGTTGTGAGGAAAGAGACCTAGGTCGGGCAAATCATTTATTGTTGATATGTTTTTGAGAAGAATTTGTTGGTCGGGAGCAGCTGGAAGTCAGAGCATGGCATGACAGTATTGTCATCAGCATAAGACTTAACCGGGTGGGTTCTGGTCGAGGACTATTAACGACCCAAATTGGCTTAGGTATGCGCGTAGGACGCCTGGGGAGTTCAGCAAGGGACATTTCAAAATAAAAAAAATCACATATTTCAAAATCCAAAAAATTTAGATATTTCAAAATCCAAAAAAATCACATATTTCAAAATCCAATTTTTTTTACATATTTCAAAATCCAAAAAAATCACATATTCTAAAATAAAAAAAAACACATATTTCGAAATTCAAAAAAAAACACACACATACACACACACACACACATTCATCTATATGAATGCTTGTCATTTTGTACATATAAATTGCATATGCATGATTGCATGCCGCATATTTCTTTATTTCCTTATGTCTGTTTAATAAGACAAGGCCCCTTGACTCGTCGCCAAGGCTAGAATGGTATTCATCTTTTCGAGCAAGGGGCTCAAATAAACTATGAAAATAACATTCTTTCTCTGTGGTTTTGTGTAGGAACAGGCGATGAAGAAAAAACAAAAAAAAACAGTATAAAACCATCAGACGGCCAAGTTGATGGCCTTCTGATGCTTCAGACGGCGACAAGTCTGGCCTTCTGAGGGAATATACAGACGGCCAGATAGATAGCCTTCTGATGTAACTATCAGACGGCCCGATAGATGCCCTTCTGATGCTTCAGACGGCCACAAGTCTGGCCTTATGAAGGAATGTTCAGACGGCCAGATAGATGGCCTTCTGATGCTTCAGACGGCCACAAGTCTGACCTTCTGATGTAACCATCAGACGGCCAAATAGATGGCCTTCTGACACTTCAGACGGCCACAAGTCTGGCCTTCTGATGGAACCATCAGACGGCCAGAAAGATGGCCTTCTGATGCATCAGACGGCCACCAATTTGGCCTTCTGGCAAAATATTTTAGAAAAATTATAAAAAAATCTAAAAAATTTAAAAAAAATAACAAAAAAATAGAAAAATGTGTGCTTCTTACTTTATTGCTGATTCTAACATCTGATTTTGCAGGAACAAGAAGATTGAAGAGTCTGCATTAGTTTAGAAAAACTGGAGGCTAATAACTTAAGGCACATAAATCCGGAGTTCCCCTTTAACAAAAATGATGATGGATTCATGAGGTTTAAGTTATTTGAACAGCCTAGAATAAATCCTCCACTGTCTTGCATTCAATAGGTTTTTTATTTTAAACCCAGCACGGATCATCCATTCTTTCAGCATACCATTGCAGAGGAGGGTAGGGCCCTGTCGCCCTGTATTTTAATCATCCAGTGTTGGAATCTTTTTCTCGTCTGCGCAATGTTTTGATTAAGTCTTGGAATGCACCTTCCATGCCTTTGATTGTCATCCCTTAAACTCCTTCGACCGGACAGGTGTCCCATAGTGTGTCGGAGACTCGCGGCAATTGCCAGAGAACCTCCTGGGTTGTAGTTTATGCGTACACAACTCTTTCCCTTCATCATTCTTAGCTTGCGTCACCATTGTTGTCAGACTTTTAGTAAGTTCCACCTCGGGTGGAGTGGTCCAAAATAGGGCGTAGTGTCCGTACCATCCACTTATCAGTCCGCCGTGCTCTCCTGCAAAGAGGATGCCACAGAGGGGAAACTGTAGACACCCATTTTTGGCCCATTCCATAGACCGATTTGAGCTTTATTGTGTTGACGGGCCTTTGTGTTGATCTTTTTTGTCATTTCTCGCTCATTTGGACTCCTTGAAATTTAATTCTTTTTGTCAAAAAGTTTTGTCACAAAATGTTCATTTTAAAAAAAAAATGCAAGATTTCACGATTTTTATTTCATTTGGATTTTAAAAATATTTATTTTTAATATTTTTTTTTCAAGTCCATCAGGAGGCCAGAGTGTTGGCCGTCTGATCCTTTGATCCTTTAGATGGCCAGACTTGTGGCCGTCTGATGCTCAGACGGCCAGAAAGTTGGCCGTCTGAACATTCAGACGGCCAGGTTGCTGGCCATCTAATCACCCTTCAGACGGCCACCTTCTTGGCCGTCCAAAGGTCAGACGGCTAGGTTGCTGGCTGTCTGATACTTCAAACGGCCACCTCTTTGGCCGTCTGATTGTCTGGGTTTCCGTGACTATACAAATCTTTTTTACGCCTTTCTCTCGGATTTTTGACCATATCTTCCGCATTTTCTGACCCTAATGGATTAAGATGAAGGTGATTTAGGGCTTAGGTGTCAACTTTTGATTGGTTTTGGCTTAGATTTTGTTGAAGAGATCTCTATCCAATCTTCTTTATCCTCATCCATTAGCCCATGAAATGGGGGCTTCCTAGGGTTTTAACTCGACCTCCCTTGCCTATTTAAGCTCTCCTTCACCTTAGGAACGGGGCTGAGAGGGTTCACTAGGGTGAGGATAGCATTTTACATCAAAAGAGAGACAAAAGAGTGATTTTAAAGTCTAGCATTCAATCTCTTCTTTGGAGCTCGTGGGAAGAAAGCAACTATGGAGTCTTGGAGGCTCTAGGAAGGAAGAATGTGCCGTCAATCTTGTGCCCATGCAACACTCTCCTCAACGTCAAACAAGGAACCCTACTCTCCTCTCTCATTTTACTATTTTTTATCATTCTCTTCATAGTCCCATACTTGTATGCATCAGTCTAGGATTTTGTCCATGTTTAGATTCCATTTGCACACACATGCACTCATGATTAGGTACCGTAGATCCTTGCTAAGGAATTTGTTTTGATCCAAAACACCAAAAACAGGAAGGTGGGTGGCCATAACACTTGGTCACTCATCCTTCTCACCCACACATTCCGTAAGCTCACCTCTAATTGATACATTTCTTTTGCTTAATGAACGGATGCTATGCTAATTAAGAGTCTAATGGGTGTTTTAATTTATGTCTAATTTGCAGGAAATCAAGGCGTAAGGCCCCGTCTTCTTGGCCGGCCGGGGAGAAGGGAGTGTGGATTATAAATTCCGCTGCACATGGAGGCCTTGGAGTGTCATTCGCGATCAAGGTAGTCCCTCTGGGTTGAGGTAAAACACCCTGGTGATCACCATTTTAGTTCTTGGTGTTTTAGTTCATCAAGTCATTTTGTTCTTTATTTGTTTTTATCATTATCCTAATTTTGGGTTCGTGGCCACGGAGGTTGGTGTCTGCTTACCAGTTGAGCGTGGGGTCATTTCCGGCGCCTACACTTGACCTCTCCCCATCCCACTCCACCCAGCCATTTTCATGTGACACCTTGCCCCCTTCCAAAACAAACCCTTGAAACCTCCACCTACCTCCACTTCCCTTTCCAAACCCCTTCTACAACCTCCTGGCGCATACCCATCTCTTACTCTGTAGTTTCAATGCTTCAGCACCTTCCTAGAGTCCCAACAGTGCTATTATGTTCCTAACACCAAGCAGTCTTTAGAGAGTTTCTTCCGAGCATCTCCAACACCGTATTAGTAGGGACATCCTTGCCCTTTGGTCCGCCTGGTGAACCATCTTCTTCCGTTTCTTCTCGACGTCATCAGCGACCTGCGGAGGCCAACCTCCTGTTCTCCATCTCTACCACTGTCATCTGTGATAGTCCCACCAGTCCAAGGACATCCCGACATCTTTGGAATCGCTAGCTACAGTATCCGTTCAGATCTGTATCCGAGTTGCTGCAAGGACAAGGAACCCCATCCCACGACATTGCTGTGAAGATGTGGTCAAATTGGCAGCTTTCGTGCCCTTGCAATGTCCATTCTTCCCTTCCCTACGTTCCCCCTCCTACGTGAGGAGTAGTACTCTTGTAAGTTTCTCATCCTCTCCCCAAGTTCACTCTTCTTGCATGGGGATTTGATTTTGTTGTAATCCCGACTTCTAAAGTCTACATTGCCACTGCGTACGGGCTCATATGCACGCATCCTTGCTTACCCTCGTCCCTGAGCGAGACCAGTTTTTTAATTGGACATGGTTATTGGTCTGCCCTTTCTTTTTCTTGATTTCCAACTTATCTAGTATTCCTAGAAGCTCCAGCCAATGGAGATAGAGTGCTGAAACTCTATTTCATTTTTGCTATTTGTCGCTACCGTGAGGAGAGTGAGTGAAGCCCGTGCCCTTGCGTATGTGATCTTCCCAAGTTGATCCCAGGCATCCTAAGCCGAGGGTTAGTCTACCTTTGTTTCCCACTACACTCAGATTAGTGTGGGTTGATCACGAGCCATAATTGTTAGTATTAGATGGCCTACGAGCCAATCCGATACTATGTATTATTTAGTTTATTAATTTAATGACAATAATTCATAATTTGTTTAACTCAATCTCTGTTTATCGTATCACGATGAAGTCCATGAACATGTGCAATGGTCTTCTGATTATGATGAGATCATAATTATGGGACCGAAGACTTATAAACACATGTTCTTAATTGTTCTTAGTCGGAGGATGTTTGAGAATGACATCAAACATCCGGATAGACTAGTACAGGTTTCTTCAGCTCATATGATGAGGGTGACTGATCCTATAAGTCACTTGTGCGGAGACACTATGCTGGACCTGTAGGTGCTCATTGGTGAATGAGTTCATTGAACTGATCCAACCATGAATCGCTGGATGATATCTACTTAACTGTTAACTAACTTGATTCTTTTGTCACGGTTGCATGGATGGTCCTTAGACCTGAGACACCAAGGATACCTTGTTGGAAGGTTTCAGAACTTTGACTTCGATTAACGAATCCCTATCTATGGGTTATCAATAAGTCAAGTGATCGGGTTCAGAGAGATACCCTCGAAGGTAATTATGTGTTCAATACGGAATCATCCGCTCTCGGTAATAGGAGAGAGAATGTTCCAAAAATGATGCGTTGAAGTCCTTGGCCAGGGCGGACACTATATCAGAGAAGGAGTTATCTGATATAGTTTTGCGGCATCTAATTCAAGTGAATCGACCGGCTAGGGTTTAACGGTAAACCATATCCTAGGTTGATTTGGGAACATTGTATAGATGAAGGATTATATCAGCATGGTAACCATTGATGGAAAAGTTCCCATAGTGGGTTGCATAAACCTCAATGCCTTACGGGATCACGCGGTGTTGCTTGGCATCCAACGTGATCGGAAGCCCATCCAAATTTATTGTGGGACATTAAATTCAGCTGATTAATTAATATAAGGATATTAATTAATTCAATGAGTCCGTAAAGAGTTACTGGACTTAATGGACTATTAATTTGACTGGTATTTGGGCCTAGAGGATCACATGCAAAAGGTTTTCAAGTCGGTGGATTTTTTGACGGGGTTTCCGGATAAGTGTGGGTTTGTTTGAAAAATTGCATATCACTTATTATAAAAGTAATGTTGCTAGGTCAGGGGTCGGCAACCCTGACCTTGCTGCCCCCGTCTCTCTCTTCTCCTCTCTCTGGGCGCTTCCTACCTCTGGCCGGCCCCGGAGACTCCGCTCCGACTCCAGCCTGCTCCGCCTCCCGTCCGACGGGAATTCTGAATCTGCATGTCGCGGAGGGTTATGCGCAGCCAGATGGGATCTGCGGATGTTGCAGCAAGCGAGGAAGCGAGGACGATCTACCGAGAGGAAGATCGCGTGGATATCGCTAGAGGTCGGGCACCTGCGTAGCTTGCGACATTACACAAATGGAACCGGTTGAACGCGGATTCGAATCCACTCAAAGTAAATGTGATTTACCATTTAAGGTTTTTGTAAATCGAAACGGGATGGATCCGATCCCAATTCATTTTATCCCTACGTTTTGTTTGGATCCGGACACCAAGAACCTAACAATAATCCCATTCTACCATTACCAAGTCACCTCGGGTTTGGGTCGCATCGAGAGAGCATTTACGTTGTTAAGGGCTCGTTCTTGGAGTTGTATGCTTGTTGGTTTCTAATCCGTGAGTCTACCCTGCATCATTTTATTTATATTAATTTGGCGTGACTTTTCACAAAGGTCTCCAAATTAATATAAAACATACTTAAATACCATCAGCTGAGAATCTTTGTACGTGTGACCCTCCATGCCAAGTATCGGTTTGATTTTGGCTCAATAAGTCCATACATTTTGCTAGCTTAAATAACTAACTTAATCTCTCATATTAATTAATTAATCTATCGAATTAATCGCACATATTAATTACTCGGGCTTCTGATCAAGTTGGGTGTCAAGAATACCACATGATTTCAAAATGTAATAGGGTTTAGCAACCTACTCAAGGAACCTATCTGTCAATAGTTACTATATGGTTATAATCCCTACCAAATAATGCTCCCGAATTAACCTAGGGAGTGGTCAACTATCAAACCCTATTCGGTCAACTCAATTGGATTAGATGATGTTGTATTATATTAGAAAATTCCTTTTATGATATAGTGTCTGCTCTGGCCAAAGACTCTCACACATCATTCTAGGAGCGTTCTCTCTCTAATTATCGAGAGCGAATGATCCCATGTTGAACACTCAATCACCTACGGAAGTATTCCACGAACCTGATCACTTAACTAATTAGGACCCTATGATTAGAGATCCATAAGCTAAGGTGAAAATTTAGAAGTCCACCGACAAGGTGTCTTTGGTGTCTCAAGTCTAAAGACTAACTACGCAACTATGACATTGAATCAAGTTGGCTGATAGTCAGGTAGATTATCATCCAGCGATTCAAGTCGGATCAGTTTAGTAAACTCATTCTCCAATGAGCACCTGTGTGTTTGCCATAGTGTCCCTACACATGTGACTATAAGACCTGTCACCGTCATCATATGAGTAAGTATAACCCACACCAGTCTATCTAGATATAAGATATCTTATCTCTAATGTCCTACGACTAGGAACATTTTAAAAATTGTGGTCAGAAATATTGGTCTCATTATCACAATCGCAATGCGATCTAATATTCACATATAATACAACGGATTTCATTATGCAGTTAGTTAAATTCTAATATTCATAATAAATTAATTGTCATTTATTAGTGAACTAGAATGTATATAGGTGTCTGATGATTAGCTTTGAGGACACCTATTTCCAGCAACCACTACATTAGAGTTTACAAAGTTAAAATTTTTTATTGGAACTCCCATCCACCTTCCTCTGGAAGTTGCATTGCTATTGACACCATTGATTAACAACATCGTTGGGCCATGCACACAATATTGATGGCTTCAACCTTAATTAGTAATCTCCTACATGCCACTGGGTTGACTGCAGCATCAATAGGCCTTTAGTGCATTGCTTTATCACTTTGGCATTTATGAGCTTTGCAAGTGGTGCTAAGTTGTTCTCACCATTAGCAGGCCCTACACACACCACCAGATTGGCTTTAGCATTAGTGGGTCTTCATTATAAATGTCATCCAGTTAACTTTGGCATTGATGGGTTTATGAACTTTGTAAATGTCATTGAGTTAACTTTGCCATTCACAAGTAGAAATTACAATATTAGCGACAGATTATTCGCGACGGCTAGAAAGGCATCGCTGTTATAATATTATTCGCGATGGCTAAAAAAGCCGTCCTGAATAACATTATTCGAATGGCTAATACAAAAGTCGTTGTGAATAATATTACTAGCGATGGTTAAATGTCATTCTTTGCTATTATAATATTATTCGCGACAGCTAATAAGAAAATCGTCACGAATAATATTATTAGCAACGGTTGAAATGCCATCCATCAATTTTATAATTTTATTAGCCATGGCTACAGAAAAGTCATCGTTATTATAATATTATTCGTGACGACTAAAAAATGTCGTCGCGAATAATATTATTAGGTATGGTTGAAATGCAATCCATCGCTATTATAATATTATTAGTAACGGCTATAAAAAAGTTGTTGCTATTATAATATTATTAGAGACAGTTACTTCTACATAATAAACCCTATAATTAATTTAGTATAGTATAGTTAAATACGTAATTAAGTCATATACTTAAGTACGTAAAATATTATCTAAGCATATTGTAAATATAGACATACTAAGCAAATATATAATATAAACATAGCTAAATATACTTAACTAAGTATATTAGTTACCTTAAATATATTGGTTATAGTTAACTAAATATTATATTACTAAATATACTGATAAGTATATATTTATCTAGTCATTATTAGTTAAAACTAACGTAAGTATAGTTAAATATAGCATATTTATGTGCTTAACTAATGTGGTTAAAGTGAAATTAATTATCCTAACTAATAAAATTATTATGTAAATATTAAGTATATACAAATATTGCTATATAGAATTGCTTAAGCACATAATTAATATAGTTAAATATTAACCAATACAAAATAGTTAAATATATAGCATAGTTAAGCATAGTTAACTTAGTATGACGTAGTTAATTATATGATATAGTTATATAATTAAATATAATTAATTAATTATGCAACTTAATTAATAAACTGAAATAATTATTTTACATACTTAAACAAATATTAGGAGTGTACAAGTATCGACATCTCTCTTTTGTCTCGAGGTCTCTCATCTCTGTTTTCATGCAATTACATCGCAATGCACAAGTGTATGGCCATAATCAAAATATTTAAATATACGTTATATTAGTTAAATATATTGGTATAAATAGTTTTATTAAATAAATATATAACGTAAACATAGTTATACTAAGTAGATATTTAGTATAGTCAAATACAATTATACTAAGTTAAACATAAGCAAATATTTAGTATAGCTAAAATATATGTACTAAGTTAAACATAGTTATACTAAGTCAATATTTAGTTTAGTTAAATATAGTTAAATTAAGTAAACATTTAGTAGTATAATATAGTTAAATATATTTAACTTAATATAATATACTTAAATATATAATTAATTTACATAATTAACTATATACTAAATTGGTTAAATATATTAATATAAATATTGTTATACTAAATAATTATATAGTATTAACATAATTATACTAAGTAAATATTTAGTATAGTTAAATATAGTTATGCTAAGTAAATATTTAGTATAGTTAAACATAGTTATGCGAAGTTAAACGTACTATAGTACTATTTAGTATAGTTAATATATAGTTAGTTAAATAAATTTAATATAGTACTATTTAGTACTATAGTATGTTTAACTTCGCATAACTAGGTTTAACTATACTAAATATTTACTTAGCATAACTATATTTAACTATACTAAATATTTACTTAGTATAATTATGTTAATACTAAATATTTACTTAGTTATATTGAATATAGTTATACTAAGTTAATATTTAGTATAGCTAAAAATGGTTATACTAAGTTTACTTAATATAGTTTATACAAACATGCACTATATTAGTTAAATATATTAGTATAAATATAGTTATACAAAATAAATATATGACATAAACATGGTTAAATTTATTTAGTATAGTTAAATATAGTTATACTATGTTTAACATGGTTATACTTTTTTTAGATTAGTTAAATATATTAGTATAAATATAGTTATGCTAAACAAATATATAACATAAACATAGTTATGCTGAGGAAATATTTAGTATAGTTAAATATAGTTATACTAAGTAAATATTTAGCATAGGAAATAAAATTATACTAAGTAAATATTTAGCATAGTTAAATATAGCTATGCTATGTAAATATTTAGTATAGTTAAATATAGTTATATTAAGTAAATATTCAGTATAATATAATATAGTTAAATATATTTAACTTAGTATAATATAATTAAATATATAGTTAAGCTACATAATTAACTAAGTATATTTATAGTATAAAATTAATTAAATATACTTAACTAAGTATATTAGTTAAGCTAAATATATTAGTTATAGTTAAAATATAATATTACTAAATATATTAGTTATAGTTATGCATTATATAATTTAAATATATTAGTATAACTATAATTATACTAAGTAAATATATAACATAAACATTTTTAAATATACTTACCAAGTATATTAGCATATTATTTTAAGTAATACACTTAAATATATATTATGCAACTATTAAGTATATATATATATATATATATATATATAAGATTTGAGAGGCTTAGACTGTTATACCCCTTACTTTTACAATAATTAATTTAAATTAGACAAATTAATCGGCAAGCCGGGGCATGTTTGGGCCATTTTTGTACACCCGATACTTTGTAATCCGGGGCCTTAGCTCCCGTTTTTCGAATATATAAGACACGTTTTTATTATACATGAATGTCGATTTTAAGTTAATCCGAGTATAGCTCGTCCAAAATTCTTTTGTGCATGTCTTCTTAGAATCAGGTTGTCTCCAGTGTTGCTCTCGTAGTCTTAAACTTAGTAAAACCACTCCCTTTATGGTTTGCTTGGCCGAGGGTGTACTCGGCCTGGCCCGCATGGACTTGGAGCGAACTCAGAAATAGCATTATTTCTTATAGGACTTGTATTTGCCACTCCTGATATGGTTTGCACGGTCGAAGCCGCTCTCGGTATAGTTTACAAGGTCTTAGAGAAAGTGCCGCTCTCTATACAGTTTGCACGACCGAAGCCGCTCTCGGTATAGTTTACACGGTCTTAGAGATAGTGCCGCTTCCGTTACGGTTTGCACGGCCGAAGTCGCTCCCGGTACGGTTTACACGGTCTTAGAGATAATGCTGCTTCCGATATAGTTTGCATGGCCGAAGCCGCTCCCGGTACGGTTTACAAAGTTTTAGATATAGTGTCTTGGATTTGCCCTTAATTGATACCTTTGTATTAAATTGTTTACATTCCGACGAAGCCGAGTGTGAATTTTACATGAATAAGGTACTTACTTGAAGAGTATTGGTTGGATTCTTGCAAAGACTTCCTAGTTAAGCTTAACTAGGAGTAGTAGGCGGTTGGCTGACCTCCTTGATAAATTTCCGTTTCTAAAGTCAATTGCTCTGAAAAAAATAAGAATAAAATAAAATAATAAAATATTATTTGCAACGGCAAAAAAAAGCAGTCGTGAATAACATTATTCGAACGACTAATAAAAAAGTCATTGTGAATAATATTACTAGCGACAATTAAAATGTCATCCGTTGCTATTATAATATTATTCACGACAGTTAATAAGAAAGCCATTGCGAATAATATTATTAACGACGCTTGAAATGCCATCCGTCGCTTTTATAATTTTATTATCGATTGTTATAGAAAATTCATCGCTATTATAACATTATTCGTGACGACTAAAAAAATTCGTCGCGAATAATATCATTAGGTAGGGTTGAAATGCAATCCGTCGCTATTATAATATTATTAGTAATGGCTATAAAAAAGTCATCGCTATTATAATATTATGAGAGACAGTTACTTCTACCTAATAAATCATATAATTAACTTAGTATAATATAGTTAAATATGTAATTAAGTTATATACTTAAGTAGATAAAATATTATCTAAGCATATTATAAATATAGACATACTAAGCAAGTATATAATATAAACATAGTTAAATATACTTAAATAAGTATATTAGTTAACTTAAATATATTTGTTATAGTTAATTAAATATGATATTACTAAATATACTGATAAAGTATATATTTATCTAGTCATTATTAGTTAAAACTAACATAAGTGTAGTTAAATATAGCATATTTGTGTATTTAACTAATATGGTTAGAGTGTAATTAATTATCCTAAATAATAAAATTATTATGAAGACATTAAGTATATAAAAATATTGCTATATATAATTGCTTAAGCACATAATTAATATAGTTAAATATTAACTAATACAAAATAGTTAAATATATAGTATAGCTAAGCATAGTTAACTTAGTGTGACATAGTTATATAATTAAATATAATTAACTAATTATGTAACTTAATTATTAAACTTAACTAACCAAGTATTTAACTAATTAAGTTTTACACACTTAAACAAATATCAGTAGTGTACAAGTATCGACAACTCTCTTTTGTCTCCCAAGTCTCTCCTCTTTCTTTTCAAGCAATTACATAGCAATGTAGAGGTGTATGGCCATAATCAAAATAATTACCTATACATTATATTAGTTAAATATTAGTATAAATATAGTTTGATTAAATAAATATATAACGTAGGTATTTAGTATAGTAAAATGCAGTTATACTAAGTTAAACATAAGCAAATATTTAGTATAGCTAAATGCATATATATACTAAGTTAAACATAGTTATACTAAGTCAATATTTAGTACAGTTAAATATAGTTAAATTAAGTAAACATTAAGTAAATATTTAGTATAGTTAAATATAGTTATGCTAAGTAAATAATTAGTATAGTTAAACATAGTTAGTAAATATTTAATATAGCTAAATATAGTTATATTGAATAAACATTTAGTATAGTTAAATATAGTTATACTAAGTTAAACATAGCTATACTAAGTAAGTATTTAGTATAGTTAAATATAATTATACTAAATAAATATGCAACATAAACATAGTTATACTAAGTAAATATTTAATCTAGTTAAATATAATTATACTAAGTAAATATTTAGCATAGTTAAATATAGAGTTAAATATAATTATACTAAGTAAATATTTAGCATAGTTAAATACAATTATACTAAGTAAATATTTAGCATAGTTAAATATAGCTAAACTAAGTAAATATTTAGTATAGTTAAATATAGTTATACTAAGTATTTTTATATTATATATTTACTTAGTATAACTATTTTTATACTATAAATATACTTAGTTAATTTTGTAACCTAATTATATATTTAATTATATTATACTAAGTTAAATATATTTAACTATATTATATTATACTAAATATTTAGTTAAATATACTTAACTAAGTATATTAGTTAAGCTAAATATATTAGTTATAGTTAAAATATAATATTACTAAATATGTAGTTGAGTACATATAAATATTTAATTGGTATAGTGAAGTATATGGTAATAGTTAAATATACTTAACTAAGTATATTAGTTAAGCTAAATATATTAGTTATAGTTAAAATATAATATTACTAAATATGTAGTTGAGTACATATAAATATTTAATTGGTATAGTGAAGTATATGGTTAACTAATGCACTTAATTGTTTAAGCATCTAGTTATGTATTATATAAGTTAAATATATTAGTATAAATATAGTTATACAAAGTAAATATATAACATAAATATTTTTAAATATACTTACTAAGTATATTAGCTAAATATATTAGCATATTATTTTAAGTAATACACTTAAATATATATTATGCAACTACTATATATATATATATATATAAGATTTGAGAGGCTCAGAGTCTACGGAGCCTACGTCCTCTCCAACTAGTAGTCTGTTAGTACATGTCCAATTAATATTGAAAAATGAATAACTAGCAGTCTCTTATTACAACAAGCTAAATATCTAATTTTTAGATAGCGATTTCTTTTCACCTCATCCGTCTAAATCTATCGTTATGTTAAATTTTTATTGTCAAAACTAAGGTTTGTTAGTTTTCGAAAAAGACTTCATTTGATCTCATGCCATTGATAACTAGGTTAAAATAGGAACACCTTTCAAATAACATATTATACTCTATAGTTCTAAAAAATCTCTAAACATCTGAAGATAAAAAGAAATATCAAAATTAAAGACCCCTCATCAAGTAACTTTTGGACCAATTGAATGCAAAATATTTTTCAATATTTTATCATATCAAGGGTTGAGGGGCATAATTTCACTGGCCCATTTGCTAGGTGGGCCGGCCTGCTAAGGAATGCCCTTGTCCGCTATCAAAGTCTGATGGGCTTTTCAACTGACAGGCCTATGAACCTAGACTCTAACAAGGAGCACCCCAATTCGAGATGAACTTCAATGTCCTAGGGGCACTAGAAAACTTTCTACTAAAGGAACTCTCCTCTCAATCAACTTTAGAACAGATAAGAAAAGTCAGAGTACCGTTCTGTCTAGGGATTAGACCAAATTTCTAGTAACACACTCTTCGATTGGACTCAGTTAGTGCCTTAGATTTGCCCCTATAAAAGGGACCTCCTGTACCTTTAAAAAAGGTACATCCTGTACTAGATCCTCTACCTTCTCCTTGTTCCTCCACTCTCTGACTTAGGCATCATAGGGGGTTCCCCTGTATCGCAATCGGAGTCTTCTCTGACCTAGTGTCCATTTTGTCGAAGTGCGAGGAGCTTCTGTGATCCAAGGAGCCCTGACTGTCTGATCTAAAGCCAACGAATCTCCTACAGACGGTGCCAAAAAGATGTTGGGTCGGAGATTCGTCTGCTCAAGATCAGACGGTCAGGGCTCCTTGGATCACAGAAGCTCCTTGTGCTCCTATAAAATGGACACCAGGTCAGAGGAGACTCCGGTTGCGGAGGAACCCCCTCCGATGCTTAAGTTAGAGAGTCGAGGAATAAGGAGAAGGTAGAGGATCCAGTGTAGGACTGAGGGTACCAGGGGTCCCTTTTATAGGAGCAGAACCAGAGGGCAGACGAGCTAGCCAAGCTAGCTTCCTCGACCCAACTGATTGGTCGGTCAGTCTTTGTTGAAGAAGTCTTGAAATCCGCAATAAGCCCGGTGGACCTGGTGGAAGTCTCCCAAATCAATTAAGAAGAAAACTAGATGACCCCCATCATTGAATATCTAAAGAGTGGGCGGCTACCTAGTGATTGGACGGATTCAAGGAGGACTCAATACTAGGCCCCCAAGTTTACATTGGTCGGCAAAGACCTTTATCGGAGATCACTGACTACCCTTCTTCTCCAATGCCTAAGGCCGATAGAGGCCTTCCAAGCTATTGCAGAAGTTCATGAGGGAATATGCGGTAGCCATGTCGGGCTGCGTACTCTAGCTCGAACTCTTCCTCGCCATGGCTATTGGTGGCCAACTCTTACCCACGACTGTATGGAATATGCAAGGAAGTGTCTGGGTTGCTAGGTTAATACCCTAATCCCTAGGCTACCCGTAAATGAAGTACAAAGTATCGCCAAGCCTGCCTGTTCGCCATATGGGGGGTCAACATCTTGGGGCCTTTTTCCAAGACCGCCGGACAATGGAAATTTATGGTGGTTGCCATTGACTACTTCACCAAGTGGCTTGAAGCGGAAGCCTTAGACAACATACGAGATGACATCGTATGAAAATTCTTCCTACGCAATGTCATTTTCAGATTCGACATTCCCAAAGTGCTTGTCACTGACAGTGGCTGGCAGTTTACTAGCTTCTGGTTCCCTGACCGCTGTAAAGATTTTAATATACAGCATTAGTTTTCCTCAGTGTCACATCCACAGGCCAATGGATTAGTAGAAAATGTAGATAGGACTATCATGAAAGGAATCAAGGCTCACTTGCAAAGGGGAGGAAGCTGGCTAGAAGCCCTCCCCAAGATTTTGGTCCTTTCTAGCCACAACTAAGACCACCACAGGAGAAACTCGTACCACTTGGCCTACGGTACGGACACCGTTATCCCCCTAGAGATAGGCCCACCAACAGCTTGGACAGAAGGGTTCGATGAGGCAAATAACAATCAAAAGTCGTGGCAGAACATGGACTTGATCGAAGAAGCTAGAGATGCATCCCGAGTACGGGCCATCAACTATCAGTGAGCAGTTGCATGTTGGAACAACTCCAGAACCTGACCAAGGATCTTCCACCCTGGAGACCTAGTCCTACGGAGCGTGCAAGCATCCAAGTCGCTTGAAGCGAGAATAAAGCTCGCACCCAACTGGGAAGGACCATAGAAGATCACCAAGAGCTACAGAAATAGAACATAAAGGCTCTCCCACCTTGACAGCCGGTTGATTGAAAACAAGTGGAACACAAGCACTTGCATCTCTTTTTCAATTGAATTTACTTTGATGTTTCTACTATTGATTATCAATATAATGAATTTTGTCATATGAATTGTCTAGCACCAATTGATCATGCAAAAAGACGCGGCATTCACCAAAGGCGTCCGATCTCCTTAGCAGTTACAACTACAAGAAAGGGGCTCCCCACCTTAAGATGGGATAAAACTCGTCCGATCCCTCTAGCAGTCACAACTATAGGGAAGGGGCTTCCTACCCTAAGATGAGATAAAACTCGTCTGAGCTCTTAGCAGTCACAACTACAGGGAAGGAGCTCCCCACTTTAAGATGACATAAAACTTGTCACTAGCAAGGCATTATCTTCAGAAAGTCCTTGACATAGCCCTTCGGGAATAGGGTCAGTAACAAAGTGCAACCAAGTCATGGAGAACAGCCACTCCCCACCGGCCGAGCAGTCGATCAAAAAGTAGGCCTCCTTCCACCCTAGTAAGGGAAAACCCGAGGAGATGGTGAAGGGTCCTTGGTCCCCATGGCTCAGGAACTGAAGGAAGCCGCGCACTCCAGGGATTGCACACTGGCGAAAGCTGAAAAGATGATAGAACACGTCAACTAAAGCCCCAACATGACCATAACAACGTACCAGGATGTTGAAAGCCATGGCCAAATGCAAGGAGTTCGACAGGATTTGGGTGAGAGCCACGGCGAAAAATTGGAACAACTCCATGATAAAGATAGAGAATAGGGGCCGGAAGCCCACCTAAAACATGGCCTAGGTGGCCATAAAGGATCTAGGGCTGCCCAAGTAAAGGCGACCTTGCACTGATGGCACACGAAACGCGAACTCAGTCAGGATCCAGTACCGATCCCTTAGCCTGCGAAGGGAGTCGGCTGCAACTGTAGAAGCCTTAAGGCTGGCTTGATCTGCGGCTACTCCATGGGCATAATTTGAAGCCATCTCGACCAAGCAAATATGAGGAAAACTATTCGGGAGGAAACCGCAAAAGCAACTGCGGGTCTACTCCTCCCTACGCCCCCCCTTCTATAAGAACAAGATTGGGCACTGTGTACTTGCAACCAACTGACAATAAGTACGGAAAAGCAGCAACCATTTTGACCAGATCATAAAGAAAAAATAAAACCTGGAAACTATGAAAAGGAGTACAAGCAGGCTAAGAAATTGTATCATTTCTTTTTGACTAAAAGACCAACCAAACAATAAGGTAATTATAGAAGGAAGGTTTGATGAGCCCAAAAAAAGAGAAAAATACAGCTACTGTCGAGCCACGCCATCCTCCTTGGTGCCTTCCTGAGGAGCAGTCGCATGTTTGCCCTAGGCTGCTTCGGCATTTGCCAGACCCTTATTGTACCCCGTTTGGTAAGCAAAGCCGTGCTTTCGACGCCTATCTTCTTCGCATATTCGTCTAGCTCTCGTTGGAATTATCTGGAAGCTCTGTATGCGATGACTCCTGCAACGAAGCCTTCTTCATGGGCCGCGGCCACACGAGCGTCCATTTCTCGGCGCAAGGCATCCATCTCCCATCGGAGCTTGGCCAAATCCTCGTCTGATCACCTCATTGTGACCTCTGCCTTTTGTAAGGCCTCGGACCGACGGGCCTCCTCCCACAAACTCTTGCCTAAAGCCACCGCATGGAAGACAATCTAGGATGCCAATGAAGAAATCTTCATAGACAGCTCGTCACCGGATGGGTTCCAGGACTGGGAGTCTGCTGGCGGTTTGACAGAGAAAGAGTCCAGGACAGCATCTTGCTGCGCAGCTGCCGCCAGTTTCTGCTCGGCGATCGAGGTCAAGGCCTCTCCCGCGAGGCCATTCCTCGCTTATTCCCGGGTGGAGAGCCTAGCCACATAGAGCAAGAAAGAATCTTCAGGCTTCTAGGTCGCGCCAGACGAAATGCCTCCGCCTGAGCCTCTGCCTCAGTAACCATTGCAGCCAGGAGGTCTCTGCCCTCTGCTGTAAGAGGATGCATTGAAGGGCGGGTACTCCTGTCGCCCCCTTCCTCGAGCGACGACCTCGTCGTTGCTCGGGGGATTGGAGAAACACACGTTTCCCCCTCGACTACCGCTGGCTCCTCAGGCTCCATGACTCAGGGATAGTCCACCTCGGCCCTCGGCTCATCGCCGGCCGTTTTCCCTACAATAATAGAGAAGATCTACGTTCAGCGACCAAGCAATTCGTCGGTTGACTGAGCGGCATGGTAAACACATCAGGAGCAAGGGACGTACCTGTTTGCTGTTTACCCTGGTGAAGTCTTTCCAGCGGTCGGGGGCTCAGAGAATGTACATCTCCCATCGAGGGAGAATGCACGATCGCCTCCGAGGGGGATGCTGCCAATTCTTTCGATTTGGCCCCCTGGCTTTTTGAGGAGGAGGATCAGACGTCCTCGACTGCTATGGCATCTCCCCGACCGTGCCACCCTCCTCACTCTCTGTCTCTTCACCTTCAACTGCAATCCCCGCAGAGGCTGACACCAAATCATGCGAGGAGAGAGAGCTCATCGCCTCTGGGCTGCCCTACTTGGGTTCCTCGAATGCGATTCCCCTCTGCATTAGTTGGGCGAGGGGGAGTTCAGATTCGAGTGACCCCACGGTCCCTTCTACCTGCGGGACCGCTTGAGACGCTGCCAAGACAGCCGCAACATCTTGGCTCCTCTCTCGCCAACGCCAGTGGGGCTTGTCTGGACCGGGTTGTGAGATTAACACCTTTTCGTACCCCGGCCTAGGGCATGGAGGGAACAAGAAAGGATTGGATGTACTTGTAGTCACTTTATCGGCTCTCCTCTTGCTCCGCCTTTTGACATCAAGGTAGATGAACACTCAGACTTTCTCGGGTTCGACCATCATCACCACTGAGGCCCCTTTTGGCTCCTGAAGGGGAACCGCAATCAAAACTTCCCCCTTCCCAGACTGTGGAGATAGGCGCCGACACCTAGACATGAAAGCGGATGTGGATCAGTAGTGAACAAAAAACAAAGGAGAAAAACCAAGATATGCATTAGGGAAAACATTTACCCGAGACCGGCAGGTCGCTGAGACCTGCCGCCAGTAACCTCTCCTCCGTTACCACATTGACAATTTTTGGAGGAATCACTTGTTGGATAGTTGTGACCACCCGGGCTTCATCCACCAGCATCAAGACCAGTAGCGGGTCTATCGACGGCTTGACGGAGAGATCGCGGAAGGTGACGAGGAACGGCAAGCGCTCCCCCTCTCGCTCTGTCACCCAGAAGAAGCACTCCTTCCTATGGGGAATCTTGCTGAAGGCAATCAGATGGAATAGAGCCTTCTCGTGGGCCTTGAGCTGGATGAACCCTCCCTCTTTGGCTGGAAGATGAGGTGAAGCATCACCGGTGAAGGCTCTGGACAGCTGAGCTCCTTCGCTCGGATGAAGAAGCCAATGATCAGCCGCCACGAGTTTGGCATTCTCGTCCTGGCGCAAGGTGGAGGTAGTTCAGAAGCCGCTCCACGCACGGCAGTAACGACAGTTGGAAGCCCACCTCGAACATGGCCTCGTAAGCCATGAACGAACGACTCCTCTTATCGTATATCTGCTCATCGCCACGAGGAACAGTTAGTTTGTACTCCTGCGGGATGCTAAATCTTGAATGAATGTCCACCAGGCACCTTTCCGAATAGATCGACGACTGCATCGCCTTGTGGTCAGCTTTAACCCCTCTGGCATATGGCATGTCCCTTGTTACTTGCCCCGCGCAGCGAGCCATTGGGATGCAAGAAACAAGGAAATAGATGGGCTCGGGGGCTCAAAGAAGGAAAGTTCAAGCAGAGGGATTAGACAGAAGACTCGAGTGGAGATGAGGTTTTGTTCCTATCCTAAGGGGTTTATATCCACTTATGCACCTTGCAAGAAGTGTAAGGATTGAGGTTTCGGGTACAGTCATCGGGTCGGTTTCGGAGCCGGACCCCTTGGTTTGGGCCCTGGTGGGTCTGGGGCATGCCTTCTCAATGACGTCTGGGATGCACGACACCATTTAGAATGGCGTTGGGTTGTACGGACGCTATTTAGGTAGCTTACTGTTGTGCCATGTGGACGGGTGTTGGGGAACGTGTGTACGGCCCCGTCCTGTCGGCTAAATGGCGTTTGTCAAGGACGACGCGATTTCACCTGTTTCGATTTAACACCCCGAGCCTTCCCTCCTTTCTCTCATTCTCTCCTTCTCACTCTCTCTCTTCCCTCTCTCCGATCCCCTCCGTTTCCCCCTTTCCTTTCTCCTTTCCCTTCTTCCTCTTCCACCACTCCAACACCCCTCTACCTCTCACCACTACCACCACCACCTCCTCTGTGGCACTTCATTCTCCGGGCGGCGGCTGATGTCCCGGCGGAGTAACGGCGTCCACGGCGGTACCGGCAGCGATTTGCGGTGCAGCGGTTTGGCAGCACGGAGGTAGGAGGAGTTCAAGTGACCGGTAGGGGGACGATCCTTGCACGTGATTTGGTTGTGTTATCCATGTTCCCGCTTTGAAGCATGCGACGTGTATGGAGATTTGAGTAGAATGAGTATGTTTAAGGTGCTTTTTAATGAAAATGGTCATTTTTATGAAATGAGAATTAGTGCGTTTCAAGTGGTAAATTGGATTCTCCCTTCATTTCCTATTTTTGGGGTAATTTTGGGGGAGAGGAAACCCTGTTTTGAGGCTTGGGAAAGATTGCTGGAAACCAGATTTCGGGCTCTGAATGGCATCGGGCTAGGGCGACGCCATTTGAAATGGTGATTGCCTAGGGTGACGTCATTTAGGCCAGATTTGTCCCGAGAGCAGTTTTTGTGGGAATGAGTTCTGTTTTGAATGGCGTCTGGAAATAGCGACGCCATTTGAAATGGTAACTCGGATGACGCCATTTAAGCCAGAACCCCATTAATCCATGAAATTAATATGTGTTTACATTGTTAGATAGTTCGGTTAAATGCATGCTTGAAATCGTACATCGAGGTCGAGGATTTCTGTATGAACAGATCACATTGTGTTTGTATTTATGCGATCATAGACCTAGAACGTTTATGGTTTGTATTTGACATCTTGTGTCGGTGTGGGAGGGACGCGGTGTCCATGTGGCATTGATGATGTACCGGTGGAGGAGGGGTATATGTTAGCGTTTCACTTATGGCTGGGGGAAGCAGAACTACCTAGAGCTAGAC
Organism: Zantedeschia hybrid cultivar; assembly: GCA_030544215.1. Classification (NCBI taxonomy): domain Eukaryota; kingdom Viridiplantae; phylum Streptophyta; class Magnoliopsida; order Alismatales; family Araceae; genus Zantedeschia; species Zantedeschia hybrid cultivar. Next base: position 50,569,169 of record JARZZO010000009.1, read on the forward strand.
AGGCCGAAGTAGCGTTTTATCCGAGGGGTTGCTGTTTGGAGTCGGGTTTGGTGCTGCTGGAGTTTACCCTTTCACCACTGGGCCTGATGTAACCTGAGATATCGAGGTTACGAGTGGTACCGTTTGCCCTTTGGCCTGATGTGACTCGGAAGGTTAGGGTTACGGGTAGTCCCTATAGCTTCGGCTTGAGGGGGGTTTCGCTGGTCCCCAGGGACCTCGTGAAGCACCTAGGCCTGGCGTTGAGGGAAGTCCAGTCAATAGGACAGTGGTCTAGGCTGCTTTTGTGCACACGTGACTGGGTGGTGATGGTTCACTAATCCCAGTTAGTTCTAGTTTAGCTCACTGCCTTACCCTACAATGTCCGGAACATCTTAGGGGTGGACAGGCGTAGGTGTTGGTGGTGTTGTGAGGTGCCGTTTATACACGTTCGGCAGTGTGGTTTGTGTGTTTAGCTGGATCTTTAGGTTACTTGAATTGCTTAGTGCCTATTGCATTACGAATGCATATGTTTTATATCAGAATTTGAGAATCTTTGGGAGCTGTGTTTACTGCTTTACTTAAATTGCCTTCATTTTGTATTGTTGCACTTGTGGTGCGTGTGTGGGAGGCGGGGATCGGGTGATCCCTACTGAGCCTAATTTTGGTGTGGCTCACTCCCTACGATTTCAGGTGTGGACTTCTCGGCGAGTGTTGGCGTGTGGTGTTCTCCTTGGTGTGCGGGCCAGTAGCTATCTCGGTTCCGGGGTATGCCTCGATGTTGTTGCACTTTTCTTCTGCTTGTACTTATTTAATTCCTTGGACCTTGTAATTGTTGTTTGACTGTGTACGGACATTATTATTTTACTTCCTGCGCACTTGTACTTTCTATAAGGTCCGTGAGATTGTTATATTTAGCCTTGTTTAACGCTTACTTCTCTAGACGTGTCGTTTGATATCCAGGTATGAACCCGTAGATAATGATCCGATACCCATTTAGTAATCGGGTCTCCGATTATAGGGTGGCGGGTCGTTACAAGAAGCGTCCGTTTGGTATAAACATTTCGCCTCCCTTGACAGATGAAAAGACCCCTGCCTTGGGCAAGGGCGACCATCGAACGGATGTCCACATTTGGATGTGACACATGTATCTTTCAAATCATGACCTTTCGCCCTAAGGCGAAAGGGCAGACGTTCTTCGCCGACATTGATGCGCCGGCCCACTCACGGTTCGGTTGTTCCAAAGGCCGCACCTTTACTCTTCGGAGCAGGGGGGCCAGTGATTGGGTCCGATTTCACTGGCCTATATGCTAGGTGGGCGGGCCCGCTAAGGAATGCCCTTGCCTGGTACTAAAGTTTGATGGGCCTTTCAACCTGTAGGCCTATGAACCCAAGCTCTAATAGGGAGCGCCCCAATCCAAGATGAACCCCAATGTCCTAGGGGTGCTAGGAAACTTTTTACCAAGGGAACTCTCCTCTAGATAAACTTCGAAACAGATAAGGGAAGCCAGAGTCCCGTCTCGTATGGGGATTGGACCTAATTTCTCACAACAGGCTCCCCGAGCAGACTCGATTACTGTCTCATATCTGTTCTTATAAAAGGGACCCCTTGGTACCCTCAGAAACGGTACGTCCTACGCTAGATCCTCTACATTCTCCTTGTTCCTCCACTTTCTGACTTAGGCTTCAGAGGGGGTTCCCCCGGATCGCAACTGAGGTCTCCTCTGACCTGGTGTCCTTTTTGTAGGAGCGCGATGAGCTTCTGTGATCCAAAGAGTCCTGACTGTCTGATCTGGAGTGGATGAATATTCGACCCAATAAGGGTTTAGAAATTTTCTATAAAATATAGCTTGCAGTTCGAAAGATATTTATGCTTTAACTAAGGGTATTATTGGTATTCTCATTTGATAACACTTCGTTAGTAACAAAATATGATATGCAGAATAATGCTATTTTAATTCAAATTAAATTCAGATGAAACACTCTATTAAGATATTACATGTAAATATCTATCATATAGGAGGTTTTTGTAAATATGAAATCTTATAAGGGATTATTTGCTCAAATATCTTCCCTTAAACTAAAATAGGCTCCAAGTCCGACTAAATTGTTAAGAGGAACAAAGATATATATGTTGAGGTTTCAAATTTTCAAAAGTTTTAAAAGTTCAAGGAAAAAACCCGTAAGAATTTCTTTGCAGATAACCTATGTATGATATGTATTGTATATAATTAACCCTTTAACTATAAGGTTTATTTTAAATTTTGCCTGAGTTAAAATATTGTTACACTGCATAGAAAACTTAAGAACTTTTAAATGAAATACTAATGATATCTTCGGTTAAAATACAAATACATTTCAAATAGCATGTTATACTTTATACTTGTAAAAAAAGTCTCTAAACACCTGAACATGATAAAATATCAAAGATAGCCCTCATCAAGTAACTTGTGAGCTAGTTGTATGCAACAACTTTTCAATATTTTATCATATCAAGGGTTTAGAAATTTTTTTGGCTATAAAGTACAACTTATTGTTCAAAAGACATTTGTGCTTTAAATAAGTGTATTATTGGTATTCCATTGAATAACCCTCCCTAGCAACAAAATATTCTACACGGAGTAATGTTGTTTTAATTCAAATGAAATTAAAACCAAACACTATTAAGAGATTATATGCAAATATGTATCATATAGGAGGTTAGTTGTAAATAAGAAATCTTTTAGGAGATTAATTGCTAAAATCTCTTCATATGCAAATATTATTATGCGGTAGTTTATCTCAAATATAAAACCTCTTAGGAGTTGTTTGCTAAAATCCAAAAAATTTAATTTTCTACCTTAGCCTAAAGTAGGGTTAAGTTTGAATCTATATTCCAACAAGTTGTATGAATACATATCCCAATCATCGTGCATGCTAGAACAAGAATCCATTTACAACGATTTAGGTACTTATCCTAATTTTTATTTATCTCTTATTGAGAGAAAATTTAATTATTGAAGAATAAGAATTCTTATTTAACATATAATGACATCTTGCCTACCAAATTAAAATTACAAAAAAAATTAGTACGTGTATGTACATTGGATTTGTACTCCTATTCTAGTTCTTTTTCTTCCATTACTAAATCTAGGCTTTTGAGTAAACGTAGTTATCAATAGCATGAGGTCAAATGAAGTCTTGTCTGAAAATTAACAGACTTAAATTTGGACAATAAAAATTTAATATAGTGATAGATTTAGGCAGATGAGGAGAAAAGAAATCGCTACCTAATAATTAGATATTTAGGTTGTTGTAATAGAAGGAAGAAATTTTTGTTATCTTTCAAAGAATGTCAAAAGGTTATGTTATTCATATTCCAATATTAATTGGACATGTACTAACAGACTGCTAGTTGGAGAGGGCGTTGGCTCAGTTCAAATTACTGTTTATTTGGGCCTTCCAAGAGAGTGTCAGTTCATGACCAGGTGTTGAAAACCTATCAGGAGAGATTTGGGTTATTCTACTTTATTTATATCATTTATATTATATTTTATTGTATTATTTTAACCTATTATTTCATTTGTGATCTATTTACTAAAAATAAGGAAAATTGAATGCCTAGAAAATACATAATTGTATGGGTGGAAGAATGCAGTAATAAATGATGTTGATCCAAATGGTGTATCAGTCATATTCTCTCGGCTAAGGATGACAGCTTCTCTCAGTCCGAGTACATCGGTCACGTTCTCTTGGCTAAAGCCGACAGTTTCCCTCAGTCCGAGTACATCGGTCACGTTCTCTCACCTAAGGACAACAACTTCCCTCAATCCGAGTACATCGGTCACCTCTCCCCGGACAACAGATTTACCGTCCTACCTGTGATCTTGGCTAGTCTTCAGAAGATTATGGCGTTACTCCCAGTATCTTATCCTTCTAGAGGCCGAGAGTAGGGAGCCCTGTGATGGGGAAATCTGAATGGGCCCAACAAGTAGGCTGAGATTTTGGGCTGAGAGCTGGGCCGAAAGGCGACCAAGAGGTCAGTATGGCCTAGAGGCCAATTTGGGTCGAGAGGTAAGAGGCCTATCAGATTCGGCCTGGTCTAAAGACAACCGGGATAAGGGCCTTCAGCCCAATAGATATAGAAGAGGTTCATAGCATTTTTGGGGATCTACGCTCCCATATCTATGAATAGTCCCACGTCTACTGCCATTAACAAAGTTCTCTCACCTACTCCCTATAAATAAAATATAGCTTACATCAGAAAAAGTAAGTGACCTAGGCCTTCACTTCTCTCTTAATACACCACCCTTATCCTCTTCACATTACTGACTTGACCGTCAGAGAGGGCTCCCGTGGGACGATACCCTTACTAACGAAATCTCTTCTCCCTGCATGTATTTCCTCTTCCCTCAGTCTCTTCTCAATTTCAGATCTTCCTCTAGGCTTGAGAACTCCCTTCGGCTCTCGGATTTGGCATCCGAAAACTGCCCGCAATTGCCTCGACTGCATCATTAAGGATAGATTAATTAAAGCTAAAGGTTCAATCTAAGAATGGCATGCGGTATAATTAATTACAGGGTTATATGCATGTTCTAATTGTATAGAGGTGCATCTGCCGTCAAAAGGCCTCAAACACGTTCAAAACTAGAAGTTATGTCCTGTGAAAAGGACTAATAAATTACTGTCCAAATGCATTGAAATACCCAAAAAACCCTACCTTATTTGGTTAAATAACCAATAGTATCCTCACATTAAAACACCAAATTAAATAGCCTCCTATTTGACAAAATCTACAATCACAAAGAAACCTATAAGAACTAAAAAAATGTGACGAACATTGACATGTTCATAACTATAATATGGAAACATTAGGTAGATAGGGGACTCAAAGGTAGTAGTCATGCTCGCTATTTGATTCAAACCAAAAAATCAAGCCTAATTCAATCTGAGCCTTTAAAAAATTGAATTTTGATTGAAACCAAATCAAATTAACAATTTTGGTCCATCTGATTTTTCTTGAAGTCGTCCAACTGCTCCTCTACTGAAGTCGCCCCCTGCTCCCTCATCTTCCTGTCATTCAATTTTTTTTTCTAACAAAAAATGCAAGAATGGGAAATGGAGTCAGAATGCATTTTCAGAAATGTTGTCGATTCTGCTTTTTAGTTGGAAAAGAATATTTCTAAAATCCAAGTTTTATAGCATTTTATCTCTTTCGCATCATTTTATAGCACCATCCGAGAGCTCTTCAAGGAGACGGTTCTGATTTGACCAGAGTGGTACGTATCTGATGAAGCTGACAAAGCCTCAAGCCAATACATGAAGACTGAGATTTTGCAAAGTAGATGGCATGCTAGATTATCCCTGAACCTCGCCAGCAACCAGAAAACGTGATGATCCTCTCAATGCTTCATTACAATTCAATTTTAAAGACTCGTCTAGCAGACTGATTCAGTGAACAAACTTTAATTGGCGTGGGATTTCCTTTTGGGGTGGTGCCCCAAATTTAGAAGTAGCTTGTCTTCAGCATGATGTCTGCTTACCCCTGTATTGAAAGCAGAGAGTTGCTTACCCCTGTATTGACCTGTATTATCAAAATTAACAGAAATATGAGCTTCCCTGATATAGCAAAGGATGAAAAAGGCAGCAAGGATACTTATAAATGCATAAGATGATCATCTACTTGCTTCATATGACCATCCTAAAATCCTTGATGGTGGATAATTAGAATAGCCTACTTGTGGTCGAAGGACGTGACCAAAATTGTCTCAATTTAAATGTGTTCTCACTATTAAGAGCATTGCTACTTGTTTTCTGTTACAGCTAAGTATTAGGTGGAATAGACTTAAGTCATTCCTAAAGCATACAAGCCTAAATATAATAATTGTTTATTGGGGGGTCCACTGGGTTGACCATAGTACAGGTTTTGAGTCGATGCGTTTCAGGTATTTCCCTGAGCTTCTTTCAATGGGCATTATATTTCTTTAAGGACAAAAAAGCTGTGATCTTATTCATTAAGCATTGGTTCTTTTGGGATCTTATTCATGAATATGACAACTTGGCATCAATACCCTCTCACTGAATTCTTTAAACCATATTTCACTGAAACCCACAAAAGTTGAAAATAATAGAAAGGAAGATAAAAGGCAACACAATAAGTTGAAACAATCTCTTTTATCAGGTATCACAGACTGAATTTGTGATATTGTTCCTGTAAATAAAAGGCAAGATATGATTGACAAAGTAACTTCTATTTTTAATGCTCAGAGTTATCTTGCTGTTCCTAACGCTAAAAGAAATAACTGTGCCTATATTTAAGTAAAATAGTCACATCATTGATTCATTGAATTGATACTATGCTGAGATTGTTCGCATGTTTGCAAACATTTGAAGGTGAGGATCATTCAAAATATGGATAGGTGAAACTAGAAGTGGAGAGAAATTCTGTTTTGGAAAAGAATAAGGCATGAGAAAATAAGGAGTGGACATGATATATGTCAAAATATTTATATAATGATCTTTCCTGATCTCTGTAGTTTTATCATTTCAGTGTTATGCCTTTGAGCAAGGTACTTGTAGAAGCTTAAAGAGCTTTCTTCTTCCATCCAGCTGTGAAGATCTTGTGCCTTCACAATACACAACCAACTTAAGACAAGATCATGGAGAAACATATTCCCACTTCCATCAAGAATTGATCTTAAGAATCAAAAAATAGAATTCTGGGAACGAAATAAGATCTACAATGATAGCTAGTATAATGAAGAAGGTAGTGTTGCTCATGCTATTAATCTTAGGACTCGGGGTGCGCCGTCCATGTATTCTCTCCAATTTAATTGAGACTTCTTGTCATGCTTTTAGGTGCAAAAATTTGGAAAATGAGCTTGACATCACAAACTCTGAATGGTCCCTAACAAGCTGTAGGGACTTTTAGATCAGGGTTTCTCCACCACCCTCCCCCAAGAAAAACCATTAAGTCGAACACACAAACATTCCCTTTGAAGGAGATTTCTACACAGTTTGTGTGTTCGAAATTGTATTTGTGTTTTTTGTTTGTCTTATTATTATTCAATAATGTTTACTTCTTTGGATAGAAAGGAACTCTATGTCATGTTTTCCCTACAAAAGGACATACTTAACAATTTCATTAATTTTTAAACTCACAACACTCATTGTTTAAGCCAAGCCAGTCGGTCATATGAAACTGAGATTTACTGTTGAAACTTCGCCAAGCATGCATAGTTAATTCCGTTTTTTGAAGGTCAAGGCTATTTTGGGGTGGGGGTGGGGGGACGGTGTTAATTCTAGAGTTTTCAAAGAAATTCTTGGTGCCCCACCTGCCGTTGGCAGTATTGAGTTAGGTGGTTGATACCAATGCTTGTGCATGCCGATTTGACAGATGGTGCATGTAGAGCAAGTGTAGTTTTATCTCTGTCACAATGAAGATTCCTAGGCTACTCTATGTTGGGTATTTGTTTGAACTTATTCGAAGTAACTTTTACTAATAGGGTTGGAGAGAGTGGACATAAATGTGCACATGCAACTCAATTGGAAATCTTCTATGCCTAATATTTAGCACTGATTTGATTATCATCAATTACAATTTGGCAACATATTTTTCATTTGTTAAAAAAAGTTTTCAAATTGTTGGCAAGACTTAAGATGGTAATTTATAAGTAAGGAGGATATGTTTTTCTATACCAGGTTAGCCAGCATACCAACATAGGCCCAACAATGTATATATCTTATCCAAAGAAACCTACCCTAATTGGATCTCCTTAAATTAAGGGTGCTAAGGTTTGAGAAAGTTATGATATCTATAGGTAAACTAGTTAAAACCCTTTTGGAATCATGAAAGTAAAGATTTTGGTCATCATTTTGCAGTCTATTGCCTTTATGTTTAGCCATGTGATTGTAGACAAAGAATCACATGGTTTTCTAAATGTCACTGCACTTAAAGGACAGAAGGTTATTGCCTTGTGGCCTTTTTGATAAACTTGCATTTCAACTTCATATTATCCTGAGAGCGCATCTGCAGATAACATGAAGACTTGGTTATATGCAAACAGAATAACTTGCAGCACAACTATATAATCCTATGGGTTCTGTGGTAGCGTGGCTTCTGAAATAATGATTTCATTTTAATCACACGAAGCAACACTCGGCCACATGTCCTGCTTGTATCCCATTTATCTGGCTGCATGAATCCTACTGTGCCATTCTGACTCTCATTTCAGTTTAACCACACCAAGCAATACTTATAGACATATTTTTTTCTGTAGCATAGTGCAATATTACATGCCCCATCTGAAGGTGATCAGAGGAAGAGCCATATCCCATTTATTTTGGTTTGGCTGCATAAATCATGTAGTGCCGTTCTACTTATCAAGTGCCATGCTCGTCATTAAACCTAGAAAAGTCACGTCCTAGCCTGTCTTACCGTATTGAACTCTCTCATTTTAGGACCGCCTCCAGCCATTTTACCATCTTCTACTTGAGTTTGATCACACTTTCAAGCGACCACTGAACTTGGATGGCAATACATGTCCAAACCAAAGACTATTTCCCCTCAACTTAAAATTAATTGAAGCTACTGGAAATCTGCATGTACACGATCCTTCTGAGTCTTATGCTACTTAATCTTTTTACACATCCATCTCAACATCAGTTCCATAAAAAGCTTGGAGAAATGAGCCTTTAAGAGAGTTGTTTGCCTTTTGCCTTTTGGGGTTATTCCCCAAACATCCATGGACTTTTCCTGCCTACTTCAATGGATTGGCTGGTATCCTAGTGAGGCATGAGGGGAGTCTCTTGTCATTCATCAGGAAAGAAAAAAAAAAATCTTCAAGATAATATTCTATTAGATCCAATTACCTGTTATTTGAATCTCTATAGTAATTCTTTATGCATGGTTCTGCATGGTTTCTATCGGGCAACAATGTTGAAGAAATGCATGCATTTCCAAAGCAAAGCTAGGGAAGCCTATAAACATGCTTGCCATATATGAATTCTAGCTATGGAATTCTCGGACTTATTAACCTATTACATAGTTCCATATAACATTACAATTAGCCTCAGAAATCAGCATTATTGTATTTGGAAAAGATAACTAAGGTGGATACCATCTATTATACCTTCCATTCCCGAGAAAATCAAGCTAAGGAATCGGCTGCCATGTGGAAGTTTTGATGTTTTGAAATCTTGTAATAGTTGGCTGTTACTTGAAAGTTTTGACTCTTGAAATTTTGTCTAATTCTTTGCTATGCATTCATTTGTTAAAAATATATAGGTGACTTTGACTAAATGATATTTGTTTCCGTTGTTCTATATAGTCAAAGGAGAGTGACGTGCTCGCCTAGGGGACGAGGCGAGGCAAAGCGATCATAACCTGCCTCGCTTTGGCCTGATTCGCCTAGGCGAAGGCTGAAAACGCCTCAAGCGTTGAGGCGCTCGCCTCTGCACGCCTCTGGCGTCTCCGTCGCCTAGGCCCACCTCAGCCGGTCAGTTCAGCCTGAACTCGGCCCATTTGCCCAGCCCAAATGGCCCGATGTCCGAGTTATAAAGCCGAACCGCTAATCCCCCAAACCTGTCCCAATAGAAACCGTAACACCCCGTCCCGTGTCATGTGTCATCCTCTGCCCCTCCACAGTCACCATCCGTGGTTGGCAGCTCCACGGACCCTCTCTCTATCTCTCTCCCTATTTCACTCCCCTTCCCCGACCCTCTCACTCTCTGTCTCTCTCCCTGTCTTGCTCCCCTCCCCCGACCCTCTTACTCTGTGTGTGTGTGTCTCTCTCTATCGTTCGCCTCCCCCGACCCTCTCACACTCTTTGTCTCTCTCCCTGTCTCCCTCCCTTCCCCGACCCTCTCACTCTCTATGTCTCTCTCTCTCTTTCTCTATCGCTCCCCTCCTCTGACCCTCTCACTCTGTATGTCACTCTATATCGCTCCCCTCCCCCCACCCTCTCACTCTCTTTGTGCCTCCCCCGACCCTCTCACTCTCTGTCTCTCTCTCACCCCCACCCTATGACTCTCTCTCTGTCTCACTCTATCTAACTCTTTTTCTCTTTTTTTATTCTCTCTCTCTCTCCCTCTCTCTCTCACTATCTTCATAACTGTCTTTCTCTTTACAGGTGGACAATGATTTATTAACTAGGTGGAGTGTAGACGACATTGATTTATCTTTGTGACTAAAGTTCTACTTTTATCCTTTCTATTATTATGTTTTTTCTTAATTATATATAAGATCAATGATTATTAAGCATTATGTATTAATTTTTGTATTAAATTTTTATTGTCAATGTTATTTATTTAAGATGCCCACACCAGCCGGAGGTTCGTCTCATTCGTCTAATCAAGGGCCTACCGAAGGGAAAGGGAGAAATAAAAACTCCGACTGAAAATATGGTACTTTAGTGAATCCAATAGGGACTGGATAAAATGCAATTTTTGTCAGAAAGATTGTAAAGGAGCAATCCACCGATTGAAACAACACCTAACTGGGACTTCTACAAATATGACAACTTGCTTGAAGGTGACACCAAAGCAAAAGAATAAATTAAACAGTACATGGAGCAATCAAAATAAGTAGGATTGAAAAGAAATGTTTGATTAAGGAAGCAGAAAATCGAGATGATATTTCTAGAGATTCGACTTCTAAAGATTCATCCTTTAAGGTGAATCAAGTTGATGACATTCTTGAAAAGCCTCCTCGGATGAAAGGTCCGATTTTGTACTCCTAATCCTAAAGATTCAAAGGGCAAATATATCAAGGACAAGAAGCATGGGAAGGAAGTATGAGAAAAGGTCATCCAATACATAGCTAGGTAGATGTATCAAGCTGAAATCTCATTCAATATCGTGCGTCTAAATAGTTTCCAAACAATGTTAGAAGCTATAGGACAATTTCGTCTGTGATTGCAATAAGTATCCTTAAAGGATATGAAATCTTCAGACAATATATCCCCTCTTCTTAGATTCATTTAAGAGGATAAAGGACATAAAGAACATCCTTAACTAAAGGGGCATGAAGGCCACCACACACTTAAGGATGTTCCCTACTGGTCCTTCAACCGGTATGAAGGAACCAAAACAAGTTGTCATTCAACCAATATGAACGAACCACAAATATTATAGCATGAGGCAATAATATTGTATTTTCATTAATTGAATCACATTACACAATTTTAGACACCTTAATAAAATGACCCATGTGTTATATGGCCGCTCTACCAATAAGAGAGAATCAATAAGCACATGGCCATTCTATTAAGAATGAGCCAATAAATAATGGTTACTCTATCAACAAGAGTAAACCAAGAAAACTTTAGAAAAATCAACAAATAATGGTCACTTTAATAAAATGATTCATGTGTTATATGGCCGCTCTATCAATAAGAGAGTCCCAATAACCAAATGGTCATTCTATTAAGAATGTGCCAATAACTAATGGTTACTCTACCAATAAGAGTAAACCAATAAGAAACAAATGCTATTTCACGAATAGAAATAAACCCATTAGTATTTTTTATTAACAATATTACAATGATAATAAAAGAATAATTCTTCTTGTGTCCTTATATGTCCACGCACACAAAGCTTCAAATGGGGTCCTTGTTCTTCTCTTTGTGCAGAAAAATTCCCAGCAGAGCCTCTTCTTCTCTCTTTTTTCTTTGCTCTGCACGTGTGTGTTTGTTGGAGCCTTGAGGGGCCTTTTATAGGCCAAATGATGGCCTCTTTTTTCTTTCCTCTTTTTTTTTTTTTTTTCTGTGTTTTCTTTTTTTTTAACCCCACCACCACCGGTGGGGGGTTGGGGGGGTCAATGAGGGTAGCAGTGGGGTGGGGGGAGCGGTCAACAATGACTCCTTTCTTCACCGCTGGCCCTCTCTCTCTCCCCCTACGGTTTTACTAGCCACCACAACCTCTCTCTCTCTCTATTTTTCTTTCAAGAAAAATGTTTCAACAAATGCCCCCCAAGGGACATGTGCGGAAGTAGGGACGGAGGCATATGTCCTGTATATCTGCATTACGGTCTTGTATTGGCTTCATCTCATGCGCTCATCTTGCATTCGACTGAAAACTCGTGGGCCTTGTCTTAAGATTTTGGGAGTAAACCCATTCTTGTTGGTATTAATCCTCCAGGATCCTATTGCCTTTGAGCAAGGGTAGCTTGTAGTTGCTAGGAGATTAATCCTTTATCAACTTCTGGTATTTGCCAAGTTCTTCATAAATACTTGGGCATGAATACCACTTTTCGACATTTTAGAGTATACAATGAAAGTGATCCTACCTAGCTAGAGCTTTGACTGCAACAAGTCGATCTTTGGGTATGGATACCCTCTTCTGGCATTTTAAGGTACATGATGAAAGTGACCCTAACTGTCCGAAGCTTTGACTGTGACCAACCGATGTTTAGGTATAGATAACCCTCTTCTGGCATTTTAGGACACATCGTGGAAGCGACCCTAACTGGCCGGCGCTTTGACTGTAATAAGTCGAACTTTGGGTCTTGGCATTTTAGGACACATTGTGAAAGTGACCCTAACTGACCGAAGCTTTGACTGTGACCAACCGATGTTTGGGTATAGATAACCCTCCTCTGGCATTTTAGGACACATGGTGGAAGTGACTGTAATTGGCCGGAGCTTTGACTTTGACCAGCTGATGTTCTCTTTTAGCATTTTAGGGCACATTGTAGAAGCAACCCTAATTGGCTGAAGCTTTGACTTTAATAAGTTAAACTTTGAGTATGAACAACCCTCTTTTGGCATTTTAGAGCACGTTGCAAAAGTGACCCTAATTGGCCGAAGCTTTGAACTGTAGTGAGCCGGATTTTGTAACTTTGCCATGATTCATAGGTTTTCATCTTGCTTCTTTGTCCTTACACACCTTTTGATAGTGAACTTTTCTTTTTGCACTTAGTCTGCTTCTTTCCTCCTTTGTGTCGTGGCCGAGGCAGGAGGCCTGTCTTTGTTGTTCTTGGATGACACCCAAAAACATTTTGGTGAAATCGGTCTGATTTTGACTTGCTTGACCATTTGCTTTCTCGGCTTTCTTTTTTTGTGGTAGCAGAGGAGCGCGATTAAGCTCGAAGATCCCTTCCCAGAAGGTGTTTCATCGTCACCTCAAAGGCGCAACGTTCGACCGGTGGGACTATTGATGCCTATATGACTGCTTAATCTCTTGTCGGTACCTTTCTAGTGTTTTTTTGACTTGATGTTTATTTGCTATCCAGGTGTACCACTTTCTGCTCCCGAGGTCGCTGCAGTCGACCCCCTGATAAGGGTATCTATTTCCTCACCTGACAAGGGTACATAGCAATCATTGGCTTTCTATTTCTTTTTATTATTGCTTCTTCTTCAGACAATTGTCTGACTTGTTTACTTCTTTCTTTTCAACCGTGGGTATTCCCGAGGGGTCTGTTGTTCTACATTGCCAAAGGGATGTTGCTTTTTTCAGCTTGGATGAAAAAGAATCATATCTTGCTGGTTTACACCTTCAAATGAAGTAGGTTGATAAATCTATAGAGGAGGATTCTCATCTTCTCGCTGTAGAGGACTACCGCCTAGTTGAGCTTCGTAGGAAAAAAGTCGAGTGCCTTCACAAACTCCGGCTTCTTCGCCTGATCGTGGATCCTCCTGAGTCACCTGCTCGGGACTGAGTCACTTTTCTTGTTTGAAGCATTCTTAGGGCTTGTCTCGGATGGCATCATTATTTTTGTTTTTTTAATTTTTAATTTTATTTTATAATTTACTTCGGGCACCCCGAGGGCTTGTCTCGGTCACCTACGACATTTCAGTATATTATATGCTTCTTAGTAGTATGAACTCTTTTCTATGTGTTGCATACTAGCCTTTCTTTCGTTTTCTTTTTCTTTCTTCTTTTTCTCTTTTTCAATGCCAACGCCAGCACCCTTTCAGGTTTTCATGCAGCAGGGTTATCCATTTTTGCCTAAGGCGTCCTTTGGATTTTCACCTTAGCCGGATTTTGGGACCTTTTTGTGCTGAACTGTTCCTTTTCTAGAGGAAACAATTAAGTCTATTGGATCACCTCCATTTTCAGCTTCTTTTTCTTTCTCTTTTTTTTTTTTTTCTAATAGGGAATTATGGCTCCCCTATGGGCTAGTTTTGGATAGAGTTCTTAATTTTGTTCAGTACGGACTTGTGGCTTCCTTGTGGGCCAAAATGGTGGGATTTAGGAATTATAAGTTTGTGAAGCTTTGGGGACTGAATGGTTCCCCGAGCCAAGACTTGTTTTCTGGGTGAAACTTTTCCGGTGGGATGGAGGATTTAGAGATTTTTCTGGAAAGTGAAAGTTCCAAATAGTGTGTTGACCTTTTGGGCTTGTTCGAGGGGATAAAGACTCCAAATAGCCACAGATTTTAGATTTTCAAGGAGATAAAGACTCCAAGTAGCCATGAATTTTGGACTTTTAAGGGGATAAAGGTTCCAAGTAGCCATGAATTTTGGGTTTTCAAGGAGATGAAGGCTCTAAGTAGCTATGCACTTATGAGTTTTCAAGGGGATGAAGACTCCATGTAGCCATGAATTTTGGATTTTTTAAGGGGATAAAGGCTCCAAGTAGCCATGCACTTTGAGTTTTCAAGGGGATGAACGCTCCAGGTAGCCATGAACTTTTGGATTTTCAAGGGGATAAGGACTCCAAGTAGCCATGAACTTTGAGTTTTTAAGCGGATAAAGGCTCCATATAGCCATGAACTTTGAGTTTTCAAGGGGATAAAGGCTCCAAGTAGCCATGCACTTTGGGACTTTCAAAGGGATAAAGGCTCTAAATAGCCATGGATTTTGAATTTTCAAGGGGATAAAGGCTCCAAATAGCCATGAATTTTTGGATTTTCAAGGAGATAAAGGCTCCAAATAGCCATGAATTTTTGGATTTTCAAGGAGATAAATGGTCCAAACAGCCATGAATTTTGAGTTTTTAAGGGGATAAAGGCTCCAAGTAGCCATGAACTTTGTGTTTTATTGATGAAGATTTTCCCAGTGGGATGAGGTATTTGGGTTTCTACGGTTTTGTGATTGAAAGTTCTGGGTTTTAGGATACAATGGCCCCTTGGGCTGACAACTTGGGAAAACTTTAGGTTTTGGGATACAATGGCTCCCTGGGCCGCAAGTTTTAAACAATTTTGGATTTTGGGATACAATGGCTCCCTAGGCCAGGAACTTTGGAAAATTTTAAGCTTTGTGATACAATGGCTCCCTAGGCTAGAAACTTTGGGCAATTTGATTTTTTTTTTTTTAGTTTTGCTCTATAGGACAAGTAACTTTGGGATATAGGAACTTTTTGAACCTATCCAAGGTGAAAGTCGGATTTTCACACTTCTTTACCAAGTCGGGAGGACATTGTCATCGTCGTCTCGATCATAGCCGTTTATCGAATGTCACCCCACTACTTGTGGAGTGATCTAAGCATTTTTTTCGTCGTTGACGACCCTAACATCCTCCCTGGGTAAAGATGTGAGAAAACTCAACCCTCACCAAGGATAAGCAAGGAAAATTCTCCCCCCATCGGGGTGCTTTTGCGAGTCGTTCCCCAATGGTTTTTTTTTTTTTTTTAAAAAAAACTAACTATAGCGCCCTTACGGTTTTTCACCAGGGCTAGCCCCATCTTATTTTTGCATGTGCGTCCTTGCAGGTTTTCACAGAACAGGGTTTCCATTTTTGCCTGAGATGCTATTGCGGGTTTTCACCTCAGTCGGATTTAAGACCTTTTTACCCATAACTGGCTTCTTTGTTTTTTTTGATGAGAAGACCAATTAAGTATGTTAGGATACCTCATTTTTAAGTCCCTATTTTTTTTTTCAAAACTTCTTTGTTTGTGTATTTCTAAACAACTCATGCTCCGGGGCATAATACAACTTCATGTGGCGCCCGTTCAACAGGGGAAATGACACATTCCCTTTTTCATCAATTAATTTGTAGGCGCCTCCTTCATATACCTTGCTAACTATGAAGGGTCCTATCTAATTAGGCTTGAATTTGTTTTTAGGACGGGATGCCATCACATCCTTTTGCTTGACCATGACAAGGTCACCTTTCTTAAACACTCTTTTCTTTTACCAACTTGTCAAAAGCCCTAGACATCTGGGCCTGACAGACTTGCAGGCGTTGGTAAGCGGCCAATCTTTCGCCTTCGAGGTCTGCCAGCTCTTTGTAGTGCCTTTGTGATTCATTTAGGTCGCTTTCTTGCCATTCATAATGCAAAGCTATATGGTAGGAAGCCAATTCAATTTCAATTGGCACTACTGCTTCTGCTCCATAGACTAGGGAATATGGCGAGCAGCCCGTTGGAGTTTTGTAGATTGTATGGTTGGCCCATAGTACCTTATGCATCTTCATCTTAATTTTGCTTCTAGCCTTCGTTGATCTTCACCATCAGCTTGCAAAGTGTCTTGTTGAAGGCTTCAACCATGCCATTGGCTTGAGGGTAGTAGATGGAAAATGCATTCCACTCAATGTGAAATTTAGCCGCCATCTTATAGATTGTCTTGTTCTTGAATGGGTTACCATTGTCTGAAGTGATTTGACTGGGCGTCTTGAACCTGTATATGATATTTTGTTGAACAAAGTGTGACACTATTTGACCTGTGACTTCCTTCAGTGGGACGGCTTCTGCCCAGCGCGTGAAGTATTATGTAGTGGCCAAAATATACTTACACCCTCTTAACGAAGGTGGGAGTGGACCTACCACATTTATACCCTAACGGACAAAAGGCCACGTAGGGGCTTTGTGATGTAACTGGTTTGGAGGCCTTCTTGGAATTGGCATTAAGGGAAGCTCTTGGCCATCTTCTTACAATCTGCATACATTGTCGGCCAAAAGAATCCCTTGATGTTGATGTTGATCATCATTTTCCAACCGGACTGATGTGCTCCGCAAACTCCGGAGTGAACTTCTCTCATTATCTTTCGCGCCTCCATTAATGACAGACACCTTAACAGGACCACATTTTTATCTTCGGAGACCAGCCAATATAGGACTTCACCAATCAACCTGTAAGAGACTGTCCTACGTAATAATCGTACCCTTTCAACTTTGTCATAGTGAAGCCATCCTTGACATTGATGATGGGAAACTGCCACTCTTCTTCTTCTACTTCATTTTCTTTAACAACGTTGACTTCGAACACTGTTAAGCCGTCCTCTTCATTTAGGGAGCTCGGGAAGAGCCTCCTATTTTTCACAAGAATTTCAGCCTCGCCTGCTGGTGGCAACTTTAAAGCGGCAGCTAATTTGTCAAGGGCATCAACCTGAGCATTGTACCCCCTTTTGACATGTTATATTTGGAAAGTATAAAACCTTTCGCTTAGCCTTACAACAACAACATAAAAGGCCATCAATTCTGTCTTCCTGACTTTGAAGATTCCGCACTTACTTGTCTAACCTTGTCCACCTACCGCCCTTGTCTTAACACGCACGATGCTCCTACTTGACTTCCTCTCAATTCAAGGTGGATTCCTATATATCTATGATCGGCGTACCTTATCACCAGACCTCTCCTCTTTGTCTACTAAGAAATAAAAGTGAGTGAGAAGGTTTTCCTTAATGAATTAGGAAAGAAAAGCAATTCCATGGTAGAGGAGAACCAAAACCAGATAAGCTCGTACCAGTAAAGAAGAAACAAATCATTGTTTACTGATATTTGATGTGGCGGAAGGAGTAAGGCATCTAGAAGTTGATAGATTCGGAGCATGAACTAGTGGAGATGTGGTGTCTATTCATTCAATTCACATCGGTATAGGGCACGGTGAGGCACTCCCCTGCGCTCAAAACAAAGTTGGTAAGCATAACTGGCTCAGCCATTAGAGTGATTTTCCATTCACGACTAACTTACCACCAAATCGAGTCAATAGACTACCTTTAGTTTAGGCAAACCTTTTCTGTTAGTTAGTCGGGTGTTAGATCATCTTCTCGTAAGAACTCTTAATCCTCATCCATGCCAAACTTTTTTCTTGCTGGTTACAACTTTAGCGACTGTCACTTTCTATTCAAGCAATTTGAATAGTGAATTGCCCCGCGAAAAGGGGTTCGAAAGAAAGTATGCCGCACTCGCGAGGGACTGCCTCCCTAAGTTCTATTTCGAACACAGTTGTTTGAGTGTATCCAATCTCTTCCCTTTTTGCAACCTCTCTCTCTTAAGTATAAATTGATGGAACTGAAGCCCCAAAATCTCATTCATTCTCTTTGCCAGTTCAGTGCAACCCTTCCCCTTGTATCAGCATATGAAGCTTCACGTAACATCTTTAATTCGTGAGTTTCGAGATCATTAACTATAGACCAAAAGCCAATAACTATAGTTATTAGTTGTCGAAGCGGAAGGCTCTTCAAGAGTGGTTTCAGAACAAGAGCGGGTTGTTGTCTAACGAACAGATTACTGGAGTGATAAAACTCTGGAATATCATCTTTGACAGAGGAGAGCGAAGGAGAGGCAATTAAGGGTTAGAGAATGACTTAAAGCACTACTAAAAGATGCCTATTGGCCTCAGGCAAGTGAATGGATTGACTAAGCCAATCATGAATGACCACCTAAGGAACCGACAACTGGAATAAGCCCGGAATGCAGGAACAGTAACCAACACCGGGACCACGGGACGATCAAACTACCAAGAGGAACAACCTAAGTCAAGGAAGGCAACTGGAACACAAGCATAAGATGGATGTAGTCTTTCTATATAGAGTACTCGTTTAGGAATAGGACTAAGCAACTGCTTCTGGAACACAAGCCAGCAAGTAATAGAAAGCCAGCCCTTTCGCATAAAAAAGCGCTAGTCGGCCTACCCCCTTTTCATTCTTTAGATTAAATAAGACCCTAGGACAAGGAACTGGAGCTACAGTCTCATTTTCGTCCATCGATTGGCAAGCAAGCCAACCAGACGAACTTTATGGAAACAATATATATTATCTCTGGTGCCATTATTCTTGCTTCTGCATCTATAGGTTGCATTTTGACCTGATATGGGAAGTAGCATATGTTTATTAATGGTTATACAATGGCAGTCCTTATGAGCTCCTTTTTCTACACTTCTTACTTGGTTTAGCTTGTGATATGGGTATACAATGTACGCTTAGTTGGAGTCTGGGTGTGCGACCTTAGATTTATCTTGCATATTCTACTTATGTTGCAGTGACTACTGCTATTTTCTTGATCTATCCAACTGATCAAAGAAGCCTTTGATGATGGTATGCCACCAGGAATCTCTAGGACTTTCCACTTGATGATTGTATTCCAGGCATAACATAACAAACTTATGCATCTCTATTGAACATGCTAGGCTTAGCTACATGGTGGCTCCCTATTCAGTGCTATGCATGGTTCCTTTTCCTTGGTCTATAATGTAGTGATTAGTCTCTAGTTTTGAGGGCTAGAACCATTAGAGAAAAGGGGCTCAGTTCAGTACTTCTCGGGATGAGAAAGGGTAAGTTCAATAGTTCGGGGCTAGAGAAAGGCTTTACACTTCTTCTTCTTTCAATGGAAGAAGAGGCAATACCAACTAAAACCCTACCCCTACCCCACCCTAGCCTTGGATCAGTGGATCTTTTTGTGGCTGGCCCGTTCTTCTTTTGTAGTGACCGGGCATTCTCAAAAGGCGAAGCCTATTGTTAATAGGAAAGTCAAGTGTCCTGTGTTTAAACAAACTGCCTTTATAAAGGCATGTGCACTACTTTAATTCAAAATAATAGAGCCATTGGTACTCTTTTCTTTGTGATCCTCTACCTCTTTATTTGAAACTTGATCTTGCACGCATCTTCGTTTCAATTCCTACCCATAGAATGAGTCTTTCTGGACCCACTCACCACCCTTGCTTTGGTGTGCTATTGATAACACTTTTAGCTCTTAACGCGGAAATGTGGAAAAGCATAGCGAGAAAGGTACCGTGCTGAAAGTTCCCTTTCCACTTACCCGATCTAGCATTTTGGCCCTCTTGTGCCGAACTGAGTTCGGTCCTTCTGGTAGGGCAAAAGTTCTGGCTTTCGTAAGGGCTGCTTTGCAAGTTGAGTGAGGGTAAGGTGCGCAAATGCTTTGAAGCAGGAATAGCAGACTGAGAAAGCACTTGCTCGGTCTGGGGAAGCCCCTTTCCCTGATCGCTTTGATACGACAACAAGGCGCTTGCGACTGAGCTTGATATGATTCACCCAGTACATGGTATTGGTAATAGCATCAACCAAACTTGTTGGGAAGGTCGCCTATGCAAGAAATGTGACTTCAGATTAGGGACTACCAAACTCATTTATAGATCCAAATTATGCGAGAAGAAGGGAGGTCACGAAACACATGAGCGGGACATATGACGAGAAGGGATCATAGAGGTGCGTGCGAGAGTAGGATTTGCTGCTTCCAGTTTAGGTGCAAAGGAACAGGACTAAGAGCCGTTTTCGCTATCCAGTGTAATAGCTAGTGGGCAAATTCGATCATAATCCAATCCCTAGTTAGCTTTAGAGAATAGGGAAATGTAGATCTCAAAGTTGGGTGGAGGTAGTTTCCGATTCTCATCGAAGGCGGGCAAGTAAAGGAGGGAGTAGGCGGTGGGAGTGTCAACCGAATGCTCAGGGCATGATTATTATGGAGAACTCTTCCTTCTTCGACCCCCATCGCTTAAAGGGGCGAAAATAAAAAAGATAATGGTGGAGAAAAACCTTCAGAAGAATGACTATAAACCATTTACTATACAGTCTAAAATAATAGGAGATAAGTCTTTGGGTGGATGGGAATGATTCAAACATGGAATCTAATTCAATCATGCTTCCTGGAACAAGAGAAAATCAATCTATGGAGACACTAAGTTTATGGAGAATGTCCCTTGGAGGAAGCACATTGCAAGGAAACAAAAGTGGGCGTGCACTTTCAATGGTTCTAGTAAGGCATATCTTTAGTATGAAATAGGAGCTTGATCGCGCGCGCTCTAAAAAAGAATCAACAGATAGCGGGCTTTAATTTTTGATGCTCCACTACAAGCGTCAGTGTCGAACAACGATCGTTGAACAAAGTGAATTTCTTTCTTCAATCATTCATTCGATAGGAAGCCGGAGGCAGGACACATGCAGTTCACTCGACCTATTCTACTTTAGGAATAGAAGGATTGATTATGCTAGAACTTCCTGCTTTCATGTTCATATACCATATTATGAGGAAGAGGACCGAACGAAACCAACTGGGAAAGAGAAATCCCGCGGAGAATCAAAATGGAATTATCTTTTGATGCAGAAAAAGCCAAAAATGGGGGCAAAGTCAACCTAACCGAACTTTTCATAAGCTACGCACTTTAGGCCAGGCCTTACTATAAGCAACCTTATCAATCCCACTCAATCCTTTACACCGATGTTTCGTACTCTCTCGATCTGGTCATCACAACTCCTCCTTGGATTGTTCATCGATGTGCTCATAGAAAAGGAGGATGTCATCCTTGATCTATGTTGTTTAGCTGGCCTTGGTATTTCAAAGTTTCCCAGTCATAGTCATTGATACTTGAACCTCTTTCCACTCTCAGAAGCCCACACTTATAACAGTGTATTTCTCTCTCTGTAGCTTCTGGAGTTATTCCAAGGCAAGCTTGTTTACTGGTCATTAGATTTTTCATGATAATGTCAAGGGCCTTTTTTGGAGGTATCCGTTGGGTGACTCTGGGAAAGTGTAGTTTCACTTGATGAAACTCGTGCTTAATACAAGGAATGGAAATGACCCGCTCTTTAATTTGTTCTCAAGAACACGAAAGCTCATCATTTTCAAGCCCTAATTGATTATTCAATTGGGCCTCCGTAGGGATTGGGGTGTGTACTTCGAGAACTACTCCGTCCGGGTCAGGACTTTCCAGTATTTTGAAAACCTCAACCGATGCCCTGGGGCTTGGAGCTTGAAACAAAATGGGGGCTTTCGTGTTGCCTGGCTAATCCAGGGTCTGTGTGGCAACTTGTTGCCTTTCCCCTACCACGTAGCCACGTCTCCCATGTGACTTTCTCCCCTTATTGGCTTGGCGTGATTTACACAACTAGAAAAGGTAGGATGAGTTGGTTGAGCTACCTCGCCATTTTGATCCATGTCGGCTTCACCAATCCCAAAAGTGTGGGTTTGGGCTGTGGATGATTCACCCGCCGCACTTCCCTCTGTATCTGATGATCGGTTGAACTCGTCAAATACACGAATCCAATCCCTTATTCCTTACGGAGGGAGAGCCCCCTTGTCGTACATTTTTTTGGAAAAATGCACTTGATCTTGATTTTTTGATTTTGATTTTGATTTGTTATTTGTGCGCTCTACCTGACTCAATCAGATGATTGCGTAGTTCTTCGACTCGATCCTGCTACCCATAAATGGAATAGCGTTACTTACATCCTCCTAAGAGGAAAACCCTTGATTAATCGTTGGAAGAATAGAATAACACCCTTTGAAATGATATAAGATATACAAGATTGCATTTGAAAAATGAATGAATTTCAGTTTTTTATTTGAGAAAAAAACTCATTTTTTAGTTTAAAGTTGAGTCTGCGTAAGACTTTGATTTATTGATTTTTTATTGATGGATGATGATGAGAGACATTTTTTATTATTTTTGGCTTGATTTATGTGGATGCATTGAAGATTTGTTGAATTTTTATGTTTGGAAATGAGCATGAAGTTGAGTCTGCGCAAGGATGCACAGACTCATTTGTTACCAATGAGAATGCTTGTCTTTATTATTTTGATTTTTGATTTGTAAGAGGAATGAAGATCTTTTTATGGCATTTTGATTGAAGTAGATGACATTTTTTATCAAGGAAATCTAATAAACATTCCTTATTATGTTTTTTTTTTTTTTTAGATTTGAGTGAAGAAGTTTTAGATTTGATTTGGAAGGTATGGAAAAATGTTTTTTTTGTTTTCTTATTTGATTTGAGTGAAAGATGCTTCAAATACTTATACTTTTTATGTTTTGAATTTGTAGTTTTTTAGAGAATGAGCAAGGTTGAAGTGAGGCTTCTTTTAGGTATTTTTTATGTTTTGCAAAAGGACAAATTTGAGTTTTATTTGATTTTTTATTTATAGAAAGTATTTTATTTTTATCTTTGGGTTTTTTTATTCAATTTCAAAGGAATTAGAGTTGAAAGATTTGGATTTTAGCAATTAGGGGTTGAGTCTGAGAAGGGTAGTGCAGACTCATCTGTCATAAGCTTATTTTTTTAGTTTTTAGGTAATTTTTAGGGAAAAGTTGTCATTTTTTGTTTGGGTTTTGATTTGTGGAAAATATAGGGTTTATTCTTAAGATTTTGTTTTGATTTAATAGCCAAAATACTAGATTTTAGGAATTTAAGGTTGAGTCTGCGCTATACAGCGCAGACTCATTGTTTGTCAAAGTGTTTAGCATTTTTTATATTTTTTGTGAAATGAGTTTTAAGCTTTTATTTAGGTTTTTGGCTTATATAAAGTATAAAGTTTTTATGTAAATTTTTGGATTTAATTTGGAGCTAAATTAAGGTCAAAAGGGCTAATTTTGGGATTTCAGGGTTGAGTCTATGCTGGGTAGCGCAGACTCATTTGTCACCATAGTGTTTTTTGTTATTTTATGCATTTTTTTAAGAACAACTTGGTGTTTATTTGATATTCTGATAGATAAGAATAAACTTGATTTTTAGAGGGTTTTAGATCTTCTTTTGGTGCTCGGGAAGTTGCTTTTTAATTTTTTGTGAATTTCAGGGCTGAGTCTGCGCCAGGATGCGCAGACTCAAGTCTGAACTGTGGATTTTTTGATTATGAGTTGTTTTATTGGATTTTTGGTGGAATAACTTGATTTTATGTTTTGTTTGGTGATGGTTTACAGATTTGGAGCTGCGGGCATTATTTGGGGGCCAAGAGATGAGGTTTTGGCCTTGGGATTGATGCGCAGACTCAAGTTCACAGAGGATTTTGGGCAAGATTCTTGAAAAGGTGGAACCTCCTGAGGTTGAGGGGGATTCCAAGAGTTTCAAAGAGTTGGGGAGCTTCAAATATCAATGATACAAGAAAAAATGAGTTTGAGTCTGCGCAAGGAGTGCGCAGACTCAGCTGAACTTGTAATTTTGGTTTATTTTTAAAGAGATTTGGATCCTTTTTGTAAATGGATGTTTATTTAAATGACATGGAGTGTTTGATATATGATTTCAAGTGGTTTGAGGAATTTGATTTATTGTTTAGTTGATTTTTTCATTTGAAATGAGCTTATGAAAGGTGTGCAGACTCAACTTGTGTCTGGAATTTTGTGTTTATTTAAAATAGAAGATGGCTATCTTAAACCCTTTTTTGAATGAATTAACTTTAATTATTTGAGTTACTTGAACCATAAATGAGTCTATTAGTCCATGCAAGGCCTCTTTGACAATTTTGAGTTGAGTCTGCGTAAGGGTGCGCAGACTTAGAATAGTGGTGCAGACTCAAGTCTGAAATTTGATTTTTGAGTATCCTGCACAGTTCAAGCTACAATTAAATCCATCAAGGGGTTAGTTTAAACCATTAAAGTTAGAATATGAAATCCGGAATGGAGAAAAACAGATTGTACCCCATTCGCAATTGAATTTCCATAGTTATAGGTGTGTAGACTCAAAATCTGAGCATAATTTCAGGTTTATACCTCTTTCAACTTGAAGTGATCTAAGAATCACCACAAATTTGGGGAGGATAACACTGAGAAATCTCAGAAGTTGAGTATGGCTACATGAGGCCTTTTCAAAGAGTGGTTCTTGTGTGGATTTCTTCAAATGACATGATTTCTTCATGTTTATCTCATTCTTCTTGGGTCACTTTATAAAGCATTGAAAATGCTCAATATATTGATTCCAAGTTGAATTTCAACCTTTCATTAGGAAAACCCAATGAAAAGGTTTAAGATCTTCATGAAAGGTCATGGTCATGAAGGGACCCAAAAGACCAACTCCCTTAAAGGGATTTGTAATGGCTAATGAACCATAGGGATGGCTATAAAGGGGGGCGTGCCGAGCATCCAACCACTCACCCAATGGGTGCCCTTAATGCCTTCAAGATGCAAGAAAAACCCGCAAGGGGAAATCCAAAGCATCTCTACATTTGGAGAACAAGGAACTCCACCAATTTTCCTAGAGGATCACATGTAGCCATGAACCATAGAGGTGGCTATAAAGGGGGGTGTGCCGAGCATCCAACCACTCACCCAAAGGGTGCCCTTAATGCCTTCAAAATGAAAGGGTTATCCACAGGGAATCACCCATTCCATTTCTACATTTGGGGAGGAAGGAACTCCACCAACTCATTGGGACTTCGGGACACATCATCTAAATGAACCCATAGAAATGGGAACACAAGAATGATGCTTTTTGTGTGAGGGCCCTTGATGGGTTACCCAACATGAGATTGCTGGCACCCTTAGATTGGGACATCCTTGAAAAATATCGGAAAACATTTAAAGCTTAAAACATATGGCAAAACTTCGATTTGAAACATTAAGGGCTTCATAACCCAAAGTCTAATCCATTTAAGACCTTCATTGGGCCTCAAAGGGACAGTCCTAGGTCCAAGGAACCTTTGGACAACTTGGGGGAGGATCAAAGAATCACCTCAAGCCCAAAAACGCACTTGGAAGAGGCGCAGACTCAAAACCTGCAATTGGCGCTGAGTCTGCGCAGGGAGGCGCATACTCAACACTGTAGCACCTGCAAACCCCAGACTCAGGCTGAAAACCGGATTTTCGGTGAAAAATAGGTTCAAATATAACCCAAATAATGGAAAATAAAGTATAAAAGATACAAGACCTAAAATATTTATTTAAAATATATTTTAGATGCATTTCTTTAGGAAAATATCATGAAAACTTGAATATGAACATAAGAGAAACTTAGGCATACTTTTTATCTTTTCCATGGATCTCTCCTTCTTGGCTCCATGTTAGAGGGTTTCTACTCAAAGAATCTCATCCTCAACTAGTGAGGGAACTCCTTGAGATCCTCTAGGGCCTAAACCCTTAGCCATTAAAGGAAAAAGGTCCAAACAAAACCCATTTGGTTCCAACATGAAAACAAAAACTTAGATCTTAATATATATGAAACTTAGGGAATTTCTCTTGATGTTTGGCTTTGGGGGAATATCATACATGGAAGGGATGTGCTCCTAAGGGTCATGGAAGGCCAAGCCACCTTGAAAAACCCCATACCAAAGACAAATAAATGAAAAATCAGTTTTTAGGAAATCTGGACAGCAGAGCACATTTTGGGTCATATCTCCACATTTAGGGGGTTTCAAGGCTTGAGAAGACCATTTCTATAAACTAGAAAGGCCCCTCTACCATCCACATACGAAAAACACATGCCTTATGAAGGAAAAAATGACATAAAATCAAGATAACCAGCGGATTCACAAAATAGACTCAGAAAATCTGAACATTGCATTTCATTACTTTCAATCATCATGGATGAACATCAAGGGGGAGATAGAAGTTTCTATGAGCATCAAAATGAAAGAAAAACATTATAAGAAAGCAAGGAGATAGAAATAAACCCCTTCTTCACCCCCACTCTACCTTGGAGAGGGGATGAGAAGGGAGAATGGCTCTTGATGCCTACAATCTTGCTCTCTTCTTCTCTAGCACTCTTCCTTTCTTTTTCTCTTATACTCTAACTCTTTTTTCTCTCTTGGGATGCAGGAAATGGAGGGGAAGGAGGAGGGAGATGTGCTCCTCCAAGCTTTCTCACTTTTCTTCTTCTCTTTTCTATTTTTTGGGATTTTTGTCTCCAACTTTTTCTTGTAGAAGATGGGAGTTCTTTTATAGATAAAGTTGGGTTACTTTTTGGGGGTAGATTAGGCATATATTAGCCTTAGGTTAGGGATAAGAAATCCCTCTTGAGAGCCCTCCAATGAGGCCACAACACTTGGAGAATCATGATTGGCTTCTCCTTTTGCTTTTCACCTACCCTCTTCTAGAAGAATCTTGAGGGGGACCACTTGCTTTTCTTCTTATCCTTCTTTGGGCAGATTTGACCATGGGCCAAAGGGATAAGAATAGGCCATGGGGGGGACCATTTGGGCCCTTTTGAAGGCTGCTACGAAATTGGGCTTTGGCGTTTACTTTTTGGGCCCAAATTGGCCCTATTGAGCTTCTTTTGCTTGAGATAATGGGCCTAGGCCTTCCCTCTTGGATTTCTTCATCATTTGGGCTGAAAGTAGCCCCTTTTTGACTTCTTTGGCCTTGCAAGAATGGGTATGACAGCTGTCCATTAACTTTCTTCACTTGGGTCTTCTTTTGAAAAATTGCTTGGACCTCCTTTGCTTGAGATAATGGGCCCGGTTGCACCATTGGATTTCTTCATCATTTGGGCCCTACAGTGGCCCCTTTTTGATTCATTTGGCTTGCAAAATAGGCATGACTGCTGCCCATTAACCTTCTTCACTTGGGCTTTCTTTGAAAAATTGCTTGGACCTTTCTTGCTTGAATTAATGGGTTCGGTTCTTCCTTTCAATTCTCTTTGATTTGGGCCTTCTTTGTTGATCTTTAGGCTCTTCTTCTTGTTCAATTTTTTGGTGACAACAAATGCCCCCCACGTATGCGGCTCACGCACGGAGACCGGAGGCAATGAAGTGAGTTGTATGCATGGCCCATTGTCGCGTACTTATCTCATTTAAGCGGCTCACAGTTTAAAACTGGCCCCACTTAATGGTCTTGATTCACCCATTAAAGACTTGTTTTGCTTGAGGACTGCTGCAATCACTAGGATTCCTTCTTGAATTTGTTTCCGCGACCGACTCAGATCGGGTCTCGAGCTTCGAGCAATCATAAGTTAATATACCATTTGAGTCTGCGCCAGTCCAGGTTTAACTTGGGCTTTAAACCGACCGGATTTCTTGAATTTAGAGGATGGGGCATGTGCCCTTTGAGTCTGCGCTGGTTCAGGCTTCAATTCGGCTCCAAACCCGGCCATATATGTTTAATTTGAGAGAAAGGGGTAGATCCCCTTGAGTCTGCGCCGGTTCAATTTCATTTTGGCTTCGAACCGGTTCACGTATGTGAGGTTTGAAATAGGGGGGCATATGCCCTTGAGTCTGCGCCGGTTCAGTCCGGTTCAGGCCTTGGACCGGCTAGGGCTTCAAGGACCGGCTTGGTCGGTTATAAAAAGGGAGGGGGCAGGATGCCTTTGCTGTTGTGCTGGGGGATTCCGAGCGTCACCCGACCCTTCCTCTTCTTCCTCTTGCCATCGCCGGTGGACGGAGCTGCTGGAGCCGCAGGAGCAGACCCTTGCCGCCGCAGATCGCTGCCGCCACGCTTCTCTCCTTCTTCCCGTCGTCGCCGGCGCCACAGCAGCTGTCGGGGAGCGCCATTGCTGGCGAGAGCTGCCGCTGCTGCCGTCTGTGCGTCGGCCCTCCGCCGTTTGGGGGGTGGCACTTGCTTGGCACGCCGGTAGCCTTCTTTCCCCCTGCCGGTGACAAACGCTGCAACCCTGTTGGGGAGCGTTATTTCCATTGCCTGTGGGTGTGTAGGCCGTCGGGTTCAGAATCGTAGGCCATGCTTCCCTTCTTCTTCGTGAGCTGCATCGCAGGGGCTTGAGGAGGTTGGGGCACGGCTTATAGGCCAGGCTCTGTTCTTCTTTTCCTTCCTTGGCATTGGGTGTCGCAGCAGTTCTTGGGGAGCACCGCCGCTATCACAGGGAAAGCCTTCACTGGTTGGGCTTGCGGGCTTCA
Organism: Zantedeschia hybrid cultivar; assembly: GCA_030544215.1. NCBI lineage: Eukaryota > Viridiplantae > Streptophyta > Magnoliopsida > Alismatales > Araceae > Zantedeschia > Zantedeschia hybrid cultivar. The sequence goes on from JARZZO010000009.1 coordinate 50,597,786, forward strand.
GCCACGCGGCTGTTGGTGTGCGCAAGGGAGACTGGTCCGGTAGGCACAGTCGGCGGCAGACTTCGGATCACAGTTCAGCCTCTTCACCAGTGTCTCGTCTGTTGGTTGAAGGAGAAAGGCAAAGCCTTTTTTCTGATTTTTTGGCCGGTGGGACTGGTGGGGTGTTGTTGGCCGCCATTGATTTGGGCATGGAGAGAGTGAAAAGGGTCTCTTCTGCGTTATATTCATCTTCTAACATTTTTTGTTTGTCTTCTTTTTGCAGGAAATCGACTTTGGATCCCTCCATCTACAGTAGGCGCAGACTCACTACTGTAGCACTGTAGGTCGGATGGCTCTTCTTCAGCATACCTACTGCTTGACTTTGGCAGTTCCCATGGGAGCAATCTCTGGGGCTGCGGTTTCAGTACCTAGTCCCGGTTGTAGCTCGGCTCTCGGGAAGTAGGTCACTGGAATGCCATTCCTACACCCCTCTGTCTTTGACATGGGTCTTCTTCTTATCGGAGTATCTCGGTCTGTCTCGGATGGCTCTCGATAAAATTTTAACAGCCCTCTTTTAAGGGGAGATGCTGCCGAAATTTCGACAGAATTTTCTTTTTCGAGGAAGGCTTTTTGCATTTGATTTGACTTGTTGCCTCTTCTCTTTCAGTATAATGGCTTCTCGGGGGAAGGACAAAGCTGTGATGCCCGAGACTGTCTCTGAAGATGTGCCAGTTTCTCCAACAGGGTCTTCTGAACAGACTCCTATGACGGCTGAAGAGAGTGGGACTGTGATAAGTCCCTTTTACTTGACTCCTGCAGCAGGCATAGATGAGGACAGTGAACTACTGCAATTTTTTGAGGTTGCTGTCTTGGACCACCCGTTTGCCGATGAATCAGACGGCAAGGTTGATGAGAACAGACTTGTCTTCTCGGAAGGATTCTATAAATATAGACGGGACAAAGATTATCCAGTTCATTTTCCGAGTGATCAGCATTTGTACAACTTCTTGCTTGACTTCAAGGTCAATGGAGTGCGTTTTGAAAGGAGGGCTTTTTATGCCGAGGATGCCATTTTGAAATTTCGAGACAACCTGAGGGGAACTATGAGCCGCGGCGAATCTTTGTTCAAGCTGGGTTATGCTAGAGACATGCTCATGCCCAGTGGGACTAATATCATGCGTCCTCAGGACGGCATTCTGACCCGCTCGCCTTCATTTACTCCTGCCAAGTGGGGCTATGACAGAGGTATCCCAGACTTGAAGCAGATGCGCCATAGGTTATTTCTTTCTCCATGTAAATGGGGCTTCAGAGAAGAGCCGTTGATTTTTTACTGTTTGGCCATGAAGTTTAGATTGAACGCAGCAATGGGCTGGTTTGGTGACTTGAAGCTTAAATCCGGCCACAGTTTCAGAGAATATTTTGTAGAGTACATTGATTATGTCTTGAAGCATTACAATGATTTGTTGAGCCGAGTGGATCTTCTTGGTAGTATGTATGCCGCTCGATTCCGATACCCGATCTTCAAAGGCCTTTGTTGCGGCATGATCGAGGTATTCATGAAGGAGTTCAATACTTTTTATACTCCGGAAGGAGAGACATCTCTGGATTTATGGACTTTACATCAGCTTTCTGGCTTGCCCATTGATGGAGAGCCTTATGAAGAGATATGCCATCCTGACATTGTCAAGGACAGAACAAACGGCAAAGGCCGCTATGCAACTTGGACGTCTTACAGATTCCTCTTCAAGGCTTATATGATTCTGGCTTTTGGCGAAGAGTCTCTGAAAAAGAGATCCCGCAGAGAGAGGACACGGGTCCGCGGAGTCGTCTGGCTTCGTTTCTTTCATAATGTCGACATTCGATATACAAACTTTCCTGGGGCTGGTGAGACTCCAGTCTTCATAGGGCAGACAACCAGGCATCGAAAAGGATATCCTAATATCATCTTTGAGGAACATAAGAAAGATGCCAATCCCTTAGACTTGGATAGGAACACCCATCTGGCAGCATACTTGGCCTACTGGCTTTCGAATTTTGCTATTCCTCAGGGGGATGAGGGAGTAATTCGTCCTGAGACTCTTTATGGAGCTTGTGAACTAGCCTGGGGAATTAAACTGTCTATAGCTCCAATTACTCTGTGCTTGATTTTTAAAACTCTTGGCCAAGTGGCTGAGCAGGAGAAACCACGAGAATTTAATGTTGTGGGTCCCATTCATTTCTTCAATGCCTGGGTGGCTTCTATTTTTTCAGAGTCTGCCCTGAAGAGCCTGGCTTCCCCTCGCATATTTCCACGCATGATTGAATATTTGAGTGTTGATGGAGGGGATACCCAGAAGCAAGTATATGAAATTCGCGGTATCTTGACTGACACTAGGCGAAAAACTGAAGGGGACTTACGTTTTTGGAAACACACTGCCAATTCTTGTCCTCCAGTGAGCCCCTTTAAAGTATTTGCCGAGGGTAATCCTGTTGAGTTCACCCATTCTCAGACCAAGCAGCTACTGAAGAAATCTGCATTGGATAGTCAAATTAGATCATGGCTTTTATCCATCAGACCTAGTGTCTTGGTATACCGGAAGGGATCTGTAGTTCACTTAGAACCCTATTATCCTTTCCGTTTTGGCCGGAATTTTGGATATGATCAGTGCATTCCTTCTTGTGATCACATATTTTAGCTTCCTGATCGCCATCTTTTAGGCTCCAGCGGACTGCAGAGGGCCCGTGAATGGTGGGATTATTTCCACCGCTTTGAAAATGTTTCTTTCAGAATTCCTTCTGCTGTCCATGCTCCTCGTATGACATGTGAATATGTCAGATGGTGGCGAATGCGCACCAATATCTATAGCCAGAAGTGGACCCAATGTTGGAGCAATGCTGAGAAGAAAATCTTAGAGACCCAATGGGAAATCCCTTTTGATATAGAGTTCCATTATCTGCACTTCTTAGATGATAAGAATGCTGCTAAGTATGCAGAGAGACGGGCAGCTTATAAGGCTCGTCACAGAGATTCTTTACCCTTGATTGATCTAGAGTTGACAAGGCTGGATACCGAAGAGCTGAAGGGGGCTTTCTTAAAGCAATTTAATATTTCTGTGACTTCTGAAGATTGTCCCGATGTCGATTTCCCGGAAGAGGAAGATATCAGTGGCAAAGATTCTCAGCAAGCTCCTAAGAGTTTCTCAGGTATTCAGAGATTTTATATCCCGCACAAGGAAGAGAAGCCTGCTTTTTACAAGGGCACCAGTTGGCTACTTGCCCTTTTGAAATACTGTGGTGTATCCCAGGATTCCACTGCGCAGGATATGTTGGATGCAAAACTACCCGCTTCTTGGGATCATATAGATGGGTGGGGACTTGATGCTTTGCGCTTGGGCATTTGCTTGAGCGATAAAAAGCATTATGATCTCAGTAGCCTAGCTTCTCAAGCAAAGACGATGAATGATGTCATATATATTGTGAAAGAGGCTTCGCTTAGAGATAAGTCCTCCATATATGAATATTGGCCTTTATCAAACTGTAATGAAGGCGATTGCTGTAAGTATATGCATTTGTACTTGATTTCTTTTGAGCTTTGTGCTTTTCTCTGCTCATATGAATTGCTTTCTTCTTTTACATATTCTTGTAGTGCTGGCGGCCAAATATTTGACCCAACAGCATCGGAGGGCAGTGGCTATTGCAAAGAGACCATCTTTCTTTCCTCCTGTACATTCTAAAACATCAACCCTGCATCCCCTGTGGAGGTCAGTGCTATAGGGAGGGCGGTTGCCGCTGCCAAAGAGGCGCGTACAAAGAAGAGACAAGAGCCTGCCCCTGAATCTCTTCCTCCTGTCAATTTGCCAGTGCTTGCTGAATTTGAAGCTTTTATAGCAAAGACTGCCAAGCAGGCGAGTGCCCTGGTTTCTCCATCCCCAGCCAAGGGTGGTATGCACTATGCTTTTGATTTATGCCTTTCAGAATTTTGACATTGATGATGAACAACTTCCTTTTGTTTCCATTACAAGGAGGGTTAAGCAGGCTGCAAAAAGATTTTGCAAAGGGCCCAAAGAATCTGTCCCCCCTGAAAAGATTGTTCTGCCTAAGCGCCAATCCTCGAGATTATTGGCTCAGACAAGGAAAGAAGAAACTAATGATACTTTTTCCGGTGTGGAAGAAATAAGCGGCATTCCTCCTTCACCTTCTATTTCTTCCCCTACTATTGAACATATTAGTAGTGAAGCTTTGCCAGAGACAACTATCTGGTCGCCTCCGAGGGATCAAGGTAACCCTTCTGAGACTTATAGCAATAGTGATTTCATTTCACTACTAAATTTCTAACTTTGACCATATAGGTTTTGAAGCAACTGAAGGCTTGATATCAAAGACTCATCAAGTTGAAATAATGCAGTCTGCTATGGTAATTTCTTTTTGCTACATCTTTTCCTGCTTTTTCCATCATTTAAGCTTAACTTGTATATATTTTGAATATCAGGCATCCCCGGCTCACGCGGAAATGATGGAAATTCCTCATGTCCCGACTGAAAGGGACATGGATTTTGAAATATCGGCCTCCATACCAGTTTCTTCTTCTGAAGAGGCAGAAGTTGTTTTTGCTGAAGATGCGGAACCAGAAGAGACTTCAATGGTTCCAACTGTCATAACTTCGACGGAGGTCATTACCTTTTCGGATATCAAGACCGTAGAACTTCAGCTCCTGATCTTGCGGATATTGTGGCTACTTCAGAGTATGGCGGGGTTGACTCGGGAACAAGTTCACCGAGTCAACAGGTGATAGTATTCCGTCCTGTCCCCTGTAGATTAAACTCTGCTGAACATATTCTTCGGCTTATTGATATTGTGACTCATATATGCACATCATCCCTTGTACAGATTTCTTCTGAGCCAATTACTTTAGCCGGACCTTCCGCCTTTATAGTTGCTCTGCCTACAGCTAAACTTAAAGAAAGTGACTTGCCCCCAACCATATCAAGCATTGTAACTGTCACATCTGCCCCTTCTATTACCGAACCTTCATCCAGTTCAGTGCCTTCCTCTTCTCGTCAAACAGTCAGGGACTGGACTTCAGTGGATGAATCCATACACATTGCAATCCCTTCTATTCCTGCTGGTTCAGGCATACAGGGTGTTGATGTCCTTGGCGCCAATATCAAGCTTTTACGACAAATTATATGCCGACAGCCTAGTTCATCATATGATCTTCTGCACCAGCAAATTGAGAGCATGACTACATGGATTCATCTGGCAGGAGCTTCTTTGGATGAATATATTCACTCAGTTATACAAGATCGACGCCAAGCCTTGTCTCTTCAGCAGCATGAATATAACTTGCAGATGCAGCCTGTTTCTCTTCAAATTTCACAGCAATAGGCAGAAATAGCTGGCTTTGAACAGAAAGAAAGCTTGTTGGTGGAAAATATTCAGCGCTTATAGAATAAACTTGCTGCTGCGAAAGCCGAATTGGAAACTTTAAGGAACAGTTTACACAGATGTCAAGATGATCTTCTGGTTTCCCAGGGCCTTCTTGAAGCATTATCTAGTGAAGTTTCCAAGCTGCAGACTGAAGAAGAAGCTCTTCTTGAATTGCATACTCAAGTTGGAGAAGGACTTCCACTGCTGTTTATTTTACTTGAAGATCCATGATGTTGTTTATACTTGAACTTTGTACTTGGGAAGGGTATTTCCTTTTTGCTTTTCCATGTAAGCTAGGATGGAAGTCATTCTTTGTAAACTTTCGGCACATTATAAAGAGAATTTTGTATCATATCCCCCTTTCAATGAATGTCATACTTGAATTTCTTCTTTTTTTATTTATTCACTTTACCGACCCAAGTGCCCTTTCAGGTTTTCACCGGAGTCGGCCCCCTCTTGCTTTTGCCCGTGCGCCCTTTCGGGTTTTCACACAGCGGGGTTCCCGATTTTGCCTGTAGCGCCCTTTCGGGTTTTCACCACAGCCGGGTATATTGCCATTGTTTCCCTTGACCGCAGAAGGTACGATCAAGTCCGGCGAGGCATCTCTATTTTTAAGCCCCTTTTGATTTTTCTCTCATCATTTTTTTTATCCCTCTCTCTCCCCTTGTTGTAGATGAAGTAGAGTGAAGTATGCATCTATGGTAGCTGCAAAGCTGAAAGGAAAAGATTTCAAATGAAGATGACTTAACAATGTTTATTGGCTTCCATAACTAACAATGTTATGGGGATTATTGAAACTTAAAAAAGAAAGGACAGAGTGAGAGAAGCAATGAATACCTCAATCACTTGTTTATTGAAAATGGCACAAATCGTAAGGGTCTGAGCCTTTATTGGGGTGGCAAAGATCTTAAGGATCTTAACCACTATGCAGGGTGGCAATAGACCGGAAGGGTCTATGCCATGAAAATCCTAAGTACCAACGACTGACTCATAGGTTTTTGGTTGTGGTAACATAGGTATGATTTGAAATGCATGAACCCAAAATACTTCAAGCAGACTCATAGGTTTGTAGCCCGAAGTAGACAGGGGTGTTTGAATGATGCAAACTTAGATACCTAGGTCATGAGGACCCTAATTATCAATGACGGGCTTAAAGGCTTTTGGTCATGATAACTAGGGATGATTTTGAATGGATAAACCCTAATACCATAGCAGACTCATAGGTTTGTAGCCGAGGTAGATCGGGAGTACGGAGTACTCTTCTCAGAGACCCAGTAATTTCAGGGATGGCGGAGTCATGAGGGACCCAAGCCATCAGCCGGTACGACGTAGTCATTGAAGACCCCGGTCGACTTATTTTGCTTTGATTTGAATTTGCTTGATTGGTGACGGAGTACTCCTCTCGGAGACCCGGTCTTTCGGGGATGATGGAGTCACGAGGGACTCGGGCCAGCCACCGGTGCGACGTAGTCGTTGAAGACCCCGGTCGACTTACTTTGCTTTGCTTTGAATTTGCTTGATTGGTGACGGAGTACTCCTCTCAGAGACCCGGTCTTTCGGGGATGACGGAGTCACAAGGGACCCGGGCCAGCCACCGATGCGACGTAGTCGTTGAAGACCCCGGTCGACTTACTTTGCTTTGATTTGAATTTGCTTGATTGGTGACGGAGCACTCCTCTCGGAGACCTGGTCTTTCAGGGATGACAGAGTCACGAGGGACCCGGGCCAGCCACTGGTGCGACGTAGTCGTTGAAGACCCCGGTTGACTTACTTTGCTTTGCTTTGAATTTGCTTGATTGTTGACGGAGTAGTCCTCTTGGAGACCCAGTCTTTTGGGGGTGACGGAGTCACGAGGGACCCGGGCCAGCCACCGGTGCGACGTAGTCATTGAAGACTCCGGTCGACTTACTTTGCTTTGATTTGAATTTGCTTCCACTTGGATTTGACTTTGGGTTTAAAATTGAGTGGCGGTGCTGAATGCATCCAGGCCACTCCCTTTGTTTTGAGCTTGCTTTGAATTTGAACGGTAGAGTCTTCATGACCCAGACCGATTTGTATTTGGATTTGTGCTTGAATTTGAGCTTGAACTTCTATTTGAGCTTGAATGGCGGGGTCGAATGAGCTCGGGCCACCTTTCTTGTTTTATGCTTGGATGGCGGAATCCAGCAGGACACATGCCAATTTGCATTTGGATTTGATTTTGAACTTGAGCGGCAGAGTCTTGCTGACTTGGGCCGATTTGCATTTGAACTTGAGCCTGGATTTAGGCTTGGTTTTTGCATTTGAACTTCAATTGGAGCTTTTGAACTTGTACTTTGAATGGCGGGATCGAATGAACCTAGGCCATTTTCTTGCTTTCAACTTTGCTTTACTCTTGGATTTTGAACTTGAATTTGAGCTTGAACTTGGATTTAAGCTTTGAATAGCGTGGTCGACTAGACCCAAGCCATCTTCTTTTGCCTTCAAATTTGCTTTAAACTTGGATTTCAAACTTAAATATAAGCAGCGGGTCCTGTTGACCCAAGCTGACTTATACTTGAATTCGTGCTTGCTCTTGGGCTGGAGCTTTAAATTTGAACTTTGAACTTGAATTTGAACTTGAATTTAAGTGACAGGTCTTGTTGACTCAAGCTGATTTGAATTTGAGCTTTGAATGTTAACACCTGAGCTCGAGCTTGAACTGGAGCTTTGGATGTTTGAACTTGGATTTGAACTTAAGCTTGAATTTGGACTTGAACTTAGATTTAAGCAGCGGATCTTGTTGATCCAGGCTGCTTCATACTTGGATTTGAAGCTTGGTTTGGAACTTGAACTTGAAGTTTAAGCTTGAATTTTGAGCTCGAATTTGAAGAGGAGCTTTGAATTTAATCGGCGAGTCCTATTGACCCAGGCCGATTTAAACTTGAATTTGAGCTTTGAATGGAGGGGTTGAATAAACCCGGACCATCTTCTTTGTTTTGACCTTGGATGGCGGAATCAAAATGAAACCGGGCCATCTTCTTTGTTTTGACCTTGGATGGCAGAATCAAATGAAACCAGGCCATCTTCTTGCTTTCAACTTTGCTTGAAACTTGGATTTTGATCTTGAATTTAAGCAGCGGGTCCTGTTGACCCAGGCTGACTTATCTTGAATTTGTACTTGCTCTTTGGCTGGAGCTTTGAACTTGCATTTGAACTTGTATTTGAGCTTGGATTTTGAGCTCGAGTTTGATTTGAAGCTTTGAATTTGAACTTGAATTTGATCTTGAATTTAAGTGGCGGGTCTTGTTGACTCAAGCCGATTTGCTTTTGAGCTTCAGCTTGCCTTTCAGGCGGAGCTCTGGATTTGAATTTGAATTTGAATTTGCTCCTTAAGTTGAAGCTACCTTGAACTTTGAACTTGAATTTTGAACTTGATTTTTTGCTCGAGTTTAAGCTGGAGTTTTGAACTTGAGTGGCGAAGCCTTGCTGACTCAGGCCAGTCCATACTTGACTTGGAGCTTGTATTTGAATTTGTGCTTGAATTTGGCTTGGATTTGCATTTGTACTTGAAATGGCAAGGTTTAGCAGGACTCGGGCCATCTTCTCTATTTCTTTGTAGCTTCTTGTCCCCTGTTCATTGAAGAGACCAGGTTGCAATACATATGCATGTCTATATCAAACAATTTCAGAATCGGAAAACATCATCGATTCAGATTAATTTGATTGAAAATTTCAATCGGTTATAAAACGGGAAGCGGGAAATGATTTATACTCCCTCCGCACCGGGTTTGCCTCGGCACCATTGCCCGACTAGCGGGATAGTCGTGCCAACTTTTTCTTTTTCTTTCTTTTTCAATGGCATTTCGTCATTGGCAACCCATGAGGTATTTTGGGGCGGCTTCGTAAAGCCTTTTGGAGCCTCTTCAATGTCCTTGGCTCAAATAGGTAGGTTAATTTTACCATGCCGTTTAAGAATTATCGTCTCGGGGGAATACATCTCGAGAACTGGATGATTTCTTTTGACTGTCTTCATGGTGATCATATTCACACCGTAGACAGTGCTTCATATATTTTTTCAACCTTCGCTTGGAAAGCACGGAGGTGGCGTATGATAGCGCTTCATATGTTTACCATTTAAGGGAGGAAACTGCACTTCTCCCTTATGATTGATGAGGCTTATATAGGCAGGTTAATTTTACCAGGCCATTTGAGATTTATAATCCCGGGGGAATACGTCCCGAGAACTGGATGATTTCTTTGACTGTCTTCATGGTGATCATATTCACACCGTAGACAGTACTTCATATATTCTTTTCAACCTTCGCTTGGAAAGCACAGAGGTGGCGTATGGTAGCGCTTCATATGTCTGCCATTTAAGGGAGGAAACTGCACTTCTCCCTTATGATTGGTGAGGGTGTATGCTCCTCCTTCATAATCAGTTTTGACGACATAGGGGCCGATTCAATTACTGGTCAACTTCTCTTTTGGATTTGACGCCATGACTTCTCTTCTTTTGACCATAACTAGGTCTCCTTTCTTGAAGGCCCTTTCTTTGACTAGTCTATCAAATGCTCGAGCCATGCGAGCTTGATATATATGGATATTTTGTTGGGCTCGAAGTCTATCGCCTTCCAAGGCTAATAACTCCTCGAGCCGCCTTTCTGCATTTGATTGATTTCCTTTGATAAGCTCCTGCTCTATGGCAATGCGCAAAGAAGGGACTTCCAATTCAGTTGGCACGACTGCCTCTGACCCATATACTAAGGAATAGGGAGAATAGCCTGTTGGAGTTTTGTGTATGGTTCTGTAAGCCCATAATGCTTCATACATTCTTTATTCCCAGTCTTTCTTAGTTAAATTGACTCTCTTTGCTAGAAGGTTGCATAAAGTCTTGTTAAAGGCTTCTACTGACCCATTAGCTTGTGGATTGTAGACTGTGGAGGTCCTCTAATCAATTTTGAATTTCGCAGCTAGCTTGTATATGATTTGATTTCGGAAGCATGTTCCATTATCTGAAATGATTCAACTGGGTGCACCATATCGGAACAACATATTTTGGCGGAGGAACCTTTCAACGGCTTCCCCAGTGACTTCTCTTAATGCTATTGCTTCGCCCCATCTGGAAAAATAATCCGTGGCAGCCAGAATATATTTAGCACCTCTTGAGGAGGGTATGAATGGGCCGACAACGTCCATCCCCCATTCGGCAAAAGGCCATGATGGTGCTGTAGGGTGCAAGGGCACCGGAGGTTTTCTTGGAATTGGGCCATGTTCCTGGCATTTGTGACATGATTTGGCATATTACGCACAATCATCGAACATTGTGGGCCAGTAGTAGCCCAATTGTTTGAGTTGATTTTTCATCATGGGGCCAGACTGGTGAGCACCACAGACCCCAGTATGTATTTCCCTCAAGGCTTCAACTATCTCTTTTGGCAACAAGCATCTGAGGAGAACTTTTCTTTTGCCATCATATGTCACTCGAAAGAGAGTGTCTCCTTTGTATTCATATGAATCCTTAATACGGATCAGTTTAGCACGCTTGATTTGGGTGCTTGGCAATATTTTATGTTTGAACCAGTCGAGAAGCATTTCCCTCCAATCAGGCATATCGACTTCTTCCACTGCACATACTTCTGTTTGCATTTCTGTTTGTTCTCCCAACATAGTTGGTAACAATCTTCTGTTCTTGACCCATATTTCAAGAGACCCCTCTGGCGGCAGAGCCAGAGAACTTGCTAATTTAGCCAGAGCATCAGCTTGAGCATTTACACTGCGATTGATATGGTTGATTTCAAAGAAATAGAATCTTTGTATCAGCTTGAGGGCCCTTTTGTGATAAGGAATCAGCTCAGACTTTTTGACATTATATATTCCTTAGACTTGGTATATAATCAACATTGAGTCTCCATAGACTTGAATCATTTGAATGCCCATATCCAGAGCAACTTCCAGGCCAACTATCAAAGCTTCATATTTAGCTTCATTGTTGGTGTATGGCTTAGTTAAGGAACACGAGGTATGCAGAACCTCGCTTTCTGGAGATATCAGGACAATGCCTGCCCCGACCTTTGTAGTGAATGTACCATCTTGTGCAATTGCTGAACGGGAGGCCCCACCAAAATATAGCTGCCATATCTTTTGTTCTGTATGGTTAGCTTCTAATGTTTCTTCATCTGGCAGGTCGGTGACCAACGGTGAATCTTCTGGCACTGGATGTGCTGCAAAGAAGTCTGCAATAGCTTGACCTTTGATGGCTTTCTGAGGAACATATTTGATGTAGAACTCCATGAGGAGGACTGCCCATTTGCCCAAACGACCTTTCAAGGCTGGTCGATTGAGGATATATTTGAGAGGATCAGCCCTAGAGATGAGCTGGATTTCATGTGATAGCATATAATGCCTAAGTCTTTTAGCTGCAAAGACTAGGGCCAAACATATCTTTTCGATAGGTGAGTACCGGAGTTCAGCCCCGATCAGCCTCCTGCTTAAGTAATATAGTGCTTGCTCTTTGCCTTCTTCATTGTCTTGTGCCAGCATTGCCCCCAAAGAAGTCTCCTGAGCAGCGATATATAAGATTAACGACTGGCCTTTGATAGGTGCCCCTAGCACAGGTGGCGATGCAAGGTATTGCTTGATTTTCTCAAGCGCATTTTGACATTCATCATCCCATATGAATGGGGCGTCTTTCTTCATTAATTTAGAGAAGGGTTCACACCGTTCGGCTAGGTTGGATATGAACCTTAGAATGTATGCGAGCCGTCCTTGAAGGGACTGCAGCTCTTTGAGATTCTTTGGAGGTGGAAGCTCCTGGATAGCTTTGATTTTGGCTAGGTCTATTTCAATGCCCCTGTATCTGACAATAAAACCTAGAAATTTGCCACTTGAAACCCCGAAGGCGCACTTCATGGGGTTCATTTTCAAACTGTATTGCCTCAGCCTTTCAAATATGGTGCGGAGATCTTGCATATGATCTTTCCTTTTTCTTGGTTTTGACAACTAGGTCATCAATATAACATTCAACTTGTTGATGAAGGAATTCATCAAATATTTTGGTCATTGCTCTTTGGTGTGTTGCACCGGCGTTCTTAAGGCCGAAGGGTATTCTTTTGTAGTGGAAGATTCTTTTAGGAGTTCTGAAGGCAGTATGGATCTTATCCTTATCAGCCATCTATATTTGATTATATCCTGATGATCCATCCATAAAAGACAAAGCTTCATGTCCTGTGGTGGCATCGACCATGATTTATGTAATAAGCACTGGGAAGTCATCCTTTGGGCATGCCTTGTTTAGATCTCTAAAGTCTACACAGATTCTGATCTGTCCATTCTTCTTTTTGACTGGAACAATATTTACTAGCCATATTGTATATTGATTTTATAGTATGAAGCCGACATCAATTAATTTGTCGACTTCAGCATTGATTTTGTTTGTCAGCTCCGGCCTCATTCCTCTCGGAGCTTGCTTGATTGGCTCGATGGCTGGATCAATGGCCAGCTCGTGTTGAGCTATTTCTGGATCTAACCCAGGCATTTCTTTATAGGACCAGGCAAAGCAATCCCCGAATTCCTTCAAAAGTGAGATAAATGCTTGCTGTTGTTCTTGACTGAGCAATGCACTTATATATGTTGGTCTTGGGTCTTCTTTAGAGCCCAAATTGATTTCAAGGAGTTCATCAACCATGGCTTGTCCTCCATCTTCAAGTTCTGGAGGTGCTGGCTGGAGCTCCATTAGATCTTCTTCATTTACTTCTTCTTCAATTTCTGCTTCAATTTCGTTGACTTCTTGGTCCATTTCATTTGATTGATTTGCTGTGAAAATATTTGGGGGAGGATCTGCCTGTTGATTTTCTATAAGTTAAGTGAGCTCATCTTCCCTTTGACCTGTGTTAACATGAGGTTCAGGGGTGATAGGTGGATTTTCTTGTTCTTCTGGTATATTCTGAACCATATTGGAACTTGGGATATCATTTTCCTTGACTTTTGAGACTTGGATGTCTTCTTCTTCAAGATGTTTCCAGCATTGACATGCCGGAATAGGAGATTGATCAGCTTCTGGCTGGCTTTCTTGAATAGACTGACCCGTGGGCTGCTCTTCATCATAGTCATCATATATTGCTTGTGTAATTTCTGATATTTCTGGAAAAATAGATGTCATATTTACTGATAATTCAGGAGTTTCTTCTTCCGGCAATGTATATCCCAGGCCTGGATATTGTGTATGTTTCATCAATGCTTTGGACATGTTAGGAGGGTACCATAGTTGTTGGAACCTGCTCCATTCCTTTTTAGTCTGATATAATGAGATTGACTAAGCCTTAGCTAATTCCTTAGTATGCTTTGTCATGTCTGGGAGACCCATGATGTCAACCCATAATTCTTCTTCTATATCGGGAATATAGCAATCTTTGTCTTCAGTAGCCGACTGCTCATCAGCTCTATAAAAGACTGTTTTATGTCCATCTTCGTGAAGAACCACAAATTTTTTCAAAGGCTCTACGAGCTGACATTCATACTCTTCAATAGGATGTATTAGTCCGATTGGGACCATGACTTCTATAGAGAGTACATCTTGCTGCTTGGTTGTCTTTGCTAAAGGACTTTTCAGAATTGTAGCTTCTTTGTCTTCGAGACTGAGAGAGCCGATATCTGGTGGAGGTGGAAACCATTCCTTGCTCCGACTGGTATCAGGCTTTTCTGCTTCTTTATCTTCTTTTTCCTACAGGGGTGGAGGTATATAAGGTTGGCATCCATAAGATGACATTCATGAACCTCAAAAGGCTCGAGATCAGCGAAGACCCGCTGTATTTGTCCTTTCCAGGGAAATTTGTTGCATTGATGCAATGAGGAGGGCACCACAAAATATTGATGTATCCATGGCCGCCCAAGCAAAGTTTTGTATGTAGTATCAGAATTTATGATATGGAAGAGGACTGTGAAGTGAAAGTCACCGACGACCATTTCAAATTCAGCTCCCCCAATTGGTGTTTCTGACTTATGGTTGAATGCAGCTATTTTGAAATCTTGCACTCTTCTTAGGTGCATATGAAAATGAAATTTCTGGAAAGTTCTGAGAGGCATGATGCTAACAGCAGAGCCTTGATCAACCAGAATTCTATTGACAGATTGTCCATTTATCTTTCCTCTCATGTAGAGGGGCCCGTTGTGGTCATTTGTAGGCAGTAACATATCATCTTTAGTGAAGGTGATGGAAGCCATGAATGACTCATAGGGTATTTCTTGAATTTATGCTGCATGAGCTTCATAAATTTAAGGAGTTTTTAAAGCTGCAATGAGAGCCTTTCGCAATTCCTCACTGAGTGACAAGACTTCCAACACAGTAAATTTAGATGGCAACCTTTTTAGTAAGCCGATGACTTTCTTTTCTACTTTTTCATTATCATGAACTTCTAGAGAAGCAACCTGTGGATCTTGTTCTTCAGACGACTGTTGTTGGACTTGTTTACTTTTCTTTGCAGACTTTTGAACTGTCATGAATTCATATAAAGAGGGTAACACCCCATTTTCTTTATCAGAATTTTTTGGATATAGCCCGAGTGGAGGCGGGATTTGAACATTTCTTTTTGACAAAGGCATGGATTCCATTCCTCTGAATTCTGGTTCTGGGATAACATATGGTATTTCCCCTTGAAGCTGAATAATTTTTTGAGTGGTAGCTAATGGAGGCTTCCGCCCCCACTTTTTGCCAGAGCGGGTGACATGTTGCTCATTTGGAGTTGATGTACAACTTTCCATCACTTCCATTTTTGGAGCAATAAAGATTTCTTCTTCCTCATCACCTTCATTTTCATTTATTGTTGATATTGTGTTGCAAGACATGACAGTACAAGTGCCTTCCTACTCTTCTTTCCCATTTTCCTGATTATCATCTGTAACGACCCGCCACCCTATAATCGGGGATCCGATTACTAAATGGGTACCGAATCATTAATTTGGAACCAAACCAGGATCTAAGTAAGTCTGCGAAATAAACAATAAACTAAGCTAAACGTTCACATCACATTGAATTGAAAGGAAAATGCAGGAATTAAAAGTTATTACAATGCGACTCGATACAGCAAATAATTACATATTCCAACAGAAAAGAAATAATTAAGCATACATGACAGAAATAAAGATAACAACTACGTCGGGGCATACCCCGGAACAACAACTGACGACGCGCGACACACAACAGCACACCCCTCGCTCAGTCTGCCTGGAGTCCTCACCTGAAAACCGCAGGGGTGAGTCTCAACGAAAAGACTCTGTAGGGATCCTTCGATCCTCACTGCCCACTCACACACCCACAAGTGCAAAGTACAACTGAAAGTAAAGTAACAAGTACAGTAGTAATTACTACTCCTAAATCTCGATATGAATCACATGCATTCGAAATACATAACATGCATATCTCTAAAACCAGTCTACCAGGTAAATCCACAACCAAAGTCTCGGTAGAACACGCCAACCACACAAACGAAGGTGGGGAAAACACCGACCCGCTGAGACCAAACAGTAACCCCTCGGATAGCACTCTAGCTACTCCGGCCCAACTGGCTCAGGTGGTTACTCCCTCCCTCAGCACGAGTGACACTCCAAAGGTACCACACCCACACCGGTACTAGCTAACCCCGGGGTTCACCAGGTGACCCTCTCTCACTAGGCGTCACCCCGCCCACGCCCCCACCGGCGCTGTGCTCCACCCACACCAGCACAGGGTGATAAAGCGCTACAACTGTCACTCTAGGTCCACAGTAACACAAAACCCGGCACAGTGCGATCCGGTCATGAGAGAAGTCCACGGTCGCACGGCACACAACGTAGTGCTATAAGAAATCCGTCATCATCGAGTATAATTTAAAGCATGCCTTTAACCAACTAATTAAATGTCTAACAGTGTATGCACATTTTAATAGCATGAATTAGTGTGATTTTGTCTTGAATCGCGTCGACTAAGGCTGACGCCATTCAAGTCTCTTAAACTGGTTTACAGAAACTCAGCCGCAGAACTTGGCATAAAACGCGTTGCCACAGGTAGCCGCCTTTTAAAAGGCGTCGCTGCCCCTCGTCGCCTTTTAGCGACCGAAAACAGGGACATGGCATGGGGTAATTTTTCTAAAACGCGTCGTCGACGCAAGTCGCCTATTGAAAAGGCGTCGCTGTCCTTGGACACTTATCAGTCCGGGGACAGGGTCTGTTATCGGGTTAAATCGCGTCGTGGGTGGGCGCCGTCTTTTAAAAGGCGTTGCTCAACCTCGACGCCATTCAACCTCCACAGACAGGTTCTCCCCTTGCTTCCCCCAATCCTCGAGGTGGGATTTCTCCCCCAAAACGTATGGAAATGGGCTCAAAACATAAAGGGGGAGGAAGAGAACCTAACTACCTATTAGAGCACCCAATTTCTCATACATGCACTTAGCGTTTTCACCCTAAAAAGCACCCCGAACATGCTTCGAACGTGGGGAAAACATAGTTTCGAATGAAGATGCACTGGGAATCGTCACCCTACCGGTTACTTGAACTCCTCCAAGCTCCAAGCCGTCCACCCGTCTCGCCACACGCCGCTGCCGGTACCGCCGAGGTCGTCGTTACTCCACCGGGACGTCGGCTGCCGTCCGGAGAGAAAACGCCGCGGAGGAGGTGGTGGTGGTAGTGGTTGTAGACACGCTAATTTTGACGTCATTTCGAGTAAATTTCATATCATATAATAATGCCTCGAAATGGTCTGATAATTAATCATTAATTAATTTTTATTAATATTTTTAAGTGTCGGGTTTAACAGATGTGTTTAAGTTAATCAATTGAATTGATTTTAGCTCAAATTTGAGTTAAAATATGAAGAATTCTAAAAGACGTCGACCCTAGTAGACGCGATTTAGACTTTATTCTTATTAATTAATTAATTAACTAAAAGGCGTCTGTGAAGGTCGACGCGTTTTAGGTTTCCTAAGTGATTTTAACTTCTCTTCCGGATGTTTATCCTTATCTTAATTAGTCTAAAAGACGTCTACATATATGGACGCGTTTTACCTAATAAAGATAAAGATAAGTTTTCCCGGATATTTATCCTTATTTTAATTAATCTGAAAGGCGTCAGCTAAGGTGGACGCGTTTTAGATAATTACAGATAAAGATGAATTAATCAGTATTTATCTGTCGGTTAAGATAGATAAATTCGGAGTTTTTCAAATGTTAATCTCGAACGCAAGAAATGCCTATAAATACCCTGCATGTTGAAGAGTAAAAAAAAAAAGAGAAGAGAATTGAGTTGAGTTGAGCCATAGCGAGTTGAAGATTGAAGCAACGTCAGAACGCTGGAGCGCTGCCATTTCCAGAAGTCGGCGTCCCTTTCAAGATCTTCATCCTTTCAAAGCTTCAACCGATTGGGCATAAGTTTTTCATTACTGCATTTGCATTTTTCATCTTCATTAGTTTCATTCTTCATATTCACTTCATGCAAACACACACCACAGCATAATCTTTCAAAACCTACTTGATTTAAGGTGTTTCAAAGCCATTAAACAAGTGAGTTTGCTATTTTAAATATGCTTATAATCATGATTAGTTCAGATACTGCTTCTACTTAAATTCTCATCATAATTCTTCGTTTTCTGTTTCTGTCTCTACTGCACTCAACAACAACAAGAGATCAAAAGGGGAAATCAAGCACAACTTCTGGACGATCCTCAACCTCAAATTCCACAGCAAGAACAAAAGAACAAAGAAAGGGCTCTCTTTCTTCAACCGGCTGAGGAAGGGGAACCAAGGACTCAATCTTCCGCGTTTGAAAGGTAGGCGATCATATCTCTTTTGAAACTTTTTAGTTAAAAGTTTCTGGCGATTACTGCACTTTAGTTGCTGTTTTTAATAGGTTAGTTTACACTAAACAACATAGATATTTCATGTTAATCACACGGTCATTCTAAGCACCTACAGCTTTTTTGGCGATCACGGTGGGACTTGGTCTCGCCATCTTTTAGTTTCTTTTTGTTCTTGCTATCATCATATCGGGCACCCACGGTGCACCATTTGTGTCACTGGACACGTCCTCACTAATTGGTGAGTGTTTAGTTTAATTAATTTCCCTCGTGCACCACGTGCACACCCCAGTGGCAAGATCTTGCCCTCCCCTTGATTAATTCAAAAAGCTGTTTTTGTGATAAAAATGATGTGTGATTGATTGTTTTTCTAGTTGTTTAGTTAGTAAACCATCCTGTTTAAAATCTGGAACTAAAAATTTTGCATGAGTCGATTGTTTACTGCTTTTTTATCTCGTTTGAGGAGGATTCAACCCAGAAAATCCTCCTGGAAAACTGTTTCTGCGAACTGAAAAGCGTCCAGGATCGCTGACGCGTTTCAAAACCGCGTCAACACCCCTAGACGCCTTTCAGGCTTCACAGTTTCTCTGCTGTCTGCATCTGCTTCTGCAAAAAATTAAGTTCTGTCTTGAATAGCGTCGACTACCATCGACGCGATTCAGACAGTTTCTTAATTTTTTTCAGTTTCCAGATTTTTGTGTTTTGAGTGCTAGCTACCCATTACTTACTAAGCATTAGAGGCCATCCAGGCCGCAGGACATACGCATTGAGGCTAATACCCTCCTCTTCTTAGGAACACATTACTCGACGTCAGCAACTCTCTCTGATTGGGTTGGTCCCTTGATCAGACTAGAGAAGTTGACGTTGAGACCTCCATAAGTCCCCAAAATCAAGGTATTCCTCCTTGATCATCGGGCTGGTTGTACCAATTGAAGTCCTGGTTAGACTCTGAAAGCGTTGTGAGAGAAAGCCTTAGAGAATAACGGTGGAAATTGAACTGAAACTAGGATCCTTTCCCTGAGCGAAATTGTGGTTTAATCCAATTCAAATAACTCAACAAGGAATCCTAAAATCACGTTAAGCATCCACTTGTTTGATTAATCTCTGTACAACTTGTTTGATTAAATCTTTGAAAAGGGAATCTAACATCATGTTGCTACGATCAGGTAGGGACTTGAGTGTGGCTCCAGACGCCATGGTTAATTACGAGGGAGATGCTAATGCCCCTCGGGATTCTGAATACAACTATGAGAGTGGGAGAGATGCTGATGCCTCCCGTAGTTCTATCCCCATTCCATATCGTCTAGATGGGAATGTTCGGACACCTCTTTTGCATCCACGTGATCAATATCCTGATCCTCCTCCGCATGAATATGCGATCCCTAATCCTGATCTTGAGGGGGACATGAATCAGAATGATCCCTCATCCTCTGATCCTACGGATCTCATCAATGCTCTGGGAGTTCTTGCCTCCCGACTGGACCCTCAGCAGTTTGAGGCGATCCAATCTATTTTGAAGGGGAAGGCACCCATGCAGCCTGCCGAGCCGAACCCTGTGGCTCCCCCTGCTGCTCCTCAGCAACCTTCTTTTCCTCCTCCTTATATCCATCAGGCCGTGGAGGGCCTTCATATTACTTCTCGGCCAGCTGGGCCGCAGCTTTCATCATCTAGGCAACCGGCTAGACCGCAAACGCCTGCTTATCAAAATGCCCTCGGGCATGGCGGAAGCTCTGCCGGACCTCCCCTCTATTGTCCACCCTGCCCAACGTACTCTAGGCAGCAGGCCTACCAAGTACCTCCTCCTCCTCCTCCTCCCCAGGCAGATCTGACCACACAAACGCTGCTGGCCAAAATGGAGCGTATGGATGAGCAATTTAATAACTTCCAGAAAATGATGGGGGTCAAAGCTGTGCCAGAGATCAGTTTACCGAGCCTGCCAGTATTCCATCTGCCACCCTCTGAAATGCCAGTGTACCGAAAGTACAACGGTACTGGTAACCCCTTCACACATCTGAAGGAGTTCATGTATGAATCCTCTTTCTGGCAGAACGATAAGAGGTCGTTGGCCTTCTTGTTCAGGAGATCTCTAGAGGGACCAGCCCTCGAGTGGTTCTTTTCCCTGGAACCCTCAGAAGTAGAGGATTACGGTATCGTTTCACGCAAATTTATTCAACGATACCAGGACAGAGTTGCACCCTCCTTGTCTATCACGGACCTTATTGCAGAAAAGATGAAACCTGATGAGGAGTTTGTCAGTTTTGCTGACAGGTGGCGGGGTCTGGCTGAAAAGGTGAAGGATCACTTGTCCGAGTCCGAACAAGTGAAGATGTTAATTTCTAATGCCACGCCCCAGTTCAAGCTCGTCCTCTCCTTGAACAATTTGACTAACATGGCAGAGCTCTATGAAAGAGCACGGTACTGCCAGAATGCTTTCAAGGACGCTACATTCTATTGTGTCTTTGATCCTCATAGACCTAGCAGGCCTCCGCCTCGGAAGCCTGCAGTGCCAAACTCTTCCAGTACAGGTCCGACAACTGAGGGCACGCTCTCTCATGAGCAAGTGAGTACCATGAACAATAACTCACCCCAGTTCGTGAGGAGTCAGCAGCAGTACCAGAGGCCACAGCAGCAAGGGTACAGACAGCAGCAGAACCCCCAGTACCAACAACAGTATCAGCGGCCCCAGCAGCCGAATCAGAATCAGAACCAGCAACAGCTACAGCAACAGCCACAACGGCAACAGCAGTACCAGCAACCCCAGCAGCAGCAGTATCAGCAGCAGCAACAGCCACAGTACCAGCCGCGCGCACCGCCGGCGTACCACAATGTCCCTCCTCCTGGTGACTACAACCAGCAAAGGAGACCTCCAGGCCCGAAGAGGGCAGAATACCCGGCTCTCCCAGAATCCTTGGCCGATATCTTCAGTGCTTTAATGGCAGCCAATGCCTTAGTTTTGCCAAGGGAAAAGGCCGTCTGGCCTCAAAATGCCGATACGTCCAGGTATTGCTACTTCCATAGGCAACCTGGGCATACCATTGACACCTGCTTCCAATTCAGAGATTATATTCATGATCTCAACGAGCAGGGCGGCATAGACTGGGAGGAAATGAAGAAATACATAACAGCCCTGAAGGCGAGGAGACCGCAACAGCAGCAGCAGCAGCAGCAAGCAAGACCACCGGCACAAGCAGCAGCACCACCCAACATGGGCATAGTGCAGAATCCACTCCCGGAGCACCAGAACCAGAACCAGGTTGCTCCCATTCTAACGAACAGCCAGTCTGAGGCTGGTCGTGGGCAACAATGGAGGATAGAGGACTCTTCCTCTCTCTATTCAACGGGTCACGTTCAAAGTACCGCAGAGCGACTACCGAGCCGCACCATCCACATACCCAGACCACAACCCGTCACCATCACCCCTCTACCCACACCCACATATCACTCGCCCTCACCCAATAACCCACTACCACTACCCACCTTCCTTAGACCCATTGCGCCCCGCACTCCTACGCCTCCATCATATACCCCTCCGCAAACCAATAACGCGCCCCTTTTACCATCTAGGCCACTATTACGCGTACCATTTCCTACTTCACCCATTATCACTACCACCTACCCAGATATGCCCCAACCATCCAGACCGCTATTACGCGTACCATTCCCCACTTCGCCAACCACTTACCCATCTACCATTCAACCCTCTAGGCCTTTAATCCGCACCGCGCCATCACCACCTAACCCAACGCCACCACCTACGCATCAACCCTCCGCATCACTTACGCCACCCGACTCTGCGGTACTCAAGGTGTCACCCGGATCCTCCACGGTCGAGGAACATGCGCTCCGGAGTGGAAGGATTTTCAACAAGGTCTTTCCTCAGTCCACAGTCAGAGACGGCCCATCACAGCCGACTGAGGAAGCCCATAATGAAGAGAGTGCACCAGGCACTCAATACGACTTGTTGAAACATCTGGACAGAACACCGGCACGGATCACTGTACTTGAATTGATTAAAAGGTCCAAGATTCACCAAGAAGCCTTAATGGAATACCTACAGAAGGTGATGGTCAACGAAGACGTGCCGGTAGAGAAAATTGCAGCACTACTAGTTCCTCAGGGGGATCAGCCCTCAATTACATTTCACACATCGGAACTAGCACCGCCAGCCGCCAGAAGCATGGCTCTGAGCATCACGGTCAATATCTGCAAAAAGGCCGTGGATGCATGCTTGGTTGATACAGGGGCTTCAATTAACGTTTTACCTCCGAAGACCCTGGAGCTATGCGGTGTGCCCAAGGAGAAATGGCTGCCTAGCCCCATCTCAGTTACGGCATATGACAATTCTACCCGTTCCCCTCTGGGAATGGTTTATTTAAAGGTGGAGCTAGGTCCAGTAAGTCATGCAGAGGTCGAATTTCATATTCTAGAAATCGACCCTTCCATAAATGCCATTCTGGGACGTCCTTATATCAAAACTCTTGAGGCGATTCCTTCTACGAATCACCAATGCCTCAAATTCCCTTACAAAGGACGAATTATTAAAGTGACGAGCATGCCGATCTTTGCTGCTGCTCATACCTTAAATATTAAATCTGCTGTTTTACCTGGCCGACAACCTTTTCTGTCGGTATTACAAGTCTACCGTCCAGTGGCTGATCCTTTGAAAGCCGCTACCATTTCTCCATATCCATTAGATGCTATCAAAAGGGGGAAGTGCATGAGTACCCCAGGATGGAGAATCATGATGAAGAACGGCTACGAGCCTGGGAAAGGTCTGGGCACACAGTTGCAAGGCAGGACCACTCCTGTTAAAGATCATCGGGCAGTACCTGGAAGCGGTCTGGGCTATAGGCCGAGCAAACTGAAGCAAGACAGGGTTCAGCAAGAAGATGGTCAAGAAATCTTGGAAACAATGTCTACACCACTGAAAGAAGGCCGAGATCCCTTAACATGGACTCTATATACACATTTTGTGAAAGGGCCCATATTTAGTCACGACAACACGGTGGTCATTACTTCCTGTTTTGACTTCCATGACATATATGGGAGGGATTTGGCCAGACATTGTTCCGAATTACTTACGTACCAGTCCTTGGAGGCTCTGCGGCCTATGAAAAGGAGGAAATTCCATGACCCCGAATGCGAATGGTACAGGTGGTTCGACCTGAGGGACCTATACATAGCACTGAACAGACTATTTCTGGATCCTGCAGAACCCAAGTGGCCACCGCAGATTGACGAGCTAATTGAGAGCCCCGGCGCAATCTTTGATAAGCGGATACTGCTATCTGAACAAACTGATGAAGGGGAGCCAGATGACCCCTATGAAGCTGGTTATACAACAGATCTGCTCTGGAGGGGGACATATCCTTCACATGTCTTCATGCTCCATACTCTTTTTCGTACACTACTCTTGACCCCGACTTGGTCGCGGGTCATAATTGAAGATATTCCACGGGCCCCGCCCATTATGATTACTCTGTCCCCTCGGGACTTTATTCCACAACCTCCTCTCGACCTAGAGAGGATGTATGATTTGATCTGGGACATACTGCTATATGATCCCCCTAATCCTCTGGCCTTGGTGCCGCTTCCTCCGTCCGATTCCCCTTCCATTTGTATTCACTCCTGCTTCATGTATAATTCCTCCGATA
The DNA here is from genome assembly GCA_030544215.1 of Zantedeschia hybrid cultivar. Classification (NCBI taxonomy): domain Eukaryota; kingdom Viridiplantae; phylum Streptophyta; class Magnoliopsida; order Alismatales; family Araceae; genus Zantedeschia; species Zantedeschia hybrid cultivar. Next base: position 50,621,607 of record JARZZO010000009.1, read on the forward strand.
TCCAAAAAAAAACGCCAATTTTACAATAAATTCTTCCCAAATCATTATCGAGGAAACATCTTATTTGTCCGATTACACCCCATCGCGCGGGTCCGTCGGTCAAGATTCTCTCCTAGATCTACTCTGTCCCTCCCCACGGGAGGATTCCCCTGTATTTCCACTTGTATCCCAGGATTTTCATCCTGCTTCATCTTCATTAGGTTATGATAGGCAGTTTAGTGAAGTTAGGAAGTCTAGTTTTAGGCAGGTTAGTCAGGTTAGGAAGTCTAGGAAGCCTAAGGGTAGGCAAATTCCAGAAAGATACCTCCAGGATTTGGCTGATAAATGTTCCTTTTGCTCTTTAATCCCTCAGCTTTTAGAAGATCCAATTCAGATGCCAGAAGATTGTACAGATGATGAGTCAGTCAATGATGGGTACGGGGTATATGAGTTAGTACATGAAAAGGACCCCATTGTTGAAGATGAGGAAGATGATGAGGACGCAGCTGAGGCATATGCCAGTGGAGTGAAGAGATTTGATGAACCCTCAGCTGCCGTCGAAGAGCCCACCAAAGAAATAAACTTAGGGACTGAAGACGAACCTAAGGTTGTCCTCGTCAGTAAAAATCTTTCTGCAGAGGATGAGAAGGCAATGGTACAAGTGCTTAAGGATTATAAGGACACTTTCGCCTGGAGTTATGAGGATATGCCGGGGTTAGACTCATCTTTAGTTGAACATACGTTAACATTAAAGGATGGAGCTAATCCGGTCAAGCAGAAATTAAGGCGATTCCACCCACAAATGGCTTTAAAGATGAAGGAAGAGGTCGACAAATTACACAAAGTAAAATTTATTATAGTTGTCCTTTATCCACAATGGGTGGCCAATATAGTCCCGGTTATGAAAAAGGACGGGAAGGTCAGAATTTGCATTGACTTCCGTGATTTGAATCGGGCATGTCCTAAAGACGATTTTCCATTGCCTCATATTGATGTACTCATCGATAATACTGCTGGCTATGAGACGTTATCATTTATGGATGGATTTTCAGGATATAATCAGATTAAGCTGGCAGAAGAGGATCAAGAGAAGACTTCATTCACTACACCTTGGGGAACATATTGTTATGTCGTCATGCCATTTGGATTGAAGAACGCTGGAGCCACTTATCAAAGGACTATGATGGCAATATTTCATGACATGATGCATATAGATTTGGAAGTGTATGTGGATGACTTATTGGTTAAGTCTAAAACGAAGGCTGAACATGCCAAAGTTTTGGCAAGGGTATTAGAGAGATCAAGAGAGTATCAGTTGAAGATGAACCCCAAGAAATGTGTATTCGGGGTATCTTCAGGGAAATTGCTTGGATTCATTGTCAGCAAACGGGGAATTGAGATCGATCCCAATAAGGCGAAGGCTATCAGAGAAATGCCACCTCCCAAAAACTTGAAAGAATTGAGAGGATTAATCGGGAGGTTACAATTTATTCGCCGTTTTGTCTCCCAGCACTCACAAAGGTGTAAGCCGTTTTACGAGCTTACCAAGCCAGGAGTCAAATTCAATTGGGACGATAAGTGTCAGGAGGCATTTGATGGATTAAAGGACTATTTGGCAAGTCCTCCTGTTTTGAGACCACCATCTCCAGGCAAACCATTGATACTTTATATTTCAGTCCTGGATGATGCAGTGGGGGCTGTCCTAGCACAAGAAGATGAAGAAGGAAAAGAGAGGGCAGCCTACTATCTCTCTAAACTTCTCAACCCCGCTGAACAGAGATACACGGCGATGGAGAAAACATGTGCAGCATTGGTTTGGGTTGTTCAGAAATTGAAGCATTATTTTCTGGCCCATGAAGTCCATCTCATCGCTAGGATGAATCCGATCAAATTCCTTCTGGAGAAATCTGTTCTTACTGATAGGCTAGCGCGATGGCAAAGCTTTCTATCTCAATTCGATATCATTTATATTCAACAGAAAGCGATCAAGGGCTATGCCATAGCAGAACATCTCGCTCATCATCCCCTTCCTCGATTTGATCCAGTGCGATCAGAGTTTCCGGATGAGGAACTGATGTCCGTAAATCAAATCAGAGATGATATGTGGACTCTGCATTTTGACGGAGCTCTGAATTCTCATGGAAAGGGGATCGGTATCGTTCTGTTATCACCTGAAGGTATCACCATTCCACAAGCCTTTCAGCTTGACTTTCCAGTCACCAACAACACAGCTGAATACGAGGCACTTCTTGCTGGTCTCGAGGCTGCTCATTTCCATGGTGTCACTAAACTCAGGATTGTGGGTGATAGCCAATTAATTCTTCGCCAAGTGCTGACCAAGTATCGAACTCTTGATCCCAAGCTTAAGCCATATCAAGAACTTACTTCTGCTTACTCAAAGCTTTTCACAAAGTTGATCTTTGTCCATGTCCCTAGAAATCAAAACATCCTAGCTGACGCTCTAGCTTCACTTGCATCTTCCCTTGATTTTCCTATCAACAAGCAATCTGAATCAATCATAGTTCATATGCGTCTTTCACCTGCCGTGAAAGATCCTTCATTTCTTAGAACTAAGGAGAAGTTGCTGAAGAAATTCAGAGATGGGAATATTGTGGAGAAAAGAGAAATCATGTTGATGGAGCTGTTAGAAGAGATGGATGATGAACAGAAGCCATGGTATTATGAAATTGCAAAATATTGTGAAGATCAATCGTATCCTGAAGAAGCTACAACTGAGGAAAAAAGAGCTATCAAGAGAGTTGCTCAACGATACACCCTAGTTGGGGGAGCACTGTACAAAAGAGGTTTTGATGGAGTTCTTCTGAGATGTTTAGACGAAGATGAGCTTTGGAAGGTTATGGAAGGAGCTCATAGTGGAGTTTGTGGTGGCCATGTCAATGGACAGATGCTAGCAAAGAAGATCCTTAGACAAGGATTTTATTGGCCAACCATGGAAGAAGATTGTGTAGGATATGTCCGTAGGTGTGCTAAGTGTCAACTTCACGCCGACAAAATTCATTCTCCTGCATCTTCACTCCATCCTGTTTCTTCCCCATGGCCTTTCTCCATGTGGGCTTTTGACATTATTGGACCTCTTGGTAACCCAGATTCCGGCATCAAGCAAAAATCTTTCATTCTCACGGCAACGGAATACTTCACCAAGTGGGCAGAAGCTGAAGCATACGTGGAGATCAAAGCATCAACCGTCTGCAAATTCATCATGAAGAACATCATCACAAGATTCGGAATTCCAAGTACCATCGTCACCGACAACGGACCGCAGTTCGTGTCACAGGAATTGAAGGACCTCTGCAACAGGTACAAAATTGCATTGCATCATTCATCTCCTTATTATCCGCAAGGCAATGGCCAAGCAGAGGCAACTAATAAGACTTTGATAAAAATCATCAAAAAGACGTGTAAATCTAACAAATTCGCAGATTGGCCAGAAAAATTGGTTGAGGCTCTATGGGCCTACCGAACTTCAATCCGCACGCCTACTGGGCAGACTCCTTATTCCTTAACATTTGGAATGGAGGCGGTAGTTCCATATGAGATCCTTATACCGTCATTAAGAGTACAATTGAACAAGGAATTCTCCACTGATGAACATCGTTCAGCACTTCTTGCTCAATTGGAACTTTTAGACGAGAAAAGATGGTCAGCTGCTAATCATGCAAAAGTTTATCAAAACAGATTAGCACGTTTTTATCAAAAGAAAGTCATTGAACGAAAGTTCAAAGTCGGTGAAATGGTCGTTAAAAGAATTTTTGTAAAACCTGGTGGTCCGCGTTCTAAGCTCCAACCCAACTGGGAAGGACCTTATATTGTATCGCACGCTTATCCTGGTAATGCTTATCGTCTTATTAATGCAGAAGGAGAAGAGCTAAATCATCCCTGGAATGGTTTACATCTTAAGAAATACTACCCTTAGGTTAAAGAGTCGATCAGTATGGTACAAAGACCAGTGGAATCAGAAAATTTATAAACTCAAATTTCTTTGTTAGTCTGAATAATTTAACTTCAAACCCATTACCGCACACACTGACACGTTTGATTCGTGAGTAACCAGAGATGCCAAGTCCTTAAGAATATCAAAAGCTTGACTAAGAGTATAAAGTACAAATCATTCCTTTTAAATAAAATTCTGTTTTACACTCGGCCCATGATGTCGGAACGAGGCTTAGAATAGACTACCAAGAATACCCGCCATCTTAGTAGGAGGCCGTCATAAAAAAAATGGGGGAGATCCGTTCCAAAGCAAAGCAAAGAAAGAAAAGAATAGAAAAAAAAAGGAAAAGGCAAAATTCAAAATCAAAAGGCCAATACACTACAAACGTCACATCAAGGCCATGAAATGAAACAAAAGGGAACGCAAGGTCGATAAATATCCCGGAAAGAAAATGACCGAACTCCAACAGATATTAGGGTTGGAAAGGGACATCTTTTTAAGTCTCCGGAACTTTCTCATGGGCTTTCTAAACTTATTCTTCTTTTCTTTCTAAAGAGGTGTACTTCAAGCTTAAGGAATGGCTTAGATTGACTAAGGGTCAAATCATCAAATGGGATCACGAATGGAAACACAAGTTTAAACACGATGGGTTTTAAGTTAAGTTGTTAAAGAACAATTTGGAAATTAAGTTAATAAATGAATATGATCTTTTGATCTAAGTACCATACTGGTCTTTTAGTCAAAAACAAAAAAAATATACATAAGTCAAAAATTCAAAAAAAATGTATATGTCAAAAATTCAAAAAAAAAGTATATATGTCAAAAAAAAAAAAAAAAAATTCAAAAAAATGTACATTTTTCAAAATCTAAAAAAAATACATATTTCAAAACCCAAACAAAAATGAATATTCCAAAACCACAAAAATATTTCAATTAGCATTTGCTTGTTGCATTTAATGTGTTTCACTTCTTTTATTTTTCAGTGAGCGTCTGTTTGCATGCATGTTGCATTTTGCTTAAGTCTGATTATTCTTATTACCTTTGTTAATAAAGGCTATGCCCCTTGACTATTTATTCGAGGAAAAGATTGATTGACCATTTGTTTGGTCAGGCAAGGGGCTAAGCCTAAATAGATACTTAACCTGTTTGCTAAGTATTGTACAGATAAGCACAGGAACATGAGATTGGAGCCCAAAAGTTTCATGTATATATCAAAAGTGTTTTGTACATGATACATGGAAAGAAAAGAAGTACATAAGCCCTCAAGGCTGGCTCTCCCCTCCGCCCTCATCTAACTGGCTCTGGGCCTCGTCAGGTGCGTCTGGAGCTGGTCCTCGGCTGGGAGGTGGAGGTGGCCCCATCGTGCTCGGCCCCGCCTGGCCAGAAGACACGGCAGCGCTGGCGGTAAAAGCGCTCGTCAAACCGCGCTCCTGCGCACGCTGTCGAGCACGCCTGTACCTCTCCTCCACACTCCGGCGCTCGTGCTCTGCAATGCCAAGCTGGACCCGAAGAGCGGATATCTCAGTATCCATCCTTTGCCGCTCCTGCCGCTCCCGCTCCCGCTCCTCGTTGATGACCTCCAGGCGAGTCTGGAGGCGCGCAAGATCTCCAACCGAAAGTCGGGCCACCTGCTCCTCTAATGCCCGGATCCGCTCTGCATCAGCCTCGGCACGAGTCGCTGTAGCATAGACATCCGCTTCAGCCCTCTGAAGGGCTTCTTGGAGCTCAGCAACCTGCAGAAGAAGATTTTGTTAGTTCAAGATAATCAAGTAAATCAAGTCAAATTCAAAAGTCAAAGCTTACCCGAGCAGCACGGTCCTCCTCCGCAAGAGAAGCCCGGTGGATGGCAGAAGCGAGCTGACTCTGGAGGTCAGCCAAGGCAGCATCGTGCGCGGCGAATGATGATGAAGATGAAGCTCCATAGGTAGGGGGAGCCGCCTGGGTATAGACGGCTCGCTGCACCAAAAGAACACTGTCAGTGGTTAATCGCCAAAACAAATAATTAATTAAAACATGCATTCATATTCATTCATACATACCAGATCAAAGAGCTCTTTCTGGACCTGTTCGAGCTGGGCCTCAGCATCATGTAGTCGGGCCCGGAGGTCGATGATGACCGCATCACGAGCATCCTGCAAATCACATATACATACATTCATTCACCAACATAAATCAAGATAATAATAAAATTAAAGACGCATGAATGCATACTTACATCGAGCGGTCGGAGGAGCCGCAGCTGGTCGGCGTAATGGACCCGGTACTGCTGGAGGTAGCCCTCGCTACTCTCCGCACGGGACTCCACTCTGATGCCCCGACGGTGCCAGTCCTCGTACTGCTCCGGGAACTTGGCACGCCAGTCGGTGAGGGATTGCTTGCCCCTCATGCTCCTCCCAACACCCTCCGGGACTTCTTCATCTATCCATTCCTGATGGAGACCCAGCGTCCTCATCACGAGCCGGAGACGGAGGGGCTCGATCTCGTTGAGGCAGTGCACCCACATCTGCCTCCCAAATCGCCTCCTGCCAGCCGTCACCCATGGCTGACCTTCCTCGTTCATACCCAGATATGGGCGCCAGATCACCTGCATATAGGTTAGATGCATTCATAAATAAATTGCACTTACGGAATAAAGAATTGCATTTAATAAAATTTTTTGAACAAGTTAAAAACTTACCAATAGCTCTGGATAATCTAGAAACTGACGGCGGAGGGCCGTCAGCTGATGGTGCTGCGGAGCTGTGTCCACAATTGGCTGCCAACGGCAGGCCAAGGGGACGGCATTTGGACGAACGATCCTCGCTCTGCCGAGCGGGAAATAATGGTAGCTCCACACCTGCATGTATAAACATATAAGTTAGAAAAAGCATCATATCATATTGCATATCATGAATAAATAATAAAACATTTAATACCTGGAGGAACGGCGAGAAGCCGCTGACAGTAATCTCGCGGTCCGGAGTGACCGCGGATAGATCTGCAAACAGGTGGGCCAGGAGGGCCGCACCCCAAGCGTATTCCCCTAAGCTATCTAGATCATCTAACAAATACAAAAATCTACAGTGGATATGGTCGCCCTTCGTACCGAAGAGCAACCGACCGAAGAAAAAGACAAGAAAGACCCTAAGCTGTCGGTCTACCTCCTCTACCTGGCTAGGGTCCCTACAGTAGATGGCAGAGGACGACTCTGCTAGCCTGTCTCTAAACTCCTCCCGGGTCTCGTCAGACCGACGCCGGGGCTCGTCTAGACCTAGGGCAGCCTCTACTTCTACCCTGGGGACCATCCGGGATTCTCTGCCCATGCTAGACACCTCTATCCCTAACAAGGCCTCTGCCAATCCTCGATAGTCGGGGTAAGTCACCCCACTCACCGGTCGGCCCTCTACCCGGAGGCCAGTGATCCTGGCCACATCCTCTAGGGTGGGGATCATATGTCCCCACGGCATTAGGAAAGCCCGGCTTTCCGCATGCCAACGCTCCCTGAGCGCCTGCAACAAGACTAGATCGAGCCAAAATGGCTCGATGTCTAGTATCTCACCGAACCCCATCCGGCGCAGGCGCACCTTCTGGAAATCCGGGAGCCCTCTATAAGCCCCTATAACTAGGTCCCAAGAGATCCTAGCCCTCATCACTCCCTGCAAATAAAAACAAAAAAAAAATAGGGTCAGTAATTAATAAAAACAGGAAAATTCACTTTCTGTTTTGAAAGGCGTCAGCATACACAGACGTGTTTCAAAACACGTCCACATACCTTGACGCAATTCAAAAATATTTTCTAATAATTTAAAAATTCGAAATTTGACTTAAAAGACGTCGACCAAGGGCGACGCCTTTTGAAAGGCGTCACCTGGTCTGGACGCCTTTCAAGTCCAGATTTCGGGTTCTTAAAAGAACCCCTTTCTTCCCTTCTTTTCCTTGCCCATTCATTCCACAGGAGACTCACCGTGTGGAGGTCGCCCTCCTCTTCCTCTTCCACTGCCATGGGCGCCGGTGGAGGGAGCTCCTCCTCCAAGAAGGCCGCCGCCTCGGCTAACGCCGCCGGCACCTCCTCGGGAACCTCTTCTTCTTGCCTTCGCCTCCTCTTGGCCAAGGTCTTCTTCTTCCTTGAACCCTCGCCGTGTTCCATGGCTCTAGAGAAGGAGTTTTTGAGAGAGATCACCGGAGAAATCGCCGGAGCTCGGTTGAGAGAAGAGATTTTTGTGAAAGTGAGGAAGAAAGGAGGGCCTTCGCGGGTCTGTAACGAAAAAGGGTGAAAGGCGTCGACTCAGGAAGACGCGTTTTAAGGCGCATAAGTTGAGGCGGCAAAGGACAGCTGTTTGAATTGGTTGAAATACGTCCACATGGGTAGACACGTTTCCGGTTCTGTTCAGAGCCGTACACAGGAAAATCATGAAAGGCGTCTTGTTCACTGGACGCGTTTTAGGGAATTAATCATGGAATTAATGGCAGAATCCTGGGAAAAGTAGGAGAGAGAGTTGAAAGGCGTCTATACAGGTAGACGCGTTTTAAGCTTAAATCGGTTTTTTGAGGATTAAATTGAATTTCTGGAAAATAATTTTAGTTTGAAAGGCGTCTTTCTGAGTGGACGCGTTTTACATTTTATAGAACCCGAATTGTTGAATTTTCAGGAAAAATCAGGTTTTTACTTAAGGAAAAATCATGTGCACATCACAGAAAGTTGGGGAAAGATTCTAAGACATGAAAAATCGTTCTTTATTCAATGGAATCAATCTTTATTACATCAAAATCAAAAAGAGAAAAAGGACATTCAAGGGAGAATATCATGAAGATCTTTAAGATAAGGAAATTTCAATCCTTTATCTCTGTCTTTAGAGGATCTTACACGATAACTAAAGCCAAGGTTCCATAGAGTAATGATGATTTGTATGGCTTCATAATCTTCATCGGACTCCAGGTCACGCTTCTTGATTGAAAGTGTAGGAGAGAATTCAGGGAATTCGCGACGAGCCAAGCTAAGTTGAGTAAGGCACTGGTGTGGATTGTACAACACAAACTCAGTGGCTCCAATTAACTTGAGGTTTGCTCCTGCTGTGCGGCGCACCCAAACTGGTTTTCCAACAAGAGCAAGCGGAGACGAGTCGAATATGTCGGATGTCATGAGTTTCAAATACTCTCTCCAATCGGCTCGGGTCTTGAGTTTTGGAACCTTGTTGACCATGTACTCATTGAACTTTACAATATTAGCAATGCAATGAATTGGACTATTCAAGAAGATCTGAGATGGATTCAGAGGCCTTTTCTTGCTATGTTCGAATTTGAAGTGAAGCTCAACCCACAAGGCAAAGAGTAGCATGCATCCATATGGAGGACGACCCATAGAAGCTGCAGAAAGTCCACTGTAGAGATATGCTAAGAGAGCAGTGCTAATAGATTTACCTTCGAAAATTGCGCAAATAGCACTAATTTGATCGTCTTCCAAGATGTTATCCTGTGCAGGAAAGAATAAGGCACCGGCAAGGCATGTAACGAGAGCTTTCGTTACATCCTCTGCCTCATCCTCCCTTAAATCTTCAATTTCATAAAGAGTCCACTCGGCTAGTTTTGCGAGATTGATCCCCTTCTTCGTGAGGCATCCTTTAGCTTCTGAAGGATCCTTCATGATCGACGTCAATAACTGTTGACCGGTGATTCTCTCTTTTGTCAAGGCTATCTTGTCTCTGTTATCTCTGGTCTTCGGGAGACCTAATAGAAGTTCCGCCTCTTCTAGAAGGATTGTGCACTCGAAGTCTTGGAAGAAGAACGTATGAGTTTGGGGATGCCACCACTCGATCAAGGCGCCCATAGCCGCCCAGTCTACGTTCGCACTTTTGTAATTCTTAGCAAGCACTACAAGTCCTTGAAGATCCCACTTGGATATGAACACTTGCATAGAAAGCTTGACACTTTTTGCAAGTTTACGAATCTAAGGGAGAGACGTGAACTTTCTTGGGCCAGGAAACATGGGGTAATTCTGAAAGAAAGATAAAAAAGGGAGCTTGATGAAGTTTGATGAAGAGCATGATGGAAGACATGAAGAACATGAAAGAAAGTTGATTGAACCTACTTGAAGATTGGGATTTCTTCCATTGAGATGATTCTCTATGTCTGCAAACTTCTCTAGAGACATCTTCATCTTCTTGTTTGAGGAATCCATCTCTCTTTTTCGGAGTTCCTCCTTCTTGAAGCTTGGGAAGCTTGAAAACCTTGAAGAAACCTTGAAAATTTGGAAGAAAACTCTCCTTTAGATATTAGGATTACTTGGAAATAACCTAAGGGTGTTTATATAGGAGGGATTGCGATCCTAAGTAGACCTTTTCCGGATTGGAAAAGGGATGTGCATTGATAGAGTTGGAGTTCGGGTAGAGAACAACCAGAAACCTGTTTCTGTGAGTAAAATGCGTCTATGATACCTGACGCGTTTCAAAGTTAAATGGCGTCTGCGCGACACGACGCGTTTTAGCAAATCTGCTATTTTCCCGAAATCCTGTGATTTTAATTGAATATTTGTTTGGAACTAATAATTTTGATTGCAGGAAATGCAAGAAAGCCTGAGTAAAGCTGGAAATATCAAGAAGATCCTATTGCAGGAATTCAAGTCCCGACCGTGGCTAAAAAGACGGTTATTTCTAACCTTGTACTATTCCATGTAAATCATTTGCATTACTATATGATAAGTATTTATTAGATTATATCAAGGACCTTGTGGTTTTGATGAAACTGGAATTTGAGTTCCCCTACAACAAAAACAGTGATAATTCCAGAGGATTCTTAATCGCACGGATAGGCCGTTGGGTTGTTAATTAGTGAGGACGATGGTTCCACTTTTGTGAAACGGTGCGTAGATAAACGAGCTTCGGCTTAGCACTGAATTACAAGAATTGGTATCTTGACTCATTAATAACAATTTAACAATATTATCCTTGATTAATTTATATTTTATTTGATTTTATATTTTTCTTTTAGCCCAGCATGCATCATGTAGGACTTTGAAATCATTGTAATAAGAATTAATTATTGATTAAGTTTCAGACCATTAAATTAAATAATCTCAACATAATATGAAATATTCCATTCCGAATTGAGTATCTTGATTATCTTTGAGGTTCGCCTGAAGATATCCTTGGAATTCTATCCTTGATTGGATTCTTTATCCAATATTCTTGTTTTCTTTTAAGATCCATCATGGCTGTAGCACGTCCACATTGGCTGGCAAACGCTCCCTATGATGAAACCTACAGTGTCTACGACCTGGGGTACTTCCCACTCCGAGGAGGTTGATCGACCTTATTTTATTTCCTTATCTACTTCATCCAGACAGGATTAATTCCATTGATTTCTTTGAGCTATCTTCATTGATGATTTTGAGAAAAAATTCCAATCATGTGATGTTAAGAGCGTGTCTCATCACACCTTGGCATCACCTTTTCAGTACATTCCATTCCATTTCACTCCCTTGCAAAGACGATGCCAAGGTGAGGCAGCTGTAGACACTCTAATTTTGACGTCATTTCGAGTAAATTTCATATCATATAATAATGCCTCGAAATGGTCTGATAATTAATCATTAATTAATTTTTATTAATATTTTTAAGTGTCGGGTTTAACAGATGTGTTTAAGTTAATCAATTGAATTGATTTTAGCTCAAATTTGAGTTAAAATATGAAGAATTCTAAAAGACGTCGACCCTAGTAGACGCGATTTAGACTTTATTCTTATTAATTAATTAATTAACTAAAAGGCGTCTGTGAAGGTCGACGCGTTTTAGGTTTCCTAAGTGATTTTAACTTCTCTTCTGGATGTTTATCCTTATCTTAATTAGTCTAAAAGACATCTACATATATGGACGCGTTTTACCTAATAAAGATAAAGATAAGTTTTCCCGGATATTTATCCTTATTTTAATTAATCTGAAAGGCGTCAGCTAAGGTGGACGCGTTTTAGATAATTACAGATAAAGATGAATTAATCAGTATTTATCTGTCGGTTAAGATAGATAAATTCGGAGTTTTTCAAATGTTAATCTCGAACGCAAGAAATGCCTATAAATACCCTGCATGTTGAAGAGTAAAAAAAAAAAGAGAAGAGAATTGAGTTGAGTTGAGCCATAGCGAGTTGAAGATTGAAGCAACGTCGGAATGCCGGAGCGCTGCCATTTTCAGAAGTCGGCGTCCCTTTCAAGATCTTCATCCTTTCAAAGCTTCAACCGATTAGGCATAAGTTTTTCATTACTGCATTTGCATTTTTCATCTTCATTAGTTTCATTCTTCATATTCACTTCATGCAAACACACACCACAGCATAATCTTTCAAAACCTACTTGATTTAAGGGGTTTCAAAGCCATTAAACAAGTGAGTTTGCTGTTTTAAATATGCTTATAATCATGATTAGTTCAGATACTGCTTCTACTTAAATTCTCATCATAATTCTTCGTTTTCTGTTTCTGTCTCTACTGCACTCAACAACAACAAGAGATCAAAAGGGGAAATCAAGCACAACTTCTGGACGATCCTCAACCTCAAATTCCACAGCAAGAACAAAAGAACAAAGAAAGGGCTCTCTTTCTTCAGCCGGCTGAGGAAGGGGAACCAAGGACTCAATCTTCCGCGTTTGAAAGGTAGGCGATCATATCTCTTTTGAAACTTTTTAGTTAAAAGTTTCTGGCGATCACTGCACTTTAGTTGCTGTTTTTAATAGGTTAGTTTACACTAAACAACATAGATATTTCATGTTAATCACACGGTCATTCTAAGCACCTACAGTGGTGGGAGCTAGGAGGTCGATGGAGTGGAGGGAGAGATGAAATGGTGGGAGGAAAAGAGGGAGGGGAAAGAGGCGTCGCCGGAATCGCCGGAGGAAGGGAGGAGAGAGAGAGGGAAGGAAGAAATGAGGGAAAGGAAGGAGGGTTCGCAGGGTAACCAGAGACTGGGTAAAACGCGTCGAGCTGTACGGACGCGTATCAGTCGACATGACGGGCCGCTCTGACAGAACCCTGAAACGCGTCGTCCATCCAAGGTGCCGTTCAGACGACAAGATTGGCGCCGTACACTGACAACCCAGGGTCGCAGTGTAAAAGACGTCGTCCATCGTGGATACCGTTCAGACGACACGACAGGGCCGTACTCTTGCGGCCCAAAGCCAGCCCACGTGGCACCCACGTGGCATAATCTAAAACGCGTCTGCAATTCTGGACGCCGTTTAAACCGCATCGAGCCTGCTCGACGCGAAACAGAACAGAGTCTTAGTCCCATCAGGGCCTGAACTATAGGGTCCAACCCGAAAACCGGATCCGAAAACCTCAGTCCTTACATCCTCCCCCCCTTACAAGAATTTCGCCCCCGAAATTGCCTGCTATAATTAACGAGGTCAAAACATAGAGATACAAGCTCACAAGGGGACTTACGAGAAAAGGTAAGGAAACTGCTCCCGCATCTCATCCTCACGCTCCCAGGTTGCCTCGCCCCCGGAGCGGTACTGCCAAATCACCTTAACCAAAGGCACAACCTTGTTCCGAAGGACCTGTTCTCTGCGATCCTCAATGCGAACTGGAAACTCTGGAAAGGACAAGTCCTCAGTGATCTCCAACTCTGAAAAATCTAAAACATGGGATGGATCCTGAACATATCTTCTCAGCAAAGAAACATGGAACACATCGTGCACCCCTGCAAGACTGGGCGGCAAGGCCAGCTGATACGCGGTTTCCCTAATTCCAGTAAGAATGGGAAAAGACCCAATATATCGGGGACTCAGCTTGCCTCGCTTCCCAAATCTCATCACACCCTTAGAGGGTGAGACTCGGAGAAACACGTGGTCCCCAACCTCAAACTCAAGCGGTCTCCTCCGGATATCAGCATAACTCTTCTGCCTGCTCTGAGCTGCGATCAGTCTCTGCCGTACTATCCTGGCAACCTCAGCACACTGCTATACTAACTCTAGCCCTGCTATCTGCCTCTCACCAATCTCGGACCAACACACAAGAGATCGACACGGTCGCCCGTACAAAGCCTCCTAAGGCGCCATGCCGATACTAGAATGATAACTGTTGTTGTAGGCAAACTCCACAGTAGGCAAATGTTGCTCCCAAGAACCTCCCCAGTCTAAGCAACATGCCATGAGCATATCCTCCAGAGTATGAATGGTCCTTTCCGACTGCCCATCAGTCTCGGGATGATAGGCCGAGCTGAAGGCTAACTGCGTGTCCAAGGCCTTCTGAAAACTCTTCCAGAATCTAGAAGTAAACCTCGGATCCCGGTCTGATACGATGGATAAAGGCACCCCGTACAGAGAGATGATCCGATCTACAAACAACTTAGCCAACTTACCGACTGACCAGTCCTTCCTAATAGCCAGGAAGTGTGCCGACTTGGTCAGCTGATCAACAATAACCCAGATTGCGTCTCTCCTGCCAGGGGATACAGGTAATCCCATCACAAAGTCCATAGCCACGTGCTCCCATTTCCATTTCGGGATCGGCAAGGGCTGCAACAACCCTCCTGGTCTCTGATGTTCGGCTTTAACCTGCTGACAAGTCAAGCACCTAGCCACATACTCAGCCACATCCCTCTTCATACCAGGCCACCAAAAGTGCCTCCTCAAACAATGATACATCTTAGTTGTCCCAAGATGCACTGCATACCTAGAACGGTGCGCCTCATCAAGGACACTCCTGCGCACGTCCTCTTCGGCCGGAACATAGAGTCTACCTCTAAATTTGACTGTACCGTCATCCCACAACTCCACCTCTGGTCTCTGGAGAATCTGCAGTAACTCTACATCTGCCCTCTGAGCCTCAATCACAGTATGGTACACTGCTGGTCTCACAGTCAAGCTGGCCAACACGGCTCTATCATCCTCACGTGGAACCCGAAAGGAAGATTCCACAACCTGCTCAAATAATCTCCATTCTCGAATCATAAGGTATGACATGACCGTCTTCCGACTCAAGGCGTCTGCCACCACATTCGCCTTGCCCGTATGATAGGAAAGGTCGAGGTCATAATCCTTGATGAATTCCATCCACCTACGTTGCCTCAAATTTAGATCCCTCTGCGTGAAAACATACTTCAGGCTCTTGTAATAAGTAAAAACCTGAAATTTCTCTCCATACAAATAATGTCTCCAGATCTTCAGTGCAAATACCACAGCTGCCAATTCCAAATCATGGGTGGGATAGTTCTCCTCATGCTTCTTCAGCTGTCTAGAAGCATAGGCCACGACCCTGCCATGCTGCATTAGGACTGTACCCAAACCTCGACGAGATGCATCTGAATAAACCACAAACCCGCCAGAACCTGATGGAAGTACCAACACTGGGGCCGGAGTGAGGCGAGTCTTTAACTCAATGAAACTCCGCTCACACTCCTCGGTCCACACAAAACGAACTCCCTTTCGAGTCAACCTCGACCAGGGGGCTGCTATCGAAGAGAACCCCTGAACAAACCGCCTGTAATAACCTGCTAGCCCCAAGAAGCTCCTGATCTCAGTCACTGAAGTTGGCCTGCTCCAACCCATCACTGCCTCGATCTTGGCTGGATCCACTGCGATGCCCTCGCCAGAAATGACATGCCCAAGGAAGTGTACCTTGTCTAGCCAGAATTCACACTTGCTAAACTTGGCATAGAGTTGGTGCTCTCTCAGGACCTGTAATACCATCTGAAGATGTGTGGCATGCTCTTCCTCAGAAGAAGAGTATATCAAAATATTGTCCACAAATACAACCACAAACTGATCCAGATAGGCCCTGAAGACTCGGTTCATCAGATCCATAAAAGCCGCCGGAGCATTGGTCAAGCCAAAAGGCATAACCAAAAACTCATAATGTCCATACCGAGTCCTAAAAGCCGTCTTACTAATATCAATCTCACGGATCCTCATCTGATAATACCTTGATCTCAAGTCAATCTTTGAAAACACCTTTGCGGACTGCAGCTGATCCATCAAATCATCGATCCTTGGAAGTGGGTACTTATTCTTTATTGTCACCTGGTTCAATTGTCTATAATCAATGCACAACCTTAGGGAACCATCCTTCTTCCTGACAAATAGAACTGGAGCCCCCCACGGAGAAGTACTGGGACGAATGAAACCCTTATCCAGCAATTCCTGCAACTGCGCCTTCAACTCAGCGAGTTCGGCTGGTGCCATCCGATACGGGGCCTTAGACAGGGGCGCCGTACCCGGTGCAAGCTCAATAGTAAACTCAACCTCTCGCTTAGGAGGAAGGCCAGGCAAATCCTCAGGAAACACATCTACAAAGTCACACACTACAGGCACCTCCCAAGGACTGGAACTAACACTGACATCGGATACAACAACAGAGGCAAGGAAGGCCTCACAACCACCAACAAGCAACCTCCGAGCCTTAAAGGCAGAAATAAGAATACCTCGAGAAGAGAGCCTAATACCTTGGAAGTAGAAGGTTGGGATGTCCGGAATAGAGAAACGCACCCTCTTCCTGTGGCAGTCCACCTCAGCATAATAAGCTTCCAACCAATCCATGCCCAGGATGATATCAAAGTCACGAATGGCAAGCACAACCAACTGGGCAGGTAACTCATGGCCCTCAATGGTCAATGGAACATCCCTTAAACAATTATAAGATAACATGAAATCCCCAGAAGGAACCTCTACCATCAATCCATCAGATAGCTCATCAACGGGTGCAGAAAGAATATCTATGAACTGCTCAGAAATGAAAGAATGCGAAGCACCCGAATTAATCAACACATGTGTAGAGTTCCCAAGGACAGAAAGTGTACCTTCCACCAAGTTGGACGCACGAGCCTCCTTCCTGGTGATAGCTAGAACTCTCCCCTGGGTCCTTGGCTTCTTCTGATCACCTGAACCCTGCCCCTGACCATGCCCCTGCGAGCAATGCCTCGCCAAATGACCCTGCTGGCCACAAGTGAAACACCTCCTAGGAAAAGCAGGACACTGAGTTCCACCATGAGTACCACCACAATGCTGACAAACTGCTGGAAGTCTCTGAGCTGACTCTTGCTGGGCACTGGACACTGACTGGCTCTACTGACCCTGCCTGGGTCTGCCGCTACCGCTGCTGCCACTACTGCTGCCACCGCCTCGAAAGAATCTCCTGAATCTGGAGCCGAGTGAAGACGATCCTGATCCGGACGAAGGAGCTGCTGTTGCTACCTTTACCCTGCCACGAGCTGGTCCCTGCTTAGTTAGTCCTCTCTCCCGGGCTGACTGATTCTACTGTGCTTCCACTGCCGCTGCACACCTAACTGCCAATGCAAAATCTGAGCAACAGTGAAATGCCACAAAATTCCTCAGATTGGACCTCAGTCCATCCACAAACCTCTCAGTCCGACGCTCCTCGTCCCCTGAGATAAAGGGCACAAATCTCCCTAACGAGACAAACTTCGCCTGGTACTCGAGCACTGTCATACTACCTTGAGTCAGCTCCATAAATTCCCTCTCCTTGGCCCTCTGAACGTGCCTAGGGAAGTATTGTGCATTGAATTCCTTCACAAAAGTCTCCCATGGAATCTCCCTGAGGCTCCTATCCGTATAAGACAAACTCTTCAGAGTGGTCCACCAATCATAGGCATCATCCTTCAACATGAAGGTAGCTAAAGGAGTCCTCTCAACTGCCGCGCAGTCCATAGTATCAAAGGACTTCTCCATCTCCCTCAACCAGTGAACAGCCTCATCAGGGTCGGGACGACCGGTGAAATGAGGCGGCCTCAGTTTCAGGAATCTCTCTAACGTAACTGAAGACCCTCCCCGAGCACTGGAACTTTCACTAGGGTCTCGGGTCTGATATCTCGCCATCGTGTCCATCATAGCCTCCATGAAATGCTCTACACTCGGCCTACCGGCCTCAGATCCACTAGGGATATCACCCCGCTCTCTAATAACCGGCATCCTCTTCCTAAGAGCCATCGAATCGCCTACAATCACAAAATCGAAAGTTCTAATTAGAATCCTAAAACCTACGCTACTGCCGTGCCTGTACGGGATAATGTAATTATTTGCCGGACTCACGACATTTAACCTAGTTATTCATTTATTTGCCAGACCGAATGCTTTGATACCAACTGTAACGACCCGCCACCCTATAATCGGAGATCCGATTACTAAATGGGTATCGAATCATTAATTTGGAACCAAATAAGGATCTAAGTAAGTCTCGGAAATAAACAATAAACTAAGCTAAACGTTCACATCGCATTGAATTGAAAGGAAAATGGAGGAATTAAAAGTTATTACAATGCGACTCGATACAGCAAATAATTACATATTCCAACAGAAAAGAAATAATTAAGCATACAGGCCAGAAATAAAGATAACAACTACGTCGGGGCATACCCCGGAACAACAACTGACGGCGCGCGACACACAGCAGCACACCCCTCGCTAAGTCTGCCTGCAGTCCTCCCTTGAAAACCGCAGGGGTGAGTCTCAACGAAAAGACTCAGTAGGGATCCTTCGATCTCCACTGCCCACTCACACACCCACAAGTGCAAAGTACAGCTGAAAGTAAAGTAACAAGTACAGTAGTAATTACTACTCCTAAATCTCGACATGAATCACATGCATTCGAAATACATAACATGCATATCTCTAAAACCAGTCTACCAGGTAAATCCACAACCAACGTCTCGGTAGAACACGCCAACCACACAAACGAAGGTGGAGAAAACACCGACCCGCTGAGACCAAACAGTAACCCCTCGGATAGCACTCTAGCTACTCCGGCCCAACTGGCTCAGGTGGTTACTCCCTCTCTCAGCATGAGTGACACTCCAAAGGTACCACACCCACACCGGTACTAGCTAACCTCAGGGTTCACCAGGTGACCCTCTCTCACTAGGCGTCACCCCGCCCACGCCCCCACCGACGCTGTGCTCCACCCACACCAGCACATGGTGATAAAGCGCTACAACTGTCACTCTAGGTCCACAGTAACACAAAACCCGGCACAGTGCGATCCGGTCACGAGAGAAGTCCGCAGTCGCACGGCACACAACATAGTGCTATAAGAAATCCGTCATCATCGAGTATAATTTAAAGCATGCCTTTAACCAAGTAATTAAATGTCTAACAGTGTATGCACATTTTAATAGCGTGAATTAGTGTGATTCTGTCTTGAATCGCGTCGACTAAGGCTGACGCTATTCAAGTCTCTTAAACTGGTTTACAGAAACTCAGTCGCAGAACCTGGCGTAAAACGCGTTGCCACAGATAGCCGCCTTTTAAAAGGCGTCGCTGCCCCTCGTCACCTTTTAGCGACCGAAAACAGGGACAGGCCATGGGGTAATTTTTCTAAAACGCGTCGTCGACGCAAGTCACCTATTGAAAAGGCGTCGCTGTCCCTGGACGCTTATCAGTTCGGGGACAGGGTCTGTTATCGGGTTAAATCGCGTCGTAGGTGGGCGCCGTCTTTTAAAAGGCGTTGCTCAACCTCGACGCCATTCAATCCCGACAGACAGGTTCTCTCCTTGCTTCCCCCAATCCTCGAGGTGAGATTTCTCCCCCAAAACGTATGGAAATGGGCTCAAAACATAAAGGGGGAGGAAGAGAACCTAACTACCCATTAGAGCACCCAATTTCTCATACATGCACTTAGCGTTTTCACCCTAAAAAGCACCCCGAACATGCTTCGAACGTGGGGAAAACATAGTTTCGAATGAAGATGCACTGGGAATCGTCACCCTACCGGTTACTTGAACTCCTCCAAGCTCCAAGCTGCCCACCCGTCTCGCCCCACGCCGCCGCCGGTACCGCCGAGGTCGTCGTTACTCCACCGGGACGTCGGCTGCCGTCCGGAGAGAAAACGCCGCGGAGGAGGTGGTGGTGGTAGTGGTGGGAGCTAGGAGGTCGATGGAGTGGAGGGAGAGATGAAATGGTGGGAGGAAAAGAGGGAGGGGAAAGAGGCATCGCCGGAATCGCCGGAGGAAGGGAGGAGAGAGAGAGGGAAGGAAGAAATGAGGGAAAGGAAGGAGGGTTCGCAGGGTAACCAGAGACTGGGTAAAACGCGTCGAGTTGTACGGACGCGTATCAGTCGACATGACGGGCCGCTCTGACAGAACTCTGAAACGCGTCGTCCATCCAAGACGCCGTTCAGACGACAAGATTGGCACCGTACACTGACAACCCAGGGTCGCAGTCTGAAAGGCGTCGTCCATCGTGGACACCGTTCGGAGGACACGACAGGGCCGTACTCTCGCGGCCCAAAGCCAGCCCACGTGGCATAATCTAAAACGCGTCTGCAATTCTGGACGCCGTTTAAACCGCATCGAGCCTGCTCGACGCGAAACAGAACAGAGTCTTAGTCCCATCAGGGCCTGAACTACAGGGTCCAACCCGAAAACCGGATCCGAAAACCTCAGTCCTTACATCATCAGTCTTCGACTTTTTGATTTCATGTTCCCAGAATAGGGCTTCTTCATGTATTTGCTTTATTGTCATATTTTGGAGTTTCTCCCATGGGATATAATGCTTCAGGTTTGTTGGCTTTCTTTGAGGCTGTTCATATTCATCCAAGCTGTCTATTAGCTGTTGCAACTTTGACAGCGGATCTTTACCCTTAGGTAGAATTGGTATTGGTGTTTCTCTTTTCTTCTTCTGTTGGTAACCCTCCTTACAGTATGAGGATCTACCCATTTCCATATACTGCTTGCTGGAGCAGGGTAACTTGAACTTGATTGGGATGTCTCCTGCTGAGGGGAGGACACACATTGTTTTTTGCTTGAAGCTGCAGCTTTGACCGGTGTAGATAAAGCCATTTTGGACATATCGGACATCATATTATCCAAATTTGGTGGAGGGACGGGTTGAACATATGTCGACCATCGTGGAATACCTCCATGAATATATACTTCTGATGATCTTTGCTTGATATGAGATTTTGGCTTCTTTTTGACTGTTTGCCACTGAGATGCTTGGAGTGGTTGAAGTACCAATTGCTCATAGGTGGCTTGTGTGCTTTTTTTCTGCAGTTTCTGAGCTTAATGACTGGTAAATAGGAACTATATGATGCACATTTATAGATGCCACATTTGCTTTTGTCCAGGCATGAGACTGCGGAGGATCGACAAGATGATCTCCCATCTTCAGGACACCTTTTTGAATTAATTTTTCAACTGCATCTTTGAACACATAGCATTCTTCAATAGGATGTCCCATGATTTGGTGATATGGACAATAATTTGGATCATTAGATCTTTTGGCATCTTCTGGACTCTTTGACTGTGGTAACACAATCTGATTGTATTTTCGTGCCCATTCAAATAGAATACGAGTTTTGTCTTTTGGGAAGCTGTATGGCCTGTTCATTCTGTCTCTAAGAGAAGATAAGGCTCGGACTTCTTTTTCTCTATTGTTGCTGGTTTCGGCCTGGATGGCTGGACCTTTCTTTTGTTGTTCCGTGATGAATGTAGATAAATCTACTGTATTTGACTCACGTGGAGCATTTCTTCTATCAAATTTTCCTTTGTTGTTGCTTGGTTCACTTCTGGATCGGCTCAAAAAATTTTCAACTTATGATACCACAGTATTCAATTTGTCAAAAGATTTGATTTCAATGGCTACTAGCCTTTCAAGGACTTTATTTTTCAGATTACTTTTGCATATCACCACTGCATCTTCTTGACATGGTGGTCTTTTACATTTCATGCTAAGATTCCTCCACCTAGCAATGAATTTAGAAGCATTTTCATTGTTTTCTTGTTTAACAGTATATAGCTCTGCCAGAGTGATTTGTCTCTCCACCAGATAAAATCTGTCTTGAAATTGCTTCTGAAGGTCGGCCCACCCTGCAACAGAACTAGGCCGAAGAGAAGAATACCATTCAAATGCGAGTCCAGTTAGCGAAGACCCGAAAAATTTCAGCATATAAGATTCATCAGTGGTTAGGTCTCCCATTGCCCCATTATAATATGCCAAATGTTCTTTTGGATTTCCTTGGCCATTGAATTTTTCAAATTTGGGCACTTTAGTCATTCCCAGCGGAAGCGTCTTCATAGCATGATGCACCGGATATGGTACTTTGTACACATCATATACCCTGGAGGTACCTTCCACTCTTTCTGCCAGCTTCATATCAATAAGCTGTTCTAGCATCAACCTTTGAGCCACAGCAGGATCTGCTGGATTTGGGAAGAAATTAATTCCTTGAACTTGGGAGGCTTGAAATGGCAAATTTGAGATCAAATTGTCTTGCAATACTGTTGCAGGAGCAGCTTGACTATTGGATACTTGAATATATGCAGGTGTTTCACTCATAGGCACATGCCTAGATGACTGCATGGATATATTTAGAAGATTTTGAGACGGAGGAGGTGGAACTGGAGGGTTAGACACCCGAGGATAAGAGGAAGTTGAAGCACGTCCTTCTTTACCAGCCCATCCTGCCCCTTGTATTTGAGCATCTTTTTTTTTCAATTGCTTTTTCAGCAACTCAATTTCTTGCAATAACAACTGAGTTATGCTTGGTTCTGCTTCTTTTTGCTGATTGATTTGCTGTGGAAGCTGCTGCTCTACTGGTGCAGAAAGAGCTTCTCTTGAAGCTTCGATGACATTTGCAGATAGCTCTGCTTCCTCATTAATGTTTTCCAATAGGGTAGGAAAATTTTGGGCAACTATGGCTGCCGTTTGCATTCTTCGGGTAACTAGACCCGGCCTTGAGGCTAAATATCTGACTTCTTCTGGATCTTCAGGGAGTACCGCATACTTGTTGATAGTATGACATGAATAAATTATCAGGCTTCCCTAGGTGAATTCTGCTGATCTCCTCGCGGAAGGAGGTTTCGGCTGCAGCCTTTGGAATACAGATGTTTTTGAAGGCTTTTTTGACTTTTCATTTTCATATCTTTCTCTTGACTTCTTTCTTTTCGGCAACTCAGTATGAGGCAGCTGCCTTTGAATTGGTTTCCATATTTGCCGCCTTTGTGATTGAAAGACCGGCTTTGATTTTTCTTGTGCATGTTGATCTTCTTGATGTTTGGGCACCCATATTTGTTTTGCTGGTGGCTCTTGACAATATTTCATCCCATAACAATAAGCTGGTTTGAGGTTTCTTTCTTGCTTTTCCGACATCTGAATCTTAGCTTTTCCTTTTTCTTTTCTTTCATTTTTCATTCTTTCTCTATCCATGTCTTCAAAGACCTGGAATGAATTTTGAATTGGAATATTTGGAACCAGTCGGTCTTTGGAAGTATCAACTTTGCTGCTGTCTAGAAAGATCCGCAGGCTCCCAACAAGAATTGATTTTTTGGTCCTAGACCATTGTGCAGAAACTGCCTTTGATTTGAGCTGGGGATTTTGACCTTTTTGAATATTTCCCCGGTATTGTCTTGAAGATGATGCAGCATGACTGTGAATAGTGCAGCAGCTGACTACTTGCGCTTAAGGTTTATAAGATATAATCTCAAGTTGCATGAAGACCACCCCGAGGAAATTCGGAAAACCAATAATGGGAGGGAAGCTCCCGAATGCCACAGGTACCACCAGGTAGCCATAGCGAGCATGGTTCTCGACCACCAGAGGGCCGAAGAAAACTTTCGATTCCATTGAGTCTCCTGTAATACAACAAAGAGATAATCAATAACTTCAAAGAATGGGTGCTATCCTTGTTCTTCCGACGAGAAGATGAAGGGAGGACAGGTCCCATCGGGCGTGCCAAAAGAGATTGTCGTACATTTTTTAGGAAAAATGCACTTGATCTTGATTTTTTGATTTTGATTTTGATTTGTTATTTGTGCGCTCTGTCTTACTCAATCAGATGATTGCGTAGTTCTTCGATCCGATCCCGCTACCCATAAATGGAATAGCGTTAATTACATCCTCCTAAGAGGAAAACCCTTGGTTAATCATCGGAAGAATAGAATAACACCCTTTGAAATGATATAAGTAAGATATACAAGATTGCATTTAAAAAATGAATGAATTTCAGTTTTTTATTTGAGAAGAAAACTCATTTTTTAGTTTAAACGTGAGTCTGCGCAAGACTTGATTTATTGATTTTTTATTGATGGATGATGATGAGAGACATTTTTTAGTATTTTTGGCTTGATGTATGTGGATGCATTGAAGATTTGTTGAATTTTTATGTTTGGAAATGAGCATGAAGTTGAGTCTGCGTAAGGATGCGCAGACTCATTTGTTACCAATGAGAATGCTTGTCTTTATTATTTTGATTTTTGATTTGTAAGAGGAATGAAGATCTTTTTATGACATTTTGATTGAAGTAGATGACATTTTTTATCAAGGAAATCTAATAAACATTCCTTATTGTGTGTTTTTTTTTTTTTAGATTTGAGTGAAGAAGTTTTAGATTTGATTTGGAAGGTATGGAAAAGTATTTTTTATGTTTTCTTATTTGATTTGAGTGAAAGATGCTTCAAATACTTATACTTTTTATGTTTTGAATTTGTAGTTTTTTAGAGAATGAGCAAGGTTGAAGTGAGGCTTTTTTTAGGTATTTTTTATGTTTTGCAAAAGGGCAAATTTGAGTTTTATTTGATTTTTTATTTATAGAAAGTATTTTATTTTTATCTTGGGGTTTTTTGATTGAATTTCAAAGGAATTAGAGTTGAAAGATTTGGATTTTAGCAATTAGGGGTTGAGTCTGCGCAGGGTAGCACAGACTCATCTGTCACAAGCTTATTTTTTCAGTTTTTTAGGTAATTTTTAGGGAAAAGTTGTCATTTTTTTTTTGGGTTTTGATTTGTGGAAAATATAGGGTTTATTCTTAAGATTTTGGTTTGATTTAATAGCAAAAATACCATATTTTTGGAATTTAAGGTTGAGTCTGCGCTATAGAGCGCTGACTCATTGTTTGTCGAAGTGTTTAGCATTTTTTTATATTTTTTGTGAAAGGAATTTTAAGCTTTTATTTAGGTTTTTGGCTTATATAAAGTATAAAGTTTTTATGTAAATTTTTGGGTTTAATTTGGTGAGAAATTAAGGTCAAAAGGGCTAATTTTGGGATTTCAGGGTTGAGTCTGCGCTGGGTAGCGCAGACTCATTTGTCACCAGAGTGTTTTTTGTTATTTTATGCATTTTTTCAAGAACAACTTGGTGTTTTTATTTGATATTCTGATAGATAAGAATAAACTTGATTTTTAGAGGATTTTAGATCATCTTTTGGTGCTCGAGAAGTTACTTTTTAATTTTTTGTGAATTTCAGGGCTGAGTCTGTGCCAGGATGCGACTCGAGTCTGAACTGTGGATTTTTTTATTATGAGTTGTTTTATTGGATTTTTGGTGGAATAACTTGATTTTATGTTTTGTTTGGTGATGATTTACAGATTTGGAACTGCGGGCATTATTTGGGAGCCAAGAGATGAGGTTTTGGCCTTGGGATTGATGCGCAGACTCAAGTTCAAAGAGGATTTTGGGTAAGATTCTTGAAAAGGTGGAACCTCCTGAGGTTGAGGGGGATTACAAGAGTTTCAAAGAGTTGGGGAGCTTCAAATATCAAGGAGAGAAGAAAAAATGAGTTTGAGTCTGCGCAAGGAGTGCGCAGACTCAGCTGAACTTATAATTTTGGTTTATTTTTAAAGAGATTTGGATCCTTTTGGTAAATGGATGTTTATTTAAATGACATGAAGTGTTTGATATATGATTTCAAGTGGTTTGAGCAATTTGATTTATTGTTTAGTTGATTTTTTCATTTGAAATGAGCTTATGAAAGGTGTGCAGACTCAACTTGTGTTTGGAATTTTGTGTTTATTTAAAATATAAGATGGCTATCTTAAACCCTTTTTTGAATGAATTAACTTTAATTATTTGAGTTACTTGAACCATAAATGAGTCTATCAATCCATGCAAGGCCTCTTTGACAATTTTGAGTTGAGTCTGCGTAAGGGTGCGCAGACTTAGAATAGTGGTGCAGACTCAAGTCTGAAATTTGATTTTTGAGTTTCCTGCACAGTTCAAGTTACAATTAAATCCATCAAGGGGTTAGTTTAAACCATTAAAGTTAGAATATGAAATCCGGAATGGAGAAAAACAGATTGTACCCCATTCCCAATTGAATTTCCATGGTTATAGGTGTGCAGACTCAAAATCTGAGCATAATTTCAGGTTTATACCTCTTTCAACTTGAAGTGATCCAAGAATCACCACAAATTTGGGGAGGATAACACTGAGAAATCTCAAAAGTTGAGTATGGCTACATGAGGCCTTTTCAAAGAGTGGTTCTTGTGTGGATTTCTTCAAATGACATGATTTCTTCATGTTTATCTCATTCTTCTTGGGTCACTTTATAAAGCATTGAAACTGCTCAATATATTGATTCCAAGTTGAATTTCAACCTTTCATTAGGAAAACCCAATGAAAAGGTTTAAGATCTTTATGAAGGGTCATGGTCATGAAGGAACCCAAAGGACGAACTCCCTTAAAGGAATATGTAATGGCTAATGGACCATAGGGATGGCTATAAAGGGGGGCGTGCCGAGCATCTAACCACTCACCCAATGGGTGCCCTTAATGCCTTCAAGATGCAAGAAAAACCCACAAGGGGAAATTCAAAGTATCTCTACATTTGGAGAGCAAGGAACTCCACCAATTTCCCTAGAGGATCACATGTAGCCATGAACCATAGAGGTGGCTATAAAGGGGGGTGTGCCGAGCATCCAACCATTCACCCAAAGGGTGCCCTTAATGCCTTCAAAATGAAAGGATTATCCACAGGGAATCACCCATTCTATTTCTACATTTGGGGAGCAAGGAACTCCACCAACTCATTGGGACTTCGGGACACATCATCTAAATGAACCTATAGAAATGGGAACACAAGAATGATGTTTTTTGTGTGAGGGCCCTGGATGGACTATCCAACATGAGATTGCTGGCACCCTTAGATCGGGACATCCTTGAAAAACATCGGAAAACATTTAAAAGCTTAAAACATATGGCAAACCTTCGAGTTGAAACATTAAGGGCTTCATAACCCAAAGTCCAATCCATTTAAGACCTTCATTGGGCCTCAAAGGGACAGCCCTAGGTCCAAGGAACCTTTGGACAACTTGGGGGAGGATCAAAGAATCACCTCAAGCCCAAAAACCCACTTGGAAGAGGCACAGACTCAAAACCTGCAACTGGCGCTGAGTCTGCGCAGGGAGGCGCAGACTCAACACTGTAGCACCTGCAAACCCCAGACTCAGGCTGAAACCCGAATTTTCAGTGAAAAATGGGTTCAAATCTAACCCAAATGATGTAAAATAAAGTATAAAAGATACAAGACCTAAAATATTTATTTAAAATATTTTAGATGCATTTCTTTAGGAAAATATCATGAAAACTTGAATATGAACATAAGAGAAACTTAGGCATACTTTTTATCTTTTCCATGGATCTCTCCTTCTTGGCTCCATGTTAGAGGGTTTCTACCCAAAGAAGCTCATCCTCAACTAGTGAGGGAACCTTCTTGAGAACCTCTAGGGCCTAAACCCTTAGCCATTAAAGGAAAATGGTCCAAACAAAACCCATTTGGTTCCAACATGAAAACAGAAACTTAGATCTTAATATATATGAAACTTAGGGAATTTCTCTTGATGTTTGGCCTTGGGGGAATATCATCCATGGAAGGGATGTGCTCCTAAGGGTCATGGAAGGCCACGCCACCGTGAAAAAACCCCAAAACCAAAGATAAATAAATGAAAAATCAGTTTTCAGGAAATCTGGACAGCAAAGCACATTTTGGGTCATATCTCCACATTTAGGGTTTCAAGGTTTGAGGAGACCATTTCTATAAACTAGAAAGGCCCCTCTACCATCCCCATATGAAAAACACATGCTTTATGAAGGAAAAAATGACATAAAAGCAAGATAACCAGCGGATTCACAAAACAGACTCAGAAAATATGAACATTGCATTTCATTACTTTCAATCATCATGGATGAACATCAAGGGGGAGATAGAAGTTTCTATGAACATAAAAATGAAATAAAAATATTATAAGAAAGCAAGGAGATAGAAATAAACCCCTTCTTCACCCCCATTCTACCTTGGAGAGGGGATGAGAAGGGAGAATGGCTCTTGATGCCTATAATCTTGCTCTCTTCTTCTCTAGCACTCTTCCTTTCTTTTTCTCTTCTACTCTAACTCTTTTTTCTCTCTTGGGATGCAGGAAATGGAGGGGAAGGAGGAGGGAGATGTTCTCCTCCAAGCTCTCTCACTTTTCTTCTTCTCTTTTCTATTTTTTGGGATTTTTGTCTCCAACTTTTTCTTGTAGAAGATGGGGGTTCTTTTATAGATAAAGTTGGGTTACTTTTTGGGGGTATATTAGGCATCCATTAGCCTTAGATTAGGGATAAGAAACCCCTCTTGAGAGCCCTCCAATGAGGCCACAACACTTGGAGAATCATGATTGACTTCTCCTTTTGCTTTTCACCTACCCTCTTCTAGAAGAATCTTGAAGGGGGGACCACTTGCTTTTCTTCTTATCCTCCTTTGGGAAGATTTGACCATGGGCCAAAGGGATAAGAATAGGTCATGGAGGGGACCATTTGGGCCCTTTTGAAGGCTGCCACGAAATTGGGCTTTGGCCTTTACTTTTTGGGCCCAAATTGGTCCTATTGGGCTTCTTTTGCTTGAGATAATGGGCCTAGGCCTGCCCTCTTGGATTTCTACATCATTTGGGCTGAAAGTAACTCCTTTTTGACTTCTTTGGCCTTACAAGAATGGGCGTGACAGCTGTCCATTAACTTTCTTCACTTGGGCTTTCTTTTGAAAAATTTCTTGGATCTCCTTTGCTTGAGATAATGGGTCCGGTTGCACCATTGGATTTATTCATCATTTGGGCCCTAGAGTGGCCCCTTTTTGATTCATTTGGCTTGCAAAATAGGCATGACTGCTGCCCATTAACCGTCTTCACTTGGGCTTTCTTTGAAAAATTGCTTGGACCTTTCTTGCTTGAATTAATGGGCTCGGTTCTTCCTTTCAATTCTCTTTGATTTGGGCCTTCTTTGTTGATCTTTAGGCTCTTCTTCTTGTTCAATTTTTTGGTGACAACACCCCTTCCATCATCAAAGACATAGAACCGTTGAGATAGATAAATATGAAACTGCTACATACAATTCAAAATCCAGCACATGGATTGGATCCTCACAAGGAGGATATTCAAATCCAACCCGAAAATAATACAAAAAAAGTCAAAATAAATAACAAGATCAAAATTAATAGAAAGTGATGCAGCCAAGGCAATCGCAATCGAACTCCAGATGCGGAATCTGAGAACCAGCAAATGATCCAAAGCCGAGGGGATCCAAGAGGGAGTCAGAGGACTAGGGCGGAGACTCCTATAGGGAGAAGAAACCGTCAGGAAGGGTCTTGGGTCTTAGCCCAGGGGTACCATCTCTGATGGTTAAGTTAGTGACAGAATCATTTGTAATTCTATTGCACTAAGAGTGAGAGATGTGGGCTTAATCTTGTGTACCTTTTATGATGCGAGCAGTACTCCCTTTATAGTAGATAGATGAGAATGCTATTTCCGTGGCAGGTGATGTAGGACTATTCATAGGAGTTGAGATGAAATTCAAAGAATGCCCCAGACGTCCATAGGCCAATAGCCCATATTCCACCGGCTAAATAGGCTGGACCCGTCTCGGCCCAATAGGTGCCTAGGCCGCTGGGATTTGACGAATGCTACTCAGCCCAGGCTTTGGGTGGGCCTCGGCCCAGTTACATGGTCTACTGAGATTTTACCCATCACATGGCCCCTTGCTTCTGGCATGGTTTAGAAAGATGGGATGTCGGGAGTACAATAGGGGAAACCTTGCAGAGATAGTATGCCTGAAAAGGTGTGCTCTGGAGTCTTCAGACTTGGAGAAACATCGATAATCAGAGAGGGCATGACTTGCTGTCTCGGCCTCAAAGGGAAGCAACCCTCAGCTGAGAGAAGGTGACCGATGGACTCGGCCTATGTGAAGCGGTCGTAAGCCGAGAGATTGTGACCGATTGCTTCAGCCTATATATATAGTTTTGTTCGAGACTGAGAGGCATCCAAAATTCCAACCGTCTTTCAAAGAAGGTGGGGCGGTAGACCAGGGCAGTAATAAATTTTTGATTTCCCGCCACTCGGCTCGGGGTACGAAGATCTGGGATACAAGGCACTCATCTGAAGAGGGTACCCGAAAGGTCTTGCGATCTTGGCCGCCAATCATTCTGCATTGATCTTGACATTCATTCGATTTGACCGTGAGGATCTGGGACGCTTGGCGATCATCCAAGGTGGTAGCCGAAAGGTCCTGCAATCTTGGCCGTTGATCATTCCAATCCAGATTCCCGCCACTAGTCTCGCTGCAAGAAGATCCGGGACACGTGGCATCCATCCGATGGGGTAGCCGAAATGTCTCAGAATCCTGTCCGTCGATCATCTTGTTTCGAATTTGCCGCCACTCAGCTCATCACTCGAAAGGACGAGATACGTGGCACGCATCCGAGGGGGAGAGCCGCAAGGTCTCATAATCTCTGCTGTTAATTGTCCACCAGGCCCCCTCGAGGGCTGCTATAAATACTTGCTCACCTGCTATAGAAGCCCTCCTTTGATCCTTTCCCTTCCTGAGGTCTCGGCGGCAGAGCTTTTCTCGACCGATCTCAAGAGCGTCTAGTCAATCCGGTCCAAGAGCCTCTTGTCAATCGCTAGGGTCTTCTGTGTCCGAGGGTAAGCCTTAGCCTCGGCCTCGTCTTTAAGTTTGTTTTATAACGAGCTGCTCTTCCGTCTGCTGGAGCAATTCATCGTGCTCTTCTTCTAAGCTTGTTCTCTCTCGTCTTTCTCTTTCATCCCTTTTCTCCGTGAATTCATTTTCTTCCTATATGGTGAACGAAGCTGCTTCGGCCCCCATTTCTTCTCGACCCACCGAGACTCAGCGAGCCAAGCAGGCCGAGCCTAGCTGTAGACCAGCCGAGCAAGTCTCGGATGTGGCATCCTTCCTCAGCCGCGAGGCAGTAGAAGAGATGTGGGAGCACCATGATATTCCGAAATGGATTCATCTCATAAAACCCCGCCTGGATACGAGAGCCAACACCCCTCGGTCTGGTTGTTTCTCCATTTACGATCATAGCTTTCGAGCTGGATTTCGACTTCCTCTTCATCCCTTTATAATAAAACTCCTTCGCATATATAACCTGGCCATGTCCCATTTCTTCCCTAATTCATGGCGGACCGTGTACAGGTTCCTAGCCATTAGCACCAAATTAGATCTCGTCCATTCCACAGACGTCTTCCGTTACTTGTTCAAAATAAAACCCGAAGGAAAATCATCTTGGTTTTGCTTTACCACCCGATTCGCCGGGGAATTTTCTCCGGGAAGCCCTCGACCATCCATTATTGGAAGGAGGGCTTCTTCCTTGTCAGTCTCCTAGAGGAAAATGCCAACATTTGGCCTTTCCCCACCCAGTGGGGGCAGTTGGCCGATGGGGCTTCGGTATCCCCAGAGCTTAGCTCTCAACAACTGCAGAAGCCAGGAAAATAGTAGACGAGGCCCCTATAGATGTAATGAGCTTTTTGAGGAAGAGGATGAAATGATTGGCACGGGAGCTTGGCCAGACCCAAAGAAAATGCCTGCCCGGGCGACTCCATATCTTCCTACCGGTTAGGATCTAGACGCTGAGGCCAAAGGAGGGGTCCCCGAGACTTCCTCAGTGCCGGGCGCTATGAATGTGCCCGATGAGTTGGCCGAGATCCTCGAAGTGTCTAGCGATGAGGGCACCATCACCGACGCCAAGGGTAAGTCGGTTTCTGGATTCTCCTTCTGATAACATTTTTCTATCAACTTATTATTTTCTTCTTCATTTTCAGAAATGTTGACTGGCCTCGGCTCCCTCATTAACTGGATTCAGCTGCGAGCGTCGGCCTCTTCGGCTCTGGCTTTGGGGTCCTTCAAGAGGGTTTTGACTCAAGAAATATCGGCACCGAGATCTGCCCCGGAACAGTGCACTGCGGCCTCTATGGAGGGTCGAGCGTCCACGCCGCCATGGAACGAGAGCGGGCGAAAAAAGACAAGGCTGCAGCCGAATAGAGCGAACCCTCCAAAAGGGGGAAAAGAAAGGCTGAACGGGCAGTGCTTCGACAAGAGAAAACGAAGAAGAAGGCAGTGGCCCGATGTGCATCGCTATCGACCTTTCCTACCCAGCATCGGCAGCTGGAGTCTATCTCGGCCGGAGGGACTTCTACGTCCTTTCCCATTGGCTTAACTGGGACTCACATGTCTCGCGAATATGGACATGAGCCATGGTATCCGGATACTGGCGTTTACGCAGATGACAACCTGGATGACTCCGCGATGTGCCTCCGGCTGGAAAGGGGAATCTCCATCCCCATGGCCCAGGACGAGTTGAGGTCTATTTCTACCGTAGGCCTCATGGCGCAATGTGCGTGCCACGCAGTTCAGGTGAGAGGGACTCGGCCTTGTGACTTTCTTGTTCCACTTCTTTGCTTCGGGTTGCATTTCTAACTTAGCCTTTCCAGACTATGGTCATTTGCGAGGCCCTCTATCCTCGACACACCCACGTCCAAGGGAAGTTAAAGGACGTGGACGAAGTCGCCGACCACCTGGCCGCCGAGAAGGTGGCTTCGGTCAAAAGGGATATGGAGGGAAACATTGATGCCCTCTTAACGTAAATGCTCGGTTGGGAGTCGAGCTTACGAAGCAGAAGGAAGAAGTTCACAAGGCGGCCGAAGCTCAAGAAAAAGCCGAGACTGCTCTAACCGATGCGCTCGGAGAGGTTGACTTGCTCCACGCTCAACTGGTGAAGAAGGACGAAGTGTTCGCCACTAAAGACGAGGCCTTCGCTCGGCTTCTGAAGCACGCTGACGCCCTTACGACTCTTGAGGCCAAGCTCGAGGAAGCTTCGAGGAAGGACGAAGACGAAGCTTGCTCGGCGGTCGTAGCATTCAAGGCCGGGCTTGAATATGCCGAGGCCCTCTTTGATGCCGGGGCCAACGCGACATTGATGATGTTCGACTTGGGCTTGGCTATGGGTCGAAAGGCCTGCTCGGAGATTGACTTCACGGGGTTCGTCTTCCCCGAAGAGTCAGATAGCGAACGGCTGGTGGAATGGTGGAAAGCACTGAAAGCTGAGAGGCTCCCAGCCGTCACTCAAGACGCCGAGTCCACTCCGGAGCGTGGCTCGACTCCTTCGACTCTGGCAACCCCGGGCAACTCACTATTGGGTTAGGACGGGGGGGAGTTGGTAGAGTAGGCCACTTTCTTCCTTCTTGTATTTTAGTTGAGATTGGGTATACAGTATACGCTTAGTTGGAGTCTGGGTGTGCGACCTTAGATTTATCTTGCATATTCTGCTTCTGTTGTAGCTGCTATTGCTATTTTCTTGATCTATCCAATTGATCAAAGAAGCCTTTGATGATGGTATGGCTCCAGGAATCTCTAGGACTTTCCACTTGATGATTGTATTCCAGGCATAACATAACAAACTTATGCATCTATTGAACATGCTAGGCTTAGCTGCATGGTGGCTCCCTATTCAGTGCTATGCATGGTTCCTTTTCCTTGGTCTATACTGTAGTGATTAGTCTCTAGTTTTGAGGGCAAGAACCATTAGAGAAAGGGGGCTCAGTTCAGTACTTCTCGGGATGGGAAAGGGTAAGTTCAATAGTTTGGGGCTAGAGAAAGGCTTTACACTTCTTCTTCTTTCAACGGAAGAAGAGGCAATGCCAACTAAAACCCTACCCCTACCCCACCCTAGCCTTGGATCAGTGGATCTTTTTGTGGCTGGCCCGTTCTTCTTTTGTAGTGACCGGGCATTCTCAAAAGGCGAAGCCTATTGTTAATAGGAAAGTCAAGTGTCCTGTGTTTAAATAACTGCCTTTATAAAGGCATGTGCACTGCTTTAATTCGAAATAATAGAGCCATTGGTACTCTTTTCTTTGTGATCCTCTACCTCTTTATTTGAAACTTGATCTTGCACGCATCTTCGTTTCAATTCCTACCCATAGAATGAGTCTTTCTGGACCCACTCACCACCCTTGCTTTGGTGCGCTATTGATAACACTTTTAGCTCTTAACGCGGAAATGTGGAAAAGCACAGCAAGAAAGGTACCATGCTGAAAGTTCCCTTTCCACTTACCCGATCTAGCATTTTGGCCCTCTTGTGCCGAACTGAGTTCGGTCCTTATGGTAGGGCAAAAGTTCTGGCTTTCGTAAGGGCTGCTTTGCAAGTTGAGTGAGGGTAAGGTGCGCAAATGCTTTGAAGCAGGAATAGCATACCGAGAAAGCACTTGCTCGGTCCGGGGAAGCCCCTTTCCCTGATCACTTCGATACGACAGCAAGGCACTTGCGACTGAGCTCGATATGATTCACCTAGTACATGGTATTGGTAATAGCATCAACCAAACTTGTTGGGAAGGTCGCCTATGCAAGAAATGTGACTTCAGATCAGGGACTACCAGACTCATTTATGTATCCAAATTATGCGAGAAGAAGGGAGGTCACGAAACACATGAGCGGGACATATGACGAGAATGGATCATAGAGGTGCGTGCGAGAGTAGTATTTGCTGCTTCCAGTTTAGGTGCAAAGGAACAGGACTAAGAGGTGTTTTCGCTATCCAGTGTAATAGCTAGTGGGAGAATTTGATCATAATCCAATCCCTAGTTAGCTTTAGAGAATAGGGAAATGCAGATCTCAAAGTTGGGTGGAGGTATTTTCTGATTCTCATCGAAGGCGGGCAAACAAAGGAGGGAGTAGGCGGTGGGAGTGTCAACCGAATGCTCAGGGCATGATTATTATGGAGAACTCTTCCTTCTTCGACCCCCATCGCTTAAAGGGGTGAAAATAAAAAAGATAATGGTGGAGAAAAACCTTCAGAAGAATGACTATAAACCATTTAATATATAGGCTAAAAAAATAGGAGATAAGTCTTTGGGTGGATGGGAATGATTCAAACATGGAATCTAATTCAATCATGCTTCCTGGAACAAGAGAAAATCAATCTCTAGAGACACTATGTTTATGGAGAATGTCCCTTGGAGGAAGCACATTGCAAGGAAACAGAAGTGGGCGTGCACTTTCAATGGTTGTAGTAAGGCATAGCTTTAGTATGAAATAGGAGCTTGATCGCGCGCGCTCTCAAAAAAGAATCAACATATAGCGGGCTTTAATTTTTGATGCTCCATTACAAGCGTTAGTGTCAAAAAACGAACATTGAACAAAGTGAATTTCTTTCTTCAATCATTCATTCGATAGGAAGCCGGAGGTAGGACACATGCAGTTCACTCGACCTATTCTACTTTAGGAATAGAAGGATTGATTATGCTAGAACTTCCTACTTTCATGTTCATATACCATATTATGGGGAAGAGGACCGAACGAAACCAACTGGGAAAGAGAAATCCCGCAGAGAATCAAAATGGAATTATCTTCCAATGCAGAAAAAGCCAAAAATGGGGGCAAAGTCAACCTAACCGAACTTTTCATAAGCCACGCACTTTAGGCCAGGCCTTACTATAAGCAACCTTATCGATCCCACTCAATCTTTTACACTGATGTTTCGTACTCTCTCGATCAGGTCATCATAACTCCTCGTTGGATTGTTCATTGATGTGCTCATAGAAAAGGAGGATGTCATCCCTGATCTATGTTGTTTAGCTGGCCTTGGTATTTCAAAGTTTCCCAGTCATAGTCATTGATACTTGAACCTCTTTACACTCTCAGAAGCCCACGCTTATAACAGTGTATTTCTCTCTCTGTAGTTTCTGGAGTTATTCCAAGGCAAGCTTGTTTACTGGTCATTAGATTTTTCATGATAAGATCAAGGGCCTTTTTTGGAGGTATCCGTTGGGTGACTCTGGGAAAGTGCAGTTTCACTTGATGAAACTCGTGCTTAATACAAGGAATGGAAATGACCCGCTCTTTAATTTGTTCTCAAGAACACGAAAGCTCATCATTTTCAAGCCCTAATTGATTATTCAATTGGGCCTCCGTAGGGATTGGGGTGTGTACTTCGAGAACTACTCCGTCCGGGTCAGGACTTTCCAGTATTTTGAAAACCTCAACCGATGCCCTGGGGCTTGGAGCTTGAAACAAAATGGGGGCTTTCGTGTTGCCTGGCTAATCCAGGGTCTGTGTGGCAACTTGTTGCCTTTCCCCTACCACGTAGCCACGTCTCCCATGTGACTTTCACCCCTTATTGGGTTGGCGTGATTTACACTACCTCGCCATTTTGATCCATGCCGGCTTCACCAATCCCAAAAGCGTGGGTTCGGGCTGTGGATGATTCATGCGCCGTACTTCCCTCTGTATCTTATGGTCGGTCGAACCCATCAAATACACGAATCCAATCCCTTATTCCTTACGGAGGGAGAGCCCCCTTCCATCATCAAAGACATAGAACCGTTAAGATAGATAAATATCATACTGCTGCATACAATTCAAAATCTGGCACAGTACGAGATTCGAGTCAATAGGAAGTTTAGAGATCTGCTGAGGATCATGGATTGGATCCTCACAAGGAGGATATTCAAATCCAACCCGAAAATAATGCAAAAAAAGTCAAAATAAATAACAAGATCAAAATGAATAGAAGGTGATATAGCCAAGGCAATCGCAATCAAACTCCGGATGCAGAATCCGAGAACTACCAGATGATCCGAAGCCGAGGGGCTCCAAGAGGGAGTCAGAGGACTAGGGTAGAGACTCCTACAGGGAGAAGAAACCGTCAGGAAGGGTCCTGGGTCTTAGCCCAGGGGAACCCTCTCCGATGGTTAAGTTAGTGACAGAATCGTTGGTAATTCTATTGCACTAAGAGAGAGAGATGTGGGCTTAATCTTGTGTACCTTTTATGATACGAGCAGTACTCCCTTTATAGTAGATAGATGAGAATGCTATTTCCGTGGCAGGTGATGTAGGAATATTCATAGGAGTTGAGATGAAATTCAAAGAATGCCCCAGACGTCCATAGGCCAATAGCCCATATTCCGCTGGCTAAATAGGCTGGACCCGTCTCGGCCCAATAGGTGCCTAGGCCGCTGGGATTTGACGAATGCTGCTCGGCCCAGGCTTTGGGTGGGCCTCGGCCCAGTTACATAGTCTACTGAGATTTTACCCATTACATGGCCCCTTGCTTCTGGCATGCTTTAGAAAGATGGGATGCCGGGAGTACAATAGGGGAAACCTTGCAGAGAGAGTATGCCTGAAAAGGTGTGCTCTGGAGTCTTCAGACTTGGAGAAACATCGATAATCAGAGAGGGCATGACTTGCTGTCTCGGCCTCAAAGGGAAGCAACCCTCAGCTGAGAGAAGGTGACCGATGGACTCGGTGTAGGTGCTTAGAATGACCGTGTGATTAACATGAAATATCTATGTTGTTTAGGTGTAAACTAACCTATTAAAAACAGCAACTAAAGTGCAGTGATCGCCAGAAACTTTTAACTTAAAAGTTTCAAAAGAGAGTATGATCGCCTACCTTTCAAACGCGGAAGATTGAGTCCTTGGTTCCCCTTCCTCAGCCGGCTGAAGAAAGAGAGTCCTTTCTTTGCTTCCTTGCTCTTGCTGTGGATTTGAAGTTGAGGATCGTCCAGAAGTTGTGTTTGATTTCCACTTTTGATCTCTTGTTGTTGTTGTTGAGTGCAGCAGAGATAGAAAAAAAACAAAAAAATGAAGAACTAATGATGAGAATTTAAATAGAAGCAATATCTGAACTAATCATGATTTTAAGCATATTTAAACAGCAAACTCACTTTTTTAATGGCTTTGAAACCCCTTAGATCAAGTAGGTTTTTGAAAGATTATGCTGTGGTGTGTGTTTGCATGAAGTGAATATGAAAAATGAAACTAATGAAATGAATGCAGTAATGAAAAACTTATGCCCAGTTGGTTGAAGCCTTGAAAGGATGAAGATCTTGAAAGGACGCCGTCTTCTGGAAATGGCAGCGCTCCGGCGTTACGACGTTGTTGCTCAGATCTTCAAATCGCTATAACGCTATGGCTCAACTCAACTTAATTCTGTTCTCTCTCTTTTTTCTCTTCAATATGCAGGGTATTTATAGGCATTTCTTGCGTTCGCGATTAACATTTAAAAAAACTCCGAATTTATCCATCTTAACCGACAGATAAATACTGATTAATTCACCTTTATCTGTAATTATCTAAAACGCGTCCACTTTTGCTGACGCCTTTCAGATTAATTAAGATAAGGATAAACATCCGGAAAACTTATCTTTATCTTTATTAGGTAAAACGCGTCCACATGTGTAGACGTCTTTTAGACTAATTAAGATAAGGATAAACATCCGGAGGAGAAGTAGAAACAGCCTAGGAAACCTAAAACGCGTCGACATGTACAGACGCCTTTTAGTTAATTAATTAATTAATTAAAATTCAAATTTAATCGTTAAAACATGAATAAACTCTAAATGGCGTCCACTTGTGTCGACGTCTTTTAGAATTCTTCATATTTTAACTCAAATTTGAGCTAAAATCAATTCAATTGATTAACTTAAACACATCTGTTAAACCCGACACTCAAAAAGATTAATAAAAATTAATTAATGATTAATTATCAGACCATTCTGAGGCATTATTATATGATATGAAATTTACTCGAAATGACGTTAAAATTAGCGTGTCTACAGCTGCCTCACCTTGGCATCGTCTTTGCAAGGGAGTGAAATGAAATGGAATGTACTGAGAAGGTGATGCCAAGGTGTGATGAGACACGCTCTTAACATCACATGATTGGAATTTTTCTCAAAATTATCAATGAAGATAGCTCAAGGAAATCAATGGAATTAATCCTGTCTGGATGAAGTAGACAAGAAAATAAAATAAAGTCGATCAACCCTCTTCAGAGTGGGAAGTACCTCAGGTCGTAGACACTGTAGGTTTCATCATGGGGAGCGTTTGCCAGCCAATGTGGACGTGCTACAGCCATGATGGATCTTTAAAAGAAAACAAGAATATTGGATAAAGAATCCAATCAAGGATAGAATTCCAAAGATATCTTCAAGCGAACCTCAAAGATAATCAAGATACTCAATTCAGAATGGAATATTTCATATCATGTTGGAGATTATTTGATTTAATGGTCTGAAACTTAATCAATAATTAATTCTTATTTCACACTGATTTCAAAGTCCTATATGATGCATGCTGGGCTAAAAGAAAAATATAAAGTCAAATAAAATATAAATTAATCAAGGATAATATTGTTAAATTGTCATTAATGAGTCAAGATACCAATTCTTGTAATTCAGTGCTAAGCCGAAGCTCGTTTATCCACGCACCGTTTTACAAAAGTGGAACCATCGTCCCCACTAATCAACAATCCAACGGCCTATCCGTGCGATTAAGAATCCTCTGGAATTATCACTGTTTTTTTGTTGTAGGGGAACTCAAATTCCAGTTTCATCAAAACCACAAGGTCCTTGATATGCTCTAATAAATATTTAATATATAGTAATGCAAATGATTTACATAGAAGAGTACAAGGATAGAAATAACCGTCTTTTTAGCCACGGTCGGGACTTCTTGACTCCCACAATGGGATTTTCTTGATATTTCCAGCTTTGCTCAGAATTTTTCTGCAATCAAAATTATTAGTTCCAAACAAATATTCAATTAAAATCCACAGAATTTCGGGAAAATAGTAGATTTGCTAAAACGCGTCTTGTCGTGAAGACGCCATTTAAAGTTGAAACGCGTCAGTTATTGTAGACGCCTTTTACTCACAGAAACAGATTTCTGGTTGTTCTCTATTCGAACTCCAACTCTATCAATGCACATCCCTTTTCCAATCCGGAAAAGTCTTCCTAGGATCGCAATGTTGTCTATATAAACCCCCTTAGGTCGTTCTCAAGTAATCCCACTACAATCCAAAGATCAAAGTTGAGTTTTCTTCAAGGTTTCTTCAAGGTTCCAAGGTTTTCTAGCTTCAAAGAGGAGGAATTCCGAAAAAGGGAGTATGAATTCTTCAAGCAAGAAGATGAAGATGTCCTTGGAGCAGTTTTCTGAGGTGGAGAATCATCTCAATGGAAGAAATCCCAATCTCCAAGTAAGTTCAATCAACTTCTTTGTCAATTTTCTTCATCATGTTCTTCATGTTCCTCATCATGTTCTTCGTTTTTCTTTTGGCTTTCAGAACTATCCCATATTTCCTGGCCCAAGGAAGTTCACCTCCTTACCTTGGATCCGTAAACTTGCAAAAAGCATCAAGCTTTCCATGCAAGTGTTCATATCCAAGTGGAATCTTCAAGGTCTCGTAGTGCTTGCCAAGCATTACAAGAGCGCGAACGTAGATTGGGCGGCTATGGGTGCCTTGATCGAGTGGTGGCATCCCCAAACTCACACGTTCTTCTTTCAAGATTTCGAGTGCACAATTCTTTTGGAGGAGGCGGAGCTTCTTTTAGGTCTCCCAAAGACCAAAGAGAACAAAGAGAAGATAGCTTTGATGAAGGAGAGAATCACCGGTCAACAATTGTTGACATCTATCATGAAAGATCCTTCAGAGGCCAAAGGATGTCTCACTAAAAAGGGGATCAATCTCACCAAACTAGCCGAGTGGACGCTGTATGAAATTGATGATCTAAGAGAGGATGAAGCGGAGGATGTAACAAAAGCCTTAGTTACATGCCTAGCCGGTGCCTTGTTCTTCTCTGCGCAGGATAACATCTTAAAAGATGACCAAGTTAGTGCTATATGCGCAATCTTCGAAGGTAAATCCATTAGCACTGCTCTCTTAGCATATCTCTACAGTGGGCTTTCTGCAGCGTCTGTGGGCCGTCCTCCGTATGGATGCATGCTACTCTTTGCCTTGTGGGTTGAACTTCACTTTAAGTTTGAGCACAGCAAAAAAAGGCCTTTGAATCCATCTCAAATTTACTTGAATAGCCCAATTCATTGCATAGCTAATGTTGTAAAGTTCAATGAGTACATGGTTAACAAGGTTCCAAAACTCAAGACCCGAGCCGATTGGAGAGAGTATTTAAAGCTCATGACGTCCGACATATTCGACTCGTCTCCGCTTGCTCTCGTTGGAAAACCAGTTTGGGTGCGTCGTGCAGCAGGAGCAGACCTTAAGTTGATCGGAGCCACCGAATTTGTGCTGTACAATCCACATCGGTGCCTTACTCAACTCAGCTTGGCTCGTCGCGAGTTCCCTGAATTCTCTCCTACACTTCCAATTAAGAAGCGCGACTTGGAATCCGACGAAGATTATGAAGCCATACAAATCATTACCACTCTATGGAATCTTGGCTTCAGTTACCGTGTAAGATCCTCTAAAGATAGAGATAAAGGATTGAAATCTCCTTATCTTAAAGGTCTTCATGAAATCCTTCCTTGAATG
Organism: Zantedeschia hybrid cultivar; assembly: GCA_030544215.1. Taxonomy (NCBI): domain Eukaryota; kingdom Viridiplantae; phylum Streptophyta; class Magnoliopsida; order Alismatales; family Araceae; genus Zantedeschia; species Zantedeschia hybrid cultivar. The sequence goes on from JARZZO010000009.1 coordinate 50,662,812, forward strand.
TAATTTTCCTTTTTTTGTGATGTAATAAAGGATTTTATTGAATAAAGAAGTTTTTTCATGCCTCAAAACCTTTCCTTAACTTTCTGTGAAGTGCACATGATTTTTCCTTTAGAGAAAACCTGATTTTTCCTGAAAATTGAACAGTTCGGGTTCTGTAAAAATGTAAAATGCGTCCACTCATAAAGACGCCTTTAAAACTATATTCTTTTCCAGAAATTCAATTTAATCCTCAAAAACCCGATTTAAGCTTAAAACGCGTCTACGTAACTAGACGCCTTTAAACTCTCTCTCCTACTTTTCCCAGGATTCTGCCATTAATTCCATGATTAATTCCCTGAAATGCGTCTAGAGACAAAGACGCCTTTAATGATTTTCCTGTGTACGGCTCTGCACAGAACCTGAAACGCGTCTACCTATGTAGACGTGTTTCAACCAATTCAAACAGCTGTCCTTTACCGCCTCAACTTATGCGCGCTGAAACGCGTCTTCCTGAGTAGACGCCTTTCACCCTTTTCGTTACAGACCCGCGAAGGCCCTCCTTTCTTCCTCACTTTCTCAAAAATTCCTTCTCTCCACCCGAGCTCCGGCGATTTCTGTGATCCTTCCCTCAAAAACTCCTTCTCTAGAGCTATGGAACACGGCGAGGGTTCAGGGAAGAAGAAGACCTTAGCCAAGAGGAGGCGAAGGCAAGAAGAAGAGGTTCCCGAGGAGGTGCCGGTGGCGTTAGCCGAGGCGGCGGCCTTCTTGGAGGAAGAGCTCCCTCCACCGGCGCCCATGGCGGTGGAAGAGGAAGAGGAGGGCGACCTCCACACGGTAAGTCTTCTGTGGTTTGAATGAGCAAGGAAAAGAGGGGAAAAAAAAGGGTTTTTTTCAAGAACCCGAAATCTGGACTTGAAAGGCGTCCAGACCAGGTGACGCCTTTCAAAAGGCGTCGCCATTGGTCGACGTCTTTTAAGACAAATTTCGGATTTTTAAAATAGGTAGAAAATATTTTTTAATTGCGTCAAGTTATGTGGACGTGTTTTGAAACACGTCTGTGTATGCTGACGCCTTTCAAAACAGAAAGTGAATTTTCCTGTTTTTTTTTTTATTACTGACCCTATTTTTTGTTGTTTTTATTTACAGGGAGTGATGAGGGCTAGGATCTCTTGGGACCTAGTTATAGGGGCTTACAGAGGGCTCCCGGATTTCCAGAAGGTGCGCCTGCGCCAGATGGGGTTCGGTGAGATATTGGACATCGAGCCATTTTGGCTCGATCTAGTCTTGTTACAGGCGCTCAGGGAGCGTTGGCATGCGGAAAGCCGGGCTTTCCTAATGCCGTGGGGACATATGGTCCCCACCCTAGAGGATGTGGCCAGGATCACTGGCCTCCGGGTAGAGGGCCGACCGGTGAGTGGGGTGACTTACCCCGATTATCGAGGATTAGCAGAGGCCTTATTAGGGATAGAAGTATCTAGCATGGGCAGGGAGTCCAGGATGGTTCCCAGGGTAGAAGTAGAGGCTGCCCTTGGATTAGATGAGCCCCGGCGTCGGTCTGACGAGACCCGGGAGGAGTTTAGGGATAGGCTAGCAGAGTCGTCTTCTGCCACCTACTGTAGGGACCCTAGCCAGGTAGATGAGGTAGACCGACAGCTTAGGGTCTTCCTTGTCTTTTTCTTCGGTCGGTTGCTCTTCGGTACGAAGGGCGACCATATCCACTGTAGATTTTTGTATTTGTTAGATGACCTAGATAGCTTAGGTGAGTATGCCTGGGGTGCGGCCCTCCTGGCCCACCTGTTTGCAGATCTATCCGCGGTCATTCCGGACCGCGAGACTACTGTCAGCGGCTTCTCGCCGTTCCTCCAGGTATTAAATGTTTTATTATTTATTCATGATATGATGCTTTTTCTAACTTATATGTTTATGCATGCAGGTGTGGAGCTACTATTATTTCCCGCTCGGCAGAGCGAGGATTGTTCGTCCAGACGCTGTCCCCTTGGCCTGCCGTTGGCAGCCAATCGTGGACACGGCTCCACAGCACCATCAGCTGACGGCCCTCCGCCGTCAGTTCTTGGACTACCCAGAGCTTTTGGTAAGTTTTTTTTTTTTTTTTTTTTTTAACTTATTCAAAAATTTTATTAAATGCAATTCTTTTATTGTTTAAATGCAAATTATTTATATGAATGCATCTAATCTATATGCAGGTGATCTGGCGCCCGTACCTTGGTATGGGCGAGGAGGGTCAGCCGTGGGTGACGGCTGGCAGGAGGAGGTTCGGGAGGCAAATGTGGCTACATTGCCTCAACGAAATTGAGCCCCTCCGCCTCCGGCTTGTGATGAGGACCCTGGGCCTCCACCAGGAATGGATCGATGAGGAGGTCCCGGAGGACGTCGGGAGGAGCATGAGGGGCAAGCAAGCCCTCACAGATTGGCGTGCGAAATTCCCCGAGCAATACGAGGATTGGCACCGCCGCGGCGTACGGGTGGAGTCCCGTGCGGAGAGTAGCGAGGGCTATCTCCAGCATTACTGGGCCTATTACGCCGATCAACTTCGGCTCCTCCGACCACTCGATGTAAGTATGCATTCATGCGTCTTTAATTTTATTATTATCTTGATTTATGTTGGTGAATGAATGTATGAATGCGTGACTTGCAGGATGCACGTGATGCGGTCATCATCGACCTCCGGGCCCGCCTACATGATGCGGAGGCCCAGCTCGAACAAGTCCAAAAGGAATTGTTTGATCTGGTATGTATGAATGAATATGAATGCATGTTTTAATTAATTATTTATTTTGACGATTAACCACTGACAGTGTTCTTTTAGTGCAGCGAGCCGTCTACACCCAGGCGGCTCCTCCTACTCATGGAGCTTCATCATCCACTTCTTCATCCTATGATGCGGCTCTGGCTGACCTCCAGAGTCAGCTTGCCTCCGCCATCCACCGGGCTTCTCTCGCGGAGGAGGATCGTGCTGCTCGGGTAAGTTCTTCAACTTTTCATTTCTGAATTTGATTTTAATTACTTGATTGCCAACTAACAACGACTTTTATTCAGGTTGCCGAGCTTCAGGAAGCCCTTCAGAGAGCTGAAGCGGAGCTGGAGCATGCCCGTACTGCAGCGGCTCGCGCCGAAGCTGATGCTGCGCGGATCCGGGCTCTAGAGGAGCAGGTGGCGCGTCTCTCCACTGGAGATTTTGCACGCCTCCAGATTCGCCTGGAGGTTGTGACTGAGGAGAGAGATCGCGACCGCCTTCGACTGGAGAGTCTTCAGGGTCGGCTGTCAGTCGCGGAGCATGAGCGCAAGATGGTGGAGGAGCGATATCAGCGAGCCCGCCAACGGGCTATTGATCGAGGTCAGGCGAGTGCCTTTACTGCCAGCATAGCCATATCATCTGGCCAGGCAGGGCCAAGTGCAATGGGACCGCCTCCAGCTCCTAGAGCTCCACCGCCAGATGCCCAGGACGAGGCCCAGAGCCAGTTGGATGAGGGCGGAGGGGAGAGCCAGCCTTGAGGGCTTTTGTACTTCTTTTCCTTTTCATGTATCATGTACAAAATACTTTTGATATATACATGAAACTTTCGGGCTCCAATTTCGTGTTCTTGTGCTTATCTTGCATCCTGTACAACACTTAACAAACAGGTTAAGTATCTGTTTAGGCTTAGCCCCTTGCCTGACCAAATAAATGGTCAATTAATCTTTTCCTTGAATAAATGGTCAAGGGGCATAACCTTTATTAACAAAGGTAATGAGAATAATCAAACTTAAGAAAAAATGCAACATACAAGCAAACAGATGCTCACTTGAAAATAAAAGGAATGAAACACACTAAATGCAACAAGCAAATGCTAATTGAAATATTTTTGTTGTTTTGAAATATTCATTTTTGTTTGGGTTTTGAAATATGTATTCTTTTTTTTTAGATTTTGAAAATTGTACATTTTTTTTGAATTTTTGAAATATGTACTTTTTTTGAATTTTTGACTATGCAATTTTTTTTTGAATTTTGACATATACATTTTTTTTGAATTTTGACATATACTTTTTTTTTTGAAATTTTGACATATACATTTTTTTTTTGAATTTTTGACATATACATTTTTTTGAATTTTGACATATACTTTTTTTTTGAATTTTTAACATATACATTTTTTTTGAATTTTTGACATATACATTTTTTTTGAATTTTTGAATTTTTAACTAAAAGACCAGTATGGTACTTAGATCAAAAGATCATATTCATTTATTAACTTAATTTCCAAATTGTTCTTTAACTTAACTTAAAACCCATCGTGTTTGAACTTGTGTTTCCATTCGTGATCCCATTTGATGATTTGACCCTTAGTCAATCTAAGCCATTCTTTAAGTTTGAAGTACACTTCTTTAGAAAGAAAAGAAGAGTAAGTTTAGAAAGCCCATGAGAAGGTTCCGGAGACCTAAAAAGATGTTCCTTTCCAACCCTAATATCTGTTGGGGTTCGGTCATTTTCTTTCCGGGGTATTTATCGACCTTGCGTTCCCTTTTGTTTCATTTCATGGCCGTGATGTAACGTTTGTAGTGTATTGGCCTTTTTGATTTTGAATCTTGCCTTTTCCTTTTCTTTTTTTTTTCTATTCTTTTCTTTCTTTGCTTTGCTTTGGAACGGATCTCCCCCATTTTTTTATGACGGCCTCCTACTAAGATGGCGGGTATTCTTGGTAGTCTATTCTAAGCCTCGTTCCGACATCATGGGCCGAGTGTAAAACAGAATTTTACTTTAAAAGGAATGATTTGTACTTTATACTCTTAGTCAAGCTTTTGATATTCTTAAGGACTTGGCATCTCTTGTTACTCACGAATCAAACGTGTCAGTGTGTGCAGTAATGGGTTTGAAGTTAATTATTCAGACTAACAAAGAAATTTGAGTTTATAAATTTTCTGATTCCACTAGTCTTTGTACCATACTGATCGACTCTTTAACTTAAGGGTAGTATTTCTTAAGATGTAAACCATTCCAGGGATGATTTAGCTCTTCTCCTTCTGCATTAACCAAACGATAAGCATTACCAGGATAAGCGTGCGATACAACATAAGGTCCTTCCCAGTTGGGTTGGAGCTTAGAACGCGGACCACCAGGTTTTACAAAAATTCTTTTAACAACCATTTCACCGACTTTGAACTTTCGTTCAATGACTTTCTTTTGATAAAAACGTGCTAATCTGTTTTGATAAACTTTTGCATGATTAGCAGCTGACCATCTTTTCTCGTCTAAAAGTTCCAATTGAGCAAGAAGTGCTGAACGATGTTCATCAATGGAGAATTCCTTGTTCAATTGTACTCTTAATGACGGTATAAGGATCTCATATGGAACTACCGCCTCCATTCCAAATGTTAAGGAATAAGGAGTTTGCCCAGTGGGCGTGCGGATTGAAGTTCGGTAGGCCCATAGAGCCTCAACCAATTTTTCTGGCCAATCTGCGAATTTGTTAGATTTACACGTCTTTTTGATAATTTTTATCAAAGTCTTATTAGTTGCCTCTGCTTGGCCATTGCCTTGCGGATAATAAGGAGATGAATGATGCAATGCAATTTTATACCTGTTGCAGAGGTCCTTCAATTCCTGTGACACGAACTGCGGTCCGTTGTCGGTGACGATGGTACTTGGAATTCCGAATCTTGTGATGATGTTCTTCATGATGAATTTGCAGACGGTTGATGCTTTGATCTCCACGTATGCTTCATCTTCTGCCCACTTAGTGAAGTATTCCGTTGCCGTGAGAATGAAAGATTTTTGCTTGATGCCGGAATCTGGGTTACCAAGAGGCCCAATAATGTCGAAAGCCCACATGGAGAAAGGCCATGGGGAAGAAACAGGATGGAGTGAAGATGCAGGAGAATGAATTTTGTCGGCGTGAAGTTGACACTTGGCACACCTACGGACATATCCTACGCAATCTTCTTCCATGGTTGGCCAATAAAATCCTTGTCTAAGGATCTTCTTTGCTAGCATCTGTCCATTGACATGGCCACCACAAACTCCACTATGAGCTCCTTCCATAACCTTCCAAAGCTCATCTTCGTCTAGACATCTCAGAAGAACTCCATCAAAACCTCTTTTGTATAATGCTCCCCCAACTAGGGCGTATCGTTGACCAACTCTCCTGATAGCTCTTTTTTCCTCAGTTGTAGCTTCTTCAGGATACGATTGATCTTCACAATATTTTGCAATTTCATAATACCATGGCTTCTGTTCATCATCCATCTCTTCTAACAGCTCCATCAACATGATTTCTCTTTTCTCCACGATACTTCCATCTTTGAATTTCTTCAACAACTTCTCCTTAGTTCTAAGAAATGAAGGATCTTTCACGGCGGGTGAAAGACGCCTATGAATTATGATCGATTCAGATTGTTTGCTGATAGGAAAATCAAGAGAAGATGCAAGTGAAGCTAGAGCGTCAGCTAAGATGTTTTGATTTCTAGGGACATGGACAAAGATCAATTTTGTGAAAAGCTTCGAGTAAGCAGAAGTAAGTTCTTGATATGGCTTGAGCTTGGGATCAAGAGTTCGATACTTGGTCAGCACTTGGCGAAGAATTAATTGGCTATCACCTACAATCCTGAGTTTGGTGGCACCATGAAAATGAGCAGCCTCGAGACCAGCAAGAAGTGCCTCGTATTCAGCTATGTTATTGGTGACTGGAAAATCAAGCTGAAAGGCTTGTGGAATGGTGACACCTTCAGGTGATAACAGAACGATTCCGATCCCCTTTCCATGAGAATTCAGAGCTCCGTCAAAATGCAGAGTCCACATATCATCTCTGATTTGATTTACGGACATCAGTTCCTCATCCGGAAACTCTGATCGCACTGGATCAAATCGAGGAAGGGGATGATGAGCGAGATGTTCTGCTATGGCATAGCCTTTGATCGCTTTCTGTTGAATGTGAATGATATCGAATTGAGATAGAAAGCTTTGCCATCGCGCTAACCTATCAGTAAGAACAGATTTCTCCAGAAGGAATTTGATCGGATTCATCCTAGCGATGAGATGGACTTCATGGGCCAGAAAATAATGCTTTAATTTCTGAACAACCCAAACCAATGCTGCACATGTTTTCTCCATCGCCGTGTATCTCTGTTCAGCGGGGTTGAGAAGTTTGGAGAGATAGTAGGCTGCCCTCTCTTTTCCTTCTTCATCCTCTTGTGCTAAGACAGCCCCCACTGCATCATCCAGGACAGAAATATAAAGTATCAATGGTTTGCCTGGAGATGGTGGTCTCAAAACAGGAGGACTTGCCAAATAGTCCTTTAATCCATCAAATGCCTCCTGACACTTATCGTCCCAATTGAATTTGACTCCTGGCTTAGTAAGCTCGTAAAACGGCTTACACCTTTGTGAGTGCTGGGAGACAAAACGGCGAATAAATTGTAACCTCCCGATTAATCCTCTCAATTCTTTCAAGTTTTTGGGAGGTGGCATTTCTCTGATAGCCTTCGCCTTATTGGGATCGATCTCAATTCCCCGTTTGCTGACAATGAATCCAAGCAATTTCCCTGAAGATACCCCGAATACACATTTCTTGGGGTTCATCTTCAACTGATATTCTCTTGATCTCTCTAATACCCTTGCCAAAACTTTGGCATGCTCGGCCTTCGTTTTAGACTTAACCAATAAGTCATCCACATACACTTCCAAATCTATATGCATCATGTCATGAAATATTGCCATCATAGCCCTTTGATAAGTGGCTCCAGCGTTCTTCAATCCAAATGGCATGACGACATAACAATATGTCCCCCAAGGTGTAGTGAATGAAGTCTTCTCTTGATCCTCTTCTGCCAGCTTAATCTGGTTGTATCCTGAAAATCCATCCATAAATGATAACGTCTCATAGCCAGCAGTGTTATCGATGAGTACATCAATATGAGGCAATGGAAAATCGTCTTTAGGACACGCCCGGTTCAGATCGCGGAAGTCAATGCAAATTCTGACCTTCCCGTCCTTTTTCATAACTGGGACTATATTGGCCACCCATTGTGGATAAAGGACAACTCTAATGAATTTGGCTTTGTGTAATTTGTCGACCTCTTCCTTCATCTTTAGAGCCATTTGTGGGTGGAATCGCCTTAATTTCTGCTTGACCGGACTAGCTCCATCTTTTAATGTTAACCTGTGTTCAACTAAAGATGAGTCTAACCCCGGCATATCCTCATAACTCCAGGCGAAAGTGTCCTTATAATCCTTAAGCACTTGTACCATTGCCTTTTCATCCTCTGCAGAAAGATTTTTACTGACGAGGACAACCTTAGGTTCGTCTTCAGTCCCTAAGTTTATTTCTTTGGTGGGCTCTTCTACGGCAGCTGAAGGTTCATCAAATCTCTTCACTCCACTGGCATATGCCTCCGCTGCGTCCTCATCATCTTCCTCATCTTCAACAATGGGGCCCTTTTCATGTAGTAACTCATATACCCCGTACCCATCGTTGACCGACTCATCATCTGTACAATCTTCTGGCATCTGAATTGGATCTTCTAAAAGTTGAGGGATTAAAGAGCAAAAGGAACATTTATCAGCCAAATCCTGGAGGTATCTTTCTGGAATTTGCCTACCCTTAGGCTTCCTAGACTGACTAACCTGACTAGACTGCCTAATTTCACTATCATAACCTAACGAAGATGAAGCAGGATGAAAATCCTGAGATACAGGTGGAAATACAGGGGAATCCTCCCGTGGGGAGGGACAGAGTAGATCTAGGAGAGAATCTTGACCGACGGACCCGTGCGATGGGGTGTAATCGGACAAGTAAGATGTTTCCTCGATAATGATTTGGGAAGAATTTGTTGCCAAATTGGCGTTTTTTTTTGGACAATGAAAGAATTAAACATAAAGCAAGAATGAATACAAATGGGAGGAGAATCGGACGGGGGAAGCGGCACCAAGGCCAGAGGGTTGGGGGGATCATATAGCAATATGTCCCAGATTAGATCATACATCCTCTCTAGGTCGAGAGGAGGTTGTGGAATAAAGTCCCGAGGGGACAGAGTTATCATAACGGGCGGGGCCCGTGGAATATCTTCAATTATGACCCGCGACCAAGTCGGGGTCAAGAGTAGTGTACGGAAAAGAGTATGGAGCATGAAGACATGTGAAGGATATGTCCCCCTCCATAGCAGATCTGTTGTATAACCAGCTTCATAGGGGTCATCTGGCTCCCCTTCATCAGTTTGTTCGGACAGCAGTATCCGCTTGTCAAAGATTGTGCCAGGGCTCTCAATTAGCTCGTCAATCTGCGGTGGCCACTTGGGTTCTGCAGGATCCAGGAATAATCTGTTCAGTGCTATGTATAGGTCCCTTAGGTCGAACCATCTGTACCATTCGCATTCAGGGTCATGGAATTTTCTCCTTTTCATAGGCCGCAGAGCCTCCAAGGATTGGTACGTAAGTAGTTCGGAACAATGTCTGGCCAAATCCCTCCCATATATGTCATGGAAGTCAAAACAGGAAGTAATGACCACCATGTTGTCGTGACTAAGTATGGGCCCTTTCACAAAGTGAGTATATAGAGTCCATGTTAAGGGATCTCGGCCTTCTTTCAGTGGTGTGGACATTGTTTCCAAGATTTCTTGACCATCTTCTTGCTGAACCCTGTCTTGCTTCAGTTTCATTGGCCTATAGCCCAGACCGCTTCCAGGTACTACCCGATGATCTTTAACAGGAGTGGTCCTGCCTTGCAACTGTGTGCCCAGACCTTTCCCAGGCTTGTAGCCGTTCTTCATCATGATTCTCCACCCTGGGGTACTCATGCACTTCCCCCTTTTGATAGCATCTATTGGATATGGAGAAATGGTAGCGGCTTTCAAAGGATCAGCCACTGGACGGTAGACCTGTAATACCGACAGAAAAGGTTGTCGGCCAGGTAAAACAGCAGATTTAATATTCAAGGTATGAGCAGCAGCAAGGATCGGCATGCTCGTCACTTTAATGATTCGTCCTTTATAAGGGAATTTGAGGCATTGGTGATTCGTAGAAGGAATCGCCTCAAGAGTTTTGATATAAGGACGTCCCAGAATGGCATTTATGGAAGGGTCGATTTCTAGAATATGAAATTCGACCTCTGCATGACTTACTGGACCTAACTCCACCTTTAAATAAACCATTCCCAGAGGGGAACGGGTAGAATTGTCATATGCCGTAACCGAGATGGGGCTAGGCAGCCATTTCTCCTTGGGCACACCGCATAGCTCCAGGGTCTTCGGAGGTAAAACATTAATTGAAGCCCCTGTATCAACCAGGCATGCGTCCACGGCCTTCTTGCAGATATTGACCGTGATGCTCAGAGCCATGCTTCTGGCGGCTGGCGGTGCTAGTTCCGATGTGTGAAATGTAATTGAGGGCTGATCCCCCTGAGGAACTAGTAGTGCTGCAATCTTCTCTACCGGCACGTCTTCATTGACCATCACCTTCTGTAGGTATTCCATTAAAGCTTCTTGGTGAATCTTGGACCTTTTAATCAATTCCAGTACAGTGATCCGTGCCGGTGTTTTGTCCAGATGTTTCAGCAAGTCATATTGAGTGCCTGGTGCACTCTCTTCATTATGGGCTTCCTCAGTCGGCTGTGATGGGCCGTCTCTGACTGTGGACTGAGGAAAGACCTTGTTGAAAATCCTCCCACTCCGGAGCGCGTGTTCCTCGACCGTGGAGGATCCGGGTGACACCTTGAGTACCGCAGAGTCGGGTGGCGTAAGCGGTGCGGAGGGTTGATGCGTTGGTGGCGTTGGGTTAGATGGTGATGGCGTAGGGTTAGGTGGTGATGGCGCGGTGCGGATTAAAGGCCTAGATGGTTGGATGGTAGATGGGTAGGTGGTTGGCGAAGTGGGGAAGGGTACGCGTAGTAACGGTTTGGATGGTTGGGGCATATCTGGGTAGGTGGTAGTGGTAATGGGCGAAGTAGGAAATGGTACGCGTAATAATGGCCTTGATGGTAAAAGGGGTGCGTTATTGGTTTGCGGAGGGGTATATGATGGAGGCGTAGGAGTGCGGGGCGTAATGGGTCTAAGGAAGGTGGGTAATGGTAGTGGGTTATTGGACGCGGGCGAATGATATGTGGGTGTGGGTAGGGGGGTGATGGTGACGGGTTGTGGTCTGGGTATGTGGATGGTGCGGCGTAGTAGTCGCTCTGCGGTACTTTGAACATGACCCGTTGAGTAGAGAGAGGAAGAGTCCTCTATCCTCCATTGTTGCCCACGACCAGCCTCAGACTGGCTGTTCGTTAGAATGGGAGCAACCTGGTTCTGATTCTGGTGCTCCGGGAGTGGATTCTGCACTATGCCCATGTTGGGTGGTGCTGCTGCTTGTGCTGGTGGTCTTGCTTGCTGCTGCTGCTGCTGCTGTGGTCTCCTCGCCTTCAGGGCTGTTATGTATTTCTTCATTTCCTCCCAGTCTATGCCGCCCTGCTCGTTGAGATCATGAATGTAATCTCTGAATTGGAAGCAGGTGTTGATGGTATGCCCAGGTTGCCTATGGAAGTAGCAATACCTGGACGTATCGGCATTTTGAGGCCAGACGGCCTTTTCCCTTGGCAAAACTAAGGCGTTAGCCGCCATTAAAGCACTGAAGATATCGGCCAAGGATTCTGGGAGTGCCGGATATTCTACCCTTTTAGGGCTCGGAGGTCTCCTCTGCTGGTTGTAGTCACCAGGAGGAGGGACATTGTGGTACGCCGGCGGTGCGCGCGGCTGGTACTGTGGCTGTTGTTGGTTCTGATACTGCTTCGGCTGCTGGGGCCGTTGATACTGTTGTTGGTACTGGGGGTTCTGCTGCTGTCTGTACCCTTGCTGCTGTGGCCTCTGGTACTGCTGCTGACTCCTCACAAACTGGGGCGAGTTATTGTTCATGGTACTCACTTGCTCATGAGAGAGCGTGCCCTCAGTAGTCGGACCTGTGCTGGAAGAGTTCGGCACTGCAGGCTTCCGAGGCGGAGGCCTGCTAGGTCTATGAGGATCAAAGACGCTAGAGAATGTAGCGTCCTTGAAAGCATTCTGGCAGTACCGTGCTCTTTCATAGAGCTCTGCCATATTAGTCAAATTGTTCAAGGAGAGGACGAGCTTGAACTGGGGGGTGGCATTAGAAATTAACATTTTCACTTGTTCAGATTCAGACAAGTGATCTTTTACTTTTTCAGCCAGGCCCCGCCACCTGTCAGCGAAACTGACAAACTCCTCATCCGGTTTCATTTTTTCTGCAATGAGGTCCGTGATAGACAAGGAGGGTGCAACTCTGTCCTGGTATCGTTGGATGAATTTGCGTGAAACGATACTGTAATCCTCTACTTCGGAGGGTTCCAGGGAAAAGAACCACTCGAGGGCTGGTCCCTCTAGAGATCTCCTGAACAAGAAAGCCAATGACCTCTTATCATTCTGCCAGAAAGAGGATTCATACATGAACTCCTTCAGATGTGTGAAGGGGTTACCAGTACCGTTATACTTTCGGTACACTGGCATCTCAGAGGGTGGCAGATGGAATACTGGCAGGCTCGGTAAATTGATTTCTGGCACAGCTTTGACCGCCATCATCTTCTGGAGATTATTAAATTGCTCATCCATACGCTCCATTTTGGCCAGCAGCGTTTGTGTGGTCAGATCTGCTTGAGGAGGAGGAGGAGGAGGAGGTACTTGGTAGGCCTGCTGCCTGGAGTACGTTGGACAGGGTGGACAATAGAGGGGAGGTCCGGCAGCGCTTCCGCCATGCCCGAGGGCATTTTGATAAGTAGGCGTTTGCGGTCTAGCCGGTTGCCTAGATGATGAAAGCTGCGGCCCAGCTGGCCGAGAAGTAATATGAAGGCCCTCCACGGCCTGATGGATATAAGGAGGAGGAAAAGAAGGTTGCTGAGGAACAGCAGGGGGAGCCACAGGGTTTGGCTCAGCAGGCTGCATAGGTGCCTTCCCCTTCAAAATAGATTGGATCGCCTCGAACTGCTGAGGGTCCAGTCGGGAGGCAAGAACTCCCAGAGCATTGATGAGATCCGTAGGATCAGAGGATGAGGGATCATTCTGATTCATGTCCCCCTCAAGATCAGGGTTAGGGATCGCATATTCATACGGAAGAGGATCAGGATATTGATCACGTGGAGGCAAAAGAGGTGTCCGAACATTCCCATCTAGACGATACGGAATGGGGATAGAACTACGGGAGGCATCAGCATCTCTCCCACTCTCATAATTGTACTCAGAATTCCGAGAGGCATTAGCATCTCCCTCGTAATTAATCATGGCGTCTGGAGCCACACTCAAGTCCCTACCTGATCGTAGCAACATGATGTTAGATTCCCTTTTCAAAGATTTAATCAAACAAGTTGTACAGAGATTAATCAAACAAGTGGATGCTTAACGTGATTTTAGGATTCCTTGTTGAGTTATTTGAATTGGATTAAACCACAATTTCGCTCAGGGAAGGATCCTAGTTTCAGTTTAGTTTCCACCGTTATTCTGTAGGGCTTTCTCTCACAACGCTTTCAGAATCTAACCGGGACTTCAATTGGTACAACCAGCCCGATGATCAAGGAGGAATACCTTGATTTTGGGGACTTATGGAGGTCTCAACGTCAACTTCTCTAGTCTGATCAAGGGACCAACCCAATCAGAGAGAGTTGCTGACGTCGAGTAATGTGTTCCTAAGAAAAGGAGGGTTTTAGCCTCAATGCGTATGTCCTGCGACCTGGATGGCCTCTAATGCTTAATAAAGTAATGGGTAGCTAGCACTCAACTACAGAAATCTGGAAACTGAAAAATAATTAAGAAACTGTCTGAATTGCGTCGATTATAGTCGACGCTATTCAAAACAGAACTTAATTCTTCCGCAGAGAACAGATGCAAACAGCAGAGAAAGCCTGGAAAATAACTAAAAAAAACTGTCTGAATAGCGTCGATTATGGTCGACGCTATTCAACACAGAACTTAATTATTTCGCAGAAAGAGATGCAAACAGCAGAGAAAGCCTGGAGGATAAAAGGCGTCTAGAAGTAACGACGCGGTTTTGAAACGCGTCGCTGTTCCTGGACGCTTTTTAGTTCGCAGAAACAGATTTCCAGAAGGATTTTCTGGGTCGAATCCTCCTTAAACAGAGTAAAATGCAGTAAACAATCGACTCATGCAAAGATTTTTTTAGTTTCAGATTTTAAACAGGATGGTTTACTAACTAAACAACTAGAAAAACAATCAATCACACATCATTTTTATCACAAAAACAGCTTTTTGAGTTAATCAAGGAGGGGCAAGATCTTGCCACTGGGGTGTGCACGTGGTGCACGAGGGAAATTAATTAAACTAACACTCACCAATTGGTGAGGACGTGTCCAGAGACACAAGTGGTGCACCGTGGGTGCCCGATATGATGATAGCAAGAACAAAAGGAAACTAAAAGATGGCGAGACCAAGTCCCACCGTGATCGCCAAAAAAGCTGTAGGTGCTTAGAATGACCGTGTGATTAACATGAAATATCTATGTTGTTTAGGTGTAAACTAACCTATTAAAAACAGCAACTAAAGTGCAGTGATCGCCAGAAACTTTTAACTTAAAAGTTTCAAAAGAGAGTATGATCGCCTACCTTTCAAACGCGGAAGATTGAGTCCTTGGTTCCCCTTCCTCAGCCGGCTGAAGAAAGAGAGCCCTTTCTTTGCTTCCTTGTTCTTGCTGTGGATTTGAAGTTGAGGATCGTCCAGAAGTTGTGTTTGATTTCCACTTTTGATCTCTTGTTGTTGTTGTTGAGTGCAGCAGAGATAGAAAAAAAACAAAAAAATGAAGAACTAATGATGAGAATTTAAATAGAAGCAATATCTGAACTAATCATGATTTTAAGCATATTTAAACAGCAAACTCACTTTTTTAATGGCTTTGAAACCCCTTAGATCAAGTAGGTTTTTGAAAGATTATGCTGTGGTGTGTGTTTGCATGAAGTGAATATGAAAAATGAAACTAATGAAATGAATGCAGTAATGAAAAACTTATGCCCAGTTGGTTGAAGCCTTGAAAGGATGAAGATCTTGAAAGGACGCCATCTTCTGGAAATGGCAGCGCTCCGGCGTTACGACGTTGTTGCTCAGATCTTCAAATCGCTATAACGCTATGGCTCAACTCAACTTAATTCTGTTCTCTCTCTTTTTTCTCTTCAATATGCAGGGTATTTATAGGCATTTCTTGCGTTCGCGATTAACATTTAAAAAAACTCCGAATTTATCCATCTTAACCGACAGATAAATACTGATTAATTCACCTTTATCTGTAATTATCTAAAACGCGTCCACTTTTGCTGACGTCTTTCAGATTAATTAAGATAAGGATAAACATCCGGAAAACTTATCTTTATCTTTATTAGGTAAAACGCGTCCACATGTGTAGACGTCTTTTAGACTAATTAAGATAAGGATAAACATCCGGAGGAGAAGTAGAAACAGCCTAGGAAACCTAAAACGCGTCGACATGTACAGACGCCTTTTAGTTAATTAATTAATTAATTAAAATTCAAATTTAATCGTTAAAACATGAATAAACTCTAAATGGCGTCCACTTGTGTCGACGTCTTTTAGAATTCTTCATATTTTAACTCAAATTTGAGCTAAAATCAATTCAATTGATTAACTTAAACACATCTGTTAAACCCGACACTCAAAAAGATTAATAAAAATTAATTAATGATTAATTATCAGACCATTCTGAGGCATTATTATATGATATGAAATTTACTCGAAATGACGTTAAAATTAGCGTGTCTACACTCGGCCTACGTGAAGGGGTCGTAAGCCGAGAGATTGTGACCAATTGCTTCAGCCTATATATATATAGCTTTTGTCCGAGACTGAGAGGCATCCGAAATTCCAACCGTCTCTCAAAGAAGGCGGGGCGCCAAACCAGGGCAGTAATAAATTTTTAATTTCGCGCCACTCGGCTCGGGGTACGAAGATCCGGGATACATGGCACTCATCTGAAGAGGGTACCTGAAAGGTCTTGCGATCTCGGCCGCCAATCGTTCTGCATCGATCTTGACATTCATTCGATTTGACCGTGAGGATCTGGGACGCGTGGCGATCATGCAAGGTGGTAGCCGAAAGGTCCTGCGATCTTGGCCGTTGATCATTCCAATCCGGATTCCCGCCACAAGGCTCGCTGCAAGAAGATCCGGGACACGTGGCATCCATTCGAGGGGGTAGCTAAAAGGTCTCAGAATCCTGTACGTCGATCATCTTGTTTCAAATTTGTCGCCACTCGGCTCATCACTCGAAAGGACGGGATACGTGGCGCGCATCCGAGCGGGAGAGCCGCAAGGTCTTGTAATCTCGGCCGTTAATCATCCACCAAGCCCCCTCGAGGGCTGCTATAAATACTCACTCACCTACTATAGAAACCCTCCTTTGATCCTTTCCCTTCCTGAGGTCTCGGCGGCAGAGCTTTTCTCAAGCGATCTCAAGAGAGTCTAGTCGATCCATCCAAAAGCATCTTGTCAATCGCCAGGGTTTTCCGTGTTTGAGGGTAAGCCTTAGCCTCGGCCTCGTCTTTAAGTTTGTTTTATGTCCAGCAGCTCTTCCGTCTCGCGGAGTAGTTCATCGTGCTCTTCTTCTAAGCTTATTCTCTCTCGTCCTTCTCTTTCATCCCCTTTCTCCGTGAATTCATTTTCTTCCGATATGGCGAACGAAGCTGCTTCAGCCCCCATTTCTTCTCGACCAACTGAGACTCAGCTAGCCGAGTAGGCCGAGCCTCGCCATAGACCAGCCGAGCAGGTCTCAGACGTGTCATCCTTCCTCAGCCGCGAGGTAGTAGAAGAGATGTGAGAGCGCCATGATATTCCAAGATGGATTCGTCTCATAAAACACTGCCCGAATACAAGAGCCAACACCCCTCGGCCTGGTTGTTTCTCCATTTACGATCATAGCTTCCGAGCTGGATTTCGACTTCCCCTTCATCCCTTCATAATAAAAATCCTTCGCATATATAACCTGGCCCTATCCCATTTCTTCCCTAATTCATGGCAGACTGTGTACGGGTTCCTAGCCATTAGCATCAAATTAGATCTCGTCCCTTCCACAGACGTCTTCCATTACCTGTTCAAAATAAAACCCCAAGGAAAATCTTCTTGGTTCTGCTTTACCACCCGATTCGCCGGAAAATTTTCTCATGGAAGCCCTCGTCCATCCATTATTGGAAGGAGGGATTCTACTTTGTCAGTCTCCTAGAGGAAAATGCCAGCGTTTGGCCTTTCCCCACCCAGTGGGGGCGGTTGGCCGATGGGGCTTCGGAATCCCAGAGCTTAGCTCTCAACAACTTCAGAAGCCAGGAAAATAGTAGACGAGGCCCCTATAGATGTAAATGAGCTTTTTGAGGAAGAGGATGAAATGATTGGCATGGGAGCATGGCCAGACCCAAAGAAAATGCCTACCTGGGCGGCTTCGTATCTCCCATGTGTAAAACAGTATTCTTTAAGCCAATGATGCGGTGCATCAGGCATTTAGGTTGTTAATGGTAATGGCCAAAGATGCTAATTTGGAAGACATGTGGTGTTGAAGGAGAGATTCCCTCAGCTCCAGTTGGCAGTGCAATCTGTCTATTACTAATAAGTTGGCAGTGATCGTACAAATGTTTGATAACTTGCCCCTAGGGTGTGTAAGAGGGCCGAGGACCTTGCTATCATTAGATGCTTCTAGACACACTCTACTGGGATGCAGATCACACATCTTCAATATGCAGATGACACTATTCTGCTTGCCACTAACAATGAGGAACAAATATATTTCATTTGATTAATGTTGGAACTCATTGAGAAATCAGTGGTTTGAAAGTTATTTTTGACAAGAGTTAGGAGTTGGCATCGAGATGGATCAGAGAACGATTCAAAGGGCAGCACCCATTATGGGATGTCAGGTGGGGGATTTTCCAATTACCTACCTAGACCTCCCTTTATCAGCAGGCTCTCTCCGTTGCAGGAAATGGTCTGCCGTGGTTCATAGATTTGAGTCCAAATTGGCATAGGTGGAAAGGTAGGATCCTCTCCTATCTAGGGAGACTTGTTCTGTGCAGATCCATCTTTGATAGCCTCCCTATTTACTTCTTGTCTGTCTTCAAAATACCCATGCCATTGCTTAAGAAATTGCAGGTGATTCAGAATAAGTTCTTTTAGAAAGGGAGTAGTATGGGGTGTGACATTGGCATGACATCTGCTGGGGGAGGGTGTGTATGCCTATAGAAATGGATGGGTAGTTATCAAATGCATCTTTGACTTCAATTTAGCATTACTTAGCAAATGGTTGTGGAAGCATGGCAAAGATGAGAGCAACCTTTGGTGTCAAGTAATCAAGCAAAAGTACTGTAGACATTCTAGGACATGGGATTTTTATCCCGCTGTTAGAAGCAATTTCTCCTTTGCTTGGAAAGAGATCATCCAGTGTGTAGACATCATGGCTTCTAAAATCCGCATCAGACTCGGAGATGCTCAGTGCAGCTTGGGGTGGGGATTTTTCACTGGCTAATAGATTTTAATAATGGCAGTATCGGCCATATCGTACCGGTATCAGCCGATACATATCTGTATCAGCTGGTACTGGTACCAATACATGGGTGAAACTGGTACTGGCCGATACCAGCCAGTCAGGACCAAAGTCGTCCATTACTATACCGATACGATCGATACTGGGCCGATTCCACCGGAACGGATCGATACCAATATTGGTACTCTGATATGGTATGTATCGGTATTGATACCGACCGGTTCCAAGACTATCATCCTTGGATAGATTTCCCGAGCTGTTTACTGTGTCATCAGACCCATGAGGTTGTGTATGTCAGATTTATGACCATTCCGCTGTACCAGGAGGTTAGTCTCCTATTTTCATGAGAAATTTGTCAGATGTGGAAGCCCTTCAGCTAGGGGAGATCCTATCCACCATTCAAGGCTATGTGGTGGTCCCTAATGCGCAAGACACTTGGGGTTAGAATGAAAGGGAGATGTTATTTATTTATTTGGTGGGGAAGATTATGTCCCAAAGCTGGCTCCACATGCTTGCTAAATGTGCTCATTGAATAGCCCAATATGCTGCAGCGATATGGCTCAAAAGCTGCAAAATAAGGGCCCAAATATAGCCCAAATACTCCTCAATATAGGGCCTAAGACAGCCCAAAAGAAGGCCCAATAACAGGCCTTGGCCAGTACAATATGGAGTCCAAGTGGTGGCCCAAATGTGCAGCCCAAATAGGCCAAATAAGAAGTCCGAAAGGGGCCCAAATACTCAGCCAAAAAGTCTCCACAGCAGAAAAGTACAGCAAGCAAAAAATTCCAAAAGGAGCAAATGGCCGAGTGGTCCCCTTCCCTCTCTCTCCCTTTCTTTAAATGTTAGGGGGAGAGGGGAAAGAGGGGACCAGTGGGGGTCTCAACTGGTCATGGGACCCCCCACTGATTCCCTCCAAGGGAGGAATCGGTTTAGGGTGAGGGGGGGGGGGGGGGGTTCTCTTCCCCCCTCTCCTCTCATTCAAATTCAAAAAAAGAGGGGAAAAAAGGGGAGGGGATTAATAGGGTTTAAGCCTTATTAATGGGATTTTTTAAAGATTAAAAGAGAAGAGATAAAGTGGGAATTTAATAGGGTCATCCTCATTAATTGCAAGAAAAAGGGGGGAGAATGAAAAAATAATAAAAGAGGGGGGAAGGGCCATTGGTTGCTCAACCTGTGGGGGTACTCCCCACCAGTTCCCAACCAGTGGGGGTGCCCATCGGGCCCCTACCTCTCTCTATCCCCTCTCGCTTTGGGGAAAGCATGACCTCCTTATTTTCATCCACTCTCTCTCTCAA
The DNA here is from genome assembly GCA_030544215.1 of Zantedeschia hybrid cultivar. Lineage (NCBI taxonomy): Eukaryota > Viridiplantae > Streptophyta > Magnoliopsida > Alismatales > Araceae > Zantedeschia > Zantedeschia hybrid cultivar. The sequence goes on from JARZZO010000009.1 coordinate 50,682,599, forward strand.
AATTCTCATGGTGGCACCCCCCACATGAATTTTTTTATGCCGGGTATCCCCCACCAGATATGGCCCTCGAGGCCTATAAATTCTCCTTATGGAAGCTCAAGGGACACAAGACATACCTCACCTCCTTGGCTAAAAAAACTTCGAGGGGAAGTGCTATCGTTCCGAAGATGGAACTTGGTGCTTTTGCACCAGTTCAAGGTGCGCATAGAGGAGGTTTTATGTCGTGTCTTTTCCTAAAGTTTTTCTAGGGGAAGCTCTACCTAATTTTTGTTCTACAACCATCCTTCTATAAGGCGAAATCATGTCGAAATTTTAAATGAAATATTAATGTGATTTGTGTGAATGAGTGTATGCTCATCTTCATGCAATGAACTTACATTTAAATAACACTATATTAGTGTGCTTACACACATACATAATTAATTGATTAACCTAATAATTAACAAAATACACACTTAAAAAAAAATAAGCATAACTAAGTGCCCTTGGCCTCACCCCCACATATAACTAAGTCTAGATTAACGCTCAAGACTTAATAATGAGATATACATATACTAAATAATACATTTAAGTCAAAGAAACCAAAATGCCCCTCACCCTAATTAATTAATAAGAAAATCAGTGAAAATTAATAAAAACAAGTAAAAGTTAATGAAAATTAATAAAAATCAGTAAATACAGAAAATAAAGTATAGAAAATATAGAAATTTTCGTAATGACCCTGATAACCCCTACAAGTAAGAAGATCAATTTTGTTGTATCATTGTCAGGTGAAAATTTTTATATTGCATTTAAATTTTAATATGTCAGGTGAAAAATTGTATATAGATCCCTCATGGTAATGCTATGGAGTCAAAAAGCTAGAGGGCTAAAAGTCCATGAGCAAAACCAATAGGGTTGAGGTGCTAGAGGATTGGTTAAGACAATTCAGCCATGCACAACATGGGTATCAGTAGTCATTGTAAAGGAGCCTTATGACAAATTTAAATGATCTAAACAAAGTTTGAATATGGTGGACTTGTCCTATCTAACTACAGTAAGTTAAGATCAAGAGGCCAGCCCAAATATATGGGAATGATTTGTGTGTCCCCTTCTACAAGATTTAGAAGGATGGGAACTAGAATATGGAAGGGCCAATCTTGGTCCAGTTCAGGATAGGACCCAACCACTTCTCATGTACAATGATTGGATATATAATTTTTTATATAAACATATATACATAGTAATAAGCAGAACAAATGTAAAAATATACAGAAAAAAAAAATGGTGGTGCTAACAAAACATCACTATAGAAGCTTCATATAGCATTGGCTCACATTTCATGCAGTAAAAGATTATCCCGTGCTTCCTTTAAACTGGTTACAACAAACATTTGGACATCAAAGGGATTCCCCGCTTCCTAATCTATTTATTCCCTTCAAACCTCGATGATGACAATTTTGGTCCATACTTGGCCATACATATGAGAACCAGCAAATATGTTCGTTTCTAGTTCCTAGGCCATTAATAAAAAATGATTTAATACACATGAGGAGACATATGATTAATGAGTGTTAACAAGGAAAAAGGCAAACTACCTCATCAACAGGTTCTTCCAGTTTGGAAATTTTTGGGACCCTGAAATAATACAGAAACTCATGATCCTAGATGAACTTTGATTTAATAGGTTAGAGAGATTCAAGTTATTACTACCTTTAAAACTTTTGTCCATGCTTCTAATTCTTTTGAACGGCCGATCAAAATGAGGTCTATAGTACAAAACTGTGTCAAAAGAATTATAGTGGCTGAGCTTTCAATTGAAATTGTTGTTAGAGAACATGCAGAAAGAAAATATATTAAGAAGAAAAAATTATCCTACGCAAGTAAAAAATAAACAAAAATTAATGAAACAAAGTGTACCAAGAAGCCTAAGAAACACAATTTAACATATGGCCCATGAAGACATGTCCTCCAGCTAGACAAGTGCCACCCCTTCCATATGGCATGCCCATTAGCAAGAAGACTATTTTATGTAGTTGATACTACTTTTACATCTGAATAATAAGATAAAGTTATTACTACTCGCTTGATGCACTCCATGTAAATATAGTGCTTGACGATGGCATCAAAGACATCCCTCATGTATGCCATTTTTGCTTATGCATCATAAGCCAATCAAATTCAGGGGCAACCAAACAATACGCCTATAACTGTTATCCAAGTTTTTTTAAGATATTGAAAATTTTGTTTAGCATCTAGAGCAAACTAGGATTGAAAATAAACTGCCATTCCAAAGGATTATCAGCTGATGCCTTTGATAATCTGCAACTAATCAACGAGCCATAGCCACCAAAGGTAAATATTGTCCATGTACGATTAATGATAGATACATGAATGAATACAAAATCTTACATGTATCTAAAATGCTAGACATAAAATGTTGTCCTTTATACGTATCAAAATACCACAAGGAATAGGAATAATGGAAACAAGAGCAAGCAAATTAAAAAGGATGCATAGTTAGCAATAAGAATAACTTTACATACTTTCCAAGTGTTATCGACCATAGGGAACAAATCTGTATCATTTCCTCGACCACCTAATACATGAAAATTGTTTAAAAATAAGCAAAATAATGAAAGACATCACACTTGAGTATATATTGCCACCACTCTTAGAACTTTGAAAAATCATTTGCAATTGTCACAACTTCTAAAACTTTGAAAATCATTTGCAATCACTAAATTTTCATGATCTTTTAAGAGCTAAAGGACATCGACATGTAATTGCTAAGGTATAGTGCAAGATGGATTAATAGTGACCGCAACAGACTTATTGGCCAAGAATATTTAAAACAAAATCAAGGATTCATCACTAAGTTGAACCTTAAAAACGAAAAGCTTGAAAGACACTAGAAAATGAAAAATAGGAAACATTATTTCATATTATATAAGAAAGAAAATGGTGAAGAATACTTAATATAAAAAATTACTAATATAAGCATTTTCACTGTTAAGGAAATTGGCGAAGAAATGGCACATCATGTATGGTACACAAGTGTTTGCATGAACCCACCATCTAACCCAAGCATAGATAGCCCAGGAATGCTTGGTAAAATGCCCTTGATCACTATGTAATTTTCCATTTGAGCCCCAAATGTTTTAGCTATTGCTAAAATTATTCAAGGACAGGGTAATATAGTTAGAAGAGACTTCTTGAAAGGCATCCAAGTTCTCCAAGAGAACTGCAAGGTATCCACTTTCATGGATTTGATCGTAAATAATATATTCTATAGAGTTAGGTAGCAAGTTATGCTGGAATGTTTATTAATGATAAAAAGATGAAAAATTAGGCTAGAATCTTGTGTGGAGAAGGGAATCAATCAGGAAAGAACTTTTGCTATAGTGTGGAGGGAAAGTGACAACTTAAAATCGCAACACCATTCTCAGACATCCACATATATTATTGAATGTAGTGAGATACAAATGCCAAGATGTAAGATCTACTCAAGATCCCTAGGGTACAGAAAAAGACAATGCTAAAATGGCGACCATGAGATAAGCCATACAACTGCACTTTTGTAGCGTTAAAAATGAAAAGAAGCAAAGTTACTTAGCAAAATCATACTGTATATGTTGAAGAAATTAAAAATACAAAAGATATCTTAGTTTATGATTTCTGTGAGCTACTTAATATGGAGTCCTAGGCCAACAAGTCATAGTTTGAAACTACACCAACTTCTACACAAAAGCAAAGATAGATCAATCTTGTGATTGTCTCATTCTGAACCAGAACAAAAGCACCAAGAAAACATAAAACTACCTCATCAACAGGTTCTTCCAGTTTGGCAATTTTTAGGTAACTAAAATAATACAGAAACTCATGATCCTAGTTGAGCTTTGATTTAAGTAGTTAGACAGATTCAAGTTATTGCTACCTTCAAAACTTTCGTCCAAGCTTCTAGTTCTTTTGAATGGTTGATCAAAGTGAGGTCTACAGTACATAACTATTTTAAAAGAATTATTGCGGTTGAGCTGTCAATTGAAATTGTTGTTAGAGAACATGAATAAAGAAAGTATACTAGGAAGAAAAAACTATCCTAGGAAAGTAAAAAATAAAAAAAAAATAATGAAGTAAAGTGTACCAAGAAGCCTAAGAAACATAGTTTAACATATGGCTCATGAAGGCATCTTGTCCAACTAGGCAACTACTACCCCTTGCTTATTGCTTGCCCATTAGCAAGAAGATTATTTTATGTGGTTGAGACTACTTTTACATTTGAATAATAAGATAAAGTTATTACTACTCGCTTGATGCACTCCATGTAAATAAAGTGCTCGACAATGACATCAAAGACATCCCTTATGTATGCCATTTTTGCTTATGCATCACAACCCAATCAAATTCAGGAGCAACCAAACAATACACCTATAAGTGTTATCCAAGTTTTTTCAAGACACTGAAAATTTTGTTTAGCATCTAGAGCAAACTAGGATTGAAAATAAACTGCCATTCCAAAGGATTATCAGCTGATGCCTTTGATAATCTGCAACTAATCAACGAGCCATAGCCACCAAAGGTAAATATTGTCCATGTACGATTAATGATAGATACATGAATGAATACAAAATCTTACATGTATCTAAAATGCTAGACATAAAATGTTGTCCTTTATACGTATCAAAATACCACAAGGAATAGGAATAATGGAAACAAGAGCAAGCAAATTAAAAAGGATGCATAGTTAGCAATAAGAATAACTTTACATACTTTCCAAGTGCTATCATCTATAGGGAACAAATTTGTATCCTTTCCTCGAACACCTAATAAATGAAAATTGTTTAGAAATGAGCAAAATAATGAAAAACATCACACTTGAGTCGATAGTGCCACCACTCTTAGAACTTTGAAAAAGCATCTGCAATTGCCACCACTCCTAAAACTTTGAAAATCATTTGCAATCACTGAATTTTCATGATCTTTTAAGAGCTAAAGGACATCGACATGTAACTGCTAAGGTATAGTGCAAGATGGATTATTAGTTACTGCAACAGACTTAATGGTCAAGAATATTTAAAACAAAATCAAGGATTCATCACTAAGTTGAACCTTACAAAGGAAAAGCTTGAAAGACACTAGAAAATGAAAAACAAGAAAGATTATTTCATATTATATGAAGAAGAAAATGGTGAAGAATACTTAATATAAAACAATACCAATATAAGCATTTCACTACTAGTGTTTGCATGAACCCACTATCTAAACCAAGCATAGATAGCCTAGGAATGCTTGGTAAAATGCCCTTGATCACTATGTAATTTGACATTTGAGCCCCAAATGTTTTAGCTATTGCTAAAATTATTCAAGGATAGGGTAATATAGTTAGAAGAGACTGTTTTTTTCTAGAAAGGTAGTTAGGTTCTGCAAGAGAACTGCAGGGTATCCACTTTCATGGATTTGGTCATAAAGAACATATTCTATAGAGTTAGGTAGCAAGTTATGCTGGAATGTTTATTAATGATAAAAAGATGAAAAATTAGGCTAGAATCTTGTGTGGAGAAGGGATCAATTAGGAAAGAACTTTTGCAATGGTGTGGAGGGAAAGTGACAACTTAAAATCGCAACACCATTCTCAGACATCCACATACATTATTGAATGCAGTGAGATACAAATGCTAAGATGTAAGATCTACTCAAGATCCCTAGGGTACATAAAAGGCAATGCTAAAATGGTGACCCTAAGATTAGCCATACAACTGCATTTTTTTTGTGTTAAAAATGAATAGAGGCAAAGTTCATGAGCAAAGTCATACTGTATATCTTGAAGAAATTAAAAATACAAAAGATATCTTAGTTTATGATTTCTATGAGCTACTTAATATGGAGTCTAGGGCCAACAAGTCATAGTCCGAAACTACACCAACTTGCACACAAAAGCAAAGATAGATTAATGTTGTGATTGTCTCATTTTGAGCCAGAACAAAAACACCAAGAAAACATAAAACTTCACAAATTCAAGCATCCATTTCATGATTAAAAGAATCATTAGCAAATAACACGAGAAATTACTATATGTATGCATTGAAATGCAAATTAAGGCTTATTGGTCTAAAGTGCAAGTCTTCGAAGATACTCTATGTTTGTAAGTGAAAATGAGTGTTGCTATTTTTGATTCCTATAATTTTCAGAAATCCATTTCCGATTCCTATAAATTAATGGATGGTCTTTAACGGAGTTCCCTATCCATTAATAAAAACGGAAACTTAACGGATAATCGGAACTCATGTATCCATTAACAGTCCTAATGTCAGCTAGTGTGCTAAAACTTCTATTGTAAATCAACTGATTAACATGAGTTGAAGTGCAAACTTAATGCGTAGTTTCAACCGACAATTACTTACCAAGAACCAAAAATCTCATCTCACTTATACTACCCTGAAAGAAATCATAAAGAGCCTAGCCATACAATACGGCCAGTACTGTGAACAAAACTAATTATGGCTTCAAAGGGGTTCTATAATAAGAAAACTCGAACAATATACGAACCAATGTTTATCATTTCAAGGCAATCATACTTTTATAAGGATAACACATATCAAGAAGATGTTTATCTGACTCAATTTTGTCAAGGCCTACTCTTTATCTTGTTGATTCTTATCTCGCATATATGGGATGCCATTTATCATCATCATAGTCTTAAAATGTAAAGTTATGAGCATTACAATTTTAATCTCGTAAAATTATTTATATCCTGCGCAAAACATAATCAATCTCATCGCGCTATATATTCTAGACCCATAATATTAATTCCTATCGGTCTAATTTAACATTTAAACTTTAATTAAGGAATCTAGTCATTGTAGTTTATTATAACAATTAACGTCTAAATTGATAGGAAGATAACTCATTGATCTTTTAACTAATCAGAAACTCAAAATCAAAGGACTAGGAATGAATCACTTTAACTGAAAGGAGATTCATTAAAGTATGAATTACTGCTGAGATTTGATGATGCCTTCTACTTACTAGGAACTACAAATCTTATGTTAAAATAGAAACCAAAGGAAGAGAAGGAATGTATCACCTTACTAGAACGAAGATTCATCGAAATCCGAGTTGTTGCTGAGATATTATCGAGTTGCCCTTAATTTGATGCCTTATACTTACTAAGAACTAATTTTATGTTAAAGAAACCAAAGGAGGAGCGAAAATGCATCACCTTATATGAAAGGAGATTCATCGCAATCTAAGATGCTGTGAGATATTGTCGAGTAGCCCCCCAATTTGATATGTTAAAAAAACTGTAATTCTTTTTTTATGTAAATGTTAGAAACCAATGGAGTATGAATGTTTCACCTTACCTGAAAGAAGATTCTTAGATGTTTGAGTCCAACTTGATGTCTCCTACTTACTAGGAGCTATATATTTTATCTTAAAGTTCGAAATCAAAGGAGGAGCAAGAATGTATCAACTTTTACTTAAATGGAGATTCATCGAAGTCTGAGTTACTATTGAGATTTTGTTGAGTTGCCCCCTAATTTGATGACTGCAACCACTTACTAAAAACTGTAAATCTTATCTAAATTAAAGTTAGAAACCAAAGGAGGAGCAGAATGTATCACCTTACCTGAAAGGAGATTCTTCAAAGTCTAAGTTGCCGTTGAGATATTGTGGAGCTGCCCTCAATCCACATACTACTAGAAACTTTGAATCTTATGTTAAAGTTAGAATAAGGAGCAAGAGGAACGTATCACCTTACCCGAATGGAGATTAATCGAAGTCCAACTTACTACCGAGATATTGTCGAGCTGCCCTCCAATTTGATGACTTCAACTACTTATTAAAAATAATAAATATTATTTATGTTAAAGTTAGAAAGCAAAGGAGTAGTAGAAATTACTTGAAAGGAGATTCACTAAAGTTTGAGCATTGCTGAACTGCCACCAATTTGATGCGTTCCACTTACGAGGACAAATTTTATGTTAAACTTAGAAAACCAAAGGAGAATGAATGCATCACTTTACTTGAAAGGAGATTCATTGAAGTCTAAGTTGTTACTCAGTTATTATCAACTTGTCCACAATTTGATGCCTCTTACTTATTAAGAACTATAAATCTTATGTTAAAGTTAGATAAGAAATAACATGAATGTATTACCTTACCTTAAGGGAGAATCATCAAAATCTGAGTTGTTGCGGAGCTAAAACATGACAGATCATCTCGAAGATTTTATGTGCATCTAGAGAATGACACTAGGTCGGCACCAGTGTGGAAAATATATTTAAACCAAATATCTTTGAGAAATTCAATCAAATCAAGGTAGATTTTTCAATTGGCCTTTTATAAATTTATCCACATTAAAGATGCATATTCGACACATAAATGGCACTTTTTAGCGGCAAATTCAACTAACGAGGGATCTTAAAAAGGCTGAAAAGGTAGAATACATTTCTCTATTGCATACTTTGTTAGAACACAAATTAAGGTGGATGGTCATTATCAAATTCTTTGGGCTGATAACAGCGGCATGTTTTATGTAAAGTCCTTCTATAAATTAACGGAAGGGAGTCTAAGATCCGTGCGTGGACGTACACTGCATGCATGCTACATACCACTGCAATGCAAGATGTATACTGGTTGCACACGTAGGATATGTATGTTATTATGAATGAATACTAGTGACACACGTATGTTATTTATAAAACTCCACTAGATCATCTTATTATGATGAACTAGTGTGTCTGATATCTTGTTACATGTAATTAATCTAGTCTTGTATAAGGTGGGTCAGATTCATAAAAATTAACTAGACTTGCAAGATAATTAACTTTATCATGACATCATATGTTGGCCGACTACACATCATTTATATGTCATTGCAGTGTTTCATTGAGCGCCTCTTCAATATATGGATGATGTTTATCTTTTATGCGTTGACATACCCATGCTCATGTCATGTGCATACGCATGAATGAGTTATACTTAATTACTACAAACCAAGGGAGGAGAAGGAATGTATCCCTTACCTGAAAAGAGATTCATCAAAGTTCGAGTTGTTGCTAAGATTTTGTTAAGTGGCCCCCAATTTGATGCCTCCCACTTACTAAGAACTACAAATTAAAGTTAGAAAGCAAAGGAGGAGTATGCATGTATCTGCTTCCATGCAAGGCGATTCATCGAAACCTGAACTATTGTTGATATCTTGTAGAGCTGCCCACGATTTGGTACCTTCAATTGCTGCTAATAATTGCAAATCTTATCTATGTTATAAGCTATAAAGTAAAGGAGGAGTAGAAACACTAAAAGGCCGACTTGCTGCTGAGATATCGTTGAGCTACCCTTAATTTTATAGCGCCTACTTACTAAGAACTATAAATATTTACATTTAAAGTTAGAAATCAAAGGAGAAGCAAGACTGTATCACCTTGCTTGAAAGGAGATTCATCCATATCCGAGTTGCTACTGAGAAATCATCGAGCTACTCCGATTTGATGCCTCCAAGTGCTTACTAAAAGCCGCAAATCTTATTATCTATGTAAAGGTTAGAAACCAAAGAAAAAGCTGAAATTTACCACCTTACTTGAAATGAGATTTTTTGAAGTTTGAGTTGCTACTTAGATTTTGTCAAACCGCCCCCAATTTGATGCCTCCTACATACTAGCAGCTACAACTCTTACATAGATATTTTTCATAGTATAAGGTGGGTCAGATTCATAAAAATTAACTAGACTTACAAGGATAGTTAACTTTATCATGACATCATGCGTTGGCCGACTACACATCATTTATATGTCATTGCAGTCTTTCATTGAGCGCCTCTTCAGTATATGGATGATGTATATCTTTTATGCATTGGTATACCCCCGCACATGTCGTGTCCATGCGCATGAATGAGTTATACTTAATTACTGGAATAACTCATTTTATTATTAGGACATAACTTTTGCTATAGAAAGCATCGTAGTGGTTACAACTATAAGTAATATAACCTCGAATAATATTTGAAAAGGCTAAAATAGGAACTGAAATTAAAAATCGTTCAAATCCGATCAACTTTTAAAAGAATAATAATGGTATGTTTTCTTCAAAGTCCTTCTATAAATTAACAGAAGGGAGTCATACAGCTTTCAAGCATTTTGAGGTCATATGGAAAGAGAAGTCACCATTGACAGTTAGAAGCTTTATGTAGCTGGTACAAGAATGCATTATTACTAAAGTTTATACAAGAGTAAATGGTGCACTAATGGCAATGAAGCTTGTATTATGTGTGGAACTGACAAGGAAGATGTTGACCACTTGTTTATTATATGCCCACTAAGTAAAGAAATTTGGATTAGTATGGGCAGATTATATGAATTTTATCTCTCATTCCAAAATATGCAGGACAAGTGGAAGTACTTTCAAAGGATGAAGTCTACAATGGACAAAAGTAATTGCAGAACAATCCTTCAAATCTTGTTGCATGCTTGGAGTATACTCGGTTACTTGTTATTTCTTTTATTTAGAAGTACAGTCGCCATATTCTTGGCATTTTTGCTAAGGTTTGGGTGAAAAAATTGCACTATCTCTAATTATTGTTTTAATAAAGTTGGTGGTATAGTCCACTTTTCATCAGAAAAAAAAAGAGAATTACAATTTTAATCTCGCAAACTTTTTTATATGCCTCGTAAAACCCAATCAACCTTGTACCATTATATACTTTAGGCCCACATTATTAATTCCCTACCAGTCTACTTTTGTGTTTAAACTTTAATCAAACAATAAAATCATTCTAGTTTATTATATAAAAGTTAATATCTAAATTGATAAGAAGATAATTCATTCATCTTCTAACTAACCAAAAACTCAAAATTAAAGGAGCAGGAATGTATCACCTTATTTGAAAGGAGATTCATCAAAGTTAGAGTTGTTGCTAAGATTTGATGATGCCTTCTACTTACTAAGAACTACAAAAATTATGTTAATGTTAGAAACCAAAGGAGGAGAAGGAATGTATTACCCAAGGTTAGCCGTATCGTGCTGGATCGTACAAGTCGACTCGGATCTGGGTAGACTCGATGCGCTGGCACGGTCGGCTCGCCCGAGTTGCTTTGAACCGCCATCGACTCGGCCTGTATTGTGCCGGATCACACCGTCTCGCAGCGAATCAGTGCGATCCGGCCCGATACAAGTCGAGTTGCTCAGATCTGGCCCGATACGGCCCGAGACTCTGCTATCAGATACGATGCGGGGCTTAAAACCCATAAAATTGTCCGTTGTGTTTCTGATCGGACAAAAATGCACCAGACGCAGGAGCCGCACCTTTCCAAACCCTTCCCCCTGTTCTTGCTTCCATTTCTCTTGGTGTTTTTGGGAGATCCCAGCGTTTTTGAAGGTCTGTAGATGATTTTTTTGGAAAGGAAAAGGATTTTCTATCTCTTTTGAACGCTATTATCCTGTTTCAGAAGATAAGCATCCGAACCGTAAGTTTTTTTATTTCATCTTCTGTTCTTGTTGTTTGATGTTGTTTAGGATATTGAGAGATGAAGAAGAGGTAGATCTATTGTCTCTTTGTAAATTTGAAATGAAAAAATCTAGATTTGTTCAAATTTGTGGTAGATTTTTATTAAATAACAAAAAAATACAAAAAAAGTCAAAAAAATAAATAAATGATATATTTATGAGATGATGGGCATAGATCTATGAGTTTCACATATTTGCTTAAAATTTCACTCAAAATGTTAAGTTATGAAGATTAATGTATTAATGTGATTATTAAAATATGAAATAAAAATTAAAATATAAATTAATTTATAAATTGTCTACTCTATAAAAGTAAAAAATGAGTAGATTTAGATCTATGTTTTAACTTGCACGTTTTAACTTTTAAGTATAAAAATTTTAGTTTGAAATCTTATTTTTAAGTCATTAAATTAGTTAATGGTATTATATATTATTACTTAATAATGTTTATATGTGATACTTGTATATAAATTTTGGACATGCCCACAACTTATATTTATGTTCTTCACACACTTTAAGTTATGCTTTTATAAATATGTTCGATTAATATTTGTAATTTATGTAATTTGTTAAGTATATATTAATGATTTATTTATTTTTGTAATATAATATTTAATATTTATTTAATACACTTTAAGTTATGCTTTTATACTATTCTTACTTGTTATTTAATGTATTTGTTTGTTCTTATTTCTCTTTTATTTGTTGTCATTAGCTGGCCGCCCCACCCCCTCGTCGAGAGTCCGGAGACATCGGATGGCAACATGAGAGCATGGTTGATGGCAGTAGGCACAAGTTCAAGTGCAATTACTGTCAGTTATAGGACAGGGCGGTGGTGTTTCTCGATTGAAGAAGTACCTTGCAGGAGGAAAAACTGTTAGGTATGATGAAGTGGTTGGTTGTAAAAATGTTCCCGAGGAGGTCAGGACGCAGATAACTCAACACTTGAAAAGTTTGAAGGAAGTGCGCTTAAAGAAGGTTGCAGACAAAGAGAGGGAAGAACGTATGATCTGTGGAGTTGCAGGTGGAGGGGATAATGATGAAGAAAGAGGCTAGACTGAGTCTGATGGTGATGATGATGTTCAGGAGGTACATGGACGTGAGCCTCCTTCTCCACCTACTCGGTGAGTGTTGGAGATCAATAGGCATGAGCATCGGGAGAGAGAATTTATGAGAGCTCAGTAGGGTGTTGGTGGATCATCAGGTGCTGGTGGGAGTTCTTCTAGGGGGTAGGCTCAACCTAGGAGGAGTGTATCCTCTTATTTTACTACTTGACCAGCACCTAAAATTCAGCTTAATCAAGCACTCCTGTTGAGGAGGTTGACCCTTATATGTTTCCTAGGGAGCATAAAAAACAGACAAGGGTTGATGATAGCTACAATAAGAAGAGTGGCCCAAGATACATATTGGGAAGGGCTGTGGCAAAATTTTGGCATCATGCAGGCATCTCTTTCAATGCAGCAAATAACCCTTACTATTCTAGTATGATCTATAAAGCACAAGCTCAAGGATTACATGTTAAACCCCCCACTTCAAAAGAACTGGCAGGAAAATATCTTGATGATGAGGTAAAGGAGATCAAGCAGTACATTGGTTCTTTCAAGAAAAAGAAGGAGAAATATGGGGTTACCCTGATGTGTGATGGATGGTCAAGGACCATCAAGAGCAGTCTTATTAATTTTGTTGTCTATTGCGATAGACAAGTGTTCTATCATAAGTTTGTGCATACATCAAATCAAATACACAATCATGAATACATTATGTAACTGATGGACAATGTCTTGAAGGAAATTGGTGAGAAGTACATTGTCCAAGTGGTGACAGATAATGGCTCCGCGTACAAGAAGGTAGGAGACGAGCTAATGCTCCGCAAACCTCATTTGTTCTGGACCCCATGTGTAGCCCACTGTGTAAATTTGATGCTAAAAGAAATTGGACAGCTGGATCCTGTCAAGAAGAATGTTGCCAAAGCACAGAAGATTACACGAGATATGTACAACCATTCTTATGTATTGAGATTGATGAGAGATCATATACATGGTAAGTTGTTAAGGCTTGCATTCACAAGATTTACCACCAACTTCATTGCCTTGCAGAGTATGTTGAAACATGAAGTAGGCTTGAAGCAAATGTGATTTCGGGATTAAGATAAAACTTATTGTACAGCTTATTGAGCCATTATATGAGGTCTTGCGCTGTGTGGATAGAGATCGAACACCAACTTTAGGGTTGGTGTATGCCAAATTGGAGGCTGCAAAGAGGAAGATACCTACAATCTCAAGAAAATATGGAGACGAATTATTGAAGATAGTAAAAATGAGGTGGGACTTCTAGATGGACAGAGAGTTGCATATGGTAGCTGAACAATTTACATTTCACGACCTTTGGTGATAATTTTAACTTTCATAATGATGCTTGTGTTAGTTTTAGGTGGCCTACAAGTCAGTCTGACTATGTAAATCTCGTTCATTTATTAATATAATGGCATAATATTCATTATGTGTAAATCGCATTAATTATCGTTTCATAATGAAGTCCGTGAATATGTACTATAGTGATCAGATTATGATGAGATCATACTAATGAGACTGATCACTTAAACACACATATTCTTAATCGTTCCTAGTCGGAGGATATCCGAGAAGGACATCGGATATCTGGTTAGACTAGTACAAATTACTCCTACTCACATGATAAGGGTGGCTGATCTCATAAGTCACTTGTGTGGAGACACTAAGGCGAATCTGTAGGTGCTCATTGGAGAATGAGTTCACTGAACTGATCCGACTGAATCGCTGGATGGTATTGTACCTCACTGTCAACCAGCTTGATTCTATTGTCGCAATTGCGTGGATGGTCCTCGGACCTGAGACACCAAGGACACCTTCTCGGTGGACTTCTGTGCTTTGACCTTGGTTTCGAATCTCTAGCCACGGGATTCTAAAACGCCAAGGATTGGGTACAGCAGAATACCGTCGAAGGGAATTGTGTGTCAATAAGGAATCATTCGCTCTCGATACTTAGAGAGAGAATGCTCTAGGAAGGATGCGCGGAAGTCCCTGGCCAGGGCGGACGATAATATCGGGAAAGGAGTTTTTCGATATTCATCAGCGGCATCCAATCCAAGTGAGTCGACCGGTTAGGGTTTGACAGCTCGCCATACCTTGAGTTGACTCGAGAGCATTGTACGAATGAAGGATTATATCCACGCGGTAAATGTCGGCGGAAAGGTTCCAAGAGTGAGTTGCTTAACCCCGATACCTTCCGGGTTCACGCGGTGTTGCTTGGCACCCAACGTGATCGGAGGTCCGGTCGAATTCAATGTGCGACATCAATTCGATTGATTAATTAATTAATAAAGGGTTATTAATTGATTAATAAAACCAGTGAGGAGTCACTAGGCTTGTTGGGCCATTAACTGGACTGGTAATTGGGCCTAGAGGGTCACACACAAATGATTCTCAAGGCGATGGATAAATAAGTGGGTTTTATATAAATCGGGGGTTTTTATGAAAAATCGCATGGTTAGTATAAAACATAGCGAACGGGCTGAGCAGGCCAAGCTGCTGCTAACCGTAGCCGCCCTTCCTCTGTTTCTCTCTCTCTGGCGTCCCAGACAAATCTGGATCTGCTTCGCCACTTCTCCGAATCCCGTTCGACGGAAAATCGTCCGCGCGTTGCGGCGATCGTTGCGGCGACCGGCGGAGGTTTCGTGGGCTGCGAAGAACGAGGAACGTGAGGATATCCATCGCGAGGAGGATCGCGTGGACTTCGCTAGAGGCCGGGCGCTTGTGCGGCTTGCGGTGTAGCACCGACGGAACCGAACGGTTGTGGATTCGAATCCGCACACGGTGAGAATCAATTATCCGATGATCGTAGTTTTTTAGTTTTTCGAAACGGGAACGGATCTCCATTTTTTTTTTATTATTATTTTCCGCTGCGCGTGAGATCCGGAGAAACCCGAGAAACCCAACAGCTTGATGGGTGATTTTCTTTTATTACAGCGTATTATCTCCATTTGGCGTTTCAATATGCTCTTTCGTTCGCGTATAATGATGACTTGATTACAGTTGTGACAATGGTGGTCAACTGACTTGTGGGCGATCTAAATGCAACAATGGAGGAAATTAATGAAGTAGGGTGGCCAATCTATTTTTCTATCATTTTTTTGCGTCTGTTATGCAAAGGTCGTAATAATATTTTTAATTATGCAGATAAAAATCTTTCGAGAGGCAGTAAGAAAATTTGCAGAGCCAACAACTAGAGCTGGCTGTGAGAAATCTGATGC
This sequence comes from Zantedeschia hybrid cultivar, assembly GCA_030544215.1. Classification (NCBI taxonomy): domain Eukaryota; kingdom Viridiplantae; phylum Streptophyta; class Magnoliopsida; order Alismatales; family Araceae; genus Zantedeschia; species Zantedeschia hybrid cultivar. The sequence goes on from JARZZO010000009.1 coordinate 50,698,368, forward strand.
TGGTATAAGTTAATATGGTTCAATAGTTCAAATTTTCAAATGAAGATCAAGTTCTTAAATTATTCTTTTGCAGATGCTACGTGAGCGACGTCATCCAGCATGGGACCATAGGTACACAGTCCCAGGAGATCGACGGATCCATTGTCTTTACTGTGGACACCTTGTTAGCGGGATCCATCGTTTCTCAGAACATCTTGCGAGGATACGCAGAGATAGCATCCCATGTCTTTCAGTCTCTCGTGATGTCTGTGTACAATTCCAGTAATTTCTAAGGCAAGAGGAGCCATCATCTAGCAGAGGACGTACACACCTAACAGCTAGGCCGTCTACATAGTCGACTCGTCCATCATCATCTACGTCTACTGGAGGATCTAGAGTAGAGATCGTAGATGTTGTGAGAGCATTTTTTTTTTAGAGTTTCATATTCCATCTATTGTTGTTCACACACCATCATTTGTTCAGATAGTTAGATGTATTCAGAGACAGCCACATGTCCCACCTCCTACTCAGATTGAGTTAGACTTTGATGGAGAGGATGAGGGATTTTTTGCTTCTACTGATGATTTTTATAAGGATGATTGAGTGATTTTATGACTTATGTATTGCTGCTACTGCATATGTCATATTGTCATGTATAATATCATGCATGAAAAACTTACGAGTTTTCAGTGTTGATGCTTGAAATTTTATAGTTCATCCTTCTATGAGATTTGGTGTGGCACTTTCTTTTGCAAATTGATATTTTTGATATTCAATTCTTCTTAATTGGTATCCTAGGGACCTAGGGTATCTTTGTGCATAATTAAATGTATGAAATTGATGTTTTCTTGTTAAATATGACTCATAATCATTTATCGTAATAAAAACATCTACTAGAATTTGTAAAATTGTATATTTATGTCAATTAACTAAAGATTTCTCTTCAAAAAAACAAAAAAAACTGAACCGGCCTGAACCAGACCGACTTGTACGAGTCGGCCCGAGTCGTCCGAACTGGATCGTATCCAACTCGTATCTGCAAGAACTTGATCCGATCTCCGGATCCGCGAGACGGCAAACCTTGGGTTTACCTTTGCCTGGGGAAGTTTGACATAGAATTTGTAATCTATTAAATATTCTTACCTCGAGCAAGCTCGCGAGCTAGTTAAGCCAATCTGAGTCAACCTCGAGCTTGGCACGTTTGATCATACAAGCCTAAATTAGAGCTCCAACTTGGTTCGATTGGTTGAAGGAGAGGAGCTAAGGTAAGCTTAGCTCAAGCTGAGCTCAAATAGCTCACGAGCGGCAACTCGTGGCCGCCCCTAACTCCAACTACTTATTAAAAACTGCAAATGTTATCTATGTTAAAGTTAAAAACCATAAGAGCAGCAGAAATTAATCACTGTACCTGAAAGTAGATTTATTGAAGTCTAAATTGTTGATATTGTCGAACTGTCCCCATTTTGATGCCTTCTACTTACTAGGAACTACAAATCCTATGTTAAAGTTGGAAACCAAAGGAGGAAAAGTAATGTAACCTTACCTGAAAGGTGATTTATCAAAGTTCGAGTTGCTGCTAAGATATTGTCAAGTTGCTCCCAATTTGATGCTTCCTACTTACAATGAATTATAAATCTTATGTTAAAGTTAGAAACTAAAGGCGAAGTAGGGATGTATCACCTTACCTTTGGCTGGGAAAGTTTGACATAGAATATGTAATCTAATTAAATATTCTTATCTCGAGCAAGCTCGTGAGCCAGCCGAGCAAATCTGGGCCAAGCTCGAGCTTGGAACATTTGATTAGACAAGCTTAAATTAGAGCTCGAGCTTGGTTCGATTGGTTGAATGATAAGAGCTAAGGTAAGCTTAACTCAAGCTAAGCTCAAGTAGCTCACGAGCGGCAGCTCGCAACCACCCCTAGCTCCAACTACTTATTAACTGCAAATGTTATCTATGTTAATGTTAGAAACTAGATAAGAGCAGGAATTAATCATTGTACCTGAAAGGAGATTTATTGAAGTCTAAATTGTTGTTCAGATATTGTTGAGCTGCCCCCAATTTGCTGCCTTCTAGTTACTAGGAATTACAAATCCTATATTAAAGTTGGAAACCAAAGGAGGAGAAGTAATGTAACCTTACCTGAAAGGAGATTTATCGAAGTCCGAGTTGCTGCTAAGATATTGTCAAGCTGCCCCCAATTTGATACTTCCTACTTACAATGAATTACAAATCTTATGTTAAAGTTAGAAACTAAAGGCAAAGCAGGGATGTATCACCTTACCTAAAAGTAGATCTATTAAAATCTGAGTACTACTAAGATACTATCGTGCTACCCCTAGTTTGATGCCTCCCACTACCTACTAAAAATTGCAAATCTTATCTATATTAAGCATAGAAACCAAAGGAGGAGAAGGAATGTATCACCATACATAAAAAGAGATTCATTCAAGTACAAGTTGCTGTTGAGATATTGTCAAATTACCCCCAATTTGATGCTTTCTACTTACTAAGAATTAAAAATCTTATGTTAAAGTTAGAAACCAAGGAGGGGCATGAATGTATCACCTTACGCAAAAACTGATTCATCAAAGTCTGAGTTACTATAAAGAGATTGTCGAGTTGCCTTTAACTTGATGCTCCCAACTATATAATAAGAACAACAAATCTTATCTATGTTAATGTCAGAAACATTGATGCTTCTCCCTAAACAAAACTATAGATGGTTTAGTCCCATAAAAAGGCTACTATATTCTAAACTTCGAATATGAAATACCTACATAATTAAACTATACTCTATACTTGTATTAGAATTTTAATCAAAGAGTTATACTCAAACCTCAAATAAGGCACCTTGCGTAACGAGCTATTACTTCAAATATATTTTGTTTTTTATTTGAAACTAGATAATATTCTAGTATATTGCCAAAACAAAAAGTTAAACTATCACACTAGTTAGAAGTTCAATCAAACACTTAAGTTTACTTTAAATAACTCACCTCACAAGATAATCCACTACTACATTTTGTTTTCATTTTTAAACACAATAAACTAACTTAAACATTCAATATGATTCCCTTCCCTAAATCTTTCTTTCCTTTCCTAATCTCTTTCTTTCCTTATCTCCTTTAGGTATTCTCATGAATTCAACTTCGCGGTCAGTAATCGAAAAATCATACACATCGCTTTTAGGTCATTGTATGAATTTTAGGTATTAAGCAATTCTTTATGTCACTCAATTTTCTCAAGACTTCCTCTACATCTTCTTGATTCTTAACACGTATGCAGATGCCATTTACCACCATATTGCATTAGAATGTAAGGACATGAGAATTACAATTTTAATCTAGCAAACTTATGTATATCCTACACAAAAACACAATCAACCTTACATTATATATCCTACAATATTAATTCCCTATATTGTTAAACTATCAGTTCACTTTTTCATTTGTATATTTATATCAATTATAAAAAGAAACGCGCCAAAGCTGCCTTTAACTAGAGTCCGCTTGCATGGCTTCCATTGAATATGGTAAAAAATAGAGTGCAATTTCAGTCAGTGTAAATTTAGATGGGATGAGCTAAGTGCAGAGAGGGAGAAAGTGATTTTTCGGAAAGAGCCTTCCTTGGGAATGGGAAAAGCACCACGCAAAGGAGTTTTGTTAACAAAACTTTTCACTCTGCACTGACCCAGTCCTGTCCAAACCTGCACTTAGAGGATCTCTATTCTGAAAAATATTGTACTACAACATTCTTCAATCAGGCTTCATGTAGTGCACTATAACATGAATATGAGTCCCTATTATTTCAGGATTTCCCTCTTAGAGGGGATAGGCACCAAGGTCCCTTAGAATTGGTAGATTTTGGAGGCTCTCACAGATCTTCTGTGACTGTTCATCTGATCCCTTCTCATTTTACTATGATCATTAAGGATATTGCAATTACTTTGCATGCAATGTCTTCTTAAGTCCTTTGCGCATATGTCAGATCATGTAGTAGCACACTAGACCTGACATGAATTCTCATGAGATATGATCTAAAGTTATAGCTAATTCCATGGATCTTTGTCTCCCTCCTCGTTAACAGAGATAAATACTAAAAAGATAGAAGTATTCCCTCCTCATGGCATAATAATGCAAATATACTAAGAACACATGCATAGGAGCCCCCCATAGAGGTCAGCTCAGTTGGCCGCTACTGCGGGTCCTTGAGGTAACTCCAATCTCCTCGCTCACAGAAACAATGTGGCAAGCTGGTGTTAGCTAGTGCCAACCAGCTGCTGCCTTAGGGGACGAAGAAGTTAGTCTCTATAGGACAACTAGCAATATCAGTTAACATCACAACCACATTCTACAATATTAAAACTTCCGAATATGAACCAGAACAAAGCCATCCATGCAGTTTAAATAACAAACTAAAGTAAACAGATAGAAACGTTACTTGGTGTCTTAAAAGTGCAGAACTAGAATTAAAACCATACTGAAATAAATGGACTGAAATGGAAGTAAATGAACTAGAATAGTTAAGTCTAGCTTCTCCTCTACAGCCTCCTACAGAAGTAAATAAATTGGAATAGAAGTCTAGCTTTTGCTCTACAGAAGTAAATAAACTGAAACATAAGTAAATAAACTGGAGCATAAGTCTAGATTCTGCTCTAAACCCTAAACCCTACAGAAGTAAATAAACTGGATTGAAACAGAAGTCCTCTAAAGCCTAAATACAGAGCCTAAACCAACAGAAGCCTAGCTTCTACCCTACACCATAACAAAGTCCAACATAAGGCCAACCATATCCATAGGCTATTGAGAGTATTGACTGCATGGGAATCCATACGGGGAGGGGACCAGGGAAATCTAAAGGTTGAGGTTCAGGTCTGGGTTTCACACCTGCAAGAGGTCCAGAGTGCGTAGCTCTGGATGCTACTGAGTACTGATTGCATGGGAGTCCATACTAGGAGGCTGGGCTCGGTGAGATTTAAAGGTTGAGGTTCAGGTCTGGGTTTTGCCCCCCAAGAAGATCCAGAGTGCTTAGCTCCGCCGGGCAGGGTGTGCTAGGCCCAGCTTCCATGGAGTTCAGGTTGTGGGAGTTAATGGCGTTGAAGCCCCAGAGCATGAGCGTGGAGATGCCATTCTTTCCCCAGGGGTTCTCTCCCAGACGCGACTGGAGGAGCTTTAGGTCGAACACAGCATGCGATGTCTCCTGTGGCATAGGCTCTAGCTACACCTCGACAACCGCCTTCTTATTCCCACTCGGGAAGGACAGTGAGGTGGAGACATCAGCGGGGGTCACCCTGCTGGGGCCACCACCTAGGCCTGATAACACCAGGTGGCCATCGCCGGCAGACAACAGGTATTGGAACCCATCAACATGCTCCACAGGCTGCTTTCCGTTGCTCAAATCGGCAGCGCCCTTGTTGTAGCTCCCAAGTTGGAGGAACTCAAACACGGCGGACTGAGCCGGCGGCTGGTACCGAGGTGTTGTTGAAGTGGAGCCAGTACTGAAGAGATGAGCGTAGTTGAGCTTCCTAGGGCCGAACATGAAGCTGGAGGTGGAAGAGCCCTCTCCTGCCGAGTTGTCGGGGCATGCAGAGCCCTCTCCCGTGTCCGCAGTCCTCAACGATGGGACGTTTGCAGAGTGAGGGTAGTATTTGTTGCTGGCACTAACAAAGGAGCTCCCTACGTCAGAGGTGTGCCAGTAAGAGTGAGAGTCGGCGCCGAAGTAGGGAAAAGCTGCAAAAGAAGTTGCAATAGAGGGGGGCGGTAAGGAGAAGCCGCTCAAGCCAGTGGGGTCTACACTGCTGGAAGAGGACGGCCCAGCTCCCCCTTTGGCTGGGGGATCATAGAAGCTAGGAGGGGGCATCCCCTCTTGTGTACCCCATGCACACACACACACACAGAGAGAGAGAGAGAGAGAGAGAGAGAGAATAAGCTCGACATGGGTTTTATACTCATTGCCCGTGTGCCACTCTTTTTTTATGAGGGCAGCAGGTGGGGAAGCATGACATTAGGCACAAGTTCATTTTGAGGAGAAGATCAGTAGATCAGTGTGATATACGGTGATTGTATAAAGATCAAGTTGTATTTTTGTTCTTCATGCTAAATGAATATATGTCGGTTTGTTCTTGAGTAATGCTTCCATTGCATCTCATATTTTACTATGTTCCATCATATCTCTTCTTTTACTTTAGCCTTGAAGGTCACCAACTCAGTTGTGTTCTTGAGAAAGGCTGTGGTCGAAGTCTCAGTAACAATTAGTAACATTTATAGGATTCGATTACTACATTGGACGCATGACCATGCCTTGAAATCCAAACTAGTGGCAGCTAACTGATCCCAATCTTCCTCTCCATTCACATATGCCATATCTTTTGATACCAGCAGCCAAGCAATAGAATGTTACATCCCTGGAGAGAGTTCTGGCCAATATCATTCCATGGGACAATATGTGTACACACGTCCACTTATATATAGAAGATGGAGTATAAAGGGTTTCATTTTCATGTTAATTTGATGCATTGATGCATTTGATTTCTTTTCTATCCAGAAGAGAACTGGTATGCAGCTTTTGTGCCTTAAAAGCAAGCCAACCAACAAAACCCTATATACTAGCTTCTCACAACTTCGGAAGCAAAAAAGAATAGTCTGCAAATCATGAGTGGATTCTCACTTAGAACAGATTGCTCCACTAACTTCCGCTTACTTCACATGCAAATTTCTAAATCATTGAGTGCCAAGAAATTTCAAACATAGATTCCTACTCATATACAAGGTTCACCAACTACTAAATCATCCTCCCAGATACAAGTTGCATCAGACCGACTCGGTCCGACTCGCAGGTTCAGGCCGATTCAGGCCAATTGATGATTTTTTTTCAGATTTTTTAATTTGACGAATAAATATGACAACTAAACTTTTAACTCTAGTGGTTTATTAATAACAATGACTTTAAGCCAAATTTAGGTTCACCAACTGCTAACTCATCCTCCCAGATACAAGTTGTACCAGACCGACTCGATCTGACTCGCAGGATCAGCCCAATTTATGATTTTTTTCAGATCTTTTAATTTTATCATAAATATGACAAATAAACTTTTAACTCTAGTGGTTTGGTTAGAACAATGACTTTAAGCCAAATTTAGGAGAAATATACCCTATTAAACAATATAAATGTGTAGATTACCTATCAAATTGGAGAAAAAGGACCAATTACATACCAAATGGAGAGAATTTCTAATTATTTATCAAATTAGAAGAAATATTTACTTAATACACAATTACATGAAAGCTTATAATAAACAAGTCATTATAAATGTAAATGAACCTATAATAGTGAAATATAGAACAAAACCCAAAACCCATCTGAATCGAGCCGGACCAAAGCAAACTGCACCTAGCTCGTCAAATACATGTGAGTTTCATAGAGTTGCGATTGAGTCGATTGGGACTCAACGAGTCGATGCCCAGATATGTGCCAATTCTAACCATGCTCACATGAACGAATGCGTCATGTTTGTGTGTTGGGGAGTCAGGGAGGAATGGACATTGAACAACTTGGAAATTTTATTAAGCCAAATTATGTGTAAATTTTAGAAAACAGTAACCTTAGATTCAAAGCAGGAACACTAGTCTCTTTGCTTGTACAATTAAATGACTTACACTGCCATGCCAATCTGCACGGTAGACCTCCCCGTATAAACCTGGACAAAAAAATGCATTAATATATATAACTACACATTTGCAACTACTACTAATGTACCCAATTAAAACAAAAATACAGTTCAATTTTATGTCATAAAGAATATGAGTATTCCCATATAACAGCTAGGCATGCTGATCATGGCCTAAGCAATAATCACTAGGATAGAATCACCCATTCACCTCCCCAATGCACTCAACAGTTGTGATGTACGCTAAAGCTTAAGCTCCTTTGCAGGGCATTCTCTTGACATAAAACATCAAATAGTTCCTAAGTCAGAAAATTTGACTTTTGAATTGGTTGGTCATCAATAGGTTGAAGAGAATTACATAGCGCAGCGCCCCCATGAAGCTTATGGTATCATTATAAAGAAAAAGAGGAAAAAAACTTAGAGATCACTGGCATAATCTTCAAACATCTTGCAGAAACATGCAGATCTCCATATCTTGATTTGTAGAATAAGAACATTAGAGAAACTACTTAAAACACAGTGGCACATTATATGATGATACTCCATGGTTGAATAGAGTAATACTTCTAGCAAAGTGCCTAAAATGGGACCCTGACAACAGTTGTAAAGGGTTCTTGCACATCCACCAGTCTCTACATCAGGGTGTCACAACAATAGGAGGGGGCACCTGTCATCCTTTCTACTTACAGGGTGCAGGGATGCAAAGCTCCTCAATCTTTTTTAATCAGATCTACTTCCAAGGTCCTTGCATGTGGGCCACCTAGCATATGTTCTACAAGCAAGTTTGGTCTCCTAAAAGTCCTCTTAGGGTCAAGGTTCTTCAATGGAGTATTTCTTTTCAAAGGTCGCCCATAGGGCTGACAATGAATTGAGCCGAGCCGAGCTTTATCGCGCTCGAGCTCGGCTCATTAAAAAATTCTCAATCTCGAGCCGAGCCCGAGCCTCACTTCAAACTCCAAGCTAAGCTCTAGCTCGGGCTCAAATGAAACCCCCCCCAAACTCGAGCCGCGCCTAAGCCCAGCTTGTTTGATATGGTCCCTCCTTAGCCAGTTTGGCATGTTTAATTTAAGTTATTATAGAGCCAATGATTCGGTCAAAACCCATTAACTCTTTGACTATAAGAGCCCACTCACTTTGGACGAACCAAACCCATTAACTTAGGCTAGGCCAAGAGCGTGGCAATAAGGTAGCAGAGTGTGGGAGTGAGGTTGGTTTAATTTATAGGAAAACTTAAGGGGTGCATAAAAGCAACTAGCTGATATTGGATTAAAGTTGTGAGAGTTGCACCCTACCCACCTACCTTCACGGGTGTAACAGCTGCCAGCTTTGTCTTGAAGAGCTTTAGTCTAGTATCGAGTATTTAAAAAAAGTTTAGGGCCTTATATTCTTCCCAGTTGTCAAATGTGTGAGTTGCTAGCGAGTCGACACAATGAGTGGACGTCTTGGGCTCGTTTCAAAATATGTAACAATTTGTTATAACACGAGTCGACTCACAAGTTGACCGAGCCGAGCTCGGCTGAACTTGGGCTCGGCTCGTTTACATGAATGAGCAATCTCTTGGACTCGGGCTTCGTTCATTTGGATGAACAAGTCGAGCCGAGCCCGAGTAGCTCGCGAGAGGCTCGGCTTATTGCCAATCCTAGTTGCCCACCGGTGATAAGCTAATCTAGTTTGTGGATGGACCACACACAATGTGCCCTTTATATGGGGAGGAGGATGAATCCCTTGATCATTTGCTTTGGTTGTGTCCATGCGCTCAGGAGATGTGGCAGCTATTATTAGATAAGCTTAGTATTCAGAGGGGTTCTTGTCTTCGATTGACACAAGGGATAGCCTTCTCCACGCTTGAAGTATGCATTATGTGGACAAGGAGGATATGAAGATGTAGTAACTGATTCTACATGTGACTCTGTGGGCAAGATGGGGCGAAAGGAACAAGAGGATTTTTCAAGCATGAAGCATTGATTCTAGGGTGTCTTGCCTCTTTTGTTTGTCAGAAGGTTAGGGAGTGGGCATCTGACTTTGTAATGCGAATTCTTCTTCCTTTTTTGTTCTTTTAGGAGTAGATTGAGCACTGCACCACTTCAGTACTTTATGTATAGAGGGAATTCTGAAGGTTTTTGTCCAACTTACTACTGAGATATTGTCGAGCTGCCGTCCAATGATGGCTTCAACTACTTATAAAAACCGCAAATATTATCCATGTTAAAGTTAGAAGGCAAAGGACTAGTAGTAAATTACCTGAAAGGAGATTCATTAAAGCCTGAGCATTGTTGAACTGCCACCAATTTAATGCGTTCTACTTACTTGGACAAATTTTATGTTTTTTTTAGATGTTGAGGGAAACCCGGTTGCTCGGTAAACCCCGAGGGAGCTACCGTGAGGGGGTGGGGCACGGCTTCCTGGTCACACCAAGCGAAGGTGGCGAGGATAGAACCCATGACCTATTGGGATAGCTACCAACCAAACCCCTGGGTTATGGTAAAGTTAGAAACCAAAGGAAGATAAGGAATGTATCACTTTACTTCAAAAGAGATTCATTGAAGTCTAATGTGTTACTCAGTTATTATCAACTTGTCCTCAATTTGATGCCTCTTACTTACTAGGAACTATAAATCTCATGTTAAAGTTAGACAAAGAATAACACGAATGTATCACCTTACCTTAAAGGAGAGTCATCAAAATCTATGTTGCTGCTGAGCTAAAACATGACAGATCATCTCGAAGATTTTATGTGCATCTAGAGAATGACACTAGGTCGGCACCAGTGTGGAAAATATACTTAAAACAACAAGTATCTTTCAGAAATTCAATCAAATCAAGGTAGATTTTTCAATTGGCCTTTTATAAATTTATCCACATTAAAGATGCATATTCGACACATAATGGCACTTTTCAGTGGAAAATTCAACTAAGGAGGGATCTTAAAAAGGTTGAAGAGGTAGAATAAATTTCTCTATTGCATACTTTGTTAGAGCACAAATTTAGGTGGATGGGCATGATCAAGTTCTTTGGGTTGATAACAATGGTATGTTTTCTATAAAGTCCTTTTATAAATTAATAGAAGTGAGTCCAGGATCCCTGCATGGACGTATACTGCATGCATGCTACATACCACTACGATGCAAGATGTATATTGGTGACACACGTAGGATACATATGTTATTATGAACGAATACTGGTGACACACGTTTGTTATTTATAAAACTCTACTAGATCATCTTATTATGATGACCTAGTGTGTTTGATATCTTGTTACATGTCGTTTGCATACATGTAATTAATCTAGTTTAGTGTAAGCTGGGTTAGATTCATAAAAATTAACTAGACTTACAAGGATAATTAACTTTATCATGACATCATGCGTTGGCCAACTACACATCATTTATATGTCATTGCAGTGTTTCATTGGGTGCCTCTTCAATATATGGATGATGTTTATCTTTTATGCATTGGCATACTTAAGCACATGTCGTGCGCATGCGCATGAATTAGTTATACTTAATTACTAGAATAATTCATTTTGTTATTAGGACATAACTTTCGCCGCAGAAAGCGTCGTACTGGTTACAACTATAAGTAATATAACCTTGAATAATATTTGAAAAGGCTAAAATCAAAACTGAAACTAAAACTCATTCAAATCCGATCAACTTTTAAAACAATAATAATGATATGTTTTCTGCAAAGTCCTTCTATAAATTAACAGAAGTGAGTCATATAGCTTTCAAGCATTTTGAGGTCACATGGAAAGCGAAGTCACCATTGAAAGTTAGAAGTTTTATCTAGCTGGTACACAAGAATGCATTATTACTAAAGTTTATACAAGAGTAAATGGTGAACTTATGGGGATGAAGCTTGTATTATGTGTGGAACTGACAAGGAAGATGTTGACCACTTGTTCATCACATGCCCACTCAGTAAAGAAATTTGGATTAGTATGGGCAGATTATTTGAATTTTATCTCTCATTCCAAAATATGTAGGACAAGTGGAAGTGCGTTCAAAGGATGAAGTCTACATTGGACAAAAGTAATCGCAGAACAATCCTTCAAATCTTGTTGCATGTTTTTCTTTTGGAGTATACTCGATTACTTGTTATTTCTTTTATTTACAACTACAATCGCCATACTCTTGGCATGTCTGCTAAGGTTTGGGTGAAAGAAGTGCACTATCTCTATTTATTGTTTTAATAAAGTTGGTGGTATAGTATGTTTTTCATCAGAAAAAAAAAAGAGAATTACAACTTTAATCTCGCAAACTTATTTATATGCCTCGTAAAACCCAATCAACCTTGTACTATTATATACTTTAGGCCCACATTATTAATTCCCTACCAGTCTACTTTTGTATTTAAACTTTAATCAAACAATAAAATTATTCTAATTTATTATATAAAAGTTAATATCTAAATTGATAAGAAGATAATTCATTCATCTTATCATTAACCAAAAACTCAAAATCAAAGCAGCAGGAATGTATCACCTTATCTGGAAGGAGATTCATCAAAGTTAGAGTTGTTGCTGAGATTTGATGATGCCTTCTACTTACTAAGAACTACAAATCTTATGTTAATGTTAGAAACCAAAGGAGGAGAAGGAATGTATTACCTTACTTAAACAGTGATTCATCGAAGTCCGAGTTACTGCTGAGATATCATCGAGCTATCCCTATTTTGTTGCCTCCAACTTACTAATAACTATAAATCATTATATTAAAGTTAGAAACCAAACGAGAAGTAGAACTGTATCACCTTACCTGAAAGGAGATTCATCGAAATTTGAGTTGTTACTGAGATATTCTTGAGCGCTACCCAGTTTGATGCCTTCAACTACTCTATAAAAACTGCACACCTTATCGATGTAAAGGTTTGATAGAAACCAAAGGAGGAGCCAGAATGCATCACCTTACCTGAAAGGAGATTCTTAGAAGTCTAAGTTGCTATTGAGATATTGTCAAGTTACTCCCAATTTGATGTCGCCTACTTACTACAAACTACAATTCTTATGTAAAGTTAGAAACCAAAGGAGGAGCAGTAATGTATCATTGTACCTGAAAGGAGATTCATCGAAGTCCAACTAGCTATTGCGATATAGTCGAGTTGCCCCCAATTCAACGCCTTTGACTTACTAGAAACTAAAATCATATGTTAATGTTAGAAACCAAGGGAGGAGAAGGAATGTATCCTTTACCTAAAAGGAGATTCATCAAAGTTCGAGTTATTGTTGAGGTTTTATCAAGTGGCCCCAAATTTGATGCCTCCTGCTTACTAAGAACTACAATTTAAAGTTAGAAAGCAAAGGAGGAGTATGCATGTATCTGCTTACTTGCAAAGAGATTTATCGAAAATTGAACTATTCTTGATATTTTGTAGAGCTACCCACGATTTGGTACCTTTAACTGCTTGTTAATAATTGCAAATCTTATCTATATTAAAAGTTAGTAAGCAAAGGAGAAGCAAAAATATATATTACCTTACCTGAAAGGGGATTCATCGAAGTCTGAGTTGCTGCTAAGATATTGTCAAGCAGCCACTAATTTGATGCCTCTTATTTACTTGGAATTACAAATCTTACGTTAAATTAGAAACCAAAGGAGGAGTTGTAACATATCGCCTTACTTGAAAGGATATTAATGGAAATCCAAGTTATTACTAAGACATTGTCAAACTATCCTTGATTTGATGCCTCCAACTACTTACTAAAAACTACGAATCTAGTTTATATTAAAGTTAGAAACCAATGGAAGAGTAGGAATGCATCATCTTACCAGAAAAAAGATTCTTCGAACTGTGAGTTACTACTACGATATTGTCGAGCTGCCCCCTCCCCCCAAATTTGATGCCTCTTACTTATTAGGAATTCCAAAGCTTATATTAAAGTTAAAGACCAAAGGAGTAGGAATGTTACCTTACCTAAAAGGAGATTCATTGAAGTCCGATTAACTGTTGAGATATTGTCAAGCTACCCTCAAATTTGATGGCTTCAACTACTTATTATAAAACTGCAAATAGTGTTTATGTTAAAGTTAGAAAGCAATAGAGGACTAGGATTTTGTTGAAGATTTGGAGGAAAAAAAACCGTAGAAGATAATGGAAAGAGAAGAGAACGAGGAGGAGGAGGATGGCAGCCATGTATGCAACCACATATGCACTGTTGTCTACACCTCTCTCTCTCTCCCTTTTATTCATTCGGACAGTAAGTTTACAAATAAAAAATATCTCCCATAATACGGGCTAAAGAGACATAAAAAAGGACTCTAGCTACCCGCAAAATACTTAATACAAAAAAAAGAATATAAAATGACCAAAATACCCTCTCACTTATGATTGCGACTACACTCCCCCTCAAGTTGAGTATATATATCAAGCATACTCAGCTTGCTCAAACAAAGTTGAATGTGATCAATCTCTATATGTGAAATGTGATCATGTTGGACATGATTATTCGCAATGCTGATTGCAGTTTTATTGTCACAGTAGAGCTTCATTGGTAGGCATAATTAAATGCCAAGATCAACCAAGAAAAGCTTCAGCCAAATCATTTCTATAGCACAGTTTGCCATACCCCTATATTCAGCTTCATCATTAGACCTTGCATAAGCTGATTGTTTCTTGCTCTTCTATGCAACAAGGTCCCCCCTATGAACAGGCAATAACTACTAGGGGACCTTCTTTCGTCCTTGGAACCTACCCAATCAACAGCGGAGTAGCTTTCAACCAATAGTTTGTCGCACTTCGAAAATAAGAGTACCTTCTGAGGACAGGACTTGATGTACCCAAATATCCTTTCAACCGCCTTCATATGAGGCACTCTTGGTGCATACATATATTGGCTGACCACACTGACAGCATAGGTCAAGTCAGGACGAGAAAGTCCTAAATATAGTAGATGACCCATCAATCTTTGATATTTTCCTTTCTTTGAGTTTAACAAGAGATCACCATTTGTATCATCACTCAGACCATGATTTGTTTTAATAAGGGTTTCTACTGGTCTACAACGCAAATTCCCTGTCTTTTGTAATAGATCTAGAGCAAACTTCCTTTGGCAAATATATATACCTTTCCTAGAACAAACCACTTCAATGCCAAAGAAGTACATAAGCTCACCAAAGTTTTTAATATCAAAGACTTAGGCAAGATCTCTTTTCAACTTTTTTATTCTTGCAGATTAATACCTATGATGATCATATCATCTACATAGACTAACAATAAAACAATCTTTCTATCCTATCATTTTGAAAAAAAGAGTGTAATTAGCATTACCTTGAGAATAGCCAAATCCAAGCATAGCCTTGTTGAAGCGATCAAACCATGCTTATGGTGATTATTTCAGCCCATAAAGAGCCTTTTTCAGCTTGGACACTCTCCCCCTTACATCAAGTCTTAGACGTGGCTGCATGTATACTTCCTTCTTTAAATCATGATTCAAAAAACCATTTTTCAGATCAAGCTGATACAGAGGCCAAGAGAAATGAACGGCAAGAGCAGACAATGCCCAAACAAATATAAAACGAGCAACAGGAGCAAAGGTCTCCGAGTAATCAATCTTGTAAAAGTAAACCCTCAGGCAACCAATCGGGCCTTATATCACTCAATAGACAAATCTGCACGAAACTTGATAGTGTAGACCCACTTGGAACCTACCAGGCTATGCCCTTTGGGAGGATCCACCAGCTATGAGCTGCGGTTTTTATGTAGAGCTATCAACTCATAATTCATTTCTTGTACACACTTGGGATCTTTAGCTGCCTCAAAATGAGATATGTGACACCAAGAAATGATAGTAAAAAAGAGTAATAACTGGGTGATAACCTTGAGTAAGAAATAAAATGAGAAATAGGTGACAAGTACAAGCTCTTGAGCCTTTCATGATAGGAAGGACAGGCTTAGAGACAAACTCACCAGAGGGTGACCACGTGGGTACAACAACTCCTGAGAGTGGTAGTTTAGTGGCGGAAACTCTCTTTTGCTATGTGCCCCGGGAGTACATATGTAAGGGCAAATGAAGCAGGCACTGAAGAATGAAGCCCTAGTTTCTCCCTTTAAGATATATGGTTTCATTCTCTATGTGAAGAATCTAGTGCCTAGATACCTAAGGTATAAAGTGTCTAGTGAAGTGTACATGGCCAGGATGCAATAAGGTCATGCTCAGTATTGCCAGAAGAAGACAGAGTAAGGACAACGAGTCAAGATGACTCTCTAGGAATACATTGCCAAATCAGAGGCCATTGCGCAGACCAGGGAGATAGTCACAACCTTCGCTCTGACCTGTCTAGACAAATTCTTTCAATTCTGAGTAATTGTACCCTCTTTGCATTATTTTTCTTTCCTATACTACATCATTGTATCTCCTCAAACACACTTTGTAAATCAATTTTGGAATCCAATATATCTATCTCATTGCATTCTCCTGTCTTAGTGTCTCTTTCATTTGTTCTATGTATGTGATTACCTTTTTATGTGAATGACAAAAATGGGGAGAAATAAACTATCCAACAGTCTTATTTAACTGCATTTGCATATGGAAGAAATAAATTGTCCACTTGTTTCAGTTTTAACAATTTTATTTGTGTTGTTTTGTTTCTTTAGCTTTGATACCCATTCCATTTCATTGTATGATTGAATTGATTCTGGTCGTGGTTTTATTTCGTCGGTAGTGCTGCCAATTTCCAATAGTTTTACCATCAACAAAAAGAGAGAGATTATTAAGTAATTTGTGTTTTCATCCCCCATATTTTGATGATAAACACTATGAAAATATCAGGACTTTGTTTCTATGAGAGTGAGAGAAATTTCTTTGTAGCAGCATAGTTGTTTATTTTCTATCTTAATCTGCGATGTGTTCTTTGTGAACACTTGCCTATTTCTTAGGCACTCTCTGTACTCCACATTTGCTTTGTTTCCTCTTCCTGGTTGTGGAAGAGAGAGCTTACTGGAAGCAAGAGGTTGTTCATGTTCTTGTTGAAGAGAGGGCCTTCAGTTGTAAGAGGTTGGTGTCTGTAACTTGCAAAAGGTTGCTACCTTATTGTTAGTAGAAATTCCAAGTGGTTTATCGAAGACTGGACATAGGTCTGGACATATCAAACCAGTATAAAGCTCCTAAGCATTTATTGTGTGATTGTTTACCTATTTCTATCTCTTTCTATCTATTTCTTAGCTTCCGCACTTAATTTCTTTAGAGCAAATTTCAATAATACATTCACCTACCTTTGGGTTAGTCTAGCCATGGCCAACAATTGCTAGTACTATGAACGGAACTAATTAAGGCTTCAAAAGGGTTCCATGCTTTCATAAGGATAACACATATCAAGCTAATCTTTATTTGACTTAATTGTTTCAGGACTCTCTTTAGTTATTTCAGGACTCTCTTCATCTTGTTGATTCTTAACTTGTATAACTGTGATGTCATTTATCGTCACCATTGTCTTAAATTTGAAAGGCATGAGAGTTACAATTTTAGCACTGCAAACTTATGTATATCCTTTGTAAAGCTCAATGAACCTTATAGCATTCCATATTCTAAGCCCTGAATATAAATAACATATTAGTCTTGAGAAATACAAGTTTAATATTGTAAACTTATGTATATCCTTTGCAAAACCCAATCAACCTTATAGTATTCTATATTTTAGGCCCAAACTATTAATAACTTATCAATCCACTTTTGCGTTAAAACCTTAACCAAACAATCTTATTATGCTAGTTTATTGTATAAAAATTAACATCTAAATAGAGAAGAAAATAAAAAATTAACTAATCAGAAACTCAAAATCAAAGGAGCATGAATGTATCACCTTACCTGAAAAGAGATTTATCGAAGTCCGACTTGTTGTTGAGATTTAATGAAGCCTCCCACTAACTAGGAACTACAAATCTTATGTTTTGAAACAAGAAGAGAAGGAATGTATCATACTTAACTTGAAAGGAGATTCATTAAAAGTCTGACTTGCTACTGAGATATCCTTGAGCTACCCTTAATTTTATGGCGCCTACTTACTAAGAACTATAAATATTTATGTTTAAGTTAGAAATCAAAGGAGGAGGAAGACAGTATCACCTTGCTTGAAAGGAGATTCATCCAAATCCGAGTTGCTAGTGAGATATCATCGACCTACCCAGATTTGATGCCTCCAAGTGCTTACAAAAAACTGCAAATCTTAATATCTACGTAAAGGTTAGAAACCAAGAAAAAAGTAGGAATGTATTACCTTACTTGAAAGGAGATTTTTCGAAGTTTGAGTTGCTACTTATATTTTGTCAAACTTCCTCCAATTTGATGCCTCCTACATACTAGCAGATACAAATCTTATGCTAAAGTTAGAAACCAAAAGAGGAGCAAAACTGTATCACCTTACTTGAAAGGAGATTCATAGAAGTTCAAGCTACTACTAATATTTTGTTGAGTTGCACCCAATCTAAGGACTACAATTACTTTCTAAAAGCTGAAAATCATATATATATTAAAGTTAGAAGAAACCAAAGGAGTAGAAATGTATGATCTTACTAAAAAGGGGACTATTGAAGCTAGAGTTGCTACTGAGATTTTATCGAGTTGTGCCCAATTTAATGATTGCAACAAGTTATTAAAAGGTGTAAATCTTATATATGTTAAAGTTAGATACAATAGGAGGAGCAAGAATGCATCATCTTACCTGACAGGTGATTCATCGAAGTCTCTATTTTACTGAGATATTGTCGAGTTGCTCCTAATTCTGTAAGGATTGAGGTTTCGGATCCGGTTATCGGGTCAGTTTCGAGGTTGGATCCCTTAGTTTGGGCCCTGGGCGTCCATCAATGTGGATGTGTTTTAGGCTGTGCCACGTGGGCGCCACGTGGGCTGGCCTTGGGGCGCGAGTGTACGGCCCCAGTCTTATCGTCTGAATGGCGTCTTGTATGGACGACGCCATTTAGAGTACGACCCTGGTTTGTCAGTGTACGGCCCGGTCTTGTTGTCTGAATGACGTCGGGCTTGCACGATGCGTTTTCCCCAGCTTCTGTTTGACCCTGCGAACCCTCCCTCCTTTCCCTCATTCTCTCCTTTCTCTTCTCTCTCCTCTCTTCCCTCCGACTCTCCGGCGAACCCTTCCTCCTCTCCTCCCTTTCCTCTCCCCATTCCTCCTCTCCCTCCACTCCATTAACCTCCCAACTTCCTCCACTACCACCACCACTTCCTCTGCGGTGCATTTCTCTTCGGACGGCGGCCGACGTCCCAGCGGAGTAACGATGTCCACGGCGGTACGAGCGACGGCGTGTGGCGAGGCGGGATGGCGGTTTGGAACTAGGAGGAGTTCGAGTAACCGGTAGGGTGACGATCCCCGTTGTATTGTGTTTAAAATCATGTTTTTCCCGCTTTGAAGCATGTTTAGGGGGGTTTTGGGGGTGAAAACACTAATTGCATGAAATGAGAAATTGGGAGTTTTAATGGGTATTTAGGTTCTTCTCCTCCTTCTCCACTTTTTTAGTGTTTTTACACGATTTGAGGGAGGAAATCCCACCCCGCGGATTGGGAGATGGCGGAGGAAGAACCTGTCTGTGAGGTTAAATGGCGTCGGGAGACAGCGACGCCTTTTAGAAAGGCGGCTTCCATCCGCGACGCGATTTAGCCCAAATAACAGACTCTGTCTCTGGACTGACGAGCGTCCAGAGATAGCGACGCCTTTTGAACGGCGACTTGCATGCACGACGCGTTTTAAGTGAAATCACCCTAAATCCTGTCTCTGTTTCTGTCGTTATCAAGCGACTAGGGATATCGACGCCTTTCAAAAGGCGACTACATATGGCGACGCGTTTTAAGGCCATTTTCGAGGCCCATTTTATATGAACCAGTTTAGGAGGGTTGAATGACGTTGGCCATAGGCGACGCGGTTTAAGATAGAATAACATTAATTCATGCTATTAACATGTATTTACATTATTCGATAGTTTGATTGAATGCATACTTGAAACCGTACTCAAGGATGAGGATTTTTACGTAATCGGATCGCACTGTGTTGTGTTTCGTGCGACCGTGGACCTAGAGTGACAGTTGTAGCGCTTAGGCACCTTGTGTCGGTGTGGGAGGGACACAGCGCCGGTGTAGGAGTGGTGGGGTGACGCCTAGAGAGAGGGTCACCTGGTGTACCCCAGGGTTAGCTAGTACCGGTGTGGGAGTGGTACCTTTGGAGTGTCACACTGTTTGGCCTCAGCGGGTCAGTGTTTCCCGTGTTCGGCCCTGTGGTAGGCGTGTTTTGCCGAGACGCTGGTTGTGGGTTCTGTGGTAAAATGGTTTCAAAATTGTGCATGTTATATTTGGATTGCATGTGTTTTATATCGAAATTTAGGAATTGTGTTTACTGCTTTACTTGCTTAAATTATCTATACTTGTGTTGCTGCACTTGTGGGTGCGTGAGTGGGCGGTGGGGATCGAAGGATCCCTACTGAGTCTTTTCAATGAGACTCACCCCTACGGTTTTCAGGTGAGGGTTCCAGACAAGCATAGCGAGGAGAGTGCTGTCTTGGGTTGCGCGTCAGCAGCCGCTGTTCCGGGGTATGCCCTAATGTAGTTGTTATTTTATTTTCTGGCATGTATGCTTAATTATTTCTTTTTAGTTGGAGTATGTAATTATTTGCTGAGTCGAGTCGCATTGTAATAATTTTTAATTCTTGCACTTCCTTTCCAATTCAATGCGATGTGAATGTTTAGCTTAGTTTATTATTTATTTCCTATACTTATCTAGATCCTAGTTTGGCTCCAAATTAACGATTCGGTACCCATTTAGTAATCGGATCCCCGATTATAGGGTGGCGGGTCGTTACAGTTGGTATCAGAGCATTCGGTCTAGCTAATAAATGAATAACTAGGTTAAATATTGTAATTTCGGCAAGCAATTACATTATCCCGTATAGGCACGACGGTAGTGTAGGTTTTAGGATTCTAATTAGAACTTTTCGATTTTTATGATTGTAGGCGATTAGATGGCTCCTAGGAAGACGATGCCAGTTATTAGAGAGCGGGGAGATGTCCCTAGTGGATCTGAGGCCGGTAGGCCGAGTATGGAGCGTTACATGGAGGCTATGATCGACACAATGACTAGATACCAGACCCGAGACCCTAGTGAGAGTTCTAGTGCTCGAGGAGGGCCTTCAGCTGCTCTAGAGAGATTCCTGAAGCTAAAGCCACCTCAATTTACCGGTCCTCCTGACCCTGATGAGGCTGTTCATTGGTTGAGGGAGTTGGAGAAGACTTTTGATACTATGGATTGTGCGGCGGTTGAGAGGACTCTGTTGGCTACCTTCATGTTGAAGGATGATGCCTACGATTGGTGGACCACTTTGAAGAGTTTGTCATATGCAGATAGGAGTCTCAGGGAGATTCCATGGGAGACATTTGTGAAGGAATTCAATGCGCAGTACTTTCCTAGGCATGTCCAGAAGGCCAAAGAGAGGGAATTTATGGAGTTGACCCAAGGAAGCATGACAGTGCTTGAGTACCAGATGAAGTTTGTTTCATTTGGGAGGTTCGTGCCTTTTATCTCAGGAGACCTGAAGCGTCGGACTGAGAGGTTTGTGGATGGACTGAGGTCCAATCTGAGGAGTTTTATGGCATCCCACTATTGTACAGATTTGGCATCGGCGGTTAGGTGTGCCGCGGCAGTAGAGGCACAGTATGATCAGTCAGCTCGGGAAAGGGGACTGACTACTCAGGAGCCAGTTCATGGCAGGGGAAAGACAACAGTAGCAGCTCCTTCGTCTGGATCAGGATCATCTTCACTCGGCTCCAGATTCAGGAGGTTCTTTGGAGGCGGTGGCAGCAACCACGGCAACAGTGGTAGTAGTAGACCCAGGCAGAGCCAGCAAAGTCAGTCAATGTCCAGTGCTCAGTAGGAGGCAGCTCAGAGGCTTCCGGCAGCTTGTCGACATTGCGGTAGTACTCACGGTGGGACTCAGTGTCCTACTTTTTCTGGGAGGTGTTACACTTGTGGCCAGCAGGGCCATTTGGCGAGGTATTGCCCACAGGGGCATGGTCAGGGGCAGGGTCCGGGTGATCAGAAGAAGTCGAGGACTCAAAGGAGAGTTCTAGCTATCACCAGGAAGGAGGCTCGTGTGTCAAACTTAGTGGAAGGTACACTTTTTGTCCTTGGGAACTCTACGCATGTGTTAATTGATTCGGGTGCTTCGCATTCTTTTATTTATGAGCAGTTTATAGATATTCTTTATGCACCCGTTGTTGAGATGTTTGATGGACTGATGGTAGAGGTTCCTTCTGGGGATTTTATGTTGTCTTATAACTGTTTGAGTGAGGTTCCCTTGACTATTGAGGGCCATGAGTTACTTGCCCAGTTAGTTGTGCTTGCTATTCGCGACTTTGATGTCATCTTGGGCATGGACTGGTTGGAGGCTTATTATGCCGAGGTGGACTGCCACAAGAAGAGGGTGCGTTTCTCTATTTCGGACATCCCGACCTTCTACTTCCAAGGTATTAGGCTCTCTTCTCATGGTATTCTTATTTATGCCTTTAAGGCCCAGAGATTGCTTGTTGGTGGCTGTAAGGCTTTCCTTGCCTCTGTTGTTTTAACTGATGTTAGTAGTAGTTCCAGTCCTTGGGAGGTGCTTGTAGTTTGTGATTTTGTTGATGTGTTTCCTAAGGAGTTGCCTGGCCTTCCTCCTCAGCGAGAGGTTTAGTTTACCCTTGAGCTTGCACCGGGTACGGCGCCCTTGTCTAAGGCCCCGTATCCGATGGCTCCGGCTGAACTCGCTGAGTTGAAGGTGCAGTTGCAGGAATTACTGGATAAGGGTTTTATTCGTCCTAGTACTTCTCCATAGGGTGCTATAGTTCTATTTGATAGGAAGAAGGATGGTTCTCTGAGATTGTGTATTGATTATAGACAACTGAACCATGTGATGATAAAGAACAAGTACCCACTTCCGAGGATCGATGATCTGATGGATCAGTTGCAGTCTGCAAAGGTGTTTTCAAAGATTGACTTGAGATCAGGGTATTATCAGATGAGGATCCGTGAGGTTCATGTTAGTAAGACGGCCTTTAGGACTTGGTATGGACATTATGAGTTTTTGGTTATGCCTTTTGGCTTGACCAATGCTCCGGCGGCTTTTATGGATTTGATGAACCGGGTCTTCAGGGCCTACTGTAGGCGCCCGGAACGTCCCCCGCCGCGGCTGCGCTTTGGGTCGAGGGTTCCTCCGTTCGTCTCAGCGCTGTGGCGATTAAAGGGGGGTTAGTAATTGAGGTGTGATCGCCAGGAGCATTACCTTTCGGTCCCTGTGCTCCGCAGGAGTGTAAGAAGTGATCGCGCGTTCTGTGGGAGCGGGAAATGCTGGTTCCTCCTTCTCTTTCTCCGGCCGGCCAGAGGAAGAGAGCCCGGTACTCTGCACGCAGAAATGTGGTAAGGATCCCTGGCAAGAAAAGACAAGACAGAAAACAACCCGATTAGAACTATAACATGCAGAATCTATCCATGAAGATGTAAAAAACTAGCTAAAATCAGGGGGAAATGCACCGGACGGGTGGTGGGGAGGGAAGGTGACCATATATTATGGCCACCCACCTCCCGTTTTTTTTTGGAAACCTCTGGTGGGTAGGAACTACTAGGTCATCTTACATGCATGCATGCAAATGAGGGTGCTCGTGTGTGTGAAAAGTAAAATAATATGCCAAAAGTGAGAGAGAAGAGTGAGAGGGAGAGAGAATGCTACAGTATGGATAGAAGTGACGATGCGATGAAATGAATAGGAAAGAGTAAAGAAGGAAAAGGTTAGGAAGACAAGCCCATCATTTCGGAGTGCAGAGGATTCTCCTTGAAGCTAACTCCTTGTCTGCCAACTTCGCCTGAGCCTTCCCTCTAAATCTCCTCCTTAACCTCCAAGAAAATCCTTAACGCCAAAGAAGGTCCTTAACCCCGTGCTCGAGAGGATGTGGGGGGTTTAAATAGGTGAGGGGAAAATAGGAGAAAACAGGGGTCTAAATCCCCGTAAATCAACCTTCAGCCAATAGGGAGTGGTCAAGGGTCGGAGGTAGTGCGCGCGGCAGTCGCCGGAGTGGGGAGTGGTCGGAGTAGTGGGGGACGAGGGCGGCGAGTAGAGGAGATCGTGGGGAAGACGCAGTCAAGGGGGTGGTTAGGGAGTGGACGGCCAGGCAACATGCCTTCCACTCCTGTGGAAGGCCAGGTAGCTGGCCTTTCACGAAGTGATGGAAGGCGGCCCGGTTGGCCTTCGAAGGTGGTGGAAGGCAAGGGGTGGCCTTTGAAGGTGGTGTAAGGCAAGGGGTGGCCTTCGAAGGTGGTGGAAGGCAAGGGGGCTGGCCTTCGAAGGAGGTGGAAGGCAAAGGGTGGCCTTCTACGAAAAAGTGGTAAAAAGCAAAAATGTGGCCAAAAGGTGGAAGGCAAGGGGTGGCCTTCGAAGGAGGTGGAAGGCGGACTGGCTGGCCTTTGAAGGAGGTGGAAGGCAAGGAGTGGCCTTCCACAAAAAGGTGGCTAGAGTCGGGGATTTGGTTAATGGGTTTAGTTGCTAGTGGGCTGAGATGGCTAAATGAGGGGATGTTGGTGATGAAGGGCTAATAATGGATGGGACTCATGACCAAAAGGGTGGTCCAAAATCGGTGTCTACAAATGCCCCTCTGGGACACTTGTTTTGCAGTGGAGTGGAACGGAATGATAAATCGGTGTGCTGGAAATTGAACCAGATTTTGGACAGCCCGGAGAAGGGTGGGCTATATCCAAAGATGACATGCGAATGCGGCAAATGCATGAAGGCTGACTATTCGAGTTGCAAGAGTGGTTTAAGAAAAGGAACAAAGTTCAGTACTAGAGAATCACAGTCCGTAGGACCCTCGGGTGCTGGAACCGCGAGGCCTTGGTGCACCAGCGTGTAGCGATCTGGCCCAAGGGGATCTTGAGCATGAAAGGTGTAGGAGTGTAACTTGAAGAACTCTCGACACAACGGGTGCGCGGTGGCCTGGCGCATCATGGGATCGCCAAGTGAGATAATCTCAAGCACACGTGTTGAAAAAAAGATGAGGTCTTGCAATTCGAAGGGTCAACAGACGTACAACTGCCAGACTCACAGATCAGCGATGGGTTAAGCAGAGTGATGAATTATGGTCATTGCCCCTAGGGCGAGGATGAGTGCTTATGCAAATGCATGCTGGGTTGAAATTAAAAACAAATTCCTAACAATTCCTAATGCAAACAGGAGGGGTTTATTGGCCGATCGAATAACTTGGGGAATATAGACTCCTCATTGTTTTGTTTAAAGAGGAACTCAGAGTCTATACGCCCGAAGTTATTAGCCTCCTGTGTCTTCAGTCCTATTTGCCTCCGATTCCCTGCAGCTGCAAAAACACACATTAGCAACGTTCACATATTCAATAATCACGACATTAAATATTAAACTGCAGGAGGATGAGAAACAAATGTTTAGTTTCGAGTCGAAGCGAATATGGAAGATATGGCTATTCTATTGGTAGAATGCCAATCCGATATGGCTTCGACTCGAATTCCAAGAAGAGCTATTAATTTGTTGACATTAATCAAGGTGGTCTTTTAACCCTGGGGTGAGGTTACCTCCTCGAACATATGCAAGCAATTTTTAATGAATAATATCAATTTTATTTTTCTGAAATTCCCTTTCAAGAGCTTAAGCAAACTGCCCTTATAGCGAACGCGTGGGACGGCCACGGGCGTGGCCGTCCGTGGCGCCCGACAGCCAGCGCGTGGCCGTCCAGGCGGACGGCCAGCGCATGGCCGTCCGCGCGGCGGACGGCCAAGGAGTGGCCGTCCAAGCCGGCGGACGGCCAGCGCTTGGCCGTCCACTCCAGGGGTGTATTTAAGAAGCCCGGGGTTTTTTCTCTTCTTCTCCACTTCTACCCCTGTTCTTCTTCTCCTCCGTTTCCAAAATCCTTCCAACCTTCCCAGCCTTCTAACCTTCCATCCATGGCGAGAGTATGGCTCCCCCGTTCCCTTAGGAGGAGGAGGACAGGCGGCGGTGATGGAGCAAGCTCCAGTGGCGGTGGCAGCGACGAAGACGTCCGCGGCGGCGACGACGAGGACGTCTGCGGCGGCGAAGAAGAAGCTCTTTGCGGCGGCGGCAACGCTGGAGAGGAAGAAGAAGAAGAGGAAGAGGAAGAAGGAACGACGGCAGCGACGGAGGAAGATGAAGAAGACGAAGACGGGGGTGATGGAGAGGAAGAAGAAGGAGAAGGTGACGGAGAGGGCGGCGGCAATGGGGAGATGCCCTCGAAGAAGAAGGTGAGTTTTTGATTTTTTGTTTTATGTTTTGGAAATGCAGGGAGGGCGGCAGGCGGAGCCGCCGCCCGTCCGTACGGACGGCGGGTGGTCCTGCCGTCCGCCCGCCCGCCGTCCGCACGTGCGGGCGGCGGGCGGCCCCGCCGTCCGCACGTGCGGGCGGCGGGCGGCCCCGCCGTCCGCCCGTATGGACGGAGGCTTGCTGCCTCACCTACCTCAAATCTCTATGTATATATGCTCCTAACCTCTGATTTTGTTTGGATTTTCAGGGTCCCCAGAGAGTCCGAGGCCGGGTTTCATGGGAGCTGGTATGGGCCTGGTACCACGCACTGCCTGATCGGCTCCTCTTCCAGGTGGACGCGTTCGGGTTCGGGCCGTTGTTCCGGGTCCGACCGTTCATGGTAGATGCGCCTTTCTTAGTGGCTCTTCGGGAGCTCTGGGACGACAGATGCAGGGCCTTCGTCATGCCATGGGGACACATGCTGCCCACACTGGAGGATGTCTCCTTCTTGACGGGCCTGCCGGTCATCGGGGATCCGGTAGTGGGTCTCGAGCTCAGGGACTACAGGCAGCTGTCCGATCGCCTCCTAGGCGAGGGGTATTACAGGGTCCAGGGAGCGCTATCTCGGGCACTTCGCCTGATCTGTGGGGTTGAGCCGGGTGCGGCGGATGCCGAGCGAGACTTTGGAGGCTTTCGTCGAGAGAGTGGAGGCGCTCTTGGACTTGGATGGCTGATCGGATGACGAGAACCTACGGATCTTTCTCCTGTTCTTCTTCGGGAGGCTGCTATTTGCCACAGCTTCAGATAGGGTCAATCTGAAGTACCTGCCGCTGTTGGAGGACCTTCAGGCGGCGAAGAAGATGGCATGGGGAGCTGCAATGCTGGGTCATCTTTTCTCCCACCTGGTGGGCTACCGTCAGGGCTCTGGCAACTTGGGTGGGTTTACCCCTTTTCTCCAGGTAATCCTCTTAGCTGTGGATCTCCATCCTCACTTATGTTGATTGGCACTGATTGTGTTGTGCTTTGCAGATTTGGGGTTACACCCGCTTTCCCATCGGCCGAGGGAATGTTTCTGCGGATCGTAAGGGATGGACCCCTCTGATGGTGCGGTGGGAGATGATCCGGGATTATCGCCCAGTGATGTACCGCGTGGAGGACATCCGCGCCCAGCTCGACACATTCCCTCCTCATATGGTGAGTCATTTGAAATATATGTGCATCTGAACAGATGATAAGGTCTGATCCTTTGTTTCACTCAGGTGGTGTGGATGCCATACGCAGAGGAGGACCTGGCCGATCATCCGTGGGTGTCCCAGAGCCTTTCTCAGTTCCGGCGGGAGGTGCCCCTGCTGTGCGTGAACATTTGTGACGGCCTCTTTGTCCGGATGGCCTACCGCACATGGGGATGGCATCAGCCTCTACTCGCCTACCCGACCTATCCTAATATGAACCGAGGTCGTCGCCGATCTTCTGCTATTGGTCAGGATTGGCGAGTAGTGAGGCGGGCTGAGATTGACGTGTGGCACCGCACCGGGGATGCCCTGCAGGAGAATAAATCCCTGCAAAACAGCTTCAGGTACATGGGGGATTATGCCCGGCGGTACTCAAACCGTATGTTTCTGGATGCGCGGCGGGTACGTCACTCTAACTGCTCAGTCTACTGCACTTAAATTTTCCATGAACTAACCTTAGTGATATTCCTGCAACAGATGCCTGAAACTGAAGCCGTGTAGACCCTAAAGAATCAGAATGAGATTCTGGTTCTGCAGACGATCGATCTGCTTGTCCATATTAGAGAATTGGTAAGAAGTCTAATTTCTAAATTAGGGTATGGGATTGTCCATCTTATCTTTGTGAAAAAAACTCTTGTGATGCAGAGAGAGGCGCTAGCCTGCCACGGGCTGCGAGGGGATCCAGGTGCGGGCTCATCATCCCAGGGGCCAGCTGCCCCTGCTGATTGGGAGGCGAGACTGCAAGATGCCCTCCACCGGGCAGAGGCCCGAGAGGCGGATTTGGCACAACAGGTGAGACTTGTTCTGCTCTTGTGTTATAATGATTGAGTATGTCTGACCCTGAGTTTCTTTGCAGCGCCAGGAGTTGGAGACCGCCTTGGCGAGGGCGCAAGAGCTGGAAAGCCTAAATCAGCAGTTGAGAGACCAGGTTTTGGAGGAGCGGACAGCTCGAGCCAGGGCGAGAAAGGGATCCCACCCGGACGTGTACTGGGAGGGTAAGATGGCTGGTTTACAGGAGGAGCTGATGAGGTCGCAGACAGAGGTGCGGGAGCTTGATTTCAAGTACCGAACCCTGTGGGACCGAGTGATGAAGAAGGGGCGAGAGCGAGCTACGAGATCCAGCACGCAGAGTCCAGGAGCTCGTCCCCCCATTCCTGCCCCGTCAGCTGGCCAGGCACCTGCTGGGAGCTCCGTCTTCAGAGACCTCGACTCTCTTCTTGCTGAGGATGCGTGGAGAGCATTGCGACCCGCTGGCTCATCAGGGTCTATGCGTCCAGCGTCAGGACATCATCGTGCTCGTGAGGACGATGCTGAGAGACAAATGAGGCATCCCTCTCGAGATAGGAGAGATGACGAGGCGGAGGGAAGGAGGAAGGATTGATTGGGAGCTGATGCAGGGGTATGCCCCTGTGTCGTGATGATGTATGATTATGATGTTATGCTTGCATATTTCACTGGGCACTTCTTTGTTCTGCTTTCTGTTCGTACCTATTATTCCTGCATGCACAACATTGGGGAAACTGTTAGTAGTATCTGTTTTCGGCCCCTTGCCTAAAAAAGAGCAACTATCTTTTCCCTAGCCTTCGCATAGGGTCAAGGGGCCATGTCCTACTAACCAGACAAATGGAAGAATATTGAAACTAATGCGGTAAGTAAATATGCAAATGCTGGTAGATATTAACAAATGAGATGTGTGATGAAAAAACATGTTTTTTTTATTTCATCTAGCTGGTGACTGCCCAGACTTAGCCTGGTCGAATGATGAAAGGGAAATGCACACTCAACTTCCCAGGTATCCTAAGCTTGCATCTAGATTGATTGGGCCTCTAGACTCCTCGAACTAACCTTGACCGGTTAAGACTCATACTGATGACAATACCGTCATGCCATGCTTAGGCTCCCAACTGCTTCCGACCACCAAGTTTGCCCAAAAAGTTTTCGAGGTAAATAATTTGTCCGACCCGGGTCTCTTTCTTCACAATCTAGAAGGTATATGATGGAACACCTTGGAACCCTAACGGTCAACCGCGCGACGCTGACCCGGAATCAGACGCCGTCGCACCGATTGGTGACGTGCATGCATTGACCTAAGCCCGAAGTTTTCGAGAGTACGCATTGAGATTATGGTTAAGAAATTAGTTCACCATAAACATCGACATTACTCTTCACCCATTTTAGACTCCTATGATCATGTGAGCATGTGATGATTTTTGAAAAGCGAACCATTTTAAAATGATGTTCGATCTTTAGATAGATATCTCGTGCTAACCTTGAAAGGGAAAAAAGTGAAGAAATTTTGGAGATAAACCTCACAGGAGGATTGACAAAACCGTTAAAAGGACGAGCTGTGACAAAACGGACTCCTTTTGTCCTCCTAGATGCCCCTATTTTGTCTTTTCAGGCCTTTATTAGATTTCATGACCAGGCACGGTCACAACCAGGCTTTTTTCATGATCGCTTGAACCCCTTTTTGTATTTCTTTTCTGCTCTTGACATTTTGGGGTTATTTGATATTCTTCCTGCGGGGACACTGCCCTCTTCACGTGCTCTGGTCTTTTACATTTCAATTTTGGGCCCTTTTGAGGGGTTACATCTATCGGGTTGTGGAGGAACCGCAATTTGCTGAGCTCGACCGTTTAAGGGCGTCAACTGTCCTGATTGGTCGAGAGACGAAGAGCAAAGGTTGCATTTTGACAGTGTACTAAAGACTTGGAACTCATTTTAAAGGGTTCTCTTTTGAAAAAAACGTGTAAGTGTGTGCATCTCAGGATGATCATAGGGATCTGTATGAAAGTAAAGTAGACATGTCCAAGGTTCTGGTGGACCAAAATCTTAGCCAAACCTTAATGTTAACCCAATCTATCATGCAACTAGACCTAGACAGGGGTTACATGGCAGTCACCAGACAGTTGGATTTTGTGTTTTTTGATTTTTTTTTGCCATTTTCATAGGAGTATGTACATATTTACAAATATTTTTGATGGTTTTTGGATATTAGATTTTTTTGAAATTTTTGATTTTTTGATTTTTTTTGTGTTTTCATGGATAAAACTTCTTCAGATATACCCCGTTCCATGGGTGGGGCAATTCCTCTCCTTTCTCATTGATTAAGCGGTAAGCGTTACCTGAGTATGCCTCCTTGATTACAAATGGACCTTCCCAATTTTCTTGCAATTTGCTCCTGGGACCAGGAATTTTGATCATTTTTCTTTTAAGTACCATTTCCCCAATTTCAAACTTTCTTTCGAGAACCTTCTTTGCATAGAATCTTGCAATCCTACTTCTATAAACTTGAGCATGATTTGCCGCCATCATCCTTGTTTCGTCTAATAGTTCCAGTTGGGTTAACATGGCCTTACGACGCTCGGCGTCGCTAATTCCATTGTCCAACTGCACTCTTAGAGAAGGAAAGAGAATCTCATATGGGAGTACTGCATCTGTTCCGAGTGTGAGTGAATAAGGTGTTTGTCCGGTGGGGGTTCGGACAGAAGTACGGTATGCCCAAAGAGGTTCTACTAGGCGATCCGGCCAGTCTGAATAATTATGTGATCTGCAAGTTCTTTTAATGATTCGAATGAGAGTTTTATTGGTGGCTTCAGCCTGACCATTTCCTTGTGGGTAGTAAGGCGAAGAATGATGCAAGTTGATGCCATACTTACTGCACATGTCCTGGAGCTCTTGGGAAATAAATTGTGGTCTATTGTCGGTGATGAGATCGCGCGGTGTCCCGAACCTGGCGAGGATGTTGCGCTTGATGAACTTCACCACCGTGGATGCTTTGATTTCTGCAAATGCTTCCGCTTCAGCCCATTTAGTGAAATATTCAGTAGCGGTCAGGATAAATAATTTCCTTTTTATTTCGCCTGATCGATCCTCTAGAGGTCCTATAACGTCGAATGCCCACATGGCGAAGGGCCACGGGGAAATGACGGATTTGAGAGATGAGGAAGGTGCATGAACCTTGTTAGCATGTAATTGGCATTTCAAGCACCTCTGAACAAATATGGAACAATCGGCCTCCATTGAAGGCCAATAATAGGACATGAGGAGCTTCTGAGCTAAGGCACGACCATAGATATGACAGCCACAATCACTGGCATGAGCTGCCTCTATGACACGATGAATTTCGGTATCATCTAGACACCGAAGAAGCACTCCGCTAAAGGATCTCCTGAAAAGGCGGCCGCCTAAGATAAGGTATCGTTGAGATGCACGGCTGATAGCCTTACGGTCAGAAGATGTGGCATAAGATGGGAATGACCCATCGCGGAGATAGTTCATGATATCAAAATACCACGGATTCCCATCATCCCAATCGGGGGTGAGTTCATCTGTGATAGCAGAGATGTGCTCAGATGGACGGAGGAATTGTTGGAACCAGGGGTCCCAGAAGGAAGGCAAGTCTTGTTTGTGCAGAGTGATGGTGGCTGAACCTTTGGTGACAGGAATCTCTAATGCTGAAGATAGGGAGGCCAGGGCATCTGCTAGGATATTCTGAGACCTAGGCACATGCACATAGGTGATCCTTCTGAAGTGCCTAGTTAATGACTTCACCAACTCCTGATATGGCTTCAATTTCGAATCCCGGGTTTGGTACTTCCCCACGGTTTGGCGGAGGATTAGTTGAGAGTCTCCAATTATCCTCAATTCCAAGACATTAAGAACCAGCGCCAATTTTAAGCCAGCTAGGAGAGCCTCATATTCAGCGACATTATTGGTCACTGAGAAGGAGAGTTGGCAAGCATGCGGAATGTTTACCCCTTCTGGAGATACGAGGACCACTCCTATCCCACTGCCTTGAGAATTAAGTGCTCCATCGAAATGAAGGACCCAGGATGGAGTATCATCCACTATTAGACCCAACTCCTCATCCGGGAATTCCTCGTTGACGGGTGAAAACGTGGGCAGTGGGTGATGAGCTAGGTGCTCGGCAATTGCTTGCCCTTTCACAGCCTTCTGATTTACATAGGTGATGTCGAATTGATTCAAGAAGGTCTGCCATCGCACCAGCCTATCTGTTACAACTGGCCGCTCTAGCAAATATTTGATCGGTTCCATTCTTTCTAGAAGTTTGACTTCGTGGGCGAGGAAGTAGTGCTTCAATTTCTGCACTACCCAGACGACGGCCGCACATGTCCTTTCCATGGCAGTGTATCGCTTTTCGGCATCGTTGAAAAGCTTGGAAAGATAGTACACTGCTCTTTCTTTCTTCTCGTCGTCCAGTTGGGCCAATACTGCACTAGCTGATTCTTCAGTGGTGGAGACATATAGCAGTAGAGGCCGCCCCGGGATAGGAGCCATAAGGACTGGTGGATTGAGGAGGTAAATCTTTAATTCATCGAAGGCCTTTTGACACTTATCGCTCCAAATGAACTTTGCCCCTCCTTTCAATAGATCGTAAAAGGGTTTGCATCTCACAGAGTGTTGAGATATGAACCGTCTGATGAATTGCAAACAGTCGATGAGACCCTTTATATCCCTGACATTCTTAGGTGGGGGTATTTCCACTATTGCCTTCACTTTGTCTGGATCAACCTCAATCCCTCTTCTGCTTACCATGAACCCTAGCAATTTTCCAGAAGAAACACCAAATACGCACTTTTTTGGGTTTATCTTCAGTTGGTGCTCCCTCGATCTCTGCATTACAGCCCTAAGGATTTGAGCATGTTGCTTCCTGGTTTTAGACTTTACCAAGATATCATCCACATAAACTTCCATGTCAATGTGAATCATGTCATGAAAGATTGCCATCATAGCCCTTTGGTAGGTGGCTCCAGCATTCTTAAGTCCAAATGGCATGACCATGTAGTAATAAGTTCCCCATGGAGTTATGAAGGATGTTTTCTCTTGGTCTTCCTCAGCTAGTCTGATCTGGTTATAACCCGAAAAACCATCCATGAAAGATAACATCTCAAATCCGGCCGTGTTGTCCACCAGCAAGTCTCTATGAGGTAGTAGGAAATCATCCTTTGGGCAAGCTTGATTGAGGTTGCGAAAGTCTATGCAAACTCTAACCTTTCCGTCCTTTTTTGCCACGGGGACGATATTAGCTACCCACTTAGGGTAGAGGACTACCCGGATGAACTTGGCCTTGTGTAGTTTGTCAACGTCTTCTTTTACTTTAAGTTCTAATTCCGGTTGTAGCCTTCTCAACTTTTGTTTTACGGGTTTGGCGTCAGGTTTGAGGATTAGCCGATGTTCCACCAGTTCAGTGTTTAATCCGGGCATGTCCTCGTATGACCAAGCAAACCCATCATGGTGCTCTTGGAGCACGGCTATTATGGACCCTTCTTCTTCTGGACTCAAACGGGCACTAATTAGCACTATCTTCGGATCCTCCTCTGTTCCAAGGTTGACTTCTTTAGTGGGTTTGTCGATAGCTGATGAGGGTTCATCAAACCGTCTCGTTCCACTCACAAGTGGTTCGACCAAGTCATCCACCTCTTCCTCTTCACTAAGCTCAAACACTCCCAGGCCATCACTGCAAGACTCGTCTTTTACTAATTCCAATGGTTCGGAGATGACCCCTGTCTGAAGAAACTTATCCAACTTTTTCAAACCTTTGCATCTATTTGCTAATTCCTGAACTAAGAATGGAGGAACTTGCTTAGTCCTACAATTTCTAGACATGGAGGAAGCTATCCTAATTCCTAAACTGCTATGTATACGGCTTGGAGAACGGGTCAATTCTGTCCTGGATGGGACAAGGGTAGACCCTTGGGACAAAGATTCCATGACGGCGGGGTTGCCCCACCACGCAAGCTCCTCGAAAGTGACTTCTCCTCCCTCAAGATGGGAATTGGACTTTTTTTTTCGTGACCGAACGCCTGCAACATGAAACATTCAGAAAAAATGGCGTCGATCGGAGCTGAGAGCATTGGAACAGAAGGTGGGTGGAACAAGAAAGGAATGAATGTAGCTGGAGCTGGTTCATTCCTGGCCAAGAAAAGCCCTACCGGCGGGCTGCTTGATTCACAAAACAGGGATGATATGCCAAAGTCTTCCTCTTGGCTATCCTCATGATATTCTTGAACTTCTTCCTCTATCCTGGGCAATTACTGCCGCTTTCTTACAAAATGATTCATGAGGGACCATCCATTTGCTTCTTTTGGTGGTTCAGTAAACTTATACCCCAGGCCACATCCCCCACTGACAGGGTTCTCTGAGATGGGGTCACGAATTCCTTGTTCTTCTTTCCCTAACCCGGAGCCTGAGCTATATCCCATTTTACTCATGAGCTGCCAACCTATGCCAGACCTAGGTCTCAGGTGAGAATTTACTGATGAAAGGACAGGCTCCTTGCCTTTCCTGGAGGTTATCATGGATGGAATTTGCTCTACTGTCACTGAGTCCAATGACTCAATGTAGGGAGTACTTTTGACCTTCACAATCTTCCCGTTATACGAGAACTTATAGCACTGATGGTTGGTGGATGGGACTCCCAAAGTTTGGTCCATCCATGGTCTCCCTAGAATGGCATTGTAGATTGGCTTAACGTCCAGGATGTAGAATTCCGAGATCATGGATACCGGGCCGATTTCTAGTTGCAGGAAGATCTTCCCGTCTGCTGGTCTCTGGGAATTGTCATAAGCTGAGACCATCATAGAGGTTGACTCAACCTTCTCTGGATCTATCCCTATCCTTTTGAGGGTCTTAAGGGGACAGACATTGATGGAGGCACCGGTGTCCAGTAGAATGGAATCTACTGAATGACCATTGAGAATAGCGGTCAGGCACAGAGGAAGGGATCGACACTCAGGGGGAGCTAGATCCTTTTCCGGGAAGGAGATCATGGGAGTCTGAGTAACTGAGAGTATAGCATTGGTGACCCCACCACTAGGAAGATCCTCATTGACTGTGATTTGTTGTAGGAAATTGAACAACGTTTCCCTATGTGTGGGAGACTTCCGGATAAGCTCGAGGATAGAGATCTTAGCGGGGGTCTTCTCTAAATGCTGGAGGATATCATACTCAGACTGGGCATTCCCCATGGTAGGGAGTGAGTTACCTTGAGAGTCCAAGGGCTGGCTCGGAGGAATGATGCGATTCCTGAGCATTACCCCTATCGAATCGGGTCTGCTTCCAATGGTGACCTAATGGGATTAAAGCCAATCATCGAACCCTGGTTCCTGGTTGGACAAAAGATTGATAGGGTGGGCCCCTCGACTGTGATTGGAGAGATCTGAATGAGAGTGACCGGCTTGAGGGTTGCCGGTTTCTCTTTGGGCCGGATTAGGACCAAAGGCTCATTAGGGGAAAGCGTGGAGACCTCCGGAGTAACCCCTTTAGTTTCACGCGACCAAGTGGGATCTTGGTGTCTTATCCCGGACCCTTCGTACTCCCAGTATTGCTCCCTGCGAATTGTTACGGGCTCCAAGTCTTTGATCAAAGTGTTGACCTTTCCTTGAGAGCTGGAGGAATCTTGACCTACTTGATGAGAAGGTAATGGGTCCTTCACAATTCCTAATTCCTTTTTAGCCTTCAAAGCTTCAATGGCTTTTCTAATGTCTTCCCAGTTTATCCGCCCTTCATCGTTCAAGTCATATACCCAGTCCCTGAAGGTGAAGCAATTGTAGATTGTATGTCCCGTGATCCTATGGTAAGGGCAATACCTGGAGGTGTTCGTACTGTGCGGGACACCTTCTCTTTGAGGTGGAAGTTGAATGGCGTTACAGGCTAGCAAAGCATAAAAGATGTCTACCAATGATTCTGGCAGAGGTGGATAGGAAGCCCGCTTACCCATAGGACGACTGTAATTAGTCGGGGGAGGAACAGCTGAATACTGCTTCTGGTTGGGCTGAGTGTCGGACTTGGGATGAGGATTGGTAACCCTGGTTGGCGGTGCCAGCATGCTGACCTGTTCATTGATGGTCACTCCTTCTGTGGTAGGAGCTGATGTGGTTTTCTTGTTCCTGCTTCTGTTTTCAAAGAATGAAGGCAGAGTGGAGTCTCGGATTTGGGACTAAACTACCCTAGTTCGATTGTATAGCTGAGCGAATGTCTGAAGTTCGCTAAGCATAAGGATTGCTCGAAGCTGGGGGGTAGCATTGTTAACAAGCATGGTGACTGCTTGTGCTTCAGGGATAACGACCTCTGCTCTAGAAGCCATAGCTCTCCACCTATTAGCAAAATGGGTGAAGTCTTCATCGGACTTCATTTTTTCCATTACCAAATCAAACAAGGTGGGGGGCAAGGCTGCCATGTGGTTGAAGTGGGTAATAAACCTCTCAGAGACCATATCAAAGTTGATCAGGTCAGTGGCTGGTAGAGAAGAGAACCACCTCAAGGCCTCTCCCTCGAGAGACTTTTGGAAAAGGTGGACCAGGAGGACCCTATCGAAGAGCCACTGATGGGAATCCATGAGAAACCCGAACAAATGATGATGGGGGTCAGTAGTACCGTCGTACTTCCTGTACTTAGGTACTTTAAACCCTAGTGGAAAATAGGCTGGGGGGAGCTTGCAGTAGCTCAAGAGAGAATGTGGCTGCCTGAGGTTGAGGTTCTCGGCCATGAGTTGCCGTACACATGTCTCAACCTCATTCTTATAAATGAACTCCTCCTGCTTGGGAGGTGTGACCTGGTTGATGGGATTGAATGGGATCGTGTGAGTGGGCATAGCTTGACTTGGCTGGGGTCTACTAGAAGATCCTTGGAATTGGGTTTTCCGAGGAGTGGCATCCTGAATTTTGCCACGAGAAACCAACTGGATGAGTTGATCCGGAGTATAGCGTGATAGCACAGTAATGAGTTCCGGATCTTCTCCAGGGTTTTGAAATGTTCTACTGGAAATCACTGGCTCATCTTCTCCCTGGGAGGTAGAAGATTCATTAGAATCCTTCCTCTGAAGGCCTTCTCTGGATGCTTGGAGCATTCCTATGAAGGTCTATTGTGGATCCTCTTCAATTTCAAACAAAGGGTTGTGTATAACATTGTTACCGAACTGGTCCATGTCATCATACACAGCATTAACATACATTCGGTTCATTATGAAACACAGACCCTAAATGATTTTATGTTTCACTTGAAATGTTAACAATGTTTTATGAAAGTTGGTTTCTAACAAATCAAGTTTAACCCTTAACGACCCTTCACTTTTCTAAAGATTGTTCCACCAAGGTTCAATTAGGTGTCTTTAACTTTTGAAACAATTCTCTCGGTGACACCTATAGGTTTATAGTTGTAGATGGAAAGGTTGAATTAATTCCTCACACAAACCCAAGGTTCCTACAGGGTGGTTTCAGGTACAACCTACTCGGCGGCCAAGTGGGAATCCCTGGCTCACGGAGACTGACGGAGGTTCCCAACAGGATAGGACTAGTCACACCCGAGTGGGAATCCTCAGGTGGAGAGTCAAATCCTGCGGGAGAGGTGACTAAAGATGTGATGCCGGCTCTTCCTTAAAACCCCCGCGCAGAGAACACCTAAAAAACCCAGCAAGTTAACAAACAGCAGGTCAGAACATCTAACAGTTCAACAAAACAGGCAGCAGTGAAGCAGTGAACAGCGATAGCAAGCAAAAAAATGACGGCCGGAAGTTCTGCCGTCAAAGGCAGTGGACGGCCAGGGTCTGGCCGTCCAATGGGTCGGACGGCCGGGTATTGGCCGTCCAAAGGGGTGTCGATGGCCAGGTGCTGGCCGTCCAAAGGGTCAAACGGCCAGGGCCTGGCCGTTCAACGGTCAACGGACGGCAGGAGGGCGGCCGTCCAGTGGGTGCGACGGCCAGGGGTTGGCCATCCAGGGATTAACCTTACCTTCTTTTCCTTTGATCGCAACGCGTGCAGCAGGCTACAGAGGTCCCACCGTGATCGCCAGAGGGCTGTAGGCGCCCGGAACGTCCCCCGCCGCGGCTGCGCTTTGGGTCGAGGGTTCCTCCGTTCGTCTCAGCGCTGTGGCGATTAAAGGGCGGTTAGTAATTGAGGTGTGATCGCCAGGAGCATTACCTTTCGGTCCATGTGCTCCGCAGGAGTGTAGGAAGTGATCGCGCGTTCTGTGGGAGCGGGAAATGCTGGTTCCTCCTTCTCTTTCTCCGGCCGGCCAGAGGAAGAGAGCCCGGTACTCTGCACGCGGAAATGTGGTAAGGATCTATGGCAAGAAAAGACAAGACAGAAAACAACCCGATTAGAACTATAACATGCAGAATCTATCCATGAAGATGTAAAAAACTAGCTAAAATCGGGGGGAAACGCACCGGACGGGTGGTGGGGAGGGAAGGTGACCATATGTTATGGCCACCCACCTCCCGTTTTTTTTTGGAAACCTCTGGTGGGTAGGAACTACTAGGTCATCTTACATGCATGCATGCAAATGAGGGTGCTCGTGTGTGTGAAAAGTAAAATAATATGCCAAAAGTGAGAGAGAAGAGTGAGAGGGAGAGAGAATGCTACAGTATGGATGGAAGTGACGATGCGATGAAATGAATAGGAAAGAGTAAAGAAGGAAAAGGTTAGGAAGACAAGCCCATCATTTCGGAGTGCGGAGGATTCTCCTTGACGCTAACTCCTTGTCTGCCAACTTCGCCTGAGCCTTCCCTCTAAATCTCCTCCTTAACCTCCAAGAAAATCCTTAACGCCAAAGAAGGTCCTTAACCCCGTGCTCGAGAGGATGTGGGGGGTTTAAATAGGTGAGGGGAAAATAGGAGAAAACAGGGGTCTAAATCCCCGTAAATCAACCTTCAGCCAATAGGGAGTGGTCAAGGGTCGGAGGTAGTGCGCGCGGCAGTCGCCGGAGTGGGGAGTGGTCGGAGTAGTGGGGGACGAGGGCGGCGAGTAGAGAAGATCGTGGGGAAGACGCGGTCAAGGGGGTGGTTAGGGAGTGGACGGCCAGG
Source organism: Zantedeschia hybrid cultivar (assembly GCA_030544215.1). Taxonomy (NCBI): domain Eukaryota; kingdom Viridiplantae; phylum Streptophyta; class Magnoliopsida; order Alismatales; family Araceae; genus Zantedeschia; species Zantedeschia hybrid cultivar. The sequence goes on from JARZZO010000009.1 coordinate 50,737,312, forward strand.
CAACATGCCTTCCACTCCTGTGGAAGGCCAGGTAGCTGGCCTTTCACGAAGTGGTGGAAGTCGGCCCGGTTGGCCTTCGAAGGTGGTGGAAGGCAAGGGGTGGCCTTCGAAGGTGGTGGAAGGCAAGGGGTGGCCTTCGAAGGTGGTGGAAGGCAAGGGGGCTGGCCTTCGAAGGAGGTGGAAGGCAAAGGGTGGCCTTCCACGAAAAGGTGGTAAAAAGCAAAAAGGTGAGCAAAAGGTGGAAGGCAAGGGGTGGCCTTCGAAGGAGGTGGAAGGCGGACTGGCTGGCCTTCGAAGGAGGTGGAAGGCAAGGAGTGGCCTTCCACGAAAAGGTGGCTAGAGTCGGGGATTTGGTTAATGGGCTTAGTTGCTAGTGGGCTGAGATGGCTAAATGAGGGGATTTTGGTGATGAAGGGCTAATAATGGATGGGACTCATGACCAAAAGGGTGGTCCAAAATCGGTGTCTACACCTACCTAGATCAGTTTGTGGTAGTATTCGTAGATGATATTTTGGTATACTCTTCCTCTGAGAAAGAGCATGCCACACATCTTCAGATGGTATTGCAGGTTTTGAGAGAGTACCAACTCTATGACAAGTTTAGTAAGTGTGAATTATGACTGGATAAGGTGCACTTCCTGGGGCATGTAATTTCTGGAGATGGCATTGCAGTGGATCCAGCCAAGATTGAGGCAGTGATGGACTGGAGCAGACCGACAACAGTAACTGAGATCAGGAGCTTCTTGGGGTTAGCAGGATATTACAGACAGTTTGTCCAAGGTTTTTCTTCGATAGCGACCCCCTTGTCGAGGTTGACTTGTAAGGGAGTTCGTTTAGTGTGGACCGAGGAGTGTGAGCGGAGTTTCATTGAGTTGAAGACTTGCCTCACTTCGGCTCCAGTGCTGGTACTTCCATCAGGTTCCGGTGGATTTGTGGTTTACTCAGATGCATCTCGGCGAGGTTTGGGTGCGGTTCTGATGCAGCATGGTAAGGTTGTGGCCTATGCTTCTAGGCAGCTGAAGAAGCATGAGGAGAACTATCCCACTCATGACTTAAGAGTTGGCAGTTGTAGTATTTGTACTGAAGATCTGGCGGCACTATTTGTATGGAGAGAAATTTCAGGTTTTTACTGATCACAAGAGCCTGAAGTATGTATTCACGCAGAAGGATCTGAACTTGAGACAGCGCAGGTGGATGAAATTTATCAAGGATTATGATCTCAACCTTTCTTAGTATCTGGGCAAGGCAAATGTGGTGGCAGACGCCTTGAGTCGGAAGACGGTCGTGTCATATCTCGTGGTTCAAGAATGGAGGCTATATGAGCAGGTGGTGGAATCTTCCTTTAGGGTTCCACGAGAGGCTGATAGAGCCGTGTTGGCCAGCTTAACTGTGAGGCCAGTAGTGTACCATGCCATAATCGAAGCTCAGAGGGTAGATGCAGAGTTACTGCAGGTTCTCCAAACACTAGAGGTGGAGCTGTGGGATGATGGTACAGTCAGGTTTAGAGGCAGACTCTATGTCCCAGCCAAGGAGGACGTACGCAGGAGTGTCCTGGATGAGGCGCATCGTTCCATATATGCAGTATATCCCGAAACGACTAAGATGTATCATTGTTTGAGGAGGCACTTTTGGTGGCCCGGTATGAAGAAGGACGTGGCTGATTATGTGGCAAGGTGCCGGACTTGTCAGCAGGTTAACACAGAACACCAGAGACCAGGAGGGTTGTTGCAGCCTTTGCCGATCCCAGAATGGAAATGGGAACTCGTAACTATGGACTTTGTAATGGGATTACTTGTGTCCCCTGGCAGAAGAGACGCGATCTGGGTCATTGTTGATCGATTGACCAAGTCGGCACACTTTCTGGCTATTAGGAAGGACTGGTCAGTCGGCAAGTTGGCTAAGTTGTTTGTGGATAGGATCATCTCTCTGCATGAGGTGCCCTTATCCATCGTGTCAGATCGGGATCCGAAATTTACTTCTAGATTCTGGAAGAGTTTTCAGATGGCCTTGGGCACGCAGTTATCCTTCAGCTTGGCTTATCATCCCGAGACTGATGGGCAGTCAGAGAGGACCATTCAGACACTGGAGGATATGCTCAGGGCATGTTGCCTAGACTGGGGAGGTTCTTGAGAGCAGCACTTGCCTACAGTGGAGTTTGCCTACAACAACATTTATCATTCTAGTATTGGCATGGCGCCTTATGAGGCATTGTACGGGCGACCGTGTAGATCTCCTGTGAATTGGTTTGAGATCGGTGAGAGGCAGATAGCAGGGCTAAAGTTGGTACAACAGTGTACTGAGGTTGCCAGAGTGGTGCAGCAGAGGTTGACTACAGCTCAGAGCAAACAGAAGAGTTATGCAGACATCCGAGGAGACCGCTTGAGTTTAAGGTTGGGGACCATGTGTTTCTCCAAGTCTCACCCTCTAAGGGTGTGATGAGATTCGGGAAGCGAGGTAAGCTGAGTCCGCGATATCAGCTTTTCCCATTCTTGCTCGAATTGAGGAAACGGCGTATCAGCTAGCCTTGCCGCCCAGTCTTGCAGGAGTGCACGATGTGTTCCATGTTTCTTTGCTGAGGAAATATGTTCAGGATCCATCTCACGTTTTGGATTTTTCAGAGTTGGAGGTCACTGAGGACTTGTCCTTTCCAGAATTTCTAGTACATATTGAGGATCGCAAGGAATAGGTCCTTCGGAACAAGGTTGTTCCTCTGGTTAAGGTGATTTGGCAGCATCGCTCCGGGGGCGAGGCGACCTGGGAGCGCGAGGATGAGATGCGGGAGCAGTTTCCCTACCTTTTCTCGTGAGTTATCTTGTGAGCTTGTACCATTATTTTCAATCTCGTTAATTGGTAGCAGATAATTTCGGCGACGAAATTCTTTTAAGGGTTGGAGAATGTAAGGATTGAGGTTTAGGATCCGGTTATCGGGTCAGTTTCGGGGTCGGATCCCTTAGTTTGGGCCCTGGTGGGGCTGAGACTTAGTCAAGCTCGACGCGGTTCAAACGGTGTCCATCAATGTGGACGTGTTTTAGGCTGTGCCACGTGCGCGCCACGTGGGCTGGCCTTGGGGCGCGAGTGTACTGCCCCGGTCTTATCGTCTGAATGATGTCTTGTATGGACGACACCATTTAGAGTACGACCCTGGTTTGTCAGTGTACGGCCCGGTCTTGTCGTCTGAATGACGTCGGGCTTGCACGACGCGTTTTCCCCAGCTTCTGTTTGACCCTGCGAACCCTCCCTCCTTTCCCTCATTCTCTCCTTTCTCTTCCCTCCGACTCTCTGGTGAACCCTAAGCCCTCTCCTCCCTTTCCTCTCCCCATTCCTCCTCTCCCTCCACTCCATTAACCTCCCAACTTCCTCCACTACCACCACCACCTCCTTTGCGGCGCATTTCTCTCCGGACGGCGGCCGACGTCCCGGCGGAGTAACGGCGTCCACGGCGGTACCGGCGGGGGCGTGTGGCGAGGCAGGATGGCGGCTTGGAACTAGGAGGAGTTCGAGTAACCGGTAGGGTGACGATCCCCGTTGTATTGTGTTTAAAACCATGTTTTTCCCGCTTTGAAGCATGTTTAGGGGGGTTTTGGGGATGAAAACACTAATTGCATGAAATGAGAAATTGGGGATTTTAATGGGCATTTAGGTTCTTCTCCTCATTCTCCACTTTTTTAGTGTTTTTACACGATTTGAGGGAGGAAATCCCAACCCGCGGATTGGGAGATGGCGGAGGAAGAACCTGTCTGTAAGGGTTAAATGGCGTAAGGGGAGAGCGACGCCATTTAGAAAGGCGGCTTCCATCCGCGACGTGATTTAGCCCAAATAACAGACTCTGTCTCTGGACTGATGAAAAGCAGCGATGCCTTTTGAACGGCGACTTGCATGCACGACGTGTTTTAAGTGAAATCACCCTGAAGCCTGTCTTTGTTTCTGTTGTTATCAGGCGACTAGGGACAGTGACGCCTTTCAAAAGGCGGCTACATATGGCGACGCGTTTTAAGGCCATTTCCGAGGCTCATTTTATATGAACTAGTTTAGGAGGCTTGGATGACGTCGGCCATAGGCGACGCGATTCAAGACATAATCACATTAATTCATACTATTAACATGTATTTACATTGTTAGATAGTTTGATTGAATGCATACTTGAAACCGTACTCGATGATGAGGATTTTTATGTAATCGGATCGCATTGTGTTGTGTTTCGTGCGACCGTGGACCTAGAGTGACAGTTGTAGCGCTTAGGCACCCTGTGTCAGTGTGGGAGGGACACAGCGCCGGTGTAGGAGTGGTGGGGTGACGCCTAAAGAGAGGGTCACCTGGTGTACCCAGAGGTTAGCTAGTACCGATGTAGGAGTGGTACCTTTGGAGTGTCACTCGTGCTGGGGGAAGCAGAAACCACCTAGAGCCAGTTGGGCCGGAGTAGCTAGTGTGCTATCCGAGGGGTTACTGTTTGGCCTTAGCGGGTCGGTGTTTCCCACGTTCGGCCTTGTGGTGGGCGTGTTTTGCCGAGACGCTGGTTGTGGGTTCCGTAGTAAAATGGTTTTAGAATTGTGCATGTTATATTTCGATTGCATGTGTTTTATATCGAAATTTAGGAATTGTATTTACTGCTTTACTTGCTTAAATTATCTATACTTGTGTTGCTACACTTATGGGTGCGTGAGTGGGCGGTGGGGATCGAAGGATCCCTACTGAGTCTTTTCGATGAGACTCACCCATGCGGTTTTCAGGTGAGGGTTCCAGGCTGGCGTAGCGAGGAGAGTACTGTCTTGGGTTGCGCACCAGCAGCCGCTGTTCTGGGGTATGCCCCGATGTAGTTGTTATTTTATTTTCTGGCCTATATGCTTAATTATTTCTTTTCAGTTGGAGTATGTAATTATTTGCTGAGTCGAGTTGCATTATAATAATTTTTAATTCTTGCACTTCCTTTTCAATTCAATGCGATGTGAATGTTTAGCTTAGTTTATTATTTATTTCCCAGACTAATCTAGATCCTGGTTTGGCTCCAAATTAACGATTCAGTACCCATTTTGTAATCGGATCCCTGATTATAGGGTGGCAAGTTGTTACAAATTCAATGCCTTCTACTTACTAGAACCTACAAATCTTATGCGAATGTATCACCTTACTGGAAAGCAAGTTCATCGAAGTCTGAGTCACTACGTAGATGTTGACAGTCGTTTTTGATCCGACCGATTTGTTTTGGATTTTTGGTTTGCTTGTTTGATTTGGTTTGTTTTAATTGATCATCTAGTTTTGTAGACTAGATATTGACTCGCCCATGGAAAAGGTATTCATGCGGGTTCGGATGAATCTTCCTTGTCAGTAAATAGGCTGACGGTGATTCCATCCTGCTGCGACAAGAAAACCCTTTGATTTCCTTTCCAAAGCTGGCTTTCTAGATGGCTCCTTGCAGTGTAAAAGTCTCACTTGTTTCATTTTATTTACTCTCATTTTATTTACTCACATATTATTCGCGGGATGATCGACTTCCTTCCCCTTTTCTCCTATACTATTTTTTTTTGTTTTTTAACATTATTAATGGGCATTGTTTACATGCTTTTTACAAACGTTGTTCATGTGTACTATTCATGGACACTGTTCATAGGTACTATTCACATGTACTATTTATAGACACTATTCACGGGTACTATTCATGGACACTGTTTATGGGTACTATTCACATGTACTATTCATGGACACTGTTCATGGGTACTATTCATGGACACTGTTCATAGGTAGGCCCCACTAAGTGTCAATGATTTAAATTGTGTCAAGGCGGCTATGGGCGGACGGGGTATTATTTCGTCCCATTACTCGCTGTTGTACATTGATATGGTCACAGGCTGACAAGGCTATGGCTATCACTCGGCAACTTGTAGTTATATATGGAGGTAACGACAGGCTACCGAGCCTTCATCATCACTCGACGACACATTGCTTGTGCACCGGAGTGCTAGTGAGGCGGCGGGGTTTCGACATCACTCGTCGACACATCACTTGCGCACCGGAGTGGCAGTGAGGCGGCGAGGCTTCAATATCACTCGTTGACACATAACTTGCACACCGGAGTGGCAGTGAGGTGGCGAGGCATCGAAATCACTCGTCGACACATCACTTGCACACTGGAGTGGCAGTGAGGCAGCGAGGCTTTGACATCACTCGTCGACACATCACTTGCACACCGGAGTGGCAGTGAGGCGGCGAGGCTTCAATTTCACTCGTCGACACATCACTTGCTCACCGGAGTGGCAATGAGGTGGTGAGGCTTCAATAATTATAACTTGATCATAGGCACTGGACGGCATGATCCCGGGTTACGCCGCCATGACTTGGCGGCATGGCTGATGATTGTAACCATGCTGCCACGACATGACGGTGTGGTTAGGAATCATAGCCACGCAGCCAAGGCATGGAGGCATGGTTAAGGATTATGCCGCCTGGACCTAGCGGCATAGTCATGTACCTTGGGAATGAGAGGTGAGGGATTTTCTTATAACTTCACCACTTCGAACTAACTTCTCACCAATTATCATCTCTTCTTTTCCAACCACCTATACAAGGTAGGGGGCAGCTATTTATAGAAATTTCAACCAATAAGGGGCCGCAAAGTGGCGGCTTACAATTGGTTCTTGGAGGCGGGCCATGCCCATTTGGCGAAGCTTCATTGGTCCAAGTCCTCGGCCGTATGATTGGTCCATTTGGCTATGTCGAGGCGATGACGTGGTGGCGATGACGAGGCGATGAAGATCTATGTGGTGCTTCATCATTGGACCATGTGGGCATGTGTGGGGCCCACTTGAACTCAAAAAATATTTTTTTATGTACATCGCAGCCTGGGGGTATGCCGCCACGAGTGGGCAGTGGAGCGGGGGGAGCAGCAGCCCCTTACTGGGCCCTGCCGCCCACAAGGGGCAGCAGACCTTTGGGTTCTGCTGCCTCTTGTGGGCAGCAGACCCATTGTAAGGATTGAGACTTTCGGATCCGGTTTTCGGAGTCGGACCCTGTAGTTCTGGCCCTAGTGGGGTCTCGGACTCTGTGTTGTTTCGCGTCGAGCCTGCGAGACGCGGTTTAAACGGCGTCCACCGTCGCAGACGCGTTTCAGGTTCTGCCACGTGGGTTGGCTTTGGGCCGCGAAGAGTACGGCCCTGTCGCATCATCTGAACGGCGTCCACATAGGACGACGCCTTTCAGACTGCGACTCTGGGTGTGTCAGAGTACGGCCCTAACATGTCGGCTGAACGGTGTCTGCGTCGATCGACGCGTTTCAGAAACTTGTCAGAGCGGCCGTCATATCACCTGATAGGCGTCCGTGGATGTTGACGCGTTTTAGCCAGCCTCTGGTTAACCCCGCGAGCCCTCCTTCTTTCCCTCATTTTCTCCTTCTCCCTTTCTCTCTTTCCCCTCTGGCGAACTCGGCGGCGATCCTCCTCCTCCCTCTTTTCCTTCCACCATTTCACCTTTCCCTCCACTCCATCCTCTACCTAGCTCCTACCACTACCACCTCCACCTCCACTGCGGCGTTCTACTCTCCGGACGGCGGCCGATGTCACGGTGGAGCAAGGACGACCACGGCGGTACCGGCGGCGGCGTGGGGCGAGACAGGTGGACGGCTTGAAGCTCGGAGACGTCCAAGTATCCGGTAGGGTGACGGTTCCCATAGCATCGTGTTTAAACCATGTTTTTCCCCGTTTAAGCATGTTATGGATCTTTGGTTTTGAGGGGGGGGGGGGTAGAATGAGCATGTTTAGGTGTTCTTTTGATGATATGGGGGATTTACTATGAATGTGGTTTCCTATGGATTGTATTGCCCCTCTTTCTCCTCCGTTTTTGAGTGATTTTGGGGTTGTTTGGGTTGAAAAGGGAGCCCTCGGGCTCATGGCAGACTCTGGTTCCTGGGGTTGAAAGACGTCGTGCATGGACGACGCCTTTTTGAAGGGCGTCGGGCCACCACGACGCCTTTTAGACAGGAATCGCCTGACTGAGAGTCTGCCAGTTCGGGATTCTGGGACTAAAAGACGTCATGGGTGGTCGACGCGTTTTTGAATAGCGTCGGGCAACCATGACGCCTTCTAAGGCAGAAATCCCCTGGGTAATTTATTTGGAATTTATGGATTTCTGTGCTAAATGGCGTTTGAGGATGTCGACGCCTTTTGAAAGGCGACCACTGGTGTCGACGCCTTTTAGGGCCTGATTCTGAAGACTGTTTTACATGAACCTGTACATGGAGCTTGAATGGCGTCGGCTTTGGGCGACGCGATTCAAGACAGAACCTCACTAATTCATGCCAGTAAAATGTGTTCATACTGTTAGACGGATGATTAGTGCATGTTTTAGTGTACCCGGTAGAGATAGATTCTTCATGACCGGACGATACTACATGTGTGTTATGCGATCGCGGACTTTTCACGTGACTGGATCGTACTGTGCTGGGTTTTGTGTTACTGTGGACCTGGAGTGACATTGTAGCACTTTATCACCCTGTGCTGGTGGGGGCGTGAGCACAGCGCCGGTGGGGGCGTGGGCGGGGTGACACCTAGTGAGAGAGGGTCACCTGGTGAACCCCGGGGTCAGCTAGTACCGGTGTCGGAGTGGTACATTCGGAGAGTCACTCATGCTGAGGGAAGGAGTAGCCACCTGAGCCGGTTGGGCCGGAGTAGCTAGTGTGCTATCCGAGGGGTTACTGCTTGGCCTCAGCGGGTCGAGGTTTTCCCACCGTTGTTGGTGTGGTTGGCGAGCTCTACCGAGACGGCAGTTGTGGATTCCCTAGTCGGCTGGTTTAGAATATGCATGTTTATTATATTTTCGATTGCATGTGATTCCACGTTGAGAACTAGGAATTGTACTTACAACTGTGCTCGTTACTTTACCGTTAGCTGTACTTTGCACTTGTGGGTGTGTGCGTGGGCAGTGGGGATCGAGGGATCCCTACTGAGTCTTGTTTTGAGACTCACCCCTGCGGTTTTCAGGTGAGGACTCCCAGCAGACCTAGGGCGGCGTGTGCGGCCGCGTGTTGAGCGCCTTCAGCGGTTGTTCCGGGGTATGCGCCGATGTAGTTGTTATTTATTTCTGGCCTGTATGTTTAATTATTTCTTTTCAGTTGGAGTATGTAATTATTTGCTGTATCGAGTCGCATTGTAATAATTTTAATTCCCGCACTTTCATTTCAATTCAATGCGATGTGAATGTTTAGCTTAGTTTATTATTTATTTCCTAAACTTACTAGATCCTGGTTTGGTTCCAAATTAATGATTCGGTACCCATTTAGTAATCGGATCCCCGATTATAGGGTAGCGGGTCGTTACACCCATGACTTGGTTCTGCCGCCCACAAGGGGCGGCAGGCTCCTTTGGGCTTGCCTCGGGGTAGCATGGTATGGGGTTTTTTATATTTTTTTAGACCCTAATTTTCTGATTTTGGGATTTTTTGGTGGTTTATTTAATTATTTTTTATTTTAAGGGGATTTGGGTACTATTCACGCGACAGTGCACTGTAGCAGTACTGTTCATGCCCTCTTTACAGTAGCAGTACTGTTAATTTTTTCATTTTAAATAAGAAATTTGCGGTCCACAAAGTGCCCCCTACGAGCCATTTGCCAAAAGCGGAAGCAGAGGGAAGTGGCTCGTGTGTTTGACGTTTTACTCTCAAACTTGAGCGTAATTATGCTGCTGCCATTGGGGAGCTCTATAAATTCAGCAGGAGGGAAGAGCAGTTCATCATCGTTTGTCTGAATTTCGCCAGGCTGCCTTTTGCATCTTCTTTGGTGAGTAGAGGCGTGGTAGTGGTTTGAAGCTATGCTGTTAGGTAACGGAGCTTGAAGATATGCCGCCGAAGTTGGAGTCCTGACGTTATGCTGCTGGGACTTGGCGGTGGAAGCTTGATGTCATGCCGCCAAGTGTCAGAGGCAGAGTTTAAAGTTGTGCTGCCCAGATTTGGAGGCGAAGATGTCATGCCACCAAGCATTGCAGGCGAGCTTGGTGTTGCACCGCCAAGTCTTGGAGACAAGCTTGATGATATGTCCCCAAGGCTTGGAGGCGGAGGCTTGATGTTGTGCCGCCAAGTCTTGGAGACGAGCTTGATGATATGTCGCCACGGCTTGAAGGCAAAGGCTTGATGTCGTGTCGCCAAGTCTTGGAGGCGGAGGCTTGATGTTGTGCCACCAAGTTTTGGAGACGAGCTTGATGATATGTCACCAAGGCTTGGAGGCAAAAGCTTGATGTTGTGTCGCCAAGTCTTGGAGGCAAAAGCTTGATGTCGTACCACCATGTGCCGGGACGAGCTTGTCGCTTTGCTGCCGGAACTTGGAGACATAGATTGTGCCTTCAATTCTTAGCTGAGTGCCGCCAAGTCTTGTAGACGAGCTTGATGCGATGTCGCCAAGGCTTGGAGGCGGGGGCTTGACGTCATACCACCAAGAGCCGGGACGAGCTTGACGCTTTGCTGCCCGAACTTGGAGGCATAGATTATGCCTTCAATTCTTAGCTGAGGCTTGACGCCATGTCGCCAAGGCTTGGAGGCGGAGGCTTGACGTCGTACCACCAAGTGCCGGGACGAGCTTGACGCTTTGCTGCCCGAACTTGGAGGCATAGATTGTGCCTTCAATTCTTAGCTGAGGCTTGACGCCATGTCGCCAAGGCTTGGAGGCAGAAGCTTGTGCATAGTAGATTTGGACTTATGGAGTTTTAATCTGACAGTTTCTTTGTTGATGCAGGTTTCTTCTCTTCACCTTATTTTTCTTGTCATCATGTCTCATTCACGAACCTTTAATTCTGACGAAGTGGGGCCCTCGCGCGAACATGGTAGGGGAAAATCCCTCCGCCAACTTAGTGCGGGAAAAGCCGGGAGAGTTGATAGAAGTATTTCTCCTCCGAGTATTAAATGAAGGATACGATGTAAAGTGCACTGGCTGAAGGTCTCCATGCCATCTTCTATGGCTCAACCAATCTGACCAGAGGAGATGGAGCACCTGAACTTGGGTTACACTTCTGTAGCCCGAAGTGGGTCGGAATCACCCCTAGAGAATGAGGGTCATCTTGAGAAGGAGTTCATAAAATATTCTTCTAAGCAGTATATTTATGTTCCTTCAAAGAAATATCCTGGTCATTATCCAGTAGACCCATTTTTATTGTCTGAAATTGCTCATATTGATGGTATTAGTTCTCGGCGACGGCCTGTCTCTGTCAATCAGCGTCGAGATTTGGAAAAATCAGTCCTGAAGAATCGGGATAGTTTGAGAGGTTTGGTGGCATATACTATCCTTGCTTTTGATATTTTTGATTCACGCCCGGATATTTTGCCACCTGTTGAAATGCAGATTCCTCTGGCACATGATAAGTGGTATTCTTACGGAGCTTTAGTTCCTGCAAATGACGGTAATGTCATAGACCCATTTGACTCCAGATGTTATCTGAGAGATATTATATTGGAGAATAGGCCAAGCTGGTACGGCCTTCTGGCCATAAAGTATGCTCATACACCTTGTATCGGGGCGACTGAATGGTTAGAACGGACTTTGGAAAGGCATGAAGTATTATTGTGTTGTGTGAACATTTATGACACTGTGAAGGCTGCTAGATATGCTTATCCCTACTATTTTGGTTTAATTGAGGCTTTAATAGAACGATATAATTCACGCTGGAATACTTTCATGACTGCCAAAGGGGAGACCACTATAGATCTTGTGGGGTATCCTTATGAAGAAGTCAGCATGTGTAACATGCGAAGGGATATGAGTGATGGGGAAGGTTCGTATCTGCTCCCATTCTGTTGCCGTTATCTGGCTAAAGTTTGGAGAGATTTGAGTCATTTGAAATCCTTAGAGTCCGAAGCTTCGTATAAAGTTGCTTTGACTTCCTGGGTCAGATATTTTTATAAGGGCCCCGTATTGTTATGATCGTCGATTCCCTTTATATGGGAATTCCCCATGTGATCGTTGACAAATAGATCCCTCCAGCTTGCCGAGTTGTGAACCTTTCATAATAGAAGGGCCTACTTATCCTAAGGAATTGGCCGATGTGGTTGACTTGGCGGCTTATCTCGCATATTGGCTTGCCAGTTTTGCATTGCCCATGAGTGATAACACAAAGTTGCGGTCACGTGTTATGGCTCGCATGTCAATTGGCTTGTGGTGTGCAGTTAGCCTTTTCTCCTGCGGCTCTTGCTAATATTTTTTATACTTTTGAATCATGGAGCAGTAAGGAATTTCCAAGGGACAGTCGTCCGACCGCTCCCACTCATTATATCAGTGCGTGGGCTGGCCTTTTGAAGCCTAGGCTTGTCTCTTGCTTGTCTCTTTTCATAGTTCTGACAGGCAGGTCTGGCCACTTATATTACAGTTTTCCAGTGAAGAATTGGAAGGTGATTATCTTACTCAATTGAAATATGGCATGGACACATTAGCTTTTCGTCCAAAGCATCGAATACGAGGGCTTTGTTTTGATCATTCAACCTTCAAGCGGCGTCCTTCTAGCGAAGACACATTTTTCTCTCATCTTGAGTCCACTAGACAGGCGACTCATCCTATTTCAAGCAAGGAATTCCGGGTCGGGTCGGGACCCAGCGATACTGACCTGATCTGATCTGGATTGCCCGGGTCGGTCGATCCAGATGAAGTCCGGCCGGTCCGACTCGGCCGGATTAATATATATATATATATCAGAAAAAATTAGAAAAAATTAGAAAAAAATCAGAAAAAATTTAAAAAAAATAAGAAAAAATTACATACATATTACTCAATTGATGTACAATAAGAATGAATACAATTCATGTACATCCATAAACAATAAACATTAAAGACAACTAACTAACTAATAGATTTTGTTGTGCACTAATTAGAAAATACATTATTGTTGAAAAATACAAGAAAGATCACATTTGTGATCCTTCATCATCTGGCTCATAAGTTTGAGCTGGCGGGCTATAATCTACCAACATGTATGGTGTATATCCATAGCCAAACAAGGAACTTGCGAGGTCTTCGAATCCTCTTTGAATACCTCTAGGTGTGTAAGCTTGTTGGCTTGAATTTTCTCCTGATTGTGTTGGAGGGACAAAAATGCCATACTGTATAGGTGGAGGTCCAGAGTACCCTTCAGTAGTGCTGCTGATGTCTGAATACGGTAGTGTAGGGGGGTGAAAAATGGGCGGGTAAGAAGGTGCATCTTCCCATGCGGGCCAATCACATCCTGCCTGTCTCTGTTGACCTTCAAATCCCCTTTGTTGTCCTTGTCTTTGGCCTTGAGTTCCTTCAGAATGACTCGGAGGTGCGGAGTAATCTTCGTATCCTATGTAACTGCTCCCAAGTGTAGAACCTCCGGATAGTCCAGCAGCAGCAGCAGAAACGCCATCACCATCACCATCTCCATCATCATCATCATCCTCAGTGGAGTCATCACTCCGCACTTGGCTTGTTTTCCTCAACCGCCTTCTTCTATGCCTGTAGGCTTGTATTTCTGCCTCGTACATGCTGGCCAAGTGAGGTGGTAAACCTGGGGTGTCCTCAAGTGTCTCTCCAGTCTGCTGAACTCTCCCTTCTTCTTCTTTTGAACGGTCCACTCGTTGTTTAGACTTTCCTTTTGATTGTTTTCTCTTTTTGCTGTTAGATGACTGCAGTGAAGGTCTCACTGGCTCTTTCTCCTTTCTTCTTTGTGGATCCACCTGAGTAGCTAATCTCCTGAGTGCTGGCTGAGAGGCAGAAGTTCTAGCAGTGTCTGCTAGTGTGGCTGACTTTCGACGCCTCTGAAGAACAAGTGCACCTCCTTCTTGTGTTGTCTAAAATTCAGGATCTTGAGCAACTACTGCATCTAATTCACCTCCTGCCCAACTCCGATCTTCAAGATCAAACTCAGGCTGTGCATCTCTGGCTACTCTGCTCTCCACCCAAGAATGCAGTGGGTGTTCTTCATCTAACAGTTCATCAATATCAATCTAATGTATAGGCTCATCAACTGGTCTGCTAGCAAACTGTATGAATCTCTATCTTTCAAGCCTCTGTCTTTCCTAAATCTGCCTGATTTTTAGGAGCATGTTGTAGTGACAGTGCACCAACTTCTCCAGCCTAGAAACCCCTAATATGTTATGAACCTTCGTGTGAATGAGACTGAATGTACTCCAGTTTCTTTCACACTGACTGGAAGAAGTGGTTTGACTGAGTACTTGCACTGCAACATACGCCAAAGGGTTTGTGGCAGCTTGTCTGTAATTAATCTGGATCCACCATTCAACTATTGAAAAAAAAAAGACGACGACGATATTAATAATGTAGACTGGTAGTCATACATTATATTGAGTATTTCACTATTTATTATGTAATTCACCTGGAGTTGTACTTGTTACTGCAGCCCTGACGTCATCATCTCTATAAATGCTAATCTTCAATTTAAATCTCTCCATCTACAAAATAAATATAAATGACATAAGTTAATGATAGACGCCTGGATTTTCATAAATTCCTACTTTGTATGTTACCTCTGCTAAGGCATCTATTCTTTCATTCGTATTCCTTGATATTCTAGTAATCACGTTAGTTGTGCCTCGAAGGACCTCTCCTCTCCGTCATTATGCACGGTCTCACTATACTGATACCTTGGGTTGAAAAAATATCCTGCATATAAATTATGGTTCATTAGTTATAAAGATAAATGTGATTAAAATTAATAACATACAAATTAATAACATACAATCAACTTGAATAGATGAAGAATTAACCAGCAACATGGAGATCATGATGAAGAGTCGACTCCCATCTATCATCGATGATCCTTCACCATTTGTCATGAGAAGTAGGAAGGCTTTCGCTCAATTGCTCCTTTGCTCTATCCATAGCCTCATACAAATATCCCATGTCATTTTTGTCATTTCCATCAACTAACCTCAAAACATGTACCAGAGGCTCAACCACTTTCAGATAGCGAGAAACCTTATCCCAAAAACTTCTCTCCCCAACTAGCGATTGCATTGCCAACGCAACTTCTTTAGCATCGGCCCTTAGTGTCCCTATATGTGCTAGAAACTCGTCATAGTGGACTCCAACTAACGCTTGTATTTACTCAGGCTCTCTAAAGAGATGAAGTTGGATGCAAATCTGGTAGGGCCAGCACGAAGAAGATCCCGTCCACCTGTATGATCTCTCATCATATGTAAGATCTTGTTGTGACTATAAATAAATCCCGTGATCATCTGACCATGTTGTACCACCTCAGCAACAAAAGGATCTTTATCTATGTCCTCCATCATCAAGTCAATAGAATGTACTGCATAAGGTACCCAAGACAAATGGTGCCTCCTCTGCATCAACAATTTACCGGCTGCTTTGTAGCTTGCTTCGTTGTCAGTGACTATTTGCACAACATTTTCTTCACCAATTTCCTCTACCACATCATCCATCAGCCTGTACAAATAATCAGCATTCTTTATTCTGTTTGAGGCATCCACAGACTTCAAAAAAATAGTGCCCTCGCTACAATACACAAGGAAATTAATCATAGATCTACTTGTGGTCCCTGTCCAACCATCACACATGATGGTACAACCACGCTCCCTCCACACATTTTTGAAGTTGTCGACCCATACCTTCAAGTAATTATACTCTTTTTTTAGCCCAACATCATAAATGTAGTGAGTTGTGGGGGCCTTTACACCAGGCCCAGCATCTGCAATTGCATCCACCATCGTCTGAAAATATGGACTAGATGCTGTATGTGCTGGCATACCTGCATGTAAAAACCATTTCACAATTCCTTTCAAGACATTTTTTGCTGATACCTTGACTCCTTTTAATGCTTGCTTGATTCCAGGCTATCTGGCAAACCTTGATCTGTACAAAAATTGGTCCATAGGAACGCGTGCCACATATGATGTCTGTCCACAACCCAACATAGAACTAGCAGTCCTGCGACCAGAAGAACCCCTAGGAACGAATCTCCCAGGCTGAGAAGCAGTAGGCACTGATCCACCTGATAATCCTATGCCTCTTCACCGGTCTTCATCTTCTCTATTTGTCCGCAAACTGACACGAACAGCTCTGGTGTACTATGCATCACGATCATCTGGATCCTCCTCCTCCTCCTCCTCCTCATCATCTAAATTGATCGAGCGCTAAACAGGTAGACTGTAATCCCTTCGTCTCTGGCGTCCTGATATCTCATCTTGCAACTCCATGTGGGACTGACTCACATCTACTGACGTCTCCTGATATGCCAGCAAGATGATTTTTTAGGCGATAGACTCTACCAGCCATCTCCTTTCCACACCAGTTGCATTTGACCCTCCTCCTAACACTGTCCACTAGTGTGCAATGCTGCCAACCAGGATCAGCACCATGCTGCTCCACATCCTGTTCATGAAGTCCTTGCTTCGCTATATTCCTGTATAACATAAAAACACAAAAATGCAATCAGGTTCATGAAGGGCTAATTTTAACTAATTAACGCTAATAACATGCAATTAATGCAAAAAAATGCACATTTATGTCCTAATAAGTTCAATTGAGTGGTTGGCACACTCAATTGAACCTTAATTACACTAATCATACAAAAGCCCCAATTTTAAATCCCTAATTAGGGATAATTTTAACTAATTAACGTTAATAACATACAATTAATGCAAAAAAATGCACATTTATGTCCTAATAAGTTCAATTGAGTGGTTGGCACACTCAATTGAACCTTAATTACACTATTCATACAAAAGCCCTAATTTTTAACCCCTAATTAGGGCTAATTTTAACTAATTAATGCTAATAACATGCAATTAATGCAAAAAAATACACATTTGTGTCCTAATAAGTTCAATTGAGTTGTTGGCACACTCAATTGAACCTTAATTACACTAATCATACAAAAGCCCCAATTTTTAACTCCTAATTAGGGCTAATTTTGGGAATTTTGTCTAATCAACATGCTATTTTTTTTTTAACCTAAATATTAATAGGTCTACACAATATACACAATCATACATAATTTCTAATTTTTTTAGAATTTAAAAAAAGAAAAATAAAAATATACCTAAACTCGGATCGGGATGCGAAAAGAAAATCCGACGTCGACGGCGGCGGTGACGGCGACAACAGCGGCGGCGGCAGCTCCCGGACGGCCGGCTGACGATGACGGGATGAAAACCCCCTCCTTTCGGTCGAGATATCAAAGAAAAGAGAGAGAAAGAGGGAGAGAGAGGAGAGAGAAGAAGATGGTCGGGGGCGAGGGGCCGACGACAGACGGCCGGCGACAGCAGGGGGCCAGCGGCGAGTGGCGGCGGTGGCCGTGGGAGGGGGAGGAGAAGGGGGGAAGGGTGGGTGCCAGCAGCTGGCGCCTGGCTCCCGATCCCCCCACAAGGGGGGATCCAGGAGCGCCCGAACAGGACCAGATCGGGTCCGGACCGGCCGATCTGGCCGGTCCGGCCCCGATTTGGTCCGGTTCGGGCCGATTTCCCCCATTTTTTTTAAATCGGTGGGGGGGGACAGTAAATTCCCCCCCAAATTGGATCGGGACCTACCAATTCCGCTTCGAATCGGAATCGGACGATTCCGCAATCCATGATTTCAAGAATAAGGTATATTGTATCTAGTTTGTCGGATGGACTCCGAGGCTGGTTGGAAAGTATTCGACCTAGTGTCTTAGTATTCAGAAAAGGCAAGGTGGCTTATTTGCAACCTTACTATCCATATAGACTTGCAAGAAACTTTGGCTTTGATCAGAAGATGCCACCGCATGATGTGGAGTTTGCTCTTGATAAAAGAGTGTTTGGTCTTGGCGATGTTGCATATAAGACCATGATATGGTGGAATTATTTCAACGCATAGAGCCTGGGAAGACCTTATGTGTTCCAGAATTGGATCGAATAGGACTTCTGGATATTCAATATGCTAACTGGTGGCATGGACATAGTTATATCTTTCATCATAATGCATAAAGCCTTTGGCGATATGAGATGCGATATCTTACTTCTTCGCATCGTCTGATGTTTAATATCCCCGACAATATTTTGCAAAGGGAATTTCCGACTTTTTAGGAGAATATCAGAAGAGAGAGAGCAGAATTGGAGGAGGCCAAGGCTTCTGGGTCTATACGCGAGGCACCCCCCTTCGCTGTGAAAGATATAGAACTAGCACCCTTGCAACATTATAAATATCCTCCCTTCTCTCAAGAGGAAGTTAATGCAGCTCAGGCATATGCTCGAAAGAGGCGAGAGCAGCTAGAGTTAAAATCCAGGATTGTTACTTCCGAGATAGATAAATATCTTATTTCTCTAGATATAGCACAATGGTCTCTGTATATCGGAGAAATAGAGAAGAAGGTTCAAGCTCGGCTACACCCTAAAAAGCCATATTATTGGCTGGAGCATTTCAATATTGCCTGCAAATTTGGAGGGAAGACGGATCTGGCCACCCCACTCCCCACTGCAACCCCATATCTGATCCGGCTGGGGACTGGTTGAGGTACTTGTGTGAGCAACACAAGACTCTCCGCTATTCAGATGAAGCTAATGTTGTTGTCTGTGCTACTCTTTATGGAGAGGTGACTGATATTATATTGGGAGCCGGGGTAAAGCTGGGCTATTATCATCTTACTTTGATTCCTCAGCCTATGGTTCCCCTTCTATATGAGAGTAAGTATAAGCTTTCTTCCTCCCTTTTAAGAGTTTTATGGTACTATTTTTGTTTATTGCCGTCTATGTTTTATTTGTTTAGGGCCAATTGAATAGTATAAGTGGCCTACCACTTCTCGACGTGTTATTTTGGATGCTAATGGTAATGTGCATCCATCTCCTGCAGCTCGCCCGCCTAAGGTATCATTGTCGATTTCGGTCGAGGCAAGACCTTTTGAGGAACAAAATTTCCAATCTTCCAAGGAACCAAGTAAGTCATTGAATCTCCTGAAATCGAAAAATTCTTCCGGGGCTCGGTCCTCAAAGAAGAGGGTCAAGAATGTTGCTTCCCGCATTGTACAAGGTGCTCAGAAAATGTTATCTGGGCTATTTAAGGAGCATGAAGGACCATCTTCAGCATGCGGTTCCACCGGGCAGTCAACTTCTTCTTTGCCCAGTTCTTCAGGGGGACTGGCCCATGAACTTGAAGGACATATGGGTAAGATTTTGTTGATCGTATAGTTTTGACTCATTGTCTTTGCATATTTCATTGTTATCCCTTTTGTTTATGAATTTTGCAGATCTCCATGCGACTAATTCCTCGCATGTCGGGAGTGAGCTGAGATTATCAGGAAACAATGGATGCGAGGAAGGGGAAATTGTCATGGAGGATACTATTTCCCCTCACATGGGGGGTATGCTAGATGTTGTGGCAGAGGATGACTATTATATGGATAATACAGAATATCAAATTCTGGGTTTGTGGGCAGATGCGCCTGCTTCTTTGCATACGCCTCCTCCTATGTCCGGACTATCAACTCCTTTATGTGATACTGAGGGTACCTTAGCCGGAATAGCAGGAGCCATTTTCTTTAGCTCGGTAGCCTCTGGTGATATTATGGGATCTCCATACATTACTGCGAGCCCTTATATTGATATGCCGGATCTACCGCATATTACCGGGGGATAGGATATTGTTATGACAGAGACTTCCTATACCGCATATGATCCTGATAATCCTGTTATTGATTATCCTATCACTTATCAACCAGCTGAGCCTATAGAAATATCAGGTGAAGAAGAGGCTGATGTTGATCATCCTTCCACAGAAGCTTCTTAAGATGTGAATGAGCCTGTGGAGCCTGATGTTTTGCCAGGGCCGAGTACTCTTGCCCTTACTATTCCATTAAGTATAACGTGGCCAGATGAATTGCCCTGCTTTCGTCGTCCTTTTAGCAGTACTTGTATGAGCTTGATTGAAGAGATGCAGGCTTTATCTAGACGTCGGCCCTTTCCAAAATTGGATACCTGCATTAAGGAATTGTAGTCATTGACTAATCTTTATCATGGATTTGGGTATCCTCGAGACCCATGGATGGAGGCAGTGCAATCCACTTGGGATACATTGGTTTGGTTGCATGAGGAAGAAAATGAAAAATGGCGCCAATCCGAGACTCATCGAGCATAGGAACGGGCCCAGATATCCCGTCAAATTGAAGAAGATAAAGCTCTCTTGTCGGAGGTAAATACTAAGAAGACCATGTGCGACGAAGCTGTAAAATTCGCTTCTGACAGTCGCGAAGCAGTGGCGGAACATCTGACCAATCTTAGGCTAGCATTGTCCAGCTATCGTCAACAAATTGATGAGATCTCTGCCAAGATGCAAAGAGTTACTGAGGAACTGACCAAAGGTGAATGTCTATACGAGACCTGGGTTGAAGATTATGAGGCACTGAAGACCGAACGAGAAGCATTGTGTTTCGAAGCCCATTGTCTTCGTTCGGAGGTCAAACGACTTAGAAAAAGTATTTCCCAATCATAAATAATAGGGTGGTGCAATCTACATAAAAGATGTATAGACTATGCTCTGGCTTTCTTGTTGTAATTTGTCCCAGAAATATGTATAGAAGTCCGTCGTCTACTAGTGTGTTGTTTGTTTGTTATGTATAATGTACCATAATGCCAACTTCTTCTGGTCTTCTTTCTTTCCTTTTACCACAGTGCCCACTTTCGGGTTTTTGCTGGGGTAACTTCCCTTTCCTTTTGCTTGTGCGCCCTTTTCGGGTTTTCACACAGTGGAGTTTCCCAACCTTGCCCGAAGCACCCTTTCGGGTTTTTGCTTCGGCCGAGTATTTGTCCTTTTTGCCCCCAACCTTTTGGCTGGGTCCGTCGGGGCACCCCCCCCCTTTTTTTTTTTTTTTGAGAGAGAGAGAGAGAGACGAAGCGAGATTTGGAGTAAAAGGGGTTTGAGAGTATAAGTATACGATAAGTTGAGGTTCTTTGGGGATTACGAATTTTGGTTTTGAATGACACTTAGGGATTTTGAGGCTGTGCATGTGGGCGGCAGGAAGTGAATTTGGGTCTTTATAGGGCTATGTTTTTAGGTTGACTGGTGGACTTGGGCAGTGGATTGAGGGCTACAAAAGGCCATGATTTGGGTAGTGGACTGAGGGCTCCACAAGGCCATGATTTGGGTGGTGGATTGAGGGCTCCACAAGGCCATGATTTGGGTGGTGGATTGCGGGCTCCACAAGGCCATGATTTTGGTGGTGGATTGCGAGCTCCATAAGGCCATGATTTGGGTGGTGAATTGAGGGCTCCACGAGGCCATGATTTAGGTGGTGGATTGCGGGCTCCACAAGGCCATGATTTGGGTAGTGGATTGCGGGCTTCACGAGGCCATGATTTGGGTGGTGGATTGAGGGCTCCACGAGGCCATGATTTAGGTGGTGGATTGTGGGCTCCACAAGGCCATGATTTGGGTAGTGGATTGAGGGCTCCACGAGGCCATGATTTAAGTAGTGGATTAAGGGATCCACGAGGCCATGATTTAGTGGTGGATTGAGGGCTCCACGAGGCCATGATTTAGGTGGTGGATTGAGGGCTCCACGAGGCCATGATTTAAGTAGTGGATTGAGGGCTCCATGAGGCCATGATTTAGGTGGTGGATTGAGGGCTCCACGAGGCCATGATTTAATTAGTGGATTGAGGGCTCCACGAGGCCATGATTTTAACATCTCTGATCGATGCATTGAGAAGATGCAATCAATCCCAAGGGTTCAACAACTTGACTTTTTGGCTTACAGGAAATGTTGAGGTCCAAATATTTTGTCATTTGTATATACAAGAAGGGGGAATTACAGGGCCAAGACTGCCACTTATATGTATCACCATGTTTTGATGCAGGCACGAGATTACCGTCTTTCTTGTTGTTCATATAGCTCTCCTTCTTCAAAGGGGGTTTCTTGAGGGGCATAAAAAAGCTTCATATGTCTCCCGTTAAGGGGAGGGAATGCCGCCTTACCCTCATGGTCCACCACAGTATATGCACCACCTTCATATACCTTATGAACCACATAAGGTCCGAGCCAGTTTGGGGTAAATTTGCTTTTTGCTTTGGAAGCCATAGCGTCCTTTTGTTTGACCATGACTAGGTCACCCTTCTTGAATATCCTTTCTTTGACTAATTTGTCATATGCGCGAGACATACGCGCTTGATAAAGACGGAGGCTTTGGTAACCGTGTAAACAATCGCCCTCCAAATTGGCCAATTCTTCTAATCGTCTTTGTATAGATGCATCGTGTTGAGATGCAAGTTCATAGTGTGCTGCCACTCGGTAAGATGAGAGCTCAATTTCAATTGGGATGATTGCTTCTGCCCATATACTAAAAAGAAAGAGGAGCATCTTGTGGGAGTTTAATATACCACACGATACACCCAGAGTGTTGGGTTCTCGGGTTCCTCCGGATCTCACGCGCAGCGGAAAAATAAAATAAAATCGGATATCTGTTCCCCTTTCGAAAATCGAAAAAATCAGATTATCGGATAATCAGTTCTTACCGTGTGCGGATTCGAATCTGCAACCGTTCGGTTGCGTTGGTGCGACACCGCAAGCCGCACAACCGACCGGCCTCTAGCGAAGTCCACGCGATCCTCCTAGCGACGGATATCCTCACGTTCCTCGTTCTTCGCAGCCCACGAAACCTCCGCCGGTCGCCGCAACGATTGTCGCAACGTGCGGACGATTTCCAGTCGAACGGGAGTCGGAGAAGCGGCGGAGTAGATCTGGATCTGTCTGGGACGCTAGAGAGAGAGAGAAACAGAGGAGGGGCGGCTAGGGTTAGCAGCAGCTTGGCCTGCTCAGCCTGTTCGCTACATTTTATACTAACCGCGCGGTTTTTCATAAAAACCCCCGTTTTGTATAAAACCCACTTATTTATCCATTGCCTTGAGAATCATTTGCGTGTGACCCTCTAGACCCAATTACTAGTCCGGTTAATAGCCCAATAAACCCAGTGACTCCTCACTGGCTTTATTAATCAATTAATAACCCTTTATTAATTGATTAATCAATCGAATTGATGTCGCACATCGAATTCGATCGGGTCTCCGATCACGTTGGGTGCCAAGCAACACCGCGTGAACCCAGAAGGTATCGGGGTTAAGTAACCCACTCTTGGAACCTTTCCGCCGACAGTTACCGCGTGGATATAATCCTTCATTTGTACAATGCTCTCGAGTCAACTCAGGGTATGACATGCTGTCAAACCCTAACCGGTCGACTCACTTGGATTGGATGCCGCTGATAAATATCGGAAAACTCCTTTCCCGATATAATCTTCTGCCCTGGCCAGGGACTTCCGCGCATCCTTCCTAGAGCATTCTCTCTCTAAGTACCGAGAGCGAATGATTCCTTATTGACACACAATTCCCTTCGACGGTATTCCGATGTACTCAGTCCTTGGCGTTTTAAAATCCCGTGGCTAGAGATTCGTAAACCAAGGTCAAAGCACAAAAGTCCACTAACAAGGTGTCCTTGGTGTCTCAGGTCTGAGGACCATCCACGCAACTGCGACAATAGAATCAAGCTGGTTGACAGTGAGGTACAATACCATCCAGCGATTCAGTCGGATCAGTTCAGTGAACTCATTCTCCAATGAGCACCTATAGATTCGCCTTAGTGTGTCCACACAAGTGACTTATGAGATCAGTCACCCTCATCATATGAGCAGGAGTAATCTGTACTAGTATAACCGGATATTCGATGTCCTTCTCGGATATCTTCCGACTAGGAGTGATTAATAATGTGTTTAAGTGATCTGTCTCATTAGTATGATCTCATCATAATCTGATCACTATAGCACATATTTACGGACTTATGAAATGATAATTAATGCGATTTACACATAATGAATATTATGCCATTATATTAATAAATGAACGAGATTTACATAGTCAGATTGGCTTGTAGGCCATCTAAAACTAACAATCTCCTACTTGGACTAAAGCGAATCACCTTTATACAATAAGCCTATAGACTCTAGGTGATGCTCAAATAGAATTTGAGCCAACGGCTTTGTCAGTGGATCTGCTACATTGTCGACGGATGGAACTCTTTTCACTACTACATCTCATCTGGATATGATCTCTCTGATAAGATGAAAGTGCCTCATAATATGCTTCGATTTCTGATGAGACCGCGGCTCTTTTGCTTGCGCAATCGCTCCATTGTTGTCACACAACAGCGGAACAGGCTCAGAAATGCTGGGAACTACGCCGAGGTCGGTGATGAATTTCTTCAACCATACTGCTTCCTTGGAGGCTTCAGCTGCAGCGATGTACTCAGCTTCAGTCGTCGAATCTGCAGTGGTTACTTGCTTGGAACTCTTCCAGCACACTGCGCCTCCATTCAAAGTAAACACGAATCTAGATGTAGACTTGCTATCATCTGGATCTGACTGGAAACTCGACTCAGTAAAGTCTCGCAGTTTTAAGTCACCTCCTCCATAGACAAGAAACATATCCTTAGTTCTTCTCAAGTACTAAAGGATACATTTCGCTGCCTTCCAGTGCTCTTCGTCTGGATCAGCCTGAAATCTGCTCGTAACACTAAGAGCAAATGTTACATCAGGCCGTGTACATAGCGTGGCATACATAATAGATCCAATGGCAGAGGCATAGGGTATTCTATCCATGAGTGCCCTCTCATCAGGAGTCTTAGGAGACTGCTCCTTTGAGAGACTAATTCCATGTCTCATCGATATGAGACCTCTCTTGAAATTTTTCATGCCAAACCTGTTGACTATGGTATCTATGTACAAGAATTGGATTACTCCAAGCATCCTCTTTAATCTATCTCTATAGATCCGTATTCCCAAGACGTAGGATGCTTCTCCCAAATCCTTCATGGAGAAGTTTCATGACAGCCAGATCTTTACTGATGACATCATAGCTACATCATTCCCAATGAGTAGTATGTCATCTACGTAAAGAACTAAGAAGGTGACTGCGCTCCCACTGGTCTTCTTGTACACACAAGGCTCATCTTCATTCTTAATGAAGTTATAAGACTTGATAGCCTCCTCAAATCTTATGTTCCAGCTCTGAGAAGCTTGCTTCAGTCCATAAATGGACCTCTGAAGCTTGCACACTTTATCTGGAGATTCTTTGGATGTGAAACCTTCTGGTTATATCATATACACTTCTTCCTTAAGGTTATCATTGAGGAAGGCAGTCTTCACATCCATCTACTAGATATCATAATCAAAGTGTGCAGCAATGGCGAGTAGAACTCTAATCGACTTTATCATGGCAACTGGTGAGAAAGTCTCGTCATAGTCAATTCCTTGCCTTTGAAGATATCCCTTTGCCACCAACCTTGCCTTATAAGGAGTCGATCCGTCCATCAACACCGATCTTTCTCTTAAAGATCCACTTGCAACCGATGGGTACAATACCCTCGGGCAAGTCCTCTAAGTTCCAAACTTGGTTGGTGTACATGGACTGGATTTCTGAGTTCATGGCTTCTCGCCATTTCCCGGATTCTGGGCCTTCTATGGCCTCCTGGTAGGTTTTAGGATTATTATCCTCATTATATTCTACCTTAGACTCACCTTCAGTGATATCTCCTACATATCGTTCGGACAGTCTAGGTACTCTACCAGATCTACGAGGCTCATCTGTGTGTACCTGAACAGATTCAGGAACTGATATCTCATCTGATGATAATGCAGCTGTTTGGGGATCTGGAACCTCTTCCAGTACTATTTTACTCCTACTGTGCTCCTGGAGAAGGTATTCCTCTTCCAGGAAGACAGCTTTCCTGGCGACAAACACCTTTTGTTCACCAAGATGGTAAAAGTAGTATCCAAAGGTTTCCTTTGGATATCCCACAAACCTGCATTTATTAGTTAGTGATTCCAGTTTGTCTGGATCATGCCTCTTGACATGATCAGGACAACCCCAGATTTTAACATGTTTAAATTCTGGTTTCTTGCCTTTCCATATCTCATATGGAGTAGAGGCCACAGACTTGCTGGGTACTCTGTTCAGTAGGTATGCTGCTGACTCTAGAGCATACCCCCAGAGGGACACTGGTAATCCTGAAAAGCTCATCATGGATCGCACCATGTCCAACAAGGTGCGATTCCTCCTTTCCGATGCGCCATTCATCTGTGGTGTATATGGAGGGGTTAGCTGAGAAAAGATACCATTATCCTTTAAGAATTGTGTGAAATTAGTACTCAAGTATTCTCCTCCTCGATCTGATCGAAGAGCTTTAATACTCTTTCCTAACTGCTTCTCTACCTCATTCTTGAACTTCTTAAATTCTCAAATGCTTCCGACTTGTACTTCATTAAGTACACATAGCCGAATCTTGAGAAGTCGTCGGTGAACGTGATGAAGTATGATAACCCACTTTTAGTTTGGGTGGACATGGGACCACATACATCCGAATGTATTAGTTCAAGATTGTCCTTGGCACGTTCTCCATGTCTAGTAAACGGAGATTTTGCCATCTTTCCCATAAGGCATGATTCACATGTCACAAACGATTCGTAATCGAATGCTGTTAAATAACCATACTTGTGCAACCTTTGCAACTTGCTTTTACCAATATGCCCAAGTCTACAATGCCACATGTAGGCTTGGTTCGCACAATTCTTGCTCTTCTTAAGAGCATTATCAATTTGAAGATTGTAATAAGAAACATCTAAGAGATATAGACCGTTGACCAAAGATGCCGAAGCTATTGATTTATTACCATAATAAATCGAACAACTTCTATTCTAAATAGTCAACCTATATCCTATCTTGTCCAAACAAGATATTGATATGATGTTCTTTATTATGCTAGGAACATAATAACAATATTCTAATAGTAAGGCGTCTCCTAATGGAAGCCTGAGGTCTGCTGTCCCAACAGCAATTGTCGCAACTTTTGCGCCGTTTCCTAGCCTCAATTCTACCTCGCCTTGTCTCAGCTTGCGCTTACTTGTCAGCATCTGCGCATCATGATAGATATGAGAAGCACAACAAACCACTAATTCTGGTCTAAGCTAACCATCGTTACGCGACGAACATAGATTTGCATGCAGCCCTTGTAGATAACACAACAAAGCTACATGGTTCCTCTACCCCGATCATATAGGCATCTAATACTATAGCCATAGTTTCTCCTCCCAATTAAACAGGCCTTGTGGATAGCACAACAGACCTATCTAAAGTGATTCGAATCCTATGACTATAACGATGGTGGACCACGCGGTAAGTTCTTAACTACTCGCGTTACGGCTTAGAATTTATCTGAGGGTATTTAGATAACTTTTATCTTGGTCTCTCCTAGGTGATAGTATATAAATATATCGTATATATTTACTAAATACTATACCTGTTTTGATTCATAATCAAAAGAAAAACAATGTATCACATACATGTCTAGTGTGGTCATGGATAGCACAGTGGATTTGACTGGAGCCAACAGTCAAACGCACACACAATCTAACATAACATTTACATTAGGTAAACTTGCAAACACATAGGCAAGAGATCTCCATCATATCGCCTTCCTGGTTGTATCTGTGGATCGTCCTCGCTCCTTCCTCAGTTACCTCGATCATATTATAATAAATTCTAGAATTTACATGTAATTAGAAGAGAACCTTATGGCGAGTATAAGAGAGAGGGAGGTAGAAATACATCGGAGTTCGAGAGAGGGAGAGGTACGTAGACCTCTAATTATTGACAATTAATAAATAACCATATATCCACGATCTACATAATCCATTCATCACATGAATAATTAAATAAGTATATATCCATGACCACGGTGTGTTTTAAACATCCCACACATGATTCAGCGCATCACATGGCTAAAATAAAAGAGTTTTTCAAAATTAATAATTTTGGCTTTCAAAAAGCTGGGATCCAATCAAAATTGGTATTTGAATTTCGAAAACACTTTTAATTAACTTAAGCATGCAATTAAATCAAATTTAAAAGCATTAAAGATACATCACATGTGCATACACTCCAAGTTAATAATTCCAGATTATTCCATGCCATTAGAACAATTCTAATAATTAAATAATCTAACACTTAGATTAAACCACATTAATAATCTAACAATTAGACTGTTAATAACCAATCTAACTCTTAGACTAGTCTAACAAAGTTAAATTGATAATTAACATTAATTGACTAATCTAAGTGTTAGGTTAGTAGTTAATAATTAATTATAGTTGATTATTAATTTAAGTGTTAAATTATTAATTAACTCTTAAATCAATAATTAACACTAATTAATTAATAACTAATTAATCTAACTCTTAGATTAGATAATTAAAGTTATCATTAATTTGACTATTAAATTAATGACTAACAATAATTATTTAAGGACTACTAATTTAACACTTAAATTAGTCATCTAAGTTAATTATTAATTTAACAATTAAATTAATAACTAACTCATTTATTAATTAACAATTAGATGAAATAATAGTTAATAATCTAACTTTTAGATTAATAAATATTAATCACTAATTTAACAGTTAAATTAGTTAAATCAAATTTAATTATTAGTTAAACATTTAATCTAATAATTAACTCTAATTGATTAAAACTAATTGTCAATTAACATGATTAAAACATTAATGCCCAAATTAATATAACTAGATAATAATATAAATTTTAAAATAGATTTTAACCTTAAATTAAAATCCAGTCTTCTTTTATTAAATGGGCCATCTGGGTTTAATTTTGGGGTTTAAATGGGTTTTAAGTGGGAATTCACAAGATGGAGCTGGGCTCAGCCTATAAGCTGAGTCATGGCCTGAGCCATGATCCGGACAGGGTTCAAACTAGGCCCCAGCCCTGGCTCGAACCAGGTCTAGGGTCGGCCCGGCCCAGTCCGGTCTGCCCCACATAGGCCCGGTAGGACCGGCACCTTCCTCCCAAACGCACCCTAAGCCCTAATGGCTATTGCAGGGATCTTCAAGGCGGCAGGAAGGGGACAGCAGCGCCGCTGGCGGCCGGCCCTGGCTCCGCCGGCGTCGCCCCCAGGGCTGGCGAGGCCCCCCGGTGCCAGCATCCCCCAAAACCAGTGGTCCGAGCCCCATAACTTTGGGATTTTTTCTGGTTTGCAGGTTTTTAAAACCGTGGGAAGGAGAACTAGGTCTGGACTTTGCAGTCCTCCAAGGCCTCTTCCGCTCTGGCACTAATGTGCGGTGGACAGTGGTGACTATCACTTTGAGATTCGGGGATCTGGCCCACCATCCCAACACTTGAGAAGCACGTACGAAGCCGGCGAAAACTCCTCATTCTTCGTCCCACGAAGAACACAAAAACCCCAAAAATAATTTCAAAAATTGCAGAATATTAATCAAATTAATTTGTGTTCATCGTATGAACACAGATCTAGCAAATAATCGAACATACGGTATGGAATAAATCATGAAATAGTTAATTTCGGAACATGAAATGGGATGAAAAACAGTGGAACCTGTCTCTGATACCACTGTTGGGTTCTCAGGTTCCTCCGAATCTCACGCGCAGCGGAAAATAAAATAAAATCGGAGATCCATTCCCGTTTCGAAAATCGGAAAAACCAGATTATTGGACAATCAGTTCTTACCATGTGCGGATTCGAATCTGCAACCGTTCCGTTCCGTCGGTGCGACACCGCAAGCCGCGCAAGCACCCGGCCTCTAACGAAGTCCATGCGATCCTCCTAGCAACGGATATCCTCACGTTCCTCGTTCTTCGCAGCCCACGAAACCTCCGCCGGTCGCCGCAACGATCCCCGCAACGCGCGGACGATTTCCCGTCGAACGGGAGTCGGAGAAGCGGCAGAGCAGATCTGGATATGTCTGGGACGCCAGAGAGAGAGAGACACAGAGGAGGGGCGGCTAGGGTTAGCAGCAGCTTGGCCTGCTCAGCCCGTTCGCTATATTTTATACTAACTGCGCAGTTTTTCATAAAAACCCCCAGTTTGTATAAAACCCACTTATTTATCCATCTCCTTAAGAATCATTTGCGTGTGACCCTCTAGGCCCAATTACCAGTCCGGTTAATAGCCCAATAAGCCCAATGACTCCTCACTAGCTTTATTAATCAATTAATAACCCTTTATTAATTAATTAATCAATCGAATTGATGTCGCACATCAAATTCGATCGGGCCTCTGATCACGTTGGGATATTAATCAATTAAAAACTCCTTTCCCGATATTATCGTCCGCCCTGGCCAGGGACTTCTGCGCATCCTTCCTAGAGCATTCTCTCTCTAAGTACCAAGAGCGAATGATTCCTTATTGACACACAATTCCCTTTGACGGTATTCCGTTGTATCCAATCCTTGGCATTTTAGAATCCCGTGGCTACAGATTTGTAAACCAAGGTCAAAGCACAGAAGTCCACCGACAAGGTGTCCTTGGTGTCTCAGGTCCGAGGACCATCCACGCAACTGCGACAATAGAATCAAGTTGGTTGACAGTGAGGTACAATACCATCTAGCGATTCAGTCGAATCAGTTCAGTGAACTCATTCTCCAATGAGCACCTACATATTCATCTTAGTGTCTCCACACAAGTGACTTATGAGATCAGTCACCCTCATCATATGATCAAGAGTAATTTGTACTAGTCTAACCGGATATCCGATGTCCTTCTCGGATATCCTCGGACTAGGAACGATTAAGAAAATGTGTGTTTAAGTGATCAGTCTCATTAGTATGATTTCATCATAATCTGATCACTATAGCACATATTCATGGACTTCATTATGAAATGATAATTAATGCGATTTACACATAATGAATATTATGCCATTATATTAATAAATGAACGAGATTTACATAGTCAGATTGGCTTGTAGGCCACCTAAAACTAACACAGAGTGCTTCATGCATTTTCTCATCCCATTTTCTTTTGTTTCCTTTAACCATCTTTACGAGGAGTTTGCATAATGTGTTATTGAAGGCCTCTGCTAGGCCATTGGCTTGGGGATAATATATAGTGGAAGCCCTCCAATCAATATGAAATTTCTCATCCAACTTGTATATGGTTTTATTTTTGAATGGCGTGCCATTATCAGAGATAATTTGGTGCGGCACCCCAAAACAATAGATAATATTTTGCCTGACAAAGCGGGCAACCACTTCTGCAGTAACTTCTTTCAAAGGCTGAGCTTCTGCCCACCTAGAAAAATAATATGTCGCTGCTAGTATGTATTTGCAACCCCTGGAGGATGGCAACAGAGGTCCCACAATATCCATGCCCCATCTAGCAAAGTGCCAGGTTGTTGCACTGGGATGTAAAGGATTCAGAGCTTTTCTTAGTGTAGGGCCAAAAGCTTGGCATTGAAGACATGATTTTACATAATTTTGACAATCTCTCAACATGGTTGGCCAATAATAGCCCATAGTCTTAATGTGGGTGCTCATTCTAGGCCCGGACTGGTGGGCTCCACAAAGACCGTCGTGCACTTCTTTCATCACTCTACGTGCTTCTTTTGGTGATAAACACCTGAGATAGACCATTTTGTCCTTTTCTGTTGAAATTTGATATAAAATATCATTTACCAGTCTATAAGAAGCGCGCCTAGCCATAAGTTGGATGCGCTCAGCTTTGTTGTCTAGCATCTGTCCTGTCTTAAGCATAATTAGGAGAGGCCGACGCCAATCTTCTTCAATTTGATCATTGGAATAATCAACAGTATTGATCTCATATATAGTTAGACCATTTTCTGAGTCTAAGGTTCTTGCCAATAACTTTCTGTTGATGACTGGAATGTTTACTTGTCCTGATAGAGGCAAGGCTAGAGCTGCAACCAGCATTGCCAAGGTATCAGCCTGTAAATTTTCACCCCGCACTATGTGATTTATTTTACAGTGAGAAAACACACGCATTAGGTGGATGGCCGCATTATAATAGGGTACCAACTCGGCTTTCCGTATTTCATAGATCCCATTGATTTGATATATCACCAATAGGGAATCCCCGAAAATATGCAAGTGTTGGATGCCCATATCAAGAGCCATTTCAAGACCGACAAGAAGGGCCTCATACTCAGCTTGATTGTTTGTGAGTGGCTCTGTTAGAGCGCAAGATAAAGGTAATACTCCCTTTTCTGGTGTTGTTAAGACAATACCAATGCTGGCTTTTGGTGTAGGTATGCCATTTGCATTTTTTGTTATTCTGGAGGCACCATCGAAATATAGTCTCTATTGTTTGACCTCAATTTGATCAACCTCCTAGATGGGTAGCACTTCCTCATTTGGAAGTTCCGTGTTTAAGGGAGAGGCTTCTGGAATGGGGTGTGCTGCTAGAAAATCAGCTATAACTTGGCCCTTCATAGCCCTTTGAGGAATGTATGTAATATCAAATTCCATCAATAAGAGTGCCCATTTGCCAAGACTTCCAGATAATACTGGCTGACGTAGGAGATATTTCAAAGGGTCTGCCCGTGAAATAAGCTGGACTTGATGAGATAATAGATAGTGACGAAGCTTTTTGGCCGCGAATACTAATGCCAGGCATATTTTTTCCATCGGGACATATTGGTGTTCTGGGCCAACTAGCATTCGGCTAAGATAAAATAGCGATTGTTCTCTTCCTTCATCATTTACCTGAGCAATCATTGCCCCTAGTGAGGCATCGTGGGCAGCAATATAAAGGATTAAAAGCCTTCCTTTAATAGGCGCCCCCAAAATAGGAGGATTAAGGAGATATTCTTTAGTTTTATTGAAGGCATTCTGGCATTGCTCGTCCCAATGGAAAGGGACGTCCTTTTTCATCAATCTTGAGAATGGTTGGCATCTTCCAGCAAGATTAGAAATAAACCTCCTGATGTATGCAAGTTTTCCTTGCAATGATTTTAGTTCTGTTAGGTTTCTTGGGGAAGGCATTTCCCAAATTGCTTTGATCTTCTCCGAATCAATTTCTATTCCTTTGTATCTGACAATGAAACCGAGGAATTTTCCACTGGTGACCCCTAAGGCACATTTTAATGGGTTCATTTTCAATATGTATTGACGGAGCCTATCAAAGACTTTTTGCAAATCGGCCAGATGGTCAGCCTTCTTTTTGGTTTTGACAACTAGATCATCGACATAGCATTCTACTTCATGATGGAGCATCTCATGAAATATCTTTGTCATGGCGCATTGATATGTTGCACCGGCATTTTTTTGTCCGAAGGGCATTCTTTTGTAATTGAAAATTCCCTTTGGCGACCTGAATGCAGTATGGATTTTATCTTTCTCGGCCATGCGAATTTGATTGTAGCTAGATGACCCATCCATAAAAGATAATGCTTCATGACCGGATGTGACATCAACCATTGTTTCGGTGATTGGGATTGGAAAGTTGTCTTTAGGACATGCTTTGTTAAGGTCCCTATGATCAATACACACGTGTAGCTGCCCATTTTTCTTTTCCTCGGGCACAATACTAGCCAACCAGGTTGGGTAAAGGCATTTTTCGATGAAATCCACATCGAGGAGTTTATCAACTTCGATATTGACTTTTACTTGTAATTCAGGGTGCATGCGTCACTGCAATTGTTTAATAGGATTTACATCCGGTAGGTTGGATAACTGATGTTCAGCCACATATGGGTCTAAGCCAGGCATTTCCCTATATGTCCAAGCGAAACAATCTTTGTATTCGCTTAACAGCTTTTTGTACGCGGCCCTATCTTCTTTAGACATTAAGGCACTTATAAAAACTGGCCTTGGCTCTGCCTCAGACCCTAGATTTATTTCTAGGAGGTCGTCAACAGTAGCTTGGCCACCTTCTTCAAATGCTTTTGGAGCTGGTTCTAGGTCTTCAAAATCTTTTTCATCATCAGAAGTGATTTCACACACTTCTGACCATTCTAACTCTGGCTCCGCTTTGAATTGACATATTTGTTGAAACTGTTGGAGATCTGTTTCCACCAGATGTGATGATCCTGCTTCTGTACTGGACAAGATTTTCAGAAAGGGCTTAGTAGGTGGACTAGATATTTGGCTTCATGTCCATGTATTGACGGAGTAGAAATATTTTCTTTTGATTCGTCACCCGAACTGTCAAATTGAATTCCGGCGTGACTTTTGCTTTCGTCACCCGAACTGTCAAATTGAATTCCGACGGCAAAATAAGCAGAAGGCTCTCTGCGTCGTTCATATCCCAATCCCCTTTTGTCATCGGGCGTATAGCGACCATCTCTCAGATACCACATATTTTGAAAGAATTGAGCCGTCTAAGGTGCTTGAGTCTAGGGCATTTGCAAATTGTCAAACATCCTTTTAACGTTGCTAGACATGGCTGGCAACTCCTCAATTATAAGTGAAGGCTGATTTTGTTGTATCAAATCATCCGGATTTCCAAGCCGTTTTGCTGGTGTAGATGTCCCTTTATGAATTGTGTTCTTCTATAGTATCTACCTCTCTTTGAGGGAAATGTACATATATTCCATCGGAAGTGCTGTAGTGGAAGGAGTGTAGGACCCTGCTTTATCTTTTTGCTTTTGGATTTGTTCATAGTTTCCACTAGAGCTAGATGAGGGCGCGCAATCATTTCCCTAAATTGCCTTATTGATAATAATATCATGTGGCTTCTGAAAAAATATTTCTATAGCCTTCTTTTCTTTGCCCTGCTCATTTGTAGAAGCAGCATATTGGGGTATGAAGATGTCATGATCCAAGTAGAGTTTTGCATCTGCGAGATAACATTCTTGCAGGGTGAACGGTTCCTTGTCTGCAAAGAGACAATATTCCTTACCGTTCAGACTATACTTCAAGCATTGGTGTAGAGTGGAAGGCACTATCCAGTTCTCATGGATCCATGGTCTTCCTAGCAATGCTTTATAAGATGTGCGGGCATCGATAACATAGAAAGTGACCATAGTCACAAAATTATCGATGGCCAGTTCAATGTGCACAGCTCCCATAGGTTCTTCGATGTCTTGATTCAATCCATATATCATTATTCCATCTGCTTTGCTCATGTAAGGTAAGGGTTGAAGATTCTGGAATGTTTTATAAGGTAAGATATTTAAAGTCGAGCTTGCATCTACGAGAATCCTGTTGACTGGAATCCCGTGAAGTAGACCTTTCATATAAAGAGGGCGGTTATGAGAAACCCCAGGCAGCAGCATATCTTCATTAGTGAATGAAATATCAGCAGCGTATGCTTCATACACCTTTCTTTGGAGGTCAACCAGATGAGCTTCATAAGACTCGGGATTTGTAAGAGCCATGACAAGAGCCTCTTTGAGTCCTTTGTTCAATAATAGGGCATCCCAAATGCTAAGAGTAGATGGAATTTTCTTCAACATTTCTACTATCTTATGATCTGCTGGCGTATAGGTAGGCTCAGATTGTTTGTCCGGATTAGCAGTGGCGACGTCTTCTTCAAATAACTTGTTTATATCTTCTCTTTCTGGTTCATCCAGAGGATGTGTATGCCATCCCGTTGATGAATCGATTGCTAGTTTTGGAACGATTGGCTGCGATTCATCTTCACTTGATGAATCATCAAAGAAATAGATAGTCCCCTTTATTTCAGGCGGGGGGGACAGGCTTGGGTTCCTCTCTGCGAAAGCGGATAACTTTGTCTTCTAGGATATTTTTCCCTTTATTGCGATCTTGGCTATGATCCTTTCAGCTGCCACTATTAACTGGGATGGGCTTTCTTCTTTGATAAGTGTTTCCCACTCCAGTTTGGGAGGGTTGGCTTCAACTCTCTTACCATTTGCTGATTTGAGAAGGTTGGCTTCTGCTCTTTTGCCATTTGACGATTTGGGAAGGTTGGCTTCAGCTCTTTTACCATTTGCTGATTTGGGAAGGTTGGCTTCAGCTCTTTTGCCATCTGGCGCCTTCTTTGAGGATGATGTAACATTACAGGGAAACATGTTGAGCATTTTGTCAAAGGCCTCTGAAAGGGGAGCCACCTCCTAAAACGGCTCCTCCTATTCAGGAGGGTCTTGCCATAAGTTATTACTAGCATCAGGATGATATAGTTCTTCTTCTGCTTGTATCCTAACGAACCAGTCATCGACCCGCTGTAGGGATTCCAACTGTTTCCATGAAATATAGTGATGCAAAGTGAGAGGCTTCGGGCGAGGAGGAGGCCTATATTCGTCCAAGTTGTTGATGACTCTTTGTAATCTTTGTTGTGGTGTTTCTGGGGCTTTTAGAGTGTTCACATGTTCCTTGTGCCTTTTTCTTTCATTCCTCTTTTTATTTCTTTCTTGTTTCTCCTGAAGAATGCCTTTGCCGGCTTGTACGAATCGACCCTTTGTGGGAACTTCTTGGGGGCACACACAAGGCCACTTGGAGTGAGACTTTGTGTCTCTAATTTCATGAGGTCGAGAAGGGCCCTAGTCTTTATAATAAGATTTGGAATGCTTGTTCTTGTAATGCATTTCGACCTAGGGCCCTTTAGCCTGTCCAACAGCTTTCTCGGAGAATGTTTTGACTATTTGCATACACCATTCTAACATTTATGGTGGTAGTTGTTGATATGGAAATACTTCTTGATAGGCGTGTATGATATTGGCAGCGAGATTTTGCCCAGCTTGGATATGAGGTTGAGGTGGATCAACTCAGCTCTTTTCCAGATTTATAATACCTTTCTATATGAAGTCTTCGATCATATCTATAAATAGGAAGCAATCTTCGATCACATGCCCTAACATTTGGTGATATTGGCAATCGTTGGGCTCATTTCTTTTGTCTACTTCATCAGGTCTCTTAGGTTCTGGCAATTTGACGAGCTCTTCCTCCATACACTGATCAAATATCCTTCGAGTCATATTTCTCGGGAAGGAATAGGGTTTTTGAAGCTTTTGTGACAAACTTTTGCCTAGTTGCTTTCCACTTTGCTTGCGCGGCGTTTTGGTGAATCAGAAGGAATTACTTCTTTCCCCTTTCCTATATCTGGGGCTATATTAAGAGTATTGACCTCCTTGGCTTGTTGGCTTCCACTGCCACTCTTCTTTTCAGGGAATTTAGATTTGGTTAATAAATTCGGGTTTTTTGTAATGAACATTTCCACTTCCGCAACCGCATTATTGAGGTACTCAAAAGTTTTAACATTCGAACCTACTAACTTTTCGTTGATTTCGGTCCAAATGTTCTTTTTGTAAATTTTGACAGCTTCTTCTTGGCTTGGCGGATTTTTGCATCTCATGCTAAGATCACGCCATCTTTTTATGAATTCCAAGGCAGGTTCGCCTCGATTTTGTCGTGTGGAGAAGAGTTCTATCAATGGAACCTTTCTTTCCACAACTTGAAATCTTTCCACAAATTTTTCTTGTAGATCCTGCCAGCTTGCAATAGAACCGGGCTTGAGGCTACAATACCATTGGAAAGCCACACCTGTGAGGGATGTGGCGAAGTATCGAAGCATATATGATTCACCGGCGGCCAATTCTCCCATAATTGTATAATAGTATGCCAAATGTTGGCGAGGCGAGTCTTTCCCACCATATTTCTAGAATTTGGGAATCTTAGTATCCGAGGGAAGCCGCTTGGACAGGTGATGAATTGGATATGGTACTTGGTACTGGCTGAAGATCGTCGGCGTCTCGCCTCCAAGCTGGGTGAGTTTAACCTCCACGACTTGTTCAATCATGTCTTTTTGGGGTGCAATAATGCCTTCCACTGAGGATGATGCCGGTGGATTTGGATAGATCTAGCTTGATGTTGGCACAATAGGTGCATGTTCTGGATGCGCCAATGGAGGATTGATCCCAAGTATTGCCTCTGGTTGTTGTAGCTGCGGAGTTGGAATAGCAGGCATGGATGGGGCGGCGGGGGGAGCTGACACTGGCCCCGGCCAATTTTGCATGATGGCATGGATCATTGAACGAAGATAAGTGACCTCGTCCTCAAGAGGTTGTCTGTATGTGTGTGGATCATCTTGATGGGTGTTGTCTTTGACCCCCCTGATGATACTAATTTCTTCTTCTGGTCCTTGCAAAGGCTCCACAAGTTGTGTATCTTGCACCGGTTGCTGTGGATGCATCTGGACCTGTTCCAGTGGTGGAAGAATCTCTGCTCTAGTGTCCAAGGTTCTTTGCATGAGCCGAGTGACGGGGCCAGTCCGTCCCAAGATGGTTGTAGCTTCTTCTGGATTCCCTGGTATACTTGGGGTGTTTGCTCTAGTGGAATTGCAAGTGAAAATCTTAAGCACATTTCCCGTTACTCGAACAATCCTCCTTTTCTTTTGGGGTGGTCGAGTTGGAGGAGTAAGACGTTCCCATACACTAGAGGACGAGTGTTGTGAACTTATAGAGTCTTAAAAGACTCTATGGGAGGAGTAATGAGTGTTGCATCTTGCTTCTTTGTAAGACCCTTTTCTTTTTAAATCCTTTGATGGCGCTGTCACTTGAACATGGGCTGCTGGTTGGGAAGGACCTGCTTTGTCCTGTTTTAGATGGCGGCCTTCTTCTTTTGTTACCCATACTTGCTTTGCTTGTTTCGCATGTGAGGTGGCCTTCTGATGTCGGCCAAACTATTTTGGACTTTCATTGTCTTGGTGTTTCTTCTTTCTCCACATAGCATAGGGTTTTGTATGAGAATTATAATGTTGAACTTTTGGTTCTTCCTGAGGTAATTTTGCCAACACATTGAACCTGTTGCGGACGGGGACATTGAATACAACAGGTTCCCTGGGATGACTCGTAAGTCGCCGACTACCACAGTGTAGCGTGACGTCTGACGACGTAGTTATCCCACAGTGGATGACTCTTGAGTTTCTATACTGATCACGTTGACAGCTAAGTACTGAGTGAGAACATCTTTCCTTTTTGGTTGAGATGACTGTTTGGGAGAGCCATACTGTTTATGTGAAATAGACATTTTTGCCGGATGACCATGAGTATTTGTATGTGCACTGCACGAGTTAATATTGGCTTCGGTCGAGCGAACAATAACTTGAGTTCTAATTGTAGCTGAACCTTCAGTGTTGTTGATACCAGTCGTTGCATAAATGCCGGAGATTACCATAGCTGGCAACGGGGCTGGTATAACACCCAAGAAGAAAGGAGAGCCAACCACAGGCGGAAAGTTGCCAAAGCTGATCGGCCTACTAAGATAGCCAAACTTTAGATGATTTTCGACCACTAGCGGTCCGAAAGTTACCCGAGCTTGGTTGATTGCCATTGAGAGTGGGCGAGCGGAAAGCAAGACGAGAACACACTGCAAGTACAACAATTCAATGTAAGCCATCAAGAATGCCATACAATGAAAAAAAGAAGATGAAAGGGGAAAAGGTCCCCAGTAGAGTAGCCATTTGTTGACAATCGTTTTTTATCCGACCGATTTGTTTTGGATTTTTGGTTTGCTTGTTTGATTTGGTTTGTTTTAATTGATCATCTAGTTAGGTAGACTAGATATTGACTCGCCCATGGAAAAGGGATTCATGCGGGTTCGGATGAACCTTCCCTGTCAGTCAATAGGCTGGCGGTGATTACATCCTGCTGCGACAGGAAAACCCTTTGATTTCCTTTCCAAAGCTGGATTTCTAGATGGCTCCTTGCACTGTAAAAGTCTCGCTCGTTTCATTTTATTTACTCACATATTATTCGCGGGAGGATCGACTTCCTTCCCCTTTTCTCCTATAGTGTTTTTTTTTTAACATTATTGATGGGCATTGTTCACATGTTGTTTACGAATGCTGTTCATGTGTACTATTCATGGGTACTATTTATAGACACTGTTCACGGGTACTGTTCATGGGTACTATTCACATGTACTATTTATGGACATTGTTCACAGGTACTATTCATAGACACTATTCATGGGTACTATTCATGGACACTGTTCATAGGTAGGCCCCACTAAGTGTCAATAATTTAAATTGTGTCAAGGCGGCTATGGGCTGACGGGGTATTATTTCGTCCCATAACTCGTTGTTGTACATTGATATGGCCACAGGCCAACAAGGCTATGGCTATCACTCGGCAACTTGTAGTTATATATGGAGGTAACGACAGGCTGGCGAGCCTTCATCATCGCTCGATGACACACCGCTTGCACACTGGAGTGGTAGCGGGGCGACGAGGCTTCAACATCACTCGTCGACACATCACTTGCGCACCGGAGTGGCAGTGAGGCGGCGGGGCTTCGACATCACTCGTCGACACATCACTTGCACACCGGAGTGGTAGTGAGGCGGGGAGGCTTCGACATCACTCGTCGACACATCACTTGTGCACCGGAGTAACAGTGAGGTGGTGAGGCTTCGACATCACTCGTCGACACATCACTTGCGCACCGGAGTGGCAGTGAGGCGGCAAGGCTTCGACATCACTCGTCAACACATCACTTGCACACCAGAGTGGCAGTGAGGCGGCGAGGCTTCAATATCACTCGTCGACACATCACTTGCGCACCGGAGTGGTAATGAGGCGGCAAGGCTTCAATAATTATAACTTGATCATAGGCACTAGACGGCATGATCCCGAGTTACGCCGCCATGACTTGGCAGCATGGCTGATGATTGTAACCACACCGCCATGACAGGGCGGCGTGGTTAGGAATCACAGCCACGCTGCCAAGGCATGGCGGCATGGCGGCATGGTTAAGGATTATGCCGCCCGAACCTAGCGGCATCGTCTTGTACCTTGGGAATGAGAGGCTAGGGATTTTCTTATAACTTCACCACTTCTAACTAACTTATCACCAATTATCATCTCTTCTTTTCCAACCACCTATACAAGGTAGGGGGTAGGGGCTATTTATAGAAATTTCAACCAATAAGGGGCCGCTAAGTGGCGGCTTACAATTGGTTCTTGGAGGCGGGCCATGCCTAGTTGGCGAAGCTTCATTGGTCCAAGTCCTCAGCCGTATGATTGGTCCATTTGGCTATGTCGAGGCGATGACGTGGCGGCGATGACGAGCGATGAAGATCCGTGTGTCGCTTCTTCATTGGACCATGTGGGCATGTGTGGGGCCCACTTGAACTAAAAAAAATATTTTTTTATGTACATCGCAGCCTAGGGGTATGCCCGAGTGGGCAGCGGAGTGGGGGGAGCAGTAGGCCCTTACTGGGCCCTGCCGCCCACAAGGGGTAGCAGACCTTTGGGTTCTACTCCTCTTGTGGGGAGCAGACCCATGACTTGGGTCTGTTGCCCCTTGTGGGCGGCAGAACCAGGTATGCCGCCCACAAGGGGCAGTAGGCCCAAAGGGTTCTGCCGCCCACATGGGGCGGCAGGCTCCTTTGGGCTTGCCCCGGGGCAGCATGGGAGGGGGTTTTTTTTATTTTTTGGACCCTAATTTTTTGGGTTTTGGATTTTTTTAGTGGTTTATTTATTTATTTTTGATTTTAAGGGGATTTGGGTACTGTTCACGTGACAGTGCACTATAGCAGTACTGCTCATGCCCTCTTTACTGTAGCAGTACTGTTCTTTTTTTTTTTTTTAATAAGAAATTTGCGGTCCACAGTAGATTTTGTCAAATTGCCCCCAATTTGGTGCCTCCTACTTACTAGAAATCAAAGGAGGAGCAAGAATGTATTAGCTTACTTGAAAGGAGATTCATCAAAATTTGACTTGCTGCAGAGTTATTGTTGATCTGCCTACGATTTGATATCTCCAACTACTTATTAAAAACTACAAATCCTATCTATGCTAAAGTGAGAACCTAAGGGCGGAGAAGGAGTGAATCATCATACTTGAAAAGAGATTCATCAAAGTCCGAATTGCTATTGAGCTTTTGTTGAGTTGCCCCTAATTTAATGCCTCCTACTTACAAGGAACTAAATCTTATGTTAAAGTTAGAAATCAAAACTGGAGCAAGATTGTATTACTTTACCTGAAAGGAGAAATTATCAAAATCGGAGTTGTTGCTTAGATATTGTCAAGTTGCCTCCGATATGATGCCATCAACCATTTACCAAAAATTACAAATCCTTTATGTTAAAGTTAGAAAGTAAAGGAAGAGTAGAAATGTATAATCTTACTTGAAAGTAGATTCATAGAACACCAATTTGCTGCTAAGATATTCTTGAGTTGTCCCCTGATTTGATGGCTCCAATTAATTATTAAAGACTACAAATATTATCTATTTGAGTTAGAAAGTGAAGGAGAAGTAGGAATCTAAGACCTTTCTTGAAAGGAGATTCATTGAAGTTCGAGTTGTTCTTAAGATATTGTTGAGCTGCCCCAAATATGATGTCTTCCACTTACTACGAACTACAAATCTTACGGTAAAGTTAAAGAAACAAAGATGAGCTATATCACCTTTTTAAGAGGAGATTCATTGAAGTTCGAGTTGTTCTTGAGATATTGTTGAGCTGCCCCAATTGGAGGCCTTCCACTTACTAGGAACTACAAATCTTACAGTAAAGTTAAAGAAACAAAGATGAGCTATATCACCTTTTTAAGAGGAGATTCATCGAAGTCCGAGTGCTACTTAGATATTGTCGAATTGTCCCAATTGGAGGCCTTCTACTTACTAGGAACTATAAATCATATGTTCAAGTTGGAAACCAAAAAGAGGAGCATGAATGTATCACCTTGTCTGATAAGAGATTCATCCAAGTTCGAGTTGCTGCTAAGATATTGTCGACACGCCTCCAATTTGATGCCTCCTACTTACTAGGAACTACAATCTTATGTTAAAGCTAGAAAGAAAAAGAGAAGCAACAATGTATCACCTTACCAAAAAGGCGATCCATCGAAATCCGAACTGCTACTAAAATATTGGCGAGCTACTCCCACTTTGACGCCTCCAACTAGCTTCTAAAAATTGCAAATTTTATCTTTGTTAAATATAGAAACCAGAGGAGGAGAAGGCATGTACTACCTTACCTAAAGGAGATCCATTGAAGTTCGAGTTGGTGCTAGGATAGTGTCAAATTGTCCCCAATTTAAGGCCCTTTACTTACTTGGAACTTCTGACCTTATGGTAAAGTTAGAAACCGAAAGAGGAGTATGAATGTATCACCTTTTCTGGTTGAAGATTTTTTCGAAATCCAAGTTGCCCCCAATTTGATGTCTTCAACTACTTACTAAAACCTGAAGATCTTTTCCATGTCAAAGTTAGAAAGCTAATGAGGAGTAAGAATGTATCACCTTACCTAAAAGGAGATTCACCAAAGTCTAAGTTTTGGCTGAGATGTTGTCGAGCTGCCCTAGATTTGATGCCTCCAACTACTTACTAAAACCTACAAATCTTTTTCTATGTTAAAGTTAGAAATCTAAGGAGGAGTAAAAATGTATCACCTTACCCGAAAGGAGATTCTTCAAAGTCTGAGTTGTCGTTAAGATATAGTCGAGCTACCCCTAAATTGATGCCTCCTACTCACTACTAGGAACTACAAATCCTATGTTTAAGGAGGAGCAAAGACATACCATCTTACCTGAAAGGAGATTCACTGAAGAATGATTTGCTACTAGGATATTGTCGAGCTGCCCCCAATTTGTTGGTCCCGAGTAGGGGTGGCCATGAGCCGAGCTAGAACTCGCTCGAGCTAAACTTGACTAAGATTTTTCGAGCTCGAGCTCGAGCTCGAGCCTAACCCAAGCTCATTTTGTGGGCTCAAGCTTGGCTCGTCGATAAAGGAACTCAGCTCGAATGCAGCCGAGTTCAGCTCATTAGAGCACTATTAAGTTAACTTAGCCAATAAACTAAGTTCACCCAACTAGAAACAGTCGAATCGATAAGCTCATGAAGGTGCAATAGAAGGAGGCTTGAGATTTAAAGAGAAAGTTGGGTGAAGTTTTTGTAAAGTAACCGATGTCGAACTAAGGCCCAAATATGAATTCTACCTTTGGGGGGGGGGGGGGTGCACGGAACGGAGGCTCGCCTATGTACTCCCGTCAGTATGGACCCACACATCATTGACCTAGTCCAAGTTGGTTTGGAGCCTTAGAGATCCCTTGCCTCGAACTTCATCTTCTCCCGTAGGCTAGAGAAGCACACCGCACACCGTGTATCAACTCCCACTTCCTTGTGCAGGCTCAGCAACCACCACCGCCCACATCTACCACCCAATGTTGCACCAGCCTATGGGGCCTTTATAGGCTGGTGCAGCACAAACGGTCTGCTACAGCAAGGGGACAATGTTGCGTGTACCTAAATGCCATGATCTCCTAGAGTGAGCGGGGCGCCAGAGTTTTTGCTATGGGCGTGATTGGCCAAAAGGTGGTCACAGACGACGGAGTAGTAACATGTCCTAGACATAGTGCAAACAACCTTAGCCTCATACCAGGCCCCGTGCAACCCCTTGCCACCCCAGCTCACATCTACTTCGTCGCCATTGGAAAACCTTATTACCCTCCCCCGTCCTCCACCACTTTACCATAAGTGTAAAGAGCTTTGTACAAGCGACAATGATGGGACCTTAGTGGTGGGTGGACCTAGGACTTCCTTCCATAGGCGCACTAGGAATCTAGAGCTGCAAAAGTTTAGTTCGAGATAGGAAGCCTGATTGTTTTATCATTGCTCATAATAATCATGCTCAAAACTTATGTAAACGCTTAGTAGGCTGGGACCTGCAAAATGAGGCTGGCACGGTGGGCTTATGATGGTTCATTTACCTTTGATTGGGGAAGTTTGACATAGAATATATAATCTGATTAAATATTCCTACCTCGAGTAAGCTCGCGAGCCGGCCGAGCAGATCTGGGTCAAGCTCGAGCTTGGCTCGTTTGATCAAAAAAACCT
The DNA here is from genome assembly GCA_030544215.1 of Zantedeschia hybrid cultivar. Taxonomy (NCBI): domain Eukaryota; kingdom Viridiplantae; phylum Streptophyta; class Magnoliopsida; order Alismatales; family Araceae; genus Zantedeschia; species Zantedeschia hybrid cultivar. The sequence goes on from JARZZO010000009.1 coordinate 50,781,829, forward strand.
AAATTAGAGCTCGAGCTTGGTTTGATTGGTTGAATGAGAGGAGCTAAGGTAAGCTTAACTCAAGCTGAGCTCAAGTAGCTTACGAGCGGCAGCTCGCGGCCTCCCCAGCTCCAACTACTTATTAAAAACCACAAATGTTATCTATGTTAAAGTTAGAAACTATAAGAGGAGCTTGAATTTATCACTGTACTTGAAAGGAGATTTATTGAAGTCTAAGTTGTTGCTGAGATATTGTCGAGATGCCCCCAATTTGATGCCTTCCTACTTACAATGAATTACAAATCCTATGTTAAAGTTAGGAACCAAAAGCGAAGCAGGGATGTGTCACCTTACCTAAAAGTAGATTCATTGACAACCGAGCTACTAATAAGATACTGTTGGGTTCTCGGGTTTCTCCAAATCTCCCATGCAGTGGAAATAAATAAATAAAAAAAACAGAGATCCGTTCTCGTTTCGAATATCGGAAATCGATTATTGGATAATTGAAGTCTTACCGTGTACAGATTCGAATCCACAACCGTTCAGTTCCGACGGTGCGACATCGCAAGCCGCGCAAGCACCCGGCCTCTAGCGGAGTCCACGCGATCCTCCTTGCGACGGATATCCTCACGTTCCTCGTTCTTCGCAGCCCACGAAGTCTTCGCCGTTCGCCGCAACGATCGCCGCAACGTACGGAAGAGTGCCCGTCGGACGGGAGTCGGAGAGGCGGCGGAGCAGATCCGGGGATCCAGATATGTCTGGGACACCAGAGAGAGAGAGAAAGAGTGGTGGGGGCGGCTAGGGTTAGCAACAGCTTGGCCTGCTCAACCCGTTCGCTACATTTTATACTAACCGCACGGTTTTTCATAAAAACTCCCGGTTTATATAAAACCCACTTATTTATCCATCGCCTTGAGAATCATTTGTGTGTGACCCTCTAGGCCCAATAACCAATCCGGTTAATAGCCCAATAAGCCCAGTAACTCCTCACTGGCTTTATTAATCAATTAATAACTCTTTATTAATTAATTAATCAATCGAATTGATGTCGCACATCGAATTTGATCGAGCCTCGGATCACGTTGGGTGCCAAGCAACACTGCATAAACCCGGAAGGTATCGGGGTTAAGTAACCCACTCTTGGAACCTGTCCGCCGACAGTTACCGCGTGGATATAATCCTTCATTCGTACAGTGCTCTCGAACCAATTCAGGGTATGGCGTACTGTCAAACCCTAACCGGTCGACTCACTTGGATCGGATGCCGCTGATGAATATTGGAAAACTTCTTTCTCGATATTATCGTCCGCCTTGGCCAGGGACTTTTGCGCATCCTTGCTAGAGCATTCTCTCTCATAGTATCGAGAGCGAATGATTCCTTATTGACACACAATTCCCTTCGACGATATTCCGCTGTACCCGATCCTTGGCTGTTTAGAACCCCGTGGTTAGAGATTCATAAACCAAGGTCAAAGCACATAATTCCACCAACAAGGTGTCCTTGGTGTCTCAGGTCCGTACAATAGAATCAAGCTGGTTGACAGTGAGGTACAGTACCATCCAGCAATTCAGTCAGATTAGTTAAGTGTACTCATTCTCCAATGAGCACCTACAGATTCGCCTTAGTGTCTCCACACAAGTGACTATGAGATCAGTCACCCTCATCGCATGAGCAGGAGTAATCTGTACTAGTCTAACCAGATATCCGATGTGTAATGACCCGCCACCCTATAATCAGTGATCCAATTACTAAATGGGTACCGAATCATTAAAATTTGTAACCAAACCAGGATCTCGGTAAGTCTGGGAAATAAATGATAAACTAAGCTAAACATCTACATCACATTGAATTGTAAAAAGAAGTGCAGTAATTAAAATTATTACAATTCGACTTGACTCAGCAAATTATTACATATTCCAACTGAAAAGAAATAATTAAGCGTACAGACTTGAAGGAAAAATAACAACTACATCGGGTATACTCCGGAACAGTGGCTGCTAGCGTACAACCCTAGGCAAAACCCTCCACGCTACGCCTGCCTGGAGCCCTCACCTAAAAACTGTAGGAGTGAGTCTCATCGAAATGGACCCAGTAGGGATCCTTCAATCCCTACCACCCACTCACGCACCCACAAGTGCAACAACACAAACATAGGCAATTTAGATAATTAAAGCTGTAAACACGTCTCCCAAATATTCCCAAATTCTGACATAAAACGCATGCGTTCGTAAAGGTAACATGCACAACTCTGAAACCACTCCATCACGGAGTCCACAACCAGCGTCTCGGCTAAACACACAAACCATGTGGCCGAATGCGGAAAACAACGACCCACTGAGACCAAACAATAACCCCTCGGATAGCGCGCTGGCTACTCCGGCCTAATCGGCTCTAGGTGGTTTTGCTTCCCCCAGCACGAGTGACACTCCAAATGTACCACTCCCACACCGATACTAGCTATATCCCGGGGTACACCAGGTGACCCTCTCTCTAGGCATCACCCCACCACTCCCACATCGGCGCCGTGTCACTCCTACACTGACACAGGGTGCCTAAGCGCTAACAACTATCACTCTAGGCCTACGATCGCACAAAACGCAACATGGTGCGATCCGATCATGTAAAAATCATCGTCCTCGAGTATATTTTCAAACATGCATTTAACCAATTTCTCTAACAATGTAAACACGTGTTAATTACATGGATTAATGAGGTTCTGTCTTAAATAGCGTCGCCCATGGCCGACGTCATTCAAGACTCTTAAACTGGTTTTTCATGAAAACTGGCCTCGAAAGATGGCCTAAAAAGCGTCGTGCACTGAGGTCGCCGTTTAAATGACGTTGCTGTCCCTGGACGCTATTCAATCCAGAGACAGAGTCTGTAATCTCGGAGAAATCGCGTCGTGGGTGGAAGCTGCCTTTGAAACGGTGTCGCTGTCCCCAAACACCATTTAACCCTCACAGACAGGTTCTCCCTCTGCCTCCCCCCCCAATTCACAAGTGGGGTTTTATCCCCCAAATGGCACAAAAACGCTATAAAATAGAGGAGTAGGAGGAGAACCCAAATACCCAATAAAAACCCACCAATCCTAATTTTGTGATATTAGCAATTTCACCCCGAGATTCCCCTAAACATGCTTAAAAAGCGGAAAAACATAGTTTTAAACAAAACATCGCGAGGATCGTCACCCTACCGGTTACTTGAACTCCTCCTAGCTCCAAGCCGCCGAACCGCCACGCCACAAGCCGCCGCCGGTACCGCCGTGGATGTCATCACTCCACCGGGACGTCGGCCGCCGTTCGGAGAGAGATACGCCGCGGAGGAGATGGTGGTGGTAGTGGTGGAAGTTAGGGGGTTGATGGAGTGGAGGGAGAGGAAGAATGGGAAGAGGAAAGGAAGGAGAAGGGGAAGGGGTTCGCCGGAGGTTCGGAGGGAAGGGAGGAGAGAGAAAGAGGTGGAGAGAATGAGCGAAAGGAGGGAGGGCTCGCGGGGTCAAATCGAAACTTGTTAAAATGCGTCGTCCAAGGCAGACGCCAATCAGATGACAAGACGGGGGTTGTACACTGTCAGATCTCTGAATGACGTCGACCATGCAAGACGCCATTCAGACGATAAGACCGGGGCCGTACTCTCATGCCCCAACGCCTGCCTACGTGGCACATTCTAAAACGCGTCCTCCTAACTGAACGCCGTTTGAACCGTGTCGAGCAAGCTCGACGCGAAAGGGAACTCATGCCCTAGCCCCATAAGGGCCCAAACCAAGGGGTCCGACTCCGAAACTGACCCAATAACCGGATCTGAAACTTCAATCCTTACATGATGTCCTTCTCGGATATCCTCCGACTAGGAACGATTAAGAATATGTGTGTTTAAGTGATCAGTCTCACTAGTATGATCTCATCATAATATGATCACTATCGCACATATTCACGGACTTCATTATGAGACGATAATTAATACGATTTACACACAATGAATATTATACTATTATATTAATAAATATGAACGAGATTACAAAGTCATATTGGCTTGTAGGCCACCAAAGACTAACAGATACCATCTGCTATCTCCAGTTTGATGCCTCCAACTACCTACTAAAAATTGCTAATCATATCTATATTAAACATAGAAACCAAAGGAGGAGAAGGAATGTATCACCACTAATAAAAAGAGATTCATTGAAGTTCAAGTTGGTGCAGAGATATTCGAATTTCCCCTAATTTGATGCTTTCTACTTACTAGGAACTAAAAATCGTATGTTAAAGTTAGAAGCTGAAAGAGGGGCATGAATGTATCACCTTACGCAAAAAGAGATTCATCAAAGTCCGAGTTACTGTAAAGAGAGTTGCCTTTGACTTGATGCTGCCAACTATATAATAAGAACAACAAATCTTATCTATGTTAATATCAGAAACATCGATGCTTCTCCCTAAACAAACCTATAGATGGCTTAGTCCCATAAAAAGGCTACTATATTCTAACCTTGAATATCAAATACCTATATAATTAAACTATACTCTATGCTTGTATTAGAATTTTAATCAAAGAGTTACTCAAACCATAAATTAGGCACCTTGCGTGATGAGCTATTACTTCAAATGTATTTTGTTTTTTATTTGAAACTAGATAATATTCTAGTATATTGCCAAAAAAAAAAAGTTAAATTATCACACTAGTTAGAAGTTCAATCAAACACTTAAGTTTGCTTTGAATAACGCACCTTGCAAGATAATCCACTACTACATTTTGTTTTCATTTTTAAACACAATAAACTAACTTAATCATTCAATATAATCCCCTTCCCTGAATCTTTCCTTCCTTTCCTAATCTCTTTCTTTCCCTGTCTCATCTAGGTATACTCATGAATTCAACTTCGCTGTCAGTAATCGAAAAATCATACGCATCGCTTTTAGGTCATTGTATGAATTTTACTTACCTTAATTGTTTTTAGATCATTGTATGAATTTTAGTTGCCTTAATGTATATTTATTTATTTAAATTATGATATAGCTTTAAGAACAAACTGACTCTATTTTGTCATTTGTGCCATATTTTCTTATAAAATCGTATACTACGGTACATCAAGAAAACACAAAAAAAAGTAAACTAATGTAGTAAAACTTTTATCGTAAATCAATCGATCAGCACACTTGATGTGCAAACTTAGTTCATAGTCCCGACAGACAACTACTTATCAAGAACCATAAATCTCCTCTTTGCCTAAAATCAGAAACACAAGTACTTTACTCTCAAGAAATCATAAAGAGTCTAGTCATGCAACATGCCCAATACTATGAACTAAACTAATTATGGCTTCAGAAGGGTTCCATAATAAGAGTATTCGAATAATATGACATCTAATGTCATCATTTCTAGGCAATCATTCTTTTACAAGGATAACAATTATTAAGCAGTTCTTTATGTTGCTCAATTTCTCAGGACTTCCTCTGCATCTTCTTGATTCTTAACTCGTATGCATATGCCATTTATCAACATATTGCATTAGAATGTAAGGACATGAGAATTACAATTACAATCTAGCAAACTTATGTATATCCTACACAAAAACACAATTAACCTTGCATTATATATCTAGGCCTGCAATATTAATTCCATATATTGTTAAACTATCATTCTACTTTTTCATTTAAATTTTAATTAAACAATCTAATCATTCAAGTTCACCATAAAAATTAACATCTAAACTAATTAGAAAATCAAAAACAATGGAGCCAAAATTTATCACATTATCTGAAATGTAGAACTGTCCCGTATTTCATCCAGGATCGTGGTGTGTGGGGCAGTCTCTCCACCTATGCGCTAGGCCACGTCTATTCTCATTTTTTGTTACTTGTTTTAAAACATAAACCCTATCCTTAAGATCTTATAGTCTTTGATACTGTATGCTACCAGCACACACACACACACACACACACACACAGAGAATAAGCTCAAAATGGGTTTAATACTCACTACCAGTGTGCCACCCTTTTTTTATGAGGGCAACAGGTGGGGAAGCATGACACTAGGCACAAGTTCATTTTGAGGAGAAGATCAGCAGATCAGTGCGATATACAGTGATTGTATAACGATCAAGTTGTATTTTTGTTCTTCATACTAAATGAATATATGCTGGTTTGTTCCTGAGAAATGCTTCCATTGCATTTCATATTTTATTATGTTCCATCATATGTCATCTTTTACTTTAGCCTTGAAGGTCACCAACTCAATTGTATTGCTTAGAAAGGCTATGATCAAAGTCTCAATAACAATTAATAATATTTATTAGACTTGATTACTACATTGGATGCATGACCACACCTTGAAATCAAAATTAGTGGCAGCTAATTGATCCCAATCTTGACTATCTGAGAGCATTGGATGCACAACCATGTCCATCAATTGAAATCCAAATATGAAAGGCAACTAATTGATCCCAATCTTTACAGTCTACCAAATCAGGTGCTTAGGGAAAACTTTTCCAAATCAGTTGGTTAAAAGCATAATAGGCTAAAAACTAACAAAAAGGAAAAAGGAAGAAAATTGCATCATCTAGGTCCTCTTCATTCCCCATTCACATCTGCCAAATCTTTTAATACCAGCAGCCAAGCAGTGGATTCTTCCATCGCCGGTGAGAGTTCTAGCCAATATCATTCCATGGGACAATGTGTGTACACACGTCCACTTATATATAGAAGTTGGAGTATAGAGGGTTTCATTCTCAAGTTAATTTGACGCATTGATGCATCTGATTTCTTTTCTATCTAGAAGAGAACTGGTAAGCAGCTTACTTCACATGCAAATTTCTAAATCATTTAGTATGAGTGGATTTTCACATAGAACAAATTTGCTCCACTATCTTCTACTTACTTCACATGCAAATTTCTAAATCATTGAGTGGTGATAAATTTCAAACCAAGATTCCTACTCATATACAAGGTTCACCAACTACTGACTCATCCTCCCAGATACAAGTTGCATCAGAACAACTCGGGCTGACTTGCAGGTTCAGGCCGATTCAGGCCAATTTATGATTCTTTTCAGATCTTTAAATTTTACGAATAAATATGACAAATAAACTTTTAACTCTAGTGGTTTGATAATAAAAAGGACTTTAAGCCAAATTTAGGCCCACCAACTACTAACTCATCCTCCAAGATACTAGTTGTATCAAACCGACTCGGTCCGACTCGCAGGTTCAAGCCGATTCACGCCAATTTATGATTTTTTTTAGATCTTTTAATTTTATGAATAAATATGACAAATAAACTTTTTAACTCTAGTGGTTTGGTTATAACAATGACTTTAAGCCAAATTTAGGAGAAATATACCCGATTAAACAATATAAATGAGTTTCTACAAGCATGTTCGGTCTCCTAAAATTCCTCTTAGGGTCAAGGTTCTTCAATGAAGAATTTCTCTTCAGAGGTTGCTCATAGGGCTGGCAATGAATTAAGTCGAGCCTAGCTTTGTCGTGCTCGAACTCGGCTCATTAAAAAATTCTCGATCTTGAGCCGAGCCCAAGCCTCACATCAAGCTCCAAGCTAAGCTCGGGCTCGGGCTCAAATGAAACCCCATCGAACTCGAGCCGAGCCTAAGCCCAACTCGTTTGAGATGGGCCCTCCTCAACCAGCTTAACATGTTTAACTTAAGTTATTATAGAGCCAATGATTGGTGAACCCAAACAACACTTTAACTATAAGAGCCCACCCAATTTGGACGGCCCATAACCCATTAACTTAGGCTAGGCCAAGAGCGTGGCAGCAAGGTAGCAGAGCGTGGCAGTGAGGTAGGTATAATTTATAGGAAAATTGGAGGGGTGCATAGAAGCAGCTAGCCGATATCAAACTAAACTCGTGAGAGTTGCACCCCACCCGCCTGCCTTCACGGGTGTAACAGCTGGCAGCTTTGTCTTCAAGAGCTTTAGTCTAGAGTCGAGTACTTAAAAAAAGTTTAGGACCTTATATTTTTCCTAGTTGTCAAACATGTGTGTCGCTAGTGAGTTGATCGAGCCGATCTCGGTCGAACTCGCGCTCGGCTCGTTTACATGAACAAGCTTACTCTTGGACTTGGGCTTGACTCATTTGGATGAACAAGTTAAGCTAGGCCCATGTAGCTCGCGAGAGGATCGGCTCATTGCCAGCCTTAATTGCCCACCTGTGATAGGCTAGTCCAGTTTGTGGATGGACCACACGCAATGTGCCCTTTATGTTGGGAGAAGGATGAATCCCTCGATTATTTGCAGATATATTGTCGATTTGCCTACGATTTGATATCTCCAACTACTTATCAAAAACTACAAATCTTATCCGGGCTAAAGTTAGAACCTAAGGGAGGAGAAGGGATGTATCATCTTGCCTGAAAGGAGATTCATCAAAGTCTAAGTTGCCATTGAGCTTTTATTGAGTTGCCCCCAATTTCATGCCTCCTACTTACAAAGAACTAAATCTTATGTCAAAGTAAGAAATCAAAAGTGGAGCAAGAATGTATTACCTTACCCAAAATGAGAATCATCAAAATCTGAGTTGTTGCTTAGATATTGTTAAGTTGCCCCCAATTTCACGCCACCAACTATTTTATAAAAATTACAAATCTTTTATGTTAAAGTTAGAAACCAAAGGAAGAGCAAGAATATATCACCTTACTTCAAAGTACATTCATCGAACTCCAATTTGCTGCTAAGATATTCTTGAGTTGTCCCCTAATTTGATGGCTCCAACTAATTATTAAAGACTACAAATACTATCTATTTGAGTTAGAAAGTAAAGGAGAAGCAGGAATTTAAGACCTTGCCTAAAAGGAGATTCATTGGAGTTCGAGTTCTTCTTTAGATATTGTGGAGCTGCCCCAAATATGATGTCTTCCACTTACTAGGAATTACAAATCTTCCGGTAAAATTAAGGAAACCATAGGAAGAGCTATATCACCTTTCCAAGAGGAGATTCATCGAAGTCCTAGTTGATGCTAAGATATCACCAGGTTGCCTCCAATTTGATATCTTCTACTAACTAGGAACTACAAATCATATTATGTTAAAGTTAAATGCCGAATAAGCAGGAATGTATTACCTTACCTGAAGGATATTCATCAAAATCAGAGGTGCTATAGAAATATTGTTGAATTGTCCCAATTGGAGGCCTTCTACTTACTTGGAATTACAAATCATATGTTCAAGTTGGAAACCAAAAGACGAGTATAAATGTATCACCTTATCGGATAAGGGATTCATTCAAGTCTGAGTTGTTGCTGAGATATTGTCGACCTACCTCTAATTTGATGCCTCCTACTTACTAGAAACTACAATTTAAGTTAAAGCAAGAGACCAAAAGATAAGCGAGAATGTATCACCTTACCTAAAAGGAGATGCATCAAAATCCGAACTACTGCTAAGCTATTGCCGAGCTACTCCCACTTTGATGCCTCCAGCTGCCTTTTAAAAATTGCATATCTTATCTATGTCAAAGATAGAAACCAAATGAGGAGAAGGCATGTATTACCTTAACTAAAGGAGATTCGTTGAAGTTCGACGTAATGCTAAGATAGTGTCGAATTGCTCCTAATTTGAGGCCTTCGACTTACTTGGAACTTCAAACCTTATGGTAAAGTTAGAAACCAAAAGAGGAGTATGAATGTATCACCTTTCCTGAATATTTTTCGAAGACCATGTTGCCCCAGTTTGATTCCTCCGACTACTTGCTAAAACCTGGAGATCTTTTCCATCTCAAAGTTAGAAACCTAATGAGTAAGAATGTATCACCTTTACCTACAAGGAGATTCACCAACATCTAAGTTTGGGCAGAGATGTTGTCGAGCTGCCCCGGATTTGATGCCTCCAACTACATACTAAAACCTGCAAATCTTTTTCTATGTTAAAGTAAGAAACCTAAGGAGGAGAATGTATCACCTTATCCGAAAGGAGATTTTCAAAGTATGAGTTACTGTTGAGATATAGTCAAGCTCCCCCTAAATTGATGCCTCCTACTCACTACTAGGAACTACAAATCTTATGTTGAAAGGAGGAGCAAAAACGTATCACCTTACTTGAAAGGAGATTCACCAAAGAATGATTTGCTACTAAGATATTGTTAAGCTGCCCCCAATTTGTTGGCTGCAACTAGGGGTGGCGACGGGCCGAGCTACAACTCGCTCGAGCTAAACTTGACTAAGATTATTCGAGCACGAGCTCTAGCCCGTGCCTAACCCAAGCTCATTTTGTCGGCTCGAGCTTGGCTCACCGAGAAAGGAACTCAGCTCGAATTCAGCCGAGCTCAGCTCGTTAGAGCACTATTAAGTTGACTCAGCCAATAAACTAAGTTCACCCAACAAGAAACAGTCGAATCACTAAGCTCGGGAAGGTGCAATTGACGAAAGCTTGAGATTTAAAAAGAGAGTTGAGTGAAGCTTTTGTAAAGTAACCGATGTCAGACTAAGGCTCAAATATGAATCCTACCTGTGGGGGGTGCACGAAAAGGAGGCTCGCCTGTGTACCCCCGTCAGGATGGACCCACACATCATCGACCTCTGCCAAGTTGGTTTGGAGCCTTAGAGGGCAATACCGTGAACTAAACTAATTATGACTTCAAAAGGGTTCCATAATAAGAGTATTCGAATAATATGAGATCTAGTGTCATCATTTCAAGGCAATCATTCTTTTACAAGGATAACATTTATTAAGCAGTTATTAATGTCGCTCAATTTTCTCAGGACTTTCTCTACATCTTCATGATTCTTAACTCGTATGCACACGCCATTTATCACCATATTGCACTAAAAAGTAATGACATGAGAATTACAATTTTAATCTAGCAAACTTTTGTATATCCTACACAAAATCACAATCAACCTTGTATTATATATCAAGGCTTACCATATTAATTTCCTACTATTAGTCTACTTTTTCATTTAAATTTTAATCAAACAATCTAATCATTCTAGTTCACAATAAAAAATAACATCCAAACTAATTCGAAAATCAAAAGCAAAGGAGCCGAAATTTATCACATTGTTGAAATTTGGAACTGTCCCGCATTTCATCCGGGCGAGCGGTGTGCGTGGCGATTTCTCCACCTGTACACTATCTCACGTCCGTTTTCATTTTTTGTTACTTGTTTTAAAACATAAACCCGATGCTTTAGATATAACAGTCTTTGATACAGTACGCTGCCAACACACACACACACATATACACACACAGAGAATAAGCTCTACATGGGTTTTATACTCACTACTAGTGTGCGTCTCTTTCTTTATTAGGACAGCAGGTGGGGAAGCATGACACTAGGCACAAGTTCATTTTAAGGAGAAGATTAGCAGATCAATGTGATATACGGTGATTGTATAAAGATCAAGTTGTATTTTTGTTCTTCATGCTAAATGAATATATGTCGGTTTGTTCTTGAGAAATGCTTCCATTGCATCTCATATTTTACTATGTTCCATCATATCTCATCTTTTACTTTAGCCTTGAAGGTCACCAACTCAGTTGTGTTCCTGAGAAAGGCTATGGTCGAAGTCTCAGTAACAATTAGTAACATTTATTGGAGTCGATTACTACATTGGATGCATGACCATGCCTTGAAATCCAAACTAGTGGCAGCTAATGAATCCCAATCTTGACTGTCTGAGAGCATTAGATGCACAAGGATATCCATCAATTGAAATCCAAATATGAAAGGCAGCTAATTGATCCTGATCTTTACTATCTCCCAAATAAGGTACTTAAGGAAAACTTTTCAAAATCAGTTTCTTAAAACATAAAAGGCTAAAAACTAACAAAAATGAAAAAGGAAGAAAGTAGCATCATGTGGGTCCTCTTCCTCCCCATTCACATCTGCCAGGTCTATTGATACCTACAACCAAGCAATAGATTGTTCCATCCCTGGAGAGAGTTCTGGCCAATATCATTCCATGGGATAATGTGTGTACGCACGACCACTTATATATAGAAGATGGAGTATAGAGGGTTTCATTCTCATGTTAATTTGATGCATTGATGCATCTGATTTCTTTTCTATCTAGAAGAGAACTGGTAAGCAGCTTTTGTGCCTTAAAAGCAAGCCAACCAACAAAACCATGTATACTAGCTTCTCACAACTTCGGAAGCAAAAAAGAATAACCTGCAAATCATGAGTGGATTCTCCCTTAGAATAGATTTGCTCCACTATCTTCTGCTTACATCACATGCAAATTTCTAAATCATTGAGTGATGATAAATTTCAAACCTAGATTCCTACTCATATAAAAGGTTCACCAACTACTGACTCATCCTCCCAAATATAAGTTGTATCAGACTGACTCGGTCTGACTTGCAGGTTCAGGCCGATTCAGAGCAATTTATGATTTTTTTCAAATCTTCTAATTTTATGAATAAATATGATAGCTGAACTTTTAACTCTAGTGGTTTGTTAATAACAATGACTTTAAGCCAAATTTAGGTTCACCAACTACTAACTCATCCTGCCAAATACAAGTTGTATCCGACTGATTCGGTCCGACTCGCAGGTTCAGGCCGATTAAGGCCAACTTATAATTTTTTTTTCATATCTTTTAATTTTATGAATAAATTTGACAAATAAACTTTTAAGTCTATTGGTTTGGTTATAACAATGACTTTAAGCCAAATTTAGGAGAAATATACCCGATTAAACAATATAAATGAGTAAATTACCTTTAAAATTAGAGAAAAAAGACCAATTACTTGCCAAATAGAGAAAATTTCTAATTATTTACCAAATTGGAAGAAATATTTACTTAGTACACATTTAGATGAAAACTCATAAAAAACAAATCATTATAAATGTAAATAAACAAATAGTAGAGAAATATAGAACTTCACCTGGCTCGTCTAATACGATGTGAGTTGCACGAGTTGCAATGAGTCAAATGTGACTCAATGAGTCGATGCATATCTATAGCTCAAGCTTGCCCAGATATGAGCCAACTCAAACCACGCTGACATGAACAAATACATCATGCGTGTGTGTTGGGGGGTCGGGAAGGAATGGGCATTGAACAACTTGGAAAATTTATTAAGCCAAATAATGTGCAAATTTTAGAAAATAGTAACATTAGATTCAAAGCAGGAACACTAGTCGCTTTGCATGTACAATTAAATGACTTACAGTGTCATGCCAATATGTACGGTAGACCTCCGCGTATGAACTAGGACAAAAAAAATGCATTAGTACATAAAACTACATATTAGCTACTACTAGAGTACCCAATTAAAAACAAAATACAATTCAATTTTGTGTCATAAAGAATATGAGTTCAAATTATACCCACATAATGGTTAGGCATGCTAATCATGGCCTAAGCAGTATGCACTACCATAGAATCACCCATTCACCTCCCCATTGCACTCAACAATTGTGATCTACGCTAAAGCTTAAGCTCCTTTGCAGGGCGTTCTTTTGACATAAAACATTAAATAGTTCCTAAGTCATAAAATTTCAGAGTTTTGAATTGGTTGGTCATCAACAAGCTGAAGAGAATTGCATAGCGTAGTGCCCCCATGAAGCTTCTGGTATCATTATCAAGAAAGGGAGGAAACAAACTTAGAGATCACTAGCATAATCTTCAAAAATCTTGGAGAAAGAAGTAGATCTCCATACCTTGATTTGTACAATAAGAACATGTCGTACATTTTTTAGGAAAATGAAATTGATCTTGATTTTTTTATTTAGATTTAGATTTGTATTTGTGCGCTTTACCTGACTCAATCAGATGATTGCGTAGTTCTTCGACCCGATCCCGCTACCTATAAATAGAATATCGTTAATTACATCCTCCTAAGAGGAAAATCCTTGATTAATCGTCGGAAGAATATTCAATAACACCCTTTAAAATGATATAAGTAAGATATACAAGATTGCATTAGAAAAATGAATGAATTTCAGTTTTTATTTGAGAAGAAACCTCATTTTTTAGTTTAGAGTTGAGTCTGCACGAGATTTGATTTATTGATTTTTATTGATGGATAATGATGAGAGACATTTTTTAGTCTTTTTGGATTGATTTATGGGGTTGCATTGAAGATTTTTTGAATTTTTATGTTTGGAAGTGAACATGAAGTTGAGTCTGCACAAGGATCCGCAGAGTAATTTGTTACCACTGAGAATGCTTGTATTTATTTTGATTTTTGATTTGTGAGAGGAATGAAAATCTTTTTTATGGTATTTTGATTGAAGTGGATGACATATCTTATCAAGGAAGTCTAATAAACATTTATTATTTTATTTTTTCAGATTTGATGTAAAGAGATTTTGGATTTGATTTTCAAGGTATTAAGAAGTATTTTTTGTGTTTTCTTATTTCATGTGAGTGAAAAATGCTTCAAAGACTTATGCTTTTTATGTTTTGAACTTGTAGGTTTTGAAGGATCAACAAAGTGTGCAAATTCAATTGAAATGAGGCTTCTTTTATGTATTTTTTATCTTTTGTCAAGGGAAAAAATGAGTTTTTATTTAATTTTTTGATTTACTGGAAATATTTTATTTTATCTTAGAGTTTTGGATTTAATTTTAAAAGAATTTAGGTTGAAAAAATTGGATTTTATCAATTGACGGTTGAGTCTGCGTAGGGGAGCGCAGACTCATGAGTCACAGGCCTATTTTTATATTTTTTGGGTAATTTCAAGAAGAAAGTTAGCATTTTTGTTTTGGTTTTGATTTGTAGAAAATATAGGGTTTATTCTTAAGATTTTGGTTTGATTTGATGGGAATTTAATAGCCAAAAAACCAGATTTTAAGAATTTAAGGTTGAGTCGGCGCTATAGGGCGCAGACTCATTGGTTATCAAAGTGTTTAAGCATTTTTTATATTTTTTGCAAAAGAAATTTTAAGCTTTTATTTAGGTTTTTGACTTATATAAAGTATAAAGTTTTTATGTAAATTTTTTGGTTTAATTTGGAGAGAATTTAAGGTCAAAAAGACTAATTCTGGGAATTCAGGGTTGAGTCTGCGTAGGGTAGCGCGGACTCATTTGTTACTAATTTGTTTTGAGTTATTTTTTATATTTTTTCGAGAACAACTTGATGTTTTTATTTGATTTTGAGATTGATGTTTTTTCAAGATGAGGTTTTGACCTTGAGATTGATGCGCAGACTAAAGTTTAAAGAGGATTTTGAGCAAAATTCTTAAAAAGATGGAACCTCCTGAGGTTGAGGGGAATTCCAAGACTTTCAAAGTGTTAGGGAGCTTCAAATATCAAGGAGACAAGAAAATAGTTTTGAGTCTGCGCAGGGGGTGTGCAGACTCAACTGAACTTGTAATTTTTTGTTTATTTTGAAGGGATTTGGATCCTTTTGTAAATGAATTTTTATATATGAATAAAATGGAGTATTTGAGATGTGATTTCAAGTGATTTGTGCAATTTGATTTACTGTTTATTTGATTTTTTTTACTTGAAATAAGCTTATGAAAAGTGTGCAGACTCAAAAGTCAATTTTGAAGGAAGTTTGCTAATCTCGATTTATGTGCCATGGACTATGATTTTGATGGTGTTTTGACTTGGATATTGGAGTTATTAACCAATCTTTTTTATCTTTTGAGCCTAAGATGGGTGAGCAGACTCAACTTGAGTTTTGAAGTTTTGTGTTTATTTAAAATGGAGAATGTCCATTTTTTTAACCTTTTCTGATTTAGATATGATCTAACTTAGTTATTTTGAATTATTTGAGCCATAGCCAATGTCCTTAGTCCCACAGTTCATCACTTGACAGTTTTTGGGTTGAGTCGGCGCATGGGTGCGCAGACTCAAGTCTGAAAGTGATTTTTGAAGTTCCTGCACAGTTCAAGCTGCATTTAAATAATCCAAGGGGTTAGTTTCAACCAGCAAGGTTAGAATATGAAATCCGGAGTCGAGAAAAATCAATTGTATCCCATTCCCAATCGAATTTCCATGATTATAGGTGCGCAGACTCAAAATCTGAGTATAATTTAAATTTTATATCTCTTTAAACTTGAAGTGATTCAAGAATCACCACAAATTTAGGGAGGATAATACTGAGAAATCTCAGAAGTTGAGTGTGGCTACATAAAGCCTTTTCAAGGAGTGGTTCTTATGTGGATCCCTTCAAATGACCTGATTTCTTCATGTTTATCCCATTCTTCTTGGATCACTTTATAAAGAATTGCAAATGCCTAATATAATGATTTCAAGTTGAATTTCAACCTTTCATTAGGAGAACCTAACAAAGGTTTAGGATCTTTATGAAGGATCATGGCATGAAGGGACCCGGAGGACCAACTCCCTTAAAGAGATATGTAATGGCTAATGGACCATAGGGATGGCTTTAAAGGGGGGCGTGCCGAGCATCCAACTACTCACCCAAAGGGTGTCCTTAATGCCTTTAAGATGTAAGAAAAATCCACAAGGGGTAATCCAAAGCATCTCTACATTTGGGGAGCAAGGAACTCCACCAATTTCTCTAGAGGATCACATGTAGCCATGAACTATGGAGGTGGCTATAAAGGAGGGCGTGCCGAGCATCCAACCACTCACCCAAAGGGTGCCCTTAATGCCTTAGAAATTCAAGGGTTATCCACAGGGAATCACCCATTCCATTTCTACATTTGGGGAGCAAGGAACTCCACCAACTCATTGGGACTTCGGGACATATCATCTAAATGAACCCATAGAAATAGGAACATAAGAATGATGCTTTTTGTATGAGGGCCCTTGATGGGTTACCCAACATTGGATTGTTGGAACCCTTAGATCGGGACATCCTTGGGAAACAGCGGGAGAAACTTAAAATCTTAAAACATATGAGAAAATTTCATATTGAAACATTAAGGGCTTAACAACCCAAAGTCCAAGCCATTTCATTGGGCCTCAAAGGGACAGCCCTAGGTCCAAGGAACCTTTGGACAACTTGGGAGAGGATCAAATAATCACCTCAAGCCCAAAAATCCAACTGAAAGAGGCGCAAACTCAAAACTGCACACAGGCGCTGAGTCTGCGCAGGGAGGCGCAGACTCAAACTTAGCACTGCATACCGCAGACTCAGGCTGAAACTCGGATTTTGGTGAAAAATGGGTTTAAATCTAACCCAAATAATAGAAAATAAAGTATAAAAGGTATAAAACCCAAAATATCTATTTAAAATATATTTTAGATGTATTTTCTTAAGAAAATATCATGGTGAACTTAAATATGAATGTCATGAAACTTTAAGCATGCTTTTCATCTTTTCCCATGGATCTTCCTTTTTGGCTCCATGTTAGAGGGTTTATACTCTAATAAGATCATCCCCAACTAGTGAGGGAACCTCCTTAAGAACCTCTAGGGCCTAAACCCTTAGCCGTTAAAGGAAAAAATCCAAACAAAACCGATTCGGTTCTATCATGAAAACATAAACTTAAACTTTAATATATATGGAACTTGGGAGATCTCTATTGAGGTTTGGCCTTGGGGGAACATCATCTGTAGATAGGATGTGTTCCTAAGGGTCATAGAAGGCCAAGACATCTTGAGAAGCCCTCAAACCCAAGAGAAACACAATGAAAACCAGGAAATATAAAGTTCAGAAAATCAAGACAACAACTTAGATATCGGGCCATAGCTCCATATTTAGGGGGCTTTGAGGTTTGAAGAGACCATTTCTATAAACTAGAAAGGCTCCTCTACCATCCCCACACAAGAAACACAGATCTCATGAAGGAAAAAACATCATAGAAAATGCAAAAAGGTCAGCAGACTCACAAGAAGAGAAAAAACTGAACATGCATTTTCATTGCTTTTAATCATCATGCATGAACATCAAGGGGGAGATAGAAGTTCCTATGAACATCAAAAGGAAAGAATACTTAAGAAAGAACATAAAGAACATGAATAAACCCATCACCCATCACCCACTCTACCTTGGAGAGGGGATGAGCAATGCGGGATGGCTCTAGAAGCCCTTTCTCTTGCTCTCTTCTTTTCTAACACTCTTCCTTTCTTTTTCTCTTTTTCTCTAACTCTCTTTTCTCTCTTGGGATGCAGGAAATGGAGGGGAAGGAGGAGGGAGACGTGCTCCTCCAAGTTCTCTCACTTTTCTTCTTCTTTTTTCTCTTTTTTGGGATTTTTGTCTCCAACTTTTTCTTGGAGAAGATGGGGGTTCTTTTATAGATAAAGTTGGATTATTTTTGGGGGGTAGATTAGGCATCTATTAGCCTTGGATTAGGGATAAGAAACCCATCTTAAGAGCCCTCCAATGAGGCCACAACACTTGGAGAATCATGATTGGCTTCTCTTTTGCTTCTCACCTACCACCTTCTAGAAGAATCTTGAAGGGGAATCTTGAAGGGGGGACTACTTCCGTTTTCTTCTTATCTACCTTTGGGCAGATTTGAACATGGGCCAAAGGGTAAGAATTGGCCATAGGGGGGACCATTTGGGGTCCTTTAGAGGCTGCCACAAAATTGGGCTTTGGCCTTTACTTTTTGGGCCCAAATTGACCCTATAGGGCTTCTTTTGCTTGAGATAATGGGCCCGGGCCTGCCCCTTTGGATTTCTTCATCATTTGAGCTCAAAGTAACCTCTTTTTGACTTCCTTTGGCTTGTAAGAATGGGCATGACTGCTGTCCATTAAAGCTTCTTCATTTGGGCCTTCTTTGTAAATTGGTGGACCTTTCTTGCTTGAATTAATGGGCTCGGTTCTTCCCTTCAATTCTCTTTGATTTGGGCCTTCTTTGTTGATCTTTAGGCTCTTCTTCTTGTTTATTTTTTTTTGGTGACAACAAATGCCCCCCACGCATGCGGCTCACGCACGGAGACCGGAGGTGATGAAGTGAGTTGTATGCGTGGCCCATTGCCACGTACTTATCCCATTTAAGCGGCTCACGGTTCAAGACCGGCCCCACTTACAGAAATTCATTCACCTATTGAGGATTTGTTTGATTGGGACTACTATAATCACTAGGATTCCTTCTTGAATTTGTTTCCGTGACCGACTCGGATCGGGTCTCGAGCTTCGGGCAACTATAGGTTAGCATACCCTTTGAGTCAGCGCCACTCCAGGTTTAATTTGGGCTTTAAACCGACCGGATTTTCTTGAGTTTAGAGGATGGGGCATGTGCCCTTTGAGTCTGCGCTGGTTCGGGCTTCAATTTGGTTCCCAACCTGGCCATATATATTAAGTTTGAGAGAAAGGGGCAAATCCCCTTGAGTCTACGCCGGTTCGGTTCAACTTGGGCCTCAAACCAGCCCATATATGTTGAGCTTGAGGGAAGGGGACAGAGCCCCTTGAGTCTACGCCGGTTCGGTCCGATTTGGACCTTGGACCGGCTAGGGCTTCAAAACCGACCCGGTCGGTTATAAAAGAGGGAAGGGGGCGGGCCTTTCCTTTTTGCTTTTTCTATTGGGGGATTCCGTCGAGCTCGACTCTTCTCCTTCCTCTTCTTCTTCTGTCGCGCTAGGGGATTCTCAGCTTCAGCCCGCCTCTCCTTTCCTCCCTCTTCCCGTCGTCGCCACAGTGGTTGTGGGAGAGGGTCATCGCCGGTGAGAGCCGCTGCAGCCACCTATCTCCCTTTTCTCTTCTTTCTGGCAGCGACGCCACAACAGTCGCCGGTGGGATTTGCTATCGCCGTCGAGGGCACTCGAGCTGTTGGGCTTGGGGCGGTCCGCACATGACCTATAGGCCGGGCTCTTCTTCTTAGCATCGGGTGTTGCAAAGGCTCTTAAGGAGCACCACCACCGTCGCTGGGGAGCTTTCACTGGTTGGGCTTGTGAGCTTCATCCCTGCGGCTCACCGGTGTGCTTAGGGGAGGGTAGTCCAATAGGCACAGTTGGTGGCAAACCCGGATCACCTTCCAGCTTCTTCGCCAGTACCTTGTCTGTTGGTTGAAGGTGAAAAGTGGAGCCTTTTTTCTGATTTTGGCCGGTGGGACTGATTGGGTGTTGTTGGCCGCCATTGATTTGGGCATGGGGAGAGTGAAGAGGTCTCCTCTGCGCTTGTATCATCTTCTAACACTTTCTTTGTCTTCTTTTTTGCAGAAAATCGACTTTGGACCTTTCGATCTACAGTAGGCGTAGACTCGTTACTGTAGCATTATAGGTCGGGTGGCTCTTCTTCAGCGTACCCGCTGTTTGACTTTGACAGTTCCCATGGGAGCAATCCCTGGGGCTGCGGCTTCAGTGCCTAGTCCTGGTTGTAGCTCAGCTCTCGAGAATCGGGTCACTGGAATGCCATTTCTACACCCCTCTGTCTTTGACATCGGTCTTCTTCTTATTAGGGCATCTCGGTCTGTCTCGGATGTCTTCCGATGAAATGTTTAATAGCCTCTGTCAATTGGAGATGCTGTCGAAATTTCGATAGAATTTCTTTCTTGGATAAAGCTTCTTGGATTTCTGTTTTGATCATTGATCTTTCTTTTGCAGCAAAATAGCCTTACAAGAGAAAGGTAAAGCAGTTGTATTAAAGACCACTCCTGAAGACATAGTTATTTCCTCCACTAGACCTTCTAAACATAATCTCGTCATGGAAGGAGAGGACGTAAAGCAGAGAGGGCTTTTGGTCTCCTAGGGCCTTCTTGAATCATTATCTAGTGAAGTTTCCAAGTTGCAGACCGAAGAGGAAGCTCTTTCTGAGTTGCATACTCAATTTGGAGAAGGACTTCCACTGCTGTCCATGTTACTTGAGGATCCATGATGTTGTTTATAACTGAACTTTGTAATTGGGAAGGGTATTTTCTTTTTGTTTTTCTATGTAGACTAGGATGGAAGTCATTCTTTATAACCTTTGGTATATATATGAATAAGAATTTTGCTTCATGCATTCTTTTCAATGAATGATATGCTTGAATTTCTTTTTTATTTTTTAATTCACTTTACCGACCCAAGTGCCCTTTCGGGTTTTCACCGGAGTCGGTCCCCTTTTGCTTTTGCCCGTGCGCCTTTTCGGATTTTCACACGGTAGGGTTCTCGATTTTGCCTATAGCGCCCTTTCAGGTTTTCACCACAGTCGGGTATATAGCCCTTGTTTCCCTTGACCGCAGAAGGTACGATCAAGTCCGGCAAGGCATCTATTTTTTTTAATCCCCTTTTGATTTTTCTCTCTTTTTTTTTTTATCCCTCTCTCTCCCCTTGTTGTAAATGAAGTAGAGTGAAGTATGCATCCATAGTAACTGCAAAGCTTAAAGGAAAAGATTTCAAATGAAAATGACTTAACAATGTTTACTGGCTTCCTTAACTAACAATGCTATGGGGATTATTGAAGCTTAAAAAGGAATGACAGAGTGAGAGGGGCAATGAATACCTCAATCACTTGTTTATTGAAAATGGCACAAACCGTAAGGGTCTGGACCTTTATTGGGGTGGCAAAGATCGTGAGGATCTTAACCGTGGCAATAGACCAGAAGGGTCTACGCCATGCAAATCCTAAGTACCAACGACGGACTCATAGGTTTTTGGTCGTGGTAACATAGGTATGATTTGAAATGCATGAAACCCAGAATACTCCAAGCAAACTCATAGGTTTGTAGCCCAAAGTAGACAGGGGTGTTTGGGTGATGCAAACCTAGATACCTAGGTCATGAGGACCCTAATTATGAATAACGGGCTTAAATGCTTTTGGTCATGATAACTAGAGGTGATTTTGAATGGATGAAACCCTAACTACCATGGCAGACTCATAGGTTTGTAGCCGAGGTAGACAGGGAGTATGGAGTACTCTTCTCAGAGACCCAGTAATTTCGGGGATGGCGGAGTCACAAGGGACCCAGGCCAGCTGCTGGTGCGACGTAGTCGTTGAAGACCCCGGTCGACTTACTTTGCTTTGATTTGAATTTGCTTGATTGGTGACGGAGTACTCCTCTCGGAGACCCGGTCTTTCGGGAATGACGGAGTCACGAGGGACCCGGGCCAGCCACCGGTGCGACGTAGTCGTTGAAGACCCCGGTCGACTTACTTTGCTTTGCTTTGAATTCGCTTGATTGTTGAAGGAGTACTCCTCTCGGAGACCCAGTCTTTCGGAGATGACGGAGTCACGAGGGACCCGGGCCAGCCACCGGTGCGACGTAGTCATTGAAGACCCCGGTCGACTTACTTTGCTTTGCTTTTACTTGCACTTGGATTTGAATTTGGGCTTAGAATTGAATGGTGATGCTGAATACATCCAGGCCACTTCCTTTGTTTTGAGCTTGTTTTGAATTTGGACGGTAGAGTCTTCATGACCCAGACCGATTTGTATTTGGATTTGAGCTTGATTTCAGGCAGCTGGTCCTGTTGACCCAGGCCGGTTTGAATTTGAGCTTGAATGGTGGGATTGAATGAACCCAGGCCATTTTTCTTGTCTTAAGCTTGGATGGCGGAATCCAGTAGGACACATGCCAATTTGCATTTAATTTGAACTTGAACTTGAGCTTTGAATGGAGGGGTTGAATAAACCCGGACCATCTTCTTTGTTTTGACCTTAGATGGCGGAATCCAGTAGGACACATGCCAATTTGCATTTAATTTGAACTTGAACTTGAGCTTTGAATGGAGGGGTTGAATAAACCCAGACCATCTTCTTTGTTTTGACCTTGGATGACGGAATCAAATGAAATCGGGCCATCTTCTTGCTTTAAACTTGGATTTTGGTCTTGAATTTAGGCAGTGGGTCCTGTTGACCCAGGCTGACTTATACTTGAATTTGTGCTTGCTTTTTGGCTGGAGCTTTGAACTTGCATTTTGGGTTCGAGCTTGATTTGGAGCTTTGAATTTGAACTTGAATTTGATCTTGAATTTAGGCGGCGGGTCTTGTTGACTCAAGCCGATTTGAACTTGGGCTTAGATTTAAACTTGAATTTTTAACTTGAGCTTCAATTTAAGCGGCGGGTCCTGTTGACTCAAGCCGATTTGAATTTGAATTTGAATGGCGGAATCGAATGAACCTAGGCCATCCTTTTTTGCTTTGACCTTGGATGGCGGAATCAGATGAAATTGGGCCATCTTCTTGCTTTAAACTTGGGTGGCAGAGTCCATTAAGACTCAAGCCGATCTTCTTTTAAATTTGAGCTGGCTCTTAAACTAGAGCTTTGACCTTGAACCTTGGGCTTGAATTTAAGCTCGAGCCTGAATTAAAGTTTGAATTTGAGCGGCTGGTCCTGTTGACCCAGGCCAATTTCCCTCGAACTTGAGCTTGGATTTAAGCGGCTAGTCCAATTGACCTAAGCCAATTTGCCTTTGAACTTCAGCTTGCCCTTCAGGCGGAGCTCTGGATTTAAATTTGAATTTGAATTTGCTCCTAAGTTGAAGCTTTGATTCTTGAACTTTGAACTTGGATTTTGAATTTGATTTTATGCTCGAGTTTGAACTGGAGCTTTGGACTTGAGTGGCGGAGCCTTGCTGTCGCAGGCCAGTCCATACTTGACTTTGAGCTTGTATTTGGATTTGTACTTGAATGGCAAGGTCCAGCAGGACTCGGGCCATCTTCTCTATTTCTTTGTACCTTCTTGCCCCCTGTTCATTGAAGAGACAAGGTTACAATATATATGCATGTTTATATCAAACAATTTCAGAATTAGAAAACATCATCGATTCAGATTGGTTTGATTGGAAACTTCGACCGGTTATAAAATGGGAAGCGGGAAATGATTTATATTCCCTCCGCACCGGGTTTGCCTCAACACTATTGCCCGACTAGCGGGATAGTCGTGCCAACTTTTTTCTTTTTTCTTTCTTTTTCAATGGCATTTCGTCATTGGCAACCCATGAGGTGCTTTGGGGCAGCTTCGTAAAGCCTTTTGGAGCCTCTTCAATGTCCTTGGCTTATATAGGCAGGTTAATTTTACCAGGCCATTTGAGATTTATAATTCCGGGAGAATACGTCCCGAGAACTGGATGATTTCTTTGACTGTCTTCATAGTGATCATATTCACACCGTAGACAGTGCTTCATATATTCTTTTCAACCTTCGCTTGGAAAGCACAAAGGTGGCGTATGGTAGCGCTTCATATGTCTGTCATTTAAGAGAGGAAACTGCACTTCTCCCTTATGATTGGTGAGGGTGTATGCTCCTCCTTCATAAACAGTTTTGACGACATAGGGGCCGATCCAATTACTGGTCAACTTCCCTTTTGGATTTGACGTCATGACTTCTCTTCTTTTGACCATAACTAGGTCTCTTTTTTTGAAGGCTCTTTCTTTGACTAGTTTATCAAATGCTCGAGCCATGCGAACTTGATATATCTGGATATTTTGTTGAACTCGAAGTCTGTCGCCTTCCAAAGCTGATAACTCCTCGAGCCGCCTTTCTGCATTTGATTGATTTCCTTTGAAAAGCTCCTGCTC
Organism: Zantedeschia hybrid cultivar; assembly: GCA_030544215.1. Classification (NCBI taxonomy): domain Eukaryota; kingdom Viridiplantae; phylum Streptophyta; class Magnoliopsida; order Alismatales; family Araceae; genus Zantedeschia; species Zantedeschia hybrid cultivar. The sequence continues at coordinate 50,806,066 of JARZZO010000009.1, forward strand.
TAAGGCAATGCGCAAAGAGGGGACTTCCAATTCAATTGGTACGACTGCCTCTGACCCATACACTAAGGAATAGGGAGAACAACCTATTAGAGTTTTGTATATGGTTCTGTAAGCCCATAATGCTTTATACATTCTTTCTTCCCAGTCTTTCTTAGTTGAATTGACTGTCTTTGCTAGAAGGTTGCATAAGGTCTTGTTAAAGGCTTCTACTAACCCATTGGCTTGTGGATTGTAAACTGTAGAGGTCCTCCAATCAATTTTGAATTTTGCAGCTAGCTTGTATATGATTGGATTTCGGAAGCATGTTCCATTATCTGAGATTATCCGATTGGGTGCACCATATCGGAACAACATATTTTGGCGGAGGAACCTTTCAACAGCTGCCCCAGTGACTTGTCTTAATGCTACTGCTTCGCCCATCTGGAAAAATAATAAGTGGCGGCCAGAATATATTTAGCACCTCTTGAGGAGGGTATGAATGGACCAACAACGTCCATGCCCCATTCGGCAAAAGGCCATGATGGTGCTGTAGGGTGCAAGTGCACCGGGGGTTTTCTTGGAATTGGGCCATGTTCCTGGCATTTGTGACATGATTTGGTATATTGCGCACAATCATCGAACATTGTGGGCCAGTAGTAGCCCAATTGTTTGAGTTGATTTTTCATCATGGGGCCATACTGGTGAGCACCACAGACCTCAGCATGTATTTCCTTCAAGGCTTCAACTATCTCTTTTGGCGACAGGCATCTGAGGATAACTTTTCTTTTGCCATCATACGTCACTCGAAATAGAGTGTCTCCTTTGTATTCATATGAATCCTTGATACGGATCAGTTTAGCACGCTTGATTCGGGTGCTTGGCAATATTTTATGCTTGAACCAGTCGAGAAGCATTTCCCTCCAATCAGGCTTATCGGCTTCTTCCACTGCACATACTTCTCTTTGCATTTCTGTTTCTTCTCCCAACACAGTTGGCAACAATCTTCTGTTCTTGACCTATATTTCAAGGGACCCTTCTGGCGGCAGAGTCAGAGAACTTGCTAATTTAGCCAGAGCATCAGCTTGAGCATTTGCGCTGCGGTTGATATGGTTGATTTCAAAGAAATATAATCTTTGTGTCAGCTTGAGGGCCCTTTTGTGATAAGGAATCAACTCGGGCTTTTTGACATCATATATTTCTTGGACTTAGTATATAATCAACATTGAGTCTCCATGGACTTGAATCATTTGGATGCCCATATCCAAAGCAACTTCCAGGACAACTATCAAGGCTTCATATTCAGCTTCATTGTTGGTGCATGGCTTAGTTAAAGAGCACGAGGTATGCAGAACCTCGCCTTCTAGAGATATCAAGAGAATGCCTGCCCTAGCCTTTGTAGTGAATGTACCATCTTGTGCAATTGCTAAACGGGAGGCCCCGTCAAAATATAGCTGCCATATCTTTTGTTCTGTATGGTTAGCTCTAATGTTTCTTCATCTGGCAGGTTGGTGACCAACGGTGAATCTTCTGGCACTGGATGTATTGCAAAGAAGTCTGCAATGGCTTGACCTTTGATGGCTTTCTGAGGAACGTATTTGATGTCGAACTCCATGAAGAGGACTACCCATTTGCCCAAACGACCTTTCAAGGCTAGTCGATTAAAGATATATTTGAGAAGATCAGCCCTAGAGATGAGCTGGATTTCATGTGATAACATATAGTGCCTGAGTCTTTTAGCAACAAAGACCCGGGCTAAGCATATCTTTTCAATAGGCGAGTATCGGAGTTCAGCCCCGATTAGCCTTCTGTTTAAGTAATATAGTGCTTGCTCTTTGCCTTCTTCATTATCTTGTACCAGCATTGCCCCCAGAGAAGTCTCCTGAGCAGCGATATATAAGATTAACGACTGGCCTTTGATAGGTGCCCCCAGCACGGGTGGCGATGCAAGATATTGCTTGATTTTCTCAAGCGCATTTTGACATTCATCATCCCATATGAATAGGGCATCTTTCTTCATTAATTTAGAGAAGGGTTCACACCGTCCGGCTAGGTTGGATATGAACCTTCGAATGTATGCAAGTCGTCCCCGAAGGGACTACAGCTCTTTGAGATTCTTCAGAGGCGGAAGCTCCTGGATAGCTTTGATTTTGGCTGGGTCTATTTCAATACCCCTATATCTGACAATAAAACCCAGAAATTTGCCACTTGAAACCCCGAAGGCGCACTTCATGGGGTTCATTTTCAAGCTATATTGCCTCAGCCTTTCAAATATGGTGCGGAGATCTTGTATATGATCTTCCTTTTTCTTGGTTTTGACAACTAGGTCATCAATATAACATTCAACTTGTTGATGAAGGAATTCATCCAATATCTTAGTCATTGCTCTTTGGTATGTTGCACCGGTGTTTTTGAGGCCGAAGAGCATTCTTTTGTAGTGGAAGATTCCTTTAGGAGTCCTGAAGGCAGTATGGATCTTATCCTTGTCAGCCATCCATATTTGATTATATCTTGACGATCCATCCGTAAAAGACAAAGCTTCATGTCCTGTAGTGGCATCGACCATGATTTATGTGACAGGCACTGGGAAGTCATCCTTTGGGCATGCCTTGTTTAGATCTATGAAGTCTACACAGATTCTGATATGTCCATTCTTCTTTTTGACTGGAACAATATTTGCTAGCCATGTTGTATATTGATTTCTTGTACAAAGCCAACATCAATTAATTTGTCGACTTCAGCATTCATTTTGTTTATCAGCTCCGGCCTCATTCTTTTCGGAGCTTGTTTGATTGGCTCGATGGCTGGATCAATGGCCAGCTCATGTTGAGCTACTTATGGATCTAACCTAGGCATTTCTTTGTAGGACCAGGCAAAACAATCCCAGAATTCCTTCAGAAGCAAAATATATGCTTGCTGTTGTTCTTGACTGAGCAATGCACTTATATATGTTGGTCTCGGGTCTTCTTCAGAGCCCAAATTGATTGCGAGAAGTTCATCAACCATAGCTTGCCCTCCATCTTCAAGTTCTGGAGGTGCTGGCTAGAGCTCCATCAAATCTTCTTCATTTACTTCTTCTTCAATTTCTGCTTCAATTTTGTTGACTTCTTGGTCAATTTCATTTGATTGATTTGCTGTGAAAATATTTAGGGCAGGATCTGCCTGTTGATTTTCCATAAGCCGAATGAGCTCATCTTCCCTTTGACCTGTGTTAACATGAGGTTCAGGGTGATATATGGATTTTCTTGTTCTTCTAGTATATTCTGAACCATATTGGAACTTGGGATACTATTTTCCTTGACTTTTGCGACTTGGATGTCTTCTTCTTCAAGATGTTTCTAGCATTGACATGCTGGAATAGGAGATTGATCAGCTTCTGGCTGGCTTTCTTTGACAGACTGGCCCATGGGCTGCTCGTCATCATAGTCATCATATACTGCTTGCAAAATTTCTGGTATTTCTGACAAAATAGATGTCATATTTACTGAGAATTCAGAAGTTTCTTCTTCCGGCAAGGTATATCCCAAGCCTGGATGTTGTGTATGTTGCATCAATGCTTTGGACATGTTAGGAGGGTACCATAGCTGTTGGAACCAGCTCCCTTCTTTTTTGGTTTGATATAATGAAATTGACTGAGCCTTAACCAATTCCTCAGTGTGCTTTGTCATGTTTGGGAGACCCATGATGTCAACCCATAATTCTTCTTCTATATCAGGTATATGGCAATCTTTGTCTTCAGTAGCCGACTGCTCATCAGTTCTATAAAAGATTGTTTTATGTCCATCTTCGTAAGGAACCACGAATTTTTTCAAAGGCTCTACGAGCTGACATTCATACTCTTCAATAGGATGTATTAGTTCGGTTGGGACCTTGACTTCTATAGAGAGTACATCTTGTTATTTGGTTGTCTTTGCTGAAGGACTTTTCAGAACTGTAGCTTCTTTGTCTTCGAGACTGAGAGAGCTAATATCTGGTGGAGGTGGAAACCATTCCATGCTCCGACTGGTATCGGGCTTTTCTATTTCTTTATCTTCTTTTTCCTCTAGGGGTGGAGGTATATAGAGATTGGCATCCATAAGATGGCATTCATGAACCTTAAAAGGCTCGAGATCAGCGAAGACCCGCTGTATTTGTCCTTCCCAGGGAAATTTGATGCATTGATGCAATGAGGAGGGCACCACAAAATATTGATGTATCCATGGCCGCCCAAGCAAGCTTTGTATGTGGTATCAGAATTTATGATATGGAAGAGGACTGTAAAGTGAAAGTCACCGACGACCATTTCAAATTCAGCTGCCCCAATTGGTGTTTCTGACTTCTGGTTGAACCCAGCTATTTTGAAATCTTGCACTCTTCTTAGGTGCATATGAAAATGAAATTTCTGGAAAGTTCTAAGAGGCATGATGCTGACAGCAGAGCCTTGATCAACCAGAATTCTATTGACAGATTGTCCATTTATCTTTCCTCTCATGTAGAGTGACCTGTTGTGGTCATTTGTGGTGGAAACCATTCCGTGCTCCGACTGGTATCGGGCTTTTCTATTTCTTAATCTTCTTTTTCCTCTAGGAGTGGAGGTATATAGAGATTGGCATCCATAAGATGGCATTCATGAACCTTAAAAGGCTCGAGATCAGCGAAGACCCGCTGTATTTGTCCTTCCCAGGGAAATTTGATGCATTTATGCAATGAGGAGGGCACCACAAAATATTGATGTATCCATGGCCGCCCAAGCAAGCTTTGTATGTGGTATCATAATTTATGATATGGAAGAGGACTGTAAAGTGAAAGTCACCGACGACCATTTCAAATTCAGCTGCCCCAATTGGTGTTTCTGACTTCTGGTTGAACCCAGCTATTTTGAAATCTTGCACTCTTCTTAGGTGCATATGAAAATGAAATTTCTGGAAAGTTCTAAGAGGCATGATGCTAACAGCAGAGCCTTGATCAACCAGAATTCTATTGACAGATTGTCCATTTATCTTTCCTCTCATGTAGAGTGGCCTGTTGTGGTCATTTGTGGGCAGCAACATATCATCTTCAGTAAAGGTGATAGAAGCCATGAATGATTCATAGGGTATTTCTTGAATTTCTGCTGCATGAACTTCATAAATTTGAAGAGTTTTTAAAGCTGCAATGAGAGCCTTTCGCAATTCCTCACTGAGTGACAAAACTTCCCACACAGTAAATTTAGATGGCAACCTTTTTAGTAAGCCGATGACTTTCTTTTCTACTTTTTCATTATCATGAACTTCTAAAGAGGCAACCTGAGGATCTTGTTCTTCAGACGGCTACTGTTGGGCTTGTTTACTTTTCTTTGCAGACTTTTGAACTACCATGAATTCATATAAAGAGGGTAACACCTCATTTTCTTGATCAAAATTTTCTGGATATAGCCCGAGCGGAGGCGGGATTTGAACATTTCTTTTTGACAAAGGCATGGATTCCATTCCTCTGAATTCTAGTTCTGGGATGACATATGGTGTTTCTCCCTGAGCTGGATAATTTTTTGAGTAGTAACCAATGGAGGTTTTCGTCCCCACTTTTTGCCAGAGCGGGTGACATGTTGCTCATTTGGAGTTGATAGAGCTTTCCATCACCTCCATTTTTGGAGCAAGGAATATTTCTTCCTCCTCATCATCTTCACTTTCATTTTTTGTTGAGATTGTGTTGCAAGACATGACAGTGCAAGTGCCTTCCTGCTCTTCTTTCTCATTTTCTTGGCTATCATCAGTCTTTGGCCTTTTGACTTCATGTTCCAAGAATAGGGCTCCATCATGTATTTGTTTCATTGTCATATCTTGGAGCTTCTCCCATGGTATATAATGCTTCAACTTTGTTGGCTTCCTTTGAGGCTGTTCATATTCATCCAAGCTGTCTATTAGCTTCTGCAATTTTGATAGCGGATGTTTACCCTTAGGTAGAATTGGTATTGGTGTTTCTCTTTTTCTTCTTATGTTGGTAACCCTCGTTACAGTATGAGGATCTACCCATTCCCATATACTGCTTGCTGGAGCAGGGTAACTTGAGCTTGATTGGGATGCTGAAGGGAGGGCATACATTGTTCTTTGCTTGAATTTGCGGCTTTGACTGGCGTAGATAAAGCCATTTTGGACATATCGGATATCATATTATCCAAATTTGGTGGAGGGATGGGTTGAACATATGTCTGCCGTCATGGAATACCTCCATGAATATATACTTCTGATAATTTTCGCTTGATATGAGATCTTGGCTTCTTTTTAACTGTTTGTCACTGGGATGTATGGAGTGGTTGAAGTACCAGTTGCTCATAAGTGGCCTGTGTACTTCTTTCTACAGTTTCTGAACTTAATGACTGGTAAATAGGAACCATAGAATGCACATTTAGAGATGCCACATTTGCTTCTGTCCAAGTATGAGGCTGCGGGGGATCGACAAGATGATCTCCCATCTTCAGGACACCTTTCTGAATTAATTTTTCAACTGCATCCTTGAACACATAACATTCTTCAATAGGATGTCCCATGATTTGGTGATATGGACAATAATTTGGATCATTAGATCTTTTATCATCTTCTGGCCTCTTTGACTGTAGTAACACAATCTGATTGTATTTTCGTGTCCATTCAAATAGAAAACGAGTTTTGTCTTTGGGGAAACTGTATGGCCTGTTCATTTTGTCTCGGAGAGAAGATAAGGCTCGGACTTCTTTCTCTCTATTGTTGCTGGTTTCAGCCTGCATGGCTGGACCTTTCTTTTGTTGCTCCGTGATGAACGTAGATAAATCTACTATATTTGACTCACGTGGAGCATTTCTTCTATCAAATTTTCCTTTGTTGTTGCTCGGTTCACTTCTGGATCGGCTTAGAAAACTTTCAACTTATGATACCATAGTATTCAATTTGTCAAAAGACTTGATTTCAATGGCTACTAGCCTTTCAAGGACTTCATTTTTCAGATTACTTTTGCATATCACCATTGCATCTTCTTGACATGGTAGTCTTATGCATTTCATGCTAAGATTCCTCCACCTAGCAATGAATTTGGAAGCATTTTCATTGTTTTCCTGTTTTACAGTATATAGCTCTGCCATAGTGATTTCTCTCTCTACTAGCTAAAATCTGTCTTGAAATTGCTTCTTAAGGTCGGCCCACCCAGCAATAGAACCGGGCCAAAGAGAAGAATACCATTCAAATGCGAGTCCAGTTAATGAAGACCTGAAAAATTTCAACAAATAAGATTCATCGGTGGCTAGGTTTCCCATTGCACCATTATAATATGCTAAGTGTTCTTTTGGATTTCCTTGGCCATTGAATTTGTCAAACTTAGGCACTTTGGCCATTCCCAGTGGAAGCTTCTTCATAGCATGGTGCACTGGATATGGTACTTTATACACATCATATACAGTGGAGGTATCTTCCACTCTTTCTGCTAGCTTTATATCAATGAGCTGTTCTAACATTAGCCTTTGAGCCACAGCAGGATTTGCTGGATTTGGGAAGAAGTTAACTCCCTGAACTTGGGAGGCTTGAAATGGCAAATTTGAGATCAAATTGTCTTGCATTACTATTGCAGGAGCAGCTTGACTATTGGACACTTGAATATATGCAGGTGTTTCATTCATAGGCACAGACCTGGATGACTGCATGGATATATTTAAAAGATTTTGAGACGGAGGAGGTGGAACTGGAGGGTTAGCCACCCGAGGATAAGAGGAAGTTGAAGCACCTCCTTCCTTAACAGCCCATCCTGCCCCTTGCATTTGAGCATCTTTTTCTTTCAATTGCTTTTTCAACAATTCAATTTCTTGCAATAGTAGCTGAGTTATGCTTGGTTCTATTTCTTTTTGCTGATTGATTTGCTATGGAAGTTGTTGCTCTGCTGGTACGGAAAGAGCTTCTCCTGATGTTTCGATGACATTTGCAGATAGCTCTGCTTCCTCATCAATGTTTTCCAATAGGGTAGGAAAATTTTGAGCAACTAGGGTTGCCGTTTGCATTCTTCGGGTAACTAGACCCGGCCTTGAGGCTAAATCTCTGATTTCTTCTAGATCTTTCTGGGAGTGCCCCATACTTGCTGATAGTATGACATGAATAAACCATCAGGCTTCCTTGAGTAAATTTTGCAGATCTCCTTGCAGAAGGAGGTTTTGATTGCAGCCTTTGGAGCACATATGTTTTTGAAGGCTTCTTTGACTTTTCATTTTCATATCTTTCTCTTGACTTCTTTCTTTTTGGCAACTTAGCATGAGGCAGCTGCCTTTGAATTGGTTTCCATATTTGCCGCCTTTGTGACTAAAAGACCGGCTTTGATTTTTCTTGTACATGTTGATCTTCTTAATGTTTGGGCATCCATATTTGTTTTGCTGGTGGCTCTTGATAATATTTCATCCTATGCCAATAAGCTGGTTTGGGGTTTCTTTCTTGCTTTTCAGACATCTGAATCTTAGCTTTTCCTTTTTATTTTCTTTCATTTTTCATTCTTTCTCTGTCCATGTCTTCAAAGACCTAGAATGAGTTTTGAACTAGAACATTTGGAACCAGTCGGTCTTTGGAAGTATCAACTTTGCTGCCGTCTAGAAAAATCCGCAGGCTTCCAACAAGAATTGATTTTTTGGTCTTGGACCATTGTGCAGAAACTGCCTTTGATTTGAACTGGGAATTTTGACCTTTTCGGATATTTCCCTAGTATTGTCTTGAAGATGATGCAGTATGACTGTGAATAGTGCAGCAGCTGACTACTTGTACTTGAGGTATATCAGACATAATCTCAAGTTGCATAAAGACCACCTCGAGAAAATTCGGAAAACCAATAACGGGAGGGAAGCTCCCAAATACCATGGGTACCGCCAGGTAGCCATAACGAGCATGGTTCTCGACCATCAGAGGGCCGAAGAAACCTTTCGATTCCATTGAGTCTCCTGTAATACAACAAAGAGATAATCAATAACTTCAAAGAATGGGTGTTATCCTTATTCTTCCGACGAGAAGATTGAAGGGAGGATAGGTCCCACCGGACATGCCAAAAGAGATTGTCGTACATTTTTTAGGAAAATGCACTTGATCTTGATTTTTTGATTTAGATTTATATTTGTATTTGTGCGCTTTACCTGACTCAATCAGATGATTGCGTAGTTCTTCGACCGGATCCCGCTACCCATAAATGAAATAACATTAATTACATCCTCCTAAGAGGAAAACCCTTGATTAATCGTTGGAAGAATAGAATAACACCCTTTAAAATGATATAAGTAAGATATACCAGATTGCATTCGAAAAATGAATGAATTTCAGTTTTTATTTGAGAAGAAAGGTCATTTTTTAGTTTAGAGTTGAGTCTGCGCGAGACTTGATTTATTGATTTTTATTGATGGATAATGATGAGAGACTTTTTTTAGTCTTTTTGGATTGATTTATGGGGATGCATTGAAGATTTGTTGAATTTTTATGTTTAGAAGTGAACATGAAGTTGAGTCTGCACAGACTCATTTGTTACCAATGAGAATGCTTGTATTTATTTTGATTTTTTATTTGTGAGAGAAATGAAAATCTTTTTTATGGAATTTTGATTGAAGTGGATGACATTTCTTATCAAGGAAGTCTAATAAACATTTCTTATTGTGTTTTTTCAGATTTGATGTAAAGAGATTTTGGATTTGATTTGCAAGGTATTAAGAAGTATTTTTTATGTTTTCTTATTTGATGTGAGTGAAAAATGCTTCAAAGACTTATGCTTTTTATGTTTTGAACTTGTAGGTTTTGAAGGATCAGCAAAGCGTGAAAATTCAATTGAAATGAGGCTTCTTTTAGGTATTTTTTATCTTTTGCCAAGGGAAAAAATGAGTTTTTATTTGATTTTTTGATTTACAAGAAGTATTTTATTTTATCTTAGAAAAAAAAAAAAAAAAAAAAAAAAAAAAAAAGCCTCATTTCAATTGAATTTAAAAGAAGCCTCATTTCAATTGAATTTTCACGTTTTGCTGATCCTTCAAAACCTACAAGTTCAAAACATAAAAAGCATAAGTCTTTGAAGCATTTTTCACTCACATCAAATAAGAAAACATAAAAATACTTCTTAATACCTTGCAAAAAATACTTCTTAGAGTTGAGTCTGTGCTATAGGACGCAGACTCATTGGTTATCAAAGTGTTTAAGCATTTTTTATATTTTTTGCAAAAGAAATTTTAAGCTTTTATTTAGGTTTTTCACTTATATAAAGTATAAAGTTTTTATGTAAATTTTTGAGTTTAATTTGGAGAGAATTTAAGGTCAAAAAGACTAATTTTGGGAATTCATGGTTGAGTCTGCGCAGGGTAGCGCAGACTCATTTGTTACCAATTTGTTTTGAGTTGTTTTTTACATTTTTTCAAGAACAACTTGATGTTTTTATTTGATTTCCTGATAGATAAGAATAAAATTGATTTTTAGAGAGTTTTAGATCATCTTGAAGTGAATGGGAGGTTGATTTTTTATTTTTTGTGAATTTCAGGGTTGAGTCTGTGCCAGGATGCGCAGACTCAAGTCTGAACTATGAATTTCTTGTTTGTGAGTTATTTTATTGGATTTTTGATAGGATAGATTGATTTTATGTTTTGTTTGATGATGATTTACAGATTTGGAGCTGCGGGCATGATTTAGGGGCCAAGAGATGAAGTTTGGCCTTGAGATTGATACGCAGACTCAAGTTTAAAGAGGATTTTGAGCAAAATTCTTAAAAAGATGGAACCTCCTAAGGTTGAGGAAAATTCCAAGACTTTCAAAGTGCTGGAGAGCTTCAAAGATCAAGGAGACAAGAAAATAGGTTTGAGTCTGCGCAGGGGTGCGCAAACTCAACTGAACTTGTAATTTTTTGTTTATTTTGAAGGGATTTGGATCCTTTTGTAAATGGATTTTTATATATGAATAAAATGGAGTATTTGAGATGTGATTTCAAGTGATTTGTGTAATTTGATTTACTGTTTATTTGATTTTTTTCACTTGAAATGAGCTTATGAAAAGTGTGCAGACTCAAAAGTCAATTTTGAAGGAAGTTTGCTAATCTCGATTTATGTGCCATGGACTATGATTTTGATGGAGTTTTGACTTAGATATTAGAGTTATTAACCAATCTTTTTTATCTTTTGAGCCTAAGATGGGTGAACAGACTCAACTTGAGTTTTGAAGTTTTGTGTTTATTTAAAAGGGAGAATGTCTATTTTTTTAACCTTTTCTGATTTAGATATGATCTAATTTAGTTATTTTGAATTATTTGAGCCATAGCCAATGTCCTTAGTCCCAGAGTTCATCAATTGATAGTTTTTGGGTTGAGTCTGCACATGGGTGCGCAGACTCAAGTCTGAAAGCGATTTTTGAAGTTCCTGCACAGTTCAAGCTGCATTTAAATAGTCCAAGGGGTTAGTTTCAACCAGCAAGGTTAGAATATGAAATCCGGAGTCGAGAAAAACCAATTGTATCTTATTCCCAATCGAATTTCCATGATTATAGGTGTGCAGACTCAAAATCTGAGCATAATTTCAGTTTTATATCTCTTTAAACTTGAAGTGATTCAAGAATCACAACAAATTTAGGGAGGATAATACTGAGAAATCTCAGAAGTTGAGTGTGGCTACATAAAGCCTTTTCAAGGAGTGGTCCTTATGTGGATCTTTTCAAATGACATGATTTCTTCATGTTTATCACATTCTTCTTAGATCACTTTCTAAAGCATTGAAAATGCTTAATATAATGATTTCAAGTTGAATTTCAACCTTTCATTAGGAAAACCCTATGTAGGTTTAGGATCTTCATGAAGGATCATGGTATGAAGGGACTCGAAGGACCAACTCCCTTAAAGGGATATGTAATGGCTAATGGACCATAGGGATGGCTGTAAAAGGGGGCGTGCCGAGCATCCAACCACTCACCCAAAGGGTGCCCTTAATGTAAGAAAAACCCACAAAGGGTAATCCAAAGCATCTCTACATTTGGGGAGCAAGGAACTCCACCAATTTTCCTAGAGGATCACATGTAGCCATGAACTATGGAGGTGGCTGTAAAGGGGGGCGTGCCGAGCATCCAACCACTCACCCAAAGGGTGCCCTTAATGCCTTAGAAATATAAGGGTTATCCACAGGAAATCACCCATTCCATTTCTACATTTGGGGAGCAAGGAACTCCACCAATTCATTGAGACTTCAGGACATATCATCTAAATGAACCCATAGAAATGGGAACATAAAAATGATGCTTTTTGTATGAGGGCCGTTGATGGGTTACCCAACATTGGATTGTTGGCACCCTTAAATCGGGACATCCTTGAAAAACATCGGAAGAAACTTAAAATCTTAAAACATATGGCAAAATTTCGGATTGAAACATTAAGGACTTAACAACCCAAAGTCCAAGCCATTTAGGACCTTCATTGGGCCTCAAAGGAACAGCCCTAGGTCCAAGGAACCTTTGGACAACTTGGGGGGGGATCAAATAATTACCTCATGCCCAAAAATCCAACTGAAAGAGGCGCAAACTCAAAACTGCACACAGGCACTGAGTCTATGCAGGGAGGCGCAGACTCAAACTTAGCACTGCATACCGCAGACTTAGGCTGAAACTCGGATTTTGGTGAAAAATGGGTTTAAATCTAACCCAAATAATAGAAAATAAAGTATAAAAGGTATAAAACCCAAAATATCTATTTAAAATATATTTTAGATGTATTTTCTTAAGAAAATATCATGGTGAACTTAAATATGAATGTCATGAAACGTTAAGCATACTTTTCATCTTTTCCCATGGATCTTCCTTTTTGGCTCCATGTTAGAGGGTTTATACTCTAAGAAGATCATCCCCAACTAGTGAGGGAACCTCCTTAAGAACCTCTAGGGCCTAAACCCTTAGCCGTTAAAGGAAAAAATCCAAACAAAACCCATTCGGTTCTATCATGAAAACAGAAACTTAAACTTTAATATATATGGAACTTGGGAGATCTCTATTGAGGTTTGGCCTTGGGGGAACATCATCTGTAGATAGGATGTGTTCCTAAGGGTCATGGAAGGCCAAGCCATCTTGAGAAGCCCTCAAACCCAAGAGAAACACAATGAAAACCAGGAAATATAAAGTTCAGAAAATCAAGACAACAACTTAGATATCGGGCCATAACTCCATATTTAGGGGGCTTTGAGGTTTGAGCAGACCATTTCTATAAACTAGAAAGGCCCCTCTACCATCCCCACACAAGAAACACAGATCTCATGAAGGAAAAAACATCATAGAAAATGCAAAAAGGTCAGTAGACTCACAAGAACAGAAAAAACTAAACATGCATTTTCATTGCTTTTAATCATCATGCATGAACATCAAGGGGGAGATAGAAGTTCCTATGAACATCGAAAGGAATGAATACTTAAGAAAGAACATAAAGAACATGAATAAACCCATCACCCATCACCCACTCTACCTTGGAGAGGGGATAAGCAAGGGGGATGGCTCTAGAAGCCCTTTCTCTTGCTCTCTTCTTTTCTAACACTATTCCTTTCTTTTTCTCTTCTTCTCTAACTCTCTTTTCTCTCTTGGGATGCAGGAAATGGAGGGGAAGGAGGAGAGAGACGTGCTCCTCCAAGCTCTCTCACTTTTCTTCTTCTTTTTTCTCTTTTTTGGGATTTTTGTCTCTAACTTTTTCTTAGAGAAGATGGGGGTTCTTTTATAGATAAAGTTGGATTACTTTTTGGAGGTAGATTAGGCATTTATTAGCCTTGGATTAGGAATAAGAAACCCATCTTAAGAGCCCTCCAATGAGGCCACAACACTTGGAGAATCATGATTGGCTTCTCTTTTGCTTTTCACCTACCACCTTCTAGAAGAATCTTGAAGGGGGGACCACTTCCCTTTTCTTCTTATCCACCTTTGGGTAGATTTGAACATGGGCCAAAGGGATAAGAATAGGTCATGGGGGGGACCATTTGGGGCCCTTTAGAGGCTGCCATGAAATTGGGTTTTGGCTTTTACTTTTTGGGCCCAAATTGGCCCTATTAGGCTTCTTTTGTTCGAGATAATGGGCCCGGGCCTACCCCTTTGGATTTCTTCATCATTTGAGCTCAAAGTAACTTCTTTTTGACTTCCTTTGGCTTGTAAGAATGGGCATGACTGTTGTCCATTAAATCTTCTTCATTTGGGCCTTCTTTGAAAATTGATGGACCTTTCTTGCTTGAATTAATGGGCTCGGTTCTTCCCTTCAGTTCTCTTTGATTTGGGCCTTCTTTGTTGATCTTTAGGCTTTTCTTCTTGTTTATTTTTTTTTTGGTGACAACAGAACATTAGAGAAAGCACTCAAAACACAGTGGCACAATATATGACGATACTCCATGGCTGAATAGAGTAATACTTCTAACAAAGTTCCTAAAATGGGAACCCCACAATAGTTGCAAAGGGTTCTTACATATCCACCAGTCTCTACATCAAGGTGTTACAACAACAGGAGGGGACACCTGGCATCCTTTCCTCTTACAGGATGCAGAGATGGGAAGCTCCTCGATCTTTTTTAATCACATCTACTTACAGGGTCCTTGCATGTGGGGCACCTGGCATCTGTTCTACGAGCATGTTCGGTCTCCTAAAAGTCCTCTTAGGGTCAAGTTTCTTAAATGAAGAACTTCTCTTCAGAGGTTGCTCATAGGGCTGGCAATGAATTGAGCCGATCATAGTTTTGTCGCGCTCGAACTCGGCTCATTAAAAACTTCTCAATCTCGAGCTGAGCCCAAGCCTCACTTCAAGCTCCAAGCTAAGCTCAGGCTCGGGCTCGAATGAAACCCCATCGAACTCGAGCCGAGCCTACGCCCAACTCGTTTGAGATGGACCCTCCTCAGCCAGCTTAACATGTTTGACTTAGGTTATTATAGAGCCAATGATTGGTGAACCCAAACAACACTTTAACTATAAGAGCCCACCCAATTTGGACGGCCCATAACCCATTAACTTAGGCTAGGCCAAGATCATGGCAGCAAGGTAGCAGAGCATGGCAGTGAGGTAGGTATAATTTATAGGAAAACTGGAGGGGTGCATAGAAGTAGCTAGCCAATATCAGACTAAACTCGTGAGAGTTGCACCCCATCCGCCTGCCTTCACGGGTGTAATAGCTGGCAGCTTTGTCTTCAAGAGCTTTAGTTTGGAATCGAGTATTTAAAAAAAGTTTAGGGCCCTCTATTTTTCCCAGTTGTCAAACGTGTGTGTCGCTAGCAAGTT
Organism: Zantedeschia hybrid cultivar; assembly: GCA_030544215.1. Lineage (NCBI taxonomy): Eukaryota > Viridiplantae > Streptophyta > Magnoliopsida > Alismatales > Araceae > Zantedeschia > Zantedeschia hybrid cultivar. The sequence continues at coordinate 50,821,236 of JARZZO010000009.1, forward strand.
GATCAAGCCGATCTCAGTCGAACTCTCGTTCGGCTCGTTTACATGAACGAGCTAACTCTTAGACTCGGGCTTGGCTCGTTTGGATGAACAAGTTAAGCTGGGCCCATGTAGCTCGCGAGAGGATCGGCTCATTGCCAGCCCTAATTGCCCACCTGTAATAGGCTAGTCCAGTTTGTGGATGGACCACACACAATGTGCCCTTTATGTTGGGAGAAAGATGAATCCCTCGATTATTTGCAGATATATTGTCGATTTGCCTACGAATTGATATCTCCAACTACTTATTAAAAACTACAAATCGTATCCGGGCTAAAGTTAGAACCTAAGGGAGGAGAAGGGATGTATCATCTTACCTGAAAGGAGATTCATCAAAGTCTGAGTTGCTACTAATCTTTTATTGAGTTGCCCCCAATTTCATGCCTCCTACTTACAAAGAACTAAATCTTATGTCAAAGTAAGAAATCAAAAGTGGAGCAAGAATATATTACCTTATCCAAAATGAGAATCATCAAAATCTGAGCTGTTGCTTAAATATTGTTAAGTTGCTCCCAATTTCACGCCACTAACTATTTAATAAAAATTACAAATCTTTTATATTAAAGTTAGAAACCAAAGGAAGAGCAGGAATATATCACCTTACTTCAAAGTACATTCATCGAACTCCAATTTGCTGCTAAGATATTCTTGACTTGTCCCCTAATTTGATGGCTCCAACTAATTATTAAAGACTACAAATGCTATCTATTTGAGTTAGAAAGTAGAGGAGAAGCAGGAATTTAAGACCTTGCCTAAAAGGAGATTCATTGGAGTTCGAGTTCTTCTTGAGATATTGTGGAGCTGCCCCAAATATGATGTCTTCCACTTACTAGGAATTACAAATCTTCCGGCAAAATTAAAGAAACCAAAGGAAGAGCTATATCACCTTTCTAAGAGGAGATTCATCGAAGTCCGAGTTGATGCTAAGATATCGCCAGGTTGCCTCCAATTTGATGTCTTCTACTAACTAAGAACTACAAATTATCTTATGTTAAAGTTAAAAGTCGAATAAGTAGGAATGTACCACCTTACCTGAAGGATATTCATCAAAATCAGAGGTGCTACAGAAATATTGTTGAATTGTCCCAATTGGAGGCCTTCTACTTACTAGGAATTACAAATCATATGTTCAAGTTGGAAACCAAAAGACGAGCATAAATGTATCACCTTATCTGATAAGGGATTCATTCAAGTCTGAGTTGTTGCTAAGATATTGCCGACCTGCCTCCAATTTGATGCCTCCTACTTACTAGAAACTACAATTTAAGTTAAAGCAAGAGACCAAAAGAGAAGCGAGAATGTATCACATTACCTAAAAGGAGATGCATCAAAATCCGAACTACTGCTAAACAATTGCCGAGCTACTCCCACTTTGATGCCTCCAGCTGCCTTCTAAAAACTACATATCTTATCTATATTAAAGATAGAAACCAAATGAGGAGAAGGCATGTATTACCTTAACTAAAGGAGATTCGTTGAAGTTCGACTTAATGTTAAGATAGTGTCAAATTGCTCCTAATTTGAGGCCTTCGACTTACTTGGAACTTCAAACCTTATGGTAAAGTTAGAAACCAAAAGAGGAGTATGAATGTATCACCTTTCTTGAAGATTTTTTTGAAGTCCATGTTGCCCCAGTTTGATTCCTCCGACTACTTACTAAAACCTGGAGATCTTTTCCATCTCAAAGTTAGAAACCTAATGAGTAAGAATGTATCACCTTTACCTAAAAGGAGATTCACCAACATCTAAGTTTTGGCAGAGATGTTGTCGAGCTGCCCCGGATTTGATGCCTCTAACTACACACTAAAACCTGCAAATCTTTTTCTATGTTAAAGTAAGAAACCTAAGGAGGAGAATGTATCACCTTATCCGAAAGGATATTTTCAAAGTATGAGTTACTGTTGAGATATAGTCAAGCTGCCCCTAAATTGATGCCTCCTACTCACTACTAGGAACTACAAATCTTATGTTGAAAGGAGGAGCAAAAACGTATCACCTTACCTGAAAGGAGATTCACCGAAGAATGATTTGCTACTAAGATATTGTTAAGCTGCCCCAATTTGTTGGCTGCAACTAGGGGTGGCGACGGGCCGAGCTAAGCCGAGCTACAACTCGCACGAGTTAAACTTGACTAAGATTATTCGAGCACGAGCTCGAGCCCATGCCTAACCCAAGCTCATTTAGTGGGCTCTAGCTTGGCTCGCCGAGAAAGGAACTCAGCTCGAATTCAGTCGAGCTCAGCTCGTTAGAGTACTATTAAGTTGACTCAGCCAATAAACTAAGTTCACCCAACAAGAAATAGTCGAATCGCTAAGCTCGGGAAGGTGCAATTGACGGAAGCTTGAGATTTAAAAAGAGAGTTGGGTGAAGCTTTCGTAAAGTAACCGATGTCAGACTAAGGCTCAAATATGAATCCTACCTTGGGGGGGTGCACGAAATGGAGGCTCGCCTATGTACCCCCATCAGGATGGACCCACACATCATCGACCTACGCCAAGTTGGTTTGGAGCCTTAGAGAGCAATACCGTGAACTAAACTAATTATGGCTTCAAAATGGTTCCATAATAAGAGTATTCGAATAATATGAGATCTATGAGATCTAGTGTCATCATTTCAAGGCAATCATTCTTTCACAAGGATAACATTTATTAAGCAGTTATTTATGTCGCTCAATTTTCTCAGGACTTTCTCTACATCTTCATGATTCTTAACTCGTATGTACACGCCATTTATCACCATATTGCACTAGAATTTAATTACATGAGAATTACAATTTTAATCTAGCAAACTTATGTATATCCTACACAAAATCACAATCAACCTTGAATTATATATCAAGGCTTACCATATTAATTCCCTACTATCAGTCTACTTTTTCATTTAAATTTTAATCGAAAAATCTAATCATTCTAGTTCACAATAAAAAATAACATCTAAACTAATTAGAAAATCAAAAGCAAAGGAGCTGAAATTTATCACATTATTGAAATTTGGAACCATCCCGCATTTCATCCGGGCGGGCGGTGTGCGTGACAATTTCTCCACCTGCACACTAGCTCACGTCCATTTTCGTTTTTTGTTACTTGTTTTAAAACATAAACCCGACGCTTAAGATTTAATAGTCTTTGATACAGGTAGCTGCCAACACACACACACACACACACACATATATATACACACACAGAGAAAATAAGCTCTACATGGGTTTTATACTCACTACCAATGTGCCACTCTTTCTTTATTAGGACAACATGTGGGGATGCATGACACTAGGCACAAGTTCATTTTGAGGAGAAGATCAGCAGATCAATGTGATATACGGTGATTGTATAAAGATCAAGTTGTATTTTTGTTCTTCATGCTAAATGAACATATGTCGGTTTGTTCTTGAGAAATGCTTCCATTGCATCTCATATTTTACTATGTTCCATCATATCTCATCTTTTACTTTAGCCTTGAAGGTCACCAACTCAGTTGTGTTCCTGAGAAAGGCTGTGGTCGAAGTCTCAATAACAATTAGTAACATTTATAGAACTCGATTACTACATTGGATGCATGACCATGCCTTGAAATCCAAACTAGTGGCAGCTAACTAATCCCAATCTTGACTGTCTGAGAGCATTGGATGCACAACGATATCCATCAATTGAAATCCAAATCTAAAAGGCAGCTAACTGATCCTGATCTTTACTATATGCCAAATAAGGTACTTAGGGAAAACTTTTCCAAATCAGTTGCTTAAAACATAAAAGGCTAAAAACTAACAAAATCGAAAAAGCAAGAAAGTAGCATCATCTGGGTCCTCTTCCTCCCCATTCACATCTGCCAGGTCTATTGATACCTACAGCCAAGCAATAGATTGTTCCATCCCTAGAGAGAGTTCTGGCCAATATCATTCCATGGGACAATGTATGTACACACGTCCACTTATATATAGAAGATGGAGTATCGAGGATTTCATTCTCATGTTAATTTGACGCATTGATGCATATGATTTCTTTTCTATCTAGAAGAGAACTAGTAAGCAGCTTTTGTGCCTTAAAAGCAAGCCAAACAACAAAACCATGTATACTAGCTTCTCACAACTTCGGAAGCAAAAAAGAATAGCCTGCAAATCATTAGTGGACTCTCCCTTAGCATAGATTCGCTCCACTATCTTCTGCTTACATCACATGCAAATTTCTAAATCATTGAGTGATGATAAATTTCAAACCTAGATTCCTACTCATATAAAAGGTTCACCAACTACCGACTCATCCTCCCAAATATAAGTTGTATCAGACTGACTCGGTCTGACTTGCAGGTTCAGGCCGATTCAGGCCAATTTATGATTTTTTTCAAATCTTCTCATTTTATGAATAAATATGACAGCTAAACTTTTAACTCTAGTGGTTTGTTAATAACAATGACTTTAAGCCAAATTTAGGTTCACCAACTACTGACTCATCCTCCCAAATACAAGTTGTATCAGACCGACCCGGTCCGACTTACAGGTTCAGGCCGATTAAGGCCAACTTATGATTTTTTTTCACATATTTTAATTTTATGAATAAATATGACAATAAACTTTTAACTCTAGTGGTTTGGTTATAACAATGACTTTAAGCAAAATATAGGAGAAATATACTCAATTAAACAATATAAATGAGTAAATTACCTATCAAATTAGAGAAAAAAGACCAATTACTTGCCAAATGGAGAAATTTTCTAATTATTTACCAAATTGGAGGAAATATTTACTTAGTACACATTTAGATGAAAACTCATAAAAAACAAGTCATTATAAATGTAAATAAACAAATAATAGTGAAATATAGAACAAAACCCAAAACCCATCTGAATAGGGCCGGATCACAGCGAACTGCACCTGGCTTGTCCAATACGATTTGAGTTGCATCGAGTTGCGATGAGTCAAATGTGACGCAACGAGTCAATGCATATATGTAGCTCAAGCTCGCCCAAATATGAGCCGACTCGGCTCATACAAACGAATGCGTCATGCGTGTGTGTTGGAGAGTCGGGGAGGAATGGATATTGGACAACTTGAAAAAATTGTTAAGCCAAATAATGTGCAAATTTTAGAAAATAGTAACCTTAGATTCAAGCAGGAACACTAGTCTCTTTGCATGTACAATTAAATGACTTACAGTGCCATGCTAATCTACACGGTAGACCTCCCCGTATGAACCTGGACAAAAAAAATGCATTAGTACATATATCTACATATTAGCTACTACTAGAGTACCCAATTAAAAACAAAATATAGTTCAATTTTGTGCCATAAAGAATATGAGTTCAAATTATTCCCACATAATGCTTAGGCATGCTGATCATGGCCTAAGCAGTAAGCACTACCAAAGAATCACCCATTCACCTCCCCATTGCACTCAACAATTGTGATGTAGGCTAAAGCTTAAGCTCCTTTGCAGGGCATTCTCTTGGTATAAAACATCAAATAGTTCCTAAGTCATAAAATTTCACACTTTTGAATTGGTTGGTCATCAACAGCTTGAAGGGAATTGCATAGCACAACTCCACCATGAAGCTTATGGTATCATTATCAAGAAAAGGAGGAAACAAACTTAGAGATCACTGGCATAATCTTCAAAAATCTTGCAGAAAGAAACAGATATTTGTATCTTGATTTGTAGAATAAGTGATGGATATAGGTGTCCTCTAAGTCAATCATAAGGCACCTATTTCAATTTGGTTTACTAATAAATGGCATTAAATTCATTATGTAGATTGGCATATTTATAATTGCGCATAATGAAGTCCATGAATATGTGCAATAGTCATCAGATTATGATGAGATCATAATAATGAGACTGATGACTTATAAACACATATTCTCAATTGTTCCTAGTCGTAGGATGTTTGAGAAGGACATCAAACATCCGCTTAGACTAGTACAGGTTATTCTAGCTCATATGATGAGGGTGACTGATCTCGTTAGTTACTAGTGTGGAGACACAATGGTAAACCTGTAGGTGCTCATTGGAGAATGAGTTCACTGAACTAATCCGACATGAATCGCCGAATGGTAATTTACCTGACTGTCAATCAGCTTGATTCATCGTCACAGTAGCGTGGTTGATCCTTAGACTTGAGACACCAAAGACACCTTGTCGGTGGACTTCTGGACTTTGATCTTGACCTACGAATCCCTATCTACGGGATCTCTAATAGTCAAGGATCGGGTCCAGCAGAAGACCTTCGAAGGTGATTGTGTGTTCAATAAAGGATCGTTCGCTCTCAGGTAACTGGAGAGAGAATGCTCTAGAGTAGATCCGCAGGAGTCTCTGGCCAGAGCAGAAACAATATCAGAAAAGTGGTTTTCGGATATTGTACAGCGGAGTCTGATTCAAGTGAGTTGACCATCTAGGGTTTGACAGTTGACCATACCCTAGGTTAACTCGAGAGCATTGTCCGAACGAAGGATTATAGCCACGCGGTAACTGCGGACGGACAGGTTCCATGAGCGAGTTGCTGAACCCCATTACCTTCCGGGATCATGCGGTGTTGCTTTGCACACAACTTGATCAGAAGTCCGACCGAATTTACATGCGATGATAATTCGGTTGAGTAATTAGTTAATATCTAGATATTAATTAATTAAAATAAGTCAATAACTAGTTATTGGACTTAACAGGCTGAAAATCGGACTGGTAAATGGGCCTAGAGGGTCACACGCAATAAGATTCTCAGTCGGTGGTACATAAGTGGGATTTATATTAACTCAGGGACTTTTGTGAAAAGTCGCGCCGACTTAATATATATGCACTGTTGAGAAACCCTGGGCCAAGCTCCAGGATTTCCCTTGCTGGCTGTCACCCCCTCCTTTCTCTCTCCTCCTTTGGGCATCCCGTTCGAGGCGCCAGAACAGTTCCCGTCTCCGCCGCGTGTGATTCCCGAAAGTCGGGAATTCCCGTCGGTGGGATTTCAGCAATTGTTGCGGCGACGGATCTTCAGCGAGTGAGCTGAAACGGACGAGGGATCAAGAACGAACCACCGCGGAGGATCGCGTGGATACCGCTGGAGGCCGGACGCTTGTGCGGCTCGCGACATCACCTCGACGGAACCGAGACGGAAGCGGATTCGAATCCGCGTACGGTAATCGGATTACTTCTCGTAGTTTTCGGTTTGCGTTTTTCGTTCCGAATCGGATCAACGGGCATCGGGCGGGATAAATTTTTGTTCGTCGTTTCCGCTGCGTTCTTCGTGTCCCGCCCGGATCCCAACAGTGGTATCAGAGCCAGGTTCCGCTCTGATCCGCTCCAGAACGGCTAAAATTAATATTCTAAGAATTAATTCCATGCTTTATTTATTTTCTTCTCCCGGAGTTTGTTCATGGGATGAACATGCTTAGATCTGGAATTTTTCTGTGAAGAAATTCTGTTATTAATGGGGTTAAAATCGGTTCTTCGTTTGACGAAGAACGCATAGCGACAGCATGTTCACGGACACCCCAAACGTTGCGTATGGCTTGCCGGGGCATGGGCTTCTTCCCATGGCATCGTCGGTGGTCAAGGTGAACCGTAGCCGGCGACAGAGAGGACGGCCGAGCCTCCTCCATCTTCCTATTTTGTTTGAAAAAAAAGGGGTGGGCCGAGGGGTTCGGACTGCAACATGTAGGTTCTAGGAAGGGGTTCTCCGGCCTCCTTGGAAGGCTCCGGTGCCGGCGCCGGCATCCCTGGGCGACGGCCAGGGGCCGATGGCGTCGGGCCCCGCCGGCCGACACCTACGGAGCAGATGATCGGCGGCGGGGGCACCCCCTCTCGCGCCCTGCGCAGCTAGGGTTTTCCTAGCTACGTCGGGCGGGTGGGAGGGAAGGATCCGGCCCCGCCCGGGCCTGGATCCGATCCAGGTCGGGGCCCAACTCGGGTCATACCGCCCCCTCAAAGGGGGGTCTGGGCCCGGTTTGGGCGTCGGCTTGGGCCAATCCTGTGCCCGGACCGGACCGGTTCTGCAATTTCCTTTTAACCCCATTTTTAATTCTATTCAATCCATATTAAATTGAAAGTTGGCCCATAAATTATAGAATTTTCATAAAAAAAATTAAACAGATTCTACATTTTATGATCAATTTATAGGCCAATAAATGATTATTTAATATGGATATTTGTTATTAACAAATGTTGTTAATTAGCTCTTAATCTAATTGTTAGATTAACGAGGCATTAAAGTGAATTAATTTAATTGTTAAATTAAGTTTTTAATGTCTGGAAAATTATGCATGTATGGAATATTATAAAGTCTATTTGGAATTTTTTCACATTTGATGTGTAGTGATTGGTTTTTTATTAAGATTTGATCTTAATTAATTGACAAGTGTTGTTAAATCCCTTTTATTAAATAATTAGAGGAATTATTTAAGATGTGTTCTTAAATTAAATTAATAAGTGTTATTAATTTATTTCAAGTTATGATCTTGAATGATATTAACAATTGTTGTTATTTATATAAAATGAGATCTTAATTAATTATTAACAATTATTGTTATTAATTATTAAGATAATATTATTAATCTTAATTAACAAGTGTTGTTAATTCATATTTAAGATTTGATCTTAAACTTATATTAACAACATTTGTTATTTGATTATTAAGTAGTGACTTAAACTTTAATTATCAAATGTTGTTAATTAATCTTGGTCTAGTGATTAGATTGTTTTAATTTATAAGCAATTGTTGTTATGAAATTATGTATTTGATTAAGGGACACTTAATACAAGTTATTAAGTATTTTATTAACTTTTAATAATAGTTATTAAAGGGGTTAATTGTTTCTTGAGAATTAACCTTAATAAAAGTTATTGAGGATTAATTATCGCTTACTAATAGTTATTAAGCTAATTAATATTCTCAAGGGTCCCTTAATTAAATATTGAAGATCTAATCTACTTAATAATTAATCTTTTAATAAATGTTATTAAGAGATTATTTAAGTCTAATTGTTAGACTATTTTAATTAGAAATGTTCTAATTAATTATTCTTAATAATTGTTGTTGAGAAATAAGATTTAATAAAAGGGGTTTATTAACAAGAAGTTGTTAATTAATAATTTGAGTTGGAAATTCTTTTAGAAATGTTATTTAAGAATTTTTAACTCTTTCTAAATATTAGATTGTTTCGCATTAATAATTGTTATTAATGTGATTTAATATTAATCTAAGTGTTAGATTAATTAATTTAGAAATGTTCTAAATTATGCATAGAATATTTTAGAATTTTAATTTTAGCTTTGTGTGCGCATGTTGATGTGTTTAATGCTTTAAATTAGATTTATTGCATGTTAGAAAATGAGATTTTCGGAAAATTCAAATTATCCAATTTTGATTGGTACCCAGGTTTTGAGAAAGCCAAAATTATTATTTTTCAAAAAACTTTAGCCTTCATGTGATGTGCTCTATCATGTGTGGATGGTTAAAATTTGTGGTGGTCATGGACATGCACTTAGTTAAATTTCATATCATGTGATGGTGTGTAATTTTGTAGATTGTTATGGAATGTGATGTTCATTAATTAAGTGTTAATTAATGAGGCCTACGTGCCTCCCTCTCTCCATTCCATTGTAATTCTATCTCCCTCTGATATTGTACTCGGCCATAAGACTTTCTCTTACAATTTATTTGTATTTGAAATTGTTTTAAAATAAATAATATTTGTATTTAATCGCGCCGACCGAGGAGAGGCGAGGATGATCCACAAGTGCAATCAGGAAGGCGATAGGAGATGAGATCACCAGTGGCTATGTGTTTGCATGTTTAGATTATATAATTGTTATATAGTTTTGGTGATTAATTGTTTGGCTCCAGTTAATCACCGTGCTGTCCATGACCACATAATGAGCATGTATGGATGATGCATGCTTTTAGTTATTGATTATGAATCGATTGCTAATATCTAGGTATAGTTAAATATATTCGATATATTTATAAACTATCACCTAGGATGAGACCAACCTAATATAAACAAAACCTTCAACATAAAGTCTAAGCTGGAGCGCGAGTCATTGAGAATGTACCGCGTGGCTCTCCATCAATATAGTTCTTAGAACTTGATTCAGTGATGACAGTTTCTACGTGTTTACCCGAGATCTGCCACCATCTGATGAAAGGACTATTAACTATGGCATCTTGATGCCTTGAGATTAGAATAGAGGAACAGTGTAGCTATCCTCGTGTTTACCCGGGAGCTGCATTCTTACTCTACTCTGTCACGTATTGATGGTAAAGCTTATGTAGGTGCTTAGAATGATTGTGTGATTAACATGAAAAATCTATGTTGTTTAGTGCAAAATAAACCTATTAAAAACAGCAACTACGTGCAGTGATCGTCAGAAACTTTTGACTTAAAAGTTCCAAAAGAAGTTTTGATCGCCTACCTGTTTAAACGCGGAAGATATTGAGTCCTTGATTCCCCTCCTTCAGCCGGCTGAAGAAAGAGAGCCCTTCTCGTCCTTTGTTCTTGCTGTTGAATTTGAAGTTGAGGTTGAGGATCGTCCAGAGATTCTTGTGACTTTGTGCTTGATTTACTCCTTTTGATTCTCCTTATTTTGAGTGCAGCAGAAATAGAAAGAAAAGAAATGAAGAAAACAATAATGAGAACTTTAAGTAAGAATAGTATCTATTCTAATCATGATGTTAAACATGCAATTAAACAGCAAACTTACTTGTTGAATGGCTATTGAAACCCCTTAATCAAATAGGTTTTGAAAAGAATGATTGTGTTGTGTGTTGCATGAAGTGAATGATGAAAAATGTAGAACTAAATGAAATGAATGCAGAAAATAAAGACTTATGCCCAATGGTTGAATTCTTGAATGGATGAAGAATCTTGAAAGGACACCGACTTCTAGAAATGGCAGCGCTTCGGCGTTCCGACGTTGTTACTCCGATCTTCAACTCACTATTGCTCAATGATAATCAACTCAAGATTACGCTTAATATTTTTTAACTCTTCAAGATGTAAGGTATTTATAGACTTCTTCTGCGTCTGCAGATTTGCATAGAAAAATCTAAGATTTATCCATCTTAACCAACAGATAAATATAGATTAATTCACCTTTATCTGTAATTATCTAAAATGCGTCCACATTGGCTGACGCCTTTCAGATTAATTAAGATAAGGATAAACATCCGGGAAAAATTATCTTTATCTTTATTAGCTAAAACGCGTCTACATGTCTAGACGTCTTTTACACTAATTAAGATAAGGATAAACATCCGGAAGAGAAGTAGAAATAGCTTAGGAAACCTAAAACGCGTCAAGTCTCACAGACGCCTTTTAGCTAATTAATCAACTGATTAAAATTCAAATTTAAACGTTAAAACAGGAATAAACTCTAAATCGCGTCCACACAGGTTGACGGCTTTTAGAATTCTGCATATTTTAACTGAAATTTGAGCTAAAATCAATTCAATTGATTAACTTAAACATGTCTGTTAAACCCGACACTTAAAAAGATCAATAAAAATTAACCAATGATTAAATATCAGACCATTCTGAGGCATTATTATATGATATGAAATTTACTCGAAATGATGTCAAAATTAGCGTGTCTACAGCTGCCTCACCTTGGCATCGTCTTTGCAAGGGAGTGAAATGAAATGGAATGTACTGAAAAGGTGATGCCAAGGTGTAATGAGACACGCTCTTAACATCACATAATTGGAATTTTTCTCAAAATCATCAATGAAGATAGCTCAAGGAAATCAATAGAATCAATCCTGTCTGGATGAAGTAGACAAGGAAATAAAATAAAGTCGATCAACCTCCTCGGAGTGGGAAGTACCCCAGGTCAAAGACACTATAGGTTTCATCATGGGGAGCGTTTACCAGCCAATGTGGACGTGCTGCAGCCATGATGGATCTTAAAAGAAAAACAAGAAATATTGGATAAAGAATCCAAGAAAGGATAGAATTCCATGGATATCTTCAAGCGAACCTCAAAGATAATCAAGATACTCAATTCAAAATGGAATATTTTATATCATGTTTTGAGATTATTTGATTTAATGGTCTGAAACTTAATCAATAATTAATCCTTATCACAATGATTTCAAAGTCCTATATGATGTATGCTGGGCTAAAAGAAAAATATAAAGTTAAATAAAATATAAATTAATCAATGATAATATTACTGAATTGCCATTAATGAGTCAAGATACCAATTCTTGTAATCCAGTGCTAAGCCGAAGCTCGTTTATCCACGCACCGTTTCACAAAAGTGGAACCATCGTCCTCACTAATTAACAATCCAACGGCCTATCCATGCGATTAAGAATTCTCTGGAATTATCACTGTTTTTTGTTGAAGTGAACTCAAATTCCAGTTTCATCAAAACCACAAGGTCCTTGATATACTCTAATAAATATTTAATATATAATAATGCAAATGATTTACATGGAATGATACAAAGGTAGAAATAACCGTCTTTTTAGCCACGGTCAGGACTTCATAAACTCCACAGTGGGATCTTCTTGATATTTTGAATTCTCTGATTTCCTGCAATCAAAATTATTAATAATTCCAAATAAATATTCAATTTAAGCATCAAAAACCACAGAATTTCGGGTAAATCACAGAATTATTGAAACGCGTCATGTCGAGCAGACGCCATTCAATGGTGAAACGTGTCAGTGCTCCTCGACGCCTTTTACTCACAGAAACAGGTTTCTGGCTGTTCTCTATTCGGATTCCAACTCTACCAATGCACATCCATTTTCCAATCCGGAAAAGTCTTCCTAGGATCGCAATTCCTTCTATATAAACACCCTTAGTTTGTTCCCAAGCAATCCTACCATAATCCAAAGATCCAAAGTTGAGTTTTCTTCCAAAGTTTCAAGGTTTCTTCAAAGTTTCCAAGGTTTCTAAGCTTCAAAAAGGAAGAACTCCGAAAAAGAGGATGGATTCTTCAAACAAGAGGATGAAGATGTCTCTAGAGAAGTTTTCCGACGTGGAAAATCACCTCAATGGAAGAGATCCTAATCTTCAAGTAAGTTAAATCAACTTCCCTTCAATTCTTGTTTTTGCTCTTCATGTTCTTCGTGATGTTCTTCATATTATTCTTCCTTTTTTTTTTTTAGAATTATCCTATGTTTCCTGGCCCAAGGAAGTTCACCTCTCTCCCTTGGATTCGTAAACTCGCAAAAAGTGTTAAGTTTTCCATGCAAGTTTTCATATCCAAGTGGAATCTTCAAGGTCTTGTGGTGCTTGCCAAAAATTACAAAAGTTCGAACGTAGATTGGGCGGCTATGGGTGCCTTGATTGAGTGGTGGCATCTCCAAACTCATACGTTCTTCTTCCAAGACTTCGAGTGCACGATCCTTTTGGAAGAGGCAGAGCTTCTATTAGGTCTCCCAAAGACCAAAGATAACAAAGATAAGATAGCTTTAACAAGAGAGAAAATCACCGGTCAACAATTGTTGACATCAATCATGAAGGATCCTTCAGAAGCTAAAGGATGCCTTACCAAGAAGGGGATCAATCTTACAAAGCTCGCTGAGTGGACTCTATATGAAATTGATGATCTAAGAGAGGATGAAGCGGAGGATGTGACGAAAGCTTTCGTTACATGCCTTGCCGGTGCCTTGTTCTTCCATGCACAGGATAACATCTTGGAAGATGATCAGGTCAGTGCTATCTGCGCAATCTTCGAAGGTAAATCCATTAGCACTGCACTCTTGGCATATCTTTATAGCGCGCTTTCTGCGGCATCTGTAGGTCGTCCTCCCTATGGGTGCATACTACTCTTTGCCTTGTGGGTCGAACTTCACTTCAAGTTCGAGTATAGCAAGAAAAGGCCTCTGAATCCATCTCAAATCTTCTTGAATAGTCCAATTCATTGCATTGCTAATATTGTAAAGGTCAATGAGCACATGGTCAACAAGGTTCCAAAGCTCAAGACCCGAGCCGACTGGAGAGAGTGTTTGAAGCTCATGACATCCGACATATTCGACTCATCTCCGCTCGCTCTTGTTGGAAAGCCTATTTGGGTGCGCCGTGCAGCAGGAGCAGATCTCAAGTTGATTGGAGCCACCGAGTTCGTGTTATACAACCCACACCGGTGCCTTACTCAACTTAGCTTGGGCCGTCGTGAATTCCCTGAGTTCTCTCTCACACCCCCAATCAAGAAGCGTGACTTGGAATCCGACGAAGATTATGAAGCCATACAAATCACCACTACTTTGTGGAACCTTGGCTTTAGTTACCGTGTAAAATCCTCTAAAGATAGAGATAGAGGATTGGAATTTCCTTACCTTAAAAGTCTTCATGAAATTCTTCCTTAAATATCCTCTTTCTCTTTTTTCTTTTTCTTTCAATGTAATAAAGGATTTCATTGAATAAAGAGCTATTTTTCTATGCCTTGAAACCTTTCCTTCACTTTATGTGATGTGCCCATGATTTTTCCTTTAGTAAAAACTTGATTTTTCCTGAAACTTTGACAATTCGGGTTTTGTAAAATGAAAAACGCGTCCACTCAGACAGACGCCTTTCAACCATAATTTTTTTTTCCAGAAATTCAATTTAATCCTCAAAACCTGATTAAACCTTAAATTGCGTCTGTAACCCTTCACGCCTTTAAACTCTCTCTCCTACTTTTTCCAGGATTCTGCCATTAATTCCGTGATTAATTGTTTGAAACGCGTCTTCCAGTTAAGACGCTTTTCATCATTTTCCTCTGTACGGCTCTGACCAGAATTGGCGGTAATTTGAAACGCGTCAGGCTACATAGACGCCTTTCAATCAGTTTCAAACAGCTGTCCTTGCCGCCTCAACTTATGCGCCCTAAAATACGTCTGTATGAGTCGACGCCTTTTAACCTTTCCTTTACAGACCCGCGAAGGCCCCCCTTTCTTCCTTACTTTTCCCAAAACTCTCTCTCTCTCCTCCTCCTCCCCGGCGACCGGCAAGCTCCGGCGATCTCCCTCTCTTTCTTCCCTCAAAACTCCTCCTATTGACCATGGAACGCAGTGAGGGCTCTAAGAAGATGAAGACCCTAGCCAAGAGGCGGCGAAGGCACGAGGAAGAAGCCCCCGAGGAGGTTCCGGCGGTGCTAGCTGAAGCCGCGGCGTTTTTGGAGGAAGAGATCCCTCCACCGGCGCCCGTGGCAATGGAAGAAGGAGAGGAGGGCGACCTCCACACGGTAAGCTCTCTATGGGATGAATGAGATGAAAAAAAGAGGGAAAAAAACGGGGTTTTTCAAGAACCCGGAATCGGGTCTTGAAAGGCGTCTAGACCAGGTGACGCCATTCAAAAGGCGTCACCATGGTTTGACGTCTTTCAAGATCAATTCCAAATTTTTAATTAGGCAGAAAATAATTTTGAATTGCGTCAGGGCGTGTGGACGTGTTTTGAAAAACGTCTGTGTGTGCTGACGCCTTTCAAAACAGAAGTGATTTTCCTGTTTTTATTCATTACTGACCCTATTTTTATATTTTTATTTGCAGGGAGTGATGAGGGCCAGAATCTCATGGGACCTTGTGATAGGGGCTTATAGAGGGCTCCCAGATTTCCAGAAGGCGCGCCTACGCCGGATGGGGTTCGGCGAGGTATTAGATATCGAGCCATTTTGGCTCGATTTGGTCCTCCTGCAGGTGCTGCGGGAGAGGTGGCATGCGGAAAGCCGTGCTTTCCTAATGCCATGGGGACATATGGTCCCCACCCTAGAGGATGTGGCCAGGATCACTGGCCTCAGGGTAGAGGGCCGACCTGTGAGTGGGGTTACTTACCCCAGCTATTAGGGATTGGCAGAGGCTCTATTAGGGATAGAGGTGTCCAGCTTAGGTAGGGAGTCTAGGATGGTTCCTAGGGTGGAGGTAGAGGCAGCTTTAGGATTAGATGAGCCCCGGCGTCGGTCTGACGAGACCCGGGAGGAGTTTAGGGATAGATTAGCTGAGTCATCTTCCGCCGTCTACTGTAGCGACCCGAGTCAGGGGGAGGAGGTAGATAGGCAGCTTAGAGTTTTTCTTGTTTTCTTTTTTGGTCGGTTGCTCTTCGGTACGAAGGGCGACCACATTCACTGTAGATTCCTTTATCTATTAGATGATTTAGAGAGTCTAGGAGAGTACGCCTGGGGTGCGGCCCTTCTGGCCCATCTCTTTGCCGATCTGTCTGCGGTCACGCCGGACCGTGAGACTACTGTCAGCGGCTTCTCACCGTTCCTTCAGGTATTAAGTTATTTATTATTTGTTTATGATATGCAATATGATATGATGCTTTACTAACTTATATGTTCATGAATGCAGGTGTGGAGTTACCATTACTTCCCGCTCGGCAGAGCGCGGATTGCGAGACCCAGCGCCGTCCCATTGGCCTGCCGTTGGCAGCCGATCGTGGACACGGCTCCTCAGCACCACCAGCTAACGGCCCTCTGCCGTCAATTCCTAGATTACCCAGAGCTCCTGGTAAGTTTTTAACTTGTTCAATTTTATTAAATGCAATCTTTTATTCCTTGAATGCAATTTATTTAATGAATGCACCTAATCTATATGCAGGTGATCTGGCGCCCGTACCTTGGTATGGGCGAGGAGGGTCAGCCGTGGGTGACGGCTGGCAGGAGGAGGTTCGGCAGGCAGATGTGGCTGCACTGCATGAACGAGATCGAGCCCCTCCGCCTCCGGCTCGTGATGAGGACACTAGGCCTCCATCAAGAATGGATTGATGAGGAGGTCCCGGAGGGCGTCGGGAGGAGCATGAGGGGCAAACAAGCCCTCACAGATTGGCGTGCCAAGTTCCCAGAGCAGTACGAGGACTGGCACCGCCGAGGCGTACGTGTGGAGTCCCGTGCAGAGAGTAGCGAGGGCTACTTCCAGCAGTACCGGGCCCACTACGCCGATCAGCTTCGGCTCCTTCGACCACTCGATATAAGTATGCTTTCATGCGTCTTTAATTTTATTATTATCTTGATTTATGTTTGGTGAATGAATGTGTGATATGCAAGATGCGTGTGACGCGGTCATCATCGACCTCCGGGCTCGCCTACATGATGCGGAGGCCCAGCTAGAACAAGTCTAGAAGGAACTGTTCGATCTGGTATGTATGCATGAATATGAGTGCATGTTTTAATTAATTAATTATTTTGACGATCGACACTGACAGTTATCTTTTGGTGCAGCGAGCCGTCTACACCCAGGCGGCTCCCCCTTCCTTCGGAGCTTCATCTTCTTCGTCTGCTGCGCACGAGGCTGCTCTGGCTGACCTCCAGAGCCAGCTCGCCTCTGCTATGCACCGGGCTTCTCTTGCGGAGGAGGACCGGGCTGCTCGGGTAAGTTCTTCAACTTTTCGAATTTTGATTTTGATTAGTTAATTGATTGCCTTGAGCTAACAATGACTTCCCTTCAGGTTGCTGAGCTTCAGGAAGCCCTTCAGAGGGCTGAAGTGGAGCTGGAGCATTCTCGTGCTGCAGCTGCTCGTGTTGAGGCCGATGCGGCGCGGATCCGGTCTCTGGAGGAGCAGGTGGCCCGACTCTCGACTGGAGATCTTCCTCGAGAGCTTTCACACCTCCAGTCTCGACTGGGGTTCATCGCCGAGGAGCGAGAGCGAGAGAGGCAGGAGCGGCAGAAGATGGATTCAGAGATGGCCTCCCTCCGAGTTCAGTTAGGGATTGCTGAGCACGAGCGCCGGAGTGTGGAGGAGAGGTACAGGCGTGCTCGGCAGCGTGCCCAAGAGCGTGGTCTGACCAGTGCTTTTACTGCCAGTGTCGCCATGTCTTCTGGCCAGGCAGGGCCGAGCACGATGGGGCCACCTCCACCTCCCAGCCGAGGACCAGCACCGGACGCACCTGACGAGGCCCAGAGCCAGCTTGATGAGGGCGGAGGGGAGAGCCAGCCTTGAAGGCTTATGTATCTTCTTTTCTTTTCATGTATTATGTACAAAAACACCTTTTGATGATATACATGAAACGTTTGAGCTCCAATCTTGTGTTCCTGTGCTTGTCTTGCATCCTGTACATACTTAACAAACAGGTTAAGTATCTATTTAGGCTTAGCCCCTTGCCTGACCAAATAAATGGTCAATTAATTTTTCCTTCAATAAATGGTCAAGGGGCATAGCCTTTATTAACAAAGGTAATGAGAATAATCAAACTTAAGCAAAAATGCAACATGCAAGCAAACAGATGCTTACTGAAAATAAAAGGAATGAAACATACTGATGCAACAAGCAAATGCTAATTGAGATATTTTTGTTATTTTGAAATATTTATTTTTGTTTGGGTTTTGAAACATATGTTTTTTTTTTCGGATTTCGGACATATGTATTTTTTTTTATTTTTGACATATGTATTTTTTTGGATTTTTGACATATGTATTTCTTTGGAATTTTTGGCATATGTATTTTTTTTTGAATTTTTGACATATGTATTTTTTTTGGATTTTTGACTAAAAGATCAGCATGGTACTTAGATCAAAAGAACATATTCATTTATGAACTTAATTTTCAAATTGTTCTTCAACAACTTAACTTAAACCCATCGTGTTAGAACTTGTGTTTCCATTCGTGATCCCATTTGATGATTTGACCCGTAGTCAATCTAAGCCATTCCTTAAGTTTGGAGTACACCTCTTTAGAAGAAAAAGAAGAATAAGTTTAGAAAGCCCATGAGAAGGTTCCGGAGACTTAAAAAGATGTTCCTTTCCTATCCTAATATCCATTGGGGTTCGGTCATTTCATTCCGGGGTATTTATCGACCTTGCGTTCCCTTTCGTTTCATTTCATGGCCTTGATGTAACGTTTGTAATGTGATGGCCTTTTGATTTGACATTTGGATTTTGCCCTTTTGCTTTTGTTTTTTCTATTCTTTTCTTTTTTTGGGACGGATCTCCCCCTTTTTTTTATGACGGCCTCCTACTAAGATGGTGGGTATTCTTGGTAGTCTATTCTAAGCCTCGTTCCGACATCATGGGCCGAGTATAAAATAGAATTTTTGCTTTAAAATGAATGATTTGTACTTTACCCTTTCGGTCAGGCTTCGGTATTCTTTAGGACTTGGCATCTCTTGTTACTCACGAATCAAACGTGTCAGTGTGTGTAGTAATGTATTTGAAGTTAAGTTATCCAGACTAACAAAGAAATTCGAGTTTATAAACTTTCTGATTCCACTGGTCTTTGTACCATACTGATCGACTTTTTAACCTAAGGGTAGTATTTCTTAAGATGTAAGCCATTCCAGGGATGATTTAGCTCCTCTCCTTCTGCATTAACAAGACGATAAGCATTACCAGGAAAAGTGTGCGATACAATATAAGGTCCTTCCCAGTTGGGTTGGAGCTTAGAACGCGGACCACCAGGTTTTACAAAAATCCTTTTGACGACCATTTCACCGACTTTGAACTTATGTTCAATGACTTTCTTTTGATAAAAACGTGCTAGTCTATTTTGATAAACTTTTGCATGATTAGCAGCTGACCATCTTTTCTCGTCTAAAAGTTCCAATTGAGCAAGGAGTGCTGAACGATGTTCATCAATGGAAAATTCCTTATTCAATTGTACTCTTAATGACGGTATGAGGATCTCATATGGAAATACCGCCTCCATTCCAAATGTTAAGGAATAAGGAGTTTGCCCAGTGGGCGTGCGGATTGAAGTTCGGTAGGCCCATAGAGCCTCAACCAATTTTTCTGGCCAGTCTGCGAATTTGTTAGATTTGCACGTCTTTTTGATGATTTTTATCAAAGTCTTATTTGTTGCCTCTGCTTGGCCATTGCCTTGCGGATAATAAGGAGATGAATGATGCAATGCAATTCTGTACCTGTTGCAGAGGTCCTTCAATTCTTGTGACACGAACTGCGGTCCGTTGTCGGTGACGATGGTGCTTGGAATTCCAAATCGGGTGATGATGTTCTTCATGATGAACTTGCAGATGGTTGATGCTTTGATCTCCATATAGGCTTCAGCTTCTGCCCATTTGGTGAAGTATTCCGTTGCCGTGAGAATGAAAGATTTTTGCTTGATGCCGGAATTTGGATTACCAAGGGTTCCAATAACGTCGAAAGCCCACATGGAGAAAGGCCATGGGGAGGAAACATGATGGAGTGAAGATGCAGGAGAATGAATTTTGTCGACGTGAAGTTGACACTTAGCACACCTACGGACATATCCTACGCAGTCTTCTTCCATGGTTGGCCAATAAAATCCTTGTCTAAGAATCTTCTTTGCTAGCATCTGTCCGTTGACATGGCCACCACAAACTCCACTATGAGCTCCTTCCATAACCTTCCAAAGCTCATCTTCGTCTAGACATCTCAGAATAACTCCATCAAAACCTCTCTTGTACAGTGCTCCTCCAACTAGGGTGTATCGTTGAGCAACTCTCCTGATAGCTCTCTTCTCTTCAGTTGTAGCTTCCTCAGGATACGATTGATCTTCACAATATTTTGCAATTTCATAATACCATGGCTTCTGTTCACCATCCATCTCTTCTAACAGCTCCATTAACATGATTTCTCTCTTTTCCACAATATCTCCGTCTCTGACTTTCTTCAGCAACTTCTCCTTAGTTCTAAGAAACGAAGGATCTTTCACGGCGGGTGAAAGACGCCTATGAACTATGATTGATTCGGATTGCTTGCTGATTGGAAAATTAAGAGAAGATGCCAATGAAGCTAGAGCGTCAGCTAAGATGTTCTGATTCCTAGGGACATGGACAAAGATCAATTTCGTGAAAAGCTTTGAATAAGCAGAAGTAAGTTCTTGATAAGGCTTGAGCTTGGGATCAAGAGTTCGATACTTAGTCAGCACTTGGCGAAGAATTAGTTGGCTATCACCCACAATCCTGAGTTTGGTGGCACCATGAAAATGAGCAGCCTCAAGGCCAGCAAGGAGTGCCTCGTATTCAGCTATATTGTTGGTGACTGGAAAATCAAGCTGAAAGGCTTGTGGAATGGTGATAACAGAACGATACCGGTTCCATTTCCATGAGAATTCAGAGCTTCGTCAAAATGCAGAGTCCACATATCATCTCTGATTTGATTTACGGACATCAGTTCCTCATCCGGAAACTCTGATCGCACTGGATCAAATCGAGGAAGGGGATGATGAGCGAGATGTTCTACTATGGCATAGCCCTTGATCGCTTTCTGCTGAATATAAGTGATATCGAATTGAGATAGAAAACTTTGCCATCGCGTTAACCTATCAGTAAGAACAGATTTCTCCAGAAGGAATTTGATCGGATTCATCCTAGCGATGAGATGGACTTTATGGGCCAGAAAATAATGCTTTAATTTCTGCACAACCCAAACTAATGCTGCACATGTTTTCTCCATCGCCGTATATCTCTGTTCAGCGGGGTTGAGAAGTTTAAAGAGATAATAGGCTGCCCTCTCTTTTCCTTCTTCATCCTCTTGTGCTAGGACAACCCCCACTGCATCATCCAGGACTGAAATGTAAAGTACCAATGGTTTGCCTGGAGATGGTGGTCTCAAAACAGGAGGACTTGCTAAATAGTTCTTTAATCCATCGAATGCCTCCTGACACTTATCGTCCCAATCAAATTTGACTTCCGGCTTGATAAGCTCGTAAAATGGCTTACACGTTTGTGAGTGCTGGGAGACAAAGCGGCGAATAAATTGTAACCTCCCGATTAATCCTCTCAACTCTTTCAAGTTTTTGGGAGGTGGCATTTCTCTAATAGCCTTCGCCTTATTGGGATCGATCTCAATTCCCCGTTTGCTGATGATAAATCAAAGCAATTTTCCTGAAGATACCCCGAATACATATTTCTTGGGGTTCATCTTTAACTGATACTCTCTCGATCTCTCTAATACCCTTGCCAAAACTTTGGCATGCTCAGCCGTTGTCTTAGATTTAACCAATAAATCATCCACATACACTTCCAGATCTATGTGCATCATGTCATGAAATATTGCCATCATGGCCCTCTGATAAGTGGCTCCAACATTCTTTAATCCAAATGGCATGACGACATAACAGTATGTTCCCCAAGGTGTAGTAAATGACGTTTTCTTGATCTTCTTCTTCCAACTTAATCTGATTGTATCCTGAAAATCCGTCCATAAACGATAAAGTTTCATAGCCAACGGTATTATCAATGAGTACATCAATATGAGGCAATGGAAAATCATCTTTAGGACACGTCCGGTTCAGATCGTGAAAGTCAATGCAAATTCTGACCTTCCCGTCCTTCTTCATAACCGGGACTATGTTGGCCACCCATTGTGGATAAAGGACAACTCTAATAAATTTGGCATTATGTAATTTATCGACCTCTTCCTTCATCTTTAGAGCCATTTGTGGGTGGAATCGCCTTAATTTCTGCTTGACAGGGCTAGCTCCTTCCTTTAACGTCAATCTGTGTTCAACTAAAGATGAGTCTAACCCCGGCATATCTTCATAACTCCAGGCGAAAGTGTCTTTGTAGTCCTTAAGTACTTGTACCATTGCCTTCTCATCCTCTGTAGAAAGATTTTTGCTGACGAGGACAACCTTAGGTTCGTCTTCAGTCCCTAAATTGATTTCTTTGGTGGGCTCTTCTACAACAACTGAGGGTTCATCGAATCTCTTCACTCCACTGGCATATGCCTCAGCTGCGTCCTCGTCATCTTCCTCATTTTCAATAAGGGGGTCCTTTTCATGCACTAACTCATATACCCCGTACCCATCATTGACTGACTCATCATTCATACAGTCTTCTGGCATCTGAATTGGATTTTCTAAAAACTGAGGGATTAAAGAGCAAGAAAAACACTTATCAGCTAAGTCCTGGAGGTATCTATCTGGAATTTGCCTACCCTTAGGCTTCCTAAACTTCCTAACCTGACTAACCTGCCTAAAACTAGACTGCCTAACTTCACTAAACTCCCTATTATAACCTAATGAAGATGAAGCAGGATGGAAATCCTGGGATACAAGTGGAAATACAGGAGAATCCTCCCGAGGGGAGGGGCAGAGTAGATTTAAGAGAGAATCTTGACCGAAGGACCCGCGCGACGGGGTGCGATCGGACAAGTAAGAAGTTTCCTCGATAAGGATCTGAGAAGAATTTGTTGTAAAATTGGCGTTTTTTTTTTTATATCAGAGGAATTAAACATGAAACAGGAATGAATACAAATAGAAGGAGAATCAGATGAAGGAAGTGGCACCAAGGGTAGAGGATTGGGGGGATCATATAGCAATATGTCCCAGATCAAATCATACATCCTCTCTAAATCGAGAGGAGGTTGTGGAATAAGGTCCCGAGGGGACAGGGTAATCATAACGGGTAGAGCCCGTGGAATATCTTCAATAATGACCCGTGACCAAGTCGGGGTCAAGAGCAGTGTACGAAATAGAGTATGGAGCATGAAGACATGGGAAGGATATGTTCCCCTCCAGAGCAGATCTGTAGTGTAACCAGCTTCATAGGGGTCATCTGGCTCCCCTTCGTCGGTCTCTTCAGACAGCAATATCCGCTTATCAAAGATGGTACCAGGGCTTTCAATCAGCTCATCAATCTGCGGCGGCCATTTGGGTTCTGCAGGATCTAGGAACAATCTGTTCAGTGCAATGTAAAGGTCTCTCAGATCGAACCACCTGTACCATTCGCATTCAGGATCATGAAATTTTCTCCTTTTCATAGGCCGCAGAGCCTCCAAGGATTGGTACGTAAGTAGTTCTGAGCAATGCTTGGCCAAGTCCCTCCCATATATGTCATGAAAGTCAAAACACGAAGTAATGACCACCGTGTTGTCGTGGCTAAGTATGGGCCCCTTCACAAAGTGTGTATACAGGGTCCATGTTAGGGGATCTCGGCCTTCCTTGGGTGGTGTAGACATTGTCTCCCAGATTTTCTGACCTTCTTCAATCTCTGCTTGCTGAACCAGATCTTGTTTAAGTTTTCTTGGCCTGTAGCCCAGACCACTTCCAAGTGCTGCTCGATGATCTTTAACAGGAGTGGTCCTGCCTTGCAATTGTGTGCCCAGACCTTTCCCAGGCTCATAGCCGTTCTTCATCATAATTCTCCATCCTGGGGTACTCATGCACTTCCCCCTTTTTATAGCATTTAACGGGTATGGAGAAATAGTGGCGGCTTTTAGAGGTTCAGCCACTGGATGGTAGACCTGTAATACCGACAGAAAAGGTTGTCGGCCAGGTAAAGCAGTAGATTTAACATTCAAGGTATGAGCAGCAGCAAGGATCGGCATGCTCCTCACTTTAATAATTCGTCCTTTGAAAGGGAATTTGAGGCATTGGTGATTCGTAGAGGGAATCACCTCAAGAGTTTTAATATAAGGACGACCCAAAATGGCATTTATAGAAGGGTCGATTTCTAGGATGTGAAATTCGACCTCTGCATGACTTACACGGCCTAGCTCCACCTTCAAATAAACCATTCCCAGAGGGGAACGGGTAGAATTGTCATATGCTGTCACAGAGATGGGGCTAGGCAGCCATTTTTCTTTGGGCACACCACACAGCTCCAGGGTCTTCGGAGGTAAAACATTGATTGAAGCCCCTGTATCTACCAGACATGCATCCACGGCCTTCTTACAGATGTTGACCGTGATGCTCAGAGCCATGCTTCTGGCTGCTGGCGGTGCTAGTTCCGATGTATGAAATGTAATGGAGGGCTGATCCCCCTGAGGAACTAGTAGTGCTGCAATTTTTTCTACCGGCACGTCCTCGTTGACCATCACCTTCTGTAGATATTCCATTAAGACTTCTTGGTGACTCTTTGATCTCTTGATTAGTTCAAGTATGGAGATCCGTGCCGGTGTTCTGTCCAGATATTTCAACAAATCATATTGAGTGCCTGGTGCACTTTCTTCATTATGGGCTTCCTCAGTCGGCTGCGATGGGCCGTCTCTAACTGTGGACTGAGGGAAAACTTTGTTGAAAATCCTTCCACTTCGGAGCGCATGTTCTTCAACCATGGAGGATCCGGATGACACCTTGAGTACCACAGGGTTGGATGGTGCGGATGATGTAGAGGGCTGGTATGTAGGCGTAGGGTTAGGTGGTGATGGCGCGGTGCGGATTAAAGGCCTAGAGGGTTGGATGGTGGATGGGTAAGTGGTTGGTGAAGTGGGGAATGGCACGCGTAATAGCGGTCTGGATGGTAAGGGGGTATCTGGGTAGGTGGTAGTGGTAGCGGGCGAAGTAGGGAATGGTACGCGGAGTAATGGCCTGGATGGTAGGAGGGGCGCGTAGTTGGTTTGCGGTGGGTTATATGATAGAGGCGTAGGAGTGTGGGGCGTAATGGGCTTAAGGAAGGCGGGTGGTGGTAATGGGTTATTGGTGGCAGGTGTCGGTAGAGGGGTGATGGTAATGGGTTGCGGCCTAGGTATGTGGATGGTGCGGCGTGGTGGTCGTTCTGCGGTACTTGGAATATGACCCGTCGAATAAAGAGAGGAAGAGTCCTTTATTCTCCATTGTTGCCCACGGTCAGCCTCAGACTGGCTGTTTGTCAAGATAGGGGCAACTTGGTTTTGGTTCTGGTGCTCCGGGAGTGGATTCTGCACTATGCCCATGTTGGGTGGTGGTGCTGCTTGTGCTGGTGGTCTTCCTTGCTACTGCTGTTGCTGTTGTGGTCTTCTCGCCTTCAGGGCTGATATATACTTTTTCATCTCCTCCCAGTCTATGTCGCCCTGCTCGTTGAGATCATGAATATAATCTCTAAATTGGAAGCAGGTGTCGATAGTATGCTCAGGTTGCCTATGGAAATAGCAATACCTGGACGTGTCGGCATTTTGAGGCCAGATGGCCTTTTCCCTTGGCAAAACTAAGGCATTAGCTGCCATTAGAGCACTGAAAATATCTGCCAAGGATTCTGGGAGGGCAGGGTATTCTGCCCTCTTCGGGCCTGGAGGTCTTCTCTGCTGATTATAGTCATGAGGAGGGACATTATGGTATGCCGGCGGTGCGCGCGGCTGATATTGCTGCTGCTGTTGCTGATATTGCTGTTGTTGGGGTTGCTGGTACTGTTGTTGCCGTTGCGGCGGCTACTATAGCTATTGCTGTTGCTGGTTCTGGTTCGGCTGCTGGGGCCGCTGATACTGTTGTTGATAATGGGTGTTCTGCTGCTGCCTGTACCCTTGTTGGTTCGGCTGCGGTGGCCTCTGGTACTGCTGCTGGTTCCTCACGAACTGGGGCAAATTATTATTCATGCTACTAACCTGCTCATGACAGAGCGTGCCCTCAGTAGTCGGACTTGTGCTAGGAGCATTTGGCACTGCAGGCTTCCGAGGTGGAGGCCTGCTAGGTCTGTAAGGATCAAAGACGCTAGAGAACGTAGCGTCCTTGAAGGCATTTTGGCAGTACCGTGCTCTTTCATAGAGCTCTGCCATGTTGGTCAGATTGTTCAGGGAGAGGACTAGTTTGAACTGGGGCGTGGCGTTGGAAATTAACATCTTCACTTGCTCAGATTCGGACAAATGATCCTTCACCTTTTCGGCCGGGCCCCGCCACCTGTCAGCAAAACTGACAAACTCCTCATCAGGTTTCATCTTTTCTGCTATAAGGTCAGTGATGGACAAGGAGGGTGCAACTCTGTCTTAGTACCGTTGAATGAATTTACGAGAGACGATACCGTAGTCCTCTACTTCGGAGGGTTCAAAGGAAAAGAACCACTCGAGGGCTGGTCCCTCTAGAGATCTCCTGAACAAAAAGGCCAACGACCTCTTATCGTTTTGCCAGAAAGACGATTCGTACATAAACTCCTTCCAATGTGTGAAGGGGTTACCAGTACCGTTGTACTTCCGGTACACTGGTGTAGGTGCTTAGAAAGACCGTGTGATTAACATGAAAAATCTATGTTGTTTAGTGTAAACTAACCTATTAAAAATAGCAACTAAAGTGCAGTGATCGCCAGAAACTTTTAACTAAAAAGTTTCAAAAGAGATATGATCGCTTACCTGTTCAAACGCGGAAGATTGAGTCCTTGGTTCCCCTTCCTCAGCCGGCTGAAGAGAGAGAGCCCTTTCTTTGCTTTTTGTTCTTGCTGTTGAATTTGAGGTTGAGGATCGTCCAAAAGTCTTTCTGACTTTGTGCTTGATTTCCCCTTTTGAATCTCTCGTTGTTGTTGGAGAGTGCAGAAACAGAGAGAGAAAATGAAGAAATATTGATGAGAAATTTAAGTAGAAGCAGTATCCAAACTAATCATGATGTTAAGCATATTTAAACAGCAAACTTACTTGTTTAAATGGCTTTGAAACCCCTTAAATCAAATAGGTTTTTGAAAGATTATGCTGTGGTGTGTGTTGCATGAAGTGAATATGAAGAATGAAACTAATGAAGATGAAAATAAAAATGCAGTATTGAAACACTTATGCCCAATCAGATTGAAGCTTTGAAAGGATGAAGATCTTGAAAGGGACGCCGACTTCTGGAAATGGCAGCGCTCTGGCGTTACGACGTTGTTGCTTCGATCTTCAACTCGCTATAATAACGCTATGGCTCAACTCAACTCAATTCTCTTCTCTTTTTTTTTAACTCTTCAACATACAGGGTATTTATAGGCATTTCTTGCGTTCGCGATTAACATTGAAAAACTCCGAATTTATCCATCTTAATTGACAGATAAATACTAGTTAATTCATCTTTATCTGTAATTATCTAAAACGCGTCCACCACGACTGACGCCTTTCAGATTAATTAAGATAAGGATAAATATCCGGGAAAACTTATCTTTATCTTTATTAGGTAAAATGCGTCCACATATGTAGACGTCTTTTAGACTAATTAAGATAAGGATAAACATCCGGAGGGGAAGTTAAAATCACTTAGGAAACTTAAAACGCGTCTACGTTACCAGACGCCTTTTAGTTAATTAATTAATTAATTAAAATTCAAATTTAAACGTTAAAATAAGAATAAAGTCTAAATGGCGTCCACTTGGGTCGACGTCTTTTAGAATTCTGCATATTTTAACTCAAATTTGAGCTAAAATCAATTCAATTAATTAACTTAAACACATCTGTTAAACCCGACACTTAAAAAGATTAATAAAAATTAATTAATGATTAATTATCAGACCATTTCGAGGCATTATCGTATGATATGAAATTTACTCAAAATGATGTCAAAATTAGCGTGTCTACAGCTGCCTCACCTTGGCATCGTCTTTGCAAGGGAGTGAAATGGAATGGAATGTACTGAAAAGGTGATGCCAAGGTGTGATGAGACACGCTCTTAACATCACATGACTGGAATTTTTTCTCAAAATTATCAATGAAGATAGCTCAAAGAAATCAATGGAATTAATCCTGTCTGGATGAAGTAGACAAGGAAATAAAATAAAGTCGATCAACCTCCTCGGAGTGGGAAGTACCCCAAGTCGTAGACACTGTGGGTTTCATCATGGGGAGCGTTTGCCAGCCAATGTGGACGTGCTGCAGCCATGATGGATCTTAAAAGAAAAACAAGAATATTGGATAAAGAATCCAATCAAGCATAGAATTCCAAGGATATCTTCAAGCGAACCTCAAAGATAATCAAGATACTCAATTCGGAATGGAATATTTCATATCATGTTGAGATTATTTGATTTAATGGTCTGAAACTTAATCAGTAATTAATTCTTATCACAATGATTTTAAAGTCCTACATGATGCATGCTGGGTTAAAAGAAAAATATAAAGTCAAAT
This sequence comes from Zantedeschia hybrid cultivar, assembly GCA_030544215.1. NCBI lineage: Eukaryota > Viridiplantae > Streptophyta > Magnoliopsida > Alismatales > Araceae > Zantedeschia > Zantedeschia hybrid cultivar. The sequence goes on from JARZZO010000009.1 coordinate 50,849,862, forward strand.
AAAATATAAATTAATCAAGGATAATATTGTTAAATTGTCATTAATGAGTCAAGATACCAATTCTTGTAATTCAGTGCTAAGCCGAAGCTTGTTTATCCACGCACCGTTTCACAAAAGTGGAACCATCGTCCCCACTAATTAACAATCCAACGGCCTATCCGTGCGATTAAGAATCCTCTGGAATATCACTGTTTTTGTTGAAGGGGAACTCAAATTCCAGTTTCATCAAAACCACATGGTCCTTGATATAGTCTAATAAATACTTATCATATAGTAATGCGAATGCTTTACATAGAAGAGTACAAGGATAGAAATAACCGTCTTTTTAGTCACGGTCGGGACTTGAATTCCATAGTGGGATCTTCTTGACATTTCCAGCTTTACTCAGGCTTTCTTGAATTTCCTGCAATTAAAATTATTAGTAATTCCAAACAAATATTCAATTTAAACATTAAAATCACAGAATTTCGGGTAAAATAGCAGATTTGCTAAAACGCGTCGTGTCGAGCAGACGCCATTCAACTTTGAAACGCGTCAGTGCTCCTCGACGCCTTTTACTCACAGAAACAGGTTTCTGGTTGTTCTCTACTCGAATTTCAACTCTCTTCATGCCTTGTGTCCTGTATATGACTTGAACAAACATGTTAAGTATCTGTTTAGGCTTAGCCCCTTGCATGACCAAATAAAGGGTCAATCAATCTTTTCCTTGAGTAAATGGTCAAGGGGCATAGCCTTTATTAACAAAGGTAATAAGAATAATCAAACTTAAGCAAAATGCAACATGCAAGTAGACAGATGCTCACTGAAAATAAAAGGAATGAAACACACTAAATGCAACAAGCAAATGCTAATTGAAATATTTTTGTGGTTTTGAAATATGTATTTTTTTAGATTTTGAAAAATGTACATTTTTTTGAATTTTTGAAATATGTACTTTTTTTTGAATTTTTGACTATGCAATTTTTTTTGAATTTTGACATATGCAATTTTTTTGAATTTTTGACATGTGCAATTTTTTTGAATTTTTGACATATGTATTTTTTTTGAATTTTTTGACTAAAAGACCAGTATGGTACTTAGATCAAAAGATCATATTCATTTATTAACTTAATTTCCAAATTGTTCTTTAACAACTTAACTTAAAACCCATCGTGTTTGAACTTGTGTTTCCATTCGTGATCCCATTTGATGATTTGACCCTTAGTCAATCTAAGCCATTCTTTAAGTTTGAAGTACACCTCTTTAGAAGGAAAGGAAGAATAGATTTAGAAAGCCCATGAGAAGGTTCCGGAGACCTAAAAAGATGTCCCTTTCCAACCCTAATATCTGTTGGGGTTCGGTCATTTTCTTTCCGGGGTATTTATCGACCTTGCGTTCCCTTTTGTTTCATTTCATGGCCTTGATGTGACGTTTGTAGTGTATTGGCCTTCTTGATTTGACATTTGGATTTTGCCTTTTGCTTTTGCTTTTTTCTATTCTTTTCTTTCTTTGCTTTCCTTTGGAACGGATCTCCCCCATATTTTTTTTTATGACGGCCTCCTACTAAGATGGCGGGTATTCTTGGTAGTCTATTCTAAGCCTCGTTCCGACACCATGGGCCGAGTGTAAAACAGAATTTTACTTTAAAAGAAATGATTTGTACTTTACACTCTTAGTCAAGCTTTTGATATTCTTTAGGACTTGGCATCTCTTGTTACTCACGAATCAAACGTGTCAGTGTGTGCAGTAATGGGTTTGAAGTTAAATTATTCAAACTAACAAAGAAATTTGAGTTTATAAATTTTCTGATTCCTCTGGTCTTTGTACCATACTGATCGACTCTTTAACCTAAGGGTAGTATTTCTTAAGATGTAGACCATTCCATGGATGATTTAGCTCTTCTCCTTCTGCATTAATAAGACGATAAGCATTACTAGGAAAAGCGCGTGATACAACATAAGGTCCTTCCCAGTTGGGTTAGAGCTTAGAACGCGGACCACCAGGTTTTACAAAAATTCTTTTAACGACCATTTCACCGACTTTGAACTTTCGTTCAATGACTTTCTTTTGATAAAAACGTGCTAATCTGTTTTGATAAGCTTTTGCATGATTAGCAGCTGACCATCTTTTCTCGTCTAAAAGTTCCAATTGAGCAAGGAGTGCTGAACGATGTTCATCAATAGAAAATTCCTTGTTCAATTGTACTCTTAATGACGGTATAAGGATCTCATATGGAACTACCGCCTCCATTCCAAATGTTAAGGAATAAGGAGTCTGTCCAGTGGGCGTGCGGATTGAAGTTCGGTAGGCCTATAGAGCCTCAACCAATTTTTCTGGCCAATCTGCGAATTTGTTAGATTTACACGTCTTTTTGATGATTTTTATCAAAGTCTTATTAGTTGTCTCTGCTTGGCCATTGCCTTGCGGATAATAAGGAGATGAATGATGCAATGCAATTTTATACTTGTTGCAGAGATCCTTCAACTCCTGTGACACGAACTGCGGTCCGTTGTCAGTGACGATGGTACTTGGAATTCCGAATCTTGTGATGATGTTCTTCATAATGAATTTGCAGACGGTTGATGCTTTGATCTCCACGTATGCTTCAGCTTCTGCCCACTTGGTGAAGTATTCCGTTGCCGTGAGAATGAAAGATTTTTGCTTGATGCCGGAATCTGGGTTACCAAGAGGTCCAATAATGTCGAAAGCCCACATGGAGAAAGGCCATGGGGAAGAAACAGGATGGAGTGAAGATGCAGGAGAATGAATTTTGTCGGCGTGAAGTTGACAATTGGCACACCTACGGACATATCCTACACAATCTTCTTCCATAGTTGGCCAATAAAATCCTTGTCTAAGGATCTTCTTTGCTAGCATCTGTCCATTGACATGGCCACCACAAACTCCACTATGAGCTCCTTCCATAACCTTCCAAAGCTCATCATCGTCTAAACATCTCAGAAGAACTCCATCAAAACCTCTTTTGTACAGTGCTCCCCCAACTAGGGTGTATCGTTGAGCAACTCTCCTGATAGCTCTTTTTTCCTCAGTTGTAGCTTCTTCAGGATACGATTGATCTTCACAATATTTTGCAATTTCATAATACAATGGCTTCTGTTCATCATCCATCTCTTCTAACAGCTCCATCAACATGATTTCTCTTTTCTCCACAATACTTCCATCTTTGAATTTCTTCAGCAACTTCTCCTTAGTTCTAAGAAATGAAGGATCTTTCACGGCGGGTGAAAGACGCCTATGAACTATGATTGATTCAGATTGCTTGTTGATCGGAAAATCAAGAGAAGATGCAAATGAAGCTAGAGCGTCAGCTAGGATGTTTTGATTTCTAGGGACATGGACAAAGATCAATTTTGTGAAAAGCTTTGAGTAAGCAGAAGTAAGTTCTTGATATGGCTTGAGTTTGGGATCAAGAGTTCGATACTTGGTCAGCACTTGGCGAAGAATTAATTGGCTATCACCCACAATCCTGAGTTTGGTGGCACCATGGAAATGAGCAGCCTCGAGGCCAGCAAGAAGTGCCTCGTATTCAGCTATGTTGTTGGTGACTGGAAAGTCAAGCTGAAAGGCTTGTGGAATGGTGACACCTTCAGGTGATAACAGAACGATTCCGATCCCCTTTCCATGAGAATTCAGAGCTCCGTCAAAATGCAGAGTCCACATATCATCTCTGATTTGATTTACGGACATCAGTTCCTCATCCGGAAACTCTGATCGCACTAGATCAAATCGAGGAAGGGGATGATGAGCGAGATGTTCTGCTATGGCATAGCCCTTGATTGCTTTCTGTTGAATGTAAATAATATCGAATTGAGATAGAAAGCTTTGCCATCGCGCTAACCTATCAGTAAGAACAGATTTCTCCAGAAGGAATTTGATCGGATTCATCCTAGCGATGAGGTGGACTTCATGGGCCAGAAAATAATGCTTCAATTTCTGCACAACCCAAACTAATGCTGCACATGTTTTCTCCATCGCCGTGTATCTCTGTTCAGCGGGGTTGAGAAGTTTAGAGAGATAGTAGGCTGCCCTCTCTTTTCCTTCTTCATCTTCTTGTGCTAGGACAGCCCCCACTGCATCATCCAGGACAGAAATATAAAGTATCAATGGTTTGCCTGGAGATGGTGGTCTCAAAACAGGAGGACTTGCCAAATAGTCCTTTAATCCATCAAATGCCTCCTGACACTTATCGTCCCAATTGAATTTGACTCCTGCCTTGGTAAGCTCGTAAAACGGCTTACACCTTTGTGAGTGCTGGGAGACAAAACGGCGAATAAATTGTAACCTCCCGATTAATCCTCTTAACTCTTTCAAGTTTTTGGGAGGTGGCATTTCTCTAATAGCCTTCGCCTTATTGGGATCGATCTCAATTCCCCGTTTGCTGACAATGAATCCAAGCAATTTCCCTGAAGATACCCCGAATACACATTTCTTGGGGTTCATCTTCAACTGATACTCTCTCGATCTCTCTAATACCCTTGCCAAAACTTTGGCGTGCTCAGCCTTCGTTTTAGACTTAACCAATAAGTCATCCACATACACTTCCAAATCTATATGCATCATGTCATGAAATATTGCCAACATAGCCCTCTGATAAGTGGCTCCAGCGTTCTTCAATCCAAATGGCATGACGACATAACAATATGTTCCCCAAGGTGTAGTGAATGAAGTCTTCTCTTGATCCTCTTCTGCCAGCTTAATCTGGTTGTATCTTGAAAATCCATCCATAAACGATAACGTTTCATAGCCAGCAGTGTTATCGATGAGTACATCAATATGAGGCAATGGAAAATCATCTTTAGGACACGCCCGGTTCAGATCGCGGAAGTCAATGCAAATTCTGACCTTCCCGTCCTTTTTCATAACCGGGACTATATTGGCCACCCATTGTGGATAAAGGACAACTCTAATGAATTTGGCTTTGTGTAATTTGTCGACCTCTTCCTTCATCTTTAGAGCCATTTGTGGGTGGAATCGCCTTAATTTCTGCTTGACCGGACTAGCTCCATCCTTTAATGTTAACTTGTGTTCAACTAAAGATGAGTCTAACCCTGGCATATCCTCATAACTCCAGGCGAAAGTGTCCTTATAATCCTTAAGCACTTGTACCATTGCCTTCTCATCCTCTGTAGAAAGATTTTTACTGACGAGGACAACCTTAGGTTCGTCTTCAGTCCCTAAGTTCATTTCTTTGGTGGGCTCTTCTATGGCAGCTGAGGGTTCATCAAATCTCTTCACTCCACTGGCATACGCCTCAGCTGCGTCCTCATCATCTTCCTCATCTTCAACGATGGGGTCCTTTTCATGCACTAACTCATATACCCCGTACCCATCATTGACTGACTCATCATCTGTACAATCTTCTGGCATCTGAATTGGATCTTCTAAAAGCTGAGGGATTAAAGAGCAGAAAGAACATTTATCAGCCAAATCCTGGAGGTATCTTTCTTGAATTTGCCTACCCTTAGGCTTCCTAGACTTCCTAACCTGACTAACCTGCCTAAAACTAGACTTCCTAACTTCACTAAACTGCCTATCATAACCTAATGAAGATGAAGCAGGATGAAAATCCTGGGATACAAGTGGAAATACAGGGGAATCCTTCCGTGGGGAGGGACAGAGTATGTTTAAGAGAGAATCTTGACCGACGGACCCGCGCGATGGGGTGTAATCGGACAAGTAAGATGTTTCCTCGATAATGATTTGGGAAGAATTTGTTGTAAAATTGGCGTTTTTTTTGGTTATCGGAGGAATTATACATGAAGCAGGAGTGAATACAAATGGAAGGGGAATCAGACGGAGGAAACGGCACCAAGGCCAGAGGATTAGGGGGATCATATAGCAATATGTCCCAGATCAGATCATACATCCTCTCTAGGTCGAGAGGAGGTTGTGGAATAAGGTCCCGAGGGGACAGAGTAATCATAACGGGCGGAGCCCGTGGAATATCTTCAATTATGACCCGCGACCAAGTCGGGGTCAAAAGTAGTGTACGAAAAAGAGTATGGAGCATTAGGACATGTGAAGGATATGTCCCCCTCCAGAGCAGATCTGTTGTATAACCAGCTTCATAGGGGTCATCTGGCTCCCCTTCATCAGTTTGTTCGGACAGCAGTATCCGCTTATCAAAGATTGCGCCAGGGCTCTCAATTAGCTCGTCGATCTGCGGTGGCCACTTGGGTTCTGCAGGATCCAGGAATAATCTGTTCAGTGCTATATACAGGTCCCTCAGATCGAACCACCTGTACCATTCACATTCGGGATCATGAAATTTCCTCCTTTTCATAGGCCGCAAAGCCTCCAAGGATTGGTACGTAAGTAATTCAGAGCAATGTCTGGCCAAGTCCCTCCCATATATGTCATGGAAGTCAAAACATGAAGTAATGACCACCGTGTTGTCGTGACTAAGTATGGGCCCTTTCACGAAGTGTGTACACAGGGTCCATGTTAAGGGATCTCGGCCTTCTTTAAGTGGTGTGGACATTGTTTCCAAGATTTCTTGACCATCTTCTTGCTGAACCCTGTCTTGCTTCAGTTTCCTCGGCCTATAGCCCAGACCGCTTCCGGGTACTGCCCGATGATCTTTGACAGGAGTGGTCCTGCCTTGCAATTGTGTGCCCAGACCTTTCCCAGGCTCGTAGCCGTTCCTCATCATAATCCTCCATCCTGGGGTACTCATGCACTTCCCCCTTTTGATAGCATTTAATGGGTATGGAGAAATGGTAGCGGCTTTCAAAGGATCAGCCACTGGACGGTAGACCTGTAATACCGACAGAAAAGGTTGTCGGCCAGGTAAAACAGCAGATTTAATATTTAGGGTATGAGCAGCAGCAAGGATCGGCATGCTCGTCACTTTAATAATTCGTCCTTTGTAAGGGAATTTGAGGCATTGGTGATTCGTAGAAGGAATCGCCTCAAGAGTTTTAATATAAGGACGTCCCAGAATGGCATTTATGGAAGGGTCAATTTCTAGAATATGAAATTCGACCTCTGCATGACTTACTGGACCCAGCTCCACTTTTAAATAAACCATTCCCAGAGGGGAACGGGTAGAATTGTCATATGCCGTAACTGAGATGGGGCTAGGCAGCCATTTCTCCTTGGGCACACCGCATAGCTCCAGGGTCTTCGGAGGTAAAACATTAATTGAAGCCCCTGTATCAACCAGGCATGCATTCACGGCCTTCTTGCAGATATTGACCGTGATGCTCAGAGCCATGCTTCTGGCGGCTGGCGGTGCTAGTTCCGATGTGTGGAATGTAATTGAGGGCTGATCCCCCTGAGGAACTAGTAGTGCTGCAATTTTCTCTACCGGCACGTCTTCGTTGACCATCACCTTCTGTAGGTATTCCATTAAGGCTTCTTGGTGAATCTTGGACCTTTTAATCAATTCAAGTACAGTGATCCGTACCGGTGTTCTGTCCAGATGTTTCAACAAGTCATATTGAGTGCCTGGTGCACTCTCTTCATTATGGGCTTCCTCAGTCGGCTGTGATGGGCCGTCTCTGACTGTGGACTGAGGAAAGACCTTGTTGAAAATCCTTCCACTCCGGAGCGCATGTTCCTCGACCGTGGAGGATCCGGGTGACACCTTGAGTACCGCAGAGTCGGGTGGCGTAAGTGGTGCGGAGGGTTGATGCGTAGGTGGTGGCGTTGGGTTAGGTGGTGATGGCGTGGTGTGGATTAAAGGCCTAGAGGGTTGGATGGTAGATGGGTAAGTGGTTGGTGAAGTGGGGAATGGTACGCGTAATAGCGGTCTGGATGGTTGGGGCATATCTGGGTAAGTGGTGGTAGTGGTAATGGGTGAAGTAGGAAATGGTACGCGTAATAGTGGCCTAGATGGTAGGAGGGGCGCGTTATTGGTTTGCGGAGGGTTATATGATGGAGGCGTAGGAGTGCGTGGCGTAATAGGTCTAAGGAAGGTGGGTAGTGGTAGTGGGTTATTGGGTGAGGGCGAGTGATATGTGGGTGTGGGTAAAGGGGTAATGGGTTGTGGTCTGGGTATGTGGATGGTGCGGCGTGGTGGTTGTTCTGCGGTATTCTGAATGTGACCCGTTGAATAGAGAGAGGAAGAGTCCTCTATCCTCCATTGTTGCCCACGACCAGCCTCAGACTGGCTGTTCGTTAGAATGGGAGCAACTTGGTTCTGGTTCTGGTGCTCCGGGAGTGGATTTTGCACTATGCCCATATTGGGTGGTGGTGCTGCCTGTGCTGGTGGTCTTGCTTGCTGCTGCTGCTGCTGTTGCGGTCTTCTCGCCTTCAGGGCTGATATATATTTCTTCATTTCCTCCCAGTCTATGCCACCCTGCTCGTTGAGATCATGAATATAATCTCTGAATTGGAAGCAGGTGTCAATGGTATGCCCAGGTTGCCTATGGAAGTAGCAATACCTGGACGTATCGGCATTTTGAGGCCAGACGGCCTTTTCCCTTGGCAAAACTAAGGCATTAGCTGCCAGTAAAGCACTGAAGATATCGGTCAAGGATTCTGGGAGTGCCGGGTATTCTGCCCTCTTCGGGCCTGGGGGTCTTCTCGGCTGGTTGTAGTCACCAGGAGGAGGGACATTGTGGTATGCCGGCGGTGCGCGCGGCTGGTACTGTGGCTGTTGCTGCTGCTGATACTGCTGCTGCTGGGGTTGCTGGTACTGCTGTTGCCGTTGCGGCTGTTGCTGTAGCTGTTGCTGGTTCTGATTCTGATTCGGCTGCTGGGGCCGTTGATACTGTTGTTGGTACTGGGGGTTCTGCTGCTGTCTGTACCCTTGCTGCTGTGGCCTCTGGTACTGCTGCTGACTCCTCACGAACTGGGGCGAGTTATTGTTCATGGTACTCACTTGCTCATGAGAGAGCGTGCCCTCAGTAGTCGGACCTGTGCTGGGAGAGTTCGGCACTGCAGGCTTCCGAGGCGGAGGCCTGCTAGGTCTATGAGGATCAAAGACGCTAGAGAATGTAGCGTCCTTGAAAGCATTCTGGCAGTACCGTGCTCTTTCATAGAGCTCTGCCATGTTAGTCAAATTGTTCAAGGAGAGGACGAGCTTGAACTGGGGCGTGGCATTGGAAATTAACATCTTCACTTGTTCAGACTCGGACAAGTGATCCTTCACCTTTTCAGCCAGACCCCGCCACCTGTCAGCAAAACTGACAAACTCCTCATCAGGTTTCATCTTTTCTGCAATGAGGTCCGTGATAGACAAGGAGGGTGCAACTCTGTCCTAGTATCTTTGAATAAATTTGCGCGAAACGATACCGTAATCCTCTACTTCTGAGGGTTCCAGGGAAAAGAACCACTCGAGGGCTGGTCCCTCCAGAGATCTCCTGAACAAGAAGGCCAACGACCTCTTGTCATTCTGCCAGAAAGAGGATTCATACATAAACTCCTTCAGATGTGTGAAGGGGTTACCAGTACCGTTGTATTTTCGGTACACTGGCATTTCAGAGGGTGGCAGATGGAATACTGGCAGGCTCGGTAGACTGATCTCTGGCACAGCTTTGACCCCCATCATTTTCTGGAGGTTATTAAATTGCTCATCCATACGTTCCATTTTGGCCAGCAGCGTTTGTGTGGTCAGATCTGCCTGGGGAGGAGGAGGAGGAGGAGGTACTTGGTAGGCCTGCTGCCTAGAGTACGTTGGGCAGGGTGGACAATAGAGGGGAGGTCCGGCAGAGCTTCCGCCATGCCCGAGGGCATTTTGATAAGCAGGCGTTTGCGGTCTAGCCGGTTGCCTAGATGATGAAAGCTGCGGCCCAGCTGGCCGAGAAGTAATATGAAGGTCCTCCACGGCCTGATGGATATAAGGAGGAGGAAAAGAAGGTTGCTGAGGAACAGCAGGGGGAGCCACAGGGTTCGGCTCGGCAGGCTGCATGGGTGCCTTCCCCTTCAAAATAGATTGGATCGCCTCAAACTGCTGAGGGTCCAGACGGGAGGCAAGAACTCCCAGAGCATTGATGAGATCCGTAGGATCAGAGGATGAGGGATCATTCTGATTCATGTCCCCCTCAAGATCAGGATTAGGGATCTCATACTCATGCGGAGGAGGATCAGGATATTGATCACGTGGATGCAAAAGAGGTGTCCGAACATTCCCATCTAGACGATATGGAATGGGGATAGAACTACGGGAGGCATCAGCATCTCTCCCACTCTCATAGTTGTATTCAGAATCCCGAGGGGCATTAGCATCTCCCTCGTAATTAACCATGGCGTCTGGAGCCACACTCAAGTCCCTACCTGATCGTAGCAACATGATGTTAGATTCTTTTTCTTCAAAGATTTGACAAACAAGTTGCACAGAGATTAATCAAACAAGTGGATGTTTAACGTGATTTTAGGGTTCCTTGTTGAGTTATTTGAATTGGATTAAACCACAATTTCGCTCAGGGAAAGGATCCTAGTTTCAGTTCAATTTCCACCGTTATTCTCTAGGGTTTTCTCTTACAACGCTTTCAGAATCTAACCAGGACTTCAATTGGTGCAACCAGCCTGATGATCAAGGAGGAATACCTTGATTTTGGGGACTTATGGAGGTCTCAACGTCAACTTCTCTAGTCTGATCAAGGGACCAACCCAATCAGAGAGAGTTGCTGACATCGAGTAATGCGTTCCTAAGAAGAGGAGGGTATTAGCCTCAATGCGTATGTCCTGTGGCCTGGATGGCCTCTAATGCTTAATAAGTAATGGGTAGCTAGCACTCAAAACACAGAAATCTGGAAACTGAAAAAAAATTAAGAAACTGTCTGAATCGCGTCGATAGTTGTCGATGCTATTCAAAACAGAACTTAATTTTCCGCAGAAGCAGACGCAGACAGCAGAGAAACTGTGAAGGCTGAAAGGCGTCTAGGGGTGTTGACGCGGTTTTGAAACGCGTCAGTGATCTTGGACGCTTTTCAGTTCGCAGAAACAGTTTTCCAGAAGGATTTTCTGGGTTGAATCCTCCTCAAACAAAATGAAAAGCAGTAAACAATCGACTCATGAATTTTTTTGTTCCATATTTTAAACAGGATGATTTACTAACTAAACAACTAGGAAATCAATCAATCACACATCATTTTTATCACAAAAACAGCTTTTTGAATTAATCAAAGGGAGGGCAAGATCTTGCCATTGGGGTGTGCACGTGGTGCACGAGGGAAATTGATTAAACTAAAACACTCACTAATTGGTGAGGACGTGTCGAAAGACAGAAGTGGTGCACCGTGGGTGCCCGGTTGATAATAGCAAGAACAAAAAACTTAAAAGATGGCGAGACCAAGTCCCACCGTGATCGCCAAAAAAGCTGAAGGTGCTTAGAAAGACCGTGTGATTAACATGAAAAATCTATGTTGTTTAGTGTAAACTAACCTATTAAAAATAGCAACTAAAGTGCAGTGATCGTCAGAAACTTTTAACTAAAAAGTTTCAAAAGAGATATGATCGCTTACCTGTTCAAACGCGGAAGATTGAGTCCTTGGTTCCCCTTCCTCAGCCGGCTGAAGAGAGAGAGCCCTTTCTTCGCTTTTTGTTATTGCTGTTGAATTTGAGGTTGAGGATCGTCCAGAAGTCTTTCTGACTTTGTGCTTGATTTCCCCTTTTGAATCTCTCGTTGTTGTTGGAGAGTGCAGAAACAGAGAGAGAAAATGAAGAAATATTGATGAGAAATTTAAGTAGAAGCAGTATCCAAACTAATCATGATGTTAAGCATATTTAAACAACAAACTTACTTGTTTAAATGGCTTTGAAACACCTTAAATCAAATAGATTTTTGAAAGATTATGCTGTGGTGTGTGTTGCATGAAGTGAATATGAAGAATGAAACTAATGAAGATGAAAATAAAAATGCAGTATTGAAACACTTATGCCCAATCAGATTGAAGCTTTGAAAGGATGAAGATCTTGAAAGGGACGCCGACTTCTGGAAATGGCAGCGCTCTGGCGTTACGACGTTGTTGCTTCGATCTTCAACTCGCTATAATAACGCTATGGCTCAACTCAACTCAATTCTCTTCTCTTTTTTTTTAACTCTTCAACATACAGGGTATTTATAGGCATTTCTTGCGTTCGCGATTAACATTGAAAAACTCCGAATTTATCCATCTTAATTGACAGATAAATACTAGTTAATTCATCTTTATCTGTAATTATCTAAAACGCGTCCACCACGGCTGACGCCTTTCAGATTAATTAAGATAAGGATAAATATCCGGGAAAACTTATCTTTATCTTTATTAGGTAAAATGCGTCCACATATGTAAACGTCTTTTAGACTAATTAAGATAAGGATAAACATCCGGAGGGGAAGTTAAAATCACTTAGGAAACTTAAAACACGTCTACGTTACCAGACGCCTTTTAGTTAATTAATTAATTAATTAAAATTCAAATTTAAACGTTAAAATAAGAATAAAGTCTAAATGGCGTCCACTTGGGTCGACGTCTTTTAGAATTCTGCATATTTTAACTCAAATTTGAGCTAAAATCAATTCAATTAATTAACTTAAACACATCTGTTAAACCCGACACTTAAAAAGATTAATAAAAATTAATTAATGATTAATTATCAGACCATTTCGAGGCATTATCGTATGATATGAAATTTACTCAAAATGATGTCTAAATTAGCGTGTCTACAACTGGCATCTCAGAGGGTGGTAGGTGGAATACCGGCAGGCTCGGCAAATTGATCTCTGGCACAGCTTTAACCCTTATCATCTTCTGGAGGTTGTTAAATTGCTCATCCATGCGCTCCATTTTGGCCAGTAATGCTTGCGTGGTCAGATCTGCCTGGGGAGGAGGAGGAGGTGGAGGTACTTGATAGGCCTGCTGCCTAGAGTACATTGGACAGGGAGGACAGTAAAGAGGAGGTCCGACAGAGCTTCCGCCATGCCCGAGGGCATTTTGATAAGCAGGCGTTTGCGGTCTAGCCGGTTGCCTAGAGGATGAAAGCTGTGGCCCAGCTGGCCGAGAAGTGACATGAAGGCCTTCCATGGCCTGATGGATGTAAGGAGGGTGAAGAGGAGGTTGTTGAGTAACAACAGGGGGAGTCACAGGGTTCGGCTCAGCAGGCTGCACGGGTGCCTTCCCCTTCAGAATAGACTGGATCGCCTCGAACTGCTGAGGGTCTAGACGGGAGGCAAGAACTCCCAAAGCGTTGACGAGATCCACAGGATCAGAGGATGAGGGATCATTCTGATTCATGTCCCCCTCAAGGTTGGGATTAGGAATCGCATATTCATGCGGGGGAAGATCAGGATATCGATCATGGGGATGAAAGAGAGGTGTCCGGACATTCCCATCTTGTCGATAGGGAATGGGGGCAGAATTACGGGAGGCATCAGCATCTCTCCCGTTCTCATAGTTGTAGTCCGAATCGCGAGGGGCATTAGCATCTCCCTCGTAGTTGATGATGGCGTCTTGAGCCATACTCAAGTCCCTGCCTGATCGCAGCAGCATGATGTTAGATTCTTTTTTTCAAAGATTTGACAAACAAGTTGCACAGAGATTAATCAAACAAGTGGATGCTTAACGTGATTTTAAGGTTCCTTGTTGAGTTATTTGAATTGGATTAAACCACAATTTCGCTCAGGGAAAGGATCCTAGTTTCAGTTCAATTTCCACCGTTATTCTCTAAGGCTTTCTCTCACAACGTTTTTGGAATCTAGCCGGGACTTCAATTGGTACAACCAGCCCGATGATCAAGGAGGAATACCTTGATTTTGGGGACTTATAGAGGCCTTAACGTGAACTTCTCTAGTCTGATCAAGGGACCAACCCAATCAGAGAGAGTTGCTGACGTCAAGTAGTGTGTTCCTAAGAAAAAGAGGGTATTCGCCTCAATGCGTATGTCCTACGGCCTGGATGGCCTCTAATGCTTAATAATAATGGGTAGCTAGCACTCAAGCCACAAAAATCTGAGAACTGAAAAATAACTAAGAAACTGTCTTAATCGCGTCTATGGTAGTAGACGCTATTCAAAACAGAACCTTAATTTTTTCGCAGAAACAGATGCAGACAGCAGAGAAAATATGAAGACTGAAAGGCGTCTGGGTGTATTGACGCGGTTTGAAATGCGTCAGTGCTCCTAGACGCTTTTCAAGTCGCAGAAGCAGTTTTGCAGGAGGAATTTCTGGGTTGATTCCTCCTCAAATAGGATAAAAGCAGTAAATAATCAATTCATGCAGATTTTTTTTTAGTTCTAGATTTTAACATGATGATTTACTAACTAAACAACTAGAAAATCAATCAATCACACATCATTTTCATCACAAAAACAGCTTTTTTAAACTAATCAAGGGGAGGGCAAGATCTTGCCACTGGGGTGTGCACGTGGTGCACGAAGGAAATTAACTAAACTAAAACACTCACCAATTGGTGAGGACGTGTCGAGAGACACAGATGGTGCACTGTGGGTGCCCGATTGATGATAGGAAGAACAAAAAACTAAAAGATGGCGAGACCAAGTCCCACTGTGATCGCCAAAAAAGCTGTAGGTGCTTAGAATGATCGTGTGATTAACATGAAAAATCTATGTTGTTTAGTGCAAAATAAACCTATTAAAAACAGCAACTACGTGCAGTGATCGCCAGAAACTTTTGACTTAAAAGTTCCAAAAGAAGTTTTGATTGCCTACCTGTTTAAACGCGGAAGATATTGAGTCATTGATTCCCCTCCTTCAGCCGGCTGAAGAAAGAGAGCCCTTCTCGTCCTTTGTTCTTGCTGTTGAATTTGAAGTTGAGGTTGAGGATCGTCCAGAAATTCTTGTGACTTTATGCTTGATTTACTCCTTTTGATTCTCCTTATTTTGAGTGCAGCAGAAATAGAAAGAAAAGAAATGAAGAAAACAATAATGAGAACTTTAAGCAAGAATAATATCTATTCTAATCATGATGTTAACCATGCAATTAAACAGCAAACTTACTTGTTGAGTGGCTTTTGAAACCCCTTAATCAAATAGGTTTTGAAAAGAATGATTGTGTTGTGTGTTGCATGAAGTGAATGATGAAGAATGTAGAACTAAATGAAATGAATGCAGAAAATAAAGACTTATGCCCAATAGTTGAATTCTTGAATGGATGAAGAATCTTGAAAGGACGCCGACTTCTGGAAATGGCAGCACTTCGGCGTTCCGACGTTGTTACTCCGATCTTCAACTCGCTATTGCTCAATGATAATCAACTCAAGATTACGCTTAACATTTTTTAACTCTTCAAGATGTAAGGTATTTATAGACTTCTTCTGCATCCGCGGATTTACATAGAAAAATCTAAGATTTATCTATCTTAACCAACAGATAAATATAGATTAATTCATCTTTATCTGTAATTATCTAAAACGCGTCCACATTGGCTGACGCCTTTCAGATTAATTAAGATAAGGATAAACATCCCGGAAAAATTATCTTTATCTTTATTAGCTAAAACGCATCTACATGTCTAGACGTCTTTTACACTAATTAAGATAAGGATAAACATCCGGAAGAGAAGTAGAAATAGCTTAGGAAACCTAAAACGCGTCAAGTCTCACAGACGCCTTTTAGCTAATTAATCAACTGATTAAAATTCAAATTTAAACGTTAAAACAGGAATAAACTCTAAATCGCGTCCACACAGGTTGACGGGTTTTAGAATTCTGCATATTTTAACTGAAATTTGAGATAAAATCAATTCAATTGATTAACTTAAACATGTCTGTTAAACCCGACACTTAAAAAGATCAATAAAAATTAACGAATGATTAAATATCAGACCATTCTGAGGCATTATTATATGATATGAAATTTACTCGAAATGATGTCAAAATTAGCGTGTCTACAGCTTAGACCAGGTATAATGGTCTACTGTGTTTACCCGGGACCATTAAAGACCTGGGAGCCGAAATAAGATCGGATATTGCAAGGAGTTGCAATTACCATGAGATAGTTGCTCTAAGATAATGGTATGATACTATGTGTTTACCCGAGGTCATACTGTGATTCTTGGAGATTCTGATCCTCACTAGAAGACCGTCGGAGTCTTCCGTTCTGTATACCTGAAGGTTATACAGTCTGTCGAAAAATAGTGGGAAATAATTCAAAATAAAAGACCATAATTGAATTATCAGAACTATCTGCTTAAATCACGTTATTTCCTTCGATTCACTTAAATGTCGTCTATTCGAGATTTTGGCATATTGAATACCAATACTTCTCATACTCAGCCTGACTGGAAAACTCTGAAGAATGTCTTCAGGGCCAAGTGAAAGTCACTATCCTAATCAGATATCCTGAATCCTCTTACTTGGATAGACCAAGGTAAATAGGTACTCATGGTATGCCTTATTGAAAGACAATGATTATCATGAAATCTCTTATTTGGATAGACCAAAATGAAGAGATATTCATGATATGTCTTTAAGAAAGACAAGTGGTAAGATTTTAAACAATCGAATCAACACCTGAAAGGATAAAGAAAAGTCAGCTGAGATAGAGAAGTAGCAGTTCTCTCACTGCAACCAATATAGGGATACTGGTAAAGGCAAAACGAATATGGAACTTGAAAGAAGTTTCATATATTCTTATTATCGACTTTTGCATGTCTATTGGAGAATTAACGTATCCAATATGAGATATTGGAAATGATTATCAAAACTGCAATACTATGCAGACTTAGACAAGTAAAGGAAATCAAGAAAAATGCAAATGTTGAGTTAGACTCAACAATTGTTCATGATATTCATAGGTTACTGTTAGACAGTAAATCTTTGTATGTCTATAGGAATCTAATATGAAACTAAATAATTGTTATTTAGTTGCATAAGAAATCAAGAATAACATTGATTGAAAAGAATAATAGTTGTTCGAATCAGTCAATGCACTATAGATTCTTGAAGTGACATTTCATGTGATGAATGTTCACAAGTCTCCTATAGAAAAGAACTGTGTGAATTCCTGATTATCTATGGTATTGTACATAGGGTTGTACAATAAGAAATTATTGATGCTGATGTATATTGATGTAAACAGCTCAAAGGCCAAAGATAATCACTACTATTGACTTACCTTATAGTTTACTTTTGAAATGATTCGACTGTATGTACTTAATGTAGTATAAGTCGAATGCATCTGAGAGATTAAGGTATAAGATCAATATGAAGTATTAGAATTTTTGATTTGATCAAAGAAACTAATGCTTTAGTATATGATTCACATAAATCATTAAGAGGATAATTGTATCCTTACTCGATTAATCATCATTGTGCATTATAGCAATATGATAAAATGAGGAATTGCACCTTATTAAGATATGGTGCAATACATAATAAGATTTGCCTAATTCTTGTCCTTTTGAACATGAGTATGAACATTAGATATTCATACTTTAAAAATGGTTCTAAATAAGTCAGTGTATGTCCATATAAGATATGAAAACCAAATAATTCATATGATATGTGAATTATGAACAAATTTGATTTAAAAGTCAGATATTATCGTGATGTGAATTTGTGAATGTCTAAAGAGTTTGGACATTACAGTTATTGGCCATACGATAATGAAATAATTGTCGTCTTGAAAGCTGTCTTATGTGAAGAGGAATATGTCCTCAAAGAAGACAGTGGGAGCTGATAAAACTAGAAGATGTTCTAGATTCACAAGTTAACATAAGATTATTAGATAATCTTTAGTTGTTTGGAACCACTCATGACACACATCAGAGAACTTTGTAGATTTTTTTTGAGATTCTCTCAGTGACTAAAATGATATATTTGACATATCTGATTTAGCAAGATGAGAGGAGCTCAAAATAGATTATGATTTAAAATCTATGATAATGATGCTCTCTGTCATTACAACTTTGAGATTGATAAGTTTATTAGAATTCTACTTGTCAATACTGCCTATCATGAGATGATGACAGTTGGATATTAAAAGCGTCCACTCAATGTGATTGAAGTAAAGATGTATATGATACACCTTTAAAGCTTTTAGAATGTCCAGGAAGCAAGTTATGATTTCAAAATTATTTTGAATCAAACTGAAGCTTCCTAAGTTGTAATAAAAGTTTTGACTTAATGGTCAAATACTATGTGATCATTAAGAATGATCACGGATTGTGTGTGTTCAGAAAAGACAGTGGGAGCACGGTCGCTTTAGTAATGCTTTATGATAATAACATCAAAGTCATTAAGAATGACTTCGGGATGTTACTATCAGTAAAAGCATTATTGACCATATTTTCCTCCATAATAAGTTTAGTTATAATATCCCACGTATTGGAAATACGAATCTATTAAGATAGATCGGTGGGGATATTATATTGACCTGTATGTCAAAATGTTTGGCATAAATTTCATAATAAGTCTCAATAGTTGAGACATGAAATTTATTCCTTTAGAGAAAAAAGTCCTTAAAGGATACATGAGTGAAATGCATCATTAAGCACTTGAGAAGTGCCAAGGATGCACTCACATATATGGAGAGGATGATTTGAAACTATGAGTTCACACTGACTCAAATTTCAAGTCAAGTAATGGATTCAACCTTCTAGTAGAAAGGAATATATTGGAATGGTTCCAATCTAGAACTCGATATTAAGATGACGACATAGACAAGTGATACTGTTATTGGAACAGTATGGATGAAAAGGTTCATCTCTGAACTAGATGTAGTTCTAAAAGGTCTCTGATTAAATCTCGTTGTTGTAGGACAACAGTGGGAGCGATCTATTGTGTGATCGAGCCATGGTCTCTTCAGAAGTTACAGAACATTCTGAGGCTCTTTCACAGGTTCAGAGACAAATGATTAAGAGGAAATAACGTAATAGAAATATTCCATCTGTAGATAATTTAGTAGATCCCTGACCAAGTCTTAGTCACAGACTTTATGTGAGCATCACCTAGATTTGATGGAGATCAAATGCGAAAGTGATTGGCTTGAGTCCAAGTGGGAGATTGATGGATATAGGTGTCTTCTAAGCCAATCATAAGGCACCTATTTCAATCTGGTTTACTAATAAATGGCATTAAATTCATTATGTAGATTGGCATATTTATAATTGCGCATAATGAAATCCATGAATATGTGCAATAGTCATCAGATTATGATGAGATCATAATAATGAGACTGATGACTTATAAACACATATTCTCAATTGTTCCTAGTCGTAGGATGTTTGAGAAGGACATCAAACATCCGGTTAGACTAGTACATGATGAGGGTGACTGATCTCGTTAGTTACTAGTGTGGAGACACAATGGTAAACCTGTAGGTGCTCATTGGAGAATGAGTTCACTGAACTGATCCGACATGAATCGCCGAATGGTAATTTACCTGACTGTCAATCGGCTTGATTCATCGTCACAGTAGCGTGGTTGATCCTTGGACTTGAGACACCAAAGACACCTTGTCGGTGGACTTCTGGACTTTGACCTTGACCTACGAATCCCTATCCATGGGATCTCTAATAGTCAAGGATCGGGTCCAACGGAAAACCTTCGAAGGTGATTGTGTGTTCAATAAAGGATCGTTCGCTCTCAAGTAACTGGAGAGAGAATGCTCTAGAGTAGATCCGCAGCAGTCTCTGGCCAGAGCAGAAACAATATCAGAAAAGTGGTTTTCAGATATTGTACAGTGGAGTCTGATTCAAGTGAGTTGACCATCTAGGGTTTAACAGTTGACCATACCCTAGGTTAACTCGAGAGCATTGTGCGAACGAAGGATTATAGCCACGCGATAACTGTGGACGGACAGGTTTCATGAGCGGGTTGCTGAACCCCATTACCTTCCAGGATCATGCGGTGTTGCTTGGCACCAAACTTGATCAGAAGTCCGACCGAATTTACATGCGATGATAATTCAATTGAGTAATTAGTTAATATCTAGATATTAATTAATTACAATAAGTCAATAACTAGTTATTGGACTTAACGGGCTAAAAACCAGACTGGTAAATGGGCCTAGAGGGTCACACGCAATAAGATTCTCAGTCGGTGGTACATAAGTGAGATTTATATTAACTCGGGGACTTTTGTGAAAAGTCGCGCTGACTTAATATATATGCGCTGTTGAGAAACCCTGGGCCAAGCTCCAGGATTTCCCTTGCTGGCCGTCACCCCCTCCTTTCTCTCTCCTCCTCTGGGTGTCCCGTTCGAGGCGCCAGAACAGTTCATGTCTCCGCCGCGTGTGATTCCCGAAAGTCGGGAATTCCCGTCGGCGGGATTTCAGCAATTGTTGCGACGACGAATCTTCAGCGAGCGAGCTGAAACGGACGAGGGATCGAGGACGAACGACCGCAGAGGATCGCGTAGATACCGCTAGAGGCCGGACGCTTGTGCGGCTCGCGGCATCACCTCGACGGAACCGAGACGGAAGCGGATTCGAATCCTCGCACGGTAATCGGATTACTTCTCGTAGTTTTCGGTTTGCGTTTTTCGTTCCGAATCGGATCAGCAGGCATCGGGCGGGATAAATTTTTGTTCGTCGTTTCCACTGCGTTCTTCGCGTCCCGCCCGGATCCCAACAATAAGAACATTAGAGAAACCACTCAAAACACAGTGGCACATTATATGACGATACTCCATGGTTGAATAGAGCAATGCTTCTAACAAAGTTCCTAAAATGGGACCCCGACAACAGTTGCAAAGGGTTCTTGCACATCCACCAGTCTCTACATCAGGGTGTCACAACAACAGGAGGGAGCACCTGGCATCCTTTCTACTTACAGGGTGCAAAGATGGGAAGCTCCTCGATCTTTTTAATCATATATACTTACAAGGCCCTTACGTGTGGGGCACCTAGCATCTATTCTACACGCATGTTTGGTCTCTTAAAAGTTCTCTTAGGGTCAAGGTTCTTCAACGGAGAATTTCTCTTCAGAGGTTGCCCATAGGGCTGGTAATGAATTGAGCCAAGCCGAGCTTTGTCACGCTCGAGCTCGGCTCATTAAAAAATTCTCAATCTCGAGCCAAGCCTGAGCCTCACTTCAAGCTCCATGCTAAGCTCGAGCTCAGCTCGACTTCGATCCTCCTCAGCCAGCTTGACATTTTTAATGTAAGTTATTATAGAGCCAATGATTTGGTCAGCCCAAATAACACTTTAACTATAAGAGCCCACCCACTTTGGATGGCGCAAACCTATAAACTTTGGCTAGGCCAAAGAGCGTGGCAGTAAGGTAGCAGAAAGTGGGAGTAAGGTAGGTTCAACTTATAGGAAAACTGGAGGGGTGCATAAAAGCTTCTAGTCGACATCGGACTAAACTTGTGAGAGTTGCACCCCACCTACCTGCCTTCACAGGTGTAACAACTGCTTTGTCTTGAAGAGCTTTAGTCTGGTATCGAGTATTTAAAAAAAGTTTAGGGCCTTATATTCTTCCTAGTTGTCAAACGTGTGGAGTCGACACAGTGAGCAAACGTCATGGGGTCATTTCAAAATATGTAATCATTTGTTTTGACACGAGTCGATTGGTGAGTTGACCAAGCCGAGCTCAGACGAACTCGGGCTCGACTCGTTTACATGAACAAGCTATCTTTTGGACTCAGGCTTGGCTCGTTTGGATGAACGAGTCGAGCCGAGCCTAAGTAGCTCGTAAAAGGCATGGCTCATTACCAGCCCTAGTTGCCACCTGTGATAGGCTAGTCCAGGTTGTGGGTGGACCACACACAAAGTGCCGTTTATGTGGGGAGGAGGATGAATCCCTCAATCATTTGCTTTGGTTGTGTCCATACGCTCAGGGAGATGTGGCAACTGTTATTAGATAAGCTTAGTATTCAGAGGGGTTCTTGTCTTCGATTGATACAAGGGACAACCTTCTCCTCGCTTGAAGTACGCATTATATGGCCCAGGAGGATATGAAGATGTGGTAGCTGATTCTACATGTGACTCTGTGGACAAGATGGGGCGAAAGGAACAGGAGGATTTTTCAAGCATGAAGCATTGATTCTAAGGTGTCTTGCCTCTTTTGTTTATCAGAAGGTTAAGGAGTGCAGATCTGACTTTGTAATGTGAATTCTTATTCCTTTTGTTCTTTTGGGAGATTGAGCGCTGCACCACTTCAGTACTTTATGTATAGAGGGAATTCTAAAGGTTTTTGTTTAACTTGCTACTGAGATATTGTCGAGCTACCCTCCAATTTGAGATATGAAGATGTGGTAGCTAATTCTACATGTGACTCTAAGGGCAAGATGGGGCGAAAGGGACAGGAGGATTTTCCAAGCATGAAGCATTGATTCTAAGGTGCCTTGCCTCTTTTGTTTGTCGGACGGTTAAGGAGTGGGGATCTGACTTTGTAATGTGAATTCTTCTTCCTTTTGTTCTTTTGGGAGATTGAGCGCTGCACCACTTCAATACTTTATGTATAGAGGGAATTCTGAAGGTTTTTGTCCAACTTGCTATTGAGATATTGTCAAGCTGCCCGCCAATTTGATGACTTCAACTACTTATTAAAAACAACAAATATTATCTATGTTAAACTTAGAAAGCAAAGTAGTAGTAGCAAATTACATGAAAGGAGATTCATTAAAGTCTGAGCATTGCTGAATTGCCACCAATTTGATGCGTTCTACTTATTAGGACAAATTTTATGTTAAAGTTAGAAACCAAAGGAGGAGAAGGAATGTATCACTTTACTTGAAAGGAGATTCATTGAAGTCTAAGTGTTACTCAATTATTATCAACTTGTCCTCAATTTGATGCATGTTACTTACTGGGAACTATAAATCTTATGTTAAAGTTCGACAAGGAATAACATGAATGTATCACCTTACCTTAAAAGAGAGTCATCAAAATCTGAGTTGCTACTGAGCTAAAACAGGACAGATCATCTTGAAGATTTTATGTGAATCTAGAGAATGACACCAGGTCGGCACCATTGTGGAAAATATACTTAAAACAACAAGTATCTTTGAGAAATTCAATCAAATCAAGGTAGATTTTTCAATTGGCCTTTTATAAATTTATCCACATTAAAGATGCATATTCGACAGATAATAACACTTTTCAATGGCAAACACAACCAAGGAGGGAACTTAAAAAGGCGCGTGAGACCATCACACAGAGCGCATGCTAGTTTCTATGCAGACAGAGAAAAATGTCCAATTAATTGGCTGTTTTGCTATAAAACGTCCAATCAACCAGACATTTAACTCAAATAAAAGTGTGGCCCTAGAACGACACCTTAACATGATTGAAACCTATCCATGGCCCGATAAACGGGATCCGGACCTAATAACCTGCTCCAAAATGCCTAGATATTACACATTCTTTGCCTATTTTGTCTAAGTATTCTAATAAATGAACTTCTCGATTGGCGATCATAAACCCATATATTTTGCTTTTAGGTCACTATATGAATTTTAGTTGCCTTAATGTATATTTATTTATTTAAATTATGATATTGCTTAGTAAAAACAAAGATATGAACACACTGGCTCTCTATTATATCAACTAGGACTGTCAACGACTTGGAGACGGAAATGGAAATGACGCCTTTCACTTCCATTTCCTATAAGTTTTATTGGAGATGGAAGCGGAGATGAAGTGAGTGTTTCCACTTTCACATCCATTTCTGCTTTTAAATCGGAAATCGGAAACGAAAACGAAAGTTTTCGCTATCATTATTAAAAAAAATATTTAAAATCATTGTTACTATTCACTTTTCGACAAATTTTCTTCTACTAATTTAAAAAATTTAACCTACAAAGTTTTGTTATATGTAAAAATTAACAATCCTATGAATTTTGAATTTTGAAATCTACTATGTCGATCTAAATTTACATATGAATATACCCAAACGTGCGCCATAGAATCATATTAAATTTTGAGAAGTTTCTAACCTCCTACTGTGGTCTTACTTTTATGAAACTGCTCGGACTTAGCTTGGCCCGACCCAAGCCCAGCCCAAACCCAACGAGCCACAATGCTGAGAGAGCCCAACCCAGCCCGTCAGGTACTCTAAGCCCGTGGGAAACCCAGCGGGCCAGAAGGCTACGCCAGCTTTGTCTACTTGACCAAAGGGAATGTCTATGTTTACAAAAAAGATCCGTTACTTTAGAAAATTCATATGCATACAAAAAAATTCTCTTTAATTAGAAAAAGTGATTTTTTTTTAACGTGGAAAAAAGCAAATGACTACTAAAAAAGCTTACCTTTTAACATAAGCCTACTTACATTAAATAATTCAACACAAGAAAAATATTTTAAGAAAAAAAAGCTGCTTTTAATATTTTTATTTTTTGGGTGTTTCATTACAAAAAATAATTTTTACAAGCAAAGCCCTGATTTTAACATTTAATTATTTTTTAAATAGACAAGAAATAGTTCACAATATAAGTCGTATCTCATTCCCCAAATAAAGATACAAGAGTAGATATCCCAAAATAAAATTGTCTGAACAAACACTTACACTTCTAATAAAGATTTGAAAAGGAAAGAAATATATTAGATTTGAAGACTTATGACTATTCAATCTACCTCGAAATTAAAGACAAACTAATTACTTATAACCTAAACATTTAATTGACATTGGACACTAAAACTTAAAATGCTCCAAACTCGTTGATTAACATTAACACTAACACACTTAGGGAAGAGAGAGATTAAATGATTAATACCACTAAATTGAAAAAAAGATTACATTGCAACTTAAAGGGAACATAAACTACAATGCAATGCACGTTAATGCCCACTAAATGAAATTTCTACACTACAAAGAAATGGTTAAATTCAAAACAAAAAAAATATAGGAGCAGCATGGGCCGGCAGTGGTGGGCAGATAGGCGCTCTGTCGGCTTCCTAGGCGCTAGCGCTGCACTGACAGAGGCTTCAGTGTCCAGGCACAGCACAGCGTAGGCGGGTGCGGGCTTCGGCTGGCACAGGGACAGCGGTCTGAGCGGGAGCACCCCGCGTCGCACTGCAGGCTGAAACCACCTCTTCCACTCTTCGTTCTTGGAAAACCGGAGGCCCGACGAGCCGCCTGCTCAAACCCAGCCCGGCCCACATCTTGACGGGCTCTATTCGCGGGCTTCTAAGAGGCCCGACGGGCTCCACACACGAGTCCAAGTCCAGCCCGTCACGAGACCCGTTGGGCTTGCGGGCTGGTCCAGCCCGTTGACACCCCTAGCGCATAGGAGAGCTTCCAAATCGCTGAGCACTCGATCGGTTAAATTTTAAATGAGATCCATGTTAGGGTGTATACATGTTTTAGAAAAAGTGACTGTCTGACGATGCAAGAAACTTCAAACAATAAGAAGGTGCACTAATTCAAATCTAAACATCTATATTATGATCAGTTTTTCTGAAAAACCTATATAAGTAATAGATACATAATGGATGTTTGAAGAGGGAAAAATGAGCTAGCGCAATAAGGACGTGTTTAGCAAAACTTTTACTTGAAAATTATTTTTGACTTCTACTTATATAGAATGAATTGAGGAAAATAAGTTATTACTAATTTTAGTTTATTGCAAAAGTCAACTCTTTCGTAACAACTTCATTTTTTTTCTAATCTTAGAAGTTCTCGTCTTGTAACTTCTTGTTAGAAGTCAAAACACAAGAAAAATACTACATAAATAACTTTTAAGATCTAATGACTTTCATAAAAAATAACTAAATAGAAATACAAAAATACTTCCAAATGAAAGTTATGCCAAACACGGCCTAAGACCTAAGTCAGCCCATCCACAACACACGTCAACTGGATAAAGCACCCAAGTTGCCAGGCCGCTGTGCTTAAAGGCTTCCACAAGGCTATGAGTATCTACGGTTGAGATTCTGGGGCATGTTGGGACTCATTATCACCGAACATCTCAGGATGCCAAGAGGGCACCTCACCTCATGAGAGCCATGAGCACCACTAGCTCAGGGCGGACACCACCATAAATGCAATGGCCACCTTCTGGGGGGAGTGAAGGTCCCATTCAAGGAGGTTAGTTAATGCTTCGAGCATTGCTACCGTGACAGAAAAAAAATATTCAATTTTTTTATTCCCTTAAAGGGCCGGAGGAATTTAGACGAAGGAGTTTTTTTTAAATTATTTAATATAAATATAATAATATTTTAAAATATTGACTTCTCTCGTTCATCCACCTCAACTAAGTAAAAAAGGTGGAGAAAAATTCACATCATGTTAGCATTATCCTAATGCTTTCAACGATGGTGCAACCTCTCAATAATGGGAAGAAACTGTCCCTCATGATGCAGCAATGATGAGGAAATCATGGTCCTAGTAAAATCACCCCATAAATGGGTAAGAGAACCTTTAACATTTGAGGAGGCAAAACAACTCCTTAAACAGGGGGGAAGAGGCCAGTTGAATGTAAGGCTTCTTAAGCATTGAAAAGTTCTCGATCGTTACAGATTGCTTTTCCTTTTATTATAGATTTCCTTGTGGTCATCCCCACGTAAATCTCATCGTTACAGAGAGAGAGAGATCGGATGGTTGGAGAGCATCAATCAGATTTCTACCTCTATGGATGATGCTTTAGTTCTCTCAGCTTTCTACAATATTCATGTCATTGGAAGTCCTGAATTGGGCTACTGCATGTTTATTTCTCTATGGAATACCTAATTGGGCTACTTCACATTAGCCATGGAATAGCTATACGTACAGACCGAATTATCCGGGGTGGAATAGGATATTCCACACGATCTATCTATAGATATTCCGCGAAAGTACTCTTCGAACAATTAAATTGTAATCCACATTCTGAGAAGCCTTCACTCCATTTCCATTAACGGCTTCCTGCTTTCAAACTCTCATCTATTGCGAGGGGAAAGTGCTGCGTGCCCACCCACATCAAGAGGCATCTTAATTTGTCGTTTCAAGTTGTAGTGGAGCTAGCTGCTTTCGTTTGGTTGAGGAGATATCCGACACGCACATTTCAGTATAAAAAGGGTCTCGTGCAACTGATCAGTACGTAAGAAAGCGCAGTTTTGAGTTGGCTCTCTAAGTTTCAAAAAAACGTTGGCTCTCTCAACTTTGTTTATCAGGTGGTTCAAGTTGAGATTATTGAATTCTAATGGCTTGAACAAGTTGTCCTCTACTGGGAAGCAGTGGCTGGACGTCCATCGTGGGATCCAATGCCTGTGGAAGAATTAAGGCCGTGTTTGGCACAGTTTATACTTTAATTAAAATACTTTTAGATTTTTTTTTAAAATTCTTTTGAGAGAAAAAAAAAAAAGTAAGTGTTGAAAACCATTTTCATAGTATTTTTTGTTTTTTTATGCTTCCAATAAAAATATTTCTATTAGAATTTCCTTAAATAAAAGAAAAAAATGAAGCTATAGAAGGGGTTTGACTTTTATAATAACTTCAAATTATTCTTGTGTTATTTATTATGTTGTAGGGAGAAGTTAAAAGTGACTTTTAATTAAAAGCTACTGTTAACATTATCTAAATCTTTCCAGGAAAATGTTTTCCTAACTAATTAACCTTCACAGATTTTCCAAATGCGAGTAAAAGTTCGTTGAAAAAATAATCCCTATATTCTCATAATATTTCCTTTGTTTTTTACAAGGTTTACGTCCTCACCTCTCCTACTGAGAAAATGTTTTCTATGATTCTACTTCCCATGATTTTTTTTTTTTTTTGAAAAATATTTCTGAGAATGCAAGCACCCTCAAGCTCTGGACCCCTGGTATCATGGCATCATCTGCTTCCTGCTCCTGCTGCAAGATCCAAGTGCTGCCGGCCCGTAAACATAAACCTTCTGTTGCTCATCATGCATGGGGAAGGCGATACCATGGCGAACACCACCCTAGTTGTTTTGTCCAACGTATGTATATGGATGCCCCGTGCCTGTAGGAGGGTGACCTTCCTGTTCCCTTTCTTCTCTACTTGCATGCTCAGTTCAGGATAAAACAAGTATCGGTCCCATGCGGCAGGTCACATCTGTGCCTTGTTTATGCATACCACTTGGGAAGGCCCGGAGTAGTTTGGACATTTGCACATGATGACGGGGTGTGACGTCAGAGTTGAGTGAATCTGATGGAGAGATCTGAGAATATTTTAGCAAGAGTTTGGAAATGCCTAGGCAGAGATTCCAATGGATGGAATCTCCGGCAGGGATCCGACGCCATATGTGACGCCTTTCCTTGTGGTCCGCATTCCTTTTTTTTCTCCTTCCTCTCATGCATGTTTCCAAAGAATAAAAGAAGAAAGCTTTTGCCACACCCACAAATTAAGATTCTTTCTTTTTTCTTGGAATTCTTATTTTATAATATTTTCATACTTTTAAAAATTTCTTATAATCTTCATATCTCTTCAAAAACCTCCACAATTTTTTAATCATCCTTCAAAAGTCCCTTCAGATAATTAAGGACTCTTTTAGAGATGTTTTAAATAATTACGCAACTAATAAAGAATATAAAGATTGCATTAAGATTTAAAAGGAACATCGAAAGATTATTATAAAGACTGAAACAAAATGCTGATTCCTAGGTCTACATGTGCAATTGTTGAGCCATTGCTGAGTGGGAGAAGGTTGAAGGTCTTTTTCATTAGGTGAAATAGATACATTGAATGAAAAGGGACGCTGTGACTTTTTATTTGTACTATTTATGTTAAACAAGTAAAAAATCCTAACATTCTTCTTTGGACTCTAGACATCAGCAGTGTCAAAATCTGTGTCCGTTTTCCTCTACCCTCTCTCTGGATATTGATCTGCCTCATCGTCCCTCCAAGTCCAAGGTATCCATTCCATCTGAATCCATGGAAAGCTCAAAGCTTGATTGAAATGGCTTTGCTTCTCATGGTGCATCAGAATTTCGTACATATACACCAAACACATTGGACAGCCTTGCGCCCAACTAGAATACAAGTGAAGCCCCCTGGCTTCATTGGGAAGGCAAAAAGATGCCTGGCTTGTGGGAAGAGCACTTCCCTGTCTCACATTCTTGTGCTGTGGTCCAAGCACTCAATCATATACATATATAAAACTAACACGGCTCCTGATGAAAAAGGGGTTATAACCACTTGGTGTCGAAATGATGTCTCTTTAGCTTACCTGCATTTGGGAACAAAGATTAGAAAAGTTCAAACAAAATATAACTTTTATACCTAAAAAGGATTTGAATTGTAACTATCTTAATTATTTTAGTTGCCACAAGGATGATGTAACGTGTGGAGGTCATGTGCCGCTATTACTTTAGATTCCCCTATGGTTTAATTTCTCTAGATAAAGAAAGCAATCCTTAAATTCACACAGCTAGAAAAAAAAATTGATCCTTAAGTTCACACAGGCTTGCAGCATGATTGATGCTTGAATTTTGCACTCCCAAGTAAAAATGAATCCTCCTGCTTGCAAAGGTATAGCTTAGTTATCATCCTAATTAATTTTAATGATTAATTAAGGAGGTTGAATACACCTGTAGATGTCTGCGAATTTTGCTAAAGAAGAATTAAATAATTTAGAGCTGCTGATGTTGATCCACTGGGTAACTAATATCTTCAATTAATACTTTTAACCAAGCATGGTGTGTGTGCATAATAGAATATTGAGCTTTCTAAAATTGTACTCTCACCGTAATAAATGGTATATGAGAAATAAAATTGTGGTCTCATTAATCTCCTCCTCTTTGATGACTATCCTTTTTGATATCAGTCAAGTGTATATATTTAAAATGTTTTAGAGGGTTAATTATTCGTGACATTTAAAATTCGGAGCATTCGTGATCTTTTCCTCTAAGCAACATATTTATGATATTACAGTAGTAGTTGAGCGAAATAATATTGTTTACGTAAATTTGGTACCCTCAATTGGATGCACCTTGATCGTCACAACAAAAGTTCACTGCAATTGGATGGTTGAGAGAGATTAAGAGTACAATAGTAAAGGTGTTACTTAAGGGAGTATAAAAAGCATTTTCTAATTAATTAGACAGAAATTGATTTAAAGACGAGCAAACAAGCTACAAGGATGCACAGAGGACAGAGAAAACCCTAAAATTAAACATGAACATAGAAAAATATCTAACCAGCAACATCGAAAAAGAGAAGAAGAACCAATTAATTAAGAAGAGTAAATAGAAAAAAAGAAGGGAAGTAGGTTCCAGGCTGCGATGGAAGAAAGAACCCAAATGTGGTGGTGGGCAAGGATCACAGTGGCGGTGCTGTCACCGCACTCGGAGAAGACGGCAGGCAGTGAGACATGGCGGAGGGCGCCGGCGCCGCCCAGACGGAGGCGGAGAGGAGGCGACGGGACTTCCAGGCCAGCACCAGCTTGTTGAGGGCGGCCTCCTCCACGCGGTACCCGTCGTTGAACAGACCCACCAGCAGCTTGGCCTGGCACTGGTTGGCGGAGCTCATGCCCACCCTGCCGAACCCCATCTCCCCCATCCACCCCCCCCAGCTTTCCACCACCACCTGCCCCTGCTGTCCTCCGCCGCAGGCCTGGTAGACCCTGCCGACGGTGCTGGCGATCCTCGGCCCCAGGAAGACCCGCTCCACCAGCGCCCTCGCCCTCCCCTGCATGGGCAACCCGGCCTCCAGCGAGTCGTACACGGCCGAGTAGTGGTGCAGCGAGTCCATGAACCGGAACACAAACCCGCCGGCGCTGGCGCCGCCCCCCACCTCCTCCTCCACCAGGGTTACTAGCTTGGGACCCAGCGCCGCCGCGCCAGACAGGAAGGACGCTACCGAGTGCGGCGGACGCTGGGTGGCGGCCGAGTGGGGGAGGTGCAGCATGCAGTTCACCACCAGGGTCTCCCCCTTCACCAGCTTCACAGCCGCTGGGCGGAAGCCCTCGTCGGCGTCCAGCCGGCACTGGGAGAAGGAGAAGGGCTGCCCGACGGAGGCCGCGAAGGCCGCCAGGCGCCGGCCCGTCTCCTGGATGGTGCCGATGGGGCGCCTGCCGTGGGCGGCGCCGGCGCCCCGGCAGACGGCGGTGATGCGGAGGTGGGGGGGAGGGGGGCCGTCCCTACGGGAGACGAGGGCCTGGATTAGTGAAGCCCACTGGACCCCCTCCATGATGTCGTAGTCCAGGATGTGCACCCTGCGCTCGCCGGCCACGGCCTCCAGGATGGCCTGGTTGGCCGTGAAGTGCCCGAACTTGACGTAGGGCGACATGTCCTGCAGCAGCTGGAAGGCCGCCAGCACGTCGCCCGGGTGCTGCTGCTGCTGGTGCTGATGCTGCTGCAGCATCTGCAGCTGCTTGTGGTGGTGGTTCACGCCGGGGGCGTCGAGGAGCGCCTGGAGGGCGTCGGTGAAGCACGCGGCCAGGCGCTCCATGTTGGAGGCGGCGGTTGGGGACGCCATCTCCTTGAGCCGAACCAATATCACCCGAGCCAGGTCGCGGCTCCCGTTCTCACCTGCCTGCAGGGCCTCCGCTGCCGCCATCAGAAGGTGGACAAGCCTCAGCCCCTTCATGCCCTCCTCCTCCTCTTCCTCTTCTTCTTCTTCTTCCTCCATCTCCTCCTCCTCCTCTTCTTCTTCGTTGCCGCTGTTGGGCTCCTCTCCCGTTTCTCTCAGCGCAGCCATCTCGACGTCCGCGGAGCTGGCGCTGCTGACGCCGCTGTTGCTCGGCGTGGCGTCGTAGGGCGCCAAGTCCTGCTGGGGATATTGGTCCCAGCTGGCAACGCAACTCCGGCGGTCCTGGTAGGCGTTGCCGTCGCACGCCATGATGGACTCCATCAACCCCTGGAAGTCGTCCACGTCGCCGAACATCCCCCAGTCCACCACCGGGGAGAAGTCGTCCCACGCGCGGCCTCCCAGTTCATCGTCGGCGGCGGAGGTGGTGGTGGTGGAGCTGCAGCCGGAGATGGAGATCCCCACCTCGCGGACAGCTTCCTCCATGGCCATCACCTCCATCTTCTGCACCTCTCCAACACGCCTACCTTAAAATGTTGCCCCTGCAGTACTGGTCGGCGGCACCAATCTACAAGTACAACCTTTTCGGTACGAAAAATTTCTAGTACCTAGGCGGCTAATGGATTAAAGGAAAGGAAAGGAAAGGAGACCTCTAAAGCCTTAAACCTCTCTTCTATAATGGAGGGGGGAAGGGGGAAGGAGAGGTCACAACTCACCACAGGTCAGGGTTGAAACCCGCAGGGAAGAGACGCTCTTACTGCCTAATATAGCGCCGCTAGCTTCTGTCTCTCTTCTCTTGGTGGGGTGGGACACCGAGGGCTAATTCCAAGGCTGGCCTCCAATTCTTTCTTGTTTCATTCATATATGGGTAGGTCGCCATTGCTAAAAGACAGAGCCTCACAAATAAATAAACATATATATCTATTAATTAAACAGGAGCTGACATTATAGTGACGAGAAGAGAGAGAGAGAGAGAGGGAGATAATACAAAGGAAACCAGGATTAACTTAATCGCTTAATCTAATAATAATTAACAAGAACAGCGGGCCAGAGGTGAATGTGACCTACCCCCGGCTCGCCGGTCTCTGTTTCTCTTCTGGCTAGGAGACCGGCGGCATGGCCGGGTTTCCTCTTTTATTTATCATTTCGAGCTGGGTTTTAATTACTCTTTTATTTATTTGTTTTCCAAGTTATTTATTTATTTATTTATTTATTACCCCTGTTTACTGAATGTAATGCTCCAAGTTAAGAGAATCTACTTGACTCGGCCATGCATGGCTCCACTGTAATTCTTGGATCTCCTCAAATAATTAGGAGGTTTTCGGTTCCAAAAATCGCCAGACACGCAAAAGCCTCTGTTGGCATGATGTGGTAGGCGTGAGTAGATCCAATATTGTGAGTTGGGATTTGGACAAAAAAAGAAGACTCAGTAAAAAAAAAAATTGTAAAAGAATTATTGTTTTTAACGTATAAAAAAGTACTCTTAAAATATAATATACAATTTAAAATTGTGTAAGGATTCTTGCAAATATATCTTTCTTAAAATTTTATTTATGAAATTAAAAGTCTTATCTTTATATTATTTTTAATAACTTCTGCATCGTGATACATACTTACAAACAATACTCCAAGATACAGGGAATATATCTTCTTCAACTATTATTATATTTAATTAATAGTTGGATGAAAATGTTCCTATAAAAGGACGTTCTTTTGACTAGACCAATAGAGAGGGAAACAGAGATGGATGGGGAAAAAAAAAAAAGAGAAAAAGAGTTGAGGAAATAGTCGCAGTATTTTGGATTTTTAAAACTTATGTTAAAGTTTATTAAAGTTAGATAAGGAATTTTAACGAAATGCTAATGGATGTTGACGATATGTACATTTTCTTGTAAGTATAGGGATCTAATGAGATTATTAAAAATAAGTATAAACATTCATATTTGAAACTAATCTCCTATAACTTGTATAGTTAGTTTGACTCCATAAAGCTTATTCTTTGTTACGAATAAGTCCTACTTTACATTTGTTTGGAAGATGAGAATGGATAATAAGGTCTAGAAAATTATTAAAACTAAATTCAACCAAGTCAAGACCAAATATGCAAGATACAGGGCATTTTCTCTAGATTCCATAGTCTAGAGGGACTAAAAAATAAGAAAATCCATAATATAATTTCTTTGATACACATGCAATTAAATTGCAATTTTTTGAATTGATGCAGATTTTTTAATTGTTTTATTAAATTGTGATTTATTTGTGAAAATATGGTAAGATGAAGAAGAGTAATTAAATCACAGTTTTCAAACAGTCAATATACCATATCATCCATATGGAGATTAAAATTTCTTTGAGAAAATTATATTGAAAAAAAAATCTAGGCCACTTTCTAAAAAATAGATTGTGAAAAAAATTGAACGTACAGATAAGTGATAATGTCCACATATGCTACATTGTCCATGCTACATTGTCCATGTGGAAGTCGAAGTACTAAAACAGACGAAAAATAGAATAACTGAAATCAAAATCTCATTCAAGTGTAAAAATTATTATATAAAAATTTTATGACCTTTATCTACATTTAATCCTTAGATTATTCCGTACCTTTTTTGACTTTATATTCCTAACACAACCTAAGAAGTAAGAATGTATAACAATTTCACTGGTTATTGAATCTAATTCTTGATTCTACTAATTGAATTTTTTACTTTTATTTTTATTTTATTATAAAATTAACTTCTTTTTTTAAATTTACATTCTCAAAACTAGCTCAACATTACTAAGAATCCATAGACTAAAAGGACCAGAAACATTTTTACTGAATATTTGATTAAAAATATTGATACATTTTTGTAATTAATTAATAAGATATTTGTCTACTTAAGTAAACAAACAACAACAATATGGTAATTGATATAGCACCATAGTATCCTTAAAAGGACTTTTCACAAAACTTCAGATTGAATTATAGCCAGCCTCTAGCACATTCTTCCCTGTCTCTCCTTCTGTCTACATCTACACATTGAGGGCGTGGTTTCTTTGTATATAAATCCCTGTAGACTAGTATATTTGCACGTATATCTTTGACTTGACACATTATCATAAGTATTCTGGACAACTTCAAAATGGTTGCGGGGGTGCAAACGAATCGAACTGAGTCGAGTTTTCACCCGTTCAAGTTTGGAATAACAATATATACTCGAGTCGACCTCAAATAATTCATCTACAGGTTCATTCGTTTGCACCCCTAATTGTAGCTATACTCCTCAGCCAAAATACCAGGAACTTGCGAATATGTCTCAGGTGAAGTTACTTGTCATAAGTTTTTAAGAATCCTATGTCAAGATGAAAATAAGGAATTCTCTTATTCCCAATTAGTCCGTGCGATGCTTGGTAAAATATCAAATTTAAATCAACAAATTTTAATTTGACAAAAAAACTAAGAACTATGTTTTAATAATTCTTCATGGAGAGAGAAAGATTCTCTTACTATCATGTGTCTTGATTTTAATTTTGACGGGAAAATAGAAATTTTGTTTTAATATTATAGTATAGATAATATGCCGTATATCAAAACGAAAGGCCACCCTAAGTTTCCAACAATAATATTATTTCCGAGCTAAAAGTTTCTTCTTTTAACTCCATTTAAGCAGTAAATTTTGAGATCTAGATCCTATGCTGTGGGCAGGTTTACTCTCACATTCCAAATTATAATACACCATATCAAAAGGAAAGACTCCCATTCCTAGTATTTCCAAGGAAAAGCCAGCGTTCTCTCTCTCTCTCTCTCACACACACACACATATTCCCCCTTAAATGTACTTGTCATCTTTTCTGCGAGTTCACAGTTTCACCCTTCTCCCAATCCATCACCTCATAGGCCAACATGGTCACATCGGCCTCTTGAAATTGGTAGTACAGGATGACGTGGTAGCATTTTGCATGGGAAGAATAATTCCAGGTAAGCATGTTGTTTTAGATATTTTTACTATGATGTTAACTATATAAATTATTAATTATTGTAACATTGCAACTTTGAATTCAATTTACAATTTTCAGGTGAATCTTTTCGAGGGGAGAGACAAAGTAGATCTAGAAGAAAATTTTGTCCGAGTGATCCTCGCGATGAAATACAATCGGACAAGTAGTATGAAGTTTCCTTAACAAAGATTTAGGAAGAGAAAGTTGCTAAATTGACGTTTTTTTTTTAAAAAAATTTAGTGTTAACTATGAAACATGAATGAATATGTAAAAGAGAAGGATGCAAAAATGAAGGTAACGGCACCAGGTCAAAGGATTAGGGGGACCGCTTGATTGCAATTTGCATCAATCAGGAAGCTCACATCAACCCTAATCCTTGTGAACCCGAATTCTCCATTTTTATCTCTAAAGTAAGATCCAACGGTCTAACAACTGAAGCGCACAGCTGCGATGATGGTTATATACAATTAATTAAATATGAACATCTAATAATTAGGAATCTGTCTCAAAAATATCCAATTTACTGTACAAAGGTAAAAAAGGGGACATGGCCATTTAGGAGGGCGTATTAATTAAACGTGCCCAAAAAATTTAAGGACATTGTCCATGTTCAATGCATGTGGACATGGCTCATGGACTAAAAACAATATAATTCGTGTAGTGGTCTATTCTTGGGGAATATTATATATTGCTTGCCATCGTGGTTGGTGATTAGGGACCATGTTTGCCCTGCCAATTAACAGCCCCCACTCACAAGTAACTAATTACCCTCCATGGGTTAGCAAGCTTTGCACATACACATTTTACAAGGGGGTTTTCACTTGATCATAGGAGTTTTTCTTTATGAATATAATGCTTGTATATGTATAGCTAGTTTTCTATATATATATATATATATATATATATATATATATATATATATATATATAAGTAGATGAAAGTTTTTTGCATACAAGGTTCTTTATATAGTTATTTGCAAAATATCCTAAATTAGACTTTCTGGAGAACTTGAAGGCATATTTTTTTTCCACATCCCACTTGATGAGTGGTAGTCTTTCGGCTCAATAAAATAGAACATCATCCTGACGGGGTATATATAACTGAGCATATTTGACAAAAGTTCAGATTAGAGG
Organism: Zantedeschia hybrid cultivar; assembly: GCA_030544215.1. Taxonomy (NCBI): domain Eukaryota; kingdom Viridiplantae; phylum Streptophyta; class Magnoliopsida; order Alismatales; family Araceae; genus Zantedeschia; species Zantedeschia hybrid cultivar. Next base: position 50,886,213 of record JARZZO010000009.1, read on the forward strand.
TTATCTGTGGGTTCAACTTCCCCATAACAAAAATGTCTGAGTTGAAGCGATTATAATTGATTTTGAACAAGTATATGCTAACAGGCCTTTAACAACTTGTGTTTTAAGAATTCAAAGAACTCTTATTTAGAGTATATCTACGTAAATGAACTCCAATGTCTAATATGATCTCCCAAAAATATTTACAACCAGAAGCTATGTCAAATACATCCTTAATTAGCAAGCTTTCTTCCTGAAAGGACCTCCAAATGAAGGAGGCATCATCACATTAAGCTCCCAGTTAAACTGCACCATAAGATATGCAGCTAACTTAAAATTTAAAAAAATAGAAAAAGATATACAGCTAACTGCTTACCATATATATCTTGTGCCAATGGCGGATCCATTGTGTATCCAGTGAGGTCCTGGGACTCTACTGAATTTTGTCAAATCTATTGACCCAATTCAAAATAATCTAGTCCGGAAATCTGCTTATCCAGTCCAAGACTCTACTGGTCCAATTTAGGACCCCATATGACCTAGTCTAAGACCGCACTGACTCAGTCATACTTATGACTTAATGTCTGAATGACTCTATTGAACAGAATTTCTATGTCTGCCGCTATCTTGTGCGGCAGCTGAGGTCAAAAGAGGGAAAGAAAAAGGAAGGATGGGAAGCAACTTGCTGCAACCAAATCATGTGTAGCTATCTGCGTCTATTATTTAGTGTCATAGTGGGGTAGAGGATTTCGGAAAGGAAAGGGCGGCGCGGTGAGGGGTCATTAGACTAAATAAAAATTAGTAACATGTCATCATTTGAAAACATTAGGGAGCAAAAAGATGATGCTTAAGTCATTGCCCCTAGAAGTGCCTCGTCAGAAGGAGTATTTGAAAGTACCAACCCTATAACTTTGAAAGCCATGTTTGTTCATATGACCACATCAAGCACTGGTTAATGATGTACAGTAAGTGTTTCTCGTTGAAGAAACCCCACCCAGAAAACTAATCGGATCAGAGTAAGCATTTGTCCGGCAATGGCAGGGTTGCATCAGTACCTGTCATGCCTTGAGATTTTCAAAAAAAATCTAAAAAAAAGTTTTTTATTATGCTTTCGAGTTTCTCTTATCTTGTATTGGAAAAGTAATTGCTTTTACAAACCTACGGAATCCCATTTCTCTTGTCCTTTCGAAATTGTTTAAGAAAGAAGATAGGAAACCTTGGGAGGAGTAAGTTCATTTCTGCTTTTTCACATGTAATATTGTTTAGAGGTCAAAAGTTAGGCGTATGTTATTATCTTATACTTTTTATCACTCTATTTCCACATGCATTGCAAGTCATATCATAGTTTATATCACTCTATTTGTCACATGCACGCAAATCATTTGATTGTTTGATTAGCTTTTTATAGCTTTTAACGGAACGCTTCTTTTTGCAGCTAGTGCATTTAAGGGTCATTTGCTATATCTTAAAATAGTGTAAAATATCGTAATTGTGTAAATTGTTTTATCCTATTTTTGATATGTTTGGAGCGTCATAAATTGTTCTATTTCAAAACCAGCTGACTTATATAATATTTTCTTTACTTTGTTTTGATTTTCAGTTCAAAATCATAAAAATCAAAATCAATGATTTTAAATTAAAGAATTTTATTTTTATTTGATTTCAATTGATATTTATGATATTTTATGTGAAATCAAACAATCCCTTAGTGAGAACTCTTTCATCAAGTAATCAAACATGGCTTTTTGAGAGGTGATAATAAAGAAGATGATAAATTATGTGGTATAATAGCATTCCTAAAAACAGGTTTACACTTAGTTAGGATATGTATCAAATGGCTCCCAATGAATTATACTTTGTTAGGATATATACCAAAATTAGTCTCCTTTTGATTTCCTAAAATCATGATCTTTTGCTTAAAATAAAAAGAATAAGCTAATACTACTTTTGCTAAAATAACGGAGTTAGAGGCTGGGTTTAATAGGGGCCAGCGTCTACTCTAGCCGAAACAACTTAAATTTTATGGTCGAATTAGAAATTCCAATCTATCCAGGCATAACTAACTCTTAGCTGAATATTTCATTCTGATAATTAAAGATAGTAAAATAACTAAATCTAAATAACCTAGTTAAGTTATTTTACTGTCTTATTTGATCCCTATATTTTAGTGATAACATAAAAATGTCAAAAATCACTAATATTTTAACCTAAGTTAAATGATTGAATTAATCGATTATTCATAGATAAACGCATTACCTGAACATCTTTAATTCTGAGACTTAGTTGATTTTAATAGTCCTTTGGCCCTTTTCAGTTAAAGGTTTACTGGAACTTCGATTATGTCACTATCGCAAATCGATTAGCAGTGAAGTTAAGTTAATTGTATGTTCAGACTTCAAATCGATTATAGTATCTTTATATTTTTTCTTGTAATCACTATCCCTAACCGATTAAGTATATTGCTAAGACTGAATCGATTAGATATATCGATTTATCGCTAATCGATTAAAGTCTCTCTGATAATCATTTAAGTCTATCAGTTAACTGGAGATCTATCGATTATATGTGTAGTGTAAATAGATTACTAGCTTTTCTCTGAATCGCGACTACTAATTGTTCTAAATCGATCACCTGTTGTTTTCTAAATCGATTATCAATTGTTCTAAATCGATTACCTGTTGTTTTCTTAATCACTTATCAGTTGTTCTAAATCGATTACCTGTTGTTTTCTTAATCACTTATCAGTTGTTCTAAATCAATTACCTGTTGTTTTCTAAATCGGTTACCATTGTTCTCTGTATCGATTAGCAGATTAATCTTAATTCGATTACTTTCGTCTATCTATCTGATTGATTACATACATTGCTTTAATCGATTATCTATGTTATTTTGATCGATTAATAGACGATTTTGAACTCGGCTATTCTTATCTATTTAATCGACTATCTGTGACATTTTAAATTGAATATCTATATAATTTTAAATTGATAGAGCTTAGTTGATTAATTGATTATGTTACCGATTTCGAGCATTTGTGAATCGATTAACTGCTTGTATCAATTTTATATCAAATCAATTAGAATACTTATTTGTGATTCGATTAGACGAGTGCCTGATCGAATTGATCAAGTCGTGTAGGAACAAGGTTTAAATATGCCAGTATGTTAGGATGCCTCAACTGTATGCATCACTGCACTTCTACTTGACACCTATCGTAATGATAAATGGCTTGCCTCGTTCTATTCATTCTTAATCAATCATAGTATAGCACAACGGTTAACTGTATCTTTTCTTTGTGAGATTATTAATATCTGGTGAGTCGATTTGATGAATAGTATGTTAGTCGATTAACTAATCATCTCTTTTATATATGTAATTGATTTGTTAGATATATTTAGAAGGATTGATACTGTCTATCTTTTTTGCTCTGCAGTAAATTTGTTTTACTGTTTACATTTTGTCTACCACTTACCTACTTTTGGTCGATGTCTCTAAAATGAGCTTTCTTATTTCACTAAGTTAACAGGTTATGTGAATTGATAATGACCTGTACCGAATAAAGCTCCCTCTAAGCAAAACTCAAAGAGGTTAACATTAGACCCAGTCCAGTTAATATTAGGCCTAAACCTAAAGTTGTCAAAGATAACGGAAGGAAAGCTAAGTCTCAATGGGCAAATTCAAATTTATCTATAAATTGAAGACTTCGGCTAGAAGCGAAAGAGACAAGATACAAGTGATAAGAGCTGAATTTCAAATTCAAACGCTTCACTCTCTATGCCCAATAGCTTGAGAGAGAGAGTATGAAAGAAGAGTCTGAGAGAAATTCATCCATGTGCTTCATCAAGCTCTCAGGTACTATTCATCGATGAGATCAAGACCTACGACACTTCTTTTCTTCTTTAGTCTTGATCTTTGTCTAGTTGTTCTTATTGTACACATCTACCTATTATAGAGATATTCTTGTATTCTTTATTTTGGTTGTTTCCTCTTCCTGATGTGAAAGAGAGGGCCTACTAATTGTAAAAGGTTTGTGCTTCTTTTTTGTACGGGAGAGAGGACCAGCTACGGTTGGGGTGTTGGTATTTGTAACCTACAAGGGATTTGTATCTTGTGCAGTCGTTATATTAGTGAAATCTTTAAAAGATTGTTTGAAGACTAGACGTACATCTAGATAGACTGAACCGGTATAAATGTTATATGCCATCTTATATAATTGTTCGTTACTTCCTCTCCTTACTGTGTACTTTATTTCCTGTTGCAATTAATTTATACTGCTACTTGTTAGTTTTAACTTTTGATAACCCATTCAACATCTTCATAGTTCTCCATAGTCCGGGCAACAATTATCTTGTTCTAAGTTTTTTTAATAGAGTAAGAGTTTTATTCCCGTTGACACTCAAATTGGTGATACTATTTTAGAGAGCATTCCATTTCTTTGCTGCTATTTGTCCTGATTTTTTAGTAAGCTGAGTTGGTTGGTATAAATTGCCTTACACAAAACCATGGGAGTATCTTTCCAAAAACAGAAATACTTTCCCCGATGCCTATGACATTGCCATCCAATATGAGAGATCAGATGACAAGCGTAGCATCCTGTTACATTGTTTTCCTTTTTATTTTCTTTCAAAAGATTTTGAGTATCCAATAAAAAAATTGGATAGTATAGATAGCAATTTTTTGGCTCATGCAAATGAAGACATGTACAAATTTATTTTAAAAAGATATATACAGCAATCTCAGGGCCAACCCCAACTCATTACTGGACTTTGTAAAAAATGAAAAGAATCTAAAAAGATATAAAGAAAAAAATGTCCTATGCCACTAGGCGGGACCTAACTCAAAGTTAGATGTGGAATAAACGACAAGAGTTATACTTATGCGGTGTTGCTGTACCAAAATGAGGAGCAGTCTAAATTTTTTTATTTTTGATTTTTTGAGATTTTTTTGTTATGGATTTCATCTTGTTAGACGTGTCCGAATAATTTGATCTTTGATCGTACAATCTAAAAAAATTTTAAAAATAAAATATCAAGTTAATGAATAGTGATATATTTTAATCTTTAGGACACGCCAAACATGATGAGGCCACCATAAAAAATTTCGAAAAATTTCAAAGAATATAATACTTGCTCTTCAGCGTAAGGGTGCAGCAAACGACACAAAACTAACGGGTACCAGTTCAAATATAAAAGTCAAACCTAAGCGTTAATTCAACTCGGTATGGTTTCACAGAACATTCAATTTAACTAGATTTTAAAAACTCTTGAAAACTATAAATCAGAACGCAGGTCCGCTTTGAACGGAATAATATAAAATATATTTTTCATAAAATATATATACACATGTAAGTACATGCTTATACACAGTTTGAATTAGAAATTTTTTACTGCCTTTTTGTTTTGACGTTAAGATAACTACCATTTCATTTCAAGAGGTCCAAGAACACGACGTACGGGAAACCAAATGACACGACAAAAGGTAAAGGCCCTGGAACCAAAATCAACGTACACTTGGGTAGAAACCAAATGAAAACCAAAATATTTAATTGATACAGACGAGAAACTTCTGTAGTGACCGACGGGAGGGAATCGTCGGAGGAGACCACCCTGTGTGTCCAGAGGGGAATGGAGGAACGACAAGTGGTATGGTGTAGATCAAAGGTCGGCTGAGGGGGTGTGGAGTTCTGACGAACTGACGTAACGAGGGTTTGAAGGAAGGGAGCAGATAGAGTGAAAGGGGAGGGGAGCAAGGCATAGGGGGTTAGCGCCGCTAGGAAGGGAGGGGGGGGGGGGGGGGGGGGTCAAACAGAGAGAGAAAGGCTAGAAAGATGGCAGCAGAGGTTGACGGCAAAACAACACAAAGGGGAGGCAGAAACAAGGTGAAGAGAAGAAAAGAAAGAAGAGGAAACCTATAGGTAGAGAGAGGGGAGGGGGGGGGGGGGGTCCTCTGAGCCTTCCCCTACCTAGGCATCAAATAGGATCCAACTATGGTTAGATTAACGATCATTTTAGACTTGAAGTGTCGAAAATGTCCATGGTTAACGGTCACTCTAGCTAGTTGGATTAACTGTTCACATCTCATTTTACTCTCTCTCCTCCCTCCTTTCCCGCCCTCCCTCTCTTTCCCTTAAACCTTCGCCAATGATCTACAACGGTCCACGCTCAACGTCGACTCCAGAGCCGACGACATAGAGTTTTGAAGGCTCATGGCGGCGGACCCCTAAACCATGCTGCTCCTTCATTTCCTTCCTCCCTCCCCCCTCTGAACCCTAAACCCTCCCTGACGATCTACATCTACAGTGGCAGTAGCGTTCTTGTCCATGGCCAGTGTTGACTCCGGTGCCGGTGGCATAGAGATTTGAAAGCTCCCTCATTTCCTTCGTCCCCCCCCTCACGGCGCCGACGATATAGAGATTTGAGAAGTAAACATGGTGTTAGCATTACGTAGATAATCTCACTTATGTCCATTAGGAGGAATTGTATAGAAATGCATCTAAAAAAACCCTTGTATGGGATGGCTCCTCCGCAAATCCCATGTTGCAACCAAATAAAGGATGTCAACAATCCATGTATCATGCCTCATCCAAAGAACATCTGATCATACATAAGGTATGGCTCAATGGTGGGTGTATGCCCATGGCACATGGTTGAACATCTAGGGAGGGATGGGAGTATGGAAAAGAGTAAAAATGGGAAAAAGGAGTTGCCGGATCAGTAACCATTCTGTTTGGAAGTGGCTAGGGGGGAGACAACCAGAAATAAGATCATCTGATCCATCTAAGAATTATCTAAATAAGATTAGGATTAGTCCCTCAGTCTGATTGCAAGGCGACGTGATTCAGGGTGATTACTACCCAGAACAGGCTGCAATAGATCCAGAACCTGAATTTTGGCCAACCTAGGACTGGGTTCGAGTTGATTACTGGCCAACCTGATTCAGGCTGATTGCTACCCAGTAACTAGTATATGTTTCTATTAAAACGTGTACAAGGAATCATGAGGTCCTTGTGTATGTCTCCAAGCTTTGCCCTTTCTCCACACTTGCCCTCGAAGATGCCCATCCATGTACCTAAGAACTCTGCACAGAAGTGGCTCCCTATAGAAAAGTCAACTACAGGATTATGTAGAACACTTAACTTGATCTAAAATGGCATGAAGGGTAAACTACCATGGCCTTTCTCCCATGTTCTGCTCTTGCTGTTGAAAATTAGTTCTGTTTGACGCAAATGACCCAAAATGGCATGAAGGGTAAACTACCATGGCCTCTTCCAAACTGCTGGGTAAATTTAACCTTCAATGAGCTTCTGGAGCACATAAGTTGGTTGGAGATATGCCAGATGCCACAATGAGGGTGAAATTCAATTAATGAATTGCCTTTTCCCTCCAATAAGATTTAAGAGTTTCGGAAAGAATCTAGGGAATGGGTTCAGGTGATCTCAGTCCTGTGATAGGGTGGCAATGGGGATAAGAATGAGATCCCCTGGTTCCTTTTCCGGATCCTTTTCCTACACCCTAAAAGTTATTAGTTGGAAGTAACAATTTTTGTGAGTCCTAGTGTATCTGTATTGATTTGAAAATTAAGTTTCGACTAATAAATTTTGAGGATTCAAACAAGGGTCTAGGAAAAGACTCCAGAGGATTCCATTCTGGGGCAACAACAACCTGCATAGGTCTTGTAATTTTTAGTATTAGGTAGCCTCCAAGCCAATCATATATTTTGTATTATTCAGTTATTAATAAAATGACTTAATTTCATTGTATTTATAATTTGATATTGTTTGTCGTTTCACATTGAAGTCTATGGACATGTGCAATGGTCTTCAGATTATGATGATATCATAATTATGGGACTAAAGACTTATAAACACATGTTCTTAATTGTTCTGTGAATTGTTAATCAATTGTTACAGTAGCGCAGTTGGTCCTTTGACCTGAGTCACCAATGATACCTTGCTTGTAGACCCATTGTGACTTGATTCTCTGACTTGTAGACTTTAACCATTAAGTCCACGATAGTCAGTCTCTCAGACACAGCGTGTAACGACCCGCCATCCTATGACCGGGGACCCGGTCACTAAATGGATGTCGGCCCATTAACTACGGGTTCACACCCGGATCTCACACAACACATCTGGAGGAGTAAGTGCTAAACAGGGCTAAATATAACAATCACACGGACTACAAAGGTAAATGAGTGCGCAGGAAGGAAAATATCAATGTCCGTATACAGTCCAACAATATTTACAATGTCCAACACATTAAATAAGTACAGGCAGAAGGAAAGTACAACAACATCGGGGCATACCCCGGAACTGAGACAGCTGCTGGTCCGCACACCAAGAAGACACCACGCTACCGCTGCGCCTCGAAGTCCACACCTGAAACCGCAGGGAGTGAGCCACACCAGAATTGGGCTCAGTAGGGATCATCCGATCCCCTGCCTCCCACTCACACACCCACAAGTGAAGCAACAGTAATATAAAGCAATTTAAGTAAAGCAGTAAACATAGCACCCAACTCAGACATGAAACGCACGATAAGCAGTGTAGCAGGAACAACTCTGAGTAACCCGAAGAACCGAACACAGAGCCACGTCTCACAACCGAAGTCCACAAGGCGACTAAACCACACAGTCGACCGAAGTCAAACGTCGCCTACCAACACTACCACCAGTGCTCACGCCTGTCCACCCCTACAGTGTTCCGGGGCACTGTAGGGTGAGGCAGTGAGCTAAACTAGGACTAGCTGGACTCAGTGTACCGCCACTGCCAGCTACGTGTGCACACAAGCAGTCTAGACTACTGTCTAACCACCGGATTGCCTCCACGCTAGGCCTCAGCGCTTCCAGGAGGGCCCTGGGGACCGGCGAACCCCCGTCAAGCCGAAGCTATAGGAACTACCCGCAAACCCAACTCTCCCGGGCTGCATCAGGCCAAGGGCTAAGGGTACCACTCGTAACCTTGATCAAAGGTCACATCAGGCCCAATGGCTAAAGGGTAAACCAACTCCCACCAGTAACACCACCAGCTCCACAGCAAGAAACACGCCGGAAGCTGTCACGACAAACAAGGGAAACCCGACCCGCTGAGGCCAAGCAGCAACCCCTCGGATAGCGCACCAGCTACTCCGGCCCGACGGGCTCAAGGTGGTTCTGCTTCCCTCAGCTAAAGGTAAACCACAACATGTACCCCTCCTCACAGACACCATGACCCTGTCCCCACCGGTCCATGGTGACATCGGAAACCACAGCCATATCGATCCACAGTCGTATAAGCACACACACACATACATAACATGCTGTCATTCCATTCGCACAGTAAACCCCAGTCTCAACGTACGGTTAAAGCACACACCCATAGATGATGAAATCTCATTCATGCAGAAGTCCTCAGTCTCAGTATACAACTCAAGGCATGCATCTGAACCATCCCACCGTGAAACATGTATCAAATAATCAGAGTTAAGCATTCCTATCTTGAATCGCGTCGACCGAGGTCGACGCCATTCAAGCTCCACAGACGGGTTTATTAAAAGCCAGATTATCTCTTAAAATGCGTCCACCCATAAAGCCGCCATTTAAAACGCGTCGGGGTCGCTCGACGCCATTCAACCCATAAAACCAGACTGCAGAACCCTTAAACGGGGGCATTTCCTGCCTAAATGGCGTCATGATGGCCCGACGTCCTTCTGAAAGGCGTCGTCCATCCATGACGTCATTTGGCGCCAGAACCCCTAACTCAGGAAACCTCAAACAGGGAGGTTTCTGCCCTAAAAGGCGTCGAACTGCCTTGACGTCTTTCTAAAAGGCGTCGACCAGGTACGACGCCATTTAGCGCCAGAAACCAGGTTTCCTGGTTCGACCCGAGGGTCTCTCCCTTGAACCCCAAGCACCCCGAAAACCCCAAAATCAAAGGGGGAAGGAGAAAAGCTCAACCATACGACCATGCTTACGAAAACACGATTACAAACACCGCCATTCCCACATGGAATCCCCCTAAGCATGCTCAATCTAACCCCACACATCATGTCATGCCAAGAAACACACGGTTACACAAGCAAGGTTCGTCCCCCTACCGGTTCTTGAACTCCGCCAAGCCCCGTGCCGCCGTCCCGTCACACCACACACCGCCGCCGGTACCGTCGAGGACGCCGCCACTCCGCCAGGACGTCGGCCGCCGTCCGGAGAAGGGAACGCCGCGAAGGAGGTGGTGGAGGTAGAGGTGAGAGGTAAGGTGGTGTTGGAGTGGTGGAAGAGGAAGAAGAGGAAGGGAGGGGGGGGAAGAGCGTCGTAGAGGGCGGAGAGGGTGAGGAGAGAGAGAGTGAAGGTGAGAATGAGGGAAAGAAGGGGAGGCTCGCGGGGTCAATCCGAAACCAACTAAAACGCGTCGATCGAGGCAGACGCCTATCAGTCTGACAGGACAGCCGTACTGACAGCGCTCTGAAACGCGTCGCCCACCGTGGACGCCGTTCAGGCGATGTGACAGGCCGTACTGACAACGTTCTGGCGCCATGCCCTGACATCGCAGATGTCACAGTCTGAATCGCGTCGACCCACCTGGACGCCATTCAGACGAAATGACAGGGGCCGTACTCTCGCGGCCCGAAAACCGCCCACGTGGCGCACACGTGGCACAACATCCTGCGAACCTAAATGGCGTCCACACACCCTGACGCCTTTTGAAAGGCGTCGACGAGCGCTGACGCCATTCAACCAGAAATCACAAGACCCCACGGGGTCCAAACCAGGGGATCCGGCCCGATCCCGACCCGAATACAGAACCCGAAACCTCAGTCCTTACATTCTCCCCCCCTTAAAAGAATTTCGTCCTCGAAATTTGCAACCGCTCAACGCTCAACTCGGCTAACCATCACATGCCGACACACACCGATCACAACAACCAACCTCACCAATCTCACACACAGGGCTCCACAGAAATAGCTAAACAAATTCACATCAAGCTAACCAAGAGTCTCAATTCCAATACAAAGCTGAAAGATCCACAATAACCACACACTAGCAAGGCACATATTACAAAACCGATTCTCCACCAAACCCAAATACATACAAGTGCCACAAGAGTTCACAACCACCTCTGAACAAGACAAGGTAAAAGTGCCCATCTAGCACAGCCTCTCGAACCTCCACCAAGAGACGCGACTCCAATCACGCCTCGACCACCTACTGACCACTCGGCTCCTGACCTGCCTTATTCTTCCGGGGACAGTTCCTCGCGAAATGTCCCTTCCTGCCACAGCCAAAACAGCTACCAGTGATCAAGGGACATATCCTGTCGCCGTGAAACCTGCTACAACGGGGACAACGATCTGCAGCGTCCCGCCTTGCCTCCTGCTGCCAGCCGATCTCTGTCTGCATCTGCTGAACCGAACCATCCTCATCCTCGTCACAAGGAACCTCCTGGAACTCGACCTCGAACGAACTCGAACCACCTGCCGAAAAAGCCGCTGATCGATCCCTGCTATGCTGCTTCTCCTGTGCTGAATGCTCCGATTCCTTTGCCGAGTGTTGAAACTGCATCTCCACCGCTGCCGCGCACCGAACAGCTGACGCTAGATCCTTACAACAATGAGCTGCCACAAATTCCCTCAGATCATACCGAAGTCCATCCACGAACTTCTCCGTCCTCAGATCTTCACGCTCAGAAATGTGTGGAGCAAACCTTCCCAGAGCCACAAAGCTCATCTGATAATCTAGAACTGACGTATCACCCTGCACCAATTCCATGAACTCCCTTTCCTTGGCCCTACGAACATGCCTCGGAAGGTACTGTCCACTAAACTCTCTTACAAAGCCGTCCCAAGGAATCTCTCTCAAAGACCTATCTGGAAACATCAACCCCTTGATGGTAACCCACCAATCATAAGCATCGCCCTTCAGCAAGTAGGTCGCCAACAAGGTCTTGTCACTCTCAGCACATTCTAGAACATCAAACACCTTCTCCACTTCCTTAATCCACTGAGCTGCCGAATCTGGAACAGGTTGACCCGTGAAAGAAGGGGGCTTCAGCTTCAAGAACCGTTCCACCACCGTGGATTGGCCACCTCGGGAACTGGACCCCTCGCTTCCACCTCCCTGCTGATATCTAGACATAGCCCCAATCATAGCTTCCATAAAACGATCCACACTCTGCCCTTCTGTCCTCGGATCACCACCACCTGCACTCGAACCACGAGCCAACGGAACTCTCCTCTTCGGCGCCATCACTAACCCACAACACGCAAATCGAACCAAAAACACGTCAAAACCTATCAATCTACACCAGCAGCCATCGCCTGTACAGACTCGTACTTATTGTTGGACTATAATATCTAACCTAGTTCATCACATACTCGACCAGACTGAGCTCTGATACCAACTGTAACGACCCGCCATCCTATGACCGGGGACCCGGTCACTAAATGGATGTCGGCCCATTAACTACGGGTTCACACCCGGATCTCACACAACACATCTGGAGGAGTAAGTGCTAAACATGGCTAAATATAACAATCACACGGACTACAAAGGTAAATGAGTGCGCAGGAAGGAAAATATCAATGTCCGTATACAGTCCAACAATATTTACAATGTCCAACACATTAAATAAGTACAGGCAGAAGGAAAGTACAACAACATCGGGGCATACCCCGGAACTGAGACAGCTGCTGGTCCGCACACCAAGAAGACACCACGCTACCGCTGCGCCTCGAAGTCCACACCTGAAACCGCAGGGAGTGAGCCACACCAGAATTGGGCTCAGTAGGGATCATCCGATCCCCTGCCTCCCACTCACACACCCACAAGTGAAGCAACAGTAATATAAAGCAATTTAAGTAAAGCAGTAAACATAGCATCCAACTCAGACATGAAATGCACGATAAGCAGTGTAGCAGGAACAACTCTGAGTAACCCGAAGAACCCAACACAGAGCCACATCTCACAACCGAAGTCCACAAGGCGACTAAACCACACAGTCGACCGAAGTCAAACGTCGCCTACCAACACTACCACCAGTGCTCACGCCTGTCCACCCCTACAGTGTTCCGGGGCACTGTAGGGTGAGGCAGTGAGCTAAACTAGGACTAGCTGGACTCAGTGTACCGCCACTGCCAGCTACGTGTGCACACAAGCAGTCTAGACTACTGTCTAACCACCGGATTGCCTCCACGCTAGGCCTCAGCGCTTCCAGGAGGGCCCTGGGGACCGGCGAACCCCCGTCAAGCCGAAGCTATAGGAACTACCCGCAAACCCAACTCTCCCGGGCTGCATCAGGCCAAGGGCTAAGGGTACCACTCGTAACCTTGATCAAAGGTCACATCAGGCCCAATGGCTAAAGGGTAAACCAACTCCCACCAGTAACACCACCAGCTCCACAGCAAGAAACACGCCGGAAGCTGTCACGACAAACAAGGGAAACCCGACCCGCTGAGGCCAAGCAGCAACCCCTCGGATAGCGCACCAGCTACTCCGGCCCGACGGGCTCAAGGTGGTTCTGCTTCCCTCAGCTAAAGGTAAACCACAACATGTACCCCTCCTCACAGACACCATGACCCTGTCCCCACCGGTCCATGGTGACATCGGAAACCACAGCCATATCGATCCACAGTCGTATAAGCACACACACACATACATAACATGCTGTCATTCCATTCGCACAGTAAACCCCAGTCTCAACGTACGGTTAAAGCACACACCCATAGATGATGAAATCTCATTCATGCAGAAGTCCTCAGTCTCAGTATACAACTCAAGGCATGCATCTGAACCATCCCACCGTGAAACATGTATCAAATAATCAGAGTTAAGCATTCCTATCTTGAATCGCGTCGACCGAGGTCGACGCCATTCAAGCTCCACAGACGGGTTTATTAAAAGCCAGATTATCTCTTAAAATGCGTCCACCCATAAAGCCGCCATTTAAAACGCGTCGGGGTCGCTCGACGCCATTCAACCCATAAAACCAGACTGCAGAACCCTTAAACGGGGGCATTTCCTGCCTAAATGGCGTCATGATGGCCCGACGTCCTTCTGAAAGGCGTCGTCCATCCATGACGTCATTTGGCGCCAGAACCCCTAACTCAGGAAACCTCAAACAGGGAGGTTTCTGCCCTAAAAGGCGTCGAACTGCCTTGACGTCTTTCTAAAAGGCGTCGACCAGGTACGACGCCATTTAGCGCCAGAAACCAGGTTTCCTGGTTCGACCCGAGGGTCTCTCCCTTGAACCCCAAGCACCCCGAAAACCCCAAAATCAAAGGGGGAAGGAGAAAAGCTCAACCATACGACCATGCTTACGAAAACACGATTACAAACACCGCCATTCCCACATGGAATCCCCCTAAGCATGCTCAATCTAACCCCACACATCATGTCATGCCAAGAAACACACGGTTACACAAGCAAGGTTCGTCCCCCTACCGGTTCTTGAACTCCGCCAAGCCCCGTGCCGCCGTCCCGTCGCACCACACACCGCCGCCGGTACCGTCGAGGACGCCGCCACTCCGCCAGGACGTCGGCCGCCGTCCGGAGAAGGGAACGCCGCGAAGGAGGTGGTGGAGGTAGAGGTGAGAGGTAAGGTGGTGTTGGAGTGGTGGAAGAGGAAGAAGAGGAAGGGAGGGGGGGGAAGAGCGTCGTAGAGGGCGGAGAGGGTGAGGAGAGAGAGAGTGAAGGTGAGAATGAGGGAAAGAAGGGGAGGCTCGCGGGGTCAATCCGAAACCAACTAAAACGCGTCGATCGAGGCAGACGCCTATCAGTCTGACAGGACAGCCGTACTGACAGCGCTCTGAAACGCGTCGCCCACCGTGGACGCCGTTCAGGCGATGTGACAGGCCGTACTGACAACGTTCTGGCGCCATGCCCTGACATCGCAGATGTCACAGTCTGAATCGCGTCGACCCACCTGGACGCCGTTCAGACGAAATGATAGGGGCCGTACTCTCGCGGCCCGAAAACCGCCCACGTGGCGCACACGTGGCACAACATCCTGCGAACCTAAATGGCGTCCACACACCCTGACGCCTTTTGAAAGGCGTCAACGAGCGCTGACGCCATTCAACCAGAAATCACAAGACCCCACGGGGTCCAAACCAGGGGATCCGGCCCGATCCCGACCCGAATACAGAACCCGAAACCTCAGTCCTTACACAGCGGAATGCGAAGGTAATTGAGTGAACAACAAGGGATCACTCACTCTTGGTATACCACTAGAGAGAGAATGTCCTATGGATGTGTACACAAAAATCTCTGGCCATGGTCAATTGAAAAAGATGTCTTTCTAAAAGTTATCTGAGTACTGTAATCTATCTAAATAATGTAATAAAGGGTTTGACTATGAAACCATACCCTTGCATTATTAGGACATTAGATGAGTGAAGGATTTTATCTGTGCGGTATCTATAGACGGAAAGGTTCAATTAAAGGGAACAATATCGCTTATTTCTTATGAGATTATGAGGTAGTGTTTAGTACCGTTCATGGTCAGAAGGTCAAGTAAATTAATCATTGGATGATAAACCACTTATTTATTGAATTAATTATTTAACATATGATGTTTAAATAATAATTAATAAATACTAAACTTTAGAATTAATTTTAAGTTTAGTGGGTTGAAACTAGACTGATATATGGGCCTAGAGGGTTAAACACATAAGAGTTCTCGTAAGACGGTGAGAGATGTTAAATATTATATTTATCTGAGTTTTTTAGAAAAATTATAGGATAAACATGAATATTTAAATGGAGAATAATCTAAGGCCAAGCTCTTAGATAATCATGAGGATTAATCCTTGGCCTTATCTATAATGGTTATAAAAAGAGGCCAAGGGGACGGTGGTGGAAGGACACGTACATAACACCACAAGTATTTTTCTCTCACCTCTCTCTCTCTCCCTATCTCTCTCTTGAAGAAGACCATTCTCTCTTCTACTTTCAATTGCATGGTGGATTTGAGATCAGGTCGAAGTACTCAAGACGAAGAGGAAAACGCGTCTATGTCGGGAGCTCGTGTGGATACCTCTGGAGATTGTACGCATGCGCAATTACCGAAACGGTTTAATCTACGGGAGATTCGAAATCCCGCAAAGGTGAAGAACAGTTCTTCCCGTATATTTTATTCAGTCCGTTTTTTCGATCCCAGCAACCCAATACAGAGAATCATTTTATATTTTTGCTGCGTTCCTGCAATTCCTTATAGTGGTATCAGAGCCTGGTTACTGGTTCTATCGGAAAACGACATCGTTTATTGTGCTGATTTCTCGTTATACGTGAAGAACATGTATTGTACATGTTCTTGGGCTAAAATTACTTTAGATATATGGGAATTGTTCCTAGGTTTTTAGAATGTCGAATTTGATTATTAGGATTTGATCCCAGATCTGAAAGGGTATTTGTTTCTATTTTTCTAAACAAAGGCTTATCATCCAGGTAGAACAAACCTTGACAAAATACATCTAACAACACAATTTATAGAGATCTAGGACTATCCTCGATACTCTGTTGATGTACAGAGTTTAGTTGAGGAGAAGAGGTCCGGTAGTATTAATCTTGCCGGCAGGGATGCTATTTTATTTTTATTTTTTAAAACCATGGGCTTGGATAGCATCGGGATAGTCCTTGACTTCACTCCGGCGTCTGGCATGACCAGATTAATCTCTTGTGATGACCGGAGATTCTCCATTTGTTGAGGCGGCGAGCAACAACTTATTTTTTTTTAATAACATGCGAACCAAACAAACAGCAGAGATAGGGCACCGGGGGCCATGCAAGGCTTCATATTTTGCATGGCCGGAGTTGCACGTTCGGCGACGTGCTTAGGGGCCGCTGGCGACGTTAGATGACGCCGTAAGGGCTGACCGGGACCCCGCCGCCGATCGCCTGGGCCAGAGCTAGCCTCCCCCCGCCGGTCGGGGTCGAACAAGGCGGCGCGCCCCGCCCAAAACCCTAACGGGCGGCAGGGGCGACAGGCGCGTGGGCTAGCAGGCCGGCCCGCCTAGACTCGCACGACCTGCGACGGATCCGAACTGGGCCGGACCCGGCCGACCCACCCTTTACCTGAAACCCTATTTAACCCCTTTTTTAATTCCCTTAGGCCCATTTAATTGATTTTAAAACCCTTTTACAGCTTTTAAATTTTTGTTTAAACTGTAAAATTTTTAGTTAACAATTTATTTAAAGTGTTTAATCAACTGTTAATTAATTAAGGGGTTTTAATCTATAGGGAGTAAGTTATTTATTTAAAAGGAGTTTTAAATCATTAACTTAATCCCTTTTAGTTAATTAAGCTTAGAATTTGATTTTAATAACTTAATTAAATTATGCATAACTTAATTTTATTATTTTGTTCAAATTGTTTGAGCATGGGACTAGTTAACTAAATAGTTTAGTTAATTATATTGTGTATGTTGTTGATATACTTAAAATAAATGTTATTTCTAAACTCTAATGGTATTATATTTTATTTTATAAAAAATAATACCAACAATAATTATCTAATAATTGTTTGATGCATATGATGTGTTTTTGATGGGATGATCATGGACTTAGATTAATCATGTGATGGTTATTGTGCGTGAATGCAATGCATGTTTTATTTAATATTTTTAAATAGGACTTGCATGTCCTCCTCTCTCTTAATCCTAATGTACATTCTATCTTCCTCAAAGTTTGTACTCCTCATGATAAGATCAATGTTTCAAATTATTATTTAAATGTACATTAATGGACCTGCGAGTCCTATGTTCATATTTACATGTAATTTTTGCGGATTAAGCTATTGAGGTCGAGATCTTCTAAAGACACCTCTGGAGGACGGACTAGCATCAGATGGAACCTGTATTACTGGATTCACCATAGGATCTTATTATGGATCATCGTTTGGCTCCGATGATTCCATAATAGAATTAGTAGTCAATGATCATCCTAATTTATTTTTTGCATATATGTGATATTTGTGGAGTGTGCTATTAGATAGATATTTTATTAAGGTATATATGATACTTCAAATCGAAATATTATTAATAGCGCTTATTTTATAAAAATAACTCAAATATCCTCTTTTTCAAATTTAAGTTGTAAACGTGAGATATTTAGAATAATCCACGTAACCCACCATCATTATAGATCTTAGGTTAATTTTTATTTCAAATGGATTTGTTGTACTACCACAAGGTCTATTTGATTTAGTAATTAATCACGATCTATGACATATGATGTTCTTTTAGGTAGGTGGACAAATGGTATAATTTTGTTGTGCTACCATAAGGATTGGACCACGAATTCATGCTATCTTCGTAATAATGGATTAACTTAACTAAATCATTTGATTTGTTGTGCTACCACAAGATCAAACTGATTTAGGAGTTAAAATTGATCGGATATTGCAAATGTTGCTACGTTGTCCTAAATCTGATTTAATTGAACTATCTTCTCATTATCGTAATTTCTTTGTAGGTCACTACGTTGTCATCTAATCCTCTTCGTAGCATACTCGTTGCTAACAAACTCATAGGACCAAATTATATTGATTGGCTCCGCAACCTGAAGATTGTCCTCAGGTGTGAGAAAGTTACTTATGTCCTGGATCAGCCTGATCCAGAACAGCCTGGTGAAAATGCCAATGAAGATGAACTGATGATTTACGAAAATTGGAAGAAGGACTCTGTTAAAGTCCAATGTTATATGCTGGGTTCTATGTCTAATGAACTACAAAGACAGTATGATAATATGGAAGCAAAGGCCATTCTGAATGACCTACAATAGTTGTTTGGTGAACAGTCCATAATAGAAAGATATGAGATATCAAAGAAACTGTTCAGGACTAAAATGACTGATGGCACATCTGTGCAAACACATGTGCTTAAAATGATAGAGTGGATAGAAAGGCTTGCAGTGCTTGGCTTTGTTATGAACAATGACTTAAGCATCGATTTAATCCTTCAATCCTTACTTGATTCTTTTTCACAGTTTATCATTAACTTCAATATGAATAAAATTAAGGTTACATTGGCTAAGTTGCTCAACATGTTGAAGACAGCTGAGGGGACTATCTAGAAAGATAAGCCACATGTTATACTTGTTGGTAAGACCAATAAGAAAAGGAAAGCTGGACAAACTTTTAAGAAAGGAAAGTCCAAAAAGCTAGTGAAAAGCAAGCCAGCTGTTCAAAAGGACAAAACAAAAGCTAATGATAAAGGTCAATGTTTCCACTGCCATAAAGAAGGACATTGAAAAAGAAACTGTAAGATTTATCTAGCAGAAAAAGCAAAAGAGAAGTTTGGTGAAGCTTCAGGTATACTCATGATTGATCTTAACTTGTCTTATAGAGAATCTACATCTTGGGCATTAGATACTGGATGTATTTCTCATATTTGCAATAACTTGCAGGTGCTAACAAGTAGAAGAAGATTGAATCGCGAAGATGTGGATCTGAGACTTAGAAATGGAGGAAAGGTTGCTGCATTAACTGTGCGGACAACAAGACTCAAGATGCCATTAGGAGACATATTGGAACTTAAAGATTGTTATTATGTTCCAACTATTATTAGGAATATCATTTCCATTTCTTGTTTAGACAAAGAAGGATATTCTATAAAACTAGAGAATAATGGTTGTTCTATTTATTTAAGAGACAAAATGTTTGCTTCTGGATATTTATTAAATGGTTTGTATTTACTTGATATTGCATATGATGTATGTCTAGTAAATAAGTCTCTTGAACAAATAGATAAAGATGTGAATAAATTATACCTATGGCATTGTAGGCTCGGTCATATAAATGAGAATAGAATCATTAAGTTGCAAAAGAATGGATATCTTGATCCATTTGATTATTAATCATTTGCAACTTATGAAGCTTGTCTCATGGGAAAAATGACTAAAGTTCCATTTTTTGGACATAGAGAAAGAGCTAAGAAATTATTGGAACTAATACATAGTGATGTATGTGGTCCAATGTCCACTCATGCTATGGGTGGTTACTCATACTTCGTTTCATTTACAGATGTTTTCTCAAGATATGGCTGCATATATTTAATGAAATATAAGTCAGAAGATTTTGAGAAATTTAAAGAATTTAGAAATAAAGTTGAGAACCAAACTGGAAAGAGTATCAAGACTCTTCGATCAGAATGAGGGGGTGAATACTTAAGTAAAAAATTCATAGAATATCTTAAGAATAATGGTATTCTGTCTCAGTGGACTCCTCCCTATACACCACAGTTAAATGGTGTATCGGAAAGGAGAAATCGTACTCTATTAGATATGGTACGATCAATGATGAGTTATACTAAACTTCCAATTTCTTTATGGGGATATGTACTACTGTCTGCTACATATCTGTTGAACAAGGTTCCCAGTAAGTCAGTATCTTCCACTCCATATGAGATATGGAAAGGGAATAAACCAAACTTTAAGCATGCTAGAGTCTGGGGTTGTCCTGCACATGTCAAAAGACATGATCCAGATAAACTAGATTCTATGACAGAAAAATGCAGGTTTGTGGGTTATCCAAAAGAGACTTTTGGATATTATTTTTATCAGCCTAACGATCAAAAGGTGTTTGTCACAAAAAGAGCTGTCTTCTTAGAGAAAGAATATGTTTTAAAAGAAGACAGTGGGAGCAAGATAAAACTGGAAGAAATTTCAGACTCACAAATCAATGCTGGCTCATCTGATGAGCCATTGACTCAAGAACTTGTTCATACACAAGAAATTCGCAGATCTGGTAGAGTGCCTAAGCAGCCTGAAAGATATGTTGGACATATCGATGACGGCAAACCAATAGTGCACATAAATGAGGATGATGATCCTCAAACCTACCAAGAGGCCATGAATAGTCAAGAATCAGAGAAATGGCAAGAGGCAATGAATTCAGAAATTCAGTCTATGTATGCTAACCAAGTTTGGAACTTGGTTAATCTGCCAGAAGGTATAGTACCTATTGGCAGTAAATAGATCTTTAAAAGAAAGATCGGGGCAGATAGACAGATTGACACTTACAAGGCAAGGCTGATTGCGAAAAGGTATCGTCAAAGACAAGGAATTGATTATAACAAAACTTTTTCCCCAGTTGCCATGATTAAGTCAATCATAGTACTTCTTGCCGTTGCTGCATTTTATGGTTATGAAATATGGCAAATGGATGTAAAAACAACGTTCCTTAACGGCAACCTTCAGGAAGAGGTGTATATGATACAACCTGAAGGATTCACTTCCAAAGAGCATCCAAGTAAAGTATGCAGGCTGCAAAAATCCATTTATGGATTAAAGCAGGTATCCCGAACTTGGAACTTAAGATTTGATGAAGCAATCAAATCTTATGACTTTATTAAGAATGAAGATGAACTTTGTGTATATAAAAAGACCAGTGGGAGCGCAATTACCTTTTCAGTACTTTACATTGATGACATTCTACTCATTCGTAATGATGTAGGAATGTTGTCATCAGTAAAGATTTGGTTATCCAAAAGCTTCTCCATGAAGGATTTGGGAGAGGCATCCTATATTCTGGGAATTAGGATCTATAGAGATAGATTCAAAAGGATGCTCGGATTATCCCAATCCATGTACATAGACATCATAGTCAAAAGGTTTGACATGAAAATTTTCAAGAGAGGTCTCATTCCGATGAGACATGGAATTTATCTCTCTAAAGGAATGTCTCCCAAAACACTTGAAGAGAAAGCATACATAGATAGAGTTCTTTATGCTTCGGCAATAGGATCTATCATACATGCAATACTATGTACTAGGCCTGATGTGGCACATCCACTAAGTGTCACTAGTAGATATCAGGCTAATCCAGGTGAGGACCACTGAAAGGCGGTGAAATGTATCATTAGATACTTGAGAAGGACTAAGGATCTATTTCTCGTCTATGGAGGAAACGACTTGCAACTTCGAGGATTTATTGACTCGAGCTTCCAGTCGGATATGGATGATAGCAAATCCATGTCTGGATTTGTGTTCATGTTAAATGGAGGTGCAGTGAGTTGGAAAAGTTCCCAACAAGAAACAACTACAGATTCAACGACCGAAGCAGAATACATTCCTGCAGCTAAAGTGGCTAAGGAGGCGGTTTGGATGAAGAAGTTCATCTCTGCACTTGGAGTAGTCCCAAGCATTTCAGATCCTGTTCCATTATTGTGTGACAACAATTGGGCAATAGCTCAAGCAAAGGAGCCAAGATCACATCAGAAGTCAAAGTACATTCTGAGACGATTTCATCTGATTCATGAGATTATCGCCCGAGGAGATATAGTGGTTGAGAAAGTCTCATCCGAAGATAATGTAGCAGATCCCTTGACTAAGCCATTGTCTCAAAACAATTTAGAATGTCACCTTAAGTCTATGGGACCTATACATATGGGTGATTGGCTTTAGTCCAAATGGGAGAATGATAGAATTGGGTAGCCTTAAAGCCAATCTTTGTACATTCTAGTTCTGAATATTAATAAAGGCAATCATTTCTTCATATATAGTTCTCTCAAATTAACTATTATAATTAAGGTTCGTAGACAAATGTATAGGATGTTGAATCATGATGAGATCATGATAGTGAGATCAATATTCTTAATCACTTGTCTTAAATAGTTCCCGATCATAGGATATTTGAATTGGACGTTAAATATCCAATAAGAACAACACAAGTTATTTTTGCTCATGCGATGATGGTGAATGATCTCATATTCACTCGTGTGGTGACACTAAGATAAACTTGTGGATTCTCATTAGAGAATGAGTTCACTGAACATATCCAAATTAGAATTCCTAGATGGTCATTATACCTGATAGTCAACCAGGAAATTCAATCGTTGCAGTAGCACAGTTGGTCCTATGACCTGAGTCACCAATGATACCTTGCTTGTAGACCATTGTGACTTGATTATCTGGCTTGTGGACTTTAACCATTAAATCCACGATAGTCAGTTTCTCAGACATAGCGAAAAGCTTGCGAAAGTAATTGAGTGAACAATAGGGGATCACTCACTCTTGGTATATCACTGGAGAGAGAATGTCCTATGGATGTGTACACAAAAATCTCTGGCCAAGGTCAACTGAAAGAGATGCCTTTCTAGAAGTTATCTGAGTACTGGAATTCATCAAAATAATGTAATAAAGGGTTTGACTATGAAACTATACCCTTGCATTATTGGGACATTGGATGAGTGAAGGATTTTATCTGTGCGGTATCTATAGACGGAAAGATTCAATTAAAGGGAACAATTTCGCTTATATCTTCTGGGATTATAAGGTAGTGTTTAGTGCCGTTCATGGTTAGAAGGTCAAGTAGATTAATCATCAAATGATAAACCACTTATTTATTGAATTAATTATTTAACAAATAATGTTTAAATAATAATTAATAAATACTAAACTTTAGAATTAGTTCTAAGTTTAGTGGGCCTGAAACCAGACTGATATATGGGCCTAGAGGGTCACACACATAAGAGTTCTCATAAGACGGTGAGAGACGTTAAATATTATATTTATCTGGGTTTTTGTGAAAAGCTGCAGGATAAATATGAATATTTAAATGGAGAATTATCCAAGGCCAAGCTCTTAGATAATCATGAGGATTAATCCTTGGCCTTATCTATAATTGTTATAAAAGGAGGCCAAGGGGAGGGTGGTGGAAGGACATGTACATAACACCACAAGTATTTTTCTCTCTTATCTCTCTCTCCCGCTCTCTCTCTCTCTTGAAGAAGACCATTCTCTCTTCTACTTTCAACTGGTTGGTGGATTTGAGATCGGGTCGAAGTACTCAAGCCGAGGAGAAAATCACGTATGTATCGGGAGCTCGTGTGGATACCTCTAGAGATCGTGCGCGTGCACGATTACCGAAACGGTTCATTCTACGGGAGATTCGAAACACCGCAAAGGTGAAGAACGGTTCTTCCCGTATATTTTACTTAGTCCGTTTTTCAATCCCAACAACCCGATACAGGGAATCGTTTTATATTTCCGTTGCATTCCTGCGATTCCTTACACCTAGCTAGGGCGGAGACTGTATCAGATAAGGAGTTATGTGATATAGTTTAGCGACATCTAATTCAAGTGAATGGACCGGCTAGGATTTAACAGTAAACCATACTCTAGGTTGATTCGGGAATATTGCACAGATGAAGGATTATATCCGTGCGGTAACTGATAACAGAAAGGTTCCATTAGTGGGTTGCGGAACCCCCATGCTTTTCAGGTTCACGCGATGTTGAAGGTGATCAGAAGCCCGTCCGAATTTATTATGGGATATTAAATTTGACTAATTAATTGATATAAGGATATTAATTAATTAAGTGGGTGAGTAAGGATTTACTAGGCTTAATGGGCTATTTATTGGACTGGTATTTGGACATAGAGGGTCACATGCAAAAGGTTTTCAAGTTGATGGATAATTTAACGGGTTTTATGATAAGTGTGGGTTTTTCCAAAAAGCATAAAACCACTTATTATAAAAGTACCGCTGGTAGGTCAGAGGCCAACAACTCTGACCTGAGCTAGCCGGCCCCCTCTCTCTCCTCTCTCTCTCTCTCATGCCCTCCCCCAGAGGCCGGCCCCCTTGGAGGCTCTGCTCCATCTCCGGCCTGCTCTGCTTCCCGTCTGACAGGAAACTAGAATCTGCATGTCGCAGAGGGTCACGTGTAGCCAGACGGGATCCGCAGACGCTACACCAAGTGAGGAAACGAGGATGATCCATCGAGAGGAAGACCGCGTGCATACGCTAGAGGCCTGGCACGTGCGTGGCTTACGGCATCGCACCGACGGAACCAGACGAATGTGGATTCGAATTCGTACAAGGTGAAAATCCGATTTTCATACCTTAATTTTAATATCCGAAACGGGATGGATCCGATTCTATTTTCCACTGGATTCTATTCGGATCAGACACAACGAACCTAACAGTGGTATGAGAGCTAGGTTCCACTGTGTTCTTCGCCGTTTCGATTTCCGAAATTTAATTTTCTGGTTATATTCCATGCAAGTAGTTCGATTTTGTTTAAGAATAGTGTTCATGGGATGGACACAAATAATTTGATTAATTTGTTCATGGGATGAATCAAGATCCTTACAATGGTATTAGAGTCAAGTTCTACTATTTCTCATCCGTTTTGATCTCTAAAATTAATTTTTCCATGTAATATTTCATGTGTTAATTTGATTTTGTTGTTAGAACTGTGTTCATACGATGAACACAAATAGTTAGATTATTTTTAATATACATAAATCGAATTTTATTTTTGGGGTTTTTTGTGTTCTTCGTCAGACGAAGAATGGATCTTTACGGCGGTGTTATTGCAATCCCCATGAGATGGGGAGGTGGCTGGCGGTCTTGGTGTGACCATGGACCCCGCCGGTCACCGCCGGCCTAGTTGCCGACACTGTAGAGGGTGCCCAAGCGGTTGCCGTCCGGCCACCTGTTCTCCTTCTTCACAATCTGCAACAAGAAAGTAAGGTGGTGGGTTGGGGGGGGCTCGGGCACCTGCAAAGGTAGGGGGCACTATCGGCGAGGCCAACTGGAGCCAGAGTGACGACCGACTGGTGCTGGAGCAACCGCCGGCGGCGCCGTGCGACGCCTAGAATCTGGCCGGCCCTAGGCTCCATTCCGCTACCGTCGCCTATGGGGAAGAACCCCACCTAGTCAGGTAGCTAGGGTTTCCCCTAGCCCGCCCAGATGGGGACGGGGTCGAATCCCATGGCTCGGGCTAGGCCTGAGCCAGGGCTCAAGCCCAGGGGATGGGCTTGGCTCGAGGCTCGTACCCAGGGCTCAGCTAGGTTAAGCCTTAGCTCAGCCAGGGACTGAGCCAACCTTAGCCCATTGAACCCTAGGCCCATATTGAAATTAAAATTAGATTTTTTTGAAAACTCAAAATTATTTTGAAATAAAATTTATTCAATTTTCATTTAAATGGGACTTTAATGATTTTGAATCATTTTAATTAATAATTGTTGTTAATTAAATTAAGGTTAATTATTAGTTTAAGAGTTAAATTAGTAATTAATTCTTATTATCTAATCTAAAAGTTAGATTAGCAATTAATTATTAATAATCTAATTCATAGATTGCTAATTATTAATTAATCTAAATGTCTAACTGTTAGATTATTTTTTAAATTATTAGAAATGTTATACTTGGCATGAAATATTCTGAAAATTGTTAATGTGGAGTGTGTCCACATAAGATGTGTGTTTAATGCTTTTAAATGAGATTTAATTGCATGCTCAAGATAATAAAATGAGTTTTCGAAAATTCAATTTACCAATTGTCATTGGAACCCAACTTTATGAAAGTCAAAATTATTTATTTTCAAAACTCTTTTATTTAGCCATATGGTATGCTCTTCCATACGTAGAATGAATAAAAGATACTGTGGTCATGGATATGCACTTGCAAATATACTTCATTTCATAATGTATAGTTGTGGATTATAGATGTATGATTTATTTTGTTAATTGTTAATAAATAGAGGTCTGCGTACCTCTCTCTCTCTCATACTTTGATGTACTTCTATCTCCCTCCATTTTGTACTCGCCATAAGACCTTCTTCAAATTGTACATGCAAAATTTTGAATTTTATGTAATTTGATCGAGGCAACTGAGACAGAAGTGAAGATGATCCAATACTGCAACGAGAAAGGGTGTTCGATGGAGATTTTATTGCCTATGTGTTTACAAGTTATTTGATCTAAGTGTTATATTAGATTGTGCGTGCATTTGACTGTTTGGCTCTAGTCAAACCACTGTGCTATCTATGACTACACCAGACATGTATGTGATAAATTATTTTATTTTGATTATGAATCAAAGCAAGTATACTATATAGTAAATATATATGATATATTTATATACTATGTTAGTATTAGATGGCTTACAAGCCAATCCGATACTGTGTATTATTCAGTTTATTAATTTAATGGCAAAAATTCATTGTGTATTTAATTCAATCTTTATTTGTCGTATCACGATGAAGTCCATGAATATGTGTAATAGTCTTCTGATTATGATGAGATCATAATTATGCGACCGAAGATTAATAAATACATGTTCTTAATTGTTCTTAGTCGGAGGATGTTCGAGAAGGATATCAAACATCCGGATAGACTAGTATAGGTTTCTTTAGCTCATATGATGAGGGTGACTGATCCTATAAGTCACTTATGTGGGGACACTATGCTGGACCTGTAGGTGCTTATTAGTGAATAAGTTCACTGAACTGATCCAACCATACATCGCTAGATGGTATCTACCTAACTGTTAACCACCTCAATTCTTTTCTCATGGTAGCGTGGATGGTCCTTGGACCTAAGACACCAAGGATACCTTGCTGGTAGTGTTAGTATTGGATGGCCTATAAGCCAATTCGACACTGTATTATGTTCAGATTATCAATATAATGGCATTTTTCATTATGTATCTTACTTGAGCACTACTTATCGAATCACGATGAAGTCCATGAATATGTGCATTAATCTTCGGATTATGATGAGATCATAATTACGGGACCGAAGGTTTATAAACACATGTTCTTAATTGTTCTTAGTCATAGGATGTTTGAGAAGGACATCGAACATCCGGATAGACTAGTATAGGTTTTTTCAGCTCATGATAAAGGTGATTGATCCTATAAGTCACTTGTGTAGAGACACTATGCTGGACCTGTAGGTGCTCATTGGTGAATGAGTTCACTGAACTGATCTGACTATGAATCGTTGGATGGTAAACACCTCACTGTTAACCAGCTCGATTCTTTTGTCATAGTTGTGTAGATGATCCTTAGACCTGAGACGCCAAAGATATCTTGTTGGTAGGTTTCTAAACTTTGACCTTGACTAACGAATCCCTAACCATGGGTTATCAATAAGTCAAGTGATCGGGTTCAGAAAAATGCCCTCGAAGGTAATTGTATGTTCAATACGGGATGATCCGCTCTTGGTTGCTTGAGAGAGAATGTTCCACGAATGATGCGCTTAAAGTTCCTAGCCAGCGCAGACTCTGTATCTGATAAGGGGTTATCGGATTCAGATTAGCGGCATCTGATTCAAGTGAATCGATCGGTTAGGGTTTAACAGTAAACCATACTGTAGGTCGATTCGGGAACATTGCATGGATGAAGGATTATATCTGCGCAGTAACTGTTGATGGAAAGGTTCCAATAGAGGATTGCGATAACCCCAATGCCATCCAAGATCACACGATGTTGCTTGGCATCCAACGTGATCGGAAGCTCGTCCGAATTTACTGTAGGACATTAAATTCAGCTGATTAATTAATATAAGGATATTAACTAACTCAGTGGACCAGTAAAGAGTTACCGGGCTTAATGGGCCATTAACTGGACTGGTATTTGGGCCTAGAGGGTCACACGCAAAAGATTTTCAAGTCGATGGATAATCCGACAAGATTTCTGATAAGTCTGGGTTTTTATGAAAAACCGCAAATAGGCTTATTATAAAAGAACGGATGCTAGGTCTAGGGCCAGCAACCCTAACCTAGCCGCCGCCTTCTTTCTCTCTCCTCTCTACTGGGCGTACGACACGAGGTGGCCATCTGGAGACTCCACTTCGACTCCCGACTGCTCCGCCTTCCGTCCGACGGAAGATTCCGAATCTGCATGTCGCGGCGGATTACGCGCAGCCAGACGGGATCCATGAACGCCGCATCGAGCGAGGAGGTGATAACGATCCGTTGCGAGGAGAAGCGCGTGGATACCATTAGAGGCCAAGCACCTGCGCGGCTAACGGCATCGCTACGACGGAACCAGAAAACGAACGCGGATTCGAATCCACGCAAAGTAAATCTGATTTACTTCAGTTTAATTTTATTGATTGAAACGGGACGGATCCAATTCCGAATATTTTATTTCCGTTGCATTTTTCGGTCGAATCCTGACACAGCGAACCTTACAGTGGTATCAGAGTCAGGTTGCACTGTGTTCTTCGCCGTTTAGAATTCCAAAATCTAATTTTCTAGTTACACTCCATGCATATTGTACTATTCTGTTTAAGAAATTTAATTCATGAGATGAATGAAGTTAATTTGATTAATTCTATTTATGCAAAATCGTATTTTTATATTGGGTCTCTCGTGTTCTTTGTGGGATGAAGAACAACGCTCATAGGGTGGTGTTCGTATAATCACATGTGATGCGAAGCTTTCGGGAAAGATTTTGGTATGACCGAAGGATCCAACCGGCCACTGCCAACATCACCTTTGGCTCCGGCCTGGGCTAGCCGGCGGTGACTGGCCGGCAATAGCCTCCTTTCCCCTCGGTTAAACGCACGATGGGGGGGGGGGGGGGGGGGGGATTCGGGGCCCCCCTTTTGGGGCTGGGCTGGGTTGACGGCGCCGACGGGGTGACCGACCACGGTCCGGTGCCCTCCTGGCGCCGGGGCGGTCGTCGGCCGGGGCCTTCCCCCCCCACGGCTTCCTGTTACCTAGTGCCGCCGGAGCCACTTAGATTATTTATAGAATCAGGTTTTATTAGATTAAATTGTTTTTAAATTTTATATTTTCAAAAATTGTTTTGAAATTAAAATTGTTGTTCAAATTAACTTTTTAGAGACCCATTACAATTGATTTAGCTCATTATCTTAATTGAAGTTATTAGTTATAATTAATTATTAATTTAAATGTTGAATTGATGATTAATTTTAACTGCATGATCTAATTGTTAGATTTAAATAAGATAATGATTAATCTAGTTGTTTAATGACATTATTAATCTAATCGTTAGATTAATTTTATTATATATGCATGGATTATTCTAGAAATTTGCATTTTGGAATCTTAATACATATGATGTGTTTTAATGCTTATTTTAATTCGATTTAAGTTAAGCATGCATAAACTGATTTTCGAAAATTCTAAATTCTCCAAAATTTTGTTTGATCCAAGGTTTATGAAACCAAATTATTATTAATTTTTGAAAATTTTAATTAGCCATGAGATGTGCAATTTAATGTGTGGTTTCTTTAATTAAAAAATGCACGGTGGTTTATTATTTGATAAAAAATAGAGGTTTGCGAACCTCTCCCTCTCATACTCTATTGTCTTTCTACCTCTCTCCCTGATTTATTCGCCTTAAGGCTTCCTCCTTTAAATTATCATATAATTGTGAATTATAATGTAATTTGATCGAGGCGGCTGAGCATGGAGTGAGGACGATCCACAATTGCAACCAAGAAGGATAAGAAAGAGTTCCTTAAGCCTATGAGTTTGTAGACTCATGATATAAACGTTGTATTGTGTGTGTGTGCGTTTGACTGTATGGCTCAAGTCAAACCACTGTGCTATCCATGACCACACCTAAACATGTATGTGATGCATGTGTGTTTTTCTTTTGATTATGAATCATATTAACTAGGTTATTAGTATATATAATATATTCGATATGTTTAATACTATTGCCTAGGATGAGACCAAACTAATTAATATAAAACCTTCGTTTTAAAGTCTAAGCCGTAGCGCGAGTCATTTAGAATGCACCGTGTGACTCTCCATCAATATAGTTATTAAATCTCAATTCTTTGGTGGCATATTCTTCGTGTTTACCCGAGATTTGCCATCATCTGCTGAGAGGTCTATTGACTATGGCATTAGATACCTGGAGATTGGAATAGAGGAACAATATAGCTATCCACGTGTTTACCGGGGGCTATATTCCTACTCTACTCCATCACGTATTGATGGTAATGCTTAGAACGTATTTAATGGTCTACTGTGTTTACCCGGGACCATTAGTGATCTAGAACCGAAACAAGATCAGATATTGCAAGGAGTTGCAATTGTCATGAGTTGATTGCTTTGAGATAACAGTATGATAGTATGTGTTTACCCGAGGTCATACTGTGATGCTTGGAGATTCTGATCCTCACTAGGAGAAAGTCGGCGTCTCTCGTTCTGTATATCTAAAGGTTATACAGTCCAACAAAAATTAGTGGGAGTAAAACTATATAATAAAAGACTATATCTTGTTTTAATTAATCTGAATACTTGTTGATTATAATTTGATTATCTCCTGTAGGCTAGAATGTCGCACTATAATCTGTTGCGTGGCATACTTGATGTCAATCGTTTGATAGGCACCAACTACTCAGACTGGCTCAGGAACCTGAAGATTGTCATCAGGTCTGAGTAGATTGCCTATATCTTGGATAATGAACCTCCTACTGAACCAGCATTAGATATCCCAGAGGAGGATATGATTGCATATGAAAAATGGAAGGAAGACTCCACCATGGCCCAATGCTACATGTTAGCCTCTACGAGAAATGAGTTGCAGAGGCAACATAAGGAGATGGATGCTAGATCCATCATACTCCATTTGAAGGAGTTGTTTGGTGAGCAGATCAGAATCGGACGATATGAGATATCTAAAAATATGTTCAAGGCTCAGATGGCAGAG
This sequence comes from Zantedeschia hybrid cultivar, assembly GCA_030544215.1. Taxonomy (NCBI): domain Eukaryota; kingdom Viridiplantae; phylum Streptophyta; class Magnoliopsida; order Alismatales; family Araceae; genus Zantedeschia; species Zantedeschia hybrid cultivar. Next base: position 50,917,586 of record JARZZO010000009.1, read on the forward strand.
GGAAGTTCAGTACACACTCATGTACTGAAGATGATAGAATGGGTGGAAAGGCTAGATGCTCTTGGGGTTACACTTCCCAAGGAGATGCATACTGACCTCGTGTTATCTTCCCTTCCACAATCATATGCTCAGTTCATCGTTAACTTTAACATGAACAAAATCTAGACCACCTTAGCTGAACTACTGAACATGTTGAAGACTGTAGAGGGGAACCTTGTGAAGGATAAGCCCCAAATCCTCATGGTTGGTAAGACCAACAGGAAGATACTTGCAGTCCAAGCCTTTCGGAAAGGTAAGAACAAGGTTCAGATAAAGCAAAAGGTTGTCAAGAAAGACAAAGGCAAGAGTGCTGAGAAAGGTGATTGCTTCTACTGTCATCAAAAGGATCACTTGAAGAGAAATCGCAAGGAATACCTCAAGGACAAGGCTCAAGGAACTATGAAGTAGCAGAACGCTTCAGGTATCTATATGATAGATGTAAACTTGTCAATAAGAAATTGTACATCATGGGTATTAGATACTGGATGTGTATCTCACATCTGCAATTCTGTGCAGGCACTGACAAGAAGACGTAAGCTGAGGACCGGCAAGGTAGAGCTGAGGCTAGGTAACGACGCAAAAGTTGCGGCGATCGTTGTGGGGACAGTGAAGCTGAAGCTACCATCCGGAGACACTTTTTCATTAGATGAATGTTATTATATACCTAGTATAATAAGAAATATTATTTCTATTTCATGTTTAGATAGAATTGGATACAAATTAAATTTTAGGGACAATAGTTATTCAATTTATTTTGAAAATAAATTAATAACTTATGCTATCTTGTCTAATGGTTTGTATCTATTAAATGTGTCTCATGAAAATTTACACATCGGTTCTTTAATTAAAAGAAGTATAAAATGAACAAAGCCTACTTACGGTATTGTAGGCTTAGACATATTGGTGAAAATAGACTCCAAAGGATACATAAAGATGGATACTTAGATCAATTTGATTATGAATCATATGCAACCTGTGAGTCATGTTTAATAGGTAAAATGGCTAAGTCTCCATTTAGTGGAACAGGAGAACGAGCCAAAGACATATTAGAACTTATACATTCAGATGTATGTGGTCATATGTCTACCTAAGCCATTGGTAGTTTGTCATACTTCATTACATTCACTGATGATCACTCAAGGTTTGGATAAATATACTTATTAAAGTATAAATCTGAAGCTTTTGAGAAATTCAGAGAATTTAAGAATGAAATAGAGAAATAAACTGGAAAGAGTATAAAAATCGTCCGATCCGATCGGGGTGGTGAATACTTGAGTATAGAGTTCATTAAATACTTAAAGGATAATGGTATCCTTTCTTAGCTTACACCTCCTTATACACTTCAGATGAATGGTGTATCAGAAAGGAGAAATCGCACGTTAATGGAAATGGTATAATCTATGATGAGCATGTCCAAATTACCAATGTCCTTATGGGGATATGCACTTAACTCGGCTATATATATCCTAAACAAGGTACCCAATATATCTGTTGAAACCAATCCATATGAGATATGGAATGGAAGGAAATTAGACCTTAAACATGTTAAAGTCTGGAGATGTCCTGCTCATGTTAAAGGACATGATGCAGATAAGCTGGAGTCTAGAACTGACAAATGCAAATTTGTGGGATATCCAAAGGAAACTTATGGATATTATTTTTATCATCCTGACGAACAAAAGGTGTTTGTGACTAGGAGAGCTGTCTTTTTGGAAGAAGATACATTCTCCAGAAGGATAGAGGGAGTAAAGTAACTCTGGAAGAAATTCCAAACCCACAAATTGGTAATGGTTCATCAGATGAACTGTCAGTTTCTGAACCTGTTCAAAATAATATGCAGGAACCTCGTAGGTCAGAAAGAGTACCTAAACCACCAGAAAGATACGTGAGACATATTAATATGGATGGTTCAAGGATACTCTACAATGAGGATGATGATCCTAAGACTTACCAAGAGGCCATTGAAAGTCCAGAGGCCGGGAAATGGTGGGAAGCCATAAATTCTGAAATACAGTCTATGTACATTAACCAAGTTTGGAACTTAGAAGATTTACCCGATGGTATAGTACCTATCGGCTGCAAATAGATCTTTAAAAGAAAGATCGGTGCAGATAGACATATTGAGACTTATAAAGCAAGATTAGTGGCGAAAGGCTATCGCCAAAGACAAGGTGTTGACTATGACGAAACTTTTTCACCCGTTGCCATAATTAAGTCTATCAGAATTTTTCTCGTCATTGCTGCCTACCATGATTATAAAATCTGGCAGATAGATGTGAAGACTGCCTTCCTCAATGGAAACCTTGAGGAGGAGGTGTATATGACACTACCAGAAAGATTCACATCCAAAGAATCTCTATACATGGTGTGCAAGTTGCAGAGGTCCATTTATGGAGTGAATCAAGCTTCCCGAAGTTGGAACATAAGATTTGATGAGGCGATCAAATCTTATGGCTTCATTAAGAATGAAGATGAGCCCTGTGTGTACAAGAAAAACAGTGGGAGCGCAATCACATTTCTTATTCTTTACGTTGACGACATCCTACTCATTGGGAATGATGTAGGAATGATGTCATCGGTTAAGATATGGTTGTCAAAGAACTTCTCCATAAAGGATTTGGGAGAGATATCTTACGTATTAGGAATACGGATCCATAGAGATAGATTAAAGAAGATGCTTGCTTTAACCCAATCCATGTACATAGAAACTATTGTCAAAAGGTTTGGCATGGAAAATTCTAAGAGAGGTCTCATACCGATAAGACATGGAATTTCACTTTCTAAAGGCCAGTTTCCCAGGACACCTGAAGAGAGGGCTATGATGGATAAGGTCCCCTATGCTTATGCCATAAGCTCTATCATGTATGCCATGCTATGTGCTAGACCTGATGTAACATATGCTCTAAGTGTTACGAGCAGACATCAAGCGAATCCAGGTGATGAACACTGGAAGGCTGTGAAATACATCCTTAAGTACCTAAGAAGAACTAAGGATCTATTTCTAGTCTATGGAGGAGGAGACTTAAAGCTGCAAGGATACACTGACTCGAGTTTTCAGTTTGATCCTGATGACAGCAAGTCAACATCAGGTTTTGTTTTCACACTCAACGGGGGGGCAGTGAGCTGGAAAAGTTCAAAGTAGAAAACTACTGCTGATTCGACAACGAAAGCCAAGTATATTGTTGCTGCTGAAGCCGTCAAGGAAGCTGTATGGATGAAGAAATTCATCAGTGATCGTGGTGTGGTGGAAAGCATATTTGGTCCCATCCCACTGCTGTGTGACTACAATGGGGTGATTGCTTAAGCAAAAGAGCCGAGGTCTCATCAGAAGTCGAAGCACATTCTACGGTGCTTTCATTTGATCAGAGAGATTATAGCTCGAGGAGACGTCATTGTGGAAAGAATTCCCTCAGCCGACAACATAGCATATCTACTAACAAAGCCTTTGTCTCAAATTGTATTAGAGCGTCACTTAGAGAATATGGGTATTCTGTATAAAAGTGATTGACTTTAGTCCAAGTGGGAGATTGTTAGTATTGGATGGCCTATAAGCCAATTCGACACTGAATTATGTTCAGATTATCAATATAATGACATTTTTCATTGTGTATCTTACTTAAGCACTGCTTTTCGAATCACGATGAAGTCCATGAACATATGCATTAATCTTCGGATTTTGATGAGATCATAATTACGGGACCGAAGGTTTATAAACATATGTTTTTAATTGTTACTAGTCATAGGATGTTTACGAAAGATATCAAACTTCCGGATAGACTAGTATAGGTTTCTTCAGCTCATATGATATGGGTGACTGATCCTATAAGTCACTTGTGTGGAGACACTATGCTGGACCTGTAGGTGCTCATTGGCGAATGAGTTCACTGAACTGATCCAACTATGAATCGCTGGATGGTAAACACCTCACTGTTAACCAGCTCGATTCTTTTGTCACGGTTGCGTACATGATCCTTGGACTTGAGACACCAAAGATATCTTGTTGGTAGGTTTCTGAACTTTGACATTGTCTAACGAATCCCTAATCATAGGTTATCAATAAGTCAAGTGGTTGGGTTTAGGAAAATGCCATTGAAGGTAATTGTGTGTTCAATACGAGATCATCCGCACTCGGTAGTTTGAGAGAGAATGTTCCACCAATGATGCACTTAAAGTCCCTGGCCAGGGCAAACTCTGTATCTGATAAGGAGTTATCAGATTCAGATTAGCGGCATCTGATTCAAGTGAATCGATCGGTTAGGGTTTAACAGTAAACCATACCCTAGGTCGATTCGGGAACATTGCACGGATGAAGGATTATATCTACGCGGTAACCATTGACGGAACGGTTCCAATAGAAGGTTGCGATAACCCTAATGCCATCCAGGATCACGCGATGTTGCTTGGCATCCAACGTGATCGGAAGCTCGTCCGAATTTACTATGGGACATTAAATTCGGCTGATTAATTAATATAAGGATATTAATTAACTCAATGGGCTAGTAAAGAGTTACCGAGCTTAATGGGCCATTAACTGGACTGGTATTAGGCCTAGAGGGTCGCACGCAAAAGGTTTTCAAGTCGATGGATAATCCAACAGGATTTCGGATAAGTCTGTGTTTTTATGAAAAATCGCAAATAGACTTATTATAAAAGAACAGATTCTAGGTCGGGGGCCAGCAACCCTAACCTCGCCGCCGCTTTCTTTCTCTCTCCTCTTTACTGGACGTACGATATGAGGCGGCCATCTAGAGGCTCCGCTTCGACTCTCGACTGCTTCGCCTTCCGTCTGACAGAAGATTCTGAATCCGCATGTCGCGGCAAATTACGCGCAACCAGATGGGATCCACGAACGCCGCATTGAGTGAGGAAGCGAGGACGATCCACCGCGAGGAAAACCACGTGGGTACCACTAGAGGCCGGGCACTTGCGCGGCTAGCGGCATCGCTCCGACAGAACTGAAAAACAAACGCGGATTCGAATCCACGTAAGGTAAATCTGATTTACTTTGGTTTAATTTTATTGATCGAATTGGGACGGATCCAATCCCGAATATTTTATTTTCGCTGCGTTTTTCGGTCGGATCTCGACACAGCGAACCTTACAGGTAGGTCTCTGAACTTTGTCCTTGATTAACAAATCCCTAACCATGGGTTATCTATAAGTCAAGTGATCGGGCTCAGGGAGATGCCTTCGAAGGTAATTGTGTGTTCAATACGGGATAATCCGCTCTCGATAATAGGGGAGAGAATGTTCCAGAAATGATGTGCTTAAGTCTCTGGCTAGGGTAGACTTTGTATCGGATAAAAAGTTATCTGATATAGATTAGCGGTATCTGATTTAAGTGAATCAACCGGCTTGGTTTAACAGTAAACCATACCCTAGGTCGATTTAGGAACATTGCACGGATGAAGGATTATATCCGCATGATAACCGATGATGGAACGGTTCCCATAGAGGGTTGCATAAATCCCAATGCCTTTCGGGATCACGTGATGTTGCTTGGCATCCAACGTAATCGTAAGCCCATTCGAATTTATTGTAGGACATTAAATTCGGCTGATTAATTAATATAAAGATATTAATTAATTCAGTGGGTCCATAAAGAGTTACTGGACTTAATGGGGCATTGACTGGACTGGTATTTAGGCCTAGAGGGTCACACATAAAAGATTTTCAAGTCAGTGGATTTTTGACGGGGTTTCGGATAAGTGTGGGCTTTTCTGAAAAACCGCAGATCACTTATTATAAAGTAATGTTGCTTGGTCAGGGGCAGACAACCTTGACCTAGCCTCCCCCCTCTCTCTCCTCTCTCTCTCTGGGCAGCCCCCCCACTCTGGCTGGCCCTGGAGACTCCGCTCGAACTCCCGCCTGCTCTATCTCCCATCCGACAGAAATTCTGAATCCGCATGTCGCGGCAGATTACGCGCAGCCAAACAAGGTCTGCAGACGCTGCAACGAGTGAAGAAGTAAGGACGATCCACCGAGAGGAAAACCGCGTGGCTACCACTAGAGGCTGGGCACCTGCGCGGCTTGCGGCATCACATCGACAAAACGGAATGAACGCAAATTCGAATCTACGTAAGGTAAATCCGATTTACCGTTTAAGTTTTGTTTATCGGAATGGGACAGATCCAATTTTATTTTCCATTACGTTTTCCCTCGGATCCGACACAACGAACCCAACAGTGGTATCAGATATAGGTTCCGCTATGTTCTTCGCCGTTTCGGTCTCCGGATTGTCATTTTTATAATATATTCCATGCTAGTTTTTTATTTTAATTGCATGATCCATGTTCATTAGATGAACGTGATTAATTAATAGTAATTTATTGCATTAAATTCGGATTTTTTCTATGTGCGTTTCATGTTCATCGTTTGGCGAAGAACGGGTACGAATCGGGGTCTTCACAGGCACCCCAACAGTTGGGGATTGCTCACCGGAGTTTTGAATCCCTCCTTGGGGATCACCGGCCACCGACCGGCGACAAAGAAGGCCACAACTGACCCCTTCTCCTCATCCATCTTCCTGCTGGTTCAGTTGGGGGGGGGGGGGGGGGGGGGAACCGCCAGCGACCAGGGGTCACTGGTGCCGTTGCCGGTGGGCATCGGACGGCCTCCCATGGGGCAGGGCCCCGTCGGCTGACGCCTGCAGGGTAGGCTGCCACCAGTAGGGTGCCGCCCCCTTCACCCTGCGCAACTAGGGTTTCCCTAGCTGTGTCAGGTGAAGGGGGTGGGCCCATCGGGCCGGATGTGGTCCGGCCCCTGGGCCGAGCCCAGTCGGTGCCTGGCTCGGGCCCACACCCGCCCCCCTTTATATCCCCTATTTCTTATTTGCTGCCCTTTTCAATTACATAATTTGATTTAAATTTAAAATGAGATTTTTTAATTAAATTAAATTATGTTTTATAATTTTTAAAGGCCAGTAAATAGATTTAACTATTCTAGGGATATTTAACAAATGTTGCTAATTAATCTAATTGTTAGATTAAGGGATATTAAAGATAGTTAATTTAATTTCTTTAATATCAATAATTTTAGCCTACATGGAATATTATAAATATGTCAATTTAGAGTTTTTGCACATGTGATGTGATTTAATTGCTTATTTAAATTTGATTTTAAACTAGCATGTTAAAACAAAATAAAAATCTTTTCGAAAATACAAATCCAAATTTTGTTTGGTCCCTGATTTATGAAACCAAATTATATATTTTTGAAAATTCTAGCGATGTGATGTGCTAATTCATGTGTGGTTTGTTTAATTAAAAATTGCACGGTGGTCATGGATAAGCACAAGATATAATTTCATGTGATGATGTGTGGATATGGATCGATGGTATATAGGTGTTTGGATTATTATTAATTGTTAATAAATAGAGATTTGCGTACCTCTTCCTCTTTCATATTCTATTGTATCTCTACCTCTCTCCTTGATGTACTCGCCATAAGGTTTCTTTAAATTATCATATAAATTATGAATTTATAATGTAATTTGATCGAGGTGACTGAGCGTGGAGCAAGGATGATCCACAAATGCAACCAAGAAGGAAATGAAGGAGTTCATTCAGCCTATGAGTTTGCGGACTCATGATATAATTGTTATATTGTGTATGTGTGTGTGTGTATCTTACTGTATGGCCAAACCACAGTGCTATCCATGACCACACCATGACATGTATGCGATGCGTGTATATTTCTTTTGATTACGAATCAAATTATCTAGGTTATTAGTATATATAATATATGCGATATATTTAAATACTATCACCTAGGATGAGACCAAAAACAAATAAAATAAAACCTTCATTATAAAGTCTAAGCCGTAGCGCGAGTCATTAAGAATGCACTGCGTGGCTCTCCATCAATATAGTTTTTAAAACTTAATTCAGTGGTGGCATTTTCTACGTGTTTACCCGAGATTTGCCATCACCCGGGGACTATATTCCTACTCTACTCTATCACGTATTGATGGTAAAGCTTAGACCAGACATAATGGTCTTCTATGTTTATCCGGAACCATTAATAACCTGGGAGCCAAAATAAGATCGGATATTGCAAGGAGTTGCAATTACCGTGAGATAGTTGCTTTGAGATAGCAGTATGATACTATGTATTTACCCGAGGTCATACTGTGATACTTGAATATTCTGATCCCCACTAGGAGACAGTCGGTATCTCCCGTTTTATATACCTGAAGGTTATACAGTCCGACGAAAATTAGTAGGAGTAAAACTAGATAATAAAGTCTATATCTTGTTTCCATTAATAACTAAATTTCTGCTAATTAAAATTTGATTATCTCCTGTAAGCTAAAATGTCGCACCATAACCCGTTGCGTGGCATACTAGTTGCCAATCATTTGACAGGCCCTAATTACCTAGACTGGCTCAGGAATATGAAGATTGTCCTCAGATCTAAGCAAATTGCATATGTCATGGATGAAGAACCTCCTACTGAACCAGCATTAGATGTCCTAGAGGAGGACATACTGACATATGAGAAATAGAAGGAAGATTCCACTATGGCCTAATGCTACATGCTAGCCTCTATGAGCAATTGTAGAGGCAGCATGAGGAGATGGATGCTAGATCCATCATGATCTATTTGAAGGAGCTATTCAGTGAGCAGAGCAGAATCGAAAGATATGATATATCTAAGAATCTGTTCAAGGCTCAGATAGCAGGGGGATCTTCAGTACTGACTCATGTGCTGAAGATGATAGAATGGGTGTAGAGGCTGGATGCTTTTGGGGTCCCACTTCTCAAAGAGATGTATACATACCTTGTGTTATCTTTACTTCCACAATCATATGCTTAGTTCATAGTTAGTTTTAACATGAACAAGATCCTGACCACTTTGATTGAATTACTAAATATGCTGAAGACTGCAGAGGAGAACCTTGTGAAGGAAAAACCCCAAGTCCTCATGGTTCGTAAGACCAGCCGAAAGATATTGGTAGTTTAAGCCTTTAAGAAAGGTAAATGTAAGAATCAGAAGAAGTCAAAAGTTGTCAAGAAGGATAAGGACAAGAGTGCTGACAAGGGTGAATACTTCTACTGTTATCAGAAGGGCCACTGGAAGAGAAATTGCAAAGAATACCTTAAAGATAGGGCTCAAGAAACTATGAAGCAGTAAGACGCTTCAGGTATCTATATGATAGATTTAAGCTTGTCAATCAGAGATTATACATCATGGGTATTAGATACTGGATGTGTTTCTCATATCTGCAATTCTGTACAGGTACTGACGAGAAAACGTAACCTGAGGACCGACGTGGTGGAGCTGAGGCTAGGTAATGGCGCAAGAGTTGTGATGATCGCTGTAGGGACAGTGAAGCTAAAGCTACCATTCAGAGACACTTTTTCATTAGATGAATATTATTATGTATCTAGCATAATAAGGAATATTATTTCTATTTGATGTTTAGATAGAATTGGGTACATTTTATCTATTGGGAACAATTGTTGTTTAATTTATTTCAGAAATAAATTAATACCTTCTGCTTCATTATCCAATGGATTGTACCTATTGAATGTATCTCACAATAATTTACATATCGGTTCTTTAACTGAAAGAAATAAGTATGAAGTGAACAAAGCCTACCTATGATATTGTAAGTTTGGTCACATTGGTGAAAATAGACTCCAAATGTTGTATAAAAATGGATAGTTAGATCCATTTGATCATGAATCGTATGTAACCTGTGAGTCATGTTTGATGGGTAAAATGACAAAATCTCTATTTACTGGAACTGGAGAACGAGCCAAAGAGATATTGGAACTAATACATTCTGATGTATGTGGTCCTATGTCAACCCAAGCTATTGGTGGTTTCTCCTATTTCATTATGTTCACTGATGATTTATCAAGGTATGGTTTCATATACTTCAATTGTATAAATCAGAAGTTTTTGCGAAATTCAGAGAACTTAAGAATGAAGTGGAGAAACAACTGGAAAGAGCATCAAAGCCATCCGATCTGATCGTGGTGGGGAATACTTGAGTGCAGAGTTCACGAAATACTTAAAGGATAATGGTATCCTTTCTCAGCTTACACCTCTTTATACGACTCAAATGAATGGTGTATCAGAAAGGAAGAATCGTACATTAATGGAAATGGTGTGATCGATGATGAGTATGTCCAAATTACCACTGTCCTTATGGGAATATGCACTTAGCTCGATTATGTATATCCTGAACAAGGTACCCAGCAAGTCTGTAGCATCCACTCCATATGAGATATAGAATGGAAGGAAACTAGACCTTAAACATGTTCAAGTCTGGGGATGTCCTGCTTATATCAAAAGACATGATGCAGATAAGCTGAAGTCCAGAACTAACAAATGCAGATTTGTGGGATATCCGAAGGAAACTTACAGATATTACTTTTATTATCCTGACGAACAAAAGGTGTTTGTAGCCAGGAGAGCTGTCTTTTTTAAAGAAGATTATATTCTCCAAAAAGACAGTGGGATTAAAGTAATTTTAGAAGAAATTTTAGAACCACAAACTGTCAATGGTTCATCAGATGAATTGTCAGTTTCTGAACATGTTCAAGAAAGTAAACAAGAACCTTGTAGGTCAGAAAGAGTACCTAAACCACCCGAAAGATATATAGGACATATCAATTTGGATGGTTCTAGGATACTCTATAATGAGGATGATGATCCTAAGACTTACCAGGAAGCCATTGAAAGTCCAAAGGCCGGGAAATGGCAAGAAGCCATGAATTCTGAAATTCAGTCCGTGTACATCAACCAAGTTTGGAACTTGGTCGAATTGCTCGAGGGTATAGTATCCATCGGATGCAAGTGGATCTTTAAAAGAAAGATCGGTGCAGATAGACGAATTGAGACTTATAAGGCAAGATTAGTGGCGAAAGGATATCGTCACAGGCAAGGTATTGACTATGACAAGACCGTCTCATCTGTTGTCATTATTAAGTCTATCAAAATTCTTCTCGCTATTACACATTACCATGATTATGAAATCTAATAGATGGATGTGAAGACGGCCTTCCTCAATAGAAATCTTAAGGAAGAGTTGTATATAATACAACCAGATGGCTTCACATCAAAGGAATCTCCAAATATGGTATGCAAGTTGCAAAGGTTCATTTATGGACTGAAGCAAGCTTCCCGGAGCTGGAACATAAGGTTTAACGAAGCGATAAAATCTTATAGCTTCATTAAGAATGAAGATGAGCCTTGTGTGTATAAGAAAAATAGTGGGAGCGCAATCACATTTCTAGTCCGTTATGTTGATGACATCCTACTCATTGGGAATAATGTAGGGATGATGTTATCTGTAAAGGTTTGGCTGTCTAAGAACTTCTCCATAAAGGATTTAGGAGAAGCATCTTACATATTGAAAATGTGGATCTATAGAGATAGATCAAAGAAGATGCTGGCTTTAACTCAATCCATGTACATAGAAACTATTGTCAAAAGATTTGGCATGGAAAATTTCAAAAGATGTTTCATACCGATGAGACATGGAATTTATCTCTCTAAAGGTTAGTCTCCAAAGACTCCTGAAGAGAGGGTGATGATGAATAAAATTTCCTATGCTTCAACCATAGGTTCCATCATGTATGCCATGCCATGTACTAGACCTGATGTAGCATATGTTCTGAGTGTTACGAGCAGACATCAGGCAGATCCAGATAATAAACACTGGAAGGCTGTAAAATGTATCCTTAAGTACTAGAGAAGAACTAAGGATATGTTTTTGGTCTATGGAGGAGGAGACTTAAAACTGCATGGATATACTTACTCGAGTTTTCAGTCTGATCCTGATGATAGCAAGTCGACATCAGTTTTGCTTTTACACTCAACGGGGGAGCAGTGAGCTGGAAAAGTTCCAAGCAAGAAACCACTGTTTATTCGACAATAGAAGCTGAGTACATTGCTGCTGCTGACGCCGCCAAGAAAGCAGTCTAGATGAAGAAATTCATTAGTGATCTTGGTGTAGTAGATAGCATTTTTGGTCCTGTCCCACTGTTGTGTGACAACAATGGGGTGATTGCTCAAGTGAAAGAGCCGAGGTCTCATCAGAAGTCGAAGCACATTATGTGGCGCTTTCATCTGATCAGAGAGATAATAGCTCAAGGAGATGTCATGGTGGAAAGAGTTTCCTCAGCCAACAACATAGCAGATCCACTGACGAAGCCTTTATCTCAAAATGTTTTTGAGCGTCGCTTAGAGAATATGGGTATTCTATACAATAGCGTTTGGCTTTAGTCCAAGTAGGAGATTGTTAGTATTAGAGGGCCTACAAGCCAATCCGATACTGTGTATTATTCAGTTTATTAATTTAATGGCAATAATTCATTGTGTATTTAATTCGACTTCTGTTTGTCATGTCACGATGAAGTCTATAAACATGTGCAATGGTCTTCTTATTATGATGAGATCATAATTATGAGACCGAAGACTTATAAACACATGTTCTTAATTATTCCTACGGAGGATGTTCGAGAATGACATCAAACATCCGAATAGACTAGTATAAGTTTCTTCAGCTCATATGATGAGCGTGACTGATCCTATAAGTTACTTGTGTGGAGACATTAAGCTAGACCTATAGGTTCTTATTGGTGAATGAGTTCATTGAACTGATCTGACCATGAATCGCTGGATGGTATCTACCTAACTGTTAACCAGCTAGATACTTTTGTCACGGTTGCGTAGATGGTCCTTGGACCTGAGAGACTAAGGATACCTTGCTGTTAGGTCTCTGAACTTTGACCTTGATTAACGAATGCCTAACCAAAGGTTATCTATAAGTCAAGTGATCAGGTTCAGGGAGATTCCCTCGAAGGTAATTATGTATTCAATACAGGATCATCCGGTCTCGATAATAGGAGAGAGACTGTTCTAGAAATGATGTGCTTAAGTCCCTGGCCAGGGCAGACTCTGTATCAGATAAAGAGTTATCTGATATAGATTAGCGGCATCTGATTCAAGTGAATCGGCCGGCTAGGGTTTAACAGTAAACCATATCCAAGGTCGATTCGGGAACATTGCACGGATGAAGGATTATATCCACGTGGTAACCGATGACCGAAAGGTTCCCATAGTGGGTTGCATAAACCCCAATGACTTCTGAGATCACGCGATGTTGCTTGGGACATTAAATTCGGCTGATTAGTTAATATAAGGATATTAATTAATTCAGTGGGTCCGTAAATAGTTACTGGACTTAATGGCCTATTAAGTGGGCTGGTATTTAAGCCTAAAGGGTCGTATGTAAAAGGTTTTCAAGACGATGGATTTTTGACGGGGTTTTGGATAAGTGTGGGTTTTTCTAAAAAACTGTAAATCACTTATTAAAAAAGGTTTTCCGCAGATGCTGCAACAAGCGAGGACGATCCACCGAGAGGAAGACCGCGTGGATACCGCTAGAGACCGGGCACCTGCGCGGCTCGCGGCATCACACTGACGGAACCGAACGAACGCGGATTCAAATCCACACAAGTTAAATCCGATTTATTGTTTTAAGTTTTGTTTACCGAAACGGGATAGATCCATTTTTTTTTCCACTGCGTTTTCCCTCGGATCTGACACCGTGAAAGCAACATACTATCACCCAAGGGAGACTAAGATGAAAGTTATAAAAAACTCTCGACAAACTCTAAGCCATAACATGAGTAGTTGAGAACTTACCGTGTGGTCCTCTATTGTCATTCATAGGATTCAAATTACTTTAGACATGTTTGTTGTACTATCTATAAGCCTATCTATTCGTCAAGAGAGACTGTGACCATGGTATCATATACCTTTTGATCGGGGTAGAGGAACCATATAGCCTTGTTATGCTATTTATAAGGGCTATACGCAAATGTATGTCCGTCTCGTAACGATGGTAATACTTAGACCATAATTAATAGCTTCTTGTGCTATCCACAAGGGTATTAAACTTTTAGTGGCCAAAGCTATGATAAGGTATTATAAGGAGTTGCAAGTACCATAGGATGTGTACTCTTTGATTGTATTACAATTTCTTATGCTATCCACAAGGCTATACTATAAGTTATTGAGATTTTGATCCCCGCTAGGAAACAATCAACATTTCCCGTTCTGTATATCCGAGGGTTATATAGTCCATTGAAAATTAGTGGGAGTAAAACTTGATTAAAAGATCATATCTTGTTTTAAATTTTCATAATTGAACATCTACTAATTAAATTTTATTTGTCTCCTATAGTCAAGAATATCATCAAATAACCCACTATGTGACATACTTGATGGCAATTGTTTGACAGGCCCGAACTACTCAGGTTGGCTCAGAAATTTAAAGATTGTCCTCAGGTCTGAGCCAATTGCCTATGTCCTGGAAGATGATCCTCCTATTGAACCAACATTGGATGTCCTTGAAGCAGAGATAATCATCTATGAGAAGTGGAAGGAGGACTCCACTCTGGTACAATGTTATATGCTTGCCTCTATGAACCATGAGTTGCAGAGGCAATATGAGAACATGGATTGTAAGGACTGAGGTTTCAGATCCAGTTGTTGGGTCGGTTTCGGTGTCGGACCCCTTTAGATGGACCATTGTGGGACTGGGGCTTGGCTTCTGTTTGGTGTCTCGCGTGTGCGACGCCATTCTGAATGGCATTAGCCTGGGGACACGCCATTTAAAAGAGCTGCTACTTTGCCGCGTAAGCTAGCGTTGGGGCATGTGCGTATGGCCCAGTCTCATCGTTTGATTGGTGTCGTGCGTGGTAGATGCGATTCAGAGATTTGTTAGTGAACGACCCCTATCCTATGGCCTGAATGGTGTCTTCCTAGAACGACGCGATTTAGGCTTGTTCGGTTTGACGCTCAAGCCTTCCCTCCTTTCTCTCATTTCTCTCATTCTCACTCTCTCTCCTCCCTCTCTCTGACCCTCTCCTTCCCTCCCTCTTTCCCTTCTTTCTCTTCCACCACTCCGACGCCCCTCTACCTCCCACCACTACCACCATCATCTCTTCCGCAATATTGCACTCTCCGGACGGCGGCTAACGTCCCTGTAGAGTGACGGCGTCCTCAACGGTACCGACGGCAGCCTGTGGCGTAATGGTTCAGCGGCAAGGAGCAAGGAGGAGCTCAAGCTAAACTGGTAGGGTGACGATCCTCGTTGTGTTTTGTTTAAAACCATGATTTTCCCATTTTGAAGCATGCGATGTGTATAGAGATTTTTGGGTAGAGAGAGCATGTTTTAAGAGATTTTTAATGAAAATGGACCTTTTATTTATGAAATGGGGTTTAGTGTGTTTCAATTGGTTATTTGATTTCTTCCCTTATCTTCTTGCATTTTGGGTGTTTTTGAGGGAGAAGGGACCCCGATTTTGGCTCAATGGAGACCAGAGGATCCTTCAGTTTTGGACGTTAAATGGCGCCGAGATCAGGTGACGTCATTATCGACCATGGCCGACGCGATTTACGGCCCATTTTCTCGGACCCCGAGGCCAGTGCGGGGATAAAGAGCCGAATAGCGTCGCCCATGGGTGACTCCATTCAGGCCAGTATCCTCTGGGTCCCAGTGCCGCAGAACATAGAACCTGTTTAGAGGTCTTGAATGACGTCGGCCACGGGCGACGCCATTCAAGACAGAACCTCTAATTAACATGTGTTTACAATGTTAGATAGTTTGGTTAAATGCATGTTTGAAGTCGTACATCAAGGCCGAGGATTTCTACATAATCGGATCGCATTGTATTGTGTTTTGTGCGATCGTGGACCTAGAGTGACAATTGATAGTGCTTAGGTACCCTGTGTCGGGGTGAGAGTGGCACAGTGCTGGTGTGGGAGTGGCAGGGTTATGCCTAGTAGGTGAGGGTCACTCGGTGAACCCTGGGGTATAGCTAGTGTTGGGATGCAGGCGGGACGCGACAAATGCAACGAAAATAGAGAATAAAATCCCGCCCGTTGCCCGCAGTTCCAATTCGGAACGAAAAATTAAAATCAAAAATTCTGGGTCGTGTGATCATATCACCTTCCGCGGATTCGAATCCGTGACCATTTCAGTTCCGTCGAGGCGATGCCGCTAGTCGCACAAGCGTCCGACCTCTAGCAGTATCCACGTGATCATCAGCAGTATTTCGTCCTCGCTCCTTCATCCAGATCATTGTGCTCACTGAAGAATCCTCGCCGCAACGTTGTCCGGATCACCCGAACGAGAAGTCCCAACTCTCGAAAAGTGCACACCGCGGAGATGGGAAGTCTCCCGCCTCTTTGAGGGGCACCCAGAGGAGGAGAAGAGAGAGAAGGGGACGACCAACCTTGAGAGCTCCTAGAGCTTGGCCCAGGGTTTCTCAACAACGCATATATATATATATATATATATATATATATATATATTAAGTCGGCGCGACTTTTCACAAATGTCCTCGAGTTAATATAAATCCCACTTATGTACCACCGATCGAGAATCTGTTTACCTGTAACCCTCTAGGCCCATTAACCAGTCCGATTTTTAGCCCGTTAAATCCAATAGCAATTTATTGACTTATAGTAATTAAGAAATATATAATATTTAATTGATTACTTAACCGAATTAACATCTCATGTAAATTCGGTCGGACTTTCAATCAAGTTGGGTGCCAAGCAACACCGCATGACCCTGGAAGGTAATGGTGTTCAGCAATCCACTCATGGAACCTGTCTGTCCACAGTTACCGCATGGTTATAATCCTTCGTTCACACAATGCTCTCGAGTTTACTTAGGGTATGGTCAACTGTCAAACCCTAGGTGGTCAACTCACTTGAATCAGACTCTGCTGTATAATATCCGAAAACACTTTTTTTGATATTGTGTCTGCTCTAGCCAGAGAGTCCTGCAGATCTATTCTAGAACATTCTCTCTCTAGTTACCTGAGAGCGAATGATCCTATATTGAACACATAATTACCTTCGAAGGTCTTCTGCTGGACCCGATCCTTGACTATTAGAAATCCCATGGATAGGGATTCGTAAGCCAAGGTCAAAGCACATAAGTATACCGAAAAGGTGTCTTTGGTGTCTCAAGTTTAAGGATCAACCACGCCACTGTGGCGATAAATCAAGTCAGTTGACAGTCAGGTAAATTACCATTCGGTAATTCATATCGGATCAGTTCAGTGAACTCATTCCTCAATGAGCACCTACAAGTTCACCATTGTGTCTGCACACAAGTGACTAACGAGATCAGTCACCCTCATCATATGAGCTGGAATAACCTGTACTAGTCTTACCGAATGTTAGATATCATTTTCAAACATCCTATGAGTAGGAACAATTAAGAATATGTGTTTATAAGTCATCAGTCTCATTATTATGATCTCATCATAATCTGATGACTATTGTACATATTCAAGGACTTCATTATGCGTAATTATCAATATGTCAATCTACATACTGAAATAAATGTCATTTATTAGTGAACCAGATTGTAATAGGTGCCTTATGATGGTCTTAGAGGACACCTATATCCATCAATCTCCTACTTGGACTCGAGCCAATCACCTTCGCATTTGATCTCCATCAAATGTAGGTGATGCTCACATAAAGTTTGTGACTAAGGCTCTATCGGGGATCTGCTAAATCATCCATAAGTGGAATAATTTCCATTACGTTATTTCCTCTTATTCCTTCGTCTCCAAACTTGCGAAAGAGCCTTAGAATGTTTTAACAACTTCTGATGAGACCATGGCTCATCTACAAATTTGATCGGTCCCACTGTTGTCCTACAACAACAGGACGGGACCGAAGACCTTTTAGAACTATATCTTGTTCGAGGATGAACTTTTTTATCCATACTGTTCTAATAACAGTGTCAACTGTTTATGTTGTCATTTTAATATTGAGTTCTGGGTTGGAACCCTTCTAATCCACACATACTGTTCTGTCAACAATATCTAATTGTAATCATGTCAGTAGTGGTTTCTAGCTTGGAACTCTTCCAATCCACTACTTTCTGATTAAAAGTTAAAATTCAAGTCTAATTTGAAATTTGAGTTAGTATGACTCATGGTTTCAAATCATCATCTCCATATACAGGAGTGTAACCTTAGTACTTCTCAAGTACTTAGTGATATATTTCACTCCTTCTATCAAGGTTCTCCTATATCCTTCAAGGATCCTTTCCTTAAAGTAATAAATTCCATGTCTCAACAATTCAAACTTATTATGGAATTTATCATGTCAAACATTTTTGACATACAGGTTAATTTTAATCGATAGTAACATCCTTCTCGATCTATTTTAATAGATTCATATTCTCAATACGTAAGATGTTGCATCCGAACTTGTCATGGAGAATTACATACATAATAATACTTTTACTGATGGTAACATTCTAATGTCATTCCCAATAACATTGATGTTACTATAAAAAAGCATCAATTAAGCGACCGTGCTCCTACTGTCCTCTTTGTACACACATATTTCGTAGTCATTCTTAATGATCACTTTGTGTTTGACCATGAGGTCAAAACTCTGATTTCAACTTTAGGAAGTTTCAGTTTGATTCAAAATTAATTTTTGAAATCCATAACATACTTCCTGGATATTCTAAAAGCTTTAAAGTTGTATCATATACACATTTTCCTCAATCACATTGAGGGAATGCTTTTTAATATCAAACTTCCATCTCATCATCATGATAGGCAGTATTGACAAGTAAAATTCTAATAAACTTATTAATGGTAACCACTGAGAAAAACTTGTCTAAGTCAACACTTTGACCAAAACTATTTCCTTCAGTTTGTCATACAAGTTTTAACAGTCTATCTTCACGAATCTTCATTCTGAAGATTTATTTGCCTCTGACAGGTACAATACCCTCAAGCAATACCATCAAGTTCTGAACTTGTTAGGTGTTAGGGACTATGACTAAGCTTAGAATTCTTAACTCATTTTGTCAATCCCAAAATTGTTAAGAGCTTTCTCATAGATTTTAGATCATAATCTACATCTTTGAGCTCCCTTCATTTTGCTATCTCTGATATGTCAAACATATCTTTCTAGCCATTTTAGAGAATCTTAAATATCTATGAAGCTCCTTTATGTGTGTCTTAAATGGTTCTAAATAATCAAAGATTATCTAATAATCTTGTGTTAATTTGTGGGTTTAGAATATCTTTTACTTTCATCAACTCCCCTTGTTTTCTCTGAAGACATATTCCTTATCATAGCTTTCAAGATGATAATTATTTTATTATCGTCTGACCGATAAATATAATATCCAAACTCTTTGGACATCTCATAAATTCATGTCCTTTTGGATTTAATTTTTTTGTATCATGTCTTTCCTAAAAAGACTAGGATATTACTTGACTTTAATATACTTAAAATCAGGTTTGTTTATAATTCACATCTCATATAAATTATCGTATCTCTATATCTTATATGGATATACTGACTTATTTGGAACCATATGTAAAGTATGGACATCTAATATTCATACTTATATATATATACAAGGATATAAGAGTTAGGTAAATCTTATTATATTTATAACACTATATCCAATAGTGTTATTCCTCATTATACCATATTGCTATGATATACAATGAGGATAAATCGAGAGAGGATATAATTATCCTTTTAATGACTTGTGTGAATCCCGTACTCAAGTATTAATTTCTTTGATCAAATCAAAGAGTTTTAGTACTCTTTTCAGTTAGTCACTTCATCTGGATCTGTTATATCTTAATCTCTCAGATGCATTTGACTTGTACTTCAGCAAGTACATATAGCCGAATCTTTCCATGAGTTAATCATTAAGGTAAGTCAATAGAAGTGATTATCTCTTTGGTCTAAAGAAAATATTAGACTATTTACATCAGCATGTATAAGCTCCAATAATTTCTTATCCACAGCCTAGTGTACAATGCCATAGATAATCATAATTTACTAAGGTTCACTTTGTTTGCAAAATAACTTAAATCAGAATAAGGTTTTGGAGATTTCTTAAACCAGAATAAGAGGTATTTTGATTTGGTAAATTGTTGGTATTCCACCCAGAATAAGGAGAATTACACTACGCTATTCCAGTTGATTTGGTAGGAATAAGTAAAATAAGGAGTGAAATAAAGGGTAAAATTAGGGGAATGGGGGAATTAGGTATTCCAGGTAGAGTTTGGGGAATTAGGGGAATTAGAGGAATTAGGTATCTCCGCAATCAAATGAGAATAAGACCTTTATACTGGTTATTCCGGTCCTATTCCACGAACAAAGTGAGCCTAAGTACTTTTCTATAGGAGACTTGTGAACATTTATCAGATAATATGTCACATCAAGAATCTATAGTACATTGATTGATTTTAAAATCTCTCATGTTATTTCTAAAACCATATGGAACAACACTTGTTCCTTCTCAGTCAATGTTATTCACTTTTTCAATTCTTGATTATTAATGGAACTAAATAATAATTATTCAGTTTCATATTAGTCTCCTAAAGATATACAAAGATTTACTGTCTGACAGTAACCTATGCATCTTTTAAAATTATTGTTGAGTCTAACTCAACCCTTTCATACTCTCGATTTCCTTTTACTTGTTTAAGTCTGCACTCTATTGCAGACATGAGAATCATTTCTAATATCTCATATTTGAGATACTAATTCTCCAATAGACATGCAAAAGTGGATAATAAGAACACCCGAAACTTCTTACAAGTTTCATATTCTTATTGTCCTTTTTCAATATCCTAATCATTAGTTGCGATGGGAGAACTATTCCTTCTTTTTTTCAGCTGGCTTACCTTTATCCATCTTAGGTGTGGGTTTGACCGTTTAACATCTTATCTCTGTAGTGCTAAAAAAGGGTGTGTGTTCATCATGTTATTATGTGTTTACTATGATTAACAATATGAAAGAAATTGTGATCGCCAGAATCCGAGGGCTTCAGAGGAAAAGTGATCGCTTACTAACCTTGCTAATCGGGAAAGTGTGGGGTTCTTTTGTTCCTCTCTTTCGGCCGACCAAAAGAAAAGAGCCTTCTTTTTTTTTTTACTCTTATTCTTTGGGGTGTTTCTTCCTCCGTCTAAACTCCAAGCTTTCTTCTAAATCTCCTTCAAACTTTTGAAGAAAGATTGAAAACAAAAAAAAACAAATAGATTAGAACTAAAGAGAGGTAGTATCTATTATATCCAACAAAATTATCATACAACTAAACCAAAGAACTCACTTGTTTTGTGTTCTTTTAAACCCCTAAAGGATGTATAGGCATGGAAAGGATGAAGTAAATGTGTGTGATGAATTGATGCAATGAAGAACTATATGAAAACAGAAATTTAAACTATATAAATCTTATCAAAATTCAAAGGAAAAAGATCAAGCAGAGAGGAAAAGGATGGCCCCTCCATAGCCTTGATCTTCAATGGGCTTCAAAGGGTGAAAAGGATGAAGAAGATCAAGCTTTCCTTGTTGTCCACATTCTTCTTCTTGAGGGTCTTCAAAATTCTTGTTGTAAGTTCCAAATTCTCCAATAGCCAACCTTTTTGAAGGCCAATGTCTATACGTATTTATAAGAAGTGATTCAAGGGTATTTTGGCCTTTAAAGGATTCTCCCACGGCTCGGACTTATCCTGGATGATCATGAAGGGAATTGGAAACCCTTCCAACCTCTGGAATCGGATTATCTCGACCAAATCATGTTTATCATGAAATTCTTAAAATGCGTCGTTCAAGGAGGACACCCTTTTAGTTAATTAACGCGGCCAGAATAGACATAAATCCGGAAAAAGAAATCGAAAACAATTAGGAAACATAAAAGACGTCGTCCACGCGCAATGTTCTTTAGATAACTTAGGAAATTAACTAGAATTAGAAATCGTAAACCTAGGCAGATTAGGACATAAATGGCGTCTTCCATAGGCGACGCTATTAAGTTAAATCCTCCTAAATTTACTAATTTTAATTCCGAATTGATTTATGCTATGAATCCAAATGGCGTTGCGCATGAGCGATGTGATTTAACGAATCTCAAGAGAAAATCAAACAAAATTAATTAATGATTAAGCATTAGACCATTCTGGAGCATTATCATTGTGACATGAAATTTACTCAATATGATGTCAAAATTAGTGTGTCTACAATCTCTAGCCTTTCTCAAAGGCATATCATGAATATCCCTTATTATTGATTTTATCCAAGTAAGACATTTCATGATATCTGACTGTGATAGTGACTATTATATGGCCTTGAAGACATTCTTCAGTGTCTTTTTGCCAATCTAAATTTGAGAAGTATTGGCATCCAGTATGCCAAGTTTCGGATTAATAGATGACATTTTTAATTAATAGAAAAAATAAAATGATTTACACATACAATTCTTATAATTCAATTATGGACTTTTATCATAAACTGTTTTTCACTATTTTTCGACGGACTATATAACCCTCAAGTACATAGAACGGGAGACTCCAATGGTCTCCTAGCAGGGATCATAATCTCAATGACTTGTAGTACAATCTTGTGGATAGCACAGCAAATTGTAATACAATCAAAGAGCACCCATCTCATGGGACTTGTAACTCTTTACAACATCTTATTATGGCTTTAGTCCCCAGAGATTTAATGGCCTTGTGGATAGCACAACAAATCATTAATTATGTTCTAAGCATTACCATCGTTACGTGATGGTCATAGATTTGCATTCAACCCTTGTGGATAGCAAAACAAGGCTAGTTCCTCTACTCTGATCATTAGGCATCTTATGCCATAGCCAGAGTCTCTCTTTACAATTAGACATGTCTTGTGTAGCACAACAAACCTGCCTAAGGTAATTTGAGTCCTATGACTATAACGATGGAGGACTATGCAGTAAGTTCTCAACTACTCACGTTACGGCTTAGACTTTAGTAAGGGTTTTAGATAACTTTTATCTTGGTCTCTTCTTAAGTGATAGTTTATAAATATATCGCATATATCGCATATTCATTATGTGGTCATGGACAACATGGTTATTAACTAGAGCCATACAATTAATCATTACACAAAATATAACAATTATATTCATTAAACGTGCACACACATAGGCTTTGGTGATCTCATCTCCTGACGCCTTCCTGGTTGCACTTGTGGATCATCCTCGCATCTCTTTGGCCAACACGATCAATTACAACTAATATTAAAATTTTGTAATATTTTCAAACACATTAATTGTAAGAGAAAGCCTTATGGCTGAGTACAATAATGGAGGGAGATAAAATGACATAGGAATGATAAAGAGAGAGGGAGGCTCGCAAACCTCATTAATTAACAATTAATTAACCCATATATCACACTCCAAGATAATCCACATTATCATACACCATCATATGATATGAAATTAATTAAGTGCATTTCCATGACCACCACATATTTCAACCATTCACACAAGATCAAACATATCATATGAAGGCTAAAATTTTGAAAAATAATAATTTTGATTTTCTTAAAATTTAGGTACCAATCAAAATTGGATTATTTGGTTTGAAAATCTTATTTTCTAATTTTGCATTTAAATCTAATTTAAAGAATTAAATGCATCAACACGTGTACACAAGACTAAAATTAAAATTCTAAAAAAATTCTATGCATAATTTAGAATATTTTTTAATTAATTAATCTAACACTTAGATTAATTTTAAATCACATTAATAATAATTATTAATACGAAATAATCTAACATTTATATATAATTAAAAATTCCTCAACAACTCTTATAAAAGAATTTCTAATTCCAATTTTTAATTACTTAACAACTCTTTGTTAAGAACTCCTTTATTAAATAATATTTCTCAATAATAATTATTAAGAATTATTTTTCTTTTTTTTAATTAGAACATTTCTAAATAAAATTAGTCTACCAATTAGACTAAATTTATTCTTTTAATAACTTTTATTAAAAGTTACTTTTAAGCAAATTAGATCTTTGAAAACGTTAATTAAGAGATACTTAAGAAAATTAATTAATCATCTTAATGACTATTATTAAGATTTAATTAATCTTTAATAACTTTTATTAAAGTTTATTTCTAAAGAAATAATGAACTCTAGCAATAAGATATTATTAAGAGTTAACTTATCACTTAATAACCTTTATTAAGTGTCCCTTAATTAATAGATAATTTCACAATAACGATTGTTAAGAAATTAAGTATCTGATCACTTAATTAAAATTTACCACATTTGTTAATTAATATTAAGGTCAAAACGTAAAAATTAATTAACAACACTTGTTAATTTAATTTAAGATCACATCTTTATTAAGCCCTCTAATCACTTAGGTAAAAAGAGAATTAACAACATTTGTAAATTTTTATTTAAGATCATAGTTTAAATATAAACCCCTCTAATCGCTTAGGTAAAAAGAGAATTAACAATATTTGTTAATTTTTATTTAAGAACATATCTTAAATATAAACCCCTGTAATCACTTAATTAAAAGTCATTTACAATTAAGATCCTATCTTAGTTATAACTCCTTTAATTACTTAGTTAAAAGCAATTTATAATTAAGATCATATCTTAATTATAACCCCTTTATAACTTAAAATAATAAAATTTAATGTTTAAAACATATTTTAAACAAATTCGATTTCAATTTTAAGTAAAAAAAAAGGGGTGGTGTTTATATTTAAATAAGGGGTTTGGGGTTTAAATGGGCTTGGTTTAAAAAAGGGGTTTAATGGACTTAAAGGGGGGTGTTAAGGCCAAGAGGGCTGGCTTGGGTCCGGCCTGGACCACCCGGGCAGGCCGGCAGAGCCAGAACCCACACGGGTTCTGCGGCTAGGGTTTTACCCTAGCCGCCGCCACCGTTGCTCTCCCCTCTCCTGCCCGACGGCGGTAAGGGAAAGGGAGTGGGGATGGGGCGGCACCTCCTGCCTCCCCAGTGCTTTCGACGAGGCTGGTGAGGGTGGCCGGCAAGGCCGACACCGGCGGAGGCCACAGCAAAACTCCCCTTTCCTCACCGGTTCACCTGACGCCCCTTACCTGGTTGCATCTCCGGTGCAGGAAGGAAGGAAAAAGGGTGGCCGGGAGTTGCAGGGGGGGTTCCCCTCTTTGTCCCCGGCACAGTTTATCTTACAACCTTTGTAAAATAAAGAGAGGGGATGTTCCACCGCCGGCCGCTGGCCAACGCCGCCCTGCAGGGGCCGGCGAGGTCGCCGCCCATCCCAGTCTCATCGGCGATGAGGTTGATGACTAGCGGTGGCCCAAAAAAATCCCCCATTACAAGCCCCTTTGTTTCGGTTCTTCATCCCCATGAAGAACATAACAAAAATTGCTAATAAAAAATTGTTTTTCTTCATAAAAAAATTAAAATTAATTTTTAATGTTCATCACATGAACAATTTCTACGAAGAAAAGCGAATTAAGGCATGTAATTAATTTAGAATGATAATTTTGTCATCCTGAAGTAGATCAGAGTAGAATTTGGCTCTGATGCTACTGTTGGGATCCAGGTGGGACATGACAAACGCAGCAGAAACAAAGAATAAAATCCCGCCTGATGCCAGCAGATCCAATTTGGAACGAAAAACTAAAATTGAAAATTCCAGGTCGTGTGATCACATCACCTTGCGTGGATTTGAATATGCGACCGTTTCAGTTCCGTCAAGGCCATACCGCAAGTCACACAAGCGTCCGGCCTCCAGAGGTATCCATGCGATCCTCTGCGATGGTTCGTCCTCACTCCCTTGTGTAGATCAGTGCGCTCGCTGAAGAATCCTCACCGCAATGTTGTCCGGATCACCAGAGCGGGAATTCCCAACTCTCGAGAAGTGCGTGCGGTGGAGACGGGAAGTCTCCCGGCGCCTCGAAGGTGGCGCCCAGAGGAGGAGGAGAGAGGGGGACGGTCAACCATGAGAGCTCTTGGAGCATGGCCCAGGATTTCTCAACAGTACGTATATATATTAAGTCGGTGCGACTTTTCATAAAAGTCCTCGAGTTATAATCTGTTTGCGTGTGACCCTCTAGGCCCATTAACAAGTCTGATTTTCAGCCCGTTAAGTCCAATATGTAAGGTTTGAGGTTTCGGATCCGGTTATCGGGTCAATTGCGATGTCGGACCCCTTGGTTTGGGCTCTTGTGGGGCTGGGGCATGGGTTCTTTTTCGCATCGAGCTTGCGAGACGCGGTTCAAATGGCGTCCGGTTAGGGGGACGCGTTTTTTAATGTGCCACGTGGGCTGGTTTTGGCCGTGAGAGTACGGCCTCGGTCTTATCGTCTGAATGGCGTCTTACATGGTCGACGCCATTCAGAGTACGACCTTGATTTGTCAGTGTACGACCCCGTCTGGTTGTCTGATTGGCATCGATTTTGAACGACGCATTTTAGCTAGTTTCAGTTTGACCCCGCGAGCCCTCCCTTCTTTCCCTCATTCTCTCCACTTCTCTCTCTCTCCTCTTTCTCTCTGAACCTCCGACGCCCCCTTCCCCTTCTCCTTCCTTTCCTCTCCCCATTCCTCCTCTCCCTCCACTCCATCAACCTCCTAACTTCCACCACTACCACCACCATCTCCTCTGCGGAGCATTTCTCTCCGGACGGTGGCCGACGTCCCGATGGAGCAACGGCGTCCACGGCAATACCGGCGGAGGCTTGTGGCATGGCAGTTCGACGGCTTGGAGCTCGGAGGAGTTCAAGTAACCGGTAGGGTGACGATCCTCGCAGTGTTTTGTTTAAAACCATGATTTTTCCGCTTTGAAAGCATGAAATATGTGTGGGTGCTTTTGGGGTAGAAACCATGTTCTAAGAGGTTCTTTATGAAAATAATTAGGCTTCTCCTCTACTTTCTCCATTTTGACATTTTTGTGCGATTTGAGAGAGAAATCCCACTTTGTAACTCGGGGGAGGCCAGAAGGGGAACCTATCTGTGAGTGTTAAAAGGCGTCTGGGGACAGCGATGCCCTTTAAATGGCGGCTGCCACCCAAGACGCGATTTAGCTCAGATCAGGAAATTCTGTCTCTGTATTGAATGGCGTCTAGGGACAGCGACGCCATTTAAATAGCGATTGCCAAGGGCGACGCGTTTTAGGCCATATTCTGAGGCCAGTTTTTCGTATGAAACAGTTTAGGGGTCTTAAATGACATCGGCATGGGTTATCAACGAATCCCTAACCATGGGTTATCAATAAGTCAAGTGATCGGGTTCAGGGAAATGCCCTCGAAGGTAATTGTGTGTTCAATACAGGATCATCCGCTCTCGGTAATTTGAGAGAGAATGTTCCAAGAATGATGCGCTTAAGTCCTTGGCCAGGGCGGACTCTGTATTAGATAAAGAGTTATCTTATATAGATTAGCGGCATCTGATTCAAGTGAATCGACCGGCTAGTCCATACCCTAGGTTGATTCGGGAACATTGCACGGATGAAGGATTATATCCGCACGGTAATCATTGACGGAAAGGTTCTAATAGAGGGTTGCGATAACCCCAGCGCCATCTAAGATCACGCGATGTTGCTTGGCATCCAACGTGATCGGAAGCCCGTCCGAATTTATTGTGGGACATTAAATTCGGCTGATTAATTAAATATAAGGATATTAATTAATTCAGTGGGTCCGTAAAGAGTTACTGGGCTTAATGGGTTATTAACTGGATTGGTAATTGGGCCGAGATGGTCACACACAAAAGGTTTTCAAGTCGATGGATAATTCGACAGGATTTTGGATAAGTCTGGATTTTTATAAAAAACTGCAAACATGCTTATTATAAAAGAACAGATACTACGTCGGGGGCCAGCAACCCTAACATAGCCGTCGTTCTTTTTCTCTCTCTCCTCTGGGCGTGCGACACGAGGCAGCCATCTGGAGGCTCCGCTTCGACTCCCAAATGCTCCGCCTTCTGTCCGACGGGAGATTCCGAATCCGCATGTCGCGGCGGATTACGTGTAGCTAGACGGGATCCACAAACGCCTCATCGAGCGAGGAGGCGAGGACGATACATCGCGAGGAGAACCGCGTCGATATCGCTAGAGGCCAGGCACTGGCGCGGCTTGGGCATTGCTCCGACAGAACCGGAAAACGAACGCGGATACGAATCCGCGCAAGGTAAATCCGATTTACTCCTTTTTTATTTTAATGATTGAAACAGGATGGATCCGATCCCGAAAATTTTATTCCGCTGCGTTTCTCGGTCGGATCCCGACACAACGAACCCAACAGTGGTATCAAAGCCAGGTTATCACTGTGTTCTTCGCCGTTTCGAATTCTGAAATCTAAATTTTTAGTTATATTCCATGCATATCATACGATTATGTTTAAGAAATAATATTCATGAGATGGATCGAGTTAATTTGATTAATTCATTTCTGCAAAATCGTATTTTCTATTGGGTCTCTTCGTGTTCTTCATGGGACGAAGAACAACGCTTGTGGGGTGAAGTTGGAAAAATCACATGTGATGCGAAGCTGTTGGGAAGGATTTTGGTATGACCAAATGATCCCACTGGCCACCGCCAACATCACCCTTGGCTCCGGTAGGGGCTAGCCGGCGATGACCGGCCGGCAGTAGTCACCCTCTTCCCCTCGGTTATGTGCAGGGATGGGGGATTCGGAGCCCCCTTTTAGGGGCTGGGCAGGGTTGACAGAGCCGTCCGTTGTCGGCGGTATGACCGGTGACCGTCCGGTGCCCTCCCGGCGCCAGGACGGTCGCCCACCGGGGGCTTTCCCCCCTTCCCCCCACGGCTTCCTGTTGCCCAGTGCCGCCGGAGCTGGAGGGGAAGGGGATCGGGCCCGTGTGGCTAGGGTTTCCACATAATTTAAATGTTGAATTGATGATTATTTATAACTAAATAATCTAAGTGTTAGATTTTAATAAGATAATGATTAATCTAGTTGTCTAATGACTTTATTAATCTAATCGTTAGATTAATCTTGTTATATATGCATGGAATATTCTAGATATTTAGTTTTGGAATATTAATGTATATGATGTGTTATTATGTTTGTTTAAATTCGATTTAAGTTAAGCATGCATAAATTGATTTTCGAAAATTCTAAATTCTCCAAAATTTTGCTTGATCCCTGGTTTTATGAAACCTAAAATTATGTATTTTCGAAAATTTTAATTTAGCCATTTGATGTGCTATTCATGTGTGGATTGTTTAATTAAAACACATGGTGGTCATGGACGAGCTTTAATTGTGGATGTGGAATGTGATTGTGTGGTTTATTATTTGTTAATAAATAGAGGTCTGCGAACCTCTCCCTCTCACATTCCAATGTATTTCTACCTCCCTTCCTTTGTATTCGCCTTAAGGCTTCCTCCTTCTATAAATTATCTTGTAATTATGAATTATGATGTAATTTGATCGAGGCGGTTGCGCGTGGAGTGAGGATGATCCACAAATACAACTAGATGAAGATGAAGGAGTTCATTAAATCTATGAGTTTGCAGACTCATGATATAAACTGTTATATTGTGTGTGTGTGCGTGTTTGACTGTCTGGCTCAAGTCAAACCGCAGTGTCATCCATGACCACACTAATAACATGTATGTGATGCGTGTGTTTCTATTTTGATTGTGAATCAAATTAGCTAGGTTATTAGTATAAATATATATTCGATATATCTAATACTATCGCCTAGGATGAGACCAAACTAATAAATAAAACCTTCATAACAAATTCTAAGCCATAGCGCGAGTCATTGAGAATGCACCGTATGGTAGATACTATGTGTTTATCCGAGGTTTGCCATTATCTGTTGAGAGGACTGTTGACCATAGCATTAGATGCCTATGGATAAGAGTAGAGGAACGATATGGTTATCCACGTGTTTACCAGGAAATTATATTTTTACTCTACTCTAGGATTCATGCTGTGATGCTTGGAGATTCAGTTCCCCCCTAGGAGATAGTCGGCGTCTCCTGTTCTGTATATTTGAAGGTTATACAGTCCGACGAAAATTAGTGGGAATAAAACTAGATAAACAAAGTATATATCTTGTTTTAAATAAACTGAGAGTCTGCTAATTTTAATTTGATTATCAACTGTAGGCTAAAATGTCGCATCACAACCCGTTGCATGGCGTACTTGATGCCAATCGTTTGACAAGCCCAAACTACTCGGACTGGCTTAGGAACCTGAAGATTGTCCTCAGGTCTGAGCAGATTGCCTATGTCTTGGATAATGAACCTCCTACTGAACCAGCATTAGATGCCCTAGAGGAGGAAATGATCGCATATGAAAAGTGGAAGGAAGATTCCACCATGACCCAATGCTACATGTTAGCCTTTATAAGCAATGAGTTGCAGAGGCAACATGAGGAGATGGATGCTAGATTCATCATGCTCCATTTGAAGGAGTTGTTTGGTGAGCAAAGTAGAATCGAATGATATGAGATATCTAAGAATCTGTTTAAGGCTCAGATGATAGAGGGAACTTTAGTACAGACTCATGTACTGAAGATGATTGAATGGGTGGAAAGGTTGGATGCTCTTGGGGTTACACTTCCCAAGGAGATGCATACTGACCTTGTGTTATCTTCCCTCCCACAATCATATGCTCAATTCATCGTTAACTTTAACATGAACAAGATCCAGACTACTATAGTTGAGCTACTAAACATGTTAAAGACTGTAGAGGGGAACCTTGTGAAGGATAAACCCCAAATCCTTATGGTTGGTAAGACCAACAAAAAGAGACTTGCAGTCCAAGCCTTTTGAAAAGATAAGAACAAGGTTCAGAGAAAGCAAAAGGTTGTCAAGAAAGACAAAGGTAAGAGTACTGAGAAAGATGATTGCTTCTACTGTCACCAAAAGGGCCACTGGAAGAGGAATTGCAAAGAATACCTCAAGGACAAGGCTCAAGGAACTATGAAGCAGCAGGACGCTTCAGATATCTATATGATAGATGTAAACTTGTCAATAAGAGATTGTACATCATGGGTATTAGATACTGGATGTGTATCTCATATCTGCAATTCTGTGCAGACACTGACAAGAACACGTAAGCTGAGGACTGGCGAGGTGGAGTTGAGGCTAGGTAACGGCGCAAGAGTTGCGGCGATCGCTGTGGGGACAGTGAAGCTCAAGCTACCATCCGGAGACACTTTCTCATTAGATGATTGTTATTATGTACCTAGTATAATAAGAAATATTATTTATATTTCATGTTTAGATAGAATTAAATACAATTTAAACTTAGGGAACAATAGTTGTTCAATTTATTTCGGAAATAAATTAATAGCTTCTGGTATTTTATCCAATGGTCCGTATCTATTAAATGTGTCTCATGAAAATTTACACATCGGTTCTTCAATTAAAAGAAGTATGAAATGAACAAAGCCTACTTATGGCATTGTAGGCCTAGACACATTGGTGAAAACATACTCCAAAGGATGCATAAAGATGGATATTTATATCCATTTGATTATGAATCATATGCAACCAGTGAGTCATGTTTAATGGGTAAAATGGCTAAGTCTCCATTTAGTGGAACTGGAGAACGAGCCAAAGACATATTAGAACTTATACATTCAGATGTATATGGTCCTATGTCTACCCAAGCCATTGGTGGTTTCTTATACTTCATTATATTCACTAATGATCACTTAAGGTTTGGATACTTATACTTATTGAAGTATAAATTTGAAGCCTTTGAGAAATTCAGAGAATTTAAGAATGAAGTAGAGAAACAAACTGGAAATAGTATAAAAACTATCCGATCCGATCGGGGTGGTGAATATTTGAGTACAGAGTTCATTAAATACTTAAAGGATAATGGTATCCTTTCTCAACTTACACCTCCTTATACACCTCAGATGAATGGTGTTTCAGAAAGGAGAAATCGCACATCAATCGAAATGGTGCGATCCATGATGAGCATGTCCAAATTACCAGTGTCCTTATGGGGATATACATTTAGCTCGGCTATGTATATCCTGAACAAGGTACCCAGCAAATATGTTGAAACCACTCCATATGAGATATGGAATGGAAAGAAACCAGACCTTAAAAATGTTAAAGTCTAGGGATGTTTTGCTCATGTTAAAAGACATGACGCAGATAAGCTGGAGTCCAGAACTGACAAATGCAGATTTGTGGGATATCCAAAGGAAACTTATGGATATTATTTTTATCATCCTGGCGAACAAAAGGTGTTTGTGACCAGGAGAGCTGTCTTTTTGGAAGAAGATACATTCTCCAGAAGGACAGAGGGAGTAAAGTAACTCTGGAAGAAATTCCAAACCCACAAACTGGTAATGGTTCATCAGATGAACTGTCAGTTTCTGAACCTGTTCAAAATAATATGCAGGAACCTCGTAGGTCAGAAAGAGTACCTAAACCACCAGAAAGATACGTGAGACATATTAATATGGATGGTTCAAGGATACTCTACAATGAGGATGATGATCCTAAGACTTACCAAGAGGCCATTGAAAGTCCAGAGGCCGGAAAATGGTGGGAAGCCATGAATTCTGAAATACGGTCAATGTACATCAACCAAGTTTGGAACTTGGAAGATTTACCCGATGGTATGGTACCTATCGGCTGTAAATGGATCTTTAAAAGAAAGATCGGTGCAGATGGACGTATTGAGACTTATAAAGCAAGATTAGTGGCGAAAAGCTATCGTCAATGACAAGGTGTTGACTGTGACGAAACCTTTTCACCCGTTGCCATAATTAAGTCTATCAGAATTTTTCTCGCCATTGCTACCTACCATGATTATGAAATCTGGCAGATGGATGTGAAGACTGCCTTCCTCAATGGAAACCTTGAGGAGGAGGTGTTTATGACACAACCAGAAAGATTTACATCCAAAGAATCTCCAGACATGGTATGCAAGTTGTAGAGGTCTATTTAAGGACTGAAGCAAGCTTCCTAAAGCTGGAACATAAGATTTGATGAGGCGATCAAATCTTATGGCTTCATTAAGAATGAAGATGAGCCCTGTGTGTACAAGAAAAATAGTGGGAGCGCAATCACATTTTTTATTCTTTACGTTGACGACATCCTACTCATTGGGAATGATGTTATCGGTAAAGATTTGGTTGTTAAAGAACTTTTCCATGAAGGATTTGGGAGAAACATCTTACGTATTAGGAATACGGATCTATTGAGATAGATCAAAGAAGATGCTTGTTTTGACCCAATCCATGTACATAGAAACTATTGTCAAAAGGTTTGGCATGGAAAATTCTAAGAGAGGCCTCATACCGAAGAGACATGAGATTTCACTTTCTAAAGGTCAGTCTCCCAAGACACCTGAAGAGAGAGCTGTGATGGATAAGGTTCCCTATGCTTCTGCCATAGACTTCATTATGTATACCATGCTATGTACTAGACCTGATGTAGCATATGCTCTAAGTGTTACGAGAAGACATCAAGCGGATCCAGGTGATGAACACTGGAAGGCTGTGAAATGCATCCTTAAGTACTTGAGAAGAACTAAGGATTTATTTCTAGTCTATGGAGGAGAAGACTTGAAGCTGCAAGGATACACTGACTCGAGTTATCAGTCTGATCCTGATGACAGCAAGTCAATATCAGGTTTTGTCTTCACACTCAACGGGGGAGCAGTGAGCTGGAATAGTTCCAAGTAGGAAACCACTGTTGATTCGACAACAGAAGCCGAGTATATTGCTGCTGCTGAAGCCGCCAAGGAAGCTGTATGGATGAAGAAATTCATCGGCGATCTTGGTGTGGTGGAAAGCATATCTGGTCCCATCCCACTGTTGTGTGATAACAATGGGGCGATTGCTCAAGCGAAAGAGCCGAGGTCTCATCAGAAGTCGAAGCACATTCTGCGGCGCTTTCATCTGAGCAGGGAGATTATAGCTCGAGGAGATGTCGTGGTGGAAAGAGTTCCTTCAGCCGACAACATAGCAGATCCACTGACAAAGCCTTTGTCTCAAAATGTCTTTGAGCGTCACTTAGAGAATATGGGTATTCTGTATAAAAGTGATTGAGTTTAGTCCAAGTGGAAGATTGTTAGTATTAGATGGTCTTAAAGCCAATCCGATACTATGTATTGATTCAGTTTATTAATAAATGACATTAATTCATTGTGTGTAATTATTTTGATCCATGTTTATCGTATTAGGATGAAGTCCATGAACATGTACAACAATCTTCAGATTATGATGAGATCATAATTACGGGACCGAAGGTTTATAAACATATGTTCTTAATTGTTCCCAGTCATAGGATGTTTGAGAAGGACATCAAACATCCGGATAGACTAGTATAGGTTACTTCAGCTCATATGATGAGGGTGACTGATCCTATAAGTCACTTGTGTGGAGAAACTATGCTGGACCTGTAGGTGCTCATTGGCGAATGAGTTCACTGAACTGATCCAACTATGAATCGCTGGATGGTAAACACCTCACTGTTAACCAGCTCGATTCTTTTGTCACGGTTGCGTAGATGATCCTTAGACCTGAGATGCCAAAGATATCTTGTTAGTAGGTCTCTGAACTTTGACCTTGACTAACGAATCCCTAACCATAGGTTATCAATAAGTCAAGTGATCAGGTTCAGGGAAATGCCCTCGAAGGTAATTGTGTGTTCAATACGGGATCATCCGCTCTCGATAGTTTGAGAGTGAACATTCCGGGAATGATGCGCTTAAGTCCCTGGCCAGGGCATACTCTGTATCAGATAAAGAGTTATCTGATATAAATTAGCAGCATCTGATTCAAGTGAATCGACCGGCTAGGGTTTAACAGTAAACTATACCCTGGGTTAATTCGGGAACATTGCACGAATGAAGGATTATATCCGCGCGGTAATCGTTGACGGAAAGGTTCCAATAGAGGGTTGCGATAACCCCAGTGCCATCTAGGATCACGCGATGTTGCTTGGCATCCAACGTGATCGGAAGCCCGTCCGAATTTATTGTGGGACATTAAATTCGACTGATTAATTAAATATAAGGATATTAATTATAAAGAGTTACTGGGCTTAATGGGTTATTAATTGTACTGGTAATTGGGCCTAGAGGGTCACACGCAAAAGGTTTTCAAGTCGATGGATAATCCGACAGGATTTCGGATAAGTCTGGATTTTTACGAAAAATCGCAAATAGGCTTATTATAAAAGAATGGATACTATGTCGGGGACCAACAACCCTAACATAGCTGTCGTTCTTTTTCTCTCTCTCCTCTGGGCGTGCGACACGAGACGGCCATCTAGAGGCTCCTCTTCGACTCCTGACTGCTCCGCCTTTTGTCCGACGGGAGATTCTGAATCCACATGTCGCGGCGGATTACGCGTAGCCAAATGGGATCCACGAATGCCGCATCGAGTGAGGAGGCAAGGACGACCCATCGTGAGGAGAACCGCGTGGATACCGCTAGAGGCCGGGCACCTGCGTGGCTTGCGGCATCGCTCCAACGGAACTGGAAAACGAGTGCCCATTTGAATCCGCACAAGGTAAATCCAATTTACTCCGGTTTTATTTTAATGATCGAAACGGGATGGATCCGATCCCGAAAATTTTATTCCCCTGCGTTTCTCGGTCGGATCCCGACACAGCGAACCCAACAACTATTCCGAGGTATGCCTCGATGTAGTTGTCACTTTCCTTTCAGGCCTGTATGCTTAATTATTTCTTTTCAGTTAGAATATGTAATTATTTGCTGAGTCGAGTCGAATTGTAATAAATTTTAATTCCTATACTTCCTTTACAATTCGATGTGATGTGGAATGTTTAGCTTAGTTTATTATTTATTTCATAGACTTATCGAGATCCTGGTTTGGCTCCAAATTTTAATGATTCGGTATCCATTTAGTAATTGGATCCCCGATTATAAGGTGGCAGGTCTTTACACAATAACAATGACTTATAGTAATTAATTAATATCTAATATTTAATTAATTACTTAACCGAATTAACGTTTAATGTAAATTCGGTCAGACTTCCGATCAAGTTGGGTGGCAAGCAATACCGCATGATTCTGGAAGGTAATGGGGTCTAGTAACCCACTCATAGAACCTATCCGTCCACAGTTACCGTATGGCTATAATCCTTCGTTCACACAATGCTTTCGAGTTTACCTAGGATATCGTCAACTGTCAAACCCTGGGTGGTCAACTCACTTGAATCAGACTCTGCTGTACAATATCTGAAAACAACTTTTCTGATATTGTGTCTGCTCTGGCCAGAGAGTCCTACGGATCTATTTTAGAACATTCTCTCTCTAGTTACCTGAGAGCGAACGATCCTATATTGAACACATAATTACCTTCGAAGATCTTCTGCTGGACCCGATCCTTAACTATTAGAAATCCCGTGGATAGGGATTTGTAAGCCAAGGTCAAAGCCCATAAGTCTACCGAAAAGGTGTCTTTGGTGTCTCAAATCTAAGGATCAACCACGCCACTGTGACGATGAATCAAGTCGGTTGACAGTCAGGTAAATTACCATTCGGCGATTCATATCAGATCAGTTCAGTGAACTAATTCCCCAATGAGCACCTACAAGTTCACCATTGTGTCTCTACACAAATGACTAACGAGATCAGTCACCTTCATCATATGAGCTAAAATAACATGTACTAGTCTTACCGGATGTTTGATGTCCTTCTCAAACATCTTACGACTAGGACCAATTAAGAATATGTGTTTATAAGTCATCAGTCTCATTAATATGATCTCATCATAATCTGATGACTATTGCACATATTCAAGGACTTTATTATAAGTAATTATCAATATGTCAATCTACATATTAAAATAAATGCCATTTATTCGTGAACTAGATTGTAATAGGTGCCTTATGATTGGCTTAGAGGACACCTGTATCCATCAGCCCACTCAGAGTGTCACTCATAGCTAGGAGGAGACAAAACCACCTAGAGCTAGATAGGCTGGAGTAGCGAGCGTGCTATCCGAAGGGTTGCTGTTCTATCCCAGCGGGTCGGTGTTTTCCGCATTCGGCTACGTGATTTGTGTGTTTAGCCGAGACGCTGGTTGTGCACTCCGTGGTGGAGTGGTTTCACAGTTGTGCCTGTTGCATTTACATATGCAAGTGTTTCGTATCGAAATTCGAGAATCTTTGGGAGTCGTGTTTACTGCTTTACTTTAATTGTCTATATCTAGTCTTGTTGCACTGTGGGTGCGTGTGTGGGTGGTAGGGATCGGAGGATCTCTACTGAGTCTATTTCGGTGTGACTAACCCCTGCGGTTTTCAGGTGAGGGTTTCCGGCAGACGTAGCATAGTGGAGTTTCGTCTCGGGTTGCGCGCCAGCAACCATCGTTCCGGAGTATGTCCTGATGTAGTTGTTATTTCATTTTCAAGTTTGTACGCTTAATTATTTCTTTTAAGTTGGAATATGTAATTATTTACTGAGTCGAGTCGAATTGTAATAATTTTTAATTCTTGCACTTCCTTTACATTTCGATGTGTTGTGGATTGTTTAGTTTAGTTTATCATTTATTTCCTAGACTTATTGAGATCCTGGCTTGGCTCCAGATTTTAATGATTCGGTACCCATTTAATAATCGGATCCTCGATTATAAGGTGACGGGTCGTGACAGTTTTTATCAGAGCATTCACTCTGGTAAATAGATGAATAACTAGGTTAAATACCGTAATTACAGCAAATAAATACATTATCCCGTACCGGCACGACGGTAGTCTAGGTTTTGGGTTCTAATTAGAATTTCTGATTCTTGTGTTTGTGGGCGATTGATGGCTCCTAGGAAAAGAGTGCCAGTTATTTGAGAGCAGGGAGATGTTCCTAGCGGGTCTAAGGTCGGTTGGCCGAGTATGGAGCTTTTTATGGAGGCTATGATGGATGCGATGACTATATATCAGACTCGAGACACTAGTGAGCAGTTTAGTGCTCGGGGAGGGCCTTCAGCTATTCTGGAGAGATTCCTGAAGCTGAAACCACCTCATTTTACCGGCCGTCCCAACCATGATGAGGCCGTTCATTGGCTGAAGGAGTTAGAGAAGACTTTCGATACCATGGACTGTGCGACAGTTGAGAGGACTCCATTGGCTACCTTCATGTTGAAGGATGATGCCTATGACTAGTGGACCACTTTGAAGAACTTGTCTTATACAGATAGGAATCTCAGGGAGATTCCATAGGAGACTTTTGTGAAGGAATTCTAAGGGCAGTACTTCGCTAGGCATGTCCAAAAGGCTAATGAGAGGGAGTTTATGGAATCGACCAAGGGAGCATGACAGTGCTCGAGTACTAGATGAAATTTTTTTCGCTTGGGAGGTATGTGCCCTTCATTTCAAGGACGAGGAGCATCAGACCGAGAGGTTCGTTAACGGACTAAGATTCAATTTGAGGAGTGTTGTGGCGTCTCACTATTGTACGGACTTGGCATTGGCAGTTAAGTGTGCTGCAGCAGTAGAGACACAACACGATTCGTTGGCTCAGGAAAGGGGACTGGTTACTCAGGGTCCAACTTATGGCAAGGGGA
The DNA here is from genome assembly GCA_030544215.1 of Zantedeschia hybrid cultivar. Taxonomy (NCBI): domain Eukaryota; kingdom Viridiplantae; phylum Streptophyta; class Magnoliopsida; order Alismatales; family Araceae; genus Zantedeschia; species Zantedeschia hybrid cultivar. The sequence goes on from JARZZO010000009.1 coordinate 50,955,961, forward strand.
AGATAGCAGCAGCATCAGCTCCTTCGTCTGGATCGGGTTCGTCTTCACTCGGCTCTAGATTCAGGAGGTTCTTTCGAGGCGGTGGCCGCAACAGTGGTAATAGTAGACCAAGGCAGATGCAGCAGAGTCAGTCGATATCCAGCACACAGCAGGAGGTAGTGCCGAGACTGCCAGAGGCTTGTCACCATTGTGGTGGTACTCATGGTGGGACTAAATGTCCCGCATTTGTTGGGAGGTGTTATACTTGTGGCCAGCAGGGCCATTTGGCGAGGTATTGCCTGCAAGGGCGTGGTCAGGGGTAGGGATCGGGAGATCAGAAGAAGCCAAGGACCTAGGTGGAAGGTACACTTTATATCCTTGGGAACTCCGCGCATGTGTTGATTGATTCGGGTGCTTCACATTCTTTCATTTCCAAGTAGTTTGTAGACATTCTTTCTATTGGGATCCGGGCGGGACGCGAAGAACGCAGCGGAAACGACGAATAAAATAATCCCACCTGATGCCTGCTGATCCGATTCGGAACAAAAAATGCAAACCAAAAACTGGATCGAAATATGATTATCTTGTGCGGATTCGAATCCGCTTCCGTCTTGGTTCCGTCGAGGCGATGCCGCGAGCCGCACAAGCGTCCGACCTCCAGCGGTATCCACGTGATCGTCCGCGGTGGTTCGTCCTCGCTCCCTCATTTGTATCAACTTGCTCGCTGAAGATCCGTCGCCACAACGATTGCCGAAAACCTGCCGATGGGAATTCCCGACTTTTGGGAATCACACACGGCGGAGAAGGAGACAGTTCCGGCACCCCGAACAGGGCGCCCAGAGGAGGAAAGAGAAAGGGGTGACGGCCAGCATGGGGAAATCCTAGAGCTTGGCCTAGGGTTTCTCAACAGCGCGTATATATATTAAGTCGACGCGACTTTTCATAAAAGTCCTCGAGTTAATATAAATCCCACTTGTGTACCACCGATTGAGAATCTTATTGCGTGTGACCCTCTAGACCCATTTACCAGTCCGATTTTCAGCCCGTTAAGTCCAATAACTAGTTATTGACTTATTGTAATTAATTAATATCTAGATATTAACTAATTACTTAACCGAATTGACATCACATGTACATTCGGTCGGACTTCCGATCAAGTTGGGTGCCAAGCAACACTGCATGATCCTGGAAGGTAATGGGGTTCAGCAACCCACTCATGGAACCTATCCGTCCACAGTTACCGCGTGGCTATAATCCTTCGTTCGCACAATGCTCTCGAGTTAACCTAGGGTATGGTCAACTGTCAAACCCTAGATGGTCAACTCACCTGAATCAGACTCCGCTGTACAATATCAGAAAACATCTTTTCTGATACTGTTTCTACTCTGGCCAGAGACTCCTGCGGATCTATACTAGAGCATTCTCTCTCCAGTTACCTGAGAGTGAACGATCCTTTATTGAACACACAATCACCTTCGAAGGTCTTCCGCTGGACCCGATCCTTGACTATTAGAGATCCCGTGGATAGGGATTCGTAGTGTAAGGACTGAGGTTTCGGGTTCTGTGTTCGGGTCGGGTTCGGGCCGGATCCCTTGGTTTGGACCCTGGAGGGGTCTTGAGATTCTTGGCTGAATGGCGTCAGCACTGCTCGACGCCTTTCAAAAGGCATCAGGATGTGTGGACGCCATTTAGGTCTGTTGGTTGTTGTGCCACGTGTGCGCTACGTGGGCGGGTTTCGGGCCGCGAGAGTACGGCCCCTGTCATTTCGTCTGAACGGCGTCCAGCTTGGTCGACGCGATTCAGACTGCGACATCTGCGATGTCAGGGCACGGCGCCAGAGCATTGACAGTACGGCCTGTCCTGTCAGACTGATTGGCGTCTGCCTCGATCGACGCATTTTAGCGGGATTCTGGTTGACCCCACGAGCCTCCCCTTCTTTCCCTCATTCTCACCTTCACTCTCTCTCTCCTCGCCCTCTTCGCCCTCTCCGACGCTCTTCTTCCCCTTCCCTTCCTCTTCTTCCTCTTCCACCACTCCAACACCACCTTACCTCTCACCTCTACCTCCACCACTTCCTTCGCGGTGTTCCACTCTCCGGACGGCGGCCGACGTCCCGGTGGAGTGGCGGCGTCCTCGAGGGTACCGGCGGTGGTGTGCGGTGCGGCGGGACGGCGGCACGGAGCTTGGCGGAGTTCAAGAACCGGTAGGGGGACGAAACCTTGCGTGTGTGCTCGTTTGCTTCTTGACGTTCTCATCTTCCCCTTTTGGTTTTGGGGCTTTTCGGGTGCTTTGGGTTCAAGGGAGAAAGCCTCGGGTTGAACCAGGAAACCTGGTTTCTGGCGCTAAATGGCGTCGTGCCTGGTCGACGCCTTTCCGAAAGACGTCGGGTCAGTACGACGCGTTTTAGGGCTGAAACCTCCCTGTTCGAGGTTTCCTGAGTTAGGGGTTCTGGCGCTAAATGACGTCATGGATGGACGACGCCTTTCAGAAGGACGTCGGGCCATCATGACGCCCTTTAGGCAGGAAATGCCCCCGTTTAAGGGTTCTGCAATCTGGATTTCTGGGTTGAATGGCGTCTTGCGACCCTGACGCGTTTTAAACGGCGGCTTCACTGGTAGATGCGTTTTAAGGGATAATCTGGCTTTTAATAAACCTGTCTGAGGGTCTTGAATGGCGTCGACCTTGGTCGACGCGATTCAAGACAGAAACTGTCTTAGTGCGGGTTTTTAGCATGTGTGCCACTGTTGGCGGTTCTAAGGCATGTTTTACGTTGTACACTGAGACTGAGGACTTCTGTGTGTGTGGAATGGCATCATGTTATGTGTGTGTGTGTACTTACACGACTGTGGATCGATATGACTGTGGTTTATGTTTGTCACCATGGACCGATGGGGACAGGGTCATGGTGTCTGTGAGGCATTGTGCCGTACCGGTGGGAGAAGGGGTACATGTTGTGGTTTACCTTTAGCTGAGGGAAGCAGAACCACCTTGAGCCCGTCGGGCCGGAGTAGCTGGTGCGCTATCCGAGGGGTTGCTGCTTGGCCTCAGCGGGTCGGGGTTTCCCTGTTTGTCGTGACAGCTTCCGGCGCGTTTCTTGCTGTGGAGCTGGTACTGGTGGGAGTTGGTTTACCCTTTAGCCACTGGGCCTGATGTGACCTTTGATCAAGGTTACGAGTGGTACCCTTAGCCCTTTGGCCTGACGCAGCCCGGGAGAGTTGGGTTTGTGGGTAGTTCCTGTAGCTTCGGCTTGACGGGGGTTCGCCGGTCCCCAGGGCCCTCCTGGAAGCGCTGAGGCCTAGCGTGGAGGCAATCCGGTGGTAGGACAGTAGTCTAGACTGCTTGTGTGCACACGTAGCTGGCAGTGGCGGTACACTGAGTCCAGCTAGTCCTAGTTTGGCTCACTGCCTCACCCTACAGTGCCCCGGAACACTGTAGGGGTGGACAGGCGTGAGCAGTGGTGGTAGTGTTGAGAGGCGACGTTTGACTTCGGTCGACTGTGTGGTTTAGTCGCCTTGTGGACTTCGGTTGTGAGACGTGACTTTGTGTTGGGTTCTTCGGGTTACTTGGTACTGTTCTTGTTACACTGCTTATCGTACGGTTCCTATCAGGTTCAGTACTATGTTTACTGCTTTTCTTAATCGCCATATATTCCTGTTGTTGCACTTGTGGGTGTGTGAGTGGGAGGCAGGGGATCGGATGATCCCTACTGAGCCCAGTTCTAGTGTGGCTCACTCCCTGCGGTTTCAGGTGTGGACTTCGAGGCGCAGCGGTAGCGTGGTGTCTTCTTGGTGTGCGGACCAGCAGCTGTCTTAGTTCCCGAGGTATGCCCCGATGTTGTTGTACTTTCCTTCTGCCTGTACTTAGTTAACTTGTTGGACATGTAATTATTGTTGGACTGTATACGGACATTGATATTTCCCTTTCTGCGCACTCGTTTACCTTTGTAGTCCGTGTGATCGTTATATTTAGCCTTGTTTAGCACTTACTCCTCCAGATGTGTTGTGTGAGATCCGGGTGTGAACCCGTAGTTAATGGGCCGACATCCATTTAGTGACCGGGTCCCCGGTCATAGGATGGCGAGTCGTTACACGTAGGTCAAGGTCAAAGTCCAGAAGTCCACCGACAAGGTGTCTTTGGTGTCTCAAGTCCAAGGATCAACCACGCCACTGTGACGATGAATCAAGCCGATTGACAGTCAGGTAAATTACCATTTGGCAATTCATGTCAGATCAGTTCAGTGAACTCATTCCCCAATGAGCACCTACAGGTTTACCATTGTGTCTCCATACAAGTGACTAACGAGATCAATCACCCTCATCATATGAGCTGGAATAACCTGTACTAGTCTTACCAGTTGTTTGATGTCCTTCTCAAACATCCTACGACTAGGAACAATTAAGAATATGTGTTTATAAGTCATCAGTCTCATTATTATGATCTCATCATAATCTGATGACTATTGAACATATTCATAAACTTTATTATGCGCAATTATTAATATGTCAATCTACATAATGAATCTAATGCCATTGATTAGTGAACTAGATTGAAATAGGTGCCTAAGGATTGGCTTAGAGGACACCTATATCCATCACTTTCTACACCCGTTGATGAGATTTCTGGTGGACTTATGGTTGAGGTTCCTTCTGGAGATTTTATGTTGACTTATAACTATTTGAGTGAGGTTCCCTTGACCATCGAGGGTCATCAGTTACCTGTCCAGTTAGTTGTGCGTGCCATTCATGACTTTGATGTCATCTTGGACATGGATTGGTTGGAGGCTTATTATGCTGAGGTGGATTGCCACAGGAAGAGGGTGCGCTTCTCCATTTCGAGTATCCCGGCCTTTTACTTCCAAGGTATTAGGCTCTCTTCTCATGGTATTCTCATCTCTGCTTTTAAGGTTCAGAAGTTGCTTGCCAGTGGGTGCGAGGCTTTCCTTGCCTCAGTAGTTGTGGCTGGAGATGGTAGTGATTCTAGTCCTTGGGAGGTGCCTATAGTCTATGATTTTATTGATGTATTTCTTGAGGAGTTGCCTGGCCTTCCTCTTCAGCGGGAGGTTGAGTTCACTATTTAACTTGCACCGAGTACGATGCCCTTGTCTAAGGCCTCGTATCGGATGGTTCAAGCCGAACTCGCTGAGTTGAAGGCGCAGTTACAGGATTTGCTGGATATGGGTTTTATCCGTCCCAGCACTTCTCCATACGGTGCTCCAGCTATGTTTGTTAAGAAGAAGGATGGTTCTCTGAGGCTATGTATTGATCATAAACAACTGAACCAAGTAATAGTGAAAAACAAGTATCCACTTCCGAGGATCGATGATCTGATGGATCAGTTGCAGTCTTCCAAGGTGTTCTTGAAGATTGACTTGAGGTCAGGATATTACCAGATGAGAATCCGTGAGGCTGATATGAGTAAGATAGTTTTCTGGACTCAGTACGGACATTATGAGTTTTTGGTTATACTTTTCGACTTGATCAATGCCTCGGCATCTTTCTTGGATTTGATGATTCGGGTTTTTAGGGCTTATCTAAATCAGTTTGTGGTAGTATTTGTGGATGATATTCTGGTATATTATGCTTTCGAGGAAGAGCATACCAAGCATCTTTAGATGGTGTTGCAGGTCCTGAGGGAGCACCAACTATATGCCAAGTTCAGTAAGTGTGATTTCTGGTTAGATCAAGTGCACTTTCTGGGGCATGTCATTTCTGGTCATTGTATTTCAGTGGATCCAGCCAAGATTGAGGCAGCAATGGATTGGGGCAGACTGACGACTGTGACTGAGATCAGGAGCTTCCTAGGGTTGGCCGGGTATTACAGGCAGTTTGTCCAGGATTTTTCTTCTGTAGCGGCCCCCATGTCGAGGTTGACTCGTAAGTGAGTTCGTTTCGTGTGGACCGAAGAGTGCGAGCAGAGTTTTGCTGAGTTGAAGACTCGTCTCACTTTGGCTCTAGTTCTGGTGCTTCCATCGGGTTCAGGTGGATTTGTGGTGTACTTAGATGCATCTCGTCGAGGTTTGGGTGCAGTTTTAATGTAGTATGGTAGGGTTGTGGCGTATGCTTCTAGGTAGCTGAAGAAGCATGAGGAGAATTATCCTACTTACAACTTGAAGTTGGTGGCTATTGTGTTTGCACTGAAGATCTGGTGGTACTATTTATATGGGGAAAAGTTTTAGGTCTTCACTGATCATAAGAGCCTGAAGTATATATTCACGCAGAGAGACTTGAACTTGAGGCATCGTAGGTGGATGGAGTTTATCAAAGATTATGATCTTGACCTTTCTTATCATCCGGGCAAGGCGAACGTGGTGGCAGGCGTCTTGAGTCGAAAGACGGTCGTATCACATCTTATAATTCGGGAATGGAGGTTATTCGAACAAGTTGTGGAATCTTGACTGTGAGGCCAGCGGTGTACCATTATGTGATCGAGGCTCAGAGGGCGGATGTAGAGTTACCACAGATTCTCCAAATATCAAAGGTAGAGTTGTGGGATGACGGCACTATCAGATTTAGAGGCAGACTCTATGTTCCAGCAGAGCAAGAGGTGCTCAGGAATGTCCTAGATGAGGCGCACCGTTCTAGATATGCAGTGCATCTTGGAACGACTAAGATGTATCATTATTTGAAGAGGCACTTCTAATGGCTTGGTATGAAGAAGGACGTGGTAGAGTATGTGGCAAGGTGTTTGACTTGTCAGCAGGTTAAGGCAGAGCACCAGAGACCAGGAGGGTTGTTGCAGCTATTGCCAATTCCATAATGGAAATGGGAACTTGTTACTATGGACTTCGTTATGGGACTCCTCATGTCACTCGGCAGAAGAGACGCAATATGGGTTATTATTGATCGATTGACCAAGTCAACCTACTTTCTAGCTATTAGGAAGTACTGATCAGTCAGCAAGTTGGCTAGGTTGTTTGTGGACTAGATCATCTCTTTGCATGGGGTGCCCTTGTCCATTGTATCAGATCAGGATCTAAGGTTTACTTCTAGATTCTAGAAGAGTTTTCAGAAGGCCTTGGGTACACAGTTAGCCTTCAGCTCGACTTACACCCTGAGACTAATGGGCAATCGGAAAGGACCATTCATACCTTGGAGGATATGTTGAGGGCATGTTGCCTAGATTGGGGAGGTTCTTGGGAGCAGCACTTGTCTACGGTGGAGTTTGCTTACAACAACAGTTATAATTCTAGTATCGGTATGGCACCATATGAGGCATTGTACGGACGACCGTGTTGATCTCTTGTGAATTGGTCTGAGATTGGTGAAAGGCATATGGCAGGATCATAGATGGTACAACAGTGCGCAGAGGTTGCCAGGATAGTGCAGCAGAGGTTGACTACAGCCCAGAGCAGGCAGAAAAGTTATGCAGATATTCGCAAGAGACCGCTTGAGTTCAAGGTTGGGGATCACGTGTTTCTCTAAGTCTCACCCTCAAAGGGTGTGATGAGATTTGGGAAGTGAGGTAAGCTAAATCCCCGATATATTGAGCCTTCTTCCATTCTTGCACGCATTGGGGAAACGGCGTATCAGCTAGCCTTGCCACCTAGCCTTGCAAGAGTTCACGACGTATTCCATGTTTCCTTGTCGAGGAAGTATGCTCAGGATGCGTCACATGTCTTAGACTTTTCAGAGTTGGAGGTTGTTGAGGACTTGCCCTTTCTAGAATTTCCAGTGCGTATTGAGGATCACAGAGAGCAGGTCCTTCCGAACAAGGTTGTTCCTCTGGTTAAGATAATTTGACAGCATCGCTTCGCAGGCAAGGCGACCTCGGAGCGAGAGGATGAGATATAGAAGCAGTTTTCCTATCTTTTCTTGTAAGTTCCTTTTTTAGCCTGTGCTATCTTGTCGTTGGTGCTAGTTCTGTTGCGATAATTTCTGGGACGAAATTCTTTTAAAGGGGGGAGAATGTAAGGACTGAGGTTTCGGATCCAGTTGTTGGATCGGTTTCGGTGTCGGACCCCTTTGGATGGACCATTGTGGGACTGGGCCTTAGCTTCTATTTGGCGTCTGGCGTGCGTGACGCCATTCTGAATGGCGTCAGCCTAGGAAGACGCCATTTAGAAAAGTTGCTGCTGTACTACGTGGGCCAGCGTTGGGGCGTTTGCGTATGGTCTGGTCTCATCGTCTGATTGGCGTCGTGCGTGGTAGACGCGATTCAGAGATCTGTCAGTGTACGACTCCTGTCCTGTCGTCTGAATGGCGGCTTGTTCGGTTTGACGCCCGAGCCTTCCCTCCTTTCTCTCATTTATCTAATTCTCACACTCTCTCCTCCCTCTCTCCGACCCTTTCCTTCCCTCCCTCTTTCCCTTCTTCCTCTTCCACCACTCTGACGCCCCTCTACCTCCCACCACTACCACCACCATCTCTTCCGCGGCACTGCACTCTTCGGATGGCAGCTGATGTCTCGGTAGAGTGACGGCATCCACGGCGGTACCGGCGGCGGCCTGTGGCACGGCGGTTTAGTGGTAAGGAGTAAGGAGTTCAAGCTAAACCAGTAGGGTGATGATTCTTGTTGTGTTTTGTTTAAAACCATGATTTTCCCGTATTGAAGCATGCGATGTATATGGAGATTTTAAGGAGTTTTTAATGAAAATGGACCTTTTATTTATGAAATGGGGTTTAGTGTGTTTCAATTAGTTATTTGATTTCTTCCCCTATCTTCTTGCGTTTTGGGTGTTTTTGGGAGAGAAAGGACCCCGATTTTGGCTCAGTGGAGGCCAGAGGATCCCTCGGTTTCAGGCGTTAAATGGCATCGAGATTAGGTGACGCCATTTAGAATGGTGTCGACTATGGTCGACGTGATTTACAGCCTATTTTCCCGGACTCCAAAGCCAGTGCGGGGATAAAGAGTTGAATAGCGTTGCCCATGGGCGACGCCATTCAGGCCAGTATCTCCTGGGTCTCAGTGCTACAGAATGCAGAACCTGTATAGAGGTCTTGAATGACGTTGGCCACGGGCGACGCCATTCAAGACAAAACCTCCAATTAACATGTGTTTACATTGTTAGATAATTTGGTTAAATACATGCTTGAAATCGTACATCAAGGCCGATGATTTATACGTAATCGGATCGCATTGTGTTGTGTTTTGTGCGAACGTGGACCTAGAGTGACAATTGATAGCGCTTAGGTACCCTGTGTCGGTGTGGGAGTGGCACAGTGCTGGTGTGGGAGTGGCAGGGTGACGCTTAGCAGGGGAGGGTCACTAGGTGAACCCCGGGGTATAGCTAGTACTGGTGTGGGAGTGGTACATTTGGAGTGTCACTCGTGGCTGGGAGGAGACAGAACCACCTAGAGCTAGACAGGCCAGAGTAGCCAGCGCGCTATTCTAGGGGTTACTGTTCCGTCCCAGCGAGTCGGTGTTTTCTGCGTTCGACTGCATGGTTTGTGTGTTTAGCCGAGACGTTGGTTATGGACTCCGTGGTGGAGTGGTTTCAGAGTTGTGCATGTTGCATTTACAAATGCATGTGTTTTATATTAGAATTTGGAAATCTTTGGGAGTCGTGTTTACTGCTTTACTTTAATTGCCTATATCTAGTCTTGTTGCACTGTGGGTACGTGTTTGGGTGGTAGGGATCGGAGGGTCCCTACTGAGTCCATTTCAGTGTGTCTCATCCTTGCGGTTTTCAGGTGAGGGTTCCCGGCAGAAGTAGCATGGTAGAGTTTCGTCTCGGGCTGCGCGCCAGTAACCATCTTTCCGGGGTATGCCCAGATATAGTTGTTATTTCATTTTCAGGCCTATACGCTTAATTTCTTCTTTTCAGCTGGAATATGTAATTATTTGCTGAGTCAAATCGAATTATAATAATTTTTAATTCTTTTACTTCCTTTACAATTCAATGTGTTGTGGATTGTTTAGCTTAGTTTATTATTTATTTCTCAAACTTATCGAGATCCTGGCTTGACTCCAGATTTTAGTGATTCGATACCCATTTAGTAATCGGATCTCCGATTATAGGGTGACGGGTCGTTACATAGATGCCAAGGCTCTCTTGCTCCATTTGTAGGAGCTATTTGAGGAGCAAACCCAGGTATAAAGATATAAGCTATCCAAGTTTCTATTTAAAGCTCAGATGGAAGAGAGATCTTTAGTGCAGACCCATGTTCTGAGGATGATTGAGTGGGGAAGCTATTGAGGTGCTTTTACCTAAGGAGATACATACTCACCTCATCCTTGCCTCACTTCCTGCATCATATGCACCGTTCATTGTTAATTTTAACATGAACAAGATATATGTATCATTGGCTGAGTTTCTAAATATGTTGAAAACTGCAGTACCTTGTGAAGGGAAAGTCCAGTGTCCTCTTTGTTGGAAAGATCAATAAGAAGAGGAAGGCAACAACTACCTTTAGGGAAGGTAGGAGCAAGAAGCATAACAAGCCAAAACCTGTGCCAAAGAAAGACAATGGCAAATGAGTAGAAAAGGGTGACTACTTTTACTACAAGCAAAAGGGCTACTAGAAGAGAAACTGCAAGGAGTACCTCAAGGATAAAGTACAAGAAAAGGTGAAGCAATCAAAAGCTTCAGGTATCTATATGATAGATATAAACTTGTCTGTTAGATATTCTATATGTTGAGTATTAGATACTGGATGTGCTTCTCATGTCTACTATGATGTGTAGGTATTGACAAGTAGACGCAAGCTGAGTAAAGGCGAGGTGAATCTGAGGCTAGGGAGCGACGCAAAGGTTGCGGCGATCGCTATAGAGACAACGAACCTCAAGCTTCCATCTGGAGACATCTTAACACTAGATGACTGTTATTATGTACCTAGCATAATTAAGAACATCGTTTCTGTTTCCTGTTTAGATAAGATTGGACATAGATTGACTATTGAGAATAAAAGTTGTTCTATTTATTATGGTAATAAATTAATTACTTCTGCATGTTTAGTCAATGGTCTATATCTCTTGGATGTTTCTTATTATAGTCTCCACATTGATAAAGCTCTTAAGAAGAGTAAGAATAGTATGAACTAAGCCTATATGTGGCATTATAGACTTAGACACATTAGTGAAAGCTGGTTACAAAAGTTACATAAACATGGTTATTTAAATATATTGGATTACGGATCGTTTGCAACATGTGAGTCTTGTTTTATGGGAAAGATGGCAAAGTCTCCATTTACTGGACATGAAGAGCACGCCAAGGACATTTTGAAACTAATATTCATATATATGTGGTCCCATGGCCACCCAAGTCAAAGGTGGCTTCTCTTACTTCATCATGTTCACCGACAACTTCTCGAGATTTGGCTATGTGTTCTTAATGAAGTACAAGTTGGAAGCGTTTGAGAAGTTCAAAGAATTCAATAATGAAGTTGGGAAGTAGACGAGAAAGAGTACTAAAGCTCTTCGATCATATTGGGGAGGAGAATACTTGAGTACTAATTTCACATAGTTCTTAAAGGATAACGGTATCGTTTCTCAGCTAACCCCTTTATATACATCACAGGTGAATGGTGTATTAGAGAGGAGGAATCGCATATTTTTGGAAATAGTGCGATCTATGATGTGCTTTTCAGATTTATCAGTATTCCTCTGAGGGTATGCACTGGAGTTAGCTGCATACCTACTGAATAGATTAGCTAGCAAATCTATGACCTCTACTCTATATGAGACATGAAGGGACAAGAAATTAGAATTTAAACATGTTAAAGTCTGAGATTGTCCTGCTCATGTAAAGAGATATGATCTAGACAAGCTAAAATTTAGAACTGATAGATGTAGGTTTGTGAAATATTCACATTTGGATACTATTTTTATTATACTGGCGAACAAAAGGCATTTGTAGTAAGGAAAGTTGTCTTCCTGGAAAAGGAATACATTTTCTAGGAGGACAGTGTAAATAAAATAAGACTAGAAAAGATAATAGATCCCCAAACAGCTGCAATCTCATTAGATGAGGTATCGGATTTTGAACATGTTGAGGTACATACGGATGAGCCTCGTAGATTTGGTACAGTACCTAAACAATCTAGAAGATATGTGGGACATATCACTAAAGATGAGGCTAAGGTAGAATAGAACGAGGATGATGATCTTAAATCTTACCAGGAGGCCATAGAAGGCCCAAAAGTCGGGAATTGGCGAGAAGTCATGAACTCTGAAAGTCAGTCCACGTACACCAACCAAGTTTGGAACTTGGAGGACTTGCCCGAGGGTTTCGTACCCATTAAGTGCAAGTGGATCTTTAAGAGAAAGATCAGTTCAGATGGACAGATCGACACTTATAAGGCAAGATTGGTGGCAATGGGATATTCAAAAACAAGGAATTGACTATAACGAGATTTAAGAGAAAGATCAATTCAGATGGACAAATCGACACTTATAAGATAAGATTGGTGGCAAAGAGATATTCAAAAACAAGGAATTGACTATGACGGGATTTTATCACCAGTTGCCATGATAAAGTCAATTAGAGTTCTTCTCGTTATAGCAGCACACTATGATTATGAAATTGGGCAATGGATATAAAGACTATCTTCCTAAATGGTAATTTTGAGGAAGAGGTGTATATGATACAACCTGATGGTTTCACATCCAAAGAGTTTCCAGACAAAGTCTACATGCTTTAGAGGTCTATTTATAGACTGAAACAAACTTCTCGGAGCTAGAACATAAGATAGGATGAGGTTGTCAAGTCTTCTAACTTTATTAAGAATGAAAATGAGCCTTGTATATACAAAAAGACCAGTGGGAGCGTAGTCACCTTCTTAGTTCTTTATGTACATGACATTCCACTTATTAGGAATGATATAGCTATGTTGTCATCGATAAAGGTTTGACTATCGAAGAACTTCTCCATGAAGAATTTGGGAGAAACATCTTACGTATTGGGAATATAGATATATAAACTTATATGAAAGGGATGCTCGGGATGACCTAATTTATATACATAGATACCATTGTTAAAAGGTTTGGCATGAAAGATTCGAAGAGATGTCTCATATTGATAAGACGTGGAATTTATCTCTAAAAAAAATAGCCTCCAAAGACTCCCAAGGGGAGGGCATTCATACGTAGAATATCCTATGCCTCTGCCGTAGGATCTATCATGTATGTTATACTGTGTACGAGGCCTGATGTTGTATATGCTTTAAGTATTACGAGTATATGTTTATTGTCTATAGAGGAGTTGACTTGAGATTGCGAGGCTTTACAGACTCTAGTTTCCAGTCAGATCTAGATGATAGCAAGTCTACATTTGATTTTGTGCTCAGTTTGAACGTTACTGGAAGAGTTCTAAGCATCCGTATGGAGACACTAAGGCGAATTTGTAGGTACTCATTGGAGAATGAGTTCACTAAATTGGTCTGATTGAATCGCTGTATCGTAATGTACCTAATTGTCAACCACCTTGATTCAATTGTCGCAGTTATGTGGATGGTCCTCGGATTTGAAACACTTAGGACACCTTGTCAGTGGACTTCTGTGTTTTGATCTTAGTTTACAGATCTCTAAACATGGGATTCCAAACAGCCAATGATCGAATATAGCGGAATACCATCGAAGGGAATTGAGTGTTCAATATGGGATCATTTGCTCTCGATATTCAGAGAGAGAATGCTATAAGTAGGATGCGCAAAAATCTCTAGCCAGAGTGGACAATAATATCGGAAAAATAGTTTTCTGATATTATATGACATCATCAAATCCAAGTGAGTCGATCGGTTAAGGTTGGACAGTATATTGTATCCTGAGTTGACATGAGAGCACTGCGCGAATGAAAGATTATATCAATGCGGTAACTGTCGATGGAAAGGTTCCATGAGTGGGCTGCTTAATCCAATACCTTCCGGATTCACGTGGTATTGTTCGACACCCAACATGATCGGAGGCCCAACTGAATTACATATGCGACATTAATTTGGTTAATTAATTAGTTAATATATTATATTAATTACTTAATTAAGTCAATAAATAGTTATTGGGCTTAGTAGACTATTAATTGAACTGGTGCTTAACCCTAGAGGATCATATGCAAAAGATTCTTGTACGACAAGTCAAAAATCGAATTAATATTAAGTTAGGACTTTTTTTGAAAAATCTCAGAGTGACTTTATATATATATATATATATATATATATATATGTTGAAAGGGCAGCCTGGTCATGCACAGAGCAACCTTGATCATCTCTCCTCTCTCTCTCCTATCTCTCTTCGGTGCCTAGAGGGGCACCCGCTTCGGTGCTGCATCCTGCCTTCATATCTTACTCCTGATCGTCAGGAAATTGTCCACATACCACAAAGATTGTTGCATAGACCAGTGGCTTCTGCGAGCGCTACTACGAACGAGGAACTAGGAGAGATCCGTCGCGAGGAGGCTCGCGTGGATACCAATAGAGGTCAGGCATCATTGCGGTTGGCAACACCACTCCATTAGAACCAATCGACTGCTAATTCGAATCCATGGAGGATGATGGATGATTACTGCTTTTGTGATTTTTGTTCTTCAAAACAGACTAGGATCGCTATAGTTAAATTTTTATTTTGTTTCCGTTGCGTCCACGATCCCGGAGCTAAGATCCTTATAATTCCCATCTTCTAGAGTTTTAGTATTCATCACCAATTTGCCTGCATCCGATTAGATGACTACAATCAATTTGGATATAATCCGACGGTGAAAATTAAGTTTCAAAAAAAAAAATTACTTTGAGAGGCTAATTGAATATTTAAAAATTTATGTGATTTTTATTTTGTTTCCGACATAAGAGTGGGGCTGAAATGTACTGTGCGACTAAGTTCCACAGAAGACCCTAGTACAATTCTCATACATATAATAAATATATATATATGGAGAGAGAGAGATGATCCAGTCCATTGATAGTAAACTCTAAAGTTGCTAGATCTTAATCCAGTGGCCATGTTTTTAACGTAGAATAAAAAATAGAAAAGGAAAAAAAACCTCCCCCGCATTTCGCGCGAGTGTGGGCAGGCCGCCCATGCACTTGGGCGAGGTGCACTGTGCATCAGGTGCCTGTGTGTCTTGTGCCATTTGATGAACTGAGTGGATGACTTTTCTTTTGTTTTTGTGGCAAAGTTTTTATTTTCTTCTTCTATCAGGACTTACCTTTCACGAATTTTAAGTGCCAACGGTTCAAAAAAATCGGATTTGCTCCTAGCGGACCAAAATAGGGAAGTGGATAGTAAAAACTCTATTTATATATATATATATAAAGAGAGAAAGAGAGGAGGGTTGTGGTGTAATTTTTGCATATGCGTGGATAAATAACACACTATGTTTTGCCTTATCCTCATGTTTTCTTAATGAATACAGCTACTGGAGGCAGCTGGGAGAGTGCACCCTACTCCAAAGGAAGAGAATGTTCTCACTCTACCAGCGCCACCGAGAAGGCCTAATATTTTATTTGATAATGAGAGGAAAAAGAATTAAATAGTTTTATTTAGACAACAAATAAAAATCATCATAAATTTTTAAATATATTTAATTACCTTCCAAAATTATTTTCATTATTCAGAACTTTATTTTCACCAACTAATTACGTCCGAATTTATTGTAGTCATCTAGTCGAGTGCAACCAAATTAGTGACAAATACTAAAATCTAAGAAGATGGGAGCAACTTTAAAGATAATTTGATAAATTTTTTATTTGAATTATTTTTTATAATCTTTTAAAAATTAGATTTGTAAATAGGACGGTAAGAAAGCCCACGCGTGCAGGACGCCCCATACTTACCCGCGCGAGGGCGGAGGTTCCTCTTCTCATTTCTCATGCCCCACCATTCCCGTTTTTCTCTTCCTTTCTTTTTTTATTTTTTTTCCGGAGGGGGGGAGGTTTTAAGATCTTTGGATCTTTATCCAAGGGTCTGAGATAGAATATGCTGCAAGCAGACTTAACAAAGACAGCAATATATATATATATATATATATATATAAAAAGAGAGAGAGAGAGAGGAGTGCTAAAGTGCATTTCACTGATGCGCACGGTAAAATCACACACACTACACGTCATCCGATTTTGAATTAGATGGGCGCACTGTGTGAGACGCTACATCAAAGACTCTTACATGTAAGAGTTTTAACTTTAATTTCTTACGTGCAGGAGTCTCTAACATAGCCCCCAGTGCAAT
This sequence comes from Zantedeschia hybrid cultivar, assembly GCA_030544215.1. NCBI lineage: Eukaryota > Viridiplantae > Streptophyta > Magnoliopsida > Alismatales > Araceae > Zantedeschia > Zantedeschia hybrid cultivar. The sequence goes on from JARZZO010000009.1 coordinate 50,972,035, forward strand.
GTGCTCATCCAATCTTTGATCGGACAGCTGTGAGTGCATGCGATTTTATCGTAATATATATATATAAAAGAATGTTGTGATATGATTTTTTGATCTCTGCCGCAGATTGCACATTACATTTAGGCTCCATCTCCATGTAAAAAAAAAAAGAATCATCATAAATTTCTAAATAATCAATTATCCAGTGTTATTTTCATTATTTGGAGTCTAATTTTCCCTGTTTAATCATATCTGACTTGATTGTAGCTGACCATCGGGTGCAAATTGATGGTGAATACTTAAACTTTAGAGGATGGGAACAATCCTATGGGTAATATGCGAATTTTTAATTTTTGATTATTTTTTATAATTTTTTTAAAAATTAGATTTGCAAGTATTAGATGAATGACTACGATTAAGTTTTGCGATCGGACACAATTAAAAAGTGAAATAAATCCCAAGAGATGAAAATAACTATAAGGGGATCGTTAAATATTTAAAAGTTTACAATAAATTATAGTTTTTAAATATGAAGAGGAGTTCGAAAAGAACACATGCACTATAGTAAACCGCACCGCATTCATATATAGTACTTGTATAGTATACTATTGATATCTTTGAGAGTTGCATTTATATCCTATCCTCAAAAGAATTGCAATGGAATATGCTAGAAAGATTGCATCATTTCTTATTAATTTAGAGGTACATGTACAAAATTCTCATAAATGTAAGGATATATATGTAAAAATATCCGAGATCTTTTGGACATATTCGTGTAAAATTATTGACATTTTGATGAGAAAGATATAACTGCCACCTTTCTTAGGATGCCAAGGATATTTATAATAATATATGGGAGTTAGAAATGCGCATAGGAATATACTAGTTTATAAGGTATATATACAAAAATCTCCCTTTTTTTAATGGCTTCAAAAGTTGTTAGGCCTCGTTAGGGCTGTTCATGGTTCGATTTTAGGCAAAACATTTTCAAATCTAACAAAATCTAACTTAGATATGAAATTGAATCGAATTGAACTGAAATATTTCAATTCCATTCGACTTAAACCAAAGTTTTCCAGCATGCTCCATATTAAAATCAAACCGAACCAAATTGAATTCAACTTAAAAAAAATTGAATCAAATCAACTGGATTTAGTTCGATCTTTTTTGCTTGAACCGAATGATGAACATCCACATATGCTTATAGTGTTCCAACTTTGATCAGATGATTATGGAAAGGGAAGGGAAGAGAATGAGAACTGGACCCTATTTTTTGGGACACAATCGAGCATAGTGCTGCTGGGAGATTGGAGACTTTGAGAGTTCTTTCCTCTCTTCGGGTTTATAGACGCAAAGAAAGTAAGTATTTTTTTATAAATCATTAATGTAGTTTGGTTGAAACTAAATCATACCGAACTGAACGTCTGGTTTGCTTTCTTTAGGTATGTTCTGTTTAGTTCGATAGAGAGAAAGTTTTTTCAAAATCAAACCGTACACAACCCTTTTTTATTCATCAAAGCTCTCCTCTCTCTCCCCCTCTAGCTCACACTATGTCTGCTAACAACCAATCCGCTGGGAAATTTGCAGCCATCTCCATCTCCACCGGAGTAATGGTAGTTTTCTATTTCCTTTCTGATGTGGTCCTGAGTACTTGTCATCAGGAATGTCGTGTAATATCTGGCGTTTTGCTATAATAATAGGAAGCCCTCCAACCGGGTGAATAATAATATACTACTCTCCAATTTTGTAATGATAATATATTATTCCCCAATTTTGTAAACTGGCGACTCAGAGAGAGAGAGAGAGAGAGAGAGAGAGAGAGAGAGAGAGAGAAATTTTGGGCAGGACAGACTAGATCAAACCATTCATGGACTTCTAATGGCCGTACTCAAAAGAGAAAGCTAAAGAATTTTTCAAATGACATATATAGATAATTGGAGAAGTAGCAATGCCTCCGGATACTGCAATACAACATAGGACAGTGCATCGACTACGTGGGATTTGATTTCTAGATTAGAGGGTAATTATACTACAATATCCGGATGAAATTGTCATAAGTATTTCATATAAATATTCTTTTATATGACTATATCTTTTTTTATTTTTTTAGTTATGCCATTTTCTAAACTCTTAGAGGCTAAATTAGACCAATCGTACTTCAGATTCCGACTTTTACTGCACTTTTAATGGCCATCCCCAAAAGAAAAGGCTAAAGAATTTTCTAAAATAACTTAGATATACAATAATTATATACCTTCCTTTACTTTATTTCTTCTCATTTTATAAACATATAAAAACAAAATAAAACGGTTTGCCGGCTGGTCTTTCAGATTGAACCACATAGGCCACAGTTTTAACTAGTGTATGAGAAAGTGAAAGTGAGAGCAACATCTACCTGATCCTTTTAATCGAGTTAAGCATGAAATATCAGAATGGTGCTGTTAGGGACATGATCCCTAAAAAATATTCCACAAGAAGAGATATCCAAAGCATGTACCCTGCGCCATTGGGAGCCCACACTTTTACTTTGGATATTATATGAGGATATATATGAGCATATGCGTTGGCACAAATCGATCATATGCCATGTATATATGGTATATGATATTGGAAGAATCCAACCAAGGAAGTGTTAAAGCAGAGATAAGTTATTTATCCACGAATGACGAAATTATGTACACTGTGGGAACACATGTATAACCAATTCATGGAACCTGTACAGATGAGTGTTGTCTTCCTAGTTGAAAGCCACGTTTGAGCTACTCAGGCAGCCAGATGCCTTTGGAAACGCCCTGGTAAAGAACATCAGCCGGTGGATGGACAATATATAAACCAATAAATAGGAACACAAAGACTCTGAGTGAAGAAATGCGAATCTCTAGACTTGTTTTCCTGAATTATTGGATGAACTTAGGCACATAACTGGAGGGTAAGGTGTATTTGTCCTTCTTCATCATCATATGATAAGTAACTTATTCACCTTTCTTTTCATATATTTAGAGATCAATACATAAATTTATCTAGAAAAAGGGATTCAACAGATCTTTTTTCGTAAGTGAAGGGTAGACATAAATGTCATTTTGACTGCACTAATCTCTTCGTGGTGTATATTAACATAAGAGATGTTTCGGTTTGATAGTTTTGTGGGACCCGCATACGAAATAAGAAGAATAAATAATTTTTAGGTCTAGAATGAGATGACTTATTCTCCTTATTCTCCGAATACGTTATTCTGCACCAGTATAAGTCATTCTGCTTGTCAAAGCAAAATTATGTTTATTCTCTCCAATCAAAGTGGCGCTTGGTGAGCAAAATTATGTTTATTCTCTCCTTCTTTGCCCTTATTCTTCTCCTATTCTCCAATCCAAGTGGCGCTCGATGAAATCATGTGCTCTCTCTCTTCTCAAGAGAAGAGCTTAGCAGACGCATTAATCCATGGGATTTTGGTTGATTAGAGCATCACCAGCAAACGTTGTCGCAAATACCGTTAACCCATCTATGCATAACCTTGCACTGTCTGTAGACTGCAGACATGGAAGGGGAAAAAATCGAGGAGAAACAAAACTACTAATTATGACGTGCAAGTGTGCCAACTATTCCTCATTTTTTCCCCTAAACATTACTCCTTAACCTACGTATACTAATTCAGAATGACAAAGACTCAGGCTATCTTTCGCATCATGCTTGAAAGTTTCTTCAAGTTTCTTCTCACACCTCCTTATGAGAAGTAAAAAGACATTCTTTACTCCGCATTTTTAGAATGAGAATATTATTTGGTTATTATTTTTAACTTGTGCAAGAATGTCTTTTTTAAGATAATGTTAATTCTAAGCAAAGTAATGTTTTTTAAGGAAAGGCCTTCGGAGTATGAAAACGAGGCTTTAATGCTAGTTTCATTCTCTCTAGAATAACTCCTCCTTTCTCGAAAGGTCTTCTTGAAATGGTTACCAAAGATATTTAAGTGGATTCATTACTCATTTTAAGTCGGAATGAGTTCTGGAGAATGAACGCCAAGTTAATTCTACTCATTGGACAATTCATTGAAAATTTCCAAAATCTGTTTTCTTTTAAATTTCTTTTTTTGTGATCGGGATTAAACCCGTGGATTAACGCCTACAAAATGATATGTTTCATTCCACGTGGCCGTTGTTTAGAGTTTGTCTTCCTTTTTTTGGTCAATGTTTAGAGTTTGCTTGCGATGCATGATGTAGAAACGTAACTGTAGCCTTATTTTTGATACAGTTCTAGACTTGGATAAATTATGAAATGACTGAACTAATGATTAATTGAGGGCTCCTGTTATTACGCACAATTTTATCCTGGCCTTTTGTTCAATAATATGCTAAAAGCCATAATCAAATATAGTGAAGAAAATATATACCAATCCCTGGTCAATTCTAGAAGAAACCAATCCCAAATGGTAGAGAAAGCAATTGAAAAGAGGAGACTAGCTAATTGTTCGAACGTGGTAGTAACATCTTTTGCTTTCAGTAGTTGTTCAAACTATCTCAAATAAATGTCAGAAAGTCTATATATACCCTTTCTGTCAACTCTATTGCAGTACTGCAGAGTCTGTTTAAACGGGCTGTGTGGAAGGAATCTTCTCAAGCTTATTGTAATTAGTTGAAGGAACACTCTTCCATGGCTGTCATTAATATATAACTATAGAGAAAAAGTAGAAAGAAAAAATAATTGGAGTAAGCCATGGCCTTACTCTATGTATAGTAATATTGTTTATAGGGTAAGATTATTATATAGCTCTTCCGTGGCCACGCATAGAGATTCTTCATCGTGTCTGAAGGGATCTTAGTAATTAATTAAACTTCGCCTTGATCGAAATACTTCATCACGTCTGGAATCTTAATAGAGAAAGGATCGGAGAGAAGATTCTTGAAGAGAACCCACATATATAAGAGTTGCAGCTTATTCATATGTCATCAAGAATTGACACCAACGTACCAAGATTTCTGACCAAAAGAATACAATAAGAAAAACCATGCCAAGCAGGTCACTTGCAGGAGCTGGCCGTCCGGCTACTCGCGTGAGCACAAGCAGAAGCTGACACTTGGCGAATGTACTGGTCATTTCGATCTATTAATTTGATAGTAGATGGTTAGATGCTAAGGAGTGGTAGTCGTCTGTCCATTACGAGTTCAACATAATATTAACATCCTCCTTGGATCTGTCCAATGGCAACGATAATGACCGTATCAGCTCTTTCTGCAGTTCATAATATACGAGTTCATATCCCTTGTTCTATGACCGGGAAGATCTGAACTCACACTTCTGCTAGTTTAATGGGCAACTGATCATAGAAACTAACCCATAATAATTAACGAAAGAGATACTTGTTATAGCTGGGAAATGCCAGCATGTGGTTTGCCGTTTAATTTTGACTCCACCCCCATGATAGAAAAAACTAAAATAAGTACAATTTTTTGAATAATTAATTATCCTCCTTAGGGTTATCTCCTTTCTTTAAGACTTAATTTTTACACCGTGTCCAATGATAGTTGTCAACCAGATACATGTAAATTTTATTTTTACAAACAATAAAAATAATAAATTAACCATATTAGCGTTTAAAGTTGTTTCCATCCCTTAGGATTCTAGTATTTATCATCAATTTACATGCACCTGATTGAATATTTATAATCAAGTTGGATACAAACTCTGGAAATAGTCCAAAGGAGATAATTAAATAGTTAAAATTTTATAATAACTTTTATTTTTTTAAGCATATAAATGAGATATATTATTTAAAACTTTGCAATTAAACCGTACCACCATAGGTCCATAGCACTGCTTCTCATAGCAATGCCTTATTTTATCACACACCCCAATTTAGGTTTCGAGTGCGACTTGCTGCTGCACTGAGGGTCAATTTCAGTGGGTAAAAGAAGAATTACTTTTTGAATTTTTTTTAGGTCGGCCCCAAGGTACTTTACATATTTGTACAGGCCGATCTCCAATTGGACGACTCAAACAAATCTGAAAAATCAAAAAATATTATTGGGTCGACCTATTTAACATATATTTTTTTGCTCTTCATTGGGACTCGATTTTTTATTTTTCAGATTTTTTTTAGATTGTCTGATCCAAAATTGACCTACACGGACGTGCAGAATACCTCGGAGCCCACCTAAAAAAAATTTAACAAATAATTTTTTTAACCCACTGTATTAACTCCCAATGCAGCAAGTATTAAGTTTAGGTTTCTGGCCCTATGACTCGCTCGAGAGGAGCAGGTATCATATAGGTGCTAGGCTAAATTTCCTCCACCTCCAGGCCATGAAAACAACACTTAATTCAATGGTGAGAATCTTCTTGCCGTACATCTTTCCTTCTTGATTCAAGGAATTGTAGATAGAAGGGTCATTGTGAGGGCAGTTTGACGAATATAGTTCATTTCTCTTCTTAATTATACTGGAGTGGAAAGCTCAGATCTTCATTCGAGGCCATCAATCCTGCTCAGTAACCAATTCACCGGGCCCTGATTGCAGCTACGTGCCGGCTTTGGATCTCGAGAACTTGTTTCCGTCGAATTGAAGCCGTCGAGAACCACCCATGAATCAAACTCCTAAATAAATTGATCCAAAGGCAAAAGTGGATAACACAAATGTTTATTATAGAGGTCAACAGATGTCATCATCTCTTGAATTTTTGAATTCAAATTTTAAGAAAATTGATTACTTTTTAGAGTCTAGATCACGAAAATTCAAATTTAAAGATACATCAAAATATATGTTTATTCTCATATTAGTCCTTTTTAGGAATTTTAAGAGGATAAAAAAATAAAAAAAAGGTGTTATTTTTTAGAATTCTTAGATTTCCGTTCATACTCTTTTCAAAAGATTCGCCAGGAATTAAAAAGAGTCCCTTTTAAAACATGGAATTAAGTCTAGATTCTTAGAGAATCTATCTACCTTTTTTTTATTTGAAAAAAATTGTATACTTTTAAATTTCCGCTGAATCTGAAATCGTTACCAAATGGAGCCTACAAAGAAAAAGTAACAATGCCAAGAACACTCTTGGCCTCGATCGCTCAAAGTTTCTGAAATGTTAGTATACTTTTATCTTTCTTTAACCATTGAATGAGTTTTTTGTCACTGATAATATAAATATGTCTCCATTGATGGCACGATCAATGACGAATGAAGAAGCTAACAAGGGAGGAGGCTGCAAAAGAGGAGCAGGACAGCTTCAGGGTTCCTTCTCCTAGTCAGAGAGCCTTCCTTGAGGAAGGCATCCTACAGAGGTCAAGTAAGAGTAAGGAGCAGGAGTTAGTCTGGATCAAGAACTCAAATTAGAGGACAACAAGGAAGGAGAAGCCATCATGGGAGGGCACTATTAGTATGGAATGGAATAGGCCAGCATTGGGGCTTCTTCTCTAGTTAGGGAAACTTCTTTAAGAGGGCTATGCTACATGGATTGGGTAAGAGCAAGGAGAAGGACTTAGTTAGCATCAAGAACTCGAAGCAAAAGTAAAAAAGCAGGAGGGAGGTGGTCACAGTGTAAAAGGAGCCCACAAGCAGAGTAGGCAACAAGATCTGAGCAAGAAGCATGTTTTGCGCCATCAGGTCTAAGAAGGGCACAAATTCCTAGGGTAGCTATGTAAGGCAAGGGACATCAACTTGAATATACAAGGAACATAGAAGGGAGTAGGAGTACAACCTAGGACCTAGTTGCAACAACAACCAACAAAATCTTGGGTTGTGGTTGTTAAAGATGGGAGACTAAAGGATACCTTGATTTAAAGAGTTAAGGCAGATGAATAGGGTTCAGGCTCGCAATTGCTTGGAGTTTATTGCCATGCAATGGAACCATAGCCTAGTAGCTAAAATGCTGGGAATAGCACGCTAGGGGAGTATCTAGGAAAAAATGGAATATGTCTTTGTTGGTGCTCTAGAATGGCTTCACTTTGGCAAAACTTGAAGATGATGAAAACTATGATCGACATCCTATCGGGGGGGGGGGGGGGTGGCGGGCATGGTCAGTGGTTGGAAGAACAAAAGTTGTGCAATGATGGACCAAGGAAGTTCCTAAGTGGGCAACAATTTGGTTGAGATTGCTAGAACTCCCTTTGGAACATTAAGACACTAAATTGTTGTGAAAAATTACCTCTAAACCAGGCAGACCCTTGAAGTTGAATGGAATTATAGAGAAGAAGATCTTAGGGCACTACACGAGGGTGTGCGTATAGATGTATCTATCAAATACACCGTGTCTAAGAACCACCATAGCAACTCAAAGCTTCTCCTTTTGGTAGATGTTTGTATATGAAGGGCTATTGGTGCTCTGTGCTAACTATGGCAAGATGAGCCACCATCATTGGCAGTGCAGATAGGAGAATCCAGAAGCTTAGATTGACACAAAGCTACCTCCTAAGGAGTAGAAGATTGAGTGTAAGTCAAAAGGGAAAACTATGGGCCAGGTGGTAGCTCTAAGCAATTCAAGGGGTACAAGAATATCAGCCAGGTTCTTCCACCTTACAAGTTGATGAGTCACTCAGCCTCGGAATTGGCCAACTTAGTGAGTCGACCACCTGAATTTGAAAAGTATAGGATCTTGATCAAAAGCAAAATTGGTCAACAAGGCATTTTGGATCATGATTCTAGCAATTAGGGCATCAAATCACACCACTATCAAAGCTATATCAACGGCCATGATGCTTTGAAGGGAAATATGGATAGGAGGAGTAGGACACCAACATGAGGATCTAGCAAAGGCACTGAAAAGGTACACTGCATAAGCAAAGGTAAAGTACCTCTATAGGATTCGACATATCTGCTTAGTTGCCAAAAGAGAGAGGAAGCGAAGGGAGAAGGAGATCTGCCCAAGGAGAAAGCTAGAACCAACAACAGAGAACTATTTTCTTTGGTAGAGATAAGTGAAGTTGGGGCATAACATGACTAGATCCTTGCAAACTAAGGATCTTGCTACCCGAAACCAAGAGTAGAAATGGAAAAGTGGGCTTATACGCGAAGGGTTATAGGACAGTAGCATAAACAAGTAGTGGTCAGAATTCTTGAGAGGTTGAAAAAGTAGTTAGGGTTGGCAAGGAGAATGAGAAAATGGTTGTGTAATAGCTTCTATTTTTTGGCACAAGGCAACACCTCAGAAAGACGACCACATGGTTGATAAGAAGGGGGAAGGAAAACAACAATAGAAAGATAATAAATAAGCAAGAACAACTAGTAAGAAGAAGAAGTATAGCAGAGAAGGATAGATCAAGAACAAAAAAACCAGTCATTGCTCAGTAGAAGGGCAACATATTAGGCCATCTATAGAAATTCTTGCTTGATTCTACGAGCTTAGGGAAGAGACTTGAGGCAACTATAGGTCAATGTTTCTCTTTTCACCTTTTAATTAGTCATTATGAAGATTATGCTTGGAATTGCAGAGGAATAGGAAGGCAACTTTTCATCACAACTTGCATGAGGTCAATTAAGAAAGAATAGATTGACATTCTGCTCCTGATGGTGCAAGGGGCACTCTTATCTTATGGCGTAGGAATGTTGGTAGGGTGGACATAGAATTTGCAAGTGATCAAATCAGCTGTGTCTTGATCTCCCAAGGCAACGAACCACCCCGGATGATAGCTGGAGTATATGCAAGTACATTATCGATTATAAGAAAGGACCTATGGAAGGAAATGATCATCACTGCAAACCTTGTTAAACATGTGGTGTTCCTAGGAGATTTCAACTGCAACGTTGGTGAAGAAGAAAAGCAAGGAGGCAGTAGCTTTAGATGGACATAGGCGAGATTAGAATCCAAGTAATGTATTGAAGAAGCAAAAGTGATTGATTTGGGATTCAGTTGACCAAAATTCACATGGTACAATAATCATGGGGATTTGGCTAGAATTATGGAAAAACTAGACAAGGATTATGCACTAGAAGGTAGAGAAATAGATTTCCTAATGCGTGGATTCAACATTTGTCCAGATTAGCTTCTGACCATTGTCTTATTCTCTTGTCTCTAAATAGAGATACATACAAAGTACGACCACACCTTTCAGGTTTGAGAGATTTTGACAGAGTGTCATGAAATGGAGGAGATTATTGACATAAATGTGTGGAATTCAGGGTATTGGGATGCCCTATGTATATAGTATGTAAAAGAATGCAGGAGACTAAAAGGTTGCTATTACACTGGAACAAAATAAGCTAGGAAATGTTGGGCAAAGACTAAATGAGATTTTAGTAGATATTGAGCATGTTTAGTATGTGGAGTGCTGCCCAGGCTATGGAGAACCCTGGGGGTGGGGGGTGAATGGGTTATCAAAAATAAATACAACACTAAACAAAAAATTAATTGCAATCACATAGCAAGGGAAGGAATCATGGAGAAACCACACAAGATGTACAAGGAATTTATATTGGTTTGGTCTATTCAGACCTAAATCAGTCACCAAGTAACCTCTTGGGAGTTCCACTAACATGAGGTACAAAATCCTTACTGGTTATCAACACTACAAATAACCTCTAGCTTCTGTTGGTCCTCTCTTCAACACACTGAAGTGGAAAAATCATCTTGCATATGCAGGCCCTCTCTTCTAATAACCAGGAAGAGAAACAAGAACATAACTTGTAAATGCAATGAGAGTGCCTTTTAATACACTAATTTTCACAACTGAACACACAACAAGATCAAGACAGAAATACAGAAGTATTAAGAACTAAAAACACATGTCTTGATTATATTGGAGAATCCCACTCTAGTGTGTAGAAGAGTGAAAGACTCAAGCTCTCAACTTCTTCTCTCTCTCTCTCTCTCTCTCTCTCTCTCTCTGAGCTCTTGAAGTTAGAAAGCTCTAGGTGTAGAGAAGCGGAGTTTTGGCTTTCAAAATCTTTTGATGTATTCTTAGCTGGCTCATGTCTTCATTATATAGGCAAATTTGAATATGCCCATTGTCACTAGCAGCTTCTTGTTGAGTCTAATGGTTTCTACTATGAGTCTAACATTAATGAGCTTGAATCTTACTAAGAGAGAGTGCTTGGGTAGGCAATGTTGCTTTCAGTTGAAAGGTTCTAAGAGCAATCACCTTTCGTTTACAATTTAGACGTGCATACCACCCCTAACCCTGTTGACAATCTAAAAATAAAAGGTTCCCATCTGGTCTACCAACCATAGGATATGTGAGTGGCAACGAGACTACAAAAGGGCACATGCACAGATTTGACACGTTGCAGGCTTATCTAACTGTAAGATCAGGAAGATCAATAGTTTTGTGCAATGAAACCTTCTGTGAATCGATTAAGATTAAGAAATAATTGACTGGATCTAATTGATTTGTGAAGATACAGGTAATCGATTAAAATAGTGACTGGTAAGTCGATTAAAGAAAATATGGTAAATTGATTAGAAACAAAATATTAATTGGTTTGACAGATAAGAGTAATCGAAGTTAAGAACGTCAGGTAAATCGGTTCAAGAACAACACTTAATCGATTAAACCTATGAAGGCTAATAGAAGCAAAAAATGAACTCTTTAGTAATCGATTGCTAAAATCATAATGTTGATTGAATGCCGAAGCTTTAACATTAATTGATAACTTAAATACATCGATAATCGATTTGGTTCAAGGTAGTTAAATTGATTGACGATCAACGATGATTGAAATGAGACTTAAGTTAACTGAGAGCCTTAATCGATTGGCGATAACGATTACAAAAGAAAAAGAATGTTATGTAATGTTACTTGACATAGTGCCATTGGATATAAACCTACATTCTATTGGTATCCCTTTGGCATCCATGTGCACCTGTTGCATCAATCACCAATGTGAAGATATGTCTCATGTGTTTCTTTTGGGTGATAATGCATCTGCAATTTGGAGTCACTTTGAAAAAATCTTTGGCATCCATTCATCTAGGGATTCTATAATCAACTACTCACAATCTTGGTATTTTGGTGCTAACAGCCATAGTAAAACAACCCTTCTTCGATGACTACTTCCTCCACTCGTTTGCTGGGAGCTTTAGTTATTAAGAAATAAAGCAAAATTTGAAGAGGTAAAGTCTTGGGTTCCAGCAGCCATAGCCAACATAGTCAGTTCTATGCGGCTTATTTTATCTTACATCAAATCTACATCACTGGATAAGCAATCTGATTTATCAATCCTCAACTATTTCAGACTCCCCTACACTTCAAGGATACCTATATATGGTGCTGTCCACTGGTCTTTCCCTCCTTGAGGCGGTTTCAAGCTGAATACTGATGGAGCTTCTTTGGGTGACCCAGGTACTATAGGTGGTGGGGGCGTTCTTCGTAACTCATCTGGTTTTCTCTTGATGGCGTACTCCTATCCATATGGTTTTATATCCAGCTTTAATGCTGAATTCTTTGATGTCTTGGATGGGCTCTGCTTACGTGTTACCATCAGTCTCAAAGTTGACCAAATTGAATTGGACTCCAAGACTTGTGCAGATCTAAATGCCAGGAAAAACATCTGTTGGCGGCTGCTACACCTTGGTAATGAAATATGGTGATACTTGGATTCCTTTGCCCCCACCATTATCCACATCTTTAGAGAAGGAAATCAGGTAGCAAACTTCATGGCCAACCTTGCTTGTGGATCAACACCAGCAACTCATTCTTACTTATGAAAATGCTCTTCCTCTAGTTGCTAGAGGTCTTATTTTTCTTGATTGACACATGCTAGGGGCTATTAGAACTGTGCTTTTGTTACATGTTTTTTCTTACTTGACTCTTGGTTATCCACTGTACTAATAGGGGTATGCCCTAGTGCTAGTGTACTATGCTTTATTTATCAATAAAATTAACTTGGGACCGATTAAGGTGGAGTGGGAACATACAACTTCTCTAAAGTTGGTGTGCACTCTCCCTGGACTTGTCTTAGGTAATTTATTTAAAAAAAATGTTTTGTAATCGATTTTCTAACATTATCATTACTAATTGATTAGTGATAGGCATCTAATCTAAGTTTCAATTAGTTTTTAATTGAAAGGATCAAAGAGATGCTGAAATTGACTAAGTCCCATAATAGGGAGTGTTCATGCAATGAATCTATCAGTGACTAATCGATTAGTTTTGTCTTTTAACTCAAGCTATAATATTACTGATTTCTAACATTTTTATTGTATATTATCACCAAAACATGAGGATTAAATAAATGCACAAATTGCTTAACATGTACTGCATTTTTGGGCTCTTAGCAAAACAATAAGACATACTAAAACCCATGATAGTTGATTAATGCCAATAAAGGGATAGGGATAAAATGGAAACAAAAGTGAAAGTGTACTGGATCAAAGAAGGGAATAGAAACTCCAAATTCTTCACCACTATCATTAGAAGGAGAGGGAACACGCTGATAAAGTGATTAGATGACTCTGGAACTTGTTCCTTGAAGTCGACTACTCGAATAGGATACTCTAGTAGTGGCAGGTCATTTGATAGTTCCAACTCTAAATAGTCTAGCACATGCAAAGGATCTGACACATACTTCCTCCGCATTGAAACTTGAAACACATCATGCACTCTAGCAAGTTGGGTTGCAGAGCTAGCTAATAGGTGGTCTCCCCTACTCGAGATAGAATAGGGAAAGGCTCAATGTAGCACGAACTTACCTTGGCCCACTTCCCGAACCTCATCACCCCTTTTGTGGCGGCATCCGGAGAAATACGTGGTCACCAACCTCAAACTGTAAGGGTCTTCTATGAGAATCTGCATAACTTTTCTTTAATGCTTTGCACTGCCTCCATACATTGACGCACCAATTTCATCACTTCTGTACAGCTCTGACCCAATAATCTGACTTTTACGAACCTCAAATTAATCACAAGAGAACGACACGGTCTCCCACATAGTGCCTCATATGATGGCATGCCAATGCTCGAATGATAGCTATTATTATTAGGAAATTCCACCATAGGTAGATGTTGCTCCGAAGAGCCTCCCCACAACATTCCCTCAACATATCTTCCAGTGTCTGAATGGTCCTCTCTAACTATCCATATGTCTAGAGGTGGTAAGCTGAACATAAAGCCAACTGAGTATCCACGCCTTTTGAAAACTCTTCTAAAAACCTAAAGTAAACTAGGATCTATATCTGATACAATGGAGAGAGGTACACTATGCAAAAATACAATCCTATCCACATATAACCTTGCCAACTTTCCAATTAACCAATCCTTCTTGATGGCTATGAAATAAGCTATCTTAGTCAACTAATCCACTATAACCCAAATCATATCCTAGCTGCCAGGAGATAAGGATAGACCCATCATGAAGTCTATGGTCATGTGATCCCACTTCCACTCTAGAATTGACAACAACTGGAGCAAACCTCCAAGCCTCTGATGTTCTGCCTTAACCTACTGAGAAACAAGGCATCTAGCTATAAACTCTATTATGTCCTTCTTCATCCTTGGCCACCAAAAATGTTTCTTCAAATACTGGTACATCTTAGTGTTTCCCAGGGGGATAGCATATCGAGAGCGATGGACTTCATCTAGTACACATCTCCTCCACTCCTCTTCAGTTGGCACATACAATTGACCCCGAAATTTGACTATATCATCATCCAACAACGCTACCACTAGCCACTGCAAGGCTTGGGATAATTCTGAATCTACCCTCCGTGCCTCAATAAATTGGTGATACACTACCGGTCTAACAATCAAATTGGCTAACATAGCTCTATTTTGATCCCTAGGTACTGTGAAAGAAGAATCTACCATCTACTGCAACAATCTCCACTCTCTTATCATAAGATAAGACACTACTGCCGTCTTACTTAGGGCATCATCCACTACATTTGCTTTGCCTGGATGGTAGGAAAGGTCAAAATTATAGTCTTTAATGAATTTCATCTACTTATGTTGCCTCAAGCTTAAACCCCTCGGAACGAAAACATACTTTAAACTCTTATGATCTGTGAATACTTCAAATTTCTCCCCATAAAGATAACGCCTCCAAATCTTTAGAACAAACACCACAACTGCAAGCTCCGAGTCATGAGTTAGGTAATTCTCTTCATACTACTTCAACTATCAAGATGCAAAAGCTACCACTTTGATATGCTACATCAATTTCGCCCTTCAACATCCCCTAGAAGCATCAACATAAACTACAAATCCTCCTGACACAGACAGAAGAACAAGGACTACAACAAAGGTAAGGCAAACCTTTAGCTTCGAAATGCTCTGCTCACACTCCTTTGACGAAACAAAACAAATCCCCTTTCAGGTCAACCTCGTCAAGGGAACCACAATAGAAGAGAAGTCCTGAATAAACTGCTTGTAGTAACCTGCCAAACCTAAGAAATTTATGATATTTGTTACTAACTTCGGTATCTCCCACTACACAATGGCCTCCATCTTAGTTGGTTCAATGGCCACTCCTTCTCCAGAGATGGTATGTCCTAAAAAGTACACTTGCTCTAGCGAAAGTTCACACTTGCTATAGCATAGAGTAAGTGCCTCCTTAGAGTCTGCAACACCGCTTTGGGATAATAGGCATGGTCCTCTTCAGAAGATGAATAAATTAGGATGTCATCCACAAAATCAACTACAAACTGAACTGAATACTCCCTAAACACTATGTTCATCAAATACATGAAAGTTGTATGGCCATTTGTCAAACCAAAAGGCATCACTAGGAACTCATAGTGACCATAGCGAGTTTTGAATGTCGTCTTACTAACATCTAGGTCCCTGATCCTCAACTAGTAGTAACCATATCTCAAATGAATCTTGGAGAACACTCTACATACACATCCACATCCACAAGCTAGCCAGAAATATGATAAAGTGGAATAGTAAAGTAAACCAATAAACTACTGAAGTAGTAAAGAGACTAGTAGTCAAACGGACTCAAGTGCATAGAAATCACAGATCCACTTAGATAGGTTGGGAACCCCTCAGGCAGCCTAAGCTACTGCAGTCGACAATCTTCAGAACAAACACCACAACTGCAGGCTCCGAGTCATGAGTTAGGTAATTCTCTTCATACCACTTCAACTATCAAGATGCAAAAGCTACCACTCTAATATGCTACATCAATACCACCCCTAAACATCCCCTAGAAGCATCAACATAAACTACAAATCCTCCTGACACAGACAGAATAACCGGGACTAGAACAAAGGTAAGGAGAACCTTCAGCTTTGAAAAGCTTTGCTCACACTCCTCAGACGAAACAAAACAAATCCCCTTTCAGATCAACCTCATCAAGGGAGCCACAATAGTAGAGAAGTCCTGAATAAATTTCTTGTAGTAATCTGCCAAACCTAAGAAGTTTATAATCTTTGTTACTAACTTCGGTCTCTCCCACTGCACAATGGTCTCCATCTTAGCTGGGTCAATAGCGACTCCTTCTCTAGAGATGAGATGTCCTAAAAAGTACAAAATTCACACTTGCTATAGCATAGAGTTAGTGCCTCCTCAGAGTCTTCAACACCACTTGGGGATAATAGGCATGGTCCTCTTCAGAAGATGAATAAATTAGGATGTCATCCATAAAAACAACTACAAACTGAACTAAATACTCCCTAAACACTCTGTGCATCAGATATATGAAAGTTGTGGGGCTATTTGTCAAACCAAAAGACATCATTAGGAACTCATAGTGACCATAGCGAGTCTTGAAAGCCATCTTACTGACATCTGGGTCCTTGATCCTCAACTAGTAGTAAGCAGATCTCAAATCAATATTAGAGAACACCCTACATACACATCCACGAGCTAGCCAGAAATATGATAAAGTAGAATAGTAAAGTAAACCAATAAACTACTAAAGTACAAAGAGACTAGCAGTCAAACATAATCAAGTTTATAGAAATCACATATCTACTGCGATAGGTTGGGAACCCCTCAGGAAGCCTAAGCTACTCCAGCCGACACACAACTACAGGTGGTCCCACCATTGCCTATGTAAGGACTGAGGTTTCGGGTTCAGTATTCGGGTCGGGTTCGGGCCGGATATCCTGGTTTTGACCCTGAGGGGTCTTGAGATTTCTGACTGAATGACGTCTGCACTGCTCAACGTCTTTCAAAAGACGTCTGTCTATGTAGACGCCATTTAGGTCTGCTTTCTGTTGTGCCACGTGTGCGCCACGTGGGCGGGTTTCGGGCCGCGAGAGTACGGCCCCTGTCTCGTCGTCTGAACGGCGTCCACGATGGACGACGCGATTCAGACTACGACCCTGCGGTGTCAGTGTGCGGCGCCAGAGCGTTGTCAGTACGGCCTGTCCTGTCGTCTGAACGGCGTCCGTGGTGAGCGACGCGTTTCAGAGCGCTGTCAGTATGGCCCGTCCTGTCAGACTGATTGGCGTCTGTCTCGATCGACGCGTTTTAGCCAGATTCATATTGACCCCGCGAGCCTCCCCTTCTTTCCCTCATTTTCGCCTCCACCCTCTCTCTCTTCGCCCTCTCCGCCCTCTCCGACCCTCTTTTCCCCTTCCCTTCCTCTTCTTCCTCTTCCACCTTCCTCTTCTTCCTCTTCCACCACTCCAACACCTCCCTACCTCTCACCTCTACCACCACCACTTCCTTCGCGGCGTTCCATTCTCCGGACGGCAGCCGACGTTCCGGCGAAGTGACGGCGTCCTCGAGGGTACCGGCGGCGGTCTGCGGTGCGGCGGGTTGGCGGCACGGAGCTTGGTGGAGTTCAAGAACCGGTAGGGGGACGAACCTTGCATGAATCGTGATTATCTTGTTTATGGTTTCTTTGGCGTGGCATGATGTGTTTTGGGTTAGAATGAGCATGTTTAGTGGGTTTTCTTGTGGGAATGGCTGTGTTCGGGATTGTGGAATTGTAGCATGCTTGTGGTAGTTTGATTTCCCGTTTCTCCCCCTTCTGTTTTGGGCATTTTCGGGGTGTTTGGGGTTAAGGGAGAGACCCTCATATCGAACCAGGGAACTAGGTCTCTGGCGCTAAACGGCGTCGTGCCTGGTCGACGCCTTTTAGAAGGACGTCAGGGCAGTACGACGCCGTTTAGGGCAAAAACCTCCCTGTTCGAGGTTTCGTTGTACGGGGTTCTGGCGCTAAAAGACGTCATGCGTGGACGACGCCTTTTAGAAGGACGTCAGACCATCATGACGCCTTTTAGGCAGGAAATCACCCCGACTGAGGCTTCTGCAAATCTGAAATTCCGTGGTGAATGGCATATGTGGGTTCTGACGCGTTTTAAAAGGACGGCTTCCCAGGTGGACGTGTTTTAAGGCATGAGCTGTTTTAAATGAACCTATTTGAGGGGCTTGAATGGCGTCGACCTCGGTCGACGCGATTCGAGACAGAACTGCTTAACTCCTGTTATTTAACATATGTTTCACGATTGGATGGTTCGAATGCATGCTTTAAGTTGTATACTGAGACGGAGATTACTGTGTGAATGGAATCATGTTGTGTGTGTGTGTGCTTATGCGAATATGGAATCGGAATAACTGTGGTTTACGTTTGTCACCATGGGCCGATGGGGACAGGGCCATGGTGTCTGTAAGGCATTGTGCCGTACCGGTGGAGGAGGGGTACATGTTGTGTTTTACCTTTGGCTGAGGGAAGCAGAACCACCTTGAGCTCGTCGGGCCGGAGTAGCCAGTGCGCTATCCGAAGGGTTGCTGTTTGGTCTCAGCGGGTCGGGGTTTCCCTGTTTGTCGTGGCAGCTTCCAGCGCGTTTCTTGCTGTGGAGCTGGTTGTGGTACTGTTGGAGTTGTTTTATCCCTGTAGCCACTGGGCCTGATGTGACCTTTGATCAAGGTTACGAGTGGTACCCTTCGCCCTTTGGCCTGACGCAGCCCGGAAGGTTAGGGTTGTGGGTAGTTCCTGTAACTTCGGCTTGACGGGGGTTCGCCGGTCCCCAGGGCCCTCCTGAAGCGCCGAGGCCTGGCGTGGAGGCAATCCGGTCGGTAGGACAGTAGTCTAGACTGCTTGTGTGCACACGTAGCTGGGCCGTGGTGGTACACTGGTCCCAGCTAGTCCTAGTTTGACTCACTGTCTCACCCTACAGTGCCCCGGAACACTGTAGGGGCGGACAGGCGTGAGTAGTGGTGGTAGTGTTGGGAGGCGACGTTTGACTTCGGTCGACAGTGTGGTTCAGTCGCTTTGTGGACTTTGGCTGTGAAACGTGACTTTGTGTTGGGTTCTTCGGGATTCGTAGAACTGTTCCTGCTACACTGCTTATGCGTATGTTTCATATCAGGTTTGGGTGCTATGTTTACTGCTTTACTTAAATACCATATATCCGTATTGTTGCACTTGTGGGTGTGTGAGTGGGAGGCAGGGGATCGGATGATCCCTACTGAGCCCAATTCTGGTGTGGCTCACTCCCTGCGGTTTCAGGTGTGGACCTCGTGGCGTGTGGCGGCGTGTGGTGTCTTCTTGGTGTGCGGACCAGCAGCTGTCTTAGTTCCGGGGTATGCCCCGATGTTGTTGTACTTTACTTCTGCCTGTACTTATTTAATTTGTTAGACCATGTAATTATTGTTGAACTGTATACGGACATTGTTATCTTCCTTCCTGCGCACTTGTTATATCTTTGTAGTCCGTGAGATTGATATATTTAGCCTTGTTTAACGCTTACTCCTCCATACGTGTTGTGTGAGATCCGGGTGTGAACCCACAGTTAATGGGCCGACATCCATTTAGTGATCGGGTCTCTGGTCATAGGATGGCGAGTCATTACAGCCTACTCGTAAGAATGAGAATTGTATACACCCACTAGTGCAAGGCTCTCAAGCATAACTCCAAGCAACTCCAAACTCCACAATCGAGTTGTGCCCACTAGAGACTTACTACTTAGCTAAACCTCATGCCTGTCTACCCTTGCAAGTTTTAGATGCTTGCAAGGTGAAGTAAGTGAGAAAAATAGGACTAATTAGGGTCCGTGAGTCCACATAGTGTTCGTGCCTCTAGCCTCGTGTGCACACAAGCAATATCACCTATTGTCCCATAGCCAATTTCTTCCACACCCAGACTTGGGCCATAAAATGTGGGGCGGTTAGGAATTGGCTAGAATCCAAAATGCACTGAAATGCTAGGCTAACCCGTGACCCATGTCCTCATCGGTCACAATGTGCACGAAGGCACAGGGTGTACTACTAGTGGATGTTGTCACTCCGGATCCAAAATGTGAACCATAGTAATACCATTTTCCATGAATGAGCCAAAGCATGCAGGATATGTAGGAACACATTTAACAATTATTCATGAAACTTATTACATAATCTATACCAAATGTCACTGATATTTTATTATTTCACTCATGACATGTAGTGATGTAGGGATTTCAGCTCTCTATTTTGAAATGCATTGAGCCATCCTGGTGTCTTTCAAAATAACCTAAACCATGTCACAGCAAGTTGATGCTAATCTACTATCGGATCACAGTTAATCGATTTAAGGCAAGTAATGATTATTTTGAATCGCATTGACTATAAAGGATGCGTATCAACTTATATATCACTACAAGAAACAGGTTTATTTGTGACAATTTATTTATGATGACTAAAAAAATGTCACTTAAACGTGTGACGACAAATTGGTCGCCACAAAAGATAGTAAAATTTTGTGACAACTAAGAATATCATCACGTATGATCTAGGTATTTGTGACAAACTTAATTATTGTCATATAAAATTGAAAACTACGTGACCATTAGTCATTTGTAACAATAAATATTGGCACAAAAAAATCAATTTTGACAATGAACAATTTTGTCACATTATAATTTAAAAAGAAAAATCATTCCTATTTTCTCTCTTCTAATTTTCCTTCCTTCCTCCTTTTTTTCCTTTCCCACCACTGGGCCCTTTCTTTCTCTCCCTCCCCTCCTTTCCCTCCACCAACGAACTGTGCCCTTTCTCTCTCTCCCTCCCTTCCTTTCCCTCCACTTTAGCTAGGCCGTACCCTTTCTTTCTCTCCCTCCCTTCCTTTCCCTCCACCGGCCGTGCTGTTTCTTCTCCTCCCTCCCTTCCTTTCCCTCCATTAATGGTCATGCCCTTTCTTCCCCTACCTCCCTTCCTTTCCCTCCATTAATGGTCGTGCCCTTTCTTCCTCTCCCTCTATCTCTCGATCTTCCGAAAAGTTTGTGAGGCCCAGCCCTACTACGAAGTTTTCTGTTGGGACGTAGGGGAGTAGGGCAACACTGTGGATTCGGGTGAAAGGAGAGGCGAAGAGGAGGCAGAACCTATACGGTCATCCCCAACCAGTAGGTATGCCCTCCACACTCCCCTTCTTCTTCTATGCATCCTCCTCCAAACCCCCATCGTCTCCCATTGCATGCTGCCGCTTTAGATGTGCCCTCCTCTCCACCCTGTTTTCTTTATTTCTTGCTATTATTTTGCCCAATTAAGAAACAGAATAGAGATTGAAAGATTAGAAGAAAAGTATGAAAAAAATCTTCAAATTGTCCTCATATATAAAATTTATAGAGCCATGTGCCCAATGCCCTTAGCAGATCAACCGGCAACACACATCTTTTGACATCTTGAAATCTTGTTTAGCCTAAACCATATTTTTTTATTCAAGAACCCATTGTGTTGCGAGTGTGCGGCCATATCTACACAGAATTTGTAAGATATGCTTATCGTCATGTTCTATGAAAATTATTTTGATAAAAATATCTATTAGTTTCTTCTGAGTTGCCTTCTGATTTTTAGTTCTGCGAGTATGTCAGTGGTATGCCTTATTATTATTTTTAAATTTTCTTTGACCATTATTATTTTTTCTTAATGGGCTAGTTGTCGTTTTGTTATTCTTTTTTAGTTAACTTGCTCATACAAGATTGTACAACGCTCATCTTCCGATCTTTTGTGGTGAAATCCTACGAAAGGTAACCCCGTGATGACTGTGAATTTTTGTCTCACTTATTTATTTATTTAACTATTGTTATCATATTCCATGTCATTGGATGGTCATGTAGATTTTTTTCATTCTTTTATAATTCACTACTTTCCCATTAAAAATAGATCGCAACGTACCTGTCTTTTGATTTTTGAGTTCAATGCATATGACATAGTATTTGTCTTTTGATTTTCAACTTTGACATTGTACGCAAGCAATCACGGCAACGACTATTTCAAGACTTTAAACAGACCTTCAAGAGAAGGATGCTACTACTAAAGAGTTGCAAAAACATGTAAAGGAAGTAGAGGGATAAGTTGACCAACGGCTCGAGCAGCAAAGGCAGAATCTTTTAGATGAAGTTGATCGCAGAGTGTTAGACATTTTGTCTAGGACGAGTGGTACATTTAGAGGGTTAGGGGATCAACATGATGGATAGAGGTTTGCTCTTTTTTCTATTTTGTTTTAATTATATGTATCGTTTATGAAGTACAAATGTGTAGTTTGGAACCTTAGTATGGTTTTACTATATAGATGATGAATGTGAATTATATTTGTCTCATATAATAGTGTATATTTTGCTTGCGTACAATTCTTGTATGTTTACAATGTACAAGTGATGTGTATAATAATTATAAAAGTATGTACCTAATATATATATTTTTAATTTAATATTTTGTGGCGACTAATATGTCGTCACAAAAGAGGTCGCTTGTTGTTGATGACAATGAAATGAGTCGCCACAATAGACATTTTATGGCGACAAATGCACTTTTTGGTAACGACAGAATTGTAACTTTTGTGACATATACGAGTCGTTATAAATGTGATTTTGTCGCGACCATTTTAAGTCATCACAATATACCTATTGTGATACAACAAATTGTGACGACCTGTGACGACTACTTTTCTCGCCACAAAATAACTTTTGTGACGACTTTAGAGCTTTTGGTGACAACATTTATCGCCACAAAACTGGTACTTTCTTGTAGTGTTAATTAATTAGGTGCTAAAATGTTCAACATAATTTGCTTGGGGGGAAAAACTCTCTGAATCACGTCTTCTGATCTCAATGCCTTTTAGTAGGACGTCCGGCCTTGAAGACGCAGTTCAGAGCTTGAATCGAGGTTTCTTCTACACCCCCTCTCAATTCCCCAAGCACTACAAAAAACTGCAAGAAAGACTCCCCCAAACCATCCAACATGCAGGAATGCTCCCACTCCATGAAAGCCACCATTAAAACAAGTAAACAGAAGGGAAAAATATTGAATCATGGAGATAAACATGGTCCTCCAGACTCAAATGAGCCCTTCACGTGGTAGGACTGCCTCCGAGCTGGCTGGTGACCCTCTCGCGAGCTCCACGGCCACCAATGTGGTGCCACCTCCTCTAGCTCATCGATGCCTCATTATTTATGCCACCCATCTTTGTCTCCTCGTAGCCTCCACCTCCTCATCTCCTATCAGCTGCCAAAAGGGAGGAAGGAGTGGTTTGGAGGTGGTGATGTGGGGAATGGAGAGGATGAAAAGAGGTATGAGAGGAGGAAGAAGGAGGAAGAAGAAGATTAGGGAGAGGGAAAGAGGGTTGTAGAGGGTGAGGAAATGGGGGAGAGAGGAAAGCAAGGGGAAGAACATGATTTTTACGCCTCTTCTTAGCGCTTTCACCGCATAGTGATATGCCCCATGTATGCGAACAGGTGCCACGGGGAGGAAAAATGCCATGTAGAGACAACTAAATCACATTAGGTTAAGTTGATGCCTAACACAAGATGTGTCCTGCCCTAGCGACCTAAATCAGAAGGCCTAGTGGGGATTAGCCATGCGGAGCACGTGCATGCACTCTGAGTAGTGTCCGCCAGATAAATGCCTATCATTGATCCGCATCTAGTAGGGTTTACGCTAATTAAACTTGCTGGCTACCCCAAAAGACCCACAGAAGCGCATCCAAAATTCAATAACTAGATCCAAAAAGCTGAGTAATTATATCTCTCTTTGATGCTTTGTTTAGAGTCCTTATTGCTTATGTATATACTAGGGAATGCCCTAGTTCTTGTGTATTCATGACTTTTATCAATATAATTTCGCCTAGGTTTGACTTGATGGAGTGGGAACATGCTGTTTCCTTGAAGTGGTGTGCACTGTCCTAAGAACATCCCTAAGAATTTTATTAAAATTAAATAAAAAACATAACATGGGTCAAGGAGAAAGACTTAACAAGTGAGGGAACTGCCCCTTCATTTCATCTTCTCACTCCTAGATAGCTTCTCTTCCCAAGATATGTTGTTAATGCCCTTGACAAAGTGAATAACGTTCTTCCTGAATCCTTAATCCTTGTGGTCCACTAGGATATTATGGGAGTGATAATTTGGCTCAATTTCTTATTCGATATAAGCGAGAATATAATAAGGATTTGGGACATATGTCTAAAACATATATACATGGAACATATTGTAAATTCCTGCTAAGGATGAAGGCAAAGCCAACCAATGAGAAACGTTTCCACTATGTTGCAACATTTCAAATGGCCTAATGCAACGTGTCTTCGCTTTCCTCTTTTGCCAAATTGAATTACATATTTAGTTGGCAAACCTTCAGAATATTATTTCTTCTTCAAATTTCAAAGGACAACAGGAAAAATGTACATAACTCTTCTACCTATTTTATGTTGCTAATAGCTTCTATCATACTATCTTTATCTTGTCCACACAATCCCCAACCAAAACTAAAATTGTCCATTCCTTCTCTCCAACCTCATCCTAATTAATGCATTAATCAATGATATGGTTGACCACACAAAGCATTATAAGGTACCATGATAATGCACACAAGATAGCTATTGTTATAAGCAAACTCTATAAGAGTCAGTTCACCATCCCATGTGTCAAACAACTCCAAGCAGCAAGCTCTCAATGTCCTTCAGGGTTTGAGCTTGTTAGTCTTAGGTGGCCTACAAGTCAATCTGACTATGTAAATCTCGTTCATTTATTAATAT
This sequence comes from Zantedeschia hybrid cultivar, assembly GCA_030544215.1. Lineage (NCBI taxonomy): Eukaryota > Viridiplantae > Streptophyta > Magnoliopsida > Alismatales > Araceae > Zantedeschia > Zantedeschia hybrid cultivar. The sequence goes on from JARZZO010000009.1 coordinate 50,996,819, forward strand.
AATGACATTATTTCATTATGTCTAATACGTGTTATTATTGTCTCATAATGAAATATGTGAATGTGTGCAATAGTGATCAGATTATGATGAGATCATAATAATGACACTGATCACTTAAACACACATATTCTTAATAGTTCCTAGTCGGAAGATATCCGAAAAGGACATCGGATATTCGATTAGACTAGTACAGATTACTCCTGCTCATATGATGAGGGTGACTGATCTCATAGCAACTTGTGTGGAGACACTAAGGCGAATCTGTAGGTGCTCATTAGAGAATGACTTCACTGAACTGATCCGACTGAATCACTTGATGGTATTGTACCTCACTGTCAAATAGCTTTATTTTATTGTCGCACTTGCTTGGATGGTCTTCAGACCTGAAACACCAAGGACACCTTGTCGGTGGACTTCTGTACTTTGACCTTGGTTTATGAATCTCTAACCACGAGATTCTAAACAGCCAAGGATCAAGTATAGCGGAATACCGTCGAAGGGAATTGAGTGTCAATAAGGAATCATTCGCTCTCAGTACTTAGAGAGAGAATGCTCTAGGAAGGATGTGCAGAAGTCCTTGGCCAAGGCAGACGATAATATCGGGAAAGGAGTTTTCCGATATTATATAGCAGCATCCAATCAAAGTGAGTCGATTGGTTAGGGTTTGACAGTACACTATACCCTGAGTTGACTCGAGAGCATTATATGAATGAAGGATTATATCCACACGGTAACTGTCGGCGGAAATGTAACGACCCGCCACCCTATAATCGGGGATCCGATTTTTAAATGGGTACCGAATCATTAATTTGGAGCCAAACCAGGATCTAGGTAAGTCTAGGAAATAAATAATAAATTAAGCTAAATATTCACATCGCATTGAATTGAAACGGAAGTGCAAGAATTAAAAATTATTACAATGCGACTCGACTTAGCAAATAATTACATACTCCAACTGAAAAGAAATAATTAAGCATACAGGCCAGAAAATAAAATGACAACTACATCGGGGCACACCCCGGAACAACGGCTGCTGGCACGTGACCCAAAGCAACGCTCTCCTCGCTACGCCTGTCTGGAACCCTCACCTGAAAACCGCAGGGGTGAGTCTCGTCGAAAAGACTCAGTAGGGATCCTTCGATCCCCACCACCCACTCACGCACCCACAAGTGTAGCAATGCAATTACAGATAATTTAAGCAAGTAAAGCAGTGAACATAACTCCTAAATTTCGATATAAAACACATGCAATCAAAATATAACATGCACAATTCTGAAACCATTCTACCACGGAGCCCACAACCAGCGTCTCGGCAAAACACGCCAACCACATGGCCGAACGAGAGAAACTCCGACCCGCTGAGACCAAACAGCAACCCCTCGGATAGCGCGCTGGCTATTCTGGCCTGATAGACTCCAAGTGGTTCTGCTTCCCCCAGCACGAGTGACACTCCGAATGTACCACTCCCACACCAGTACTAACTATACCCCGGGGTATACCAAGTGACCCTCTCTCTAGGCATCACCCCGCCACTCCCACACCGGCGCCGTGTCACTCCCACACCGACACAGGGTGCTTGAGCGTTAACAACTGTCACTCTAGGCTCACAATCGCACAAAACGCAAAACGGTGCGATCCAATCACATGGAACCCATCGTCATCAAGTACATTTCTAAGCATGCAATTAACTAAACTATCTAACAATGTAAACACGTGTTAATTGCATGGATTAATGGAATTCTGGCTTGAATCGCGTCGCCTAAGGCCAACGTCATTCAAGATCCCTAAACTGGTTCATGTGAAATATGGTCTCGGAAGATGGCCTAAAACGCGTCGTTTACGGATGACGCCATTCAAATGGCATCGCTGTCCCTGGACGCCATTCAGTTCCAGAGACAGAGTCTGTTATCCGGGTCAAATCGTGTCGTGTGTGTAAACTGCCTTTCTAAAAGGCGTCGCTGTCCCCCGACGCCATTCAACCTTTAGAGACAGGTTCTTCCTCCGCCTTCCCCCAATCTACGGGGTGGAACTTCCTCCCCCAAATCGTGAAAAAAACACAAACAGAGTGGAGAAGGAGGAGAAGAATCTAGATACCCATTAAAACACCCAATTTCTCATTACATGCCTTTAATATTTTCACCCCAAAAGTCCCCTAAACATGCTTAACCTAAACATGCTTCAAAGCGGGAAAAATATGCTTTCAAACAAAATACAGCGGGGATCGTCACCCTACCAGTTCCTCGAACTCCTCCTAGCTCCAAACTGTCAACCCGCCTCGTCACACGCCGCCGCCGGTACCGCCGTGGACGTCGTTACTCCACCGGGACGTCGGCCGCCGTCCGGAGAGAAGTGCGCCGCGGAGAAAGTGGTGGTGGTAGTGGAGGAAGTTGGTAGGTTAATGGAGTGGAGGGAGAGGAGGAATGGAGGGAGGAAAGCAAGGAGAGGGGGAGGGGTCGTCGGAGATCGGAGGGAAGAGAGGAGAGAGAAGAGAAAGGAGAGAATGAGGGAAAGGAGGGAGGGTTCGCGGGGTCAAACAGAAGCTGGGTAAAACGCGTCGTTCAAGCTCGACGTCTTTCAGACGACAAGATCGGCCGTACACTGACAGACCAGGGTCGTACTCTAAATGGCGTCGTCCATTCAAGACGCCATTCAGACGATATGACAGGAGCCGTACTCTCGCGCCCTAAGGCCAGCCCACGTGGCGCCCACGTGGCACAGCCTAAAACATGTCCACCTAGCTGGATGCCGTTTGAACCGCGTCTTGCAAGCTCGACGCGAAAAAGAAACTAAGTCTCAGCCCCACCAGGGCCCAAACTAAGGGATCTGACCCCGAAACTGACCCGATAATCGGATCCGAAACCTCAATCCTTACAGGAAAGGTTCAAAGAGTGGATTACTTAACCCCGATACCTTCCGGGTTCACGCGGTGTTGCTTGTCACCCAACGTGATCGGAGGCCCAATCGAATTCGATGTGCGACATTAATTCGATTGATTAATTAATTAATATGAGTTATTAATTGATTAATCAGGCCAGTGAAGAGTCACTGGGCTTATTGGGCCATTAACCAGACTGGTTATTGGGCCTAGAGGGTCACACACAAATGATTCTTAAGACAATGGATAAATAAGTGGTTTTTATATAAATCGGGGGTTTTTATGAAAAACTGCACAGTTAATATAAAATGTAGAGAACGGGCTGAGCACGTCAGGCTACTGCTAACCCTAGGTGCTCCCTCCTCTTTTCCTCTCTCTCTCTGGTGCCCCAAACGAGCTCGGATCCCCGGATCAGCTCCGCCTCTTCTCCAACTCCCATTCGACGGGAAATCGTCCGCGCGATACGGCGATCGTTGCGGCGAACGGCGGAGGCTTTGTGGGCTGCAAAGAATGAAGAACGTTAGGATATCCACCGCGAGGAGGATTGCGTGCACTCCGCTAGAGGTTGGGCGCTTGCACGGCTTGTGGTGTCACACCAATGGAATCGATCGGTCACGGATTCGAATCTGCGCACAATAAGAATCGATAATCCGATAATCTAGTTTTTAGATTTTCGGAACGGGAATCGGATCGCAGATATTTTATTCTGCTGCATTTTGCGATCTAGAGGAACGTCGAGAAACCAACAGTAGTATCTGAGCCAGGTTCCACTGTTTGTCATCCCATTTCGATCTCTGAATTAATATTTTCTTGATTTATTCCATGCACGAATTTGATTGCTTTGCTGGATCCATGTTTATATGATGAACACAATAATAATTGGATTATTATTCTGCAAGATCGGATTTTTAATTTGGGGTTTTGGTGTTCTTCGTGGGACGAAGAACGGCGGGTTTACGGCAGTTTTGTTCGGGCCTCCCAAAAGTTGGGTGGAGGGCCGGTCCTCAGATTCTGAATGGAGGAGTCACCGGTTATCCCTAGGCTCGAGGCTAGCGCCGGAGGTGGCCAGAGGAAACCTATTTTCTTCTTTTTCTCGGATGAAAACCAGAAAAGTGATAGAAGGAGTGGGTCGGCCTGTAATTTTTTGGAGGCTTCCGACCGGCCTGTCGGCCCCAGGGCAGTCACTGGCAGCGCCGGCGTGGCTGGGCCAGCCATCGCTGTGGAGAGCCGCCGCCCAAAAACCCCCCCTGCAACTAGGGTTCTGGTGCGTTTGGGGATCGGGTATTAGGGAGGAAGAAGGGGCAGGCGGGCCAGGCCGGGTGGACTGGGTGGACCGGGTCTGCCCTGGCTCGGACTAGTAAAGCCAGGGCGCCCAAGGTTCGAGCCCCTAGCCGAGCCAGGGCTCGAGCCTGGCCGAGCCAGGGGCTCGAGCTAGTTACCCAGGTGGCTGAGCCCTAGTCTATTTTAAACCCCAAATTAGACACCTATTTATCCGTTTAAATATAAATTGGATTTTAATTTGAAATTCAAAATTGTTTTGAATATTAAGATTATTATTCAATTTTATCTAATTGAGCCTTAATGATTTTTGAAATCATTATTTTTAATTTTAAAGGGGCCTTAATGATTTTGAATCATTTTAATTAACAATTAGTTCTTAACTAATTAGGGTTAATTATTAACTTAAGTGTTAATTTAATAATTAACCTTAACTGACTAATTTAAGAGCTAAAATTAGTGGTTAATAATTATTAGTCTAAATGTTAGATTATTAATTATTAATTCTTCTAATTGTTAATTAATGAGGGTTAGTTATTAATTTAAGCGTTAAATTAATAATTAATTCTATTGACTAATTTAAGTGTTAAATTAGTAGTTACTAATTAATTATTATTTTAAGAGTTAAATTAATAGTTAACATTAATTAACTAATCTAAGAGTTAGATTAGCAATTTTTTTGCTAATTAGAATTAATAGTTAATTTAAGTGTTAAGTTAATGATTAATTTTAAATTAACTAATCTAAGAGTTAGAGTAATAATTATTAATTAATTAGTGTTAATTAATAATTTAAGTGTTAAATTAGTAATTAACATTAATTAACTATTCTAAGAGTTAGATTAGTAATTAATTATTAATAGTCTAATTGTTAAATTATTATTATGGTTTAATCTAAATGTTAGATTGTTTAATTATTTGATTTATTCTAATGGCATGGAATAATCTGAAATTATTAATTTGGAGTGTGTGCACATGTGATGTGTGTTTTGATACTTTTAAATTTGATTTAATTGCATGCTTAAGTTATTAAAAGAGTTTCCGAAATTCAAAAGCTAATTTTAATTGGAACCCAACTTTTTGAAAGCCAAAATTATTTAATTTTGAAACTCTTTTATTTTAGCCATGTGATGCGCTGAATCATGTGTAAAATGTTTAAAACACACGGTGGTTATGGATATACATTTTTAAATTATTCATGTGATGAATGATGCATGTGGATCGTGGATATATGTTTGTATATTTATTAATTGTTAATAAATGGAGGTATGCGTACCTCTCCCTCTCTCATACTCGGATGTACTTCTACCTCCCTGTCTCTTGTACTCATCATAAGGCCTTCTTCAACTTATATGTAATTCTAGAATTATTGTAATCTGATCGAGGCAACCGAGGAAGAAGTGAGGACGATCCACAACTGCTACCAAGAAGGCAGAAAGAATGAGATCCTTTGCCTTTTGAGTTTGCATGTTATCTAATGTAAATGTTATATTAGATTTTGTATGCACTTGACTGTTGGCTCCAGTCAAACCACTTTGTTATCTATGACCACAGTAAACATGTATGAAATGCAATATTTTTCTTTTTGATTATGAATCAAAACAGGTATAGTATTTAGTAAATATATACGATATATTTATATATTATCACCTAAGGGAGACCAAGATAAAAGTTATCTAAATACCCTTGTCTAAATTCTAAGCTGTAACATGAGTAGTTAAGAACTTACTGCGTGGTCCACCATCGTTATAGTCATAGGATTCGAATTACTTTAGGCAGGTTTGTTGTGCTACCACAAGGCCAGTTTAATTGTAAGGAGAGACTGTGGCTATGACATTAGATTCCTATATGATCGGGGTAGAGGAACTATGTAGCTTTGTTGTACTATCCACAAGGGCTACATGCAAATCTATGCTTGTCGCGTAACGATGGTAAGTTTAGACCAGAATTAGTGGTTTGTTGTGTTATCCACAAGGCCATTAAATCTCTGGAGACCGAAGATATGATCGGATATTGCAAGTCCCATGAGATGGGTGCTCTTTAATTGTATACAGTTTGTTGTGCTATCTATAAGGCTGTACTACAAATCATGGAGATTCTGATCTCCACTAGGAGAGTGTCGGCGTCTCTTGTTCTATATAGCTGAGGGTTATACTGTAACGACCCACCACCCTATAATCGGAGATCCGATTACTAAATGGGTACCGAATCATTAAATTTGGTGTCAAACTAGGATCTCAATAAGTCTGGGAAATAAATGATAAACTAAACTAAACATCCACATCACATTGAATTGTAAAGGAAGTGCAGAAATTAAAAATTATTACAATTCGACTTGACTCAGCAATTAATTACATACCCAACATAAAAGAAATAATTAAGCGTACAGGCCAGAAAAGGAAATAACAACTACATCGGGGCATACCCCGGAACAGCGGCTGCTTGCGCGCAACCCAAGGCAACACTCTCTTCGCTACGCCTGCCTGGAACCCTCACCTGAAAACTATAGGGAGTGAGTCTCATCGAAAAAGACTCAGTAGGGATCCTTCGATCTCCACCACCCACTCACACACCCACAAGTGCAATATACAAATATAGGCAATTTAACTAAATAAAGCAGTAACACAATTCCTAGATTTCGATATAAAACACACACATTATAATAGTAATATGCACGATTCTGAAACCACACTACCACGGAGTCCATAACTAGCGTCTCAGCTAAACACACAAGTCACATGGCCGAACGCGGAAAACACCGACCTGCTGAGACCAAACATCAACCCCTCAGATAACACATTGGCTACTCCGGCCTGACCTGGCTCAAGGTGGTTCTACTTCCCCCAGTACGAGTGTCACTCCAAATGTACCACTCTGACATCGGTACTAGCTATACCCCGGGGTACACCAGGTGACCCTCTCTCTAGGCGTCACCCCACCACTCCCACATCGGCACCGTGTCACTCCCACACCGACACGAGGTGCCTAAGCACTAACAACTGTCACTCTAGGCCCACGATCACACAAAATGCAACACGGTGCGATCCGATCACGCAGAAATCATTGTCCTCAAGTATGATCTCAAACATGTAATTAACCAAACTATCAATGCAAACACATGTTAATTGTAGGAATTAATGAGATTCTGTCTTGAATCGCGTCGCCCAAGGCCGACGTCATTCAAGACTCCTAAACTGGTTCATATGAAATCTGGCCACAGAAGATGGCCTAAAACACGTCGCTCAAACGGGTCGCCATTTAAAAGGCGTCGTTGTCCCTGGACGCCATTCAATCCAGAGACAGAGTCTGTTATCTGGAATAAATCGCGTCGTGGGTGGAAGCTGCCTTTTTAAAAGGCGTCATTGTCCTCCGACGCCATTTAACCCTCACAGACAGGTTCTCCTCCGACCTCCCCTGAGTTACAAAATGGGATTTCTCACCCAAATTCGCACAAAACACCATAAAAATAGAGAGGGAGGAGGAGAAACTAAGTACCCATTAAAAACCCACAATTCCTCATTACATGCAATTAGTATTTTCACCCCAAAAATCCCCTAAATATGCTCCAAAGCACGAGAAACATGGTTTTAGACAAAACAACGTGAGGATCGTCACCCTACCGGTTACTTGAATTCCTCCGAGCTCCAAGCCACCGACCCGCCTCGCCATACGCTGCCGCCGGTAGCGCCGTGGACGCCGTTACTCCACTGGGACGTCGGCCGCCGTCTGGAGAGAAATGCGCCGCGGAGGAAGTGGTGGTGGTAGTGGAGGAAGTTAGAAGGTTGATGGAGTGGAGGGAGAGGAGGAATGGGGAGAGGAAGGGAAGGGGAGGGGGAAAGGAGTCGTCGGAGGCCAGAGAGAAGAGAGGAGAGAGAGAGGAAAGGAGAGAATGAGGGAAAGGAGGGAGGGTTCGCGGGGTCAAATTGAAGCTAGGTAAAATGCGTTGTCCAAGCCCGACGTCATTTAGACGACAAGTTTGGGCCGTACACTGACATACCAGGGCCGTACTCTAAATGACGTCGTCCATGCAAGACGCCATTCAGACGATAAGACCGGGGCCATACTTTTGCTGCCGAAAACCAACCCACGTGGCGCCCACGTGGCACAACCAAAAACGCGTCCACCTCGACGGACGCCGTTAGAATCGCGTCGAGCTTGCTCGACGCGAAAAGGAACCCAAGCTCCAACCCCACAAGGGCCTAAACCGAGGGATCCGACCCCGAAACTAACCCGATAACCGGATCCGAAACCTCAATCCGTACATATACAGTCCGTCGAAAATTAGTGGGAGTTAAAACTTAATCTAAAAGACCATATCTTGTTTTAAATTTAATAATTGAACATCTGCTAAATAGATTTTATTCATCTCCTGTAGAAAATTATGTCGTTGAATAACCCACTTTGTGGTATACTTGATGCCAAACTTTTGACTAGCCTAAACTACTCGGTTTGGCTCAGAAACCTGAACAGTGTCTTCAGATCTAAATATATTGGCTACGTCCTTGGAGCTAATCCTCCTACTGAACCAACATTGGATGCCCTTAAGGCAGAGATGATAGCTAACGATAAAAGATTGAAGGACAAAGGTAAATGAATAGTAAAAGATGACTGCTTCTACTGTAAATAGCATAGTCACTGGAAGAGGAACTGCAAGGAGTTCCTCAGCGATCAAGCTCATGGAAAGGTGAAGCTATTAGAAGCTTCAGATATCTATATGATAGATATCAACTTGTCAGTTAGAGATTCCACATCTTGGGTATTAGATACTATATGTGCTTTTCATATCTGTCATGATGTGCAGATGCTGACAAGTAAGTGCAAGCTGAGAAAAGGCGAGGTGGAACTGAGGCTAGGAAATGGCATAAAAGTTACGATGGTTGCTGTCGGGACAACAAACCTCACGCTTCCATCGGGAGATGTCTTATCATTAGAAGATTACTATTATGTTCCTAGCATAATAAAGAATATCATATCTATATCTTGTTTAGACAAGATAGAATATAGGTTGTCTATTGAGAATAGAAGTTGTTCGATTTATTATGGTAATAAATCAATAGCTTTGGCATCTTTAGTCAATGGTCTATATCTTTTAGATGTTTCTTATTACAATCTTCACATTGATAATACTCTTAAGAAGAGCAAGAATTGTGTAAACCAAGCCTACATGTGGCATTGTAGACTTGTGCATATTGGTGAAATGCAAAAGTTGCATAAACATTGATATTTGAATGCATTCGATTATCAATTGTTTGTGACATGTGAGTCCTGCCTTATGAGAAAGATGGAAGCATTTGAGAAGTTCAAGGAGTTCAAGAATGAGGTAGAGAAGCAATTAGGAAAGAGTATTAAAGCTCTTCGATCAGATCGGAGAGGAGAATACTTTAGTACTAATTTAACACAATTCTTAAAGGATAATAGTATCATTTCTCAACTGACCCCTCCATATACACCATAGATGAATGGTGTATCAAAAAGGAGGAATCGCACCTTGTTGGATATGGTGCGATCATGATGAGCTTTTCAGAATTACCAGTGTCCCTCTGGGGGTATGTTCTAGAGTCAATAGCATACCTACTAAACAGAGTACCCAGCAAGTTTGTGGCCTCTACTCCATATGAGATATGGAAAGGCAGAAAACCTGAATTTAAACATGTTAAAGTCTGGGGTACTCCTACTCATATAAAGAGGCATGATCTAGACAAGCTGGAATCACGAACTGATAAATACAAGTTTGTGGGATATCCAAAGGAAACCTTTGGATACTACTTTTACCATCCTGGTGAACAAAAAGTGTTTGTCGCCAGGAAAGTTGTCTTCTTAGAAGAGGAATACCTTCTCCAGGAGAACAGTGGGAGTAAAACAGTACTGGAAGAGGTTCCAGATCCCCAAATAGCTGCATTATCATCAGATGAAATATCAGTTCCTGAATCTGTTCAGGTACACACAGATAAGCCTCGAAGATCTGGTAGATTACCTAGACTACCTGAACGATATGCGGGACATATCGCGGAAGGTGAGTCTAAGGTTGAGTATAACGAGGATGATGATCCTAAAACCTACCAGGAGGCCATAGAAGGCCTAGAAATCGGGAAATGGTGAGAAGCCATGAAGTCAGAAATCCAGTCCATGTACACCAACTAAGTTTGGAACTTGGAGGACTTGTCCGAGGGTATTGTACCCATTGGATGCAAGCGGATCTTTAAAAGAAAGATTGGTGTTGATGGACGGATCGACACTTATAAGACAAGGTTGGTGGTAAAGGGATATCGTCAAAGACAAGGAATTGACTATGACAAGACTTTTTCACCAGTTGCCATGATAAAGTCGATCAGAGTTCTACTCGCCATAGCTGTACATTTCGATTACGAAATCTGACAGATAGATGTGAAGACTGCCTTCCTCAATGGTAACTTTGAGGATGAGGTGTATATGATACAACTAGAAGGTTTAACATCCAAGGAATCTCTAGATAGAGTGTGCAAGCTTCACAGGTCTATTTATGGACTGAAGCAAGCTTCACAGAGTTGGAACATAATATTTGACGAAGCTGTCAAGTCTTATGACTTCATTAAGAATGTAGATGAGCTTTGTGTGTACAAGAAGACCAGTGGGTGTGCAGTCACTTTCCTAGTTTTTTTCGTAGATGACATACTACTCATTGCGAATGATGTAGCTATGATGTCATCGGTAAAGATCTGGCTGTCAAAAAACTTCTCCATGAAGGATTTGGGAGAAGCATCCTACGTATTGGGAATACGAATCTATAGAGATAGATCAAAGATGATGCTTGGAATGACCAATCTTTGTATATAGATACCATAGTCAAAAGGTTTGGCATGAAAAATTCCAAGAGAGGTCTCATACCAATGAGACATGGAATTAATCTCTCAAATGAGCATTCTCCTAAGACTCCTGATGAGAGGGCGTTCATAGATAGAGTCCCTATGCCTCTACTATAGGATCTATCATATATGCCATGCTATGTACACGGCTTGATGTTGCATATCCTCTAAGTGTTATGAGTGTGAGTACTTAAAATGAGTGTGTAATTATCATGAAAAACTATGTTGTTTAAGTGCAAAATAAACCTATTAAAAAAAAACTAAGTGATATGATCGCCATAAACTTTTGACTAAAAAGTTCCAAAAGAAGATTTGATCGCCTACCTGTTTGGACGTGGGAGATGTTGAGCTCTTGGTTCCCCTCCTTCAGCCGGCTGAAGAAAGAGAGCCCTTTCTTGTCTTTGTTCTTGCTTTGGTTGCTATTGAGTTTTGAGGATCGTCCGGATTCCTTGTTGTTCGCTATTGATTCCCTCCCTTTGACTCTCTTTTGTACCTTGCAAGAAATAGAAAGAAATGAATAACAATGATGAGAACTTAGGAAGAAGTAGTATCAATTCCAGAGAAAATTTTAAACATGCAACTAAGCAGGTGAACTCACTTGTTGGGATGGTCTTTTAAACCCCTTTAACAAATAGGTTTTGAAAATGATGCTAGTGTTGTGTGTGTTGCATGGAGTGATGTGATGAAGAATGTAAGACTAATGGGGATGAAAATGTGAAAAATATGCAGAAATGAATTGAAAGCTAAGCTGGATGGCCCCTGGAAGCCTTGGTCTTCAATGGATCTTGGACGGATGAAGAAGGATACCGACTCTTGGAAGTAGCAGCGCTTCGGCGTTCGGACGTCTTCAAGCTTCTTTGTTCCAATCGCCACCAAAATGATTACTAATTATCACTCAACATCACTCTCTCTGTCACTCATTCAAGAGGCAGGGTATTTATAGACTTCTTTGCATCCGCGGATTTACATCGAGAAATTTTAAGATTTATCCAGCTTAACTAATAGATAAATACAGATTAATTTATCTTTATTTGTAATTATATAAAACGCGTCGCCCATGAGAGACGCCTTTCAGACTGATTAAGATAATGATAAACATCTAGGAAAAATTCATCTTTATCTGTAATTAGATAAAACGCGTCACTACAGAGAGACGCCTTTTAGACTAATTAAGATAAGGATAAACATCTGGAAGAGAAGAAGAAACAACTTAGGAAACCTAATTGGCGTCGTGCCTAGAAGACGTTTTTTAGCTAATTAATCTACTGATTAAAATTTAAATTTCAACGTTAAAATAAGAATAAACTCTAAATGGCGTCTACATAGGTCGACGTCTTTTAGACTTCTTTATATTTTAACTGAAATTTGAATTAAAATCAATTTAATTAATTAACTTAAATCATGTTTGTCTGACCCAACACTATTTAAAATGGATTAATAAAAATTAACCAATGATTAAATATCAGACCATTCTGAGGCATTATTATATGATATGAAATTTACTCGAAATGATGTCAAAATTAGCATGTCTACAACTGTCTCACCTTGGCATCGTCTTTGCAAGGGAGTGAAATGAAATGGAATGTACTGAAAAGGTGATGCCAAGGTGTGATGAGACACGCTCTCAACATCACATGATTGGAATTTTTCTCAAAGTCATCGATGAAGATAGCTCAAGGGGATCAATGGAATCAATCCTGTCTGGATGAGGTAAACAAGGAAATAAAATCGATCAACCTCCACGGAGTGGGAAGTACTACAGGTCGTAGACACTGTAGACTTCATCATGGGGAGCGTTTGCCAGCCAATGTGGACGTGCTGCAGCCATGATGGATCTTAAAAGAAAACAAGAAATATTAGATAAAGAATCTAAGAAAGGATAGAATTCTAATGATATCTTCAAGCGAACCTCAAAGATAATCAAGATACTCAATTCAGAATGGAATATTTCATATCATGTTGGGATTATTTGATTAATGGTATGAAACTTAATCAGTAATTAATCCTTATCACAGTGATTTCAAAGTCCTATATGATACATGCTGGGCTAAAAGAAAAATATAAAGTCAAATAAAATATAAATTAATCAAGGATAATATTGTTAAATTGTCATTAATGAGTCAAGATATCAATTCTTGTAATTCAGTGCTAAGCCAAAGCTCATTTATCCACGCACTGTAGACACGCTAATTTTGACATCATTTCGAGTAAATTTCATATCATATAATAATGCCTCAGAATAGTCTGATATTTAATCATTGGTTAATTTTTATTAATCCTTTTTAAATAGTGTCGGGTTAGACAAACATGATTTAAGTTAATTAATTAAATTAATTTTAATTCAAATTTCAGTTAAAATATGAAGAAGTCTAAAAGACGTCGACCTATATAGACGCCATTTAGAGTTTATTCTTATTTTAACATTTAAATTTGAATTTTAATCAGTAGATTAATTAGCTAAAAGACGTCTTCTAGGCACGATGCCATTTAGGTTTCCTAAGTTGTTTCTGCTTCTCTTTCGGATGTTTATCCTTATCTTAATTAGTCTAAAAGGCGTCTCTCTGTAGCGATGCGTTTTATCTAATTACAGATAAAGATGATTTTTTCCCGGATATTTATCATTATCTTAATCAGTCTGAAAGGCGTATCTCATGGGCGACGCGTTTTATATAATTACAAATAAAGATGAATTAATCTGTATTTATCTGTTAGTTAAGCTGGATAAATCTCAAAATTTCTCCATGTAAATCCGCGGATGCAAAGAAGTCTATAAATACCCTTCCTCTTGAATGAGTGACACAGAGAGTGATGTTATTAGTAATCATTTTGGTGGCGATTGGAATAAAGAAGCTTGAAGACGTCCGAACGCCGAAGCACTGCTACTTCCAGGAGTCGGCATCCTTCTTCATCCGTCCAAGATCCATTGAAGACCAAGGCTTCCAGGGGCCATCCAGCTTAGCTTTTAATTCATTTCTGCATATTTTTCACATTTTCATCCCCATTAGTCTTACATTCTTCATCACATCACTCCATGTAACACACACAACACTAGCATCATTTTCAAAACCTATTTGTTAAAGGGGTTTAAAAGACCATCCCAACAAGTGAGTTCACCTGCTTAGTTGCATGTTTAAAATTTTCTCTGGAATTGATACTACTTCTTCCTAAGTTCTCATCATTGTTATTCATTTCTTTCTATTTCTTGCAAGGTACAAAAGAGAGTCAAAGGGAGGGAATCAATAGCGAACAACAAGGAATCCGGACGATCCTCAAAACTCAATAGCAGCCAAAGCAAGAACAAAGACAAGAAAATGCTCTCTTTCTTCAGCCAGCTGAAGGAGGGGAATTAAGAGCTCAACATCTCCCACGTCCAAACAGGTAGGCAATCAAATCTTCTTTTGGAACTTTTTAGTCAAAAGTTTCTGGCGATCATATCACTTAGTTTCTTTTTAATAGGTTTATTTTGCACTTAAACAACATAGTTTTGAATGATAATCACACACTCATTTTAAGCACTCACAATGAGCAGATTTCAGACTGATCTAGGCGAAGAGCACTGGAAGGTAGTAAAATGTATCCATAAGTACTTGAGAAGAACTAAGGATATTGTTCTTGTCTATGGAGGACGTGACTTGAAACTGTAAGGTTATACTGACTAGAGTTTCCAGTCAAATCCAGATGATAGCAAGTCTACATATGGATTTGTGTTTACTTTAAACGGAGGTGCAGTGTGCAGGAAGAGTTCCAAGAAAGCAACCATTACAGATTCGACAACTGAAGCTGAGTAGATCGTTGCAGCTGAAGCCGCCAAGGAAGCAGTGTGGTTGAAGAAATTCATCACCGACCTCGACGTAGTTCCCTTCATCTCCGAACCTGTTCCGCTGTTGTGCGACAACAATGGAGCTACTGCACAAGCGAAAGAGCCGCGGTCTCATTAGAAATCGAAGCATATTCTGAGGCGCTTTCATCTCATCAGAGAGATTATATCTAGAGGAGATGTAGTGGTGGAAAGAGTTCCATCACTCGACAATGTAGTAGATCTACTGACAATGTCGTTGTCTTAAATTATGTTTGAGCATCACCTATAGTCTATATGCACTGTATAAAGGTGATTGACTTTAGTCCAAGTGGGAGATTGTTAGTCTTAGGTGGCCTACAAGCCAATTTGACTATGTAAATCTCGTTCATTTATTAATATAATGGCATTATATCATTATGTCTAATATGTGTTATTATCATCTTATAATAAAGTCCGTGAATGTGTGCGATAGTGATCAGATTATGATGAGATCATAATAATGACACTGATCACTTAAACACACATATTCTTAATAGTTCCTAGTCGGAGGATATCCAAGAAGCACATCGGATATCCGGTTAGACTAGTACAAATTACTCATGCTCTTATGATGAGGGTGACTGATCTCATTGTCACTTATGTGGAAACACTAAGGTGAATCTGTAGGTGCTCATTAGAGAATGATTTCACTGAATTAGATCGGACTGAATCGCTGGATGGTATTGTACCTAACTGTCAACCAGCTTGATTCTATTGTCGCAGTTGCGTGGATGGTCCTCAGACCTGAGACACCAATGACACCTTGTTGGTAGACTTCTATGCTTTGACCTTGGTTTATGAATCTCTAACCACGGGATTTTAAACATCCAAGGATCGGGTACAGCGGAATATCGTTGAAGGGAATTTAGGGTAAATAAGGAATCATTCGCTCTCGGTACTTAGAGAGAGAATGCTCTAGGAAGGATGCACGGAAGTCCTTGGTCAGGACAGACGATAATATCAAGAAAGGAGTTTTCCGATATTATACGGCATCATCCAATCAAAGTAAGTCGACCGGTTAGGGTTTGACAATACACCATACCCTGAGTTGACTCGAGAGCATTATACAAATAAAGGGTTATATCCACGCGGTAACTGTCGGCGGAAAGGTTCCAAGAGTGGGTTACTTAACCCCGATACCTTCCGGGTTCACGCGGTGTTGCTTGGCACCCAATGTGATCAGAGGCCCGATCGAATTTGATATGCGACATTAATTCGATTGATTAATTAATTAATATAAGTTATTAATTGATTAATCAAGCCAGAGAGGAGTCATTGGGCTTATTGGGCCATTAACCGGACTGGTTATTGGGCCTAGAGCCTCATACGCAAATGATTCTCAAGGCGATGGATAAATAGGTGGGTTTTATATAAACCGGGGGTCTTTATGAAAAACCGCGCAGTTAATATAAAATGTAGCGAACAGGCTGAGTAGGCCAATCTGCTACTAACCCTAGCCGCCCCCTCCTCTCTTCCACTCTCTCTCTGGTGCCCCAAACGAGCCCGGATCCTCAGATAAGCTCCGCCACTTCTCCGACTCCCATTCGACGGGAAATCGTTCGCGCGATGTGGCGATCCTTGTGGTGAATGGCGGAGGCTTCGTGGGCTACGAAGAATGAGGAACGTAAGGATATCCACCGCGAGGAGGATCGCGTGGACTCCGTTAGAGGCTGGGCGCTTGCGTGGCTTGCAGTGTCACATCGACGGAACCGATCGGTCGTGGATTAGAATCCACGTACGATAAGAATCGATAATCTGGTTTTTAGATTTTTGGAATGGGGATCGGATCACAGATATTTTATTCTGCTGTGTTTTGTGATCCGGAGAAACATCGAGAAACCAACAGAGCTGTCCTATCGAATTAATTATCAAATTAGCGGTCGTATGCTAAAGTATAAACCAATCTCGTCTCAACATCTTCTAAAAACTCCTCAAAATTGAATTGAACCTCAGTTCTTTATTTCTTATATAATGGATCTTGGTATAACATGCAAGGTTGTAGCCTTTTTTATGTGACACTCTTCTAATTCATCCTATGTCTAATTCGGTCAAGGATCACCACCAAATTGCAACATGCTTGCTACGGGTGTTGCACAATTTGGTGTCAAAATCCATGGTCACATGTTACCACTTCATTCTAATATCTCCAAAAATTGCAACAAATCTATTGTCCTTTGATCTTTCCAAGCACTTACCCACATACTCTCCGATATAAATCTTTATCCTTGCCCATCAGAAATGCTTCTTTAAGCAATGGTACATCTTTGTACCATTTGGGTATACTTTTTTTTTTTGAACATGAACATGTTTGCCATTACTAAATAATAAAGGAAGCCAGTACACGTTGATGGGGGACAAGAAAGATGGTACAATGACATGGGGAGGGATGGACCTGAGCTCCACTAAAGCGGCGGTGGCAGGGGGGCCATGCTGGCCCAACAAAGTGACAACACCATGCACAGACAAGCTGTCTGCATAGGGAAATGGACTAAAAAAATATAGGCAGCCACCGTCGATCGTCGCACAGTAAGGTTGGATAGGTTTGCCGGGGAGGACGAACGGAGATCTGACGGGGAGAAGCACGGCTTCATGATACAAGCTTGAAAGAGCAGGGCAAGGAGAGCTCAACAACTACGGCGCACCGGAAAGAATCAGAGCACTAACAGCTCCAACAAGAAGTGCCCTCGGAGATACTCCCTTCAAGGAGTGAAGAAGCTCTATAACTTGAGCACGCTGGGGAACAACCTGGAACTATAGAGCTTGGAGCCCAACAGGGAGGAAGAAGCAAACATAGAAGCCTTGGATGTTACTCCAAAGGGAAGAGCACAGAGTAACCGAGAAAGGAAGGCAAGAAAAACGAAGGCGGTAGGAAGGGAAACACCACAGAGAGAAGGCCCTGGCAACTGGGCAAAGCGAGCCAAACCGCCAATGACCTCCGGACATGCCGGAGATGCTTCCTCCAATAGCATCGAGAGAGGATCTTCCATTCCAGCTGAACCAAAGATCCCCCAATATGATCGAACCTAAAATCCTCTCCCAAAGGAGAGATATATTCCAAGGAGGGAAACACCTTAGACACAACCGCCCAAGAGGGGGACTAATCCTCCCACGACGAAGGGGAGGGGGAGGAGGAGCTTCATTGAGGCGCCTCCTCCCCTCCCAGAGAGAAATAGGGGAGAGGCCGCTAGGTAATTTTCGGGGGGGGGGGTTTAGCACCTACCACAGGTTTCGGGGGGGTGGTTTGGTATACTATATATCTTGATCTGCGAGCAACATCAAGCAGTTTTCTCGTATTGTCATCATTAGTTAGGACATCGAGTCACCCTCTAAATTTAGTTATATCATCATCATGCCAAATCACCTTGACATATTGCAATATTTAAGGCAACTCAAGGTATGCTCTTTGGATGTCAACTAGCTATTGATAAATGATAGTTTTATAGACTAATTGTCCAACATTGCTCTACCATGATCCATTGTAATCTAGAAATATGATTCATTAGCTCCATTCTTAACCCAATATCTGCTCTGACATAGTTTTCCTATTCAATGCGTCTTGTATTAGATTAGCCATTCCTAGGTGATAAGAAAGATCAAAATCATTATCCCTAGCAAATTCCATCCATCTACTGAAGATATACTTTATACTCATATGGTCAATAACTCTCTATAAAGATAGTTCCTTGCAATCTTCAATATAAGAACCATGTTTCCTAACTTTAGGTCATAAATAAACAAGCCCTCTCCATGCTTATTTAATTGCCAGGATTCACAGGCTACCACCCTACGATGTTGCATAAAACTACTCCCAAACTTGTTATAGAAGCAACAATATACACACAAGATTATCTTATGCAAAAAAAAAAAGAAAAATAAAAGAAGTAACACTAAAGCTAAGGTGAGACGGGTCTTTAGTCCACAAAACACTATTCACACTCTTCTATCTAGGCAATCTATACTCTCTTTTGAGTCAACCTTGAGAGAGGAGTGTAAGGATTCGTACAGGAGAATAAAGAACATAAACACAATAGAATTTAATGTTTAATAATACTCTTATTCTTCCTGATCCATTTCGAGAAACTAAGCTAGAATAGTGATGGAACCTCAATAGTATCTACGTGATCCTCTGGTTGATAGTTCATCCTCTATCCTTCGTAGGTTCGGTACATTCGTCGAGATTTCTTCTCTGTGACGGTGCCCGTAGCATACCGACGGGGCTCCTGACATCGAGAAGTGAAGTAGCAAAGGAGAGACAAAAGCGGCCAACCCATTCAAATGGGGCCGCCAAATAGGGAGAGAGGAGGGGCGGCCAGATCCGAGCAGAACCTTAGAGCTTGGCTCAAGGTTCCATTTTGAATAATATTTATAGAAATTGAGGTAACATTTTGCAAAAGTTCCTGAATTAATATAAATCTCACTTGATGATCATCACCTGAGAATCTTTGTGCATGTGTCCCTCTAGGCTCAAGCGCTAGTCTAATTTTCGGCCTAATAAGCCCAATAACCCTTATTGACTTAAAATAACTAATTTAATATCTCATATTAAATTATTACTTAACTAATTTATCATCTCATGACAATTGATGGAGCTTCTGATCAAGTTGGATGTCAAGTAATACTGCATGATCCTAGAAGGTAATGAAATTCAACAACTCACTCAAAGAACTTTTATGTCATTAATTACCACGTGATTATAATCCTTCACTTGTACTTGTGCTCTCAAATGAATCTAGAATATGGTCAATTGCGAAATCCTAATTGGTTCATTCACTAAGAGTAGATGCCATTGTATAACATCAGAAAATACCTTTTTTGATATGATGTCTGCTAATTATCGAGAGTGAATGATCCCATATTGAACCTTCAATCACCTTTGAAAGTATTTTGTTAAATCAAATCACTTGGTTGATTATGACCTCTTAGTTAGAGATGTATTAGCTAAGGTCAAAACTCAGAAGTCTACCGTCAAGGTGTCTTTGGTGTCTCAGATCAGAAGATGAAGCATGCTACTGAGAGAATGAATCAAGTTGATTAACCGTTGTGTAATTTACTATCTAGAGATTCAAGTTAGATCAAGTATAATCCCCAGTTTAGATGTAAAGTCTTATATTGTTCCCTATATGAGATCTAGTGATCAAACCAATGCTAGTCAAACTATAATCAGAATATCACACCACTTTTCTCCCCTAAGTTCCGCACCTTAATCATGAAACCATCCACTTCCAAATCAGTCATGTTAGGAATTTAGGAATACTTGCAGCAGAAGCCATCCCTAACGAGAGGAGGAAGACAACGCTGAAGTCGATCTCCACATGCACACGAGCCTCGCGAGCACTGCACGAATGCCGGACGAGGAGATGGTGTCACCCGAGCACCTTCTCCACTGGTTTTCTCTCTCTATCTCACTTGATGTGTATGGCTTCATGGGAAGCCATAGGCTTCTTATATAGAGAGGAGGGACCAGTCCCGTTTAAGCTTAAATGGATCCCGCCCATTACAGGATCTTAATGCGCTCATTATGGGTTAAGCCCAATAACCATATTCTATTAATTGGATACCTTATAGTGTATATGTGTGTGGCCCATTGACCACAAGTGGACCACAAATTGTATAAAAACCCAACATTCTCCCACTTCGTCCAACTTGTCTCAAGCACATCAAATCTTCCTTTAAAAATATACTTATAGTATAAACATATATAGTTTCAAAAAGACTCTTGAAGAATTGACATCATAGGCATACACCTGAAGAGAGAAACACGGTATGTGCACGCACGATAAATCAAAACTACACACCTTTCCGGTTAATATAATCTTAAGAATTCAAGAATAGTAAATCAAATGACATGTGTAACGACCCGCCACCCTATAATCAGGGATCCGATTACTAAATGGGTACCGAATCATTAATTTGGAACCAAATCAGGATCTAGTAAGTCTGGGAAATAAATAATAAACTAAGCTAAACATTCACATCACATTGAATTGAAATGAAAGTGCAGGGATTAAAATTATTACAATGCGACTCGATACAGCAAATAATTACATACTCCAACTGAAAAGAAATAATTAAACATACAGGCCAGAAATAAATAACAACTACATCGGGGCATACCCCGGAACAACCGCTGAAGACGCTCAACACACGGCCGCACACGCCGCTCTAGGTCTGCTGGGAGTCCTCACCTGAAAACCGCAGGAGTGAGTCTCAAGACAAGACTCAGTAGGGATCCTTCGATCCCCACTGCCCACGCACACACCCACAAGTGCAAAATATAGCTAACGGTAAAGTAACAAGCACAGTAGTAGGTACAATTCCCTGTTCGCAACGTGAAATCACATGCAGTTGAAGTGTATTAAACATGCATATTTCTAAACCAACCGACAAGGGAACCCATAACTGCCGCCTCGATAGAACGCGTCAACCACACAAACAACGGTGGGAAAAACTCGACCCACGGAGACCAAGCAGTAACCCCTCGGATAGCATTCTAGCTACTCCGGCCTAACTGGCTCAGGTGGTTACTCCTTCCCTCAGCACGAGTGACTCTCCGAATGTACCACTCCGACACCGGTACTAGCTGACCCCGGGGTTCACCAGGTGACCCTCTCTCACTAGGCGTCACCCCGCCCACGCCCCCACCGGCGCTGTGCTCACGCCCCCACCAGCACAGGGTGATAAAGCGCTACAATGTCACTCCAGGTCCACAGTAACACAAAACACCAGAACTCGGCACAGTACGATCCGATCACGTGAAAAGCCCGGAATCGCACGACACACAACACAGTGTCATCCGGTCATGAAGAATCCATTTCTACCAAGTACACTAAAGCATGCACTAACCAACTATCTAGCAGTATGAACACATTTTACTGGCATATATTAGTGAGATTCTGTCTTGAATCGCGTCGCCCAAGGCTGACGCCATTCAAGCTCCATTACTGGTTTATGTAAAATACTGTCTTTAGAATCAGGCCTAAAAGGCGTCGACCCCAATGGTCGCCTTTTGAAAGGCGTCGACATCCTCAGACGCCATTTAGCACAGAAATCCAGGAATTCCAAAGAAATTACCCAGGGGATTTCTGCCTTAAAAGGCGTCATGGCTGCCCGACGCTATTCAAAACGCGTCGCCCACCCATGACGTCTTTTAGTCCCAGAATCCCGAACTGGCAGACTCTCAATCAGGCGATTCCTATCTAAAAGGCGTCGTGATTGACTGACGCCCTTCAAGAAAGGCGTCGCCCATGCACGACGTCTTTCAACCCCCAGGAACCAGAGTTGCCATGAGCCCGAGGGCTCCCTTTTCAACCCAAACAACTCCAAAATCACCCAAAAATGGAGGAGAAAGAGGGGCAATACAATCCATAGGAAATCACATTCATAGCAAATCCCCCATATCATCAAAAGAACACCTAAACATGCTCATTCTACCCCCCCCCCCCCCCCAAAACCAAAGATCCACAACATGCATAGACGGGGGAAAACATGTCTTAAACACGATGCTATGGGAACCGTCACCCTACCGGATACTTGGACGCCTCCGAGCTTCAAGCCGTCCACCTGTCTCGCCCCACGCCGCCGCCGGTACCGCCGTGGTCGTCCTTGCTCCACCGTGACGTCGGCCGCCGTCCGGAGAGTAGAACGCCGCAGTGGAGGTGGAGGTGGTAGTGGTAGGAGCTAGGTAGAGGATGGAGTGGAGGGAGAGGTGAAATGGTGGGTGGAAAAGAGGGGGGTGGAGGAATTGCCGCCGAGTTCGCCGGAAGGGAAGGAGAGAAAGAGAGAAGGAAGAAAAGTGAGGGAAAGAAGGAGGGCTCGCGGGGTTAACCAGAGACTGGCTAAAACGCGTTGACATCCACGGACGTCTATCATGTGATGTGACGGCCGCTCTGACAAGTTTCTGAAACGCGTCGATCGAGGCAGACGCCGTTCAGCCGACATGTCAGGGCCGTACTCTGACACACCCAGAGTTGCAGTCTGAAAGGCGTCGTCCCTCGTGGACGCCGTTCAGACGACACGACAGGGCCGTACTCTCGCGGCCCAAAGCCAGCCCACGTGGCACCCACGTGGCGGAACCTAAAACGTGTCTACAACGGTGGACGCCGTTTAAACCGCGTCGAGCCCGCTCGACGCAAAACATCACAGAGTCTCTGCCCCACTAGAGCCTGAACTATAGGGTCCGACCCCGAAAACCGAATCCGAAAGTCTCAGTCCTTACAACATGGGTCATGACGGCAAATGCATTCAATTACACATCTCCTTCCATGTACCATAATGCCACTAACTTACTATAATTGAATATCAAATATGGAACTGCAGATAAACTCAAACCTAATATTTATTTATTAGTCACCACTTAAACATACAATCTTCCATCTATAATCCACAACCAACATATATACACAATAAATGGAATAGGCAAAAAGCGGTAGAAAAATCATGATATAAATATGATCACAAATAATTGTATATGTCAAACTAAAAATGTCACAATATATCGAGAGAATTGACAAGACCCATCCGAATCACATGACTACAAAAAGTGCTAAAAGGTAGTCCCTTCGTGAGCGGGTCAGCAACCATAAGATCTATCCCAATATGTTCTATAGACACCTCATGATTCTTCACTCTGTCTCTAAGAGCAAAATACTTGTTATCCAAGGCTCTACCACCTTTGGACGTCTTATTGTTCTTAGAGAAGCAGACCGCAATAGAATTGTCACAGTAAATCCTGATAAGTCTAGAAACGAAATCAACAAATGATAGACTTGTGAGTAAATTCCGCAACTGAATAACCTGTGCACTAGCCTCAAAACAAGCAATGAACTCAGCTGGCATAGTGGAAGCCACTGTAATACTCTGTTTCTCATTGCACCAGGTGATCGCTCCCCCAGTTAAGCAGAAGATGTAACCAGTAATGAACTTCCTCGAATCAAGACAACTGCCAAAATTAGCATCAGAATACGCAATGACCTCTAACTGATCTGACCTCTTATATGTGAGCATGTAATCCATCGTGCCTTTGAGATAACGCATGACTTTCTTGCCAACTTTCCAATGATCCATACTTGGGTTGCTCTGGTACTTGCTAAGCATACCCATGGTAAAAGTAATATCTGGACGTGTACAAGTCTGAAGGTACATCAAGCTCCCAACGGTTGAAGCATATGGAATAAGCTCCATCTGCTTCTTCTCCAAATCATTCATGGGACATTGTAATTCACTGAATTTATCACCTTTTACAATGGGTACTTTATCGAGTGCGCAAGACTGCATGTTAAACCTTTCCAAGACCTTTGAGATGTAAGCTTTCTAAGAAAGACCAAGAGTGACTGAAGGTCTATCTCTAGTGATTTCAATGCCCAAAACATAATAGGCATCTCCCATATCTTTCATCTTAAAGTTCTTAGAAAGGAAAATTTTCGTTTCATACAGTAAACTAAGATCACTAGTAGAAGCAAAATGTCATCCACATACAAAAGCAAGATAATGAATTTACTCCCACTGATCTTTAGGTACAAACATCTATCAATAATGTTTTCCTTAAACCCAAAGGATAGTATGATTTCATTAAACTTTATGAACCATTGGCGGGAGGCTTGCTTAAGCCCGTAAATAGATTTCTTTAATTTGCATATGTTCTTTCCGTTCAGCATGAAACCCTTGAGGTTTCTCTATATACACTTCTTTATCTAGGTCCCCATTGAGAAAAGTTGTTTCCACATCCATTTGGTGTAACTCTAGGTCGAAATGAGCTACAAGGCCATGACTATTCTGAATGAGAGCTTCTTAGGAACTAGAGAGAAGGTCTCATCATAGTCAATGCCTTCCCTTTGAGTGAAACCCTTAACCACCAATCTGGCCTTATATCGTTCAACTTTGCCTTTAGAGTCCACTTTAGTTTTGAATATCTATTTACATCCAACAAGTTTGGACCCTTTTGGCAAGTTAACGAGTTCCCAGACTTGGTTTTTAGCCATTGAGACAAGCTCTTCCTTCATAGCTTCAAACCAATAAGTGGATTTTTCACTCTTTATGGCTTGTGAAAACGTCACTAGATCATCAATGTCACCTCTATCTTCACAGTCCTCCTGTAGGTACACAATGAACTCATCAGATATAGCAGGTCTCCTGACTCTTTCAGATCGACGCAGTGTTGGCCCCTGATTCACCTAAGGAGGTGGTTGGTGAATTGCCGCGACATCTACAGGCTCTAAAGCAACTTGAGATAGACCAACTGCAATTACTTGCTCCCCCAGAATACCATCCGAGGAATGAATATGGCAACAATGTTGTCAGTTGTTACAAGCATTTCATCCTGATTCTATAACTCCTCAAAAGAAATCTCTTGAGAAGGTCCACTCCCACTAACTCTGCCATCTTCAAGAAACCTTGCCTTATCAGTTTCTATAATGATGGGAATATGGGATGGACAATAGAATCTATACCCTTTTGATCTCGTTGGATAATCAATGAAGAAGCCACTTGTTGTTCTGAGATCAAAAGCATTTTTCTTGTGGATTGTATGGTCTAGCCTCAGAATAACACCCCTATGTACGCATATAGCTCACAGAAAGTTTCCTACCATAGTACTCGCTACCTCTATCAGACCTGACTATCTTGATTACATTTCCTGATTGTTTCTCTACTTCCTTCTTGAAGTTCTTAAAGACATTGAAAACATATGCCTTTTCAAAAAATAAATAGAGATACATAAATCTAGATAGTCATCTATAAAAGTGGCAAAGTACCTCTCACCAATCAGACAGGGTGGAAACGGACCATAGATATTAGTGTGAATTATTTCTAGAATTCCAGAACTTCTTGTGGCATCCTTATTAGGCGTGTGTGTTTGCTTTCCTTTAATGCAATCAACACATGTCTCGAAGTCAGTACAATACAGAGTGTGTAACACTCCTTCTCCCACTAACCTCTTAAGCCTTTTAATAGAGATATGTCCTAATCTCCTATGCCCTAACATAAATGAATTTTCATTAACTCTACCATACTTGTTGCCAATAAGAACTGAAGTATGTAGAGTATTATGAGATCGTTCATTTACATTAATAAGACATAATTTATATAAACCATCAGATAGAGAACCGGTACCAATAACAACAAATTTTTTGATTAATTCAACTGAAGAGTTTCCAAGACTGACTCGAAAACTTTTTGAAACAAGTTTTGATACTGAAACCAAATTTCTTCTAAAAGATGGTATATAAAGAGTGTCTTCTAGGTCTAGAACAAATCTTAATTCATAAAGATCCTAAAAGTTCATACAGCCTTGACTTGTGAACGCATCTTATTTCCTTAAAAGATGCTTCGCTCACCCTCATTCGGAGCGTTTGGAAAAGGAATCCCTGCATAGAGGTGGCAACATGCACAATAGAACCTGAGTCAATCCACCATGTATCTTCAGGAACATTGACTAAATAAGACTCATAACAAATATAAGATGAGAGGTTACTTTTCTTTTCAAAACATACCTTCCTTTTAAGACAATCCTTCTTAACGTGTCCAAGTAGTTTGCAGAAGAAATATTTGTCATTTTTACCTTTTGACTTACTCTTCTTCTTATCCTTCTTCTGGACACCCTTCTTCTTTCTTAATCCATTTTTGACTTTATGAGAGGTGAATAAAACACCATTATTCCTCTCTCCTCTCAATCTCTCTTCCTCCTGAACACACATAGTCATCAATTCATTGACTGACCACTTAGCCTGATGTGTGTTGTAGGAGATCTTGAATGCCTCATATTCACTAGGCAAAGAGTTGAGAATGAAATGGACTAGGATAGTGTCTAAAATGGTAACTTCCATAGCATTCAGTTGAGCAAAAATATTCATCATAATCATTACTGCCACTAGTGTATTTCATTGAGGACAATTTAGCCATTAAAGTATTGATTTTGGCTTTATCAAAACTAATGAATTGTTCCTCAATTGCTTTAAGAAATCCACTAGTAGTAGTCTGATCTAGGATAGATCCCTTGATGTTCTGTCCTACATGTCCTTGAAGAAACATAAGGTAGAGATTGTTAAATTTTTCCCATTTCTTATGATGAGTCTGCTATTCCATTGAACTTTCTGGAGTAAGTGGAGCCGGCATATCTTCACGTAAAGCCAAATTTAAGTTCATGCAACCCAAAGCAAATAGCACCATTTGCTTCCATTCAGTGGAATTAGTGCCATTCAGATAAGGCACATTCCCAACAAAATGTTCAAACAAAGGAGAAGCAGCAGAAATAAAAACACACATGCTCACATATAAGATAATGAAACAAAATATTGCAAGTTATGAGGCAGTATTTAAATTGCAAAGTAATTTCATAACTGAAATGAACTAGTTTAGCTTAAGTAATAAAACTAAAACTTATAAATATTTTGATGTCAAGAGAGAGTACCTTTAGGTACAAAACTCTCAAGAGTCGTCATGCATATAAATTTTATTTTATCCTACTCATGTCATGATAATAGACACTTCTTTTTTAGTTCAATCTACAATCAAGCTAAGAACACAAACATTTGATATCATTTTAATTTCTTAATGAGAATATTTTATTATTCTCCATGCATAAGGCCACTTTGGTGATCAACTTACACACTTTGAATTCTAAAACATCCTTTCCCAATTAAAATGGTAACAAATAACCAAATACTCATTAATGATACTATTTTAAACCTTAATATGGTTAATTTTATCATTCTTAATGATTAGTGCCACTTTGGTGGTCAAACTAACCATTTAGAAATCTAAAATTTACCAAAAAAATATATAATAGCATTAATTAACACTTAATATGAGCAAAAAAGGACATAAACATAATAATTATTACAATCTGAAATGGAGATATTCATGTATAAATTAAATACTTTAAAGAGGTCAAATTATCACAAAAATATCTCCTAATTTTACAGCAATAATTATTAATCCATAAACAACCTTAATCATGCTTAAAACAAGATTAAAATGTTGGGATCCGGGCGGGACGCAAAGAACGCAGCGGAAACGACGAATAAAATATCTCGCCCGATGCCCGCTGATCCGATTCGGAACGAAAAACTAAAACCGAAAACTAGGTTGTAATCTGATTACCGTGCGCGGATTCGAATCCGCTTCTGTCTCAGTTTCGTCGAGGCGATGCCGCGAGCCGCACAAGCGTTTGGCCTCCAACGGTATCCAAGCGATCCTCCGCAGTGGTTCGTCCGCGTTCCCTCGTCCGTATCAGCTCGCTCACTGAAGATCCGTCGCCGCAACGATGTCCGGAAACCCGCAGACGGGAATTCCCGACTTTCAGGAATCACGCGCGACGGAGACGGAGACAGTCTCGACGCCTTGAACGAGGCGCCCAGAGGAGAGAGAAAGGGGGGATGACGGCCAGCATGGGGAAACTCTAGAGCTTGGCCCAGGGTTTCTCAACAGTGCGTATATATATTAAGTCGGCGCGACTTTTCACAAAAGTCCCCGAGTTAATATAAATCCCACTTATGTACCACCGACTGAGAATCTTATTGCGTGTGACCCTCTAGGCTCATTAACCAGTCCAGTTTTCAACCCGTTAAGTCCAATAACTAGTTATTGACTTATTGTAATTAATTAATATCTAGATAATAACTAATTACTTAGCCGAATAAAGATCGCATGTAAATTCGGTCGGACTTCTGATCAAGTTGGGTGCCAAGCAACACTGTATGATCCCGAAAGGTAATGGGGTTCAGCAACCAACTCATAGAACCTGTCTGTCCACAGTTACCACATGGCTATAATCTTTCGTTCGCACAATGCTCTCGAATTAACCTAGGGTATGGTCAACTGTCAAACCCTAGATGGTCAACTCACTTGAATTAGACTCCGCTGTACAATATCCGAAAACCACTTTTTTGATATTGTTTCTACTCTGTCCAGAGACTCATGCGAATCTATTCTATAGCATTCTCTCTCCAGTTACCTGAAAGCGAACGATCTTTTATTGAACACACAATTACCTTCGAAGGTCTTCCGCTGGACCCGATCCTTGACTATTAGAGATCCCGTAGATAGGGATCGTAGGTCAAGGTCAAAGTCCATAAATCCACTGACAAGGTGTCTTTGGTGTCTCAAGTCCAAGGATCAACCACGCCACTGTGACGATGAATCAAGCCGATCGACAGTCAGATAAATTACCATTCGACGATTCATGTCGGATCAGTTCAGTGAACTCATTCCCCAATAATCACCTACAGGTTTACCATTGTGTCTCCACACGAGTAACTAACGAGATCAGTCACCCTCATCATATGAGCTGGAATAACTTGTACTAGTCTTACCGGATGTTTGATGTCTTTATCAAACATCCTACGACTAGGAACAATTGAGAATATGTGTTTATAAATCATCAGTCTCATTATTATGATCTCATCATAATCTGATAACTATTACACATATTCATGGACTTCATTATGCGTAATTATTAATATGCCAATCTATATAATGAATTAAATGCCATTGATAAGTGAACCAGATTGAAATAGGTGCCTTATGAGTGGCTTAGAGGACACCTATATCCATCAATCTCCCACTTGGACTTAAGTCAATCACCTTCGCATTTGATCTCCATCAAATCTAGGTGATGCTCACATAAATTTTGTGACTAAGACTTGGTTAGGGATCTGCTAAATTGTCTAAAGATGGAATATTTCCATTACATTATTTCCACTTAATCCTTTGTTCTGTGTAGACACGCTAATTTTAACGTCATTTCGAGTAAATTTCATATCATACAATAATGCCTCGAAATGGTCTGATAATTAATCAATAATTAATTTTTATTAATCTTTTTAAGTGTCGGGTTTAACAGATGTGTTTAAGTTAATCAATTAAATTAGTTTTAGCTCAAATTTGAGTTAAAATATGAAGAATTCTAAAAGACGTCGACACAAGTGGACGCCATTTAGACTTTATTCTTATTTTAACGTTTAAATTTGAATTTCAATTAATTAATTAATTAACTAAACGGCGTCTGCTAATGTCGACGCGTTTTAAGTTTCCTAGGCTATTTTAACTTCCCCTCCGGATGTTTATCCTTATCTTAATTAGTCTAAAAGACGTCTATACAGGTGGACGCGTTTTACCTAATAAAGATAAAGATAAGTTTTCCCGGATATTTATCCTTATCTTAATTAATCTGAAAGGCGTTAGTAATGGTGGACGCTTTTTAGATAATTACAGATAAAGATGAATTAATCAGTATTTATCTGTCGGTTAAGATAGATAAATTTTGGATTTTTCTATGTTAATCTCGAACGCAAGAAATGCCTATAAATACCCTGTATGTTGAAGAGTTAAAAAAAAAAAAAAAGAGAATTGAGTTGAGTTGAGCCATAGCGTTATTATAGCGAATTGAAGATCGAAGCAACGACGTCGGAACGCCGGAGCGCTGCCATTCCCAGAAGTCGGCGCCCCTTTCAAGATCTTCATCCTTTCAAAGCTTCAATCCGATTGGGCATAAGTGTTTCATTTTTTTTTTATTTTTCATCTTCATTAGTTTCATTCTTCATTCACTTCATGCAAACACACACCACAGCATAATCTTTCAAAAACCTACTTGATTTAAGGGGTTTCAAAGCCACTCAACAAGTAAGTTTGCTGTTTTAAATATGCTTAACATCATGATTAGTTCAGATACTGCTTCTACTTAAATTCTCATCATCATTCTTCTTTATTTTGTTTCTGTCTCTGCTGCACTCAACAACAACAAGAGATCAAAAGGAGAAATCAGGCACAAAGTCAGAAAGACTTATGGACGATCCTCAACCTCAAATTCAACAGCAAGAACAAAAAGCAAAGAAAGGGCTCTCTTTCTTCAGCCGGCTGAGGAAGGGGAACCAAGGACTCAATCTTCCGCGTTTGAAAGGTAGGCGATCATATCTCTTTTGAAACTTTTAAGTTAAAAGTTTCTGGCGATCACTGCACTTTAGTTGCTGTTTTTAATAAGTTAGTTTACACTAAACAACATAGATTTTTCATGATAATCACACGGTCATTCTAAGCACCTACAGCTTTTTGGCGATCACGGTGGGACTTGGTCTCGGCATCTTTTAAGTTTTTTGTTCTTGCTATCATCATATTGGGCACCCACGGTGCACCATTTGTGTCTCTGGACACGTCCTCACCAATTGGTGAGTGTTTAGTTTAATTAATTTCCCTCGTGCACCTCGTGCACACCCCAGTGGCAAGATCTTGCCCTCCCCTTGATTAATTCAAAAAGGCTGTTTTTGTGATAAAAATGATGTGTGATTGATTGTTTTTCTAGTTGTTTAGTTAGTAAATCATCCTGTTTAAAATCTGGAACTAAAAATTTTTGCATGAGTCGATTGTTTACTGCTTTTTATCTTGTTTAAGGAGGATTCAACCCAGAAAATCCTCTTGGAAAATTGTTTCTGCGAACTGAAAAGCGTCCAGGATAGCTGACGCGTTTCAAACCGCGTCAACACCCCTAGACGCCTTTCAGGCTTCACAGTTTCTCTGCTGTCTGCATCTGCTTCTGCGAAAAATTAAGTTCTGTTTTTGAATAGCGTCGACTATCATCGACGCGATTCAGACAATTTCTTAATTTTTTTTAGTTTCCAGATTTCTGTGTTTTGAGTGCTAGCTACCCATTACTTATTAAGCATTAGAGGCCATCCAGGCCGTAGGACATACGCATTGAGGCTAATACCCTCCTCTTCTTAGGAACACATTACTCGACGTCAGCAACTCTCTCTGATTGGGTTGGTCCCTTGATCAGACTAGAGAAGTTGACGTTGAGACCTCCATAAGTCCCCAAATCAAGGTATTCCTCCTTGATCATCGGGCTGGTTGTACCAATTGAAGTCCTGGTTAGATTCTGAAAGCGTTGTGAGAGAAAGCCTTAGAGAATAACGGTGGAAATTGAACTGAAACTAGGATCCTTTCCTTGAGAGAATTTGAGGTTTAATTGAATCCAAATAACTCAAAAAAGGAATCTTAAAATCACGTTAAACATCCACTTGTTTGATTAATCTCTGTGTAACTTGTTTGTCAAATCTTTGAAGAAAAAAGAATCTAACATCATGTTGCTACGATCAGGTAGGGACTTGAGTGTGGCTCCAGACGCCATGGTTAATTACGAGGGAGATGCTAATGCCCCTCGAGATTCTGAATACAACTATGAGAGTGGGAGAGATGCTGATGCCTCCCGTAGTTCTATCCCCATTCCATATCGTCTAGATGGGAATTTTCGGACACCTCTTTTACATCCACGTGATCAATATCCTGATCCTCCTCCGCATGAATATGCGATCCCTAATCCTGATCTTGAGGGGGACATGAATCAGAATGATCCCTCATCCTCTGATCCTACGGATCTCATCAATGCTCTGGGAGTTCTTGCCTCCCGTCTGGACCCTCAGCAGTTTGAGGTGATCCAATCTATTTTGAAGGGAAAGGCACCCATACAGCCTGCCGAGCCGAACCCTGTGGCTCCCCTTGCTGTTCCTCAGCAACCTTCTTTTCCTCCTCCTTATATCCATCAGGCCGTGGAGGGCCTTCATATTACTTCTCGGCCAGCTGGGCCGCAGCTTTCATCATCTAGGCAACCGGCTAGACCGCAAACGCCTGCTTATCAAAATGCCCTCGGGCATGGCAGAAGCTCTGCCGGACCTCCCCTCTATTGTCCACCCTGCCCAACATACTCTAGGCAGCAAGCCTACCAAGTACCTCCTCCTCCTCCTCCTCCTCAGGCAGATCTGACCACACAAACGCTGCTAGCCAAAATGGAGCATATGGATGAGCAATTTAATAACCTCCAGAAAATGATGGGGGTCAAAGCTGTGCCAGAGATCAGTCTACCGAGCCTGCCAGTATTCCATCTGCCACCCTCTGAAATGCCAGTGTACCGAAAGTACAACGGTACTGGTAACCCCTTCACACATCTGAAGGAGTTCATGTATGAATCCTCTTTCTGGCAGAATGATAAGATGTCGTTGGCCTTCTTGTTCAGGAGATCTCTAGAGGGACCAGCCCTCGAGTGGTTCTTTTCCCTGGAACCCTCAGAAGTAGAGGATTACGGTATCGTTTCACGCAAATTTATTCAACGATACCAGGACAGAGTTGCACCCTCCTTGTCTATCACGGAACTCATTGCAGAAAAGATGAAACCTGATGAGGAGTTTGTCAGTTTTGCTGACAGGTGGCGGGGTCTGGCTGAAAAAGTGAAGGATCACTTGTCCGAATCTGAACAAGTGAAAATGTTAATTTCTAATGCCACGCCCCAGTTCAAGCTCGTCCTCTCCTTGAACAATTTGACTAACATGGCAGAGCTCTATGAAAGAGCACGGTACTGCCAGAATGCTTTCAAGGACGCTACATTCTCTAGCGTCTTTGATCCTCATAGACCTAGCAGGCCTCCGCCTCGGAAGCCTGCAGTGCCGAACTCTTCCAGCACAGGTCCGACTACTGAGGGCACGCTCTCTCATGAGCAAGTGAGTACCATGAACAATAACTCGCCCCAGTTCGTGAGGAGTCAGCAGCAGTACTAGAGGCCACAGCAGCAAGGGTACAGACAGCAGCAGAACCCCCAGTACCAACAACAGTATCAACGGCCCCAGCAGCCGAATCAGAATCAGAACCAGCAACAGCTACAGCAACAACCGCAACGGCAACAGCAGTACCAGCAACCCCAGCAACAGCAGTATCAGCAGCAGCAACAGCCACAGTACCAGCCGCGCGCACCGCCGGCGTACCACAATGTCCCTCCTCCTGGTGACTACAACCAGCCGAGAAGACCCCCAGGCCCGAAGAGGGCAGAATACTCGGCACTCCCAGAATCCTTGGCCGATATCTTCAGTGCTTTAATGGCGGCTAACGCCTTAGTTTTGCCAAGAGAAAAGGCCGTCTGGCCTCAAAATGCCGATACGTCCAGGTATTGCTACTTCCATAGGCAACCTGGGCATACCATCGACACCTGCTTCCAATTCAGAGATTATATTCATGATCTCAACGAGCAGGGCGGCATAGACTGGGAGGAAATGAAGAAGTACATAACAGCCCTGAAGGCGAGAAGGCCACAGCAGCAGCAGCAGCAAGCAAGACCACCGGCACAAGCAGCAGCACCACCCAACATGGGCATAGTGCAAAATCCGCTCCCGGAGCACCAGAACCAGAACCAGGTTGCTCCCATTCTAACGAACAGCCAGTCTGAGGCTGGTCGTGGGCAACAATGGAGGATAGAGAACTCTTCCTCTCTTTATTCAACGGGTCACGTTCAAAGTACCGCAGAACAACCACCACGCCGCACCATCCACATACCCAGACCACAACCCGTTACCATTACCCCTTTACCCACACCCACATATCACTCGCCCTCACCCAATAACCCACTACCACTACCCACCTTCCTTAAGCCTATTACGCCCCGCACTCCTACGCCTCCATCATATACCCTCCCGCAAACCAATAATGCGCCCCTCTTACCATCTAGGCCACTATTACGCATACCATTTCCTACTTCACCCGCTACCACCTACCCAGATATGCCCCAACCATCCAAACCGCTATTACGCGTACCATTCCCCACTTCGCCAACCATTTACCCATCTACCATCCAACCCTCTAGGCCTCTAATCCGCACCGCGCCATCACCACCTAACCCAACGCCACCACCTACGCATCAACCCTCCGCACCGCTTACGCCACCCGATTCTGCGGTACTCAAGGTGTCACCCGGATCCTCCACGGTCGAGGAACATGCGCTCCGGAGTGGAAGGATTTTCAACAAGGTCTTTCCTCAGTCCACAGTCAGAGACGGCCCATCACAGCCGACTGAGGAAGCCCATAATGAAGAGAGTGCACCAGGCACTCAATATGACTTGTTGAAACATCTGGACAGAACACCGGCACGGATCACTGTACTTGAATTGATTAAAAGGTCCAAGATTCACCAAGAAGCCTTAATGGAATACCTACAGAAGGTAATGGTTAACGAAGACGTGCCGGTAGAGAAAATTGCAGCACTACTAGTTCCTCAGGGGGATCAGCCCTCAATTACATTCCACACATCGGAACTAGCACCGCCAGCCGCCAGAAGCATGGCTCTGAGCATCACAGTCAATATCTGCAAAAAGGCCGTGGATGCATGCCTGGTTGATACAGGGGCTTCAATTAATGTTTTACCTCCGAAGACCCTAGAGCTATGCGGTGTGCCCAAGGAGAAATGGCTGCCTAGCCCCATCTCAGTTACGGCATATGACAATTCTACCCGTTCCCCTCTGGGAATGGTTTATTTAAAGGTGGAGCTGGGACCAGTAAGTCATGCAGAGGTCGAATTTCATATTCTAGAAATCGACCCTTCCATAAATGCCATTCTGGGACGTCCTTATATTAAAACTCTTGAGGCGATTCCTTCTACGAATCACCAATGCCTCAAATTCCCTTACAAAGGACGAATTATTAAAGTGACGAGCATGCCGATCCTTGCTGCTTCTCATACCCTAAATATTAAATCTGCTGTTTTACCTGGCCGACAACCTTTTCTGTCGGTATTACAGGTCTATCGTCTAGTGGCTGATCCTTTGAAAGCCGCTACCATTTCTCCATACCCATTAAATGCTATCAAAAGGGGGAAGTGCATGAGTACCCCAGGATGGAGAATCATGATGAAGAACGGCTACGAGCCTGGGAAAGGTCTGGGCACACAGTTGCAAGGCAGGACCACTCCTGTTAAAGATCATCGGGCAGTACCTGGAAGCGGTCTGGGCTATAGGCCGAGGAAACTGAAGCAAGACAGGGTTCAGCAAGAAGATGGTCAAGAAATCTTGGAAACAATGTCCACACCACTGAAAGAAGGCCGAGATCCCTTAACATAGACTCTATATACACACTTCGTGAAAGGGCCCATACTTAGTCACGACAACACGGTGGTCATTACTTCATGTTTTAACTTCCATGACATATATGGGAGGGATTTGGCCAGACATTGTTCCGAACTACTTACGTACCAATCCTTGGAGGCTTTGCGGCCTATGAAAAGGAGGAAATTTCATGGTCCCGAGTGCGAATGGTACAGGTGGTTCGATCTGAGGGACCTATACATAGCATTGAACAGACTATTTCTGGATCCTGCAGAACCCAAGTGGCCACCGCAGATCGACGAGCTAATTGAAAGCCCTGGCGCAATCTTTGATAAGCGGATACTGCTGTCCGAACAAACTGATGAAGGGGAGCCAGATGACCCCTATGAAGCTGGTCATACAACAGATCTGCTCTGGAGGGGGACATATCATTCACATGTCCTAATGCTCCATACTCTATTTCGCACACTGCTCTTGACCCCGACTTGGTCGCGGGTCATAATTGAAGATATTCCACGGGCTCCGCCCGTTATGATTACTCTGTCCCCTCGGGACTTAATTCCACAACCTCCTCTCGACCTAGAGAGGATGTATGATCTGATCTGGGACATATTGCTATATGATCCCCCTAATCCTCTGGCCTTGGTGCCGCTTCCTCCGTCTGATTCCCCTTCCATTTGTATTCACTCCTGCTTCATGTATAATTCCTCCGATATCCAAAAAAAAACGCCAATTTTACACCAAATTCTTCCCAAATCATTATCGAGGAAACATCTTACTTGTCCGATTACAACCGATCGCGCGGGTCCGTCGGTCAAGATTCTCTCTTAGATCTACTCTGTCCCTCCCCACGGGAGGATTCCCCTGTATTTCCACTTGTATCCCAGGATTTTCATCCTGCTTCATCTTCATTAGGTTATGATAGGCAGTTTAGTGAAGTTAGGAAGTCTAGTTTTAGGCAGGTTAGGAAGTCTAGGAAGCCTAAGGGTAGGCAAATTCCAGATAGATACCTCCAGGATTTGACTGATAAATGTTCTTTTTGCTCTTTAATCCCTCAGCTTTTAGAAGATCCAATTCAGATGCCAGAAGATTGTACGGATGATGAGTCAGTCAATGATGGGTACGGGGTATATGAGTTAGTGCATGAAAAGGACCCCATTGTTGAAGATGAGAAAGATGATGAGGACGCAGCTGAGGCGTATGCCAGTGGAGTGAAGAGATTTGATGAACCTTCAGCTGCCGTAGAAGAGCCCACCAAAGAAATAAACTTAGGGACTGAAGACGAACCTAAGGTTGTCCTCGTCAGTAAAAATCTTTCTACAGAGGATGAGAAGGCAATGGTACAAGTGCTTAAGGATTACAAGGACACTTTCGCCTGGAGTTACGAGGATATGCCGGGGTTAGACTCATCTTTGGTTGAACACAGGTTAACATTAAAGGATGGAGCTAGTCCGGTCAAGCAGAAATTAAGGCGATTCTACCCACAAATGGCTCTAAAGATGAAGGAAGAGGTCGACAAATTACACAAAGCCAAATTCATTAGAGTTGTCCTTTATCCACAATGGGTGGCCAATATAGTCCCGGTTATGAAAAAGGACGGGAAGGTTAGAATTTGCATTGACTTCCGCGATCTGAACCGGGCGTGTCCTAAAGATGATTTTCCATTGCCTCATATTGATGTACTCATCGATAACACTGCTGGCTATGAGACATTATCGTTTATGGATGGATTTTCAGGATACAACCAGATTAAGCTGGCAGAAGAGGATCAAGAGAAGACTTCATTCACTATACCTTGGGGAACATATTGTTATGTCGTCATGCCATTTGGATTGAAGAATGCTGGAACCACTTATCAAAGGGCTATGATGGCAATATTTCATGACATGATGCATATAGATTTGGAAGTGTATGTGGATGACTTATTGGTTAAGTCTAAAACAAAGGCTGAGCACGCCAAAGTTTTGGCAAGGGTATTAGAGAGATCGAGAGAATATCAGTTGAAGATGAACCCCAAGAAATGTGTATTCGGGGTATTTTCAGGGAAATTGCTTGGATTCATTGTCAGCAAACGGGGAATTGAGATCGATCCCAATAAGGCGAAGGCTATCAGAGAAATGCCACCTCCCAAAAACTTGAAAGAGTTAAGAGGATTAATCGGGAGGTTACAATTTATTCGCCGTTTTGTCTCCCAGCACTCACAAAGGTGTAAGCCGTTTTACGAGCTTACCAAGCCAGGAGTCAAATTCAATTGGGACGATAAGTGTCAGGAGGCATTTGATGGATTAAAGGACTATTTGGCAAGTCCTCCTGTTTTGAGACCACCATCTCCAGGCAAACCATTGATACTTTATATTTCAGTCCTGGATGATGCAGTGGGGGCTGTCCTAGCACAAGAGGATGAAAAAGGAAAAGAGAGGGCAGCCTACTATCTCTCTAAACTTCTCAACCCCGCTGAACAGAGATACACGGCGATGGAGAAAACATGTGCAGCATTAGTTTGGGTTGTGCAGAAATTGAAGCATTATTTTCTGGCCCATGAAGTCCATCTCATCGCTAGGATGAATCCGATCAAATTCCTTCTGGAGAAATCTGTTCTTACTAATAGGTTAGCGCGATGGCAAAGCTTTCTATCTCAATTCGATATTATTTACATTCAACAGAAAGCGATCAAGGGCTATGCCATAGCGGAACATCTCGCTCATCATCCCCTTCCTCGATTTGATCCAGTGCGATCAGAGTTTCCGGATGAGGAACTGATGTCCGTAAATCAAATCAGAGATGATATGTGGACTCTGCATTTTGACGGAGCTCTGAATTCTCATGGAAAGGGGATTGGAATCGTTCTGTTATCACCTGAAGGTGTCACCATTCCACAAGCCTTTCAGCTTGACTTTCCAGTCACCAATAACATAGCTGAATACGAGGCACTTCTTGCTGGTCTCGAGGCCGCTCATTTCCATGGTGCCACCAAACTCAGGAATGTGGGTGATAGCCAATTAATTCTTCGCCAAGTGCTGACCAAGTATCGAACTCTTGATCCCAAGCTCAAGCCATATCAAGAACTTACTTCTGCTTATTCAAAGCTTTTCACAAAATTGATCTTTGTCCATGTCCCTAGAAATAAAAACATCCTAGCTGACGCTCTAGCTTCACTTGCATCTTCCCTTGATTTTCCTATCAGCAAGCAATCCGAATCAATCATAGTTCATAGGCATCTTTCACCCGCCGTGAAAGATCCTTCATTTCTTAGAACTAAGGAGAAGTTGCTGAAGAAATTCAGAGATGGAAGTATTGTGGAGAAAAGAGAAATCATGTTGATGGAGCTGTTAGAAGAGATGGATGATGAACAGAAGCCATGGTATTATGAAATTGCAAAATATTGTAAAGATCAATCGTATCCTGAAGAAGCTACAACTGAGGAAAAAAGAGCTATCAGGAGAGTTGCTCAACGATACACCCTAGTTGGGGGAGCATTATATAAAAGAGGTTTTGATAGAGTTCTTCTGAGATGTCTAGACGAGGATGAGCTTTGGAAGGTTATGGAAGGAGCTCATAGTGGAGTTTGTGGTGGCCATGTCAATGGACAGATGCTAGCAAAGAAGATCCTTAGACAAGGATTTTATTGGCCAACCATGGAAGAAGATTGCGTAGGATATGTCCGTAGGTGTGCCAAGTGTCAACTTCACGCCGACAAAATTCATTCTCCTGCATCTTCACTCCATCCTGTTTCCTCCCCATGGCCTTTCTCCATGTGGGCTTTCGACATTATTGGACCTCTTGGTAACCCAGATTCCGGCATCAAGTAAAAATCTTTCATTCTCACGGCAACGGAATACTTCACCAAGTGGGCAGAAGCTGAAGCATACGTGGAGATCAAAGCATCAACCGTCTGCAAATTCATCATGAAGAACATCATCACAAGATTCGGAATTCCAAGTACCATCGTCACCGACAACGGACCGCAGTTCGTGTCACAGGAATTGAAGGACCTCTGCAACAGGTATAAAATTGCATTGCATCATTCATCTCCTTATTATCCGCAAGGCAATGGCCAAGCAGAGGCAACTAATAAGACTTTGATAAAAATTATCAAAAAGACGTGTAAATCTAACAAATTCGCAGATTGGCCAGAAAAATTGGTTGAGGCTCTATGGGCCTACCGAACTTCAATCCGCACGCCCACTGGACAAACTCCTTATTCCTTAACATTTGGAATGGAGGCGGTAGTTCCATACGAGATCCTTATACCGTCATTAAGAGTACAATTGAACAAGGAATTCTCCATTGATGAACATCGTTCAGCACTTCTTGCTCAATTGGAACTTTTAGACGAGAAAAGATGGTCAGCTGCTAATCATGCGAAAGTTTACCAAAACATATTAGCACGTTTTTATCAAAAGAAAGTCATTGAACGAAAGTTCAAAGTCGGTGAAATGGTCGTTAAAAGAATTTTTGTAAAACCTGGTGGTCCGCGTTCTAAGCTCCAACCCAACTGGGAAGGACCTTATGTTGTATCACACGCTTTTCCTGGTAATGCTTATCGTCTTGTTAATGCAGAAGGAGAAGAGCTAAATCATCCCTGGAATGGTTTACATCTTAAGAAATACTACCCTTAGGTTAAAGAGTCGATCAATATGGTACAAAGACCAGTGGAATCAGAAAATTTATAAACTCAAATTTCTTTGTTAGTTTGAATAATTTAACTTTAAACCC
Source organism: Zantedeschia hybrid cultivar (assembly GCA_030544215.1). NCBI lineage: Eukaryota > Viridiplantae > Streptophyta > Magnoliopsida > Alismatales > Araceae > Zantedeschia > Zantedeschia hybrid cultivar. The sequence continues at coordinate 51,037,213 of JARZZO010000009.1, forward strand.
ATTACTGCACACACTGACACGTTTGATTCGTGAGTAACAAGAGATGCCAAGTCCTAAAGAATATCAAAAGCTTGACTAAGAGTGTAAAGTACAAATCATTCCTTTTAAAGTAAAATTCTATTTTACACTCGGCCCATGGTGTCGGAACGAGGCTTAAATTAGACTACCAAGAATACCCGCCATCTTAGTAGGAGGCCGTCATAAAAAAAATGAGGGAGATCCGTTCCAAAGCAAAGCAAAGAAAGAAAAGAATAGAAAAAAAACAAAAAGAAAATGCAGAAAAATCAAAAGGCCAATACAATACAAACGTCACATCAAGGCCATGAAATGAAACAAAAGAGAACGCAAGGTCGATAAATACCCCGGAAAGAAAATGACCGAACCCCAACAGATATTAGGGTTGGAAAGAAACATCTTTTTAGGTCTCCGGAACCTTCTCATGGGCTTTCTAAATCTATTCTTCTTTTCTTTCTAAAGAGGTGTACTTCAAGCTTAAAGAATGGCTTAGATTGACTAAGGGTCAAATCATCAAATGGGATCACGAATGGAAACACAAGTTCAAACACGATGGGTTTTAAGTTAAATTGTTAAAGAACAATTTGGAAATTAAGTTAATAAATGAATATGATCTTTTGATCTAAGTACCATACTGGTCTTTTAGTCAAAAAATTCAAAAAAAATACATATGTCAAAAATTCAAAAAAATTGTATATGTCAAAAAAATTCAAAAAAAATACATATGTCAAAATTCAAAAAAATTGCATAGTCAAAAATTCAAAAAAAAGTACATATGTCAAAAATTCAAAAAAAAAGTACATATTTCAAAAAAATTCAAAAAAAAGTACATATCTCAAAACCCAAACAAAAATGAATATTTCAAAACCACAAAAAAATATTTCAATTAGCATTTGCTTGTTGCATTTAATGTGTTTCACTACTTTTATTTTCAGTGAGCATCTGTTTGCTTGCATGTTGCATTTTGCTTAAGTCTGATTATTCTTATTACCTTTGTTAATAAAGGCTACGCCCCTTGACTATTTATTCAAGGAAAAGATTGATTGACCATTTGTTTGGTCAGGCAAGGGGCTAAGGCTAAACAGATACTTAACCTGTTTGTTCAAGTCATATACAGGACACAAGGGATGTGCATTGATAGAGTTGGAGTTCAGGTAGAGAACAACCAGAAACATGTTTCTGCGAGTAAAAGGCGTCTAGGAGACAGGACGCGTTTCAAAGTTTAATGGCGTCTGCTCGACACGACGCGTTTTAGCAAATCTGCTATTTTCCCGAAATCCTGTGATTTTAATGTTTAAGTTGAATATTTGTTTGGAATTACTAACGATTTTGATTTCAGAAAATTCTGAGTAAAGCTGGAAATGTCAAGAAGATCTCATTATGGAATTCAAGTCCCGACCGTGGCTAAAAAGACGGTTATTTCTATCCTTGTATTCTTCTATGTAAAGCATTCGCATTACTATATGATAAGTATTTATTAGAGTATATCAAGGACCTTGTGGTTTTGATGAAACTGGAATTTGAGTTCCCCTTCAACAAAAACAGTGATAATTCCAGAGAATTCTTAATCGCACGGATAGGCCGTTGGATTGTTGATTAGTGGGGACGATGGTTCCACTTTTGTGAAACGGTGCGTGGATAAACAAGCTTCGGCTTAGCACTGAATTACAAGAATTTGTATCTTGACTCATTAATGACAATTTAACAATATTATCCTTGATTAATTTATATTTTATTTGACTTTATATTTTTCTTTTAGCCCAGCATACATCATGTAGGACTTTGAAATCATTATGATAAGAATTAATTACTGATTAAGTTTCAGACCATTAAATCAAATAATCTCAACATGATATGAAATATTCCATTCCGAATTGAGTATCTTGATTATCTTTGAGGTTCGCTTGAAGATATCATTGGAATTCTATCCTTGATTGGATTCTTTATCCAATATTCTTGTTTCCTTTTAAGATCCGTCATGGCTGTAGCACGTCCACATTGGCTGGCAAACGCTCCCCATGATGAAACCTACAGTGTCTACGACCTGGGGTACTTTCCACTCCGAGGAGGTTGATCGACTTTATTTTATTTCCTTGTCTACTTCATCCAGACAGGATTAATTCCATTGATCTCTTTGAGCTATCTTCATTGATGATTTTGAGAAAAATTCCAATCATGTGATGTTAAGAGCGTGTCTCATCACACCTTGGCATCACCTTTTCAGTACATTCCATTCCATTTCACTCCCTTGCAAAGACGATGCCAAGGTGAGGCAGCTGTAGACACGCTAATTTTGACGTCATTTTGAGTAAATTTCATATCATACAATAATGCCTCGAAATGGTCTGATAATTAATCAATAATTAATTTTTATTAATCTTTTTAAGTGTCGGGTTTAACAGATGTGTTTAAGTTAATCAATTAAATTAGTTTTAGCTCAAATTTGAGTTAAAATATGAAGAATTCTAAAAGACGTCGACACAAGTGGACGCCATTTAGACTTTATTCTTATTTTAACGTTTAAATTTGAATTTTAATTAATTAATTAATTAACTAAACGGCGTCTGCTAATGTTGACGCGTTTTAAGTTTCCTAGGCTATTTTAACTTCCCCTCCGGATGTTTATCCTTATCTTAATTAGTCTAAAAGACGTCTATACAGGTGGACGCGTTTTACCTAATAAAGATAAAGATAAGTTTTTCCGGATATTTATCCTTATCTTAATTAATCTGAAAGGCGTTAGTAATGGTGGACGCTTTTTAGATAATTACAGATAAATATGAATTAATCAGTATTTATCTGTCGGTTAAGATAGATAAATCTTGGATTTTTCTATGTTAATCTCGAACGCAAGAAATGCCTATAAATACCCTGTATGTTGAAGAGTTAAAAAAAAAAAAGAAGAGAATTGAGTTGAGTTGAGCCATAGCGTTATTATAGCGAATTGAAGATCGAAGCAACGACGTCGGAACGCCGGAGCGCTGCCATTCCCAGAAGTCGGCGCCCCTTTCAAGATCTTCATCCTTTCAAAGCTTCAATCCGATTGGGCATAAGTGTTTCATTTTTTTTTTATTTTTCATCTTCATTAGTTTCATTCTTCATTCACTTCATGCAAACACACACCACAGCATAATCTTTCAAAAACCTACTTGATTTAAGGGGTTTCAAAGCCACTCAACAAGTAAGTTTGCTGTTTTAAATATGCTTAACATCATGATTAGTTCAGATACTGCTTCTACTTAAATTCTCATCATCATTCTTCTTTATTTTGTTTCTGTCTCTGCTGCACTCAACAACAACAAGAGATCAAAAGGAGAAATCAGGCACAAAGTCAGAAAGACTTATGGACAATCCTCAACCTCAAATTCAACAGCAAGAACAAAAAGCAAAGAAAGGGCTCTCTTTCTTCAGCCGGCTGAGGAAGGGGAACCAAGGACTCAATCTTCCGCGTTTGAAAGGTAGGCGATCATATCTCTTTTGAAACTTTTAAGTTAAAAGTTTCTGGCGATCACTGCACTTTAGTTGCTGTTTTTAATAGGTTAGTTTACACTAAACAACATAGATTTTTCATGATAATCACACGGTCATTCTAAGCACCTACATTCTGAACTTGTGAAAGAGCCTCAGAATGTTCTACAACTTCTGAAGAGACCATGGCTCGATCACACAATTGATCACTCCCACTGTTATCCTACAACGATAAGATGGTATCAGAGACCTTTTTAGAACTACATCTAGTTCAGGGATGAACCTTTTTCATCAATACTGTTCTAATGACAGTATCACTTGTTTATGTCGTCACCTTAATACCAAGTTCTGGATTAGAACTCTTCTAATCCATTCCTCTCTTCTAGAAGGTTGAATCCATTATTTGACTTGAAATTTCAGTCAGTGTGAACTTATAGTTTCAAATCATCCTCTCCATATACATGAGTGCATCCTTAGTACTTCTCAAGTACTTAGTGATACGCTTCACTCTTGTATCCTCTAAGGAACTTTTTCCCTAAAGGAATAAATTCCATATCTCAACAATTGAGACTTATTATGAAATTTATCCCAAATAATTTGACATACAGGTCAATATAATATTCCCACCTATCTATCTTAGTAGATTCGTATTTCCAATACGTGGGATATTATAACTAAACCTATTATGGAGGAAAACATGGTTAACAATGCTCTCACTGATAATAACATCTTGATGTCATTCCCAATTACTTTGATGTTATTATCACAAAGCATTACTAAAACGACCGTACTCCCACTGTCCTCTTTGAACATACACAGTCCGTGATCATTCTTAATGATTGCGTAATATTTGACAATTAAGTCAAAAACTTTTATTACAACTTAGGAAACTTCAGTTTGATTCAAAATAATCTTTAAAATCATAACTTGCCTCCTAGACATTCTAAAAGCTTTAAAGGTGTATCATATACATCTTTACCTCAATCACATTGAGAGAACGCTTTTAATATCCAACTGTCATCATCTCATTATAATGATAAACAGTATTGGTAAGTAGAATTCTAATAAACTTATCAATGGTAACCACTGAGAAAAACTTGTCTTAGTCAACATTTTGACGTTGACTATTTTCTTCAGTTTACCATATAAGTTTTAAGTAATCCATTTAAGCTAATCTTCTTTCTAAAGATTTACTTACTTTTGGCACAATACCCTCTTGCAATACTATCAAGTTCTGAACTCAATAGTAGTAATAGACTATTGCTTAAAATTCTTAACTACTTGCCAATCTTAAAGTTGTAATTACAGAGAGCATCATCATAGATTTTATATCATAATCTATATCTTTGAGCTCTTCTCATGTGTGTTATGAGTGGTTCCAAATAGCTAAAGATTATCTAATAATCTTATATTAACTTGTGGATCTAGAACATCTTCTAGTTTTATCAGCTCCCACTGCCTTCTTTGCGGACATATTCATCTTCATATAAGACAGCTTTGAAGACGATAATTATTCCTATTCATAATTCATATCCCATATGAATTATTTGGTTTCCATATCTTATATGGATACACACTGACTTATTTGGAACCATTTTTAAAGTATGAATATCTAATGTTCATACTCATGTTCACAAGGATAAGAATTAGGCAAATCTTATTATATATATATAGCACCATATCTTAATAAGGTGCATTTCCTCATTCTATGATGTACAATGAAGATCAATCGAGTGAGGATACAATTATCCTCTTAATAATTTATGTGAATCATATACTAAAGTATTAGTTTCTTTGATCAAATAAAAAATTCTAATACTTCATATTGATCTTGTACCTTAATCTCCTAGATGCATTAAAGTTGTACTTCAGCAAGTACATACAGTCGAATCATTCCAAGAGTAAACTATAAAGTAAGTCAATGAAAGTGATTATCTCTAGCCTTGTGAGGATAGTGAGTTGTTTACATCAGTATGTATTAGCACCAATAATTTCTTATCGCACAACCCTGTATACAATACCATAGATAATCAGGATTTACACAGTTTATTTCTATAGGAGACTCGTGAACATTCATCACATGAAATGTCACATCAAGAATCTATAGTGCATTGACTGATTCGAACAACTATTATTCTTTCTTAATCAATGTTATTCTTGATATCTTATGCAACTAAATAATAATTATTCAGTTTCATATTTGACTCCTATAGATATACAAAGATTTATTGCCTAACAGTTACCTATGAATATCATGAACAATTGTTGAGTTTAACTCAACACTTACATTTTCTCGATTTCCTTTTACTTGTCTAAGTCTGCATACCATCACAGCTCTGAGAACCATTTCCAATATCTCATATTGGAGATGCTAATTCTTCAATAGATATGTGTAAAAAGTTGATAATAAGAATATCTAAAACTTCTTTCAAGTTTCATATTCGTTTTGTCAATACTCTTATATTGGTTGCAGTAGGAGAACTGTTACTTCTCTATCTCAGCTGACCTTCCTACATCCTTTCAGGTATGGGTTCGATCGTTTAAAACCTTATCACTTGCCTTTTTCAAAGGCACATTATAAATATCTCTTCATCTTGGTCTATCCAAATAAGAGATTTCATGACAATGATTGCCATTCAAAAAGGCATACCATGAGTACCTCTTCACCTTGGTCTATCCAAGTAAGAGGATTCATGATACATGATTAGGATAGTGACTTTCACTTACCCCTAAAGACATTCTTTAGAGTTTTCTAGTCAGTCTGAGTATGAGAAGTATTGACATCCAATATGCCAACATCTCGAATAGACAACATTTTAGTGAATTAAGGAAATAACGTGATTTAAGCAGATAGTTCTTATAATTCAATTATGGTCTTTTATCTTGAATTATTTTCTATTATTTTTCGATGGACTGTATAACCTTTAGGTATACAGAACGGAAGACTCCGACGGTCTCCTAGTGAGGATCAGAATCTCCAAGAATCACAGTATGACCTCGGGTAAACACATAGTATCATACCATTATCTTAGAGCAACTATCTCATGGTAATTGCAACTCCTTGCAATATCTGATCTTATTTCGGCTCCCAAATCTTTAATGGTCCCAGGTAAACACAGTAGACCATTATCCCTGGTCTAAGCTTTACCATCAATACGTGACAGAGTAGAGTAAGAATGCAGCTCCCGAGTAAAAGCGAGGATAGCTACACCTTTTCTCTACTCCAATCTCAAGGCATCAAGATGCTATAGTTAATAGTCCTTTCATCAGATGGTGGCAGATCTCGGGTAAACACATAGAAACTGCCATCACTAAATCAAGTTCTAAGAACTATATTGATGGAGAGCCACGCGGTGCATTCTCAATGACTCGCGCTCCGGCTTAGACTTTATGTTGAATGTTTGTTTATGTTAAGTTGGTCTCGTCCTAGGTGATAGTTTATAAATATATCGTACATATTTAACTATACCTAGATATTAGCAATCGATTCATAATAAAAAATTAAAAGGCATATATCAACCATACATGTTCATTTTGTGGTCATAGACAGCACGGTGATTAACTGGAGTCAAACAATTAATCACAAAAACTATATAACATTTATATAATCTAAACATGCAAACACATAGCCACTGGTGATCTCATCTCCTGTCGCCTTCCTAGTTACATTTGTGGATCATCCTCGCCTCTCCTTGGCCGGCGCGATCAATTACAAATATAAAACAGAATTTGAAACATTTTCAAATACAAATTAATTGTAAGAGAAAGCCTCATGGCCGAGTATAATAACAGAGGGAGATAGAATTACAATGGAATGAGAGAAAGAGGGAGGCACGCAGGCCTCATGAATTAACACTTAATTAATGTACATCATATTCCATAACAATCCACATAATCACACATCATCACATGATATGAAATTTAATTAAGTGCATGTCCATGACCACCACAAATTTTAACATCCACACATGATAAAATACATCACATGAAGGCTAAAATTTTGAAAATATAATAATTTTGGTTTTCTTAAAACCTGGGTACCAATCAAAATTGGATAATTCGAATTTCGAAAATCATATTTTCTCACATGCATTTAAATCTAATTTAAAGCATTAAACACATCAACATGTGCACACAAAGCTAAAATTAAAATTCTAAAATATTCCATGCAGTATTTAGAACAATTCTAAATTAATTAATTAATCTAACACTTAGATTAAATATTTAAATCACATTAATAACAATTATTAATGTGAAACAATCTAACATTTAGATAAAATTAAAAATTCTTAAATAACACTTATAAAAGAATTTTTAATTCCAATTATTAATGTGAAACAATCTAACATTTAGATAAAATTAAAAATTCTTAAATAACACTTATAAAAGAATTTTTAATTCCAATTATTAATTACTTAACAACTCTTTGTTAAGAATCCCTTTATTAAATCATATTTCTCAATAACAATTATTAAGAAATAATAATTAGAATATTTCTAATTAAAATAGTCTAACATCTTAGACTTAATTTAATCTTTTAATAACTTTTATAAAGATCAAATTCCAAGTAGATTAGATCAATAATAATTATAATTGAGAGATCCTTGAGAAATATAATTAATTATCTCAATAACTATTATTGAGAGTTTGAAATTAAATAAATAAATCCTTAATAACTGTTATTAAGGGTTAATTCTCAAGAATTAATAAACACATTAAAAATAGTCAATTAAACACTTAATAACTATTATTAAATGTCCCTCAATTATAAAATTAATTTCCTAACAACGATTGCTAAGAAATTGATACATTAATCTAATCACTTGAATAATTAACACCACTTGTTAATTAAATTTAAAGTCACAATTTAATTAAATTAACAACACTTGTTAATTATAATTTAAGATCAAAATCTTAAATTTTAACCCCTTTAATTACTTTAATTAAAGGTAAATCAACAAACTATGTTAATGTTATTTAAGATCACATCTTAAAATTAAACCCCTCTTTTATTACGATCATATCTTCATTAATGAGTAACAACACTTGTTAATTAATAAATTAAGATCAAAATCTTAATAAATTAATCCTCCACTAAAGATCACATCTTTAATAATTAAGTCCCCTTTAATTTTAAGATCATAACTTAAAACAACCCCTTATTTAACAAAAAATATAAATTAATGTTTAAAACATATTTTAAACATAAATTAATTTCAATATTTAAGTTAAATGGGGTGGGACTCTTATAAAAATAAGGGGTTAATGGGTTAAAATTAAAGCATTTTAATGGGCCTTATGGGCCGGTTGGCTCGGGCTAGACCGGCCTGGGCCGGCCCATGTGCCTGGGCCGGCCCAGGCCTACCCACATCGGGCCTGGCCTGGCTCGGGTCCGGCTTGGACTGCCCAGGCGGGCCGGCCCGAGCTAGACCCTCACCGGGTCTGCGGCTAGGGCTGAGCCCTAGCCGCCGCCGGCTACCCCCTTCCTTTTCTTGCCCGACGCCGACGAGGGGGTGGACCAAGACAGCGTCACCGGTCATCCCCGCCGGCCCGATCATCTCCCAGCGAGCTCGCTGCCAACGAAGCTCCGGTAAGGACCATTCTTCATGGGTTCTTCGCCCCCACCCCCCCACCCCCCGAGACTGAGCCTGCTGTTCTTGTTGCAAGAAGGGAAAAAGCGCTGCCGGCAAAAAAACACCAGGGGAGGCCAGCCTCCTTCGTCCCTAACGTTGACGAAGCCAATCAGCGTAGCCGCCGCCGCCGGTGTGCCCAGCACCACCGGTGGATCTTGAGGACAGACCCCAAATCACCTTGCAGGCATTGTTCACCCGATGCTCCCAACATCTCCCCCGATATTGGCAAAAGGTTCCTAGGCAGCGCAGGCCGGAGACGGGGCCAGAGTGCCATTCCAGTAAGGCCGGTGCCGCCGGAGGCCTTCACCTATGGCGGTGGGTCTGGCTTCTCAGATCCAAGACCCTGTTCTTCATCCTCATGAAAAAAACACTTCGTAAAACCCCTTTTTTTTAATTTGATTTTCTTCACAGAAATATAATTAAAAAATTAGAGTTCATCTTATGAACAAATTCGTGTGAGAAAAAAAATTGATTCATGCATGGAATATTATTCTAGAATAATAATTTTAGTGTTCCGAAACGGATCAGAGCGGCAACCTGGCTCTGATACCACTGTTGGGATCCAGGCGGGACGCTAAGAATGCAGTGGAAACGACGAATAAAATATCCCGCTTGATGCCCGCTGATCCGATTCGGAACGAAAAACTAAAACTGAAAACCAGATTGTAATATGATTACTGTGCGTGGATTTGAATCCGCTTCCGTCTCGGTTCCGTCGAGGCGATGCCGCAAGCCACACAAGTGTCCGGCCTCCAGCGGTATCTACGCGATCCTCCTCGGTGGTTCGTCCTCGTTCCTCATCTGTATCAGCTCGCTCGCTGAAGATCTGTCGCCGCAATGATGTCCGAAAACCCACAGACGGGAATTCCCGACTTTCGAGAATCACGCACGGCGGAGACGGAGACAGTCCCGGTGCCTCGAACGGGGCACCCAGAGGAGGAGAGCGAACGATCCTTTATTGAACACACAATCACCTTCGAAGGTCTTCCGTTGGACCCGATCCTTGACTATTAGAGATCCCGTGGATAGGGATTCGTAGGTCAAGGTCAAAGTCCAGAAGTCCACCGACAAGGTGTCTTTGGTGTCTCTAGTCTAAGGATCAACCACGCCACTGTGACGATGAATCAAGCCGATTGACAGTCAGGTAAATTACTATTCGGCGATTCATGTCGGATCAGTTCAGTGAACTCATTCCCCAATGAGTACCTACATGTTTACCATTGTGTCTCTACACGAGTAACTAATGAGATCAATCACCTTCATCATATGAGGTGGAATAACCTGTACTAGTCTTACCGGATGTTTGATGTCCTTCTCAAACATCGTACGACTAGGAACAAATGAAAATATGTGTTTATAAGTCATTAGTCTTATTATTATGATCTCATCATAATCTGATAACTATTGCACATATTCATGGACTTCATTATGTGTAATTATTAATATGTCAATCTACATAATGAATTAAATACCATTGATAAGTGAACCAGATTGAAATAGGTGCCTTATGATTGGCTTAGATGACACCTATATCCATCATAAAAAAGACAAATTACAAGTTTATAGCATGCTGTTACATATATGTCATTTTCTGTTTACAGTAATTAAATCAAAATTGCAAACAAATACTGTGTTATTTACAAAAATAATCGGAATTATAAACATATCCTTATCAGTTTGCAGAAATAACCAGAATAACAAACTAATCATTTTCTGTTTGCAAATGGACCAGAATTTGCAAACATATCCGTTTCTGTTCGCAGAAATAACCAGAATTTGCAAACAAATCCGTTTCTGTTTACCGAATTAAACATAATTTGCAAACACATCCGTTTATGTTTGCAGAAATAAGAAGAATTGCAAACATATCCTTTTTTCAGTTTACAAAAATTACCAGAATTTGCAAACATATCTGAATATATTTGTAGAAATCACCATATTTGCAAATATATCCATTTCTGTTTGTAAAATTTAAACTTAATTGCAAACAGATCCGTTTCTATTTGTAGAAATAACCAAAATTGCAAAAAGATCCTCTAAAATTGTATATGTATCCAAACTATTTTAAAAAATTATTCAGTACACTTTAAATTCCACTAATGGGTTCAAAATTGGTCTAGAAATATGGGCCTTATATCCAAAACTTAATGGACCTTAGAGGTAACCGTTAGTGAACTTTAAAGGATAAGGATAATAAAATGAATTAAAATTAAACAGTTTATAAATTCTAAAGGATACACATAACATTAACGGACATAAACGGATACGGATTCGGATATAAACGGATAAACGGATTAATGGATTCGGGTTGAATTTTTAACCGGATTCGGATTCGGGTTTTAATTAAGATCCAAATGAATTTAGTACCCGAAATCCGAATCCGAAATCCGTTAAGGAGGATTCGTTACGGAATTCTTAAGTAGATTCGAATTTGGATCACAAATGAGATCCAAATGGATCTAATTACCCAAAATCTATATCCGAAACCATTAAATAGGATCCGTTACGGATTTAAATCTCAACTCAAAATAAAACTCAAAATGACCCAATACATAGAATCCATTATGCCTTCATTAAATCCCAAACATAAAATATAGATAAATGGGGGCTGAATGGGGACTTTATGGTCATTTAACCCCCATCATCTTCAACCTCCCCTTCTTTCTCTCCATGACCGTTAAATTTCGGGGAGAACTGAATGTAAGTGAAGAGCCCCCTTCGCCGCCACCGGCGGCTTGAGATCGCCGGAGATGGCCGACTATCCCCTCCTTTTTTTTTAAAATAAATTTCCGCACAGGGCGGCGGGGACCGCAACGTCGGCCTACGCGCTAGGCCTCCCTGTGCAGGGTGCACCCCGCGCGGGGCGCCTGCCCGCGTTGGGTGGGCCCCTGTGTGGGGTGCCCGTGCTGGGCAGGACCCTACGTTGGGCAATCCTCGGCGGGTTGCTACTGCGCGCCGCAGCAGCTCGGTACGCCGGCCCACTTCTATTTGTTATGAGGCAAATTGATAATGAACTTGATATCACTTATTAGGGATTTAGGAATACATGCAGCAGAAATCATTCCTAACGAGAGGAGGAAGACGACGCCGAAGTTAATCCCCACACACGCACGAGCCTCGTGAGCACCGCACGAACGCCGGACGAGGAGATGGTATAATCTGAGTACCTTCTCTACTGATTTTCTCTCTCTATCTCACTTGATGCGTATAGCTTCATAGAGAGTCATAAGCTTCTTGTATAGAAATGAGGAACTAGTCTTGTTTAAGTTTAAATGGATCTCATCCATTATCGGATCATAATAGATTCCTTATGAATTAAGCCCAATAACCGTATTCTATTAATTGGATACCTTATGATGTGTCTGTGTGTAGCCCATTGACCACAAGTGGACCACAAATTAGATAAAAACCCAACAAGTCACGCCATTGGTTATCTCAGTGTCACTAATATGAATGAAGTATCCCTCGCGCAGTCTGGCTTGGGAGCACCAAAAATAGAAACTTGAAAAGAGAAAAGGACCAACTTTAGATGATGTAAGCCGTCTCTCAGTAGATGTAATCCATTTAATTTTATACAATAGGTCAATAACCAATGACGCAATGTCACAGAAACGTACTCAGCTTTCGAGTTTCAGAATTGGTTGAGCTCTTTAATATTCCAGGCAATGTGTATGATTACATATGCTATCTAAACACGCTGTGTACGGTACTGTGTATAATATAAATGCCACACAGTGTCATAGGTACTGAATATGCTGCAGAACATTCTCCGGCTTCCCCACCATGCAAGCAGCACGCAAGAGCTGGAAGTGCAAGCATCTACATATGACTTGGCCATTAAAACAACGAGGATGAGACCTATGAGATACACATGCTAAATTTCAGCTCAAAGCCACCCCCCGGCCACCTCTTTCCTGTCTCTCACCTCACACTATGCTATGTTATCCTCCACAGGAAATGGAGTGCTGAGCACTGAGCATTGCAGTATCTATTCCCTTCGAAGGGTCATTTTTAACATTACAGGTGAGGGAGACGTTCAGTATATGGAGAAGCGGAGTGATCAGGTCTTTCTAGTTTATGAACAAACCCATCTCTATCTCACTTTTGATATGGAATTATCATAACTTTATTTTTGCGGACTTGTTTGTCACAAATATATATTCTGTATGATCTTATTCTGTTGTTATGTATAACTATCATTGACTTTATGATACTCTATTTGATTGAGAGATGATAAACATAAACAAGGTAAGTGATAATGGATGGCGGTAAATCTATAGCTAGAGTGAGTTTATATGAAACATATTTAAGTTTACCAAGGGAATATAATCTAGCATACACCATCTCCATGTAAATTTACAAAGAATATGTTTATTTATGGACCATGCCTGCTCTGGTAACAACCCAAGTAAGGACGTGTTTGGCAAAAAAATTCACTTGAAAGTTATTTTTGACTTCCACTTCTTACATAGAATGAGTTGAAAAAGAAAAATTATAACTAATTTTGATTTACTACAAAAGTCAACTTGTTCATAACAACTTCATTTTTTTCTAATTTTGAAAACTCCCTCCTTATAATTTTTGGCTGGAAGTAAAAACACAAGAAAAATAGTACATATATAATTTTCAAGATCTAATGACTTCCATGAAAAATAACAAAATAAAAATACAAAAGTACTTTCAAATAGAAGTTACGCCAAATACGGCCTAAGAATAACATCAACGGCTCATGTGTGCGTCATGTGAGCATCTTTGGGGCGTAAAGCTCGATCGCTTTGTTGGTAATTAGGGACCGTGTCTGCTCTGCTAACAACCCGCAATATCCCACGACAAATCCCCGTGGGGAGCTAAGGGGGTGGTTTGGCAGGGAGCTCCTCTCCCATTGGAGATGCATAGGCCATTTAATTCTTATTACCCCCTCTTGCGGCTCCCGGGTCCTCATGGATGCGTATTGGTTCTGCCACGTTATAATAGTTGACAACTTTAAAAACTCCTCTGAACTAGGCATTTGTTTTTTTTTTTTGTTCAGTGGCACAATGGTTAGATATGTACAAGTATTTACAAGCGATCAGGAATCGAACTCTAGATATCTTCTAAAATTGGAGATAATTTCACGTCGGTCGAGAAGTCCGCATAATTAGGCAAGAGTTTTAGGTCCGCCCGATTATTCGAAGAAGTAATCTCACGGACTAAGAGATAAAGATCTCAACAGCGCTATAGACTATATGACTGGAAAGTTTTTAAGTTCTAACTAGGTTCGAATTTGAGACCTTCCAATTGAGAGACAAATAGTGAACAAACTGTCATAGGCAACTAGTTCTAGAGATTTGCTAATTAGTTAACACTACCTGCCTTCTATAATATTGATATATTTGGTATGGGTATGTTAAGCAGCCACTTGTTCGTTAACCTTACCTAGGGATCACCCGAGGGAAGCTCCCTGTATGAGGTGAGCAAGAAAAATAGCCAATTGTTTGTATTATATAGCCTACAACACGTAAGGCCGTAGGGAGAAAAGGACGGGAAGCAACTTGTTGTCTCTTAGGGCTGTCAACGGAAACCCGATTATCCGACTTTCCGATCCGTTACCGAAAAAAAGTATCCGTTTTCGATAAAAAATATCCGTTCGATAGTTATCGGAATCGAAATAGGATATTCTGATAAGCTATCGGAATTGGAAATGGAAATACCTGTTTTCGTATCCGTTATTCGATTTTTGATTCTGATATTTATTAAATTTATTATTAAGAATAATATTAACCTTAGGATCTTTCTAATCGGACGGTTGGGAAGAAAAGTGAAACCCTAACCAGCCAACCCTTTCCTACGACTACGCAGCCCCCAAGGGCCCCAAGCCCCCAACGCATCCCCATCTGATCTGGCCATCTCCCCCATCTGCTTCCTCCCCTCCACCAGTGCATCCTTCCCTTCCACTTCGCACGGGGAAAATCCTTGGCTTCTAGCGTTCTAATTTCGGGTCTGCAGATGGATCTAATATGGGAAGGTAGGGGAGGATTTGTGCGAGGTTTTTTAGATCTGGGGGTGGGTTGCTTGTGGATCTGGGAAGAGCTTGTGTGGGGGGAGGGGGTGTTTGATGTTTGAGGATCCTGGGGGCGATGGATTTGGACGATTTCAAGCCGGTGCTGGGGAGGTTGGAGGTGGATCTGTGGACAGTGATCGAGACCCCCGTCTCCGTGGCGGCTAGGGACCATGGAAGGGAGCTCAGGGCGAGGAGGGATGGCATCGTGGAGCTCCTCTACGCCACGTCGGGCACTCCTTGATGCCAAAACTGTGACGAGGAGGGCGGCCTGGCGGGGACCTCTGCGGCAAAGGCCGGTGAAAGGGACAGACTCCAGTCCAGGTGCGCGGAGGAGGAGACGGAGAGCTCGTGAAGGAAGAAAGGAACCGGGGTCCTTCTCCGCTGATGGCGCAGTCGCCCGACGCGGAAGAAGGAGAGGAAGAGGACGATCGGATCGGAGGGGTTACAACAGCCTGGTTTTTGGTAATTATTGAAAATAATATCCGATTCCGATATCGGAATCGGAAACAAATCAGAAACATAACATAGACTTTCCGATTTTATTGGAAACAGAAATGGAAAGTGTACTTTCCGATCTTATCGGAATCCGAAACGGAAATATGTTATCATTATCGGAATCGGAAAACGAAAACACCTATTTCCGTATTCGTATCCTACCCGTTTACAGCCCTATTGTCCCCTTACTTTGCAAACGTCAGGCTGAGCTACGAGATAAAGGTGATGCTTTAACTCATTCGCCTTGAACCACTTCACATCGAAATATTTTAAGTACCCACTCTGAAACATTGGGAGCCACATTTGAACGCATTAGCCGGATATCATACGAGTATAAAGTATATGCAGTGGAATAAACTGTAGGCTCGTCCGCACATGACATGATATTGGAAGGAAGAAGCCTCTCCTAGGCAACTTGGAACAAGAGAACAATTGTCCACCAATCATGGGACTGAATTGTTTAATATATCATATCATTTAGAGAGGGAGGGGTCCTATTCTTGAGATTTTATTCATCTATAATAACTAGCAAAGTTGGAATGATAGCATATTCTCAATATATTCCACCCTTCCATCAACCTTTTTTAGATCTCAATCATTTATTTTTCTATGCAGTCCACTATCAATTACTTTAGAGTAACCCTTATCTCACTTTTGCTATGTTCTCCCCATCACCCAATTTACTATGTCAAGCCCAAACTCCTCAGTCCAGTCCTTTTTTCTACCCATTGAAAAGTAAACAAGCAAAACAAATATTTATTTTCTCTCTCTTCCCTTCATTACTTTTATCGTAGAAAGGGTTTAGTTCTGCATCAATAGTCCGCAATAATGGTCATATGTTTTAAGGCAAGTTTGTCCCCCTTCTCTTGTTGAAGGCCTCTTTATTTTTAAAAAGATAGAACCCCACACATGCTCTGGGAACCATATCGCAGCAGGGGGCTATGCACTAAAATTTTTTGTATGATAGATAGTGTTGTTTGTGAGAAGCACACGGCATAGCATACATAGGCCCATCTTCAAGGGGCTGTGTTATAACTAGAGTTTTCTTACATATTATTTGGTTTGGTTGTAATGGTGGTCTTACATATAAAGTATGTCTGTACCTATTCTCTTGTCGAGAGCCATTTTCCTATAGACTGACAAAGCTCCAAATCTGCTTTGAGGACATACCTTAGCAAGAGGTTATATATTCAAAAAAAATGCTACAACAAGTTTTCTCTCTCTAAATTGATGCCATCCATCTTGCCCATCTCTCTCTCTCTCTCTATCTCTCTCTCTCTCTCCAACCTAGGGCTGAAACTGTAGGTCAACTTGAATCCAAGGGGGTCAACCCGATAGTTGGGTTGGGTTGAACCCAATTAAGGCAGCTACGGGTGGGTTGGGTTAGGGCTAGGAGGTCTTTTTCAACCTAACCATTGATGGGTTGGTTGGGTTCAAGGTCGGCCAATTTGACTTTCTTTTTTTAGTAGCCATGTAGTTATGTTTGTACTTTTTTTTTTTAGTTGTTTCGCTAACGTAGATAGATAAATAAATTCATTCACCTTTTTGTACATGCAATTTTAGTAATCTATCCTTGTATATATGAGTATGAACATTAGATGTACACATTTTACATATAGTTCTAAAATAAGTCAATATATCCATATACGTTATGGAGATATAATAATTTATATGCGATGTGAATTATAAGTAAAAATGATTTTAAGGATGTTAAAATCCAGTTATGTCCTAGTCTTTTAGAAAAGACATGATCTAAAGCAGTTAGATCAAAAAAAGATATAGAAAAGTGTGAACTTGTGGTATGTCCAAAAGGTTTAGACATTACATTTATTGGTCAGGCGATAGTGAAATAATTATCGTCCTGAAAGCTACCTTCTATGAAGAGGAATATGACCTCAGAGAAGACAGTGTGAGGTAATCAAACTATAAGATAATCTAGACCCACAAATTAACACAAGATTATTAGATAATCGTTGGATGTTTAAACCATTCATAACATATATAGGAGAGCATCATAGATTTTAGGATTCTCTCAATGGCTAGTCTAATGTGTTTGACATATTAGAGATAACATAATGAGAGGAGCTCAAAGATGTGGATCATGATCCTAAATCTATAGGAAAACTCTATTAAAGATACAACTTTAAGATTAGCAAGTATGTTCAGAATTCTAAACTATAGTCCATAACTCTTATTAAGTTTGGAACTTGATAGTATTGCTTGAAGGTATTGTACATTGTCAGAAGCAAATAAATCTTCAGGATGGAGATTAGTATAAATGGATTATTTAAAACTTATGTGGTAAACTTAAGAAATTAGTCAATGTCAAAGTATTGACTTAGACAAGTTTTTCTCAATGGTTACCATTAATAAGTTTATTAGAATTCTACTTGTCAATATTGCCTATCATGATAATGAGATGACAGTTAGATATTGATGTAACCGAAGCTATCACGGTCGGATTCCGGGACTAGAATCCGAGACAGAAAAAGAAGACCGACAAGGATCCGGACCGAAACTGAGGGCGGATTACGGGGCCGAGGCTCTGAGGCCGAGAGGCACCCGGATGAAGACTTGTTGGGGGCGAAGCTGACTCCGTTGGCCGAAGGGGACCCGGCCGGCGAAGAGCGAGGTCAAGAGTTTTGGAGGAAGAAGACCGAGACCGGTGGTCGAGGCTGGCTCGGAAGAGGTTGGCGAAGATTCAAACCGAAGCCCCTGCAAGAAGAAGAACCAGTCAGTAAGGGTCCCGGGCTTCGGCCCAAGAGAACCCCCTCCGACGGCTAAGTCAGCTTCTGAAGAAGATTCGATTCAGAAGGAAGGAAGAAGAAGAAGCTTAAAAGCTTTTGGACTATTGTCCTTGGTCAAGAAGACATATCTTTTGTAATAAATAACCGTCTATTTATAACGGAGGATAGAGGTTACTTGGTGGTGGCAGCCGATATAGGCCTATGTTTTAGTTTATTGGTAAACCGCCATAGTGCCTAACCCTCCCACCGGAGTGGGGCGGATACGGCTACTGGGCCGAAGGTCGAGGGCCGCTGTTGTGCCGAATGTCGCTAGTGGGCCGAAGGCCGTTTGTGGGCGAGGGCCGCTTATGGGCCGAATGCTGCTGGGCCGCTAACGGGCCGAAGGCAACTGGGCTGAAGGCCGCTTGCTGGGCCGAGGGCCGCTTGTGGGCAAGGGCCGCTTATGGGCCGAATGCTGTTGTTGTTGTTGGACTGCTATTATTGGGCTACTGTTGTTGGGCTATTTAATGGGCCGAATCGGATTATGCCCCATCACATGGCCCCCTACTCTTGTCGTTCTCAATTTCATGAAACGCCGAGAGTAAAATCTGAAGCCCTCACGAAAAAATATTATCTAATATGAACTTTGTCCGAAACTGTTACCATCCTTGTTTCGAAAACTGGGAGAAGGCTTCGCCTTAGGTCAACCGAGGGCTGGTGACAAACAGCCTCGTCTCAGGCCGGGACCCTGTCGTAGACACCTTCGTCTTAGGCCGAGACTTGGTGATGAATACCTTCGTCCCCAGTTGTGAAAGGGCAAGGCTTTCAGAACACTTTAGAATACCAGGAAAGAGCGGGAAAGACCTCGAGTCTCCCGCCTTCACGGTCGTGTCATAACAAACACATGACACGTGTTTAACATCCGGTCGGGCTGCCGAAAGCACAAAAAGATCTCAGCTGTTAACAGCGATCACTCGGATCGCGGTCACTTCGGCTCTCTGCCTGAGACTTCACCTAGATCACCGCCTCTCCGGCCCCCGGCACGAGGATCGGGACACGTGGCGAGCATCCGGACGAAAAAGCCGAAGGGTTAGGCCGCATCCGGCCGTTGATCGCCTCCTCTCGATCCGGCAGCCTGCTTGTCATCATGGCGAAGGACAGGACACGCGTCGAGCATCCGAGCAGGGCGGAGCCGAGGGGTGAGAGGATCTCGGTTGTCAGTTCGCCATCCGACCCCCTCAGGTTCTCCTATAAATACCATCCCCCTTCTCCTGATCACTGTTCCATCGCCTGATCTCTCTTCCTCCCCGCGCCAGTGTGTTCCTGCGAGCAGCTCCGCGAGCGTCTTTGCTTCTCTGGCAGTGAGTGCTTTATTGAGGGAGTTTGGGGACGCCTTATCCATCGCCGGGGAGCTCCTTGTCGCCGGGAGTTGTCGCCGGGGAGGCTCTCTTTCGCTGGGGAGATCCTTAGTCGCCGGGGAGATCTTAGTCTGAGGGTAAGCCTCAGCTCCTGCCTTCTCTCTTTTTCGATTCATGTCCAGTAGCTCTTCTTCGGCCGAGAGTAGCTTTTCGGCCGTAAGCGGCTCATCGTGCTCCTCGTCCAGACCTCCCCAGTCTCTCTGTCATCTCCCTTTTCTTCGAACTCTTTCCTTTCCGTCATGGCGGACGAGGCAGAAGCGGTTCCGGCTGCTGCTGAGCCTTCCACTACGAGCCGCCGTCAGGCCGAGATAGTCTCGAACGCAGCTAGTGCTCTTGATGTCGAAGCCATTAAGGTCATAACTAACTACTATCTGATTCCTTCTTGGATGATTCCTATCCGGCCCGGGAGGCACACCAGAGCCAACACCGTTCGGCTGGGCAGCTTCTCGATCTATGAGCACAGCTTCCGGGCGGGCTTCCGCCTTCCTCTTCATTCTTTTGTTGTAAATCTTTTGAGCTTTTACAGACTGGCCCCGTCCCAATTCTTTCCGAATTCCTGGCGGACAGTCTATGCCTTCCTGGCCCTGAACTCCCACCTCGACTTCAACCCCTCTGTAAATATTTTCCACTATCTTTTCAAGATTAAACCTCAGGGGAAGTCTTCTTGGTTCTGCTTCGTCCCCCGCTTCGGCCCGGGGATCTTCTCCGAGAAGCCCTCGTCCATCCATCATTGGAAGGAGGAGTTCTTTTTCATTTCTCTGCCGGAGGAGGATAAGAGTGTTTGGCCCTTCCCTACCGAATGGGCACCCTTGGCCGAGGGCCTTTTGGACCCACCTACCTTCAGCCCCGAGCAGCTTGCTGACGTGCACCTCCTCGAGGATGAGGCTCCGTACAACATTGCGGAGCTCTTCGAGGACGAGGACAGGCTTATAGGGATGGGAGCCTGGCCGGACCCGTCGTACTCTCCTCCCCGGGTCTTTCCCTACCTCCCTCTCGAGGATACCCGGGGAGAGGTCGAGGTTAGAGCTACCGCAACCAGGGCTCGGCCAAAGCCCGTCCATCCGAACAGGGCGTCGAAGCTACGGCCAAGGGTAAGTCGGCTTTGAGTCAAAAGTTATTGTTTGAACTTTTGCTAACTTCTTTTATGCTTTCAGGGATGTCTAGTCTCTGAGGCCTCATAAGCCGGATCTCCAAGCAGTCCGCACCGTCTCGACCGTCAGAGTCGCGGCTTGCGGAAGGGAGGACGGCCGGAAGAGTTCCGGCCCCCGGCACTCGGACCACGAGGCAGATAGCGGCTTCCACCGAAGGCGGCGCTGCCGCAGCTACTCTCGAGAGGGAGCGGCAGAAGGGAAAGGCGGTCGCCGAGGGGAGTGGGCGGCCTGAGAAACGGAGGCGCCCGGATGACCTCAACGAGAGGGAATCCACCTCGGCGACCAAGAGGCCGGTGTCGGGAAAGGACGCCCTACTCTCGTCGTCTCCCCAGCCGCAGAGGGGCGACTCTCCTTTGACTACCGGGGCCGCTGTGGAGACGCTGTCTTACCCCTTCGGGGCGGCCGAGACCCACATGTCCCGGGAGTACGGGCACGAGCCTTAGCGCCCGGACACGGGGGTCTTTGCAGACGAGAGTCTGGATGACTCCCGGACGTATCTGCGCCTGGCTCATGGCTGGACCCTTCCGATGGCTGGAGACGAGATCAAGGAGCTTTCCTCTGAAGGCTTGTCCTTGCAATGCGTCCGACATGCCGTCAAGGTGAGATCTCCTTCATCCTCACTTCTCGTCGTCTCCGTTAATGGCTTCGTCTCACATCTTTCTTTCTGCTGTAGGCCGCGGTCATATGCGGCGCTCTTGCTCGCCGCCAGGTCCTCATCTAGCAGAAGCTTCAAGACATCGACCAGGCCTCGGACCAGCTGGCTTCGGGCAAAGTGGCCTCGGTGCGGCGCGATCTCGAAGCCAGCATCGATGTCCTCATCGGGGGGAACTCACGGCTGCGGTCCGAGCTGGACGAACAGAAGGAGGTGATCCACACCACCTCATAGGCTAAGAAGAAGGCCGTGAAGGAGCTGGAGCGGGCCCGAGCCGAGATCACGTCCTTGAAGGCCGAGATCCAGGACAAGGCCAAGGAGCGGGAAGAGGAGCGCCGCCGCCATGCCGAGGAGGTATCGGCCCTGAAGGCAGACCTGGAGGCCAAGATCAAGGAAGCCGATGACGTCGCTCGCACGGCCGTGGCGAGCTATAAGGAGGGCCCGGAGTATGCCGACGAGATGCTCGAGGCCGGGGCTAAGGCGGCTTCGGCTATGTTCGATCTGGGGATGGCCATCGCTCAAAAGGCGTGTCCGGAGACAGATCTGACCGGCTTCGACTACCCTACTGACGAAGAAGGCGAAGAGATCTTGGTATGGTGGCGAGAACTTAAGGCCGAAAGAACCCCGGCTTCTTCGGAAGGCGCTGCGGCCGGTTCGGACCATGCTTCCCCTTCGGCGTCTCCCGGCCATACTCCTGTTGTCGTGGATGGCGATGACGCCGAAAGCTAATCCGGGGGCTTGTCCCGGTTATTTTTGTTTTTCAAGATGTCGAGGCCAGGCACACGGCCCGTTTTTGTACTTGTGCATATATAGAAGTATTTTGCTCTTACTTATTTCATGGCGTCTTTCCGAGTAGATAGCCGAGTTTGATCCTGTAGGTGGCCGAAGCCATGCCGCTCCCGATACGGTTTGTATGGCCAAAGCCACTCCCGGTACGGTTTGCACGGACTAAAAAAAAGAGAATAATGCTGCTTCCGATATGGTTTGCATGGCCGAAGCCACTCCCGGTACGATTTACACGGACTTGGAGAATAGTGCCGCTCCCGATACGGTCTGCATGGCCGAAGCCACTCCCGGTACGGTTTGCACGGACTTAGAGAATAATGCCGCTCCCAATACAGTTTGCATGGCCGAAGCCACTTTCGGTATGGTTTGCACGGACTTAGAGAATAATGCCGCTCCCGATACAGTTTGCATGGCCGAAGCCACTCTCGGTACAGTTTGCACGGACTTAGAAAATAATGCCGCTCCCGATACGGTTTGCATGGCCGAAGCCACTCCCGGTACGGTTTGCACAGACTAAAAAAAAGAGAATAATGCTACTCCCGATACGGTTTGCATGGCCGAAACCCCTCCCGGTACGGTTTACATAGACTTAGAGAATAGTGCCGCTCCCGATACGGTTTGCATGGCCGAAGCCACTCCCGGTACGGTTTGCACGGACTTAGAGAATAATGCCGCTCCCGATACGGTTTGCATGGCTGAAGCCACTCCCGGTACAGTTTGCACGGACTTAGAGAATAATGCCACTCCCGATACGATTTGCATGGCCGAAGCCACTCCCGGTACAGTTTGCACGGACTTAGAGAATAATGTCGAACACAATAATTCAGAACAACAAAAAATATATTCATGGTGTCTGGCTGAACCCCGGAAAATACCTTACATAAAATAGAGCCGAAGGCGCTCCACATTCCAGGTACGAGGGAGAGGTTGGCCCGAAAGGGTCTCCAGCCGATAAGCTCCTCGTCGGATTACTACTCGTATGCGATAAGGGCCCTCCCAATTCGGAGAAAGCTTTCCTGCGGCTTCGGCTGGCTTGGACGCGTGGGCATTCCGCAATACGAGGTCCCCGGCTTTAAAACTTCGGGGCTTCACTCGAGCATTGTGATATCTCTCCATGCGCTGCTGATATGCCGCCAGCCGAATGCGAGCCTGATCCCTTGTTTCTTCTATAAGATCAAGGTGATCCCTCAGGGCTTCATCATTAGCCTTCGGATCGTAAGTAAGAACCCTTGGCGACGGCAGGCCGACTTCAATGGGAATAATTGCTTCCACCCCGTAGGCCATTCGGAATGGAGTTTCTCCGGTAGGGGTTCGGCTTGTTGTCCGATAGGCCCATAGAACGCTTGGCAGCTCTTCGACCCATCAGCCTTTAGCCTTGTCGAGGCGAGTCTTTAGTCCTCGCAATAGGCTTCGGTTAGTGACTTCAACTTGGCCATTCGTCCGAGGGTGAGCTACCGAAGAGAATTTATGAAGAATACCGAAGCTTGCGCAGTTGTCTTTGAACCGATGGCTGTCAAACTGCTTGCCATTATCAAAAATGATTGCCCAAGGGATGCCGTAGCGGCAGATAATGGACTTCCATACGAAGTTCCATGCATTACTATCGGTTATAGATGCGAGGGGTTCGGCTTCGACCCACTTGGTGAAGTAATCCACCGCCACAATAAGGAATTTCCTCTGGCCGATGGCCATGGGAAAAGGTCCCAAGATATCAATCCCCCATTGGGCGAAAGGCCAAGGATCTGACAGAGGTGTCAGGAGGGTTGCCGACTGATGAATGAGGGAACTGTACCTCTGGCACTGGTCACAGCAGCGGACGAGAGCAGCGGCGTCCTCTCGGAGTGTCGGCCACCAGTACCCTTGCCTTAAGAGTTTGTGGGTCAAGGCCCTTCCTCCTGCATGTGCTCCGCAGATTCCTTCATGTACCTCTCGGAGGGCATAATCAGCTTCGGCCGGGCCGAGACATCGAAGGAGTGGCCGGCCGAAGGACTTCTTATACAGCATACCCTCCAGAATTAGAAAATGGGAAGAACGTTGTCGGACGCACCTTGCTTCCTTTGGATCAGACGGGACCTGGTCTCGGAGGAGAAAAGCGATCAAGGGAGTCATCCAGGTCTCTGCTTTGGATTCATTCACTTGCATAACCTCGGATTCACCGATACTTGGCTCAGACAGTTCTTCTACTAAGACCATTCGGCCTCCTCCCCCATCCTGAGTCGATGCTAGCCGGGAAAGAGCATCGGCTCGAGCATTTTCGACCCAAGGGATCCGCACAATCTCAAAAGAAATAAATTCAGCTAGGATCTTGCGGGTTACCTGGAGATAGGACGTCATTAATGTGTCCTGGGCCTCGTACTCCCTGGTGATTTGGTTGGCAATACGCTGTGAGTCGTTGAACGCCCTTATCCTTTGCGCATCGAGCCTTCTGGCGGCCCGAAGGCCTGATATAAGGGCTTCATATTCAGCGGCATTATTGGTAGCCGGGAAGGAGAAGCGTAGTGCATACTCCGTGACGACCGCTTCTGGAGATGCCAAGATCCACCCTGCACCACTACCCGAAGAGCATGCGGACCCGTCAACGTATAGTTGCCATTCATCCACTGAGGACGAAGGAGCTGAAGCAACTTCGGCTTCAGGGTTTGCTCTGACTTCCGGTTGAGGGGCCGAGGATGCTTCGGGAGTAAGCTCGGCAATAAAGTCGGCCAAAGCTTGAGCTTTTATTGCGGTCCGAGGCCCATAAGAGATGTCGAACTCTCCCAGTTCGATCGCCCATTTCGCTAGCCTCCCGGACACTTCTGGCCGAGAGAGGACTTGCCTTAAAGGTTGATTTGTGAGGACCTTTATTGAATGCGCGAGGAAATAAGGCCAGAGCCTCCTCGCGGAAGTGATGAGGGCCAAAGCCAGCTTTTCAAGAGCCGGATACCGAGGCTCTGCTCCGTGGAGGGCTCGGCTTATATAATAAACTGGCTTCTGCATACCATCTTCTTCCCGGACGAGGATGACACTGATAGCTGCTTTAGATGCGGCAAGATAAACGAACAACTGCTCTCCTCGGACCGGCTTAGATAAGACGGTAACATCGGAGAGATAAGCTTTCAGCTGATCGAAGGTCGACTGACATTCGTCCGTCCAGGAGAAATTGCTAGTCTTCTTCAGCAGCTTGAAGAAGGGGAAACAGTGATCTGCCGCTCTTGACATGAAGCGGCTTAATGCGGTGACCCTTCCGCTTAGCTTCTGAACCTCTCGGACATTGGCCGGAGGGCGCATCTGGATAATAGCCGCAACCTTTGCAGGATTTGCTTCCACCCCTCGGCGGGTGACCATGTAACCGAGGAACTTCCCGGAGGCCATGCCGAAGGCGCACTTGGCTGGATTCAGCTTCATTTTATACCTGCGCAAGGTGGAGACTGTCTCGGCCAAATTGGCCAGATGGTCTACAGCAATGCGGCTTTTCACCAGCATGTCGTCGATGTAGACCTCCATATTGCGGCCGAGCTGCGGAGCGAACATCTTGTTGACGAGGCACTAATAAATTGCTCCGGCATTCTTTAGGCCGAATGGCATCCGGGTGTAGCAGTATAAGCCGAGGTCCGTTGTAAAGCTTGTCTTGTCCTCGTTGTCCGGATGCATTCAGATTTGGTGATAGCCTGAATAGGCGTCGAGGAAGCTGAGCAATTCATGGCCGGAAGTGGCGTCCACTATCTGGTCTAACCGAAATAGCGGAAAACTATCCATCGGACAAGCCTTGTTAAGATTAGTGAAGTCTACACACATTCGCCACTTGCTGTCCGTTTTGGGCACCATCACTACATTAGCAATCCATTCGGGGTGATGCACCTCTCGGAGATGTCCCGCATCTAACCCCTTTTGTACTTCAACCTGAATGGCCATCCTCCTTTCTTGATTGAAGGTGCGCCGCTTCTGCTTGACCGGAGGCTGGTTTGGATTGATGTGCAATCGATGTTCTGCCACCTCCGGGTCGACTCCGGTCATGTCCGAAGGAGACCAGGCGAAGACATCGAGGTTTTCCTTCAGGAATTCAATAAGTCTCTCGGCTTCAGTTTTCTCGAGGCCGGAACCTATCATTAGTGTTCGGCCTTCTCCTCCCGGGACTGGAACAGTTGTAAGTTCCTCTCCTGGGGATGCTTCGGGCGAAGATTCGATCGAAAGGGATTCGGCCGCAGCCTTCCCTTTGACCGAAATCATATAACATTGTCGGGCAGCTTTCTGATTTCCCTTGGCTTCGCCAATTCCATGGCCGGTGCGGAACTTCAGATTCTGATGGAAAGACAAAGGTACAGCTCCAATTCCTCCGATCAGCCTTCGGCCAAAGATGGCGTTGTAGGCCGAATCGAGTTTTACGACGGCAAAATCCGTTTCAACGGTCAATTGCCGAGGGGCTGTACCTAGGGTTACAGGTAGCCGGACGATGCCTTCTACTTGGCAAGGTGAACCATTAAAGCCGAATAGAAGCCCCCGGTGAGGCTTCATGTCAGCCTCATTCAAACCCATCTTTAAGAAACAATTGTAAAAAAGTACATTGGGAGCACTTCCATTATCAACAAAGATATGATGAACATCGTAACTTTTCATTACAGCATTTTCAACAAGGGCATCGTCGTGAGGGAACTGAACGTCGGTCAGATCCTCCTGGCCGAAGACGATGTCTTCTTGACGGAATGGCTTCGGCTCGGTATCTACTATCTCTACCGCAACATTGGCTCGACGACGCTTTGCTCCCTCTCCCGGCCCTCCGGATATCATCATAATCGACTCGGCACTGGGTCGTTGGTGTGATGCTTCCGCTGGGGCCAAAGTCACCTTCGGTTGAGGTGGGGCTTCTTTATCCGGGAGTTGTCGTTGCCTTGCTACTTCGGGGACGTCCCGGTTCTGCCGCTGTTGAGGCTGCTCTCGCCGATACTGCAGTAGACGGCCTTCCCGGATAAGGCGATCAATCTCCTCCCGAAGGTGCCGGCATTCGTCAGTTGAATGGCCGGTTTCCAGATGGTACTCGCAGTATTTGCGGGGGTCCCTTCGGCGAGGATCAGTCTTGATACGCTCAGGTTGGCGAAACATACCTTTCACCTCCATGAGCATCTGGGAGGGTGGAGCAGATAGTGGCAGATACCGCTGCTGCGGATCCCAGCGCTTGTCTCGGTCCCATTCTTCCCTCCAGTATCGCTTGCGAGAGGGTTCCTGGTCTTCTGCGTGAGGAAGAACCGCTAGAGAGGGAGCCGCTGATATTGCCTCGGTAGTACTCTTGCCCTTAGACATCATCAGGGCCTCCCGGTTGATTTATCTATGGGCCCGAGCCACCAGGTTTTGGAAGGTGAGAGGATGATGCTTTCCGATGGAGCTGAGAAGCCCCTCGTCCGTGCATCCACTGATTACGGCCGAGACTACAATCGAACTGTCCATATTTGGAATTTGGGCGGCTTCGGCCCGGAACTTGGTGAAATACTGTTGAAGGGTCTCGGTCGGTCCTTGCCGAATGGCAAGCAGACTGGCCGAGGTTTTACACTGCCTAGTGGCATCATAGAATTGGTCGTTAAACAGTTGGCCTAACTGCACTAGAGAGTTAATGGAATTGGGGGCCAACGTCTCAAACCAAGTCAAGGCTATTTTTTCGACGGTGAGGGGGAAGAGACGGCAGCGAACTACCTCGGATACTCCTCGGACGGAGAGATAGGAATTGAATATCTGGAAGTGGCAGACTGGATCTGTCATTCCATCATACAGAGGGCCTTTTGGCAGCTTAAAGTTGAAAGGTACCTCGATGGCCAGAAGCTCTGGAGAGAAAGGAGTTTGCTCCAGAATAGTGCTGGCGAGAGGTGCTCCATACGGCCAAGACACCATCTGCTGCATTTCCTTCCTCATTACTGTCAGTCGCCGGTTCAGATCCGTGGTAGTTGAAGTGGTGACTGAACGTCCTTCGGCTTTGGTCGGATGAAACCCGGACGAAGCATAGTTCGGTTCCGTCAGAATATAACTAGCGCGAGGAACCTGACCTTGCGGCCCGAGTGGTTCGCTACGTGCCGAAACCGCTTCGTCGTGGGATGCCCGCGAGGGTGTTGCCTGCATCCTCGCAGCTTGAGCAGGAAAGAATTAAGGAGGAGGTGGTACCTGGTGCGGGGGCTGGTTCATCAACCCCATGTACTGGGCGATAGCAGACACCATATCTCGCAAAGGCGCCAGAGAGGTGACAGTAGCGGCCAGCGTGGCCACTTGCTGCTGAAGTTCTTCTATCCGGTCGTCTCGGGGAGCGACGGACTCAGGTATAACTGGAAGTGCAGAACCTTGGGGAAGAACGGACGGAGTACCTTTGGAGTGGAGTGCCTGTGCTAGAGTCACCCGCGTCTCCGCCTCGTCTTGCCCGGATCGTCTGGTCACCGGACGATGAGACATGACCTCTCGTTGGTTTCCCACAGACGGCACCACGTGATGTAACCGAAGCTATCACGGTCGGATTCCGGGACTAGAATCCGAGATAGAAGAAGAAGATCAACAGGGATCCGGACCGAAACCGAGGGCGGATTACGGGGCCGAGGCTCTGAGGCCGAGAGGCACCCGGATGAAGACTTGCCGGGGGCGAAGCTGACTCCGTTGGCCGAAGGGGACCCGGCTGGCGAAGAGCGAGGCCGAGAGCTTTGGAGGAAGAAGACCGAGACCGGTGGCCGAGGACGGCTCGGAAGAGGTCGGCGAAGATTCAAACCGAAGCCCCTACAAGAAGAAGAACCAGTCAGTAAGGGTCCCGGGCTTCGGCCCAAGAGAATCCCCTCCGACGGCTAAGTCAGCTTCTGAAGAAGATTCGATTCAGAAGGAAGGAAGAAGAAGAAGCTTAAAAGCTTTTGGACTATTGTCCTTGGTCAAGAAGACATACCTTTTGTAATAAATAGCCGTCTATTTATAACGGAGGATAGAGGTTACTTAGTGGTGGCAGCCGATATAGGACTATGTTTTAGTTTACTGGTAAATCGCCATAGTACCTAACCCTCCCACCGGAGTGGGCCGAATACGGCTACTAGGCCGAAGGTCGAGGGCCGCTGTTGGGCCGAATGCCGCTAGTGGGCCGAAGGCCGTTTGTGGGCGAGGGCCGCTTATGGGCCAAATGCTGCTGGGCCGCTAACGGGTCGAAGGCAACTGGGCTGAAGGCCACTTGCTGGGCCGAGGGCCGCTTATGGGCCGAATGCTGATGTTCTTGTTGGGCTGCTATTATTGGGCTACTGTTGTTGGGCTGTTTAATGGGCCGAATCGGATTCTGCCCCATTAGATATTAAAAGCATTCCCTCAATGTGATTGAGGAAAGGATGTATATGATACACCTTTAAAGTTTTTAGAATATCTACGAAGGAAGTTACGATTTCAAAGATCAAATTGAATCAAACTAAAGTTTCCCAAAGTTGAAATAAGAGTTTTGACTTAATGGTCAAATACTAAGTGATCATTAAGAATGATCACAGATTGTGTGTGTACAAGAAGGACAGTAAGAGTATGGTCGCATTGAAAATATTTTGTCATAATAACATCAAAGTCATTAAGAATGACATCAGGATGTTAATATCAGTAAAAGTATTATTAATTAAGGATGCACTCCTATATATAGAGAGGGTGATGAGTTACACTGATTTAAATTTCAAGTCAAATTTGGGTTTTATCTTCTTAATCAGAAAGTAGTAGATTAGAAGAGTTCTAAGTTAGAAACTATTGCTGACTTGATTATAGTTGATACTATTGATAGAACAGTATGGAGTAGATTGGAAGGGTTCCAACCCAGAACTCGCTGATAAGATGACGACATAAATAGATAATACTGTTATTAGAATGGTATGAATAGAAGAGATCATCCTCGAACTCGATGTAGTTCTAAAAGGTCTCCGATCTCATTCCCTTGTTGTACGACAATAGTGGGAACGATCAATTTTATGGTCGAACTATGATCTCATCAGAAGTTGTAAAAATATTATGAGGCTCTTTCACAAGTTAAGAGACAAAGAATTAAGAAGAAATAACGTAATGAAAATTATTCCATTTATGAATGATTTAGCAGATCATCGACCAAGTCTTAGTCACAGACTTGATGTGAGCATCACCTAGATTTGATGGAGATCAAATGCAAAAGTGATTGGCTTGAGTCAAAGTCAGAGATTGATGGATATAGGTATCTTCACAGTCAATCATAAGGCACCTATGTCAATCTGATTTACTAATAAATGGCATTTATTTGTTATGTAGATTGGCGTATTTATAAGTACGCATAATGAAGTCCTTGAATATGTGCAATAGTCATCAGATTATGATGAGATCATAATAAAGAGACTGATGATTTATAAACACATATTCTTAATTATTCCTAGTCGTAGGATGTTTGAAAAGGACATCAAACATCCAGTAAGACTAGTCCAAGTTATTCCAGCTCATATAATGAGGGTGACTGATCTCGTTAGTCACTTGTGTGGAGACACAATGGTGAACTTGTA
This sequence comes from Zantedeschia hybrid cultivar, assembly GCA_030544215.1. Taxonomy (NCBI): domain Eukaryota; kingdom Viridiplantae; phylum Streptophyta; class Magnoliopsida; order Alismatales; family Araceae; genus Zantedeschia; species Zantedeschia hybrid cultivar. The sequence continues at coordinate 51,068,074 of JARZZO010000009.1, forward strand.
GGTACTTATTGGGGAATGAGTTCACTGAACTGATCCAACATGAATCGCCGAATGGTAATTTACCTGACTGTTAACCGGCTTGATTCATCGTCACAGTGACGTGGTTGATCCTTAGACTTGAGACACCATAGACACCTTGTCGGTAGACTTTTCGGCTTTGACCTTGGCTTACGAATCCCTATCCACGAGATTTCTAATAGTCAAGGATCAAGTCCAGCGGCAGAAGACAAGGTGATTGTGTGTTCAATATAGGATTGTTCTAGAATAGATCTAAAATACTGGAGAGAGAATGCTCTAAAATAGATCTGCAGGAGTCTTTGGCTAGAGCAGACATAATATCAGAAAAGGTGCTTTCGAATATTGTACCGTGGAATTTGATTCAAGTGAGTTGACCAACTAGGATTTGACAGTTGACCATACCATAGGTTAACTCGAGAGCATCATGCGAATGAAAGATTATAGCTACGCGGTAACTATGGACGTACAGGTTCCATGAGTGGGTCGCTGAATCCCATTACCTTCTGGGATCATACGGTGTTGCTTGGCACCCAACTTAATCTAAAGTTTGACCGAATTTACATGAGATGTCAATTCGGTTAAGTAATTAATTAAATATTTAATTATAATTATTTACTATAAGTCGATAAATAGTTATTGGACTTAACGGGCTGAAAATCAGACTAGTTAATAGGCCTAGAGGGTCACACGCAAACTGATTCTCAGTCAGTCGTACTTAAGTGGAAATTATATTTACTCAGGGACTTTTACGAAAAGTCGCGTTGACTTAATATATACGCGCTGTTGAGAAACCCTGAGCCAAGTTCTAGGAGCTCTCAAGGCTGGTTGTCCCCCTTATCTCTCTCCTCCTCCTCTGGGCTTCCCTCTCGGTGATCCAGGTGCTGTCTCGTCTCTGCCGCACGCAATTTCTGAAAGTCAAGAATTCCCGTCTGCGAATTTTTGGACGACGTTGCGGCGACAGATCTTTAGCGAATGCGCTGATTTGGACGAGAAAGCAAGGATGAACCAGCGCAGAAGTTCGCATGGATACCGCTGGAGGCCGGACGCTTGTGCGGCTAGCGGCATCGCCTCGACGGAGCCGAAACGGTCGCAGATTCAAATCCACACAAGGTGATGTGATCACAATCCGATTTTTCAGTTTTAGTTTTTAGTTCCGAATAGGATCTGCGGGCATCAGATGATAATTATTTTATTGCTTCCGCTGCATTTGTCACGGCCCGTCCGGATCCCTACAAAACACATATAAAATAATAAGACGTAATGAAGCATTGTTATTTATTATTAATAAGAATGAGACGATTACATGAAATGATACTATCACATCTCATGTGATTGTCTTGCAGGATATATATTTCTATCACAAGCAACACCTCATGATCCTGAAAGGTAATGAGGTTCAGCAATCCACTCAAATAACCTTTCCGTTAATAGTTACTGTGTGGATATAATCTTTTATTTGTATCATGCTATCGAGTCAACCTAGAATATAGTCAACTGTCAAATCCTAACTAGTCAACTCACTTGAATTAGATGTCGTTGTACGATAACAGATTTTTTTTTTTTTTATGAAGTGTCCGCCCTGGCCAGGGACTCTCGCACATCTTATCAAGAGCATTTTCTTTCTAAGTACTGAGAGCGAATGATCTCTTATTTAACATAATCACCTTCAAAGTTATTCTACTAAACCAGATCACTTGACTGATTAAGATCCTATGGTTAGGGATCCATTAGCCAAGGTCAAAATTTAAAAATCCATCGACAATGTGTCTTTAGTGCTTCAGGTCCGAGGATCATGTACACAACTGTGACATTGGATCAACTTGATTGACAATTTTAAGTAAATCACCATCCATACATTTAAGTCAGACCACTTTAGTGAACTCATTCTCTAATGAGCATCTACAAGTTCGCCTTAGTGTCTCCACATAAATGACTATAAGATTAGTCACCCTCATCACTTAAACAGGAGTAGTATATACTAGTCTTACTGGATATTTGATGTCCTTCTCAAATATCTTCTAACTAAGAATAATTAAAAATATATATTTATAAGTCGTCAATCTCATTATTATGATCTTGTCATAATCTGATAATTATTACACGCACTCGTGGACTTCACTCTGAAACGAATATTAATAATGTGATTTACACATAATGAATATATTCATTAGATAAATAACCGAAGAAGATTGTACATTGTATCAAATTGGCTTATAGGCTACACATAATACTAACGTAGGTTATGTGAGATTTTCTATTGCCACATCCGTTACCATGCATAAAAAGCAACTAAGATCGTTTAGGGATGGATACAGTGCAGAGAAGAAGATGATGTGTGCTTCAGAGAACATAACGATGTACAATAGAGCAATAAAATGAACATAAAAATTTGCGGTTATTAAACATTATTCAGGTCAAACAAAGCTTGGCAACCTACTACAAGGTCAACATGCATGTCTCTATGTGCTTATGGGTGTGTTCCTAGTAAAGCCAAGATGCAATCGGCTCCTCCCGGGTGGATGATCAATAGGTGATTTGATGTGTTTATCTCAATATTTTAAAAATCAGATTGGCCATCAAATAAAAAAATCTTTCGACTTTATCTATTTTGAACTGACCACTTAAAACCAATGTTATGACTGAAACATTTTATGTAATAAAATAATATATAAGATGTCTAACATAGTATAGAGGATGTTTAGACATTGTATATGCTTTCTTATTCTATATTACAAATAGCAGCGTTGTGCAAGGGTATCTATGTTTTAAGTTTGGTGGGTGATTTGAGGTTCTAATCCAGGTAGTACCAAATGACAATTTTGTACCATGAGGATAATATTTCTCTTTGAACTGGCAGGTTCACACTAATTTTCTCTATAGTGACGGTTCTTAGATCAACCGGGCCGGAAAGGCTAGAGGTTCCGATTTTTCTAGTCTGACCGGCCACTCTAGTCCGAATGTTAAGACACTAGTTTTTCTAGTTTTGAAAAAAAAAAAAAAAAGATTAATGATTTCTTTTGAAACTTTGTTAAAATATAATGTATGCCAAACATATTATTTTGTTTTTAAAAAGTGTGATGCTTTTGTCAAATAAGCCAACAAGAGATGTATACTATTTTTAAAACTTGAATAAAAACTTTTACATATTAAAATTTAAGGGTTAACTAATTTAGGCCTCCTGGCAGGAAGGAACTGAGACTTATTTTCCACCTCCTGTCAAAAGCCCTTTACACAACCCCCCCCCCCCCCCCCCCCTTATTTTTTCAAACATTATCTGGAGCCCCTGACATCAAGTCCCATTTAAACGCCATTTCCTACTTTTAAAAAATAACCTTTTACTTTCTGTCGATACAAAATAATCCTCCTAACTTTTCCTTTTACTTTTTAACACCTTGCACACACTTAACCTTGTTCTCCTAAAAACCTGCGACATGCCCCTATCCACTATTCATTATAAATCTTTTTTCTTCTTTTCCTAAAAAACTGTCACATATCTTTGTGAACTATTCATTATAAACCTTTTTCTTATTTTTAAATTATATTTAATTATCTTACTAAAATATGATATGCCTCAATCTCTCTATCTATTATGTTCTTTTTCTGAGAAACCACTACATACCTCTAAGTATTATTAAAAAATTATAGTATAACGACAAATAAGAATATTTTAGTACAAACAATTTAAACACTAAGCATTTTAAAGTAAAACAATAATACACACACTAAAATATCTTAGTTTTATAGTATTCACTTTAAAATATCTTAGTACACTAACACTAAAATATCTTAGTGTTATAGTTTAACCTTTGTTCAAGATTATGATAGTGTTAAAAGTATTATATTGTTAAAGTATTAATATCGGCACATGTTAAAAGGTATATTTTGGTACTAACATGTATAATTATTTAACAGTATAATATTTTAAAAGGTTACTTAGTGGTCAAGACTATTATAATGTTAAATAATTTTATCTATTAATGTCAAAATATATCTTCTAACAGATGTTAGTGTTAAAGTATAATCCTTTAGTATTATAATCAATACTTTTACACTATTAAACTTTAGCACTAAGACATTTTGATGTGAATACTATAACACCTTTATGCCATACTAGGTGTTAGTGCTAAAGTGTCTAAGTATACTTTAAGGCTAACTCCTGCTAAAGTATCGTAATGTATAGATGATCTAGTATTCACTTTAAAAAAATCTTAGTATTAAAATTTATAGTGTTAAAATATTATTATCTTCTATTATTCTATTAAAGTAATGTACTATTAAAGATAGAGAGTGTGTGCATGTACTAGTTAATACATAATTAGCATTTAAAAATTCTCAAAATATTTTTAAATTATCTTATTAAATATAAAATCTTATGCAAACTCCCTATCTTTTATCTTGTTCTCGTGAGAAATCGCAACATACCCCCTATGTACTATTCATGGTAAATTATTTTTTAAATTTGATCAGTAAAATTTATTTAACTTATTATTAATATTTAATAATCTCAAATTCTTTTTAAAGTATCTTACTAAAATACAATATGCTACAAACTCTCTATTTGTTGTGTTCTTTTTTTAAGAAACCACCACATACCTTTGAGTACTATTAAAAAATCATAGCATAATGAAAAACTAATAATATTTTAGTACCAAATTAACACTGAGGATCTAAAATATCCTAGTGTTACAATATTCACTTTAAAATATCTTAGTGTTATAGTTTAATAGTATTGGTGGAAGAAAATCTCGCCCACCATGATCGGATGCCTTCCACCGTCAATAGAAAAGCTGATTAATTAAGAGCAAACCTACAAGAAAATACACCGTCAAAGGACCCCCAGAGTGGAATGGAAGAGGCAAGCTGAGAGTTCTGAAGAGTGTCACTTAAGAGGTTGGACCAAGGTCCTTATATAGTGGTTCAAGACCTTGCAGGGGTTGATTCCTATTGGAAAAGGTCGGTAGGATCTCCCCATAGAGTTCTGAGTCGAAAATGTTCTTATTAAGGGAAAGAGTTCATCTCGTAATGGATTATATGGTTCCTTTAGAATGGCACCCAAGTCTTGGTCGGATTCTCTCATCTTGATTGAAGTTTCATTATTGGATGAGATTCGATTCTCCTAGGATGGTGCAGGTCGGTATTGTTAGGGAAAATCCGTCGCTGGCCGAAAAAGCCCTATGGAAGATTAGATCTGTATCGACCCTTGCAGGGTGAGAACAAAGACGGAGACGCCTCCCTCACACGGACTTGGTCTAGAGTTCAGCTGCATCCGGCCCTTCAAAGACCTCTAGATCGTCTGGGGCCCTGCAGAGGGCCTTGTTTGAATATCTTGGTTTCAGCTGTTGGGCCGGCCCACTTACTTTTGGCCCAGGCGAAATTCTTCACCTTCAGATGGCTACAGCTAACTTTCACGATTGGACGATGAAAAGTAAGTCCAAAGACGTAGAAACAATCCTAGAAGGATAGTTTTTAATTTTTTACATGAGCATGGAAGAATCTTGCCCCCTTGGTTCAGTCCACTGCTAATGTATCGAGGGTGTGCGATTCAAAAAGTTTTGATCGAATCAGAAAACTGGCCGGTGGTGCGTCCCATGTACTCATTCGATCTTCCCCCTATATATAATATCCCCTTTTATCCCCATTGTCCTTTTTTTTTTTTAAAGGGAAAAGCTTGAAAGCTCTTCTATTCCATAGAAACCATTTCCTCTGTTACAATATGCATGATGCTGGCAGGCAGCTCTCCTGGGTCCCAAAACACCTCATACATGAGTTTTTCAGCATGGCTATCCCCATTCTCATCTTCGGACGATGGTGGAGAGGGAGGGAGAAATGCAAGGCCAATTGATGATTGCATGAGAGGCGCACTACAGATATTTTCCCTGACGGATCTTCTCGGTTGACGAGGGCTTTGCCCAAACCCCACAACGGGGAGAAAGGAAACTCCAACCAAGTCATCCCCTTTTACTTATCTGACAAAACGCAGGATGTTCCTAGTATTTCTAGAGAAGAAGGGCAATAGAATGTGTCAGCAAGCTCTGGACTCCCCCACTTTTAATGTGTTACCATTCACTGGAATCAATTTTTCATTTTTTTTATATTTTTTGAGTCGTCAATCGAAGATCCAATTACACGCAGATCAAAACATAAAGAGACCCATCTTAAAAGAATTTCATAAAAAAATATTTTTAAAATTAAAAATACCGACAGCCTGTATGACACCATTTACACAAACTGTGGTGCAGTAAACTTTGCTCTTCTAGGATAATACAGGAATGGGTCCATGACGCTTCTTGGGAACTTTGTTGAATAGTGAGCCAGGGAATAATTAAGTAGAGGATTCTGCTTGTATCTATCTGTCTAAAATAGTTATTTCTAAAATCTCCTTCCATTGTGGACCTCTTGTTGCTGCTTTTCACTGTGTCTTGTCTTCCATTTTCACCGAGTAGTAATACGTCAGACAATGCCTCCTGCAGCTGACTAAATAGTAATACATCAATTTAGGTTGGCCTCAATCCAATTTACATGCACGTTCTTACACTCTAATCTCTAATCAGCAGCTGACTAAATAATTAAACAAGATAATTAATGATTGAGCCTCAATGATAGTAAAAATGACGAATCCAATAACAATTTTTTACGTAAAAAAAAGATTCAGAAAAAGAAATTGTGCTTGTTACAATGTCCAAGATGCAGCTGCAGGAGAGTTGCAACTAGTATTATTGGACCACCAAATCTGAGTCCTTGTATTTCTACAGTGTGGACACTGGCCTATGCTGTATTTTATGAGGAAATTAAGAATCACAATGGGAAGTTCCAAAAGCATGAGAGATAACACTAGACTTCTTAAGGTGTGTCCATGACAAGCCGGGTATCACGATGACCCAACATTGTCCAATTAAGAAAAAACCTCAGTTTAATTAGATTCATGTTCAAAGGCCTAGCTGTAGGTTGCCTAAATGAACACCATGATTTTTGAGAGGATCTGCCATAAGATTCCCTTTGCAAGTGAATCTGCCACGAGATTCCCCTCCCTGATGGTATGCTGACATAGTAATATTCGGATTCAAAACACATGCATCGTATCTCGTTTCGAATACCATAAGATTCCCTTTGCAAGTGAATCTGCCACGAGATTCCCCTCCCTGATGGTATGCTGACATAGTAATATTCGGATTCAAAACACATGCATCGTATCTCGTTTCGAATACCATAAGATTCCCTTTGCAAGTGAATCTGCCACGAGATTCCCCTCCCTGATGGTATGCTGACATAGTAATATTCGGATTCAAAACACATGCTTCGTATCTCGTTTCGAATAATATTCGGACGCATTATATATGCAAAAACTTTAAATAACTTTCCAACTTATTTGAGGAACCCTTTGACGCACGCTTCAGAAAGGAACTTCGTTTGTTAAATAGCTAAGTATGGGCAGATGGAGAAAGAGAATAATTAAAGAGACATAGAACATCCCTCCTTTTTATTAAAAGCAGAGCAACATGAACCATGCATACAAGGGTGATGTGCCTACTGCTGCTCCACCGAGAGATGCGGTGAGAAGAGGGTGCTGTGTTGCCTTTATTCGGCTACTAAGTTCAGACAGAGAAGCATGCATGCGCACGCACCTCTCAGTAGCTTATGAGACGGATCCTGCAGTGAGAAGGCCGCATGCCGCACGTGGAAGGCAGGTTCTCAGCCCTGGACACCATCTCCTCCTCGCGCATCGCCCTCCCCTGCATCATCTGCCGGGCCATCTCCGTTATGCAGGGGCACCTGCAGTCCTCCCTCATCTTACTCAGCTGCTCGCAGCACTGCTGTGGCACCTCCTCGTTGCCCACCGCCGTCAGCAGCTCCGACCTCCCGTACCGCATGTACGCCCGGCAGGCCCCCAGCGGGTGCCGCCGCATCTCCTCGCGGCACCGCTCCATCTCCCCGTCGTTGGAGCCCAAGGTCTCCTCCACCGTCGTGATGGTCTTCCTGAAGACGGAGGCCTCGGCGGCTGCTGCTGCCACTACGAGGACGGCCAAGGCGAAGAGCTTATAGCTGAATGAAGCCATGCGGCCGGCTGCTGGATTTGGGATCCTGGTTCGGCTAGGGACTAAGAGAGGCTGTGGTGAACATGCATGGTGCTCTGTGTTGGGCAGGGAGATGCGAGGCGATGGAGGGGGTATTTATAGGGCCGTTGGGCGTCTGCATGTAGCAACGTGGTGAGGGCAGAAGGACGCGTTGCCTGGTTGATGCTGCCTGCTGGTTGCCTGTGTCAAGATGTCCTCTACAGGTGCATGGCATACGCTGATCACGTATTCCAAGTTTCCAACACCTGTTGGTGCTGGTTGCTGAGGCTTTGTCTTGACGCTGAATCAACACCCCATCACTTAACCTCTTATCCAAGAAGCGTTACATGGGAAAGATAGATATTTAAATAAATTAAGTTTTTATGAATCCTGTCTTGGATCAGACGTCACAACAGAAGGTGCACATTCTTTAAGGGATAATTGTATGTTTTTTTTGGATATTATTCTATATACCTTCCTAATGTGCATAATATTTGTTGTTCCTAATATTTTACTGATTTTATTTATAGTTATAATTAAGTTATTTGAATCCAGTAAGTTAAGTTCGATATGACTATTATTAACAGGTTCACTTGATATAAATTTAGTATTTCACGTGTAACTTTTCATGTATCCGATTGAGGTGAAACTACTTCCCTTAGAAAAAGGATTTAAAGTTATATAATTTTCTAGAAGATCACTTTTACAAATTTTGACATACTAGAGGACTGCTATGCAGATCTTTAAATAGTCATGTTATACAGTGGCAAGTGAGCACGAGGTGGTTGCATGTAGATTCACGCTTGTTGAAGTTATTGGGCCATCCAACTCAGAACCTAAAGAAAATGAGTAGAGTAGACACCATCTATTAAACATTTTTAGATTTTGTCCTTTTTCTAATACAAGACTATTCTAACAACGCTTATGTCAAAATTACAGGTGGTAGCATATTGACTCCTGCTTATCTAAAAGAATGTTCGGTGGCAGCATGTAAACTCAGCTTATCTTAAGATTGTGAGGAGGCAGCCATCTAACTATCATGGCACTTATCATTGAAACCTAGATTGATAAGTGGCAACCAACTAAAAAAGTTTGACACCATAAAACCTAAGTGGCAGCATTTGAAAAAAATAATAATCTCCCTTATCCCCTTGTGGCCTCCTCCTATAAATAGGAGCGCAGTCCCCATCTTAATTTCTACATCTCCAAGGAAGAGAAATAATAACATAAGCGTAGAAAGTGAGAGAAAGTGAGAAAAAGAGAGAAGAAGGTGAGTAAGAGAAGAGAGCCACTACTAAGAAGTATAGAACCCAAGAAGGATACTAGTGGTACCTTTTCTAGTGCAAAGAGAACTCAAGGACAAAAGAAAGAACTTGAAGTTTAACGACAAAAGGAGAATTAAGAAGAACCCAATAACCTAGAAAGATAGGCATATGATTACCTCAAACATAATTAGTTCGTTTTAATGTTTTCAAACATAATGAGATATGTAAAAGATATTGATTTGCATTGAACCACTCGATCGATTCATCCAGTTCTCCTCCCATTTGACCATTTAGATCCAATTAGACTTAATATGATCTATGAAATAAAATCAGGAGACACATAAATTATGACCCCATGGAACTATTTTTCACTTGATTTGCACATTTATCTCATTCCGCACATTTAAATAATACTTTTCATGTATCTATGGAATAAAATATTAATAAATATGTTTAACTATATTTGATCATATGATTTTTTTGATAATTATATACCTAATCTCTATAAGATATGTGTAATCTTTGTATATAAAAATATGTAAATAGACAATGTAATTTAAAGGAGAGTATTGGACCAACCTTATAAGTATTCGCGATGAAAGTCAAAAAGTCTGTAGGCATCGGATATGCGTATCCACAGTTCTATGCAGTAGTCAAGAGTTTAGCACTTGAATGCGTAGATGTTTTGGTATTTATAGGTTTCTCCTTATGTTGTAGTTGGATGCATGTCGAGTATGCATAAGTGAAAATATGATATTCAGCATAACCTAAAATATAATTTCGATCCACTTAGTTATGCTTTTATTTTACCAAGTCTTCTATGATATCCTTTCATTAGTCTTGCGATCTATCATCATAAGAACATGTTAACATACTACTAGCCATGCCATATGAGAAATCAATATATGCCGTGTAAACCTCTGTATGTGTTACAGGTTATTTGTTTAACAGATGCATTGGCTAGGGATCGCTTATTGAGTTTTGCAGACTCATAAATGCTACTAACCATTTTTAACAGAGATTGCTTGAAGGTCCAATTAGTTAAGGAATCGGACTTTTGGGAGGGTTTTCATATCTTAATAGATATTTGATATTCAGTTTCGATATATGCAGAGTAGTTATAGTTATGGTTGTGTAGAGTAGTTATGTACCTTGTTGACATAAGTGTTGAAAGGTTTTACCTTTTTAATCATCTATTTTGATGGTTTTGGTGTTAGCTTGTAATACAGAATTATTTACTATTTGAGATGGTAATGATTTTTAATCTTTAACCTCATAGTATCCCTTATCTCTTATACCCTAGGTTTCAAACCTAATGACAATCACTATTCACAAACTGAAAAGGGTGGTTAAACAAGGTTAGGAAGCCCATTAACTTGGGAAAATTCTTTTTTCAAGTGTACCGGGCGCCCAATTATGTGTCGATCGTTGAGTTTTGTAAGTGGCCAACTATATGGCCGTCTAGTTGAGGTGCACTAGATAGTAGTGTAGTAAAATAGTGATCACTTTTCTGTAGAGAATTTGGGTTGAGATATGGTTGGTACTATTGGAAATAGGACAAACAAATATACATTTTTTTTAGAAAATCAATTTTCCTTCGTTCTAAAGTTTAGAGGGTCTAAACATTCATGAATCAATTTAGGAATGTGTGGATCTGCCTGTAAGCATCGAGTTCTCTTCGGATATGAGCTCCTCCATGGAAGGCAAGTCCCTTCCACTGCAACTCTTACCTAAGCGAGGTTGTTAGAGTTTGACTAAGATTTAGAGGGTACTTACTGATACCAACTTGTGCAGCAACCCAAGCTACCGCCACGGTGCTTCAACGGTGAGTTATGGGTATTATTCTTAAGAGAAGAGAGAAGGGAGAAGAGAGGATTTTTTTTTTCTTTAAGGAGGGATAGCATTCAATGCTTGGTGCGCCTTTTAGGAGACCAAGAGGAGGTGATAGAAGGCCAAGAAATTTGAGATTTCATGAAGGATTCATAGGAGTTTGCTTTAGAAACTCAGTTCGTCCGTAAGAGGTAGGTGATGCTTACCCCACACATGAAATAATTTGTATTAATATAAACCATGGTTGTTTTCAAGTTTTTAAAAGGTTAATCAATGTGTAAAAGAATCTTAATTTCATTATGGAACCTTAATCCTATGAAAATAGTCAAGAAATACACAAAAATTCAAAGATTTGGGTGTGCACCCGGTGTGATCCGGATAGCCAAATCTATGGCCGTTTGTGTGAAGTAGATGGCCAGGTCTCTAGCTGTCAGTGCACTAGGCGGCTAGTACCTGGCTGTCCTTGTAACGACCTATCACCCTATAATCGGAGATCTGATTACTAAATGAGTACCGAATCATTAAAATTATGAACCAAACTAAGATCTCAAATAAGTTTGAGAAATAAATGATAAACTAAGCTAAGCAATCCACACAACATCAAATTGTAAAGAAGGTGTAAGAATTAAAAATTATTACAATTTGACTCTACTCAGCAAATAATTACATAATCCAACTGAAAAGAAATAATTATGCGTACAGGCCTGAAAAAAGAAAATATAACTACGACGGGGCATACCCTAGAACAGTAGTTACTGGTGCGCAATCCGGGACGAACTCCACAACCTCTAGGCTTGCCGAGAACCCTCACCTAAAACTACAGGGGGGGAGTTGCACCAGAATAGACTCAGTAGGGATCATTCGATCCCCACCTCTCACACACGCACCCACAGTCTCAACAACACAAAGATATAGGAAACATAAGCATAAGTAAAGTAGTAATTAAAGTACACGTCTACGAAAAGGAACACACTAAAGACTGCCAAACCAACCGGAAAAACACCAACCCACTAGGACAAAACAGCAACCCCTCAGATAGTGTGCTGGCTACTCTATCTTATCTAACTCTAGGTGATTCTGTCTCCTCCTAGCCATGAGTGACACTCCAAAGTGTACCACTCCTACATTGGTACTAGTTATTACCTCCGGATACACCAGGTGACCTTCGCCTATTAGGCGTCACCTTGTCACTCCCACACTGACACGGCGTCACTCCTACACCGACATAGAGTGTCAAGCGCTAACAACTGTCACTTTAGGTCCACGATCGCATAAACACAATACAGTGCGATCCGATCACATGGAAATCTTCACCGCCGATGTATGATTTCAAGCATGCATTTGACATGATTGTCTAACAATATACAAGAATCTATTTAACATTTTTATAACAGTCCTGCATGCTAAATGTAGGAAATTAAGGGGCTCTAGCTTGAATCACATCGCCCGTGGCCGACGTCATTCAAAGTCCTAAAACTGGTTCCCACAGAAACTGGCTTAGGACAGGAGAGACCTGTGTCTAAATCGCGTCGCCTATAGTCGACACCATTTAAATAGCGTCACCTGGTTGCGACAACATTTAGTGTCCGAAAACAGAACTGCCCTCTGGCAACAAGGCCTAAATTGGTCGACACCATTTGCAAATGACGTCACCCTAGCCCGATGCCATTTAGCGCCCGAAAATAGGATTTCCCTCTGACCTCCCACGAGCCACAACATGGATTTTTCTCTCCCAAATTGCCCCAAAAATACCAATCATCACATCTCCATAACATGCTCCAAAGCGGGAAATCATAGTTTAAATCAAATGAATTACATGCGAGGATCGTCGCCCTACCGGTTACTTGGGTTGGGTTCTCGGGTTTCTCCGGGTCTCACGCGCAGCGGAAAATAAAATAAAAATACGGAGATCCGTTCCCGTTTCGAAAAACTAAAAAATTACGATTATCGGATGATCGATTCTCACTGTGTGCGGATTCGAATCCGCAACAGTTCGGTTACGTCGGTGCGACACCGCAAACCGCACAAGCACCCGGCCTCTAGCGAAGTCCACGCGATCCTCCTCGCGACGGATATCCTCACGTTCCTCGTTCTTCGCAGCCCACGAAACCTCCGCCGGTCGCCGCAACGCACGGACAATTTCCCGTCGAATGGGATTCGGAGAAGCGGCGGAGTAGATCTGGATCTATCTGGACACCATAGAGAGAGAGAAACAGAGGAGGGGCGGCTAGGGTTAGCAGCAACTTGGCCTGCTCAGCCCGTTCTCTATGTTTTATACTAACCGCGCAGTTTTTCATAAAAACTTCCGGTTTATATAAAACCCACTTATTTATCCATCGCCTTGAGAATCATTTGCGTGTGACCCTCTAGGCCCAATTACCAGTCCAGTTAATGGCCCAACAAGCCCAATGACTCCTCACTGGCTTTATTAATCAATTAATAACCCTTTATTAATTAATTAATCAATCGAATTGATGTCGCACATCAAATTCGACCGGGCCTCCGATCACGTTGGGTGCCAAGCAACACCGCGTGAACCCGGAAGGTATCAGGGTTAAGTAACCTACTCTTGGAACCTTTCCGCCGATAGTTACCGCGTGGATATAATCATTCATTCGTACAATGCTCTCGAGTCAACTCAGGGTATGGCGAGCTGTCAAACCCTAACCGGTCGACTCACTTGGATTGGATGCCGCTGATAAATATCAGAAAACTCATTTCCCGATATTATCGTTCGCCCTGGCTAGGGACTTCCGCGCATCCTTCCTAGAGCATTCTCTCTCTAAGTACCGAGAACGAATGATTCCTTATTGACACACAATTCCCTTCGACGGTATTCCGTTGTACCCAATCCTTGGCGTTTTAGAATCCCATGGCTAGTGATTCGTAAACCAAGGTCAAAGCACAGAAGTCCACCGACAAGGTGTCCTTGGTGTCTCAGGTCCCCATCTTAATTTCTACATCTCCAAGGAAGAGAAATAATAACATAAGCATAGAAAGTGAGAGAAAGAGAGAAAAAGAGAGAAGAAGGTGAGTAAGAGAAGAGAGCCACTACTAAGAATTATAGAACCCAGGAAGGATACTAGTGGTACCTTTTCTAGTGCAAAGAGAACTCAAGGACAAAAGAAAGGACTTGAAGTTTAACGACAAAAGGAGAATTAAGAAGAACCCAATAACCTAGAAAGATAGGCATATGATTACCTCAAACATAATTAGTTCGTTTTAATGTTTTCAAACATAATGAGATATGTAAAAGATATTGATTTGCATTGAACCACTCGATCGATTCATCCAGTTCTCCTCCCATTTGACCATTTAGATCCAATTAGACTTAATATGATCTATGAAATAAAATCAGGAGACACATAAATTATGACCCCATGGAACTATTTTTCACTTGATTTGCACATTTATCTCATTCCGCACATTTAAATAATACTTTTCATGTATCTATGGAATAAAATATTAATAAATATGTTTAACTATATTTGATCATATGATTTTTTTGATAATTATATACCTAATCTCTATAAGATATGTGTAATCTTTGTATATAAAAATATGTAAATAGACAATGTAATTTAAAGGAGAGTATTGGACCAACCTTATAAGTATTCGCGATGAAAGTCAAAAAGTCTGTAGGCATCGGATATGCGTATCCACAGTTCTATGCAGTAGTCAAGAGTTTAGCACTTGAATGCGTAGATGTTTTGGTATTTATAGGTTTCTCCTTATGTTGTAGTTGGATGCATGTCGAGTATGCATAAGTGAAAATATGATATTCAGCATAACCTAAAATATAATTTCGATCCACTTAGTTATGCTTTTATTTTACCAAGTCTTCTATGATATCCTTTCATTAGTCTTGCGATCTATCATCATAAGAACATGTTAACATACTACTAGCCATGCCATATGAGAAATCAATATATGCCGTGTAAACCTCTGTATGTGTTACAGGTTATTTGTTTAACAGATGCATTGGCTAGGGATCGCTTATTGAGTTTTGCGGACTCATAAATGCTACTAACCATTTTTAACAGAGATTGCTTGAAGGTCCAATTAGTTAAGGAATCGGACTTTTGGGAGGGTTTTCATATCTTAATAGATATTTGATATTCAGTTTCGATATATGCAGAGTAGTTATAGTTATGGTTGTGTAGAGTAGTTATGTACCTTGTTGACATAAGTGTTGAAAGGTTTTACCTTTTTAATCATCTATTTTGATGGTTTTGGTGTTAGCTTGTAATACAGAATTATTTACTATTTGAGATGGTAATGATTTTTAATCTTTAACCTCATAGTATCCCTTATCTCTTATACCCTAGGTTTCAAACCTAATGACAATCACTATTCACAAACTGAAAAGGGTGGTTAAACAAGGTTAGGAAGCCCATTAACTTGGGAAAATTCTTTTTTCAAGTGTACCGGGCGCCCAATTATGTGTCGATCGTTGAGTTTTGTAAGTGGCCAACTATATGGCCGTCTAGTTGAGGTGCACTAGATAGTAGTGTAGTAAAATAGTGATCACTTTTCTGTAGAGAATTTGGGTTGAGATATGGTTGGTACTATTGGAAATAGGACAAACAAATATACATTTTTTTTAGAAAATCAATTTTCCTTCGTTCTAAAGTTTAGAGGGTCTAAACATTCATGAATCAATTTAGGAATGTGTGGATCTGCCTGTAAGCATCGAGTTCTCTTCGGATATGAGCTCCTCCATGGAAGGCAAGTCCCTTCCACTGCAACTCTTACCTAAGCGAGGTTGTTAGAGTTTGACTAAGATTTAGAGGGTACTTACTGATACCAACTTGTGCAGCAACCCAAGCTACCGCCACGGTGCTTCAACGGTGAGTTATGGGTATTATTCTTAAGAGAAGAGAGAAGGGAGAAGAGAGGATTTTTTTTTTCTTTAAGGAGGGATAGCATTCAATGCTTGGTGCGCCTTTTAGGAGACCAAGAGGAGGTGATAGAAGGCCAAGAAATTTGAGATTTCATGAAGGATTCATAGGAGTTTGCTTTAGAAACTCAGTTCGTCCGTAAGAGGTAGGTGATGCTTACCCCACACATGAAATAATTGTATTAATATAAACCATGGTTGTTTTCAAGTTTTTAAAAGGTTAATCAATGTGTAAGAGAATCTTAATTTCATTATGGAACCTTAATCCTATGAAAGTAGTCAAGAAATACAAAAAAATTCAAAGATTTGGGTGTGCACCCGGTGTGATCCGGATAGCCAAATCTATGGCCGTTTGTGTGAAGTAGATGACCAGGTCTCTAGCTGTCAGTGCACTAGGCGGCTAGTACCTGGCTGTCCTTGTAACGACCCATCACCCTATAATCGGGGATCTGATTACTAAATGAGTACCGAATCATTAAAATTAGGAACCAAACTAAGATCTCAAATAAGTCTGAGAAATAAATGATAAACTAAGCTAAACAATCCATACAAGATCGATTTGTAAAGAAGGTGCAAGAATTAAAAATTATTACAATTTGACTCTACTCAGCAAATAATTACATAATCCAACTGAAAAGAAATAATTATGCGTACAGGCCTGAAAAAAGAAAATATAACTATGACAGGGCATACCCCAGAACAGTAGTTGCTGATGCGCAATCCGAGACGAACTCCACAACCTCTAGGCCTGCCGAGAACCCTCACCTAAAACTGCATGGGGGAGTCGCACTAGAATAGACTTAGTAGGGATCCTTCGATCCCCACCTCCCACACACGCACCCACAGTCTCAACAACACAAAGATATAGGAAACATAAGCATAAGTAAAGTAGTAATTAAAGTACACGTCTACGAAAAGGAACACACCAAGACTGCCAAACCAACCTGAAAAGCACCAACCTACTAGGACAAAATAGCAACCCCTCGGATAGCGTGCTGGCTACTCCATCTTGTCTAACTCTAGGTGATTCTGTCTCCTCCTAGCCATGAGTGACACTACAAAGTGTACCACTCCCACATCAGTATTAGCTATTACCTCCGGGTACACCAGGTGACCTTCGCCTATTAGGCGTCACCTTGTCACTCCCACATTGACACGGCGTCACTCCCACACCGACATAGAGTGTCAAGCGCTAACAACTGTCACTTTAGGTCCACGATCGCATAAACACAACACAGTGCGATCCGATCACATGGAAATCCTCACCCCCAATGTATGATTTCAAGCATGCATTTGACAGGATTGTCTAACAATATACAAGAATCTATTTAACATTTTTATAACAGTCTTGCATGCTAAATGTAGGAAATTAAGGGGCTCTGGCTTGAATCACATCGCCCGTGGCTGACGTCATTCAAAGTCCTAAAACTGGTTCCCACAGAAACTGGCTTAGGACAGGAGGGACCTGTGCCTAAATCGCGTCGCCCATAGTCGACACCATTTAAATAGCGTCACCTGGTTGCGACAACATTTAGTGTCCGAAAATAGAACTGCCCTCTGGCAACAAGGCCTAAATTGATCGACACCATTTGCAAATGGCGTCACCCTGGCCTGATGCCATTTAGCACCCGAAAATAGGATTTCCCTCTGACCTCCCACGAGCCACAACATGGAATTTTCTCTCCCAAATTGCCCCAAAAATACCAAAATAGAAGGGAGAGGGGAGAATTTAAATAACCAAATTGAAAACACACCAATCTCCATTTCATAAAAACGAGCATTTCCATTAAAAACTCCCTAAACATGCTCATTCTACCCGAAATCATCACATCTCCATAACATGCTCTAAAGCGGAAAATCATGGTTTAAATCAAATGAATTACATGCGAGGATCGTCGCCCTACCGGTTACTTGGGTTGGGTTCTCGGGTTTTTCCGGATCTTACGCGCAGCGAAAAATAAAATAAAACTACGAAGATCCGTTCCCGTTTCGAAAAACTAAAAAATTACAATTATCGGATAATCGATTCTCACTATGTGCGGATTCGAATCCGCAACAGTTCGGTTACGTCGGTGCGACACCGCAAGCCGCACAAGCGCCCGGCCTCTAGCGAAGTCCACGCGATCTTCCTCGCGACGGATATCCTCACGTTCCTCATTCTTCGCAGCCCACGAAACCTCCGCCGGTCGCCGCAACGCGCGGACGATTTCCCATCGAACGGGATTCGGAGAAGCGGTGGAGTAGATCTAGATCTGTCTAGACGCCAGAAAGAGAGAGAAACAGAGGAGGGGCGGCTAGGGTTAGCAGCAGCTTAGCCTGCTCAGCCCGTTCGCTATGTTTTATACTAACCGCGCGATTTTTCATAAAAACCCCCGGTTTATATAAAACCCACTTATTTATCCATCACCTTGAGAATCATTTGCGTGTGACCCTCTAGGCCCAATTACCAGTCCAATTAATGGCCCAACAAGCCCAGTGACTCCTCACTGGCTTTATTAATCAATTAATAACCATTTATTAATTAATTAATCAATCGAATTGATGTCGCATATCGAATTCGACCGGGCCTCTGATCACGTTGGATGCCAAGCAACACCACGTGAACCCGGAAGGTATCGGGGTTAAGTAACCCACTCTTGGAACCTTTCCGCAGACAGTTACCGCGTGGATATAATCCTTCATTCGTACAATGCTCTCGAGTCAACTCAGGGTATGGCGAGCAGTCAAACCCTAACCGGTCGACTCACTTGGATTAGATGCCACTGATGAATATCAGAAAACTCCTTTCCTGATATTATCGTTCGCCCTGGCCAGGGACTTCCGTGCATCCTTCCTAGAGCATTCTCTCTCTAAGTACCGAGAGCGAATGATTCCTTATTGACACACAATTCCCTTCGACGGTATTCCGTTGTACCCAATCCTTGGCGTTTTAGAATCCCGTGGCTAGAGATTCGTAAACCAAGGTCAAAGCACATAAGTCCACCGACAAGGTGTCCTTGGTGTCTCAGGTCCGAGGACCATCCATGCAACTGCGACAATAGAATCAAGCTGTTGACAGTAAGGTACAATACCATCCAACAATTCAGTCGGATCAGTTCAATGAACTCATTCTCCAATGAGCACCTACAGATTCGCCTTAGTGTCTCCACACAAGTGACTTATGAGATCAGTCACCCTCATCATATGAGCAGGAGTAATCTGTACTAGTCTAACCGGATATCCGATGTCCTTCTCGGATATCCTCTGACTAGGAACGATTAAGAATGTGTGTGTTTAAGTGATCAGTCTCATTAATATGATCTCATCATAATCTGATCATTATAGCACATATTCACGGACTTCATTATGAAATGATAATTAATGCGATTTACACATAATGAATATTATGCCATTATATTAATAAATGAACGAGATTTACATAGTCAGATTGGCTTGTAGGACACCTAAAACTAACAATCTCCCACTTGGACTAAAGCCAATCACCTTTATACAATAAGCCTATAGACTCTAGGTGACGCTCAAACACAATTTGAGCCAACGGCTTTGTCAGTAGATCTGCTACATTATCGACGGATAGAACTCTTTCTACTACTACATCTCTTCTGGATATGATCTCTATGATAATATGAAAGCGCCTCAGAATATGCTTTGATTTCTTATGAGACCGCGGCTCTTTTGCTTGCGCAATTGCTCCATTGTTGTCACACAACAGTGGAACAGGCTCAGAGATGCTGGGAACTACGCCGAGGTTGGTGATGAATTTCTTCAACCATACTGCTTCCTTGGCGGCTTCAGCTGCAGCGATGTACTCAGCTTCAGTCGTCGAATCTGCAGTGGTTACTTGCTTGGAACTCTTCCAGCACACTGAGCCTCCATTCAAAGTAAATACGAATCCAGATGTTGACTTGCTATTATTTGGATATGACTGGAAACTCGAGTCAGTAAAGTCTCGCTGTTTCAAGTCACCTCCTCCATAGACAAGAAACATATCCTTAGTTCTTCTCAAGTACTTAAGGATACATTTCACTGTCTTCCAGTACTCTTCGCCTAGATCAACCAGAAATCTACTCGTAACACTTAGAGCAAATGCAACATCAGGCTGTGTACATAGCATGGCATACATAATAGATCCTATGGCAGAGGCATAGGGTATTCTATCCATGAGTGCCCTCTCATCAGGAGTCTTAGGAGACTTTTCCTTTGAGAGATTAATTCCATGTATCATCGGTATGAAACCTCTTTTGAAATTTTCCATGCCAAACCTTTTGACTATGGTATCTATGTACAAGGATTGGGTCATTCCAAGCATCCTCTTTGATCTATCTCTATAGATCCGTATTCCTAATACGTAGGATGCTACTCCCAAATCCTTCATGGAGAAGTTTTTCGACAGCCAGATCTTTACTGATGACATCATAGCTACATCATTCCCAATGAGTAGTATGTCATCTACGTAAAGAACTAGAAAGTGACTGCACTCCCATTGGTCTTCTTGTACACACAAGGTTCATCTTCATTCTTAATGAAGTCATAAGACTTGACAGCCTCGTCAAATCTTATGTTCCAGCTCTGAGAAGCCTGCTTCAATCCATAAATGGACCTCTGAAGCTTGCACACTTTATCTGGAGATTCTTTGGATGTGAAACCTTCTGGTTGTATCATATACACCTCTTCCTCAAGCTTACCATTGAGGAAGACAGTCTTCACATCCATCTGCCAGATTTCATAATCAAAATGTGCAGTAATGGCGAGTAGAACTCTGATCGACTTTATCATGGCAACTGGTGAGAAAGTCTCGTCATAGTCAATTCCTTGCCTTTGACGATATCTCATTGCAACCAACCTTGCCTTATAAGTGTTGATCCGTCCATCAGCACCGATCTTTCTCTTAAAGATCCACTTGCAACCGATGGGTACAATACCCTCGGGCAAGTCCTCCAAGTTCCAAACTTGGTTGGTGTACATGAACTGGATTTCTGAGTTCATGGCTTCTCGCCATTTTCCGGATTCTGGGCCTTCTATGGCCTCCTAGTAGGTTTTAGGATCATCATCCTCATTATATTCTACCTTAGACTCACCTTCAGTGATATGTCCTACATATCGTTTGGGCAGTCTAGGTACTCTACCAGATCTACGAAGCTCATTTGTGTGTACCTGAACTGATTCAGGAACTGATATCTCATATGATGATAATGCAGCTATTTGGGGATCTAGAACCTCTTCCAGTACTATTTTACTCCCACTGTCCTCTTGGAGAAGGTATTCCTCTTCCAGGAATACAACTTTCCTGACGACAAACACCTTTTGTTCACCAGGATGGAAAAAATAGTATCCAAAGGTTTCCTTTTGATATCCCACAAACCTGCATTTATCAGTTCGTGATTCCAGCTTGTCTGGATCATACCTCTTTACATGAGCAAGACAACCCCAGACTTTAACATGTTTAAATTCTGGTTTCCTGCCTTTCCATATCTCATA
This sequence comes from Zantedeschia hybrid cultivar, assembly GCA_030544215.1. NCBI lineage: Eukaryota > Viridiplantae > Streptophyta > Magnoliopsida > Alismatales > Araceae > Zantedeschia > Zantedeschia hybrid cultivar. The sequence goes on from JARZZO010000009.1 coordinate 51,089,616, forward strand.
TGGAGTAGAGGTCACAGACTTGCTGGGTACTCTGTTCAGTAAGTATGCTGCTGACTCTAGAGCATACCCCCAGAGGGACACTGGTAATCCTGAAAAGCTCATCATGGATCGCACCATGTCCAACAAGGTGCGATTCCTCCTTTCTGATACACCATTCATCTGTGGTGTATATGGTGGGGTTAGCTGAGAAAGGATACTATTATCTTTTAAGAATTGTGTGAAATTAATACTCAAGTATTCTCCTCCTCGATCTGATCGAAGAACTTTAATACTCTTTCCTAACTGCTTCTCTACCTCATTCTTGAACTCCTTGAACTTCTCAAATGCTTCCGACTTGTACTTCATTAAGTAAACATAGCCGAATCTTGAGACGTCATCGGTGAACGTGATGAAGTATAAGTTGCCACCTTTGGCTTGGGTGCACATAGGACCACATACATCCGAATGTATTAGTTCCAGAATGTCCTTGACACGTTTTCCATGTCCAGTAAATGGAGATCTTGCCATCTTTCCTATAAGGCAAGATTCACATATTGCAAACGATTCATAATCGAATGCTGTTAAGTAACCATACTTGTGCAACTTTTGCAACCTGCTTTCGCCAATGTGCCCAAGTCTACAATGCCATATGTAGGTTTGGTTCACACAATTCTTGCTCTTCTTAAGAGCATTATCAATTTGAAGATTGTAATAAGAAACATCTAACAAATATAGACCGTTGACTAAGGATGCCGAAGCTATTGATTTATTACCATAATAAATCGAACAACTTCTATTCTCAATAGTCAACCTATATCCTATCTTGTCCAAACAAGACACTGATCTGATATTCTTTATTATGCTAGAAGCATAATAACAATCTTCTAATAGTAAGGTGTCTCCTGATGGAAGTCTGAGGTTTGCTGTCCCAACAGCAATCGCCGCAACTTTTGCGTCGTTTCCTAGTCTCAATTCCACTTCGCCTTGTCTCAGCTTGTGCTTACTTATCAGTATATGTGCATCATAACAGATATGAGAAACACATCCGGTATCCAATACCCAAGATGTGGAATCTCTAACTGACAAGTTGATATCTATCATATAGATATCTGAAGCTTCAGATAGCTTCAATTTTCCATGAGCTTTATCGTTAAGGAACTCCTTGCAGTTCATCTTCCAGTGACCATACTGCTTATAGTAGAAGCAGTCACCCTTCACTACTCTTTTGCCTTTGTCCTTCGATCTTTTATCGTTAGCTGTCACCTCTGCTTCAGGGGCATCCAATGCCGATTCAGCAGGAGGATCAGCTCTAGGGACAAAGTCAATATGTTCAGATCTGAAGACATTCTTCAGGTTTCTGAACTAATCCGAGTAGATCAGGTAAGTCAAAAGGGCATCACGTATGCCGCGGAGTGGGTTATTCGATGACATAATTCCCTACAAGAGATAAGTAAAATCTATTTAGCAGATGTTCAATTATTAAAATTTAAAACAAGACATGGTCTTTTGTTCAAGTTTAACTCCCACTAATTTTCGACGGACTGTATAACCCCCAGTTATACAGAACGGGAGACGCCGACAGTCTCCTAGTAGGGATTAGAATCTCAATAACTTGCACTACAACCTTGTGGATGGCACAACAAACTGTAATATAATCAAAGAGCACCCAACTCATGGGACTTGCAACTCCTTGCAATATCTGATCATGGCTTCGGTCCCCAGAGATTTAATGGCCTTGTGGATAGCACAACAAACCACTAATTCTGGCCTAAGCTAACCATCGTTACGCGACGAGCATAGATTTACATGCAGCCCTTGTGGATAGTACAACAAAGCTACATAGTTCCTCTACCCCGATCATATAGGCATCTAATGCCATAGGCATAGTTTCTCATCCCAATTAAACAGGCCTTGTGGATAGCACAACAAACCTGCCTAAAGTGATTCGAATCCTATGACTATAACGATGGTAGACCACGCGGTAAGTTCTTAACTACTCGCGTTACGGCTTAGAGTTTATCTAAGGGTATTTAGATAACTTTTATCTTAGTCTCTCCTAGGTGATAGTATATAAATATATCGTATATATTTAGTAAATACTATACCTGCTTTGATTCATAATCAAAAGAAAATAATGCATCACATATATGTCTAGTGTAGTCATGGATAGCACAGTGGGTTTGACTGGAGCCAACAGTCAAACGCACACACAATCTAACATAACAATTATAATAGATATTCAGCAAACACACAGGCAAAGGATCTACATCTTTTCGCCTTCCTGGTTGCAGCTGTGGATCGTCCTCGCTCCTTCCTCGATTGCCTCGATCAGATTACAATAATTCTAGAATTACAAGTAAATTGTAGAAAGCCTTATGACGAGTACAAGAGAGAGGGTGGTAGAAGTACATCGGAGTATGAGAGAGGGAGAGATACGCAAATCTCTATTTATTAACAATTAATAAACAATTATACATCTACGATCCACACAATTCACATCATTCATCACATGAATAATTAAATAAGTGCATATCCATGACTACGGTGTGTTTTAAACATCCACACAAGATTCAGCGCATCACATGGCTAAAATAAAAGAGTTTTCAAAATAAATAATTTTGGCTTTCAAAAAGCTGGGATCCAATCAAAATTGATATTTTAATTTCGAAAACACTTTTAATTAAATTAATCATGCAATCAAATCAAATTTAAAAGCATCAAAAACCCACATCACATGTGCACACAATCCAAATTAATAATTCTAGATTATTCCATGCAAATTAGAACAATTCTAATAATTAAACAATCTAACACTTAGATTGAATCAAATTAATAATCTAACAATTAGAATATTAACAGCTAATCTAACTCTTAGACTAGTCCAACAAAGTTAATTAATAATTTAACACTTAAATTAATAATCAACTATAATTAATTATTAATTACTAACCCAACACTTAGATTAGTCAATTAATGTTAATTTTTAATTTAACTCTTAAAAAAATAATTAACACTAATTAATTAATAACTAATTAATCTAACTCTTAGATTAGATAATAAAAGTTATCATTAATTAACTATTAAATTAATGACTAACAATAATTAATTAAGGATTACCAATTTAACATTTAAATTAGTCATCCAAGTTAATTATTGATTTAACATTTAAATTAATAATTAACTTACAAATTAATTAACAATTAGTAGAATTATTAATCTAACATTTAGATTAACAAACATTAACCTCTTAAATTAGTTAGTTGAGGTTAACTATTAAATTAACACTTAATTTAATAATTAACCATAATTAGCTAATAACTAATTGTTAATTAAATGATTCTAAATCATTCATTTTCAACAAATTAAAATTGAATAATAACTTTAATTCTCAAAACAATTTTGAACTTTTAAAATTAAAATTAAATTTAATTATTAAATGGGCAAGGGATTAAATAATTGAAAAAGGGGTTTAATCCAGCTCAATGGTTGAGCTAGTGCTCGGCCAGGACTCGACCCTGGCCTAGCCCTAGGCTCGAACCCGGGCGCCCATCAGATGGGCTCTTAGTTCGGGCCCGGGCCGGCGTGGGCCAGCCCCTTGGCTCGGGCCCGGCCCAAGCCCACGGGGTTCATCCCCTTCCTGCGGCTAGGGCAGAAAACCCTAGCCGCAGTAGGGAACCCCCCCGGCCCCAGCCCGACGGCGGCGCCGTCCGGCCGGCCCCCCGGCGCCGCAGGCTCCGGCCGGTGACCCCTTGCCGCCGGCGACGGCTCAGTGCCGACAAGGGCACCGGTTGAGGCATAAGAAGCCCTATTTTGAGCCCCAAAAAATCTGGTTTTTCACAAAACCCGAAGAGGCCGGAGAAGGATCTCCTTGTCCAATGCCGGCCTATCCTTCTCCAGCACTGGCCATGTCTTCTAGGATGACCGATGATCCTTCCCCAAGGATCCGGGGTGTTCGGCAAGCCTTCCCAACCTTTGGAGAAGCCCGATCAAAAACGAAACGGTCGTCGTTCTCCGTCACACGAGGAACACAAAAACCCCAAGAAAAGATTCGAATTTTGGAGGATAAAAAATAATCCAATTATCCATTTTGATTTATGTTTATTGCATGAACACAAATCTTGCAAAAAATTCGAACTATTGCACGGAATAATACATAGAAATATTAACTTTGGGGACCGAAACGGGAAGAGAAACAGTGGAACCTGGCTCTGATACTACTGTTGGATTCTCGGGTTTCTCCGGATCTCACGTGTAGTGGAAAATAAAATAAAAATACGGAAATCCGTTCCCGTTTCGAAAAACTAAAAAATTACGATTATCGGATAATCGATTCTCACCATGTGCGGATTCGAATCCGCAACCGTTCGGTTCCATCGGTGCGAGACCGCAAGCCGCGCAAGCGCCCGGCCTCTAGCGAAGTCCACGCGATCCTCCTTGCTACAGATATCCTCACGTTCCTCGTTCTTCGCAGCCCACGAAACCTCCGCCGGTCGCCGCAACGCGCGGACGATTTCCCGTCGAACGGGATTCGGAGAAGCGGCGGAGCAGATCTGGATCTGCCTGGACGCCAGAGAAGGACAAAAACTGAGGAGGGGCGGCTAGGGTTAGCAGCAGCTTGGCCTGCTTAGCCCGTTCGCTATGTTTTATACTAACCGCGCGGTTTTTCATAAAAACCCCCAGTTTATAAAAAACCCACTTATTTATCTATCGCCTTGAGAATCATTTGCGTGTGACCCTCTAGGCCCAAGTACCAGTCCAGTTAATGGCCCAACAAGCCCAGTGACTCGTCACTGGCTTTATTAATTAATTAATAACCCTTTATTAATCAATTAATCAATCGAATTGATGTCGCACATCGAATTCGACCGGGCCTCCGATCACGTTGGGTGCCAAGCAACACCGCGTGAACCCGGAAGGTATCGGGGTTAAGTAACCCACTCTTGGAACCTTTCCACCGATAGTTACCACGTGGATATAATCCTTCATTCGTACAATGCTCTCGAGTCAACTCAGGGTATGGCGAGCTGTCAAACCCTAATTGGTCGACTCACTTGGATTGGATGCCGCTGATGAATATCGAAAAACTCCTTTCCCGATATTATCGTCCGCCCTGGCTAGGGACTTCCGCGCATCCTTCCTAGAGCATTCTCTCTCTAAGTACAGAGAGCGAATGATTCCTTATTGACACACAATTCCCTTCGACTGTATTCCGCTGTATCCAATCCTTGGCATTTTAGAATCCCATGGCTAGAGATTCGTAAACCAAGGTCATAGCATAGAAGTCCACCGACAAGGTGTCCTTAGTGTCTCAAGTCCGAGGACCATCCATGCAACTACGCAACAGAATCAAGCTGGTTGACAGTGAGGTACAATATCATCCAACGATTCAGGCGGATCAGTTCAGTGAACTCATTCTCTAATGAGCACCTACAGATTCACCTTAGTGTCTCCACATAAGTGACTTATGAGATCAGTCACCCTCATCATATGAGCAGGAGTAATCTGTACTAGTCTAACCAGATATCCGATGTCCTTCTCGGATATCCTCTGACTATGAACGATTAAGAATATGTGTGTTTAAGTGATCAGTCTCATTAGTATGATCTCATCATAATCTGATCACTATAGCACATATTCACGGACTTCATTATGAAACGATAATTAATGCGATTTACACATAATGAATATTATGCCATTATATTAATAAATGAACGAGATTTACATAGTCAGATTGGCTTGTAGGCCACCTAAAACTAACAACTTGAACTCCTACTTGCTCCTCGCCGCCGATTTGCTACACTTCAAGCCGCCGTCGGTATCACCGTGGACGCCGTTACTCCATCGAGGACGTCGGCCGCCGTCCGGAGAACAAGGTGCCACGGAGGAGATGGTGGTGATAGTGGTAAGAGGTGGGCGGATATTGGAGTGGTGGAAGAGGAAGAATGGGAGGGAAAGAGGAAGATAAATGGAGGGTTCGGAGAGAGGGAGGAGAGAGAGAGGAAAGGAGAGAATAAGAGAAAGGAAGGAGGGCTCGGGGCGTCAATCTGAAACACCCTAACTCGCGTCATTCCCAGGCGACGCCATTTAGTCGACAGGACGGGCTCGTACACTCGTAGATGTCTAAATCGCGTTGTCCACGCAAGATGCCATTAAAACGACAAGACCGGGGCCATACACACGCACCCCAACGCCTGCCCACGTGGCACCCCGCATGGCTCCTAATGGCATCCCCCTAGGCCCACAAGTGCTTAAACCAAGGGGTCCAACACCAAAACCAACCCAATAACTAGATCCGAAACTACAATCCTTGTAGTCTTAGCTATCCAAGGCATCGGATGGCCAGCATGTTGGCCTTCAAGGACCCTAAGTCTGGGTTCCTTGTAGTTAGGTCTTCAGATGACGGGTGACTTATAGGGGTCCATTCTCCATCGTCCAATGTCCATTTGACCTGAAAATTTGACAAAAATTTCATGCCCATAAAATTTAATTTTTTTTGAATTTTTGAATTATTTTTCCATAGGTATTTTGTCCACCTATGTAATCTATCCTAACAGATTTTGTTAACTGAACTTGTAAACATCCGTTATCGATTTATTCATGTCCAAATCACACAACTTTGTGGAGACCTTTTGCATGATGTTATTACCTCATATGTAAAATTTGGAATTTTTATAATATCATTTGATATTGAATTCAAGTTCTTTGTAAGTCATTTAAGTACACCAAGTTTGATTTCTCGGATCTACTGTGGTAAATTGAAACTATGTCAAATCAACCCAAAAATTGATCAAGCTTTACAAAAACCTTTGTCATGATCATTCAAGCCTATTAATCAAGTTTATTTAAATTATAAATCCATTTAACTAGTATCTTGTTCATTTTTGCAATTTTTTCTTTGAATATTTGATATACCTATTGGAAAATGAAATGCATTCTAAACATTATCAAAAATTTCTTGTAGTATAAAACAAATGTTGACGCCATTGGAAAATGTCCTTTCTATAGTTTCATAGAAATTGCTCAGTTTGCCTTTAACTGACTTGGTTTCACTTAATTTGACTTGATTTTAGTATTATATATGTTTACTACTATTCATTAACTGAAATCACATAAACATGATCACTTGTAATCACTATAATATATGCGCCACACATGTGAGATGTTTGTTTGACAAGCTACCATAACAGGGTTTTGGGTTGTAATATCTAGCATTTTCATAATAATATATAATCATACTTAGTTTAACAGAGTCCCACTTAGATTAATTAGAAGAGCCCATTAGTTTAAATAAATAGATGTAGTTAGTCCATTAACTTAGAAAGAATTCTGCTTGGATACCCAGGATAGTGAGTCAAAAAAAATGTGATCACTTTGGGTATAGAACCCAAAAAAGTGCATGGTTGATATCTGTGGAAAGAGCATTCGAAAATCTACAACTTTGTAGAAGACCATTTTTGTTGGTTCAATCGTATAGTAAGATGAAAAATTCAATTTTCAGTTATGAAAGGTAGGACTACGTGAATAGAAGTTTAGTTGGACAAGGATTCTTGTTGTTCTTTGAAGGAGAAGTTAATATATGGAAACCCCGATGTAAAAGGGGATGTGGAGGTCGATCAGGGTTAGAATTCAAAGTAGGCAGTATCTATAGAGGCCTTGATTGTTAGTCTTAGGTGGCCTACAAGCCAATATGACTTTGTAATCTCGTTCATTTATTAAAATAATGGCATTATTTCATTATGTGTAAATTTCTATTATTATCGTCTCATAATGAAATCCGTGAATATATGCGATAGTGATCAGATTATGATGAGATCATACTAGTGAGACTAATCACTTAAACACACATATTCTTAATAGTTCCTAGTCGGAGGATACGCAAGAAGGACATCGGATATCCGGTTAGACTAGTATAGATTACTCTTGCTCATACGATGAGGGTGACTGATCTCATAGTCACTTGTGTAAAGACACTAAGGTGAATCTGTAGGTGCTCATTAAAGAATGAGTTCACTGAACTGATTTGAATGAATCATTGGATGATATAGTACCTTATTGTCAACCAGCTAGATTCTATTGTGGCAGTTGCGTGGATAGTCCTCAGACCTAAGATACCAAGGACACCTTGTCGATGGACTTCTGTGTTTTGACCTTGGTTTACGAATCTCTAACCACAGGATTTTAAACAGCTAAGGATCGGGTACAGCAGAATACCGTCGAAAAAAATTGAGTGTCAATAAGGAATCATTCGCTCTCGGTACTTAGAGAGCGAATGCTCTAGGAAGGATGCGCGGAAGTCCCTGGTCAGGGCGGACGATAATATCGGGAAAGGAGTTAACCGGTTAGGGTTTGACAATATTGTTGGGTTTTCTCGGTTTCTACGGATCGCTCACGCAGCGGAAACTAAAAAAAAAATACAGCGATCCGTTCCCGTTTCGAAATCTAAAATACAAGATAATCGGAATATCTGTTCTCACCGTGTGCGGATTCGAATCGGCAGCCGTTTGGTTCCATCGGTGTGACACCGCAAGCCGCGCAAGCGCCCGGCCTCTAGCGAAGTCCACGCGATCCTCCCCGCGACGGATATCCTCGAGTTCCTCGTTCTTTGCAGCCCATGAAGCCTCCTGTAAGGACTGAGGTTTCGGGTTCGTTTTTCGGGTCGGTTTCGGGCCGGATCCCCTGGGTCGGACCCTGTGGGGTCTGGAGAATTTCTTCTGAATGACGTCTACACATTACAACGCGTTTCAAACGGCGTCTTGATAGGTGGACGTCATTTAGGCGATTTGCTGTTGCGCCACGTGGACGCCACGTGGGCAGGTTTCGGGCCGCGAGAGTACGGCCCCTGTCTTGTCGTCTGAACGGCGTCCATGATGGACGACGCGATTCAGACTGCCACCCTGCGATGTCAGTGTACGGTGCCTGACATGTCAGCTGAACGGCGTCCTTGGAGGTCGACGCGTTTCAGACAGCTGTCAGTACGGCCCGTCCTGTCATCTGATAGGCGTCCTTTTCGCTCGACGCGTTTTAGGTAGTTTCTGATGACCCCCGCGAGCCCTCCTTTCTTTCCCTCATTTCTCACCTTTCACTCTCTCTCCTCTCCCTCTCCGCCTCCTCCGATTTCACTCTTCCCCTTTCCCTTCCTCTTCTTCCTCTTTCACCACTCCAACGCCTCCTTACCTCTCGCCTCTGCCACCACCACTTCCTTCGCGGCGTTCCATTCTCCGGACGGCGGCCGACGTCCCGGGGGAGTGGCGGCGTCCTCGAGGGTACCGACGGCGATCTGCGGTGCGGCGGTTCGGCGACACGGAGCCAGGAGGACTTCAAGTATCCGGTAGGGGGACGAACCTTGTATGTGCTGCTCGTGTTTTCTTAAGCATGATGTGAGGTGTTTTGGGCTAGAATGAGCATGTTTAGGGGGTTTTCTTGTGGGAATAGCCGTGCTTGTGATCGTGGTTTCGTAGCATGTTGTGGTGGATGAACTTCTCTTCCTCCCCCTTTCCGTTTTGGGGCTTTTTCGGGGCATTTGGGGTTAAGGGAGAAACCCTCGGTTCGAACCAGGGAACCAGGTTTCTGGCGCTAAACGGCGTCGTGCCTGGTCGACGCCTTTTAGAAGAACGTCAGGGCAGTACGACGCGTTTTAGGGCAGAAACCTCCCATGTTCGAGGTTTCGCAGGTTAGGGGTTCTGGCGCTAAATGACGTCATGGGTGGTCGACGCCTTTTAGAAGGACGTCGGGACACCATGACGCCATTTAGGCAGGAAATCACCCCGACTGTGGGTCCGTCAGCTCGGGATTTTGGGACTAAAAGACGTCATGGATGGGCGACGCGATTTGAATAAGCGTCGGGTAACCATGACGCCTTTTAAGGCAGAAATCTCCTGATTAATGTTTTCTGGAATTCCTGGATTTTCGGTGTGAATGGCGTCTGAGGACGTCGACGCGTTTCAAAAGGCGACCGCTGGTGTCGATGCCTTTTAGGCCAGATTCCCGTGGCCTCTGTTTTATGAACTAGTTTAGGGAACTTGAATGGCGTCGGCCACGGGCGACGCGATTCAGGACAGAACAACATTAATTCATGCCAGTAAAATGTATTCATACTGCTAGATAGTTGGTTAGTGCATGCTTTAGTATACTTGGTTTCTTCATGACCGGATGGCACTGCGTTGTGTGTAGTGCGATCGCGGGCTTTTCACGTGATCGGATCGTACCGTGCCGGGTTTTGGTGTTTTGAGTTACTGTGGACCTGGAGTGACATTGTAGCGCTTTATCACCCTGTGCTGGTGGGGGCGTGAGCACAACGCCGGTGGGGGCGTGGGCGGGGTGACGCCTAGTGAGAGAGGGTCACCTGGTGAACCCTGGGGTCAGCTAGTACCGGTGTCGGAGTGGTACATTCGGAGAGTCACTCGTGCTGAGGGAAGGAGTAACCACCTGAGCCAGTTGGGCCGGAGTAGCTAGCGTGCTATCCGAGGGGTTACTGTTTGGTCTCAGCGGGTCGGTGTTTCCTACTTGTGCTTGTGTGGACGGTGTTTCCCACTTACAGCTGTGTGGTTGGTGTTTCCCACTTTCGGAGGAGTGGTTGACGTGTTTTACCGAGACGGGAGTTGTAGGCTCCTTGATAGAATGATTTTAGAAATATGCATGTTACATTCCGAAGGCACATGATTCATATCGAGGTTTTAAGAGTAGTGTGTTACAGCTTTACTTGCCTTATTATCTGTATCTCTGCTACTGCACTTGTGGGTGTGTGTGTGGGAGGCAGGGGATCGGATGATCCCTACTGAGCCCAATTTTGGTGTGGCTCACTCCCTGCGTTTTCAGGTGTAGACCTTGTGGCGTGTGGCGGCGCGTGGTGTTCTCCTTGGTGTGCGGACCAGCAGCTATCTTAGTTCCCGGAGTATGCCCCGATGTTGTTGTACTTTATTTCTGCCTGTACTTAATTAATTTGTTGGACATGTAATTATTGTTGGACTGTGTACGGACTCTATTATTTTACCTCCTGCGCACTGTACCTCCTTGTAGTCCGTGTTAATGTTATATTTAATCTTGTTTAACGCTTACTCCTCCAGATGTGTGTATAAGATCCGGGTGTGAACCTACAGTTAATGGGCCGACATCCATTTAGTGACCGGGTCTCTGGTCATAGGATGGCGGGTCGTTACAGTTGGTATCAGAGCATAGTCTGGCCGAGTAAGTGGTAAACTGGGTTAGATATCGTAGTCCAACAATAAGTACGAGTCTGTACAGGCGATGGCTGCTGGTGTAGAGTGATAGGTTTTGACGTGTTTGTGTTGATTTTCGCGTTCATGAGGTAGTGATGGCGCCGAGGAAGAGAGTTTCGTTGGCTCGTGGTACGAGATCAGACGATGGTAGTTCGGGGGCAGAAGGGCATAATGTGGATCGTTTCGTGGAGGCTATGATTGGAGCTATGGGTAGATACCAGCAGGGAGACGGTAGCGAGGGATCCAATTCTCGAGTTGACCAATTTACGGTGTTAGAGCGGTTTTTGAGGTCGGAGAACCCTTCTTTCACAGGTCGACCAGTCCCAGACCAGGCAGCTCGTTGGATTAAGGAAGTGGAGAAGGCGTTTGATGTTCTCGAATGTGCTGAGAATGACAAGACCTTGTTGGCAACCTATTTGTTGAAGGATAATGCATATGAATGGTGGGTTACCATCAAGACAAGGATGTTTGCAAATAGATCTTTGAGAGAGATCCCTTGGGAGGCATTTGTGAGAGAGTTTAGTGGACAGTACTTTCCGAGGCACGTCCAGGAGACCAAGGAAAGAGAGTTTATGGAATTGGTGCAAAATGACATGTCAGTTTTAGATTACCATGCGAAGTTTGTGGCTCTTGGAGGATTCGTTCCACACTTATCTGAGCAGGAGAGATATAGAACCGAGAGATTTGTAGATGGACTCCGATATGATCTAAGGACAATGGTGGCACCTCAGGGTTGTAGAGATCTGGCGTCAGCGGTTCGATGCGCGGCAGCAGTGGAGACTCAATTTCAGCAAATGGCAAAAGAGTTGGAGCGATCGGTACGAGGGAAGCAGCAAGGCAAGAGCAAATCAACGGTCCTTTCGTCAGGCGGTTCGAGTTCCTTTGAGTTCGGGTCCCAAGGGACGTCACGTGATGAAGATGAGGACGGTTCGGCCCAACAAATGCAGACTGAGGCTAGCAGGCAGCAGGGAAAGAGTCATGATGCGGCAGATTATTGTCCCCGTTGTAGTAGGTATCACGGTAACCGGGCATGTTCATTGGTCGCTGGTAGCTGTTTTGGCTGTGGCAGGAGGGGACATCTCGTGAGGAACTGTCCCCAGAAAAGTAAGACGAGTCGGGGGCCGAGTGGTCAGTAGGAGCCCGGTACCTTATGTAGTGTTGTATGCCCTTTTTGTGGAGATCCGAGGTGCGGGGATAGATGAACACTCTTATCTTGTCTTATGAGGTAGTGGTTGTGAACTCTTATGGCACTCTCTATGTATTTTGAGTCGTGGAGATGATTTGGTATTGTAATGTGTACCTTGTAAGGTTGTTATATTATGATGTTGGTCTATCAATTTTGGTGGAATCATGGCTCATAATTAGTTTAGTATTGATTTGATTGATGGATTGTGTGTGGGGGAGCCCCGTGTAAGAGTGTGATCGTTGAGGGCATTAGCAGGATTTTACCGATGATTGGTCCATGAATTTTTCGATAGCAACCCCCCCTTATTGAGGTTGACTCATAGGGGAGTTCGTCTCATGTGGACCGAGGAATGTGAGCGGAGTTTCATTAAGTTGAAGACTCGCCTCACTTGGGCTCCAGTGTTGGTACTTCTATCAGGTTCCGGTGGATTTGTGGGGTATTTAGTTACATCACATCGAGGTTTGGGTGCGTTTCTGATGCAACTTGGTAAGATTGTGGCCTATAGGTAGTGGAAGAAGCTCGAGGAGACTATCCATCTATGACTTAGAGTTGGCAGCTGTGGTGTTTGCACTATAGATCTAGAGGCATTATTTGTATGGGGATTATTTGAGCGAACTGTGGAACCTCCCTTTTGGATTCCACGTGAGGCTGATGGAGCCAGGTTGGCCAGCAGTGTACCATACCGTAATTAAAACTTAGAGGACAGATGCAGAGTTACCGCAGATTCTCCAGAGTTCAGAGGTGGAATTGTGGGGCAGTAGTACAGTCAGGTTAGAGGTAGACTTTGTGATTTGACCGTGAAGGACGTGCGCAGGTGTCCCTTTTGGAGGCATACTGTTCTAGATAAATGATGCTTCCCAGATCGAGTAAAGCGTATCATTGTTGAGGTGGTCCAGTAGGAAGAAGGATAGGACTAATTCTGTGGTTGAGTGCTTGTATTTTCAGCAGGTTAAAGTGGAATATCAGAGTGGCGCAGCGGTAGCGTGGTTGCAGTCCTTGCCGATCCCGGTGTGGAGACGGGAGCTTGTGACTTGAGGCATGTATTAGGATTGTTTTATTCCCTGGTGGAGGGAGCGTGATCTGGATTACCATTGAACAGCTGACTACGTCAGTACACTTCCTGGCTATCAAGAAGGACTGGTCAGTCGGTAAGTTGGCTGAGTTGTTTGTGAGTCGGATCATCTCTTTCTGCGCGATGTGCCCTTATCCATCATGTCGGATCGGGCTTTGAGGTTTACTTCTTAATTGTGGGAAGAGTCTTTGGAAGACTTTGAGTACGCGGTTAGCCTTCAGCCCGGCCTATCATCCCGAGGCTGATGGGCGGTCAGAGGGGGGCCATTCGGATTTTAGAGGTTTTGCTCGTGGCATGTTGCCTAGACTGAGGAGGTTCTTGGGAGCAGCATTGGTTTTCAGTGGGGTTTTTGTATACTATAGCAGATACCACTCTAGCATTGGCATGGCGCCTTATGAGGCATTGTTTAGATGGCTGTGTCGATCCCTTGTGATCTAATCTGAGATTGGCAAGAGGTAGTTAGCAGGATCATGGTTGGTATGGCAGGGTGCTTAGGTTGCCAGAGTTGTGCTATCATCGGTAAGAGACCGATTGAGTTTGAAGTTGGAGACCTCGTGTTTCTCCAAGTCTCGCCCTCTATGGGTGTGAAGAGATTTGAGAAGCAAGGTAAGCTGAGTCCGTGCCGTGCTGGGCCTCTTCCCGTTCTCGCTCGAATCGGGGAAGATTACCAGCCAGCCTTGCCGTTCAGTCTTGCGGGAGTGCACGATGCGTTTCGTGTTTCGTTGCAGAGGAGTGTTCTGGATCCGCCCCAGGTGTTAGAACTTTCAGGACTTGAGGTCGCTGAGGGCTTGTCCTTTCCAGAGTGTCCAGTGCGTTTTGAGAATCACTAGTGACAGGTCCTCCGGAGCAAGGTTGTATCTGTGGACTGAGTATTTTGACAGTATCACTCCGGGAGCGAGGCGACCTAGGGGCGCGTGATTGAGATGCTGGGAAGCAGTTCCCTACCCTTTTTGGTAAGTTCCCATGAGAGTTGGCAGTGGAGGCATTTTTGCCCTCGTTACCTGTAGCAGGCAATTTCGAGGACGAAATTCTTTTAAGGGGGGGAGAATGTAAGGACTGAGGTTTCGGGTTCGGTTTTCGGGTCGGTTTCGGGCCGGATACCCTGGGTCGGACCCTGTGGGGTCTGGAGAATTTCTTCTGAATGACGTCTACACATCACGACGCGTTTCAAACGGCGTCTTGATAGGTGGACGCCATTTAGGCGATTTGCTGTTGCGCCACGTGGACGCCACGTGGGCGGGTTTCGGGCCGCGAGAGTACGGCCCCTGTCTTGTCGTCTGAACGGCGTCCATGATGGACGACGCGATTCAGACTGCCACCCTGCGATGTCAGTGTACGGTGCCTGACATGTCAGCTGAACGGCGTCCGTAGAGGTCGACGCGTTTCAGACAGCTGTCAGTACGGCCCGTCCTGTCATCTGATAGGCGTCCTTTTCGCTCGACGTGTTTTAGGTAGTTTCTGATGACCCCCGCGAGCCCTCCTTTCTTTCCCTCATTTCTCACCTTTCACTCTCTCTCCTCTCCCTCTCCGCCTCCTCCGATTTCACTCTTCCCCTTTCCCTTCCTCTTCTTCCTCTTCCACCACTCCAACGCCTCCTTACCTCTCGCTTCTGCCACCACCACTTCCTTCGCGGCGTTCCATTCTCCGGACGGCGGCCGACGTCCCGGCGGAGTGGCGGCGTCCTCGAGGGTACCGGCGGCGGTCTGCGGTGCGGCGGTTCGGCGACACGGAGCCAGGAGGACTTCAAGTATCCAGTAGGGGGACGAACCTTGTATGTGCTGCTCGTGTTTTCTTAAGCATGATGTGAGGTGTTTTGGGCTAGAATGAGCATGTTTAGGGGGTTTTCTTGTGGGAATAGCCGTGCTTGTGATCGTGGTTTCGTAGCATGTTGTGGTGGATGAACTTCTCTTCCTCCCCCTTTCCGTTTTGGGGCTTTTTCAGGGCATTTGGGGTTAAGGGAGAAACCCTCGGTTCGAACCAGGGAACCAGGTTTCTGGCGCTAAACGGCGTCGTGCCTGGTCGACGCCTTTTAGAAGAACGTCAGGGCAGTACGACGCGTTTTAGGGCAGAAACCTCCCATGTTCGAGGTTTCGCAGGTTAGGGGTTCTGGCGCTAAATGACGTCATGGGTGGTCGACGCCTTTTAGAAGGACGTCGGGACACCATGACGCCATTTAGGCAGGAAATCACCCCGACTGTGGGTCCGTCAGCTCGGGATTCTGGGACTAAAAGACGTCATGGATGGGCGACGCGATTTGAATAAGCGTCGGGTAACCATGACGCCTTTTAAGGCAGAAATCTCCTGATTAATGTTTTCTGGAATTCCTGGATTTTCGGTGTGAATGGCGTCTGAGGACGTCGACGCGTTTCAAAAGGCGACCGCTGGTGTCGACGCCTTTTAGGCCAGATTCCCGTGGCCTCTGTTTTATGAACCAGTTTAGGGAACTTGAATGGCGTCGGCCACGGGCGACGCGATTCAGGACAGAACAACATTAATTCATGCCAGTAAAATGTATTCATACTGCTAGATAGTTGGTTAGTGCATGCTTTAGTATACTTGGTTTCTTCATGACCGGATGGCACTGCGTTGTGTGTAGTGCGATCGTGGGCTTTTCACGTGACCGGATCGTACCGTGCCGGATTTTGGTGTTTTGAGTTACTGTGGACCTGGAGTGACATTGTAGCGCTTTATCACCCTGTGCTGGTGGGGGCGTGAGCACAGCGCCGGTGGGGGCGTAGGCGGGGTGACGCCTAGTGAGAGAGGGTCACCTGGTGAACCCTGGGGTCAGCTAGTACCGGTGTCGGAGTAGTACATTCGGAGAGTCACTCGTGCTGAGGGAAGGAGTAACCACCTGAGCCAGTTGGGCCGGAGTAGCTAGCGTGCTATCCGAGGGGTTACTGTTTGGTCTCAGCGGGTCGGTGTTTCCTACTTGTGCTTGTGTGGACGGTGTTTCCCACTTACGGCTGTGTCGTTGGTGTTTCCCACTTTCGGAGGAGTGGTTGACGTGTTTTACCGAGACGGGAGTTGTAGGCTCCTTGATAGAATGATTTTAGAAATATGCATGTTACATTCCGAAGGCACATGATTCATATCGAGGTTTTAGGAGTAGTGTGTTACAGCTTTACTTGCCTTATTATCTGTATCTCTGCTACTGCACCTGTGGGTGTGGGTGTGGGAGGCAGGGGATCGGATGATCCCTACTGAGCCCAATTTTGGTGTGGCTCACTCCCTACGTTTTCAGGTGTAGACCTTGTGGCGTGTGGCGGCGCGTGGTGTTCTCCTTGGTGTGCGGACCAGCAGCTATCTCAGTTCCCAGGGTATGCCCCGATGTTGTTGTACTTTATTTCTGCCTGTACTTAATTAATTTGTTGGACATGTAATTATTGTTGGACTGTGTACGGACTCTATTATTTTACCTCCTGCGCACTGTACCTCCTTGTAGTCCGTATGAATGTTATATTTAATCTTGTTTAACGCTTACTCCTCCAGATGTGTGTATAAGATCCGGGTGTGAACCTACAGTTAATGGGCCGACATCCATTTAGTGATCGGGTCTCTGGTCATAGGATGGCGGGTCGTTACACCTCCGCCGGTCGCCACAATGATCGCCGCAACGCACGGACGATTTCCCGTCGAACGGGATTCGGAGAAGCGGCAGAGCAGATCTGGATCTGCCTGGGCGCCAGAGAAAGACAGAAACTAAGGAGGGGCGGCTAGGGTTAGTAGCAGCTTGGCCTGCTCAGCCCGTTCGCTATGTTTTATACTAACCGCGCGGTTTTTCATAAAAACCCCCGGTTTGTGTAAAACCCACTTATTTATCCATCGCCTTGAGAATCATTTGCGTATGACCCTCTAGGCCAAAGTACCAGTCCAGTTAATGGCCCAATTAGCCCAGTGACTCCTCACTGGCTTTATTAATTAATTAATAACCCTTTATTAATCAATCAAATTGATGTCGCACATCGAATTCGACCGGGCCTCCGATCACGTTGGGTGCCAAGCAACACCGCGTGAACCCGAAAGGTATTTGGGGTTAAGTAACCGAGAGCGAATGATTCCTTATTGACGCACAATTCCCTTCGACGGTATCCCGCTGTACCCAATCCTTGGCGTATTAGAATCCCGTGGATAAAGATTCGTAAACCAAGGTTAAAGCACAGAAGTCTACCGCCAAGGTGTCCTTGGTGTCTCAGGTCCGAGGACCATCCACGCAACTGCGACAATAGAATCAAGCTGGTTGACAGTGAGGTACAATACCATCCAGCGATTCAGTCGGATCAGTTCAGTGAACTCATTCTTTAATGAGCACCTACAGATTCGCCTTAGTGTCTCCACACAAGTGACTTATGAGATCAGTCACCCTCATCATATGAGTAGGAGTACTCTGTACTAGTCTAACCGGATATCCGATGTCCTTCTCGGATATCCTCCGACTAGGAACGATTAAGAATATGTCTGTTTAAGTGATCAGTCTCATTAGTATGATCTCATCATAATCTGATCATCATAGCACATATTCACGGACTTCATTATAAAACGATAATTAATGCGATTTACACATAATGAATATTATGCCATTTTATTAATAAATTGAACGAGATTTACATAGTCAGATTGGCTTGGAGGCCACCTAAACTAACAATCTCCCACTTGGACTAAAGCCAATCACCTTTATACAATAAGCCCATAGACTCTAGGTGACGCTCAAACACAATTTGAGCCAACGGCTTTGTCAGTGGATCTGCTACATGGTCGACGGGTGGAACTCTGTCCACTACTAAATCCCCTCTGGATAATATGAAAGCGCTTCAGAACATCTTTCGATTTCTGATGATACCACGGCTCTTTCACTTGTGCAATAGTCCCATTATTGTTGCACAACAGCGGAACATGATCAAGGATACCGAGAACTATGTCAAGGTCGGTGATGAACATCTTCAACCACACTATTTCCTTGAAAGCTTCAGCTGCAGCGATGTGCTCAGCTTCAGTCGTCGAATCTGCAATGGTTACTTGCTTAGAACTCTTCCAGCACACTGCGCCTCCGTTCAAAGAAAACACGAATCCAGATGTAGACTTGCTATCATCTGGATCCGACTGGAAACTCGAGTCAGTAAAGCCTCGCAGTTTCAAGTCACCTCCTCTATAGACAAGAAACATATCCTTGTTCTTCTTAAGTACTTAAGGATGCATTTCACTGCCTTCCAGTGCTCTTCGCCTAGATCAGCCTGAAATCTGCTCGTAACACTTAGAGCAAATGCAACATCAGGCCGTGTACATAGCATGGCATACATGATAGATCCTATGGCAGATGCATAGGGTATTCTATCCATGAATGCCCTCTCATCAGGAGTCTTAGAAGACTTTTCCTTTGAGAGATTAATTCTATATATCATCGGTATGAAACCTCTTTTGAAAATTTTCATGCCAAACCTTTTGACTATGGTATCTATGTACAAGGATTGGGTCATTCCAAGCATCCTCTTTGATCTATCTCTATAGATCCGTATTCCTAATACGTAGGATGCTTCTCCCAAATCCTTCATGGAGAAGTTTTTCGACAGCCATATCTTTACTGATGACATCATAGCTACATCATTCCAAAAAGTGAAGAACTAGAAAAGTGACTGCACTCCTACTAGTCTTCTTGTACATACAAGGTTCATCTTCATTCTTAATGAAGTCATAAGACTTGACAGTCTCGTCAAATCTTATATTCCAGCTCCGGGAAGCTTACTTCAGTCCATAAATGGACCTCTGAAGCTTGCACACTTTATCTGGAGATTCTTTGGATGTGAAACCTTCTGGTTGTATCATATCACATCCATCTGCCAGATTTCATAATCAAAATGTGCAGCAATGGCGAGCAGAACTCTGATCGACTTTATCATGGCAACTGGTGAGAAAGTCTCGTCATAATCAATTCCTTGCCTTTGACGATATCCCTTTGCCACCAACCTTGCCTTACAAGTGTCGATCCGTCCATCAGCACCGATCTTTCTCTTAAAGATCCACTTGCAACCGATGGGTACAATACCCTCGGACAAGTCTTCCAAGTTCCAAAGTTGGTTGGAGTACATGGACTGGATTTCTGAATTCATAGCTTCTCGCCATTTCCCGGCTTCTGGGCCTTCTATAGCCTCCTGGTAGGTTTTAGGATCATCATCCTCATTATATTCTACCTTAGACTCACCTTCAGCAATATGTCCCACATATCGTTCGGGTAGTCTAGGTACTCTACCAGATCTACGAGGCTCATCTGCGTGTACCTGAACAGATTTAGGAACTGATATCTCATCTGATGATAATGTAGCTGTTTGGGGATCTGGAACCTCTTCCAGTACTATTTTACTCCCACTGTCCTCCTAGAGAAGGTATTCCTCTTCCAGGAAGACAGCTTTCTTGGCGACAAACACCTTTTGTTCACCAGGATGGTAAAAATAGTATCCAAAGGTTTCCTTTGGATATCCCACAAACCTGCATTTATCAGTTCGTGATTCCAGCTTGTCTGGATCATACCTCTTTACATGAGCAGGACAACTCCAGACTTTAACATGTTTAAATTCTGGTTTCTTGCCTTTCCATATCTCATATGGAGTAGATGCTAAAGACTTGCTGGGTACTCTGTTCAGTAGGTATGCTGCTGACTCTAGAGCATACCCCCAGAAAGACACTGGTAATCCTGAAAAGCTCATCATGGATCGCACCATATCCAACAAGGTGCGATTCTTCCTTTCTGATACACCATTCATCTGTGGTGTATATGGAGGGATCAGCTGAGAAAGGATACCATTATCCTTTAAGAATTATGTGAAGTTAGTACTTAAGTATTCTCTTCCTCGATCTGATCGAAGAGCTTTAATACTCTTTCCTAACTGTTTCTCCACCTCATTCTTGAACTCCTTGAACTTCTCAAATGCTTCCGACTTGCACTTCATTAAGTACACATAGCCGAATCTTGAGTAGTCATCGGTAAACGTGATGAAGTAAGAAAAGCCACCTTTGGCTTGGGTGGACATTGGACCACATACATCTGAATGTATTAGTTCCAAAATATCCTTGGCACGTTCTCCATGTCCACTAAATGGAGATTTTGCCATCTTTCCCATAAGGCAGTATTCGCATGTTGCAAACGATTCATAATTGAATGCTGTTAAGTAACCATGCTTGTGCAACTTTTGCAACCTGCTTTCGCCAATGTGCCCAAGTCTACAATGCCACATGTAGGCTTGGTTCACACAATTCTTGCTCTTCTTAAGAGCATTATCAATCTGAAGATTGTAATAAGAAACATCTAATAGATATAGACCGTTGACTAAAGATGTTGAAGCTAATGATTTATTACCATAATAAATCGAACAACTTCTATTCTCAATAGTCAACCTATATCATATCTTGTCCAAACAAGATATTGATATGATGTTCTTTATTATGCTAGGAACATAATAACAATCCTCTAATAATAAGGTGTCTCCCGATGGAAGCTTGAGGTTTGCTGTCCCAACAGCAATCGCCGCAACTTTTGCGCCGTTTCCTAGCCTCAATTCCACCTCACCTTGTCTCAGCTTGCGCTTACTTGTCAGCATCTGCACATCATGGCAGATATAAGAAGCACATCTAGTATCTAATACCCACGATGTGGAATCTCTAACTGATAAGTTGATATCTATCATATAGATATCTAAAGCTTCAGACAGCTTCACTCTTCCATGAGCTTTATCATGAAGGAACTCCTTGCAGTTCCTTTTCCAGTGACCATACTGATTATAGTAGAAGCAGTCACCTTTCACTACTCTTTTACCTTTGTCCTTCGATCCTTTATCGTTAGCTGTCATCTCTGCTTCAGGGGCATCCAATGCCGATTCAGCAGGAGGATCAGCTCCAGGGACAAAGTCAATGTGCTCAGATCTGAAGACATTCTTCAGGTTTCTGAACCAATCCGAGTAGATCAGGTAAGTCAAAAGGGCATCAAGCATGCCACGGAGTGGGTTATTCGACGACATAATTCCCTACAGGAGATAAGTAAAATCTATTTAGCAGATGTTCAATTATTAAAATTTAAAACAAGATATGGTCTTTTGTTCAAGTTTAAATCCCACTAATTTTCGACGGACTGTATAACCCTCAGTTATACAGAACGGGAGACGCCGACAGTCTCCTAGTGGGGATCAGAATCCCAATGACTTGCACTACAGCCTTGTGGATAGCACAACAAACTGTAATACAATCAGAGAGCACCCAACTCATGGGACTTGCAACTCCTTGCAATATCTGATCATAGCTTCGGTCCCCAGAGATTTAATGGCCTTGTGGATAGCACAACAAACCACTAATTCTGGTCTAAGCTAACCATCATTACGCGACGAGCATAGATTTGCATTCAGCCCTTGTGGATAGCACAACAAAGCTACATGGTTACTCTACCCTGATCATATAGGCATCTAATGCCATAGCCACAATTTCTCCTCCCAATTAAGCAGGCCTTGTGGATAGCACAACAAACCTGCCTAAAGTGATTCGAATCCTATGACTATAATGATGGTGGACCACGCGGTAAGTTCTTAACTACTCGCGTTATGGCTTAGAGTTTATCTGAGCGTATTTAGATAACTTTTATCTTGGTCTCTCCTAGGTGATAGTATAAATATATCGTATATATTTACTAAATACTATAACCTGCTTTGATTCATAATCAATAGAAAATAATGCATCACATACATGTCCTTAGTGTGATCATGGATAGCACAGTGGGTTTGACTGGAGCCAACAGTCAAACACATACACAATCTAACACAACAATTACATTAGATATCCTGCAAACACATAGGCAAGAGATCTCCATCTATTCGCCTTCCTGGTTGCAGCTGTGGATTGTCCTCGCTCCTTCCTCGGTTGCCTCGATCATATTACATTTAAATTCTATAATTTATAAGTAAATTGAAGAAGGCCTTATGACGAGTACAAGAGAGAGAGGGAGGTAGAAATACATCGGAGTATGAGAGAGAGAGGTGCGCATACCTCTATTTATTAATAATTAATAATCAAACATATATCCACGATCCACACAATCCATTCATCACATGAATAATAAATTAAGTGCATATCTATGACCACAGTGTGTTTTAAACATCCCACACATGATTCAGCGCATCACATGGCTCAAATAAATGAGTTTTCAAAATATATATAGTTTTGGCTTTCAAAAAGTTGGGATCCAATCAAAATTGGTATTTGAATTTCGAAAACTCATTTTATTAACTTAACATGCAATTAAATCTAAATTTAAAAGCATTAAACATACATCACATGCACACACACTCCAAATTAATGATTCCAGATTATTCCATGCAAATTAGAATATTTCTAATAATCTAACACTTAGATTAAACCCCACTAATAATCTAACAATTAGACTATTTAAAGACTAATCTAACTCTTAGATCAATCCATCAAAGTTAAATAACAATTTAACACTTAAATTATTAATTAATTCTAATTATTAATTAACTACTAATCTAACTCTTAGATTAGTTAATTTAAAATCAATTATTAACTTAACACTTAAATTAACAATTAACTTTAATTAATTAATAATTACTAATCTAACTATTAGATTAGATGAATAATGTTAATCATTAATTTAACCTTTAAATTAATAACTAACAATAATAATTTAAGATTACTAATTTAACAATTAAATTAGTCAATTAGAATTAATTATTAATTTAACAATTAAATTAATAACTAACTCTAATAAATTAACAATTAAATGATTTAATAATAAATAATCTAACTCTTAGACTAAAAATTATTAATCACTAATTTAACTCTTAAATTATTTAAATTAAGGTTCATTATTAATTTAACAATTAAACTAATAATTAACCCTTAATTTATCAATCTAATTGTTAATGAGATAATGATTCAAAATCATTAATGATCCAATTTAGAATTATTAAACCAAGATTTAAATTTAAAACAATTTTAAATTTAAATTTAAAATCTAATTCTATTTCAATTTGGATCAAAGGGTTTAATATGGGGATTAAATCAAATTACATGATCAAAATTGGGCCCAGCCCATAAGCCTGAGCCCTGGCTCGGGCCCTGCTGAGCCAGGGCTTGGAACAGGCCCCCAACTGGCGCCTGGGCTCGGGCCCTGGTCAGCAGAGACCCGGCCAGTCCAGGCCCGGTCGGACCGGTCGGGGCCGGCCCTCCCAAACGAGCCCGACGCCTCCCTTCTGCAACCTGAAACCCTAAGGTTTGCAGGTGGGAAAAAGGGGTTACCAGCGCCGCCGCCAGCCGGCCCCGGCGTCGCCCGGCCCAGCCGGCGACGTCCCCGGCGCCGGCGACGTGCCCGGCGCCGGCAAGGGTTCCGGAGAGGCCCCCGAAGGAGCCGGCCAAGCACCCAAAAATCCCCCAAAAACCTGGTTTTCGCAGGGTTTAAAAACCGTTTTAGGGCTTAAATTAATAGCCCTCCAAGGGCACTCCGGTGGCGGTCTTGGTGACCGGTGGATAGAGGTGACTATCCTTTATGTATCCGGAGTCTCGGCCGGCCATCCCAACGCTTGGGAAGCGAGTACGAAGTCGCCGAAAACACCCCGTTCATCGTCCTACGAAGAACTCCGAAAACCCCAAATAAAATCCGAAAAATCACAGAAAAATAATCAAATTATTTGTGTTCATCTTATGAACACTATTCCGTCATTTTAATCAGATTAAACGTATGGAATAACTCAAGAAAAATTAATTTCGGAAACCGAAACGAGACGAGAAACAGTGGAACCTGGCTCTGATACCACTGTTGGGTTTTCTCGGTTTCTCCGGATCGCTCACGCAGCGGAAACTAAAAAAAAAATACAGCGATCCGTTCCCGTTTCGAAATCTAAAATACAAGATAATCGGATTATCTGTTCTCACCGTGTGCGGATTCGAATCCACAGCCGTTTGGTTCCGTCGGTGCGACACCGCAAGCCGCGCAAGCGCCTGGCCTCTAGCGAAGTCCACGCGATCCTCCCCGCGACGGATATCCTCCAGTTCCTCGTTCTTCGCAGCCCACGAAGCCTCCGCCGATCGCCGCAATGATCGCCGCAACGCACGGAAGATTTCCCGTCGAACGAGATTCGGAAAAGCGGCGGAGCAAATCTGGATCTGCCTGGGCACCAGAGAAAGACAGAAACTGAGGAGGGGCGGCTAGGGTTAGCAGCAACTTGGCCTGCTCAGCCCGTTCACTATGTTTTATACTAACCGCGCGATTTTTCATAAAAACCCCCGGTTTGTGTAAAACCCACTTATTTATCCATCGCCTTGAGAATCATTTGTGTGTGACCCTCTAGGCCCAAGTACCAGTCCAGTTAATGGCCCAGCAAGCCCAGTGACTCCTCACTGGCTTTATTAACCAATTAATAACCCTTTATTAATTAATTAATCAATCGAATTAATGTCGCACATCGAATTCGACCGGGCCTCCGATCACGTTGGGTGCCAAGCAACACCGCGTGAACCCGGAAGGTATTTGGGGTTAAGTAACCCACTCGTGGAACCTTTCCGCCGACAGTTACCGCGTGGATATAATCCTTCATTCGTACAATGCTCTCGAGTCAACTCAGGGTATGGCGAGCTGTCAAACCCTAATCGGTCTACTCACTTGGATTGGATGCCGCCGATAAATATCGGAAAACTCCTTTCCCGATATTACCGTCTGCCCTGGCCAGGGACTTTCGCACATCCTTCCTAGAGCATTCTCTCTCTAAGTATGGAGAGCGAATGATTCCTTATTGACACACAATTCCCTTCGACGGTATCCCGTTGTACCCAATCCTTGGCGTATTAAAATCCCGTGGATAGAGATTCGTAAACCAAGGTCAAAGCACAGAAGTCCACCGCCAAGGTGTCCTTGGTGTCTCAGGTCCGAGGACCATCCACGCAACTGCGACAATAGAATCAAGCTGGTTGACAGTGAGGTACAATACCATCAGCGATTCAGTCGGATCAGTTCAGTGAACTCATTCTCTAATGAGCACCTACAGATTCGCCTTAGTGTCTCCACACAAGTGACTTATGAGATCAGTCACCCTCATCATATGAGCAGGAGTAATCTATACTAGTCTAACCAGATATCCGATGTCCTTCTCGGATATCCTCCGACTAGGAACGATTAAGAATATGTGTGTTTAGTAATCAGTCTCATTAGTATGATCTCATCATAATCTGATCATCATAGCACATATTCACGGACTTTATTATTGAACGATAATTAATGCGATTTACACATAATGGATATTATACCATTTTATTAATAAATTGAACGAGATTTACATAGTCAGATTGGCTTGGAGGCCACCTAAACTAACAAATATACCATACCCTGAGTTGACTCAAGAGTATTATACAAATGAAGGATTATATCTACGTGATAACTGTCGGCGGAAAGGTTCCAATAGTGGGTTACTTAACCCCAATACCTTCCGGATTCACGCGATGTTACTTGGCACCAACGTAATCGGAGGCCCGATCGAATTCGATGTGCGACATTAATTCGATTAATAAATTAATTAATATGAGTTATTAATTGATTAATCAGGCCAGTGAGTAGTCACTGGGCTTATTGGGCCATTAACCGGACTGGTTATTGGGCCTAGAGGGTCACATGCAAATAATTCTCAAGGCGATGGATAAATAAGTGGGTTTTATATTAACCAGGGGTTTTTTTGAAAAATCGCGCGGTTAGTATAAAATGTAGCGAACGGGCTGAGCGGGCCAAGCTGCTGCTCAACCCTAGCCGCCCCCTCCTCTCTTCCTCTCTCTCTCTGGTGCCTCATGCCGGATCTATTCTCCGGGTCTGCTTTGCCGCTTCTCCGACTCCCGTCCAACAGAAAATCGACCGCGCATCACGGCGGTCGTTACGGCGAACAGCGAAGGGTTTGTGGGCTACGATGAGCGAGGATCGTAAGGATATCCACTGCGAGGAGGATCGCGTGGACTTCGCTAGAGGCCAGGCAATTGCGCGGCTAGCAATGTCACACTGACAGAACCAATCGGTTGCGAATTCGAATCCGCGCGTGGTAAGAACAAATTATCCGATAATCCGGTTTTTAGTTTTTCGGAACAGGAAATGGATCGCTGTTTTAATTTTGTTATTTCCGCTGTGTGAGCGATCCAAAGAAACACCAGAACCCAACATTGATTTCATGCAGCAACCCTAGCCACCGCATAAGTTTAACAAAGGTGAGTTTTTGTTTTCCTGTTTGGTTCTTAGAGGAGGAAAAGATTTTCTATGCTTGGAGGCTAATATTCTAAGGCTTTTTGTCCTCTAGGAGGCTTGAAAGATGTGAGAGAAGGCTAGAAGATCTTGTATTCATGCTAGAGTTCAAAAATTGTAGAGGAAATTGGAACTTCGGTTCATTGCGTGCGAGGTGCGAGGTAAGCTATGATCACCTACACATAGTTTGATTTGTATTAATACAAAAACCTAAATACTTTAATGTGTTCAAAGCCTTAACATATGTAAGAATATTTTTAGTTCATTTTAAAATCCTTTTGTTTGAAGAAAAACCCAAAGATGACCAAGATCTTTTTGTCATCCTTCCTTTGAAATTCTTCCATGTTGAATGACCATCTTAAATTTATCTTATAAGAGTTTTGACGTCTTCTTTTCTTGAAGAATTTTTTAATCCTTCGTGATAGGAAAGCCACTTCATCTTCATCCTCATTGCTTGGTGCCTCTACTTCACTTTCGTCATATTTAGAAGATGAGATTTTGAGAGCAATGATCTTCTTTTTTTTTAATCAACCTCCTCAACGCTTTTTAAACTAATCTCATAGGTCAAAAGTGAGCCGACAAGCTCATCAAGTATGGAAGTAGTGAGGTCTTTAGCTTCTTATATTGTAGTGACTTTTGTTCTTTATGATAATGGAAGAGATCGTAGAACCTTCTTTACCAATTCACTATTAGTGTAGATTTTTCCAAGTGCTTTGAGGCCATTGAAGATGTCAGTGAGCGGGTGAACATCTCTCGAGTAGACTCATGAGGCTCCATCTTCAAAAGTTCATACTTATGCATAAACAAGTTGACGTTGGTCTCCTTCACTTGGGGAGTACCTTTATAGGTTACTTGCAATCTATTCTAAATTTATTTGGCACTTTCACAAGTAGACACATAGTTAAATTCATTTGATGAAATAGCACAATATAACATGTTTATAGGGCAATATTCATCATCCCATTCATTCTCCACCTTGGAGGGTACATGTGGATCATTTTCTATAACTGTCCAAATATCAATGCCCATAGCCTAAAAGAAGATCTTCATACTAGCCTTCCAATAGGTACAATTGGACCCATCGAATAGCAGTGGATGATTGACAAGGTTTGAGTCAGACCAACTCGATCTCCCATGATCTAGTACGAGTCGAGTCGACTCATACCGACTTGGCCAAGTCGCATGGAAAAGTTCTTCCAAATCGCACAAACTCGATCGAGTTGCACTGACTTGGGTTCTCCCTGATTCGGTACGAGTCGCACTGACTCGGTTAGATTTAGAACTATAGGCTACACCCTAGAGGGGGGTGAATAGGGTGTTGAAAATTTCCTTGCGGAAGTTTTAATTAAGTCTGAGTACTTTAAAACTAAATTGTACGATGAAAGTAAGGCAATGATAAATAAGTACATCCACATATTATAGTGGTTCGGTTCACCAAATGGTGACTTATGTCCACTCTCCAAAACTTCGTTGAACTTTTCTATTAGAAAACACATGTAGTACACTACTAGTAGATATAGTCCTAACCAACTAAATAACTAAATATCAAGCTTCTAGTTAGGCTCTCCCTAAACACAAGACCTCTAGTAAGGCACACGTCTAATCTCTGAAAGGATTGACCCTCTTCCACTAAGGAAGACACACAACCTCCACCCTTCGCAAAGGATGACCCTCTTCCACCAAGAAAGGAAAAATAACCCTCTTCCTAAATACAAGGCCTCTAGTAAGGCACACCTCTAATCTCCGAAAGGATTGACCCTCTTCCACTAAGGAAGACACACAACCTCCACCCTGCGCAAAGGATGACCCTCTTCCACCAAGAAAGGAAAAATAACCTTCAACTTTTGCAAAGGTTGGGCCTCTTCCACCAAAGGCAATCAACAATAAAAGACAGAAAAAAGTCAGAATCCTTACATCTCATACACAAAACATTGTAACTTTCTTAATATTATAACATGAATGAAAGAAGAAAGCAAATGACTATGAACTTCCTTCTTATGGTGATCTTGTTCTAAGAGATGAAGATGGTTCAAGTATTTCTCCTTTGAATCCTCCTAGTAGTCATTCTTGAGAGGCTTCTCCTTCTTTCTTGGACGATCATCACGTAAGCACCAAAGAAGCTTCTCCTTAGTCTTGGTCCGGTCTTGATCAAGAGGAAGAAGACCCACCAAATTACAACTGACCTTCTTAACCTGTACATATGAGAGAGATTCACACAAGAAACCGTCATTTTAAGGAGTTAGAAGATTAATCAAAGAGGATGACAAAGTTAGCTCAAAAACTCTCTCAAGCTCTTACAAATGCGTGGCACATTTTTCTCTTCTAAGACCCTTGCTAAAATAGTCTACAGATATTCTTTTTATAGGCCCAAAGAAAATTCCAACTGTTGGGTGGTAGGTGAGAAAAATGTATTTTTTTCCTCCAAAGTATTTTAATAGAAGAATCCTAAGTTAATCTGAAATCTACTCTTCTATTATCTTCCACGTGTACCGGTCAGTTGGGAGGTAGCATGTTAGGTCACTTGCCCAAAAAAAATGCCTACAAGAAGTTCCCTTGAAGAGCTTATGATGGTAGGCAAAACGTTGATAGTGATAGGTTGCATACAATTGAAAAAAGTATCCCAACAAAAGGTGTCTCAAAAACTAAGATACATTAAAAACTTTATGTACTATCATGGGAGAAAAGCTAGTGTGTCAGTCCTTGGGGCAAAAAGTAGCCCATGTGATTGTCTTTGCACTGGGCAACACAAAGACGGGTTAGTCTGCCCATTCACATGGGTGCCTGGATCATTCTAGTCGACCAGGACCCAAGACTAGGCGTTCAAAAGCAATGTAGGGTGAAGACAAGCTAAGTAGGCCCTCGTTGGTACTGGTCGACCAAGTCCAGGACTAGTCGACCAATGCGTAGGCTCATGGTTACCTAAGTACTGGTATGGGTTGACAAACTAGGCCAGCTTAGTTAGATTGAGTAATGGTACTGGTCGACCAGTCTTACCTCTAGTCGACTGATACCCACATGATTGCATTTTAACTTCTTCATTCAAATTTGATTTTTGGAGTTTATTTTTGAGGTCATTTTAATCTTAGAAAAATAATATTTGCATCCCAACAAATTTATTGCATTCATACTCATATTAAAAGTAAATTTGGCAACATGTCCTTGCAAAATGTGAAAGTGAACACTTAATTACCTCCAAACTTACTAATAACATTTATTATAGTTATAAGTGATTTGTTTCATCCAAATCGTTTCGAGGGGTTCAATAGGATTGACTTAAAGAGTCCTATTTGAATATTTAAAATTTTATAAAAAAAAATATTTGTTTTAACATGGGGTGAGTGGATTTTCGAGGGGGTGCATCTAAGGGGTGTGTTGAATCCTTTCCCTATATATAGAGAGAGAGTGTGTGTGTGTGTAGACAAAAGGCCTAAAAATTTGCATAATAAATCATTCATCTAAACGAAATTTTGATTATAATCATTACATTTTAATTTGTGTATAATTAATATCTTAGTCTCAACATCGATGATATAATACATATAGAGGCCACCTCTCATCCTTAATTTAAATTTTCGCATAATCCAAATTTTTAACATAAAAGAGAAAATGACGTATACTTCGTACTCCAAGATAGAGTCCTTTGAAAAACTGTGAATATGTCAACTAGAAATATTGGGCATTGTGCTCTTTCCTAGAGTCTCCTAGAAAACACGTGTCGAGTTCATGCTTGAATTGTGGGAGCACACGAGCCAATGTTACAAAATAGACAACCGTTCTGCTCTGTCTTCCATTTGGTGTGACAAAATAGACAACCGTACATGACCGCAAGAGGCTTATTGCGTGACTGTTCTACCTATCAAGAGGAGAAAATAGTACTTGAAAGCTGTCCATTTGTTAATCACACTTGAATCATGTCCAAACCATGAGAAGATAGTTTCTTCCCACTCAACGGATATCAGTTAGCAAGTTATCATAGTTCTCATCCAAGTCACTAGGAAAAGCCCACTTGTCCAATTCAAATAAAAGTTGCCTACGAAACATCTCTCTCATAGTTAACTCAGAAGTAAGGAAGAAGGGATCTAACAAGGAGGAGAGAGAGAGAGAGAGAGAGAGAGAGGATGGCTACGATTAATTGTGTATGGTGCCCCAACAACACAACAAAGGGGAGAGAGATAGAGAATAATAGATCTTCTTATTCGCGTAAGTGCAATGGTTTGAACCGATCGATGGGGAAAATGCTCGGAATATTGAGCACAGGAGTGCCATGTAAGCTCTTTTCTTCTAGTGTTGCTCTCTCTTATTTTTCCCTATTTCCAGATGATCAGGTAACCTTTCTTCATTTGTTGTCATCGTTTGCGTTTCTTAAAGCAACGAATCTACCTATGTCATTGTTAAGGTGTCTTGTATTCAAGTAGCAATGTGCAGACGTGTTCAAAACCTGTATATATATATGTTCATGAGATAACCTTTTTCATCTTGAATTCACTTTGGTCATTAATTATTGCAGTGTCCATTTCTTGCGTTCAAGTTGCAACCATTCTTGTAAATAAATAGACATTGTCACTAGGTAGTGATTCGATTAAGAGAATATTAATTTGCTTTGTATATATCCCCTGGATTTGAACTGGAAATAATCATATTATGTTATATATATATATATATGTAACTCAAGGTTCCTTCATGTGTAGTTGGGCACTTCCTTATCATGGAAATTAAACTAGTGTAGTACTTCTCAATTTCTTTCAGGCAGCAAAAAAAATTTCAACTCGAGTATCAAGCAGAATGTCATCATCATACAGCAAAAGATGAGCATGTCCAATATTCCCAAGGCCAGTACTGCACCAAAACGAGAGAGAGACCCCAAGAAACGGATAGTTGTGACCGGGATGGGCTTGGCATCAGTTTTTGGAAATGATGTTAACGTGTTCTATGACAAGCTTTTGCATGGACAAAGCGGAGTACGGATGATCGATAGGTTCGACCCATCCTCCTTACCCGTACAATTTGCAGGCCAGATTTGTAACTTCTCTGCAGATCATAAAGGATATAATATTGACGAGGAGATCACTAGTCAGCTTGATCCCTGTTGGAGGTACTGCTTGGTAGCCGGCATCAACGCGGTTGAAGATGCCAACCTTGGATTGCAAGTCTTACAAACTGTTAAGTGGCCTTATTTAATCATCTCTAATATTACATCAATTTTCTTAGCAAGCTGATATATATCGAGCCTTTTGTAAAATTCTATTCATCTCGATGTCAGCTGTGTTTTAATCATAGCAATGTACGTAGTGTATATTATTTGTCACTCTCCAGTGAAATATATATAATAATGTCAAGTAGCTAGCTAGCTTTGATCACAATTCTTTGAGTTATATATTAATTACTCCGTCTTAATTAATTATATATTTTTTATTTTTCTCTCTTGATTTTGAATTATATATTTTCCATGCAGATGGATCGATCTAGGATGGGGGTGATACTGGGATCAAGCATGGGCGGCATAACGATCTTTGGCAATGTAGTAGAGGACTTTCGTCAAGAAGGAATTAAGAAAATCCCTCCATCTTTTGTGCCGTACTCAGTTACTAATACGGGATCGGTACTGTTAGCCTCACATTTGAATCTAACGGGACCAACATACTCCATCTCGGCAGCATGTGCAACTGCTAACTTTTGTATATATTCTGCCGCCAAACACATAGAAAGGGGAGAAGCTGAGATTATGTTGGTTGGGGGAACAGATTCGTCCATAGTACCTTGCGTAGTTGGGGGTTTCGCAGCATGTCGAGCACTGTCGCAAAGAAATGATGAGCCGATAAGAGCATCAAGACCATGGGATAAAGACCGTGATGGTTTTGTGCTAGGCGAGGGATCAGCTGTGTTGGTAATTCTTTCTAATTTAAATCTTCTCACTTGAAATATAAGTATGATGTGGAAAATCCCAATATTTCAACTATGTACATCTCTTGTACGTACGCTGTACTCTTTAATCTCTCCGGCCCATTTCTTAATGCCCTTAATTAGTTCTTATCCACATTCAACATTCACACATGATTAATTTCTCAGTGATCTTAATTAACTAGTTCCTGTACGTACACTCGCTTTACAGATCTATTTTATTCTTATCTAGCTAACCATCTAAAGTTGCCATTTAAGATTTAGTTTTGTTATCTTATGACGGCCGGAAAGATCATGGAGAGCCTAGAACATGCAAGGAGGAGAGGAGCAAACATAATTGCAGAGTATCTAGGAGGTGCCATAACCTGTGATGCTTATCACATGACAAATCCACGACCTGATGGAATGGGAATATGTTCTTGTATACTCAATGGATTGGAAAATGCTGGAGTATCTCCAGAGGAGGTAAATTGTGCCTGAAAATATTTATTTCTAGAATTTAGTATAGAACAACTACTTACTGGAATAATATGCTTACTTAATTTTACTTATTTGACCGATAAAGTGATACTAAACTTTTTTTTTTTTCCAAAATGATTTATGCTATAAGAGATGTGAGTTTTCGAAATTTCAGGTGAACTATATAAATGCTCATGCATCATCAACAGTCGTAGGAGATTTAGCTGAAGTCAATGCCATAAAGAAGGCTTTCAAGGACACTTCCGAAATAAAAATGAATGGGACCAAAGTAAGTAACTTTAACTTATGAGACCCAAATGTAGGTGTGTGAACACCATATAACTCCACGCATGCTGTCCTAGGTAATTGGATTTGTGATTTTGATGCACGATCATAACACTAGTCAATAGTGCAAGCTGTATTCCTGTGGATTTCATATTTTATTCATAATGCTCAGACAAATACTGTTGTTTTAAAACATGCATGCATGGAGGGACCAAGAATATTGCATTCCTTTCATTCCTAAGATTACAAGGATAGTTGTCGAAACTTTAAGATTGAAAGAAACATGCTTTCAGTATCATCCAAGAACCTTGGAAACTGATACTTCTTCGGCCTGCATTCATAATCGGATTGCTTATTCAAATGAATCTAAACAACTAGAAGCAAACAAGGTGGGATATCACGAACAAACCACTCTACTCTAGATTTATTCAATTATCAAAGAGGACATCATAGGGAATAAATATTTTTACCTCTATTCAAGTTATGTAAAAATGACCACCATCTTTAAAAAATTTATTGGAAAAAATAGTGGAGCATCCTGCTACTAAGTCCTTTCGATCATCAAAAATTATGAATATATGGTGATTAGATACACAGACATTGTTACTAATTTGGCATTCTATGGAGACAAAACTAAGAAAGGCTTACATAACTAAAAAATTATCAAGAACTAGTCGTTGAAAGCTTTAGAATTATATTCTCCATGTTTAAGCATATATTTGTTGAATTTTACAATGAAAATCTTTAATGTACATATAAAAAATAAAATGTATGTATATAATTAACAAACTAAAAAAAGTTATGCTACGTTAGATTAATTTACAATTTAAACACTGTTTTATAACTTTCACACTTGCTATTATAAAAGACTACATAATCTGTTACACTCACTATCATTGACTATTTTAGTTAGGTTACTCTATCATGGGAAAAGCTTAACTACATTTTAAAGTAACCCTTGGAAAAACTTCATGTTATAAATTATGTGCCAAATTTAGAAGTACGTGACATTAAATCTTCTACAATTAAATGATAATCTCTTAGACTCACTATCAATATTTTTTTTTTAATCACTCTACTCATTAATTGAAAAAAGAAATTACTATAAACCATGCCTTGAAAATTTTTATGGTGGTTTTATCACCTTAGACTTCGGTTTTTTAACGAATTGTATATGTATATCTGATTAATTATTAAATATATTGATAATATGTTGTATTTAAAATAAGTGTTTGTCCTTTATTCCAGTCCATGATAGGACATTGTCTTGGAGCGGCTGGAGCATTGGAAGCAATTGTAACCATTAAGGCTATTACCACAGGCTGGCTACATCCAACCATTAACCAAGATGTATAACGCTTTATGGTGTTTCTCAATATCTTTATATCAAAATACTATTCCAATTCACGTTTATTTGTTTTTTGCAGGATTTGGAACTAGAAGTTACTATTGACACAGTTCCAAATTTTAAGAAACAACATGATGTTCATGTAGGTAAGTATATAATTCTCCTTGATTATAAACAGGTAATTTCAAAGACACCCAATATGTGTTTTTCTCCTTTAACTTGTGTAACCTTTATGACTTGCAGCTGTCTCCAACTCATTTGGTTTTGGTGGACAAAACTCCATCATTGTTTTTGCTCCATTTGTGCCATGAAAATATTAGAAAGGACTTTAATCCTTTTTCCTATGTTATACGAAGCAATGAGTTTGACATGATTCTTTGTCTTGGCACAACTATCATATGTAATGCTAACACGAGTTTGTGATCTTTACCAAATAGTCTAAGTACATTATAAAATAATCCAACTACTATCATATATATCTATCCTAATATTATTTCATTACTTTATATGAAATTTTCTAAAAATTATGAAAATATTATATGAACCTGTAGGTAAACAAGCCTTTTGTTGCATTTCGAAGAAGTACTACACACGCACATATGTGTATGCATGTCATTAAACCTTCTAATTCGTGCATTTTATTTTTCGAATGCATGCTGTAAAGGATCGCTATAGTAGGATGCTTAAAAGGTACTTCTTTATTATAACCGAAATAAAAGGGCTCCAAGTTGACATACACAAGTCTTAAGAAAATTTGAGTAACTAAGTTAGTAAAATTAAAGATTTTATGTAAAATGAAGCTGAGAATATTTCAACATTAAAGATGTAATTTTGACATGAGTAAATATGGAATAAGCTTTTTAAGGATAGACTATGTTGGAACGCTTTGTTATTGTAGTTGTTTGATCACTTAAATAGAAAATCACAAAGTGTAGTTTGAGGACATTACTATAATAATAAAATTTATGGAAGATGGAAGCTTGCTCTAAAAGTTGACTAAATGTAGTTGAGGATGTTATTGTAACATTATAATATACGAAAAAATGAAGCACAATTTAAAGCCGACCTTTGATTTATTTTCAATCCATTGAGTCTGTTGTCTGATGTATTCAATCCATATCTATTAATTTCTAGTCCATCCCATCTTAAAGAAACTAATAGTCTTAATTCCTCTAAGAACCACATCTCATCTAATTCATATTATCCTACTAATAATATCACATATAGAAAAAAAACATTCCAAAGAGTAGTAAATAGCCATAAATATCCTTTTCATGGTTAAAAATCATCATAGATACCAAACCAAACAAAATATACTATGTTAGATAAGAAAAAACTATTTTTCCACTAAGAAAAAACTATTTTTCCACTCTCATGCATGGCAAGAGGGTATAGAATAGGGTATTTTTGGGTGGTTTAGAAAAATGTAACATGAGAAGCTAATAGTAAGAATGTGTTGTTAATATAAGTGAGGATAATGGACTAGAAATTTTAGTTATAAAATTGAACCTAAAATTAATTCCAGGTTAGAAATGGACAAAGTATATAATTTAAACACTATTATACTATCATTATTAGTGTCTTATCCCATTTATTTGGGTTTACTATATGAATTATCAAATCACTTTTATTTTGTCCAATACCATGACCACAATTAAATATATAAAGAAAATGCAGGTCTTTTCTTCATTATGTTGGAGCATCTTACTTTATGTCTTCCCCTAGTCCTTTTACAATCTTCCACGATTTGATTACACCTTCTAAAATGGCAAAGGCCTTAGAGTGTGGTGCACATGCCCAAATTAGTTGTGCATACCTTTTCTTAACATCAATTGGAGTTAATCTTCAATCTATATGGATACATTTGTTTGAATTTTATCTTTCTTAGTCATTCTAATTGGTGGAACAATTTTCAAACTCCTCTAAGTGGTGGGGTATTATGCCGCTAGCTTAACTGCTTTCTAGATACAAAAATGCTAGGCTGCGTAATACCATTGGACACAAAGCTAATAACAAAATATGGGAACAATTTTCAAATTCCTCTAAGGGCGTGTTTGGCGCAGCTTCTATTTGGAAGTACTTTTACATTTCCATTTAGTTATTTTTTATGGAAGCAATTGAATCATAGAAGCCATTTATGTGGTATTTTACTTGTGTCTTGGCTTCCAACCAAAAGTTACAAGAGGGGAGCTTCCAAGATTGAAGAAAAAGTGAAGTTGTTATGAAAGAGTTGACTTTTGTAACAAACCAAAATTAATTATAACCTCTCTCCCTCAACTCATTCTATTTAAGAAGTGGAATCCAAAAGCAACTTTCAAGTAGAAGTTTTGTCAAACACGTCCTAAATATTTTAAAATTTTATGGGTTATCATTTGACTTGTTTAAATTGTGGGGAGTGAATGATTGAAATTTAAGTGAAGGACATTGAAAGTTCTCCTTATAAAAAGTAGAATCAAGCTGATAGGTTCGATAAGTTGGACCTCTCCCTACGAATCTCAATCAACTTTAGTTACATCAGCCTTGGGACTCAATATCCTTGACTAATCGTCCAATGTTGTCCATTAACATAAGGTACTCTCAATTAAATAGATATGCAAGTAGAAAAATTACAAAGTTATAAAATTTCAGCATTGTTTAAAAGTCCTTACAAAAGGAATGCACTAACGGTTTTCTAAAAAATCTCGATAGACCGATCATTTGCATGCTGTTAACTCTCAAATTGCTATCTAATTCAAGCAAACTTATTTGACATTTTTCATGCACTCTTATGTTAAAACTTGGAGTTTCCAATGCCAAACCATTTAACATATTTTGCGCATGCAAAAGATTACTTTATTTTATCTATAAATTTCATTAGTTATGGTGCATCATGAGAAAAAAACTAATTTTGATGTGCATCATTCATCATAGAGATCATGAATTTTATTTTGTGAAAAATTTGGGCCCAATGTCCAATAACAGAACACCACGGTGGGGGCTAAATTACAAGAGAATCTTTGTAGAGGTCAGACAAATGTTCCAAACGCTCCACGTCAATCCTATGAATTTTCTTTCGTTATTTCTATTTGTTTATTTCCTTCTCCATCAATTATGCTGAACCGATGACTCCCACACATGAAAAATGTGTATACGTAGGAGTCGCGCGAATAGTAGGAAGTGCATGCTAACCAATTGTTGAGGGCGCGACGCACGGGCCAATGTGGGATTCTTCATGGACCCGAGCACCACCAGGTTCTGGCGTGAATGCGAAACTCAAGATATAAGAGGGGAAGGTGATGAATGGATCATTTGACTCAGAAGTGATGAGGTCATATTCCGTCACCTCTTTCACTCGTGTGCCTTGCAACTCACAGGAATGCAGGGGGGAGGCGAAGGGGATCCCGTTTCATTCACGCTGATTAGATGACTTTTCTGTTTTTTCTCTCTTTGTGAATTTTGGGTGTCACAGGCACTCAAAGAAAGGCACGGCAAAAAAAAATCCTTTTTATTCCTTTACCCATTAGATTAAGATTTGATGGTATGTTGTTTAGGTTCAATATAGTCATAACTATCTCTGCCACATCCTAG
Source organism: Zantedeschia hybrid cultivar (assembly GCA_030544215.1). Taxonomy (NCBI): domain Eukaryota; kingdom Viridiplantae; phylum Streptophyta; class Magnoliopsida; order Alismatales; family Araceae; genus Zantedeschia; species Zantedeschia hybrid cultivar. The sequence goes on from JARZZO010000009.1 coordinate 51,127,887, forward strand.
CACTCCTCTCTATTTGTATATTCATATATAGGCAACTTCAGATAAATCATATATAGAAGAAAAGTTGGAAAAAAAAATCCATCCTTTCAAAAAAGGCATGCAAAAAAGTACATAAATAAAAGAGGATCAATAAAAAAATTAAGAACAGATATGCATATATGGATATTGATCGTAGAAAATATGCCATGAAACAAGCATGGCCCACCTTGAGTTAGAAGTATGTTCAACAGTGAATGGAACAAAAAGGGAAAGCAACTAAATAAAAAAACGAATTAGCAACAAATTAAGAAAAACACAAATATGGATATCCATACAAGAGCATATCTCAAGCAACAACGTGCATGATGTAAATTTCCCTAGAAAATATGATCAATAGCATATCAAACATAATGGGAAAGATTCCCGATAATTTAACATGGTAACATACTTGTTGGCATTCACCAGTGTGAACACTGGTCTTAGTATTTTGGACAGAAGTTTTAATTGTTTGAAGGACCTTAGTTTATCTAATGACCATACCGCAAAGGGAATTTAACCGCCCCTCTTCTAATAGTACAGTTTGTCTTCAATATATACAGAATCTATAAAAATGTTAAAAGTGTCTTTTTTTTTTCTTGAACTCTAAAAGGATTGCATAAGATTACTAAGTAGAAACATAGTCTTCAGATACAACCTAGGAAATGAACAGGGGTCCAGGAACCCCTAAAAATGGGAGGAAACAGAAATCTAGCTATCTCACGAGCCGCCCTATTGGTGGATCTCCGAGAGAAAGTAAGAGTGATAAGCTCATTTTGGATGAGCCTTTCACAATTAATTGTGGATAATAGACAGCCTTCCAAGGAGGAGGTCTGAGATTAAGAGCAAGCCTTGATTAGAACTCGGCATCACCTTCGACAATAACTGCTTAGTTCAAATGAACACTCAATTTCAAAGTATGAAGCAGTGCATAGGCTTCCACTAAGATGAATGTACCCACCTCATCTCTAAGAATCACTCCCAAGGATCCTTTCTCAGTAGTCGTGGCTTCATCGAAGTTGATTGTAAGAGTTCCACTGGGTGGAGGAAGCCAGCCAGTGAAACTCTGAGGCTAGGCTTGTGGCTTGATGACGTGCACCTTAGAGGAAGACCAATAACCAAAATCTGACAAAGCATTCCTTACAATTAACTATCAGAGGATTAGTCTTAATACCATCAATAGCCGACTTACATCTGGCCTTCCAGAGCTGCCAGATAATAGACAAGTGTAGAGCTATGACGGATCTATCATTTTTATGCTGAACAAAAGGAGGACCCGCCCAATCAATAATTCTATCTCTGAGAGATTTCTAGTCATGAAGAGAATGATAATTTAGGGGGGGAGGGTTTTCAAACCGCCCCGGCAATGTCACAATCAAACAACATATGAGGGAAGAGTCCTGCTCCCAATAACAAACTAACATATGGAACTGACAAAAGGAAGTCACTTGGCTAGAACCTTGTTAACAGGGATGGAATTGACCAAACATTTCTAGACAAAATGCATGAGCTTGGGGGAAAGATTTGTTGAAGGCAGGAGCTCCATAAGACCTTCCAAATTGGGTCTCGAGATGAAGAGGAGGGACCAAAACCCTGTTCACCCAAGAGTCTATGCGCATTCTTGATAGTAAATTTGCCATTCGTCATTAACGGCCAGATAAAAGCATCATCTGAACATGTGGGAACCTGTGGGAGCTCAATCAGGTAGATGGCCTCAGCAATTCTTTCATCGAATATGCTACCAATCATGGATTTATCCCACTGATGATTTTTTGTAAGTTGTATCCAAAGGGGAGGATTTCCATTGAATCCTTGCTTTAAGGTTGGGAGGCCAAGAAAATTTGGAACCCATCTCTCTTCCCAGATGTTTGTATTGAGTCCACTGAGAATGCATTTCCTGTGCACACTGGCAACATGCTTGCGAAGCTTTAACATAGTATTCCAAGACCTATAACAAAGATGGGAAGTGGGAGCATCCCAAAAGGATTCATTCTTCATATACTTTGCTGACAGAATAAGCCCAAACAAAAGAAGGCTCATTAATAAATTTCCAGATCAGCTTCATTATTGAGGCTTTGTTGTACATTTCCAAATCTTTATACCCTGACCTCTACATGCTTTGTGATGCTTAATCTTACTCTAGATCTTTAGGACTTGCAGTCCTTTGTATCACCCCATAGGAAGGATCATAGAATTATGTTTAATCTTTGAATGGAGGCTTTTGGAAAGAGATTAGTACCCATAGCATACAATGAAATGGATGCTAGAGCTGTGTTGATTAAGGTAACTCTACTTGCAAAGGAGAGGGTCATTGACTTCCACATATTTTACTTGCAAAGGAGAGGGTCTTTGACTTCCACGTATTCAGCTTAGCATGCATGTTCTCCTCCAAGGGGGACAACTGGGAGGCTTTATCATTTGCAGGCCAAAGGGAAACTTCCAGATACTTCTCATCCTTTGAGAGGAGGGGAATACCTTTTTTTTTGGATTTTCAAGGTCAAACTCACCTAGGCATCCCACTAACCCGACCTCCACTCCTAGCCACAACCGTGTGCGGTTCGAGTTAGTGTTGTGCCGAGGGGAGCTTAAGGTCAAACACACCACGATGGTGAATTAGGGAAGGAGAATACCAAACTTATCTGATAGGAAGGAAGGGATAGTACTTCCTATATTGCCACCAAAGATGAGCCCATTTTTCGGCCTATTCATATTCTGCCCAGACCACTTACCATATTACTCTAGATAGAGAATATACTCTGCCAATTCCTCTCCTGTAGTTTTGCGAAACATGATAATATCATCCACATACATCAGATGAGTAATGATAGGAGCTTTGCAATTTACTTCAAAGCCATGAATCTTCCCCGCTGAAACACTAGAATTAATGAGGGAGGTGACCCCTTCAGCACAAAGGATGTAGATATATAGAGAGAGGGGTGTTGGGATCTCTCGCGTTTCTCCGGATCTCCCGCCTAGCGGAAATAAAAATAAAACGGAGATCCATTTTTCATTTCGAAAAACTAAAAATCCGATAATCAGATTATCAGATCTGACCGTGTGCAGATTATAATCGGCAACCGTTCGGTTTCGTAGGTGTGACACCTCAAGCCGTGCAAGCGCCCGACCTCTAGCGGAGTCCATGCGATCCTCCTCGCAGTGGATATCCTCACATTCCTCGTTCTTCGCACCCACGAAACCTCCGCCGTTCGCCGCAACGATCGCCACAACGCGTGGATGATTTCCCGTCGAACGGGAGTCGGAGAAGCGGCGGAGCAGATCTGGAGATCCGGATCTGACCTGGGACGCCAGAGAGAGAGAGGAAGAGAGGAGGGGGTGGCTAGGGTTAGCAGTAGCTTAGCCTGCTCAGCCCGTTCGCTACATTTTATATCAACTGCGCGATTTTTCATAAAAACCTCTGGTTTATATAAAACCCACTTATTTATCCATCGCCTTGAGAAACATTTGCGTGTGACCCTCTAGGCCCAATAACCAGTCCGATTAATGGCCCAATAAGCCCAGTGACTCCTCACTGGCCTGATTAATCAATTAATAACTCATATTAATTAATTAATCAATCGAATCAATGTCGCACATCAAATTCGATCAGACCTACGATCACGTTGGGTGCCAAGCAACACCGTGTGAATCCGAAAGGTATCGGGGTTAAGTAACCCACTCTTGGAACCTTTCTGCTAACAGTTACCACGTAGATATAATCATTCATTCATACAATGCTCTCGAATCAACTCAGGATATAGCGTGCTGTGAACCCTAACCGGTCGACTCACTTGCATCAAATGCTACCGAATAATATCAAAAAACTCTTTTCCCAATATTATCGTCCGCCCTGGCCAGGGACTTCTACGCATCCTTCCTAGAGTATTCTATTTCTTAGTACCGAGAGCGAATGATTTCTTATTGACACTCAATCCCCTTCGACGGTATTCCGCTGTACCCAACCCTTGGCTGTTTAAAATCCCGTGGTTAGAAATTTATAAACTAAGGTCAAAGCACATAAGTCTACCGACAATGTGTCCTTGGTGTCTCAAGTCTGAGGACCATCCACGCAACTGCGACAATAGAATCAAACTGGTTGACAGTGAGGTATTATACCATCCAACGATTCAATCGGATCAATTCAGTGAACTCATTCTCTAATGAGCACCTATAGATTCGCCTTAGTGTCTCCACACAAGTCACTATGAGATCAGTCACCCTCATCTTATAAGCAGGAGTAATCTGTACTAGTCTAACCGAATATCCGATGTCTTTCTCGGATATCCTCCGACAAGGAACGATTAAGAATACGTATGTTTAAGTGATCAGTCTCACTAGTATGATCTCATCATAATCTGATCACTATCGCACATATTCACGGACTTCATTATGAGATGATAATTAATACGATTTACACACAATGAATATTATGCCATTATATTAATAAATGAACGAGATCACAAAGTCATATTGGCTTGTAGGCCACCTAAGACTAACAATCTCCCACTTGAACTAAAACCAATCACCTTTATACAGTAAGCATATAGACTCTAGGTGACGCTCAAACACAATTTGAGACAATGCCTTTGTCAGTGGATCTGCTACATTGTCGACAGATGGAACTCTTTCCACCACTATATCTCCATGTTAGTCTTAGGTGGCCTACAAGCCAATCTGACTATGTAAATCTCGTTCATATTTATTAATAATGGCATAATATTCATTGTGTGTAAATCGTATTAATTATCGTCTCATAATGAAGTCCGTGAATATGTGCGATAGTGATCAGATTATGATGAGATCATACTAATGAGACTGATCACTTAAACACACATATTCTTAATTGTTCCTAGTCGGAGGATATCCGAGAAGGACATCGGATATCCGGTTAGACTAGTATAGATTACTCCTGCTCATATGATGAGGGTGACTGATCTCATAAGTCACTTGTGTGGAGACACTAAGGCGAATCTGTAGGTGCTCATTGGAGAATGAGTTCACTGAACTGATCCAACTGAATCGCTGGATGGTATTGTACCTCACTGTCAACCAGCTTGATTCTATTGTCGCAGTTGCGTGGATGGTCCTCGGACCTGGGACACCAAGGACACCTTGTCGGTGGACTTCTGTGCTTTGACCTTGGTTTATGAATCTCTAACCACGGGATTCTAAACAGCCAAGGATTTGGTACAGTAGAATACCATCGAAGGGAATTGTGTGTCAATAAGGAATCATTCGCTCTCGGTACTTAGAGAGAGAATGCTCCTAGAAGGATGTGCGGAAGTCCCTGGCCAGGGCGGATGATAATATCGGGAAAGGAGTTTTTCGATATTTATCAGCGGCATCCAATCTAAGTGAGTCGACTGATTAGGGGTTGACAGCACGCCATTCCCTGAGTTGACTCGAGAGCATTGTACAAATGAAGGATTATATCTAGCGGTAACTATCGGCGGAAAGGTTCCAAGAGTGGGTTACTTAACCCTGATACCTTCTGGGTTCACGCGGTGTTGCTTGGCACCCAACGTGATCGGAGGCCCGGTCGAATTCGATGTGCGACATCAATTCGATTGATTAATTAATTAATAAAAAATTATTAATTGATTAATAAATCCAGTAAGGAGTTACTAGGCTTATTGGACAATTAACCGGACTGGTAATTGGGTTTTATATAAACCGGGGGTTTTTATGAAAAAACGCACGGTTAGTATAAAATGTAGTGAACGGGTTGAGCAGGCCAAGCTACTGCTAACCCTAGCTGCCCCTCCTCTCTTTCTCTCTCTCTCTCTGGCGCCCCAGGTCGGATTCGGATCCCCGAATCTGCTCCGTCGCTTCTCTGACTCCCGTTCGATGGGAAATTGTCCGCGCGTTGCGGCGACCGGCGGATGTTTTGTGGCTCCGAAGAACGAGGAACGTGAGGATATACATCGCGAGGATAACCGCGTGGACTCCGCTAGAGGTCAGGCGCTTGCGCGGCTTGTGGTGTCGCACCGACGAAACCGAACGGTTGCGGATTTGAATCCGCACACAGTAAGAACCGATTATCCGATGATCCGTTTTTAGTTTTTTTTCGAAACGGGAACGGATCTCCGTTTTTATTTTTATTTCCACTGCGCGGGAGATTCGAAGAAACCCGAGAACCCAACACTCCTCTGGATATGATTTCTCTGATGAGATGAAAGCGCCTCAAAATATGCTTCGATTTCTAATGAGACCGCGGCTCTTTCGCTTGCGCAATCGCTCCATTGTTGTCGCACAACAGCAGAACAGGTTCAAAGATGTTGGGAACTACGCCAAAGTAGGTGATGAATTTCTTCAACCATACTGCTTCCTTGGCGGCTTCAGTTGCAGCGATGTACTCAGCTACAGTCATCGAATCTGCAATAGTCGCTTGCTTGGAACTCTTCCAGCACACTGCGCCTCCGTTTAATGTGAACACAAATCCAAATGTAGACTTGCTATCATTTGGATCTGACTGAAAACTCAAGTCAGTAAAACCTCGGAGTTTCATGTCACCTCCTCCATAGATCAGAAACAAATCCTTAGTTCTTCTCAAATACTTAAGGATACATTTCACTGTCTTCCGGTGCTCTTTGCCTGGATCAGCCTGAAATCTTCTCGTAATATTTAGAGCATACGCAACATCAAGCCGTGTACATAGCATGGCATACATGATAGATCCTACGGCAGAGACATAGAGTACTCTATCCATGAATGCCCTCTCATCAAGAATCTTAGGAGACTGCTCCTTTGAGAGATTAATTCCATGTCTCATCGATATGAAACCTCTCTTGGAATTTTCCATGCCAAACCTTTTGACTATGGTATCTATGTACAAAGATTGGGTCATTCCAAGTATCTTTTTTTATCTATCTCTATAGATCCGTATTCCCAATACGTAGGATGCTTCTCCCAAATCCTTCATGGAGAAGTTTTTCGACAGCCAGATCTTTATCGATGACATCATAGCTACATCATTCCCAATGAATAGTATGTCGTCTTCGTAAAGAACTAGGAAAGTGACTGCACTCCTACTGATCTTCTTGTATACACAAGGCTCATCTCCATTCTTAATGAAATTATAAGACTTGATAGCCTCGTCAAATCTTATGTTCCAGCTCCGGGAAGCTTGCTTTAGTCCATAAATGGACCTTTGAAGCTTGCACACTTTATCTGGAGATTCTTTGGATGTGATACCTTCTGGTTGTATCATATACACCTCTACCTCAAGATTACCATTGAGGAAGGCAGTCTTCACATCTATCTGCCAAATCTCGTAATCGAAGCATGCAGCTATGGTGAGTAGAACTCTGATCGACTTTATCATGGCAACTGGTGAGAAAGTCTCGCATAGTCAATTCCTTGCCTTTGACGATATCCCTTTGCCACCAATCTTACCTTATAAGTGTCGATCCATCCATCAGCACTGATCTTTATCTTAAAAATCCACTTGCATCCAATGGGTACAATACCCTCGGGCAAGTCCTCCAAGTTCCAAACTTAGTTAATGTACATGAACTGGATTTCTGAGTTCATGGCTTCTCGCCATTTCCTGGCTTCTGGGACTTCTATGGCCTCCTGGTAGGTTTTAGGATCATCATCCTCATTATATTCAACCTTAGACTCACCTTCAACGATATGTCCTATATATCGTTCAGGTAGGCTAGGTAATCTACCAGATCTACGAGGTTCATCTGTGTGTACCAAAATAGATTTAGGAACTGATATCTCATCTGATGATAATGCAACTGTTTGGGGATCTGGAACCTCTTCCAGTACTATTTTACTCCCACTGTCCTCCTGGAGAAGGTATTCCTCTTCCAGGAAGATAGCTTTCCTGACAACAAATACATTTTGTTCACCAAGATGGTAAAAATAGTATCCAAAAGTTTCCTTTGGATATCTCACAAACCTACATTTATCAGTTCGTGACTCCAGCTTGTCTGGATCAAAACCTCTTTACATGAGCAGGACAACCCCAGACTTTAGCATGTTTAAATTCTGGTTTCCTGCCTTTCCATATCTCATATGGAGTAGAGGCTACAGACTTGCTGGGTACTCTGTTCAGTAGGGTATACTACTTACTCTAGATCATACCCCCAGAGGGACACTGGTAATCCCGAAAAGCTCATCATAGATCGTACCATATCCAACAAGGTGCGATTTCTCCTTTCTGATACACCATTCATTTGTGGTGTATATGGAGGGGTCAGCTGATAAAGGATACCATTATCTTTTAAGAATTGTGTGAAATTAGTACTCAAGTATTCTCCTCTTCAATCTGATCGAAGAACTTTAATACTCTTTCCTAACTGCTTCTCTACCTCATTCTTGAACTCCTTAAACTTCTCAAATGCTTCCGACTTATACTTCATTAAGTACACATAGCCAAATCTTGAGAAGTCATCGGTGAACGTGATGAAGTACGATAAGCCACCTTTGGCTTGGGTGGACATGGGACCACATACATTTGAATGTATTAATCCCAGAATGTTCTTGGCGCATTCTTCATGTCCAGTAAATGGAGATTTTGTCATTTTTCCCATAAGACAGGACTCACATGTCGCAAACGATTCATAATCGAATGTAGTTAAATAACCATGCTTGTGCAACCTTTGCAGCCTGCTTTTACCAATGTGTCCAAGTCTACAATGTCACATGTAGGCTTGGTTCACACAATTCTTACTCTTCTTAAGAGCATTATCAATATGAAGATTGTAATGAGAAACATCTAAAAGATATAGACCGTTGACCAAAGATGCTGAAGCTATTTATTTATTACCATAATAAATCGAATAACTTCTATTCTCAATAGACAACCTGTATCCTCTCTTGTCCAAACAAAATGCTGATATGATGTTCTTTATTATGTTAGGAACATAATAATAATCTTGCAATGATAAGACGTCTCCTGATGGAAGCCTGAGGTTTGTTGTCCCAACAGCAATTGCCGCAACTTTTGCGCCATTTCCTAGCCTCAATTCTACCTCGCCTTTTTTCAGCTTGCGCTTACTTGTCAACATCTGCGGGCATATATGAGAAGCACATCCGGTATCCAATACCTAAGATGTGGAATCTCTAACTGACAAGTTGATATCTATCATATAGATATCTGAAGCTTCAGACAGCTTCACTTTTCCATGAGCTTTATCGTTGAGGAACTCCTTGCAGTTCCTCTTCCAGTGACCATTCTGCTTACAGTAGAAGCAGCCACCCTTTACTACTCTTTTATCTTTATCCTTCGATCTTTTATCGACAGCTATCATCTTTACGTCAAGGGCATCTAATGCCGGTTCAGCAGGAGGATCAGCTCTAAGAACATAGGCAATGTGCTCAGATCTGAAGACACTCTTCAGGTTTCTGAGCTCATATGAGTAGTTCAGGCTAGTCAAAAGGACATCAAGTATGTCACGGAGTGGGTTATACGATGACAGAATTCCCTACAGGAGATAAATAAAATCTATTTAGCAGATGTTCACTTATTAAAAATTAAACAAGACATGGTCTTTTGTTTAAGTTTTAACTCCCACTAATTTTTTACGGACTGTATAACCCTCAGCTATATAGAACGGGAGACGCCGACAGTCTCCTAGTGGGGATCAGAATCTCAATGACTTGCAGTACAACCTTGTGGATAGCACAAGAAAGCTATAAAACAATCAAAGAGCACCCATCTCATGGGACTTGCAACTCTTTGCAATATCCGATCATATCTTCGGTCCCTAGAGATTTAATGGCCTTGTGGATAGCACAACAAGCCACTAATTCTGGTCTAAGCTAACCATCGTTACGCGACGAGCATAGATTTGCATGCAGCCCTTGTGGATAGCACAACAAAGCTACATGGTTCCTCTACCCGATCATATAGGCATCTAGTGCCATAGCCACAGTCTCTCCTTACAATTAAACAGACCTTGTAGTTACACAACAAACCTGCCTAAAGTGATTCGAATCCTATGACGATAATAATGATAGACCACGCGGTAAGTTCTTAACTACTCACGTTACGGCTTAGAATTTAGACAATGGTATTTAGATAACTTTTATCTTGGTCTCTCCTAGGTGATAGTATACAAATATATCATATATATTTAATAAATATTATACCTGCTTTGATCCATAATCAAACATAAAAACAATGCATCTCATACATGTCTTGTGTGGTCATGGATAGCACAGTGGGTTTGACTGAAGCCATCTGTCAAACGCACACACAATCTAACATAACATTTACATCATATAAGCATGCAAACACACAGGTAAGAGATCTTTATCATATCGCCTTCCTGGTTGCAGCTGTGGATCGTCCTCACTCCTTCCTCGATTGCCTCAATCAGATTGCAATAATTCTATAATTACATGTAAAATAGAAGGCCTTATGGCGAATACAAGAGAGAGGGAGGTAGAATTACATTAGAGTACGTGAGAGGGAGAGGTACGCATACCTCTATTTATTAACAATTAATAAATATCTATACATCCATGATCCACATCCATCATTCATCACATGAATATTAAAATAAATGCATATCCATGACCACGGTGTGTTTTATTCAATCCACACAAGATAAGCACATCACATGGCTAAAACAAAAGAGTTTCAAAATTAAATAATTTTGCCTTTCAAAAAAGCTGGGATCTTATCAAAATTGGTATTTGAATTTCGAAAACTCTTTTAATTAACTTAAGCATACAATTAAATCAAATTAAAAGCATTTAAAACACGTATCACATATGCACACACTCCAAATTAATAATTCCATATTATTCCATGCAAATTAGAACATTTCTAATAATTAAACAATCTAACATTTAGATTAAAACTATATTAATAATCTAACAATTAGACTATTAATAATCAATAACTAATCTAACTCTTAGACTAGTTCACTTAAGTTAATTATTAATTTAACACTTCAATTATTAATTAACTACAATAAGTTATTAACTACTACTACAATAAGTTATTAACTACTAATCTAACTCTTAGACTAGTTAATTAACGTTAATTAGTATTTTAACTATTAAATCAATAATTAACACCAATTAATTAATAACTTATAATCTAACCCTTAGATTAATTAATTTAAAATTAATCATTAACTTAATACTTAAATTAATAATCAATTCTAATTAACTAGCAATCATTAATCTAACTCTTAGATTAAAAAATTAATGTTAATTATCAATTCAATAATTAAATTAATAATTAACACTAATAAATTAACAATTAAATGAATCAATAATTAATAATCTAATATTTAGACTGTTAATGATCAACTTCTAATCTAACTTTTAGATTAATAAATTAAGGTTAATTATTAATTTAACACTTAAACTAATAATTAACACTTAATCAATTCATAACTAATTGTTAATTAAAATGATTCAAAATTATTAAAAGTCCAATTAATTAAATCTGAATAATAAATTAAATATTTCAAAACATATTTTGAATTTAAATTAAAATCCAAATTTAATTTTAATTGGGCTAAGGGTTTTAGAGGGGTTTAATTGGGAAAAGGGGGGGGGGGTCCAACACACAGGGCTAGCAAGGGCCCGGTTCAACCGGGCTCGGGCAAAGCGGCCCGCCCGGCTGGGTCGCCCCTTCCATAAGAAACCCTAACCGAAGCCCTATGCTGCAGTTGGAGGCCAGCGGCAGGGAGGGTGCCGCAAGAGAAAGCATACCCAAGTTGTACCTTCTGACCAGGAGATGCTTCTAAATTCAATTTTTCAATAGATGTATTGTTCTCAATATTCCCAAACCCTAAGTTACTTTATGGCGAGGGTTCTATCCCAGGGGAGGGGGAAGCAGCTTGGACAGGAATGTTCAACTAATTTAACTTAGTTTTGCAAAAGCTTGGAGAGCAGTTCGTGGCCTTAAGCCAATCACCATATTCAAAATGTTGTAGACACGCTAATTTTGATATCATTTTGAGTAAATTTCATATCATATAATAATGCCTCAAAATGGTCTGATATTTAATCATTAGTTAATTTTTATAATTTTTACTGAAATAATTGTCTAAATAACATCGGGTCAAGACAGACATCATTTAAGTTTATTAATGAAATTCATTTTAGTTCAGATTTTTAATCAAATATGAACAATTCTAAAAGACGTCAGCCAATGTAGACATCATTTAGGGTTTTATTCCTATTTTGATTTTTTAATTTAATTTTTAATTAATTTGTTGATTAACTAAAAGATGTCTTTTGAGCACGACGCCATTTAGGTTTCCTAATGGTAATGGTTTCTTCTTTCCAAGTTTATCTTTATCTTAATTAAGCTAAAAGATGTCTTCCTTGGGCGACGCGTTTTAGTTAATTACAGATAATGATGAATTAGCCTGTGTTTATCAATTTCTTGGTTGGATTGACTTCAAAATCTTTCATGTTAATGCGTAAGTAACCGCGTGAGAGTCTTGAACTTAAGTCTGTAAATACACAAGCTTATGAAGAAAGAAAAGGTTAAGAATTCAAGAGAAAGACGACGTCCAAACACTGAAGGAGTTAAAGGAGGATCGAGGCGCTGCACGAATACTTCCAAGAGTCTTGAAAGAAGAGCTTCATCCTTTCTTCATCCATCTTCATCCTTCAAGATCATTCAAGAACCAAGGCTTCCAAGGGCCATCCAACTTAGTCTTCTCAATTAATTCCTTAATTAATCTCTACATATTTTCATTGATCCCATCATATTAGTTTCATAATTATATTCATCACATCACTTCATGTTATTCACACAACACTAGCATATTTTTTCAACCCACATGCTAAGGGGTTTTAAAGACCATAAAACAAGTTCATCTTGTTTGAGTTGCATGATTAGAACTCTCAATGGAATAGATACTATCGCTATTTAAGTTCTTATTAGTCTTTCTCCTCTTTTATCTCATCCTTTGCAAGGTACAAAGGAGTATCAGAAGATCAAAAGGTGGGAATCAACAAAGAAGATCTGGACGATACTCAAAGTCCAATCAGCATTCAAAGCAAGAACAAAGTTAGAATGGCTCTTTTTCTTTAGTCGGCTGAAGAGAAGGAATCAAGAACTTCAACATCTCCCACATCTGAAACAGGTAAGCGATCATTCTTTATCTTTTGAAGCTTTTTAGTTAAAAGCTTTCTAGCGATCACACATAGTTTTTTAATTGGTTTATTTGTCACATAATCAACAAATTTTCATGATAATCACACACCAAATTTGAGCACTCACAGTTTTTTTAGCGATCACGGTGGGACTTGGTCTCGCCGTCTTTTCAACTCTTTTGTTCTTGTTTTTATCAATCAGGCACCCACGGTGCACCACCTGTGTCCCTCGGGCACGTTTTCACCGATCGATGAGTTTTTAGTTTAATTTTTATTCCCACGTGCACACCCTTGCGGAAGATTTTGCCCTCCCAATGTTTGTTTGAAAGTTGTGATTGTGTTGGAAAGAATGTGTGATTGATTGAGTTTTGTTTGAATGATAAATCATCTTGTTCAAATTAAAAATTTGCATAAACTGATCATTTACTGCTTTATCCTGATAAGTTGAGAGGGAATCGATCCAAAAATTCCTTCTTATTTGTTGTTTATGCGCCTTAAAAAGCATCTTGGAACAACGACGCGCTTTATAACCTCCCCGACGCCATTTAGGCTCATATTCTTGTTGTCTGCTGCCTGAGGTTCTGCGAATAGAATAAAGTTCTGTTTTGAATAGCGTCGGGTTACAGCGACGCCATTCAACCAAATTTGTGTTTTGTTCATCAGTCCTTAGATCTTTGCCTTAATTGTTATCTCCCCATTATGTATTAAGCATTAGAGGCCATCCCGGCCACAGGTCATACACACTGAGACAAACCCCCCCTTCTCATAGGAACACATTTCTTGACGTCTTCACCTCTCTCTGACTAGGTCGGTCCCTCGAGTAGACTAGAGTGGTTGATGTTAAAGACCTCCGTAAGTCCCCAAAATCAAGGTATTCCTCCTTGTTCATCGGGCTGGTTGTACCAATTGAGGTCCTGGTTAGATTTTAATATCGTTGTGAGAAAGAGCCTTAGAATATAACGGTGGAAACTGAATTGAAACTAGGATCCTACCTATTGAGTGAATTTGTGGTTAACTGAATCTAAATAATCCAACAAGGAATCCTAAAACAACGTTAAACATCCACTTGTTTGTCTAATCTCTGCACAACTTGTCTGCAAATCTTTGTTGAAAAATTTAATACCATGTTATTTCGATCAGGTAGAGATTTGAGCATGGCTTCAGATGCTTTAGTTAACTACGAGGGACATACTAATGTCCTTCCTGAATCTGATTATCATTATGAAAACGGGAGAGATGCTAATACCCCCCGTAATCTCCATTCCTACTTATCTCAGCAAGGGAAACCCACATATCCCTCCTCCTGTCATTCATGATCAATACAATTATGGCGTTGATCTTCCTCCGTATGTGCATGCGATGTCCAATCCTATCTTTGAGGGAGCCATTGACCCAAATGAGCCCTCATCCACCAATCCCTCTGATCTGGTTACTACCCTAGGAGTTCTAACTTCCCATCTGAATCATCAACAGCTCAAGGCGATCCAATCCATCCTGAAGGGAAAGATGCCCTTACATTCTGCTGAACCAAGTTCCACAATTCCCTATGTTATTCCTCAACCTGCTCCCTAGCAAACTTCCTCTATTCATCAGGCCATGGAAGGCCTTCATGTTTCAACTTCCCGGCCATCTGGGCCGCAATTGTCCTCCTCAAGGCAACCAACCAGACCGCCAACGCCAACTTACCAAAATGCCATCGGGCATGGCGGAAGTGTTGCCGGACCACAACCCTATTGTCCACCTTGCCTCGCTTATTCTAGGCAGCAGGCCTATCATGTACCACCACCACCTCCTCCCCAAGTTGATCCAACAACTCAAGCCCTGCTTGCGAAGATGGAACGTGGGTGAGCAGTTCAACAATTTCCAGAAGATGATGGGAGTCAAGGCTGCGCTTGAGATCAATCTTCCAAGTCTGCCCGTGTTTCACTTACCACCTTCAGAAATACCAGTGTATAGGAAATATAATAGTACCGGTAACCCCTTACCCACCTGAAGGAGTTCATGTACGAATCCTCCTTCTAACAGAACAACAAGAGGTCGTTGGCATTCCTGTTCAGAAAATCATTAGAGGGACCAGCCCTCGAATGGTTCTTCTCATTAGATCCATCTGAGGTAGAAGATTACGGTATCGTATCAAGGAAATTCATTCAACGATACCAGGACAGAGTCGCACCGTCTCTATCCATAATTGATTTGGTTGCTAAGAAAATGAAGTCCGATGAGGACTTCATCACATTCGCCGATAGATGGAGGAGTATGGCGGAGAAAATTAAGGATTATATGTCCGAATCCGAACAGGTCAAAATGTTGATCTCCAATACCACCCCCCAGTACAAGCTGGTCCTTGCCTTGAACAATATGACCAGCATAGCGGAACTCTATGAGAGGGCGCGTTACTGCCAGAACGCCTTCAAGGATGCTACCTTCTCCAGCGTCTTTGATCCTCACCGACCCAGCAGACCTCCACCTTGGAAGCCTGCCGTGCCAAACTCTCCTAGCACGGGTCCGACAATTGAGGGCACACTCTCCCACAAGCAAGTCAGCATTATGAACAATAATCAGCCCCAGCTCACGAGAAACCAGCAACCATTGCAGTATGCAGGGCAAAGGCCACTGAACCAGCAAGGTTACAGACCACAGCAGCAGCAGTATCAGCAGCCACAGTACCAGCCTCCACAGCAACAATACCAGTCGCGCGCACCGCCGGCGTATCATAATGTACCTCCTCCAAATGATTACAACCAACAGAAGAAACCTCCAGGCCCGAAAAGGGCAGCATATCCAGCACTCCCAGAATCTCTATTGGACATCTTTAATGCCCTGATGGCAGCCAATGCCTTATTCTTGCCTAGGGAGAAAATAGTCTGGCCCCAGAACGCCGATGCCTCCAGGTATTGCGCCTTTCACAGACAACCTGGGCATACGATAGATGCCTGCTTCCAATTCCGAGATTACATCCATGATCTCAACGAACAAGGAGGCATTGACTGGGAGGAGATGAGGAAATACATATCTGCCTTGAAGGTAAGAAGACTTCAACAACAACAACAACAACAACATCAACAACATCAACAACCACAACAACAACAACAACAACAACAACAACAGCAACAACAACACAGAGCGCCAGCACAGGCGGCAGAAACTCCGAACATGGGTATAGTACAGAACCCGCTGCCGGAGCATCAACACCAGAATCAAATTGCCCCCATCTTGACGAATAGCCAGCCTGAGGCAAATCGAGGGCAGCAGTGGAAGGTAGAGGACTCTTCCTCTATTTACTCAACAGGCCATCTACCGAGTGCCGAACAACCACCACGCCACATTCTCCGTATACCCAAACCGCAACCCATCACCATTAAGCCCATTACCCCCTCCGTCGCCACGCCTCCATCAAACCATATTCCGCAAGCCAACTATACACCCCTCCTGCCATCCAAACCATTACTCTGCATACCGTTCCCCACATCACCTACCATAACCACTTAACCCAGTGCCATACAGCCATGCAAACCGCTACTCTGTATGCCATTCCCCACTTCACCCGCACCAACCACTTGCCCCTCCACCATCTAACCCTTTAAACCCCTCATATGCACCATGTCTCCACCAAACAACCCCGCACCATCACCCGTTCATCAACCCACCACCCCATCTAAACCACCCACCAAACCGACGATGCTCAAACTGTCACCTAGACCTTCCACTATTGTAGAACATACGCTCCGGAGCGGGAGGATCTTCAATAAGATCTTTCCCCAGTCCACAGTCAGATACGACCCATCACAGCCGCCAGAAGAAGTACATAATAAAGAGAGTGCACCAAGCACTCAGTATGACTTGTTGAAACAGTTAGACAAAACACTGGCACGAATCTCCGTGCTCGAGTTAATCAAAAGATCCAAGACCCATCAGAAATACCTGATGGAGTATTTGCAGAACGTAATGGTCAATGAAGACGTGCCTGTGGAGAAGATCACTACACTGTTAGTTCCTCAGGAGGATCAGCCCTCTATTTCATTCCAGACTTCGGAACTAGCACCACCTGCAGCCAGAAGCATGGCTCTGAGCATTACAGTCAACATCTGCAAGAAGGCTATGGATGCATGCTTGGTTGACACAGGGGCCTCAATCAATGTTCTATCACCAAAGACCCTTGAACTGTGTGGTACACCCAAGGAGAAATAGTTGTCTTCTCCAATTTCTGTTACGGCTTATGACAATTCTACCTGTTCCCCTCTAGAAATGATTTATTTAAAGGTAGAGTTAGGCCATGTTTATCATAACGAGGTCGAGTTCCACATCTTGGAAATCGATCCATCCTTAAAGGGCATCCTTGGCCGCCCTTACATTAAGTCCCTTGAGGCAATTCCTTCTACAAATTACCAATGCCTCAAATTTCCGTACAAGGGACGCATCATTAAAGTCACGAGCATGCCGATTCTTGCCACTGCTCATTCTTTGAATATCAGGCCGACCCCTTTACCTGGCCAACAACCTCTGTTGTCGGTATTACAGGTTTGTCATCCTATGGCTGATCCTTTGAAAGCCAGTACACTTGATTCCTATCCAATTGATGCTATGAAGCGGGGGAAGTGTATGAGTACCCCTGGTGGGAAAATTATGATGAAAGGTGGCTATCAGCCTGGAAAGGGCCTAGGCACGCAATTGCAGGGCAGAACTACGCCCGTTAAAGACAGCCGAAGGACATCGGGTAATGGCCTGGGCTATAGGCCAAGAAGAGTCAAGCATGGCATCATCTAACAACAAGAAGATGAAGACGGCCAGAAGGCCTGGGAAACAATGTCCACCCCATGTAAAGAAGGCCGAGATCCCTTGACGTGGACCCTGCATACACATTTTGTCAAGGGGCCCATAATCAGTCATGATAATGATAATACAGTGCTAATCACTTCCTAGTTCGACCTGCATGACATATATGGGAGGGACCTGGCCAGACATTGCTCAGAATTGTTGACGTACCAGTCCTTGGAGGCTCTACGGCAGATAAAAAGGAGAAAATTCCAAGATCCAGAATGTGAGTGGTACCGGTGGTTCGACCTGAGAGATTTGTATATTGCACTGAACAGATTATTCCTTGATCCCTCAGAGCCGAAGTGGCCACCGTTGATAGACAAGCTGATTGAAGGGCCTGGCGCCATTTTTGACAAGAGAATTCTGTTGTCCGAGGAAACAGATGAAGGGAGCCAGATGACCCCTATGAAGCTGGTTACACTACTGATTTTCTCTGAGAGGAACTAATCCCTCTCGCATTTTCACCCTCTACACTTTATTCCGCACCCTACTCCTGACCCCGACTTGGTCGCGGGTCATCATTGAAGACATCCTACGGGCTCCGCCCATTATCGTTACTCTGTCCCCATGGGACCTTATCCCTCAACCTCCTCTCGATCTGGAGAGGATTTATGATGTGATTTGGGACATACTGTTGTATGATCCCCCCAATCCTTTGGCCTTGGTGTCGCTTCCTCTATCTCATTCTCCTCCTATTCATATATATTCTTGTTTCATAATTAACTCCGCTTTTCCCCAGAAAAAAAGGCCAATGTGGCAACCTTTTCCTCCCAGATCCTCGTTGAGGAAACCTCATACTTGTCCGATTGTACCCCATCGCGTGGGTCATTCGGGCAAAATTCTCTCCTAAATCTGTTCTGCCCCTCCCCTCGGGAGGATTCTCCTGTATTCCCTCATGTACCCCATGATTGTTATCCTTCTTCGTCCTCATTAGGTTAGGATAGGGAGTCTAGTTCAAGACAGGTTAATCAGGTTAGGAAGTCTAGGAAATCTAAGGGTAGAAGAATCCCAGATAGATACCTCTAGGATCTAGCATTTAAATGCCTTTCTTGTTCTCAGATCCCTCAGCTGTTAGAAAATCCTATTCAGATGCCTGAAGATTGTAAAGTTGATGAGTCGGTCAATGATGGATATGGGGTGTATGAATTGATACACAAGAAAGACCCCATTATTGAAGATGAGGAAGATGATGAGGATGCGGCTAAGGCGTATGCCAGTGGAGTGAAAAGATTCGATGAACCCTCAGCTGCCGTAGAAGAGCCTACCAAAGAGATTAACCTAGGAACTATAGACGAACCTAAGGTTGTCCTTGTCAGTAAAAATCTTTCTAAAACAGATGAGGAGGCAATGATCCAAGCTCTTAAAGACTATCAGGACACCTTCGCCTGGAACTATGAGGATATGCCAGGGTTAGACTCATCACGAGTGGAACATCGATTAACATTAAAAGATGGAGCTAGTCCGGTTAAACAAAAGTTAAGGCGATTCCACCCACAAATGGCTTTGAAGATGAAGGAAGAGGTCGATAAGCTGCATAAAGCCAAGTTTATTCGAGTTGTCCTCTATCCGCAATAGGTGGTCAACATAGTCCCGGTTATGAAAAAGGATGGGAAGGTAAGGATCTGCATTAACTTTCGAGATTTAGACCGGGCACATCCAAAGGATGACTTTCCACTGCCTCACATTGATGTACTCATCGATAACACAGCTAGCTACGAAACTCTATCATTTATGGATGGATTCTCAGGATATAATCAGTTTAAATTAGCATAAGATGATCAAGAAAATACATCATTCACCACACCTTGGGGGACATATTGTTATGTCGTCATGCCTTTTGGATTAAAGAACACTGGAGCCACTTATCAAAGGGCTATGATGGCAATATTCCATAACATGATGCATATAGATTTAGAAGTGTATGTGGATGACCTATTAGTAAAGTCTAAGACAAGGGCTAAGCATGCCAAAGTTTTGGCAAGAGTTCTACAAAGATCAAGAGAATATCAGTTGAAGATGAACCCCAAGAAATGTGTATTCGGGGTATCCTCAGGAAAATTACTTGGATTCATTGTCAGTGAGCGGGGAATTGTGATCGATCCCAACAAGGCAAAGGTTGTTAGAGAAATGCCACCTCCCAAGAACTTGAAAGAGTTGAGAGGATTGATCGGAAGATTACAATTTATTCGCCGATTTGTTTCCTAACATTCACAAAGGTGTAAGCCGTTCTACGAGCTTACCAAGCCGGGAGTCAAATTTGGTTGGGACAATAAGTATCAAGAAGCATTCGATGGATTAAAGACATATTTGGCAAGTCCTCCTATCTTAAGACCACCATCTCCGAACAAACCTTTGATTCTATATATTTATGTCCTGGATGATGCGGTGGGAGCTGTCTTAGCACAAGAAAATGAAGAAGGAAAGGAGAGGGCACCCTACTATCTCTCGAAACTTCTCAACCCCGCAGAACAGAGATACACAGCGATGGAGAAGACATGTGCAGTACTTGTACGGGTGGTTCAAAAATTGAAGCACTACTTTCTAGCTCATGAAGTTCATCTCAATGCTAGGATGAATCCCATTAAGTTTCCCCTTGAGAAATCCGTCCTCACTGATAGATTAGCACGTTGGCAGAGCTTTCTATCTCAATTTGATATCACTTACATTTAACAAAAAGCAATCAAAGGCTATGCCATTGCAAAACATCTCGCTCACCATCCCCTTCCCTATTTTGATCCAGTCTAATCAGAGTTTCCGGATGAGGAACTAATGTCCATAGACAAAATCAAAAATGATATGTGGACTCTGCATTTTAACGGAGCTCTGAATTCCTACGGTAAGGGTATCGGCATTGTTCTGTTGTCACATGAAGGTGTCACCATTCCACAAGCCTTTTAGCTTGACTTTCCAGTCACTAACAACATAGCTGAATACGAGGCACTCCTTGCTGGCCTCGAGGCTGTTCATCTCCACAGTGCCACCAAACTTAGAATTGTGGGAGATAGCCAGTTGATTCTTCGCTAAGTGCTAACCAAATATTGAACTCTTGATCCTAAGCTCAAGCCTTATCAAGAACTTACTTCTGCTTATGCTAAGCTTTTCACTAAATTGATCTTCATCAATGTTCTTCGAAATCGGAACATCTTAGCTGACGCTCTAGCTTCCCTCGCATCTTCCCTCGATTTTCCAATCAGCAGACAATCCGAATCAATCATTGTTCATAGGCGTCTCTCACCTGCCATGAAAGACCCTTCCTTCCTTAGGATTAAGGAGAAGTTGTTGAAGAAGGTCAGAAATGGGGACATTATGGAGAAGCGAGAAATAATGTTATTGGAATTACAGGAAGAGATGAATGATGAAGAGAAACCATGGTACTATGAAATTGCAAGATACTGTGGAAATCAATCATTTTCTAAAGAAGCTACAGTTGAGGAGAAAAGGATTATCAGGAGAGTTGCTCAGAGATACACTCTGGTTGGAGGAGCACTATATAAAAGAAGTTTTGATGGAGTTCTCTTGAGATGTTTAGATGAAGATGAGCTTTGGAAGACCATGGAAGGAGCTCATACTGAAGTTTGTGGTGGCCATGTCAATGGACAAATGCTATCAAAAAAGATCCTTAGACAAAGATTCTATTGGCCAACCATGGAAGAAGATTGTGTAGGGTATGTTCGTAGGTGTGCTAAGTGTCAACTTCACGCCGACAAGATCCACTCTCCCGCATCTTCACTCCATTATGTCTCCTCCCAATAGCCTTTCTCTATGTGGGCTTTCAACGTCATTGGACCCTTTGGTAATCCTGATTCCGGCATTAAGTAGAAATCCTTCATTCTCACGGCAACAGAGTACTTCACCAAGTGGGTAGAAGCCGAAGCGTACACGGAAGTCCAAAGCGTCAACCATCTGCAAATTCATTATGAAGAACATCATCACAAGATTCGAAATTCCGAGCACCATCGTCACCGACAATAGACCACAGTTCGTATCACAGGAACTGAAGGACCTCTGCAACAAGTATAAAATTGCATTGCATCATTCATCCCCATATTATCCGCAAGGCAACGGCCAAGCAGAGGCAACTAACAATTCTTTGATAAAAATCATCAAGAAGACGTGCAAATCTAATAAATTTATAGACTGGCCAGAAAAACTGATTAAGGCTCTATGGGCATATCGAACTTCAATCTGCACGCCCACTAGGCAGACTACGTATTCCTTAACATTTGGAATGGAGGCGGTAGTTCCATACGAAATCCTCATACCGTCATTAAGAGTACAATTGAACAAAGAATTCTCTATTGATCAGCATCGCTCGGCACTCCTTACTCAATTGGAACTCTTAGACGAGAAAAGATGGTCAGCTGCTAATCATGCACGAGTATATCAAAATAGATTAGCACGTTTTTATCAAAAGAAAATCATTAAACGTAAGTTAAAAGTTGGTGAAATGGTCGTCAAAAGAATCTTTGTAAAACCTGGTGGTCCGCGTTCTAAGCTCCAACCCAATTGGGAAGGACCTTATGTCATCTCGCATGCTTTTCCTGATAACGCCTACCGTTTAGTTAATGCAGAAAGGCAAGAGTTAACTCACCCCTGGAATGGTCTGTATCTTAAGTAAAAATATCCTTAGGTTAGAGAGTCGATCAGCATGGTGTAAGGACTAGTAGAATCAGAAAATTTTGAAACTCAAATTCCCTTATAAGTCTGGATAATTTAATTC
The DNA here is from genome assembly GCA_030544215.1 of Zantedeschia hybrid cultivar. Classification (NCBI taxonomy): domain Eukaryota; kingdom Viridiplantae; phylum Streptophyta; class Magnoliopsida; order Alismatales; family Araceae; genus Zantedeschia; species Zantedeschia hybrid cultivar. Next base: position 51,150,517 of record JARZZO010000009.1, read on the forward strand.
AAACACATTACTACACATACTGACACGTTTGGTTCGTGAGTAACAAGAGATGTAAAGTCCGAAGGAATACCGAAAGCTTGACTAAAAGTGTAAAGTGCAATTCATTCTTTTTAAACAAAAATCATATTTTTACACTCGGCCCACGATGTCGGAATGAGGCTTAGAACAGACTACCAAGAATACCCGCCATCTTAGTAGGAGGCCGTCATGAAAAAAAAAAAGGGGGAGATCCGTCCCATGAAAAGAAAAAGCAAAAGTAAAAGGTAAAAAGCCAAATATCAAATCAAAAGGTCGTTACAATACAAATGTTACACCAAGACCATGAAATCAAATGAAAAGGGAGCGCAAGGTCGATAAATACTCCATACAGATATTAGGGTAAGAAAGGGACACCTTTCTGCGTCTCTGGAACCCTCTCGTGGGCTTTCTAAGCAAATTCTTCCCTTCTTTCTACATAGGTGTACTCCAAGCTTAAGGAACGGCCTAGATTGACTAAGATCAGACCATAGAATGGGATCACGAACGAAAGCACAAGTTCAAGAACGATGAGTCTAAGTTAGATTATTGAAGAACAATTTGGGAATTAAGTTAATAAATGAATATGTTCTTTTGATCTGAGTACCATGTTGGTCTTTTAATTTACACATTATTTCAAAATTCAAAAAATTAAACTTAAAATTAAAAAAAATAGATATTTCAAAATCCAAAAATATAGATATTTCAAAATCCAAAAAAAAAAGATAATTCAAAAATCGAAAATATATATTTCAAAATAAAAAAAAATGGATATCCAAAAAAGACAAAACAAATCAAATATTGCAATTACAAAGCCAAAACAAAAATATTTCAATTAGCATCTGCTTGTCGTATCTAGTGTGTTTCATTCCTTTTATTTCCAGTGAGCATCTACCTGCTTGCATATTGCATTTTCACTCCATTATTTCTTTCAATTCAATTATTCCTTTTACCTTTGTTAATAAAGGCTTCACCCCTTGACCCTTCTACCAAAGATAGGATCAAGTAGCTAGTTACTTAACCAGGCAAGGGGCTAAGCCTGAATAGATGCTTAACCTGTTTGTTAAGTGATGTACAGGGCACGATTAGGAAGAATCCACACAAAGTACAGGTCTGAAGACAAAGAGTTTTCATGTATATCATCAAAATGTGTTTTGCATACATATTTGAGTCCATCAACATCAAGACTCACAAAAAAAAAGAGAAGTACATAATGCAGCCATCAAGGCTGGCTCTCTCTTGCCCCCTCGTCGAATTAGCTCTGGGCCTCATCTTGGGCATCCGGTGCTGGAGCTCTGGACGGCGGCGGTGGTGGACCCATGGTGCTCAGACCAGCTTGACCAAAAGAGATGGCCACGCTGGCTATAAAGGTGCTCGCTGTCCACGCTCCTGAGCCCGCTGCCGAGCACGTCGGTATCGCTCCTCCACACTACGACGCTCATGCTCGGCGATGCCCAGCTGGAGCCGGAGAGAAGTTATCTCAGTGTCTATCCATTGCCGCTCCTACCGCTCTCACTCCCTCTCCTCAATAATGAACTCCAACCGAGATTGGAGACGTGAAAGCTCTCGAGGAAGGTCCCCGGTGGAGAGACGAGCCACCTGCTCCTCCAACTCCCGGACTCAAGCCGCATCAGTCTCAGCCCTCTGAAGGGCTTCCTGAAGCTCAGCAACCTACAAGAGAAGACATTGTCAACCCAAGGTAATCAAGCAATCAATATTAGATTCAATAATGGAAGTCAAAAGGTTAGAACTTACTTGGGAGGCCCGATCCTCTTCCGCGAGAGAGGCCCGGTGGATGGCAGAAGCCAGCTGACCCTGAATATCAGCGATGGCGGCCTCATGAGCAGCCGCAGAAGATGAGGAAGCACCGGTAGAGAAGGGAGGAGGAGCCGCCTGCGTGTACACGGCTCGCTGCATCAAAAGAACGACCGTCAGTGGCTGAATGTCAAAACAAATTAACTAATCAAAATGAACATTTCATAAACATGCATACATATCAGGTCAAAGAGTTCTTTCTGAACTTGTTCTAACTGGGCCTCCGCATCTTGTAGGCGGGCCCGGAGGTCGATGATGGTCGCATCACGCGCATCCTACATAACATACACATACATTCATTCACAAATATAAATTAAGATAATAATAAAATGAAAGACGCATGAATCATACTTACATCGAGTGGACGAAGGAGTCGTAGCTGATCGGCGTAGTGGGCCCGATACTGATAGAGGTAGGCCTCGCTACTCTCCGCATGGGACTCCACTCGTGCGCCCCGGCGATGCCAGTCCTCATATTACTCGGGGAACTTGGCACGCCAGTCGGTGAGGGCCTGCTTGCCCCTCATCGATCGTCCGACTCCCTCCGGGACCTCCTCGTCTATCCACTCTTGGTGGAGGCCCAGGGTCCTCATTACTAGGCGGAGGCGGAGGGGTTCGATCTCGTTCAGGCAGTGAACCCACATCTGCCTACCGAACCGCCTCTGACCAGCCGTCGCCCACGGCTGGCCTACCTCGCCCACGCCCAAGTACGGGCGCCAGATCACCTGCATACAAGTTAGATGCATTCATAAATAAATTGTACTTAACAAATGAAAGATTGCATTTGATGAATAAAACTAAATAAATGAATTAAAAAACTCACCAGTAGCTCGGGGTAGTCGAGGAACTGACGGCGAAGAGCCGTCAGCTGGTGGTGTTGAGGGGCTGTATCCACAATTGGCTGCTAGCGGCGAGCCAACAGGACAGCGTCCGGTCGTACAATCTGCGCTCGGCTGAGCAGGAAGTAGTAGTAGCTCCACACCTGCATGCATGAACATATAAGTTAGAAATCATCATATCATTTCAAATTGCATAAAAAAATAATTAAAATAATTTAATACCTAGAGGAACAACGAGAAGCTGTTGACAGTCGTCTTGCGGTTCGGCGTGATCGCGGACAAATCTGCAAAGAGGTGGGCCAAGAGAGGCACACTCCAGGCATACTCGTGTAAACTATCTAGGTCATCTAATAAGCCAAGAAACTTACAGTGGATATGGTCGCCCTTCGTACCAAAGAGCAACCGACCAAAGAAGAAAACAAGGAAGACTTGGAGCTGCCTATCTACCTCCTCCTCCTGGCTAGGGTCACTATAGTAAATGGCGGAGGAAGATCTAGCTAATCTATCCCTAAAAGCCTCGCGGGACTCGTCAGATCGCCGCCTAGGCTCTACTAATCCTAGGGCTGCCTCTACCTCTACTTTAGGGACGGTCCTAGACTCTCTACCCAGCCTGCCAGAGACCTCTATCCCTAGGAGACTCTCTGCTAGTCCTAAGTAATCGGGGTAAGTCACCCCACTCACTGCCCGACCCTCTACTCTAAGGCCGGTGATCCTAACTATTTCCTCTAGGCTGGGGACCATATGTCCACAGGGCATTAGGAAAGCCCTGCTCTCCGCATGCCAATGCTCCCTAAGTGCCTGTAGAAGAACTAGATCGAGCCAAAATGGCTCAATCTCCAGAATCTCGCCGAATCCCATCCGGCGCAGTCGCGTCTTCTGGAAATCCGGGAGTCCTCGATAAGCTCCAATGACTAGGTCCCAAGATATCCGGGCCCTCATCGTCCCCTACAAATGATTTAACAAGATTCATCAGATAATGGGCATTAAAAATCAATTTCCTTAAAATAAGATACTCTGTCTAAAAGGCGTCGGACATGGTGGACGTCCTTTAAAAGACGTCCACATGTCTAGACGTCGTTCAGCTCCATTTTTCTGGCTTATTTAATTAGTTTTCTATCTTGAATGGCGTCAGACCTGGGCGACGCCCTTTAAAAGGCATCACCTGGTCTCAACGCCGTTCAAGACAGACTGCGAGGTTCTAAAAACCTCCTTTCTCTTACTCATTTCCATGCCTAAAACAACCCATAGAAAATTTACCAAGTGAAGGCCACCTTCTTCTACTTCCTCTTCATCGACCGCTGTCGCGGGGGGGATTTCTTCACCTAAGATAGCTTTTGCCACCTCCAAAACCATTACCTCCTCGGGAGGGACCGCTTCGGGCTCACCCGCCCTCACTACGCGAACGGCACGGCGGCATTTTCCACGAGAACCTTTACCTTGTTCCATGGAAGATTTGAGAAGAAGGCTCAGAATGGAGGGAGTTTTGAGAGATAAGAGAAGAAAGAAAGTCTGTAAGAAGGATGAAGGTTGTCGGAAAGCTTCGAGATGGCCAGAATTTGAGAAGGTAGCCGGAGGATCGAAGCCGCCGGAGGATCGAAGAAAGGAGGGTGATCGCCGGAGAAGGAGAAGAGATCGCCGAAAGAGACAGCTTTGGGAGAATGAGGAGAGGGGAGCTCAGGTTCGCGCAGCTTTTGTTTGGAAAGCTTAAAATGCGTCGACGGACAGCAACGCCATTCAAAGCACATAAACTGAGGCGGCAAAGAAAAATTTTGAAATTGCTTGAACCGCGTCCACATATCATGACGCGTTTCAGGTTAAACCGTCAATTCTTGTCAGAGTCGTACTACGATTAATGATTAACCGCGTCCAAGGTACACGACGCATTTCAGTGGATTAATTACGGGATTAATGCCAGAAGCTTCGTGTGAAGATTTTACATGATGAATGAAGCTGATGTTCCACAATGTAACTATAAGCTCAGTTGCTTCAAAGCCTTTATCAGATTCCAACACACGCTTCTTAATTGGAGAGATGTGGGAAAACTCTAGGAATTCATGACGAGGCATGCTGAGCTGAGTATAGCAGCGATGAGGATTATACAGTACAAACTCAGTTGCACCAATCAATCGTAGCTCTGCACCAGCTGCATGACGTACTCATATTGGTTTCCCTACAAGAGCAAGTGGAGAAGAATAAAATCCGTATGATGGCATGGTCTTTAGATAAGCTCACCAATCAACTCGAGTCTTAAGTTTAGGCACTCGGTTGATCATTCCTTCATTGAACTTCACGATATTGGAAATATGAAAGATTGAACTATTTTGATATATCTGAGATGGTCTTGCAGAATTTCTAGTGTGATATTTGAACTTGAAGTGCAACTCAACCCACAGAGCGAAGAGAAGCATGTAACCATGAGGAGGCTGACCTATAGAGGCTACAGAAAGCCCACTATAGAGATAGGCTAGGATCGTCGTGCTAATCTGTTTTCCTTCAAAGATCTCGCAAATTGCACTAACTTGATCATCCTCCAGAATATTGTCTTGGGCAGGAAAGAATAAAACTCCAGCTAGGTATGTGGTGAACGCCTTCATCACGTTCTCAGTGTCATCTTCTTTAAGTTCCTCAATCTCATACAAAGTCCACTCTGCCAGCTTTACAAGGTTAATCCCTTTCTTAGTAAGGCATCCTTGAACTTCCTTTAGATCTTTCATGATCTTCATCAATAATTGTTGACCTGTGATCTTTTCCCTCATAAGAGCCATCTTGTTTAAAATCAGTTCATAACTATTCAGCTTGATCTTAGGAAGGCCCAGTAGAAGTTCGGCTTCTTTAAGGAGTATAGTGGATTCGAATTCGGCAAAGAGGAAAGTGTGGGTTTGTGGATGCCACAATTCAATTAGAACACCCATCATTGCCTAATCCACGTTTGAACTCTTATAGTGCTTTGCATGGATAACTAAATATTGGATATTCCACTTGGAAACATAAAAAATACATGGAGATAGTGATATTTTTCGTAAGCTTCCGAATCCAAAGAAGGGAAGAGAATTTTCTTGGACCAGGAAAAAGATGATATGCCTAGATAAATAAAAGAGAATTGCTATAATTCCGTGAAGAACATGAAGAACGTGAAGAAAATGAAGGAAAAGGGAATTGAAGAAGAAAAATTGAAAGAAAGAGAAGATTTAACTTACTTGAAAGTTAGGATCTCGCCCACTAAAATGATCTTTAACCTCGGAAAGCTTCTCAAGCATCTTTCTCATCCTTTTGTTTGAAGAATCTATCTTGTTCTTGAGCTTTTTCCCTTTGAAACCTTGCTTTCTCTTAAACTTTGGAGAAAATCCCTTACCTTGATCTCTAGATTGTGTTTGAATTTGCCTTAATATAAGTTAAGAAAGCCTATCTATAGAGATTTGCGATTGTAAAGAGCCTTTTCCGAATTAGAGAAGGGATATGCATGAAGAGAGTTAGAATCCGGATTGAACACAGCAAAAACCTGTTTCTACGACTTAAATGGTGTCGGTGAACAGCGACGTTATTTGATCTATTATAATGGCGTCGGCACGACACGACGCGTTTCAAGATTTTCTGTTATTTACCCGAAATTCTATGTTTATCTATATTTGATGCTTAATTGAGTATTTGCTTGAAGTTATTGAGTGCAGGGAATTCAAGGAAGTGACTACAAAGCTGAAATTCTCAAGAAGGTCCCACTGTGGGAGTTTATGAGTCCTGACCGTGGCTAAAAAAACAGTTATCTCTATCCTTGTATTATTTCATGTAATCGATTTGCATTGGCATTTACTATATGATAAATAGTTATTAGATATATCAAGGACCTTGTGGTTTTGATGAAACTGGAATTTGATTTCCCCTTCAATAAAAACTATGATAATTCCAGAGAATTCTTAATCACACGGATAGGCCATTTGATTATTAATTAACGAGGACGATGGTTCCGCTTTTATGAAACAGTGCGTGGACAAACGAGCTTCGGCTTAGCATTGAATCACATAATTTGTATCTTGACTTATTAATGACAATTTAACAATATTATCCTTGATTAATTTGTATTTTATTTGATTTTATATTTTTCTTTTAGCCCAACATGCATCATGTAGGACTTTGATATAATTATAATAAGAATTAATTCTTGATTAAACTTCAGACCAGTGATCAAATAATTCCTGACATGATATGAAATATTCCATTCTGAATTGAGCATCTTGATTATCTTTGAGGTTCGCTTGAAGATATCCTTAGAATTCTATCCTTTCTTGAACTCTTTATCCAACATTTCTTGTTTCCTTTTAAGATCCATCATGGTTGCAGCACTTCTACATTGGCTGGTAACCGCTCCCCATGATGAAACCTACAAGATTTGTAACCTAGAGTACTTCCCAATTGTGGATGTTGATTGACTTTATTTTATTTCCTTGTCTATCTCATCCAGACAGGATTGATTCTATTGATCTCTTTCAAGTTATCTTCATTGATTATTTTGAGAAAAATTCCCATAATATGATGTTGAGAGCGTGTCTCATCACACCTTGGCATCACCTTTTCTGTACATTCCATTGCATTTCACTCCCTTACAAAGATAATGCCATAGTGAGGCGGTTGTAGACACGCTAATTTTGATATCATTTTGAGTAAATTTCATATCATATAATAATGTCTCAAAATGGTCTGATATTTAATCATTAGTTAATTTTTATAATTTTTACTGAAATAATTATCTAAATAACATCGAGTCAAGACAGACATCATTTAAGTTTATTAATGAAATTCATTTTAATTCAGATTTTTAATCAAATATGAACAATTCTAAAAGACGTCGGCCTATGTAGACGCCATTTAGGGTTTTATTTCTATTTTGATTTTTTATTTATTTTTTAATTAATTTGTTGATTAACTAAATGACGCCTTTTGAGCACGATGCCATTTGGGTTTCCTAATGATAATGGTTTCTTGTTTCCGAGTTTATCTTTATCTTAATTAAGCTAAAAGACGTCTCTCTTGGACGACACGTTTTAGTTAATTACAGATAATGATGAATTAGCCTGTGTTTATCTATTTCCTGATTGGATTGCCTTCAAACTCTTTCATATTAATCTGTAAGTAACCGCGGATGTGCATGAGACGACTACTTCCAGGAGTCTTGAAAGAATAGCTTCGTCCTTTCTTCATCCATCTTCATCCTTCAAGATCATTCAAGAACCAAGGCTTCCAAGGGCCATCCAACTTAGTCTTCTCAATTAATTCCTTAATTAATCTCTGCATATTTTCATTGATCCCATCATATTAGTTTCATAATTCTATTCATGACATCACTTCATGTTATTCACACAACACTAGCATATTTTTCCAACCCACATGCTAAGGGGTTTTAAAGACCATAAAACAAGTAAGTTCATCTTGTTTGAGTTGCATGATTAGAATTCCCATTGAAATAAATACTATCTCTATTTAAGTTCTTATTAGTCTTTCTCCTCTTTTATCTCATCCTTTGCAAGGTACAAAGGAGTATCATAAGATCAAAAGGTGGGAATCAACAAAGAAGATCTAGACGATACTTAAAGTCCAATCAACATTCAAAGCAATAACAAAGTTAAAATGACTCTTTTTCTTCAACCAGCTAAAGAGAATGAATCAAGAACTTCAACATCTCCTACGTCTGAAACAGGTAAGCGATCATTCTTTATTTTTTGAAGCTTTTTAGTTAAAAGTTTTCTGACGATCACACATGGTTTTTAATAGGTTTATTTGTCACATAATCAACAAATTTTCATGATAATCACACACCAAATTTGAGCACTCACAAATGTATAGCATCAAACATCTACTTTCTAATAGTGGGGAAGTAAGAATCTTTGATATGATCTTTAAAGCTAATCAACTCAGCACATATCAGATTCATGTCCTATAGTACCACAAAAATGACAAAACTTGGGCAGCTTCTCATAGGCTACTTCAAAGGTTCTAGGGATACCATCAAGCAATTTAACAGCGATATCTTTCTTCAGAGCCTTAGAGACATCGATACACACTTCAATTTTGGCATAATTACTCCATGAAACAATAACACCCGTTTAGGATTAAAATTCACGGACTTCATTATAAAACTGATAATAAAATAAATTACACATAATGAAATAATGTCATTTTATTAATAAAGAAGCAAGAATATACACAGTTAGATTGGCTTTTAGGCCACCTAAGACTAATAGGAAGGTACGACCTCAAGAGCCTTGACATAAGGATGGCCAAGGATGCTGTAGCAACCCAAAAGTTTGGATCACTAAAAATGATTTGGGAAGTCACCACCCGAATAAAAAGGTTCGGGAACCTAAAGGATTTGGAAAAATATGCTAACAAATTTGACTCCAAGGCTAAGTCTTAACAGAGGTTATGGATTTGTGTTTCGGATAACTGTATGGAAGAGGTTAGGCACCCCCACACCTCTAAAATTGGTCTCTATTAATTCAACCAACTTTCTAACAAAACGAACATTACCAACTACTGATAGGATCTCTTTTGTAAAGACACCAACTTACTAACAAAACGAACCTTATCAACTTGTGATAAGATCCCCTTTATAGGAGGGGCACTAACTTACTAACAAAATGAACTTTACCAACTGGTGATAAGATCTATTTGTGAAGGGCTTAAAAAAAAAGATAAAAAATAATCAAGAGAGAAAAGAAAAGAGAGGAAGATGATTATGTCGCTAACCTCCACCGACTATCTCATGATTCAATAGCATTTGAATGGGTCAGAACTTAGACTCTATGACTTGGGCTAGGGTCTCTCTTCCTCTTGGATTTCTAAAGCTTGTAAAAGATGGTCTCCTTGCTCTCTCCCTAGCTTGAAGAAATGAGTGAGATGAAATGTTTTATTTATAGGTGAATAGATGACATAGTAATCTTGATGATATGGCAACACAAACTTGAATTAAGGAAGATCAATGGATGAGAATGGTTGATGTAATTTGGATGAGACATATCATTAGTTCTTTAAAAGAAATGAAGAAAAAGTCCAAAGAGAAGGATATGTAAACATGTTTAACTTTTAACTTGGATGGAAGAGGATGTGATATTTCATTGATTCTTTAAAAGAAGTGAAGGAAAAGTCTAAAGAGAAGGACATGTAGGCATATTTAACTTTTGACTTGGATGGAAGAGGATGTGATTTTTCATTGGTTCTCTAAAAAAAGTAAGAAAAGTCCAAAGAGAAGGATATGTGGGTATGTTTAACTTTTTACTTAGATGAAATTGTAGATGGGATTTTTCATTGGCTCTTTAAAAGAAGTGAAGGAAAAGTCCAAAAAGAAGGACATGTGAGCATGTTTAACTTTTGACCTGGATGGCGTTGTAGATGGACCAGGCTACTGTTGGGCCATGGGGCCATTGGGTTACAGTTGGACTATAAAACCATTGGACCATTGGGCCACAATTGAGCCATAAGGCCATTGGGCTATTGGACTATAGTGGATGGATTAGTTTACTTGGATATGCTGGACTTTTTGCATTTGGGCTATTCGAATGGACTTATAAGTCTTGGATATGTCTATATAGATTTTTAACATTGGATTCTCTTTAAATGGACATCTATTGAGTATTCAATCTGTGTCCATTCAGAATAGGGTGTCTATAGTTGCCTCTCTTCAAGCGATATTGTGAAGCAACTGAAGGTTGAAGCTACTAGACGCCATTTTTAATTTACAAAATAGAATGTTGAAGTATCTTTACGAAATAATGGCTACGATCCTTTAAGCATAACAAACATTTTATGCTTTCGCAATCAATGTAGCTACTTGTTGTCATGTTATAGGCTTCGCCATTCCTTCAAAGATATTACCACTTTCAAATCATGTGATTTACTGTTCTTGTTCAAAAGAATGTCCATGGAGTTTGTTAGCTTTCAATATCTGTCTTAAAACCCTTTTCTGAAAAGACATGTGGAGTCTTACAGATAGACGTACAGGCTTTTTTTTTTTTGGAATAAATAAGAGAAAATAAAAAAATAAAAATAGAAAGAATAAGATGATGTACGTACCTGACACACTATCTTGAAACCTTCTTGAGGTTGAATCCATCACCAGTGTAGAAGAAGAAGTGAACTTTTAATCTGGTTACTCACTTTTTTCTTTTTTTTGAAAGATTACTTGTGGATTTTATTGTCTCAGAACCTTTCTCATATGTCATCAAAGATTATTCAGAATTGGCTATCATCAACTGCTCCACAAGTGCTTTTTGTTTTGTTTTGTTTGTTTGTTTGTTTTATTTTTATTTTATTTTTAGATTTTTATTTTTAGAGGATTTTTTATTTTTATTTTTTTAGATTATTAGCAAAGGAAAATATTTGAAATGACTCTGAAATTGAAAATAAATTAGCAAAGGTGTATTTACATACATGTGCCTGAAGTAGAACTCTAAGAAATAACTTACTTTTCTTCAGACATAAGAATGATGATGAAGATGCTCCTCCTTACTAGTAAACCATTTAAAAGGTTATGACAGAGATGGGATTCGAAGTGCATAATTGACAAAGACTCTACTTGCATTCTGCTTGTCAAATTCCTTGTTGATTCTGTCTTCGAGGGTGATTTGCTTAGATCTTCTCTTTTTCTTTCTTTCTGCCTCATGTTCCCTTTAATAGGTGTAGCGCCGGTTAAGATTTTCATCACACCTATATTGGTATACTACGTCCTTTTAGATTTTCATAGTAACCGATCCATGATTTTACTCACAGTGTTTGAAACTTACTGTGCCCATGGTTTTTAGCTCTTCTGCCCCTAGCGTCCTTTCGGGTTTTCACTAGATCTGCTGAGGTATCCGCTGTTTTTACCCATGGCGCCTTTGCAGGTTTTCACCATGTCCTTTTCTGCTTTGGACCCTCTATCTTTTTTTTTTTTTTTTTTTTTGGAATGGACATAGAGTTGAGTGTTTCCTTGTTGCCCGTCAAGAGTAATGTATAACAGTTAACCTTTTTAAAATACCAATATAACTAAGTTTCAGAGGATTCTTTAGGATTTGGTGATCTTCACATCTCTTTCTTTCTTTGACTACAGGAAGAATATTTAGAGAGTTGATGACAAAAGTTTTTAAGATGTTGGAGAAACTTTCAACACTAAGAATTTTTTTTTTCCTCTTTGTTTTCTCTCTTTCTTTCTTTCTCTCTCTCTCTCTCTTTTTAGACAAGGTACTTCTAAATGAGTTACATCGGAATGTACATATATGGAAGGCGGGTTTGACGTATATATGTGCCAAAGAAATGATACAAGATGTAGATGGATTTGGGTGTGGTTGTTCCTCTAAAATGTTAGCATATAAGTATTCTAAATAGAGTTAACTATCATGCATAGTACTTCTTGACATACCTGGCACTGATAGATTTAGGATGTACTTCTCCATCTATGCCCATAAGTTGAAGTACATATCCTGGATAAACGTCCTTTATGATGTAAGGACCCTTCCAATTTGATTGGAATTTACCTCTGATTTCAAGTGCCTGCCTTTTTCTGAAAACTAAATCTCCTGGCTTCAACTCTCTTGGACATATTTTTTTATCATATGCTCTAACAATTCTTCTTTGATAACATTGTGCATGACAAATAGCTTTCAGCCTTTTTTCTTCAATAAGATTGAGTTATTCATGTCTTGCTCGAATCCACTCTATTTCATCAAGCTTAGCTTCCATGAGAACTCCGAGTGATGGAATCTCCACTTCAATTGGGAGGATTGTTTCCATTCCATACACTAATGAATAAGGTGTAACCCCAGTTGATGTTCTTATGGAGGTGCGGTATGCCCATAGTCAAAGGGAGCTTTTCATGTCAATCTCGGTGTGTCATTACCATCTTATCAATTATGCGGACCAGAGTCTTGTTAACAGCTTCTATAGCTCCATTTGTCTGAGGACAATATAAAGAAGACTGGTGGTGCTTGATTTTAAATTTGCCACAAAAGTTTTTTATCTTTTCAGAGATGAAATTAGTGCCATTGTCAGTAATGATTTCACTAGGTATTCCATAACGACAGATAATTTGATTCTTCAAAAATTTGATAATATGAGAAGAAGTGATGGAAGAGTAAGATACAGCTTCAACCCACTTTGTAAAGTAATCAATAGCCACTAGTATGAATTCGTGTCCATTTGAAGATCTTGGATTGACTTTTTCAATAATATCTAGTCCCTACATAGAAAAAGGCCATGGTGTTGTGAGATTATAGAGTTCTGATGCTGGTGCATGAATCAAATTAGCATGAACTTGACATTGATGACATTTTCTAATAAAATTATAGCAGTCAGATTCCATAGTAGTCCATTGGTAACCCTGTCTGATGATTTTCTTAGCTAACATATGACCATTCATGTGCGGACCACACACACCATTATGAATATCTTCCATTAATTTTGAAGCTTCACATTCATCAATGCATCTAAAGAGAATGTTATCATATGATCTTTTATATAAATGTCCACAACACAATATAATGGCCAATCTCTAAACAGTTCTAAGGTCATTATATGATACATCTGAAGAGAAAGTTTTATCTTCTAAGTACCTTTTGATATCATGGTACCATAGAATTCTATCTTTAGAAGACATCGACTCAATTTGAAGACAAGAAGCTGGTTCTTCTTGCTTGTCTACTTGAATCTGGATGACTCCTCCTCCTGAGATGCTTGCCCATGCTGCGAGAGTTGCAAGGGCATCTGCATATGCATTCCTGGCTCTTGACATATATGTAAACTCAATCTCCTCAAATTTGTTGGTCAATTTCTCAAGATTTTCAAGATAAGGGATGATCTTTTCATCTCGTGCTTTCCATTCTTCTTCAACTTGACTTATGATGAGAAGAGAATCACCAAATACTTGAAGATGGTTAACTCCTCAATTAAGGGCCATAGTTAATTCTAAGATGCATGCTTCATATTCAGCCATGTTGTTTGTGCAATCAAAGGAGAATTTAATTGATGTTGGATATTGATCACCTTGTGGGGATTTTAGGATTGCCCCTATCCCTCTTCCATGCATGTTTATTGCTCCATTAAAGTAAACTTTTCATGTAAGCTTTTCACCATTTTCAGACGAATGCTCATTTAGCATAAGCAAAACCTCTTCATCAGGAAAATCAGTTTTGAGAGGTTCATAATCACTAATAGGTAACTTAGCCAAATGGTCAGCAATTGCCTGCGCCTTGACTGACTTTTGGGTAACGTAGGTGATATCAAATTCACTCAACAGAAGTTGCCATTTGGCAGTGCGCCCAATAAGTGCTGGTTTCTCAAAGAGGTATTTCAATGGGTCAAATCAGGCTAAAAGAATGATAGGGTATGATATCATATAATGGCGAAGCCGTTGTGTAGCCCATACTAAGGATAAACAAGTCTATTCAATGGATGAGTACCGGACTTCATAGTCTGTGAACTTCTTGCCAAGGTAATATATTGCATGTTCCTTTCTACCAGTATCATCATGTTGTCCCAAGATACATCCCATTGACTTCTGAGTAGTTGAAAGATAAAGGAAAAGTGGTTTTCCAGATTTGGGAGGGACAAGCACTGGTGGATTTGTAAGATAAGCTTTGTTCTTTTCAAAAGCATGCTGACATTCATCATTCCAACCATGAGGTACATTTTTCTTCAAAAGCTTGAAAATGGGTTTACAGATTGGGGTAAGTTGGGCTATCAATCGACTGATGTATTGTAGGCGACCCAGTAACCCTCTTACTTCTTTCTCTGTGTTTGGTGACGGCATCTCAACGATGGCCTTAGCTTTACTTGGATCTATCTCAATACCTCTTCGACTAATAATGAATCCTAACAGCTTTCCTGAAGTGGTACTAAAAACAGACTTTGCAGGATTGAGCCATAGTTTATATTTTCGAAGGTGGTCGAAGAGTTTTTTGAGACTTACCAAGTGATCTTTTGGATATCGAGACTTAGCAATCATAACATCAATGTATTTCCTGAATCTGTTCAGGTACACACAGATGAGCCTCGTAGATCTGGTAGATTACCTAGACTACCTGAACAATATGTAGAACATATCACTGAAGGTGAGTCTAAGGTAGAATATAATGAGGATGATGATCCTAAAACCTACCAGGAGGCCATAGAAGGCCCATAAGCCAGAAAATGGCGAGAAGCCATGAACTCAGAATTCTAGTCCATATACACCAACCAAGTTTGAAACTTAGAGGATTTGCCCGAGGGTATAGTACCCATCAAATGCAAGTGGAGCCCGAGGGTAAGTCTCTATTTAGTGGAAGTGGAGAACGAGCCAAAGACATATTAGAACTTATACATTCAGATGTATTTGGTCCTATGTCTACCCAAGTCATTGGTAGTTTCTCATACTTCATTACATTCACTGATGATCACTCAAGGTTTGGATACATATACTTATTGAAGTATAAATATGAAGCCTTTGAGAAATTCAGAGAATTTAAGAATGAAGTAGAAAAACAAACTGGAAAGAGTATAAAAACCATCCGATCCGATCGGGATGGTGAATACTTGAGTATTGAGTTCATTAAATACTTAAAGGATAATGATATTCTTTCTCAGCTTACACCTCCTTATACACCTCAGATGAATGGTGTATCAGAAAGGAGAAATCGCACATTAATGGAAATGGTGCGATCTATGATGAGCATGTCCAAATTACCAGTGTCCTTATGGGGATATGCACTTAGCTCGGCTATGTATATCCTAAACAAAGTACCCAGGAAATCTGTTGAAACCACTCCATATGAGATATAGAATGGAAGGAAACCAGACCTTAAACATGTTAAAGTCTGGGGATGTCCTACTCATGTTAAAAGACATGACGCAGATAAGCTGGAGTCCAAAACTGACAAATGCATATTTGTGGGATATCCAAAGGAAACTTATGGATATTACTTTTATCATCCTGGCGAGCAAAAGGTGTTTGTGGCCAAGAGAGTTGTCTTTCTGCAAGAAGATTATATTATCCAGAAGGACAGTGGGAGTAAAGTAACTCTGGAAGAAATTCTAAACCCACAAACTGGTAATAGTTTATCAAATGAACTATCAGTTTCTGAACAAGTTCAAAATGATACACAGGAACCTTGTAGGTATGAAAGAGTACCTAAACCACTAGAAAGATATGTGGGACATATTAATTTGAATGGTTCAAGGATACTCTATAATGAAGATGATGATCCTAAGACTTACCAGGAGGCCATTGAAAGTCCAGAGGCCGGGAAATGACGGGAAGCCATGAATTCTGAAATACAGTCCATGTACATCAACCAAGTTTGGAACTTGGAAGATTTACCCGATGGTATAGTACCTATCGGCTACAAATGGATCTTTAAAAGAAAGATCGGTGCATATTGACGTATTGAGACTTATTGTAAGGACTGAGGTTTCGGGTTCAGTATTCGGGTCGGGTTCGGGCCGGATCCCCTGGTTTGGACCCTGAGGGGTCTTGAGAATTTTGACTGAATGACGTCTGCACTGCACGACGCCTTTCAAACGGCGTCTTACTTGGTGGACGCCATTTAAGTCTGTTGCGGTTGTGCCACGTGGGTGCCCCGTGGGCGGGTTTCGGGCCGCGAGAGTACAACCCCTGTCTTGTCGTCTGAACGGCGTCCGTGATGGATGACGCCATTCAGACTGCGACCCTGCGATGTCAGTGTACGGTGCCGGTGTTGTCATCTGAACGGCGTCCGTGGTGGTCGACGCGTTTCAGAGCGCTGTCAGTACGGCCCGTCCTGTCATCTGATAGACTTCTGTCTCGGTCGACGCGTTTTAGCCAGTTTCATATTGACCCCGCGAGCCTCCCCTTCTTTCCCTCATTCTCACCTTTTCTCTCTCTCTCCTCGCCCTCTCCGCCCTCTCCGGCCCTCTCTTCCCCTTTCCCTTCCTCTTCTTCCTCTTCCACCACTCCAACACCTCCCTACCTCTCACCTCTACCACCACCACTTCCTTCGCGGCGTTCCATTCTCCGGACGGCGGCCGACGTCCCGGCAGAGTGGCGACGTCCTCGAGGGTACCGGCGGCGGTCTGCGGTGCGGCGGGTCAACGGCACGGAGCCTGGAGGAGTTCAAGAACCAGTAGGGGGACGAACCTTGCGTGGATTGTACACGTTTCATTCGTAGTTTCCATGTGATGCATGATGTGTTTGGGGGTAGAACGAGCATGTTTAGGAGCTTTTCTTGATGGGGATGAGGGTTTCTGTGAATGTGGATTTGTGATGGTTTAGCTTGCCCCTCTTCCTCCTCCGTTTGGTTTGATTTTGGCACATTTGGGGGTGAAAAGGGAGCCCTCGGGCTGAGGACAGAACTCTGTTTCTGGCGCTAAAAGACGTCATGTATGGACGACGCCTTTTAGAAGGACGTCGGGCCATCATGACGCCTTTTAGACAGAAATCGCTCCACCGAGTCTCTGTCAGTTCGGAGAATCTGGCGCTAAAAGACGTCATGTATGGACAACGCCTTTTAGAAGGACGTCGGGCCATCATGACGCCTTTTAGGCAGAAATCACCCGATTAAGGTTTTCTGCAAATTCCGGATTTTGGTGTGAATGGCGTCTGAGGACGCTGACGTCTTTTAAAGGGCGGCTTCCTAGGACGACGTGTTTCAAGACATAACCTGAGGTCGGGTTTTAATGAACCAGTTTGAGGGACTTGAATGGCGTCAGCCTCGGTCGACGCGATTCAAGACAGAACTGCATTAACTCTAGTTATTAACACATGTTTCACGGTTGGATGGTTCAAATGCATACTTTAATTGTACATCAAGGCGGAGGTTTACTGTGTGAATGGAATCATGTCATGTGTGTGTGTGCTTATACGGATATGGAATTGGAACAGCTGTGGTTTACGTTGTCACCTTGTGCCGATGGGGCAGGGCCTTGGTGTCTGTGAGGCATTGTTGCCGTACCGGTGGGGGGATGGTACATGTTGTGTTTTCATCTATGGCTGAGGGAAGCAGAACCACCTTGAGCCCGTCGGGCCGGAGTAGCCGGTGCGCTATCCGAGGGGTTGCTGTTTGGTCTCAGCAGGTCGGAGTTTCCCTGTTTGTCGTGACAGCTTCTGGCGCGTTTCTTGCTGTGGAGCTGGTTGTGGTACTGTTGGAGTTGTTTTACCCCTTAGCCACTGGGCCTGATGTGACCTGTGATCAAGGTTACGAGTGGTCCCTTCGCCCTTTGGCCTGACGCAGCCCGGGAGGTTAGGGTTGTGGGTAGTTCCTATAGCTTCGGCTTGACGAGGGTTTCGCCGGTCCCCAGGGCCCTCCTGAAGCGCCGAGGCCGGGCGTGGAGGAAGTCCGGTCGGTAGGACAATAGTCTAGACTACTTGTGTGCACACGTAGCTGGGCAGTGGTGGTTCACTAGTCCCAGCTAGTCCAAGTTTGACTCACTGCCTCACCCTACGGTGCCCCAGAACACTATAGGGGCGGACAGGCGTGAGTGTTGGTGGTGTTGTGAGGCGACGTTTGTCTGACGGTCGACAGTATGGTTTGGTCGCTTCGTGGACCTTGGTTATGAGTCGTGGCTTTGTGTTGGGTTCTTCGGATTACTTAGAACTGTTCTTGCTACACTGCTTATGCGTACGTTTCATATCAGGTTTAGGAGCTATGTTTACTGCTTTATTTAATTGCCATATCTCTGTATTATTGCACTTGTGAGTGTGTGAGTGGGAGGTGGGGGATCGGATGATCCCTACTGAGCCCAATTCTGGTGTGGCTCACTCCCTGCGGTTTCAGGTGTGGACCTCGTGGCGTGTGGCGGCGTGTGGTGTCTCCTTGGTGTGCGGACCAGCAGCTATCTTAGTTCCGGGGTATGCCCCGATGTTGTTGTACTTTGCTTCTGCCTGTACTTATTTAATTTGTTGGACCATGTAATTATTGTTGGACTGTATACGGACATTGTTTATCTCTTTCCTGCGCACTTGTACTCTCCTTGTAGTCCGTGAGATTGTTATATTTAGCCTTGTTTAACGCTTACTCCTGTAGATGTGTTGTGTGAGATCCGGGTGTGAACCCGTAGTTAATGGGCCGACATCCATTTAGTGATCGGGTCTCCGGTCATAGGATGGCGGGTCGTTACACTTATAAAGCAAAATTAGTGGCGAAAGGCTATCGTCAAAGATAAGGTGTTGACTATGACGAAACCTTTTCACCCGTTGCCATGATTAAGTATATCAGAATTCTTCTCGCCATTGCTGCCTACCATGATTATTAAATCTGGCAGATGGATGTGAAGACTACCTTCCTCAATGGAAACCTTGAGGAGGAGGTGTATATGATACAACTAGAAAGATTCACATCCAAAGAATCTCCAAATATGGTATGCAAGTTGCAGAGGTCCATTTATGAACTAAAGCAAGCTTTCCGAAGCTGGAACATAAGATTTAATGAGGCGATCAAATCTTATGGCTTCATTAAGAATAAAGATGAGTCCTGTGTGTACAAGAAAAACAATGGGAGCGCAATCACATTTCTTATTCTTTACGTTGACGACATCCTACTCATTGGGAATGACGTAGAAATGATGTTATCCGTAAAGATATGGCTGTCAAAGAACTTCTCCATAAAAAATTTGGGAGAAACATCTTACGTATTAGGAATACGGATCTATAGATAATCAAGGAATACGTATTAGGAATCTTGATGATGTGACAACATAAATTTGAATCAAGGAAGATCAATGGATGAGAATGGTTGATATAATTTGGATGACACAATCATTAGTTCTTTAAAAGAAATGAAGAAAAAGTCCAAAGAGAAGGATATGTAAACATGTTTAATTTTTGACTTGGATGGAAGAGGATGTGATATTTCATTAGTTATTTAAAAGAAGTGAAGAAAAAGTCCAAAGAGAAGGACATGTAGGCATGTTTAACTTTTGACTTGGATGGAAGAGGATGTGATTTTTCATTGGTTCTTTAAAAGAAGTGAAGGAAAAGTCCAAAGAGAAGGACATGTGGGCATGTTTAACTTTTGACTTGGATGGAGTTGTAGATGGAATTTTTCATTAGTTCTTTAAAAGAAGTGAACGAAAAGTCCAAAAAGAAGGACATGTGAGTATGTTTAACTTTTGACTTAGATGGAGTTGTAGATGAGCCATTGGGCTACTATTGGGCTATGGGGCCATTGGGTTATTAGGCTATGGTTGGGCCATAAAACCATTGGGCCATTGGGCCACAATTGAGCCATGAGGCCATTAGGCTATTGGACTATGGTGGATGGAATAGTTTACTTGGATATGCTGAACTTTTTGCATTTGGGCTATTCGAATGGGCTTACAAGTCTTGGATATGTCTATATGGATTTTCAACATTGGACTCTCTTTAAATGGACATCTATTGGGTATTTGATCTGTGTCCATCCAGAATAGAATGTCTACAGATGCCTTTCAAGGATGGATCAATCTCAAGGATGTGAAACTCGGTGGTGAGGGAGACTTGGCCCAATTCCACTTTCAGGGTGACCATACCCAACGGTGCCCTCGTAATATTGTCATATGCTATAATAGAAATAGGGGATGGCATCAACTCTTTCTCTGGGATCTTGCATAGCTTGAGAGTATTGGGAGGCAACGCATTAATAGAGGCGCCAGTGTCAATCAAACAATTATCTATTGTAGTCTAGCTAATGTTCACAGAAATACTCAAGGCCATATCTTGGACTGCAAGAGGTGCTAGTTGAAAACTATGGAATGAGATGGAAGGTTGATCACTCATAGGTGTCAGAACAGAAGCAATCTTCTCCACTGGGAAGTCCTCATTAACCATGGCCTCTTCTACAAGTATCTCATTAGAGCCTCTTGATAGGACCGTAATCTCTTGATCGGCTCCAAGATGGAGATCCGAATTGGAGTCTTATCTAGGTGTTTCAACAAATCACATTGTGTCCTAGGTAAACGCTTTGTATAGTGGCTTGTTCTTCTTGATTATGTTGTGGTTGGTTGCCTTGAGTGGTAAACTAAGGGAACACTTTATGAAAAATCATCCTGCTTCAGAGTGCCAAAGGTTGGGACTCAGTGGAAGAAGAGGAGGAGGATGCTTCCGCAGAAGTGAATGGTGCAGTAGATAAGGGTTTAATAATGAGGGGCTTGTTTGGTCATAGGAGACTGGGTGTGGATGGCTTTGGCGTGGAGGAAGGTGTAGAAACACGGATGAGAGGTCGCGATAATGGAGTGGTAGTGGGCTTTGGTGGCGAGACAAAAGGTAAAACCTTGGCTCGGTAACTTGTGGAACACACAAAGGAATCAACCTCAACATGCCAGTCTTGCCCTCTATCTACTTTAGGTTGCATGTGGGTGAAGATGGGGACAACCTGCTGGTTTTGCTAGTGTTCCAGAAGAGGGTTCTATATAATGCCCATGTCCGGTTACTGTGGTGCCGCCTGCTGAGCCGGCGCCTATTGAACTAGTTGCTATTGTTGTTGTTGTGGTCTCTTAGCTTTCAGAGCAGAGATATACTTCCTCATCTCCTCCCAATCAATTCTCCTTTGGTCATTGAGGTCATGTACATAATCATTATATTATAAGTAGACATCAATGGTATGACCAGGTTATCTATGAAACACACAATATCTTGTCTTGCCTACATTTTGAGGTCATACCGTTCTCTCCTTTGCCAGTGTGAGGGCATTGGCAGCCATCAAGCCATTAAACATATCAGACAGCAACTCAGGTAGAGGCTGATATTAGGTTCTCTTTGGCCCTGGGGGTTTTCTTTACTAGTTGTAGTTGGTGGAAGGGGGGACTTGATTATAGTTCTGTTGGGGAACTTGTGGAGTTGGAAAGTTGTTGTGGGGTAATGAAGGAGATTGTTGGCCTTGATGTTATCTATACGTGTGCTGCTGGGGAAACTTTTGATTGTTAAACTAGGGAGCTTGACTTCTAAGGAATGAAGGGTTGTTCATAGAGTTGACCTGCTTATAGGTAATGGTACCTTCGGTGGTGGCTCCTTGGTTGGAGGAATTAAGGACGGTGTTGACTTTTCTAGGTGGTGATCTATTTAGCTTGGGTAGCTCAAACATGGTCATGAATGAGGTGTCTTTGAGTGCTGTCTAAAGATAACTTGCCCTCTTATAGAGCTCATAGACGATCTTGTACTGTGGGTTAGAGTTGGCAATGATCATTTTCACTTGTTTAGATTCAGACGAATGGTCCTTCATCTTCTTAGCCATAGATCGCCTTCTATCAGCAAAGGTGGTGAAATCCTCATCAGTCTTCATCTTCTCGACCACCAAGTCCGTTACTAAAAGGGATGGGCCAACTCTATGCTTATACGTTTAGAGAATTTTTTTTTGAACAACATCAAAATCTCCAACCTCGGACAGTTCCAACGAGAAGAACCATTCCAATGCGGCACCATCTAGTGATCTTCTAAACAAGAAAGCCAGAGACCTTTTGTCACTCTGTCAGAATGAGAACTCATAGAGAACATCCTTCAAATGAACGAACGGGTTCTCTATCCCAGTGTACATTCTATAGACTGCCATTTTGATTGGGGCAGATGGGAGGCTGGGAGAACTATAACTGAGATTTCAGGCGTCGCTGTTGTATCAACCAGCTTCTTCAAATTTGTGTATTGTTCATCCATCTAATTAAGCTTAGAAAGGAGAGCCTAAGTCAATGGGTCATTCTGAGGTGATCGGGTTTGGAACTATGGAAGCCTTTTAGACCCTTGGGGTAGTACTATGGACATGCTAGGCAGTAGGGTTTGTCAGCAAAGTTTTTACCCTCTACAGAGGCCTTTTGGATCATAGGACTCTCGGGTCTTGAAAGGTACTTGAATGTGGACTGTTGTTAACCTGCCTGTTGTCGAGAAGAGATATGGAGACCCTCCATGCCTTGAATGGGGCCTTGAATGAGAGTCTGAGTAGATTGATTTGGTGATTCAGAAGAGAGGATGGGTGCCTTCCCTTTAAGGATTGCTTGGATTGCCTCAACTTGTTGAGGGTCCAGATGGGAAGCGAGAACGCCTAAGGCAGAGACAAGGTCTGCTAGCGAGGTAGAAGATGAATGCTCATTGGTATCTTAAGTCTCATTAGTAGAATTCGAGTTGGTTCAGAATCAAAAGCCTGGACCTGAGACTAAACGTAGTATTCGCAAGTGGGATTGTATTGAAGTTCTTTAGGATTGGGTTGAGGTTGATGGAAGGAATCATGAGTATCATCTTGATAGTCAAAAATATTATCATATGCAGACAGCTATTCTACACAATTATACCATAATGAAGCACCATGTTTGCAAATAATTAGTAATGTGTTCCAAAGCAATTTTGCACAACGATATCAAACAAGTGGATGCTTACGTTGATTTGTATTTCCTATTCAATTAGGTGAGTTTTAACAAGGGACAATGCACTCAAGTAGGTGGAATCCTAGTCTCAATTCGATGACCACCGTTATTCTTTATCGCTCAACTCACAACGAATGGGCAATCTATCTCGATACTTCAAAGGTACAACTAACCCGATAAGCAAGGAGGGATTTCCTTACTGTTGGGGACTTACGAAGGTCTTAACGCGAGTGAGTCTGGTCCAAGAGGGAGGGACTGCCTAAATCGGAGAGACTTTGTAACGACCCGCCATCCTATGACCGGAGACCCAGTCACTAAATAGATGTCGGCCCATTAACCGCGGGTTCACACCCGGATCTCACACAACACATCTGGAGGAGTAAGCGCTAAACAAGGCTAAATATAACAATCACACGGACTACAAAGATATAACAAGTGCGCAGGAAGGAAGATAACAATGTCCGTATACAGTCCAACAATAATTACATAGTCCAACAATTAAATAAGTACAAGCAGAAGTAAAGTACAACAACATCGGGGCATACCCCGGAACTGAGACAGCTGCTGGTCCGCACACCAAGAAGACACCACCCGCTGCCAAACGCCACGAGGTCCACACCTGAAACCGCAGGGAGTGAGCCACACCAGAATTGGGCTCAGTAGGGATCATCCGATCCCCTGCCTCCCACTCACACACCCACAAGTGCAACGACACAGATATATGACAATTAAACAAAGCAGTAAACATAGCACCCAACCTGATATGAAACGTACGATAAGCAGTGTAGCAGGAACAGTTCTAAGCAACCCGAAGAACCCAACACAAAGTAACGTCTCACAGTCAAAGTCCACAAAGCGACTGAACCACACTGTCGACCGAAGTCAAACGTCGCCTCACAACACTACCACCACTACTCACGCCTGTCCGCCCCTACAGTGTTCCGGGGCACTGTAGGGTGAGGCAGTGAGTCAAACTAGGACTAGCTGGGACCAGTGTGCCACCACTGCCCAGCTACGTGTGCACACAAGCAGTCTAGACTACTGTCCTACCGACAGGATTGCCTCCACGCTAGGCCTCAGCGCTTTAGGAGGGCCCTGGGGACCGGCGAACCCCCGTCAAGCCGAAGCTACAGGAACTACCCACAACCCTAACCTCCCGGGCTGCGTCAGGCCAAAGGGCTAAGGGTACCACTCGTAACCTTGATCAAAGGTCACATCGGGCCCAGTGGCTACAGGGGTAAAACAACTCCAACAGTACCACAACCAGCTCCACAGCAAGAAACGCGCCGGAAGCTGCCATGACAAATAAGGAAAACCCCGACCCGCTGAGACCAAACAGCAACCCCTCGGATAGCGCACCGGCTACTCCGGCCCGACGGGCTCAAGGTGGTTCTGCTTCCCTCAGCCAAAGGTAAAACACAACATGTACCCCTCCTCCACCGGTTACGGCACAAAGCCTCACAGACACCATGACCCTGTCCCCATCGGTCCATGGTGACAAACGTAAACCACAGTCATTCCGATTTCCATATTCGCATAAACGCATACACACATATAACATGATGTAATTCCATTCACGCAGAAGTCCTCAGTCTCAGTGTACAACCTAAAGCATGCATTAGAACCATCCAACCGGGAAACATATGTTAAAAACCAGGGTTTATGCAGTTCTGTCTTGAATCGCGTCGACCGAGGTCGACGCCATTCAAGCTCCTCAAACAGGTTCATTTAAAGCCAGATTATTCCTTAAAACGCGTCCACCTGGGAAGCCGCCGTTTGAAACGCGTCAGAGCTCTCAGACGCCATTCACACCGAAATTCCAGATTTGCAGACCCTCAGTCGGGGTGATTTCCTGCCTAAATGGCGTCATGATGGCCCGACGTCCTTCTGAAAGGCGTCGTCCATCCATGACGTCATTTAGCGCCAGAACCCCTAACTCGTGAAACCTCGAACAGGGAGGTTTCTGCCCTAAAAGGCGTCGTACTGCCCTGACGTTCTTCTGAAAGGCATCGACCAGGCACGACGCCGTTTAGCGCCAGAAACCTGGTTCCCTGGTTCAACCCGAGGGTTTCTCCTTTAACCCCGAATACCCCGAAAAAGCCCCAAAACAGAAGGGGGAGGAAAAGAAGTTCATCCACCACAAGCATGCTACAAATCCACATTCACGAGCACGGCCATACCCACAAGAACACCCCCTAAACATGCTCAATCTAGCCCAAAACACGTCATGTCACGCCAAGGAAAACACGAGCAACACATGCAAGGTTCGTCCCCCTACCGGTTCTTGAACTCCTCCAAGCTCCGTGCCGCCGACCCGCCGCACCGCAGACCGTCGCCGGTACCCTCGAGGACGCCGCCACTCCGCCGGGACGTCGGCCGCCGTCCGGAGAATGGAACGCCGCGAAGGAAGTGGTGGAGGCAGAGGTGAGAGGTAGGGAGGTACTGGAGTGATGGAAGAGGAAAGGAAGGGAGGAAGGAGGGCGGAGGGAGCGGAGAGGGCGAAGAGAGAGAGGGTGGAGGCGAGAATGAGGGAAAGAAGGGGAGGCTCGCGGGTTCAATCTGAATCTAGCTAAAACGCGTCGATCGAGGCAGACGCCAATCAGTCTGACAGGACGGGCCGTACTGACAGCGGTCTGAAACGCGTCACTCTCCACGGACGCCGTTCAGACGACAGGACAGGCCGTACTGACAACGCTCTGGTGCCGTACCCTGACATCACAGAGGTCACAGTCTGAATCGCGTCGACCAACATGGACGCCGTTCAGACGCTGTGACAGGGGCCGTACTCTCGCGGCCCGAAACCTGCCCACGTGGGGCACACGTGGCACAATCAGAAAGCAGACTTAAATGGCGTCTACATAGACAGACGTCTTTTGAAAGACGTCGAGCAGTGCAGACGTCATTCAGTCAGAAATCTCAAGACCCCTCAGGGTCCAAACTAGGGGATCCGGCCCGAACCCGACTCGAATACAGAACCCGAAACCTCAGTCCTTACAGACTTACAAGCGCCAAAAAAATGTGTATGGCTCCTAGTGTGTAGGAGAGTGAGCTCCCAACCCGGATGACATGTGGCCTAAGTAGAACTAGTGGCCTCAAATGGATGAAAAAATGAGAATAACATAGAATAGCAAAGATCCAAATAACATCTGAGCAGAGGGACGTGTTTCTTGAATTACATCGTTCTGAGCCAACGTGATTCAGGGAACTAGCCATGTTCACAAGCACTCCTCCGGCAGCAAACAAACCAACTAAATCGCATTGGCCATGGTCAATGATGTTCAAAAATGCGTCTATCTAAGTCAACGTGTTTCAAAACTCGTAGCAGAAAACAAGAAGGGACACTTCCCTTCGGCCAAACAGAAGATGAAAGACACAGATTCTGGGTAATAAGCAATCAACTTAGCAATAAGGCACACTTCAACCAACCACCTTTGATCAAAACACAAGTTTTAAGTAATCAAAGAGAGAGCAAAACTTGTCGTTATGGAGGTGTGTGCACGTAGTGCACAAGGGATAAAAAAAGTAAGTAAAGTCGTGCTCGAGGAGCACAAAGGGGTGCACATGAGAGTGCAAAAGAAGGTAACACACGAGGGCATCGATATGTGAAATAGAGAATGAAAATAAAAAAGGAATCGACAAGAATTAGTACCATCGTGATCGCCAAAAAATTGTAATGTGCTCAAAAGGGTGCCGAAATATCAATTCAAAATATCATGAATAACATTAAAGAAATATATGTGATCGCCAAAGAATGAGATTCTCGAATGAAAATAAAAGTGATCATGAAATACCTTGAAATCAGGAGTATTGTGGACTTTCAACTTCTCCTTCCTCGGCCAGCCGAAGACGAAGAACCTCCCTTTGATCTTTCACTCTCTTTAAAACAACCACAAGATAAAGCTTTGTGTTCCTTTGAAATCCTCCTTCCTTCCTCCTCGGTTCCTCGCAAGAAACAAAACAAACAACAAAGAAGAGGTGATTAAAGCTTGAATGAAGTGTAGCATCTATTCTAAAAAGAAAGAAAACATGCAACTTCAACAAGAAACTCACTTGTTTTGGATGTTTTTTAAACCCCTACATTGCTAGGGAAGGGATAAAAATGACGTAATGCTAGTAATCGGTGTGTGTGTGTGTGTGTGTGTGTGTGTGTGTTGGTGATGATCATGATGAATACTTGTAATTAGAGTTGAAAGCAAATGAAAGAACTAAGAAAATGAGGAGAATTGGCCCCTCCAAAGCCACCCGAACTTCTAAGACCCTCCAATGGTAGAAGAAGTGTCGTGGAAGAGGAAGAAGAAACTTTGAGGATGACGTCCACGTTCTTAGAAAGATAACACTCTTCTCACTTGGGTAGAGCTCACAAATCGCACATCGGCCAACTTCCTTGAAACCCCAAAGAGGTGAACTATATGTAAAGTGAGTTTCTTGGGCTACAAGACCTCATAAAACACTCTAAAATTTGCGTTAATCTTTAAGGAAAGGTTTCCACCTAAGTAGATACCTTCAAAGATAGAAATTGTTGGTTTTCAAATGGATCTAGGCCTTGTGGACTATGCAACTGAATTGCGTTGGCTCAAGGCAATGTCTTTTAGAATTGCGTCCACTAGTTCGGATCTTTTAGAGGGGTCAATTAAGAAAGATAATCATGAGAAAATTCAAAGATAATTATGGAAAGTCTAAAACATGTCAACCATACACGATGCCATTTAAATTCATATCAAATCAATTAAAAATCAAATTAGTAATTGATTAGGATAAGAATTTTGAAACACATCAACCATGGACAACACCATTTAGCCAAATCGCGAACCGATTAGAAATTGGATCAAAATTGATTTGGACAAGAAATCTAAAGGACGTTGACCGACGGCGACATGAATTAGGAATTTGACCGAATTTCAAGAAAATAGATAAAAATCAATCCCATGATCAAACCAAAGACCATGTTTGGGGCATCACAAATATAACATGAGATTTACTCAAAAGTGAACTAAAAATTAGCATGCCTACACCAGTGTCATTGAGAGGTTAATTTGTCCCCCCGCGGTCACAGACTGTCCACTGAAGCCATAATTGGGAGAGTCTGAACCCTCTACATGCTCGTCAGGTTTGCATCGAGTTGTCGGAAGCAGTCAAGGAAGATAATGTCCAACAAGCTCCCGTTATCAATGAAGACCCACTTGATGTAGTATTATGCAATATCAACTTCTATAACTAGTGCATCATTATGGGGAAAACTAATACCTTGCATATCCTCATCGGTGAAGGTGATCGGCTCCTTCGTCGGGAGAGGATGGTCGATGGTAGCGACTTCCCATGTCACTCTTTGAGTTTCGGTGGCATAGCTTTGCCTCCTCTTGTTACTGTCTCCACTGCCCAACACCCCTCTATAGGTCACATGGATGACTAGCTCGAGTTGTGTGGGGCGGTCATGGTTGCCCGAGGGTGGACACTAGTCTTTGCATTGTTGCAGTTCTTGGCCGGGCTCCCCCTTCCCGCCATAGACAATGTACTTTTTTAGATATCCCTATCAGATGAGAGCTTCTATCTCCCACCAGAGGTCATGGGACTATGATGTAAAGTGGCCGTACTCATGGCGGAAAGAACAAAACTTCCCTATCTTTTCAGCTCCATAGATCAACTTCATCTTCTTTTACCAACAGATGTAGCCTTCATCTTTGACTTCCTAGAGAATCCAGTTGATTGGAGTATTCAAAAGGGTGTAGTTCTCTTCCTGCCATCACGTCGATTTTTAACCTACTCTCGACATCAGTCCTTGGCTAGCCATCTGCCTCGGTCGCGATTGGAATGCCTCTTGTTCTATCCAGATGCAAGTGGCTCCTCGGGTTTGTCTTCCACTTCGAGGCGCTGTTGAAGGGTCTTATAGGCCCAGAGCAATTCATCATTGTTGATGCACAAATTGACCTTTCGCACAAAGTCAGGAAAGTCGACAGGGAGTTCCTTACTTAACTCCGAGTAAGCTTGTTGGCTAGTAGCTTCGGCAATGAAACATTGGGCAGCGGTGCGCACATCCAGATTTGGGATTTTCAAAGTTGCTTCATGGAAGCAAGCCCAATATTTTCGAAGTGACTCATCCTTCTTCTCATGCAAAGAGGACAACGTGGCGGTTGTTACTGGCATATGCCTACTAATGGCAAAATTATCTGAAAGGACCGCTGCAACTCTTGAAAATTGTCAATGAAATTTGGCTTAAGTTGGTTGAACCATAGCCAGACATTTCCTTCCAGTGTTGTAGGGAAAGCTCGACACTTGATCTTGTCCGGCACATTCAGGAGAGAGAACGTGCTCTCGATCGCCTGTCAATGGTCATCTCGATCTTTGGTTCCATCATACGTCTTCAAGTTGGCATCTGTAAGTGTGGGGGCAGGGGTTCCTCGTGGACCCTCCTGGTGAAGCAAAAGCCTTGGCTGCCCAGGGTCACCCAGGCTAGGCCTCTGAGCATGGCGGAGTAACTTCTTGACTCGCTCCTCGAGTCCTCGGACCTAGACTCTTTCAAGAGAGCGCCGAGTGATGATGGGACCCGCCATGTTGACACTAGAGCATGGTCGATGACCCAAAAGAGGAAGGAGCACTAGGAGTTCGTCAAAGAACCTGAAGATGACCATGAGGAGGGGCCACTCCTCCCAACGGAGGCACTGTGCATGGCGATGGTGGTATGGCGTCATGGGCTTAGGAGACACGCGGCTCCACTGTTGGCTGGGAGAGTGTCAGCCATAAGGTTGCCTCCTCCTGATCGCTCACGTGACCAGCCGCAGCCTTCTGCTGACTTAGAGCCATGATGGGAGGGGTGCTCTCCTGTGTGAGTGCTTAAAATGAGTGTGTGATTACCATGAAAAATCTATGTTGTTTCAGTGCAAAATAAACCTATTAAAAGGAAACTAAGTGATGTGATCGCCAGAAACTTTTGACTTAAAAGCTCCAAAAGAAAAAGTTTGATCGCCTACCTGTTTGGACGTGGGAGATGTTGAGCTCTTGGTTCCCCTCCTTCAGCCGACTGAAGAAAGAGAGCCCTTCCTTTTCTTTGTTCTTGCTTTGACTGCTGTTGAGTTTGTTGTTTGCTTGTTGATTTCCTCCCCTTTTATTCTTCTTTGCAAGAAAATAGAAAGAGTAATGAAGAAACGGTGAGAACTTAAGTAAAAGTAGTATCCATTCTAAACATAGTTTTAAACATGCAACTAAACATAGAAAACTCACTTGTTGGGATAGTCTTTGAAACCCCTTAATCAAATTGGTTTTGAAAATGATGCTAACGTTGTGTGTGTTGCATGGAGTGATGTGATGAAGAATGCAAGACTAATGAAGTGAAAATGCAGAAATGAATTGAAAAACTTATGTCGGTTGGATGAAGAATGGAAAGCCTTGATCTTGAATGGATGAAGATTGGATGAAGAACGGACGCCGACTTCTGGAAACAGCAGCACTTCAGCGTTTGGACATCGTTGCTTCGATCTTCAATTAACTCTTCAATCACTAACTAATCACCAACTCTAACTCTATCACCCATTCAAGATGCAGGATATTTATAGACTTCTTGGTATCCGCAGATTTACATGGAGAAATCTTAAGATTTATCCGTATTAACCAACAGATAAATACAGATTAATTCATCTTTATCTGTAATTATCTAAAACGCGTCGACCATGAACGACGCCTTTTAGATTGATTAGGATAAAGATAAACATCCGAGAAAAACTTATCTTTATCTGTATTAGCTAAAACACGTCGCCATGTATAGACGCTTTTTACACTAATTAAGATAAGGATAAACATCCGGAAGATAAGTAGAAATAACTTAGGAAACCTAAAACGCGTCGTGACGGACAAACGTCTTTTAGCTAATTAATCAACTGATTAAAATTCAAATTTAAACGTTAAAATAAGAATAAAGTATAAATGGCGTCCTCACAGGTCGATGTCTTTTAGACTTCTTCATATTTTAACTGAAATTTGAGTTAAAATCAATTTAATTAATTAACTTAAACATGTCTGTTAAACCCGACACTCAAAAAGATCAATAAAAATTAATCAATGATTAAATATCAGACCATTCTGAGGCATTATCATATGATATGAAATTTACTCGAAATGATGTCAAAATTAGCGTGTCTACAGCTGCCTCACCTTGGCATCGTCTTTGCAAGAGAGTAAAATGAAATGGAATGTACTGAAAAGGTGATGCCAAGGTGTGATGAGACACACTCTTAACATCACATGATTAGAATTTTTCTCAAAATTATTGACGAAGATAACTCAAAGAGATCAATGGAATCAATCCTGTCTGGACAAGGTAGACAAGGAAATAAAATAAAGTCGATCAACCTCCACGGTGTGGGAAGTACCCCAGGTCGTAGACACTGCAGGTTTCATCATGGGGAGCGTTTGCCAGCCAATGTAGACGTGTTGCATCCATGATGGATCTTTAAAGAAAACAAGAAATATTGGATAAAGAGTCTAAGCAAGGATAGAATTCTAAGAATATCTTCAAGCGAACCTCAAAGATAATCAAGATACTCAATTCGGAATGGAATATTTCATATCATGTTGGAATTATTTGATTAATGGTCTGAAACTTATTCAGCAATTAATTTTTATCATAATGATTTCAAAGTCCTACATGATGCATGCTGGGTTAAAAGAAAAATATAAAGTTAAATAAAATATAAATTAATCAAGAATAATATTGTTAAATTGTCATTAATGAGTCAAGATATCAATTCTTGTAATCCAGTGTTAAGCTGAAGCTCGTTTATCCACGTACCGTTTCACAAAAGTGGAACCATCGTCCCCACTAATTAACAATCCAACGGCCTATCCGTGCGATTAAGAATTCTCTGGAATTATCATTGTTTTTGTTGTAGGGGAACTCAAATTCCAGCTTCATCAAAACCACAAAGTCCTTGATATAGTCTAGTAAATACTTAACATATAATAATGCAAATGATTTACATGAAATAATACAAGGGTAGAAATAACCGTCTTTTTAGCCACGGTTAGGACTTCTAAACTCTCACAGTGGGATCTTCTTGATATTTGCAGCTTTACTCGGGTTTTTTCGAATTTCCTGCATTCAAAATCATTAATGATTCCAAACAAATATTCAATCTAAGCATCAACACAAAATTTCGTGTAAATCACAGAATTGTTGAAACGCGTCGTGTCGCGCCGACGCCATTCAATGTTAAAACGCGGCGGTTCTCCTCGACGCCTTTTACTCACAGAAACAGGTTTCTAGCTGTTCTCTACTCGGATTCCAACTCTTCCAATGCACATCCCTTTTCCAATCCGAAAAAGTCTTCCTAGGATCGCAATTCCTTCTATATAAACACCATTAAGTTGTTTCCAAGCAATCCTACCATAATCCAAAGATCCTAGGTTGAGTTTTCCTTCAAGGTTTTAAGGTTTTCCAAAGGCTCTAAGGTTTCCAAGCTTCAAGAAGGAAGAAATCCAAAAAAGATGATGAGTTCTTCAAACAAGAGGATGAAGATGTCGTTGGAGAAGATCTCCGACGTGGAGAATCACCTCATCGGAAGGGATCCCAATCTTCAAGTAAGTTGAATTAACTTCCCTTCAATTCTTCTTCTTATTCCTTCATGTTCTTCGTGTTCTTCAATTGATCTTGTTCTTCAAACTCTTCCTATTGTTTTCAGACTTATCCCACGTTTCCCGGCCCAAGGAGATTCACCTCTCTCCCTTGGATTCGTAAACTTGCAAAAAGTGTTAAGCTTTCCATGCAAGTTTTCATCTCCAAGTGGAACCTTCAAGGACTAGTGGTGCTCGCCAAACACTACAAGAGCTCGAACGTAGACTGGGCGGCTATGGGTGCCTTGATCGAATGGTGGCATCCACAAACACATACGTTCTTCTTCCAAGACTTTGAGTGTACTATCCTTTTGGAGGAGGCAGAGCTTCTATTGGGTCTCTCGAAGACCAAAGATAGGATGGCTTTAACAAGAGAAAGAATCACCGGTCAACGATTGTTGACATCAATCATGAAGGATCCTTCAGAAGCTAAAGGATGCCTTACCAAAAATGGGATCAATCTTGCAAAGCTTGCTGAGTGAACTCTGTACGAGATCGATGATCTAAGGGAGGACGAAGCAGAGGATGTGACGAAAGCTTTCGTCACATGCCTTGCCGATGCTCTATTCTTCCCTGCGCAAGACAACATCTTGGAAGATGATCAGGTCAGTGCTATCTGCGCGATCTTCGAAGGTAAATCCATAAGTACTGCACTCTTGGCCTACCTTTACAGCGGACTTTCTGCGGCATCTGTGGGTCGTCCTCCCTACGGGTGCATGTTACTCTTTGCTCTGTGGGTTGAACTTCACTTCAAATTCGAGTACTGCAAGAGGATGCCTCCAAGACCATCTCAAATTTACATGAATAGTCCGATCCACTGTATTGCCAACATTGTAAAGTTCAACGAGCACATGGTCAATAAAGTCCCAAAGCTCAAGACCCGAGCCGATTGGAGGGAGTATCTGAAGTGCATGACATCTGACATATTTGACTCTTCTCCACTCGCTCTTGTTGGAAAGCTTGTTAGGGTGCGCCATGCAGCGGGAGCGGATCTCAAGTTGATTGGAGCCACCGAGTTCGTGTTATACAACCCTCATCGGTGCCTTACTCAACTTAGCTTGAATCGTCATGAATTCCCCGAGTTCTCCTTCACATCCCCGATCAAGAAGCGTACCTTGGAATCCGACGAAGATTATGAAGCCACAGAACTTATCACCACTTTGTGGAACCTTGGCTTCAGTTATCGTGTAAAATCCTCTAAAGATAGAGATAGATGATTGAAATTTCCATACCTCCAAGGTCTTCATGAGATTCTTCCTTAAGTGTCCTCTTTCTTTCTTTCTCTTTTTGATGTAATAAAAGATTTCATTGAATAAAGAACTATTTTTCATGGCTTGAAATCCTTCTTAACTCCCTGTGATGTGTTCATGATTTTTCCTTTAGTAAAAACTGGATTTTTCCTGAAAATATGATAGTTCGGGTTCTGTTAATGCAAAACGCGTCCACTCAAATAGACGCCTTTCAACCATAATTCATTTTCCAGAAATTCAATTCAATCCTGATTTAAGCTTAAATTGCGTCTACCATACCAGACGCCTTTCAATTCTCTCTCCTACTTTTTCCAGGACTCTGCCCTTAATTCCGTAATTAATCCCCTAAAACGTGTCTGGATGAACAAACGC
Organism: Zantedeschia hybrid cultivar; assembly: GCA_030544215.1. Classification (NCBI taxonomy): domain Eukaryota; kingdom Viridiplantae; phylum Streptophyta; class Magnoliopsida; order Alismatales; family Araceae; genus Zantedeschia; species Zantedeschia hybrid cultivar. The sequence continues at coordinate 51,184,702 of JARZZO010000009.1, forward strand.
CTTTCATCATCATGCTGCGTACGGCTCTGACCAGAATTGGCGGTAACCTAAAACGCGTCAGCCCAAGTGGACGCCTTTCACTCAATTTCAAACAGCTGGTCTTGCCGCCTCAACTTGTGCGCCCTAAAACGCGTCTATCTGAGTCGACGCCTTTTAACATTTTGTTTACAGACCCGCGAAGGCCCCCTTTCATTCTCACTTTCTCCCATACTTTCTCTCTCCTCGAACTCCGGCGACCTCTGGCGATTTCTCTCTCTCTCTCTCTCAAAAACTTCCTCTTCTAAGATCATGGAGCACGGCGAGGGATCCCGCAAAGCTAAGGCGGTGGTGAAGCACCAACGGACCTCGGCAAGGGATGAAGAAGAAATCCCGGCCGAACTCGCAGAGGTAGCGGCGTTTTTAGAGGAAGAGGTGGCTCCTCCGGCGCCCGTGGCCGTGGAAGAAGGAGGGGAGGGCGACCTCCACCTGGTAAGCTTCCTGTGGTTTGAATGGGGTGAAGAAAAGAGGGAAGAAAGGGGTTCTTCAAGAACCCGGAATCGGGTCTTGAAAGGCGTCCAGACCAGGTGACGCCATTCAAAAGGCGTCATCTTGGTCCGACGTCTTTCAGGCTAAATTCCGAATTTTAATTTAGGCAGAAAATAATTCCAAAGCGCGTCAGTACATGTGGACGTCTTTCAATAGGCGTCCATGTGTCTCGACGCCTTTTAATCCAGAAGTGATTTTCCTGCTTTTAACTGATCATTAATTGATGTATTCTTTATGTTTTCTTTTGCAGGGGACCATGAGAGCAAGAATTAGCTGGGACTTAGTCATAGGTGCCTATAAGGGACTCCCGGACTTCCAGAAGGCGCGCCTGCGCCAGATGGGGTTCGGCGAAGTCTTAGACATCGAGCCGTTTTGGCTCGATCTAGTCCTCCTGCAGGCACTGCAGGAAAGGTGGCATGCGAAAAGCCGAGCTTTCCTAATGCCGTGGGGACACATAGTCCCCACCCTAGAGGATGTGGCCAGGATTACTGGCCTCAGGGTAGAGGGCCGATCGGTAAGTGGGGTGACTTACCCCAACTACCAGGGACTGGCAGAGGCCCTATTAGGTATAGAGGTGTCCAGCCTAGGCAGAGAGTCTAGGATGGTCCCTAGGGTGGAGGTAGAAGGCTCCTTAGGACTGGATGAGCCCCGGCGTCGGTTAGATGAGACCCGGGAAGAGTTCAGAGATAGATTAGCTGAGTCATCCTCCGCCGTATATTGTAGCGACCCTAGTCAGGGGGAGGAGGTAGATAGGCAGCTCAGAGTCTTTTTGGTTTTCTTCTTTGGTCGGTTGCTCTTCGGTACGAAGGGTGACCATATCCACTGTAGGTTCTTGTATTTATTAGATGACTTAGAGAGTCTAGGGGAGTATGCCTGGGGTGCGGCCCTTCTGGCCCACCTCTTTGCAGATTTGTCTGCGGTCACGCCGGACCGTGAGACCACCGTCAGCGGCTTCTCGCCGTTCCTCCAGGTATCAAGTTGTTTTATTATTTGTTTATGCAATGTAATGAAATGATTTTTCTAACCTATATGTCCATGTATGCAGGTATGGAGCTATCATTACTTCCCGCTCGGCAGAGCGAGGATTGCACGACCGGGCGTTGTCCCATTGGCCTGCCGTTGGCAGCCAATTGTGGACACAGCGCCACAGCACCACCAGTTGACGGCCCTCCGCCGTCAATTCATCGACTATCCCGAGTTGCTGGTGAGTCTTTTTTAACTTGTTCAATTTTATTAAATGCAATCTGTTATTCATGAAATGCAAGTTATGTATATGAATGCATCTAACTTATATGCAGGTGATCTGGCGCCCGTACTTGGGCATGGGCGAGGAGGGTCAGCCGTAGGTGACGGCTAGCCGGAGGCGGTTCGGCAGGCAGATGTGGCTGCACTGCCTGAACGAGATCGAGCCCCTTCGTCTGCGGCTCGTGATGAGGACGCTGGGCCTCCACCAGGAGTGGATCGATGAGGAGGTCCCGGAGGGCGTCGGGAGGAGCATGAGGGGCAAACAAGCCCTCACTGACTGGCGTGCCAAGTTCCCGGAGCAGTACGAGGACTGGCACCGCCGAGGCGTTCGGGTGGAGTCCCGTACGGAGAGTAGCGAGGCCTACCTCCAGCAGTACCGGGCCTACTACGCCGATCAACTTCGGCTCCTCCGACCACTCGATGTTAGTATGCTTTTATGCGTCTTCCATTTTATTATTATCTTGATTTATGTTTGTGAATGAATGTATGTATGTGTAATATGCAGGATGCACGTGATGCGGTCATCATCGACCTCCGGGCCCGCCTATATGATGCGGAGGCCCAGCTGGAGTAGGTCCAGAAGGAGCTGTTTGATCTGGTATGTATGCATGTTTATGAATGAATGTTTTGATTAATTAATTGTTTTGGCGATTAACACTAACGGTTGTCTTTTGGTACAGCGAGCCGTCTACACCCAGGCGGCTCCCCCTGTATATGAAGCGTCAACATCCTCTTCCTCTGCCGCCCATGAGGCTGCTCTGGCTGACCTCCAGAGCCAACTCGCCTCCGCCATCCACCGAGCTTCCCTTGCAGAGGAGGATCGCGCTGCTCGGGTAAGTTCTTTCCCTTCGACTTTTGAACCTGATTTTGATTACTTGGTTGCCTTGGACTAACAATGACTTCTCCTCAGGTTGCTGAGCTTCAGGAAGCCCTTCAAAGGGCTGAAGCGGAGCTGGAGCATTCTCGTGCAGCAGCTGCTCGTGCTGAAGCTGACGCTGTGCGGATTCGAGCTTTGGAGGAGCAGGTGGCTCGTCACTCCACCGAAGATCTTGCACGTCTCCAGGTTCGCCTGGAGATCCTGACTGAGGAGAGAGACCGCGACCGCCTCCGGCTAGAGAGTCTTCAGGGTCGCCTGTCGGTAGCTGAGTACGAGCGCAAGATGGTGGAGGATCGGCGAGCCCGGCAGCGGGCTGCTGATCGTGGTTTGGTGAGCGCTTTCACTGCCAGCGTCGCCATGTCGTCCGGCCAGGCAGGGCCGAGTGCAATGGGACCACCTCCACTTCCTAACCGAGGACCAGCACCGGATGCACCCGACGAGGCTCAGAGTCAGCTCGATGAGGGCGGAGGGGAGAGCCAGCCTTGAGGGCTCATGTATTTTCTTTTCTTTTGTGTATCATGTACAAAACACCTTTTGATGATATACATGAAACTTTTGACCTCCAATCTTGCGTTCCTATGTTTACCTTGTGTCCTGTACATCACTTAACAAACAGGTTAAGTATCTATTTAGGCTTAGCCCTTGCCAAACCGAGTGAACGGATGATCAATATTTTCCTTAAATGAAGGGTCAAGGGACATAGCCTTTATTAACAAAGGTAATGTGAATAATCAAACTTAAGCAAAATGCAACATACAAATGCTCACTGAAAATAAAAGGAATGAAACATACCAAGTGCAATGAGCAAATGCTAATTGAAATATTTTTGTTGTTTTGAAATATCTTTTTTTTTTTTTTGGTTTTGAAATATGTCTATTTTTTTGGCTTTTGAAACATGTACCCATATATATTTTTTTTTATTTTGACATATGTATTTTTTTGGATTTTTTTGAAATATGTATTTTTTTTGGATTTTTGACATATGTATTTTTTTTGAATTTTTGACATATGTATGTGAACTAAAAGACCAGCATGGTACTCAGATCAAAAGATCATATTCATTTATTAACTTAATTCCCAAATTGTTCTTCAACAATTTAACTTAAACCCATCGTGTTTGAACTTGTGTTTCCATTCGTGATCCCATTTGATGATTTGACCCTTAGTCAATCTAAGCCATTCCTTAAGTTTGGAGTACACCTCTTTAGAAAGAAGGGAAGAATAAGTTTAGAAAGCCCATGAGAAGGTTCCGGAGACCTAAAAAGATGTTCCTTTCCTACCCTAATATCCGTTGGGGTTCGGTCATTTTCTTTCTATGGTATTTATCGACCTTGCGTTCCCTTTTATTTCATTTCATGGCCTTGATGTAACGTTGTAGTGTAATGGCCTTTTGATTTGACATTTGGATTTTGCCTTTTGCTTTTGCTTTTCTATTCTTTTCTTTGGGACGGATCTCCCCCATTTTTTTCATGACGGCCTCCTACTAAGATGGCGGGTATTCTTGGTAGTCTATTCTAAGTCTCGTTCCGACATCATGGGCCGAGTGTAAAACAGATTTTTGCTTTAAAACGAATGATTTGTACTTTACACTTTTAGTCAAGCTTTTGGTATTCCTTAGGACTTGGCATCTCTTATTACTCACGAATCAAACGTGTCAGTGTGTGTAGTAATGCGTTTGAAGTTAAATTATTCAGACTGCTAAGGAAATTTGAGTTTATAAATTTTCTGATTCCACTGGTCGTTGTACCATGCTGATCGACTCTTTAACCTAAGGGTAGTATTTCTTAAGATGTAAACCATTCCAGGGGTGAGTTAGTTTTTCTCCTTCTGCATTGACAAGACGGTAAGCGTTACCAGGAAAAGTGTGTGAGACAACATAAGGTCCTTCCCAATTGGGTTGGAGCTTAGAACGCGGACCACCAGGTTTTATAAAAATCCTTTTGACGACCATTTCACCGACTTTGAACTTACGTTCAATGACTTTCTTTTGATAAAAACGTGCTAGTCTATTTTGATACACTTTAGCATGATTAGTGGCTGACCACCTTCTCTCGTCTAAGAGTTCCAATTGAGTAAGGAGTGTTGAACGGTGTTCATCAATGGAAAATTCCTTATTCAGTTGTACTCTTAATGACGGTATAAGGATCTCGTATGGAACTACCGCCTCCATTCCAAATGTTAGGGAATAAGGAGTTTGCCCAGTAGGCATGCGGATTGAAGTTCGGTAGGCCCATAGAGCCTCAACCAATTTTTCTGGCCAGTCTGCGAATTTGTTAGATTTGCACGTCTTTTTGATGATTTTTATCAAAGTCTTATTAGTTGCCTCTGCTTGGCCATTGCCTTGCGGATAATAAGGAGATGAATGATGCAATGCAATTCTATACCTGTTGCAGAGGTCCTTCAATTCTTGTGACACGAACTGCGGTCCTTTGTCGGTGACGACGGTGCTTGGAATTCCAAATCGGGTGATGATGTTCTTCATGATGAACTTGCAGACGGTTTATGCTTTGACTTCCGTGTACGCTTCGGCTTCTGCCCACTTGGTGAAGTATTCCGTTGCCGTGAGGATAAAAGACTTTTGCTTGATGCCGGAATCGAGATTGCCAAGGAGTCCAATGATGTCGAAAGCCCACATGGAGAAAGGCCATGGGGAAGAAACAGGATGGAGTGAAGATGCAGGATAATGAATTTTGTCGGCATGAAGTTGGCACTTAGCACACCTACGGACATATCTTACACAGTCTTCTTCTATGGTTGGCCAATAAAATCTTTGTCTGAGGATCTTCTTTACTAGCATTTGTCCATTGACATGGCCACCACAAACTCTAGCGTGAGCTCCTTCCATAACCTTCCAAAGCTCATCTTCGTCCAGACATCTCAGAAGAACTCCATCAAATTGAGAGGTACTTTGTCTACCATATTTTAAATAGAAAGACCATAATAATTGATTTACTTCTTCTTGTGAGATAACTTAACATCATTTATTATTGTAGGTACTTGGCAAGGTTGAAATCTTACGTGCGCAATAGGGCTTGTCCGGAAGGATCAATTGCTGAAGGGTATTTAGCAGAAGAAACTGTTATCTTTGCATCAAGATACCTTGATGATGATGTGGAGACATGGTTGAACAGACCACTACGAAATGATGATAGCAATTCAATTATAGTAGAAAAGGGGTGGGAAATATTTTCAGAATCAAGTCGTCCATTAGGAGTTGGCGTTAACAAGACCATATTACCTGAGGAGATACTTCAAGCACATCGATATGTGCTGTTTAATTGCACTGCAATTGTCCCATATATAAAGTAAGTTGTGTTCTATGAGAAATATTTGTCTTATATATTTTTAAGGCCTTACGTAAAAACCATTATTGGTATGCAGTATGCACCTTGCAGAAGTTCAAAGGAAATATCCTAGGATGCAAGAGAGGGAGATAGAACGTCTCCATATGTCTGAATTTCCATCATGGTTGAAGCACCATGTAAGCTACCTTATAAAGTGTTCGTGTGTGTCTTATTTAATAAAACTAACCTTTAGATATTGGTTATTAGGTGCATGGGATCCAAGAGCAGCAACAAGGGTCAATGTCATCAAAACTTCGTTGGCTGAAAGATGGGCCACTTAATACAGTCAAAAGATACGATGCATGCATAGCGAATGGTTTTCGATTTCATACCCAAGATATTGAAAGGCGTCGTGTCACTCAAAATAGTGGGGTTGTATTAAGTGCCAAAACTTCAAGTTTTTCTAGTTCAAAGGACAAAAAACCTGTTTATGGAGAAGTTACATATTATGGTGTGTTAAAGGACATCATACAATTAGATTACTATGGAGAGATGAAGATCTTGTTATTTAATTGTGATTGGGTTGATGTCAATCGAGGAGTCAAGCAAGATGAAAACTTCACGCTAGTTAATCTTTCGACAAGATTAAGAACTACGGAGCCATTTGTCTTTGCTTCATAGGTGGAGCAAGTTTGGTATGTTGAAGATCCTAAAGAGAGCGGGTGGCACATTGTGAGAAAGACAGCACCAAGAGACTTTTTTGACATGCTTGGTGGAGAAAGTATTCAGGAGGGGAATGTTTTGGACATTGAACCAACTCATGTGTTCAATAGTGATAATAACAATAGCGATGGTGATAATGATGATAGCGATGCACATGTTTGTTGGGTAAGAGATGATGTTGAAGGGTTAGAAATCACATTGTAAAGAGAAATTTACAGCCACTGTCATTTTTTGTGAAGGTATTTGGTATTTTGAAGTATCCAAACGAGATAGTTCTTTTGTACTGAAGCATACTTGCTGGTTGTTTCTCATAATAGCTTCAAAAGAATATCATATGGCAGTTACATATGTGCATCTATAATGGTTATAACCTATTAATGCAATATACATATGGCGGTTATAATGGTTATAACCTATTAATGCAATATACATATGGCAGTTATAACCATCCTGCATCATGCCCCAAATTCTGCATCATGCCCCTAATTCTGCATCTATAATGGTTATAACCATCCTGCATCATGCCCCTAATTCTGCACAGCAAAATTTTGTTTGCACTTTTTTCTAGCCCACTAGTTATCAAGTTTCTTCCATCTTTTCTTAGTGCTTCGACCATATCATCTTGGGGTCTGTCCTTTCTTAGTGCTTGGAACCTCAGATACCTGTGTTAAATTAGTTTTATGTGCATGTGCTAAAATTTCAGCAAGTTCCCTTGACGTGTGTCCTTTTGACAAGGGTCTGTCCTTTATGGAGTGCTTCCAGGGGCAGTGAGGTATTCAATTAAAGATATCTGATGATGTGATTTTGCTGGAAACCAGGGCCAGTGTTGCAACTCTGAGGAAAAATTTTTTTTACTGATTTACAGGAGAGATCCTTGTTTAATTTTCCAATTGTTTCCTTCCCCTCATCCCTTTCTTCCTATTTCAGTAAACGTCCTGTTTGATTTGATGTAAATACTGTAAAACACTGCACCCCCAAGTGCCATTTTTTGGAGGTAAAGTGGACATATTTCTATCATGTATTGAGAAAGAAGTATATTTGCGGAGAGCACCCCACCGAGGCATGACATGATTTGTATTTTTGTATATTTGGGAATCAAGTATTTTTGTATATTTGGGAATCAAGTATTTTTGTACCTGTTTTGAGCAGTGCACTTTGGTAAATTCTTTTGTTATCTGTACATTAGACATCGTTTGTGGGTAGGCTATTTTATCATTTTAGGTCGTGGCCAGGGGTGTATTGTTCTGTTGCAGATAGTTGACTTGGCAACACTAACTGGGGCATGTATAGTTGCACTTGGGCCCACCATTGCAGGTAAACTTTATATGCTTGCTATTTTTCTGTCATTGTTGTTTAACCACTGCATTGAGTTGTAGTACCCACCTTTAAAAAAAAAAACACTGCATTGAGTCTTTTTTACCAAAAGGCTATGATTGGGTACCTAGGACTGTTACGTACACTGCATCGGTCTTGCAGGACTTCTGGATACCATCACAACCCAGTAGTTCCCATCTACATGGTGCCATTTTAAACAACCTTGGAATCTATTGATTGTGAAGAAAGCTGCCATAGTATTTAGAATGATACAATGGATGCAACCACATGGATATTTTCATATGTTTTTCTTTCTTGTGACATCCTTGTGATCTATAATCGTTTTCTAAAGGATGATCCCTACTTGTAACTATACAGGATCAGTGTGTTGGTGTGAACGCATCCCTGCTGTGCATGCATCCCTACTGTCTTCCTTGACACCGCCACAAATGTAAGTATATAGAATTGGAGGTGGGAGGTGGTTTCCAAATTCTCCACATTAGGGAATTGGAGGTCTTAATTGACAGGCTTTTACTTCTCTCATCATTTATGTAGGAAACAACTGATCTGATTCAGGGCAAGTTTTTTTTCCAAATTTTATTTTGTGCTTGAATGCCTTTTCAAGGGAATACCATTGATTAGTGATCAATCATCAAAACCTAATAATAAAACAGGGAATTGGGAGCTATCATCCTCTCGACCCTTGTCTGCTCTGTTTCTTGTTCTTCTCGCTTCTTTCTTTGCTCCTTTTTTTTGTTTTTACTTACATGATATATGTAAATATATTATGAAGAAAGGATAAATAAACTGTCTGACAGAGTGCATGGATTAGTCACCCTTTGAATCTAGTTGGTCTCTCGTGTTAGCTACAGACTTGGACTTGTGGAGCGGCTAAGATAGATGGAGGAGAACACTCCCATCAGGAGGCTGAAGCCAACAAGTCCAGGTTGACACCCTTGTTAACTTAATAGTTTCTAGTTCCCCTGTTTTAAGGAACTGTAACTCTGCTCTATCTTGTCTGAACACAGGCACATGCATGCACACAGGGTGGGGGGATAGAGAGGGAGTAATGCCTATCAGCCGAACAAAAGAAGAGTAGTATATTTTTGCATATGTACAGCTAGAGAAAGAGTCAGTACCAGGATTTTTACTGTAGACTGAAGCCATGAACTAGCTAGGCTGGGTAGGGGAAGTTACATATATATAATATCCTCTTCTCTCTAAGACAAGCATCATGATGACGAGGAGTAATGATTGCTGAATCTACCTCCTATTTATTGTTCCTTGTATTCTTCATCGAGTGCAGATCAGTAAAGAGTATTCACGTTTTGGCCTTCCTCTCCCACACTTTACTGATCAAATAGCATTTAATTTTGGCCTTCCTCTCCCACTCTCCTTGACCCATGTGATCTCCTTCCATCTTCTTTCCTAATAACTTATAAAAGACAGATTAGTGCCACATCTTCTTTCCCAGTCCTTTTATCGTCAACAGTTGTTGTCTTAATCTTTCTCTTTTCTCTCATTTATTTGGAGGAGAAAATTCATGATCAAGTATGTGCAATACTTGAAGGCCAATTGAAGGACCCAAGCAGTGGAATCCTCTTCCCAGACCAGTCATTTGCTATGAGCACCTTTCCTTTTAGCATGTTTAATTCTCTCTTGAAGGACCCAACCGATACGAGTACGCGGCGACGACACAAATATCTAAAGACCAGGTGAAGCAATTGAACATTGCATATGGAGAGCTCAACCAAAACTATATTTTATTGCTGTCCAGTTCACTTCAGACATATATTACTAGGTATCCTGTCATAATGATCGGAAAGATTGCTGGGACAATCTCAGGTAAATTCTATGGTCAAGAGGATGCCTATGTTCAACATACCTGCCAAGCGAGCAAGAACAAAGAAGTGATATATATAGGTCCTTCTTTGGTGTGTGGTAAATACAGAAGTGATCACTAATCTTGATAAGAGTTACAAATCAGAATTCATGCCATTACATTTCAGTAGTTATAAACCCAATGAAACTAACCAGGCTACGTCAAAGGATCAAATTGGTAGTTGGTGACCATAAACTGAGGTTACTGAGTTCTCTTTTTTCTTTTTTCTTTTTTTGCTTGCGGGGAGGAGGGGGCGGCGGTTGGGTCTCCCTCAACTCAATGGAACAGCTAGGATGGAACTCTTCTGTCTCTGTTGGCTCCATGGTCCCGCTGTCCTAAAGGAAGACACATGGTGTAGGGACCTCCGGAGGGAGCTACGTACGTGCCCTTTATGCATAGCATGACATGCATGTAGCTTTTAATTATACATCCTCGGACCATATTAATTGATTGCCTGCCAAGAATGAAGAGCCAGGTCGCTGATCGTGGGGAGTGCGAGTATGTATGATTTCAGCTGGAAGATTACAGGCGCTAGCTGCGAGCCATGGATGAGTTATTAATTCATGTATATGTTAGACGCCTAGTTCAGAGGATCTCATCTTTTGATTTAAAATTAATAGAAGAGGGAAATACGTACGTATGCAGGTTATGTGTATTTATTACTCAATACAAATAGGTCATGTTTCTGAATCCACCATGCAGGTTATTATGTATATGTGCACAAGGCCCATGTGTAAGGCTTTTGTTCTGGTGGCTAATGTGCCTGTTTTGCATATATTGATAATTAATCAGAGCATGCGGTACGTGAGATGTGTTAAATAAAAACAGATGTGTTAAATCATATATAGATTGTATTCACTTATTCTATGTTGTATTTACATGTTACCTAGAGCATTTAAATACAACTTTAAATTATCTTGCAACTTTGCTACTATAACTTATTTTGCACTGTTTTTTTTTTTGTAGGTACGTCTAGACTCATCCAAGCACATAACAAGTTATTGAACGGTAGTAATTTGTGACACATCTCCACTTTGTAAAACAATGAAAACTATTTTGTTCTGTGTATGATGTACATTTGGATGATCAGATTATGCATTTATGGATGTATAGGACATCTACTTTGTACTTCAAGTTTTATTATGAATGGAAGTGCATATTTTGATCGTTTGATGATCATAGGATGGTGGACTCAATGGATGTTTTATGTATATTTATCTTGTTGTGATCATAGGTTTGATCATAGTTTTATACTATTATGAAATTAATGGATGTTTTATGTATGTTATGGTTTGATGGTTTGATGATCATAAGTTGGTGTATGGGTTGATCGAATGTGCACGTCTCAATTTAATAGAACAATTATTTGGTGAAATTATAGATTCACAATATATATATGTTATGTGAGAATTATAAATTGTATGTATGTGTATACAGGTAAACTATATGATATGGAATATTGTGATTATGTGTATACAAGTGGAAGAAGGGGACTAATTATATAGGATTTAATTAGTTTAATGGTTTTCTACTACAATTAGGTTGACAGGATTTATTCCTACGACTATAATTAGGCTTATACCTACGACACAAACAAAGCATACCTACGGTCCAGAAAATGATGATACTTACCATCCTCTGTTAACGTGGCATATACCAACCAAAATAAATATTTTTCCTACGATAAATAATGATGGTGATATCTATTCGTTGTCTTTACTTATTGGGCAACACCTACGTCGGTAGTTTGCTACGCTAGCAGTAACCGTAGGAAAACGCATGGAAACACCTACGACCGAGAAAGAGTATGTAACCCTTTACTGACGCGACTTTTACCGACTATACCTAACCGTAGGGAAGGTAGTAGGTATTGCGTTTTACCTACAATTTAGCGGCATATACCTATTACTTTTGTTGTAGGTATATCTGAACTTTCTTGTAGTGAAAACCTCTTTTGTACAGTGCTCCCCCAACTAGGGTGTATCGTTGAGCAACTCTCCTGATAGCTCTCTTCTCCTCAGTTGTAGCTTCCTCAAGATATGATTGATCTTCACAATATTTGGCAATTTCATAATACCATGGCTTCTGTTCATCATCCATCTCTTCTAACAACTCCATCAACATGATTTCTCTCTTTTCCACGATATCTCCATCTCTGACCTTCTTCAACAGCTTCTCCTTAGTTCTAAGAAATGAAGGATCTTTCACGGTGGGTGAAAGACACCTATGAACTATGATTGATTCAGATTGCCTGCTGATTGGAAAATCAAGAGAAGATGCCAGTGAAGCTAGAGCGTCAGCTAAGATGTTCTGATTCCTAGGAACATGGACGAAGATCAATTTCGTGAAAAGCTTTGAATAAGCAGAAGTAAGTTCTTGATAAGGCTTGAGTTTGGGATCAAGAGTTCGATACTTGGTCAGCACTTGGCGAAGAATCAGTTGGCTATCACCTACAATCCTGAGTTTAGTAGCACCATGGAAATGAGCAGCCTCGAGGCCAGCAAGGAGTGCCTCGTATTCAGCTATATTGTTGGTGACTGGAAAGTCGAGCTGAAAGGCTTATGGAATGGTGACACCTTCAGGTGATAACAGAACGATACCGATCCCCTTTCCATGAGAATTTAGAGCTCCGTCAAAATGCAGAGTCCACATATCATCTTTGATTTGATTTACGGACATCAGTTCCTCATCCGGAAACTCTGATCGCACTGGATCAAAACGAGGAAGGAGATGACGAGCGAGATGTTCCGCTATGGCATAGCCCTTGATCGCTTTCTGCTGAATGTAAATGATATCGAATTGAGATAGAAAGCTTTGCCATCGCACTAACCTATCAGTAAGAACACATTTCTCCAGAAGAAATTTGATCGGATTCATTCTAGCGATGAGATGGACTTCATGGGCCAGAAAATAATGCTTCAATTTCTGAACAACCCAGACCAATGCTGCACATGTTTTCTCCATCGCCGTGTATCTCTGTTCAGCGGGGTTAAGAAGTTTAGAGAGATAGTAGGTTGCCCTCTCCTTTCCTTCTTCATCTTCTTGTGCTAGGACAGCCCCCACTGCATCATCCAGGACATAAATGTAAAGTATCAATGGTTTGCCTGGAGATGCGGGTCTCAAAACAGGAGGACTTGCTAAATAGTTCTTTAACCCATCAAATGCCTCCTGACATTTATCGTCCCAATCGAATTTGACTCCCGGCTTGGTAAGCTCGTAGAACGGCTTACACCTTTGTGAGTGCTGGGAGACAAAACGGCGAATAAATTGCAACCTCCCAATTAATCCTCTCAACTCTTTCAAGTTTTTGGGAGGTGGCATTTCTCTGATAGCCTTCGCCTTGTTGGGATCGATCTCAATTCCCCATTTGCTGACAATGAATCCAAGTAATTTCCCTGAAGATACTCCGAATACACATTTCTTGGGGTTCATCTTTAACTGATACTCTCTCGATCTCTCTAATACCCTTGCCAAAACTTTGGCATGCTCAGCCTTTGTCTTAGATTTAACCAATAAATCATCCACATACACTTCCAGATCTATGTGCATCATGTCATGAAATATTGCCATCATAGCCCTCTGATAAGTGGCTCCAGCATTCTTTAATCCAAATGGCATGACGACATAGCAGTATGTTCCCCAAGATGTAGTGAATGATGTCTTCTCTTGATCTTCTTCTGCTAACTTGATCTGGTTGTATCCTGAAAATCCGTCCATAAATGATAAAGTTTCATAGCCGGCGGTGTTATCAATGAGTACATCAATATGAGGCAATGGAAAATCATCTTTAGGACACGCCCGGTTCAGATCGCGGAAGTCAATGCAAATTCTGACATTCCCGTCCTTCTTCATAACCGGAACTATGTTGGCCACCCATTGTGGATAAAGGACAACTCTAATAAATTTGACTTTATGTAATTTGTCGACCTCTTCCTTCATCTTTAGAGCCATTTATGGGTGGAATCGCCTTAATTTCTGCTTGACCGGGCTAGCTCCATCCTTTAATGTCAACCTGTGTTCAACTAAAGATGAGTCTAACCCCGGCATATCTTCATAACTCCAGGCGAAAGTGTCCTTATAGTCCTTAAGTACTTGTACCATTGCCTTCTCATCCTCTGTAGAAAGATTTTTGCTGACGAGGACAACCTTAGGTTCGTCTTCAGTTCCTAAATTGATTTCTTTGGTGGGCTCTTCTACGGCAGCTGAGGGTTCATCGAATCTCTTCACTCCACTGGCATATGCCTCAGCCGCGTCCTCGTCATCTTCCTCATCTTCAATAATGGGGTCTTTTTCATATACTAACTCATACACCTCATACCCATCATTGACTGACTCATCGTCTATACAATCTTCTGGCATCTGAATTGGATTTTCTAATAACTGAGGGATTAAAGAGCAAGAAAAGCATCTATCAGCTAAGTCCTAGAGGTATCTATCTGGAATTCGCCTACCCTTAGACTTCCTAGACTTCCTAACTTGACTAACCTGCCTAGAACTAGACTGCCTAACTTTACTAAACTCCCTATTATAACTTAATGAAGATGAAGCAGAATGGAAATCCTGAGATACAAATGGAAATACAGGAGAATCTTCCCGAGGGGAGGGGCAGAGTAGATCTAGGAGAGAATATTGACCGAAAGACCCGCGCAATGGGGTGTGATCGGACAAGTAAGAGGTTTCCTCAATGAGGATCTGAGAAGAATTTATTGCCAAATTGGCGTTTTTTTTTTGACAATAGAGGAGTTAAGCATAAAACAGGAATGAATATAAATAGAATGAGAATTAGATGGAGGAAGTGGCACCAAGGCCAAAGGATTAGGGGGATCATACATCAGTATGTCCCAGATTAAACCATACATCCTCTCTAGATCGAGAGGAGGTGGTGGAATGAGGTCCCGAGGGGACAGAGTAATCATAACAGGCGGGGCCCGTGGAATGTCTTCAATAATGACCAGCGACCAAGTCGGGGTCAGGAGCAATGTGCGAAACAAGGTGTGGAGCATGAAAACATGAGAAGGATATGTCCCCCTCCAGAGCAGATCTGTGGTGTAGTCAGCTTCATAGGGGTCATCTGGCTCCCCTTCATCGGTCTCTTCTGACAGCAATATCCGTTTGTCAAAGATAGCACCGGGACTTTCGATCAGCTCATCGATTTGCGGTGGCCACTTGGGTTCTGTAGGATCGAGAAACAGTCTGTTCAGTGCAATGTAGAGGTCTCTTAGGTCGAACCACATGTACCATTCACATTCAAGATCTTGGAATTTTCTCCTCTTCATAGGCCGCAGAGCCTCCAAGGACTGGTACGTGAGTAGTTCCGAGCAATGCCTGGCCAAGTCTCTCCCATATATATCATGGAGGTCAAAACACGAAGTAATGACCACCGTGTTGTCATGGCTAATTATGGGCCCCTTTACAAAATGTGTATACAAGGTCCATGTTAGGGGATCCCGGCCTTCCTTGGGCGGTGTAGACATCGTCTCCCAGACTTTCTGACCATCTTCATTCTCTGTTTGCTGAACAATGTCTTGTTTTAGTTTTCTTGGCCTATAGCCCAGGCCGCTTCCAGGTGCTCCTCGGTGATCTCTGACAGGAGTGGTCTTGCCTTGTAATCGTGTGTCCAGACCTCTTCCGGGCTGATAGCCATTCTTCATCATAATTCTCCATCCTGGGGTACTCATGCACTTCCCCCTCTTTATGGCATTTAATGGATAAGGAGAAATAGTGGCGGTTTTCAGAGGATCAACCACTGGATGGTAAACCTGTAATACCGACAGAAAAGGTTGTCGGCCAGGTAAAGAAGCAGGTTTGATATTCAAAGAATGGGCAGCAGCAAGGATCGGCATGCTCGTCACTTTAACAATTCGTCCTTTAAAGGGAAATTTGAGGCATTGATGATTCGTGGAGGGAATCGTCTCGAGAGTTTTTATGTAAGGACGACCCAAGATGGCATTCAAAGAAGGGTCGATTTCCAGAATGTGAAATTCGACCTCAGCATGACTTACAGGGCCTAGCTCTACTTTCAAATAAACCATTCCCAGAAGGGAACGGGTGGAGTTATCATATGCTGTCACAGAGATAGGGCTAGGCAGCCATTTTTCCTTGGGCACACTGCACAGCTCCAGGGTCTTCGGAGGTAAGACATTGATTGAAGCCCCTGTGTCAACCAGGCATGCATCCACAGCCTTCTTGCAGATGTTGACTGTGATGCTCAGGGTCATGCTTCTGGCTGCTGGCGGTGCTAGTTCCGATGTATGAAATGTAATGGAGGGCTGATTCCCCTGAGGAACTAATAGTGCTGCAATCTTTTCCACTGGCACGTCCTCGTTGACCATCACCTTCTGCAAATATTCCATCAGGGTTTCTAGGTGACTCTTCGATCTTTTGATCAGTTCAAGCACGGAGATCCGTGCCGGTGTTCGGTCCAGATGTTTCAACAAATCATATTGAGTGTTTGGTGCACTCTCTTCATTGTGTGCTTCCTCCGGCGGCTGTGATGGGCCGTCTCTAATTGTTGACTGAGGAAAGACTTTGTTGAAAATCCTTCCACTCCGGAGCGCATGTTCCTCAACCGTGGAGGGTCCGGGTGACACTTTGAGTACCGCAGAGTTGGGTGGTGTAGGTGGTGTGGAGTGTTGGTATGTAGGTGATGGCGTGGGGTTAGGTGGTGGTGGCGTGGTGCGGATTAAAGGTCTGGACGGTTGGATGGTGGATGGGTAAGTGGTTGGGGTGGATGAAGTGGGAAACGGCATACGTAGTAGTGGTTTGGATGGTTGGATGGTATCTGGGTAAGTGGTAGTGGTAACGGGTGAAGTAGGAAATGGTACGCGTAGTAGTGGTCTGGATGGTAGGAGGGGTACGTAATTGGTTTGCGGTAGGTTATATGGTGGAGGCGTGGTAGTGTGGGGTGTAATGGGCTTGAGGAAAGCGGGTGGTGGTAATGGGTTAGTGGGTGTGGGTGAGTGATACGCGGGTGTCGGTAGAGGGGTGATGGTAATGGGTTGTGGTTTGGGTATGTAGATGGTGCGGCATGGTGGTTGTTCTGCGGTACTCGGAACATGACCCATCGAATAAATAAAGGAAGAGTCCTCTATTCTCCACTGTTGCCCACGGTCAGCCTCAGACCAACTGTTTGTCAGAATAGGGGCAACCTGGTTTTGGTTTTGGTGTTCCGGGAGCGGGTTCTGCACTATGCCCATGTTTGGTGGTGGTGCTGCTTGTGCTGGTGCTCTTGCTTATTGTTGCTGCTGCTGCTGTGGTGGTCTTCTTGCCTTCAGGGCTGATATGTATTTTTTCATTTCTTCCCAGTCTATGCCGCCCTGCTCGTTGAGATTATGAATGTAATCTCTAAATTGGAAGCAAGTGTCAATAGTATGCCCAGGTTGCCTATGGAAATAGCAATACCTAGACGTGTCGGCATTCTGAGGCCAAACTGCCTTTTCTCTTGGCAGGACTAAGGCATTAGCTGCCATTAGGGCACTGAAAATGTCTGCCAAGGACTCGGGGAGGACTGGATATTCTGCCCTCTTTGGGCCTAGAGGTCTTCTTTGCTGGTTGTAGTCAGCAGGAGGAGGGACATTATGATACGCCGACGGTGCGCGCGGCTGATACTGCCTGATATTGCTGTTGTTGCTGGTACTGCTGTTGTTGTGGCTGCTGGTACTGCAATTGCCGTTGCGGCGGCTGTTGTGGCTGTTGCTGCTGCTGTTGCTGGTTCGGCTGCTGGGACCGCTGATATTGGGGCTGCTGATATTAAGGGTTCGGCTGCTGCCTGTACCCCTGTTGGTTCGGCTGCGGTGGCCTCTGGTACTGCTACTAACTCCTCACGAACTGAGGCGAGTTGCTGTTCATACTACTGACTTGCTCATGAGAGAGCGTGCCCTCAGTAGTTGGACCTGTACTGGGAGCATTTGGCACTGCAGGCTTCCGAGGTGGAGGCCTGCTAGGTCTGTGAGGATCAAAGGCGCTAGAGAGCGTAGCGTCCTTGAAGGCGTTCTGACAGTACCGTGCTCTTTCATGGAGCTCTGCCATGCTGGTCAGATTGTTCAGGGAGAGGACTAGTTTGAACTGGGGCGTGGCATTGGAAATCAGCATCTTCACTTGCTCCGACTCGGACAAGTGATCTTTCACTTTCTCGGCCAAGCCCTGCCATCTGTCGGCAAAACTGACGAACTCTTCATTGGGTTTCATCTTCTCTGCTATTAGGTCAGTGATGGACAGGGAGGGGCAACTCCGTCCTGGTATCGTTGAATGAATTTTCGGGAAACGATACTATAGTCCTCTACTTCGGAGGGTTCCAAAGAAAAAAACCACTCGAGGCTGGTCTCTCTAAAGATCTCCTGAACAAAAAGGCCAACGACCTCTTGTCGTTTTGCCAGAAGGATGATTCGTATATGAACTCCTTCAAGTGTGTGAAGGGGTTACCAGTACCGTTGTACTTCCGGTACACTGGCATCTCGGAGGGTGGCAGGTAGAACACTGGTAGGCTCGGTAAATTTATCTTCGGTGCAGCTTTGACCCCCATCATCTTCTGGAGATTGTTGAATTGTTCGTCCATGCGCTCCATCTTGGCCAGCAACGCTTGCATGGTCAGATCAGCCTGGGGAGGAGGAGGAGGTGGAGGTACTTGATAGGCCTGTTGCCTAAAGTACGTCGGACAAGGAGGACAGTAAAGAGGAGGTCCGGTAGAGCTTCCGCCATGCCCGAGGGCATTTTGATAAGCGGGCGTCAGCGGTCTGGCCGGTTGCCTAGAAGATGAAAGTTGCGGCCCAGCTGGCCGAGAAGTGATATGGAGGCCTTCCATGGCCTAATGAATGTAAGGAGGATGATGAGGAGGTTGCTGAGGGATAGCAGGGGGAGCCGCAAGGTTCGGCTCGGCAGGCTGCATGGGTGTCTTCCCCTTCAGAATGGACTGGATCGCCTCGAACTGCTGAGGGTCCAGACGGGAAGCAAGAACTCCTAAAGCATTGACAAAATCCGAAGGATCAGAGGACGAGGGATCATTTTGATTCATGTCTCCCTCGAGAATGGGATTGGGAATCGCATACTCATGCGGGGGAGGATCAGGATATTGCTCATGAGGATGATAGAGAGGGGTCCGGACATTCCCATCATGTCGAAACGGAACGGGGACAGAATTACGGGAGGCATCAGCATCTCTCCCGCTCTCATAATTGTAATCAGAATCGCGAGGGGCATTAGCATCTCCCTCGTAGTTGACAATGACATCTGGAGCCATACTCAAGTCCCTGCCCGATCGGAGCAGCATGATGTTAGATTCTTTTTCAAGGATTGGCAAACAAGTTGTACAGAGATTTAAACAAACAAGTGGATGTTTAGTGTGATTTTAAGATTCCTTGTTGAGTTATTTGGATTTAATTAAACCACAAATTCGCTCAAGGGATGGGATCCTAGTTTCAGTTCAATGTCCACCGTTATATTCTATGGCTTTCTCTTACAACGTTTATGGAATCTAACCGGGACTTCAACTGGTACAACTAGCCCGATGATCAAGGAGGAGTACCTTGATTTTGGGGACTTACGGAGGCCTTAACGTCGACTACTCTAATCTGATCGAGGGACCGACCCAATCAGAGAGAGTTGATGACATCAAGTAGAGTGTTCCTAAGAAAAGGAGGATGTTAGCCTCAATGCGTATGACCTGTAGCCTGGATAGCCTCTAATGCTTAATACATAATGGGTAATTAGCACACAGATCACAAAAATCTGAGAACTGAAGAAGAAATAAGAAACCGCCTGAATCGCGTCGAGGATAGTCGACGCTATTCAGACAGAGTCTTAATTTTTTGCAGAAGCTCAGATTGCAGACAGCAGAGAAATAAGACTAAAAGGCGTTTGGGTTAACCGACGCAGTTTGAAACGCGTCAGTGTTCCTGGACGCTATTTAAGTCGCAGAATCAGTTTTCCAGGAGGAATTTCTAGATTGATTCCTCCTCAAACAAGATAAAAACAATAAATAATTAGCTCATGCAAGAATTTTTTTGTTTCAGATTTCAACATGATGGTTTTATCAAATAAACAACTAAGATATCAATCAATCACACAACATTTCATCACAAAAACAACCTTTTAACTAATCAACGGGGAGGGCAGGATTTTGCCACAAGGGTGTGCACGTGGTGCACGTGGGAATAATAACTAAATTAAAAACACTCACCAATTGGTGAGGACGTGTCGAGAGACACAAGTGGTGCACCGTGGGTGCCCGATTGATAACAGCAAGAACAAAAGAACTAAAAGATGGCGAGACCAAGTCCCACCGTGATCGCCAAAAAAGCTGTGAGCGCTTAAAATGAGTGTGTGATTACCATGAAAAATCTATGTTGTTTAAGTGCAAAATAAACCTATTAAAAGGAAACTAAGTGATGTGATCGCCAGAAACTTTTGACTTAAAAGTTCCAAAAGAAAAAGTTTGATCGCCTACCTGTTTGGACGTGAGAGATGTTGAGCTCTTGGTTCTCCTCCTTCAGCCGGCTGAAGAAAGAGAGCCCTTCCTTTTCTTTGTTCTTGCTTTGACTGCTATTGAGTTTGTTGTTTACTTGTTGATTTCCTCCCTTTTTATTCTTCTTTGCAAGAAAATAGAAAGAGTAATGAAGAAACGGTGAGAACTTAAGTAAAAGTAGTATCCATTCTAAACAGAGTTTTAAATATGCAACTAAACATAGAAAACTCACTTGTTGGGATAGTCTTTGAAACCCCTTAATCAAATTGGTTTTAAAAATGATGCTAACGTTGTGTGTGTTGCATGGAGTGATGTGATGAAGAATGCAAGACTAATGAAGTGAAAATGCAGAAATGAATTGAAAAACTTATGTCGGTTGGATGAAAAATGGAAAGCCTTAATCTTGAATGGATGAAGATTGGATGAAGAACGGACGCCGACTTTTGGAAACAGCAGCACTTCAGCGTTTGGACGTCGTTGCTTCGATCTTCAATTAACTCTTCAATCACTAACTAATCACTAACTCTAACTCTGTCACCCATTCAAGATGCAGAGTATTTATAGACTTCTTGGCATCCGCGGATTTACATGGAGAAATCTTAAGATTTATCCGTATTAACCAACAGATAAATACAGATTAATTCATCTTTATCTGTAATTATCTAAAACGCGTCGACCATGAACGACGCCTTTCAGATTGATTAGGATAAAGATAAACATCCGAGAAAAACTTATTTTTATCTGTATTAGCTAAAACGCGTTGCCATGTATAGACGCTTTTTACACTAATTAAGATAAGGATAAACATCCGGAAGAGAAGTAGAAATAACTTAGGAAACCTAAAACGCGTCGTGATGGGCAGACGTCTTTTACCTAATTAATCAACTGATTAAAATTCAAATTTAAACGTTAAAATAAGAATAAAGTATAAATGGCGTCCACACAGGTCGACGTCTTTTAGACTTCTTCATATTTTAACTGAAATTTGAGTTAAAATTAATTTAATTAATTAACTTAAACATGTCTGTTAAACCTGACACTCAAAAAGATCAATAAAAATTAATCAATGACTAAATATCAGATCATTCTGAGGTATTATTATATGATATGAAATTTACTCGAAATGATGTCAAAATTAGCGTGTCTACATCCTGTAGGAATCAAGGGACTGTCCCGTAATGGGGACAGGGGAGGAGACATCAAGTTCTCCCCACTACGCGATCTCCAATAATGATGGGTGCTTCAGCAGTTGACCTGGGGACTCCCTGAGTGACCTCGCCGTCAGTGCGTCTTCCCCTTAAGGCGGTCTACTTTGGGTTCAAGATGCTGAATCATGTCAACTAGGGTCCGCAGATCATGTCCTTGAGGAAGTTTAAATGCATTCTCAAGAGGAAGACCACCATCACCTTCAGTAGCTGGTTCGCCTATTCCCTGGACCTCAACGGTCGGTGGTGGCGGTGGGGGTGCTACACTTCCGACTACAACTTCCTTTTGGCTGGAGGCCTTACTATTGTTGGCTCGTGACATGATTTTTTATCTGATTCTTATAGACGACGCCAAAAGATGATGGGTCGAAATCGAAGGGTGAGCGATAGTAGACTTGTAAAAGAGAACATCATCCAAGGGTCCCTGGTGATGAACCAAGGGATCTCCTTTCGATGCTTAAATCAGAAAAGCTGGAAGAGAAGGAAACAAATTGGGGTTGCTTGGGTTCTAAAGAGCGTACCTCAAGAGGTTGGATAGAAGGCCTTTATATAGCAATGCAAAACCTTATCAGAGGTTGATTCCGATCGAGAGAGGTAACTCCCCATGAGATCTCTCGTCCAGTCCATAATCGAAAAAGTTCTCGTTCAGGAAAGAGTCTATACCATGGCGGATCCTTTGAAAACTTCCCGACAGAGCCTCAATCATGATCAAATTCTCCTGTGTTGATCGGGATTTCCTTATTAGGTGAGACCTAATCTTCTCGAGATCTCCCTGCCTTAGCGTCATTCTAGCAATCCACCTTTAGTTGGGAACCTCAGCAAGAATCTGTATCAACCTCCGTAGAGTGAGAGTACAATCTAGGAGACCTCTCGTGGACGGAATCGAGCTAGAGCCCAATCATGAGTGGCTTTTCAAAGGCTTCCAGATCATCTTGGGCCTCGCAACGGGCTTCAAATATTCTGGTTTGTGATGTTGGGCTGTCCCATTTGTTTTTGGACTGGATGTAATTCTTCTCCTTCAAAACCTTGTTAGCACCATTTTCTCTTTTGGGAGGTTTATCTACGTCAATTTTTTTGTTGTTTGTTTTGACTAGTCGACCTTCGCCGAGTAATTAGTCTCTCCATTTCTCCTTCCTTCTCCCAACTGCCTTATTCCAATTTGGAACTTGCATTGAGTGTGTTGGGTCAGAAGCTTGACACGATTTTTGTCGTATCTTTTGTGAGGCAGTGAAATGGGTCAACTATGTTGTGTCACGATGGAGATCATCGACTCTAGAGATCATGTCATCTGCATGCCTTCAACATGCTTCCTTTTGAAAGCACATCATCCAAGTTCGTCTGTATCTAAAGCTAACTGCAAACTGTTATTTGGGAGTCCCAAAATTGAGGAGAAAACTTAGTGTGGTTGTGTGATCTTCACATCTCCTTATGTTGTTCTGTATAAATATTGTATTCTTGTCGATAGGTAGACTTAGGGGTTGTTTGTTTCAACGTAAAATAAAATAATAAAAAATAATTATTCTACTTTATGGTGTCCTCTAATATTTGAAATGATGTAAAATAATGTAAAGTAAATCATATCTAGACCTTTCTGCCCACTTGGTAGCTTAATTTCTTGTTTTGATTTCCAAGAAAGATCTACTGTAAATCAATGTAAAAAGATTGAAGCATTTTCTTCTTTTCTTTTACAAGCAACCAAACAAATACTATCTTATTTTAAAAACACAAAATTTTACTGACTTTAAAAAGAGGTGATTTTGAAACCGATAAACTACAAAATTTTACATTAAAACAAATAATCCCTTAATCAATACAGTACTTCTTTTCCTTCTTTTTAGTGCTCTACTTTGTAAAAGGGGAATATGGCAAGGTAAAGGCGTGCTACCATGCTGCTGGTAGTTAAACGGTATGGTATTTTGGGGCGTTTAAATCCTTTAATCGGTGATGAGTATTATAACTTCAATAAATGAAAATAATTTTAAGAGTTAATTAAATTAATTTTATATTTTAATTAATTTTTAACGAAAAAAATTGTGCTTATACTATGAGACAATGATGATTGAATTTTATGATTAGACAGTTAAATTTAAATTTTTAAAAATAAAATAATTTTAAGAGAAATAATTAAAATTTTATAAAATTTTTATAAAAAAATTATGTTTTAAAAAATATAGAGATGAAATGGAGTAAGGCCGCACCGTTGAACCGCACTCATTGTGACAGCAAAGGATGGTCTATGTGTGAGGTAAAGAATATTTATCAAGCTGAAAGGCTTGTGGAATGGTGACACCTTCAGGTGATAACAGAACGATTCTGATCCCCTTTCCATGAGAATTTAGAGCTCCGTCAAAATGCAGAGTCCACATATCATCTCTGATTTGATTTACGGACATCAGTTCCTCATCCGGAAACTCTGATCGCACTGGATCAAATCGAGGAAGGGGATGATGAGCGAGATGTTCTGCTATGGCATAGCCCTTGATTGCTTTCTGTTGAATGTAAATGATATCGAATTGAGATAGAAAGCTTTGCCATCGCGCTAACCTATCAGTAAGAACATATTTCTCCAGAAGGAATTTGATCGGATTCATCCTAGCGATGAGATGGACTTCATGGGCCAGAAAATAATGCTTCAATTTCTGAACAATCCAAACCAATGCTGCACATGTTTTCTCCATCGCGGTGTATCTCTGTTCAGCGGGGTTGAGAAGTTTAGAGAGATAGTAGACTGCCTCTCTTTTCCTTCTTCATCCTCTTGTGTTAGGACAGCCCCTACTGTATCATCCAGGACAGAAATATAAAGTATCAATGGTTTGCCTGGAGATGGTGGTCTCAAAACAGGAGGACTTGCCAAATAGTCCTTTAATCCATCAAATGCCTCCTGACACTTATCGTCCCAATTGAATTTGACTCCTGACTTGGTAAGCTCGTAAAACGGCTTACACCTTTGTGAGTGCTGGGAGACAAAACGGCGAATAAATTGTAACCTCCCGATTAATCCTCTTAACTCTTTCAAATTTTTGGGAGGTGGCATTTCTCTGATAGCCTTCGCCTTATTGGGATCGATCTCAATTCCCCGTTTGCTGACAATGAATCCAAGCAATTTGTTTATTTAAAAATGATTATAAATATTTCATTTATTTCTATTTAAATTAAAAAATATAAATAACCAACTCAACCACTCGAACGCGGCAGGACAAGCCACTCCCGCCGGTCAATCCAGTTTCGAGTCTTCAGATTCCAGACCTCCGTGAGGGCCATCGCTGCCGAAGCTCCCGCTGGGGGGAAGAAGGCGATGGGGGCGCCGGCACTGCGCAGGCCCGTAATCTCGCCGGCCTTCGTCCTCTTCGCTGTCTTCCTTCTCCTCCTCCTTCCGAACTCCGCTCGCGCCATCTACTGCGGCGAGGACGACTGCTACGACCTCCTCGGGTGATCCCCCCCCCCTTCGCTCATCTCTCCCCCTTCTGCCTTTCCCCTCTGCATCTTTATTTCTCCAATTTCTTCGAATCCGATTCCGCTGATGTGATTCTTCTCCGATCCTCCCTCCCAGAGTCACGCAGAGCGCCAACACCTCGGAGATCAAGAAAGCCTACTACAAGCTCTCGCTCAAATAGTGAGTTGTTTGAGCAGATCTGGAACCCTAAGCCGATGTGTAGATTCTGCGTTCGTCCGTGCCTCACTTCCGAGATATTTGTATTTCATGATTTTTAATTCTTTTTCAGCCATCCGGATAAAAATTCCGATCCGGAGTCGAAGAAGCTGTTCGTGAATATCGCAAATGCTTATGAGGTGCTGCGGCTTTTCACTTTTCTTGTAGAAGTTTGTTTCCTTGATTTGGAGTTATTTGTACTGCTGCTTTTGCTCCTTCGTGACGGCATTAAACAAGTAGCTAGTTTGGAATGTCTTGTTAGTTCTTGCGGTGATGCTTTTCCAGTGAACTGTGTCTTGGATCCTGGAACCTCTGGTTTAGATTTTAGTGTCTAACGAGTCACCATCTGCACAAAGTTCCAAATGAAGTTCACAAAGACTATTGAGTTTGCATTTATCGATAGAAGAAGGTGTAGCATGTTTGATAAACGATCAGAGCAAAAAAATTGAATAATATAAGTAAAGCTTGTTTTAGAAAGCAAATGAATAAAGGGGAATTATTATCTAAGAAAGCATCCACAGCCAAAGCCTGGGTGCATAAAGTATGTACTCAGTGTTACTGGTCCTTTACCCCTAAAAATATGGACAAAAATTTATTGGTGCATTATAGAATGGCCTGTTATATTGAAAGAAAGCAGTCTGAGATGCACTAATGATAATCTAAGTAGCTGCTATGTGCAATGAGTCTACCCTTTGTCTAGATGTTTATTATCTAAAGAAAGCAGAGTCTGAATTTTCCAAACATTTGTAAGGCTGATTTATGGTTAAACATTTTTTAAACATGTCTGTCCGGTAGTTCATGGCGCTCATTTCATCTGAGTGATGGGTGCATAGGAGCTTTGGAGGGCTGATGCTCTTGATATTCTTTTTTGTCATTCTATTAGTGTAATGAAATGCAATCCGACCTTTTGCTCCAAAGTAGTCATTCACATTTCATGACCTATCAGCAAAGGCATTTCTTTATCCTCTTCTAACCCCAAAATCATTTAATTGACGATGGTATTGTGTTCTATGGCATTGCTGGTGCTGATTCCCCAGCCTTCGAGATAGTTGTTTTCTTACCATTAACACATTTTCTTCAACTCTTTTCACAGAAAAACTTATCAACTTGTTCTCCACTTTCTTAACATTGCATGAATGTTTGCCAAGGGAGACACATCAAAGTGGGAAAACGGAACTGTCATCGGCATATCTTTTGGCACACAAAAATAAAAATTTCTTTGCTGAGTTGCCTTAAAAGTTTATATTGAAGAAACTTGTTTTTGAAGAGATTATCATGCCTCCTACATGCAGCAATGAATATGGTAGGATATCATGTAATCTTTAAAATGGGAAATGGCATTGCCACTGCCTCCCCTGTCGAGGAATTCCCACAGATATCATGTGATTCATGCCTATCCACCAAACACACTCAGACAGACGTAAGTTCTTATGTCATTTCAGAGACGGGTCTTACATATTCATCCTTTACTGGTAATCAAACCATCAGAAGAATAAGGATGTGCTACAAGTGGACGTGTAGAGGAGAACAAAAGTATCTCACTTGTGGCAATCACACCTTTGAGTGCTTATTTCTGCTGTCAGTTTGTTCACATCTCTTGGTTAACATTGAGCGAGAGATAAATATTTTTGCCAGAAACCCTTGCCTCAGTGGAATTCTTTGTTAAAATGTTGAGTTTCCACTATATAATTCCCTCATATACTCCATGTCATACAATAATAATGGTTAAATCATATAAGCTGGCTGTCGAGCATGGAAAAAGTTTGTTTCTGAATTGAAAGACATTGTAGTTGGCTACAATTCGCATATTCCAAGCTTTGAACTGCCGACAGTTTTTGATATCTTTGGATCTTTTGGAGAAGCCTTTTTGAGAACCATAAAGTGAATGGAAATACTGATTTTTGAATTACTGATTTTTTTAATATACTTATGCCATATACTTCAAATCATCTTTTCGGAAAAAAAGATAAAAAAATCATCTTTCGAGTAAAGGATAAAAGACATTTATCATTCACTTATTCCCAATATATCAATTTTAAGTCTAATTTCTTGGAATACTCCATGTGGTTCATATTCATAAAATAACACATCAATTAGGTAGGAACTGTATGCAGACTGTAATTGCTGGCTTGTGATTGTGTGATACTTTCAATGACACAGTTATTGCCTTATTTGTTTTTCCTTATCCATGCAGATATTGAAAGATGAAGCAACAAGAGAGCAGTATGACTATGCAATTGCTCATCCAGAGGAGGTGTGATTTAGATTGTTTCCTCAACTCTTTTCTTTTACTTTTTTTAATATGAAAACTTTAATGATCATGGCATCAGCCACAATCACAATTCTTTTCCCCTGCACATTGATGCATAGGATTGGCATATAAACTTGTATTCCCAGTTCACATATATTTGAGCTGAGTTTTGGTTGCAAATTATCTTGATGCAAGCTCCATTTTGTTTGTGCTGAGACCTAGAGGCACTAGTTGGTGAGCAGGGGAAGATTACCATTTGAGACAAGGGTACAAATTTCATGGCAAACACTGGTTTGTCGTTGGTGTCTGCTGAACTATAGACACTTAAATTCAAACCGACAGTTTATCAAGGGTTGTGAAATTGGATCAGGTACTGGGATAGGCCGGGCTCTGAATGATCCAAATTGGGACTGGGTCAGCTCAGAATCGGCTTGGGATAGGCTCATTTCTGACCAATTCCAGCTGATCCAAGTCAAATAGTTTTTCTTCTTTCTTTTTTCAAGTAAAAATAGGGATCAGATTTCCCTCGTTGAAATAGAATGGCATTGGTTGATCCCAATCTGAATCAGTCAATCTGGATAGCAATTGGCCACTTCACAAACCACACAGCTTATGTTCAAGAGAAGACATAAAACAAAACAAAATGAATAAAATACCATTTCAAGTTCTAATGAAAGCGAAGGAAATAGGTGACGTGTAACAAGCCCTGATCTAAGCATAGGATAGAGAGTACCAAAATTGCTATCCTGTAATGTTAACAAGTCAAGATTGGTCAACCATGGTCTCATACTTGACATGATTGACTTGCACCCATAGGAAATCTATCATTATGTATGGGTATGGAATTCAGATGAAACACATTAATTTTGGTTAATTTACTCTAGCAGACATATATAAGCTACAATTGGCAAAAGGTTTGGCATTAATGAAGAGAAACTCAAAAGGTCAATTTGCAAGGTGATATATTGACTATGACTGTAAACAAAGTTGGCAAATTATTAGCAATGCAAAAGCTTAGAGTAGGGTATAGGAGCATAAGAAGATTTTTCTACCATGTGCCATCATTATTTGTAATTGGATGCATACTTGAAATTTGAAGGTCTTCACCTTTGAATTATATGAGTGCAAAGTAAACAAAAAGTGGTGTTGGTCACTTTGCAGAAACAGGAAGGCCTACTGATCTATTTCTAGCATGATTTTTATGAGCTTGAATCACTGACCTATAGGAAAGAGCTTGGAGACAGAAAATTGCCATTCTCAAGACCACATCATTGCCTACCAAATGCACTCTCCTCATTAGAACATTAAAATGAGAATAAAGTACAGATGTGATACACCATATGATCAGATCAGCAAGAGTTTTTGTTTGGTTTCTTTTAGAACTAATATTTAACTTTTCGGTGAAATGTGAATATTCTGTATGCTATAATCTGTTCTGTGCTAGATATCTAGTCCTTTGAGGATGAATTTTATGGACACTAAAATTTTTAAATGGTAAATCAGGTACATGAGAACAGAGAATGTATTTTGAATCATATGATAAATTTTTTTGGCTCTAAATTGCGTAAACTTTAAATCTATGTGGCGTCATTAGAGAAAGTGATAATATCATAATAACACAGGAGAAATATAACTTTTTTGTGAAGCTTATTTCTAATTTCCCATTCTAATGAAGTCCATCGCTTGTGAGAGAACAGCTTGATCAGGATCACCTCTGTGAACAACAAAGTATGGCATGATTAATCATGGTCTATATTTGATAGCAAAGTGGAAAACTTTAGTGTGAATAGCAACACAACCAAAACAAGAAAGGCGTCCACAATGAATTGTAGATCATGTTTCTAAGTTGATCTTGGACGTATATTCCATCAGTTGGTAGAAACCTGAATGATGACATTGCAAAATTAGAGTTGCTGAACATGTTGATTAACATGTGAATATGAAGTGGAAGCATGCAGAACTGGAAAGGAAGAAAATCAGATTGCTAATTGAACTTCACTATGAATTCCTGATGTATGGGGTCTCCCTTTAGCTGCTCTAAGGAAACTCTTACAAGAAGTTGGCTTCTAAGAGAACCTCAAAATAAATTGGATGATGCTTATGGGGAAACAAAAAAGCTAAATGCATTCCAATTGCCCTCCCTCTTATTTTCTTGATTTGCCAGGGAGGAATGTTGAACCATAGGAGGCCTTTTTCCCAAATCAAAAACGTAAACTCACTAGCAACATGTGAAGTTTTCTATAGATTACTCCAACTATTTTCTCTCTTAAGACTATGGCCTAAAGTTTTATTTTCGCAAAGACATGCTCGATTCTAGAGTTTTTCCAGTTTTCTGTAGCTATCAGTCACTCATTATTTCAATGTTTTAATCCAAATCTGAATCCGCTAATTTAGGTTGGATTTTCATCTTGATTTATACGATTGATGTTTTTCCTTTTTGTTTTCTACTGACCATATAGGTGCCAGCAAATCGGCTGTGTAGTCTGTTTGACATATTCAATCTTCTTCTACTCATCATAGTCCTAATATATGCTGTATGTTGGAGAGCCAAAGGTCCCTAAATGTCTTTAAAATCAATCCAGCAGTGCAGACATTCTCATCCCATCCATGGCTGAAAGAACTTCCAGGTCCCAAAGTTAACATCACCCTGAAAAATCCCTGTCCAAAATCTATTCAGCGTGCAGCATTTCAAAACATGAAGAAAAAGGCGTGATCATTAATTGATTTCCTTGTGTTATTAAATATCTCAACTTTTATTGTTCTTAATTAGTGTTTCATTTTGGATACATTCATCTGTATTTACATGCATTCTTATCTACTGGCTAAGTCTCGACTCTTGAGTTCCAAGATTCATATCAGGTTGATGGCCATCCATGGAAGTTGTAGTTCATTTGTTCCTGATGTCTCATTGATGGTTGAACCCTAGATGGATAGTCCAGTTGCATTTATTGTTTAGATTCTGATGGTTATCTTATGCTGGTGCTGTTCCTGAATGGGTCTATAGCAAATAATAGACTGATCAATAACGAATCAACTGAAGCAATGTTTTCCCTTCTAAAGTGCATCATCACATTCTCAGCCTTCAACACAGAGCTTGAGCATAGAACACAAATTCTGTTCTATCACTTAATGAATTCCATATGCATAATGCTAGGCTTTTGAAAGGAGCTTGTTTGACACGTTTTTTTAACAGGGGCATAAAGCAAAAAAAGGAAGAAAGAAAGGTGGAGAAGAAAACAAAAGACCCCCCACTGGTGGGTGCGGGGTATTCTAGGAAAATAAGAAAAAAAAAGAAGAAATAAGAAAGAAAAGAAGAGAGAGGGTGGCTACTGGTGGGAGGATCCTACCAGTAGCAACCTCCCACCGGTAGCAACTCCCCACCGGTGGGGGGTTCCAAGCAAAAAAAGAAGAAGAAGAAAAAAAAAAGAAAGGAGAAGGGAGGAGGAGAGACCCCCCACCGGTTCTCCCCCCCCCCCCCCCCCCCCCCAAAATAAATAAATAAATATGTTCCTTCCAAACCCCCCACCGGGGGGGGGGGGGGGGAGGTCTTGCAGAAAGAGAGAAAAGAAAAGGAAGAAAGAGAAAGGAGAAAAGGAAAGGAGGGGGACCAGTGAGTAACACCCCCCCCTGGTGGCATCTATCGGTGGGGGAGGGGGGTGCTACCAGCCTCCTCCCCCTTTCCATCATCTCTCTTTCTCTCTCACTCTTCTACTTCTCTCTTAAAATTCAAAATTTTTGGAGGGAATACCCACCGGTGGGGCGGGGGGGGGGGGGGGGGGGGTGCCACCCAAGGAATTCCGGCTCGGGTCGGGACCGGGAATCGGGACCCGGCGATCCCGACCCGACCCGATCTGGATCGGCCGAGTCGGCCGATCCAGACTCAGTCCGGCCGGTCCGACTCGGCCGATCCAGACTCAGTCCGGCCGGTCCGACTCGGCCGGATTTTTTTTTAAAAAAAAAAATCAGAAAAAATAGAAAAAATAAGAAAAAAAATTAAAAAAAATCAGAAAAAATTACATACATATTATTCAATTGATGTACAATAAGAATGAATGCAATTCATGTATATCCATAAAAAATAAACATTAAAGACAACTAACTAACTAATCATTTTTGTTGTGCATTAATTAAAAAAGATATTGTTGTTGAAAAATACCTTAGAAAGATCACATTTGTGATCCTTCATCATCCGGTTCATAAGTTTGAGCAGGCGAGCCATAATCTGCCGGTGCATATCCATAGCCAAACAAGGAACTAGCGAGGTTTTCGAATCCTCTTTGAATACCTCTAGGTGTGTAAGCTTGTTGGCTTGAACTTTCTCCTGATTGTATTGGAGGGACAAAAATGCCGTACTGTATAGGTGGAGGTCCAGAGTACCCTTCAGTAGTACTGTTGATGTCTGAATATGGCAGTATAGGGGGATGAAAAATGGGCGGATAAGAAGGTGCATCTTCCCATGGTGGCCAATCATATCCTGCCTGTCGCTGTTGGCCTTCAAATCCCCTTTGTTGTCCTTGTCTTTGACCTTGAGTTCCTTCAGAATGACTCGGAGGTGCGGAGTAATCATTGTATCCTGTGTAACTGCTCCCAAGTGCAGAACCTCCTGATAGTCCAGCAGCAGCAGCGCCATCACCATCTCCATCATCATCATCATCATCATCATCATCAGTGGAGTCATCACTCCGCACTTGGCTTGTTTTCCTCAATCGCCTTCTTCTACGTCTGTAGGTTTGTCTTTCTGCCTCGTACATGCTGGCCAAGTGAGGTGGTAAAGCTGGGGTGTCCTCAGGTGTCTCTCCAGTCTGCTGAACTGTCCCTTCTTCTCCTTTTGATGGGTCCACTCGTTCTTTAGACTTTCCTTTTGATTGTTTTCTCTTTTTGCTGCTCGATGACTGCAATGAAGGTCTCGCTGGCTCTTTCTCCCTTCTTCTTTGTGGATCCACTTGAGTAGCTGATCTCCTGAGT
The DNA here is from genome assembly GCA_030544215.1 of Zantedeschia hybrid cultivar. Lineage (NCBI taxonomy): Eukaryota > Viridiplantae > Streptophyta > Magnoliopsida > Alismatales > Araceae > Zantedeschia > Zantedeschia hybrid cultivar. The sequence continues at coordinate 51,217,081 of JARZZO010000009.1, forward strand.
GCTGGCTGAGAGGCAGAAGTTCTAGCAGTGTCTTCTAGTGTGGCTGACTTTCGGCGCCTCTGCAGAACTAGTGCACCTCCTTCTTGTGTTGTCTGAAATTCAGGATCTCGAGCAACTACTGCATCTAATTCACCTTCTGCCCAATTCCGATCCTGAGGATCAAACTCAGGCTGTGCATCTCTGGCTGCTCTGCTCTCCACCCAAGAATGCAGTGGGTGTTCTTCATCTAACAGTTCATCAATATCAATCTGATGTACAGGCTCATCAACTGGTCTATCAGCAGATTCTATGAATCTCTGTCTTTCAAGCCTCTGTCTTTCCTGAATCTGCTTGATTTTTAGACGCATGTTGTAGTGACAGTACACCAACTTCTCCAGCCTAGAAACCCCCAATCTGTTACGAACCTTCGTGTGAATGAGACTGAATGTACTCCAGTTTCTTTCACATTGACTGGAAGAAGTGATTTGACTGAGTACTCGCACTGCAACATACGCCAAAGGATTTGTGGCAGCTTGTCTGTAATTAATCTGGATCCACCATTCAGCTGTTCAAAAAAAAAGAAGACGACGATATCAATAATCATAAATGCCAATCATTAAATTTAATATTTGATTATTTATTATGTAATTCACCTGGAGTTGTCCTCGTTACTGCAGCCCTGACGTCATCATCTCCATAAATGCCAATCTTCAATTTAAATCTCTCCATCTACAAAATAAATATAAATAACATAAGTTAATGATAAACGCATGCATTTTCATAAACTCCTATTTTGTACGGTACCTCTGCTAAGGCATCTATCCTTTCATTCGTATTCCTTGATATTCTAGTAATCACATTAGTTGTGCCTCGAAGGACCTCTCCGTCATTATGCACGCTCTCACTATACTGATACCTTGGGTTGAAAAAATATCCTGCATATAAATTGAATTTTAATTAGTTATAAAATTAAATGTGAACAAAACTAATAACATAAAATCAACTTAAATAGATGAAGAATTAACCAGCAGCATGAAGATCATGATGAAGAGTCGACTCCCATCTATTATCGATGATCCTCCACCATTTGTCATGAGAAGTAGGAAGGCTTTCGCTCAATTGCTCCTTTGCTCTATCCATGGCCTCATACAAATATCCCATGTCATTTTTGTCATCTCCATCAACTAACCTCAGAACACGTACCAGAGGCTCAACCACTTTCAGATAACGCGAAACCTTATCCCAAAAACTTCTCTCCCCAACTAGCGATTGCACTGCCAAGGCAACTTCTCAAGCATCGGCTCTCAGTGTTCCTATATGTGCCAAAAACTCGTCAGAGTGGACTAACTGGGCCAACTGATGCTTGTATTTACTCAGGCTCTCTAAAGAAATGAAGTTGGATGCAAATCTAGTAGGGCCAGCACGAAGAAGATCCCGTCCACCTGTATGTTCTCTCATCATATGTAAGATCCTGTTGTGACTATAAATAAATCCCGTGATCATCTGAGCATGTTGTACCCCCTCAGCAACAAAAGGATCTCTACATATGTCTTCCATCATCAAGTCAATAGAATGTGCTGCACAAGGCACCCAGTACAAATGGTGTCTCTTCTGCATCAACAAATTACCGGCTGCTTTATAGCTTGCTTCGTTGTCAGTGACTATCTGCACAACATTTTCTTCACCAATTTCCTCCACCACGTCATCTATTAGCCTGTACAAATAATTAGCATTCTTTATTCTGTTTGAGGCATCCACAGACTTCAAAAAAATAGTGCCCTCGCTGCAATACACAAGAAAATTAATCATGGATCTTCTTGCGGTCCATGTCCAACCATCACACATGATGGTACAACCACGCTCCCTCCACACATTTTTGAAGTTGTCGACCCATACCTTCAAGTCATTATACTCTTCTTCAAGCCCAACATCATAAATGTAGCGAGCTGTGGGGGCCTTTACACCAGGTCTAGCATCTGCAATTGCATCCACCATCGTCTGAAAATATGGACTAGATGCGGCATGTACTGGCACACCTGCATGTAAAAACCATTTCACAATTCCTTTCAAGGCATTTTTTGCTGATGCCTTGACTCATTTTAATGCTTGCTTGATTCCAGGCTGTCTGGCAAACCTTGATATGTACAAAAATTGGTCCATAGGACCGCGTGCCACATCTGATGTCCGTCCACAACTTAATATAGAACTAGCAGTCCTGCGACCAGAAGAACCCCTAGGAACGAATATCCCAGGCTGAGAAGCAGCAGGCATTGATCCACCTGATGATCCTATGCCTCTTCGCCGGTCCTCATCTTCTCTATTTGTCTACAAACTGGCACGAACAGCTCTGGTGTACTCTGCATCAGGGTCATCTGGATCCTCCTCATCCTCCTCCTCCTCCTCATCATCATCTAAATTGATCGGGCGCTGAACAGGTAGACTGTAATCCCTTCGTCTTTGGTGCCCTGATATCTCATCTTGCAAATCCATGTGTTGTTGAGATGATAAATCTTTGTGTGCCTTTTTACCCATCATATAAGCCCTCATTTCTTTCTTCAAGGCCAGCGGGACTGACTGACATCTACTGACATCTCCTGATATGCCAGCAAGATGATTTTTTAGGCGATAGATGCCACCACCCATCTCCTTTCCACACCAGTTGCATTTGACCCTCCTCCTAACACTGTCCACTAGTGTGCAATGCTGCCAACCAGGATCAACACCATGTTGCTCCACATCCTGTTCTGCCATATTCCTGCATAACATAAAAACACAAAAATACAATCAGGTTCTAACAAGTTCAATTGAGTGGTTGGCAGACTCAATTGAACCTTAATCACACTAATCATACAAAAACCCTAATTTTTAACACTTAATTAAGGTTAATTTTAACTAATTAACGTTAATAACAGGCAATTAATACAAAAAAATGCACATTTATGTCCTAACAAGTTCAATTGAGTGGTTGACACACTCAATTGAACCTTAATCACGCTAATCATATAAAAGCCCTAATTTTTAACCCCTAATTAGGGTTAATTTTAACTAATTAACGTTAATAACATGCAATTAATACAAAAAAATACACATTTATGTCCTAACAAGTTCAATTGAGTGGTTGCCACACTCAATTGAACCTTAATCATGCTAATCATATAAAAGCCCCAATTTTTAACCCCTAATTAGGGTTAATTTTAACTAATTAATGCTAATAACATGCAATTAATGCAAAAAAATACACATTTATGTCCTAACAAGTTCAATTGAGTGGTTGCCACACTCAATTGAACCTTAATCACGCTAATCATATAAAAGTCTCAATTTTTAACCCCTAATTAGGGTTAATTTTAACTAATTAACGCTAATAACATGCAATTAATGCAAAAAAATGCACATTTATGTCCTAACAAGTTCAATTGAGTGGTTGGCACACTCAATTGAACCTTAATCACGCTAATCATATAAAAGTCCCAATTTTTAACTCCTAATTAGGGTTAATTTTAACTAATTAACGCTAATAACATGCAATTAATGCAAAAAAATGCACATTTATGTCCTAACAAGTTCAATTGAGTGGTTGGTGGCACACTCAATTGAACCATAATCACACTAATCATACAAATCATACAAAAGCCCCAATTTTTAACCCCTAATTAGGGCTAATTTTGAGAATTTTGTCTAATCAACATACTAAATTTTTTTTCAACCTAAATATTAAGAGATCTACACCATAAACACAATCATACATCATTTCTAATTTTTTTAGAATTTTAAAAAATTAATTCGAAATATACCTAAACTCGGATCGGAATGCGAACAAAAAATCCGACGTCGAGGGCGGCGGCGACGGCGACCACAGCGGCGGCGGCGGCTCCCGGACGGCCGGCCGACGATGACGGGATGAAAATCCCCTCCTTTTGTTCGAGTTCTAAAAAAAAAATAGAAAAGAGAGAGAAAAAGAGAGAGAGAGAGAGAGAGAGAGAGAGGGCCGGCGGCGGCGGGCTGGCGGCGGCGGGCCGGCGGCGGTAGGCCGGCGGCGGCGGGGGGGCCGGCGGCGAGCCGGGGAGGGGCTGGGGAGTGGGGAAGGGCCGAGTGCCAGCAGCAGAAACGCTGCTGGCGTCTGGTTCCCGATCCCCCCTTAAGGGGGAGATCGGGACCAGCCCGAACCGGACCAGATCGGGTCCGGACCGGCCGATCTGGCATCGGGTCCGGACCGGCCGATCTGGCCGGTCCGGACCCGATTTGGTCCTGTTCGGGCCGATTTCTGCCGTTTTTTTTTTTTTTTTTAAATCGGTGGGGGGAACAGTAATTTCCCCCCCCAACTCGGCTCGGAACCCGCCGATTCCGACTCGAATCGGCCGATTCGAGTCGGAATCGGCCGATTCCGCAATCCATGGTGCCACCGGTGGCTTTGAGCCCCCACCAGTTGGCCTCCTACCCCTCAAAGGGGACTGAAGAAGAGAGAGAGAAAAAAAAGAGAAGGGACACAAGGAGAGACTCCGAAGAAGGTTTCTATGGAAAAAATTAGAGTGTTGTCCACTTGTGAAGGCAAGAAGCTCAAGAACAAAAGCCACCATATTTTTTTAGATTAGGAGGATGCCCTCATAATACTCGAGGGATCCATCGATGCACTCATAATGTTTGAGTGATCATTTATGCTTGCTCACATACTTTTTGAGCATTGCATTCTTATATCATGTCGGAGTCATGAATGTTATTTTTCTTTCTTTGATTAAGTGAGGGCATGTCTCACTAATCAAGTTAAAGTATGATTGGATCTTGTACAAATGTCATTATAGAAGGAACATTCAAGATTGAGTTCACTTAGTAAATTATTGATCTATGTCATTTCATGAAATACATGTGTATGACTTTACCAAATGCAACAAGCTTTGCTAATGGATAATTGTTGGACCTTTAATGGATCTTAAGTGAACTTACAAAAGTCCATTAACCTAAAATGGGTCACAAATATGGTTCATTAGGACCCATGAAAGAAAGTGTGCTAAAAGGCACCCAATTGGATTAATTGAGCCACTTTCTCAACATATCCTTTTCTAACCCACCAATGTCCTTTAAGATGTTCAAAGGATAGTTGGGGTTAAAGGGTACTCTCTTAAAGGATACTAAAAGACCCTTAACGGTTCTCAAGCGAACATGCTAGTATCCTTTAAACAGAAGGACACTTAATGTTTCCTATGGCTCATGGGAATGTTATGCCTTAACGGATGCTTAAGGAATTAAGAATATCCTTTAAGGATATTAAAGAAAAGTTGGCATTACAATGTGTATCCTTTAATATCCTTTTAAGGATTCTAAAAGAGGACCTTATGCATAAATTATACAAAGTTGTATCCTTTAAGGGATTCAATAAATGAAGCAAGTTAATATGTATCCTTTAAGAATATGAGGACACTCAAAAGAATATAAACGAGTTGTCTTAAAGTTCCTCACCACAATAATTCACTGTTTGACTTATTAATTTGAATTCATGGTGTGATAGTGCGTGATTTTACTTAAGGGCATCATTGGACGGTTAATCAAGGGTGGTTAATCAGTTGATTGACATAATTAGCATGGACCAAGGTTAGTGGGAAGAGGTCAAATTCATGGATCCACGCCTGATCCAAATTTATAGACTCCCTGAGGGCTCATCCTAAGTTCTCAAAGTCTAACAAAAAGAAACAAACCCACATAGCTCAAAATCAAACTTGAATAAGGGATCGAGCAATGTAGAGCCTGATCCAGAATGACCAGAATATGATGGTCCTGGGTAATACCCAAGAATAACATCCATACTGGCCAATCCCAAGCAATTGTATCCCCTATATGCTGGTCTTCGTTTGCATTCCATGTACCCTTCCTGCTTGAATGTGTAGAGGAAAACAGTTCATATTGTTTTTTGTATCTTTAATTGTATGCTTCTGTGTGCATGCATCTTAATTATTTATAAAAAAAAGATATATGTGCATGCACCTTTCCCTTCTTACCAATGCTATATTTATTTGATTATTTTGGTTTTATTCTTTGTTTTCCCCTCACGTCTAATTTCTACTGTTTATCTGGTATTCCTTCAGGTGTTCTACAATACAGCTCGTTATTATCATGCATATTATGGGCACAAAACAGTATGAACATTACATTTTTGCCACCCCCTTTTAAAACTGAACTTGGAATTTTCATCAGGGAGATATCATTGAAGGCTTCATTCTTTGTCCATCTCAAAAACTGCCCTCTAATGTGTTTATTTTTTGTGATCAATGGCAGGATCCTAGGGCAGTCCTGATAGGTCTTCTTTTAGTGATTTCTGCATTACAGTATCTAAACCAGTGGACCAGGTATACCCAGGTACCAACATCTGAAAAATTATCTTCTTAACTCCATGTTGTGCATGTTTGTCATGGTGCATTCTTCATGCTATATCATGAACATCACAGATATTTGTTTATTTCAAGAATGAAGTAGTACTAAAGCACATACAGTTCATGCATTGTGCATATGTTGAGTTAATTTAGAAATCCTCTGTGACACATTAACAGTATATGAGAAAGATAATGACTTTTGACAGAAACTAGCTTTTATTCAGTTAGTAACTGGCAGATCCCTGTGTGCTGTATTGGCTCTCTATAACACTTATCGTAGCAAAATCATCGTGTCAAAACCATCTGGCATGGAATAGACAAGGGGGCGACGATCTGCTGCCGACTGGCCAAATTCAAAGGTGCTCAATGCTTGCCAATTCACAATCGGCATTCCAGCTTATGACCAATTCACCCAGTTTTGAACAGGGATAGCAAATGACTGGTCCATCAGACTTGACTTATTTCCAGTTTCGGTTCCATTAGAAACAAAGATGGGAAGCATTGAATTCTCTCTAATCAGTGTGGGGGCAATAGCCATATACATATATATATATATATATATATATATATATATATATATATATATATATATATATATATATATATATATATATATATATATATATATATATATTGTAGAAAAAATATAGAAGAGACGAGAGAGAGAGAAGGAGATGACCATAGATGCATTGGAACCCCAAAATAGGGGATCGGCCAATGTGTATAGACCGTCCCAATCACACTTTACTTATACCCCATTCATTAGGTAAGGACACAAACGGGTTGGATTCGGTGCAGATCTAAGGTAGATCCATGACCATATCTGTTAAGCTGTCGGTTTAGAAATGCTATATGTTAACTGTCCTATAAGCTAACAATCAGAAAACATTTATATATGTTACCTTATCCGCTATGCATATTGGTTTAAAAAGACTATCTGTTAACTGACCTGTAAGCTAATAAACGGTCGGATAATCGGTCTATCGATTACCATTTGCATCCCTATCGTTAGGGCAAAATACAATAACAGACAAAAAAGTCTAAAATGCCCTGTTGTGACTATAACACATATTAGTCAGAAGGATATAAAAGAAAGACTAACTAACAACTAACAATAATTTTAGAAAACACCCTATTTTTGTCTACACTATCCCTCAAGCTGCGCATATATATCAATCAACTTGGACAATATGGAGTTGAACTGTGATGCGGGACAGCTAACAGACTCACTGGCATTGATAGAATTTCAGCAATAAGCATTTAAAAGTTAGACAACTGTAGTCTAATCGCACAATAGTCCAGTTAGATAACCACGCCTATAAGTAGAAATAGTTGAAAAGCCGTCCCTCCCGCAATGAGGAAGCGTAGGACCGTTTGGTAGTTGAGAAACTACCACAAATCTAGGAATTAGGACCACCCAAAGTTCTGTTGGAACTCGGAATCGGTATAGCGCACTCACAACCAACAGTGATGAAGAATCACGGGCTAGAACCTATCTCTCGAGTCGGCGGCAGATAAAAGTACATACAAAACAAGCAAATCGAAAAGAGAATGTTAGCACGTACCTCCACGCTGGTGCGTGGGAGAATATCACCCGGTGCTTGTGTACCACCCATCAAATACAATAGAATAATGGCCCACTCCTCGCAGGGAGGTAAAAGGCTACAATAAATACAAATAAATCGATCCGGGGTGGTAATCACAGCAGCTGACGGGACAGCGGCGGCGTGAAAGTTATTGGAAGAATGCCTCGGGAAGCTAATCAAGGCGGCTTGTGTGGTCCTTGGAAAGCACGATCGGAGTCCTCGGTATGCGCGTAGAAATGGCACGCAAAATGAGGCAAAATCTGGGACGCAGTGTACTAGATCAGAGTCGGCGTCGTCGAGACGAATCCAACGCCACAGACGGCACGCGAATCGGAGTCCAGACGAGCTCTATGTGAGGGCGGTGCACTAAGGCTGCAATTACACCACTCAATACTCAGCACGAACCTGGGTTGGCTCCTGGCTCGGTACAAGCTGCACCATGGCTCGACTCATGTGGCTCGAACCTCCACTTCCTTAAATCTGGTCCAGCCAGATAGTTAAAACAGGGCCTGGAGCTCTTTAAAGAACCTGGCTCGAGCTGATGTGGGATCAGGGTTCGAACCCTAGTCCCTTGGCTCGGTTGGACCGGGTCAAACAGCATTTGACTGGACCCCCTTCATAAGGGCTTGTCCCCTTTTCTTTGCCTCCTTTCTTCTTTTTCTACACCCGAACCAGGCGGAGACTAGGGCTTGGAGCGAAGCCCATGGCGGCAGGCGGCGAGGCGACGACGGCGGTCGTGGTGGCAGGTGGCGGGGCAAGCGGCGACTGCGGCGGTCGTGGCGGCAGGCGGCGGGGCAAGCGGCGACGGCGGCGGTCGTGGCAACAGGCGGCGGAGACGGCGACGGTGTGGAGCGGCGCTGGTAGCAGCGGGACAAGTGGCGGCTACGAGGAGTGATGGCGATGGCGATGGCGATGGCGATGGCGAGGGTGGGGCAAGGCGGTGAAGGCGGGGCGTGCGGACGGTGGCGTCGTCTCTGGTGGCCGCGGTTGTGGGCTCCTCTCCGCCGTTCTCTTCTTCTTCTATTCCGGTGTGGCTAGGGTCCGACCGAGGGAGAAAGAAAGAAAGAGGAGTTTGGGAAGGGGAAGTGGCATGTCCGGCGTCACACCGGAGCGGGGAATGCTCCTCGGCGTCGCACCGAGGTGGTTCTCCAGCGTCGCACCGGAGCTTGGAGGGGGGGGGGTCTCTCTCACAGAGGCCTAATCGCACACATGTATTTTCTTTTTCAATCCTTCATCATCTTATTTTTAAACGAAAACAACATACATATAGGGGGAATTCCGTAACGTCTGCCCCTTCCCCTCCTACTGTTACACATTGAAAAATCCCTAAAAAAAACGGAAAAGATACGTAACGGACCATAAATGGCCCTAATAACAGCAAATAAAGAGGTCTCAAACCTCATATGGGCTCCAACTCATCCCCAAGCCACAAGGACGTCGGATGGATCCTCCGACGGCGGTAGACGAGATCCGGGCGGAACCGGACCAAGGCTCGGGTGTCCTCACCAAACTGTCCTTGGGTCAAACACTTAGCGAAGACGTCAGAAAGTTGATTTGCAGATCAAATATAAGGCAAACATAGTTCCCAAAATCAAGATTCTCACATATGAAATGACGATCAATTTCAATATGTTTGGTCCGATTATGCTGAATAGGATAGTTGGCAATATTAATTGCAGCCTTGTTGTCACAGTATAAATTCATAGGAAGATGAACTTGAATACCCAGGTCTTGTAAGAAAAGTCTAAGCCACAACATCTCATAAAGACCATAAGCCATGGCTCGATACTCTACTTCGACGCTTAACTGGGCACATACAGTTTGCTTTTTACTATGCCAAACTACTAAATTCCTACCAAGTAAAGTGCGATAATCACTAGTTTATCGTTTGTCATCACGAGAGCCTACCCAATTAGCATTAGAAAATCCTTCAACATTTAGATGTGAAGACTTTGTATACAACAAGCCTTTACTTGGCAAGACTTGACATAGTGCAGGATGCTCTCCACAACTTTCGTATGAGGGACTCGAGGAACATGCATAAATTGACTTACAACACTGATTGCATAGGCAATGTCAGGTCATGTAAGTGACAAATAAAGCAATCTCCCCACCAGGTGCTAATACATCCCCTTATTGGCCTCTGATAATAGTTCTCCTATAGAGTCAGACACGGCATGATTAGCTTCAATAGGAGTGAGCAGGTGGTGAGGACACCCGCGCATGGATCCGGTTCGACCCGACTCGCGTGTACCGTCGGAGGAGGACGACTGCAGCCTACCCAGCATCTCTGTGGCTCGACGATGGGCCTCCCTAGTGTTGGCATGTGTTTATTGTATTGAGGAGCAGTTAGGACTGATGTAAGGCCTATTATGAGGCCCAGTTATCTCCTTTTTATTTATTTAGCATTTTCTGCATTGTGTTAGGGCTAATTACGTCATTTGCTTCTTTAGGTGGTATTAGGGTTTTTTTTTTATTCTATTTAAGACACTGTAGCCTCTTTTGGAGGGGCATTGACGATGATTGAATAGAGAAAGGAATTCTTTTCCAGCCGCCATGCGTGCGTGTGCTGGGTTTTGGGGATGAAGATCATGTAGTCTTCCCCTCCTTGTCTTCTTCCTCTTCCCTCTCTCCCTGTGTGATATCTTCTTTTCCTCCTGTCCCAGCCTTCTTCCTCTTCCCCTCTGCGTCGCGTTCGTTCACGCCAGGCAAGAAACCGTCGTCTACGGAGCCCCACGCGACCGGTCGTCGGTGAGCGAACCAGTGCGGACTGCTCCAGCCCGCCCTTGCTCGCAACCCCGCGTGGCCGACACCACCCATCCGACGACAGCGCCAAGAGCCGCCAGCCCTGCACCCGGCGTCGGCCAGTCGATCCGAGCCTCCCACCGAACCGGCGCTCCGCCTCACAGGTCACCTGTCTCCCTTGTTCGCGACACACGCGCACCGGGCGGGTCCCCGAGGATTCCGCCGCACGCTCCGCCGCACACAGTGGTCTCCCCGCTCGAGCCCGCCTGCTCGCCACCGTCGTGCCGCAGCCCCGGGCCGAACCGGCCTCTCTGCGTTTCCATCTCCTGCTGCACGTGGCCGGAGTCGAGCCATCGCGGCAAGGAACCGCCGGCCACGACTCCTTCCTCGCCTCCTGATCGGGCCTCCGGTGAGCCCGTGCACCGTCCTGGTTCCTCCCCTTCCCTGCCGCACGCCGACAGCCCCCGGGCGGCTCCTACGTCCGCCAACCACCGTACGCAGGCTCCGGGGAACACCCCCATCCCGGCGCACCTCCCCCCCCCCCCCCCAGCGGCTCGCAGGTCCGAGACGACCACCGTCGGCCCCGCCTTCGCGCCGGATCGGGTTCTCCCGCCTGCCGAGGGCCTCCTGACCTGTCCGTGGCAGCCCCACCCGAGGGGTCTCCGGCGATTCTCACCACCACCACACGCAGCTCCGGGTGGCCCTTTGTGGACCGTTTCTTCGCTGCACACCAACTCTGGACGTGCCCCCCCGCAAGTCACCTTCCCCACGGTTCCTGCAACTCCAGTGGGTCCTCACCACTGCACCCCAGCAGGATTTAAAGTAGGCTCCTGCGCGCAGCAAGGTGCTCGTCCACTCCGTGGAGCCTCGTTAAGTACTTTCGAGGTGAACTGGGAGTGATTTGGCAGGTTCGGCCAGTCCGAGTTTCACCCCACTCGACAGTGGGCAGGTTAGGCGATTTGGCCCAGTTCTCCAACATTTGCTCTCCACTATATGATTAAATAGGCCCCCGTGCGTGTGATGTTAGGAACTCTAGCTACTTGAATTAAATATTCACTGCCGGATTGTGAGTGTGAGGTCCATCCCTTGTCATTAAAATTGAGCATATTGGCTGCGTTGATGCTGTCCTAGCCTAGTGGTAGTCCTTACTACGCCGGTCCTGTTATTTTATCACTGTGAGCGGACGATACTCGAGTTGCGTGCGACTTGCGTTGCGTGGTTATCTTCATGAAAACATGGACTCTCGATGAGCATTTGCCGTACCTGTACACTACATTTGCTGGTTTCGGATCGTGACACTAGTTCGGACCCGTTTCGGTAGTCGTCCCGCGTCAGCAGGCTTACAACCCAACTTTCCAGTCTCCTTCGATAGTTTCAAAGCAAGGAAGTACTTTAGCTCAGCTAGATCTTTGATTTCGAACTCCCTGGCTAGATTAGCCTTCAATTTTCTTATTTCCGCCTTGTGGTCGCCCCTAATAATCATATCATCAACGTAAACAAAAGGCACAATAAGTTGTCCATCAGCCCATATAGTAAACATAGTGTGATAAGAATTACCTTGAATATAACCAAAACGACCCATGGCTGTCAAAAAGCAGTTAAACCAAGCCCGAGGAGACTGTTTGAGGCCATGTAAGGCATTTTTCAGTTTGCAAACTCTCTCCCTAGCAACAAGCCCAGGAGGTGGCTGCATACAAACTTCTTCCTACAGGTCTCCATTAAGAAATGCCTTTTTTACATTAAATTGATGAAGCTCCCAACCAAACTGGACAGTAAGGGACAAAATGACCCGTATAGACTTCAATTTTTCAATTGGAGCAAATGTCTCCAAATAATAGACACCATATGTTTGGGTAAAACTCTTAGCTACTAATTTGGCCTTGTACCTCTGTACAGTACCGTGAGAGTTATACTTGATGATGTACACCTATCGAGGGCCAACCAAACTCTTCCCCTTGGGCATATCCACTAACTCTCAACTCTCGAGTGCCATTTTGTTGAGGGCACGCATTTCTTCGTCTATAGCAGCCACCCATTTTGGATCTTTTACAACTTTAAAATAGGAGTTAGGAACATGGTATAAAGAGATGGCATACAAGAAGAATAATAGGAGGGTAAGTGATGAGAATAAGAAACAAAGTTACTAATGGATGGCGAGTACACGATCTTGTACCTTATCGAATAGCAACAGGAAGGTCAAGGTTAGGCTTGGAGGAAGGCAATGAATGAAACAAAGACATCCAAACACAAGGAAAAGAGAGAAAAGAGGATGTTCGGGGCACAACATCCATAGAGAGGATAAATTTCCGAAGTGTCCGAGATGCATACGATTAATAACATATGAGGCGGTCAACACTACATCCGTCCAAATTTTTTTTTGACAAATTATGTTGCAAGAAAAGTGCCCAAGAAGTCTCTAATAGATGACGATTTTTTCTTTCAGCTACTCCATTTTGTTGTGGAGTGTAGGAACAAGAGGACTCATGAATAATGCCTCATCCTCCATAAAAATATTGAGAGACCGCTCAAAGTATTCTTTAGAATTATCAGATCTGAAATTACAAACCGCTCAAACTGAGTTGCAACCATCTTGTAAAACACTTGGACAATCCGTGGAACCTCCTCACGGGACCTCATTAGATAAATCCACCAACAATAATGAGAAAAATCATTAATAAATCTGATGAAGTATCTATTACCAAAAATAGAAGGCTCATGGGATGGGCCCCAAACATCAAAGTGAACCAGATGAAAATGAATAGAACTTTTATTTATTGAATATTGAAAAGTTGTTCTACAATGCTTGGCAAGTTGATAAATGTGGCATTGCAAAGACTCGATACTTAGAGATTGAAAAAGATCTAAAAAAAGAATTCTGAGGGACCTAAAGGACAAATGATTTAAACAACTATGCCACAACTAGATGCCTTTATTTGCTAACTCAAGTCACCATTGAGACTACTTATTGAAAGAAGATTTATTGGTTAAGTGGGGACATGAAGGACAGATGATAGGATGAGGCCACCGCCTAATGTAATAGTCATGGATGGCAGTATCCGCCGGTTTCGGTACGTACCAGTATCGGCCGGGACCGGTACCGGTTCAGCCAATAATGGCCGGTACCGGTAAAAAAAATAAAAAATATTGTACCGGGCCGGTACCGAACCAGTACGCTCGTGAAACACCCCTTTAAAACACCCTTTAAAGGGGTGTTTCACTTTCCCCTTTTTGGTAGTGGGAGGGGAAGGGAAGGGGAAGGGAAGGAGCTGCTGCTGCCGCCGCCACCTACCGCCACCGCCGCTGCCGGAGACGTTTTCACCCGTTGCCGAAGACGTTTTTACCGTTTTGGGTGGAAAAAAAATAAGGTATGATATATATTTTAAATCTAGTGATTATTTTGTAGTTGTTAACTAATTTTTAGATTGTTTACGTTTATTTTCTTAGTAAAATAGACAACCCTTAATTTTAACACTAATTAGTGGTTAAAAATTGGGACTTTTGTCTAATTACTTAAATTAAACATCAATTGAAGTCTAATTAAGTTTCATTGCATATTTTAAACTAGGAGCATGCTGTAAATTACGTTGATCGACGGTTAATTAGGGAAAACTCCTAATTTTGACCATAATTAGCGGTTAAAAAATAGGACTTTTGTCTAATTACTTAAATTAAACATCAATTGAAACCTAATTAAGTTTCATTGCATATTTTACATTAGGAACATGCTTGAATTGCGTTGATGGACGGTTAATTAGGGAAAACTTCCAATTTTGACTTTAATTAGCGGTTAAAAATTGGGACTTTTGTCTATTTATTTAAATTAAACATCAATTGAAACATAATTAAGCTTCATTGCATATTTTAAACTAGGAGCATGCTATGAATTGCGTTGATCGACGGTTAATTAGGGAAACCCCCAAATTTTGACCCTAATTAACAGTTAAAAATTGGAGCTTTTGTCGAATTACTTAAATTAAACATCAATTGAAGCCTAATTAAACTTCATTGCATATTTTAAATTAGGAGCATGCTGTGAATTGCGTTGATGGACGGTTAATTAGGGAAAATCCCTAATTTTAACCTTAATTAGCGGTTAAAAATTAAGATTTTTGTCTAATTACTTAAATTAAATATCAATTGAAGTCTAATTACACTCCATTGCATATTTTAAACTATAAGCATAATGACAAATGATCTTATATTTGTTTCTACTTTTTTCTTTTTTGTTGTAGGATCATAGCTGAACAACAAGAGCAGGACCTAGGGTGGGTCCATATCACCTTAGTTAATAATGCAAAGAGGAGAGTGAAATACAAATATTGTGGCAAAGAGATAGGTGGTGGAATCACTCGAGGAAAAGAACATTTAGCAGGGAAGACAGGACAGGTGACAAGGTGTACTGTCTGTCTCCGACAAGTCGCCAACGAGATGCGTGAATTGTTGCGTGGCCGGAAAGTACAAAAGGAGCAAAAGAATGAAGAGCAGGTTGAACTTCAAGACGAGATTTCATGTAGACATAATAGAAAAGGCAAAGGGATGTATACTGGGGCCAGTGACATTTCTATACGTGAGAGGCAAAAGGTTGAACAAATTGTAGACTCTAATGATGATGATGATGATGAAGATCTTGAGATAGCTGTAGCTAGAAGAGAGAGCTTGTGGCATCAAGAAGAAGACGAAGCCCGAAGGAGAGGTGATGAACCATCAACAAGAGGCACAAATCAAGCTAGAGGCCAAGTGGGTCCTATGGACATTTATCTTTTTAGAAGACAAAGTTCTACTCAATCAAAAATCAAGCAAGTAATGAGAGGAGTAAAAAAGTCAGCTGAAGTGGCAGGACATGCTTTTAAAAGCATCTGCAAATGATTTTTGCATGCAGGTGTTCCCTCACATGCTGCTCAGTCTCTTTATTTTCAGCCTATGATTGATGCAATAGTAGATCATGGTCGTAGGTTCAAAGCTCCCACACGTCGAGACATATATAGACGTGGGTTTGATGGAGAATATGAGGAGCTTCAACAGTGGGTTGAAAGTTTTAAAGCTATTTGGAAGGAGAGAAGATGCACAATTATGTGCGATGCCTGGACTGGTACTACGAAGAAGTCCATGATTAATTTCCTTGTTTATTGCATTGAAGGACAGTTTTTATAAAATCTGTTGATGCATCAAACTATTTAAAGAACGTCAAATATTTATTTGGTTTGATGGATCAGATGGTGCAGGAAATCGGAGACGAAAATGTTGTCCAGGTGGTCACTGATAATGAACCAAGTTATAAGGCTGCAGGGAGGAAGTTAATGGATAAGCGCAAACACCTTTATTGAGTCCCATGTGCAGCGCATAGTTTGGACTTGATGCTTGAAGACATTGGTAAGGACTCGACTGTCAACAAGACAGTAAAGAAAGTACAAAGAATTACCCAATTTATTTATGGTCATCCTAGGATCTTGAACATGTTCAGAAAAAAAGTATCTAGGGGCCAGGATCTCATCCGTGCGGAGCCTACAAGATTTGCATTTAATTTTATTTCTTTAGAATCTTTGCACAAATTCAGGAATGAGGTCAAGGGGTTTATGTTTAATAAGGAGTTATTGGAGTATATGCGGACCACCTCCAATGAATCTAAATGTGAACATTTGGAAGTAGAAAAAATCATAGAGAGCAAAAAATTTTGGAGTAATGTGCAGACTTATATGAAGTTGGTGGAACCTCTCGTACAGGTCTTAAAATTGGTAGATGGGGATGATAAGAATTACATGGGATATTTGTACGAGGCAATTGACATTGCTAAGGTGCACATCAAGAACGTATTTCCCAACACTTATATGAAGTGGTGGGACCTTATTGATGTCAGATGAGAAAACACATTACACCACGACTTGCATGCAACTGGTAAGTGAAGTCTTATACTGTTACATAGGAGATTATTTATTAAATTATTATTTAGTAATTATCTATCTAAATGCATGTTATTTTTTAAATCCTTGAGTAATGTACAGTTGTCAAGTGCATATTGATAGAGAGGTGATCCAAGGCACATTGAATGTGATTGCACGCTTGTCGAGGACAATAGAAGATAGAATTGAGGCAGAGAGACATGTGTATATCTCTTATATGAAGAATTGACTTTAAGATATATCCAATTACTTGTATTTTCAAGAGTCTATGAATTATATTAATTGTTAATTCCATCTTTGTAGATGGAGGCTTATAGGCTAAGGCTGGAGATATATAATGAAGATCCTGTGCAAATTGCCGTAGATAAAGTGAGCCCAGGTATACTTAGTGATTACATTGTTGTCATATGTGCATAAGAAAGAAGAACATACATTGAATATTGTTTTTGTTTTTTACTGATGGCACAACTGAGTAGTGGATAATGGTGTACAACAGAGATAGGTGTTATAATCCCTTAGCTTCCGTTACAGTGAGGGTTTTGAGTCAGACGATATCGACAAGCCAATATGAAAGAAATTGGAGTACGTTTAGCCTCATACACTCAAAAATTTGTAACCGGTTAAAGGTTGAATGATTGTACAAATTGGTGTACTGCCATTACAATATGAGATTGAGGATCAAGAACATCCGGTTGAGACAACAATTAAGGGAGAAACGAGCTGCAGGGCATGTAGAAGATGTTGTTGGCCAAATTGATGTAGAAGAGTTATTTGATGATGATAATCTCTTGCAGACCTGGGTTGAGATACGAGCAACTGTCGATCAGCCAGTTTTTGATCCTGATGATACAGAATGGGCAGAGGGCATAGTTGATGGAGTTGTTGCTAGAGATCCAGAATTAAGAACCTAAAAAAGACAAAAAGAAAATTCACCTCCTCCTTCACATGAGCATCGGAGTCATACTGAGCATGTGTCTTTATTTGCACTTGGTACTGAGCTTGAGCCTACTAGACACTCAGAATCAGATAGTAGGTCAGTCACTCCTAAAATAGTTGGGCCACTATCATTCTTGAGAAGGAGTACATCTTGAGAGGGCTAATCTAGCTACCAGAGACGATCCTGCGATTGATGAGATAAAGCAAATTTATGTGAGGTATACACCACGAGGAAAATGATTATTAGATCGGGTCCTTGCAAAAGGATCTAGAAAGAAAACAAAGCCAGCAAAAACAGGCATCACAAAAGAAAAAATCAAGTAATATCAAGAGGAAGTTAATTGTTGTTTATGATCAAGATGATGATGATGATGATGGGACACAATCTCCTAGTGATGATGTTGGTGCAGTTGCAGGTGCTACTACTGGGGGCGGAGTGTATGCATCTTCTTTCTCCTTGCATATTGACACTGGAAGAGGACAGCATGAGAGCCAAGGAGATTATGATTCACAAAGTCAGTATGGACAACAGTCAAGTTATGGAGGTGGCCAACAAGAAGCAGGCATGTATAGCTGGGGAGATCGAGTAGAGTATGAAGGCTTTCAATTCCATCCACCTAGTAGCAGTTATGGGTCAGGATCTTCTTCTTATCCTCAAGTTGCTTGTTTGCATCTTGATTCTGCAATTTCATCAAGTCAACAAGCGTATATTTCAAGAGGGATTCAAAGAGAGATGCACGACTTGGTTGCATCATTGTTTAGTTATGGTGAATATAGAGAACATATGCAACCTTATTATGGATACCAGCAACAACTAGATGATGAATCAGAAGGATCTACGAGTTATTATCCATATTAGTATATTCACTCATGTTTTTCATAGGTAAGGATCGTTTGATTTTGTTAACATTTATTATTTGTAAATGTTTAGTACATTAGCATAATATTTTTTATATTTAATCTGTATGAAAATAGTCATTTAGTATGTGTTATGTGTACTTCTTTGTCTTAACTCACTTTTGTCACACTCAACACATATCTAATTAATTGTTTATATTTTTTCTGATTTTTTTCGATTTTTATTTTTATTTTTTCTGATTTTTTTTTTATTTTTTTCTTCTTTTTTTTCTGATTTTTTAGGCCCGTACCGGCTGGTACAGCCGGTATCGGTATCGATACTGCCATCCATGGTAATAGTACACTTCCCTGCCACAGTGGCATGGGTATTATCGGCAATGGTAACTTTATCATGTCTAGAACTCGAAGAATAAGATGAAAAGTAAGTAGGAATACCAATCATATGATCTGTGGCCCCTGAATCAATGACCCGTAGTGCAAGGAGAACTGGAAGTAACACTTAAGGCTGCCCCCGAAGTACCTGAATTGGAAGGTGTAGAGAATCCTAGTTACGAAAAAATCTATTGTAGGTGGCCAATATTAGTAGAAGATAAGGCTGACACCTGAGAGGTAGAAACACTGCCAGCCAAGGTTAAATTTTTTGTAGGTTGAGCCATGGCAATATTGCCTTTTGTAGTCTACCCTCCTTTCCTGAACTTCAATGACTTCTTGTCTGGATAGAGATCCCAACACTTCTCTACCTGATGATTGTCCTTACCATAGTGAGTGCAGTGTTTGAGAGGTTTAATTTTCTTCTTTCAAGAAGGTTGACCACCTTTTTCGGGCTTCATTGTGCTGCTGACCAGCGCTGAATACTCTCCCAAATTGCGAGAAATAGTAGACACGCTGCCACCATTCATGGCCTTTCGATGTCCTTCCTCATTCAAAACCTTATAGTAGACATGTTCTAAAATAGGAAGCTACCGTGCTGAGTATTTATCCACGCAGGGACTCATATTTAGGGTTTAGGCTAGCAAGAAATTCAAAGGTGTGATTTTACTGAATATGTTGAAGGTATTGCCACTGATCATCTGTGTAACTCCACTGATACACAAAATAATAGTCAAGCTCTTCCCACTTACTCTTTAAGAGGCCAAAGTATGTTGTGATACCCATGCTTTCTTGCTTCATTTCTTGCACATCAGCAGTCACTTGATATATACGAGAGACATTTTGACGTTGCCCATACATCTGGTCAAGAAGCTCCCACATTTCCTGGGCAGTCGGCTTCATCATAATCAACTGCTAAATATCAAGACTTAATATGTGCCACTTTGATTGAAGAATAGGAGAAGAATAAGGGTGAATAAGGGGAGAATAAGTTTAATTTTGCTTTGACAAACGGAATGGCTTATACCGGTGGAGAATAGCATATTCGGAGAATAAGGAGAATAAACCATCTCATCTTAGACCCAAGAGTTACTTATTCTTCTTATTCCGTCAGCGGGCCCCACAAAACTATCAAAGCGAAACACCCCTTATTCTAGTATAAGCCATTCCGTCAGTGGGACCCACGTAATAATTTATTCTGCAAATAAAGTAGGGCATAGAGTTTAAAATCCACCCCATCACTAGATTGTTCTCCAGGTCCCACTTAGCATAGGAGGGATCATTGACATCAGGTGCCTTGGTTTTCCTAGTAATATACGCCGTCTTGCCACATCTACCAAGAAATATCCGAGCAGCAACAAACCAAAGCCTGAAATTACTCTCTATTAACTTTATGGTAGTCATTTGTAGAGGCATACTTTTAGTCATGGTGCCACCCGATGGCTTCAACAACGGAGAGCACACCTTTATTGCATCCATCCCAGGTCGTGGTAGTGTCACTAGTAGACAAAGACATGGCAGCGAGAGAAGTCTTCTACGTCAACGACTGAATGGGAGACTCCCCTTAATGGACCGCCGGCAATGAAGGATGAAGGAGACCAGACAGCCCTAACTAGCAAATCTCTACTCTGTTGGCACAAAAGAACCCTAGGAAAAGGCACCGGACAGAAGAGAGGCTGAGGGCAATGGCCTTTAGGGCAGCTGCAGGGTGAAGGAGGTCCCCCCCCGATCGTCCACTGCCTCTGGAAGAGGAGAGAGGTCAGGCAGCCCAGCCAAGAAGCCCTTCACCTGTCCACACAAGAGGGAAACCCTAAAACTGGGTGCCAGACAGGAAGAAGAAGGGTGACGGATGGATATTGGGCACAGAGGGGATGGCACTCACGTCCTCCGCTGCTCCTCTTGCTTTGATACCATGTAGAAAAAAATATAGAAGAGATACAAGAGAGAGAGAGAGAGAGATGACATGGATGTGTTGGAACCCCAAAACAGGGGATAGGGCAATGTGCACAGACCAACCCCATCACACTTTATTTATACCCCATTAGGGCAAAAGATAATAACATACAAAAAAGTCTAAAATGCTCCTAGTTGTGACTATAACATATATTAGTCACAAGGATATAAAAGAAAGACTAGCATCGAACAATAATTTCAGAGAACACCCTATTTCTGTCTACCTATATATGTATGTATAAAATGTGTGCATCACATTTCTTAGCATAATTGTGACTGGGGCATCTCTGATGTACTAGCGTAACCAAGGCACCTAAATAACTTGTGTAGAATATATACAATATTTAAAACACGTTCCATGACCTGAATTTTGAAAGCCTTCTCATTTTGCACTTTTTTTGTGTTATGTTCTATAATTATCTATGTTCTATCAGGAATTTGTTTGCTAATTACAAATGGTTTTGTTTTCCATAAACATTATTGTTGTGCTTGTCATCATCATTGTAAAGCTTTTCTGATCAATATGTGGTCGGCTTAGAAGTTAGAACATGGAGAGCGGACTCCCAAAGATTTTGAGCAAACATCTTCAGTCTGCTGTCAGCCTGACACCAATCTTTCATCTGTTATGCCAAGGCCTAGACAATGCTAGTTAAGGAACAAGAGAAGGTCTCTCATCTTATAAAGGTTTATCTCATCTATCTGCGGTCAGCTGACTCAGCTTAGGATGTGGACAGCCAACTCCCAAAGATTTTGAACATATATCTTCAGTCTGTTGTCAGCCTGACACCAGTCTTTTGTCTGTCATGCCAAGGCCTAGCCAAGGCTACCTGGGAAACAAAAAGATCTCTCTCTCTTTCTCTCTCTCTCTCTCTATCTATCTATCTATCTATCTATATATATATATATATACATGCAGCCAGACCGCAAGGCACCTTTGAACCACTTAATTAGTGATAAAAAATTAAAATCTCAAGGAATGGGAACAATCCTAGGGACTAATTAGAGTAATTTTCTATTTTTTGATTATTTTTAGAATTTTTTACACTGTCCAATTATGAAACTCAACCGTAGCCATCCGATCGGGGTGTTAAGATTGAGTTTCATAATCGGACAGTGTAAAAAATAAAAAAATAAAAAATAAGAAATTACTCCAATTACCCTTAGGATTGTTCCCATCTCTTGGGGTTTTAAAATTG
This sequence comes from Zantedeschia hybrid cultivar, assembly GCA_030544215.1. NCBI lineage: Eukaryota > Viridiplantae > Streptophyta > Magnoliopsida > Alismatales > Araceae > Zantedeschia > Zantedeschia hybrid cultivar. The sequence continues at coordinate 51,238,962 of JARZZO010000009.1, forward strand.
GTCACCAATTAAGGGGTTTAAACCCCATCAGTCGGTCCACAGGACCATATAGTAGCACTTCTATGTATGGGGGCGGATCTAACACGTCCTAAGGTGCATGTAAGTTAAATGTGGCCTCTCCTCCCTCCTAATGTTAAAAAAAATAATAAATTTAAAATTTAAAATAATACCCCCCCTTACGTTGGTTCCTAACCCTTGGGTTTAATTTTCACCGTCCGATCCTACAATTGATTTTCACGATCATATGGTAAAAATTATATCCCTAGGGATGGGAACAACCCTCAGGGGGTATTGAATATTTAAATTTTTTTATGATTTTTATTTTTTTTAAGATGGAGAGGGAGATTTCGGCCGGGGGGGGGGGGGGGGGGGGGGTGTTGTCCACCATGTAAGTTAGATGTTAGATGCTAGGGGTGTAAGTTTGCCCCATGTACCCGAGACCTGACCCGACTCGGATATTAAAAGCCGGGTATGGTACAGTGTTTTTATCCGCAAGCCCGAATCGCTGTGGGTCTGGATGTCAACTATTAATAGAAGTAAAATTCAATTTTCAGGTCCAGAGATAAGAGGTGGGTAAACTCGGTGGACTTGCCTGGAGAATTTCTCAATTCCCTTTCTAGCTTTCCGTCACGATGCCACCTTCCACCCCGGCGGTCCACCTCTTCTCCCCCTCACCCCTATTCTGCCTCCATCAGGGAGGATTTCAGTCTACAATTTTTTCGACCAACACAAGCATGTTGGCGCTGCACTGTTGCCACCGTTGCTTGCTACTGTGTCCTTTGTTGCTTGGCTATGCGCAACTGTTGCTACTGCGCCCTTGCATCGTTTGGCCACCGCCTCCAACTTGGCGCTGCACTGCCATTACCGTTGCTACCTGCTGCTTTGTTGGTGCCGCAACTCTATGCTGCCTCCATCTCCTCCTTAAAACTGCTGCTGGCTGCCACAGCTCTGCTCCATCCTCATTCCACCTCTAGTAGTAGCTGTCATGCCCTTGATCTGCCTCCACTTCCTCCTTGCTCTGTCGTCCCCACTCGACCTTTTTGTTGCTTGTTGTCTGTGGTCAAGATCTGAAGCCAAGAGCCTTCCTTGGAGTTCCATTGCTAAACAACAAGACTTAATTAAAGCATTTGATGTGCAGTTTGATCCTTGTATATCCATGTAAGTTAGGTGCTAGATGCTAGGGATGTAACTTTGTCCCATGTACCTAAGACCTGATCCGACCCAGATATTAAAAATTGGGTGTGGTACAGTGTTTTTATTCCCAAATCCGAATCGCTGCGGGTTTGGACGTCAACTATTAATTGAAGTAAAACATTCAATTTTCAGGTCCAGATATAAGAGATGGGTAGACCTGGTAGGCTTCCCTGGAGAATTCCTCAATTCCCTTTCTAGCTTTCCATCACAACGCCGCCTTCCACCCCAGCGGCCCACCTCTTACCCTCCTCACCTCTATTCTGCCTCCATCGGAAAGGGAGGGTTTCAGTCTACAATTTTTTTCGACCAACACAAGCATGTTGGCGCTGCACTGTTGCCACTGTTGCTTGCTACTGTGTCCTTTGTTGCTTGGCTATGCGCAACTGTTGCTACTGCGCCCTTGCATCGTTTGGCCACCGCCTCCAACTTGGCGCTGCACCGCCATTACCGTTGCTGCCTGCTGCTTTGCTGGTGCCGCAACTCTATGCTGCCTCCATCTCCTCCCTAAAACTGCTACTGGCTGCTACAGCTCCGCTCCATCATCCTTCCACCTCTGGTAGTAGCTGTTGTGCCCTTGATCTGCCTCCACTTCAGTATTTGGTGTGCAGTTTGATCCTTGTATATCCATGTAAGTTAGATGCTAGATGGTAGGGGTGTAAGTTTGTCCCATGTACCTAAGACCTGACTCGACCCAGATATTCAAAATCAGGTATGGTACAATGTTTTTATCCCCAAACCCGAATCGTTGTGGGTTTGGACGTCAACTATTAATTGAAGTAAAACATTCAATTTTCAGGTCCAAAGATAAGAGGTGGGTAGACTCGGTAGGCTTGCCTGGAGAATTCCTCATTCGCTTTCTAGCTTTCTGTCACAATGCTGCCTTCCACCTCGGCGGTCCACCTTTCCCCCCCCTCACCCTTATTCTGCCTCCATCAGGAAGTGAGGATTTTAGTTTACAATTTTTTCGACCAATACAAGCATGTTGGCTCTGCACTGTTGCTTGCTACTGTGTCCTTCTGCCGCTTGGCTCTGCGCAACTGTTGCTGCTGCACCCTTGCATCGTTTGGCCACCGCCTCCAACTTGGTACTGCGCCGCCATTACTGTTGTCGCATGCTGCTTTGCTGGTGCCGCAACTCTATGCTGCCTCCATCTCCTCGCTAAAACTGCTGCTGGCTGTCGCAGCTCTGCTCCATCCTCATTCCACCTCTGGTAGTAGCTGTCGTGCCCTTGATCTGCCTCCACTTCCTCCTTGATCTGTCGTCCCCACTCGACCTTCTTGCTGCTTGTTGTCCGTGGTCAAAATCTGAAGCCAAGAGCCTTCCTTGGAGTTCCAGTGCTAAACAACAAGACTTAATTAAAGCATTTGGTGTGTAGTTTGATCCTTGTATATCCATGTAAGTTAGATGCTAGATGGTAGGGGTGTAAGTTTGTCCCATGTACCTAAGACCTGACCGACCTAGATATTAAAAATCAGGTATGGTACAGTATTTTTATCCCCAAACCCGAATCGTTGTAGGTCTGGACATCAACTATTAATTGAAGTAAAACATTCAATTTTTAGGTCCAGAGATAAGAGATGGGTAGACTTGGTAGGCTTGCCTGGAGAATTCCTCAATTCCCTTTCTAGCTTTCCATCACGACGCCACCTTCCACCCCGGCGGTCCACCTCTTACCCTCCTCACCCCTGTTCTGCCTCCAAAAGAAAGGGAGGGTTTCAGTCTACAATTTTTTCTACCAATACAAGCATGTTGGCGCTGCACTGTTGCCACTGTTGCTTGCTACTGTGTCCTTCTGTCGCTTGTCTCTGCGCAATTGTTGCTGCTGCGCCCTTGCATCCTTTGGCCACCACCTCCAACTTGGCGCTGTGCCGCCATTACTGTTGCCGCCTGTTGCTTTGCCGGTGCCGCAACTCTGTGTTGCCTCCATCGCCTCTCTAAAACTGTCGCTGGCTGCTGCAGCTCTGCTCCATCCTCATTCCACCTATGGTAGTAGTTGTCGTGCCCTTGATCTGCCTCCACTTCCTCCTTGCTCTGCCGTCCCCACTCGACCTTCTTGCTGCTTGTTGTTCGTGGTCAAGATATGAAGCCAAGAGCCTTCCTTGGAGTTCCAGTGCTAAACCGCAAGACTTAATTAAAGCATTTGGTGTGTAGTTTGATCCTTGTATATCCATGCAAGTTAGATGCTAGATGGTAGGGATGTAAGTTTGTCCCGTGTAGCTAAGACCTGACCCGACCCAGATATTAAAATTCAGGTATGGTACAATGTTTTTATCCCCAAACCTGAATCGTTGTGGGTCTGGACGTCAACTATTAATTGAAGTAAAACATTCAATTTTCAGGTCCAAAGATAAGAGGTGGGTAGACTCTCAATTCCCTTTCTAGCTTTCCGTCACAATGTCACCTTCCACCCCGGCAGTCCACCTCTTTCCCCCCTCACCCCTATTCTGCTTCCATCAGGAAGGGAGGATTTCACTCTACAATTTTTTCGACCAACACAAGCATGTTGGCGCTGCACTGTTGCCACTGTTGCTTACTACTATGTCCTTCTGTTGCTTGGCTCTGCGCAACTGTTGCTGCTGCGCCCTTGCATCGTTTGGTCACCGCCTCCAACTTGGCGCTGCGCCGTCATTACCATTGTCGCCTGCTGCTTTGCCGGTGCCACAACTCTGTGCTGCCTCCATCTCCTTCCTAAAACTGCTGCTGGCTGCCGCAGCTCTGCTCCATCCTCATTCCACCTTGATCTGCCTTGATCTGCCTCCACTTCCTCCTTGCTCTCCCGTCCCCACTTGACCTTCTTGTTGCTTGTTGTTCGTGGTCAAGATCTGAAGCCAAGAGCCTTCCTTGGAGTTCCATTGCTAAACAGCAAGACTTAATTAAAGCATTTGGTGTGCAATTTGATCCTTATATATCCATCTAAGTTAGATGCTAGATGTTAAGGGTGTTGTCCTAAGTACCTAAGAGCTGACCCGATCCAGATATTAATAATTGGGTGTGTTACAGTGTTTTTATCCCCAAATCTGAATCGCTGCCGGTCTGGACGTCAACCATTAATTGAAGTAAAACATTCAATTTTCAGGTCCAGAGATAAGAGATGGGTGGACTTGGTAGGCTTGCCTAGAGAATTCCTCAATTCCCTTTCTAGCTTTCCATCACGATGTCGCCTTCCACCCCGGCGGTCCACCTCTTCCCCCCCCCTCCCCCACCCCTATTCTGCCTCCATCGGAAAGGGAGGGTTTCAGTCTACAATTTTTTCGACCAACACAAGCATGTTGGTGCTGCACTGTTGCCGCTGTTGCTTGCTACTGCGTCCTTCCGCCGCTTGGCTCTGCACAGCTGTTGCTGTTGCAGTTGCACCCTTGCATCGTTTGACCACCACCTATGTGCTGCCATTACCATTGCCGCCTGCTACTTTGCCAGTGCCGCAACTCTGTGCTGCCTCCATCTCCTCCCTAAAACTGCTGCTGGTTGCCGCAGCTCTGCTCCATCCTCATTCCACCTCAAGTAGTAACTGTCATGCCCTTGATCTGCCTCCACTTCCTCCTTGCTCTGCCATCCCCACTTGACCTTCTTTCTGCTCGTTGTTCGTGGTCTAGATCTGAAGCCAAGACCTTCCTTGGAGTTCCATTGCTAAACAGCAAGACTTAATTAAAGCATCTGGTGTGCGGTTTGATCCTTGTATATCCAGTATGCAATTCTATGGAGCATCCTTTCTTGGTTTAAGATAAAATGCATCAACGATTGAATTATAGCTAAGACGTCATATTTGGCTTTTGCTAAAAATCTAGAATTTTAGGCACACATTAAAAAGTTGAAGTTGTTTGCCCTTCCAGCACAGCTTCACGTCAAAAGGGAGCACTTGGTTATGCCAGGTCTACTGTCTGGTATACAGAACCAACTCAGAAACATGGCTTCACACTGGGTTCAGTACTTAACAGACCAAAGGTCCACTGGGTCGGGTCTGATTCAGGTATAAATTAATTGGTCTCTTGTTGGGTTCGCTTAGACCCAACCCATACTTGACCGATTGGCAGCCCTACTAGGTGCACCCGGGACATGTTTGATCCTTTCTATGTCTATCTGTCTGTCTATATATATATATATATATATATATATATATATATATATATAGAGAGAGAGAGAGAGAGAGAGAGAGAGAGAGAGAGTAATTAAATTGGAAACAACTACAATAATACACTTTAGATGCAGTCCATGTGTTCCATAAAGAGGGTGGCAGAATAGTAAGTGTGAAAATGCAAGTTTATACAGTATAGACACATTGTATATGCCTTTGGATCACTACAAGGCCCAATCTCCCAGATTAGTGTCTTTGGTAAGAATTGTAGATCTCCAAGCATCCCTACTGAAATCTAGATCTTTTAAGACTGAGTTATTTACAGGTCCATTCTCCAACCTCCTTCAATGTGCGTATTTAGCCATCGATGAAGAAAGTAATTAAGGAGTTAGCAGTTTAACTGAAAAAATCTGCTACTTTTGTGGCAAGAGTGATTGCCTTTGCAATTTTCTAGCACAGTTTTTTTTTTTTTTTTTAAATGGAACATTGGTAGTCCAATTTGATATCAACAGTAGCGAAGTTATTCTGAACTTTGTTTGAATTTTCCTCTTCTTTTATTAGATTGGTCACGGGAGATTTTGTGACATAAGGTGTTTCATAGAGCCTAGTTTAGTAGCTGACTTGGAGAATATTAATCATAGTTCAGTTTTGAATTCACTTATGTTGCAGTCTTGCTATTAATGATTCACATCCTGCAATCTTACAGGACTTTTGGATAGGGAGCCCATATTCTCTCTTCCTTTGATTTCCATCCCAGTCATATCTGAAATGATTATCATGGTGCCCGGACACCTGATAGTGCTATGCGCATGGGGAAGATTGATAATGACCAATATAATTTGCTAAGGTGAACTGCTGAGGATTATCTTATAGATACTGAGTGCTTTTAGAATATGGTACTGTCCCTGAGATTATTTTATCTCCCTGAAATGGAGCATTTTAGTATGTTATGGACTAAGCATTTTACCGTTATTGATAAGAAAATGTAGTTTCAATATGACCACTCAAAAGGTGGTGCAGGATTAGAAAGGAAGAGTTAAGACAAATGTGGAGATGACTGAATTTATTCAGATGTTGAATAGATCACTTTTTTCAGTTTTATGGCATCAACTTTTCTCTGGGTCTCCAAAATGTTAGTTCTGTAATGAGGTGTTAAATCCTTCTCCATTGTTGGCAGTGCCATTTGTTTTACTTTCTTTGACATAGCTAGAATCCTTTCCATTACTCATTATTTCTACTAATTCTTAAAGCACCTGAATGTCAATCTGTCGTACAGAAGGAAATCTAATAGGAATTATGCACTTTGTTTGACTCTTATATGTTCATTTCTTTGGATATGCAAGCATGAACACTTTCATTTTCTCTGTTTGTCATGTATCAGATTTAGTGGTATATGTTTAGAAAAGGTTTTGGGTCATCTAGGTTTTGTACTAGGACATAGTGGACGTTACAACAATTCTGTAATTAGAGGCTATTTATTGTTGCCTCCAAACAAACCAGTTATGTATGCATCTTGTGAATGCTTAGGCCCTAGGATGTGCTTTCTTGGATATTGCTGCTGTGCGAATAATGATATTCTCCATGATTTTGCAATCAGAAAAACCTGGACAGTTCAACATCTTCCTTGCCTCCAAAAACTATTCTGTTTATGTTGCTATCTTAATTATGGATGTCTGTGGTTAACTGTTTGAAGGGCTAACTTGCTCCTTTTTCTGCACGTATTGAAGGTTACCAAATGGAAATTTCTGCCATGTCTAGTGCTTGCTTTTAGTTGTGCACTGTTTCTGCTTTTTACCTTTTTTCATTACTGTGGATTAATTTGCTGTCATCAACGTCTGTGTACATCATTTTGTCCAATGTTCCAGGCATCTAATTGTTATTTGTTTGTTGCAGGCTGTAGCTATGGTGAAGAAAACACCAGCTTATAAGAACAGGTTACGGGCTTTGGAACTTGAGCGCACTGGGGGAGTAACAAACAAGAAAAAGGCTCGCAAGCAAATGGACAAGTAAGGGCTGGTTTCACCATGTACATTCTGTTTGAGAAAAAGTATACTAGATGATATTGTTGATTGGGCATAATAAAAGTACTTCCTGCTGTATATAAATTGCTTTGTTCGGCCACCAAAACATCATTTAGTTCAGCTTCATCTTGCTGAATGAGTTCCTTTGGCATTTTAGATGTCGGAATATTTATATGGCTGTAAACCCCTTTGGCAAAGGGCAGAAACAGAGATGTGAAATCCCTGTTGCTTCATACTGGCTAGCACGTACATATTCTGTTTTATCAAGGAAAACGAGGACATGCTGTTTCCATGATGTAAAGAGTCTCTAAAATTATGGAGCACTGGTAGTCTTATTTAAGAGTCTTTTGTTTGGCAATTATCTTTAGTAAACTATGTGACCATTTATTGTTGGCAATCTAATTACACTATCTCTGGGGATTGTGGCTGAATTGGGTTTCTTTTTGTAAGATGCACATCAGAATCTGGAAATCATATAGTTTTGCACCTATTTCCTACCTTTCAAGTTCTTATTGGGTATTTAGCTTGTGACTTACACTCTTGGCTTGCTTTCTTTTTTAAAAAATAATCTTTTAGGAAAACAGAGGACGACCTTAGCAATGAGGTTCAGTTGCAGATCCAGGGAGCGGAGAAACCTTCTGTATGGAAACTTGTTGCTGTACGATTTTTGCTCTTGCCATATATGTTTGGCAAGGTTAGTAGAGTAGCTTCGATTATTCTTTCTTTTTTTTTACACTAATGTATCTGTTGACTGTTTCTGTTTGAATGTTGAGCTACTTCTTGTCTCACTATGTTTTTTTAAGATTTGTAAATTTTGAATGTACTTCAAGAAAGAAAAAATTCCATATTTATTCTCTCTAGGTTATGTCCTGTGCATGTGCTAGATATTTTTGATTAAAACTTGAATTTCTCCTGAATAAATCTGATTTTCCCTTTTCTATTCATGTTTAGTTATTATTCTGGAGAAGCTGTTGGTTTTGGCGATACCATGTCAAAAAGGCTCCATATTCTTGGAACGATGCATGCTACTTGACACAAAAGCGCCTTGGAGCACCTTTTGATGCATGGCAGAACATTGGTAATGAACAAGTTGCTTCTACCTTCTTGATTTCAAGTTGTGTTTAATACAAAATTTAGCTGTTTAAGGCTTAATCTGATACTCAAAATCTGTTTACATGATGCTAAAAAAGAGGTGGGCTTAATCTGATACTCAAAATCCGTTTATGATGCTAAAAAAGATGTGAGCATTTGTGGACGTGCAGACCTAATAACACTCTTTAATATCCCAAAAATGACTTGCCGAGTGCACAAAAAGTTTCTGATTTGTCTTCCCCCCAAGTCAATTTCAATTTTCAAATCATGGCCATCTCCAGATTTAACATTGTAGCGGTCAAAAAGTGGTCACACGACGATGACCATCCAATCCAATCTCTGGCTACTCGATATAATTTGCCAAAGACGAAACGCTTAGGATAGAGCCCGCAAGAGGAAGAGAGGACGTTAGAGGGCACCCCGTTCTCCTGGGGGGTTAGACCCTCCGATGCCTAATTAGCTTCTCAAGAGAAGTAGAGGATAGGGCATTCTCTGGAGTTTAGTGTAGTATTCCATATATCTCATTCTGGAGAGAGGCTGGGGTATATATCTTCCCCTCTACGTGCGGCAACGGGGGGGCCGTTGCCCTCCTGGCATTAACTGGCCCACAATCTACGCCCTTTGATCAAGGAGGTTGTGGGATACCAAGCTAGAAGGAGAGATCACCTCTCGTGATGGAGGGACCAGATTGTGGGGACCTATCTTTAATGGACGGTTACGCTATTAGACTGTGAGATCCGCTTGATGGCGGGATGGAGTTATGGATTGACCTAGGTGCCGCCGCTCTCTCGGGCGATTCAGGAGATTGTAACCTTCAAGCCTTAGGGCCTTGCTCCCTTCAGTCGGAGCGGGGGCTCTGGGCTACTGGGAGGATCGGCTCCTCTCGGGCAATCGGGGACCTCGACCGAGACATCGGTGATCTCGGGGCTTACCAATTGAGGCGTCGGTCCCCTTATGACCTGGCCTTTTGAGGGAACAAGGCCTCCTCATTTTGGGTCCCAACCGCTATCTCACCTGTCGGGGAGCCTAGAGAAGTCACGTGTCGCCATCACGTGACGGCTTGTAGGCTGCGGGCGCTTGGGCTTTCCGTTAGTTGGACCTGATTGGACCGGACCCCAATCACCCATCACCACTGGCCACCTCATTCCCGGTTTCGAATTTCAAATTTCGAATTTGGGGGTGACATGAAGCGGGAGGCCCAAAAAGGGTTAATAGGACCGGCGGACTTAGGAAACAAGGCACCGGTTGTACTTCGAAAGGACGCCTATTTAAGGAAAGATGACGTTCCCTTGTCGCTCGCTTCCCTTGAACGGTACCGGGTGTGTCGATTGAACATGTGGCGTCGTTCCGTTGGTGACAAGACGTCTCGAGTTGCCATAATGGGGCGCATGTCGTCGGCTTTTGATGGTACGTTTGGTCAGTTATATGGTGGACCTATTTGGCGCCTCTCGGTATCCCAAGCGGGTCGAAGGGGTAGTGGATTTGGTTGACCCTCCCCTACAAAGGTGAGGCTCGGGAAAAGCCAACCTTCCTTCTGCACTTTCTTTTGCATTCCAGTCGCTCGCCGGAGTCGAGGAAGAATGAGATTTACCGTCGCCTGGGCATCTCCTGCGCTTTCTCCAGTGAGTCCATCCTAGCTTCCAAGTCTGTTGATTCTTCGAGGTTCTTCTGGACTTTTTCACGATCTTCTTCTTATTCTACCTCCGGGTCCACTTCCTAGTCCCCGGAGTCTTCAACTTCTTCCTCGCTTAGTGATCCTTCTTCTCTTTGGTCTGAGGATTCCTCGGAGACCTTAGCTATGGCCTCCGACAAGGTTGCTAGCACTTCTGGTCAGTTTGAGAGGAGAGCTTAAGCTCTAGCCCAGTATACAACGTCATTAAGCAGGCAGAGTTGGGTAGAGTGATGGAGGAATATAGGGTGCTCCATGGGTACCGCTTGGTAGAGGCTGGCCTAGGTGACCAACTCTCCTCTGAGCTCCGAATTCTTTTGTAGCTTACAAAGAAATGTTTCTTGCGGGTTCGGTCTCTGGTTCCCCGTTTCTTCTATAACCTTCTGTAGCAGTGCCGATTGGCTCCTGCCCAACTCACCCTTAACGCCTGGTTCTATATCTACGCCTTCCTCCTCATCTGCCGTGAGTTAAAGGTATATCTCTCGGTTCTTCTCTTTTGGTGTATCTTCCAGTGCCTTCCTCACACTCAGATAGATGACAGGTTCTTCTTCGTGAAGGCCCGTCCCCATAACTTATTCCTCCCATTCAACTCCACTACCTCGAGCCACAAATCTTGGAAAACTTATTTTTTCTTCGTGACTCGAGATCCCAAGGTGATTCCTCATTGAGACTTCCGTAGTACCTTCAACTTCACTCCCATGTAGGAGGATCCACTGCCTTATCGAATTCCTCTAGATGTGGATCCGAGGAAAGTGGCTCTCAAGGCCCAACTTGTGACCGAAGCCGACCTGGAAGTATTATCATGAGGGCCTTGCTGGTGGCTAGCCTTGTCTCGTGGGAGTCTCGGGGTGAGTGTTCCTTTTACAGGAGAATTCTTTCGGTCATTTACTAACCATGTGCTTTGTTTTTCAGCCGAGACGTTCGTTCGGACTGCCCTTGCCGCTCGGGAGGCGGCTCAGGCCGAGAGAGGAGAAAGCAACGAGGCAGCACCAGTAGGTCTGTCCCCAATAAAGATCTACGGGCTCGACGTTGGGCCTTCTCTCGAGTACTTCAACATTTTCGAGGGTGTTCCTCTAGTGGATCCGGTGGCTGGGGACGTCGACGTGATAGCAAGGCTAGAGGAGATGAGGCGGGGAAGAGAGCGGTTGAGCGGCAACCTCGAGGGGGCGAAGCTGCCGAAGGAGGCGAGGTCCACCGGAACAACGCTAGGCGGATACGGGGAAGGCCCCAATGGTGAGCGACCAGGGGGGTGTAGCCGTCGAGGTCCCCCGGCCGTCGGTGGGCGTTGTCATTCAGGAAGGCGTCCTGATTGACCAGAGACGGTAAACGACTCCTTAGCCGACCCTGGAGCCGGTCCTATGGAATCTGCCTGTGTGGTGGGTGTACACCGATAGTCTATGTAGTCAAAGGCGAGAGGCGAGCGAGGCGACCAAGGGTTTGCCTCAGCCTCAAATGCCTAGGCGATCGTCTAGGCGTTTGAGGCGATGTGTTTCTCCCATACAACACCGTGAAGGAAGAAAATGACAAAATGAGGAAACTAAATAAAATATCTAAGATAATCATATATAAGACCTTGAGGAATACTGATCATGATCAATAATCATCAATTTGTTTAAAGCACTCATATATGTAGTATATGGTCTTAGGAATCATTAAAAATAAGAAAACAATGTAGCAGCATGTAAGAAAAAAGGGAAAAAATGTGCATGCATGTAAGAGAAAAATGGTATTGTACATTGTTAAAAGAGGCATTCACTTTGGAATAATTAAGAGTACGAAAAGCAGTACCACATAATTAAAAAAGAAACAAACATTTGACATGGACTTTATAGACAATTGCTTAGGTGAGTGAGGCGAACATGAGGCGAGGCGAGGCGCTCTTGGCTCGCCTCAACCTTTTTCATTGCCTAGGTGAGCGAGGCGATCGCCTTTGATAACATAGCCGATAGTACATTCTCCGTTGGGGATGTGGTGCACGATCTGGCCCTGGCCGAATGCATCCCTATAGAGAGTCATCGGGAAATCCAGACCAACCGCTTGGCCGAGAGATTTGATGATCTCCAAGCGGAAAGGCAGAGGCTTGAAGCTCAACGTCAAGATCTTCAGCGGGCCTTGGAAGAGTCCAAGGCAGAGACGCAGTGCACGGTAAAGGCGAAGTAGGAGTTGGGGGCCAGCCTCAAGGATGCTTTAGCCCAAGTCGCCGAGTCGGAAGAGAGGAAGAAAAAGATCGAGGATGAGCTAGACATGGTCAAGGCTCGCGTTCGATCGCTGGAGATGGCAGTGAGCCGATACAAGATCTTGACTGTGTGCCTCGATGAAAAGGTTGAGTTCAACTTGGAGCAGTATATTGTCAGTTACGACAAGGGTACTGCGAAGGGCTTCTCTACTGGCTTTTGGGCGGCAGTCACTTGTGCCCAAGAGTTCCCTCCGATCGTTGAGGGCTTTGGGCTAGTTGAGCAGGGTGATTTGGCCTATCACTCCGACGAGGACATGTTGGGGGCTAAGGCCGAGGAGGCGAAGGGGGAGAGGTTCGAAGCCGTCGACCTCACTACCTCCCCTAAAAACCTCCAGGAAGTTGCCGCCAAAGGTGTTGCTACCTCTACCAAGGGTGCCACTCTTCTTTAGCCGTCTGTCAGACCAGTCTTCTTTGTATCCCGCCCAGATGGATGTTAATCGATAGGATATATGGGTATCTTGTCAAACTTGTTAACCAATCTCCTTTTCCACTTAGTTTTTGTCATCCTGCCACATTTGTATCTCGGGTCCCGTTAGGGAGTGAGACAGCTGGTCTACCTTAGGTTCTGCATTTCTTTTTCCTTCTTTTCTTTTTGTAAGCCCCTTAGGCATAATCTTGTAATGTAGCCTTTTGGGCATTTTCTCATATGGAAATTTGGTTTCCCTATCACTCCGATGAGGACGTGTCGGGGGCTAAGGCCGAGGAGGCGAAGGGAGAGAGGTCCGAAGCCGTCGACCTCACTGCCTCCCCCGAAAACCTCCAAGAAGTTGCCGCCAAGGGTGTTGCTGCCTATACCAAGGGTGCCACTCTTCCTTAGCCGTCCGTTAGACCAGTCTTCTTTGTATCCCGCCCAGATTGATGTTAATCGATAGGATATATGGGTATCTTGTCAAACTTGTTAACCAATCTCCTTTTCCACTTAGTTTTTGTCATCCTGCCACATTTGTATCTCGGGTCCCGTTTGGGAGCGAGACAGCTGGTCTACCTTAGGTTCTGCATTTCTTTTTCCTTCTTTTCTTTTTGTAAGCCCCTTAGGCATAATCTTGTAATGTAGCCTTTTGGGCGTTTTCTCATATGGAAATCTTGTTTCCCTGATTTCTCTTGATGTTGTGTTGTTTGTCGATATGTCTTAGTGTGTTAGTAACTGAGTAATCTACTAATTTCCTTAGGGTGAACATTGAGGCTGATTGACACAAAGGCCATTTCCAAGTTAAGAGCTCTTCCCGAGTGTGGGTACTCGGTTAAAAGACTAGCTTAAGGACTTCTCAAGTGTCGATACTCGGGGAAAAGATCGACTCTAGAGTCCTTCCCGAGTGTGGGCACTCGAAGAAAATGTTGGCTTAAGTGCTTTTCCCGAGTGTGAGCACTTGGGGAAAAGGTTGAATATTGACATATTAGGAAATAAAAACTTTATCATTTATTTTCCAATTTAGTACAAAGTTCTTTTGCTTAAGAAAAGGGGACTCTGATAAACTTATAAACAAGAAGATCTAACAATAATAGGCTCTTAGGTTATCAAAGTTCCAGGTGCGGGGTGCCTTCTTACCTTCGAGTGTGGAGAGTCGGTACGAATCTTTCCCGAGAGCTTCCAATATGCGATAAGGACCTTCCCAGTTAGAGGCCAACTTTCCTACGGCAAGTTGTGGCGTAGAGACATCGGCTTTTCTTAGCACTAGGTCTCCCGAGGAGAATTGCCTTTTTCGCACTCGGAGGTTGTAATACTTGGCCATCCTACGCTGGTATTCCACCATGCTTAGCTTGGCGTTATCTTGGACTTCTTGGAGCATGTCGAGATTTTCTCTCAACTACTAGTGATGGCCTCAACCTGTAGCGAGGGGCTTCCTACTTCCAAGAGAATCAGGGCTTCTACTCTATACACCAAGTGGAAAGGAAAGGGGATTCTGATAAACTTATAAACGAGAAGATCTAACAATAATAGGCTCTTAAGTTATCAGAGTTCCAGGTGCGGAGTACCTCCTTACCTTCGAATGTGGAGAGTCGGTACAAATATTTCCCGAGAGTTTCCAATATGTTATAAGGACTTTCCTAGTTTAGGGCCAACTTTCCTGCGGCAAGTTGTGACGTCGAGACTTAGGCTTTTTATAGCACTAGGTCTCTCGGGAAGAATTGCCTTTCTCGCACTCGGAGGTTGTAATAATTGGCCATCCTACGCTGGTCTTCCACCATTCTTAGCCTAGTGTTCTCTCGAACTTCTGGGAGCATGTCGAGATTTTCTCTCAGCTGTTGGTGGTTTTCTGCTCCTGTGGCCTCAACCTGTAGTAAGGGGTTTCCTACTTCCAGTAGGATCAGGGCTTCTACTTTTATACACCAAGTGGAAATGAGTTTCTCATATTCTTGTTTAGACAATTGTTCTATGTGACCATAGAACGCTAGGTAGCTCCTCTACGCAAGATCCTGCGGCCCTTCTAATCGAGTCTTAACTTCGTAGAGTAAGGTTCGATTAGTATTTTCTACTAAGTCATTTGCCTGGAGATGAGCTACCTATGTATAGTAGTTTTTTATCTTTAACTGCTTACAACGCTCTCAAAAATAGGTGCTAGCGAACTGCCTCCCATTGTTTGAGACTATAGTTCTCGGAATACCGAACCTACAGATAATGGATTTCCACACGAAGCTCCAAACTGCTTTGTCGGTAATTTTGGTCAACGGCTCTGCCTCGATCCATTTGCCGAAGTAGGATGCGGAACAATGAATGGCCCCTAAGGTGGCTCCCACACATTCCTTTATAGACCGCCTCTATAGCTCTTAGAGTCTCTGTTGGGTGGAGGCACTTAAGGAGCGGTTGAGAGAAAGACCTTCGCTAGAGGGTATCACTTATTATGGTGAAGTGTCGGGCTCTGTTCTTAACGCTTCTTGCCTCCAGTCGATTGTCTAGTAGTTTACCCTGAGCTAGGAATTCAACTATTGGCTCTATCTATGATCCGTCCACCCGATGGCTTGTACGGTATCTTTCTGGATATTGGGTCGCTCGAGTTCTTTGATGAGCACCGACGAGAGGGCACTAATCCGACAGATGAGGCAAGTTGAGACAGGGAGTCTACCGTGCCATTCTCCTCTCTCGAGATCTAGACTACCTCGAAGTATTCGAGCCCGATTGTTTAGCTTTTAACCTCCTATAGGTACTGACTCATGTCGGGATCTCGAACATCGAAATCTCCTTATATCTGGCTGACCACTAGCTGGGAATCAATGAAGATTTTGATCCTAGTTGCTCCCGCATTCCTGGCCATCCGTATTCCTGACAGGAGGGTTTCATATTCTGCTACATTGTTGGATGCCAGGAACTTGAAGCACGGGTAATAATATAGTTCGGTTCCGTTGGAGGACATCAAGATTAGTCCCTTATTGGGGCCGGCTGCACAAGAGGATCCATCGATATATAGTTCTCAAATTGGACCAAGGCTTACAATGTCTCCCTCCTGCACCAGTATGGTGCACTTGGCTACGAAGTCGGCAAGAGCTTGGGCCTTTATAGCGGTTTTCGGCTTGTAGGTTATGTCGAATTCACCCAACTCAACTGCTCATTCGACTAGACGTTCCGACGCTTTAGAATTCTATAAGATCCTCTCTAAGGGTTGGCTTGTAAAGACAACGATTTGGTGATTTAGAAGTAAGGGCGTAGCTGTCTGGCCGAGTGTATCAATGACAAGGTGAACTTTTCGAAAATAGGACATCGTAACTCGGGACCTTGCAAGATTTTACTGGTGTAGTAAATCAGCCTTTGGATTTCATCGTCCTTCACCAACACAGAGCTCAACGAGTGGAGAGTGATCAACATATATAGAAATAGGTACTCTTCGACAACTTGCTTGGACATGATTGGTGGCGAAGTAAGGTAGCATTTTAGCTCTTGGAACGCATCTTCACATTCCTAAGTCCGCTCAACCTTGTTGTTTTCCGACTGCTTATGGATGCCCTGCAGGATCCTCAAGAAGGGCATACATCTTTCCGTTGCTCGCGACAGGAAACGGCTGAGTGCAGCTGCTCTACCGGTCAGGCACTGGACGTCCATGATTATGTCGGGGCGTTGCATGTTCTGAATGGCCTAGAGCTTCTCCGGGTTGGCCTCAATTCCTCTATGGGTGAGCAGGAATCTCAAGAACTTCCTCAACTTGACAGCAAATGCACATTTGGAGGGATTTAATTTCATGTTGTACCTCTTGAGCGTGTTGAGGGCTTCTGTCATGTCGGAGAGGTAATCAGCGGCCTTCGGACTCTTCACGAGCATGTCGTCGGTTTAGACCTCTATATTTCTTCCGAATTAGAAGTCGAACATCGAGTTCACCAAACGTTGGTAGGTTGCTCTAGCGTTCTTGAGGCCGAAAGGCATTGTGGTGTAGCAATAGATACCTAAGTCGGTAATGAACGCCGTCTTCTCCTCGTCGATCGGGTTCATTTGAATTTGATGGTACCTTGAGTATGCATCTAGGAAACTGATCATCTCATTTCCCAACGTAGAGTCGATCAGCTTGTTGATATTCTGCAACGGGTAGCAATCCTTCGGGGTGGCCTTGTTTAAGTAGGTGAAGTTAGGGCTGTGCATAATTCGGTTCAAACCGAAAAATCGAACTGAACCAAGTGATTCGGTTCGGTTCGGTTTAGGGTCATATTCGATTCGGTTCGGTTCGGTTCGGTTTCACAACTTTGTGAAACCGAACCTAACCGAAAAACCGAATAAATCGATTCTTAAATAAATAGATATATTATATTAACATTATATATATAAATATCTTAATATTTTAGTATCATATATATATTTATGTATAAATATGTATTTTTAAAATTTAATTTGAATATTAAATACATATATATACATTTAATATAAATAAAATATAGAACTTCGGTTTGAACCGAACCGAACCAAAATATTTCGATTCGGTTCGGTTCTGTTTAGAAAATTTCCTCCAAAACCAAACCGAACCAAACCAAACCGTGCACACCCCTAGGTGAAGTCCACGTACATGCGCCACTTCGCAGTAGCTTTCCGTACTAGGACCAGGTTGGCAAGCCATTGTGGATATCGAACGGGTCTGAGTAGATCGATTTTTAGCCCCTTGGCGACTTGTTCTCGAAATGCTTCTTGTCGCTTGAGCGTGCATCTCCTTCTCCACTGTTGGACTGGCTTCTTGTTGGGAAGCAGGTTGAGGTGGTGCCCCGTCAACTCGGGAAGGATGCCTGGAAGGTCCTCTTCGGACCAGGCAAAAACGTCTTAGTAGCGGGATAGGAAGGATTGATATTCCTCCACTTGTTGATCAGAGAGGGTAGAGCCTATGCGGACCATTCGGTCAGGATCCTCTCCCAGCTAGATATTCATGAGATCCTCAACAGGAGTGGCAGTTTTAGGCTCCTCCCCCGGCTCTTGAGGAAGCTCGGATACTTACTTATCTTGCCCCTTAGAAGCAATAAGATAGCAACGTCTTGCTTACTCTTGGTTCTCTTTTGCCTCCTCGACACCAAAGGGAGTCGAAAACTTTAGCTTTTGGCGATCCGAGGAAGGGACTCATGTCACTCCTCCGATTATTTCCCTCTCGATGATAGTATTGTAAATGCTCATCTCTCAAATGATGACGAAATTGGCTACGAAGGTGACTTCTCAGGGAGCAGTCTCGAGAGTTACAGTCAGTGTCACGACTCCGATGAGGAGTACTGCGTGCCCTGAGAAGCCAAAGAGTGGAGTGTGCATCTGACGTGTAGCGGGGGACATCAGCACCCATTCGGAGGAAACAGTCGTAACTAATAACGTTAGGACCGCTGCCTCTATCTACTAAGATGCGGTGAACTTTACATTTATTGACCGTAAAGATCACGATGAGTGCATCGTCGTGGGGAACGGTTACTCTCTCTAGGTCCTCGTACGAGAAGATGATGGGGATCCTTCATTCGGTCTCTTACAATGTGTTTCTCGGGTTTAGAGTGTTTTGTGTCAGGAGTTACAAGGTTCACTTGGCGTGCGTACCACTTCTTCTCCTGGTGGTTGTCTCCTCCGGATATTGGGCCATCCGAGATCATGTCGATCTCTTTTCCATTGGGATGATTTTCAATCTGGGGGGCATTGCGTTCTTGGCCGAGTTTCGCCATGTACTTCCCGAGATAGCCCTACGGATTAGGGACTCTATCTCATCGCGCAGTTGCCGGCATTCTACAGTGGTATGGCCATGGTCCTTGTAGAAGTGACAGTACTTCCTTATGTCTCGATGCTTCGGATCAATCCTCATCTTCTGTGGCAAGGTGACATGCTTTTTATTTTCAATATCCTAAAGGATTTCGAATACATGAGTGGTCAACAGAGTGTATGGGCCGGATGCTGCGGGACCTTTGGCTTCTCATTTGAAGCGTTGAGTCTTCTTCTTCTCGGAGAGGGGCCTTTCGCTTGAATGGTTGTGATCACCTTCCTCTCCTCGATAGAATATGCGGTTATCACCTCCTCCTAGTTGACATGCTAATGTGCGAGGTTGATGAGGGCATTCATGGTTTTAGGCGCCTAGAGGACGATAACCCTCCGGAAGGCGTAATCTCGGGTGCCCTGAGTGAAGGTCGTCACGGCTGAGGACACTTCGAATTTGGGGACCCGGAGGGCCTCATCATGAAAATGGGAGATGTAATCCCAGAGGGATTCTCTGCGTTTTTGTTTTATGGTCACGAGGTTGGCCGACGATCTCTTCCGGTGGGTGCCCGCAAAGTGATCTCGTAACAATTTTTCGAGTTGCCCGAAGGAGTGTACAGCGGAGCCAAAGAAGAGAGCCCCACTTGCACAGTTCCCACTAGGGTAGTGGCGAAAGGGCGACAACGAATGGCATCCGGGACCTTGTGCAGTCTCATATGAGAATAGAAATTGTTGAAATGCGTTTCTGGGTCCCCCTGCCCATCGTAAGTGTTGAGGTTATTGACGGACAACTTTCGGGGGATCGTAACATCTAGGATCTCTAGAGAGAAAGGGGTGAGATCTCCCTCTTCATCGGAGAGGGAGAGCAAACATCTCCTTCACAGGAGGTCTTCGAGGCGCCTCTCTCGGCACTCCAGCAAGTGCTCTCGCTCACTAAGACGTCTTTCCAATTCATCGATGCATTGGTAGACGACTGGGCTCACTTGGGGAGAGTGAGATCTCGATGCTTAGGAGCGATGGCCTGGGCTTTTGCGACTGCTCCTACGCCGGCGGGAGGTGCGGTTCCAGCTAGCGACTCCTGATACGCCTCCTCGACACCAATGGGAGTCGAAAACTTTAGCTTTTGGCGATCCGAGGAAGGGACTCATGTCACTCCTTCGATTATTTCCCTCTCGATGATAGTATTGTAAATGCTCATCTCTCAGATGATGACGAAGTCGGCGATGAAGGTGACTTCTCAGGGAGCAGTCCCGAGAGTTACAGTCAGTGTCACAACTCCGATGAGGAGTACTGTGTGCCCTGAGAAGCCAAAGAGTGGAGTGCGCATCTGATGTGTAGCGGGGGACATCAGCACCCATTCGGAGGAAACAGTCGTAACTAATAACGTTAGGACCGCTGCCTCTATCTACTAAGATGCGGTGAACTTTACATTTATTGACCGTAAAGATCACGATGAGTGCATCGTCGTGGGGAACAGTTACTCCTTCCAGGTCCTCGTCCGAGAAGATGACGGGGATCCTTCATTCGGTTCCTTACAATGTGTTTCTCAGGTTCAGAGTGTTTTGGGTCAGGAGTTACAAGGTTCACTTGGCGTGCGTACCACTTCTCCCCCTGGTGGTTGTGTCCTCCAGATATTGGGCTATCCAAGATCATGTCAATCTCCATTCCGTTGGGACGATTTTCAATTTGGGGGGCGTTGCGATCTTGGCTGGGTTTCGCCACGTACTTCCCGAGATAGCCCTGACTCATTAAGGACTCTATCTCATCGCGCAGCTGCCGGCATTTCGCAGTGGTATGGCCATAGTCCTTGTAGAAGTGACAGTACTTCCTCATGTCTCAATGCTTCGGATTGGTCCTCATCTTCTGTGGCCAGGTGACATACTTTTTATTTTCAATATCCTAAAGGATTTCGAATACATAAGTGGTCGGCAGAGTGTATGGGCCGGATGCTGCGGGACCTTTGGCTTCTCATTTGAAGCGTTGAGTCTTCTTCTTCTCGGAGAGGGGCCTTTCGCTTGAATGGTTGTGATCACCTTCCTCTCCTCGATAGAATATGCGGTTATCACCTCCTCCTAGTTGACATGCTAATGTGTGAGGTTGATGAGGGCATTCATGGTTTTAGGCGCCTAGAGGACGATAACCCTCCGGAAGGCGTAATCTCGGGTGCCCTGAGTGAAGGTCGTCACGGTTGAGGACACTTCGAATTTGGGGACCCGGAGGGCCTCATCGTAAAAATGGGAGATGTAATCCCAGAGGGATTCTCTGCGTTTTTGTTTTATGGTCACGAGGTTGGCCGACAATCTCTTCCGGTGGGTGCCCACAAAGTGATCTCGTAACAATTTTTCGAGTTGCCCGAAGGAGTGTACAGCGGAGCCAAAGAAGAGAGCCCCACTTGCACAGTTCCCACTAGGGTAGTGGCGAAAGGGCGACAACGAATGGCATCCGGGACCTTGTGCAGTCTCATATGAGAATAGAAATTGTTGAAATGCGTTTCTGGGTCCCCCTGCCCGTCGTAAGTGTTGAGGTTATTGACGGACAACTTTCGGGGGATCGTAACATCTAGGATCTCTAGAGAGAAAGGGGTGAGATCTCCCTCTTCATCGGAGAGGGAGAGCAAACATCTCCTTCACATGAGTCTTCGAGGCGCCTCTCTCGGCACTCCAGCAAGTGCTCTCGCTCACTAAGACGTCTTTCCAGTTCATCGATGCATTGGTAGACGACTGGGCTCACTTGGGGAGAGTGAGATCTCGTTGTTTGGGAGCGATGGCTTGAGCTTTTGCGACTACTCCTACGCTGGCGGGAGGTGCGGTTCGAGCTAGCGACTCTCGATACGGCGGGCAGCAGATTTTTGCAGCGGATTTCCCCCCATAAAGGATGAGGAAACGACCGTCAACATTCTGTATGCCTTGTCGTTGGCCGACAACTGCTCGTGGTTGCCGGACTTTCCTGTGAGGGCCTCCTTGGGGTGCAACACCCACACAGAGTTCGACATGTGCTTGGGGTGCAGGAAGACGCTCCTACATCAAGGAAAGTAGGGCCCTTAGCTGTTGAGCGACTACGCCCATGGGATCACTACCGTTCCGTGAAGGTCCAGAAGATGCATTCTGGGACCAATTTGCACCGATGTCGGCCCCAACGTCGTTGGGTAAAGAAGCTACTCCGGCACGGCGGCTATTCATGTTGCCTCTTGCTATGGCTTTTTGTGCGTTCTCACAGACGACGCCAATCGTGTAGCGGTCAGAAAGTGGTCAGGAGACTATGACCATCCGATCCAATCTCTGGCTACTCAATAGAATTTGTAGAAGACGAAACGTCCAGGGTGGAGCCTGTAAGAGGAAGAGAGGACGTCAAACGGCCCCCCATTCTCCTAGGGGGCTAGACCCTCTGATGCCTAAGTTAGCTTCTTGAGAGAAGTAGAGGATAGGCCATTCTCTGGAGTTCAGTGTAGTATTCCACATACCTCATTCTGGAGAGAGGCTAGGATATATATCTTCCCCTCTATGTGCGACATCATGGGGGTCCTTGCCCTCATGGCGTTGACTTGCCCTCATGGCGTTGACTGGCCCACAATCCACGCCAATCGTGGGACACCAAGTTGGAAAAAGGGATTTCCTCTCATGATGGAAGGAGCAAATCATAGGGACCTGCCTTTAATGGATGGTTACGTTGTTAGACCGTAAGATCCATCTGATGGCGGGGTGGAGTTATAGATTGACCTGGGGGCCGCCGCTCTCTCGGACGGTCAAGAGACTGTGACCTTCAAGCCTTGGGACCTTGCCCTCTTCAGTCAGAGCAGGGCTGTGAGCTACTGGGAGGATCGGCTCCTCTCGCGCAATCGGGGACCTCGACCGAAACGTCGGTAATCTCGGGGCTTACCGATTGAGGCATCGGTTCCCATATGGCCTAGCTTTTTGAGGGATTAGGACTTCCTCGTTGTCGGTCCCGACCTCTATCTCACCTGTCGGGGAGCCCGGAGAAGTCACGTGATGCCATCACGTGATGCCTCGGGGCTGCGGGCTCTTGGGCTTTCCGCTAGTTGGTCTTGATTGGGCCGAACCCCAATCATCTCTCATCAAACATGTTTCATGTTACTCGGTCTCGTGGAATATCACACCTTATTAAATGGACAAAGAATTAAAAAGCACTATTTATCTCCTGTCTCTATTGATAGTTAGTGTTTTTTTCATTGTGGATAAATACAATCCTTCAGCTCTTACCATAGTTTTGAAAAAAGTTATGGAGTTCACCTTTCTCTTAGTCTGTTTCGTACTATTACTAATTATCCAAAGATCTTACAGTTTGTTGCAATAATACCTGACTGTGTAAATAATTGTAACATGCACTTCCATTTTCGTGGAAGACAATTACCTATCTCCCTGATCATCAAATGCATTCTTAGTGTCCAAGTGCATTTCTTCCAGCATGAAATCCATCCTACATCGATTATAATTCATAAAAAAGGGGATTATCTAAAGATCTTTAGTGGTAGGTAAACATCCATATTTAGCATCTTATGACAGTGATACTGATCCAATATGAGTCAAGCAGGGGAACTTTCTGAATGGCGGAATTGTGAATTTAAATTACATCCTAGGAAGAAAATCAATGTTTGCTGTGGATCCTCAAACTGGTCAGTTTACTTACGAAAATGATGCCTATGAGTCTGCCCACCGTTGGGAGGAGATTGACTCTGATCATGAGCTATTTCTGGTCTCATATGTCAAGTATTCATGGTTGCAATTACTCCTATTTTGAATAGCGTATTTGTTGTTCATGTTACTAAATTGCATTTGTCTTCAGATGAATCGACAAAGAATGATCTTGTTCAAAGACGCTTATGGGATAAAAACAACATGGAGAACTACCTTGCTGAGATGAGGAAAGAGTCAAAGCATAGAAGATAGTTGATTTACTTGCAAAAAGGACAAAAAGGAAAAAGATGAGATATTTATTTTGGTTGAGGCATTTCTGTCTTAGACTTTCATTCTTCAGGTTTCATCTAATAAATAGTTACTTGATGATCGAAAAACAAATTATATGACTGACATTGACTGCATTGTGCAATCGTGATCGCCTCGCGGGGAACTTAGAAGCTCCTCAAATGTCCCTCGCACCAATGCACCTTAATCAGATCATGGTTAAATTAACCACTCATAAGAAAAGTACCCTTCATCTTATAGAATAAAGTTAAAAGTGCCCACCACTCTAATACCCACGGTGTACCTCGTTCCTCCAAATCCTGTACTGCGTGCTCTCCCAACAGGAACATCTATGGTTGTAGGCGGATGTATCGATGGTGCCCATGCCTCTGGCCCTCTTGATGGCTTTGTCACCCTGGCAGTCAACACTACAGATGGCCACCACGGCGCCGTTGTGTGCCAACTATCGTTGCGGCCGTAGGTTTCCTCGAGCTTGTGGAGACCGTGGGCAAAGGATGAACACCGTGGAGGGCATGGTGGCAACTTACTTGGCGTCGGTAAGCAATTCCCGTTGGAGACCCCAGGATGAACATGTTGCAGCCTCGTATGGGAGCCTTAACAGGGTGAGGCCAGAGAACAACCATGGCCAGGAGGAGATGCAGGTTGGCAGGGTGCCATTCATTGTGCCGATTACGACAATAGAGGGGGAAAAGTGATCGTGCAAATGTGGTGGCAATGGTGAAGAAAGCTACCTTTGGGCCTCCCCGATGGCAGCCAGTTGGCTATGGAGCACAGCGAAGAGGTGGTGCCATATGGGAGGACTTGCTGGTGGTTCTCTCTCTCTCACTCTCTCACTCTCTCTCTCTGGGGATTACTTGCTGGTGGTTAACTTTTTTATTATTATTATTTGTTTATTTATTTATTTTTTGGGAGGGATTTACTTGCTGGTGGTTAACTTTATTATTATTATTATTATTATTTTTGGTGGGGGGGTGGGGGGGGGGGGGGGGGGAGAAGGGGGGTAACCATGGGTACATAACTAGTTCTCCAGCCATTGTTGCCCACTCATATGGTCGCTGGCCTATTAGGTATGGAGAAAGAGAGGGATAGAGAGAGAAGCTTAATAATAGACACTTTTTGTTAAGTTTAATGAAGGAAAATGAAAATTTTCCATTAAAGAAAAAGTAATTAGAATGAAATATTCTCGAGAATATTTGGAGAATATGCTTTTTTTTAATGGTTGCTTGCCACATGACAACTTTAGACTGGGGGATTATTAAGAAATTATGAGACTTACTTTGATCTCTAAATATAAAAGATTTGACGGGTGCTTTCTAAAATCCTCGATTGGAGAGAGATTATTTTTTCAATTTGCGGTAATTACCATTAGTGCACTTGTACAACTAATTGTCCTTTATGATCGTTGTTGCAAGCTCCATAATATAAATTTAAGGCTAATATAGAAGTTCGGCATTCAAACTTAGGATATCACCGAGTTTGAATTGGCCACCTATGCGATATCATACATCTTACACATCATTCAATCAGAGTCTTATCTTATATACGCAGTAAATACGTATGTGATAGCTACAAAGATGACATGTGGATGAACATCAGTGTATAAATTCTTCTGCGAGAAGAACAAGGAAAACCTCACAAAGTTAATGGGTAGAAGTCGTGCCTAACGGATAGATTCAAGAATTCTCTATATAAAAAAACCTTCTGCACATCTCTCGAGAATTCAAATTCAAGTACACTAACTTTTTGCGTCAAAATTCCTTGCAATTGAGAGAGATAAGAGAGAAGAGCCCAAGAAGAAAGCATGTTTCAACTCCAAACACTACTCCTATTGCATCAACTTCCGTTGTGTTGTTGAAGCTCTAAGGGCCTTTTTTTCGACGATCAGAACTCTGCTCATTTATTGCTTTCTCTTTAGTCTTGATTGATTTTTCGTGCTATATTGTACATGTTGTAGCCTTCGAAAGGCATCTGTTTGTGTAACTCTTAATTAGATAGCTTTTGGTTCTGCCTCTTCTTTGAGGAGATGGGAAGACTTACTGAGGCAGAGTGTGTGCTTGTTCGTGAAGGAAGGGAAGGCTTACTAAGGCAAGTTATGTACCTCTTCTTGAGAGAAGGGAAGATCAATTGAGGCTGAGTGGTGTTGTGCCTTGTCCAGATGCTTTTGTGACCAAAAAGGAGTTTGTATCTTGTATAACTTTGAACTAATGGAACTCCTAAGAGATTACTTAGTGACTGGACATAGGTCTACGTATCGAACCAGTATAAAAGTCTTAGTGTTCTTTACGTGTTTGCTCATTGTCCCTTATCTTGCTTGCTTTCATTTTATTACTATGTTAGTTCAAGTTTTTAATTACCCATTCACCCTCTCTTTGGGTAAGGCTGGGCAACAAATTAGTCATTTCTTAGAAGGGTTATGTTTCATTTTTCCGTTATGTACAATATATTACATATATTAATACGACACTTGATAGATTGGGTGAGAAGGCTCAAGGTACTATATAGAGAGAGTGAACTTTTTTTTCCAAAGAGGCTAAATAATTTTTTCAAAATTATTACAAATAAAATAAGAGAATGCTAGATATCAATTTTTATCATAGATAAGATTAACCATACTAATTTTGATATTTGTCTTAATCTCCTAAAATTATACATTTATTTGACAAAAATAGTTTTAAAAAATTATAAATTCTGAAAGAATTATTTTTAAAAAAATTCTAGACATTACCCTTATAGTCGGTTGTGGTTACGAATCTTGATATTTATTTATAACCCTTCACAATTATACTTTGACAAATATTCTTTTTAGATTTCTCCAAAAACTTGAAAGGTTTATTTCTAATTATTTTAAGGAGTTCACCAATTACCATGAAATTGTGAAGGCTTATAAGGCTGAATTGAACAGTTAATTCACGGGTTAATATGGATTGTTTCGATTACTCTAAAATTCAAATAATATGAAATTATGAGACTAATTAACAACTAAGTGGATGCGTGTCAACAGATCTAGATGATATCCGAATCTGATTCAAACTGACATCCGATTATCTAATTGGTTGTTTATCTAAATATAACATACACATTTGTATGCCCATTTAAGCATCTCATTACTAATTGGAGTGAAAACGGAAAAGAGACATCCATTTTGATGATTATCCAACCAGCTCTGTCTTTTGATATGCTCTTCTCATTTCAACGATATTCACTTATCTAATTCAGTTGTTTAATATTTTAAAGCATTTTTAATAGATGTGTGGAAGGAGAATGATGAAATGGAACTTATTGTGATTTCTTTAAATGTTTAGTAGTTTTACTTGTTTAGACAAATTGTCTAACGTACATTTAATGGATTATTTTAGTGGTTTAAAACTTATTTTAGATATTTATAAGTTGAATATTTATTAATTAAAACATATCCATAGTGCTTGTGGGTTATATTTTACGAAATTAAAATTATAAGCAACTAACTTATAAGTCAAATTTGAAATAATTAGATATTCAGATACCGTTCGAATTCTAATTGTTGGGATCCGAGCGGGACGCGAAGAATGCAGCGGAAACGACGAATAAAATATTATCCCGACCGATGCCCGCTGATCTGATTCGGAACAAAAAACTAAAACCGAAAACTGAGTTATAATCTAATTATCGTGTGCGGATTCGAATCCGCTTCCGTCTCGGTTCCGTCGAGGCGATGTCGCGAGCCGCACAAGCGTCCGGCCTCCAGCGGTATCCACGCGATCCTCCGCAGTGGTTCGTCCTCACTCCCTCGTCCGTATCAACTCGCTCGCTGAAGATCCGTCACCGCAACGATTGCCGAAAACCCGCCGACGGGAATTCCCGATTTTCAGGAATCATATGCGGCGGAGACGGAGATTGTTCCGGCGCCTCGCGCCCAGAGAAGGAGAGAGAAAGGGGGGATGACGGCCAGCATGGGGAAACTCTGGAGCTTGGCCCAGGGTTTCTCAACAGCGCGTATATATATTAAGTCAGCGCGACTTTTCACAAAAGTCTCCGAGTTAATATAAATCCCACTTATGTACCAATGACTGAGAATCTTATTGCGTGTGACCCTCTAGGCCCATTTACCAGTCTGGTTTTCAGCCCGTTAAATCCAATAACTAGTTATTGACTTATTGTAATTAATTAATATCTAGATATTAACTAATTACTTAACCAAATTAACATCGCATGTAAATTCGGTCAGACTTCTGATCAAGTTGGGTGCCAAGCAACACGGCATGATCCCGGAAGGTAATGGAGTTCAGCAACCCACTCATGGAACCTGTCCGTCCACAGTTACCGTGTGGCTATAATCCTTCGTTCACACAATGCTCTCGAGTTAACCTAGGGTATGGTCAATTGTCAAACCCTAGATGGTCAACTCACTTGAATCAGACTCCATTGTACAATATCAGAAAACATCTTTCTGATACTGTTTCTGCTCTAGCCAGAGACTCCTGCGGATCTATTCTAGAGCATTCTCTCTCCAGTTACCTGAGAGCGAACGATCCTTTATTGAACACACAATCACCTTCGAAGGTCTTCCGCTGGACCCGATCCTTGACTATTAGAGATCCTGTGGATAGGGATTCGTAGGTCAAGGTCAAAGTCCAGAAGTTCACCGACAAGGTGTCTTTGGTGTTTCAAGTCTAAGGATTAACTACGCTACTGTGACGATGAATCAAGCCGATTGACAGTCAGGTAAATTACCATTTGGCGATTCATGTCGGATCAGTTCAGTGAACTCATTCCTCAATGAGCACCTACAGGTTTACCATTGTGTCTCCACACGAGTAACTAACAAGATCAGTCATCCTCATCATATGAGCTGGAATAACATGTACTAGTCTTACCGGATGTTTGATGTCTTTCTCAAACATCTTACGACTAGGAACAATTAAGAATATGTGTTTATAAGTCATCAGTCTCATTATTATGATCTCATCATAATCTGATGACTATTGTACATATTCATAGACTTCATAATGCGTAATTATAAATATGTTAATATATATAATGAATTTAATGCCATTGATTAGTGAACCAGATTGAAATAGGTGTCTAATGATTGGCATAGAGGACACCTATATCTATCAATCTCCCACTTGGAGTCAAGTCAATCACCTTCGCATTTGATCTCCATCAAATCTAGGTAAAACTTACAAAAAGTCTGTGACTAAGACTTGGTCAGGGATCTGCTAAATTATCTATAAATGGAATATTTTCATTACGTTATTTCCTTTTATCATTTGTCTCTGAACTTGTGAAAGAACCTCAGAATGTTCTGCAACTTCTGAAGAGACCATGGCTCGATCACACAATTGATCACTCCCACTGTTGTCCTACAACGATAGGATGGTATCAAAGACCTTTTAGAACTACATATAGTTCATGGATAAACCTTTTTCATCCATACTGTTCTAATAACAGTATCACTTGTTTATGTCGTCACCTTAATATCGAGTTCTAGATTGGAACCCTTCCAATCTATTCATTTCTACTAGAAGGTTGAATCTATTATTTGACTTGAAATTTGAGTCAGTGTGACCTCATAGTTTCAAATCATCTTCTCCATATTCATAAGTGCATCCTTAGCACTTTTCAAGTGCTTAGTGATGCATTTTACTCCTGTATCTTTAAGGAACTTTTTCCCTAAAGGAATAAATTACATGTCTCAACAATTGAGAGTTATTATGAAATTTATGCCAAACATTTTAACATACAGGTCAATATAATATCCCCACTGATCTATCTTAATAGATTCGTATTTCCAATACGTGGAATATTATAACTAAACCTATTATGGAGGAAAGCATGGTTAATAATACTTTTACTGATAGTAACATCCCAATGTCATTCTCAATGACTTTGATATTATTATCATAAAGCATTACTAAAGCGATTGTACTCCCACTATTCCTTTTGAACACACACAATCTGTGATCATTCTTAATGATCACGTAGCATTTGACCATTAAGTCAAAACGTTTATTACAACTTAAGAAGCTTTAGTTTGATTCAAAATAATCTTTGAATCAGAACTTGCTTCCTAGACATTCTAAAAGCTTTAAAGGTATATCATATACATCTTTGCCTCAATCACATTGAGAGAACACTTTTAATATCCAACTGTCATTATCTCATTATAATGATAGGCAGTATTGACAAGTAGAATTCTTATAAACTTATCAATCTCAAAGTTGTAATGCCAGAGAGCATCATTATCATAGATTTTAGATCATAATCTATTTTTGAGCTCCTCTCATCTTGCTAAATCAGATATGTCAAACATATCCTTCTAGTTACTGAGAGAATCTCAAAAATTTATTGAGCTCTCTGATGTGTGTTATGAGTGGTTCCAAACAACTTAAAGATTATCTAATAATTTTATGTTAACTTGTGAATCTAGAACATCTTCTGTTTTATCAGCTCCCACTGTCTTCTCTGAGGACAAATTCCTCTTCATAGAAGACAGCTTTCAGGACGATAAGTATTTCATTATCGCCTAGCCAATAAATGTAATATCCAAACTCTTTAGACATTTTACAAATTCACATCACGGTATAACTTGACTTTAAAATCAGGTTTGTTCATAATTCACATCTCATATGAATTATTTGGTTTCCATATCTTATATGGACACACTGACTTATTTGAAACCATCTATAAAGTATGGATATCCAATGTTCATACTCGTATTCAAAATGATATAAGAATTAGGCAAATCTTATTATGCATTGCACCATATCTTAATAAGGTACAATCCCTCATTCTATCATATTACTATGATGTACAATGAGGATCAATCGAGCGAGGATACAATTATCTTCTTAATGATTTATGTGAATCATATACTTAAGTATTAATTTCTTTGACCAAATTAAGGAATTCTAATATATCATATTGATCTTATACCTTAATCTCTCAGATGCATTCGACTTGTACTACATTAAGTACATAAAGTCGAATCATTCTTAGAGTAAACTATAAGGTAAGGATATTGAGCTGTTTGCATCAATATGTATTAGCACCAATAATTTCTTATTGTACAACCTTGTGTACAATACCATAGATAATCATGATTCACACTGTTCATTTATATAGAAGACTTCTGAACATTCATCACATGAAATGTCACATCAAGAATCTATAGTGCATTAACTGATTCGAACAACTATTGTTCATTCTCAGTCAACGTTATTCACTTTTATAATTCTTGATGTCTTATGCAACTAAATAACAATTATTCAATTTCATATTTGACTCCTATAGATATATAAAGATTTACTGTCAGACAACAACCTTTGAATATCATGAACAATTGTTGAGTCTAACTCAACATTTGCATTTTCTCGATTTCCTTTTACTTATTTAAGTCTGCATACTATCGCAACTCTGAGAATCATTTACAATATCTCATATTGGATACTCTAATTCTCCAATAGACATGCAAAAGTTGATTAATAAGAATATTCGAAACTTCTTTCAAGTTTCATATTCGTTTTGCCTTTACCAGTATCCTTATATTGGTTGCAGTGGGAGAACTGCTACTTCTCTATCTCAGCTAACCTTCCTTTATCCTTTCAGGTGTGGGTTCGACCGTTTAAAATCTTACCACTTGCCTTTCTCAAAAGCACAACATAAATATCTCTTCATCTTGGTCTATCCAAATAAGAGATTTCATGACAATCATTACCTTTCAATAAGGCATACCATAAGTACCTCTCACCTTGGTCTATCCAAGTAAGAGGAATCATGATATCTGATTAGGATAGTGACTTTCACTTACCCCTAAAGACATTCATTAGAGTTTTCTAGTCAGTTTGAATTTGAGAAATATTGGCATCCAATATGCCAAAATCTCGAATAGACGACATTTTAATGAACGAAGGAAATAACGTGTTTTAAGCAGATAGTTCTGATAATTCAATTATGGTCTTTTATCTTAAATTATTTCTCACTATTTTTCGACGGACTGTATAACCTTCAGGTATACAGAACGGAAGACTCCGACGGTCTCCTAGTGAGGATCAGAATCTCCAAGAATCACAGTATGACCTCGGGTAAACACATAGTATCATACCATTATCTTAGAGCAACCATCTCATGGTAATTGCAATTCCTTGCAATATCTGATCTTATTTCGGCTCCCAGGTCTTTAATGGTCCCGGGTAAACACAGTAGACCATTATACTTGGTTTAAGCTTTACCATCAATACGTGACAGAGTAAAGTAATAATGCAGCTTCCGGGTAAACGCGAGGATAGCTACACCGTTCATCTATTCCAATCTCAAGGCATCAAGATGTCATAGTTAATAGTCTTTTCATCAGATGGTGGCAATTCTCGGGTAAACACATAGAAACTGCCATCAATAAATCAAGTTCTAAGAACTATATTGATGAAGAGCCACGCGGTGCATTCTCAATAACTCGCGCTTTGGCTTAGACTTTATGTTGAAGGTTTTGTTTATGTTAAGTTGGTCTCGTCCTAGGTGATAGTTTATAAATATATCGTATATATTTAACAATACCTAGATATTAGCAATCGATTCATAATAAAAAACTAGAAAGCATGTATCAACCATACATGTTCATTATGTGGTCATAGACAACACGGTGATTAACTAGAGCCAAATAATTAATCACCAAAACTATATAACATTTATATAATCTAAACATACAAACACATAGCCACTGGTGATCTCATCTCCTGTCGCCTTCCTGGTTGCACTTGTGGATCATCCTCGCCTTTCTTCGGCCGGCGCGATCAATTACAAATATATATTTTGAAACAATTTCAAATGCTAATAAATTGTAAAAGAAAGCCTTATGGCCGAGTACAATAATGGAGGGAGATATAATTACAATGGAATGAGAGAGAGAAGGAGGCACGGAGGCCTCATTAATTAACACTTAATTAATGTACATGACATTCCATAACAATCCACATAATCATACACCATCACATGATATGAAATTTAACTAAGTGCATGTCTATGACCACCATAAATTTTAACCATCCACACATGATAAAACATATCACATGAAGGCTAAAATTTTGAAAATATAATAATTTTAGTTTTCTTTAAACCTGGGAACCAATCAAAATTGGACAATTTGAATTTTCGAAAATCTTATTTTCTAACATGCAATAAATCTAATTTAAAGCATCAAATACATCAACATGTGCAAACAAAGCTAAAATTAAAAATCTAAAATATTTCATGCATAATTTAGAACAATTCTAAATTAATTAATCTAACACTTAGATTAATATTAAATCACATTAATGACAATTATTAATGCGAAAACAATCTAACATTTAAATAAAATTAAAAATTCCTAAATAACACTTATAAAAGAATTTCTAATTCCCATTTTAATCGATTAACACTTCCTTGTTAATAAACCCATTTTATTAAATAATATTTCTCAATAACAATTATTAAGAAATAATAATTAGAACATTTCTAATTAAAATAGTCTAACATTTTAGACTTAATTATTCTCTTAATAACTTTTATTAAAAGATCAATTTCAAATAGATTAGATCAATAAAACAATAATTAAGGGATACATGAGTAAACTAATTAATCATCTTAATAACTATTATTAAGACTTAATTAGTCCTTAATAACATTTATTAAGGTTTCTTACTCAAGAACTAATTAACTTAATTATAACAATTATAATTAGTTAATTAATCACTTATAAACTATTGTTAAGTGTCCCTCAATCATTAAAACAATTTCCTAACAACAATTACTAAGAAATTATTAATGTCTTATTAGTTAATAAAAATAAAATTAACAATATTTGTTAATTAATTTTAAAACCATAACAATGATCTAATCACTTAAATAATTAACAACATTTGTTAATTAAATTTTAAGATTACATCTTACATTTAAATCCCCTTTTATTCATTTAATAAAACGACATTAACAACATTTGTTAATAATTAAATTAAGATCTCATCTTAATTAACCCCTTTAATCACTCATATTAAAAGATATTAAATTAACAACAATTGTTAATTAAATTAAGATCATATCTGAAATAATAACACCTATTTAACTGGAATTTATAAATTAAAGTCTAAAACATATTTTAAACTTTATTAAAAATAATTTCAAGTTAATTAGAGGTGGGTTATTAACATTAATAAAAACTTTTAGAGGGTTAATTGGGGTTAAGGGGTTTAAATGGGCTTAATAGGGGTGGGGGGTAAAATGGGCCAGCTCCAATGGGCCTCTGGGCTCGAGTTGGGTAGCCAGGGCAGCCCCTCTGGTCCGGCCTGGCTCGAGCCAGGCGGAGCCTGGGCCCGGGCAACCTGGCCGAGACAGGTCGGGCGCATGGTGCGCCCGGGCCAGGCCC
This sequence comes from Zantedeschia hybrid cultivar, assembly GCA_030544215.1. Taxonomy (NCBI): domain Eukaryota; kingdom Viridiplantae; phylum Streptophyta; class Magnoliopsida; order Alismatales; family Araceae; genus Zantedeschia; species Zantedeschia hybrid cultivar. Next base: position 51,272,688 of record JARZZO010000009.1, read on the forward strand.
AGGCCCCCTGGTCGAACCAGCGCGGGGCCGGCCGGTCCGGGCACCCAACGCCTGGTTCGCCCGGCACCCTCTTTAGGGTTTTTCAGCCCACTTTCTGGTCAGTTTCAGGCGGCGCCGGCGCTGCCACCGGCAGCGCCGGCAGCGAGGGTGGCCGGAGGTTGCAGGGGGAAGTCACCCCCTTCCTTTCCACCGCCGGTGATGGCCGGCCGGCGACTCCCTCGCCGCCGGTGACCCTCCAAAGTTGGCGGTTTGAACATTTTTATAATCATGGCTCTGATACCACTGTTGGAATCCGGGCGGGACGCGAAGAACGCAGAGGAAACGACGAATAAAATATTATCCCGCCCGATGCCCACTGATCCGATTCGGAACGAAAAACTAAAACCGAAAACTAAGTTGTAATCTAATTACCGTGCGCGGATTCGAATCCGCTTCCGTCTCGGTTCTGTCGAGGCGATGCCGCGAGCCGCACAAGCGTCCGGCCTCCAGCGGTATCCACGCGATCCTCCGCGGTGGTTCGTCCTCGCTCCCTCGTCCGTATCAGCTCGCTCGCTGAAGATCCGTCACCGCAACGATTGCCGAAAACCCGTCGACGGGAATTCCCGACTTTCGGGAATCATACGCGGCGGAGACGGAGACTGTTCCGGCGCCTCGCGCCCAAAGAAGGAGAGAGAAAAGGGGGGATGACGGCCAGCATGGGGAAACTCTGGAGCTTGGCCCATGGTTTCTCAACAGCGCGTATATATATTAAGTTGGCGCGACTTTTCACAAAAGTTCCCGAGTTAATATAAATTCCACTTATGTACCACCGACTGAGAATCTTATTGCGTGTGACCCTCTAGGCCCATTTACCAGTCCGGTTTCAGCCCGTTAAGTCCAATAACTAGTTATTGACTTATTGTAATTAATTAATATCTAGATATTAACTAATTACTTAATCGAATTAACACGCATGTAAATTCGGTCAAACTTCTGATCAAGTTGGCTATAATCGTTCGTTCGCACAATGCTCTCGAGTTAACTTAGGGTATAGTCAATTGTCAAACCCTAGATGGTCAACTCACTTGGATCAGACTCCGCTGTACAATATCAGAAAACATCTTTCTGATACTATTTCTGCTATGGCCAGAGACTCCTGCGGATCTATTCTAGAGCATTCTCTCTCCAATTACCTGAGAGCGAACGATCCTTTATTGAACACACAATCAGCTTCGAAGGTTTTCCGCTGGACCCGATCCTTGACTATTAGAGATCCTGTGGATAGGGATCCGTAAGTCAAGGTCAAAGTCTAGAAGTCTACCGACAAGGTGTCTTTGGTGTCTCAAGTCTAAGGATCAACCACGCTACTGTGACGATGTATCAAGCCGATTGACAGTCAGGTAAATTACCATTTGGCGATTCATGTCGGATCAGTTCAGTGAACTCATTCCTCAATGAGCACCTACAGGTTTACCATTGTGTCTCCACACGAGTAACTAACGAGATCAGTCATCCTCATCATATAAGCTGGAATAACATGTACTAGTCTTACCGGATATTTGATGTCTTTCTCAAACATCTTACGACTAGGAACAATTAAGAATATGTGTTTATAAGTCATCAGTCTTATTATTATGATTTCATCATAATCTGATGACTATTGTATATATTCATGGACTTCATTATGCGCAATTATAAATATGTCAATTTACATAATGAATTTAATGTCATTGATTAGTGAACCAGATTGAAATAGATGCCTAATGATTGGCTTAGAGGACACCTATATCCATCACTAATATCATCCGGTGGAGTCAAATTCGGATATAAAAACTATTGTGTGTGGGATAATATTTGGACTTGGATATTTAGATACTTCTAAACGGGATGGATAATGCTATTTGAATAATGACGCACCATCTGACCTCATTCCATTTAGCATTATTTGAATATTTGACTTCAGTTATTGTCCGACAGAAAATTATGTTTCCTATCCAAATGTGACTATGCCAGTTAATATACGTATTTGGATGGCATACGAATATCTAATTATTTCAAGTTCACTTATAATTTAATTGATTATGAATTTGTTTTTATAAAATATAACCTTCAATAAGTACTATGCTTATTTTAAATTAAGAAATATTCAAGTTATAAATATCTAGATAAGTTTTAAATCACCGAAATAACATGGCTTAAACAATTTATCTAAATAAGTAAAATTATTAAAAGAAGTCGCAATAGCTTCCATTTCATCATTATTGTTCCACATGTCTATTAAGAATATTTTAAATATTTATTTAAGTTATTTAACAATTAAATATTATTAAAATTAGAATAACTTGCCAAAAGACAATTGATTGGAAATAATTAGAGAAAATATCTATTTTTATTTAATTATTAAGTAGATGCTTAATCAAATACATCGGACATCATGTTTGGATAAATATCGGGTTGCTATTTTCAATTTTTGATTTTTCATATTTTTTGGATCATTCTATCGGAGAACGGACTGTATCAACTTAAACATAATGGTGTTGCTGGTGCAGCAAGTAATACTCAAAATAAAAAAAAGTGAATTATATATATAATCATGTTACACGGCTAATTATGCTCTTCTTATTTTCATCATATTATTAATAACCTTACTAAATAAAATATTTGTTAAAAATATTCTTACGATTAACTTTCATTAAAGATTCTGTTTTTAACTGTTAAATTTAATTTGAACAAAAATGCCATAACAAAAAGATATTTTTTGATGGACACATAGACTCAGAGAGATAGAAAGATAGATGTAAGGAAGAGAGAGAGAGTTGAGTAAAGAATACAAGATTTTAAATATTTTTTTTGACTTTGATTAAAGTTCAACTATGATAAATAAGAGATATTTAAAAAATACTAACGGATGCCAATGATAGGAGTATTTTTGCAACTATTTACATGCAATTAAGTTATTAATAGTAGAGTAAATTAAGATGAGTAAAAGTGTAATTATATTTTTAACAGGATTATACATATAATTAACATAAAAAAAAGATATAATTAAACTTTAACATCCCCGCTCTCTTTTTTCTACTCATCTTATTTAAACACGAAACAAGATCATTTGGACCTGTGTTAGTATTACCCACACTTTCTGACACATGAAACTGAGTGGTATGTGCAGTGTTTATATTATTTTAAAAATAAATAACTTTATATATCCTATTACAGTCGAACTTTGGGTGGTCTAAACGTACAAGTCCAAACGATCTCGTTCCTCGAAACACCCGTCTCCGGCCCCATTGAAGCTGCACCTGTGGGCTCGGATTTCAAATCCCCCCACGAGCATGACACATTTCGGCCTTCTTACCGACAAAATGACCGTTGCCAGGTAGGGGTGCGGGTGGAGCAGCGCCCAACGGAAACACCTCCTCCGTCGTTAGGGTTTTCTCCAGCTCCATGGCCCAGCAATCTCCGGTAAAACGCCGCTTCCCTCTGCGCTCTGTCTCGATCATCAGATGGTTGTTTCCTTCTATTGATCTCTACTGCTGCGCGAGCAGGTGGGTTTCTTGGTGCCTCTCAACGCCGACCTCTCCGTCGACCCCTCCGCGGCCAGGGTGCCCGTCCTGGCCGGGGCCAACGCACTGGGCCGCAGCAACTTGCCGATATCTGACAAGAGGGTGAGTCGCAGGCATGTCAGCTTGCATGCCTCGGGTGGCGGCGCTGCTGAGCTTGTTGTGGTATGTGGTATTTGGAATACGGTGAAGGTTTTTGTGTTTTCCTGGAGAGGGTTGGAAATTTTTTTTCCCCTTTTGGGAGCTTTCGTTATGGTAGTCTCGTGATTTGCATGTTCTTGTTTGATGTCTTGGCTAGCTTCTTTCGAGAGTTGGGGTGTGTTGTGCGACAGGAGAGGGGTTTTTTGGAAACTTAGTAAGAAGGGCACAACAATTGTCAAAATATCTAATCGGAGTGCTACAAATTTAAAATATCTAAAAAGGGCACTCCTCTTAAGGTTTATATGCATATGGGGGCAAAACTCTTATTTCTTCTCACGTACTATCCAAACACCCTCAACTGTTCTACAAGTAGATTGTTTCAAACTCTCAAGTTTTACTAATTATAAAGATTCTACTGTCTCAAACTCCAGCCAAAAAATCAATTTATGAATAATAACTAGTACGATTAACATATGTTATGCGTTCTTCTGAATAAAATTTACAGGTAATGTTGTTGCCTTTTATTTTACGTGTTCGTTCTTTTATTAATTATACAATTTTAGGAGCCTCTTTTAAATTTTAAAATTTGGAGGAATGATTTTTCTTGATATCTTTAATATTAGGGTCCTTTTTGGTTATTAAAGAATAATAAATTTTTAGTACAATCTATTTATAAAATAATTGAGGGCATTTTGGATAGTATATTAGAAAAAAATATGAGTTTTGTCCCTTTTAAATATGAACTTTAGAAGTAGCGCCCCTTTTAGATATTTTAAGCTTATAATGCCCTATTAGATATTTGGATAGTTTTTTTACCCTTTTTAGTAATCTTCCTTTTTTTTGTTTTTCTGACTTCCTTTTCTGTTGGACCCAGGAGGCCAGTGTTTTGTTTTCGATTGTTGGTTTGTAATTTAGAAAATTTTGTTTCTTTTTCCTTATTGGCTTGTGATTTGGTAGGGGTTGGGAGTCTTGGGATAGGAACCCTACATATATTCATGTTTCAATTAATGAGTCGGAAATGTTGCTGCAGGAGAAGTTTCTTTTGACTTGCTTTTGTGTTGGGCGCAGGTGGCCAATATTTTGGTTCGGATTATTGTCTTGTAATTTAGGAAATTCTGTTTCTTTCTTTTATTTTCTTGTAATTTAGGAAACTCAGTGTCTCACATGCTAATGAACTTGCAGGAGGGGCCAAATCCTGTTACTTTTAGATCAGGGAATCAAAGAAGAATGTTGTGCTGCGGAAGCAAAACATCTGTAGTTAATGGTGATGTTCTGGAGCTGATTCCAGGTCGTTATTTCTTTAAATATGTGTCACAAGATTCTGAGGAGCATACACCAGCATCGAAAACAGTTGAATGCTGTTCATCCACTGGAAATATACCTCAGGAAGGGGAAGCATTAAGAAACAAAAGAAAGTGGCATATTCTTGAAGAGGAAACTTTCCTAGGAGCTCTACAGGTTCACTTTTCCTGCTTCTGTTGTTATGTTTTGTTTCCTTATGTTATTCAATGTATTCTATGTATGTATTTTTATGGAGTTTTGTTATTTCTATTGCAGACATCTTGCTTCATTTCTCTTTGTTGAGAGTAACAATAGTATGATTGTTCCACACATGCCGACCCCTCCCCGTCTGAACCATCTGAACTATGTGCCTGAACTAGGCATGATTGGATCAAAGTACCCATTTAGCATAGTAGAGCTAGTTATAGAGAGTATGGTTCAACTATGATGAGGAGAATGTAATGGCCGGCTCTTGGGATAAAAACGGAGAATCAATGAGGATTAGACAGCTGAGTTTGAATCCCCCTTTGGGTGCACTGAACTTAATTCCTGTGCTGGAGTACCAAACTCAAGTTTGATGTATCCTGCCATATGATCTTCAGATCAGATGGCTGGGGAATGTGGTATGCCATGCCCCTTTCGGCATAGCACTGTTTCATTTCTCATTACAAAATGGGAAAGCAGAGAACTCGTATGGCATCCTAAGTTGTTTTACTAAAGAGATGAAGTTCTATTCTTCCCTACTGTTTGCAACTTGTTTCTCCTGTTATCTGGTGTCTATTCCTAGCATTTCAACATAATTGACTGGCTCTCAGCTTTAATTTGCCTGATAACAGTTCTAAGGGCTCAAATTACTATTCAAAATAGTTACAACTTTACCTTGTTCTTCACCTCTCTAATTGACAACATAACCGATGATTCCCACATTAGAAGCATGGAGTAGACATGCGAGTGGTAGTCAGAACAAGATGGGAGCAGGTGATCTTCTAGATTACCATTTGAGTTTTCTTTGGGGGAAGGAACAAGAATAAGGAGCAGGAAGCCTTGGGGTTAGGGAACAATCACAGAATGTGTAAATTCTGCTTCTAGTTCCAACTAGAAACTGAAACAAAATCCCATCATAGTGGTGATGTTAGTTGACAGTATGATTAGCCACTTAGGTGCACATTTCCTAATCAACAGTTATTTCTGATTTACTGTTCTGATGATTTTATTTGTTAATTGTGAGAAATATTTTATATACAATAGTAATTATAGAAGACAGTTTGGGAAAAGCATTAATGGCCACATTGTTCTTCTCATCTCTCATGTGGTCCGCTGTGGGGAGGTCATTAATGTAACACGAAATCCTGTTTAATCTTGTTCTTAACACGAAATCCTGTTTAATCTTGTTCTTGCTTTGTGTGAGGAACCTCTCCCCTACCTTTTGATCGTACTATTTGTGCCTTAATAAAATTGGTGGTGCAATTCACCCTTGTCTAGAAAAAAATATAGAAAAAGCATAGAAACACAATATTGTAACTGTATACTACCAGTTTTATTGGACAATAAACACGAGTGGTGCATCCTGAAAGTTCAGGTGAGGTATCTCAGCCAAAAGAGTCAACATTGGTGAAACCTTTCAAGGATGTGAAGAAAAATGATCTTACTCTGCCCACAGAAGACACAAAGAACTGATCCAAATGCACATGTAAGGGGGAAAGAATATCAAAAACCTTTAGGCTCTTTTTGATTGGAGTGGAGAAGACGAAAAGGCACACCTAGGTCAGCAACAACAAAGGATGGAAAGAGGAGATGCAACCATGGCTAAAGGAGGGGATGCTAGCTTCTCCAAGGTATTTGGAGTTAAAAACCATTGAGGAGAGAGTCAAAGGGGATGTCCAGGAGAACCAGTGGAAAACGCAAAAAAGAATGGAAATGGTGTGTATGTGTGTGTGTGTTTGTTGGGGGGGGGGGAGTCAAAGGGGATGTCCAGGAGAACAATAATAAAACACAAAAAAGAAGGAAAATGGTGTGTATGTGTGTGTTTTGGAGAAGAAGAAAACACACACCTAGGCCAGCAACAACAAAGGATGGAAAGTAGAGATGTAGGCATGGCAAAGGGAGGGGATGCCAACTTCTTCAAGGGCTTAGGAGCTAACACCATTGAGGAGAGAGTCAAAGGGGATGTCCACGAGAACCAGCAGAAAACACAAAAAAGAAGAAGGAAACTGTGTGTGTGTTGGGGGGGGGGGGTTGTTATGTTTGGGCGAGAGTCAAAGGGAATGTTCAGGAGAACCATTATAAAACACAAAAAAGAACAAAGAAGCTAGGGTGTGTGCACGCACGTGCATGCGCGTGGGTGTAGGGGTGAATCATGTATGGGGCTTGGTTGGCAGTATCGGTTGATACCAATACGTATCGGTATCGGTGGGTATCGATACTAAAATGGGGATCCCGATACCATTCATTTAAGTTTACATAATAATAATAAAAATATATCAGCCGGTACTGGGTCGAAATGAGCTGGTATTGGTCCCGTAAGCTCGATATCGATACCGGTACGTATCGGTACCCGCCGTTGTTGGTACCGGCACCGGTATCGTCATCTTTGGTATTTTGAGGGGGGGGTGTTAAGTCAAAGGGTACATTATCTTTTCACGACGTAAGATTGAATAAGAAGCTAACTTAGCTTAGGAAAACAAAATTGGGGATATGTAATAAATAATTATAAGTCTGTCAACCCCCTTATGGTTCAAAAATATTCTAGAATACTATTCAATAGGTGGTCTATATTATAGAAGAAACAAATGTATATGTGATATTAGAAATTCACTAGTTATAGTGAGTGAGGCACTTATATTTTATTATTTATTTTTCATTTCACAGTTCACTGCACTGAGATGGGATCGGGGCACATATGTCCGATACCAATACCGATACATATCTGTATTGGTACCCACTAGTAACAATATCAATAACGATACTACCATCCTTGGTATGGGGGGGGGGGGAGACTTAGAGGAGATGTCCAAGAGAATCATTAGAAAACAGAAAAAAGGAGGAGACTAGAGATGGTCTTTAGAGTTAAAACAATTGTGGACAGAGTCAAATGGAGTGTGGCTGTTAAAAGGGGGTGTCAAAGGGGATGTCCAGGAGAACCGTTAGAAAACATGAAAAGAATAATGAAACTGCTATAGGTCTTTGGAGCTAAAGCCATTGAGAAAAAAGTAGAAGGAAAATGGGTGTGGGTTGTTTTGGGGGGGGGGGGTGAAAGAAGATGTCCAGAAGTCAAAGAGGAGTCAAATGGGGGTGGGGGGAGAGCAAAGGGGATATCCAAGAGAACCATAAAAAAAAAAACAAAAAAGAAGAAGACTGGTGAGGGTCTTTGGAGTTAAAACAATTGAGGACGGAGTCAAAGGGAGCGTGGGCGTGGGTGGGGGGTCAAAGGGGATGTCCAGGAGAACCATCTGAAAACAAAAAAAAGAAGGAGACTGGTGAGGGTATTTTGAGTTAAAAACAATTGAGGACATAGTCAAAGGGAGTGTGGGTTTAGGTGTGGGTAGGATGGGGTGTTAAAGGGGATGTCCAGGAGAACCATTAGAAAACATAAAAAAGAAGAATGAAACTGGTGTGGGTCTTTAGAGTTAAAACCATTGAGGAGAGAGCCAAAGGAGATATCTAGGAGAACCAGTAGAAAACACAAAAAAAGGAGGAGGAAAATGGGGGGTTGGGGGGATCAAAGAAGATGTCAGGAGTAAACGAGTAGTCAAATAGGGATGGGGAGTCAAAGGGGATGTCCAAGAGAACCATCAAATGGGGATGGGGAGTCAAAGGGGATGTCCAAGAGAACCATCAAAAAACAAAAAAAAGAAGTAGACTGGTAAGGATAGGGATGCAAACGGGTCAGATTTGGTGTTGATCTAAGGTAGATCCATGACCATAGGGTGTGGGGGAGGGGTCAAAGAAGATGTCTAGGAGTCAAAGAGGAGTCAAAAAGGGGTGGGGGGAGAGTCAAAGGGGATATCCAACATAACCATAAAAAAACACAAAAAAGAAGAAGTAGACTAGTGAGGATAGGGATGCAAACGGGTCATATTCGGTGCAGATCTAAAGTAGATCCATGACTGTATTTGTAATGTTCCGATCCAAGCCTCAAGAGTTATTATCTGCTTTGAGCCAAACCTGTACAATTTTGTCCCCAAAAGGCGACTTACAAATGATGGATACAAATCTCACATATATGGCCCACTCACTTTTTTTCCGTTTTTCGATATAAGATTAATCCAGTTAGTTCCCGCCCCAGCCCCGCAGTGGTAGCTCCACACTATAATGGCTCCACACTGTGGCGGCTCTACATAGCTTCACTTGTGAGTAGCCTTTTCCTATGGGTAGCCCTCTCCTCCTGTTTGACTTGTGACTGGGTTATTATAGGCCCACTAGCTTCCGTGTGGTTCATAATCGAATCAACCCATATGGTACTGCACGGATCCTGCTCTGATACCATTCTGTAACGATTCGATCCAACCCTTATGAGGTATTATTTACTTTGGGCTAAGCCTGCACGGTTTTGTCCCTAAAATACGCCTCACAAGTGATGGATACAAATCCCACATATATAGCCCAATAATTGTTTTTCGTTTTTTGATGCATGACTAATCCAACTCATTCCCATCTCAGTCCCCAGTCGCAGTGGTAGCTCCACACCATGGTGGCTCTATACTGCTTCACTTGCGGGTAGCCCCTTCCTATAGGTAGCCTTCTTCTCTTGTCTGGCTCATGATTGGGTCATTATAGTATCCGTTAAGCTATCGGTTTAAAAATGCTATCCATTAACTATCCTATAAGTTAACAATTGGTCGGATAATCGGATCTTAGTGTACCATACGTATTCGGTCAAAAAATTTCATATTCATTACCTTATCAGTTATGATATCGGTTTAAAAAGACTATATGTCAACTGACCTATAAAGTGACAAATTGTTGGATGATCAGGCTATCAGTTACCATTTGCATCCCTAGGTGTTTGGAGTTGAAACAATTGAGGACAAAGTCAAAAGGAGTATGAGTGTGGGTAGGGTGGGGGGGTCAAAGGGGATGTCCAGTAGAACCATCAAAAAACACAAAAAGGAGGAGGAAACTGGTGAGAGTTTTTGGAGTTAAAAATAATTGAGGACATAGTCAAAGGGAGTGTGGGTTTGGGTGTAGGTAGGGCGGGGGCTCAAAGCGGATGTCCAGGAGAACCATTAAAAGACACAAAAAAGGAGGAGACTGGCAAGGGTCTTTGGGTTAAAACTATTGAGGATGGAGTCAAAGGGAGTGCGGGTGTGTGGAGGGGGGGGGGTCAAAGGGGTTGTCTATGAGAACCATCATGCAACATAGAAAAGAAGAATGAAACTAGTATGCTTTTTGGAGCTAAAACCATTGAGGAGAGAGTCAAAGGAGATGGTTAGGAGAACCAATAGAGTGCACACAAAAGAAGAAGGAAATGTGTATAAGGGGGGGAGTCAAAGGGGATGCCCAAGAGAACCACTAAAAAACACATAAATGAAGAAGGAAATTGGTGTGGGTCTTCGGAGTTCAACCATTAAGGAGAGAGTTAAAGGGGATGCCTAGAAGAAGGAAAATGGTGCGTGCACTTCTTTTTTTTGGGGGGGTGGTAGGGGGGAGGGGGGAGTCAAAGGGGATGCCCAAGATAACCATCAGAAAAAAGGCAGGAAACTAGCATGTGTTTGGGGTTGTATGGGTAGGTGGGTGGAGAGTCAACTTAGGTGTGCGTGCATATGTGGTGTAATAGTCCTACTTATTATAGATCTTTGATAGGTGCACAATTATAATAAGAGATATTAATGTAAAAGTAAAAGAAAGAAGTCGTGTCCATTATACAACAGAAATATGAGGTAAATAAAATACACATCTTAAGAAATTAAATAAACTGGCCGTACTTAAAATGTTTCAATTATATAATTGGGTCCATTTTGTCCTCCTGTTTCTGAAAAACATATTTTATAACTTTTATGAGAACTCGTAAAGAGATCTCAGTAGGGATTATTTACATCCCTATTGTTATCTCTCACTCACCACCCCATTCGCTCATCTTTCCAAAAGAAATTATTTCTTTATTTAATTCTTAATTATTTTGCAAGAGATTGACTTTACATATGAAATTCACGAAACAATTCTTAAACTAGTATGGAATGCATTTATTAAAAAGACAATGTGAAATTGGTAAGAAAAACTTAACAAAAAAGTAACAAGTATTCTTTCTCTTTTATTTTCTAAACAATTCATATGCCTTAGTCTTTCGTATTCTCTTTTCCTAGTAATTAATGGTAATTCGTATTAATATAAAAAATATAAAGACACTTACTGCAAGTCATTATCATAGGGTCTCAAGGATGAACCGTTCATTGGTTTATATTTTCAACAAGTCTTGAGTTCGTAGTCGGCTGCCTTGCCGATGAGACGAGTCACCCTCTGATCCGAAGTGACCGAGATAATCACTCATTAATGGTCGTGGTGGCTGAGCAGATTGTCCCCTGACCGACCTCTCAGCCTCCACTTGTCCGTCCAATAGGTTTTGGGGAGCCTATTAGGTGAGGCGGGAAGGTAGGCTAAGTTGGGTCTACAATCTACTCCCTGGCTACTGTTACAACATCCATGCTCCAGTTTACAAGTGTACTCAAGTAGGATCACCATCCTTTGTCTAAGTCAAGGTGCCGAACTTGGACTCTAGAATCGTAAGAAGGGATGTCCCGTACTTCGACACCACACATCTTGTAGGAGCTTGACCCGGACTTTCCCTTATCTACGGGGAATGGATCTTGTGGGCTTATCCCGCTAATGAAGTGATGTCATTTCCATCCTTTAAAAAGTAAATCATCATAAGAATCATTGTTCATCAACATCATAGGGATTCATCTTCATCATGGAAGGCCTTTTTGCCTTCAATTTATTTCATAGGTTTTTTTCATGAGTTCTTTTCTTCATAGGGAGTGCACTAAAGTGTGCCGTATGGTGTTCTTGTTCTTGTTCTTTTGCCCCTATCTTGGGGTCGTCATCATCATGGGTTATTTTTATATATTTTTTTCATGTTTCATTCATCATGTTAGTGTAATATAAATTTTCTAAGTAACATATGGAGCTGTAAGACTCCAAATCTTTCATTTCATAAAGTAATCTTTCATGCTCTTTTGAATCTTAAATGGACTTGATCTATCAAGTTTGTAATGGTCCTGATTAAGGATCTTCAGCAGGTGTACAATTTTAAAATAAAATAATAAGAAACATGAAAGTAAAAGTGCAAGAAGGATGTTATGTCCATTATACAATAGAAATGTATAACAAATAAAACACATATCCCAAGAATTTAAATAAACTTACTTGAAATTTTCAAGCGCACATTGACTTTATCCTTTTTATCTTCTATTCCTAAAAAACATCATTTCATCTTTTATGAGAACTCGTTAATTGAGATCTCAGTAGGGATCATTTACATCCCTATCGTATCCCACACACCCCCTTAATCCCTCATCTTTCCATATGCATGCTTGTACTTGCCCTTTTGGAATGCGACATGACCATGTATGTAATTTTTACACTATTAACCTCAATGAGCAACCTACGAAAACATGAACAGTGACCATAACCTAATTCCATAACTTAACGTTAATCAGATTTCATGTTTTTTCCTTTTTTTTTCTTCTTTTGTTATCTCATTTAGTGGTAATCTATATTTTAGTAGTAGCTATAAGTAATATCTAAAGTATAGAAATATTTTTTACAAACTATCATCCTCGGATTTCGTGAGTGAGTCCTTTCTTTCTTTTATTAGGGACCGATCAGTAACTCGTAATCGGACTACACGCGGATAGTGACTCATCTTTTAGCATGAAGTGAGGGAGATAATCATTAACTAACAGTCATATGGTGAGTAGGTCATCTCCTGATGCACCTCCCACCCTATAGCCTACCCAGCCCAGTAAGTCTCTGGAAACCCATCGGAGAGACTGAGAAAGGTTAAGGTGGGTCTGTAGTATACTCACTCACTTCTACTACAACGTCCATACCCTAGCCTATGAGTGCACTTAAGTAGGAACTCCGTCTTCTGTCCGCAGAGGTCCTGAACTAGGACTTTGGAACTGTAACAAAAAAAATGGGATGCTCCATGCCTCGGCACCACATATCGTTAGGGAGCTTTCCGTACGTCCCCTTATCCTTAGGAGACGTGCCGTCGTCCTGCTAGCAATAATGACACTTCTATAAGAAGAAAATACCTGCGCAAAAATCGTGATTCTTTTGAAGGCTTCCATGCCTTTAATTCCATTCTTTCATAAGGAGTACGTCACCTCCTAATTTCACATTCATTTAATCCTCTCTGTGGGATTATTCTTGAAGTAAGTTCTTCTTTCCCTTATTTTTCATATACTATTGTAGATAAATGATGACAATAATATGATTATAAGTAACACATGGAGTTTTTATTAGTTTCAATCCTTTATTCGCACGTGGCTCATACGAGCAGATGGACTTGGTCTGTAACGACCCGCCACCCTATAATCGGGGATCCGATTACTAAATGGGTACCGAATCATTAATTTGGAACCAAACCAGGATCTAAGTAAGTCTGGGAAATAAATGATGAACTAAGCTAAACATTCACATCGCATTGAATTGAAATGAAAATACAGGAATTAAAAATTATTACAATGCGACTCGATACAGCAAATAATTACATACTCCAACATAAAGGAAATAATTAAACATACAGGCCAGAAATAAAATAACAACTACATCGGGGCATACCCCGGAATAACCGCTGACGGCGCTCAACACACGGCCGCACTCTCCTCGCTAAGTCTGCTGGGAGTCCTCACCTGAAAACCGCAGGGGTGAGTCTCAAAGGCAAGACTCAGTAGGGATCCTCCGATCCCCACTGCCCACGCACACACCCACAAGTGTAAAATACAGCTGACGGTAAAGTAACAAGCACAATGGTAATTACTATTCCTAGATCTCAATGCGAATCACATGCAGTCAAAATGTATTAAACATGCATATTTCTAAACCAGACGACTAGGGAACCCACAACCGCCGTCTCGATAGAACACGCCAACCACACAAACAACAGTGGGGAAAACATCGACCCGCTGAGACCAAGCAGTAACCCCTCGGATAGCACTCTAGCTACTCCGGCCCAACTGGCTCAGGTGGCTACTCCTTCCCTCAGCATGAGTGATACTCCGAAAGTACCACACCCACACCGATACTAGCTGACCCCGGGGTTCACCAGGTGACCCTCTCTCACTAGGCGTTACCCCGCCCACGCCCCCACCGGCGCTGTGCTCCACCCACACCAGCACAGGGTGATAAAGCGCTACAACTGTCACTCAAGGTCCACAGTAATACAAAACCCGGCACAGTACGATCCGGTCACGTGAAAAGCTCGCGATCGCACGACACACAACGCAGTGCCATCCGGTCATGAAGAATCCATCATTATCGAGTGCACTAAAGCATGCAATAACCATCTATCTAGCAATATGAACACATTTTACTGTCATGAATTAGTGTAGTTCTGTCTTGAATCGCGTCGCCTAAGGCCGACGCCATTCAAGTTCCATGTACTGGTTCATAAAACATCGGCCTCAGAATCTGGCCTAAAAGGCGTCGATACCAGCGATCGCCTTTTGAAAGGCGTCAACATCCTCAGACGCCATTTAGCACAGAAATCCATGATTTGCAGAAAACATTAATCAGGAGATTTCTACCTTAAAAGGCGTCATGGTTACCCGACGCTATTACGAATCGCGTCACCCACCCATGACGTCTTTTAGTCCCAGAATCCCCGAACTGACAGAGCCTCAGTAAAACGATTCCTGCCTAAAAGGCATCATGATGGCCCGACGCCCTTCAAAAAGGCGTCGTCCATGCACGGCGTCTTTCAACGCCAGAAACCAGATCTATCACGAGTCCGAGGACTCCCCTTTTCTCCCCCAAAAACCCCAAAATCACCCAAAACGGAGGAGAAAGAGAGGCAAACCCAACCATCATGAATCCATAATCATAGAAATCCCCCATTTCATCAAGAAGAGCTCCTAAACATGCTTGTTCTACCCCCAAAACCATAGATTTAAAACATGCTTTAAGAGGGAGAATCATGGTTTGAACATAAAACACTATGGGAATCGTCACCCTACCGGTTACTTGAACTCCTTCAAGCTTCAAGCCGTCCACCCGACTCGCCCCACGCCGCCGCCGGTACCGCCGTGGTCGTCCTTACTCCACCGTGACGTCGGCCGCCGTCCGGAGAGTAAAACGCCGCAGTGGAAGTGGAGGTGGTAGTGATGGGAGCTAGGTGGGTGATGGAGTGGAGGGACGGATGAAGTGGTGGGAGGAAAAGAGGGAGGAGAAGAGGCCGCCGCTGGAATCGCCGGAAGGGAGGAGAGGAAGAGAGAAGGAAGAAAATGAGGGAAAGAAGGAGGGCTCGTGGGGTTAACCAGAGACTGGCTAAAATGCGTCGACATGGATGGACGCCTATCAGGTGACGTGACGGCCGCTCTGACAGGACTCTGAAACGCGTCGTTCCATCAAGACGCCGTTCAGGAGACATGTCAGGGCCGTACTCTGACAATCCCAGAGTCGTAGTCTGAAAGGCGTCGTCCTATGTGGATGCCGTTCAGACGACACGACAGGGCCGTACTCTCGCGGCCCAAGGCCAGCCCACGTGGCATCCACGTGGCACAATCTAAAACGCGTCTGCCACGCCGGACGCCGTTTAAACCGCGTCGAGCAGGCTCGACGCGAAACAGACCAGGGTCCCAGCCCCGCTAGGGCCTGAACTACAGGGTCTGACCTCGAAAATCGGATCCGAAAATCTCAGTCCTTACATGGTCCATCATTTCTATTCTTCATAACAAGGACTTCTTGTTTAGGCATGCAAATATACTTTTGTGATCGGAAACCTCTACTTGGGAGCTGTCCCCTTAACTAAGTTTGTGTAGGTTTATCACAGGGTTTGCCGTACTGGATCGACTCGTGCCAGCTCGGGCGACTCGTTCCGGCTCGGGCGACTCGTTCCGTATCATGACGAATCCGAGTCGGTACAACACGACCGAGCTTGTATGATTTGACCATACGGCTTGTACGAGTCGGCACGAGTTGACCCAACTCGTACCCGATCATAAGAGATTATGATCACCTAAGTTATGATCCACGGTCTAAGAGTCGGATCGAGTATGTTTAACCCTGGAAAGTAAAAATCTCTTCTACCATATCCAATTATTTTTCTTAGGCCTCCTCTAGGCACACTTGTTTATCATCACCCAAGTTGGCCATATTTGTAGATCAAATGTTTGTTCACATACTAAACATAACATCTCTTTTTAAGGCACAATTTCATTTTAGTCCTTAAATGTGTGTGAAGACTTTCTAAGAATCCGTCATATCTTTCTAAAGTCCTAACTTTATTGTTTTTACAATATTTAGAAGTTATATATGAACAGATTTTACATTTTTTTTTCTTCCAAAGTTTTCAGATATGCCTAATTGTGGGTCACTGATTTCTCATCACCACAGCCTATAATTGAAAGTACTTGCTGGTGGTTTGGTCCTTAACATAAAACTCATCCAAACATCGGACATAATTGATGGCTTCGTCAACTCCCTACTGATGCTCTATGATCTTTAATCTTAAGGATTCCATGAGCGGGGTGGGGCGGAGCGGGGCCGAGCAGGGCGGACTGGAGCAAGGCGGAGTGGAGCAGAGAGGAGATGATCCTGGAAGAGGCATCAGAAGATCGGTGCAGAATGTGGGTAGATGTTTCCGATGCCTTGAGAAGGGTCATAGAGTAGGAGAGTGCCGTAATGCGCTTGTATGCTGGTGGTGTGGAGGATTGGGTCACAAAAGTTTCAAGTGCTCTAATAGAAGAGAAGCAGCTTATGGAGGGATGGAATGGAGCAGGGCTGTGGAGATCCTTGGAGCTAAGCAACAAGATGATTGGGTCACAAAAGTTTCAAGTGCTCTAATAGAAGAGAAGTAGCTTATGGAGGGATGGAACGGAGCAGGGCTGTGGAGATCCTTGGAGCTAAGCAACATGATGTGGATTCGCTACAACAAGATGACAAGGAGGATAACAACGGACCTTGTGTGGAAGTGCCTTGGTTTCATTCCTACAATAGAAATAGGAGATTTTGTGACAATTGTATTCTAGGTTCCATTGATGGAGATCTGAGAATTGAAGACCTTCTTATCCTCATATGCCAGTTGTGGCCGGAGATGAAGAGAGGGTGGCTGAGATATGCAGGCGACAACCGTGTCTTATTGTGGTGTCCTTCAATAATTATATATAAGAAGATTGTGGAATCTGCGTCGTTGGTCTGGAGGGATGTTGTGATTCAATGGAAGGCTTGGTCTCCAGAAGCAGGGACTCAGAAGCACAGTTCCACGCAGGATATATGGTGCAAGCTTGTTGGCATTCCTTGGCATCTTTGGGATTTGGAGGTGTATAAGGTAATCGTCAAACCTTTTGGGAGAATTACCATGGTGGACAGACAAACTTTAGATTGGGATAACTTGGAATTTGCTCGGGTTTTGGTTAATGTTGAACAGGGCACTAAAATATCGGCAAAAGTGAGATTACAGTGGGGAAAGTAGATCTTCTGGATTAAGATTATTTTTGAAAATGATAGGCTAGTCGAGCAGGAGGACCAATGGTCATATAAAGAGGTGGCTATGGCATATAAAACCTACAAGGAGGCTAGGGTTTCTACCAGGGTGGATGTCGCCGGGAAGAAGATGGAGTCAACCTAGCAGACATCGAAGGTTGAACTGAGGTGGGACTCGGAACAAATCAATAATGTGCTGAGTCCCGAGAGTCATACTCAGAAAAAGATCGAACCGGTCGAGTCAGCTGCCAAGTGCTCGGATCCGGGGATTGACAGGGTTGAGCCAGGTGTAGATGACAAAGACGGGTTTACCCTTAGTGAAAAAGGCAACTGTTTACACGAGGAAGCTTTTGGAAGGGGTTTACTCGGCAGAACAAATTCGACTTTGGCCAGATCGACCCATTGGGATATTCTGATAACCTCTTTAGTCGCGGAGTTGGCGAGGAAGATGCAGTTCTCATCGAGACGGGATACTCGAACGAAGGCGATCCGAGTCTTTCGGAGGGAAGGAAGGTGGCTAAAGGAAGGGGCCGCTCCGCCATCTAGGCCACAGAGATGGAGGCGATTGAGCATGCCAGCTGGGGAGATCTGTCTACTGCAAGTAAGTCCCATAGGCCTGATTCCCCTCCATCCCTATCTTGTCTTCCTCTGTCCCCTTCTCAAGCTACAACGATCGCCGAAGATCGTCAAAATAATGCAAGCCTTGCGCTGGTTCCGATGAATGCGCCATGCCAGCAATATAGAAGAAGGAAGGAAATATTGGGGGAGGAGAACTTGTTTGTTATTCATGAATGGGATAATGAAGAATTAGAAAGGAAGGCTTCGGGAATTGGCTTACAGATAAATGGGAAAGTAGGTCAGTTTCGGAAAATTTGTTCCTAGTTGTCCGGCATAGGAGAACATACGGCCAATACGACCAATAGAGTGAAGGGAGCAAGGGAGCTACGGAATTTGGGCAAGGTGAAGAATTCCAAGATAAATAAAGCTGTTGGTTCTGTTGATAAAAAAGGTGATCAATGCAGTCAATGATAGTACCGTCATGGAATATTAGAGGGTTACATGATGGAGGATGATGGAGCAGAATCCGATTCGGCCCAACAAGCGCCATTCGGCCCACCAGCGGCCCAACAATGTTCGGCCCAACAACAAGCGGCCCTCGGCCCAGTAGCCGTATCCGGCCCACTCCGGTGGATCATTAGGCACTATGGTGGTTTATCAGTAACCTAAAACATAGTCCTATATCGGCTGCAACAACCAGGCAACCTCTATCCTCCGTTATAAATAGAAGGCTATTTATTACAAAAGGTATAAAAAAAAAGGACCATAGTCCAAGCACTTAAGCTTCTTTATTCTTTCCTTCTGAATCGAATCTTCTTCAGAAGCTAACTTAACCGTCGGAGGGGGGTTCTCCTGGGCCGAAACCCGGGACCCTCACTGACTGGTTCTTCTTCTTGCAGGGGCCTCGGTTCGAATCTTCGCCGACCTCTTCGTCCGGGTCGACTTTGGCCACCGGTCTCGGTTTTCTTCTTCTAGAGATCTCGGCCTAGCTCTTTGCCGACCCCTTCGTCCGGGTCCCCCTCGGCCAACGGAGTCTCGGCTTTGCCCTCGGCAAGTCTTCGCCCGCATACCTCTCGGCCTCAGAGCTTCGGTCCCGTACTCCGCCCACGTCTCGACCCGGATCCCTGTCGGCCTTTTTCGATTTGATTACTATCTCGGATTCTAATCTCGGAATCCGACAGTGATAGCTTCGGCTACATCAGAGGAAAGCAGAGGGCAGTCAAGGACATTATGCGGAGACAACTGTGTGGACATTGTGTGCTCACAGGAAACAAAGATGGAAATGGTAGATAAAGAATGCATTAACAGAATTGTTCCTTTTGGTGATTCTGATTTTGTTTTTAGAAGATCGTCGGGACAGTCAGGAGGTCTGATACTTGCATGGAATAGATTGAAGTGGGAAGGTATACTACTGGAGATCGGAGAGCATTCACTTTCGATCAAATTGAGTGATTCTAAGAGAGCATGGATGTTATTACGGGTTTATGGGCCACAGTTAATCCAAGATCAGCAGGATATGTGGACAGAACTATCTGCATGCTATAATAAATTTCACTTGCCATGGTGTGTGATTGGTGATTTCAATCAAGTGAGAAAACCATCGGAAAGAAACAATAAATCAAAGGTGAATAGGGGTATGAAGATGTTTAATAAATGGATTGAGGAGTGTTTTCTTATGGAGATTGCAATGCCTAATGTCCAATTTACTTGGTCAAATGGGAGACAGTCACCTTCAATGTCCAAGCTAGACAGGGTTCTCGTAAATGAGGAATGGGAGAGGATGTTTCCTGATGCCAAAGTTTGTGAACAACCAAGAATGGTTTCAGACCATAATGCTATTCTGTTAAAATGTCAGAGGATGAAAAATAAGAAAAAACCTTTTCGTCTGGAAAAGGTTTGGATGTGCAATGATGGATTATGGTGAAGGAATCGTGGCAGCAGTCAATTGGGGTACAATCTGGAACCAGAATTCTGGCTTTGAAGACAAGAATCATCAAGCAGAAAACAAAAGTATGGACCGATAGGTGGCGTCAGGAGAGGCATGATCATGTGAATAAATGAATGATGACATTAAAAGAGTTGGATTTTCTAGAAGAGGCTTTTAAATCAACAAGAACTAGAGACCGGGGCAAAAGTGACTGCTCAGTATTCAGAATGGCTACTTGAAGAGGAGATCAGGTGGAAGCAAATGTCTAGAGAAACATGGTTGAAAGAAGGTGATCTAAATACTTGATTTTTTCACCAGGTAGCTAATGGAAGGAGGAGAAGGAATACTATATCCATTATCCAAAAGCAAGATGAATTCATTGAGGATGAAGACAAAATAGCAAAGGAAATAATTAATTTCTATACAGAGCTATTTGCTAAGGAGAAAAGATGGTTTCCAACCTGGTCGGATCCTGAGATTAGTTGTTTATCCTCTGAGGAACAAGATTCTCTTACTGTTCAAGTGATTGAAGATGAAGTTAAGAAGGCTGTGTTTGATCTGGGTGCGGATAAGGCACCAGGACCAGATGGAATTCCCATTTGGTTCTACCAGTCTTTCTGGGAGGTTGTCAAGAATGATATCATTAATGCTGCAATGGAATTTATCTCTGGTACTGCGAGTTGTGAAGGTCTTAATCATACATACCTTGTTCTGTTACCTAAGAAGGAGAGTGCAATGCAATTGAAGGACTTTCGACCCATAAGCTTACTCAATGGGTCCTATAAGATTTTTGCTCGCATTCTTGCTTCTAGGTTGAGTGCTGTTTTGAACTGTATTGTACAATCGAATCAATCTGCTTTCATTCGGGGCAGGAGATTGAAGGATAACTTTCTTCTAGCTCATGAGGTTCTTTCTTCCTTGAAGAAGAAAGGCATAGAAGGAGTGGCTTGCAAACTAGATTTTAACAAAGCTTATGACTGGGTGCAATGGAGCTGTTTATGGAATATTTTGAAGGAGCACCAGTTTCCGGAGAAAGTTATTACTGTACTGCAGAAATGTGTAACTACTGCTAAGTTTTTGATTATTATCAACAACAATGTCTATGAATACTTTAATAGCTCAAGAGGAATGAGGCAGGGGGATCAACTTTCACCACTTTTATTTGTTATTGTGGCCAATATATTGAGTAGAATGTGTGCTATAGCTGAAAACAAGGGTTGGATCAGGGGTGTTCAGATTTGTAGAGGGCAGCCAGGAATATCTCATCTACAGTTTGCTGACGATACATTATTATTGTTTAAAACTGAAATGGAAAATGCGAAGTTTATATCCTTTCTTTTGAGAGGTTTTGAGCCTTGTTCTGGGCTGAAAATTAACTATGACAAAAGCTCTGTTATTCCTGTACATTTGGGTGAAGACCAGCGCAGAATTGTGGCAGATATCCTTGGATGTGGCATTGGTAAACTCTCAATCACTTATTTGGGATTACCGTTGAATGATAGAAGGGCAAGTGTTAAGGATTGGGACCCTATTATTCTCAGAATTCAAAGAAAATTGTCTTCTTGGAAGGCCAAAAAGCTATCTTTTGGGGGCTTAATTACTTTGATTAATTCCGTCCTCATGGCAATCCCAATGCATTTTTGTTCTGTTTTTCTCATGCCAAGTTCTGTTTGCAAGGACATTGATAAAATCAGAAGAAGGTTTCTTTGGGGTGGTTACAATAAGAACAAAAGAGGTATTCTGCTAGTAAACTGGAGGAAAGTGTGCAAACCAAAGGAGAATGGGGGCCTGGGGGTAAGGAATCTTCAAGTATGGAATGTGGCACTTTTGGAAAAATGGTTATGGGAGCTAATGGAGGAAGAACCTATTATCTGGAAACAGCTTATCATCAATAAACACTATATGCCTAGATGCAGATTTTTTCTTCAAAAATCAAATGTTTCTATGATGTCTCCATTGTGGACAGATATAATCAAAGCTGGAAATCATTTTGTGAACCACATTTTTCACAAAGTGGGGAATGGGGAAAGCATTTTCTTTTGGAAAATAAATGGTTGGGGGAAAAGATGTTGAAGGAGCAATATCCTAACCTGTATGCTATTGCTGCATATCAGTGGACTTTGGTGAAAGATTGCTATGAGAATGTGCAGAATCAAATTCAGTGGAATGATCGGATGCGCAGGAATCTGAAGGATGAGGAGATACAACAATTTTAATCTTTGTTGAAGGATTTGTATGTTATTTCTATACATACAAATGAGGAGGATAAATTGATATGGGAACCTACCAAAGGGACATTCACTGTGAAGTCCTATTATGCTGTGCTGGTAGGTGATATGCCTAACTAGTTATCCTTTTGGAATGCGACATGACTATGTATGCAACTTTTACAATATTAACTTCAACGGGCAACCCACGAAAATATGAACAGTGACCGTAACTTAACTCCATAACTTAACATTGATCAGATTTCATGTTTTTTCCTTTTTTTCCTCCTTTGTTATCTCATTTAGTGGTAATCTATATTTTAGTGGTACCTATAAGTAATATCTAAAGTATATAAATTATTCTTTAGAAACTATTATCCTCGGATTTCAGGAGTGAGCCCTTTCTCCTAGTGACTTTTCTTTCAATCTGAAGTGATGGGCATAATTATTAACTAACAGTCACATAGTAAGTAGGTCATCTCCTGATACACCTCCTACTCTATAGCCTATCTAGCCCAGTAAGTCTCTGGAAACCCACCGAAGAGGCTGGGAAGGGCTAAGCTGGGTCTGCAGTGTACTCACTCACTCCTACTACAATGTCCATACCCCCAGCCTACGAATGCATTCAAGTAGGAACTCCGTCCTCTGACCGCCGAGGTCCCGAACTTGGACTTGGGAACTATAACAAAAAAAAGGGATGTTCCGTGCCTCAGCACCACACATCCGTACATCCTCTTATCCTCAGGAGACGTGCCGTCGTCCTACTAGCAATAGTGTCACTTCTAGAAAGAAGAAAATACCGCAAAAATCCTGATTCTTTCGAAGGCTTCCATTCCTTTAATTCCATTCTTTCATAAGGAGTATGCCGCCTCCTAATTTCACATTTTTAATCCCCTCTGTGGGATTATTCTTGAATTAAGTTCTTCTTTCCTTTATTTTTTATATACTATTGTAGATACATGATGACAATAATATTATTATGAGTAACACATGGAGTTTTTATAGTTTCAATCCTTTATTCACACGTGGCTCATATGAGCAGATGGACTCGGTCTATCCTTTCTATTCTTCATAACAAGGACTTTTTGTTTAGGCATGCAAATATGCTTTTGTGATGGGAAGCCTCCACTTGGGAGCTGTCCCCTTAATTAAGTTCATGTAGGTTTATCACAACCTCATGACTCTTCTATCAACTTATAAACATGGCATGCGTTTGCTAGAAAAACAACGTAAAATCAGAAATGAAATAGTGCTGGAAACGTGAACTTATTTCATGCTATGGTATGCCTGACAATCATTTTCATGCTTTTACAAAGTCTTCCTATTTTAGAAATAATCTGGGCAACATCTTCCCTTATAATCATGCATCTTTTTATGTTCCACAGCCCCCCAAAAGCCAAAAATAAATAAAGACTGCAGTAGGTGTATCACCCTATCTCTAGGATGAATGATCGTGAAAAAGAATGGCTCCCCTCCGCTTGCGCATAGAAGGAGATGTCGCTGCTGCCTCGGGATGACGAAAACCCTACACTGCAGCTCCCTTCTTTGCCTTGGAACTCCTCCTCTTGAAGTCTCCACGAGCTCTCGTTCTTTCTATGTATCTTCTTAATGCCCCTTTTAATTTCTTCTTCTTCCACCCTCTCAAAATCTCACTGTTTTGATCTCTTTTCCCCTCTTTTCCACTATTCTTCTCTCTTTCTCTCTCTACTAAACTTCTCTCTTTCTCACTCTAGCTTCTTTTCTCTGTCCCTTACAGCCCCTCTCTTTTTTTCCCTCAGAGCTGCCTAACAAGATTCTTTCTAAAATAGTAGGAATCCGTAGAAAAACAGCCATGAAGAACATGTTTTGTTATATACCCTCAAGGGCCTCAACCCCCTTTAATGATTTCTCAAAAATAGAAATATTTTAACCAAGAAAGGTTTGGATCCGATCTGATCTGGTCCGGATCTACACTTAAAAAAAAGTTAAATTTTTTAAGAAATATAAAAAGATCATGAAAAAGTAAAAAAACTCATAAGATTCTCAAAGTTAATATTATACATAACATATGTACTACATGAGTGATGGAACTCAATCATTCTCATTTAAGTCATCAGAAGAAAAAAAAGACCCATTGTCCTCTCTCCAAAATCTAACTCAATTTGGGTAGGAGGTGGGACATGTAGTTGTCTCTGAATATATCTAACTATCTGAATAAATGATGGTGTATGCATAACACAGTAGATGGAATATGAAACTCTAAAAAGAATGCTCGCACAGTATCGACAATCTCCATCCTAGATCCTCTCGTTGATGTAGATGAAGATAGATGAGTTGGTGATATAGGTGGCCTAGTTGTTGGTTGTCTACGTACTGTGCTAGATGATCCTTCGTCCTGACGTAAAAATCTCTAAAAATGTGCACATACATTATGGGGGACTAAAGGACATGTGATGCTATCTCTGTGTATCCTTGCAAGATGCTCAGCAAACCGATGGATCTCGCTAACAAGGTGTCCACAGTAAAGACAATGGGCCCTTCGATCTCCTGGGACTGTATACCCATGGTCCCATGTCAGATGACGTTGCCATTAGCATCGATAAAAGAAGACTTGATATAATTTATTGGATCTGATCCCTTTCAAAAAATTTAAAAAATGTGTATAAAATTTTAAAAAATAATAAGCAACTCTACCTTGATTTCTTCAATTGAGACTGTTTTATTTTTTCTTTAGTAATTGGTCTCCTTATAACACACATGCTCTCTATGTTTCATCCCTTACATTTTTCTTTCTCTTACTCTTTTTTTTATTCTTATATACGTTAATATTAACGATTCTCGGTAGTAAATAAAACATGTTTACTATGTTGTGTCTCAGAAGAAAATTTAGAGATGTACACCACTCCTTTTTTCTATTGAGAACTATTTAGTTTTAGACACAAACAACAATACTCAACTTAACTCAACGAAGCCTTAATCCCAAATAATTGGCGTCGGCTATATGGATTCTATGTGTTCATTCTAAACAATTTTAGGCTACCTCTTCTGAAAGGTGTGTTCATTCTAAACAATTTTAGGCTACCTCTTCTGAAAGGTTTAAAGCTTCCAAATCATATTGTACTATACTCTTCCAAGTTAATTTAGGTCTACCCCTTCTTTTCTTCCCCTCCTTTATCTTAATATGCTCTACTTTTCTAACTGGAGCCTCCCTAGGCCTACGCCTAACATGCCCAAACCATCTTAGTTTCCCTTATCTCAATTTGTCCTCAATTGGTACCACTCCTACTTTTTCTCTAATATACTAATTACGAATTTTATCTAGCCTAGTATGCCCGCACATCCACCTTAACATTCTTATCTCGGCAACACCATGGATGGCAGTACCGGCCGATACATGTAAAGGGTATCGGCCGATACTGGGCCGGTACCGGCCGGTACGTACCGGTACCCACCGATACGGGTACCGGTACTGCCATCCCTGGGCAACACTCATCTTGGAGACATGTTGGCCCTTCATTGCCCAACACTCGCTACTATATAACATTGCAGGTCTTATTGCTGTACGGTAGAATTTTCCTTTCAACTTCGTTGGGATCTTACGGTCACACATGACTCCCGTGGCAAGTCTCTATTTCAACCCTCCTGCTTTAATCCTATGGCTAACATCCTCATCGCACCCTCTGTTTTCTTGGAGGATTGAACCAAGATATTTGAAATGGGTGCTTTGAGGTATTGTCATCTCATTCAAGTTAACTCCCTCCTTTTCGCCTATCCGACTTTCACTAACCTTACAATGCATGTATTCTGTCTTACTTCTACTTAACCTGAAACCCTTAGACTCTAAGGTGCTCTTCCAAAGCTCTAGTTTTCTATTAACTTCCTCTTGCGTCGTATCTATCAATATAGTATTATATGCAAATATCATACACCACGGAATGTCTTTTTGTATATGTTTTGTTAAATCACCCATAACTAATGCGAAAAGGTAAGGACTTACTGTTGATCATTGATGCACTCCAACATAAATAGGAAAATATCTTGTTTCTCCTCCAATCGGGCGGACACTAGTAGTTGCTCCTGCATATATGTCTTTTAATAATTGTATGTACCTAGTAGATGCCCTCTTGCACTCCAACACTCACCACAAGACATCTCTTGGAACTCTATCATAGGCCTTCTCCAAATTGATGAATACCATATATAGATCTTTCTTTAAATATCTATATTTCTCTATCAAACTCCTAATAAGAAAGATACAAACAACAATAAGGATACTAAATATTTTTGTTGATGATAAAAATTAGTATCCTTATTGTCATTTATATCCAAAACCAAGTCACCCCAATAGAAAAAAAGAACAGTGCACATTCCTTAATTTTCTTCTAAACTACAACTTGGTAAACTTATAGATTTTACTTATTATTGAGGACTATTAATACTAATATATTTAAGAGGGGAGAGAGAGAGAGAGAGAGAGAATTTTAGAGAGATTGTTAGAGAGAGTTTGTGTGTGATAGAAAGACAACTTACTGAAAAACACTCCTTGAACTGTCCACCCGATCGTTGTAGAATACAAAATCTCATTTAGAAAGAGAGAGAAATATTAGATAAAAAAATTTAGGGATTTTTGCAAATAATCCCCTAAACAATGCCGCATTTGTAGATAACTCCCTATATGATTCGTATTTGCATATAACCTCCTTAACTATGGTATTATTTGTATATAACACCTACAACTATGTAAGTTTACTTTGAATTTCACGCTTAAATTAAAATATTATTACTTACATAGAATATGTGAAAGTTATTAAATAAAAATATTAATAATATCTTCAATTAAAATATATACATCTCACAAGAAAAATCACATAAACATCTATTCATAAGCTTGTTCTATATATTTAACCTCAAAAAAATTATTTTTATTTTTATGTGGAGTAAAATATTTTAACTTAAGTGAAATTCAAAATAAATTACATAGTCAAGGGGTTTATATGCAAATACCATCAAAGTCAAGGTAGTTATATGCAAATATGAATTATGCAGGGGGTTATCTATAGATATGGCATCTTTTAGGGGGTTATTTGCAAAAAATCAAAAATTGAAAAGGGAAAAAATAAGTAGATAAAAACACTAGATAGAGGAAGAATTATTTATATTAAGTAGATATAAAAAAAGATTAATATACAATCATACATTAGATAGAAACAAAATAAGAGAGTGAGGGAGATAAATATTAAGTAGATAAAAAGTAAAAACATTAGATAGAGAGAGGAAAATATATTAATAGTAATATATAATTATCATGCAGTAAATATAAAGAAAACTTAGAGAGATGGAGAAAAATTTGGACTTTGGAGAGATGGGAAAGAGAGAAAGAACTTAGATAGAGAGAGAAGGAAATGAGTTGGTGGGGATGGGAGAGGGCCTTGGGGTGTTTTTATAAGCCCCCCCCCCCCCCCCCCCCCCCCCCAAGGCCTTTATTAGCCGTTGGGCTCATTCCCAATGCCTAGCCCCGTTAGGCTATGGATCGGTTGATCCGGCCCAGATTGATCGATCCGATCAGAGGATCGGCCGATCTGGACCAATCCCAGTCGATCCGTCCGATCCCAATAAGGGAATGGGGGGTCAGGTTCGGGATTGGATTGGTCCGGCCGAAAACCGATCGGATCGATCCGATCCGTGTCGATTATGCCTTCCTTAATTTTAACATAGTTCCTCCTTATTCTCATGAACTTTACACCTTTTATAATCTTTCAAAACTCAAAACCAAAGGGAATAAACATCAGGAGTATCACCCTACCTTATCACTGGCAACCCCAGCATGTAAAAGAACCCTTATGCACGATGAGGATGAGTCGAAGCTGCTGCTGCTCATTGGAGGATAAATCACCTCACAACAACTTGTTATCTTCTTCTCTCTCTCTCTCTGTTTAAGTCTTCTCCAACACCTCTTTCTCTCTATCTACTCTTCTTACTACTCTCTCCAACTTCTTCATCACCTCTTTCTCTCTATCTACTCTTCTTACTACTCTCTCCAACTTCTTCATCACCCTCCAATTCTCTCTCTAACCTGCTGGATGGGACCAACAGACCCCCACCTCTTCTTTCTTCCACACACTCTTGCTCCCTCTTCCTTTCTCTCTCATCATCTCTCTTTCTTTCTCTCTCCCTCTCTTCCTCCCTTTCTCACTGCCTCTCTCTCTATTTCTATCTTTCTCTCTCTCTGCCTCTCCCTTATCCCTGTCTCTCACCGCCTTTCTCACTCCCTCCTTATGTTGGTCTGTGCAGCACCCTCTACTGCTTGCCCATACCCCACTTTCTCTTATATAGGGGCTAAGGGCAGTGGGAGGCAGGGGGCATGAGGCAGTTTGTCTCAAGGAATTCTGAGTTGGGCCGGGTCCCCGAATCAGGACCCGACGATCTCGACCCAATCCGACCTGTAGGTTGGTAGATCCAGATGAAGTCCGGTCGGTCTAACTTGGTTGGATTAAAAAAAAAAATCCAAAAAATTAGAAAAAAATCAGGCAAAATCAGAAAAAATAAAAAATAAATAAATACATATTATTCAATGGATGTACAATAACAATGAATGCAATTCATGTACATCTATAAAAAGTAGACATTAAAGATAACTAACTTACTAATAATTCTTGTTGTGCATTAATTAAAAAAGACATTATTGTTGAAAAATACCTTAGAAAGATCACATTTGTGATCTTTCATCATCCGGCTCATAAGTTTGAACTGGCGGGTCATAATTTGCCGACATGTATACTAGATATCCATAGCCAAATAAGGAACTAGCGAGGTCTTCGAATCTTCTTTGAATACCTCTAGGTGTGTAAGCTTGTTGGCTTGAACTTTCTCCGGATTGTGCTAGGGGGACATAAATGCCATACTGTATAGGTGGAGGTCCAGAGTACCCCTTAATAGTGCTGCTGATGTCTGAATACGGCAGTGTAGGGGGGGTGAAAAATGGGTGGATAAGAAGGTGCATCTTCCTATAGAGGACAATCATATCCTGCCTGTCTCTGTTGGCCTTCAAATCCTCCTTGTTGTCCTTGTCTTTGACTTTGAGTTCCTTCAGAATGACTCGGAGATGCGGAGTAATCTTCGTATCCTGTGTAACTGTTCTCAAGTGTAGAACCTCCTGATAGTCCAGCAGCAGCAGCTGCGCCATCACCATCACCATCTCCATCATCATCATCATCCTCAGTGGAGTCATCACTCCCCATTTGGCTTGTTTTCCTCAACCGCCTTCTTCTACGCCTGTAGGTTTGTCTTTCTGCCTCGTACATGTTGGCCAAGTGAGGTGGTAAACCTGGGGTGTCCTCAAGCGTCTCTCCAGTCTACTGAACTCTCCTTTGTTCTTCTTCTGATGGGTCAACTCGTTGTTTAGACTTTCCTTTTGATTGTTTTTTCTTTTTGCTGTTATATGACTGTAGTGAAGGTCTCGCTGGCCTTTCTCCTTTCTTCTTTGTGGATCCACCTGAGTAACTGATCTCCTGAGTGTTGGCTGAGAGGCAGAAGTTTTAGCAGTGTCTGCTAGTGTGGCTGACTTTCGACACCTCTGAAGAATAAGTGCACCTCGTTCTTGTATTGCCTGAAATTCAGGATCTCGAGCAACTACTGCATCTAATTCACCTCCTGTCCAATTATGATCCTGAGGATCAAACTCAGGCTGTGCATCTCTGGCTGCTCTGTTCTCCACTCAAGAATGCAATGGGTGCTCTTCATCTACCAGCTCATCAATATCAATATGATGTACATGCTCATCAACTGGTCTGCCAGCAAACTCTATGAATATCTGCCATTCAAGCTTCTGTCTTTCCTGAATGTGCCTGATTTTTAGGCGCATGTTGTAGTGACAGTACACCAACTTCTCCAACCTAGAAACACCCAATCTGTTACGAACCTTCGTGTGAATAAGACTGAATGTATTTCAATTTCTTTCACACTGACTGGAAGAAGTAGTTTGACTGAGTACTCTCACTGCAACATATGCCAAAGGGTTTGTGGCAGCTTGTCTGTAATTAATTTGGATCCACCATTCGGCTATTTTTTTAAAAAAAAGACGACAATATTAATAATGAATTGTAGACTGGTAGTAATTCATTAAATTGAGTATTTGACTATTTATTATGTAATTTACCTGGAGTTCTCCTCGTTACTGCAGTCCCGACGTCATCATTTTCATAAATGTCAATCTTCAATTTAAATATCTCCATCTACAAAATAAGTATAAATGACATAAGTTAATGATAGAAGACTGGATTTTCATAAGCTCCTACTTTGTATGTTACCTCTGCTAAGGCATCTATCCTTTCATTCGTATTCTTTGATATTCTAGTAATCACGTTAGTTGTGCCTCGAAGGACCTCTCCATCATTATGCACGGTCTCACTATACTAATACCTTAGGTTGAAAAAATATCCTACATTTAAATTATGGTTCATTGGTTATAAAAATAAATGTGATTAAAATTAATCACATAAAATCAACTTGAAAACATGAAAAATTAACCAGCAGTATGGAGATCATGATGGAGAGATGACTCCCATTTATCATCGATGATCTTTCACCATTTGTCATGAGAAGTAGGAAGGCTTTTGCTTAATTGCTTCTTTTCTCTATCCATGGCCTCATACAAATATCCCATGCCATTTTTGTCATCTTTATCAACTAACCTCAGAACACGTACGAGAGGCTCAACCACTTTCAGATAGCGAGAAATTTTATCTCAAAAACTTTTCTCCCCAACTAGCGAGGTGTGGGGGCCTTTACACCAGGCCCAGCATCTGCAATTACATCCACCATCATATGAAAATATGGACTAGATGCTGTATGTGCTGGCACACCTGCATGTAAAAAATATTTTACAATTCCTTTTAAGGCATTTTTTGTTGAGGCCTTGACTCCTTTTAATGCTTGTTTGATTCCAGGTTGTCTGGCTGACCTTGATCTGTACAAAAATTGGTCCATAGGATCGCGTGCCACATCTGATGTCTGTCCACAATCCAATATAGAACTAGCAGTCTTACGACTAGAAGAGCCCCTAGGAACGAATCTCCCAAGCTGAGAAGCAGTAGGCACTGATCCACCTGATGATCCTATACCTCTTCGCCGGTCCTCATCTTCTCTATTTGTCCGCAAATTGGCACGAACAGCTCTAGTGTACTCTTCATCAGGGTCATCTGGATCCTCCTCCTCCTCCTCCTCCTCATCATCATCTAAATTGATCGGCCGCTAAACAGGTAGACTATAATCCCTTCGTCTTTGGCACCCTGATATCTTATCTTGCAAATTCATGTGTTGTTAAGATGATAAATCTTTGTGTGCCTTTTTACCCATCATATAAGTCCTCATTTCTTTCTTCAAGTCCAGCGGGACTGACTCACATCTGCTGACGTCTTCTGATATGCCAGCAAGATGATTTTTTAGGCGATACACGCCACTACCCATCTCCTTTCCACACCAATTGCATTTGACCCTTCTCCTAACACTGTTCACTAGTGTGCAATGCTGCCAACCAGGATCTGCACCTTCTTGCTCTACATCCTGTTCATGATGTCCTTGCTCTGCAATATTCCTGCATAACATAAAAACACAAAAATGCAATCAGGTTCTAATAACTTCAATTGAGTGTTTGGCACACTCAATTGAACCTTAATTGTAGTAATCATACAAAAGCTCTAATTGTTAACCCCTAATTAGGGTTAATTTTAACTAATTAATACTAATAACATACAATTAATGTAAAAAATACTTAATTATGTTCTAATAAGTTCAACTGAGTGCTTGACACACTCAATTGAACCTTAATTACAGTAATCATACAAAAGCCCCAATTGTTAACTCCTAATTAGAGTTAATTTTAACTAATTAACGCTAATAACATGCAATTAATACGAAAAAAATACACAATTATGTTCTAATAAGTTCAATTGAGTGTTTGACACATTCAATTGAACCTTAATTACAGTAATCATATAAAAGCTCAAATTTTAACTCTTAATTAAGATTAATTTTAACTAATTAACGCTAATAACATGCAATTAATGCAAAAAAATGCACAATTAGGTTCTAATAAGTTCAATTGAGTGTTTGACACACTCAATTGAACCTTAATTACAGTAATCATATAAAAGTCCCAATTTTTAACCCTTAATTAGGGTTAATTTTAACTAATTAACGCTAATAACATGCAATTAATACAAAAAAATGTAAAATTATGTTCTTATAAGTTCAATTGAGTGTTTGGCACAGTGAATTGAATCTTAATTACACTAATCATACAAAAGTCCTAATTTTTAACCCCTAATTAGAGTTAATTTTGGGGATTTTGTCTAATCAACATGTTAATTTTTTTTTGAATCTAAATATTAATAGATCTACACAATGTACACAATCATACATCATTTCTATTTTTTGATAATTTAAAAAAAAATAGATCGAAATATACTTAAACTCGGATTGAGATGCGGAAACAAAATCTGACGTCGACGGCGGCGGCGGCTCCCGGACAGCCGGCCGACGATGACGTGGTGAAAATCCCCTCTTTTCGATCGAGATCTCAAAGAAAAAGAGAGAGAAAAAGAGAGAGAGAGAAGGAGAGAGAAGAAGATTGCGGCGGCCGGCCGGCGGCGGGGGGACTGGCAGCGAGTGGCGGTGGTGGCCGGGGGAGGGGCTGGGGGAAGGGGGAAAGGGCAGCAGCAGCAGTTGGCTCCCGATCCCCCTTAAGGGGGGATCCGGGAGCGCCCGAATCGGGCCAAACCGGAATGAACTGGCCAGATCGGCCGGTCTGGACCCGATTTGGTCTGATTCGGCCCGATTCACCCCATTTTTTTTTTTTTTTTTTTTTTTTTTTTTTTTTTTTTTTTTTTTTTTTTTTTTTATAAAATCGGTGGTGGGGAATAGTAAAATCCCTCCCAAATCGGATCGGAACCCGCCGATTCCGATTTGAATCGGCTGATTCCGCAATCCATAGTTTGCCTCCCACCATAGGCCACTAAACAGCCCCCCCCATAAGGTCCCAATAGCCAGGGCCAATTAATTCATTAAAAATTAGGCCCAATGAACCATCGGAATGACCCAAACACAGCCCACAAAAACCCACTAAAAGCCCATTAGTTAGGGTTCACTGACATCCCAATTACAGAGCCGTAAAGCCCATTAGAGTAAAAAATCTTAGGCCCACTAAACTTAAGGAAAATTTTATATCTACACCCTGGAATTTCTCAGTTTTATGTACATATCCCTATATAATTTTTCAGGTCCTTACACTTGGGGGGAGACATCAAAGGAGAACCATCAGAAAACAGAAAAAGACGGAGGGTACTTGAATGTTGTTTTTTTTTTTTTTTTTTTTGGGTGGGTGGGGGGGGGGGTGGTTCTAGGAGAACCAATAGAAAACACAAAAAAGAAGAAGGAAAATGGGGTGTCGGTTTGTGTGTGTCTGCATATGTGTGCGTGTATTCACGTGCATGCGTGCGTACACATGCTAGTGGCGGATGTTCAAAATTTTTTTTGCATGTGGGACTCAACTTCTACTTCGTGGAGGAATTTGACTAAATTTGCCTGGTAGGGTATAATTAACCTCCATGTCGTGGAGGCTTAAATTATCTCTGCTGCCTTTTGCTCCCCACAAATATCCCTCCTTGGGCGAACATTTGGGTACCTTAAAGGTTGGAAGAGTCGGACAACTCTTTCTCAGTGTGTTGAAGTTCCTTGGATGTGAAGACTTCTCTCCTTGTTCCTTGTAATTGGAGAGATCCTCTTCACATTTTTTGATGTAACATTGATGATGTCATTATGCTATAAAATTACAGATAAGTCCCTAAACCATGGAAAACTATAGAAAAGTTCCTAAAATCTGAAATTACCAAAACAATCCTCTGGTCTAACTCTAAAAGTCAGTCTTGATGCTTAATGTTCTTTTGAACCATGGTCAATTCTGGGAATGATCCCCTAGTTGGTCTAATTTATTCTACATTGAATGAAGTTGCATAAACTTCTTTTTTAGTCCATCTTCTTTGAGGACATCTCCAATGAGCGATTAATCAAGAGTCTTTGGTTAATCAAAGGTGGCATCTCCAACAGAGCCGTAGACTTGATCCAAACTTCAAAAAGAGATTTTGTAAATTACTAATTAATGTCTTTATTTTGTAATAAAAAAATATATTTAACAGATGGCACGCCCAGTGGGACACCTCCTTCCTTTCATCCTTTGACTTAGTGATGCCCTCGCCACCAAGTTGCTAACATTTGTGTTGGCTCATGCAGCTCTCTTTGCTCTTTTTGCTCCACTTCTCAATGGCAATTATGGCAAGGGTCACCTATGCTGTTATTGGTGGCACATCTGTGACTTGATCCATTCTTACTTGGGATTGACTACACCTGTTGGATGTCAAGGTGTCAAAATATACTCTCAATTACATCTTATGACACCTGTTACAGGTCGATGTTGGTGTAGGATAGTTGTGAGGCTCTGATGCATGTTGGCATGTTTTGTTATTATGTGATTGGTGTATTCTGATCCACAAGCTTTGTATACTATGTGAAGAGCTGAAAATGAGCAGCAAACAAAGCCATACAACTTGGCCAAACAAACTGAAGGCCTATTCCTTGATGTTTCTTTACCATGAAATAATCTTTAATTGTTGTGGAGACTGCTTCTTAGTTACTTGCATCAACAAAGAAATAAAAATTTCTCCCCTTAATGTCATCCAGGAAAGCAATAGTTCCAAACAAGCAGGTCATTCAGTGGTAACTAGTTACAGTAGTGACCCATCTGAGTCAAATGAGGCTTCTGCGTCTCAAAATGGCAAGGAAGCTATTCGTCATTTCAGAGTTTCTGAAGACATATTACCATCAGTATTTCGGCTGTTGCGAGTTAAAGGCATTGCTTCATGGGCAAATTCCTCTGCAGTCGGATTACGTGATGTGATAGAGGTAAGTTTGTCAGAGCATGACTCTGTATTACGACAGTGTCTATGAATATCAATTCTCCATTCACTGTTTAGATATATTCTGACAAGAAATCTTGTTGTTTCCCAAGTCCCTCGGTGGAAATCATACCATATCTTATTGAGTGATGTTGAAGCATGCCAGAAGTTTAATGATGGAGCTCATTCTTGTACTTCTCTTTGAATTTTTATGTTCTCTCTCTTTCATACTTTCAGTAATGTGTTGGCTGTTCAGACTGTGTAGCCTCTTCCCTTTTCCCTTTTAAAACTATTGAAGTATTCTATCATCTGCTATATTTTTATTTGTGCTGGATTTCAGTAATGTGTTGGATATTCAGACTTTGTTGTTTCTTCCCTTTTCCCTTTTAAAACAAATGTAAGTTCTATCATCTGCTATATTTTTAATTTGTTTTAACCGTAATGAAGGCCAATTCATGCAAACATCATAGAAGGTTCATCTGCCTATATCCTTCATAAAGTGTATATCTGTCTAAGCTGTTTTCATTAGGACTCAGTTGTTGACAAACTCGAGTTTCTGAGGTTACATGCAGTCCTTTCTTGTTTGCCATGTGATGTTAGGTGATAAAATGGGACTACATTTAAGCATGGGAGACTTATCGGCACAAACTGTGGACACACAGTGCAGCCTGCCATAAGGCCCATAACACGTTGATAAGTGGTGGGTTCCCTGTAGCCCACCTCCTCCACGCTCCTCTCCACTCTCTCTCTTCCCTCCATAGTTCCCTTCACCCTCTCTGTGTGTGTGTGTGTGTGTGTAACATTTTCATGTTCCAAAAAAGTGGTTCTCTGCTGTCCATCTTGAAAAGTCTATATGCATCAGTTATTACTTTAAATGAATCTAAGAGATGTTTGATGTAAATTTGAGTCGGTTTTAGTTAAAATTTGAATTTGGTTATGATGCTTGTGTCCTAGTTGGATCATACATATCTAGTCAGCTTAGGGACTTTGGTAAATAACCCTCTGAAAAAATTGTTTATGTGCATATAACCCCTTATGTAATGCATCAGGGTTTGCGGACTTGGTCTGACTCATACGAGTCAACTTGTATCTGGCCGAATGCGAGACACGGGCACAATCTGACTTGCCGAGTCATTTGAGGCTTTTGAGCCTTAATGTGGCTCAGCCCGACTGGGTACGACCTTGTGTGCATCGTGTGAGTTGTTTCGGGTTGTCACGTTTCAATCCAGCCCGCTGGCCTAATTCAGACTGATAGATCAATCCGATATGAGATGACCATAACTTTCCCCTTTTGAGGCTTGGTGCCTTTTCTGTTCTCACAGAACGCTGCCATCTGAACACTTCCCACCTCTCTCCCCCTTCTCCCTTCACCCAAACCGTCTTTCTCTTCGATTTCTTAAGTCTCAAGGTTGGATCCAAGCTTGAGTGCTATTTTTCCTCCAAGGGCACTGCAGGAATGAGAGAGGGAATAGGGCCCATATTCCCTCTACATATACTCATGACTGAAACTGAAACTAACCGGGCAGGACTGCAGTGTGCTCACGTTGCAATTCTGCACCTGAAAACATTTAAACAAACATGTCTTATAAGAGGACATAGTAGGTATCATTTATGTTAAGTCATGGTTTACTGTATCGTACTGGCTCGGACCAACTCGTACTAATCTACTCATATCTGGACGATCTAGAGTCATTGGCATGGCTGGATTGTACGAGTTGGTTGGGGCGCTTCTGGATCGAGTTGACTCACACTGTATTGCACTCAAGGTTAACCGTATTGTACCGGATCGTAGGGACTTGTACGAGTCGACTCGGATCTGGGTGGACCCGATGCGCTGGCACGGTCGACTCGCCCGAGTCGCTTTGAACCGCCACCGGATCGCATCGACCCGGATTGTATCGGTCTGGATCGCACCGTCTCGCAACGAAGCGGTTCGATCCGGCCTGATACATGTCGAGTTGATGCGATCCGGCCCGAGACACTGCGATCCGATATGATGCGGGGCTTTAAACCCCTAAAGCTGTCTGCAGTGTTTTTGTTTGGACAGAAACGCACCAGACGTAGGAAACGCACCCTTCCAAACCCTTCCCCCCTCTTCTTGCTTCCATTTCTCTTGGTGTTTTTGGGAGATCCAAATGTTTTTGGAGGTTTGGAGTTGATTTTGTTGGAAAGGAAAGGGGTTTTCTAGCTTTTTGGAACGTTTTCATCTGGTTTTAACAAGGTAAGCATCCGAACCCTCAGTTTTTTTTATTTTCCTCTTTTTTTCTTGTTGTTTGATGTTCTTTAGGGTATTAAGAGATGATCAAGAGGTAGATCTATTGTCTCTTTGTAAATT
Source organism: Zantedeschia hybrid cultivar (assembly GCA_030544215.1). Taxonomy (NCBI): domain Eukaryota; kingdom Viridiplantae; phylum Streptophyta; class Magnoliopsida; order Alismatales; family Araceae; genus Zantedeschia; species Zantedeschia hybrid cultivar. The sequence goes on from JARZZO010000009.1 coordinate 51,310,247, forward strand.
TGATATGAAAAAATTTGGATTTGTTCAAATTTGAGGTAAATTTTTATTAAATATAAAAAAATACCAAAAAAATCAAAAAAAAATGATCTATTTATATGATGATGGGCATAGATCTATGAGTTTCACATGTTTGTTTAAAATTTCATTCAAAATGTTAAGTTATGAAGATAAATGTATTAATGTGATTATTAAAATATGAAATAAAATTTAAAATGCAAATTAATTTACTGTCTACTCTATATTCTAGAAGTAAAAAATGATTAGATTTAGATCTGTGTTTTAACTTGTATGTTTTAAGTATAAAATTTTTAGTTTGAAACCTTATTTTTAAGTAATTAAATTAGTTAATGGTATTATATATTATTACTTAATAATGTTTAAATGTGATACTTGTAGTCTTGTATATAAATTTTGGACATGCCCTCAACTTATATTTATGTTCTTCATACACTTTAAGTTATGTTTTTATAAATATGTTCAAATAATATTTGTAACTTATGTAATTTGTTAAGTATATATTAATGATTTATTTATTTTCATAATTTTATATTTTATAATATTAATATTTGTTAAGTTATGTTTTTGTACTATTCTTGTTATTTAATGTATTTGTTTGGTCTTATTTCTCTTTTCTTTGTTGTCATTAGATGGCCGCTCCACCCCCTTGTCGGGAGTCCAGAGACATCGGATGGTAGCATGGGAGCATGGTTGATGGTAGTAGGCACAAGTTCAAGTGCAATTACTGTCAGTTTATAGGACAGGGCGGTGGTGTTTCTTAATTGAAGAAGCACCTTGCAGGAGGAAAAATTGTTGGGTATAATGAAGTGGTTGATTGTAAAAATGTTCCTGAGGAGGTCAGGACGCAGATGGCTCAACACTTGAAAAGTTTGAAGGAAGTCCACTTAAAGAAGGTTGCAGACAAAGAGAGGGAGGAACACATGATTTATGGAGTTGCAGGTGGAGGAGATAATGATGAAGAAGGAGGCTGGACTGAGTCTGATGGCGATGATGATGTTCAGGAGGTACATGGACGTGAGCCTCCTTCTCCACGTACTCGGCGAGTGTTGGAGCTCAGTAGGCATGAGCATCGGGAGAGAGAATTTATGAGAGCTCAGCAGGGTGTTGGTGCTTGAAATTTTATATTTCATCCTTTTATGAGATTTGGTGTGGCACTTTCTTTTGCAAATTGATATTTCTTGTATTCAATTCTTCTTAATTAGTATGTTAGGGACCTAGAGTATCTTTTTTACATAATTAAATGCATGAAATTGATATTTTCTTGTTAAATGTGACTAATAATCATTTACTGTAATAAAAACATCTAGTATAATCTATAAAATTGTATATTTATGTCAATAAACTGAAGATTTCTCTGCAAAAAAACAAAAAAAAAATTGAACCAGCCTAAACCGGACCGACTCGTACGAGTTGGCTCGAGTCGCGTGACCCAAATCGGATCCGACTCGTATCTGCAAGAATCCGATCCGATCCGATCCGGATCCGCGAGACAGCGAACCTTGATTGCTTTGACTTGTGCTGAATCGCATGATACGACTTGAGTCGCTGCAATCTGGTGTGAGCTGATCGTGGTTCGGCCGATACGGTGTGATCCGGCATGATATGCACTCAACATGTTAGGTTTTAATCTGCTTCATTTTTGTTCACACAGAATGCATGTTGAATATTTTATTATTATATACTTAATAAATATAAAAATACATAATAATTAATAAATTGTTAAAAAATAACAATGTAGGCATAACAACTTTAGATCTACGTCTTTTCATAATTTTCATTAACTTGTACATTAAATGTGATACAATTTGAGTTATTGTAATGTTTATATTAATATTAAATCTCATTAAAAGGTTATACACTATGGTAAAGGGCTTAAATGTTGTTATAGTTCGTATTCAAGATAAAAAAATATTACAATTTAATTTTCATATAGCTTTTGATTTTTTAGGAATTAAGTTAATTGGTTTAAATAATTTATTAAAATTTTTATGTACTTATCTATTTAATAATTAAATAAATTATGAAAATTTTAAAAGTTACTAAAAAATTCTTATATCATATAATTTTGGTGTTGTCTCCTATTTGTTTTCTGCAAGTAAATGGCTGTCCCACCACCAGCTGGAGATTTAGGAGATATTATATTGCCTCATAGGACCATGGTTGATGGAAACATGTATAAATTCTAATGCAACTATTGTTAGTTTGTAGGACTTAGAGGTGGTATATCTTGACTGAAGAAGCATCTTATAGGAGGCCTTATAGTAGGCTATAATGAAGTGAATGGCTGCAAAAACATTCCTAAGGAGGTGAGGTTAGAGATGGCCCAACATTTGAAAGGCCTCGAAGAAGTCTGCTTAAAAGGCTGTAGAGAAGGAGAGGGCTGAACGGATCATCTTCGAAGTTGATTGACGAGGAGATGATGATGATGAAGCAATGTGGACTGATGATGATGTCCAGGTGGTACAAGGCGCCAATGGTGACCCTGTCTCTCCACGTACTCACTACTCAGTGAGTTATGGAGCATAGTAGGGTTGAGTATTAGAAGAGAGAACAAATGAGATCTCAGAGGGTTCAGTTTTAGGGACCAGAGCATCATGTTGGTGACTAATCAGGTGCTAGTGGCACTAGGGAGGGCCACTAACAGTCTAAGAATATATCCTCCTACTTTACTACTGATCCACCAACTACAAGTTGGCCTTAGAAATACAAGTCATGTACTCCTGTTGAGAAGGTAGACCCGTAAATGTTTCTTAGGGAGCACATGAAATAGGCAAGAGTTGACGATACATGCAAGAAGGAGGGCCCTAGGTATATCCTAGGAAGGTCGACGCAAAATTTTGGCATCATGCAAGCATCTCCTTTTATGTAGTAAACAACTCCTACTATACGAGTATGATTAAAGAAGCACAAGTCCAAGGGTTGCATGTCAACTCCTATAATCCAAAAGAGCTATCAGGGAAGTATCTTGATGATGAGATAAGCAGTACATTGGTTCATTCAAGAAGTAGGAGAAGTATGTGTTTATCTTAATGTGTGATGGCTGGTTAGGGACCACCAAAAATAATCTTATTATTTTTTTATGTACTGCGATAGACAAGTATTCTATCATAAATCAATGGATGCATCAGATGAGATACACAACCGTGAGTACATTTTGGAACTTATCGACAGTGTTGTGCAAGAAATTACATTGTCCAGGTGGTGACAGACAATAACTTCGTGTATAAGAAGGTAGGAGAGGCGTTAGTGCTCCGCATGCAACATTTATTCTGCATCCTATACGCAATCCATTATGTAGGTTTGATGCTGGCGGATATTGGACGACTAGAGGGTGTGAAGAAGATTGTGACTTCGGATACAAGATATGATATATCTACTACCATCATTATGTGTTGACAATGATGAGACATCATACACATGATGAGTTGCTGAGGCCTGACATGACCTGATTTGCTACCAACTTCATTGTGTTGCAGAGTATATTGAACTATAAAATAGGCCTGAAACAAATGTTCAAGAGTGATAAATGGTTCCACTCGAGCTTTGTTGCATTAGAGGAAATGTAGTATGTTGAAAGCTTGGGCGAACACCCTGGATTTTTGGCACAAGGTAAAGCTTCTGGTACAACTTATTGAGCTGTTGTATGAGGTGTTGCATTGTGTTGGTGGAGATTTAACGCCAACCTTAGGGTGGTGTATACCAAATTGAACGCTGCAAAGAAGAAGATAGCTAGAATGTTAAAGAAGTATTCTTCATATTTCCTGAAGATTGTGGAAGGAAGGTGGGACTATCAGATGGGTCGAGAGTGACATGTCACTGGTGAAGGTTCACATTTTATGTCAACTTTATCGTTACTTTCCCATAATGTTTTACATCTGCGTAATGGTTCATGTAACACCTCCGCTTTTATAACAATATACTATCTCAATCTGGCATTTCAGTAGGCACATGAGTTAGCATACAATGATGAGTTGATTGCAACCATGACCATGGTTGTCAATCGGATGAAAAAAGATCTGATTGAAGTGGTGAAGGCAATTAAGGAAGTAAGATGGAATAACTATTTACTCTTACTGCATTCCTTCGCACCTGCCATTGCGTGCATCCTGACAATGTTGTTAATTATGCAGATTAAATTTTTCGAAAGGTAATAGGAAAATTTGCTGAATCAACACGTATAATTGGCCATGAGAAATCTGATGCTAGTATAAAAATTTGTCTAAAGAAGAGTTGTACGCAATTTTCCTTCGCATTTTTATGTTTTGATAGACATTGGTGAGGACACCCGCATACGGATCCGATTAGACTCAACCCGCGTCTACCGTCAGAGGAGGACGACAACAACGATTCCAACGTCTTTGTGGCTCAATGATGGCCCGTTTGTGGATTGATTGGTATTGTCATTGTTAATGAACATTTTTGACTTAATGTACGGCCCATTATGAGGCCCACTTATCTGTTTTCTATTTTTTTCATATTTTTTGTATGAATTTTGTCTTTTATTCGTAAGAGAGGGTCATTTTAGTTATTGGCCTTATTAGGGCTTTACTAGGGTTTGCATACTTATTTAAAGCCTTGTAATCCTCGTTTGGAGGTATTAAAGAAGAATGAAAGAAGCTTTTGCTACCGCCCCCGCTTGTGAGCGTGTGTGATTGTGTGTTGGGCGTGAAGCCCCCCCTTTTTCCCTCCCTTTTGTCTTTTCCCTTCTCCTTCTTCCCCTACGCTGCCACCCCCTCTCCTGTTGTTTTCCCCGTCTCACCCACTCTCTCTATCGGCACCTCAACTCTCTCTCCCATTTCGGTCCTCTCTCTCTCTCTCCACGTGAGGACCCACAGCCGGGGGCGACTCCATGCAACATCTGCACGAAGAGCGACACCCGGGGCATTGTTGCTCGTGCAACCCCTCAATGCTTGCGCACGCGCTACCCAAAGTTAGCCACCCCCACGTGGCCGCCAACAACCCCTTTCCCACGCGTTCCCGCCCGCCTCCGCCTTGCTGGCCGCGCCGAACACGCCACACGTTGCCAACGGCGCATTTGCCTGCCTTGTATCGTCGATCGTGCAGGCCTTCCCGCCCCGCCGCCTTCGCGTTCCCCCCACGTGGAGCGATCGTACTGCTGCCCGTCCTTTAAGACGCGCCACGCAACCCACGCCCCTCGCGGCCCGCGCTCTGCGCCCCAAGTGGTCCGCGCCTTATGCAGGTCCACCTCTGCCTGGAGCATTGCGCCCGCATGCCCAAGCTTACTCCTTACCGTTCTTGTTCGGTGCAGGAAGGTCGGGGCATAAGCCTTGTGCGCCGCCCGTTGTGTGCCCGGGTGCGCCTTGCCCTCTCGGTCGTTGTGCAGCGCCAGTTCAAGTCCACACCGGGCTTTTGCCGGTCCTTCTGTCCTGGTTGTATTCCCCACTTGACAGTGGGTCGATTAGCAACGATTTAATCCCGTCCCTTTCAATTTGTCGTTCTTTATATGGTTAAATTTGTTCCCGTGCTTAAGTGTTAGGAATCTAGCTACTTGTTATTTGTCGTTGCTGGATTGCAAGTTCGAATGGCCTGTCCCGTAGCCCTATTTGAGCATATTGATTGCATTGTTGTTGTCCTAGCTATTTGGTAGTTCTCGCTACCAACGGTCCTATTTATTTTATGATTGCGGGAGGACGATTTCCGAGCTTACTTGCGATTGCGTTACGTAGTTGTTAGTATGGAAACATGGGATATTTGGTGATCATTGGCTGTTCATTGCGGCTCTCACGCTGATCTCGGTTCGTTTCATTAGATCAGAGTCATAGTCGGTAGTCGTCCCACATCAGTTTGGTGTCAGAGCAATAGGTTATTGTCTAAGGCATACTTGCTTGTTACATTTTCTTCAGTTAGTTTTAGCATGTTCACCCCAATTTGTCTATTTTTGGTCAGTGTCAGCATGCTAGTCATCTAGGTTTAGGCTGATACATTGCACCACTCTGTCATCATTTTATGCCTACATGTAGCGACACGGAGTTTCACATGTCTGCACCAGTATCAGGATCATACACGGGGTCTACGAATGTCCCCGACATGACCGAGTTGATTGGCCAGCTCATGTACTGTATGGGTGATTGGGACCAGCACCTTGGGGGTCTGGGAGAGTCGCTTCGTTATGTGCAGAACAAGGTCGATGAGTCCGAACGTACGATACAGGGTCTTACTGGCCTTATGGGCGCGCCGAAGGGTCTTCCTCAGGGTCAAAGTCTGGTGCGGGCTGTCGAGAGATAGAACTCGAACCCGGCCCCGCATCCTGCCCTGGCCAACCCTGTCCCATAGGTGGATCTACCCCCGAGAGTTGACCCAGCCGATGAGCGGTGACATGCCGATGACGGGATGTGGTATGATCCACGTAATGAGTTGGGTGATCAGATGGTGGAACACCGAGCTATGAGGAAGAATAGGCCGCGCGATCGGGAGGATGGTGCCGATCAGAGGCGTGAGGGGGATAGGCTTGACTGTTATGATCATTGGGACCTCTGTGACCGCGATGATCGGTTTGAGCGGCGCGATCGGGATGTTCGATTCAATCGACACGATTGAGAGGATCGACACGACCGACGCGATCATGAGGACCGAGTTTATGATCGAGGTGACTGATATGATTGGTACGCTCGAGGGGATCGGCCAAAGTTTGGTGAGGCGCCTAGACGCCATCGACGTTCGAGGGATCGGGACAACCAGGACGATCGGGATGATTTTGAGGATGAGTAGAGGCCCCATCGTGCCCGGAGGAACTTAGACGATTGTCGGGCCGCTTGTGCTGATGCTCACACCTTTGATGGGTCCTTAGACCTGAAGGCCTATCTTGACTGGGAGGCTAGCATGAACCGCTACTTCGATTGGATGGGTATGACTGACGCTTGGCGAGTTCGCTTCGCCCTGATGAAGTTGACAGGCCAGGCTTAGACCTATCGGTCGAATGTCGAGGACCTGCTCGAGCAGCGTCAATAGGAACCCATCGAGTCATGGGAAGACATGAAGGTTAAACTGCGCGAGAAGTACCTTCCCCCGACTTATCGCCATCGCCTTATTGATCGGTGGCTGAGCCTTGCTCAGGGTACTTGCACTGTTTCTGAGTACATAGCCGAGTTCGATGAGTACCAGATGAGATGTGGGGCTCGTAAGGAGAGCGCGTTTACTCTTTTCCCGCTTTCGGAAGGGTCTACGCCATGTGTACTAGCAGGAGCTATTCCGCCAGTATGTAACGACTATTAAGCACGCCTATCTGGTTGTGAGAGAGATGGAGTAGTTTAAGCTTGAGGTGGAGTTACCCCTACGTGTTAGGCCGGCCTATTAGTGACTTTTTGATCAGCGTACCGCACTGGGAGTACAACAGAGGGGTCCAACTTTCGGACCTGCTGACCCCAGTCGTCAGGATCCACCCACTCGTCCCCGTCTTCCCTAAAGGGACTCGGTGCCCGCCTTACTGGCACCCCCAGTCTGTCCTCCTATGGGACCCCCTCCACCTAAGCGGGAAGGGAAAGCTCCAGCTGTGGGCGAGTCCCCAAGAGGGCGGATCCCGTGGTCGATGCTTCAGGTGTCAGGGACTTGGGCACTACTCTTCTCAGTGCCCGTCCAAGTCCCTGGTTATTAAAGATGTGGATCTAGAGGAGCCCCAGGCCGAGTTGTAGACGGTGAGTTATGCGGCTGGAGATGACATGGCTGATGACTTCCATTCTGAGGGAGAGATAGTGGGTTGCATCCAGGCTCAGTTTCTTTGGGATGGTGACGGTAAGGATCTTCCTGATGGAGGTAAGATTAGTGTGGTTAGATGTATCTTGACCCAGCCAAAGGAGTGCGATGATTGGGGCCGCACTATCATCTTTCATACCTACTATCTTGTCGATGGCAAGGTGTGTAAGGTGATTATTGACAGTGGGAGTTGCATTAATGCGATCTTCACTAGTGTCGTCGCACACCTTGGGCTGATTGCTGTTAACCACCCTCGTCCCTATTGTGTATCCTGGGTGGATTCTACGTCCATTCCCATTCAGATGAGGTGTCTCGTTCCAGTGTGCTTCCCACCTTATGACGATAAGATATGGTGCAATATCCTACCTATGGAGGTCGGGAGCCTTATTCTTGGCAGACCTTGGCTGTATGATATGGATGCGACCCTCCAGGGTCGGTCCAACACTTGCGCATTTCAGTATGGCGATCTGCTGATCACCTTATAGTCCTCCCGACCTAGGTCGACCTCTTGGGAGGGGAGTTCCTCAACATCCCCTAGTACCACTCCTATTAGTCTACCTGCCCCATTCGGCACGGCTTTAGTGAGTACGAGTTCCATTTCCCGTCCGACCCAGTTGGGCATCACCAGTACTTGCGAGCATGGTTGGCAGTACCGGCCAATACCGGTATGTACCGGCCGGTACGTACTGGTATCGGCCGGCACTGGTACCACCCTGTAAAGGGTATCGGCCGATACTGGGCCGGTACCGGCCGGTACGTACCGGTACCGGTACCTGTACTGCCATCCATGCTTGCGAGCCTTCTCTCCTTGGTGTTCCACGTACGGTAGCTTCACAGCTTATTGTGCCAGGGAGTTTGAGCATGGATTGGTTGAGAATGAGCCAATTTGTCTTTTAGCGGTTAGAGAGGTTGTCGATGAGACCTCGGGTGAGCACCCTACCGAGGTCACCTCTCTTCTTCAGGAGTTTTATGATATCTTTCTTGAGAATCTTTCGGAGGGTTTATCACTTATGCGTGATATCCAACACGCAATCGATCTGATTTCGGGATCCGCATTGCCCAACCTGCTACACTATCGCATGAATCGCACTGAGCATTCTGAGCTTCAACGGCAGGTTGAGGAATTCCTGACGAGGGGCTCCATTCGAGAGAGCATGAGCCCCTGTGCCGTTCCTGCACTCTTAACTCCAAAGAAAGATGGCACTTGGAGAATGTGTGTGGACAATTGCGCAATCAACCGCATCACTGTGAGGTATTGCTTCTCCATTCCCCGCCTCGATGATATGCTTGATATGATGCGCGAACTACTATATTCTTAAAGATCGATTTGAAGAGTGGCTATCACTAGGTTCGGGTCCGACCTGGGGATGAATGGAAGACAGCTTTTAAAACGAAGGATGGACTCTACGAGTGGTTGGTCATGTCCTTTGGCCTGTCCAATGCCCTTAGTACTTTTACACGGCTGATGACTCAAGTACTGGGACCTTTCATTAGTGCCTTTTTGGTCGTGTACTTCGATGATCTTCATTTACAGCCGTTGTAGGGAAGATCATATGGAGCACCTTCGGTAGGTATGTCTCCTTTCGTCGTGAGAGTTTGTTCGGGAACCTTAAGAGGTGTGCTTTCATGACTGACCGAGTGGGCTTCTTAGGATTTATCGTTTCATCAGAGGGTGTTTCCGTTGATCCAGAGAAGGTCAAGGCGGTGGTAGAATGACCTGAGCCGCAGTCTATCCATGATGTGCGGAGTTTTTACGGCTTAGCGACATTCTACTGCCGATTTATCTGTGGATTCAACTCTATTACGGCTCTGATCACGAACTGCAGTCGGAAGGGAGCCTTTCATTGGACGAAGGCCGCTTCTTCGGCCTTTCGTGACATCAAGGAGCGTATGACCTAGGCACTTATCCTTCGTCTGCCATATTTTTCGAAGGTATTTGAGGTCTCATGTGATGCTTCTAGTGTCGGCATAGGTGGGGTTTTGAGCCAAGAGGGCCACCCTATTGCATACTTCAGCGAGAAACTAAATGATGCTAAGCTGAAGTACTCCACCTATGACAGAGAGTTTTATGCGGTAGTATAGGCGTTGAAGTATTGGATGCATTATCTGCTATCACAGGAGTTCGTGCTATACTCCGATCACGCGGCACTTAGGTTTCTCCACGCCTAGAAGAAGCTGAACTCGAGACACAATCGATGTGTCGAGTTTCTTCAGGCTTATACATTCGTCTTGAAACACAAGGCGGGGTGCAGAGAACCGCGTGGCTGACGCACTAAGCCGTGGATTATCCCTCCTGACAGTTGTCAGTGCGGAGGTCACATGATTTGAGAAGCTCCGAGACGAGTATCCTAGCTGTCCCGACTTTGGCCCTATTCACTCTTCTCTCCAGTCTGGACCCTCTAGGGAGCATAATGAGTACCTCCTTTAGGAGGGCTACCTTTTTCGTGGGTCCAGGTTGTGCATTCTACAGACTTCAATCCGCGACTTCTTGACCTGGGAGATTCATGCTGGAGGTCAAGCCGGTCACTTTGGCCGGAACAAGACCATTGAGCTAGTAGAGTATCAATCCTTCTGGCCTAGCCTGAAACGCGGCGTTGCTCGTATAGTTGCTTAGTCATGCACTACGGCGAAGCAGAAGAAGCATAGTATTGGTTTGTACACCCCTCTTCTCGTACCTGATTGTCCGTGGCAGGACGTTAATATGGATTTTGTCTTAGGTCTGCCATGAACAGTCCGGAGGCACGATTCTATTATGGTCGTTATGGACAGGTTCTCCAAAATGGTCCATTTTATCCCTTGTTCGAAGATGTCATATGCATCTTGATTAGCTCATTTATTCTATGAGGGTGTGGTTCGTCTGCATGGGCTACCCAAGACCATTGTCTCGGATAGGGATGTCCACTTTGTCAGCTATTTTTGGAAGACCTTATAGCATTTGATGGGCACCAAGCTTATGTTCTCCACCGCTTATCATCCTCAGATCGATAGACAAATTGAGGTAGTCAATTGGAGTCTGGGAGACTTGTTGCGTTGCCTTGTGGGAGAACGTGTACGTAGCTGGGATCAGGTGCTATGGCAGGCAGAGTTTGCATACAATAGTTCAGTCAATAGGTCTACTGGCATGTGTTCGTTCGAGATTGTTACTGACGATAGGCCTAGGGGACCCATATACCATGTTCTACTGCCCATCCAGTCTCGCACTTTTGAGTCTGCGCAGTCCTTAGCTGATCACATTAGAAGTCTGCATGAGAATGTCCGTCGTCACATCGAGATCAACAATGAGCACTACAAGCGAACGGCGGATGCACATTGGCGATCCCAGGAGTTCCATGAGGGTGATTACGTGATGATCAGGGTTCGACTTGACCAGTTTCCCTCAGGAACTGTCAAGAAGCTGCAAACTCGAGGAGCTAGCCCCTTCAAAGTGCTGAAACGAATTGGACTGAACACGTACGTCGTAAATCTACCCTTGGATTATGGCATCAGCAACACATTCAATGTCTCATATTTGGTGGCCTACTGGGACCCGATAGTGATACCTAATGACCCGTTCGAGCCTTCTACTTCTCCTGCGAGCGACCCTACCCCTGAGTGTCCACTTTCAGTCCCCCTCCCAGAACAGTGAGAATAGATTGATTATATACTGGATGAGCAAGTTGTCACTTCTAGGGATAAGGCCTATCAGCGCTATCTTGTCTACTAGAGAGGACGACCGCTTATTGCGGATACATGGATTACGTGTGAGGAGTTACAACAGATCGACTCGAACCTTCTGAAGCGGTATCAGAGTGGGCGAGAGCCATACTCGATAGGGTCGAGTTCCTCCCAGTCGGGGAGGATTGGTGAGGACACCTGCGCATGGATCTGATTCGACCCGACCTGTGTCTACTGTCAGAAGAGGATGACAACAACGATTCCAGCATCTTTGTGATTTGATGATGGCTCGTTTGTGGATTGATTGGTATTGTCATTGTTGTGGAACATTTTGAACTTATGTATGGCCCGTTATGAGGCCCAATTATCTGTTTTTCATTTTTTTTCATATTTTCTGCATGAATTTTGGCTTTTTTTCGTAAGAGAGGGTCATTTTAGTCATTGGCCTTATTAGGGCTTGACTAGGGTTTGCATGTTTATTTAAAGCCTTGTAATCCTCGTTTGGAGGTATTGAAGAAGAATGAAAGAAGCATTTGCAGCCGTCCCCACCTGTGAGCGTCTGTGATTGTGTGTTGGGCGTGAAGCCCCCTTTTCTCCTCCCCTTTGTCTTTTCCCTTCTCCTTCTTGTCCTGCGCTGCCACCTCTCCTGTCGTTTTCCCCGTCTTACCCGCTCTCTCTCTCTCGGTGCCTCGACTCTCTCTTCCGTTCCGTTCTGCTCTCTCTCTCCTCGTGAGGACCTACAACCGAAGGCGTCTCCACGCGACAGCTGTACGAAGAGCGACGCCTGGGGACTTGTCGCTCGTGCAACCCCTCGACGCCCGCGCACCCGAAGTTAGCCATCCCCACGTGGCCGCCAGCAGCCCCATCCCTACGCGTTCTCGCTTGCCTCCGCCTTATTGGTCGCGTTGGACACGCCACATGTCACTAAGGGCGCGTTCGCAATCCCGCTTCGTTGATTGTGCGGGCCTTCCCGCCCCACCGCCTTCGCGTTCCCCCCCACGTGGAGTGACTGTGCTTCCGCCCGCCTGCTAGGACGCGCCATGCGATCTACGCCCCTTGCGGCCCGAACTCTGTGCACCTTGCAGCATGGATTGTGGAATCGGCCGATTCCGATCCGAATCGGCCGATTCGGATCGGAATCGGCGGGTTCCGATCCGATTCGGGGGGGATTTCACTGTTCCCCCCACCGATTTGAAAAAAAAAAAAAAAACGGCCGAAATCGGCCCGAACCGGACCAGATCGGGGCCGGACCGGCCGATCTGGCCGGTCCGGACCCGATCTGGTCCGGTTCGGGCCGGTCCCGATCCCCCCCTTAAGGTTTAAGGGTTTAGGGGTTTAGGGTTTAGGGTTTAGGGTTTTAGGGTTTTAGGGTTTAGGGTTTAGGGTTTAGGGGTTTAGGGGTTAGGGGTTAGGGGTTAGGGGTTTAGGGGTTAGGGGTTAGGGGTTAGGGGTTTAGGTTTTAGGGTTTTAGGGTTTAGGGTTTAGGGTTTAGGGTTTTAGGTTTAGGGTTTAGGGTTTAGGGTTTTAGGGTTTTAGGGTTTAGGGTTTTTTATGGATGTACATGAGTTGCATTCATTCTTATTGTACATTAATTGAATAATATTTATGTAATTTTTTCTGATTTTTTTTATTTTTTCCTGATTTTTTCTGATTTTTTTTATTATTTTTTTATTTTTTAATCTGGCAGAGTCGGACTGGCCAGACTTCATCTGGATCGGCTGACTCGGCCGATCCGATCTGGGTCGGATTGGGATCGGCGGGTCCCGATTCGGGGACCCGATCCGATCCGGAATTCCTTGCCTTGCAGTCCGCGCCATACGCAGGTCCGCCCCTGCCTGGCACACTGCGCCCGCATGCCCAAGCCCGCTCCTTACTATTCCTGTTCGGTGCATGAAGGTCGGGCCAGAAGCCTTGTGCGCCGGCCGTCGTGTGCCCGGGTGCGCCCTGCCCTCTGGGTCGCTCTGCAGCGCCAATTCGAGTCCACACTGGGCTTTTGCGGGTCCTTCTGTCTTTGTTGTGTTCCCCACTCCACAGTGGGTCGATTAGCAACGATTTATTCCCGTCCCTTTCAATTTGTCGTTCTTTATATGGTTAAATTTGTTCCCATGCTTGAGTGTTAGGAATCTAACTACTTGTTATCTGTCATTGCCAGATTGCGAGTTCGAGTGGCCCGTTCTGTGGTCCTATTTGAGCATATTGATTGCATTGTTGTTGTCCTAGCTATTTGGTAGTTCTCACTACCAACGGTCCTATTTATTTCATGATTGCGAGAGGACGATTTCCGAGCTTACTTGCGATTGCGTTACGTAGTTGTATCATTGAAACATGGGATATTTGGTGATCATTGGCTGTTCATTGCGGCTCACACGCTGATCTCGGTTCGTTTCATTAGATCGGAGTCGTTGTCGGTAGTCGTCCCGCATCAGACACTTTCATTATTTATTTTGCAGCTGATTGCTTGTTGAATTATGGGAAGTCTGTGCCACGATTGAGAGGCATAGACATCAATAGACATCAAGATCTTGTTGCAGACATCCTCCTCTAGTGGATGTGAGCACAATTGGTTCACTTTGCATTCATACATAAAAAGATTAGGACCTACTTGTCACACATCCGATTGGACTAGTTTTTTTATTTCCATTACAACATGAGGCTGATGACTAAATGCTTGCAGATGGATGTAAAGAAGGGAGATGGTGATTATGATCCCATTGATCTTAATTACATGTGTAATTATAAAGATCCGATAATTTTTTCGGTTGCCAAGACAACAACAAATCTTGGTGAGTTAAAGCTTGATGAGAAAGTGGATCCTAATGAGGGTCCTTATCCTAACACCTAGTTGTAGCAGAAGTATTAGCAGTAGCAAGGTATGAGATGGATAGTAGTGATTATATTACTGGACAATCTTAGGCTTAGGAACAAGTACAAGATGATGATAAAGACGTTGACATAAGGGAAAGCATTATTGTGGGTCATTTAGAAAATAGGGATAGGAGTAGAGTTGATCGGGATGGTGATGCAGAGTAAGAGAGGCTAATAAGTTCATTCAGTATGCACGCTCTCCAACTTCATATCCTCCAATTGCATCTGTACCTCAATGTTCACATCCTTCAACTGCATCTCAGCCTCCATATCGTCTATCAACGTCTCATCCTAGACATAATGTAGGTACACATCATTTTAATTAGAGTTCACCTCATTTTGGTTCTATTACTCTAGCATGTCTCCCAGTCCCAGCTAGTGTAACTAAGAAGCAAGTTGGTGGGAAATGATAAGCTTCACAGGCAGGGAAGAAGGGATGGACTAACATGAACTCCAGCATGTCAAAAATGTTGGGAAGATCTAAGAAGAACAATAAGCAAGTTCTAGTCCCAAATGATTCACTTGACATCGCAGACTTAGAGACATTGGATCCTAATGAGGAATCAAAAATGCTGTCACTTTATGATATTAAAGTGTTAGATAGTGGATCTGATTTATCAACTGGAGGTAGTATAGATGATGGTGATGATGGTAGTGGCGGTGATAATGGTGGCGGCGGCAAGGGTGATAGAGACAACGGTGGAGGTGGTAGTCATACTGGTAGTGGAGGTAGGATGATTTTTACTGAGGAGCAGTGTTTCATACATACTACTCAGGATACTGTCTATGGAGATCGTCAAAATTTAGAATCACTATCTTGGAGTTTGGTAAAGGTTCCATATTATAGGAGAGCGAGTAACATGGAGATGATATAGACACGACATATTACCTTGTCATCAGATGGTGAGCGTTATTATGATTTTGAGTTTGAGACCATAATGTACGAGTACGGACTACACCACATTTAGAGAGACCATGACAGATGAACATACAAGATGATAACAATTTTTCTACTGGACATTATCGTTTTGATGCATCAAACTCTTATCAGTAGCCGCAAATAGGATATGGGAGTACATCTACTTATGGTTATAGTGATGATTAGTCAGTCTTAGATAATTAGCAGCTTACATCTATTCCATACGAATATTCTACTTTATGTACATATCCTATGGTGGTTACGGTTATAATGTACCTTATGCTCCGCAAGTATTATCATAGTCGTTTATACACCGAGTTCAGATGTATATTAATGGTATTAATAAATTACGAGTAGAGATATCACTCTGATATGACTTAGAGCTAATTTCACATAGTAGGCTCAGGTAGTAGAAGATGCTCTAATGACCACATATGGGATGTCCACTCAATATCTATATTGGGGCCGTTATTGATATTTTATTCTTTACTATTATTATAGATCTATACAATTATACTTGAATTTAACATCATAGCCTTAAATAATTACATTTTTTTTTTTTTTTTTTTTGCAGATGTCTCGCGATGTCAACTAGTATGGAACCATAGGTATACAGTCCCAGAAGGTTTGTCTTTACTATGGATATCTTGTTAGTGGGATCCATTGTTTCATAGAGCATCTTGTGAGGGATACTAAAAGACGACATCTTATATTGCTCAATACCTCCTGATGTATGTACACAGTTACAAAGACTCCTACGCCTAGAGCAAATGTCTAGCGCAGTATGCATACAATTGACATTTAAAATACCTACATCACCTAGTTGTCCATCTTCATTTCATCTACATTGGCAAGATGATCTAGGGTGGAGATCGTAGATGCTGTATGAGTATTTCTTCTTGAGTTTCATATTCCATCTATCGGTATACACACACCATCATTTGTTGAAATGGTCAGTTCTATTTAGAAATAGCCACATGTCGCACTTTCCACCTAGATTCAGTTAGATTTTAGTAGAGTAGACGAGAAATCTTTTTTTTCCTCTGATGACTTTGATGAGGATGATTGAGTCTCATCATGTATGTACTATATATCGGTCATCTTTATTGTTAAGTTTGATGTTTGTATCAATATGTGAGATGGGGTGTACTACTTTGTTTTACAAATTAAGATTTGACATTTTTATACCACTTTTTTTTACAAATTGAATTTATGAAATTCCTCTTTATTAGTAATCTAAACTAATTTTTTTACAAATTTAAATATATTAAATTAAAGTATTTCTCTTAAATATGACTTATAATCATTCATGGTAATGATGGATGTAAAGTAAGACATTTATAATTAAATTATTATTTAAAAGAATGAGAGATTTGTTAAAAAAAATAAAAGACTTGAATTGGCCTGAATAGGCCCGACTCGTGCGAGTCGGTCCGGGTCAAATAGGATTCGACTCGTATCTGGCCGAACCCAATCCGATATGGATCCAGCTCAAAACCTTAAGGCATTGAAAGGTGTAGGCACCATTATTTAAATATATGTTTGATCTTGTCCCTTTTCCATATAGGACTATTCTAACTAAGGTTCGCTGACTTGTAGATCGAGATCAGGTTCACCCAGGTACCAGTTAGATTCGATCCAATCGGACCGACTCGGGTCAACTCACAAGAGTTGCACAAGTTGGGCTGATTCAAGCCATTCAATTTTTTTTTGACAATTCTTTCACTTTTTGAATAATTATGTAATCATAAACTTCTTACTTTATATCCATCATTACTGTGAATGTTATAAGTTATGAATGTTATAAGTTACATTTAAGAGAAATATTCTAATTTAATAGATTTAAATTTATAAAAAATTAGTTATAGCATTCTAATGGAGAGGAATTTAGTTTAAGGGTCTCAGTTGTAAAAAAAAAGTGATACATGAAATACATCACATCTCGTAAACTGATACGAACATTAAACTTAATAATAAGGATGACATATATGTAGTACATGAATGATAAGACTCAATCATCTTCATTAAAGTCATTAGAAGAAAGAAAAGATCCCTCGTCTGCTCCACCAAAATCTAATTCAATCTGGGTAGGAAATATGATATGTAACTTTCTTTGAATAGATATGACCATCTTAATGAGTGATGATGTGTGTATACTGGTGCATGGAACGTAAAACTTTAGAAAAAAATGCTTGAGCGACATTTACGATCTCCACCCTAGATCCTCTTACCGATGTAGTTGAAGATGGACTAGATGATGTAGGTGGCCTAGAGGTCGACTATATATATAATGTGCTAGAAACTTGGTTTAGGCGTTGGGGCCTTTTGAACTGTGTACATACATCAGGAGGTACTGAACAACATGGGATGTTGTATGCAAAAGAAGAATGTAATCTTGTTCGCGCAACATCTGCAAAAGAAGAATTGATGTAATTATTTAAGAATATGATATTAATTTCAAGTACATTAGTATAAGTTTAGAAAAAAATGCTTGAGCGACATTTACGATCTCCACCCTAGATCTTCTTACTGATGTAGTTGAAGATGGACGACTAGATGATGTAGGTGGCCTAGAGGTCGACTATATATATAATGTGCTAGAAACTTGGTTTAGGCGTTGGGGCCTTTTGAACTGTGTACATACATTAGGAGGTACTGAACAACATGGGATGTTGTCTGCAAAAGAAGAATGTAATCTTGTTCGCGCAACATCTGCAAAAGAAGAATTGATGTAATTATTTAAGAATATGATATTAAATTCAAGTACATTAGTATAAGTTTATAATAATAGTTAAAATCAAATACTAATAATGGCCCCAATATGTATACCGAATAAACATCTCATGTGTAGTCGTCGGAGCATCTCCTATTAGTTAAACCTGGTATGTGGACAATACATGTGCCTGATATTAGCTCTAAGTTATATAAGAGTTTTATCTCTACTAGTAATTTGTCAATACCGTTAATATGCATCTAAATTCGGTGTGTATACTATCGACTATGATGATATTTGTAGAACATAAGGTACACTATAAATGTAGCTACTATATAGATATACACTGAAGTAGAATATTCATATGGAATGGATGCAGGCTGCTGGTAGCTTGAGACTGATTGTTCATCACTATAGCCATAAGAATATGTATTTTTATATCTTGTTTATGGCTAATAAGAGTTTGATGCATCAGAACTATAATGTCAAGCATATGAATTTCTGTCATCCTGTGTATTCATCTTGTCAAGATCTCTCTGAATGTGGCAAAACTTGTACTCATATATTATGGTGCCAGGCTCAAGATCATAGTAAAGTTCATCATTTGATGACGAGTCAGTGTATATCTTATCTACTTCGTCTCCTTGCTATCTCCTCCTATGATATAGAATCTTTATTAGACTCCGAGATAGTGACTCTAGCCTCTGGTGAGTTTTATTGTCAGTATCATGAGTAGTATGTGTGAAGCACTGCTCCTTACTAAAAATCATCCTACCTCCACCACCAGTATGACTACCACATCTACCGCTGCTGCGATCACCACCACCACCGTCATCGCCCTCATCCCCATCACCACTGCTACTTTCAACTAATGAATCGGATTGACTCTATGGCATTATAATATCAAAAGATGATAGTGCTTCTGATTAGTCATTAGGATCTAACGTCTTTAAGTTTGCGACGTCAAGTTGATCATCTAAAACTTGAACTTGTTTCTTGCTCTTCTTAGATCATTCTTACATTTTAACATGTTGGACTTCACGCTAATTCATCTTTTTTACCTTTTGAGTTACACGGCAATGGAACTAGAATGACGTGAACTCTGACTAGAAAACTATTCATCCAGGCTGAGATGCTCATGGATGTGGTGGAGACTACGACAACTGGAGGACGTGAAGCTGGAAGGCGTACATGTTGAGATGAACCTAGAAGACCTTGCATTAGCATCTCTTACTTTGTGTCACCATCCCGAATAAAGTTACTCCTGCCTCTGTTTTCCAACTGACCTACAATGATGCCTCCCTTTAAGTTAACTTCCTCCTTATCATCTTGTACTCGCTCCTGAGCCTGAGATTGTCTAGCAATATAATCATTATTATCTCCTTGCTCCCTTGTTATGGCTAATACTTCTGCTACCAATTAGGTGTTAGGACAAGGGTCCTCATTAGGATCCACCTCCTCATCAAGTTTTAGATCACCACGGTCTGTTGTTGCCCTGGCAACTCAAGAAACCATCGGATTTTCATCATCGTATAGATAACTAAGATCAGTGGGATTATAATCACCCATCCATCAGCAAATGTCTAGTCTTCATCCTTATGTTGTAGTGGACATATACAAGCTTGTCCAATTAGATGTGTGTGACAAATGGTTCCTAATAGTATCGGTGCAAAGGTGGGCCAATTCCATTCACTTCTACTAGAGGAGAATGTATGTAATAAGACCTTGTTTGCTATGGCGCTCAATTTTGTATCAAGACTTCTCATAATTCAACCATCAAGCAACTGCAAAACAAATAATAGAAGTGTCTATTAAGATATGAAAATGAGAAAGAAAATCGTGTGCAACTTTTTTTCAAATTAATTTTTTATACCAATATCAGATTTCTCACGGCTAACTATAGTTGCCGCCTCAGCAAATGTTCTTATTATCTCCCTAAAGATTTAGTTTGCGTGATTAATAACATTATTAGGACATATGCAATGATAGACGCAAAATAATGAAGTAAGAGTATATAGTTGTTGCACCTTACTTCATTAATTGCCTCTGCCGCTTCAATCGAATCTTCCTCCATCCAATTGACTACCATTGTCACATCTCTTCTTTCTTTATATTCTTGCTTGATGAACTATACTATATGCATCTTCAAAAGAGAACCACCCACGTAAAGGCTTAATTGCTTATGTAATCTTCTTGACCTTTCATCTTTCATCATACTTCATCTTTTATTCGTTTCTTTCTTATTCTTCTTATATATGTATACATTCAGACGTAGGAATATCTATCACTCTTCTTGATCCTTTAAGGCCTGCTATGTTTGGAATGGAGGAAGGTGTGACCTCTTTATTAGGTCACTTTACAATGTTATTGAAGGAGGTCTCCCTTTCTAGTACAAACATGGCAAGTTATGGAAGGTTAGATGACCGTCGAAAGTAAGTTAGGTAGGAAACTTTTAAAATTACTCACATTTTAAACACTGAAGTCCTTACCTCCAACTCAAGAACATTGAAAACATTGCCCATTTTTATAAATGAGAGGCTTTGCACCATCCTCACTGTTCGACGAGGCCATTGTCAACCACGTGTCCATAAGCCATGTATTCTTTATAGTAGTCACATGATGTGATCATTTTGTTTACCAGACTGAATGTCCACTAACTCTGGCCTATTAAATGTAATATCTAATTTTGTTTACATTAAATCAATGAAATGTGTCTGGGACTGCACATTCCCAAAAGTACACTGCATTCACATCTGTCAGCCACAGTCTTGTAATGTTTTGTTTTCTATGTGCAATTTCACATTGGAGGTACTCAACTTTTCATAATCTTAGCCATTTGTGAATGTGGAGGCATGCATGCCTCTGTGGTCTATACATTTTATTCTTGGATAAAGGGATCTTTTTACTCTCAGTGTGTCAAAGTCGATAATGTTTTCCTATAGGTAAGTGCATGCTTCTGTATAACAAGAAAGGATAAACATTTTTCTTGAAACTTATATTGGTATGAAGTCTTGAAGCAATGAAATAATGTTGATTTTTCTTTATGGATTGTAGGGGAATGTGCTTGTTGCCATACTTTCAAATTACATGGTGGATATTGATTGGCTGCTCTCTGGTGAGTTGGCATGAAACTTCATTCCCTCCGTGCCTCTCCTGCTCTATCTCGTTTATCCGTTGTCTAGATACATGGTTGGCCTTGTCAGTATACAATGTCAATCGCGTGGAAGAGTTCAGGCCAGTGTGTTGCCTGCCTGAAAGAACCAGAATTATTAGAGCATTTTTCATTCAGGATCTCATGTTTACAGGAAGAGAGAACTGTGGACTACATGTACAGTGTTTATTTTTACTGGAGGAGCTTGCTACAGCACAGTTGACTGTTTTCCTGACTTGTCAGCATGATGGTCGATTTTTTGAATAATTAATTTGAGGTATTAATTAGCATATTCAGGATCTCTTCCAACTTGTATAACTTTTCGGAATTTGACATGAGGGTTAAGTGTGGCTCACTAGTCTGCTTAAGACAGTATCTAGTTTAGTTCAACTGTTCAAGCGAGATTAGTTTAATTTTTTCTTCGTGAGTGCCATTTGACTTAGTTTAAGAAATATGAGGTGAGAGAATACTTTAACTTTGAGCTTTGGGCCTCAGAGGGGATATGCTAGAGAAAAAACGTTTATGCAAGCAAGTATAATAGTATTATGATACCGTACAATAAGATACTCATTTGGTGTCCCTCGTCCACTATGCATCAGATCTTTTTTTGACTATATTTGATTTGCTTACCTTTTTTTCTATTAATTTTCTTTTCTCCATGTCTGTTTCTCTCACTCCAATTTTTTCCTCTCAAACTGTGGTTTTTTTTTTCTTTTGGTGTTCATTTCTTTGATAGGTTTGATTATATAGCTTGAGTCAAGCATGTCAAAATGCACAGAAATCAATGGCCACCATACTAGTCAACCCATGGAATGCAAAATTGGTTGATCCCGATCTGGAACGGCTGATTCGGCGGGTCCTGATCTGGCTGGAATCGGCCGATCTTGGCCAATTCTGGCCAATTTCAGCCGGTTCCGGTCGATCCGATCCCGATTCGGATCGGGATTGGTGGGTCCCGATCCGGCCTCCCGATCCGTGCTGGAATTCCATGAGTCAACCTGCGCCCTCAGTTTTCTAGCATTTCATTTCAAAGGTTCAGCATGAAATCGGCAACTTCTTGTTATATACTCAACTTCTAGCATTGCTATTTTTTTTGTACCAGGGATTTTTGTGAGCTTACACATCTTATGCTTGTAAATTCCCTTTTACCTTTAATAAATTTTGTGGTACCATCCACTGTAAAAAAAGAAAAAGGAGTCAAATATAGGTTTGGAGAGGTTTCTAGCTGAAGGATCTAGCATGTTCTAGTCCAGTTCAAGTACTTTTCGATGATGTCCCCTCTCACCTCCGGGGCGTTCCCTCGGGGTATAGAGCATGGCCGGAGGTTGGGAAACGCCGGATGGCTGACTCTCGCATGTTTGGTGGCTGTGCCGTCTGCTATCGCTGCCTTTAGAAGGGCCATCTCCTTAGAGAGTGTTTGTCCTTCAGTGGGGTGCCTTTGTAGAGGTCGGCAGATGCTGTGAGAGAGGGAGGGAGTCCTTTGCAGAGGTCGAAGGGGAAGAGACGCTCCAAGAGGGGGTTCCTGAAGCTGCATCTACTTCCTCAGATTCAGATCTGCACACCCTCCGTTGTCTTCCTGAATCCCGGTATGCAACGGCTCAAGAGAGGCATCTGGCTTGTGCCCTTCTCGAGAAGGCAGGAGGCTGTTCAGAGGCGTGGGAAATTTTGGACTGGGGGGAGTGCTTTTTAAGGGTGGCTAGTTCAGAGTACAAGGCATTTGCTGTGGTGGAGAGGGGAGTGATCAACAAAGATGGATTTGCCTTCCAAGTCACTTTGTGGGAGCTCTGTCAAGGATCGTACTCGGACTCCGAGCTCTCTCGGGTGTCTATCCACCTGGTGGGGGATCTGATCATACTCTGCGATGTGCCTGGGCTTTAGATGTGATGAGGGTGGTTGGCATCTGCGAGGAGGGTAGTCTTTAGATCTCCTGCCATAGGGTTCTTATCAAAGTACATGGCACCTTGAGGGTCGGTAATCAATGGGATATGCCGGTAAGGCCTGCTTGTCCATTTAAAGGGCCAATCTTTCCTGGTCAACATCTAGGTATTGGAGGGGGAAGCGCTGGTGCCTATAGGTGGCTAGGGTTTCTCAGGCCTTTTCGTGAGGTTGAAGATGACTGACGGGTACGTGGAGCTCCGCCCGTGGGTCTTTTGAATTTGCTTTGGCCCACCCCAGCCATGGTTGACTATGGGGCTGCAAGTGGGTCAGAGAAATGACACATTCTGCTTCCATTTCCTATAAGGTTTACCGGAGACGGAAATGAAAATGGAAATGATCGCTTTTGCTTCGACATCCATTTTCACTTTTAAATCGAGAATCGATAACAAAAACAAAAATAAACGGAAGTTTCTGCTATTGTCATCACTACAATGAGAATTTTACTTTAAATCATTGTTACTATTCACTTTTGATGAACTGTTTTCTAATAATTGAAAATTCCAAACCCGTAAGGCTTTAATTTATGTAAATTCTTGCAATCTATGAACTTTAAATTTTGAAGTCTACTTTTTCTATTGGTCTAAATCTATATATTATGAATCTACCCAAACCCATGGACCACACAATCACACTGAATTTTAAGAAGGATTCCCACTTCCATCAAAGTGTCAAGAAATATCCTCACCGTTAGATATGAGAGGGACCCATCTAATGATTTAACTTTTATCCTGTAAAATAATATGTATAAGATACATGACAAGTAAGAAAGGAGAACAGGTCTGAAGAATCTTTCGAAGAGACTATGTGTGAGCGAGGAGAGAGCGGGAGGCAGAGCAAAAGGGTGGTTTCAAGGGTGGGGGAAGCGGCAGCAAAACAGGGGGAGGTTAGAGCATCGGGAGGGGATTCTGGGGATGAAGGGGAGCAAGTAGATGGATGGAGGTTTGGGCGCCAGGAGGGGAGTCTAGCATGAAAGTTTTGCGAGGAATTTTAATATTCGTAGTGATCGATATGCACAGAGGGAGAGTAACGCTCTTCCGAAGACAGGAGTGAAAGCCTGGAAGTCTAGTGAGGGCCGTTTTGATTTCAAAGGAAGATGCTATCGATGCTTGGATAGGAGTCACTGGGTCGCAGAGTGCCAGAATGCCTTGGTGTGCTGGAAGTGTAGGGGAGTTGGTCATCGGGGTGTTTCTTGTCTTGTGCGTAGAAGTACGATCAGTAAGGCCCGTGCACTACTTCCTCAGAAGGTATTGGACACAGAGGTTCGTAGAACCTCTGTGGTGGAGGTCCCCTAGTGTGCTGAGTATGAAAGAAACTGGAGCTTATGTAATTTCTGCTTGTTGGGGTCATGTGAAGGCGTGGAAGGGCAACTTCCGGATCTTCATATGGCTCTGAAGCGGCTTTGGCTGCAGCCGTATGAATGGCGGTTAGGGAGTATCAATCAGGATCATGTATTATTTCTTTGCTAGTCAGAACTTATGTATAGAGATATCTTGATGAGGAAGCTTCACTGGAAGGGTAACACCATTACCTGGAAACCTTTCTCTCATGCTGAGAGATCGCAGAAGATTGGAGGTTTCGCTTTGAGATGGTGCAAACTTCTAGGAATCCTGTTGTCTTTGGGATTTGGAGGTGGTTAAAGCAGTGATATCTAAATTCAGACGCATCAAGGAGGTAGATATGGCGTCTTTGAGGTGGGAGAACCTGGAGTTTATGCGGGTTCTAGTTGCAGTAGAAGATGATAATTTCATTCCGAAAGGGGTGAAATTGGTATGGGGGGATGAGGTTTACTGGATTGGAATCAAGCCTGAACCTCTGGAGGTGAAGGGGCAGGAGAAACAGTCATGGACTTACAAGGAGGTGGCGAGGCATACAAAGCTGCTAGGGCTCCTACAGTGGAAGCGGAGAGGAAGAAGATGACCGAGTTGGTCACTCAGTGTTGTGGTGAGTTGACTCAGCAACCTGTTCATACAGGGTTGACAAGGTGCATGAAACTGGGTGACCCAGTACCGGAGGCTATCAATGGGTCTGTAGCGATCCAATCGGGTTGTGATGCCAATTTGGGCGGTTCGGTTTTGGGTACAACCGGGAGGGGAGGGGCAATTTAAAGAAGCTGAGGCCGAGTGGAAGAATGCGATTTTCATATTCGCTTCTCAAATTGCAGATGGCATGATGAAAGAGATGAGACGAGGGAGGAAGGCTCAGGGCATAGGGTTGCTCGTCTACAAGCGAAGGAAGGAAGGTAGGCTTGCTGGACGCCTAGGGATTCCTGGTTCGTCGGTGCTTTATCAAGAGAAAGAAGGTGGAGATCCGGCAGTGAGACAAGCTGGAGAGCTAGGGTTTCCTATTTCGTCGCCACAGCACCTTCACATACAAGATGGAGATTTGGTGGGGAGCGGAGAACCCGGCGGAGATCGAGGAAATCTCTAGTCTTCGTCTTTGCCAATTTTTCCCCTCTTCATCTGTCACCTTCTGCTCAAATGGAAGGACATTGGCGGCCTTGGCAACAGGAGGAAGGTTTTCAAAAAGGAAAAAAAAGGATTCTGGAACCAGAGGAGGAAGGCAGCAAAGGAGGTAAGATAAGAGAAGATTTTTTGGGGGATTGGAATAACGAGGAAACAGCGAGGAAAGCGGAGGGACTGGGTGTGAAGATCTCTGGCAAGATCGGTCAGTTTCAAAGAACCTGTCAGGACCAGCAGCTGATTGTTCAGGAGAAAGGCAAAGGTCAAAGGGAACTCTGCAGTTTGTTGCAGGGACCTAAGGAGTTAGTACTTTGTTCTTCCCAAGGTACTAATAGGAGGAATGTTATAAAGGGATGAACCTAGCTACTTGGTGTACTAATTCTAATGGCAGAGGAGTTCCACTTGTTAAATGAGATAGAGTTTGCAGATCAAGAGTATGGAGGCCTAGGGGTGAAACAATTAAAGCTAATGAACTGGGCTCTTATGGGGAAATGGATCTGGGAGCTTCTTGCTGAAAAACTCCTACTATGGCAGAGGGTTATCTGGAGAAAACATTATTCAAGGAGTCAGATGTGTTCTTATAGCCGGATCACAAATCATCGTTATCCCCCATTTGGCGAGGTACCTACTTTGTTGCACAATTAATGTACAAATTTGTAAGAGTTGATGTGGGTATTGGTGATAGAACTTTCTTCTGGACAGATAAACGGGTGGGAGATAGTTGCCTTAAAGAGAGATTTCCACGAATCTTTCACCTGGTTTTTTTTGAAAGGGCATTGGTTCGAGATTGTTATCAGATTACAAGGGCACAGGTTTGCTGGTCAGTGCAAATAAGAAGAAATCTGAAGGAGTCAGAAGAGGTGGAAGAATATCAAAATCTTTTGTCACTTCTGTCGAGTTTTAGTATGGATACTTCAAAACCAGACAAAATTTTGTGGGACAAAGCAGCTGGCAATTTTACTGTTAAATATTTGGGATTTTCCCAAATCAGTCCCTACAATTTTTTCAAATTCCATATATGCCCCTTGCTTCTTAGAATTTTTAAATATATCCCTACAATTCTCCGCCGTTCTAAGCCTACGGTAAGTGGCCATTCAAAAAGGAGAGGACGGAGGAAAATGTTGCTGTTTGAGTATGTCGAAGGTCATAAATACCCCTGACGGCATGTTTTTATGCACTCC
This sequence comes from Zantedeschia hybrid cultivar, assembly GCA_030544215.1. Taxonomy (NCBI): domain Eukaryota; kingdom Viridiplantae; phylum Streptophyta; class Magnoliopsida; order Alismatales; family Araceae; genus Zantedeschia; species Zantedeschia hybrid cultivar. Next base: position 51,336,855 of record JARZZO010000009.1, read on the forward strand.
ATCTTTCATCCTCCTCCCTCGCGGGCTCCCTCTCCCCCGCCCTCGACTTCTTCCGGACTCATCTCCCTCGACCTCTCCGACAATTGCCGCACCGGCGCCATCCCGCCGGAGCTCTCCAACCTCTCCGGCTCCTTGGCCACCCTCCTCCTACACTCCAAGCGTCTCTAAGGCTCCATCCCAGCCTCACTGGGCAACCTCTGCGTCCTCTGCGTCCTCTGCATCCTTCGACTCGGCAACAACGCGGAACTCTCTGGCGCGATATCGGACTCGCTAGGCGAACTCTAGCAACTGACGTTGCTGGGGCTGGCCTCTTGTAACCTCTCCGGACACATCCCTCGGCAACTCGGTCGGCTAGCACATGTGCAAACTTTGAACCTGCAGTAGAATCGGCTCAATGGCGGGATCCCGCCCGAGCTCGGCAACTACTCCGACCTCATCGCGTTCACCACCGCGGAGAACCTTCTCGGTGGAAAGATACCCTCCGAGCTGGGCGGGTTGGGAAACATCCAGACACTGAACCTGGTGAACAACTTGCTTAAGGGGGAGATCCCGCCGCAGTTTGGCATGCTGAACCAGCTCGTCTACCTCAATCTCATGGGCAACTAGTTGGGGGGGCGCATTCCCGCGTCGCTGGCTCAGTTGGGTTGCCTTGACACGTTGGATCGACCTCTCTGCCAACAAGCTTGAGGGGAGTATCTCCAGAGAGGAGGGCGGGCTCGGCGAGCTCGTCTACTTGGTCCTGTCCGGCAACTGCCTCTCCGGCGTCCTTCCTTCTAGAATCTACTCCAACACCACCAGCTTCCAGTTCCTGGCGCTGTCCAACAACCAGCTCGCCGGCAGGATCCCCCCCGCTCTTGCCACGTGCTCGTCGCTGCAACAGCTTTACCTGGATAGCAACAACTTCACAGGCACAATACCTTCCGAGTTGGCGGAGCTCCGGGACCTGACAGACCTGCTGCTTAACAACGACACCCTCTCTGGCCCCATCCCGCCGCAGCTCGAAAATCTCAGCAACCTCCATACGCTGAGTCTATACCACAATAGCCTCACAGGAGGTCTCCCGGCCGAGCTAGGCAAGCTAGGTCAGCTCCAAATACTCTACCTGTTCGAGAACCAGCTCTTCGGAGATATTCCAGCGGCCATTGGCAACTGCACGAGCCTGCAGAATGTGGACATCTTCGGCAACTAGTTCACAGGGAGCATTCCGGCCACACTCGGCCGCCTAACGGATCTGTAGATACTCCATCTACAGCAGAATAGGTTCATTGGAGAGATCCCTGTCACGTTGGGAAACTGCTGGGGGCTCACCGTGCCTGCCCTTGGTGACAACTTGCTCTACGGGGGAATCCCGACGAGTTTGGGGTTGCTGGAGTCACTAGAGCAGATCTTGCTCTACAACAACTCGATGTCCGGTGACATCCCCATAGAGTCGCTGGAGCTGACTGCAGGAATCTCACTAGAGCTCATCTCGATCAGACCGAGTATAGATAAACTCGAGGGTACATAGGTCTTTTTCAGGCTATGGTTAAGCTTAACCATAATTACGTTCACCCCTATCTAATGCCTCCGTTAAGAACTGACCAGCGGGCCCATATCTTAGAACGACGGAGAATTGCAAGGATATATTTAAAAATTCTAAGAAGTAAGGGACATATATGGAATTTGGAAAGATTGTAGGGACTGATTTGGGAAAATCCCTAAATCTTTTTATAAGTTGCTGGAAGGTGATGCCAATAGGTATGGGAGACAGAATGAAGTGTGGAAAGTTAAATATCACCACTCAAAGTCAGAGCTTTCGTGTGGTTGGTTTATGAGAAGAGGATTGTTACTAAGTTGTACAGGCGAAAATGGAATTCAAACTGTGATATATTGTGTTCTTTGTGTGAAGAAGAATATGAGAGTGCTGATCATTTATTGGTTGGTTGCTCTATCGGTCAAAATGTATGGATGATCTTTGGAAAGGTGTTTTCAGTTCATTTGGAGTTGAAATCCTTGGAGGATCTATGGCAAACTTTTCACAAAATTACCAACAGCTCAAGGAAGAATGTCCAGGATCGGATCCTTTGGCTTTTACCCCATGCCATCTACTGGAGCATATGGAAAGAACGCAATGATAATGTGTTTAAAGGAAGTAGAGTCTAAATTGAAAATATCTGTGAACGTGTGCTACAGTTGTTGTTCACATGAAGAAGGCATCTTCTGGGAGTTTCTGTAGCAGATTGGAAGAAGATACTTAAATTTATGTAATCTTTGTTTTTTCTTCAATAGGAATATCTCCTATCACTTTTTGATTGTATCTCCTCTAATTATCTAATAAAATTGGTGGTACATTCCTACCATTTTTCAAAAATAGAAAGGAAAATGGGTTAGCGGATGCGGAAACAACTATTTCCGTTTCTGACTCCAATAATTGTAGAAGATCCATTTCTGTTTCCAATAACTTAAGGTGTGGTTTTCATTTCTGACTCCAGTAATTATCGGAGATCTGTTTCTGTTTCCAATAACTTAAGGGGTGGTTCTTAACGTGTTTCCATATCCGTTAACATAAACAAAAAATGTTTGGATAATCGGAACTCGGGTATCCATTTGCAACCCCACTCCATCATGAGCGATCTGGGGCTGAACTGGATGCCCCAACTATCTTGGAATTGTTGGGTAACTCATGGTTTACTCGTGACTTACCTGTGGGCCCATTCGGCATAGGATCCATTTGGGGGCCCGAATCAGGTCTGTCTTCACTCCACAGCCGTTGCCGCTGTCTTGAGGTCTCCTCCAAGTGTAGCTGATATGGTGGACCTCGGCCGTGCTCTTCCCTCTGAGCCTTGCGCAAGGGCTGGGAGCTTCCTAAGTGCCCTTAAGCTGGCCGCTGGAGTAGACTTGGCGGCCGGGAACCATCGGGGAGACCACGCACCAGGGTTGGGCGAGCCTCTCTTGCCATCGATCCATCAATCGACCTCGCTGACCTTGCCGACAAGAGAGATCTATTGTGATGGGATTGAGAAGCCGCTAGAGAGTTTGGCGCCTTCCTGTTTCCTGCAGCCTATTGCGAAGCTTGATGGCATTCCTATGGTGGTCAGGGAGGGGGTTAGGCTAGATGAGCAATTCTTTCTCCATGAGGACGAGGTACTGGGCTTTCCTGTTTTAGGGGATACAATCCTTCCTCTCCCCCTTCTCCCCCTCCCTCCATGCAACATTACTCCTCTAGGCAGTGAGATACAAGAGCACCATTCTGAGCAGGTGACTGAGCTGTGCAAGGGAGAGGAGGCCACAGGTGGTATGGGACTGCAATGGCTGCCCCTGGAAGAGCTTCTCCTAGTAGAGGGAGGCAGTGAGATGGCTGACTAGAATGCAAGGTCTCGGGGTCTTTCTTCTACAGTTCCATACTCTCTTCCACTTGTTTAGGAGGATGAGGAGGAGGGTCCCAGCCACCCTCTTGAAGTGTCACTCTCAGCGGAGAATTTGTATATAGGAGATATAGAAGGGGTTGGGCGGGTTGAATAAGGAGGAAACTAAAAACCTCCTAGCTAAGGTGGGTTGCCTCATGGAGGAACAGGCTAGTAGGTTGCAAATGAAGTAGGGGTGTCCTTCGATGTGTTGAAGAAAGACGTTAGACAAGTCTTCACTAAGATCCAAAGATGGTGGCAGTTAGACTAGGCTCGGATGGTTAGGGGTGATAAATCTCTTAGGAGAGAGAGGACGGGAGTAGATGATGGACGAACAGGGGGGGATGGAGGAGGGCATGCTGTCTAGTTCTTAATGAGAATCATCTCATGGAATGTATGAGGGATGTGTGGGGAGAAGAGTGTGGTGAGGGAGTTTGTTAGGAAGGAGAAGAGGAGTGTGGTGAGGGCATTTGTTAGGAGATGTAAACTAGACATCATTTTAATTCAAGAGTGTTAAGTATGGCAAGAAGGAGGGGGAGTCTATTATGAAGGAGATTGGGGTAATAGGCTCATAAAGGCAGTGGCTTGCCCGACTATGAGTAGTGTGTGTATGGGGGGGATTATGATTATGTGGAATGAATTTGTGGTGGAGGCAGTGGAAAGGTGGAGAAAGGTAGATAGATTTGTTGTTTCTCTCCGATGTCGATGTATTAGTGATGGATTTGAGTGGGAATTCACATGTATGTATGGCCCCAGAGTAGGCTGGTAAGAAGATTCTTTGGGATGAACTCCTTTCTTACGAACAGCAAGCTTGTAGGCGCTGGTGTATAGGAGAGGACTTTAATGCCATTGCAGCCTACGAAAAAGGCAATGGCTACTCTTATGTGGCAGGGGAATGGAAGATTTCAAAGAATTCATTGCTGAAGCAGCCTTGGTAGATCCTCCTACTTTGAACGCATCATTCACTTGGTCTAATCTGAGAAAGGACCCTCCCTTTCTAGACTTGATAGATTTCTGGTGATGATTGATTGGGAGATCATTTCCCACAAGTGCAGGCAAAGTGTATGAAGAAGTCAACATTGGATCACAAGCTTATCCTTCTTCGCTCTCATAGTTTTTCTTTTAGGCGGTTGAGATTCAGGATGGAGAGATATTGGCGAGGGAAGAGGGCTTTGTTGATTTGGTTAAGGTGTGGACAGAGGCTAACCAGGGCGCTAATGCCATGGCTAGGCTCATTTTCAAGCTTAAGAACATGGCCGAGGAACTCTCCGTATGGAGGTGCCTCAAAGTCCCTGCTTGGGAAGGAGGCTAAAGATAGAGTCATGGATTAATTGGATGCTTTAGATGCTCTGAAGGAAGCTGGCCTTCTAGACGCTGAGGAAATGAAGATCAGGGAGAGTCTTAGGGCAGATTTTCAAAGAGATCCTCCTTAAGGAGGAGAGTTATTAGAAACTAGGAGAGATGGATTAAGGAGGGAGACAAGAATACTGCATACGGGCAAGGACAGGCGGAGAGGTGGGTATGGGCAAGGAGGTTCTGATCGATGAGGATGGGCGGGATGAGGAGACCAGGCATTCTGCTTCGACTAAGCGGACGTTTGGAGAGGGGCGGTGGAGTTGGGGAGAGGTTATGGTGAGGATGGTAGGAGTTGTGTGAGAAAGTAGACGAAGGCGGAGGAGCGGAGGGAGGCAGAGAGGTGGTCAGGCGGTACAGGCAAGCAGGTTTTTATTGATGAGGGTGGGTGGGATGAGACCAGGCATCTGCTTCGGCTAAGCGGATGTTTGGTGGGAGTTTGTCATTGTCCTCTGTTTACTTGTACATGTTTCTTTCCTTTTCTAATACAAATGATACTATCCAGATTCAAAAATAAAAAAGTGCTAGCCAGTTCCATATTTTCTTTTAATTGGTGTTACGTCAGATATGCCTTACAGAAAGGTTCTATTCTGCACCCCATGTGAAGCATGCGTCTTCACTTGACATTGTGTATAAAACGTGGCAGAGGCATTGCTTTGATTCTTCTCACCCTTGAAAAGAGGGATGAAAAGTGGACAACATAAATTCCCATTGTCTTCACCTTGCTTTTTGTTATTTTCTGTTATTATTCCTTAACCTCTAACAAAAAAATAACATCTGTAATTAAGTCCGTCAGTTTGGAAGTTTATTTTATGATGTTGATGTATTTTATGCTTTTACTTTTGTAGAATGTCCAATTTTAAGGAATGTTCCTCAGGTGCTTGTTATCCATGGGGAATCTGGCGCTACACTAGATCATATGAAGGTTTCACTTTCACTTCATTTTGAATACACGTGTTAACCATTTTGTTATTCTTCACACTTATTGAATAGACGGCCTAATATTATCTTGTATATTCATGTAGAAGAACAAACCTGCAAACTGGATATTGCACAAGCCTCCACTTCCTATATCTTATGGGACACACCATTCAAAGGCTATGCTTCTCATCTACCCTCAGGTGTTGCGAGTTATTGTTCACACAGCAAACTTGATATATGTGGACTGGAACAATAAAACTCAAGGTTTATGGATGCAAGATTTTCCTCTCAAAGACAAAAATCATTTGAAGACAGGATGTCCGTTTGAAAATGATCTAGTTGATTATCTCAATGCCTTGAAGGTGTGTAGATTCTTTCGCGCATGGATCAAATCTCACTTAAACATTGTGTATTTAATATAATGAATAACGTAAATCCCAGTTCATACTCTGTCATATTCGATGTTTCATTTCTTTTAGGGTTGTGTATAATCTTTTGATGGCTTATTTTTCTTGTTAACACTTGAAATTTAGCATTGCTCCAGTTGCTTGGAGCTTTGGGAAAATTGTGATTATCTAGTTGTAAGGTAGTGTTATTTTCATTAAGGTAGTGGTATTCTTGATCTCGGTCGAGCTTCATCTCGGGACCCTTGGAGAGAGAGAGATTCTCGAGAGGTCTCGGATAGCTTGGAAGAGATGGCAAACCATGGTTTAGACTATTTGCCAAGTCTAGGGGAACATTCAAGTGTTCCTCTTAGGTTGCATAAAGAAGGTAGTTGTCATTCACATTCTGCAAAGTCTAGAATGTTTCCATCCACACTTTGGTTGACAGCGGCATTGGAGAACACCATATGTTTCCACATATGGCTTGTCTATATCAATCTTCATTTAGGCTCTGCAAAATCCAAAGAAATATTCAATGCTTGCTCCTTGGTTGCATGAAGAAGAAATGCTATACTTGCTCACTAGTCTCATAGGACATCTGATAGAACCCGTCCCATACTATATGAAAAATCAACGGCTATTGCCTCACTTGCCTAGGTGATGAGGCAAGGTGAGGCGAGCCAAAAATGCCTTGCCTTGCCTCATGTTCTTCTCACACATCTAGGCACTTGTCTAACCTAGGCACTCGTCTATGTTATCTATATTCTCTACTTAGATGGTACTACTTTTTCTTCTTATTAATTATTCCAAACTGTCTAAAGCCTTTTTCAACAATGCTTAGCACCCTTTTTTCTTACAGGTTGCAACATTTTTCTTTCTCTTGATGATTCTTGAGACCATCTACTACTTATATGGGTTCTTTATACAAGCTGGTCCTTACATATTAGAGATGACCAATGTTTTCCACAGCCTTACAGCTCATTATCTTCATTGTTTTTCTTTATTTTCCTCCCATGCCATTTTATGCCTTGTGGTGATTTATAGGGGTTGTTGAAGTTGTTGGGCCATCTAACTCAAAACGTGAAGGCATTGAGTGGAGTAGGCACCATTTATTTAAATATTTGATTGCTTTCCGATGTGGGACTATTCTAACACGCCCCCTCACGTGCAGGCCGATTTTATGCTCTATCATGTGGACCACAAATATGGGGTGCGTGGCTCGGGAAGTAACCATAGGCTCTGATACCATGATGAAAGATTTATAAGAAGAAAAGGCAAGAAAATGAAGAGGAGAACATAACATGATGAGAAGGGATGGCTGCAGCCATGCGTGACCTATGGCTCCTCTTCTCTCCACTTTTATTTCATTAGGGCAGTTATTAAATACAACACAAAGACTAAAATGCCCCTCATAAAAGGGGCAAATAGAAAAGAACTACCTTAAAGACTTTTAACACAAGAAACAAATAAATAAGGACTAAAATGCCCTCACATCCTTGACTGCAAGTATAGGGGTGAACAAAATCACATCAAATGCCTAGGCACTCAGATAGGCATTTAAGGCTAAGGCGAGCCTCTAGTTGCCTTGCTTGCCTCTCACCTTTAACTTCATAGGTCTGTGAGACAATATGTGAGACTCCCATTTTGATTTAAAAAAAATAAAAAAAATCCTATGATTTGAAAAACCTTTGTCGGATTTGAAAATCTTTGTAGAAATCTTGATTTGAAAAGAGAAATTTGAGTTTTAAAAAAACATGTTCGGATTAGTCCTTAACGTCTAAATGACTTCTGGATCGACTGTGGATCCGCGTTCTTGACCTCTCCCCACTGAGCTTGGTCAGTGTTAATTACACCAATCAAAGATTGGTAACCCTTGATTAACCATCCAATTAAGGCTTAAAAGAGAACATAAAACATGCAGAGTTGAATACAACATACAAGTCATTTTTTTGTTCTTTTTAGTGAGAAAAATTATGTGGATATCCTTTAAAGGATACTTAAAAGATATTTGAGTTCTCCTAAAGGAGTGGGTATTTTGAGGAAGATTTTTTGAAATTATCCTTTAATTATCCTTAAAAAGGATGGAGGATTATTTAGGCAGCATATCCTCTTATTTGAGATCTTTTGAAAAGACATAGACTGCTTAAAGGATACTCTTAATTGATGAGACATGAAGGCCGTCACATAATTAGGAATATTCTTTGATGGTCCGTTAACCAATTATGAAGGAACAATAACATTATTTTAGGTCATTTAACTAGTATAAATGAATCAGAACTTAATGGTCAATCCATCAGTAGGAAAGAACCACTTTAATTAATGATTACCCTATCGATATAAAAAAATAAAAAAATATTCTTATTGGTTCATCTATGAATAGGATAATAACGATTTCGTAGTCTGGCCCCTAATTAGGACAGAACTATAAAAGTCACGGATTATACCTATTGATAGGGATGAATAAATAATTATATCCTTTGCTCACTTTACCAATAAGAGTGAACCATTAATCAGGTGGTCAGTCCAACAATAAGATAGAACCACTAAATTTAGGCCATTCAACCAGTATGAATGAATCTGATTTTTTATTTGTTTATTTTTTTATTTGAAAAGAAAGGCTTTGGTTATCCAATTGATTTGGAAAAGCCAAATTGATTTAATTGGTTAATTAACAAATTTGTTAATTTAATTGATTAATTGATTGACAAATTAACTTAATTGGTTGATTAATCAATAAACTTGTTAATTTAATGTGTTGATTAATTAACAAATTAATTTTAATTGTTTAATTGATTGATTGGATAACAAATTTTTGGTCAACCAAACATTAAGGAAGAACCATGTTAATTTAATTGGTTGAATTAATTGGTTAATTAATAAGTTTGTTAATTTAATTAGTTGATTAGTTAACAATTTCAACTTAATTGGTTAAATTAATTGGTTAATTAATAAATTAGTGGATTTAATTAGTTGAATTAATTGATTGGTTAATAAATTCGTTAATTTAAATAGTTAATTGATTGACAAATTGACTTAATTGGTTAAGTTAATTGATTGATTAACAAATTTTGTTAATTTAATTGATTGATTAAGTTGGTAGATTAATAAATTAACTTAATTTGTTAAATTGTTCAATTGATTAGCAATTTTTGTTAATTTAATTGGTTGAATTAGTAGGTAGATTAACAAATTTGCTAATTTAATTAGTTGATTGGTTAACAATTTCAACTTAATTGGTTAAATTAATCAATCGATTGACAAATTTATTGGTTTAATTGGTTAATTGATTAACAATTTTAACTTAATTGGTTGAATTAATTAGTTAATTAACAGATTTGTTGATTTAATTGGTTGAATTAGTTGGTAGATTAACAAATTTGTTAATTAACTAATTAATTGAATTAATTGATTGATTGACGAATTAACTTAATTGATAGATTAATTGATTAACAACTTTGTAAATGTAATTAATTAATTAACAAATTAATTTAATTGGTTAATTGATTGATTAACAAATTTATTAATTGATTGATTAACAACTTAATTTGGTTTGTTAAGTTAATTAACAAATTGATTTATTAGCAACTTAATTTAATTGGTTAAGTTAATTGATTGATTAATAAGTTTGTTAATTGATTGATTAACAGATTTTTGGGTCAACCAAATATTAAATTATTGGCCAACCAAACGTTATAGAAGAACCATGTTCATTATCTTATTTTTTTTTTTAATATGGCCAACCAACTAATATGGAAGAGCTATTTTCATTATTTTTATTTAACTTTTCTTTTTTAGATTAATATGGCCAACCAACCAATATGGAAGAACCATGTTTATTGTTTGGTTTTTTTTATAATTTGATGGCTAACCAATCAATATGGAAGAATCATTTTGTTTATTTTATTTCTTATTTTTTATTTTTTAAATTAATTTTAGATGGCCAACTAACAAATATGGAAGAACTATTTTAATTATTTTACTGTTTTTTATTTTTTTAAATTAATTTTAGATGGCCAACCAACTGATATGGAAGAACCATTTTGTTTATTACTTTGCTGTTTTCTATTTAAATTAATTTTAAATGGCCAACCAACCAATATGGCAGAACCATAATTTTTGTTAATTGTTTTATATTTTTTTATTTAAATTAATTTTAGATGGCCAACCAACTAATATGGCAGAATCATGATTTTTATTAATTATTTTTTATTTTTTTTATTTAAATTAATTTTAGATGGCCAACCAACCAATATGGCAGAACCATGATTTTTATTAATTGTTTTATGTTTTTTTATTTAAATTAATTTTAGATGGCCAACCAACCAATATGGAAGAATCATTTTGTTTATTAAATTATTTTTTTCTATTTTTTGTTTTTAAGTTAATTTATTTTTTTAATGGCCAACCAACCAATATGGAAGAACTATTATTTTATTTTTTATTTTTAAATTAATTTATATTTGAATGGTCAAGCAACCAATATGGAAGAACCATTATTTTATTTTCTGTTTTGTAATTAAGTTTATTCATAATTTGATGGCCAACCAACCAGTATGGAAGAACCATCTAAAAAAAAATACAATTCATATGAAAATTGATCTATATATATATATATATAAATCATGAACTTTTTTCTAAAAAAAAATTACAAGCCTAGTAGTATAGGCTCTCTTCTTTTCCTCCTTTCTTTTTTGTGCAGGCTGGGAGCTTGAGCTTGCTGCAGGAGCTTCTTGGAGCTTGGAGAGAGAAGGCTCGGGGGGGGGGGGGGGATGGTGGCTGCTGGAGGAGGCCTTCTTATAGGCCTTGGAGGGAGGCCACGTTGGGCATCGGTGGCACCCCCTACCGGTGCCAACTAGGTGCCGGTAGGGGGGAACATGCGTGCGGGTGAGGAGGCCGGGATAGAGATGAGAGGGGGATAAGGATGATAGGGAGATAGAGATAAGAAAGAGAGAGATGAGAAAGAGTTGGAGCCGGGATGGGGAGGGGAAGGAGGAGCCGGCCGGTCCTCAAAGAGAGGCCGGTCGGTCTCTCCCTTTTCTTTTCTTTTTGTTTATCTGCCCCTCTCCCCCTGCGGTTCCCTCTCTCTCTCCCTGCGGTTCTGCGGGCCGGAGGTGCTTGCAGTTGGGGGCAGTGTTCGGCTGTTGCTGGAGGCTTCGACTGGCTGGCGTTTGGAGCTTGTTTGGCAGCAGATCTTGAGGTATGGATCCTCCTTTTTGTTTGCTGATTTGTTGTAGTTTGATGCATGAAATATCTCTAATGCATGTGCAAGCATGCATATACATACTAAAAAAAAAACCCTATTGCATGTATATGAAATTTTTTGGTTCAACAAGGTTTTATGGTTTGCCGTATCATTCTGGATCATGCAAACTCGTATGCATCAACTCGTATTTGGGTTTGTGACATGCCCTTCTGAGATGATACTTCAAATCCAAATGTGTGAACTGAGAAAATCTGCAAGGTGCAAGGAGCCAAATCATCTACGGTTCCAAAGCACAACCATACCAAAACTATCGACATAAACACAATAATTTACATCATTACAAATTGTACATCTTTATCGAAAAAATAACATAACGTTCTGAAATGTACAAGGAACTAAACTCACTTTCTGAGTAGCTGGAAATTCAAAGCTTACTGGATCTAACTTCAACCTTCACCTACTAAGGTCAAGGCTTACTAGAATCTCCTGAAAAAAATGATAACCACATATATGAGTCCTAGGACCCAACAAGCATCAAATCCAATAATGCCTAACATATAATAGCTTGTCAAATCACATGATAACTCCAAAGTTCACATGAATTTCAACTTGTTCTATACATCAAGGTTCATTGACTCGGGGATCCAGATCGGATCGGATTTGACCAAATACGAGTCGGATCTTATTTGACTCGGGTCGACTTGGTTCGACTCGAACAAGTCGCACTAGTCAAGCCAATGAGTTTGTTAAAGGTAATGATGAGTTTGTTAAAAGTAATGAGTTTAAGTCATATTTTAGAGAAATGCATCCTATTAATTGATATAAAAAGTATAAATTTACTTATTGTAGATAGAAATAGGTCTTTTCTGGGGTCTTTTATGTAATTATTGCTGTCTTCTCCATTTTACCCTTGTGACTAATATGTAGTATAGTCACACCAGTTTGGACCCTTTTTATGTTGTTATTTTTCTGCCCTAATGGGGTTAAATATCATATATTGGGGACGGTCTAATGTTTTGGCTGATCCTCTATTTTAAGGTCTCTACGCCTCCATGGCCATGTTTCTCTCCCTCTCATCTTCTCTCTAGTTTTTCTACATGGTACCAGAGTAGGGGAAGCAGCGGAGAATGTGAGTGTCATCAATTTGTATGTCCTAAGCCATCTGTGGTTACTCTCGTTTCTGTTTGGCACCCTGTTTAGGGTTTCCCCTTGGTGCGGACAGAGGATAGGCCCTTGGCCGGGACTGCCGACCTCTCCTCTCCCTCTTTCAGCACCAGGAGCCTTCGGAGAGACTTGCTTCACCCTGCAGTTGTCCTACAAGGCCACCGCCATCTCCTTTGGCCCTGTCGGTCCACCCTTCTCTCTATCCGATGCCCTATTCTATGGTTTCGTTGGGTGGACAGAAAAAGGGCTGTCCGTTAGGGCTGTTCGGTCCCATCCTTTCTCTCTCCATTGCCAGCGTCCCATTGAGGGATGTCTCCCTCTCTCGATTGGTTACCTAGGAGGCCTTTTTCGCTGTCATGTCTTCGTTAACCAGCGACACCACCACGACCACGACACCTGGGATGGATGCAACGAAGGTGTGTTCTCCGCTATTGAAGCCATCGAGTGGCACTACGAATGGTAGCATGTCTCTGCAAATGTTAACAGAGACGAATTTTAGGCTGTGTTCTGTTGCCGCTCGGATATTTCTTGGCAGACGTAGTAAGACCGGGTATATTATTGGGAAAACCAAGGCACCTAATGTCAATGATCCCACTTATGCCAAGTGGGACCTGGAGAATAATCTTGTGATGGGCTGGATCTTGAACTCCGCGAGCCTTGAGATCCATCAATTGATTATAATGAAGCCAACTGCTCAGGCAATGTAGGAGCTTCTTGAGCAGATGTATGGGCACCATCAAAATGTCTCCCGTGCTGATGTACAAGAGGTAAAGCAAGGAAGTATGGGTATCACAACCTACCTCAGCTTCTTAAAGAGCAAGTGGGAGGAACTCGACTATTATTCTTTGTATCAGTGGAGTTGCACAGTTGACCAACGGCAACATCTTCAACATATCCAACAAAATCTCATCTTTAAATTTCTTGCTAGCCTAAACTCTGATTATGAGTCCTTGCATGGAAAATACTCAGCACAAAGCTGCTCCCTACTTTAGAACAAGTCTATTATAAGGTTTTGAATGAGGAAGGGCATCAAAAGGCCATGAATGGTGGAAGCGTGTCTGTTGTTTCTCGCGATTAGGGGAGTATTCAGTGCTGGTCAGCAGCACTATGAAGTCCGAAAAAGGTGGTCAACCTTCTGGGAAAGAGAAAATTAAACCTCTCAGACATTGCACTCACTGTGGGAAGAAGTGCTGGGATCTCTATCCAGATAAGAAGCTATGACTTAACCCATTGAAAATTCTACCCCGGATGGCAGTTCTTCTACCTCTCAAATGTCTGCGCTATCTTCTGTTGATATTGGTCACCTACAACAGATATTTTTACAGCTGGGATTTTCTATACCTTCCACTTCAAGTACATCGGGGGCGGTCCTAATGTCACCTCTAGTTCTCCTTGCACTTCATAGGTCATTGATTTAATGGCTGCAGATCATATGATTGGTATTCCTACTTACTTTCCATCCTATTCCTTGAGTTTTGGACAGGACAAGATTACCATTGTTGATGGTACCCATGCCACTGTGGCAGGGAAGGGTATGGGTACATTAAGTGCTGGCCTCATCCTGTCATCAGTTCTTCATGTTCCTACTTTACCAATAAATCTCCTTTTTCTGAGTAGTCTTACCATGTCTATAAATTTTTCTGTGACCTTCCTACTCATTGTGTTTTTTAGGACCTCGAACCAAGCGAACAATTGGGACTGGTCGTGAAGCCGAGGATCTTTATCATCTCGAGCCTGGTGGGAGTGTTGCTTTTCAGTCTACTATCAATGGTGACATGAGTCAACAAATAAAGGCAGTCCAGTTGTGACATAGTCGTTTAGGTCATTTGTCTTTTAGGTCTCTTAGAGTTCTTTTTTCTTATCGTTTTTAGTCTATAAACATTGAGTCTTTGTAGTGCCACACCTGTCAACTGACCAAGCATTGTAGAACAACGTTCCAATATTCAATGAATAAAAGTTATATTCCTTTCCAGCTTGTTCATTCTGACGTTTGGAGGGCCATCCCCTGTGACTTCTGTTTCTGGTCATCGTTACTTCATCAATTTTATTGATGATTTTTTTCATTGTTGTTGGATTTATCTGATGAGATCCCGTGAGGAGGTTCCATGGATTGTCTAAGTGTTCTGCAAGATGGTTCAAACTCAATTCGAGCGGTCTGTGAAAAAATTCAGGTTTGATAATGCAAGAGAATACTTTGAGAAGTCTCTCATTGTTTTTATGGAAGATGAGGGTATCATTCTTAATCCCTCTTGTTCCTACACTCCATAACAAAGTAGAATTGCTGAAAGAAAAAATCGTCATTTATTGGAGACTTCTCGGGCACTCCTCTTGCAACATAATTTGCCCAAAAAATTCTGGGCTGACTGTGTTGATCACCTCTTATATTATTATTCGCATGCCATCATGGACAATTGAAAATCTGTCCCCTCTATGGATGTTGTGCCCCGAACACCCTCTTTTCCCCCTTGTTCCTCGTGTGTTTGGGTGTCTTTGTTTCATTCATTGCCTTGGTTCAGGTGCTAACAAGTTGGACTCTAGAGCCATTCATGAGATCTTGGTGTATTCTCCTTCTCAAAAAGGGTACAAGTGTTTTGACCCCTCAACGGATAAGAGATATGTCCTCAAGGATGTCACATTTTTTAAAAATGAATTCTATTTTCACTCCTATACCTCTCCTCATGAGGATATTGTTTCAGCTTCTCCTTCTCCTTTGTTACCTATTTCTGTGTCTAGCATTGAGATTGTTGACGACAGTACATTTGGATCTGCTGTTCAAACGCTGCCATGTGTGCCTATTGATGAGACAAGACCAGAAGTTCTCACTTACTCTCGACATACTTGGCAAAAGAGGAGACTCCCTGTGGATGCACCATCCTATGAAGCTACTGAAGTTCCTGGTTCGAATGTTGGCCCTTTCATCATCTCTCAACCTGATCTTGACCTTTCTATTGCTATTCGAAAAGGTACTAGATTGTGTACTCGCCATTCCATTAGTCACTTTGTTTCTTATTCGCGTCTTTCACCGTCCTATTATTCTTTCCTGTCTGCCATCTCTTCATATCAGATTCCTAAGTTTTATTCTGAAGCTGTGAATGATCCAACATGGGTGGCTGCTATGAATGAAGAGATGTGTGCCCTCAACAAAAATGGCACTTGGGAGTTAGTAGATCTGCCAAAAGGGAAGAGTTTGGTCGGTTCTCAGTAGGTGTACACTATCAAGAATAACTCTTATGGTACTGTGCAACGGTACAAGGCCAGACTACTGGCAAAGGGTTTTATACAAACATATGGTGTTAATTATTTGGAGACGTTTGCTCCGGTTGCATAAATGAAGTCTGTGCTGGTCCTTTTGTCACTTGCTGTCCAATTTGGTTGGGAGCTTCATCAGGTGGATGTAAAGAATGCATTTTGTAATGGAGATTTGCAGGAAGAAATCTATATGCAGTCGCCTCTTCGGTTTGATGCTAGGGGGAGAGTGTGCAGGCTGAAAAAGGCCCTATATGGCCTCAAGTGGTCTCGTGGTTGGTTTGATCCCTTTCAAACAGCCATGGGTCATTTTGGTTATATTGAAGGCAATTTTGGTTACACACTATTTACAAAATGGATTGATGGGCAGCTTGTCGTGCTTATTGTGTATGTCGATAATATGATTATTATAGGTGATCATAAGGAGGAAATAAAAAGACTAAAGACCAATCTCGCCAAGGAATTCGAAGTCAAAGATCTGGTGAACTGAAGTATTTCCTTGATATTGAGGGGACAAAATCTCAATGTGGTACTTATATCTATCAACGGAAGTATGCATTAGACTTGTTGAAAGAGAATGGGAAGTTGGGTTGTAAGCCTACTCATACTCTTATTGAAGTCCATTATGGTTTGTCTGACTTTGCAGGAGAATTGTTATATGAGGCCGATATGGGTATGTATCAGCGTTTATTGGGAGATTGCTTTATTTATCACTTATACGGCCTGACATTGGTTATGCAGTTAGTGCTGTGAGTCAATTTATGCATGCTCCTCAAGTTCCTCATATGAAAGCTGTGGAGTACATTATGCGCTATGTTAAGTCCTATCCCGGTAAAGGGCTGTTGTATACCAGGTCTTCACATTTGAATATTGAGGGTTATTCTGACACTGATTGGGTAGGTTCTCGTGATGACAGGCGATCAACTAGTGGTTATTGCACGTTCCTCGGTGGGAACGTAGTGGCTTGGCAGAGTAAAAAGCAAACTGTGTGTGCCCGATCTAGTACTGAAGCTGAGTATCGAGCTATGCCTCATAGTCTCTCTGAGATGTTGTGGATTAGACCTTTCTTACAAGACCTGGGTGTTCAAGTTCATCTTTCGATAAAGTTGTACTATTATAATAAGGGTGCAATTAACATTGCCAACAATCTTGTTCAGTACGAACGGACCAAATATGTTGAAATTGGTCGTCATTTTATCCACGAGAACCTTGAGTCTGGGGAACTTTGCCTGCTGTATGTTCGATCTGCAAGTCAACTTTATGATGTATTCACAAAGGGCTTGACCCGAGAACAGTTCAGCTCCGTATTGTCCAAGTTGTGCATGATAAATATCTATGGTCAACTTGAGGGGGTGTAGACAGAAATAGGGTTTTTTATACAATTATTGTTATCTTATCTTTTTTACCCTTGTGACTAATATGTAGTATAGTCACATTATGTAAGGATTGAGATTTCGGGTTCAGTTTTCGGATCAGTTTCGGGCCGGATCCCCTGGGTTGGGCCTTGATGGGTCTGGGGAGTGCCTTCTAAATGACGTCTAAGATGCACGACGCCTTTCAAACGGCGTCTTGCTGGGTGGACGCCATTTAGTTAGGCTGCTGTTGTGCCACGTGGGCGGGCTTCGGGCCGTGAGAGTACGGCCTCTGTCGTGTCGTCTGAACGGCGTCTTTATTGGACGACACCATTTAGAGCATGACCCTGAGTTGTTAGTGTACGGCGCCGGTCTCGTAGTCTGAACGGCGTCTTTGATGGGCGACGCGTTTCAGACTCTGACAGAGTACGGCCCGTCCTGTCATCTGATAGGCGTCTGTCTTGCACGACGCGTTTTACCTTGTTTCAGATTGATCCCGCGAGCCTTCCCTCCTTTTTCTCATTTTCTTCTTCTCATTCTCTCTCTTCCCTCTCTTTGCCCCCTCTGATTCTTCTTTTCCCTTCCCTTCATTTTCTTATTCTCCCACCACTCCAATACCTCTCTACCTCTCACCACTACCACTACCACTTCTTTCGCGGCGCTTCATTCTCCGGGCGGCGGCCGACGTCCCGGCGGAGTGACGACGTCCTTGGAGGTACCGACGGCGGTCTGCGGTGCGGCGGTTCGACGGCATGGAGCCAGGAGGAGTTCAAGAAATCGGTAGGGGGACGAACCTTGCATGTATTGTAGTTGTTTCATCCGTGTTTTCCGTGTAAATCATGATGCGTGTATGGGGATTTTGGGTAGAATGAGCATGTTAAGGGGGTTTCTTGGTGGAAATGACCGTTTCTATGAATGAGAACTTGTGGGTTTCATGTGGTGGTTTGGTTTCCCTCTTTGTTTTCCCCCTCTTAGATGTTTTTTGAGTGAATTTAGGATTAAAGGGGACCCTTGGGTCGAGCTGCAGAAACCAGGTTTCTGGCGCTAAATGACGTCGCGCTAGGACGACGCCATTCAGAATGGCGACGGGCTAGTACGACGCCATTTAGGCAGAAATTACTCCGGTAGTGGTTTCTGTCAGAGTGGATTTCCGCGTTGAATAGCGTCTAGAGACAGCGACGTCTTTTCAAATGGCGGCTCCCCAGGACGACGCGTTTTATGAGAATCAACTGTAGCCTGCCCCTGCTTCTGCCGCTATCAGACGACGAGGGACAGCGACGCCTTTCAAAAGGCGGCTACCTGTGGCGACGCCTTTTAGGCTATGTTATGAGACTGAGAATTCACATGAACCAGTTTAGGAGGTTTGAATGGCGTCGGCCTTGGGTGACGCGATTCAAGACAAAACTACATTAATTTATGCTATTAATATGTGTTCACACTGTTAGATAGTTCAGTTAATGCATGCTTTAAATGTACTCGATGATGATGGATTCTTTGTGACCTGATCACACTGTGTTGTGTTTCGTGCGGCCGTAGACTTTTCACATGACCGGATTGCACTGTGCTGTGTTTTGTGCTATGTGGACCTAGAGTGACAGTTGTAGCGCTTGACACCCTGTGTCGGTGTGGGTGGGACACAGCGCCGGTGGAAGCAGTGGCGGGGTGACGCCTAGTGAGAGAGGGTCACCTGGTGAACCTCGAGGTTAGCTAGTACCGGTGTCGGAGTGGTACCCGTGGAGTGTCACTCGTGCTGGGGGAAGGAGTAACCACCTGAGCCAGTTGGGCCGGAGTAGCTAGCGTGCTATCCGAAGAGTTACTGTTTGGTCTCAACGGGTTGGTGTTTCCCACTTTCGGTTGTTGGTCGGTGTTTCCCACTTTCGGTTGTGTGGTTGGCGTGCTTTATCGAGACGTTGGTTGTAGGCTCCCTAGTAGAATGATTTCTGAGATATGCATGTTACATTTCGAATGCATGTGGTTTATATCGAGATTTAGGAGTAGTAATTACTGCTTTACTTGCTTACTTTACTTGTATCGGTATTATTGCACTTGTGGTTGTGTGAGTGGGAGGCGGGGGATTGGATGATCCCTACTGAGCCCAATTCTGGTGTGGCTCACTCCCTATGGTTTCAGGTGTGGACTTCTTGGCGTGTAGCGTTGTGTGGTGTTCTCCTTGGTGTGCAGACTAGCAACTATCTCAGTTTCAGGGTATGCCCCGATGTTGTTGTACTTTGCTTCTGCCTGTACTTATTTAATTCCTTGGACTGTGCAATTATTGTTGGACTGTGTACGAACATTATTAATTTCCTTCATGCGCATTTGTAATTTCCTTGAAGTCCGTGTTATTGTTATATTTAGCCTTGTTTAACGCTTACTCCTCTAGATGTGTGTATGAGATCCGGGTGTGAGACTGTGGATAATGCTTCGACACCCATTTAGTGATCGGGTTTCCGATCATAGGGTGGCGGGTCGTTACACACTAGGGGCTGTTTGGATGTTTTTGATGTTGTTATTTTTCTGCCCTAGTGGGGTATAAATATCATTAGTTGGGGACGACCAAGTGTTTTGGCCAATCCTCTGTTTTGAGGTCTTCACCCCTTCATGGCCATGTTTCTCTCCCTCTCATCTTCTCTCTAGTTTTTCTACACTTATCAAATGGGAAAAACTCAATTTAAAACAACTCATTATGTATGTATGAGTCGGCACGATCCGGTCCGACTCGATATGTACCAGCAGATCAGACTTGCTTAGATACGAGTCAACTTGTACGAGTCGGCTCGATGCGGTACGATACGGCAAACCATGCTATACATATAACATAAGTCAAAGAGTATGGCTAATGAAGCAATGCAAACATATTTCTTAAATTTGATACAATAATTGATTATCAAATTACTCAAGTTTACGTATGGCTTGCACATAACAAATCATATTCATATGAGCTTCTAGAGCAAATCATATTAACATGTACAAATGTAAAATCTGATATTTTGGCCGCCTACTAATAGTACTAAATCTGATATATAGTTTCATGCTTGAACAGGTATTCAAATCACAACACAAGGTGCCATACTATGGTTGGCAATATCGGCTAATACCGATGTGTATCGGTATTGGCGGGTATTGATACTGATTTGGGGTAGCTTGATACCACTTATTTGCATTTAAAAATTTTTAAAAAACTTTTGTTGGTCAGTAATCAGTATTGGACCGAAATGGGCTGATATCAGGCCGATACGCCTGACATTGATACTGATATATCGATACGATACCTACCGATACCGGTATTGTCATCCTTGGGCAAAACAAACACCTTCAACACCTAGATGACTAGCCCAAATGGTCTTGATCAAGTGCGCAGGATTAGAGGTTAACATTCCACCGTCCACCAAATTGAAGTTTAGGTTTTGGATTTTAATAGAATCTATCGTCACTGGGCATCAAATTGGCTACCTGCATCGGACACTTACTACGGGGTTGTCCAAAATCCTCTTAAGATAGCATTAGCCACCCATAATTTACGAAAGTTGCAATTCAAAATGAATAGATAATCACTTGATTTTTAGATTAAATGAAAGGCTATGCATGGTTTCGAATGAATTCTTAGAGACAAATTCTTATCTAAATAGTTTAAGAATTGATATAAGATAATAGACAGTAAATCAGATCTTAAATCAAGTCTTAACATTGTGGTTTCAGTTTTAAGCTTAACAAAAACATTTTCTAAACAATCACTTACTTTTCACATGCTTTTTTTTTTTTGTGTGGAAGGTAACCAATTAGGCCACGAATTCATTGAAAATAAAGACAAGCAATACAACAGAGAGCGATTATAAAGCTCTCATCTTACCCAAACCCCTTACATATTCATGAAAAGACCCCCACTCTAAAGATACTCCCCAAACATATCTTATCAAGGCAATAAGATATCATTACAGTAAAGATAACAAAATTACAAAGTCACCGATTCGTCTTAAGCCACTGCTGCAAACTAGACATAAGATGAGAGGATCTTAGATCCACTTCTATCGTTGCAGCTCTTCCCCATTTAGAGACCCATTGAATATCTCTTCTCATAATAATATAGATGCTATTATAGTCTTCTCTGAACCTTTGGAATTCCTTTCAGTCCAAACTCCTCACAGGAATGCTGGAGGAATAATTGACCACAGCTTCCTCTCAGATAAAATAGGACATAGATTACCCCACCCTTCCAACATGCGGACCACTGAAGGGGGTTCCTCCCAATGATATTTAAAAACCTGCAGCAGGACATCCACCAAACAGTGCTAATTCCACAATGGCAGAACAGGTGATCAGCATCCTCATCAAATCTTCCACAGGATGTACAGGTAGGCTTCTGCACAGGAAATAGCACTTTGAGTCTGTCCACAGTTGGTAGCCTCCCCAAATCCATCTTCCAAAGAAATAGGTTGATCTTACAGGGTAATAGATTAGACCATACAGTAAGCTCCTAAGGCACTCTGGTACCACTATCATTAGTCACTCTTAACATTGCACTTATAGAAAAGTAACCTTTAGAATTCCATAACCATAGCCTTTTATCATCGCAGTTAATACACAGCCCAATCTTCTGTATAGTGTTCAAGACTGCCACCAATTGTTGAAATTCCTGAACTGTAAGATCTCTTCTAAATGTCAAGTTCCATGGATTAGAATGCCCATGTGAGTACATCTGAGCCACAAATTTCCCTTTATCTTCTGAAAGTTGATACAGTTGTAGGAACTCCACTGCCAAAGGCTGGCAAGCAACCCACCTATCTTCCCAAAATTTGACTGAACATCCATTACCCACTTGATAAGAAATTGGTGGACTGATCAGGTCAACCATCTTATTTATATCCCTCCAAATAGGGGACATATTGGATGAAGAGGTAGGATGCAAGTCTCATCTAGATTCACTGTGATAATATTTCCCCATAACAATTTTGATCCACATAGCATTTCCTCCTCTCCCATTCTCCAAATCCACTTGGATAGTAAAGCCTGATTAATAGCACCTACTTTCATCAGGTCAATTCCTCCTTGATCCTTTCTCCTACAAACCCTATCCCATGGTACTAAGTGCAAAGCTCTTGTATCCCTCTTCCCGCCTTCCCAAAAAAACTAGGCTTCTCTTAGACTCGATTATTCTTTCCACCTTTTTTGGAATCTTGAATATGGAGAGGTAATAAGTTGTCAACGATGAGAGGACTGTTTTGGATAACACCCATCTGATAAGAACCTGGCCTTCCATCCTTCCATCCACTGCTCCACCTTCTAATAATCTCATCCCAATGCCTGACTTTACATTGAACATCAGAAAGTGGAAGTCCCAGATAAGTTATTGGATGAGGATACCTTGCATGTGAATGTCTCAGCTATTTCCTGAACTCTCTCCTGTCCCAGATTAATTCCAACCACCTCAGACTTCTGAAAATTGATGGCCAATCTTGTTATGGCTTCTGTTAAGATCAGTAACTTCTTCATGTTGCCAAGCATTGCATCATTCCCAGAAGAGAACAGCAGTTCACATGCAAAATTTTGAATTTCTAAATATATTAAAATAGAGTTAAAACAACATAAATAACAAATAGCATGGTCTCAATTTAGCATATGCCTACCGCCTTTGTATGAAAACCCTAGTAAACTTTGCTTATCCCATTGTTGAAGAAGCTCGCAGTTACATGCACATACACACTTACCCTTCCTCTTCTCTATTTCTCTTTCTCTCACTCTTTAAGGCTTCCGTGTAAAAATGAGCTGTTTGCTCACCTAAACCCAATTTATGCCCGTGTATACCACAACCTAAACTTCCTTTACACTTCCTTAACTTACCTACCACCAACCCAGGTGTCCCCCATCTGTCACCCCTGTGTTAGTGATAATATATTATACAAATAAAGTGCTCAGTTTACACTTGAGCAATTATATATATATATATATATATATATATATATATATATATATATATACATACACATATATATACATATATAATTGACCTTCTGATCGATTAACTGATCTTTTTTATCAATTAACTACCATTTTTGTCATTAATTAACTGCTATTTCTATCAATTAACTTATCCATGAACTTGAACTCTTACGAATCGATTAATTGAATATTTTTCAGGTTGTTTTGCATGTTTCACTTGATCAATTAACTGTTTTTAATAGTTTCATTGTTCCTCTCATCTTCTTTTGTATTTTGCTGCATTTTAATTAGTGCAAGCACATTTTAATTTAATTAATAAAGCTTAAGAAAGTTCTTAAGATTTAGGATGTTATAGGGCGAGTCAAAGTCCATGGCATACTTCGACTCATCAACTCGCAATTGACTCGTTGCAGATTGACCCGACTCATTCCATTTGGTGTTGACTGATGCTGTATTGCAGGCATTTTAGTATCAGAAGGTTAAGATGTCTCTGTCTCTGCATTAGGATCCAGTATCTCCAAGTCTATAATGTCTAGTAGATCCTCTGGAACATGTTTCTTGCTCTTCTTGGATCCTTCTAACACTTTTGACACTGTGCACTTATAAGGTTTCTCTTTCTGAGTTAGATCAGCTGAGAGATGTGACTTTATGTTAGACTATCCTTCTTTTCCTTTCTGTGAAAGTGATGATTTCTCTTTCTGCGTTAGATGAGCTGAGATGGGTTGGTGTAATTGAACTCAAATGTTGTGAATAATGAGGTATGGGTTGTGCAGTTGTGGGACATCCATGCTGAGATGTAGTTAGACAACATGGAGGCTGAGGGCAGCTAGAAAGTGTGGAAGTTGAGGTGCAATTGGAGAGCGTACAGATTGACATACAGTTGGAGGGCATGGAGGCTGAGATACATCTAGAGGACTTTGCATTAGCCTGTCAAAGTCTGCATCATCATCAACCTCAGAAATATGCCCGTCTTTGGCTCCATATTGACTCACAACGATGTCCTTCTCCAAGCATGGATGGCAGCTTCGGCCGGTACCGGTACGTACCGGCCGGTACGCCCGAAACCGGGCCGGTACGCCCGTGAAACACCCCTTAAAAGGGTGTTTCACTGTCCCCTCTCACAGAAACAGATCTGTGAGAGGGGATTCCGGTTTTTTGCAGTGGGAGGGGAAGGGAAGGAGGGAAAGGAGGAGGAGAAGGAGGGGAAAGAACCGCCGCCGCCGCCCGCCACCGCCGCCGGAGACGTTTTCATCCTTTTCCGGAGACGTTTTCACTGTTTTGGGTGGAAGAAAAAAAGAAGGTATGATTTATATTTTAATGTAGTGATTATTTTTTAGTTTGTTACATATTTCTTAGATGATTTACGTTCATTTTCTTGATAAAATAGACAACCCCCGATTTTGGCCCTAATTAGTGGTTAAAAATTGGGACTTTTGTCTAATTACTTAAATTAAACATCAATTGGAGCCTAATTAAGCTTCATGACATGTTTTAAATTAGGAGTGTGCTGTCAATTACGTTGATCGACGGTTAATTAGGAGAAATCCCCAATTTTGGCCCTAATTAGCAGTTAAAAATTGGGGCTTTTGTCTAATTACTTAAATTAAACATCAATTGGAGCCTAATTAAGCTTCATGACATGTTTTAAACTAGGAGTGTGCTGTCAATTACGTTGATCGACGGTTAATTAGGGGAAATCCCCAATTTTGGCCCTAATTAGCGGTTAAAAATTGAGGCTTTTATCTAATTATTTAAATTAAACATCAATTGGAGCCTAATTAACCTTTATTGCATCTTTTAAAATAGGAGTGTGCTGTCAATTGTGTTGATCGACGGTTAATTAGGGGAAATCCTCAATTTTGGGGCTTCAATTTTACATGTTTTAAACTAGGAGCATAATGCCAAATGTTCTTATATTTGTTTCTATTTTTTTTTTTTATGTGTTGTAGGAACATGGCTGAACAGCAAGAGCAAGACCCAGGGTGGGCCAATATCACCTTAGTTAATACTACAAAGAGGAGAGTGAAATGCAAATATTGTGGCAAAGAGTTGGGTGGTGGAATCACCCGAGGGAAAGAACATTTAGCGGGGAAGACAGGACAGGTGACAAGGTGTACTGTCTGTCCCCGACAAGTTGCCAACGAGATGCGTGAATTGTTGCGTGGCCGAAAAGTACAAAAAGAACAAAAGAATGAAGATGAGGTTGAACTCCAAGGCGAAATTTCAGGTAGACATAATACAAAAGGCAAAGGGATGTATACTGCGGCCAGTGGCATTTCTATACGTGAGAGGTAAAGGGCTGAACAAATTGTAGATTCTAGTGATGATGATGATGATGATGATCCTGACATGGCTGCAGCTAGAAGAGAGAGTTTGTGGCATCAACAAGAAGATGAAGCCCGAAGGAGAGGTGATGGACCATCAATAAGAGGCACAAGTCAACCTACAGGCCAAGTGGGTCTTATGGACAGTTATCTTTTTAGAAGACAGAGTTCTACTCAGCCAAAAATTAAGCAAGCAATGAGAGGAGTAAAAAAGTCAGCTGAAGCGGCAGGACATACTTTTAAAAGCATATGCAAATGGTTTTTGCATGCAGGTGTTCCCTCACATGCTGCTCAGTCTCCTTATTTTCAGCTTATGATTGATGCGATAGCAGATCATGGTCGTGGGTTCAAAACCCCTACACGTCGAGACATATATGGACGGGGGCTTGATGGAGAATACGAGGAATTTCAACAGTGGGTTGAAAGTTTTAAGGCAGTATGGAAGGAGAGAGGATGCACAATTATGTGCGATGGCTGGACTGATACTACGAAGAAGTCCATGATTAATTTTCTTGTTTATTGCACAGAAGGGACAGTTTTTATGAAATCTGTTGATGCATCAAACTATTCAAAGAATGCAAAATATTTATTTGGTTTGATGGATCAGATGGTGCAGGAAATTGGAGAGGAAAATGTTGTCCAGGTGGTCACCGATAATGAACCAAGTTATAAAGCTGCAGGGAAGAAGTTAATGGACAAGCGCAAACACCTTTATTAGATCCCATGTGCAGCGCATAGTCTGGACTTGATGCTTGAAGACATTGGTAAGGATCCAACTATCAGCAAGACTGTAAAGAGAGCCCAAAGAATTACCCAATTTATTTATGGTCATCTCAGGATCTTGAATATGTTCAGAGAAAAAGCATCTGGAGGTCGAGATCTCATCCGTGCAGGGCCTACACGATTTGCATCTAATTTTATTTCTTTAGAATCTTTGCACAAATTCAGGAATGAGATCAAGGGTTTTATGTTTAATAAGGAGTTCTTGGAGTATATGCGGACCACCTCCAATGAATCTAAATCTGAACATTTGGAAGTGAGAAAAATCATAGAGAATAAAATTTTTTGGAGTAATATGGAGACTTATCTGAAGTTGGTGGAACCTCTCGTACAGATGTTAAAATGGTGGATGGGGATAATAAGAATTACATGGGATATTTGTACGAGGCAATTGACATTGCTAAGGTGCACATCAAGAACGTATTTCCCAACACTTATATGAAGTGGTGGGACCTTATTGATGTAAGATGGGAAAGCACATTACACCACGACTTGTATGCAGCTGGTAAGTGAAGTCTTATACTGTTACATAGGAGATTATTTATTAAATTGACATTAGTAATTTTTCACCTAAATGCAGGTTATTATTTAAATCCTCGAGTAATGTACAGTCGTCAAGTGCATATTGATGGAGAGGTGGTTCAAGGCACACTAAATGTGATTGCACGTTTGTCGAGGACAATAGAAGATAGGATTGAGGCAGAGAGACAGGTATACTTAGTGAAGATCTGACTTTAAGATTTATCCAATTACTTGTAATTTGAAGAGCCTATGAATTCTATTAATTGTTAATTCCATCTTTGTAGATGGAGGCTTATAGGCTAAGGCTGGAGACATATAATGAAGACTCTGTGCAAATTGCTGTAGAGAAAGTGAGTCCAAATATACTTTGTCATTGCATTGTTGTCAAATGTGCATAAGAAACGAGAACATACATTGATTAATTTTTTTTTTGGTTTCTTTTAATGATGGCACAGCTGAGTGGTGGATAATGGTGTACAACAGAGATAGGTGCTATAATCCATTGGCTTCCGTTGCAGTGAGGGTTTTGAGTCAGACGACGTCGGCAAGTCAATGTGAAAGAAACTGGAGCACGTTCAGCCTTATACACTCAAAAATTCGTAACCGGTTAAAGGCTGAACGATTGGACAAATTGGTGTACTGCCATTACAATATGAGATTGAGGATCAAAAACATCCGGTTGAGACAACAATTGAGGGAGAAACGAGCTGCAGGGCACGCAGAAGATGTGGTTGGCCAAATTGATGTGGAAGAGTTATTTGATGATGATAATCCCTTGCAGACTTGTGTTGAGATACGAGCAACTGTCGATGAGCCAGTTTTTGATCCTGATGATACAGAATGGGCAGAAGGCATACTAGATGGAGCTGTTGCTAGAGATCCAGAATTAAGAAGCTCGAAAAGGCAAAAAGAAAATTCATCTCCTCCTTCACATGAGCATCAGAGTCAGACTGAGCATGTGCCTTTATTTGCACCTGATACTGAGCTTGAGCCTGCTAGACACTCAGAATCAGATAGTAGGCTAGTCACTCCTAGAATGGTTGGGCCACCGTCATTCTTGAAAAGGAGTACATCTACATTGGAGAGGACTAATCTGGCTGCCAGAGACGATCCTGCCATTGATGAGATGAAGCAAATTTATGTGAGGCATACACCACGAGGAAAAGGAGTATTGAATCGATTGAACTTGCAAAAGGATCTAGAAAAAAAAGAAAGCCAACAAAAACAGGCATCACAAAAGAAAAAATCAAGTACTGTTAAAAGAAAGTTAATTGTTAATTATGATCAAGATGATGATGATGATGGGACAGAGTCTCCTAGTGATGATGCTGGTGCAGCTGCAGGTGCTACTACCGGGGGCGGAGTGTATGCACCTTCTTTCTCCTTACATATTGACACAGGAAGAGGACAACATGAAATTCAAGGAGATTATGATTCACAAAGTCAGCATGGACAGCAGTCAGGTTATGGAGGTGGCCAACAAGAAGCAGGCATGTATAGCTGGGGAGATCAAGTAGAGTATGAAGGCTTTCAATTCCATCCACCCAGTAGCAGTTATGGGTCAGGGTCTTCTTCTTATCCTCATGCTACTTCTTTGCACTATGATTCTGGAATTTCATCAAGTCAACAAGCATATACTCCAAGAGGGATTGAAAGAGGGATGTTCGACTTGGCTGCATCATTGTTTAGTTATGGTGAATATAGGGAACATATGCAACCTTATTATGGATACCAGCAACAGCAACCAGATGATGAATCAGAAGGATCTACGGGTTATTATCCATATTAAGGGACTCACTTATGTTTTTCATAGGTAAGGATCGTTTGATTTCGTTAATATTTTGTATTGTTGTAAATATTTAGTACATTAACATAATATTTTTCATGTTTAATCTGTATGAAAATAGTCATTTTGTATGTGTTATGTGTACTTCTTTGTCTTAACCCACTTTTATCACACCCAACACATAGCTAATTAATTGTTTACATTTTTTCTGATTTTTTTTTGATTTTTTCTGAATTTTTTATTTTTTTCTGAATTTTTTGGGCCCTTTTAAGCCCGTACCGGTCGTACCGGCCGGTACCGGTACCGGTACCGGTACGTACCGGTACCGGCCGGCACCGGTACCGGTACCGGTACTGCCATCCATGTCTCCAAGTCATCGTCGTCATCATCACATCATCATCATCATCAGGTTCTTGGTCTTGAGCTTGTACTGATTGTTCAAGAATGTGTTCATCACCATCGTCCCCTTGACTTGTTGTCACTGATATTACTACTGCCAAGAAGGTGTTAGAATGAGAGGACTCATTAGTATCTACTTCTTCATCAAGCTCAAGCTCATCACCATTTGTTGTTGCCTTGGCAACCCAAGCAAGCATCGGATCCTTATCATCTTAGAGGTAACTAAGGTCAATAGGATCATAATCACCTTCTCCCTTCTTCACATCCATCTACAAATATCTAATTTTTAACCTCATATTATAATAGACATATACAAGCTTGTCTAATCGGATGTGTGCCAAGTGGTTCTTGATCTTCATGCGTATAATGTAAAAGTGGATCGATTCTGCTCACATTGTTGAAGGAGGATGCCTGTGAGAATACCTTGCTGGCTATGTCTTTTAATCTTGGCACGAGTCATGAAGATGGGAAAGAAAATTGAAACCACTCTACATGGACAGATTTGTTCTACTTGTATTAGATCTTCACAACCAACTATAGCTGTTGGCTTGACAAACAATCTCACTGCCTCTTGAAAATATTTAATTTGCATAATTAACAATGTAATTAAAAATTATGCAACAGTAAATGGAATGAAATGAAGAGTTAATTGTCTATGTTATCAAAGGCAATCGCCTCGCTTGTCTAAGCAATGAAGTAGGATAAGGCAAGCCAAGAATGTCTCGCCTCGCCTTATGTTCGCATCACTCACTTAGGCACTGCCTATACTATCGGTCAAATACTTGAATTTTTTTAGTTACATGGAACTACTTTTGTGCTGATTTTTCTTGCTCTTAATTATTCCAAAGCAAAACTAATGCCTCTCTTAACACCCAATACCCTTTTTCTTTTACATGTTGCCGTATTTTTTTTATTTTTGATGATTCTTAAAACCATCCTCTACTTATATGAAATGATCTTGTTATTGGACATGATCAATGTTTCTCAAAGTCTAACATATCATTGTCTTAGATGTTTTATTTATTTTCCTCCCATTGTTATTTTCTTCCTTCATGGTGATTTATGGAAGAAAACACATCGCCTTAAACGCCTAGGCATTCGCCTAAGCATTTGAGGCTAAGCCAAACCCTTGGTTGCCTTGCTTGCCTTTCGCATCTGACTACACAGTTAGTTGTTGACCCCCTACTTCCTTAATTGCTTACGTTGCTCCATTAATACTTGTCTCCAATTGATTGACAACCGTACTAACGGCCGCAATCAAGTCTTCATTGTACACTAGCTCGTGAGTGTACTGAAACGT
The DNA here is from genome assembly GCA_030544215.1 of Zantedeschia hybrid cultivar. Lineage (NCBI taxonomy): Eukaryota > Viridiplantae > Streptophyta > Magnoliopsida > Alismatales > Araceae > Zantedeschia > Zantedeschia hybrid cultivar. Next base: position 51,366,905 of record JARZZO010000009.1, read on the forward strand.
CGGATGGAGATAATATGCTGCCATATGAGCAAAAGTTGCATCAGACATCAATGATTAAACAAAAATGAAAAGGAAGTAATCAAGAAAGTAAAGTTTCGCCTGCCATATGTAGCTTTTGACTTATTTGATAATTCCAGCTAGCTTACACATTTTTCAAGAATTTTCAGAAGATTTAGGTGAGATTTCATGCATCTTCCTCTTTACAGTGTCAAGTTTTCTATACACCAACGCTAGGGTTGGTCTTTGATCTCCATCATTACAGCGCAAGATCTCATGTAATGGCTCAATAAGCTGCACTAGAAGCTTGACCTTCAGTCAAAGTTTTCTATTTTAGGCCTATTTCATGTTTTAACATATTCTGCAAGACAATAAAGTTGATAGCAAATTTGGTGATGGTAGGCTTCAGCAACTCACCATGTGTATGGTCTCTCAGCAACATCGACACATGATGATAATTGTAGTTATATTGGGTCACCCTCTGCCCTACATCAATGGTTTCTTGATAACCTCTACGTGTCTAATCTCCTCCAGCATTATGTCTACACAATTGGCTGCACATGGGGTCTAAAACAATTGCGGCGTCTGATCATCAACTCATCTCTTGCCTTCTTATATGCTGAGTTATTGTCTGTCACCACCTGAACCATGAAGTTCTCCATAATTTCTTCCACAACACTATCTTTCAGTTGTAGGATATACTGGTGGTTGTTCCTTTATTTGATGTGTCCACAGACTTATGATAGGACACTTGTCTGTCGCAGTATGCAAGGGAATTGATGAGGCTACTTTTAGTAGTCCATGACTGACCATCATACTTGATGGTAACCCCATACTTCTACTTCCTTTTGAACGAAGCAATGTACTGCTTGATCTCGTGTACCTCATCGTCAAGATACTTTTTTGTTAACTCTTTTAGAGTGAGCGGGTTTGATATGTAACCTCTTAGTTTGTGCTTCCTAGGTCATGCCCTTGTAATGAAAGTTGTTTGCTACATTGAAGGAGAAGCCTGCATGATGCTAAAATTTTGCAACAGCCCTTTCCAAGAAATATCTCGAGCCCTTCTTCTTGCTTGTTTCTTATGCTCTAGGAAACACGTATGGGTCTACCTGCTTAACAAGAGTGCCTGACTTGTACTTCTGTAATCAGTTTGAGGTTGGGCTACTTGTAAATTAGCTCTTTATGCTTTTGGACCATTAGAGGACCTCCTTGGAGGAGCTACAACTAGTACCGGAGTCTTCACTAAGGTGATGCTTTGAGGACTCAAGGTGAACCTTTTGTGATCTCATCTGTTCTCTCTCTCCCAAGCCTCACCGTACGCTAGTCAATAACTTGCTGAGTACGTGGAGGGTAAGCCTTACTGCCTTGCACCTCCTGTACATTGTCATCATCATTTGTCCATGCCACATTGTCGTTATCATCTTCTTCTTCTTCTTGTCAATCAACTCCAGATATGATCCGTTCAATTGCTTTCTTTTCTGCATCTTTCTTTATGCGCGTTATTTTTAGGCTTTTCAAATGATGGGCCATCATAATCATTACTTCCCTAGGGACACTACGGCAGGCATGCATTTCTTTGTAGCCTACTGGACGGCCTTTTGCAAGATGCTTTTTGAGATTAGATACACCACATTTTTTCCCTTTCAACTACTACAATAATTGTGTCTGAACTTATACCCGTTTCCCATCAATCATAATCCCATGAAGCCATTCAATATCTTCCGACTCTCGATGTGGGACGACTATCTACTTGCATGGTACAAAACATAAGAAACATAAAAAATAATATGTAATAATTTAAGAATGCAAGAAAGAGTAGATCGATGAATAAAGAGTTAAAGATGTACAATCTAAGTGGGAATAATAAAGAAGTATTATGCAATTTTACTTAAATTTTTTAATAAAAAATGTTGCATAATTTTATTTAAAAATTGTAAGTTATTTTATTCATCTTTTATTAATTTTTAAATATTTAAGCATACATAGGTTAAACAGTGTAAAGTATAATTTGACACCCATGATTTTTGATTAATTGTTTAATATTTTATAAATTAAAGTATTCAAAATGTTTAGATTTGAGGCATGATCTCATGAAATGAAGTGGATATGATAAATCTACATCTATCATCATGTTAGTTTACTTATTTTTAGATTTTTTTACTTTCTATATTTTTTAATTTCTTCTCCAATATGCCTAAATCATCCTCAGATTTGATCAAATCTATGTTTTTATATCTTGCAATGTAGTAGAAATGATAGATCAAATACACAAGAAACAAGTGATTCGTAGGAAATCTTTTGGGCTTAGGTAGAACATAGCACATACCTTGCCTTTGAAGCCTTTTATACGGTTGGAATCAGCTGCCAATCACCGTCTCCTTGAAGGAAAGAACCCCAAAACCTTGGACCGAACCTCTTCACACAAGAAAACACATGAGAAAGGAGAAGGGGGAAGGCCTTGTTCTGTCCATGAGTCTGCATTCTGTATGAATAGAAACGTACAGAACCCCTTTTTTCAGCTGTATCACACTGGATCTTAGCATATCAAGCTGTGGGCTGGATCGTGGAGGTTCGTGGCGGATTGCAGCGGTTCACACAGGATCGCAGCGGCTCACACAGGATTGCAGCAGTTCATGTCTAGCTTGTGCGATATGGCAGGAGACGGAATGAGTCAGGTCAATCTGCAATGAATCCACTGCGAGTCAATGAGTCAAAGCATGCCATCAACCTGAACTTGCCCAGATACGAGTTGGCACGATCAGTATGATACGGCAAATCATGAGACCTATGAAGTTAAAGGCGAGAGGCAAGCACATGGGCAAACCATGGGTGAATGACAAGGATATCTTAGGGAGAAGAATCATTTCTGTATCAGCATTACAAAGAATCAGATTTAGCCTCCAGTCAAACGGGTATCTCATGAAGAAAAATCATTCTGCATCAGTATTACAAAGAAACACATGTTTAACATCTCATCAGACAGACTAGCTGCTTGTTGTTATCTTTGGAAAGGCTTTACGAAGGTGGCAAAGTAGGCAGGAGAACAGTAGCAGTTAAGTCTTGGAATGATGAGAAAAAACATGCTATGATAGAAGGACAAGTGGACACATGAGGAGCCATTGGAAAGAAAGTTCCTTATACTTGCTGTCTGCCAGAAACTGGTTTTATATTAAACATCATGCAGTCAAAAAACATCTGGACCGGTTGAACCAGATTGGAAGCAGCTGGAACTGGTACATGGAGCTGGGTGGTTCCTACCCAGAACTGGGACCAGAACCAGGACCAGCCAGGACCAGAACCAGGACCAGCCAGGACCAGTCTGATTCCAAAGTATGATGTTCTTCATTCAGGATGCAAAAATGGAGGTGATCGACCGCCAATTTATCTACCATCCTGGGGTTGAAGGACTGAAGGAATTCCAAATAGGATCTGGCATCCAGATTGGGCATGCCCGATGCCAATGCAGATCAGATCATCTGGATTGGCAGAGCCAATGGAAGCAATTCAGTCCAATTAAAAAATAAAAACATTTTTTTATAACTAAAGAGAGTATACTTATAAATTTAAAAATACTTGTGGAAATAAAAAAATATATAAAGGTGTTTTTATAAGATTTCACCCATCTTTTACTCAACCGTGTCAGTCCACATCCAATTCAGCTTATTTTAGTCTGGTTTGGGCCGAGTCAGCCTGTGTTGGAGCAATTCTGATTCATTTATCTTTTGTTCAAGGATCTCCAACAGATTGGTTTTGGCCAAAATTGGATTGGCCACTGTTGATCCCAATCCAGATTGGCCACTCCTGCATTCCATGGCTTCAAACCCATGGGAACATAGTGGATGTGTCCTGATGTGAAACAGAGAGTTGGCCTAATGTGCAAGGAACTATTCTGATGTGAAATAGAAATGGTTGAATGTATGAAGAATAGGTTGATTAACTTCATATTTCAGCAATATTCAAGAACAGGAGGTATGGGTTCCTGTGGAGATTCAGTGAAGTGCATAATCATGAATGTGCGAGGAACTGGGTTGTCTCCCTCTGATGTGAAGCAGAGAAATGGTTGAATGTCCGAAGAATAGGGTTGATTGAGCAGAAGGGATGGGTTCCAGTGGACATTCACTGAGGTGCACGGTCATGATGTGAGCAGGAGCTGAATCTTCTTGAAGAACTATAGGACATTAGTTACGGAGGTCCTGTCACAATTTGTGGTGGGAGATTTCAACGCAATAAGATATCCAGAGCAGAGAAGCAAGAACTATCCATGGGAGATTGACATGGATTTACTTAGTGACTGTATTAATGGTAATAGTATGATAGAAGTGAAGTCAATACTGTATCTTTGTCCTGCTGGGAGTCTGGGACCAAGGAAGGCATAATCGGGGATCAGACACAGATCGGTCCAGTCCAGGACTATGATCCGATCTGATCCAGATCGATCCGGTCCAGTCCCCAGTTTCTTAAAAGGTTAAAACAATTTAAAAAATGCTGAAAATTTTATGAAAAATTGAAAAATAGGTTTTCATTGCCTGCAACTTATCTAACTTTGGATTAGCCCTTGGGCTCCTATTAATTAGCAAAAAAAGCTTAGATACATTGGGGGACTTAACTCCTGATCCCTAAGTAACATGAGTACATGATAGTAAAAAAAAGAAATTAAGTTAAAAGTAAAAAAAGAAAAAAAGAAAATGTGTATATACTTACATTCATTGTAGTCTTACATGGTAACAACTATACAAGTGTAACACAGTTTTCCCAAGACATGTAAAATTCGTGCCATTACTGATATTCTTCAAGAAACTGATTTTACTCATCTGTCTGGCCATAGATGATTGCCATTGACATTCGTCCTTGTGTCTCACCTCCATAATAAGATCCTCCTAACAATTGAGAGAAGGATGTATTTGAGTATTGAGGATAAGTGGCATATCCTCCTAAGTAACTTGATGCATCGGAGAATGGTGGTGGTTACATGATACACTGGTGGTGGTAGGTAGCCATAGGGGCTACAAGGTCCATACCCCTCCAAGGGAGCTTGAGATGAAGCATCGAAGAAATGGTCCTGAGCAAACTTTGTTGATGTTTTTGTCTTGCTGCCTCATGAATCCAGCTTGTCGGTGCTACTGCTTCCCTTCGCCCTTGCCTTCAGGTGGTGTGCCTCTAGCCAACCTGCTTGAATGATCTTCATTTTGAGTAGTATGCGTAAATTGTTTCTCTTCAGTGAAGGTAATCGAAGGAGCTTGACTTCCTTAACTTGAATCTCGTCCTTGAGATGTCCGATGCTGCAGGGATCCACCTTGACTCTCGTGTAGATCATTGTCATCATCAATACTCATCATTGAAGTAGAATCATCTGAAATTTGGTATTCCACTTTGTTGCTCGGCTCTAGCATTTCCTTCTACTCTTCTTCTACAGTTTTCTAAATTTGTAATATCCATAGGAGTTGTTAGTTTTCTCTTACCTTTACTTGAACTTGATGCACGTGGTGTAGATTTCTTCTGCTGTTTAGAATTAGGTTGTGTAAGTTGAAACTTTATAGACAATGGGATTCCATCCAATTCCCCTTCTGCCTGTGAGTGATCATTTGGGTTAAATTCTGCTAAACCCAAAATGTTCCTTGCATCCACCTGTACATGAAGTAGCTTCTCCTCGTCGAAGATATCATTGAGGTCCATCGCTTCTTCGGCTTGAGGTTCCCGTTGCACAGGCCGGCCAACAACCTCATCTCTCCATCGTGCTTCTTCCTTATGGTTCTCTTGGATTTGTTGAAGATTCTTTAGCTTAAGCCACGTGTTGCAGTGGCAAAAGACCAAGTGCTCCAATCTCTGTGAGCTTAACTAGTTCCTTTGCTTGGTGTAAATCAAGCTAAAGGTTGACTAGTTCCTCTCACATTCTAGAGGTGGAGGTCGTTTGGCTCAACATGCGGATGGCAACATGAGCAAGATCTTCATATATTGGGCTTTTCCATGATCATCCAACAATTAGCTGCAAATTATCAAAATGTTAGTCATGCAAGTCATATAAGTGAACTAAATGCCATACCTATGGAAGTCTTTAATTACTTGGTGAAAGTAGCATGACCACCCTTTAAGCATGGTGTATCCTGAAACACAATATCTTCAACCTATAGTGATGCATCTCGTTGCATGCTATTATAGCTCGATCGTTGTCTGCCAACATATGCCAGATGACAGTTTTAGTGACTTCATCATTCGGCAAATGTTGAGTGGCCGAATTATAGTGCTATCTTGGTTTAAAGAAATGACTTACAAATTAGTTGGACATTTGTGCAAGTAATTGTCAAGTAGAAATTATCAGGATATAAGATCAAATATGTGGTTACCTGCTGCAGCAGATCATGGTGAAGCATCCTATCCCATCTTGTGTTGATAATCTCCTACCACTTTCTATAAGTGGTCTTGTTCGCCCTTGCAATGTCTTCCTTCGCACGACCCATGGCTTCATATAGGTAGCGTATTGTAGCCTTCTTGCCATCATCCGCCATCCTTAAAAACATGCACAAGTGGTTCCATTACACTAAGATCATATGTCCTTCCGGAAAGCTCTATTTTCAATCAACTCCACCTACTTTCCCTTGGTCCTATCTAGTTGTTTTGTGTGCCTTGTATTACAGTCCTCTTGTCCCTTACTTGAAATCATTTGCATTAAATGACGTTTTTGAGATTGTAGGCTCTTCAAAGAAATTTAAGTGGAAGTGAAACGAGTTATCCCAGGATTTAGCAACTCTTTCTAGTTGGTGTGTTTACACATTAAAGTGAGCACATAGTTGTAGTTATAAATGCTGGAGGTTATGAATTGGGTACTCTTCATCATATTGTCCACCTTTGCATCCTTGCCAATGTCCTCTAGCATCAAATGTAGAAAGTGGGAGGTAGAATAAAGTACCAAATAGAGAGGTGGCCCCTTCTCCATTGACATTTGATCAATGGCTTCATATGAAGTTGCATTGTCCGTCACAACTTGTAAAACCTGATCCTCTTACATCTGCTCCATGATGTCATCAATTAGCTTGAAAAGGTATTCATCATTCTTTTCCTTACGACTGGCATCAACCGACTTTTAAAATAGGGTCCCAGCTTAACAATATATAAGGAAGTTGATCATACTCTTCCTTGTTATCCATGTTCAAAAGGTGAGAGTAAACGAGATAGTTAGCTCAAATATCATAGCATGAATTAATGTCCTTTAAAATTATCTGATTAAACATGCTCACTTGTCTAACTATCAGTCATGATTGTGCAGCCATTCTCATTCCGTATTCTTTCAAATGGCTTGATATAATCTTTGAGACCATTCACCTCTTGAGGTAAGTGTTGTAGATCTCTTTGGGTGTTGGTCTTAGAACTCGCTTACCTACTTCTTTAATAGTCTCGATTACGTCCTCCCAAAAAGGACCCATGAAGTGTTCATCGGCATACTGTTGCAGATAAACCATGTAGGAGCGGTACGACCAATCTTCTCCTTGCATAGGTTCAAATTTTTCATGGTAGCTATAATAGATAGTTGCTTATTCCTCCTCTTTGTTAAAGAAGGATCTATAGGACCTACCTTAGGGTCATCGTCCTAGTTAGTTCATGAATTTCAATCTTCATTGGATTCTTGCTCGGACCTACTTCTTTGCCCAACATGTCGGCCAGTGCGCCTATACAAATCTTCCTTTGTGAGGGATCTTTTGCTTTCTTCCATTGCACGTTGCAGTTCATCTTAAGAAAGAAAAGAATAAAATAATTTATTAAAATTTTAATTTAGTCTAAGGAAAGAAAGATAAGAAAAGATCAATAAATGTATAATTATTATGTCGAGAAAAATCTTCAAATGCTATAGACCTCCTCTTTATATCTTGGGGTTCTTCTCTCGGAGGGTATATATGGACTTCGGTGGCGGAAGGATGTGTGATCACCTCCCTAATCTGACCCCTCATAATAGATGTTACTCCTCTTTTGGCAGCCTACTGTCATAGGTAATTTTTTAAATTGACGTATGACCTTCGAAGGTGCTTTTGAGCAAGTTTTTACCTCCCCTTTAATGCCCGCCAGGTGTTCCTTTAAACAGAAAATTCCACTTGAAATTATCTTATTACAATAGTTACATTTCACCTTCTGTTGTTGCGTGTCCATAGTGATGCAATGGTTCCATCTAGGTCGCTGTGAGAAGCGACGGATTGCCTCATTTTGTCCTGATGTAGACATCTTAAAAAAGAAAAAAAGAGATTAAGGTAAAAGTACAATATATATATATATATATATATATATATATATATATATGCAGTGAAAAGTAGTCCTTAGTTAGGGCATTTTAGTTCTTTTGTGTATTTGTTGTTTTTACTCTGTTTTTTCCTATTTTTTCTGATTTTATCCCTGTCTTTTATGTTAACAGGGGTAAACTTGTCCTTGGCCTTGTAACTTGTTTTGCCCTAGTATATAAAAAGCTTTTGTGTTGGTCGGCCCCTCTGTATCTGAGATAGAGAGAGCAACCGCACCCTGGTTTCTTTGCCCATCTTCTCTCCTTCTATCTTCATAGTATCAGAGCACATGTAAGAAAGAAGAAGAAGGTAAGGTTCGGTCCCCTGTTTTGGCCTCTAGCTGACCTATTCCTCTCCTCCTCTTCACCGCACCTGTCTAGGGTTTCTCCCTAGCAAATAAGGTTCCTCCTACAAGGCCGGACCTGCCATGAAGATTTGGAGGGTGGCAGCTAGGTTCCTCTCCACCGAAACTAGTCCAAGCCTCAACCCTGTGACCAGTGCCTTGTTTAGGGTTCAGCTTGTGACCGGCACTCAGTTTGGGGATCTCTTGGTGACCGGTTCTCTATCCAGGGGTAACCAAACTCATTGCCCTGCTGTTGGTGGTAGCTGGCCCTTGTTGCTGCCGGTTACACCCTTTCTGGGGTTCTTGGAAGCCCCCCTTGTTTCCTCGTTGCATCATTCCCCTGTTTTGGGGATTGTTCAAGGCCGACTTCTTCACTGCTGCAGAATTTTTTTGTGTGTGCATTGGCACTCCACTACTACAGATTTTTTTGGTGTGTGTATTGGTACTTAACTGCTACAGATTTTTTTGTGGGTGCATTCCTCCATGCTGCTGCATCCTCTCTTCTGTGTATTGACTCCGAAAGGTCCCTGAGGGGCAATAATATGTCTGAGGTGACAATAAATGAAGTCTTCTCAAAAGGGGACAACGCGGGGGAAAATTTATCATCTTCAACTTCCTCCTGTGAAGTTGAATGATTCAAATTACCTGGACTGGGCAGAACTATCAAGACCTTTATAAGTGCTCGGGCAAAGGTGGGTTGCATAAATGGCAAAATAACCTCACCTTCAGTGGACGACCTAAAGTATGATGATTGGAAGCACCAGGATAGTATTGTGAGGACCTTAGTTCTGTGACAGATGGACAACTGAAGTAGATTGTAAGAAAGTTTACTGCCAGACAGATGTGGCTTATACTGGAGGAGATGTATTGTGAGAAGTATTTAGTAAATATGTATGCTAGTGTTGCTATTCATGATACCAAATAGGGCTGCAAGACTATGTGTGAATACTACAGGGCTTTGAGGGCTTTGTGGGAGGAGCAAGATACTTATGCTATCTCTGATTGGGACTCAGTTGCAAACCACAAGAAATATCTGAAGCACATACAGGATTAGAGGGTCCTAAAATTTTTTCATGGCCTAAACACTGAGTATGAAGGGTTGAGGTCTCAGATCCTCAACTTTGAAGTTATTCCCTCACTTGAGCAGTGTTACAAGAAGGTTGTTACAAAAGAGAGGAGGAGAAAAACCATGCAAGCTGATGCAGGTAGGATCAACATTGGAGAACATTCTGCACTTGTCAGTACAAACAACAGTGGAAAAGGAGGAGACGACGTCTAAAAAGACTCAAAGAAGGAGGGAGTAAGTGTACTCATTGTGGCGAGAGAATTACTTTGTAGATTTTTGTTGGGAATTGCATCCAGACAAGAAGTCTCTGAAGTTCAAGCAGAACCAGAAAGTCGAAGGAAATGCAGTGTCAGCCAAGCCTACAGGGTCATCCACATCTTCAACCTCTGATGGGAGCACATCTTCCACTACTCTAGTGTCAGCCAAGTTTAGCGGTTCTTATCTCAGTTGTCCACCTCCACTAGCCAGTCAGGTACTCTTGGGGTAGCACTCAGTGTTGTCTCTCACATTGGTGGAAACTCTTGGATAATTGACTCAGGAGCCACCAATCATATGACAGGTACTTCCACATTGTTCGATTCCTATAGTTTTTGTTATGGACAAGATAAAGTGACCATTGCTGATGACACTCTTGCCACCATTACTAGAAAAGGCAACATTCTCTAGATGATCACCTTGTCTTGTCCTCAACTCTTCATGTCCCAAAACTACCTATTAACCTACTCTCTGTTAGTAGCTTGACAAAATCCTTAAATTGTTCAGTGACATTTTTTCCTTCTTATTGTGTGTTTTAGGACTTGAAGACTGAACAACTTCTTAGGAGTGGACGTAAAGTAGGAGGCCTCTATCAACTTCAGTCTAAGCATGGGGCTGCCCTTCAGTCCAATAGTATAAATGTTATGTGAAACAAAATAAGAGAGATTCAGTTGTGGCATCTCCTTCTAATACATCTTTCCTTCAAATCATTAAAAATGTTGTTTCCTTCGTTATTCAATAAGGTTGACATACAGTTTCTTGCTTGTCAAATGTGTTATCTTGCTGAACATTGTAGAACTCAATTTTCACAGTCATTGAATAAAAGTTCTACATCCTTTGAACTTGTCCATTCTGATGTGTGTGGTCCTTCTTCTTTTCCCTCTTTTGATGGCAGTCGGTATTTTATATCATTTATTGATGATTTTACGCATTGCACACATGTATATCTAATGAAGTCCAGGGAGGAAGTTCCACGAGTGGTTCAGGTGTTTGAAAAAATGGTGAAAAATCAGTTTGAGAAAAAAATAAAAGTATTTCGATCAGATAATGCAAAGGAGTACTTCCAAAAAAAAAATCTGAATATGTTCTTTGTAGATGAGAATATTTTTCTTGAATCCTCATACCCCTATACACCTCAACAGAATGGGGTAGCTGAGAGAAAAAATATACACCTACTTGAGACTGTTGGGGCACTACTCCACCATGGTCTTTACAAAAAATAGTGGGCAGAGACTATTCTCACTGCTGCGTACCTCATCAACCGAATGTCATCTCGTGTTCTTCACTTCAGGACCCCCTATTCCCTTCTTAGGCCCCAACACTCGCCATTTTCACTACTGTTGTGAGTGTTTGGGTATCTATGTTTTATTCATAATTTGGTTCTGGATCACTCAAAACTGGATGTAAAAGCCACCAAGGACTTCTTTCTTGGGTACTCTTCTACTCAGAAAGAGTACAAGTGCTATTATCCCTAGGCTAGGAAGAAGTATATTGTCAAAGATGCTACCTTTTTTGAACACTTCCCATTTTCTTCTTCTCAGGATGTATATAAGGGGGAGCATTGTAGTTCCCCTCCCATTATTATTAATGATGTGCCACATGTTGTTCCACCCTTATCCTCTACTGCTATTCCCTATAGCAGAGGTGCCATCTCTGAGGTCTCTGCCACATCCACGAAGCAACATGACATAGACACTACTTTGACTAGAGGGAACAAGATTTTAAAGCATTATATTTGTAAGAAGAAGACCCAACAGCCCCTTAAAAACATTCAGGAGGATGCTGGGATAGAGGTTATAGAGGTTTCTCCTACTGACCCACCAACCCAAGAAGGTAATACTATCTTTGAGCCTGAACAACTCCTTAAGTTCTTTGTTCCTTCTGACAATTTATAAGATAACCTCGAGAAACCCATTGCTATCCAGAAAGGTGTACGTGAGTGCACCACACATCCTATTTCTCAATATCATTACTACTCAAAATTGTCCCCTTTCTATATGAGTTTTATTGTTGCCTTGTCTACTTGTTCCACTCCTCTTACCTTTGCAAAAGCCAGCAAGGATCACTGCTGGGTGAAAGTTATGGAAGAAAAAATGGATGCTCTTAAGTAGAATAATATCTGGGAATTGGTTGATCTTCATCAGGGAAAGAAGCTAGTGGGATCCAAATAGGTGTATACTACCAAATTTCGGGCAGATGAAACTATTGAAAGGTTCAAAGCTAGATTGGTGGCAAAAAGGTTCACTCAAACTTATGGCTTTGACTATCAGGAGACTTTTGGACCAGTGGCCAAACTCAATTCAGTCAGAGTACTTTTATCCCTGGCAGCCCACTTTTCCTGGGAATTGTGCCAACTTGATGTGAAAAATGCCTTCTTGAATGGGGACCTGGCAGAGGAGGTATATATGCAACCACCTCTTGGTGTTGTTATTGGGGGAAAAGTGTACATATTAAAGAAGACACTGTATAGTTTGAAGCAATCACCTCGAACATGGTTTGAGAGGTTCAGAATTGCTATGATCAAGTGTGGCTTCGCTCAAGGCAATGTTGACCACACTCTGTTCATTAGGTGGATAGGTGGTAAGGTTGTTATTTTGATTGTATATGTGGATGACATGATCATTACGGGTGATAATGAAGAGGAGATTATTGTCTTAAAGAAGAAATTGACAAAATAATTTGAGATTAAGGATCTGGAAAAATTGAGATACTTTCTTAGTATTGAAGTTGCTAGATCCTCTAGAGGAATCTACGTATGCCAACGCAAGTATGTACTGGACTTGTTGAAAAAAAGAAAACTGGGATGCAGAGCTGCAGATACACCTATTGAGGCAAACTACAGGTTAGCCTTGCAGATGGTGAACCATTGTCTGAGTCTGAGAAAGGATCTTATCAAAGACTTGTTGGCAAGCTACGATACCTGGCTTTCACAAGACCATATATTGCTTATGCTATCAGTGTAGAAAGTCAATTCATGCATACTCTAAGGACCTCCCACCTTGGAGCAATGGAAAGAATCCTGAGATACATAAAGTCAAGTACATGGAAGGGATTATTATTCTCTTGTGACAAGCCTCTTGTGCTTGAAGGGTACACAGACGCTGATTGGGCTGGTTCCCAAGGTGACAGGAGATCCACTATAGGATATTGTATATTTCTAGGAGGAAACCTTCTGACATAGAGAAGCAAAAAGTAGTCTGTGTGTGCTAGGTCTAGTGCAGAGGCGGAATACAGAGCTATGGCACAATCGATTGTTGAACTTTTATAGATATGATTCTTAGTTCAGGACATTGGTATCTTTGTCAAGAGGCCTATGAAACTCTATTGTGACAACAAAGTCGCCATCAATATCGCCAACAATCCAGTTCATTATGATAGGACTAAGCACATTGAGATCGATAGATACTTCATTCGAGAAAAACTTGATAGTGGAGACTTATGTTTACCATATATCAATACCGGTCAACAGCTAGCTGATGTTCTCACCAAAGGATTGTCTCGACTTAGGGCATTTTAGTCTTTTTGTGTATTTGTTGTTTTTACTCTATTTTTCCTATTTTTTCTGGTTTTATCCCTGTCTTTTATGTTAACAGGGGTAACTTGTCCTTGGCCTTGTAACTTATTTTGCCCTAACATATAAAAGGCTTTTGTGCTGGTCGGCCTCTCTGTGTGTGAGATATAGAGAGCCACCGCACCTTGGTTTCTCTGCCCATTTTCTTTCCTTCTTCTTCTATCTTCATATTATATATATATATATATATATATATATATATATATATATATATATATATATATATATATATATATATATATAAAGAGAGAGAGAGAGAGAGAGAGAGAGACTTAAAAACAGAATGCAAATAATGAGAGAAAAAAATGAGAGGTAGAAACTTGCAAAGTCGAGATAGGAGAATTTTAAAGGGAGAGATAGTTAGAAATAGGAATAAAGGAGAGTTCTAGAGAGAGAGTTAGAAAGAAAAAAAAAAGCCTAGAGATGCCGCTCAATGCCACCAATTATTGTAGAGAGCAACCCCCCAAAGCTCAATTACACCAAATGAGAGGTTTAGAGAACAATTGGAGAGAAAATGAGAGCTGAGAGAGAGAGAGAGAGAGATTTTAGAGGGAGAGCAATGTGAATGAGTGTTGCTGGGGATGAAGAATGGGCTTGGGGGGTCTATACCAACAGTTAGTTTTGGGCAACATAAACTAGCCGTTGTAGACCGGATCGGCTGATCCATGATCTTGTTCGATCCTATCTGATCCTCCTGATCCCGGTTGAGGAACGGAGGATCGGGGCATGGGATCAGATCGGACCAGCCTAAATCTGATCAGATCGGCCAATCCGATCCGTGCCGATACGGCACACCTTGGCTGGGACACATTTAGGGAGGTAGAATCTAAATCCTAATGGGGCAAGTCAATACCGTATCCACATCTTTAATTGACTAATGTCAATGCCATGTGTCCGTGATCCAGCAGCTTGGACTGGGTTGGGGGGCACAATCCCATTTTTTTTTTATTTTTTTCCCAAACCATACAGACGCTGAGCTGGGTGGCCTCAGCTCAGCATTTTTTTAAATGCACCCCGATGCTGCCACCTGATCTTTAGCACTGAGGGATTTGCAGCAAGCATTACTCCTTGATCTTTTTCTCTTACTTTGGCCCCTCGGGCCAATCATCAGTTGCAATAATAGCCTGTAGCACTGGGGGTTTGCAGCAAGCATTGCTTCTTGACCTTTTTCTCTTTTACTTTGGGCCGTTGTGGGGCCAATAATCAGGTGCAATAACAGCCTGCTTGCACAGCCCATTAAGGTTTCTCAAAAGGGTTACAAAGAAGCCCAATTTCTGTCCATAGTTGGGCTGGTTAGGCCCATTAGTCTAGGCCCATTAGACCCAATAAGCCTTTATTCATTTGTTTGTAAACCATGCTCTTTGTAAATTTCTAAAGAAAATTCACCCTGGTCTTTTTCGTGTGGTTTCTTGCAGATGGGTTCGAGCCTGGAGCTACGTTAACTGTTTTTGCCATTTCCCTTGCATGGATTACCTGTGTAAAATTCTGTCCGGAATATAGTTAAATTTTTCTTGGTATTTTGCTTTGTAGAGTATTTTCTATCAAATGTTGTTTATGCAAATTAAATTGTTCTTTTTTTCAAGACTGTATGGCTCAGTTGGTACTGCCCAGTTTCGGTTCTGAGTGGTGGGGATTTTGTGTTTCCATGAACAGAGCCATTCCACTATAGCAGAGACCTTAAAAAAGAGCCAAAAAAGCGACTCTCTTGTCACTATTAAAGGCAGTTAATGATGAAAATTGTTGATCGCCAGGAGCTTTTGTAGGAAAGTATTTGGATTTACTGTTTGGATCTGATGATATCTGCAAAGTGAATACATGTCGGAATGCTCTTGCTTTTTTCCATCTCTCGTACCTCCCATTTCTTGGGTGGGTGGAAGTGTTGGAACTGACAGAAGCTGCTATTCAATTTGTTCATCTCTGTGTTGATGTTACTTTATTTCGATACATTTTTCTTTGAGATCTGCTAATTGCATCTACTTGTCAATTTGTGCAGTGGCCAGAGTTCAGTGTTACTCTACCTTCTTTTGGACGTGTCAACCTTAATCCATCATTCTTTAAGAAGTTCGATTACAGTAGTGCTGTGGTATCGTATATTTTTGCATAGAATGTGGCATGCTCTAAATTGAACAATGCTTTGATTTGTTGTTATAGCTCTATTTTTTCGTTAGCTATTTATTTGCAAGATTACTTATGCAAAAATTTCACACATAAATTTCATGATTTGCTTGTTCTAAGCTATTATGTAAACAGCACAATTTCGCACCTCTTTCATGTCCAATTTATTGTTAGTTTTTGCGGAGGTAGCATTTTTTATATGGTTGTCTACAATTTGGGTTTCCACCCTTTTCCTGTCCTTTTGTTCTGTAACATTTTTTGAACTTATAATTTTGCATATTATCTCTGATAAACTGATGTTATCGTCTAGCAAATGATTCAATGTATATTGTTCAAAATTCATTGCAAATGTCTAGAGGACCACCTTTTTAGTCTTATATAATTGTATATGCAATATCATCTTATGTTAGGTCATGACTTGAAGTTTGCATTCACTCCTATTTGGTTCAGTACATATTAGGCACCTGATGGAGTGGGATTACAATGCAAAACACTATAATTGATGGTTTAGTTGCATCTTTATCGTCCACAAAGATGAATCTTCTAGCTTGGATTGTATAATTACATGACTAGTTAATTAATCCCCAAAAGTAGGTAAACATAATGAATGTGTTGAAAGGTCCATCATGTGGAAGTATCGTACAAGTAGAATAGTAAAATTACCTAAGGTTAAATTTTTCTTGGTGACAAGACAAAAGCTGATCAAAATATTTAATAGAGCACATGAAAGTTCTACCGCATAAAACAACAATCTAAAGAATTTTTTTTTTGGGGTAATTTCTTATTAACCACTCTTGTATGCTAAATTTCAAAAATGCGTTTATTCCCTGGAGGAAGATATTTCATGCTTTACTCAGTGCTCATGAGGTAATATATTCTATGAGGCAGTCTAAGAAACATGGATTACTCATTAAGCTGGATTTTAACAAGGCATACGACAGGATTTCTTGGCAGTGTCTTTTCAGTGTGATGCTTCTTCATGGTTTTCCAGTGGAATGGTTTGATATTTTGAAGGATTTTTTTTATCAAATGCCAAATTTTCCATAATTTTCAATGGAAGTGTATCTGGATATTTCAGAAGTTCTAGAGGCTTGAGGCAGGGGGATCTGATATCTCCATATCTATTTATCGTGGTTGCAAATGTGCTCAGCAGGATGTGCAAGAAGGCTGAATGTGAAGGTTGGTTTAATGGAGTTACAGTCCTTAAAACTGGGGCCACGATTTCTCACGTGCAATACGCTGATGATACACTTATTTTTATGGAGGGAGGAGTGGAGCAGGTGAGAAATCTGTTATTTGTGCTGAAGAACTATGCATGCATTTTGGGAATGAAAATTAACTATGATAAAAGTTCAATTGTGGGGGTGAATATGGAATGTGATCCACTGCAGGAATGTGCACTGTCCTTAGGTTGTAAAATTGATCACCTTCCTATACATTATTTGGGGTTACCTTTACATCTTAGATCTTTGACTAAAAGTGATTGAGATCCTTTCGTCTCTCCTCTGCAAAAGAAACTTTCAATATGGAAGGCAAGGAACCTGACCTTGGCTGGAATGATTGTGCTTCTTAATTCAGTGTTGACTGCGATGCCTTTGCATTTTATGTCAGTGTTCTTGCTCTCCAAACCTGTGATTAAGAAATTGGATATAATAAGGAAAAGTTTTTGTGGGGAGGCAATAAGACAGAAACAAAAGTTATTCACTTAGTAAGCTGGAAGAACGTCTGCAGACCGAGATGCAAGGGTGGTCTGGGGGTGAAAGATCTAGCTTCCTTGAATATTGCTTTGTTGGGAAAATGGTTATGGGAATTAAATTCGGAAGATCAGCAGTTGTGGGAGAGAATTATGAGGGAGAAACACTCTGGCAGGAGTGGGAAATTTTATTTAGAATTCAGTAATCAAACTTTGACCTCTCCTATTTGGCGAGGGATTCTGAAGTCTGCCAAGTGGGTGCTTGATTGTCTTAAGATCAAAGTTGGAAATGGTCAGTCCACATTGTTCTGGTATGATAAATGGTTGGAGGAGGAAGCACTTAAGCACAAATTCCCATCTTTGTTTATGCTGGCAGTTCACAAACAGGCTACAGTTCAGGATATTTCAAGCATAGAAGGAACAGAGGTTCAGTGGAAATATAATCATGAGAAGGGGTTTCAAAGATACTAATGCTGAAGATTATTGTACTCTTTTGGGTTTGCTCTCGAAGGCTTCAATTGATGAGTTAAAGCAGGATTCAGTGGTATGGAACAAGAATAATGGTCATTTCTCTGTTAGATCCTTGTACTCCATTGAAGGTGATCATCCAACATATCCCCATTTCAAAGAAGTCTGGAAAGTTAAATCTCCTATTAAAGTGGAAACTTTCATGTGGCTTCTGTTTCAAAAAAGAATCATCACCAAGATCTATAGGAGGAAATGGGTGCCAAATGCCAATGTTTTATGCGTTTTCTGTGGCAGATGTGAACAAACAGTGGACCACCTATTCATAACAATGTGATATAGTAAATTGGTGTGGACTATTATCATGGGAATTGCGGGGTTTTCTATCGCTTTAATACCATGAAAGAGATGTGGGTATTCTTCAAGATGAACAGAATTGGAGCTTCTAAGGACGAAAGTGTTGCTTATCATCCCTCATGCGGTCTGTTGGTCCATCTGGAGACAGGGGAATGATTGTATATTCAATGGCGGCAAGATATATATTGAGAATGTTTGTTTTCAGGCTATATCCTTTATCTATAAGTGGAGTAGATTCATTCTCGAAGTGCCGGCAGTGCAGTGGTCTAAGGTGTTTGCAGACATTAGAGGTTTTGATTATAGTGTAAACAGATATTTTATTTTTTCTGTAATTTCTTCTTTTGTGATGAAATAGGAAGGAAAGGAATATCTCCTCTCCTTCTACCCATCATGGATGTACTACCTCTATTTATTCAATAAAATTGGTGGTACATACCACATTTTTTCCTCAAAAAACAAAAAAAAGAGCTAGTCGGAACAGTTGATTGATTAACCAGTTTTGTTGGTCGATAGTGTGCAAAAAGTTAACCGATAGTCTTAACTGATATATTGAACGATTAATTAAGCCAGAAGGCAGACTTAATCGATAGCCAGATCGACTAAATGACCCAATAGGAGGACTTAGTTGATACGGAGATCGGTTAAGTAATCCCTGGGCTTCAATGGTCTATGCATTATATAATCTATTGAGGATCAATATTTCAGTGAGTTAATCGATATGAAATAGGAGTGTGAGCTCTTGCAAGTTGCAACTCATCAAGTCCTATAACTCAGTGAACTAAACTGAAACAGAGTGAATCGGTCTGGAAATCGATTAATTCACTCATTTATCACTTCCAACAATAAATTTGATATCTTTATTTTCATTGTGTGTTGTCACCAAAATATGGGGATATAATTAAAATGGACTTAATGAATCAACATACAGCCCATGACCGAAGCACAAGACTGAATAATCTCCTCTGCCATATTAATGGGAATAATAACACTCTTCTCACAATTGATCTTAACTCTTAAGTCTAGAACAAGCCTCAAGGGTCTTTAATATAAATTTAGGATTCCTTACCTGAACCTGTCCTCCTCCAATGAATAACAGGGTATAATTGGCAAACTGGAGCTGATCCGCACCCCACTGAGCCATCCCTGCACCTCAGCCATTATACACTATCTGCTCAACATATTAGCAAGGCTGACAAACAATAAAGGAGATAATGGATCCTCCTGACCTAATCCTTGAGAAGTGAGAACTCTTGAAGAAGCCATGTACTCCCCCATTAATAATCAAGGAAAGAAAGTTGTAGACAGACAATTCTTGAAAACATTGATCCACTGCATTGGGATAACCATGATTCTCCAATATGTTCCATAAAACATTTCCAAGACACCATGTTGTAGGCCTTGCTGAAATTATCTTTCAGCGGTCTTCCTTGAAGAACTTCTGACTGGTTTTCCTCAATAATCCTACCCAGAACACTTCTGTACCTATTAGCTAGAACCTTTGTGAAAATTTTATAAGGTCCATTAAGAAGACTTGTAGGTCGAAAATCGTTCAGCTCGACGGCTTCCTCTTTCTTAGGAATGAGTACAAGGAAAGTTTGATTGAAAACCTCACAACCGTTGCCATTGAAAAGAACACTCTCGAAGAGCTGTAACGAAATCTGCTTTCGCAACCTCCCAGAACTTTTGACCAAAGAATATACGAAACCCATCTGGTCCTAGAGTCTTGTCTCCTCTGAGTTGAAAGGTTGCTATGTGTATTTTCTCCTCTGAGGCTCTGACAGATTGGTAACTAAACTCTTTTTGTCATCATCAGAAAGCGGTGCTGCTTCTACATCTGACCAAGGATGATACCGTCTTTTTCCTTCACCAAAGATGTCCTTGTAGAATATACTCATCTATGTAGCAACAGCCTTACTGTCTTCAATCCATTCTTACCCTTTCCTAAGCACCTTCACATGTTTCCTCCTACCATTAGCTACCTTATTAAAAAAAGATGTGTTCAAATCTCCTTCGTGAACCCATTGTAACTCTTGATCTATGACGCAATCTTATCTCTTCCTTATGAAGCCAATCACTCAATTGTGTCTTCAAAGTAGTCTTTCTTGTATTTGTTGGTCAGAAAGGCCTCCTTGTTCCTCAATACTCTCCAGTTGCTTCAGACTGTTTTGGATTTCTTTAATTCTTTAAATCTCTCCTCTTTCCATCTTTAAGCCAACTGTTGATTTTCTTTTGCAAATGTCAAATCTTGAGTACGAAAACTTTTACCTTGTCAGCCTGATCCACACCCTCCTCCCAAGATACTTTCACTAAATCATTAAATTGTTCATCATGAAGCCAAAATTTCTCAAATCTGAACGATCTACCTTTGACAACCATACCTGAACATTTCAGAATCAAAGCATTGTGATTAGAAATAGAGTAATACTTGCTGCAATGCCATGCATTGCAATCCATGGATTTCAATGCATGGCACAGCAGCGGTCCGATCGGGTCCAATCGGACAGCTGCTGTGCAGCCTGTCTAATTTAAGGAGAGCCGGTAGGGGGGCATTTTTCATTTGTTTTTGTTTTCTTGTCGGATTTTTTTAATTTTTTTGGAGAGTCCGATCAAAAATCCGAAGGTACATCCGGATTGCTCGGGTCAGCTCCGACCCGAATGTATATTTTTTTTTTCAAAAAGAAATGTACACAAACTGCGATTTACGTGAAAAATGTTTTTTTTTGAAAAAAAATATATAGTCGGGCCGGGGCCGACCCGAGCAACCCGCATGTACCCTCGGATTTTTAATTGGACGCTCCAAAAAAATTAAAAAAATCCAACAAGAAAAAAAAAGAAAAACGTCCCCCAACTGGCTCCCCCTTAAATTAGACGGGCTGCACAGCAGCCGTCCGATCGGACCTGATCGGATGGCTGCTGTGCCATGCATTGCAATCCACGTTGGATTGCAATGCATGGCAGTATTTCTCTTAGAAATATCTCTCGGTTGAGCCCACTACTATAACTAAGGATAATAAATCCTCCCATGCACCATCCACAAAAATCCCATCATGTTTGGACATCGAAGGGACAATCTTTTGATAACTCTGTAAACTTTATATTTGGATTTTGTATCTCTATCAAACCACAGTCATCCACCCATGAATTAAATTTCTGCATCCCAATTGTTATTCTATACCCTCGAAGCCTATCCTTGGGCTGTCTGACTTCATTAAAGTCCCCACCAAGGGAGTGAAAACCTCTTCTGACGATTAACAAGTTCAGTCCAAAGAACCTGATGGTCGTTTGGATTGTGTGGGCCATAAACTACTAACATCATCCACCACAGACTTCCTGTATTGCTGTGTAATTTAACAGTGACTGAGTACTCATCTATATCCAGAAGTTGTCCTTCCCACCTGCTCAATCCTAAAGCCACAAGAATACCATCAGGAAGATTGACGGAAAGCAAAATCCACCTCATTGAAGCCTGTTACTTTAATAACAATGTCCCCAGTGATCATTCAAATTTTGTTACCTACAAACAAAGGATTCCTATGTAATTCCTGCTAATCAAACTTTTAGTAGCCTCTTGTTTTACCTGTTCATGCAAACCTCTGATGTTCCAAGTTGCAAAATTCCATTTTTTTTTGACGAGTAGTTTCTCTGGGATCCCTGACACAATTCAAGTGAAGAATCCCTTGACATAATTAAGTTCTGAAGCTCTCGTCTTCCCCTACCTTTTTTCTGTGTGGCCAATGCTCAATCTTCACAGATAGATTTTATGGAATTGCCTATCCTCCCATCAATCTTCACCCCTAAACTTGTGCATTTAGAGCAATCTCCCTGTTGCCCCAATCCTCCATGAAAATTTCCTGAACCAACCTTTCTTTGATCACCTCACCCTCTTTCCCTAGTATATTCTTCCTTCCACCTTGAACATTGTCCATATTTTGTCGATGCTGCAGCAAGGAACCTCCTTTGATGAAGGGTTCCTCAACCTTCCGTCCTGCGATCACCTTACCTTCTTTCCCTAGTATATTCTTCCTTCCACCTTGAACGTTGTCCATCTTTTGTCAATGCTGCATCAGGGAACCTCCTTTGATGAAGGGAACGGGGGAAGTTGGGATTCAAGGGGGGGAAGCAAACTAAACCCTTACTTGGCAAAGATGAAGAAGTGAATGGTGATGGGATTCGTGTATCATCATTGTTGCCATTTAGGGTTGCCTCCATCCCACGGTCCCCGCTACTTCCTACACCATTGGGATCTCCTTCCTCGGGTAGCTCCTTCATCGTCGCAGACTTGGAAAAGCCAAGAGCCAATAGGTTCCATTCCTTTTTTTCCCCACATTGATAGACGCACAAGATCTTATTCCATCCTCTTTATTCTTTTTGCTCTATTTCCTCACCCCTTCCACCACTTGAGAAGCCAATGCGGCAGTGGCCTGCTTCCACCCTACGTCAGCCTCTTTTACTAAATCAGCCTTCTTAACACCTCCTTCTATCGAACTGCTGAGTTTACAAATGATGTTGACGACCAGCCCACCTTTCTCCTTTGACTGGGTCAACTCACTTTGACCAGCTGAATCGATGCAAAGAGTGGGTTCAACTGAGTTCGGACAGTCTGACTCAGTCATATTCCTCCCCCCCCCCCCCTCAACACCTCTTGGAACCCTAGCCACCCTGTACTCCTTGTATGCCATGATAACCTCCTTGAATGTCCATGGCCTGTCTTTAGGCTTCTTACCCAGAAATTGCTCCGCCCCCACACTAACCCAAAAAACATCATCCCCCCACCGTTACTTCACCCTGTAGGAATTTCAAAACCCTACTCCTGCAACCAAAACCCGAGCATACTCCAAATTTTCCCATCTCACCATCAACCTGTCCACCTCTTGACCCACTAAAAAATGAAATCACTACCTTGAACACACCCAAAAGAGCCTGATGATTATTGATTCTGCGTATATGCCAATTCTCCATCGCTGGCCATCTCTTCCGCAAAGCTTCTAGGAGATCCTCAATCTGAAGTTTCTTCCCCAAGAACTGCCCCAATAAACTTCTCTTAGAAAAGTTCCAGCTTCAATTGTAAGCCGGAAACCGAGGAACCTCTACACAAACCCCTGGCCTTCTCTTCCTCTGCCCCCTTGCCTGGAAGCACAGTAACCTTCTCTCTTGAATGGCTATGTAACACCTTGCAAGTAGAGCTACGATGACCCTTACCCCGACATTTTCAACATACCAAAGCATTACAGGAATTGGCAACCCGGTGATCTTTCTCTAGACATTGGTAGCATCGCCCCATGATGAAGTTGAGTCACTATGATGACCTGCTCCTTTGCCGGGTTTCTGCATGCTCCCTGCCTCTCCTGATACATTCTTGTGACTACCTTCCAATCCCTCTCCTTGCTTCGCTCCCTGCTATCATGCTTCCGGTTCTTCTCCCTGTTCAGCTCCCATCTCCTCTCCCCCCTCTCTGCTTTACGCTCCGCGCTACTTTTGTTTTTGGTAAAACACATTCCCAGTGTTCTTAAGTCATCGTCTCTGTTTGCACCTTTCATTTATAGTTATGCTATGTGATATGAAATCATCAAGTGATATTAGTGATTTGTACATCTTTTCTTGATTAAAAATTATTTGTTGCTAGGTCAGATTAGTTGCATCTGTTCCTGGGTATCACACAGGTCCCAACCTTAAAAGGTGGGGCCACATGAAGTTGCGTGCTATTCTGGAGGAGTGCACTTTTGATAAAGACTTCCAGAGATCTCCTCTTGTTTACCAGGTGGAATACAAAATAGTTCCTGCACTCATCTACTGAATATTCCATAAGGATGGCATTGACATGTATTTGCATTCTGCTTATCTTTTCATTTGGTTGAAAGTTCTGGATGCTCTGATTCAAAAAATAGCATTAGTATATCTTGGAGTACAATTTGGGGAATGTATCATGCAATTCTTTCTAATATTTGAATCTCATTCCTGTACTGCAACATGCACCAGTTCCAAAGAAGTATTGGGCATGCATAAGGTTACAATCTTTAAATGCTTTGTTACGCATTCAGCCTCAAAATGAAGTTTTTGTATGCAGTTCATACTTAAAATTTTCCTGCAGGGATAGTTGTAATGTAACTTGCACGAATTTCCAGGAAATCTTATGAGCAAACTGGAAATGCCTTTGTTGCTGAAACTTTTCATGATTCCTATTCATTTTTAGTTATTATCAAAGGAATTGAGAGGCAATTTACTATTACCTTGGAGAGCAACTTCCGATCTCTCTCTGTTTTCTATTTTGGACATTTTTCTCTCATCAACTTAGCAGATTAGAAATGAATAAGATTATTCCCATTCATGCTACCATCAATTCTAGTTTTATATATTTGTGCAGTATGAAATTTCTTTTCCCTTGTTTCCCCTTGATAAGTAACTGTCCCTAGGTTAAACCATTGATCACTATATATTATTGGTGTATAATAGTGATACAACTATACAAGGCATATTAAATTGCTAAGGAGGTGCAAAGAGTCAAACAGAATGGTCAAATATAAAGAGGAATGGGATAAGCATGATAAGAATGATATTCTGGTCAAAATGCCTGGAATCTAACTCTTGCTGTCTGCAATTTGCACTTGTGTTTCAGATTGGGATTCAGAAGAACAAATCAGGTTATTGAAGTAGCTTTAGGGGTTTTAATAAAATAAAAGCAAGAAAGAAATAAATGTTGCGATTCAGAAAATAATCAATAAATAAAAGCAACATAATATTTTACTAATTAAAGTATGAAAATGGTAAACGTAAACAAGAAGTGTTCTGTAAATCATGAATATTATATGGTTGACAAAATATATCAAGTTTATCACGTGCAGCTTTTGTCATCACAAAACTGCAACTTGTGGAGTGGACCTGACCTGAGATATCAATTTTTTTTTTCTGAAGGTGACCTGAGATTACTTTGGATTGATGATGGATGTGTACCTAGTTGGCTTTAAATTAGATCAGATTGGCCACTGACCTGGACTTTTGAAATGAATAAGTAATAAAGGAAAGTTTCCATGCCAAAAGAATTCTTCTACATTTTTGTATATAATGTTGTTTCTTGTTTCCTTTGGACATCAGTTGTCATGTGTATCTATTTCCTATCGATTAGAGCATTGGCATCTTCCTCCTTTGAGTGTAACATGTCTTTTAATTCTTGCAGTTCTCATCACTTGGTTCTTTGGATGAGAAGTGGTTGTCAGAATTAGCTCTTTCAATGTCATCTGGTATCTCAGATGATAAGTCGCCTCTGGGTTTGGGAAAGGCTCAGATAATTTGGCCCACTGTAGAAGATGTCAGGTGCTCTCTTGAGGTAAACCACAAAGTCGCCTAAGATATTGGTTATCTTCTATGTTTATTCATGCAAGCTTTCATTTTAGAACATAAATTGGACGACCTGATCAGTTAATTTTTTTTCCATCTTTGAGTGCTATCATCTTCATCTATACATTCTTTTTTTTTTTTTTGTATCTGTGGACTAGTGCCTGAATAGCCCATGGTTTGAAAAAAGTGGTATTTAGGACCAGAGAATTTTTAGGAGAGAGGTTTCTACGCCATATAGGGTCTCCTCTTTGGTCTGTGTGAGGGTCAAAGAATGGGCTTGGATCACTTGTAGTGTGGATGATTGTAATTCTACCCTTTTTGGTCTTCTTGGAGAGGAGTCTAGAGTTGCACACTTTCTTGGTGTTTCTATATGGGGGTGCTTTTATTGCTGTCCTCTCTTTGCTTGTATATGTTTCCCTTTTTAATCTTATAATAAAAGTGGTACTATCCACATAAAAAAAATGTTAAAAAGCTATAAATAATAGCAACAGAAGAATAGTTGGTCATGATTTATCTAATCTATCATAGATAGTACTATTAGGTATTAATTACCTAATACAGAATTAGACAACAATCAATAAATAATATTAAAAAGAGCATGTGTTTATGCATGTGTGTGTGTGTGTGAGAGAGAGAGAGAGAGAGAGGGAGAGAGAGATTGACATTGCAATAGGGTTCGAGCACTGTTCTGTTCGGTTGGGGGTTCGTTGGGGGCTCTGCCCTCACCCCTTGTGCTGCATATGTGTGTGTGGGGAGAGAGAGAGAGAGAGAGAGGCTCTGCACTTATCCCTGTGCTATGTAAAACACAGAGAGAGAGAGAGTACCATGCATGGATTGCGGAACCGGCCGATTCCGATCCGATATGGGGGGGGGGGGGATTTTACTGTTCCCCCGCACCGATTTCAAAAAAAAAAAAAAGGGTGAATTGGTCCGAATCGGGATCTGGCCGGTCTGGTCCGGTTTGGCCCGATTCAGGTGCTCCCGGATCTCCCCTTAAGGGGGGGAGATCGGGAGCCACTGCTGCCTGCTGCCCTTTCCCCCTTCCCCCAGCCCCTCCCCCGGACACCGCCGCCACTCGCCGCCGATCCCCCCGCTGCCGCCGGCCGTCCGCTGTCATCTTCTTCTCTCTTCTCTCTCTCTCTTTTTCTTTAAGATCTCCACCGAAAGGAGGTTTTTACCCCGTCATCGTCGCCGGCCGTCCTGGAGCCACCGCCGCCGCTGTTGTTGCTGTCACCGCTGCCATCGACGTCGGATTTTGTTTCCACATCCCGATCTGAGTTTAGGTATATTTCGATCTATTTTTTTTTTAAATTCTCAAAAAATTAGAAATGATGTATGATTGTGTACTTTGTGTATATCTATTAATATTTAGGTTCAAATTTTTTTTGGCATGTTGCTTAGACAAAATCCCCAAAATTAACCCTAATTAGGGGTTAAAAATTGGGATTACAATCTGCTTGCATTTTTATGTTTTTATGTTATGCAGGAATATGGCAGAGCAAGGACATCATGAACAGGATGTGGAGCAGCAGGGTGTTATTCCTGGTTGACAGCATTGCACACTAGTGGACAGTGTTAGGAGGAGGGTCAAATGCAACTGGTGTGGAAAGGAGATGGGTGGTGGCTTGTATCGCCAAAAAAATCATCTTACTGGCATATCAGGAGACGTCTGCAGATGCGAGTCAGTCCAACCTAAAAAATCATCTTACTGGCATATTAGGAGACGTCAGCAGATGTGAGTCAGTCCCGCTGGACTTGAAGAAGGAAATGAGGACTTATATGATGGGTAAAAAGGCATACAAAGATATATCATCTCAACAGCACATGGATTTGCAAGATGAGATATCAGGGCGCTAGAGACGAAGGGATTACAGTCTACCTGTTCAGCGGTCGATCAATTTAGATGATAATGATGATGATGATGATGAGGAGGAGGAATATTTAGATGACCTTGTTGTAGAGTACACCAGAGCTGTTTGTGCCAGTTTGCGGAGAAATAGAGAAGATAAGGACCGACGAAGAGGGATAGGATCATCTGGTGGATCAGTGCCTACTGCTTCTCAGCCTGGGATATTCGTTCTTAGGGGCTCTTTTAGTCGTAGGGCTGCTAGTTCTATGTTGGGTTGTGGACGGACATCAGATGTGGTATGCGGTCCTATAGACCAATTTTTGTACAGATTAAGGTCTGCCAGACAGCCTGGAATCAAACAAGCATTAAAAGGAGTCAAAGTCTCAGTAAAAAATGCCTTGAAAGGAATTGTGAAATAGTTTTTATATACAGGTGTGTCAGTACGTACAACATCTAATTCATATTTTTAGACGATGGTGAATGCAATTGCAGATGCTAGACTTGGTGTAAAGGCCCCCACACCTCGCTACATTTATGATGTTGGGCTCGAAGAAGAGTATAATGACTTGAAGGTATGGATCGACAACTTCAAAAATGTGTGGAAGGAGTGTGGTTGTACCATCATGTGTGATAGTTGGAAAGGGACAACAAGAAGATCCATGACTAATTTTCTTCTGTATTGCAGCGAGGGCACTATTTTTTGAAGTATGTAGATGCCTCAAACAGAATAAAGAATGCTAATTATTTGTACAGGCTAATGGATGACGTTGTAGAGGAAATTAGTGAAGAAAATGTTGTACAGATAGTTACTGACAATGAAGCAAGGTACAAAGCAGCTGGTAAATTGTTGATGCAGAAGATGCACCATTTATACTGGGTACCTTGTGCAGCACATTCCATTAACTTGATAATGGAGGACATAGGCAAAGACCTTTTTGTTCCTGAGGTGGTACAGCATGCTCAGATGATCACGGGATTTATTTATAGTCACAACATGATCCTACATATGATGAGAGAACATACAGGTGGACGGGATCTTCTTCGTGCTGGCCCAACCAAATTTGCATCCAACTTCATCTCTTTAGAGAGCCTGAGTAAATACAAGCATCAGTTGGTCCAGTTAGTCCACTTTGACGAGCTTCACTAACTATTTTCTTAGTGATTGTTCTTGTAATTTTGTTATATTTTAATATTTGATCATTTTTACTCCTTTGCCATGCTTTAAAGCATTCTCACTTATTGTTAATGGACTTTTGAATTTCAGTATTCCACTACTATATCTCCTTTTTAAGAACTTTTTTACCTTTAGATTCACCCAAGATTTTTTTGACTACTTTTTTTATACAATTAGCCATTATATTTCATATTATGTTAATTTCTCCCTCATAATCTCATATTTTATTTTAATAGGCACATTTTAAAGGCATCTAGATTCTCTCTTTTTAAGTTCCACCATTTAATTTTAGAGCAATTATTCACTACATCCTTTCTCTTCAACTTTTGAATATAAGCATCTATCACTAAAATCCTATGTTGAGAGGCTAGACTCTTCTCAGGTATGACTTTAAGAAAATAGTCGAGTTGACTTTTATGCGTTCCACTTTTATAATTTATTAAATATTCATCTCTTTTTTTGAAATAAGTATTTGCAATTATAAAATCATATGTTATGTCGAAGTCAAGAGTGGCATCACTCATGCCATTTCTATCACCAAAATCAAAGCCTCCATGAACCCCCTCCTAGCCACTATTATTCTTTCTTACATAGCTATTTAAGTCTCCCTTAACAAAAGTCATTTCACCATTAGGGATATCTTGGATTATCTTATCAAAATTCTCCCAAAATTCTTTCTTAACACTCTCTTCTAATTCTACTTGAGGTGCATAGACACTAATTATATTTAAAACTTCTTCACCTACTATAAGTTTAACTAGTATGAGTCTCTCCCCCTCTCTTCTAACTTCTACAACTTTCTCTTTTAACTCTTTATCTATGATAATGGCTACACCATTTCTATTATTACTTTTGCCAACATACCAAAGTTTGAAATCTTCAATTTCTTTAGCTTTAGAATCTTTCCATCTAATTTTTTGTAAACAAGCTATGTTGATCCTCCTATCTCTCATAAGTTTAACTAACTCTAAACTTTTACCGGTTAGGGTTCTTATATTCCATATAGCTAAATAAATTTTATTCTTATGGATTAACTTCTTTACTCGTGGTTGTCCAATACACGCAAACCCTTGTGTATTTGTCATTGTAACTGGGCGCCATTGCGGCGCATCATTTTTGGGGAACGTTCTAGCAACCCCTTGCTCATTTCTCATTACACCCAGGGGCAGATGTAATGTGTCACTTCTTTGCATTTCAGTAGGATCCGATACATAGCCTATATAGGACCTCTCAGGCCCAGGCGGACGGGTCCGGGAAAGGGGGTGCAACCCCTTAGGCTTGGAATTGCGTCTGGGCACCAAGGCAGCTTTTGGGCATTGCCTTGAGTCCTTGACAAATATGAGTGGTGCCTAGGCAACGACCTAAGTACCTCTTTAAGATATATGCAAATGTATAAATTGTAGATTCTTCAACGTAAATAAAAAATAGCAATAACATCATAATGAACATTAAACTTGAATGAAATTAATCTACCATAAGATAATTAACTTAAACATATAAGAACAAATCAATTATGATAATCAAAATTTTTAGATGAAAGGTGCTAACTTGAGAATTTTCAACTTCTTTAATAAAACTTACAAGTTGATGTTAGCAACATACATAAAACAAATACTAAGTTGTATCACGATCAACATTCAACATATACTAATCAAAGTCAAAGATAAAATTTCAACAAATATCACTAGAAAAGAAATACCAACAAACATTATACATAGTCGCATACAATCATAGGTTAAAGTTTAAAGTGTATATCATCTACTTTAAAAGAGAGTTTTCACAAAAATCCTCGATCTCATGAACTTTTATTGTCATCTCCTTTCCAAAGACCCCTTTCTCATTTTGGTCCTTTTGGAATCTCTGGGGGAGGAAGAGAGGGAGTGGAATAAGAGGTGTGTTTGGGACCTAACCTAGCATATCTCTCCTATCGGATTTGAGGATTCCGGTCGTATTTTAGGATTTTTTTGTTTTATCTGGAGAAATATAGGTCGGTTTTATTTATTTTATTTATTGGACTATGAGAGTTTGGGATTAGCCCTCAGGGAGTCCGGGACTTTGGATCAGGCGAAGATACCTCTCTCCACTAACTTCGGTCAGTGTTAATTACGTCGAGCAACCACTCGACAACCCTTGATATGTTTTAGGTTAAGCTCTTGGTCTCACCCAAGTTTTATAAGGTTTTGGATCGACTCCGAGTTATCTTGATTGATTCTAAATATTTTAGACCCATAAGGGTATTTTTGTAATTATGCTAAGTTGGAAGGTATAGGGGTATTATGGTCACTTTAGTGTGTGAAATGAGTTTTAATGATTTAGGAAGATTTCAAAATTTTAAGAGGTATTTTAGAGTTATTTCAAGTGTGTTTGGATTGTAAGGGTATTTTGGTAATTTTATCCGAATTGGATTTTTAGACGTAAAGTCTATTTTTTATATTTTTTTGAGATTTTTATTTATTTTTATCATATTAAGGGTATTTTGATAATTTTACCCATCTTATTAAGGTTTGGAGGGTATTTTGGGCACATGAGAGGTTTTGATATTTTTTAAGAATTTTCTGTGATTTTTACAGATTTTTATTATGGATGAGGGTATTTTTGTAATTTCATTAAGTTTTAGGGGCATTTTGGTCATTTCGGAAATTTTATATGTTTTCATATTTGGTTCTCTGTTTTCTACCGATTTTGCTGAATTTTACTAATTTTTTTATTAATTTTACTAATTTTTATTAATTAATTAGATTTATGAAGGATATTTAAGTCATATTTTTGGGTTTATGTAATTTTCAGATTTGGTTTTCTGATTTTTACTGAGTATTACTGGTTTTTCACAGAATTTTTCTGATTTTTATATTCATTTTATTGATTTTAAATAATTTTCACAGATTTTATTAATTAATTAAACATGAGGGGTTTTTAAGTCATTTTATAACTTAAGTATATTATTTTATGTCTCAATGTTTCATTATTGAGTTTTGATTATGAGTTTAAGATTAGTTATGTATGGGATGAGGCCAATGATATTTTAGAATATTTAATTATATATTTATGTATTTTAATTAGTTATTAAACTAATTAATTATGTATATGAAAATATAATAACATAGTGTTACTTAAGTAATAGATTCATAAACACAGATGCACACATATATGCTCAAAGAACAATATTAGCATTTCATTCATCATTTCGGCATAATTCTGTCTTATAGAATGGTGATTTTACAATATAAATTTGGCAGAGCTTCCTCTTAGGAATAAACTTTACGAAGAGAGCCCTCCGGGACGAAAAATATCCTCCAAACGCAGCAAACCCGGGCAAGAGCACCGGATTTGGTCTTCAAATGGGCAGAGTTTTCCCTAGGAATTTTTGGGCCAAGATGGGCATGGCCTCCTTCTTACCCCTTGGGGGGGGGTATTTATAGGCCATGGGGGCCTCAATTGGTGGGGGTACCCACCGTGGGACTTTGAGGTGGGGGGTGCCACCGGAGGATTTTTTGAGAGGGGGTGAAAGAGAAATTAGAGAGAGGATAGAGAGGGGAGGGGGCCCGGTTGGCACCCCCACCGGTTGGGAACCGGTGGGGGGTGCCACCGGTTTGAGGAACTGGTGGCCACCCCCATTCTCCTCCTCTTTATTTTATTCCCTCTCTTATTTGTATTAAATGAGGTGAACCCCATTTAACTCCCTCCATTTTCTAGTCATGTGGGAGGTTTTCAATAATGGAGGCCAATGATTGGCCATTCAAGTCTTCTTTAGTGGAGAACCCACTAACATAGGGAGCCTAAATGGGCATGACCCTCTTAAACAAAGGCCATTAATGCTCCTCTCCCCATTCTTTTTCTCTGCATAAATGAGAGGAGGACCCCCCACATTAATGGGTTCAAGACCCCCCACCGGTGGGGGGTTCTATGGGAACCGGTGGGGGGGTTCTAGCCTCCCCCCTTGATTTTTTTATTGCCCCATTAAAGGCCATTGATGGGGCTTTATTTGAATTTTTTTTTTCCTTCTTTTGTACCCTTCAAAAAATGGGTTCAACAAATGCCCCCCCACAGGACATGTGCCGGAGGTGAAGACGACGGTGCATGTCCCGTACCTCATTTGGCTACAAGAATCCTCATTTTGCATGCTTGAGAAGCTCTTTGATGCAGCATGCCGGTGCTGTCTGAATGAATTTCTGTATCTTGCCTTATGTATCTGCGGCGATTTGGGGAAGTCAAATGCCATCTCGTATATGCCAGGCGACACTTCGCTTTGGCTTGCTATGCATATGCTCCATCTGAGCTTATCTGGATCCCGATGACTCTTAATTTTGGTACATAGACACCTCAAGATATGCTCAGGAAGTCTTGTTTTCATAACTTTTCGACTTTCCGGATATATTTGAAAGTGTCCAGCCTCTCTGATTATGGGAATCCTCTTGGCCTTCATGACTTGGAGGTTCCCCGAGAGTTGATGCCGCTCGAATCTTTCGACGTTTACTTGGATTCTGGGAGATCTCTTGGCCTTCACGACATGGAGACTCCTTAAGAATACACAGGCGAGTCGTTTAATTCTTCCGGCATTTGTTCTATCTTGGGGTATCAGTACCTTATATTGGCATTTCCAGGAGCTCTGTACGTAGCGTTCTAGATTGGCCTAATATCTGGTTCATAGCAATTTGACTTTGTCCTATGACTTCATTAGGACTTGGTCGATTTTTGTTTTTCGAGACTTTTATTGCAGCTCTCTGGCGTTGATTTCATCTCTCTATCTTCTTGTAGCTTGCTGTCTTTGTCCTTATGGCCTATACGGGAGTTCCTCCTATGGTAGGGCACGGGGAGGACGATATTTCAGTCCCCGCCAATTGTCGAGAAGCATTTCGCCAAAGTGGGTCGAGATTGAAACTATCGAGGCAGGCAATGCAGCTCGGGTTGCGGAGACTCCTATGCTCCAATATCAAAAGGGTATTGTCCTTGCTAGTATCGCGGACGCCTAGATTGCTGCTCTGTGCCTACAGGCACTCATTCTTGAAGCTTTGTTTGGAGGAAGAACTCCTATTCTATGGTAGCCATTGATCATTACTTCGACTAGCACTCCGGGGATGGAGCCAAATTTCTTCAAAGACTTGAAGTTTTCCATTTGCTGGTAGATAGTGTATTGCAGTCTTTGGCGGGACATGGCTCTTCTCTGGGCCAGAGTTGATCTGTTATTTCTCTATTGTAGTTCTTGTTGCCTCCCATTTTGTCGAAGAACTCGAACTATCCTGCGTACTTATCTCGAGCTTCACAATTGCTTCAATATATTATTTCTGAAGATCTATGCCAAGCTTGAGTGGTATGAACTCTTTGTTGTATGTTGCCTGTATTATTTTTTTTTCTCTTTTTTTTTTTTTAAACTAATACTAGCGCCTTTTCAGGTTTTCGCCAGCATTAGCCCCCTCTTATTTTTGCCTGTGCGCCCTTGCGGGTTTTCACGCAGCGGGGTTACCCGATTTTGCCTAAGGTGTCCTTTCGGGTTTTCACCTTAGCTAGGTATAAGACTTTTTTACCCTTAACCGATCCCTTTGAGGACGAGATCGATTAAATCCGTCGGAGCACTTCGTTTTTAAGTCCTATTTTTTTTCTTTCTTTTTTTTTGTTCAGTAGGGAATTACGGCTTTCTTGAGAACCGCTAAGGAAATTATTGTAGGGAACTGAAGCTTTCCTGAGAACCGCCAAGGAATTTTATGTAGGGAATTGAGTCTTCTCTGAGAACCGATAAGGAATTATATGTAGGTAACTGATTCTTCCCTGAGAACCGATAAAAAATTTTATGTAGCGAACTGAGTCTTCCCTAAGAACCGATAAGAAATATATGTAGGGAACTAAGTCTTCCCTGAGGACCGATAATGAATTATATGTAGGGAACTGAGTCTTCCCTGAGAACCAATAAGAAATTTTATGTAGGGAACTGAGTCTTCCCTGAGAACCGATAAGAAATTTTATGTAGGGAACTGAGTCTTCCCTGAGAACCGATAAGGAATATATGTAGGGAACTGAGGCCTCCCTGTGAGCCCATAAGAAATATCTGTAGGGAACTGTGTCTTCCCTGAGAACTGATAAGAAATTTTATGTAGGGAACTGAGTCTTCCTTGAGAACCGATAAGGAATATATGTAGGGAACTGAGGCCTCCCTGTGAGCCGATAAGAAATTATATATAGGGAATTGAGTCTTTCCTGAGAACCGATAAGGAATTATATGTAGGTTTCGAGAAAACGGGGTTCTAGGTAGCCGTGAATTTTGGGATACAATGGCTCCCGGAGACCGAGGATTTTGAGATATTGTGCCTCCTGTAGGCGAATTTCGGGGTTTAATGCCTCCCGTAGGCGAAATATGAATTCCAAGATTTAAAGCCTCCCACAGGCGAATTTCGAAATTTAACGCTTTCCATAGGCGAAATATGAATTCCAGGATTTAAAGCCTCCCGTAGGCAAATTTCGGAGTTTAATGCCTCCCGTAGGCGAAATATGAATTCCAGGATTTAAGGCCTCCTGTAGGGCGAATTTCGGAGTTTAACGCCTCCCGTAGGCGAATTCCGGAGTTTAACGCCTTCCGTAGGCGAAATATAAATTTTAGGATTTAAAGCCTCCCGTAGGCGAATTCCGGAGTTTAACGCCTCCCGTAGGCGAAATATGAATTCCAGGATTTAAAGCCTCCTGTAGGGCGAATTCCGGAGTTTAACGCCTCCCGTAGGCGAATTCCGGAGTTTAACGCCTCCCGTAGGCGAATTCCGAAGTTTAACGCCTCCCGTAGGCGAAATATGAACTTCAGGATTTAAAGCCTCCTGTAGGGCGAATTCCGGAGTTTAACGCCTCCCGTAGGCGAAATATGAATTTCAGGATTTAAAGCCTCCCGTAGGCGAATTTTGGAGTTTAACGCCTTCTGTAGGCGAAATATGAATTCCAGGATTTAAAGCCTCCCGTAGGCGAATTTCGGAGTTTAACGCCTCTCGTAGGCGAAATATGAATTCCAGGATTGAAAGCCTCCCGTAGGTGAATTCCGGAGTTTAACGCCTCCCGTAGGCGAATATGAATTCCGGGATTTAAAGCCTGGAGGAGGGCGAATATGAATTCCGGGATTTAAAACCTCCCGTGAGCGAATATAAATTGCGGGGTTTAAAGCCTCCCGTAAGCGAATATGAATTTCAGGATTTAAAGCCTCCGGTGGGCAAACTATGAATTTCAGGGTTTAAAGCCTCAAGAGGGCAAATTCTGGAGTTTAACGCTTTCCGTAGGCGAAATATGAACTTCAACCCATCATGCCACACCAGTGAGACTAGTGTATACCAGGGGCAATTTTAGGATACAATACCTCCTCGGGGCAGATTCGACCCATTACGGCACGTCGATGGGACTATAATATATGGGCACGCCGATGGGACTATGATTTATGGGGGAAATTTGGGATACAATACCTCTTTGGGACAAAAATGAGAATTTTAAGATACAACGCCTCTTTGGGGTGGCTATAGAGATTTTGGGGATACAACGCCTCCTCGGGGCGAGAATGAGAATTTTATAATACAACCTCGGGGTGGTGATAGAGATTTTGGGGATACAACGCATCCTTGGGGCGGCTATAGAGATTTTGGGGATACAACGCCTCCTCGGAGCAAGAATTGGGGATTTTCAGGATACAAAGCCTCTTCGGGACGGTAATGAAAATTTCAGGATATAACGTCTCCTCGGGGCGAGAAAATGGGATTTTAGGATACAACGCCTCCCTGGGGCGGAAAATGGGATTTTTAGGATACAACGCCTTCTTGGGGCGGAAAGGAGAAATTTCGACCCATCACGGCACGCCAGCGGGACTATGATATATGAGGAGAATTTTAGGATATAACATTTCCAGGGATGCGAGTAAGTTTATTTTCGTATCGCCTCCCAGGGGTGAATAGGAAAGCTTTAAGATACAATGCCTCATCGGGGCGATAAGGAAATTTTCAACCCTTCGCGGCATGCCAGTGGGACTAGTGTATGCCAAGGGAAAATTCAGGATACAATGCCTCCTCAGGGCGGTAGTGAGAAATTTCAGGATACAACTCCTCCTCGGGGCGGTAATAGAGATTTTAGGATACAATGCCTCATTGGGGCGGTCATTGGAGATTTCAGGATACAACGTTTCCTCAGGGCGATAATGGGAATTTTAGGATACAACGCCTCCTCGGGGCGGTAATGGGAATTTTAGGATACAACGCCTCCTCGGGGCGATAATGGGAATTTTAGGATACAACGCCTCCTCCGGGCGGTGGTGAAAAAAATTTAGGATACAGCGCCTCCCAGGAGCACAAAGACTTTGGTGTTTCGGTATGAATTATTGACAGATAATTTTCTGGTGGAACGAATGGTTTTAGCTAAGAGGGTGAAATGCTCTTCTTGACCCTATCAAGTGAGAAATCGAGTTTCCCACTTCCTTGCCGAGTCGGGAGGACGTCATCATCGTCGCCTCGATTGTAGTCCTTGATGGGATAATTTATGTGCCACTTATCCAATGTAAAGTGACACCAAGGATTTTCTCGTCATTGACGACTCTGATATCCTCCTTAGGTAGGAATGTGGAAAAACTCGATCCCCGCCTGAGACAGACCGAGAGAGCTCTCTCCCCACCGGAGTATGGCTATATACATATTTTGAACACATTTGGTACGAACGGCTTCTGTGAGCCATACCTTGGTGAGTTGCTGGATGATAATGAATTTTTTTTTTTTTTTAATTAACATCGGCGCCCTTACGAGTTTTCACCGAAGCTAGCCCCTTTTATTTTTTTGCCTGTGCGCCCTTGCAGGTTTTCACACAGCAGGGTTTACCTATTTTTGCCTGAAGCGCCCTTTCGGATTTTCAGCTTAGCCGGGTTTTGGACTTTTTTGCCCTTAATTGGCCCCTCACAGGAGTGGGACCAATCAAGTCTGTCGGGGCACCTCATTTTTTAAGCCCCACTCTTTTTTTTTTTTTTTTGGCTCATGGCTTTGCGAATTACGCTCACTGTGTAATCACATGTGGCTATGGGGGATTCACCAGGTACTTCCCCATATTTATCTTTCCTTCTTGAATCAACTTTTTCACTTCATCTTTGAATATGAAGCAACGTTCAATTGGATGGGTGATGAAGCGGTGGTATGGGTAGTAGTTGGGTGCATCTATCCGATGCATTTCTTCTTCCCTTTTTGGCTTGGGCAGAACAATTGTTTTTTTGCTCATGCATAACTCGAAGAGTTCTTTGGTCTTTTCTTTTGGGAAGTATGGTCTATTGAGCTTTTTTGTCAGGGATTCAGTATCTTTAAAACTTATCCCTGTTTCTGCACCAGCAACTTTTTTTCCCCGAGAATCTTGTCTAGCTGCAAAGGTGGCCTCGGGAGTATTGTCGTGACTTTCACAATCTTTCCATTTGAGCACCATTCCCTCTCGGTACTGGGCTTCTGGTAATTTATTTAAGTCTATGATAAGTTTGCCATTCTTCTTTAGAGCACGGCTGCATTTTGGTCTTGGCTCCTCAAAGGATAAGGGCCTATTGATTCTGTCCATTGACAGGACTTCTGTCCATCATCTTGCAAGACCTTCCATTACTTGAGTGAGTTCATACTGCTGATGAGAGATTTGTCCCAGACTCACTTGAATCCCCTCCAGTGCGGCGATGATGGGCCCCTCTAGAGTGAAGGTTGCTAGAGTATATGATGGAGTTATCTTCTGCTCCAGTGAGATTTGCTGGTGAGAGAGTTGTATCAGACTCATCTGAATCTTCTCTAGTGTTGTCATGATAGACGCTTCTGGAGTGGAAGTCGCTGGAGCGTATGATGGTATTGTCTCCTGCTCCGGCGAGACTTGCTGATGGGAGAGCTGTGACATACTCATCTGAATCTCCTCCAGTGCCGCCACGATAGACCCTTCTGGAGTGGGGGTCGCTGGAGGATATGATGATACCACTTCCTGCTCTGGAGGGGCATCTATATTCTTATTTGTAGGCTCTTCTTCTGAGGAGTTTTCATCCATATGGATGACATTTGCTGCAAATGTTTGTCTGGACATTCGATGTGGCTGAGGCGGGTCTACCAGGTATTTTCCCATCTCCACGGCCCCTTCTCAGATGAGCATTTCAATTTCCCCTTTGCAGATATAACAATCCTCTATTACATGTCCTAACATACAATGGTACATGCAATAGTTGGGTTCATCTATTTTACCAACTTCTGCTGGCCTTTTTGGTTCAGGTAGCATCAAGAGATTGGCCCGCATGCAGACGTTAAACAACTCTCTTGTATGCTCTATGATGAAAGAGTAAGGCATTTTCCTTCTTTAATTAAGGGTGGCATATGATCCCCTTTTATTGGATGTTGAGGCATTTGCATTGTTCTTGCCCCCTGTATTCTCTACAGCCGAGGCAAAGTCTACGGCATTGACCTCTTCTGTATCCATATTTTGCTTCCCTGGGACTTTCCCCCAACGGAGGCAATGGTTGGATGGTCGGTGAAAAATATTTCGACCTCCGTCACAATGTTATTTAGCTGATCAAAGTTCCTGACATTTGCGCCAATCAACTTTTCACTTATTTCAGGCTTTAAGCCCCTTTTGCATAATCGCACCGCATCCTCTTGGGTCGGCGGATTGTCGCATTTCATGCAGAGGTTCCGCCATTTTTTAATATAGTCGGTGGCGGATTCATTCATGCCTTGCTTTAATGTCACCAATTTAGTGATGGTGACCTTTCGTTCCGACACCTTGAAGCGGTCAAGAAACTTTTTCTGCATTTCCTCCCAACTGCTGATAGAGTTAGGCTTCAACTTTGCATACCATTGTAATGCAGTGCCCGTGAGAGAGGTAGAAAAGAACCTCAGTAGATAGGCCTCATCAGTAGCCAGCTCTCCAAAGTCACTCATATAGTGGGTAATATGCTCCTGGGCCGAGCCTTCCCCGTCATACTTGGTGAACTTGGAGCACTTGTTGTGATATGGTGGGAGCTTCTTGAACATATGACGTACTGGGAATGGCACTTTGTATAAATCAAATGTGTCTATTCTGTCGTCTTGTTCTGTCATTTTGGCCTCAACAATTTACTCGATAAGATGCTTCTGCAATGCCGTAGCATTATCTACAGAAGCATGGGATTGCTGAGCATTATGATTGGGCTCCACAACCTGATCTTCTTGTATCTCATCAGAGTTGAAGTTGACCTCTGCAGCTTGCGGTCTTATCACCGTTGGCATAGGCACTACCCTTGGAGGTGATGCATTTACTGGGGGGACTTGAGCTATCCTTTGCTGCTCCTCCATCTTTTGTATTAGGCCATAGAGCAAGGCCCTAAGTTGTTGATTTTCTTGCTTCATCTCCTCCATAGTCTGAGGTTGTATTTAATTTTGAGGTTGTTTAGGAGCGGCTTCGATATCTGAAGCATTTGCCCTGTTTTCATCAGCTCCTCCAGTAGGATTGCTACTGCCAATTTGGAGTGGCTCTGCCCCCTGGCTTCTTCGATTCAGCAAGCGCATAGCCTGCTCCATTTAACGGGTTATGGGCCCGTCTCGTTGCATCAGATTGATAATATCATTTGGGTCTTCCGACAAGGAAAGTTGCCTGTTGGTGATACTGGAGGTGTAGCATGTGCATACCCGTATGCCATTCTTTGTCATTCTAGCAATTCTCTTCTTTTTGTGAGTTGATCGGACCAATGCACCCAATCGCTCGAGAACAGATGTCCGCTGTCGGACTTGCTCATGTGCCGTATAGGCACCTTTTCCCTTTTGAACTCGCAGGGAATAAGGTTAGGTAGCTGGGTTGGTTATCTGCCCCTCAGGCTCTGCGAGCTGTTGAGGTTGTTGTTCTGCTAGGGTGACCCTAGCCTGGCGAATTTTGCGGGCTTCCTCTTTGGTTACCCACATTTCCTTTATGTGGAGGCTCCTATCCTCCGATGGATTGCCCCCAACCCGAGGCATAAATTTGCCCCTATTCCGAGGCATGGAGTTGCCCCCTGCTCGGGGCGTAGCATTGCCCCCTGCTCGAGACATGGCAGGCTCTGGTGTAATTATTGGCTCTTGACGAGCAGGGGCTTTTGGAGTCTTTTTCTTCTTTTTGAACGTTGCCCCATCTTGGCAAGCTTTCGGTAGAATCCTGAACCGATTCTGGGCAGGAACTGTCGGGATATGATGGATCTTAGGAATGATGGGTTGCCCGCCATCCAGACGAATATGCGGG
Source organism: Zantedeschia hybrid cultivar (assembly GCA_030544215.1). NCBI lineage: Eukaryota > Viridiplantae > Streptophyta > Magnoliopsida > Alismatales > Araceae > Zantedeschia > Zantedeschia hybrid cultivar. The sequence continues at coordinate 51,407,575 of JARZZO010000009.1, forward strand.
TTCCCCACTCATATAGTTTTCCCCGTCCTGGATGGGCTTGCGGTTAGAACCTTCCGCTTTTGCCTTTTATTGGACGAGGAGGCTGGAGAGATGCTGATGGTATTGACGGCGAGCACTCGCCTACGTCGGCCGCCGTTGTTGCTTTTTCTGGCGCGAGAAGTGCACCTCTTCTTCTTCTTTTCCGGAACAAGCTCCGGTGTCGTAACGACCCCCAGAAAGTATGGAGATCCAATCACCACGGGGAAGTCCCCGAAGCATGTTGGCGTGGTTAGATATCCATACCGTGCATGGGTCGCCACCACAAGTGGGCCATACGTGACCCTTGCCGCTATCGTCGTCTTTTAAGCAGAAACTCGATCACCTGTATAAAACATGACAAAGTTAGTAGTAGAGTTGTGGTGAGGGCATCACCGGACGGAGAGATGAAGGGAAAGAGAGGTCCCACCGGGCGTGCCATCTGTTTGGGACCTAACCTAGCATGTCTCCTATCGAATTTGAGGAATCCGGTCGTATTTTAGGGTTTTTTTGTTTTATCTGGAGAAATATAGGTCGGTTTTATTTATTTTATTTATTGGACTATAAGAGCTTGGGATTAGCCCTCAGGGAATCCGGGACTTCGGATCAGGCGAAGATTAAACATGAAAAATATTATCTTAATGTACTAAATATTTACAAATAATAAATGTTAACGAAATCAAACGATCCTTACCTATGAAAAACATAAGTGAGTCCCTTAATATGGATAATAACCCGTAGATCCTTCTGATTCATCATCTGGTTGCTGTTGCTGGTATCCATAATAAGGTTGCATATGTTCCCTATATTCACCATAACTAAACAATGATGCAGCCAAGTCGAACATCCCTCTTTCAATCCCTCTTGGAGTATATGCTTGTTGACTTGATGAAATTCCAGAATCATGGTGCAAAGAAGTAGCATGAGGATAAGAAGAAGACCCTGACCCATAACTGCTACTGGGTGGATGGAATTGAAAGCCTTCATACTCTACTCGATCTCCCCAGCTATACATGCCTGCTTCTTGTTAGCTACCTCTATAACCTGACTGTTGTCCATACTGACTTTATGAATCATAATCTCCTTGACTTTCATGTTGTCCTCTCCCTGTGTCAATATATAAGGAGAAAGAAGGTGCATACACTCCGCCCCCGGTAGTAGCACCTGCAGCTGCACCAGCATCATCACTAGGAGACTCTGTCCCATTATCATCATCATCATCATCATCTTGATCATAATCAACAATTAACTTTCTTTTGACATTACTTGATTTTTTCTTTTGTGATGCCTGTTTTTGCTGGCTTTCTTTTCTTTCTAGATCTTTTTGCAAGTTCAATCGATTCAATAATCCTTTTCCTCGTGGTGTATGCCTCACATAAATTTGCTTCATCTCATTAATGGCAGGATCGTCTCTGGCAGCCAGATTAGTCCTCTTAAATGTAGATGTACTCCTTTTCAAGAATGATGGTGGCCCAACCATTCTAGGAGTGACTGGCCTAATATCTGATTCTGAGTGTCTAGCAGGCTCAAGCTCAGTATCAGGTGCAAATAAAGGCACATGCTCAGTCTGACTCTGATGCTCATGTGAAGGAGGAGGTGAATTTTCTTTTTGCCTTTTCGAGGTTCTTAACTCTGGATCTCTAGCAACAGCTCCATCTAGTATGCCTTCTGCCCATTCTGTATCATCAAGATTAAAACATGCAATGAAGCTTAATTATGCTCCAATTAATGTTTAATTTAAGTAATTAGACAAAAGCCCCAATTTTTAACCACTAATTAGGGCCAAAATTGGAGATTTCCCTTAATTAACCGTCGATCAACGCAATTGACAGCACACTCCTAGTTTAAAACATGCAATGAAGCTTAATTAGGCTTCAATTGATGTTTAATTTAAGTAATTAGACAAAAGCCCTAATTTTTAACTGCTAATTTGGGCCAAAATTGGAGATTTCCCTTAATTAACTGTCGATCAACACGATTGACAGCACATTCCTAGTTTAAAATATGCAATGAAGCTTAATTAGGCTCCAATTGATGTTTAATTTAAGTAATTAGACAAAAGCCCTAATTTTTAACCGCTAATTAGGGCCAAAATTGGGAATTTCCTCTAATTAACTGTCGATCAACGTAATTGACAGCACACTCCTAATTTAAAACATGCAATGAAGCTTAATTAGGTTCCAATTGATGTTTAATTTAAGTAATTAGATAAAAGTCCCAATTTTTAATCGCTAATTAGGGCCAAAATTGGGGATTTCCCTTAATTAACCATCGATCAACATAATTGACAGCACACTCCTAGTTTAAAACATGCAATCAAGCTTAATTAGGCTCCAATTGATGTTTAATTTAAGTAATTAGACAAAAGCCCTAATTTTTAACCGCTAACTAGGGCCAAAATTGGGGGTTGTCTATTTTACCAAGAAAATGAACGTAAATAATCTAAGAAATATTTACCAACTAAAAAATAATAACTACGTTAAAATATAAATCATACTTTCTTTTTTTCTTCCACCCAAAATGGTGAAAACGTCTCCGGAAAAGGATGAAAACATCTCCGGCGGCGGTGGCGGGTGGCGGCGGTGGTTCTTTCCCCTCCTCCTTCCCCTCCGTCCTCTCCTTGCCAGTTGCCAAAACCGAACCCCTCTGACAGATCTGTTTATGTGAGAGGGGACAGTGAGTGAATCACGAGCGTACCGGCCCGGTACAGTAATTTTTCATTTTTTTTTTTTTACGGTACCGGCCCTAAATGGGGGTACCGGTACCGGTCCGGGCCGGTACCGATACGTACCGGTACCGGCCGAAACTGCCATCCATGGTGCCACCGGTTTATCCCCCCCCCCCCACCGGTTAAGAACCGGTAGGGGGTGCCACCAGTTTGAGGAACCGGTAGGGGGTGCCACCCGTTTGAGGAACCGGTGGCCACCCCCATTCTCCTCCTCCTCTTTATTTTATTCCCTCTCTTGTTTGTATTAAATGAGGTGAATCCCATTTAACCCCCTCCATTTTCTAGTCATGTGGGAGGTTTTCAATAATGGAGGCCAATGATTGACCATTTAAGTCTTCTTTAGTAGAGAACCCACTAACATAGGGAGCCTAAATGGGTATTAACCCTCTTAAACAAAGGCCATTAATGCTCCTCTCCCCATTCTTTTTCTCTGCATAAATAAGAGGACCCCCCACCGGTTGGGGGGGTTTCTCTCTCTTTTTTAATGGGTTCAAGACCCCCCACCGGTGGGGGGTTCCATGGGAACCGGTGGGGGGGTTCTAGCCTTCCCCCTTTCTTTTTTTATTGCCCCATTAAAGGCCATTGATGGGGCTTTTAATTTTTTTTTTTCCTTCTTTTGTACCCTTCAGAAAATGGGTTCAACAAGGTGGCATAGGAGAGAAGAGGGTTTGTTGTACCAACAACAGTACACACAGCCCTTGAAAAGTTATTATATATATATGTGTATATATATGGATATATATGGAGAGAGAGGTGGGATCGGCTGCCACTGGTGTCAATTGCTTATTGTTCCAGCAAATGGAAACCGTCAGATCGTTCACATCCAAGGGAGCCTATAAAGATGGAAACTGTATATAGAAATAGGTTTTTTCTGAGGGTCTTTCTGAAATTATTGTTGTCTTTTCTTTTTTACCCTTGTGACTAATATGTGTTGTAGTCACAATTAGGGGCCTTTTAGACCCTTTGTATGTTATTGTCTTTTGCCTCAATAGGGTATAAATGAAACATGACGGGGACGGTCTATTCTCTCTGGCCGATCCTCTGTTTTTGGAACTCCAGTGCACCCCACTGCCATCTCTCTCTCTCTCTCTCTCTCTCTCTCTCTTGTTTCTTCCATAATTTTTCCTACATGGTATTAGAGCAGGGGAAGCAGCGAGGAGGTGAGGATCATCTGTTTGTGTGGCCCAAGCCATCCAGTCTCTTCCTTTGTCCTATCTAGCACCCTGTTTGGGATTTCCCTATTGTGCGGATAAGAGAAGGGCTCTTGGCTAGGCTGCATGATCTCTCTCCTCCCTTTTCGAGCAGTACTACTATCAGAGGGACTTTCTACACCCTGCGGTTGCACCTAAAAAGCCATAGGCATCCCCATTCTCTCTATTCGGTGCCCTTGTTCTATGGTTCCTTATGTGGACAGTATAGGGGCTTGCCGGTTGGGGCTGTTCGGTCTTCTCCTTCATCCTCCATTGCTAGTGGTCCTTTGAGGGGAGTCTCCCTTATCCAGCTATTGACCTATAAGGCCTCTCTCGCTGCCATGTCTTCTTCTCTCAACGACGCTACCACGACAGATGGAATGGATGCAGCAGAGGTGTGCACTCCGTTGTTGAAGCCATCGTGTAGCACCACGACCGAAAGTATGTCTCTGCAGATGACTACCAGAAAGTAAATGTAGACTAATTTTAGGCTTTGGTCTGTTGCCGTTTAGATATTTCTTGGCAGATATGGCAAGATGGCGTATATCACTGGGAAGATCAAGACACCTGATGTCAATGATCCCTCTTATGCTAAGTGGGACCTTGAGAAGAATCTTGTAATGGGTTGGATTTTGAACTCTGTAAGTCCTTAGATTCAGCAGTTGATTATGATGAAGCTAACTGCTCAGGCACTGTGGGAGCTTCTTGAGCAGATGTATGGGCACTGCTCATATGTTTCTCGCATATATTAAGTGACTGCTAATGTGCAAGAGATGAAGCAAAGATGCATAGGTATCACGACCTACTTCAGCCTCCTAAAGAGTAAGTGAGAGGAACTTGACTATTCTTTTGTGTATCAGTGGAGTTGCACAGATGACCAGCAGCAATATCTTCAATACATCTAACAAAATTGCATCTGTAAATTTCTTGCTGGCCTAAATTTTGAATATGAGTCCTTGCGTGAACAAATAGTCAGCACATAGCCGCTTCCTACTTTAGAACAAGTCTACTACAAGGTTCTGAATGTGGAAAGGCGTCGAAAGGCCATGAATGGTGGCAGCGTGTCTGCTGTTTCTCATGATTTAGGAGAATATTCAGCATTGGTCAGCAGTACTATAAGCCCGAAAAGGTGGCCAACCTTTCAGGAAGGAGAAAATTAAACCCCCTAAATAGTGCATTCACTGTGGTAAGGACAATCATAATGTGGAGAACTGTTGGGATCTCTATCCCAACAAGAAGCCGTTGAAGTACAGGAAAGGTGGGCAGACTGCAAAGGACAACATTGTTATGGCTCAACCCACTGAAAATTCTACCATGGATGGCAGTGTTTATACCTCCAAGTGTCTGCGTTATCTTCTGTTGATATTGGCCACCTACAATGGATTTTTCGCAATTGGGATTCTCTACACCTTTCACTTTAGGTACTTCAGGGGTGGCCTTAAGTGTCTCCTCCAGTTCTCTTTGTTCTCTATGGGTCATTGATTTAGGGGCCACAAATCATATGACTAGTATTCCTACTCACTTTTTCATGTATTCCTTGGGCTTTGGATAGGATAAGGTTACCATTGTCGATGGTACCCGTACCACTGTGGCAGGGAAGGGTACGGTTACATTGAGTTGTGGCCTTATCCTATCATCCGTTCTTCATGTTCCCACTTTACTAATAAATCTTTTTTTTTTTGTGAGTAATCTTACCAAATCCTTAAATTGTTTTGTGACCTTTTTTCCAACTCATTTTATTTTTCAGGACCTACGAACCAAGCAGATGATTAGGAATGGTCGTAAAGTGGGTGGTCTCTATCATCTCGAGCTTGGTGGGAGTGTAGTTGTCTAGTGTTAATAGTGACATGAGTGAAAAAAATATATATAGGCAGTCCAGTTGTGGCATAATCATTTAGGTCATCTATCTTTTAGGTCTCTTAGAGTTCTTTTTTCCGATCTTTTTTAGTTTAATAAGTATTGAGTCGTTGCAATACCACACATGTCAACTTACCTAGCATTGTTGAACAGCTTTCTAATATTCAATGAATAAAAATTTTATTCCTTTTCAACATGTTCATTCTGACATTTAGGGACCATCCCCTGTTCCTTATGTTTCTAATCATTGATACTACATCAACTTTATCGATGATTTTTCTCATTGTTATTGGAATTATATGATGAGGTCCCGTGAAGAGGTTCCACGGATTGTCCAAGTGTTCTGCAATATGGTTGAAGCTTAATTTGAGCGGTCTGTGAAAATTTTTAGGTCTGATAATGCTAGAGAATACTTCGAGAAGCCTCTCAATATTTTCATGGAGAATGAGAGCATTATTCATGAGTCCTTTTGTTCCTATCCACAACAAAATGGAGTAGTTGAAAGAAAAAATCGTCATTTATTGGAGACCTCTCGGGCACTTCTCTTGCAACATAATTTGCCAAACAAATTATTGGCTGATGCAGTGTTGACTGCATATATTATTAATTGCATCCCATCTCAGACACTTGGAGATATATCCCCTCTATGGTGTTATGCCCTAAACACCCTCTTTTCTCCCTTGTTCTTTGTGTGTTTGGGTGTCTTTGTTTCATTCATTGCCTTGGTCCAAGCACTAACAAGTTGGACCCCAGAGTTGTTCGTGGCATCTTCTTGGGGTATTCTCTAACTCAGAAGGGCTATAACTATAAGTGTTTTTATCCTTCAATGAGTAGGAGATGCGTGCTTAACGATGTTACGTTCTTTGAAAATGAATCCTATTTTCACTCCCACACCTCTCCTCGTAAGGAGATTGTTGATATTCCTTCTTCTCCTCCATTACCCATCTCTCTGTCAGGGAGCGAGATTGCAAAGGACACTACATCTGGATCTATTGGTCAAACACTGCCATGTGTGCCTATTAATGAGACAATATCGGAAGTTCTCACTTACTCCCGTCATACTTGGCAAAAGAAGAGACCTCCTGTGGATGCACCACCTCATGAAGCTGTTGAAGTTCCAGGTTCTAGTGCTGGCCCATCCATCATCTACTAGCCTGACCTTGACCTTCCTATTGCTATTCGGAAAGGTTCTAGATCGTGTGCTTGCCATTCCATCAGCAACTTTGTTTCTTATTCTCATCTTTCACCCTCTTATTATTCTTTCCTATCTTCCATCTCTTTATATCATGTTCCTAACTCTTATTTTGAAGCTATAAAAGATCCAAAGTGGATGGCTGCTATGGATGAAGAAATGCATGCCCTCAACAAAAATGGCACTTGGGAGTTAGTGGATATCCCAAAGGGGAAGAGTTCGGTTGGCTCTTGATGAGTGTACACCATCAAGTATAACTCTGATGGTATTGTGCAACAATCAGACCAGTAGTTCGGACATATGGTGTCGATTATTTGGAGACATTTGCTCCTATTGCAAAATTGAAGTCTGTGTGGGTCATTTTATCTCTTGCTGTCCAGTTTGGTTGGGGACTTCATCAATTGGATGTAAAAATGTATTTATTAATGGGAGACATGTAGGAAGAAGATTATATGTAGCCACCTCCTGGGTTTGCTGCCAGGGGAAGAGTTTGCAAGCTGCCAAAGGCCTTATATGGTCTCAAATAGTCTCCTCGGGCTTGGTTTGACCATCTTTAGACAGCCATGGGTCATTTTGGTTATGTTCAAGGCAATTCTGATCACACTCTATTTATGAATGAACTGATGGGCAACTTGCTCTGCTTATTGTTTATGTTGATGATATGTAATCACAAGGAGGAAATAAAAAAGTTAAAAGGCCAATCTTGCCAGGAAATCCAAAATCAAAGGTCCGAGTGAACTAAAGTATTTTCTTAGTATTGAGGTGGCTAAATGTCAATGTGGCATTTATATTTGTCAACGTAAGTATTCCTTGGACCTGCTGAAGGAGACGGGCAAATTGGTTGTAAGCCTGCCCATACTCCTATTGAAGCCAATCATGGTTTGTCCGACTCTGCAAGAGAACTGTTATCGGAGGCTGATAAGGGCATGTATAGTGCCTGGTGGGGAGATTGCTTTATTTGTCACTTGTATGACCTGACATCGGTTATGCATTCAATGTTGTTGTAAGTCAATTTATGCATGCTCCTCGAGTTCCTTATATGAAAGTTGTGGAGGGCATCTTGTGCTATGTCAAGTCTTGTCCGGGTAAGGGATTGCTGTATACAAGGTCTTGAATTTGAATGAAGAAGGTATTTTTCATGCCGATTGGGCAGGCTCTCGTGATGACAGACGGCCAACTGGTGGTTATTGTACTTTCTTTGGCTGAAACTTAGTGGCTTGGTAGAGTAAAAAGCAAATTGTATGTGCCCGATCAAGTGCCAAAGCAAAGTATCCATCCATGGCTCATGGTCTTTCTAAGATATTGTGGCTCATACTTTTCTTACAAGACCTGGGTGTTCAGGTTCATCTTCCAATGAAGTTGTACTGTGACAACAAGGTTGCCATTAGTATTGCCACCAATCCTATTCAGTATGATCAGACCAAACATATTGAAATTGATCGTCATTTCATCCGTGAAAAGCTTGATTCTAGGGAAACTCTGCTTGCCTAATGTTCAACTCTCTGATGTATTCACAAAGGGTTTGACCCGAGAACAGTTCAACTCCATATTGTCCAAGTTGTGCATGATCGATATTTATGCTCAGTTGAGGGGAAGTGTAGACAGAAATAGTTTTTTTTTAGGGTTTTTCTAAAATTATTGTTGTCTTTTCTTTTTTACCCTTGTGACTAATATTTGTTGTAGTCACAACTAGGGGCCTTTTAGACCTTTTGTATGTTTTTGTCTTTTGCCCTAATAGGGTATGAATAAAACATGATGGGGTCGGTCTGTTCTCTCTGGCCGATGCTCTGTTTTTGGAGCTCCAATGCACCCTATGTCCATCTCTCTCTCTCTCTCTCTTGTTTCTTCTATAATTTTTCCTACAGAAACTAATGAGTTGACGTGCACTCTTGTTTGCTAGAATACCGAAATATTGGGCACACGAGATCTCCTCCACTCGCGATTCCCCTCTCTGCCTCTCCGGTAGTTTCCACCTTGCTTCTTCTGCTGGTTCCTGTGTCTCCCTGCAACATGAGGTGTTGACCTCCACCTCCCTTCTTCCTACCTGTAGCTTTCACTTCTCTTCAGACCTGGTAGTACAAGCCTACTCTGCCGTCTATATTCCTTCTGACCCTTGCTCACTGTAATAAGGCCAAGAATTTCTTCAGCCGCTAGAAAGAAGATATCTATGTAAGAGACTTGGAGTGAGTGAGTTTAATATCAAGTTATTTACAAGGGCCACCTAGGGTGACCAGCCCCTCTGACTGCAACTTATAGAATATGTGTTGCCTATGTTCAACTTGGATAGTAATGTGTTGCCTATGTTCATCTATCCAATCCAATCTTGAAAAGATCCAACGTCCTGATAATGTATATTAGACCCAAGAATTATTTGCTCAGGCACGAACCACTGCTTCTTCATGATTGTGACTGACACGATCTTATCAGATTAACACATTTAGGTAACTCCCACTTTAGAAGCAGGCAATTACCATGACTCATTCGTTTATTGTCTTGTGCTCTGTTTTCAACTGTTACCAATTCAGAGCAGATGAAAACATTGTTGTGCATCCTAAATTTAGCTTATTTTATGTTTCTTGTTCATTTACGTTAAGGATAAACTGATGACAGTAGTGTTTCGCTACTTCATCCATATTGTAATTTTGTTTGTTACTGACTAGGATCAACTGGTCCTGCTCTTGCCCATCCAAGATATCCAATCGCTGCGTTGAGGCTGTTGAGAGGTGAAAGGAGAGAGACATTCAGGATTAAGAATGGGTAGTCAGACTGTCGGCTGGTAAGAGAGGGTCCTCCTTGATGGATGTGCCACTGTTGCTCATCCTGGTTCCTCCCATTGTTGCTGCTGCAGCTGCAGAGAAGGGGGAGGATAAAGAAGGTTTGTATTGAGAGGAGTTCGAGTTCGCCAGGAGAGAGAGGGAAGGCGTTGGAACTGTGAAGACTGTTTGTTAGTCAAACACAGTTCCCATCACTGTTTTAAAAAGTGGCTGCCTAGACGATTAGGCGGCCCGCCTAGGTGCCTCGGGTGGGTTGGCTGCCTTGAAGGTTTCCTCCTCGGACTTTTATTGACAGTTTTGTTTCATTAATTTTCCTCCCTCATAAATATGTAATTACCTAAATGTCCTTGATAATGCATTACATAGCATGTGTTGCATCTGTAGATGTTGGATATGACTAGAAAACTTATAATAACAACTTAAAGATTTTTCTATAGATATCAAACTTGCCTCATTGTTTGATGTTTATTCCTGGTTAGACTTACGATTAGAGGAGGCTACATTAAGTCTACGTCAATAAATAGGGAAAGCATCAAATTGAATGATATCCTCATCCCTTTTCTAACATTGTATAAGGTCATAATTATTCCGTCTTTCAGATTAATGTACAGAAAAAAGTCCCCAAATGTAATGGTGCATAAATATTGTGTAAAATGTTAAAAACTAACAAAGTAATCGCTTCATGAATGGGGCGCCCGCCTCACCGACTAGGCAGTCTGCCTAGGCTGCAGGTGGTTCTTCCTCCATCTTGGCCTGTCTCGGCATTTTTAAAACATTGGTTCCCATCTTTAATAGGCCCCGTTGGATGTGAGCAATCAGTCGGTTGCCATTCGGTGGCCACTGTTGGCAGCTTATATATATATATATATATATATATATATATATATATATATATATATATATATTCATATATATAAAATAGTAGTGCTACTATACGGCTTTAACATCTAGTACAGTTTGGCCGTACAACTCCCCTCAGCCATCTGATCAGGCAAAAAAGAAATAAAAAATTGTGGTGCTGATTCATGGGGGGAAAGGGTGCATGGGTGGAGGGAGAGAAGATGGGCTGCTGGTTGCCGATCCAGTGGATAGTATGTTTCCTGCCCAGCGCGGAGTGTTCCGGCGCTGGGCGGGAAACATGCAGACCCATCCGATTTGCATCTGCTGGAATATGGCCAGGCAGTATCTAGGCCCTTGGCCGTATTCCAGCATATCTCTCTCTATATATATATATATTATACATATATAATGTATATGAACATATCCAGAAGCAAGGGAGGAAATTATGGAAGATGAGCTAAAGTTTGTTGTACTTGTTCTTATTCCTGGCACGTGCATATTGGAATTTGAACTACATACTTTATGAGGAGAGGAACATATCTGGGTATGACAGAACAGGTTGTGGAAGATAATGAAAATTCATCTACTTGTGCTCATTTCCGATGCACATATTGGATGTTGAACTGTTTACATTTTTGCTAATTACTTGGACTCCGGATAAGCAATATGACTGTCATTGTACTGCGATAAAAAACTGTATCGTTGAGAGATATGTGGAATAGCCATTGTATGTTGTAGTTCAAAAGGTCAATTTTTACTGAAAAAGATGTACATTTCTTGATACATGCATATTGGATGCTAAACTTCATGCATTACAATTAGAGGATCATATCCAAGAAAGGAGGAACAAATCAAGGAAGGGTAGAGTTTCATTTACTTGTGGGTGTTTCTGGAACAAACACCACCTCTTAAAAACAGTTGACTATTCATAACTCTAAATATGCATGTTTTTTATTTGGTGCTGATTTCTCTTCATACTTCAGGGATATGCTGCTGGGAGTGCCATTCCAAGTCCACAAAAGAATGTGGATAAAGAGTTCCTGAAGAAGTATTGGGCAAAATGGAAAGCAAGCCACGTTGGTCGCTGGTATTTGTCACTTGCCCATATATGTCGAACGTAATTTATGAATGGTGTTTTTGTAGGTGAAATGGTGGTCTTTTGTTTAGTTGAGTTAAATAGGGATTTTTCTTCATGGTGCTTTATATTTTTGTCTGTTCCAAACAACGATAGAAGATGTTCTTTTCCATAACTAGACGTGTTGAAGAGAAGTATCACTGGGACTCTTGTAATGCCATTGTACATTTTCTTTTGAGAAAAATGGTGGATGTCATGCTCCAACGTTGGTAGATTTATGATGCTATGTCACTGTCATGAATTGAATATCACACTTAAATTTTGCTGATACTTTCTCTGAAGTCCTTCAAAATGGTGACATGAAACTTAACAAATAAATGTCATTCAGAATTCTAACGCTTTAGAATTTCAAGGTAATGAAAGAGTGAACAAATAATTCATCAAAAATTTAAAGAATGGTTAAAGAACTTCCTTGCACCTTTTATTATCAAATAATAAGCTACAAGATGATGGTTTTCAAATTAACAAGATAAAATCAATCATCAGAATAATCTGTCTATAGTTCTGAGGAACGTGAAGACTGTGTTATGGTTAACACCAATCACTGAATACTGAAGCTAAAAAGGGTCTTGTTAGAATTATCTTGTCAGCTTAATTCATTAGTCAGTGAATGCCTGAGCACCTGCTACGATCATCATTTTGCCATGTAGCTTGCAGCACTATCCTAGGTGTTTTCTAGAGAGCTATATGTTAGCACAATTGGAGGGAAATTTTAGCACGACACAATCTTATACAACTATTGACCCTTGCAGGATACTGTATTCATTATGCACTCCTTGCAGGATCCTGCTTGCTTCTCATAGTCTCATTTGCATTGCCACTTGATTGGTTTTGGATGTCAAGGGAGTTTCCATGGCTTCCTCTGGCAGCACAGGTGATGACCACAGGATTGTTTTGGATGTCAAGGGAGTTTCCATGGCTTCCTCTGGCAACACAGGTAATGACCAGAGGAAGCCTGTTCCTTCCCTTGTTGCCATAGCTCTCTCTGACTTTGCTGAACAATTTCCTGACCGTGAGAACCTTTGAGCTCCCCATCATCATCTTGCCTCCATTTCTCTTGCCGGCCTACACTGACCACGCCATAGATTGAGGTCATTCCTTCATCAACCAGATAAGCTTGCTGTTCTCTAGAATGACATCATGATTCTCATTGTGTCCATCACCTTCCACTTCCATTACGGTTGAAGCCCTGCTGTTGACAAATGCTAGACGCCTGTCAAACAAGGCCAAAAGAGTGGGCTTGCTATTTGGAAGATGAGATGTCTAAACCATATTGCTGCAATAGTTAAAGAAAGAACCATAAACCAAGTGACAGCTGCCTATGCAAGCGACACAATAATAAGAGTATGATGAACACAAAGTGGCTTTTAATAGAAGCAATCATCTTCAAACACTTGTTAGTGGCAGCTGTTATGAGAGGAAATTTCAAAAAATGATTTTCTTTTGTGTCTAAAATATCCTTCTCTCCAAAATCAGTATATATGTTGAAGAATAATAATTGTATAAGGATATCTTTCTTCCTAGAAGTGCATATAAAGTACATCCATCTAGAATGAAGGAAAAGCTAGCAAGTGCAAGAGAGCTACTTGATCCATCTGAGGAATAGAACATTCTACCATGATTTTCATTCACATTAGTCGAGAAGAATAGTGCTAGCCTACTATTCCGCTTCATATCCTCAAGCTCTCCACTCTTTGCAATCCAATAAGCAACAGCTCGTGGGCTTTACTCTTTGTCTCGTTTATTTGTCTTTAGTTGTTGGGTTGTTCTACTAATGTATTCATTGCACAATTAGCCTACTAAGAGGCTTATAACTATTACATTTATTTCATTGTACTTGGGTACTTTTCCTATAGGAAGAAGTCTACCTAACAGTAGTGTATTAAGGATGGACATCAAATCAGCTTGTATGTTAGTGGCATGCAAAGGTTGCCATCTTGCATTACGCCTTACTTTTTTCTAGCGGGGGAGGGGTCGAAGAGAACAGATCTCGGTTAAATCTTGGGCATCGGGACTACACACACACACACACACACGCACACACATATATATATACAGTAGATAGATAGATAAATATACACACACACACACAAAAGAATGTTATGTTCGCTCTCAACTTTGGATGGCAGTATCGGCCGATACCGATACATATCGGTAGCGGTGGGTATCAATACCAATAAGGGGGTACCCTGTACTTGTCTTTGTAGTTATTAAAAAATAATAAAATATTTTTTTATTAATTTTTTATTGGCCAGTATCAACTGATATGGCCAATACCGATACATGGTGGGTACCGATACCGAGATTGCCATCCTTGATCTGAACATCTTCTCGAAAGGCCAAAGAGAAGAGATCTCGGGGAGAGAGAATGACGACGAGGTCATGGTCATCTTATACTCTTCAAATAAAACCTTTGAATTTTTATACATGTAGCCATTCAATATGATGAAATTAACACAATCTTAGCAAGAAAATGCAAAAAGCATGTTTACACATACATTGTATTACTTTTTCAATCTCAACGCCATCTAAATGTGCTAGAGAACTCCTCATCAATTGTTATACTCATCCCCTTCTCTATCAGCCTTCTCAGCTCCTTCTCCACCTCTTTTTCTCCTCCTCCTCCTTTCCATTAGTGTTCCTCTGTTACCCTCATATTCTTGATCTCAGTCAAGATTTGTCTCAAGACACTTGGGGAGATAAAGATTCTGGAGAGATCTCGGAGGGGATGACAAACCATGGTGGCAGGAACCATATCAACTTGTGTATTAGTGGTAGAAACCGGATCAATTTGTATTGATGGTAGGTGCTGGATCAGCTTGTGTGTTGGTGGCTGGTATCAAGGAAGGTAGAATCGGATTGGGCCTCAGAATTGGCAGGTCCCAATCTGATCCGGGTCGGGACCAGATCGGCAAGATCAGCCGATCCAAAGGAAAAAGGTCGGTCATCAGATCAGCTTCAATTTCATTTTAAAAATAAAAAAATGGAAAAATAGAAAAATCAAGAAAAAATAAGAAAAAAAGAATACCATGCAATAAAAATCAAATCCGATGAAATAATATGGAGTTAAAAACATTGGCCTGCATTGGGCTGATTCAGACCGATACATGATTGGTTTTGGATTGATTTAGGCCAATTTTGTCTAATTTTCTTTCTTTTTTTCTACACTTTCCATGGGAGGATCAGGTTTCTCCCTTGAGATCGGATGGCCAAGTGTCGATTCTGATTTGTATCAATCAGCCGATTCTGTGAACCATGGCAGGTATTACATCAATCTGTTTTGTATGCAGGACATCAAATCAAACATGTGTGCTAGCTAAGTTCATCTATGAAATCACGTGTGTTTTCTTGAGGACTGGATGTAGGCTTGAGGACCTAAGTAGGAAAAACATCTTTGTGCAATGTATATTATGTGGTTGTTTCATCTCTTCGATCGACTGCAACAAGATTTATAAATGATAAGTTTATTTTGCTGGATATTCGTGCATTTTGTAAAGTAAAATCTAATAGTCCAATGTTGCATAGGTAAGTGGGCCAAGAAGCGCCACAACTAAGTGCTAGCTATGGCCCCTTGTTGAGGCTATGCTCAAGAGGAGAGATTCAAGAAATTAAGTTCACTTCCTTAGAATCTCTTGTCTTGCAGATTTCTTCTAAGGAACTATAGATCTTCCCTCGAGGTCCTTACAAATGGAAGGCCAAGGTCCTATTTATAAACTCTCGGCTAAGTTTCTTGGCCCAAAAGGGTTGTGCCAGGTTGCACACTCTTATTGGCCTGCACATCTCACTTGGCTTATGACACCTCATGATTTGCCCCCTTTTTCGAGCTGTGATTGGTCCACCTCGTGATGACATGGCACTGATGTGGCACTTCATGGCGCTTGCATGGTGCCTTCCCATTGGTCTCTCCCTTGTTTTGAGCCACAAGATTGTCCCATGGCATTGATGTGGCCCCAACTCGGTACTTATGTGGCAAAGCTCAATTAGGCCAACTATATACATATGAGGCGACCATTGGCCCATAGGGGGCCATTGTTTGTTGCAAACAGCAGCCTCCGTGCGGGGGTTGAAAAAAAGTTATTTTTCTGTTCTTTTCCCTCTAAGAAAAATGTGTTTTTCTATTTTTTGAGGTCTGAGAACTTTGCATTTTCCCGTAAACTTTAAAGACTTTTCAAGACATCCCCATGTTTTCAAAATTGCTTTTATGGCCTACCTTTTTTATGGTATCACCGGTCTCATGAGAATGGGCTTTTGTTTCTTCATTGGCAATTTTATATGGATTATCTGGATGGGAAGATACTGGCATGAGAGTTCCATTCTTCGTATCCTTTTTCTATGTATTCATAGTACTATCCACTTTCAAGAAAGGTGAAAAAACCTTTGAGTACTGCTGGTGTGAAGGCCCACACTAGAACCGTCACCTACGGTTATGTCGGTTTTGGGATCTATATAAGTAAGAGTAAAGAAACCAACGACACACAAGAAGTAACAATTAAATGCACCAGGATTTTTCTCAAAACTGAATATATCCATTAACTTGTGTTATGTATATAGCTGAGATATATGACATATCCCAAAAAGAGAGGCCAATACAAAAATAAAAATACATCTATGAAACTGATAGGGTCGTTCGCAGGCTAGCTCCTGCCCAATAGCTCTAACTACTCCTACTACATCTAATACCTCGCGACCCTGCCACCCACAAGAAAAGGGCGGCAATGAGTCATATGGCTCATATAGGATCCTTCCTGATCCTTGCCATTCTCTACAAATTACAAATCAGAAACTACACTAGTAGAGAAGTAAACATGTGTGATTCATGTATTAAATAAATTATGATTACATGAAGACAATAACTATTTAAGCAATGCATCTAGGCAACCTACTACTCTACTAGCGAAACTGGAGAAAACACAAATCGTAACGCAAGATAGTCATGCACTATATGCACTTTTGATATTATAATCAGATAACATGATACTGCTAAGAAAGTTAACGGACAGGCTTATTTCTCAAGAATAATTAGGTAAAGGATGAATTAAATTGAGTCATGAGAGTTTTACAACATTCTATTTAATCACTTTGTATACTCTTGACTTAACCTAATTAATCCAAAAGTGACAGGGGCACCAATAACACTAGTCACAGTCATACACCTCGGTAGAATGAAACTCAACTAGGCACTTGCCTGTCAACTTTACAAGGTGCTATTGCCACAATAGGTGAGACAAGTTCATAGGACTAGTTGGCGTCGATGGCTCGCGAAACCATGACGTTCAAAAATAGACTACGTGTGCACACAAATGAGTATCTCTCGTTATCCTAGTTAAGTAAGCTGAGATTAAACCCATATCTCTTGGTTATAAAGGCTGTCCGAGGTCTTGACGTACTTGCCGGTCTTATAATTGGATTGACTTCTCGACCCTCACCTTGACAAAGGTCTTGATTTTAATAAATAGAGAACGACAACTAGTGTGAGGCTTCGCTCTACCTTAAATGACAAGTAACAGTCTTACAGTTATAAGGTCTTACGGTTGTACGATTATACGGTCATTTGTAATTCGTTGAGAATGGCAAGGATCAGGAAGGATCCTATATGAGCTATATGACTTACTGCCGTCCTTTTCTTGTTTCATTTTGTTTCTTTTGGGTGAGAGGGCCGCAAGGTGTTGGACGTAGTAACAGTAGTTATAGTTATTGGGCAGGAGTTGGCCTGCGACAAACCTTGTCAGTTTCATAGATGTACTTTTATTTTTGTTGAATCTTATTAGTCTCTCTTTTTGGGATTTGTTGTGTATCTCAGCTGTGTGCATAACACTGAAGTTAATGGATATATTCAGTTTTGAGTTAAATCTTAATGCATTTAATTGTTACTTATTATGTGTAGTTGCTTCGTTCAGTCTTACTTGTACAGATCCCTAAACTGACATAACCATAGGTGAAGGTTCTAGTGTGGGCCTTCACAATTGGTATAAGAGCAAGGTTTTGCCGGTCTATAAGGTTAGAGTGTTGAATGGTAAAGCTCAATAGGATTTGAAACTCGAATGGTACATAGCTGTATGTCCTTGATCTTGAAGTTAGATTCGACTCTAACTCCATTATTCCCTCATAGAATGCAGATGGCACGCAGAACTAGGTCTCAGCGTGCCAGATGGGAATTGGAGATTGAACCTATGGAGTAGGATGTGCAGGGCGTGCAACATAATTTGGAGGAAGAAGAGGAGGAAGTGGAGGAGATGGAAGAAGAAGTGCATCTCCAACCAGCGTGCAGAGGACATAGGGATTAACCACGAGAAATGAAAGAACTAGAGCCTGATGTTTGGTTCAGGAGGGCTTACCATCGCAGAACATTGGTAGAAGGGAAGGAGCGTATGAAGTGTCCTATGTAGCTTGAGCGTTCTTGAAGCTTAAACTACTTACCTTTAAAGGTTGTAGAGGTCTAGAGGAAGCAGAGTATTAGCTATAAGAGATGGAGAAAATCTTCACAGTTTTAGACTGTCCTGAGAGAGTAAAGCTAGCGACCTTTTTGCTTCAAGATAGTGCAAATAAGTGGTGGCAGACTGCGAAAAGAGTCACATTTAAGAATATGACACCCAGTCTAATAACCTGGAACTGTTTTAGTGAAGCTTTCAATGAGCAATATTTTTCATTCCTCATTCAACAAAGAAGGGAACAAGAGTTTATAGATTTACTGCATGGAAGTATGTCAGTTCAAGAATATGAGCGAAAGTTTATAGAATTTAGAAGGTTTTCTCCACACATTATAGAAGAAGAAAGAGAAGAATCAAGTAGTTGAATTGGGTTTGAGGGACTCAATTAGAATGAGGAACACACCTTCAAATGCCAAGTCATTGGCAGAAGCTGTTCAGGATGCCTGTGTTGTAGAGGAAGAATATGAGAGGTGGTCCAGCAAGCAAAAGAGGAAATGTGCAACGTCATTTCGAAGAGGGAAACAAGGTGCATCATTAATGGGTGATACAAGCAAGAAACCAACCTTCAAGAAATTTCAACAAAAAGCTCAAGGAAAAGGAGGACGGGGATTACAACTGATGAGATCCTTCATTCAGCACCTATGAACCAGAGCGTCATTATGGCAAATCAAGAAGACATCAGGTGCAATAGGATCCATCCGTCGAAGCCTATTTAATACTCATGTCCGAGTAACCCCACTGAACCAAGTTTCTGAGTCCGCCACTGCTATCTAGAGCCATGAATTGTTTGGAATTCGTAAGCCCTGACCCTTGCCCTTGATATATAATTCCGCTGCTGAGAAAGGCAAATTTTGAGAAATATGCCCACGATCTGACTAAGCCTAGAATAATCTATATGGTTATTAGCTATCATTTACCGTTGAAGTCGTATTTGATTATGTTGACATTTATAATGATAACGTCCAACTTCATCATATGACAGGTACAAGACCAGGCTTCTTAGCGTGAACATTACAAATGGTCAGAAAACACCATGGTTTGCCTATTCAAACTGACTCAGATGAGTCGATCAACTTCGTTTAAGAAATTCTTTGAGAGCTTCAAATGACGTGGACTTACTAACCCGAGTTTATACCATACATGTTGATTCAAGTCAGCTAAGCTTAGTAGACCAATCTAGCTGTGAACAAACTCGTTGAGTAGGACCGAGTTGAGACGAGTCGTCTCAAAATTTCTTGAACCAAGGAACCCACCATATAACGCTTTAAAAAAAAAACCCTGGACTTCAAGATATGTTCATGTGATCTTCCTTTGATTATATATTCAAGCAACTAATTATAAGGGACCCATTTGGAAGGGAAGCCTTTGAGTGATAAAAGAAAACCATTATAAAACCCCAAGGCCCATAAGGGAACCAAGCCCTTCCTCCCCTTAGGATCCTCCCATACTGCATGATAACCAGGACCCCTTCTTTCCCAACACCATCATTCCCCTCCCCCTCTCCTTTCCTCACCCCCAACAAGATTCTCCTCCATTGAAGCCTATTTAAAATTTTATGAAAGATTTCATGTATGTCAAGAATGTCCAAAGTCCAAATCCACCAGAAACTTCCTAGTAAAAGTCTTTTGCTTCTATGTTTCTAAAGTTGGCTAAAAGCTTTATCATTTTTTTTTTTTTTATGGGGTCCCACCATCCTTGCTTTGCCCTTGATTGATGATGCATATCAGGTAGAATTTTAATTTGTACAACTCACAATGGCAACTTTGTGAGCTATCCTGAAGCTGGCAACAATATGCTTAACTACCTGATTCTGCCTGTTTTCTAGCTTCTGTAAGCATGCTATGATTATTTGTGGGTTTTCACCTTCGTACTGCAGTATTAGAAATCTTCTGTGTTAGAACATTTTTGATAACTACAGTCAATTTTGACTGTGAATCCTATTTAATACTCATGTTGCATAGTCTTACTATTTCTTTCTGTTTCAGTCATGCAATGCCTCATATAAAATCATATACTCGATATAGTGGTCAAAAGCTTGCGTAAGATCTGTCTCTCTACCTTCATTTCCTGTCATTTCATTTGACAATAGGACTGATTTGGCTTCTGAAACAGATGGTTTCTTCTAACTTCTGCAAATCTTAGCAAAGCAGCTTGGGGAGTACTGCAGAAGAGTAATTCCCAACTCTTCATCCGTTCTTACGAGGTAATCATTGGCTTAACACTTGGGATCTCATAATCTTGCAAACAGACAGGATTATTCAAGCAACTTCCTCTCTTATGCAATTTTTCAACCTGTGAAATTATTTCAAGTCAACTAAAGTTGGTAAAAGTTAAACATCGAATACTTGCAAAGAATTATACTTTGAATCAGGAGCCAAAGTTTCATTTTACCTTTGGCTTCCTCCAATAGAAGTTTGGTAAACAGATATGTATTTGATAAACATCAATCACTAGCAGAGATTATTAGAACGGAAATATCAATTTAAGAAACTCCAGTAGCGAAAGATAATAATGAGTAAAATGGTCTAAATGTACATTCTGATCCAGCGACTACACTACCTTATCTAACACACACTCTGCTTTTTATTAATTTATGTTCTGCCATGAGTAATTCAATGATTTATATCTTATTTGACACTTTTGCTTTCTATAAATTTTATGCCCTGTGTTTGGTAATTAAAATTGTTGTAGATGAATGATTTTTATTTTGGGATGTTTTCATTAGAAATGTAGCATTATTCATTAAGAGACTAAGTGGTTTCAGTGTATTAGGTATAGGTATAGATTATACTAATAAACAAGGTGTTGTATCGGCATGGATCCGGTTGGATTTGAGCCAGTCCGATCTGATCCTGTGCCCTGATCCTCTGTTCCTCAACTGGGATCTAGATCGGATCGCCCAATCTGTGGCACGGATTGGCCAGATCGGTTAGATCAGCTTGGATCGGCTGATCGGGGTCTATATAAACCTTCGAAGCCCATTCCCCATTCCCACCAACACTCATTCACATTTCTCTCTCTCTCTCTCTCTCGCTCTCTCAGCTCTTATTTTCTCTCTAATGGCTCTCCAAAGCTCTCATTTGGTGTCATTGAGCTTTGAGGGGTTGCTCTCTATCGCGATTGGTGGCATTGGGTGGAGATATTTTTTTCTTTCTTAGTCTCTCTCTCTCTCTAAAACGCTCCCTCTTTACTCCCATTTCTAACTCTACCTCTCTCTCTCTCTCTCTCTAATATTCTCCTAGTTTAACTTTTCAAGTTTCTATCTCTCATTTTTTGCATTGTATTTTTAAGTCTCTCTCACTCTCTCTGTCTCCCTCTCTCTCTCTCTTTATTTTTTCTCAATTTTTATGTGTAAAGAAGGATAGGGGTACTTAGGCCTTTTTCCTCTTTTATTATGTGTTGTTTTGTTCTCTTAGTGGTGCGTCCTATTTTAGTGTGTAACAGGGGCATTTATGTCATGTAATATTGTAGGTGGTTGCCCTACATATTTTTATGAATAACAGTGTGGTATGCGGCTGTGAGATATTAAGACTCTCAAAGTTGACAACCAGGTTTCTTCCTCCGATAGTTCTATCTTCCTCCTCTCTCTTGTGCTGCTAGTTTTTTCATGGTATCAGAGCCAGGTTAAGAAACCCTAACCCTGTTATTGTAGCACGATGTTGTAGCGACAGTACTGTAGCCGCGGCACTGTAGCAGTAGCGTTGTAGAAAGGGTTTGCCTGCGAAGGAGGAAAAGCATCACCTGGAGGTCCCTGCTATCACCCTAGGGTTTCCATCCAAGAGGGAAGCCATTGATGCTGTCGGCTTATGGTTTCCATCCAAGTGAGGGGCTAGCGGTGCTGCTTTGGAGGAGTTGTCACTAGCATCTGCCCTCTTGCTCTGTCCAGCCATAGAAGGGTGTCGCGGCTGCTACTGGACCTTCTTCCAGTAGCCCTAGAGAAGCCGAACAGCGATCGTCTACCTCTCCTCCCTCTTCTCTTTCATTTGGTTGGGGTGCAGGCACTCCTGACCTAGTTTGATTGGGAAGGCATCTTCTCCCTAATTTGGTGAGTGATTAGCGCCTCCCAACACTCCATTGGATTACTTAAGACAGGGGGAGTATTCCATGGCTGACCAACAGTCCTCCTCTATGTCCAATGCTACATCCGAAGGTGCTGGTGGTGCTATTGGAGGCAAAAGCACAGTGATATCCAGTCATGAACATCACGTGCTTTAAATAACTCCATTCAAGCTGAACAGAAAACAACTATGTTGAATGGGCAGCTTCAGTAAAGATGTACATTAGGGCAAAGGAAATCTGATTATATTAGTGGAAAAATTGATAAACCAGATGAAACAAGTGCTGAGTATGACGACTGGGTTGAACAAAACAGCATTGTAATAACCTAGTTGGTGAACTCAATTGAAGATGCTCAAAGGAAGTTGATTATGAGGAAAGAGACAACAAAGGATAAGTGGGACTTCTTATTGAAGATGTATGGTAAGAGGAAAAATGCAGTTCCTGTCTATCAACTGGAGAATGCGATCTATGGAACTAAGCCAGGCACACTCTCTGTAACATGCTACTTCACTATCCTACAAACCCTTTAGGATGAACTCGATCATTATGATGCAGATGAGTGGGAAACTGTAGCGGATCATAGCCGACACTTAAGTTTATCCAAAAGGGAAGAGTTTTGAAATTTCTCGAGGGCCTAAATCCTTAGTGGGAACCTCTAAGAGGGCAGATTTTAAATGAGATCAGCATCCCATCTCTAGATGAAATGTATCAGAGAGTGTTGATTAAAGAAAATA
This sequence comes from Zantedeschia hybrid cultivar, assembly GCA_030544215.1. NCBI lineage: Eukaryota > Viridiplantae > Streptophyta > Magnoliopsida > Alismatales > Araceae > Zantedeschia > Zantedeschia hybrid cultivar. The sequence goes on from JARZZO010000009.1 coordinate 51,430,527, forward strand.
AGAGGGAAGCCATACCTATTGATGCTCAAAGTATGGGTGGACAGAATATTGGTGACCACTCAGCTCTGGCCAACAATGTTACAAGGGCAAAGAGGGGCAATAGCAGCCTTACAGAAGAAGATGGGAAAGGGAGTAGGAAGTGCAATCATTGTGACAGACTGAATCACTTGGTAGATGACTGTTGGGAGCTCTATCCAAATAAGAAGTCCCTTAAGTTCAGAGGCAAGAAAGGGAAGAGACCGACGAAGGGGAATGCAGCTGCAAATCAAGTTTCCTCTACTGATGATGGATCTTCTGATGCCCTTGTGTTTGGACTTAAAGGTCTATCCTCAACTGATATTACAAACCTACAAAAGATTTTATCTCAGCTTGACACTTCTACTCTGGCTTCCAATTCCATGGGTAAGTCTAGTGTTGCAAGGGTAGCGCTTACTACGACTTCCCAACCAGCCAACCGTACTTGGATCATTAATTCTGGAGCCATTGACCATATAACTAGTAACTTAAGTTTCTTCTCCACCTATTTTATAATGACCCAATCAGCGAATTGGCACAACAACAATTGTGCTAGTTGATAGACTTCTTAGGAGGTCACCCATCCCCTTACTACTTCCGGCTAAGCACGCTTAACTACGGAGTTCTTTACAAGAACTCAGCTAATATTCGAAAAGGTGTCTCGATTTTTGAAGATATAACTTAGCTATATTTGAGAGGTATTATGTTCCACCCCCTTAATATAGGCGACGTCCTCGTCGCAGCGTTAGATGGGACTTTAGAGGTGGTGCCCACATGCTTAAGAGGTGGCTCCCACCATATAACTTCTCATTATGGCATTATGTATTGCCATCCCACGGGCTCATAGTGCAGCATTTTATCGTATGTAGCATATAGTTCCCACACTTCTTGTTAGCTCGTGGCTGTGATACTATTCTGGAATGCCCTGTACTCCAACCATCGAGGAATTGTCCGTATTGGCCAAAAGGCCTCACGGTCCTTTTTAGAGGTAATTGGCTCTAGAGCAAGGGCTTCCTAGGAGGTCACCCATCCTAGTACTGCTCTCACCCAAACATCCTTAACTACTATAACACCTCTCAAATATACAGATAAGTTCTATCTCCAAACATCGATGAGTCTTTTCGAGTATTGGCTTGGCTCTTGTAAAGAACTCCGTAGTTAAGCGTACTTAGCCGGGAGTAGTAATGGGATGGGTGGCCTCTTAGGAAGTCTATCAATTAGCACAGTTGTTGGGCCAGTTAGCTAATTGGGCCGTTACAAATGGTATCAGAGCAATTCTCCTCGGTGTGAGGGCCACACTAGGACCTATTATGTATCTCAAGGCCTGGTTACCCTTGATCCGACAAGGAAGTGTAACCATGTAAACATGGTTTGCCGTATCGTATTGGATCGGGCCGACTCCTATGAGTCGACTCGTATGTAGACGAGTCCGAGTCGCTGGGACATTATAAAAGGAAAAAGATTATAAAAGGAAAAGGCTTGAAATATAATATCAATTGTAGGATGTCAAGTACAAGAGCTCTTAGAACAGTAGGAGACTCTCGTATATGATATCCCCACGGTCAATTGTGATTACAACGCTGAAAAACACTTGGTGGGTGTCTAGTACATAGCAAACATGGCAAGGTTGATGGAGCTCTGACTCCTACTGAGTTGGTGTCTAGTACATAGCAAACCAATGGAAAAGGTGATGTGAAGCAATTTAATAAAGGTCTGTGAGCTGGTGGCCGAGAACCAGTGTAAAGATTTGCCACTTGACTTTGCCCAATAAAGACAAACTTTTCTATGGCAAAAGTCTGTGTTCAGACATTTTCAGTAACAGCATCTTTTCAGACTTGCCCTTCCTACCTGAAATGCAGTGGAGCCCTGACCTGAGTGGGTGTGAGCCTAATGATGTGTGTTCATTGAATGGATAGGCCAATGATGATGACAATGGTGACAGAGAGCCCAACAGTGATGACAAAACTAGGCGAAAACCCCAACCTTGCTAGAGGTCCTCGACAACAAAAACAAAGGGATGGCCAAGGGAGGCAGACGATGGCAAGTGGTAGTCAGCAATTGGTGACTAACTGACTATAGTGACTACAACAAGGAAAAAAGACAGACAATACTTCTGGGGCTTACCAAGACAGCAGAAGCAAAGGTGGAGGAGACCACAACAACAAAAGACAGAGCAAACAACGACAATGCAAACTTGTGCAATTGGCATTGGGAATTGTAGACAGCAGTAGCAGTAGAAACCTATTAAACAAGAAAAACACTAGGTGCCATTTAACGACAATGGCTCATGAAACTCCCATTCTAGTGAGCAGCAGTGGCCAAAACTAAAGATTGGCACAAGCATGGCAAGCAAAGCCAAAATCATCAAAACAGCCAGAACTAACATAAGAAAAGCTTTCAAAGTGATGAAAGGTAGGATATTTGCAGGGAAACATGGTGCTGGAGAAAGCTTGATCTCCGCTACAAGAAGGGAGAACACACAACAATAGAAGAAAGATCTGCCAGAGTTCGATACAACAAGAAGAAAGGGGAACACGACAAAGGGATGCCATCTATGTTACGCTAAAATCATTAGCTCTGATACCATGCTAAGAGATGAAACAATAAAAGCTTCGCTATTGAACACAAGGGCAATGGTCCGATATTTATAGGAAGTGTGCACAATGTTTCCCAATACAAGTGGGAATGAGATGACTCCTAACTACTAATGAGAATAGGAAAGTTATCGACTGATCTAAGCAGAACTAGCACAATCTTAATCTAAGTAGGATACTAATAAAAATGGTACTAGGATACGACCCTACTAATCTAAAATAGTACAATGGTATAATGATCTCTCTCTAACAAAACTGGTTTAGACTTTTAGTGAATGATGGAGAATACCAATCATCGACCGAGGAAAAAGAGGGGAGATGGCAAGGCAGATGCTAAGCTTAAAGCAACAGGAGCTCCACAGGGAAGACAAACTCATTTCCTTGAAAGGACTGAGTGGCCAACAGCATAAGATCTAAGATGGGTTCCTTTTTGCTGAATTGAGCTGTGTTTAGGGCAGGTAATTGTTATCATTTTTTTTGGGAGGAAAGGGTGCTGGTATGGGTATTTTGTGGAATGGTACAATGGATCTTTTTGCTTAAACTTTAATGTTCAAGTGATTGGGATTAGGATTATTTGCGGGGTGTCTCTGGGCCATTATATGTGATCATCTCTTTTTGTTTTTTAAAAGCATTGTCGTACCATTCACTTTCGGATAAAGAAAAACAGCCAACAGTTTAAGCCACTCAGTTTTGTGCATATTCTAAATTGGGTCTTCTTTACCCTCTGGTGGCGAAAATGTTCTGTTGGGAGAAATTTATGGATTTATTGTTCAATATTCTAGAAGGAAAATATGACTATGAAGAACTATGAGGATCCAACTAGGAGCAATAACCAAGTGGGTTGGGGATCATTGAACTTGAATTAGTGGGTTGGAGATTATCGAATTCGACTTTGAAATTTAGATCCACCTGAGAGCAATGATCTGGTGGATTGGGGATCTCCCTACCCAGCTCATTTGAGGTTTTCCGGCGAAGTTGGGTTCCTTGTAACAACTGAAGAAAATCATTTTATGTGCATAGTTATTTAACAAAATTTAACTGGTTGCAGAGTGTTCAAAGCAAGTTGCATCAACACAGAGACGTTACTGCATGAACAGTCTGCATGACAAACCTCAATTTACTTTATATGATCCAATCAAAGGCTTTTTATGAAAGATAGTATTAAGTTCTCTGTTTGAATATTTAAAGTTCATGAGAAAGTGATCACTTTCAGGGTTAGGGATCATCAATTTGAATTCAAAATTCCGGTACCCGCTAAGGCAATGACCTGGTTGTCCCCTTATCCAGCTTTCTGGGGTTTTACTGGCAAAGCCAGGTTCCTCGTAACAACCAAAAAAAAAAAATCATTTTAAATGCACAGTTGTTTAAACTCTTAACAGGCAAGGTGCGTTGATATGGAAGTGTCACTGTATGAGTAGATTGCATGTCAAACTCTTGAGTCACCTTGTATGGATCCAACTAAATTCTTTTATATGATATACAAATGTCAAGTTTACTATTTGAAGATTGAAAATTTCTGAGAAAGTTTTCTAGGGGTTTTTATATATATCCCTATAAACTACTCTATTTGTATGTATACCCCTGACTCCCACATACTGTTACTCAGACCCTCAAATCTTCAGAAAAGTTGCAGTTATGCCCCTTTTAGGAATTTAGGAGTATATGTTTAAAATTCTAGTGAATTTAGGAGTATATGTTTAAAATTCTAGTGAATTTAGGGGTATTATGTACAAATTCTGGTGAATTTAGTGGTATATATCCAAAATCTTTCTGTCATATTTGATGGCATTTGATGGAGGGATATAATTGTAACCTTTTTGAAGATGTTGGGGGTATTGATAACAATGTGGGAGTCAGGGGTATACATACAAATACAGTAGTTTGATATATAAAAATCCCAGTTTTCTATTCAAAGCTTTAAAGGAAGTGGTCAAATTTAGCGTACACGGAGAGAGAGATTCTCTAAACACAACACTGATGCCTTTTTCCATTTTGCATCTCCCCACCACTATCATTAGTGATGGCGGACCTACATCAGAATGGTTGTTACCATGTAACATAATGTTTGTATTGTTTCACTTTTGATGATTTCAGTTGGGTGTTCTTTTCCTGCCGTCTCGACTTCAAGGGCGCCCATCAAGCTTCCCCTGCACAGATAACAATAGCCTCGTGCAGGTAAAATCACTAAATGAGTAACCGATATCATGTTATCTGGATTCTAGTTGTTTCCTACCTCATCTTTGGAATTTCTTCTGCATTCAGGTCCCATCTAAATCAGAACATGATGAAACACGAAAAACAGAGTTGGTCACTCTGTGTTGGCAAGAAAACAAATTAACAGATCCATGCGAGGTGATTAAGTTGCCTGTGCCTTACGGACTCCCTCCACAGCCGTACACATCTGAAGGTCATAAATCTATCTTAGTTGAAACTATTTTAAGTCAGCCTTGTGCTTCATCTCATTTTGCATCGATTTTCTTATGTGTGCACTTCATTTCGACGTGCAGATGTCCCGTGGTCATGGGATAGGCGATACACCAAGAAGGATGTGCATGGTCAAGTTTGGCCTCGTGATGTCCAGTTGTATATGGAAGAATAGATCTTATCGTAGCCTTGTTCTTGTCTGTGAAGCTTCTAGAATTGAGATGTTTGTTCCAAATTCTAGCTAGACTTGCAGGCTAGAGCCTTGTATAGTCTCAATGTGTATGGGTTTCTCAAAGGGTACACATCCGCTCCCCTTCCCTTGGAGCTCTAGCGCTAGAAGAGGAGCTGCAACAGAAGTGGGAGCCCAGTAGTCAGTTACCTTCCCCTCTTCTCATCACTTAGCATGGAACCAGTGGAAGCTACTTTTTCTACTCTTCCTTTTGTTTACCCCCTCCCCCCCAACATCCCTTCAACCTTTTCCTCCACCACTATTTCCTTTTGCCTTATTTTCATATGCTACTCTACTCGTAAAGATGGTGAGTGCAATATCAAAGAATCCCTCTCTAAGATGTTAAGACCATTTGGATGTGGGAAGTGGTACTTGCCCTTCTGTAGCAAAGTCAAACTTTGGATGTATCTTCCATGAGTTCTTCTCTTATGTTCTTTTATTGTTTTTAAGTTTTTGATGTATAAAATGGATTGCATCTCAATCTCTTTTATTTATAATTGATATTTTAAATTTGAATTTATTTGCATAAAGTTAATTCTATGCACACTCGTAGTTTCATTGTTTTCAAATTTACAACTTAAAGTTGGAACTTCTAATCATTGTTAGTGTTAAATAGTCTCACAATTTCACTTAGTTAAAAGTCAACTTAGTTTTTAACAATATGACTAAAGTTGTAGATCACAAATTCATTATTTACCCCAAATTATAATAGGATTTATTTGAAGGCAAAATTTGTTGGTTGCTATTGGATTGCTCAAGCTTGGGTAAATCTAAAGATATTTTCCATCGAAGTTTCAATTGATGTCAATTTGTACCTTTTTTTATGACCAGTGAAAATCCAGTTGTGCACCGTGCCTTGCATCAGAAGTTGTATCCTAACCTTGGATGTGTTACGCATGCTCATGCGCAGTGTTTAAAACTTGGATCGGATTGACCGGTTAAAAAAGGAAAAATAAAACTAGTGCCTTTTTGAGTTCGCTTCATCCAAAAACCACCATCCTTCAATAGACTCAGGGAAGAATTAAAACCAGCTATGTTGGTCCTGTCCACATAAGAATCGGCCGTTCAAAATCCAGTAGTATATTTTGTTTTTCCAGTATTACATTTTGTTTTACAAAATCTCACTTAAAACTATTCAGATTTAAGCTCAAGGTCACCACTTAAACGTAAAGTATGAACACTATGAAGGCACAATAAGTTTTGCGATAAAAAGCGAAGCGAATGTATATTTCTTAGGGTTGTTTCTATTCTTTGGAGCTTTGTTTTTACCGTCTAATTGTAAAATTCATTTGTACTCATACATGTTGTATGTGTAAATTTGATTTTTTTTAAATTATAAAAATAATTAAAAGATAGAAAGTTTGCCAGATTACTCTTAGGTTTGTTCCCATCTTTAGAGTTTTAATATTTATCATCATTTTGTTCCCATCTTATTGGATGGTTATAGTCAAATTGGATATTGAAAATTAAGTTCCAAAAGATAAAAATAACCATGGGGGATAATTGAATATTTAAAATTTTATAGTCTTATATATATATATATATATATATATATAGTTCTACTATATGGCAGCGACATTTGGTACAATTTTATCGTACTGTTTTCTCAGTCAGCATATCAACTAAGATGGGAGAAAAAAATGTGTTGGGGTGCCTTCGATGCCCGTAATTCATAGAGGGTAGAGGTGAGGAAGGAGGAAGAGAAGAAAAAAAAAAAATCAATATAAAAAAGAGGAACCGTCCGATCACATCTTCTGTTCCGCGTGGGAGCTGCTCCCAGAGTGGGATGCATGCGCACGTCGCATGACGTGCAAATGCCTCCCGCTCCGCATGGCAGCAATTCCACATGGTGCAGAACAAGAAGGGGGTTTTGTTTGTTTTTAATTATTTTTTAGCCCCGTTAGATCTTAATCTAATGGTCCATCTTCTTGGTAGAGTGGAGCCGCACTAACCGTCTTCCCTATACTCTAGCATTTGTCTCTCTCTCTCTATATATATACTTACTGGTAGTAGACCATATCAAGAGCCTTAGGATCATCATCTGGTGGCCATCATTAAAATAAAAAAATATAAAAAATGCAAAGAAACATCTTGGTTTCCGTTGTCGTGGGACATGCCCACACGAAAAGTGAGTGCGCGCCCATGTTTCTTGCGGGCCCACGCGGGTGCCGCACACCTACGTCTCGGTCCTTTTTCTTCAATTTTTTGTGTAGTTTTCTTTCTTTTAAAGTCTTTTTTCTATCCATTAAATCTTATCTCACATGCATTTTAAGATACGAAGAAGAAGTATCCAATCTTGTTTGATAAGTTGTGGATTTTAAATTTCAAGGATGAAATTTCTTTAAGTGAGAGATGATGTTATATCCTAGAACTTAAATCCAATGTAACTAGTTAATGGGCCATATTTAATTGAGCACGATATGATTAATTAATAGATTATGAGTAATTAAGTCAAATTAGAGTTAATTATTTGTTACAAGAATAAATAATATATACAAAATCTATTAGTTTAACCATTAGGTCCATTAAGCCCATTAGTGTTCTAAGAAAGAACCAAACTAGTTCCAACACTTAGTTAAATTCTATGTTTGGAGTTGTGTGACAGCAACTCGGTCAACTCGGTAAGTCAGTGATAACGTTTCGCTCAGTTGATAAAAAAATATAATTTTGGTACCTTTGGAAAGAGAAAATTAAGATCTATAACTTTGTAGAAGAAATACTTTTTTTATTCTAACAGTAACTAAGTAGAATTTGAGGGTTTACAGTTAAGGAAAAATTTAAGCGCAGAAATAAAGTCACACTTGCATTAGGAAGTGATTTTTCTTTGGGGATTAAGTCATCCACAGTTGAAGTTCGATTCCAGCATGGAAAGGAGGGTTTCTTAGTTGTATTGGAAAGACAAGGGACTATATATGGCCTCTTGAATTCGTGCTAGACTTCTAGAGTGCACCTAAACTCTTTAAGGTAAGAGCATAGTGTTCTTGAGAAGAACTAGAAGAGATTTTGATTTATTTCTTTTGAAGATTGATTATAATATATGGATTATGTTATTAGATGATTAGAGGATGTAGAGGTAGCTCTGGGACAGGATGATTTCATGATTAGAGCATAAAGCATTGATTAGAGAATGACTGGAGCAATGATATTCTTCATGTTCTTCAAGAAGTAGGATATAAAAACTCATTAAATGATATTTTGTATAATATAAAATTCATTTTGATTTTTAAAAGTGGTCAAACATGATTTTTAAAACCTTAATATATAATTTTATGACCTTATTTTTCACTTTGGTTCCTCAATTATATGTGAATTCTTCGAAATATTACCGTTCTGAAATTTCTGTCTAAAAGACATTGAAACAAGTGGATGCCTCTCAAAAGATGTTACCTCGACTCGATGCCTTTAAACCTAGTGATCCGAATCTTTTTAAAACTCAATTTTAAGTCTAAATGGTGTCAACCATGGGAGATGCGATTTAAATGGCTTGGCCTGCATGGACGCGATTTAAACTGCTTAATCTGCTGACAGTTAGAGAATTTGATCCAACTTAACTCCTTCGTTTCTTGGACAAATGATCTGAAATTTTGACCATAGCGCTGTTTTGATTAAGTTCCTAAAAATTTTATACTTTTTAAAATTTATTTATGATTATTTTGCTAATTATTCTATTAGCCAAAATCCACTCAAGTTATTCTTAAGCAACCTAATACTCTATATCACTCAAAAGATGTCCAAACTACTTGAAACTTTGCCCACATGTTTATTTTGACCCATTTACCATGTTCACCAAGTTTTATTATTTTGGAATCTATTTACTATTTTTTGACCTATTTATTGAATTTTATACTTCAAAAATTAGGTGGTACTGAAAAATATGTTTATTGGTCCAAAAATTCTGAGAATATTCTTAGACTATATTCTTCTATCTAAAACCTATTGGCATCAATTTTGATCTGATTAGTCATCTATATGACCATGCTGACTCTTTAAGTTACTAGTTTGTAGGTAAAAGTATGTATTTTAACTTATACTTATATGTAGCACTTTGCTAATTGAATTTTCAGATCTATGCTCATCTTATGCTTACTGTTACACCATCGTCCATATTTATATAACCACGTTTGGACATTGCCATCTTAAGGAGATGTAGGATTTGATTCCGATGTAAGCATCTATATTGGATAGGACATTTGAACTTGAGGGCAATGGGTGGAATGGTGATTTTCGACTGGCTAAACCAGAAGACGACGATAAGTAACGCTTTGGCGGTATATAATTGTACGGGACTTAGACTCTCCGGTTCTGTGTAGTAACCAAGACCTCTACATTATTGCTTACATGTTTTGGTATACGTATAGAGCTCTTTATATTGTGGTTTGGATATATGTCCATTAACAATTTGATATGATTTGCTTGACACATATATGATATTCATACTCTATTATGTCTCATTTGAACTCAACTTATTCTTTGAAGTTCCATATGCACAACATCCTTTGAATTGTTCTATGCTTAAGATCTATATTTGCTCATATGTCCTAATTTGATTAGATTTGGTGGACTACTATGTCATGCCATTCATTATGTGATATGTTCATTACATCGCTAGTAGATTTAATAAGTTATATGTGAATTCGATTTGTCCATCATACTAAGTAAAGTTATATGTTATTCGATTTGATCATATTATTAAAAAACACATATTTTTGGCATCATGTTCTTATTTGAGATATATGTAGAACTATAGATCCTACTTAGTTAGTTATCATCAATTTATAACTATTATATTAATTTAGCATTTAGTGGGTCTCAGTTTCTACTGAGTTGTTTTACTTAATAATTCTATTAATATTTTTAGAGTCTCCTAAAAAGGAAGAGTTGGACTCTTGATTTAATGAAAATTGTTAGACCAGAAGACTTCTGCTGTTATCTAGGTAGATTTGTTTATTTGTTCAGTAGGTTGATATAATAGGGATTGAGAGAGAGAGATGTGTACTTTTTCTTTTCTTTAGTGAGATGAGTGATTTTATCTCGTATGATATTTGGTATACTTTGTGATCCTGGTATTGATGTTATATCTTTGTGAAAGTATGTTATTGACAATAAAAATTTTATTTAAGTATTTTGATGGTAATTGACATATTTATTGCTTTGGTTATATGTCACTCATCATTCATGTACAATGTGTATGCTATTTACGATTCGTAGTTGCCTAACTTGAATCTGAAGTGAGTCTAGATGACTAAACCGGATCAGGGGCGTAACAGAGGCGTTGGGTGGAGTTACTAAAAGATTACGATTTCACTTTGAACTATTACCCATGAAAAGCAAATACAATAGTTGATGCTTTGAGCAGAAAGCTAATGGCATTACAATTGCACTCTGATTGGAAGGTTATAGAAGATGTTATTGAAGTTGCACCTCATGTACATGGTGAGAGGTCATATCTTATACATTTGACTATTCGGTCTGCTCTAAGATTGACCGGATTATTCAAGCCCAAAAGAAGGATCAAGCTATTCTCGCTATAGAGGGTAAGCTTGATGTGGTGAGAGACACAGATGGAGGCATTTGGGTTGCCAACAAGCTATGTATGACGAATGATGAGGAACCTAGGAAGGAGCTGATGGCTGAAGCCCCAAGTCACAATTTTCTATATATACAGGTAGCACCAAGATATATTGCGAACTTGAAGAAAAACTTTTGGTGGTCAAGTATGAAGAAGGATATTGTGGATTTTGTTGCTAAATATCTGACTTGTCAGTAGGTAAAAGTTGAGCATCAGAGACCTGTGGGTCCACTACAATTAATGGATATATTTTAATGGAAATAGGAAAATATTATGATGGATTTCATCTAAGGACTGCTAAAGACAAGGAAGAAGCATCACATGATTTGGGTGATTGTGGATCGGCTAACTAAGTCTGCTCATTTTCTAGCCATTCAAAAGACCCAGTCATTAGAGAAGTTGACTAGATTGTATATAGATGAGATCATTTGACTCCACATTGGGCTAGTTTTTATTATTTTAGACAGGGATTTTAGATTCATTGTTCAATTCTCAAAGAGTCTACAGGAAGCATTGGGTACATAGCTGAAGTTCCGTTCTATTTTTCATCCTTACTGATGACTAGTCTGAGATGACTATACAAACGTTTGACGACATGTTGAGAGCATGCAACTTAGAGTGGCAAGGCAGTTGGGATGATCAACTAGCACTCATTAAGTTTGCATATAATAACAACTATCATTTTAGTATCGGAATGGCACCGTATGAGGCACTTTATGACAATATGCAGATTGTATGTCTGCTACTTAGAGGTTGGCGATGTTGGGATCGTTGTGTCGGGATCCGACCAAAAATGCAGCGGAATAAATTTAATTTCAAGATCGGATCCATCCCGTTTCGATCAACAAAACAAGATGGGAGTAAATCGGATTTACCTTGCACGGATTCAAATCCGCGTTCGTTTTCCGGTTACGTCATAGCAATACCGCAAGTCGTGCAGATATCCGACCTCTAGCGGTATCTACGCGGTTCTCCTCGCGAAGGATCGTCCTCACCTCCTCGCTCGATGCAGCGTTCATGGATCCTGTCTGGCTGCGCGTAATCTGCCGCGACATACGGATTCGGAATCTCCCGTTGGACGGAAGGCGGAGCAGTCGAGAATCGAAGCAGAGCCTCCAAATGGCCGTCTCGTGTTGCACGCCCAGTAGAGAGGAGAGAGAGAGAAAGAACGACGGCTAGGTTAGGGTTGTTGGCCCTTGACGTAGTATTCGTTCTTTTATAATAAGTCTGTTTGCGGTTTTTCGTAAAAACCCAGACTTATCTGAAATCATGTCGGATTATCCATCGACTTGGAAACCATTTGCGTGTGACCCTCTAGGCCCAAATACCAGTCCAGTTAATAGCCCATTAAGCCCAGTAACCTTTTACTAGCCCACTGAATTAATTAATATCCTTATATTCAATTAATCAGCCGAATTTATTGTCCCACAATAAATTCAGACGGACTTCTGATCACGTTGGATGCCAAGCAACATCGCGTGATCTTAGATGGTACTGGGGTTATCGCAACCCTCTATTGGAACCTTTTTGTCATCGGTTAGCACGCGGATATAATCCTTCACCCGTGCAATGTTCCCGAATCAACCTAGGGTATGGTTTACTATTACGGTCGATTCACTTAAATCAGATGCAGCTAATCTAAATCCGATAACTCCTTATCGAATACAGAGTCCGCCCTGGCCAGGGACTTTAAGCGCATCATTCCCGGAACATTCTCTCTCAAACTACTAAGAGCAGATGATCTCGTATTGAACACACAATTACCTTCGAGGGCATTTTCCTGAACCCGATCGCTTGACTTATTGATAACCCATGGTTAAGGATTCGTTAGTCAAGGTCAAAGCTCAGAAACCTACCAACAAGATATCTTTGGCGTCTCAGGTCCAAGGATCATCCACGCAACCGTGACAAAAGAACCGAGCTGGTTAACAGTGAGGTGTTTACCATCCAGCGATTCATAGTTGGATCAGTTCAGTGAACTCATTCGCCAATGAGCACCTACAGGTCCAGCATAGTGTCTCTACACAAGTGACTTATAGGATCAGTCACCCTCATCATATGAGCTAAAGTAACCTATACCAGTATATCCGGATGTTCGATGTCTTATCTCAAACATCCTATGACTAGGAACAATTAAGAACATGTGTTTATAAGTCTTCGGTCCCATAATTATGATCTCATCATAATCCGAAGACTGTTGCACATGTTCATGGACTTCATCGTGATACGATAAACATAGATCAAATTAATTACACACAATTAATTATTCCTATTTATTAATAATATGAATCAGTACATAGTATCAGATTGACTTTGAGACCATCTAATACTAACAGGCGAAAGGAGTCTATTTGGATCACAAATTATCCAAGATTAATTTGAGAAGATCGACATCATCAGGAAGCGATTGCTCATTGCTCAAAGCCGATAAAGGTTTATGCATACAATAGAAGACGAAAGCTGGCATTTAAAGTGAGAGATCATATATTTCTTAAAATGTCTCATACTAAAGGTGTGATGAGGTTTGCCAAGAAGGGTAAGGTTGTTTGGATCCGGGCGGGACACGAAGAACGTAGTGGAAACAAAGATGAAATTCCCACCCGATGCCCACATATCCGTTTTGGATGAAAAGCGGTAAACCGAAAAATCGCGTTGTGATCACATCACCTTGCGCGGATTCAAATCTACGACTATATCGATTCCGTCGAGACGATGCCGCTAGCTGCACAAGTGTCTAGCCTCCAACGGTATCCACATGATCCTCTGCGGTGCTTCGTCCTCGATCCCTCATCCAGATCAGCGCACTTGTTGAAGAATCCTCACCGCAACGTTGTCCGGATCACCCGGACTGGAATTCTCGACTCTCGGGAAGTGCGTGCGGTAGAGACGGGAAGTCTCCCGACGCCTCGAGAGGGGAGCCTAGAGGAGGAGGAGAGAGAGAGGGGAATGGCCAGCCTTGAGAGTGTTAGTATTAGGTGGTCTCAAAGCCAATCCGATACTATGTATTGATTCAGTTTATTAATAAATGGCATTAATTCATTGTGTGTAATTAGTTCAATTTATGTTTATTGTATCATGATGAAGTCCATAAATATGTGGAACAATCTTCAGATTATGATGAGATCATAACTACGGGACCGAAGACTTATAAACACATGTTCTGAATTGTTCCTAGTCGGAGGATATTTGAGATGGACATCAAACATCTGGACAGACTAGTACAGGTTTCTTCAGCTCATGTGATGAGGGTAATTGATCCTATAAGTCACTTATGTGGAGACACTATGTTGGACCTATAGGTACTCATTGGGGAATGAGTTCACTAAACTGATCCGACCATGAATCGCTAGATGGTATATATCTCACTGTTAACCAGCTCGATTCTTTTGTCACGGTTGCGTAGATGATCCTTGGACCTGAGACACCGAAGATACCTTGTTGGTGCATCTCTAAAATTTGACTTTGACTAACGAATCCCTAACCATGGGTTATCAATAAGTCAAATGATCGGGTTCAGAGAAATACCCTCGAAGGTAATTGTGTGTTCAATAAGGGATCATATGTTTTGGGTATTATAAGAGAGAATGTTCCAAGAATGATGTGCTAAAGTCTCTGGCCAGGGTGGACTCTATATCAGATAAAGAGTTATCCGATATAGACTAGCGGCATCTGATTCAAGTGATTCGACTGACTAGGGTTTAACAGTAAACCATACTCTAGGTCGATTCAAGAACATTGCATGAATGAAGGATTATATCCGCGCGCTAACCAATGAGGGAAAGGTTCCAATAGAGGGTTGCGATAACCCCAATGCCATCCAGGATCACGTGATGTTGTTTGGCATCCAACGTGATTGGAAATCCGTCCGAATTTACTGTGGGACATTAAATTCGGCTAATTAATTAATATAAGGATATTAATTAATTCAGTGGGTCCGTAAAGAGTTACTGGGCTTAATGGGCCATTAACTGGACTGATATTTGGGCCTAGAGGGTCACACGCAAAAGGTTATCAAGACGATGAATAATCTGATGGGATTTCAGATAAGTATGGGTTTTTATGAAAAACCGCAAACATACTTATTATAAAAGAACGGCTTCTAGGTCAGGGGCCAGCAACCCTGACCTAGCTGCCGCCTTATTTCTCTCTCCTCCCTCCTGGGCGCACGACACAAGGCGGCCATCTGGAGGCTCCGCTTCGGCTCCCGACAGCTCCGCCTTCCATTCAACGGGAGTTTCTCAATCCGCATGTCACGGCAGATTACGTGCAGCCAGACGGGATCCACGAACGCCGCATCGAGCGAGGAGGCGAGGACGATCCATCGCGAGGAGAACCGCGTGGATACCGCTAGAGGCCGGGCACTTGTGTGGCTTGCGGCATCGCTCCGACGGAACTGGAGAACAAATACGGATTCAAATCCGCGCAAGGTAAATAAGATTTACTGGTTTATTTTTGTTGATTGAAACGAGATAGATCCGATCCCAAAAAATTATTTCCGCTGCGTTTTCGGTCGGATCTCGACACACGAAGATCCCAACAGTGGTATCAGAGCCAAGTTCCACTGTGTTTTCGCCGTTTCGTCTTCTGAAATTATGATTTTTTGAATTAAATCCATGCAAGTAATTATTTTCTTGTTTGATTGATGTTCATGAGATGATCATTGTGATAAGATCGCAATTTTAAATTGAAGAAAATAATTATTTTGGGGTTATCTCGTCGTGTTCTTCGTTGGACGAAGAACGCTTCATTCTTGGCGGTTTAAACAGATCCAAAGGTTGTTTCCCCGTGATGTGAGATCTTCCACTGCTACATCAATGGTTGCTGGCGGTGGATGGGGCGTTGGATGGCCGGCCATGGTGCTCTTCCTCTTCGTTTTTTTGAGTTTTGGAAACTAGAAATTCGGATGGAAAAGGGGAGAAAAAAATCCCTTTTATGGATCCCTTCTTGGGCCTACGCCGGTAGCGTCGCTGTTGCCGGTGGTAGGGGCCGGTGCCCGCACGTCGCCGGGGCCGAAGCCAGAGAAGACCCCGCAGGGGTGGGGGCGCCGTCGGGTTCCCTGTGCAGCAGATGCGCAGGGAACCCTCGGGCCGACCCTGTCGGACGGCTAGGGTTTCCTTAGCCACCGACAGGGTCCAGCCCGGCTGGACCCTGGGCCAGGCCAGGGGTCCGAGCCAAGACCCGCCAGGGCTCGGACCAGGCCTGTGGGCCTGGGTCTGAGCCCCTAGCTGACCCCTGGCTCGAGCCAAGGGCTCAGCTAGGCTGAACCCTTATGGGCCTCCATAATTAGGCCCAAATTATTAATTTTTTTATTTGATAATTAAAAAATTAATTGGATTTGTATTATTTTTAAAAGATGATTTTACTGAATAATATCAAATTCAAATTTTATTGGGTCCTAATTAAGGTTTATATATTTTGATTAATTAATTGACAAAAGTTGTTAATTTAATTAATCAATTCTAAATTATTAGATTAACCTTAATTGATCTAATTGTTAGATTAACCCTAATTATTTGATGTGTTCAAATACTGCATGGAATATTCTTAAGTCATTATTTTCAGATTTAGAACACATATGATGTGATATTATGATATATTTAATTTAATGTAATGTATATTGCTTGTTTAAATTTGATTTAATGAGCATGATTAAATTGATAATATTTTTTCAAAAATTATAATTCTCCGAATTTTCTTTGGTCCCTGGTTCATGAAACCAAAAATTAAATATTTTTGAAAAATTTTATCAAGTCATGTGATGTGCACTACATGTGTAGATTGTTTAATTAAAACTATATGGTGGTCATGGATGTGTATTATTCTTTGTGGATGTGGAATGTGATTGTGTGGCTTATTATTTGTTAATAAATAGAGGTCTGTGAACCTCTCCCTCTCATATTCTATTGTGTTTATACCTCCCTCCTTCATGTACTTGCCATAAGGCTTCTTTTAATTTATGATGTAATTTGATCGAGGCGGCTGAGCATGGAGCGAGGATGATCCACAACTGCAACCAAGAAGGATAAGAAAGAGTTCCTTAAGCCTATGAGTTTGCAGACTCATGATATAAATGTTGTATTGTGTGTGTGTGAGTTTGACTATCTGCCTCAAGTCAAACCACTGTGCTATTCATAACCACACTAATGACATGTATGTGATGCGTATGTTTTATTCTGATTATGAATCAAATTAACTAGGTTATTAGTATATGTAATATATACGATATATTTAATACTATCACCTATGATGAGACCAAAGAAAATAAATAAAACCTTCGTTACAAAATCTAAGCCGTAGCGCAAGTCATTGAGAATGTACAGCGTGGCTCTCCATCAATATGATTAATAGAACTTAATTCAGTAATGGCATATTCTATGTGTTTACCCAAGATTTGCCATCGTCTGCTGAGAGGACTATTAATTATGGCATTAGATGTGTTTTGGATAAGAATAGAGGAACGATATAGTTATCCACGTGTTTACCCGGGAACTATATTTATACTCTACTTTATCACGTATTGATAGTAAAGCTTAGACCTGGAATGATGGTCTACTGTGTGTACCCGGGACAATTAAATAACTTGGGAGCCGAAACATGATTGGATATTGCAAGGAGTTGCAATTACTATGAGATGGTTGCTCTAAGAAAACAGTATAATACTATGTGTTTACCTGAGGTTATACTATGACTCTTGGAGATTCTGATCTCCGCTAGGAGATTGTCGGCATCTCCCGTTCTATATATCTGAAGGTTATACAATCCGACGAAAATTAATGGGAGTAAAACTAGATAAACAAAGTCCATGTCTTGTTTTTAAAGTAATTGACTGAATATCTGCTAATTATAATATGATTATCTCCTGTAGGCTAAAATGTCGCACCATAACCCGTTGCGTGGCATACTTGATGCCAATCGTTTAACAGGCCCGAATTACTCAGACTGGCTCAGGACCCTGATGATTATCCTCAGGTCTGAGCAAATTGCTTATGTCCTGAATGATGAACCTCCTACTGAATCAGCATTAGATGTCCTAGAGGAGGACATGCTGACATATGAAAAATGGAAGGAAGATTCCACCATTGCCCAATGCTACATGCTGGCCTCTATGAGCAATGAGTTGCAGAGGCAGCATGAGAATATGGATGCTAAATCCATCATGCTCCATTTGAATGAGCTGTTTGGTGAGCAGAACATGATCGAGAGATATGAGATATCTAAGAATCTGTTCAAGGCTCAAATGGCAGAGGGATCTTCAGTACAAACTCATGTGCTGAAAATAATAGAATGGGTAGAGAGGCTGTATTATTTTGGGGTTCCACTCCCCAAAGAGATGCATACCGACCTTATGTTGTCCTCACTTCCACAATCATATGTTCAATTCATTGTGAATTTCAACATGAACAAGATCCAGACCACTTTGGCTGAACTGCTGAATATGGTGAAAACTACGGAAGGGAACCTTGTGAAGGAGAAACCCCAAGTCCTTATGGTTGGTAAGACCGACCAGAAGAGACTAGCAGTCCAAGCCTTTAGGAAAGGTAAAGGCAAGAATCAGAAGAAGCCGAAAGTTGTCAAGAAGGACAAAGGCAAGAGTGCTGAGAAGGGTGAATGCTTCTATTGTCATCAAAAAGAGCACTGGAAGAGGAATCGTAAAGAATACCTTAAGGACAAGGCTCAAAGAACTGTGAAGCAGTAGGACGCTTCAGGTATCTATATGATAGATGTAAACTTGTCAATTAGAGACTATACATCATGGGTATTAGATACTGAATGTGTTTCTCATATCTGCAATTATGTGCAGGTACTGACAAGAAGGCGTAAACTGAGGACTGGTGAGGTGGAGTAGAGGCTAGATAACGGCGCAAGAGTTGCGGCAATCGCTGTAGGGACAATGGAGCTCAAGCTGCCATCCGGAGACACTTTTTAATTAGATGAATGTTATTATGTACCTAGTATAATAAGAAATATTATTTCTATTTCATGTTTAGATAGAATTGAGTACACTTTATCTGTTGGGAACAATTGTTGTTCAGTTTATTCCAGAAATAAATTAATAGCCTCAGCTATATTATCTAATGGATTATATCTTTTAAATGTGTCTCATGAGAATTTAAATATCAGTTCTTTAACTAAAAGAAATAAGTATGAAATGAACAAAGTCTACTTATGACATTGTAGGCTTAGTCACATTGGAGAGAGCAGACTCCAAAGGTTGCATAAAGATGGATACTTAGATCCATTTGATTTTGAATCATATGCGACCTGTAAGTCATATTTGATGGGTAAAATGGCTAAATCTCTATTTTCTAGAATTGGAGAATGAGCCAAAGACATATTGGAACTTATACATTCAGATGTATGCAGTCTTATGTCTACCCAAGCTATTGGTGGTTTCTCATACTTTATTACATTCACTGATGATTACTCAAGGTTTGGATTCATATACTTATTGAAGTATAAATTGAAAGTCTTTGAGAAATTTAGAGAATTTAGGAATGAAGTAGAGAAACAAACTGGAAAGACTATAAAAGCCATCCGATCTGATCGGGGTGGTGAATACTTGAGTACGCAATTTATTAAATACTTAAAGGATAATGGTATCCTTTCTCAACTTACACCTCCTTATATACCTTAGATGAATGGTGTAATAGAAAGGAAAAATCGCACATTAATGGAAATGGTGCGATCTATGATGAGCATGTCCAAATTACCAGTGTCCTTATGGGGATATGCACTTAGCTCGGCTATGTATATCCTGAACAAGGTACCCAACAAATCTGTTGAAACCACTCCATATGAGATATGGAATGGAAAGAAAACAGACCTTAAACATGTTAAAGTTTTGGAATGTCCTGCTCATGTTAAAAGACATGATGCAGATAAGCTGGAGTTTAAAACTAACAAATGCATATTTGTGGGATATCCAAAGGAAACTTATGGATATTACTTTTATCATCCTGGTGAACAAAAGGTATTTGTAGCCAAGAGAGCTATCTTTCTGGAAGAAGATTATATTCTCCAAAAAGACAGTGGGAGTAAAGTAACTTTGGAAGAAATACCAGACCCACAAGCTGTTAATGGTTCATCAGATGAACATTCAGTTTCTGAACCTATTCAAGAAAATACACAATAACCACATAGGTCAGATAGAATACCTAAACCACCAGAAAGATGTGTGGGACATATTAATTTGAATGGTTCTAGGATACTCTATAATGAGAATGATGATCCTAAGACTTACCAGGAGGCCATTGAAAGTCCAGAGGCCGGGAAATGGCGAGAAGCATGAATTCTGAAATTCAGTCCATGCACATCAACCAAGTTTGGAACTTGGTTGACTTGCACGAAGGTATAGTACCTATCGGCTGCAAGTGGATCTTTAAAAGAAAGATCAGTGCAGATGGACGAATAGAGACTTATAAGGCAAGGCTGGTGAGGAAAGGGTATCGTCAAAGGCAAGGAATTGACTATGATGAGACCTTCTCACCCATTGCCATGATTAAGTCTATCAGAATTCTTCTCGCCATTGCAGCATACCATGATTACGAGATCTGGCAGATGGATGTGAAGATAGCCTTCCTTAATGGAAACCTTGAGGAAGAGGTGTATATGATACAATCAGAGGGCTTCACATCAAAGGAATCTCCAGATATGGTATGCAAGTTGCAAAGGTCCATTTATGGACCGAAGCAAGCTTCCCATAGCTGAAACATAAGATTTGATGAGGCAATCAAATCTTATGGTTTCATTAAGAATGAAAATGAGCCATGTGTGTACAAGAAAAACAGTGGGAGTGCAATCACATTCCTGGTTCTTTACGTTGACGACATCCTACTCATTGGGAATGATGTAGGGATGATGTCATCAGTAAAGATCTGGCTATCCAAGAACTTCTCCATAAAGAATTTGGGAGAAGCATCTTATGTATTGGGAATACGGATATATAGATATAGATCAAAGAAGATGCTTGTCTTAACCCAATCTATGTACATAGAAACCATTGTCAAAAGGTTTGACATGGAAAATTCCAAGAGAGGTCTCATACTGATGAAACATGGAATTTATCTCTCCAAAGGTCAGTCTCTCAAGACTTCTGAGGAGAGGGCAATGATGGATAAGATTCCCTATGCTTCAGCCATAGGTTCCATCATGTATGACATGCTATGTACTAGACCTGATGTTGCATATGCTCTAAGCATTATGAGTAGACATCAGGCAGATCCAGGTGATGAACACTGGAAGGCTGTGAAATGCATCCTTAAGTACTTGAGAAGAACTAAAGATATGTTTCTAGTATATGGAGGAGGAGACTTAAAGCTGCAAGGATACACTAATTCAAGTAAACTATACCCTAGGTTGATTCGGGAACATTGCACGGATGAAGGATTATATTCGCGCGCTAACCGATGACGGAAAGGTTCTAATAGAGGGTTGCGATAACCCCAATGACATCCAAGATCACGTGATGTTGCTTGGCATCCAATGTGATCAGAAGTCCGTCCGAATTTACTGTGGGACATTAAATTCGGCTGATTAATTAATATAAGGATATTAATTAATTCAGTGGGTCCGTAAAGAGTTACTAGGCTTAATGGGCTATTAACTGGACTAGTATTTGGTCCTAGAGGGTCACACGCAAAAGCTTTTCAAGATGATGGATAATTCGACGGGATTTCGGATAAGTATGGATTTTTATGAAAAATCGCAAACATACTTATTATAAAAGAACGGCTGCTAGGTCAGGGGCCAGCAACCCTGACCTAGTCGCCGCCTTCCTTCTCTCTCCTCTCTCCTAGGCACACGACATGAGGCGGCCATCTGGAGGCTCCGCTTCGGCTCTCGACAGCTCCGCCATTTGTCCGACGGGAGTTTCTGAATCCGCATGTCACAGCGGATTACGCGTAGCCAGATGGGATCCACGAACGCCGCATCGAGCGAGGAGGCGAGGACGATCCATCGCGAGGAGAACCGCGTGGATACCGCTAGAGGCCAGGGACCTGTGCGGCTTGCGGCATCGCTTCGACAGAACTATAGAACGAACGCGGATTCGAATTCGTGCAAGGTAAATAAGATTTAACGGTTTATTTTTGTTGATCGAAACGGGATAGATCCGATCCCAAAAAAATTATTTCCACTGCATTTTTGGTCGGATCTTGACACACGAAGATGCCAACAGAGAGCCCCTGGAGCTTGGCCCAGGGTTTGTCAACAGCACGTATATATATTAAGTCAGCGCGACTTTTCAGAAAAGTCTCCGAGTTAATATCAATCCCACTTAAGTACCACCGACTGAGAATCTTTTTGCGTGTGACCCTCTAGGCCTATTAACCAGTTCGATTTTCAGTCCATGAAGTCCATAACAAATTATTGGCTTATAGTAATTAATTAATATCTAATATTTAATCAATTACTTAACTGAATTAACATCTCATGTAAATTCGGTCGGACTTTCGATCAAGTTGGGTGCCAAGCAACACCGCATGATCCTGGAAGGTAATGGGGTTTAGCAACCCACTCATGGAACATGTCTGTCCACAGTTACCGCGTGGCTATAGTCCTTCATTCTCACAATACTCTCGAGTCGACCTAGGGTATTGTAACGACCCGCCACCCTATAATCGTGGATCCGATTACTAAATGGGTACTAAATCATTAATTTGGATCCAAACCAGGATCTTGACAAGTTTGGGAAATAAATGATAAACTAAGCTAAACATTTACATCACATCGAATTGTAAAGGAAGTGCAGAAATTAAAAATTATTACAATTCGACTTGACTCAGCAATTAATTACATATTCCAACAGAAAAGAAATAATTAAGCGTACAGGCCAGAAAAGAAAATAACAATTACATCGGAGCATACCCCGGAACAATGGCTGCTGGCGCACAACCCAAGGTAACACTCTCCTCGCTACGCCTGCCTGGAACCCTCACTTGAAAACCGCAAGGGGTGAGTCTCATCGAAAAAGACTCAGTAGGGATCCTTCAATCCCCACCACCCACTCACACACCCACAAGTGCAATACACAAATATAGGCAATTTAAATAAGTAAAGCAGTAAACACAATTCCCAATTTCGATATAAAATGCATGCATTCAAAATGTAACATGCATAACTCTGAAACCATTCCGTCATGAAGCCCACAACCAGCGACTCGGCTAAAGACGCAAACCACACGGCCGAACACAAAATACATCGACCCGCTGAGACCAAACATCAACCCCTCGAATAGCGCACTGGCTACTCCGACCTGACAGGCTACAGGTGGTTCTGCTTCCCCCAGTACGAGTGACACTCCGAATGTACCACTCCTACACCGATACTAGCTATACCCCGAGGTACACCAGGTGACTCTCTCTCTAGGCGTCACCCCACCACTCCCCTACCGGCGCCGTGTCTCTCCCACACCGACACGGGGTGCCTAAGCATTAACAACTGTCACTTTAGGCTCACGATCGCACAAAACGCAACACCGTGCGATCCGATCAAGTAGAAATCATCGTTCTCAAGTATGATTTCAAGCATGTAATTAACCAAATTATCTATCAATGTAAACCCATGTTAATTGTAGGAATTAATGAAATTCTGTCTTGAATCGCGTCGCCCAATGCCAACGTTATTCAAGTCTCCTAAACTGGTTCATGTGAAAACTGGCCTCGGAAGATGGCCTAAAATATGTCGTTCAAGTTGGTCGCCATTCAAATGGCGTTGATGTCCCTGGACGCCATTCAGTCCAGAGACAGAGTCTGTTATCTGGGGTTAAATTGCATCGTGGGTGGAAGCCGCCTTTTAAATGGCATCGCTGTCCTCATACGCCATTTAACCCTGACAGACAGGTTTTCCCTCCGCCTTCCCCCAAGTCACAAGGCGGGATTTCTCCCCCAAATCGGGAATAAAACACCATGAAATAGAGGAGGAGGAGGAGAACCTAAATACCCATTAAAACCCGCCATTCCTCAATATATGTAATCAGTATTTTTACCCAAAAAGTCCCCTAAACATGCTCAAAAACGGGAAAAACATGATTTTAAACGAAACATTGCGAGGATCGTCACCCTACCGATTACTCTAACTTCCCCGAGCTCCAAGCCGCCGAACCGCCACGCCATACGCTACCGCCAGTACTGTCGTGGACGCCATTACTCTACCGGGACATCGGCCGCCGTCCGAAGAGAAATGCGCCGCGGAGGAAGTGATGGTGGTAGTGGAGGAAGTTAGGAGGTTGATGGAGTTGAGGGAGAGGAGGAATGGAGAGAGGAAGGGAAGGAGAAAGGGAAGGGGGAAACGCTGGAGATCGGAGAGAAGGAGGAGGAGAGAGAGAGAGGTGGAGAGAATGAGGGAAAGGAAGGGGGGTTCGCGGGGGTCAAACTGAAATAGGTTAAAACCCGTCGTCCAAGACCGACGCCATTCAGACGACAAGACCGGTCGTACATTGAAATGCTAGGGTCGTACTCTGAATGGCGTCGACCATGAAATACACCATTCAGACGATATGACTGGGGTCATACTCTCGCGGCCCAAAACCAACCAACATGGCGCCCACGTGGTACAACCTAAAATGCGTCCACCTCGACGGACGCCGTTTGAAAGGAACCACAAGCCCCAACCCCACAAGGGCTCAAACTAGGGGATCCGACCCCAAAATTGACCCGGTAACCGGATCCGAAATCTCAATCCTTACAAGTATGGTCAACTGTTAAACCCTAAACGGTCAACTCACTTGAATTAGATTCCGCTGTACAATATCAAAAAACACCTTTTCTGATATTGTGTTCGCTCTGGCCAGAGACTTCTGTAGATCTATCCTAAACCATTCTCTCTCCAATTTCCTAAGAACGAATGATCCTCTATTGAACACACAATCACCTTCGAAAGTCTTCCGCTGGACCCTATCCTTGACTATTAGAAATCCCGTGGATAGGTGTTCGTAAGCCAAGATCAAAGCCCAGAAGTCTACCAACAAGGTGTCTTTGATGTCTCTAGTCCAATGACCAACCATGCTATTGTGATGATGAATCAAGCTAGTTGACAGTCAGGTAAATTATCATTCGGCGATTCATGTCGGATCAGTTCAGTGAACTCATTCTCCAATGAGCACATATAGGTTCACCATTGTGTCTTCACACGAGTGACTAACGAGATCAGTCACCCTCATCATATAAGCTGGAATAACCTGTACTTTTCTTACCGGATGTTTGATGTCCTTCTCAAACGTCTTACGACTAGGAACAAACCAGAATATGTGTTTATAAGTCATCGGTCTCATTACTATGATTTCATCATAATCCGATGACTATTACACACATTCATGGATTTCATTATGCATAATTATAAATATACCAATATACATAATAAAATAAATGTCATTTATTAAGGAACCAAATTGTAATTATGGAATTTATCATGTCAAACATTTTGACATACAGGTAAATTTTAATTGATGGTAACATCCTTATCGATCTATCTTAATAGATTCGTATTCTCAATATACAGGATGTTGCATTCAAATCTATCATAGAGAACTATATGGATAATAATACTTTTACTGATGGTAACACTCTAATGTCATTCACAATAACTTTAATGTTACTATCATAAAGCATTAATTAAGCGACCGTACTCCCACTGTCCTCTTTGTATACACATATTCTGTGGTCATTCTTAATGATCACTTTGTGTTTGACCATGAGGTCAAAACTCTGATTCCAACTTTGGGAAGTTTCAATTTGATTCAAAATTAATCTTTGAAATTATAACATGCTTCCTGAATATTTTAAAAGCTTTAAAATTATATCATATACACATTTTCCTCAATAAGATTGAGGGAATGCTTTTTAATATATAACTGTCATCTCATCATCATGATAGGTAGTATTGGCAAGTAGAATTCTAATAAACTTATTAATGCTAACCACTAAAAAAAACTTGTCTAAGTTGACATTTTGACGTTAATTATTTCCTTCAGTTTATCACATAAGTTTTAAGTAGTCAATTTGTACTAATCTTCATTATGAAGATTTACTTGCTTCTGATAAGTACAGATATTATGGACTATAGTTTTTGAATTCTTAACCTTCTTGTCAATTTCAAAGTTGTAATAATGATAGGGAGCTTCTTCATAGATTTTGGATCATAATCCACATTTTTGAGTTCCTCTCATTCTGCTATCTCTGATATGTCAAATATATCCTTTTAGCCATTGAGTGAATCTCAAAAATTCTATGAAGCTCTCTAATATGTGTTATGAATATTTTCAAATATCCAAAGATTATCTAATAATCTTGTGTTAATTTGTGGGTCTAGAACATCTTCTAGTTTTATTAGTTACTACTATCTTCTCTGAGGACATATTCCTCTTTATAAAAGATAACTTTCAGGACAATAATTATTCCATTATCGCCTGACCAATAAATGTAACGTCCAAACTCTTTGGACATCTCACAAATTCATGTCCTTTTAGATCTAACTTTTTTGGATCATGTCTTTTCTAAAAAGACTAGGACATAACTTGACTTTAATATACTTAAAATCAGGTTTGTTTATAATTCACATCTCATATGAATTACTTTATTTCCATATCTTATATGGACACATCGACTTATTTGGAACTATACATAAAGTATGGACATCTAATGTTCATACTCATATATATAAGGATATAAGAATTAGACAAATCTTATTATATATATAGCACTATATCCAATAAAGTACAATTTCTCATTATATCATATTACTATGGTATACAATGAGGATTAATTTAGAGAGGATACAATTATCATTTTAATGATTTACGTGAATCTCGTACTCAAGCATTATTTTCTTTGATCAAATCAAAGAATTCTAATATTCTTTCCAGTTAGTCACTTCATCTTGATCTTTTATACCTTAATCTCTCATATGCATTCGACTAATACTTCAACAAGTACACACAGCCGAATCTTTCAAAGAGGAAACTATTAAGGTAAGTCAGTAGAAGTGATTATCTTTGGCCTTTAAAAGATATTGAGTTATTTACATCAGTATATATAAGCGCCATTAATTTCTTATTGTACAACTTAGTGTACAATGTCATAGATCAGGATTCACACTGTCCTTTTCTATAAGAGACGTGATCATTCATCACATGATATGTCACATCAAGAATCTATAGTGCATTGACTTATTTTAAAATCTTTTATTTTATTTCTAAAATTATATGGAACAGCGATGGTTCCTTCTCAGTCAATATTATTTACTTTAAAAAAATCTTGTTAATTAATGAAATTAAATAGCAATTATTTAGTTTCATATTAGTCTCCTAAAGATGTATAAAGATTTATTGTCTGACAGTAACCTATACATCTTTTTGAACTATTGTTGAGTCTAAATCAACACTTTCATTTTTTCGATTATCTTTTACTTGTCTAAGTCTGCACACTATTGTAGATCTGATAATCATTTCCAATATCTTATATTGGAGACGCTAATTCTCCAATATGCATGTAAAAATTGATAATAAAAATACCCGAAACTTCCAAGTTTCATATTCTTTTTGTCCTTTTCAATATCCTTATTAGTTACAGTGGGAGAACTACTCCTTCTCTTTTTCAGCTGACTTGTCTTTATCCTTTTTAGGTGTGGGTTCGATCGTTTAAGATCCTACCTCTTGTCTTTCTTAAAGGCATACCATGAATACCTCTTCTTCTTGGTCTATCCAAGTAAGAGATTTCATGAAATCTGATTAGGATAGTGGCTATCACTTGGCCTTGAAGATATTCTTCAGAGTCCTTTAGCCAATCTGAATATGAGAAGTATTGGCATCTAGTTTGCCAAATCTCAGATTAATAGACGACATTACATGTAATAGAGAAAATAATGTGATTTAGGCAGATAGTTCTTATAATTCAATTATGGTATTTTATCTTGAATTATTTCTCACTATTTTTCGACGGACTATATTACCCTCAAGATATACAGAACGAAAGACTCTGATGGTCTCCTAATAGGGATCAGAATCTCAATGACTTGTAGTACAGCCTTGTAGATAGCATAACAAATTATAATACAATCAAAGAGCACTCATCTCATGGGACTTACAACTCCTTGTAATATCTAATTATAGCTTTGGTCCCCAGAGATTTAATGGCCTTGTGGATAGCACAACAAACCATTAATTCTGGTCGAAACATTACCATCGTTACGAGACGGGCATAGATTTGCATGCAACCCTTGTGGATAACACAATAAGGTTACATGATTCCTCTACCTCGATCAATAAGCATCTTATGCCATTGCCAGAATATCTTCTTACAATTAGACAGGCCTTGTGGTAGCACAACAAACCTGCCTAAGGTAATTTGAGTCATATGACTATAATGATGGAGGACCATGCAGTAAGTTCTCAACTACTCATGTTACGGCTCAGACTTTAGCGAGGGTTTTAGATAACTTTTATCTTGGTCTCTTCCTAGGTGATAGTTTATAAATATATCGCATCTATATATTTAACTATACCTAGTCAATAGCAATTGTTTCATAATCAAAAGTAAAACATGCATCAACCATACATGTTCATTATGTAGTCATAGACAGCACGATGATTAATTAGAGCCATACAATTAATCACCACAACTATATAACAATTATATAATCAAAAGATGCAAACACATAGGCACTGGTGATCTCATCACCTGTCACCTTTCTGGTTGCACTTGTAGATCATCCTCGCCTCTTCTTGGCCAACATGATCAATTACATATAACGTAGAACTTGAAACAATTTCAAATACAAATTATAAACGAAACTCTTACGGCCGAGTACAATAATAAAGGGAGATAGAATTACATTGGAATGAGAGAGAGAGAGAGGGAGGCACGTAGGTCTCATTAATTAACATTTAATTATTCACATCACATTTCATAACAATCTATATAATCATACATCATCACATGATATGAAATTAATTAAGTACATGTCCATGACCACTACAAATTTTAACCATCCACATATGATCAAACACATCACATGAAGGCTAAAATTTTGAAAAATAATAATTTTAGTTTTCTTAAAACCTGGGTACAATAAAATTGGATAATTTGAATTTTTGAAAATCTTATTTTCTAACATGCCTTTAAGTCTAATTTAAAGTATCAAACACATCAACATGTGCACACAAGACTAAAATTAAAATTTTAAAATGTTCTATGCATAATTTAAAATATTTCTAAATTAATTAATCTAACACTTAGATTAATTTTAAATCACATTAACAACAATTATTAACGTGAAATAATCTAAAACTTAGATTGAAATAAAAATTCCTTAATAACTCTTGTAAAAGAATTTATAATTCTAATTTTAATTCCTTAGCAACTCCTTGTTAAGACTCCTTTTATTAAATAATATTTATCAACAATAATTGACAAGAAGTATTAATTAGAACATTTCCAATTAAAATTAGTCTAACAATTATACTTAATTTAATCTCTTAATAACTTCATTTTAAATAGATTATATCTTCAAAAAAATTAATTAAGAGATCTATGAGAATATTAATTAATTATCTTAATAACTATTATTAAGACTTAATTAATCCTTAATAACTTTTATTAAGGTTTATTCTCAAGAAATAATTAACTCTATTATAACAGTTATAAATAGTTAATTAATCACTTAATAACCTTTTATTAAGTGTCCCTTAATTAATAAATAATTTTGCAACAACAATTGTTAATAAATTTTAAGGTCACAACTTAACAATAAATTAACAACACTTGTTAATAATATTTAAGATCACAGCTTAATCACTTAATTAACAACAAATTAACAACAATTGTTAATTAGCTTAAGATCACATCTTAATTTATATATTTCCCATTTAAGATCCTATCTTAAAAATGCCCCTTTATTAACTGAAAATTCTAAATTTAAGTTCAAAACAAATTTTTAAACAATAGTAAATTTCAATTTCCAATTAATAAGGGTAGGGTTTTATTTTAATAAAAGGGTTTAAGGGTTAATGGGCTTGAGGTTTAAAGGGAAGATGAGGCCTAGGTGGGCTTGCTGGGTCGGCTTCAAATGGGCTGGCCCATAGGGCCCTGGGCATGGGCTCAGGTCCACCTGGCCTAGCAAGGTCAGGCACCTGGCGCACCCCGGTCGGGCCTATGCCCGCGGTCGAACCAGCGCAGGGCTGGTTGATTCGGGTGCCTAGCGCTTGCTCGCCCATTAGGGTTCCCCCCCCTCTTTTGTAGGTTTCCAGTAGCGTCGTCGACGACGTTTGGGGACTATGGGGCGGCGGCGACGTGGGGACGGCCGAAAAACAGCAAGCGGGGGTGACCCCCCATCGTCCCTGACACCGATAGTCGCTGGCCGGCGTGCCCTTTGCCGTCGGTGGCCCCCAAAAATGGCCGATTCGTCTGGTTCAAAATCGTGCCCTTTCCTCCCCTTTGCTCTTCCAACTCTTAAAAACATGGGAAGGAAACCTCCGCCGGCCGCCGGCGACGACAAGGATTGTTCGAGCACTGGCTGGCACAACTGGTCACACCAGCATGCCCAACAATGGTGACCCATCACCATCAAAACCTCCTTCGAAGCCCACAAAATAGGTTCTTCATCTTTATGAAGAACACAACCGAAAAACCCAAAAAATTCGGATTTTCTCCATAGAAAAATAATAATCTAATTATTACATGTTCATCCCATAAACTTTTTCCATGAGAGAAAAATAAACTTAGCATGGAATTAATTTAGAATGATCATTTCGTCGTCCCGAAGCAGATCAGAGCGTTGTTGGGATCCAGGCGGGACGTAAAGAACGCAGCGGAACAAAGACGAAATTCCCGCCCGATGTCCACAGATCCGTTTCGGGGAGAAAAGCGGTAAACCGAAAAATTGGGTTGTGATCACATCACCTTCCGCGAATTTGAATCCGCAACCATATCAGTTCCGTCAAGGCGATGTCGCTAGCTGTACAAGCGTCCGGCCTCCAGCGGTATCCACGCAATCCTCCGCGGTGGTTCGTCCTTGATCCCTCGTCCAGATCAGTGCGCTCACTGAAGAATCCTCACCGCAACGTTGTCCAGATCACCCGAACTGGAATTCCCGACTCTCGGGAAGTGCGCGCGGTGAAGACGGGAAGTCTCCCGGCGCCTTGAGAGGGGCGCCCAGAGGATGAGGAGAGAGAGAGGGGAGTGGCCAGCCTTGAGAGCTCTTGGACCTTGGCCTAGGATTTCTCAACAACGCGTATATATATTAAGTCGGTGTGACTTTCTATAAAAGTCCCCAAGTTAATATAAATCCCACTTATGTACCACCGGCTGAGAATCTTTTTGCGCGTGACCCTCTAGGCCCATTAACCAGTCTGGTTTTCAGCCCGTTAAGTCCAATAACAAATTATTGACTTATGATAATTAATTAATATCTAATATTTAATTAATTACTTAACTGAATTAACGTCTCATGTAAATTCGGTCGGACTTCCGATCAAGTTGGGTGCCAAGAAACACCGCATGATCCCGGAAGGTAATGGGACCTGTCTGTCCATAGTTACCGCGTGGCTATAGTCCTTCAGTCACACAATGTTCACGAGTCGACCTAGGGTATGGTCAACTGTCAAATCCTAAATAGTCAACTCACTTGCATTAGATTCCGCTGTACAATATCAGAAAACACATTTTTTGATATTGTGTTCGCTCTGGCCAGAGACTTCTGTGGATCTATTCTAGAGCATTCTCTCCCCAGTTACCTGAGTATGAATGATCCTCTATTGAACACACAATCACCTTCAAAGGTCTTCTGCCAGACCCGATCCTTGACTATTAGAAATCCCATGGATAGGGATTCATAAGCCAAGGTCAAAGCCTAGAAGTCCACCTAAAAGGTAACTTTGGTGCCTCAAGCCTAAGGACCAACCACACCACTGTGACTGTAAGGACTGAGGTTTCGGGTTCAGTGTTCGGGTCGGAATCCCCTGGTTTGGACCTCGAGGGGTCTTGAGAATTTCCCTTTAATGACGTCGACCTTGCACGACGCCTTTCAAACGGCGTCTTGCCAGGTGGACGCCATTTAGGTCTTTAGCTATTGTGCCACGTGGGCGCCACGTGGGCGGATTTCGGGCTGCGAGAGTACGGCCCCTGACTCGTCGTCTGATAGGCGTCTGTGATGGATGACGCGATTCAGACTGCAACCCTGAGATGTCAGTGTACGGTGTCGGTCTTGTCGTCTGAACGGCGTCGATAGTGGTGGACGCGTTTCAGAGCTTTTGTCAGTACGGCCCGTCTTGTCATCTGATAGGCGTCTGGATAGGTCGACGCGTTTTACCATTATTCGGATTGACCCCGCGAGCCTTCCTTTCTTTTCCTCATTTCTCACCCTCTCACTCTCTCTCCTCCCCCTCTCCCCCTCTCCGCCTCCTCCGACCCCTTTCTTCCCCTTTCCCTTCCTCTTCTTCCTCTTCCACCACTCCAACGCCTCTCTACCTCTCACCACTACCACCACCACTTCCTTCGTGGCGTTCCATTCTCCGGACGGCGGCCGACGTCCCGGCAGAGTGGCGACGTCCTCGGGGGTACCGGCGGCGGCCTGCGATGCGGCAGTTCGGCGGCACGGAGCCAGGAGGAGTTCAAGAACCGGTAGGGGGACGAACCTTGCGTGGATTGTACATGTTTCATCCGTAGTTTCCATGTGATGCATGATGTGTTTGGGGGTAGAACAAGCATGTTTAGGAGCTCTTCTTGATGGGAATGAGGGTTTCTATGAATATGGGTTTATGATGGTTTGGCTTGCCCCTCTTTCTCCTCTGTTTTTGGGCGATTTTGGGGTTTTTGGGGGTGAAAAGGGAGCCTTCGGCAAGAGACAGGACCTGGATTCTGGCGCTAAAAGACGTCGTGCATGGACGACGCCTTTTAGAAGGGCGTCGGGCCATCATGACGCCTTTTAGGCAGAAATCGTTCCACTCAGGCTCTGTCAGTTCGGGGATTCTGGCGCTAAAAGACGTCATGCTTGGACAACGCTATTTGGATTAGCGTCGGGCCATCATGACGCCTTTTAGGCAGAAATCCCCCGATTAAGGTTTTCTGCTAATTCCGGATTTCTGTGTGAGTGGCGTCTGAGGATGTCGACGCCTTTTAAAAGGGCGGCTTCCCAGGACGACGCGTTTTAAAGAGAATCAACCGTAGCCTATCCCTGTTTTTGTCACCGATAGGCGACGAGGGATGGCGACGCGTTTTAAAAGGGCGGACCTGTGACGACGCCTTTTAGGCCATATTCTGAGGCCGATATTTCATGAACCAGTTTAGGGTGCTTGAATGGCGTCGGCCTTGGGCGACGCGATTCAAGACAGAAACACACTAATCCATGCCAGTAAAATGTGTTTACACTGCTAGATAGCTAGTTAAATGCATGCTTTTAGTACACTCGATGATGATGAACTCTTCGTGACCGGATGGCACTACGTTGTTGTAGACACCGATTTTGGACCACCCTTTTGGTCATGAACCCAATCCATCATTAGCCCTTCATCACCAAAATCCCCTCATTTCAGCCATCTCAGCCCACTACCAGCTAGGCCCATTAACCAAATCCCGACTCTAGCCACCTTTTTCGTGGAAGGCCAGCCAGTCCGCCTTCCAACCCCTTCGAAGGCCACCCCTCGCCTTCCACCACCTTCGAAGGCCAGCCACCTTGCCTTCCACCCTTTTGGCCACCCTTTTTCACCTTTTCGTGGAAGGCCAGCCCCCTTGCCTTCCACCGCCTTCGAAGGCCACCCCCCGCCTTCTACCCCTTTCGAAGGCCAGCCATCTCGCCTTCCACCTTTTTAGCCACCTTTTTCACTTTTTACCACCTTTTCGTGGAAGGCCAGCCCCCTTGCCTTCCACCACCTTCGAAGGCCACCCCTTGCCTTCCGCCTCCTTCGAAGGCCACCCCTCGCCTTCCACTCCCTTCGAAGGCCAGCCGGGCTGCCTTCCACCACAAGAATGGAAGGCATGTCACCTGGCCGTCCACTCCTTAACCACCCCCTTGACTCTGTCTTCCCCAGGATCTCCTCTACTCGCCGCCCTCGTCCCCCACTACTCCGACCACTCCCCACTCCGTCGACTACCGCGCGCACCACCTCCGACCCTTGACCACTTCCTATTGGCTGAAGGTTGATTTACGGGGATTTAGACCCCTATTTTCTCCTACTTTTTCCTTCATCTATTTAAACCCTCCAGGTCCCCTCGAGCAAGGGGGTCGGAAGGGGGGTTGGAAGGGGATTAAGAAGGAGTTTCTTCCTCGGAGCGGGTCGGCTTTGAGGAGTCGAGCGGGCAAAGAGTCAGAAGGCTGTTTTAGGAGGAACGTCACTCCAAACGAGCTTGTCTTTCTAACCCTCTTTTACTTTTCACCTTTTTCACTTCATTGCATTTCCAATTTCCATCCATGCCGTAACATCGTCCCTCTTTCACTCTCTTTTACCTTCAACACATCATTTCACTCTTCACACACGAGCACTTATCTGCATGCATACATCCTAGAATGACTTAGTACCTTTTACCCCCAGAGGTTCCAAACAAAAATCGGGAGGTGGGTGGCCATAACATATGGTCACCTTCCCTCCCAAATACCCATCCGGTGCGTCTCCCTCTAATTTTAGTTAATTTTTATGTTTGCATGAACGGTTCCTACATGTCACAGTTCTAATTGGGTGATTGTCTTTTCTTTGTATATCTTCTCTTTTCAGGGGTTCTTACCAGATTCTGCGCGTGCACTACCGAGCTCTCCTCCTCTGGCCGGCCGGAGGAAGAGAAGGAGGAACCAGCATCTCCCGCTCCCACAAAACGCGATCACATCCCCACCATCCTGCGGAGCACAGGGACCGTAAGGTAATGCTCCTGGCGATCACATCCTTTATTTCTAACCCCCTTTAAATCGCCACAGTGCTAAGACGAACGGAGAGGAACCCGCGCCCGAAGCCCGCAGCCGCGGCGGGGGACGTTCCGGTCGCCTACAGCCTTTTGGCGATCACGGTGGGACCCCTACTTGCTTACTGCGCGCGCTAATAAGGTAAAAAATAAAAAAATAAAAATTCAGACGGCCCACCTCCTGGCCGTCCAAACCTTGGACGGCTAGAGTCCTGGCCGCCCAGCTCAGTTGGACGGCCAGATCCAGCCGTCCATCTGCAAAAAAGAAAAGAAAAAAAGAAACAAAAAAAAAAAAAAAAAATCCGGACGGCCCACCTCCTGGCCGTCCAAACCTTGGACGGCTAGAGTCCTGGCCGCCCAGCTCAGTTGGACGGCCAGATCCTAGGCCGTCCAGTCGTCCATCTGCCAAAAAAAAAAAAAACAACAAAAAAAAAACAAAAAAAAAAAAAGAAAAAATTCGGACGGCCCACCTTCTGGCCGTCCAAACCTTGGACGGCTAGAGTCCTGGCCGCCCAGCTCAGTTGGACGGCTAGAGTCCTGGCCGCCCAGCTCAGTTGGACGGCCAGATCCTAGGCCGTCCATCTGTACACACACAAAAAAATAAAAATAAAAATAAAAATAAAAATAAAAAATAAAAATCCGGACGGCCCACCTCCTGGTAGTCCAAACCTTGGACGGCTAGAGGCCTGGCCGTCTAGGTCAGTTGGCCGGCCAGCCCCCCCGGCCGTCCAGCCCCCAGCTCTCCTGGCCCCTGTTATTTCATCTATGATTAAATTGTTGCGCATTCTAGTTTGCTTTTTTGTTTACTGTTCTCTTGTCTTTTCTTTTCTTTTCTGTCTGCTGGACTGTGGGTTAATTTCAGGGTACTCTCCGCGGGGGTTTTAAGGAAGAGCCGGCATCACATCTTTAGTCACCCCTCCCGCAGGATCTGACTCTCTACCTGAGGATTCTCACTCGGGTGTGACTAGTCTTATTCTGTTGGGAACCTCCGTCAGTCTCCGCGAGCCAGGGATTCCCACTTGGCCGCCGAGCAGGTTGTACCTGAAACCACCCTGTAGGAACCTTGGGTTTATGTGAAGAATTAGTGAATTGTTTCAAATTTAAAGACACTTAATTGAATCTCGGTGGAACAAGCTTTGGAAAAGTGAAGGGTCGTTAAGGGTTAAACTTGATTTGTTAGAAACCAACTTTCATAAAACATTGGCAAACACTTCAAGTGAAACATAAAATCACTTAGGGTCTGTGCTTCATAATGAACCGAATGTATGTCAATGCTGTGTATGATGACATGGACCAGTTCGATAACAATGTCTTTCACAACCCTCTGTTTGAGATTGAAGAGGATCCACAACTAACATTTGTGGGCATGTTCCAAACACCTGGAGAGGAATTTAGGAGAAGGTGCTTGGATGAATCTTCTTCTTCAGAAAGTGACCTTATAATGTCCAACAGAACCCTCCGAAACCCAAGTGAATCCGGAACCTACTGCCGTGTTATCACGGTACACCCCTGATCAACTCATCCAGTGGGCCTCCTGTGGCAAAACTCAAGATGCCACTCCTCGGGGAACTCACTTCCAAGGATCTCCCAACAGAGCTCAGACTCGCATCAATCAACCAACTCTTACCCCAGTTGCTCCACCCGTCATGCCAATTCCAGTCTCTCCAACTACACCTCCTCCTGAGCAGAAATAATTCATTTACAAAAGTGAGATTGAAACCTGTGTGCGTAAGTTCATGGCCGAGAAACTTACCCTGAAACAACCGCACTCTCTCTCGAGCTATTGTAAGCTCCCTCCGGCCTACTTTCCGCCAGGATTCAAAGCTCCCGAGTACAGGAAATATGATGGCACCTCTGACCCTCATGATCACCTGTCATGTTTCCTCATGGATTCCCATCAATGGCTCTAGGACAGAGTCCTCCTTGTCCATCTGTTCCAGAAATCCTTAGAAGGTGAGGCCTTAAGATGGTTTTCTTCCTTGCCCGCCACAGACCTAATCAATTTTGATATGGTCTCCGAAAAATTCATCACTCAGTTTAGTTATATGACAACCATGCCTCCCACCTTGTTTGATCTTGTGATGGAGAAGATGAAGCTTGAAGAGGAGTTCACGTATTTTGCCAACAGGTGGAGGGCAATGGCCTCTAGGGCGGAAGTGGAAATCCCCGAATCTCAAGCTATCACCATGTTGGTCAATAACGCTACCCCGCAGCTTCGGTCTATTCTTATGCTGAGCAAATTTCACACATTCGCACAACTTTATAATCGAGCTCGGGTAGTTCAATCTCAGATCTGGAGTTCTACTTTGCCATCATTTTTTGAAAATCAGAACAGAAGTAAGAGGATTCCACCAATAGAGGGAGTGGCAATCAATGAACAGGTGAGTGCCTTGGGGCAGCCCTTTAGGTCACCCAGTCCTATGTCCAGATCAGACAACCAATCCAATCAGAAACCATATTCAGCAGTTCCCCCTTTCTCCAGTGCCAAGATCAATTGGGGGCACATGAAAGAGGCTGCTGAAACCTTGGAAGTCAAGGGCCCTCCGCCCTCTTATCAGGTGGCCCAAGATCCATCTAGCTCTCTAGAAAGGGTGAGCACCCTTGTCAAAAATTTGGAACCAAATGTCGATCATAGAGGACAGTATTGGGAGTATGAAGAGGTTGGGATATGGCGTGAGGGCCCTACTAGGACGATCAAACCTAGAGAGCCGTTGCAAGGAGTCTCCACTATCATCCAAGACAAACCTTTGGTCTTGATACGACCTAGGGAACAACCAACAACCATCAACCCAGTTAC
Source organism: Zantedeschia hybrid cultivar (assembly GCA_030544215.1). Taxonomy (NCBI): domain Eukaryota; kingdom Viridiplantae; phylum Streptophyta; class Magnoliopsida; order Alismatales; family Araceae; genus Zantedeschia; species Zantedeschia hybrid cultivar. Next base: position 51,468,034 of record JARZZO010000009.1, read on the forward strand.
TCTGGTCCAAGTTCCTTCAATTTCAATCAGAGAACCTCCTCCATCCATCTTGTGTCCAACACCAAAGCCAAGTCCAGTAACCCAATTCTGCCTAATAAATTCACCACCAGTTCAACCCCTAAAGTCAGATCAGGCAGTGGACCCTAGTCCGATTGGAGTTACACTGAGAAATCGCATCATTCCCCCAACAAGTCAACTCTCAAGAGGATTCAGATCTGTCTAAGTATGACATCCTACAGCATCTAGGGAAAACTCCTGCTAAGATGCCAGTCCTAGAGTTGATTGGCAGATCTCCTACACACAGGGAGACATTGTTCAAGTTCCTCCAGCGCATTACACTCAATGAAGATCTTCCTATCAGGGGGGTCACTAATGCCATTCTCTCAGTCACCCAGACACCTACCATGTCCTTCACAGATAAGAATCTAGCTCCCCCTGAATGCCAATCCCTTCCCTCATGCTTGACCCCAACACTCAAGGGTCACTCATTGGACTCCATCCTGTTGGATACTGGGGCATCAATCAATGTTTGTCCACTCAAGACCCCCAAGAAAGTAGGGATTGATCCAGAGAAGATTGAGTCTACTTCCATGATGGTCTCAAATGGGAACCTGGAAATTGGCCCAGTGGCCTTGATCTTTGAATTCTACATCCTTGATGTCAAGCCCATATACAACGCCATTTTGGGAAGGCCTCGGATGGACCAGACCCTGAGAGTGCCCTCCACTAATCATCAGTGCTATAAATTCCCATACAAGGGGAAGATTGTCAAAATGAAGGGTACCCCCTATCTTGAGCCTTTGGATTTAGTCTCGACTGAACAAATTCCATCCATAATCACTCCTGGAAAAGGGGCAGAGCTCATCCTTTCATCGGTTGACTCTCAGCTCAAGTCCCAGCCTAGCATAGGTTGGCAGCTTATGGACAAAATGGGGTATAGTTCGGGATCTGGGATAGGCAAGGAAGAGCAAGGAATTCAAGAACCTATCTTTGAAAATCTGACCATTGGAGGATTCAAATTGGGTTACATACTAACCAGGCCAACTGAGGAATCAAGAAAATGGAGTATCTTAGATCACTTTGTGAAGGAAAATCAAGAGGTACTCAAGATACACTATCTTGAGGATGAGTTGAAGGAAGCAATCAATGAAATTCAGAGGGAAGATGCAGAAGATTTCGGTATACAGCTGCTGTTTTATGAACCAACCACTCAACAAGAAGGAGCCTCCTTAGTGAGGGATGAACAGGTACCCACCGCTCTCATACCTGCCCCTCCTAGACTTTTATCACCGGTCGTAGCACACTCCTGGGGCAATTCTGCCATCATTGGGTCTGTGTCTCAAGGACCCACCTTTGCAACATGTCTGACTCACCCTCTGAGTCTTGTGCATAATCGCTTAGGGATTGGATAGCTTCCTTTTTATCTACAAGTTGTAGAGGTAAGAAGGTTCTTTCGTTTCCAGCAAATAAGTGTAAATATTTTGAAAAGTTTTCCTTTGGATAGAAGTCTATTTGAAGAAGTTTTACCCTTAAAAATACAAAAAATCAAAAATTTCAAAATCCAAAAAAAAAATCGAATGTCCAAAAAGCATCAAAATATTTGTAAATATGTACATACTTTAATGAAAATGACAAAAAAATCAGAAAAGACACAAAATCCAACTGTCTGGTGACTGCCACGTTACCCCCTGTCTAGGTCTAGTTGCATGATAGGTTGGGTTGACATTAAGGTTTGGCTAAGACTTTGGTCCACCAGAACCATAGACGTGTCTACTTTACTTTCATATGGATCCCTATGCTCATCATGAGATGCACACACCTGCACGATTTTCAAAGAGAACCTGTTTAAAATGAGTTCCAAGTCTTTAGTGTACTGTCAAATGCAACCTTTGCTCTTCGTCTCTCGACCGATCAGGACAGTTGACGCCCTTAAACGGTCGAGCTCAGCAAACTGCGGTTCCTCAAAAACCCGATGGATGTAACCCCTCAACAAAAAAAAAAAAAAAAAAGGGCCCAGAAATGAAATGTAAAGGACCAGAGCACGTGAAGAGGGCAGTGTCCCCGCAGGCGGAATATCAAATAACCCCAAAAATGTCAAGAGGAGAAAAGAAATACAAAAAAAAGAAAAAGGGATTCAAGCAATCATGAAAAAAAGCCTGGTCGTGACCGTGCCTGGCCATGAAATTTACCAAAGACATGAAAAGTCAAAATAGGGGCATCTAAGAGGTCAAAAGGGGTCCGTTTTGTCACAACTCCCCCTTTTAACGGTTTTGTTGATCCTCCTGTGAGGTTTGTCTCCACAATTTCTTCACTTTTTCTCCCCCAAGGTTCAGCACGAGATAGCTATCTAAAGACTGAACATCATTTTAAAATGGTTCGTTTTCAAAAATCGTCACATGCTCACATGATCACAGGAGTCCAAAATGGGTGAAGAGTAATGTCGATGTTTCTGGTGAACTAATTTCTTAACCATAATCTCAATGTGTACTCTTACAACTTCGGGCTTAGGTCAATGCATGCGCGTCACCAATCGGTGCGACGGCGTCTGATTCCGGGTCAGCGTCGTGCGGTTGACCGTTAGGGTTCCAAGGTGTTCCATCATATACCTTCTAGATTGTGAGGAAAGAGACCCGGTCGAGCAAATCATTTACCTCAAAAACTTTTTGGGCAAACTTGGTGGTCAGAAGCAGCTGGGAGCCTAAGCATGGCATGACGGTATTGTTATCAGTATGAGTCTTAACCGGTCAACGTTAGTTTGAGGAGTCTAGAGGCCCAAATCAATCTAGATGTGAGCTTAGGATATCTGGGAAGTTGAGTGTGCATTTCCCTTTCATCATTCAACCAGCCTAAGTTTGGGCAGCTACCAGGCAGGCGGAATCAAAAACATGTTTTCATCACACACCTCATTTGTTAATATCCACCAGCATTTGCATATTTACTAGTCGCATCAGTTTCAATACTCTTCCTTTTGTCTAGTTAGTTGAACACGGCCCCTTGACCCTATGCGAAGGCTAGGGAAAAGGTAGTTGCTCTATTCTGGGCAAGGGGCCGAAAACAGATACTACTAACTACTTCTCCTTCATTCTGTGCATACAGGAAAAGGATTCTATCCAAAAGGTGGATGCTTTCGCTGTCGAGTCGAAGCCGAAAGCAGCCGGATTGGCATTCTACTTTGAGAATGGCCATATCTTCCGTGCTGGCTTCGACTCGACAGGGACCTTTGTCCCTCGTTTCCTTGCAGCTCGACATTAAGATATTGTGGATTATTGATTATTTACATTTACTGATGTGCGTTCTTGCAGCTGCAGGGAATCCGAAGCAAGTAGGATTGAAGACACAGGAGGCTAATAACTTCGGGCGTATAGACTCTGAGTTCCTCTTTAAACAAAATAATGAGGAGTCTATATTCTCCAAGTTATTCGATTGGCCAATAAATCCCTCCTGTTTGCATTAGGAATTGCATTAGGAATTTATTTTAATTTTAAACCAACATGCATTTGCATAAGCATTCATCCTCGCCCTAGGGGCAATGACCATCATTCATCACTTTGCTTAACCCATCGCTGATCTGTGATTCTGGCAGTTGTGTGTCTGTTAGCCCTTTGAATTGCAAGACCCTTTCCTCCTTTTTTCAACACGTTTGCTTGAGATTCTCTCACTTGGCAATCCCATGATGCGCCAGGCCACCGCGCGCCCTTTGTGTCGAGAGTTATTCAAGTCACACTCCTACACCCTTCATACTCGAGATCCCCTTGGGCCAGATCGCTATATTCTGGTACGCCAAGGCCTCGCGGTTCCAGCACCCGGGGGTCCCACGGACTGTAATTCTCTAGTACTGAACTTTGTTCCTTTTCTTAAACCACTCTTGCAACTCGAATGGCTAGCTTTCATGCATTTGCCGCATTCGCATATCATCCTTGGATATAGCTCATTCATTTTTCGGGTCGTCCAAAATCAGTCTCGATTTCCGGAACACCTATTTATCATTCCGTTCCACTCCACTGCAAAATAGGTGTCTCGGAAGGGCATTTGTAGACACCGATTTTGGACCACCCTTTTGGTCATGAACCCAATCCATCATTAGCCCTTCATCACCAAAATCCCCTCATTTCAACCATCTCAGCCCACTACCAGCTAGGCCCATTAACCAAATCCCGACTCTAGCCACCTTTTTCGTGGAAGGCCAGCCAGTCCGCCTTCCAACCCCTTCGAAGGCCACCCCTCGCCTTCCACCACCTTCGAAGGCCAGCCACCTTGCCTTCCACCCTTTTGGCCACCCTTTTTCACCTTTTCGTGGAAGGCCAGCCCCCTTGCCTTCCACCGCCTTCGAAGGCCACCCCCCGCCTTCTACCCCCTTCGAAGGCCAGCCACCTCGCCTTCCACCTTTTTAGCCACCTTTTTCACTTTTTACCACCTTTTTGTGGAAGGCCAGCCCCCTTGCCTTCCACCACCTTTGAAGGCCACCCCTTGCCTTCCGCCTCCTTCGAAGGCCACCCCTCGCCTTCCACTCCCTTCGAAGGCCAGCCGGGCTGCCTTCCACCACAAGAATGGAAGGCATGTCACCTAGCCGTCCACTCCTTAACCACCCCCTTGACTCTGTCTTCCCCAGGATCTCCTCTACTCGCCGCCCTCGTCCCCCACTACTCCGACCACTCCCCACTCCGTCGACTACCGCGCGCACCACCTCCGACCCTTGACCACTTCCTATTGGCTGAAGGTTGATTTACGGGGATTTAGACCCCTATTTTCTCCTACTTTTTCCTTCATCTATTTAAACCCCCCAGGTCCCCTCGAGCAAGGGGGTCGGAAGGGGGGTTGGAAGGGGATTAAGAAGGAGTTTCTTCCTCGGAGCGGGTCGGCTTTGAGGAGTCGAGCGGGCAAAGAGTCAGAAGGCTGTTTTAGGAGGAACGTCACTCCAAACGGGCTTGTCTTTCTAACCCTCTTTTACTTTTCACCTTTTTCACTTCATTGCATTTCCAATTTCCATCCATGCCGTAACATCGTCCCTCTTTCACTCTCTTTTACCTTCAACACATCATTTCACTCTTCACACACGAGCACTTATCTGCATGCATACATCCTAGAATGACTTAGCACCTTTTACCCCCAGAGGTTCCAAACAAAAATCGGGAGGTGGGTGGCCATAACATATGGTCACCTTCCCTCCCAAACACCCATCCGGTGCGTCTCCCTCTAATTTTAGTTAATTTTTATGTTTGCATGAACGGTTCCTACATGTCACAGTTCTAATTGGGTGATTGTCTTTTCTTTGTCTGTCTTCTCTTTTTAGGGGTTCTTACCAGATTCTGCGCGTGCACTACCGAGCTCTCCTCCTCTGGCCGGCCGAAGGAAGAGAAGGAGGAACCAGCATCTCCCGCTCCCACAAAACACGATCACATCCCCACCATCCTGCGGAGCACATGGACCGTAAGGTAATGCTCCTGGCGATCACATCCTTTATTTTTAACCCCCTTTAAATCGCCACAGTGCTAAGACGAACGGAGAGGAACCCGCGCCCGAAGCCCGCAGCCGAGGCGGGGGACGTTCCGGGCGCCTACAGTTGTATGTCGTGCGACGGTGGACTTCTTACGTGACTGGATCGCACCGTGCCATGTTTTGTGTTACTGTGGACCTAGAGTGACAGTTGTAGCATTTGACACCCTGTGTCGGTGCGGAGGGACACAGCGCTGACGGGAGCAGTGGCGGGGTGACGCCTAGTAAGAGAGGGTCACCTGGTGAACCCCGGGGTTAGCTAGCTTGTACCGGTGTCGGAGTGGTACCTTTGGAGTGTCACTCGTGCTGGGGGAAGGAGTAACCACCTGAGCCAGTTGGGCCGGAGTAGCCAGCGTGCTATCCGAGGGGTTACTGTTTGGTCTCAGCGGGTCGGTGTTTGCTGGGGGAAGGAGTAACCGCCGAGGTAGCCAACGTGCTATCCGAGGGGTTACTGTTTGGTCTCAGCGGGTCGGTGTTTCCCACTTTTGGAGACGTGGTTGACGCGTTTTGCCGAGACGCGAGTTGTAGGCTCCTTGGTAGAATGATTTCTGTAATATACATGTTATATTCCGAATGCATGTGGTTTATATCGAGAATTAGGAGTAATGTGTTACAGCTTTACTTATCTTGTTCACTTGTATCTTGGTAATTGCACTTGTGGGTGTGTGAGTGGGAGACAAGGGATCGAATGATCCCTACTGAGCCCAATTCTGGTGTGGCTCACTCCCTACGGTTTTCAGGTGTGGACTTCGTGGCGTGTGGCGGCGTGTGGTGCTCTCCTTGGTGTACGGACCAGCAGCTATCTCAGTTCCGGGGTATGCCCCGATGTTGTTGTACTTTACTTCTGCCTGTACTTAATTAATTCGTTGGACCATGCAATTATTGTTGGACTGTGTACGGACATTATTAATTTACTTCCTGCGCATTGTAATTTCCTTGTAGTCCGTCTGAATGTTATATTTAATCTTGTTTAACGCTAACTCCTCCAGATGTGTGCATAAGATCCGGGTGTGAAACCGTTGGATAATGATTCGATACCCATTTAGTGATCGGGTCTCCGATCACAGGGTGGCGGGTTGTTACAATTGGTATCAGAGCTCAGTCTGGTCGAGTATACGCTAAACTGGATTAGATATCGTAGTCCAACAATAAGTACGAGTCTGTACAGGCGATGGCTGCTGGTGTAGATTGATAGGTTTTGACGTGTTTGCGTTGATTTTTGCGTTTGTGGGGTAGTGATGGCGCCAAGGAAGAGAGTACCGTTGGCTCGTGGTTCGAGAGCAGACAATGTTAGTTCGGGAATAGAAGGGCATAATGTGAATCGTTTCATGGAAGCTATGATTGGGGCTATGTCTAGATACCAACAGGGAGATGGTGGTGAGGGATCCAATTCCCGAGACGGTCAGTCTACGATTTTGGAGTGGTTCTTGAAGTTGAAGACCCCTCCTTTCACGGGTCGACCAGTCCCAGACGAGGTAGCTCTTTGGATTAAGGAAATGGAGAAGGCATTTGATGTTCTTGAATGTGCCGAGAATGACAAGACCTTGTTGGCAACTTACTTACTGAAGGATAATGCATATGAGTGGTGGGTTACTACCAAGAGGATGATGTTTGCAGATAGGTCCTTGAGAGAGATCCTTTGGGAGGTATTTGTAAGAGAGTTTAGTGGATAGTACTTTTCGGGGCACGTTCGGAAATCTAAGGAAAGGAAATTTATGGAATTGGTGCAGAATGATATGTCAATTTTAGAATATCAAGCAAAGTTTGTGGCTCTTGGAAGATTTGTTCCATATATATCTGAGCGTGAGGAATTTAGAACAGAGAGATTTGTGGGTGGACTCCGGTATGATCTGAGGTCAATGGTGGCATCTCAGTGTTGGAGAGATCTGGCGTCAGCAGCTCGATACGCGACAGCGGTGGAGACTCAATTCCAGCAAATGGCGAGAGAATTGGAGCGATCGGCATGAAGGAAGCAGCAAGGCAAGAGCAAATCAACAATCTTTTCATCAGGCGGTTCGAGTTCCTTTGAGTATGGGTCCCAAGAGATGCCCTGTGGTGAGAACAGAGATGGTTCGGTTCAGCAGATGCAGACTGTGGCTAGCAGGCAGCAGGGAGCGAGGCAGGATGCAGCAGGTCATTGTTCCCATTGTGGTGGTCATCATGGCAGTCGGACGTGTCCATTAGTCACTAGTGGTTGTTTTGGCTGTGGTAAGAGGGGGCACTTTTTGAGAAGTTGTCCCCAGAGGAATAAGTTAGGCGAGGAGCCGAGTGGTCAGTAGGAGCCCGGTACCTAGCATGGTGTTGTGTGTTCTTTCAGTGGAAGTCCGAGATGCTGGGCTACATGAGCACTCTTATCTTATCTCATTAGGAAGTAGACGTGAACTTGTATGACACTCCTTATGTATTTTGAATCTTGGTGGGGAATCGGTATTGTAAACTGCACTTTATAAGGCTACTACATGTTGATGTTAGTCTATCAATTTTGGTGGAATTGTAGAACATAATTAACTTAGTATTGATCTGATCGACCGATTGCGTGTGTTGAGCCTCGTGTAAGAATGTGATCTGTAAGGACATCATAGCGGATCTAGCTAAGATTGAGACAGTAATGGATTGGAGCTAGTCAACAACAGTAACGGAGATCAGAAGCTTCGTAGCATTAGCAGGTTATTACCGACGATTGGTCCTGGGGTTTTCTTCGATAGCGACCCCCCTTTTGTTAAGGTTGTCTTGTAGAGGAGTTCGTTTCATGTGGACCGAGGAGTGTGAGCGGAGTTTCATTTAGTTGAAAAGCTCGCCTCACTTTGGCTCCAATATTGGTACTTCTATTAGGTTCCAGTAGAAGTGTGGTTTCTCCAGATACACCACATCGAAGTTTGGGTGCGGTTTTGATGCAACTTGGTAAGATTGTGACCTATGCCTATAGGCAGTTGAAAAAGCTATGAGGGGAACTATCCATTCATGACTTAGAGTAGGCAGCTGTGGTGTTTACACTATAGATCTAGAGGCGTTATTTGTATAAAGAGGATTCGAGCTGATTGTGGAATCTTGTTTCCGGGTTCCACGTGAGGCTGATAGAGCCGTGTTGGCCAGTTTAATTGTGGGTTGATGGTACAGTGAGGTTGAGAGACAGACTCTGTGTTCCGGCCATGGAGGACGTGCGCAGATGTGTTCTTATGGAGGCGCACTGTTCTAGATAAATAGTGCTTCCTGAATAAGTGAGTCGTATCATTGCTTGAGGTGGTTCAGTAGGAAGAAGGATAGGGTGGATTTTGTGGTTTGGTGCTCGAATTCTTGTCAGGTTAGGGTGAACATCAGAGTGGCGCAGCAGAAGCGTGGTTGCAGTCCTTGCCAATCCCGGTATGGGAACGGGAGCTCGTGACTTTGGGCTTGTGCTGGGATTGTTTTATCCCCTGATGGTGGGGGCATGATCTGGGTTATCATTGAGCAATTGACCAGGTCAGCACACTTCCTGGCTATCAGGAAGGACTGGTCAGTCGGTAGGTTGGCAGAGTTGTTTGTGAGTCGGATCATCTCTTACTGTTCGGTATGCCCTTATCCATCATGTCGGACCGGGTTTTGAGGTTTACTTTTAACTCTCGAAAGAGTTTTTGGAAGGCCTTGGGTACGCAGTTAGCCTTCAGCCCGTCCTATTATCCCGAGGTTGATGGGCGGTCGGAGAGGGCCATTCAGATTTTCGAGGTTTTGCTCGGGGCATGTGCCTAGACTGAGGAGGTTCTCGGGAGCAGCGTTTGTTTGCAGTGGAGTTTTGCGTACTATAACAGTTACCATTCTAGCGTGGGCATGGCGCCTTATGAGGCTTTGTTCAGATGGCCGTGTCGATTTTCTGTGATTTGGTCTGAGATTGGCAAAGAGGCAGTTGGCAGGATCTGAATTGGTTTAACAGTGTGTCGAGGTTGTTAGGCTAGTGCAGCGGAAATTAATTTTAGATCGGACAGACAGGAGAGTTGTGCTACCATCGGTAGGAGACCGATTGAGTTTGAAGTTGGGAACCGCGTGTTTTTCCAAGTCTCGCCCCCTGAGGTCGTGATGAGACTTGGGAAGCAAGGTGAGCTGGGTCCGCGACGTGTTGGGCCTCTTCCCATTCTTGCTCGAACTGGGGAAGCGGCATGCCAGCTGGCCTTGCCGTCCAATCTTGTGGGCGTGCACAATGTGTTTCATGTGTTGTTGCTGAGCGATATTCAGGATCCAACCCCAGGTGTTAGAATTTTCAGAATTGGAAGTCGCTGAGGACTTGTCCTTTCCAGAATGTTCAGTTCATGTCGAGGGTCACAAGTGACAGGTTCCCCGAAACTAAGTCGTACCTTCGGATTGAGTGATTTAGCAGTAGCGCTCTGGGAACTAGGCGACCTGGGAGTGCGGGTTTGAGTTATGGGAACAATTTCCTACCTTTTCTGGTAAGTTCCCATGTGAGTTGGTGGTGGTTATACTTCGCTCTCGTTACTCGTTGCAGGCAATTTGGGGGACGAAATTCTTTTAAGGGGGGGAGAATGTAAGGACTGAGGTTTTGGGTTCAGTGTTCGGGTCGGAATCCCCTGGTTTGGACCTCGAGGGGTCTTGAGAATTTCCCTTTAATGACGTCGACCTTGCACGACGCCTTTCAAACAGCGTCTTGTTAGGTGCACGCCATTTAGGTCTTTAGCTATTGTGCCACGTAGGTGCCACGTGGGCGAGTTTCGGGCCGCGAGAGTACGGCCCCTGACTCGTCGTCTGATAGGCGTCTGTGATGGACGACGCGATTCAGACTGCAACCCTGAGATGTCAGTGTACGGTGCCGGTCTTGTCGTCTGAACGGCGTCGATAGTGGTGGACGCGTTTCAGAGCTTTTGTCAATACAGCCCGTCTTGTCATCTGATAGGCGTCTGGATAGGTTGACGCGTTTTACCATTGTTCGGATTGAGCCCGCGAGCCTTCCTTTCTTTCCCTCATTTCTCACCCTCTCACTCTCTCTCCTCCCCCTCTCCGCTTCCTCCAACCCCTTTCTTCCCCTTTCCCTTCCTCTTCTTCCTCTTCTACCACTCCAACGCCTCTCTACCTCTCACCACTACCACCACTACTTCCTTCGCGGCGTTCCATTCTCCGGACGGCGGCCGACGTCCCGACGGAGTGGTGACGTCCTCGGGGGTACCGGCGGCGGCCTGCGGTGCGGCAGTTCGGCGGCACGGAGCCAAGAGGAGTTCAAGAACCGGTAGGGGGACGAACCTTGCGTGGATTGTACATGTTTCATCCGTAGTTTCCATGTGATGCATGATGTGTTTGGGGGTAGAACAAGCATGTTTAGGAGCTCTTCTTGATGGGAATGAGGGTTTCTATGAATATGGGTTTATGATGGTTTGGCTTGCCCCTCTTTCTCCTCTGTTTTTGGGCGATTTTGGGGTTTTTGGGGGTGAAAAGGGAGCCTTCGGCAAGAGACAGGACCTGGATTCTGGCGCTAAAAGACGTCGTGCATGGACGACGCCTTTTAGAAGGGCGTCGGGCCATCATGACGCCTTTTAGGCAGAAATCGTTCCACTCAGGCTCTGTCAGTTCGGGGATTCTGGCGCTAAAAGACGTCATGCTTGGACAATGCTATTTGGATTAGCGTCGGGCCATCATGACGCCTTTTAGGCAGAAATCCCCCGATTAAGGTTTTCTGCTAATTCCGGATTTCTGTGTGAGTGGCGTCTGAGGATGTCGACGCCTTTTAAAAGGGCGGCTTCCCAGGACGACGCGTTTTAAAGAGAATCAACCGTAGCCTATCCCTGTTTCTGTCACCGATAAGCGACGAGGGATGGCGACGCGTTTTAAAAGGGCGGACCTGTGACGACGCCTTTTAGGCCATATTCTGAGGCCGGGATTTCATGAACCAGTTTAGGGTGCTTGAATGGCGTCGGCCTTGGGCAACGCGATTCAAGACAGAAACACACTAATCCATGCCAGTAAAATGTGTTTACACTGCTAGATAGTTAGTTAAATGCATGCTTTTAGTACACTCGATGATGATGAACTCTTCGTGATCGGATGGCACTACGTTGTATGTCGTGCGACCGTGGACTTCTTACATGACCGGATCACACCGTGCCGTATTTTGTGTTACTGTGGACCTAGAGTGACAGTTGTAGCGTTTGACACCCTGTGTCGGTGCGGAGGGACACAGCGCTGACGGGAGCAGTGGCGGGGTGACGCCTAGTGAGAGAGGGTCACCTGGTGAACCCCGGGGTTAGCTAGCTTGTACCGGTGTCGGAGTGGTACCTTTGGAGTGTCACTCGTGCTGGGGAAAGGAGTAACCACCTGAGCCAGTTGGGCCGGAGTAGCCAGCGTACTATCCGAGGGGTTACTGTTTGGTCTCAGCGGGTCGGTGTTTGCTGGGGGAAGGAGTAACCGCCGAGGTAGCCAGCGTGCTATCCGAGGGGTTACTGTTTGGTCTCAGCGGGTCGGTGTTTCCTACTTTCGGAGACGTGGTTGACGCGTTTTGCCGAGACGTGAGTTGTAGGCTCCTTGGTAGAATGATTTCTGTGATATACATGTTATATTTCGAATGCATGTGGTTTATATCGAGAATTAGGAGTAATGTGTTACAGCTTTACTTATCTTGTTCACTTGTATCTTGGTAATTGCACTTGTGGGTGTGTGAGTGGGAGACAAGGGATCGGATGATCCCTACTGAGCCCAATTCTGGTATGGCTCACTCCCTACGGTTTTCAGGTGTGGACTTCGTTGCGTGTGGCGGCGTGTGGTGCTCTCCTTGGTGTACGGACCAACAACTATCTCAGTTCCGGGGTATGCCCCGATGTTGTTGTACTTTACTTCTGCCTGTACTTAATTAATTCGTTGGACCATGCAATTATTGTTGGACTGTGTACGGACATTATTAATTTACTTCCTGCGCATTGTAATTTCCTTGTAGTCCGTCTGAATGTTATATTTAATCTTGTTTAACGCTTACTCCTCCAGATGTGTGCATAAGATCCGGGTGTGAAACCGTTGGATAATGATTCGATACCCATTTAGTGATCGGGTCTCCGATCATAGGGTGGCGGGTCGTTACAGTGACGATGAATCAAGCCGGTTGACAGTTAGGTAAATTACCATTCGGCGATTCATATCAGATCAGTTCAATGAACTCATTCCCCAATGAGTACCTACAGGTTCTCCATAGTGTCTCCACACAGTGACTAACAAGATCAGTTACCCTCATCATATAAGCTGGAATGACTTGTACTAGTCTTATCGAATGTTTGATGTCCTCTTCAAACATCTTATGACTAAGAACACTTAAGAATATGTGTTTATAAGTCATCGGTCTCATTATTATGATCTTATCATAATCCGATGATTATTACACACATTCAAAGACTTCATTATGCGTACTTATAATACACCAATCGACATAATGAAATAAATGTCATTTATTAATGAATCAGATTGTAATAGGTGCTTTAGGATTGACTTAGAGAACACCTATATCCATCAAAGGTGAGTCCGAGATTTATTGCACCTTTTGAGTTTTTGCAGCTGTTAGTCTTAGGTGGCCTACAAGCCAATATGACTTTGTAATATCCTTCATTTATTAATATAATGGCATTATTCATTATGTGTAAATTCGTATTATTATCGTCTCATAATGAAGTCTATGAATATGTGCAATAGTGATCAGACTATAATGAGATCATATTAATGAGACTGATCACTTAAACATACATATTCTTAATAGTTCCTAGGCAAAGGATATCCGAGAAGGACATTGGATATCCGGTTAGACTAGTACAGATTACTCTCGCTCATAAGATGAGGGTGACTGATCTCATAGTCACTTGTGTGGAGACACTAAGGTAAATCTGTAGGTGCTCATTAGAAAATGAGTTCACTGAACTGATCCGACTGAATGGCAGGATGGTATTGTACCTCATTGTCAACCAGCTTGATTCTATTGTCATAGTTGTGTGGATGGTCCTCGGACCTGAGACACCAAGGACACCTTGTCAGTGGACTTCTGTACTTTGACCTTAGTTTATGAATCTCTAACTACGGGATTCTAAACAGCCAAGGATCGGGTACAGCGGAATACCGTTGAAGGGAATTGAGTGTCAATAAGGAATCATTCGCTCTCGGTACTTAGAGAGAGAATGCTCTAGGAAGGATGCGCGGAAGTCCCTGGTCAGGGCGGACGATAATATCAAGAAAGGAGTTTTTCGATATTATACGGCATCGTCCAATCCAAGTGAGTCAACCGATTAGGGTTTGACGGTAAACCATACCCTGAGTTGACTCGAGAGCATTGTACGAATAAAGGATTATATCTATGCGGTAACTGTCGGTGGAAAGGTTCTAAGAGTGGGTTACTTAACCCCGATACCTTCCGGGTTCACGCGGTGTTGCTTGGCACTCAACGTGATCGGAGGCCCAATCGAATTTGATGTGCGACATTGATTCGATTGATTAATTAATTAATATGAGTTATTAATTGATTAATTAGGCCAGTAGGGAGTCATTGGGCTTATTGGGCCATTAACCGGACTGGTTATTGGGCCTAGAGGGTCACACGCAAATGATTCTCAAGACGATGGATAAATAAGTGAGTTTTATATTAACTGGGGTTTTTATGAAAAAATCGCGCGGTTAGTATAAAATGTAGTGAACGGGCTGAGCAGGCCAAGCTGCTGCTAACACTAGCCGCTCCCTCCTCTCTTCCTCTCTCTCTCTGGCGCCCCAGACGAGCCCGGATCCCCGGGTCTGCTCCGCCGCTTCTCCGACTCCCGTTTGACGAGAAATCGTCCGCGCGTTGCGGCGATCGTTGCGGCGAATGGCAGAGGCTTCGTGGGTTGCAACGAGCAAGGATCGTGAGGATATCCACCGCGAAGAGGATCGCGTGGACTCCGCTAGAGGCCGAGCGCTTGCGTGGCTTGCGGTGTCACACTGACGGAACCAATCGATCGCGGATTCGAATCTGCACACGGTAAGAACCGATTATTCGATAATCCAGTTTTAGTATTTTCGAAACGAAAAACGGATCGCCGATTTAATTCTATATTCCACTGCGTGAGTGATCCGGAGAAACACGAGAACCCTACAGTGGTATCAGAGCCAAGTTCTACTGTTTCTTGTCTCGTTTTGGGTTCCAAACTTAATATTTTCATAATTTATTCCATGCACGAGTTCGATTAATTACTGGATCCGTATTCATGTGATGAATATAATATAATGAGATTATTATTATTCTACAATTTTTCGAATTAATTTTTGGGGGTTTTTCGCGTTCTTCGTGGGACGAAGACCGGCAGGTCTTCAGCAGTGTCGTTCGCGCAACCCCAAGCGTTGGGGAGGTGGCCAGACCTCAAATTTCTTTAGGGATGTCCCTGCTCACCATCGGACTGGTGGCTGGCGCCGGAGAGGCCTCTGGAGGTGGCTGGCTGGAGGGAGCCCCGTCTACCTTCTTCATTCGGTTTTGAAAAACTGGAAAAAACCTAGTTATAAGGGTTCGGCCAACAGCTAAGATGAGGGCTCTGCGGGTTAGGGTTTTTCGGGTGGAAGGGAAACGGGGGGGGTCCCTTTCTGGTCGGACCGGCCGGGCCGGGTCAGGGCCTGGTCAGACCATGCCTGAGCCAGGCGCCCTACTGTGGGCGCCTGGTCCGAACCCTAGCTCGGCCAAAGCCCGAGCCCAATGGCTCAGCCCAAGTGGCTGAGCCCTCTTTCTAATTTTCACCTTATTTCCCACTAAAACCCCAAATTACCCAATTAAAACAAAATTGGATTTTAATTTTAAAATTCAAAACGGTTTTGAAATTAAAATTATTATTCATTTTTATTTAATCAGGGCCTTAATGATTTTAAACCATATTAATTAACAATTAGTTATTAATTAATTAGAGTTAATTATTAGATTAAATATTAAGTTAATAATTTACTATAATTAACTAATTTAAAAGTTAAATTAGTGATTAATGATTTTTGTCTAAGTGTTAGATTATTAATAATTAATTCATCTAATTGTTAAAGAATTTGAGTTAGTTATTAATTTAACTGTTAAATTAATAATTAATTTGAATGACTAATTTAAGTGTTAAATTAGTAGTCATTGATTAATTAATGTTAATTAATACTTTATGAGTTAAATTAATGATTAACATTAATTATCTAATCTAAGAGTTAGATTAACACATTTAGTTAATTAAAGTTAATTGTTAATTTAAGTGTTAAGTTAATGATTAATTTTAAATTAACTAATCTAAGAGCTAGATTAAAAGTGATTAATTTTAAAATAACTAATCTAAGAGTTAGATTAAAAGTTATTAATTAATTAGTGTTAATTAATAATTTAAGTGTTAAATTAGTAATTAACATTAATTAACTAATCTAAGAGTTAAATTAGTAGTTAATAATTAATTAGAGTTTATTAATAATTTAAATGTTAAATTAATAATTACCTTCAATGGACTAATCTAAGAGTTAGATTAGTAATTAATTAATTTGGAGTGTGTGTGCATATGTGATGTGTGTTTTATATACTTTTAAATTTGATTTAATTGCATGCTTAAAATATTAAAAGAGTTTATGAAATTCAAATGCCAATTTTGATTGGAATCTAGTTTTGAAAGTCAAAATTATTTAATTTTTAAACTCTTTTATTTTAGTCATGTAATGTGCTTATCATATGTGGAATGTTTAAAACACACCGTGGTCATGGATAAGTATTTTTAATATTATTCATGTGATTAATGATTATGTGGATCGTAGATGTGTGATTGGAATAATTATTAATTGTTAATAAATAGAGGTCTACGTATCTCTCTCTCTCTTTCATACTCCGATGTAATTCTATCTCCTTTTCTCTTGTACTCGCCATAAGGCCTTCTTCTATTTACATGTAAATTATGAATTTATTGTAATATGATCGAAGCAAACGAGGAAGGAGTGAGGACGATCCACAGATACAACCAGGAAGGCGATGTGATGGAGATCCTTTGCCTTTATGTTTGCAAGATTATCTGATATAAATGTTATATTAGATTTTATATGTGTTTGATTGTTGGCTCTAGTCAAACCCGCAGTGTTATCCATGACCACACTGGCTATATATGTGATAGTATTTAGTAAATATATACGATATATTTATATACTATCACCTAGGAGAGACCAAGATAAAAGCTATCTAAATACCCTCATCTAAATTCTAAGCCATAACGTGAATAGTAAAGAACCTATTGCGTGGTCCACCATCGTTATAGTCATAGGATTCGAATTACTTTAGGCAGGTTTGTTGTGCTATCCACAAGGCCTGTTTAATTGTAAGGAGAGACTATGGTTATGACATTAGATGCCTATTTGATCGAAGTAGAGGAACCGTGTAGCTTTGTTGTGCTATCCACAAGGGTTGCATATAAATCTATGCTCTTCTCGTAACGATGGTTAGCTTAGACCAAAATTAGTGGCTTGTTGTGCTATCCACAAAGCCATTAAATATCTGGGGACCGAAGATATGATCGGATATTGCAAAGAGTTGCAAGTCCCATGAGATGGGTGCTCTTTGATTGATTTACAGCTTTCTTGTGCTATCCACAAAGCTATACTGCAAGTCATTGAGATTCTGATCCCCACTAGGAGACTGTCAGCATTTCCCGTTCTGTATAGCTGAGGGTTATACAGTCCGTCGAAAATTAGTAGGAGTTGAAACTAGAATAAAAGACCATATCTTGTTTTATATTTAATAATTGAACATCTACTAAAATAGATTTTATTTTCTGTAGGGAAATATGTCGTCGAATAACCCACTCCGAGGCATACCTGATGCCAAACTTTTGACTAGTATAAACTACTCGGATTGGCTCAGAAACTTGAAGAATGTCTTCAGATCTGAGCACATTGACTACGTCCTTGGAGTTGATCCTCTTACTGAATCGGCATTGGATGCCCTTGAGGCAGAGATGATAGCTAACGATAAAAGATCGAAGGAAAAAGGCAAAGGAGTAGTAAAAGGTGACTGCTTCTACTGTAAGCAAAATGGTCACTGGAAGAGGAACTACAAGGAGTTTCTCAACGATAAAGCTCATGGAAAAGTGAAGTTGTCTGAAGCTTCAGATATCTATATGATAGATATCAACTTGTCAGTTAGAGATTCTATATCTTGGATATTAGATACCGGATGTGCTTCTCATATCTACCATGATGTGCAGATGCTGACGAGTAAGCGTAAGCTGAGAAAAGGCGAGGTAGAATTGAGGCTAGGAAACGGCGCAAAAGTTGCGGCAGTTACTGTAAGGACAGGAAACCTCAGACTTCTATTGGGAGACGTCTTATCATTAAAATATTGTTATTATGTTCCTAGCATAATAAAGAACATCATATCAGTACCTTGTTAGGACAAGATAGGATATAGGTTGTCTATTGAGAATATAAGTTGTTCGATTTATTATGGTAATAAATCAATAGTTTCGGCATCTTTAGTTAACGGTCTATATCTTTTAGATATTTCCTATTACAATCTTCATATTGATAATGCTCTTAAGAAGAGCAGGAATTGTGTGAACCGAGCCTACATGTGGCATTGTAGACTTGGACATATTAGTAAAAGCAGGTTGCAAAAGTTGCACAAACATGGATATTTGAATGCATTCGATTATGAATCGTTTGCGACATGTGAATCATGCCTTATGGGAAAGATGGCAAAATCTCTATTTACTAAACATGGAGAACGTGCCAAGGACATTCTGGGATTAATACATTCAGATGTATGTGGTCCCATATCCATCTAAGCCAAAGGTGGCTTCTCGTACTTCATCACGTTCACCGACGACTTCTCAAGATTTGACTGTGTAGTTAATGAAGTACAAGTCAGAAGCGTTTGATAAGTTCAAGGAGTTCAAGAATGAGATAGAAAAGCAGTCATGAAAGAGTATTAAAGCTTTTCGATCAGATCGAGGAGGAGAATACTTGAGTTCTAATTTCACACAATTCTTAAAGGATAATGGTATCATTTCTCAACTGACCCCTCTATATACACCACAGATGAATGGTGTATAAGAAAGGAGGAATCGCACCTTGTTGGACATGGTGCGATCCATGATGAGCTTTTCGGGATTACTAGTGTCCCTCTAGGGATTTGCTCTAGAGTCAGCAGTATACCTTCTGAACAGAGTACCCAGCAAGTCTGCGACCTCTACTCCATATGAGATATGGAAAGGCAGGAAACCATAATTTAAACATGTTAAGGTCTGGAGTTGTCCTACTCATGTAAAGAGGCATGATCCAGACAAGCTGGAATCACGAACTGATAAATGCAGGTTTGTGAGATATCCAAAGTATCCAAAGGAAACCTTTGGATACTACTTTTACTATCCTGGTGAACAAAAGGTGTTCGTCGCCAGGAAAGCTGCCTTCTTGGAAGAGGAATACCTTCTCTAGAAGAACAGTGGGAGTAAAATAGTACTGGAAGAGGTTTCAGATCCCCAAACAACTGTAATATCAACGGATGAGATATTAGTTCCTGAATATGTTCAGGTACACATAGATAAGCCTCGTAGATCTTATAGAGTACCTAGACTACCCGAACGATATGTGGGACATATCGCTGAAGGAGAGTCTAAGGTAGGATATAATGAGGATAATAATCCTAAAACCTACCAGGAGGCCATAGAAGGCCCATAAGTCAGGAAATGGCGAGAAGCCATGAACTCAGAAATCCAGTCTACGTACACCAACTAAGTTTGGAACTTGGAGGACTTGCCCGATGGTATTGTACCCATTGGATGCAAGTAGATCTTTAAGAGAAAGATCGGTGCTGATGGGCGGATCGACACTTAGAAGGCAAGGTTGGTGGCAAAGGGATATCGTCAAAGGCAAGGAATTGACTATGACGAAACTTTCTCACTAGTGTTGGGTTTTCTCGGTTTCTCCGGATCGCTCACGCAGCGGAAACTAAAAATATTTACAGCGATCCGTTCCCGTTTCGAAATCTAAAATACGATAATTGGATTATCGAAGTTCTCACCGTGTGCGGATTCGAATCCGCAGCCGTTCGGTTCCGTCGGTGTGACACCGCAAGCCGCGCCAGCGCCCGGCCTCTAGCGAAGTTCACGCGATCCTCCCCGCGATGGATATCCTCGAGTTCGTCGTTCTTCGCAGCCCACGAAGCCTCCGTCGGTCGCCGCAATGATCTCCGCAGCGCGCGGACGATTTCCCGTCGAACGAGATTCGGAGAAGCGGCGGAGCAGATCTGGATCTGCCTGGACGCCAGAGGAAGACAGAAACTGAGGAGGGGCGGCTAGGGTTAGCAGCAGCTTGGCCTGCTCAGCTCGTTCGCTATGTTTTATACTAACCGCGCGGTTTTTCATAAAAACCCCCGGTTTGTATAAAACCCACTTATTTATCCATCGCCTTGAGAATCATTTGCGTGTGACCCTCTAGGCCCAAGTACCAGTCCAGTTAATGGCCCAACAAGCCCAGTGGCTCCACACTAGCTTTATTAATTAATAAATTAATAACCCTTTATTAATCAATTAATCGATCGAATTGATGTCGCACATCGAATTCGACCGGGCCTCCGATCACGTTGGGTGCCAAGCAACACCGCGTGAACCCGGAAGGTATTTGGGGTTAAGTAACCCACTTTTGGAACCTTTCTGCCGACAGTTCCCGCGTGGATATAATCCTTCATCCGTACAATGCTCTCGAGTCAACTCAGGGTATGGCGAGCTGTCAAACCCTAACCGGTCGACTCACTTGGATTGGATGCCGCTGATGAATATTGGAAAACTCCTTTCCCGATATCATCGTCCGCCCTGGCCAAGGACTTTCGCGCATCCTTGCTAGAGCATTCTCTCTCTAAGTACCGAGATCGAATGATTCCTTATTGACACACAATTCCCTTCGACGGTATTCCGCTGTACCCAATCCTTGGCGTATTAGAATCCCATAGCTAGAGATTCGTAAACCAAGGTCAAAGCATAGAAGTCCATCGACAAGGTGTCCTTGGTGTCTCAGGTCCGAGGACGATCCACGCAACTGCGACAATAGAATCAAGCTAGTTGACAGTGAGGTACAATACCATCCAGCGATTCAGTCGGATCAGTTCAGTGAACTCATTCTCCAATGAGCACCTACAGATTCGCCTTAGTGTCTCCACACAAGTGACTTATGAGATCAGTCACCCTTATCATATGAGCATGAGTAATCTGTACTAGTCTAACCGGATATCCGATGTCCTTCTCTGATATCCTCCGACTAGAAACGATTAAGAATATGTGTGTTTAAGTGATCAATCTCATTAGTATGATCTCATCATAATCTGATCACCATAGCACATATTCACGGACTTCATTATGAAACGATAATTAACGCGATTTATACATAATGAATATTATGTCATTATATTAATAAATGAACGAGATTTACATTGTTAGATTGGCTTGTAGGCCACCTAAAACTAACAATCTCCCACTTGGACTAAGCCAATCACCTTTATACAATGAGTCTATAGACTCTAAGTGACGCTCAAACACAATTTGAGCCAACGGCTTTGTCAGTGGATCTGCTACATGGTCGACGGGTGGAACTCTTTCCACTACTAAATCTCCTCTGGATAATATGAAAGCGGCTCAGAACATCTTTTGATTCCTGATGAGACCACGGCTCTTTCACTTGTGCAATAGTCCCATTGTTGTCGTACAACAGCGGAACATGATCAAGGATACCGGGAACTATGTCAAGGTCGGTGATGAATATCTTCAACCACACTTTTTCCTTGACTGTTTCAGCTGCAGCGATGTACTCTGCTTCAGTCGTCGACTCTGCAGTGGTTACTTGCTTGGACCTCTTCCAGCACACTGCACCTCCGTTCAAAGTAAATACGAATCCAGATGTTGACTTGCTATCATCTGGATCTGACTGGAAACTCGAGTCAGTAAAGCTTCGCAGTTTCAAGTCACCTCCTCTATAGACAAGAAACATATCCTTAGTTCTTCTCAAGTACTTAACAATACATTTCACTGCCTTCCAGTGCTCTTCGCCTGGATCAGCCTGAAATTTGCTCGTAACACTTAGAGCAAATGGAAGATCAGGCCGTGTACATAGCATGGCATACATGATAGATCCTATGGCAGAGGCATAGGGTATTCTATCCATGAATGCCCTCTCATCGGGAGTCTTAGGAGACTGCTCCTTTGAGAGACTAATTCCATGTCTCATCGGTATGAGACCTCTCTTGGAATTTTCCATGCCAAACCTTTTGACTATGGTGTCTATGTACAAGGATTGGGTCATTCCAAGCATCCTCTTTGATCTATCTCTATAGATCCGTATTTCCAATACATAGGATACTTCTCCCAAATCCTTCATGGAGAAGTTTTTCGACAGCCAGATCTTTACTGATGATATCATAGCTACATCATTCCCAATGAGTAGTATGTCATCTACGTAAAGAACTAGAAAAGTGACTGCACTCCCACTGGTCTTCTTGTACACACAAGGCTCATCTTCATTCTTAATGAAGTCATAAGACTTGACAGCCTCGTCAAATCTTATGTTCCAGCTCCGGGAAGCCTGCTTCAGTCCATAAATGGACCTCTGAAGCTTGCACACTTTATCTGGAGATTCTTTGGATATGAAACCTTCTAGTTGTATCATATACACCTCTTCCTCAAGGTTACCATTGAGGAAAGCAGTCTTCACATCCATCTGTCAGATTTCATAATCAAAATGTGCAGCAATGGCGAGTAGAACTCTGATCGACTTTATCGTGGCAACTGGTGAGAAAGTCTCATCATAGTCAATTCCTTGCCTTTGACGATATCCCTTTGCCACCAACCTTGCCTTATAAGGGTCGATCCGTCCATCAGCACTGATCTTTCTCTTAAAGATCCACTTGCAACCGATGGGTACAATACCCTCGGGCAAGTCCTCCAAGTTCCAAACTTGGTTGGTGTACATGGACTGGATTTATGAGTTCATGGCTTCTCGCCATATCCCGGCTTCTGGGCCTTCTATAGCCTCCTGGTAGGTTTTCGGATCATCATCCTCATTATATTGTACCTTAGACTTACCTTCAGCGGTATGTCCCACATATTGTTCGGGTAGTCTAGGTAATCTACCAGATCTACGAGGCTCATCTGTGTGTACCTGAACAGATTCAGGAACTGATATCTCATCTGATGACAATGTAGCTGTTTGGGGATCTGGAATCTCTTACAGTACTATTTTACTCCCACTGTCCTCCTGGAGAAAGTATTCCTCTTCCAGGAAGACAGCTTTCCTGGCGACAAACACCTTTTGTTCACCAGGATGGTAAAAATAGTATCCAAAGGTTTCCTTTGGATATCCTACAAACTTGCATTTATCAGTTCGTGATTCTAGCTTGTCTGGATCATGCCTCTTTACATGAGCAGGACAACCCCAGGCTTTAACATGTTTAAATTCAGGTTTCCTGCCTTTCCATATCTCATATGGAGTAGAGGCCACAGACTTGCTGGGTACTCTATTCAGTAAGTATGCTGCTGACTCTAGAGCATACCCCCAGAGGGACACTGGTAATCCTGAAAAGCTCATCATGGATCGCACCATGTCCAATAAGGTGCAATTCCTTCTTTCTGATACACCGTTCATCTGTGGTGTATATGGAGGGGTCAGCTAAGAAATGATACCATTATCCTTTAAGAATTGTGTGAAGTTAGTACTCAAGTATTCTCCTCCTCGATCTGATCGAAGAGCTTTAATACTCTTTCCTAACTGCTTCTCCACCTCATTCTTGAACTCCTTGAACTTCTCAAATGCTTCCGACTTGTACTTCATTAAGTACACATAGCCGAATCTTGAGAAGTCATCGGTGAACGTGATGAAGTAAGAAAAGCCACCTTTGGCTTGGGTGGAGATTGGACCACATACATCTGAATGTATTAGTTCCAAAATGTCCTTGGCACGTTCTCCATGTCCACTAAATGGAGATTTTGCCATCTTTCCCATAAGGCAGGATTCGCATGTTGCAAACGATTCATAATCGAATGTTGTTAAGTAACCATGCTTGTGCAACTTTTGCAACCTGCTTTCGCCAATGTGTCCAAGTCTACAATGCCACATGTAGGCCTGGTTCACACAATTCTTGCTCTTCTTAAGAGCATTATCAATATGAAGATTGTAATAAGAAACATCTAATAGATATAGACCGTTGACTAAAGATGCTGAAGCTATTGATTTATTACCATAATAAATCGAACAACTTCTATTCACAATAGTCAACCTATATCCTATCTTGTCCAAACAAGATATTGATATGATGTTCTTTATTATGCTAGGAACATAATAACAATCTTCCAATAGTAAGGTGTCTCCCGATGAAAGCTTGAGGTTTGCTGTCCCAACAGCAATCGCCGCAACTTTTGCGCCGTTTCCTAGCCTCATTCCATCTCACCATGTCTCAGCTTACGCTTATTTGTCAGCATCTGCACATCATGGCAGATATGAGAAGCACATCCGGTATCTAATACCCAAGATGTGGAATCTCTAACTGATAAGTTGATATCTATCATATAGATATCTGAAGCTTCAGACAGCTTCACTCTCCCATGAGTTTTATCATGAAGGAACTCCTTGCAGTTCCTTTTCCAGTGACCATACTGCTTATAGTAGAAGCAGTCACCCTTCACTACTCCTTTACCTTTGTCCTTCGATCTTTTATTGTTAGCTGTCATCTCTGCTTCAGGGACAAAGTTATTGTGCTCAGATCTGAAGACATTCTTCAGGTTTCTGAACCAATCCGAGTAGATCAGGTAAGTCAAAAGGGCATCAAGTATGCCACGAAGTGGGTTATTCGACGACATAGTTCCCTACAGGAGATAAGTAAAATCTACTTAGCATATGTTCAATTATTAAAATTTAAAACAAGACATGATCTTTTGTTCAAGTTTAACTCCCACTAATTTTCGACGGACTGTATAACCTTCAGTTATACAGAACGGGAGACGCCGACAGTCTCCTAGTGGAGATCAAAATCTCAATGACTTGCACTACAGCCTTGTGGATAGCACAACAAACTGTAATACAATCAGAGAGCACCCAACTCATGGGACTTGCAACTCCTTGCAATATCTGATCATAGCTTCGGTCCCCAGAGATTTAATGATCTTGTGGATAGCACAACAAACTACTAATTCTGGTCTAAGCTGACCATCATTACGCGACGAGCGTAGATTTGCATGCAGCCCTTGTGGATAGTACAACAAAGCTATATGGTTCCTCTACCCCGATCTATAGGCATCTAATGCCATAGCCACAGTTTCTCCTCCCAATTAAGCAGGCCTTGTGGATAGCACAACAAACCTGCTTAAAGTGATTTGAATCCTATGACTATAACGATGGTGGACCATGCGGTAAGTTCTTAACTACTCGCGTTACGGCTTAGAGTTTATCTGAGGGTATTTAGATAACTTTTATCTTGGTCTCTCCTAGGTGATAGTATATAGATATATCGTATATATTTACTAAATACTATAACCTGCTTTGATTCATAATCAAAAAGAAAAACAATGCATCACATACATGTCATTAGTATGGTCATAGATAGCACAGTGGGTTTGACTGGAGCCAACAGTCAAACGCACACACAACCTAACATAACATTTATATTAGATAAACCTGCAATCACATAGGCAAGAGATCTCCATCTTTTCGCCTTCCTGGTTGCAGCTGTGGATCGTCCTCGCTCCTTCCTCGGTTGCCTCGATCAAATTACATTTAAATTCTAGAATTCACAAGTAAAATGAAGAAGACCTTATGGCGAGTACAAGAGTAAGAGGGAGGTAGAAATACATCGGAGTATGAGTGGGAGAGGTGCGCAGACCTCTATTTATTAACAATTAATAATCAAACATACATCTACGATCCACACAATCCATTCATCACATGAATAATAAATAAGTGCATATCTATGACCACGGTGTATTTTAAACATTCCATACATGATTCAGCGCATCACATGGCTAAAACAAATGAGTTTTCAAAATAAATAAGTTTTGGCTTTCAGAAAGCTGGGATCCAATCAAAATTGGTATTTGAATTTCGAAAACTCATTTTATTAACTTAACATGCAATTAAATCTAAATTTAATAGCATTAAACACACATCACATGCGCACACACTCCAAATTAATAATTTCAGATTATTCCATGCAAATTAGAACAATTCTAATAATCTAACACTTAGATTAAACCCCATTAATAATCTAACAATTAGACTATTTAAAGACTAATCTAACTCTTAGATTAATCCAACTAAGTTAATTAATAATTTAACACTTAAATTAATAATCAACCAAATTAATTATTAACTACTAATCTAACACTTAGACTAGCCAATTAATGTTAATTATTAATTTAACTCTTAAACCAATAATTAACACTAACTAATTAATAATTAATTAATCTAACTCTTAGATTAGTTAATTAATTAATGTTAATTACTAATTTAACTCTTAAACTAGTAATTAACACAGATTAAATATTTAACCCCTGATCTAACTCTTAGATTAGTAATTTAAAATCAATTATTAACTTAACACTTAAATTAATAATTAACTTTAATTAATTAATAATTAATAATCTAACTTTTAGATTAAATAATTAAAGTTATCATTAATTTAACTATTAAATTAATGATTAACAATAAATAATTAAGAATTACTAATTTAACATTTAAATCAGTCATTTAAGTTAATTATTAATTTAACAATTAAATTAATAACTAACTCAAATTAATAATTAACAATTAGATGTATTAATAATTAATAATCTAACAATTAGATTAATAATTATTGACTACTAATTTTAACTCTTAAAATTAGATATATTAAGGTCAATAATTAATTTAACACTTAAACTAATATTACCCTCAATTAATCTACAACTAATTGCAAATTAATAAATCCTTAATTAATTTAATGATTCAAAATCATGAATGCCCAGATAATAAAACTGATAATAATTTAAACTTTAAAACAATTTAAAATTTTTAAATTAAAATTCAATCTAATTATATTAAATGGGCTTATTTGGGGTTTGAATAAGATAAAGGGCTTGGGGCTAGGCCAAATAGATAGGTGGTTCGAGCCCTGGTTCAGCCAGGCCCGAGCCCTGGCTCGGCCAGGCTCGAGCCCTGGCTCGGCCAGGCTCGAGCCCTGGCTCGAACCAAGTCAGGGCTTGGGCTGGCCCTGCTAGGCGCCAAACCAACGAACCAAGTCCGGTCCGACCGGATGGGACCGGGCGGTCCACAGGGTGCGGCTGGTTCGCCCAGCTCCCTTCCCCAACCCGACAGCCTGCGTTTGAGTTGCAGGAAACCCTAGCCGGCGGCGGGGCTCCACGGCGCCGCCCGGCGGCCACCCCAGCGTCGCCCGGCCCCCGGCCGGCGATGGCCAAGCGCCGGTGATGCCGCCGGCGCCGGCAGGGCCGCCGGTGGGGCCTAATAGAGGGTCGGTCGGCCTCCTTGAACACCCCCAAAAACTGATTCTCTGTGTTAACCGTGGACATGGAGAAGAAGGGGCTCCCTCCGGCCAACTCTTGAGGCCACTCCGGTGCCGGCCGCGGCTACAATGATGAGTACAGATCCTTCATTAAGGATCCGGGCTGTCTTGCAAGCTTTTCCAACCTTTGGGGAAGCCTGAACAAAACAGAAACGCCCATCGTTCTTCGTCCCACGAAGAACACTAAAAACCCCAATAAAATTCCGAAAATAACAGAATAAAATAATCTAATTATTTTTCAGTTCATCATATGAATAGGGATCCATTTATTAACGGATTCCAAGCATGGAATAAATTAAAGAAAAAATCAATTCGGAGACCGAAACGGGACGAGAAACAGTGGAACCTGGCTGTAATACCACTGTTGGGTTTTCTCGGGTTTCTCCGGATCGCTCACGCAGCGGAAACTAAAATATTTACAGCGATCCGTTCCCGTTTCGAAATCTAAAATACGATAATCGGATTATCGAAGTTCTCACCGTATGCGGATTCGAATCCGCAGCCGTTCGGTTCCGTCGCTGTGACACCGCAAGCCGCGCAAGTGCCCGGCCTCTAGCGAAGTCCACGCGATCCTCCCCGTGATGGATATCCTCGAGTTCGTCGTTCTTCGCAGCCCACGAAGCCTCCGCCGGTCGCCGCAATGATCGCCGCAGTGCGCGGACGATTTCCCGTCAAACGGGATTCGGAGAAGCGGCGGAGCAGATCTGGATCTGCCTGGACGCCAGAGGAAGACAGAAACTGAGGAGGGGCGGCTAGGGTTAGCAGCAGCTTGGCCTGCTCAGCCCGTTCGCTATGTTTTATACTAACCGCGCAATTTTTCATAAAAACCCCCGGTTTGTATAAAACCCACTTATTTATCCATCGCCTTGAGAATCATTTGCGTGTGACCCTCTAGGCCCAAGTACCAGTCCAATTAATGGCCCAACAAGCCCAGTGGCTCCTCACTGGCTTTATTAATTAATTAATAACCCTTTATTAATCAATTAATCAATCGAATTGATGTCGCACATCGAATTCGACCGGGCCTCCGATTACGTTGGGTGCCAAGCAACACCGCGTGAACCCGGAAGGTATTTGGGGTTAAGTAACCCACTCTTGGAATCTTTCTGCCGACAGTTACCGCGTGGATATAATCCTTCATCCGTACAATGCTCTCGAGTCAACTCAGGATATGGCGAGCTGTCAAACCCTAACCGGTCGACTCACTTGGATTGGATGCCGCTGATGAATATTGGAAAACTCCTTTCCCAATATCATCGTCCGCCCTGGCCAGGGACTTTCGCGCATCCTTTCTAGAGCATTCTCTCTCTAAGTACCGAGATCGAATGATTCCTTATTGACACACAATTCCCTTCGACGGTATTCCGCTGTACCCAATCCTTGGCGTATTAGAATCCCATAGCTAGAGATTCGTAAACCAAGGTCAAAGCACAGAAGTCCACCGACAAGGTGTCCTTGGTGTCTCAGGTCCGAGGACCATCCACGCAACTGCGACAATAGAATCAAGCTGGTTGACAGTGAGGTACAATACCATCCAGCGATTCAGTCGGATCAGTTCAGTGAACTCATTCTCCAATGAGCACCTACAGATTCGCCTTAGTGTCTCCACACAAGTGACTTATGAGATCAATCACCCTTATCATATGAGCATGAGTAATCTGTACTAGTCTAACCGGATATCCGATGTCCTTCTCGGATATCCTCCGACTAGGAACGATTAAGAATATGTGTGTTTAAGTGATCAATCTCATTAGTATGATCTCATCATAATCTGATCACCATAGCACATATTCACGGACTTCATTATGAAACGATAATTAACGCGATTTATACATAATGAATATTATGCCATTATATTAATAAATGAACGAGATTTACATTGTTAGATTGGCTTGTAGGCCACCTAAAACTAACAACCAGTTGCCATGATAAAGTCGATTAGAGTTCTACTCGCTATAACTGCACACTTCAATTACGAGATTTGGCAGATGGATGTGAAGACTACCTTCTCCAACGGTAATCTTGAGGAAGAGGTGTATATGATACAACCAAAGGGTTTCACATCCAAGGAATCTCCAGAAAGAGTGTCCAAACTTTAGAAGTCCATTTATAGACTGAAGCAAGCTTTCCGGAGCTGGAACATAAGTTTTGACGAAGCTGTCAAGTCTTATGACTTCATTAAGAATGAAGATAAGTCTTGCATGTACAAGAAGACCAATGGGAGTGCAGTCACTTTCTTAGTTCTTTACGTAGATGCCATATTACTCATTAAGAATGACGTAGCTATGATGTTATCGGTAAAGATTTGGGTGTCAAAAAACTTCTCTATGAAGGATTTGGGAAAAGCATCCTACATATTGGAAATATGGATCTATAGAGATAGATCAAAGAGGATGCTTGGAATAACTCAATCATTGTACATAGATACCATTGTCAAAAGATTTGGCATGGAAAATTTCAACAGAAGTCTCATACCGATGAGATATAGAATTAATCTCTCAAAGGAGCAGTCTCGTAAGACTCCCAATGAGAGGGCATTCATGGATAGAGTTCCCTATGCCTCTACCATAGGATCTATCATGTATGCCATGCTATGTACACGGCATGATGTTGCATATGCTCTAAGTGTTACGAGCAAATTTCAGGTTGATCCAAGCGAAGAGCACTGGAAGGCGGTGAAATGTATCTTTAAGTACTTAAGAAGAGCTAAGGATATATTTCTTGCCTATGGAGGAGGTTAATTGAAACTGCGAGGCTATACTGACTCGAGTTTCCAGTCATATCCAGATGATAGCAAGTGTACATCTGGATTTGTGTTTACTTTGAACGGAGGCGCAGTGTGCTGGAAGAGTTCCAAGCAAGCAACCACTGCAGATTCGATGACTAAAGCTGAGTACATCGTTGCAGTTGAAGCGGCCAAGAAAGCAGTGTGGTTGAAGAAATTTATCACCGACCTCGGCATAGTTCCCAACATCTCTGAACATGTTTCGCTATTGTACGACAACAATGGAGCTATTGCACAAGCAAAAGAGACACAGTCTCAATAGAAATCGAAGCATATTCTGAGACGCTTTCATCTCATCAGAGAGATCATATCCAGCGGAGATGTAATGGTGGAAAGAGTTCCATCTGTCGACAATGTAGTAGATCTACTGATAAAGTCGTTGGTTCAAAATGTGTTTAAGCGTCACCTAGAGTCTATAGGTTTAGTACATAAAAGTGATTGACTTTAGTCCAAGTGGGAGATTGTTAGTCTTAGGTAGCCTACAAGCCAATATGACTTTGTAATCTCGTTCATTTATTAATATAATGGCATTATTCATTATTTGTAAATTCGTATTATTATCGTCTCATAATGAAGTCCGCGAATATGTGCGATAGTGATTAGATTATGATGAGATCATACTAATGAGACTGATCACTTAAACACACATATTCTTAATAGTTCCTAGTCGAAGGATATTCGAGAAGGACATCGGATATCCGGTTAGACTAGTACAGATTACTCCCGCTTATAAGATGAGGGTGACTGATCTTATAGTCACTTGTGTGGAGGCACTAAAGTAAATATGTAGGTGCTCATTAGATAATGAGTTCACTGAACTGATCCGACTAAATTGTTGGATTGTATTGTACCTCACTGTCGGTGGACTTCTGTAATGACCGAGATTTCGGGTTCTGTGTTCGGGTCGGGATCGGGCCGGATCCCCTGGTTTGGACCCTGTGGGGTCTTGTGATTTCTGGCTGAATGGCGTCAGCTCTCGTCGACGCCTTTCAAAAGGCGTCAGGGTGCGTGGACGCCATTTAGGTTCCTGGTTGTTGTGCCACGGGTGCGCCACGTGGGCGGATTTTCGGGCCGCGAGAGTACGACCCTGTCAGATTTGTCTGAACGGCGTCCAGGTGGGTCGACGCGTTTCAGACTGCGACATCTGCGATGTCAGGGCATGGCGCCAGAGCGTGGTCAGTACGGCCTGTCACATCGTCTGAACGGCGTCCACGGTGGGCGACGCGTTTCAGAGCGGTGTCTGTACGGCTGTCCTGTCAGACTGATAGGCGTCTGCCTCGATCGACGCGTTTTAACTGGTTTCGGATAGACCCCGCGAGCCTCCCCTTCTTTCCCTCATTCTCACCTTCACTCTCTCTCTCCTCGCCCTATTCGCCCTCTCCGACGCTCTTCTTCCTCTTCCCTTCCTCTTCTTCCTCTTCCAACCACTCCATAGCTTCCCTACCTCTCACCTCTACCTCCACCACTTCCTTCGCGGCGTTCCCTTCTCCGGACGGCGGCCGACGTCCCGGCGGAGTGGCGGCGTCCCCGAAGGTACCGGCGGCGGCGTGGGGCGAGACGGGTCGGCGGCGAGGAGCTTGGTGGAGTTCAAGAATCGGTAGGGGGACGAACCTTGCTTGTGATGTTCGTGTGATTCTCGGCGTGACGTGATATATTTGGGGCTAGAATGAGCATGTTTAGGGGGTTTTCTTGTGGGAATTGGCGTGCTTGTGATCGTGGGATTCGGCGTATGCATGTGGTAGTTGAGTTCTCCTTCCTCTCCCTCTTGTTTTGGGGTTTCGGGGTGCTTGGGGTTCAAGGGAGGAACCCTCGGTTCGAACCAGGGAACCTGGTTCCTGGCGCTGAAAGGCGTCGTCCCTGGTCGACGTCTTTTAGAAGGACGTCGGTTAAGTACGACGCGTTTCAGGGCAGAATTCCCCCTGTTCGACCTTCAGAGGTTAGGGGTGCTGGGCTAAATGACGTCATGGGTGATCGACGCCTTTCTGAAGGACGTCGAGTCACCATGACGCCATTTAGGCAGGATTTGCCCCCGCTTAATGGTTCTGTATTCTGGATTTCGGGGTTGAATGGCGTCGGGCCATCCGGACGCGTTTTAATAGGCGACTTCATCGGTGGACGCGTTTTAAGCGTTATTCTGGTCTTCTAATAAACCCGTCTGTGGGGCTTGAATGGCGTCGACCTCGGTCGACGCGATTCAAGCCAGGAATGGTTAACTTGGGGTATTTGATGTATGTTTCACGGTGGGATGGTTCTAATGCATGCTTTGAGTTATATACTGAGACTGAGAACTTCTGCATGACTGGGATTTCATCATCTGTGGGTGTGTATGTGCTTTAACTGTACGTTGAGACTGGGGTTTACTGTGCGAATGGTTTGACAGCATGTTATATGTGTGTGTGTGATCATACGACTGTGGATCGATGTGACAATGGTTTCCGATGTCACCATGGACCGGTGGGGACAGGGTCATGGTGTCTGTGAGGAGGGGTGCTCGTGGTGTTTTACCTTTAGCTGAGGGAAGCAGAACCACCTTGAGCCGGCGGGCCGGAGTAGCTAGTGTGCTATCCGAGGGGTTGCTGCTTGGTCTCAGCGGGTCGGGGTTTTCCCTTGCTTGTTGTGACGGCTTCCGGCGTGTCTCTTGCTGTGGAGCTGGTGGTTTTACTGGTGGGAGTTGGTTTACCCTTTAGCCAATGGGCCTGATGTGACCTTTGATCAAGGTTACGAGTGGTACCTTTAGCCCTTGGCCTGATGCAGCCCGGGAGAGTTGGGTCTGTGGGTAGTTCCTATAGCTGCGGCTTGACGGGGGTTCCCGGTCCCCAGGACCCTCCAGGAAAGCGCTGAGGCCTAGCGTGGAGGCAATCCGGTGGTAGGACAGTAGTCTAGACTGCTTGTGTGCACACGTAGCTGGCAGTGGCGGTACACTGAGTCCAGCTAGTCCTAGTTCAGCTCACTGCCTCACCCTACAGTGCTCCGGAACGCTGTAGGGGTGGACAGGCGTGAGCACTGGTGGTAGTGTTGGGAGGCGACGTTTGACTTCGGTCGACTGTGTGGTTTAGTCGTCTTGTGGACTTTGGTCGTGAGGCGTGGCCCTGTGTTGAGTTCTTTGGGTTACTCGGAGTTGTTCCTGCTACACTGTTTGTCGTGCGTTTCGTGCTGGAGTTGCTTGTTGTGTTTACTGCTCTACTTGACTGTTCTATATATTACTGTTGCTTCACTTGTGGGTGTGTGAGTGGGAGGCAGGGGATCGGATGATCCCTACTGAGCCCAGTTCTGGTGTGGCTCACTCCCTGCGGTTTCAGGTGTGGACATCAGAGGCGCAGTGGTAGCGTGGTGTCTTCTTGGTGTGCGGACCAGCAGCTGTCTTAGTTCCGGGGTATGCCCCGATGTTGTTGTACTTTCTTTCTGCCTGTACTTATTTAATTGTTGGACATGTAATTATTGTTGGACTGTATACGGACATTGTTACTTTCCCTGCGCACTTGTTTACCTTTGTAGTCCGTGAGATTGTTATATTTAGCACTGTTTAGCACTTACTCCTCCAGATGTGTTGTGTGAGATCCGGGTGTGAGCCCGTAGTTAATGGGCCGACATCCATTTAGTGACCGGGTCCCCGGTCATAGGATGGCGGGTCGTTACAGATGGTATCAGAGCTCAGTCTGGTCGAGTATGTGATAAACTGGGTTAGATATTATAGTCCAACAATAAGTACGAGTCTGTACAGGCGATGGCTGCTGGTGTAGATTGATAGGTTTTGACGTGTTTTTGGTGCGGTTTGTGTGTTTGTGGGTTAGTAATGGCGCCGAAGAGGAGAGTTCCGTTGACTCGTGGTTCGAGAGCAGGTGGTGGTGATCCGAGGGCGGAAGGTCAGGATGTGGATCGTTTCATGGAGGCTATGTTTGAGGCTATGGCTAGATATCAGCAAAGAGATGGAGCTGAGGGGTCCAGTTCCCGAGGTGGCCAATCCATGGTGGTGGAGCGGTTCTTGAAGCTGAAGCCTCCTTCTTTCACGGGTCAACCTGTTCCTGATGCGGCAGCGCAGTGGATTAAGGAAATGGAGAAGGCATTTGATGTGCTAGAATGTACTGAGAATGACAAGACCTTGTTGGCAACCTACTTGTTGAAGGGTGATGCCTATGATTGGTGGGTTACCATCAAGGGATTGATGTTCCCAGATAGATCTTTGAGAGAGATTCCTTGGGAAGGCTTTGTGAGGGAGTTCAGTGGACAATACCTTCCGAGGCATGTTCGTAGGGCCAAGGAAAGGGAATTCATGGAATTGGTGCAGGGTGATACGTCGGTGTTAGAATATCAGATGAGATTTGTGGCCCTGGGAAGGTTTGCTCCTCACATTTCTGGGCGTGAGGATCTGAGGACGGAGAAATTCGTGGATGGACTTCGGCACGATTTGAGGGAGTTTGTGGCAGCTCACTGTTGTAAGGATCTAGCATCAGCGGTTCGGTGCGCGGCAGCGGTGGAGATGCAGTTTCAACACTCGGCAGAGGAAACGGAGCATTCAGCACAGGAGAAGCAGCATAGCAGAGATCGATCAGCGGCTTTTTCGGCAGGTGGTTCGAGTTCGTTCGAGGTCGAGTTCCAGGAGGTTCCTTGTGACGAGGATGAAGATGGTTCGGCTCAGCACATGCAGTCAGAGGTCGGCTGGCAGCAGGAGGCGAGGCAGGACGCTGCAGGTCGTTGTCCCCGTTGTAGCAGGTTTCATGGCGACAAGATATGTCCCATGATCACTGGTAGCTGTTTTGACTGTGGCAGGAAGGGACATTTCGCGAGGAACTGTCCCCGGAAGAAGAAGGCAGGTCAGGGGCCGAGTGGTCAGTAGGTGTTCGAGATGTGATTGGAGCTGCGTCTCTTCGGGGTGATCCGAGAGGTCGTGCTAGATGGGCACTTTTATCTTGTCTTGTTCAGGGGTGGTTGTGGACTTTAGTGGCACTCGTATGTATTTGGGTTTGATGGAGAATCGATTTTATAATATGTGCCTTGCTAGGGTATGGTTATTGATGATCTTTCAACCTTTGTTGGAATTGAGGATCTTGGTTAGCTTGATATGTACATGATTGGCTAATTATGTGGAGCCTTGTGTGTGCGATTGGTGATGATGTTTGTTGTGATCGGTGTGTCGGCTTGTGGTGGTTAGCCGAGTGAGCGTTGAGTGGTTACTAATTTCGAGGACGAAATTCTTTTAAGGGGGGGAGAATGTAATGACCGAGATTTCGGGTTCTGTGTTCGGGTCGGGATCGGGCCGGATCCCCTGGTTTGGACCCTGTGGGGTCTTGTGATTTCTGGCTGAATGGCGTCAGCTCTCGTCGACGCCTTTCAAAAGGCGTCAGGGTGCGTGGACGCCATTTAGGTTCCTGGTTGTTGTGCCACGGGTGCGCCACGTGGGCGGATTTTCGGGCCGCGAGAGTACGGCCCTGTCAGATTTGTCTGAACGGCGTCCAGGTGGGTCGACGCGTTTCAGACTGCGACATCTGCGATGTCAGGGCATGGCGCCAGAGCGTGGTCAGTACGGCCTGTCACATCGTCTGAACGGCGTCCACGGTGGGCGACGCGTTTCAGAGCGGTGTCTGTACGGCTGTCCTGTCAGACTGATAGGCGTCTGCCTCGATCGACGCGTTTTAACTGGTTTCGGATAGACCCCGCGAGCCTCCCCTTCTTTCCCTCATTCTCACCTTCACTCTCTCTCTCCTCGCCCTATTCGCCCTCTCCGACGCTCTTCTTCCTCTTCCCTTCCTCTTCTTCCTCTTCCAACCACTCCATAGCTTCCCTACCTCTCACCTCTACCTCCACCACTTCCTTCGCGGCGTTCCCTTCTCCGGACGGCGGCCGACGTCCCGGCGGAGTGGCAGCGTCCCCGAAGGTACCGGCGGCGGCGTGGGGCGAGACGGGTCGGCGGCGAGGAGCTTGGTGGAGTTCAAGAATCGGTAGGGGGACGAACCTTGCTTGTGATGTTCGTGTGATTCTCGGCGTGACGTGATATATTTGGGGCTAGAATGAGCATGTTTAGGGGGTTTTCTTGTGGGAATTGGCGTGCTTGTGATCGTGGGATTCGGCGTATGCATGTGGTAGTTGAGTTCTCCTTCCTCTCCCTCTTGTTTTGGGGTTTCGGGGTGCTTGGGGTTCAAGGGAGGAACCCTCGGTTCGAACCAGGGAACCTGGTTCCTGGCGCTGAAAGGCGTCGTCCCTGGTCGACGTCTTTTAGAAGGACGTCGGTTAAGTACGACGCGTTTCAGGGCAGAATTCCCCCTGTTCGACCTTCAGAGGTTAGGGGTGCTGGGCTAAATGACGTCATGGGTGATCGACGCCTTTCTGAAGGACGTCGAGTCACCATGACGCCATTTAGGCAGGATTTGCCCCCGCTTAATGGTTCTGTATTCTGGATTTCGGGGTTGAATGGCGTCGGGCCATCCGGACGCGTTTTAATAGGCGACTTCATCGGTGGACGCGTTTTAAGCGTTATTCTGGTCTTCTAATAAACCCGTCTGTGGGGCTTGAATGGCGTCGACCTCGGTCGACGCGATTCAAGCCAGGAATGGTTAACTTGGGGTATTTGATGTATGTTTCACGGTGGGATGGTTCTAATGCATGCTTTGAGTTATATACTGAGACTGAGAACTTCTGCATGACTGGGATTTCATCATCTGTGGGTGTGTATGTGCTTTAACTGTACGTTGAGACTGGGGTTTACTGTGCGAATGGTTTGACAGCATGTTATATGTGTGTGTGTGATCATACGACTGTGGATCGATGTGACAATGGTTTCCGATGTCACCATGGACCGGTGGGGACAGGGTCATGGTGTCTGTGAGGAGGGGTGCTCGTGGTGTTTTACCTTTAGCTGAGGGAAGCAGAACCACCTTGAGCCGGCGGGCCGGAGTAGCTAGTGTGCTATCCGAGGGGTTGCTGCTTGGTCTCAGCGGGTCGGGGTTTTCCCTTGCTTGTTGTGACGGCTTCCGGCGTGTCTCTTGCTGTGGAGCTGGTGGTTTTACTGGTGGGAGTTGGTTTACCCTTTAGCCAATGGGCCTGATGTGACCTTTGATCAAGGTTACGAGTGGTACCTTTAGCCCTTGGCCTGATGCAGCCCGGGAGAGTTGGGTCTGTGGGTAGTTCCTATAGCTGCGGCTTGACGGGGGTTCCCGGTCCCCAGGACCCTCCAGGAAAGCGCTGAGGCCTAGCGTGGAGGCAATCCGGTGGTAGGACAGTAGTCTAGACTGCTTGTGTGCACACGTAGCTGGCAGTGGCGGTACACTGAGTCCAGCTAGTCCTAGTTCAGCTCACTGCCTCACCCTACAGTGCTCCGGAACGCTGTAGGGGTGGACAGGCGTGAGCACTGGTGGTAGTGTTGGGAGGCGACGTTTGACTTCGGTCGACTGTGTGGTTTAGTCGTCTTGTGGACTTTGGTCGTGAGGCGTGGCCCTGTGTTGAGTTCTTTGGGTTACTCGGAGTTGTTCCTGCTACACTGTTTGTCGTGCGTTTCGTGCTGGAGTTGCTTGTTGTGTTTACTGCTCTACTTGACTGTTCTATATATTACTGTTGCTTCACTTGTGGGTGTGTGAGTGGGAGGCAGGGGATCGGATGATCCCTACTGAGCCCAGTTCTGGTGTGGCTCACTCCCTGCGGTTTCAGGTGTGGACATCAGAGGCGCAGTGGTAGCGTGGTGTCTTCTTGGTGTGCGGACCAGCAGCTGTCTTAGTTCCGGGGTATGCCCCGATGTTGTTGTACTTTCTTTCTGCCTGTACTTATTTAATTGTTGGACATGTAATTATTGTTGGACTGTATACGGACATTGTTACTTTCCCTGCGCACTTGTTTACCTTTGTAGTCCGTGAGATTGTTATATTTAGCACTGTTTAGCACTTACTCCTCCAGATGTGTTGTGTGAGATCCGGGTGTGAGCCCGTAGTTAATGGGCCGACATCCATTTAGTGACCGGGTCCCCGGTCATAGGATGGCGGGTCGTTACAGATGGTATCAGAGCTCAGTCTGGTCGAGTATGTGATAAACTGGGTTAGATATTATAGTCCAACAATAAGTACGAGTCTGTACAGGCGATGGCTGCTGGTGTAGATTGATAGGTTTTGACGTGTTTTTGGTGCGGTTTGTGTGTTTGTGGGTTAGTAATGGCGCCGAAGAGGAGAGTTCCGTTGACTCGTGGTTCGAGAGCAGGTGGTGGTGATCCGAGGGCGGAAGGTCAGGATGTGGATCGTTTCATGGAGGCTATGTTTGAGGCTATGGCTAGATATCAGCAAAGAGATGGAGCTGAGGGGTCCAGTTCCCGAGGTGGCCAATCCATGGTGGTGGAGCGGTTCTTGAAGCTGAAGCCTCCTTCTTTCACGGGTCAACCTGTTCCTGATGCGGCAGCGCAGTGGATTAAGGAAATGGAGAAGGCATTTGATGTGCTAGAATGTACTGAGAATGACAAGACCTTGTTGGCAACCTACTTGTTGAAGGGTGATGCCTATGATTGGTGGGTTACCATCAAGGGATTGATGTTCCCAGATAGATCTTTGAGAGAGATTCCTTGGGAAGGCTTTGTGAGGGAGTTCAGTGGACAATACCTTCCGAGGCATGTTCGTAGGGCCAAGGAAAGGGAATTCATGGAATTGGTGCAGGGTGATACGTCGGTGTTAGAATATCAGATGAGATTTGTGGCCCTGGGAAGGTTTGCTCCTCACATTTCTGGGCGTGAGGATCTGAGGACGGAGAAATTCGTGGATGGACTTCGGCACGATTTGAGGGAGTTTGTGGCAGCTCACTGTTGTAAGGATCTAGCATCAGCGGTTCGGTGCGCGGCAGCGGTGGAGATGCAGTTTCAACACTCGGCAGAGGAAACGGAGCATTCAGCACAGGAGAAGCAGCATAGCAGAGATCGATCAGCGGCTTTTTCGGCAGGTGGTTCGAGTTCGTTCGAGGTCGAGTTCCAGGAGGTTCCTTGTGACGAGGATGAAGATGGTTCGGCTCAGCACATGCAGTCAGAGGTCGGCTGGCAGCAGGAGGCGAGGCAGGACGCTGCAGGTCGTTGTCCCCGTTGTAGCAGGTTTCATGGCGACAAGATATGTCCCATGATCACTGGTAGCTGTTTTGACTGTGGCAGGAAGGGACATTTCGCGAGGAACTGTCCCCGGAAGAAGAAGGCAGGTCAGGGGCCGAGTGGTCAGTAGGTGTTCGAGATGTGATTGGAGCTGCGTCTCTTCGGGGTGATCCGAGAGGTCGTGCTAGATGGGCACTTTTATCTTGTCTTGTTCAGGGGTGGTTGTGGACTTTAGTGGCACTCGTATGTATTTGGGTTTGATGGAGAATCGATTTTATAATATGTGCCTTGCTAGGGTATGGTTATTGATGATCTTTCAACCTTTGTTGGAATTGAGGATCTTGGTTAGCTTGATATGTACATGATTGGCTAATTATGTGGAGCCTTGTGTGTGCGATTGGTGATGATGTTTGTTGTGATCGGTGTGTCGGCTTGTGGTGGTTAGCCGAGTGAGCGTTGAGTGGTTACTAATTTCGAGGACGAAATTCTTTTAAGGGGGGGAGAATGTAATGACCGAGATTTCGGGTTCTGTGTTCGGGTCGGGATCGGGCCGGATCCCCTGGTTTGGACCCTGTGGGGTCTTGTGATTTCTGGCTGAATGGCGTCAGCTCTCGTCGACGCCTTTCAAAAGGCGTCAGGGTGCGTGGACGCCATTTAGGTTCCTGGTTGTTGTGCCACGGGTGCGCCACGTGGGCGGATTTTCGGGCCGCGAGAGTACGGCCCTGTCAGATTTGTCTGAACGGCGTCCAGGTGGGTCGACGCGTTTCAGACTGCGACATCTGCGATGTCAGGGCATGGCGCCAGAGCGTGGTCAGTACGGCCTGTCACATCGTCTGAACGGCGTCCACGGTGGGCGACGCGTTTCAGAGCGGTGTCTGTACGGCTGTCCTGTCAGACTGATAGGCGTCTGCCTCGATCGACGCGTTTTAACTGGTTTCGGATAGACCCCGCGAGCCTCCCCTTCTTTCCCTCATTCTCACCTTCACTCTCTCTCTCCTCGCCCTATTCGCCCTCTCCGACGCTCTTCTTCCTCTTCCCTTCCTCTTCTTCCTCTTCCAACCACTCCATAGCTTCCCTACCTCTCACCTCTACCTCCACCACTTCCTTCGCGGCGTTCCCTTCTCCGGACGGCGGCCGACGTCCCGGCGGAGTGGCAGCGTCCCCGAAGGTACCGGCGGCGGCGTGGGGCGAGACGGGTCGGCGGCGAGGAGCTTGGTGGAGTTCAAGAATCGGTAGGGGGACGAACCTTGCTTGTGATGTTCGTGTGATTCTCGGCGTGACGTGATATATTTGGGGCTAGAATGAGCATGTTTAGGGGGTTTTCTTGTGGGAATTGGCGTGCTTGTGATCGTGGGATTCGGCGTATGCATGTGGTAGTTGAGTTCTCCTTCCTCTCCCTCTTGTTTTGGGGTTTCGGGGTGCTTGGGGTTCAAGGGAGGAACCCTCGGTTCGAACCAGGGAACCTGGTTCCTGGCGCTGAAAGGCGTCGTCCCTGGTCGACGTCTTTTAGAAGGACGTCGGTTAAGTACGACGCGTTTCAGGGCAGAATTCCCCCTGTTCGACCTTCAGAGGTTAGGGGTGCTGGGCTAAATGACGTCATGGGTGATCGACGCCTTTCTGAAGGACGTCGAGTCACCATGACGCCATTTAGGCAGGATTTGCCCCCGCTTAATGGTTCTGTATTCTGGATTTCGGGGTTGAATGGCGTCGGGCCATCCGGACGCGTTTTAATAGGCGACTTCATCGGTGGACGCGTTTTAAGCGTTATTCTGGTCTTCTAATAAACCCGTCTGTGGGGCTTGAATGGCGTCGACCTCGGTCGACGCGATTCAAGCCAGGAATGGTTAACTTGGGGTATTTGATGTATGTTTCACGGTGGGATGGTTCTAATGCATGCTTTGAGTTATATACTGAGACTGAGAACTTCTGCATGACTGGGATTTCATCATCTGTGGGTGTGTATGTGCTTTAACTGTACGTTGAGACTGGGGTTTACTGTGCGAATGGTTTGACAGCATGTTATATGTGTGTGTGTGATCATACGACTGTGGATCGATGTGACAATGGTTTCCGATGTCACCATGGACCGGTGGGGACAGGGTCATGGTGTCTGTGAGGAGGGGTGCTCGTGGTGTTTTACCTTTAGCTGAGGGAAGCAGAACCACCTTGAGCCGGCGGGCCGGAGTAGCTAGTGTGCTATCCGAGGGGTTGCTGCTTGGTCTCAGCGGGTCGGGGTTTTCCCTTGCTTGTTGTGACGGCTTCCGGCGTGTCTCTTGCTGTGGAGCTGGTGGTTTTACTGGTGGGAGTTGGTTTACCCTTTAGCCAATGGGCCTGATGTGACCTTTGATCAAGGTTACGAGTGGTACCTTTAGCCCTTGGCCTGATGCAGCCCGGGAGAGTTGGGTCTGTGGGTAGTTCCTATAGCTGCGGCTTGACGGGGGTTCCCGGTCCCCAGGACCCTCCAGGAAAGCGCTGAGGCCTAGCGTGGAGGCAATCCGGTGGTAGGACAGTAGTCTAGACTGCTTGTGTGCACACGTAGCTGGCAGTGGCGGTACACTGAGTCCAGCTAGTCCTAGTTCAGCTCACTGCCTCACCCTACAGTGCTCCGGAACGCTGTAGGGGTGGACAGGCGTGAGCACTGGTGGTAGTGTTGGGAGGCGACGTTTGACTTCGGTCGACTGTGTGGTTTAGTCGTCTTGTGGACTTTGGTCGTGAGGCGTGGCCCTGTGTTGAGTTCTTTGGGTTACTCGGAGTTGTTCCTGCTACACTGTTTGTCGTGCGTTTCGTGCTGGAGTTGCTTGTTGTGTTTACTGCTCTACTTGACTGTTCTATATATTACTGTTGCTTCACTTGTGGGTGTGTGAGTGGGAGGCAGGGGATCGGATGATCCCTACTGAGCCCAGTTCTGGTGTGGCTCACTCCCTGCGGTTTCAGGTGTGGACATCAGAGGCGCAGTGGTAGCGTGGTGTCTTCTTGGTGTGCGGACCAGCAGCTGTCTTAGTTCCGGGGTATGCCCCGATGTTGTTGTACTTTCTTTCTGCCTGTACTTATTTAATTGTTGGACATGTAATTATTGTTGGACTGTATACGGACATTGTTACTTTCCCTGCGCACTTGTTTACCTTTGTAGTCCGTGAGATTGTTATATTTAGCACTGTTTAGCACTTACTCCTCCAGATGTGTTGTGTGAGATCCGGGTGTGAGCCCGTAGTTAATGGGCCGACATCCATTTAGTGACCGGGTCCCCGGTCATAGGATGGCGGGTCGTTACAACTTCTGTGCTTTGACCTTAGTTTATCAATCTCTAACCACGGGATTCTAAACAGCCAAGGATCGGGTACAGCGGAATAACGTCAAAGGGAATTGAGTGTCAATAAGGAATCATTCGCTCTCGGTACTTAGAGAGAGAATGCTCTAGGAAGAATGCGTGGAAGTCCCTGGCCAGGGCGGACGATAATATCGGAAAATGAGTTTTCCGATATTATACGGCATCGTCCAATCCAAGTGAGTCGACTGGTTAGGATTTGACAGTAAACCATACCCTGAGTTGACTTGAGAGCATTGTACGAATAAAGGATTATATCTACGCGGTAACTGTCGGCGAAAAAGTTCTAAGAGTAGGTTACTTAACCCCGATGCCTTCTGGGTTTACGCGGTGTTGCTAAACACCCAACGTGATCGGAGGCCCAATCGAATTTGATGTGCGACATTGATTCAATTGATTAATTAATTAATATGAGTTATTAATTGATTAATCAGGACAGTGAGGAATCACTGGGCTTATTGGGCCATTAACCGAACTAGTTATTGGGCCTAGAGGGTCACACGCAAATGATTCTCAAGATGATGGATAAATAAGTGAGTTTTATATTAACCGGGGGTTTTTATGAAAAAATCACGTGGTTAGTATAAAATGCAGCAAACGGGGTGAGCAGGCCAAGCAACTGCTAACCCTAGCCGCCCCCTCCTCTCTTCCTCTCTCTCTCTGGTGCCCAAGACAAGCCTGGATCCCCGGGTCTGCTCCGCCGCTTCTCCAATTACCATTTGATGGGAAATCGTCCGCGCATTGCGGCGAACGGCGGAGGCTTCGTGGGCTGCGGCGAGCGAGGATCGTGAGGATATCCACCGCGAGAAGGATCGTGTGGACTCCGCTAGAAGCCGGGCGCTTGCGCGGCTTGCGGTGTCACACTGACGGAACCGATCGGTCGCGGATTCGAATCCGCGCACGGTAAGAACCGATTATTCGATAATCCGGTTTTAGTATTTTCGAAACGGAAAACGGATCGCCGATTTAATTTTATATTCCGCTGCGATCCGGAGAAACACGAGAACCCAACAGCAGCAAGTTGGCGAGATGGCTTACAAGTTAGCACTACCACCTACATTGTCTAATGTACATCTGGTGTTCCATGTGTCCATGCTAAGGAAGTATATTTCAGATCCATCTCATGTAATTGAGTATGACAAAAAAACTTATCTTATAAAGAGAGGCCTATTAGCATTATGGACCGGAGCACGTATTACGTACCAAGGTGATTCCTTTGGTGAGGGTTCTATGTCGAGATTGTTCTACAAAGGAAACTACTTAGGAGGCGGAAGAAGACATGAAGAAGATATATTCATTCTTATTCGGTGAGTTGTTTTGGTTTAAATTTTGAGGACGAAATTTCTTTAAAGGGGAGAGGATGCTATATACCTTAGATCCTAAACCCACTA
This sequence comes from Zantedeschia hybrid cultivar, assembly GCA_030544215.1. Taxonomy (NCBI): domain Eukaryota; kingdom Viridiplantae; phylum Streptophyta; class Magnoliopsida; order Alismatales; family Araceae; genus Zantedeschia; species Zantedeschia hybrid cultivar. The sequence goes on from JARZZO010000009.1 coordinate 51,511,567, forward strand.
ACTTGTTAATGGGTTGAGATTAATTAAGCCAATTTAGGGTAACTAATGGATTAGGGTGCTTCAAGTCTATTTAATAGTTAATTAATTATTTAATAATAGATTTAGAATGGAGAAATCATTAGTTAAGCCAATTATGCCCATTAAGCCCAAAAGTGTTCTTAGAGGGAAACTAGTGTGTTGTGGACTTGGTCAAATTTATGGATTCGCAGAATGAATGACGGCAACCTAGTAAATCAAAGATATCTTCAAATTCGGTTAATAAAAAATTACGATCTTGATACCATTGTAAAGAGAAAATTAAGACATACAATCTTGCCAAAAAGTGTTTTTGTTAATTCCAACAATTGTGGGGTCAAATTTAATGACTATCAGATTAGAAAATAAAGGGTTATGGGAATTGAGTCTTAGTTGTACTAGAAGAGCACTTTAACTTGGCCATTAAGTTTTTCCTGATTGGAGTTATACTCCAATATGAAGAGGGCTTATCTTGAGTTGGATTAGGAAGGGAAAGAACTATAAATAAACCTTGAGAGTGAGCATGAACCTTATTGCTCACAGCTCTCTTTCAAGGGTAAGTTCATGTGTTGTTCTTAAGGAACATACAGTGTATTCTTAGTTAATTCTCTTAGAGATTGATTCTAATCAATGAATTGTATTATTAGAGGTTTAGAAGACGTGAGAAAAGCCTTAAAGAAAACAAAATTCGTAGCTAGGGCTCAAGAAAGATAGGAAGAAAGAGGTGTTCTTGTTCCTCCAAAGTTGGGTGATGATAACCCATGAATTGAATATTTTATATTATGTAAAAACCAACGTTTTGATCTTCAAACATGTTCAATTTAAATTCCTAGAAGTATTTTCTATTGGCCTATGGTCTTAATTATTTATTGGATCAATTATTTATATGTGAAATTCGTAAAATCCTAAGTTCTGAAAATCTTGACTAAAAGACGTCCATATCAGTGGACGCCTTTCAAAAGACGTCAGCCCGACCTAACGCTTTTCAAACTCAGTGACTCGATCCACATTTCAACTCATTTTTCAGTCTAAAAGGTGTCCACCACCATGGACGCGATTTGAAAAACATCCACCTGCATGGACACGATTTAACTGATCTATTTGCTGTCAGTTTGAAAATCTAATCCTAGTTGTTTTAGCTATAACTCCACTCGTCTAAATCACCTGAAATTTTGTCCATAACTTTTTTTTATGAATTATACCTATATGAAAAATTTTATAATTTTTAAAAATTTATTCGTTATTATTCTATTATTTATTCAATTAGCTAAATTTGACTGAAGTTCTTGAATTCTCACTTAATGTTCTAAATCACTTATATGGACTCCAATTTGCATGAAACTTTGCACACACATTTTATTTGACCTATTGACATGTTCATCAAGTTTAATACTTTTTTGAATATGTTTGATACTTTTGGACCTATTAAATTTTTAACTTTGAAAAATAGGTTTAATCTTCAAAAATTATGTTAATAGTCCAAAAACTCTGAGAAAATTCAAGTAACTTGCTTTTCTATCCAGTAATCTATTGAAACCATACTTGCTTTGATTTGTCATATATTTGGACCTATTTGACTTTGTAAGAGGGTATTTTGTATGTAAAAGGCTTCTTTTGAAATCTATATATATGTGGCACTTTTATAAGGTAATCTTTCGATCTATACTCATCATTTGCTCTCTATTAATCTGATTATGTTATAATTATTTAACTTTATTTAGAGACTATCATTTTAAAAATATTTTTTGCTCGATTCTATTACAAGCATCCATATTGGATAGAATATTTCGTGCAACCCGAAGGCAACGAGTGGAATCCTGATTTTCAACCGGATAAATCAGGAGGCGATGGTACATAATATCCTCATGGTTTGAATTTGGGTAGAACTTAGACTCTCCGATTCTATACACGGCTAAAACCTTTGCATTATTTGCCCAGATGCTATGGAATTTGTTTTGTTCGGCTCTTTATATTGTAATTTTAAGTGCATGATTGTTATGCTTTGATTTCACATGTTTGATTGACACATAAATTTGAAAATTTTTACTCAGTTATGTCCTTTGGGTTTAGTTTGTTTATTTATCTATTATGCTTAATTATTTTCTTTGAAATCATATAAATATATCATAATCATATGATCCATGATATGGATATGATTTGGTAAGCTACTATACTATGCTATTTGATATGTGATAAGTTTAATTTGATATGAGATATGTTCAGTTTGATATGTGATAAACTTTATCTATGGCTAGTAAAATTTGATATGTCAGATATGAATCCGATCATACTATGTAGGCTATATGTTAGTCAATCGGTTCATACTATTAGAAAAATATCTAATTTAGTAAACCTATATTTGACCATATTTTATATCAATTTTTATTTGAGTTATATGTAGAACTATGAATCATGATTATTAATTATTAATTATTTTCAATTATTATATTGTCAAGTATTTGATAGGTTTGATATCTATTGAGTATTTATACTCGCAAACCTAGTAATAAATACAAATACGTCAGAGGAAGAGTTATGACTTGAGGAGGACTTACCTAGGCTTCCGATTCAAATCATTGTAGGAGGTTATTCAATTAGTTTGATTTCTTATTTAGTAGATTGATGTAGTAGGAATTCGAGTGAGACATGTATTTTTCTATTTCTTTAATGAGATCAGTGATTCCTTCCGTATATTATTTAATAAAATTTGAGGATCCTAGTATTCGCAATATAATTTGATTATTGGATTAACTGATGGCAAATATCATTTTACATTATTTTGGTTATTTATGTTATTCAGATTCGTAGTTACATAACTTGAATCCGAAGTGAGTCTAAATGACTGAATTAGATCAGGAGCATAATAATTTGTCACTTTTAATGTGGGTCAATTAATTATGTGATTAGACAATTTTTATTGAAGTTACATTTGACACAACTTTTGCTATAATTATATAATTAACGAGAACTCTTTGATCAAGTAATCAAAGGACTCCAATAAGTGTAGGAAAAAGAGCAGTAAAAAGAAAGTGATAAAAAGAGTGATATAGTAGCATTCTTCTAACCATTTTAAACTAGTTGGCATTCATATATTTATGTCCTCTTAAGTAGAGAGAGAGAGAGAGAGAGGTGAAAGCAGAAACATGAGCGCCCCCACCCCTCAACAGTAGTGAATTTAGGGTGCCTCGCACCATAACATTCTCTTTTCAACTTCATTAATCATTAGATGCATATTTATATAATCCAACGGTTACGAAAGGAGCAATAGGAAACTTCTTAGTTACTAGCTTTAGCCTTTTAAGAAATCCGTCATATATATGTAAGGATAAATACTACACAGACATAAAAGTTTCTCCAATTTTCTTACCCAACTGAAATCAGTATATTTGATTGGCTTAGATCTTAAAAGTGAGAATAATTGCAACAGGTAAAATTGTGAAAAAGTCCTTAGCTCATACTTCTCCCTTAGGCAGAGTAAGAAAATTCGGACAACTTTCTCATCATACTAGCATCGCTCTATATGTAATTCATATACGTAACTACTAGATTTATTAAAAGCGGTCAGATCAAAATCTGAAGGCTACAGTAAAGAGAAGAGTGGTGTAGACAGGAGAAACTTCTCATGTGGGCCCTTGCGTGGATGATATCTATCTCTCTTTTTCTTTTTTATTAGGGTAGCTCAATGGTGTGAGCATAGGAGAAATCTCCTCACGAGAGGAGTTCAAATCCGACTGACACCTGGTGAAATCCCATCAGGCAGGGATGAAGCCAGAAATGTTTGTTTATAGGGGCAAGCTTAATACACCGTTAGAGACTAATACATATAGTAATGGCAGGTCATTGGACACCATGTAAAAGGGACCATGAATAATTGCACGAGAGATCCAAACACTACTAGGTGGAGATATTTTATAAGAAAAATCTTTTTAACTATTAATTATTAAAATATAACTTAAAAAGGTCTTAAACTTTCAGTGGGGGCGATGACGCCCACTCCCTGTAAGGTAGCTTCATCCCTGCCATCAGGAGTATTTTGTGTACAAGAGAATCCACCAAAGGCGACATGTTCACTTGTCTAATAGGAGGGCGACACAGAAACTACTACATATAGTAATGGCAAGTCATTGGATACGATGTAAAAAGAGACCACGAATAATTGCAGGAGAGTCCCAAACACTACTAAGTGGAGATATTTTATAATAAATATCTTTTTAACTATTAATTATTAAAATATAACTTAAAAAGGTCTTAAACTTTTAGTGGCAGCGATGACCCCCATTCCCTATAAGGTAACTTCATCCCTGCCATCAGAAGTATTCTGTGTACAAGAGAATCCACCAAAGGCGACATGTCCGCGGCGACACAGAAACTGCTACATATAGTAATGGTAGGTCACTGGATACCATGTAAAAAGGGACCACGAATAATTGCAGGAGAGACCCAAACACCACTAAATAGAGATATTTTATAAGAAAATTCTTTTTAACTACTAATTATTAAAATATAACTTAAAAAGGTCTTAAACTTTCAGTGGCGGCGATGACCCCCACTGTTGGGTTCTCTCGGTTTCTCCGGATCGCTCACGCAGCGGAAAACAAAAATATTTACAGCGATCCGTTCCCGTTTCGAAATCTAAAAACAAGATAATCGGATTATCTTTTCTCACCGTGTGCGGATTCGAATCCGCAGCCGTTCGGTTCCGTCAGTGTGACACCGCAAGCCGCGCAAGCGCCCGGCCTCTAGCGAAGTCCACGCGATCCTCCCCGCGACGGATATCCTCGAGTTCCTCATTCTTCGAAGCCCACGAAGCCTCTGCTGGTCGCCGCAATGATCGCCGCAGCGCGCGGACGATTTCCCGTCGAACGGGATTCGGAGAAGCGGCGGAGCAGATCTGGATCTGCCTGGACGCCAGAGAAGGACAGAAACTGAGGAGGGGCGGCTATGGTTAGCAGCAGCTTGGCCTGCTCAGCCCGTTCGCTATGTTTTATACTAACCGCGCGGTTTTTCACAAAAACCCCCGGTTTGTATAAAACCCACTTATTTATCCATCGCCTTGAGAATCATGTGCGTGTGACCCTCTAGGCCCAAGTACCAGTCCAGTTAATGGCCCAACAAGCCCAGTGACTCCTCACTGGCTTTATTAATTAATTAATAACCCTTTATTAATCAATTAATCAATCGAATTGATGTCGCACATCGAATTCGACCGGGCCTCCGATCACGTTGGGTGCCAAGCAACACCGCGTGAACCCGGAAGGTATTTGGGGTTAAGTAACCCACTCTTGGAACCTTTCCGCCGACAGTTGCCGCGTGGATATAATCCTCCATTCATACAATGCTCTCGAGTCAACTCAGGGTATGGCGAGCTGTCAAACCCTAGTCGGTCGACTCACTTGGATTGGATACCGCTGATGAATATCGGAAAACTTATTTCCCGATATTATCGTCCGCCCTGGCCAGGGACTTTCGCGCATCCTTCCTAGAGCATTCTCTCTCTAAGTACCGAAAGCGAATGATTCCTTATTGACACACAATTCCCTTCGACGGTATTCCGTTGTACCCGATCCTTGGAGTATTAGAATCCCGTGGCTAGAGATTCGTAAACCAAGGTCAAAGCACATAAGTCCACCGCCAAGGTGTCCTTGGTGTCTCAGGTCCGAGGACCATCCACGCAACTGCGACAATAGAATCAAGCTGGTTGACAGTGAGGTACAATACCATCCAGCGATTCAGTCGGATCAGTTCAGTGAAATCATTCTCCAATGAGCACCTACAGATTCGTCTTAGTGTCTCCACACAAGTGAATTATGAGATCAGTCACCCTCATCATATGAGCAGGAGTAATCTGTACTAGTCTAACCGGATATCCGATGTCCTTCTCGGATATCCTCCGACTAGGAACAATTAAGAATATGTGTGTTTAAGTGATCAGTCTCATTAGTATGATCTCATCATAATCTGATCACTATAGCACATATTCACGGACTTCATTATGAAACGTTAATTAATGTAATTTACGCATAATGAATATTATGCCATTATATTAATAAAATGAACGAGATTTACACAGTCAGATTGGCTTGTAGGCCACCTAAACTAACACCCACTCCCTATAAGGTAGCTTCATCCCTACCATTAGGAGTATTATGTGTACAAGAGAATCCACCAAAGGCGACATGTTCGCGGCGACACAAAAATTGCTACATATAGTAATGGCAGGTCATTTGATACCATGTAAAAGGGGACCACGAATAATTGCAGGAGAGACCCAAACACTACTAAGTGGAGATATTTTATAAGAAATATCTTTTAACTATTAATTATTAAAATATAACTTAAAAAGGTCTTAAACTTTCAGTGGCGGCGAAGACCCCCACTCCCTATAAGGTAGCTTCGTCCCTGCCATCAGGAGTATTCTGCGTACAAGAGAATCCATCAAAGGCGACATGTCCGCGGCGACACAGAAACTGCTACATATAGTAATGGTAGGTCATTGGATGCCATGTAAAAAGGGACCACAAATAATTGCAGGAGAGACCCAAACACTACTAAGTAGAGATATTTTATAAGAAATTTTTTTTTAACTACTAATTATTAAAATATAACTTAAAAAGGTCTTAAACTTTCGGTGGCGGCAATGACACCCACTCCCTATACTGTAGCTTCATCCCTGCCATCAGTAGTATTCTGTATACAAGAGAATCCATCAAAGGCGACATGTCTGCGGCGACACAAAAACTACTGCATATAGTAATGGCAGGTCATTGGATACCATGTAAAAGGGGACCACGAATAATTGCAGGAGAGACCCAAACACTACTAAGTGGAGATATTTTATAAGAAATATCTTTTAACTATTAATTATTAAGATATAACTTAAAAAGGTCTTAAACTTTCAATGGGGGCGATGACCTCCACTCCCTGTAAGGTATTTTCATCCCTGCCATGCCATCAAGAGTATTCTGCGTACAAGAGAATCCACCAAAGGCAACATGTCCGCTCGTCCAACAGGAGGGCGACACATAAACTGCTACAGTTTCGAACCTGTGTCCCCACTGAGCGAAGAGAGAAATGTGCCGTTGAGCCACATGCGCGTTGGCTGTGGGTAGTTTCTGGTTGCATTTTGCACGGGTGCACGGTGTGCGCGGGCACCCTGCCATAGTCCAATATTTTAATTGTTTTTTAATTTTTTAATCTTTTCTCTGTCAAACTTTATTTTTTTATGAATTTAAGACATCAAAGACACTCAACATCTCTAATATTTAGGATTCTACTACCGGCATGCCTCAATTTATATTCAAGATCGGACGGTGAAAATTAAAACCCCAGATATGAGAACAACTTTAAGGAGCTTACATGAACATTTAAAATTTATTGATGAATTATATTATTCTTTTAAACATGGGGAGGAGAAGACTTTATATATATATATATATATATAAGCCGTCACTAGTAATATTTAAATCCTCCATCTCTTTTTATCACGATTTTATACTTGCTTTCTTTTTATCTTCTTAAATATAAAATATATTTTTGTAAATAATATGATATTATAATAAAATATAAAAGGACAAATAATCAAATTACAAGATACGGAAATAACTGTTTTCTTTCCTTTATCCTATTTAGGATAAAGATAGTATCGTTAATTTTATTCTTAAATTTATAACCTCATGTGCTATAAGTGACAAATAATGACAGATATTTTAGATTATCCTTTTCTATTTTCATCCCTCATCCATTCCATCGACCTTCAACCCTACTAGATCCATAGGTGCCCCCACTCTGGAAGATTGGGACATATCTATGCAATAAATTAGCATTTTAAAATTCTACCTAAGATAGAAGGAGATCTTCTAGGTCACACTCTTGATGGATCAATCATAGTCCTCTCACATAATTTGAAGATATTTGTATCTTCTTTATCTTATGTTGCATTTTATCTTATTTTATTTTAAGTAAATTATAGAAATGGCTTTCTAAGTCATGCAAGATTGGATTGGAAATCTACCAAAAATGCAGTCTAAAAGTTGTCATTTTGCCGCCTAAGACCACCATGAACCTGGCCCATTTTGTGAGGAGATGAAAGCCGCCTTATCCATTGAGCGCAAAAAAATGACATGGAGGAGGATGGAAAACGAACCGTAGTATAAGAATCCAAAAATGTCCCCCAATGCAAATTGAACACCATTATACCCGAACAAAAAAAATCAAACAAAAAAGGGCGAGAGATCAAGACGGGCCCGCGGCGTCCCCGTCCTCCCCGCCGTCGACGCAGAGGTAGTCGTAGGCCGACCTGGGCCACTTGGTGACGCCGTCGGGGAAGAAGTAGAGGTACACCACGGACCCCTCGCGGACGCCGTACTGCGAGAGCGCCTCGCCGTCGTCCGCCATGACGCGGCCGCCCTGTGTCACCAGTATAATCCGCTGCTCCTGGACCGCCTCCTCGCCCGCGATCCTGCTCTTTAGCCGCCCCACGGTGGCGCCCTTCTCCGCCCCCTCCCCCTCCCCCTCCTCCACTTCCACGTAGAGGAACCGCCCCGTGACGTTCTCCACTGCCACCCTCATCTCAACCGCATCCGCGATTACCGCGGGGCGATGGCGCGTTCTAAGCACCATGCCCACCAGATGTTTGTGTTTATATCTGACACAAGGGAAGAGAATCCCGCTGCCGGGCGACACCCATTCCATTAATGGTTTGGTTTGCTTACACGATACGGTTTGGGGGAGGGGGTAGGATGCGCCACTTAAATGCGGTGGGTTTAAACAGAAATCATATAATCTCGGCGCTAGTGGAACGGTCGGGTGGCCAAATCCCCGCTTGTTCGGATCTTGATGGTGCCACGCCTTGTAACGGAAAGCAGAATCCGATGGAGACAATGGTGAAGCCCGGAGAGGAGAAGAGATCTAGGTGTCAGAAATGGGAAGTTCTCTGTGTGTGTGTGTGTGTGTGAGAGAGAGAGAGAGAGAGAGATGGGGGAGCTTTAGAAGGAAAGCTGTATCATGACCTATCTGGCAGTGCCCAATGGAGGAAGATACTAAGTTTGTGAGATGATAGCTCAGGATTTGTTCTTCCCGAGGGGATATTTTTGAATGGTGGAGGCGTCTAGTGCAAGGAGCTGATGGTTGTGCCCAAGCTGGGACTGAGAGGACGCAGGGAGAGTCGAATGAGGCCAAAGCAAGGTGGACACTGCCCCAGCTAGGTTTCTTCACTCTTCGGAGTCGAGATCGTTTGCGCGCCTTTGCACGCTTGCAGGGAGCCATGGTTCACTGCAGTTGGACTGTTCATGAAAATTATGTCAACAGTGTCCACCTTTCCTATAATTAATACATTTAATGGGAGCTTTTGATAATTAATGCATAGTACTTCATGCCTATGTGGAGGAAGGTATTTCAGATCCGACACTCTCATAAAAGGTAATAATAGTACTAAAAGAGTGCACTATTCACGCAAAAGAACAGAACAGATTATGATTCGTGGAAGGCAGTATCTTCCATGCCCAGAAATTCTCGATATCTCAAGTTTTCGAAATAAAGAAGAGACATCAACGTGGCACGCTCGTTTGATCATCCATGCGTATCTTGAAATGAGATATGAGAAATCTTAATAGTAGCTGTTTGTTTCTATTCAAAGGGGAAAAAGCCACTGCGGCCCAGTAGCAGGCCCCCACTCCAGCATGTTCCGCTCCTTTTAAAGGCCCTAACTATGGCAACAATAGCATCATCATTAGTTGGCCACAGAGGCAGCAACGCCAGCCATACGAAAGGAAATGAGATGTCTTGGACCTCATCTCTTGATTTTTTGTGCGAAAAGAAAAATAAATAAGTCATTTGTTTTTGAAAGGAGACGATAATATTAGTACACTTCTTTCTTATTCTAGAAGTACACAAAGATGTAAGAAGGGAAGTCTAGATGATCTTATTCCAACTAATAGTCACAATAACCACAAGCAATATCAATCATCTGTACAAGATGTACTAGCCTCCTTTTCCTCATCTCATTTTGATCATTAGCTGTTTGATATTATATTGATAATTATTTTTATCAAGATCTTAAGAATGATTTTGGAAGTAATATGTTTTGATAATTAACTAACAACTAACGGATGCACATTTTGGCTTAGCAGATACAAATAATTCACTGTGGGCACTGAATTCAACCCCGTTGAGATTCCAAATTAGTAGTCAAAATATGCGAGCCGCCTCAATTTTGATTCTTGCTTCAGCAGCGAAATCGTTGCGTCTTCCGCCATCCCTTGAAACCAATAAAAAAAAATACGTGTGATGTCAGCTGAGGTCGTTGTTGATCTCACGCTCGTCTTCTCATGTCAGTCTATCTCATTAGATCAATCTCTTTCTTTTCACCGGAGAAGCAAATAGCCCGAAATGATTGCAGCCATCTACGTCTTCCTCAGGAGCTATTACAACATTGCTAAATATTGTGAAATAATATCTTTCATGATTACAATGGATGGAAATTATTTTATTATAGTATTTTCTTTTATTTCAGACTGCAAATTATTTTATTATAATGTTTTCTTTTATTTTAGAGTGTCGTAAACTACTGAATGGCAGGATTACATGACCTCATCTGACATTCTCGTTTTTTTTTTTCATTCAGTTTAATTTTTCCCTTTAAGAGCGTTAAAAACTAAAAATAAAAAATTCTAAAATCATATTTTATTCTTCTTCAAAATCAATGGTTTTAAACCAAACAGCCTCTTTAAGAGGGACAATTTTTTTTTTGGTTAACATATAGCGTTACTCTTGCCATAGATTACGACTTTCAACGTCTTACGCACACATATATGTGCCAAAAATAAGTCGTTCCTGGAAACAAAAATTTTATAACATGTTACCTCCTCACTGAAAGATCATTACGGTGAAATGGGCACTCCACAAGCGGACTGAGGTTACCTCGGTGAGGCCACTAGGACGTTCTTCAATCGCCCATCAAGGCATGCTGCATCTGGGCACATGTTGAGCCCCAGCCACCGGCAACAGCGGGATTCCCTTTCTCCTTTCGCTTCCTTTTTGTAACCGACTGTTACCGGTGGTCGGGCGTCCATGCATTCGACGTGACGTGCGTCGGCGACTGCACGAACTCCCCCAACTACCCAATCGAAGGCCACCTCATTCCCTCCACAAGCAATCGCGCTGGAAGCAACGTCCCCAAGTTTGACAAAAAATTAAAAACTGAGTAAAAAAATCGTAAAAGATATTTTAATTTTTAATATATAAAATATAATACTAAAAATTACAAATATATATATTATAAAAATGAACGAGTACATTTTAGAAAGGTAAATTGTTTTTTGAAAAATACATTATTAAATCGTGATTAAAATACTATTTTTACATTTATAAGTATTTTAAAAATTAATAAATTAAAGTTTATTTTAAAAATATGTAAAAATAAAAAATATGATTAAATCGTCATTTTTCAAAAGAAATGTAGATTTATGTTACACCTGCTGAAAGGTAAGTCGGTGAAGTCAAAGCTTGGTACAGTACAACGGATCACTGACGACACTGAGGAGTGACAGTGAGGTCCCCAATTATCCCTATTGTTCCGGGTCTTCTTTCCCTTCTTCTCCCCCCCCCCCCCCCCCCCCCTCTCGTCTTCTCCATCTCTCCGGAATAGGGGGGGGATCTGCTGAGGAACCCGCCACTCTGATCTCAACCTGCCGACATGGCCGGCGCGGTGTTCATGAACGCCGCCGACGGTGGCGGGGACTACCCTGGCAAGCTTACCGGCTTCGTCCTCCTCACATGTCTCGTCGCCGCCACCGGCGGCCTCATCTTCGGCTACGACGTCGGCATCTCCGGTGATCCCCGGATCCAAAACCCTGTTGGATGTCCAATTCTCTCATAATCTCATGCCACCTTCGATCTCACTCTGATCTCTTCTTCTCACCCACGTTAATTTCCTCTCGGATGGTGGTGATGGACGACAGGAGGAGTGACGTCCATGGACTCGTTCTTGAAGGAATTCTTCCCGTCGGTATACAGGAAGGAGGAGGCGGCGGCGGTGAGCACCAGCCAGTACTGCAAGTTCGACAGCCAGCTGCTGACGGCGTTCACGTCGTCGCTGTACGTGGCGGCGCTGGTGGCCTCGCTGGTCGCCTCCACCGTCACGCGTGCGTGCGGGCGCAAGTTCTCCATGCTACTGGGGGGCGTGACCTTCCTCTCCGGCGCCGTCATCAACGGCGCCGCCAGGGACGTCGCCATGCTCATTGCGGGGCGTATCCTCCTGGGAGTTGGGGTCGGCTTCGTCATCCAGGTGGGTGGGAATCGGATCCTTTTTCCTTTCTTTCCCCCGTTACCGAGTCTTTTTTTTTTTTCCGTTTTTGGAAATACATGCTTACGCGCCACAATATAACCACCGTCGGATCAACAAATCGGACGATGTGTGATCACTGTACCGAGTGGTGGGAGAGACGTTGCGTATATATTTTCAGAAAGTCCCTTATCTACAACAAAATTTTACAAGGAAGAAACCTTAGGATATACCTTTTCGTATAGTCTGCATGAAAAATTATAATTAAGATATGTTAAGGTAATAATTTTTGTATAAAAATAGCAAATGGGCCTAGAATAGATTTCTTTGTCATCAGTAGCTGACCATTTGGCTGCAGTCAGGGCCAGTGTACCTGTCAGAGATGGCGCCAGCACGGTACCGCGGCATGCTCAACATCGGCTTCCAGCTGATGATCACCGTGGGCATCTTCGTGGCCAACCTTGTGAACTACGGCGCCGCCAAGATCAAGGGCGGGTGGGGCTGGCGCCTCAGCCTGGGCGGCGCCGCCGTGCCCGCTGCCATCATCACCCTTGGCTCCATCTTCCTCCCGGACACCCCCAACTCCCTCGTCGACCGCGGCAAGCTCGACCAGGCCCGCGAGATGCTCCGCAGGATCCGCGGCACCGACGCCGTCGACCTCGAGTTCCAGGACCTCGTGGCCGCCAGCAACCTGTCCAGGCAGGTGAAGCACCCCTGGAAGAACATCGTCGAGCGACGGTACCGCCCCCAGCTCACCATGGCCCTCCTCATCCCCGCCTTCACGCAGCTCACCGGCATCAACGTCGTCATGTTCTACGCCCCGGTCCTCTTCAAGAGCATCGGCTTCGGCGACAACGGCGCCCTCATGTCCGCCGTCATCACGGGCCTTGTTAACGTCTTCGCCACCTTCGTCTCCATTTACTACGCCGATCGCGCCGGCCGACGGGTGCTCTTCCTCGAGGGCGGCATCCAGATGTTCATTTGCCAGGTGAGGCTAGTTCCGCAGTCCACACCCTTCCACGGCATTTCGTCGAACACATTTCCCTTCCTACACTTTTCCTTTTGCCGCTGGGGAATCCCGTCGAACACCATGTCAATGTTGACTGGCGATGCATCTTCGGCCCGCCGCAGACGCTGGTGGGGACGTTGATATGGAAGGAGTTCGGCGTGAGCGGCGAGGGCAAATTCGACAAGGGGACGGCGGCCTTGGTGGTGTTCCTGATCTGCGTGTACGTGGCCGGGTTCGCGTGGTCGTGGGGGCCGATGGCGTGCCTGGTGCCGTCGGAGGTGTTCCCGCTGGAGGTGCGCTCGGCGGGGCTGTCCATCGCGGTGTCGACGAGCATGGTCTTCACCTTTTTGATCGCGCAGGTGTTCCTGGCGCTGCTGTGCCGGCTCAAGTTCGGGCTGTTCTACTTCTTCGCAGGGTGGGTGGCGCTGATGTCCGCCTTCGTCTACTTGTTCTTCCCGGAGACGAAGGGCGTGCCGCTGGAGGAGATGGGCCGCGTGTGGAGGACGCACTGGTTCTGGGGCAGGTTCGTGTCCGACGACCGAGCGGCCGCCGGCGGCAGCGGCGTGGAGCTCAAGAACAAGGACGGCGGCCTATGATTGAAATTGGAAACACGTGGGAAAAGGCATTTGTGAAAAGAGTCCGGATCGCCTCAATATCAAGATAGACTAAACTTCCCAGGACGTCACGTGAGAAGTTAGTTCTCCCGTTCGAGTTGACAACTTTTTCTTTATTCTCTATTTAGCAGGTTTTTCAAATACTATACAGAACACTTCAATATTATCAAGAGCACAAAGTTATCACTATAATTTAAAATATATTTTAATGTGCACCTGAATACAACCTTAAATTACTGTACGAGTATTACATTGGGGTATTTGGTATTATGATTATAGTCTTGTACTCTTGGAAGTATTTAAGTGCTATGTATTATATTATGTTGAGGTGTCTTTTAAATTATGATTTAGTATTATGCTTTTGGAAATATTTAAGTGTTCTGTGTTGTATTACATTGGGATGTTTTAAATTATGGTGCTAATTTTATGTTCTTGATAGTATTTAAGTATTCTACATAGTATTTGAAATATGTTGAACCGGAAACATGGAAAAAATTGCCAAGTTCAGTGAGATGCGTCTCGAACGGCGAAATTATTTTACGGACTGGTTACTATTAGAGTTCAGTCCAACTTGACATTGAGACGACCTGAACTCCTGCGAAAAAGCGGTCATGTTTGATTGGTGTTTTAGGATGAGTGAAAGTATGACGTTTCTGTAGTAGTTTATATAAAATCAAATGTTATAGAATTATTAGATCATTTTCTACTTTTGGAGAATTGTTAATAATGGGTAGCGATTAAATTTTTACAAAATGTAGACATGATAGAGCTAAAGTTGCATTTGGAAAACATAATATTGAAGAAAAAACTGTTGGGATAGGACAAAACTTGTGTAAAATTTTCAAACCTACATCTTGATAATGGTTTCTATATTTAAACGTGATTAGAGTCTTGATAATAGTTTTACACAAATGAAATTTGAATTTAGTTATTGTGTTTTTTTTTACTTTTATAATTTATTAGTATCCACAAAGATGATGTAACATCTAAATAGATAAAATTCTGTCAAACCTTTTTTTTTTTAATGATCCGTATTTGCAAACGGGTCATCTTTTTTGGTTGGATAGGTGTGCACGATGAGAACGATTGGTCTTAACAGCATTAGAATTTGAACTATTTTACGGAGGAAAAAATTAATCTAGGGAAACGCATAACCAAGAGGGAGTGAGAGAACATTAGGACTTAGATTAGGGTTAGAATTTATGAAATTAATTTAACATAAATAAAAAGAAATTTTCGTATAAGAACTCTACACCTCATGCAAGTGCTTTGTGAGAGAGTTTGATGAGATTTTGAGAGCTCGATTTACTTCTCATGGGAGAGAATTTGCTTACTCAAAGTTGCTTCCCACTAAAAGGAGAAGAAGACATCGAATGCATATTCCGAGCAACTCATGTCGTAGGAATCCTTAGTCTAGTTAGCCTTATTACTTCCCCTACCCTCTTAAGCTGGCTTAAGGATGGCATCTGGTTCTACGTAAAATAACTTTCACTACAAGGAAGACAGGATTTGTCAGCGAATATATGTCCACGGCTATAGACACATATCGACAAAGATAATATTAGTCGACGGCTAAGAATGTACCATTTACAATAGATTTATATGTCAACGGCTAATATAACCGTTTATATATACGTAATATATGTCAACGGCTACAGACATACGTAAGTTATATGTTAACGGCTCTTATCTACCCGTCGACATATGTAATAAACAGAAAAAAAATAATTGATAAAAACTATATGTCAATGGCTCTAAAGTTAGCCGTTGACATATATATTATATGTTAGCGGCTAAACTTGGAGTCGCTGACAAAAGCACTCAAAAAAAAATCCGCCGCGAGCCCTTTCCCTGTCTCCCTCCCGAGCCCTAGTTCCTTGTCTCCCTCTTTTCCCTCTCCTAGCCCTAACCACCGCCGCGCTCCCTCCGCTCTACCCGCCATCGTCGCCGGTCGCGTATACTCGGCCCCCCATAGTGCTCGCTGTTGGCATCGCTATGTCGATATTCGACCGAAAAATGCAGCGGAATAAAATATTCGGGATCGGATCTATCCCGTTTCGACCAACAAAACAAGACCGAAGTAAATCGGATTTACCTTACACGGATTCAAATCTGCGTTTGTTTTCTTGTTCCGTCGAAGCGATGTCGCAAGCCGCGCAGTTGCCCGGCCTCTAGCAGTATCCACGCGGTTCTCCTCGCGATGGATCGTCCTCACCTCCTCGCTCGATGCGGCGTTCGTGGATCCCGTCTGGCTGCGCGTAATTCGCCGCGACATGCGGATTCGGAATCTCCCGTCGGACGGAAGGCGGAGCAGTTAGGAATCGAAGCGGAGCCTCCAGATGGCCGCCTCGTGTCGTACGCCCAGTAGAGAGGAGAGAGAGAGAGAAAGAACGACGGCTAGGTTAGGGTTGCTGGCTCCCGACGTAGTATCCATTCTTTTATAATAAGTCTGTTTGCGGGTTTTCGTAAAAATCCAGACTTATCCGAAATCTTATCGGATTATCCATCGACTTGAAAACTTTTTGCGTGTGACCCTCTAAGCCTAAATACCAGTCCAGTTAATAACCCATTAAGCCCAGTAACTCTTTACGGATCCACTGAATTAATTAATATCCTTATACTTAATTAATCAGCCGAATTTAATGTTCTACAATAAATTTGGACAGGCTTCCGATCATGTTGGATGCCAAGAAACATCGCGTAATCATGGATGGCACTGGGGTTATCGCAACCCTCTATTGGAATCTTTCCGTCAAAGGTTACCGCGCGGATATAATCCTTCATCCGTGCAGTATTCTCAAATCGACCTAAGGTATGGTTTACTGTTAAACCCTAGCCGATCGATTCACTTGAATCAGATGCCGCTAATCTATATTAGATAACTCTTTATCTGATACAGAGTCCCCCCCAGCCAGGGACATAAGCGCATCATTCCCGGAACATTGTCTCTCAAACTACCGAGAGTAGATGATCCCGTATTGAACACACAATTACCTTCGAGGGTATTTTTCTGAACCCGATCACTTGACTTATTGATAACCCATAGTTAGGGATTCGTTAGTCAAGGTCAAAGTTCAGAAACCTACCAACAAGATATCTTTGACGTCTCAGGTCTAAGGATTATCTATGCAACCGTGACAAAAGAATCGATCTAGTTAACAGTGAGGTGTTTACCATCCAGCGATTCATAGTCGGATCAGTTCAGTAAACTCATTCGCCAATGAGCATCTACAGGTCCAGCATAGTGTCTCCACACAAGTGACTTATGAGATCAGTCACCCTCATCATATGAGCTGAAGAAACCTATACTAGTCTATCCGGATATTCGATGTCCTTCTCAAACATCCTATGACTAGGAACAATTAAGAACATGTGTTTATAAATCTTCGGTCCCGTAATTATGATCTCATCATAATCCGAAGATTATTACACATGTTCATGGACTTCATCGTGATACGATAAACATGGATCGAATTAATTACACATAATAAATTAATGCCATTTATTAATAAATTGAATCGTACATAGTATCGGATTGGCTTTGAGACCATATAATACTAACACTCGCCCACCCCCCATCGTTGCCGGTCGCGTCCGCTCGGCCCGCCATCATGCTCGCCCACCCCCCATCGTGGCCTGCGCTTCCTCTATTGCCAAGCCTCCCCCACCAGCGCCTCCACCCGGTAGGGTTTCCCCCTCTCTCTCTATAGTATGTATGTGTTTGTGTGTGTGTGTGTGAGAGAGAGAGAGAGAGAGATTGGGTTGGTATTGTTCTTTATTGCCATGTGATATATTTGCTATCTTGAGATCAGGCTTGGAGATCCATGAAATACATCCACTACTGGGCCTTGCCCTTCTTGCGGGAGATGTCGGCACCGGAGCTAAAGATGGACATGGCCAAGAGCAGGTCCATTGTCCAACACCCAGCAACTGGAACACCACCACCTTACTTCTGCGCGTACGTGATGTGTGTGTAAGAGAGATAAGGAGAGAGAGAGTATGCAAATTGCCAGAATGGTTATGGGTTTAAGTGGGTTACTCCTTTGAGTTTTGGTACTTGTGTTTAGGTTCTGGGTTTAAGTCGCTTGCTAGAATGGTTATGGGTTTCTTAACTTGGCTGGTTCACTGCTGAAGAATTTTGTGTGCAAATTGCCATCTTCAGTGAAAATTGATGAAAAATATTCATGCGTTGTGAATGTGGTATGCGGGTTAGGATCTAATTATGGGGTTTTCCTCCGATGGCCTTGTAGCTTTTGTGGTTGTTTTTCTCATTTATGTGAGGATGCACATTGGTGTTTTGCAATTAGTGCTCTGGGAGTTCATCCCTCTCACAAGTGTTCTATAATTTGCTTTCAATTTCCTTTCTTCTTCATATGTTAGATCCAGAACAAAATGCCACAGTGATTTATCAGCATGAAGTAAATGTGACAAGTGAAATGAATTGTAATGGAGCTTTCAATCTATTGGGTTCTCGTGTTTCTCCGGATCTCCCGCGCAACGGAAATAAAATAAAAACGGAGATCCGTTCCCGTTTCGAAAAATCTAAAAAACGGATTATCAGATA
The DNA here is from genome assembly GCA_030544215.1 of Zantedeschia hybrid cultivar. Lineage (NCBI taxonomy): Eukaryota > Viridiplantae > Streptophyta > Magnoliopsida > Alismatales > Araceae > Zantedeschia > Zantedeschia hybrid cultivar. The sequence continues at coordinate 51,530,049 of JARZZO010000009.1, forward strand.
ATCGGTTCTTACTGTGTGCAGATTCGAATTCTCAACCGTTCGGTTCCGTCGGTGCGACACCGCAAGCCGCGCAAGCGCCCGGCCTCTAGCGGAGTCCACGCGATCCTCCTCGCGACGGATATCCTCACATTCCTCGTTCTTCGCAGCCACGAAACCTCCGCCGGTCGCCGCAATGCGCAGACGATTTCCTGTTGAACGGGAGTCGGAGAAGCGGCGGAGCAGATCCGGGGATCCGGATCTGGCCTGGGGCACCAGAGAGAGAGAGAAACAGAGGAGGGGGCGGCCAGGGTTAGCAGCAGCTTGGCCTGCTCAGCCCGTTCGCTACTTTTTATACTAACCGCGTGGTTTTTCATAAAAACCCCCAGTTTATATAAAACCCACTTATTTATCCATCGCCTTGAGAATCATTTGCGTGTGACCCTCTAGGCCCAATAACCAGTTCGGTTAATAGCCCAATAAGCCCAGTAACTCCTTACTGGCTTTATTAATCAATTAATAACTTTTTATTAATTAATTAATCAATCGAATTGATGTCGCACATCGAATTCGACCGGGCCTTTGATCACGTTGGGTGCCAAGCAACACCGCGTGAACCCGTAAGGTATCGGGGTTAAGCAACCGACTCTTGGAACCTTTCCGCTGACAGTTGCCGCATGGATATAATCCTTTATTCATACAATGCTCTCGAGTCAACTCAGGGTATGGCGTACTGTCAAACCCTAACCGGTCGACTCACTTGGATTGGATGTCGCTGAGAACATTCTCTCTCTAAGTACCGAGAGCGAATGATTCCTTATTGACACACAATTCCCTTCGACCGTATTCCGCTGTACCCGATCCTTAGTTGTTTAGAATCCCGTGGTTAGAGATTCATAAACCAAGGTCAAAGCACAGAAGTCCACCGACATGGTATCCTGGGTGTCTCAGATCCGAGGACCATCCACGCAACTACGATAATAGAATCAAGCTGTTTGACAGTGATGTACAATACCATCCAACGATTCAGTCGGATCAGTTCAGTGAACTCATTCTCCAATGAGCACCTACAGATTTGCCTTAGTGTCTCCACACAAGTGACTTATGAGATCAGTCACCCTCAACATATAAGCAGGAGTAATCTATACTAGTCTAACCGGATATCTGATGTCCTTTTCAGATATCCTCCGACTAGGAACAACTAAGAATATGTGTGTTTAAGTGATTAGTCTCATTAGTATGATCTCATCATAATCTGATCACTATCGCACATATTCACGGACTTCATTATGAGACGATAATTAATACGATTTACATACAATGAATATTATGCCATTATATTAATAAATGAACGAGATTTATATAGTCAGATTGTCTTGTAGGCCACCTAAGACTAACACCATCATGAGATTAAGTGTTGTTCAAATGTTTAAAAGCTGTCTGTTGTTACAACTTACAAGTCACTTCTCCACTTGGTATCCTATTTTTTTAAAACAGAGAAGAATCTTAATAATTCTTGTCCGCTAGGACAACTGCTTAGCTCCTTTTGTATGTACATGCATGTTTATTTATGTTTATTTGTTCACCAGAGTGTCTAGTTAGGGACTAAATGGAGGAAGCAATACTAGAAACAGGGTGTAGGATGTGTTTGGGGAAGAGGGGGTGGGAGGGGGCTGGAATGCATCAAGGACCTTCAGGAACGTAGAAAGTTGGTGGGTGGTGGAGGGGAGGGAGAGGATGAATGTGCTGAAGCAATAACGAGCCTAGTCTGGTTCCTTTTCTTATCCTCACACCATGATATAAGAAGAGAATAGTATCCATTAGGTTATACTAGTGGCATTAAATTAATCAAAACATAATAGGAATTTCAATAATCAACTCAAAGACTGATTTTTTTAAATAAAAAATTCCAGTGCAGTAACACAAGTTTCCAGTTTCAAATCTGAAGTTGTGTCAGAAACTTTGTTTCTGAATCCTATAAGCAATCAGAAGTTAGAACGACATTTAAATCGCGAAAATCAGCCAGAATTGGAGTGGTACAGGAAATCAGACTCTCATTTACAGTCTGCTGTATGGAGGGAGGTTCTTTATTGGCTGTTATATGTGGATACTCACTAAGGCACACTCACCTTGCATCCATTATTTGAAATCCAAGGTGGGGGGAATTAGTGCGCTTTTAATGCTGAAAATCTGGTGATAATGCGTTAGAATATTGATAATATATGTTTGGCAAGACTCTTTTTAGCCACATTATTGTTGTATAGTTTCTTTGCTACATATGCCGACTTCCTACATTGTTTCTTGGCCAATGAATGAATGCTCTATCTTTTCTTGACTCATCCAATTGTTTGAGGGATGCTATGTAAAATATCAGTTATTCAGCTTTGGAACATCTAGAACATCATTTATGTTGTTTTCTTTGTGATTTATTGTTTTGTGTTAAACAAAATTTGGTCCTGATTTGGATAACTTTAGCTCTTATTCAATAATTCTATATCTACTTATCTATCTTATCTAACTATTTATCTACGTATCTGTCTATATATTTACCTATCTAACTATATATCTATCTTGCTATCTATCTTGCTATCTATGTATATATATATCTAACTATCTATCTACCTACTTAGCTATCTATCTACCAATCCATATATCTAGCTACTACATATCTATATAGCTATCCTATCCTATCTACCTATGTATCCTATCTATGTAACTACCTACAATCTATCTATCTATCTATCTATCTAAGTAACTAGGTTATCTATATACCTATCTATCTAGTTATGTATGTAACTATCTTACCAACCTATCTATCTATCTTGCGAGCTATGTACGTATCTATCTATCTATGCATATATCTATCTAACTAGGTACGTATTTATCTATTCGACTTTATATATGTACATGTGGATGTGTATATGTCAGACTATATTACTACTTTGGTACATCAAACTGGCAACCCCAGTGCGTAGAGGTTTACCTCCGCCTAGTACCAAAAGATAATATATAAGTAGATGGACATATACTTGCAGATGCACGTGTGAATTTGCATATAATTTATGTACCATGTATGTAGATGCGGATGTGAGACGTGTGTATATGGATGTGACTTGATATTTACATGTGGATACAAATAAGTTTTCTTGCAAGTACGGATGAGGATGTGAGTGTATATGTGTATGTTATGTAATGTAGGTATCATTTTTTTATGAGATTATATGAAATCAGACAGGTGTACAAATGTGAAAAATGTACAACTTTTAAGGGAGATGTTGCCGAATGTTTTTTAGAAATGTGTATATCTATGTCTATAAATATATTTATCTATCTATTTATGTGTTTAACTGTTGTTAGTAGCACTTTTGAATTAATTGAATATGATGACGATACATTTGTCATTGCAGGTTCTTTGTGTGTATGTCCTGGGTATTGTGTGTGAGGCGATGATGATGCACTTGCTGTTGCAGCCACTGCAAGGCATCTGCTAACGGCGTGGCAGCCTTGGATGGCCCTGTGGGCAATGGGGTTGCAGCCGTTTGTGCAGATCGCTGAAGTATATAGAACCCCTAGGGGCTAAAAATATTTTCCATCTGAGTCTCCGGTCTCCCCTCTCCTAAACTTTATGGAGAGGCGACTGTGTGTGTTTGTGTTTTACGTGCGTATGCAATGTGTGAAATGTACTTATTGTAAAAAATTGGATCCCTTCATCTAATCAATGTGTTTTCTCGCGGCTTGTGTACTTATTGGCTAAGTTCATACTGTGAAGGAGTACATTGAGGAGATGAGAGGATCGAGTTTCTTGTGTTGTGTGAGGCAATGATGATGCACTTGCCTTTGCAGGCACTGCAAGGCATTTGCTAACGGCGTGGCAGTCTTGAACGGCCCTGATGGGCAATTCGGTTGCAGCCGTTTGTGCAAATCGTTGAAGCATACTGAAGCCCCTAGGGGCTAAAAATATTTTTCATCTGAGCCTCCAGTCTCCCCTCTCCTAAACTTTTTGGAGAGACGACTGTGTGTTTGTGTTTTACATGCGTGTACAATGTGTGCAATGTACTTGTCGTAAAAAAATTGACCCCCTTATCTAATCGATGTGCTTCCTCGCAGCTTATGTATTTATTGGCTAAGTTCATACTGTGAAGGAGCACATTGAGGAGATGAGAGGATCAAGTTTCTTGTTGTGTGAGGCGATGATGATGCACTTGCCTTTGCAACCACTGCAAGTCATCTGCTAACGGCGTGGCAGTTCTGGACGGTCCTAGTGGGCAATCGGGTTGCAGCCGTTTGTACAGATTGTTGAAGCATTTTTTAGCCCCTAATGGCTAAAAATATTTTCCATCTGAACCTTTGGTCTCCCCTCTCCTAAACTTTATGGAGAGGCGACTGTGTGTGTTTGTGTTTTGCGTGTGTGTATAATGTATAAGTTTTAGGAGAGGCAATAGGTGTATGAATGTGGATAATGTATAAGTTTTAGGGGAGATGCTGGCAAATTTTTTATGTGGATATGTGGATACTTATTAACCAATCATATTTGTTGATGTGTAAGTTAAAGGATACATAGAAATGGCTGGACTTGACAAGAGTTGGATAAAGTTTGTTCATAATCGAGGAGATCTTAGATATGAAAGAGGGATAGTTGAGTTTTTGGATGTGTTTATTTCTATATGTAGATGTGTTTATATGTGTATAGATATACTTGTCTGGATGTGTATATTTGCTTATGTACGGGTTTGTGTATCTATAGATTTTTGTGCATTATTTAGTATTTTAATTTTTTTTAATTAATAAACATTTGTCAGCAGCTGAAACCACTGACAAAAGCTTCTGCTACTATATGTCAGCAGCTAAAAACATAGACATATCATATTTGTCAGCGGCTACAACCGTTAACAAATGCATATGTCAACGGCTGCGGCCGTGGACAAATACACCATTTGTTAGCGGCTACAACAGTTGACATTAATAGTATATGTCAACGGCTACAGCCGTTGACAAATATGTTATTTGTCAGCAGCTTCTAATCGTTGACAAATATCCCATTTGTCAGCAGCTATGAGCCGTTGACAAATAATTTCATTTGTCTACGGCTAGTAGCCGTTGACATATGTCCTCTTTGTCCACGGCTTCTAGCCGTGGACATATGATGCATATGTCAGCGGTTCCTAATTAGCTATTGATAAATATTTGCCAACGAGACTTTTGTCTACGGTTTTGTCAACGGCCGGCTAGCCGTTGACATATGGTTTTGTCAGCGGCTTTCTGCTATTTGTCAGTGTTAGTATTAGATGGTCTCAAAGCCAATCCGATACTATGTACTTATTCAGATTATTAATAAATGGCAATAATTCATTGTGTGTAATTAATTCGATCTGTGTTTATCGTATCACGATAAAGTCCATGAACATGTGCAACAGTCTTCGGATTATGATGAGATCATAATTACGGGACCGAAGACTTATAAACACATGTTCTTAATTGTTCATAGTCATAGGATGTTTGAGATAGGACATTGAACATCCGGATAGACTAGTATAGGTTACTTCAGCTCATATGATGAGGGTGACTGATCCCATAAGTCACTTGTGTGAAGACACTATGCTGGACCTGTAGGTGCTCATTGGTGAATGAGTTCACTGAACTGATCCGACTATGAATCGCTGGATGGTAATCACCTCACTGTTAACCAGCTCGATTCATTTGTCACGATTGTGTGGATGATCCTTGGACCTGAGACTCCAAAGATATCTTGTTGGTAGGTTTCTAAGCTTTGACCTTGACTAACGAATCCCTAACCATGGGTTATCAATAAGTCAAGCGATCGGGTTCAGGGAAATGCCCTCGAAGGTAATTGTGTGTTCAATATGGGATCATCCGCTCTCGGTAGTTTGAGAGAGAATGTTCCGAGAATGATGCGCTTAAAGTCCCTGGCCAGGGCGGACTCTGTAATCGATAAGGAGTTTTCGGATTCAGATTAGCAGCATCTGATTCAAGTGAATCGACCAAATAGGGTTTAACAGCAAACCATGCCCTAGGTCGATTCGGGAACATTGCACGGATGAAGGATTATTTCCGCGCGCTAACCGATGACAGAAAGGTTCCAATAGAGGGTTGCGATAACCCCAGTGCCATCCAGGATCACGCGATGTTGCTTGGCATCCAACGTGATCGACAGTCTGTCCGAATTTATTGTGGGACATTAAATTCAGCTGATTAATTGAATATAAGGATATTAATTAATTCAGTGGGTCAGTAAAGGGTTACTGGACTTAATGGGCTATTAACTGGACTGGTATTTGGGCCTAGAGGGTCACACGCAAATGGTTTTCAAGTCGATGGATAATCCGACAGGATTTCGGATAAGTCTTGGTTTTTATGAAAAACTGCAAACTGACTTATTATAAAAGAACGGATTCTACGTCCGGGGCCAGCAACCCTGACCTAGCCGTCATTCGTTCTTTCTCTCTTTCTTTCTCTTATGGGCGTGCGGTTCCCGACTACTCCGCCTTCCGTCCGACGGGAGATTCAGAATCCGCATGTCGCGGCGGATTACGCGCTGCCAGACGGGATCTACGAACGCCGTAGCGAGCGAGGAAACGAGGACGATCCATCGCGAGGAGAACCGCGTAGATACCGCTAGAGGTCGGGCATCTGCGCGACTTGCGGTATCGCTCCGACGGAACCGGAAAACGAACGCGGATTCGAATCCGCGCAAGGTAAATCTGATTTACTCCAGTATTGTTTTGTTCCTCGAAACGGGACGGATCCGATCCCGAATAATTTATTCCGCTGCGTTTTTCGGTCGGATCCCGACACAGCGATCCCAACAGTGGTATCAGAGCCAGGTTATCACTGTGTTTTCGCCGTTTTGATTTCCAAATTCTGAATTTTATAATTAATTCCGTGCCATGTTTCGATTTCAAATACATGAACCATATTCATGAGATGAACCCGGTGACTTATCTGCAATTTTATGCATTAAAATCGAATTTTCCACATGCGCGTTTCATGTTCTTCGTCTGACGAAGAACGACCACAGATCGACGTCATTGCGGGCACCGCAAGTGCTGGGGAGAACTCGCTGGTGCATGGGAATCCCTCCCATGGGGTTGATGGTCACCAGGGACCTCCTGGCCGTGGACGGCTGGGTCGGCCGGCCATCCCCTCCTCTTCTTTTTCCCTGCGATTTAAAGGAAGGTGGGTTCGGGTTTGGCCTAAATCATGAAAAAGGGGTGTTTCATGGGCTTCCCGCCGGCGATCTAGGGGCCACCGGCGTGCCAGCTGGTGACAGGGTCGCCAGAGTAACCCTACGGCGCCAAGGGCCGCCGTCCAACGCCTGCAAGGCTACCGGCGGCGAGAGATAAAGGGGCAAAAGGGGTCGGTTTTAATGCAGGTTTTAAAGGGGGTTCGGGGTGACCGCCGGCTGCCAGGGCCACCGGCGCCGTCGCCGGGACCGCTGGCCGCCGGGGGGGGACACCACGGTGCCGGCCCCGGCGGCCGCCGCTTGCGGGGCAGGTCGGCTGCGGCTGGGGGCCGCCCCCCTTCCTGCCTGCGACGCAGCTAGGAAACCCTAGCTACGTCGGGCAGGGAAGGGGGAGGCGGCCGGGCCGGGCCTGGCCCTGGGCCGAACCAGCCCGGTCTGGGGCCGGCTGGCTCGGTCCAACCACCGAACCGGACCCGGTTCGCCAGGTCCATTCCCCCTTTTTCTTGTCATTTTTGCATTTAAAACCCTATTTTTCTTATTTAATGCCATAATTAAATTACAGAATTTAGTTTAAATTTAAAATGGAACTTTTTATTTAATTATATTATGTTTTTAATGATTTATGGCTTATAAATAAGATTAAGGGGTTAAATTAACAATCGTTGTTAATTGTTCACTATTCTAAATGTTAGAATAAAAGACATTAAATGGAGTTGATTTAATTGTTAAATTAAAATTTAATGTCTTTATTTGTAAGGGCATGGAATATTATAAAATTTTCAATTTGGTGCTAATTGTGCATTTATGTTAAAGTGCATTTGTTTGCTTATTTAAATTAGCATGCTTGTGATTAATACTAAATTTTTCGAAAATTCTAAACCCAATTTTTGATTGGTCCCTGGTTTTATGAAACCCAAAATTAGTTATTTTCGAAAATTTTATTTAGCCATTTAATGCGCAATTCATGTGTGGTTTGTTTAACTAAAACACATGGTGGTCATGGGCGAGCATTAATTGTTGATGTGGATTGTGATTGTGTGGTTTATTGTTTATTAATAAATCGAGGTCTGCGAACCTCTCCCTTTCATATTCCATTGTACTTCTACCTTCCTCCTTGATGTAATCGCCATAAGGCTTCCTCATTTAAATTATCATGTAATTGAGAATTATGATGTAATTTGATCGAGGCGGTTGCGCGCGGAGCGAGGATGATCCACAACTGCCGACCAGATGAAAATGAAGGAGTTCATTGAATCCATGGGTTTGCAGACTCATGATATAAGTTGTTATATTGTGTATGTGTGTGCGTTTGACTGTCTGGCTCAAGTCAAACCACAGTGCCGTCCATGACCACACTAATGACATGTATGTGATGCGTGTGCTTAATATTTGCTAGGTTATTAGTATTTATAATATATTCGATATATTTAATACTATCACCTAGGATGAGACCAAACTAAATAAGTAAAACCTTCGTTACAAACTCTAAACCGTAGCGTGAGTCATTGAGAATGCACCGCGTGACTCTCCATCAATATGATCAATAGAACTTAATTCAGTCATGGCAGATACTATGTGTTTACCCGAGGTATGCCATTGTCTGTTGAGAGGACTGTTGATCATGGCATTAGATGCCTTTGGATAAGAGTAGAGGAACGATATAGTTATCCACATGTTTACCCGGGAACTATATTTCTACTTTACTCTGTCACGTATTGATGGTAAAGCTTAGACCAGGGATAGTGATCTACTGTGTTTACCCGAGACCATTAAAACCTGGGAGCCGAAGTATGATCGGATATTGCAAGGAGTTGCAATTATCATGAGATGATTGCTCCGAGATAACAGTATGATACTATGTGTTTACCGAGGTCATGCTGTGATCCTTGGAGATTCTGATCCCCACTAGGAGACAGTCGGCGTCTCCCGTTATGTATATTTGAAGGTTATACAGTCCGACGAAAATTAGTGAGAATAAAACTAGATAAACAAAGTCCATATCTTGTTTTAGTTAATCTGAATATCTGCTAATTTTCAATTCATTATCTCCTGTAGGCGAGAATGTCGCAGTATAACCCGTTGCGAGGCATACTTGATGTCAACCATTTGACAGGCACCAATTACTCAGACTGGCTCAGAAACCTGAAGATAGTCCTCAGGTCTGAGCAGATTGCCTATGTCTTGGATAATGAACCTCCTGCTGAACCAGCATTGGATGCTCCAGAGGAGGAAATGATAGCATATGAAAAATAGAAGGAAGATTCTACTATAGCCCAATGCTACATGTTAGCCTCTATGAGCAATGAGTTGCAGAGGCAACATGAAGAGATGGATGCTAGATCCATCATGCTCCATTTGAAGGAACTATTTGGTGAGCAGAGCAGAATCGCATGATATGAGATATCGAAGAATTTGTTCAAGACTCAGATGGCAGAGGGAACTTCAGTACAGAATCACGTGCTGAAGATGATTGAGTGGGTGGTGAGACTGGATACTCTTGGGATTACACTTCCCAAGGAGATGCACACAGACCTCGTGTTGTCTTCACTTCTACCATCATATGCTCAATTCATCGTTAATTTTAACATGAACAAGATCCAGGCCACCTTACCTGAACTGCTGAACATGTTAAAGACTGCTGAAGGGAACCTTGTGAAGGATAAACCCCAAGTCCTCATGGTTGGTAAGACCAACAGAAAAAGACTTGCAGTCCAAGCTTTTCGAAAGAATAAGAACAAAGTTCAGAGAAAGACAAAGGTTGCCAAGAAAGACAAAGGTAAAAGTGCTGAGAAAGGTGATTGCTTCTACTGTCACCAGAAAGGGCATTGGAAGAGGAATTGCAAAGAATACCTCAAGGACAAGGCTCAAGGAACTGTGAAGCAGCTGGACGTTTCAAGTATCTATATGATAGATGTAAACTTGTCAATAAGAGATTGTACATCATGGGCATTAGATACTGGATGTGTATCTCATATCTGCAATTCTGTGCAGGCACTGACAAGAAGGCGTAAGCTGAGGACCGGCGAGGTGGAGCTGAGACTAGCTAACGGCGCAAGAGTTGCGGCGATCGCTGTGGGGACAGTGAAGCTCAAGCTACCATCTGGAGACACATTTTTATTAGATGAATGTTATTATGTACCTAGCATAATAAGGAATATCATTTCTATTTCATGTTTGGATAGAATTGGATACAATTTAAATTTTGGGAACAATAGTTGTTCAATTTATTTCGTAAATAAATTAATAGCTTCTGCTATTTTATCAAATGGTTTGTATCTATTGAATGTGTCTCATGATAATTTATACATCGGTTCTTCAATTAATAGGAGTAAGTATGAAATGAACAAAGCCTAGTTGTGGCATTGTAGGTTTGGACACATTGGTGAAAACAGACTCCAAAGGATGCATAAAGATGGATACTTGGATCTATTTGATTATGAATCATATGCAACATGTGAGTCATGTTTAATGGGTAAAATGGCTAAGTCTCCATTTAGTGGAACTGGAGAACGAGCCAAAGACATATTAGAACTCATACATTCATATGTATGTGGTCCTATGTCAACCTAAGCCATTGGTGGTTTCTCATATTTCATTACATTAACTGATGATTACTCAAGGTTTAGATATATATACTTATTGAAGTATAAATCTGAAGCCTTTGAGAAATTCAGAGAATTTAAGAATGAAGTAGAGAAACAAACAGGAAAGAGTATAAAATCCATCTGATCTGATCGGGGTGGTGAATACTTAAGTACAGAGTTCATTAAATACTTAAAGGATAATGGTATCCTTTCTCCGCTTACACCTCCTTATACACCTCAGATGAATGGTGTATCAGAAAGGAGAAATCACACATTAATGGAAATGGTGCGATCCATGATGAGCATATCCAAATTACCAGTGTCCTTATGGGGATATGCACTTAGCTCGGCTATATATATCCTAAACAAGGTACCCAGCAAATCTGTTGAAACCACTCCATATGAGATATGGAATGGAAGGAAACCAGACCTTAAACATGTTAAAGTCTGGGGATGTCCTGCTCATATTAAAAGACATGACGCAGATAAGCTGGAATCCAGAACTGACAAATGCAGATTTGTGGGATATCCAAAGGAAACTTATGGATATTACTTTTATCATCCTGGCGAACGAAAGGTGTTTGTGGCCAGGAGAGCTGTCTTTCTGGAAGAAGATTATATTCTCCAGAAGGACAGTGGGAGTAAAGTAACACTGGAAGAAATTTCAGACCCACAAACTGGCAATGGTTCATTAGATGAACCGTCAGTTTCTAAACCTGATCAAAATGATACACAGGAACCTCGTAGGTCTGAAAGAGTACCTAAACTACCAGAAAGATATGTGGGACATATTAATTTGGATGGTTCAAGGATACTCTATAATGAGGTTGATGATTCTAAGACTTACCAGGAGGCCATTGAAAGTCCAGAGGCCGGGAAATGGCGGGAAGCCATGAATTCTGAAATACAGTCCATGTACATCAACCAAGTTTGGAACTTGGTGGATTTACCCGATGGTATGGTACCTATCGGCTGCAAATGGATCTTTAAAAGAAAGATCGGTGTAGATGGATGTATTGAGACTTATAAAGTAAGATTAGTGGCGAAAGGCTATCGTCAAAGACAAGGTGTAGACTATGACGAAACCTTTTCACCCATTGCTATGATTAAGTCTATCAGAATTCTTCTCGCCATTGCTGCCTACCATGATTATGAAATCTGGCAGATGAATGTGAAGACTGCCTTCCTCAATGGAAACCTTGAGGAGGAGGTGTATATGATACAACCAGAAGGATTCACATCCAAAGAATCTCCAGACATGGTATGCAAGTTGCAGAGGTTCATTTATGGATTAAAGCAAGCTTCCCGAAGCTGGAACATAAGATTTGATGAGGTGATCAAATCTTATGGCTTCATTAAGAATGAAGATGAGTCCTGTGTATACAAGAAAAACAGTGGGAGCGTAATCACATTTCTGGTTCTTTACGTTGACGACATCCTACTTATTGGGAATGATGTAGGAATGATGTCATCAGTAAAGATATGGCTGTCAAAGAACTTCTCCATGAAGGATTTGGGAGAAGCATCTTACTTATTCGGAATACGGATCTATAGAGATAGATCAAAGAAGATGCTAGCTTTAACCCAATCCATGTACATAGAAACCATTGTCAAAAGGTTTGGCATGGAAAATTCCAAGAGAGGTCTCATACCGATGAGACATGGAATTTCACTCTTTAAAGGTCAGTCTCCAAAGACACCTGAAGAGAGGGCAGTGATGGATAAAGTCCCCTATGCTTCTGCCATAGGGTTCATCATGTATGCCATGCTATGTACCAGAGCTGATGTAGCATATGCTCTAAGTGTTACGAGCAGACATCAAGCAGATACAGGTGATGAACACTGGAAGGCTGTGAAATGCATCCTTAAGTACTTGAGAAGGACTAAGGATCTATTTCTAGTCTATGGAGGAGGAGACTTAAAGCTGCAAGGATACACTGACTCAAGATTTCAGTTTGATCCTGACGACAACAAGTCAACATCAGGTTTTGTTTTCACACTCAACGGGGGAGCAGTAAGCTGGAAAAGTTCCAAGCAGGAAACCACTGCTGATTCGACAACGGAAGCCGAATATATTGCTGCTGCTGAAGCCGACCAGGAAGCTGTATGGATGAAGAAATTTATCAGCGATCTTGGTGTGGTGGAAAGTATATCTGGTCCCGTCCCACTGCTGTGTGACAACAATGGGGTGATTGCTCAAGCAAAAGAGCCAAGGTCTCATCAGAAGTCGAAGCACATTCTGCGGCGCTTTCATCTGATCAGAGAGATTATAGCTCGAGGAGATGTCATGGTGGAAAGAGTTCCCTCAGCCGACAACATAGCAGATCTACTTACAAAGCCTTTGTCTCAGAATGTTTTTGAGCGTCACTTAGAGAATATGGGTATTTTGTATAAAAGTGATTGGCTTTAGTCCAAGTGGGAGATTGTTAGTATTAGATGGTCTCAAAGCCAATCCGATACTATGTACTTATTCAGATTATTAATAAATGGCAATAATTCATTGTATGTAATTAATTCGATCTGTGTTTATCGTATCACGATAAAGTCCATGAATATGTGCAACAGTCTTCGGATTATGATGAGATCATAATTACGGGACCGAAGACTTATAAACACATGTTCTTAATTGTTCCTAGTCATAGGATGTTTGAGATAGGACATCGAACATCCGGATAGACTAGTATAGGTTACTTCTGCTCATATGATGAGGGTGACTGATCTCATAAGTTACTTGTGTGAAGACACTATGCTGGACCTGTAGGTGCTCATTGGTGAATGAGTTCACTGAACTGATCCGACTATGAATCGCTGGATGGTAATCATCTCACTGTTAACCAGCTCGATTCATTTGTCACGGTTGCGTGGATGATCCTTGGACCTGAGACTCCAAAGATATCTTGTTGGTAGGTTTCTGAGCTTTGACCTTGACGAACGAATCCCTAACCATGGGTTATAAATAAGTCAAGCGATCGGGTTCAGGGAAATGCCCTCGAAGGTAATTGTGTGTTCAATACGGGATCATCCGCTTTCGGTAGTTTGAGAGAGAATGTTTTGGGAATGATGCGCTTAAAGTCCCTGGCCAAGGCGGACTCTGTAATCGATAAGGAGTTATCGGATTCAGATTAGCGGTATCTGATTCAAGTGAATTGACCAAATAGGGTTTAACAGTAAACCATGCCCTAGGTCGATTCGGGAACATTGCATGGATGAAGGATTATATCCGCGTGCTAACCGATGACAGAAAGGTTCCAATAGAGGGTTGCGATAACCCCAGTGCCATCTAGGATCACGCGATGTTGCTTGGCATCCAACGTGATCGGCAGTCCATCCAAATTTATTGTGGGACATTAAATTCGGCTGATTAATTGAATATAAGGATATTAATTAATTCAGTGGGTCAGTAAAGGGTTACTGGACTTAATGGGCTATTAACTGGACTGGTATTTGGGCCTAGCGGGTCACACGCAAATGGTTTTCTAGTCGATGGATAATCCGACAGGATTTCGGATAAGTCTGGGTTTTTATGAAAAACCGCAAACTGACTTATTATAAAAGAACGGATTCTATGTCCGGGGCCAACAACCCTAACCTAGCCGTCATTCGTTCTTTCTCTCTTTCTTTCTCTTCTGGGCGTGCAGTTCCCGACTGCTCCGCCTTCCGTCCGACGGGAGATTCAGAATCCGCATGTCGCGGCGGATTACGCGCAGCCAGACGGGATCTACGAACGCCGTAGCGAGTGAGGAAATGAGGACGATCTATCGCGAGAAGAACCGCGTGGATACCGCTAGAGGTCGGGCATCTGTGCGACTTGCGGCATCGCTCCGACGGAACCGGAAAACGAACGCATATTCGAATCCGCGCAAGGTAAATCTGATTTACTCCGGTATTGTTTTGTTCATCGAAATGGGACGGATCCGATCCCGAATAATTTATTCCGCTGCGTTTTTCGGTCGGATCCCGACACAGCGATCCCAACAGTCAGCGGCTCTTAGCCGCTGACAAATCTTTTTCTCCTTGTAGTGTTTGAATCGAAAAGATTTTCTAAAGAAGTAAATTTATAAGTAAAATGGAAACAAAATTAGTCAGTTGGTATTTATTAAAATATTTTCAACTATTTTAAAAAAGAGTATTTGGTCTCATCCTATAGATGCCAAACGGGAACATGAAGAATTACCGAATTAACTTTTTCATTGGCAAACATAGGTAGGAGTCTATCCACGAATGAGGAACGGTGGTATGAGAAAAAATATTCAAGATTGCCGAATCAGCAAATAAGCAACGTTTATTCAAATCTCCTCCTGATTAGAGGAAAAGGAATTGGATAGATCTTAATAGTATGTTTTTTATATTTTAATGCATCTTTGTAAAACAAACAAAAAATAATAATGGAAGACAACATGATCTACGCGTAGTCAAAGGATTTTCTTCACATTCATAGGGTTGTCATAACTTTTTATTCTTTGTAATGTTAAACAATATCAACTTCTTAACTTTTATGTGTTCCTCCTTTTCTTTTCTTTTTTTCCTCTCAAGCCATTTATCTACCAAAGCTTTTCCATTATCCACCATGCATGTTCACAAACACGAAACACCCTTGACATAAATGAAACTAAATTTTATCTTATTCAAAATTTGTACTCACTTGAATCAAATGTTGGGATCGCTGTGTCGAGATTCGACCGAAAAACGCAGCGGAATAAAATATTTCGGGATTGGATCCGTCCCGTTTCGATTCACAAAATAAAACCGAAGTAAATCAGATTTACCTTGCGCGGATTCGAATCTGCGTTCGTTTTCGGGTTCCGTCGGAGCGATGACGCAAGCCGCGCAGGTGCTCAGCCTCTAGCGGTATCCACGCGGTTCTCCTCGCGATGGATCTTCCTCGCCTCCTCGCTCGATGCAGCGTTCGTGGATCCCGTCTGACTGCGCGTAATCCGCCGCGACATGCGGATTCGGAATCTCCCGTCAGACGGAAGGCAGAGCAGTCGGGAATTGAAGCGGAGCCTCCAGATGGCCGACTTGTGTCGCACGCCCAGCACAGAGGAGAGAGAGAGAAAGAACGACAGTTAGGTTAGGGTTGCTGGCCCCCGACGTAGTATCCGTTCTTTTATAATAAGTCTGTTTGCGGTTTTTCGTAAAAATCCAAACTTATCCGAAATCCTGTCAGATTATCCATCGACATGAAAACCTTTTGTGTGTGACCCTCTAGGCCAAATTACCAGTCCAGTTAATTACCCATTAAACCCAGTAACTCTTTACGGACCCACTGAATTAATTAATATCCTTATATTTAATTAATCAGTCGAATTTAATGTCCCACAATGAATTTGGACGGGCTTCCGATCACGTTGGATGCCAAGCAACATTGCGTGATCCTAGATGGCATTGGGGTTATCGCAACCCTCTATTGGAACATTTCCGTCAACGGTTACCGTGCGGATATAATCCTTCATCCGTGCAATGTTTCCGAATCGACCTAGGGTATGGTTTACTGTTAAACCCTAGCCAGTCGATTCACTTGAATCAGATGCCGCTAATCTATATCAGATAACTCTTTATCTGATACAAAGTTCGCCCTGGCCAGGGACTTAAGCGCATCATTCTCGGAACATTCTCTCTCAAACTACTGAGAGCGGATGATCCCGTATTGAACACACAATTACCTTCGAGGGTATTTCCCTGAACCCAATCACTTGACTTATTGATAACCTATGGTTAGGGATTCATTAGTCAAGGTCAAAGTTCAGAAACCTACCAACAAGATATCTTTGGCGTCTCAGGTCCAATGATTATCTACGCAACCGTGACAAAAGAATCGAGCTGGTTAACAGTGAGGTATTTACCATCTAGCGATTCATAGTCGGATCAGTTCAGTGAACTCATTCGCCAATGAGCACCTACAGGTCCAGCATAGTGTCTCCACACAAGTGACTTATAGGATCAGTCACCCTCATCATATGAGCTGAAGTAACCTATACTAGTCTATGCAGATGTTTGATGTCCTTCTTGTTAGAATTGGGTGGCCTCAAAGCCAATCATTGTACATTCTAGTTCAGATTATTAATAAAGGCAATTATTTCTTCATTTATAGTTCTTACAAATTAACTATCGTAATGAAGGTCCGTAGACAAATGTATGGGATATTGAATCATGATGAGATCATGATAAGTGAGATCAATATCCTCAGTCATTTGTCTTAAACAGTTCTCGATCATAGGATATTTGAGATGGACATTAAATATCCGATAAGATCGACACAAGTTATGTCTGCTCATATGATGAGGGTGAATGATCTCACATTCACTCGTGTGGTGACACTAAGACAAACAAGTGGGTGCTCATTAGAGAATTAGTTCACTGAACAGACCCAAATAAGAATTCCTGGATGGTAATTATACCTATTAGTCAACTAGGGAATTCAATCGTTGCAGTAGCACAGTTGGTCCTTTGATCTGAGTCACCAATGATATCTTGTTTGTGGACCATTGTATCTTGATTCTCTGACTCGTAGACTTTAACCATTAAGTCCACCATAATCGGTCTTTCAGATACAGTGGAAAGCTTGCGAAGGTAATTGAGTGAACAACAAGGGATCACTCACTTTTGGTATAAGACTGGAGAGAGAATGTCCTATGGATGTGTACACAGAAATTCCTGGCCAGGGTCAAATGAAAGAGATGTCTTTCTAGATATTAACTGTGTACTGGAATCCATCTGGATAATGCGATAGAGGGTTTGACTATAAAACCATACCCTTGCGTTATCGGGACATTGCATGAGTGAAGGATTATATCTGTGCGGTATCGGCAGACAGAAAGGTTCAATTGAAGGGAACAGTATCCCTTATATCTTATGGGATCATGAGGTAGTGTTTGGTGCTATTCATGATCAGAAGGCCAAGTGATTTGATCATCAGATGATAATTCACTTGTTTATTAAATTAATCATTTAACATATGATGTTTAAATGTTAATTAATAAATATTAAACTCAAGAAACAGTTCTAAGTTTAATGGGCCTGCAACCGGACTGATATATGGGCCTAGAGGGTCACACACATAAGAGTTCTCGTCAGATAGTGAGAGATGTTAAATTCCATGCTTATCTGGGTTTTTATGAAAAGCCGCAGGATAAACATGAAGATTTAATGGAGAATTATCCAAGGCCAAACTCTTGGATAATCATGAGGATTAATCCTTGTGCTTATCCTTATTTCTATATAAGGAGGGCCAAAGGAGAGGGGTAAAAAGTTGGTTGGACGAATTTTTACCCCAAATTCTCTCTCTCCTCTCTCTCTCTCCTTCTCTCTCTCTTGGAGTGGATATGTGTAACGACCCGCCATCCTATGACCGGATACCCGATCACTAAATGGATGTCGGCCCATTAACTACGGGTTCACACCCGGATCTCACACAGCACATCTGGAGGAGTAAGTGCTAAACAAGGCTAAATATAACAATCACACGGACTACAAAGGTGTAACAAGTGCGCAGAAAGGAAGATAACAATGTCCGTATACAGTCCAACAATAATTACATGGTCCAACAAATTAATTAAGTACCGGCAGAAGGAAAGTACAACAACATCGGGGCATACCCCGGAACTGAGACAGCTGCTGGTCCGCACACCAAGAAGGCACCACACGCCACCACATGCCGCGAGGTCCACACCTGAAACCGCAGGGAGTGAGCCACACCAAAATTGGGCTCAGTAGGGATCATCCGATCCCCTGCCTCCCACTCACACACCCACAAGTGCAACAACACGGATATATGGCAATTAAGTAAAGCAGTAAACACAGCACCCAAATCTGATAAGAAACGTACGATAAGCAGTGTAGCAGGGACAGTTCTAAGTAACCCGAAGAACCCAACACAGAGTCACGTCTCACAGCCAAAGTCCACAAGCGACTGAACCACACTGTCGACCGAAGTCAAACGTCGCCTCCCAACACTACCACCACTGCTCACGCCTGTCCACCCCTACAGTGTTTCGGGGCACTGTAGGGTGAGGCAGTGAGTCAAACTAGGACTAGCTGGGACCAGTGTACTGCCACTGCCCAGCTACGTGTGCACACAAGCAGTCTAGACTACTGTCCTACCAACCGGATTGCCTCCACGCTAGGCCTCAGCGCTTCAGGAGGGCCCTGGGGACCGGCGAACCCCCGAAAAGCCGAAGCTACAGGAACTACCCACAACCCTAACCTCCCGGGCTGCGTCAGGCCGAAGAGCTAAGAGTACCACTCGTAACCTTGATCAAAGGTCACATCAGGCCCAGTGGCTACAGGGGTAAAACAACTCCAACAGTACCACAACCAGCTCCACAGCAAGAAACGCGTCGGAAGCTGCCACGACAAACAGGGAAACCCCGACCCGCTGAGACCAAACAGCAACCCCTCGGATAGCGCACCGGCTACTCCGGCCCGACGGGCTCAAGGTGGTTCTGCTTCCCTCAGCCAAAGGTAAAACACAACATGTACCCCTTCTCCCACCGGTACGGCACAATGCCTCACAGACACCATGACCCTGTCCCCATCGGTCCATAGTGACAAACGTAAACCAAAGTCATTCCGATCCACAGTCGTATAAGCACATACACACATATAACATGATGTAATTCCACTCACGCAGAAGTCTTCTGTCTCAGTGTACAACGTAAAACATACATTGAACCGTCCCACAGTGAAACACATGTTAAAATCAAGGTTTATACAGCTCTGTCTTGAATCGCGTCGACCGAGGTCGACGCCATTCAAGACCCTCAAACAGGTTCATTAAAAGCCAGATTATTCATTGAAACGCGTCTACGTATGGAGTCGCCCTTTAAAATGCGTCCAAGTCCACAGACGCCATTCACACCGAAATTCCAGATTTGCAGACCCTCAGTCGGGGTGATTTCCTATCTAAATGGCGTCATGATGGCCTGACGTCCTTCTAAAAGGCGTCGTCCATCCATGACGTCATTTAGCGCCAGAACCCCAAACTCGTGAAACCTCGAACAGGGAGGTTTCTGCCCTAAAAGGCGTCGTACTGCCCTGGCGTCCTTCTAAAAGGCGTCGACCAGGCACAACGCCGTTTAGCGCCAGAAACCTGATTCCCTGGTTCGATCCGAGGGTTTCTCCCTTAACCCCAAATACCCCGAAAAAGCCCCAAAACAGAAGGGGGAGGAAAAGAAGTTCATCCACCACAAGTATGCTACAAATCCACATTCACGAGCATGGCCATACCCACAAGAACACCCCCTAAACATGCTCAATCTAGCCCAAAACACGTCATGTCACGCCAAAGAAAAGACGAGCAACACATGCAAGGTTCGTCCCCCTACCGGTTCTTGAACTCCTCCAAGCTCCGTGCCGCCGACCCGCCGCATCGCAGACCGCCGCCGGTACCCTCGAGGACGCCGCCACTCCGCCGGGACGTCGGCCGCCATCCGGAGAATGGAACGCCGCGAAGGAGGTGGTGGAGGTAGAGGTGAGAGGTAAGGAGGCTATGGAGTGATGGAAGAGGAAGAAGAGGAAGGGAAGGAAGGAAGGAGGGCGGAGGGAACGGAGAGGGCGAAGAGAGAGAGGGTGAAGGCGAAAATGAGGGAAAGAAGGGGAGGCTCGCGGGGTCAATCTGAATCTAGCTAAAACGCGTCGATCGAGGCAGACGCCAATTAGTCTGACAGGACGGCCGTACTGACAGCGCTCTGAAACGCGTCGCTCACCGCGGACGCCGTTCAGACGACAGGACAGGACGTACTGACAGCGCTCTGACGCCGCACACTGACATCACAGAGGTCGCAGTCTGAATCGCGTCGACCAACCTGGATGCCGTTTAGACGATGTGACAGGGGGCCGTACTCTCGCGGCCCGAAAACCCGCCCACGTGGCGCACACGTGGCACAACAGCAAGCAGACTTAAATGGCGTCCACACAACCTGACGCCTTTTGAAAGGCGTCGAGCAGTGCAGACGTCATTCAGTCTAAACTCTCAAGACCCCCCCTCAGGGTCCAAACCAGGAGATCCGGCCCGAACCCGACCCGAATACAGAACCCGAAACCTCAGTCCTTACAATCTGTCTCTCTCCGCGCATGGTGGATTTGAGATTTGGTCGGAGCACTCAAGTCAAGGAGGAAATTGCGTCTGCTGCGGGAACTCGTGTGGATACCTCTAGAGATCGTGCGCGTGCGCGATTACCGAGTCGGCATCATCCACGGGAGATTCGAAACCTCGCAAAGGTGAAGAACTGTTCTTCCCGCATTTATTTTAATGTCCGTTTTACGACCCCAGCAACCGATACAATGGAATCATTTTTATTTTCGCTGCGTTCATGGCGATTCCTAACAATGGTATCAGATCCAGGTTGTTGGTTCGGTCGTAAAACGGCATCGTTTTGCGTATTTTTCTCGTTATGCGTGAAGAACCCGTATTGTACGTGTTCTTGTGTTTAATCCGATTGAAAATGACAGAATAGTGTTCATATGACGAACACAAACAATTTGATTATTTTTCTGTAATTTTTCGGATTTTATTTGGGTTTTTCTGAGTTCTTCGTAGGACGACGAACGGGGTACTTTAGCGGCTTCGTACGCGATTCCCAAGTGTTGGAATGGCGGCCCGGATGTCCAGATCTCTTGGTGATAGTCACCTCTACGGATTGGGTATGAAGATCGGGGCCGGAGTGCCCTTGGAGGTCCTGAAAATCGAGCCCAAACTCGGATTTAAAACCCTGCAAAATCAGATTTTTGGAGGGGTTTTGGGCTTAGTTTTCACCTCACCGGAGGCCGACGGCGGCCCTGCCGGCGCCGGGAACGTCGCCGGCGCCGTGGGGCACCGCCGGCATGGCCGGTGCCGCCACCAGGGGGGGTGGCCGCCGGCGCCGCTGGCCTGCAACCGCAGCCGGGCTTGCAGATTAGGGCTCTGCTTGGGGAAGGGGCCGGTCGAACGCAGGTAGAGAGGGCCGGACCGCCCGGTCCCGACCCGGTCGGACCGGGCGGGGGCCGGGCGATGCCCTGGCCGAGCCAGGGTTCGACCCTGGCCGAGCCAGGGTTCGACCCTAGCCGAGCCAGGGCTCGGGTCTGGCTGGGCCAGACCCCCTGGCCGAGCCAGGGCTCGACCCTGGCCGAGCCAGGGCCCTGGGTCCGGGCCATTGGGCCCTAATGGGCTGGGCCCATTTTTAGATTTATTAAAAATTGTTTTTAATACCTGTTAAGCCCCATTAAACCCATTATTAAGCCCATTTAAGCCCGTTTTAAAATTGTTTTAAAACAGTAAAATTATAGGAATAATTAATAATTGTTATTAATTACTTTTATGATTATTAATAGCTTATTAAAGTGTTTAATAACTGTTATTCAATTAAAGGGCTTTGTTATTAATAGGGTGTTAGTTAATTATCTAAAATTATTTTAGATAATTAATTTCCCTGTTAAATTAATTAGTTTAAAATTATTTTAAGCTGATTTCATGCATAACTTGATTACATTTTTCTGTTCAAATTGTTTGAATTAGTATTTATCTTAACTAAATAGTTTAGTTATTTAATTTGTCAATAATGTTTTGAATATTATTGATAATGGTGAAATAAATGTTATTTCGAAAACTAATTGGTATTATAATTTTATATTTATAAAATTTAATACCAAACTGCAATTATGTGATGATTGTGATGCATGTGATGTGTTTTATGGTGGGATGATCATGGACTTAGTATTTTCATGTGATGAATGATGTGAATGAATGCGATGCTTATTTCATTTGGTATTTTAAATAGGACCTGCGTGTCCTCCTCTCTCTTAATCCAAGTGTACTTTCTACCTTCCTATAAGATTGTACTCTCCTTGATAAGATCAAGGTTTCTAATTGTTTAAATGTACATTTGTGGACCTGTGAGTCCTGAATTTCATATTTAAATGTATCGGATTAAGCTAAGAGGACGGGATCTTCTGAAGACACCTCTGGAGGAAGGACTCGCATCAAATGGAACCAGTGTTGCTGTTTTCACATTAGGATCCTATTATGGATCATCGTTTGGCTCCGATGATTCCATAGTAGCTTTAGCAGTCCATGATCATCCCTATTTAATTTTTCTGCATATATGTGATATTTGTGGACTATGCTATCATATATATATTTCTATTTAGTATAATGATACTTCAAATTGAAATACTATTGATAGCACGATTTTTACAAATCAAATCAAAAACCCTCTTTTAAAAACTTAAGTTGTAAACGTGAGATATTCAGAATAATCCACGTTACCCACCATCATTATAGATCTTAAGATAATTCTTATCTCAAACGGATTTGTTGTGCTACCACAAGGTCCATTTGATTTAGAAATTAAACTAGGTCTACGACATGTGATGTCATGAAGATGAATGGACAAATAGTATAGTTTTGTTGTGCTACCACAAGGATTGCACTATGAATTCATGTCATCTAAGTAATGATGGATGAACTTAACTGAATTATTTGATTTGTTGTGCTACCACAAGGTCATTCTGATTCAGGGGTTAAATCGATCGGATATTGCAAATGTTGCAACTGTCAAGAGTTGACTGCCTAAAGGACTTGATGTGATTTGTTGTGCTACCACAAGGTCGCATGCTTGATGCCCGAAGGATTCTAATCCCCACTAGGAGATCACCGGAATCTCCCGTTCTGTATATTAGAGGGTCATACAGATCGCCGAAAAATAGTGGAAGCCTAAATCTAGATTAAAAGTCCTAAATCTGATTTTAAGAACTATCTGCTCATTTTATATATTTCCATATAGGTCGCTATGTCGTCACCTAACCCCCCTCCGTTGCATACTTGATGCAAACAAACTCAAGGGACCAAATTACATTGACTGGTTACGCAACCTGAAGATTGTCCTCAGGTGTGAAAAGCTAGCCTATGTCCTGGATCAACCAGATCCAGTGCAACCCGGTGATAATGCTAACGAAGATGAATTAATGATGTTTGAAAATTGGAAGGAGGACTCTGTCAAGGTCCAGTGTTATATGTTCGGTTCAATGAACAATGAACTGCAACGACAGCATGATAACATGGAACCTAAGTCCATTCTGAATCACCTACAAGAGTTGTTTGGTGAACAATCCAGAACAGAAAGATATGAGATATCTAAGAAATTGTTCAGGACCAGAATGAGCGAGGGTACATCTGTGTAAACTCATGTGCTCAAGATGATAGAATGGATTGAGAGGCTTGTTGTGCTTGGCTTTGTTATGAACAATGACCTAAGCATCGACTTAATCCTACAGTCCCTTCCAGATTCATTTTCACAATTTATTATCAACTTCAATATGAACAAAATTGAAGTTTCACTGGCTGAGCTGCTCAACATATTGAAGACAGCAGAAGGCACTATCCAGAAAGACAAGCCACAAGTAATGCTTGTTGATAAGACCAACAAGAAAAGAAAATCTGGACAGACCTTTAAGGAAGGTAAGCCTAAGAAGCTAGTGAAAAGCAAACCGGCGGTTCAAAAGGACAAAGCTAAAGTCAATGATAAACGTCAGTGTTTCCACTGCCATAAAGAAGGTCATTGGAAGAGAAACTGTAAGATTTATCTTGCAGAAAAAGCAAAGGAGAAGCTTGGTGAAGCTTCAAGTATTCTCATGATCGATCTTAACTTGTCTTATAGAGAAACAACATCTTGGGTATTAGATACTAGATGTGTTTCTCATATCTGCAATAACTTGCAGGTGTTAACAAGTAAAAAAAGATTGAACCGCGGAGACGTGGATCTGAGGCTTGGGAATGGAGCAAAAGTTGCTGCGTTAGCTGTGGGGACAGCAAGACTTCAGATGCCGTCAGGAGACTCATTGGAACTAATAGATTGTTATTATGTTCCGACCATTATTAGGAATATCATATCTATTTCATTTTTAGATAGACAAGGATATTCTATGAAACTAGATAATGAAGGTTGTTCAATTTATCAAGGAGACAAATTGTTTGCTTCCGGATATTTATTGAATGGATTATATTTACTTGATATTTCATATGATGTTTGTCTGGTAAATACATCTCATGAAAGCTTAGATAAGGATGTGAATAAATCATACCTATTGTAAGGATCGAGACTTTCTGATCCGGTTTTCGGGGTCGGACCTTGTAGTTCTGGCCCTAGTGGGGACTGAGGTCCTGTGACGATTCGCGTCAGGACCTCGAGACGCGTTTTGAACGGCGTCCACCGATGCAGACGCGTTTCAGGTTTTGCCACGTGGGTGCCACGTGGGCTGGCTTTGGGCCGCGAGAGTACGGCCCTGTCGTGTCATCTGAACGGCGTCCGCGTGGGACGACGCCTTTCAGACTGCGACTCTGAGATTGTCAGAGTACGGCCCTGACATGTGGCTTGAACGGCGTCTGCGTAGGACGACGCGTTTCAGAGTCTTGTCAGAGCGGCCGTCACGTCACCTGATAGACGTCCGTGGATGTCGACGCGTTTTAGCCAGTCTCTGGTTAACCCCGCGACCCCTCCTTCTTTCCCTCACTTTTCTTCCTTCTCTCTTTCTCTCCTTCCCTTCCGGCGAACTCGGCGGCGATTCCTCCGCCTCCCTCTTTTCCTCCCACCATTTCATCTCTCCCTCCACTCCATCCTCTACCTAGCTCCTACCACTACCACCTCTACTTCCACTGCGGCGTTCCACTCTCCGGACGGCGGCCGACGTCACGGTGGAGTAAGGACGACCATGGCGGTACCGGCGGCGGCATGGGGCGAGACGGGTGGACGGCTTGAAGCTTGGAGGAGTTCAAGTATCCGGTACGGTGACGGTTCTCATAGCATCGTGTTTAAGCCATGTTTTCCCCCGTTTAAGCATGTTATGGATCTTTGGTTTTGGGGGGTAGAACAAGCATGTTTAGGAGTTCTTTTTGATGATATGGGGAATTTTTATGAATGTGATTTCCTGTTGATTGAATTGCTCCTCTTTCTCCTCCGTTTTTGGGTGATTGTGGGGCTGTTTGGGTTGAAAAGGGAGCCCTCGGGCTCATGGCAGACTGGTTCCTGAGGTTGAAAGACGTCGTGCATGGACGATGCCTTTTTGAAGGGCGTCGGGCCATCACGATGCGTTTTTAGGTAGGAATCGCCTTGCAGAGAGTCTGCCAGTTCGGGGATTCCAGGACTAAAAGACGTCATGGGTGGGCGACGCGATTTGAATAAGCGTCGGGTAGCCATGACGCCTTTTAAGACAGAAATCCCCTGATTAGTGTTTTCTGAAATTCCTGGTTTTCTGTGATGAATGGTGTCTGGGGATGTCGACGCCTTTCAAAAGGCGACCACTGGTGTCGACGCCTTTTAGGCCTGATTCTGAAGACAGTGTTTTACATAAACCAGTACATGGAGCTTGAATGGCGTCGGCCTTGGGCGACGCGATTCAAGACAGAACCTCACTAATTCATGCCAGTAAAATGTGTTCATACTGCTAGATAGTTGGTTAAATGCATGCTTTTAGTATACTCGATGTGATGGACTCTTCGTGACCGGATGGCATTGTGTTGGATGTCGTGCGACCGTGGACTACTTCCGTGACCGGATCGCACCGTGCCGTGTTTTCTGTTTCGGTGGACCTAGAGTGGCAGTTGTAGCGTTCTACACCCTGTGTCGGTGCGGAGGGACACAGCGCTGACGGGAGGAGTGGCGGGGTGACGCCTAGTGGAGAGGGTCACCTGGTGAACCCCGGGGTTAGCTAGCTTGTACCGGTGTCGGAGAGGTACCTTTAGAGTGTCACTCGTGCTGGGGGAAGGAGTAACCACCTGAGCCAGTTGGGCCGGAGTAGCCAGCGTGCTATCCGAGGGGTTATTGTTTGGTCTCAGCGGGTCGGTGTTTGCTGAGGGAAGGAGTGACCGCCGAGGTGGCCAGTGTGCTATCCAAGGGGTCACTGTTTGGTCTCAGCGGGTCGAGGTTTTTCCCACCGTTGTTTGTGTAGTTGACGTGTTCTATCGAGGCGACAGTCGTGGGTTCCCTTGTCGGTTAGTTTAGAAATATGCATGTTTAATACACTTCGACTGCATGTGATTTCACGTTGAGAATTATGAATTGTATCTACTACTGTGCTTATTACTTTACTGTTAGCTGTATTTTGCACTTGTGGGTGTGTGCGTGGGCAGTGGGGATCGAAGGATCCCTACTGAGTCTTGTCTTGAGACTCACCCCTGCGGTTTTCAGGTGAGGACTCCCAGCAGACCTAGAGCGGCGTGTGCGGCCGTGTGTTGAGCGTCTTCAGCGGTTGTTCCGGGGTATGCCCCGATGTAGTTGTTATTTATTTCTGGCCTGTATGTTTAATTATTTCTTTTCAGTTGGAGTATGTAATTATTTGCTGTATCGAGTCGCATTGTAATAATTTTAATTCCTGCACCTTCATTTCAATTCAATGCGATGTGAATGTTTAGCTTAGTTTATTATTTATTTCCCAGACTTACTAGATCCTGGTTCGGTTCCAAATTAATGATTCGGTACCCATTTAGTAATCGGATCCCCGATTATAGGGTGGCGGGTCGTTACAGTTGGTATCAGAGCATACGGTCTGGCAAATAAATAAATAAATAGGTTAAATGTCGTAAGTTCGGCAAATAAATACATTATCCCGTACAGGCACGGCGGTAGCATAGGTTTTAGGACTCTAATTAGAACTTTTTGATTTTGTAATTGTAGGCGAGTAGATGGCTCCCAGGAAGAGGATGTTGGTTATTCGAGAGCGGGGAGATGCCCCTAGTGGGTCCGAGGCAGGTAGGCCGAGTGTAGAGCAGTTTATGGAGGCCATGATGGACACTATAGCTAGATATCAGACGCGAGATCTTAGTGAGAGTTCTAGTGCTCGGGGAGGGTCCATAGCTACCCTTGAGAGGTTCCTGAAGCTGAGGCCACCTCACTTCACCGGTCGTCCCGACCCTGATGAGGCCATTCACTGGCTTAGATAGATAGAGAAGACCTTCGATACCATGGATTGTGCAGCAGTAGAGAGGACCCCGTTGGCTAACTTCATGCTGAAGGATAGTGCGTATGATTGGTGGACCACCTTGAAGAGTTTGTCTTATGAGGACAGGAGTCTTGGGGAAATTTCATGGGAGACTTTTGTTAAAGAGTTCAATGCACAGTATTTCCCCAGACATGTCTAGAGGGCTAAGGAGAGGGAGTTTATGGATATGACGCAGGGGAGTATGATGGTACTCGAGTATCAGGCGAAGTTTGTTTCGCTGGGTCGGTTCGTGCCTTTCATATCGGGGGACGAGGAGCGTCGTACGGAGAGGTTTGTGGACGGACTGAGGCTCAGTCTGAGGAACTTCGTGGCGTCCCACTGTTGTACAGACTTGGCATCAGCAGTTAGGTGTGCAGCAGCAGTGGAGGCTCAACAGAACCAGTCAGCCCGGGAAAGAGGACAGACTGCTCAGGGGCCAGTTCGTGGCAGGGGTAAGGCAGCGGCAGCAGCCCCTTCGTCCGGATCGGGATCGTCGTCACTCGGCTCCCGATTCAGAAGATTCTTCCGAGGCGGTGGCAGCAGTAGTGGCAGCAGTGTTAGTAGCAGACCCAGGCAGGATCAGCAGAGCCAGTCAGTGTCCAGTGCCCAGCAGGAGCCAGCTCAGAGGCTTCCAGCAGTTTGTCAGCACTGTGGTGGTACTCATGGTGGGACTCAGTGTCCTGCTTTCTCTGGGAGATGCTATACTTGTGGCCAGCAGGGCCACGTGGCGAGGTTTGGCCCGCAGGGGCGTGGCCAGAGGCAAGGGCCAGCTGATCAGAAGAACCCGAGGACCCAAGGGAGAGTGCTGGCTATCACCAGGAAGGAGGCTCGTGCGTCCAACTTGGTGGAAGGTACACTTTCTGTCCTTGGGAACTCTGCACATGTGTTGATTGATTCAGGTGCTTCACATTCTTTCATTTTTGAGCAGTTCGTAGATATTCTTTCGGCACCCGTTGATGAGTTATCTGATGGTTTGATGGTAGAGGTTCCTTCTGGAGACTTCATGTTATCTTATAATTGCTTGAGGAATGTTCCCTTGACCATTGAGGGTCATGTGCTACCTGCCCAGTTGGTTGTACTTGCTATTCGTGATTTTGATATCATCCTGGGCATGGATTGGTTGGAAGCTTTTTATGCAGAGGTGGACTGCCACAGGAAGAGGGTGCGATTCTCTATTCCGGACATCCCGACCTTCTTTTTCCAAGGTATTAGGCTCTCTTCTCGAGGTATTCTCATTTCTGCCTTAAAGGCACGGAGGTTGCTTGTTGGTGGCTGTGAGGCTTTCCTTGCCTCTATTGTTATTTCTGATGTTCGTGATAGTCCTAGTCCTTGGGAGGTGCCTGTAGTATGTGACTTCGTAGATGTGTTTCCTGAGGAGCTGCCTGGCCTTCCTCCTCAGCGAGAGGTCGAGTTTACCATCGAGCTTGCACCAGGTATGGCGCCCTTGTCTAAGGCCCCGTATCGGATGGCGCTAGCCGAACTCGCTGAGTTGAAGGCGTAGTTGCAGGAGTTGCTGGATAAGGGTTTCATTCGTCCCAGCATATCTCCATGGGGTGCTCCAGTTCTGTTTGTTAGAAAGAAGGATGGTTCTCTGAGATTGTGCATCGATTATAGGCAGCTGAACCAGGTGACAATAAAGAATAAGTACCCACTTCTAAGGATCGATGATTTGATGGATTAGCTGCAGTCTGCGAGGGTGTTTTCCAAGATTGACCTGAGATCTGGATATTACCAGATGAGGATCCGTGATGTTGATGTCAGCAAGACGGCTTTCAGGACTCGGTATGGACATTATGAGTTTTTGGTTATGCCATTCGGCTTGACCAATGCTCCGGCAGCCTTTATGGATTTGATGAACCGAGTCTTTAGGGCCTATCTGGATCAGTTTGTGGTGGTATTCGTCGATGATATTTTGATATATTCTTCTTCTGAGGAAGAGCACGCCACTCATCTTCGGGTGGTGTTGCAGGTCCTAAGGGAGCACCAACTCTATGCCAAGTTCAGCAAGTGCGAATTCTGGCTAGACAAGGTGCACTTCCTTGGGCATGTCATTTCTGGCGAGGGCATTGCAGTGGATCCAGCCAAGATTGAGGAAGTGATGGATTGGAGCAGGCCAACTTCAGTGACTGAGATCAGGAACTTCTTGGGGCTTGCCGGTTATTACAGGCGGTTTGTTCAGGGGTTTTCTTCTATAGCGGCCCCCTTATCGAGGTTGACTCGAAAGGGAGTTCGTTTTGTCTGGACCGAGGAATGTGAACGGAGTTTCACTGAGTTAAAGACTCACCTCACTTCGGCCCCAGTGTTAGTGCTTCCATCTGGGTCAGGTGGGTTTGTGGTTTACTCGGACGCGTCCCGTCGAGGTTTAGGCGCGGTTCTAATGCAGCATGGCAGGGTAGTGGCTTATGCTTCTCGACAGCTGAAGAAGCATGAAGAGAACTATCCTACCCATGATTTGGAACTGGCAGCCGTGGTATTTGCACTTAAGATTTGGAGGCATTACTTGTACGGAGAGAAATTTCAGGTTTTTATTGATCACAAGAGCCTGAAGTATGTGTTCACTCAGAGAGATCTGAATTTGAGACAGCGAAGGTGGATGGAGTTCATTAAGGATTATGACTTTGACCTTTCTTATCATCCGGGCAAGGCGAATGTAGTGGCAGACGCTTTGAGTCGGAAGATGGTCATGTCATACCTTATGATTCGAGAGTGGAAATTGTTCGAGCAGGTGGTGGAATCTTCCTTTAGGGTTCCACGGGAAGATGACAGAGCCGTGCTGGTCAGTTTGACTGTGAGACCAGCTGTGTATCATGCTGTGATTGAGGTTCAGAGGGCAGATGCTGAGTTACCACAGATTATCCAGAGGTCAGAGGTGGAATTATGGGATGACGGTACTGTCAGGTTCAGAGGCAGACTTTATGTCCCGACTGAGGAGGACGTGCACAGATGTGTTCTTGATGAGGCGCACCGTTCGAGATATGCAGTGCATCCTGGGACAACAAAGATGTATCATTGTTTGAGAGGGCACTTCTGGTGGCCCGGTATGAAGAAAGATGTGGCTGAATCTGTGGCTAGATGTATGACTTGTCAGCAGGTTAAAGCCGAGCATCAGAGACCTGGAGGGTTGCTGCAGCCCTTGTCGATTCCAGAGTGGAAATGGGAGCATGTGACTAGGGACTTTGTGATGGGATTGCCTACATCCCCTAGCAGGAGAGATGCTATCTGGGTCATCGTTGATCGGCTGACCAAGTCGGCACACTTCCTAGCCATTAGGAAGGACTGGTCAGTCGGCAAGCTGGCAAAGTTGTTTGTAGACCGGATCATCTCTCTGCACGGGGTACCTTTGTCCATTGTATCAGATCGAGATCCGAGGTTTACTTCCAGGTTCTGGAAGGGCTTTCAGAAGGCATTGGACACTCAGTTGGCTTGCAGCTCGGCCTACCATCCTGAGACTGACGGGCAGTCGGAGAGGACCATTCAGACCTTGGAGGATATGCTCAGGGCATGTTGCCTAGACTGGGGAGGTTCTTGGGAGCAGCATTTGTCCACAGTAGAATTTGCCTACAACAACAGTTACCATTCCAGTATCGGCATGGCGCCTTACGAGGCCTTGTATGGGCGACCGTGTCGATCCCCGGTGTGTTGGTCCGACATCGGTGAGAGGCAGATAGCAGGACCAGAGTTAGTGCAGCAGTGTACTGAGATTGCCAGGACAGTTCGGCAGAGGTTGACCGCAGCTCAGAATAGGCAGAAAAGTTATACAGACGTCCGACGGAGACCACTTGAGTTTGAAGTTGGGGACCACGTGTTCCTCCGAGTCTCACCCTCCAAGGGTGTGATGAGATTCGGGAAGCGAGGCAAGCTGAGTCCGCGATATATTAGGCCTTTTCCCATTCTTGCTCGAATTGGGGAAACCGCGTATCAGCTGGCCTTGCCGCCCAGTCGTGCAGGAGTGCACGATGTGTTCCATGTTTCCTTGCTGAGAAAGTATGTTCAGGATCCGTCCCATGTGTTGGATTTTTCAGAGTTGGAGGTCGCTGAGGACCTGTCCTTTCCAGAGTATCCTGTTCGTATTGAGGATCGCAGAGAACAGGTCCTGCGGAACAAGATTGTACCGTTGGTCAAGGTGATTTGACAGTACCGCTCCGGAGGTGAGGCAACCTGGGAGCGAGAGGATGAGATGCGGGAGTAGTTCCCTTACCTCTTTTCGTAAGTCTCCTTGGGAACTTGTATCTCTGTTTTGACCTTGTTAATTATAGCAGTCAATTTCGGGGGCGAAATTCTTTTAAGGGGGGGAGAATGTAAGGATCGAGACTTTCGGATCCGGTTTTCGGGGTCGGACCCTGTAGTTCTGGCCCTAGTGGGGACTGAGGTCCTGTGACGATTCGCATCAGGACCTCGAGACGCGTTTTGAACGGCGTCCACCGACGCAGACGCGTTTCAGGTTTTGCTACGTGGGTGCCACGTGGGCTGGCTTTGGGCCGCGAGAGTACGGCCCTGTCGTGTCGTCTTAACGGCGTCCGCGTGGGACGACGCCTTTCAGACTGCGACTCTGGGATTGTCAGAGTACGGCCCTGACATGTGGCTTGAACGGCGTCTGCGTAGGACGACGCGTTTCAAAGTCTTGTCAGAGCGGCCGTCACGTCACCTGAGAGACGTCCGTGGATGTCGACGCGTTTTAGCCAGTCTCTGGTTAACCCCGCGACCCCTCCTTCTTTCCCTCACTTTTCTTCCTTCTCTCTTTCTCTCCTTCCCTTCCGGCGAACTCGGCGGCGATTCCTCCGCCTCCCTCTTTTCCTCCCACCATTTCATCTCTCCCTCCACTCCATCCTCTACCTAGCTCCTACCACTACCACCTCCACTTCCACTGCGGCGTTCCACTCTCCGGACGGCGGCCGACGTCACGGTGGAGTAAGGACGACCACGGCGGTACCGGCGGCGGCGTGGGGCGAGACGGGTGGACGGCTTGAAGCTTGGAGGAGTTTAAGTATCCGGTAGGGTGACGGTTCCCATAGTATCGTGTTTAAGCCATGTTTTCCCCCGTTTAAGCATGTTATGGATCTTTGGTTTTGAGGGGTAGAACAAGCATGTTTAGGAGTTCTTTTTGATGATATGGGGAATTTTTATGAATGTGATTTCCTGTTGATTGAATTGCTCCTCTTTCTCCTCCGTTTTTGGGTGATTGTGGGGCTGTTTGGGTTGAAAAGGGAGCGCTCGGGCTCATGGCAGACTGGTTCCTGGGGTTGAAAGACGTCGTGTATGGACGACGCCTTTTTGAAGGGCGTCGGGCCATCACGACGCCTTTTTAGGTAGGAATCGCCTTGCTGAGAGTCTGCCAGTTCGGGGATTCTAGGACTAAAAGACGTCGTGGGTGGGCGACGCGATTTGAATAAGCGTCGGGTAGCCATGACGCCTTTTAAGACAGAAATCTCCTGATTAGTGTTTTCTGAAATTCCTGGTTTTCTGTGATGAATGGCGTCTGGGGATGTCGACGCCTTTCAAAAGGCGACCACTGGTGTCGATGCCTTTTAGGCCTGATTCTGAAGACAGTGTTTTACATAAACCAGTACATGGAGCTTGAATGGCGTCGGCCTTGGGCGACGCGATTCAAGACAGAATCTCACTAATTCATGCCAGTAAAATGTGTTCATACTGCTAGATAGTTGGTTAAATGCATGCTTTTAGTATACTCGATGTGATGGACTCTTCGTGACCGGATGGCATTGCGTTGGATGTCGTGCGACCGTGGACTACTTCCGTGACCGGATCGCACCGTGCCGTGTTTTCTGTTTCGGTGGACCTAGAGTGGCAGTTGTAGCGTTCTACACCCTGTGTCAGTGCGGAGGGACACAGCGCTGACGGGAGCAGTGGCGGGGTGACGCCTAGTGGAGAGGGTCACCTGGTGAACCCCGGGGTTAGCTAGCTTGTACCGGTGTCGGAGAGGTACCTTTGGAGTGTCACTCGTGTTGGGGGAAGGAGTAACCACCTGACCCAGTTGGGCCGGAGTAGCCAGCGTGCTATCCGAGGGGTTACTGTTTGGTCTCAGCGGGTCGGTGTTTGCTGAGGGAAGGAGTGACCGCCGAGGTGGCCAGCGTGCTATCCAAGGGGTCACTGTTTGGTCTCAGCGGGTCGAGGTTTTTCCCACCGTTGTTTGTGTAGTTGACGTGTTCTATCGAGGCGGCAGTCGTGGGTTCCCTTGTCGGTTAGTTTAGAAATATGCATGTTTAATACACTTCGACTGCATGTGATTTCACGTTGAGAATTAGGAATTGTATCTACTACTGTGCTTATTACTTTACCGTTAGCTGTATTTTGCACTTGTGGGTGTGTGCGTGGGCAGTGGGGATCGAAGGATCCCTACTGAGTCTTGTCTTGAGACTCACCCCTGCGGTTTTCAGGTAAGGACTCCCAGCAGACCTAGAGCGGCGTGTGCGGCCGTGTGTTGAGCGTCTTCAGCGGTTGTTCCGGGGTATGCCCCGTTGTAGTTGTTATTTATTTCTGGCCTGTATGTTTAATTATTTCTTTTCAGTTGGAGTATGTAATTATTTGCTGTATCGAGTCGCATTGTAATAATTTTAATTCCTGCACCTTCATTTCAATTCAATGCGATGTGAATGTTTAGCTTAATTTATTATTTATTTCCCAGACTTACTAGATCCTGGTTCTGTTCCAAATTAATGATTCGGTACCCATTTAGTAATCGGATCCCCGATTATAGGGTGGCGGGTCGTTACACCTATGGCATTGTAGGCTAGGTCGTATAAATGAGAATAGGATCATAAGGTTGCAAAAGAATGGATATCTTGATCCATTTGATTATGAATAATTTGCAACATGTGAAGCTTGTCTCATGGGAAAAATGACCAAAGCTCCATTCTCAGGACATGGAGAAAGAGCTAAGGACTTATTGGAACTAATACATGGTGATGTATGTGGTCCAATGTCCACTCATGCTATGGGTGGTTACTCATACTTTGTTTCATTCACAGATGATTTCTCAAGATATGGCTACATATATTTGATGAAATATAAGTCAGAAGTCTTTGAGAAATTTAAAGAGTTTAAAAATGAAGTTGAGAACCAGACTGGAAAGAGTATCAAAACTCTTCGATCAGATCGAGGGGGTGAATACTTAAGTACAGAATTCACAGAATATCTTAAGAATAATGATATTTTGTCTCAGTGGACTCCTCCCTATACACCACAATTAAATGGTGTATCGGAAAGGAGAAATCGTACTTTATTAGATATGGTACGATCTATGATGAGTTATGTCAAACTTCCAATCTCCTTATGGGGATATGCACTGTTGACTGCTGCATATCTATTGAACAAAGTTCCCAGTAAGTCAGTACCTTCCACTCCATACGAGATATGGAATGGAAAGAAACCAGACTTTAAGCATGTTAGAGTCTGGGGTTGTCCTGCACATGTCAAAAGACATGATCCAGACAAACTGGATTCCAGGACAGAGAAATGTAGATTTGTGGGATATCCAAAAGAGAGTTTTGGATATTATTTCTATCAGCCAAGCGATCAAAAGGTGTTTGTCACAAAAAGAGCTGTCTTCTTAGAGAAAGAATATCTTTCAAAAGAAGACAGTGGGAGCAAGATAGAACTAGAAGAAATTCTAGACTCACAAATCAACACTAGTTCATCTAATGAACCATTGACTCAAGAACTTGTTCAAGATGATACACAAAAAGTTCGCAGATCAGGTAGAGTGCCTAAGCAGCCTGAAAGATATGTTGGACATATCGATGATGGCAAACCAAAAGTGCACTTAAATGAGGATGATGATCCTCAAACCTACCTAGAAGCCATAAATAGTCAAGAATCAGAAAAATGGCAAGAGGCAATGAATTCTGAAATTCAGTCCATGTATGCCAACCAAGTTTGGAACTTGCTTGATCTGCCAGAAGGTATAGTACCTATTGGCAGTAAATGGATCTTTAAAAGAAAGATCGGGGCAGATGGACAGATTGACACATACAAGGCAAGGCTGGTAGCGAAAAGATATCGTCAAAGGCAAGGCATTGACTATGACGAAACCTTCTCTCCATTTGCCATGATTAAGTTAATCAGAATACTTCTTGCAATTGCCGCATTCTATGATAATGAAATATGGCAAATGGATGTGAAAACAACATTCCTTAACGGGAACCTTCAAGAAGAGGTGTATATGATACAACCTGAAGGATTCACTTCCAAAGAGCATTCAAGCAAGGTATGCAAGCTGCAAAGATCCATCTATAGATTAAAGCAGGCATCCCGAACTTGGAACTTAAGATTTGATGAAGCAATCAAATCTTATGACTTCATTAAGAATGAAGATGAACCTTGTGTATACAAAAAGGTTAGTGGAGCGCAGTTACCTTTTTGGTACTTTACGTTGATGACATTCTACTCATTGGGAATGATGTAGGAATGTTATCATCGGTAAAGACTTGGTTATCCAAAAACTTCTCCATGAAAGATTTGGGAGAAGCATCCTATATTCTGAGAATAAGGATCCATAGAGATAGGTCCAAAAGGATGCTTGGCTTGTCCCAATCTATGTACATAGATACCATAGTCAAAAGGTTTGGCATGGAAAATTCCAAGAGAGGCCTCGTTCCTATGAGGCATGGAATTTATCTCTCTAAAGAAATGTCTCCCAAGACACCTGAAGAGAGAGCGTACATGGATAGAGTTCCTTATGCCTCGGCAATAGGATCTATCATGTATGCAATGCTATGTACTAGGCTTGATGTGGCACACCCACTAAGTGTCACTAGTAGATATCAGGCTGATCCAGGTGAGGAACACTGGAAGGCGGTGAAATGTATCCTTATATCCTTGCAGCTTTAAGTCTCCTCCTCCATAGACTAGAAATAGATCCTTACTCCTTCTTAAGTACTTAAGGATGCATTTCACAGCCTTCCAGTGTTCATCACCTAGATCCGCCTGATGTCTGCTCGTAATACTTAGAGCATATGCTACATCAGGTCTAGTACATAGCATGGCATATATGTTGGAGACTATGGCAGAAGCATAGGGAACCTTATCCATCACAGCCCTTCCTTCAGATGTCTTGGTAGACTGACCTTTAGAAAGTAAAATTCCATGTCTCATCGGTATGAGACTTCTCTTGGAATTTTTCTTGCCAAACCTTTTGACAATGGTTTCTATGTACATAGATTGGATTAAAGCAAGCATCTTCTTTAATCTATCTCTATAGATCCGTATTCCTAATACGTAAGATGCTTCTCCTAAATCCTTTATGGAGAAGTTCTTTGATAGCCATATCTTTACTGATGACATCATTCCCAATGAGTAGGATGTCGTCAATGTAAAGAATTATAAATGTGATTGTGCTCGCACTGTTTTTCTTGTGTACACAGGGCTCATTTTCATTCTTAATGAAGCCATAAGATTTGATTGCCTCATCAAATCTTATGTTCCAGCTTTGGGAAGCTTGCTTCAGTCCATAAATGGACCTCTGCAACTTGCATACCATGTATGGAGATTCTTTGGATGTGAATCATTCTGTTTGTATCATATACACCTCCTCCTCACGATTTCCATTGAGGAAGGCAGTCTTCACATCCATTTGCCAGATTTCATAATCATGGTAGGCAGCAATGGCGAGAAGAATTCTGAGAGACTTAATCATGGCAACGGGTGAAAAGGTTTCGTCATAGTCAACATCTTGTCTTTGACGATAGCCTTTTGCCACTAATCTTACTTTATAAGTCTCAATACGTCCATCTGTACCGATCTTTCTTTTAAAGATCTATTTGCAGCTGATAGGTACTATACCATCGAGTAAATCTTCTAAGTTCCAAACTTAGTTGATGTACATGGACTGTATTTCAGAATTCATGGCTTCCTGCCATTTCCCAGCCTCTGGACTTTCAATGGCCTCCTGGTAAGTCTTAGGATCATCATCCTCATTATAGAGTATCCTTGAATCATCCAAATTAATATGTCCCACATATCTTTCTGGTGGTTTAGATACTCTTTCAGACCTACGAGGTTCTTGTGTATCATTTTGAACAGGTTCAGAAACTGACAGTTCATCTGATGAACCATTACCAGTTTGTGGGTCTGGAATTTCTTCCAGAATTACTTTACTCCCACTGTCCTTCTGGAGAATATAATCTTCTTCCAGAAAGACAGCTCTCCTGGCCACAAACACCTTTTGTTCACCAAGATGATAAAAGTAATATCCATAACTTTCCTTTAGATATTCCACAAATCTACATTTGTTAGTTCTGGACTCCAGCTTATCTGCGTCATGTCTTTTAACATGAGCAGGACATCCCCAGACTTTCACATGTTTAAGATCTGATTTCCTCTCATTCCATACCTCATATGGAGTGGTTTCAACAGATTTCTTGGGTACCTTGTTCAGGATATACATAGCCGAGCTAAGTGTATATCCCCATAAGGACACTAGTAATTTGGACATGCTCATCATGGATCGCACCATCTCCATTAATGTGTGATTTCTCCTTTCTGATACACCATTCATCTGAGGTGTATGCTGAAAAAGGATACCATTATCCTTTAAGTATTTAATGAACTCTGTACTCAAGTATTCACCACCCCGATCAGATCGGATGGATTTTATACTATTTCCTGTTTGTTTCTCTACTTCATTCTTAAATTCTCTGAATTTCTCAAAGGCTTCAGATTTATACTTCAATAAGTATATATATCTAAACCTTGAGTAATCATCAGTTAATGTAATGAAGTATGAGAAACCACCAATGGCTTGGGTTGACATAGGACCACATACATATGAATGTATGAGTTCTAATATGTCTTTGGCTCGTTCTCCAGTTCCACTAAATGGAGACTTAGCCATTTTACCCATTAAACATGACTCACATGTTGCATATGATTCATAATCAAATAGATCCAAGTATCCATCTTTATGCATCCTTTGGAGTCTGTTTTCACCAATGTGTCCAAACCTACAATGCCACAAGTAGGCTTTGTTCATTTCATACTTACTTCTTTTAATTGAAAAACCGATGTGTAAATTTTCATGAGACGCATTTAATAGATACAAACTATTGGATAAAATAGCAGAAGCTATTAATTTATTTTTGAAATAAATTGAACAACTATTATTCCCAAAGTTTAAATTGTATCAAATTCTATCTAAACATGAAATAGAAATAATGTTTCTTATTATGCTAGGTACATAATAACAATCATCTAATAAAAAAGTGTCTCCGGATGGTAGCTTGAGCTTCACTGTTCCCACAGCGATTGTTGCAACTTTTGCACCGTTACCTAGCCTCAGCTCCACCTCGCCGGTCCTCAGCTTACGTCTTCTTGTCAGTGCCTGCACAGAATTGCAGATATGAGATACACATCTAGTATTTAATACCCATGATGTACATTGACAAGTTTACATCTATCATATAGATACCTGAAGCATCCCGCTACTTCACAGTTCCTTGAGCCTTGTCCTTGAGGTACTCTTTGCAATTCTTCTTCCAGTGGCCCTTCTGGTGACAGTAGAAGCAATCACCTTTCTCAACACTCTTACCTTTGTCTTTCTTGACAACCTTTTGCTTTCTCTGAACCTTATTCTTACCTTTCTGAAAGGGTTGGACTGCAAGTCTCTTTCTGTTGGTCTTACCAACCATGAGTATTTGGGGTTTATCCTTCACAAGGTTCCCTTCTGCAGTCTTCAACATGTTCAGTAGCTCAGCCAAAGTGGTCTGGATCTTGTTCATATTAAAGTTAACAATGAACTGAGCATATGATTGTGGAAAGGAAGATAACACAAGGTCAGTATGCATCTCCTTGGGAAGTGTAACCCCAAGAGCATCTAGCCTCTCCACCCATTCAATCATCTTCAGTACATGAGTCTATATTGAAGTTTCCTCTGCCATCTGAGCCTTGAACAGATTCTTAGATATCTCATATCGTTCGATTATGCTCTGCTCACCAAACAGCTCCTTCAAATGAAGCATGATAGATCTAGCATCCATCTCCTCATGTTGCCTCTGCAACTCATTACTTATAAAGGCTAACATGTAGCATTGGGCCATGGTGGAGTCTTCTTTCCACTTTTCGTATGCAATCATTTCCTCCTCTAGGGCATCTAATGCTGGTTCAGTAGGAGGTTCATTATCCAAGACATAGGCAATCTGTTCAGACCTGAGGACAATCTTCAGGTTCCTGAGCCAATCCGAGTAGTTTGGGCCTGTCAAACGATTGACATTAAGTATGCCATGCAACGGGTTGTGGTGCGACATTTTAGCCTATAGGAGATAATCAAATTAAAATTAGTAGACTATCAGTTTATTTAAAACAAGATATGGACTTTGTTTATCTAATTTTATTCTCACTAATTTTCGTCGGACTGTATAACCTTCAAATATACATAATGGGAGACGCCGACTGTCTCTTAGTGGGGATCAGAATCTCCAAGGATCACAGCATGTCCTCTGTAAACACATAGTATCATACTGTTATCTCGGAGCAATCATCTCATGATAATTGCAACTCCTTGCAATATCCGATCATACTTCGGCTCCCAGGTTTTAATGGTCTCGGGTAAACACAGTAGATCACTATCCCTGGTCTAAGCATTACCATCAATACGTGATAGAGTAGAATAGAAATATAGTTCCTGGGTAAACACGTGGATAACTATATCGTTCCTCTACTCTTATCCAAAGGCATCTAATGCCATAATCAACAGTCCTCTCAACAGATAATGGCAAACCTCGGGTAAACACATAGTATCTGCCACTGCTGTATCAAGTTCTATTAATCATATTGATGGAGAGCCACGCGGTGTATTCTTAATGACTCGCGTTACGGCTTAGAATTTGAAACGAAGGTTTTATTTTAATTAGTTTGGTCTTATCCTAGGCGATAGTATTGGATATATCGAATATATATTTATACTAATAACCTAGCTAAATTTGATTCTCAATCAAAATAGAAACACACGCATCACATACATGTCATTAGTGTGGTCATGGACGGCACTGCGGTTTGACTTGAGCCAGACAGTCAAACACGCATACACACACAATATAACAGTTTATATCATGAGCCTACAAACTCGTAGATTTAATGAACTCCTTCATCTTCATCCGGTTGCAGTTGTGGATCATCCTTGCTCCGTACGCAGCTGCCTCGATCAAATTACATCATAATTCATAATTACATAATAATTTAAAAGAGGAAGCCTTATGGCGATTACATTAAGGAGGGAGGTAGAAATACAATGGAATATGAGAGGGAGAGGTTCGCAGACCTCTATTTATTAATAAACAATAAACCACACAATCACATTCCACATCCACAATTAATGCTCATCCATGACCACTATGTGTTTTATTTAAACAAACCACACATGAAATAGCACATCAAATGGCTAATTAAAGTTTTTGAAAATAAATAATTTTTTTTTTCATAAAACCAGGGACCAATCAAAATTGGATTTAGAAATTTTCGAAAACATTTTTCATTTTAAGCATGCTAATTTAAATCAGGATTTAAATAAGAAAATTAATGCACATTAAAATTAAATGTACATAAAACTCCAAATTGACAAGATTGTCATATTCCATGCTAGTAAGATTAATAGACATTGAATTATAAATTTAACAATTAAATTAACTCTCCATTAATTTCCTTTAATCTAACAATTAGATTAAATTAACAACACCTTGTTAATAATTACATTAATCCATATTAATCTAATTATTGGTCCATAAAATTAAAAACAGAGCTTAATCTTATTGTAAAATCTCATTACAAATTTTAATTAGATTCTGTTTTAATTTGGAACAATAAGTAGATTAAAATAAGGATTAAGATAAGAAAATAAGGGGAAAAAGTGGTTACGGTCCAATGGTCTGGACCGGACCCTGGGCTGAGCCCAGCCGGCCCCTGGTCCGGACCCAGGTCCACCCACAAGGGCGCGGACCTGGTCCGGGTCCAGGGCCAGGCTGGCTCGGACTTGGGGTCCCGACCCGGCCCATCGGGCCCACCCCTCCCACCCGAGCGCAGCTAGGAAACCCTAGCTGTGCGCAGGATGGGGGGGCGGTGGCTCCCTGCCGCCGGCAACTTGCCCTACAGGTGCCGGCCAGTAGGGTCCCCGGTCGGAGGGCGGCCACCGGCACCCAGGGGCACCGGCGACGGCGCCGGCAACCCCTGGTTGCCGGCGGTTCTCTTCTAGAACCCCCCCAAAACTTTATTTTCTGCAAAAAAAACAAAGAGAAACCCCCATGTATGGAAAAAAATAAATGAATAAAGGGGTTAGCTATCCTCCCGGTCATAATGCAAGATCATAGACACGACCCCATAGGAGGACTCCCATGCTCCATCGAGCCCTTCCCAACGCTTGGGATGCCCGTGAACAATCCGATACGAGTTGTTCTTCGTCCGACGAAGAACACACGAAAATTGCAGAAAATAAAATAAATTTAATGCTTACAGTTTGTCTTAAACTTGCTGTGTTCATCTCATGAACACATCACATGCATGGAATTAATTACAAAATTATCAAAAAGAGATCGAAACGGCGAAAACACAGTGGAATCTGGCTCTGATACCACTGTTGGGATCGTTGTGTCGAGATCCGACCGAAAAACGCAGCGGAATAAAATATTTCGGGATCGGATCCGTCGCGTTTCGATTGACAAAATAAAACCGGAGTAAATCAGATTTACATTGCGCGGATTCGAATATGCGTTCGTTTTCGGGTTCCGTTGGAGCGATGCCGCAAGCCGCGCAGGTGTTTGGCCTCTAGCAGTATCCACGCGGTTCTCCTCGCGATGGATCATCCTCGCCTCCTCGCTCGATGTAGCGTTCGTGGATCCCGTTTGGCTGCGTAATTCGTCGCGACATGCGGATTCGGAATCTCCCGTCCGACGGAAGGCGGAGCAGTTGGGAATAGAAGCGGAGCGTCCAAATGGCCGCCTCGTGTCGCACGCCCAGTAGAGAGGAGAGAGAGAGAAAGAACGATGGCTAGGTTAGGGTTGCTGGCTCCCGACGTAGTATCCGTTCTTTTATAATAAGTCTGTTTGCGGTTTTTCGTAAAAATCCAGACTTATCCGAAATCCTATCGGATTATCCATCGACTTGAAAACCTTTTGCGTGTGACCCTTTAGGTCCAATTACCAGTCCAGTTAATAACCCATT
The DNA here is from genome assembly GCA_030544215.1 of Zantedeschia hybrid cultivar. Taxonomy (NCBI): domain Eukaryota; kingdom Viridiplantae; phylum Streptophyta; class Magnoliopsida; order Alismatales; family Araceae; genus Zantedeschia; species Zantedeschia hybrid cultivar. Next base: position 51,572,919 of record JARZZO010000009.1, read on the forward strand.
AAGCCCAGTAACTCTTTACGGATCCACTGAATTAATTAATATCCTTATATTTAATTAATCAGCCGAATTTAATGTCCCACAACAAATTCGGACGGGCTTCCGATCACGTTAGATGCCAAGCAACATTGCATGATCTTGGATGGCACTGGGGTTATCGCAACTCTCTATTAGAACATTTTCGTCAATGGTTACCGCACAGATATAATTCTTCATCCGTGTAATGTTCCCGAATCGACCTAGGATATGGTTTACTGTTAAACCCTAGCCGGTCGATTTACTTGAATCAGATGTCGCTAGTCTATATCAGATAACTCTTTATCTGATACAGAGTCCGCCCTGGCCAGAGACTTAAGCGCATCATTCCCGGAACATTTTCTCTCAAACTACCGAGAGCGGATGATCTCGTATTGAACACACAATTACCTTCGAGGGCATTTCCTTGAACCCAATCACTTGACTTATTGATAATCCATGGTTAGGGATTCGTTAGTCAAGGTCAAAGTTTAGAAACCTATCAACAAGATATCTTTGGCGTCTCAGGTCTAAAGATTATCTACGCAACCGTGACAAAAGAATCGAGCTAGTTAACAGTGAAGTGTTTACCATCTAGCAATTCATAGTCGGATCAGTTCAGTGAACTCATTCGCCAATGAGCACCTACAGGTCCAGTATAGTGTCTCCACACAAGTGACTTATAAGATCAGTTACTCTCATCATATGAGCTGAAGTAACCTATACTAGTCTATCCGGATGTTTGATGTCCTTCTTAAACATCCTATGACTAGGAACAATTAAGAACGTATGTTTATAAACCTTCGGTCCCGTAATTATAATCTCATTACAATCCGAAGATTATTGCACATGTTTATGGACTTCATTGTGATACGATAAACATGGATTGAATTAATTACACATAATGAATTAAAGCTATTTATTAATAAACTGAATCAATATATAATATCGGATTGACTTTGAGACCATCTAATACTAACACCAAATGCATATACCTATCTTATATCCTCTCTCTCTCCCTCTCTCTGAATCAAATGCATAGGTCTATCTTATATCTTCTCTCTCTCTCTCTCTATATATATATATATATATATCTATGCGGTTTGGGCTGTTTGTGCGGTTAAACCACAGTCCATTTTTCGCCTCCATCTGCAAGTTGAAAAAAAATTATTATAAAATTTTAAATATTTAATTATCCCTCTAAGATAATTTTCATCGTCGGATCGTATTCGGATTGATTGTAGCCGTCTGATCTTATGCGAGGAAATTGGTGATGAATATTAAAACTCTAGAAGATGGAAAATACCCTAAGGGTAATCTGACCGATTTTCTATTTTTGACTAATTTTTTATGATTTTTCGAAATCAAAATTTGTAAGTAATTGATGGATGGCTAAGATCGAGTTTAAACATATCGTGAGTTGATAGTCAAAATAGCTCTCCAAGGGATGAAAATAATCTTTAGGGGAGTAATAAAATATTTAATTTTTTTGGATAAATTTTATATTTTTTAATATGGGGGAGGAGTGCAAAACAGTGCGGTGCAAACCGCACGCACACTATAATGCATCGCACCACAACACTCCCATATATGTAATGCGGTCAGGTGCTTCTCTGACCCTACGGCGTTACAGCTGTGTTATTTTTACTCGGATGGCACACTGTACATTTTAAAAATATATATTCTATTATTTTTTATGTGTAAGAATTGTTTCTAATGCATAACACTGTCTGTCATAGCGTATAGCGTCTAACATAGTGCACCGTCCAATCTTTGATCGGACAGATGTAATGTTGTGCGGTCAGACTACATGAAAGGCTAGTTCGCACAGTAGCAGTCCTCTCTCCCTCTCTCTCTCTCTCTATATATACATATATATATATATATATGTATATATATATATATATTCAAAACATCATATATAAATTTTAAACTCAAATATGAATTATTTATATTTATACAATGCATATGGAAATACATCTGTCATACTTCTAACAATTTTTTTTACTTGACAGGTTAGATCCACCACAAATTTTAACACTTTTAATTATTCATTAAACATGATATTTATTTATTTGTTATAAATAGAACTATTAATGTTTTAGTCTCATAATTATCCGTTTTGAAACTCCATTCCTTCATAATATATACATACAAAAAAAATACTTGATTCCCTCTTAACCAAATATATTGAACTGCCTAGATGTGATCCAACGGTTGGTAGGAATTGGATAGGATTGAATGGGAAGCATGGATGATGGATGGTAGAATTCTAAACACCCCCCCCCCCCCCTAAAAAAAAATTATGAAAGCCCGTACTTTTTTCTGGCCAAATTCTAACTTTATAATTTGAATAATAGTTGGTGCAATACAACAAAGATGTTGGTGTAGTGATCTTATATCATTTAATCACACCATTAGACAATAGTTTACAGCTGTAAGCTTAGGGCATTGCCGGAAATATTATTACTGCCACAACATACAACACTGTGAAAACCAATATATATCGACTATCGTTAGATTGTATTGTCATGGGGTAATTTGGTCATCGTATTAGAGAGCTTTACTAATATTCATTTTACTATTATTACTAATAATAGTATTTGCCCGTTATCAATTTTGTTTCATATACTGGTAAAGTATTTTTTTTTTTATAATAAACTTAATATGACTCGTATTAAAAATATTAAAGTTCACAGTTTTAGAGTTTTCAGACTTCTTCTCTCCCTTCCTACCTCTTACTCTCGCTTTTTCTTTTATCTGTCCTTATAATGATACTAGAATCGAATATATCAAAATTAATATTCTTATCAAACAATGCATTGAATAATTAGATGACTTAGAAACCAATTATTCATTATTTTTTTCCACTTGATAAAGAAATCCATCCACAAAATATAAATATGAATTTCCATATAATGGAGTAAAAATATAGATGCATATAATGGAGTCTAATCTTCTCCTTATATATTCGTGTCCAGATTGACAACGACTTTATCTACGTAAGATAAAGTAGAGTAAAAATGTTAAAAAGAGGAGACTTTGCTATAATACTTCTAGAGTACCATATTTGTGTATGCATCCTAACTACGGAAAGGTCGGATACACTTTCAGTCAAACTGTTGACAATTGTAGCAGAATTCGTCTGAAAGATTTTAAGCATTTTTTACATATACACTCCAAAGTTCAGTTGAACTTGTTGACATTTTTACCGAAAGAGTAAAGCCTAATTTTTTTTAAAATGTTGAATGTATTTATAATAATAATATATGAGAGTGACAAATATATATATATATATATGGATCAAATGAGCGCCACTTGAAGACCTCTCTTCTTCATTATTATAAATAATTAAATTCATCAATAGTTTTTAAATATTCAAATAGGTCTCTTAAGGTTGTTTCGTTTCTTAGGATTTTAATATTCGTCGTCCGATCTCGATAATCAATCTTAGTCGTCCGATTAGATATGTATAAAAAATCAACGTCAAAAAATACTAAAAACAGTCAAAAAATACAAAATTCATCCGATTAACTCTTAGGGTTGATCCAATCTCCGAAAATTTAGTTTTGATTTTCAAACAATGACATGTATAATTAGATAGCTATGGTTAAATTTTTCAATCTAATGTTGAAAATTAAATCTCCAAGTATCGAAACCAATATAAATGAGGTATTTGAATAATTTAAAATTTTTAAATATTTTTATTTATATTTTTAAGATGGAGAAGTATGAGTTTTAAGGAAGACTCATCTAAACTAGATAAGCCCCGACGCTCCCTTATGTGTGCGTCGTGCGATCCGGATATCCCGTGCCGCAGAATTGCACAACAGTTGTGTCGTCTGTTCTTGATTAGACGGCTCAACTTAAAAACAAGAACAACCTTATGTGTGGCTGAATTTGCTTGTCCGTCTAATCGTAGGCGCAGCGTTGTCGGGGTGCCCGACTTCCTACCCAGCCCACAATTCGTTTTTTCTTTTTTAACTGAGCTGTCCGACCAAGATTAGATGGTACATCTGATGAGCACTACTTGAAAATCTCTTTTCTTCATGTTTAATAAATAATAAAATTCATCAATAATTTTTCAATATTTGAATAGGTCCTTAAGATTGTTTCCATCTTCAAGACTTTAATTTTCACTGTCTGATCTCAATGATCAATCTTAACTATTTGATCGAATATATATAAAAAGTCAACGACAAAAATACTAAAAAAGAAAAAAAATCGTCTAATTAGCTTTTAGGGTTGATCCCAACTCGGAAGATTTAGTTTTGATCCTCAAACATTGACACATATGATTGGACGGCTACAATTAAATTTTATGATTTAACATTGAAAATTAAATCCCGAAGTATCGAAATCAATATAAATGAGGTATTTGAATATTTTAAAATTTTTGATTATTTTTATTTATTTTTTTAAGATAGAGAAGTGAGAATTTCAAAGGAGGCTCATCTAAATTAGAAAAGATTTAAATAAGGTCCTTAGGGTTATCACATCCCTAAGGATTTAATTTTTACTGTCCGATCTTAACGATCAACTGGAGCCGTCTGATCATGTAAATATAAAAAATAAATGTCTAAAAATACTGAGAAAATAGTAAAAAATAAAATTCGTCAGATTAATCCTTAATATTGATCCTATCTTTTGAGATTTTAATTTTAATCATCAAACAATGACGAACAAGTTTGGATGGCCACGGTTGATTTCGTTGATTCAACGGTGAAAATTAAATCCAAAATAATAGAAAACTATCTAGACGAGTGTATTTAAATATTTTAAAATTTTTAGTAATTTTTATTTTTTTTAAAATCAGAGTGAAAGATTTTTAAGAAGATGACTCTAAGTTAGATGCGCCCGGAACACGTTATACCCACCTTCTATCTATATGTATAGAAAGAGAGAGAGATCCTGTGCGGCTGAATCGCACAACAGTTGTGTCAGTCCGATCTTGATTAGACGGCTCAATTTGAAGAAAAGAAAAACCTCCTGTGTGGCAGAATCTGCTCATCCGTCCAATCTTAGGTGCAACACTGTCGTGTCGGGCCGCCAGACTTCCTACCCAGTCCACCATTAGTTTTTTCTTTTTTAACTGAGTTGTCTGATCAAGATTAGATGGCACATCTGTTGTAGCATTCCCCTCTCTCTCTCTCTTTATATATATATATATATATATATATATATATATGGGAAATGCTAGCTGCACAACTGGGTGTGCAGCAACGCCCAGTCACAACGCACAACTGGGTGCGGTTGGACCACGTGGCATTGAAGGCCAGCTGGGAATGCTGACATCGGACACCCACTGCCCTAATCGCCTGCCCGGATCCGTCCCCGTCAAATCCCGCACCGTAATGAGTACCCGTCCTGTCCGTTTGAAATTTACGGAGCGTTTGAATATTTTCTACCCAAAATGTCATTTTCCCACCCATCGCCATCCACGCGGGAAACAACGAAGCCAGAGGAAGGATGCGGCCGGAAGCGGAAGAGAGCGGAGGAAGCGAAGGTGAAGCGGACCTCCGTCGCGGTCGCGTGAACCTGCATCGCTGACATACCCCGGCCCGTTTCGCGTCTCCTCTGCTCCGGCAGCTGTAACCTGCGGCGTTGAAACGGCCCAAAGCAGAGGAGAGCGACCGCAGCTAGGCGTGTGTGAAGTTGCCAGTCCTCCCACGTCCATGTCTGCTTGGATATTACTCGCCTCCTATCTCCACGCCTGTCCCTATTCCTGGTTGTTCGTGCCGGTTCTCCCGCCCCGCCATCTTCCTTACTTGCCCACCTCCACGCAAGCCCTGTTCTGAAGGTAGCAAGGTGATCGCAATCGTAGGTAGCCGACCGTGTAAAAAATACTCGCCTCCTGCATCCACGGCGGTCCCTATTCCTTGCTGGTTCGTATTAGTCCTCCCGCCATCCACGCTGATCCCTGTTCTTGCTCGCTTATTTGTCAGTCACCCACCTCCACGCAGGTTGCGAGAGACTGTGGAAATTACTCGCTTCCTGCATCCACGGCGGTCCCTGTTCCCTACTGGTTCGTATTAGTCCTCCCGCCATCCACGCCGATCCCTGTTCCTGCTCACTTGTTTGTCAGTCGCCCACCTCCACGCAGGTTGCGAGAGCTAGCTAGGCAAGCCCTGTTCTTCATATTCCACACCTCCACTTTGCACATACCTCCTATGGGGGAAAGGAGACCGGACCACCCTTCTCCTACAAAGGAGAATGGAAGAGAAGAGACGTTATTGCTGAGCAGCGAGATAGAAGGACATAGAGTGCAGCCGACCAATAGTTTGCAGATGTACATGTCCAACCCAATTGTGCACATGCAGTTTCCACCCCTCCTTGTGCATATGCAGCGGCCCATCTTTCGGTGGCACATGCCAGCGTCCACTTCTATGATGCCAAACGCTGTGCTACCGACAGTTGTGCAAATGCAAGTTCCTGCTCCTATGTACTTACCTTTTATGTCATCAGCAGAGCCAAGCATGCAGAACTTACAACTGATAGCATTATCCGAAGAAAGTGGAGAAACTGGTTAGTATATGTACTGTGTTTATTACTAAATTTGTTAACATCAATGCAACCTTGTATTTCTGAATTTTTTTTTTTTTATTTCTTATTGTTTGTCAGCACATTCAATGGAAAATACAACAGAAGTGGAGAATAAGACTCCTGCAAAAACAAGGGAGGGTCGATTGACAACGGAGGCTAGTGCAAGCACGCAAGTCGTCGCTACAGATTTACTCGGGGATCTTGGTTAGATATTTACTGAAATTGATGTTCATTATAATTGAAACGTTTATATTTTTCTCTACACATGCCATATCTGGAGTGGCAAATGGATGACGATATTGACAAATAGAAGTTTGAATTGTGAAATAAATTCAATTTTGATTGTAGAAAGTAAGATTTACAAATACAGCTTCAAGATTGAAAAAACGCAATGTCATATTCACAATGACATGATGAGATTAAGAAATATAAAATAACATTGATAAATATAGTTATCATTGATAAATAACTAGTTTCTATGGACAACTATAGAATGTGATTGAGAAATATAATTTGGGATTGAGATATACATGATAAGAAAAATAAATACAGGTTATCATTGACTATACATGCTAGGATATATAAGTAAATGTTCGGGTTGACAAGTATATGATATCGCTGATAAATATAATTTACGTTATCAAGTGTAAGTTTGATTGTATAGAGTAAGATTGACAAAGTTTGTTATAGATTGACCTAAGGTAGTACTAATAAATACAGGTTATGACGAGTATACGACAACGGATTGACCTAAAGTAGTACTAATAAATACATGTTATGACAACTATTACAAGTATACAATTCGATTTGAGAAATATAACTTCAGATTGACATATACAACTTTTGATTGTGAAACATAGGCTAACGTAGATTATATAGGGTAAAAGTACAAATAAATTAGGGTTAACAAACAAACACATAGTAAGGTTGACAAATAGGCATTTGAAGCAGTGATTGTTGAGGTCTTCCCTGATGCACGGCATCGATTTTGCCTATGGCATATTTTGCAAAAGATACCTAAAAAGATTGGTCATATATGCACTACTCATCTTGATTTTATGGAAGACTTTGATGAATGTATATACGATTCTCTTTCTACTCATGAATTTGAACAACGGTGGGACCAATTGTTATGTAAGTATGAAGCATGCAAAAATAATGGCTGGTTCAATGGATTGTACGAAAGTCGTGCGAAGTGGGTTCCAGTGTTCTTAAAAGATACATTATTCGCAGGTATATTTCATTACTTCATCATTATTTTACAAATCATGATAACTTTTCATTATTTATAGTTATGAATGTTCATATGGACTTGTCAGTCTGAACTTGTATATGTATTTTTCAACAATACTCTGTGTTTGTCAATTTGATGAGCATTTCTTAAGTTATGTATGTCAATGAACATATATATTTGGCAAGGTGAACATGTGTTAGTCACTCCAATCATGTACCAATGTTAATTTATGGTTGCCAATTTTAAGCTACATTTGTTTTGCCTTAACTTGTATTTTGAATCTGATAAATTGACTGGATATAATATGATTGTACAGGAATGTCAACCTCACAACGTAGTGAGAGCATTAATCATTTCTTTGATGGATTTGTGCACTCAAAGACCACACTTGCTGAGTTCATTGAAAAGTATACAGTTGTAATTGACAGAAGATATGATGCAGAGAATCAAGCGGACGTTAAATCCATAGAAACAATAGCTTACTTAACAACATCCTCGCCTTTTGATAAGCAAGCTGCCAACATTTACACGAGACAAATTTTCAAAAAAATTCAACAAGAGGTTATACATATTGCTGCTTGTCATCCTACCATTATTCAACTTGACGAATGTACATGTGTCTTGAGGGTGAAGGCATTTGAACGGGTGAAAGTTAAAGATAGAGTTAAGGAAATTGTGAAGGAGTACACCGTATCATGTGATCAGAAAGAAGGAACCGTATCATGCCTTTACCGTTGTTTCCAATTCAAAGGATATTTATGTAGGCATGCATTGATGGCATTTCTTCTTTGCGGCATCAACATGATTCCCGAAAGATATTTTATGCAGCGGTGGACAAAAGAGATGAGATATCGTTTAGCAATTGATGACTCTAATGTTCAGAATGACTTGGAAAATTCAAACTCTGCAAGGTACGGCAATTTAATTCACCGTCTCATGAAGGTTGCCGAGGTTGGGTCTCTGTCAAAACTTAGATTTGATGTAGTTGTGGATGAAATTCCCAAACTGATGAATAAGTTGATAGCTGCCATCGAAGCAAACAAATCCATGCTCACTGTCGTAGCCATAAATGGACCTATTAAAGATCCTCCAAGATCAGTTACCAAAGGTCGGAAAAGGGAAAGAAGGATTCAGAGCTCTCTTGAGAAACTTAGGAAAAAATATAAAAGGGCATCTCAGACTAACAACGTTACTGTTGAGAGCAATATCCAGATGATGGAAACAACGAACACTGATATTGCGGAGGAGACAATGCAGCAATATATAAATTGATGGTTGGTTGTCCATAAGCCTTTTTGGTGGTGCATGCTTATATGCCTTGCAGCTATGTATTTTTGTGAAAGATGATGTTGAGATGGACATACATTATCTATATGGCTGTATAGGGAAAAAGTTGTGTGTGAGTGTATGTATGTGATGTGAAAATTTAATACAAGTTTTGTATGTGAATGTACATTTCTCAAGCAATGTCCATAGGTTCTTGACTTGTATGTAATACATCTTTGTATGTGAATGTGAAATTTTAAGTAATATAACGAAAAGTTGACATATGTGTTTTCTATTCATGAATGTTAAATTTTTATGTTTCATGTCTGAATTAAAATAATTTTGTTTTCATTGTTTTATAGGCTTTTAAGGATATACAACTTCGTTATACAGGTCACAGCCGTACCTATACTCAGTTGAGGGCATGGATACACATTCACGTAGTGTTCATAAATACTGCAACATCAGTGACACCAATACAGGAGAGTATTGACAAATGTATAGTAATATTGACAAAAGTAGAGTAATATTGATAATTTTAGCAAGTTTACAGTGACAATTATTATTGATAAATACAACGTTTATGTTGATAAATAGAGATTATTGATGACAAACTTTAGGTAAGATTGACAAACACAAATTAAGATCGATTAGTTCAAACTAACATTGACAAATGCACGTTAAGCTTGATCAAAACAGACTCGCATTCACAAATAGAGTCTGACACTAACAAACTTTTACATTTATAAATATAGAGTATGATTTATAAATACAAAATTTTATTGTCAACTATGGACTAATATTGACAAGTAAAGGATAATTTTAGCAAGACTTACAGTAGCACCTAAGATTGATAAATAACCCATTTATGTTGATACATAAAAATTAATGTTGACAAATTTCAGGTAATATCGACTAGTATAGACTAACATTCACAAATGGCGTTTATATTGATAAATGGAAAGTAATGGGGTAATGGTGACAAACTTAAGCTTAGATTGACAAACACAAACTAAGATCGACTAGCACAGGATAACATTGACCAATACATATTAATCTTCACTAAAATGGACTAGCGTTGACAACTAGAGTCTGACACTGAGAGACGTTGGCATTTACAAATGCAGATTATGACTGATGAATATGGTATTCCATCGATAAATACTGACTACTGTTGATAAGTATATGATAATTTTAACAAGCCTTATAGTGGTAACTATCATTTATAAATAACACGTTTAGATTGATAAATATGGCGTTTTTATTGATAAATAGAAATTAATAATGATAAACACAATATCGAGTAGTACAGACTAACGTGTATTTGTCAATCTTATCTTCTCAATGCCTTTATTAATTTGTCAATCTTACTCGGTATTTGTGAATATAGAGTTGTATTATTCTATGTTAACCTATATTTGTCAAAATTCTCATATGCACAAGGATAATATTGGCAACCTTTACATTGGCAACTAACATTGATAAATGCGCTGTTTTTATTTATAAATAGAGAGTAAAAGTGACAAATGATAGGTAAGATTGACAAAGACAAACTAACATTCATTCGTATAGATTGACATTGACAAATCCAGGTAGGATTGACAAATACAAAGTAACATTGCATCGTAGAAGATAACATTCATAAATACGGGTCTGTGTTCATAAATAGAGATTAACCCGGACAAATGCTGTCGGATATTGACAAACACATAGTAACATTATTTTGATTTACATTGACAAATACATATTATTACTGACAAATATAAAATGAAATTGACAATCCCGGAGGAACATTGACAAGTAAAGGGCCATAGTGATTAATGCCTTAGTTCACATTTGACAGTCTAAACGTTTATTTGTCAATGTTATTCTGTCAATGCGTACATTAATTTGTCATTCTTACGCGGTATTTGTGAATACCTATCTGTAATTTTCATTGCTAACGGGTATTTGTCAATCTTATCTTCTCACTGTCTATATTAATTTGTCAATCTTACTCGGTATTTGTGAATACAGAGTTGTATTATTCTATGTTAACCTGTATTTGTCAAAATTCTCATATGCACAAGGATAATATTGACAACCTTTACATTGGCAACTAACATTGACAAATGCGCTGTTTTTATTTGTAAATAAAGAGTAAAGTGACAAATGATAGGTAAGATTGACAAAGACAAACTAACATTTATTCGTATAGATTGACATTGACAAATCCAGGTAGTATTGACAAACACAAAGTAACATTGAATAGTAGAGGATAACATTCATAAATACAGGTCTGTGTTCATAAATAGAGAGTAAGCCAGACAAATGTTGTCGGATATTGACAAACACATAATAACATTATTTTGATTTATATTGACAAATACATATTATTACTGACAAATACAAAATTAAATTGACAATCCCGGAGTAACATTGACAAGTAAAGGGCCATAGTGGTTAATGCCTTAGTTCACATTTGACAGTCTAAATGTTTATTTGTCAATGTTATCCTTTCAATGCGTACATTAATTTGTCATTCTTACGTGGTATTTGTGAATACCTATCTGTAATTTTCAATGCTAACGGGTATTTGTCAATCTTATCTTCTCACTGTCTATATTAATTTGTCAATCTTACTCGGTATTTGTGAATACAGAGTTGTATTTTTTTATATTAACCTATATTTGTCAAAATTATCCTGTAGGTGCATACATTAATTTGTCAATGTTACCTCTGTATTTGAGAATGCTTACCTGTAATTTTCAATGTTAACCGGTATTTGTCAACTGTAATTTGGATCACAGAGACCAAAAAGTATCTGTAACATCACAGACACATATTTATTTCTACAGAAACTAACCACAGACACAAGCTTGCAAGACCCATGAGCAACCTGTATTTATCAATGTTAATGTGCAATTTTCAATGTTAACGTGTACTTGTCAATTGTAACCTGAATCACAGACACATAAAAAGTATCTAGTAGCATCATAACACAGGTTTCTTTTCACATAAACTACTCACAGACAGAAGCTTGCAAGATCCATGAGCAACACAACAACACAAGGTAGAAAATATTACAGTGAATCATTTACAAGGTCACACCAGAAAATATTAAAGTGAATCATTTACAAGGTCACACCGATGCATACTCCTGAAAATATCACGTCATCGGGGCATACCCCTGAGAATAACACAAGTGTGAGTGACAACATGCTGTACAAAGTTCTTAGAAGATAACCAATCCAAATACATCCGATTCAAGGCTGTTCATTGAGCACCCATGGTCACCATGTCGACTGCCAACTGTCCCCTCAATCGTGCAATATCGTCTGCAGTAATGTCCATCTGAGGCATTGTACTCCTTACTGTCAATGCCTCTACGAACTTCACCTCATACATCGCGCAATCCAAACTATCAGGGGGCTAAGATGCGCATGATTCGTCAAACTCCAATTTCCAATTTTTTATTTCACTTTGCACCCCAGCGAGTTGAAAGTACTTTTTGACGATGAGAACCTGCAAAGATAATCAAGGAAATGTTATACAAATAATAGTAAAAAGGAATATAGTCACAGATTAATAAGTCAAACACTTCATTACCCAAGACCGTGCTGTGGCATTATGTAATGCATCTCCTTTGATAGAATTATATGATGTGAAGCACATCCTCTGTGTATCAAGGGTAAGCAGATGCCAATGGTTTGAGGAGTGCAGCACAAAGAAAACAAAGTCAACTTTTCCTAACGCCTCATCCGTATTGAACTCCTTAAATAGCTTCATAAGGCATTCTGCTTTGGCGGCTGTGTTCTTTTTAACAATATCTACCTTGTTTCGATGAATGGTAGACAAATAGCCCCACGCTTTGTAACTATCAGGAGATTGTAATTGCCTCTGTTTGATCCTATGCACAGCATAATCAATCACCTGCAAACGTGTATATGTACGTGTGTTTACATGAATGAATCTAATATTAATTTACTACCAATTGTCAATGTTAACATACAATACTTACATCATCGTGTGTCATTTGTCCAGATAATAAATGGGACACGTGTAGTCTTGTGAAATTCGCACCCCATGTAGTGCTCAAGACAACATGTTCACTGACAACATGAAGGCAGAATGTAAACACATACCCATACATAGGTGTACTAAAAGAAAACTGTAATTTTTCAAAGACAAAGACCACAGAACAGGATGAGATGCAAGCTTTCCTCTATAAAAAAGCTGATTAAGGAAGACAATTTAAAAATGTAGTAACACAGTGCATTCTTATAGAACTTCATAACTTCCATTAAGGAAGACAACATTAAACTTTCGAATATAAACATATTTCCAAAACAACTGCCACCCATTTTATGGTATTCTCTTTCACAAACCATTTTCATCTCCATACTTGACAAAAAAAGGTTAACAATCTCTAATGAAACAGCCTATGCAAAAAAAAAAAAAAACTTGTATGACACTCGTACAACAAAATTCGTATAGAAATTTCATACTACAAGTACTGACATTAAAAGGGAGAAGCAAGAGGCCCCTTTTCTGAATCGGACAGTGTAGTAAAAAAAAACACAAAGTCAACCACCATGAACGGTATTTATGATGCCCTTTTTTTTCCTCCTTTTACCACTTTAACCTGCACCAACACCAAGCATAATAAATGGGGGAGGAGGGCAAGAGGAAATAATCAAAAGGGTAGGCAAAGTGTTTAAAATTCCTCAAGTCTGCTTAATCTCTTCCCTTCTCCTTTCAATTTTCCTTTTTGTCTGAATGGGGTGTTGATTCTATGAAACAGAAAGAGAAGAAAAGGGAAAAAAGCCCACGCATGTGTTCGGGGAACCCCTTCTAGATTTTGAATGCTCAATGTTCTTGCTCCTTTTTTTTAAATTCTCACAAAAGTGCAAATCGCCTCTCAAAGCTGCAAAAAAAGTTACTAAATGTTGTTGAATCTCTAGGATTTCCACCTTTTTTTCCTCCCTTCCTATTGTTTTTTCCCCCTAAAACCAGTTCAACATGCAAGCCTATATCCCAGTATGCGGGTTTCTGCTTCCGGCATACATGCATCTATCACTATGGAAGCCCATATCCCACTATGCAGTACTATTCCTAGACAAGAAGAGGCGGTGGAGGGACGGCTCCGGCCTCTCTAAGTAAAAAGACATGAGTAATCTTTTGTGACTCCTAAAGTTTCATCTTTATCATTTTTTTTTTCTCTTGTCACTGCTAAACTTTTCCTCCAGTGTTCACTTTTTTTTCCAAAGTGGATGAATGTAGTAAATGTATAGAAATTTACTTACTCGGTCATGTTAGATGATAAAAAAGTGTGAATGACCGCCTCATCGTTCACCCCTAGAAGACCCTTCCCAGAAAATTTATATTCCTCCTTCTTCAGAGATGCCTACATTATAGTACACATGAATCACAATAAGAAGAAAATAAGTAAACTAACTTTCTAACAGTCCACTTACCATTGTCCCTTCAGAAATAACCCTCTTCGGTCCAGCAGTCCTCTTCTTCTTAAACATACGCAAAGATTTAGTCTTTCCCTTATTCTCAACCTTAGCAGATGCTTCCAACTGTTCATGTAACGACCCGCCACCCTATAATCGGGGATCCGATTACTAAATGGGTACCGAATCATTAATTTGGGACCAAACCAGGATCTAGTAAGTCTGGGAAATAAATAATAAACTAAGCTAAACATTCACATCGCATTGACTTGAAATAAAAGTGCAGGAATTAAAATTATTACAATGCGACTCGATACAGCAAATAATTACATTCTCCAACAGAAGGAAATAATTAAACATACAGGCCAAAGATAAATAACAACTACATCGGGGCATACCCCGGAACAACCGCTGAAGGCACACCACACCCGGCCGCACACGCCGCTCTAAGTCTGCTGGGAGTCCTCACCTGAAAACCGCAGGGGTGAGTCTCAAGACAAGACTCAGTAGGGATCCTTCGATCCCCACTGCTCACGCACACACCCACAAGTGTAAAGTACAGCTAACAGAAAAGTAACAAGTGTGGTGGCAGGTACAATATCTAATTCTCTACGTGAGAACACATGCAGTCGAAATATAATAATCATGCACATTCTAAATCAACCGTTAGAAAACCCACAACTGCCGTCTCGATAGAACTCGCCGACCGTACAAACAACGGTGGGAAAAACCTCGACCCGCTGAGACCAAGGAGTAGCCCTTCGGATAGCACGCTCGCTACTCCGGCCCAACCGGCTCAGGTGACTACCCCTTCCCTCAGCATGAGTGACTCTCCGAATGTACCACTCCGACACCGGTACTAGCTGACCCCGGGGTTCACCAGGTGACCCTCTCTCACTAGGCGTCACCCCGCCCACGCCCCCACCGGCGCTGTGCTCACGCCCCCACCAGCACAGGGTGATAAAGTGCTACAATGTCACTCCAGGTCCACAGTAACTGAAAACCCAACACAGTGCGATCCGGTCACGTGAAAAGCCCGCGATCGCATAACACACATAGAACCATCCGATCATGAGGAATCCATCTCTATCGGGTGCATTAAAACATGTGCTAACCAACTATCTAGCAGTATGAACACGTTTTACTGGCATGAATTAGTGGGATTCTGTCTTGAATCGCGTCGACCGAGGTCGACGCCATTCAAGCTCCATGTATAGGTTCATATAAATCAGTCTTCAGAATCTGACTTTAAAAGGCGTCGACACCAGAGGACGTCGTTTAAAAGGCGTCGACATCCCCAGACGCCATTCAACACGGAAATCTGGAAATTCCAAGACCTTTACTCAGGGGATTTTCTGCCTTAAAAGGCGTCGTGGGTGCCTGACACCATTCAAAAATGCGTCGTTCACCCATGACGTCTTTTAAGCTATGAATTCCTGACCTGGCAGACTGCCTGTCAGGCGATTCCTGTCTAAAAGGCGTCGTGATGGCCCGACGCCCTTCAAAAAGGCGTCGTCCATGCACGACGTCTTTCAAGCCCAGGAGCCAGGATCGCCCTAAGCCCGAGGGCTCCCTTTCCAACCCCAAACAAACCCAAAATGGAGGGAAGAAGAGGAACAATACCATCCATAGGCAATACATTCGTGGAAATCCCCCTTATCATCAAATGAACTCCTAAACATGCTCATTCTAACCCCCAAATCAAAGATCTACCACATGCATAAACGAGGAAAAACATGATTTTAATCACGATGCTATGGGGAACGTCACCCTACCGGACACTCGAACGCCTCCGAGCTTCAAGCCGTCCGCCTGTCTCTCCCCACGCCGCCGCCGGTACCGCCGAGGTCGTCCTAGCCCCACCGTGACGTCGGCCGCCGTCCGGAGAGCAGAACGTCGCAGTGGAAGTGGGGGTGGTAGGGGTAGGAGCCAGGTAGAGGATGGAGTGGAGGGAGAGGCGAAATGGTGTAAGGAAAAGAGGGAGGAGGAGGGGGTCGCCGCCGGTCGCCGGAGGAGAAGGAGAGAAGGAGAGTAGGAGAAAATGAGGGAAAGAAGGAGGGCTCGCGGGGTTAACCAGAAACTGGCTAAAACGCGTCGACATGCACGGACGCCTATCAGGTGACATGACGGCCGCTTTGACAAGATTTTGAAACGCGTCGTCCTACACAGACGCCATTCAGACAACTTGTCAGGGCCGTACTCTGACACTCCCAGAGTCGCAGTCTGAAAGGCGTCGACCCACACGGACGCCGATCAGACGACCTGACAGGGTCGTACTCTCGCGGCCCAAGGTCAGTCCACGTGGCACCCACGTGGCAGAACCTGAAACGCGTCTGCCACGGTGGACGCCGTTTAAAACGCGTCTCGAGGTCCTGACGCGATTCGACTCAGAACCTCCGCCCCTCACAAGGGCTAGAACAACGGGGGTCCGACCCGAAAACCGGATCCGAAAGTCTCGATCCTTACAGTTCATGAAGGTGCTCTCCCGATTCCGTACCAACGCTTGTAGCCCCGTCGTGGAGGTCCCCTTCCTCTTCTTGCCGTTGTATCCCTGCATGTTCTCCCTCCTCAACTGCAGCACCCATTGTAGGCACCTCCCCCTTCCCATGTTCATGACCCAAAGCCCTTACTTGTGCGAAAAGAGCATCAACTTTGCTCTCCAAACGATTAAATCGGGCATCTATTTGTTTTCGAACCTCCATCAACTCCCTTGCATGCTTCTCATCTAGACATTTGACCATGTCAACAAGCGCCATAACTTGGCGTGTCAATGTATCGATGGCATTAGAGGTGGCTGGCTCCTCCCTTCTGCTTTCTTCCCCCATCCCAAGGAGCCACCTTTCAGCGGGCTCCACTTCCAATTTCTCAACAACCTGTTTGAAAGTATTTAGATCACGTTGTTACTAAGAAAAAAGATAACATCAATGTACGTGGATTTAGTCACATTTCATGGGTGAATATTACCTGATTTGTTCTCAAGGTGGCTGCTGTCCACGCAAATTTTCGTACATTCATGGATGGCCACCGAAATAAACGGGGAACTGCAGACCTGTTTAGTGGCTGCCGGATGTAGGTATGCTCCAGAAACCACACCTACAAATACGTGCAAAATGAGTTAAAATATATTATATGATATGTAAAATGATACAACATCAAATACAAAGAATAGTAAAACTAATAGAATACATACCGCTAAGGCAGCTGAGCAACCATACAAGAATATATTCCCCGTTGGTTCACCTCCCCCACGACTTCTCTTTCCTACAGTTTTCTTGCCACTCCTCTTGTCCTTTACTGCACGTACCAAGACATCAAATTTGTGCATGATGAGTTGATGAAATGCCACTGCCCAGGAATATTTACTAAGTGACTGTAGGTCATCCAAATAATGCAGTAGCTGACGGGGGCATCTATGCTGAGTTACTGGACACAAAAATGTAGAGAACAGTAGGAGTATCCACAGCCGTACTGTGTCGGCTACATCTACCTCATCATCGGAGCCTACAAGACTGTGAATTAGCTCCCGTATGATCTTTCTCTCGAACACTACTTTCTCGCAAAAACGTTCCCGAAGTCGGGAAGGCTGATCCTTTGAGCGGTAATGGTGCACTTCAACGCCTGTGCATGGTACTCCCAAAATCAAAGCGACATCTTGGGGGGAGAATGTGACCACCGTTGTACCAAGGACAAAGTCACACCCTCCCTGAAAGGCATCTATTATTTGCTCTAGGAAATAGAAAGGGAACGATGTGGGAGGCCGGTTGTACATGAATGGCACAAATGGAGTTTGGCACATCAAACTCCTGTGGCAATCTCTAAAGCCCAAGGCATCGCGGTCATCCACGTATGCTGTTAAAGAGCATCGGGCTAGCAAAATTTGTCCCCGTCCACCTGTGTTACCAATGAAGAAATAATTAGTCCTAAATATCATGAATGAAATACTATAAGGAAACAACAACAATTACTTTACAAATATAGAACTTAAATGACAAATAGCAGATTTGCTGCATAGACTTCGGAATCAGTTGACAAATCTCAGTTTTCACTCACAAATACGGGATAAGATTGACAAATAAATGTTGCTGTGGACGATTACAAGTTAACAATTACAAGTTCGGGAACGGAATTAGAACTTAGAACCATGTTCACTGGCTGTTAACTAAGTGCAACATCCATTCCACGTGCACAATCATGTTTTAAACAAAATGAACTATGCAACAATTTGAGAACCAAATGAAAATACAGAAAACTACAAACACGTGATTAAAAGAATATGACAATTTATGAGGCATTGAACTGTATAAAAAATAAAGTGTAAAAATATTTACTATGGCCTAAAACCGACTGCCGGTGTACAACATGATTGTGCAGCAAATCATAGTCAATGGAAGAAGGTGTGTCTGCACGTAGGGTGGAACGATAGTACATGACCAGTTATCCAACGAATGTAATGGTAATCAGAAGGGTGTATTGATTAGTTCCTTCCCATGTCATTCCACTATTGAGCAAAATAAGAGTGTTGGAAGTGTGCCATATAAATGCAAAGGACAGATTAATTTTCCCATGTCCTTCCTATGCGTAGCCTTTGTTCAAGTTAAAAAAATTAATCTTTTTTTAGAATTTCATAGTTTATCATGCACTGTACCAATATGGCAAGCAATAGGCATGAGAAAGAAAATAAAAGGAAATGTTGAAATCAAAAGTCATCCTTACATCTTACCCATAAACCAGCTGTCCAAAGATGGCACAACAGTACTATAATCTCCTATACCACTGACTACCTAAAGAATGAATGCTGAAATTGCTTTCTACCAATTCTTTTTGGCCCAAAGAATGTGCATGTTCTCTCTTAAAAATTTTGGGGTACAACATAGTATAAATAACATCATTTTCCCACTCGCCTTGTTGAAGGAATATGGCCTCAGGTTAAAAACCATTTTAAACTTAATGGCATCTATGAATGTGCACATTCAACATATACGAGAAATGGCCAAGATTGATGACCAATTTAAGAGGGGGTGTATTGTTGAAATAAAATTGGCAGTGCAATCTATAACATTGGGAGCAAGCTACCTTTTTTTATATAAAGTATGCAAGTTGTTTTTAAGATTGCTGCTTATCCTTTGTTAAGTTGTTCATAGGTATTACCTTGCCCACATGATTTGTGAGCCATGGACATGAGCCATGGACATGGATGTTTTGTGTTTATACAAACATGTAACTGGGTACAACATAATTTTGGAAAGAAAACATCACAGTACAAGAGATATACAAAGTTAAATATATTTGTATGTACACATCTATCTAGAAGAATATGATCAATTGAAACTTGTCCAAAACATAGAAATGATAAGTATGATATTAATAAGTTTATTGAATCTTACTTAATGTTTAAACAAGTGTTTGAAAAAGATGAAGTGGTCATCTAAAATCGTAAATGGAGCATGAACATGTATATTCAAGACTTCTGTTGTGTCCTAGTGTCCAATATGGCACATGGTGATTTGCAAAGAACAAATTTTTTGTTTCTTGGGTGATAGGTATCTCACCTATCTTATTAAAAAAAAAATCAATGTGAAATTCAATCAGGGGGAGGGACAAGTAATATGCTTATAATAGGTGGGCACAATGTAAGTTGGAAATAACACATGTAATTTTTTCTTTCTTGGGGGATAAGTATTTGACTTATCATTTTTGGATTATTAAAAAAAAAAAAAACCTCTTCACCATGTGGTTGTCAGGAAAAATAGATAATGTGAAATTAAACCAACGGAAGAGGCATCTAATATGCTTATGATAGGTGGCCACAGGGTGGGTTGGACAAAATAGATGTAATATTTTCTTTCTCAGGTGATAGATCTCTCACGGATCATTTGTTTATTCGTTATTTTTTTTTAAAAAAAATAACTTCACCATGTGGTTATCAGGAATGTCGTGATCAGGAATGTTAGACAATGTGAAATCAAATCAGGGAGAGAGGCAAGTAATATGTTTGTGATAGGTGACCACGGGGTAGGTTGGGTGGGTTGGACACAGATAATGTCAACATCCACAAATTAAGATTGACAAATAAAGGATATGATGGACAAACAAAAGTTAATGTTCACACAGACAGAATGTAAAAATTATCAAAAAATTGTTGACATGTTAACATTGACAAATCCAAGTTAATATTGACAAACTCAAGTTTAATTCACAAATACATGTTAACATTAACAAATAAATATCTCTATGAACGAATACAAGTAAACATTCACACACGCAGATTAAGATTGACAATTACATATGTTCATTCACATATCCAAGTTAAGATCCACAAATACATATTAAGAATGACAAGTTCAGGTTGACATTGACAATCGTCAGACAACGTAGAAGAAATTAAAAAGTTTACAGTATCACATTGTAAGTTAAACAAGAGGAGGCATGTATTGTAGTCAAGCTCTTTATTACCATCAGGCATACTCATGTAAGGTGAGGTGGGAAGGATGTTGACTGGTGGAGGTTTGAGGGGAAAGAGAGGCAGGTCAAGTGATGCGCAGGAGAGAGACGATGACTCATGTAGGATGCACAAGCATTTATTCCTGGTGATCACAAGTTCTGAGACCAAAGTTGACTTATGAGGATATGAATATCCTTAGTAAACTCTGCCTTTTGCGGTAAATTGATCATACATTCGAGAGCTTGTCTAAGTTAGATGTGTCTTGAGGCTCAGTTCGTATGTCATTGGAAAATGTATAAGATTTTATGTCAACTTGTATGTCCTATTTGTTCTTTCTTCTTTTTTTCCCTTTTAACAAAGGTTTACTTTTTATTTTACTGTCTACTTTGTAACTCAATGGGCTTCCTTAATACTAACTTCTGGAACAGTGACAAGAAGAAAGAAAAATGCGGAAGTGGATGAGCGGATCTATTGAAAACGACGGAACATGCGGAGAGGTGGACTTAGGAGATCTAGGAGTAAAAAATTACAAAGAATAATGTACAGAAAAATCAAAGAACAAAATGTGTCTTCAAAATGATACCAGTAGAAGACATAATGGCATTTGATATGAAATTTACCAACTTGTAAGAAGGGAGAAAATAAATAAATATTTCAGTTCCTACCTGACGTAGTGGATGTGGACTCTGGTCGGCTAGCGTCAGAGGTGGCCATCCTCTGCTCGGTAATAACCTTCTTGCGAATGACTTTCTTGCCCTTTGGAGGGATCACCGCTGTCCCCTTCTTTTTTCCCATACTTGTTATGAAATGTTCTGCAAAACAGTGACACATGAGGAAGACCAATGATGACAAAAACTAAATATGATTGAGGAACATTGACATTGCCACTCTCCCTGATTCGTGCTCTGGTGGGATCCTTCTTGCAGGTATACAAGTTGCTGATCAAACCACTGACCAGAAGATGGGGTTGCCGCTTCACGACCAGCACGAGATAGGAGGGGGGACCTCGCGCGAACAAATGAAATTCTTTGAGGACAGTGGCCGTTGGAAGGAAATCCAGTGTGGGAGAAAAAGATGACAGAGGAAGAAGGGGCATGACAGAGAGATGGCACAAGAGAGATAGGAAAGAAAGGAAAAAAAGTGAAGGAGAAATACCCGGTCGTTACCGCCACTCGCTTCACCTCCGCTACCAGCCGCCCCTCCGCTTCCGGCCGCCCGCTTCACCTCCGCTACCAGCCGCCCCTCCGCTTCCGGCCGCCCGCTTCACCTCTGCTCTCCTTCGCTCTCCTCCGCTTCGGGCCGTTTCAACGCCGCAGGTTACAGCCGCCGGAGCAGAGGAGACGCGAAACGGGCCAGGGTATGTCAGCGACGCAGGTTCACGCGACCGCGACGGAGGTCCGCTTCACCTTCGCTTCCTCCGCTCTCTTCCGCTTCCGGCCGCGTCCCTCCTCTGGCTTCGTTGTTTCCCGCGTGGATGGCGATGGGTGGGAAAATGACATTTTGGGTAGAAAATATTCAAACGCTCCGTAAATTTCAAACGGACAGGACGGGTACTCATTACGGTGCGGGATTTGACGGGGGCGGATCCGGGCAGGCGATTGGGGCAGTGGGTGTCCGATGTCAGCATTCCCAGCTGGCCTTCAACGCCACGTGGTCCAACCGCACCCAGTTGTGCGTTGTGACTGGGCGTTGCTGCACACCCAGTTGTGCAGCTAGCATTTCCCTATATATATATATAGAGGACGGCCTCTTTCTCTTTATTAATCATAGGCAGCCATCCATCTGGGGGTGCACATGAGCCGAATTTAGTTTTACTCTCAAATTTGATTTGACTAATTTTAGTCAAGCGCAAGTTTAAATGAGTAACTATGATAATTATTCAAATTTGACTTATTTAAATATTATACATATTCGAGTAAAAATAAGTATCAAGTAGTTTATGAACACAATGAAATCTATGATAAATTTATAAACTTGAGCCAAAATGCAGTGAGTACCAATCAGTTTACGCTCAGTTATTAAAAAAATCATAAAATATTAAATATTATTAACTAAGTTTCCTCGTAAATAAAATAATCAACTAAGTACTTAAAAGCTATTTTAATGAGTAGTTAAGTGCTTAATAAGTATGTAGATGAACTCTTAAGGAATACTGAAATAAATTCTTAGTGAGTACTTAACGAAGCTTATTCAGTAACATAATGGAACCAAAGTTGACTTGTTTAATGAACTGAATGTTAAATGTTTATTCAAATTTATTTATTTAGTTTAACAAACAAGCCAAAACAAACTAATAAGTATTAACAAGTCCCTTCATTAGGGATACCGGTGGGCAGGGGTGCAAACGAGCCGAATAACTAGGATGGTTGTTCAAGTTTGACTCGTTTAGATTTTAAACAAATTCGAGTATGAGTATCAAGTAGTTGGTAAATTTAATGAATCAATTATACATTTAATTCAATTTTTAAAATTTAAATATATAAACAGATTAAACCATGGTGAGTAATAAGTTATTTGTACCTTAGTTATTTGATAATTTTTTTTACAAGATATTAATATCTTATTAACTAACTTTATTTATAAATAAAATAAGTAAATGAGTACTCAAAAGAGATCTCAATGAGTACTTAAACCAGTCTTTAGTGAGTATTAAAACGGACTCTTAATGAGTTCTTAAGCGAACTTATTCACGAGTATAATTGAGCCGAGTTCACTTGTTTTCAAATTTGACTCATTTATTTAACGGAATTTAATTTTTTTATTTTAATTCATTTATTTAATTTAATAAACAAAATTAATAAGTTCTTATCGAGTAGCCTTACCAGCCATTCATCTACCTCGTTTGCAGCCCTGCTGGTGGGTTTGCAGCGCTACTTCTTTCCGAGCTGTACAAAGGCCCCGCCGCCGGGGCGAGGTCGTCGGACACGAACCTGCTCCAGAGCCAGTGCGCCTTCCACACGCGGGCCATCTCCTCCAGCGGCACGCCCTTCGTCTCCGGCATGAACGAGTAGACGAAGGCGGTCATCAGCTCCACCCACCCCGCGAAGAAGTAGAAGAGCCCGAACTTGAGCCGGCAGAGCAGCGCCAGGAACACCTGCGCTATTACGAAGGTGACGCGCATGCTCGTCGCCACCGTGATGGACAGCCCCGCCGAGCGCACCTCCAGCGATAACACCTCCGATGGCACCAGGTTCCCCATCGGCCCCCACGACCACGCGAACCCCGCCACGTACGCGCAGATCAGGACCACCACCGCGGCCGCCGTCGCCCTATCGAACCTGCCCTCCCCGCTCACCCCGAACTCCTTCCATATCAACGTCCCCACCAGCATCTGCGCCGGGCCAACGACGCGTTGTGAGGCAAAAGAACAAGTTGTTCCACGAAATTCCCCAACGGGAAGCAGAAAAGTGGAAATATGTTCGACGAAATGCCGCAGAAGTGTATGGACTGTAGTGGAAGTAATGTCACCTGGCAGATGAACATCTGGATGCCGCCCTCGAGGAAGAGCACCCGCCGGCCGGCGCGATCGGCGTAGTAAATGGAGACGAAGGTGGCGAAGACGTTAACGAGGCCCGTGATGACGGCGGACATGAGCGCGCCGTTGTCACTGAAGCCGATGGTCCTGCAGAGGACTGGCGCATAGAACCCGATGACGTTAATGCCAGTAAGCTGCTGGAAAGCGGGGATGAGGAGGGCCATGGTGAGCTGGGGTCGGTACCGGCGCTCGACGATGTTCTTCCAGGGGTGCTTCACCTGCCTGGACTGGTTGCTGGCGGCCACCAGGTCCTGGAACTCGAGGTCGACGGCATCGGTGCCGTGAATCTTGCGGAGCATTTCGCGGGCGCGGTCGGGCTTGCCACGGTCGATGAGTGATGATGGCAGCAGGGGCGGCGGCGCCTCCCAGGCTGAGGCGCCAGCCCCACCCGCCCTTGATCTTGGCGGCGCCGTAGTTCACCAGGTTGGCCACGAATATGCCGACGGTGAGCATCAGCTGGAAGCCGATGTTGAGCGTGCCGCGGTACCGGGCTGGCGCCATCTCCGACAGGTACACCGGCACTGACTGCAGCCAAATGATCAGCTTTAACGGCACGTCTCTTCTGATGCATTTAGCTCCTAGAATGCCTCGTCTCTCTTGAATCTCTCATTTTCTCTGCTCCTTCCATAATTTTTGCACATGTTATTTTGCAAAAAATTGTTGACCCTATGCGTACGTTTTAAAAGGTCGTTTGGTTTGTGGTAAAATATTACAAAATATGATAAAAATATTAGAAAAGGTCTTCCTCCTATGTTTGCAGTGCTGTAAATTATTTATCAATATTTTTCACGTACTTAGAGTAATATAGATTGTTGGATTTTAAAAGTATATTGGCTCACATGGTACAGAGGCATAGAAACGGGCGAAATTTAATCCAACATCAAAGGTTGAGAAAAGTAACTTTACACTTATCTCAGTCTGCAACATCTTCATCCCACTCGAGGTTCTCCAACGCTAGAAATAATGGAGTGGAAGGCCCAAGTCAAGGAGGCCGTCGCCAAGCCCAACGGGCACTCAGAACTCCGCCCTCACTCCAGAAGTGAGCGATAGATCCAAAGAGAGGTGGATCAAAGGCTCACCCAACGTGAGCATCGCATGGCAGAATTAAAACGGCGGTTTGAAGATTTATTCCACAGAAACCGAGGGTAAGGACACTCTCTGGGATAAATTTATATATCTCCGTTCCTCGTTTGGCATTGCAAAAAATCACGAGGATAAGAAGGGTTAAGGGGGATAGGGATAAGGGAGCTTAACCCTATTTTTGTAGTTAGATATGGGGATAACTTATTCCACCAAAAAGGTGGAATGACTTATCCTCGTCCCTTAACCTCATTGTTATCCTCATTTGTCCCTTCTCTTGGTTCATAAAATAATAATATATTTAACTCTAATAATTATTTTATTACTATCTAATGACGTTAAATATATTATTAAATAAAATTCTTAATCAAATCGATACTACCTACAGAATATATTATTATATTTATCTTATATATCATTATCTTTAAATAGTGCTAATAAGTATTTTAATATATTATTATATATAATATAATATCATATATTATTATCTTAAATTAGTATTTGTACTTAAATTATTAGTATTAGTACTAATAAGTATTAGTATTACATTGTATTCTTAAAATAGTAATATAATTAACTCTAATAACAACTTTATTACTAGTTAATGACATTATGTCATTAAATAGAAATCTGAATCAAGCCAATACGGATGGAATATATTATTATATTAAATAATAGTAATAAGCATATTTAATATATTATTATACATAATATAATAATATATATTATTATCTTAGATAGTACTAATAAGTTTTTTAATATATTATTATATATTATATAATAACATATATTATTATCTTAAATTAATATTAATACTTATATTAGTAATATTAGTACTTACATACTAATATTAGTATTAATAAGCATTAGTACTACATTGGATTTATAAAATAATATACTTAAATTCAATAACGGCTTCATTACTAGCTAATGACATAATGTGTACTTTAATATATACTTAAATTCAATAATACTTAAAATAATATATATAATACTTAAATAAATTTATAAACATCTTTAATATATTTTATATGTCATATAATAATATACATTATTATTTTAAATAACACTAATAAATATTTTAATATATTATTATATAATATAATACATATATTATTATCTTAGATTAGTATTAGTATTTACATACTAGTATTAGTACTAATAGACATTAGTATTACATCGGATTTATAAAATAATAATATAATTAACTTTAATAATGGTTCATTTACTATATTGAATAATACTATTAAGTATATTTAATATATTATTATATTATAATTATATGTTAATTATGTGTAGTATAAATTGAGTGCCTTTAAAATATAATTTAATTCAATAACTTGAATTAAGTATGTTTAGTGTATCATGATATGAGTAATAAAAAATAAAAAAATATTTACACTTAATATACTACATATATATTGAATATATAGTTATATTACGTAAAATAATATAATATCCATATTACTTTAGATTAGAAAGTAGTAATGTCTTTTTTACAACTTATCTTTCGTACTGTACTCATTTTCATCAAATAGAGAATAGGATTAACTTTTTTCTTATCCCTTCACATATCAAACACATCATAGAATAAGGATAGGGATAAATTAATCTAGGTTAATTTATTCCCATTCTTCCTTTTTTCTATCCCGATATCAAACAAGACCTGAAAGATTAACCTAGGCAAAAACCAGGGCCCTCTAACCACCTTCTCTTAATCTCTGTAGGATGGGGACGTCTAGAAGATCCACGTGGCTGGCTGAGAGCTCCACGTGTTCTCTCCCTATCCACCCATTAGTCCATCGTAGACACAGTATCTATTTCCCATATATGTAGTTTCAGTTTGCAGTTTGGAACCGTTGAAAATTAAAATTGAAAATTTTAGAACAAACGATTGTAAAGATAAAAGTTCTATTTTTGTCAATATTAAAATTGATGATTTAAAAATAGGCATTGTATAATAGTTTATGATGCAAATGACATTTAGATTATCTTATTGTCCTTCGGTGACCTTCCTGTCCAGAAGAGCGATGTCAGATGGACCAGACATATGGGTTTGGCGTGTCAACAGGTCGGGTCTAGCCCAATCTAACATCAGCTTGGCCCGCCCCGTGGTTTGGCCTGGCCCAGCCTGGCCGGACCCACATATCCTTTGCAATGCCCGTGGGGGCCAAGCGAGGCCCAACTTTCTCTCCCTTCACGCCCTTCGGTGGAGAAACGTTCTCCTATAAGGTCTACCCCCATGCCCTACTGTCGTCGCCCCTCGCCAGAGGATCCTCCAACCGCCTGCCTCCGCTTGCCTTCCTCAACTGTCTCCTGCCATTGCCTCCACCGGAGACCCCTCCCCCAAGCTTCTCTTGCTCTTGCCTCCGCCGGAGGCCACCTCCCCCAACCTGCGCATGCTGGTGATGAAGACCACCACAAGACAGCAGACCTTTTGCAACGTGCTCCACAATCTGCAGATCCAGAGCAGGAATCCCCTCCTCATCAGGGCCTCTCTTACCGTAGCATGCCACAGTCTCCTCCCACAAGAGGCTGTGCAATGTGCAAACAGAGAGTGAAAGAAAGAGACAAAGAGACCTAGGTAGAGAGAGAGAGAGAGAGATAACGCCCTGTGCATGCTGACTGCTTGAGGCCAGGGAGGACGAGGTCGGGGAGGGCATTTGTGCACCAGCGTTCACAATGATGGAGAGGTGATCTCGCGAGGGAACCAGGACATAGCGGATGGCCTCAGCAACGGTGCAGCCCGGGGGATCTCGGTGCCATTGATGGTGGCTGTGTCGAGGTGGCGATCATGGGGGCGGCCGTGGTTGCCGGTGTACGTGCCTAGTAGGGGCACTGTGCTGCCCCAGCTCCATCGTGAAGCAGAGGCGGCGGCGGTGGTGAATAGGCTATGCGGTTGGTTCTGAGAGAGTAAGGCTTGCGGGTTGGCGGGCTTACCCCGTGGACCCTTTCGTTAGCCCGAATTTGGCCCGTGTGCTCAATATGTCATCCTGATGCTCAGCCCATGGTTGACCTGACCCAGAAGCCAGTGTGTTGGCCCGGCCCGTTGATAGCCCTAATATGGATGCTATCCAGACGCACCCGTTATTGTCACTAAAACTCTGAAAATGTTACAATATATGATCTGAGGGACATACACTAGTGTAGTTAAGTGTTGACATGGACATAGATGTTTGATATGATAAATTTGTGAAAATAAAATACATGGACATGGAAATAGATAAAATTATATATAATAATATATATAAATATTTATAAATAATAAAAATATGATTAAGTTTGTTGTCGAGGCAATTACTGTCGGACTCTTGAGATGGAATCCGAAAACCAGTAGGCGACTGAGAGCCGAGGGGGATACGAGCCAAGAACGAGTTGGGGATGAAGGCAGAAGCTCCTACAGGAAGAAAGAACCAGTCAGGAAGGATCCCAGGTCTCGGTCCAGGAGAACCCCCTCCGATGGTTAAATTAGCATGAGACTTAATGAAAACTTTAGTATTAAGAGAGAGATGGAAGCTTAATAGTGTGTGTACCTTTACTGCAACGAATAGTGTTCTTTTTATAGTGGGAGATGAGGGTTCCTTTCTAGTGGCAGTCGATGTAGGACTATTCATAGGAGTTTAAGATGAAATCCCGAGAATATCTTAAGTGCCAGTAAGCCGGAGGCCTATAAGTAGTTGACTGAGTTGGGCCGGACCTATGTCGGCCCTATTGGGTTCTCGGGTTTCTCCGGATCTCTCGCGCAGCAGAAATAAAAAATAAAATAGAGATCCGTTCCCGTTTCGAAAAATCTAAAAACACGATAATCGAATTATCGGTTCTTACCGTGCGCGGATTCGAATCTGCAACCGTTTGGTTCCGTCGGTACTACACCGCAAGCTGCGCAAGCACCCGGCCTCTAGCGAAGTCTATGCGATCCTCCTCGCGACGGATATCCTCACGTTCCTTGTTTTTCGCAGCCCACGAAACCTCCACTGGTCGCCGCAACGTGTGGACGATTTTCTGTCGAACGGGAGTCGGAGAAGCGGCGGAGCAGATCCGGATCTGTCTGGGACGCCAAAGAGAGAGAGAAACAAAGGAGGGGCGGCTAGGGTTAGTAGCAGCTTGGCCTACTTAGCCCGTTCGTTATGTTTTATACTAACCGCGCGGTTTTTCATAAAAACCCCCGGTTTATATAAAACCCACTTATTTATCTATTGCCTTGAGAATCATTTGCGTGTGACCCTCTAGGTCCAATTACCAGTCCAGTTAATAGCCCAATAAGTCCAGTGACTCTTCACTGGCTTTATTAATCAATTAATAATTCTTTATTAATTAATTAATCAATCGAATTGATGTCGCACATCAAATTCGACTGGACCTCCGATTACGTTGGGTGCCAAGCAACACCGCGTGAAGCCGGAAGGTATCGGGGTTAAGTAATCCACTCTTGGAACCTTTCCGCCGATAGTTACCGCGTGGATATAATCCTTCATTCGTACAATACTCTCGAGTCAACTCAGGGTATGGCGTGCTGTCAAACCCTAACTGGTCGACTCACTTGGATTGGATGCTACCGATGAATATCGGAAAACACCTTTCCTGATATTATCGTCTGCCCTGGCCAGAGACTTCCTCACATCCTTCCTAGAACATTCTCTCTCTAAGTACCGAGAGCGAATGATTCTTTATTGACACACAATTCCCTTCGACGGTATTCCGCTGTACCCAATCCTTAGCGTTTTAGAATTCCGTGGCTAGAGATTCGTAAACCAAGGTCAAAGCACAGAAGTCCACCGACAAGGTGTCTTTGGTGTCCCAGGTCCAAGGACCATTGATCGTTCCAAATTGTGCGTCGTTAAACACTCATGAAAACGTTCAATCTAAATTTATCCGGCTCACTCAAATCAGATTTTGAAAATTAATAGTGGTGAGTCTGAGTCGAACCACAGGGAGATAGAATTTTAATTTTGAAAACTTTGGAGTTTAGTTACTCTAAAAATAAATGAAACTTTAAGTAAACTAATTACTTATTTAAACTAGAATTAAATTAACTAATGTTACTAAAAATATAATTACATAAATTAAACTTAAACAAATCTCTTTTTCTTTTTTTTTCTTTTCTTAAATTAAACACAATCACAATTGGAGAATAAATACAACTAAGAAATTATAACAACAAAATAAAAACTATTGTTTAATTGTGTAAACCATTAATTATTATAAATCAAATAACCTAATAAAACATCAATAACTAATAAAACAACAACTAATCAAGAACTAAACCTAATTAAATAACCAATAACTAATTAAACAACACCTAAACATCAAATAGCTAACAACTGCCCCTAACTTGATTGTGTAAACTAATACTATACTAGTAGGGGGGATAAAGAAAGAACAAAGCAACAGCGGCAGCTTCTGTGGGTTTGCCGGCTGGTTCAGTTGGACTTGAAGCGGTGCTGGCTTCATGCGCTGGAAAGAAGATCTTGCTGGTATGCAGGCTGGTTCAATGTTGGCCGAGTAGGGGCAAGGTGCATGGAGGAACTTGGAGCTGCTGCTGCCGGTGTACGTGGGCAGGTGCTGGCTGGGCAGGAGGAAGCTTGCATGCAGCTGGCTACATGGAGGATGCAGCTTGGAGGAGGCACAGAGGCGCTGGAGGAAGCCTGATGTTGGAGGAAGCAGCTGGATGGTGCGTGGAGGGATTGCTTCACCGGGCTGCATGCAGGTTGATGCTTGGGTGTGAACGCGTGTTTTAGCAGCTTGCAGGCGGCTGGGCAGCGCGTGGAGAGCGCTGGCTGCTGAGCTTGAGATGCTGGCATGCAAGCGCTGTCGGCTACGTGCAGGTGTGCTGGTTGGCGTGGATGGCTGCGCTGGTGTGCGTGGAGGAGTTGGTGGATGGTGCGTGCAGTGAAACCGGCTTCAAGCTGGAACTTGTTGGCGTGCAGGGTAATACGTGGGAGCTGGTGGAGCCGTTGGAGGTGCAGCCGGCATGCATGCGTGGAGGATGCTTGGGAGTTGCAGCAGCTGGTGGATGGAGGTGCACGAGCTTGCTGGCTTGCGCTTGCTGGCCGAGTAGGTGGAGAGCTCGCCGGGGAGAGAGAGAATCGTGGAGAGTAAGAGGCTGCTGGAGAGAGGTTGCGGGTGAGAGGAATAGAAGAGAGAGAGCAAGAGAAACCGAGGGAGAAAGACAGAGGAGAAAGAAGCTGTGGAGGGGGTTGCTGGGAATTGGTGAAGGAGGAGGGAATCCGAGAGAGAGAAAGAGACTTGCTGCTGGGAATTTTGGGTTAGAAGAGAAGAGGGAGAGGTTGTAGAAGAAAAACCGAGAGAGAAAGGTGTGGTCTACCGGGAGAGAAGAGAGAGAGAGAAAGAGAGGAACCGAGAGAGGGAGAACCGGAGAGAAATAGAAATCAGAGAAGAGGGAGAGCCGGAGAGATTGCTGGGAATTCGAGAGAAAGAAGGAGAAGGAGAAGCCAAGAGAGAGAGGCTTGTGGAAGAGGGGTGAGGCTCGGAATTAGAGAAGGAGGGCTGTGGGAGAGAAAGGTTACGGAGGAGGAGAGACTAGGAAAATAGAGAGAGTTGTGGGAGGTTTTATAGAGAGGAAGAGAGAGTCGGAATTGGGGAAGGAAAGAGATTAAAAGAGAGGAAAAGGAAACCGGGGGAGGATTCGGAATTGGAGAGAGAATTTCTAAAAAGAGAGAGAGGGTTTTAATAAAAAAATGAAGGGATGTGGTTGGAAAATTGGAGAGAAGGAAGGAAATAGAGGGTTTTGGGAAACTCCAGAGAAAGAAGGAATCAAATTGCATTTTTACCCCTGCTTTATTTGAAATCCGAACACTAGACTTTCCCTAAATTTTCGGAAACTCCACTAGCTGCACTGCATCATCGGCATGTCTGTTCACATAAAATAAATATAAATTAGCGCATTATCATAAAAATATCATCATATTTATTCATTTCGTCTCGGTTTTGTCGAAAAACCGCAAATGCGCTATACTCCTTGAATCACATGAAATGACGATGTTTTAAAGTCAGAATTTGATGAAATTGCTACCGTTGGACTTGTTACACAATTATCTATCATTTCATGCTATTTTGCAGATAAAAACATGAGCACGATGCATATGATTGCCTTTAAATGATCAATTTAACACTTTATCACACCCCCCAACTTACTCATTGCTAGTCCCTTAGCAATGCAAATAAGGAAAAGTTAGGACAAACAATGAATAATCATACTTCATTTGTAGTATCTTTCACAATCAATTTAAGTGGTAGCCGATTGGTTAAGCTAAAAGTTTTCATATCCCACAATATTTTGATTCACGATAGGTGATTGTGCATGAAAATTGGCACGCTTAGAACTCGTTTCCGACCTCTCTGATATATTCTTGCCTTTACTACCCTTTAGATAAGACTACCTGGGGAGGATAAGAGAATAAAAGATTTCCCGATCAGTCAGTGAGGACCATTTTTCAGTTCCCGTCCCAACTCAGCACTTTTCACGACTTGGTCATATTTTTGGTACGATGGACTTTTTAGTGTGACTTTTTTTTTTTTTAATTTCGTTGTACTTTTGCTTTTGAGAGTGCGTACTTTTTGCCACTCTCTTTGAATTGCCTGAGGGGAGGTGCGTACTTTTTGCCACCTACCTTCTTTTAGCTCTTTTAACGCCTTCTATTGTCTTTAGCGTTTACAGCTGTCCATTTTAAATGACCGTCTCTTTTAGAGTGCTGAGTGGGACAGTCCCCTATTACGGATTCTACATATTCCTTTCGTTCAACCCAAAAGAAAAATTAGAATAAGTAGTCTTATCCTTGAGGTTAATTCCAGCAATTCTATACTTTTAAGATCTTTTATTTATTCTAAGTTGCCATGTGTGTGTGAAAATCATCCTGCCGTGGATTTTTGTAAAGTGGGATATTTAAACTGTGAAGGTTTTTTAACCAATGTAACAACAAAAAAAAACTGATTGTTTAAGATTTACTTAATGAAACATGATTTTCATGCAATTTTCATAGGATGTGAAAAGAAGTTTTTGAAAGAATTTTTTTAAAAATTTGACCATTTTTCAGTGAAAGATATCAGTTTTCTTCAAAATATTTTCCAATAAATGCATATCAAATTGATTGTCCCACCCCCCAACTTGATTGACATTATCCTCAATGGCATAAAAGATATGAAAAACATGTAGCCAGACGAGACTTGTGAAGGAGAGAAACAACCTGTGATGAAGAAGATGCGACATACCCAAGGCGACTGCTGCTCAGAGACCTAAAAGGAAAAGAAATACAAAGACGGAAGTAAAATATTGGGTTGCCTCCCAATAAGCGCTAAGTTTATCGTCTTCAACCAGACGGAATGTGCACACTATCCAATGCCTACTAGCACAAATTTCAGTGCATGCATTTTGAAGTTTGTTGGTTGGAGTGCACTCAGCAATGCATGTAGCTGATGAGTCAGAATGTTATCATTGAGATTCCAAAGAAAAGAATTTTTCAACATGGTCAATAGGATATTGGTTCTACTTGATTTATAGGTCATGTCAACCACGTACCCCACTTCTTTTCCTTGATTGAACTGAAGCATTTGATCCCCTAGAAAAATATCAGAAATTCCCAAAATGATGGGACATTGATTCAATGTAGGGGATGATCCAATGTCGAAGATGAAGAAATCAACAAATATGTGGCTCCTATCCACCTGAATAAGAGTATCTTGGATCATGTCATGTGGCTGCTTAATGAAATGATCAATTGACTGCAAAGCAACCGACGTGCGCTTTAATTTGTGGATTTCAGATTTCTCAAATATAGAGACTGAGAACATGTTCAGTTTGGCCTCAAGTTTCAATAAAATCCAATAAAGATTGATGTTATCGATATTGAGTTGGGCAACACATTGAGTTTCTTTGAGAAAATGGCTATTGATGTGGACTTGGCCCAATTCCGTCACCTCCTTGAGTCGGGCCAGCTTTTGGAGGCTATTGGGCTTAGATTCTCTAACACTCGAGAAACGTATCATAGGTAGGTGAATATCTGGGCTCTCACTAGAATCCTTCTCGTCTCCTTCATCTCCCCCCAACTGACCCTCAATAGGCTCTTCTTGATGATTAGCTAAGTCTATGGCTTCAATTTTCTCTTGATGCAATTCTTCAAAATTATCCACTTTCTGATCTATTAGGAAGAGGAAATATTCAAGATCCGGACCATCATGTGTATTTAATTCCTCTGTGGGAAATAGAAAGTGTTCAAAGTCCATATCAATATCCAGCAAATCACTCATTTCTCCTTCTCCTTTTTCCTTCAAGCTCACCTCAAGAGAGATAGGTGTGATCATGACTTCACTTTGCTGGTTAGTCTGAGGGTTTTCCATCTTCTCTCTATCCACCGAGTATATATTTTCTAGAATATCCACTTTCTCTATTGGGAAGAAAAAATATTCGAGGTTCGGACTAGCATGCATATCGACTTCCACTGTGGGGAATATGAAGTGTTCAAAATCCGGATTAACCTCTAAAAGATCACTCACTTCCCCTTCTCCTTTTCTATCACTTAAGCTTTCCTCAGGACAAACAGGTATGATCATGGATGCATCTTGTTGACCAGTCTCAGGATTTTTCATAGATTGATTCATGCTAGCATTCCCTATTCTCACCTGATGCGACTCCGTAAGATTCTCTCCGTTTTCAAGATCAGGCATGATGTGATCATTGCCGGATTGAACGATGTCAAGTTGAATTTGTGAGTTGATTTGTTGGTCAAAATCAGGTGAAAAAGATTCCAGATTTTCAATGGGATTGCTAAGCACTTCTTCTAAATCCATTCTTAGATTAGTTTCAGTCAAACAGTCAACTAGGGCTTGCATTCTACCAATGGTTTGTTGTTGGGCCAAGACTATTTGTTCAAGTTGCATGAATTGATCATCATAAGGATGTTGATAACTAGGCTGATAATCAGACTGCGAAGAATAAGAATATGTCGAATAATCTGATTGGAAGCAAGGTGGACAAGAGCTTGTAGACAATGAGTAATCAGAGTGTCCATGATTGTGGGCCAAATCACTAGAGTAGACTTGGAATTGGGGCCAATCCAAGAAGTCTTGGATAGCTAGACTTGGAGCTTGGGCCTGGTGAGGTGGAAATTGAAGAGCAGGTGGGGTATGATAATGGTCCTGATTGGCCCAAATGGGGTATCTCTCTTGATATGTATATGATTGTGTGGGATATGAGGACGGTTCTGGGCCCAAAACTAGAAATTGATCAATTGTGTGGGCCAAGTTGTCTAGCTTAGCTAATCTGTGAGCCAAATCCATATTAGGTGGTAGAGGGAAAGATGTGATGGTATTAAGACATGGGCCAAGAAATTGGTTCATTTGAGTCCACTCCATACTGAAAATCTTTTTATTTTTATTTTTTAT
Source organism: Zantedeschia hybrid cultivar (assembly GCA_030544215.1). Lineage (NCBI taxonomy): Eukaryota > Viridiplantae > Streptophyta > Magnoliopsida > Alismatales > Araceae > Zantedeschia > Zantedeschia hybrid cultivar. The sequence continues at coordinate 51,608,867 of JARZZO010000009.1, forward strand.
TAATGATGTAAACAAGTTAGCACACAATTATTCCTAAGACAACTATAGTTAAACTAGCCTACATGATGTGTTTCTCACAAATTAATCTAGGTTTAATTCAAGTCCACCCTCACAATTATCAATCGGCCAGGTAAGAGGTGGGGTGGTGGGAAGCTCCCCCTACTTTCGTAGGACCTAATTAAAGAACCACCGACCCACTTAGGCGTTTGCCATTAGACCTCTAGCCTTAGACACCGGTCTCCAAAAGTGATAGTGGGCTCAAGCTAGACCCAAATCTCATTGTGAACCCTAAATTGAATTCCTACTCACTTTTAATAGGATTGGGTTAGTGAAAGAGTGCAAGGGATGGGTGTTTTTAGGCCAAGGAAGGGTAGTCAAATCCCCACCTTACTTTGTTAATGGACTTGCCCTTAAGATATTTTTATGTGAAGTGCACAACCAATTCAAACAAGGGGTTCTATGCAATCATGGAAATGCATGAACATGGTATTTAAGGAAGGTAGAAATCTCACCTTGTCCCCCGCAATCTTCAACAAAATGGAAATTTACAAGAAAGGAAACAGTCTAAAAATGCAGTCCTAAATGATGCATGACCTAACATGGAAGGTTTCTAATCTTGTAAATGGAGATTTTTAAATTTGGATGTTCTTCTTTTTTTTGTTCCTTTTTTAGTTAATGGAAACCTATCTAAACTAGAAACTTCAAAAATGGAAACTAACTAAAGTCAGGAAATCGAAACATAGAAAGTTGGAACACACTTACCATGATTTCGCTTTCCTTTTTTCTTTTTTTTTTTTTCAATATACCTGCAAAAATAAGAAAAATTAAGGTTAGCTAAAGATTAATTACACTAAATCCAAGATAATCAAAATTAAAAATCTAATTCCCCGGCAACGGCGCCAAAAATTGATCGTTCCAAATTGTGCGTCGTTAAACACTCATGAAAACGTTCAATCTAAATTTATCCGGCTCACTCAAATCAGATTTTGAAAATTAATAGTGGTGAGTCCGAGTCGAACCACAGGGAGATAGAATTTTAATTTTGAAAACTTTGGAGTTTAGTTAATCTAAAAATAAATGAAACTTTAAGTAAACTAATTACTTATTTAAACTAGAATTAAATTAACTAATGTTACTAAAAATATAATTACATAAATTAAACTTAAACAAATCTCTTTTTCTTTTTTTTTCTTTTCTTAAATTAAACACAATCACAATTGGAGAATAAACACAACTAAGAAATTATAACAACAAAATAAAAACTATTGTTTAATTGTGTAAACCATTAATTATTATAAATCAAATAACCTAATAAAACATCAATAACTAATAAAACAACAACTAATCAAGAACTAAACCTAATTAAATAACTAATAACTAATTAAACAACACCTAAACATCAAATAGCTAACAACTGCCCCTAACTTGATTGTGTAAACTAATACTATACTAGTAGGGGGGATAAAGAAAGAACAAAGCAACAGCGGCAGCTTCTGTGGGTTTGCCGGCTGGTTCAGTTGGACTTGAAGGGGTGCTGGCTTCATGTGCTGGAAAGAAGATCTTGCTGGTATGCAGGCTGGTTCAATGTTGGCCGAGTAGGGGCAAGGTGCATGGAGGAACTTGGAGCTGCTGCTGCCGGTGTACGTGGACAGGTGCTGGCTGGGCAGGAGGAAGCTTGCATGCAGCTGGCTACGTGGAGGATGCAGCTTGGAGGAGGCACAGAGGCGCTGGAGGAAGCCTGATGCTGGAGGAAGCAGTTGGATGGTGCGTGGAGGGATTGCTTCACCGGGCTGCATGCAGGTTGATGCTTGGGTGTGAACGCGTGTCGAAGCAACTTGCAGGCGGCTGGGCAGCACGTGGAGAGCGCTGGCTGCTGAGCTTGAGATGCTGGCATGCAAGCGCTGTCGGCTACGTGTAGGTGTGCTGGTTGGCGTGGATGGCTGCGCTGGTGTGCGTGGAGGAGCTGGTGGATGGTGCGTGCAGTGAAACCGGCTTCAAGCTGGAACTTGCTGGTGTGCAGGGCAATACGTGGGAGCTGGTGGAGCCAATGGAGGTGCAGCCGGCATGCATGCGTGGAGGATGCTTGGGAGTTGCAGCAGCTGGTGGATGGAGGTGCACGAGCTTGCTGGCTTGCGCTTGCTGGCCGAGTAGGTGGAGAGCTCGCCGGGGAGAGAGAGAATCGTGGAGAGTAAGAGGCTGCTGGAGAGAGGTTGCGGGTGAGAGGAATAGAAGAGAGAGAGCAAGAGAAACCGAGGGAGAAAGACAGAGGAGAAAGAAGCTGTGGAGGGGGTTGCTGGGAATTGGTGAAGGAGGAGGGAATCCGAGAGAGAGAAAGAGACTTGCTGCTGGGAATTTTGGGTTAGAAGAGAAGAGGGAGAGGTTGTAGGAGAAAAACCGAGAGAGAAAGGTGTGGTCTGCCGGGAGAGAAGAGAGAGAGAGAAAGAGAGGAACCGAGAGAGGGAGAACCGGAGAGAAATAGAAATCAGAGAAGAGGGAGAGTCGGAGAGATTGCTGGGAATTCGAGAGAAAGAAGGAGAAGGAGAAGCCGAGAGAGAGAGGCTTGTGGAAGAGGGGTGAGGCTCGGAATTAGAGAAGGAGAGCTGTGGGAGAGAAAGGTTACGGAGGAGGAGAGACTAGGAAAATAGAGAGAGTTGTGGGGGGTTTTATAGAGAGGAAGAGAGAGTCGGAATTAGGGAAGGAAAGAGATTCAAGGAGAGGAAAAGGAAACCGGAGGAGGATTCGGAATTGGAGAGAGAATTTCTAAAAAGAGAGAGAGGGTTTTAATAAAAAAAGGAAGGGATGTGGTTGGGAAATTGGAGAGAAGGAAGGAAATAGAGGGTTTTGGGAAACTTCAGAGAAAGAAAGAATCAAATTGCATTTTTACCCTTGCTTTATTTGAAATTTGAACACTAGACTTCCCCTAAATTTCCGGAAACTCCACCAGCTGCACTGCATCATCGGCATGTCTGTTCACGTAAAATAAATATAAATTAGCGCATTATCATAAAAATATTATCATATTTATTCATTTCGTCTCGGTTTTGTCGAAAAACCACAAATGCGCTATACTCTTTTAATCACATGAAATGATGATGTTTTTAAGTCAGAATTTGATGAAATTGGTACCGTTGGACTTGTTACACAATTATCTATCATTTCATGCTATTTTGCAGATAAAAACATGAGCATGATGCATATGATTGCCTTTAAATGATCAATTTAACACTTTATCAACCATCCACGCAACTGCGACAATAGAGTTAAGCTGGTTGACAGTGAGGTACAATACCATCTAGCGATTCAGTCAGATCAGTTCAGTGAACTCATTCTCCAATGAGCACCTACAGATTTGCCTTAGTGTCTCCGCACAAGTGATTTATGAGATCAGTCATCCTTATCTTATGAGCAGGAGTAATCTGTACTAGTATGCACCTGGACTGAATATTGTTTCGTCTGATGATTAGGCTGGATACATTGTTAGTTTTAGGTGGCCTACAAGCCAATCTGACTATGTAAATCTCGTTCATTTATTAATATAATGGCATAATATTCATTATGTATAAATCGTATTAATTATCGTCTCATAATGAAGTCCGTGAATATGTGCTATAGTGATCAGATTATGATAAGATCATACTAATGAGACTGCTCACTTAAACACACATATTCTTAATCGTTCATAGTCGGAGGATATCCGAGAAGGACATCAGATATCCGGTTAGACTAGTACAGATTACTCCTGCTCATATGATGAGGGTGACTGATCTCATAAGTCACTTGTGTGGAGACACTAAGGCGAATCTGTAGGTGCTCATTGGAGAATGAGTTCACTGAACTGATCCGACTGAATCGCTGGATGGTATTGTACCTCACTGTCAACCAGCTTGATTCTATTGTCGCAGTTGCGTGGATGGTCCTCGGACCTGAGACACCAAGGACACCTTGTCGGTGGACTTCTGTGCTTTGACCTTGGTTTACGAATCTCTAGCCACAGGATTCTAAAACGCTAAGGATTGGGTACAGCGGAATACCGTCGAAGGGAATTGTGTGTTAATAAGGAATCATTCGCTCTCGGTACTTAGAGAGAGAATGCTCTAGGAAGGATGCGCGGAAGTCTCTGGCTAGGGCGGACGATAATATCGGGAAAGGAGTTTTCTGATATTTATCAGCAGCATCCAATCCAAGTGAGTCGACCGGTTAGGGTTTGACAGCACGCCATACCCTGAGTTTACTCGAGAGCATTGTACGAATGAAGGATTTTATCCACGCGGTAACTGTCGGCAGAAAGGTTCCAAGAGTGGGTTACTTAACCCCGATACCTTCTGGGTTCACGCGGTGTTGCTTGGCAACCAACGTGATCGGAGGCCCGGTCGAATTCGATGTGCGACATCAATTCGATTGATTAATTAGTTAATAAAGGGTTATTAATTGATTAATAAAGCCAGTGAAGAGTCACTGGGCTTGTTGGGCCATTAACTGGATTGGTAATTGTGCCTAGAGGGTCACACGCAAATGATTCTTAAGGCGATGGATAAATAAGTGGGTTTTATATAAACCAGGGGTTTTTATGAAAAACCGCACAGTTAGTATAAAACATAGCGAACGGGCTGAGCAGGCCAAGCTGCTACTAACCCTAGCCGCCCCTCCTCTGTTTCTCTCTCTCTCTAGCGTCCCAGACAGATCTAGATCTGCTCCGCTGCTTCTCCGTATCCCGTTTGACGGGAAATTGTCCGCACGTTGGGGCGATCGTTGCGGCGACCGGCGGAGGTTTCGTGGGCTACGAAGAACGAGGAACGTGAGGATATCCGTCGTGAGGAGGATCGCGTGGACTTCCCTAGAGGCCGGGCGCTTGCGTGGCTTGCGGTGTTGCACCGACAGAACCGAACGGTTGTGGATTCGAATCCGCAAACGGTGAGAATCGATTATCCGATAATTGTAGTTTTTAGTTTTTCAAAACGGAAACGGATCTCCGTTTTTATTTTTATTTTCCGCTGCGCGGGAGATCCGGAGAAACCCGAGAACCCAACAGTGGTATCAGAGCCAGGTTCCACTGTTTCTCGTCCCGTTTCTGTCTCCGATTTATTAATTCCATGAATTTATTCCATGCACGAATGCGATTATATTGTTAGAACTGTGTTCATATGATGAACACAAAATTAATCGGATTAATGTTCTGCAATTTTCGAATATTATTTTGGGGTTTTTTTGCGTTCTTCGTAGGACGAAGAACAGAGGATTCCGGGCCACTCGGCAGCTTTGTATGGACTTCCCAATTGTTGAGGAAGAGAACCAGACCCCTGCTATGCGTGTGCTCACCACCGAGGCTGGTGGCCGGTGGCGGAGAGCCGCTATTGATGGCCGGAGAAACCCCCATCTTCTTCTTGTTCTTGGGTTTTATGAAAAACCAGGAAACAAAATTTTGGGGCTCGGCCTTGGTGCTTTGGCCCCTTTCCGACGAGCTCACCGGCCAGGTTGGGACCGGACAGCGCCGTGAGACCGACCGTCGGCCGCCAGCTGTCGGAGGGGTGCCGCCGTCGGGCCCCTACCTCCCCTTGCCACGGCCGTCGGCCATCTACAGGATGATAGGTCGTCGGGTGGGGGCGTAGAAGGGCTCGGCCGGCGAGTCCACCAGTGCTGGAGCCTCCGCCGGCGCTGGGGGCGACACCAGCGAGACCAGTAATGCCGGTCGTCGGCCGCCGGGCGGCGCCGTGGAGCCCAGCCGCCGCCTTCAACCTGCTGTGGTTTAGGGTTGCAGGTGGGGAAGAAAGGAAAGGGGGCCGGCCGGTCCCGAGCCTGTCCGGCCGATCCTCCCTGGCTCGAACCGGCAGGATCAATATCTCCTATATATTTCCCATTTAAACCCCCTAAAACCCCAAATGAGCCCATTTAAAATTCAAATAAAATTTGAATTAAATTTTAAAATTCAAAATTGTTTTGAAATTTAAAGTTATTATCCAATTTTTTATTTATTGGGCATATAAATGATTTATGAATCAATTTTGATTAACATTTAGTTGTTAATTTGATTAATGTTAATTGTTAGTTTAATAGTTAAACTAATGATTAATCTTAATAATACTAATTTAATGGTTAAATTAATAATTAATAATTATTAGTCTAATAGTTAGATTATTAATTATTATTTCAACTAATTGTTAATTAATATTTGAGTTAGTTATTAATTTAATTGTTAAATTAATAATTAACTTAGATGACTAATTTAAGTGTTAAATTAGTAGTCTTTAATTATTATTGTTAGTTATTAATTTAAGGGTTAAATTAATGATTAACATTAATCATCTAATCTAATAGTTAGATTAGTAATTATTAATTAATTAAAGTTAATTATTAATTTAAGTGTTAAGTTAATAATTAATTTTAAATTAACTAATCTAAGAGTTAGATTAGTAATAAATTAATAATTAGAGTTAATTATTAATTTAAGTGTTAAATTATTAATTAACTTTGTTGGACTAGTCTAAGAGTTAGATTAGTCATTAATAGTCTAATTGTTAGATTATCAATGGGGTTTAATCTAAATGTTAGATAATTAGAATTGTTCTAATTTGTATGGAATAATCTGGAATTATTAATTCGGAGTGTGTGCACATGTGATGTGTGTTTTGATGCTTTTAAATTAGATTTGATTGCATGTTAAATTAATTAAAAGGGTTTTCAAACTTCAAATACCAATTTTGATTGGATCCCAGCTTTTTGAAAGGTAAATTATATATTTTTAAAACTCTTTTATTTTAGCCATGTGATGCGCTGAATCATGTGTGGGATGTTTAAAATACACCGTGGTCATGGATATGCACTTATTTAATTTTTCATGTGATGAATGATGTGTTTGTGTGGATCGTGGATGAATGATGGATGTTTATTAATTGTTAATAAATAGAGATATGTGTATCTCTCCCTCTCTCATACTCCGATGTACTTCAACCTCCCTCTCTCTTGTACTCGCCATAAGGCTCTCTTCTAATTACATGTAATTCTATAATTAGTGTAATCTGATCGAGGCAACCGAGGAAGGAGCGAGGACGATCCACAGTTGCAACCAGGAAGGCAAAAAGATAGAGATCTCTTACCTATGTGTTTGTAGGTTATCTAATATAATTGTTGTGTTAGATTGTGTATGCGTTTGACTGTTGGCTCCAGTCAAACCCACTGTGCTATCCATGACCACACTAGACATGTATGTGATGCATTGTTTTCTTTTGATTATGAATCAAAGCAGGTTATAGTATTTAGTAAATATATACGATATATTTTTATACTATCACTTAGGAGAGATCAAGATAAAGTTATCTAAATACTCTCAGATAAACTCTAAGCCGTAACGCGAGTAGTTAAGAACTTACCGCGTAGTCCACCATCGTTATAGTCATAGGATTCGGATCACTTTTGACAGGTTTGTTGTGCTATCCACAAGGCCTGTTTAATTGGGAGGAGAAACTGTGGCTATGACATTAGATGTCTATATGATCGGGGTAGAGGAACCATGTAGCTTTGTTGTGCTATCCACAAGGGCTGCATGCAAATCTATGCTCGTCGCGTAATGATGGTTAGCTTAGACCAGAATTAGTGGTTTGTTGTGCTATCCACAAGGCCATTAAATCTCTGGGGACCAAAACTATGATCAGATATTGCAAGGAATTGCAAGTCCCATGAGGTGTGTGCTCTTTGATTGTATTACAGTTTGTTGTGCTATCCACAAGGCTGTAGTGCAAGTCATTGAGATTCTGATCCCCACTAGGAGACTGTCGACGTCTCCCGTTCTGTATAATTGAGGGTTATACAGTCTGTCGAAAATTAGTGGGAGTTAAACTTGAACAAAAGGTCATGTTTTGTTTTAAATTTTAATAATTGAACATCTGCTAAATAGATTTTACTATTTCCTGTAGGGAATTATGTCGTCGAATAACCCACTCCACGGCATACTTGATGCCCTTTTGACTTACCTGATCTACTCGGATTGGTTCAGAAACCTGAAGAATATGATGTAGCTATGATGTCATCAGTAAAGATCTGGCTGTCAAGAAACTTCTCCATGAATGATTTGGGAGAAGCATCCTACGTGTTGAGAATACGGATCTATAGAGATAGATCAAAGAGGATGCTTGGAATGACCCAATCCTTGTACATAGATACTATAGTCAAAAGGTTTGGCATGAAAAATTCCAGGAGAGGTCTCATACTGATGAAACATGGAATTAATCTCTCAAAGGAGTAGTCTCCTAAGACTCCTGATGAGAGGGTACTCATGGATAGAATACCTTATGCCTCTGCCATAGGATCTATCATGTTTGACATGCTATGTACACAGCCTGATGTTGCATTTGCTCTAAGTGTTACGAACAGATTTCAGGCTGATCCAGGCAAAGAGCACTGGAAGGCAGTGAAATGTATCCTTAAGTACTTGAGAAGAACTAAGGATATGTTTCTTGTCTATGGAGGAGGTGACTTGAAACTGCGAGGCTTTACTGACTCGAGTTTCCAGTCGGATCCAGATGATAGCAAGTCTACATCTGGATTCGTGTTTACTTTGAATGGAGGTGCAGTGTGCGGGAAGAGTTCAAAGCAAATAACCACTGCAGATTCAACGACTGAAGCTGAGTACATCGCTGCAGCTGAAGCCGCCAAGGAAGTAGTGTGGTTGAAGAAATTCATCACCGACCTCGGCGTAGTTCCCAGCATCTCTGAGCCTGTTCCACTGTTGTGCGACAACAATGGAGCAAGTGCGCAAGCGAAAGAGCCGCGGTCTCATCAGAAATCAAAGCATATTCTGAGGTGCTTTCATCTTATCAGAGAGATCATATCCAGAGGAGATGTAGTAGTGGAAAGAGTTCCATCCGTCGACAATGTAGCAGATCCACTGACAAAGCCGTTGGCTCAAATTGTGTTTGAGCGTCACCTAGAGTCTATAGTCTTATTGTATAAAGGTGATTGGCTTTAGTCCAAGTGGGAGATTGTTAGTTTTAGGTGGCCTACAAGCCAATCTGACTATGTAAATCTCGTTCATTTATTAATATAATGGCATAATATTCATTATGTGTAAATCGCATTAATTATCGTTTCATAATGAAGTCCGTGAATATGTGCTATAGTGATCAGATTATGATGAGATCATACTAATGAGATTGATCACTTAAACACACACATTCTTAATCGTTCCTAGTCGGAGGATATCCGAGAAGGACATCGGATATCCGGTTAGACTAGTACAGATTACTCCTGCTCATATGATGAGGGTGACTGATCTCATAAGTCACTTGTGTGGAGACACTAAGGCGAATCTGTAGGTGCTCATTGGAGAATGAGTTCACTGAACTGATCCGACTGAATCGCTGGATGGTATTGTACCTCACTGTCAACCAGCTTGATTCTATTGTTGCGGTTGCGTGGATGGTCCTCGGACTTGAGACACCAATGACACCTTGTCGGTGGACTTCTGTGCTTTGACCTTGGTTTACGAATCTCTAGCCACGGAATTCTAAAACGCCAAGGATTAGGTACAACGGAATACCGTCGAAGGGAATTGTGTGTCAATAAGGAATCATTCGCTCTCGGTACTTAGAGAGAGAATGCTCTAGGAAGGATGCGCGGAAGTCCCTGGCCAAGGCGGACGATAATATCGGGAAAGGAGTTTTCCGATATTTATCAGCGGCATCCAATCCAAGTGAGTCGATTGGTTAAGGTTTGACAATACGCCATATCCTGAGTTGACTCGAGAGCATTGTACGAATGAAGGATTATATCCACGCGGTAACTATCGGCAGAAAGGTTCCAAGAGTGTTACTTAACCCCGATACCTTCCGGATTCACGCGGTGTTGCTTGGCACCCAACGTGATCGGAGGCCCGGTCGAATTCGATGTGTGACATCAATTCGATTGATTAATTAGTTAATAAAAGGTTATTAATTGATTAATAAAGCCAATGAAGAGTCACTGGTCTTGTTGGGCCATTAACTGGACTGGTAATTGGGCCTAGAGGGTCACACGCAAATGATTCTCAAGGCGATGGATAAATAAGTGGGTTTTATATAAATCGGGGTTTTTTTTATGAAAAACCGCACGATTAGTATAAAACATAGCGAACGGGCTGAGCAGGCCAAGTTGCTGCTAACCCTAGCTGCCCCTCCTCTGTTTCTCTCTCTCTTTGGCATCCCAGACAGATCCAGATCTGCTCCGCCGCTTCTCCAAATCACGTTCGACGGGAAATCGTCTGCGCGTTGCGGCGATCGTTGCGGCGACCGGCGGAGGTTTTGTAGGCTGTGAAGAACGAGGAACGTGAGGATATCCGTCGCGAGGAGGATCGCGTGGACTTTGCTAGAGGCCGGGCTCTTGCGCGGCTTGCGGTGTTGCACCGACGGAACCGAACGGTTGTGGATTCGAATCCGCACACGGTGAGAATCGATTATCCGATAATCATAGTTTTTAGTTTTTCGAAACGGGAACGGATCTCCGTTTTTATTTTTATTTTCCGCTGCGCGGGATATCCGGAGAAACCCGAGAACCCAACATACATCTCGGCCTAGTACGATGCTGGGCCTCAGATAACAGACGAATGGCGCTCGGCCCATTCTTGAATTTGGACTGGGGCTAGCTTCTGGGCCCAATTGAGTTTTCCCCCATTACATGTACCCCTACTTTCGGCATGCTTCAGTAAGGTAAGATGTCTAGAGTACATTCGAATCCTTTCGGAAAAGTGCTTGAAGGTGTCAATCTTCGGAAGAATACCTGCGAAGGTGAGCAATTGCCCTTAGCCAAGGGTATGCGACCGAAGCGCACGACTGAAGATGACTCTTATCCGAAACCGAGGGGTTGTAACTAATCCTCACGGACTAAAGATGACTCTCATCCGAAACCGAGGGGTTGATCCGAGTACTAAAACGTTCTTGCGAGATCGGTGGTGCCAATTAAAGGCGGCAATAATCTTGAATTTCCCACCGAGTAGCATTCCGTGTAAGAAATTCAAGACACGTGACAGGCATTCTAGTTGGTAGCCAAAGGCTCCAAAGATCTTGACCATTGACCGTTCCTATCCAGATTCCTGTCTCTTGGCTCTCTACACGAGGATCCAGAACACGTGGCACCCATTCGGGGAGGTAGCCGAAAGGTCTCGGAATCCTACCCGTCAATCGTCCCGTTTCAAATTTGCCGCCATTAGGCTCATCATTCGAAAGGACGGGACATGTGGCGTGCATCCGAGAGGGGGAGTAACGAGGGGTCTCGCTATCTCGGTTGTTAATCGTCCATCTGGTCCCCCTTTGGGGGTCCTATAAATATCCGCCCTCCTGCTACAGTATCTCATTTGCTTCCTTCTTCTCCTGTAGTCTCGGTGGCGGAGATTCTCCTGAGCGATCCCAAGAGCGTCTTGTCAGCCTAAGTCGGCTGAGAGCGTCTACTCAAGCATCAAGGAGTCTGACAGTGTCTAGTCGAGCGCCAAGAAACTTCTTAGTCCAAGGAATGTGTAGGATCCGTAATAGGGGATTGTCCCACTCAGCACTCTAAAAGAGGCGGTCCTTTAAAATGGACAGCTGTAAACATTTAAGGCAATAGAAGGCGTTAAAAGAGCTAAAGGAAGGTAGGTAACAAAAAGTACGCACCTCTCCTCAGGCAATTCAAAGAGAGTGACAAAAAGTACGCACTCTCAAAATCAAAAGTACAATAAAATGAAAAAAACGCCATGCTAAAAAGTCCATCGTACCAAAAATATGACCAAGTCGTGAAAAGTGCTGAGTTGGGACGGGAACTGAAAAACGGTCAGGTGCGGCTGGGCATGCAGGGCTGCGAGGAGGAAGAGAAGAGAACTTTGCCGGCTGCTGTGTGGAGGGTTGATGGATGCTGCTGGCTGGTTCGCTTGGAGAAGCTTGGCAGCGTTCAGGTGCTTCGCAGCGTTGGAGGAAGGAGGAACTTTGCCGCTGGAGGGCGTGGGGGAGACAGAGATTGTGTGGGAGAGAGGAGAAAGAGATATGAAGAAGGAGAGAACAGAGGAAGGGGGACGGATGCTGTAAAAAAAAAACTAAGAGAGAATACGGGAGAGAGGAAGAGAAAGAGAAGAGGAGAGGTTGCGGGAGAGGGAGAAACGTAACAGGGAGAGGAGGAAGAAGCTGCGGGAAGAGAGTTTGGAAAAGAAGAGGAGAGGGCTGCGGAGAGTGGAGAAGGAACCGTCGGAGAGAGAGAAGACACAGAGGGGGAGAAAGAGAACCGAAGGAGAAAGAGGAGGAGAGAGTGCTGGGAAATAAAAACGAGAGAGAACCGGGGTGGAGGAGGAAGAGAAAGAGGAGAGGAGAGATTTATAGAGAGGAGAAGGAGGAGAGGCTGCCGGGTTTGAGTTGGAAAAGGAGGAGGATATGTGGGAGACTTGGAGAAGGGACAGGATTTGGATCTGGAGAGGAAGAGGAAATTGGAAAAGAAATAGGATTCGACTTTCTAAAACAAGAAAGAGAGAGAGGATTTTTAAAATAAAGGAAGAGATGTGTTTAGGAAATCGGAGAGACGGAGGGAAATAATGGGTTTTAGGAAACTCCAGCGAAGGAAGGAATCAAATTATATTTTTATCCCTGTTTTAGTTGAAATCCGCACACTAGACCTCCCCCAAATTTCCGAAAACTCCTCCAGCTGCACTGCATCATCGGCGTGTCCTGTTCACATCAAATAAATATAATTTAGCGCATTATCATAAAAATATCATCATTTTTATTCATTTCGTCTCGGTTTTGTCAAAAAACCGCAAATGCGCTACACTCCTTTGATCACATGAAATGACGATGTTTTTAAGTCAGAATTTGATGAAATTGGTACCGTTGGACTTGTTACACAATTATCTATCATTTCATGCTATTTTTCAGATAAAAACATGAGTATGATGCATATGGTTGCTCTTAAATGATCAATTTAACACTTTATCAAGGACCCTCCTGAGCTTGAACTCAAACCATTACCTGACTCTCTCAAGTATATCTTTTTGGGCCCGGACCAAACTCTCCCAGTCATCATTGCGGCAAATCTCACATCGCCGCAGGAGGCCCAGTTAACCGAGGTCCTCAAAGACCACAAGGGTGCCATTGGTTGGTCGGTGGCCGATTTAAAGGGAATTAGCCCGTCCATTTGCGTGCATCACATCTATATGGAAGAGAATTCTAAGCCCAGTCGGGAGATGCAAAGGCGGCTTAATCCCAATATGAAAGAAGTGGTGAAGAAGGAAGTTGTGAAATGGCTAGATGCGGGTATTATTTACCCAATATCAGACAGTAAATGGGTCAGTCCAACCCAAGTGGTACCCAAGAAATCTGGATTAACAGTTATCAAGAATGATCATGGAGAAGAGGTACCCACTAGGCTTACCACGGGATGGAGAGTGTGCATTGATTACCGAAAGTTGAATCTCATGACTAAGAAGGACCACTTTCCACTCCCATTCATGGATCAGATTCTGGAAAAGTTATCGGGCCAGAAGTACTTTTGCTTCTTAGATGGGTACTCCGGGTATAATCAAATGGCTATTTATCCGGAAGATCAAGAAAAGACCACCTTCACGTGCCCTTATGGCACGTTTGCTTTTAGGAGAATGCCATTCGGATTATGCAACGCACCAGCCACATTTCAACGGTGCATGATGGCCATCTTCTCCGATATGGTGGGAGAATTCCTCGAAGTTTTCATGGATGATTTCTCAATCTTCGGGGACTCTTTTGAAAATTGCTTAGAAAATCTTAAACAGGTGCTAGCACGATGCATAGACACCAATCTGATACTTAGCTGGGAAAAGAGCCATTTTATGGTTCGAGAGGGCATTGTTCTAGGCCACATTGTGTCTGAAAGAGGGATAGAGGTAGATAAAGCTATGATTGATCTCATACCCAATCTTCCTCCTCCCACCTCGGTCAGACAGATCTGTTCATTCCTTGGCCATGCCGGTTTTTATCGCCGGTTTATCCACAATTTCTCTCAAATTGTCCGGCCTCTAACTCTTCTCCTAGCTAAGGACGTTCCTTTCCAAATGGATGAATCTTGTATCAAGGCATTTAATTCTCTGAAGGAATCTTTGACCAAAGCCCCGATTCTTCAATCTCCAGATTGGTCTTTACCCTTCGAAATCATGTGTGATGCCTCGGACAATGCTATCGGTGCGGTTTTGGGACAAAGAATCAACAAGTGTCCCGTGGTGATATATTATACAAGTCGCACCCTTGCCGATGCTCGAATGGATTATACCACCATAGAAAAGGAATTATTGGCTGTGGTTTTTGCCCTAGAAAAATTCAGATGTTATCTTTTAGGGGCAAAAGTCATAATCTATTCTGATCACTCAGCTCTCAAATACCTGTTGACCAAGAAGGATGCAAAGCCTAGGCTTATTAGATGGATCTTACTCCTTCAGGAATTTGATTTGGAAATTCGGGATAAGAAGGGTTCTGAGAATGTGGTAGCTGACCACCTATCCCGAATTCCGATCTCTGAAAGTACACCGATCACTGATTCCTTTCCTGATGAGCATCTACTGACCATTTCTCACACTGTTGAACCTAGGTATGCTCACATTGTCAATTACAAAGTGACTAATCAGCTTCCGGAAGGATGGACTAAAAGTGAAAAGGACAAATTCTTTTCTCAGGAAAAATATTATTTCTTGGAGGATCCTGAATTATTCAAATTTTGTCCTGATCAAATCATTAGGCGATGTGTTCCTGAAGAAGAACAACAGAGTGTTCTTAACTTCTGCCATAATCTGGCCTGTGGGGGCCACTTCTCAGGAAAGAAAACTGCAGCCAAAGTCCTGCAACGTAGTTTTTACTGGCCCACACTTTTCAAAGATGCCCATGAATTTAGCAAAACTTGCCTCCAATGTCAGGCCGTAGGAAATATGGCGAAAAGAGATATGATGCCACTCAACCCAATCTTGGTGGTTGAAGTCTTTGATGTTTGGGGAATTGACTTTATGGGACCTTTTCCACCCTCTTTTGGACATACATATATTATGGTAGCAGTGGATTATGTTTCAAAATGGATTGAAGCAGTAGCCACCCGAACCAATGATTATAAAGTGGTCATTAAATTCGTTCAGAAGAATATCTTTTCTCGGTTCGGGTGGCCTAAAGCTATCATAAGTGATGGGGGAACGCATTTCACGAATTACCAATTTTGGGCTTTGCTTAAGAAATATGGGATTAATCACAAAGTAGCTACCCCTTATCACCCCCAAACTAGTGGCCAAGTGGAAGTTTCCAATAGGGAGATCAAGAATATTCTGCAAAAGTCCGTTAGGCCCGATAGAAAAGATTGGTCTGAAAGATTGGATGATGCTTTATGGCCCTATCGGACCGCTTACAAAACTCCTATTGGCATGTCTCCTTATCGCCTGGTTTTTGGAAAAGCGTGCCACCTTCCGGTGGAATTGGAACATAGGGCTTATTGGACCATCAAACAAGTCAATCTGGACCTAGCCCAAGCTGGTTCCCACCGAACCTTACAACTGAGTGAACTAGAAGAATTGCGCAACGAGGCCTATGAAAATTCAAAGATCTATAAAGCCAAAACTAAAGCTTTTCATGATAAACATATTGTCAGAAAATCCTTTCGTCCAAATCAGAAAGTTTGGCTATTTAATTCTAGGCTTCGCCTATTTCCTGGAAAATTGAAATCCAGATGGGATGGACCCTTCGTGGTCGTTAAAGCCTTCGATCATGGAGCCGTTAAAATTCTGAATCCTAAGAGTGGGAACACTTTTACTGTTAATGGTCAACGGTTGAAACCATTCATTGAAAATCTTCAAAATGAGCCACCTGAATCCATAGAATTGAGTGATCCTCATTAACTGAACCTCCGTCTGGCTGAAGACGATAAACTTAGCGCTTGTTGGGAGGCAACCCAATATTTTACTTTAGTTGTTGGTATTTCTTTTCTTTTTAGGTCCCTGAGCAGCAATCACCGTGGGTATGTCTCATCCTCGTCATTACAGGTTGTTTCGCTCCTTCACAAATTCTCTTCTGGCTGCGCGTTTTTCATATCTTTTATGCCATTGAGGACAATGTCAATCAAGTTGGGGGGTGGGACAATCAATTTGACATGTATTTATTGGAAATCTTTTGAAGAAAACTGATATCTTTCACTGAAAAATAGTCAAATTTTTTCAAAAACTTCTTTTCACATCCTAGGAAAATTACATGAAAATCATGTTTCATTAAGTAAATCTTAAACAAATCAGTTTTCTGTTAGTCAAATTAGTTAAAGAGCCTTTAAAGTTTAAATATCCCACTTTACAAAAATCCACGGCAGGATGATTTTCATACACACACGGCAACTTAGAATAAATGTAATATCTTAAAAGTATAGAATTGCTGGAATTAACCTCAAGGATAAAACTACTTATTCTAATTTTTCTTTTGGGTTGAATGAAAGGAATGTGTAGGATCCGTAATAGGGATTGTCCCACTCAGCACTTTAAAAGAGGCGGTCATTTAAAATGGACAGTTGTAAACATTAAAGGCAATAGAAGGCGTTAAAAGAGCTAAAGGAAGGTATGTGGCAAAAAGTACACACCTCCCCTCAGACAATTCAAAGAGAGTGGCAAAAAGTATGTACTCTCAAAAGCAAAAGTACAATAAAATGAAAAAAATGCCATGCTAAAAAGTCCATCGTACCAAAAATACGACCAAGTCGTGAAAAGTGCTGAGTTGGGACGGGAACTGAAAAACGGTCCTCACTGACTGATCGGAAAATCTTTTATTCTCTTCTCCTCCTCCAGTAGTCTTATCTAAAGGGTAGTAAAGGCAAGAATATACCAGAAAGGACGGAAACGAGTTCTAAGTGTGTCAAATTTCATGCACAATCACCTGTCGTGAATCAAAATATTGTGGGATATGAAACTTTTAACTTAACCAATCGGCTACCACTTAAATTGATTGTGAAAGATACTACAAATGAAGCATGATAATTCATTGTTTGTCCTAACTTTTCCTTATTTGCATTGCTAAGGGACTAACAATGAGTAAGTTGGGGGGTGTGATAAAGTGTTAAATTGATCATTTAAGGGTAACCATATGCATCATACTCATGTTTTTATCTGCAAAATAGCATGAAATGATAGATAATTGTGTAACAAGTCCAACGGTATCAATTTCATCAAATTCTGACTTAAAAACATCGTCATTTCATGTGATTAAAAGAGTATAGCGCATTTGCGATTTTTCGACAAAACCGAGACGAAATGAATAAATATGATGATATTTTTATGATAATGCGCTAATTTATATTTATTTTATGTGAACATGACATGCCGATGACGCAGTGCAGCTGGTGGAGTTTTCGAAAATTTGGGGGAGGTCTAGTGTGCGGATTTCAACTAAAGCGGGGGTAAAAATGCAATTTGATTCCCTTCCTTCGCTGGAGTTTCTCAAAACCCACTATTTCTTTCCTTCTCTTTAATTTCTCAAACCGCAATCCTATTTCTTCTCCAGTTTCCTTTTTTCTCAGCCTCTCGCACGTTTTTCGGCAGATCCTCCTCCTTTTCCAACTCAAACCTGCAACTCCTCTCCTCTCCAGCCGGCTACTCCTTCTCCTCTCTATAAATCGTTCTCTCCGCAGTCCTCTCTGTGGGATTTTTTTTTTTCTCAACCCCCAGCCCTCCACTGCCTCCTCTCTCTCTCGGACTCTCCCTCTTTCTCTTCCCAGCATTCTTTCTCTTCCTCTCTCGTTTTGTTTTCACAGCCGACTCTCCCTCTTTCTTCTACTCTCCGCAACACTCTTTCTCCCTGGTTCTCTCTCCCTCTTCTCAGCGTCTCTTCCTCTCCTATCCAGCATCTCTCTCTTTCTCTCTCGTTGTTCTCTCTCGGTTGTTCTCTTTCTCTCTCTCTTCTATTCTTTCTCTCCACCGCACCTAGCCGGCCTGCATCTAGCCGGTCCCCACGTCCAGCTCCATTAGCGCATCAGCCAGCGAGCACCAGCACGTTTCCCAGCCCATGCACGCTGCGCCTGAAGCCGGCAGCCTCTTCCAGCAAACTCCACGGCTTTCCCCACGCGGCAAAGTTTCCACCAGCCGCCAACCTGCATGCACGCGTGGTGAAGACAGCCGTCCATCTTCTGCCTTCAACCTGCAGCAGCCTTCCAACCGCACCTTGCATGCAGCAAGCTCCACGCACCACCTGCGGTGAAGCCCATGCATGTGCAGCTCCCAAGTTCATCAATCTTCTCCAGCAAATACACGCACACCAGCAGCAGATCTTCTCCACCGCAGCCTGCAACTTCCAGCAACCTGTTCATGCGTCTCCTCCACGTGCCACCAGTAGCAAGCATCCATGCATGCAAGCATCCCCGCTGAAGCCTCCACGTGCAGCAGCTGTTTACTACCCTTCCCAAGCTCCTCCTTTTCCAACCCAGCCACACGCAGAAGCCCTCTCCAAGCTCTATTTGCTGCATACGTTTGGTTTACTTAATTTCTCATTAATCACTTTTGTTAGTTTAGATAAGTGTAATTATTGTTAAACGGTTAGTGGCTAATGAAAATTCTATTCAATTTTTATTCAGTTAAGGTTTATTTCCTCGTTACATTAGGGGTGTTTGTTTGTCCACTTGGAATTAGCCTAGTTAATTAGATTTCTTTTTAATTTTAGTTAATTAGCATATGTACGGTTTAATTAAGTACTTAATCATTTAGTGTAATTACTTAATTTCGGTTGTTGTTATTTTTAGAATAATTGAATTTTAAAGCATTAAAAATCCTAAACAATCGTCAATTTTTTTTAAGATTAATTAAAGTCCAATGTTTTCAAAGTTAAAATTCTAACTCCCTGTGGATCGACTCGGACTCACCATTATTAATTTTCAAAATTTGATTTGAGTGAGCCGGATAAATTTCCAGTCGGATCCAGATGATAGCATGTCTACATCTGGATTCGTGTTTACTTTGAATGGAGGCGCAGTATACGGGAAGAGTTCAAGCAAATAACCACTGCAGATTCAACGACTGAAGCTGAGTACATCGTTGCAGCTGAAGCCGCCAAGGAAGTAGTGTGGTTGAAGAAATTCATCACCGACCTCGGCGTAGTTCCCAGCATCTCTGAGCCTGTTCTACTGTTGTGCGACAACAATGGAGCAAGTGCGCAAGCGAAAGAGCCGCAGTCTCATCAGAAATCAAAGCATATTCTGAGGCGCTTTCATCTTATTAGAGAGATCATATCCAGAGGAGATGTAGTAGTGGAAAGAGTTCCATCCGTGGACAATGTAGCAGATCCACTGACAAAGCCGTTGGCTCAAATTGTGTTTGAGCGTCACCTAGAGTCTATAGTCTTATTGTATAAAGGTGATTGGCTTTAGTCCAAGTGGGAGATTGTTAGTTTTAGGTGGCCTACAAGCCAATCTGACTATGTAAATCTCGTTCATTTATTAATATAATGGCATAATATTCATTATGTGTAAATCGCATTAATTATCGTTTCATAATGAAGTCCGTGAATATGTACTATAGTGATCAGATTATGATGAGATCATACTAATGAGATTGATCACTTAAACACACACATTCTTAATCGTTCCTAGTCGGAGGATATCCGAGAAGGACATCGGATATCCGGTTAGACTAGTACAGATTACTCCTGCTCATATGATGAGGGTGACTGATCTCATAAGTCACTTGTGTGGAGACACTAAGGCGAATCTGTAGGTGCTCATTGGAGAATGAGTTCACTGAACTGATCCGACTGAATCGCTGGATGGTATTGTACCTCACTGTCAACCAGCTTGATTCTATTGTTGCAGTTGCGTGGATGGTCCTCGGACTTGAGACACCAAGGACACCTTGTCGGTGGACTTCTGTGCTTTGACCTTGGTTTACGAATCTCTAGCCACGGAATTCTAAAACGCCAAGGATTGGGTACAACGGAATACCGTCGAAGGGAATTGTGTGTCAATAAGGAATCATTCGCTCTCGGTACTTAGAGAGAGAATGCTCTAGGAAGGATGCGCGGAAGTCTCTGGCCAGGGCGGACGATAATATCAGGAAAGGAGTTTTCCGATATTTATCAGCGGCATCCAATCCAAGTGAGTCGATTGGTTAAGGTTTGACAATACGCCATACCCTGAGTTGACTCGAGAGCATTGTACGAATGAAGGATTATATCCACGCGGTAACTGTCGGCAGAAAGGTTCCAAGAGTGGGTTACTTAACCCCGATACCTTCCGGGTTCACGCGATGTTGCTTGGCACCCAACGTGATCGGAGGCCCGGTCGAATTCGATGTGTGACATCAATTCGATTGATTAATTAGTTAATAAAGGGTTATTAATTGATTAATAAAGCCAGTGAAGAGTCACTGGTCTTGTTGGGCCATTAACTGGACTGGTAATTGGGCCTAGAGGGTCACACGCAAATGATTCTCAAGGCGATGGATAAATAAGTGGGTTTTATATAAATCGGGGTTTTTTTTATGAAAAACCGCGCGATTAGTATAAAACATAGCGAACGGGCTGAGCAGGCCAAGTTGCTGCTAACCCTAGCTGCCCCTCCTCTGTTTTTCTCTCTCTTTGGCATCCCAGACAGATCCAGATCTGCTCCGCCGCTTCTCCAAATCACGTTCGATGGGAAATCGTCCGCACGTTGCGGCGATCGTTGCGGCGACCGGCGGAGGGTTTGTAGGCTGTGAAGAACGAGGAACGTGAGGATATCCGTCGCGAGGAGGATCGCATGGACTTTGCTAGAGGCCGGGCTCTTGCGCGGCTTGCGGTGTCGCACCGACGGAACCGAACGGTTGCGGATTCGAATCCGCACACGGTGAGAATCGATTATCCGATAATCGTAGTTTTTAGTTTTTCGAAACGGGAACGGATCTCCGTTTTTATTTTTATTTTCCGCTGCGCGGGATATCCGGAGAAACTCGAGAACCCAACATACATCTCGGCCTAGTACGATACTGGGCCTCAGATAACAGACGAATGGCGCTCGGCCCATTCTTGAATTTGGACTGGGGCCAACTTCTGGGCCCAATTGAGTTTTCCCCCATTACATGTACCCCTACTTTCGGCATGCTTCAGTAAGGTAAGATGTCAAGAGTACATTCGAATCCTTCCGGAAAAGTGCTTGAAGGTGTCAATCTTCGGAAGAATACCTGCGAAGGTGAGCAATCACCCTTAGCCAAGGGTGTGCGACCGAAGCGCATGACTGAAGATGACTCTTATCCGAACCGAAGGGTTGTAACTAATCCTCACGGACTAAAGATGACTCTCATCCGAAACCGAGGGGTTGATCCGAGTACTAAAACGTTCTTGCGAGATCGGTGGCGCCAATTAATGGCGACAATAATCTTGAATTTCCCACCAAGCAGCATTCCGTGTAAGAAATTCAAGACACGTGGCAGGCATTCTAGTTGGTAGCCAAATGCTCCAAAGATCTTGACCATTGACCGTTCCTATCCAGATTCCTGTCTCTTGGCTCTCTACACGAGGATCCAGGATACGTGGCACCCATTTGGGGAGGTTGCCGAAAGGTCTCGGAATCCTACCCGTCAATCGTCTCGTTTCAAATTTGCCGCCACTAGGCTCATCATTCGAAAGGACGGACATGTGGCGTGCATCCGAGAGGGGGAGTAACGAGGGGTCTCACAATCTCGGTTGTTGATCGTCCATCAGGTCCCCCTTTGGGGGTCCTATAAATATCCGCCCTCCTGCTACAGTATCTCATTTGCTTCCTTCTTCTCCTGTAGTCTCGGTGGCGGAGCTTCTCCTGAGCGATCCCAAGAGCGTCTTGTCAGCCTAAGTCGGCTGAGAGCGTCTACTCAAGCATCAAGGAGTCTGACAGTGTCTAGTCGAGCGCCAAGAAACTTCTTAGTCCAAGGGTAAGCCTCCGACTTGGCCTCGTCTTTCTGCGTTTCATGTCCAGCAGCTCTCTTTCTTGGAGCAGTTCATCATGCTCTTCTTCGAAACCAGCCCTTCATTGTCCTTCCCTTTCGTCTCCATTTTCTTTGAATTACTTCACATCTTCGATAGCGGACGAAGTCGCCTCGGCCCCCGCTCCTTCTGAACCCGCCGGGACCCCGCAGCCTGAGCAGGCCGGGCCAAGCCGTTGGCCGGTCGAGCAGGTCTCGGACGTAGCCCTTTCTCTTTGCCGCGAAGCAGTGCTGGAGATGTCGGGGCGCTACAACATCCCTAATTGGATCCATCTCATAAGAGGTCGGGCTGCCATGAGGGCTAATACCCCTTGGCCATGCTATTTCTCCATCTACGAGTATAGTTTTCAAGCCAGCTTTCGGCTTCCCCTACATCCCTTCATCATAGAGTTGCTTTGCACGTACAACTTGGCCTCGTCCCAATTCTTTCCGAACTCCTAGCGGACCGTGTATGGGTATCTCGCCCTTAGTAGGAAGTTAGGTCTCGCTCCTTCTGTAGATATTTTCCATTATCTCTTCCAGGTAAAGCTCCAAGGGAAGTCCTCTTGGTACTACTTTACCACCCGCTCCGGCCAGGGAATCTTCTCCGGGAAGGCCTCGTCCATCCATCAATGGAAGGAGGGCTTCTTCTTCATAACCCTCCCTAAAGGTGATAAGAGTGTTTGGCCCTTCCCCATAGAGTGGAAACCCTTGGCCGAAGGGGCTTCGAATGCCCCCAAGCTAAGCAGTGAGCAGCTTACGGAGGTGTTGAAGATTTTCAACGAAGCCCCTGTTAATGTCAATGAGCTTTTAAGTAAGGAGAAACAGTTGATCCGTATGGGGGCGTGGCCGAACCCTGAAAAGATGACAGCCCGAGAAGCTCCTTATCTTCCTCCCGTTGGAGCGACGGGGGCGCCTGCCAAGACCGAGTCTCCCAGGGCTGCCTCGGCACTAAGCGTGATCGACGTACCTGATGACGCGTTCGACGTACAGGACGAGTCCAGCTATGAGAACATGGTCGCCGTCGCCAAGGGTAAGCCGGTCTTGCACTACCCCGTAATCGTGATCATGACTTAGTTCGTTGACTTAATCATTTTTCTTTGACTTCTTCAGAAATGTCGACCGATCTCGGCTCACTGATGGACCGGATCCAGCAGCGGTCATCGGTCGGGCGGGTAACAGCTTCGGATGTTGTGCTATGACCCTCTCAGACACAACCTTCGGGCCGCGCCCCCGTCACCCAGACTGCCACCTCCTTGGAGGGCCGCGCCACTGCCGTGGCCATGGAGCGGGAGCGAGAGAAGGGCGAGTCCCTGGCTCAGGGTCATGACCACTCCGTGCGAAAGAAGAGGAAGGCCGACAAGGAGGCAACGCGCCAAGCAAAGAAGATGGCGGCGAATCGCAATGCACCGCTATCGGCCAGCTCTCCTCCACCTCCGTCTTAGCCTGAGTCCATCTCGGCTACCAAGACGTCAGTATCCTGGCCCTTCGGCCCGACTGGGACCCATATGTCTCGAGAGTACGGGCACGAGCCGTGGTGCCCTGAGATGGGCGTGTTTGCGGACGACTCCCTGGAGGACTTCGCAACTTGTCCGTAGTTAACTCAAGGGAATATTCTTCTCGTTGCTGCCGACGAACTGAAGACGATTTCCACCAAAGGCCTCACGGCACTATGTGTGCACCACGTTGTCCAGGTGAGGGGACCTCGGTTCAACAACTTAGTTTTCTACGTTTTTGTTGAAAGAAGCCTAATCTTTTAGTTATTCCTTCCAGTCCTCGGCCATTTGTGCGACCCTCGCTCGGCACTACGCCCATGTCCATAAGAAGTTGAAGGACGTGGATGCGGCGGTGGATTACATGGCTGCTAGGAAGGTGGCCTCAGTGAAACGGGACCTGGAGAGCAATATTGATGCTTTTCTGGGAATGAACGTTCAGCTGGGGATTGAACTGTCCCGGCAAAAGGAGGAAGTTCGCAAGGTGGCCGAGGCTCAAGAACGAGCCGAGAGCGTGTTAACTGACGCGCTCGGCGAAGTCGAGTCACTCCGCGCTCAATTGGCGAGGAAGGACGAGGTGCTCGCCGCTAAAGACGGTGTCCTCGCTCGGCTTCAGAAAGAGCGTGAAGAAGAAAATGCGCGGCTCACCGAGGACCTGGAGGTGACCAGATAAAAGTCTGAGGAGGTCGCCAAGAAGGATGAAGATGATGTTCATTCGGCCGTGGATGTTTTCCAAGCCGGACTAGACTATATAGTGGTCCTCCTGCCGGAGCCAACACGGCCGCAAACATGTTCAATCTCGGGATGGCTTTTGCAGAAAGGGCCTGCCCCGGGACGGACCTGACGGGATTCGGCTACCCCTCAGAATTGGAGGGGTACGAACTGCTGGATTGGTGGTGCGGCCTGAAAGCCTAGAAGCTCCCGGCCGCTCAAGAGGTCGAGCCTTCACCGGAGCACGCTGCATCTCCTTCGACTCCTGTGACTCCCGGAAACTCCCTTCTTAGTTTGGATGAGGGGGAGTTGGCCGAATAATTTGTATTTTTATACCTTTTGCGATCGGCGAGCCGGGGCATGTCCCAACTTTTTTATATCCATCGATACCTTTTGTAAAGCCTTCTAATATATTAAAGTTGCCCCCCCCCCCCCCCCCCCCTTCCTTTTAAGTACTGTCCTAAATATTGTCTTCGAGTTTTAACTTTCATTCTTCGTTTTTGGTCGAGAGCAACTTCTGGGACTTGGAAAATTTTTTCCTTAGATATGATTCGTATAGGCTTCAAACTATGCCACTCCCGGTATCTTCGGTACGGCCGAAGCCTTGATACAGTTTACGCAGACTTGAATAGTGCCGCTTCCGGTACAGTTTGCATGGCCGAAGCCACTCCTGATATGGTTTACACGGACTTGAATAGTGCCGCTCCCGGTATGGTTTGCATGGCCGAAGCCACTCCCGATACGGTTTACACAGACTTGAATAGTGCCGCTCCCGGTATGGTTTGCATGGCCGAAGCCATTCCTGATAAGGTTTATACAGACTTGAATAGTGCCACTCCTAATACAGTTTGCATGGCTGAAGCCACTCCCGATATGATTTATATGGGCTGGAATAGTGCTACTCCCGGCACGATTTGCATGACCAAAGCCACTCTTGATACGGTTTACACGAACTTGAATAGTGCTAGACATAGTGCTTCAAATTTACTCAAATAATGCCCTTGTATTGACTATTATTTACATTTCGAACAAATCTGAGAGGAGGTTTTATACAAAATAACGCCGAAGGCGTTCCACGTTCCAGGTGCGAGGGATAGGTTGACCCAAGAGGGTTTCCAGCCAATAAGCCTCTTGTCGAATGACTTCCTTCACTCGGTAAGGTCCTTCCCAGTTGGGGGATAGCTTCCCTGCGGCTTTGGTAGGTTTGAGGCATGAGCATTCTGTAGCACTAGATCCCCGGCTTCAAAGCTCCGAGGCTTCACTCAGGCATTATGATACTTTGCCATGCGTTGTTGATACGCTGCTAGCCGGATGCGAGCTAGATCTCTCGTCTCTTCAATGAGATCAAGTTGGTCTTTTATGGCCTTGTCATTGCTTTCTGCGTGGTATGCAAGGACCCTTGGAGAAGGCAGACCGATTTCAACCGGGATGACTGCTTCCACTCCGTATGCCATTCAGAAATGTGTTTCCCTGGTTGGGGCTCGACTTGTCGTCGAATAGGCCTGTAGCACACTCGGGAATTCTTCAACCCATCGTCCCTTGGCTTCGCCGATACGGGTTTTCAACCCCTGTAAGATGCTTTGGTTAGTAACTTCGGCTTGACCATTCGTCTAAGTGTAGGCTACCGAAAGTGAATTTATGCAAGATACCGAAGCTTTTGTAGTTTTCCTTGAACCGATTGCTATCAAATTGCTTGCCATTGTCTAATATGATAGCCCGAGGGATACCATAACGACAGATGATAGATTTCCATACAAAATTCCAGACATTATTGTCAGTTATGGATGCAAGGGGTTCGGCCTCAACCCACTTGGTGAAATAATCAACAACCATGATAAGAAATTTCCTTTGGCCAGTGGCCATCGGAAATGGGCCGAGAATATCAATTCCCCATTGGGCGAAAGGCCAGGGGTCCGATAGTGGTGTCAGTATGGTTGCTGACTGATGGATGAGAGAGCTGAATCTCTGGCATTGATCATAGCGGCGGACGAGACTGGCTGCGTCCTTGTGGAGGGTTGGCCACCAGTAATCTTTCCTTATGAGTTTATGCACCACGGCTCGGCCCCCTACGTGTGCTCCGCAAACACCTTCGTTAACTTCTCGGAGGGCATAGTCGGCTTCTGCGGGGCCAAGACATCGGAGAAGTGGTCAGCCGAAAGACCTTTTATATAGAATTCCTTCCAGCACGAGGAATTGAGAGGAGCGTAACCGAATACGCCTTGCCTCTCTTTCCTTAGATGGGAGTTCTCTTCGGAGAATAAAGGCCAATAAGGGAGTTATCCAGGTCTCGTCTTCTAAGATATTTGCTTGCATAACCACCTCAGTCTGATGGACGCTTGGAACTGAGAGCTCTTCGACGAGAACCATTCGCCCTCCTCCATCATGAGTGGAGGCCAGCCGAGAGAGGGCATTGGCCCGAGTATTTTCAGATCGAGGAATCCGCAAAATGCTGAAGAATTTGAATTCAAATATGATAGTTTTGATTACTATAGATAGGACACCATCAAGGTGCCTCACGCCTCATATTCACCAGTGATTTGGCTGACAACCAGTTGGGAGTCGCCGAATGCCTCCAATTCGAGAGCTCCAAGCCTCCTTGCGGTCCGAAGGCGTGATATTAAGGCTTCATACTCGGCCGTGTTGTTGGTAGTCGGGAAGGCGAAGTGGAGAGCATATTCCGCGACTACCCCATCCGGAGATGTTAGGATCCATCCGGCGCCATTGCCCGAGGAGTAGGCGAACCCATCCACGAATAGTTGCCATTTATTGATTAAATTGGACGCTTGAGACGAAGCATTTTTGGCTTGCGAACAAGTTTGCGCAGGGACATATGCTTCTTCTTTTGTAGGATGAGCTGGGGGTCCTTCGGATGTTAACTCCACAATGAAATCGGCCAGAGCTTGCACTTTGATCGCAGCCCCCGACCCATAAGAAATGTTGAACTCCCCCAATTCAACAGCTCACTTGGCTAACCTTCCTGACACCTCTGGCCGAGAAAGAACTTGTCGTAGGGGTTGATCATAAAGTACTTTTATTGGATGTGCGAGGAAGAAAAGCCGAAGCCTTCTGGCAGACGTGACTAAGACCAGGGCTAGCTTCTCCAGTGCTGGGTACCGAAGCTCTGCTCCGTGAAGTGCTCGGCTGATGTAATAGACAGGATTATGAATGCTGTCTTCCTCCCGGACAAGGACAACGATTAAAGTAGCTTCGGATGCGGCAAAATATATAAATAGTTGCTCTCCTTTGATAGGCTTCGAGAGGGTGGGAACTTCAGAGAGAGAAACCTAGCACTCGTTTGTCCATAAGAAGAAGTTCATCTTCTTTAGCAGTATGAGGAAGGGAAAGCAATGGTCCGCCGCCGTAGACATGAAGCGGCTTAGAGCTGCTACTCGTCTGCTAAGTTGTTGTACCTCTCGGACGATGGCTGGAGGGCGCATTTGAAGGATGGCCGAGATCTTTGCGGGATTAGCCTCTACTCCTCGGTGAGCAACCATATAGACAAGAAACTTTTCGGAGGCCACGCCGAAGGCACATTTGCAGGATTCAACTTCATTTGGTACTTGCGCAGTGTAGAGAAGGTCTCGGCCAAATCGACCAAATGATGACATGCGGTTTTTTACCAGCATATTGTCAATGTACACTTCCATGTTTCGGCCTAACTGGGCGGCAAACATCTTGTTGACGAGGCGTTGATAAGTTGCTCCTGCATTTTTCAAGCCGAAAGGCATTCCGGTGAAGCAATATAAGCCGAGGTCGGTCGTGAAGCTTGTTTTGTCTTCGTCTTCGGGAGGCATCCGGATCTAATGGTACCCCGAGTAGGCATCGAGGAAGCTGAGTAGTTCGTGGCCGGAAGTGGCGTCCACCACTTGATCTATCCGAGGTAGGGGGAAGCTATTCATCGGATAAGCTGTTAGTATTAGATGGTCTCAAAGCCAATTCGATACTATGTATTGATTCAGTTTATTAATAAATGACATTAATTCATTGTGTGTAATTAATTCGATCCATGTTTATCATATCACGTTGAAGTCCACGAACATGTGCAATAATCTTTGGATTATGATGAGATTATAATTACGGGACCGAAGATTTATAAACATATGTTCTTAATTGTTCCTAGTCATAAGATGTTTGAGAAGGACATCGAACATCCAGATAGACTAGTATAGGTTTCTTCAGCTTATATGATGAGGGTGACTGATCCCATAAGTCACTTGTGTGGAGACACTATGCTAGACCTGTAGGTGCTCATTGACGAATGAGTTCACTGAACTGATTCGACTATCAATCATTGGATAGTAAACACCTCACTGTTAACCAGCGGAATTCTTTTGTGACGGTTGCGTAGATGATCCTTGAACTTGAGACGCCAAAGATATCTTGTTGGTAGGTTTCTGAACTTTGACCTTGACTAACAAATCCCTAACCATGGGTTATCAATAAGTCAAGTGATCGGGTTCAGGGAAATACCCTCGAAGGTAATTGTGTATTCAATACGGGATCATCCGTTCTCGGTTGTTTGAGAGAGAATGTTCCGGGAATAATGTGCTTAGTCCCTGGCTAGAGCGGACTCTGTATCAGATAAAGAGTTATCTGATATAGATTAGCGACATCTGATTCAAGTGAATCGACCGGCTAGGGTTTAACAGTAAACCATTATTTAGGCCTAGAGGGTCACACGCAAAAGGTTTTCAAGTCGATGGATAATCCGACAGCATTTCGGATAAGTCTGGGTTTTTACGAAAAACCGCAAACAGACTTATTATAAAAGAACGGATACTATGTCGGAGGCCAGCAATCCTGACCTAGCCGTCGTTCTTTTTCTCTCTCTCCTCTCTACTGGGCGTGCGACACGAGGCGGCCATTTGGAGGCTCCGCTTCGACTCCCGATTGCTCCGCTTTGACGGGAGAATCTGAATCCGCATGTTGTGGCGGATTACGTACAGCCAGACGGGATCCACGAATGCCGCATCGAGCGAGGAGGAGAGGACGATCCATCGCGAGGAGAACCGCGTGGATACTGCTAGAGGCCGGGAACCTGCGCGGCTTGCGGCATTGCTCCGACGGAACAGGAAAACGAACGCGGATTTGAATCCGTGCAAGGTAAATCCGATTTACTTCGGTCTTATTTTGTTGATCGAAACGGGATAGATCCGTCCCCGAACATTTTATTCCGCTGCGTTTTTCGGTCGGATCCCGACACAGCGATCCCAACAGTGGTATCAGAGCTAGGTTATCACTGTGTTCTTCGCTGTTTCGGATTCTGAAATCTAATATTCTAGTAATATTCCATGCATATTATACGATTTTGTTTAAGAAATAATATTCATAAGATGGATCAAGTTAATTTCTTTAATTCCTTTTTTGCAAAATCGTATTTCTTATTGGGCCTCTCGTGTTCTTCGTGGGACGAAGAACAATGCTCAAAGGGTGATGTACGGGTGACTACTTGTGATGCCAGGCATCGGGGAAGGACCCTGGTGTGACCAGGGGATTCTATCGGCCACTGTCGACATCACCCATGCCGCCGGTGAGCCTTGTCCGGCGGTGACCGGCCGGTTGAAGCCCTTCCCCTCCACACGGTTCCGGGTCAGGTTTCTTGTGTAAAAAGGGGGGGCAAAACCTTAGACGGCGCCGGTGGGGTGACCGGCGACGGTCCGATGGCCCCCAGGCGCTGGTGCCGTCGCCGGCCACCCCCCTTCCCCCCCCACGGTTCCTGCTTGCAGGCGCCGCCGTCGGGTTAGGGGGTGGGGCTGATTCGGGCCATGCAGCTAGGGTTTCCTAGCTGTATGGTCCGACCGGACTGGGCCGGGCTCAGACTGGGTCTGAGCTCTGACCCCCCCTGGCTTGGGCCAGGCACCCCTGGTCCAAACCAGGCTGCCCTAGTCCGAGTCACAGGCTCAGCTGGGCTGAGCCCTAGTTCGGCCAAAGGGGGGGGGGGGGGGGGGGCTGAGCCACCTTGGGTTATTTTTATTTTGGGTTTTCAATCTTAAATTGTTTTAAAACTTTTAAATTCTCAAAATTGTTTTGAAATTGAAGTTTTATTCGATTTAACTTTCAAGAGACTCATAATAAATTCTTTAGTTATTATCTTAATTAACAAATGTTGTTAAATATTATGGTTAATTACTCATTTAAATGTTAAATAGATAATTAACCTTAATATAATAATCTAAGTGTTAGATTCATATAAGATAATAGCAAATGACTAATAATGATTAATCTAAACATTAGATTAATTTTTAATTCGCATGGAATATTTTATAAATTTATATTTTGGAATTTTATGCGCATTTGATGTGTTATTATTGCTTGTTTAAATTTGATTTAAATTAGCATGCCTAAACTGAAATTTTTTTGAAATTCTAAATCCAATTTTTGATTGGTTCCTGGATTTATGAAACCAAAAATATTATTTATTTTTCGAAAATTTTAATTTAGCCATTTGATGTGCTATTTCATGTGTGGATTGTTTAATTAAAACACATGGTGGTCATGGACGAGCATTAAGTGTGGATGTGAAATGTGATTGTGTGGTTTATTATTTATTAATAAATAGAGGTCTGCGAACCTCTCCCTCTCATATTCTTTTATGTTTCTATCTCCCTCCTTGATGTATTCGCCATAAGGCTTTCTCTTTTAAATTATCATGTAATTATGAATTTATGATGTAATTTGATCGAGGCGGCTGTGCACAGAGCGAGGATGATCCACAACTGCGACCAGATGAAGATGAAGGAGTTCATTAAATCTTTGAGTTTGCAGACTCATAATATAAACTGTTATATTGTGTATGTGTGTGTTTGACTGTCTGACTCAAGTCAAACCGCAGTGCCATCCATGACCACACTAATGACATATATCTGATGCGTGTGTTTTATTTTGATTATGAATCAAATTATCTAGGCTATTAGTATAACTATATATTCGATATATCTAATACTATCGCCTAGGATGAGACTAAACTAATAAATAAAACTTTCGTAACAAATTGTAAGCCGTAGCACGAGTCATTGAGAATGCACTGCGTGGCTCTCCATCAATATGATTAATAGAACTTAATTCAGTGATGACAGATACTATGTGTTTACCCGAGGTTTGCCATCGTCTGTTGAGAGGTCTGTTGATCATGGCAGATACTATAGTAATCCACGTGTTTACCCGGGAACTATATTTCTACTCTACTCTGTCACGTATTGGTGGTAAAGCTTAGACTGGGAATAATGGTCTACTGTGTTTACTTGGGACTATTAAACCTGGGAGTCGAAGTATGATCGGATATTGCAAGGAGTTGCAATTATCATGAGATGATTGCTCTGAGATAACAGTATGATACTATGTGTTTACCCGAGGTCATATTGTGATGCTTGGAGATTCTGATCCCTACTAGGAGACAGTCGACGTCTCCCATTCTGTATATCTGAAGGTTATACAGTCCGACGAAAATTAGTGGGAAAAAAACTAGATAAACAAAGTCCATATCTTGTTTTGAATAAACTGATAGTCTGCTAATTTTAATTTGATTATCTCCTGTAGGCTAAAATGTCGCACCACAACCCGTTATGTGGCATACTTGATGCCAATCGTTTGACAGGCCCAAACTACTCGGACTAGCTCAAGAACCTGAAGATCGTCCTCAGGTATGAGCAGGTTGCCTATGTCTTGGATAATGAACCTCCTACTGAACCAGCATTAGATGCCTCAGAGGAGGAAATGATTGCATATGAAAAGTGGAAGGAAGACTCCACTATGACCCAATGCTACATGTTAGCCTCTATGAGCAATAAGTTGCAGAGGCAACATGAGGAGATGGATGCTAAATCCATCATGCTCTATTTGAATGAGCTGTTTGGTAAGTAGAGCAGAATCGAACGATATGAGATATCTAAGAATCTGTTCAAGGCTCAGATGGGAGAGGGAACTTCAGTATAGACTTATGTACTAAAGATGATAGAATGGGTGGAGAGGCTGGATGCTCTTGGGGTTACACTTCCCAAGGAGATGCATACTGACCTCGTGTTATCTTCCCTTCCACAATCTTATGCTCAGTTCATTGTTAACTTTAACATAAACAAGATTCATACCACCTTAGCTGAGCTACTGAACATGCTGAAGACTGCAGAGGGGAAGCTTGTGAAGGATAAATCCCAAATCCTCATGGTTGGTAAGACTAACAGAAAGAGACTTGCAGTCCAAGCTTTTCGGAAAGGTAAGAACAAAGTTCAGAGAAAGCAAAAGGTTGTTAAGAAAGACAAAGGAAAGAGTGCTGAGAAAGGTAATTGCTTCTACTGTCACCAGAAGGGCCACTGGAAGAGGAATTGCAAGAAATACCATAAGGATAAGGCTCAAGGAACTGTGAAGTAGCAGGTTGCTTCAGGTATCTATATGATAGATGTAAACTTGTCAATAAGAGATTATATATTATGGGTATTAGATACTGGATGTGTATCTCATATCTGCAATTCTGTGCATGCACTGACAAGAAGACGTAAGCTAAGGACCGGCGAGATGGAGCTGAGGCTATGTAACGGCACAAGAGTTGCGGCGATCGCTGTGGGGACAGTGAAGCTCAAGCTACCATTCGTAGACACTTTTTCATTAGATGATTGTTATTATGTACCTAGCATAATAAGAAATATTATTTATATTTCATGTTTAGATAGAATTTGATACAATTTAAATTTTGGGAACAATAATTGTTTAATTTATTTCGGAAATAAATTAATAGCTTCTGCTATCTTGTCCTATGTCTACCCAAGCCATTGGTGGTTTCTCATACTTCATTAGATTCACGGATGATCACTCGAGGTTTGGATACATATACTTATTGAAGTATAAATTTGAAGCCTTTGAGAAATTCATAAAATTTAAGAATGAGGTAGAGAAACAAACTGGAAAGAGTATAAAAACCATCCGATCCGATCGGGGTGGTGAATACTTGAGTACAGAGTTCATTAAATACTTAAAGGATAATGGTATCTTTTCTCAACTTACACCTCCTTATACATCTCAGATGAATGGTGTATCAGAAAGGAGAAATCGCACATTAATGAAAATGGTGCGATCCATTATAAGCATGTCCAAATTACCAGTGTCCTTATGGGGATATGCACTTAACTCGACTATGTATATCTTGAACAAGGTACCCAGCAAATCTGTTGAAACCACTCCATATGAGATATGGAATGGAAGGAAACCAGACCTTAAACATGTTAAAGTCTGGGGATGTCCTGCTCATGTTAAAAAACATGACTTAGATAAGCTGGAGTCCCGAACTGACAAATATAGATTTGTGGGATATCCAAAGAAGACTTATGGATATTACTTTTATCATCCTGGCAAATAAAAAGTGTTTGTGGCTAGGAGAGCTGTCTTTTTGTAAGAAGATTATATTTTCTAGAAAGACAGTGGGAGTAAAGTAACTCTAGAAGAAATTTCCGACCCACAAACTGGTATTGGTTCATCAGATGAACTATCAGTTTTTGAACCTGTTCAAAATGATACATAGGAACCTCGTAGGTCTGAAAGAGTACCTAAACCACCAGAAAGATATGTGGGACATATTAATTTGGATGATTCAAGGATACTCTATAATGAGGATGATGATCCTAAGACTTACCAGGAGGCCATTGAAAGTCCAGAGGCCGGGAAATGGCGGGAAGTCATGAATTCTGAAATACAGTCCATGTACATCAACTAAGTTTGGAACTTGGAAGATTTACTCGATGGTATAGTACTTATCGGCTGCAAATGGATCTTTAAAAGAAAGATCGGTGCAGATGGACGTATTGAGACTTATAAAGCAAGATTAGTGGCAAAAAGCTATTGTCAAAGATAAGGTGTTGACTATGACGAAACATTTTTACCCGTTGCCATGATTAAGTCTATCAGAATTCTTCTCGTCATTACTTCCTACCATGATTATGAAATCTGGCAGATGGATGTGAAGACTGCCTTCCTCAATGGAAACCTTGAGGAGGAGGTATATATGATACAACCAGAAAGATTCACATCCAAAGAATCTCCAGACATGGTATGCAAGTTGCAGAGGTCCATTTATAAACTGAAGCAAGCTTCCCGAAGCTGGAACATAAGATTTGATGAAGCAATCAAATCTTATGGCTTTATTAAGAATGAAGATGAGCCTTGTGTGTACGAGAAAAACAGTGGGAGCGCAATTACATTTCTGATTCTTTACGTTGACGACATCCTACTCATTGGGAATGATGTAGGAATGATGTCATCGGTAAAGATATGGTTGTTAAAGAACTTCTCTATGAAGGATTTGAGAGAAGCATCTTACATATTAGGAATACGGATCTATAGAGATAGATCAAAGAAGATGCTTGCTTTAACCCAATCCATGTACATAGAAACCATTGTCAAAAGGTTTGGCATGAAAAATTCCAACAGAGGTCTCATACCGATGAGACATGGGATTTCACTTTCTAAACGTCAGTCTCCCAAGACACTTGAAGAGAGGGCTGTGTTGGATAAGGTCCCCTATGCTTCTGCCATAGGCTCCATCATGTATGCCATGCTATGTACTAGACTTGATGTAGCATATGCTCTAAGTGTTACGAGTAGACATTAGGCAGATTCAGGTGATGAACACTGGAAGGCTGTGAAATACATCCTTAAGTACTTAAGAAGAACTAAGGATCTATTTCTAGTCTATGGAGGAAGAGACTTAAAGCCGCAAGGATATACTGGCTCGAGTCTTTAGTTTGATCCTGATGACAGCAAGTCAACATCAGGTTTTGTTTTTACACTCAACGGGGGAGCAGTGAGCTGGAAAAGTTCCAAGCAGGAAACCACTGCCGATTCGACAACAGAACCCGAGTATATTACTGCTGCTGAAGCCACCAAGGAAGCTGTATGGATGAAGAAATTCATCTGCGATTTTGGTGTGGTGGAAAGCATATCTGGTCCCGTCCCACTGCTGTGTGACAATAATGGTGCGATTGCTCAAGCGAATGAGCCGAGGTCTCATCAGAAGTCGAAGCACATTCTGCGGCGCTTTCATCTGATCTAGCTCGAGGAGATGTCGTGGTGGAAAGAGTTCCTTCAGCTGACAACATAGCAGATCCACTGACAAAGCCTTTGTCTCAAAATGTCTTAGAGCGTCACTTAGAGAATATGAGTATTTTGTATAAAACTGATTGGCTTTAGTCCAAGGGAGATTGTTAGTATTAGATGGTCTCAAAGCCAATCTGATACTATGTATTGATTCAGTTTAGTAATAAATGGCATTAATTCATTGTGTGTAATTAATTCGACCCATGTTTATCGTATCACGATGAAGTCCATGAACATGTGCAATAATCTTCAAATTATGATGAGATCATAATTACGGGACCGAAGATTTATAAACACATGTTCTTAATTGTTCCTAATCATAGGATGTTTGAGAAGGACATTGAACATCTGGATAGACTAGTATAGGTTTCTTCAGCTCATATGATGAGGGTGACTGATCCCATAAATCACTTGTGTGGAGACACTATGCTGGACCTATAGGTGCTCAATGGTGAATGAGTTCACTGATCTGATCCGACTATGAATCGTTAGATGGTAAACACCTCACTGTTAACCAGCTCGATTCTTTTGTCACGGTTGCGTACATGATCTTTGGACCTAAGACGCCAAAGATGTCTTGTTAGTA
Organism: Zantedeschia hybrid cultivar; assembly: GCA_030544215.1. NCBI lineage: Eukaryota > Viridiplantae > Streptophyta > Magnoliopsida > Alismatales > Araceae > Zantedeschia > Zantedeschia hybrid cultivar. Next base: position 51,644,598 of record JARZZO010000009.1, read on the forward strand.
GGTTTCTGAACTTTTGACCTTGACTAACGAATCCCTAACCATGGGTTATCAATAAGTCAAGTGATCGGGTTCAGGGAAATACCCTCGAAAGTAATTGTGTGTTCAATACGGGATCATCCGCTCTCGGTTGTTTGAGAGAGAATCTTCCGGAAATAATGCGCTTAAGTCCCTGGCTAGGGCGGACTCTGTATCAGATAAAGAGTTATCTGATATAGATTAGCGGCATCTGATTCAAGTGAATCAACTGGCTAGGGATTAACAGTAAACCATACCTTAGGTCGATTCGGGAACATTGCACGGATGAAGGATTATATCTGCGCGGGAACTGTTGACGGAAAGGTTCCAATAGAGGGTTGCGATAATTCCAGTGCCATCCAAGATCACGCGATGTTGCTTGGCATCCAACGTGATCGGAAGCCCGTTCGAATTTATTGTGGGACATTAAATTCGGCTGATTAATTGAATATAAGGATAAAACTAGGATTATACAGTTCCATCCACGCAGAAGTCCTCAGTCTCAGTGTACAACGTAAAGCATGCATTTGAATCGTCCCACAATGAAACCCATGATAAAACTAGGATTATACAGTTCTGTCTTGAATCGCGTCGACCGAGGTCGACGCCATTCAAGCCCCTCAGACAGGTTCATTAAAAGGTAGATTATTCCATGAAACGCGTCGTCATAGGGAGTCGCCCTTTAAAAACGCGTCCAAGTCCACAGACGCCATTCACACCGAAATTCCAGATTTACAGACCCTCACTCGGGGTGATTTCCTGCCTAAATGGCGTCATGATGGCCCGACGTCCTTCCGAAAGGCGTCGTCCATCCATGACGTCATTTAGCGCCAGAACCCCTAATTCGCGAAACCTCGAACAGGTTTCTGCCCTAAAAGGCGTCGTACTGCCCTGACGTCCTTCTAAAAGGCGTCGACCAGGCACGACTCCGTTTAGCGCCATAAACCTGGTTCCCTGGTTCGATCCGAGGGTCTCTCCCTTAACCACAATTACCCCGAAAGAGCCCCAAAACAGAAGGGGGAGGAAAAGAAGTTCATCCACCACAAGCATGCTACGAATCCACATTCACGAACACGGCCATACCCACAAGAGCACCCCCTAAACATGCTCAATCTAGCCCAAAACACGTCATATCACGCCTAGGAAAACACGACCAACACATGCAAGGTTCGTCCCCCTACCGGTTCTCGAACTCCTCCAAGCTCCGTGCCGCCGACCCGCCGCACCGCAGACCGCTGCTGGTACCCTCGAGGACGCCGCCACTCCGCCGGGACGTCGGCCGCCGTCCGGAGAATGGAACGCCGCGAAGGAAGTGGTGGAGGTAGAGGTAAGAGGTAGGGAGGCGTTGGAGTGGTGGAAGAGGAAGAAGAGGAAGGGAAGGGGAAAAGAGAGTCGGAGAGGGCGGAGAGGGCGAGGAGAGAGAGAGTGAAGGCGAGAATGAGGGAAAGAAGGGGAGGCTCGCGGGGTCAATCTGACTCTAAGTGAAACGCGTCGATCGAGGCAGACGCCAATCAATCTGACAGGACGGCCGTACTGACAGCGGTCTGAAACGCGTCGCCCACCGCGGACGCCGTTCAGACGACAGGACAGGCCGTATTGACAACGCTCTGGCGCCGGACCCTGACATCGCAGGTGTCGCAGTCTGAATCGCGTCGACCAACCTGGACGCCGTTCAGATGATGTGACAGGGGGCCGTACTCTCGCGGCCCGAAACCCGCCCACGTGGCGCAACAACAAGCAGACCTAAATGGCGTCCTCACAACCTGACGCCTTTTGAAAGGCGTCGAGCAGTGCTGACGTCATTCAGTCAGAAATCTCAAGACCTCCCCTCAGGGTCCAAACCAGGGGATCCGGCCCGAACCCGACCCGAATACTGAACCCGAAACCTCAGTCCTTACATCGGGGGCCAGCAACCCTGACCTAGACATCGTTCTTTTTCTCTCTCTCCTCTCTACAGGGCATACGACACGAGGCGGCCATGTGGAGGCTCCGCTTCGACTCCCGACAACTCCGCCTTTAGCGTGGATCGGTTCTTCTTTAAAAGGTGGGAACTCACCACCGTATTTCCCATCCTTAGTCATGGATGGCCCTTATTTTTTGATGAAGGGTGCCGCTCCTAGAGCGTTAGAGTCTTCTCCCGCCGGGGGCTCGAAGGTGGTGGAGGTGAACCTCTGCGTGGCGTGATTTAGTGCATTTTCTCAACATGGAGCCGAGGCTCTTAATGTCTTAGTAGAGAAAATCATGTATGTTTAGGGTTTCCTCTCGACTTCATCGGGAGGGGCCTATTGTCATTTTCGCTCGCCCGCATTAGGGACTTGCTTTTCTCAAGCTCTCAGGTTGCTACCCGACTTTAGACTTCCTCTTTCCTCCTTGGGCGGACTGCTTCTGGCAAGTTGCTCCACTTCAAAAGGCTCTTGCTCCAAGGAGATGTGAGGTGGTCTTTCTTTGACTGGAGTTATCGATGAGTCCTCCTAGCTAACGAGTTGGAGGTGGCGACTTGTTGCCGAAGCTGGGAGGCCGCTTTTTCAGGCGTGTTCCGTCTACGAGTCGTGACGTCGGTGGAGTCCAAGGGAAATGCCCCTACCCGCAAAACTACAAGGTGGCCTTGTCTTCTTATCCTGTTTTGGTCGAGCCTTCGTGTTGGCTTTTTGGTACATATTTTTGTATAGTGTGCTCCTTGTTGCAAATATGTACGAATGTATGTTAACAAATGTATAGTATATATCTTTGTGTGGTTTCCCCTTCTTCTCCCTAAATCGAACAGGCTAAGTTTGACTTGACAACTTAGATTGCATTCCTATGTATAGGAGATATAAGGGATTTTACATTGGGTGGCTCCTACCGTTCGATGTGAGGCTCACCGATCGGCATAAGTCCGTCATCGGGTGAGAAGCCCCTTCTCTGTGAGACAATGCTCGGTGGAGCTAGTAGATCGATCGAGTTTTATCCTATCTTCGAGTAGGGAGCCCCTTTTCTGTAAGATGAGCCTCGGCAGAGGTAGTAGACCGACCGAATTTTATACCATCTTCGGGTGGAGAGCCCCTTCTCGGCAAAAAGGGGCTCAACAGAGGTAGTAGATCGATCGAGTTTTATGCTATCTTCGGATTGGGATAGTTAGTATTAGATGGTCTCAAAGCCAATCCGATACTATGTACTGATTCAGATTATTAATAAATGGCAATAATTCATTGTGTGTAACTAATTCGATCTCTATTTATCGTATCACAATGAAGTCCATGAACATGTGCAACAGTCTTCGGATTATGATGAGATCATAATTACGGGACCGAAGATTTATAAACACATGTTCTTAATTGTTCCTAGTCATAGGATGTTTGAGATAGGACATCGAACATCCGGATAGACTAGTATATGTTACTTCAGCTCATATGATGAGGGTGACTGATCCCATAAGTCACTTGTGTGGAGACACTATGCTAGACCTGTAGGCGCTCATTGGTGAATGAGTTCACTGAACTGATCCAACTATGAATCGCTAGATGGTAAACACCTCACTGTTAACCAGCTCGATTCTTTTGTCACGGTTGCGTGGATGATCCTTGGACCTGAGACGCCAAAGATATCTTGTTGGTAGGTTTCTGAACTTTGACCTTGACTAACGAATCCCTAACCATAGGTTATCAATAAGTCAAGCGATCGGGTTCAGGGAAATGCCCTCGAAGGTAATTGTGTGTTCAATATGGGATCATCCGCTCTCGGTAGTTTAAGAGAGAATGTTCCGGGAATGATGCGCTTAAAGTCCCTGGCCAGGGCGGACTCTGTATTCGATAAGGAGTTATCGGATTCAGATTAGCGGCATCTGATTCAAGTGAATCGACCGAATAGGGTTTAAAAGTAAACCATACCCTAGGTCGATTCGGGAACATTGCACAGATGAAGGATTATATCCGCGTGCTAACCGATGACAGAAAGACTCCAATAGAGGGTTGCGATAACCCCAATGCCATCCAATATCACGCGATGTTGCTTGGCATCCAACGTGATCGGAAGTCCGTTCGAATTTATTGTGGGACATTAAATTCGGCTGATTAATTGAATATAAGGATATTAATTAATTCAGTGGGTCAGTAAAAGTTTACTGGACTTAATGGGCTATTAACTGGACTGGTATTTGGGCCTAGAGGATCACACGCAAATGGTTTTCAAGTCGATGGATAATCCGACAGGATTTCGGATAAGTCTGGATTTTTATGAAAAAATGCAAACATACTTATTATAAAAGAACGAATTCTACATCCGGGGCCAGCAATCCTAACCTAGCCGTCGTTCTTTCTCTCTCTCTCCTCTCTTTTGGGCGTGCGACACGAGGTGGCCATCTGGAGGCTCCGCTTCGATTCCCGACTGCTCTGCCTTCCGTCTCACGGGAGATTCCGAATCCGCTTGTCGCGGCGGATTACGCGCAGCCAGACGGGATCCACGAACGCTGCATCGAGCGAGAAGGCGAGGACGATCCATCGCGAAGAGAACCGTGTGGATACCGATAGAGGTCAGGCATATGCACGACTTGCGGCATCGCTCCGACGGAACCGGAAAACGAACGCAGATTCGAATCTGCGCAAGGTAAATCCGATTTACTCCGGTCTTGTTTTATCGATCGAAACGGGATGGATCCGATCCCGAAATTATTTTTTTTTATTCCGCTGCATTTTTCGGTCGGATCCCGACACAGCGATCCCAATAGTGGTATCAGAGCCAGGTTCCACTGTGTTTTCGCCGTTTCGATCTCTAAAATTGTGGTTTTAGAATTTAAATCCATGCTGGTAATTATGTTCTTGAAAGATTTATATTCATTAGATGATTACTGTGATAAGATCGCGATTTAAATCTGGAGAATATATTTTTTTGGGGTTATTTCGTCGTGTTCTTCGTTAGACGAAGAACGCCTTGTTCTTTGTGTTTTAAACGGATCTAAAGGTTGTTTCTCCAAGATCTTAGATCTTCCACTCATTAGCAAAAGGTTGTTGTAGATGATTTGGAGTTCTGGATCGCCGGCCATGGAAATTTCTTTTTTGTTTTTGGGTTTTTGAAACCTGAAATTTGGGGAGAAAAGAGGGGCCTAAAATTCGGATTTTGATCTCCTCTCAGGCCACTGCCGATGGCCGGACGTCGCCGGCGAGGTCGCCGCTGCCGGCGGTCGTGGTCCAGTGGCCGTCCACCGTCGGGACCGGCGCCGGAGAAGAACCCCAAAAGGGGTCTGCGCCGTCGGGTTCCCTGCAACGCAGGGAACCCTCGGGCTGCCCGGCCAGGTGGCTAGGGTTTCCCTAGCCGCCGACCGGGCCCGGCCCGGCTGGACCCTTGCCCGGGCCAGGGGTCCGAGCCAGGGCCGGACCAGGCCTGCGGGCTTGGGTCCGAGCCCTTGGTTGAGCCCTGGCCCGGCCCTGGCTCGAGCCAGGGGCTCAGCTAGGCTGAGCCCTTTATGGGCCCTAGTTAATTTATTTATTTTTATTAAATTAATCAATAAATTGATTTAATAGTTATCTGTAAAATATGATTTTACTATTTTTTATTAAATTCAATTTTTGATTGGGTCCTAATTAAGGTTTATTTTGTTAATTAATTACAAAAGTTGTTAATTTAATTAATTCTAAATGTTAGATTAAACCTTATGTGATCTAATTGTTAGATTAGCCCCAAATTATTTGAATTGTTCAGATTGAGCATGGAATGTTTCTAAAGCCATTAATTTTAGATTTTGTGCATATTTGATATGTTATTAATTGCTTGTTTAAATTCGATTTAGTTAAGCATGCATAAATTGATTTTCGAAAATTCTAAATTCTCCAAAATTTTGTTTGGTCCCTAGTTTTATGAAACCTGAAACTATTATTATTTTCAAAAATTTTAATTTAGCCATTTGATGTGCAATTCATGTGTGGTTTGTTTAACTAAAACACATGGTGGTCATGGATGGGCAATTTTGTGGATGTGGAATCTGATTGTGTGGTTTGTTATTTATTAATAAATAGAGGTCTGTGAACCTCTCCCTCTCATATTCCAATGTATTTCTACCTCCCTCCTTGATGTAATCGCCATAAGGCTTCCTCTTTCTATAAATTATCTTGTAATTAAGAATTATGATGTAATTTGATCGAGGCGGCTGCGCGCGCAGCAAGGATGATCCACAACTGCCGACCAGATGAAAATGAAGAAGTTCATTGAATCCATGGGTTTGCAGACTCATGATATAAGTTGTTATATTGTGTATGTGTGTGCGTTTGACTGTCTGGCTCAAGTCAAACCACAGTGCCGTCCATGGCCACACAAATGACATGTATGTGATGCGTGTGCTTTATATTTGCTAGGTTATTAGTATTTATAATATATTCGATATATTTAATACTATCACCTAGGATGAGACCAAACTAAATAAGTAAAACCTTCATAACAAACTCTAAGCCGTAGCGCGAGTCATTGAGAATGCACCGCGTGGCTCTCCATCAATATGATTAATATAATTCAATTCAGTGGTGGCAGATACTATGTGTTTATCCGAGGTTTGCCATTAACTGATGAGAGAACTATTGATCACGGCATTAGATGCCTTTGAATAAAAGTAGAGGAACGATATAGTCATCCATGTGTTTACCCGGGAACTATATTTCTACTCTACTTTATCACGCGTTGATGGTAATGCTTAGACTGGGGATAATGGTCTAATGTGTTTACCCGGGACCATTAATAATTTGGGAGCCGAAATATGATCGGATATTGCCAGGAGTTGCAATTATCATGAGATGATTGCTCTGAGATAGTGGTATGATACTACGTGTTTATCCGAGGTCATACTGTAATGCTTGGAGGTTCTGATCCCCACTAGGAGACAGTCGGCGTCTCCCGTTCTGTATATCTGAAGGTTATACTGTAAGGATTGAGACTTTCGGATCCGGTTTTCGGAGTCGGACCCTGTAGTTCTGGCCCTAGCGAGGTCTGGGACTCTGTGTTGTTTCGCGTCGAGCCTGCTCGACGCGATTTAAACGGCGTCCACCCTCGTAGACGCGTTTCAGGTTCTGCCACGTGGGTTGGCTTTGGGCCGCGAAGAGTACGGCCCTGTCATGTCGTCTGAACGGCGTCCACATGGGACGACGCCTTTCAGACTGCGACTCTGGGTGTGTCAGAGTACGGCCCTGACAAGTTGTCTGAATGGCGTCTGTGTAGGACGACGCGTTTCAGAAACTTGTCAGAGCGGCCGTCATATCACCTGATAGGCGTCCGTAGATGTCGACGCGTTTTAGCCAGCCTCTGGTTAACCCCGCGAGCCCTCCTTCTTTCCCTCATTTTTCTCTTTCTCCCTTTCTCTCTTTCCCCTTCCGGCGAACTCGGCGGCGATCCTCCTCCTCCCTCTTTTCCTTCCACCATTTCACCTCTCCCTCCACTCCATCCTCTACCTAGCTCCTACCACTACCACCTCCACCTCCACTGCGGCGTTCTACTCTCCGAACAGCGGCCGACGTCACGGTGGAGCAAAGATGACCACGGCGGTACCGGCGGCGGCGTGGGGCAAGACGGGTGGACGGCTTGAAGCTCGGAGGCGTCCAAGTATCCGGTAGGGTGACGGTTCCTATAGCATCGTGCTTAAATCATGTTTTTCCCCGTCTATGCATGTTGTGGACCTTTAGTTTTGGAGGGTAGAATGAGCATGTTTAGGAGTTCTTTTGATGATATGGGGGATTTCTATGAATGTGTTGCCTATGGATAGTATTGCTCCTCTTTTCCCTTCCATTTTGGGTGATTTTGGGGTTGTTTGGGGTTGGAAAGGGAGCCCTCGGGCTCTGGGCGACTCTGGTTCCTGGGGTTGAAAGACGTCGTGCATGGACGACGCCTTTTTGAAGGGCGTCGGGCCATCACGACGCCTTTTAGACAGGAATCACCTGGCAGAGAGTTTGCCAGTTCGGGGATTCTAAAACTAAAAGACGTCATGGATGGGCGACGCGTTTTTGAATAGCGTCGGTTAGCCATGACGCCTTTTAAGGCAGAAATCCCTCGAGTAAGGGCCTTTGAAATTTCGGATTTCTGTGTTGAATGGCGTATGTGGAGGTCGACGCCTTTTAAAAGGCGACCACTGGTGTCGACGCCTTTTAAGCCTGATTATGAAGACTGTTTTACTTGAACCTGTACATGAAGCTTGAATGGCGTCGTCCTTGGTCGACGCGATTCAAGACAGAAACTCACTAATTCATGCCAGTAAAACGTGTTCATACTGCTAGATAGATGGTTAGTGCATGTTTTAGTGTACCCGATAGAGATGGATTCTTCATGATCGGATGGTTCTATATGTGTGTTATGCGATCGCGGACTTTTCACGTGACCGGATCGCACTGTGCTGGGTTTTGAGTTACTGTGGACCTGAAGTGACATTGTAGCACTTTATCACCCTGTGCTGGTGGGGGCGTGAGCACAGCGCCGGTGGGGGCGTGGGCGGGGTGACGCCTAGTGAGAGAGGGTCACCTGGTGAACCTCGGGGTCAGCTAGTACCGGTGTCGGAGTGGTACATTCGGAGAGTCACTCATGCTGAGGGAAGGGGTAGCCACCTGAGCCAGTTGGGCCGGAGTAGCTAGTGTGCTATCCGAGGGGCTACTGCTTGGTCTCAGCGGGTCGAGGTTTTTCCCACCGTTGTTTGTGCGGTCGGCGAGTTCTATCGAGACGACAATTGTGGATTCTCTAAACGGCTGGTTTAGAATGTGCATGTTTATTATATTTCGACTGCATGTATTCTCACGTAGAGAATTAGAAATTGTACCTACCACTGCACTTGTTACTCTACCGTTAGCTGTACTTTACACTTGTGGGTGTGTGCGTGGGCAGTGGGGATCGAAGGATCCCTACTGAGTCTTGTCTTGAGACTCACCCCTGCGGTTTTCAGGTGAGGACTCCCAGCAGACTTAGAGCGGCGTGTGCGGCCGTGTGTTGAGCGCCTTCCGGGGTATGCCCCGATGTAGTTGTTATTTATTTTTGGCCTGTATGTTTAATTATTTCTTTTAGTTGGAATATGTAATTATTTGCTGTATCGAGTCGCATTGTAATAATTTTAATTCCTGCACTTTCATTTCAATTCAATGCGATGTGAATGTTTAGCTTAGTTTATTATTTATTTCCCAGACTTACTAGATCCTGGTTTGGTTCCAAATTAATGATTCAGTACCCATTTAGTAATCGGATCCCCGATTATAGGGTGACGGGTCGTTACATATACAGTCCATCGAAAATTAGTGGGAGTAAAACTAGATAATAAAAGACTATATCTTGTTTTAGTTAATCTGAATATCTGCTAATTATCATTTGATTATCTCCTGTAGGCTAGAATGTCTCACCATAACCCGTTGCAAGGCATACTTGATGCCAACCGTTTGACAGGCACTAATTACTCAGACTGGCTCAGGAACCGAAAGATTGTCCTCAGGTCTGAGCAGATTGCCTACGTCTTGGATAATGAACCTCCTGCTGAACCATCATTAGATGCCCTAGAGGAGGAAATGATAGCACATGAAAAATGGGAGGAGGATTCCACCATGGCCCAGTGCTACATGTTAGCCTCTATGAGCAATGAGTTGCAGAGGCAACATGAAGAGATGGATGTTAGATCCATCATGCTCCATTTGAAGGAGCTATTTGGTGAGCAGAGCAGGATCGAATGATATGAGATATCGAAGAATCTGTTTAAGGCTCAGATGGCAGAGGGAACTTCAGTACAGAATCACGTGCTGAAGATGATTGAGTGGGTGGAGAGGCTGGATGCTCTTGGGATTACACTTCCCAAGGAGATGCACACAGACTTCGTGTTGTCTTCACTTTCACAGTCATATGCTTAGTTCATCGTTAATTTTAATATGAATAAGATCCATGCCACCTTAGCTGAACTACTGAACATGTTAAAGACTACTGAAGGGAATCTTGTGAAGGATAAACCCCAAGTCCTCATGGTTGGTAAGACCAACAGAAAAAGACTTGCAATCCAAGCTTTTCATAAGAATAAGAACAAAGTTCAGAGGAAGGCAAAGGTTGTCAAGAAAGATAAAGGAAAAAGTGCTGAGAAAGGTGATTGCTTCTATTGTCACCAGAAAGGCCATTGGAAGAGGAATTGCAAAGAATACCTCAAGGACAAGGCTCAAGGAACTGTGAAGCAGCAAGACGCTTCAGGTATCTATATGATAGATGTAAACTTGTCAATAAGAGATTGTACATTATGGGTATTAGATACTGGATGTGTATCTCATATCTGCAATTCTGTGCAGGCACTGACAAGAAGATGTAAGCTGAGAACCGGCGAGGTGGAGCTGAGGCTAGGTAACGGCACAAGAGTTGCGGCGATCGCTGTGGGGACAGTGAAGCTCAAGCTACCATCTGGAGACACATTTTTATTGGATGACTATTATTATGTACCTAGCATAATAAGAAACATCATTTCTATTTCATATTTAGATAGAATTGGATACAATTTAAACTTTGGGAACAATAGTTGTTTAATTTATTTCGGAAATAAATTAATAGTTTCTGCTATTTTATCCAATGGTTTGTATCTATTGAATGTGTCTCATGAGAATTTACACATAGGTTCTTCAATTAAAAGAAGTAGGTATGAAATGAACAAAGCCTACTTGTGGCATTGTAGGCTGAGACACATTGGTGAAAACAGACTCCAAAGGATGTATAAAGATGGATATTTAGATCCATTTGATTATGAATCATATGCAACCTGTGAGTCATGTTTAATGGGTAAAATGGCTAAGTCTCCATTTAGTGGAACTGGAGAACGAGCCAAAGACATATTAGAACTCATACATTCAGATGTATGTGGTCCTATGTCAACCCAAGCCATTGGTGGTTTCTCATACTTCATTACATTCACTGATGATTACTCAAGGTTTAGATATATATACTTATTGAAGTATAAATCTGAAGCCTTTGAGAAATTCAGAGAATTTAAGAATGAAGTAGAAAAACAAACAGGAAAGAGTATAAAAACCATCCGATCCGATCGGGGTGGTGAATACTTGAGTACATAGTTCATTAAATACTTAAAGGATAATGGTATCCTTTCTCAGCTTACACCTCCTTATACACCTCAGATGAATGGTGTATCAGAAAGGAGAAATCGCACATTAATGGAAATGGTGCGATCCATGATAAGCATGTCCAAATTACCAGTGTCCTTATGGGGATATGCAATTAGCTCGGCTATGTATATCTTGAACAAGGTACCCAGCAAATCTGTTGAAACCACTCCATATGAGATATGGAATGGAAGGAAACCAGACCTTAAACATGTTAAAGTCTGGGGATGTCCTGCTCATGTGAAAAGACATGACGCAGATAAGCTGGAATCTAGAACTGACAAATGCAGATTTATGGGATATCCAAAGGAAACTTAAGTATATTACTTTTATCATCTTGGCGAACAAAAGGTGTTTGTGGCCAGGAGAGCTGTCTTTCTAGAAGAAGATTATATTCTCCAGAAGGACCGTGGGAGTAAAGTAATTCTGGAAGAAATTTCAGACCCACAAACTGGTAATGGTTTATCAGATGAACCGTCAGTTTCTGAACCTATCCAAAATGATACACAGGAACCTCGTACGTCTGAAAGAGTATCTAAACTACCAGAAAGATATGTGGGACATATTAATTTGGATGGTTCAAGGATATCTTATAATGAGGATGATGATCCTAAGACTTACCAGGAGGCCATTGAAAGTCCAGAGGCCGGGAAATGGCGGGAAGCCATGAATTCTGAAATATAGTCCATGTACATCAACCAAGTTTGGAACTTGGTAGATTTTCCCGATGGTATAGTACCTATCGGCTGCAAATGGATCTATAAAAGAAAGATCGGTACAGATGGACGTATTGAGACTTATAAAGCAAGATTAGTGGCGAAAGACTATCGTCAAAGACAAGGTGTTGACTATGACGAAACCTTTTCACCCGTTACTATGATTAAGTCTATCAGAATTCTTCTCGCCATTGCTGCCTACCATGATTATGAAATTTGGCAGATGGATGTGAAGACTGCCTTCGTCAATGGAAACCTTGAGGAGGTGGTGTATATGATACAACCAGAAAGATTCACATCCAAAGAATCTCCAGACATGGTATGCAAGTTGCAGAGGTCCATTTATGGACTGAAGCAAGCATCCTGAAGCTGGAACATAAGATTTGATGAGGCAATCAAATCTTATGGCTTCATTAAGAATGAAGATGAGTCCTGTGTATACAAGAAAAACAGTGGGAGCACAATCACATTTCTGATTCTTTACGTTGACGACATCCTACTTATTGGGAATGATGTCATCAGTAAAGATATGGCTGTCAAAGAACTTCTCCTTGAAGGATTTGGGAGAAGCATCTTATGTATTAGGAATACGGATCTATAGAGATAGATCAAAGAAGATGCTAGCTTTAACCCAATCTATTTATATAGAAACCATTGTCAAAAGGTTTGGCATGGAAAATTCCAAGAGAGGTCTCATACCGATGAGACATGGAATTTCACTCTCTAAAGGTCAGTCTCCCAAGACACCTGAAGAGAGGGCTGTGATGGATAAAGTCCCCTATGCTTCTGCCATAGGGTCCATCATGTATGCCATGCTATGTACTAGACCTGATGTAGCAAATGCTCTAAGTGTTACGAGCAGACATTAGGCAGATCCAGGTGATGAACACTGGAAGGCTGTGAAATGCATCCTTAAGTACTTAAGAAGGACTAAGGATCTATTTCTAGTCTATGGAGGAGGAGACTTAAAGCTGTAAGGATACACTGACTCGAGTTTTCAGCCTAATCCTAACGACAGCAAGTCAACATCAGGTTTTGTTTTCACACTCAACGGAGGAGCAGTGAGCTGGAAAAGTTCCAAGCAGGAAACCACTGCTGATTCGACAACGGAAGCCGAGTATATTGCTGCTGTTGAAGCCGCCAAGGAAGCTGTATGGATGAAGAAATTCATCGGCGATCTTGGTGTGGTGGAAAGCATATCTGGTCCCGTCCCACTGCTGTGTAACAACAATGGGGCGATTGTTCAAGCGAAAGAGCCGAGGTCTCATCAGAAGTCGAAGCACATTCTGCGGCGCTTTCATCTGATCAGAGAGATTATAGCTCGAGGAGATGTCGTGGTGGAAAGAGTTCCTTCAGCCGACAACATAGCAGATCCACTTACAAAGCCTTTGTCTCAAAATGTTTTTGAGCGTCACTTAGAGAATATGGATATTCTGTATAAAAGTGATTGGCTTTAGTCCAAGTAGCAGATTGTTAGGATTAGATGGTCTCAAAGCCAATCCGATACTATGTACTGATTCAGATTATTAATAAATGGCAATAATTCATTGTGTGTAATTAATTCGATCTCTGTTTATCGTATCACGATGAAGTCCATGAACGTGTGCAATAGTCTTCGGATTATGATGAGATCATAATTACGGGACCGAAGACTTATAAACACATGTTCTTAATTGTTCCTAGTCATAGGTGTTGGGATTTCTCGGGTTTCTTCGGATCGCTCATGCAGCGGAAAATAAAAAACTTACAACGATCCGTTCTCGTTTCGAAAAACTGAAAACTTACGATTATCGGATAATCGATTCTCACCGTGTGCAGATTCGAATCCGCAACCGTTCGGTTCCGTCTGTGCGACACCGCAAGCCGCGCAAGTGCTCGGCGTCTAGCGAAGTCCACGTGATCCTCCCCGGGACGGATATCCTCACGTTCCTCGTTCTTCGCAGCCCACGAGACCTTCGCCGGTCGCCGCAGCGCGCGGACGATTTCCCGTCGAACGGGATTCGGAGAAGCGGCGAAGCAGATCTGGATCTGTCTGGACGCCAGAGAGAGAGAGAAGCTAAGGAGGGGTGGCTAGGGTTAGCAGTAGCTTGGCCTGCTCAGCCCGTTCGCTATGCTTTATACTAACCGCGCGGTTTTTCATAAAAACCTTCGGTTTATATAAAACCCACTTATTTATCCATCGCCTTGAGAATCATTTGCGTGTGACCCTCTAGGCCCAAGTACCAGTCCAGTTAATGGCCCAACAAGCCCAGTGACTCCTCACTGACTTTATTAATCAATTAATAATCTTTTATTAATTAATTAATCAATCGAATTGATGTCGCACATCGAATTCGACCGGACCTCCGATCACGTTGGGTGCCAAGCAACACCGCATGAACCCGGAAGGTATTGGGGTTAAGTAACCCACTCTTGGAACCTTTCCACCGATAGTTACCGCGTGGATATAATCCTTCATTCGTACAATGCTCTCGAGTCAACTCAGGGTATGGCGAGCTGTCAAACCCTAACCGGTCAACTCACTTGGATTGGATGCCGCTGGTGAATATCGGCAAACTCCTTTCCCGATATTATCGTCTGCCCTGGCCAGGGACTTTCGTGCATCCTTCCTAGAGCATTCTCTCTCTAAGTACCGAGAGCGAATGATTCCTTATTGACACACAATTCCCTTCGACGGTATTCCGCTATACCCAATCCTTGGCGTATTAGAATCCCGTGGCTAGAGGTTCGTAAACCAAGGTTAAAGCATAACAGTCCACCGCCAAGGTGTCCTTGGTGTCTCAGGTCCGAGGACCATCCACGCAACTGCGACAAATAGAATCAAGCTGGTTGACAGTGAGGTACAATACCATCCATCAATTCAGTCTGATCAGTTCGGTGAACTCATTCTCCAATGAGCACCTACAGATTCGCCTTAATGTCTCCACACAAGTGACTTATGAGATCAGTCACCCTCATCATATGAGCAGGAGTAATCTGTACTAGTCTAACCAGATATCCGATGTCCTTCTCGGATATCCTCCGACTAGGAACGATTAAGAATATGTGTGTTTAAGTGATCAGTCTCATTAGTATGATCTCATAATCTGATCACTATAACACATATTCACGGACTTCATTAAGAAACGATAATTAATGCGATTTACACATAATGAATATTATGCCATTATATTAATAAATGAACGAGATTTACATAGTCAAATAGGCTTGTAGGCCACCTAAAACTAACAATCTCCCACTTGGACTAAAGCCAATCACCTTTATACAATAAGCCTATAGACTCTAGGTGACGCTCAAACACAATTTGAGCCAACGGCTTTGTCAGTGGATCTGCTACATTGTCGACGGATGGAACTCTTTCCACTACTACATCTCCTCTGGATATGATCTCTTTGATAAGGTGAAAGCGCCTCAGAATATGCTTCGATTTCTGATGAGACCGCGGCTCTTTCGCTTGCGTAATGGCTCCATTGTTGTCGCACAACAGTGGAACAGGCTCAGAGATGCTGGGAACTACGCCGAGGTCGGTGATGAATTTCTTCAACCACACTGCTTCCTTGGCGGCTTCAGCTGCAGTAATGTACTCAGCTTCAGTCGTCGAATCTGCAGTGGTTACTTGCTTGGAACTCTTCCAGTAGTACACTGCGCCTCCGCTCAAAGTAAACACGAATCCAGATGTTGACTTGCTATCATCTAGATCCGACTGGAAACTCGAGTCAGTAAACCCTCGCAGTTTCAAGTCACCTCCTCCATAGACAAGAAACATATCCTTAGTTCTTCTCAAGTACTTAAGGATACATTTCACTGCCTTCTAGTGCTCTTCGCCTGGATCAACCGAAAATCTGCTCGTAACACTTAGAGCAAATGCAACATCAGGCCGTGTATATAGCATGGCATACATGATAGATCCTATGGCAGAGGCATAGGGTATTCTATCTATAAATGCCCTCTCATCAGGAGTCTTAGGAGATTGCCCCTTTGAGAGACTAATTCCATGTCTCATCGGTATGAGACCTCTCTTGGAATTTTCCATGCCAAACCTTTTGACTATGGTATCTATGTACAAGGATTGGGTCATTCAAAGCATCCTCTTTGATCTATCTCTATAGATCCGTATTCCCAATACGTAGGATGCTTCTCCCAAATCCTTCATGGAGAAGTGTTTCGACAGCTAGATCTTTACTGATGACATCATAGCTACATCATTCCCAATGAGTAGTATGTCATCTACGTAAAGAACTAGAAAAGTGACTGCACTCTCACTGGTCTTCTTGTACACACAAGGCTCATCTTTATTCTTAATGAAGTCATAAGATTTGACAGCCTCGTGAAATCTTATGTTCCAGCTCCGGGAAGCTTGCTTCAGTCCATAAATAGACTTCTGAAGCTTGCACACTTTATCTGGAGATTCTTTGGATGTGAAACCTTCTGGTTGTATCATATACACCTCTTCCTCAAGCTTACCATTGAGGAAGGCAGTCTTCACATCCATCTGCCATATTTCATAATCAAAATGTGCAGCAATGGCGAGTAGAACTCTGATCGACTTTATCATGGCAACTGATGAGAAAGTCTCGTCATAGTCAATTCCTTGCCTTTGACGATATCCCTTTGCCACTAACCTTGCCTTATAAGTGTCGATCCGTCCATCAGCACCGATCTTTCTCTTAAAGATCCACTTGCAACCGATGGGTACAATACCCTCGGGCAAGTCCTCCAAGTTCCAAACTTGGTTGGTGTACATGGACTGGATTTCTGAGTTCATGGCTTCTCGCCATTTCCCGACTTCTGGGCCTTCTATGGCCTCATGGTAGGTTTTAGGATCATCATCCTCATTATATTCTACCTTAGACTTACCTTCAGCAATATGTCCCATATATCGTTCGGGTAGTCTAGGTACTCTACCAGATCTACGAGGCTCATCTGTGTGTACCTGAACAGATTCAGGAACTGATATCTCATCTGATGATAATGCAGCTGTTTGGGGATCTGGAATCTCTTCCAGTACTATTTTACTCCCACTGTTCTCTTGGATAAGGTATTCCTCTTCTAGGAAGACAGCTTTTTTGGCGACAAACACCTTTTGTTCACTAGGATGGAAAAAAATAGTATCTAAAGGTTTCCTTTGGATATCCCACAAACCTGCATTTATCAGTTCGTGATTCCAGCTTGTTTGGGTCATGCCTCTTTACATGAGCAGGACAACTCTAGACTTTAACATTTTTAAATTCTAGTTTCCTGCCTTTCCATATATCATATGGAGTAGAGGCCACATACTTGCTGGGTACTCTGTTCAGTAGGTATGCTGCTGACTTTAGAGCATACCCCCAGAGGGACACTGGTAATCCAGAAAAGCTCATCATGGATCGCACCATGTCCAACAAGGTGCGATTCTTCCTTTCTGATACACCATTCATCTGTGGTGTATATGGAGGGGTCAGCTGAGAAAGGATACCATTATCCTTTAAGAATTGTGTGAAGTTAGTACTCAAGTATTCTCCTCCTCGATCTGATCGAAGATCTTTAATATTCTTTCCTAACTGCTTTTCTACCTCATTCTTGAACTCCTTGAACTTCTCAAACGCTTCCGACTTGTACTTCATTAAGTACACATAGCCGAATCTTGAGAAGTCATCGGTGAATGTGATGAAGTATGAAAATCCACCTTTGGCTTGGGTGGACATGGGACCACATACATCCGAATGTATTAGTTCCAGAATGTCCTTGGCTCGTTCTCCATGTCCAGTAAATGGAGATTTTGCCATCTTTCCCATAAGAGAGGATTCACATGTTACAAACGATTCATAATCGAATGTAGTTAAGTAACCATGCTTGTGCAACTTTTGCAACCTGCTTTCGCCAATGTGCCCAAGTCTATAATGCCACATATAGGCCTAGTTCACACAATTCTTGCTCTTCTTAAGAGCATTATCAATTTGAAGATTGTAATAAGAAACATCTAACAGATATAGACCGTTGACTAAAGATGCCGAAGCTATTGATTTATTACCATAATAAATCGAACAACTTCTATTCTCAATAGTCAACCTATATCCTATCTTGTCCAAACAAGATATTGATATGATGTTCTTTATTATGCTAGGAACATAATAACAATCTTCTAATAGTAAGGCGTCTCCCGATGGAAGCCTGAGGTTTGCTGTCCCACCAACAATCGCCGCAACTTTTGCGCCGTTTCCTAGCCTCAATTCCACCTCACCTTGTCTCAGCTTGCGCTTACTTATCAACATCTGTACATCATGACAGATATGAGAAGCACATTCGGTATCCAATACCCAAGACGTGGAATCTCTAACTGATAAGTTGATATCTATCATATAGATATCTGAAGCTTCAGACAGCTTCACTCTTCCATGAGCTTTATCGTTAAGGAACTCCTTGCAGCTCCTCTTCCAGTGACCATACTGCTTATAGTAGAAGCAGTCACCCTTCACTGCTCTTTTGCCTTTGTCCTTCGATCTTTTATCGTTAGCTATCATCTCTGCTTTAGGGGCATCCAATGCCGATTCAGCAGGAGGATCAGTTCCAGGGACAAAGTTATTGTGCTCAGATCTGAAGACATTTTTCAGGTGTCTGAACCAATCCGAGTAGATTAGGTAAGTCAAAAGGGCATCAATTATGCCGCGGAGTGGATCATTCGACGACATAATTCCCTACAGGAGATAAGTAAAATCTATTTAGCAAATGTTCAATTATTAAAATTTAAAACAAGACATGGTCTTTTGTTCAAGTTTAACTCCCACTAATTTTCGACGGACTGTATAACCCTCAATTATACAGAACGGGAGACGCCGACAGTCTCCTAGTGGGGATCAGAATCTCAATGACTTGCACTACAGCCTTGTGGATAGCACAACAAACTGTAATACAATCAGAGAGCACCCAACTCATGGGACTTGCAACTCCTTGCAATATCTGATCATGGCTTCGGTCTCCAGAGATTTAATGGCCTTGTAGATAGCACAACAAACCACTAATTCTGGTCTAAGCTAACCATCATTACGCGACGAGCATAGATTTGCATGCAGCCCTTGTGGATAGCACAACAAAGCTACATACTTCCTCTACCCCGATCATATAGGCATCTAATGCCATAGCCACAGTTTCTCCTCCCAATTAAGCAGGCCTTGTGGATAGCACAACAAACCTGCTTAAAGTTATTCTAATCCTATGACTATAACGATGGTGGACCACGCGGTAAGTTCTCAACTACTCGCGTTACGGCTTAGAGTTTATCTGAGGGTATTTAGATAACTTTTATCTTGGTCTCTCCTAGGTGATAGTATAAAAATATATCGTATATATTTACTAAATACTATAACCTGCTTTGATTCATAATCAAAAGAAAAACAATGCATCACATACATGTAATAAGTGTGGTCATGGATAGCACAGTGGGTTTGACTGGAGCCAACAGTCAAACGCACACACAATTATATTAGATAACCTGCAAACACATAGGCAAGAGATCTCTATCTTTTCACCTTCCTGGTTGCAGCTGTGGATCGTACTCGCTCCTTCCATAGTTGCCTCGATCAGATTACATTAATTCTAGAATAACATGTAATTAGAAGAGAGCCTTATGGCGAGTACAAGAGAGAGGGAGGTAGAAATACATCGGAGTATGAGAGAGAGAGGTGTGCAGACCTCTATTTATTAACAATTAATAAACAATCATACATCCACGATCCACACAATCCATTCATCACATGAATAATAAATTAAATGCATATCTATGACCACGGTGTGTTTTAAACATCCACACATGATTCAACGCATCACATGGCTAAAATAAAAGATTTTTCAAAATAAATAATTTTCGGTTTTCAAAAAGCTGGGATCCAATCAAAATTGGTATTTGAATTTCGAAAATACTTTTAATTAACTTAACATGAAATTAAATCATAATTTGAAAGTAATAAACACACATCACATGTGCACACACTCCAAATTAATAATTCCAGATTATTCCATGCAAATTATAACAATTCTAATAATCTAACATTTACATTAAACCCCATTAATAATCTAATAATTAGACTATTAATGACTAATCTAACTCTTAGACTAGTCCAACAAAGTTAATTAATAATTTAACACTTAAATTAATAATCAACCCCAATTAATTATTAACTACTAACCTAACACTTAGATTAGTCAATTAATGTTAATTATTAATTTAACTCTTAAACTAATAATTAACATTAACTTATTAATAATTAATTAATCTAACTCTTAGATTAGATAATTAAAGTTATTATTAATTTAACTATTAAATTAATAACAACAATAATTAATTAAGGACTACCAATTTAACATTTAAATCTAGTCATTTAAGTTAATTATTAATTTAACAATTAAATTAATAACTAACTCAAATTAATAATTAACAATTAGGTGTATTAATAATTAATAATCTAACAATTAGATTAATAATTATTTATTACTAATTTTAACTCTTAAAATTATATAAATTAAGGTCAATAATTAATTTAACACTTAAACTAATATTAACCTCAATTAATCCACAAATAATTAATTTAACACTTAAATCCTTAATTGACATAATGATTCAAAATCATTAAATAAAAGCCCCAATTAAATAAAATTGAATAGTAATTTAAATTTTCAAAACAAAATTTGAATTTTAAATTAAATTCAAGTTTTATTCACATTTTAAATGGGCATTAGGGGTTTTATAATAGGGTTTGGAATGAAAACCAAAAAATGGCCCAGCCACCCTGGTTCATTTGGCATCTGGTTCGAGCCACAATGGAGCCTAGGCTCGACCAGGGCCCGAGCCAGGGTCCCTGGGCTCGGGCCCCTGGACCAGGGCGCCCTTGGCTCGCCCAGCCGGCCGGTCCGACTGCCTTGGACCGGCTCGGGCCGGCTTCTTCCACCCGGCGCCTCCCCAAACCTGCAACACGAACCAGAAACCCTAAAAGGAGTCCGGCGGCAGGAGGCGTGGCAGCAAGGGTTCCAGCGGCAGCGCTCTGCCCGGCGGCCATCTTCCCGGTGGCGTACGGACCTGCCGGCGCCGTCGAGCTCGCCGGAGAGGCTTCCCAAGCTTCTCCCCGACCCGGTTATCCCCTTTATTCAATGTTTTTAGGTTTTCTCAAAACCGAAGAGGATGAGGAAGAAGGGCCCAATCTGGCCACCTCAAGCATGTTCTCCAGCGATGGCCTTGCTGCCCAGCAACCCCTTGGATGATCCAGGGTATTGGCCATGCCTCTCTAACGTTTGGGGATGCATATCCGAAGCCCAAATGGCCACCGTTTTTCGTCAAACGAAGAACATAATTTTTTTTTGAATTTTGCAGAATAGAATTAATCTAATTAACTTTAGTTCATCATATGAACATTAATCCAGCAAATATCCGAATTTGAGCATGGAATAATACATGAAATATTAATTTTGGAGATCGAAACGGGACGAGAAACAGTGGAACCTAGCTCTGATACCACTGTTGGGATTTCTCGGGTTTCTCCGGATCGCTTACGCAGCGGAAAATAAAAAACTTATAGCGATCCATTCTCGTTTCGAAAAACTAAAAACTTACGATTATCGGATAATCGATTCTCACCGTGTGCGGATTGGACTCCGCAACCGTTCGGTTCCGTCGGTGCGACACCGCAAGCCGCGCAAGTGCCCGGCCTCTAGCGAAGTCCACGCGATCCTCCCCACGACGGATATCCTCACGTTCCTCATTCTTCGCAGCCCACGAGACCTCCGCCGGTCGCCGCAACGATCGCCGCAGCGCGCGAATGATTTCCCGTCGAACGGGATTCGGAGAAGCGGCGGAGCAGATCTGGATCTGTCTGGACGCCAGAGAGAGAGAGAAACTGAGGAGGGGAGGCTAGGATTAGCAGTAGCTTGGCCTGCTCAGCCCGTTCGCTATGTTTTATACTAACCGCGCGATTTTTCATAAAAACCCCCGGTTTATATAAAACCCACTTATTTATCCATCGCCTAGAGAATCATTTGCATGTGACCCTCTAGGCCCAAGTACCAGTCCAGTTAATGGCCCAACAAGCCCAGTGACTACTCACTGACTTTATTAATCAATTAATAACCCTTTATTAATTAATTAATCATTCGAATTGATGCGCACATCGAATTCGACCGGACCTCCGATCACGTTGGGTGTCAAGTGATAAAGTGTTAAATTGATCATTTAAAGGCAATCATATGCATCATACTCATGTTTTTATTTGCAAAATAGCATGAAATGATAGATAATTGTGTAACAAGTCCAACGATACCAATTTCATCAAATTCTGACTTAAAAACATCGTCATTTCATGTGATCAAAGGAATATAGCGCATTTGCAGTTTCTCGACAAAACCGAGACGAAATGAATAAATATGATGATATTTTTATGATAATGCGCTAATTTATATTTATTTTATGTGAACAGGACATGCCGATGACACAGTGCAGCTGGTGGAGTTTTCGGAAATTTGGGGAGGTCTAGTGTGCGGATTTCAACTAAAACAGGGGTAAAAATACAATTTGATTCCTTCCTTCGCTGGAGTTTCCTAAAACCCACTATTTCCTTCCGTCTCTCCAATTTCCTAAACACATCCCTTCCTTTATTTTAAAAATCCTCTCTCTCTCTCGTTTTAAAAATTTGAATCATATTTCGTCTCCAGTTTCTTTTTCCTCTCCTTTAATCTCTTTCCTTTTCTAAATCCGATTCTCTCTTCCTCTCTATAAATTCCCACAACGCCTACTCTCCACCGTCTCTGTTTTTATTTTTTCCCAGCCTCCTCTTCCTTTTCCAACCTTCTCTCCGCAACCTTCTCTCTCTCGGTATCCCTTCTTCCCCTCTAATTCCAACTCTCTCCCGGCAGCCCTCTCCTCCTCCTTTTCCAACTCTCACCCTGCACTCCTCTCTTCCTCTCCCTCCTCCTCTCCCTCGGATTCTCCCTCTTTCTCTCCCCACAGATCTCTCTTATATTCCTCATGCTTGGCTGTTTTTCCAGCAACCTCTCCCACACGCTCTCTCTCCAATCTGCCGCCCCACAGTCTTCTTTTCCAACCTCTCTCCGGTAGCCGGTTCTCCCCCTCTCTCTTCTATTTCCTCACCCTCTCTCGGCAGCCTCTCCTCTCTCGAAGTAAAAACTCTCTCTCGGATTTTCCTAGCTTCTCTCCTCCTTGGTTTCTCTCCTCCTCCGTCTCTGCTTTCTCTCGTTTTTGTTTTCACAGCAGCCTCCCACGTTAAGCTTCCAAGCGAAGCCCTCCAGCACACCCCACGCTGCACTCTCAGCTGCAACAACAGCAGCTCCAAGTTCCTCCAGCCATAGCCAGCTTCCAAGTCCCCACCCGGCGTTCCAGCACCTCTTCCAGCTGCCTCAAGATCCACCTTCAACAGCACCCGGTGAAGCCCTCATCCAAGTCTGCATCACCCGAGCTCCACGGACGGCCTCCTCTAAGCTCCACAGCAACCCAGCGGCGCATGCATGCACGCTGCATCCTCCACATAGCCTGTCCAAGTTTCCTGCAAGCGCCCGGTCAGCTGTTCCGGCAGCTTCTCCACAACCGGTGCACCCCCAGCCACGTCCGTGCAAGCAGCTGCGGTGTAGCCAGCCGTCCACCTTCTGCGCTCCACGTGCAGCAGCTCCAGCAAGCGCATGCAGCAAGCTTGTGCAGCACCAACACCAGCAGCTCCACGACGGGCTTCCACCAACCACCTTCCAGCAAGCTTCTTTCCTTTCTCCACCAGCAGCAGCACCAACCAGAACACTTGGAGAAGCCAGCAGCACATCCTCCACGCGCCAGTTCCTCCTCTTGCAGCAGCAACCTCCTTCACGAGCATGCACGGCCAGCTGTGGTGAACCCTCCTCCACGTGCCGCAGCAACACCCCATGCAGCAAGCAGCTCCACCGCCCACGCCAGCAGCTTCCTCCTGCATCTCACGTGCATGCCGGGCAGCTTCTTCCTGCATCTCCACGTGGTGAAGGCAGCAGATTCACAGCCTCCTCCAGCTTCCCTACTCGGCCAGCAAGCAACCTCCAAGTACCAGCCGGCCTTCTTCTAGGTTCCTCAAGTGGTCCACTGCGCCGCACCCCCTCACCTGTGGTCCATTGCGCCGGCAAAACCCACATATTGCTATTTTGCTTTATTCTTTCCCTTTCCCCGTTAGTTTAGAATTAGTTTAATTATTTAGGGTTAGTTAATTGTTATTTCATACTTTGTTTATTTAGTTTAAGTTTATTACACCATTAAATTTTGTAATTTATTTCATAATTTTTAGATAATTCATGTTTTACACGTAGTTAAATTTCAATGTCTTTGTCATCAATTTTAGTTGTGCTTAATTTTTTTTATATAAGTGTTTGTGTTTAATTCCTGAAAAAAGAAAAGAAAAAAAAAAGATTTGTTTAATTTGAGTAAGCTTATTTTTAGGTAATATTAGTTAACTTAATTTTAGTTTAATTAAGTAATTAGTTTATTTAAAATCTCATTCATTTTTAAATTAACTAAAGTCCAAGGTTTTCAAAGTTAAAATTCTAACTCCCTGTGGATCGACTTGGACTCACCGCTATTAATTTCCAAAATTTGATTTGAGTGAGTCAGATAAATTTAGATTGAACGTTTTCATGAGTGTTTAACGACGCACAATTCGAAACGATCACCAAGCAACACCGCGTGAACCCGGAAGGTATTGGGGTTAAGTAACCCACTCTTGGAACCTTTCCGCCGACAGTTACCGCGTGGATATATCCTTCATTCGTACAATGCTCTCGAGTCAACTCAGGGTATGGCGAGCTATCAAATCCTAACCGATCGACTCACTTGGATTGGATGCCGCTGATGAATATCGGCAAACTCCTTTCCCGATATTATCGTCCGCCCTGGCCAGGGACTTTCGTGCATCCTTCCTAGAGCATTATCTCTCTAAGTACCGAGAGTGAATGATTCCTTATTGACACACAATTCCCTTCGACGGTATTCCGCTGTACCCAATCCTTGGCGTATTAGAATCCCATGGCTAGAGATTCGTAAACCAAGGTCAAAGCACAGAAGTCCATCGCCAAGGTGTCCTTGGTGTCTCAGGTCCGAAGACCATCCACGCAACTGCGACAAATAGAATCAAGCTGGTTGACAGTGAGGTACAATACCATCCATCAATTCAGTCTGATCAGTTCGGTGAACTCATTCTCCAATGAGCACCTACATATTCGCCTTAATGTCTCCGTACAAGTGACTTATGAGATCAGTCACCCTCATCATATGAGCAGGAGTAATCTGTACTAGTCTAACCGGATATCCGATGTCCTTCTCGGATATCCTCCGACTAGGAACGATTAAGAATATGTGTGTTTAAGTGATCAGTCTCATTAGTATGATCTCATCATAATCTGATCACTATAGCACATATTCACGGACTTCATTATGAAACGATAATTAATGCAATTTACACATAATGAATATTATGCCATTATATTAATAAATGAATGAGATTTACATAGTCAGATTGACTTGTAGGCCACCTAAAACTAACAATAGGATGTTTGAGATAGGACATCGAACATCCGGATAGACTAGTATAGGTTACTTCAGCTCATATGATGAGGGTGACTGATCCCATAAGTCATTTGTGTGGAGACACTATACTAGACATGTAGGTGCTCATTGGTGAATGAGTTCACTGAACTGATCCGACTATGATACGCTGGATGGTAAACACCTCACTGTTAACCAGCTCGATTCTTTTGTCACGGTTGCGTGGATGATCCTTGGACCTGAGACGCCAAAGATATATTGTTGGTAGGTTTCTGAACTTTGACCTTGACTAACGAATCCCTAACCATGGGTTATCAATAAGTCAAGCGATCGGGTTCGGGGAAATGCCCTCGAAGGTAATTGTGTGTTCAATACGGGATCATCCGCTCTCGGTAGTTTGAGAGAGAATGTTTCGGGAATGATGCGCTTAAAGTCCCTGCCCAGGGCGGACTCTATATTCGATAAGGAGTTATCGGATTCAGATTAGCGGCATCTGATTCAAGTGAATCGACCGAATAGGGTTTAACAGTAAACCATACCCTGGGTCGATTCGGGAACATTGCACGGATGAAGGATTATATCCGCGCGCTAACCGATGACAGAAAGGTTCCAATAGAGGGTTGCGATAACCCCAGTGCCATCCCGGATCACGCGATGTTGCTTGGCATCCAACGTGATCGGAAGTCCGTCCGAATTTATTGTGGGACATTAAATTCGGCTGATTAATTGAATATAAGGATATTAATTAATTCAATGGGTCAGTAAAAGGTTACTGGACTTAATGGGCTATTAACTAGACTGGTATTTGGGCCTAGAGGGTCATACGCAAATGGTTTTCAAGTCGATGGATAATCCGACAGGATTTCGGATAAGTCTGGGTTTTTATGAAAAATCG
Source organism: Zantedeschia hybrid cultivar (assembly GCA_030544215.1). Lineage (NCBI taxonomy): Eukaryota > Viridiplantae > Streptophyta > Magnoliopsida > Alismatales > Araceae > Zantedeschia > Zantedeschia hybrid cultivar. The sequence goes on from JARZZO010000009.1 coordinate 51,670,824, forward strand.
CAAACAGACTTATTATAAAAGAACGGATTCTACGTCGAGGGCTAGCAACCCTAACCAAGCCGTCGTTCTTTCTCTCTCTCTCTCCTCTCTTCTGGGCGTGCGACACGAGGCGGCCATCTGGAGGCTCCGCTTCGATTCTCGACTGCTCCGCCTTTCATCCGACGGGAGATTCCGAATCCGCATGTCGCGGCGGATTACGCGCAGCCAGACGGGATCCACGAATGCTGCATTGAGCGAGGAGGCGAGGAAGATCCATCGCGAGGAGAACCGCATGGATACCGCTAGAGGTCGGGCATCTGCGCGACTTGCGGCATCGCTCCGACAGAACCGGAAAATGAACACGGATTCGAATCCGCGCAAGGTAAATCCAATTTACTCCGGTCTCGTTTTATCGATCGAAACGGGATGGATCCGATCCCGAATTTTTTTTTTTATTATTCCGCTGCGTTTTTTGGTCGGATCCCGACACAGCGATCCCAACAGGGGTTCCCTTCTCTACAAGATGAGGCTCAGCAAAAGTAGTAGACCAATTGAGTTTTATCCCATTTTTGGGTAGGGAGCCCCTTCTCTATAAGATGAGACTTAGCAAAAGTAGTAGATCAATCGATTTTTATCCCATCTTTGGGTGGGGATCCCTTCTCTACGACACGAGGCTCGGCATAGCTAGTAGATATATTGAGTTTTTTTCCATCTTCGGTGGGGAGCCCCTTCTCTACGAGACAAGGCTTAACATAGGTATTAGATCGATTAAGTTTTATCTCATCTTCGGGTAAGGAGTCCCTTCTATGCGAGACGAGGCTCAACAAAGATAGTAGGCTAATCGAGTTTTATCATATCTTCGAGTGGAGAGTCCCTTCTCTGCGAGACGAAGCTCGGTAGAGGTAGTAGATTGACCAAGTTTCATCCTATCTTCGGGTGGGTGTCCCTTCTTTGTAAGACAAGGCTCGGCAGAGGTAGTAGAACAATCGAGTTTTATCCCATCTTCGGGTGGGGATCCCCTTCTTTGCGAGATAAGACTTGACAAAGGTAGTTTTGTCATTTCGTTGCTGAAACATTAGCACGTACTAGATAAAAGAAAAAAAATTATTCTAAAGAAGGTTCTTTCAATCTCATTAATAAAAAGGGAGCAGGTGCTCTGCGTTCCATTTATTATCAATCAGCCGATTGTCCGTCTGAGCCAAGAAGTAGGCTCTATTACCGTGGTTCTTAACGATCATACGGTCCTTCCCCATTTGAGGCCAGTTTTTGCCTAGCTTCTAGCAGTTGGAGGTATACATGCTCTGCAGCACAAGGTCTCTAGGCTAGAAATTACTTTCTGACTTTCCTATTATAGTATCGGGCGATCATATGCTAATAATTAATTGTGCATACCCTGGCTTCTTCCCTTGCCTCTTCCATAAGGTTCAAGTTCTCCCTCAGTCATTTGTTGTTCGTCTGCTTATTGAACTGCTAAACCAGGACTGAAGGTAGACCAACCTCGAGTGGAATTACTGCATCTGTGCCATAGGCGAGGTAGTACGGGGTTTCACCCGTTGTTGTTCTGGCTGTTGTCCTAAAGCACTACAGCACCTTCGAAAGTTGGTCGAGCCAGTTCTGTTCGCCTTGTAGTCGTGTCTTTATGCCCCTCATTATTGCCTTGTTGGCGTTTTCTACCAATCTGTTAGCTTATGGGTGAGCGACTGAAGAGAAACAATATTGGATGTTGAAGTCCCGACACCGGTCGGCAAACCACTTGCTTTTGAATTGTCGGCCATTGTCAGAAACGAGAACTCGAGGTATGCCAAATCTGTATATAACATGTGAAAGGAAAAATTTCCAGATGGTGTCTTCCCTGATATTGACTGTAGCCTCTCTTCTGGCCACTGTCTAAAGTAGTCGATGGCGATAATGACAAATTGCTTTTGTGCAATTGTCTTGGGGAAAGGCCCCATGATATCAATGCCCCACATTGCAAATGGGCATAGTTCCGAGATGACATGAAGCTCTTTGGCTGGGGCTTGAGGAATCGATGCGTATGCATGACAGCTTGCACACTTTTTGAAATAGTCTATGCAGTCTCGGGCTAGAGTAGGCCACTAATAGCCATGACGTATAACGTCTGGGCTAACACCCAAGGACTCGGATGACTTTTGCATATGCCTTCGTGGACTTCCACCAATGCATCTATTGCTTAGCAAGGCGGGAGACACCGGAGCAGGGGCATGGTTAAGGATCGGCGACATAACTCTCTATCGACCAAGGTGAATAAGGCTGCTTGGTATTTCACCCTTCTAACTTCTGTATGGTCAATGGGTAATTACCCGTCCCACAGGAAAGCCATGATCGGTTCAACCTAGCAAGGCTCTTGGTCAACCCGAGCCACTTCTGTGGGTTGGATTGTTGGTGCTGCTACATTTTCAATGAAGACCGCTCAGGAGGCTAGTAATGGGGCGGAGGCAAGCTTGGCCAGCTCGTCCGCTCTTTGATTTTTCCTTAGGTACATGGGTGATCTCGAACCCCTCGAGGATAGAGATCGCCTTCATAACTAGATCTTTATATTGTTTCATATTGGGACTTCTAGCTTCATACTCACCTTTAAGTTGTCTGACAATAAGCTAGAAGCCAGAGAATGCGTTGATTTGAGTTGCGCCCAACCGGCGGGTTATCCAAATCTCTATGAACAACTCTATTGTTGGTTGTTCAAAATCAGAACTAGAGAGTGAACTGTAGGCTTTCATTGTGTAAGGCCCCTGGGCGGATCAGAATAATACTAGCTCTGCATCCATAGGTCCGTGATGACCCATCTGTGTATATCAACCATACGGGTCCAAACTCAATCCCGACCGCCTGTTCTTGCACAGAGAGGGTTCATTCGGCTAGAAACTTAACCAAGGCCTATGCTTTTATGGCTGTCCGAGGTCAGTACAAGATGTTGAATTCTTAGAGCTCAATCGAAGCATATGGCTGTTGGAAGAATTGCCGTAAGGGGTGGTCAGTGACGACTTCGATTGGATGGGCCTAAAAGTAGGGTTGCAGCTTCCTGACGGCTACCACAAGGTCCAGTTTGAACTTTTCTGCAGTTGGATAACATTGTTCAGCTCCTTGAAGGACTAGATTCACATGAAAGATCGGTCTTTGAATTCCCCCATCTTCCAGACAAGCACTGAGCTAGTAGTGTAAGGAGCTACAAAAAGGTAAAGGGAGAGAGACTCACCTAGTTGCAATTTCGAGAGGATCGATGGGGTTGCTATGTACTCCTTTATCCCCGAAAGCACCTGTTGACATTCTGGCGTCCAATTGATGTGCCCTTGGGTGTCAACTGGGTTATCTCTAACTCATAGTAACTTGAAGAAAGGAAGGCACCACTCAGTGGCCCTCGAGAGGAACCAGCTCAGGACTGCCAGGCGCCCTGTTAGCCTCTAGACATCATTCAACTGGGTTGGCTACTCCATGGACAATATCGCATTGATCTTGTCGGGGTTGCCTTTGGTTCCTCAGTAGGTCACCTAGAAACCTAGGAATTTACCTACAGTCACCCCAAAGGCTTATTTGGCAGGATTAAACTTCATGTTGTATTGCCTCAGGTGTCGAATGTCTCTAAAAGGTTTTCGAAGTGGTCACCGATGTGTTTGAATTTTACCAACATGTCGTCCACATAGACTTCCAGGTTTCACCCTATCTGTCGGTCGAACATTGTATTGACAAGACTCTGGCATGTAGCACTAACATTTTTTAACTCAAACGGCATCTGGGTATAACAATATAACCCCAGTGACGAAGGAGGTATGCTCCTCATCCGCGAGGTTCATTCGAATCTGGTGATACCTCGAAAAGGCATCGAAGAAGCTGAGTTGCTCGTGGCCGGCTATAGCGTCGATGAGTTGATCGACATTTGGCATAAGAAAGTAGTCCTTGGGGGTGGCTTTATTAAGGTCGGGGAAGTAGACACACATGAGCCACTTTCTTGAGGCTTTTTTCACCAAAACGACTTTGGCTATCCAAACCGGGTAGCGGGCATCTCGAATAACTCCTACATTTAATAGAGAAATTACCTATGCCCTGATGGCATCCTGTTGCTCTACAACAAAATAGCGCTTCCTCTGTTGGATCGGTGGAAACCTCGGGTCGAGATTGAGCGAGTGCAAGTACAATGTGCTTCAATACTTCTAAAAGGGTGGTGTTTCCCTAGGCAAATACATCTAAGTGACCGGCCAGAAATTTTCAATAGTCTTCACTTTTCTGTTGGGTCAGAAGAGCTTCCACCTTAAGCTTTTGATCAATAGTAGGGCCAACCTTCATGGTAGCCAATTCTTCGGACGGTTTAGTTTTTTCCTCGACCTGTCCAATAGCTTATGTGGGGGCTCGATAGTCCTCCATACATGTTCCTTGATCAAAGCCAAGTACGTCTGCCTCGAGATATTTTGGATCCCACGAATTTTTTTGAACCCTCCCTTGGTCGGAAACTTGAGCTTCTGATGCAAACTAGATGGGATGGCCCCAAATTGTCCTCGAAACCCTCTCCCTAGGACTACGTCATATGGCCAGGAGGCATCCGTTATCTCAAACGTGACCGTCTGACTGGACGTCATAGGAGGGGTGCTTGCGTCACTATGAGAACGACATGGCTTTCGATCAACCATTTGCTTCCTCCCTGTATATTAGCTTGGAAGTTCTCCGAAAAGAGAGTACTTATGAGACTCCCAATGTCGATAAAGACCTTCCTTGCTCGTCACCCTATGATGTCAGCTTCTATTACTAATACATCATTGTGGGAGAGGGCTATACCTTAGGCTTCGCTTTGTTCGTCGGATTGCTTATAACGGATAAGGTATACCGGATAGCTTATTGTAGAATAAGAAATGTTTTGCCTTCATAATGCATATTTATTCGAAGTAGAATAAGGAGTAATTCTAATTGCTTTGATTGCATTCCAAAGAATAAGAATGAGAATAAGAAACTTCTAGGCCCAAATTGCCCTTCTTGTTTTATCACATTCAAATTCTAGTTTGGTAGAATAGATAGTTGTTGACCACAGTTGACCGAGATATAAAATGTGATAAAATTTAATAATATGTAATGTATCTTAATGAGTATATATTATGATTATAAATATTATTTTCAATAATATGTATTACCAATGTAATAATGTAATAAATATAAATTAATGAAGAAATATGTCATTAAATTATATATACGCACATACTATTGTGTATATATATGTATGTATGTATATATACATACATAAATAAATATATTTGTATACATATTTATGTATATACATATATGTACATACATATACATGTACACACACACACATATATATATTTACACAAAGACATACATATATGTATACTTATATATGCATCCATATTTACATATACTCGACATTGATTGCACAATGAAAAATGACAAACACACTCACTGCACACTTTGTAGGACTGAGACAATATTTGTCACAAAAAATAATATTTTACAAAAATTTTCCATATATGACACTTGAAATGGTTTCAACAAAGAAAATGAAAATAATAATAATAAACTAAAATTTTATTTTGTACAATACTTCTTCTACTCTATTGTCAAAAATTACATTCTTCTGTATAGTAGATTCTTCTACTGTAACTGTTTGAGAAACTTTGTCACGTTTACAACTTGATAATATGGAAATATCTTCAAAATTTTGTTTTTGTCCTTGTCCAACATACTGTGCAGCCCTTATGAATTTCACTCATCTAAATGAAAAGAACAAACAAAAAGAATGTCCCCAAGGAAGATCAAGCATAGAAAGAGTGAAATGAAGGTCTGAAACATAACCAAGAATAATCATAATAATATGATTCATAGAGCTTATAAAAAGTGAAAACTCAAGCAACAACCTGCATAATACATGCATAGAAAAAACACTAAGCTGGCAAGAAATGAATCGAGGCTCATGCGACCTCCTTTACAAATTCACATTTGAAATTATTTAAGTGGCATGAAATCAAAAGGGACTCATGCAACCACCATTAAAATTTCATATTTCAAAATAAGCAAAATAGCATGAAATCAAACGAAGCTCATGCAACCTCTACTACAATTTCACATTTCAAAACAAGTGAATGACATGAAATCAAATGAGGCTCATTGCAACTTCCATCAGAATTTCACATTTCAAAATAATGAATGATATGAAATCAAATGAGCCTCATGTGACCTCCATCACAATTTCACGTTTCAAAACAAGTAAATGGCATGAAATCAAGCGAGGCTTATGCGATGTAACGACCCTCCACCCTATAATCGGGGATCCGATTACTAAATGGGTACCAAATCATTAATTTGGAACCAAACTAGGATCTAGATAAGTCTGGGAAATAAATAATTAACTAAGCTAAACATTCTCATCGCATTGAATTAAAAAGGAAGTGTAAGAATTTAAAAGTTATTACAATGTGACACGACACAGCAAATGATTACATACTCCGACTGAAAAGAAATAATTAAGCGTACATACAAGAAAATAAAATAACAACTACATCAGGGCATACCCTGGAACAACAGCTGCTGGCGCACAACTCGAAGCAGCACTCTCCTCGCTAAGCCTGCCTGGAACCCTCACCTGAAAACCGCAGGGGTGAGTCTCAACGAAAAGACTCAATAGGGATCCTTCGATCCCCACTGCCCACACGCACACCCACAAGTGCAGAAACGCAACTAAAGGTAAAGTAAGCAAGTAAAGCAGTAATTACTATTCCTAAATCTTGATATAAATCACATGCATTCGAAATATAACATGCATACCTCTGAAACCATTCTACCAGGGAGCCTACAACCAACGTCTCGGCAAAACACGCCAACCAAACAAACGAAAGTGGGAAACACCGACCCGCTGAGACCAAACAGTAACCCCTCGGATAGCACGCTAGTTACTCCGGCCCAACTGGCTCAGGTGGTTACTCCTTCCCCCAGCACGAGTGACACTTCACAGGTACCTCTCCGACACCGGTACTATCTAACCCCGGGGTTCACCAGGTGACCCTCTCTCACTAGGCGTCACCCCGCCACTGCTCCCACCGGCGCTGTGTCCCTCCCACACCGACACAGGGTGTCAAGCACTACAACTGTCACTCTAGGTCCACAGTAGCACAAAACACAACACAGTGCGATCCGGTCACGTGAAAAGTCCACGGTCGCACGAAACACAAGCAGTATGATCAGGTCACATAGAATCCATCATCATCGAGTATATTTAAAGCATGCATTAACTGAACTATCTAATAGTGTAGACACATATTAATAGCATGAATTAATGTGGTTCTGTCTTGAATCGCGTCGCCCAAGGCCGACGCCATTCAAGCCTCCTAAACTGGTTCATGAAATCTCGGCCTCAGAATATGGTCTAAAAGGCGTCGCCGTAGGTAGCCGCCTATTAAAACGCGTCGCTGTCCTTAGACGCCATTCACAACAGAAGTCCCCTCTGACAGAAACCGTTGCCGGGATAATTTCTGCCTAAATGGCTCGTGCTGACCCGTTGCCATTCTGAATGGCGTCGTCCTAGCGCGACGTCATTTAGCGCCAGAAACCAAGTTTCTGCAGCTCGACCCGAGGGTCCCCTTTAACCCCAAATTCACCCCAAAAACACCCAAGAAGGGGAAAACGAAGAGGGAAACCAATCCATCACATGAAAACCCATAAATCCACATTCATAGAAACCACCCTATCCATCAAGAAAGTCCCTAAACATGCTTATTCTACCCAAAAATCCCTTACATGCATCATGCTTCAAAGGGGGAAAACATGATTTTTAAATGAAACACTACAGGAATCGTCACCCTACCGGTTGCTCGAACTCCTCCAAGCTCCAAGCCGCCAACCCGTCTCGCCCCCACGCCGCCGCCGGTACCGCTGAGGATGCCGTTACTCCACCGGGACGTCGGCCGCCGTCCGGAGAGAAAACGCCGCGGAGGAGGTGGTGGTGGTAGTGGTAGGAGTTAGGAGGTCGATGGAGTGGAGGGAGAGGTGAAATGGTGGGAGGACAAGATGGAGGGGGAGGAGAGATCGCCGGAGCCGCCGGAGGAAGTGAGGAGAGAGAGAAGGGAGGAGAAAATGAGGGAAAGGAAGGAGGGTTCGTGGGGTTAAGCAGAAGTTGGGTAAAACGCGTCGTGCAGCACAGACGCCTAACAGCTGACATGACGGGCCGTACTGACAGAACTCTGAAACGCGTCGTCTAACCAAGACGCCGTTCAGACGACAAGACCGGTGCCGTACATTGACAACTCATAGTCGTAGTCTGAATGACGTCGTCCATCGAGGACGCCTTTCAGACGACAGGACAAGGTCGTACTCTCGCGGCCCGAAACTCGCCCACGTGGCGTCCACGTGGCACAACAGCCACTCGACTAAATGGCGTCCACTCAGCAGGACGCCGTTCAAAAGGCGTCGTGCATCCTAGACGTCATTTAGAAGGTACTCCCCAGACCCATCAAGGCCCAAACCAGGGGATCCGACCCAGAAACTGACCCGATAACTGGATCCGAAACCTCAGTCCTTACATGCGACCTCCGTCACAAATTCACAAACAATAAATGCACAATTCCACATTTCAAATGAAGTGAAATAACATTAAATCAAATGATGGAATTATCACATTTCAGTCAAGTAAAATTTAATCATACCTCCAATAGCATAAACTCACATGAGACTCATGCAACCTCTATTATATTCACACACACATATGTGTTCATAAGTGAATATAAGGTGGGCTCAGAAAGAAGAGTTTCATAACGTATTGTGATTACTTAAAAGCCATCCAACCAATAGATTGAATACTTCTCTTTTCATCATTGCCCATACAATATAACACTCAGATAAGGCTGCAAATGCTCCTAATATCCGAAGGCACGCTTGGGGGGGGGGGGGGGGGTGGAGGGGGGCTGCAGATATGCATGCCTACTATCCAGACGTACAATCAAAATATGGTTGCAGTCATGCCAGGCCTACTGAGTGTGTACTTAAGAAAGAAGTGTTACTAGCCATGTCTGTGTACCTACAAGCACAAATTATACAAAAATAAAGAAGAAGTCCAATATTATATCAGCATTAAACTCAATATACGTAAATGAAAAGTAAATTCACTGATAATGAAATTAACTGCAAAGAAAACAACCACCAAATACAAGTGCAAATAATGGGATCATGACCCCTAATGAACAAGCAAAGGAAACATCCACCAAATACAAGTACAAAGAACTAAACACAAGCACGACCCTTGACGAACAAGCAAATGAAACCTCCATCAAATCTAATTATTGTCGCTCTAAAGTTGGTACGCAATTCCCTCTCTTATGTGATCCCCTACAACTATCTCAGCTTGGCTCGATGTAACGTCATCTAGGTAATCAGCATTACCATCATCATGATCTCCATTTTCATTTGCCATAGTAAAATATATATCTTGTCCCTGCCTCCGACGAATGAAGTTAGGGATGACACAACATGCCAGCACTATCTTTCGCTACTTTGCCCATGGATATTTATAGCTCTCTACTAATATTTGAAAACGATTATTTAGCACACCGAACACCCTCTCCATACAAATCCTTAGTTGTGCATACCTACGGTTGAACTTTTCCCTTTTATTTGCATAGTGCCAACCACGACTCCTAAATTGGCGTATGTGATACCGTTGGCCACGATAAGGAGCTAAGAAACTATGTATGTTTGTATAGTCAGAGTCGACAAGACAATACTTGCCTCGAGGGACCCAAAATCCAGCTTCATCTAATGCCCATTTCAACACTCTCATGTCAGCTACAGAACCTTCCCAACCGATAACAACATATTGAAAAGTAAGGTCGAATGAGACTACCCCCATTACATTTGGCTTATATAACCTTTGCAGTTACGAAACCAACTATGATCTTTCGCAGGATATGAGCGATTATGTACGTCCCACCAATCGCCCTAATTGCATCCTACACATTATAATTAATATATAAGATGATGCATAAGGACATATATTGGAAATTGAAATAAAAACATTAAGAAAAGTGAGTACCTTGAAATAAGGATAGAAATATTCCTTCCTACGAATATGAGGGTGGCATTCACTAACCGACGATTGTAGTTGAATAAACTCTGTCTTCAGGGATGCTAATGCCATAGAAACCTCATTCACATAATAGTTGATTGTCTGTGAAGAGTGCTAAAGGTACTCACACAATGCCCCAATACCAACACCATGCACAATAGCACGCATGAACATCGCTAATTGATCATAGGCAATTACTAACAAGTCCCTCAGTGCAATGAACATGCTGGGGCTTAGCCTAAGCATCACATAGGCCCTCCTTTCATGACCCTGTAGTACCTCTTATATCTACACATGGCCAGTATGTGCTGAAGTAAACATCTTTCGTCCAGGCACACTGGAGGCGAACTCGTCCGTTATTACCTCAATTATGGCCTCTTCGATTTCTTAAATCACCTCCTCCTCCTCCTGAATAAACTCCATTATCAAATTGTCGATCTCTACATTAAGGACCCTTAATTGTCATTCAAAATGAATACTATACATAGTCTAAAAATCAAAAGAAGTGATGCTAACAAGTCCAAACAAAACGACTTTAACATTGATTCTATCAAAGCGAAAGGACATGATTTTGTGACAAGTGATATTGAGTTAAATCATCGATGTCTACATAAAGTACCGTTACTTATCATTCCAATTCAATAAGCTACGTAGTCCATAGAAGAAGTGATGCCAGAAGAAGGAACAAAGGAGTTTTGATTAAAGAGCATTAAGGTACATCAACGGCCCCTCAAGGGCATAAGAAATATACCAAGTAAGATTAGAAAAAGTAAGAAGACAACTAGAAACAAAAGGACTATCATGAAACAATATTTCCATGAGAAGTGCATTAATGTGTGCGATGTAGGGGGACCACTCATGCCTTGTACTATATTTAGAGTGCCCATTGCATATTGTTTACGGGTGATTCTTGGTCTATATAGTGCTGCTTCCCCCTCCTCAATTGAGTGGAACCCTTTGCATTGAGCACCTAGAAAACCATTAACTTAGGCATAATACTCTCCCCAAGTCAGGTACAGACCAAGCTCATAGCCGACCCACACAACATAACACTTAAATCATCCCATTTTAAGTTAACAGCATATGCCTACACAGGATGTACAAATAGAAATTACAATTCATACTAGTACAATACATTTAAAATATCACTTCTGATTCAAGTACTTAAAGGAGTACATATTTCTTAAAATTTCAGTCCTAAAGAAAAAGTTAATTACACAGACATAATAAGAACGAGTACGATCAACACTAAAAGATGATAACAACAAAACAATCTCCATAGTACGATGAGAAGTCAAACATTACAGGCTACAATGCCCAAAGTAGAACATAACAAACGCAACAACTCAAGTCAACCGGTCCAAGTAATAACCCAATCAAGCTTCTCTTCCTCCAGCAGAGCCATGTACACCGACCGAATGCTCGGTGTACGAAATAGGTTCATAGCCCTAAAGTACAAATTATGCGGGATGTTCAGAACACCACATAGATCGTCCATACACTCTTTCACTATCGGGATTCTATCATCTACATATGCTGATGTGTCTGACAGATTAGTACCGCCACTAAAACACCTAGACGAAGGCCGATCCGCTCTCAAGTCCTTGAGAACTTCAGTGCGTTCGCCTAATGCACTAGAGAAAGAAAGCAGTGCTTCTTCCCCAATGCTTCTTTTAGCTTGACGCCTTGAAGAGGATAGTTGTTTCTTCTAAGGAGAAGTGACCTCCTCTTGTTCATTGTCCTTGTGTGCTGGCGAAGCTACTGGTGGAGGAGAAGGAGTCCGAGCTAAGTAATGGGACTGGACTGGATAGGAATCGCCACTGTAGTTTTGCTCATATTCATCATATGAGCTATTAAGTTGCTCATATATGGACATATAATGCTCACCTATTATGGAAGCACCATTGGCATAACCGAAGTGAAAGTCATGATTTGGTCCTATTGATGCAAAGCCAAGTGCATTAAGGTAATCACTAGTAAGTATATGACCTTGGACATAGTCTTCATTGATCTGCATAGAGGGTGGTGGGGCCTACACTGGTTGTAGTGTGGGAAGCCGTGGCTGTAGTGAGGGCTCCACTGGCTATAGCAGATTGTTGCGATTTCCAGTCCTGCGTCGGCGTCTGTTCACATACTTTGATGCATGCGAAGGTCCTTCCGCATCTCCCCCATTGGTCGTGCTATTGTCAGTCATATAATCCATTTCATTTAGGAACTGAAAAGTTTTACCTTCTAAACTTCGAAAATCATTATTTGCCTAAAAAGTCTATGGATATGTAATAAGTCTTGAGTTCCTAAGTTTAAAAATAATAATAATAAGAAAGCATGTTATTATGTTTACAGGTTCTTACTTCAATGGCTTGCTCCCATGTATCTTGAACTCTAGGCACATGCATTTTTACGTGGTCATCCCAGCCCCACCCTATCCTCTTAAACAACAACATAGGTTTGATATATTGGCCTCTGAGGACCTTCCACCGATTTTGCAGGTGGTCCTTGTTGTAATCTAGATGGATTACAATATTGAACATCGGCCCGATAAGGTGCCAAACTAGGGTTTTGAATGTACCCCCAATATGATTTCCTTTGTCACATTGCTCCATGAGAAGTCCAATAAGGATTTTGTCATGCTGAGTAGTCCAATTTGGAGTACGGACCCTACCGGTGCCATTTGTTTTAGCGGTGAGCTTATCTTTCCGTGCTTCTAATAAACATATACATCCGATCAAAGTGAAGGAGGAGAAAAAAAATATATGTTTTCAAGTAAAAATGAATAGAAAATTTGAGTTTACGATGTAACAAACATGGAGACCATAAGTCATATGAAGGTGAAGATTATAATAAGAAACGGAATTTTGCCAACTTAGCATACACTTATCAGAGGTGGATATGGTTCTTTTGCACTTTCTATACTGCCTAATCATAAGAAAGAAGATAACATAAGTGATGGGAATTGAGCACTAACTCATATTATTGTGAAGAATATAGTTACAATTAGATAATTGTATGCAAATAAAGTTATGCGAAAAATTCTCCGACATTCTAAAAGTAACAAACCAACTAAAGTGCATTGGGTACAATGTTCAAATCTGTTGCATGAACAGGTTGTCCAGAAAAGTTAGTCATGATGGATGTTTGGTGACTCAAAAGCTTCAAAGAACCACAATACACCTGCTGATTATCTTCAGACCTGGATTTTGGCATCAACCTATGGAAAGGATTGTTTCATATTCTCTATAGAGTTGTAGGAAACTAGTGCTTTCTTATAGAAGATCCTGGACCAATTTCGTTTCTGTCCATGATAAGTAATATCTATATAAAAACTCCAATCTTAGGGGCTCACACCTCCAAACTCCAATCTTACCATCAAGGGGGTGAACCACTGCCAACCAAGTGCAAAGTTGGATCTGCCAAATGCAAGAGGCGGTAGGCAATGACCAAAGACGTTTAAATTAGCATTCTATAATGGCATAAGGAAGAGCCAATGCTCCCATATCCCAAATGGGAATCATTAAACTTCCTGGCTTGATGGATTAATGGGTTGGATTTCAGATCCATGTGTGTTTAGTCAACATTCAACATAGATGAGCAAATTTTCGGCCCAGATTCATGGAAAATTCACTAGGATTTTGTCTAATATGAGAGATGATATCACTTTCAAAAATATGAGAGATGATAGGTATGATATTGAGTAAAGTGCCATTTGATGCATCGCAAAATGACGTAAAATCTTGATTTTCAAATCACCGATCTTAAAATTAGCGAAATAAGCTTTCTGATTTTAAAATCACCCCTCTTGAATTCACTAGTCTTAGTTTAGGTGATTGTGAGCTGTAAACCAAATTAGGTAGAAGGAAGTTTTTTGGGGTCAACCAAGTTTGAAATACGACAATTTATGATGCATCAAATGAATGAAAAAAAAACCATAAAAAGAATTACAACACACCAACTACAAAGAAAACACCATTTTACAGTTTTTGATGACTATTTATGACCATCAAGCCACACTTAAACATAGAAGTTTTGGGCTATTCCAATTTTCCCATGATAAAAAATCCTCATTGTGGGGATTCTTGGAACAATATTTTTACTCAGAAATCAAATAATCTTCCCTATGTACTGGCATCTCACCCATCAAATTCATAGCAGAAGATGCATAAGTTATGGGACTTCAAAATAGCAACCAGTAGAAAACTGACAACCAGGTGTGACAAACGAGATGGCGTATGGGTTTCAAGGCCTACTACATTCCTCGTGTGACAGTGTAGAGATCACATGCTATCATTCTCTTCGGTAACTCAGAGTTGAGATGATTTTCTTTTAAAAAAGGTACCTATTTTGAACATGTAACCATAAGAGTGGGTACCTAGGAAAAACATGCATCATTCCCATGTATTCTCAACTCTCAATTCAGCAGGTGTTTGCCTTCAAAAATAAAAAATAAAATAAAAAAAGCCTCAGCTGTTGTTAGTAGGAGATATGAATGCACACAGACAGTGAACATATGTGGTAGGAATGGTGTGAACCAGGCGGACATCACTTACAAGTTTCAAAAGAAAAAACATTCTATCCATCAAACTAGAATATGTTGAGATCCAGGCGGGATGTGAAGAACGCAGTAGAAACGGACAATAAAATTGACCCGCCTGATTCCCTCAATCCATTTCGCAACAAAACAATGGCAAAACAAAAAATCGGAGGTGATCAAATCACCGTGCGTGGATTCGAATCCACGTCTGTGTCAGTTCCGTCGAGGCGATGCTGCTAGCCGCACAAGCATCCGGCCTCTAAAGGTATCCATGCGATCCTCTGCAGCGGCTCGTCCTCCCTCCCTAGTCCAGATCAGCATTCTCACTAATGATTCTATGCTGCAATGGTGTCCGGAACAGGCAGACAGTGAATTCCCGACATTCGGGAAGTACACACGGCAGAGACGGGAAGAGCCCGGTGCCGTGAAAGGGGCGCCCAGAGGAGGAGGAGAGAGAGAGGGAGTCGGCCAACTAGGAAAGACTCCTGGAGCTTGGCCTAAGGTCTTTACACGGTCCGTATATATATTAAGTCAGCGCGACTTTTCACAAAAGTCTTCGAATTAATATAAAACCTACTAAAACACCACTAACCGAGAATCTTTATGCGTATGACCCTCTAGGTCTATTTAGAAGTCTAGTTTTCAACCCGTTAAGTCCAATAAAATTTTATTGACTTATAGTAATTAATTAATATCTCATATTTAATTAATTACTTAAATGAATTAACATCTCATGTAAATTAGGCCGAACTTTCGATCAAGTTGGATGCAAAGTAACACCACATGATCTTGGAAAGTAATGGGGTTTAACAACTCACTCATGGAACCTGTCCGTCCACAGTTACCGCGTGGATACAATCCTTCATTCGCACAATGTTCTTAAGTTGATCTAGAGTATGGTCAACTATCAACCCTAGATGGTCAACGCACTTGGATCATACTCTGCTGTACAATGTCAGAAAACACCTTTTTTAATATTGTGTCCGCTTTGGCCAAAGACTCCTGCGGATCTATCCTAAAACATTCTCTCTCCAGCTATCTGAGAGCAAATGATCCCATATTGAACACACAATTACCTTCTAAGGTCTTCCGCTGGACCTAATCCTTGACTATTAAAGATCCCGTAGATAGGGATTCGTGAGCTAAAGTCAAAGCTCAGAAGTCAACCGACAAGATATCTTTGGTGTCTCAAGTCCAAGGATCAACCATGCTACTGTGACGATGAATCAAATTAGCTAACATTGAGGTAAATTACCATCCGAAGATTCATGTCAAATTAGTTCAGTGAACTCATTCTCTAATGAGCACCTACAGGTTTACCATAGTGTCTCCACACAAGTGACCAGTGAGATCAGTCACCTCATCAAATGAGCTGGAATAACCTGTACTAGTCTCACCGGATGTTTGATGTCCTTCTCAAATATCTTTCGATAAGGAATAACTAAGAACCTATATTTATAAGTCATCAGTCTCATTATTATGATCTCATCATAATCTGATGACTATTGCACACATTCAAAGACTTTATTATACGCAATGACAAACTAGCCAATCTTCATAATGAATTAAGTGCTATTTATCAGTGAACCAGCTTGTAATTGGTGCCTAATGATTGACTTTGAGGACACATATATCTAATAATCTCCTACTTGGACTCAAGCCAATCATCTTTGCATTTGATCTCTATCAAATATAAGTGATGCTCACATAAAGTCTACGACTAAGGCTTGGTCGGAGATCTGCTAAATTATCTACAGATAGAATATTTTTCGTTATGTTATATCCTCTTAAAATTATATCTCTGAACTTGTGAAAGAGCCTCATAAAGTTCTAGAACTTCTGATGAGACCATCGCTCCACCACAAAATTGACTACTCCCACTGTTGTCACACAACAATGGAAGGAGATCATAAACCTTTTAAAACTACATCTAGTTCAGAGATGAATTCTTTCATCTATATTGTTCTATTAATAGTATAACATGTTTATGTCGTCATGTTAACATTGAAATCTAGATTAGAATCCTTCCAATCTATTTCATGCTTTTTCTATTAACAGTATCAGTTATTATCATGTTAGCAGTGGTTTCTAGCTTAGAACTCTTCTAATCCATTGCTTTCTCATTAGAAGACAAAATCCGTGTCTGACTTGAAATTTGAGTCAGTGTGACCTTATAGTTTCAACTCATCATCTCCATAATCTAGGAGTGCACCCTTAGCACTCGTCAAGTGCATAGTGATGTGTTTCACTCCTTCTAATAAGATTCTCATGTATCTTTTAAGGAACTTTTCCTTAAAGAAATAAATTCTATATCTCATCAATTGAGACTTATTGTAGAATTTGTCATGTCAAACATTTTGACATACAGGATAATATAACTGAGAGTAATGTCTTCATCGATCTATCTTAATAGATTCATATTCCCAATACGTAAGATCTTTTATCCAAACCTATTATGGAGAAGTACATAGATAATAATGCTTTTACTGATGGTAACATCCCAATGTCATTTCCAGTGACTATGATGTTATTATCATAAAGCATTAGTAACATGGTCGTGCTCCCACTATCCTCCTTGTACACACTCAATCATTGGTCATTCTTAATTATCACTTAGTATTTGACGATTAGGTCAAAACTCTAATTCCAACTTTAGAAAGCTTTAATTTAATTCAAAATAAATCTTTGAAATCATAACATCCTTCCTCGATATTCAAAAAATTTTAAAGTTGTATCATATATATATTTTTCCTTAATCATATTGAGGGAATGTATTTTTAATATCCAACTGCCTTTATCTCATCATCATGATAGGCAGTAATGGTAAGTAGAATTCTAATAAACTTATTTATGATAACTACCAAAGAAAAACTTATCTAAGTCATTGCTTTGACCTTGACTATTTTCTTCAGTTTGCCATATAAGTTTTAAATAGTATCTGTACAAATCTTCATATTGAAGATTTACTTACTTCTGATAGGTACAGTACCCTCAAGCAATTCTATCAAGTTCCATAACTTGATTGGTGTTCTAGACTACGGCTTAGAATTCCTAATCTCTTACCATTCCCAAAGTTGTAATAATAGAGAGCTTACTCATGGATTTTACATCATAATATACATCCTCGAGTTCCTCTCATTCTGCCATCTCTGATATGTCAAACATATCTTTCTAGTCATTGTGATAATCCCAAAAATCTATGAAGCTTTTTTATGTGTGTCATGAATAGTTCCAAATAACCAAAGATTATTTAATAATCTAGTGTTAATTTGTAACTGGAACACCTTCCAGTTTTATCAACTCCCACTGTCTTCCCAAAGGACAAATTCCTCTTCATAGAAGATAGCTTTCTGGACGATAATCATTCTATTATTGCGTGCCAAATAAATGTAATGTCCAAATACTTTGGACATCTCACAAATTCACATTACACTATGTCTTTTTTTAATCAAACTTCTTTGGATCATGTCTTTTTAACAATATTAAGACATTCCTTCACTTTAATATTCTTAAAATCAAGTTTCTTTATAATTCATCTCATATGAATTATTTTATCCCCATATCTTATATGGACTAATATACACTAATTTATTTGGAACCATATGTAAAGTATGGACATTTTATGTTCATACTCATACTCAGAAGGATACAAGAAATTAGACAAATCTTATTTTATATCGCACTATATCTGATAAGGTGCAATTCCTTCCTGTATCATATTGCTATAAAATACAACAAGGGATCAATCGAGAGAGCATACTATTATCTTTTTCATAATTTGTGTGAATCCCGTACTTAAGTATTAATTTTCTTGATTAAATCAAAGAATTTTAATACTCTTTCCATTTTCTTATTTCACCTTAATTTTAAATTCTTTGATCTCTTAGATGCATTCGACTTGTACTTCAGTAAGTAAACACAGTCGAGTCTTTCAAAGAGATGACTATTAAGGTAAATCAATAGAAGTGATTATCTTTGGCCTTAAGAAGATATTAAGCTATATATACATCAACGTGTATAAACTTTAATAATCCCTTATTACACAACCTAAGTGTACAGTGCCATAGATAAACGGGAATCACATTGTCCTTTACTATGCGAGACTTGTAAACATTCATCACATGATATGTCATATCAAGAATCTATAGTGCATTAACTGATTTTAAAATCTCATTTTATTTCTAAAACTATATGGAGCAACGCTTGTTCCAACTTAGCCAATGTTTTCACTTTTACTATGCTTGATAATACATGAAACTAAATAACAATTATTCAGTTTCATATAGTCTCCTGAAGATATGCTAAGATTTATTGTCTCACAGTAACCTGTGCGATTCTTACACTATTGTTGAGTCTAACTCAATCCTTTTAAACTCTTGATTATCTTTTACTTGTCTAAATCTGTATACCATTGCATATATGAGAATCATCTCCAATATCTCATACTGGAGACGTCGATTATGTAATAGAGAGGTAAAAGTTGATAACAAGAATACTCCAAACTTCTTATAAGTTTCATATTGTATTGCCATATCCAATATCCTTATTTGCAGTAGTGGGAGAAATCTAATTTAAAGCATCAAACACATCAACATGTGTATACAAGGCTAAAATTAAAATTCTAAAATACTCCATGTTGAATTTAGAACACTTCCAAATTAATTAATCTAACATTTAGATTAATCTTAAATCACACTAATAACATTTGTTAATGTAAAATAATTTATCATTTAGATTAAATTATAAATCCTTTGATAACTTTTATAAAGGAATTTATAATTCTAATTATATTTCATTATATTTCTTTAACAACTCTTTATTAAGAACCCCTTTATTAAATAATTTTCTTAACAACAATTGTTAAGAAATATTTATTTAGAGCAGTTCTAAATAAAAACAATCTAACAGTTAGACTTAAAACAACTTCTTAACTCTTGCAAAAAGGTCCTTTTAAAGGAGATTAGGTCTTCAAAATCTTTCATTAAGAGATCCTTGCGAAAATTAATTAACATCCTCACTAACTATTATTAAGAGTTAATTAAAATCCTTAATAACTTTTACGAAGGGTTTTCCTCAAAAAGTAATTAACACTTTTAATAACTTTTCGTAAGAGTTAATTAACCACTTAATAACCCTTATTAAGTGTCCCCCAATGGAAAGATAAATTTCATAACAACTTTTGCTAAGAAATTTATATATATAATCACCTAATCAAAAGAAAATTAACAACATTTGTTAATCTAATTTAAGATCACATCTTAAAGAACCCATTTAACTGAAAATTATAAATTTAAATTTAAAATAGATTTTATATAAAATTTGGTTTCAATTTTAAGTTAAATGGGGTTGGGGTTTCTTTTAATAAGGGGTATGGGGTATAAGGGTCTGACCCAATCGGCCCTGCGCCCTGGGATCGAGCATGCCCAACTGAACCAGGACCAGGGCGCCTGGCTCGAACCTAGGTGCCACTTGGGTCCAGCCACCTTGGCCCAGTCCGGTTGGGCGGCCTAGCTTGGTTCTGGCCTAGGCCCGACGCGCCTGGGCGCACGACCTGGTCTAGCCAGGATCCGAGCCCAAGTGCGTCGCACCTGGGCACCCAGCCCGATCCGGGTCGAGCTGTTGCCCAGGCGACGCCCTCCTTTCAAGTCCGACGCCAGCGGGAGGACCAAGGGCGACATTGCTCGCCCTCCTCACGCTTGAGACGGGGCCGATGAGGCCTGCCGGCATGGCCGGTGCCACCGGAGGCACTAGAGCCGCTGGCCGATCCGACGCAACAGTCCGATGCCTCTCTCACGGAAATGAGATAGCACCACCGGCCGCCGGTGACGACAGGGGTTCTTTGGGGCAGAGACCACCAGTCATGCATGCCTGCATTATGGTGGTGGCCGATCACCATTGAAGTCCCTGAAATCCGGTTCTTCATCCCCATAAAGAACACCATGAAAAAGCCCACAAAAAATTGATTTTCTCCACATAAAATCAAAACTAACATCATATGTTCATCCCATGAACAATTTTCTGTGAGAGAAAGATAATCCTTGCATGGAAACAATTCTCAAAAATTAAATTTAGCAATCTGAAATGGATCCAAAATGAAACCTGGCTCTGATACCACTGTTGAGATCTGGGCAGGACGTGAAGAACGCAGCATAAACGGAGAATAAAATTTATTCCCACCCGATTCCCTCGATCTGTTTCGGAACAAAACAACGGTAAAACGAAAAATCGGAGGTGATCAAATCATCGTGCGTGGATTCGAATCCGCGTCCGTGTTGGTTCTGTCAATGCGATGCCGCTAGCCGCACAAGCGTCTGTGTAACAACCCGCCATCCTATGACCGGAGACCCGATCACTAAATGGATGTCGGCCCATTAACTGCGGGTTCACACCCAGATCTCACACAACACATCTGGAGGAGTAAGCGTTAAACAAGGCTAAATATAACAATCACACGGACTACGAAGATATTACAAGTGCGCAGGAAGAAAGATAACAATGTCCGTATACAGTCCAACAATAATTACATGGTCCAACAAATTAAATAAGTACAGGCAGAAGCAAAGTACAACAACATCGGGGCATATCCCGGGACTGAGATAGCTGCTGGTCCGCACACCAAGGAGACACCACACACCGCCACACGCCACGAGGTCCAAACCTGAAACCGCAGGGAGTGAGCCACACCAGAATTGGGCTCAGTAGGGATCATCCGATCCCCCGCCTCCCACTCACATACCCACAAGTACAATGATACAGATATATGACAATTAAGTAAAGCAGTAAACATAGCTCCCAAACCTGATATGAAACGCACGCACAAGCAAAGTGACAGGCACAGTTCTAAGTAATCCGAAGAATCCAACACAAAGTCACGACTCACAACCAAGGTCCACGGAGCGACCAAACCACACTGTCGACTGCCAACAAACGTCGCCTCACAACACCACCAACACTCACGCATGTCCGCCCCTACAGTGTTCCGGGGCACCGTAGGGTGAGGCAGTGAGTCAAACTAGGACTAACTAGGACCAGTGAACTACCACTGCCCAGCTACATGTGCACACAAGCAGTCTAGACTATTGTCCTACCGACCGGACTTCCTCCATGCCAGGCCTCGGCGCTTCAAGAGGGCCCTGGGGACCGGCGAAACCCCCGTCAAGCCGAACCTACAGGAACTACCCACAACCCTAACCTCCCGGGCTGTGTCAGGCCAAAGGGTGAAGGGTACCACTCGTAACCTTGATCACAGGTCACATCAGGCCCAGTGGCTAAGGGGTAAAACAACTCCAATAGTACCACAACCAGCTCCACAGCAAGAAATGCGCCGGAAGCTGCCACGACAAACAGGGAAACCCCGACCCGCTGAGACCAAACAGCAACCCCTTGGATAGCGCACCTGCTACTCCGGCCCGACGGGCTCAAGGTGGTTTTGCTTCCCTCAGCCATAGGTGAAAACACAACATGTACCACTCCCCCACCGGTACGGCAACAATGCCTCACAGACACCAAGCCCCTGCCCCATCGGCACATGGTGACAACGTAAACCACAGCTGTTCCAACTCCACAATCGCATAGGCACGCAACATATGATACGATTCTATTCACACAGCAAATCTCAGCCTTGATGTATAACTTAAAGCATGCATTTGTTGAATCATCTAACAGTGAAACATGTGTTAATGAAGCTCTGCCTTGAATCGCGTCGACCTTGGTCGACGCCATTCAAGGTCCTCAAACCGGTTCAGTCAAACCCAGCCTCGGATAATCTCTTAAAACGCATCGTCCTGGGAAGCCGCCCTTTAAAAGGCGTCAGCGCCCTCATACGCCATTCACACCAAATTCTGGAATTTGCAGAAAACCTTAATTGGGTGATTTCTGCCTAAAAGGCGTCATGATGGCCCGACGTCCTTCTAAAAGGCGTCGTCCATACATGACGTCTTTTAGTGCCAGATTCCCCGAACTGACAGAGACTCGGTGGAGCGATTTCTGCCAAAAAGGCGTCATGGTGGCCCGACGCTATTCCAAATCACGTCGTCCAGGCATGACGTCTTTTAGCGCCAGAAACCGAGTTCTGTCCTCAGCCCGAGGGCTCCCTTTTCACCCCCAAATGTCCCAAAATCAAACCAAACGGAGGAGGAAGAGGGGCAAACTAAACCATCACAAATCCACATTCACAGAAACCCTCATCCCCATCAAGAAAAGCTCCTAAACATGCTCGTTCTACCCCCAAACACATCATGCATCACATGGAAACTACGGATGAAATGTGTACAATCCACGCAAGGTTCGTCCCCCTACCGGTTATTGATCTCCTCCAGGCTCCGTGCCGCTGACCCGCCGCACCGCAGACCGCCGCCGGTACCCCCGAGGACGTCGCCACTCCGCCGGGACGTCGGCCGCCGTCTGGAGAATGGAACGCTGCAAAGGAAGTGATGGTGGTAGAGGTGAGAGGTAGGGAGGTGTTGGAGTGGTGGAAGAGGAAGAAGAGGAAGGGAAAGGGGAAGAGAGAGTCGGAGAGGGCGGAGAGGGCGAGGAGAGAGAGTGAAGGCGAGAATGAGGGAAAGAAGGGGAGGCTCGCGGGGTCAAATCGAAAGTGGCTAAAATGCGTCGACCGAGATAGACGCCTATCAGATGACAGGACGGGCCGTACTGACAGCGCTCTGAAATGCGTCGACCACCACGGACGCCGTTCAGATGACAAGACCGGCACCGTACACTGACATCGCAGGATCGCAGTCTGAATGGCGTCGTCCATCATGGACGCCGTTCAGACGACAAGACAGGGGCCATACTCTCGCGACCCGAAACCCGCCCACGTGGCGCCCACGTGGCACAACAACAACAGACTTAAATGGCGTCCACCCAGCCAGACGCCGTTTGAAAGGCGTCGTGCAGTGCAGACGTCATTTAGTCAAAATTTTCAAGACCCCTCAGGGTCGAAACCAGGGGATCCGGCCCGAACTCGACCCGAATACTGAACCCGAAACCTCAGTCCTTACAGTCTGGCCTCCAGCGGTATCCATGCCATCTTCTGCGGTGATTCATCCTTGCTCCCTCGTCCAGATCAGTATGCCCGTTGATGATTCTACGCCGTAATGGTGCCCGGAATAGGTGGACGGTGAATTCCTGACGTTCGAAAAGTGCGCATGGCAGAGACAGGAAGAGACCAGCACCCTGAAGGGGGCACCAGAGGAGGAGGAGAGAGAGAGAGGGGGGGTTGGCCAGCTAGGAGAGGCTCTTAGAGCTCAGCACAGGGTTTCTACACGACTTGGTCGGTGCGACTTTTCACAGAACTCCCCGAATTAACATAAAACCCACTAAAACACCATCGACTGAGAATTTTTATGCGTGTGACCCTCTAGGCCCATTTACTAGTCCGATTTTCAGCCGGTTAAGTCCAATAATACTTTATTGACTTATAGTAATTAATTAATATCTCATATTTAATTAATTACTTAACTGAATTAACATCTCATGTAAATTCGGCCGGAACTTCTGATCAAATTGGGTGCCAAGCAACACCTCATGATCCTGGAAGGTAATGGGGTTCAACAACCCACTCATGGAACATGTACGTCCACAATTATTGTGTGGCTATAATCCTTCATTCACACAATGTTCTTGACTCGACCTAGGGCATGGTCTGTGGTATCCGGGCGGGACGCGAAGAACGCAGCAGAAACGAAGAACAAAATTAATCCCGCCCGATGCCCACTGATCCGATTCAGAACGAAAAACGCTAACCGAAAAACCGGGCTGGAATCTGATTACTGTGCGCGGATTCGAATCCGCTTCCGTCTCGGTTCCGTCGAGGCAATGCCGCGAGCCGCACAAGCATCCGGCCTCCAGCGGTATCCACGCGATTCTCCGCGGTGGTTCATCCTCGATCCCTCGTCCGTATCAGCTCGCTCGCTGAAGATCCGTCGCCGCAAAGATTGCGGAAATCCCGCCGACGGGAATTCCCGACTTTCGGGAATCACACGCGGCGGAGACGAAAACTGTCTCGGCGCCTCGAACGGGACGCCCAGAGGAGGATAGAGAAAGGAGGGATGACGGCCAGCAAGGGAAATCCTGGAGCTTGGCCCTGGGTTTCTCAACAACGCGTATATATATTAAGTCGGCGCGACTTTTCACAAAAGTCCCCGAGTTAATATAAATCCCACTTATATACCACCGACTGAGAATCTTATAGCGTGTGACCCTCTAGACCCATTTACCAGTCTGGTTTTCAGCCCGTTAAGTCCAATAACTAGTTATTGACTTATTGTAATTAATTAATATCTAGATATTATCTAATTACTCAACCGAATTATCATCGCATGTAGATTCGGTCGGACTTCCGATCAAGTTGGGTGCCAAGCAACACCGCATGATCCCGAAAGGTAATGGGGTTCAGCAACCCACTGATGGAACCTGTCCGTCCACAGTTACCACGTGGCTATAATCCTTCGTTCGCACAATGCTCTCGAGTTAACCTAGGGTATGGTCAACTGTCAAACCCTAGATAGTCAACTCACTTGAATCAGACTCCGCTGTACAATATCCGAAAACCACTTTTCTGATATTGTTTCTGCTCTGGCCAGAGACTCCTGCGGATCTACTCTAGAGCATTCTCTCTCTAGTTACCTGAGAGCGAACGATCATTTATTGAACACACAATCACCTTCGAAGGTCTTCCGCTGGACCCGATCCTTGACTATTAGAGATCCCGTGGATAGGGATTTGTAGGTCAAGGTCAAAGTCCAGAAGTCCATTGACAAGGTGTCTTTGGTGTCTCAAGTCCAAGGATCAACCACGCTACTGTGACGATGAATCAAGCCGATTGACAGTCAGGTAAATTACCATTCGGCGATTCATGTCAGATCAGTTCAGCGAACTCATTCTCCAACGAGCACCTACAGGTTTACCATTGTGTCTCCACACTAGTAACTAACAAGATCAGTCACCCTCATCATATGAGCTGGAATAACATGTACTAGTCTAACCGGATGTTTGATGTCCTTCTCAAACATCCTACGACTAGGAACAATTGAGAATATGTGTTTATAAGTCATCAGTCTCATTATTATGATCTCATCATAATCTGATGACTATTACACATATTCATGGACTTCATTATGCGCAATTATAAATATGCCAATCTACATAATGAATTTAATGCCATTTATTAGTGAACCAGATTGAAATAGGTGCCTTATGATTGGCTTAGAGGACACCTATATCCATCAATCTCCCACTTGGACTCAAGCCAATCACCTTCGCATTTAATCTCCATCAAATATAGGTGATGCTCACAAAAAAGTCTGTGACTAAGACTTGGTCAGGGATCTGCTAAATTATCTATAGATGGAATATTTTTCATTACGTTATTTCCTATTTATCCTTTGTCTCTGAACTTGTGAAAGAGCCTCAGAATGTTCTGCAACTTCTGAAGAGACCATGGCTCGATCACATAATCTATTGCTCCCACTGTTGTCCTACAACGATAGGATGGTATCAGAGACCTTTTAGAACTACATCTAGTTCAGGGATGAACCTTTTCATCCATACTGTTCTAATAACAGAATTACTTATTTATGTCGTCACCTTAATATCGAGTTCTGGATTGGAATCATTCCAATCCATTCCTTTCTACTAGAAGGTTGAATCCAATATTTGACTTGAAATTTGAGTCAGTGTGACCTCATAGTTTCAAATCATTCTCTCCATATACGTGAATGCACCCTTAGCACTTCTCAAGTGCTTAATGATGCATTTCACTCCTGTATCCTTTAAGTAACCTTTTCTTTAAAGGAATAAATTCCATATCTCAACAATTGAGACTTGTTATGAAATTTATGCCAAACATCTTGACATACAGGTCAATATAATATCCCCACCAATCTATCTTAATAGATTCGTATTTCTAATACGTGGGATATTATAACTAAACTTATTATGGAGGAAAATATGGTTAATAATGTTTTTCACTAATAGTAACATCTTGAAGTCATTCTTAATGACTTTGATGTTATTATCATAAAGCATTACCAAAGCGACCGTGCTCCCACTGTCCTTTCTGAACACACACAATTCGTGATCATTCTTAACGATCATATAATATTTGATCATTAAGTCAAAACTTTTATTACAACTTAGGAAGCTTCAGTTTGATTCAAAATAATTTTGAAATCATAACTTGTTTCCTGGACATTCTGAAAGCTTTAAAGGTGTATCATATACATCTTTACCTCAATCACATTGAGAGAGCGCTTTTAATATCCAACTGTCATCATCCTATGATTGGCAGTATAGATAAGTAGAATTCTAATAAACTTATCAATCTCAAAGTTGTAATGACAGAGAGCATCATTATCATAGATTTTATATCATAATCTATTTTGAGGTCCTCTCACCTTGCTAAATCAGATATGTCAAACATATCCTTCTAGTCACTAAGAGAATCTCAAAAATCTATGAAGCTCTCTGATGTGTCATGACTGGTTCCAAACAACTAAAGATTATCTAATAATCTTATGTTAACTTGTGAATCTAGAACATCTTCTAATTTTATCAGCTCCCACTGTCTTCTTTGATGACATATTTCTCTTCACAGAAGATAGCTTTCAGGACGACAATTATTTCATTATCGTCTGGCCAATAACTGTAATGTCCAAACTCTTTAGACATTTACAAATTCACATCGCGATAATACCTGACTTTTAAATCATGTTTGTTCATAATTCACATCTTATATGAATTATTTGATTTCCATATCCTATATGGACACACACTGACTTATTTGGAACCATCTTTAAAATATGGACATCTAATGTTCATATTCATGTTCAAAATGATAAGAATTAGACATATCTTATTATGTATTGTGACATATCTTAATAAGGTGAAATTCCTCATTCCATCATATTGCTATGATGCACAATGAGGACCA
The DNA here is from genome assembly GCA_030544215.1 of Zantedeschia hybrid cultivar. Taxonomy (NCBI): domain Eukaryota; kingdom Viridiplantae; phylum Streptophyta; class Magnoliopsida; order Alismatales; family Araceae; genus Zantedeschia; species Zantedeschia hybrid cultivar. The sequence goes on from JARZZO010000009.1 coordinate 51,698,334, forward strand.
ATCGAGCGAGGATACAATTATCTTCTTAATGATTTATGTGAATCATATACTAAAGTATCAGTTTTCTTGATCAAATCAAAAATTCTGATACTTCATATTGATCTTATACCTTAATCTCTCAAATGCATTCGACTTGTACTTCAGTAAGTATATACAGTCGAATCATTCCAAGAGTAAACTATAAGGTAAGTCAACAGTAGTGATTATCTTTTTGGCCTTTGAGCTGCTTCCATCAATATGTATCAGCATCAATAATTTCTTATTGCACAACCCTATGTACAATACCATAGATAATCAGGATTCACACAGTTCATTTCTATAGGAGACTTGTGAACATTCATCACATGAATGTCACTTCAAGAATCTATAGTGCATTGACTGATTCGAACAACTATTATTCTTTTCAATCAATGTTATTCTTGATTTCTCATGCAACTAAATAACAATTATTTAGTTTCATATTAGACTCCTATAGATATACAAAGATTTACTGTCTAACAGTAATCTATGAATATCATGAACAATAGTTGAGTCTAACTCAACACTTACATTTTCTCGATTTCCTTTTACTTGTCTAAGTCTGCACACTGTCGCAGTTCTGAGAATCATTTCTAATATCTCATATTGTATACGCTAATTCTCCAATAGACAAGCAAAAGTCAATAATAAGAATGTATGAAACTTCTTTCAAGTTCCATATTCGTTTTGCTTTTACCAGTATCCTTATATTGGTTGCAGTAGGAGAACTGTTACTTCTCTATCTCAACTGACTTTTCTTTATCCTTTTCAGGTGTGGATTCGATCGTTTAAAATCTTATCACTTGTCTTTCTCAAAGGCACATCATAAATATCTCTTTATCTTGGTCTATCCAAATAAGAGATTTCATGATAATCATTGCCTTTCAATAAGACATACCATGAGCACCTCTTCACCTTAGTTATCCAAGTAAGAGGATTCATGATATCTGATTAGGATAGTGACTTTCACTTGGCCCTGAAGACATTCTTCAGAGTTTTCTAGTCAGTCTGACTATGAGAAGTATTGGCATCCAACATGCCAAAATCTCGAATAAACGACATATTAGTGATCGAAGGAAATAACGTGATTTAAGCAGATAGTTCTGATAATTCAATTATGCTCTTTTATTGTAAGGACTCAGGTTTCGGATCTGGTTATCGGGTCAGTTTCAGGGTCGGACTCTGCAGTTTGGGCCCTAACGGGGCTGGGACCCTGTTCTGTTTCGCGTCGAGCCTGCTCGACGCGGTTTAAACGGCGTCCGACGTGGCAGACGCGTTTTAGAATGTGCCACGTGGATGCCACGTGGGCTGGCCTTGGGTCGCGAGTGTACGGGCCAGTCGTGTCGTCTGAACGGCGTCCATGATGGGCGACGCGTTGCAAACTGCGACCCTGCGGTGTCAGAGTACGGTGCCGGTCTTGTCGTCTGAATGGCGTCATCCTTGGACGACGCGTTTCAGACTTCTGTCAGAATGGCCTGTAATGTCATCTGATAGGCGTCCGTACATCTCGACGCGGTTTACCTAGTTTCTGGTTACCCCGCGAGCCCTCCTTCCTTTCCCTCATTCTCACCCTCACACTCTCTCTCCCCTCACCCTCTCCACCCTCCGACTCTCCCTACTCTTCCCCTTCCCTTTCCCCTTCTTCCTCTTCCACCTCTCCACCTCTCACCACTGCCACCACCACTTTCTTCGCGGCGTTCCATTCTCCGGACGGCAGCCGACATCCCGGCGGAGTGGCGGCGTCCTCGGAGTACCAGGGGCGGTTTGCGGTGCGACAGTTTGGCGGCAGAGCCAGAAGGAGTTCAAGAATCGGTAGGGTGACGATTCCCTCAGTGTTTCATTTTAAAACCATGTTCTACCACTTTGAAGCATGCAACGGGTCTATGGTTCTTGGGTAGAATAAGCATGTTTAGGAACTTTTCTTGATAAGGATGAGGGTTTCTGTGAATGTGGTTTAGTAATGATTAGCTTGCTCCTCTTCCTCCTCCGTTTGGTTTGATTTTGGGACTTTTGGGGGTGAAAAAGGGAGTCCTCGGGCTAGGAAACAGAACCAGGTTTCTGGGGTTAAAAGACGTCGTGCATGGACGACGCAATTTGGAATAGCGTCGGGCCACCATGACGCCTTTTAGGCAGAAATCACCTGATTAAGGTTTTCTGCAAAATTCCGGATTTTGGTGTGAACGGCGTCTGAGGACGCCGACGCGTTTTTAAAAGGCGGCTAACTGTGACGACGCCTTTTTAGGCCATATTCTGAGGCCGATAATTCATGAACCAGTTTAGGAGACTTGAATGGCGTCGTCCTTGGTCGACGCGATTCAAGCCAGAACCACATTAATCCATGCCAGTAAAATGTGTTTACACTGCTAGATAGATGGTTAAAAGCATGTTTTTAGTACACTCGATGTCGATGGACTCTTCATGACCGGATGACACTACGTTGTGTGTCATGCGACCGCGGACTTCTCACGTGACCGGATCGCACCGTGCCGTGTTTTGTGTTACTGTGGACGTAGAGTGACAGTTGTAGCGTTTGACACCCTGTGTCGGTGCGGAGGGATACAGCGCTGACGGGAGCAGTGGCGGGGTGACGCCTAGTGAGAGAGGGTCACCTGGTGAACCCCGGGGTTAGCTAGCTTGTACCGGTGTCGGAGTAGTACCTTTGGAGTGTCACTCGTGCTGGGGGAAGGAGTAACCACCTGAGCCAGTTGGGCCAGAGTAGCCAGCGTGCTATCTGAGGGGTTGCTATTTGATCTCAGCGGGTCGGTGTTTGCTGGGGGAAGGAGTAACCGCCAAGGTAGCCAGCGTGCTATCCGAGGGGTTACTGTTTGGTCTCAGCGGGTCGTTGTTTCCCACTTTCGGAGACATAGTTGACGCGTTTTGCCGAGACGCGAGTTGTAGGCTCCTTGGTAGAATGATTCCTGTGATATGCATGTTATATTCCGAACACATGTGGTTTATATCAAGAATTAAGGGTAATATGTTACAGCTTTACTTACCTTGTTTACTTGCATCTTGGTAATTGCACTTGTGGGTGTGTGAGTGGGTAGTGGAGATCGAAGGATCCCTACTGAGTCTTTTCGTTGAGACTCACCCTTGCGGTTTTCAGGTGAGGACTGCAGGCAGACTTAGCGTGGAGTGTGCTGTTGTGAGCTGCGCGCCGTCAGCGGTTGTTCCGGGGTATGCCCCGACGTAGTTGTTCTTTTTATTTCTGACCTGTATGCTTAATTATTTCTCTTCTGTTGGAGTATGTAATTATTTGCTGAATCGAGTCGCATTGTAATAACTTTTAATTTCTGCACTTTCCTTTTAATTCAATGCGATGTGAATGTTTAGCTTAGTTTATTATTTATTTCCCAGACTTACTTAGATCCTGGTTTGGTTCCAAATTAATGATTCGGTACCCATTTAGTAATCGGATCCCCGATTATAGGGTAGCGGGTCGTTAGATTTATCTTGAATTATTTTCCACTATTTTTTGACAGACTGTATAACCTTCATGTATACAGAACGGAAGACTCCGACGGTCTTCTAGTGAGGATCAGAATCTCCAAGAATCACAGTATGACCTCGGGTAAACACATAGTATCATACCATTATCTTAGAGCAACCATCTCATGGTAATTGCAACTCCTTGCAATATTTATTTTGAAACAATTTCAAATGCAAATAAATTGTAAGAGAAAGCCTTATGGCCGAGTACAATATCAGAGGGAGATAGAATTACAATGGAATGGAGAGAGAGAGGCACACAAGTCTCATTAATTAACATTTAATTAATGAACATCACATTCCAAAACAATCCACATAATCACACACCATCACATGATATGATATTTAACTAAGTGCATGTCCATGACCACCACAAATTTTAACCATTCACACATGATAGAGCACATCACATGAAGGCTAAAATTTTTGAAAATATAATAATTTTGGCTTTCTTAAAACCTGGGTACCAATCAAAATTTGATAATTTGAATTTTCAAAAATCTCATTTTCTAACATGCAATAAATCTAATTTAAAGCATTAAATATATCAACATGCGCATACAAAGCTAAAATTAAAATTCTAAAATATTCCATGTAAAATTTAGAACATTTCTAAATTAATCAATCTAACACTTAGATTAATATTAATTCACATTAATAACAATTATTAATGTAAAACAATCTAACATTTAGATAGAATTAAAAATTCCTAAATAACACTTATAAAGGAATTTTCAATTCATATTATTAACCCCTTAACAACTCCTTGTTAAAACTCCTTAATAAAATCATATTTCTCAATAACAATTATTAAGAAATAATAATTAGAACATTTCTAATTAAAAATAGTCTAACATCTTAGACTTAATTTAATCCTTTTAATAACTTTTATTAAAAGATCAAATTTAAGTAGATTAGATCAATAAAACAATAATTAAGAAATTCTTGAGTAAACTAATTAATCATCTTAATAACTATTATTAAGATTTAATTAGTCCTTAATAACATTTATTAAGATTTATTACTCAAGAACTAATTAACTTAATTATAACAATTATAAAAAGTTAATTAATCACTTAACAACCATTATTAAATGTCTCTAAATTATTAAAATAATTTCCTAACAACAATTGCTAAGAAATTATTAATATTAATCTAATCACTTAACTAAGAGCAAATAACAACATTTGTTATTTAATATTAAGGTCATAACTTAACAATTAATTAACAACACATGTTTATATTAACTTAAGATCACATCGTAAATATAAATTAACAATGGTTGTTAATGATGATTTAAGATCATATCTTAAATTATCTCTCTAATTACTTAATTAAGAGGATTCAACAACAATGGTTAATAAACTAAGATCATATCTTAATAATTAACCTCATTAAAAGATCACATCTTCTATATAAATCCCCTTTATTTAAGATCAAATCTCAAATATATTAAATTAACAAAAGTTGTTAATTAAATTAAGATCACATCTTAAATAATTAATACCCCTTAATTTAAGATCAAATCTTAAATTATAATCCCCTTTATTAAGATCATATCTTAATAATTTGTAACAACATTTGTTGGTTAATAAATTGAGATCATATCTTAATAAATTAACCTATTATTAAGATCAAATCTTAATAAGTTCTTTACTAACTGGAAAAATAAGCTTAAAACAATTTTAAATTATTTAATTTTAATTTCCAGTTAAAAGGGGTGGGGGTTTATCTTTAAATAAGGGGTTAAAGGGTTGATTGGGGTTTTATTGGGCTAGGGTTAAAGGGTTAAATGGGCCTAGCCCATAAAAACCAGAAAAAGGCTCGATCTGGTCCGGCCTGGCTCGGGCGACCTGGCGCGCCCGGGCCAGGCCCAGGCCGCCAGGCCGAACCGGCTTGGGGCCGGCCGGTCCAGGCGCCCAGCGCCTGGTTCGGCCGGTACCCCTTCATTTACGATTTTTGGCCCCTGTTTGAAGCTGGTTTTAGGCGCCGCCGCCGGCAGCGATGGTGGCCGGAATCCGCAGGGGAAAGTCACCCCTTCCATTTCCCCCGCCGGTGGTGGCCAGTCGGCGACTCCTTCGCCGCCGGAGAACCTCCAAAGATGGAGATTTGTGCAGTTTCGCATACTTCAGCTTTTCCACAATCCTTTTCAACTCTTGAAAATTATGGGAAGAAAAACTCCACCGGCCGCCATAGAAATTTTCCGGGGATGGTGAGGGGTAGCTGGTCATACCAGCAAACCCACAGAGATGGTCCAACCATCGTTAATCCCCTTTTTAAAGCCCACAAATCCGGTTCTTCATCTATATAAAAAACGCGATGAAACCTTTAAAATATTCGTTTTTCGCACGAATTTATGCATGAAATAATTTAGAATAATAATTTTATCGTTCCGGAGTGGATCAGAGCGGAACCTGGCTCTGATACCACTGTTGGGATCCGGGCTGGACGCGAAGAACGCAGCGGAAACGAAGAACAAAATTAATCCCGCCCGATGCCCGCTGATTCAATTCGGAACGAAAAACGTTAACCGAAAAACCGGGTTGGAATCTCATTACCATGCGCGAATTCGAATCTGCTTCCGTCTCGGTTCCGTCGAGGCGATGCCGCGAGCCGCACAAGCGTCTGGCCTCTAGCGGTATCCACGCGATCCTTTGCGGTGGTTCGTCCTCGATCCCTCATCAGTATCAGCTCGCTCGCTGAAGATCTGTCACCACAACGATTGCGGAAATCCCACCGACGGGAATTCCCGACTTTCGGGAATCACACGCGGCGGAGACGAAAACTGTCTCGACGCCTCGAACAGGACGCCCAGAGGAGGAGAGAGAAAGGAGGGATAACGGCCAGCAAGGAAAATCCTGGAGCTTGGCCCAGGGTTTCTCAACAGCGCGTATATATATTAAGTCGGCACGACTTTTCACAAAAGTCCCCGTGTTAATATAAATCCCACCTATGTACTACCGACTGAGATTCTTATTGCGTGTGACCCTCTAGGCCCATTTACCAGTCCGATTTTCAGCCCGTTAAGTCCAATAACTAGTTATTGACTTATTGTAATTAATTAATATCTAGATATTAACTAATTACTCAACCGAATTATCATCGCATGTAGATTCGGTCGGACTTCCGATCAAGTTGGGTGCCAAGCAACACCGCATGATCCCGGAAGGTAATGGGGTTCAGCAACCCACTCATGGAACCTGTCCGTCCACAGTTACCACGTGGCTATAATCCTTCGTTCGCACAATGCTCTCGAGTTAACCTAGGGTATGGTCAACTGTCAAACCCTAGATGGTCAACTAACTTGAATCAGATTCTGCTGTACAATATCCGAAAACCACTTTTCTGATATTGTTTCTGCTCTGGCCAGAGACTCCTGCGGATCTACTCTAGAGCATTCTCTCTCCAGTTACCTGAGAGCGAACAATCCTTTATTGAACACACAATCACCTTCGAAGGTCTTCCGCTGGACCCGATCCTTGACTATTTGAGATCCCGTGGATAGGGATTCGTAGGTCAAGGTCAAAGTCCAGAAGTCCACGGACAAGGTGTCTTTGTTGTCTTAAGTCCAAGGATCAACCACGCTACTGTGACGATGAATCAAGCCGATTGACAGTCAGGTAAATTACCATTCGTCGATTCATGTCGGATCAGTTCAGTGAACTCATTCTCTAACGACACCTACAGGTTTACCATTGTGTCTCCACACTAGTAACTAACGAGATCAGTCACCCACATCATATGAGCTGGAATAACCTGTACTAGTCTAACTTGATGTTTGATGTCTTTCTCAAACATCCTATGACTAGGAACAATTGAGAAATATGTGTTTATAAGTCATCAGTCTCATTATTATGATCTCATCATAATCTGATGACTATTGCACATATTCTGTTGGGACCCGGGCGGGATGCGAAGAACGCAGCGGAAACGAAGAACAAAATTAAACCCGCCCGATGCCTGCTGATCCGATTCGGAACGAAAAACTCAAACCGAAAAATCGGGTTGGAATCTAATTACCGCGCGCGGATTCGAATCCGCTTCCGTTTCGATTCCGTCGAGGCGATGCCGCGAGCCGCACAAGCGTCCGGCCTCCAGCGGTATCCACGCGATCCTCCGCGGTGGTTCGTCATCGATCCCCCGTCCGTTTCAGCTCGCTCGCTGAAGATCCGTCACCGCAACGATTGCGGAAATCCCGCCGACGGGAATTCCCGACTTTCAGGAATCACACGCGGCGGAGACGGAAGCTGTTCTGGCGCCCCAAACGGGACGCCCAAAGGAGGAGAGAGAAAGGGGGGATGACGGCCAGCAAGGGAAATCCTGGAGCTTGGCCCATGGTTTCTCAATAGCGTGTATATATATATTAAGTCGGCGCGACTTTTCACAAAAGTCCCCGAGTTAATATAAATCCCACTTATGTACCACCGACTGAGAATCTTATTGCGTGTGACCCTCTAGGCCCATTTACCAGTCCGGTTTTCAGCCCGTTAAGTCCAATAACTAGTTATTGACTTATTGTAATTAATTAATATCTAAATATTAACTAATTACTCAACCGAATTATCATCGCATGTAGGTTCGGTCGGACTTCCGATCAAGTTGGGTGCCAAGCAACACCGCATGATCCCGGAAGGTAATGGGGTTCAGCAACCCACTCATGGAACCTGTCCGTCCACAGTTACCACGTGGCTATAATCCTTCGTTCGCACAATGCTCTCGAGTTAACCTAGGGTATGGTCAACTGTCAAACCCTAGATTGTCAACTCACTTGAATCAGACTCCGCTTTACAATATCCGAAAACCACTTTTCTGATATTGTTTCTGCTCTGGCCAGAGACTCTTGTGGATCTACTCTAGAGCATTCTCTCTCCAGTTACCTGAGCGCGAACGATCCTTTATTGAACACACAATCACCTTCGAAGGTCTTCCGCTGGACCCGATCCTTGACTATTTGAGATCCCATGGATAGGGATTCGTAGGTCAAGGTCAAAGTCCAGAAGTCCACGGACAAGGTGTCTTTGGTGTCTCAAGTCCAAGGATCAACCACGCTACTGTAACGATGAATCAAGCCGATTGACAGTCAGGTAAATTACCATTCAGCGATTCATGTCGGATCAGTTCAGTGAACTCATTCTCCAATGAGCACCTACAGGTTTACCATTGTGTCTCCACACTAGTAACTAACGACATCAGTCACCCTCATCATATGAGCTGGAATAACCTGTACTAGTCTAACCGGATGTTTGATGTCCTTCTCAAACATCCTACGACTAGGAACAATTAAGAATATGTGTTTATAAGTCATCAATCTCATTATTATGATCTCATCATAATCCGATGACTATTGCACATATTTATGGACTTCATTATGTGCAATTATAAATATGCCAATCTACATAATGAATTTAATGTCATTTATTAGTGAACCAGATTGAAATAGGTGCCTTATGATTGGCTTAGAGGACACATATATCCATCAATCTCCGACTTGGACTCAAGCCAATCACCTTCGCATTTGATCTCCATCAAATCTAGGTGATGCTCACATAAAGTCTGTGCCTAAGACTTGGTCAAGGATCTGCTAAATTATCTACAAATGCGATGTATTTCCATTATGTTATGTCCTCTTAATCCTTTGTCTCTGAACCTGTGAAAGAGCCTCAGAATGTTCTGCAACTTCTGAAGAGACCATGGCTCGATCACATAATCTATTGCTCCCACTGTTGTCCTACAACGATAGGATGGTATCAGAGACCTTTTAGAACTACATCTAGTTCAGGGATGAACCTTTTCATCCATACTGTTCTAATAACAGAATTACTTATTTATGTCGTTACCTTAATATCAAGTTCTGGATTGGAATCATTCCAATCCATTCCTTTCTACTAGAAGGTTGAATCCATTATTTGACTTGAAATTCGAGTCAGTGTGACCTCATAGTTTCAAATCATCCTCCCACTGTTGTCCTACAACAACGAGATTTAATCAGAGAGCGTTTAGAACTACATCTAGTTCACGGATGTACCTTTTCATCCATACTGTTCTAATAACAGTATCACTTGTTTATGTCGTCTCCTTAATATCGAGTTCTGGATTAGAACCATTCCAATCCATTCCTTTCTACTAGAAGGTTGAATCCATTATTTGACTTGAAATTCGAGTCAGTGTGACCTCATAGTTTCAAATCATCCTCTCCATATACGTGAATGCATCCTTAGCACTTCTCAAGCGCTTAATGATGCATTTCACTCCTGTATCCTTTAAGGAACATTTCTTTAAATGAATAAATTCCATATCTCAACAATTGAGATTTGTTATGAAATTTATGCCAAACATCTTGACATACAGGTTAATATAATATCCCCACCAATCTATCTTAACAGATTCGTATTTCCAATACGTGGGATATTATAACTAAATCTATTATGGAGGAAAACATGGTTAACAATACTTTCACCAATAGTAACATCTTGAAGTCATTCTCAATGACTTTGATGTTATCAACATAAAGCATTATTAAAACGACCGTGCTCCCACTGTCCTTTCTGAACACACACAATCCGTGATCATTCTTAATGATCACATAATATTTGACAATTAAGTCAAAAACTCTTATTACAACTTAGGAAGCTTCAGTTTTATTCAAAATAATTTTGAAATCATAACTCGTTTCCTGCACATTCTAAAAGTTTTAAAGGTGTATTATATGCATCTTTACCTCAATCACATTGAGTGGACGCTTTTAATATCCAACTGTCATCATCTCATGATAGGCAGTATTGACAAGTAGAATTCTAATAAACTTATCAATCTCAAAGTTGTAATGACAGAAAGCATCATTATCATAGATTTTAGATCATAATCTATTTTGAGCTCCTCTCATCTTACTAAATCAAATATGTCAAACATATCCTTTTAGTCACTGAGAGAATCTCAAAAAATCTATGAAGCTCTCTAATGTGTGTTATGAGTAGTTCCAAACAACTAAAGATTATCTAATAATCTTATGTTATTTTGTGAATCTAGAACATCTTCTAGTTTTATCAGCTCCCACTGTCTTCTTTGAGGACATATTTCTTTTCACAGAAGACAGTTTTCAGAATGACAATTATTTCATTATCGCCTGGCCAATAATTGTAATGTCCAAACTCTTTGGACATTCACAAATTCACTCCACGGTAATACCTGACTTTTAAATCAGGTTTGTTCATTACTCACACCTTATATGAATTATTTGATTTCCATATCTTATATGGACACACACACTGACTTACTTGGAACCATCTTTAAAGTATGGACATCTAATGTTTATACTCATGCTCAAAAGGACAAGAATTAGACAAATCTTATTATGTATTGCACCATATTTTAATAAGGTGCAATTCCTCATTCTATCATATTTCTATTATGCACAATGAGGATCAATCGAGCGAGGATACAATTATCCTCTTAATGATTTTTGTGAATCATATACCTAAATATTAGTTTCTTTGATCAAATCAAAAATTCTAATACTTCATATTGATCTTATACCTTAATCTCTCAGATATATTCGTCTTGTACTTCAGTAAGTACATGCAGTCGAATCATTCTAAGAGTGAATTATAAGATAAGTCAATAGTAGTGATTATCTTTGGCCTTTGAGCTGGTTACATCAATATGCATCAGCATCAATGATTTCTTATTGTACAACCCTATGTACAATACCATAGATAATCAGAATTCACACAGTTCATTTCTATAGGAGACTAGTCAACATTCATCACATGAAATGTCACTTCAAGAATCTATAATGCATTGACTGATTTGAACAACTATTATTCTTTTCAATCAATGTTATTTTTGATTTCTTATGCAACTAAATAACAGTTATTCAGTTTCATATTTGACTCCTATAGATATACAAAGATTTACTGTCTAACAGTAATCTATGAATATCATGAACAATAGTTGAGTCTAACTCAACGCTTACATTTTCTCTATTTCCTTTTACTTGTCTAAGTCTGCACACTATCGCAGCTCTGAGAATCATTTCCAATATCTCATATTGGATATGCTAATTCTCCAATAGATATGTAAAAGACGATAATAAGAATATATGAAACTTCTTTCAAGTTCCATATTCGATTTGTCTTTACCAATATCCTTATATTGGTTGCAGTGGGAGAACTGCTACTTCTCTATCTCAGCTGACTTTCATTTATCCTTTTTCAGGTGTGGATTCGATCGTTTAAAATCTTACCACTTGCCTTTCTCAAAGGCATATCATGAATATCTCTTCATCTTGGTCTATCCAAATAAGAGATTTCATGATAATCATTGCCTTTCAATAAGGCATACCATGAGTACCTCTTCACCTTGGTCTATCCAAGTAAGATGATTCATAATATCTGATTGGGATTGTGACTTTCACTCATTCCTAAAGACATTCTTTAGAGTTTTCTAGTCAGTCTGAGTATGAGAAGTATTAGCATCCAATATGCCAAAATCTCGAATAGACGACATTTAAGTGAATCGAAGGAAATAACGTGATTTAAGCAGATAGTTCTAATAATTCAATTATGGTCTTTTATCTCAAATTATTTCCCACTATTTTCGACGGACTGTATAACCTTCAGGTATACAAAACGGGAGACTCCGACGGTCTCCTAGTGAGGATCAGAATCTCCATGAATCACAGTATGACCTCGGGTAAACACATAGTATCATACAATTATCTTAGAGCAACCATCTTATGGTAATTGCAACTCTTTGCAATATCCGATCTTATTTCGGCTCCCAGGTCTTTAATGGTCCCGGGTAAACTCAGTAGACCATTATACATGGTCTAAGCTTTACCATCAATACGCGACAGAGTAGAGTAAGAATGCAGCTCCGGAGTAAATGCGAGGATAGCTACACCGTTCCACTATTCTAATCTCAAGGCATCAAGATGCCATAGTTAATAGTCCTTTCATCAGATGGTGCCAGATCTCGGGTTAACACGTAGAAACTGTCATCACTGAATCAAGTTCTAAGAACTATATTGATGGAGAGCCACGCGGTACATTCTCAATGACTCGCGTTCCGGCTTAGACTTTATGTTGAAGGTTTTGTTTATATTAAGTTGGTCTCATCCTAGGTGATAGATTATAAATATATCGAATATATTAATCCTTAATAACTTTTATTAAGGTTAATTCTCAAGAAACAATTAACCCTTTAATAAAAATTATTAAAAGTTAATAAAACACTTAATAACTTTTATTAAATGTCCTTTAATCAAATACATAATTTTATAACAATAATTGCTAAGAAATTAAAACAATCTAATTGCAAGACCAAGATTAATTAGCAACATTTGATAATTAAAATTTAAGTCACTACTTAATAATTAAACAACAACTCTTGTTGATACATTTTTAAGATCAAATCTTAAACATAAATTAACAACAATTGTTAATTAAGATTAAAAATATTATCTTAATTATTAATGACAACAATTGTTAATTAATAATTAAGATTCCACTTTAAATAAATAACAACATTTGTTATATGTATTTAAGATCATATCTTAAATATAAACCTCTTTAATTAACTAATTAAAAGTTATTTATAATTAAGATCATATCTCAATTATAACTCATATAATTAATTAATTAAAATCATTAAGATCCTATCTTATTTAGTTAAAAGCAATTAACTATTAAGATCAAATCTTAATAAACCCCACAAAAAGTTTGATTAAAATAATAATCCATAATTAAGATCATATCTTAATTATCTCTCCTCTTTTAACTCAAAATAATTAATTTAATGTTTAAAACAATTTTAAACGTTATTAATTTCAATTTCAAGTTAAATAGGATGGGGTTTTTTAATTAAATAAGGGGTTTTTGGGGTTAATTGGGACAAAATTGGCTTAAATGGGTCTAATCAGGGCTTAATGGGCCCCCCCGGGCTCGAGCCAATGCAGCCAGGGCCGAACCTGGCTCGTCTGGCTCGAGCCAGGGGGCACCTGGGCTCAGCCAGGACCCAGCCCCTGGTCCTGCCCTGGCTCGAGCCAGGCTGGGGCCCTGGCTCGGGCGACCTGGCCGAGCCAGGTCCGGCGCCTGGCGCGCCCGGGCCAGGCCCAGGCCGCCCGGCCGAACCGGCTCGGGGCCGGCCGGTTCAGGCCCTTCTCCAGCAGGTTCGACCAGTTTCGTTTTAGGGTTTTTGGCCCTGTTTGCAGCCAGTTTTGGGCGGCGCCGCCGCCGCCGCCGGCCGTGAGGGTGGTCGGAAATTGAAGAGGGATGTTATCCCTTCCATTTCCCCCACTGGTGGCGGCCGGCCGGTAACTCCTTTGCCGCCGGTGAACCTCCAAAGTTGGAGATTTGTGCAGTTTCGCAGATTTCAAATTTTTCCACAATCCTTTTCAACTTTTGAAAATTATGGGAAGAAAAGCTCCACCGGCCGCCATAGAAATTTTCCGGGGATGGTGAGGGGTAGCTGGTCATACCAGCAAACCCACAGAGATGGTCCAACCATCATTAATCCCCTTTTGAAGCCCACAAATATGGTTCTTCATCACCATGAAGAACGCGATGAAACCCTCAAAAAATTTCGTTTTTCGCACAGAAAAATTAAATTCGAAATTTTAAGTTCATCCCATGAACAATATCTATGAGGAAAAACGAATTTATGCATAAAATAATTTAGAATAATAATTTTATCGTTCCGGAGTGGATCAAAGCGGAACCTGGCTCTGATACCACTGTTGGGATCTGGGCGGGATGCGAAGAACGCAGCGGAAACGAAGAACAAAATTAAACTCGCCTGATGCCCGCTGATCCGATTCGGAACGAAAAACTCAAACCGAAAAACCGGGTTGGAATCTAATTACCGTGCGCGGATTCGAATCCGCTTCCGTTTCGGTTCCGTCGAGGCGATGCCGCGAGCCGCACAAGCGTCCGGCCTCCAGCGGTATCCGCGCGATCCTCCGCGGTGGTTCATCATCGATCCCTCGTCCGTTTCAGCTTGCTCGCTGAAGATCCGTCGCCGCAACGATTGCGGAAATCCCGCCGACGGGAATTCCCGACTTTCGGGAATCACACGCGGCGGAGACGGAAGCTGTTCTGGCTCGCCAAACGGGACGCCCAGAGGAGGAGAGAGAAAGGGGGGATGACGGCCAGCAAGGGAAATCCTGGATCTTAGCCCAGGGTTTCTCAACAGCGTGTATATATATATTAAATCGGCACGACTTTTCACAAAAGTCCCCGAGTTAATATAAATCCCACTTATGTACCACCGACTGAGAATCTTATTGCGTGTGACCCTCTAGGCCCATTTACCAGTCCGGTTTTCAGCCCGTTAAGTCCAATAACTAGTTATTGACTTATTGTAATTAATTAATATCTAGATATTAACTAATTACTCAACCGAATTATCATCGCATGTAAATTCGGTCGGACTTCCGATCAAGTTGGGTGCCAAGCAACACCGCATGATCCCGGAAGGTAATGAGGCTCAGCAACCCACTCATGGAACCTGTCCGTCCACACTTACCACGTGGCTATAATCCTTCGTTCGCACAATGCTCTCGAGTTAACCTAGGGTATGGTCAACTGTCAAACCCTAGATTGTCAACTCACTTGAATCAGACTCCGCTTTACAATATCCGAAAACCACTTTTCTGATATTGTTTCTGCTCTGACCAGAGACTCCTGCGGATCTACTCTAGAGTATTCTCTCTCCAGTTACCTGAGAGCGAACGATCCTTTATTGAACACACAATCACCTTCGAAGGTCTTCCGCTGGACCCGATCCTTGACTATTTGAGATCCCGTGGATAGGGATTCGTAGGTCAAGGTCAAAGTCCAGAAGTCCACGGACAAGGTGTCTTTGGTGTCTCAAGTCCAAGGATCAACCACGCCACTGTGACGATGATTCAAGCCGATTGACAGTCAGGTAAATTACCATTCGGCGATTCATGTCGGATCAGTTCAGTGAACTCATTCTCCAATGAGCACCTACAGGTTTACCATTGTGTCTCCACACTAGTAACTAACGAGATCAGTCACCCTCATCATATGAGCTGGAATAACCTGTACTAGTCTAACCGGATGTTTGATGTCCTTCTCAAACATCCTACGACTAGGAACAATTAAGAATATGTGTTTATAAGTCATCAGTCTCATTATTATGATCTCATCATAATCCGATAACTATTGCACATATTCATGGACTTCATTATGCGCAATTATAAATATGCCAATCTATATAATGAATTTAATGCCATTTATTAGTGAACCATATTGAAATAGGTGCCTTATGATTGGCTTAGAGGACACCTATATCCATCATATTCATGGACTTCATTATGCGCAATTATAAATATGCCAATCTACATAATGAATTAAATGCCATTTATTAGTGAACCAGATTGAAATAGGTGCCTTATGATTGGCTTAAAGGACACCTATATCCATCATGGTCAACTGTCAAACCCTAGATAGTCAACTCAATTGGATTAGACTCTACTGTATAATATTATAAAACACCTTTTTTGATATTGTGCCCACTCTGGCCAGATACTCCTGCGGGTCTATCCTAGAGCTCTCCAACTACCTGAGAGCGAATGATCCCATATTGAACACACAATCACCTTCGACGGTCTTGCATTGGACCTGATCCTTGACTATTAGAGATCTTATGGATAGGGATTCGTAAGCCAAGGTTAAAGCTCAGAGGTCGACCGACAAGATGTCTTTAGTGTCTCAAATCCAAGGATCAACTACGCTACTGTGACGATGAATCAAGCCGGCTCACAGTCAGGTAAGTTATCATCCGGCGATTCATGTCGGATCAGTTTAATGAACTTATTCCCAAAGGAGCACCTATAGGTTTACCATAGTGTCTTCACACAAGCGACCAATGAGATCAGTTACCCTCATCAAATGAGCTGGAATAACTTGTACTAGTCTCACCAGAACATCCTTCGACTAGGAACAATTAAGAACGTGTGTTTATAAGTCATCAATCTCATTATTATGATCTCATCATAATATGATGACTATTGCACACATTCAAGGACTTCATTAAGCACAATGATAAACTCGCCAATCTTCTAATAAATTAAGTGTTATTCATCAGTGAACCAGATTGTAATAGGTGCCTAATGATTGACCTTGAAGACACCTATGTTCAACACAATCACCTAGTAGGAATGGTGTGAACTCATGACCCAAGAGGAGTATTTCAGTAAAAAGAGGATGTTGACCGTGGTGTGGGGTGGAAAACAACATTGTGCCAATAGGAGTTACAGGACCATATATTTGAGAATCCTTGAGCTTAAGTTTCATCTAAATGAGGCAATATTGTGTAATGAAAACAAGAGAGAAACCAAAAGATTCATTAACCAGATGTAAAGAGCACAAAAAAAAAACAAGCTGAAACAAAAGATCTAGGGGGCATGTATATAATGCCAGGGTCTTATGCATAATCAAAATATTGCAAATACAAACGAAACACCATTGTTGTAGATGACATGCCCTCCATAAATCCAACATAAAAAAAGGATGAACGACATCTATATGCAACAAAGGTAAATATGCAAAATGCACAAAATAAACCAAAGTAACAGGTAGGTAGATAGAAGTATCATGAAATCGCATCAGACAGCAGAAGGAGAAGAAGGTATTAAAGTGGAAAGTTGTAGAAAAACCTGTCAATCTAAGAGATGATGGTCTCCGGTGAAGGCTCCTTGTTTGAAGAAGAAGAGGATATCGTAGACGCCACCAAATCCTGCCCCCTAGGTTCCACATTGGAGCGCCTTGCCTCCAACCGAAGCATCCCTGCCTTCCTTACTAGCCTCTTTGATCCATTTACTAGAGAAATACCATACAATAGACTTAATGGTGGATGGGAAGGAACACTGTGAAAGGGGATGGATAGGTTGCAAGACTGAAGTGTCTATGACCCATGGGAAGAAGAAAAGGACGAGAAACCCTAGTGCTAGAATTCTATTTAAGTTAGATTCTCCGAGAATCCAAAATCATAGCAAAACAATCCAGAAATTGATGAAACTTTGTCCACAATTTAAATATTACCTTTTGGACATGTTCTTAAAGTTTGATAATTTTATGAATCTATTTGATATTATTCGGCTTATTTGTTGATTTGTTAGCTCTGAAAATCAGTTTTGATGGCCGAAAAATATGTTTGTTATTCCGAAAATTCTAAGAAAATTCGTTTGACTATCTTTTCTATCCAGCAACCTAGTTTGATCGGCTTACTCTGATTTTTCATATATATGACCATGATGACTCTCTAAGTGGCTATTTTGTATATAAAAATATGTATTTTAACTCTTATATGTACTAATCAATTTGATAATTTAATTTTTAGGTCTATGTTCATCTTTTGTCATCATTTGATCTCTATTAATCTAATTGTTCCATAATTATTTGACTTTGGTTGGACATTGTCATCTTAAGGAGATATTTGGCCCGATTCCATTATAAGCATCCATATTGGATAGAGTATTTTGTTTGGAACCCGAAGGCAAATGGGTGGAATCTTGATTTCCGGCCGACTAAAACCAAGAGACGGCGATACGTAACGCCCTGGCGGTTTGGAGTTGGGTGGGACTTAGACTCTCCGGTTCTACGCAGTGACTAAGACCTTTGCATCATTTATCTAGATGTCTTGGTATTTGTTTTGTTTGGCTCCTTATGTTGTAGTTTGGGTGCATCTCCATTATGATATAATTTGATTTGTTTGATTGGCACATAAATCTAAAATCCTTACTCCATATGTTCATTTGAATTCAGCTTAGTCATTTGGATCTTTTGATCATCCTATTTAGCTATCCCTTTGCAATCATATGAATATGTCTTAACTATGTGATCCATGATATGAATCAGATTTGATAAGCTACTACGCCATAATATTTGCTATTTGATATGACATGTGCTCAGGAGACGGTAATACGTAACGCCCTGATAATTTGATATGTTATGTGATACGTTCTGATCATGGCTAGTAGAATTTGATATGTCTGATATGAGTTCGATCATGCCATATATGCTATATGTTAATTAATCTATTCATGCTATTAGAAAACACATTTGATTTGATAAGTTTATATCTGATTATGATTTGTATCATGTTCTTATTTGAGTTATATGTAGAATGATCGTTCCGAATTGTGCGTCGTTAAACACTCATGAGAACGTTCAATCTAAATTTATTCGGCTCATGTAAATCAGATTTTGAAAATTGATAATGGTGAGTCCGAGTCGATCCACAGGGAGTTAGAATCTTAATATTTGAAAACTTTGAATTTTGATTGTTCTAGAAAAAGAATTAATGATTTGCGTTAATTAATTAGACATTTAATCACAACAACAACTTAATCAACTAACACAACTAAAACTACAACAAAAATAACTAAGTAAACTAATAAAAACAATACACGCACAGTCTTAAAAAAAAAAAAATCAATTAAATGAAGAAACTCTAAATACTATTGTCATTAACCATTACCCATCTAACAACAAAGAATTAACCTTATAAACTTTTCTGGATTTAATCAACTTAAAATAACATTCAAATAACTAATCCTAAACAAAACAACTAAATAACTAAACAAGATATGGGTGCTTTGTGGAAACTGCCGGCGCAGTGGACCGCAGGTGAGGGGGTGCGGCGCACTGGACCAGTTGCTGTGAAACTTGCAGGCACGTGGGATTTGCTGTGTCTGCTGGCAGGGCGGAGGACTTCACCGCACATGCCTGGGAGCTTTGCTGGCGCGTGGAGGATGCAGCTGAGACGTGGAGGGCTTCAGCTTGGAGGAGGAGAGAGGCAGCTGGTGGCTGCTGGTTCAGCTGGGACAGCACGTGGAGGCTTCAGCAGCTACGTGCATGGGAGGTGCTTCAAGTGCGGTGGAGCTTTGCTGCATTGGTGGAGAGAGCGGCGCTGGGAAGAGGTGCTTGGGAAGCTTGCATGCATGCACGTTGAGCTTGAGGAGGAGGCCGGCTTCACCGCAACACGTGTGTGCATGGGCTTCAGCGGACGTGGAACTTGAAGGGGTTTGCAGGTGCTGCATGCGCTGGGGTGCTTCAGGTTCGCAAGAGCTCGGACGGTGCCGGGTGGTGCAGGTTCGCACGTGTTGCATGCGTGGAAGAGAGATCGAGAGAGAGAGAACAGAGGGAGAGAAAGAGAGAAACCGAGAGAGGGAATAGGGGCTGCTGGGAAAACGGAGACGCAGGAGGAGAAAGAGGGTTGCGGGGAGGAGGAATAGAAGAGAGAAAGCAAGAGAAACCGAGGGAGAAAGAGAGAGGAGGAGGAGCCGGCTGGAGAGGAGAATCCGAGAGAGAGAGGGCTATGGAGGGCTGCGGGGTTGAGTTCGAATAAGGGAGAGAGGTTGTGGGCTAGGGTTCTGGGAATCGGTGAAGGAAAAGGACTTGGTTCTGGAGGTTGGAGAGGGAGGAAGATTATATAGAGAGGAAGAGGGGCATGGAAAAGAGGAAGGAAGGCGTACGGAGGGAAAGAGGGGGAGACAGAAAAAAGGAAACAGAGAGGAGAGAAGGAAACAGAGAGGATGGGAAGGAAGATTTTTTTAAAAGAAAGAAAGTGGACTTTAGGAAGGCGGCTGGCCCTTCTTAGGCGTGGAATTAGGGCAATATTAGGACATCAAATTACATTTTTACCCCTGCTTTAGTTGAATTTATTGAAATCCGAACACTAGACCTCCCCCAAAATTCTAGAAACTCCACTCGCTGTACTGCATCATCGGCATGTCCTGTTCACATAAAATAAATATAAATTAGAACATTATCATAAAAATATCATTATATTTATTTATTTCGTCTCGATTTTGTCGAAAAACCGCATATGCGCTATACTCCATTAATCACATGAAATGACGATGTTTTTAAGTCAGAATTTGATGAAATTGGTACCGTTGGACTTGGTACGCAATTATCTATCATTTCATACTATTTTACAGATAAAAACATGAGTATGAAGCATTTGATTGCCTTTAGATGATCAATTTCAACACTTTATCACACCCCCCAACTTACTCATTGCTAGTCCCTTAGCAATGCAAATAAGGAACAGTTAGGACAAACAATGAATTATCATGCTTCATTTGTAGTATCTTTCATAATCAATTTAAGTGATAGCCGATTGGTTAAGCTAAAGTTTTCATATCCCACAATACTTTGATTCACGACAGGTGGTTGTGCATGAAAATTGACACGCTTAGAACTCGTTTCCGACCTTTCTGGTATATTCTTGCCTTTACTACCCTTTAGATAAGACTACCTGGGGAGGGGAAGAGAATAAAAGATTTCCCGATCAGTCAGCGAGGACCGTTTTTCAGTTTCCGTCCCGACTCAGCACTTTTCATGACTTGGTCATATTTTTGGTACGATGGACTTTTTAGCGTGGCTTTTTCATTTCATTGTACTTTTACTTTTGAGAGTGCGTACTTTTTGCCACCTACCTTCCTTTAGCTCTTTTAATGCCTTCTTTTGCCTTTGGTGTTTACAATTGTCCATTTTAAATGATCGCCTCTTTTAGAGTGCTGCGTGGGACAGTTCCCTATTACGAATCCTACACATTCCTTTCGTTCATCCCAAAAGAAAAATTAGAATAAGTAGTCTTATCCTTAAGGTTAATTCCAGCAATTCTATACTTTTAAGATCTTTCATTTATTCTAAGTTGCCGTGTGTATGTGAAAATCATCCTGCCGTGGATTTTTCTGAAGTGGGATATTTAAACTTTGAAGGTTCTTTAACCAATGTGACAACCAAAAAACTGATTTGTTTAAGATTTACTTAATGAAACATGATTTCATGCAATTTCCATAGGATGTGAAAAGAAATTTTTTTTGAAAGAAAATTTTTTTAAAAAATCGACCATTTTTTAATGAAAGATATCAGTTTTCTTCAAAAGATTTTTCAATAAATGCATATCAAATTGATTGTCCCACCCCCCAACTTGATTGACATTGTCCTCAATGGCATAAAAGATATGAAAAACATGTCAGCCAGAAGAGAATTGTGAAGGAGAGAAACAACCTGTAATGAAGAAGATGCGACATACCCAAGGCGACTGTTGCTTAGGGACCTAAAAGGAAAAGAAATACAAAAATGGAAGTAAAAGATTGGGTTGCCTCCCAATAAGCGCTGAGTTTATCGTCTTCAGCCAGACGGAAATTCAGTTATTGTGGATCACTCAATTCTATGGATTCAGGTGATGCATTTTGAAGATTTTCAATGAATGGTTTCAACCGTTGACCATTAACAGTAAAAGTGTTCCCACTCTTGGGATTCAGAATTTTAACGGCTCCATGATCGAAGGCTTTAACGACCACGAATAGTCCATCCCATCTGGATTTCAGTTTTCCTGGAAATAAGCGGAGCCTAGAGTTAAATAGCCAAACTTTCTGATTTGGAAGAAAGAATTTTCGTACAATATGTTTATCATGGAAAGCTTTAGTTTTGGCTTTATAAATCTTTGAATTTTCATAAGCCTCGTTGCGCAACTCTTCTAGCTCACTCAGTTGTAAGGTTCGGTGGGAACCAGCTTGGGCTAGGTCCAGATTGACTTGTTTGATGGCCCAATAAGCCCTATGTTCCAATTCCATCGGAAGGTGGCACGCTTTTCCAAAAATCAGGCGATAAGGAGACATGCCAATAGAAGTTTTGTAAGCGGTCCGATAGGCCCATAAAGCATCATCCAATCTTTCAGACCAATCTTTTCTATCGAGCCTAATGGACTTTTGCAGAATATTCTTAATCTCTTTATTAGAAACTTCAACTTGGCCACTGGTTTGGGGATGATAAGGGGTCGCTACATTGTGATTAATCCCATATTTCTTAAGCAAAGCTCGAAACTGGTAATTCGTGAAATGCGTTCCCCCATCACTTATGATAGCTTTAGGCCACCCGAACCGAGAAAAGATATTCTTCTGAACGAATTTAATGACCACTTTATGATCATTGGTTCGGGTGGCTACTGCTTCAATCCATTTCGAGACATAATCCACCGCTACCAGAATATATGTATGTCCAAAAGAGGGTGGAAAAGGTCCCATAAAGTCAATTCCCCAAACCTCAAAGACTTCAACTACCAAGATTGGGTTGAGTGACATCATATCCCTTTTCTCCATATTCCCTACAGCCTGACATCGGAGGCAAGTTTTGTTGAACTCATGGGCATCTTTGAAAAGTGTGGGCCAGTAAAAACCACTTTGCAGGACCTTGGCTGCAGTTTTCTTTCCTGAGAAATGGCCCCCACAAGCTAGATTATGGCAGAAGTTGAGAACACTATGTTGTTCTTCTTTAGGAACACATCGCCTAATAATTTGATCAGGACAGAATTTGAATAATTCAGGATCCTCCCAGAAATAATACTTTTCTTGGGAAAAGAATTTGTCCTTCTCACTTTTAGTCCATCCTTCCAGAAGCTGATTCGTTACCTTGTAATTGACAATATAAGCATACCAAGGTGCAACAGTGTGAGAAATGGCCAGTAGATGCTCATCAGGAAAGAAATCAGTGATTGGTGTACTTTTGGAGATCGGAATTCGGGATAGGTGGTCAGCTACCACTTTCTCAGAACCCTTCTTATCCCGAATTTCCAAATCGAATTCCTGAAGGAGTAAGATCCATCTAATAAGCCTAGGCTTTGCATCCTTCTTGGTCAACAGGTATTTCAGAGCTGAGTGATCAGAATAGATTATGACTTTTGCCCCTAAAAGATAAGATCTGAATTTTTCTAGGGCAAAAACCACTGCTAACAATTCCTTTTCAGTGGTGGTATAATTCATTTGAGCATCGGCAAGGGTGCGACTTGCATAATAGATCACCACGGAACACTTGTTGATTCTTTGTCCCAAAACCGCACTGATAGCATAATCAGAGGCATCACACATGATTTCGAAGGGTAAAGACCAATCTGGAGATTGAAGAATCGGGGCTTTGGTCAAAGATTCCTTCAGAGAATTGAATGCCTTGATGCAAGATTCATTCATTTGGAAGGGAACATCCTTAGCTAGGAGAAGAGTTAGAGGCCGAGCAATTTGAGAGAAATTGTTAAACCGGCGATAGAAACCGGCATGGCCAAGGAATGAACGGATCTGTCTGACCAAAGTGGGAGGAGGAAGATTGGATATGAGATCGATCTTAGCTTTATCTACCTCTATCCCCCTTTCAGACACAATGTGGCCTAGAACAATGCCCTCTCGAACCATAAAGTGGCTCTTTTCCCAGCTGAGTATCAGATTGGTGTCTATACATCTTGCTAGCACCTATTTAAGACTTTCTAAGCAATTTTCAAAAGAATCCCCGAAGATTGAGAAATCATCCATGAAAACTTCGAGGAATTCTCCCACCATATCGGAGAATATAGCCATCATGCACCGTTGAAATGTGGCTGGTGCGTTGCATAATCCAAATGGCATCCTCCTAAAAGCAAACGTGCCATAAGGGCACGTAAAGGTGGTCTTTTCTTGATCTTCCGGGTAAATAGCCACTTGATTGTACCCGGAGTACCCATCTAAGAAGCAAAAGTACTTATGGCCCGATAACTTTTTCAGAATTTGATCCATGAATGGGAGTGGAAAGTGATCCTTCTTAGTCATGAGATTCAGCTTCCGGTAATCAATGCACACTCTCCATCCCGTGGTGAGCCTAGTGGGTACCTCTTCTCCATGATCATTCTTGATAACCGTTAATCTAGATTTCTTGGGTACCACTTGGGTTGGGCTGACCCATTTACTGTCTGATATTGGGTAAATGATACCCGCATCCAGCCATTTCACAACTTCCTTTTTCACCACTTCTTTCATATTGGGGTTAAGCTGCCTTTGCATCTCCCGACTGGGCTTAGAATTCTCTTCCATATAGATATGATGCATGCAAATGGACGGGCTAATTCCCTTTAAATCTGCCACCAACCATCCAATGGCACCCTTGTGGTCTTTGAGGACCTCAGTTAATTGGGCCTCCTGCGGTGATGTGAGATTTGCCGCAATGATGACCGGGAGAGTTTGGTCCGTGCCCAAAAAGATATACTTGAGAGATTCAGGTAAAGGTTTGAGTTCAAGCTCAGGAGGGTCCTCTAAGGATGGCAAAGTGGGCTCAGATTGTAAGGCTGGTAAAGGTTCAACCTTGGGCCAAGATGTTAATGGGCCGGGCGAGTCCTTTAAAATATTGGCTTCCTCCAAAAAGTCATATGTGGACATCTCATTTTCTTCAACCAGATTATCCAAGATATCAATAGTATGGCATTCTTCTTCATGATCTGGGTATTGAGATGCTTTGAAGACATTAATCTGGACCTTTTGACCCTCAAATGAAATGTCCATTATGCCAGTTTCACAATTTATATTAGCTTTGGCAGTGGCTAAGAATGGACGACCTAGGATGATCGGAGTATGAATGAGTTCCTCAGGTAATGCCATATCCAGAATAAGAAAATCCACGGGAAAATAGCAATCATGAACCTTCACAATAACATCCTCAATTAATCCCCGTGGAGTTTTCACAGACCTATCAGCCAACTGCAAGATGATGGGTGTGGGCTTTAATTCCCCAATACCAAATTTCTCATAAATGGCTGTTGGCAAGAGATTCACACTAGCAACTAAATCCAATAAAGCTCTATCAAATGTAACTCCAGCTAAGTCACATGAAATTAGAGGTGCTCCAGGATCCTTTAACTTCTTGGGTAAATGATTCATCACAATCGCACTAACATCTTCTGAAAGCCAAACCTTTTCGGGTGCCATTCTAGATTCTCTTCATGGAGTGCATAATTCCTTGAGAAACTTAGCATAAGCTGGCACATGCTTGGTGGCATCGAGGAGTGGAATATTAATTTGGACTTGTTTGAATAGATCCAACAACTCCTCATTCTGGGCCAGTTTCTTCCTGGCATTGGGCTTAGCTAACAAGGCATTAGGAAATGGCACCCTAGGTTGATAAGAACTTGGGCCTTCATCTATCTTCCCTTTTCCTTTCGGGTCCTCCTCCAACTTTTCCATATTTGGTTCAGCTTCACTCTTACTTTCAATTTCCTGAGGCCCATCAGTGGAACATTTGGCTAACTCTCCATCTGCATGTGGTTTTACTAAACTTCTCACACTCCTAAGGGCTGAAATGGCTTTAGCATTCTCAAATTGCGGCCCTTTATCTATTTATTTCATGATTATTATCTTAGCCTATGTAATCTGTCCGTTCAATCGGTTTTGTTTCTAATTATGATCATATGAATTACAGATATTTGTTCTCCTTGGTCCGATGCTTAATTGAGCTTAACTTTTGACAGAAGTCTATTTTTCATATTATATTAATGTCCAACAAATTTCATAATTTTCGTAGTTTTTTTTATATTTATTCCATAATACTATTTTCAGACTATACAATTTGCCAGACAGTTTTGAAATCTCAATTTGTGAATCCTATATCTCATTTGATTCAAATTCAAATCAAACCGAATTTTGTAGAGACCTTTGTTATATTATCCTTGACTTCTCTGTAACGTTTTAGAATTTTATGACTTCGTTTGGTATTCAGTTTACCCTCTGTTTTGATTTGCTGGAATTCTATTTAAGTTAGATTCTCCGAGAATCCAAAATCATAGCAAAACAATTCAGAAATTGATGAAACTTTATCCACAATTTAAATATTACCTTTTGGACATGTTCTTAAAGTTTGATAATTTTATGAATCTATTTGATATTATTCGGCTTATTTGTTGATTTGTTAGCTCTGAAAATCAGTTTTGATGGCCGAAAAATATGTTTATTATTCCGAAAATTCTAAGAAAATTCGTTTGACTATCTTTTCTATCCAGCAACCTAGTTTGATCAACTTACTCTGATTTTTCAAATATATGACCATGATGACTCTCTAAGTGGCTATTTTGTATATAAAAATATGTATTTTAACTCTTATATGTACTAATCAATTTGATAATTCAATTTTTAGGTCTATGTCCATCTTTTGTCATCATTTGATCTCTATTAATCTGATTGTTCCATAATTATTTGACTTTGGTTGGACATTGTCATCTTAAGGAGATATTTGGCCCGATTCCATTATAAGCATCCATATTGGATATGGTATTTTGTTTGGAACCCAAGGGTAAACGGGTCGAATCCTGATTTCCGGCCAACTAAAACCATGGGACGGCGATACGTAACACCCTGGCAGTTTGGTGTTGGGTGGGACTTAGACTCCCCGGTTCTGCGCAATGACTAAGACCTTCGCATCATTTGCCTAGATGCTTTGATATTTGTTTTGTTTGGCTCCTTATGTTGTGGTTTGGGTGCATGTCCGTTATGATATGATTTGATTTGTTTGATTGGCACATAAATCTGAAATCCTTACTCCATATGTTCATTTGAATTCAGCTTAGTCATTTGGATCTTTTGATCATCCTGTTTAGCTATCCCTTTGCAATCATATGAATCTATCTTAACTATGTGATCCATGATATGAATCAGATTTGATAAGCTACTACGCCATGATTTTTGCTATTTGATATGACATGTGCTCAGAGGACGGCAATACGTAACGCCCTGATAATTTGATTTGTTATGTGATACGTTCTGATCATGGCTAGTAGAATTTGATATGTCTGATATGAGTTCGATCATGCCACATATGCTATATGTTAATTAATCTATTCATGCTATTAGAAAAGACATTTGATTTGATAAGTTTATATCTGATTATGATTTGTATCATGTTCTTATTTGAGCTATATGTAGAACTATGTAAGATCATGTTTAGTATAATTGTATAATGTGATTCGTAAAGTTTACTATATGTTAAGTCATGTGGATTGTTTGAATCCTACTGAGTGGTTGTACTCATAAATCCTATTAACATTTTCAGAATCAGAGAAAGAGAATGTAGAATCTGAGAAGACTTCTGATTGAGGCATTTGACATCATCATGAGGTTATTAAGATTGAATTTACAACTTTCTTAGACTTGATGTAATATAGATAATGAGAGATTGATGTATTTTTATTTGGTGAGATTGAGAATTTATACACAATTGATAGAAATTGTAATTTGTGAACTTTGGTGTTGGCTATATTTAGATATTTTGGGTTACATAATGGTTATGGCATTTATTTAAAATCGCCTTGTAGTTGTTTAGCTCCCATATATGTTCGTTATAGTGGAATTTGTTCTGAGATTACGTGGTCGGATTTCGAGTTTAAAAAGAAAAAAAAAATGAACCGAATCCAGGGCGTAACAATATGGTATAAGAGCAATTATTTCGAGTTTAAACGTCTACAACCATTTGATCATAAGCCATACCGGTCGATTTTAAAGGATATGATAAAGTTTAAGATTAGTAAGATCTTGGGTTAGATTAGAAATTTAGATTATATCTAGTTTATAGTTATAGTAAGGAGGTGATTGTAGATGTCACATTTAGCTTATTCTAACAATTAGACTTATACGAAGGGGATTCTTAGTGTGGATGTAGATTAAAAGGATTAAGTTTCATCTTTTGAAGGGGGAGAGCCAGCTACATGATGTATTTATTCGTATCACTTACATCTTTCCACTAGGTTTAACCCATTAAAGATTGACCTATTCTTACCCCTTATTTTTTGATAATTAGTACTAAAGGATGCCTTGACCAAAACATACATTTATAGATTTAATTAACGTTTTTTTATTCATCTACATTTACTTATATTACTTGAAAACTAGAAAGAGTTAGTTAACACTTTAAAATATTAAGATAAGTTAGTATTCTTAAATTTCACAAATGACTCTTATTTAAGTCTATGATATATGTTTGGTTGGATATCGATGATCTATTTTGAGATAAGTAACTCGAATCATACTATGTCATTGAACATTCATACTTGTACGATAAAGTATGGAGAACACAGTGGATATGAGTTCATTTAATAGTAGTACTATACTATAAATGTATCCTCTTAATTTATTAAAACACTAAGAAGATACTTAGAGACGTGTACATAATCCTTTCTAAGTGATCCATTAGGCCACCTATAGGCATATACTTATACTTAAGTCCTTGTATACTCTCATTTAGGCTTTATCTTTAAATATAAATATAAATTCTTCTAGTTCTGTGATGAGTAAATTTACTAAGTATATATAATATGTAAATTAGTTAGGAGAGTAGATCTATGAAGAATATTTGGGAGCTAAACATATTATCCTTATTAGGGACTAGATCATCTTCTTAAAGCTATCAAATTAGAAGCAGAACATCAATAACTCATTATTTCTATTAGATCTCAAAAATATTGTGATTGTTCGAAGTATAGATGAGTTTTAGCAATATAATGTGATTTTAGGACGCTTATGTATCTCAAGTTAAAAATATCCATAAGAATTAATTGACATATTCTTATGACATTCAAAGTACTTTTAGAGAGTAATTATAAGCCATGATAAGGTTGATATGATGATAATCTATATTCTAATTATCTTGGTACATACTCAACTATGTGAGAGTTAGTTAATCATCGATCTCTTTTCACCCTATGTCCTTAGCTATGTCAGGATAAATTTATCTATTGATTAATTAGGTTGATTAACTAAATCGGATCTCAAGTCTATAGACATATTAAATCAAAAGTGTATATTAATCACATTACAAATACTCCACAAGTATAGATCTATTTGTCGTAGTCACCTTATCTTGATTGAGTAAGCCCTTAATCATATTCTATGGCCTTAGAAATTAGTATGAAAAATCTATTAATACAAAGGTAGATTATTAGAATCTATCAAATTTCGAGGACGAAATTTCTTTAAGGGAGAGAGGATGTTATACCCCGTACTTTTACAACTACTAATAAATTTAATTAATTTAAATTAGACCAACTAACTAATTTTAAAAGTCTATGACTGAGCTTAAGTAACTTAATTTAGTCCAATTAACTCAATTATGAAAGCCCAATAACCAAAATTATACTACTAAGAATAGCCTACTAATTTAGTTCAAATTCTATGTTGATGTATTAGACAGCAACATAGTAAAATAATTATAAATTTCTATAAAAAATTCATATTAAGGTATAATTGATATCATTGGAAAGATAATAAAAATATCCATAACTTTGTGGAAAACTATTTTTACTAATTCAGATGTTTTAGAGGTCAAAAATATCAAAAATCAGTTTTAGAAAGGGCTACTCATAGAGAACAAGTCCTAATCGGATTAAGATTTGAATTAATAAACAAAAGATGATACAATTAATGTTAACTACGACCTAAAAAGTTATGTATAACATATTTTACTTATATTAGAAGTAAAACATAATAAATTTGAATATAATTAAGATTCTAATTAATAGGTAGAAAGTCATAATAGGAATCCCACTTGGACTAGGATTCTATACACAGATTTACTTGACATAACTCTAGTATTTTAAGCATAACTCCGTACATAAAATTTATAATTAAGTAAGACAACTCCCATTAGAACTATGACTCAAATATATAGAATTTGTATTAAGAACACATGTTTAAAATAAGTCATTTCCTAATCGGAATCAGGACATCTTTAGACATGAAGTAAATCTGCCAGATTTCTGAATTCGAAGTACTCAGGACAGCAGGTCAGTAAAATAATCATATCGTTTTTTATAGAAGTCCAAAAATAGTGAAATTAGTTAAATTATAAAGGTAATAAAAAGTTGTAAAACTTTGTAGAAGAAATGTTTTCTTAATTCGGATGTTTAAGGGGATGAATTTAAACGTTTTCAAAAAGGAAACCTGCAGATAGCGTGAGCAGAGTCCGATTTAGACTAGGAAGTGACTTTTACTTGGAGATTAAGTTATGGAGAGTAAGAGTTCGACTCCAGCAAAGAAAAGGGGTGTTTGTGGTTATATTATAAGAGTAAATAAGCATAAATAGAGTCTTGGGTCGTGCTCAACCTCTATAGCATGCAGCTCTCTTCTAAAGGGTAAGTTCATGTGATGTTCTTGAGAGAATAGAGTTGTTCATGATTATTTCTTTTGGAGGTTTGATTCTAATCAATGTTTTGTATTATTGGAGGCTTAGAGAACGTGTAAAAGAGCTTAGAGAATGTGGAAAAGAGTTTAGATGAAGAAGAAATCATGGATAGATAGTAAGAAAACTATAGGAGAATCAAGGCCGGTCTTTCATCAAGAGGTAAGTGGATAACTGTACACATGATCTATTTTGTATTACAAAATTATGTTATTTTCGAAATATTTCAAAAGTAAATAAATTGGTAAGAACATTTATCTATATGTCTACTTCATGATATTCAAGTTTAATATTTTTATGATCTTTTTTTCTATTTATTTCATGATTATTATCTCAGCCTATGTAAACTGTCCGTTCAATCGGTTCTGTTTCTAATTATGATCATATGAATTACAGATATTTGTTCTCCTTGGACCGATGCTTAATTGAGCTTAACATTTGACAGACGTCTATGTTTCATATTATCTTAATGTGCAACAAATTTCATAATTTTTGGAGTTTGTTTGATATTTATTCCATAATACTATTTTCAGACTATACAATTTGCCCAGATAGTTTTGAAATCTCAAATTGTGAATCGTATATCTCATTTGATTCAAATAGAAATCATACAAAATTTTGTAGAGACCTTTTTTATATTATCTTTGACTTCTCTGCAAAGTTTTAGAATTTTATGACTTCGTTTGGTATTCAGTTTACCCTCTGTTTTGATTTGTTGAAATTCTATTTAAGTTGGATTCTCCGAATCAAAGTGAAAATCCAAAATCATAGCAAAACAATACAGAAATTGATGAAACTTTGTCTAAAATTTAAATATAACCTTTTGGACATGTTATTAAAATTTTATAATTTTATGTATCTGTTTGATATTATTCGGCTTATTTGTTAATTTGTTAGCTCTGAAAATCAGTTTTGATGGCCGAAAAATATGTTTGTTATTCCGAAAATTCTAAGAAAATTTGTTTGACTATATTCTCTATCCATCAACCTAGTTTGATCAGCTTACTCTAATTTTTCATATATATGACCATGATAACTCTCTAAGTGGCTATTTTGTATATAAAAGTATGTATTTTAACTCTTATATGTACTTATCAATTTGATAATTCAATTTTTTGGTCTATGTCCATCTTTTGTCATCATTTGATCTCTGTTAATATGATTGTGCCATAATTATTTGACTTTGCTTGGACATTGCCATCTTAAGGAGATATTTGGCCCGATTCCATTATAAGCATCCATATTGGGTAGGGTATTTTGTTTGAAACCCGAGGGCAAACAGGTGGAATCCTAATTTCCGGCCGACTAAAACCAGGGGACAGCGATACGTAACGCCCTGGCGGTTTGGAGTTGGGTGGGACTTAGACTCCCCGGTTCTGCGCAGTGACTAAGACCTTTGCATCATTTGCCTATATGCTTTGGTATTTGTTTTGTTTGGCTCTTTATGTTCTGGTTTGGGTGCATGTCCGTTATGATATGATTTGATTTGTTTGATTGGCACATAAATCTGAAATCCTTACTCCATATGTTCATTTGAATTCAGCTTAGTCATTTGGATCTTTTGATCATCCTGTTTAGCTATCGCTTTGCAATCATATGAATCTGTCTTAACTATGTGATCCATGATATGAATCAGATTTGATAAGCTACTACCCCATGATATTTGTTATTTGATATGACATGTGCTTAGGGGACGGCAATACGTAATGTCCTGATAATTTGATATGTTATGTGATACGTTCTGATCATGGCTAGTAGAATTTGATATGTCTGATATGAGTTCGATCATGCCATATATGCTATATGTTAATTAATCTATTCATGCTATTAGAAAACACATTTGATTTGATAAGTTTATATCTGACTATAATTTGTATCATGTTCTTATTTGAGCTATATATAGAATTGTGTAAGATCATGTTTAGTATAATTGTATAATGTGATTCGTAAAGTTTACTATATGTTAAGTCATGTGGATTGTTTGAAGCCTACTGAGTGGTTGTACTCATAAATCCTATTAACATTTTCAGAGTCAGAGAAAGAGAATCTAGAATCTGAGAAGACTTCTGATTGAGGCATTTGACATCATCATGAGATTATTTAGATTGAATTTACAACTTTCTTAGACTTGATGTAATAGAGATAATGAGAGATTGATGGATTTTTATTTGGTAAGATTGAGAATTTATGCACAATTGATAGAAATTGTAATTTGTGAACTTTGGTGTTGGCTATATTTGGATATTTTGGGTTACATGATGGTTATGACATTTATTTAAAATCACCTTATGGTTGTTTAGCTCTCATATATGTTCGTTATGGTGGAATTTCTTTTTAGATTACGCGGTCGGATTTCGAGTTTAAAAAAAAAAAAAATGAACCGAATCCGGGGCGGAACATACAGCCACCAACAAGCAACTTCTGGGTCTTAAAAGCAGAAATAAGAATACTACGAGAAGAGAGCCTAATACCTTGGAAGTAGAAGGTCGAGATATCCGGAATAGAGAAACGCACCCTTTTCCTGTGGCAGTCTACCTCGGCATAAAAAGCCTCCAACCAGTCCATGACCAAGATGACATCAAAGTCGCGAATGGCAAGCACAACTAATTGGGCAGGTAATTCATGGCCCTCAATGGTCAAGGGAACCTCACTCAAACAGTTATAAGACAACATGAAATCCCCAGAAGGAACCTCTACCATTAGTCCATCAGGCATTTCATCAACGGGTGCAGAAAGAATATCTAGGAACAGCTCATAAATAAAAGAATGCGAAGCACCCGAATCAATTAACACATGCGCAGAGTTCCCAAGGACAGAAAGTGTACCTTCCACCAAGTTGGACTCACGGGCCTCCTTCCTGGTGATAGCTAGAACTCTCCCCTTGGTCCTCGGCTTCTTCTGATCGCCTAGCCCCTGCCCCTGACCATGCCCCTGCGGGCAATACCTCGCCAAATGACCCTGCTGGCCACAAGTGTAGCACCTCCCAGAAAATGCAGGACACTGAGTCCCACCGTGAGTACCACCGAAATGCCGACAAGCTGCCGAAAGCCTCTGAGCTGCCTCCTGCTGAGCACTGGACACCGACTGACTTTGCTGGCTCTGTCTGGGTCTGCTGCTACAGCTACTGCTGCCACCACCTCGAAAGAACCTCCTGAATCTGGAGCCGAGTGAAGACGATCTTGATCCGGACGAAGGAGGTGCTGCTGCTGCTGTCTTTCCTCTGCCATGAGCTGGCCCCCAAGTAGTCAGTCCCCTCTCCCGGACTGACTGATCATACTGTGCCTCTACTACCGCGGCACACTGAACCGCCGATGCCAGATCCGTACAACAGTAGGATGCCACAAAACTCCTCAAATTGGACCTCAGTCCATCCACAAACCTCTCAGTCCGGCGCTCCTCGTATCCTGAAATAAAAGGCACGAACCTCCCAAGCGAAACAAACTTCATCAGGTACTCAAGCACTGTCATGCTTCCTTGGGTCAACTCCATAAACTCCCTCTCCTTGGTCCTCTAGACATGCCTAGGGAAGTACTGAGCATTGAATTCGTTCACAAATGTCTCCCATGGAATCTCCCTGAGATTCCTATCCGCATATGACAAACTCTTCAAAGTGGTCCACCAGTCGTAGGCATCATCCTTCAACATGAAGGTAGCCAACGGAGTCCTCTCAACCGCCGCACAATCCATAGTATCAAAAGTCTCCATCTCCCTCAACCAATGAACAGCCTCATCAAGGTCTGGATGACCGGTAAAATGAGGCGGTTTCAGCTTCAGGAATCTCTCCAGTGTAGCTGAAGACCCTCCCCGAGCACTAGAACTCTTACTAGGGTCTTGGGTCTGGTATCTAGCCATCGTGTCCATCACAGCCTCCATGAAACGCTCTATATTCGGCCTATCGGCCTCAGATCCACTAGGGACATCTCCCTGCTCTCTAATAACCAGCATCCTCTTCTTAGGAGCCATCTAACCGCCTACAATCACAAAAATCGAAAAGTTCTAATTATAATCCTAAAACCTACACTACCGCCATGCTTGTACGGGATAATGTAATTATTTGCCGAAATTACGATATTTAACCTAGTTATTCATCTATTTGCCAGACCGAATGCTCTGATACCAACTGTAACGACCCGCCACCCTATAATCGGGGATCCGATTACTAAATGGGTACCGAATCATTAATTTGGAGCCAAATCAGGATCTAGATAAGTCTGGAAAATAAATAATAAACTAAGCTGAACATTCACATCGCATTGAATTGAAAAGAAAGTGCAAGAATTAAAAATTATTACAATGCGACTCGACACAGCAAATAATTATATACTCCAACAAAAAGGAAATAATTAAGCATACAGGCCAGAAAATAAAATGACAACTACATCGGGGCATACCCCGGAACAACGGCTGCTGGCACGCGACCCAAAGCAACACTCTCCTCGCTACGCCTGCCTGGAACCCTCACCTGAAAACGGCAGGGGTGAGTCTCATCGAAAAGACTCAGCAGGGATCCTTCGATCCCAACCGCCCACTCACGCACCCACAAGTGCAGCAATACAAATATAGATAATTTAAGCAAATAAAGCAGTAAACATAACTCCTAGATTTCAATATAAAACACATGCATTCGAAATATAACATGTACAATTCTGAAACGATTCTACCACGAAGCCCACAACCAGCGTCTCGTTAAAACACGCCAACCACACGGCCGAACGCGAGAAACTCCGACCCGCTGAGACCAAACGGCAACCTCTCGGATAGCGCGCTGGCTACTCCAGCCTGATAGGCTCCAGGTGGTTCTGCTTCCCCCAGCACGAGTGACACTCTGAATGTACCACTCCCACACCGGTACTAGCTATACCCCGGGGTACACCAGGTGACCCTCTCTCTCGGCGTCATCCCGCCAATCCCACACCGGCGCCGTGTCACTCCCACACCGACACAGGGTGCCTAAGCGCTAACAACTGTCACTCTAGGTCCACGATCGCACAAAACACAACACGGTGCGATCCGATCACATGGAATCCATCGTCATCGAGTACATTTCTAAGCATGCAATTAAATAAACTATCTAACAATGTAAACACGTGTTAATTGCAGGGATTAATGGAATTCTGGCTTGAATCGCGTCGCCCAATGCCGACGTCATTCAAGCTTCCTAAACTGGTTTATAGAAAAACTGGCCTCGGAAGATGGCCTAAAAGGTGTCGTTCATAGAGGTCGCCATTTAAATGGCGTCGCTGTCCCTGGACGCCATTCAGTTCCAGAGACAGAATCTATTATCTGGGTCAAATCGTGTCGTGGATGGAAGCCACCTTTCTAAAAGGCGTCGCTGTCCCCCGACGCCATGCAACCTTTACAGATAGGTTCTCCCTCCGCCTTCCCCCAATCCACGGGGTGGAATTTCCTCCCCCAAATCGTGTAAAAGCACGAACAAAGTGGAGAAGGAGAAGAAGAACCTAAATACCCATTAAAACACCCAAATTCTCATTACATGCATTTAATATTTTCACCCCAAGAAAACCCCTAAACATGCTCCAAGCGGGAAAAACATGATTTTTAAACGAAATACAACGGGAATCGTCACCCTACCGGTTACTCGAACTCCTCCTAGCTCCAAGCCGTCAGCCCGCCTTGCCACACGCCGCCGCCGGTACCGCCGTGGACGCCGTTACTCCACCGGGACGTCGGCCGCCGTCCGGAGAGAAGTGCGCCGCGGAGGAAGTGGTAGTGGTAGTGGAGGAAGTGGGTAGGTTAATGGAGTGGAGGGAGAGGAGGAAGAGGAGAGGGAAGCAAGGAGAAGAGGAAATGATTCGTCGATTCGCCGGAGGGAATAGAGGAGAGAGAAGAGGAAGGAGAGAATGAGGGAAAGGAGGGAGGGTTCGCGAGGTCAAACAAAAGCTTGGTAAAAAGCGTCGTGCAAGCCCGACATCATTCAGACGACAAGACCGGGCCGTACTCTGACAAACCAGGGTCGTACTCTAAATGGCGTCGTCCATACAAGACGCCATTCAGATGATGTGACTGGAGCCGCACTTTCGCAGTGCAAGGCCAACCCACGTAGCACAGCCTAAAACACGTCCACACTGCTGGACGTCGTTTGAACTGAGTCTCATAAGTTCGACGCGAAAAAGAAACTAAGTCTCAGCCCCACCAGAGCCCAAACTACGGGATCCAACTCCGAAACTGACCTGATAACCGGATCCGAAACCTTAATCCTTACACACTGCATATCTAGAACGGTGCGCCTCATCCAGAACACTCCTGCGCATGTCTTCCTCGGCTGGGACATAGAGTCTGCCTCTAAATATGACTGTACCATCATCCCACAACTCTACCTTTGGTGTCTAGAGAACATGCGATAACTCTGCATCTGCCCTCTGAGCTTCGATTACGGCATGGTACACTGCTGGCCTCACAGTTAAGCTGGCCAACACGGCTCTGCCAGCCTCTCACAGAATCCTAAAAGAAGATTCCACCACCTGCTCAAATAACCTCCATTCTTGAACTATGGGATATGACCCAACCGTCTTCCGACTCAAGGCGTCTGCCACCACATTTGCCTTGTCCGAATGATACGAAAGGTCGAGATCATAATCTTTGATGAACTCCATCCACCTGCGCTGCCTCAAGTTCAGATCCTTCTGCGTGAATACATACTTCAGGCTCTTGTGATCGGTAAAAACTTGAAATTTCTCTCCATACAAATAGTGCCGCCAGATCTTCAGTGCAAATACTACAGCTGCCAACTCTAAGTCATAAGTGGGATAGTTCTCCTCATACTTCTTCAGCTGCCTAGAAGCATCGGCCACAACCTTACCATGCTGCATCAGAACCGCACCCAAACCACGACGAGATGCATCTGAGTAAACCACAAATCCACCGAAACCTGATGGAAGCACCAGCACTGGAGCCGAAGTGAGGTGAGTCTTCAACTCAATGAAACTCCGCTCACACTCCTCGGTCCACACGAAACAAACTCCCTTACGAGTCAACCTCGACAAGGAGGTCGCTATCGAAGAAAAACCCTAGACAAACTGTCTGTAATATCCTGCTAACCCCAAGAAGCTCTTGATCTCAGTTACTGTTGTTGGTCTGCTCCTGTCCATCACTGCCTCAATCTTGGCTGGATCCACCGCAATGCCATCTCCAGAAATGGCATGCCCCAGGAAGTGCACCTTATCTAGCCAGAATTCACACTTACTAAACTTGGCATAGAGTTGGTGCTCTCTCAGAACCTACAATA
Organism: Zantedeschia hybrid cultivar; assembly: GCA_030544215.1. Classification (NCBI taxonomy): domain Eukaryota; kingdom Viridiplantae; phylum Streptophyta; class Magnoliopsida; order Alismatales; family Araceae; genus Zantedeschia; species Zantedeschia hybrid cultivar. The sequence goes on from JARZZO010000009.1 coordinate 51,736,083, forward strand.
CCACCTGAAGATGTGTGGCATGTTCTTCCTCAGAAGAAGAGTATACCAAAATATCATCTACAAATACCACCAAAAACTGATCCAGGTAGGCCCTAAAGACCCAGTTCATCAAATCCATAAAAGCTGTCGAGTCCTAAAGGTCGTCTTACTAACATCAACCTCACGGATCCTCATTTGATAATACCCTAATCTCAAGTCAATCTTTGAAAACACCTTCGTAGACTGCAACTGATCCATCAGATCATCGATCCTCAGAAGTGGGTACTTGTTCTTTATCGTCACCTGGTTCAGCTATCTATAATCAATACACAATTTCAGAGAACCATCCTTCTTCCTGAAAAATAGAACTGGAGCACCCTATGGAGAAGTACTGGGACGAATAAAACCCTTATCCAGCAATTCCTGCAACTGCGCCTTCAACTCAGCGAGTTCGGCCGGTGCCATCCGATATGGGGCCCTAGACAGGGGCGCCGTAGGCCAGGCAACTCCTCAGGAAACACATCTACAAAGTCACAAACTACAGGCACCTCCTAGGGACTAGAACCACTACTAACACCAGCTAAAACAACAGCGACAAGGAAAGCCTCACAGCCACCAACAAGCAACCTCTGGGCCTTCAAGGCAGAAATAAGAATACCACGAGAAGAGCGCCTAATACCTTGGAAGTAGAAGGTCGGGGTGTTTGGAATAGAGAAACGCACCCTCTTCCTATGACAGTCCACCTCGGCATAATAAGCCTCCAACCAGTCCATGCCCAAGATGACATCAAAGTCGTGAATGGCAAGTACAACTAACTGGACAGGTAACTCATGGCCCTCAATGGTCAAGGGAACCTCACTCAAACAGTTATAAGACAACATGAAATCTCCAGAAGGAACCTCTACCATCAGTCCACTAGATATATCATCAACGGGTGCAGAAAGAATATCTACGAACTGCTCAGAAATAAAAGAATGCGAAGCACCCGAATCAATTAACACATGCGCATAATTCCCAAGGACATAAAATGTACCTTCCACCAAGTTGGATGCACGGGCCTCCTTCCTGGTGATAGTTAGAACTCTCCCCTGGGTCCTCGGCTTCTTCTGATCGCCTGGCCCCTACCCCTGACCATGCCCCTGCGGGCAATACCTCGCCAAATGGCCCTGCTGGCCACAAGTGTAACACCTTCCAGAAAATGTAGGACACTGAGTCCCACAGTGAGTACCACCGCAATGTCGACAAGCTGCCGGAAGCCTCTGAGCTGCCTCCTGCTGAGCACTGGACACCGACTGACTCTGTTGGCTCTGCCTGGGTCTGCTACTACCACTGCTACCATTGCTTCTGCCACCGCCTCGAAAGAACCTCCTGAATCTGGAGCTGAGTGAAGATGATCCTGATCTGGACGAAGTAGCTGCTGCTGCTGCTGTCTTTTCCCTGCCATGAACTGGCCCCTGAGTAGTCAGTCCCCTCTCCCAAGCTGACTGATCATGCTGTGCCTCTACTATCGCGGCACACCGAACCGCTGATGCTAGATCCGTACAACAGTAGGATGCCACAAAACTCCTCAAATTGGACCTCAGTCCATCCACAAACCTCTCAGTCCGGCACTCCTCGTCTCCTGAAATAAAAGGCACGAACCTCCCTAGCGAAACAAACTTCATCAGGTACTCAAGCACTCTCATGCTTCCTTGGGTCAACTCCATAAACTCCCTCTCCTTGGTCCTCTGGACATGCCTAGGGAAGTACTGAGCATTGAATTCGTTCACAAATGTCTCCCATGGAATCTCCCTGAGATTCCTATCCGCATATGACAAACTCTTCAAAGTGGTCCACCAGTCGTAGGCATCATCCTTCAACATGAAGGTAGCCAACGGAGTCCTCTCAACCGCCGCACAATCCATAGTATCAAAAGTCTCCATCTCCCTCAACCAATGAACAGCCTCATCAGGGTCGGGACGACCGGTAAAATGAGGCGGCTTCAGCTTCAGGATTCTCTCCAGTGTAGCTGAAGACCCTCCCCGAGCACTAGAACTCTCACTAGGGTCTTGGGTCTGGTATCTAGCCATCGTGTCCATCATAGCCTCCATGAAACGCTCTATATTCGGCCTACCGGCCTCAGATCCACTAGGGACATCTCCCTGTTCTCTAATAACCGGCATCCTCTTCTTAGGAGCCATCTAATCGCCTACAATCACAAAAATCGAAAAGTTCTAATTATAATCCTAAAACCTACACTACCGCCATGCCTGTACGGGATAATGTAATTATTTGCCGAAATTACGATATTTAACCTAGTTATTCATCTATTTGCCAGACCGAATGCTCTGATACCAACTGTAACGACCCGCCACCCTATAATCGGGGATTCGATTACTAAATGGGTACCGAATCATTAATTTGGAACCAAACCAGGATCTTGATAAGTCTGGGAAATAAATAATAAACTAAGCTAAACATTCACATCGCATTGTATTGAAAAGGAAGTGCAATAGTTAAAAATTATTACAATGCGACTCGACTCAGCAAATAATTACATACTCCAACTAAAAGGAAATAATTAAGCATACAGGTCAGAAAATAAAATAACAACTACATCGGGGCATACCCCGGAACAGCGGCTGCTAGCGCGAGACCTAAAGCAACACTCTCCTCTCTACGCCTGCCTGGAACCCTCACCTGAAAACTGCAGGGGGGAGTCTCATTGAAAAGACTCAGTAGGGATCCTTCGATTCCCAACGCCCACTTACGCACCCACAAGTTCAGCAACACAAATATAAATAATTTAAGCAAGTGAAGCAGTAAACACAATTCCTAAATTTCGATATAAAACACATGCATTCAAAATATAACATGCACAACTCTGAAACCATTCTACCACGGAGCCCACAACTAGTGTCTCGGCAAAACACGCCAACCACACGGCCGAACGCGGGAAACACCGACCCGCTGAAACCAAACAACAACCCTTCGGATAGCGCGCTGGCTACTCCGGCCTGACAGGCTCCAGGTGGTTCTGCTTCCCTCAGCACGAGTGACACTCCGAACGTACCACTCCCATACTGGTACTAGCTATATCTCGGGGTACACCAGGTGACCCTCTCTCTAGGCGTCACCCCACCACTCTCACACCGGCGCCGTGTCACTCCCACACCGACACAAGGTGCCTAAGCGCTAACAACTGTCACTCTAGGTCTACGATCGCACAAAACACAACACGGTGCGATCCGATCACGTAGAATCTATCGTTCACAAATATGATTTCAAGCATGCAATTAACCAGACTATCTATCAATGTACACACATGTTAATTGCAAGAATTAATGAGATTCTGTCTTGAATCGCATCGCCCAAGGCCGACGTCATTCCAGCCTCCTAAACTAGTTCATGTGAAAATGGGCCTCATAATATGGCCTAAATCGCGTCGTTCAAAAGGGTCGCCGTTTAAAAGGCGTCGCTGTCCCTAGTCTCCTGATAACGATAAAAACAACGACTGACCTCGGGGTGATCTGACTTAAAACACGTCGTGCATGGGAGTCGCCGTTTAAAAGGCGTCGCTATCCCTGGACGCTCATTAGTCCTGAGACAGAGTCTGTTATTTGGGCTAAATCGCGTCGCGGGTGGAAGCCGCCTTTCTAAAAGGCGTTGCTGTCCCTCGACGTCATTTAATCCTCACAAACAGGTTCTTCCTCCGCCATCTCCCAATCCACGGGGTGGGATTTCCTCTCCCAAATCGTGTAAAAATACTAAAAGGTGGAGAAAGAGGAGAAGAACCTAAATACCCATTAAAACCCCCAATTTCTTATTTCATGCAATTAGTGTTTTCACCTCAAAAAACCCCTAAAACATGCTTCAAAGCAGGAAAAACATGATTTTAAATGAAATACAACAGGGATCGTCACCCTACCGGTTACTCGAACTCCTCCTAACTCCAAGCCGCCAACCAGTCTTGCCACACGCCGCCGCCGGTACCGCCGTGGACGCCGTTACTCCACCAGGACGTCGGCCGCCGTCCGAAGAGAGATGTGCCGCGGAGGAAGTGGTGGTGGTAGTGGAGGAATTTGGGAGGTTAATGGAGTGGAGGGAGAGGAGGAATGAGGAGAGGAAAGTAAGGAGAGGGGGAAAGGGTTCGCCAGAGATCGGAGAGAAGAGAGGAGAGAGAGAGGAAAGGAGAGAATGAGGGAAAGGAGGGAGGGTTCGCAGGATCAAACAGAAACTGGGGAAAACGCGTCGTCCAAGCCCAACGTCATTCAGATGACAAGACCGGGCCGTACTCTGACAAACCAGGGTCGTACTTTAAATGACGTCGTCCATACAAGACGCCATTTAGACGATAAGACCAGGGTCGTACACTCGCGCCCCAAGGCCAGCCCACGTGGCGCCCACGTGGCACAGCCTAAAACATGTCCACACTGTTGGATGCCGTTTAAACCGCGTCGAGAAACTAAGCTCCAGCCCCACCAAGGCCCAACTAAGGGATCCGACCCCGAAAACTGACCCGATACCCGGATCCGAAACCTCAATCCTTACAAGATTACTGTCAGTGTGCAAGTGTCAAAATAGTTCAATAATAAAAGGAAGCATTCATAATGCATATGTCATTCATGCATGTTGCACTTACTAGTTCATTCAGCTCTTTTTACACCTATTCTAACTGGGCCTCGACATCCTAAAGTTGACCTCAGAGAGTGAGGATGGTGGCGTCTCGTGCATCCTGCATGTTCATATCATCTCATATCATGCATTCACAAATGTAAGCAAGATAATTAATAAAATGAAAGACGCATTCATAGCATACGTATCATATTACTTACATCAAGAGGGCGGAGTAGTCGAAGGTGAGCGGTATAGTGAGTCCAATACTGTTGAAGGTAAGCATTACTACTCACCGCCTGTGAAATCACTGGGACTCCATACCGGAACCAGTCCTCGTGTTGATCCGGGAATTTCGCCCTCCATTCAGTGCAGGCCTGCTTCCCCCGCATCGTCCTCCCGATCCCCTCGGGGATCTCCTCCTCCACCCACTCTTGGTGCAACCCTAAAGTCCTCATCACCAGCTTTAGGCGTAGCAGGGCAATCTCGTTCAGGCAATGAACCCAAACTTGACGTCCAAATCGGCCTCGCCCATACTCCACCCATGGCTGTCCGCCATCATCCATACCCAAATATGGACGCCAGATAACTTGCATTCATATAGGTTAGTTGCATTGCATAATTAAACAAACAAATAAACAACTAAATAAGCATTTAATAAAATATTTAAATATTCCAGAAAAGATCCAATATTTAACACGGAATAATTCATTGAAAATATTCAATAAATAACCAAGTGTTTAACGAAACCTCTAATCAAACATTTAATCAAAATATTTAACAAACATTCCATAAGATATTTTAAACGCTATAATCAACACATTTCAACATGAAGCATTTTCAATAAATATATCCTAGCATCTTATGAAACAGTTCATAATGGAAGGAAAAGAGGAATTAAAACTTACTAAGAGCTCCGGGTAGTCAAGGAATTGACGGCGAAGGGCCCTCAGCTGATGGTGTTGCGGCGTTGTATCTACAACAGGACACCAACGCCGGGTAAGTGGAGCTGTCGTTGGCTGCTTTGATGGCCTCGCTCGGCCCAGAAGAAAATAATAATAGCTCCACACCTGCATACAAGAACATATGTAGTTAGAATCACATGCATTGCATCATAAACATTTAATGAGGAAGAAAGGGGCTCGGGCTCGCGGACCCCTGTTTGAATTCTTTAAATCGCGTCTGGGGACAGCGACGCTATTCAGTAGCGCACAAACTGAGGCGGCAAGACGAAATTTTTGAAATTTGTTAAACGCATCCCCCATTGGCGACGCCTTTTGGAGTTTACCGCCTCTTTTGGTCAGAGCTGTACCACGGAAACGCAGAATAATTAGAAATTCACGTCTCAAACGGAGGGCGCGATTCAATGGATTAATTACTGGAAATCCCTGGAAAATAGGAGAGAGAAAGATAAAGGCGTCTTTCTGATCGGACGCGATTTGGGATTCTTTTGAGGATAAATATTTATTTTTGAAAATTGAGTCTGACTGAAAAGCTTCTCTCTGAGTCGACGCGATTTTAATTAATTGAACTCGAACCTTGATATTTTGAGGAAAAATCACAGTTTCACTCAAAGTAAAATTACAGTGAAATTGCAAAACATTAAGAGATGATTGCTATTATATTAAGGAAGGATTCTTCATTGAAAATAAGCAGAAAATACATCAAATTGGAAGATAAGGATGAAGAGCTTTCAAAGTCGGATCTTCTTAAGCTCCTTTACATATGATTTTCATAGTTCTTTATTGGCTTCATGAGGATGTTTGACACAACGGGTGAAGGCGATGTTCCACAGAGTTGCATAAGTTCTGTCGCCTCAAGATATTCATTAGTTCCTAATGCCCACTTCTTGATTGGAGGAAGAGAAGAGATCTCAGGAAATTCATAGCATAGCATACCAAGTTGAGGATGATAGCGATGTGGATTGTATAAAATGAACTCGATCGTCCCGATCAGTTGGAGTCCGGTGCCAGCACTACGGCACATGCGAACCGCCTTTTCCATAAGAGCAAGTGGTGTGGATTCGAATCCAGTACTGGGCATAGTCTTGAAGTAAGCGCGCCAGTCAGCTCGAGTCTTGAGGTTGGGCACCCAATTGGTCATATTGCCTTTGAACTTTACAATATTGGAGATATGGAAGATAGGACTACGCTGATATGTTTGAGATATCCTTGGAACTTTCTCCTTATTATGGTTGAATTTGAAGTGGAATTCCACACATAGAGATAAGAGTAGCATGCTACCATAAGGAGGTTGACATGTAGAAGTTACAAAGAGCCCACTGTAGAGATAGGTTAGAACGGCTGTGTTGATCTACTTTCCTTTAAAAATCCCATTGATTGCGCTTATTTGATCATTTTCTAGAACATTATCTTGGGCAGGGAATAGTAGAGCTCCAGCTAAGCACGTGGTGAACGCCTTCATCACATTCTCTGTTTCTTCATCCTTGAGGTCTTCTATCTTCTTTAGAATCCATTCAGCTAATTTAGCAAGATTGATCTCCTTCTTAGTAAGACAGCCTTGAACTTCTTTTGAACCTTTTATAATCTTCTCCAACAATTGTTGACCATTGATCTTTTCCCTCATAAATATCATCTCACTTAAATTAGGTTCATCATTGTTGACCTTGAGCTTAGAAAGACCCAATAAGAGTTCAGCTTCTTCTAAAAGGATAGTGGCTTCAAACGTAGCAAAAAAGAAAGTATGAGTTTGTGGATGCCACAATTCAGTTAAAGCGCCCATTACAGCCCAATCCATACTTGTGCTTTTGTAATGTTTGGCATGAATAACCAACCCTTGAATATGCCACTTTGATATATAAGATTGTATGGAGAGATTGATCTTGTTTACAAGCTTTTGGATCCATTGAAGTGAAGAGAATCTTTTTGGACCAGAGAAGAAAAGAAATCTCTAGATAAAGAAAAGAATTTGGAATAGTTCTATCTTACTCGTTGAAGAATTAGAATATGAAAAACCTGTAAAGAGAATTGAAGAACATAGAAGGGAGATTGATTAGCTTACTTGTAAGTTAGGATCGCCCACTTAGATGATCTTTCACTTCAGATATCTTTTCAATGGTCTTCCTCATCCTTTTGTATGAAGAATCTTTTAAAGAATTCGTCATCTTTCCTCTTTGATTTCCCCTTGTTCTTCCCCTCTTGTTCTTGAGTTTTGGAAAGAATCCTTTAGTTTTCCCTCTTGATTGCTTGCTGTAATGCTTTGATATCAAGAGAGGGAGGTTTTATAGAAGGACTTGCGTAGTTGGGAAGCCCTTTCCAAATGGGAAGAGGGATGTGCATTGAAAGAAAGTGGAGTCCGGATTGGAGTTAGAATAGGGAATTGTTTCTGTGAGTTAAATGGTGTTTGGGCGAGGCGACGTCATTCAAATGACATTTGTGAACAACGACGCCATTTGATGCTTTTTCTGCCTTTCTGTTATTTTTCCCAAAATTCCATATTTGCTGATACTTGATATTGATTACTATTTCCTTGAAGATACTGACAAAATCTAAGTGCAGGAAATTCAAGAAAAGAAATAGAATGGAAGCTGAGAATTTCAATAAAGGTCCCATTGTGGGAGTTCATGAGTCCCTACCGTGACTAAAAAGACGGTTATATCTATCCATGTATTCCTTTATGTAATTGATTGGCATCATCATTACTATATGATAAATATCTATTAGATATATCAAGTGTTGGTTTCTCGGGTTTCTCCGGATCTCCTGCGCAACGGAAATAAAAAACGGAGATCCATTCCCGTTTCGAAAAAACTAAAAACCAGATTATCGGATAATCGGTTCTTACCGTGTGTGGATTCGAATCCGCAACCATTCAGTTCTGTCGGTGTGACACCGCAAGCCGTGCAAGTGCCTAGCCTCTAGCGGAGTCCATGCGATCCTCCTTGCGACGGATATCCTCACGTTCCTCGTTCTTCGCAGCCACGAAACCTCCGCCGGTCGCCGCAATGCGCGGACGATTTCCCGTCGAACGGGAGTCGGAGAAGCGGCGGAGCAGATCCGGGGATCTGGATCTGGCCTGGGGCACCAGAGAGAGAGAGAAATAGAGGAGGGGCGGCTAGGGTTAGCAGCAGCTTGGCCTGCTCAGCCCGTTCGCGATATTTTATACTAACTGCGCGGTTTTTCATAAAAACCCCCGGTTTATTTAAAACTCACTTATTTATCGATCGCCTTAAGAATAATTTGCGTGTGACCCTCTAGGCCCAATTACCAGTCCGGTTAATAGCCCAATAAGCCCAGTGACTCCTCACTGGCTCGATTAATCAATTAATAACTCATATTAATTAATTAATCAATCGAATTGATGTCGCACATCGAATTCGATCGGGCCTCCGATCACGTTGGGTGCCAAGCAACACCGCGTGAACCCGAAAGGTATCGGGGTTAAGTAACACACTCTTGGAACCTTTCCGCCGACAGTTACCGCGTGGATACAATCCTTCATTCGTACAATGCTCTCGAGTCAACCCAGTGTATAGCGTACTGTCAAACCCTAACCGGTCGACCCACTTGGATTGGATGCCGCTGATGAATATCGGAAAACTCCTTTCCCGATATTATTGTCTGCCCTGGCCAGGGACTTTCGCGCATCCTTTCTAGAGCATTCTCTCTCCAAGTACCTAGAGCGAAAGATTCCTTATTGACACACAATTCCCTTCAACGGTATTCCGCTGTACCCGATCCTTGGCTGTTTAGAATCCCATGGTTAGAGATTCATAAACTAAGGTCAAAGCACAGTAGTCCACCGACAAGGTGTCCTTGGTGTCTCAGGTCCGAGGACCATCCACGCAACTACGACAATAGAATCAAGCTGGTTGACAGTGAGGTACAATACCATCCAGCGATTCAGTCTGATCAGTTCAGTGAACTCATTCTCCAATGAGCACCTATAACTTCACCTTTCCATGATCTTTATCGTTGAGGAACTCCTTGCAGTTCCTATTCCAGTGACCATTCTGCTTATAGTAGAAGCAGTCACCCTTTACTACTCTTTTGCCTTTGTCCTTCGATCTTTTATCGTTAGCTATCGTCTCTGCTTCAGGGACATCTAATGCCGATTCGATAGGAGGATCAACTCCAAGGACGTAAGCAATGTGTTCAAATCTGAAGACATTCTTCAAGTTTCTAAACCAATCTGAGTAGTTCAGGCTAGTCAAACATTTGGCATCAAGTATGCCACGGAGTGGGTTATTCGACGACATAATTCCCTACAGGAGATATGTAATATCTATTTAGCAGATGTTCAATTATTAAAATTTAAACAAGACATGGTCTTTTGTTCAAGTTTTAACTCCCACTAATTTTCGACGGACTGTATAACCCTCAGTTATACAGAACGAGAGACGCCGACAGTCTCCTAGTGGGGATCGGAATCTCAATGACTTGCAGTACAACCTTATGGATAACACAACAAACTGTAATACAATCAAAGAGCACCCATCTCATGGGACTTGCAACTCCTTGCAATATTTGATCATAGCTTCGGTCCCCAGAGATTTAATGGCCTTGTGGATAGCACAGGAAACCACTAATTCTAGTCTAAGCTAACCATCGTTACGCAATGAGTATAGATTTGCATGCAGCCTTTGTGGATAGCACAACAAAGCTACATGGTTCCTCTACCCCGATCATATAGGCATCTAATGCCATAGCCATAGTCTCTTCTCACAATTAGACAGGCCTTGTGGATAGCACAATAAACCTGTCTAAAGTGATTTGAATCCTATGACTATAACGATGGTGGCCCACACGGTAAGTTCTTAACTACTCACGTTACGGCTTAGAATTTAGATGAGGGTATTTACATAACTTTTATCTTGGTCTCTCCTAAGTGATAGTATACAAATATTTCGTATATATTTACTAAATACTATACCTGCTTTGATTCACAATCAAATATAAAACAATGCATCTCATACATGTTTTTAGTGTGGTCATGGATAGCACAGTAGGTTTGACTGGAGCTATCAGTCAAACGCACACACAATTCTAATATAACATTTACATTAAAGAATTAGCAAACACACAGGCAAAGGATCTGCATCACATTGCCTTCCTAGTTGCATCTGTGGATCCTCCTCGCTCTTTCCTCGGTTGCCTCGATCTTATTACAAAAAAATCACAATTTACATGTAAATAGAAGAAGGCCTTATGGCGAGTACAAGAGAGAGGGAGGTAGAATTACATCTGAGTTTGAAAAAGGGAGAGGTACGCAGACCTCTATTTATTAACAATTAATAAATAACCAACATACATCTACGATCCACACAATCCATTCATCATATGAATAATTTAAAGGTGCATATCCATGACCACGGTGTGTTTTAAACAATCCACACATGATACAGCGCATCATATAGCTAAAATAAAAAAGTTTTTCAAAATTAAATAATTTTGGCTTTCAAAAACTGGGATCCAATCAAAATTGACATTTGAATTTCGAAAACTCTTTTAATCAATTTAGCATGCAATCAAATCTAATTTAGAAGCATCAAAACACACATCACATGTGCACACACTCCAAATTAATAATTCCATATTATTCCATGCAAATTAGAACACTTCTAATAATTAAACAATCTAACATTTAGATTAAAACATATTAATAATCTAACAATTAGACTATTAATAATTAATTACTAATCCAACTCTTAGATCAGCAAATTAAAATTAATCATCAATTTAACACTTAAATTAATAATCAACTTTAATTAGTTATTAACAATTAATCTAACTCTTAGACTAATTAATTAATTAATGTTAATAACTAATTTAACTCTTAAACTAGTAATTAACACAAATTAATTATTTAACTAGTAATCTAACTCTTAGATTATTGGATTAATATTAATTATTAATTTAACTCTTAAACCAATAATTAATAACTCCTTATTAAGCCATTATATTAGTTAATTAAAGTTAATTATCAATTTAACATTTAAATTAACAATTAACAACAATTAACTAATATATATATACTAATTTGACATTTAAATTAGTCAATTAAAATTAATCATTAATTTAATGCTTAAATTAATAACTAACCTTAATTAATTAACAACACTTTGCTAATATAATGATTCTATAATCATTTTGCCCAAATAAATAAAATTTGATAATAATATTAATTTTCAAAACAATTTTGAATTTAAAAATTAAAATCAAATTTTAATTATATATTTATTAAATGGGCTTGAGGCTTAATTGTGTTTTTGAAAGGGGGAAGGGAAGGACTAAAGGGCTCAACCACTTGGGTTGAGCCATGGGTTCGGTTCCTGGTCAAGCCAGGGCTCAGACCAGGGGGCTGCTACCTGGCCCTTGGCTAAGCCCGGTCGAGCTGGTCCGAACCGGCTTGGGGCCGGCCCACCAACAACCCATCTCCTCCCACCCGAGGCCCCCTCCCTTACTTTGCAGCAGAAACCCTGGGTGGGGCTGGCGGCTGGAGGCGTGGTAGCGCCGGCGATGGCCGATGCCCGGCGCCGGCAAGGGCCTCTAAGAGATCTTGTCCGCTGCCCAAAAATTTCTGGTTTTGCTATTAAAATCGTGTAGAAGAAGACGAAGTAGCCCCCTTCTCTAGCCACCTCCAGTGGCCACTCCAGTGCTAGCCAGGAACCGGTGAAGACCGGTGACATCCCCAGGATCATCCGGGATGCCGGCCATCCTTCCCAACACTTGGGAGGCCGAATCAGGCCGCCCTAAACCCCGTTCTTCATCACATGAAGAACACCGGAAACACCCCAAATAAAAATCCAAATTTTGCAGGAATAAAAACAATCATATTATTTTTGTTCATCGTAAGAACACAGTTCCGGCAAAATAATTGAATTACAGCATGGAATAATTAGTGGAAACATTAAATTTGACACCGAAACGGGACAAGAAACAGTGGAACCTGGCTCTAATACCACTGTTGTTTTCTCGGGTTTCTCCGGATCTCCCGTACAGCATAAATAAAGATAAAAACGGAGATACGTTCCCGTTTTGAAAAAACTAAAAATCGGATCATCGAATAATCGGTTCTTACCATGTGCGGATTTGAATCCGCAACCGTTCTGTTCTATCGGTGCAACACCGCAAGCCGCGCAAGTGCCCGACCTCTAGCGGAGTCCATGCGATCCTCCTCGCGACAGATATCCTCACGTTCCTCATTCTTTGCATCCATGAAACCTCCGCTGGTCGCAACAATGATCACCACAACGCGCAGACGATTTCCTGTCGAATGGGAGTTGAAGAAGCGGCGGAGCATATCCGAGGATCCGGATCTGGCCTAGGGCGCCAGAGAGAGAAAGAAATAGAGGAGGGACGGCTAAGGTTAGCAGCAGCTTGGCCTGCTCAACCAGTTCACTACATTTTATACTAATCGCACGGTTTTTCATAAAAACCCCCGGTTTGTATAAAACCCACTTATTTATCCATCGCCTTGAGAATAATTTGTGTGTGACCCTCTAGGCCCAATTACCAGTCCGGTTAATAGCCCAATAAGCCCAGTGACTCCTCACTGGCTCGATTAATCAATTAATAACGCATATTAATTAATTAATCAATCGAATTGATGTCGCACATCGAATTCGATCGAGCCTCCGATCACGTTGGGTGCCAAGCAACACCGCGTGAACCTGAAAGGTATCGGGGTTAAGTAACCCACTCTTGGAACCTTTCCGCCGATAGTTACCGCGTGGATACAATCCTTCATTCGTACAATGCTCTCGAGTCAACCCAGTGTATGGCGTACTGTCAAACCCTAACCGGTCGACCCACTTGGATTGGATGCCGCTGATGAATATCGGAAAACTCCTTTCCCGATATTATCGTCCGCCCTGGCCAGAGACTTCCGTGCATCCTTCCTAGAGAATTCTCTCTCTAAGTACCGAGAGCGAATGATTCCTTATTGACACACAATTCCTTTGGACGGTATTCCGTTGTACCCGATCCTTGGCTGTTTAGAATCCCGTGGTTAGACATTCATAAACCAAGGTCAAAGCACAGAAGTCTACTGACAAGGTGTCCTAGGTGTCTCAGGTCCGAGGACCATCCACGCAACTACGACATTAGTATCAAACTGGTTGACAGTGAGGTACAATTGTTGGATATAGGTGTAACGACCCGCCATCCTATAATCGGGAATCTGATTACTAAATGGATGTCGGACCATTAACTGCGGGTTCACACCCGGATCTCACACAACGCATCTGGAGGAGTAAGCGTTAAACAAGGCTAAATATAACAATCACACGGACCACAAGGAAATAACGAGTGCGCAGGAAGGAAATTAACAATGTCCGTATACAGCCCAACAATAATTACATGGTCCAACAAATTAAATAAGTACAGGCAGAAGCAAAGTACAACAACATCGGGGCATACCCCGGAACTGAGATAACTGCTGGTCCGCACACCAAGGAGACACCACACGCCGCCACACGCCACGAGGTCCACACCTGAAACCGCAGAGAGTGAGCCACACCAGAATTGGGCTCAGTAGGGATCATCCGATCCCCGCCTCCCACTCACACACCCACAAATGCAATAATATGGAAAGATGGCAATTAAATAAAGCAGTAAACATAGCTCCCAAAACCTGATATGAAACGCACGCATAGGCAATGCAACATGCACAGTTCTAAGTAATCCGAATAACCCAACACAATGCCACAACTCATAACCAAGGGTCCAACTAAGCGACCAAACCACACTGTCGACCGCAGACAAACGTCGCCTCACAACACCACCAACACTCACGCCTGTCCGCCCCTACAGTGTTCCGGACACCGTAGGGTGAGGCAGTAAGTCACACTAGGACCAACTGAGACCAGTGAACTGTTAGTTTAGGTGGCCTACAAGCCAATCTGACTATGTAAATCTCGTTCATTTATTAATAAAATGGTATAATATTCATTATGTGTAAATCGCGTTAATTATCATTTCATAATGAAGTCCTTGAATATGTGCTATGGTGATCAGATTATGATGAGATCATACTAATGAGACTGATCACTCAAACACACATATTCTTAATCGTTCCTAGTCGGAGGATATCCGAGAAGGACATCAGATATCCGGTTAGACTAGTATAGATTTCTCCTGCTCATATGATGAGGGTGACTGATCTCATAAGTCACTTGTGTGGAGACACTAAGGCGAATCTGTAGGTGCTCATTGGAGAATGAGTTCACTGAATTGATCCGACTGAATCGCTGGATGGTATTGTACCTCACTGTCAACCAGCTTGATTCTATTGTCGCAGTTGCGTGGATGGTCCTCGGACCTGAGACACCAAGGACACCTTGGCGGTGGACTTCTGTGCTTTGACCTTGGTTTACGAATCTCTAGTCATGGGATTTTAATACGCCAAGGATTGGGTACAGCAGAATACCGTCGAAGGGAATTGTGTGTCAATAAGGAATCATTCGCTCTCGGTACTTAGAGAGAGAATGCTCTAGGAAGGATGCGCGAAAGTCCCTGGCCAGGGCGGACGATAATATCGAGAAAGGAGTTTTCCGATATTCATCAGCGGCATCTAATCCAAGTGAGTCGACCGGTTAGGGTTTGACAGCTCGCCATACCCTGAGTTGACTCGAGAGCATTGTACGAATGAAGGATTATATCCACGCGGTAACTGTTGGCGGAAAGGTTCCAAGAGTGGGTTACTTAACCCCAAATACCTTCCGGGTTAACACGGTGTTGCTTGGCACCCAACGTAATCGGAGGCCCGGTCGAATTCGATGTGCGACATCAATTCGATTGATTAATTGATTAATAAAGGGTTATTAATTAATTAATAAAGCCAGTGAGGAGTCACTGGGCTTATTAGGCCATTAATTGGACTGGTACTTGGGCCTAGAGGGTCACACGCACATGATTCTCAAGGCGATGGATAAATAAGTGGGTTTTATACAAACCGGGGGTTTTTATGAAAAACCGCGTGATTAGTATAAAACATAGCGAACGGGCTGAGCAAGCCAAGCTGCTGCTAACCCTAGCCGCCCCTCCTCAGTTTCTGTCCTTCTCTGGCGTCCAGGCAGATCCAGATCTGCTCCGCCGCTTCTTCGAATCCCGTTCGACGGGAAATCGTCCGCACGTTGCGGCGACCAGCAGAGGCTTCATAGGCTGCGAAGAACGACGAACTCGAGGATATCCGTCGCGGGGAGGATCGCGTGGACTTAGCTAGAGGTCGGGCGCTTGCGCGGCTTGCGGTGTCACACCAACGGAACCAAACGGCTGCGGATTCGAATCCCCACACGGTGAGAACTTCGATAAGCCGATTATCGTATTTTAGATTTCGAAACGGGAACGGATCGCTGTAAATAATTTTTTTTTTTCCGCTGTGTGAGCGATCCGGAGAAACCGAGAAAACCCAACAGTGGTATCAGAGCCAGGTTCTACTGTTTCTCGTCCCGTTTCAGTTTTCGAAATTAATTTTTCTTGAGTTATTCCATGCGTTTAATCCGAATAAAATGACGGAATAGTGTTCATGAGATGAACGCAAATAATTTGATTATTTTTCTGCAATTTTTCGAGATTATTTTGGGGGTTTTTCGTGTTCTTCGTGAGACGAAGAACGACGAGTTTACGGCGGCTTCAATCGGCCTCCCAAGCGTTGGGATGGCCGGTCGAGACTCCAGATCCGTAGAGGATTGTCACCTCTATCCACCGGTCACCAAGATCGGCGCCGGAGTGCCCTTGGACGTCCTGAAAATCGACTCCAAATCGGATTTAAAAACTTGAAAAACCAGTTTTTTGGGGGACTTTGGGGGCTTGGCCAGCTCCATTCGGGGCCTCTCCGGCGACCCTGCCGGTGCCGAGGGCATCGCCGGCCGGAGCCGGGCCGGGCCGGGGGCGGCCGCCGGCGCCGCCTGCAACCCCAGCCCGCCGCCGCCGCACTGTTACAGCTTCTAGGGTTTCTGCCGGTTAGGGGGGCGTCGGGTGGGGGGGGGTGACCGGTCCAAGGCCGGACCGGACAGGCTGGGCCGGGCCGCGTTAGCTGGCTGAGCCAGCAGGGGCCCATGCCGGCTAGACCGGACCCTGGCTGGGCCAGGGTCCCAGGTCTTAGCCGCTGGACCTGGTTCGACTAGGTCCAGTGGGCTGAGCCCATTTGGCCCTCCCCTTAATTTTGATTAACCTCATTTAAAACCTCAATTGAGCCCATTTAAAATTCAAGTAAAATTTGAATTAAATTTTAAAATTCAAAATGGTTTTGAAATTTAAATTTATTATTCATTGGGCTTATTAATGATTTTGAATCAATTATGATTAACTTTTAGTTGTTAATTTGATTAATGTTAATTGTTAGTTTAATGGTTAAACTAATAATTAATATTAATAAAACTAATTTAATGGTTAAATTAGTAACTAATAATTATTAGTCTAATAGTTAGATTACTAATTATTATTTCAACTAATCGTTAATTAATATGTAAGTTAATTGTTAATTTAAGAGTTAAATTAATAATTAACTTAGATAACTAATTTAAGTGTTAAATTAGTAATCTTTACTGATTAATTGTTAATTATTGATTTAAGCGTTAAATTATTGATTAACATTAATCTTCTAATCTAATTGTTACATTAATAATTATTAATTAATTAAAGTTAATTGTTAATTTAAGAGTTAAATTAATAATTAATTTTAAATTAACTAATCTAATTGTTAGATTACAGTTATTAATTCATTAGTGTTAATTAATAATTTAAGTGTTAAATTACTAATTAATATTAATTAACTAATCTAAAAGTTAGATTAGTAGTTAATCAATAATTAGAGTTAATTAATAATTTAAGTGTTAAATTATTAATTAATTTTTGTTGGACTGGTCTAAGAGTTAGATTAGTCATTAATAGTCTAATTGTTAGATTATTAATGGGGTTTAATCTAAGTGTTAGATTATTAGAAATGTTCTAATTTGCATGGAATAATCTAGAATTATTAATTCGGAACGTGTGCGCATGTGATGTGTGTTTATTGCTTTTAAATTTTATTTAATTGCATGTTAAGATAATAAATAAGTTTTTCGAAAATCAAATACCAATTTTGATTAGATCCCAGCTTTTTGAAAGCCAAAACTTATTTATTTTGAAAACTCATTTGTTTTAGCCATGTGATGCGCTGAATCATGTGTGGAATGTTTAAAACACACCGTGGTCATGGATATGCACTTAATTTATTATTCATGTGATGAATGGATTGTGTGGATCGTGGATGTATGATGTTTATTAATTGTTAATAAATAGAGGTCTGCGCACCTCTCTCTCTCATACTCCGATGTATTTCTACCTCCCTCTCTCTCTTGTACTCGCCATAAGGCCTTCTTCAATTTACCTGTAATTCTAGAATTAATGTAATATGATCGAGGCAACCGAGGAAGGAGCGAGGACGATCCACAGCTGCAACTAGGAAAGCGAAAAGATGGAGATCTCTTGCCTATGTGATTGCAGGATATCTAATGTAAATGTTATAATTAGATTGTGTGTGCGTTTGACTGTTGGCTCCAGTCAAACCCACTATGCTATCCATGACCACACTAATGACATGTATGAGATGCATTGTTGTTCATTTGGTTATGAATCAAAGCAGGTTATAGTATTTAGTAAATATATACGATGTATTTATATACTATCACCTAGGAGAGACCAATATAAAAGTTATCTAAATACCCTCAGATAAACTCTAAGCCGTAACGCGAGTAGTTAAGAACTTACCGCGTGGTCCACCATCGTTATAGTCATAGGATTTGAATCACTTTAGGTAGGTTTGTTGTGCTATCCACAAGGCCTGCTTAATTGGGAGGAGAAACTGTGGCTATGGCATTAGATACCTATAGATCGGGATAGAGGAACCATGTAGCTTTGTTGTGCTATCCACAAGGGCTGCATGCAAATCTATGCTCGTCGCGTAATGATGGTTAGCTTAGACCAGGATTAATGGTTTGTTGTGCTATCCACAAGGCCATTAAATCTCTGGGGAGCGAAGCTATGATCAGATATTGCAAGGAGTTGCAAGTCCCCTGAGTTGGGTGCTCTCTGATTGTATTACAGTTTGTTGTGCTATCCACAAGGCTGTAGTGCAAGTCATTAAGATTCTGATCCCCACTAGGAGACTGTCGACGTCTCCTGTTCTGTATAACTGAGGGTTATACAGTCCGTCGAAAATTAGTGGGAGTTAAACTTGAACAAAAGACCATGTCTTGTTTTAATTTTAATAATTGAACATCTGCTAAGTAGATTTTACTTATCTCCTGTAGGGAACTATGTCGTCGAATAACCCACTCCGTGGCATACTTGATGCCCTTTTGACTTACCTGATCTACTCGCATTGGTTCAAAAACCTGAAGAATGTCTTCAGATCTGAGCACAATAACTTTGTCCTTGGAGCTGATCCTCTTGCTGAATCGGCATTAGATGCCCCTGAAGCAGGGATGATAGCTAACGATAAAGGATCGAAGGACAAAGGTAAAAGAGTAGTGAAGGGTGACTGCTTCTACTATAAGCAGTATGGTCACTGGAAGAGGAACTGTAAGGAGTTCCTTAATGATAAAGCTCATGGAAGAGTGAAGCTGTCTGAAGCTTCAGATATCTATATGATAGATATCAACTTATCAGTTAGAGATTCCACATCTTGGGTATTGGATACTGGATGTGCTTCTCATATCTGTCATGATGTACAGATGCTGACAAGTAAGCGCAAGCTGAGACAAGGTGAGGTGGAATTGAGGCTAGGAAACGGTGCAAAAGTTGCGGCGATTGCTGTTGGGACAGCAAAGCTCAGGCTTCCATCGAGAGACACTTTATTATTAGAAGATTGTTATTATGTTCCTAGCATAATAAAGAACATCATATCAATATCTTGTTTGGACAAGATAGGATATAGGTTGACTATTGAGAATAGAAGTTGTTCGATTTATTATGGTAATAAATCAATAGCTTCAGCATCTTTAGTCAACGGTCTATATCTATTAGATGTTTCTTATTACAATTTTCAAATTGATAATGCTCTTAAGAAGAGCAAGAATTGTGTGAACCAAGCCTACATGTGGCATTGTAGACTTGGGCACATTGGCGAACGCAGGTTGCAAAAGTTGCACAAGCATGGTTACTTAACAACATTCGATTATGAATCGTTTGCAACATGCGAATCCTGCCTTATGGGAAAGATGGCAAAATCTCCATTTAGTGGACATGGAGAACGTGCCAAGGACATTTTGGAACTAATACATTCAGATGTATGTAGTCCAATGTCCACCCAAGCCAAAGGTGGCTTTTCTTATTTCATCACGTTCACCGATGACTTCTCAAGATTCGGCTATGTGTACTTAATGAAGTACAAGTCAGAAGCATTTGCGAAGTTCAAGGAGTTCAAGAATGAGGTGGAGAAGCAGTTAGGAAAGAGTATTAAAGCTCTTCGATCAGATCGAGGAGGAGAATACTTAAGTACTAACTTCACACAATTCTTAAAGGATATTGGTATCCTTTCTCAGCTGACCCCTCCATATACACCACAGATGAATGGTGTATCAGAAAGGTGGAATCGCATCTTGTTGGACATGGTGCGATCCATGATGAGCTTTTCGGGATTACCAGTCTCCCTCTGGAGGTATGCTCTAGAGTCAGCAGCATACCTACTGAACAGACTACCCAGCAAGTCTGTGGCCTCTACTCCATATGAGATATGGAAAGGCAGGAAACCAGAATTTAAACATGTTAAAGTCTGGGGTTGTCCTGCTCATGTAAAGAGGCATGATCCTGACAAGCTGGAATCACGAACTGATAAATGTAGGTTTGTGGGATATCCAAAGGAACCTTTGGATACTATTTTTTCCATCCTGGTGAACAAAAGGTGTTTGTCGCCAGGAAAGCTGTCTTCCTGGAAGAGGAATACCTTCTCCAGGAGGACAGTGGGAGTAAAATAGTACTGGAAGAGGTTCCAGATCTCCAAACAGCTGCATTATCATCAGATGAGATATCAGTTCCTGAATCTGTTCAGGTACACACAGATGAGCCTCGTAGATCTGGTAGAGTACCTAGAGTACCCGAACGATATGTGGGACATATCGCTGAAGGTGAGTCTAAGGTACAATATAATGAGGATGATGATCCTAAAACCTACCAGGAGGCCATAGAAGGCCCAGAAGCCGGGAAATGGCGAGAAGCCATGAACTCAGAAATCCAGTCCATGTACACCAACCAAGTTTGGAATTTGGAGGACTTGCCCGAGGGTATTGTACCCATCAGTTGCAAGTGGATCTTTAAGAGAAAGATCGGTGCTGATGGACGGATCGACACTTATAAGGCAAGGTTAGTGGCAAAGGGATATTGTCAAAGGCAAGGAATTGACTATGACGAGACTTTCTCATCAGTTGCCATGATAAAGTCGATCAGAGTTCTGCTCGCCATTGCTGCACATTTTGATTATGAAATCTGGCAGATGGATGTGAAGACTGCCTTCCTCAATGGTAACCTTGAGGAGGAGGTGTATATGATACAACCAGAAGGTTTCACATCTAAAGAATCTCCAGATAAAGTGTGCAAGCTTCAGAGGTCCATTTATGGACTGAAGCAGGCTTCCCGGAGCTGGAACATAAGATTTGACGAGGCAGTCAAGTCTTATGACTTCATTAAGAATGAAGATGAGCCTTGTGTGTACAAGAAGACTAGTGGGAGTGCAGTCACTTTTCTAGTCCTTTACGTAGATGACATACTACTTATTGGGAATGATGTAGCTATGATGTCATCAGTAAAGATCTGACTGTTGAAAAACTTCTCCATGAAGGATTTGGGAGAAGCATCCTACGTGTTGGGAATACGGATCTATAGAGATAGATCCAAGAGGATGCTTGGAATGACCCAATCCTTGTACATAGACACTATAGTCAAAAGGTTTGGCATGGAAAATTCCAACAGAGGTCTCATACCGATGAGACATGGAATTAGTCTCTCAAAGGAGCAGTCTCCTAAGACTCCTAATGAGAGGTCATTCATGGATAGAATACCCTATGCCTCTGCCATAGGATCTATCATGTATGTCATGCTATGTACACGGCCTGATGTTGCATTTGCTCTAAGTGTTACGAGCAGATTTCAGGCTGATCCAGGCGAAGGGCACTGGAAGGCAGTGAAATGTATCCTTAAATACTTGAGAAGAACTAAGGATATGTTTCTTGTCTATGGAGGAGGTGACTTGAAACTGCGAGGTTTTACTGACTCGAGTTTCCAGTCATATCCAGATGATAGCAAGTCAACATCTGGATTCGTGTTTACATTGAACGGAGGGGCAGTGTGTTGGAAGAGTTCCAAGCAAGTAACCACTGTAGATTCGACGACTGAAGCTGAGTACATCGCTGCAGCTGAAGCCGCCAAGGAAGCAGTGTGGTTGAAGAAATTCATCACCGACCTCGGCGTAGTTCCCAGCATCTCTGAGCTTGTTCCACTGTTGTGCGACAACAATTGAGCAATTGCGCAAGCAAAAGAGCCGCGGTCTCATCATAAATCGAAGCATATTCTGAGACGCTTTCACCTTATCAGAGAGATCATATCCAGAAGAGATGTAGTAGTGGAAAGAGTTCCATCTGTCGACAATATAGCAGATCCACTGACAAAGCCGTTAGCTCAAATTGTGTTTGAGCGTCACCTAGAGTCTATGGGCTTATTATATAAAGGTGATTGGCTTTAGTCCAAGTGGGAGATTGTCAGTTTAGGTGGCCTACAAGCCAATCTGACTATGTAAATCTCGTTCATTTATTAATAAAATGGCATAATATTCATTATGTGTAAATCGTGTTAATTATCGTTTCATAATGAAGTCCTTGAATATGTGCTATAGTGATCAGATTATGATGAGATCATACTAATGAGATTGATCACTTAAACACACATATTCTTAATCGTTCCTAGTCGGAGGATATCCGAGAAGGACATCGGATATCCGGTTAGACTAGTACAGATTTCTCCTGCTCATATGATGAGGGTGACTGATCTCATAAGTCACTTGTGTGGAGACACTAAGGCGAATCTGTAGGTGCTCATTGGAGAATGAGTTCACTGAACTGATCCGACTGAATCGCTGGATGGTATTGTACCTCACTATCAACTAGCTTGATTCTATTGTCGCAGTTGCGTGGATGGTCCTCGGACCTGAGACACCAAGGATACCTTGGCGGTGGACTTCTGTGCTTTGACCTTGGTTTACGAATCTCTAGTCATAGGATTTTAATACGTCAAGGATTGGGTACAGCAGAATACCGTCGAAGGGAATTGTGTGTCAATAAGGAATCATTCGCTCTCGGTACTTAGAGAGAGAATGCTCTAGGAAGGATGCGCGAAAGTCCCTGGCCAGGGCGGACGATAATATCGGGAAAGGAGTTTTCCGATATTCATCAGCGGCATCCAATCCAAGTGAGTCGACCGGTTAGGGTTTGACAGCTCACCATACCCTGAGTTGACTCGAGAGCATTGTACGAATGAAGGATTATATCCATGCGGTAACTATCGGCGGAAAGGTTCCAAGAGTGGGTTACTTAACCCCAAATACCTTACGGGTTCACACGGTGTTGCTTGGCACCCAACGTAATCAGAGGCTCGGTCGAATTTGATGTGCGACATCAATTCAATTGATTAATTGATTAATAAAGGGTTATTAATTAATTAATAAAGCCAGTGAGGGGTCACTGGGCTTATTGGGCCATTAACTGGACTGGTACTTGGGCCTAGAGGGTCACACGCAAATAATTCTCAAGGCGATGGATAAATAAGTGGGTTTTATACAAACCGGGGGTTTTTATAAAAAACCGCGTGGTTAGTATAAAACATAGCGAACGGGCTGAGCAAGCCAAGCTGCTGCTAACCCTAGCCGCCCTTCCTCAGTTTATGTCCTTCTCTGGCATCCAGGCAGATCCAGATCTGCTCCGCCGCTTCTTCGAATCCCGTTCGACGGGAAATCATCCGCACGTTGCGGCGATCATTGCAGCGACCAGCGGAGGCTTCGTGGGCTGCGAAGAACGACGAACTCGAGGATATCGTCGCGGGGAGGATCGTGTGGACTTCGCTAGAGGCCGAGCGCTTGCGCGGCTTGCGGAGTCACACCGACGGAACCAAACGGCTGCGGATTCGAATCCCCACACGGTGAGAACTTCGATAATCCGATTATCATATTTTAGATTTCGAAACGGGAACGGATCGCTGTAAATAATTTTTTGTTTTCCGCTGCGTGAGCGATCCGGAGAAACCGAGAAAACCCAACATGAACCACCACTGCCCAGCTACGTGTGCACACAAGCAGTCTAGACTACTGTCCTACCGACCGGACTTCCTCCACGCCAGGCCTCGGCGCTTCAGGAGGGCCCTGGGGACCGGCGAAACCCCCGTCAAGTCGAAGCTATAGGGACTACCCACAACCCTAACCTCCCGGGCTGCATCAGGCCAAAAGGCGAAGGGTACCACTCGCAACTTTGATATCACAGGTCACATCAGGCCCAGTGGCTAAAGGGGTAACACAACAACAGCACCACACCCAGCTCCACAGCAAGAAACACGCCGGAAGCTGTCACGACAAACCGGAAAGCCCCGACCCGCTGAGACCAAACAGCAACCCCTCGGATAGCGCGTTGGCTACTCCGGCCCGACGGGCTCAAGGTGGTTTTGTTTTCTCAGCCATAGGTGAAAACACAACATGTACCCCTTCCCCACCGGTACGGCAACAATGCCTCACAAACACCAAGGCCCTCCCACTTCGGCACAAGGTGACAAACGTAAACCACAGCTGTTCCAATTCCACAATCGCATAAGCACACACACATGATATAATTCCACTCACACAGAAATCCCCAGCCTCGATGTACAACTCAAAGTATGCATTTGTTGAACTATCTAACAGTGAAACACATGTTAATAACAAGAGTTAATGAAGTTCTGCCTTGAATCGCGTCGCCCGTGGCCGACGCCATTCAAGCCCCCTAAACTGGTTCATTTAAACCCGGCCTCAGAATCTGGCCTGAAAGGCGTCGTCCTGGGAAGTCGCCTTTTAGAAAGGCGTCGCTGTCCTCAGACGCCATTCACAATGGAACCCGAAACTTGCAAAAAACTCAATCGGGGTGATTTCTACCTAAATGGCGTCGTGCTGGCATGTCACCATTCTAAATGGCGTCGTCCAGGCAAGACGTCATTTAGCGCCAGAACCCCAGACTGACAGAACCTCAAATGGGACGATTTCTGCTTAAATGGCGTCGTGCTGGACCGTCGCCATTCTAAATGGCGTCGTCCAGGCACGACGTCATTTAACACCAGAAACCTGGTTTCGCAGCTCTACCCGAGGGTTCCCCTTTTCACCCCCAAATGCCTCAAAACGCACCGAAACATAAGAGGAAGAGGGGAAATCAAACTACCATGCGAGAACTCATAAATCCACATTCATAAACACAACCATATCACTAAGAAACCCCTTCTTAACATGCTCATTCTACCCCCAAACGCATCATGCTTCACATGGAAACTACGGGTGAAACGATTACAGTCCATGCAAGGTTCATCCCCCTACCGATTCTTGAACTCCTCCTGGCTCCGCCGCCCAACACTCGCACCGCAGACCGCCGCCGGTACTCCGAGGACACCGCCACTCCGCCGGGACGTCGGCCGCTGCCCGGAGAATGGAACGTCGGGAAGAAAGTGGTGGTGGTAGTGGTGAGAGGTAGAGAGGTAGTGGAGTGGTGGAAGAGAAAGAAGGGGAAAGGAAAGGGGAAGAGAAGGGTCGGAGGGGCGGAGAGGGCGAGGAGAGAGAGTGAGAAGGTGAGAATGAGGGAAAGAAGGGAAGGCTCGCGGGGTCAATCTGAAACTGGCTAAAACGCGTCGTCCGAGACAGACGCCAATCAGATGACAGGACGGGCCGTACTGACAGCGCTCTGAAACGCGTCGCTCACCACCGACGCCGTTCAGACGACAAGACCGACACCGTACACTGACATCGCAGGGTCGCAGTCTAAATGGCGTCACCCATCACGGACGCCGTTCAGACGACAAGACAGGGGCCGTACTCTCGCGGCCCGAAACCCGCCCACGTGGCGCCCACGTGGCACAACAGCAACAACCCTAAATGACGTCCACCCAGCAAGACGCCGTTTGAAAGGCGTCGTGTAGGACAGACGTCATTTAGAAGAAATTCTCAAGACCCCTCAGGGTCCAAACCGGGGGATCCGACCCGAAACCGACCCGAATATTGAACCCGAAACCTCAGTCCTTACAATAGGTGTCCTCTAAGCCAATCATAGGGCACCTATTTCAATCTGGTTCACTAATAAATGGCATTAAATTCATTATGTAGATTGGCATATTTATATTAAGTCCATGAATATGTGCAATAGTCATCAGATTATGATGAGATCATAATAATGAGACTGATGACTTATAAACACATATTCTCAATTGTTCCTAGTCGTAGGATGTTTGAGAAGGACATCAAATATCCGGTTAGACTAGTACAGGTTATTCCAGCTTATATGATGAGGGTGACTGATCTCGTTAGTTACTCGTGTGGAGACACAATGGTAAACCTGTAGGTGCTCATTGAGGAATGAGTTCACTGAACTAATCTGACATGAATCACCGAATGGTAATTTACCTGACTGTCAATCGGCTTGATTCATCGCCACAGTGGCGTGGTTGATCCTTGGACTTGAGACACTAAAGACACCTTGTTGGTGGACTTCTCGACTTTGACCTTGACCTACGAATCCCTATCTACGAGATCTCTAATAGTCAAGGATCGGATCCAGCAGAAGACCTTCGAAGGTGATTGTGTGTTCAATAAAGGATCGTTCGCACTCAGGTAACTGGAGAGAGAATGCTCTAGAATAGATCTGCTGGAGTCTCTGGCCAGAGCAGAAACAATATCAGAAAAGAGGTTTTCTGATATTGTACAGCGGAGTCTGATTCAAGTGAGTTGACCATCTAGGGTTTGACAGTTGACCATACCCTAGGTTAACTCGAGAGCATTGTGCGAACGAAGGATTATAGCCACGCAGTAACTGTGGACGGACAAGTTCCATGAGTGGGTTGCTGAACCCCATTGCCTTCCTGGATCATGCGGTATTGCTTGGCACCCAACTTGATCAGAAGCCCGACCGAATTTGCATGCGATGTTGATTCGGTTAAGTAATTAGTTAATATCTAGATATTAATTAATTACAATAAGTCAATAACTAGTTATTGGACTTAACGGGCTGAAAATCAGATTGGTAAATGGGCCTAGAGGTTCACACGCAATAAGATTCTCAGTCGGTGGTACATTAGTGGGATTTATATTAACTCGGGGACTTTTGTGAAAAGTCGCGCCGACTTAATATATATATACGCGTTGTTGAGAAACCCTGGGCCAAGCTCTAGGATTTCCCCTTGCTGGCCGTCATCCCCTCCTTTCTCTCTCCTCCTCTGGGCACCCTGGGCCAAGCTCTCGAAAGTCGGGAATTCCCGTCGGCGGGTTTTCGGCAATCGTTGCGGCGACGAATCTTCAACGAGCGAGTTGATACGGACGAGGGAGCGAGGACGAACCACCGCGGAGGATCGCGTGGATACTGCTGGAGGCCGGACGCTTGTGCGGCTCGCGGCATCGCCTCGACGGAACCGAGATGGAAGCGGATTCGAATCCGCGTACTGTAATCAGATTACAACCCGGTTTTCGGTCTTAGGTTTTCGTTCCGAATCAGATCAGCGGGCATCGGGCGGGATATTTTATTTGTCGTTTCCGCTGCGTTCTTCACGTCCCACCCAGATTCCAATAGTGGTATTAGAGCCAGGTTCCGCTCTGATCCGTTTCGGGATGACGAAATTAATTTTCTAAGAATTAATTCCATGCAAGAAAATTTTAATTTCTCTCGCGAAGTGTTCATAAGATGAACTATAATATCTGATATTATTTTTCGTGAGGTAAAACGAACTTTGTGGGGTTTTGCATTGTGTTCTTGGTGAGGATGAAGAACAAGGTTTAAAGGAGGCTTCATTGGTGATCGGAGACCTCAACAACTCTAACAGGTATGACCAGTTATCTCATCCTAAACCCGACAGAGCCCTGTAATGGCCGTCAGCCGGCAGAGAAGCCTCCCCCCCCACTGATTTTCCAACGATTGGAAGAGATTTAGGGAGGGTGACCACGGGCCCGAGCAGCAGGAATAGGCTTCCAATATGTATAAAGCGGCCACGGATTCCAGGACCTATGTGAAAGGGGGCTTGCCGGAGCTTCACCGGCACTGGCAAGGCCGGATGACCCCGCTGGCCTTGTCCGGGGCAGCGGAGCAAGCTGGCGCCGCCGCCAGGTTCCCATCCCCTTGCCGGCACCCTTCCCCTTCCCTGCAACATGTAGAGATGAGAAGAGGGGTTGAGCAAGGGTGGCGGGGGTTGGGGATTCCACCGCCATCAAGGGCGGCAAGGGATGGCCGGCACTGCCACACCGGTCCCCAATCCACCATGTCGGCATCGGGGAAGAACCAGGTAGGGGGGGGGGGGGGGGGGGGGGGGCGGCGGTACTTGGCGACGGCTAGGGTTTCTCCTAGCCGCACGCCCAGGCGTTCAGGGCCCGGTCCGGGCTCTTTGACCCGGCCCAAACCGACAAACCGGCGCCGTAAAGACCAACTCGACCGAGTCTTTGCACTGCCCAGGAGCCCCAGGTGGGACTAGGTTCAGGTGCCTGGTCTGAGCCAGGCTGGGCACCTGGCCAGGTTCGAGCACTGGCCCGTGGCCGAGGGCCCTATAGGCCAGGCCCATTTAACCCCAAAAACCCCTTATTTAAGGCTAAACCCCAACCCTTTTTAACTGGAATTAAAATTAAATAATTTAAAATTGTTTTAATATTATTTTTTCCAGTTAATAAAGAATTTATTAAGATTTGATCTTAATAGTTAATTGGATTTAACTTATGTAAGATATGATCTTACATTAAGGGTTGATATGATTCCCTTTACCTTAAAATTAAAATAAATTTTATTTAAAAGTGTTTTGTACTTAAATTTATAATTTTAAGTTTAAAGGGGAATTATGAGTTAAGATGTGATCTTAATTTATAATTAACAAATATCGTTATTTATATAAAATGAGATCTTAATTAATTATTAACAATTGTTGTTATTAATTATTAAGATAATATTATTAATCTTAATTAACAAGTGCTGTTAATTTATATTTAAGATTTGATCTTAAACTTATATTAACAACAATTGTTATTTAATTATTAAGTAGTGACTTGAACTTTAATTATCAAATGTTGTTAATTAATCTTGGTCAAGTGATTAGATTGTTTTAATTTCTTAGCAATTGTTGTTATGAAATTAAGTATTTGATTGAGGGACTTTTAATAAAATTTGTTAAGTGATTTATTAACTCCTAATAATAGTTATTAAAGAGTTAATTGTTTCTTGAGAATTAACCTTAATAAAAGTTATTGAGGATTAATCAAAGCTTACTAATAGTTATTAAGCTAACTAATATTTTCAAGAATCCCTTAATTAAAATTTGAAGATCTAATCTACTTAATAATATAATCATTTAATAAATGTTATTAAGAGATTAATTAAGTCTAATTGTTAGACTATTTTAATTAGAAATATTCTAATTAATTATTCTTAATAATTGTTATTGAGAAATAAGATTTAATAAAAGGGATTTATTAACAAGGAGTTGTTAATGAATAATAATTGGAATTATTAATTCTTTTATAAGTGTTATTTAGGAATTTTTAATTCTATCTAAATGTTAGATTGTTTCGCATTAATAATTGTTATTAATGTGATTTAATATTAATCTAAGTGTTAGATTAATTAATTTAGAAGTGTTCTAAATTTTGCATGAAATATTTTAGAATTTTAATTTTAGCTTTGTGTGGACATGTTGATGTGTTTAATGCTTTAAATTATATTTATTGCATGTTAGAAAATAAGAATTTCGAAAATTCAAATTATCCAATTTTGATTGGTACCCAGGTTTTAAGAAACCAAAATTATTATAATTTCAAAATTTTAGCCTTCATGTGATGTGCTTTATCATATGTGGATGGTTAAAATCTGTGGTGGTCATGGACATGCACTTAGTTAAATTTCATATCATGTGATGGTGTGTGATTATGTGGATTGTTATGGGATGTGATATACATTAATTAAGTGTTAATTAATGAGGCATGCGTGTCTCCCTGTCTTTCTCATTCCATTGTAATTCTATCTACCTCTGTTATTGTACTCGACCATAAGGCTTTCTCTTACAATTTATTTGTATTTGAAATTGTTTCAAAATTAATATTATTTGTAATTAATCGCGTCGGCCGAGGAAAGGCGAGGATGATCCTCAAATACAACCAGGAAGGCGACAGGAGATGAGATCACCAGTGGCTATGTGTTTGCATGTTTAGATTATATAATTGTTATATAGTTTTGGTGATTAATTGTTTGGCTCCAGTTAATCA
Source organism: Zantedeschia hybrid cultivar (assembly GCA_030544215.1). NCBI lineage: Eukaryota > Viridiplantae > Streptophyta > Magnoliopsida > Alismatales > Araceae > Zantedeschia > Zantedeschia hybrid cultivar. The sequence continues at coordinate 51,766,095 of JARZZO010000009.1, forward strand.
CCGTATTGTCCATGACCACATAATGAACATGTATGGTTGATACATGCCTTTTAGTTTTTTATTATGAATCGATTGCTAATATCTAGGTATAGTTAAATATATACAATATATATTTATAAACTATCACCTAGGATGAGACCAACTTAACATAAACAAAACCTTCAACATAAAGTCTAAGCCGGAGCGCGAGTCATTAAGAATGCACTGCGTGGCTCTCCATCAATATAGTTCTTAGAACTTGATTTAGTGATGGCAGTTTCTATGTGTTTACCCGAGATCTGCCACCATCTAATGAAAGAACTATTAACTATGACATTATGATGCCTTGAGATTGGAATAGAGGAACGGTGTAGCTATCCTCGCGTTTACCCGGAAGCTGCATTCTTACTCTACTCTGTCACGTATTGATGGTAAAGCTTAGACCAGGTATAATGGTCTACTGTGTTTACCCGGGACTATTAAAGACCTGAGAGCCGAAATAAGATCAGATATTGCAAGGAGTTGAAATTACCATGAGATGGTTGCTCTAAGATAATGGTATGATACTATGTGTTTATTCGAGGTCATACTGTGATTCTTAGAGATTCTGATCCTCATAGGAGACCGTCGGAGTCTTCCGTTCTGTATATCTGAAGGTTATACATTCCGTCAAAAAATAGTGGGAAATGATTCAAGATAAAAGACCATAATTGAATTATAAGAACTATCTGCTTAAATCACGTTATTTCCTTCATTCACTAAAATGTCGTCTATTCGAGATTTTAGCATATTGAATGCTAATACTTCTCATATTCAAGCTAACTAGAAAACTCTAAAGAATGTCTTTAAGGGTGAGTGAAAGTCACTATCCTAATCAGATATCATGAATCCTCTTACTTGGATAGACCAAGGTGAAGAGGTACTCATGGTATGCCTTTCTGAAAGACAATGATTGTCATGAATTCTCTTATTTGGATAGACCAAGATAAAGAGATATTTATGATGTGCCTTTGAGAAAGGCAAGTGGTAAGATTTTAAACGATCGAATCCAGACCTAAAAAAGATAAAGAAAAGTCAGCTGAGATAGAGAAGTAGCAGTTCTCCCGCTGCAACCAATATAAGGATACTTGTAAAGGCAAAATGAATATGAAATTTGAAAGAAGTCTCATATATTCTTATTATCAACTTTTGCATGTCTATTGGAGAATTAGCGTAACCAATATGAGATATTGGAAATGATTCTTAGAGCTGCGATAGTGTGCAGACTTAGACAAGTAAAAGGAAATCGAGAAAATACAAGTGTTGAGTTAGACTCAACTATTGTTCGTGATATTCATAGGTTACTGTTAGACAATAAATCTTTGTATATCTATAGGAGTCAAATATGAAATTGAATAATTGTTATTTAGTTGCATAAGATATCAAGAATAACATTGATTGAGAAAGAATAATAGTTGTTCGAATCAGTTAATGCACTGCAGATTCTTGATGTGACATTTCATGTGATGAATGTTCACAAGTCTCCTATAGAAATGAACTGTATGAATCCTGATTATCTATAGTATAGTACACAGGATTGTACAATAAGAAATTGTTGGTGCTAATACATATTGATGTAAACAAATCAAAGGCCAAAGATAATCACTCTCATTGACTTACCTTATAGTTAACTCTTAGAATGATTCGACTGTATGTACTTACTGAAGTACAAGACGAATGCATCTGAAAGATTAAGGTATAAGATCAATATGAAGTATTAGAATTTTTGATTTGATCAAAGAAACTAATACTTAGGTATATGATTCACATAAATCATTAAGAGGATAATTGTATCCTCGCTCGATTGATCCTCATTGTGCATCATAGTAATATGATAGAATGAGGAATTGCACCTTATTAAGATATGGTGCAATACATAATAAGATTTGCCTAATTCTTATCCTTGTGAACATGAGTATGAACATTAGATGTCCATACTTTACAGATTGTTCCAAATAAGTCAGTGTGTGTTCATATAAGATATAAAAACCAAATAATTCATATGAGATGTGAATTATGAACAAATCTATTTTTAAAGTCAGGTATTATCGTGATGTGAATTTATGAATGTCTAAAGAATTTGGACACTATAGTTATTGGCCAGGCGATAATGAAATAATTGTTGTCCTGAAAGCTATCTTATATGAAAAGGAATATATCCTCAAAGAAGACAGTGAGAGCTGATAAAACTAGAAGATGTTCTAGATTCACAAGCTAACATAAGATTATTAGATAATCCTTAGTTGTTTGGAACCAGTCATGACACACATCAGAGAGCTTCATAGATTTTTTGAGATTCTCTCAGTGACTAGAAGGATATGTTTGACATATCTAATTTAGCCAGATGAGAGGAGCTCAAAATAGATTATGATCTAAAATCTATGATAATGATGCTCTCTGTCATTATAACTTTGAGATTGATAAGTTTATTAGAATTCTACTTATCTATATTGCTAATCATGAGATGATGACAGTTGGATATTAAAAGCGTCCACTCAATGTGATTGAAGTAAAGATGTATATGATACACCTTTAAAGCTTTTAAAATGTCTAGGAAGCAAGTTATGATTTCAAAAGATTATTTTGAATCAAACTAAAACTTCCCAAAGTTGTAATAAGAGTTTTTTACTTAATTGTCAGATATTACGTGATCATTAAGAATGATCACGGACGGTGTGTGTTCAAAAAGGACAGTGGGAGTACGGTCACTTTAGTAATGCTTTATGATAATGACATCAAGATGTTACTATCAGTGAAAGCATTATTAACCATGTTTTCCTCCATAATAAGTTTAGTTATAATATCCAACGTATTGGAAATACGAATCTATTAAGATAGATCAGTGGGGATATTATATTGACTTGTATGTCAAAATGTTTGGCATAAATTTCATAATAAGTCTCAATTGTTGAGACATGTAATTTATTACTTTAAAGAAAAGTTCCTTAAAGGATACAGGAGTGAAATGCATCTTTAAGCACTTGAGAAGTGTTCACGTATATGAAAAGGGTGATTTGATACTATGAGTTCACACTGACTCAAATTTCAAGTCAAATAATGGATTCAACCTTCTAGAAGAAAGAAATGGATTGGAAGAGTTCCAATCCAGAACTCAATATTAAGGAGACGACATAAACAAGTGATATTGTTATTAGAACAGTATGGACGAAAACGTTCATTCCTGAACTAAGATGTTATTCTAAAAGGTCTCTGATAAAATCTCGTTGTTATAGGACAACAATGGGAGCGATCAATTGTGTGATCGAGCCATGGTCTCTTCAGAAGTTGCAGAACATTCTGAGGTTCTTTCACAGGTTCAGAGACAAAGGATTAAGAGGAAATAACGTAACGGAAAATATTCCATCTATAGATAATTTAGCAGATCCCTGACCAAGTCTTAGTCACAGACTTTTTGTGAGCGTCACCTTGATTTGATGGAGATCAAATGCGAAGGTGATTGGCTTGAGTCCAAGTGGGTGATTGTTGGATATAGGTGTCCTCTAAGCCAATCATAAGACACCTACTTCAATCTGATTCAATAATAAATGACATTAAATTCATTGTGTAGACTGGCATATTTATATTTGCGCATAATGAAGTCTATGAATATGTGTAATAGTCATCAGATTATGATAAGATCATAATAATGAGACTGATGACTTATAAACACATATTCTCAATTGTTCCTAGTCGTAGGATGTTTGAGAAGGACATCAAACATCCGGTTAGACTAGTACACGTTATTCCAGCTCGTATGATGAGGGTGACTGATCTCATTAGTTACTCGTGTGGAGACACAACGGGAAGCCTGTAGGTGCTCATTGAGGAATGAGTTCACTGAACTGATCCGACATGAATCGCCGAATGGTAATTTACCTGACTGTCAATCGGCTTGATTCATCGTCAGAGTGGCGTGGTTGATCCTTGGACTTGAGACACCAAAGACACCTTGTTGGTGGACTTCTGTACTTTGACCTTGACCTACGAATCCCTATCCAAGGGATCTCTAATAGTCAAGGATCGGGTCCAGCAGAAGACCTTCGAAGGTGATTGTGTGTTCAATAAAGGATCGTTCGCTCTCAGGTAACTGGAGAGAGAATGCTCTAGAATAGATCTGCAGGAGTCTCTGGCCAAAGCAGAAACAATATCAGAAAAGAGGTTTTCTGATATTGTACAGCGGAGTCTGATTCAAGTGAGTTGACCATCTAGGGTTTGACAGTTGACCATACCCTAGGTTAACTCGAGACATTGTGCGAACGAAGGATTATAGCCACACGGTAACTGTGGACGGACAGGTTCCATGAGTGGGTTGTTGAACCCAATTGCCTTCCGGGATCATGCGGTGTTGCTTGGCACCCAACTTGATCAGAAGTCCGACCGAATTTACATGCGATGTAAATTCGGTTAAGTAATTAGTTAATATCTAGATATTAATTAATTACAATAAGTCAATAACTAGTTATTGGACTTAATGGGCTGAAAACCGGACTGGTAAATGGGCCTAGAGGGTCATACGCAATAAGATTCTCAGTCGATGGTACATAAGTGGGATTTATATTAACTCGGAGACTTTTGTGAAAAGTCGCGCCGACTTAATATATATATACATGTTGTTGAGAAACCCTGGGCCAAGTTCCAGGATTTCCCCTTGCTGGCCGTCATCCCCTCCTTTCTCTCTCCTCCTCCGGGCGCCCCGTTCGAGGCGCCGAGACTGTCTCTGTCTCCGCCGCACGTGATTCCCAAAAGTCGGGAATTCTCGTCGGCGGGTTTTCGGCAATCGTTGCGGCGACGAATCTTCAACGAGCGAGTTGATACGGACGACGGAGCGAGGACGAACCACCGCGGAGGATCGCGTGGATACCGCTGGAGGCCGAACGCTTGTGTGGCTCACGGCATCGCCTCGACGGAACCGAGACGGAAGCGGATTCGAATCCGCGTACGATAATCAGATTACAATCCGGTTTTCGGTTTTAGTTTTTCGTTCCGAATCGGATCAACGGGCATCGGGCGAGATATTTTATTCGTCGTTTCCGCTGCGTTCTTCGCGTCCTACCCGAATCATAACAACAATACCATCCAATGATTCAGTCGGATCAGTTCAGTGAACTCATTCTCCAATGAGCACCTACATATTCGCCTTAGTGTCTCCACACAAGTGACTTGTTAGATCAGTCACCCTCATCATATGAGCAGAAGTAATCTGTACTAGTCTAACCAGATATCCGATGTTCTTCTCGGATATCCTCCGACTATGAATGATTAAGAATATGTGTGTTTAAGTGATCAGTCTCATTAGTATGATCTTATCATAATCTGATCACTATCGCACATATTCACGGACTTCATTAAGAGACGATAATTAATACGATTTACACACACTGAATATTATGCCATTATATTAATAAATGAATGAGGTTTACATAGTCAGATTGGCTTGTAGGCCACCTAAGACTAACATCAAGGACCTTGTGGTTTTGATGAAACTGGAGTTTGAGTTCTCCTTCAACAAAAACAGTGATAATTTCAGAGAATTCTTAATCGCACAGATAGGCCGTTGGATTGTTAATTAATGAGGACGATGGTTCCGCTTTTGTGAAACAATGCGTGAACAAACAAGCTTCAGCTTAGCACTGGTCAATGACAGTTTAACAATATTATCCTTGATTAATTTATATTTTATTTCATTTAAATTTTGGTTTTAGCCCAGTATGCATCATGTAGGACTTTGAAATTACTTTGATAAAAATTAATTATTAATTAAATTTCAGACCATTGATCTAAGAAAATCCTAATGTGATGTGAAATATTCCATTCTTAATTGATCTCTCAATTATCTTTGAGGTTTTCTTGAAGATATCGTTGGAATTTTATCCTTGCTTGGATTATTTATCTCATATTCTTGTTTCCTTTTAAGATCCATCATGGTTGTAGCACGTCCACATTGGCTGGTAATCGCTCTCCATGATGAAACCTACAGGGTTTGTGACCGAGGGTACTTCCTAATTGTGGAAGTTTGTCAATCTTATTTTATTTCTTTTGTTTCTTTCATACAGACATGATTGGTTTCCATTGATCTCTTTGAGTTACTTCATTGATTATTTTGAGAAAAATTCCTATCATATGATGTTGAGATTGTGTCTCATCACACCTTGACATCACCTTTTCAGTACATTCCATTCCATTTCACTCCTTTGCAAAGTCAATGCCAAGGTAGGGCAACTGTAGACACGCTAATTTTGACTTCATATTGAGTAAATTTCATGTCACAATTATAATGTCTTAGAATGGTCTGATTTATAATGATTAATTATTTTTTATTGATTTTTTTGAAATTTGTTAATTAGCGTTGTCCTTGAACGACGCCATTTAGATTCTTAACCGAAATCAGTTCGAAATTAAATTTCTAAATTCAGATAGACTTAACTGAATAGTGTCGCCTATGAGAGACGCCATTTAAGTCCTAATCCGTCTGAGTTTACGATTTTTAATTCGAATTAATTTCCTAATTATCTAAAACACGTCGCCCTAGGAAGATGCGATTTAGGTTTCTTAATATATTTCAGTTCCCTTTTCGGATTTCCTTTCTATTTTGGCCACTTTAATTAACCAAATGGCATCCCGTCTAGGCGACGCGATTTGGTAGTTTCCTGATAAACATGATTTGGCCGAGATAATCCGGTTTCCGAAGTTGGGAAGGTTGCTAACTCCTCCATGCTCATTCAAGATAAGTCTGACTGTGGGAGACAGTCCTATTGAAGCCCAAAACACCCTTGAACCTATTCTTATAAATACAATATCCTTTGTACCTTTGAAAAAGGTTGGTCATTGATGATTTTAAAGTTCAAGGCAAGGTGTTTGAAGGCTCTAGAGGAGAAAAACGTGAATAACAAGAGAGGCTTCATCTAAAGCTTCTTCTTCTTCATCATCTTCATCCTTTGAAGCTTTTGAAGATCAAGGCTATAGAGGAGCCAACCAACCATCTTCTTTCCCTAATTTCTTTTTAAACTTTTCATTAATTTCATATAGTTTATTCATTGTTTTTCATAGTTCATCATCAGTATCATCACTTCATGTTCACACACACATCATTATTTTCTACACCTACATGCATATTAGGGGTTTAAAAAACAGCAATCAAGTGAATAGATTAGTTTAGTTGCATGTTTAAATTTTTTATTATAATAGATACTACTCTACTCTAGTTCTAATAAGAATTTCTACTTTTGTTTAATCTTTCTTATAAGGTACAAAGAAGAAGAAAGAAAGAAATCCAAAAAAATAACCATCAAAAAAATCAAAAGTAAGAACATCAAGTGAGTAAATTTCATATCATATAATAATGCCTCAAAATGGTCTGATATTTAATCATTAGTTAATTTTTATTATTTTTCTGGATTAATTGTCTAAATGGCATAGGTTCAGACAGACATAATTTAAGTTTATTAAAAAAATTCATTTTAACTCAGATTTTTAATCAAATATGAAGGATTCTAAAAGACGTCAACATGTGAAGACGCCATTTAGGGTTTATTCTTATTTTGATTTTTAATTAATTTATTAATAAACTAAAAGACATCTTGCTAGAACGACGCCATTTAGGTTTTCTAAACTATTTCTGTTTCTTCTTCCCGATGTTTATCCTTAGCTTAATTAAGCTAAAAGACCTCTCCCATTGGCGACGCGTTTTAGTTAATTACAGATAATGATGAATTAGACTGTATTTATCTATTTCTTGGTTGTATTGGCTTCAAACTCCTTCATGTTAATCTGTAAGTAGCCGCGGACGCGTGAATTTAAGTCTATAGATACCCAAGTCCTTGGCCATTAAAAAGTTAGTGATGGTTAGTGATTAAAGTGATTAGAGCGATTATCTTTGCAAAATACGACGTCCAAACGCTGAAGGATCGAGGCGCTGCTACTAGTTCTAGAAGTCTTGAAGCAAACTTCGTCCTCTCTTCATCTATTCAAACACCAAGACTTTCCAAGGGCCATCCAACTCAGTTCTTCTTAATTGATTTCTTCTTAATTAATTGCTGCATCTTTTTCATATTTCAGCATATTAGCATCATAATTTCATTACATCACTCCACGCAACACACACTGACTAGCATTATTTTCTAATCCATGAGTTAAGGGGTTTCAAAGACCACAAACAAGTGAGTTCATTCGTTTAAGTTGCATGATTAGAATCATTATTGGGATAGATACTACCACTATTTGACTTCTTATTATTCTTTAACTCTTTCTTTCTTTCTATTTTTTTACAAGGTACAAAGGAGATCAAAAGGAAGGAATCAACAAGGAAATCTGGACGATCCTCAAAGCCCAATCAATATTCAAAGCAAGAACAAAATCAAAAGGGCTCTTTTCCTTTAGCCGGCTGAAGGAGGAGAATCAAGGACTCCAACATCTCCCACGTCCAAAACAGGTAAGCGATCAATCTTTTTCTTTTGAAACTTTTTAGTCAAAAGTTTCTGGCGATCACATAGTTTTTAATAGGGTTATTTGTCACATAAACAACAAAAATTTTCATGATAATCACATATCACTATTTGAGCACTTACAGCTTTTTGGCGATCACGGTGGGACTTGGTCTCGCCATCTTTAAATCTTTGTTCTTACTTTTATCAATCGGACACCCACGGTGCACCACCTGTGTCCCTTGGACATGCCCTCACCGATCGGTGAGTTTTTAGTTTAATTGTTATTCCCACGTGCACCATGTGCACACCCTTGTGGCAAAATCTTGCCCTCCCCGTTTGATTGATTGAAGAGTTGTAAGTGTGATAAGAAGCATGTGTGATTGATTGAATGTTTTAGTTGTTTACATGATAAATCATCCTGTTAAAAATTAAAATTAAAAAAAAAAAAAGATTCGCATGAACCGATTATTTACTGCTTTATCCTGTTAGTTTGAGGGAGAATTAACCCAGAAATTCTTTCTAAATTGTTGATTCTGCGACCTGAAAAGCGTCCAGGAACAGCGACGCGTTTCATACCGCGTTGCTACCCCCAGACGCCTTTTAGGCAAAATTCCCTGCTGCCTACTGCCTGAGCTTCTGCGACAGAATAAGGTTCTGGTTTGAATAGCGTCGAGAAACAGCGACGCGATTCAGGCAGTTTCTTGTTTTGTTCTTCAGTTCTCAGATTTCTGATTTGATTGCTACTACACATTTCATATTAAGCATTAGAGGCCATCCCGGCCACAGGTCATACGCACTGGGGCTAACACCCCCCTTTTCTCATAGGAACACCTTTCTTGACGTCTTCACCTCTCTCTAATTGGGTCGGTCCCTCGATCAGACTAGAGTGGTTGACGTTAAAGATCTCCGTAAGTCCCCAAAATCAAGGTATTCCTCCTTGTTCATCGGGTTGGTTGTACCAATCGAAGTACTGGTTAGATTTTCATGTCGTTGTGAGAAAAAGCCTTAGAGTATAACGGTGGAAATTGAACTGAAACTAGGATCTTACCCGTTTAGTGAATTTGTGATTAACTGAATCCAGATGATCCAACAAGGAATCCCAAAACAACGTTAAACATCTTCTTGTTTGCTTAATCTCTGTACAACTGGGCCACAACTGTCCTCCTCGAGGCAACCAACTAGATCGCCTACGCCAACTTATCAAAATGCCCTCGGGCATGGCGGAAGCGCTGCCGGACCTCAACCCTATTGTCCTCCTTGCCCCACATACTCTAGGTAACAGGCCTATCATGTACCCCACCTCCCCCTCCTCCAATCGATCTGACGACTCAAGCTCTGCTCGCGAAGATGGAGCATATGGATGAGCAGTTCAATAATTTTCAGAAAATAATGGGAGTTAAAGTTGCACCTGAGATTAACCTGCCAAGTCTGCCCGTGTTCCATTTGCCGCCCTCCGAAATGCCAGTGTACCGAAAGTACAATGGTACTGGTAACCCCTTCACCCACTTGAATGAGTTCATGTACGAGTCATCCTTTTGGCAGAACGACAAGAGGTCGTTGGCATTTTTGTTCAGGAAGTCGTTGGAAGGACCAACCCTCGAGTGGTTCTTTTCCTTAGAGCCATCCGAAGTAGAGGATTATAGTATCGTATCACAAAAATTCATTCAACGATACCAGGATAGAGTTGCACCCTCTCTGTCCATGACTGATTTGATAGCATAAAAGATGAAGCCCGACGAAGAATTCATCAGTTTTACTGATAGATGGAGGGGCATGGCAGAAAAAGTTAAAGATCATCTGTCTGAGTCCGAGCAAGTAAAGATGTTGATTTCCAATACTACACCTCAGTTTAAGCTAGTCCTCGTCCTGAACAACTTGACCAGCATGGCAGAGCTCTATGAAAGGGCACGTTATTGTCAAAATGCCTTCAAGGATGCTACATTCTCTAGTGTCTTTGATCCTCACCGACTTAGCAGGCCTCCACCTCAGAAGCCAGCTGTGCCAAATTCTCCTAGCACGGGTCCAACAACTGAGGGCACGCTCTTTTATGAGCATATTAGCGTCATGAACAACAATCAGCCTCAGTTCGTGAGGAGCCAGCCACCATCACAGTTCACAGGCCAAAGACCATCGAATCAGCAGGGTTACAGACAGCAGCAACCACAGTATCAGTAACCCCAGCAACCAAATCCACAATATCAGCAGCCACAGTACCAGCGGCCACAGCAGCCGAACCAACAGCAACCACAGCAGCAGCCACAACGGTAGTTACAGTATCAGCCTCCCCAACAACAACAGTACCAGCCGCGCGCACCACCGACATACCATAATGTACCTCCTCCTAGCAATTATAACCAGCCGAGGAAGCCTCCAGGCCCAAAAAGGGCAGAATATCAAGTCCTTCCAGAATCCTTATCCGATATCTTCAATGCTTTAATGGAAGCCAATGCTTTGGTTTTGCAAAGAGAAAAAACAGTTTAGCCCCAGAATGCCGACACCTCCAAGCATTGTTAATTCCATAAACAACCTGGACACACAATAGATACCTGCTTCCAATTCTGATATTATATTCACGATCTCAACGAGCAGGGAGGCATCGATTGGGAAGAGATGAAGAAGTACATATCCGCTTTGAAGGCGAGAAGACCACATCAACAGCAGCAACAACAGAGAGCGCCAGCACAAGCGGCAGCACCTCCAAACATGAGTATAGTGCAAAACTTGTTGGGATCCGGGCGGGACGCGAAGAACGCAACGGAAACGACGACTAAAATATCCTGCCCGATGCCCGCTGATCCGATTCAGAACGAAAAACTAAAACCGAAAATCGGGTTGTAATCTGATTACCGTGCGCGGATTCGAATCCGTTTCCGTCTCAGTTCCGTCGAGGCGATGCCGTGAGCCGCACAAGCATCCGGCCTCCAGTGGTATCCCTCGTCTGTATCAGCTCGCTCGCTAAAGATCCGTCGCCGCAACGATTGCCGAAAACCCGCCGACGGGAATTCCCGACTTTCGGGAATCACATACGGCCGAGACGAAGACTGTTTCGGCGCCTCGAACGGGGCGCCCAGAGAAGGAGAGAGAAAGGGGGGATGACGGCCAGTATGGGGAAATCCTGGAGCTTGGCCCAGGATTTCTCAACAGCGCGTATATATATTAAGTCAGCACGACTTTTCACAAAAGTCTCCGAGTTAATATAAATCCCACTTATGTACCACCGATTGAGAATCTTATTGCGTGTGACCCTCTAGGCCCATTTACAAGTCCGGTTTTCAACCCGTTAAGTCCAATAACTAGTTATTGACTTATTGTAATTAATTAATATCTAGATATTAACTAATTACTTAACCGAATTGACATCGCATGTAAATTCGGTCGGACTTCCGATCAAGTTGGGTGCCAAGCAACACCGCATGATCCCGGAAGATAATGGGGTTTAGCAACCCACTCGTGGAACCTGTCCGTCCACAGTTACCACGTGGCTATAATCCTTCGTTCGCACAATGCTCTTGAGTTACCCTAGGGTATGATCAACTGTCAAATCGTAGATGGTCAACTCACTTGAATCAGACTCTGCTGTACAATATCCGAAAACACCTTTCCTGATATTGTTTCTGCTCTGGCCAGAGACTCCTGCTGATCTATTCTAGAGCATTCTCTCTCCAGTTATCTGAGAGCGAACGATCCTTTATTGAACACACAATCACCTTCGAAGGTCTTCCGCTGGACCCGATCCTTGACTATTAGAGATCCCGTGGATAGGGATTCGTAAGTCAAGGTCAAAGTCCAGAAATCCACCGACAAGGTGTCTTCGGTGTCTCAAGTCCAAGGATCAACCATGCCACTGTGACGATGAATCAAGCCGATTGACAGTCAGGTAAATTACCATTCAGCGATTCATGTCGGATCAGTTCAGTGAACTCATTCCCCAATGAGCACCTACAGGTTTACCATTGTGTCTTCACACGAGTAACTAACGAGATCAGTCACCGTCATCATATGAGCTTGAATAACCTGTACTAGTCTTACCGGATGTTTGATGTCCTTCTCAAACATCCTACGACTAGGAACAATTGAGAATATGTGTTTATAAGTCATCAGTCTCATTATTATGATCTCATCATAATCTGACGACTATTGCACATATTCATGGACTTCATCATGCACGATTATTAATATGCCAATCTACATAATGAATCTAATGCCATTGATTAGTGAACCAGATTGAAATAAGTGCCTTATGATTGGCTTAGAGGACACCTATATCCATCAATCTCCCACTTGGACTCAAGCCAATCCACCTTCGCATTTGATCTCCATCAAATTTTGGTGATGCTCACAAAAAGTCTGTAACTAAGACTTGGTCAGGGATCTGCTAAATTATTTAAAGATGGAATATTTTACATTACGTTATTTCCTCTTTATCTTTTGTCTCTGAACCTGTGAAAGAACCTCAGAATGTTCTGCAACTTCGGAAGAGACCATGTCTCGATCACACAATTTATTGCTCCCACTGTTGTCCTACAACGATAGGATGGTATTAGAGACCTTTTAGAACTACATCTAGTTCAGGGATGAACCTTTTCATCTATACTGTTCTAATAACAATATCACTTATTTATGTCATCACCTTAATATCGAGTTTTGGATTGGAACCATTCCAATCCATTCCTTTCTACTAGAAGGTTGAATACATTATTTGCATTGAAATTTGAGTCAGTGTGACCTCGTAGTTTCAAATCATCCTCTTTATATACGTGAATGCATCATTAGCACTTCTCAAGTGCTTAATGATGCATTTCACTCATGTATCCTTTAAGGAACATTTTTCCCTAAAGGAATAAATTCCATATCTTATTATGAAATTTATACCAAACATCTTGACATACAAGTCAATATAATATCCTCACCGATCTATATTAGTAGATTCGTATTTCCAATACGTGGAATATTATAACTAAACCTATTATAGAGGAAAATATGGTTAATAATGCTTTTACTGATAGTAACATCCTGAAGTCATTCTCAATGACTTTGATGTTATTATAACAAAGCATTACTAAAGCGACCGTACTCCCACTATCCCTTTTGAACACACACACAATTTGTGATCATTCTTAATAATCACGTAGTATTTGACTATTAAGTCAAAACTTTTATTACAACTTAGGAAGCATCAGTTGCTTCCTGGACATTCTAAAAGCTTTAAAGGTGTATCATATACATCTTTACCTCAATCACATTGAGAGAGCGCTTTTAATATCCAACTGTCATCATCTCATAATAATGATAGGCAGTATTGACAACTTATCAATCTCAAAGTTGTAATTACAAAGAGCATCATTATCATAGATTTTAGATCGTAATCTATTTTGAGCTCCTCTCGTCTTACTAATTCAGATATGTCAAACATATCATTTTAGTCACTGAGAGAATCTCAAAAATCTATGAAGCTCTCTGATGTGTTATGACTGGTTCCAAACAACTAAATATTATCTAATAATCTTATGTTAGCTTGTGAATCTAAAACATCTTCTAGTTTTATCAGCTCTCACTATCTTCTTTGAGGATATATTCCTCTTTACAGAAGACAGCTTTCAAGACGATAATTATTTCATTATCGCCTGGCCAATAATTGTAATGTCCAAACTCTTTAGACATTTACAAATTCATACCACGGTAATACCTGACTTTTAAATCAAGTTTGTTCATAATTCACATCTCATATGAATTATTTGGTTTCCATATCTTATATGGACATACACTGACTTATTTGGAATCATCTGTAAAGCATGGACATCTAATATTCATACTCATATTCACAAGGATAAAAATTAGACAAATCTTATTATGTATTGCACCATATCTTAATAAGGTGCAATTCTTCATTCTATCATATCACTATGATATTCAATGAGAATCAATCGGGTGAGGATACAATTATCCTCTTAATGATTTATGTGAATCATATACCTAAGTATTAGTTTCTTTGATCAAATCAAAAATTCTAATACTTCATATTGATCTTATACCTTAATCTTTCAGATGCATTTGTCTTGTACTTCAATAAGTACATACAGTCGAATCATTCTAAGAGTACACTAATAAGGTAAGTCAATAAAAGTGATTATCTTTGGCCTTAAGAGGATATTGAGTTGTTTACATCAGTATGTATCAGCATCGCATGATCCCGGAAGGTAATGGGGTTCATCAACCCACTCATGGAACCTATCCGTCCATAGTTACCACGTCGCTATAATCCTCCGTTCGTACAATGCTCTCGAGTTAACCTAGGGTATGGTCAACTGTCAAACCCTAGATGGTCAACTCACTTGAATCTGACTCTGCTGTACAATATTCGAAAACACCTTTTCTGACATTGTTTCTGCTCTAGCCAGAGACTCCTGCGGATCTATTCTAGAGTATTCTCTCTCCAGTTACCTGAGTGCGAACGATCCTTTATTGAACACACAATCACCTTCGAAGGTCTTCTGCTAGACCCGATCCTTGACCATTAGAGATCCCGTGGATAATGATTCGTAGGTCAAGGTCAAAGTCCAGAAGTCCACCGACAAGGTGTCTTTGGTGTCTCAAGTTCAAAGATCAACCACGCCACTGTGACGATGAATCAAGCTGATTGACAGTCAGGTAAATTACCATTCGGCGATTCATGTCGGATCAGTTCAGTGAACTCATTCCCCAATGAGTACCTACAGGTTTATCATTGTGTCTCCACACGAGTAACTAACGAGATCAGTCACCCTCATCATATGAGCTGGAATAACCTGTACTAGTATTACCGGATGTTTGATGTCCTTCTCAAACATCCTACGACTAGGAACAATTGAGAATATGTGTTTATAAGTCATCAGTCTCATTATTATGATCTCATCATAATATGACGACTATTGCACATATTCATGGACTTCATCATGCACGATTATTAATATGCCAATCTACATAATGAATCTAATGCCATTGATTAGTGAACCAGATTGAAATAGGTGCCTTTTGATTGACTTAGAGGACACCTATATCCATCATAACCCACTTCCGGAGCATCAGCATCAAAATCAGATTGCCCCCATCCTGACGAATAGCCAGTCTGAGGATAATCGAGGGCAGCAGTGGAAGATAGAGGATTCGTCCTCTATTTACTCGACAGGCCATCAACCGAGCACTGCCGACCAACCACTACGCCGCATTCTTCGCATACCCAAACCACAATCCGTTACGATTACACTTGTCCCAACACCCGCATACCGTTTACCCACGCCCATTAACCCATCACCACCGCCCACTTTCCTTAAACCCATTACCTCCCACGCCACCACACCTCCATCAAACAACCTACCGCAAGCTAATTACGCACCCCTCATGCAATCCAAACCATTGCTTCGCGTACCATTCCCCACATCATCTACCACCACCACCGCCTATCCAAATACCATACAACCATCCAAACCATTACTCCACGTACCATTCCCCACTTCAACTGCGCCAACCACTTACCACACCACTATCCAACCCTCTAAACCCCTCATTCGCACCATGCCATCATTAACTAACTCCACGCCATCACCTGTATACCAACCATCCACACCATCTAAACCATCCACCAACACCGCGGTGCTCAAGCTGTCACCTACACCTTCCACCAATGAAGAACACACGCTCCGGAGCAGGAGGATATTCAACAAGGTCTTTCCTCAGTCTACTGTCAGAGACAGCCCATCACAACCACCAGAGGAAGCTAATAATGAAGAGAGTGCACCAGGCACTCAATACGACCTGTTGAAACAGTTAGATAGAACACTGACACGAATCTCCGTGCTCAAGTTGATCAAGAGATCCAAGATCCATCAGGAGGCTCTGATGGAATATCTGCAAAAAGTTTTGGTCAACGAAGACGTGCCGGTGGAAAAGATCACCACACCGTTAGTTCCTCAGGGGGACCAGCCCTCTATTACATTCCATACTTCAGAACTAGCACCACCAGTAGCCAGAAGCATGGCTTTGAGCGTTACGGTCAATGTCTGCAAGAAGGCTATAGACGCATACCTGGTTGACACAGGGGCTTTAATCAACATTTTATCACCAAAGACCCTTGAATTGTGTGGTATACCCAAGGAGAAGTGGCTGCCTTCCCCTATTTATGTTACAGCATACGACAATTCTACCCGTTCCCCTCTAGGAATGATTTATTTGAAGATAGAATTAGGCCTTGTTTGTCACAATGAAGTCAAGTTCCACATCTTAGAAATCGATCCTTCCTTGAAGGCTATTTTGGGCCGTCCTTATATTAAAACCCTTGAGGCGATTCTCTCTACGAATCATCAGTGCCTCAAATTTTCCTACAAAGGACGAGTCATTAAAGTTATGAGAATGCCAATCCTTGTTGCTGCTCACTCCTTGAATATCAAGCCAACTCCTCCACCTGGCCGACAACCTTTTTCTGTCGGTATTACAGGTCTACCGTCCTGTGGCTGATCCTTTAAAGGCCGCCACTCTTACTCCTTACCCACTGGATGCCATAAAGCGGGGGAAGTACATGAGTACCCCTGGTTGGAAAATAATGATGAAGGGTAGTTATCAGCCTGGAAAGGGCCTAGGCACGTAATTACAAGGCAGAACCACGCCCCTCTAGGACAACCGAAGGACACCTGGAAATGGCCTAGGCTATAGGCCAAGAAAAGTGAGGCACGACATTATTCAGCAGGACGAAAATGAAGACGGCCAGAAGGTCTGGAAAACAATGTCCACACCGTGTAAAGAAGGCCGGGACCCTTTAACATGGACCTTATACACACATTTCGTCAAGGGGCCCTTGATCAGTTATGATAACACGGTGGCTATCACTTCTTGTTTTGATCTCCATGACATATATGGAAGAGACCTGCCCAGACATTGTTCAGAATTGTTGACGTACCAGTCCTTGGAAGCTCTGCGGCCAATGAAAAGGAGAAAATTTCAAGACCCTGAGTATGAATGGTACCGATGGTTTGACTTGAGGGATCTGTACATTGCACTAAACAGACTATTTCTTGATCCTTCAGAACCAAAGTGGCCACCACAAATTGATGAGCTGATTGAAGGGCCTGGTGCCATCTTTAACAAAAGAATTCTGCTATCTGAAAAAACAGATGAAGGGGAGCCAGATGACCCCTATGAAGCTGGTTATACAACGGATCTTCTTTGGAGGGGAACATATCCTTCTTACATTTTCACACTTCATACTCTATTCCGTACTCTGCTTCTGACCCCGACTTGGTCGCAGGTCATCAGTGAAGATATTCCACGGGTTCCGCCCATCATGATCACCCTGTCCCCACGGGACTTTATCCTTCAACCTCCTCTTGATCTAGAGAGGATTTATGATTTAATCTAGGACATGCTACTATATGATCCCCCTAATCCTTTAGCCTTGGTGCCGCTTCCTCCATCCCATTCTCCTCCTATTCATCTCTATTCTTGTTTTATGATTAATTCATCTTTTCTCCAAAAAAAACGTCAATTTGGCAACTTCCTTCTCCCAGATCCTCACTGAGGAAACTTCCTACTTGTCCAATTGTACCCCATCATGCTGGTCAATTGGTCAAGATTCTCTTCTAGATCTACTCTGCCCCTCCCCTCGGCAGGATTCTCCTGTATTTCCTCATGTATCCCATAATTTTCATCATTCTTCGTCCTCATTAGGTCAGGATAGGGAGTCTAGTGAAGCTAGGGAGTCTAGTTCTAGATAGGTTAATCAGGTTAGGAAGTCTAGGAAATCTAAGGGTAAACAAATTCTAGATAGATACCTCAACGATTTAGCATTTAAATGCCTTTCTTGCTCTATGATCCCTCAGCTGTTAGAGAATCCTATTCAGATGCCAGAAGATTGTGTAGATGATGAGTCAGTCAATGATGGATATGGGGTGAATGAATTGATACACAAAAAAGATCCCATTATTGAAGATGAGGAAGATGACGAGGGCGCGGCTGAAGCATATGCCAGTGGAGTAAAATGATTCGATGAACCCTCAGCTGCTGTAGAAGAGCCCACCAAAGAGATCAATCTAGGGACTGAAGACGAACCTAAGGTTGTCCTCGTTAGCAAAAATCTTTCTAAAATGGATGAGAAGGCAGTGGTCCAAGTTCTTAAGGATTATAAGGACACTTTCGCCTGGAGTTATGAGGACATGCCGGGGTTAGACTCATCAGTAGTGGAGCATCGGTTGACAATAAAGGATGGAGCTAGCCCGATTAAACAGAAGTTAAGGCAATTCCACCCACAAATGGTTTTGAAGATGAAGGAAGAGGTTGATAAGTTACATAAAGCCAAATTTATTAGAGTTGTTCTCTATCCACAATGGGTGGCCAACATAGTCCCAGTCATGAAGAAAGATAGGAAGGTCATAATCTGTATTGACTTCCGAGATTTGAACCGGGCGTGTCCTAAGAATGATTTTCCACTGCCTCACATTGCTGTACTCATCGATAACACAGCTGGCTATGAAACGCTATCATTTATGGATGGATTCTCATGATACAATCAAATCAAATTGGCAAAAGAAGATCAAGAGAAGACATCATTCACTACACCTTGGGGGACATATTGTTATGTCGTCATGCCTTTCGGATTAAAGAACGCTAGAGCCACTTATCAAAGGGTTATGATGGCAATATTTAACGACATGCTGCATATCGATCTAGAAGTGTATGTGGATGACTTGTTAGTGAAATCTAAGACTAAGGCTGAGTACGCCAAAGTTTTGGCAAGAGTATTAGAAAGATCAAGAGAATATCAGTTGAAGATGAACCCCAAGAAATGTGTGTTCGGGGTATCCTCAGGGAAATTACTTGGATTCATTGTCAGTAAACAGGGAATTGAGATCGATCCCGACAAGGCAAAGGCTATTAGAGAAATGCCACCTCCCAAAAACTTGAAAGAGTTAAGAAGATTGATCGGGAGGTTGCAGTTTATTCGCCGATTTATCTCCCAGCATTCACAAAGGTGTAAGCCGTTCTACGAGCTTACCAAGGCGGGAGTCAAATTCGATTGGGACGATAAGTGTCAGGAGGCATTTGATGGATTGAAGAATTATCTGGCAAGTCCTCATGTTTTGAGACCACTATCTACGGGCAAACCATTGATACTATATATTTCTGTCCTAGATGATGCGGTGGGGCCTGTCCTGGCACAAGAGGATGAAGAAGGAAAGGAGAGGGCAGCCTACTATCTCTCTAAACTTCTCAACCCCACTGAACAGAGATACACAGCGATGGAGAAAACATGTGCAACACTTGTATGGGTGGTTCAGAAATTGAAGCATTACTTTCTAGCCCATGAAGTTCATCTCATCGCTAGGATGAATCCGATCAAGTTTCTCCTTGAGAAATCTGTCCTTACTGATAGGTTAGCACGATGGCAAAGCTTTCTATCTCAATTTGATATCACTTACATTCAAAGAAAGCGATCAAAGGCTACACCAACGCAGAACATCTTGCTCATCATCCACTTCCTCGTTTTGATCCAGTCCGATCGGAGTTTCCGGATGTGGAACTGATGTCCATAGACCGAATCAAAGATGATATGTGGACTCTGCATTTTGACGGAGCTCTAAATTCCCATGGAAAGGGTATCGGCATTGTTCTATTATCACCTGAAGGTGTCACCATTCCACAAGCCCTTCACCTTGACTTTCCGGTCACTAACAATATAGCTGAATACGAGGCACTCCTTGTTGACCTCGAGGCTGCTCATCTCCATAGTGCCACCAAACTCAGAATTGTGGGTGATAGCCAATTGACTCTTCGCCAGGTGTTAACCAAATATCGAACTCTTGATCCCAAGCTCAAGCCTTATCAAGAACTCACTTCTGCTTATGCTAAGATTTTCAATAATTGATCTTCATCCATGTTCCTCGAAATCAGAACATCTTAGCTGACGCTCTAACTTCCCTTGCATCTTGCCTCGATTTTCCAATCAGCAGACAATACGAGTCGATCATTGTTCATAGGCGTCTTTCACCTGCCGTGAAAGACCCTTCATTCCTTAGGACTAAGGAGAAGTTGCTGAAGAAAGTCAGAGATGGAGATATTGTGGAAAGGCGAGAGATAATGTTATTTGAATTACAAGAAGAGATGAATGATGAAGAGAAACCATGATACTATTGTTAGTCTTAAGTGGCCTATAAGCCAATCTGACTTTGTAATCTCATTCATTTATTAATATAATGGCATAATATTCATTATGTGTAAATCGTATTAATTATCGTCTCATAATGAAGTCCGTGAATATGTGCTATAGTGATCAGATTATGATGAGATCATACTAATGAGACTGATCACTTAAACACATATATTCTTAATCGTTCCTAGTCGGAGGATATCCGAGAAGGATATCGGATATCCAGTTAGACTAGTACATATTACTCCTGCTCATATGATGAGGGTGATTGATCTCATAAATCACTTGTGTTGAGACACTAAGGCGAATCTATAGGTGCTCATTGGAGAATGAGTTCACTAAACTGATCCGATTCGAATCACTTTAGGCAGGTTTGTTGTGCTATCCACAAGGCCTGTTTAATTGGGAGGAGAACTATGGCTATGGCATTAGATGCCTATATGATCGGGGTAGAGGAACCATGTAGCTTTGTTGTGCTATCCACAAGGGCTGCATACAAATCTATGCTCATCGCATAACGATGGTTAGCTTAGAACAGAATTAGTGGTTTATTGTGCTATCTACAAGGCCATTAAATCTTTGGGGACCAAAGCTATGATCAGATATTGCAAGGAGTTGCAAGTCCCATAAGTTGGGTGCTCTTTGATTGTGTTACAGTTTGTTGTGCTATCCATAAGGTTGTACTGCAAGTCATCGAGATTCTAATCCCCATTAGGAGATTGTCGGCATCTCCCATTCTGTGTAACTGAGGGTTATACAGTCCGTCGAAAATTAATGGGAGTTAAAATTTGAACAAAAGACCATGTCTTGTTTTAAAAATTAATAATTGAACATCTGCTGAATAGATTTCACTTATCTCCTATAGAGAATTATGTCATCGAATAACCCACTCCGTGGCATACTTGATGTCAAACTTATGACTAGCCTGAACTACTCGGATGAGCTCAGAAACCTGAAAAGTGTCTTCAGACTTGAGCACATTGCCTATGTCTTTGGAGCTGATCCTTCGGCTGAACCGGCATTGGATGTCCTAGACGCAAAGATGATAGCTGATGATAAAAGATCGAAGGACAAAGACAAAGGAGTAGTAAAAGGTTACTGTTTTTACTGTAAGCAGTAGAGTCACTAGAAGAGGAACTGCAAGGAGTTCCTCAACAATAAAGCTCATGAAAAGTTGAAGCTCTCTGAAGCTTCAGATATCTATATGTTAGATATCAAATTGTAAGTTTAAGATTCCACATCTTGGGTATTAGATACCGGATGTGCTTCTCATATCTTCCATATATGCAGATACTGACAAGTAAGCGCAAGCTGAGACAAGGCGAGGTGGAATTGAGGCTAAGATTGTTGTTCGAACAACAAACCTCAGGCTTCCATTAGGAGATGTCTTACTATTAGAAGATTGTTATTATGTTCCTAGCATAATAAAGAACATCATATCAGTATCTTGTTTGGACAAGATTGGATATAGGTTGACGATTGAACATAGAAGTTGTTCGATTTGTTATGGTAATAAATCAATAGCTTCGGCATCTTTAGTCAACGGACTATATCTTTTAGATGTTTCTTATTACAATCATCACATTGATAATGTTCTTAAGAAGAGCAAGAATTGTGTGAACCAAGCCTACATGTGGCATTGTAGACTTGGGCACATTGGTGAAAGCAGGTTGCAAAAGTTGCACAAGCATGGTTATTTAACAGCATTTGATTATGAATCGTTTACGACATGTGAATCCTACCTTATGGGAAAGATGGCGAAATCTCCATTTACTGGACATGGAGAACGTGCCAAGGACATTCTGGAACTAATACATTCAAATGTATGTGGTCCAATATCTACCCAAGCCAAAGGTGGCTTATCATACTTCATCACGTTCACCGACGACTTCTCAAGGTTCGGCTATGTGTACTCAATGAAGTACAAGTCGGAAGCATTTGAGAAGTTTAAGGAGCTCAAGAATGAGGTAGAGAAGCAGTTAGGAAAGAGTATTAAAGCTCTTCGATCAGATCGAGGAGGAGAATACTTAAGTACTAATTTCACACAATTCTTGAAGGATAATGGTATCCTTTCTCAGCTAACCCCTCCATATACACTACAGATGAATGGTGTATCAGAAAGGAGGAATCGCACCTTGTTGGACATGGTACGATCCATGATGAGCCTTTCGGGATTACCAGTGTCCCTTTGGGGATATGCACTAGAGTCAGCAGCATACCTACTGAACAGAGTACTCAGCAAGTCTGTGACATCTACTCCATATGAGATATGGAAAGGCAGAAAACTAGAATTTAAACATATTAAAGTCTGGGGTTGTCCTGCTCTTGTAAAGAGGCATGATCCAGACAAGCTAGAATCACGAACTGATAAATGCAGATTTGTGGGATATCCAAAGGAAACCTTTGGATACTAATTTTACCATCGTGGTTAATAAAAGGTGTTTGTCGCCAAGAAAGTTGTCTTCCTGGAAGAGGAATACCTTCTCCAAGAGGACAGTGGGAGTAAAATAGTACTGGAAGAGGTTCCAGATCCCCAAACAGTTGCATTATCATCAGATGAGATATCAGTTCCTGAATCTGTTCAGTTACACACAGATGAGCCTCGTAGATCTGCTAGAGTACCTAGACTGCCCGAACGATATGTGGGACATATCGCTGAGGATGAGTCTAAGGTAGAATATAATGAGGATGATGATCCTAAAACCTACTAGGAGGCCATAGAAGGCCCAAAAGCCGGGAAATGGCGAGAAGCCATGAACTCAGAAATCCAGTCCATGTACACCAACCAAGTTTGGAACTTGGAGGACTTGCCCGAGGGTATTATACCCATCGGATGCAAGTGGATCTTTAATAGAAAGATCGGTGCTGATGGACGGATCGATACTTATAAGGCAAGGTTGGTGGCAAAGGGACATCGTCAAAGGAAAGGAATTGACTATGACGAGACTTTCTCACTCGTTGCCATGATAAAATCGATCAGAGTTCTACTCGCCATTGCTGCACACCTTGATTACGAGATATGGCAGATGGATGTGAATACCGCCTTCCTCAATGGTAACCTTGAGGAAGAGGTGTATATGATATAACCAGAAGGTTTTGTTAGTTTTAGGTGGCCTACAAGCCAATCTGACTATGTAAATCTCGTTCATTTATTAATATAATGGCATAATATTCATTATGTGTAAATCGCATTAATTATCATTTCATAATGAAGTCCGTGAATATGTGCTATAGTGATCAGATTATGATGCGATCATACTAATGAGACTGATCAGTTAAACACACATATTCTTAATTGTTCCTAGTCGGAGGATATCCGAGAAGGACATCGGATATCCGGTTAGACTAGTACAGATTACTCCTGCTCATACGATGAGGGTGACTGATCTCATAAGTCCCTTGTGTGGAGACACTAAGGCGAATCTGTAGGTGCTCATTGGAGAATGAGTTCACTGAACTGATCCGACTGAATCGCTGGATGGTATTGTACCTCACTGTCAACCAGCTTGATTCTATTGTCGCAGTTGCGTAGATGGTCCTCGGACCTGAGACACCAAGGACACCTTGGCGGTGGACTTCTATGCTTTGACCTTGGTTTACGAATCTCTAGCCACGGGATTCTAATACGCTAAGGATTGGGTACAGCGGAATACCGTCGAAAGGAATTGTGTGTCAATAAGGAATCATTCGCTCTCGGTACTTAGAGAGAGAATGCTCTAGGAAGGATGCGCGGAATTCCCTGGCCAGGGCGGACGATAATATCGAGAAAGGAGTTTTCCGATATTCATCAGCGACATCCAATCCAAGTGAGTCGACCGGTTAGAGTTTGACAGCACGCCATATCCTGAGTTGACTCGAGAACATTATACGAATGAAGGATTATATCCACGCGGTAACTGTCGGCGGAAAGGTTCCAAGAGTGGGTTACCTAACCCCGATACCTTCCGGGTTTACGCGGTGTTGCTTGGGACCCAACATGATCGGAGGCCCAGTCGAATTCGATGTATGACATCAATTCGATTGATTAATTAATTAATAAAGAGTTATTAATTGATTAACAAAGCTAGTAAGGAGTTATTGGGCTTATTGGGTTATTAACCGGACTGGTAATTGGGCCTAGAGGGTCACACGCAAATGATTCTCAAGGCGATGGATAAATAAGTGGGTTTTATATAAACCGGGGGTTTTTATGAAAAACCGCGCGGTTAGTATAAAACATAGTGAACGGGCTGAGCAGGCCAAGCTGCTGCTAACCCTAGCCGCCCCTCCTCAGTTTCTCTCTCTCTCTGGCGTCCAGACAGATCCAGATCTGCTCCGCCGCTTCTCTTAATCCCGTTCGACGGGAAATCGTCCGCGCGTTGCGGCGATTGTTGCGGCGACCGGCGGAGGTTTTGTGGGCTGCGAAGAACGAGGAACGCGAGGATATCCATCGCGGGGAGGATCGCGTGGACTTCGCTAGACGCTGGGCGCTTGCGCGGCTTGCGGTGTCGCACCGACGGAACCAAACGGTTGCGGATTCGAATCCGCACACGGTGTGAACTTCGATTATCCGATAATCGATTTTAGTTTTTCGAAACGTGAATGGATCACTATTTATTATTTTATTTTCCGCTGCGTGAGCGATCCGGAGAAACCCCAACAATGGTATCAAAGCCAGGTTCCACTGTTTCTCGTCCCGTTTCGGTCTCCGAATTAATTTTTTCTTGAGTTATTCCATGCGCTGAATCCGATTAAAATGACGGAATAGTGTTCATAAGATGAACACAAATAATTTGATTATTTTTCTGTGATTTTTCAGATTTTATTTGGGGTTTTCGGAGTTCGTCATGAGATGATGAACCGAGGTATTTTGGCGGCTTCATACATGCCTCCCAAGCGTTGGGATGGCGGTTTATATCTCTGGATCTCTTGGTGATATTCACCACTACACACCCGGCATGATAGCTGGCGCAAAGGTGGCTTTGAAGAGCTGCAAAATCGAGCCCAAAGTCGGGTTTTTGAAACCTGAAAAACCAGATTTTGGTTTTTGGGGCTTTGACTGCTCCCCAATCACCGGTAACCGGCGGCCCTGCTGGCGCCGGGCACGTCGCCGGTGCCGGGGCATCGCCGGCCGGGGCCGGGCAGGGCCGGGGGCGGCCGCTGGCGCCGCCTGCAACTCCTACCGCCGCCGCCCACCTGCGGGTTAGGGTTTGCAGGGGATAGGCGTAGGGTAGAAGATGGGCCGGGTTGAACCGGTGCTGGGAGCCCGGTCCCGTGCCGGTTGGACCGGCAGGGCCGGGTCCTGGGGCTGGCTGAGCCAGGCCTGGTCCTGGCGCCCCTGGCCCGAGCCCTGGCTCGGCCAGGGCCCAAGCCCAGGGCTCAGCCCATTCGGCTGGACCAACCCCACCCTATTTTCCAATTTTAAAACCCCTAATGCCCATTTAAAATGTGAATAAAACTTGAATTTAATTTAAAATTCAAAATTTGTTTTGAAATTTTAAATTACTACTCAACTTTATTTAATTGGGCTTGTATTTAATGATTTTGAATCATTATGTTAATTAAGGATTTATTAATTAGCAATTAGTTGTGGATTAATTGAGGTTAATATTAGTTTAAGTGTTAAATTAATTATTGACCTTAATATATCTAATTTTATGAGTTAAAATTAGTGGTTGATAATTATTAATCTAATTGTTAGATTATTAATTATTAATACATCTAATTGTTAATTATTCATTTGAGTTAGTTATTAATTTAATTGTTAAATTAATAATTAACTTAAATGACTTATTTAAATGTTAAATTGGCAGTCCTTAATTAATTATTGTTAGTCATTAATTTAATAGTTAAATTAATGATAACTTTAATTATTTAATCTAAGAGTTAGATTAATTGATTATTAATTACTTAGTGTTAATTATTAGTTTAAAAGTTAAATTAATAATTAACATTAATTGGCTAATCTAAGTGTTAGATTAGTAGTTAGTAATTAATCTGGTTGATTATTAATTTAAGTGTTAAATTGTTAATTAACTTTGATAGACTAGTCTAAGAGTTAGATTGGTCATTAATAGTCTAATTGTTAGATTATTAGTGGGATTTAATCTAAGTGTTAGATTATTAGAAATGTTCTAATTTGCATGGAATAATCTGGAATTATTAATTTGGAGTGTGTGCGCATGTAATGTATGTTTAATGCTTTTAAATTTTGATATAATTGCATCTTAAGTTAATAAAATGAGTTTTCGAAATTCAAATACCAATTTTGATTGGATCCCAGCTTTTTGAAAGCCGAAAATTATTTATTTTGAAAACTCTTTTGTTTTAGTCATGTGATGCGCTGAATCATGTGTGGGATGTTTAAAATACACCGTGGTCATGGATATACACTTAATTTAATTGTTCATGTGATGAATGATGTGTTTGTGTGGATCGTGGATGAATGATGATTGTTTATTAATTGTTAATAAATAGAGGTATACGCACCTCTCTCTCTCATACTCCGATGTATTTCTACCTCCTTCTCTCTCTTGTACTCGCCATAAGGCTCTCTTCTAAGTACATGTAATTCTAGAATTAATGTAATCTGATCGAGACAACCAAGGAAGGAGCGAGGACGATCCACAACTGCAACTAGGAAGGCGAAAAGATGAAGATCCTTTGCCTATGTGTTTGCAGGTTTATCTAATGTAAATGTTATGTTAGATTGTGTATGCGTTTAACTGTTGGCTCCAGTCAAACCCACTGTGCTATCCATGACCACACTAATAACATGTATGAGATGCATTTATTTCTTTTGATTATGAATCAAAGAAGGTTATAGTATTTAGTAAATATATATGATATATTTATATACTATCACCTAGGAGAGACCAAGATAAAAGTTATCTAAATATCCTCAGATAAACTCTAAGCCGTAACTCAAGTAGTTGAGAACTTACCGCGTGGTCCACCATCGTTATAGTCATAGGATTCGAATCACTTTAAGCAAGTTTGTTGTGCTATCCATAAGGCCGGCTTAATTGGGAGGATAAACTGTGGCTATGGCATTAGATGCCTATAGATCGGGGTAGAGGAACCATGTAGCTTTGTTGTACTATCCACAAGGGATGATTAGCTTAGACCAGAATTAATGGTTTGTTGTGCTATCCACAAGATCATTAAATCTCTGGGGACCGAAGCTATGATCAGATATTGCAAGGAGTTGCAAGTCCCATGAGTTGGGTGCTCTTTGATTGTATTACAGTTTGTTGTGCTATCCACAAGGCTATAGTGCAAGTCATTGAGATTCTGATCTCCACTAGGAGACTATCGGCGTCTCCCATTCTGTATAACTGAGGGTTATACAGTCCGTCGAAAATTAGTGGGAGTTAAACTTGAACAAAAGACCATGTCTTGTTTTAGAATTAATAATTGAACATTTGCTAAATAGATTTTACTTATCTCATGTAGGGAACTATGTTGTCGAATAACTCACTCCGTGGCATACTTGATGCCCTTTTGACTTACCTGATCTACTCGGATTGGTTCAGAAATCTGAAGAATGTCTTCAGATCTAAGCACAATAACTTTGTCCCTGGAGCTGATACTCTTGCTGAATCGGCATCGGATGCCCTTGAAGCAGAGATGATAGCTAACGATAAAAGATCGAAGGACAAAGGCAAAAGAGTAGTGAAGGATGACTGTTTCTATTATAAGCAGTATGGTCACTGGAAGAGGAACTGCAAGGAGTTCCTTAACGATAAAGCTCATGGAAGAGTGAAGCTGTCTGAAGCTTTAGATATCTATATGATAGATATCAACTTATCAGTTAGAGATTCCACATCTTGGGTATTAGATACCGGATGTGCTTCTCATATCTGCCATGATGTGCAGATGCTGACAAGTAAGCGCAAGCTGAGACAAGGTAAGGTGGAATTGAGGCTAGGAAACGACGCAAAAGTTGTGGCGATTGCTGTTTGGACAGCAAACCTCAAGCTTCCATCGGGAGACACCTTACTATTAGAAGATTGTTATTATATTCCTAGCATAATAAAGAACATCATATCAATATCTTGTTTGGACAAGATAGGATATAGGTTGACTATTGAGAATAGAAGTTGTTCGATTTATTATGGTAATAAATCAATAGCTTCAGCATCTTTAGTCAACGGTCTATATCTATTAGATGTTTCTTATTACAATCTTCAAATAGATAATGCTCTTAAGAAGAGCAAGAATTGTGTGAACCAGGCCTACATGTGGCATTGTAGACTTGGGCACATTGGCGAAAGCAGGTTGCAAAAGTTGCACAAGCATGGTTATTTAACAGCATTCGATTATGAATCGTTTGCAACATGTGAATCATGCCTTATGGGAAAGATGGCAAAATCTCCATTTACTGGACATGGAGAACGAGCCAAGGATATTCTGGAACTAATACATTCGGATGTATGTGGTCCCATGTCCACCCAAGCCAAAGGTGGCTTTTCATACTTCATCACGTTCACCGAGGACTTCTCAAGATTCGGCTATGTGTACTTAATGAAGTACAAGTCGGAAGCGTTTGAGAAGTTCAAGGAGTTCAAGAATGAGGTAGAGAAGTAGTTAGGAAAGAGTATTAAAGCTCTTCGATCAGATCGAGGAGGAGAATACTTGAGTACTAACTTTACACAATTCTTAAAGGATAATGGTATCCTTTCGCAGGTGACCCCTCCATATACACCACAGATGAATGGTGTATCATAAAGGAGGAATCGCACCTTGTTGGACATGATGCGATCCATGATGAGCTTTTCGGGATTACCAGTGTCCCTCTGGGGTATGCTCTAGAGTCAGCAGCATACCTACTGAACAGAGTACCCAGCAAGTATGTGGCCTCTACTCCATATGAGATATGGAAAGGCAGGAAACCAGAATTTAAACATGTTAAAGTCTAGGGTTGTCCTGCTCATGTAAAGAGGCATGATCCAGACAAGCTGGAATCACGAACTGATAAATGCAGGTTTGTGGGATATCCAAAGGAAACCTTTGGATACTATTTTTTCCATCCTGGTGAACAAATGGTGTTTGTCGCCAAGAAAGCTGTCTTCCTACAAGAGGAATACCTTTTCCAGGAGGACAGTGGGAGTAAAATAGTACTGGAGGAGGTTCCAGATCCCCAAACAGCTGCATTATCATCAGATGAGATATCAGTTCCTGAATCTGTTCAGGTACACACACATAAGCCTCGTAGATCTGGTAGAGTACCTAGGCTGCCCGAATGATATGTGAGACATATTGTTGAAGGTGAGTCTAAGGTAGAATATAATGAGGATGATGATCCTAAAACCTACCAGGAGGCCATAGAAGGCCCAGAAGCCGGAAAATAGTGAGAAGCCATGAACTCAGAAATCCAGTCCATGTACACCAACCAAGTTTGGAACTTGGAGGACTTGCCCGAGGGTATTGTACCCATCGGTTGCAAGTGGATCTTTAAGAGAAAGATCGGTGCTGATGGACGGATCGACACTTATAAGGCAAGGTTGGTGGCAAAGGGATATCGTCAAAGGCAAGTAATTGACTATGACGAGACTTTCTCACCAGTTGCCATGATAAAGTCGATCAGAGTTCTGTTCGCCATTGCTGCATATTTTGATTATGAAATCTGGCAGATGGATGTAAAGACTGCCTTCTTCAATGGTAACCTTGAGGAAGAGGTGTATATGATACAACCAGAAGGTTTCACATTCAAAGAATCTCCAGATAAAGTGTGCAAGCTTCAGAGGTCTATTTATAGACTGAAGCAGGCTTCCCGGAGCTAGAACATAAGATTTGACGACGCTGTCAAGTCTTATGACTTCAGTAAGAATGAAGATGAGCCTTGTGTGTACAAGAAGACCAGTGTGAGTGCAGTCACTTTTCTAGTTCTTTACATAGATGACATACTACTCATTGGGAATGATGTAGCTATGATATCATCAGTAAAGATCTGGCTGTCGAAAAACTTCTCCATGAAGGATTTGGGAGAAGCATCTTACGTATTGGGAATACGGATCTATAAAGATAGATCAAAGAGGATGCTTGGAATAACCCAATCCTTGTACAT
The DNA here is from genome assembly GCA_030544215.1 of Zantedeschia hybrid cultivar. Classification (NCBI taxonomy): domain Eukaryota; kingdom Viridiplantae; phylum Streptophyta; class Magnoliopsida; order Alismatales; family Araceae; genus Zantedeschia; species Zantedeschia hybrid cultivar. The sequence goes on from JARZZO010000009.1 coordinate 51,796,756, forward strand.
TGATACCACAGTCAAAAGGTTTGGCATGGAAAATTCTAAGAGAGGTCTCATACCGATGAGACATGGAATTAGTCTCTCAAAGGAGCAGTCTCCTAAGACTCCTGATGAGAGGGCATTCATGGATAGGATACCCTATGTCTCTGCCATATGATCTATCATGTATGCCATGCTATGTACACGGCCTGATGTTGCATTTGCTCTAAGTGTTACGAGCAGATTTCAGGTTGATCCAGACGAAGAGCACTGGAAGGCAGTGAAATGTATCCTTAAGTACTTGAGAAGAACTAACAATATGTTTCTGCTATATGGAGGAGGTGGCTTGAAACTGCGAGGCTTTTTTTACTCGAGTTCCCAGTCAGATCCAGATGATAGTAAGTCTACATCTGGATTCGTGTTTACTTTGACGAAGGCGCAGTGTGCTGGAAGAGTTCCAAGCAAGTAACCACAGCAGATTCGACGACAGAAGCTGAATACATCGCTGCAGCTTAAGCCGCCAAGGCAGCAGTGTGGTTGAAGAAATTCATCACCGACCTCGGCGTAGTTCCCAGCATCTCTAAACCTGTTCCGCTGTTGTATGACAACAATGGAGCGATTGCGCAAGCGAAAAAGCCGCGGTCTCATTAGAAGTCGAAGCATATTCTGAGGCGCTTTCATCTTATCAGAGAGATCATATCCAGAGGAGATGTAGTGGTGGAAAGAGTTCCATCGGTCGACAATGTAGCAGATCCACTGACATAGCCGTTGGCTTAAATTGTGTTTGAGCGTCACCTAGAATCTATAGGCTTACTGTATAAAGATCATTGGCTTTAGTCCAAGTAGGATATTGTTAGTCTTAGGTGGCCTACAAGCCAATCTGACTTTGTAATCTCGTTCATTTATTAATATAAGGACATAATATTCTTTGTGTGTAAATCGTATTAATTATCGTCTCATAATGAAGTCCGTGAATATGTGCTATAGTGATCCGATTATGATGAGATCATACTAATAAAATTGATCACTTAAACACATATTCTTAATCGTTCCTAGTCGAAGGATATCCAAGAAGGACTTCGAATATCCGGTTAGACTAGTACAGATTACTCCTGCTCATATGATGAGGGTGAATGATCTCATAAATCACTTGTGTGGAGACACTAAGGCGAATATGTAGGTGCTCATTGGAGAATGAGTTCACTGAACTGATCCGACTGAATCGCTGGATGGTTCTGTACCTTACTGTTAACCAACTTGATTCTATTGTCGCAGTTGCGTGGATGGTCCTCGGACCTGAGACACCAAGGACACCTTGACGGTGGACTTCTAAGCTTTGACCTTGGTTTATGAATCTCTAGCCACGGGATTCTAAACAGCCAAGGATTGGGTACAGCGGAACACCGTCGAAGGGAATTGTGTGTCAATAAGGAATCATTCGCTCTCGGTACTTAGAGAGAGAATGCTTTAGGAAGTATGCGTAGAAGTCCCTGGCCAGGGCGGACGATAATATTGGGAAAGGAGTTTTCCGATATTCTTCAGCGGCATCTAATCCAAGTGAGTCGACCGGTTAGGGTTTGACAGCACGCCATACCCTGAGTTGACTCGAGAGCATTGTACGAATGAAGGATTATATCCACGCGGTAACTGTCGGCGGAAAGGTTCCAAGAGTAGGTTACTTAATCCCGATACCTTTCGGGTTCACACGGTGTTGCTTGACACCCAACGTGATCGGAGGCCCGGTTGAATTCGATGTGTGACATCAATTCGATTGATTAATTAATTAATAAAGAGTTATTAATTTATTAATAAAGCCAGTAAGGAGTTACTAGGCTTATTGGGCTATTAATCAGACTGGTAATTGGGTCTAGAGGGTCACACGCAAATGATTCTCAAGGCGATGGATAAATAAGTGGGTTTTATACAAATCGGGGGTTTTTATGAAAAACCGCGCGGTTAGTATAAATATAGCAAACGGACTGAGCAAGCCAAGCTGCTACTAACCCTAGCCGCCCCTCCTCTGTTTCTCTCTCTCTCTGGCGTCCCAGACAGATCCGGATCTACTCTGCCGCTTCTCCGACTCCCGTTCGACGGGAAATCGTCCGCGCGTTGCGGCGATCGTTGCGGCGACCGTCGAAGGTTTTGTGGGCTGCGAAGAATGAGGAACGCGAAGATATCCGTCACGAGGAGGATCGCATGGACTCCACTTGAGGCCGGGCGCTTGCGCGGCTTGCAGTGGCGCACCAACGGAACCGAACGGTTGCGGATTTAAATCCGCACACGGTAAGACTTCGATAATCCAATTATCGTATTTTTAGATTTTTCGAAACGGGAACAGATCTCCGTTTTTCCGCTGCGCGGGAGATCCGGAGAAACCCGAGAACCCAACAACTATGAAATTGCCAAATATTGTGAAGATCAATCATATCCTGAAGAAGCCACAGCTGAGGAGAAAAGGGCTATCAGGAGAGTTGCTCATAGATACACTCTAGTTGGGGGAGCACTATATAAAAAAGGTTTTGATAGAGTTCTTTTAAGATGTTTAGACGAGGATGAGGTTTGGAAGATCATGGAAGGAGCTCATGCTGGAGTTTGTGGTGGCCATATTAATGGACAAATGCTAGCAAAGAAGATTCTTAGACAAGGATACTATTGGCCAACCATGGAAGAAGATTGTGTAGGATATGTCCGTAGGTGTGCCAAGTGTCAACTTCACGCCAATAAGATCCATTTTCCTGCATCTTTACTCCATCTTGTTTCCTCCCCATGGCCTTTCTCCATGTAGGCTTTCGATGTCATTGGACTCCTTGGCAATCCTGATTCCGGCATTAAGCAAAAGTCCTTCATTCTTACGGCAACGGAATACTTCACCAAGTGGACGGAAGCCGAAGCATACACGGAAGTCAAAGCATCAACTGTCTACAAATTCATCATCAAGAACATCATCACAAGATTTAGAATTCCAAGCACCATCGTCATCGATAATGGACCACAGTTCGTGTCACAAGAACTGAAGGACCTCTGCAACAGGTACAAAATTACATTGCATCATTCGTCTCCATATTATCCTCAAGGCAATAGCCAAGCAGAGGCAGCTAACAAGACTTTGATAAAAATCATCAAAAAGACGTGCAAGTCTAATAAATTCACAGACTGGCTAGAAAAATTGATTGAGACTCTATAGGCCTACTAAACTTCAATCCGCACGCCGACCGGGCAAACTCTGTATTCCTTAACATTTGGAATGGAGGCGGTAGTTCCATATGAGATCCTTATACCGTCATTAAGAGTATAGTTGAATAAGGAATTCTCCATTGATGAGCATCGCTCAGCACTCCTTGCTCAACTGGAACTCTTAGACGAGAAAAGATGGTCAGCTGTTAATCATGCAAGAGTATATCATAATAGATTAACACGTTTTTATCAAAATAAAGTCATCGAACGTAAGTTCAAAGTTGGTGAAATGGTCGTCAAAAGAATCTTTGTAAAACCTAGTGGTCTGCATTCTAAGCTCCAACCCAATTGGAAAGGACCTTATGTCATATCGCATGCTTTTCCTGGTAACGCTTACCATCTAGTTAATGCAGAAGGGAAAGAGTTAACTCACCCGTGGAATGGACTGTATCTTAAGAAATACCACCCTTAGGTTAAAAAGTCGATCAGCACAGTGCAAAGACCAGTGGAATCAAAAAATTTAGAAACTCAAATTCCCTTATCAGTCTGGATAATTTAATTCAAACACATTACTATACATACTGACACGTTTGATTCATAAGTAACGAAAGATGTGAAGTCCGAAGGAATAACGAAAGCTTGACTGAGGGTGTAAAGTGCAAATCATTCTTTTTTTAAAAAAAAAATCTGTTTTTACTCTCGGCTCACGATGACGGAACAAGGCTTAGAATAGACTACCAAGAATACCCGCCATCTTAGTAGGAGGCCGCCAAAAAAAAAGGGGGGGGGGGGAGATCCGTCCTATGAAAAGAAAAAGAAAAAAGCAAAAGGCAAAAGCCATATATCAAATCAAAAGGCCATTACACTACAAACGTTACATCAAGGCCATGAAGTGAAATAAAAGGGAACGCAAGGTCGATAAATATTCCGGAAAGAAAGTGACCGAACCCCAACAGATATTAGGGTAAGAAAGGGACATCTTTTTGAGTCTCCGGAACCTTCTCGTAGGCTTTCTAAACAAATTCTTCATTTCTCTCTAAAGAGGCGTACTCCAAGCTTAAAGAACGGCCTAGATTGACTAAGGCTCAGACCATCGAATGGGATCAAAAATAAAAACACAAGTTCAAGCACGATGAGTCTAAGTTAGATTATTGAAGAACAATTTGGGAATTAAGTCAATAGATGGATATGTTATTTTGATTTGAGTACCATGCTGGTCTTTTAGTTTGCACATTATTCCCAAAATCCAAAAAAAATATGCATATTTCAAAATCCAAAAAAATACATATTCCCAAAATCCAAAAAAAAGTACATATTTCAAAATTCAAAAAAAGTACATATTTCAAAATCCAAAAAATATATATATACATATCCCAAAATCCAAAAAAAACACATATTTCAAAATCCAAGAAAAAAGTACATATCTCAAAATCCAAATCCAAAGAAAAGATAGATATGTCGAAATCCAAAAAAATATACATGTTCCAAAACCCAAACAAAATGAATATTTCAAAAAATCAAAAAAATATCTCAATTAGCATCTGTTTGTAGCATTTGGTGTGCTTCATTCCTTTATTTTCAGCGAGCATCTGCATGCTTGTATGTTGCATCTTACTCCGTTATTTTCTTCAGTTTAATTATTATTTCCTTTGTTAATAAAGGCTATGCCCCTTGACCCTTCTACTAAGGATAAGATCAAGTAGTCGGTTACTCAACTGGGCAAGAGGCTAAGCCTAAATAGATACTTAACTTGTTTACTGAGTCATGAACAAGGTACAGGGTTAAAGACAAAAGGCACAAAGTTGAAGGCAAAAGTTTCATATATATATCAAAATGTGTTTTTGTACAGGATTCACAAAAAGAAGAAAAGTACATAAGTAGCCCTTACGGCTGACTCTCCCCAGCCCATTCATCGAATTGGCTCTGAGCCTCATCAGGAGCATCCGGTGCCGGTCCTCAGCTAGGCGGAGGAGGAGGCCCCATCAGACTCGGTCTAGCTTGGCCCGATGATATGGCCACGCTCGCGGTGAACGCACTCCCATGCCCCTTTTCCTGTGCTCGCTAGCGGGCACGTCGGTAACGCTCCTCCATGCTGCGTCGCTTATGCTCCGCAACGCCAAGCTGGACTCGAAGGGCGGTCATCTCAGCATTGACCCACTGCCACTCCTGTCGCTCCCGCTCCCGGTCCTCAGTAAGTATCTCCAGACGAGTCTGGAGACATGTAAGCTCTCGAGGAAGATCGTCGCTGGAGAGGCGTGCCAGCTGCTCCTCCAAAGCCCTGATGCGGGCAGCATCGGCCTCAGCACGAGCAGCCGTTGCACGAGAATGCTCTAACTCCGCCTCAGCCCTCTAAAGGGCCTCCTGAAGCTCAGCGACCTACAAGATGAGACACTGTCAGTTCAAGATAATCAAGTAAATCAAGTTCAACAATGGAAGAAGAAGGATGTAACCTACTCGAGTAGCCCGATCCTCCTCCGCGAGAGAGGCTCGGTGGATGGCAGAGGCGAGCTGACTCTGGAGGTTAGCAAGGGCAGCCTCATGAGCAGCTGCGTATGAAGAAGATGAGGTTCTATATGAAGGGGGAGCCACTTGGGTATAGACAGCTCGCTACACCAAAAGACTAACTGTCAATGGCTAATCGTCAAAACAAGTTAATTCATTAAAATGTTCATACATACATACATACATACCAAGTCAAAAAGTTCCTTCTGAACCTGTTCCAACTGGGCCTCGACGTCCTGAAGGCGGGCCCGAAGGTCGATGATGACCGCGTCTTGCGCATCCTTCATATCATACATACACACATTCATTCACAAATATAAACAAAGATAATAATAAAATGAAAGAAGCATGAATCATACTTACATCGAGAGGTCGGAGGAGCCACAGCTGATCGGCGTAATGTGTCCGGTACTGTTGGAGATAGGCTGCGCTATCCTCCGCATGTGACTCAACCTGGACACCCCGGCGGTGCCAATCCTCGTACTGCTCCAGGAACTTGGCACACCAATCCGTGAGGGCCTGCTTGCCCCTCATGCTCCTTCCGACACCCTTCGGGACCTCCTTGTCCAACCACTCCTGGTGGAGGCCCAGTGTCCTCATCACGAGCCGGAGGCGGAGGGGTTCGATTTCATTAAGACAGTGTACCCACATCTGTCTTCCGAACCTCCTCCGACCAGCCATCACCCACGGCTGGCCCTCTTCACCCATGCCCAAGTACGAGCGCCAAATCACCTGCATATAGGTTAGATGCATTCATATGAATAAATTTTATTTAATTAAATGAAACATTGCATTTAATAAAAATAGACAATTAAAAGACTTACTAGGAGCTCCGGGTAATCAAGGAATTGACGGCGGAGGGCCGTCAGCTGGTGATGCTGCAGGGCTGTGTCCACGATCGGCTGCCAATGGCGAGCCAACGAGACAGCGTCCGGCCTCACGATCCTCGCTCGGCCAAGCGGGAAGTAGTAGTAGCTCCACACCTGCATACATAAACATGTAAGTTAGAAAAGCATCATATCATTGCATTTCATATCATAAACAAATAATTAAAATAACTTAATACCTAGAGGAACGGTGAGAAGCCGCTGACAGTCGTCTCGCAGTCCGGCGTGACTGCGGAGAGATCAGCGAACAAGTGGGCCAGGAGGGCCGCACCCCATGCATACTCGTGCAGACTCTCTAAATCATCTAACAAACTAAGAAACCTACAATGGATATGGTCGCCCTTCGTACCGAAGAACAACCGACCAAAGAAGAAAACTAAGAAGACTCTGAGCTGCCTATCCACCTCCTCCACCTGATCAGGGTCACTACAATAGACGGCAGAGGAGGACTCAACTAACCTACTCCTAAACTCGTCCCGGGTCTCATCCGACCGACGTCGGGGCTCCACTAGACCTAAGGCAACCTCTACCTCTACTCTAGGGACTATCCTAGACTCCCTATCTAGGCTAGATACATCTATCCCTAGCAGGGCCTCATCCATCCCACGGTAATCGGGGTAAGTCACCCCGCTCACCAGTCTACCCTCTACCCTGAGACCTGTAATCCTAGCTACATCTTCTAAACTAGGGATCATATATCCCCAGGGCATTAGGAAAGCCCGACTTTCTGCATGCCAGCGCTCCCTGAGTGCCTGGAGAAGAAGTAAATCGAGCCAAAATGGCTCGATCTCCACGATCTCCCCAAACCCCATCCGGCGCAGCCGCACCTTTTGGAAGTCTGGGAGTCCCCTGTAAGCCCCTACTACTAAATCCCAAGAAATCTGGGCCCTCATCGTCCCCTGCAAATAAAATCAATAAAATTCCATCAATTAATGGACATAAAAAATCAATAAAAATATTTTAACTGAAAGGCGTCGAGCATTATGGACGCCCAATGAAAGGCATTGACCATTGTGGACGCTCAATGAAAGGCGTCCACCTACCTTGACGCCATTCAAACATATTTTCTTCTCTAATAAAAAATGGAATTTTCACTTGAATGGCGTCGGACCACGGCGACGCCCTTTGAAAGGCGTCACCTGGTCTGGACACCATTCAAGCCCGAAGTCAGACCTTTCCAAAAGGTCCCTTCCCTATGTCCATTCTTAACACAAATACAACCACAAGGAACTTATCAGGTGGAGATCGCCCTCCCCTTCCTCTTCTTCGACCATAGGCACCGGGGGAGCTTCTTCCTCCTCCAAAAATGTCGTTACCGCCGCGAGCTCGGCCGGCACTTCTTCGTGGACTTCTTCCATTGGAACCACCGTAAGGAAGGCCGTCTGTCGCCTCTTCGCTACGGCCTTGGCTTTACGTGATCCTTCGCCTTGTTCCATGGCCGTGAGAGAGAAAAGAGAGCTCGAGAGATAGAGTTTAAGAGAGGAAGAGAGAGTTCGGGAGAGAGAGTTTGAAGAAGACCGCCGGAGAAGTGATCGTCGGGAAGGAAGAGGATCACCGGAGAAAGCGGAGGATCCCGAAGTGGATGAAGAAAGGAAGAGTTTTGAGAGAATGGGGAAGAAAGGAGCTCGGGCTCGCAAGTTCTGTTTAGAGAAGTTAAAACGCATCAGGGTACAGCGACGCCATTCAGTGCACTTAAACTGAGGCGGCACGGCAGGGGTTTGAAATCGGATAAAAAGCGTCTTCACAGAGCGACGCGTTTCAGGTTAAACCGCCAATTCTATACAGTATTGTACCACGGTCAATGATTAAACGCGTCCTGTCTGAACGACGCATTTAAGTGGATTAATCACACAATTAATGGCCGAATTCTGTGGAAAAGTAAGAAAGAGAATTGAAAGGCGTCTACATGTATGGATGCGGTTTTAGCATAAATGCGATTTTAGGGAATCAATCTGTTATTTTTTTAAAAGGATTTTTGGTCTAAAGGCGTCTATACATGTGGACGCGTTTTCTAGATAATTCAGGATTTTAAGGAATAAATCTCTGATTCTTGGAAAATGAATTATAGTTGAAAGGCGTCTTTCTGAGTGGACGCATTTTACATTAAGTAAACCTGAATTGTAATATTTTAAGAAAAATCAAGTTTTTATTTAAAGAAAAATCTTGGACAAGTCACAGAAGATTAAGGATAAATTTCAAGGCATAAAGGAATAATTCTTTATTAGAAATAAATTCTTAATTACATAAAAGGGAAAAATAAAAGAGAACTTTCAAGGACGAATTTCCTGAAGTCCCATTATATATAGATATGATAATCCTCTATTTGTTTCTTGAGAGGATTTTACACGATGATTGAAGCTAATATTCCATAATGTAACTATAAGTTCAGTCGCTTCAAAGTCTTCATCGGATTCAAAGGCACGCTTCTTGATTGGAGATGTATGGGAAAACTCAGAGAGTTCATAGCGAGGCAGGCTAAGTTGAGTATGACATCGATGAGAATTGTATAGAACTAACTCAGTAGCCCCTATCAGTTTAAGCACTGCACCCGCTGCACGGCGTACTCGAATTGGTTTTCCTATAAGAGCAAGTAGTGAAGAGTCGAACCCATATGATGGCATTGTTCTTAGATAAGCTCTCCAATCAGCTCGAGTCTTGAGTTTGGGCACTCGATTGACCATCCTCTCGTTGAATTTCACAATATTAGAAATATGAAAGATTGGGCTATTTTGATAAATTTGAGATGGTCTTGCAGCATTCCTAGTGTGGTATTCAAACTTGAAGTGCAACTCAACCCACAGAGCGAAGAGAAGCATACAACTATAGAGAGGCTGACTTGTAGATGCTGCAGAAAGCCCACTGATCATAATCTTCATAATCTTCATCAACAATTGTTGACCTGTGATCTTCTCCCTCATCAGAGCCATCTTATTCAGGATCAATTCGTTGTTGTTCAACTTAATTTTGGGAAGGCCCAATAGGAGTTCGGCCTCTTCAAGAAGAATAGTGGATTCAAATTCGAAAAAGAGAAAAGTATGGGTTTGAGGATGCCATAATTCAATCAAGGCACCCATAGCCACTTAGTCCACGTTTGAACTCTTGTAATGCTTTGCATGGACTACTAAACCTTGGATATTCCACTTGGAAACAAACGCTTGCATGGAAATAGTAATACTTTTAGCAAGCTTACGAATCCAAGGAAGGGATGTGAATTTTCTTGGGCCGGGAAACAAAGGATATGCCTAGAAGAATAAAAAGGGATGAAGAACATGGAGAAAAAAAAGGAAATTGAAGAAGAAGAATTGAAAGGAAGAAAGGATTTAACTTACTTGGAAGTTAGGATCTCTCCCACTAAGATGATCCTTCACAACAGAGAGCTTCTCTAGCGTCTTCTTCATCCTCTTGCTTGAAGAATCCACCTTGTTCTTAAGCTTTTTCTTCTTGTAACTTTGGAAACCTTGATTTTCTTAGAACTTTGGAAAGAATTCTCTATCTTGATCTCTAAATTAGGGTTAGATTTGCCTTGATACAAGTTAAGGAACCTTATATAGAGAGATTTACGAAGTTGAAGAGGCTTTTCCGGATTGGAGAAAGGATATGTATGGAGAGAGTTGGAATCCGGATTAAAGACAGCCAGAACCTGTTTCTGCAACTTAAAAGGCGTCGTTGAATAGCGCCGTGTTTTGAATGAATTTAATGGCGTCGACGCGACACGACGCGTTTCAGGGTTTTCTGTTATTTGTCCGAAATTCAATGTTTATCCATATTTTGATGCTTAATTAAATGCTTGCTTGAAGTTACTGATGATTGTTTAGTACAGGAAATTCAAAGAAATGATTGCAAAGCTGAGAATCTCAAGAAGATCCCACTGTGGGAGTTTGAGTACCGACCGTAGCTAAAAAGACGGTTATCTCTATCCCTTGTACTCTTTCATGTGATTAATTTGCATTAGCATTACTATATGTTAAATATTTATTAGAGTATATCAAGGACCTTGTGGTTTTGATAAAACTGGAATTTGAGTTCCCCTTCAACAAAAACAGTGATAATTACAGAGAATTCTTAATCGCACAGATAGGCCGTTGGATTGTTAATTAATGAGGACGATGGTTCCACTTTTGTAAAACGGTGCGTAGATAAACGAGTTTCGGCTTAGCACTGGATTGTAAGAATTGGTATCTTGACTCATTAATGACAATTTAATAATATTATCCTTCATTAATTTATATTTTATTTGATTTTATATTTTTCTTTTAGCCCAGCATGCATCATGTAGGACTTCGAAATCATTGTTATCAGAATTAATTACTGATTAAATTTTAGACCATTGATCAAATAGTTCCAACATGATATGAAATATTCTATTCTGAATTGAGTATCTTGATTATCTTTGAAGTTCGCTTGAAGATATCCTTGGAATTCTATCCTTTCTTAGATTCCTTATCCAACATTTTTTGTTTTCTTTTAGAATCCATCATGGTTGCAGCACGTCCACATTAGCTAGCAATCGCTCCCCATGATGAAACATACAGGATTTGTGACCTAGGGTACTTCCCAATCCGTGGAAGTTGATCGACCTTATTTTATTTCCTTGTCTATTTCATCCAGACATGATTGATTTCATTGATCTCTTCGAGTTATCTTCATTGATGATTTTGAAAAAAAATTTAATCATGTGATGTTGAGAGCGTGTCTCATCACACCTTGGCATCACCTTTTCAGTACATTCCATTTCATTTCACTCCCGTGTAAAGACGATGCCAAGGTGAGGCAGCTGTAGACACGCTAATTTTGACATCATTTTTAGTAAATTTCATATCATATAATAATGCCTCGAAATGGTCTGATATTTAATCAGTAGTTATTTTTTATTATTTTTCTGGATTAATTGTCTAAATGGCATGGATTCAGACAGACATAATTTAAGTTTATTAAAGAAATTCATTTTAACTCAGATTTTTAATCAAATATGAAGGATTCTAAAAGACGTCGACCAGTGAAGACACCATTCAAGGTTATATTCATATTTTGATTTTTAATCTGATTTTTAATTAATTTATTAATAAACTAAAAGACGTCTGCCATGAACGACGCCATTTAGGTTTCCTAAACTGTTTTTTTTTCTTCTTCCCAATGCTTATCCTTATCTTAATTAACCTAAAAGACGTCTCCCATGGGCGACGCGTTTTAGTTAATTACAGATAATGATGAATTAGGCTATTGAAAGAGACATCGTCCAAACGCTGAAGGATCGAGGCGCTGCTACTATTTCCAAGAGTCGTGAAGCTTCGTCCTTTCTTCGTCATTTCTTCATCCATTCAAGACCAAGGTTTTCCAGGGGCCATCCAACTTATTTCTTCTTTATTAATCTTTGCTCATATTTTCATCATACTCTGCATATTTTCATCATATTAGTTCATAATCTAATTGTTAGATTGGCTTGTAGGCCACCTATTAATTAATTATTTAAGTTAGTTGTTAATTTAATTGTTAAATTAATAATTTACTTAAATGACTAAATTAAGTGTTAAATTAGTAGTCTTTAATGACTAAATGTTAGTTATTAATTTAAGAGTTAAATTAATGATTAACTTTAATCTTCTAATCTAATAGTTAGATTAATAATTATTAATTAATTAAAGTTAATTATTAATTTAAGAGTTAAGTTAATAATTCATTTTAAATTAACTAATCTAAGAGTTAGATTAGTAGTTAATTAATAATTAGAGTTAATTAATAATTTAAGTGTTAAATTATCAATTAACTTAGTTGGATTAATCTAAGAGTTAGATTAGTCTTTAAATAGTCTAATTGTTAGATTATTAATGGGGATTTAATCTAAGTGTTAGATTATTAGAAACGTTCTAATTTGCATGGAATAATCTGGAATTATTAATTCGGAGTGTGTGCGCAAGTGATGTGTGTTTAATGCTTTTAAATTTAGATTTAATTGCATGTTAACTTAATAAAATGAGTTTTTTCGAAATTCAAACACTAATTTTGATTGGATCCCAGCTTTATGAAAGCCAAAACTTATTTATTTTGAAAAACTCATTTGTTTTAGCCATGTGATGTGCTGAATCATGTGTGGAATGTTTAAAATACACCGTGGTCATGGATATGCACTTATTTAATTGTTCATGTGATGAATGATGGATTGTGTGGATCGTGGATATATGATGATTATTAATTGTTAATAAATAGAGGTCTGCGCACCTCTCTCTCTCATACTCCAATGTATTTCTACCTCTCTCTCTCTCTTGTACTCTCCATAAGGCTCTCTTCGAATTACATGTAATTCTAGAATTAATGTAATATGATCGAGGCAACCGAGGAAGGAGCGAGGACGATCCACAGCTGCAACCAGGAAGGCGAAAAGATGGAGATCTCTTGCCTATGTGATTGCAGGATATCTAATGTAATTGTTATGATTAGATTGTGTGTGTGTTTGACTGTTGGCTCCAGTCAAACCCACTGTGCTATCCATGACCACACTAATGACATGTATGTGATGCATTGTTTATCTTTTGATTATGAATCAAAGCAGGTTATAGTATTTAGTAAATACATACGATATATTTATATACTATCACCTAGGAGAGACCAAGATAAAAGTTATCTAAATACCCTCAGATAAACTCTAAGCCGTAACTCAAGTAGTTGAGAACTTACCGCGTGGTCCACCATCGTTATAGTCATAGGATTCGAATCACTTTAGGCAGGTTTGTTGTGCTATCCACAAGGCCCGCTTAATTGGGAGGAGAAACTGTGGCTATGGCATTAGATGCCTATAGATCGGGGTAGAGGAACCATGTAGCTTTGTTGTGCTATCCACAAGGGCTGCATGCAAATCTATGCTCGTCGCGTAATGATAGTTAGCTTAGATCAGGATTAATGGTTTGTTGTGCTATCCACAAGGCCATTAAATCTCTGGGGAGCGAAGCTATGATCAGATATTGCAAGGAGTTGCAAGTCCCATGAGTTGGGTGCTCTCTGATTGTATTACAGTTTGTTGTGCTATCCACAAGGCTGTAGTGCAAGTCATTGAGATTCTGATCCACACTAGAAGACTGTCGGCGTCTCCCGTTCTGTATAACTGAGGGTTATACAGTCCGTCGAAAATTAGTGGGAGTTAAACTTGAACAAAAGACCATGTCTTGTTTTAAACTTTAATAATTGAACATCTGCTAACTAGATTTTACTTATCTCCTATAGGGAACTATGTCGTCGAATAACCCACTCCGTGGCATACTTGATGCCCTTTTGACTTACCTGATCTACTCATATTGGTTTAGAAACCTGAAGAATGTCTTCAGATCTGAGCACAATAACTTTGTCCCTGGAGCTGATCCTCCTGTTGAATCGGCATTGGATGCCCCTGAAGTAGAGATGACAGCTAACGATAATGGATCGAAGGACAAAGGCAAAAGAGTAGTGAAGGGTGACTGCTTCTACTATAAGCAGTATGGTCACTGGAAGAGGGACTGCATAGAGTTCCTTAACGATAAAGCTCATGGAAGAGTGAAGCTGTCTGAAGCTTCAGATATCTATATGATAGATATCAACTTGTTAGTTAGAGATTCCACATCTTGGGTATTAGATACCGGATGTGCTTCTCATATCTGCCATGATGTGCAAATGCTGACAAGTTAAGCGCAAGTTGAGACAAGGTGAGGTGGAATTGAGGCTAGGAAATGGCGCAAAAGTTGCGGCGATTGCTGTTGGGACAGCAAACCTCAGGCTTCCATCGGGAGACACCTTACTATTGGAAGATTGTTATTATGTTCCTAGTATAATAAAGAACATCATATCAATATCTTGTTTGGACAAGATAGGATATAGGTTGACAATTGAGAATAGAAGTTGTTCGATTTATTATGGTAATAAATCAATAGCTTCGGCATCTTTAGTCAACGGTCTATATCTGTTAGATGTTTCTCATTACAATCTTCAGATTGATAATGCTCTTAAGAAGAGCAAGAATTGTGTGAACCAGGCCTACATGTGTCATTGTAGACTTGGGCACATTGGCGAAAGCAGGATGCAAAAGTTGCACAAGCATGGTTACTTAACAGCATTCGATTATGAATCGTTTGCAACATGCGAATCCTACCTTATGGGAAAGATGGCAAAATCTCTATTTACTGGACATGGAGAACATGCCAAGGACATTCTGGAACTAATACATTCGGATGTATGAGGTCCCATGTCTACCCAAGCCAAAGGTGGCTTTTCATACTTCATCACGTTCACCGATGACTTCTCAAGATTCGGCTATGTGTACTTAATGAAGTACAAGTCGGAAGCATTTGAGAAGTTCAAGGAGTTCAAGAATGAGGTAGAGAAGCAGTTAGGAAAGAGTATTAAAGCTCTTCGATCAGATCGAGGAGGAGAATACTTGAGTACTAATTTCACACAATTCTTAAAGGATAATGGTATCCTTTTTCAGCTGACCCCTCCATATACACCACAGATGAATGGTGTATCAGAAAGGAGGAATCGCACCTTGTTGGACATGGTGCGATCCATGATGAGCTTTTCGGGATTACCAGTGTCCCTCTGGGGGTATGTTCTAGAGTCAGCAGCATACCTACTGAACAGAGTACCCAGCAAGTCTGTGGCCTCTACTCCATATGAGATATGGAAAGGTAGGAAACCAGAATTTAAACATGTTAAAGTCTGGGGTTGTCCTGCTCATGTAAAGAGGCATGACCCAGACAAGCTGGAATCACGAACTGATAAATGCAGGTTTGTGGGACTTCCAAAGGAAACCTTTGGATACTATTTTTTCCATCCTGGTGAACAAAAGGTGTTTGTCGCCAGGAAAGCTGTCTTCCTGGAAGAGAAATACCTTATCCAGGAGAACAGTGGGAGTAAAATAGTACTGGAAGAGGTTCCAGATCCCCAAACAGCTGCATTATCATCAGATGAGATATCAGTTCCTGAATCTGTTCAGGTACACACAGATGAGCCTCGTAGATCTGGTAGAGTACCTAGACTACCTGAACGATATGTGGGACATATTGATGAAGGTGAGTCTAAGGTAGCATATAATGAGGATGATGATCCGAAAACCTACCAGGAGGCTATAGAAGGCCCAGAAGCCGGGAAATGGCGAGAAGCCATGAACTTAGAAATCCAATCCATATACACCAACCAAGTTTGGAACTTGGAGGACTTGCCCGAGGGTATTGTACCCATCGGTTGCAAGTGGATCTTTAAAAGAAAGATCGGTGCTGATGGACGGATCGACACTAATAAGGTAAGGTTGGTGGCAAAGGGATATCGTCAAAGACAAGGAATTGACTATGACGAGACTTTCTCACCAGTTGCCATGATAAAGTCGATCAGAGTTCTGCTCGCCATTGCTGCACATTTTGATTATGAAATCTGGCAGATGGATGTGAAGACTGCCTTCCTCAATGGTAACCTTGAGGAGGAGGTGTATATGATACGACCAGAAGGTTTCACATCCAAAGAGTCTCCAGATAAAGTGTGCAAGCTTCAGAGGTCCATTTATGGACTGAAGCAGGCTTCCCGGAGCTGGAACATAAGATTTGACGAGGCTGTCAAGTCTTATGACTTCATTAAGAATGAAGATGAGCCTTATGTGTACAAGAAGACCAGTGGGAGTGCACTCACTTTTCTAGTTCTTTACGTAGATGACATACTACTCATTGGAATGATGTAGCTATGATGTCATCAGTAAAGGTCTGGCTGTCGAAAAACTTCTCCATGAAGGATTTGGGAGAAGCATCCTACGTATTGGGAGTACGGATCTATAGAGATAGATCAAAGAGGATGCTTGGAATGACCCAATCCTTGTATATAGGTACCATAGTCAAAAGGTTTGGCATGGAAAATTCCAAGAGAGGTTTCATACCGATGAGACATGGAATCAATCTCTCAAAGGAGCAGTCCCCTAAGACTCCTAATGAGAGGGCATTCATGGATAGAATACCCTATGCCTCTGCCATAGGATCTATCATGTATGCCATGCTATGTACACGGCCTAATGTTGCATTTGCTCTAAGTGTTACGAGCAGATTTCAGGCTGATCCAGGCGAAGAGCACTGGAAGGCAGTGAAATGCATCCTTAAGTACTTGAGAAGAACTAAGGATATGTTTCTTGTCTATGGAGGAGGTGACTTGAAACTGCGAGGCTTTACTGACTCGAGTTTCCAGTCGGATCCAGATGATAGCAAGTCAACATCTAGATTCGTGTTTACATTGAACGGAGGGACAGTGTGCTGGAAGAGTTCCAAGCAAGTAACCACTGCAGATTCGACGACTGAAGCTGAGTACATCGCTGCAGCTGAAGACGCCAAGGAAGCAGTGTGGTTGAAGAAATTCATCACCGACCTCGGCGTAGTTCCCAGCATCTCTAAGCCTGTTCCACTTGTAGACACCGATTTTGGACCACCCTTTTGGTCATAAATCCCCTCCATCATTAGCCCTTTATCTCCATCATTCCCTCACTTAGCCATTTCAGCCCACTAACAACTAAGCCCATTAACCAAATCCCGACTCTAGCCACCTTTTCGTGGAAGGCAAGCCAGTCCGCCTTCCACCCCCTTCGAAGGCCACCCCTTGCCTTCTACCCCCTTCGAAGGCCAGCTACCTTGCCTTCCACCTTTTGGCCACCTTTTTCACTTTTTACCACCTTTTTTGTGGAAGGCCAACCTCCTTGCCTTCCACCTCCTTCGAAGGCCACCCCTTGCTTTCCGCCTCCTTCGAAGGCCACCCCTTGCCTTCCACTCCCTTCGAAGGCCAGCCGAGCCGCCTTCCACCACAAGAATGGAAGGCATGTTACCTGGCCGTCCACTCCTTAACCACCCCCTCGACTCCGTCTTCCCCACAATCTCCTCTACTCGCCGCCCACGTCCCCACTACTCCGATCACTCCCCACTCCGGCGACTGCCGCGCGCACCACCTCCGACCCTTGACCGCTTCCTATTGGCTGAAGGTTGATTTACGGGGATTTAGACTCCTATTTTTTCCTTCATCTATTTAAACCCCTCAGGTTCCCTCGAGCAAGGGGGTTGGAAAGGGAGATTAAGAAGGAGTCTCTTTCTCGGAGCGGGTCGGCTTTGAGGAGTTGAGCGGGCAAAGAGTCAGAGGGCTGTTTCAGGAGGAACGTCACTCCAAATGGGCTTGTCTTCCTAACCTTCTCTTTACTTTTCACCTTTTTCACTTCATTGCATTTCCAATTTCCATCCATACCGTAACATCCTCCCTCTTTCACTCTCTTTTACCTTCAACACATCATTTCACTTTTCACACACGAGCACTTATCTGCATGCATACATCCTAGAATGACTTAGCAATCCCTATTTACCCCCAGAGGTTTCAAACAAAAAATCGGGAGGTGGGTAGCCATAACATATGGTCACCTTCCCTCCCAAACACCCATTCGGTGCGTCTCCCTCTAATTTTAGTTAATTTTTATGTTTGCATGAACGGATCCTACATGTCACAGTTCTAATCGGGCTATTTCTTTTCTTTGTCTGTCTTCTCTTTTCAGGGGCTCTTACCAGATTCTGCGCGCGGACTACCGAGCTCTCCTCCTCTGGCCGGCCGGAGGAAGAGATGGGGAAACCACCATCTTCCGCTCTTACAGAACGCGATCACACCCTCGCCATCCTGTGGAGCACAGGGACCGTAAGGTAATGCTCCTGGCGATCACATCCTTTATTTCTAACCCCCTATAAATCGCCACAGTGCTAGGACGAACGGAGAGAGACCCTCGATTCTGAAAGCCCACAGCCGCGGCGACGAGGGACGTTCCGGGTGCCTACAGCCCTCTGGCGATCACAGTGGGACACTCTCTTGCTCGCCGCGCAGGTAAGATAGCTTAAAAAGAGTTCCTCCCATGGACGGCCAAGCACTCGGCCGCCCAGAGTCCTGAACGGCCAAGCGCTTGGCCGCCCAGACCGGACGGCCAAGTACCTGGCCGTCCAGTGGACCGGACGGCCAAGTGCCTGGCCGTCCAGCCCAGCCTGGACGGCCAATCACCTGGCCGTCCAGGGCCCAGGACGGCCAAGCGCCTGGCCGTCCAGGCTGGACGGCCGACAGCCTGGCCGTCCAGGCTCTAGGACGGCCAGGTAGCCTGCGTCCAGGCTCCAGCTTTTCTGGCTGCCTGATTTTTAAGTGTCCCTTTTTTTAATTTGTTGCGGATTCTGGTTTACTTTTTTGTTTACTGTTCTCTTGTCTTTCTTTCCTTTTCTGTCTGCTGGATTGTGGGTTGATTCAAAGGTGCTATCCGCAGGGGTTTTTAAGAAAGAGCCGGCATCACACTTCTAGTTACCTCTCCCGCAGGATCTGACTCTCCACCTGAGGATTCCCACTCAGGTGCGACTAGTCTTATTCTGTTGGGAACTTCTGTCAGTCTCCGCGAGCCAGGGATTCCCACTTGGCCGCCGAGCAGGTTGTACCTGAAACCACCTTGTAGGAACCTTGGGTTTGTGTGAGAAATTAGTGAACTGTTTCAAATTTAAAGACACTTAATTGAATCTCGGTGGAACAAGCTTTGGAAAAGTGAAGGGTCGTTAAGGGTTAAACTTGATTTGTTAGAAACTAACTTTCATAAAACATTGGCAAACATTTCAAGTGAAACATAAAATCATTTAGGGTCTGTGCTTCATAATGAACCGAATGTATGTCAATGCTGTGTATGATGACATGGACCAGTTCGGTAACAATGTTACACACAACCCTCTGTTTGAAATTGAAGAGGATCCACAACCAACATTTGTGGGCATGTTCCAAAGACCTAGAAAGGAACTTAAAGAAAGATACTTGGATGAATCTTCCTCCTCAGAAAGTGACCCTGTAATCTCCAACATAAACTTCCAAAACCCGAGAGAGGATCCGGAACTTACTGCCGTGTTATCACGATACACCCCTGATCAACTCATCCAGTGGGTCTCCCGTGGCAAAACTCAAGATGCCACTCCTCGGAGAACTCACTTCCAAGGATCTCCCAACAGAGCTCAGACCCACATCAACCAGCCAACTCCTACTCCAGTTGCTCCACCTGTCATGCCGATTCCAGTCTCTCCAACTACACCTCCTCTTGAGCAGAAAGAATTCATCTATAAAAGTGAGGTTGAAACCTGTGTGCGTAAGTTCATGGCCGAGAAACTTACCCTGAAACAACCACACTCTCTCTCGAGCTATTGTAAGCTCCCTCCGGCCTACTTTCCACCAGGATTCAAAGTCCCTGAGTACAGAAAATATGATGGCACCTCTAACCCTCATGATCACCTGTCAGGTTTCCTCATGGATTCCCATCAATGGCTCTACGACAGAGTCCTCCTTGTCCATCTGTTCCAGAAATCCTTAGAAGGTGAGGCCTTAAGATGGTTTTCTTCCTTACCCACCACAGACCTAATCAATTTTGATATGGTCTCCGAAAAATTCATCACTCAGTTTAATTATATGACAACCATGCCTCCCACCTTGTTTGATCTTGTGATGGAGAAGATGAAGCCTGAAGAGGAGTTCACGTATTTTGCCAACAGGTGGAGGGCAATGGCCTCTAGGGCAGAAGTGTAAATCCCCGAATCTCAAGCTATCACCATGTTGGTCAATAACGCTATCCCGCAGCTTCGGTCTATTCTCATGCTGAGCGAATTTCACACATTCGCACAACTTTATAATCGAGCTCGGGTAGTTCAATCTCAGATCTAGGGTTCCACTTTGCCATCCTTCTTTGAAAATCAGAACAGAAGTAAGAGGACTACACAAACTCCACCAATAGAGGAACAGGTGAGTGCCTTGGGGCAACCCTTCAGGTCACCCAGTCCTATATCCAGATCAGATAACCAATCCAATCAGAGACCATATTCAGCAGTTCCCCCTTTCTCCAACGCCAATATCAATTGGGGGCACATGAAAGAGGCTGCTGAAACCTTGGAAGTCAAGGGCCCTCCGCCCTCTTATCAGGTGCCCCAAGACCCATCTAGCTCTCTAGAAAGGGTAAGCACCCTTGTCAAAAATTTGGAACCAAATGTCGATCATAGAGGACAGTACTGGGAGTATGAAGAGGTTGGGATATGGCGTGAGTGCCCTACTAGGACAACCAAACCTAGAGAGCCGTTGCAAGGAGTCTCCACTATTATCCAAGACAAACCTTTGGTCTTGATACGACCTAGGGAACAACCAACAGTCATCAACCCAATCACTCGGGTCCAAGCTCCTTCAATTCCAATCAGAGAGCCTCCTCTATCCATCTTGTGTCCAACACCAAAGCCGGGTCCAGTAACCCAATTTTGCCTAACGAATTCACCACCAATTCAACCACTAAAGTCAGATCAGGCAGTGGACCCCAGTCCGATTGGTGTTACACTGAGAAATCGCATCATTCCCCCAACAAGTCAACCATTGGACTCTCAAGAGGATTCAGATCTGTCTAAAAGGATTATTCAATCCAAGTATGACATCCTACAGCATCTAGGGAAAACTCCTGCTAAGATGCCAGTCCTAGAGTTGATTGGGAGATCTCCTACACACAGGGAGACATTGTTCAAGTTCCTCCAGCGCGTTAAGCTCAATGAAGATCTTCCTATCAGGGGGGTCACCAATGCCATTCTCTCAGTCACCCAGACACCTACCATATCCTTCACAGATAAGAGTCTAGCTCCCCCTGAATGCCAATCCCTTTCCTCATGCTTAACCCCAACACTCAGGAGTCACTCATTGGACTCCATCCTGTTGGATACTGGGGCATCAATCAATGACTGTCCGCTCAAGACCCCCAAGAAAGTAGGGATTGATCCAGAAAAGGTTGAGTCTACTTCTATGATGGTCTCAAATGGGAAACTGGAAATTGGCCCAGTGGCCTTGATCTTTGAATTCTACATCCTTGATGTCAAGCGCATAGACAACGCCTTTCCGAGAAGGCCTTGGATGGACCAGACCCTAGGAGTGCCCTCCACTAATCATCAGTGCTATAAATTCCCATACACTGGGAAGATTGTCAAAATGAAGGGTACCCCCTATCTTGAGTCTTTGGATTCAGTCTCGACTGAACAAATTCCATCCATGATCACTTCCGGAAAAGGGGCAGAGCCCATCCTTTCGTCGGTCGACTCTCAGCTCAAGTCCCAGCCTAGCATAGGTTGGCAGCTTATGGACAAAATGGGGTATAGTTCGGGATCTGGGTTAGGCAATGAAAAGCAGGGAATTCAAGAACCTATCTTTGAAAATCCAACCATTGGAGGATTCAAATTGGGTTACATACTAACCAAATCAACTGAAGGATCAGGAAAATGGAGTCTCTTGGATCACTTTGTGAAGGAAAGTCAAGAGGTACTCAAGATACACTATCTTGAGGATGAGTTGAAGGAAACAAGCACTGAAGCTCAAAGAGAAGATGCAGAAGATTTCTCTACACAGCTGCTGTTCTATGAACCAACTACTCAACAAGAAGGAGCCTCCTTAGTGAGGGATGAACCGGTACCCACCACTCTCATTCTCTTACTATTCTACACACCTGCCCTTCTCAGGCTCTTATCACCGGTGACAGCCCACTCCTGGGGCAATTCTGCCATCATTCGGTTTGTGTCTCAAGGACCCACCTTTGCAACATGTCTGACTCACCCTCTGAGTCTGGTGCATAATCGCTTAGGGATTGGATAGCTTCCCCTTTATCTAAGAGTTGTAGAGGTAAGTAAGTTCTTTCATTTCTAGTTAGCAAATAAGTGTAAATATTTGAAAAATATTTTTTTGGATAGGAGTCTATCTAAAAATTCTACTCTTTAAAGGCAAAAATATATATATATATATCAAAAATTTCAAAATCTCAAAAAAAAAAAAAAAATCGGATATCCAAAAAACATCAAAAATATTTGTAAATATGTACATACTTTAATGAAAATGACAAAAAAATCAGAAAAGACACAAAATCCAATTGTCTGGTAATTGCCATGTAACCCCCTGTCTAGGTCTAGTTGCATGATAGATTGGGTTAACATTGAGGTTTGGTTAAGACTTTGGTCCACCATAACCTTGGACGTATTTACTTTACTTTCATACAGATCCCTGTGATCATCCTGAGATGCACACACTTACACGTTTTTTCAAAAAATAGAACCTTCTTAAAGTGAGTTCCAAGTCTTTAGTGCACTATCAAAATGCAACCTTTGCTCTTCGTCTCTTGACCGATCAGGACAGTTGACGCCCTTAAACGGTCGAGCTCAGTAAATTGCGGTTCCTCAACAACCCGATAGATGTAACCCCTCAAAAAAAAAAAAGGGTCCAAAATTGAAATGTAAAAAGACCAGAGCACGTGAAGAGGGCAGTGTCCCCGCAGGCGGAATATCAAATAACCCCAAAAATGTCAAGCATCAAAAAAGAAATACAAAAAAAGAAAAAGGGGTTCAAACAATCATACAAAAAAGCCTGGTCGTGACCGTGCCTGGCCATGAAATCTACCAAACGTCTGAAAAGTCAAAATAGGGGCATCTAGGAGGTCAAAAGGGGTCCGTTTTGTCACAGCTCCCCCTTTTAACGGTTTTGTCGATCCACCTGTGAAGTTTGTCTCCAAAATTTCTTCACTTTTTCTCCCCCAAGGTTCAGCATGAGATAGCTATCTAAAGACTGAATATCATTTTAAAATGGTTCGTTTTCAAAAATCATCACATGCTCACATGATCACAGGAGTCCAAAATGAGTAAAGAGTAACGTCGATGTTTCTGGTGAACTAATTTCTTAACCATAATCTCAATGTGTACTCTCGAAAACTTCGGGCTTAGGTCAATACATGCGCGTCACCAATTGGTGCGACGGCGTCTGATTCCGGGTCAGCGTCGCGCGGTTGACCGTTAGGGTTCCAAGGTGTTCCATCATATACCTTCTAGATTGTGAGGAAAGAGACCCGGGTCGGGCAAATCATTTACCTCGAAAACGTTTTGGGCAAACTTGGTGGTCGAAAGCAGCTGGGAGCCTAAGCATGGCATGACGGTATTGTCATCAGTATGAGTCTTAACCGGTCAAGGTTAGTTCGAGGAGTCTAGAGGCCCAAATCAATCTAGATGTGAGCTTAGGATACCTGGGAAGTCGAGTGTGCATTTCCCTTTCATCATTCAACCAGGCTAAGTTCGGGCAGTCACCAGGCAGGCGGAATCAAAAATATGTTTTCATCACACACTCCACTCGTTAATATCCACCAGCATTCGCATATTTACTTGTCGCATTAGTTCCAATACTCTTCCTTTTGTCTGAACACGGCCCCTTGACCCTATGCGAAGGCTAGGGAAAAGGTAGTTGCTCTATTTTGGGCAAGGGGCCGAAAACATATACTACTAACTGTTTTCCCTTCATTTTGTGCATACAGAAAAAGATTCTATGTCCAAAAGGTGGACACGTTTGCTGTCGAGTCGAAGCCGAAAGCAGCCAGATTGGCATTCTACTTTGAGAATGGCCATATCTTCCGGGCTGGCTTCGACTCGACAGGGACCTTTGTCCCTTGCTTCCTTGCAGCTTGTCATTAAGATATTGTGGATCATTGATAATTTACATTTACTGATGTGCGTTCTTGCAGCTACAGGGAACCTGAAGCAAGTAGCATCGAAGACACAGGAGGCTAATAGCTTCGGGCGTATAGACTTTGAGTTCCTCTTTAAACAAAACAATGAGGAGTCTATATTCCCTAAGTTATTCGATTGGCCAATAAACTCCTCCGGTTTGCATTAGGAACTGCATTAGGAGTTTTTTTTTTTTTTAAATTTCAACCCAGCACGCATTTGCATAAGCATTCATCCTCGCCCTAGGGGCAATGACCATGATTCATCACTCTGCTTAACCCATCGCTGATCTGTGATTCTAGCAGTTGTACGTCTGTTAGCCTTTTGAATTGCAAGACCCCTTCCTCCTTTTTCAACACGTGTGCTTGAGATCCTCTCACTTGGCGATCCCATGATGCGCCAGGCCACCGCGCGCCCGTTGTGTTGAGAGTTCTTCAAGTCACACGCCTACACCTTTCATGCTCGAGATCCCCTTGGGCCAGATCGCTATATTCTGGTATGCCAAGGCCTCGCGGTTCCAGCACCCGGGGGTCTCACGGACTGTGATTCTCTAGTACTGAACTTTGTTCCTTTTTCTAAACCACTCTTGCAACTCAAATAGCCAGCCTTCATGCATTCGCCGCATTCGCATATCATCCTTGGATATAGCTCATTCATTTCCGGGCGGTCCAAAATCTGGTTCGATTTCCGGAACACCTATTTATCATTCCGTTCCACTCCACTGCAAAATAGGTGTCCCGGAGGGGCATTTGTAGACACCGATTTTGGACCACCCTTTTGGTCATAAATCCCCTCCATCATTAGCCCTTTATCTCCATCATTCCCTCATTTAGCCATTTCAGCCCACTAACAACTAAGCCCATTAACCAAATCCCGACTCTAGCCACCTTTTCGTAGAAGGCAAGCCAATCCGCCTTCCACCACCTTCGAAGGCCACCCCTTGCCTTCTACCCCCTTCGAAGGCCAGCTACCTTGCCTTCCACCTTTTGGCCACCTTTTTCACTTTTTACCACCTTTTTTGTGGAAGGCCAGCCTCCTTGCCTTCCACCTCCTTCGAAGGCCACCCCTTGCCTTCCGCCTCCTTCGAAGGCCACCCCTTGCCTTCCACTCCCTTCAAAGGCCAGCCGGGCCGCCTTCCACCACAAGAATGGAAGGCATGTTACCTGGCCGTCCACTCCTTAACCACCCCCTCGACTCCGTCTTCCCCACGATCTCCTCTACTCGCCGCCCACGTCCCCACTACTCCGATCACTCCCCACTCTGGCGACTGCCGCGTGCACCACCTCCGACCCTTGACCGCTTCCTATTGGCTGAAGGTTGATTTACGGGGATTTAGACTCCTATTTTCTCCTATTTTTCCCTTCATCTATTTAAACCCCTCAGGTTCCCTCGAGCAAGGGGGTTGGAAAGGGAGATTAAGAAGGAGTCTCTTTCTCGGAGCGGGTCGGCTTTGAGGAGTTGAGCGGGCAAAGAGTCAGAGGGCTGTTTCAGGAGGAACGTCACTCCAAATGGGCTTGTCTTCCTAACCTTCTCTTTACTTTTCACCTTTTTCACTTCATTGCATTTCCAATTTTCATCCATACCGTAACATCCTCCCTCTTTCACTCTCTTTTACCTTCAACACATCATTTCACTTTTCACACACGAGCACTTATCTGCATGCATACATCCTAGAATGACTTAGCAATCCCTATTTACCCCCAGAGGTTTCAAACAAAAAATCGGGAGGTGGGTGGCCATAACATATGGTCACCTTCTCTCCCAAACACCCATCCGGTGCGTCTCCCTCTAATTTTAGTTAATTTTTATGTTTGCATGAACGGATCCTATATGTCACAGTTATAATCGGGCTATTTCTTTTCTTTGTCTGTCTTCTCTTTTCAGGGGCTCTTACTAGATTCTGCGCGCGGACTACCGAGCTCTCCTCCTCTGGCCGGCCGGAGGAAGAGATGGGGAAACCACCATCTTCCGCTCCCACAGAACGCGATCACACCCTCACCATCCTGCGGAGCACAGGGACCGTAAGGTAATGCTCCTGGCGATCACATCCTTTATTTCTAACCCCCTATAAATCGCCACAGTGCTAGGACGAACGGAGAGAGACCCTCGATTCCGAAAGCCCACAGCCGCGGCGACGAGGGACTTTCCGGGCGCCTACACCATTGTTGTGCGACAACAATGGAGCGATTGCGCAAGCGAAAGAGACACGGTCTCATCAGAAATCGAAGCATATTCTGAGGCGCTTTCACCTTATCAGAGAGATCATATCCAGAGGAGATGTAATAGTGGAAAGAGTTCCATCCATCGACAATGTAGCAGATCTACTGACAAAGCCGTTGGCTCAAATTGTGTTTGAGCGTCACCTAGAGTCTATGGGCTTATTGTATAAAGGTGATTGGCTTTAGTCCAAGTGGGAGATTGTTAGTTCAGGTGGCCTACAAGCCAATCTAACAATGTAAATCTCGTTCATTATTAATAAAATGGCATAATATTCATTATGTATAAATCGCGTTAATTATCGTTTCATAATGAAGTCCGTGAATATGTGCTATGGTGATCAGATTATGATGAGATCATACTAATGAGACTGATCACTTAAACACATATATTCTTAATCGTTCCTAGTCGGAGGATATCCGAGAAGGACATCGGATATCCGGTTAGACTAGTACAGATTACTCCTGCTCATATGATGAGGGTGACTGGTCTCATAAGTCACTTGTGTGGAGACACTAAGGCGAATTTGTAGGTGCTCATTGGAGAATGAGTTCACTGAACTGATCCGACTGAATCGCTGGATGGTATTGTACCTCACTGTCAACCAGCTTGATTCTATTGTCGCAGTTGCGTGGATGGTCCTCGGACCTGAGACACCAAAGACACCTTGGCGGTGGACTTCTGTACTTTGACCTTGGTCTACGAATCTCTAGCCATGGGATTCTAATACGCCAAGGATTGGGTACAGCGGAATACCGTCGAAGGGAATTGTGTGTCAATAAGGAATCATTCGCTCTCGGTACTTAGAGAGAGAATGCTCTAGGAAGGATGCGCGAAAGTCCCTGGCCAGGGCGGACCATAATATCGGAAAAGGAGTTTTCCGATATTCATCAGCAGCATCCAATCCAAGTGAGTCGACCGGCTAGGGTTTGACAGCTCGCCATGCCCTGAGTTGACTCGAGAGCATTGTACGAATGAAGGATTATATCCACGCGGTAACTGTCGGCGGAAAGGTTCCAAGAGTGGGTTACTTAACCCCAAATATCTTCCGGGTTCACGCGGTGTTGCTTGGCACCCAACGTGATCGGAGGCCCGGTCGAATTCGATGTGCGACATCAATTCGATTGATTAATTGATTAATAAAGGGTTATTAATTAATTAATAAAGTCAGTGAGGAGTCACTGGGCTTATTGGGCCATTAACTGGACTTGTACTTGGGCCTAGAGGGTCACACGCAAATGATTCTCAAGGCAATGGATAAATAAGTGGGTTTTATACAAACCGGGGTTTTTATGAAAAACCGCGCGGTTAGTATAAAACATAGCGAACGGGCTGAGCAGGCCAAGCTGCTGCTAACCCTAGCCGCCCCTCCTCGTTTTCTGACTTTCTCTGACGCCCAGGCAGATCCAGATCTGCTCCGCCACTTCTCCGAATCCCGTTTGACGGGAAATCGTCCGCGCGCTGCGGCGATCATTGCGGCGACCGGCGGAGGCTTCGTGGGCTACAAAGAACGACGAATTCGAGGATATCAGTCGCGGGAAGGATCGCGTGGACTTCGCTAGAGGCCGAGCGCTTGCGCGGCTTGCGGTGTCACACCGACGGAACCAAACGGCTGTGGATTCGAATCCGCACACGGTGAGAAAAGATAATCCGATTATCTTGTATTTTAGATTTCGAAACGGGAACGGATCGCTGTAAATATTTTGTTTTCCGCTGCGTTAGCGATCCGGAGAAACCGATAAAACCCAACACTAATTACATCACTCCACGCAACACACACTCACTAGCATTATTTTTCAATCCATGTTTAAAGGGGTTTCAAAGACTACAAATAAGTGAGTTCATTCGTTTAAGTTGCATGATTATAATCATTATTGGGATAGATACTACTACTATTTGAGTTCTTATTGTTTTTTTCCTCTTTCTTTCTTTCTATTTTTTTTACAAGGTACAAAGGAGATCAAAAGGAAGGAATCAACAAGGAAATCTAGACGATCCTCAAAGCCCAATCAATATTCAAAGCAAGAACAAAATCAAAATGGCTCTTTTCCTTCAGCCAGCTGAAGGAGGAGAATCAAGGACTCCAACATCTCCTACGTCCAAAACAGGTAAGCGATCAATCTTTTTTCTTTTGAAACTTTTTAATCAAAAGTTTCTGGCGATCACATAGTTTTTAATAGGTTTATTTGTCACAGAAACAATAAAAATTTTCATGATAACCACACATCACTATTTGAGCACTCACACCAGATCTTTACTGATGACATCATAACTACATCATTTCTAATGAGTAGTATGTCATCTACGTAAAGAACTAAGAAGGTGACTGCACTCCCACTGGTCTTCTTGTACATACAAGGATCATCTTCATTTTTAATGAAGTCATAAGACTTGACAACTTCGTCAAATCTTATGTTCAAGCTCCGGGAAGCTTGCTTTAGTCCATAAATGGATCTCTGAAGCTTGCACACTCTATCTGGAAACTCTTTGGATATAAAACCTTCAGGTTGTATCATATACACCTCTTCCTTAAGGTTACCGTTGAGGAAGGCAGTCTTCACATCCATCTGCCAGATCTCGAAATCAAAGTTTACGCTATGACGAGTAGAACTTTAATCGACTTTATCATGGCAACTGGTGAGAAAGTTTCGTCATAGTCAATTTCTTGTCTTTGACAATATCCCTTTGCCACCAACCTTACCTTATAAGTGTCGATCCGTCCATCAGCACCGATCTTTCTCTTAAAGATCAACTTGCACCCGATGGGCACAATACCCTCGGGCAAGTCTTCCAAGTTCCAAACTTGGTTGGTGTACATGGACTAGATTTCAGAGTTCATGGCTTCTCGCCATTTTCCAGCTTCCGGGCCTTCTATGGCCTCTTGATAGGTTTTAGGATTGTCATCCTCATTATATTCTACCTTAGACTCTCCTTCAGCGATATGTCTCACATATCGTTCGGGTACTCTAGGTACTCTACTAGATCTGCGAGGCTCATCTGTATGTATCTGAATAGATTCAATAACTGATAGCTCATCTGATAATATTGAAGTTGTTTAGGGATCTGGAACCTCTTCCAATACTATTTTACTCCTATTGTCTTCCTGGAGAAAGTATTCCTCTTCCAGGAAGACAGCTTTTCTGACGACAAACACCTTTTGTTCACCAAGATATTAAAAATAGCATCTAAAGGTTCCCTTTGGATATCCCACAAACCTGCATTTATCAGTTCGTGATTCCAGCTTGTCTGGATCATGCCTCTTTACATGAGCAGGACAACCCTAGACTTTAACATGTTTAAATTCTAATTTTCTACCTTTCCATATCTCATATAGAGTAGAGGTCACAGACTTGCTAGGTACTCTGTTCAGTAGGTACGCTGCTGACTCTAGAGCATACCCCCAGAGGGATACTGATAAACTCAAAAAGCTTATCATGGATCGTACCATGTCCAGCAAGGTGCGATTGCTCCTTTCATATACAATATTCATATGTGGTGTATATGGAGGGGTCAGTTGAGAAGGGATACAATTATCCTTTAAGAATTGTGTGAAATTAGTACTCAAGTATTCTCCTCCTCGATCTGATCGAACAGCCGTAATACTCTTTCTTGACTGCTTCTCTATATCATTCTTAAACTCCCTGAACTTCTTAAACACTTCCGACTTGTAGTTCATTAAATACACATAGCTGAATCTTGAGAAATCTTCGGTGAACGTGATCAAGTAAGAAAAGCCACCTTTGGCTTGGATGGACATTGGACCACATACATCTGAATGTGTTAGTTCCAAAACGTCCTTGGCACGTTCTCCATGTCCAACAAATGGAGATTTTGCTATCTTTCCTACAAGGTAGGACTCACATGTCGCAAACGATTCATAATTGAATGCAGTTAGATAACCATGTTATGAAACTTTTGCAGTCTACTTTCACTAATGTGTCCAAGTCTACAATGCCACATGTAGACTTGGTTCACACAATTCTTGCTCTTCTTAAGAGCATTATCAATGTAAAGATTGTAATAAGAAACATCTAAAAGATATAGACCGTTGACTAAAGATGCCAAAGCTATTGATTTATTACCATAATAAATCAAATAACTTTTGTTCTCAATAGTCAACTTATATCCTATCTTGTCTAAATAAGATACTGATATGATATTTTTTATTATGCTCGGAACATAATAACAATCTTCCAATGATAAGAAGTCTCTCAATGTAAGTCTGAGGTTTGTTGTCCCTACAGCAACCACTGTAGCTTTTGCGCCGTTTTCGAGCCTCAATTCCACCTCGTCTTTTCTCAGCTTTCGCTTGCTTGTCAGGTACACATCATGGCAGATATGAGAAGCACATCCGATATCTAATACCCAAGATGTGGAATATCTAACGGACAAGTTGATATCTATCATATAGATATATGAAGCTTCTAATAGCTTCATTTTCCTATGAGCTTTATCGATGAGGAACACCTTGCAGTTCATCTTCCAATGGCCCTTCTGCTTGCAATGGAAGCAGTCATCCTTCACTACTCCATTTCCATTGTCCTTCTCAAACACAGACATTGGCTTGTTCAGCTTCTTGCTATTGCCTTTCTCAAAGGCAACTGCAGCTTGAAGCTCAACCAATGAGGTATGTGTCTTGTTCATGTTGTAGTCAACAATGGACGGTGCATTTGATGCTGGGAGTGAGGCAAATGTGAAGTTAGTATGCATCTCATTAGGCTTAAGAAATCCAATAGCTTCTAACCTCTTCCTCCTCCCTTTATCATATGCGATCATCTCTGCCTTAGGAGCATCTAATACTGGTTCAGCAGGAGGATCATCTTTAAAGACGCAGGTAATGTGCTCAGATCTAAAGACATTCTTCATATTTATGAGCCGATTCGAGTAGTTCGGGCCTATCAAAACATTGGCATCATGTATGCCACGGAGTGAGTTATTCGACGAAATTATTTTCCTAGAGGAGATAAGTAAAATCTATTTA
This sequence comes from Zantedeschia hybrid cultivar, assembly GCA_030544215.1. Taxonomy (NCBI): domain Eukaryota; kingdom Viridiplantae; phylum Streptophyta; class Magnoliopsida; order Alismatales; family Araceae; genus Zantedeschia; species Zantedeschia hybrid cultivar. The sequence goes on from JARZZO010000009.1 coordinate 51,828,018, forward strand.
GCAGATGTTCAATTATTAAATTTTAAAACAAGACATGGTCTTTTAATCAAGTTTTAACCGTCACTAATTTTCGACGAACTGTATAACCCTCAGCTATATAAAATGGGAGACGCCGACAGTCTCCTAGTAGAGATCAGAATCTTAATAACATGCAATACAGTCTTGTAGATAGCACAACAAACTCTAATGCAATCAAAGAGCACCTATCTCATGGCACTTGCAACTCTTTGCAATATCTGATCATATTGTAGGCACCCGGAACGTCCCCGCCGCTGCTATCTCCTTCGGGCGAGGGCTTCTCTGTTCGTCTTAGCACTGCGGCGATTTGGAAGGGTTAGGAATTGAAGTATGTGATCGCCAGGAGCATTATCTTACGGTCCCTGTGCTCTGCAGGATGGTGATATTGATCGCGTTCTGATGGAGCGGGGATAGTGGGTTCCTCTTCTCTGCCTCCGGCCGGCCGAAGGGGGAGAGCTCGGTAGTCCGCGCGCAGAATGTGGTAAGAGCCCCTGAGAGGAAAAAAGACAAAACAAAGGAAAGAAATACCTATTAGAACTCTGATATGTAGAATCTATTCATGCAAATATATAAATAAACTAAAATTGAAAGAGGACGCACCAGATGGGTGTTTGGGGAGGAAAGGTGACCATATGTTATGGCCACCCACCTCCCGTTTTTTTGTTTAAAACCTCTGAGGGTAAAGGGTGCTAAGTCATCCTAATATGCATGCATGCAGATGGGGTGCTCGTGTGTGGTAAAAGGAAAAGAGTAGGAAGAGAAGATGATGCTACGAAGTAGATGAATGATGGGAATGCAATGAAAAATGAAAGGAGAAAAGTAAGGGAAGAGTTAAGAAAATGAGCCCATTTGGGATGCGGAGAATTCCTCTACTTCCCCTGACTTGTGGACTGCCAAGGCCTTTCTCCCGCTTTAAGTTCTTCAATCTCCTTTCTCGCAAACTAAAACCTTTCAACTCTAGCCATCCAAAACCTTGCCAACCCCCAGCCAATCTAAACCTTGCCAACCCCCGGCCCCAACCTCCTTTCCCGAGGGGACATGGGGGGGTTTAAATAGGTGAAGGAAAAAAGGAGGGATTCAAGTTCTAAATCCCCGTAAATCCCTTAGAACCAATAGGAAATAGTCAGTCATCGGAGATCGTAGCCGTGGCAGTCGCCAGAGCCGGGAGTGATCGGAGTAGTGGGGGTGAGGGTGGCGAATGGAGAAGATCGTGGGAAGACGAGGTCAAAGGGGAAGTTAAGAGAGTGGACGGCCAACTATCTTGCCTCCTACTTCCATGGAAGGCCAGGTAGTTGGCCTTCCACGAAAAGGTGGAAGGCGGCCTAGTTGGCCTTCCATGGGTGGTGGAAGGCAAGGGGTGGCCTTCCAAGGGTGGTGGAAGGCAAGGGGCGGCCTTCTAAAGATGGTGGAAGGCGGGCTAGCTGGCCTTCCACGAAAAGGTGGCTAAGGTCGTGATTGGTTAATGGGCCTGATTATTTAGTGGGCTGAAAGATGAGATGGCTAAGGTGGGGGGTTTGGTGGTGATGGGCTAATGATGGGGTTTTATAACCAAAAGTGGGGGTCCAAAATCTATATCTACAAATGCCCCTCCGGGACACCTGTTTTGCAATGGAGTGGAGCGAAATGATAAATAGGTGTTCCGAAAATCAAACCTGATTTTGGACAGCCCAAAGAAGGGATGAGCTATATCCAAAGATGGTATGAGAGTGTGGAAAATGCATGAGAGTTGGCTATTCGAATTGCAAGGGTGATTAAGAAGGGGAACAAAGTTCAAACTAGAGAATCACAATCCGTAGGACCCTCGGGTGCTGGAACCGCGAGGCCTTGGCGCACTAGAATGCAACAACGATCTGGCCCAAGGGGATCTCAAGCATGAAAGATGGAGGAGTGTGACTTGAAATGGTCTCGACACAACGGGCGCGCGGTGGCCTGGTGCATCATATGATCGCCAAGTGAGAGAATCTAAAGCACATGATTTGAAAAGGATAAGGTCTTGCAATTCAAAGGGCTAACAGACGAACAATTGCCAGACTCACAGATCAACAATGGGTCAAGCAGAGTGATAAATTATGGTCTTTGCCCCTAGGGCGGGAATGGTGGATGATGGTTATGCAATGCATACTGGTTTAAAAATTTAAAAACAAATTCCTAATGCAAACAGGGGGGATTTATTGGCCAATCGAATAACTTGGGGAATATAGACTCCTCATTGTTTTGTTTAAAGAGGAACTCAGAGTCTATACGCCCAAAGTTATTAGCCTCCTGTATCTTCAATCCTACTTGCTTCAGATTCCCTGCAGCTGCAAGAACGCACATCAGCAAATGTAAATAATCAATGATCCACAATATCTTAATGACAAGCTGCAAGGAAACGAGGGACAAAGGTCCATGTCGAGTCGAAGCCAGCACGGAAGATATGGCCATTCTCAAAGTAGAATGCCAATCCGGCTACTTTTGGCTTCGACTCGACAGCAAAAGTGTCTACCTTTTGGACATAGAATCATTTTCCTGTATGCACAATAATGTGGGGAAAATAGTTAGTAGTATCCGTTTTCGGCCCCTTGCCCAAAAAAAGAGCAACTACCTTTTCCCTAGCCTTCGCATAGGGTCAAGGAGTCGTGTCCTACTAACTAGACAAAAAGAAGAGTATTGAAACTAACATGGCAAGAAGAATATGCAAATGCTAGCGGATATTAACAAGTGGGGTGCGTGATAAATGAAAACATGTTTTTGATTCCGACCACCTGGTGACTGCCCAAACTTAGCCTGGTTGAATGATGAAAGGGAAATGCACACTCAACTTCCCAGGTATCCTAAGCACACATCTAGATTGATTTGGGCCTCTAGACTCCTCAAACTAATCTTGACCGGCTAAGACTCATACTGATGACAATATCGTCATGCCATGCTTAGGCTCCCAACTACTTCCGACCACGAAGTTTGCCCAAAAAGTTTTCGAGGTAAATGATTTGTCCGACTCGGGTCTCTTTCCTCACAACCTAGAAGGTATAAGATGGAACACCTTGGAACCCCAACGGTCAACCGCGCGATGCTGACCCTGAATCAGACGTCGTCGCACCCATTGGTGACGCGCATGCATTGACCTAAGCCCGAAGTTTTGAGAATGCTCATTGAGATTATGGTTAAGGAATTGATTCACCAGAAACACTGACATTACTCTTTACCCATTTTAGACTCCTGTGATCATGTGAGCATATGATGATTTTTGAAAAACAAACCCCTTAAAATGATATTCGGTCTTTAGATAGCTATCTCGTGTTAAACCTTGGGGGAGAAAAGGTGAAGAAATTTTGGAGATAAACCTCACAGGAGGATCGACAAAACCATTAAAAGATAGAGCTATGACAAAACGGACCCCCTTTTTTGACCTCCTAGATGCCCCTATTTTTTATTTTTTAGGCTTTTGATAGATTTCATGGCCAGGCACGGTCACGACCAGACTTTTTTGTAAGATTGCTTGAACCCATTTTTTTCTTTTTTCTACTTCTTTTCCTCTCTTGATAATTTTCGGGGTTATTTAATATTCCGCCTACGGAGACACTGCCCTCTTCACGTGCTCTGGTCTTTACATTTCATTTTTTGGCCCATTTGAGGGGTTACATCTATCGGGTTGTTGAGGAACCGCAGTTTGCTGAGCTCGACCGTTTAAGGGCGTCGACTGTCCTGATCAGTCAAAAGACAAAGAGCAAAGGTTGCAGTTGACAGTGTACTAAAGACTTTGAACTCATTTTAAGGAGGTTCTCTTTAAAAAATGTGTAGATGTGTGCATCTCATGATGATCATAGGGATCCGTATGAAAGTAAAGTAGACACGTCCAAGGTTATGGTGGATCAAAGTCTTAACCAAACCTTAATGTTAACCCAAACTATCATACAACTAGACCTAGACAGGGGGTTACGTGGCAGTCACCAGACAGTTGGATTTTGTGTTTTTTCTAATTTTTTTGTGATTTTCATTAAAGTATGTACATATTTTCAAATATTTTTGATGCTTTTTGGATATTCGATTTTTTTTAGATTTTGAAAAAAAATTATATTTTTTTTGCATTTAAAGGGTAGAATTTTTTTTAGATAGACTCCTATCCAAAGAAAATTATTTTTCAAAGAACTAGAAATGAAAGAACTTACTTACCTCTAAAACTCTTAGATAAAGAGGAAGCTATCCAATTCCTAAGCGATTATGCACAAGACTCTGAGAGTGAGTCAGACATGTTGCAAAGGTGGGTCCTTGAGACAGAGACCCAATGATGGCAGAGTTGCCCCAGTGTGTTGGCTCCTCATTGGTGGTTTTATACCCTCCGATATGGGAGTGGGACTTTTTCTCTTTTTGGGGGTCGTAGTCTCCAAGCATAAAACACTCAGAGGAATGTGCTACGACCGGTGATAGAAGCCTGAGAAAGGAAGGTGTGTGGAATAGGAAGGGAATGAGAGCGGTGGGTACAGGTTCATCCCTCACTAAGGAGGATCCTTCTCGTCGAGTGGTTGGTTCATAGAACAGCAGCTGTGTACCGAAATCTTCTTCATCTTCTCTTTGAACTTCATTGATTGTTTCTTTCAACTCATCCTCAAGATAGTGTATCTTGAGTACCTCTTGATTTTCCTTCACAAAGTGATCCAAGAGAGTCCATTTTCTTGATTCTTCAGTTGGTTTGGTTAGTAGGTAACCCAATCTGAATCCCCCAATGGTCGGATTTTCAAAGATAAGCTCTCGAATTCCTTGCTCTTCCTTGCCTAACTCAGATCCCGAACTATATCCTATTTTGTCCACAGGCTGCCAACTTATACTAGGTCGAGGCTTGGCCTGAGAGTCAACCGATGAAAGGATGGGCTCTTTCCCTTTTCCAGAAGTGATCATGGATGGAATTTGTTCAGTCGAGAGTGAGTTCAAAGACTCAACATAAGGGGTACTCTTCATTTTGACAATCTTCCCATCGTATGGGAATTTATAGCATTGATGGTTAGTGGAAGGCACTCCTAAGGTCTGGTCCATCCAAGGCCTTCCCATAATGGCATTGTATATGGGCTTGACATTAAGGATGTAGAATTCAAAGATCATGGCAACTGGGCCAATTTCTAATTTCCCATTAGCTGGTCTTTGAGAATTATCATAGGTTGAGACCATCATAGAAGTAGACTCAATCTTTTCTGGATCAATCCCTACTTTCTTGGGGGTCTTGAGTAGACAAACATTAATTGATGCGCCGATATCCAACAGGATGGAGTCCAATGAGTGATCATTGAGTGTTGCAGTTAAGCATAAGGGAAGGGATTGGCATTCAGGGGGAGCTAGATCCTTATCTGTGAAGGATATCGTAGGTGTCTGGGTGACTGAGAGAATGACTTTTGTGACCCCCCTGATAGGAAGATCTTCATTGACTATAATTCGTTGGAGGAATTTGAACAATGTCTCCCTGTGTGTAGGAGATCTCCTAATCAACTCTAGGACTGGAATCTTGACGGGAGTTTTCCCTAGATGCTGTAGGATGTCATATTTGGATTGAGTAATCCTTCTAGACATATTTGAATTCTCTTGGGAGTCCAAGAGTTGACTTGTTGGGGGAATGATGCGATTTCTCAGTGTAACACCAATCGGACTGGGGTCTACTGCTTGATCTGACTTTAGTGGTTGAACTGGTGGTGAATTTATTATGTAGAATTGGGTTACTGGATCCGGCTTTGGTGTTGGACACAAGATGGATAGAGGAGGTTCTCTTATTGAAATTGAGGGAACTTGGACTAGAGTGACTGGGTTGATGGTTGTTGGTTGTTCCCTAGGTCGTATCAAGACCAAAGGTTTGTCTTGGATAATAGTGGAGACTCCTTGCAATGGCTTTCTAGGTTTGGTCATCCTAATGGGGCACTCACGCCATACCCCAACCTCTTCATACTCCCAGTACTGTCCTCTACGATCGACATTTGGTTCCAAATTTTTGTCAAGGGTGCTCACCCTTTCTAGAGAGCTAGATGGATCTTGAGCTACCTGATGAGAAGGTGGAAGGTCTTTGACTTTCAAGGTTTCAATAGCCTCTTTCATGTGCCCCTAATTGATCTTTCCTTCCTCATTCAAATCATATACCCAATCCTTGAAAGTGAAGCAGTTATAAATTGTATGCCTCGACACTCTATGATACGGACAATATCTGGACATATCAACATTGTATGGGATGGCCTCATGCTGGGGTGGAAGCTGGATAGCATTACAAGATAATAAGACATGGAAAATGTCTAATAGAGATTCCGGCAAAGGCGGATATGAGGTACGTTTGGGCATAGGCCGACTGTAGCTAGTTGAAGGGGGAACTGCTGAATATGGTTTCTGATTGGATTGGTTGTCTGATCTGGACATAGGATTGGGTGACCTAAAAGGCTGTCCCAAGGCACTCACCTGTTCATTGATTGTCACTCCCTCTATTGGTGGAGTTTGTGTGGTCTTCTTATTTTTGTTCTGATTTTCAAAGAAGGACGGCAAAGTGGAACTCCAAATCTGAGATTGAACTACCTGAGCTCGATTATAAAGTTGTGCGAATGTGTGAAATTCGCTTAGCATGAGAATAGCTCAAAGCTGCGGGGTAGCGTTATTGACCAACATGGCGATAGCTTGAGATTCGGGGATTGCCACTTCCGCCCTAGAGGCCATTGCCCTCCACCTGTTGGCAAAATACGTGAACTCCTCTTCAGGCTTCATCTTCTCCATCACAAGATCAAATAAGGTGGGAGGCATGGTTGTCATATGACTAAACTGAATGATGAATTTTTCGGAGACCATATCAAAATTGATTAGGTCTGTAGCGGGCAAGGAAGAAAACCATCTTAAGGCCTTACCTTCTAAGGATTTCTGAAACAGATGGACAAGGAGGACTCTGTCGTAGAGCCATTGATGGGAATCCATGAGGAAACCTGACAAGTGGTAATGAGGGTCAGAGGTGCCATCATATTTCTTGTACTTTGGGGCTTTGAATCCTGGTGGAAAGTAGGCCAGAGGGAGCTTGCAATAGCTCAAGAGAGAGTGCGGTTGTTTCAGGGTAAGTTTCTCGGCCATGAGCTTACGCACATAGGTTTCAACCTCACTTTTGTAGATGAATTCCTCCTGCTTGGGAGGAGGTGTAGTTTGAGAGACTGGAATCGGCATGACGGGTAGAGCAACTGGAGTAGGAGTTGGCTGGTTGATGCGAGTCTGAGCTCTGTTGGAAGATCCTTGGAAGTGAGTTCTCCGAGGAGTGGCATCTTGAGTTTTGCCACAAGAGGCCAACTGGATGAGTTGATCAGGGGTGTACTGTGATAACACGGCAATAAGTTCCGTGTCCTCACTCGGGTTTTGGAAGGTCCTGTTGGAGATTATAGGGTCACTTTCTGAAGAAGAAGATTCATCCGAGCATCTTCTCCTAAGTTCCTCTCTAGATGTTTGGAACATGCCCACGAATGTTTGTTGTGGATCCTCTTCAATCTTGAACAGAGGGTTGTGTATGACATTGTTACCAAACTCATCCACATCATCATACACAGTGTTACCATACATTCGATTCATTGTGAAACACAAATCCTAAGAGATTTTATATTTCACTTGAAAGGTTAACTGTACATTATGAGTGTTGGTTTCTAACAAATCAAGTTCAAACCCTTAACGACCCTGTACTTTTCTTTCAAAACCTGTTCCACAAAGTTTAGTTAGGTGTCTTTGATTTTGAAATAATTCTCTCAGTGACGCCTATGGGTGGACGATTTTGAATGGGAAGGCTTAATTCCTCACACGAACCCGGGATCATATTAGGTGGTTTAGGTACAACCCGCTCGGCGGCCAAGTGGGAACCCCTGGCTCGCGGAGACTCACGGAGGTTCCCAACAGAATAAGACTAGTCACACCCGAGTGGGAATCCTCAGGTGGAGAGTCAAACACTGTGGGAGAGGTAACTAGAAGTGTGATGCCGGCTCTTCCTTAAAAAACTCCCGCGGATAGTACCCTGGAATTAACCCACAGATTAACAGACAAGAGAACAGTAAACAAAAAACTAGAACACACAACAATTTAATGAACAAGTGAAAATTGGACGGCCAGAAGGCCAGCCGCCTAAAGGCTTGGACGGCTAGAACTGTGGCCGTCCTGGAGCCTAGACGGCCAGCTACTTGGCCATCCTAGAGCCTGGACGGCCAGGCAGTTGGCCATTCTGGAGTCTGGACGGCCAACTACTTGGCCGTCTTGGAGCCTAGACGGCCAGGTAGTTTGCCGTCTTGGAGTCCGGACGGCCAGGTACTTGGCCGTCTTGGAGTCTAGACGGCCAGGTATTTGGCCGTTCGAGAGTCTGGGCGGCCAAGTGCTTGGCCGTCCGGGACTCTAGGCGGCCAAGTGCTTGGACGTCCGTGAGAGGAGCTCTTACCTTTTTTAAACTATCTTACAATGTGCGCGGCGAGCAAGAAAGTGTCCACCGTGATCGCCAGAGGGCTGTAGGTGCCCAGAACGTCCCCGTCGCTGCTATCTCCTTCGGGCAAGGGCTTCTCCGTTCATCTTAGTACTGCGGCGATTTGGAAGGGTTAGGAATTGAAGTATGTAATCGCCAGGAGCATTACCTTATGGTCCCTGTGCTCCGCAGGATGGTGAGATTGATCGCGTTCTGATGGAGCGGGGATAGTGGGTTCCTCTTCTCTGCCTCCGGCCGGCCGAAGGGGGAGAGCTCGATAGTCCGCGCGCAGAATGTGGTAAGAGCTCCTGAGAGGAAAAAAGACAAAACAAAGGAAAGAAATAGCCTATTAGAACTCTGATATGTAGAATCTATTCATGCAAATATATAAATAAACTAAAATTGAAAGGGGACGCACCGGATAGGTGTTTAGAAGGAAAGGTGACTATATGTTATGGCCACCCACCTCCCGTTTTTTTGTTTTAAACCTCTGAAGGTAAAGGGTGCTAAGTCATCCTAATATGCATGCATGCAGATGGGGTGCTCGTGTGTGGTAAAAGGAAAAGAGTAGGAAGAGAAGATGATACTATGGAGTGGATGAATGATGGGAATGCAATGAAAAATGAAAGGAGAAAAGTAAGAAAAGAGTTAAGAAAACGGGCCCATTTGGGATGCGGAGAATTCCTCTACTTCCCCTGACTTGTGGACTGCCAAGGCCTTTCCCCCGCTTTAAGTTCTTCAATCTCCTTTCTCGCAAACTAAAACCTTTCAACTCTTGCCAACCCCCGGCCAACCTAAACCTTGCCAACCCCCGGCCCCAACCTCCTTTCCCGAGGGGACATGGGGGGGTTTAATAGGTGAAGGAAAAAAGGAGGGATTCAAGTTCTAAATCCCCGTAAATCCCTTAGAACCAATAGGAAATAGTCAGTCATCGGAGATCGTGGCCGTGGCAGTCGCCAGAGCGGGGAGTGATCGGAGTAGTGGGGGTGAGGGTGGCGAATGGAGAAGATCATGGGAAGACGAGGTCAAAGGGGAAGTTAGGGGAGTGGACGGCCAACTATCTTGCCTCCTACTTCCATGGAAGGCCAGGTAGTTGGCCTTCCATGAAAAGGTGGAAGGCGACCTAGTTGGCCTTTCATGGGTGGTGGAAGGCAAGGGGTGGCCTTCCAAGGGTGGTGGAAGGCAAGGGGCGGCCTTCCAAAGATGGTGGAAGGTGGGCTGGTTAGCCTTCCACGAAAAGGTGGCTAAGGTCGAGATTAGTTAATGGGCCTGATTATTTAGTGGACTGAAAGATGAGATGGCTAAGGTGGGGGGTTTGGTGGTGATGGGCTACTGATGGGGTTTTATAACCAAAAGTGGGAGTCCAAAATCGGTGTCTACACATATCTTTGGTCCCCAGAGTTTTAATGGTCTTGTGGATAGCACAACAAACCATTAATTATGGTCTAAGCGTTGTCATCTGATAAGTTGATAGTTTTGATCACTTAAAAGGGCAATTGCACACATCATACTCATAGTTTTACGTGTAAAATAGCATGAAACGATAGATAATTTTGCACCGATCCCAACAGTACCAATTTCTCTAAATTCCGAGTTAAAAACAACGTCATTTTATGTGAATAACGAAGTATAATGCATTTGCGATTTTCTCAGCAAACCGAAATAATATTATTTCAGCATAAATGTAATATTATTCACGATAATATTCTAATGTACATTTATTATTTGTGTGAATAGGACATGAAGATATTGTGGTGCAGTGGTTAAGTCTTTGGAGATTTATGGGAGGTCTAAAGTTCAAATCTCAACAGAAGCGACCACCTTTTTGCAAAAATAAACAAAGCGAGGGCAAACAAAGAATAAAAAGTGTAAAGAGAGTTGCCCTAATCCTTACCCAAGAAGGACAAGAGGAACCAGCCGCTACCTCCATTCCCCCCTTTCTTTATTTTAAATCATCCCCCCCCCCTTTTTAAAAAGCCTTCTTCCTTCTTTTGTTTCTTCTTCTTCCACTTACTTGATTCTCTCTCACTTGCTTTTCCATCGAACATCCCTCTCTCTCCCTTTCTCCGAGATGCATTCTCTCCCCTTCTGGCCGCAACCTCCCTCTCTCTATCTGTCAAAACCCTCTCTCTTTCTCCCTCACTTTTTCTCCCCCTCTCTCACGCACCCTGCATCTCTCTCTACCACTTTTTCTCCCTCTCTCTCCTCCTCCCTATCTCCTCTCTCTGCTGCTCCCCACCATGCAAGGACCTGTCAAAGCCGCCGACCCCAACGCCACGCGGCGAACGGAGCGGGTTCGCAGCCCCACCATCATCGACCATGCCCCGCGCAGGGAGTGGGCGGCCCGCCTTAGCGCCACACATCGGTTGGCCGAGCCTTCCCGCCCAACACCGCCAGCCACGTCGTCTCGGCCTTCGCCTGTCGCGCCTACCTCGCAGAGCCCGCTTGCCACCCGTGCAGCACGTTGGCACACTAAGCCGCGCCAAGCTCACCTCCCTCCGCGCTTGCCACGCACCCCCTGCGGTTCACAGCGCCCGTGCGCCGGCCTCTCCACAGAATCCTGCAACACATGTGTTCTTCAGGTTTGATCTATTTAGTTTTATTTTTTTTAATTAAATTTCTTTTCTTCTCCCATATTTAGTCTTAATGCAAGTTGTAAGTTATTTTTTTTTATAGAACGTTGTTTTAGTCATTGTTAATAAATGTGCATTTGGTATCATTAATTTTTGTTTAATCTATCTCTCTTTCCTATTTTTCTAAGTTATGCTTATGTGCTAGGATTAGACTTATTTAGGTGGATCTATGTATTTTTTTTGTAGTTTTAATTAATTAATTATTTTTGTTCATTAGTATTTAAAGACGTACAAATTAATTCCATTCAAATAGTTAATTATTTCTCTAATTCAAGTTTAGGTTTACATTAATTAGTTGCTCAATTTCTAGATTAACTTAGGCTGTAGTTTCAAACTCTCACCTCATTTAAACTTGTTCAATCAAAATCTAAAGTTTTCGAAATTAAGAATCTATTTCTCCGTGGATCGACCTGCTTCTCACCTTGATACTATTTTCAAATGAGTGCATGTGGGAATTGGAATTTAAGATTGATGTTCGAATATGCTTAACGACACATAATTTCGAGCGATCACCATCGTTACGTGACGGGCATAGATTCGCATGCAGCCCTTATGGATAGTACAACAAGGCTACATCGTTCCTCTACCCCGATCAATATGCATCTTATGTCATAGTCAAACTCTCTCCTTACAATTAGACAGGCCTTGTGGATAGCACAACAAACCTACTTAAGGTAATTCGAATCCTATGACTATAACACTGGAGGACCACACGGTAAGTTATTAACTACTCACGTTACAACTTAGAATTTAGCGAAGATTTTAGATAACTTTTATCTTGGTCTCTCCTAGGTGATAGTATATAAATATATCGTATATATTTACTAAATATTATACCTTCTTTGATTCATAATCAAAATTAAAACATTGCATCTCATACATGTCAAGTATGGTCATAGATAGCACAGTGGATTTGACTGGAGCCAACAGTCAAACACACATACAATCTAACATAGCATTTATATCAAATAAACCTACAAACACATAGGCAAAAGATCTGCATCATATCACCTTCTTTGTTGCAACTGTGGATCATCCTCGCTCTTTCTTCGGTTGCCTCGATCAGATTACAATAAATTCAAAATTTACATGTAAATAGAAGAAGGCCGTATGGCAAGCACAAAAAAGAGAGAGGTAGAAGTACATCGGAGTATGAGAGAGGGAGAGGTACGTAAACTTCTATTTATTAAGAATTAATAAATATACAAACATACATCCACGACCCACATGCATCATTCATCACATGAATAATTTAAAAGTGCATATCCATGACCACAGTGTGTTTTAAACATTCCACACATGATAAGCGCATCACATGGCTAAAATAAAAGAATTTTAAAATTAAATAATTTTGACTTTCAAAAAATTAGGTTCCAATCAAAAATTGACTTTTAAATTTCGAAAACTCTTTGAATTAATTTAATCATGCAACAAAATCAAATTTAAAAGTATAAAACACACATCACATGTGCACACACTCCAAATTAATAATTTCATATTATTCTATGCAAATTAGAACATTTCTAAAAATAAAACAATCTAACATTTAGATTAAACAATATTCATAATCTAACAATTAGACTATTAATAATTAATTACTAATCTAACTCTTAGATTAGTCCACTAAAGTTAATTATTAATTTAACACTTAAATTATTAATCAACTCTAATTAATTATTAACTACTAATCTAACTCTTAGATTAATTAACTAATGTTAATTATTAATTTAACACTTAAATTAATAATTAATACTAATTATTTAATAACTATTAATCTAACTCTTAGATTAGTTAATTAAAATTAATCATTAACTTAACACTTAAATTAACAATTAACTCTAATTAACTAAAAAGTGCTAATCTAACTCTTAGATTAGTTAAATTAAGGTTAATTATTAATTTAACACTTAAACTAATAATTAACTTTAATTTTTTAACAACTAATTGTTAATTAAAATGATTCAAATCATTAATTACCAATTTAAAATTAATAATAATGATTTAAAAAATCATTAAGGCTCAATAAGATAAAATTGAATAGTAATTTTAATATTCAAAATAATTTTGAACTTTAAAATTAAAATCAATTTTTAACAGATTCTTAAATGGGCAAGGGCTTTAGGGTTTTAAAAGAAAAGGGGGAAATGGGGTTTAGCCGGCCAGCCCTAATCGCCTGCAACTCGTGCAGGTGCAAGGCGGTGGAGGGGGGTGGGGGGTGGGGGGGGGGGGGGGGTTAGCGCCGTAGCCGGCAGACCCGTCCGGCCCCGGCCGGCAATGCTGCCAGCACCGGCAGGAGCCCGCCAGTGATCCCCTAAAAATGTGTTGGCCGAGCTCCTCCCTCCTCTTTTAAAATATGGATTCTCTTGGTTCAAAACCAAAGAGGAAGAAGAAGACTGGCCATCCAGCTAGAAGCCCTTCTTCTCTAGCGCCGGCAACAAGCCCTATGGTAGCCGGTGATGCCTCCCATCAAATCTGGGGCACCGGGCCACATCCCCAACACTTGGGGAGTCCGAACAAAGCCGCAAAAATCCGTCGTTCTTCGTCCCACAAAGAACACGAAAAACCCCAAATTTAAATCCGCTTTTTACATAAATATAATCTAATTATTTGTGTTCATCTCATGAACACTTTTCTATTATTATAATCGGATTATATGCATGGAATAATACATGGAAATAGTAAATCAGAAACCGAAACGGACCGAGAAACAATGGAACCTGGCTCTGATACCACTATAAGGTTCTTCGTTTCTCCATATTGCTTACGTAATAGAAATAAATAATTTAATAATAGCGATCTGTTTTTCGTTTCGTATATTTAAAATTGATTATCGGATAATCGAATTACTACCTTGCGCGGATTCGAATCCGCGACCGATCGGTTCGTCAGTATGACATCGCGAGCCGCACAAACGTCCGGCCTCTAGCAAAGTCCACACGATCCTCCTCGAGGTAGATTTCCTCACGTTCCTCGTTCTTCGCAGCCCACGAATCTTTCGCCGTTCGCCGCAACATGCGGATTATTTTCCGTCGGACAGGAGTCGGAGAAGCGGCGGAGTAGTCTCCAGAGAGTGGAGAGAGGTGGGGCACCAGAGAGAGAGAGGAGAGAGGGGAGATGGCTAGGGTTGAACAACAGCTTGGCCTGCTCAGCCCGGTCGCTATATTATATATTAATCGTGTAGTTTTTCATAAAAATCTCCGGTTAATATAAAACCTACTTAAAATCCATTGCCTTGATAATCATTTGTGTGTGACCCTCTATGCCCAATAACCAGTCCGGTTAATAGCCCATTAAGCCCAGTGACTCCTCACTTACTTAATTAATTAATTAATAACTCATATTAATTAATTAATTAATTAACCAAATTAATGTCGCACATTAAATTTGATCGGGCCACCGATCACGTTGGGCGCCAAGCAACACCGTGTGAACCCAGAAGGTATTTGGGGTTAAGTAACCCACTCTTCGAATCTTTCCGCCAATAGTTATCGCGTGGATATAATCATTCATTCGTACAATGCTCTCGAGTCAACTTAGGGTATGGTATACCATCAAACCCTAACTAGTCAACTCACTTCGATTGGATGTTGCTGAATAATATCGGAAAACTCCTTTCCTGATATTATCGTCCGCCCTGGCTAGGGACTTCCACGCATCCTTCCTAGACCATTCTCTCTCTAAGTACCGAGAGCGAATGATTCCTTATTGACAATCAATTCTCTTCAACGGTATTCCGTTGTACCCAATCCTTGGCTGTTTAGAATCCCGTGAATAGAGATTCATAAACCAAGGTTAAAGCACAGAAGTCCACCGACAAGGTATCTTTGGTGTCTCAGGTCCGAGGACCATCCACGCAACTGCGGCAATAGAATCAAGCTGGTTGACAGTGAGGTACAATACCATCCAGCGATTCAGTCGGATCAGTTCAGTGAACTCATTCTCCAATGAGCACCTACAGATTCGCCTTAATGTCTCCACACAAGTGACTTATGAGATCAGTCACCCTCATCATATGAGCAGGAGTAATCTGTACTAGTCTAACCGGATATCCGATGTCCTTCTCGGATATCCTCCGACTATGAACGATTAAGAATATGTGTGTTTAAGTGATCAGTCTCATTAGTATGATCTCATCATAATCTGATCATTATCACACATATTCACGGACTTTATTATGAGACGATAATAATACGAATTTACACATAATAAAATAATACCATTTTATTAATAAATGAACAAGATTTATATAGTCAGATTGGCTTGTAGGCCACCTAAGAGTAACAGACACATGATATGATCCACTAACCCATGCCAGCTTACTGACTGACCAGTCCTTTATATGGCTAGGAAGTGGGCTACCTTGGTCAATCGGTCAACAATCACCTAAATTGTATCTCTCCTACTGGGAGTCATAGGCAGCCCCATTACAACATCCATAGTCACATGCTCCTAATTCCATCTAGTATCGACCATTGTTGCAACAAACCTCCTACCCTCTGATGCTCTTCCTTCATCTGTTGGCAAATCAAACACCTCGCTACATAGTCGACCACATCCTTCTTCATCCCTAACCACCAAAAGTGTCTCCTCAGACAGTGATACATCTTGGTGGCACCGGAGAGAATGGCATATTTGAAACAATGTGTTTCATCGAGAACACTATTGCACACCTCCTCCTCTGTTGGAACATAAAATCTTCCCTTGAATATGGTTGTGCCATCATCCTACAACCGTACTTCTGACATCTACAAACTATGCGGCAATTCTGGATCTGCCCTTTGCGCCTTAATCACCGAATGGTACACTGCTAGTCTCATAGTCAAACTAGCTACTACTGCTCTACCATCCTTTTGAGGAACTCTGAAAGAAGACTTTGCAACCTATTGAAACAATCTCCACTCCTGAACTCTAAGGTATGACACGGCTGTCTTTCGGCTCAAGGAATCCGCCACAACATTAGCCTTACGCGGATGATAGGGAAGGTCGAAGTCATAACCCTTAATTAACTCCATCCACCTATGTTGCCTTAGATTCAGATCCTTCTAAATGAACACATACTTCAAACACTTTTGATCAGTGATGTTACGCTTCGGATCCGATTCATTTTTTTTTAACTCGGAGCCCGACTGCGTAACTTTGAAATAAATTCCAACATAACAAATATATATGAGAGCTAAACAACCAGAAGGTGATTTAAATAAATGTCATAATCATCAGTTAATCTATAATATTTAAAATATAGCCAATATTAAAGTCCATAATTACAATATTCATCAATTAGTATCTAAATTCTCAATCTCTCCAAATAAAAAAAAATACATCAATCTCTCATCATTCACTACTACATCAAAATACTAACTTGATAACTAAAGGCTCTTCTGAAAATTGAATATGTTTGATCCCCTACCTAGGCAGATCTTGAATTGGTTTCTCCTGAAAAATAGTTAGTCAAGTTTATGAGTCCACCGTTCAGTAGACTTCAAACTCTTAACATGACTTAACATATAGTAACTTTGCAAATCACATTATATAATTATACTAAAACATAATCTTACACAGTTATACTAAACATGATCAATCATCCTCCGTCTGCATGCTATAGGCACTGTCGCGGAGAAGAAACGCTGCTTTGTGCATCGAACCGAGCGAGGAAGCAAGGATGATCCATCAAGATGAGGATAGCGTGGATACCATCGAAAGTTGGGCACCTGCATAGCTAGCAACGTCACTCCATCAGAACCATACGATCGCGGATTCGAATATACAAAAGGTGATGATTGATCACTACATTTAATTTCATTATCTCGAAATGGATCGAGAATAGCGGGATTATTCATTTTATTATTCGTTTCCGCTACGTTCCTCACCCTCCTACCGGATCCTAACAAAAAGTTGGAAGATATCGAATAGAATATTATAAGCAAGATGGTTCAAGTACAGAGCCAATCAAATAAGGATGCATATAGTTCAAAAGCACGGGAAATGCTCTTCAATATAACATAAGTGATCATAAAGATGGATAGAAGAGTAGAGACTCAGTTTGATTTGATGGATAAGTTCAAAGATGAAGCCTTAAGTCAGCTTGCTTTAATACATGAAAATGCAGAGTCACTCAAGAACATGTCAAAGAAAAATGGTAAAAATGTGCAGACCATGCTTGGCCAAGTGCAAAGCTTGACAGATGCCCGTCCTCAACTTGAAGGACTCATCAACTATCTGTTCCCATTTGGTCCTACAAGGCCAATGCACGATTGGGATCCAAATGCCCGAAATGATGGTAGGCATAAGTCACAGGAGGCAAGGGATGACCCACCAAGTTTAATTCTCCCATGACCTCCAAAAAGGGCAAGGGAAAGAGGCAATAATGAGTCATGATGTCAATGTGTTTTTAGGCCTATGTTATTACCCCCAAATAAAACTCCAAAACCATTTCCTTCTTCTTTATGTGTTTTAGTTCCTAGTTCTTAGTTCTTATGTTTAGATTTGCTTTATGTTTCTAGAACTCATGTTCATGGGCTTTATGTTGATTCTTAAATGTCAAAATCGTTTTTAGTGATGACAAAAACGGGTAGTGAGATGTGACAATGCATATCATGAATATGTTATGGATGCATGCTATGTGTAACGTGTTATGAAAGCATGTTATATGATAGGCTAGCATGTTATGTGTCATGCTATGTGTTTGCTTGATTTTGAATCATGCTATGGATGTGGACGATGATATGGTGATTATGAGTTATTAGGCAAATAAATTGATGATCTCGAATGCTTAATTGAATATCTCTGTATGGATGGACTTATTGTTATCCTTTGAGAAATGTGAGTAGAAACAATAGCATAACAGTCATATAATGATAAGTGTTTTCTCCTCATCAAAAAAGGAGAGAATGTTGAGCCCCTTAGGTTGATTTTGATGAAACAAAATTCTTATAATTATAGTGAGTGCTATTGGTAAATACAAAGGTTAAATATTCATTTTTAAATGTCATAGGGATATATTGCCAAATATTTCTTTCTATAGATATGAATGTAATAAGATTTTTAGACTGCAAATGACATTTATTAAGATTAAGATGATGTCCCCAAAAAGGGTCCCAAAAATCTAATTTGAATGAAAGCCAAATCCCAAATAGGTGGGTATTGGTCGACTAACACCAGATTGGTCGACGAGAACAAAAACTCAATTTTCACTTAGTAGCATGTTTGATCGACCAACTGGCTATTGGTTGACCAATATCAAAACTTAATTCTATGAGTTTGTCTAGTTGGTCGACCAACTGGGAATTGGTTGACTAGAACTAGTGAAGGTTATGGGGGTCTATTTTTTCTACATTGTATATTGGACATATAAATTTTGGTTTTGGTCATCTAAAACAACCCAGACGCCCATGCGTCTGCGCAGGCTAACCTGTCCTTATCTATCCCAAAGCAAGGATAGTCACATGGGAGCCTTTGTGACAAAAGGGCTGGCAGGGACTAACATTTCACCTTTCTCTCCATTAATAGTAAAGATTCTCAATTTTTTTTATTTTAATGTACTTTTTGGAATCTTTTGGAAGCCTATTTTTCTCATTCCATGTTACATATCATCATCACCTTTTCACCTACCACCTTATTGACTCTAAGGAAAATCTTTTGCTGGGAGCTTTTTTATCCAAGTGACATCATGTAGTACCCTACTAGTCGATATCTCAATAATCCAATCAAATGCTAGGATTCAAAATGACATGGACTATTTTACATTTAAAAGATAAAATGTGTGTAGAACCTTCCTAAGTTGTACCTAATGGCTAGGGCTTCTCTTTAAGGCCTATGAAAGGGAGAGTGTGGCAGTTTTTAGGCCAAGGCCTTAGAGTGAAAATGTGAGGATCCTTGAGAGAGCTATTTTGTGTTGCTTGCCTTCCTCTTGTGCTTATGCTCTAATCCTTGAGGAGATTTTCTTGTGAGCTTATCTCGTGTGTAGATCAAGGAGAAAGGTATTAGCTTGGAAGATCTTCATCCTCCTCTTGATTAAGACCAAGACCATGGGAAGCTTTCTCGGTGTGCAAAGTGTCTTCTTTCTCTAAGAAGAAGATCTTGATAAAACTTTACAAGTAAGGACTACTAGGAGGATTTGGAGGAGCATCAACTCGTCTCCTAGAGTAAGGACACTGCAAGAAGGAAGTTTAAAACTTGTACTTTCTTTGTTCATTTCATTTTGTAATATTTAAGAAAGCATACATTATCTTGTGAGTGGAGTGTAGTTTAAAAAGATAGGACTTTACCTTTCTTATTGTGTGCCTTTCTTGATGAAAGAAGGTCAATCTTTGAGAAGATTGGAAGTTGTATGTCTTCCTTAGTGGAAGAGGATCAATCTTTGGGAAGATTAGAGGTAAACCTTACTAGACATTGTATCTAAGGAGAGTCTAGTTAGAGGCTTGATATCTAGTGCGCTCGATTTACTAGGATCGAATCTACTAGCAATGTATTAGAATTAAACTTCTAGTGAAAAAGTCCAACGTGGTTGGAGAGTAGACATAGGTCATCATTTGGTGAACCGAACTACTATAAATCTTGCACCTCGTGTGATTGTGCTTAGCGTTCTTATCATTTCGATTATCATTATGTGCACCGCATTAAAATTTTATTGCACAAGTTTAAGATTTTTGAAAAAAGTTTCCATCCCCCCCCCCCCTCCTATGGTGATTGCCATAACTCTAAATTTAACAACACCCACTTTCATGTCTAAAATTTCCCCACTAACAGAACAAAGTTCTAACTACTTGTTTAAGATGAGTCATATTATTTGTCATGTATGTCCTAACCCTTGCTAAATTTTGCGTTAGTGCTCAATTTCTCTATCTCTCATTACACTAACAATTTTACACGAGATGTTGATTCTGAACATTCAAAATGGCAAAATTGTGATGGCCTTGAATATATGCACTTTAACATCTATCATTGTCGTATAATTTCCCTTGTTAAAATAGTTTGAAGAAAAAGAAAAACAGTTATAAAAATCAAGTAACAACAACATTAGAAATGTGAGTAAAGGTTGGTTGAACAAGAGAAGTGATTAGAACGATGGAAACATAAGGCAGCGCAAGGTTTGAGGTGGTGTAGGCTAAGGCTAGCAATGAATCGAGTTGCTTGTAAGCTACTCGAGCTCAGTTCGAATTTAGGTCAACTAAGCTTGACTTCTTTAATCCAACTCGGACTTTTTACTTAGTTAATTTAACCGTAATAAGCTGAGCTTGAGTCCAGCTTGAGCACTGTAGATTTCTACTGAGCTGAGGTCAAGCTCATTGGCTCAAAGTAGAGATTTGGGCTCAAGCTCGAGCTAAAATATTCTTATCAAGCCCAATTCAAGTAGGCAAATAATTGATTCGTTGCCACCCTTCATGTGGACATAAGCTAGGAGAGGGAGCGGAGACATTGGGTTATGTTACCATAGAAGGGAAAGAGAAGAGAAAGGAGAGGTCACAAGGAAGGCAGCAAGATGTGAAAGGAGATTAAAAGGGAAAAAAAGGATGACGTACAGATTCTTCTGCACAGTGGGGGGGGTGGGAGGATGTCAAAGAGGGATTCACTTCTAGTTTTACTTATAGAGTGTTTGAAGCTGTTTTCTTTTTTAAGACTACTGCAAGGGCCCATAGCGTAATGGCGCTGGGCAAAGCACACTGCTCCCGCTCGAGGAGCCAGTCGCGGGTTCGATCCCGCGGGGTCTCTTTCTTTTATAGGAGATTTCCACGCAGTACTCCAAGGATGTTATGCCGCTTGGCAGGTATCTTCTCATTTTGAGTGGGAGAAAATCCTTCTCTTAGAGGGAATTATATGGCTTCGAGCCGGCTCGATCCTAGTTCTTCTGAATTGGATAATCATGTCCCAGAACCACTGATAAAAAAAAAAAAAAAAATCTCAAACTACTTTGTTCTTCAAATTTATTCCATTCAAAAAAATTTGTCAAATTTTAAAATCGATGCATTACAATACTAGTTATTCTGTTTGGCAAAAGACTTAATCAATTTTAGAAATCATTAAAGCTCTGTTCGGCGAATGGTCTTTTCTTGCCTTGTTTACTTTGAGGTAGAAGACACTAGACAACATCCAAATGACACACGAGAAACGTCGACGGCCGCCGAAGGGTGCGAAGAAGGCGTGAGGAAGCAGAGTGTGAGTAGGGTTGGCAATGAGCCGAGCCGCTCGCGAGCCGCTCGGGCTCGGCTCGATTTCAGCTCGGTTCGGCTCGACTCGAAATGTCAAACGAGCCGAGCTCAAGCTTAAGTAGAAGCTCGAATAGCTTAACGAGCCGAGCTCAAGCTTAGGGTAGCTTGGCTCGTGAGCTCGTGAGCCGGCTCGAAATATTTAACATGTTTTTTTTAATTTTTTCAAACTAGGTCAAAGTGGCATTCCATCCGTGTCCCGCGTTTAAATTTTCATATATGTAGTTAGTATTATCACAAAAGGTCTATATTCATGTTTAATTGAGTTCAAAATCTGCCCATTAAGATTCTTGTTCATTTTTTATTATGCATTTAATTGTCTTCCTTGGGATTTTAATTGAATTGATTAGTTTTTATTTTATATGTCTTGGTAGAGTATTATTACACAAGTTTGAATAAGAATACTAAAAAATCCTTATTCTGCATAAAATGACTAAAATTAAATCGCATATGTCCAAATTTTATTGGTTCGAGCTCGAGCCGAGCCGAGCTCGAGCCTGGCGAAAACGAGTCGAGCCGAGCTCGAGCCCAGATTTAGAGCTCGAACCGAGCTCGAGCTCGAGCTCGAGCCAAGCTCCATTGACCCGAGCCGAGCCCGAGCCATGCAAAGCTCGGCTCGGTTCGGCTCATTGCCAGCCCTAAGTGTGAGGGACGTGCCAGTAACTCCCTCCTTAAAAATAAGATAGAGACAATCTACACCGTCTCGATCTATTTTTAATATAGAAGACGAATATACAAAAAAAACTGTCATCAAACACCTTATAAAAGAATTCTCGTTAAATGTAATGTTGAAAAAAAAAAAAGTTTAGACTTTTTGCAAATAACTCCTTAAAAAAATCATATTTATACATAATCCCTTATATGATTCATATTTACCTATGACTTCCTTAACTATAGTATTATCTACATATAACCCTTCTACTATGTGGTTACTTTGAATTTTACTTGAATTAAAATATTGTCAACTTATATAGAATATGTGAAAGCTATTAAATGAAAATACTAATGTCTTTAATTAAAATGCGTACATCTCATGAGAAAAATCACATAAACATCCACTCATAAGTTTGTTATATATATTTAACATCAAAAAAATATTTCTATCTTTATATGGAACAAAAATATTTTAAGACAAAATCTACAATAAATCACCCAATTAAAGGAGTTTACATTCAAGTACCACCAAAGTTAAGAGAGTTATACGCAAATGTGAATCATATAAAAGGTTCACCACAAATATGACATCTTTTAGAAAGGTTATTTGCAAAACGTCAAAAAGTTTATAAGTCAAAAGATTGTATATGGGATTTTTTAAATATAAGTCCCTATAATCTTTTAAATTTACAAAAAAACCCTCTTAATCAAACTATTTGTAATAAAAAATCTCACAATCTTCTCCGTGATATTAAAAAGTCCCTACCGTCTAATTCATAGGAAGGACATCAAGTAAGGACGAACCGTGGTTGGGTTGACTTTAACCTTACACGTAATTATCCTTTTACCACTCGGTTATCAGATGCATTGGGCACCTCCCAAAAACCCCACCTTTCCTCGTTTGCTCCAGCGAGTTACCGCCATGGTTTGATCCCCTAGCCCCTCCAAGATCGCCTCCAAAAATCTTCGCCGACAATAAAACCGCATCAGAGCAGTAGCCTCTAGCAAGACCGTACACCATGTACCGCTCTGTCAACTCTCCCCACCCCCGCCGAAGCCCGGACCTCCTGCCACTTGCACACCCTGCCCATAAAGTCGCAGGAGACCACTACCGCTGGCTCTACAGCAACCTCGTCGGCATGTCCCCGAGAGTGCAGCACTCGAGCGTGTCACAATGGATCACCCATAGTCTCGGGCCCACCATGCTCTCCCTGTGCCATTCGAGCCTGGCGAGGACTAGAGAGCTGCCAGAGAAGGCAATGGCGGAAGAGAAGAGGGAGGAGTCTGGGCATAGCGTTGTAGGCCTCCCCACCTCCCCGTCTCCACGTCGAAGGCGCTGAGCTGGCCGGTGTTCCTATCCATTATGTAGGCCTTACTGTAGGAGGCTGCTATGGACAGGAACGTAGGGGAGGGGTGACAGCAACTCTCGGCATGGAGGAGCCAAGGCTTGGAGCAGGCGGCGCGACAGAGGGAGGTGTGGACGGCGGGCAACGGTGGAGACATAGAGAGTTGGCCGACATCCCCACCTTGGTGCTATTTTTAGATCGTTGCTTACCATGGACACCCCAGCCAGCCTCGTCCAGAGAGACAAGCACGAAGAGGGCAAAAGGGTGCATAACATTAAGGGCGACGACGTGGACGTAGACGTGGACGTTGAGTTCATCCAACTAGTGGTGGCCACAGAGAGCGCCAAGGGGACGCCTAGCGGCCTACAGCCTCCACTCCCTCGCCCACCACCTATTTGCAACCAGCATGAATGAATTCTCAGGTGGATTCAAGAACGAGCATCTTCGCCATGAACCCCTAGCGAGGTGCCCCCTGCGCATTCACGTTGGCAGAGCCGCGCCTCTTCCAGTCAGCCCTAATCAAGTTCCAAGAGGTTAGTCCCTGGTTCGCCTTTCCCCGCCAACACCTCTATCGTCCAAGCAGTGGCCAAGAACCTCGTTGCTTCCTCTAGTCAGTAACCTAGGAAACCACGTCATTGACATCGACGTCTCCCACGGCGTGTAATGGCCAACGCTGCTTGAGGCCCTTGCGGCAGCCCGACAGGACAACCCATTGGTCCACATCACCACCATCAGCCCTAGCAATGACAGCACACCCGCCGCCCCCTTCGTCGCAACATCGCCAGGAAACGACTACTCTCCCCACCTCCTCCATTACGCCAAGTCCATCAACCTCAACCTCGGATCGACCATGTCCGGGGGTTGGACTTGGACTCTTTAGTGACCGTCGAGGTCATTGAAAGGAGGGAAACAATAGTGGTGGTCTACGCGCAATTCCGATTGCACCAGTAGCGCCATGACATCGAGGACGCTAGCAAGCGGCCACGCTAGTAGCCATTAAAGGGATGGAGCCGGACCTGGTGGTGATGAGCGAGGCGGAGGGGGAGTGTTGTTGCGCTCAGGGTTGTGGGGAAGAGAGATGAGGGCGTGGGAGAGGCAATGTTCGCCGAGTCTCAATTGGATCCCAACTGCAACAAGACGTTCTTGTCCACAGGCCCAACGAGAAGCTCTCTCCAAGATAGCAAAGGAGGAAACTGGGCCGACGGCAGGTGCCACCGTACAGGGAGGCCGACGGAGCTGGGCAGACAATGCCATGGAGGATGGAACTGAGACGAGAGTATTTTCGTCTGCAAATTTTTAATGGTAATGGAGGAAGAAAATATTCTTTTAGAGTATCCTCCAGTTCAAACGTTTCTCAACGGCGTGGGCCTTTTTATAAAGTTGTGAAGATTGTAAGGCCTTTTAACAAATAGTTAGATTAAAGGACTTTGTTGTAAATTCAAAAGATTATAGAGACTATATTTAAAAAACCCTTATGATCAAAGGGTTTTTTAGCCGTAACAATTTTATTTTATTAATTTTGAGTCGACTATATTTTATTAATTTTGTTCACGATTTTATTTCGTAAAATCTTACCGTCATTCATCAGCCGAACAGAGGTTGCTACTACTTACACCCGGAGGCAAACTTATCTCCGTAGAACCCAACTACACAAAACTCTCGATTTTCTTGCGCCTCTGTAATCTTGGGTTGCTTTAGTTGTTTTCCCCCGAGTCCAAAATTCAACGACTCGGAGAAGCTTAAGATCTCAAATTCAACGAGATTAGTATACTGCAGAAATTTGGGCAAACATTTTTATATTTCTCAGGCATGTCCGAACTTTGTTAAATATACAATCACACCTTAAGTACAGACATATATCTTTAAAACATCAATCTTTTAAGTTTTAATAAACCTATGGACGTTTCAGACATCAAAGAAACGTCATAAAGACTTCTATCTACTGTTAAGTTACCAAAATCTATGATATCCAAGTTATCTCCGTGTTATTTCCTATATAACGAACACATAAATCATCCCTCGAACAATGGACATTTCAGACGTCAAACAAACGTCATAATTTTTTATTTTAAATCACAAATATCTATGATATTCGAATTATCTCCGTGTTATTTCCTATGTAACCAACAATAAAGCTCCTTATAAAAATAGATTACGCTCAAGGCTTTAATCTTACTCGGACACAACATCAAGAATATCCAGAAAAAGAAAAGCGCAACCTGTAACCAACAATAAAGCTCCTCATAGAAATAGATTACGCTCAAGGCTTTAATCTTACTTGGACACAACATCAAGAATATCTCAGAAAAAGAAAAGCGAAACCAGAGCCTGCGGCCAACCATTTATTAGACAAACTTGTAATACCATCAAACCACCGACATAGAGGCCCTCCGCCTCATAGAAGGAACAAGACCACAAAAGAGACTCGGAGAGAACAAGAGAACATCTGCAGTAGAGACGAAACACCAGAGAAAGGAAAACCACCAAGCTGGAGAGCTAACGGACGCAGACAAGAACAAGAAGGGAGGGCCTAGCAGATTTCTCCATCGCACCATCAGCATCCACCACGGAGGCGGAGGACCAGGTGGAGAGGGTGGACTCTTTCTGGATGTTGTAATCCGCCAGGGTGCGGCCGTCCTCCAGCTGCTTCCCGGCGAAGATCAGCCTCTGCTGATCCGGGGGGATCCCCTCCTTGTCCTGGATCTTCGCCTTCACGTTATCAATCGTGTCGGAGGACTCCACCTCCAGGGTGATGGTCTTCCCCGTCAGGGTCTTCACAAAGATCTGCATCCCTCCCCTGAGACGGAGCACCAGGTGAAGAGTGGATTCCTTTTGAATGTTATAGTCGGCAAGGGTGCGGCCGTCCTCCAGCTGCTTCCCGGCGAAGATGAGACGCTGCTGGTCCGGGGGGATGCCCTCCTTATCTTGGATCTTGGCTTTCACATTGTCGATGGTATCCGAAGATTCCACCTCCAAGGTGATGGTCTTGCCCGTAAGAGTCTTGACGAAGATCTGCATGCCTCCGCGGAGCCGCAGCACCAGGTGGAGGGTCGACTCCTTCTGGATGTTGTAATCGGCAAGGGTGCGGCCGTCCTCCAGCTGCTTCCCGGCGAAGATGAGCCTCTGCTGATCCGGGGGGATGCCCTCCTTATCCTGGATCTTGGCCTTCACGTTGTCAATGGTGTCCGAGGACTCCACCTCCAAGGTGATGGTCTTGCCGGTGAGGGTCTTCACAAAGATCTGCATCCCACCGCGGAGACGCAGGACCAGGTGGAGGGTGGACTCCTTCTGGATGTTGTAGTCGGCGAGGGTGCGGCCGTCCTCCAGCTGCTTGCCGGCGAAGATGAGGCGCTGCTGGTCCGGGGGGATGCCCTCCTTATCTTGAATCTTGGCCTTAACGTTGTCGATGGTGTCAGAGGATTCCACCTCCAATGTGATGGTCTTGCCGGTGAGGGTCTTGACGAAGATCTGCATGCCTCCGCGGAGCCGCAGGACAAGGTGGAGGGTTGACTCCTTCTGGATGTTGTAGTCGGCAAGGGTGCGACCGTCCTCCAATTGCTTCCCGGCGAAGATGAGACGCTGCTGGTCCGGGGGGATGCCCTCCTTGTCCTGGATCTTCGCCTTCACGTTGTCGATGGTGTCCGAGGACTCCACCTCCAAGGTGATGGTCTTGCCGGTGAGGGTCTTAACAAAGATCTGCATCCCACCGCGGAGACGCAGGACCAGGTGGAGGGTCGACTCCTTCTGGATGTTGTAGTCGGCGAGGGTGCGGCCGTCCTCCAGCTGCTTGCCAGCGAAGATGAGGCGCTGCTGGTCCGGGGGGATGCCTTCCTTGTCCTGGATCTTGGCCTTAACGTTGTCGATGGTGTCCGAGGACTCCACCTCCAAGGTGATCGTCTTGCCGGTGAGGGTCTTGACGAAGATCTGCATCCCACCGCGCAGACGCAGGACCAGGTGGAGGGTGGACTCCTTCTGGATGTTGTAGTCGGCGAGCGTGCGGCCGTCCTCGAGTTGTTTCCCGGCGAAGATGAGACGCTGCTGGTCCGGGGGAATGCCTTCCTTATCCTGGATCTTCGCCTTCACGTTGTCGATGGTGTCGGAGGATTCGACCTCCAACGTGATCGTCTTGCCGGTGAGGGTCTTGACGAAGATCTGCATCTGTTAATAAAACAGCACCAGATAATTACAGGGTCAGCAAACCGCAAGAGAAGGGAAGGAAAAAAAGATGCAGAGAACTTGAGAAACCGGATCGATTCAGATCTGATCCAGACAGAAACTAAAGGATGAAAGGAACACATAAATCAAAACATCTAAAACACAAAGATCTGAATTTCGAAAAATCACAGCCGAGGATGCAGGTCGATCAACAAACAGAGAAATACGAAAGACGATCGGATCAGCAAACTTAAATCAAAGAGCACAGATCAACAAAAAACACAAAAATTAAACAAGAGCCACAAAAGAAGTAGGAAATCCCTCTGATCCCGTTTTGAGAGAGGATCGGCTTTCTTGTCTTCGGATCCACAAGATATTACAAGATTAAACAATACAGTAGCTAGATCTGATCAAGGAAAACCGATCAAAACAGCTAATACGACAGATCTAGAAATAAAGAATCAAAAAAGTGCAAGCGCTACCGGGGGAGGAGTTCTGAGATCATAAGATCTCTCACGTTCTTGGACACACAGCATCGGAAAAAAAAAAAAAAAGCAGATCTAACCAGGAAAACGGATGAAAGATCTAGTGGCTAACAACGGAATCCATAGATCGAAACACAACCAAAGAGGAAAGAGGACGAAACCAAGACCTCTTCTACAGAAATCTGAAGCAGTAAACAAAAGGGAGGAGGGATACCTTAGGAAGAGGAGGAAACGAAGAGAACCGAAGAGGAGGACTTAGCTTCCTTTGCTCACGAGATGGCTATTTGTGCAGGGGCCGACCCTATAGACCCATATTTATAGGTGCTATTCGCCGACTCGGTTACGACGGCAGCTGGAACCACCGAGGGACTGGTCCAACCACCGTGTTCCACGTGTATGGTCTCCTTTGACGCTTGCCCTCCGCAGCACGATTCCTATCGCATTAGAAGGCGGTTGGAGCCGTTTAGTCACCGAGTTTAGGAGAAGATTCAGGAAGGATGGCGTTCAAAACGCGGCATCCAGCGTGCCGTTTTCGCTGGACCGCCGATTTTTACTTTTTTGAAGAGAATACAAACATATTCCGAGATTCATGAACCATAAACTTTTTTTTTTTGTTATTATTTTTTGGACAATCATGAACCTTGGACTTATGATATTAAATAGAACCAAGTTCGTGATTCAAATCTTATTGCGTATCATCAAGCAAAGTCATTAAATAGCTAGATTCTTGAGTTTTTTTAATCTTCAGTCCAAAAGACAAGTCCAATTTAATTTGCAGTGTATTAACAAGAAAACATAACTTTAGCTCCAAAGGTTAGAAAGTTTTAACATTTGAACACAATCCATTAACTCCTGCCATTTAGGGGACCTAAAAGCTCAAAATACTCCTTATTGAAGCCTTTTGTACACGTCTGTGACCTATGCACCCAGCATCCATGCATGACCCGTGGGGAAGCCCCTCCTCGCCCCTCTCATCACCCATCCAAACTCTGTCCCGTTCGGTATCGGGATAGAAAAGGAGAAGAATAGGGATAAATTAACCTAGAATACTGTGATGTGTTTGGTATGTAAGGGGATAAGAAAAAAGTTAATCCTATTCTCTATTTGGTTAAAATGAGTACAGTATGGAAGATAAGTTGTGAAAAAAACATTGTTATCCTTCTAATCTAAAGTAACATAGGTATTATATTATTTTATGTAATATAACTATATATTCAATATATATGTAGTATATTAAGTGTAAATATTTTTTTATTTTTTATTACTCGTATTATGATACACTAAACATACTTAATTCAAGTTATTGAATTTAATTATATTTTAAAGACACTCAATTTATACTACACATAATTAACATATAATTATAATATAATAATATATTAAATAAACTTAATAGTATTATTCAATATAGTAAATGAACCATTATTAAAGTTAATTATATTATTATTTTATAAATCCGATGTAATACTAATGTCTATTAGTACTAATACTAGTATGTAAGTACTAATACTAATCTAAGATAATAATATATGTATTATATTATATAATAATATATTAAAATATTTATTAGTGTTATTTAAAATAATAATGTATATTATTATATTACATATAAAATATATTAAAGATGCTTATAGATTTATTTAAGTATTATATATATTATTTTAAGTATTATTGAATTTAAGTATATATTAAAGTACACATTATGTCATTAGCTAGTAATGAAGCCGTTATTGAATTTAAGTATATTATTTTATAAATCCAATGTAGTACTAATACTTATTAATACTAATATTAGTATGTAAGTACTAATATTACTAATATAAGTACTAATATTAATTTAAGATAATAATATATATTATTTTATAATATATAATAATATATTAAAAAACTTATTAGTACTATCTAAGATAATAATATATATTATTATATTATGTATAATAATATATTAAAGATGCTTATTACTATTATTTAGTATAATAATATATTCCATCTGTATTGGCTTGATTCATATTTCTATTTAATGACATATTGTCATTAACTAGAAATAAAGTTGTTATTAGAGTTAATTATATTACTATTTTAAGAACACGATGCAATACTAATACTTATTAGTACTAATACTAATAATTTAAGTACAAATACTAATTTAAGATAATAATATATGATATTATATTATATATAATAATATATTAAAATACTTATTAGCACTATTTAAAGATAATGATATATAAGATAAATATAATAATATATTCTATAGGTGGTATCGATTTGATTAAGAATTTTATTTAATAATATATTTAACGTCATTAGATAGTAATAAAATAATTATTATAGTTAAATATATTATTATTTTATGAACCAAGAGAAAGGGCAAATGAGGGTAACAATGAGGTTAAGGGGCAAGGATAAGTCATTCCACCTTTTTGGTGGAATAAGTTATTCCCATATCTAACCCCAAAAATGGGGTTAAGCTCCCTTATCCCTATTCTCCTTAACCCCTCTTATCCTCGTGACTTTTTGCAATGCCAAACGAGAAACGGGGATATCCCTGGCTTATCCCTGGCTTATCCCGATACCAAACGGGACCTTAAGGTGGTGGCAACGAGCAGAAAAGCTACATTCCACCCCTTCCAGATCGTACGGCGGCGGCGGCGAGCAAAAGCTCCATTCCACCCCTTGTAGATCATGCGACGGCGACGATGAGAAGGCAGATCATATAGCAAGGACAACGAGCAAAAGTTCCATTCCACACCAGATCCTAGTGGACTGTAAGGCGGTGACGAGCAAAAGCATGACGTAGGTGGCAGTGACGATCGAAAGCACCGAGAAAGGCGACGAGGTCCACGACTTGCCCTTCATACTCTCCCCCCTTGTAAATCTCCCGACGGCAACAAGCAAAAGGTCATGAGCATCCAAGGTGGCGACGAGCTCCCGGTGATGACCATCCAAGGCCCCATGTCTTCAGATCAACAATAAGGTGCATAGATCTAATAGACTCAAATTAAGTTAATTAGATTAAACTAAAATTACCATTGAACTATAAAGTTGCAGGACATAACATCCTCTCTCTTAAAGAAATTTTATCTTCGAAATTTGATTAGTCATGACTTAACAATTAATCTATTTCCCAATGAGATAGCAAAGCAACTTGAAGGACATGATTATGTGACATGTATTAGTAGTCTCTAATTGTCTCTCCCCCTTAAAATAAGTAATTTTAATGTATTAGTAGTCTCTAATTAGCTCTCCTCCTTAAAAGAAGTAATTTTAACCTTTTGATCTAGTCTTATGCCTAATCCCATAACTATATCTAGAAAAAGACTTACACTTAAGTAGCCCTCAAATCTAAGATCACACTAACCTATCTAACTTATAACACTCTTAAGATTAGATAGTATGACTTAAAGATCATACGGTAATGGATGCTTAATTTCTCATAATTGTTCTGATATCATACTGTTACGTCCTCGAAATTCGATTCAATACACCGACTCACATTAGACTCTTGTACACAATATCGACTTAACAAACATATAAACTAACTTCTCTCTTGCAACTTAGTAGCCTTCCCTCTCTCTTTCTCTCAAAAACAACATATAAACTAACTTCTCTAAGTAAAGTTGTGGTTAGGATATGGTGTGCATGAATTTAGGTAGTTATAAATAGTATTTTTCCCTCTCATAATCCTCCTCAAACTCTCTTGATCCTTCCTGGGTCAGAGTTACCTTAAAAGAGACATTCTAATTATAGATAAGCTTCCAACTCTAAATAGAACTCGCCTAGATTTCTGGCAGATTATGTTTCCTTCCAAAGAATTCCAAATTATAACTAGTAAACGACTTATTTTGAAAATATAGTCTTCCTAAAAGTTATAAAAATTTGAGCTAGCTTTCCAATGGGATTTGTCTCATCAAATTTGAAATTTTTTATGGATGTTATACTTAAAATACTAGAACTGTGTCAAATAAATATGTCTATAAAATTATAATTCAAGTAGGATTCAAATTATAATTTTCTAACCACGAGTTAGAATCCTAAGCATATTTAAATTTATCATGTTCTATTTCTAATATGATTCAAAGGTCTCTTCTAAAGCTTTCCAAATCATGGTTACCTTAAATTATACTTTTTATTATTTTATAATTCGTATCCTAGTCATATTAGGAGTTATTTTTTATTGGTAGTCCTTTCTAAAATGAATTATTAATATTTTTGACCCTTAAAACATCTGAATTAGCAAAAATGGTATTCTACAAACTTTTATATCTTTTTGTCTTCTTTCCAACGGTACCAATCATACCTCAATCTGAGTTTCTATAGAAAGTTATCATCATTTTATTATGTTGTTGTCCAGTATATCTAAACCTAAATTTTTAACTAAGTTAGCGAGCTGTTTTAATTTACTTAAATGGGTTAATATACTTTCACTAATTAGTTTATTAGACTAAATTAAATTATTTAAACTCTCTAATGGACTCTAATTGAGTTAATTTAAATTAAACTAAAATTACTATATGACTATAAGATTGTAGGACATAACATCCTCTCCCCTTTTAAAGAAATTTTATCTTCGAAATTTGATGAGTGATGACTTAACAATTAATCTATTTTCTAATGAGATAGCAAAGCTAGCTGAAGGGCATGATTACGTGACATGTATTATTAGTCTCTAATTGGCTCTCCCCCTTGAAAGAAGTAATTTTAACCTTTTGATCTAGTCTCATGTCGAATCCCATAACTATATGTAGAAAAGGACTTATACTTGAGTAATCCTCAAATCCAAGATCATACTAACCTATCTAACTTATAACACTTTTAAGATCAGATGGCATGACTTAATGATCAGATGATAACTATTAGGACTTCCTTTTAGGGGGCCTATATATGTCCTATGTACTCCCTCTTGAAAAAAATAATGATTAAAATGAGGAGAAAGGTTGTTGCCGCTTGGTACGTTTTGTGTGCTAGTGAAGACCCCAGGATGAGGCTGGTCAGTGGGATGTCTGCTCATAACACTTAAAGCATATGCTACATCAGGTCTAGTACATAGCATGACATACATGATGGAGCCTATGGTAAAAGCATAGGGGACTTTATCCATCATGTTGGGATCGCTGTGTCGGGATCCGACCGAAAAACGCAGCGGAATAAAATATTCGGGATCGGATTTGTCCCGTTTCGATGAACAAAACAATACCGGAGTAAATCGGATTTACCTTGCGCGGATTCGAATCCGCGTTCGTTTTCCGGTTCCGTCGGAGCGATGCCGCAAGTCGCGCAGATGCCCGACCTCTAGCGGTATCCACGCGGTTCTCCGTGCGATGGATCGTCCTCGCTTCCTCGCTCGCTGCGGCGTTTGTAGATCCCGTCTAGCTGCGCGTAATCCGCCGCGACATGCGGATTCTGAATCTCCCGTCGGACGGAAGCCGGAGCAGTCGGGAACTGCACGCCCAGAAGAGAGAGAAAGAACGAATGACGGCTAGGTCAGGGTTGCTGGCCCCGGACGTAGAATCCGTTCTTTTATAATAAGTCAGTTTACAGTTTTTCATAAAAACCCAGACTTATCCGAAATCCTGTCGGATTATCCATCGACTTGAAAACCATTTGTATGTGACCCTCTAGGCCCAAATACAAGTCCAGTTAATAGCCCATTAAGTCCAGTAACCCTTTACTGACCCACTGAATTAATTAATATCCTTATATTCAATTAATCAGCCGAATTTAATGTCCCACAATAAATTCAGACGGACTGCCGACCACGTTGGATGCCAAGCAACATCGCGTGATCCTAGATGGCACTGGGATTATCGCAACCCTCTATTGGAACCTTTCTGTCATCGATTAGCGCGCGGATATAATCCTTCATCCGTGCAATGTTCCCGAATCGACCTAGGGCATGGTTTACTGTTAAACCCTATTTAGTCGATTCACTTGAATCAAATGCCGCTTATCTGAATCCGATAACTCCTTATCGATTACAGAGTTCGCCCTGGCCAGGGACTTTAAGCGCATCATTCCCATAACATTCTCTCTCAAACTACCGAGAGCGGATGATCCCGTATTGAACACACAATTACCTTCGAGGGCATTTCCCTGAACCCGATCGCTTGACTTATTGATAACCCATGGTTAGGGATTCGTTAGTCAAGGTCAAAGCTCATAAACCTACCAACAAGTTATCTTTGGAGTCTCATGTCCAAGGATCATCCACGCAACTGTGACAAATGAATCGAGCTAGTTAACAATGAGGTGATTACCATCTAACGATTCATAGCCGGATCAGTTCAGCGAACTCATTCACCAATGAGCACCTACAGGTCCAGCATAGTGTCTCCACACAAGTGACTTATGGGATCAGTCACCCT
Organism: Zantedeschia hybrid cultivar; assembly: GCA_030544215.1. Lineage (NCBI taxonomy): Eukaryota > Viridiplantae > Streptophyta > Magnoliopsida > Alismatales > Araceae > Zantedeschia > Zantedeschia hybrid cultivar. Next base: position 51,862,289 of record JARZZO010000009.1, read on the forward strand.
CATCATATGAGCTGAAGTAACCTATACTAGTCTATCCGGATGTTCAATGTCCTATCTCAAACATCTTATAACTAGGAACAATTAAGAACATATATTTATAAGTCTTCGGTCCCGTAATTATAATCTCATCATAATCCGAAGACTGTTGCACATGTTCATGGACTTCATCGTGATACGATAAACAGAGATCGAATTAATTACACACAATGAATTATTACCATTTATTAATAATCAGAATAAGTGCATAGTATTGGATTGGCTTTGAGACCATCTAATACTAACAATCTCCCACTTGGACTAAAGCCAATCACTTTTATACAAAATACCCATATTCTTTAAGTGACGCTCAAAAACATTTTGAGACAAAGGCTTTGTAAGTAGATCTGCTATGTTGTTGGCTGAGGGAACTCTTTCCACCACGACATCTCCTCGAGCTATAATCTCTCTGATCAAATGAAAGCGTCGCAGAATGTGCTTCGACTTCTGATGAGACCTCGGCTCTTTCGCTTGAGCAATCGCCCTATTGTTGTCACACAGCAGTGGGACGGAATCAGATATGCTTTCCACCACACCAAGATCGCCGATGAATTTCTTCATCTACACCGCTTCCTTGGCGGCTTCAGCATCAACAATATACTCGGCTTCCGTTGTCAAATCAACAGTGGTTTCCTGCTTGGAACTTTTCCAGCTCACTGCTCCCCCGTTGAGTGTGAAAATAAAGCCTGATGTTGACTTGTTGTCGTCAGGATCAGACTGAAAACTCGAGTCAATGTATCCTTACAGCTTTAAGTCTCCTCCTCCATAAACTAGAAATAGATCCTTAGTCCTTCTTAAGTACTTAAGGATGCATTTCACAGCCTTCCAGTGTTCATCACATGGATCTGCCTGATGTCTGCTCGTAACACTTAGAGCATATGCTACATCAGGTCTGGTACATAGCATGGCATACATGATGGACCCTATAGCAGAAGCATAGGGGACTTTATCCATCACTGCCCTCTCTTCAAGTGTCTTGGGAGACTGACCTTTAGAGAGTGAAATTCCATGTCTCATCGGTTGAGACCTCTTTTAGAATTTTCCATGCCAAACCTTTTGACAATGGTTTCTATGTACATGGATTGGGTTAAAGCTAGCATCTTCTTTGATCTATCTCTATAGATCCGTATTCCCAATACGTAAAATGCTTCTCCCAAATCCTTCATGGAGAAGTTCTTTCACGGCCATATCTTTACTGATAACATCATTCTCAATGAGTAGGATGTGGTCAACGTAAAGAACCAAAAATGTGATTGCGCTCCCACTGTTTTTCTTGTATACACAGGGCTCATCTTCATTCTTAATGAAGCCATAAGATTTGATTGCCTCATCAAATCTTATGTTCCAGCTTCGGGATGCGTGCTTCAGTCCATAAATGGACCTCTGCAACTTGTATACCATGTCTAGAGATTCTTTGGATATGAATCCTTCTGGTTGTATCATATACACCTCCTCTTCAAGGTTTCCATTGAGGAAGGCAGTCTTCACATCCATCTGCCAGATTTCATAATCATGGTAGGCAGCAATGGCGAGAAGAATTCTGATAGACTTAATCATAGCAACGGGTGAAAAGGTTTCGTCATAGTCAACACCTTGTCTTTGACGATAGCCTTTCGCCACTAATCTTGCTTTATAAGTCTCAATGCGTCCATCTGCACCGATCTTTCTTTTAAAGATCCATTTGCAGCCAATAGGTACTATAAAATTGGGTAAATCCACCAAGTTCCAAACTTGGTTGATGTACATGGACTGTATTTCAGAATTCATGGCTTCCCGCCATTTCTCGGCCTCTGGACTTTCAATGGCCTCCTGGTAAGTCTTAGGATCATCATCCTCATTATAGAGTATCCTTGAACCATCCAAATTAATATGTCCTACATATCTTTCCGGTGGTTTAGGTACTCTTTCAGACCTACAAGGTTCCTGTGTATCATTTTGAACAGGTTCAGAAACTGACGGTTCATCTAATGAACCATTGCCAGTTTGTGGGTCTGGAATTTCTTCTAGTGTTACTTTACTCCCACTATCCTTCTAGAGAATATAATCTTCTTTCAGAAAGACAGCTCTCCTAGCCACAAACACCTTTTGTTCGCCAGAATGATACAAGTAATATCCATAAGTTTCCTTTGGATATCCCACAAATCTGTATTTGTCAGTTCTAGATTCCAGCTTATCTGCGTCATGTCTTTTAACATGAGCAGGACACCCCCAGACTTTAACATGTTTAAGGTCTAGTTTCCTTCCATTCCATATCTCATATGGAGTGGTTTCAACATATTTGCTGGGTACTTTGTTCATGATATACATAGTCGAGCTAAGTGCATATCCCCATAAGGACACTGGTAATTTGGACATATTCATTATGGATCGCACCATTTCTATTAATGTGCAATTTCTCCTTTCTGATACACCATTCATCTGAGGTGTATAAGGAGGTGTAAGCTGAGAAAGGATACCATTATCCTTTAAGTATTTAATAAACTCAATACTCAAGTATTCACCACCCCGATCAGATCAGATGGTTTTTATACTTTTTCCTGTTTGTTTTTCTACTTCATTTTTAAATTCTCTGAATTTCTCAAAGGCTTTAGATTTATACTTCAATAAGTATACATATCCAAATCTTGAGTAATCATCAGTGAATGTAATGAAGTATGAGAAACTACCAATGGCTTGGGTTGACATAGGACCACATACATCTGAATGTATGAGTTCTAATATGTCTTTGGCTCGTTCTCCAGTTCCACTAAATGGAGACTTAGCCATTTTACCCATTAAACATGACTCACAGGTTGCTTATGATTCATAATCAAATGGATCTAAATATCCATCTTTATGCATCCTTTGGAGTCTGTTTTCACCAATGTGTCTAAGCCTACAATGCCACAAGTAGGCTTTGTTCATTTCATACTTACTCCTTTTAATTGAAAAACCGATATGTAAATTATCATGAGACACATTCAATAGATACAATCTATTGGACAAAATAGCATAAGCTATTAATTTATTTCCGAAATAAATTGAACAACTATTGTTCCCAAAATATAAATTGTATCCAATTCTATCTAAGCATGAAATAGAAATGATGTTCCTTATTATGCTAGGTACATAATAACATTCATCTAATAAAAATGTGTCTCCATATGGTAGCTTGAGCTTCACTGTCCCCACAGCGATCGCCGCAACTCTTGCGCCGTTACCTAGTCTCAGCTCCACCTCGCCAGTCCTCAGCTTACGCCTTCTTGTTAGTGCCTACACAGAATTGCAAATATGAGATACACATCCAGTATCTAATACCCATGATGTACAATCTCTTATTGACAAGTTTACATCTATCATATAGGTACCTGAAGCGTCCTGCTGCTTCACAATTCCTTGAGCCTTGTCCTTGAGGTATTCTTTGCAATTCCTCTTCCAATGCCCTTTCTGGTGACAATAGAAGCAATCACCTTTCTCAGCACTTTTACCTTTGTCTTTCTTGGTAACCTTTGCCTTTCTCTGAACCTTGTTCTTATTCTTTCGAAAAGCTTGGACTGCAAGTCTTTTTCTGTTGGTCTTACCAACCATGAGGACTTGGGGTTTATCCTTCACAAGGTTCCCCTCAGCAGTCTTTAACATGTTTAGCAGTTCAGCTAAGGTGGCCTGGATCTTGTTCATGTTAAAATTAACGATGAACTGAGCATATGACGGTGGAAGTGAAGACAACACGAGGTCTATGTGCATCTCCTTGGGAAGCGTAATCCCAAGAGCATCCAGCCTCTCCACCCACTAAATCATCTTCAGCACGTGATTATGTATTGAAGTTCCCTCTGCCATCTGAGCTTTGAACAGATTCTTCGATATCTCATATCGTTTGATTCTGCTCTGCTCACCAAATAATTCCTTCAAATGGAGCATGATGGATCTAGCATGTAGCATTGGGCCATGGTGGAATCTTCCTTCCATTTTTCATACGCTATCATTTCCTCCTCTGGATCATCTAATGCTGGTTCAGCAGGAGGTTCATTATCCAAGACGTAGGCAATCTGCTCAGACCTGAGGACTATCTTCAGGTTTCTGAGCCAATCTGAGTAATTGGTGCCTGTCAAACGGTTGGCATCAAGTATGTCTCGCAACGGGTTATGGTGCGACATTCTCGCCTACATGAGATAATCAATTGATAATTAGCAGATATTCAGATTAACTAAAACAAGATATGGTCTTTTATTATCTAATTTTACTCCCACTAATTTTCGACGGACTGTATAACCTTAAGATATACAGAACGGGAGACGCCGACTGTCTCCTAGTGGGGATCAGAATCTCCAAGCATCACAGTATGACCTCGGGTAAACACGTAGTATCATACCGCTATCCCAGAGCAATCATCTCATGATAATTGCAACTCCTTGCAATATCCGATCATATTTCGGCTCCCAAGTTTAATGGTCCCGGGTAAACACAGTAGACCATTATCCCCGGTCTAAGCTTTACCATCAATACGTGACAGAGTAAAGTAGAAATATAGTTTTCGGGTAAACACGTGGATAACTATATCGTTCCTCTACTCTTATCCAAAGGCATCTAATGCCATAATCAACAGTTCTCTCATCAGTTAATGGCAAACCTCGGGTAAACACATAGTATCTGCCACCACCGAATTAAGTTCTATTAATCATATTGATGGAGAGCCACGCGGTACATTCTCAATGACTCGCGCTACGGCTTAGAGTTTGTTACGAAGGTTTTACTTATTTAGTTTGGTCTCATCCTAGGTGATAGTATTAAATATATCGAATATATATTATAAATACTAATAACCTAGCAAATATTAAGCACACGCATCACATACATGTCATTAGTGTGGTCATGGACGGCACTGCGATTTGACCTGAGCCAGACAGTCAAACGCACACACATGCACAATATAACAACTTATATCATGAGTCTGCAAACCCATGGATTCAATGAACTCCTCCATTTTCATCTAGTCGGCAGTTGTGGATCATCCTCGCTCCGCGCACACCCGCCTCGATCAAATTACATCATAATTCTCAATTACATAATAATTCAAAAGAGGAAGCCTTATGGCGATTACATCGAGGAGGAAGGTAGAAGTACAATGGAATATGAGATGGAGAGGTTCGCAGACCTCTATTTATTAATAAACAATAAACCACACAATCACATTCCACATCCACAATTAATGCTCGTCCATGACCACCATGTGTTTTTGTTAAACAAACCACACATGAATTGCACATCAGATGGCTAAAGAAATCTTTCGAAAATAATGATAATTTTGGTTTCAGAAAACCAGGAGCCAATCAAAATTGGGTTTAGAAATTTTCGAAAACAGATTTCATTAATTTTAAGCATGCTAATCTAAATCATTATTCAAATAAGCAAACTAATACGCATCAAAATAATAAATGCATGTTAACTCCAAATAGACGCATTTATAACATTCCATGCTAGTTAATTTTACAGACATTAAAAATTTAATTTAACAATTAAATTAATTCACTTTAATGTCAAGATAATCTAACACTTAGATTGAAAGCTAATTAACAACATTTGTTAAATAGCTAATATTTAATTATTGGCCTATAAAATGATCATACAGATTAAAATCAAATTTTAAAATTTTAATAAAATTTTTGTAATAATCAATTTAATAGGAATTTAATTGGGTTAAAAAAAATAAAAAGGGGCAGCAGAACCGGGCCCGGTCCGGCCCCTGGACCGGCCCAAGCCGGCGCCCAGACCGAGCCCAGTCCCGCCGCATGGGCGGGCCTGGCCCGGGTCGGGCGCTAGGCTGGGTCGGCCTAGGGCCCGGGCCGGCCCGGATGCCCCTCCCCTCCCGCTCGACGCAGCTAGGTAACCCTAGCTGCACAGGGGGGGAGCGGGAGGCGGCGGCCCCGCCGCCGACCACCTGCCCAGCAAGCGTCGGCCGGCGAGCCCCCCCGGCGCCGTGAGCCCCTGGCCGGCGGCCAGGGATGCCGAAGACGGAGCCGGTGCCTCCAAGGTCACCGGAAAACCCCTTTTTCTTGGTGGTTTTTCTGTAATCTGAACCCCACGGTGGCCATGGTTTTTCAACTAAAATTTGGAAGATAAAGGGGGTCTAGCTATCCTCCCCATCGCCTATCTTGGATCCTCCTGACCACCAACGATCCTATGGGAGGAAATCCACCCACCGGCGAGCCATCCCCAACTGTTTGGGGTGCCTAAAAACATGCCGACTCGTGCCGTTCTTCGTCAGACGAAGAACACAAAATAACCGAAAAAAAAAAGAATCTGATTTTAATCACAGTAATTTATAGTAAATTTACTGTGATCATCTCATGATCACAACACATGTAATCAAAATTAAACGACGCATGGAATTAAATATAAACGCATCAATATGGAGACTGAAACGGCGAAAACACAGTGGAACCTGGCTCTGATACCACTGTTGGGATCGCTGTGTCGAGATCCGACCGAAAAACGCAGCGGAATAAAATATTCGGGATCGGATCTGTCCCGTTTCGATCGTTAAAATAAAACCAAAGTAAATCGGATTTAACTTGCGTGGATTCGAATCCGCGTTCGTTTTCCGGTTCCGTCGGAGTGATGTCGCAAGTCGCGCAGATGCCCGACCTCTAGCGGTATCCACGCGGTTCTCCTCGCGATGGATCGTCCTCGCTTCCTCGGTCACTGTGGCGTTTGTAGATCCCGTCTGGCTGCGCGTAATCCGCCGCAACATGCGGATTCTAAATCTCCCGTCGGACGGAAACCGGAGCAGTCGGGAACCGTACGCCCAAAAGAGAGAGAAAGAGAGAAAGAACGAATGACGGCTAGGTCAGGGTTGCTGGCCCCGGACGTAGAATCTGCTCTTTTATAATAAGTCAGTTTGCGGTTTTTCATAAAAACCCAGACTTATCTGAAATCCTGTCGGATTATCCATCGACTTGAAAACCATTTGCGTGTAACCCTCTAGGCCCAAATACTAGTCCAGTTAATAGCCCATTAAGTCCAGTAACCCTTTACTGACCCACTGAATTAATTAATATTCTTATATTTAATTAATCAGCCGAATTTAATGTCCCACAATAAATTCGGACGGACTGCCGATCACATTGGATGCCAAGCAACATCGCGTAATCCTAGATGGCACTGGGGTTATCGCAACCCTCTATTGGAACCTTTCTGTCATCGGTTAGCGCGCGGATATAATCCTTCATCCGTGCAATATTCCTGAATCGACCTAGGGCATGGTTTACTGTTAAACCCTATTTGGTCGATTTACTTGAATCAGATGCCGCTTATCTGAATCCGATAACTCCTTATCGATTACAAAGTCCGCCCTGGCCAGGGACTTTAAGCGCATCATTCCCGGAACATTCTCTCTCAAACTACCGAGAGCGGATGATCCCTGTAAGGACTGAGGTTTTCGGACTCGGTTTTCGGGGTCGGACCCTGTAGTTCTGGCCCTAGTGGGGTCTGGAACTCTGGTTGTTTCGCGTCGAGCCCGCGAGACGCGGTTTAAACGGCGTCCACCATGGCAAACGCGTTTCAGGTTCTGCCACGTGGGTGCCACGTGGACTGACTTTGGGCCGCGAGAGTACGGCCCTGTCAGGTCGTCTGAACGGCGTCCGTATGGGTCGACGCCTTTCAGACTGCGACTCTGGGTGTGTCAGAGTACGGCCCTGACAAGTTGTCTGAATGGCGTCTGTGAAGGACGACGCGTTTCAGAATCTTGTCAGAGCGGCCGTCATGTCACCTGATAGGCGACCGTGCATGTCGACGCGTTTTAGCCAGCCTCTGGGTAACCCCTCGAGCCCTCCTTCTTTCCCTCATTTTCTCCTTCTCCCTTTCTCTCTTTCCCTCCGGCGAACTCGGCGGCGATCCTCCTCCTCCCTCTTTTCCTCACACCATTTCGCCTCTCCCTCCACTCCATCCTCTACCTGGCTCCTACCCCTACCACCTCCACTTCCACTGCGGCGTTCTACTCTCCGGACGGCGGCCGACGTCACGGTGGGGCTAGGACGACCTCGGCGGTACCGGCGGCGGCGTGGGGCGAGACAGGCGGACGGCTTGGAGCTCGGAGGCGTTCGAGTGTCCGGTAGGGTGACGTTCCCCATAGCATCGTGATTAAAACCATGTTTTTCCTTGTTTACGCATGTGGTAGATCTTTGATTTGGGGGTTAGAATGAGCATGTTTAGGAGTTCATTTGATGATAAGGGGGATTTCCACGAATGTATTGCTTATGGATAGTGTTGTTTCTCTTCTTCCCTCCGTTTTGGGTTTGTTTGGGGTTGGAAAGGGAGCCCTCGGGTTTAGGGCGATCCTGGTTCCTGGGCTTGAAAGACGTCGTGCATGGACGACGCCTTTTTGAAGGGCGTCGGGCCATCACGACGCCTTTTAGACAGGAATTGCCTGACAGACAGTCTGCCAGGTCGGGAATTCAGAGCTTAAAAGACGTCTTGGGTGAACGACGCATTTTTGAATGGCGTCAGGCACCCACGACGCCTTTTAAGGCAGAAAATCCCCTGATTAAAGGTCTTGGAATTCTGGGTTTCTGTGCTGAATGGCGTCTGAGGATGTCGACGCCTTTTTAAACGGCGTCCTCTGGTGTCGACGCCTTTTAAGGCCAGATTCTGAAGACTGATTTATATGAACCTGTACATGGAGCTTGAATGGCGTCGACCTCGGTCGACGCGATTCAAGACAGAATTCTACTAATTCATGCCAGTAAAATGTGTTCATACTGTTAGATGATGGTTAGTGCATGTTTTAGTGTACCTGGTGGAGATGGATTCTTCATGACCGGATGGTGTCACATGTGTGTTATACGATCGCGGACTTTTCACGTGACCGGATCGTACAGTGCTGAGTTTTGGTGGTTTTGTGTTACTGTGGACCTGGAGTGACATTGTAGCGATTTATCACCCTGTGCTGGTGGGGGCGTGAGCACAGCGCCGGTGGGGGCGTGGGCGGGGTGACGCCTAGTAAGAGAGGGTCACCTGGTGAACCCCGGGGTCAGCTAGTACCGGTGTCGGAGTGGTACATTCGGAGAGTCACTCATGCTGAGGGAAGGGGTAGTCACCTGAGCCAGTTGGGCCGGAGTAGCGAGCGTGCTATCCGAGGGGCTGCTCCTTGGTCTCAGCGGGTCGAGGTTTTTCTCACCGTTGTTTGTACGGTCGGCGAGTTCTATCGAGACAGCAGTTGTGGGTTTTCTAACGGTTGGTTTAAAATGTGCATGATTATTATATTTCGACTGCATGTGTTCTCACGTAGAGAATTAGATATTGTACCTGCCACTACACTTGTTACTTTACCGTTAGCTGTACTTTACACTTGTGGGTGTGTGCGTGGGCAGTGGGGATCGAAGGATCCCTACTGAGTCTTGTCTTGAGACTCACCCCTGCGGTTTTCAGGTGAGGACTCCCAGCAGACTTAGATCAGCGTGTGCGGCCGGGTGGTGTGCCTTCAGCGGTTGTTCCGGGGTATGCCCCGATGTAGTTGTTATTCATCTTTGGCCTGTATGTTTAATTATTTCCTTCTATTGGAGAATGTAATTATTTGCTGTATCGAGTCGCATTGTAATAATTTTAATTCCTGCACTTTTATTTCAAGTCAATGCGATGTGGATGTTTAGCTTAGTTTATTATTTATTTCCCAGACTTACTAGATCCTGGTTTGGTCCCAAATTAATGATTCGGTACCCATTTAGTAATCGGATCCCCGATTATAGGGTGGTGGGTCGTTACAATCCCGTATTGAACACACAATTACCTTCGAGGGCATTTCCCTGAACCCGATCACTTGACTTATTGATAACCCATGGTTAGGGATTCGTTAGTCAAGGTCAAAGCTTAGAAACCTACCAACAAGATATCTTTGGAGTCTCAGGTCCAAGGATCATCCACGCAACCGTGACAAATGAATCGAGCTGGTTAATAGTGAGGTGATTACCATCCAGCGATTCATAGTCGGATTAGTTCAGTGAACTCATTCACCAATGAGCACCTACAGGTCCAGCATAGTGTCTCCACACAAGTGACTTATGGGATCAGTCACCCTCATCATATGAGCTGAAGTAACATATACTAGTCTATCCAGATGTTCAATGTCCTATCTCAAACATCCTATGACTAGGAACAATTAAGAACATGTGTTTATAAGTCTTCGGTCCCGTAATTATGATCTCATCATAATCCGAAGATTGTTGCACATGTTCATGGACTTCATCGTGATACGATAAACAGAGATCCAATTAATTACACACAATGAATTATTGCCATTTATTAATAATCTGAGTGCATAGTATCGGATTGGCTTTGAGACCATCTAATACTAACACATCACAACCCTCTCTTCAGGTGTCTTGGGAGACTGACCTTTAGAAAGTGAAATTCCATGTCTCATCGGTATGAGACCTCTCTTAGAATTTTCCATGCCAAATCTTTTGACAATGGTTTCTATGTACATGGATTGGATTAAAGTAAGTATCTTCTTTGATCTATCTCTATAGATCCGTATTCCTAATACGTAATATGCTTTTCCCAAATCCTTCATGGAGAAGTCCTTTGACAACCATATCTTTACCGATGACATCATTCCTACATCATTCCCAATGAGTAGGATGTGATGTCGTCAACGTAAATAATCAGAAATGTGATTGCGCTCCCACTGTTTTTCTTGTACACACATGGCTCTTCTTCACTCTTAATGAAGCCATAAGATTTGATCGCCTCATCAAATCTTATGTTTCAACTACGGGATGCTTGCTTCAATCCATAAATAGACATCTACAACTTGCATACCATGTCTGGAGATTCTTTGGATGTGAATCCTTCTTGTTGTATCATATACACTTCCTCCTCAAGGTTTCCATTGAAGAAGACAGTTTTCACATCCATCTGCCATATTTCATAATCATGGTAGGCAGCAATGGCAAGAAGAATTCTGATAGACTTAATCATAGCAACGGGTGAAAAGGTTTCGTCATAGGCAACACCTTGTCTTTGACGATAGCCTTTCGCCACTAATCTTACTTTATAAGTCTCAATACGCCCATCTGCACTGATCTTTCTTTTAAAGATCCATTTGCAGTCGATAGGTACTATACCATCAGGTAAATCTTCCAAGTTCCAAACTTGGTTGATGTACGTGGACTGTATTTCGAAATTCATGGCTTCCGCCATTTCCCGGCCTCTGAGCTTTCAATGGCTTCCAGGTAAGTCTTAGGATCATCATCCTCATTATAGAGTATCCTTGAACCATCCAAATTAATATGTCCCACATATCTTTCTGGTGGTTTAGGTACTCTTTCAGACCTACGAGGTTCCTATGTATTATTTTGAACAGGTTCAGAAGCTGACAGTCCATCTGATGAACCATTACCAGTTTGTAGTTCTGGAATTTCTTCCAGAGTTACTTTACTCCCACTATCCTTCTGGAGAATATAATCTTCTTCCAGAAAGACAGCTCTCCCGGCCACAAACACCTTTTGTTCACCAAGATGATAAAAGTAATATCCATAAGTTTCCTTTGGATATCTTACAAATCTGTATTTGTCAGTTCAGGACTCCAGCTTATCTGCGTCATGTCTTTTAACATGAGCAGGACATCCCCAGACTTTAACATGTTTAAGGTCTGGTTTCATTCCATTCCATATCTCATATGGAGTGGTTTCAACAGATTTGTTGGGGTACCTTGTTCAGGATATACATAGCCGAGCTAAGTGCATATCCCCATAAGGACACTGGTAATTTGGACATTCTCATCATGGATCGCACCATTTCCATTAGTGTGTAATTTCTCCTTTCTGATACACCATTCATCTGTGGTGTATAAGGAGGTGTAAGCTGAGAAATGATACTATTATCCTTTAAGTATTTAATGAACTTTGTACTTAAGTATTCACCACTCCGATCGGATCGGATGGTTTTTATACTCTTTCCAGTTTGTTTCTCCACTTCATTCTTAAATTCTCTGAATTTCTCAAAGGCTTCATATTTATGTTTCAATAAGTATATGTATCCAAACCTTGAGTGATCATCAGTGAATGTAATGAAGTATGAGAAATCATCAATGGTTTGGGTAGACATAGGACCACATATATCTGAATGTATAAGTTCTAATATGTCTTTGGCTCGTTCTCCAGTTCCACTAAATGGAGACTTAGCCATTTTGCCCATTAAACATGACTCACAGGTTGCATATGATTCATAATCAAATGGATCTAAATATCCATCTTTATGCATCCTTTGGAGTCTGTTTTCACCAATGTGTCCAAGCCTACAATGCCATAAGTAGGCTTTGTTCATTTCATACTTACTTCTTTTAATTGAAGAACTGATTTGTAAATTATTATGAGACATATTTAATAGATACAAACCATTGGACAAGATAGTAGAAGCTATTAATTTATTTCCAAAATAAATTGAACAACTATTGTTCCCAAAATTTAAATTGTATCTAATTATATCTAAATATGAAATAGAAATAATATTTCTTATTATGCTAGGTACACAATAACAATCATCTAATGAAAAAGTGTCTCCGGATGGTAGCTTGAGCTTCACTGTCCCCACAACGATCGTCGCAACTCTTGCGCCGTTACTTAGCCTCAGCTCCACTTCGCCGGTCCTCAGCTTACGTCTTCTTATCAATGCCTGTACATAATTATATATATGAGATACACATCCAGTATCTAATACCCATGATGTACAATCTCTTATTGACAAGTTTATATCTATCATATAGATACCTGAAGCGTCATGCTGCTTCACAGTTCATTGAGCCTTGTCCTTGAGGTATTCCTTGCAATTCCTCTTCCAGTGGCCCTTTTGGTGACAGTAGAAGCAATCACCTTTCTCAGCACTCTTACCTTTTTCTTTCTTGACAACCTTTTACTTTCTCTGAATCATGTTCTTACCTTTACGAAAGGCTTGAACTGCAAGTCTCTTTCTGTTGGTCTTACCAACCATGAGGATTTGGGGTTTATCCTTCACAAGGTTCCCCTCTGCAGTCTTCAACATGTTCAGAAGCTCAGCCAAGATGGTCTGGATCTTGTTCATGTTAAAGTTAACAATGAACTAAGCATATGATTGTGGAGGGGAAGATAACACGAGGTCAGTATGCATCTCCTTGGGAAGTGTAACCCCTAGAGTATCCAGCCTCTCCACCCATTCTATCATCTTCAGTACATGAGTATGTACTGAAGTTCCCTTTGCCATCTGAGCCTTAAACAGATTCTTAGATATCTCATATTATTTGATTCTGCTCTGCTCACCAAACAGCTCCTTCAAATGGAGCATGATGGATCTAGCATCTATCTCCTCATGTTGCCTCTACAACTCATTGCTCATAGAGGCTAACATGTAGCATTGGGCCATGGTGGAGTCTTCCTTCCACTTTTCGTATGCAGTCATTTCCTCCTCTGAGGCATCTAATGTTGATTCAGTAGGAGGTTCATTATCCAAGACATAGACAATCTACTCAGACCTGAGGACAATCTTCAGGTTCCTGAGCCAATCCGAGTAGTTGGTGCCTGTCAAACGATTGGCATCAAGTATGCCATGCAACGGGTTGTGGTGCGACATTTTAGCCTACAGAAGATAATCAAATTAAAATTAGCAGACTATCAGTTTATTTAAAACAAGATATGAACTTTGTTTATCTAGTTTTATTCCCACTAATTTTCGTCGGACTGTATAACCTTCAAATATACAGAACGGGAGACGCCGACTGTCTCCTAGAGAGGATCAGAATCTCCAAGCATCATAGCATGACCTCGGGTAAACACATAGTATCATACTATTATCTCAGAGCAATCATCTCATGATAATTGCAACTCCTTGCAATATCCGATCATACTTCCCCTCCTAGTTTTAATGATCCCGGGTAAACACAGTAGACCACTATCCCTTGTCTAAGCATTACCATCAATACATGACAGAGTAGAGTAGAAATATAGTTCCCGGATAAATATGTAGATAACTATATCGTTCCTCTACTCTTATCCAAAGGCATCTAATGCCATGATCAACAGTCCTCTCAACAAATAATGGCAAACCTCAGGTAAACACATAGTATCTGCCACTGCTGTATCAAGTTCCATTAATCATATTGATGGAGAGCCACGCGGTGCATTCTCAATGACTCGCATTACGGCTTAGAATTTGAAACGAAGGTTTTATTTTAATTAGTTTGGTTTCATCCTAGGTGATAGTATTAGATATATCGAATATATATTTATACTAATAACCTAGCTAAATTTGATTCTCAATCAAAATAGAAACACATGTATCACATGTTAGTCTTAGGTGGCCTACAAGCCAATCTGACTATATAAATCTCATTCATTTATTAATGTAATGGCATAATATCCATTATGTGTAAATCGCATTAATTATCATTTCATAATGAAGTCTGTGAATATGTGCTATAGTGATCAGATTATGATGAGATCATACTAATGAGACTGATCACTTAAACACACATATTCTTAATCGTTCCTAGTCGAAGGATATCCGAGAAGGACATCGGATATCCGGTTAGACTAGTACAAATTACTCCTGCTCATATGATGAGGGTGACTGATCTCATAAGTCACTTGTGTGGAGACACTAAGGCGAATCTGTAGGTGCTCATTGGAAAATGAGTTCACTGAACTGATCCGACTGAATCACTGGATGGTATTGTACCTCACTATCAACCAGCTTGATTCTATTATCGCAGTTGCGTGGATGGTCCTCGGACTTGAGACACCAAGGACACCTTGTCGGTGGACTTCTGTGCTTTGACCTTGGTTTACGAATCTCTAGCCACGGGATTCTAAAACACTAAGGATTGGGTACAGCGGAATACCGTCGAAGGGAATTGTGTGTCAATAAGGAATCATTCGCTCTCGGTACTTAGAGAGAGAATGCTCTAGGAAGGATGCGCAGAAGTCCCTGGCCAGGGCGGACGATAATATCGGGAAAGAAGTTTTCCGATATTTATTAGCGGCATCCTATCCAAGTGAGTCAACTGGTTAGGGTTTGACAGTACGCCATACTCTGAGTTGACTCGAGAGCATTGTACGAATGAAGGATTATATCCACGCGGTAACTGTCGGCGGAAAGGTTCCAAGAGTAGGTTGCTTAACCGCAATACCTTCCAGGTTCATGCGGTGTTGCTTGGCACCCAATGTGATCGGAGGCCCGGTCGAATTCGATGTGCGACATCAATTAGATTGATTAATTAATTAATAAAGAGTTATTAATTGATTAATAAAGCCAGTAAGGAGTTACTGGGCTTATTAGGTTGTTAACCGGATTGGTAATTGGGCCTAGAGGGTCACACGCAAATGATTCTCAAGGCGATGGATAAATAAGTGGGTTTTATATAAACCGGAGATTTTTATGAAAAACCGTACGATTAGTATAAAACATACCGAACGGACTGAGCAGGCCAAGCTGCTGCTAACCCTAGCCGCCCCTCCTCTGTTTCTCTCTCTCTTTGGATTCCCAGACAGATCCGGATCTGCTCCGCCGCTTCTCTGACTCCCGTTCGACGGGAAATCGTCCGCGTGTTGCGGCGATCGTTGCGGCCACCGGCAAAGGTTTTGTAGGCTGCGAGGAACGAGAAACGTGAGGATATCCATCGCGAGGAGGATCACGTGGACTCCACTAGAGGCCGGGCGCTTGCGCGGCTTGCGGTGTCGCACCGACGGAACCAAATGGTTGCGGATTCAAATCCGCACACGGTAAAAATCGATTATCCGATAATCCGGTTTTTTCGATTTTCGAAACGGGAACGGATCTCCGTTTTATTTTTATTTCCGCTACGCAGGAGATCCGGATAAACCCGAGAACCCAACATCACATACATGTCATTAGTGTGGTCATGGACGGCATTGCGGTTTGACTTGAGCCAGACAGTCAAACACACACACACACAATATAACAGTTTATATCATGAGTCTGCAAACTCATAGATTTAATGAACTCCTCCATCTTCATCCGGTTGTAGTTGTGGATCATCCTCGCTCCGTGCGCAGCTGCCTCGATCAAATTACATCATAATTCATAATTACATGATAATTTAAAAGATGAAGCCTTATGGCGATTACATTAAGGAGGGAGGTATAAATACAATGGAATATGAGAGGGAGAGGTTCGCAGACCTCTATTTATTAATAAACAATAAACCACACAATCACATTCCACATCCACAATTAATGCTCATCCATGACCACCATGTGTTTTTTTTAAACAAACCACACATGAAATAGCACATCAAATGGCTAATTAAAGTTTTTGAAAATAAATAATTTTGTGTTTCATAAAACCATGGACCAATCAAAATTGGATTTAGAAATTTTCGAAAAATAATGTAATGCTCATTAAAACAATTTTAAACAAGCAATTAAATCACATCATATGTTCATATAAAGTCTAAAACTAATGGTTTAAGAATATTCCATGCTACATTTGAACACTTCAAATGAAAGGGGGTAATTTAACAATTAAATTATTAAGTAATTAATCTAACAACTTAGATTAATTACATAAATTAACAACATTTGCTAATAAAGATTCATAATCTTTATAATTAGGACCCAATAATAATAATAATAAATTAAACTTGAAAAACATATTATATCAAATTTAATTAATTTATTATTATTATTTAATTTATCAAAATTAATAAGGGCCCATCAAGATGGCCCAATAGGGCTCAGCCCAGCTGAGCCCTTGGCTCGAGCCAGGGTCCAGCCATAGGCTTGAACCCAGGCCCAAAACCCTGGTTCGAGCCCGACTGGGCCCTGGCTCGGACTACCTAGCCAGGGCCAGGGTCCAGCCGGGCTGCACGAGGGTTCCCTGCGTTGCAAGGAACCCGACGGCGCCTCCCCCACCTTTTGGGGTCTTCTTCGGCCCCGGTCCCGGCGACGACTGGGGACCGGCCTGGCCGCCGGCAACGCCCATACCGCCGGCGAGGTCCGGCGACCGACGAGGGCTCAAGAGGTGCTCCATAAAAGGGATTTTTCCCTTCCCTTTTTCCTCCCTAAAAATTGGTTTCCAAAATAGAAAACGAAGAGGATGAGCATCATGGCCGCCAGAGAACCGTTCCCCTTCCCTTCTATATCTTGCCTAGCGCTGGTGGAGATGGTTGCAGTGATTTTGGACTAGGAAGATCCATCACATGGATCTCTATCACTCAAGAACGAAGCGTTCTTCGTCTAACGAAGAACACTTGCGAAAATAACCCAAAGTTTAATTTTTTATAAGGTTAAAAATATGATCCCATCATAATAATCATCTCATGAATATTAAACAAACAGAAAATTAAATTAGAGCATGGAATTAAATTCTAAAACCACAAATTTTAGAGATCGAAACGGCGAAAACACAGTGCAACCTGGCTCTGATACCACTGTTGGGATCGTTGTGTCGGGATCCGACTGAAAAACGCAGTGGAATAAAATATTTCGGGATCGGATCCATCCCGTTTCGATTAACAAAATAAAACCGGAGTAAATCGGATTTACCTTGCGCGGATTCGAATCCGCGTTCGTTTTTCGGTTCCGTCGGAGCGATGCCGCAAGCTGTACAGGTGCCCGGCCTCTAGCGGTATCCATGCGGTTCTCCTCGCGGTGGATCGTCCTCGCCTCCTGGCTCAATGCAGCGTTCGTGGATCTCATCTGGCTGCGCGTAATCCGCCGCGACATGCGGATCCGGAATCTCCCGTCAGACGGAAGGCGGAGCAGTCGGGAATCGAAGCGGAACCTCCAAATGGTCGCCTCGTGTCGCACGCTAGGTAGAGAGGAGAGAGAGAGAACGAACGACGGCTAGGTTAGGGTTGCTGGCCCCCGACGTAGTATCCGTTCTTTTATAATATGTCTATTTGCGGTTATTCGTAATAACCCAGACTTATCCGAAATCCTGCCAAATTATCCATTGACTTGAAAACCTTTTGCGTGTGACCCTCTAAACCCAATTACAAGTCCAGTTAATAACCCATTCAGCCTAGTAATTCTTTACGGACCCACTGAATTAATTAATATCCTTATATTTAATTAATCAGCCGAATTTAATGTCCCACAATAAATTCGGACAAGTTTCCGGTCACGTTGGATGCCAAGCAACATCGCGTGATCCTGGATGACTCTGGGCTTATCGCAACCCTCTATTGGAACCTTTCCGTCAACGGTTACTGCGCGGATATAATCCTTCATTCGTGCAATGTTCCCGAATAGACCTAAGGTATGGTATACTGTTAAACCCTAGCCGATCGATTCACTTAAATCAGATGCCGCTAATCTATATCGGATAACTCTTTATATGATATAGAGTCCGCCCTAGCCAAAGACTTAAGCGCATCATTCCCGGAACATTCTCTCTCAAACTACCGAGAGCGGATGATCCCGTATTGAACACACAATTATCTTTGAAGGCATTTCCCTGAACCCAATCACTTGACTTATTGATAACCCATGATTAGGGATTCGTTAGTCAAGGTCAAAGTTCAGAAACCTACCAACAAGATATCTTTGGCGTCTCAGGTCCAAGGATCATCTACGCAACCGCGACAAAAGAAACGAGCTAGTTAACAGTGAGGTGTTTACCATCCAACGATTCATAGTCGGATCAATTCAGTGAACTCATTCGCTAATGAGCACCTACAGGTCCAGCATAGTGTCTCCACACAAGTAACTTATAGGATCAGTCACCCTCATCACATGAGCTGAAGAAACATGTACTAGTCTATCCGATGTTTGATGTCCATCTCAAACATCTTCTGACTATGAACAATTAAGAACATGTGTTTATAAACCTTCGGCCCGTAATTATGATCTCATCATGATCCGAAGATTATTGTACATGTTCATGGACTTCATCGTGATACGATAAATATGAATCGAATTAATTACACACAATGAATTAATGTCATTTATTAATAAACTGAATCAATACATAGTATCAGATTGGCTTTGAGACCATCTAATACGAACACCTGTTGGGTTCTCTGTGTCGGATCCAAATAAAACGCAGCGGAAAAATAAAGTCGGATCCATGTCGTTTCGCAGAAATAAATCGGATTGTGAAAACGGTTTTTTATCTTGCACGAATTCGAATCTGCTTTCATTCAGTTTCGTCGGTGTGATGCTGTAAGCCGCACAGGTGCCTAGCCTCTAGCGGTATCCACGCGGTCTTCCTCTCGACGGATCGTCCTCGCTTCCTCGCTCGGTGCAACGTCTGCGGATCCCATCTGGTTGCACGTAATCCTTTGCGACATGCGGTTTCGAATTTCCCGTCGGGCGGGAAGCGGAGCGGGCGAGAGGCGAAGCGGAGCCTCTGGGGGGGGGACGGCCTCTGAGTGGGGTGCCCAGGAGAGAGAGGGGGATGGCTAGATCAATACTGGGTTGCTGGCCCCAGTGCTCGAAGCGGTACTTTTATAATAAGTGATTTCACAATTTTTCAGAAAAACCCACACTTATCTGAAATCTCGTCGAAAAGTCCATCAACTTGAAAACCTTTTGTGTGTGACCCTTTAAGCCTAAATACCAATCCAGTCAACA
Source organism: Zantedeschia hybrid cultivar (assembly GCA_030544215.1). NCBI lineage: Eukaryota > Viridiplantae > Streptophyta > Magnoliopsida > Alismatales > Araceae > Zantedeschia > Zantedeschia hybrid cultivar. The sequence goes on from JARZZO010000009.1 coordinate 51,881,863, forward strand.
GCCCATTAAGCCCAGTAACCATTTACGGACCCACTGAATTAATTAATATCCTTATATTAATTAATCGACCGAATTTAATGTCCCATAATAAGTTCGGACGGGCTTCCGATCACATTGGATGCCGAGCGACATCGCGTGATCCCGAAAGGCATTAGGGTTCCGCAACCTACTATTGGAACCTTTCGGTCATCGGTTACCACGCGGATATAATCCTTCATCCGTACAATGTTCAGAATCGACCTAGGGTATGGTTTAATGTTAAACCCTAACCGGTTGATTCACTTGAATCAGATGCTACTAATTTATATCAGATAACTCTTTATCTGATACAGAGTACGCCTTGTCCAGGGACTTAAGTGCATCATTTACGGAACATTCTCCCTCCTCTTACCGAGAGCAGATGATCCCGTATTGATCACACAATTACCTTTGAGGGCATCTCCCTGAAACCGATCACTTAACTTATTGAAATCCCATGGTTAGAGATTCGTTTGTCAAGGTCAAAGCTTAGAGACCTACCAACAAGGTATCATTGGTGTTTCAGGTCTAAGGACCATCTACGCAACCGTGACAAAACAATCGAGTTGGTTAACAGTTAGGTAGCTACCATCCAACGATTCATGGTCGCATCAGTTCATTGAACTCATTTACCAATGAGCACCTACAGGTCCAGTATAGAGTCTCCACACAAGTGACTTATAGGATTAGTCAACCTCATCATATAAGCTGAAGAAACATGTATTAGTCTATTCGGATGTTTGATGTCCTTATCAAACATCCTCCGACTATGAACAATTAAGAACATGTGTTTATAAGTCTTCCGTCCCGTAATTATGATCTCATCATAATCCGAAGACCGCTGCACATATTCATGGACTTCAACATGATATAATAAACAAGGATCGAATTAAATACACAATGAAATTATGCCATTTTATTAATAAACTGAATATTACACAGTATCGGATTGGCTTGTAGGCCACCTAATACTAACAATGTTAGTTTTAGGTGGCCTACAAGCCAATCTGACTATGTAAATCTCGTTCATTTATTAATATAATGGCATAATATTCATTATGTGTAAATCGCATTAATTATCGTTTCATAATGAAGTCCGTGAATATGTGCTATAGTGATCAGATTTTAATGAGATCATACTAGTGAAACTGATCACTTAAACACACATATTCTTAATCGTTCATAGTCGGAGAATATCCGAGAAGGACATCGGATATCCGGTTAGACTAGTACAGATTACCCCTGCTCATATGATGAGGGTGACTGATCTCATAAATTACATGTGTGGAGACACTAAGGTGAATCTGTAGGTGCTCATTGGAGAATGAGTTCACTGAACTGATCCGACTGAATCGTTGGATGGTATTGTACCTCACTGTCAACCAGCTTAATTCTATTGTCGCAGTTGCGTGGATGGTCCTCGGACATGAGAGACCAAGGACACCTTGTCGATGGACTTCTGTGCTTTGACCTTGGTTTACGAATCTCTAGCCATGGGATTCTAAAACGCCAAGGATTGGGTACAGCAGAATACCGTCGAAGGGAATTGTGTGTCAATAAGGAATCATTCGCTTTCGTTACTTAGAGAGAGAATGCTCTAGGAAGGATGCGCAGAAGTCCCTGGCCAGGGCGGACGATAATATCGGGAAAGGAGTTTCCCGATATTTATCAGTGGCATCCAATCCAAGTGAGTCGACCGATTAGGGTTTGACAGCACGCCATACCCTGAGTTGACTCCAGAGCATTGTACGAATGAAGGATTATATCCACGCGGTAACTGTCGGCGGAAAGGTTCCAAGAGTGGGTTACTTAACCCCGATACCTTCTGGGTTCATGCGGTGTTGCTTGACACCCAACGTGATCGGAGGCTCAGTCGAATTCGATGTGCGACATCAATTCGATTGATTAATTAATTAATAAAGAGTTATTAATTGATTAATAAAGCCAGTAAGGAGTTACTGTGCTTATTAGGCTGTTAACCGGACTGGTAATTGGGCATAGAGGGTCACACGCAAATGATTCTCAAGGCGATAGATAAATAAGTGAGTTTTATATAAACCGGGGATTTTTATGAAAAACCGCACGGTTAGTATAAAACATAGCGAACAGGTTGAGCAAGCCAAGCTGCTGCTAACCCTAGCCGCCCCTCCTCTGTTTCTCTCTCTCTCTGGCGTCCCAGATGATGGATATAGGTGTCCTCTAAGCCAATCATAAGGCACCTATTTCAATCTAGTTTACTAATAAATGGCGTTAAATTCATTATGTAGATTGGCATATTTATAATTGCGCATAATGAAGTCCATGAATATGTGCAATAGTCATCAGATTATGATGAGATCATAATAATGAGACTGATGACTTATAAACGCATATTCTTAACTGTTCCTAGTCGTAGGATGTTTGAGAAGGACATCAAACATCCGGTAAGACTAGTACAGGTTATTCCAGCTCATATGATGAGGGTAACTAATCTCGTTAGTTACTCGTGTGGAGACACAATGATAAACCTGTAGGTGCTCATTGGGGAATGAGTTCACTGAACTGATCCGACATGAATCGCCGAATGGTAATTTACCTGACTGTCAATCGGCTTGATTCATTGTCACAGTGGCGTGGTTGATCCTTGGACTTGAGACACCAAAGACACCTTGTTGGTAGACTTCTGGACTTTGACCTTGACCTACGAATCCCTATCCACGGGATCTCTAATAATTAAGGATCGGGTCCAGCGGAAGACCTTCGAAGGTGATTGTGTGTTCAATAAAGAATCGTTCGCTCTCAGGTAACTGGAGAGAGAATGCTCTAGAATAGATCCGCAGGAGTCTCTGGCCAGAGCAGAAACAATATCAGAAAATAGGATTTCGGATATTGTAAAGCGGAGTATGATTCAAGTGAGTTGACAATATAGGGTTTGACAATTAACCATACCCTAGGTTAACTCGAGAGCATTGTGCGAACGAAGGATTATAGCCACATGGTAACTATGGACGGACAGGTTCCATGAGTGGGTTGCTGAACCCCATTACCTTCCGGGATCATGCGGTGTTGCTTGGCACCAAACTTGATCGGAAGTTCGACCGAATTTACATGTGATGATAATTCAGTTAAGTAGTTAGTTAATATCTAGATATTAATTAACTACAATAAGTCAATAACTAGTTATTGGACTTAACGGGCTGAAAACCGGACTGGTAAATGGGCCTAGAGGGTCACACGCAATAAGATTCTCAGTCGGTGGTACATAAGTGGGATTTATATTAACTCGGGGACTTTTGTGAAAAGTCGCGCCGACTTAATATATATACGCGCTGTTGAGAAACCCTGGGCCAAGCTCCAGGATTTCCCCTTGTTGGCCGTCATCCCCCCCTTTCTCTCTCCTTCTCTGGGCCCCCCGTTCGAGGACCTAGAAACAGTTTCCGTCTCCGCTGCGTGTGATTCCCGAAAGTTGGGAATTCCCGTCGGTGGGATTTCAGCAATCGTTGCGGCGACGGATCTTCGGCGAGCGAGCTGATACGGGCGAGGGATTGAGGACGAACCACCGCGGAGGATCGCGTGGATACCGCTGGAGGCCGGACGCTTCTGCGGCTCGCGGCATCGCCTCGACGGAACCGAGACGGAAGCGGATTCGAATCCGCACACGGTAATCGGATTACTTCTTGTAGTTTTCGGTTTTAGTTTTTCGTTCCGAATCGGATCAGCGGGCATCGAGCGGGATAAATTTTTGTTCATCTTTTCCGCTGCGTTCTTCATGTCCCGCCCGGATCCCAACAGTGGTATCAGAGCCAGGTTCCCAACAATGGTGAAATTAATATCTAGATTTAATCCCATGCATAATATTTAATTCTCCAAATTTAAAATCGTTCATGGGATGAATAGTTTTATTTTGTGAGGAGAAATCTTATTTTTTGGGGGTTTTTCGAATTGTTCTTCATGGAGATGAAGAACCGACCTTCATGGGCTCAGATGCTTCCATGGTGATGGAAGGCTACGAAATTATCATGCTGGTATGACTAGCTATCCCTCCATGAGCCCGTGAATTTCCTATTGTGACCGGTAGCCGGTGGAGCCTCATTCTCTTTTAGATTTTCCAAATGTTGGAAGAACAAAAGGGGAAAATTTTCTTTTTTAAAACCCTTGCTAACCGGAGGTTTGGAGGGGCACCGGCGGCTTAGGGCTCGCCGGCCGGCCACCACCGACGCCGGGGATGAAGGGGGCAACCCCCCCCAGTGACTTTCGGCCGCCCCTGCCGCCGCCGCCCCAAGCGGCTTAAAACCCTGCAACCTGATAGCAGGAAAGGGGGGGGGGGGGGGGGGGGGGGGGAACTCTAACGGCCCGACCGAATCACGCTCTGGGCGCCCGAACCGGCCGGCCCTGCGCCGGTTCGACTGGGGGGCCTTGGCCTGGGGGCCGGGCGCCCAGCCGCTCGACCTGGCTCAGCCAGGTTCCACCAACCAGAACCCAGGGCCTGCCTGGTTTGAACCAGGCATGGTCCTGGCCTGAGCTGGCCCTAGCCATTGAGGCCCATTGGGCCTAAGCCCATTAACCCCCTAGCCAATCTACCCCTGGCCCAATCAAACCCCCTAGCCAATCTACCCCTGGCCCAATCAAACCCCCTAGTAACCCCATTTAACCCTCTAAAAGTTTTTATTAATGTTTGTAACCCACTTCTAATTAACTGGAAATTGTTTTAAATAAAGTTTAAAATATGGTTTAGACTTTAATATATAATTTCCAGTTAAATAAGGGTTATTATTAAGATATGATCTTAATCAGATTTAACAAGTGTTCTTAAATCCTTTTAATAAAATTATTAGAGGGTTATTTAAGATATGATCTTAATTTAATTAACAACTGGTGTTAATTTAATATATTTGATATGAGTGATTAAAAAAGGGTTTAATTAAGATGAGATCTTAATTTAGTTATTAACAAATGTTGTTAATATCTTTTTATTAAATGATCAAGGAGTTTAATTTTAAGATGTGATCTTAAACAAAATTAACATAATTTGTTGATTTACCTTTAATTAAAGTAATTAAAGGGGTTAATATTTAAGATTTTGATCTTAAATTGTAATTAACAAGTGTTGTTAATTTAATTAAGTTGTGACTTTAAAATTAATCAACAAATGATGTTAATTATTTAAATGATTAGATTATTTTAATTTCTTAGCAATTGTTGTTAGGAAATTATTTTGAAAATTAAGAGGCACTTAATAATAGCTGTTAAGTGATTAATTAACTAATTATAATAGTTATAATTTAGTTGATTATTTCTTGAGTAATAAACCTTAATAAAAATTATTAAGGATTAATTAAGTCTTAATAATAATTATTAAGATTACTAATTAGTTTATTCAAGTATCTCTTAATTATTGGTTTTAATGATCTAATCTACTTGGAATTTAATCTTTTATAAATGTTATTAAAGGATTAAATTAAGTCTAAGATGTTAGACTATTTTAATTAGAAATGTTCTAATTATTGTTTCTTAATAATTGTTATTGAGAAAATTAAGGGGTCTTAACAAGGAGTTGTTAAGGGGTTAATAATTGGAATTATAAATTCTTTTATAAATGTTATTTAGGAATTTTTAGTTCTTTCTAATTGTTAGATTGTTTCACATTAATAATTGTTATTAATGTGAATTAAAATTAATCTAAGTGTTAGATTAATTAATTTAGAATTGTTTTAAATTATGTATGGAATATTTTAGAATTTTAATTTTAGCTTTGTGTGCGCATGTTGATGTGTTTAATGCTTTAAATTATATTTATTGTATGTTAGAAAATAAGATTTTCGAAAAAAATTCAAATTATCCAATTTTGATTGGAACCCAGGTTTTAAGAAAGCCAAAATTATTATATTTTCAAAAATTTTGGCCTTCATGTGATGTGTTTTATCATGTGTGGATGGTTAAAATTTGTGGTGGTTATGGATATGCACTTAGTAAAATTTCATATCATGTGATGATGTGTGATTATGTGGATTGTTATGGGATGTGATGTACATTAATTAAGTGTTAATTAATGAGGCCTGCGTGTCTCCCTTTCTTTCTCATTCCATTGTAATTTTATCTCCCTCTGTTATTGTACTCGACCATAAGGCTTTCTCTTACAATTAATTTGTATTTGAAAATATTTCAAATTCTATTTTATATTTGTAATTGATCGCGCCGACTGAGGAGAGGCGAGGATGATCCACAAGTGCAACCAGGAGGGCGACAGGAGATGAGATCACCAGTGGCTATGTGTTTGCATGTTTAGATTATATAAATGTTATATAGTTTTGGTGATTAATTGTTTGGCTCCAGTTAATCACCATGTTGTCCATGACCACATAATGAACATGTATGGTTGATGCATGGTTTTTAGTTTTTGATTATGAATCGATTACTAATATCTAGGTATAGTTAAATATACACGATATATTTATAAACTATCACCTAGGATGAGACCAACTTAACATAAACAAAACCTTCAACATAAAGTCTAAGCTGGAGCGCGAGTCATTGAGAATGTACCACGTGACTTTCCATCAATATAGTTCTTAGAACTTGATTCAGTGATGACAGTTTCTACGTGTTTACCCGAGATCTGCCACCATCTGATGAAAGGACTATTAACTATGGCATTATGATGCCTTGAGATTGGAATAGAGGAACGGTGTAGCTATCCTCGCGTTTACCCGAGAGCTGTATTCTTACTCTACTCTGTCACGTATTGATGATAAAGCTTAGACCAGGTATAATGGTCTACTGTGTTTATCCGGGACCATTAAAGACCTGGGAGCCGAAATAAGATCGGATATTGCAAAAAGTTGCAATTACCATGAGATGATTGCTCGAAGATAATGGTATGATACTATGTATTTATCCGAGGTCATACTGTGATTCTTGGAGATTCTGATTCTCACTAGAAGACCGTCCGAGTCTTCCGTTCTATATACCTGAAGGTTATACAGTCCGTCGAAAAATAGTGGGAAATAATTCAAGATAAAAGACCATAATTGAATTATAAGAACTATCTGCTTAAATTACGTTATTTCCTTCGTTCACCAATATGTCGTCTATTTGAAATTTTGGCATATTGGATGCCAATACTTCTCATATTCAGACAGACAAGAAAACTCTAAAGAATGTCTTTAGGGGTAAGTGAAAGTCACTATCCTAATCAGATATCATGAATCCTCTTACTTGGATAGACCAAGGTGAAGAGGTACTCATGGTATGCCTTATTGAAAGGCAATGATTGTCATGAAATCTCTTATTTGGATAGACCAAGATGAAGAGATATTCATGATATGTCTTTGAGAAAGATAAGTGGTAAGATTTTAAACGATCGAATCCACACCTGAAAAGGATAAAGAAAAGTCAGCTGAGATAGAGAAGTAGTAGTTCTCCCACTGCAACCAATATAAGGATATTGGTAGAGGCAAAATGAATATGAAACTTGAAAGAAGTATCATATAATCTTATTATCAACTTTTGCATGTCTATTGGAGAATTAGCGTATCCAATATGAGATATTGGAAATAATTCTCAGAATTGCGATAGTGTGCAGACTTAGACAAGTAAAAGGAAATCGAGAAAATGTAAGTGTTGAGTTAGACTCAACTATTGTTCATGATATTCATAGATTACTGTTAGACAGTAAATCTTTGTATATCTATAGGAGTCAAATATGAAACTAAATAATTGTTATTTAGTTACATAAGAAATCAAGAATAACATTGATTGAAAAGAATAATAGTTGTTCGAATCAATCAATGCACTATAGATTCTTGAAGTGACATTTCATATGATGAATGTTCACAAGTCTCCTATAGAAATGAACTGTGTGAATCCTGATTATCTATGGTATTGTACATAGGGTTGTACAATAAGAAATTATTGATGCTGATGCATATTGATGTAAACAGCTCAAAGGCCAAAGATAATCATTACTATTGACTTACCTTATAGTTTACTCTTGGAATGATTCGACTGTATGTACTTACTGAAGTACAAGACGAATGCATCTGAAAGATTAAGGTATAAGATCAATATGAAGTATTATAATTTTTGATTTGATCAAAAAAACTAATACTTAGGTATATGATTCACATAAATCATTAAGAGGATAATTGTATCCTCGCTCGATTGATTCTCATTGTATATCATAGTAATATGATGGAATGAGAAATTGCACCTTATTAAGATATGGTGCAATACATAATAAGATTTGCCTAATTCTTATCCTTGTGAACATGAGTATGAACATTAGATATCCATACTTTACAGATGGTTCCAAATAAGTCAGTGTGTGTCCATATAAGATATGGAAACCAAATAATTCATATGAGATGTGAATTATGAACAAACCTGATTTTAAAGTCAAGTTATATCGTATGTGAATTTGTAAAATGTCTAAAGAGTTTGGACATTACATTTATTGGCCAGGCGATAATGAAATAATTATTGTCCTGAAAGCTGTCTTCCGTGAAGAGGAATATGTTCTCAAAGAAGATAGTGGGAGCTGATAAAAGTAGAAGATGTTCTAGATTCACAAGTTAACATAAGATTATTAGATAATCTTTAGTTGTTTGGAACCACTCATCACACACATCAGAGAGCTTCATAGATTTTTGAGATTCTCTCAGTGACTAGAAGGATATGTTTGACATATCTGATTTAGCAAGGTGAGAGGAGTTCAAAATAGATTATGATCTAAAATCTATGATAATGATGTTCTCTGTCATTACAACTTTGAGATTGATAAGTTTATTAGAATTCTACTTATCTATACTGCCAATCATGAGATGATGACAATTGGATATTAAAAGCGCTCTCTCAATGTGATTGAGGTAAATATGTATATGACACACCTTTAAAGCTTTTAGAATATCCAGGAAGCAAGTTATGATTTCAAAGATCATTTTGAATCAAATTGAAGCTTTCTAAGTTGTAAAAAAAGTTTTGACTTAATACTATGTGATCGTTAAGAATGATCACGGATTGTGTGTGTTCAGAAAGGACAGTGGGAGCACAGTCGCTTTAGTAATGCTTTATGATAATAACATCAAAGTCATTAAGAATGACTTCAGGATGTTACTATTAGTTGTAATAAAGCTTTTAGAATGTCCAGGAAGTAAGTTATGATTTCAATGATCATTTTGAATCAAACTGAAGCTTCCTAAGTTGTAATAAAAGTTTTGACTTAATACTCTGTGATCGTTAAGAATGATCACGGATTGTGTGTGTTCAGAAAAGACAGTGGGAGCACGGTCGCTTTAGTAATGCTTTATGATAATAACATCAAAGTCATTAAGATTGACTTCAGAATGTTACTATTAGTAAAAGCATTGTTAACCATGTTTTCCTCCATAATAAGTTTAGTTATAATATCTCACGTATTGGAAATACAAATCTATTAAGATAGATCGGTGGGAATATTATATTGACCTGTATGTCAAATGTTTGGCATAAATTTCATAATAAGTCTCAATAGTTGAGACATGAAATTTATTCCTTTAGAGAAAAAGGTCCTTAAAAGATACAGGAGTGAAATGCATCATTAAGCACTTGAGAAGTGCCGAGGATGCACTTACATATATGGAGAGGATGATTTGAAACTATGAGGTCACACTGACTCAAATTTCAAGTCAAATAATGGATTCAACCTTCTAGAAGAAATGAATGGATTGGAAAGGTTCCAATCTAGCACTCGGTATTAAAATGACGACATAAACAAGTGATACAGTTATTAGAATAGTATGGATGAAAAAGTTTATCCCTGAACTAGATGTAGTTCTTAAAGGTCTCTGATAAAATCTCGTTGTTGTAGGATAACAGTGGGAGCAATCAATTTTGTGGTCGAGCCATGGTCTCATCAGAAGTTGCAGAACATTTTGAGGCTCTTTCACAAGTCAGAGACAAAGGATAAATAGGAAATAACGTAATGGAAAATATTCCATCTATAGATATTTTAGCAGATCCCTGACCAAGTCTTAGTCACAGATTTTTTGTGAGCATCACCTAGATTTGATGGAGATCAAATGCGAAGGTGATCGGCTTGAGTCCAAGTGGGAGATTGATAGATATAGGTGTCCTCTAAGCCAATCATAAGACACCTATTTCAATCTAGTTCACTAATAAATGGCGTTAAATTCATTATGTAGATTGGCATATTTATAATTGCGCATAATGAAGTCCATGAATATGTGCAATAGTCATCAGATTATGATGAGATCATAATAATGAGACTGATGACTTATAAACGCATATTCTTAACTGTTCCTAGTCGTAGGATGTTTGAGAAGGACATCAAACATCCGGTAAGACTAGTACAGGTTATTCCAGCTCATATGATGAGGGTAACTAATCTCGTTAGTTACTCGTGTGGAGACACAATGATAAACCTGTAGGTGCTCATTGGGGAATGAGTTCACTGAACTGATCCGACATGAATCGCCGAATGGTAATTTACCTGACTGTCAATCGGCTTGATTCATTGTCACAGTGGCGTGGTTGATCCTTGGACTTGAGACACCAAAGACACCTTGTTGGTAGACTTCTGGACTTTGACCTTGACCTACGAATCCCTATCCACGGGATCTCTAATAATTAAGGATCGGGTCCAGCGGAAGACCTTCGAAGGTGATTGTGTGTTCAATAAAGAATCGTTCGCTCTCAGGTAACTGGAGAGAGAATGCTCTAGAATAGATCCGCAGGAGTCTCTGGCCAGAGCAGAAACAATATCAGAAAATAGGATTTCGGATATTGTAAAGCGGAGTATGATTCAAGTGAGTTGACAATATAGGGTTTGACAATTAACCATACCCTAGGTTAACTCGAGAGCATTGTGCGAACGAAGGATTATAGCCACATGGTAACTATGGACGGACAGGTTCCATGAGTGGGTTGCTGAACCCCATTACCTTCCGGGATCATGCGGTGTTGCTTGGCACCAAACTTGATCGGAAGTTCGACCGAATTTACATGTGATGATAATTCAGTTAAGTAGTTAGTTAATATCTAGATATTAATTAACTACAATAAGTCAATAACTAGTTATTGGACTTAACGGGCTGAAAACCGGACTGGTAAATGGGCCTAGAGGGTCACACGCAATAAGATTCTCAGTCGGTGGTACATAAGTGGGATTTATATTAACTCGGGGACTTTTGTGAAAAGTCGCGCCGACTTAATATATATACGCGCTGTTGAGAAACCCTGGGCCAAGCTCCAGGATTTCCCCTTGTTGGCCGTCATCCCCCCTTTCTCTCTCCTTCTCTGGGCCCCCCGTTCGAGGCCCCCGAAACAGTTTCCGTCTCCGCCGCGTGTGATTCTCGAAAGTCGGGAATTCCCGTCGGCGAGATTTCAGCAATCGTTGCGGCGACGGATCTTCGGCGAGCGAGCTGATACGGACAAGGGATTGAGGATGAACCACCGCGGAGGATCGCGTGGATACCTCTGGAGGCCAGACGCTTCTGCGGCTCGCGGCATCGCCTCGACAGAACCGAGACGGAAGCGGATTCGAATCCGCGCACGGTAATCGAATTACTTCTCGTAGTTTTCGGTTTTAGTTTTTCGTTCCGAATCGGATCAGGGGGCATCGAGCGGGATAAATTTTTGTTCATCTTTTCCGCTGCGTTCTTCGCGTCCCGCCCAAATCCCAACACCAGACATATCCAGATTTGCTCTGCCGCTTCCCCGACTCCCGTTGGACGGGAAATCGTCCGTGCGTTGCGGCAATCGTTGCGGCGACCGGCGGAGGTTTCGTGGGCTGCGAAGAACGAGTAACGTGAGGATATCCGTCGCGAGGAGGATCGCGTGGACTTCGCTAGAGGCCGAGCGCTTGCGCGGCTTGCGGTATCGCACCGACGGAACCGAACGGTTGCGGATTCGAATCCGCACCTGGTAAGAACTGATTATCCGATAATCTGATTTTTCCGATTTTCGAAATGGGAATCGGATCTCCGTCTTTTTTATTTTATTTTCGCTGCGCAGGAGATCCAGAGAAACCCGAGAACCCAACAAACAATCTCCCACTTGGACTAAAGCCAATCACTCTTATGCTGAATACCCATATTTTCTAAGTGACACTCAAACACATTTGGGACAATAGCTTCGTCAGTGGATCTGCTATGTTCTCGGCTGAGGGAACCCTTTCCACCGCAACATCTCCTCGAGCTATAATCTCTATAATCAGGTGAAAGCACCTCCGAATGTGCTTTGACTTCTGATGAAACCTCGGCTCTTTCGCTTGAGCAATCGCCCCATTATTGTTACACAGTAGTTGGACGAGACTAGAGATGTTTTCCACCATACCAAGATCGCCGATGAACCTCTTCATCCAGACTGCTTCCTTAGCAACTTCGCAGCAACAATGTACTCAGCTTCTGTTGTCGAATCAGCAATAGTTTCTTGCTTGGAACTTTTTCAGCTCATTGCTCCCCGGTTGAGTGTAAAGACAAATCCTGATGTTGACTTGCTATTATCCGGATCAGACTGAAAACTCAAGTGTATCCTTACAGCTTTAAGTCTCATTTTCCATAGAGCAGAAACATATCCTTAGTTCTTCTCAAGTACATAAGGATACATTTCACAGCCTTCCAGTGTTCATCACTTAGGTCTGCCTAATGTCTGCTCGTAACACTTAGAGCATATACTACATCTGGTCTAGTACATAGCATGGCATACATGATGGAACCTATGGCTGAAGCATAGATAATTTTATCCATCATTGCCCTCTCTTCAGGGGTCTTAGGAGACTGACCTTTATAGAGATAAATTCCATGTCTTATCGGTATGAGACCTCTCTTGGAATTTTTCATGCCAAACTTTTTAACAATGATTTCTATGTACATGGATTGAGTTAAGGCAAGCATCTTCTTTGATCTATCTCTATAGATCCATATTCTCAATACGTAAGATGCTTCTCCCAAATCCTTCATGGAGAAGTTCTTGGATAGCCAGATCTTTACTGATGACATCATCCCTACATCATTCAGTATCTAATACCCATGATGTATAATCTCTAATTGACAAGTTTACATCTATTATATATATACTTGAAGCGTTCTGCTGCTTCACATTTCCTTGAGCCTTGTCCTTGAGGTATTCTTTGCAATTCATCTTCTAATGGCCCTTCTGATGACAGTGGAAGCATTCACCCTTCTCAACACTTTTGCCCTTGTCATTCTTGGCAATCTTTGGCTTTTTCTGATTCTTGCCTTTACCTTTCCTAAAGGCTTGGACTGCCAGTCTCTTTCTGTTGGTCCTACCATGAGGATCTGGGGTTTTTCCTTCACAAGGTTCCCCTCTATAGTCTTCAGCATATTCAGTATTTCAGCTAAAGAAGCTTGGATTTTGTTCATATTAAAATTAACGATGAATTGAGCATATGATTGTGAAAGAGAAGACAAAACAAGGTCAATATGCATCTCCTTGGGAAGTAGGACCCCAAGAGCATCCAGTCTCTCCACCCATTCAATCATCTTCAGTACATGAGTCTGTATTGAAGATCCCTCTGCCATTTGAGTCTTGAACAAATTCTTAGATATCTCATACCTTTCGATTCTGCTCTGCTCACCAAATAGCTCCTTCAAATAGAGCATGATGGATCTAGCATCCATCTCTTCATGCTGCCTTTGCAACTCATTACTCATAGAGGCTAGCATGTAGCATTGGGCCATGGTGGAATCTTCCTTCCATTTCTCATATGTCTGTTAGTTTTAGGTGGCCTATAAGCCAATCTGACTATGTAAATCTCGTTCATTTATTAATATAATGGCATAATATTCATTATGTGTAAATCGCATTAATTATCGTTTCATAATGAAGTCTGTGGATATGTGCTATAGTGATCAGATTATGATGAGATCATACTAATGAGACTGATCACTTAAACACACATATTCTTAATCGTTCCTACTCGGAGGATATCCAAGAAGGACATCGGATATCCGATTAGACTAGTACAGATTACTCCTGCTCATATGATGAGGGTGACTGATCTCATAAGTCACTTGTGTGGAGACACTAAGGCGAATCTGTAAGTGCTCATTGGAGAATGAGTTCACTGAACTGATTCGACTGAATCGCTGGATGGTATTGTACCTCACTGTCAACCAACTTGATTCTATTGTCGTAGTTGCGTGGATAGTCCTCGGACCTGAGACACCAAGGACACCTTGGCGGTGGACTTCTGTGCTTTGACCTTGGTTTACGAATTTCTAGCCACGGGATTCTAAAACGCCAAGGATTGGGTACAGCGGAATACCGTCGAAGGGAATTGTGTGTCAATAAGGAATCATTCGCTCTCGGTACTTAGAGAGAGAATGCTCTAGGAAGGATGCGCGAAAGTCCCTGGCCAGGGCGGACGATGATATTGGGAAAGGAGTTTTCCAATATTCATCAGCGGCATCCAATCCAAGTGAGTCGACCGGTTAGGGTTTGACAGCTCGCCATATCCTGAGTTGACTCGAGAGCATTGTACGGATGAAGGATTATATCCACGCGGTAACTGTCGGCAGAAAGGTTCCAAGAGTGGGTTACTTAACCCCAAATACCTTCCGGGTTCACGCGGTGTTGCTTGGCACCCAACGTAATCGGAGGTCCGGTCGAAATCGATGTGCGACATCAATTCAATTGATTAATTAATTAATAAAGGGTTATTAATTGATTAATAAAGCCAGTGAGGTGTCACTGGGCTTGTTGGGCCATTAACTGGACTGGTAATTGGGCCTAGAGGGTCACACGCAAATGATTCTCAAGGCGATGGATAAATAAGTGGGTTTTATACAAACCGGGGGTTTTTATGAAAAATTGCGCGGTTAGTATAAAACGTAGCGAATGGGCTGAGCAGGCCAAGCTGCTGCCAACCCTAGCCGCCCCTCCTCTGTTTCTCTCTCTCTCTGGCATCCAGACGGATCTAGATCTGCTTCGCAGCTTCTCCGAATCCCGTTCAACGGGAAATCGTCCGCGCATTGCGGCGATCGTTGCGGCGACCGGCGGAGGTTTCGTAGGCTGCGAAGAACGAGGAACGTAAGGATATCCGTCGCGAGGAGGATCGCGTGGACTTCGCTAGAGGCTGAGCGCTTGCGCGGCTTGCGGTGCCGCACCGACGGAACTGAATTCGCACACGGTGAGAATCGATTATCCGATAATCGTAGTTTTTAGTTTTTTCGAAACGGGAACGGATCTCCATTTTTATTTTATTTTCCACTGCGCGTGAGATCCGGAGAAACCCGAAAAACCCAACAGTGGTATCAGAGCCAAGTTCCACTATTTCTCGTCCCGTTTCGATCTTTGAATTAATTTTTTCATGAGTTATTCCATGCTTTAACTTCGATTAATTGTTGGATCTGTGTTCATGTGATGAACACGGTTAATTTGATTAATATTCTTCAATTTTCGAAATTAATTTTGGGATTTTCGGAGTTCTTCATGAGATGATGAACCGGGGCTTTTCGGCAGCTTCGTACATGCCTCCCAAGCGTTGGGATGGCGGGCCAGGTCTCCAGATCTCTTGGTGATAGTCACCACTACCCACCGGGCATGATAGCCGGCGCCAGGGTGGCCTTGAACAGCTGTAAAATCGAGCCCAAAGTTGGTCTTAAACCCTGTAAAATCAGAAAATTGGGGGGTTTTGGGGCTCGGTTAATACCCCTAACCGGAGTCCACCGGCGTGCCTGCCGGCGCCGGGGGCACCACCGGCAGGGCAGGGCGGCGCCGGTGGCCCGGCTGTCGGAGCCCTGCAGCTCCACCCTGCCGCCGGCCTCCCCACCCTGCAACCTGTAAAAGGATGTTAGGGTTAGGGGTGGGGAAGACCCGGTCCCGAGCCGGTCGGACCGGGTCTAGGGCCTGGTCGAACCAGGTTCGAGCCAGGCGCCCACTGTGGGCGCCTGGTCCGAGCCCTGGCTCGGCCAGGGCCCGTGCCCAATGGCTCAGCCAAGTGGCTGAGCCCTGTTCCCTTTAAACCCCATTCTAATTCCTATTTAAAACCTTATTAAGCCCATTTAACCCAATTAATATTTGATTAGATTTTAAATTTATATTTCAAAATTGTTTTGCAAATTAAATTTTTATGGGATATCCAAAGGAAACCTTTGGATACTATTTTTACCATCCTGGTGAACAAAAGGTGTTTGTCGCCAACAAAGCTGTCTTCCTGGAAGAGGAATACCTTCTCCAGAAGAACAGTGGGAGTAAAATAGTACTGGAAGAGGTTTCAGATCCCCAAACATCTACATTATCATCAGATGAGATATCAGTTCCTGAATCTATTCAGGTACCCACACATGAGCCTCGTAGATCTGGTAGAGTACCTAGACTGCCAGAACGATATGTGGGACATATCGCTGAAGGTGAGCCTAAGGTAGAATATAATGAGGATGATGATCCTAGAGCCTACTAGGAGGCCATAGAAGGCCCAGAAGCCGAGAAATGGCGAGAAGCCATGAACTCAGAAATCCAGTCCATGCACACCAACCAAGTTTGGAACTTAAAGAACTTGCCCGAGGGTATTGTACCCATCGGATGCAAGTGGATCTTTAAGAGAAAGATCGGTGCTGATGGACGGATCGACACTTATAAGGAAAGGTTGGTGGCAAAGGGATATCGTCAAAGGCAAGGAATTGACTATGACGAGACTTTCTCATCAATTGCCATGATAAAGTCAATCAGAGTTCTACTCGTCATTGCTGCACATTTTGATTATGAAATCTGACAGATGGATGTAAAGATTGCCTTCCTCAATTGTAACCTTGAGGAAGAGGTGTATATGATACAACCAGAAGGTTTCACATCCAAAGAATCTCCAAATAAAGTGTGCAAGCTTCAGCGATTTATTTATGGACTGAAGCAGGCTTTCCGGAGCTAGAACATAAGATTTGACGAAGCTGTCAAGTCTTATGACTTCATTAAGAATGAAGATGAGCCTTGTGTGTACAAGAAGACCAGTGGGAGTGCAGTCACTTTTCTAGTTCTTTACGTAGATGACATACTACTCATTGGGAATGATGTAGCTATGATGTCATCAATAAAGATCTGGCTGTCAAAAAACTTCTCCATGAAGGATTTGAGAGAAGCATCCTACCTATTGGGAATACGGATCTATAGAGATAGATCAAAGAGGAAGCTTGGAATAGTCAAAAGGTTTGGCATGGAAAATTCCAAGAGAGGTCTCATACCGATGAGACATGGAATTAGTCTTTCAAAGGAGCAGTCTCCTAAGACTCCTAATGAGAGAGCATTCATGGATAGAATACCCTATGCCTCTGCCATAGGATCTATCATGTATGCCATGCTATGTACACGGCCTGATATTGCATTTGCTCTAAGTGTTACGAGTAGATTTCAGGTTGACCCAGACGAAGAGTACTGGAAGGCAGTGAAATGTATCCTTAAGTACTTGAGAAGAACTAAGGATATGTTTCTTGTTTATGGAGGAAGTGACTTGAAACTGCGAGGCTTTACTGACTTGAGTTTCCAGTCAGATCCAGATGATAGCAAGTCTATATCCGGATTCGTATTTACTTTGATTGGAAGCGCAGTGTGCTGGAAGAGTTCCAAGCAAGTGACCACTGCAGATTCAACGACTGAAGCTGAGTACATCGCTGCAGCTGAAGCTTTCAAGGAAATAGTGTAGTTGAAGAAGTTCATCACCGACCTTGACATAGTTTCCTATTCCCTTTGATCATGTTCCGTTGTTGTGCGACAACAATGGGACTATTGCGCAAGTGAAAGAGCCGTAGTCTCATTAAAAATCGAAAGATATTCTGAAGCGCTTTCATCTTATCTAGAGGAGATGTAGTAGTGGAAAGAATTCCATCCGTCGGCAATGTAACAGATCCACTGACAAAGCCGTTGGCTCAAATTGTGTTTGAGCGTCACCTAGAGTCTATAGGCTTATTGTATAAGGATGATTGGCTTTAGTCCAAGTGGGAGATTGTTAGTTTTAGGTGGCCTATAAGCCAATCTGACTATGTAAATCTCGTTCATTTATTAATATAATGGCATAATATTCATTATGCGTAAATCGCATTAATTATCGTTTCATAATGAAGTCCGTGGATATGTGCTATAGTGATCAGGTTATGATGAGATCATACTAATGAGACTGATCACTTAAACACACAAATTCTTAATCGTTCCTAGTCGGAGGATATCCAAGAAGGACATCGGATATCCGGTTAGACTAGTACAGATTACTCCTTCTCATATGATGAGGGTGACTGATCTCATAAGTCACTTGTGTGGAGACACTAAGGCGAATCTGTAGGTGCTCATTGGAGAATGAGTTCACTGAACTGATCCGACTGAATCACTGGATGGTATTGTACCTCACTGTCAACCAGCTTGATTCTATTGTCGTAGTTGCGTAGATGGTCCTCGGACCTGAGATACCAAGGACACTTTGGCGGTGGACTTCTGTGCTTTGACCTTGGTTTACGAATCTCTAGCCACGGGATTCTAAAACGCCAAGGATTGGGTACAGCGAAATACCGTCGAAGGGAATTGTGTGTCAATAAGGAATCATTCGCTCTCGGTACTTAGAGAGAGAATGCTCTAGGAAGGATGGACGAAAGTCCCTGGCTAGGGCGGACGATAATATCGGGAAAGGAGTTTTCCGATATTCATCAGCGGCATCCAATCCAAGTGAGTCGACCGGTTAGGGTTTGACAGCTCGCCATACCCTGAGTTGACTCGAGAGTATTATACGAATGAAGGATTATATCCATGCAGTAACTGTCGACGGAAAGGTTCCAAGAGTGGGTTGCTTAACCCCAATACCTTCCGAGTTCACGCGGTGTTGCTTGGCACCCAACGTGATCGGAGGCCCGGTCGAATTCGATGTGCGACATCAATTCGATTGATTAATTAATTAATAAAGGGTTATTAATTGATTAATAAAGCCAGTGAGGAGTCACTGGGCTTGTTAGGCCATTAACTGGACTGGTAATTGGGCCTAGAGGGTCACACGCAAATGATTCTCAAGGCGATGGATAAATAAGTAGGTTTTATACAAACTGGGGGTTTTTATGAAAAATTGCGCGGTTAGTATAAAACATAGCGAACGGGCTGAGCAGGCCAAGCTGCTGCCAACCCTAGCCGCCCCTCCTCTGTTTCTCTCTCTCTTTGGCGACTAGACAGATCTAGATCTGCTCCGCCGCTTCTCCGAATCCCGTTCGACGGGTAATCGTCCGCGTATTGCAGCGATCGTTGCGGCGACCAGCGGAGGTTTCGTGGGCTGCGAAGAACGAGGAACGTGAGGATATCCGTCGCGAGGAGGATCACGTGGACTTCGCTAGAGGTCGGGCGCTTGCGCGGCTTGCAATGTCGCATCAATGTAACCGAACGTTTGCGGATTCGAATCCGCACACGGTGAGAATCGATTATCCGATAATCGTAATTTTTAATTTTTTCGAAATGGGAACGAATCTCCGTTTTTATTTTATTTTCCGCTGTGCGTGAGATCCGGAGAAACCCAACAATGTCACAATGTCTTCCTCTGGGGCATCTAATGCTGGTTCAGGAGGAGGATCATCATCCAGGACATATGCAATTTGCTCAAACCTGAAGACAATCTTCAGGTTCCTGAGCCAGTCTCAGTAGTTAGGGTCTGTCAAACAGTCGACATCTAGTATGCCACGCAACGGGTTATAGTGCAACATTTTAGCCTACAGGAGATAATAAATTTCAATTAGCAGAAATTCAGTTATTAATTTAAAAACAAGATATGGTCTTTATTATCTAGTTTTACTCCCACTAATTTTCGTCGGACTGTATAACCTTCAGATATACAGAATGGGAGACGCTGACTGTCTCCTAGTGGAGATTAGAATCTCCAAGAATCACAGTATGACATCGGGTAAACACATAGTATGATACCGTTATCTTAGAGCAACCATCTCATGATAATTGCAACTTAATTGCAACTTCTTGAAATATCCGATCTTACTTCAGCTCCTAGGTTTTTAATGGTCCCGGGTAAACACAATAAACCATTATGCCTGGTCTAAGCTTTACCATCAATACGTGACAGAATAGAGTACAAATATAGCTCCTAGGTAAACATAAGGATAGCTACATCGTTCCTCTACTCCGATCTCAAGGCATCTTAATGCCATAGTTAATAGTCTTTTCATCAGATGATGACAGATCTCGAGTAACACAAGAAAGTGCTGTCACTGAATCAAGTTCTAAAAACTATATTGATGGAGAGCCACGCAGTACATTCACAATGACTCACGTTACAGCTTAGACTTTATGACGAAGGTTTTATTTATTTATGTTGGTTTCATCCTAGGTAATAGTATTTAAATATATCGCATATATTATATATACTAATAACCTAGATATATGATTCATAATAAAAAAGAAATTCATGCATCGCATACATGTCAAGGTGTGGTCCTGGATAGCACTATGGTTTGACTTGAGCCAGACAGTCAAACACACTCACACATAATATAACATTTACATTATGAGTCTGCAAACTCATAGGCTGAATGAACTCCTTCATTTTCCTTCTTTGTTGTAGTTCTGGATCGTCCTCGCTTCATACTCAGTTGTCTCGATCAAATTACATAATAAATTCGGAATTTACATGATAATTTAATAGAAAGCCTTATGGCGAGTACATCAACGAGGGAGGTACAGATACAATGGAATATGAGAGAGGGAGAGGTTCGCAGACCTCGATTAATTAACAATTAATAAATCACACACCATCGATCCACATCCACACATCATCACATGAAATATTTATCAAGTGCTTATCTATGACCACCGTGTGTTTTATTAATCAAACCACACATGAGTAAGTTCATCACATGGCTTAAACAAAAAAATTTCAAAAATAAATAATTTTTGGTTTCAAAAACCAAGGACCAAACAAAAATTTGGATAATTAGAATTTTTGAAAAAGTTTTATTCAGTTAATCATACAAATAAATCATATTTAAAAGCTATAAACACATATCACATGTGCATAGAATCCATAATTTTTAGAATATTCCATTCAAATTAGAACGCTTCTAAAAAAAATAAAATTAATCTAACATTTAGATTATTCAACAATTAGTAATCTAACAATTAGATTATCACTTATCTCATTTAAATCTAACTCTTAGATCATTTTGTTAAAATTAATTATCAATTTAACATTTAAACTAATAATTAACAATAACAAATTAACAACATTTTTTAATAAAGATAATGACTAAAAATTCTTTTGGGTCCCACTATAACAAATTAAATAAAATCTTAATTCCAAAATAATTTTTGAAAAATTAAAATTTAAAAATTATTTAATTTATGCGCGATTTGGGGTTTTATATCTGTAGGTGCTCCAGCCCACCCCCTGTCCGAGCCAGGGCTCAGCCCAGCTAAGCCTTGGGCTCGAACCAGGGTCGGCCCATGGGTCCGGACCTGGTCTGAGCCCTAGCTGGGCCGGGTCGGACCACGTGCGGCTAGGAAACCCTAGTCGTACGGGTCGCCCCTCCCCCCCACCCCAGGTGGCACTTGCAAGTAAGAACCGTGGGTGGAGGGGGATGTTGCCGACGGCGGCACCGGCATTGGGGGGTAACCGGACCGTCGACAGTCACCCCGCCGGTGTCGGACGACACCGTCCACCCACTTGCTCCCCAAAAAGGGGCAGCCCGACCCACTGTTCCAGCCTCCTCTTTGCCGCGGTGGCCATGGAAAGAGGCCCTCACCACCGACCAGTCAGGCATAGCCGACGCCCGTGGTGATGTCGGCGGTGGCCGGCAGGATCCTTGGTCACAATCCTCCCCGGATGCTTCCCCATTGCATGGGGTCATACGAACAATACCCTCTGTGCGCCATTCTTCGTCCTACGAAGAACACGAAAACTCCAAAAAAAAATTCGATTTTACAAAATTAAAATTAATCAGATTAATTGTATTCATCCTATGAATATAATTCTTGAAACAAAATCGAACTACTTGCATGAAATATAACCAGAAAATTAAATTTCAGAAATCGAAACAACGAAGAACACAGTGGAACCTGGCTCTGATACCACTGTTGGGCTCTGTGTCAGATCTGAAAAAAATGCAGTGGAAAATAAAGTCAGATCCATGCCGTTTCGCAAAAATAAATTGGATTGTGAAAACGGTTTTTCACCTTGCGCGGATTCGAACTCGCGTTCATCCGATTCTGTCAGTGTGATGCCGCAAGCCACGCAGGTGCCCAGCCTCTAGAGGTATCCATGTGGTCTTCCTCTTGATAGATTGTCCTCGCTTCCTCGCTCGGTGCTACGTCCGCGGATCCCATCTGGCTAATCCTCCGCGACATGCAGTTTCGAATTTCCTGTCGGACGGGAAGTGAAGCGGTAGGGAGTCAGAGCGAAGCCTCCATGCGGGGCCTCCGAGAGGGGCGCCCAAGAGAGAGAGAGGAGAGAGAGGGGGCCGGCTAGGTCAGCACTGGGTTGCTGGCCTCAGTGCTCGAAGCGGTACTTTTATAATAAGTGATTTCGCAGTTTTTCGAAAAAAGCCACACTTATCCAAAATCTCATCAAAATATCCATCGACTTGAAAACCTTTTGCGTGTGACCCTCTAGGCCCAAATACCAGTCCAATTAATGGCCCATTAAGTCCAGTAACTGTTTACGGACCCACTGAATTAATTAATATCTTTCTATTAATTAATCAGCCGAATTTAATGTCCCACAATAAATTCAGACGGACTTCCGATCACGTTAGATGCCGAGCAACACCACGTGATCTCGGAAGGCATTGGGGTTCCGTAACCCACTATTGGAACCTTTCCGTCATCGGTTGCCGCACGGATATAATCCTTCATCCATATAATGCTCCCGAATTCACCTAGGGTATGGTTTACTGTTAAACTCTAACCGGTCGATTCATTTGAATCAGATGCCGCTAATCTATATCAGATAACTCTTTATCTGATACAGAGTCCGCCCTAGCCAGGGACTTAAGCGCATCATTTTTGGAACATTCTCTCTCCTATTACCGAGAGCGGATGATCCTGTATTGATCACACAATTACCTTTGAGGGCATCTCCCTAAACCCGATCACTTGACTTATTGAAATCCCATAGTTAGAGATTCGTTAGTCAAGATCAAAACTCAGAGACCTACCAACAAAGTATCTTTGGTGTAAGGATTGAGGTTTCGGATCCGGTTATCGGGTCAGTTTCGGGGTCGGATCCCTCGGTTTGGGCCCTTGCGGGACTAGGGCTTGTGTTCTCGACACGGTTCAAACGGTGTCTAGCAAGGTGGACGCGTTTTAGGTTGTGCCACGTGGGTTGGTTTTGGGCCGCGAGAGTACGGCCCCGGTCATATCGTCTGAATGGCGTCTTGCA
The DNA here is from genome assembly GCA_030544215.1 of Zantedeschia hybrid cultivar. Taxonomy (NCBI): domain Eukaryota; kingdom Viridiplantae; phylum Streptophyta; class Magnoliopsida; order Alismatales; family Araceae; genus Zantedeschia; species Zantedeschia hybrid cultivar. Next base: position 51,905,219 of record JARZZO010000009.1, read on the forward strand.
TGGTCGACGCCATTCAGAGTACAGCCCTGGTATGTCAGCGTACGACCCGTCTTGTTGTCTGAATGGCGTCGGTCTTGGACAACGCGTTTTAACCTGTTTCAGTTTGACCCCGCGAACTCCCCTTCCTTTCCCTCATTCTCTCCTTTCTCTTCTCTCTCCTCTCTTCCCTCCGAACCTCCGGCTCCCTTTCCCCCTTCTCCTTCCTTTCCTCTCCCCATTCCTCCTCTTCCTCCACTCCATCAACCTCCTAACTTCCTCTACTACCACCACTACTTCCTCCGCGGCGCATTTCTCTCAGGACGGCGGCGACGTCCCGGTGGAGTAACGGCGTCCACGGCGGTACCGGCGGCGGCGCGTGGCGTGGCGGTTCGGCGGCTTGGAGCTCGGAGCAGTTTGAGTAACTAGTAGGGTGACGATCCTCGCGACATTTTGTTTAAAAACCATGTTTTATCTCGCTTTGGATCATATTTAGGGGGTTTTTGGAGTGAAAATACTAATTGCATGTAATGAGAAATTGTGGGTTTTTAATGGGTACTTAGTTTCTCCTCCTCCCTCTCTATTTTTATGGTGTTTTGTGCAAATTTAGGGGAGAAATCCCGTTTTGGAACTCGGGGGAGGCCGGAGGAGAACCTGTCTGTGAGGGTTAAATGGCGTCAGGGGACAGCGACGCCTGTTAAAAAGGCGGCTTTCGCCCACGATGCGATTTACCCCAGATAACAGACTCTGTCTCTGGACTAAATGGCGTCCAGGGACAGCGACGCCATTTAAATAGCGACCAACTTGAACGACGCGTTTTGGGCCATCTTCCGAGGCCAGTTTTCACATGAACCAGTTTAGGAGACTTGAATGACGTCGGCCTTGGGCGACGCGACTCAAGACAGAATCACATTCATTCCTACAATTAACATGTGTTTACATTGATAGATAGTTTGGTTAATTGCATGCTTGAAATCATACTCGTAGACGATGAATTCTACGTGATCGGATTGCACCGTGTTGCGTTTTGTGCGATCGTGGGCCTAGAGTGACAGTTGTTAGCGCTTAGGCACCCCGTGTCGGTGTGGGAGTGACACGGAGCCGGTGTGGGATGGTGGGGTAACGCCTAGAGAGAGGGTCACCTGGTGTACCTCGAGGTATAGCTAGTACCAGTGTGGGAATGGTACATTCTGAGTGTCACTAGTGTTGGGGGAAGCAGAACCACCTGTTGCCTGTCAGGCCTGAGTAGCTAGTGCGCTATCCGAAGGGTTGCTGTTTGGTCTCAGCGGGTCGGTGTTTTCCGCGTTCGGCCATGTGGTTTGCGTATTTAGCCGAGACGCTGGTTGTGGGCTCCGTGATGGAATGGTTTCAGAGTTGTGCATGTTATATTTTGAATGCATGCATTTTATATCGAAATTTAGGAATTGTGTTTACTGTTTTACTTGCTTAAATTATCTATATTTGTATTGTTGCACATGTGGGTGTGTAAGTGGGTGGTGGGGATCGAAGGATCCCTACTGAGTCCATTTCGATGAGACTCATCCCCTGCGGTTTTCAAGTGAGGATTCCAGGCAGGCGTTGCAAGGAGAGTGCTGCTGTAAGGGTTGAGATTTAGGGTTCAGTTTTCGGGTCAGTTTTGGGCCGTTCCCCTGGTTTGGACCCTGATGGGTCTGGGGAGTGCCTTCTAAATGACGTCTAGGATGCACGACGCCTTTCAAACGGCGTCCTACTGCGTCGACGCCATTTAGGGATTTTGTTGTTGTGCCGCGTGGGCGCCACGTGGGTGGGCTTCGGGCCGCGAGAGTACGGCCCCTGTCGTGTCGTCTGAACGGCGTCCTGGATGGACGACGTCATTCAGACTGCAACCCTGCGATGTCAATATACGGTGCCGGTCTTGTCGTCTGAATGGCGTTTGTGGTGAGCGACGCGTTTCAGAGCCTCTGTTAGTACGGCCCGTCCTGTCATCTGATAGGCGTCTGTATCGCACGACGCGTTTTACCCTGTTTCGGATTGACCCCACGAGCCTTACCTCCTTTCCCTCATTCTCTCCCTCTCACTCTCTCTCTTCCCTCTCTCCGCCTCCTCTGATTCCCCCTTCCCTTTCCCTTCCCCTTCTTCCTCTTCCACCACTCCAATGCCTCTCTACCTCTCACCACTACTACCACCACTTCCTTTGCGGCGTTTCCTTCTCCAGGCAGCGGCTGACGTCCCGGCGGAGTGGCGACGTCCTCGAGGGTACTGGTGGCGGTTTGCAGTGCGGCGGTTCGGCGGCATGGAGCCAGGAGGAGTTCAAGTAACCGGTAAGGGGACGAACCTTGCATGGATTGTAGTTGTTTCATCCGTGTTTCCCGTGTAAATCATGATGCGTGTGGGGGCTTCTTTGGGTAGAATGAGCATGTTAGGGGCTTTTCTTGATGGAAATGGGGGTTTCTATGAATATGGATTTGTGGGTTTCTTGTGATGGTTTGGTTTTCCCCTCTTCCCTTCCTATTTTAGAGCGTTTTTTGGGTGTTTCGGGGTGAAAAGGGGACCCTCGGGTCGCTGCAGAAACCCGATTTCTGGCACTAAATGACGTCGCGTTAGGACGATGCCATTCAGAACGGCGACGGCCCAGCACGACGCCATTTAGGCAGAACTTGTCCGGTAGCGGTTTCTGCCAGAGTAGGGTTCTGTTGTAAATAGAGTCCCGGGACAGGGACGCCTTTCTAAAACGCGGCTTCCCAGGATGACGCGTTTTAGGCGAATTTCCTTAGTTTGCTGCTGTCTCTGTCGCTGTCCGGCGACTAGGGACAGCGACGCCTTTTCAAAAGGCGACTGGCGTGGACGACGCCTTTTTAGTAGATTTAACCGTAGCCGTCCCTGCTTCTGCCGCTATCAGACGACGAGGAACGGCGACGCGTTTTAAAAGGCGGCTAGTTGTGGCGACGTGTTTTATGCCAGGTTCTGAGGCCGAGTTTCTATGAACCAGTTTAGGAGGCTTGAATGGCGTCGGCCTTGGGCGACACGATTCAAGACAGAATCACACTAATTCATGCTATTAAAATGTGTTTCCACTGTTAGATAGTTGGTTAAATGTATACTTTAAATTGTACTCGAGGATGAGGATTTCTATGTGACCGGATCGCACTGCGTGGTGTTTCGTGCGACCGAGGGCTTTTTACGTGACTGGATCACACTGTGTTGTGTTCCGTGTGACTGTGGACCTAGAGTGACAGTTGTAGCGCTTTATCACCCTGTGCTGGTGTGGGTGGAGCACAGCGCCGGTGGGAGCAGTGGCGGGGTGACGCCTAGTGAGAGAGGGTCACCTGGTGAACCCCGGGGTTAGCTAGTACCGGTGTGGGTGTAGTACCTATGGAGTGTCACTCGTGCTGAGGGAAGTAGTAACCACCTAGAGCTAGTTGGGCCGGAGTAGCTAGCGTACTATCCGAGGGGTTACATTTTGGTCTCAGCGGGTCGGTGTTTCCCACTTTCGGTTGTGTGGTCGGTGTTTCCCACTTTCGGTGGAGTGGTTGGCGTGTTTTGCCGAGACGCGAGTTGTAGGCTCCCTGGTAGACTGGTTTTAGAGATATGCATGTTATATATTTCGAATGCATGTGATTCATATCGAGATTTAGGAGTAGTAATTACTGTTGTACTTGTTCCTGTACCTTCAGCTGTGTTTTGCACTTGTGGGTGTGTGAGTGGGAGGCAGGGGATCGGATGATCCCTACTGAGCCCAATTCTGGTGTGGGTCACTCCCTGCGGTTTCAGGTCTGGACCTTGTGGCGAGTGGCAGCGTGTGGTGTTCTCCTTGGTGTGCGGACCAACAGCTATCTCAGTTCTGGGGTATGCCCCGATGTTGTTGTACTTTGCTTCTGCCTGTACTTATTTAATTTCTGGGACTATGTAATTATTGTTGGACTGTGTACGGACATTATTAATTTCCTTCCTGTGCACTTGTAATTCCTTGAAGTCCGTGTGATTATTATATTTAGCCTTATTTAATGCTTACTCCTCTAGACGTGTGTATGAGATCCGGGTGTGAGACCGTTGGATAATGATTCGACACCCATTTAGTGATTGGGTTTCCGATCATAGGGTGGCGGGTCGTTACAATTGGTATTAGAGCTCAGTCTGGTCGAGTATGTGATAAACTAGGTTAGATATTATAGTCCAACAATAAGCACGAGTCTGTACAGGCGATGGCTGCTGGTGTAGATTGATAGGTTTTGACATGTTTGTTTCGATTTTTGCGTTCGTGGGGTAGTGATGGCGCCGAGGAGGAGAATTCCGTTGGCTCGTGGTTCGAGAGCAGACGATGGTGGTTCGGGGGCAGAAGGGCATAATGTGGATCATTTCATGGAAGCTATGATTGGGGCTATGTCTAGATACCAGCAGGGAGATGGTGGTGAGGGATCCAATTCCCGAGGTGACCAGTCCACGATATTGGAGCGGTTCTTGAAGTTGAAGACCCCTTCTTTCATGGGTCAACCAGTCCCAGACGTGGCAGCTCATTGGATTAAGGAAGTGGAGAAGACATTTGATGTTATTGAATGTGCTGAGAGTGATAAGACCTTGTTGGCAACCTACTTATTGAAGGACAATGCATATGAGTGGTGGGTTACTATCAAGAGAATGATGTTTGCAGATAGGTCTTTGAGAGAGATCCCTTGGGAGGTATTTGTGAGAGAGTTTAGTGGACAGTACTTTCCGAGGCACATTCGGAAGACCAAGGAAAGGGAGTTTATGGAATTGGTGCAAAATGATATGTCAGTCATAGAATATCAGACGAAGTTTGTGGCCCTTGGAAGATTTGTTCCACACATATCTGAGCATGAGGAATTTAGAACAGAGAGATTTGTGGGCGGACTCCGATATGATCTGAGGACAATGGTGGCATCTCAGTGTTGTAGAGATCTGGCGTCAGCAGTTCGATGTGCGGCAGCGGTGGAGACTCAATTTCAACAAATGGCGAAAGAGTTGGAGCGATCGACACGAGGGAAGCAGCGAGGCAAGAGCAAATCAGCGGTCCTTTCGTCAGGCGGTTCGGTTCCTTTGAGTTCGGGTCCCAAGAGATGTCGTATGGTGAGGATGAAGACGGTTCGGTTCAGCAGATGCAGACTGTAGCTAGCAGGTAGTAGGAAACGAGACAGGATGCGGCAGATTATTGTCCCCGTTGTGGTAGGTATCATGGCAATCGGATATGTCCATTGGTCACTGATAGCTGTTTTGGCTGTGGCAGGAAGGGACATCTTGTAAGGAACTGTCCCCAGAAGAATAAGGCAGGTCAAGAGCCGAGTGGTCAGTAGGAGCCCGAGACCTAGTGTGGTCACCTAGTGTGGTGTTGTGTGTTCTTTCAGTGGAGGTCCGAGATGCTGGGCTAGATGAGCACTTTATCTTGTCTTATTAGGTGGTAGTTGTGGACTCTTATGGCACTCTTTATGTATTTTGGGGCATGGTGGAGAATCGGTTTTGTAATGTGTGCCTTGTAAGGTTGATGTATAGTTATGTTGATCTATTAATTTTGGCAGTGTTGTGGAACATAGTTAGCTTAGTATTGATTTGATTGACCGGTTGTGTGGAGCTCCGTGTAAGAGCGTGATCGGTGAGGGTGATTGATGTGATCTGTGTTACCGGCGTGGAATTGTAGGTTGAGGGTTCAGTTAGGTTTTGAGGGAGACTCTATGTTCCGACCGAGGAGGACGTGCGCAGGTGTGTCCTTGACGAGGCGCACGGTTCTAGATATGTGGTGCTTCCCAGAACGATTAAGATGTATCATTGTTTGAGGTGGCTTTTTGGTGGCCTGGTATGAAGAAGGATGTGGTTGATTTTGTGGTTAGGTGCATGACTTGTCGGTAGGTTAAGGCGGAACATCTGAGACCAGAAGGGTTGTTGCAACCTTTGCCGATCCCGGTCTGGAATCAGGGAGCTTGTGACTATGGACCTTGTGTTGGGATTACCTGTATTCCCTGGCAGAAGGGACGCGATCTGGGTTATTGTTGAGCGATTGACCGAGTCAGCACACTTCCTGGCTATTAGGAAGGATTGGTCAGTCAGTTCATTGGCTAAGCTGTTTGTGGATCGGATCATCTCTCTGCACGATGTGGTCCATGTTTTGTTGCTGAGGAAGTGTTCAGGATCCATCCCATGTTTTAGACTTTTCAGAGTTGGAAGTCGCTGAGGACTTGTCCTTTCCAGAGTTTCCAGTGCGTATTGAGGATCGCAAGTGACAGGTCCCCTGGATCAAGGTTGTACCTTTGGATTGAGTGATTTGGCAGGATCGCTCTAGGGGCGAGGCGACCTAGGAGCGCGAGGTTGAAGCAGGAACAGTTCCCTATCTTTTTCGGTAAGTTCCCATGAGAGTTGGTAGTTGTTATATTTTGCCCTCGTTAATTGTAGCAGGCAATTTCAGAGACAAAATTCTTTTAAGGGGGGGAGATTGTAAGGGTTGAGATTTCGGGTTCAGTTTTCGGGTCGGTTTCGGGCCGGGTCCCCTGGTTTGGACCCTGATGGGTCTGGAGAGTGCCTTCTAAATGACGTCTAGGATGCACAACGCCTTTCAAACGGCGTCCTGCTGCGTCGACGCCATTTAGCAATTTTGTTGTTGTGCCACATGGGCGCCACGTGGGCGGGCTTCGGGCCGCGAGAGTACGGCCCTTGTCGTGTGTCTGAACGGCGTCCTGGATGGACGACGCCATTCAGACTGCAACCCTACGATGTCAGTATTCGGTGCCGGTCTTGTCGTCTAAACGGCATCTGTGGTGAGCGGCGCGTTTCAGAGCCTCTGTTAGTACGGCCCGTCCTGTCATCTGATAGGCGTATGTATCGAACGACGCGTTTTACCCTGTTTCGGATTGACCCCACGAGCCTTCCCTCCTTTCCCTCATTCTCTCCCTCTCCCTCTCACTCTCTCTCTTCCCTCTCTCCGCCTCCTCCAATTCCCCCTTCCCTTTCCCTTCCCCTTCTTCCTCTTCCACCACTCCAACACCTCTCTACCTCTCACCACTACTACCACCACTTCCTTCACGGTGTTTCCTTCTCCAAGCGGCGGCCGACGTCCCGGCGGAGTAGCGACGTCCTCGAGGGTACCGGCGGCGGTCTACGGTGCGGCGGTTCGGCGGCACGGAGCCAGGAGGAGTTCAAGTAACCGGTAGGGGGACGAACCTTGCACGGATTGTAGTTGTTTCATCCGTGTTTCCCGTGTAAATCATGATGCGTGTGGGGGCTTCTTTGGGTAGGATGAGCATGTTAGGGGCTTTTCTTGATGGAAATGGGGGTTTCTACGAATATGGATTTGTGGGTTTCTTGTGATGGTTTGGTTTTCCCCTCTTCCCTTCCTGTTTTGGAGCATTTTCGGGGTGTTTCGGGGTGAAAAGGAGACCCTCGGGTCGCTGCAGAAACCCGATTTCTGGCGCTAAATGACATCGCGCTAGGACGACGCCATTCAGAATGGCGACGGCCCAGTACGACGCCATTTAGGCAAAAATTGTCCGGTAGCGGTTTCTGCCAGAGTAGGGTTCTGTTGTGAATAGAGTCCAGGGACAGGGACGCCTTTCTAAAAGGCGGCTTCCCAGGACGACGCGTTTTAGGCGAATTTCCTTAGTTTGCTGCTGTCTCTGTCGCTGTCCGGCGACTAGGGATAGCGACGCCTTTTCAAAAGGCGACTGGCGTGGATGACGCCTTTTTAGTAGATTTAACCGTAGCCGTCCCTGCTTCTGCCGCTATCAGACGACGAGGAACGGCGACGCGTTTTAAAAGGCGGCTAGTTGTGGCGACGTGTTTTACGCCAGGTTCTGAGGCCGAGTTTCTATAAACCAGTTTAGGAGGCTTGAATGGCGTCGGCCTTGGGCGACGCGATTCAAGACAGAATCACACTAATTCATGCTATTAAAATGTGTTTCCACTGTTAGATAGTTGGTTAAATGTATGCTTTAAATTGTACTCGAGGATGAGGATTTCTATGTGACCGGATCGCACTGCGTGGTGTTTCGTGCGACCGAGGGCTTTTTACGAGACTGGATCGCACTGTGTTGTGTTCCGTGTGACTGTGGACCTAGAGTTACAGTTGTAGCGCTTTATCACCCTGTGCTGGTGTGGGTGGAGCACAGCGCCGGTGGGAGCAGTGGCGGGGTGACGCCTAGTGAGAGAGGGTCACCTGGTGAACCCCGGAGTTAGCTAGTACCGGTGTGGGTGTGGTACCTGTGGAGTGTCACTCGTGCTAAGGGAAGTAGTAACCACCTAGAGCCAGTTGGGCCGGAGTAGCTAGCGTGCTATCCGACGGGTTACTGTTTGATCTCAGCGGGTCGGTGTTTCCCACTTTCGGTTGTGTGGTCGGTGTTTCCCACTTTCGGATGTGTGGTTGGCGTGTTCCCACTTTCGGTTGTGTGGTTGGCGTGTTCCCACTTTCGGTGGCGTGGTTGGCGTGTTTTGCCGAGACGCGAGTTGTAGGCTCCCTGGTAGACTGGTTTTAGAGATATGCATGTTATATATTTCGAATGCATGTGATTCATATCGAGATTTAGGAGTAGTAATTAATGTTGTACTTGTTACTGTACCTTCAGCTGTGTTTTGCACTTGTGGGTGTGTGAGTGGGAGGCAGGGGATCGGATGATCCCTACTGAGCCCAATTCTGGTGTGGGTCACTCCCTGCGGTTTCAGGTCTGGACCTTGTGGCGAGTGGCAGCGTGTGGTGTTCTCCTTCGTGTGCGGACCAGCAGCTATCTCAGTTCCGGGGTATGCCCCGCTGTTGTTGTACTTTGCTTCTGCCTGTACTTATTTAATTTCTTGGACTATGTAATTATTGTTGGACTATGTACGGACATTATTAATTTCCTTCCTACGCACTTGTAATTCCTTGAAGTCCGTGTGATTGTTATATTTAGCCTTGTTTAACGCTTACTCCTCTAGACGTGTGTATGAGATTCGGGTGTGAGACCGTTGGATAATGATTCGACACCCATTTAGTGATCGGGTTTTCGATCATAGGGTGGCGGGTCGTTACAGTTGCCTTGGGTTGCGCGCCAACAGCCGTTGTTCCGGGATATGCTCCGATGTAGTTGTTATTTCATTTTTTGGCCTGTGCGCTTAATTATTTCTTTTTCAGTTGGAGTATGTAATTATTTGCTGAGTCGAGTCAAATTGTAATAAGTTTTAATTTCTGCACTTCCTTTACAATTCGATGCGATGTGAATGTTTAGCTTAGTTTATCATTTAATTCCTAGACTTATCGAGATCCTGGCTTGCCTCCAAATTTATTGATTCGGTACCCATTTAGTAATCGGATCCCCGATTATAGGGTGGCGGGTCATTACACTTGGTGTTGCAGGTCTATGGACCATCCAGGCAACCATGACAAAAGAATCGAGCTGGTTAACAGTTAGGTATCTACCATCCAGCGATTCATGGTCTGATCGGTTCAGTGAACTCATTCGCCAATGAGCACCTACAGGTCCAGTACAGTGTCTCCACATAAGTTACTTATTGTTACGCCCAGGATCCGGTTCAGTTTTTTTTTTTTTTTTTTCAACTTGGAATCCGACCACGCAATCTCAAAACAAATTCCACTATAACAAACAGATATGAGAGTTAAACAACCACAGGACAATTTAAATAAATGTCACAACCATCAATTAATACAAAGTATCCAAATATAGCTAATACCAAAGTTCACAAATTACAATATACATCAATTTGTAAATAAATTCTCAATCTCACCAATAAAGAAAAATACATCAATATCTCATTATCTATACTATATCAAATCAAAGAAAGCTGTAAATTTGAATATAAATAACCTCCTGAAGATATCAAATGCCTCAATCAGAAGTCTCCTCAAATTCCATGTTCTCTTTCTCAGGGTCTAAAAATGTTAATAGGATTTATGAGTACAACTACTCAGTAAACTACAAACCATCCACATGACTTAACATATAATAAATTTTACAAATCACATTATACAATTATACTAAACATGATCTTACACAGTTCTACATATATCTCAAATAAAAACATGATACAAAATATGGTCAGATATAAGCTTATTAAATTAAATGTGTTTTCTAATAATATAAATAGATCAACTAACATATAGCATATATGGCATGGTCAAACTCATATCAGATATATCAAATTCTACTAGAAATGATCAGAATGTATCACATATCGAATAGAACATATCAAATTGTCAAATTGTCAGGACGTTACGTATTGCTATCTCCTAAGCACATCTCATATCAACTAGCAAATATTATGTCGTAGTAGCTTATTAAATCAGATTCACATCATGGATCATATAGTTAAGATAGATTTATATGATTGCAAACAGGTAGCTAAACAAGATGATAATAGATTCAAATGGCTAAGCTGAATTCAATTGAACATATGGAGCAAAGATTCCACGTTTATGTACCAATCAAATAAATCAAATCATGTCATAACGGACATGTACCCAAACCACAACATAAGGAGCCAAACAAAACAAATATCAAAGCATCTAAGCAAATGATGCAAAGGTCTTAGTCACTACGCATAACCGGTGAGTCTAACTCCCACCCAACTCCAAACCGCCAGGGTGTTACGTATCGCCATCCCCTGGTTTTAGCCGGCCGAAAATCAGGATTCCACCCGTTTGCGCTCGGGTTCCAAACAAAATACCCTATCCAATATGGATGTTCATAATGGAATCAGACCAAATATCTCCTTATGATGGGAATGTCCAAGCAAAGTCAAATAATTATGACACAATAAGATTAACAGAGATCAAGTGATGACGAAAGATGAGCATAAATCTAAAAATTGAATTATCAAATTGATACGTACATATAAGAGTTAAAATACATACTTTTATATACAAAATAACCACTTAGAGAGTCATCATGGTGATATATACGAAAAATCATAGTAAATCTGAACAAAATAATTTTTTGGATAGAAACGATAACCAATGAAGTCTTCTCAAAATTTTTGGAATAATAAACATATTTTTCGGCCAGTAAGATTAATTTTCATAATTGAAAAATCAACAAATAGGCCGAATAATATCAAATAAATTCAGAAAATTTCTAAACCTTATGAGAATGTCTAATAGAACATATGTAAAGTGTGTACAAAGTTCAATTTCTGGATGGTTTGATATGATTTTTTATTCTTACTTCGATTTAGAGAATCCGACTTAAATAGAATTCTAACAAATCAAAACAGATGGCAAACTGAATAGTAAATGGAATTATAAAATTCTCAAACTTTGTAGAGAAGTCACGGATAGTATAACAAAGCTCTCCACAAAATAGTATAACAGCCAAGACAAATTATATAGTCTAAGAAGAATATTACGGAATAAATATGAAACAAAATCCAAAAATTATGAACTTTATTGGACATAAATATAACATGAAAAATAGACGTCTATCTAAATTTCAATGCAATTGTACATCGGACTAAAGATAACAAACATCTGTAACTCATGTGATCATAATTGGAAACAAAATAGATTGAATGGACAAATTACATAGGCTGAGATAATAATCATAGAATAAATAGTAATAAAGATCACAAAAATATGAAACTTGAATATAATAAAGTAGACATATAGATCAAAGTTCTTTTCAATTTATTAGATTTTGAAAACTTTCAAAAATAGCATAGTTTTTTTAATACAAAATAGATCATGTGTATAATTATCTACCTACCTCTTGAAGAAAGATCGGCTCTTGACTCCCCTATGGCTTCCTTGCTATTTATCAATGCATTCTTTTTCCTCTAAACTCTTTTTCACATTTTCTAAGCTCTTTCTCACATTCTCTAAGCCTTCAATAACACAAAACATTGTTTAGAATCAAACCTCCAAAAGGAATAACTATGAACAACTATATTCTCTTAAGAATACCACATGAATTTACCCTTGGAAGAGAGCTGCATGCAATATAGCTTTGAGCATGACCCCAAGGCTCTATTTATGCTTATTTACCCTCCTATTATAACCACCAACATCTTATTTCTTTGCTGAAGTCAAACTCATACTCCTCGTAACTTAATCTCCAAGTCAAAGTCACTTCCTAACGCAAATCGGACTCTGCTCACGCTACCTACAATTTTCTTTTCTGAAGACCTTTAAATTCAACCCCTTAAACGTCCGAATTAAGAAAAACTCTCTTCTACAAAATTTTCGAACTTTTTATTACCTTTACAATGCATCTAATCTCACTATCGTTGTATATATATACAAAAAGATTTACCTATTTTACTAACATACTGTCATGAGTATTCTGAACTCATAAATCTGGCAGATTTCCTTTTCATCCAAAGATGTCCTGATTCCGACTACTAAACGACTTATTTTAAATATACGATCTTCGTAAAACTTCTAGCCTTTTGAATCGTTGTTCTAATGGGAGTTTTATTACTTAATTTAGAATTGTATGTATGTAATTAAGTTTAAAATACTATGACTATGTCAAGTAAATCTGTGTACAAAATCCTAGTCCAAGTAAGATTCCAATTATAACTTTCTATCTATTAATTTGAATTTTAATTATATTCAAATTTATTATGTTTTACTTCTAATATAAGTCAAATATATTATATATAATTTTTTAGGTCGTGGTTAATATTAATTATACCATCTTTTGTCTCCTAATTCAAATCCTAATCCGATTAAGACTTGTTCTCTATGGGTAGCCCTTTCTAAAATATATTTTTGATATTTGTGACCCATAAAACATCTAAATTAGTAATAAAGGTCTTCTACAAAGTTATAGATATCTTTATACTTTTTATAATGATATCAATTATGCCTTAATCAAAATTTTATATAGAAAGTTATCATTATTTTACTATGTCGTTGTCTAATACATCAACCCAGAATTTAAACTAAATTAGTGGGCTATTCTTAGTAGTATAATTAGACTAGTGGGCTTTTATAATTGGGTTAATTGAACTAAATTAAGTTACTTAAACTCAGTCATAGATTCTTATAATTAGTTAATTAGTTCAATTTAAACTAATCAAATTTATTAATAGTTATAAAAGTGCGGAGTATAACACTAGTCACTCTCATCATATGAGCTGAAGAAACATGTACTAGTCTATCCGTATGTTTGATGTCCTTTTCAAACATTTTTCAACTATGAACAATTAAAAACATGTCTTTATAAGTCTTCAGTCCCGTAATTATGATCTCATCATAATCCGAAGACCATTGCACATGTTCATAGACTTCATTGCAATACGATAAATAAGGATCGAACTAAATACACAATGAAATTATGCCATTTTATTAATAAACTGAATATTACATAGTATCGGATTGGCTTGTAGGCCTTCTAATACTAAAAGGACCCCACTGAACTTTTGTAATTTTAGACACCCACTCCAAATTTGGGTGCCCAAGACCCCATTGGCCACACGCAAGAACCCACTGGGCCTTGGCCCGATCGCCCATCCCACTTAGTTAGGCCCAACCCAGCATACGCGTCATGCCCATCTTACGCATCGCCGCCCGTGACGTCGGTCCTCTGTAAGACACCATGCCCTAGCCATTACCCGGCGGCCCCACCCCACCGGCAACCCGGAAGGCAGCCACGCACTCCCGCTCTCCGCCCAACGCTACCGCAGCCCGCTGCCCTCCACGTTCCCTCCCACCAGCCCTTCCATCCGCCAGCCGCCCAGCCCAACCCGGCCGGTCACCCCCTCCGCCGCTGGATCTACCACGCACTCCCACCCTCCGCCCAGCGCCACCGCAGCCCGCTACCCTCCAACTCCGAGTCTGATCTCCGCCTGCTCGGCTGCTCCGGCCTCTACCCGGCGGTGCTCGCCCGGCCGCCTCCACCGCCATAGGCTGATCACCCCCTCCGTGGCTCCTCCCAGCCCCACCAGTTACCACCCCACGGCCCCTCCACCCAGCCCAACCTAACCGATCACCCCCTCTGCTGCTGCGGCTTGCCCTCTAACTCCGGTCACCTCCACCGGCCGGTCCCCTACCGCGCCGACAGCTACCGCATCCTCATGACGGCTCATCTGCCACTGCCCTGCCCGAGTGCCCCTGATCTCTGATCTCCGACCTTTGCCAGTCTGCCCAGGAGCCGCGCTCGCCCCACCGCCACTGATCACCAAACTCAGTGACTCACCCTTGGCTTGTGCATAACCAGAACAAGGTCAGCCTTTCTCTTTTTTCCATCTTGATTTGTATTGATTCCATTTTTTTTTTGTTCTCTTCTATATTTCCAGTGATTTGGACCATTAGGTCTATTTGTTTGATGTTGTATTTATGTTCCCCACTATGCCGTCCCCATCCTTGCCATGTACTATTTCTTGGTCTACCTGCCTTTGTACTCATCTTTTTCAGGTAATATCACCTCTTTTCAGGTACCTGCCTTTATATATATATATATATATATATATATAATTACGTATATTTTTATCTCAAAACTCATTATCCTTCTTATGTAATTAATGGTCTTGAACTCAAATTTGAATAATTTTAAATTTTATTTAATAATATAAAATATTATATTTGACTTTGTGAACCGGACTAAGCAAGCAAAGTTTTAGTTGGTTCCCATGGACTTTTAAAGGACAGTGGTTTCTTATTGAATCGGACTGGAAAAACTATAAATTTTGATTTTTTTTTTTCTGGTTAAACGGACGGTTTGATCCGATCTTTAAAACACTGATAGAATCCTTTCTGGTCGTAATTAGTAAATTAAATTGACATTTTCCATATAGACTTGAGCCACTAGTCAGTACCCAGTAGCACTACAGACATAATTTATATCTACTCTGAGTCTAGTAATTGGATATTTGTCTAAAGATTAATACATTTGCACCGTATGAGGTGGCTTATACTTTTTAAAAATTTTATTTTGTTTGAAATTTTTTCTAAGTCAGGCCCACCATGTCCGATGTGTCCATATCGGAGATTAGGTTATATGGACACGTTAGTTATTTAGCAATCAGGAGGACACTCATTCCCCGCTCCTTTGTGCTCCCTATTTAATTGAATGGGGATGTGAATATGTGTTATACTTAATTATCCATTGTGGCTAGTTCATTTTGGTTAAATTAAACAGGCTCATAGAATGTTGAGAAGAAGCTCATCTCAATTATATTATGCCAATTTTGTATACCGAGTTGTTTATTTTAGGAAAAAGCTACGTTATCCATTGTGCAAAAATTCTTAGAATTTTGTTAAACATCATACAACAATATTTGCATCAACTGGGAATATATCATAGAATTTCCTAATATCTTAAATTGTTTTTCTTTCTCTGGCCTATAAAGTGCGAAAAACACTTAACAAGTTTAACTTACTATGGTGACTTCTTCTGCACTTAGTGATAGAGCTTTCTGTGTTAGCTGAGAAAAGCATCCCAAAGAATGTAGTTTAACTTATTCTTGGTCCTTCACACATGCCAACAAGTAAAGGTGTATTCTTGCCTTTCATCGAGTTTGGATCTTTCCTCCCTCATCACATGTCTTGCTTAGGATATTTTCTCTAACAAAAAGGTTATTTCTCATAATGTTATTATTTGGACAAGATTGAGAAGGACATTCTAGAGAATGTTGTTATCGTTGGCTATAACATGGTAGTATATGAAGATGATTTAATTTCCTTTTTACCTTCTTCAATATCATAGTTTTTTGAATGGTAAGCACCAAGCTCTTAATGTCTTTTGAACTTCTTGTTGACAATGTTAATAACTTTAATTTATTCTAATTTTAAAAAGTTTAATCTAATATTTTTTTACTTGAAGGTCAAGAAAGATAAACTTCTATTAAGTTTGAAAAGTTTATCTTCCTTTCTAAGTTGTCGATATCTGAAGATTGCAAAAGATTGTTGACATCGTAAAGTAGCCAAGTCAACATCTCAAATCCACATAAGATTTTCTTCAATTTTTGTGATCCAGTGAGCCTAGGTGGTGGCTTATATATATATATATATATATATATATATATATATATATATATATATATATATATATACACACACATATGTGTTAAACATTTGTGATCCAATGAGCCTGGGTGGTGGCTCATTTATATTTTATTTTGCTTTTCTTAGATATTAATATTTGTGATCCAGCGAGCCTTGGAGGTGACTCATTTATATATTATTATTTATTTATTTAATGTTAAATGTTTGTGATCCAGTAAGCTTGGGTGGTGGCTCATTTATATTTTATTTTGCTTTTCATAGATGTTAATGTTTGTGATCCAACGAGTATGAAAGGTGACTCATTTATATATAATTATCAACAAATGTTTATGACTTACTATTATTGATGTAAATATGATTTCATAGATGTTAATTTTTAGATTTATAAAATCATACAAAGAATTATTTTGTTTGTTAGGATGAGATGGTATTTGGTAAAATTAAGTCAAGATCAAGACAATGCAGGAAGTTCGAGTAGTGCTAAAATTTCACGGCATAACCAACAAGAATCTTCTTCTATTGATCAAGTGCAACAACAAAGTCCAGTTACTAGTCAAGCACAACTAGAAGAACCATTTGATTTGACTTTTTAGAACTAGATCCGAGGTTAAGAAAAAAGATATCAGAGTATCATCCTAAATCGCAAGATGAAGTGAGAAGGGCATATATCTTGAGAGGTCCTTGCCAACCTCGCAACCATAAGTTTCCTTCGAAATTTCTAGGTGGAAAAGTTCGCAGATTTGTTCCTTCGTGGTTTGATGAGCATAAATCTTAGTTTGAATATGGTATAGCAAAGGATGTTGTATTCTGTTTGCCTTGTTATTTGTTCAAACTTGATTATGGAAAGTAATTTGGTGGTGACTCTTTTATCAGTGAGGGTTTTTCAGTTTAGAACAAAAAAGAAAGATTAGATGTTCATGTTGGTGGTCCTAATAGCTCACATAATACAGTTGTAAAAAAATGCGAGGATTTGATGAAACAAAAACAAAATATTCAAGTGGTTTTTTCTAAGCAATCAGAATAAGTGAAGAATAATTATCGAATGTGTTTACAAGTTTCAATAGATTGCATAAGATTTCTTTTACGTAAAGGGTTAGTATTTCGTGGACATGATGAATCTGAGCATTCATGTAACAAAATAAATTTTCTTGAACTTTTGAGATTTCTTGCAGATCATAATGGATCTCTAAATGATGTTGTATTGCACAATGCTCTTAAGAATGTCCAGATGATTGCTCACCATATACAAAAGGACATTGTAAGTGCATGTACAATTAAAACAACAAATGAAATCATTAGAGAATGTGGAGATGATTTGTTTTCGATAATAGTTAATGAGGCTTATGATGTATATGGTAAAGAACAAATGATTTTGGTTTTATGCTATCTTTATCAGAGGGGTTTTGTTGTTAGGAGGTTTCTGAGTATTATTCATGTTATTGATACTACTGTTGTATTACTTAAGACTACAATTGAATGTATTCTTGTGAAATATGGATTATGTGTATCAAGAATACGGAAACAAGGTTATAATGGAGCTAGCAATATGCAGAGTAAATCTAATGGTCTTAATGTTATGATTATGAGAGAGAATAGTTCAGCATATTATATTTATTATTTTGCTCATCAACATCAATTGATACTTGTAGCTATTGCTAAAAGTTATGGTGATGTATCTTGACTTTTTACCGTTGTTGCTCAAATTATAAATGTTGTTAGATTTTTTTGTAAACGTCGAGATACTCTTCGAGAAAAACAAATTGCTAGTGTTGTAGAAGCCTTGAATAATGGTGAGCTTCATAGTGATAGAGATTTGAATCAAAAAATAAGTATCAAAAGAGCTGGTTTCTCATTATGGAAGTCTCATTAACTTGATTGCTATATTTTCTTCTGTAATGGAGGTACTAAATATTATTTACTAAGAAGCAATAAAAGGTAAAGCATGTGGCTTACTGTTTGCAATGAGAACTTTTGATTTTGCCTTTCTTTTACATTTGATGATGAAAGTATTATATATCACAAATAAGTTGTCAATAGCTATAACGACCCGCCACCTTATAATCGGGGATCCGATTACTCAATGGGTACCGTATCATTAAATTTGGAGTCAAACTAAGATCTCGATAAATCTGAGAAATAAATGATAAATTAAGCTAAACATTCCACACCACATCAAATTGTAAAGGAAGTGCAGGAATTAAAAATTATTACAATTCGACTCGACTCAGCAAATAATTACATATTCCAACTGAAAAGAAATAATTAAGCATATATGCCTAAAAAGGAAATAACAACTATATCGGGACATACTCCGGAACAGTGGATGCTAGCATGCAGTCTGAGACGAAACCCTCCATGTAACGACCCGCCACCCTATAATCGGGGATCCGATTACTAAATGGGTACCGAATCATTAATTTGGAGCCAAACTAGGATCTTAATAAGTCTGGAAAATAAATAATAAATTAAGCTAAACATTCACATCGCATTGAATTAAAAAGGAAATGCAGGAATTAAAAATTATTACAATGCGACTCGACTCAGCAAATAATTGCATACTCCAACAGAAAGGAAATAATTAAGCATACATGCTAGAAAATAAAATGACAACTACATCGGGGCATACCTTGGAACAACGGCTGCTGGCACGCGACCCAAAGCAATACTCTCCTTGCTACGCCTGCCTGGTACCCTCACCTGAAAACCGCAGGGGTGAGTCTCATTGAAAAGACTCAGTAGGGATCCTTCGATCCCCACCGCCCACTCACGCACCCACAAGTGCAGCAACACAAATATAGATAATTTAAGTAAGTAAAGAGTAAACATAATTCCTAGATTTCGATATAAAACATATACATTCGAAATATAACATGCACAATTATGAAACCATTCTACTACGGAGTCTACAACCAGCGTCTCGGCAAAACACGCCAACCACACGGCCGAACGCGGGAAACACCGACCCGCTGAGACCAAACAGCAACCCCTCGGATAGCGCGTTGGCTACTCCGGCCTAACAGGCTCCAGGTGGTTCTGCTTCCCTCAGCACGAGTGACACTCCGAATGTACCACTCCCACACCGGTACTAGCTATACCCCGGGGTACACTAGGTGACCCTCTCTCTAGGCGTCACCCCGCCACTCCCACACCGGCATCGTGTCACTCCCACACCGACACAGGGTGCCTAAGCACTAACAACTGTCACTCTAGGCCCACGATCGCACAAAACACAACACGGTGCGATCCGATCACATAGAAATCATTGTCCTCAAGTATGTTCTCAAATATGCAATTAACCAAACTATCTATCAATGTAAACACATGTTAATTGCAGGAATTAATGAGATTCTGTCTTGAATCGCGTCGCCCAAGGCCGACGTCATTCAAGACTCCTAAACTGGTTTATGTGAAAATTGGCCTCGGAAGATGGCCTAAAACGCATCGTCTATAGGGGTCGCCTTTTAAAAGGCGTCGCTGTCCCTAGTCGCCTGATAACGACAGAAACAAAGACAGGCCTCGGGGTGATCTGACTTAAACCGCGTCGGGTATGGAAGTTGTCGTTCCAAAGGCGTCGCTGTCCCTGGACGCTCATCAGTCCAGAGACAGAATCTGTTATTTGGGCTAAATCGCGTCGCAGGTGGTAGCCGCCTTTCTAAAAGGCGTCGCTGTCCCCCGACGCCATTTAACCCTCACAGACAGGTTCTTCCTCCACCATCTCCCAATCCACGGGGTGGAATTTCTTCCCCCAAATCGTGTAAAAACACAAAAAAAGTGGAGAAGGAGGAGAAGAACCTAAATACCTATTAAAACACCCAAATTCTCATTACATGCAATTAGTATTTTCACCCCAAGAAAACCCCTAAACATGCTCTAAAGCGGGAAAAACATGGTTTTTAAACGAAATACAACGAGGATCGTCACCCTACCGGTTACTCAAACTCCTCCTAGCTCCAAGCCACCAACCTGCCTCGCCACACGCTGCCGCCGAAACTGCCGTGGACACCGTTACTCCACCAGGACGTCGGCCGCCCTCCGGAGAGAAAAACGCCGTGGAGGAGATAGTGGTGGTAGTGGTGGGAGTTAGGAGGTTGATGGAGTGGAGGGAGAGATGAAATGGATGGAGGAAAGCAAGGAGAGGGGGAAGGGTTCGCCGGAGATCAGAGGGAAGAGAGGAGAGAGAAGAGAAAGGAGAGAATGAGGGAAAGGAGGGAGGGTTTGCGGGGTCAAACAGAAACTGGGGAAAACACATCATCCAAGTCCGACGTCATTCAGATGACAAGACCGGGCCGTACTCTGACAAAGTAGGGTCGTACTCTCAATGGTGTCGTCCATACAAGACGTCATTAAGACGATAAGACCGGGGCCGTACTCTCGCGCCCAAAGGCCAGCCTACGTGGCGCCTACGTGACGCAGCTTAAAACACGTCCACATTGATGGACGCCGTTTAAACCGCGTCGAGCAAGCTCGACGCGAAAAGGAAACTAAATCTCAGCCCCACTAAGGCCCAAACTGAGTGGTCCGACCCTGAAAACTGACCCGATAACCGGATCTTAAACCTCAATCCTTACAGTCCACGCTACACCTGCTTGGAACCCTCACCTGAAAACCGTAGCGGTGAGTCTCATCGAAATGTACTTAGTAGGGATCCTCCGATCCTTACCACCCACTCACGTACCCACAAGTGCAACAACACGAATATAGGCAATTAAATAAGTAAAGCAGTAGACACAGTTCCCAAATTTTGATATGAAATACATGCATTCGAAGATGCAACATGCATAACTCTAAAACCACTCGACTCAACACCAGAGTCCACAACCAGCGTTCCTGCGAAACACACAAACCACGCAGCCGAACGCGGAAAAACACCGACCTGCTGGGACGGAGCAGCAACGCCTCAGATAGCACACTGGCTACTCCGGCCTGTCTAGCTCTAGGTGGTTCTGCCTCCTCTCAGCCACGAGTGACACTCCGCAGTGTACCACTCCACATCGGTACTAGCTATATCCCGGGGTACACCAGGTGACCCTCTCTCACTAAACGTCATCTCACCACTCCCACACCGGCACTGTGTCCAGGGATTCTAGCCTGAATTAATGGGGTTTTGTTTTGAATCGCGTTGCCTGTGGTCGACGTCATTCAAGATCCCTAAATTGGTTCAATTTTCACAAAGCCACTGGGACCAGGGATTCTAGCCTAAATCACGTCGCCCATGGCCGACGTTGTTCAGCTCTTTATCCCACGTTGGCCTCAGGAACCGAGAAATTGGGCCGTTGAATTGCGTTACCTTGTCTTGACGTCATTCTAAATGACGCCATCTAGTCTCGACGCCATTCAACGCCTGAAACCAAGCTTATCCGGTCTCCACCGAGCCAAAATCGGGGGTCCCTCTCTCCCCCAAAATACACGAAAATGCAAGAAGGTAAGGGGGATTAAATAACCAATTGAAATACACTAAGCCCCATTTCATAAGAAAAGGTCAATTTTCATCAAAAACCCCCTAAAGCATACTCTTTCTACTGAAAAATCTCCATGCACATCGCATGCTTCAAAGCGAAAAATCATGGTTATAAACAAAACACAACGAGGATCGTCACCCTACCGGTTCTTTGAACTCCTCCTAGCTCCAAGTCGCCACCGCTACACCACAAGTCACCGCCGATACCATCGTGGACGCAGTCACTCCACCGGGACGTCAGCTGCTGTCCAGATAGTGAAGTGCCGCAGAGGAGATGGTGGTGGTAGTAGTGAGAGGTGGGAGGGAGTTTGAGTGGTGGAAGAGGAAGAAGAGGAAGAAGAGGGGAAGAGGACAGATGGATTGAAGAGAGGGAAGAGAGAGAGTGAGAAGGAGAGAAATGAGAGAAAGGAGGGGAGGCTCAGACGTCAAACCGAAATAGGCTAAATCGCGTCGTTCCTAGACGTCTCCATTCAAACGACAGGACAGGGTCGTATATTGGCAGATCTCTGAATGGCGTCGGTCATGCAAGATGCCTTTCAGATGATCAGATCGGAGCCGTACTGTAATGACCCGCCACCCTATAATCGGGGATCTGATTACTAATGGATACCGAATCATTAGAATTTGGAGCCAAACCAGGATCTCGATAAGTCTGGGAAATAAATAATAAACTAAGCTAAACATCTTACATCACATTGAATTGTAAAGGAAGTGCAGGAATTAAAAATTATTACAATTCGACTTGAATCAACAAATAATTACATATTCCAACTGAAAAGAAATAATTAAATATACAGGCCTGAAAAGAAAATAACAACTACATCGGGGCATACCCCAGAACAGTGGCTGCTGGTGCGCAACCCGAGACAAAACCCTCCACGCTATGCCTGCTTGGAACCCTCACCTGAAAACCGCATGGGTGAGTCTATTGGGTTCTCGGTTTTCTCCGGATCTCCCGTACAGCGGAAATAAAATTAAATCGAAGATCCGTTCCCGTTTCGGAAATCGAAAAAATCAGATTATCGGATAATCAGTTCTCACCGTGTGCGGATTCGAATCCGCAACCGTTCGGTTCCGTCGGTGCGACACCGCAAGCCGCGCAAGCGCCCGGCCTCTAGCGAAGTCCACGCGATCCTCCTCGCGACAGATATCCTCACGTTCCTCGTTCTTCGCAGCCCACGAAACCTCCGCCGATCGCCGCAACGCGCGGACGATTTCCCATCGAACGGGAGTCGGAGAAGCGGCGGAGCAGATCTAGATCTGTCTGAGACGCCAGAGAGAGAGAGAAATAGAGGAGGGGCGGCTAGGGTTAGCAGCAGCTTGGCCTGCTCAGCCCGTTCACTATGTTTTATACTAACCGCGCGGTTTTTCATAAAAACCCCCGGTTTATATAAAACCCCCTTATTTATCCATCGCCTTGAGAATCATTTGCGTGTGACCCTCTAGGCCCAATTACCAGTCCAGTTAATGGCCCAACAAGCCCAGTGACTCCTCACTGGCTTTATTAATCAATTAATAACCCTTTATTAATTAATTAATCAATCGAATTGATGTCCCACATCGAATTTAACCGGGCATCCGATCACGTTGGGTGCCAAGCAACACCGCGTAAACTCGGAAGGTATCGAGGTTAAGTAACCCACTCTTGGAACCTTTCCGCCGACAGTTACCGCGTGGATATAATCCTTCATTCGTACAATGTTCTCGAGTCAACTCAGGGTATGGTGTGCTGTCAAACCCTAACCGGTCGACTTACTTGGATTGGATGCCGCTAATAAATATCGAAAAACTCCTTTCCCGATATTATCGTCCGCCCTGGCCAGGGACTTCCACGCATCCTTCCTAGAGCATTCTCTCTCTAAGTACCGAGAGCGAATGATTCTTTATTGACACACAATTCCCTTCGACGGTATTCCGTTGTACCAAATCCTTGGCGTTTTAGAATCCCGTGGCTAGAGATTCGTAAACCAAGGTCAAAGCACAGAAGTCCACCGACAAGGTGTCCTTGGTGTCTCAGGTCCGAGGACCATCCACGTAACTGCGACACTAGAATCAAGCTGGTTGACAGTGAGGTACAATACCATCCAGCGATTCAGTCGGATCAGTTCAGTGAACTCATTCTCCAATGAGCACCTACAGATTCGCCTTAGTGTCTCCACACAAGTGACTTATGAGATCAGTCACCCTCATCATATGAGCAGGAGTAATCTGTACTAGTCTAACCGGATATCCAATGTCCTTCTCGGATATCCTCCGACTATGAACGATTAAGAATATGTGTGTTTAAGTGACTAGTCTCATTAGTATGATCTCATCATAATCTGATCACTATAGCACATATTCACGGACTTCATTATGAAACGATAATTAATGCGATTTACACAAAATGAATATTATGCCATTATATTAATAAATGAATGAGATTTACATAGTCAGATTAGCTTGTAGGCCACCTAAAATTAACAATCTCCCACTTGGACTAAAGCCAATCACCTTTATACAATAAGCCTATAGACTCCAGGTGATGCTCAAACACAATTTGAGCCAACGGCTTTGTCAGTGGATCTGCTACATTGTCGACGGATGGAACTCTTTCCACTACTACATCTCCTCTAGATATGATCTCTCTGATAAGATGAAAGCACCTCAGAATATGCTTCGATTTCTGATGAGACCGCGGCTCTTTCGCTTGCGCAATGGCTCCATTGTTGTCGTACAACAGCGGAACAGGCTCAGAGATTCTGGGAACTACGCCGAGGTCGGTGATGAATTTCTTCAACCACACTGCTTCCTTGGCGACTCAAGCTACAGCGATGTACTCAGCTTCAGTCGTCGAATCTGCAGTGGTTACTTGCTTGGAACTCTTCCAGTACACTGCGCCTCCATTCAAAGTAAACACGAATCAAGATGTTGACTTGCTATCATCTGTATCTGACTGGAAACTCGAGTCAGTAAAGCCTCGCAGTTTCAAGTCACCTCCTCCATAGACAAGAAACATATCCTTAGTTCTTCTCAAGTACTTAAGGATACATTTCACTGCCTTCCAGTACTCTTCTCCTGGATCAGCCTGAAATCTGCTCGTAACACTTAGAGCAAATGCAACATCAGGCCGTGTACATAGCATGGCATACATGATAGATCCTATGATAGAGGCATAGGGTATTCTATCCATGAGTACCCTCTCATCAGGAGTCTTAGGAGACTGCCCCTTTGAGAGACTAATTCCATGTCTCATCGGTATGAGACCTCTCTTGGAATTTTCCATGCCAAACCTTTTGTCTATGGTATCTATGTACAAGGATTGGGTCATTTCAAGCATCCTCTTTGATCTATCTCTATAGATCCGTATTCCCAATACGTAGGATGCTTCTCCCAAATCCTTCATGGAGAAGTGTTTCGACAGCCAGATCTTTACTGATGACATCATAGCTACATCATTCCCAATGAGTAGTATGTCATCTACGTAAAGAACTAGAAAAGTGACTGCACTCTCACTGGTCTTCTTGTACACACAAGGCTCATCTTCATTCTTAATGAAGTCATAAGATTTGACAGCCTCGTGAAATCTTATGTTCCAGCTCCGGGAAGCTTGCTTCAGTCCATAAATAGACTTCTGAAGCTTGCACACTTTATCTGGAGATTCTTTGGATGTGAAACCTTCTGGTTGTATCTTATACACCTCTTCCTCAAGGTTACTATTGAGGAAGGCAGTCTTCACATCCATCTGCCAAATTTCATAATCAAAATGTGCAGCAATGGCGAGTAGAACTCTGATCGACTTTATCATGGCAACTGGTGAGAAAGTCTCGTCATAGTCAATTCCTTGCCTTTGACGATATCCCTTTGCCACCAACCTTTCCTTATAAATGTCGATCAGTCCATCAGCACTGATCTTTCTCTTAAAGATCCACTTGCATCCGATGGGTACAATACCCTCAGGCGTGTCCTCCAAGTTCCAAACTTGGTTGGTGTGCATGGACTGGATTTCTGAGTTCATGGCTTCTCGCCGTTTCCTGGCCTCTGGGCCTTCTATGGCCTCCTGGTAGGTTCTAGGATCATCATCCTCATTATATTCTACCTTAGGCTCACCTTCAGCAATATGTCCCACATATCGTTCTGACAGTCTAGGTACTCTACCAGATCTACGAGGCTCATGTGTGTGTACCTGAACATATTCAGGAACTGATATCTCATCTGATGATAATGCAGCTGTTTGGGGATTTGGAACCTCTTCCAGTACTATTTTACTCCCACTGTCCTCCTGGAGAAGGTATTCCTCTTCCAGGAATACAGCTTTCCTGGAGACAAACACTTTTTGTTCACTAGGATGGTAAAAATAGTATCCAAAGGTTTCCTTTGGATATCCCACAAACCTACATTTATCAGTTTGTGATTCTAGCTTGTCTGGATCATGCCTTTTTACATGAGCAGGGCAACCCCAGAGTTTAACATGTTTAAATTCTAGTTTTCTGCCTTTCCATATCTCATATGGAGTAGAGGCCACAGACTTGCTGGGTACTCTGTTCAGTAGGTATGCTGCTGACTCTAGAACATACCCCCAGAGGGACACTGGTAATCCCGAAAAGCTCATCATGGATCGCACCATGTCCAACAAGGTGCGATTCCTCCTTTCTGATACACCATTCATCTGTGGTGTATATGGAGGGGTTAGCTGAGAAAGGATACCATTATCCTTTAAGAATTGTGTGAAATTAGTACTCAAGTATTCTCCTCCTCGATCTGATCGAAGAGTTTTAATACTCTTTTCTAACTGCTTTTCTACCTCATTCTTAAACTCCTTGAACTTCTCAAATGCTTCCGACTTGTACTTCATTAAGTACACATAGCCGAATCTTGAGAAGTCGTCGGTGAACGTGATGAAGTATGAGAAGCCACCTTTGGCTTGGGTGGACATTGGACCATATACATATGAATGTATCAATTCAAGAATGTCCTTAACACGTTCTCCATGTCCAGTAAATGGAGATCTTGCCATCTTTCCCATAAGGCAGGATTCATAATCGAATGTTGTTAAGTAACCATGCTTATGCAACTTTTGCAACCTGCTTTCGCCAATGTGCCCAAGTCTACAATGCCACATATAGGCTTGGTTCACACAATTCTTGCTCTTCTTAAGAGCATTATCAATATGAAGATTGTAATAAGAAACATCTAAGAGATATAGACCGTTGACTAAAGATGCTGAAGTTATTGATTTATTACCATAATAAATCGAACAACTTCTATTCTCAATAGTCAACCTATATCCTATCTTGTCCAAACAAGATATTGATATGATGTTCTTTATTATGCTAGAAACATAATAACAATCCTCTAAAAGTAAGGCGTCTCCTGATGGAAGCCTGAGGTTTGCTGTCCCAACAGCAATCGCCGCAACTTTTGCGCCGTTTCCTAGCCTCAATTCCACCTCGCCTTGTCTCAGCTTACGCTTACTTGTCAGCATTTGCACATCATGACAGATATGTGAAGCACATCCGGTATTCAATACCCAAGATGTGGAATCTCTAACTGACAAGTTTATATTTATCATATAGACATCTAAAGCTTCAGAAAACTTTACCTTCCTATGAACTTTATCATGAAGGAACTCCTTGCAGTTCATCTTCTAGTGACCATACTGCTTATAGTAGAAGCAGTCACCCTTCACTACTCTTTTGCCTTTGTCCTTCGATCTTTTATCGTTACCTGTCATCTCTGCTTCAGGGGCATCTAATACCAATTCAGCAGGAGGATCAGCTCTAGAGACAAAGTTAATGTGCTCAGATCTGAAGACATTCTTCAAGTATCTAAACTAATCCGAGTAGATCTGGTAAGTCAAAAGGGCATCAAGTATGCCGCGGAGTGGATTATTCGACGACATAATTCCCTACAGGAGATAAGTAAAATCTATCTAGCAGATATTCAATTATTAAAAATTTAAAACAAGACATGGTCTTTTGTTCAAGTTTAACTCCCACTAATTTTCGACAGACTGTATAACCCTCAGTTATATAGAACGGGAGACGCCGACAGTCTCCTAGTGGGGATCAGAATCTCAATAACTTGGACTACAGCCTTGTGGATAGCACAACAAACTGTAATACAATCAAAGAGCACCCAACTCATGGGACTTGCAACTCCTTGCAATATCTGATCATGGCTTCGGTCCCCAGAGATTTAATGGCCTTGCGGATAGCACAACAAACCACTAATTCTGGTCTAAGCTAACCATCGTTACGTGACGAGCATAGATTTGCATGTAGCCCTTGTGGATAGCACAACAAAGCTACATGGTTCCTCTACCCCGATCATATAGGCATCTAATGCCATAGCCACAGTTTCTCCTCCCAATTAAGCAGGCCTTGTGGATAGCACAACAAACCTGCCTAAAGTGATTCGAATCCTATGACTATAACGATGGTGGACTACGCAGTAAGTTCTTAACTACTCAGTTTATCTGAGGGTATTTAGATAACTTTTATCTTGGTCTCTCCTAGGTAATATTATATAAATATATCGTATATATTTACTAAATACTATACCTGCTTTATTCATAATCAAAAGAAAACAATGCATCACATACATGCCTAATGTGATCATGGATAGCACAGTGGGTTTAACTGGAGCCAATAGTCAAACGCACACACAATCTAACACAACAATTATATTAGATAACCTGCAAACACATAGGTAATAAATCTCCATCTTTTCGCCTTCCTGGTTGCAGCTATGAATCATCCTCGCTCCTACCTCTGTTGCCTCAATCAAATTACAATAATTCTAAATTTACATGTAATTAGAAGAGAGCCTTATGGCGAGTACAAAAGAGAGGGAGGTAGAAATACATCGGAGAATGAGAGAGGGAGAGATACGCAGATCTCTATTTATTGACAATTTAATAAATATCCATCATTCATCCACGATCTATACAAACACATCATTCATCACATGAATAATTAAATAAGTGCGTATCTATGACCACGGTGTGTTTTATACATCCCACACAAGATTCAGCGCATCACATGGCTAAAACAAAAGAGTTTTCAAAATATATATAATTTTGGCTTTCAAAAAGCAGGGATCCAATCAAAATTGGTGTTTGAATTTCGAAAACACTTTTAATTAACTTATCATGCAATTAAATCAAAATTTAAAAGCATTAAACACACATCATATGTGCACACACTCCAAATTAATAATTTTCAGATTATTCCATACAAATTAGAACACTTCTAATAATCAATCTAACAATTAGATTAAAACCCCATTAATAATCTAACAATTATACTATTAATACTAATCTAACTCTTAGACTAGTCCAATAAAGTTAATTAATAATTTAACACTTAAATTAATAATCAACTATAATCAATTATTAACTACTAACCTAACACTTAGATTAGTCAATTAATATTAATTATTAATTTAACTATTAAACTAATAATTAACATTAACAAATTAATAACCAATTAATATAACTCTTAGATTAGTTAATTAATGTTAACATTAATTTAACTATTAAATTAATGACTAACAATAATTAATTAAGGACTACTAATTTAACACTTAAATTAGTTAATTAAAATTAATTATTAATTTAACAATTAAATTAATAACTAATTCTAATTATCAATTAACAATTAGATATGTTAATAATTAATAATTTAACAATTAAACTATTAATTATTAATCACTAATCCAACAATTAAATTAGTTAATTATTAGGTTAACTTTTAATCTAATAATCAACTCTAATTATATGATTACTAATTGTTAATAATGATTCAAAATCATTAATTAAGCCCAATTAATTAAAATTGAATAATAATTTTAAACTTCAAAACTATTTTGAAATTAAGTTATGATCCAATCAAGTTTTAATTTTAATTTGGGCTTTGGGTTTAAGGGGAAAAATGGGGTTATTAAAGTGGGGTTTAAAACCAGCCAGGGCCCAGCCACCAGGGAACCTGGTTCTACCCCCTGGCTCGGCCAGGCCTGCACCCGATGTGCCATGGCTCGGCTAGGGGCCAGGACCCGGTGCACCCTGGCTCAGCTAAGGGCCTGGACCCAGTCCGGTCGACCCGGTCCACGAACGGCCCAGCTGTTCTCTTCCCCACCCAACGCCCTTTCTTCCTGCAGAAAACCCTAGATGGGTTGCAGGTGCCACCGACGGAGGGGAAAACTTCAGGGCCCACTGTGGCCTGGCCTCCGGTGCCGACCGACGCCAGCGGGCTCGCCGGCGGCGCCCGGAGACATACATATGCAGCCCGAGCCCCTTTGAATGCCTAATTTTTCTGATTTTCTAAAACAGAAAATAGGAGGAAGGAGAACTCCTCAAAGCAGCCATTCTAGGCTACTCTCGTGAAGGGTGGGATGCTCTCAATAACCGGCCTTAGTCCTAGAATCGTCTAGGCTAGCCAATCATCCTTCCGGGACATCAAAATGTCCCAAACGGCACCAAAAAAGAAAAAACCCCGTTCTTCATCGCATGGAGAACACCGGAAAAAAAATATATATCAAACATCCGATTTTACATAATCTAATTAATCTTATTAATGGTGTTCATCATATGAACTTAGATCCAGCAAGCTAACCGAATTATTACATGGAATAAATCATGAAAAATTAATTCGGAGACCGAAACGGGACGAGAAACAGTGGAACCTAGCTCTGATACCACTGTTGGATTCTCGGGTTTCTTCGGATCTCCCGTGCAGCGGAAATAAAATTAAAAACGGAGATCCGTTCCCGTTTCGAAAATCGGAAAAACCAGATTATCGGATAATCAGTTCTCACTGTGTGCGGATTCAAATCCGCAACCGTTCGGTTCCGTCGGTGCAACACCGCAAGCCGCGCAAGCGCCTGGCCTCTAGCGAAGTCCACGCGATCCTCCTCGCGACGGATATCCTCACGTTCCTCGTTCTTTGCAGCCCACGAAACCTCCGCCGGTCGCCGCAATGATCGTCGCAACGTGCGGACGATTTCCCGTCGAACGGGAGTCGGAGAAGCGGGGGAGCAGATCTGGATCTGTCTGGGACGCCAGAGAGAGAGAGAAACAGAGGAGGGGCGGCTAGGGTTAGTAGCAGCTTGGCCTGCTCAGCCCGTTCGCTATGTTTTATACTAACCGCGCAGTTTTTCATAAAAATCCTCACTTATTTATCCATTGCCTTGAGAATCATTTGCGTGTGACCCTCTAGGCCCAATTACCAGTCCAGTTAATGGCCCAACAAGTCCAGTGATTCCTCACTGGCTTTATTAATCAATTAATAACCATTTATTAATTAATTAATCAATCGAATTGATGTCCCACATCGAATTCGACCGGGCCTTCGATCACGTTGGGTGCCAAGCAACACCTCGTGAACCCGGAAGGTAACGGGGTTAAGTAACCCACTCTTGGAACCTTTCCGCCGATAGTTATCGCGTGGATATAATCCTTCATTCGTACAATACTCTCGAGTCAACTCAGGATATGGCATGCTGTCAAACCCTAATCGGTCGACTTACTTGGATTGGATGCCGCTGATAAATATCGGAAAACTCCTTTCCCGATATTATCGTCTGCCCTGGCCAAGGACTTCCGCGCATACTTCCTAGAACATTCTCTCTCTAAGTACCGAGAGCGAATGATTCCTTATTGACACACAATTCCCTTCTAGGGTATTCCGCTGTACCCAATCCTTGGCGTTTTAGAATCCCGTGGCTAGATATTCGTAAACCAAGGTCAAAGCACAGAAGTCCACCGACAAGGTGTCCTTGGTGTCTCAGGTCCGAGGACCATCCACGTAACTGCGACACTAGAATCAAGCTGGTTGACAGTGAGGTACAATACCATCCAGCGATTCAGTCGGATCAGTTCAGTGAACTCATTCTCCAATGAGCACCTACAGATTCGCCTTAGTGTCTCCACACAAGTGACTTATGAGATCAGTCACCCTCATCATATGAGCAGGAGTAATCTGTACTAGTCTAACCGGATATCCGATGTCCTTCTCGGATATCCTCCGACTATGAACGATTAAGAATGTGTGTTTAAGTGACCAGTCTCATTAGTATGATCTCATCATAATCTGATCACTATAGCACATATTCACGGACTTCATTATGAAACGATAATTAATTCGATTTACACATAATGAATATTATGCCATTATATTAATAAATGAACGAGATTTACATAGTCAGATTGGCTTGTAGGCCACCTAAAAGTAACAAAGTCTCATCGAAATAGACTAAGTAGGGTCCTTCGATCCCCACCACCCACTTACGCACCCACAAGTGTAACAACATAAATATAGGCAATCTAAATAAATAAAGTAGTAAACACAAGTCCCAAAGATTTTCAAATTCCAATATAAAACGCATGCATTTGTAAATACAACATGCACAACTCTGAAACCAACCCACTACGAAGTCCACAACTAGCGTCTCAGCTAAACACATAAACCACGCGGCCGAATGCGGAAAAGACCGACCTGCTGGGACCAAACAGTAACCCCTTGGATAGCGCGCTGGCTACTCTGGCCTGTCTAGCTCTAGGTGGTTCTGCTTCCCCCACCACGAGTGACACTCCAAATGTACCACTCCTACACCGGTATTAGCTATACCCTGGGGTACACCAGGTGACCCTCTCTCTAGGCGTCACACCACCACTCCTACACCGGTATTAGCTATACCCTGGGGTACACCAGGTAACCCTCTCTCTAGGCGTCACACCACCACTCCCACACCAACATAGGGTGCCTAAGCGCTAACAACTGTCACTCTAGGTCCACGGTCGCACGAAACACAACACAATGCGATCTGATCACGTAGAAATCCTCGTCCTCGAAGTACGTTTTTCAAATATGCATTTAACCAAACTATTTAGTAATGTAAACACATGTTAATTGTATGGATTAATGAGGTTCTGTCTTGAATCGCGTCACCCATGGCCGACGTCATTCAAGGCCTCTAAACTGGTTCATACGGACACTAGCCTCGGAAGATGGCCTAAATCGCATCGCCCCTAGTATCCGCCATTTAAAATGGCGTCGCTGTCCTCAGACGCCATTCAATACAGAGACATAATCAAACAAGCTGGGCTAAATTGCGTCTTGGGTGGTAGCCGCCATTTAAAATGGCGTCACTATCCCCAGACTCCATTTAGTACTCACAGACAGGTTCTCCCTTCCGGCCTCTCCCAAGTCACAAAGTGGGATTTTTCCCCCAAATCGCGTAAAACATCAAAAATGGAGAAGGTAGGGAAGAAGCCTAATCATTTTCATAAAGAACCCCTTAGAACATGCTTTCCACCCCAAAAGCATCCATATATATTGCATGCTTTCAAAGCGGGAAAATCATGGTTTTAAACAAAACACCGCGAGGATTGTCACCTTACCGGTTACTTGAACTCCTCCGAGCTCCCAGGCACCGAACCGCCACGCCACAAGCCGCCGCCGGTACCACCGTGGACGCCGTCACTCCACCGGGACGTTGACCGCCGTCCGGAGAGAAATGCGCCGCGGAGGAGATGGTGGTGGTAGTGGTGGAAGTTAGGAGGTTGATGGAGTGGAGGGAGATGAGGAATGGGGAGAGGAAAGGAAGGAGAAGGGGGAAGGGGGGGCGGATGGATCGGAGAGAGGGAGGAGAGAGAAGAGAATGAGAGAAATGAGGGAAAGGAAGGAGGGCTTCGGAGTGTGAACCGAAACAAGCCTAAATCGTGTCGTCCACGATCGACGTCAATCAAACGACAAGACGGGGTCGTACACTGACAAATCTCTAAAGGACGTCGACCATGCAAGACGCCATTCAAATGATAAGACCGGAGCCGTACACTCGTGGCCCAAAATCGGCCCACGTGGCACATTCTAAAAAGCGTCCCCCTAACGCGATGCTGTTTGAACCGCGTCGAGCAAGCTCGACGCAAAAAAGAACCTATGCCCCAGCCCCACAAGAGTCCACCAAGGGGTTCGACACCGAAATCGACTCAATAATCGGATCTGAAACCTCAATCCTTACATTCTCCCCCCTTAAAAGAATTCCGTCCTCGAAATTGTTGCTATAAAAATAATGAGATCAAAAAATGATGGTACAAGCTCACAAGAGAACTCACAAGAAAAGGTAGGAAAATTGTTCTCGCATCTCATCATCTCGCTCCCAGGTAGCCTCACCTCCAAAGCGATGCTGCCAAATTACCTTAACCAGAGGAACAATCTTGTTTTGAAGGACTTGTTCCCTGCGATCCTCAATACGCACTGGAAATTCCAGAAAGGACAAGTCCTTAGCGACTTCCAATTCTAAAAAGTCTAAGATATGAGACGGATCTTGAACATACTTCCTCAACAAAGAAACATAGAACACGTCGTGAACTCCTGTGAGACTGAGTGGCAAGGCTAGCTGATATGCCGTTTCCCCAATTCGAGTAAGAATGAGAAAATGCCCAATATATTGCGGACTCAGCTTACCTTACTTCCTGAATCTCATCACACCTTTAGAGGGTGAGACTCAGAGAAGTACGTGGTCCCCAACCTCGAACTCAAGCGGTCTCCTACGAATATCTACATAATTCTTCTGCCTGCTTTGAGCTGTAGTTAACCTCTGTTGCACTACTCTGGCAACCTTAGCACACTGCTGTACCAACTCTGGCCCTGCTATCTGCCTCTTGCGAATCTCAGACAAATTCACAGGAGAACGACACAACCGTCTGTACAATGCCTCATATGGCGCCATGCCGATACTAGAATGATAATTGTTGTTGTAAGCAAACTCTACTGTAGACAAGTAATGTTCCCAAGAACCTCCCCAATCAAGGCAACAAGCCCTGAGCATATCCTCCAGTGTTTGAATGGTCCTCTCTGACAGCCCATCAGTCTCGAGATGGTAAGCCGAGCTGAAAGCTAACTGCGTACCCAAGGCCTTCTAAAAACTTCTTCAAAACCTAGAAGTAAATCTCGGATCCCAATCTGACACGATGGACAAGGACACCTCATGCAGAGAGATGATCCGGTCCACAAACAACCTAGCCAACTTACCGAGTGACCAGTCCTTCCTAATACCTAGAAAGTGCGCTGACTTAGTCAATCGATCAACAATGACCCAGATCGCGTCCCTCCTGTCGGGTAACACGAGCAATCCCATCACAAAGTCCATAGTCACATGTTCCCATTTCCATTCCGAGATCAGTAACGGCTGCAACAACCCTTCTGGTCTCTGATGTTCTGCCTTAACCTGCTGACAAGTTAGGCATCTTGCCACATACTCGACCACGTCCTTCTTCATACCAGACCACCAAAAGTGCCTTCTTAAATAATGATACATCTTAGTCGTTCCAGGATGCACTGCATATCTAGAACGGTGCGCCTCATCTAGGACACTCATGTGCACCTCCTCCTCAGCTGGAACATAGAGTTTGCCTATAAATCTAACTGTGTCATCATCCCACAACTCCACCTTTGATATCTGGAGAATCTGCGGTAGCTCTACATCTGCCATCTGAGCCTCGATCACTGCATAGTACACCGTTGGCCTTACAGTCAAACTGGCCAACACGGCTTTATTAGCCACTCGAGGAATCCTAAAGGAAGCTTCCACAACCTGTTCATATAACCTCCATTCCTGAATCATAAGATATGATACGACCGTCTTCCGACTCAAGGCGTCTACCACCACGTTCACCTTGCCCGGATGATAAGAGAGGTCAAGATCATAATCCTTGATAAACTCCATCCACCTGCGTTGCCTTAAGTTCAGATCCCTCTATGTGAACACATACTTCAAGCTCTTATGATCAGTAAAGACCTGAAATTTCTCCCCATATAAGTAGTGCCGCCAGATCTTCAGTGCAAATACTACAGCCGCCAACTCCAACTCATGAGTGGGGTAGTTCTCCTCATGCTTCTTTAGCTGCCTAGAAGCATAGGCCACAACCTTACCATGCTGCATCAGAACCGCACCCAAACCTCGACGAGATGCATCTGAGTAGACCACGAATCCACCAGAACCAGATGGAAGTACAAGAATTGGAGCCGAACTGAGACGAGTCTTCAACTCAGTGAAGCTCCGCTTACACTCCTCGGTCCACACAAAATGAACTCCCTTACGAGTCAACCTTGACAAGGGGGTCACTATTGAAGAAAAATCATGAACAAACCGTCTGTAATACCCTACTAACCCCAGGAAGCTCCTGATCTCAGTCATTGTCATCGGTCTGCCCCAATCCATCACTGCCTCAATCTTGGCTGGATCTACAGTAATGCCATCTCCAGAAATGACATACCTCAGGAAGTGCACCTTATCTAGCCAAAATTCACACTTGCTAAACTTGGCATAGAGTTGGTGTTCTCTCAAAACCTACAACACCACCTGAAGATGCGTGCCATGCTCTTTCTCAGAAGAAGAATATACCAAAATATCATCTACAAACACCACCACAAATTGATCTAGGTAGTCCCTGAAGACCCAGTTCATCAAATCTATAAAACCTGCTGGAGCATTGGTCAAGTCGAAAGGCATAACCAAAAACTCATAATGTCCGTATCGAGTCCTAAAAACCGTCTTTCTCACATCAACCTCACGGATCCTCATCTGGTAATACCCTGACCTTAAGTCTATCTGTAAGGATTGAGGTTTCGGATCCGGTTATCGGGTCAGTTTCGGAGTCGGATCTCTTAGTTTGGGCCCTGGTAGGGCTGAGACTTAGTTTCTTTTTCGCGTCGAGCTTGCTCGACGCGGTTCAAACGGCGTCCAGCTATGTGGATGTATTTTAGGCCGTGCCACGTGGACTGGCCTTGGGGCGCGAGAGTACGGCCCCGGTCATATCGTCTGAATGGCGTCTTGGATGGACGACGCCATTTAGAGTATGACCCTGGTTTGTTAGTGTACGGCCCGGTCTTGTCGTCTAAATGATGTCGAACTTGAACGACGCGTTTTACCCAGCTTCTGTTTGACCCCGCGAACCCTCCCTCCTTTCCCTCATTCTCTCCTTTCTCTTCTCTCTCCTCTCTTCCCTCCGATCTCCGGCGACCCCTCCCCCTCTCCTTGTTTTCCTCCCTCCATTCCATCTCTCCCTCCACTCCATCAACCTACCAACTGTTAGGAATCGCCATGAACGCAGCGGAAATAAAAATGATTCCATTGTATCGGTTGCTGGGGTCGTAAAACGGACATTAAAAATAAATGCGGGAAGAACAGTTCTTCACCTTTGCGGGGTTTCAAATCTCCCATGGATGATGCCGACTCGGTAATCGCGCACGCGCACGATCTCTAGAGGTATCCACACGAGTTCCCGCAGCAGACGCGATTTCCTCCTCGACTTGAGTGCTCCGACCAGATCTCAAATCCACCATGCGCGGAGAGAGATAGATCCACTCCAAGAGAGAGAGAAGGAGAGAGAGAGAGGAGAGAGAGAATCTGGGGTAAAAATTCTTCCAACTAACTTTTTACCCCTCCTCCTTGGCCCTCCTTATATAGAAATAAGGATAAGCACAATGATTAATCCTCATGATTATCCAAGAGTTTGGCCTTAGATAATTCTCCATTAAATCTTCATGTTTATCCTGCGGCTTTTCATAAAAATCCAGATAAGCATGAAATTTAACGTCTCTCACCGTCTGACGAGAACTCTTATGTATGTGACCCTTTAGGCCCATATATCAGTCCGGTTGCAGGCCCATTAAACTTAGAACTATTTCTTGAGTTTAATACTTATTAATTAACATTTAAACATCATATGTTAAATGATTAATTTAATAAACAAGTGAATTATCATCTGATGATCAAATCACTTGGCCTTCTGATCATGAACAGCACCAAACACTACCTCATGATCCCAGAAGATATAAGGAATATTGTTCCCTTCAATTGAACCTTTCCGTCTGCAGATGCCGCACAGATATAATCCTTCACTCATGCAATGTCCCGATAACGCAAGGGTATGGTTTTATAGTCAAACCCTTTTTCGCATTATCCAGATGGATTCCAGTACACAGTTAATATCTAGAAAGACATCTCTTTCATTTGACCCTGGCCAGGGATTTCTGTGTACACATCCATAGGACATTCTCTCTCCAGTCTTATACCAAGAGTGAGTGATCCCTTGTTGTTCACTCAATTACCTTCGCAAGCTTTCCACTGTATCTGAAAGACCGATTATGGTGGACTTAATGGTTAAAGTCCACGAGTCAGAGAATCAAGATACAATGGTCCACAAACAAGGTATCATTGGTAACTCAGGTCAAAGGACTAACTGTGCTACTGCAACGATTGAATTCCCTGGTTGACTAATAGGTATAATTACCGTCCAGGAATTCTTATTTGGGTCTATTCAGTGAACTCATTCTCTAATGAGCACCCACAATTTTGTCTTAGTGTCACCACATGAGTGAATGTGAGATCATTCACCCTCATCACATGAGCAGACATAACTTGTGTCGATCTTATCGGATATTTAATGTCCAACTCAAATATCCTATGATCGAGAACTGTTTAAGACAATTGATTGAGGATATTGATCTCACTATCATGATCTCATCATGATTCAATATCCCATACATTTGTCTATGGACCTTCGTTACGATAGTTACTTTGCGAGAACTATAAATGAAGAAATAATTGCCTTTATTAATTATTTGAACTAGAATGTACAATGATTGGCTTTGAGGCCACCCAATTCTAACACCAACTTCCTCCACTACCACCACCATTTCCTCCGCGGCGTTTTTCTCTTCGGACGGCGGCCGACGTCTCGGTGGAGTAACGGCGTTCACGGCGGTACCGGCGGCGGCGTGTGGCGAGGCAGGTTGGCGGCTTAGAGCTAGGAGGAGTTCGAGTAACCGGTAGGGTGATGATCCCTATTGTATTTCGTTTAAAAATCATGTTCTTCCCGCTTTGGAGCATGTTTAGGATTTTCTCGGGGTGAAAATATTAAATGTATGTAATGAGAATTTGGGTGTTCTAATGGGTAATTAGGTTCTTCTCCTCCTTCTCCACTTTGTTCGTATTTTTACACGATTTGGGGGAGGAAATTCCACCTCGTGGATTGGGGGAAGACGGAGGGAGAACTTGTCTGTGAAGGTTGAATGGCGTCGGGAGACAGCGACGCCTTTTAAAAAGGCAGCTTCCTCCCACGACGCGATTTGACCTAGATAACATACTCTGTCTCTAGAACTGAATGGCGTCCAGGGACAATGATGCCATTTTAATGGCGTCCTCCGTGAACGACGCCTTTTAGGCTATCTTCTGAGGCCAGTTTTTCTATGAACCAGTTTATGAAGCTTGAATGACGTCGGCGTTGGGCGACGCGATTCAAGCCAAAATTCTATTAATCCTTGCAATTAACACGTATTTACATTGTTAGACAGTTTAGTTAATTACATGCTTAGAAATGTACTCGATGACGATGGGTTCCATGTGATCGGATCACACCGTGTTGCGTTTTGTACGATCGTAGGCCTAGAGTGACAGTTGTTAGCGCTTAGGCAACCTGTGTCGGTGTGAGAGTGACACGGCGCCGGTGTGGGAGCGGCGGGGTGACGCCTAGAGAGAAGGGTCACTTGGTGTACCCCGGGGTATAGCTAGTACTGGTGTGGGAGTGGTACATTCGGAGTGTCACTCGTACTGGGGGAAGCAGAACCACCTGGAGCCTGTCAGGCCGGAGTAGCTAGCGCGCTATCCGAGCGGTTGCTGTTTGGTCTCAGCGGGTCGGAGTTTCTCGCATTCGGCCGTGTGGTTGGCGTGTTTTGCCGAGACGTTAGTTGTGGGCTCCGTGGTAGAATGGTTTCAGAATTGTGCATGTTATATTTCGAATGCATGTGTTTTATATCGAAATCTAGGAGTTATGTTTACTGCTTTACTTGCTTAAAATCATCTATAATTGTGTTGCTACACTTGTGGGTGCGTGAGTGGGTGGTGGGGATCGAAGGATCCCTACTGAGTCTTTTCGACGAGACTCACCCCTGCGGTTTTCAGGTGAGGGTTCCAGACAGGCGTAGCGAGGAGAGTGTTGCTTTGGGTCGCGCGCCAGCAGCCGTTGTTCTAGGGTATGCCCCGATGTAGTTGTCATTTTATTTTTTAGCCTGTATGCTTAATTATTTCTTTTTAGTTGGAGTATGTAATTATTTGCTGAGTCGAGTCGCATTGTAATAATTTTTAGTTCTTGCACTTCCTTTTCAATTCAATGCGATGTGAATATTTAGCTTAGTTTATTATTTATTTCTCAGACTTATCTAGATCCTGGTTTGGCTCCAAATTAATGATTCGGTACCCATTTAGTAATCGGATCCCCGATTATAGGGTGGCGGGTCGTTACACTATCTTTGAGAATACCTTGGCAGATTACAACTGATCCATCAGATCATCGATTCTCGGAAGTGGGTACTTATTCTTTACTATTACTTGGTTCAGCTGTCTATAATCAATGCACAGCTTCAGAGAACCATCCTTCTTCCTAACAAACAAAACTGGAGCACCCCATGGAGAAGTACTGGGACGGATAAAACCCTTATCCAGCAGTTCCTGCAACTGTGCCTTCAACTCAGCGAGTTCGGCCGGAGCCATCCGATACGGGACCTTAGACAAGGGCGTCGTACCTGGTGCAAGCTCAATAGTGAACTCAACCTCCCGCTGAGGAGGAAGGCCAGGCAACTCCTCAGGAAACACATCAACAAAGTCACATACTACGGGCACCTCCCAAGGACTGGAGCCACTACTAACACCAGCTACAACTACTGAGGCAAGGAAAGCCTCACAGCCACCAACAAGTAACCTCTGGGCCTTAAAAGCAGAAATAAGAATACTACGAGAAGAGAGCCTAATACTTTGGAAGTAGAAGGCTAAGATGTCCGGAATAGAAAAACGCACCCTCTTCTTGTGGCAGTCCACCTCGGTATAATAAGCCTCTAACCAGTCCATGCGCAAGATGACATCAAAGCCACGAATGGCAAGTACAACTAACTGGGCAGGTAACTGATGACCCTCAATGGTCAAGGGAACCTCACTCAAACAGTTATAAGTCAACATGAAATCCCCAGAAGGAACCTCAACCATCAATCCATCAGATAACTCATCAATGGGTGTAGAAAGAACATCTACGAACTGTTCAGAAATAAAAGAATGTGAAGCGCTCGAATCAATCAACACATGCGCGGAGTTTCCAATGATAGAAAGCGTACCTTCCACCAAGTTGGACGCACGAGCCTCCTTCCTGGTGATAGTGAGAATTCTCCCCTGGGTCATTGGCTTCTTTTGATCACCCGGTCCCTGCCCCTGACCATGCCCCTGCGGGCAATACCTCGCCAAATGGCCCTGCTGGCCACAAGCATAACACCTCCCAGAAAATGCGGGACACTGAGTCCCACCGTGAGTACCACCACAATGACGACAAGCTGTTGGGAGTCTCTGAGCTGCCTCCTGCTGAGCACTGGACACCGACTGACTATGATGGGTCTGCCTGGGTCTGCTACTACCACTGCTACCGCCATCACCTCGAAAGAACCTCCTGAATCTGGAACCAAGTGAAGACGATCCGGACCCAGACGAAGGAGCTGCTACCGCTGCTGCTGTCTTCCCCTTGCCGTAAGTTGGGCCCTGAGTAGCCAGTCCCCTCTCCCAAGCCGACTGATCGTGCTGTGCCTCTACTGCCGCGGCACACTTAACCATCGATGCCAAGTCCGTACAACAGTGGGATGCCACAAAACTCCTCAAGTTGGACCTCAGTCCATCCACGAACCTCTCGGCCTGGCGCTCTTCGTCTCCTGAAATAAAAGGTACAAACCTCCCAAGCGAAACAAATTTCATCTGGTATTTGAGCACTGTCATGCTCCCTTAAATCAATTCCATAAATTCCCTCTCATTGGCCTTCTGGACATGCCTAGAGAAGTACTGCCCATTGAATTCCTTCACAAAAGTCTCCCATAGAATCTCCCTGAGATTCCTATATGCATAAGACAAGCTCTTCAAAGTCGTCCACCAGTCATAGGCATCATCCTTCAACCTGAAGGTAGCCAACGAAGTTCTCTCAACTGCCGCACAGTCCATATTATCGAAAGTCTTCTCTAACTCCTTCAGCCAATGAACGGCCTCATCAGGATTGGGACGACCAGTAAAATGAGGCGGCTTCAGCTTCAGGAATCTCTCCAAAGTAGCTGAAGGCCCTCTCCGAGTACTAGAACTCTCACTAGGGTCTCGAGTCTAATATATAGTCATTGTGTCCATCATAGCCTCCATAAAACGCTCCATATTCGGCCTACAGGCCTCAGACCCACTAGGAACATCTCCTTACTCCCTAATAACTGACACTCTCTTCCTAGGAGCCATCTAATCGCCTACAATCACAAGAATCGAAAATTTCTAATTAGAATCCAAAACCTACACTACTGCCGTGTCTGTACAGAATAATGCATTTATTTGTTGAAATTATGGTATTTAACCTAGTTATTCATCTATTTGTCAGACCGAATGCTTTAATACCAACTGTAACGACTCGCCACCCTATAATCGGGGATCCGATTACTAAATGGATACCAAATCATTAAAATTTGGGGCCAAACCAGGATCTCGATAAGTCTAGGAAATAAATGATAAACTAAGCTAAACATCTCACATCACATCGAATTGTAAAGGAGGTGTAGGAATTAAAAATTATTACAATTCGACTTGACTAAGCAAATAATTACATATTCCAACTGAAAAGAAGTAATTAAACGTACAGGCCTGAAAGGAAAATACCAACTACATTGGGGCATACCCCGGAACAGTGGCTGCTGGTACGCAACCTGAGACGAAACCTTCCACGCTATGCCTACTTGGAACCCTCACCTAAAAACTGGAGGGGTGAGTCTCATCGAAATGGACTCAGTAGGAATTCTTCGATCCCCACCACCCACTCACGCACCCACAAGTGTAACAACACAAATGTAGGCAATCTAAATAAATAAAGCAGTAAACACAACTCCCAAAGATTCTCAAATTCCGATATAAAATACATGCATTTGTAAATACAACATGCATAACTCTCAAACCAGCACAGCACGAAGTCTACAACCAGCGTCTTGGCTAAACACACAAACCACGCGGCCGAACGCGAAAAACACCGATCCGCTGAGACCAAACAGCAACCTCTCGGATAGCACGTTGGCTACTCCGGCCTGTCTAGATTTAAGTGGTTCTGCTTCCCCTAGCACGAGTGACACTCCAAATGTACCACTCCTACACCGGTATTAGTTATGCCCCAGGTACACCAGGTGACTCTCTCTCTAGGCGTCACCCCACCACTTCCCCACCGGTGCCGTGTCACTCTCACACTGACACAGGATGCCCAAGCGCTAACAACTATCGTTTTAGGTCCACGATCGCACGAAACACAACACAGTGCGATCCGATCACGTAGAAATCCTTGTCCTCGAAGTACGTTTTTCAAACATGCATTTAACCAAACTATCTAACAATGTAAACACATGTTAATTGCATTGATTAATGAGGTTCTGTCTTGAGTCGCGTCGCCCGTGGCCGACATCATTCAAGACCCCTAAACTGGTTCATACGGAAACTAGCCTCGGAAGATGGCCTAAATCGCATCACCCCTAGCAGCCGCCATTTAAAATGGCGTCGTTGTCCCCATACGCCATTCAATACAAAGACATAATCGAACAAGTTGGGCTAAATCGCGTCTTAGGTGGTAGCCGTCATTTAAAATGGCGTTGCTATCCCCAGACGTTATTTAACACTCGCAGACAGGTTCCTCCTTCCGGCTTCTCCCGAGTCACAGTGAGATTTCTCTCCCAAATCGCGTAAAACATCAAAAATATAGAAGGTAGGAGAGAAGCCTAATTATTTTCATAAAGAATCCCTTAGAACATATTTTCTACCCCAGAAACATCCATATATATTGCACGCTTTTAAAGCGGTAAAATTATGGTTTTAAATAAAACACCGCGATGATCGTCACTCTATCGGTTACTTGAACTCCTCCAAGTTCCTAGCCGCCGAACCGCCACGCCATAAGCCGCCGCCGGTACCGCAGTGGACGCCGTCACTCCACCGGGACGTCGGCTGCTGTCCGGAGAGAATTGCGTCGCGGAGGAGATGGTAGTGGTAGTAGTGGAAGTTAGGAGGTTGATGGGGTGGAGGGAGAAGAAGAATGGGGAGAGAAAAGGAAGGAGAAAGGGGGGCGGATGGATCGGAGAGAAGGAGGAGAGAGAAGAGAATGAGAGAAATACGAGAAGGGAATGAGGACTTTGGAACATCAACCAAAATAAATCTAAATCGCATCGTCTACGACCGATGCCAATCAGATGACAAGATGGGGTCGTACATTGACAAATCTCTGAATGACGTCGACCATGCAAGATGCCATTCAGATGATAAGACCGATGTCGTACACTCGCGGCCCAAAACTGGCCAACGTGACACATTCTAAAAAACGTCTTCCTAAATCGACGCTGTTTGAATCGCGTCTCGCAAGCTCAACGCGAAAAAGAACCCAAACTCTAGTCCCTCAAGAGCTCAAATTAAAGAGTCCGACACCGAAATTGACCCGATAACCTGATCCGAAATCTCAATCCTTACATTTTCCTCCCTTTGAAAGAATTCCCTTTTTTTTCTTAACTTGCTGTAAAGCAATAGTTGCAACATCGGGAATTACAGCAAGGGATAATACTTGCTGCATTGAGGGTGCCAATTGCACTGACCTTTAATGCTGTGAGTAAATAAAAAAATTATTTTTTGAATTTTTTTAGGTAGCCCCTGAGGTGCCCTACATGTTTGTACATGCCGATATTTGATCAGACGACTCAAAAAAATTGAAAAATCAAAAATTATTATTGGACTCGGCCTATTCAAGGTATTTTTTTACTTCATTGAGGCTTGATTTTTTAAGGTTGTCTGATCATAGATCAACTTATACGGACATATAGGACATCTTAAGGTCCACATAATTTTTTTTTCGAAAAATATTTTTTTATATACTCCTGCACTGAGGATCAATGCAACATCAAGTATTACTCTTGTAGCAAGCATTACTCCTCCGGATATCATCCGGCCCACCAACTCTTCGAACCTCATCCCCTTAACACTCGGGCTCCCAACTGGGGCTGCAAACAAGCCGAGTTGTATTATGTTCGAGCTTGGTTCGATTAATTTTAATCGAGTTCAAGTTCGAGCCGAATTTTTATAATAATTGTTCAAGTTTAGTTCATTTAGATATTAAACAAGTTTGAAACGAGTATCGAGTAGTTCGCGATCTCAAAAAATCAATGAAATATTTATAATTTAATTTTTTATTTTAAATATATAAACTCAAATTAAACTATGGCG
This sequence comes from Zantedeschia hybrid cultivar, assembly GCA_030544215.1. Taxonomy (NCBI): domain Eukaryota; kingdom Viridiplantae; phylum Streptophyta; class Magnoliopsida; order Alismatales; family Araceae; genus Zantedeschia; species Zantedeschia hybrid cultivar. The sequence goes on from JARZZO010000009.1 coordinate 51,949,852, forward strand.
AGTAGTGTTATTTGCTTCCTTAACTATTTAATAGAAAATTCTACAAGATATTAAGATATTTATTAATTAAAATTATTTATAATTAAAATAACTAAATAAATACTTAAAAAGATCTTAATGAATATTTACATGAATTCTTAATACATATTAAAATAAATTCTTAACTAATATTTAAACGAGTTTGTTTACCAATATATTCGAACCGAGTTCAAACTTAACTTGTTTGACGGATCTAGCTCGTTCAAATTTATTTATTTAATTTAATAAACAAGACACCCTTGTCCAGCAGTCTAGCATATTGATTCAACTGTCGCCGCGTCGGCTGTCAAAATGGGCCCAGGTCCGTTAACAGACTCGTTTGGACCCGTTAGTTATGGATCTGAATATACCTGTTTACCCATTAAATTTTCTATTGTCATAGATTGCAAAAATTTGTGAGCTAATTTCTTAGAATTTAGACCTAAAATCAAACCAAATTATCTGGCATATAGAGATTTAAGATAAATAAATTCTATACCAGGCCTATTTATCTTTCAACATCAAATAAATAAGAAGCAGGTCCAAGACCCGACCCATTTATCCATTTACCTATTATTCTTATTGGGTCTGAACCGAGTCCGAGTCTATTCACTTTGGGCATGGGTCTACCCAGACCGAACCGTTGATGGCCCTACGCCGCGACGTCACTGTTGTGTTGCCCTCGCCATCTCTGTTCTCCTCTAACTCCTCAGCGCAGCAATGGCGTCGGCGGCGAGACCCCTGCTCCACCTCAGCAAGGAGCTTCACAGCCTCCTCGTTCCCGCAAGATGCCACTCGTCAGGGGCCGATCTGCGGAGTCTCCGCCCCATGATCCTGAAGCGGATCAAGAACAGGGCCAGTTTCTACCCCGTGAAGGGCATGGTGGGCGTCGCGGAGGACGTCCTTTCCGCCAGACAGATCCTCCGGAGCGGCATCGCCGCGCTCCTCAAGATTTTCCCCGTGAAATCGTGCAAGTAAGTTGAAGAAATTGGTATCATCCTCACCCCCCCGCCCCTTCTCACCCTGGTGGAATCAAGTGGGTTTGTTTTTTTCTTGTTAAACTAGATGACGAAGTTATCTCCATTTATCTGAAATTTTTTTGAATCATCTGTGATCTTGTTTTCCTTCCCAAAGTTGATCTTGTTTTACCTCCCATGGTGGTAGGAGCAGAAGAAATTGGTCAATTTAAACCTATTAGTGCCCTTAATTGTTGCTAGAAAATTGTCACCAGATCTTTGGCTGGAAAGCTGAAGAAGGCGTTGACAGCTTTGTAGAAGGAAGAGCGATTTTGGATAATCTTAATGGCTGCCCAAGAATGTCTACATAATCTAAGGCTCCGTTTGGTAACGACTGCGGCCTTCATCTTCGGGGAAAATCTAAAAACTGTTAATTTCTTTTTGAAAACAGACTCGTGGCATAGTGAAGCGGACATAGGGGCGGATATAATGCGCCCTGGGGCACATCTAACTTAGGTGCGCACCACTCTAAAACCCTCCATCCCAATTAAAAAAAATAAAAATCAACAAAATTTTAAAATATTCAAATATCCCATCTAAGTTGTTTTCCATCCCTTTGGATTTAATTTTCACCATTGGATCAAAAAACTTGACTGTAACCATCTAATCAAATGTTTGTTTGGGAATCAAAATTAATACCTCAGGAGATAGGATCAATCCGAAGGACAGATCTGATGGATTTCCTATTTTTGACTATTTTTTTTAAAGTATTTTTGGACGTTGATTTTTTATATGTGCCTAGTCGGACGGCTCTGGTTGATCGTCAAGATCGAACAGTGAAATTAAAGTCTCGGGATGAGATCAACCATAAGGGGCCTATTTGAATATCTAAAAACTTATGATTTTTTTTTATTTTTTTAAATATAAAGAGGGTGGATTTTCAGATGGGTTCCCCGGGGTGCGTTATACCTTTCCCATATATATATACTGATTGCATATGGAGGACATAGGTTCCCTTTCTACAAGCATATGTGGTCTCCTAAGAGTCCTATGAAGGTCAAGGTGTTGATTTGGAGGATCTTTCAGGGATGGCTACCTACTTGCGACAGACTTGCTAGATTCATTGATGTTTTCCTACATTATGCTGCTTGTGTGGAGAGGAGAATGAGTCTTGGATCATCTCTTCTCTTCTTGTTACTTCTCTCAGCAGGTGTGGCAGTTCTTTTTGATAGGCTGAACCTACAAGCAAGTCTTCTCGATGACATTCATTCGGTTCTGTCACTGCTGGCTTTTTGGGATGCTTTCTTCACTCCTAGGGCTGACGCTAGAGTTTGGTGGTTGATACTTCATGCTACCTTGTAAGCCCTATGGGGCGAGAGTAATAGAAGAATTTGTCTCAAGGAAACCTTAATTTCAGATCGAGTCAACCTTTGTGTGTGTCATGCAATTAGGGAGTGTATTGAGGTTTTTTGTAAACTAGATGTGAATAGATCATCCTTTTTTGTTCTTTTGGGGGGTTCTTCAGGATTGCACCATTTTGGTGCCTTTTTGTATAGAAGGAATTTGCGAGGGTTTTGCTTTTCTCCCTTGTACATTATCCTCTTTTCATTTTGATATACTTACGTGGTACCCTCCACATTTCAATATATATACACACACATATACATACATCTAGAGAAGGTCTATGATAGAGTTTGTTGGGAATGCTTAAGTAGATTGCTATTTTTATGGGATTAACACAGAAATGGTCATATTGCATGTTAGAGTGTTACTAGAGCCAGATTTTCAGTTTCAATTAATGGTGAGTGGGATGGTTGTTTAGGTAGTTTAAGAAGATTGAGGCAGGGAGAATCATTGTCTCGGTTTCTTTTCATACTTGTTAGTTAGGTGATGATTAATATGTAGAAGAAAGCTGCTGCTCGATGGTTGATTTAGGGGATCTCAATAGGAAGGAGTGGGTGCATATGGCTCATCTCTAATATGCTGATGGCACTTTTTTTGTTTACTACAGGGGATAAGACCATACTTATCAATATTAGGATGCTTTGATGCCACTAGAGATGAGTTAACTTCAACAAATCTGTGGTGGCAGGATCGAATATGTTTGAAGAGAATGTGAGGATTGGTGCAGAGATCTTTGGCTGCAAATGTGCTAGTTTCTCAATCAAATACTTGGGTCTACCTTTATTAGATAAACCACTCAAAATTCAGGACAGGAATAGTATAATTCAGAAATTTAGTTCTAGGCTGGAAGGTTGGAAGAGCAAGCTTTGGTTGGCTGGAGGAAGATGGATTGTATCTCAGTCCGTGCTGTCTAATCTAGCCACATACTACTTTTCTGTGTTTCCAATTCCCAAAGCAGTGGGAAACAGAACCAAATAGATGCTCTGTTTTTTAAATGGAGCTAATTAGGATAAAAAGAGGACTTCACCTGATCAAATGGGGTTGAATATGTTGAAAAGAAGGAGCAACTGGTTGGTGGTGACCTTTTTGACCTTTAATGAAGCTCCGTTGGCCAAATGTTTATGAAGGCTTGGGCAAGCTGCAGAAGATGCTGTGGGTGTTCCAGTGTTAAGGAGTCATATTCCAAGAGGCAGCAAATGAAAACTACAACCATCCAATCAGACAAGATTGTTTAATACTTGTCCGGCAATCTGCAATTGGCAGATTTTATCATCAACCCCACAGCCTTCGTGTTGGTTGAGGGTAGTAAAAGTAGATTTTGAGAAGATTTTTGGTGCTCAGGTAGAGTTCCTTTGATCAGTTCAAACATCTCTGTGACCTGTTGCTTGGTAAGAACCAGAACATCAAGTGTGCCTTTGTGTTGGGTGAGGTTAGTAAAAGTAGATTTTGAGAAGATTTTTGGTGCTCAGGTAGAGTTCCTTTGATTGGTTCAAACATCTCTGTGACCTGTTGCTTGGTGAGAACGAGAACATCAAGTGTTTCATGAGGGAAGCAGCTGGAGATTAAAATTCAGAAGACAGCTTGCTGATGATGAAATTGGAGATTGGCAAAGCTCCTTCACATCTTAGAAGGCGTCTGGTTAATCAGCTTGGGCATAAGATAAGAAGATCTTGAGATGGAACGGAATGGGCTCTTCTCTATGAGATCCTTTGAGGAAAAAATTGATGAGGGTGGATGTGGCGTGGCGGACAAAGATGGCTTGTCAAAGTAAAGATTCCTAATAATAAAGTTTTTTTTGGAAGTGTATGGTACCATGAATATATTAAAGCCAAAATGGTAAAGATATACAAAACAACACAGGAATGTATTAAAGCTCTTTATTGGAAAGTAGCTTGCAAAAGACTGTCAAGGAGCGAGGCTTAGAGAATCTTCCCTAATGTTGGTGATTTCTACCAATTCCGTGCTGTTCTGTGAATACTATTGACCACCTTGCTGTCACATGTGGTATTATAGACATCCTATGAGGACTTCGTGAGGATGCCTTAAGGTGGAATGCTGGGACCAGATGAGGTATCAAATCTGGTGCTACTGCCAGCAGTGTTTTGGGCTATTTGGCTGGGGAGAAACAGTAGAATTTTTAGGAAGTGCTGCAAGAGTCTATTTGCCTTTATATACAAGGTTATCATGTTCATGGAGGATTGGATTTGGACTCTACAAATAGTCCTTTCCTTAGGATGAAGGTGTTTAATTTCCATTTTCCCTTTTTTTTTCCCCCTTTGAAAGGGGGGGGGGGTTGTGACTGCTTGGGCCACTATTTTTATGCTCTTGATATAATAGTGGTCCCTGTTGGAATCTGAAAGTCTTATTCCCTTATGTTAAGATTAATGACCTTTATTATAAGGTAGTTCTTCTGTTTATTTTTCCTTTTTAAATGAACTATGGCCTTTATAACTTTCCAAAATGGAACTCTTTAAATCTGGTTATTCTAGAAAAAGAGATCTTCGTTCACGATTGGTTTCTGACAAAATGATTTTGGGAATATATTGGCACCCAAGGTTCGTGGTGAGGACTCCCGCATACGGGTCCGGCCCACGTTTACCGCCGTCGGAGGACCTCAACAACTGTTCAGAGTTCGATCTCGCTTGACAAGGACCTTTCTGTGGCTTGAGATGTTTCATGGTTGCATATGCTTCATTGGAGATTGTATTTGGCCCATCCATTAGCACCTTTTTTCTATTTTTGTTACATTTTAGTACAATTTTCTATATTTTTCTAGCCTAGGGTTATTTTAGTCTTTGTGACTAGGGTTTTGTCTTCTATATATACTCTTGTATTCGCACGTTGGGAGGCATTGATGGATTATTGACTGAAAGTTGCGAATGTTGTTGCCAGAGTGCTCGTCCTGAGATGGGAACTTTTCTCTAGGCTGCGATGCCCTAGTACCCCTTCCCAGCCCCTCCTTCCTCCTCGCTTCATCTCTTTGTCTCTCCCTCTGTCTCATGTTCCCCATCTCTCTCTCAGGTGATTTCTTTCTACCTCTCTCTGCATCTCCCTCTCTCATTCCTGTCATCTAGCACCAAAAAAAAAGGGTGCATCAGGTCGCCTTAGTTTCACTCCACCACGCTTCGGCATGGGCTCGTTCGCCCGCTTCGGTGTCGTGCTTGTACCCTCGATGGACGAGTTGAAATGTAGCCCATCAAACACTATCGCCATGTGGCACTCATCACTTGTTCGCGCGGGAACGTCGTCGACCGCATTGAGATGCGGCCCGCCCCAGTCGTGCGTCGCACTTGATGTGTTCGCGGTAGGGTGCTTCGTTGCCCATGCCCTTTAAGCAGGCCATCCTGCCCCATTGTGCGAGGTCGCGGGTCCCACTGGCCATGCGTCGCTCTACCTGGCTTCACCGAGGCAGCCCCCTCGTTGCTCAAACCTGCCATTTCTCGCCTACTGCCAGACACGCCATGCGGTGCACAGGGTGTAATCGCCCGCTCGCCCCTCGTTGCTTGTGCCCATGCCCGTGCCCGTGCCCGTGCACGGGATCGGCCACCCCACCTCGTCGCTAGCGCCATATGCCCTGCAATGGCACTTCCTACGCTGTCATCTTCCTCAAACCAGCCCCTTCGTTGGGCCCCTTAGCTCGCTCGTGGCCCAACAGAGGTAAGTCTAGCCTTACTTACAGGCTTGTTTGAGAACTACGTCACTGATAGAAGTTTCCCTTCCACAGGCAACCAACACGAGTTGATCCATTGTTGTTGGGAGTACAAGCCTCGCTATTTAGTGAGTAGGCAAGTCGCTAGAAGCCCTCCCAACCCTACTCCTTTAGTATATTTGTCAACTCTGCCTTGTGCATGTGCGTGAGTTAGGCTCCTAGCCACTTATACATATTTCTTCATTACCGACAATGAGTGTTTGAGGAACCATCCCGGGTACCAGATCGTGGCTTTGGTTGTGGTTTGCTGCCCTAGATAGTGGGTAGTTCTCACTACGTTCGGTCCGTTTGCTTCCACCCTGTGAGGCCGAATTGCGGGCTTACTTTCTTGTTTATCACATAGTTTATTCTTGGATCTAATGCAATTATCGGATGTTATTGGTTATCATTCTGTGGCGTCATTACTGAACTCAGACCGTAGTTAGCACTTGGATTCGTCGTCGGTAGTTGTCTTGTATCATCTTTTGGTATCAGAGCCAAGTTAGGTTGTCTAGAGCTTATTTGTCATATTTAGTCATTTAGTTTTATTTTATTATTTCTTTCTTAGTTATTGTTTAGCATGTCATTTCATGTAGGTTTAGTTGTATATTAGTGGTTGCACCTCACTACACTTCATTTTCACATGCCCATATGTAGCGGTGTTGAGTTCCACATCTTTGCACCGATGTCAGGATCACATACTAGTTCCTGTTGGTCCCAGATATGACCGAGTTGATTGGCTAGCTCACGCGCCGTATGGATCAGATGGACCATCGTCTTGATGAGTGCCTTGCTGATTTTGGAGAGTCACTTAGGTCCGTGCAGGATAAAATCACCGATTCAGATCGCATGATCCAGGTGTTGGTGGCCCACATAGTCACTTTGGGGAGACCCCCTTAGGGGCAGGTTCCCATTCGCCCCGTCCCGAACCTCGCACCTGTGAACTCAACTCCTAAAAATTCTCCTCCACTTGCGAACCCACGTCCTAGAGCATTGAGCCATTGACCGACAAGATGAGGATGACAGACTTGGGTATGACTAGGGGTGTTCACTATTTGGTTCAACCAGAAAAATCAAACCGAACCTGATCAAATTTTTGGTTTGGTTCGGTTTGAAAACTAGTTTGGTTCGGTTCGGTTTCCAAGCCCCTTCAACCCGTAGAAACCGAACTAAACCGGAAATCCAAAATAATATTACATGTAATTTTTTCTCACACTTTGTAACACACACACCCAACAAGCCCTCCACAAACTACATAACTCACACCAGGGCATCAATGTTAAAACTTATAAGGAAGCAAAACCTTTTTCATTTGCCGATCCCGGACTAAAGATATGGCAGTGAGAGTCCCTACACTGTGCAGTACGGTGCCATATTAGTCATGTACCGGATGTTATTGTTTTATTGCTTCTGCATAGGCTCTATAAAAGAAACGTCACTATTGTCTTTGCCTTGCAGCTGGGCCGGTGGCCCAATAAGCGTCTTAATGCCAAATTGGGTTCAAACTTCAAAATAAATAGGCTCATTAATTTTAATGAAAAATTTTCTTCATCTAAGTTGGTTCAAACTGAAGTAAACAGAACATTTTCGTTTTGGTTTGGTTCGGTTTCAAGAGTGAGTCGGTTCGGTTTGGTTTCAATTTTTTTTCCTTTAAACCAAACCGAACCCGTAGGCATGACTCATTCCACGAGATAGGTGGCATTTATAGATCAGTTGCACGTAGGTATAAGAGGCATGATAGGCAGCACGATCGTGACTGGGGTTTTGATCAGAGGCGTCAATAGTATTAGAGGGATTAATATGAGCGAGATGACCAATTTGATCGGTATGTCCCAGATGATTGATTTGACTAACATGATCGAGATGATCGATTTGATTAGTATGATCGAGATCATTAGATGATATGGGGCATGATAAGAGTAGGTAACAACATCCGAGAGAACATGATGATTGTGGTAGTTTTGGCGGTGATCGGAGGTGATACTAACACCCAGGAGATTGGGGTGGTCGGGATGACATTGATGATGAGTGGAGGCTCCATCACCACCAGTGCGATCAAGATGATTGTCAGGCCGCTCGTGTTGAGGCTCTCACCTTTGACGGGTCCCTGGACCTGAAGGTCTATATTGATTGGGAGGCCAACATGAACTGCTACTTTGATTGGATGGTCATGTCCGATGCCTGGCGAGCATGCTTCACCATGATGAAGCTGAGCGGTTAGGTTCAGACCTGCTGGTCGAATGTTGAGGATCTACTTAAGTAGTGGCGTCAGGAGCCTATTGAGTCGTGGGAAGACATGAAGGTGAAGCTCTGCGAGAAGTACCTTCCTGTAACTTATTGTCATCGCCTCACTGATCGATGGCAGAACCTCGTTCAGAGGACGCATACTATTTTTGAGTACATTGTTGAGTTCAACGAGTACCTGATGAGGTGTGGAGCCCATGAGGAGAGCACGTTGACTCTTTCCTAATTCCGGAAGGGTCTTCACCGTGTTTAATAGCACGAGCTATTTCGTCAGCATGTGACGACCATCAAGCATGCCTATTAAGTCGTGCATGAGATGTAGCAGTTCGAGTTAGAGGCAGATTCGCCCTCTTGTGCTAGGTTGACTTATCAGCGTTCTATTGATTAGCGTGCTACGCCGAGAGCTCAGCAGAGGGGTCTGACGTTTAGACATGTGAAGCCTACTCGTTAGGATCTTGTTTCTGACCCCGATTTCCACCTCAGAGGGACCCAACACTTGTCTTACTAGCACCTCCTACCTGCCCTCTGGTTGACTCACCACCTATCGGGCGGGAGGATAAAGGGAAAGCCCGGGCCGTGGGAGACTCTTCTCAGAGGGGTAGGTCTCGTAACCGTTGCTTTAGGTGTCAGGGACTTGGCCATTATGCTTCTTAGTGCCCTTTGAGGACCCTAGCTATTGATCACCCTCGTCCCTATCGTGTATATTGGGTGGATTCTGCTTCCATGCTGATTCGGACACGTTGCCTCGTTCCGATATTTGTCCCACTATATGAGGATCAGATAGGGTGCAATGTTTAATCGATGGGGTTTAGAAGTATTATTCTAGGCAGGCCGTGGATTTATGATGTCGATGCGGTCTTCTATGATCGGTCCAACACCTGTCTGTTCCTATACAACGACATGCGCATCACTTTACATCCTTTCCAGCCGAACTCTTCTTCATAGTAGGAGACCACTCACCTTAGTACTCCTACCTCTTCTAGTCCTTCCACCTCTAATGCCCCTGCTTCTTCCAGTGCTACACCTTCTAGCACTCCCGCCACACTTGGCATGACATTGTTGAGCACTCCTACCACTCCCAATTCGACTCAGCCAAGTAGCACTCTTACTTGCGGAGCCTTTATCTTTGGTGCACCTCTTACCGCAACCTTACAACTGATCAATGTCAGGGAGCTAAGTATGATCTCAATGAGAGCGAGCCTATTTTTGCCTTGGTGGTGAGAGAGGTCGAGGATGAGACCCCGAGCGAACACCCCGTTGAGGTCACCTCTCTCCTTCAGGAGTTTCAAGATGTCTTTCCTTATGACCTCCTGAATGGATTACCAACTATGCGTGACATTCAATACGTCATCGATTTGATTCCATGAGCCACCTTACCTGACTTGCCACATTACTATATAAATCTCACTGATCATGTCGAGCTTCAGAAGCAGGCTGAGGAGCTCCTGAGGAGGGGTTCAGTTCACGAGAGCATGAGTCCTTACGTAGTCTCCGTACTATTAGCTCCAAAGAAGGATGGTACTTGGAGGATGTGTGTGGACAGTTGTGTGATAATCGCATCACGATCAAGTATCGTTTTCCCATTTCTTGTTTGGATGATATGCTCGACATGATGGCGGGAGCTACTGTATTTTTAAAGATTGATATGAAGAATGGTTATCACCAGGTCAAGATTCGACTTGAGGGTGAATGGAAGACGGCCTTCAAGATGAAGGACGGGCTTTATGAGTGGTTGATCATGCCTTTTGGGCTATCCAGTACCCTTAGCACCTTCATGCGACTGATGACTCAGGTACTGCGACCCTTCATTGGTGTATTTTTGGTCATGTATTTTGATGACATTCTCATTTACTCTAGGAATGATTGTTTAGATCACCTACGCCAGGTATGTCAAGTCCTTCGCCGAGAAAGTCTGTATCGTAACCTCAAGAAGTGTGCATTTAGGATAGATCGTTTGAGCTTCTTGGAGTTCATCGTCTCTGTTGAGGGTGTTTATGTTTGACTTGGATAAGGTCGGAGTGATAATAGAGTAGCCCGAGCCATAGACGATTCATAATGTTCAAAGTTTTCATGGCTTGGCGACCTTCTACTGTTGCTTCATTCGTAGGTTCAGTTTCATCACGACTCTGATCACATATTGCATTCGGAAGGGAGCCTTTGTATGGACGAAGGCTGTTGTTTCAACCTTCCATGACATCAAGGAGTGCATGACCCAAGCACCTATCTTTCGGTTGTCCGGGTTTTCGAAGGTGTGAGGTTTCCTATAATGCTTCTAGTGTCGGGATAGGTGGATTTCTTAGTCAGGAGGGCCATTCAATAGCATACTTCAATGAGAAACTAAATGCTGTAAAGTTGAAGTACTCCACCTATGACAAGGAGTTTTACGTGATAGTTCAAGCATTGAGACACTGAAGTTTATCTACGATCGTAGGAGTTTGTTTTATACTCGGAGTACGAGATCCTCAGGTTCCTTCATGCTTGGAAGAAACTAAACCTGAGACATAGTTGATGGGTTGGATTTCTTCAAGCCTACACTTTTGTTTTAAGACACAAGGCAGGTGCTGAGCCATCAATCTCTCTTTTATCAGTTGTCAGTGTGGATGTCATAGGTTTTTTAGAGGCTCCGAGAGGAGTGCTTTGGATGCCCTGATTTCAGTTCGATCCACACAACCCTTTAGTCCGGACCCTCGAGAGAGCACAACGATTACATCTTTCAGGAGGATTACTTATTTCGTGATCTAGGTTGTGCATCCCACGGACTTCGGTCCATGATTTTCTGATATGGGAGATTCACGTTGGTGGTCTGGCTGGTCATTTTGGTTAGAATAAGACTATTGAGTTGGTTGAGTATGGGTTCTTCTAGCCCAATTTAAAGCGCGATGTGGCCCATATTGTTGGTCAGTTCTGCACATGTGCTACTACGAAGTAGAAGAAGTAGAATACTGATTGGTCATAAATGTAACATGCACAACTCTAAAACCACTCCATCACAGAGTCCACAACTAGTGTCTCGGTTAAACACACAAACTACACGGTCGAACGCGGAGAACACCGACCCGCTAAGATTAAACAACAACCCTTCGCAAAGCGTGCTGGCTACTCCGGCCTGACCGGCTCTAGGTGGTTATGTTTCCCTCAGCACGAATGACACTCTGAATGTACCACTCCCACATCGATATTAGCTATACTCCGGGGTACATCATGTGACCTTCTCTCTAGGCGTCACCCCACCACTCCCACACCGGTGCCGTGTCACTCTCACACCGACATAGGGTACCTAAGCGCTAACAACTGTCACTCTAGGTCCACGGTCGTATGAAACACAACACAATGCGATCCGATCACGTAGAAATCCTCGTTTTTGAAGTATGTTTTCAAGCATGTATTTAACCAAACTATCTAACAATGTAAATACATGTTAACTACATGAATTAATGAGATTCTGTTTTGAATCGCGTTACCCGTGGCCGATGTCATTCCAGACCTCTAAACTGGTTCATATGAAAATTGGCCTCAAAATATAGTCTAAATCGCGTCGTTCAAAGAAGTCGCCTTTTAAATGGCGTCGTTGTCCCTGGACGTTATTCAGGATAGAGACAGAATCTCTTATCTGGGCTAAATCGTGTCTCGAGTGGAAGCCGCCTTTTAAATGGCGTCGCTATCCCCAGACGCCATTTAATCCTTGCAGACATATTCTCCTCCGACCTCCCCCGAGTTACAAAACGGGATTTCTCCCCCAAATCGTACAAAAACGTATTAAAACAGGGAAGGAGGAGGAGAATCCAAATACCCATTAAAAGCCCACAATTCCTCATTTTGTAAAGTTAGCATTTTCACCTTAAAAATCTCCTAAACATGTTCCAAAGCGGGAAAAACATAATTTTAATCACAAATCACAACGGAGATCGTTATCCTACCGGTTACTTGAACTCCTTCTAGCTTTTAGCCGTCGAACCGCCACGCCACGAACCGCCACCGGTACCGCCATGAATGCCGTCACTCTACCAGGACGTCAGTGGCCGTCCGGAGAGTAATACGCCGCGGAGGAAATAGTGGTGGTAGTGGTGGAAGTTAGGGGGTTGATGGAGTGGAGGGAGAGGAGGAAAGGGGAGAGGAAAGGAAGGAGAAGGGGAAGGAGACGTTGGTGGTTTGGAGAGAAGGAGGAGGAGAGAGAGAAGTGGAGAAAATGAGGGAAAAGATGGAGGGTGGTGCCCATGTGGCACATTCTAAAACGCGTCCACCTTACCGGACGCCGTTTGAACTGCGTCAAACAAGTTCGACGCGAAAAGGAAACCATGCCTCACCCTATAAGGGCCAAAACCAAGGGATCCGACACCGAAATCGACCCGATAACCGAATCCAAAACCTCAATCCTTACAATAAATGCGCTGGAAATTTTACTCTTCAATCGAAATTCCTGCTTGTCGAGTGACAGTCAGATGGAAAATGATCTGAAGGCCTACATGTTGAAGCATTAGATATCATGAGCTTGGCACAAGGGAAAAATGCCTACATAAGTTTCTATCACTAGTTGGGTAAGATGTTGAAGAGAAAAAGGTAATGGGGGCCATGACGTAGACGATGCATTATTTGCTCAATAGAGGTGATTGCAGATGCTACGCGATGTCAGCTTGAAAGTGATCACTTGGTAAGTGCAATTTAGAAAATTGAAGGTCTCTGATGTAGGCTAGACAAAAATTTTATCATATTTTCTACATTGTGTGCAATCTAGAAACTTTAAAATCAGGATGTAGAACATAGAGTGTCTGCATCCCTTGGCTGCCAATCATTTGTTAGTCATTGATATTCTTTTCGCTTCCATGCTATGTAGTCAGATGTGAGAGGTGAGTGAGGTGACCATGGGTTTGCCTCAACCTCAAATGCCTAAGCGATCACCTAGGCATTTGAGGCGATGTGTTCTCTCATAAATCATTGTGAAAGAAGAGAATGACAATATAAGAAAAATAAAGAAAACATTCAAGATAATCATATGGAAGACTTTGACAAGCACTGATCATGTCCAACATATAATATCCTAAGACCATCTACTACTCATGTAAGTAGTGGATGGTCTTAGAAATCATCAAAATAAGAAAAAATGTGGTAGCATGTAAGAGAAAAAAGGTATTAGACATTGTTAAGAAGCATTAGCCAGTTTGGAATAATTAATAATAAGAAAAAATAATACTAAATAATTAAAAAAGAACTAAACATTTGGCATAGACATCATAGGCAAGTGTCTAAGTGAGTGAGGGAACATAAGGCGAGGTGAGGTGTTTTGACTTGTCTGAACCTACTTCATCGCCTAGGGGAGCGAGGAGATCACTTTTGATAAGATAGTTTCTGTAACAATCCTGTTTACAGCTCTTTGGTAGGTGCACAATTCAAAAGCAAAATGATAAGAGGTATAAATGTAAAAGAAGAATGAGCAATCCACGTCTATTATATAATAGCAAAATAAAGAAACGGATCTTCATATCCTAACAAATTAGACTGGTCATATCTGTCAAATCTTCAGGTGCTAATCTGGATCCATCTTCACATGCCTTTCTTGAAAAACATATTTTTATAACTTTTATGAGGACCCGAAAATTGAGTTGTCAGTAGGGATCATTTACATCCTCACTGACATCCTGCATACACCACCCTATTCACTCATGACTCGCATGCATGTTTATGTTTATTGTAATATAACCTATGTGCAATTCATACACAACCAGTTACCTTAAGACACATAAAATATTCATGTATGATTCATAAGTATATATACCGTGTATGCATCGTAAATCAACGTGAATCCGAAACGAAAAGTGTTTAACATGATGATAACAACTACACATTTTCTTATATTCTTTCTTCTCAGTGATAATTTATACTAACATAGAAAATATGAAAGTATTTATTGCAAGTCATCAACATAGAGTCTCAGCATTGAGTCGTTCATTCATTAATCTTTCATCAGATTAGTCGTAAATTCATAATCTTTCACAAGTTTTGAATTCATAAAGTGACTCATCCTTGTTGACTTGAAGTGATATGGATAATCATGTACTGGCGGGAATGGTGAGTAGGCCGTTCCTCCGACACACCTACCACCCCTACAGTCTACCCAGCTCAGTAAGTCTCCGGAAACCTACTGAGGAGGCTAGAAAGGACTAGGTTGGATTCTGCAGTTGCTTCTTACTCCTACTGCATCCTAGTCCCAACCTATGAGTGCACCTAAGAAGGATCTTTGTCTCTTGCCCAAAACCACGGTCCGCACTAGGACTGGAAAGAACCACGGTCTGAAGACCGGAAAGAACCACAGTCCAAAGACCGGAAATCATAATGACCCGAACATCCCCTTATCCCCAGGAGACTGGGCTGACCACGCCAGTAAATGATGTCACTTCTTCGTTGGTAAAAGAAGACAAATTATTGTAGAACCATCGGTCATCAACATCATAAATATTCATCGTCATCACAGAAGGCCTTCACGTCTTTATCTTATTATTATCATCATAGAGGCTTTTATGCCGTGTTCTATTTCTTTATGTAACATTTCCTTATTTCCCTTCCATAGGGTAATTATTGGCATGAAATCGTTTCTTAGTCTTTATTCTTCATTTTAATATCATCACAACTATGAAGTCTTTTTTATTATATATATATATATATATATAAATGTATGTATGTATGTGTGTGTGTGTTCATCATATAATATAACTTTAAACAACCTTCAAGTCTTTTCTCCCTTCATGGCTCACAAGAGCTTAGATGGACTCGGTCCATCTTCTTTATTCATTAATTTCGTAATAGACAATTTTCTCATGATGATTTATAATTAAATATGCAAACATCCTTTTTGTGATGGAAAACCCTTAACTAGGTTCACATAGTATACATCGTGGTTCATCATGCATTTTAGAGAATCACTATAAACTTAAAAGTAAAACCATGTAGAAAATATGCCGTCAGTTTATATCATGTCATGCAATAATAAGTTATTTTATACTTAATAACGTTCCCATGACCTCCCTGTAATCTGACAGGGTTTCCCCTTAATAATCATGTAAGTTTTACACCTTACAATCTCCAAAACTTAAAATGAAAGAGACAACAATAGGTGTATCACCCTACCTTTTGTTAAGAAAATTGCCGCCGATGCCTCGCTGAATCGTCGCCGAGCCGCCACTAGCTACTTCCCTTTCTCCCTTCTTCTTCTTCTTCTTCTTTTTCCCTCTCTTTCTCTTTCCGTCCCTCTCTTCTTCCCCTACCCCCCTTTTTATAGAAGGTAGGGTGGTGGAGAGGGGAGAGAAATTGTGGTGGAAAGAAGTTCCACTTATCAAGAAAAGAGTGGAAGGAAAAGGTGTGGTGGAGGAGAGGGATAAGTGGCGTCAAGAGAAGGGCGGAGAAGGTGGTGGAAGAAAGTGGAAGGGTGAGGTGGCCCGATGAGGTGGCAGGAGGTAACTTAAGGATTAAGTAATTGCTATTAGACCCATTATTTTTAAATGATTATATATATATCTCTATTTCTTTACTAAGTAATCAATAATAGTCTTGATTGTTTAAAGGTACTTCTAAGAACTTAAATTTTTTTACTTAAGGCCCTATAAAAATAATCTATGAATTGTAAACCCTAAACTTTTAATAATTGTGTTTATACTTTTTAGGAATTTATAAATGTCCTTAAATTTTTGTGGGGTCTTATAGCTTTCTTGTTCTCTGCAATAAAAAAAAAAGATTTATGACATGCGGTTTTTCGAAAAGATTATTTGATGTATTTGCTTATTAGATGCAAAAAATGAATGTTACATTCTCATTAAAATGAACTATACGTTTGTATTTGTTCCGTCCTTTCTTGAAAAATGGTAAAAGTGCTTCCTTGTAGAAAACTTTTCAACCGATCATCTTATCAACTTTTCAACTGACCATCTTATCAACTTGTAGGTTTTGTCCTGAAGTGTACATTGGTGAAAAAGGGCATCAAATCAAAACTTGTCATGGTTTCAAGCGCATTATCAAAAACCAGGCACACCATTGGATTGATGGCCAATTGAATGACATCCTTGTCCCCGTGGAAGCCTTCCATCTGCGCAAGATGTTTCAAGATGTCATTAAGCATGAAGACAGATTTGACTTTGATCGTGTCCCAGCAATTGTTGAGCTCTGCTCTCAGGCAGCAGCTGACATCTCTCATGAGGATTTGTTTCAAGACAAACAGATGCCTGTGGATGACATACCAAATCTTGGTGGCTGTAATGTTTCATCTCTGTCAGAGGAGCAAGTCAAGAAAGTGGCTGAGAGAACTCTGGAAGCATGGGAGAGACTCAGATCAGGAGTTGAAAGGTTGTTACTTGTTTATCCAGCTAAAGTTTGCAAGTATTGCTCAGAAGTCCATATTGGCCCTTCTGGGCACAAGGCCAGGCTCTGTGGGGTGTTTAAGTTTGAGAAATGGAGGGGTTCTCATTTTTGGCAGAAGGCTGAGGTGGACAATTTAGTTCCCCCAAAGATTGTTTGGCACCGTAGGCCTCATGATCCTCCCATTCTTGTGGATAGTGGTCGGGGTTTCTATGGGCATGCACCAGCTGTGGTAGAGCTTTGTATGCAAGCTGGTGCTATCGTGCCAAAGAAATATTTCTGTTGGATGAAATTGAACGGTTTGTCACAAGGAACCCTCCACGTGCAGAATTCTAGGAATACAGTGCCAAGTAATTTGGTGTCTTCAGTAGCTACATGAGGTGGCAATTCACTAGACAAAGTAGCCGTCCTCTGAAATCGAGGAGTGTCGTATCTGGTTTGTACACTCTGCATGATATCTTCCTAGATATTCGATTGGCTTTGAGAGGGGGAGGGGTGAAAGCTTAATAAGAGAGCGGAGGGCATCCAAAAGAATGAACAGAGGTGGGCTCTACGGCCAAAATATGTCATCCTGCAGATCACAAGGGCTTTGTGCTAATGCTAGACAGGAGGAAACAAAGGTGCTGGTTCACCTCTCGGGTTTCTGATAGGTTGTTACTTCCAAAGGCCTATAGATTGTCTAACATCAAGGTGGGGAGCAGATCTATCATAAGAGCTGCAAAATCCTGAAGCCTTATATGACCTTTGGTATTCAAATACTATGGTCTATAAGAATTGTATTAGTACAAGCCAAATTGAATCTTTATTGTTTGTGTTGGCTAAGAATGTGCTCCATGTTTATTTTTTATTGTGAACCTGGAGGAGTCTGTGTGTTATGTACGGAAAGAAAATGCATCCAAGGAATGAAGTATACAATCAGATCTGACCCTACACACCCCCTTCCCTCTATCTGTGTGTGTGTGTGTGTGTGAAGACTTTTTTGGCGATCTCTTCCTCTACAGGTGCAAGAAGAGGTCCAGGTGAGCCCCCTGGCAAGAACAGGTTCCAGATCAGCATCTTCTGCAAGCACAACAGAGGAAGGTTGCAGTGCCTTTAAGAACGCTAAGACAGAGGACCTCTTCTTCTTTGACAGGTGTTACTCCACCATTCTATCATTCCCTTCATTCTTTTCTCTTGTACAACTTGCACATCAATGTGCGAAGGTGTGCTCTGTTTATCACATAGGTTTTTAGATGCTTCCTTTCCTGCTTGCTATTTCAGCTATTGGCTGCGAAACCACCGGTAGCATTTTTTGTGTCCCTCTTGCTCTCTATATCCTGCATCTCTGCTGAATGAATGATTTTTTTTGAGCAGTTATATTTTAGGTAGGTGGATAGATAGATAATTGAAGTGCTCTATGCTTCATTGTTTATGTTCTTTCCTCAGTGTAGAATATGCAATTTCTCTTCTTTTTTCTCCCTTCCTCTTCTCCCTTGGCTGGTTCATAGATTATTGTTGGGAGCTTGTGCTTGTGTAGGTAAAAGTTGGTATTTTATCAGCTGCGCTTGTAACATTGCAGCTCATATTTTGTAAGTTCTGAACTTATTAACTTCCTCTTAAATTTTTGGGTGGCCTTAGAGAAGCATGAATTTTATGGTTAAGCAAGGCTGTATAGCTAGGGGAGCCATCTTTCTTGAGCCTCGTTTTGTTGATTTTGCTTGATATCGGATGAGCCTACAATTGAGGGTGTTCATCAGTCTATGCTATCCTATGGAAAGGACTTTTCAGTAAACAAAGTATGAAAGGTTCTCAAGATGCTTTATGATGCAGTATGTAGTCAGTGGGGAGTAAAGGGAGAAAGAAGAGATTACTAAGGCAAGTTACCTTGATAGGAATGGTGGAAATTGGGCCATCCTTTCTTGCAAATTGCTGAGTTAGCTTTATAGAAGTGGTAGAAATTTCTGCACTCAGCCAATATTTATCCATCTCATCTTTTTTTCATTGTAAGCATTCCAAAGTTTTTGTGCATGATTTTGTTTTGTGATGCGTAAAAATTATTTTCATTTTAAGTTGGGCACAAGACAAGATATATAGATCTGGCGGTTAAGCATGGATCGGATCTTCTAAACATTTAGCAAGAGCTATATTTTGTTGAGCTTCCATGGAGCCGGTGGTTAGTATGGAATCTCTTTGCGCTGTTGTGATTCAGAAAATATGATTGGATGGATAAATGGGATCATTGAGATGCCAGGAAGGTTCCACTGTTAGGTTTCAGACATCAGGAACATAGTGAGTATGATTGGGGAAATCAACATCAAGCAGCAACTAAGACGCACCAATGGTGTAGACACTGGTTAGTAGCTCAGGCTCTTGAAGGAGAAATCTGATCATATGTGGACTGATCACCTTCCATAGGAGATACTCAACCTCAACAACGCTGATCTGAAGTATTTAAGGATCATCGATCAGAGAGCCTTCTTCAGCTGTAACAAAAAGAGTTTAAAACTTTGAATATCTACACTTTTTTAATGTAACTTATAAGAGTGAGATCTGTAGTAAAGTGAGGCAACAGCTGTTCAATTAGAAAATGAAAGTGACATACTATGCCCCATCCTTGTGCACACAACACAAAACTCTCATTTCCAATGATATTTTGAAGCCACCACTTTGGTCTAGCACGCTGCCATCTAATGCTTTTAACAGCTGAACCCTAAACATTTATTAGAATGTTCTAGCTGCTAGCAGGAAAACCTTGTCAAATTATTGAAAACAAAAGCAATGTTAGCCTGGAAAACCTTGTTCAATTTTTCTTGACATTATCGAAAACAAAAGCAATGTTGTCGCAAAGTCTTGACATTATACCAGTTGATAGAGCATACAAAGATCCAACTCTGGAAAGTGGGGCTCATTTAAAATCAATGCTGAATTCTTAATCACAACGTGTAGAAATTTAAGAAGCAAATGTGTGAATTCCAGTAAATGGGCATAGTACTGGGTTTTGATTCATTTAATCTTGTAGGGGATGCAATTAAGTTCTTATTAATTTGGTGGATTACTTCTTGTACGAAGATGTTTCAAGTAAATTCTGATGCTTTTAATGTGTGGGCATTCCTTTGTAATCATGAGCTTTCTTTTGATCATTTAGTTTGAATAAAAACCTTTTTTTATATAGAAAAGGGGGACATGTCCCCACATAATTGAAGGCCACTAGACCTGGAGTATCAGATACCGCCCCGTCACAACTCCGTGGCGTGCACGAGCAAATGGGAGAAAGTAGAACAGCTACCCGCCCCAAACTGCTGGAAATAGAACAGCTAGCAGGTGGTCAGATTGATCATTAAATTGTCGCCGTCAATCTGTGGTTTTTCTGTGGAGTAATTGTGTGCTCCATCATTCGTGATTTTGCATTGAAGGTTAATGGTGGTGTTATAGAGAGTAAGTCATCAGATCATTTTGGATCATGGCAGTCTTGCATTTGTATGGTTGTTTTGGCCTCATAAAAATTTCAGCAGAACTTTTGCTGAGTTCTTTATGGGAGTCTTATACTTTTGTTGTTATAAAATGTTAGGAGCAATTTCATATTTACTACTCTTGGATGTGAAAGTTGAAACCGTTTGGGGAAATGTTAGGGGTATTTCTAACCTCACTCTTTCCATCTCTTTCATTCACATTTCAGAGGCCCATAAACCAGCTGTAGCACCTTCACCAGTGGTGTTATACTCGGAAAAAGGCCTGCAAGTTAAAGAGCAAGGCAATCATCCTACTGGATAGGGGAAAAAAAAAAAAGAGAGAAGCTGTGGCATCTCCACCGGTGGTGCTACACTTGAAAGAAGGCCTACCAGTTACAGGCCTGTCTCATACAAACTAGCTGCAGCACCTCCACCAGCTGAAGCTGAGTCTCTTTCTGTGCCTTATAAGTATTTGCATGACAGAGCATAATATAGTATGTTGAAAGAGAGATACACTCCCTGCGAACAGGTAATTAATGTGTGTAATGGCAGGAAATTAAAGGGTGCACGTTAAAGAGATCATGTCATTCACTTCTATCACAAGAGTGTCATAAAGGGCAGTAGTGAACTGAAGAAATTTATTACAAGGTGATAAAGGGCAGTACTAAACTGAGGAAATTGATGACAAGGTGATAACAACTATGTTTTCTATTGATCAAGAGGGTTAGCAACATCAAACTGGTGTCATTGGCTCTAAATTTGAAATAAAAAAGTAACTCTTCGAACATCTCTACCTCTTCTCTCTCTCCCATCGCACATAACCTTCTCCTTCCTCCTTTCTTTCTCTCTCTTATTCTCTCCCTGCACACACATCTCTTTCTCTTCTCTTTTATCTCCTTCTTCCCCCCTCTCAGCGTGAGACTCTTCTGCTTTATCCCTTCTTTTCTTCCCTAACACCAAAACCATTGGCACTTGAGGAAGTGGAGGATCCCCATGCATGTGAGAGTCCATGCATGCTGAAGCCCCTCGTTTCCTGTTGCACATCTGGCAGAGGACGACCTGCTGGTGTTGGGGAGGAGTTTCTGAGACATTTCTTGTTCTAGTTATTCTTGATCTTTTTCTTTATTGTAATGAATAATATTTTAATAGATTTGAATTAGTTACTATTTAGTGTACTTTGATCTCTTTTCCTATTTAGTTATTTTTATGTGTGTTTAGTATTGTTTCACTTCGTTCTCAGTTTACGTAAAATACTATTCATTTCCCTTTTCATCTTCCAAATTCTCTCTATGTAAGTTCTTTGAAGTTCTAAAATAGGTAGGTTAACATCTGGGAGCATCAAGTTATTTTGCTTTTGTAACTTTAATTAGGACTCTTGAAATGGTTAATTCCAAGTATCTTAATTTTTGTAGGCATTAAATACATTGAAGATTGATTTAAAAATATAAAAAAATCAATAAAATAAAAAAATATTTGATGAATATTTGTTGGGGTATGTGGTTTTGCTCCAGTTGGAGGAGGCCACAACCCATTCGCACCATATGTACATCGCATGTACAGTCCTCATCAAATGCTTTTTGTCTCATACTTTTTTAATTTTTCCACATTCACATGTACCCCTTGCATGTTTGTACAATGCATTGGTTTTCAGATTTGTTGCTTTATCTTTTAGGATTAGAAACTTTTATTCTTGTTATCAATGTAGGAGCATTATTATCTGTTTTTTAGATTTGAGTGTGTTAGTGTTTATTTCATTAGTACATTAATTTTAATTTACAGAAGTTCATTATTTTATGTTAGTTTTGTTTGAAGATTGTTAAGTTGTCAATTTCTTTAGAGAATTTTAGTTGTCTTCAAAGTGCATGTAGGTTTCAAGTAGTTTAGGAATAATTTTACAGCATAACAAATTTTTTTTTTTAACTTTAAGTTTTATTTTCTTTATTTTTTAAACTAAGCAAAATTTAAAAAGATTTCTTGCATCATAGTTTAAATATGATCTAATCAAATCAAGGTTTTCAAAGCTTAGATCAAACTTGACTTCTCTGTGGATTCGACCTAGTCTCACCATCGTACTATATTCTCTATTTTTGTTGCGAGCCCAGTGTTATTTTAGATTGGTATTCGGATGTGTTAAGGACACACATTACGAGCACACCAAGCATAAATGGTGTTGGTTGTGCATTTTGAACAGTTTAGAATTATATCTATAATTTATAGGTATTTTTAAGGTATCAATTTGTATATAATATATTTTTTATTCTTTTCTTTAAGCTTTATATGATGAATTTTATCGCTGTATAGGAAATTATAGATCGACTGTGCTCACCGTAAAAATTCTTATATGGCAACAATTAGTGCTGTCTTATATTTAGGGTTGATTGTTCTCCTTTTTTTGTCAGCGTTGTATTATATTGATAGTTAGTTTTCCTACGCCTGTAAAAGTGATTATTTAGGGACCTCTTGTTGCCATAAGAACTGAAGTAATTATTTTATGATGATGACCCTTCTTTTGTCGCTGCAGAAGAAATATCGAAAAAACTAAGATTTAAAATCTTTCGGTTGAGAGAGACAAAAAAAGGAAAACCCTAGTTAGCCTTCCCCCAGCCGCCCCCCATTAAAGGGAAAGACATGGAGGTGTAGCTTGGCATTTATCTCAATGGAAATGCCCCGTAAATATTGTTTGAAAGTATTGTTTATTAAAATCCTTTTAATTTATTAAATAGATCTGCACATGTACACCATTAACTTGATGTGGTTTTTTATTAGAAGTATGTTTGGACTCGCAAAGATTTTTAGTCCAATTATTTTGGGGGAGGACAATAGATCTTAGAAGCCATTTCTATAATTTTGTGTTGTATTTAACATGACTCCAATTAGAAGTACCTTGGCCTTCCACAAAAGCATCCCAACTACCATGAGGGAAGGACAGAAGGCCTTGGAAGGCGTTTAACAGGTTTTTAGCTGTTTCTTGACTTCCAATGAAAAGTGCTAAACAAAAGTTTTTAAAAATAAGATAAAAATAGAGACGTTAGAAAAGATTTGACTTACCTTCCTACTCAAAATATATTATAATTCTCACTCAATCACTTTTACAGTGAAAATAGACTTTCGTCATATTTGACTAGATGATTACATTAGATGAATAATTTTTCTTGACTTTTGTCTACTCCATGCTTAGTGATTGAACTCGCCATCTAATCCAATCGCATAAATCTAGTATGAGATTTTAAAATTGTAAGGTCAAATTAAGTTCGCATAAACCTAGTCTGGGATTTTAAAATTGTGAGATCAGATTAAGTTACATCCTGAGTCAGCTTATATGCTAAATCTAGAGATATATTAGAGTTAAATGTTGATATATCAACCAGAGCCAAAGTCACTTTTATTTTGACTTTTAGCAAATAACGTCCTAAAGAAGCTCATATTTGTAGACAACTCTCTTTAATTAGGGTGTGTTTGTTTCAGCTACTCCTCTCAGATTATAAGGATCAAGGTAGAATAAATGAGAGAAAATCTGAAATAAGATTGAATGTAAACGAATAAGATTTTAGAATAATGATTACACTTTTGACGCCGGAAGTGCAAAACAGATGACATTTTCTCATTCTCTCTCACACTGTATCCTAGATCCTCTTATTATTAATAAAAGGAGGATTTCAGCAAAATTTACTGACTTTTTTTAAAATCTAAAAAGAGTAGCTAAAACAAATGCATCTACGCAGAAAATCCTCTATTTAACCATTGTTATATAAAGAACCTTCAATCACGACGTACAAAATCTTTCGTAGAATATGTATACGTAAAATAATAATAAAAAAAATCCTATATAATAATTACACATGTAAACAATTCTTTATTGTCTAAGTCTACCGTTAGTCACCATCATTTACAAATCAAGATTCATTTTAAAATGAAAAATAAGAGATTTTAGACATATGTGTACAATATGAAAAAACTTTTAATTTATACCAAATTCTTTATAAAATTATTGGCCGAAGACTCTTTATTCTATAAAACATCAAACTAGAAGCTGTTGGTACTTTGGCCCTCGACGCCGTGGGAGGAGCCATTAAGGGTGTGCACGGTTCGGGTTAGTTTTGGAAGAAATTTCTCCAACTCGAACCGAACCGAACTGACACTTGAAATCGAACCGAACTGAACCAAATTTATTCAGTTCAAACTGAAATTTTATATTTTATTTATATTAAATATATATTTAACATTAAAATTAAATTTTAAAAATATTTATTTATATATAAATATATATATGATATTAAAATATTAAAATATTTATATGCATAATATTAATATAAAATATCTATTTACTTAAAAAATAAATTTGATTTCACAACTTTGTGAAATCGAGTCAAATCAAACTGACCCCAAACCGAACCGAACCGAACCAATTCACTCGGTTCTGTTCTATTTTTTGGGTTTGAACCGAATTGTGCACAGGCCTAAGAGCTATGGGCATTCTATATCCCTACTTTGAGTAGGTTTCGCGTCGAGCGAGATCTTTTGATTACGTACCCTCGGACGTGTGAGAGGAGTCACACGGGGGCGCAGAAAAGGACGGCCCAGAGGATTCCGTTCCGTTCCGTTTCCTTGCTAGTACTCTTCGATGCGTCCGTTCCACGCAATTTAGGGAATCGACGGCGGTGCCGGGAGGTTAACCCGACGCACACGCCAGGTCCGCCGGTGAAGGGGCGGTGGCGTTTACGGGGTGACGTCATCAGGAGAAGGGGAGTTCCCCTCGGAGTTCTTAAAAGTATATCAGCTGCTGAGTGGTGTAGAGTCGAAGAAGTTGTCCTCTCCTTTTCTCCGTTGTTGTTGGTCTTGGCTTTAGTAGGGAGGCGGCTGCAAGGGGATTCCTTCTCGTGTGTTGGCTCCTTGTGTTAGACCAAGGTAGTCTCCTTTTTATTTTTTTCTTTTTCTAATCCTTGCTTCCGGTGGTAGGCATGCTTAATTTTCTGGTTTGACGTTTTAGGAGTTCTTCGTGTTTAGCTTGCTTATTGTCTGGTTTTTGGGGGTTTTCCCTGTTAAAGGCGCGATTTTTATGCATATATGAATCTCTTCTCCTCTCTCCCCTGGTCTCCCTGTGTGTTCTTGTTCCAGTCTATGTTTTGTTGATTTCGTGATGACCCAAGAATGGAAAAGGAGCAAACTAGGTCAGCTCGGTCTATTGTAACAGCACAAATCGCTGCAACTGATTCCGTCGCGGTTTGTCTGGCCTGTATCTAGTGAAATTGTGATGTTTATAGCTGTTCGATTATGCCGTGTTCCATTATGCCACTGGGAGTTTGATCAGTATGTGCTTCCATGTGACAAATTTCTTGGCCACAAGTATGCCTAATGCTTAATTATAAGCTCCTCTTGGGTCGCTCATGCTTTCACGAACCATACTCCTCGTGCTTTTTTCACTTAATGCACTGTTTAGTTTTTCTTGGGCTGATTGTTTTACTTTGAAATTAAGTACCATGGGATGAGCATGTGCCCTGAATTGCTTATTGGAGTATTGCTTTGAATTTCTCTTTTTTTGCTGATTTTGGGAATATATCTCATTTACTCTATTGATTCTATCTCTAGGAGTAGTAAAACTAACTACTTTTTGTTCCGTCTCTTTGATGCCTGGCAGCCAAGAGTTCATGTCTGAGCTCGACGTTCAGATCCCCTCTGCCTTTGGTAAGTTTGTTGTAGGAAACAATTTGATTACTTTGGCCTTTAGAGTTTTAGGCAGTCCTTGGTGCGGCTTCCAATTGGAAGCATGTTTGGGCTTCCACCTAGTTATTTTGAAGGAATAAAAATGGAAGCTACTTATGTAGTTTTGTTGTTCTTTGGCTGACATCCAAAAGGTTTGAGTTGGTCCTTCCTAGATTGGGTTTGAGTTTTGTAACCATCCAAAATTTGTTGTAGCCACTCTCATTCGACAATTTTCATGTCGAAAGTGGAGGTCAAAGTGGCCTTAACTACAAAGTTTTGCCAAACATGCCCTTCACGAAATTCTGTTGTGTTAATTGGGTGTTACTTTTTTTTTTTTTTTTTTTTTTTTTTTTAATGCAGATCCATTTGCTGATGCAAACGCTGGGGACTCTGCTGTGGGTACAAAAGAGTATGTGCATGTGCGGGTCCAGCAGAGGAACGGCCGGAAGTGCTTGACCACAGTGCAGGGACTGAAGAAAGAGTTCAGCTACAACAAGATCTTGAAGGACCTTAAAAAGGATTTTTGCTGCAATGGTACCGTTGTTCAGGACCCTGAGTTGGGCCAGGTATGGAATAAGGAAATGCTTCTTTGTAGGCATCATATATATGTAATGATTTTTGTTATGTAATGTTGGTGGAGAATTATGTGGTGCAAATTATGTCATGCTGTCAATTTTTTTTGCAAGAAAACACTGACCATCCTATGGGACGTAGTGTTGGACAAAAGGACAAGTAGTCAATGAATAATAGGAGCTTTACTCAGCAAATCATCTAGCCTTTTGGATGAATGGGACTAGATTTGAATGACAACAGCACTGTTTA
The DNA here is from genome assembly GCA_030544215.1 of Zantedeschia hybrid cultivar. Taxonomy (NCBI): domain Eukaryota; kingdom Viridiplantae; phylum Streptophyta; class Magnoliopsida; order Alismatales; family Araceae; genus Zantedeschia; species Zantedeschia hybrid cultivar. The sequence goes on from JARZZO010000009.1 coordinate 51,976,452, forward strand.
CCATGGAACAGTAAGGGTTTTACTCAATATTTTGTCCCAGATAACAATGACAGTTTTCAGAGGCAATGATTAGACAGATGTTTTTGACATTAAGACATGTGAGATTGGATGGTTGGATGTTTTTGGATCAAAACGTGTTATAGGTGGTCAAAATGCTCCAAGGAATGGGGAACTGTTCGTACAATCTCATTGGCACCATTTCATGGCCCTTTTGTTGTTATGTCTTGTGTTGCTGCTTAACAAGGTATGTTGCAGGTAATTCAGCTGCAAGGGGATCAGAGGAAGAATGTATCCACTTTCCTTGTTCAGGTACTAACTGATCTCTTGCTTATATCCTGTGAATTCTTCAGTGGCATCCAAGTTAATATTGGAAATATTTCATGGTTGAATCATTTTGTTCATCGTCATGCAGCTTCGTTTGCCTCTTCTTCCATTTGTATGCTTGATACAGAGTAAGTTTAATGGCGTGTTCTGGTTTTTGTTTGTCAGGCTGGCATTGTGAAGAAGGAGCATATCAAAATTCATGGATTTTAAGGATAGTGCATTGCTTCTCATGCGTGTGTATGTTGAAGAAGAAATAAGTTGTGGGAAGTTGCACTTTTGGTCAAGGGGGAAGAGTCGTAGGTCAGTTGGTGTATGCTATATGCTTTACCTTGGGGTTCTAGTTTACTTGCAAACCATGTGCCCTAGGGTGTTTTCTTCCTGAATGTTATACTACTGCTTGATGCCCTTTGTTGAAGACTTGAAGCTTTTACCGAGAGCTTAATTTGCTATGGTTTGCTTAATATATGTTGTTCTTTTTAAAGATGAGGGTTTGAGTTAAGATATACCATGACTTAGAGGGTATGTGTATCTTTATGGGCATTTTGGTGCAATATCTTTTTATAAGTCCAGGGCATCTATTCTTCTACCAGTCCTTGCTCTGTAGACTGGTACTTTGTTTCGTGATTTTTTTTTTTTTTACAACCCCCCCCCCCCCCCGCTCAAAGCGTGCTTTTATGAGAGGATGTGAGGTTTCTCAAATCTGTGCTTACGTGCTTCTGACAAGAATGAACCTCCAGCTTCTTGTAGACAGATCATATGGTGTCCATCGGCTGGTGTTTGTTCATTAACCTTTTAAGACGTCCTAAGGTGGTGTTTGGTAGCACTCGAGTCTATTATCTGAAATCTTATTTTTATCTCTAATATCTAACCTTGCGAACAAAAAAAGTGCTGAAAATAATTAAGAGTTCAGATTGTTTCTTGTTTGATAAATAAACTTAACCCGCATTTGAATGTGGATTCTTTTTAAATTATATTTTTTTTGTAACATGTAGAGGTCGCCCAAAGGCAGCCCGTTTATCTAAAATTACCTTTCAAACCTAGAAGTAGATATAATTGTAGAAAAACCTTGCTTTTTAACGTCTATCGATTCTACCCATTGGATGTATCAAGGCTGTGAGACCTGAGCTCAGCCTATTCTAAAAAAATTACATAAAAACTCTAGAAATAAATATAATTGCAAAAAAACTTGCTTTTTGACATCTGTCCGTTGGAGATATCAAGACTGTGAGACTTGAGCTCGGCCTGTTTATAAAACATTACACAAAAATTCTAAAAATAAATATAATAGCAAAAAAAACTTGCTTTTCAACATCCACTTTTTTTAATATACTTTCAACACAAAAAATGTATTTATAACACCTGCTAGCAATGCAAAAAATGGTGCCCATATTCTTATCTCTTTTTTTCCCCTCATGTCACAAACGAACAGTTTGATCTTTCTAATTGCCACTCACTCATGTTCTGATCGTCACCAAGACATTGGACAAAATAAAGGAACACCAGCTATACCATTAAATAATTTCACAGTAGACACAAGATCAATCGTACCGGTCCACAAATAAATATACAAAAATACATATCCCAGAATAAAATAGTTTGAACAAACTCACACTTTCTTAACTAGATGTATATAGTCATTTTTAAAAATTACATATCTCAAAATAAAATGATATAGTCTAAACATCCTCGTGCCTCAGCTTAATGGCCTTCTTGGTGACTTCATAGGCTCATAGCTTCCATTCCTCACGGACTTGGTACTGCAAACGGCAAAATATATCCTAAGATGCTCGTATCCAACAAAAAATGATGAACCCAGTGAGAACAAAATGTGCATATTAGTGCCGTACGAAAAAAGAAAGAAAATGTCACTGCCTGGTTGTTAACAGATAGCAACTATGATTTGGGTGGAAAAAGCAAGGTAGATTTTTGTTCTGCCCTATGCTTCCACAAGGAATGGCAAAAGACTGAATCTAGCTTCACTTTTATGCCAAAAGTGGACAAAATATTCCTTCATTCCTGCCATGATTTTTGAAACCTTATCCAACCTGGACCACATATTCCCAGCAGAAAATTTGCAATCAGAAACAGTGATTAAGGGATGCATATACAGCTACATACATACGAGAGCCAACAAGAGCTCACAGCCAATTATAAGGAATAATTTTCTTCTATTTTTATTCTTCCGAATTCAAGACCGGTGTTGAGAAATACATTGTCCAAGTTGTCTCCCTCCAAAATTAAAAAAAAACCTATAGCAACAACCAACAAGGTATAATTCTAGGTACAAGAAAAATGATACTGCCATCCTCCTGGAGCAGCCAAATGCAAGTTCCCCAATGTCTGGGTAACTCTCAATTTGTGAGCCAGCACTCATACATTGTTGCAGGAGTATACCGATGTAGCTACAGGTAGCTGCTAATAGAAGTAGGAGCACTGAACTCAACCATCCTTCTTCTGATAGCGCATAAGGAAATGATAAGATACCCACTCCTGAGAAATATTAGAGAAATGGAGTGAGGAGAATATATGTAGGTCAAAGTAATAAGGAAACATAATATGATTAGCTCCTTCAACTTGAAAAAGATCAATAACTCTAGTTATGTCTTCAAATTTCATAAGACAACTCCCAAAGTGAAGCAAGAAGCTCACATATATAGAAGAAGTCAAGAAAGGATTTAGAAGCTGGGGTGGAACAAGCAAAGCACACTTGTAGAACACAGTACAGCGGATAGCTGTATGCTGCGTTCGGAAAAGATGAATCGCTCCTGAAAAAGAATCTATTGATTCTCCCCCAATTGGTTGGATCGTAGGTGCGATGATTTACTTCATGGGTGAGGTCTCTGGTTCAAGTAGTCATCAAAATGATTGTAAAAGGGCACAGATATAGCAAGCTATAATGTTCTCATGTCTGCTAAGATTTTGACATCATGTGTATATCTAGTGACCCAAATTTAACATAGTTAAGATCATCAATAAATAAAAGGAACAGAAGTGGTACAATTAAACACAAGAGTCAAATTTTTCGAGCAGAAAATATAGGGACAACTAAAAATACAAATCTACAAAAAACCAAATGATAGTAATGTCATGCATTTTACTCTCAACATGTTCAGTACAAGAAGGATGGAGAAATGATTCAAACAATTCAAATGCCGCTCTCAGAGGAAGTTGGATCTTACCAAAAACGAGATGTACCAAAACTGTCCAGTTGTTATTGTCCATTGTGGAGGAAGTGTGAGATGACTGGGCTTGTGACATGGAGACTACTCCAAAAAGCAACAGTGCCACAACTACTACTCACCTGAAGAAACGCCATAAGCATGCAATGGCTCTTATGTTTTCATTTCATAAATTTTCACAGTTATGTCATTTTACGTCAAAGCTTTTGTTTTCCATCTTACAAATTATTCTGTAATCCTAAATTATTTTGCACAAACAAGTTCCTTGAGGAAAAAGGCCACAAAAGAAATTATCTCCAAAAGTTTTAAGGGAAAGGGGGTTGGGAGGGATACGTGATGTATACCCTCTTGTAGAGAAAATGGCCGATTAGAGTTCTTTTAAACATACTTGCCCATGTGTTGATATGAACCCTTGGTGATATGTATGCCATCAACGTCATCCTCTATCATACATAAGTTAACGACCATTAACCAAACATTTGTTAACTGCTAATCCGAGTTTGTAAATGTCAAAGTTGCTCAACACTAAATGGATTTGTGGCTGCTTCCCTCAAACCCGTCCCAACCAGCAACCACTGATGTTGCTATTCTCAGGAATCTCCTTGCCTATTCTATTTTTTTTAAAGCAACACAACTGCATTGTGTAGAACATACAAATGACGGATTTCTAAAATTTCTAAAGATAAGCTCAACAAGATGGAAAGGGAGACAGAAAAAATAAAATTGATCTACAATGCTATAAGATGGATTTCTGAGAAGAGTAAAAGATATATCTTACACGGTCACTTCAAAAGACTGAATTTTTTACGTCTAAAGAACATATAAATGTACTTAATCTGCCCCTACGGTTAAAGGAGGAGTAGAGAGAGTGATATCTAAATCTTAGGTAGATCTAGATCTCGATCTTCTAGATCTAGATCGACATAGCATACAAAGATAGAGGGAGAGAGAGAGAGAGAGAGATCCATCTTGGAGATTATGTGCAGTGAAGAACTATGAGAACTAGGTCAAGATGGGGAGAGAGAGAGAGATCCATTATTTAGATCACATCGACAAGAAGAAGGGCAAGGAGATCGCGTCGATGCAACCTGCGTGCCAAGCAGGGAAGAGAGGAGAGGACCACGCCAGCTACTTGCCGAGGCAGCTCACTTGCCGAGCAGAGGAGAGAAGAGAGGAGCAGCTCACTGAGAGCCTACGTGTGACGAGAGGAGAACTGAAGTGTGCGGAGATGCAGCGGCATTGCGAGGAGGGTCGTAGGGCACCGAGTAGACGAGAGGAGTGCACGGAGATGAGGCGGCGTCGCGAGAAGCATCGGAGCTGGGGCTCCAGATATATGAAAAATAAAAATTCAGAGGAGTTTCAGATTTACATAGATTTAGTCATTCAATCAAACGGTCTAAAATTTTAAACATTTGACCGCTTTAGATATCAGAGGTCCATTAACGGTTATCAAACGGTACTTAAATCTTGATTTCTTTTAAGGTTTCACTGTGGCTATCAGATCTCAGAGCCAACAATTCTTTTGGGTTTTGGCTGTTATCTAGGTAGTGTTTAATTCTAACTAAGGAGGCTATCGTGTTTTGTCCCACCTCTGGTGTAAAACGGTTTTCTGCCTGTGCACTATTCGGCTAGAGTTACCGTGGAGAGGGAAGACTATTTTTGTCTTCAAACTAGAAATCGGTTTTTTTGTGGGAAACTTGCAATGGTCTTGCCCACAAATCTGCATTCAGCTGTTATGGAACTTGAGAAAATGGTAAATTCAGAGTCGTCGCAAATTTCGAAAAGATCAATATTTTTGGGGGCCCTGCAATGATTCAATTCTCCGTATCCAAGAGATGTTCCAACTTGTATTGTTCATGCTCAATTTGCTTCTTCGCAAGCATATGGTCGTACATTCTGTATAGCCTGGAAGAGGAAAACTTGTGAGATGCGGGAAGGTGTTGGGATTAGGGGTCAAATATATACTTCATCCTTATCTTTATCTTTTACGTAATATGTATATCTTTATTCTTATCTTTTAAGAAATATGTGTATCTTTATCTTTTAAAATTATCGGAAATAGACATATTTCTAAGTAGTTCTCAATTATGAGAACTACTTAGAAATATGTTTTTTCTAAGTAGTTCTCATAAATTTACTTACAAATCATGTGACATTTGTAAAAATGAATCTTGCAAACCGGTAAATGAGGGAGGGAAATGATTAAAATAATAGCATGGACAATAAGACATCTAATTATATAGATATAATTTGAAGTTTCATTTAAAAATGAGAATTTTAAATAAGATATAATCAATAGTTAAGATAAGTAAAAGAAAATAGACGGATATTCGGATAATCGGACTTGAAAAAAATGCATCTTTTTTTTTATCTTAAATAATTTAGATACGGATAATATCCTTATCCTTTAAATTGTATTTTTTTTATGACCTTTAAACTTCGGAAATAGATAGATAAACGAATTTTCAGATACCATTTACATCATAATTGAGAAGTTATCCCAAACGAGTAATCTTTACTGCGATACTCAGCTGCAATATTGTAACTGCAACTAAAGCTCGATCATGGAATCGGACGATTTTTTGCATTTTCAGATCTAAGTTTGAGTTTGACTTTTTGGCCAAAAAATCGAGCCAAACTCATAGCAGAGTTCAATGGTTCATGTGCAGCATGGCTGGGCAGTCTATTCTTTTTGGTCCGATTTATTTGCAAGAGTATTTGTTTGTGCATGAGCATAGTTAGTTTAATACGAATACAATATGGCAATAATAGGTACGCATATAATTCGTCCTTGTTTTTTTTTAAAGGTAGGGTCAAATATTCAGTCAAAAATTCACAGTTCAATAATTCGATACGGCATACGTATGGTGTATTGTAGGATCTCAAGATGTAGCTAACATATAACATTGATACAAGAATGTATCCTTAAATAAGATTAATTATGGCTAATTAAAATATAAAGAGCTACATGAAAAGAATCAATATTTCATCAGATGTAAATGTAACTCAAGTTACTACAAGGAAAAAGAGTTACTAAGATTTACGAAGATAATAACAATGATAAACAAATTTGGAAACAAAAATATCGACATACTCTTCTCATATTTCCTGACATCTTAAATTATTGCATATGAATCTTTCTGAATAGCAGAAGAGTAAAGTGGAAGTTTGCCATAGCAATCTAAAGCATGGACCTCAACTTAATATTCTCAATCACAAGCATCACCTCGGGGGAAGAAACGGCCAAAAACATCCATGAAAAAATAAATTAAGGCTTGATGGAGACAGATTAAAGAAATTTAAAAATTAAAAGAAAAAATAGAAGAGATAACACATGGAAAGAGATTGCCAGTCTTCTCTCTCCTAACAACGTATTATACGTATATAATATACGAACTTACTAACTATGGGCATGAGTAACGAGACATCTTTTGTTTTAATTAAGGAATTATTATTCTATATATAGGATAAGAAAACTAAATTAAATAAAAAATAAAACATATCAACATGGCATACCCAAATTCAGGTAAGATAAGTAGGCCATCTTATTCGACCTTTATCTTGCAAACAAACTATTTTCATCTCTCGCTGTTCTCACTGGCTTGTCCATATCTTCGTTACAACGTAACCTTCTCCAACCATGTACTGGTTGGAATCTGCAATGTTTGTCTGGGGCTTTTGGAAATGGCCACGGGAGACAAGAATTTTTTAGAAATTTGGTTTTGTGCATTGGTGCAGGAGTTGTCAAATATGTGATGATTATATTGGAAAATTAAAATGTCATCATTTGGGATTTAGAATTTTTAGATTTATATTTATACATTGATCATGCCCATCTTGAACGGTAACATGACAGTTGAAGACAAATTAAAATTTCCACTTAGAAAATTATTTTTCCCCAATCGAAAAGTTCCTTTTTTATGCTTTTCGAAGAAAAAGTTTTGACTGCGGACTTAAGTCTTTCTCTCTCCTAACAATGGGAGTAGATGATTGGGAAATCGATGCATTCCTGGTAGCCAAGCCAACCACAAGATCAAATCAAAGGTTTTTTTAGTCTGCAGTCCAAATAGCGGGTCAAAATTAATTTCCAGTCCATTGACTGAAAAAATTAATTTTAAGTCCAAAGAACAAAGTGTTACAAATTTTAGACCCGTTCTGTTACTTGCTGCCGTTTAGGACTGTTTAGAGAACCCAAAACCCCAAAATACCTTATCCTCGAAAGCCTAACGCTAAGTCCCGTGACCGACCCTTGATGCCCGCCCGTGACCCAAGAGGGAAAAATCTGCAGACGTGTTTCTGTTGAGCTTCTTCTCCTCTCCCATCTCCGTTCGTCATCACCTACAGCAAAGAAGATGAAGAAAAAGATGAAGAAGAAGAAAGCTTCCCCAGTTCGTCGTCTCCCAAGCGTTTAAGCTTCTTTCATTTCTTCTTCCCCTTAGATGCTTCTCTTCCATCTCACTTTGTTTACATCCTCGATGTTCCTTGAATGAACAGAAGACACTGACGGCGGCGACCACCAAGGTGCCGGCAGAGGTGACGAAGCCCAAGATCTACCTCCCTCCAAACGTTACCCTAATCGATTGAAAACTATTGGACTAGAGGTTAAATATATAATGAATTGGAAATTAAACTTGGAGTGTTCAGTAGGGCAATCTTGTTATTTAAGGGTGTTCAGATTAACGACCGCTAATGGGAAGGTGGCATTGGATCGAAAATTAAAAGATGCCAACAAGAAGGACCGGATATAATGAAATTTGGGATGGAGACCGGGAGTTAAACTTCATGTTACTTTTTGTATCTACTGTTCAGCGCCTTGTCTGGGCATCCGTGTTCCCGTCAGCTATTTCAGGCCCATGAGGGTGCTCGGTAGTTCTTAATTCCTATCTTACATTTGGCTCCAAACAAGTCACCCCGGTTGCTCCAAAGGAATGACGCGCTATAGCAGCACAAGCTTTTTCCTTATCCCTTTTCCTATTTTATTTAGGTCATGTTTGTTACTATCTTTCATTGGAGGTATTTTTGAGCTTTCACATAGTTCAACTTAATTATTTCAAAGGGAGAAACAGTCAGACTTTAAAGATTATTGGTATATTCTTTTGATTTTTTGCATATATATCCCTCAAAAATATCATATTTGCATATATACCTCTAAGTATCTCCTATCATCAAGAGTACCCCTGAAAATCTTGAGGAAGTTGCACTTATATCCCTCCGTCTAAAGATTTTGAATAGATATTCTTAAATTCATTAATATTTTGTATATATACTCCTTAATTCACTAAAAGTTTGCACATGTACCCCTGACACCTTCGATGTTATCATGATTTATAAAATCTTTTTGGCATATTTCGTTGAAATTCACGTTAGTTTGATGGAAGGGTATAAATGAAACATTTTAAAATTTTTGAAGGTATTCTTGATAATAGGAGAGAGTTGGGAGTATGTATGCAAATATGAAATTTTTGAGGGGTATGTGCAAAAAACCCCTTCTTTAAATTATTCTTGGCCTTCAATCCGAAGAGTTTTTTTTATCTAACTAACAATAAAGTTTGACTTGTGTATTTAATCTAGTTATGATAACTCCCACTCGCTTTTTTAATTTTTGAAAATAGAATTTAAAAGTTTTTTTTAGCAATTTTGTCAAACACGTCATTTTGCGATTTGTCTACATCTTGTCAATAGTAAACTATGATCAGGCCCTCACTAGGTAGACAATGCTCCATTTTCTTTCAAACATCACAAACGCATGATAGTTTTGAGAGAGTAATATTTATTGCAATGCCCTCATTGTTATAATGTGGGACACTGCAGTAAATGAATTTTTTTTTAAAACTTTTTTAAGGTCAGTCTCCATAGATCAGGTTGATTTGCGATCAGATGACCCAAAAGATTCTAAAAATAAAAAAATGTTATTGGACTCAACTCATTAATGACATTTTTTATTGTCCATTTTGGTACGATTTTTCATTTAATTTTTTTTTTGAATCCTCTGACCGGACCTGTATAGACATGCCGTGCATATGAGGAAGACTTTAAAATAATTTTTTTTTTTTTTTAACCTCCTGTGATGATCCATAATGCAGCAACAAGATCATTGCAGCAAGTATTACTTATTTTGAGAGAAGTATAGCTTGCATTGGCAAGTGGCTGAACTGGACATTGTACTCTTTTTTATTTGGATCTGCCTCTTCTTCTACATGGATTACAGTGATAATCCCCAAAATTTCACCTCTTCCCCTCTCTACAGGCTACAAGATCCCCTCACCCAACCCCCCAAGCACACTTCTTTAACAATATAATCCAAGTAAACAGAGTGGTCTCTGGCCACCATCTAATTAACTAACCTCCTTACCCATAAACAAACGAATTATAAATAAACAAATAGGATATGCCCCCACATGCACATGCAGGTGCCCAAGCAGCAGCTCTTTTGATACAACTTTGAGCTTCGTAAGTATACTTTAGAGAGAGAGAGAGCAGCTGGCCGGCGGTCACAGGGAGCACTCGGGCGGCAGCGTTGGGTACCTCTCGGTGTCCTTGCAGTAGTCGTAGATAACGAGGTTGCGGCCGACCCAGTCGAAGTCCTCCTGGTGCGAGGGGGAGAGCTGCCAGGCATCGTACTGATCCCACCAGTGCTGGTAGGTGGTGGCGACGCAGGCCGGGTAGGGGTCCTCCCACTGGCAGCCGTCGGCGGTGAAGTCCTTGTAGGTGGAGACGAAGGGGGCGTTCCTCCAGTCGGTCTTCTCCAGGCCTCCCCGCGTCGCCCAGTCGTCGGCGTTCCAGATGCTGGAGAACATCCACATGGGCTTCTCGTTGGGGAAGAAGTTGTTTGCCTCCTCCGTGTTCTTCAACACCCTTATGGGCACCCTGTCCACGAAGAACCTGCAGCAGGCCGGAAGATTCCATTGGTGGGTGATTAGCTTAATTTAAGTATAGGTGAGTACTGATAAAGCTTTAAGAGTGCAGGCTGTTAGAACAATTCAGAATCAACGGTAAAAGAAAAGGGAGCAGATCTCCAACTGCACATTTAGATCGGAGTCTAATAGTAGTGAGAGGAGAAGAGGACTAAATATTACAAAAAATTCTTCATATGAGATTGATAAATATCTAAGTCGTCTTTTTCTCAATACTGTTGGACTTCGATTGAAATGTGTACTAAAAAGATCTCTTCTCAAAAGAAAAATGCGTTTGAAGAGAAGACAAGATTAAGGAAGGAAAAGGGGGGATATGGATTGGTAGGTTTCGATAATACGTTAGAATGTTCAAACAACTCAAAGCCAGTTAACAGAGAGTGAAGATGTCTATAGTTAATGATATATTGCAATATTAATTTTGATACAGTTATTAATAATATTTAATGTTAAATAAGGAGTTTTAGTTAGCACTCCCCGCAATTTGCCATGTTTATGGACTAATCTCTTTGATCTTGATATACTTATTCATAAGCTTTTGCAATCTCAAATGATTCGATAATTAGTATTTCAGATCATGAATGGTTAGTGTAAAGTTTTGGAAAAATCTTCCTACAAAAGGGGTTTATCAAATAACATGTATTTACAAGGAGTTAAAAATTAATATCGAAATTAAGGGGGCTAACATGTGAATACAAAGAAGTGACATCTAAAAATCTCTCTTGTAAGTACTTGATCATGTTCCATTAACTATTAGATAAATCTATTAAAATGTCATAATTCAACCCAACCTTTGAGAGTCTCAAATTCTCTTTCCTCTGGCTCTTCCTGTATGCACCCCAGCTCTCTCCTTCCTCTCTCCCCTGATACTACTGTCCTCTACTGCATTCCTCTTACCTCAATTACAGCATTAATAGAATAATTTCGACAGGAAAATGATTAATTACTATCAAAATAACCAAACGACCAAGCATAAACTACAAGTTCTTCTTCCATATGATCATTATGCAACCAATGAGAGTGAGATTAAAAAAACTGACACACAGAGAGAAGTTAAGCTGTGATGGATCCATGCCAAAGGAAGACAAATTAATGTAGATCATGTGGAGGGGCCTCACGCGAGGGTGTGGTTGTTCCAGCGGACGGAGTAGGTATGGAAGTCGGCGGTGGGGTCGAACCAGAGCATGTGGCGCATCTCCCGGCCGCCCACACCGTTCTTGTAGACGTTCGTCTGGATGGTGTAGGGCTGCCCCGTGCGGTTGCCCAGGAACTCGAAGTCCACCTCGTCCCTCTTCGGCCCCGCCCCCAGGTCCGAGCACATCTGCGCCGCCGCCGCCACCACCAAACCACCATACATGCACATCAGTGCAGGCCGGCATCATTGGAATTTGGAAGGCTTGTCTACTAGTTATGTATATGCGACCAACAAGGGAAGAAAGGGAAGCATGCACACAGATTAACTCACGTAGTAGGCCGTCACCACGCCGGCCGAGTCGCCACCCACCAGCTTCAGCTTCATGCTGAACCACCCGAACCGGTACCTTTGCTTAGTTTGGAACCCGCACCCTTCAATAAACACAACTTACCAACGAGTTACTGGCTTGTGTTGGATGGAGAAGAAGAAATTGGAAACTTAGATTAAGATTTTTCCTTCTTAATTTTATAACTGAATCCATGGAAACGGAGAAATCTGGACGTTAATTAGATTAGTGATGCAATCTTATGCTTGTTGTTTTCCCTTCTGGTATCCATTAGAATATTGGATGGAATTTAACGAAGAGATGAGTGCCACAGTTACCGGTTTTCTTGTCGAGGTAGAGGTACCACTCTTGGCCGTCGGGGGAGGTCTTGAAGTGGTCCTCCGCCCACATAACGTCGAAGTTGTCCTCGAAGGAGAACGAGCTGTCCGACGCCGCCGCCTCCGCTGCCGGCGCCGGGGAAGATATGGCCATGTGGCAGGCGACGCACAGCAGCAGCAGCAGCAGCCGTGGAGATGGCAGCCGCGTTCTTCCCATCTCTCCACCACTAGCTGCTACACTGGATCTTGCTGCTGTAGTTTTAGCTGTACCCTGCTGCTAAAGTCTTCGGAGGAGCATGACGCAGTGCAGAGGTGTGGAGCAGATCCTGTTGATCAAAATAAGTATGGATCAAGAGTACTGGGGTTCATACAGGGAGGCCTCTCGTTTTTAATGTTGTGGGGGAGACAGGCTGGGGTTTTACAGGTGGCCTGGGGCTGGCATGGAAGGGTTGAGACAAGGAAGACAGTGCAAGTAGGGTCCCCCCCATATGCTCTCTCTCTCTCTCTCTCTTGTTCTTTTATTATTCTTCTCTGTGTGTGAGTGGCAGATTTGAATGATTTAGGGGCTGCAGTGGTTGTCCAAGCTGTGGGTTTTGGGAGGTTTGAAATGTTGGTTCTGGGCATTTGAGTAAACACACTCAGATCTTGAAATAGTGTGTGATGGGCAGATGGCCTTGAATCTGATAAAGTAGTTCATCACATGCACACTTTGTGTGGTGAAGCCAGGAAAGTAGGGAACAGAAGAGGTTGATGGTGATGGGGTTCTCATGCCTGTGGGGGAGCTTTCCTGAAGTACTCTTTGGGTGAAAACAAAGGGTAGGTTCTCTTCTACTGCTCTCCTTTCTGTCTCTTTTCATCACCAAGGGACTTGAATAGAAGCTTTCTGCGTAGGTTTTGCCCCATGGAAGCATCAACAGCAAGAAGGGAGAGGTCCAATATTTACATGAAAGAGGACTTTTGGAGGCCCACGACTGCCTACTCGATCTCCTTCTGTGAAAAGAGAGGAGGCCACCGACACTCCCTGCGGGGCATCTTTGTAACTACCACTTTATTTGAGATGAATGAAGTCTCGCTGATCAAACATTCAACTTTCCTGCTGAACATGGCCCTTCGGATCTACCTTTAATAATGCTTCATATGTTCCCTTCTTAACCACTGATCTCATGTTTAGATCGTCTTACTTCTTGGAAAATTTCGGATGCATCCTTGTTACATCTTGTTATGTATGGGGAATCCTTCACTTTCTCACGTCTCCCCATCCTTCACTTCACACATATGTGGAACTCTAAATTAAAAAATTCTCTAATGAAAATTAAATCCAGAAACTCTGGACATAAGACGATTATGATTTCCATTAATGTGTATGGACTTCTTGTAAACTATATTAGTATTTCAAGAACATAGTTAAATATAACACAGGTATAGTACGGAAAAAAAACGTTCGGATGTAATTCAACTTGAATTTTGCTTAAGATAATAAAAGATTCAATCAAACAATCGAAAAGATGGGGATAAGGCACATCAAAGTATCGCATACTTCCCTTTATGATGAGCTATAAAATTCTAGACAAAAATGTCTGTTTAACAGATGGTAATCAAAATATGAGTTTTCATCGTTTAATGACTTATGAGATTTAAGTAATCTTGATTTTTCATGAGATTTAGGTAACCTGGGCTTTACTTTTATTCAATAATATGTGCATTAAATTGGAAGCATAACATGTTTTTAAGTGTGTAAAATAATAGATGCCAAAATAAATAAGTGCTTTTCCATATATAAGGGAGTTTATTGAAAAATTTGCATGTGTATAATTAATCCGCGTTCAGAACTATGTCAAAAACGTTTGAGTAATACTTGCTGCACTGGGTATGGCACACTTTTTTTATTTTTGAGATTTTTTTAGATCGTTTGATCCGAGATCGAGTTATACGGACGTGTCAGACATGATGCAGTCGACTTAAATAAATTTTAAAAATAAAAAAATATTACTGTTGTAGCCATCTGTCGGACATGTGGGCTACGTTTGCAAGCTGTTGCTTGTTCTTTATGATCTTAATTCTTGTATTTGTATTTGTTTATCGAAGAATATTAGCATGACACACCCAAGTTAACATGCCATTTCACGCTCTTTTATCGCAGTTTAATTTAAAACTCCAAAAATGAGGAATGCCAAACTGTGAGTTTAATACTTTCGACTTTAAAAATAACAAATTCATGTTCAACATCCTCGAAATCAGTGTCAAATGATATGAAAATTTTACATGCTGAACATTTCTCTTATTTATGTGATTGTGTTAGTTGGAGAAGATATTAATGGATCCTTTGTGCAATATAAGAGTGTCATTTAACTTCAATGGTATGCCTTGGACCACCTGTAGGTGAAGAATGGAAGAAGATGACGTTTGTTCTAAGAGGATGACTCATGGTTGTGGCACAACGTGGGACAGTTGCATCCAGTATTGCCTATATTTTGACGGCTAACCAAAATTTAGTTTTTTTATCATTCTAATGTTAAGTATAATATAAAATTTTTTTAACCACGTATACACGGAGAAAAGGTGTTTACCAGTTTAAACATCTGATGCAGTGGTATGATGTGCCAGATGTTTTTTTAAGTGTAATCAAAAGTTGAAAATACCGTCTTGATTCTTGATTGACATTTTTCAACTCTAGATGCACAACAAAAGCATGGTTGCTTGCTGCAAGGATTTTTTTTTTTTTTTTAAAGAAATCAGACTTTGTAACGCCAATTTCATTAAGAATAAAAAAAAAGAATCTTATTTTATGTGACATGTAGTATGTCAAATGTCTTATTTGCAAATGTTTTTTATACCATCTTTATAATTATTTTTATGTAATTTGATACTAAAAGCATGCTTAATCTTTCTTCTAACATTCTAAATGAAAACATCATTCGACTAATATTGCAAACTTTAGACAAACAAAGAAGATGAATACCTCCTCTATGTAATTTGGTACGCTGTTTTGAAATCCATCATCATATTTTAAAAATATTTTTTTTATAATTTTTTAAATATTCAGTAATCCCTCTTAAGGTTGTTTCCATCCCTTAAAACTTTATTTTGATTGTCTGACTATTGTGGTTCGATCTTGAAACTTAATCTTAGACGTCCATCGGACACATGTAAATCTCGATTTTTAAAAATCATAAAAATAATTAAAAATAAAAAATTGTCAGATTAGTCTTTAGGATTGTTCCCTCTCCTAGGATTTTAGTACTCATCACCAATTTATGAATGTAAAATCAAACGGCTTAAGTTGAAAGTCTCATGATCCAACAATCAAACTTAAGCCAAAAAGGGATGATTTTTTTTTTTTTTTTTTTTGGGGGGGGGGGAGGAAGAGGAGATTTGAGTATTATAAATTTAACATGATTTTTATTTTTTTGAAATATGGGAAAGGGGTCGAAACGGTGTATACGGTTTAATCGCACGCACTGTAACAAATGCACCATAGCACTCCTATATATATACCAGCTCTATGCCTGTGCAATGTACGAGAAAATATCAGATTTGACTAAACAAATTTTTTAATTAAAAGAAGTCAAGTTAAATATGTATCTCTCTCTTTTTAGCACATCATTTGCTCTCTCTATGTTTATCTATCTTTACTTATTACCAGTATCAGTATCCTTCTATTTTGTTGTGCAAATGTCTGGATTTGTAGTAAATGTTTTAAAAAATATATTTTTAGATTTTGACACGAATAAATATAAAGTTATACCCCGTTAGTCTGCACCCTAATTCTTCTTGTTACAAAATATAGAAAGTGAAAGATGTACAAGAGGGAGGAACCTCCCCATTAATCAATACCCTAATTCTTCATAAAGAAAGTAAGATCTATCATTTGCACAACAAAATATTCTGTTGCTGCAATGTGTCCTGGTTATAGTATTGACGAGAAAATAGGAACTCTGTTTTAGTATTGAAGGAGGAAGATTTCGGCAAGCCTAATTTCAGATGGTCGACCCAATATGACAAGCCCAATTCCCAGAAGCAGATAACCAAATCGGCCCAAGACCGAGAAGGGTCAGGCTCTATCCGAAAGCCCTCTCCATTCCCTCCTTCAAAACAAGAATCTAGGCAGGGTCGGACTCCAAGGGGTTGGACTCACCCTTTGGAGTCTCGGTTTGACTCAGACTGTGTTGCAGCAGAGAAATCGTCCCTATCTCTTCGGGAATGAACCTATCCACAAGGGAATCACGCAGTCTTCTTGGGAGGGACTCGGATCGCTGTAACAGATGTCTCTTCTACTTCACGATCTAGCACGGACTTGACTCCCGTAATATGATGATTATGTCCATGATCTCGATTTCCTCAATTGCAAATTTGATCACGACCAAATCTTACCAAGAAAGGTAACCAGGAGCCCGTACGGCTATAGACTCCCCCTGCAACACAAGTCTTTCCTGTTTGGGACTCGATTAGTAGATCTTTTGAGATTGTGCCTTCTTGATCAGAATCGACCTCTAACAAGATTCCTGCTACTATATAAGGACCCTCAGTCTAACAGGCTGAGGTACGCAAAAACCAGTCCAATCTCCTTTTGCTTCTTTTTGGAATCTCCCAGCTTTTTGACTTAAGCAACAACGAGGGATCCCTTGGATATCTATTGGAGGCCCTTAGAGTGTTCTCATTTTGCAGGGATAACTAAGCCTCGACTCTCTAATCACAGACAGTGAGTTCTAATCGTGATGGACAAAGTTTGGACTTGTCATCTTTTGGTGCCGTCTATAGGAAACAAATAAGAAGTCATGACAAGGGCCAACAATAGCTGGACTTCCAGACAGAGGGGAGTCGTAGCCAGGAGTTCTATATCCCCACTGCCGCCACCCACCATTGTGGAATCGAATAGTGATGGCAGTGAAAACCCTCCTCCTAAGGCCACTCATTCGCCACCGCGGTGAGGAGACCTACAGACCCTAATCAATATGATCTAGCATCTCGAAGCTAAGCTCGACGGCCTCAAATCCTGCAGCCACTGTAGTGATCACCACTTTCAAGGACCTCTTGGTCAAGGGGATATGTCGCCTGCATCACCTCCACAGTAGAATTTCACTCTGCATCCTACGTCGAAACGACCATCTCGTCGTCATCCTACGTCGGTTGTGAGTCACAGCCAATCGCGTGAGCGGTCACAATGTAGATGAGCTCCCAGCCACCATTCCCCTAAACTATCGCATAACCACATGACCTCCAAGTAATGGATGTCGCACTATTCTCGTCATCGGCTGAGTGATCTTGTCTCCAAGTTGTCGATGAGCTTTTTGGCAGAACCTTGCAAGGTATCATCCTTCCTGATAAGTTGATAATGTTGATCATGTAAGGGCAATCACACGCATCATACTCACGATTTTATCTGAAAAATAGCATGAAATGATAGATAATTTCGTACCAATTCCAACGGTACCAATTTCGTCAAATTCCGACTTAAAAACATCGTCATTTCATGTGAATAATGGAGTACAGCACATAAATGTAATATTATTCACGATAAAACTCTAATTTACATTTATTTTTGTGCAAACAAGACATGAAGAAGATCTGGCGTGGTTGGTTAAGTTCTTGAAGATTTGTGGAAAGCTTAGTGTTCGAATCTTGGCAAAAATAACTTCATTTTGGCAAAAAGATTAAAGCACGGGTAAAATGAGTATTTATTACTAAAAAAGGATTGTCCTAATTCTTACCCAAGAAGAGGACGAGAAGAACAGCCGCCACCTCCCTTCCCTCCTTTCTCTATTTTGAAGATTTCTCTCCTTTTAAAAAGTCACATCTTCCTTCTTTTGGGGGCTCTCTGGCTTTTTCCTTTCTTCCTTTTGAGCTCTCTCTCTCCCTTTCTCCCATAAGCATTCTCTCCCTCTATCTTTGTTCACCTTTTCTCCTTCTCTCTCAGACAAGACCCATCCCTTTCTCTCCCATTGCATTCTCTCCCCATCTTTCTACTTGTTTTACTGTTCTCTCTATCTATCTCCTCTTTCTTCTATGCTCTCACGCCCTATCAACGTACGAGGAGGAGGCTGGGGGTACGTGTCTGCACCAAAGAGCACGCAGCAAGCGTGCATCGTCGTAGGCGCATTGTGCCACTGGCAGACGACAGGCTCAAGCTTCCCTCACGTGCCTCTGCTAGCAGTTCAGTTGTTGTATTTGGCCGAACGCCTGTTCTTATATTTTTAGAGTTTAAAAGTTTTGATTTCAATTCTATTGTTTATAATGTTGTTTTTTTCAATTGATCTAATTATCATTTAATTGAGCACGAATAGTTTAGGTATTTTTATTTTCTAGTATTAAAGATTCACATGTTAACCTCAATTTGATTGTTTATACGAATGCAATGAACAGTAAAGTACTATTCATCCCTTACTTTCAAAATTTTATTTGCCTAATTTGAAATTCTTTTATCCAAATAAATTGAAATTTATTAGTTGTTTTGATTTTTATTTTTATTTAAAAATATCAAAAAAATAAAATAAAGAAAAAAAAATTGATGAATAGTAACAAGGGGGGTATGTGGCAGTTTTTAATTGGTTTGGGGCATGATGGTGTATGTAACAGAGGATGACATCTCGACTACATTTAATACTCTTTTGTCCATATCTTTTAACTCTATCATTTGTTTAACTACCCACCACCCTATCATCGGAACAGATCACTGAATTGGTGTTGAATTATTATCTAACGGTCTCACATCCGGATCTCACGTACACCTATGGAGGACCCTATGATCGGAACCGATCACTGAATGGGTGTTGAATTATTATCTAACGGTCTCACACCCGGATCTCACATATACGTATGGAGGAGTAAGCGTTAAACAAGACTAAATATAATAATCATACGGACTTCAAGGAATTACAAATGCGCAGGAAGGAGATTAATAATGTCCGTACACAGTCCAACAATAATTACATAGTCCAAGAAATTAAATAAGTAAAGGCAGAAGCAAAGTACAACAACATCGGGGCATATCCCGGAACTGAGATAGCTGCTGGTCCGCACACCAAGGAGAACACCACTTGCCGCCACTCGCCACGAGGTCCACACCTGAAATCGCAGGGAGTGAGCCATACTAGAATTGGACTCAGTAGGGATCATCCGATCCCCTGCCTTCCACTCACACACCCACAAGAGCAATAACACAAATACAGGTAATTTAAGCAAGTAAAGCTGTAACATACTACTCCTAAATTTCGATATGAACCATATGCATTCGAAATGTAACATGCATATCTCTAGAATAATTCTACCAAGGAGCCTACAACTCGCGTCTCAGCAAAACACGCCACCGAAAGTGGGAAACACAGACCACACAACTGAAAGTGGGAAACACTAACCCGCTGAGACCAAACAGTAACCCCTCGGATAGCACGCTGGCTACTTCGGCCCAACTGGCTCAGGTGGTTACTCCTTCCCCCAGCACGAGTGACACTCCACAGGTACCACACCCACACCGGTACTAGCTAACCCTGGGGTTCACCAGGTGACCCTCTCTCACTAGGCGTCACCCCGCCTGTAACGACCCGCCATCCTATGACCGGAGACCCGGTCACTAAATGGATGTCGGCCCATTAACTGCGGGTTCACACCCGAATCTCACACAACACATCTGGAGGAGTAAGCGCTAAACAAGGTTAAAGATAACAATCACATGGACTACAAAGGTATAACAAGTGCGCAGGAAGGAAGATAACAATGTCCGTATAAAGTCCAACAATAATTACATGGTCCAACAAATTAAATATGTACAGGCAGAAGAAAAGTACAACAACATCGGGGCATACCCCGGAACTGAGACAGCTGCTGGTCCGCACACCAAGAAGACACCACAAGCCACCACACGCCGCGAGGTCCACACCTGAAACCGCAGGGAGTGAGCCACACCAGAATTGGGCTCAGTAGGGATCATCCGATCCCCTGCCTCCCACTCACACACCCACAAGTGCAACAACACGGATATATGGCAATTAAGTAAAGCAGTAAACATAGCACCAAAATCTAATATGAAACGTACGATAAGCAGTGTAGCAGGAACAGTTCTAAGCAACCCGAAGAACCCAACACAAAGTCACGTCTCACAGCCAAAGTCCACAAAGCGACTGAACCACACTGTCGACCGAAGTCAAACGTCGCCTCCCAACACTACCACCACTGCTCACGCCTGTCCGCCCCTACAGTGTTCCGGGGCACTGTAGGGTGAGGCAGTGAGTCAAACTAGGACTAGCTGGGACCAGTGTACCACCATTGCCCAGCTACGTGTGCACACAAGCAGTCTAGACTACTGTCCTACCGACCGGATTGCCTCCACGCTAGGCCTCAGCGCTTTAGGAGGGCCCTGGGGACCGGCGAACCCCCGTCAAGCTGAAGCTACAGGAACTACCCACAACCCTAACCTCCCGGGCTGCGTCAGGTCAAAGGGCTAAGGGTACCACTCGTAACCTTGATCAAAGGTCACATCAGGCCCAGTGGCTACAGGGGTAAAACAACTCCAACAGCACCACAACCAGCTCCACAGCAAGAAACGCGCCGGAAGCTGCCACGACAAACAGGGAAACCCCGACCCGCTGAGACCAAACAGCAACCCCTCGGATAGCGCACCGGCTACTCCGGCCCGACAGGTTCAAGGTGGTTCTGCTTCCCTCAGCCAAAGGTAAAACACAACATGTACCTCTCCTCCACCGGTACGGCACAATGCCTCACAGACACCATGACCCTGTCCCCATCGGTCCATGGTGACAAACGTAAACCACAGTTATTCCAATCCACAATCGCATGGGCACACACACATACAAGATGTAGTTCCATTACACAGAAATCCTCAGCCTCTATGTACAATGTAAAGCATGCATTAGAACCATCCAACCGGGAAACATATGTTAAAAATCAGGGTTTAAGCAGTTCTGTCTTGAATCGCGTCGACCAAGGTCGACGCCATTCAAGCCCCTCAAACAGGTTCATTTAAAGCCAGATTATTCCTTGAAACGCGTCGACATAGGGAGTCGCCCTTTAAAACGCGTCAGAGCTTTCAGACGCCATTCACACCGAAATTCTAGATTTGCAGAACCCTCAATCGAGGTCATTTCCTGCCTAAAAGGCGTCATGATGGTCCGACGTCCTTCTAAAAGGCGTCGTCCATACATGACGTCTTTTAGCGCCAGAACACCGAACTCGTGAAACCTCGAACAGGGAGGTTTCTGCCCTAAAAGGCGTCGTACTGTCCTGACGTCCTTTTAAAAGGCGTCGACCAGGCACGACGCCGTTTAGTGCCAGAAACCTGGTTCCCTGGTTCGATCCGAGGGTATCTCCCTTAACCCCAAACACCCCGAAAATGCCCCAAAACAGAAGGGGGAGGAAAGGGAATTCAACCACCACAAACATGCTACAATGCCACCATCCTCAACACAGCCATATCCACAAGAAAACCCCCTAAACATACTCAGTCTAACCAAAAACATATCATGCCACGCCAAGTAAACCACGAGCAACACATTCACAGTCCATGCAAGGTTCGTCCCCCTACCGGTTCTTGAACTCCTCCAAGCTCCGTGCCGCCGACCCACCGCATCGCAGATCGCCGCCGGTACCCTCGAGGACGCCGCCACTCCGCCGGGACGTCGGCCGCCGTCCGGAGAATGGAACGCCGCGAAGGAAGTGGTGGAGGTAGAGGTGAGAGGTAAGGAGGTTTTGGAGTAATGGAAGAGGAAGAAGAGGAAGGGAAGGGAGGAAGGAGGGCGGAGGGGGCGGAGAGAGCGAAGAGAGAGAGAGTGGAGGCGAAAATGAGGGAAAGAAGGAGAGGCTCGCGGGGTCAATCTGAATCTAGCTAAAACGCGTCGATCGAGGCAGACGCCAATCAGTTTGACAGGACGGGCCGTACTGACAGCGGTCTGAAATGCGTCGCTCACCACGGACGCCGTTCAGACGATAGGACAGGCCGTACTGACAACGCTCTGGCGCCGTACACTGACATCGCAGAGGTCACAGTCTGAATCGCGTCGACCAACATGGACGCCGTTCAGACGATGTGACAGGGGCCGTACTCTCACGGCCCGAAACCCGCCCACGTGGCACACACGTGGCAGAACAGAAAGCGGACCTAAATGGCGTCTACATAGACAGACGTCTTTTGAAAGACGTCGAGCAGTGCAGATGTGAGTGCTTAAAATGCTAGTGTGATTATCATGAAAAACTATGTTGTTTAGGTGTAAAATAACCTATTAAAAACAGAAAACTAAGTGCAGTGATCGCCAGAAACTTTTCACTAAAAAGTTCCAAAAGAGGGTTTTGATCGCCTACCTGTTTGAATGCGGAAGATTCTGAGTGCTTGGTTCCCCTTCCTCAGCCGGCTGAAGAAAGAGAGCCCTTTCTTGTTCTTTGTTCTTGCTGTTGAGGTTGAAGTTGAGGATCGTCCAGAAATCCCTTGATTTGTGCTTGTTTTGCCCTTTTGATTCTCTTGTGAAGTGCAGCAAAAATAGAAAGAAAAGAAACGAAGAAACAATGATGAGAACTTTAAGCAATAATAATATCTGTTTTAATCATGATGTTAAGCATGTGATTGAACAGCAAACTTACTTGTTTAATGGCTTTTGAAACCACTTAATCAAATAGGTTTTGAAAGAAATGAATGTGTTGTGTGTTTGCATGGAGTGAATGATGAATGAATGATGTAGAACTAATGAAATGAATGCAGAAATAAAAGACTTATACCCAATGGTTGAATCCTTGAATGGATGAAGACTTGAAAGGACGCCGACTTCTGGAAATGGCAGCGCTTCGGCGTTCCGACGTTGTTGCTCCGATCTTCAATTTGCTATGCTCAATGATAATCAACTCAAGATTACGCTTAACCTCTTTTTTTTTTTTAACTCATTGAAGATTTAAGGTATTTATAGACTTCTTCTGCGTCATGGAAAAATCTCGGATTTATCTATCTTAACCAACAGATAAATATAGATTAATTTATCTTTATCTGTAATTATCTAAAACGCGTCCCGGATGGCTGACGCCTTTCAGATTAATTAAGATAATGATAAACATCTGGGAAAACTTATCTTTATCTTTATTAGGTAAAACGCGTTTACATGTGTAGACGTCTTTTACACTAATTAAGATAAGGATAAACATCCGGAAGAAAAGTAGAAATAGCTAGGAAACCTAAAATGCGTTAGCACTGACAGACGCCTTTTAGTTAATTAATCAACTGATTAAAATTCAAATTTAAACGCTAAAATAAGAATAAAGTCTAAATCGCGTCCACAGGGGTAGACGTCTTTTAGACTTCTGCATATTTTTACTGAAATTTGAGCTAAAATCAATTTAATTGATTAACTTAAACATGTCTGTTAAACCCGACACTCAAAAAGATCAATAAAAATTAATTAATGATTAAATTTCAGACCATTCTGAGGCATTATTATATGATATGAAATTTACTCGAAATGACGTCAAAATTAGCGTGTCTACAGCAGACGTCATTCAATCAGAAATCTCGAGACCCCTCAGGGTCGAAACCAGGGGATCCGGCCCGAACCCGACCCGAATACAGAACCCGAAACCTCAGTCCTTACATTCTCCCCTCCTTAAAAGAATTTCGTCCTCGAAATTTGCAACCGATTCTCCACCAAACCCAAGTACATAAAAGTGCTACAAGAGTTCACAACCACCTCTGAATAAGACAAGATAAAAGTGCTTATCTAGCACAGCCTCTCGGACCTCCACAAAGAGACGCAACTCCACTCACGCCTCGAATACCTACCGACCACTCGGCTCCTGACCTGCCTTGTTCTTCTGGGGACAGTTCCTCGCGAGATGTCCCTTCCTACCACAGCCGAAACAGCTACCAGTGATCAAGGGACATATCCGATTGCCATGAAACCTGCCACAACGGGGACAACGATCTGCAGCGTCCCACCTCGCTTCCTGCTGCCAGCTGACCTCTGTCTGCATCTGCTGAACCGAACCATCCTCATCCTCGTCACAAGGCACCTCTTGGAACTTGACCTCAAAGGAACTCGAACCACCTGACGAAAAGACCGCTGATCTATCCCTGCTTTGCTGCTTCCCTTGTGCTGAATGCTCCGATTCCTTCGCCGTGTGTTGGAACTGCATCTCCACCACTGCCGCGCACCGGACAGCTGACTCCAGATCCTTACAACAATGAGCTGCTATAAACTCCCTCAGATCATGCCGAAGTCCATCTACAAATTTCTCCGTCCTAAGATCCTCATGCTCAGATATGTGTGGAGCAAATCTTCTAAGAGCTACAAATTTCATCTGATATTTCAGAACTGACATACCATCCTGCACCAATTCCATAAACTCCCTTTCCTTGGCCCTACGAACGTGCCTCGGAAAGTACTATCCACTAAACTCTCTCACAAAGCCTTCCCAAGGAATCTCTCTCAAAGACCTATCTGGAAACATCAACCCCTTGATGGTAACCCACCAATCATAAGCATCGTCCTTCAGTAAGTAGGTTGCCAATAAGGTCTTGTCACTCTCAGCACATTCAAGAACATCAAACGCCTTCTCCACTTCCTTAATCCAATGAGCTGCTGCATCTGGAACAGGTTGACCCGTGAAAGAAGGGGGCTTCAACTTCAAGAACCGCTCCATCACCATGGATTGGCCACCTCGGGAATTGGACCCCTCACTTCCATCTCCCTGCTGGTATCTAGACATAGCCCCAATCATAGCTTCCATGAAACGATCCACATTATGACCTTCTGCCCTCGAACCACCATCATCTGCTCTCGAACCACGAGCCAACGGAACTCTCCTCTTCGGCGCCATCACTACCCCACAACACGCAAATCGAACCAAAACACGTCAAAACCTACCAATCTACACCAGCAGCCATCGCCTGTACAGACTCGTACTTATTGTTGGACTATAATATCTAACCCAGTTTATCACATACTCGACCAGACTGAGCTCTGATACCAACTGTAACGACCCGTCATCCTATGACCGGAGACCCGGTCACTAAATGGATGTCGGCCCATTAACTGCGGGTTCACACCCGGATCTCACACAACACATCTGGAGGAGTAAGCGCTAAACAAGGTTAAATATAACAATCACACGGACTACAAAGGTATAACAAGTGCGCAGGAAGGAAGATAACAATGTCCGTATACAGTCCAACAATAATTACACGGTCCAACAAATTAAATATGTACAGGCAGAAGAAAAGTACAACAACATCGGGGCATACCCCGGAACTGAGACAGCTGCTGGTCCGCACACCAAGAAGACACCACAAGCCACCACACGCCGCGAGGTCCACACCTGAAACCGCAGGGAGTGAGCCACACCAGAATTGGGCTCAGTAGGGATCATCCGATCCCCTGCCTCCCACTCACACACCCACAAGTGCAACAACACGGATATATGGCAATTAAGTAAAGCAGTAAACATAGCACCAAAATCTAATATGAAACGTACGATAAGCAGTGTAGCAGGAACAGTTCTAAGCAACCCGAAGAACCCAACACAAAGTCACGTCTCACAGCCAAAGTCCACAAAGCGACTGAACCACACTGTCGACCGAAGTCAAACGTCGCCTCCCAACACTACCACCACTGCTCACGCCTGTCCGCCCCTACAGTGTTCCGGGGCACTGTAGGGTGAGGCAGTGAGTCAAACTAGGACTAGCTGGGACCAGTGTACCACCATTGCCCAGCTACGTGTGCACACAAGCAGTCTAGACTACTGTCCTACCAACCGGATTGCGTCCACGCTAGGCCTCAGCGCTTTAGGAGGGCCCTGGGGACCGGCGAACCCCCGTTAAGCTGAAGCTACAGGAACTACCCACAACCCTAACCTCCCGGGCTGCGTCAGGCCAAAGGGCTAAGGGTACCACTCGTAACCTTGATCAAAGGTCACATCAGGCCCAGTGGCTACAGGGGTAAAACAACTCCAACAGCACCACAACCAGCTCCACAGCGAGAAACGCGCCGGAAGCTGCCACGACCGATGGCTACAGGGGTAAAACAACTCCAAAAACACATTTTAATAGTATGAATTAGTGTGATTCTGTCTTGAATCGCATCGCCCAAGGCCGATGCCATTCAAGCATCTTAAATTGGTTCATGAAATCTCAGCCTTAGAATATGGCCTAAAAGGCATCGCCACAGGTAGCCGCCTTTAAAAACGCGTCGCCGTCCCTCGTCGTCTGATAGCGGCAGAAGCAGGGACGGCTACGGTTGATTTCACTTAAAATGCGTCATTCACGCGAGTCACCTTTTAAAAAGGCCTCGCTGTCTCTAGTCGCCGGACAACGACAGAAACAGCGACAAACTAAGGAAATTTGCTTAAACTGAGTCGTCCCGGGAAGCTGCCTTTTAGAAAGGCGTCCCTGTCCCTTGATGCTATTCACAATCGAAATCTATTCTAACAGAAACCGCATCTGGGACATTTTCTGCCTAAACGGCGTCGTCCCGGGAAGCCGCCATTCGAAATGGCGTCATCCTAGCGCGACGTCGTTTAGGGCCAGAAGACGGTTTCCTACAATCAACCCGAGGGTTCCCCTTAACCCCAAATTCCACCCCAAAACACCCAGGAGGGGAAAACGAAGAGGGAAATCGAACCACCATTTGAAACCCATAAATCCTCATGCATAGAAACCCCCATTAAACCCCCTTAACATGCTCAGTCTACTCAAAAACCACAAATTCGCATCATGCTTCACATGGAAACTGTAAGGAATCTCCAAGAACGCAGCGGAGAATAAAACGATTCCTATGTATCGGCTGCTGGGATCGTAAAACGGACAATAACATAAATGCGGGAAGAACGGTTCTTTACCTTTGCGGGGTTTCGAATCTCCCGTGGATGATTCCGACTCGGTAATCGCGCACGCGCACGATCTCTAGAGGTATCCACACGAGTTCCCGCTGCAGACGCGATTTCCTCCTCAACTTGAGTGCTCCGACCAGATCTCAAATCGACCATGCGCGGAGAGAGACAGATCTACTCCAAGAGAGAGAGAAGGAGAGAGAGAGAGGAGATAGAGAATCTGGGGTGAGTAATTCGTCCAACCAACCTTTTTACCCCTCCCCCTTGGCCTCCTTATATAGAAATAAGGATAAGCACAAAGATTAATCCTTATGATTATCCAAGAGTTTGGCCTTGTATAAATCTCCATTAAATCTTCATGTTTATCCTGCGGTTTTTCATAAAAACCCAGATAAGCATGAAATTTAACGTCTCTCACCGTCTGACGAGAACTCTTATGTGTGTGACCCTCTAGGCCCATATATCAGTCCGGTTTTAGGCCCATTAAACTTAGAACTAATTCTAGAGTTTAATATTTATTAATTAACATTTAAACATCATATGTTAAATGATTAATTTAATAAACAAGTGGATTATCATCTGATGATTAATTCACTTGGCCTTCTGATCATGAACAGCACCAAACACTACCTCATGATCCCAGAAGATATAAGGGATACTGTTCCTTTTAATTGAACCTTTCCGTCTGCATATACCGCACAAATAAAATCCTTCACTCATCCAATGTCCCAATAACGCAAGGGTATGGTTTTATAGTCAAACCCTCTATCGCATTATTTAGAAGGATTCCAGTACTCAGTTAATTTGTAGAAAGACATCTCTTTCATTTGACCCTGGCCAGGGATTTATGTGTACACTTCCATAGGACATTCTCTCTCCAGTCTTATACCAAGAGTGAGTGATCTCTTGTTGTTCACTCAATTACCTTCGCAAGCTTTCCACTGTATCTGAGAGACCGACTATCGTGGACTTAATGGTTAAAGTCCACAAGTCAGAGAATCAAGATACAATGGTCCACAAACAAGGTATCATTGGTGACTCAGGTCGAAGGACCAACTGTGCTACTGTAACGATTGAATTCCCAAGTTGACTAATAGGTATAATTACCATCCAAGAATTCTTATTTGGGTATGTTCAGTGAACTCATTCTCTAATGAGCACCCACAAGTTTGTCGTAGTGTCACCACACGAGTGAATGTGAGATCATTCACCCTCATCACATGAGCAGACATAACTTGTGTCGATCTTATCGGATATTTAATGTCCATCTCAAATATCCTATGATCGAGAACTGTTTAAGACAAGTGACTGAGGATATTGATCTCACTATCATGATCTTATCATGATTCAATATCCCATACATTTGTCTACAGACTTTCATTACGATAGTTAATTTGCAAGAACTATAAATGAAGAAATAATTGCCTTTATTAATAATATGAACTAGAATGTACAATGATTGGCTTTGAGGCCACCCAATTCTATCATTCTCCCACTTGGACTATAGCCAATCGCCCATGTGTCTAAGTCCCATAGACTTTAGGTGACGTTCTAAATTGTTTTGAGACAATGGCTTAGTCAAGGGATCTGCTACATTATCTTCAGATGAGACTTTCTCAACGACTATATCTCCTCGGGCGATAATCTCACGAATCAGATGAAATCGTCTCAGAATGTGCTTTGACTTCTGATGTGATCTTGGCTCCTTTGCTTGAGCTATTGCCCCATTGTTGTCACACAATAATGGAACAGGATCTGAAATGCTTGGAATTACTCCAAGTGCCGAGATGAACTTCTTCATCCAAACCGCCTCCTTGGCCGCTTCAGCTGCAACAATGTATTCTGCTTCGATCGTCGAATCTGTAGTTGTTTCTTGTTTGGAACTTTTCCAACTTACTGCACCTCCATTTAACATGAACACAAATCCAGACATGGATTTGCTATCATCCGTATCCGACTGGAAACTCGAGTCAGTAAACCCTCGAAGTTCCAAGTCGTTTCCTCCATAGACGAGAAATAGATTCTTAGTTCTTCTTAAGTATCTAAGGATGCATTTCACCGCCTTCTAGTGTTCTTCATTTGGATCAGCCTGATATCTACTAGTGACACTTAGTGGGTGTGCCACATCAAGCCTAGTACATAGCATTGCATACATGATAGATCCGATTGCCGAGGCATAAGGAACTCTGTCCATGTACGCTCTCTCTTCAGGTGTCTTGGGAGACATTCCTTTAGAGAGATAAATTCCATGTCTTATTGGAACGAGGCCTCTCTTGGAATTTTCCATGTCAAACCTTTTGACTATGGTATCTATGTACATAAATTGGGATAAGCCAAGCATCCTTTTGGACCTATCTCTATAGATCCTTATTCCCAGAATATAGGATGCTTCTCCCAAATCTTTCATGGAGAAGTTTTTGGATAACCAAGTCTTTACTGATGACAACATTCCTACATCATTCCCAATGAGTAGAATGTCATCAACGTAAAGTACCAAAAAGGTAACTGCGCTCCCACTAGCCTTTTTGTATACACAAGGTTCATCTTCATTCTTAATGAAGTCATAAGATTTGATTGCTTCATCAAATCTTAAGTTCCAAGTTCGGGATGCCTGCTTTAATCCATAGATGGATCTTTGCAGCTTGCATACCTTGCTTGAATGCTCTTTGGAAGTGAATCTTTCAGGTTGTATCATATATACCTCTTCTTAAAGGTTCCCGTTAAGGAATGCTGTTTTCACATCTATTTCCCATATTTCATAATCATAGAATGCGGCGATAGCAAGAAGTATTCTGATTGACTTAATCATGGCAACTGGAGAAAAGGTTTCGTCATAGTCAATGCCTTGCCTTTGACGATATCCTTTTGCTACCAGCCTTGCCTTGTATGTGTTAATCTGTCCATCTGCCCCGATCTTTCTTTTAAAGATCCATTTACTGCCAATAGGTACTATACCTTCTGGCAGATCAACCAAGTTCCAAACTTGGTTGGCATACATGGACTGAATTTCAGAATTTATTGCCTCTTGCCATTTTTCTGATTCTTGACTATTTATGGCTTCTTGGTAGGTTTGAGGATCATCATCCTCATTTAAGTGCACTTTTGATTTGCCATCATCGATATGTCCAACATATCTTTCAGGCTGCTTAGGCACTCTACCTGATCTGCGAACCTTTTGTGTATCATCTTGAACAAGTTCTTGAGTCAATGGTTCAGTAGATGAACTAGTGTCGATTTGTGAGTCTAGAATTTCTTCCAGTTCTATCTTGCTCCCACTGTCTTCTTTTGAAAGATATTCTTTCTCTAAGAAGACAGCTCTTTTTGCGACAAACACCCTTTGATCGCTGGGTTGATAGAAATAATATCCAAAAGTCTCTTTTGGATATACCACAAATCTACATTTTTCCGTCCTGGAATCCAGTTTGTCTGGATCATGTCTTTTGACATGTGCAGGACAACCCCAGACTCTAACATGCTTAAAGTCTGATTTCTTTCCTTTCCATATCTCATATGAAGTGGAAGATACTGACTTACTAGGAACTTTGTTCAACAGATATGCAGCAGTCAACAGTGCATATCCCCATTAAGAGATTGGAAGTTTGGCATAACTCATCATTGATCGTACCATATCTAATAGAGTACGATTTCTCCTTTCCGATACACCATTTAATTGTAGTGTATAGGGAGGAGTCCACTGAGACAAAATACCATTATTCTTAAGATATTGTGTGAAATATGTACTTAAGTATTCACCCTCTCGATCTGATCGAAGAGTTTTGATACTCTTTCCAGTCTGGTTCTCAACTTCATTTTTAAACTCTTTAAATTTCTCAAAGACTTCTGACTTATATTTCATTAAATATATGTAGCCATATCTTGAGAAATCATCTGTAAATGAAACAAAGTATGAGTAACCATCCATAGCATGAGTGGACATTGGACCACATACATCACTATGTATTAGTTCCAAAGTCCTTAGTTCTGTCTCCATGTCCTGAAAACGGAGCTTTGGTCATCTTTCCCATGGGACAAGCTTCATAGGTTGCAAATGATTCATAATCAAATAGATCAAGATATCCATTCTTTTGCAACCTAATGATCCTATTCTCATTTATATGACCTAACCTATAATGCCATAGGTACGATTTATTCACATCCTTATCTATTCGTTCAAGAGATTTATTTACCAGACAAATATCATATGAAATATCAAGTAAATATAATCCATTCAATAAATATCCGGAAGCAAACAATTTGTCTCCTTGATAAATAGAACAACCTTTATTCTCTAGTTTCATAGAATATCCTTGTTTATCTAAACATGAAATAGATATGATATTCCTAATAATGGTCGGAACATAATAACAATCTATTAGTTCCAATGAGTCTCCTGACGGCATCTGAAGTCTTGATGTCCCCACAGCTAACGCAGCAACTTTTGCTCCATTCCCAAGCCTCAGATCCACGTCTCCGCAGTTCAATCTTCTTTTACTTGTTAACACCTGCAAGTTATTGCAGATATGAGAAACACATCCAGTATCTAATACCCAAGATGTTGATTCTCTATAAGACAAGTTAAGATCGATCATGAGTATACCTGAAGCTTCACCAAGTTTCTCCTTTGCTTTTTCTGCTAGATAAATCTTACAGTTTCTCTTCCAATGACCTTCTTTATGGTAGTGGAAACACTGACCTTTATCATTGACTTTAGCTTTGTCCTTTTGAACCACCGGTTTGCTTTTCACTAGCTTCTTAAGCTTACCTTTCTTAAAGGTCTGTCCAGTTTTTCTTTTCTTGTTGGTCTTACCAACAAGCATTACATTTGGCTTGTCTTTCTGGATAGTGCCTTCTGCTGTCTTCAACATGTTGAGCAGCTCAGCCAGTGTAACTTCAATTTTGTTCATATTGAAGTTGATAATGAATTGTGAAAATGAATCTGGAAGGGACTGTAGGATTAAGTCGATGCTTAGGTCATTGTTCATAACAAAGCCGAGCATTGCAAGCCTCTCAATCTATTCTATCATCTTGAGCACATGAGTTTGCACAGATGTGCCCTCGCTCATTCTGGTCCTGCACAATTTCTTAGATATCTCATATCTTTCTGTTCTGGATTGTTCACCAAACAACTATTGTAGGTGATTCAGAATGGACTTAGGTTCCATGTTATCATGCTGTCGTTGCAGTTCATTGTTCATTGAACCAAGTATGTAACATTGGACTTTGACAGAGTCCTCCTTCCAATTTTCATACATCATTAATTCATCCTCATTAGCATTTTCACCGGGTTGCACTGGATCTGGTTGATTTAGGACATAGGCTAGCTTTTCACACCTGAGGACAATCTTCAGGTTGCGTAACCAGTCAATATAATTAGGTCCCGTGAGTTTGTTTGCATCAAGTATGCAACGAAGGGGGTTAGGTGACGACATAGCGACCTACAAGGAAATATATAAAAATGAGCAGATAGTTCTTAAAATCTGATTTAGGACTTTTAATCTAGATTTAGGCTCCCACTATTTTTCGGCGATCTGTATGACCCTCTAATATATAGAACGGGAGATTCCGGTGATCTCCTACTGGGGATCAGAATCCTTCGGGCATCATGCATGTGACCTTGTGGTAGCACAACAAATCACATCAAGTCCCTTAGGCAGTCAACTCTTGACAATTGCAACATTTGTAATATCCAATCGATTTAACCCCTGAATCAGAATGACCTTGTGGTAGCACAACAAATTAAATGATTCAGTTAAGTTTATCCATCATTACTTAGATAACATGAATTCATAGTGCAATCCTTGTGGTAGCACAACAAAACTACACTATTTGTCCATTTATCTTAATGACATCACTTGTCGTAGACCTAGGTTAATTTCTAAATCAAATAGACCTTGTGGTAGCACAACAAATCCATTTGAGATAAGAATTATCCTAAGATCTATAATGATGGTAGGTTACGTGGATTATTCTGAATATCTCACGTTTACAACTTAAATTTTAAAAGAGAGTTTTTGATTTGATTTATAAAAATCGTGCTATCAATAGTATTTCGATTTGAAGTATCTGTATACTTAATAGAAATATATATATGATAGCATAGACCACAAATATCACATATATGCAGAAACATTAAATAGGGATGATCATGGACTGCTTAAGCTACTATGGAATCATCGGAGCCAAACGATGATTCATAATAGAATCCTAATGTGAAAACAGCAACACTGGTTCCATTTGATGCGAGTCCTTCCTCCAGAGGTGTCTTCAGAAGATCCCATCCTCTAAACTTAATCCGAAACATTTAAATATGAAATTCAGGACTCGCAGGTCCATAAATGTACATTAAAATAATAAGAAACCTTGATCTTATCAAGGGGAGTACAATCTTATAGGAAGGTAGAGAGTACATTTGGATTAAGAGAGAGGAGGACACGCAGGTCCTATTTAAAATACCAAATGAAATATGCATCGCATTCATTCACATCAATCATCACATGATAATACTAAGTCCATGATCATCCCACCATAAAACACATCACATGCATCACAATCATCACATAATTGCAGTCTGGTATTAAATTTTATAAAGATAAAATTATAATACCAATTAGTTTTCGAAATAATATTTATTTCATCATTATCAATAATATTCAAAATATTATTGACTAATTAAATAACTAAACCATTCAGTTGATCTAAATCTTAATTCAAACAATTTGAACAAGAAAGATATAATCAAGTTATGCATAAAATCAGTTTAAAACATTTTAAACTAATTGATTTAATAGGGAAATTAATTATCTAAAACAATTTTAAATAATTAACCAATACCCTATTAACAATAAAGCCCTTTAATTGAATTAACAGTTATTAAACAGTTTAATAATATGTTAATAATAATAAGAATAATTAATAACAATTATTAATTATCCCATAAAATTTCTATTTTAAAACAGTTTTAAAAAGGGCCTTAAAAGGGCCAAAATAGGCTAAAATAGGGGTTATAGGGGTTTTTTAAAATTGGGTAAATAAAAAAGGGGAAATGGGCCCAGCCCATTAGGGCCAAATGGCCCGGGCCCGGGCCCTGGCTCGGCCAGGGGCTCCGGCCCGGCCAGACCCGAGCCTTGGCTCAGCCAGGGGCTCGGGCCCGGCCCCCGCCCGGTCCGACTGGGTCGGGACCGGCGGCCCGCCCGTTTGCTTGGCCGAACCGGTCCGTCTGGACCGTCGCCCCTCCCACCCGAGCCTCTCTTCGTGCAGAAACCCTAGAGCTGCTGCAGGCCGGCGGCGGTGGAGTTGCAGGCGGCGCCGGGGGCCGCCCCCCGGCGGCACAGGCCCCGGCCGGCGGTGCCCTCGGCGCCGGCGACGTGCCCGGTGCCGGTAGGGCCGCCGGCGGTGGCCAAAACCAGATCCGGCCGAGCCCCAAAAATCCCAAAATTCTGAATTTTGCAGGTTCCAAACTGTGTTTTGGGGCTTGATTTAGTAGCCCTACATGGGCACTCCAGCGCCGATCATCATGCCTAATGTGAAGTGGTGACTATCACCAAGAGATCTAGAGATTCGGCCGGCCATCCAAACGCTTGGGAATCGAGTACGAAGTCGCCGAAAAACCCCGGTTCATCATCACATGAAGAACTCCGAAAACCCTAAATAAAATCCGAAAAATCACAGAAAAATAGTCAAATTATTTGTGTTCATCTTATGAACGCTATTCCGTCATTTTTGATCGGATTAATCGCATGTTCATCCAACATCACGAACGAAATACCCCCTTTTTAAATTCGGGATCAATTCCCAATAACTTTTAGACATTCTAAGAACGTGGGAATGATTCCCAGATTATTAAAATAATTTTTAGCCCAAGAACACATACAATACGGGTTCTTCACGCATAACGAGAAAAATCACGCAAAACGATGCCGTTTTATGATCGAACCAGCAACCTGGCTCTGATACCACTGTAAGGAATCTCCAAGAACGCAGCGGAGAATAAAACGATTCCTATGTATCGGCTACTGGGATCGTAAAATGGACAATAAAATAAACGCGGGAAGAACGGTTCTTCACCTTTGCGGGGTTTCGAATCTCCCGTGTATCATTCCGACTCGGTAATCGCGCACGCGCACGATCTCTAGAGGTATCCACACGAGTTCCCGCAGCAGACGTGATTTTCTCCTCGACTTGAGTGCTCCGACCAGATCTCAAATCCACCATGCGCGGAGAGAGATAGATCCACTCCAAGAGAGAGAGAAGGAGAGAGAGAGAGGAGAGAGAGAATCTGGGGTAAAAATTCTTCCAACCAACTTTTTACCCCTCCCCCTTAGCCCTCCTTATATAGAAATAAGGATAAGCACAAGGATTAATCCTCATGATTATCCAAGAGTTTGGCCTTAGATAATTCTCCATTAAATCTTCATGTTTATCCTGCGGCTTTTCATAAAAACCCAGATAAGTATGAAATTTAACGTCTCTCACCGTCTGATGAGAACTCTTATGTGTGTGACCCTCTAGGCCCATATATCAGTCCGGTTGCAGGCCCATTAAACTTAGAACTGTTTCTTGAGTTTAATATTTATTAATTAACATTTAAACATCATATGTTAAATAATTAATTTAATAAACAAGTGAATTATCATCTGATGATCAAATCACTTGGCCTTCTGATCATGAACAGCACCAAACACTACCTCATGATCCCAGAAGATATAAGGGATACTGTTCCCTTTAATTGAACCTTTCCGTCTGCAGATACCGCACAGATAAAATTCTTCACTCATCCAATGTCCCAATAACGCAAGGGTATGGTTTTATAGTCAAACCCTCTATCGCATTATTTAGATGGATTACAGTACTCAATTAATTTGTAGAAAGACATCTCTTTCATTTGACCCTGGCCAGGGATTTCTGTGTACACATCCATAGGACATTCTCTCTCCAGTCTTATACCAAGAGTGAGTGATCCCTTATTGTTCACTCAATTACCTTCGCAAGCTTTCCACTGTATCTGAGAGACCGACTATCGTGGACTTAATGGTTAAAGTCCACAAGTCAGAGAATCAAGATACAATGGTCCACAAACAAGGTATCATTGGTGACTCAGGTCAAAGGACCAACTGTGCTACTGTAACGATTGAATTCCCTGGTTGACTAATAGGTATAATTACCATCCAGGAATTCTTATTTGGGTATGTTCAGTGAACTCATTCTCTAATGAGCACCCACAAGTTTGTCTTAGTGTCACCACACGAGTGAATGTGAGATCA
Organism: Zantedeschia hybrid cultivar; assembly: GCA_030544215.1. Classification (NCBI taxonomy): domain Eukaryota; kingdom Viridiplantae; phylum Streptophyta; class Magnoliopsida; order Alismatales; family Araceae; genus Zantedeschia; species Zantedeschia hybrid cultivar. The sequence continues at coordinate 52,012,735 of JARZZO010000009.1, forward strand.
TTCACCCTCATCACATGAGCAGACATAACTTGTGTCGATCTTATCGGATATTTAATGTCCATCTCAAATATCCTATGATCGAGAACTGTTTAAGACAAGTGACTGAGGATATTGATCTCACTATCATGATCTCATCATGATTCAATATCCCATACATTTGTCTACGGACCTTCATTACGATAGTTAATTTGCAAGAACTATAAATGAAGAAATAATTGCCTTTATTAATAATCTGAACTTGAATGTACAATGATTGGCTTTGAGGCCACCCAATTCTATCAGAAACTACAGATGAAACGACTACAATTCATGCAAGGTTCGTCCCCCTACCGGTTACTTGAACTCCTCCTGGCTCTGTGCCGCCGAACCGCCTCTCCGTAGACCGCCGCTGGTATCCCCGAGGTCGTCGCCACTTCGCCGGGACGTCGGCCGCCGCCCGGAGAATGAAACGCCGCGAAGGAAGTGGTGGTGGTAGTGGTGAGGGGTAGAGAGGTAGTGGAGTGGTAGAAGAGGAAGAAAAGGAAGGGAAAGGGGAAAGGAGGGGTCGGAGGAGGCGGAGAGAGGGAAGAGAGAGAGAGTGAGAGGTGAGAATGAGAGAAAGGAAGGAAGGCTCGCGGGGTCAATATGAAACAGGGTAAAACGCGTCGTGCGGGACAGACACCTATCAGATGACAGGACGGGCCATACTGACAGAGGCTCTGAAACGCGTCGCTCACCAAGGACGCCGTTCAGACGACAAGACCGGCACCGTACACTGACATCCCAGGGTCGTACTCTGAATGGCGTCGTCCATCACGGACGCCGTTCAGATGACACGACGGGGGCCGTACTCTTGCGGCCCGAAGCTCGCCCACGTGGCGCTCACGTGGCACAACAACAACCTAACTAAATGGCGTCCACACAGCAGGACGCCGTTTGAAAGGCTTCGTGCATATTAGACGTCATTTAGTAGGCACTCCCCAGACCCATCAGGGTCCAAATCAGGAGATCCGGCCCGAAACCGACCCGAAAACTGAACCCGAATCCTCAATCCTTAGAATTTGCATTTATATCCTTATTTGATCAAAGCATCTTAGCTAGTGTAAGTTTGTTAATTCCATAAGCTTTCTACCTTGTTTCTTTTAATCAAAATCCAAAGTTTTCAAAGTTTGTAAATTTAATTCCCTGTGGATTCGACTCGGACTCACCATTGCTATTGCTAAAATTAATTTACATGAGCCGATTAAAATATGATTGTTAGCTGTGATTTTTAACGACATAATCATTGGTATCACTTCCCCGTAATGATGCCTTGATCATAGAGGCTAATATTGCAGATTACCGCGCCAAGCGAGTCTTTGTCGACAATGGGAGCTCATTGGACAACTCCCGACAGCTCGACCTCGGCCTGTCTAAGATGCGGAAGGTTCAAACTCCTATCTACAGCTTTAGTAGGCCACTTTTGACCGCGGCAAGGATCATAAAGGCCCATGAAAATCAAAATGCCTCATAGGAGAGATATCTCGTGGCAACCAATGCTTAGCTGAAGAGATAGGTGATGGTCATCCGAGCGGTAACAGAGAAGACAGAGCCTAAAGAAGACCTCTCCACTATTCAGGTCAGTTTGACCCTGATCAAGAACTACAATAACAAAGCACATCGCCTCGCCCGACCAGGCGGCAAGCTCATTCCAATAAACGGAATGCAGAGTACCTACATCTAATCACCTCTTCATAATCGTTACGTTCCTGATTAACCATGTTCTTTTTGTCGATAGTTATTTACACAATAATAGAACCATGAACAGTTTCTTTTCATTATCTATGAGCTGTTATTTTTGTGTTTGGCTAACATGGACCAACACCAATCGTCTTCAATCGCTACCAATTGTCTCCGATCACCACTAGTTTTCGTCGACTATTACGCCTTCGATCACTGCCGATCGCCTCCTAGCGCCTCCGACTACTCTCCGATCGCCCCCGAGCGCCTCCGACTGCTGTCTGATTGTAATACTTGGCCCATTATTAGGCTATTAGTGGCCCATTGGCAGCCTATTAGTAGCCTAGATAGGCCAGAGTGGGGCTAAATGAGCTATCTTAAACTTGGCCGAGAGAGCTTATTCGCGTCAAAAAGGGTTGATGCGAATGAAAGGGAGGGTTTAATGGTGTCATATCGTCTTGATGCGATTAAACAGTCCCACTGTCATGCGAATTGTCTTGATTTATTTCTATGTTTGGCATTTGCTTCTGTGTGGGATTCAACTTAGAGGTTATAAATAGATGCCTGGAGCGCGAGAGAGAGGGTCTTTACATTCTAAACCCTAGTTTTGCCGTGAGGGAGAGATTGAGAGCATTCCTTGGGTGGTGAGGTGGCATTCTTCACGTTCTTCATGTGCGAGAAGCGAGGCGGCGACGGCGCTGTGGCATTGCAGGGAGTTGGAGGAGTGCGGTTGCCTTGCGTAGGCGACCTGGTTGCATTGGTTTTTGTTCTAGAGGCAAGTGATAACAAATCTCCATTTATTCATAGATATTTTTATGTAAATAAAATCCTATTTTCAATTTAATTTTCTACTATGGTATTGGTATGATAAAAATGATGTTTTAGCATGTTGTTTACGTACTTAAGAAACACCCATGCATGATCCCCTCTTCTGGCTTCCCATGCTCCAAGAGAGACCTTAGAATAACATGCAGAAACTCTAATCTGTAGGGTTAATGACGTCATGAGACCCTGACACAAACATGAATTGGCATCAGGGGACCCTGATGCGATTACGCCGTGATGGCCATGATGTTCCTACTGTTGTTCTTAGATTAGAGGTATAGTTTGATTTCCATTAGTTATGTGATATTAGTCCTATTTTATGGTTATTTTCCTACGAAAAACTAGTTGATATCATGCATGAATCCGTGTTATATGAATGTAGTCTATTTCATGCATAGAAGACTATGTTTAGTTCTATTTTTCACTGAAAAATCATCCATGTTCAACCTATGATTTAATGGAATTTAAATCTTAAAACCTGCCTAGACTGTCAAATTGGCGTCATAGGACCCTAACGTAATTTTAAATTGGCATCTACTGGATATGATTTGAATTTGCTTGCTGCATGACTGATGCTTGATATTTTACATGTTGCATAGCATATATAATTCATGTTATTGCACTATGGTGTCGACATTGTCACATAGTATATTGCATGCCTATTCTATAATGACTAAAGATGTTAAGATGCTATGGACAACGCCACCATGGGAGGTTAAGTGTCCAACCCACAATAGTGTCCTTGTGGGGGAAGACTAAGATAATATGTGAAAGGGCTTAAGGTGACGAGTCAAAATCCTTGAAGTGTGCTTGCTTGCAGGTACATTGACCTTGGGTGGGATATTTCGATCTAGTGGGATTTGCCTTACCACTAGGTGATGATGATGAATAAGATGACATGAGTCCTCATGATGTGGTTGGATGCATGTCCTATTATGAAGTGAAAAGATGATGAATGAATATAATGCATTCCTATGATTTATGATGCACGATGATGATCCATATTTAAATGATTAATATTTGATAATATGCATGCTTTGAAGTTAGAAGTAGATCATTATGAAACCTATGCACATGTTGTTGGCGTAGATATTTTCAAATGAGCATGTTTAGGACTTAAGATGCTTATATTTAACTTATTGTTCCAGCATGTTAATAGTTTATTTATCACATCTTTTCATTCATGCTATAGTTTTTAGCTGACCGAATCGGGCCAAGGATTCGGGGTGTCATAGGAGTTGGTATCAGAGCTAGATTTTCTGTCCATATTGAGTATTTAAGCATGATTAACCTAAGCTACTGAACCAGGATCATAGGATTAGAGATTATTAGTATTAAGTAGGCTTGAGAAGATAGGCTTGGCGTAGGCTTGGGAAGATAGGCTTGACGTGTGTTCTTTCCTTCAGGATATGTCTGTAGGCGCAGTCGTCCTAGGAGAGAGAGTGTCTCGGAAGAGCTGAATGAGGAAGTGGCACCTGTTCCTCCTCCTCCCAGCCTTTGGATTTGGGTACATTTATGCAGATTTTTTAGGACTTTGTGCAGGCAGCCCTGTAGTAAAGTCCCATGATAGTAGCTGAGCCGGAGGTCTGTCCTGGACTGACAGCAATGGAGCGGTTCAAGAGGATGGGGCGCCCTCTTTTAAGGGGGAGAGCGACCCTATTCTAGGTGCTCAAATCATGTGTATTATCATCATGATATCATGTGTTATATGATTAACAAATCTAATCTAAAACTGTGATCGCCAGAAATTGAAAGTTTCAAAAGAGAAATTTGATCGCTTAGTAACCTTGTGAATTGGGAGAAGTTGGATTCTTTTGTTCCTCTCTTTCGGCCGACCGAAAGATAAGAGCCTTCTTTTATTTTACTCTTGTTTTTGTAGTTGTTTTGGTTGATTTCTTCTTCTTTTCTTCAAGCTTTCCAAAGCCTTCCTTTCTTCTCTTTTGTTCTCCCTTTATACCTTGTAAAAGAAAATAAAAGAAACAAGATAACTATGATTAGAACTAAAATAGCATAGTATCTATTCTAATTAAGAATCTAAACATACAACTAAACTAAAAGAACTCACTTTTATGGTTTTCTTTTAAAGTCCTATCATAGACATGGGTTTGAAAATTATGAAGTGGTTGTGTATAATAAATTGATGTGTTGAGAATTATGTGAAAACAGTGATGAAATTATATGAAATCAATGAAGAAACAATAAGAAACTAAAGAGAAAGATAGTTGGTTGGCCCCTTCATAACCTTAATCTTCTTAAGCTTCAATGGAGGAAAAATGATGAGGGAGGAAGAAGCTCTTCTTGTTGTCCACGTTTTTTGTAGTAGAGGGCTCCTTTTCACCTTGATTTTAGTTCCAAAATACCAATATTCAACCTTTTTAAAGGTCAATGTACATATGTATATATAGAGGCTTCAATTAGAGTTGTTTGGCCTTCAAAAAGACTTTCCCGCGGATCAAACTTGTCATGGATGGACATGGAAGGAGTTGGAAACTCTTCCAATCTCTGGAATCGAATTATCTCGGCTAAATTATCTTTATCAGGAAACTGTTTGAAACACGTCGTGATCGAGAGACGCCATTTAGCTAATTAGGAGGGGCCAACATAGAAAGAAATTTGAGAAAGAAACCAGAAAACATTAGGAAAGTTAAGACATGTCGTCTATGGGAGTTGTGATTTAAATAATTAGGAAACTAATTCGAATTAAAAAAATTGAAAACCCAGACGGATTGGGACCTAAACAGCGTCGTCCATGGGCGACATCATTAAGTTAAATCTATCTAAATTTAAAATTTTAATTCTGAACTGATTTCTGCAAGAAATTTAAATGGCGTTGGCTATGGTTGACGTTAGTTAACGAATTTCGAGAAAAATCAATAAAAATTAATTAATGATTAAAAATCAGACCATTCTAGGGCATTATAGTTGTGACATGAAATTTACTCAATATGAGGTCAAAATTAGCATGTCTACAGTTGTCCCACTTTGGCAGTGACTTTGCCAGAGAGGGAAATCGAATGGAATATACTGAAAAGGTGATGCCAAGGTGTGATGTGACATGCACTCAACATCATATGATAGGAATTTTTCTCAAAATGGCCAATGAAGTAACTCAAAGATATCAATGGAATCAATCATGTCTGGATGAAATAGACAAGAAAATAAAATAAGGTTGATCAACTTCCACGATTGAGAAGTACCTTAGATCACAAACCCTGTAGGTTTCATCATGGAGAGCGGTTACCAGCCAATGTGGATGTACTACAACCATGATGGATCTTAAAAGGAAACAAGAAATGTTTGGGATAAAGAATCCAAGCAATGATAGAATTCCAAAGATATCTTCAAGAAAACTTCAAAGATAATTGAGAGATCAATTCATAATATAATATTTTATATCACGTTGGGATTTACTTTGATTAATGGTCTGAAATTTAATCAATAACTAATTTTTATCACAATGATTTCAAAGTCCTACATGATGCATGCTGGGCTAAAGTGAAAATTAAAATAAAATAAAATATAAATTAATCAAGGATAATATTATTAAACTGTCGTTGATAAGTCAAGATACCAGTTCTGTAATTCAGTGCTAAGCCGAAGCTCGTTTATCCACGTACTGTTTCACAAAAGCGGAACTATCGTTCCCATCAATTAACAATGCAACGGCCTATTCGTGCGATTATGAATTCTCTGGAATTATCACTATTTTTATTGAAGGGAAACTCAAATTCTAGTTTTATCGAAACCACAAGGTCCTTGATATAATCTAATAAATATTTATTATATAGTAATGATGATGCAAATCAATTACATGAAAAAATAGATGGATAGAGATAATCGTCTTTTTAGTCATGGCTAGGACTCATGAACTCCCACAGTGAGACCTTATCAGAAACTTCGGCATCATTTCCGTTTCCTTGAATTTTCCTGCACTCAGATTTCATCAGTAACTTCATGCAAAGGAATAAACATGAACAAATAGTAGATAATATGCAAGTTCGGGGAATATTAGAAAAATTCTAAACAGCGTCGCCTAGAGTCGATGTCATTTGAATGACGTCGCCCCGTCCATACGCTATTTAACTTACCGAAACAGGCTGCTCTAACTCCAATCCGGACTCTACTTTCCTCCTTCAAACTCCCTCTTCTAATTTGGAAAGGGCTTCCCAACTTCATAAATCACTCTATATAACTTCCTTCTCTTCAATTCAATTCAATACAACAAGTAATCAAGAGGGAAAGCTAGAGAATTCTCTTCAAGACTCAGGGGAAAAGAGGGGAAAGAAGAAGAAATCAAACAATTAAGGAGGGAATCAATTTTATTCAAAGAAGATGGCTAGATTTGCTAAAGATTCGTCAAACAAGAGGGCAAGGAAGATGATTAAGAGGCTTTCTGATGTGGAAGGCCATGTAAGTGGGAGAGATTATAACCTACAAGTAAGTTACTCTCTCTTCCTATCCAATTTTTCTCTTTCTCTATGCATCTTTCCACAGGTTCTCCATATTCCAATCTCTCAATAAGCAAGATAGAACTATTCCAATGTCTTTTCTTTATCTAGGGATATCCTTTCTTCCCTAGTCCAAGAAAATTCTCTTCACTTCTATAGATCCAAAAGCTTGTAAACAAGATCAATCTCTCCATGCAATCTTATATATCCAAGTGGCATATTCAAGGGTTGGTTATTCATGCCAAACATTACAAGAGCGCATGCATGGATTGGGCTTCAATAGGTGCTTTGATCGAGCTGTGGCATCCTCAAACTCATACTTTTCTCTTCTCCACGTTGGAAGCCACTATCCTCTTAGAAGAAGCTGAACTCTTATTGGGTCTTCCTAAGCTTAAAGTCAACAATGATGAACCTGATTTGACTGATGTGATGCTCATGAGGGAAAAGATTACTTGTCATCAATTCTTGAATAAGATCATGAAAAATCCAAAATAAGTTCAAGGCTATCTTACTAAGAAGGGAATCAATCTTGCTAAATTAGTCGAATTGACTCTGAAGAAGAAAGAAGATCTCAAGGATGAAGATACAGAGAACTTGATGAAGGTATTCACTGTATGTTTAGCTGGAGCACTACTATTTCCTGCCCAAGATAATATTTTAGAAGATGATCAGATTAGCATAATTAATGGGATTTTTGAAGGAAAGTAGATCAGCATAGCAGTTCTAGCCTATCTCTACAGTGGGCTCTCTGCAGCTTCTACAGGTCAATCTCCTTATGGTAGTATGATACTCTTGGCTCTATGGGTGGAATTTCACTTCAAGTTCAACTATAATGAGGAAAAAGTTTCAAGAATATCTCAAATGTACCAGCGTGGTCCTATCTTCCATATTGCCAACATTGTGAAATTTAACGACAACATGACTAATCGGGTGCCCAACCTCAAGACTCGAGCTGATTGGCGCGCTTATTTCAAGACTATGCCAAGGACTGGATTCGAATCCACGCCACTCTCTCTCATGGAAAAGGCGGTTCGAGTTCGCCGTGGTGTTGGTATAGAGCTCCGACTGATCGGGGCGACCGAGTTCGTTCTCTATAATCTACATTGCTGTCATCCTCAACTCGGTATGCCACGCTATGAATTTCCAGAAATATCTTCTCTTTCTCCAATTAAGAAGCAGACTTTGGGAACTGACGAACGCTTTGAGGCGACAGAACTCATTGTGATTCTTTGGAATATCGGATTCACTCATTGTGTTAAACTTCCTCATGAAGCCAATCGGGAACTATGGAAAACTTATGTAAAAGAGCTTCAGAAAATTCGGTCTGAAAGCTTCCAACCTCTACCCAAAGTTCAATTGTAATTTCTGAATAAGAATTCTTCCTTTTATTGCAATTTTTTGGAATTTCTCCTCAAGCAAAACTACTCATTTTCCTCAAAATAACAAGTTTCGGGTTCATTAATGTAAATAGCATCGACTCAGAAAGACGCTTTTCAACAAAATTCAATTCTAAAAATTAGAATTTAATTCTTAATATAGCCTGAATCACGTCGACCATGAGCGACGCCAATAACTTCGCACTCCTATTTTCTAGAGATTTTGAACATTAAATTACCTGAATCACGTTGACCATGGGTGAAGCTAATCACTAATTTTCTCTAAATTTCTTCTGATTTTCCCCAAAGTTTGTGGTACGGCTCTGACTGCCAAAGGCGGTAAATCCTAAAACACGTCGACTATGGGCGACGCTTTTATCTTATTTTCAAAATTCAAACCGCCTGTTTCAACTTGTGTGCCACTAAAACACGTCGCCCTGAGATGTCACCATTTAATCATTTTGAACAGGGTTTGCGAGCCCAAGCTCGAGCCCTCCTCCTTCCTCATTCTCTCAAACACTCTCTCTCTCCCTCTTCTTCTCCCTCTCTGGCGATCCGAGCTTTTTCCGGCCATTTTGAGCTTTCTCCGGCAGGATCTCTCATCTCCGGCAAGCTCCTCCGTCGTCGGCCATCTCCTTCACAAGCTCTCTCTCATTTCCTCAATTCTCTCTCTCTCTCATCCCCTCACTCTCCCCAAACTCTCTATTCATACACCATGGAGCGAGGTGGACTGAGCGGGAAGCGCCAACGAATCTTTGGCGTGCTTGAGTTGGAGGGTGACGACGAGGACATGCTCCCAACACAACCCGAGATCTTTTAAGATCTCGCGAATCTCGCCGCGGCCGAAGGGTTCATAGAAGCTGAGGAGGCTCCCCAAGCGGCATTGGTAGTGGCACCGGCGGCGGCACAACCCCAAGAAGCGGGTCCTTCGATGGTAAGTCTCAAAACACCCTATTTATAGCATTTGGGGGATGGGGAATCGTAGGGGGGAATGCCACGGGTCCGAGAATGGCGTCGGAACCAGGTGACGCCATTCAAACGGCGTCGACCATGGCCGACGCCATTCAAGGCAGGGTTCCTATTCAAAAATTAATTTAAAAATTGATTTTAATTGCTTATATAATGATTTTTCTAACATTTTCTTGACAATTTGACAGGGAACGATGAGGACCCGCATCTCTTGGGATCTGGTGATAGCGGCATATAGAGGACTCCCAGACTTCCATAAAGCCTGCCTCAGGGGGATGGGGTTCGGAGAGTCACTAGATATAGAGCCATTCTAGCAGGACCTAGTCCTCCTTCAAGTTCTGAGGGAGAGGTGGGATCCAGAATGCATGGCATTCCTGATGCCCTGGGGACATGTGGTCTCCAGCCTCGAGGATGTGGCTAAGATCATCGCCTTCGAGTGGAGGGCCGGACGGTGAGCGGGATTACTTATCCCGATTACCGAGAGATGGCAGGGCATCTCCTAGGCTTATATGTGTCAGGGCCACCGGGCAAGGAGTCTAGGACCCTCCAGCAGGTGGAGGTAGAGGATGCCTTAGGACTAGAGGATCCTAGACAAAACCAGGGGGAGTCCAGGGAGGGCTTTATAAATAGGTTAGCTAGGTCGGCTGCCGGCTCTTATTGTTGGGACGAGAGCTAGAGAGAGTTGTTAGATCGGCAGCTTAGAATCTTTCTAGTTTTCTTGTTCGATCGGTTGCTCTCTGGGACGAAGGGCGACCAAATCCATTGTACATTTCTTATCATGTTAGAGGACTTAGGTAGGTTGCACGAGTATGCCTGGGGTGCGGCCCTCCTGGCCCACCTTTTTGTCGATCTGTCCGCAGTTACACTAGACCATGAGACCACCATCCGCAGCTTCACGCCGTTTCTCCAGGTATAAGTTATTTTAATTATTTCAAATGTATACTTATGAAATGAGGTTTCTAACCTGTATGTTTGCTTGTGCATATTTGGAGTTATTTTTACTTTCCTCTAGGCCGAACGAAAGCCATTCAGACAAATGTCGTACCACTGTCTCACCGATGGCAACCGATTGTGGACACGGCTCAACAACACCACCAATTGACGGCTCTCGGCCATCAGTTCTTAGATTATCCTGAGCTTCTGGTGAGTTTATTTATTTAATGCAATTATATTTATGTTGATTAAATGCAATTCATTTATTATGAATGCGGCTAACTTAAATGCATACAAGTGATCTGGTGCCCGTATTTGGGCATGGATGAGGCGAGGCAGCCGTGGGTGACAATCGGCAGAGAAAGGTTTGGCAGGCAGGTGTGGGTCCACTGCCTGAACGAGATAGAATTACTGCACCTGCGGCTTGCCATGAGGATCTTGGGACTTCACCAGGAGTGGGTCCAAGAGGAGATCTCGGAGGGGATCTGCAGATCGATGAGGGGGAAGCAGGTGCGCATGGATTGGCGTTCCAAGCTCCCAGACCAACGCGATGACTGGTTTGGGGGCGGTGTCCCGGTACAATCCAATGCGTAGTGATGCCTACCTCCAGCAGTACTGGGTGCACTAAGCCGCCCAGCTCCTACAGCTTCGCCCTCTCGATGTGAGTATGCTTTTATGTTTTTTTCATTTTATTATTATCTTTATTTAAGTTTGTGAATGCATGAATGACATGTGTGTATGTGCAGGATGCGCGCGATGCTATAATTGTCACCCTCCGAGCTCGACTCCGAGATGCGGATTCCCAGCTCGAGCAGCTTTAGAAGGAGCTCCATGATTTGGTATGTAATGTATGAATTATGCATTGTATGAATTTTTTATTAATTAAATGTTTTGATGTTTAGCCACTGACGGTGTTCATTCTTGTTGATACAGCGTGCCACTTACACCCATGTGGCCCAGCCTTCTCCGCACACAGCTGGGACCTCTTCCTCGAGTGCTTACTCTGACGCTGCCTTCGCCGACCTTCGTGAACAACTAGCTTGGGCCATCCATTGGGCCTCTCTAGCTGAGGAGGATCGTGCCGCCCAAGTTAGTCTTTAGCCTTATCTTTCATTCTTGAACTTGTCATCCGTTTTCGTGATCTGCTTGAGCTAAAAACGTCTTCAACAGGTCGCTGAGCTTCAAGAAGCCCTTCAGAGGGCTGAAGCTGAGTTGGAGCAGACCCGGGTTGTAGCTGCCCAAGCTCAGGTTGATGTTGCCCGCATCAGAGCTTTTGTAAGGATTGAGGATTCGGGTTCAGTTTTCGGGTCGGTTTCGGGCCGAATCCCCTGGTTTGGACCCTGATGGGTCTGGGGAGTGCCTTCTGAATGACGTCTAGGCTGCACAACGTCTTTCAAACGGCGTCCTGCTGTGTGGACGCCATTTAGCCAGGTTGTTGTTGTGCCACGTGGGTGGGTTTCGGGCCGCGAGAGTACGGCCCCTGTCGTGTCGTCTGAACGGCGTCCGTGATGGACGACGCCATTCAGACTGCGACCCTGCGATGTCAGTGTACGGTGCCGATCTTGTCGTCTGAACGGCGTCTTTGGTAAGCGACGCGTTTTAGAGCTTCTGTCAGTACGGCCCTGTGAGTGCTTAAAATGTGCGTGTGATTATCATGAAAAATCTATGTTGTTTAAGTGCAAAATAAAACCTATTAAAAAGAAACTAAGTGATCGCCAGAAACTTTTGACTTAAAAGTTCCAAAAGAAAGAGTTTGATCGCCTACCTGTTTGGATGTGGGAGATGTTGAGTTCTTGGTTCCCCTCCTTCAGCCGGCTGAAGAAAGAGAGCCCTTTCTTTTCTTTGTTCTTACTTTGATTGCTGTTGAGTTGTTGAGAATCGTCCAGAGTCCTTGTTGTTTGCTATTGATTTCCTTTGCTTCTGCTTTGACTCTTCTTTGTACCTTGCAAGAAATAGAAAGGAAGGAAGAACAATGATGAGAACTTAGGCAAAAGTAGTATCCATTTCAAACAAAATTTTAAACATGCAACTAAACAGGAAAACTCACTTGTTGAGTGGTCTTTTTAAACTCCTTAATCAAATAGGTTTTGAAAAATGATACTAGTGTTGTGTGTGTTGCATAGAGTGATGTAATGAAGAATGCAAGATTAATGAAGATGAAAAATGTGAAAAAGAATGTAGAAATTGAATTGAAAAGAATAAACTGGATGGCCCCTGGAAGCCTTGGTCTTGGATGGATCTTGAATGGATGAAGAATGGACGTCGACTTCTGGAAACAGCAGCACTTCAGCGTTTGGACGTCGTTGCTTCGATTTTCACTCAATTATCACTTCGATATCACTTCAATCACTAACTCTAACTCTAACTCTAACCCGTCACCCACTCAAGAGGCAGGGTATTAATAGACTTCCTTTCATCCGCGGATTTACATGGAGAAATTTGAGATTTATCCATCTTAACCAAAAGATAAATACATATTAATTAATCTTTATCTGTAATTATCTAAAACGCATCGCCCATGGAAGACGCCTTTCAGACTGATTAGGATAAAGATAAACATCCGGGAAAAAATTATCTTTATCTATAATTAGCTAAAACGCGTCGCCATATGGAGACGCCTTTTAAACTAATTAAGATAAGGATAAACATCCGGAAGAGATGCATAAACAACTTAGGAAACCTAAAATGCGTCGTGTCTTGTAGACGTCTTTTAGTTAATTAATCAATTAATTAAAATTCAAATTTAAACATCAAAATAAGAATAAACTCTAAATGGCGTGCACATAGGTCGACGTCTTTTAGACTTATTCATATTTTAACTGAAATTTGAGTTAAAATCAATTTAATTGATTAACTTAAACATGTCTGTTTGACCCGACACTTTTTAGATAATTAACCCAAAAAGATCAATAAAAATTAACCAATGATTAAATATCAGACCATTCTGAGGCATTATTATATGATATAAAATTTACTCGAAATGATGTCAAAATTAGCGTGTCTACAGCTGCCTCACCTTAGCATCGTCTTTGCAAGGGAGTGAAATGAAATCGAATGTACTGAAAAGGTGATGCCAAGGTGTGATGAGACACGCTCTTAACATCACATGATTGGAATTTTTCTCAAAATCATCAATGAAGATAGCTCAAAGAGATCAACGGAATCAATCCTGTCTGGATGAGGTAGACAAGGAAATAAAATAAGGTCGATCAACCTCCTCGGAGTGGGTTGTACCCCAGGTCGTAGACACTGTAGGTTTCATCATGGGGAGCGTTTGCCAGCCAATGTGGACTTGCTGCAGCCATGATGGATCTTAAAAGAAAACAAGAAATATTGGAAAAGAATCCAAGAAAGGATAGAATTCCAAGGATATCTTTAAGCGAATCTCAAAGATAATCAAGATACTCAATTCAGAATGGAATATTTCATATCATGTTGAAAATTATTTGATCAATGGTCTGAAACTTAATCAATAATTAATTCTTATTTCAATGATTTCAAAGTCCTATATGATGCATGCTGGGCTAAAAGAAAAATATAAAGTCAAATAAAATATAAATTAATCAAGGATAATATTGTTAAATTGTCATTAATGAGTCAAGATACCAATTCCTATAATCTAGTGCTAAGCCGAAGCTCGTTTATCCACGCACTGTTTCACAAAAGTGGAACCATCGTCCCCACTAATTAACAATCCAACGGCCTATCCGTGCGATTAAGAATTCTCTGGAATTATCACCATTTTTGTTGTAGGGGAACTCAAATTCCAGTTTCATCAAAACCACAAGGTCCTTGATATACTCTAATAAATATTTAACATATAGTAATGGTCATTATGCAAATTAATTACATGAAAGAATACAAAAGATAGAGATAACCGTCTTTTTAGCCACAGTTAGGACTTCATAAACTCACACAGTGGGATCTTCTTGATATTTCCAGCTTTATTCGGATTTTCTTGAATTTCATGCACTCAAAATTCATTAGTAATTTCAAACAAGTGCTTAATTAATCATCAAAACATGGAATTTCGTGTAAATGACAAAAATATTGAAACGTGTCGTGTCGCGCAGACGCCCTTCAATCGTTAAAATGCGGCGGTGTCCCTCGACGCCTTTTACTCACAAAAACAGGTTCTGGCTGTTCTCTACTCGGATTCCAACTCTTCCAATACTCATCCCTTTTCCAATCCGGAAAAGTCTTCCTAGGATCGCAATTCCTTCTCTATAAATATCATTAACTTGTTTCCAAGCAATCCTACCACAATCTAGAGATCCGAGGTTGAGTTTTTCTTCAAGATTCAAAGGTTTCCCAAGGTTTTCAAGGTTTTCAAGCTTCAAGGAGGAAGAAATTCTAAAAAGAGGATGAGTTCTTCAAACAAGAGGATGAAGAGGTCGCTGGAGAAGATCTCCGACGCGGAGAATCACCTTATAGGAAGGGATCCCAACCTCCAAGTAAGTTGAATTAACTTTCCTTCAATTCTTCTTCTTGTTCCTCCATGTTCTTCATGTTCTTCTTGTTCTTCAAACTCTTCAATCCTTTCTTTTTATTTTTTAGACATATCCCATGTTTCCCGGTCCAAGGAGATTCACTTCTCTCCCTTGGATTCGCAAGCTTGCAAAAAGTCCTAAGCTTTCCATGCAAGTTTTCATCTCCAAGTGGAGTCTTCAAGGCTTGGTGGTGCATGCGAAACACTACAAGAGCCCGAACGTGGACTGGGCGGACATGGGTGCTTTGATCGAGCAGTGGCATCCTCAAACCCATACGTTCCTCTTTCCGGATTTCGAGTGCACCATCCTTTTGGAGGAGGCGGAGCTCCTATTGGGTCTTCCAAAGACCAAGGGCAAGATGGCTTTGACAAGAGAAAGGATCACCGGTCAACAACTGTTAACGTCGATCATGAAGGATCCCTCAGAAACTAAAGGGTGCCTTACAAATAGAGGGATCAACCTCGCAAAGCTTGTTGAATGGACTTTGTATGAGATCGATGATCTAAGGGAGGATGAAGCTGAAGATGTGACGAAAGCTTTCGTCACGTGCCTTGCCGGGGCTCTGTTCTTCCCTGCGCAAGACAACATCTTGGAAGATGATCAGGTTAGTGCTATCTGCACGATCTTTGAGGGGAAATCCATTAGCACTGCGATCTTGACCTACCTCTACAGTGGGCTTTTTGCGGCGTCCACGGGTTGTCCTCCTTACGGGTGCATGTTACTCTTTGCTTTGTGGGTTGAACTACACTTCAAATTCGAGTACTGTACGAGGATGTCACCAAGACCGTCTCAAATTTACTTGAACAACCCGATCCACTGTATCGCCAACATCGTGAAGTTCAACGAGCGTATGGTCAACAAGGTGCCAAAGCTCAAGACCCGGGCTGACTGGAGGGAGTTCCTGAGATGTATGTCGTCCAACATGTTTGACTCTTCTCCACTTGCCCTTGTTGGAAAGCCCATCAGAGTACGCCGTGCAGTGGGAGTGGATCTCAAATTGATTGGTGCCATTGAATTTGTGCTGTACAACCCTCACCGGTGCCTTACTCAGCTCAGGTTGAATCGTCACGAATTCCCCGAGTTCTCCCTCACATCTCCGATCAAGAGGCGGGCCTTGGAATGTGACGAAGACTATGAAGCCACAAAACTTATTACTACTTTGTGGAACCTCGACTTCAGTTATCGTGTAAAATCCTCTAAAAATAGAGATAGATGATTGAAATTTCCATACATTCAAGCACTTCATGAAATTCTTCCTTAAATGTTTTCTTTTCTTTTTCTTTTTGATGTAATAAAGGATTTCATTGAATAAAGAGTTATTTTTCATGCCTTGAAACCTTTCTTCAACTTCCTATGATATGCTCATGATTTTTCCCTTAGCAAAAACTGGATTTTTCCTTAAAATATGACAGTTCGGGTTTGTTAAATCCAAAACGCGTCCACTCAGATAGACGCCTTTCAAAGATAATTCATTTTTCTAAAATTTAGATTAATCCTCAAAATCCCGATTTAAGCCTGAAACGCGTCTACTCCTCAAGACGCCTTTAGCCTTAGAAATCCCGAATTCTGCATAAAACGCGTCCACAAGTTTAGACGCTTTTCACTCAAAAAAACAAGGATATAATCATTAAAACCAGGATTTAAACCTAAAAGACGTCTACTTGTGTAGACGCATTTCAATCCTCTCTCTTACTTTTTCCAGAACTCCGCCATCAATTCTGTGATTAAATCCCCTAAAACGCGTCTGTAGGTGTAGACACCGTTCATCATCATGCTGCGTACGGTTCTGACCAGAATTGGCGGTAACTTGAAACGCGTCGCTCCATGTGGACGCTTTTCACTCAATTTCAAACAGCTGGCCTTGCCGCCTCAACTTATGTGCCCTAAAACGCGTCGGTGTCCCTCGACGCCTTTAAACCTTCTGTTTACAGACCCGCGAAGGCCCCCTTTCTTCCTCACTTTCTCCCTTTGCACTCTCTCTCCTCAAACTCTCCGGCGATCCAACTCCGGCAATCCCCGTTTCTCTTTCTTCTCAAAACCTTCTCTTTTGGCCATGGAGCGCGGCGAAGGTTCCCGCAAGACCAAGGCCCTAGCCAAGAGGCGGCGGACGACGGTTCGCAAGGAAGAGGCTCCCGAGGAGGTGCCGGCCGCACTCGCCGAGGCGGCGACGTTCTTGGAGGAGGAGGAGGCTCCTCCGGCGCCATTGGCCGTGGAAGAGGAAGGGGAGGGCGACCTCCACGTGGTGAGTCTCTATGGTTTTGAATGGAGTGAGGAAAAGGAGGGAGAAAGGGGTTCTTGAAGAACCCGGAATTCGGCCTTGAAAGGCGTCCAGACCAGGTGATGCCGTTCAAACGGCGTCGCCCTGGTCCGACGCCATTCAAGGCAAAATTCCCAATTTCAATTAGGTAGAAAGAATTCCAAATTGCGTCAGGACCTGTGGACGCCTTTCAAAAGACGTCCAGGTGTCTTGACGCCTTTCAATCCAGAAATGTTTTGCTTGTTTTTATGTTCACTAACTAATGAAATTTCCTTTTTATGTGCAAGGAGTCATGAGGGCGAGGATTAGCTGGGACTTAGTGATAGGGGCATACCGGGGACTCCCGGACTTCCAGAAGGCGCGCCTACGCCGGATGGGGTTCGGCGAGGTTCTAGATATCGAGCCGTTTTGGCTTGATCTAGTCCTGCTGCAGGCGCTCAGGGAGCGTTGGCACGAGGAGAGTCGGGCATTCCTAATGCTCTGGGGACACATGATCCCCACTTTAGAGGACGTGGCCAGGATTACTAGCCTCAGGGTAGAGGGCCGATCGGTAAGTGGGGTGACTTACCCCAACTACCAGGGATTGGCAGAGGCTCTGCTAGGCATAGAGGTATCTAGCCTGGGCAGGGAGTCTAAGATGGTCCCTAGGGTGGAGGTAGAGGCTGCCCTAGGATTAGATGAGCCCCGGCGGCGATCTGATGAGTCCCGGGCAGAGTTTAGGGATAGGTTAGCAGAGTCATCCTCCACCGTATACTGCACCGACCTGAGTCAGGGGGAGGAGGTAGACAGGCAGCTGAGGGTCTTTCTTGTCTTGTTCTTCGGTCGGTTACTCTTCGGCACGAAGGGTGATCATATCCACTGTAGATTCTTGTATCTGCTAGATGACTTAGATAGTTTAGGAGAGTATGCCTGGGGTGCGGCCCTTCTGGCCCATCTCTTCGCTGATCTTTCTGTGGTCACGCCGGACCGTGAGACGATTGTCAGTGGTTTTTCGCCATTCCTCCAGGTATTAAGTTATTTTATTATTTGTTTATGCAATGCAATGTGATATGATGCTTTATTAACCTATATGTCCATGTATGCAAGTATGGAGCTACCATTATTTTCTGCTCGGCAGAGCGAGGATCGTACGACCGGGCGCTGTCCCATTGGCCTGCCGCTGGCAGCTGATAGTGGACACAGCGCCACAGCACCACCAGTTGACAGCCCTCCGCCGCCAGTTCCTTGACTACCCGGAGCTGTTGGTAAGTTCTTAACTGGTTTAATTTTGTTCATTAAATGCAATCTTTCCTTTATTAAATGCAAAATTATTTATATGAATGCGTCTAACTTATATGCAGGTGATCTGGCGCCCGTACCTTGGTATGGGCGAGGCGGGTCAGCCGTGGGTGACGGCTGGCCGGAGGCGGTTCAGCAGGCAGATGTGGCTGCATTGCCTGAATGAGGTCGAGCCCCTCCATCTGCAGCTCGTGATGAGGACCCTTGGCCTCCACCAGGAGTGGATCGATGAGGAGGTCTCGGAGGGTGTCGGGAGGAGCATGAGGGGCAAGCAATCCCTCACCGATTGGCGAGCAAAGTTCCCGGAACAATATGAAGACTGGCATCGCCGGGGTGTCCATGTTGAGTCACGAGCGGAGAGTAGCGCAGCCTACCTCTAGCAGTATCGGACACATTACGTCGATCAGCTGCGACTCCTCCGACCGCTCGATGTAAGTATGTTTTTATGCGTCTTTCATTTTATTATTATCTTGATTTATATTTGTGAATGAATGTATGTATGTGTGATATGCAGGATGCGCGCGATGCGGTCATCATCGACCTCCGGGCCCGCCTACATGATGCGGAGGCCTAGCTGGAGCAGGTCCAGAAGGAGCTCTTCGACCTAGTATGTATACATGTTTATGAATGAATGTTTTGATTAATTAATTGTTTTGGCGATTAACAACTAACGGTTGTCTTTTGGTGCAGCGAGCCATCTACACCCAGGCGGCTCCCCCTACCTATGGAGCTTCATCGTCTACTCTTCCTGCCGCCTACGAGGCTACCTTGATTGACCTCCAGAGCCAGCTTGCCTCCGCCATCCGCCGGGCTTCCCTTGCAGAGGAGGATCGCGCTGCTCAAGTAAGTCTTGTTATTTCCTTTGATTTCTGAACCTGATTTTGATTGCTTGATTGCCTTGGACTAACAATGGTTTCCCCTGCAGGTTGCTGAGCTTCATGAAGCCCTTCAGAGGGCTGAAGTGGATGCAGCTCGTGTTCGCGCTCTCGAGGAGCAGGTGGCTCGGGTTCGCGATCTGGAGGAGCAGGTGGCTCGCCTCTCCACCGGGGATCTTCCTCGGGAGCTTTCACACCTCCAGTCCCGACTGGGGTTTATTACTGAGGAGAGGGAGAGGGAGCGGCTGGAGCGGCAGAAGATGGACTCAGAGATGGCCTCTCTCCGAGTTCAGTTGGGCATTGCTGAGCACGAGCGCCGGAGCGTGGAGGAGAGATAGAGGCGTTTTCGACAGCGTGCTCAGGAGCGCGGGCAGGTGAGCGCTTTCACAGCCAGCGTGGCCATTTCTTCCGGTCAAGCTGGTTCGAGTGTCATGGGTCCGCCGCCGCCTAGAGCTCCACCGCCAGATGCCCAGGACGAGGCTCAGAGCCAGATGCACGAGGGTGCAGGAGAGAGCCAGCCTTGAGGGCTTATGTATTTTCTTTCTTATGTGTATCATGTACAGAACACCTTTTGATGATATACATGAAACTTTTGGCCTCCAACCTTGCGTTCCATGTGTTTGCCTTGCATCCTGTACGTCACTTAACAAACAGGTTAAGTATCTATTTAGGCTTAGCCCCTTGCCTGACCAAATGAATGGTCGATCAATCTTTTTTCTTAAATGAAGGGTCTAGGGGCATAGCCTTTATCAACAAAGGTAATTGAACTATAAGCAAAAATGCAACATACAAGCAGACGGATGCTTACTGAAAATGAAAGGAATGAAACATACTAGATGCAATAAGCAAATGCTAATTGAAATATTTTTGTTGTTTTGAAATATTCATTTTTGTTTGGATTTTGAAATATGTACTTTTTTTGAATTTTTGAAATATGTGTCTTCTTTTTTTTTTTGAATTTTGGGATATGTATTTTTTTATATTTTGAAATATGTATTTTTTTTTTGGATTTTGAGATATGTATTTTTTTTTGAATTTTGAAATATGTATTTTTTTTTTGAATTTTGAACTATGGTGTAAACTAAAGACCAGCATAGTACTCAGATCAAAGGATCATATTCATCTATGAACTTAATTCCCAAATTGTTCTTTAATAATTTAACTTAAACCCATTGTACTTGAACTTGTGTTTTCATTCGTGATCCCATTCGATGATTTGACCTTCAGTCAATCTAGGCTGTTCCTTAAATTTGGAGTACGCCTCTTTAGAAAGAAAGGAAGAATAAGTTTAGAAAGCCCATGAGAAGGTTCCGGAGACCTAAAAATATGTTCCTTTCCTACCCTAATATCTGTTTGGGTTCGGTCATTTTCTTTCCGGGGTATTTATCGACGTTGCATTCCCTTTTATTTCATTTCATGGCCTTGATGTAACGTTTGTAATGTAATGGCCTTTTGATTTGACGTTTGGCTTTTGCCTTTTGCTTTGCTTTTCTTTTCTTTTCTTTGGGACGGATCTCCCCCATTTTTTTTTATGACGGCCTCCTACTAAGATGGCGGGTATTCTTGGTAGTCTATTCTAAGCCTCGTTCCGACATCGTGGGCTGAATGTAAAACATAATTTTGTTTAAAAGGAACGATTCGTACTTCATACTTTTAGTCAAGCTTTCGATATTCCTTAGGACTCAGCATCTCTTGTTACTCACGAATCAAACGTGTCAGTGTGTGTAGTAATGTGTTTGGAATTAAATTATCCAAACTGATGAGGGAATTTGAGTTTATAAATTTTCTGATTCCACTGGTCTTTGTACCATGCTGATCGACTCTTTAACCTAAGGGTAGTATTTCTTAAGATGCAAACCGTTCCAGGGGTGAGTTAGCTCTTCTCCTTCTGTATTGACAAGACGGTAAGCGTTACCAGGAAAAGCGTGTGACACAACATAAGGTCCTTCCTAGTTGGGTTGGAGCTTAGAACGTGGACCACCAGGTTTTACAAAAATCCTTTTGACGACCATTTCACCAACTTTAAACTTTCGTTCAACGACTTTCTTTTGATAAAAACGTGCTAGTCTATTTTGATAGACTCTTGCATGATTAGCGGCTGACCATCTTCTCTCGTCTAAGAGTTCTAATTGAGCAAGGAGTGCTGAACGGTGTTCATCAATGGAAAATTTCTTATTCAATTGTACTCTTAATGACGGTACAAGGATCTCGTATGGAACTACCGCCTCCATTCCAAATGTTAAGGAATAAGGAGTTTGCCCAGTGGGCGTGCGGATTGAAATCCGGTAGGCTCATAGAGCCTCAACCAATTTTTCTGGCCAATCTGTGAATTTGTTAGATTTGCACGTCTTTTTGATGATTTTTATCAAAGTCTTGTTAGTTGCCTCTGCTTGGCCATTGCCTTGCGGATAATAAGGAGATGAATGATGCAATGCAATTTTATACCTGTTGCAGAGGTCCTTCAATTCTTGTGACACGAACTGCGGTCCATTATCGGTGACGATGGTGCTTGGAATTCCAAATCTGGTGATGATGTTCTTCATGATGAACTTGCAGACGGTTGATGCTTTGACTTTCGTGTATGCTTCAACTTCTATCCACTTGGTGAAGTATTCCGTTGCCGTGAGGATGAAAGACTTTTGCTTGATGCCGGAATCTGGATTACCAAGGGGTCCAATGATGTCGAAAGCCCACATGGAGAAAGGCCATGGGGAGGAAACAGGATGAAGTGAAGATGCAGGAGAATGAATTTTGTCGGCGTGAAGTTGACACTTAGCACACCTACGGACATATCCTACACAGTCTTCTTCCATGGTTGGCCAATAAAATCCTTGTCTGAGGATCTTCTTTGCTTGCATTTGTCCATTAACATGACCACCACAGACTCCAGCATGAGCTCCTTCCATAACTTTCGAGAGCTCATCTTCGTCTAGACATCTTAGAAGAACTCCATCAAAACCTCTTTTGTGCAGTGCTCCCCCAACTAGAGTGTATTTTTGAGCAACTCTCCTGATAGCTCTCTTCTCCTCAGATGTGGCTTCTTCAGGATATGATTGATCTTCACAATATTTGGCAATTTCATAATACCATGGCTTCTGTTCATCATCCATCTCTTCTAACAGCTTTATCAACATGATTTCTCTCTTTTCCACGATATTTCCATCTCTGACCTTCTTCAACAGCTTTTCCTTAGTTCTAAGAAATGAAGGGTCTCTCACGGCGGGTGAAAGACGCCTATGAACTATGATTGATTTGGATTGCCTGCTGATTGGAAAATCAAGAGAAGATGCAAGTGAGGCTAGAGCGTCAGCTAAGATGTTTTGATTCCTAGGAACATGGACGAAGATCAGTTTGGTGAAAAGCTTTGAATAAGCAGAAGTATGTTCTTGATAAGGCTTAAGTTTGGGATCAAGAGTTCGATACTTGGTCAGCACCTGGCGAAGAATCAGTTGGCTATGACCCACAATCCTGAGTTTAGTAGCACCATGGAAATGAGCAGCCTCGAGGCCAGCAAGGAGTGCCTCGTATTCAGCTATATTGTTGGTGACTGGAAAGTCGAGCTGAAAGACTTGTGGAATGGTGACACCTTTAGGTGATAACAGAACAATACCGATCCCCTTTCCATGAGAATGCAGAGCTCCGTCAAAATGCAGAGTCCACATATCATCTCTGATTTGGTTTATGGACATCAGTTCCTCATCCGGAAACTCTGATCGGACTGGATCAAAACGAGGAAGGGGGTGATGAGCGAGATGTTCCGCTATGGCATAGCTCTTGATCACTTTCTGCTTAATGTAAGTGATATTGAATTGAGATAGAAAGCTTTGCCATCGTGCTAACCTATAAGTAAGGACAAATTTTTCCAGAAGAAATTTGATTGGATTCATCCTAGCAATGAGATGGACTTCATGGGCCAGAAAATAATGCTTCGATTTCTGAACAACCCAGACCAATGCTGCACATGTCTTTTCCATCGCTGTGTATCTCTGTTCAGCGGGGTTGAGAAGTTTAGAGAGATAGTAGGCCGCCCTCTCCTTTCCTTCTTCATCCTCTTGTGCTAGGACAGCCCCCACTGCATCATCCATGACAGAAATATAAAGTATCAATGGCTTGCCTGGAGATGGTGGTCTCAAAACAGGAGGACTTGCCAAATAATTCTTTAGTCCATCGAATGCCTCCTGACACTTATTGTCCCAATCGAATTTGACTCCCGGCTTGGTAAGCTCGTAGAACGGCTTATACCTTTGTGAGTGTTGGGAGACAAAACGGCGAATAAATTGCAACCTTCCGATTAATCCTCTCAACTCCTTCAAGTTTTTGGGAGGTGGCATCTCTCTGATAGCCTTCGCCTTGTTGGGATCGATCTCAATTCCCCGTTTACTGACAATGAATCCAAGTAATTTCCCTGAAGATACCCTTAATATACATTTCTTGGGGTTCATCTTCAACTGATATTCCCTCGATCTCTCTAATACCCTTGCCAAAACTTTGGCATGCTCAGCCTTCGTTTTAGATTTAACCAACAAATCGTCCACATACACTTCTAGATCTATGTGCATCATGTCGTGAAATATTGCCATCATAGCCCTCTGATAAGTGGCTCCAGCGTTCTTTAATCCAAATGACATGACGACATAGCAGTATGTTCCCCAAGGTGTAGTGAATGATGTCTTTTCTTGATCTTCTTCTGCCAATTTAATCTGATTATATCCTGAAAATTCATCCATGAACGATAAAGTCTCATAGCCAGCAGTGTTATTAATAAGTACATCAATATGAGGCAATGGAAAATCATCCTTAGGACATGCCCGGTTCAAATCTCGGAAGTCGATGCAAATCCTGACCTTCCCGTCCTTCTTCATAACCGGGACTATGTTGGCCACCCATTGTGGATAGAGGACAACTATAATGAACTTGGCTTTATGTAATTTGTCGACCTCTTCCTTCATCTTTAGAGCCATTTGTGGGTGGAATCACCTTAATTTTTGCTTGACCGGGCTAGCTCCATCTTTTAATGTCAACCTGTGTTCAACCAATGACGAGTTTAACCCTGGCATATCTTTATAACTCCAGGCGAAAGTGTCCTTATAGTCCTTAAGCACTTGTACCACTGCCTCCTCATCCTCTACAGAAAGATTCCTGCTGACGAGGACAACCTTAGGTTCGTCTTCAGTCCCTAAATTGATTTCTTTGGTGGGCTCTTCTACGGCAGCTGAGGGTTCATCGAATCTCTTCACTCCACTGGCATACGCCTCAGCTGCGTCCTCGTCATCTTCCTCATTTTCAATAATGGGGTCTTTTTCATGTATCAACTCATACACCCCATATCCATCGTTGACTAGCTCATCGTCCATACATTCTTCTGGCATCTGAATGAGATTTTCTAATAACTGAGGGATTAAAGAGCAAGAAAAGCATCTATCAGCTAAGTCCTGGAGGTATCTATCTGGAATTCGTCTACCTTTAGACTTCCTAGACTTCCTAACCTGACTAACATGCCTAGAGCTAGACTGTCTAACTTCACTAAACTCCCTATTCTGACCTAATGAAGATAAAGCAGAATAAAAATCATGAGATACAGATGGAAATATAGGAGAATCCTCCTGAGGGGAGGGGCAGAGTAGATCTAGAAGAGAATCTTTACAGAAGGACCCGCGCGACGGGGTGTAATCGGACAAGTAAGAGGTTTCCTCAATGAGGATCTGGGAAGAATTTGTTGCCAAATTGGCATTTTTTTTTGGACAATAGAGGAGTTAAGCATAAAACATGAATGAATATAAATAGAAGAAGAATTAGATGGAGGAAGTGGCACCAAGGCCAAAGGATTAGGGGGATCATACAACAGTATGTCCCAGATTAAATCATACATCCTCTCTGGATCGAGAGGAGGTGGTGGAATGAGGTCCCGTAGGGACAAAGTGATCATGACGGGCGGGGCCCGTGGAATATCTTCAATGATGACCCGCGACCAAGTCGGGGTCAGGAGCAATGTGCGAAACAAGGTGTGGAGCATGAAAACATGAGAATGATAAGTCCCCCTCCAGAGCAGATCTGTGGTGTAGCCAGCTTCGTAGGGGTCATCTGGCTCCCCTTCATCAGTCTCTTCTGACAGCAGTATCCTCTTGTCGAAAATAGCACCGGGACCTTCGATCAGCTCATCGATCTGTGGCGGCCACTTGGGTTCTGCAGGATATAGAAACATTCTATTCAGTGCGATGTGGAGGTCTCTCAGATCGAACCACCTGTACCATTCACATTCAGGATCTTAGAATTTTCTCCTCTTCATAGGCCGCAGAGCCTCTAAGGACTGGTATGTGAGTAGTTCTGAGCAATGCCTGGCCAAGTCTCTCCCATATATATCATGGAGGTCAAAACATGAAGTAATGACCATCGTGTTGTCATGGCTTATTACGGGCCCCTTTACAAAATGAGTGTATAGGGTCCATGTTAGGGGATCCCGACCTTCCTTGGGCGGTGTAGACATTGTCTCCCAGACTTTCTGGCCGCCCTCATTCTCTACTTGCTGAACAATGTCCTGCTTCATTTTTCTCGGCCTATAGCCTAGGCCGCTTCCAGGTGCTCCTCGGTGGTCCTTGATGGGAGTGGTCCTGCCTTGTAACTGTGTGCCCAGGCCTCTTCCAGGCTGATAGCCATTATTCATCATTATCTTCCATCCAGGGGTAGTCATGCACTTCCCCCTCTTTATGGCATTTAATGGATAAGGAGTAATAGTGGCAGTTTTAAGAGGATCAACCACTGGATGGTAAACCTGTAATACCGACAGAAAAGGTTGTCGGCCAGGTGAAGAAGTAAGTTTGACATTCAAAGAATGAGCAGCAGCAAGGATCGGCATGCTCGTAACCTTAACGATTCGTCCTTTAAAGGGGAATTTGAGGTATTGATGATTCGTGGAGGGAATCGCCTCGAGAGTTTTTATGTAAGGACGACCCAAAATGGCATTCAAAGAGGGGTCGATTTCCAGGATGTGAAACTCGACTTCAGCATGACTTACAAGGCCTAGCTCCACTTTCAAATAAACTATTCCCAGAGGGGAACGGGTGGAGTTATCATATGCTGTCACGGAGATGGGGCTAGGCAACCATTTTTCCTTGGGCACACCACACAGTTCCAGGGTCTTCGGAGGTAAAACATTAATTGAAGCCCCTATGTCAACCAGGCATGCATCTACGACCTTTTCGCAAATGTTGACCGTAATGCTCAGAGCCATGCTTCTGGCTGCTGGCGGTGCTAGTTCCGATGTATGAAATGTAATGGAGGGCTGATCCCCCTGAGGAACTAATAGTGCTGCAATCTTTTCCACCAGCACGTCCTCGTTGACCATCACCTTCTGCAGATATTCCATCAGGGCTTCTTGGTGAATCTTCGATCTTTTAATCAGTTCAAGGACGGAGATCCGTGCTGGTGTTCGGTCCAAATGTTTCAACAAATCATATTGAGTGCCTGGTGCACTCTCTTCATTGTGTGCTTCCTCAGGCGGCTGTGACGGGCCGTCTCTAACTGTTGACTGAGGAAAGACTTTGTTGAAAGTCCTCCCACTCCGGAGCGCATGTTCCTCAACTGTGGAAGGTCCGGGTGATACTTTGAGTACCACAGGGTTGGATGGTGCGGATGATGCGGGGTGTTGGTATGTGGGTGATGGCGTGGGGTTAAGTGCTGGTGGCGTGGTGCGGATTAAAGGTCTAGACGGTTGGATAGTGGATGGGTAAGTGACAGTGGTAGCGGGTGAAGTGGGAAACGGCATGCGTAGTAGCGGTTTAGAAGGTTGGATGGTATCTGGGTAAGCGGTAGTAGTGGCGGATGAAGTAGGAAATGGTACGCGTAGTAGTGGTCTGGATGGTAGGAGGGGTGCGTAGTTGGTTTGCAGGGGGGTATTTAATGGAGGCGTAGTGGTATGGGGTGTAACGGGCTTGAGGAAAGCGGGTGGTGGTAATGGGTTAGTGGGTGCGGGTGAGTGATATGCAGGTGTTGGTATAGGGGTAATAGTAATGGGTTGTGATCTGGGTATGTGAATGGTGCGGCGTGATGGTTGTTTTGCGGTACTCGGAATGTGACCCGTTGAATAAATAGAGGAAGAGTCCTCTATCCTCCATTGTTGCCCGCGGTTAGCCTCAGACCGGCTGTTTGTCAGAATAGGGGCAACTTGGTTTTGGTTTTGATGCTCTAGAAGCGGGTTCTGTACTATGCCCATGTTCGGTGGTGGTGCTGCTTGTGCTGGTGCTCTCACTTGCTACTGCTGTGGTGGTTTTCTTGCCTTTAAGGCTAATATGTATTTTTTCATCTCTTCCCAGTCTATACCTCCCTGCTCGTTGAGATCATGAATGTAATCTCTAAATTGGAAGCAGGTGTCAATAGTGTGTCCAGGTTGCCTATGGAAATAGCAATACCTAGACGTGTCGGCATTCTGGGGCCAGATCGCCTTTTCTCTCGGCAGGACTAAGGCATTAGCTGCCATCAAAGCACTGAAAATGTCCGCCAAGGACTCTGGGAGGACTGGGTATTCTGCCCTCTTTGGGCCTGGAGGTCTCCTCTGCTGGTTGTAATCAGCAGGAGGAGGGACATTATGATATGCCGGCGGTGCGCGCGGCTGATACTACTGCTGTTGCTGATACTGCTGTTGTTGTGGTGACTGGTACTGCAATTGCCGTTGCAGCGGCTACTGTGGCTGTTGCTGGTTCAGCTATTGAGGCCGCTGAAACTGGGGCTACTGATACTGGGGATTTGGTTGCTGCCTGTACCCCTGATGGTTCGGCTGCTGTGGCCTCTGGTACTGTTGTTGACTCCTCACAAACTGGGGCGAGTTGTTGTTCATACTGCTGACTTGCTCATGAGAGAGCGTGCCCTCAGTAGTTGAACCTGTGCTGGGAGAATTTGGCACTGCAGGCTTCCGAGGTGGAGGCCTGCTAGGTCTGTGAGGATCAAAGACGCTAGAGAACATAGCGTCCTTGAAGGCATTCTGACAGTACCGCGCTCTTTCATAGAGCTCTGCCATGCTGGTCAGATTGTTCAGAGAGAGGACTAGTTTGAACTGGGACGTTGCATTGGAAATCAGCATCTTCACTTGCTCCGAGTCGGACAAGTGATCTTTCACTTTCTCGGCCAAGCCCCGCCATCTGTTGGCAAAACTGACGAACTCCTCATCGGGCTTCATCTTCTCTGCTATTAGGTCAGTGATGGACAGGGAGGGAGTGACTCTGTCCTGGTATCGTTGGATGAATTTTCGAGAAACGATACCATAGTCCTCTACTTCGGAGGGCTCCAAGGAAAAGAACCACTCGAGGGCTGGTCCCTTTAAAGATCTCCTGAACAAAAAGGCCAACGACCTCTTGTCGTTTTGCCAGAAGGATGACTCGTACATGAACTCCTTCAAGTGGGTGAAGGGGTTACCAGTACTATTGTACTTTCGGTACACTGACATCTCGGAGGGTGGCAGATGGAACACTGGCAGGCTTGGTAAGTTGATCTCTGGTGCAGCTTTGACCCCTATCATCTTCTGGAGGTTGTTGAATTGTTCATCCATGCGCTCCATCTTCGCCAGCAACGCTTGCGTTGTCGGATCAGCCTGGGGAGGAGGGGGAGGTGGAGGTACTTGATAGGCCTGTTGCCTAGAGTACGTCTGATAAGGAGGACAGTAAAGAGGAGGTCCGGCAGAGCTTTCGCCATGCCCGATGGCATTTTGGTAAGCGGGCGTCAGCGGTCTGGCCGGTTGCCTAGAAGAGGAGAGTTGCGGCCCAATTGGCCGAGAAGTGACATGGAGGCCTTCCATGGCCTGATGAATGTAGGGAGGATGATGAGGAGGTTGCTGAGGAATGGCAGGGGGAGCCGCAGGGTTCAGCTCGGCAGACTGCATGGGCGCCTTCCCCTTTAGAATGGACTGGATCGCCTCGAACTGCTGAGGGTCCAGACGGGAGGCAAGAACTCCCAAAGCATTTACAAGATCCGAGGGATTAGAGGACGAGGGATCATTCTGATTCATGTCTCCCTCGAAGATAGGGTTGGGAACCACATGCTCATGCGGGGGAGGATCAGAATATTGCTCGTGAGGATGATAGAGAGGGGTTCGGACATTCCCATCATGTCGTACTAGAATAGGAATGGAATTACGGGAGGCATCAGCATCTCTCCTGCTCTCAAAATTGTAATCGGAATCGCGAGGGGCATTAACATCTCCCTCGTAGTTGATAATGGCATATGGAGCCATGCTCAAGTCTGTGCCTGATCGAAGCAGCATGATGTTAGATTTTTTTTAGAGATTGGCAAACAAGTTGTACAGAGATTAAGCAAACAAGTGGATGTTTACGTGATTTTAGAATTCCTTGTTGGGTTATTTGGATTTAATTAAATCACAAATTCGCTCAAGGGAAGGGATCCTAGTTTCAGTTCAATGTCCACCGTTATATTCTATGGCTTTCTCTCACAACGTTATGGAAATCTAACCGGGACTTCAACTGGTACAACCATCCCGATGATTAAGGAGAAATACCCTGATTTTGGGGACTTACGGAGGTCCTTAACGCCAACTACTTTAGTCTGATCGAGGGACCGACCCAATCAGAGAGAGTTGAAGACGTCAAGAAGAGTGTTCCTAAGAAGAGGAGGGTGTTAGCCTCAATGAGTATGACCTGTAGCCTGGATGGCCTCTAATGCTTAATATATAATGGGCAATTAGCACACAGATCACAAAATCGCGTCGCTGTTAGTCGACGCTATTCAAACAGAGCCTTAATTTTTCGCAGAAGCTCAGATAGCAGACAATAGAGAAATGAGACTGAAAGGCGTCTGGGTTAACCAACGCAGTTTGAAATGCGTCGGTGTTCCTGGACGCTTTTCAAGTCACAGGTTCAGTTTTCCAGGAGGAATTTCTGGATTGATTCCCCCTCAAACAGCATAAAAATGATAAATAATCAGCTCATGCAAGAATTTTTTTGTTTCGGGTTTTAACAGGATGATTTTATCAAATAAACAATTAAGATATCAATCAATCACACAACATTTCAACACAAAAACAGCTTTTCAACTAATCAACGGGGAGGGCAAGATCTTGCCGCAGGGGTGTGCACGTGGTGCACGTAGAAATAACAACTAAATTAAAAACTCACAAATTGGTGAGGGCGTGTCGAGAGACACAGGTGGTGCACCGTGGGTGCCCGATTAACAACAGCAAGAACAAAGAATTAAAAAGATGGCGAGACCAGGTCTCACCGTGATCGCCAAAAAGGCTGTAAGTGCTTAAAATGTGCGTGTGATTATCATGAAAAATCTATGTTGTTTAAGTGCAAAATAAAACATATTAAAAAGAAACTAAGTGATCGTCAGAAACTTTTGACTTAAAAGTTCCAAAAGGAAGAGTTTGATCGCCTACCTGTTTGGGTGTGGGAGATGTTGAGTTCTTGGTTCCCTTCCTTCAGCCGGCTGAAGAAAGAGAGCCCTTTCTTTTCTTTGTTCTTACTTTGATTGCTGTTGAGTTGTTGAGGATCGTCTAGAGTCCTTGTTGTTTGCTATTGATTTCCTCTGCTTCTCCTTTGACTCTTCTTTGTACCTTGCAAGAAATAGAAAGGAAGAAAGAACAATGATGAGAACTTAGGCAAAAGTAGTATCCATTTCAAACAAAATTTTAAACATGCAACTAAACAGGAAAACTCACTTGTTGAGTGGTCTTTTTAAATCCCTTAATCAAATAGGTTTTGAAAAATGATGCTAGTGTTGTGTGTGTTGCATGGAGTGATGTAACGAAGAATGCAAGATTAATGAAGATGAAAAATGTGAAAAAGAATGTAGAAATTGAATTGAAAAGAATAAACTGGATGGTCCCTGGAAGCCTTGGTCTTGGATGGATCTTGAATGGATGAAGAATGGACGTCGACTTCTGGAAACAACAGCACTTTAGCGTTTGGACGTCGTTGTTTCGATTTTCACTCAATTATCACTTCGATATCACTTCAATCACTAACTCTAACTCTAACCCGTCACTCATTCAAGAGGCAGGGTATTTATAGACTTCCTTTCATCCGCAGATTTACATGGAGAAATTTGGGATTTATCCATCTTAACCAAAAGATAAATACAGATTAATTCATCTTTATCTGTAATTATCTAAAACGTGTCGCCCATGGAAGACGCCTTTCAGACTGATTAGGATAAAGATAAACATTTGGGAAAAATTTATCTTTATCTTTAATTAGCTAAAATGCGTCGCCATATGGAGACGCCTTTTAAACTAATTAAGATAAGGATAAACATCCGGAAGAGAGGCATAAACAACTTAGGAAACCTAAAATGCGTCGTGTCTTGTAGACGTCTTTTAGTTAATTAATCAATTAATTAAAATTCAAATTTAAATACCAAAATAAGAATAAACTCTAAATGGCGTCCACATAGGTCGACGTATTTTAGACTTCTTCATATTTTAACTGAAATTTGA
The DNA here is from genome assembly GCA_030544215.1 of Zantedeschia hybrid cultivar. NCBI lineage: Eukaryota > Viridiplantae > Streptophyta > Magnoliopsida > Alismatales > Araceae > Zantedeschia > Zantedeschia hybrid cultivar. Next base: position 52,044,323 of record JARZZO010000009.1, read on the forward strand.
GTTAAAATCAATTTAATTGATTAACTTAAATATGTCTGTTTGACCCAACACTTTTTAGATAAATAACCCAAAAAGATCAATAAAAATTAACCAATGATTAAATATCAGACCATTCTGAGGCATTATTATATGATATGAAATTTACTCGAAATGATGTCAAAATTCGCGTGTCTACAGGCCCGTCCTGTCATCTGATAGGCGTCTGTCTGGCACGACGCGTTTTACCCTGTTTCAGATTGACCCTGCGAGCCTTCCCTTCTTTCCCTCATTCTCACCTCCTCACTCTCTCTCCTCGCTCTCTCCACCCCCTCCGATCCCTCCTTCCCTTTCCTTTCCCTCTCTTCCTCTTCCACCAGTCCAACACCTCTCTACCTCTCACCACTACCAGCACCACTTCCTTCGCAGCGTTCCACCGGGCGGCGGCCGACGTCCCGGCGGAGTGGCGACGTCCTCGGGGGTACCGACGGCGGTCTGCGGTGCGGCGGTTTGGCGGCACGGAGCCAGGAGGAGTTCAAGAAACCGGTAGGGGGACGAACATTGCATGAAATGCGGTTGTTTTGTCCGTGTTACCTGTTGTGATGCATGATGCATTTGGGGTAGAATGAGCATGTTAAGGGGGGGTTTCTTAATGGTTTGGCCGTTTCTATGAACAAGAAATTGTGGGTTTTACGTGGTGGACTAGCTTCCCCTCTTCCTTTCCTGTTTTGGTGTGTTTTTGGGGAGTTTGGGGTGAAAAGGGGGACCCTCGGGTAGAGGTGCAGAAACCAGGTTTCTGGCGCTAAATGACGTCGCGCTTGGACGACGCCATTCAGAATGGCGACAGCCCAGAACGACCCAATTTAGGCAGAAATCGCCCTGATTGAGGTTTCTGTCAGTTTGGGGTTCTGTTGAGAATGGCGTCTGAGGACAGCGACACCTTTTAAAAAGGCAGCTTCTCAGGATGACGCGTTTTACGTAAATCAACCGTAGCCTATCCTTACTTCTGCCGCTATCAGACGACGAGGGACGGAGACGCGTTTTTAAAAGGCGGCTACCTTTGGCGACGCGTTTTAGGCCATATTCTGAGGCCGAGTTTTATGAACCCGTTTAGGAGGCTTGAATGGTCTCGGCCACGGGCGACGCGATTCAAGGCAGAATTACATTAACTCTTGATATTAATATGTGTTTCACTGTTAGATAGTTCAATCAATGCATGCTTTAAACCGTACATCAAGGCCGAGGATTTCTGTGTGAGTGGAATCATATCATATGTGTGTGTGCTTATGCGATTGTGGAGTTGGAATAGTTATGGCTTACGTTTGTCACCTTGTGCCGAAGTGGGGGGGCCTTGGTGTCTGTGTGGCATTGTTGCCGTACCGGTGGGGAAGAGGTACATGTTGTGTTTCACCTATGGCTGGGGGAAACATAACCACCTTGAGCTCGTCGGGCCGGAGTAGCCAGCGTGCTATCCGAGGGGTTACTGTTTGTACTCAGCGGGTCGGAGCTTTTCTGTTTGTCGTGGCACCTTCCGGCGCATTTCTTGCTGTGGAGCTGGGTGTGGTGCTGTTGGAGTTGGTACCCTTTCGCCACTGGGCCTGATGTGACCTGTGATATCAAGGTTGCGAGTGGTACCCTTCGCCCTTTGGCCTGATGCGACCTGGGAGGTTAGGGTTGTGGGTAGTCCCTATAGCTTCGGCTTGACGGGGGTTTCGCTAGTCCCCAGGGCCCTCTTGAAGCGCCGAGGCCTGGCGTTGAGGAAAGTCCGATCGGTAGGACAGTAGTCTAGACTGCTTGTGTGCACATGTAGCTGGGCAGTGGTGGTTCACTGGTCCCAGTTTGTCCTAGTTTGACTCACTGCCTCACCTTACGGTGCCCGGAACACCGTGGGTCGGACAGGCGTGAGCGTTGGTGGTGTTGTGAGGCGATGTTTGTCTACGGTCGACAGTGTGGTTTGATCGCTTAGCCGGATCCTTGGTTATGAGTTGTGGTACTGTGTTGGGCTATTCGAATTGCTTAGAACTGTCCATGTTGCATTGCTTATGCGTATGTTTCATATCAGGTTTGGGAGCTGTGTTTTTTACTTTATTTAATTGCCATCTTTCTGTAATATTATACTTGTGGGTGTGTGAGTGGGAGGCGGGGATCGGATGATCCCTACTGTGCCCTTTTCTGGTGTGGCTCACTCCCTGCGGTTTCAGGTGTGGACCTCTTGACGAGTGGCGGTGTGTGGTGTTCTTCTTGGTGTGCGGACCAGCAGCTATCTCAGTTCCGGGGTATGCCCCGATGTTGTTGTACTTTACTTCTGCCTGTACTTATTTAATTCGTTGGACCATGTAATTATTGTTGGACTCTATACGGACATTATTAATTTCCTTCCTGCGCGCTTGTAATTTCCTTGTAATCCGTATGATTGTTATATTTAGCCTTGTTTAACGCTTACTCCTCCAGATGTGTTGTGTGAGATCCGGGTGTGAACCCGCAGTTAATGGTCCGACATCTATTTAGTAATCGGATTCCCGATTATAGGATGGCGGGTCGTTACAGATGGTATCAGAGCCTTGTCTGGTCGAGTATGTGGTAAACTAGGGTAAATATTATAGTCCAACAATAAGTACGAGTCAGTATGGGAGATGGCTGTTGGCATAGATTGATAGGTTTTGACGTGTTTGGTTCAATTTTCTTGTTTGTGGGGTAGTTATGGTGCCGAAGAGTAGAGTTCCGTTGGCTCATGGTTCGAGAGCAGACGATGGTAGTTCGGGGGCAGAAGGGCATAATGTAGATCGTTTCATGGAAGCTATGATTGGGGCAATGTCTAGATACCAACAGGGAGATGGAAGTGAGGGATCCAATCCCCGAGGTGGTCAGTCCACGGTGATGGAGCGGTTCTTGAAGTTGAAGCCCCCTTCTTTCACGGGTCGACCAGTCCCAGATGAGGCAGCTCATTGGATTAAGGAAGTGGAGAAGGCATTTGATGTTCTTGAATGTGCTGAGAATGACAAGACCTTGTTGGCAACCTACTTGCTGAAGGACGATGCTTATGATTGGTGGGTTACCATCAAGAGGATGATGTTTGCAGATAGGTCCTTGAGAGAGATCCCTTGGGAGGACTTTATGAGAGAGTTTAATGGACAGTACTTTCCGAGGCACGTTCGGAAGGCCAAGGAAAGGGAGTTTATGGAATTGGTGCAGAATGGTATGTCAGTTCTAGAATATCATATGATGTTTGTGGCTCTTGGAAGATTTGTCCCATACATATCTGAGCATGAGGAACGTCGGACGGAGAGATTTGTGGATGGACTTCGGCATGCTCTGAGGGAAATGGTGGCATCTCATTGTTGTAGAGATCTGGCATCAGCAGTTCGGTGCGCAGCAGCGGTGGAGACTCAGTTCCAACAAATGGCGAAGGAGTCGGAGCAATCAGCACGAGGGAAGCAGCAAGGCAAGGACAAATCAACGGTCTTTTCGTCAGGCGGTTCGAGTTCCATTGAGCTCGGGTTCCAAGAGATGCCTTGTGATGAGGATGAAGACGATTCGGTTCAGCAGATGCAGACTGTGGCTAGCAGACAACAAGAAGCGAGACGGGATGCTGCGGGTTGTTGTCCCCGTTGTGGTAGGTGTCATGGCAATCGGATATGTCCATTGGTCACTGGTAGCTGTTTTGGCTGTGGTAGGAAGGGACATCTCGCGAGGAACTGTCCCCAGAAGAATAAGACAGGTCAGGAGCCGAGTGGTCAGTAGGAGCCCGGGACCTAGAGTGGTGTCGTGTGTTCCTTCAGTGGAGGTCCGAGATGCTAGGCTAGATGAGCACTTTTATCTTGTCTTATTCGGTAGTAGTTGTGAACTCTTATGGCACTTTTTATGTATTTTGGACATGATGGAGAATCAGTTTTGTAATTTGTGTCTTGTTAAGGTATGGTTATTTCGGTCTATCAGCTTTTTGCAGAATCGTGGATCGTAGTTAGATTTGTGTTGATTTGATTGACTAGTTATGCGGAGCCCGGTGTAAGAGTGTGATCAGTGAGGATGATTGATGTGATCTGTGTTACTGGCGGTTAATTGTTGGATGTGGTTATCATGTGAGCGGTTGCAATTTCAAGGACGAAATTCTTTTTAAGGGGGGGAGTATGTAAGGATTGAGGATTCGGGTTCAGTTTTCGGGTCGGTTTCGGACCGGATCTCCTGGTTTGGACCCTGATGGGTCTGGGGAGTGCCTTCTGAATGACCTCTAGGCTGCACGACGCCTGTCAAACGGCGTCCTGCTGTGTGGACGCCATTTAGCCAGGTTGTTGTTGTGCCATGATCGTTCCAAATTGTGCGTCGTTAAACACTCATGAAAATGTTCAATCTAAATTTATCCGGCTCACTCAAATCAGATTTTGAAAATTAATAGTGATGAGTCCGAGTCGATCCACAGGGAGTTAAGATTTTAACTTTGAAAACTTTGGAATTTAGTTAGTCTAAAAAGTTAAGAATTTGAGTGAACTAATTACTTAATTAAACTAAAACTCAATTAACTAGTGTTACCTAAAAATATAATTACTTGAATTAAACAAATCTCTTTTTTTTTCTTTTTTAAAAATTAAACACAAACACATATATAAAAAAAAAATACGCACAACTAAAAATTATAACAACAAAAACAAGCTATTGTTTAATTGTGTAAACTATTAATCATCATGAATCAAATAACCTAATTAAACAACCAATAACTAATTAAACAACAACTAATCAAGAATTAACCCTAATTAAATAACCAATAACTGATAAAACATCCATAAACATCAAATAACCAACAACTGCCCCTAATTAAATAACCTAATACTATACTAATGGGGAGGGAAAAGAAGGAACACAATAACAGCAATCTGTGGGATGCCGGCTGGTGCAGTGGACCGCAAGGAAAGGAGGGTGGTGCAGTGGACCGGCAGTGCTGTTGCTGTGTAGCTGCCGACTGGTGAAGGTTTGGACGGCTGGCTGCTGGTGAAGAGGCTTGCTGGAACTGCTGGTTGGTATGCGTTCACCACCATGCATGGACGTTGAACTTGAGGAGGAGGCCGGCTTCACCACATGGAGGTCTTGCCGGCATGCGTGGAAGGAGGAGGTTGCTGCTGCTTGTGGAGAGTAGGAGGAAGTTGCCGCGTGGAGAAGCTTGCCGCTGGAGTGAAGACGTGGAGGTCGGCGGTGCTGGGGGCGTGCATGCATGCAGGAGGTTCACTGGAGTTTGCTGGCGCGTGGAGGAGCTCCAGCTTGGGTACGCTGGTGGACGGTGCAGCATGCATGCATGCGCTGGGCAACGCGTGGATCTGTTGCTAGCGTGAGTGCAGCTGCGTGGAGGAGCTTGCCGTAGCTTGCCGCGGAGGTGCAGCTTGCCGCGGAGGTGCAGGTGGCCTTGCCGGCATGCAGGCGTGGAGGAGCTCCAGCCAGCTGTGGGATGCTGCTCGTGGAGGGCGATGGGAACGCCGGCTGGACCGTTGCTGGCGCGTGCACGGAGGGGACTGGCTTCAGCCGGCTGCTGGTACAGGCTTGTAGGTGCGGTGGAGAGGAGGTGTGAACGGTGCGGCTGCAGGCGTGCTGGAGGGATGTGGAGAGCGCTGGTGCTGCATGGAGGGGAGATCGAGAGAGAGAACAGCTGGAGGGAAGAAGAGAGACCGAAGAGAGGGAGAGGAAATAGAAGAGAGAGGGGGAGAACCGGCTGGGTTGAAGGCGAGAAAGAGAGGGAGAATCCGAGAGAGATAGAGGGAGTTTGAGAGGAAGAAGAGAAGAACGGAGAAAGGACGAGAAGGCTGCGGGTAGGAAGAATAGAAGAGAGAAGGATAGTCGGCTGTGGAGGGAGAAAGAATAAGGGAGAGAGAGATCTGTGGAGGGAGAGAAAGAGGGAGAACCGGAGAGAGGTTTCCATAAAAGGAGAGGAAGAGAAAGAACAGAGGGAGAGCTGCGGAGGGACCGAGAGAGAGAAGGAATAAGGGAGAGATATAGAGGCTGCAGGAGAGGGAGAGGGAGGAAGAGAGAGGCGTGGGAAACAGAGAGGAACCGAGAGAGGAAGATTGCGGGAGAGAGGAAATAGAGAGGGATGCTGCGGGTTTGAGTTGGAAAAGGAAGAGGAAGAAAAGATTGCGTGAAGGGAAAACTGGAGCAGGAGAAGGATTCGAGAGGAAGAGAGAGTCGGAATTAGAGAGGAGTTGGAGGCTAAGAAGAGAGGGTGAAATATATAGAGAGGAAAAGAGACGTGGGAAAGGAAACTGGAAAGGAAACTGGAGAGAAGGGAGGAAATCGAGGGACAGAGAAAAAGAAACAGAGAGATTTTCTTTAATTTGGGAGGGAAACTTTTTTAAAAAAAGAAAGTGGGGGAAAGGAAAGTGACGGGTCTTTCTTGGATTCTTCGGGCAAGAATTTGGGTAGTATTAGGACCTCAAATGACATTTTTACTCCTGCTTTAATCTTTTGGACAAAATGACGTCAAATTTATCGAAATTCGAATACGAGACCTCCCCCAAATTTTCGGAAACTCCACCAGCTGCACTGCATCATCGGCATGTCCTGTTCACATAAAATAAATATAAATTAGCGCATTATCATAAAAATATCATCATATTTATTTATTTCGTCTCGGTTTTGTCGAAAAACCGCAAATGCGCTTTACTCCTTTAATCAAATGAAATGATGATGTTTTTAGGTCAGAATTTGACGAAATTGGTACCGTTGGACTTGTTACACAATTATCTGTCATTCCATGCTATTTTGCAAATAAAAACATGAGTATGATGCATATGATTGCCCTTAAATGATCAATTTAACACTTTATCACACCCCCCAACTTACTTATTCCTAGTCCCTTAGCAATGCAAATAAGGAAAAGTTAGGACAAACAATGAATTTTCATGCTTCATTTGTAATATCTTTCACAATCAATTTAAGTGGTAGCCGATTGGTTAACCTAAAAGTTTTCATATCCCACAATATTTTGATTCACGACAGGTGATTGTGCATGAAAATTGGCACGCTTAGAACTCGTTTCCGACCTTTCTGGTATATTCTTGCCTTTACTTCCCTTTAGATAAGACTACCTGGGAAGGAGAAGAGAATAAAAGATTTTCCGATCAGTCAGTGATGACCGATTTTCAGTTCCCGTCCTAACTCAGCACTTTTCGCGACTTGGTCATGTTTTTGGTACGATGGACTTTTTAGCGTGCCTTTTTCATTTCATTGTACTTTTTCTTTTGAGAGTGCGTACTTTTTGCCACTCTCTTTGAATTGCCTGAGGGGAGGTGCGTACTTTTTGCCACCTACCTTCCTTTAGCTCTTTTAATGCCTTTTATTGCCTTTAGTCTTTAAGCTGTCCATTTTAAATGACCGCCTCGTTTAGAGTGCTGAGTGGGACAGTCCCCTATTACGGATCCTACACATTCCTTTCGTTCAACCCAAAAGAAAAATTAGAATAAGTAGTCTTATCCTTAAGGTTAATTCTAGCAATTCTATACTTTTAAGATCTTTCATTTATTCTAAGTTGCCGTGTGTGTGTGAAAATCATCCTGCCGTGAATTTTTGTGAAGTGGGATATTTAAACTTTGAAGGTTCTTTAACCAATGTGACCACCAAAAACTGATTTGTTTAAGATTTACTTAATGAAACATGATTTTCATGCAATTTTCATAGGATGTGAAAAGAAGTTTTAAAAATTTGACCATTTTTTAGTGAAAAAATATCAGTTTTCTTCAAAAGATTTTCCAATAAATGCATGTCAAATTGATTGTCTCACCCCCCAACTTGATTGACATTGTCCTCTATGGCATAAAAGATATGAAAAACATGTAGCCAGAAGAGAATTTGTGAAGGAGCGAAACAACCTGTAATGAAGAGGCTGTGACATACCCACGAGGACTGCTGCTCAGGGACCTAAAAGGAAAGAAATACAAAAGCTGAAAATATTGGGTTGCCTCCCAACAAGCGCTAAGTTTATCGTCTTCAACCAGACGGAAGTTCAGTTAATGTGGATCACTCAGTTCTATGGACTCAGGTGGTGCATTTTGAAGATTTTCAATGAATGGTTTCAACCGTTGACCATTAACAGTGAAAGTGTTCCCGCTCTTAGGATTCAGAATTTTAACGGCTTCATGATCGAAGGCTTTAACAACCACGAAGGGTCCATCCCATCTGGATTTCAGTTTTCCAGGAAATAGGCGAAGCCTAGAATTAAATAGCCAAACTTTATGATTTGGAAGAAAGGATTTTCTCACAATATGTTTATCATGAAAAGCTTTAGTTTTGGCTTTACAGATCTTTGAATTTTCATAGGCCTCGTTGCGCAACTCTTCCAGCTCACTCAGTTGTAAGGTTCGGTGGGAACCAGCTTGGGCTAGGTCCAGATTGACTTGTTTGATGGCCCAATAAGCCCTATGTTCCAATTCCACCGGAAGGTGGCACACTTTTCCAAAAACCAGGCGATAAAGAGACATGCCAATAGGAGTTTTGTAAGCGGTCCGATAGGCCCATAAAGCATCATCCAATCTTTCAGACCAATCTTTTCTATCGGGCCTAACGGACTTTTGCAGAATATTCTTAATCTATCTATTGGAAACTTCCACTTGGCCACTGGTTTGGGGATGATAAGGGATAGCTACTTTGTGATTAATCCCATATTTCTTAAGCAAAGCACGAAACTGGTAATTCGTGAAGTGCGTTCCCCCATCACTTATGATAGCTTTAGGCTATCCGAACCGAGAAAAGATATTCTTCTGAACGAATTTAATGACTACTTTATGATCATTGGTTCGGGTGGCTACTGCTTCAATCCATTTTGAGACATAATCCACCGCTACTAGAATATATGTATGTCCAAAAGAGGGTGGAAAAGGTCCTATAAAGTCAATTACCCAAACATCAAAGACTTCAACCACCTGAGTGACATCATATCCCTTTTCGCCATATTTCCTACAGCCTGACATCGGAGGCAAGTTTTGCTAAATTAATGGGCATCTTTGAAAAGTGTGGGCCAGTAAAAACCACTTTGCAGGACCTTGGCTGCAGTTTTCTTTCCTGAGAAATGACCCCCACTGGCTAGATTATGGCAGAAGTTGAGAACACTCTGTTGTTCTTCTTCAGGAACACATCGCCTAATGATTTGATCAGGACATAATTTGAATAATTCAGGATCCTCCCAGAAATAATATTTTTCCTGAGAAAAGAATTTGTCCTTTTCACTTTTAGTCCATCCTTCCGGAAGCTGATTAGTCACCTTGTAATTGACAATATGAGCATACCAAGGTGCAACAGTGTGAGAAATGGTCAGTAGATGCCCATCAGGAAAGGAGTCAGTGATTGGTGTACTTTCAGAGATCGGAATTCGGGATAGGTGGTCAGCTACCACATTCTCAGAACCCTTCTTATCCCGAATTTTCAAATCAAATTCCTGAAGGAGTAAGATCCATCTAATAAGCCTAGGCTTTGCATCCTTCTTGGTCAACAGGTATTTCAAAGCTGAGTGATCAGAATAGATTATGACTTTTGCTCCCAAAAGATAAGATCTGAATTTTTCTAGGGCAAAAAACACGGCTAATAGTTCCTTTTCTGTGGTGGTATAATTCATTTGAGCATCTGCAAGGGTGCGACTTGCATAATAGATCACCACGGGACACTTGTTGATTCTTTGTCCCAAAACCGCACCGATAGCATAATCCGAGGCATCACACATGATTTCGAAGGGTAAAGACCAATATGGAGATTGAAGAATCGGGGCTTTGGTCAAAGATTCCTTCAGAGAATTGAATGCCTTGATGCAAGATTCATCCATTTGGAAAGGGACATCTTTAGCTAGGAGAAGAGTTAGAGGCCGGGCAATTTGAGAGAAATTGTGGATAAACCGGTGATAGAAACCGGCATGGCCAAGGAATGAACGGATCTGTCTGACTGAGGTAGGAGGAGGAAGATTGGATATGAGATTGATCTTAGCTTTATCTACCTCTATCCCCCTTTCAGACACAATGTGGCCTAGAACAATGATGGCTCTTTTCCCAGCTAAGTATCAGATTGGTGTCTATGCATCGTGCTAGCACCTGTTTAAGATTTTCCAGGCAATTTTCAAAAGAGTCCCCGAAGATTGAGAAATCATCCATGAAAACTTCGAGGAATTCTCCCACCATATCGGAGAAGATAGCCATCATGCACCGTTGAAATGTGGCTGGTGCGTTGCATAATCCAAATGGCATCCTCCTAAAAGCAAACGCCATAAGGGCACGTAAAGGTGGTCTTTTCTTGATCTTCCGGGTAAATAACCACTTGATTGTACCCGGAGTACCCATCTAAGAAGCAAAAGTACTTCTGGCCCGATAACTTTTCTAGAATCTGATCCATGAATGGGAGTAGAAAGTGATCCTTCTTAGTCATTAGATTCAGCTTTCGGTAATCAATGCACACTCTCCATCCCGTGGTGAGCCTAGTGGGTACCTCTTCTCCATGATCATTCTTGATAACTGTTAATCCAGATTTCTTGGGTACCACTTGAGTTGGGCTGACCCATTTACTGTCTGATATGGGTAAATGATACCCGCATCCAGCCATTTCACAACTTCCTTCTTCACCACTTCTTTCATATTGGGATTAAGCCGCCTTTGCATCTCCCGACTGGGCTTAGAATTCTCTTCCATATAGATGTGATGCATGCAAATGGACGGACTAATTCCCTTTAAATCTGCCACCGACCATCCAATGGCACCCTTCTGGTCTTTGAGGACCTCGGTTAATTGGGCCTCCTGCGGCGATGTGAGATTTGCCGCAATGATGACCGGGAGAGTTTGGTCTGGGCCCAAAAAGATATACTTGAGAGATTCAGGTAATGGTTTGAGTTCAAGCTCAGGAGGGTCCTCTAAGGATGGCAAAGTGGGCTCAAATTGTAAAGCGGGTAAAGGTTCAACCTTGGGCCACGATGTTAATGGGCTGGGCGAATCTTTTAAGGTATTGACTTCTTCCAAAAGGTCATGTGTGAAAATCTCATTTTCTTCAACCAGATTATCCAAGATATCAATAGTATGGCATTCTTTTTCATGATCTGGGTATTGAGATGCTTTGAAGACATTAATCTGGACCTTTTGACCTCCAAATGAAATGTCTATTATGCCAGTTTCACAATTTATATTAGCTTTGGCAGTGGCTAAGAATGGACGACCTAAGATGATCGGGGTGTGAATGAGTTCCTCAGGTAATGCCATATCCAGAATAAGAAAATCCACAGGAAAATAGCAATCATGAACCTTCACAATAACATCCTCAATTAATCCCCCTGGAGTTTTCACAGACCTATCAGCCAACTGGAAGATGATGGGTGTGGGCTTTAATTCCCCAATATCAAATTTCTCATAAATGGCTGTTGGCAAAAGATTCACACTAGCACCTAGATCCAATAAAGCTCTATCAAATGTAACTCCAACTAAGTCACATAAAATTAGAGGTGCTCCAGGATCTTTTAACTTCTTGGGTAAATGATTCATCACAATTGCACTAACATCCTCGGAAAGCCGAACCTTTTCGGGTGCCATTCTAGACTCTCTTCGTGGAGTACATAATTCCTTGAGAAACTTAGCATAAGCTGGCACATGCTTGATGGCATCGAGGAGTGGAATATTAATTTGGACTTGTTTGAATAAATCCAACAACTCCTCATTCTGGGCTAGTTTCTTCCTGGTATTGGGCTTAGCTAACAAGGCATTAGGAAATGGCACTCTAGGTTTATAAGAACTTGGGCCTTCATCTATCTTCCCTTTTCCTTTCAGATCCTCCTCCAACTTCTCCATGATGGGTTCATCTTCACTCTCACTTTCAATTTCCTGAGGCCCATTAGTGGAACCTTTGGCTAACTCTCCATCTGCATGTGGTTTTTCTAAACTTCTCCCACTCCTAAGGGTTGAGATGGCTTTAGCATTCTCCAATTGTGGCCCTTTAGGTTGTGGTAACGGGCCAGGCTGAGGTAAAAGGCCCGATTGCTGCGGAAAACTCGGAGGTTGATTCCTTGGATTGGCAATGGGTTGACCTACTTCTCTTCTCATCGTGGCCTCAGCTAGTTGGCCCATTTGACTTTCCAACTTAGCAATGGATTGTTGCTGGGTCAAAATCAGTTGTTGGAGTTGAGTGAATTTGTCATCAAAGTTGGGCTGAGGAGGTTGTTGGTAAGTGGGTGGAGGATGTCCTGATTGGAATGAGTGGTGGTGGGCCGGTTGACCTGATTGGAATGATTGATAATGGGCCGATTGACCTGATTGATACTGGGCCGGTTGACCTGATTGATACGGGGCCGGTTGACCTGATTGATACTGGGCCGGTTGAGAAAATTGGGCTTGAGATCCCCTAGCCTGAACATTTCCATAGAAATTAGATTGCTGTTGAAATGAATTTTGTCGCTTTTGGGCTTGATGCATGGGAGGATTGGACATTGGTAATGGGGCCTGCTGATTCTTCCAAGAGAAATTAGGGTGGTTTCTCCAGCCAGGATTGTAAGTATTTGAGAATGGGTCATTATTGGGCCTGGAGAATCTCTGGACCGCCTGAACTTGTTCTTGAATGAATGGTGGGAGTTGGGCCGCAGTTGGACATTCATTCACTTGATGGGTTGGACTTGCACATAAGGCACAAATGTCATGATTAGCAGAGGATGGGCCTTCATATGGACTGGATTGTGTTGGGTAAGTAGGCTCTTGCTTGTTTAAGGCCAATAGTTGGTCTAGTTTCTGGGCCAAGATGTTTACCTTATCCAATTTCTGATTAATCAGATTTATGTCCATTCTGGATTCGGGCTCTCCGCGGGCCTTAAGTTCATACATTCCAGTCCGTTTAGATGGCCCAACAGACCTTTCATAAGATGATAATGAGGCATGATTGATGGAATTTTCACTTAACATCTCAAACAGATCATAGGCCTCATCTTCATTTTTCATCATAAATGCCCCTCCACATGAAGCATCCACCATCTCTCTGAACTGTTCAGACAATCCTTCATAGAATGCTTGGACAATTTGCCATTTTGAAAGCCCATGATGAGGGCATTTTCTAAGCAATTCTTTCAGTCTTTCCCAAGATTCATGGATCAATTCCCCGGGAGTTTGGGTGAAACTCTTGATGGCCCTTCTCATGGTATTGGTCCGTCCGATGGGATAGAACTTCTTGAGAAATTATTTCTGCATTTCTTCCCATGTCCTAATGAGCCTTCCTATAGTTCCCAACCAATATTTAGCCTTGTCCTTTAATGAAAAGGGAAATAAGGTCAACTTAAGGCCATCATCGATGAAATTCTGGATCTTCACCGTGGAACAGATTTCTAGGAATTCATTCAGATGCTTATAAGGATCTTCATTAGTATTCTGATAAAAGGATGTGAGCATCTGAATGGTGCTAGATTTGATTTCATATTGATTGGCTGGATTCTGAGGAAGATGAATACAGGATGAAGGTTGATATCGATTTGGAATGAAATAGTCCTTCATTTGCTTTGGTGGGTCCTGATTATCAGCCATTAGATCTTGTGGTGGATTTCTTTAATGTAGGATTCTTTCTATTTCAGCAAGTGGTCCTAGAAGGTTAGGATTTTGAGATCTCCTACCTTGCATGCACTAGGATTGATAGAGAGAGGATGTATTTGAATTTTGTTTTCTATTTTTTTTTTTTTTTTTTTTTAAATGCAAATAATTTTGGCAAACAAATTACCCTAATGATCTAATGTTAACCTAGACTCTCTATGTGAATTTTCTAACAAGGTGAATGGAGTCCACCTCAAGTCACAACCACAATCAATCAATGGCCAGGTAAGAGGTGGGGTAGTGGGAGACTCCCCCTACTTTCGTAGGGACCTAATTAGAGAACCACTTTCCCGCTTAAACGTTTGCCTTTTTAACCTCTAGCCTAGACACTGTTGCCAAAAATGGAGGCAACCCGAAATTTAAACCACTCACGGTGTAAACCCTAGATTCTCTTTCGACTTACTTTTAATTGGATTAGGAAATGCCAATGCAAGGAAGGTGATTTGTGGGCTAAGGAAGGGTGATCAAATCCCTACCTTATGTGGTTAAAGTTGCTGCCTTTAGAGTCTTTTTTGAATGCAATACAAGGCAACAAATCAATGCAAGGTGTGTTGATGCAATCATGAATGACTTGGTAAAATTGAAACACGTACCTTTCCCCCGCAATCTTCAACAATTTATGAAAATAACTGTGAAAGGAAACTAACTCATGCTTTCCTAGGATGATGAATGCCTAGCATGGAAGGTTTTTAATCTTGGAAATGAAAGTTTTTAAATTTAGATCTTCTTTTTGTTTCTTTTTTTTAGTTAATGGAAACCTATCTAAACTAGAAACTACAAAATTGGAAACTAACTAAAGTAAGGAAATTGAAACATAGAAAGTTGGAACACACTGACCATGATTTCACTTTCCTTCTTCTTTTTTTTTTTTTTCAATATATCTGCAAAAATAAGAAAAATAAGGTTAGCTAAAGAATAATTACACTAAATCCAAGATAATCAAAATTAAAAATCTAACTCCCCGGCAACGACGCCAAAAATTGATCGTTCCAAATTGTGCGTCGTTAAACACTCATGAAAATGTTCAATCTAAATTTATCCGGCTCACTCAAATCAGATTTTGAAAATTAATAGTGATGAGTCCGAGTCGATCCACAGGGAGTTAAGATTTTAACTTTGAAAACTTTGGAATTTAGTTAGTCTAAAAAGTTAAGAATTTGAGTGAACTAATTACTTAATTAAATTAAAACTCAATTAACTAGTGTTACCTAAAAATATAATTACTTGAATTAAACAAATCTCTTTTTTTTTCTTTTTTAAAAATTAAACACAAACACATATATAAAAAAAAAATACGCACAACTAAAAATTATAACAACAAAAACAAGCTATTGTTTAATTATGTAAACTATTAATCATCATGAATCAAATAACCTAATTAAACAACCAATAACTAATTAAACAACAACTAATCAAGAATTAACCCTAATTAAATAACCAATAACTGATAAAACATCCATAAACATCAAATAACCAACAACTGCCCCTAATTAAATAACCTAATACTATACTAATGGGGAGGGAAAAGAAGGAACACAATAACAGCAATCTGTGGGATGCCGGCTGGTGCAGTGGACCGCAAGGAAAGGAGGGTGGTGCAGTGGACCGGCAGTGCTGTTGCTGTGTAGCTGCCGACTGGTGAAGGTTTGGACGGCTGGCTGCTGGTGAAGAGGCTTGCTGGAACTGCTGGTTGGTATGCGTTCACCACCATGCATGGACGTTGAACTTGAGGAGGAGGCCGGCTTCACCACATGGAGGTCTTGCCGGCATGCGTGGAAGGAGGAGGTTGCTGCTGCTTGTGGAGAGTAGGAGGAAGTTGCCGCGTGGAGAAGCTTGCCGCTGGAGTGAAGACGTGGAGGTCGGCGGTGCTGGGGGCGTGCATGCATGCAGGAGGTTCACTGGAGTTTGCTGGCGCGTGGAGGAGCTCCAGCTTGGGTACGCTGGTGGACGGTGCAGCATGCATGCATGCGCTGGGCAACGCGTGGATCTGTTGCTAGCGTGAGTGCAGCTGCGTGGAGGAGCTTGCCGTAGCTTGCCGCGGAGGTGCAGCTTGCCGCGGAGGTGCAGGTGGCCTTGCCGGCATGCAGGCGTGGAGGAGCTCCAGCCAGCTGTGGGATGCTGCTCGTGGAGGGCGATGGGAACGCCGGCTGGACCGTTGCTGGCGCGTGCACGGAGGGGACTGGCTTCAGCCGGCTGCTGGTACAGGCTTGTAGGTGCGGTGGAGAGGAGGTGTGAACGGTGCGGCTGCAGGCGTGCTGGAGGGATGTGGAGAGCGCTGGTGCTGCATGGAGGGGAGATCGAGAGAGAGAACAGCTGGAGGGAAGAAGAGAGACCGAAGAGAGGGAGAGGAAATAGAAGAGAGAGGGGGAGAACCGGCTGGGTTGAAGGCGAGAAAGAGAGGGAGAATCCGAGAGAGATAGAGGGAGTTTGAGAGGAAGAAGAGAAGAACGGAGAAAGGACGAGAAGGCTGCGGGTAGGAAGAATAGCAGAGAGAAGGATAGTCGGCTGTGGAGGGAGAAAGAATAAGGGAGAGAGAGATCTGTGGAGGGAGAGAAAGAGGGAGAACCGGAGAGAGGTTTCCATAAAAGGAGAGGAAGAGAAAGAACAGAGGGAGAGCTGCGGAGGGACCGAGAGAGAGAAGGAATAAGGGAGAGATATAGAGGCTGCAGGAGAGGGAGAGGGAGGAAGAGAGAGGCGTGGGAAACAGAGAGGAACCGAGAGAGGAAGACTGCGGGAGAGAGGAAATAGAGAGGGATGCTGCGGGTTTGAGTTGGAAAAGGAGGAGGAAGAAAAGATTGCGTGAAGGGAAAACTGGAGCAGGAGAAGGACTCGAGAGGAAGAGAGAGTCGGAATTAGAGAGGAGTTGGAGGCTAAGAAGAGAGGGTGAAATATATAGAGAGGAAAAGAGACGTGGGAAAGGAAACTGGAGAGAAGGGAGGAAATCGAGGGACAGAGAAAAAGAAACATAGAGATTTTCTTTAATTTGAGAGGAAAACTTTTTTAAAAAAAGAAAGTGGGGGAAAGAAAAGTGACGGGTCTTTCTTGGATTCTTCGGGCAAGAATTTGGGTAGTATTAGGACCTCAAATGACGTTTTACCCCTGCTTTAATCTTTTGGACAAAATGACGTCAAATTTATCGAAATTCGAACACTAGACCTCTCGCAAATTTTTGGAAACTCCACCAGCTGCACTGCATCATCGGCATGTCCTGTTCACATAAAATAAATATAAATTAGCGCATTATCATAAAAATATCATCATATTTATTTATTTCGTCTCGGTTTTGTCGAAAAATCGCAAATGCGCTATACTCCTTTAATCACATGAAATGACGATGTTTTTAAGTCAGAATTTGACGAAATTGGTACCGTTGGACTTGTTACACAATTATCTGTCATTCCATGCTATTTTGCAGATAAAAATATGAGTATGATGCATATGATTGCCCTTAAATGATCAATTTAACACTTTATCATGCCACGTGGGCGGGTTTCGGGCCGCGAGAGTACGGCCCTTGTCGTGTCGTCTGAACGGCGTCCGTGATGGACGACGCCATTCAGACTGCGACCCTGCGATGTTAGTGTACAGTGCCGGTCTTGTTGTCTGAATGGCGTCTTTGGTAAGTGACGCATTTTAGAGCTTCTGTTATTACGGCCCGTCCTGTCATCTGATAGGCGTCTGTCTCGCACGACGCGTTTTATCCTGTTTCAAATTGACCCCGCGAGCCTTCCCTTCTTTCCCTCATTCTCACCTCCTCACTCTCTCTCCTCGCTCTCTCCACCCCCTCCGATCCCTCCTTCCCTTTCCTTTCCCTCTCTTCCTCTTCCACCAGTCCAACACCTCTCTACCTCTCGCCACTACCACCACCACTTCCTTCGCGGCGTTCCATTCTCCGGGTGGCGGCCGACGTCCCGGCGGAGTGGCGACGTCCTCGGGGGTACCGGCGGCGGTCTGCGGTGCAGCGGTTTGGCGGCACGGAGCCGGAGGAGTTCAAGAAACTGGTAGGGGGACGAACCTTGTATGAAATGCGGTTGTTTTATCTGTGTTACCCGTTATGATGCATGATGCGTTTGGGGTAGAATGAGCATGTTAAGGGGGGATTTCTTAATGGTTTGGCCGTTTCTACGAACAAGAAATTGTGGGTTTCACGTGGTGGACTAGCTTCCGCTCTTCCTTTCTTGTTTTGGTGTGTTTTTGGGGAGTTTGGGGTGAAAAGGGGGACCCTTGGGTAGAGGTGCAGAAACCAGGTTTCTGGCGCTAAATGACGTTGCGCTTGGACGACGCCATTCAGAATGGCGACAGTCCAGAATAACGCCATTTAAGCAGAAATTGCCCCGATTGAGGTTTCTGTCAGTTTGGGGTTCTGTTGAGAATGGCGTCTGAGGACAGCGACACCTTTTAAAAAGGCAGCTTCTCAGGACGACGCGTTTTACGTAAATCAACCGTAGCCTATCCTTACTTCTGCCGCTATCAGACGACGAGGGACGGAGACGCGTTTTTAAAAGGCGGCTACCTTTGGCGACGCCTTTTAGGCCATATTCTGAGGCCGAGTTTTATGAACCCGTTTAGGAGGCTTGAATGGCGTCGGCTACGGGCGACGCGATTCAAGGCAGAATCACATTAACTCTTGATATTAATATGTGTTTCACTGTTAGATAGTTCAATCAATGCATGCTTTAAACCGTACATCGAGGCCGAGGATTTCTGTGTGAGTGGAATCATATCATATGTGTGTGTGCTTATGCGATTGTGGAGTTGGAACAATTATGGCTTACGTTCGTCACCTTGTGCCGAAGTGGGAGGGCCTTGGTGTCTGTATGGCATTGTTGCCGTACCGGTGGGGAAGAGGTACATGTTGTGTTTCACCTATGGCTGGGGGAAACAGAACCACCTTGAGACCATCGGGCTGGAGTAGCCAGCGTGCTATCCGAGGGGTTACTGTTTGGACTCAGCGCGTCGGGACTTTTCTGTTTGTCGTGGCACCTTCCGGCGCGTTTCTTGCTGTGGAGTTGGGTATGGTACTGTTGGAGTTGTTACCCTTTTGCTACTGGGCCTGATGTGACCTGTGATATCAAGGTTGCGAGTGGTACCCTTCGCACTTTGGCCTGATGCGACCCGGGAGGTTAGGGTTGTAGGTAGTCCCTATAGCTTCGGCTTGACGGGGGTTTTGCCGGTCCCCAGGGTCCTCTTGAAGCGCCAAGGCCTGGCGTTGAGGAAAGTCCGGTCGGTAGGACAATAGTCTAGACTGCTTGTGTGCACACGTAGCTGGGCAGTGGTGGCTCACTGGTCCCAGTTAGTCCTAGTTTGACTCACTGCCTCACCTTACGGTGCCCGGAACACCGTGGGGGCGGACAGGCGTGAGCGTTGGTGGTGTTGTGAGGCGACGTTTGTCTGCGATCGACAGTGTGGTTTGATCGCTTAGCCGGATCCTTGGTTATGAGTTGTGGTATTGTGTTGGGCTATTCGAATTGCTTAGAACTGTGCCTGTTGCATTGCTTATGCGTATGTTTCATATCAGGTTTGGGAGTTGTGTTTACTGCTTTATTTAATTGCCATCTTTCTGTAATATTATACTTATGGGTGTGTGAGTGGGAGGCAGGGATTGGATGATCCCTGCTGAGTCCTTTTCTGGTGTGGCTCACTCCCTGAGGTTTCAAGTGTGGACCTCTTGGCGAGTGGCGGCGTGTGGTGTTCTTCTTGATGTGCGGACCAGCAGCTATCTTAGTTCTGGGGTATGCCCCGATGTTGTTGTACTTTGCTTCTGCCTGTGCTTATTTAATTCGTTGGACCATGTAATTATTGTTGGACTGTATACAGACATTATTAATTTCCTTCCTACGCACTTGTAATTTCCTTGTAGTCCATGTGATTGTTATATTTAGCCTTGTTTAACGCTTACTCCTCCAGATGTGTTGCGAGATCCGGGTGTGAACCCGCAGTTAATGGTCCGACATCCATTTAGTAATCGGATTCCCGATTATAGGATGGCGGGTCGTTACCGCTTTGTAGGAGCAGCTGGCATGGCTTTCCAACGATGACCTTCCTCGAGAGCTTACACGCCTCCAGATGCGTCTGGAGATCATTGCAGAGGACAAGGAGCGTGAGCGCGAGGAGCGGCGGCGGGTTGATGCCGAGGTGACGTCCCTCAGGGTCCATCTTGGTGTTGCCGAGCATGAACGACGCAGCGTGGAGGAGTGTTACCGACGTGCCTGCCAGCGAGCTCAGGAGAGAGGTCACGGTAGTGCGTTTACTGCCAGCGTCGCCATATCTTCTGGTCAGGCCGGACCGAGTGCGATGGGGCCACCGCCACCACCTAGCCGAGCACCAGAGGGACCGGACGAGGCCTAAAGCCAGTTTGATGAGGGAGCCAGGGAGAGTCAGCCGTGAGGGCTGCTGTACCTTTTATCTTTTTGGGTTTTGATGACAGTTTTTTCATACTTTCACATATGTACAAGAAACTTTGATATGAATGAAACCTTTGTACTCCATTCATCTCTTTTGATTTTGAATCTCCTTGTATACCTGTGTCTTGTGCATGACTTGAACAAACATATTAAGCGTCTGTTCTGGCTTAGCCCCTTGCCCGGTTAAGTAACCAACTAGTTGATCTATCCTTGGTAGAAGGGTCAAGGGGCAAAGTCTTTATTCATGGAAGGCAAATAAAGATGATTAAAAAAATATTAATAATAAAAATGCAACATACAAGCATGTTAATGCTGCCTGAAAAATAAAAAGATGCAACACTCATGATCGAACAAACAAATGCTAATTGAAATATTTTTGTTTTGCAATTGCAATTTTCGAAATATCCCATTTTTTTGGTCTTGAAATATTCAATTTTTTTATGGTTTTGAAATATTCCATTTTTTTTTGTAGTTTTCAAATATTCATCCATTTTTTTTATTTTGAAATATTCAATTTTTTTTTTAAAGTTTTGAAATATCCATTTCAAACTACAGACCAGCATAGTACGTGGATGAAAAGAGTTTATTTATTCGTCATATTAATTCCCTAATCATTATTTAATAACCTAATCCGGGTTTATTGTGCTTTTATTGTGCTTATATCATCGATCCCATTTGATGATCTAACCCTTAGTTAACTTAGGCCATTTTTTAAGCTTGGAGTACGTCCCTTAGAAAGAAAAGGAGAAATGGTCTAGAAAGCTCCCGAGAGGGTTCCAGAGACCCAGGAAGATGTCCATCCTCTACCCTATTGTCCGTTGGGGTTCGGTCATTTTCACTTTGCGGGATATTTTGACCTTGCGCTCCCTTTCATTTGAATGTTTGTGGCCTTTTGATTTGACATTTGTGGCCTTCTGTACTTGATTTCGCTTTTGCCTTTCTGATTTTTCTTTTGTGAGGCGGATCTTTTTCTTTCCCCCTTTTTTTTTATAGTGGCCTCCTACTAAGACGGTGGATATTTTCAGTAGTCTATCTTGAGCCTCATTCCGATATCGCGAGCCGAATATAAAAAGGAATAATAAAGCCAGAATGGGTTGTCCTTTTACACTCTCGGTCAAGCTGTTAGTTTTCCTTGGGCTTCACATCTTTTGTTACTCGAGGACAAAGCGTGTTTGTGTGTATATAATGCACCTGAATTAGACTATCAAAGACTAGAAAGGGAATTTAGGATTTTAAATTTTCTGACTCCACTGGTCTTTGCACCATGTTAGTCGACACAACTGAAACTATCGACAATGTAGCAGATCCACTAACAAAGCCGTTGGCTCAAATTGTGTTTGAGCGTCACCTAGAGTCTGTAGGCTTACTGCATAAAGGTGATTGGCTTTAGTCCAAGTGGGAGGTTGTTAGTCTTAGGTGTCCTACAAGCCAATTTGACTATTTAAATCTCGTTCATTTATTAATATAATGGCATAATATTCATTATGTGTAAATCGTATTAATTATCATCTCATAATGAAGTCCGTGAATATGTGCGATAGTGATCAGATTATGATGAGATCATACTAGTGAGACTGATCACTTAAACACACATATTCTTAATCGTTCCTAGTCGGAGGATATCCGAGAAGGGAATCGGATATCCGGTTAGACTAGTACTGATTACTCTTGCTCATGCGATGAGGGTGACTGATCTCATAGTCACTTGTGTGGAGACACTAAGGCGAATCTGTAGGTGCTCATTGGAGAATGAGTTCATTGAACAGATCCGATTGAATCGCTGGATGGTACTGTACCTCACTGTCAACCAGCTTGATTCTATTGTCGCAGTTGCGTGGATGGTCTTCGGACCTAAGACACCAAGGACACCTTGTCGGTCGACTTATGTTCTTTGACCTTGGTTTATGAATCTCTAACTACGGGATTCTAAAAAGCCAAGGATTGGGTACAGCGGAATATCATCGAAGGGAATTATGTGTCAATAAGGAATCATTCGCTCTCGGTACAATGAGAGAGAATGCTCTAGGAAGGATGCGCGAAAGTCCTTGGCCAGGGCGGACGATAATATCGGGAAAGGAGTTTTCCGATATTCATCAGCGGCATCCAATCCAAGTGAGTCGACCGGTTAGGATTTGACAGCACGCCATACCCTGAGTTGATTCGAGAGCATTGTACGAATGAAGGATTATATCCACGCGGTAACTGTCGACGGAAAGGTTAGAAGAATGGGTTACTTAACCCCGATACCTTCTGGGTTCACGCGGTGTTGCTTGGCACCCAATGTGATCGGAAGCCCGGTTGAATTCGATATGCGACATCAATTCGATTGATTAATTAATTAATAAAGGATTGTTAATTGATTAATAAAGCCAGTGAGGAGTCACTGGGCTTATTGGGCTATTAACCGGACTGGTAATTGGGCCTAGAGGGTCACACGCAAACGATTCTCAAGGCGATGGATAAATAAGTGGGTTTTATACAAACTAGGGATTTTTATGAAAAACTGCGCAGTTAGTATAAAATATAGTGAACGGGCTGAGCAGGACAAGCTACTGCTAACCCTAGCCGCCCCCTCCGTTGTTTCTCTCTCTCTCTGGCATCCCAGACAGATCTAGATATGCTCCACCGCTTCTCCGACTCCCGTTCGACGGGAAATCGTCCGCGCGTTGCGGCGATCGTTGCGACGATCATTGCGGCGACTGGCGGAGGTTTCGTGGGCTGCGAAGAACGAGGAACGTGAGGATATCCGTCGCGAGGAGGATTGCGTGGACTCCGCTAGAGGCTGGGCGCTTGCGCGGCTTGCGGTGTCGCACCGACGGAACCAAACGGTTGTGGATTCGAATCCGCACACGGTGAGATTCGATAATCCGATTATCGAAGTTTTAGTATTTTTCGAAACGGGAACGGATCTCCCCTTTTATTTTATTTCCGCTGCGTGGGAGACCAGGAGTAACCCGAGAACCCAACAGTGGTATCAGAACTAGGTTCCACTGTTTCTCGTCCCGTTTCGGTCTCCGATTTAATATTTCCATATATTATTCCATGCACTTGTTTGATTTTCTTTGCTAGATCCGTGTTCATACGATGAACACGGATTATATAATAATTTTAATTATTATAATTCTGCAAAAAAATTCGAATTTGTTTTTTTGGGGTTTGGTGTTCTTCGTGAGATGAGTAACGCCGATGTTCGGGTATCCCGAATCGTTGGGGAGGTGGGCCGGCACCCCAAATCATCTCGAAGATATCGCCTGTCACCACCAGGCCTGGAACCGGCGCCGGAGAGGGAGATGGAGCTCTCTCCTCTTTTTCTTCCCCACGGTTTTGAACAGAAAAACAGAATTTTTGAGGTAAAAAAAAGGGGAATAAAAGAGGTATAAAAGGGAGCACAGGCCACCGCCGGCTGCCCCACCGGCGCCGGGCAGGTAGCCGGCGGTGAGGGCATTGTCGGCGTGCCCTTGCGGTGCCTGGACGCCCGCCGGCGGCGGCCTCCAAGTTCCCCAGCCGCCGGCCTCCTCAAACTTGCAGGTTAGTGTTTTCTGCAACTAGGGCCCATCGGGTTGCAGGAGAAAGGGGTCGGCTCGTGGCCAGTTCGACCGGCTGGACCGGCTGGCTAATGCGCCCAGACCAGGACCCGAGCCCTGGCTCGAACCATGGTATGTGGCTCGGGCCCTGGCTCGAGCCAAGCATCTTAAATGGGCTGGGCCCATTACATTAGTCCCCATTTGAACCCTTTAACCCCTATTGAACCCGAATTTAGCCCATTAGAAAATTTGTAAATTTGATTTTAATTTTAAAGTTCAAAAGGGTTTTGAAAATTAAAATTTATTATTCAATTTTATTTTATTTGGACTTGATGATTTTGAATCATAATTAACAATTTGTTATTACATAATTAAAGTTGATTATTAGATTAAAAGTTAACCTAATAATTAACTTTAATTAACTAATTTAATTGTTAGATTAGTGATTAATGATTCTTAGTCTAATTGTTAGATTATTATTAATTATTAATTAATCTAATTGTTAATTAGTTAGAGTTAGTTATTAATGTAAGTGTTAAGTTAATAATTAACTCTAAATGACTAATTTAAATGTCAAATTAGTAATCTTTGATTAATTATTGTTAGTTGTTAATTTAATAGTTAAATTAATAATAACTTTAATTATATATTCTAATAGTTAGATTAATTAGTTGTTAATTAGTTAGTGTTAATTATTGGTTTAAGAGTTAAATTAATAATTAATATTAATTGACTAATCTAAGTGTTAGGTTATTAATTAATAATTAATTATAGTTGATTATCAATTTAAGTGTTAAATTAATAATTAATTTTGTTAGACTAGGTTAAGAGTTAAATTTTTTTTTTTTTGTTTTTTTTTGTTTTTTTTTTTAAGCCCAGAACTTATCTAGGACCCTGGGCAGGCCCTTGGAATTTTATTAAATGAATCAAATAAACATACAAGGGGGGGACATGCCACCTTACCCCTGGGAGATACAGCAAATAAGAAAGCAAAGAGGAACCCCCCAGGAACATAAACCAATCAAATCCGAAAATAAGGAACGCCTGATTTGTCCATAGCCAATTCTCCTCTGACAGGAGGAGGAAGAGCAGCATATGACAAAAAAGTGCGAGACGTATAAGAAGAACAGGAGAAGTTTGCCAATGCATCTGCAGCCTTGTTACATTCTCTGACCACATGTTAGAATTGAATAAGCATAGAGTTCTTCAGAGAGCATAATTGATCCCACCAAGGATGAAGAATCCAAGGAATCTTCTGGCCATCAGAGTGAAGAAGCATAATTAAGTCCTGACAATCAGACTCTATAATAAGAGAAGAGATCCCCATCTGAAGACACATCTGTATTCCAATAAGCATAGCCCTGATCTCTGAAATAAGACTGCATGTGATACCAAAAAAGCCACAGCAAGCAGAAATAAAGGATCCTTTATCATCTCTGAGAATAGCAGCACCTGCAGATATACCTGGATTACCTTTACAACAACCATCTGTGTTAAGTTTAACATGAAATCTGGGGGGAGGAATCCAGCAAACAAGGGTAGGGGGTGCAGGAGAAAAGATATCAGTCAAACCCAAAGCCTGCAAAGATGCTCTCTCAGCATAGGAAGAAGCCCTCTTAGGATGAAACAAAGAAGCAACCTCAGTGATAAGAATAATAGCTTGCCTCAAAATATGCTCTTTGCTACAAATAGAATTGTCAAACCTGGCAGTGCACCTAGCTTTCCAGAGCGTCCAAGCAATGATAGAAGGAGTGATACCCATGCAGAAGCCATAGAGAGAAGTATTGGAAGCCTTGGAAGTGAATGCTGAAAACATATAATGAAAAGAAGTCCCTTAAGCATGAACCTGGAAAATGTGCTTGAAGAAGCTCCAACAATGTCTGGCAATATCACCCAAAGCAAGAATATGGTTCATAGTTTCACGATGTGGAGATCTACAACAATAACACTTGGAAACCAAAGAAATCCCATATCTCTGAATAACTGAGTCAAAGGGCAATCTGTTAATAAGAGCTCTGTAAATAAATAGGGAGATCTTTTTAGGTAAGAGTGTGTGCCAAATCCATTTGGTGATAGGAAGCTGAGGCCTAGTATGTCTGACAGTGTTCCAGGCAGATTTAGTAGTAAAATAACCATGAGTATCAGGCTGCCAAATAGGTTGATCAGGGCCATTAGTATGAGATAAGCAAATAGCAATATCATTGATAACATGTAGAATATCCATAGGAAGCATATGTAGAAAATTATGTCTGCAAGCCAAAAAATCCTGGACAAACCAATTATGAGTATGAGCAACAGAAAGCCATTGATCAGAAGATATGAACTCCCTGAGAGGTCCATGACCAGTCCAGTTATCATTCCAAAAAGAAAGCCTACCAGTTCCAACCTGCCAGCAAGTATGGTCCAAGACCCAGTGTCTATGACCAAGAACCATTCTCCAGTGGGGAGAGCCAGTCAAGGGGCAAAAGGATAGATGCTGATCCTGCAGATAGGTGCAATGGATATAATCACTCCAAACTCCCTTATGGGAGTAAATCTTCCAGCAAAGTTTCACTTTCAAAGCAGTACTCAAATCAAAGAGAGATCTGATTCCAATCCCTCCTTCATCAATAGGTCTAGCCATGTGTTTCCAAGCAATCCAGTGCTTTCTCTGACCAACAGTGGAAGAACCCCAAAAGAAGGCAGCAAATGCTTTTTCCATGGCATTCAAAATGCTCTTAGGGGGAGAGAGGACAGCAAGAATGTGTATAGGAATAGATGATAAGACATGCTTTATCAGAATTAATTTACCCCCAGGAGATAAGAGCTTAGTTTTCCAATTAGTAAGTTTGTTTCTCACCTTGTCAAGTAGTGGCTGAAAAAAGATAGCTTTAGCAATACCTTTGTAAAGAGGAGCCCCCAAATAGATAATCGGAAAAGCCTTATTGGGCATCTGAGTAGCAGCAGCAATTTGATTGATTCTTTGGGTGATAGTGCGAGGGGCCACATAAAAAGAGCTTTTGTCTTTATTGACCTGCTGACCAGAACATCTCTCATAGATATTAATAAAAGCAAAAAGCCTGCGAAGAGAAGCCTGAGATCCGTTAGTAAAAATAACCGTGTCATCAGCAAAGAGTAAGTGAGAGATAATAGGCCCAGCTCTGAATGTGGAGAAAGGAGTAATCAAGCCTCTGGTGAAAAGATTATGGAGACCCCTGCTGAAAGCTTCTTCTGCCAAGATAAACAAACTGGGGGCCAAAGGATCACCTTGCCTAAGACCTCTGGAAGAATTAAAATAGCCGCCAAGCTGACCATTAAAAACAACTGAGAACCAGCAGTGAGTAAATAGATTCTTAATCAAATTAATCCAAGCTTGAGAGAAGCCAAATTTGTATAGAACATCAAATAAGTAGCTCCATTCCAGACGATCATAGGCCTTCATCATGTCAAGTTTAAGGATAACATTGTGACCAGTAGTTCTTTTAGAAATATTATGCACCATCTCCTGAGCCAAACAGATATTATCACTGATGTCCCTTCTTTTAACAAATGCACCTTGGAAGGGAGAAATAAGCCTAGGCAGAATAACAGAGAGCCTCTTGCAAACAATCAGAGAAATGACCTTATAATTAAAATTGCACAGGCTGATGGGCCTGAAATACTTAAAAGTGCAAGGATTGTCACACTTAGGAATAAGGACCAAATGTGTAGAAGTAAAGGCCTTAGGCAAAAAGCCACCCTTGAAGAATTCAATAACAGCAGCAAATATATCATCAGCAATAATATCCCAGCAATGAGTGAAGAAATCACCTGAGAATCCGTCGGGACCTGGAGCACTATCAGCACAAAGAGAGAAGACAGAATCTTTTACTTCCTCCAAAGAAGGAATAGCCAGCAAAGCAGCATTATCTTGATCATTAATAATACTAGGAATGTATTGAAGAAGACCACTACTATCCATAGAAGGGGGCTGGGAGGTGAATAGATCCTTATAATAATCAATAGCCATAGAGAGAAGAGCATTCTGATCAGTAACCTGATTGCCATTATCATCCGAAAGAGAGTGAATAAAGTTCTTTCTGCGTCTCTCAGAAACGATGGAATGGAAGAAAGCAGTATTTTGGTCCCCTTCCTTGAGCCACCTGAAATGAGATTTTTGTCTCCAGAAAATTTCCTGTTTGAGTAATAATTCATCAAGTTTTCTCTTGGCAACAACTAGATCATTCAAAGTATCAGTAGAGGGCGAAGAGTCAGCAATGTTTTGCAGATTAGCAACATTATTCTCAACTTTTAAGACAGCATCAAAAACATTTCCAAATATATTCTTATTCCAGTGCTTAAGAGTAGCCCTCAATCTTTTCAATTTGGCACTGAACTTATAAAGTGGAGAAGCATGTAAGGGTCTGCTCCAACAATCCTTAACGACTTGAGTAAAGCTCTGATGTCTGGTCCAAACTTTTAGGAACTTAAAGTGAGCATGATGAATAGAGTTCGAAGAATCATAAGTGACAAGCAGGGGGTTGTGATCTGAACAATTATGATGCAGATGATTTAGCAAACCAATGAGTGTTGGCCAAACCTCTGTCTAATCTAGCTTTAATACAACCAATCCCTTGTTGTCCATTGCGCCAAGTGAAGCTAGGACCACTGAAGCCAAGATCAGCAATGCCACAGTCCTGCACAAAAGAGTGGAATGCATGGACTGAAGCAGAAAGAGGAGCATTCCCACCAAGTTTCTCATGAGAAAACAGAACAGAATTAAAGTCTCCAATCACCATCCATGAGACAACAACTGAGGATGCAAAAGAGGCAATATCGTCCCAAGTACCAATTCTGTCCTGAAGGTGACAGCTAGCATAGACAAAAGTAATAATATGCTCAACAACACCCTTCACTTTGACAGTGATATAATTATCATGAATATGCAGAATATCAATATCCATAGAATCATGCCAAAAAACCCATATCTTGCCATGGTCCATATTAGAAGTAGCAAACTTAGAGAGGCCAAGACGCAGAGAAATGCACTGCATGGAAGAATAATGTATCATAGGCTCAAGAATGGCAGCCATCTTAATCTTGTGTGATTTGCACAGAGAAATTAATCGACGAAGAGAGGTAGAGCTCCCAACACCCCTAATATTCCAAACTAATGTATTAACCATTAATGTTTAGATTTCTTTTTCTGAGCACGGGTGAGCCTGGTGCTCTTTTGCTGGGCCGAAGTTAAAGTACTGGAAGTATCATGTATGCCATCATCACAAGTAGTTTGAGATTCATTAGTGGCAGAGAAGGATTGCCTAAATTTATGTATCTCAATTAATTGTTTAGCATCATCGCTGTGTTTGGGACTATCCAGATTTAAAGCCTCAATACTAGGTATATGGGCCACATCATGAGAAGCAGATTGGATTAAAGGATGGCAATTCTGCTCAATAGGAAGGTAAGCGGAAGATATCACCTGAGTATCGACCCTTAAAGACGTTTGGACTTCTGTGATCGGCAAAGAAGCAGCAGCATCCTCCAAGTGACCCTGATCAACTGAGTCAGCATCAACCAGAACCATGGAATTAATAGTATGCAGATCTCTAGTGTTGAGAACACTATAAGGGCTGGGGATGATGGAGTCCTCTGAATTGAGCTTGCATGGGAGTTTAGAGACAGATATCACCTGATTATCGACGCTATGAGACGATAAAACTTCCATGCCTGCAGCATCAATGTTGTCCTGGGTAGCTTTTAGTTGGTCCAAGTTGTCCAATGCTCGATCCCCCACAGTAACGAGAGTAGAATTAGAATCTGGGCCAGAAATAGGTGTGTGAACATGACCATCAGTTAAGTGATTGTTGCTCACCAGGGACTCCTGGTGCTGGGGGTGTGAAGCTGCAGGGTGATGCATATGGTCAGGATGCCCCCAGCACCAGTAGCCTGTTCAAGAATATCAGTGATGGTGGTTGCATCAGTTGCTTGCTCTGTGGTTGGGACTTCAACAGTTAAGTCCAGCGATTGGTGGCGCTGTGGGTTTGTGGTAGACAGGCTTTGCAGAGCAGAAATATGTTTCCCAGCAGCGGTAATCTGTTCGTCTGCATTCAGAAGGTCTGTGAGACAGGCAGCAGCAGGGGCTAACGCTTGTTGGCAGGCAAGACTTAAGGGCTCAAGATCTAGGCTCGGCCCATTAAAGGAGGAGATGACATCTTGCAGCACGGGCAAGTGGGCCTGGTCCTTGGGCTGAGGCAGAGCAGCAGAATCGCAGGGTGGGAATTGCAAATCCACAGCCGAACAAGAGGACTTATGGTGAACACCTGGCAGGCATGCATGCAGGGCATCATGTTGGGGCTGATCAGCAGCAGTTTGGGCTGAGATTTTCTGGAGATTGGGACTTGAGGCCTCGAGTTCTGGGCTCGGCCCAATAAGGGAGGTAATACCAAATTGTTGCGCAGGCAAATGGGCCTGGTCCCTGGGCTGAGGCGAAACACCGTGACCATCGGGCGAGCTCGTGTGCATGGGCACAGGGATCAAAGAGTGCAGATCTTCAGCCAGACACGAGGACATCTGTCGAACACCTGGCGTGCATGCATGCGGAGTAGTACGCGGAGGCCGATCAACAGCGATGGAGGCGTTGGCCAACATAGGAGCCAACGTGGGGCTTTGCATGGGCTCAGCGGCCAGAAATACGCCAGCAGATGTCGTTGGAGATAGACGACTAACATCTGGCGGAGTATCCTGCTGAGAAATCTCGGTGGTGCTCGGAGGCGATTCCAGAGCATCCCTTCCAGCCACGGTCATCATCGGCAGGGTGGATATGCGACCTTGAGGCTGTGTCGGGCCAGGCAAGGGAGCATACTGAGGAGGGGTATTCTCAGTTGGGGGGATCACAGCCGGTTCTTGCCGGGCATCTCCGGCAGTGTCTCCGAGATCATGCCCGTCTATAGGAGGCCTGAGCACATCAAAGGGATTAATATTTGTGACTGGCGTTTGGTTACGACTGGGGCCAGGATCTTTGTGAACCCATCGCTGGGTGTAGCTCGTAGGGCCACGCAGAAGCTTCTTCGTTCCTCCTGAGGGTTGGGCCAAACTAGGGAGCCGGATCACCTGAGTATCACCAGTGCAGTTCTCGGAAGAAGTCCGCACCCTCTCTGGTTGTGCAGCGACCCCAGCACCATCCTCGCTCGCCAGATTCGAAGGTTGCTGAGGGGGCTCCGAAGAGGAAGGGCCGTGGATGGTTTTCTTGTGAGATTCCTGGGGGCTCATGCTCTTGGTAGTCTTGCGGCACGTTGAAGAGGAGTGACCCAGAAGCCTGCAGGCAATGCAATAAGGAGGGAGCGGGGGGTACAGGATTTCTTGAAAATATCCTGTGTTACCCATCCCAATCCAGATACGAGACGGACAGTGCTTGAGGACGTCGAGCTCCTTATTGCTAATATAGTTATTAATAGTTAAATTAGTTATTAATAGTCTAATTGTTAGATTGTGTGTGTGTTTGACTGTTGGCTCCAGTCAAACTTATTGTGCTATCTATGACCACACTAATGACATGTATGAGATGCATTGTTTTCTTTTGATTATGAATCAAAGCAGGTATAGTATTTACTAAATATATACGATATATTTATACTATCACCTAGGAGAGACCAAGATAAAAGTTATCTAAATATCCTCGTCTAAACTCTAAGCCGTAACGTGAGTAGTTTAGAACTTACCACGTGGTCCACCATCGTTAGAGTCATAGGACTCGATTCATTTAGGCAAGTTTGTTGTGCTACCACAAGGCCTGTTTAATTGTGAGGAGAGACTGTGGCTATGGCATTAGATGCCTATTTGATCGGGGTAGAGGAACCATATAGCTTTGTTGTGCTATCCACAAGGGCTGCATGCAAATCTATGCTCGTCTCGTAACGATGGTTAGCTTAGACCTAAATTAGTGGCTTGTTGTACTATCCACAAGGCCATTAAAACTCTAGGGACCGAAGCTATGATCGGATATTGCAAGGAGTTGCAAGTCCCATGAGTTGGGTGCTCTTTGATTGTATTACAGTTTGTTGTGCTATCCACAAGGCTGTACTGCAAGTCATTGAGATTCTGATCCCCACTAGGAGACTGTCGGCGTCTCCCGTTCTGTATAGCTGAGGGTTATACAGTCCGTCAAAAATTAGTGGGAGTTAAAACTTGATCAAAAGACCATGTCTTGTTTTAAAAATTAATAATTGAACATATGCTGAATAGATTTCACTTATCTCCTGAAGAGACTTATGTCATCGAATAACCCACTCCGTGGCATACTTGATGCCAAACTTATGACTGGCCTGAACTACTTGGATGAGTTCAGAAACCTGAAGAGTGTCTTCAGATCTGAGCACATTGCCTATGTCCTTGGAGCTGATCCTTCTGCTGAACCGGCATTGGATGCCCTTGACGCAAAGATAGAACAAGCTGACGATAAAAGATCAAAGGACAAAGATAAAAGAGTAGTAAAAGGTGACTGCTTTTACTATAAGCAGCAGGGTCACTGGAAGAGGAACTGCAAGGAGTTCCTAAACGATAAAGGTTATGGAAAGGTGAAGCTGTCTAGAGCTTCAGATATCTATATGATAGAGATCAACTTGTCAGTAAGAGATTCCATATCTTGGGTATTAGATATCGGATGTGCTTCTCATATCTGCCATGATGTG
Organism: Zantedeschia hybrid cultivar; assembly: GCA_030544215.1. NCBI lineage: Eukaryota > Viridiplantae > Streptophyta > Magnoliopsida > Alismatales > Araceae > Zantedeschia > Zantedeschia hybrid cultivar. Next base: position 52,076,437 of record JARZZO010000009.1, read on the forward strand.
CAGATGCTGACAAGTAAGCGAAAGCTGAGAAAAGGCGAGGTGAAATTGAGGCTTGGAAACGGCACAAAAGCTGCAGCGATTGCTGTAGGGACAACAAACCTTAAACTTCCATCTGGATACGTCTTATTATTAGAAGATTGTTATTATGTTCCTAGCATAATAAAGAACATCGTATCAGTGTCTTGTTTGGACAAGATAGGATATAGGTTGACGATAGAACATAGAAGTTGTTTGATTTATTATGGTAATAAATCAATAGCTTCGGCGTCTTTAGTCAACGGTCTATATCTCTTAGATGTTTCTTATTACAATCTTCAAATTGATAATGTTCGTAAGAAGAGCAAGAATTGTGTGAACCAAGCCTACATGTGGCATTATAGACTTGGACATATTAATGAAAGCAGGTTGCATAAGCATGGTTATTTAACAACATTCGATTATGAATCGTTTGCGACATGTGAATCCTGCCTTATGGGAAAGATGGAAAAATCTCCATTTACTGGACATGGAGAACGTGCCAAAGATATTTTGGAACTAATACATTCGGATGTATGTGGTCCAATGTCCACCCAAGCCAAATGTGGCTTTTCTTACTTCATCACGTTCACCGATGACTTCTCAAGATTCGGCTATGTGTACTTAATGAAGTACAAGTTGGAAGCATTTGAGAAGTTCAAGGAGTTCAAGAATGAGATAGAGAAGCAGTTAGGAAATAGTATTAAAGTTCTTCGATCAGATCGAGGAGAAGAATACTTGAGTACTAATTTTATACAATTCCTAAAGGATAATGGTATCCTTTCTCAGCTAACCCCTCCATATACACCATCGATGAATGGTGTATCAGAAAGGACGAATCACACCTTGTTGGACATGGTGCAATCCATGATGAGTTTTTTGGGATTACCAGTGTCCCTCTGGGGGTATGCTTTAGAGTCAGCAGCATACCTACTGAACAGAGTACCCAGCAAGCCTGTGACCTCTACTCCATATGAGAGATGGAAAGGCAGGAAATCAGAATTTAAACATGTTAAAGTCTGGGGTTGTCCTGCTCATGTAAAGAGGCATGATCCAGACAAGCTTGAATAACGAACTGATAAATGCAGGTTTGTGGGATATCCAAAGGAAACCTTTGGATACTACTTTTACCATCCTGGTGAACAAATGGTGTTTGTCACCAGGAAAGCTGTAAGGACTGAGATTTCGAGTCGATTTCCGGTCAGATCCCCTGGTTTGGACCCTGAGGGGTCTTAAAGAATTTCTTCTGAATGACGTCTGCCCTGCACGACGCCTTTCAAACGGCGTCTTGCTTGGTGGACGCCATTAGGTTTGTTGTCGTTTTACCACATGGGCGCCACGCGGGCGGGTTTTGGGCCGCGAGAGTACGGCCCATGTCTTGTCGTCTGAACGGCGTCCGTGATGGTCGACGCCATTCAGACTGCGACCCTGCGATGTCAGTGTACGGTGCCGGTCTTGTCGTCTGAACGGCGTCGGTGGTGAGCGACGCGTTTCAGAGCTTCTGACAGTACGGCCCGTCCTGTCATCTGATAGGCGTCCGTACAGCTCGACGCGTTTTACTCAGTTTCTGGTTACCCCCGCGAACCCTCCTTCCTTTCCCTCATTTCTTCCTTCCCTCTCTCTCTCCTCCCTTCCTCCGGCGACGCCTCCTTCCCCTCCCTCTTTTCCTCCCACCATTTCATCTCTCCCTCCACTCCATCGACCTCCTAAGTCCCACCACCACCTCCTCCGCGGCGTTTTCTCTCCGGACGGCGGCCGACGTCCCGGTGGAGTAACGACGACCTCGGCGGTATTGGCGGCGGCGTGGGGCGAGACGGGTGGGCGGCTTGGAGCTTGGAGGAGTTCAAGTAACTGGTAGGGTGACGATTCCCAGTGCATTTCGTTTGAAATCATGTTTTCCCGCGTTTGAAGCATGTTTTAGAGTGCTTTCGTGGTGAAAACGCTATGTGCATGCATGAGAAATTGGGTGTTCTAATGGGTAGTTAGGTTCTCCTCTTTCCCCTCCTGTTTTATTCCCCTTTCTATGCATTTTGGGGGAGAAATCCCATCTCGAGGATTGGGGGAAGCGAAGGGGAGAACTTGTCTGTCGGGGTTAACGACACCTTTTAGAAAGGCGGCGTCCACCCCCGACGTGATTTAACCAAAAAACAGACCCTGTCCCCGAACTGATAAACGTCTAGTGACAACGACGCCTTTTAATAGGCGTCTTGCGTCGACGACGCGTTTTAGTAAGAATCACTGTAAGGACTGAGGTTTCGGGTTCTGTATTCGGGTCGGGATCGGGCCGGATCCCCTGGTTTGGACCCCGTGGGGTCTTGTGATTTCTGGGTGAATGGCGTCAGCGCTCGTCGACGCCTTTCAAAAGGCGTCAGGGTGTGTGGACGCCATTTAGGTTCGCAGGATGTTGTGCCACGTGTGCGCCACGTGGGCGGTTTTCGGGCCGCGAGAGTACGGCCCTTGTCAGATTTGTCTGAACGGCGTCCAGGTGGGTCGACGCGTTTCAGACTGCGACATCTGCGATGTCAGGGCATGGCGCCAGAGCGTTGTCAGTACGGCCTGTCACATCGTCTGAACGGCGTCCACGGTGGGCGACGCGTTTCAGAGCAGTGTCTGTACGGCTGTCCTGTCAGACTGATAGGCGTCTGCCTCGATCGACGCGTTTTAGCTTGTTTCGGATAGACCCCGCGAGCCTCCCCTTCTTTCCCCTCATTCTCACCCTCACACTCTCTCTCTCCTCACCCCCTCCGCCTCTCCGACGATCTTCCTCCCTTCCCTCCTCTTCTTCCTCTTCCATCACTCTATAGCCTCCCTACCTCTCACCTCTACCTCCACCACCTCCTTCGCGGCGTTCCCTTCTCCGGACGGCGGCCGACGTCTCGGCGGAGTGACGGCGTCCTCGAGGGTACCGGCGGCGGTCTGCGGTGCGACGGGTCGGCGGCGAGGAGCTTGGAGGAGTTCAAGAATCGGTAGGGGGACGAACCTTGCATGTGATGTTCGTGTGATTCTCGGCGTGACGTGATGTATTTGGGGCTAGATTGAGCATGTTTAGGGGGTTTCTTGTGGGAATGGCGGTGTTTGTGATCGTGTTTTCGTAAGCATGATTGTGTGGTTGAGCTTCTCTCCTTCCCCCTCTGATTTTGGGGTTTTCGGGGTGCTTGGGGTTCAAGGGAGAAACCCTCGGTTCGAACCAGGGAACCTGGTTTCTGGCGCTAAACGGCGTCGTCCCTGGTCGACGCCTTTCAAAGGGCGTCTGGGCAGCACGACGCCTTTTAGAGGCAGAAATCCCCCTGTTCGAGGCTTCTTTGAATAGAGTTCCTGGTGCTAAAAGACGTCATGGGTGGACGACGCCTTTTAGAAGGACGTCGGGCCACCATGACGCCATTTAGACAAGGGAATCGCTCCGCTTGAGGGCCTGAAATTCTGGGTTTTTATTGTGAATGGCGTCGGTGTATGCGGACGCGTTTCAAAAGGCGTCTCTCTGTAAAGACGCGTTTCAAGTGATAATCTGACGTTTAACTGAACCTGTCTGAGGGACTTGAATGGCGTCGACTTCGGTCGACGCGATTCAAGACAGAAGTGTTATATTGTTGGTTTTAGCATGTGTTTCACTGTGGAAGGTTCTGAGGCAGGTTTTATGTTGTACACTGGGACTGAGGACTTCTGTGTGAGTGGAATTTCAGCATGTTAAATGTGTATGTGTGTCTATACGACTGTGGATCGATGTGACTGTGGTTTACGTTGTCACCATGGACTGATGGGGACAGGGTCATGGTGTCTGTGAGGCTTTGTGCCGTACCGGTGGGAGAAGGGGTACATGTGTGTTTTACCTTTGGCTGAGGGAAGCAGAACCACCTTGAGCCCGTCGGGCCGGAGTAGCTGGTGCGCTATCCGAGGGGTTGCTGCTTGGCCTCAGCGGGTCGGGGTTTCCCTGTTTGTCGTGACAGCTTCCGGCGCGTTTCTTGCTGTGGAGCTGGTACTGGTGGGAGTTGGTTTACCCTTTAGCCACTGGGCCTGATGTGACCTTTGATCAAGGTTACGAGTGGTACCCTTAGCCCTTTGGCCTGACGCAGCCCGGGAGAGTTGGGTTTGTGGGTAGTTCCTGTAGCTTCGGCTTGACGGGGGTTCGCCGGTCCCCAGGGCCCTCCTGGAAGCGCTGAGGCCTAGCGTGGAGGCAATCCGGTGGTAGGACAGTAGTCTAGACTGCTTGTGTGCACACGTAGCTGGCAGTGGCGGTACACTGAGTCCAGCTAGTCCTAGTTTGGCTCACTGCCTCACCCTACAGTGCCCCGGAACACTGTAGGGGTGGACAGGCATGAGCACTGGTGGTAGTGTTGGTAGGCGACGTTTGACTTCGGTCGACTGTGTGGTTTAGTCGCCTTGTGGACTTCGGTTGTGAGACGTGACTCTGTGTTGGGTTCTTCGGGTTACTCAGAGTTGTTCCTGCTACACTGCTTATCGTGCGTTTCGTGTCTGAGTTGGGTGCTATGTTTACTGCTTTACTTAAATTGCTTTATATTACTGTTGCTTCACTTGTGGGTGTGTGAGTGGGAGGCAGGGGATCGGATGATCCCTACTGAGCCCAATTCTGGTGTGGCTCACTCCCTGCGGTTTCAGGTGTAGACTTCGAGGCGCAGCGGTAGCGTGGTGTCTTCTTGGTGTGCGGACCAGCAGCTGTCTTAGTTCCGGGGTATGCCCCGATGTTGTTGTACTTTCCTTCTGCCTGTACTTATTTAATGTGTTGGACATTGTAAATATTGTTGGACTGTATACGGACATTGATATTTTCCTTCCTGCGCACTCATTTACCTTTGTAGTCCGTGTGATTGTTATATTTAGCCCTGTTTAGCACTTACTCCTCCAGATGTGTTGTGTGAGATCCGGGTGTGAACCCGTAGTTAATGGGCCGACATCCATTTAGTGACCGGGTCCCCGGTCATAGGATGGCGGGTCGTTACAATCACCCCTTGACCTATCCTTGTTTTCGATCGCTAATAGGCGACGTGGGACAGCGACGCGTTTCAAAAGGCGTCTACTTGTGGCGACGCGTTTTACGCCAGATTATGTGGCCGAGCTTCTGAACCAGTTTAGGATGTTTGAATGGCGTCGGCCTTGGGCGACGCGATTCAAAACAGAATCACACTAATCATGCTATTAAAATGTGTTTCCACTGTTAGATAGCTAGATTAAACGCATGCCTTGAATTGTACTCGAGGATGAGGATTTCTATGTGACCGGACCGCACTATACTATGTTTTGTGCTACTGTGGACCTAGAGTGACAGTTGTAGCGCTTTGTCTCCCTGTGCTGGTGTGGGTGGAATACAGCGCCGGTGGGAGCAGTGGCGGGGTGACGCCTACTGAGAGAGGGTCACCTGGTGAACCCCGGAGTTAACTAGTACCGGTGTCGGAGCGGTACCTGTGAAGTGTCACTCGTGCTTGGGGAAGGAGTAACCACCTGAGCCAGTTGGGCCGGAGTAGCTAGCGTGCTATCCGAGGGGTTACCTTTTGGTCTCAGCGGGTCGGTGTTTCCCACCTTCGTTTGTGTGGTTGTTGTGTTTTGCCGAGACATTGGTTGTGGGCTCCTTGGTAGACTGGTTTTAGATATATGCATGTTATATATTTCGAATGCATGTGATTCATATCGAGATTTAGGAGTAGTAATTACTGCTTTATTTGTTTAATGTACCTTCAGCCATGTTCTGCACTTGTGGGTGTGTGAGTGGGCGGTGGGGATCGAAAGATCCCTACTGAGTCTTTTCATTGAGACTCACCCCTGCGGTTTTCAGGTGAGGGTTCCAAGCGGACTTAGCGAGGGGGAGTGCTGCTTGGTGTTGCGCGCCGTCAGCTGTTGTTCCGGTGTATGCTCCGACGTAGTTGTTATTTTATTTCGGCTTGTACGCTTAAATATTTCTTTTCAGTGGATCATGTAATTATTTGCTATGTCAAGTCGCATTGTAATAACTTTTAATTCCTACACTTTTTTTTAATTCAATGCGATGTGAATGCTTAGCTTAGTTTATTGTTTATTTCCCAGACTTACTTAGATCCTGGTTTGGTTCCAAATTAATGATTCGGTACCCATTTAGTAATCGGATCCACGATTATAGGGTGGCGGGTCGTTACAGTTGGTATCAGAGCATTCGGTCTGGCAAATAAATGAATAACTAAGTTAAATGTCGTAAGTCTGGCAAATAATTACATTATCCCGTACAGGCACGACGGTGGTGTAGGTTTTAGGGCTCTAATTAGAATTTTTCGATTTTGTGATTGTAGGCGATTAGATGGCTCCTAGAAAGAGGATGCCGGTTATTAGAGAGCGGGGAGATGTCCCTAGTGGGTCTGAGGCCGGTAGGCCGAGTGTAGAGCATTTCATGGAGGCTTTGATGGACACGATGGCTAGATATCAGACTCGAGACCCTAGTGAGAGTTCCACCTCTCGGGGAGGGTCTTCAGCTACCCTAGAAAGATTTTTGAAGCTGAGGCCACCTCATTTCACCAGTCATCCCGACCCTGACGAGGCTGTTCACTGGTTGAGGGAGATGGAGAAGACTTTTGATACTATGGACTGTGCGACAGTTGAGAGGACCCCGCTGGCTACCTTCATGTTGAAGGATGATGCCTATAATTGGTGGACTACTCTGAAGAGTTTGTCCTATGCGGATAGGAGCCTCAGGGAGATCCCATGGGAGACTTTTGTAAAGGAATTCAATGCACAATACTTCCCTAGGCATGTTCAGAGGGCCAAGGAGAGGGAATTTATGGAGCTAACTCAAGGAAGTATGACAGTGCTCGAGTACCAGGCGAAGTTCGTTTCACTAGGGAGGTTTGTGCCCTTCATCTCAGGAGACGAGGAATGTCGGACTGAGAGGTTTGTGGATGGATTGAGGCCAGTATGAGGAGTTTTGTGGCGTCTCACTGTTGCTCAGATTTGGCATCGGCGGTTAGGTGTGCAGCGGCAGTAGAGGCACAACAGGATCAGTCAGCCCGGGAGAGAGGACTGACTACTCAGGGAGCAGCTCGTGGCAGGGGAAAGGTAGCAGCAGCAGCTCCTTCGTCCGGATCAGGATCGTCTTCACTCGGCTCTAGATTTAAGAGATTCTTTCGAGGCAGTGGTAGCAGTAGCGGCAGCAGCGGTAGCAGCAGCAGCGGTAGTAGTAGACCGAGGCAGGGTCAGCAGAGCGAGTCGGCGTCCAGTGCTCAGCAGGAGATAGCTCAGAGGCTTCCAGTAGTTTGTCAGTATTGCGGTGGTACTTACGGTGGGACTCAGTGTCCTGCTTTTTTCGGGAGGTGCTACACTTGTGGCCAGCAGGGCCATGTGGCAAGGTTTTGCCCGCAGGGGCGTGGTCAGAAGCAGGGGCCAGGTGATCAGAAGAAGCCGAGGACCCAGGGGAGAGTTCTAGCTATCACCAGGAAGGAGCTCGTACGTCCAACTTGGTGGAAGGTACAATTTTCGTCCTTGGGAACTCTGCACATGTGTTGATTGATTCGGGTGCTTCGCATTCGTTCATTTCTGAGCAGTTTGTAGATGTTCTTTCTGCACCCGTTGATGAGTTACTTGGTGGATTGATGGTAGAGGTTCCTTCTGGGGATTTCATGTTATCTTATAATTGTTTGAGTAATGTGCCTTTGACCATTGAGGGTCATGAGTTACCTGCCCAGTTGGTTGTACTTGCCATTCGCGACTTTGATGTCATCCTGGGCATGGATTGGTTGGAGGCTTATTATGCTGAGGTGGACTGCCACAGGAAGAGGGTGCGTTTCTCTATTCCGGACATCCCGACCTTCTACTTCCAAGGTATTAGGCTCTCTTCTCGAGGTGTTCTTATTTCTGCCTTTAAGGCCCAGAGGTTGCTTGTTGGTGGTTGTGAGTCATTCCTTGTCTCTGTTATTCTAGCTGATGTTAGTGGTAGTCCCAGTCCTTTAGAGGTACCTGTAGTGTGTGACTTTATAGATGTGTTTCCTGAGGTGTTGCCTGGCCTTCCTCCTCAGCGAGAGGTTGAGTTTACTATTGAGCTTGCACCGGGTACGGCGCCCCTGTCCAAGGCCCCGTATCGGATGGCACCAGCCGAACTCGCTGAGTTGAAGGCGCAGTTACAGGAATTGCTGGATAAGGGCTTCATTCGTCCCAGTACTTCTCCGTGGGGTGCTCCAGTTCTATTTTTCAGGAAGAAGGATGGTTCTCTGAGGTTGTGCATTGATTATAGACAGCTGAACCAGGTGACGATAAAGAATAAGTACCCACTTCCGAGGATCGATGATTTGATGGATCAACTACAGTCTGCAAAGGTGTTTTCTAAGATTGACTTGAGATCGGGGTATTACCAGATGAGGATCCGTGAGATTGATATTAGTAAGACGGCCTTTAGGACTCGGTATGGACATTATGAGTTTTTGGTTATGCCTTTCGGCTTGACCAATGCTCCGGCAACTTTCATGGATTTGATGAACCGGGTCTTCAGGGCCTATCTGGATCAGTTTGTGGTGGTATTTGTAGATGATATTTTGATATACTCTTCTTCTGAGGAAGAGCATGCCACACATCTTCAGGTGGTATTGCAGGTTCTGAGGGAGCACCGACTCTATGCCAAGTTTACCAAGTGTGAATTCTGGCTAGACAAGGTGCACTTCCTGGGGTATGTCATTTCTGGCGAGGGCATCGCAGTGGATCCAGTCAAAATTGAGGCATTGATGGATTGGAGCAGGCCAACAATAGTGACTGAGATCAGGAGCTTCTTGGGGCTAGCAGGTTATTATAGGCGATTTATCCAGGGTTTTTCTTCGATAGCGGCCCCCTTGTCGAGGTTGACTAGTAAGAGAGTTTGTTTTGCGTGGACCGAGGAGTGTGAGCGGAGTTTCATTGAGTTGAAGACTCGCCTCACTTCGGCCCCAGTATTGGTGCTTCCATCAGGTTCAGGTGGGTTTGTGGTTTATTCAGATGCATCACGTCGAGGTTTGGGTACAGTTCTAATGCAGCATGGTAGTGTCGTGGCATATGCTTCTAGACAGCTGAAGAAGCATGAGGAGAACTATCCCACCCATGATTTGGAGTTGGCAGCTGTGGTATTTGCATTGAAGATCTGGAGACATTATTTGTATGGAGAGAAATTTCAGGTTTTTACAGATCACAAGAGCCTGAAGTATGTTTTCACGCAAAGGGATCTGAATTTGAGGCAGTGCAGGTGGATGGAGTTCATCAAGGATTATGACCTCGACCTTTCTTATCATCCGGGCAAGATGAATGTGGTGGCAGACGCCTTGAGTCGGAAGACGGTCGTGTCATACCTTATGATTCAAGAATGGAGATTATTTGAACAGGTTGTGGAATCTTCCTTTCGGGTTCCACGTGAGGATGATAGAGCTGTGTTGGTCAGCTTGACTGTGAGGCCAGCAGTATACCATGCCGTGATTGAGGCTCAGAGGGCAGATGTAAAGTTACTGCAGATTCTCCAGAGATCAGAGGTGGAGTTGTGGGACGATGGTACAGTCAGGTTTAGAGGCAGACTCTATGTTCCGGCCGAGGAAGACGTGCGCAGGAGTGTCCTTGATGAGGCGCACCGTTCTAGATATGCAGTGCATCCCAGGACAACTAAGATGTATCATTGTTTGAGGAGGCACTTTAGGTGGCCTGGTTTGAAGAAGGATGTGGCTGAGTATGTGGCTAGGCGCTTGACTTGTCAACAGGTTAAGGCAGAACATCAGAGACCAGGAGGGTTGTTGCAACCTTTGCCGATCTCGGAATGGAAATGGGAACACATAACTATGGACTTTGTGATGGGATTGCCTATATCCCCGTGCAGGAGAGACGCGATCTGGGTCATTGTTGATTGATTGACCAAGTCGGCACACTTCCTGGCTATTAGGAAGGACTGGTCAGTCGATAAGTTGGCTAAGTTGTTTGTAGATCAGATCATCTCTCTGCACGGGGTACCCTTGTCCATCGTATCGGACCGGGATCCGAGGTTTACTTCTAGGGTCTGGAAGAGTTTTCAGAAGGCGTTGGGCACGCATTTGGCTTTCAGCTCGGCCTATCATCTCGAGACTGATGGACAGTCGGAAAGGACCATACAGACTATGGAGGACATGCTCAGGGCATGTTTCCTAGACTGGGGAGGTTCTTGGGAGCAGCATTTGCCTACAGTGGAGTTTGCCTACAACAACAGTTATCATTCTAGTATCGGCATGGCGCCTTACGAGGCTTTGTACGGGCGACTGTGTCGATCCCCTGTTTGTTGGTCCGAGATTGGCGAGAGGCAAATAGTAGGACCAGAGTTGGTTCAGCAGTGTGCTGAGGTTGCCAGAGTAGTACAACAGAGATTGATCGTAGCTCAGAGCAGGCAGAAGAGTTATGCAGACGTCCGTAGGCGACCGCTTGAGTTTGAGGTAGGGGACCACGTGTTTCTCCGAGTCTCACCCTCCAAGGGTGTGATGAGATTCGGGAAGCGAGGCAAGCTGAGTCCGCGATATATTGGGCCTTTTCCCATTCTTGCTTGAATTGGGGAAACCGCGTATCAGCTGGCCTTGCCGCCCAGTCTTGCAGGGGTGCACGATGTGTTCCATGTTTCTTTGCTGAGAAGATATGTTCAGGATCCATCCCATATTTTAGATTTTTTCAGAGTTGGAGATTGCTGAGGATCTGTCCTTTCCAAAGTTTCTAGTTTGTATTGAGGATCGCAGGGAACAGGTCCTTCGGAACAAGGTTGTACCTTTGGTTAAGGTGATTTGGCAGTACCGCTCCGGGGGCGAGGCAACCTGGGAGCGTGAGGATGAGATGCGGGAGCAGTTTCCCCACCTTTTCTCGTAAGTTCTCTTGTGAGCTTGTATCTTCAGGTTTCGCCCTCGTTACTTGTAGCAGGCAATTTCGAGGACAAAATTATTTTAAGGGGGGGAGAATGTAAGGACTGAGATTTCGGGTCAGATCCCCTACTTTGGACCCTGAGGGGTCTTAAAGAATTTCTTCTGAATGACGTCTGCCCTGCACGACGCCTTTCAAATGGCGTCTTGCATAGTGGACGCCATTTAGGTTTGTTGCCGTTGTGCCATGTGGGCGCCACGTGGGCGGGTTTTGGGCCGCGAGAGTACGGCCCATGTCTTGTCGTCTAAACGGCGTCTGTGATGGTCGACGCCATTCAGACTGCGACCCTGCGATGTCAGTGTACGGTGTCGGTCTTGTCGTCTGAACGGCGTCGGTGGTGAGCGACGCGTTTCAGAGCTTCTGACAGTACGGCCCGTCCTGTCATCTGATAGGCGTCCGTACAGCTCGACGCGTTTTACCCAGTTTCTGGTTACCCCCGCGAACCCTCCTTCCTTTTCCTCATTTCTTCCTTCCCTCTCTCTCTCCTCCCTTCCTCCGGCGACGCCTCCTTCCCCTCCCTCTTTTCCTCCCACCATTTCATCTCTCCCTCCACTTCATCGACCTCTTAAGTCCCACCACTACCACCACCACCTCCTCAGTGGCGTTTTCTCTCCGGACGGCGGCCGACGTCCCGGTGGAGTAACGACGACCTCGGCGGTGCCGGCGGCGGCGTGGGGCGAGACGGGTGGGCGACTTGGAGCTTGGAGGAGTTCAAGTAACCAGTAGGGTGATGATTCCCAGTGCATTTCGTTTGAAACTATGTTTTCCCGCGTTTGAAGCATGTTTTGCTGTGCTTTTGGGGTGAAAACGCTAAGTGCATGTATGAGAAATTGGGTGTTCTAATGGGTAGTTAGGTTCTCCTCCTTCCCCTCATGTTTTATGCCCCTTTCTATGCGTTTTGGGGGAGAAATCCCATCTCGAGGATTGGGGGAAGCGAAGGGGAGAACCTGTCTGTCGGGGTTAAATGGCGTTGAGGTTAACCGACGCCTTTTAGAAAGGCGGCGTCCACCCCCGACGCGATTTAACTCAAAAACAGACCCTGTCCCCGGACTAATAAACGTCTAGGGACAGCGACGCCTTTTAATAGGCGACTTGCGTCGACGACGCATTTTAGTAAGAATCACCCCATGGCCTGTCCCTGTTTTCGGTCGCTAATAGGCGACGTGGGACAGCGACGCGTTTCAAAAGGCGTCTACTTGTGGCGACGCGTTTTACGCCAGATTCTGTGGCCGAGCTTCTGAACCAGTTTAGGATGTTTGAATGGCGTCGGCCTTGGGCGTCGCGATTCAAAACAGAATCACACTAATCATGCTATTAAAATGTGTTTCCATTGTTAGATAGCTAGATTAAACAGAATTGTACTCGAGGATGAGGATTTCTATGTGACCGGACCGCACTGTACTATGTTTTGTGCTACTGTGGACCTAGAGTGACAGTTGTAGCGCTTTGTCTCCTTGTGCTAGTGTGGGTGGAATACAGCGCCGGTGGGAGCAGTGGCGGGGTGACGCCTAGTGAGAGAGGGTCACCTGGTGAACCCCGGAGTTAACTAGTACCGGTGTCGGAGCGGTACCTGTGAAGTGTCACTCGTGCTTGGAGAAGGAGTAACCACCTGAGCCAGTTGGACCGGAGTAGCTAGCGTGCTATCCGAGGAGTTACTGTTTGGTCTCAGCGGGTCGGTGTTTCCCACCTTCGTTTGTGTGGTTGGCGTGTTTTGCCGAGACATTGGTTGTAGGTTCCTTGGTAGACTGGTTTTAGAGATATGCATGTTATATATTTCGAATGCATGTGATTCATATCGAGATTTAGGAGTAGTAATTACTGTTTTACTTGTTTAATGTACCTTCAGCCATGTTCTGCACTTGTGGGTGTGTGAGTGGGAGGTGGGGATCGAAGGATCCCTACTGAGTCTTTTCGTTGAGACTCACCCCTGCGGTTTTCATGTGAGGGTTCCAGGCAGACTTAGCGAGGGGGAGTGCTGCTAGGTGTCGCGCGCCGTCAGCTGTTGTTCCGGGGTATGCCCCGACGTAGTTGTTATTTTATTTCGGCCTGTACGCTTAAATATTTCTTTTCAGTGGATCATGTAATTATTTGCTGTATCAAGTCGCATTGTAATAACTTTTAATTCCTGCATTTTCTTTTAATTCAATGCGATGTGAATGTTTAGCTTAGTTTATTGTTTATTTTCCAGACTTACTTAGATCTTGGTTTGGTTCCAAATTAATGATTCGGTACCCATTTAGTAATCGGATCCACGATTACAGGGTGGCGGGTCGTTACAAAAGCTGTCTTCCTGGAAGAGGAATACCTTCTCCAGGAGGACAGTGGGAGTAAAATAGTATTGGAAGAGGTTTCAGATCTCCAAACAGCTGCACTATCATCAGATGAGATATCAGTTCCTGAATCTGTTCAGGTACACATAGATGAGCCTCTTAGATCTGGTAGAGTACCTAGACTGCCCGAACGATATGTGGGACATATCGTTGAAGGTGTGTCTAAGGTTGAATATAATGAGGATGGTGATCCTAAAACCTACTAGAAGGCTATAGAAGGCCCCGAAGTCGGGAAATGGTGAGAAGCCATGAACTCAGAAATCCAGTCCATGTACACCAACCAAGTTTGGAACTTGGAGGACTTGCCCGAGGGTATTGTACCCATCGGATGCAAGTGGATCTTTAAAAGAAAGATTGGTGCTGATGGATAGATCGATACCTATAAGGAAAGATTGGTGGCAAAGGGATATCGTTAAAGGCAAGGAATTGACTATGATGAGACTTTCTCACCAGTTGCCATGATAAAATCGATAAGAGTTCTACTCGCCATTGCTGCACACCTCGATTACGAGATCTGGCAGATGGATGTGAAGACTGCCTTCCTTAATGGTAATATTGAGGAAGAGGTGTATATGATACAACCAGAAGGTTTCACATCCAAAGAATCTCCAGATAAAGTGTGCAAGCTTCAAAAGTCCATTTATGGACTGAAGCAAGCTTCTCGGAGCTGGAACATAAGATTTGACGAGGCTGTCAAGTCTTATAACTTTATTAAGAATGAATATGAGCCTTGTGTGTACAAGAAGACCAGTGGAAGCGCAGTCACCTTCCTAATTCTTTACGTAGACGACATACTACGCATTGGGAATGATGTAGCTATGATGTCATCGGTAAAGATCTGGCTATCGAAAAACGTCTCCATAAAGGATTTGGGAGAAGCATCCTACGTATTGGGAATACGGATCTAGAGAGTTAGATCAAAGAGGATGCTTGGAATGACTCAATCCTTGTACATAGATACTATAGTCAAAAGGTTTGGCATGAAAAATTCAAAGAGATGTCTCATACTGATGAGACATGGAATTAATCTCTCAAAGGAGCAGTCTCCTAAGACTCATGATGAGAGAGCATTCATGGATAGAGCACCCTATGCCTCTGCCATAGGATCTATCATGAATGTCATGCTATGTACACTGCCTGATGTTGCATATGCTCTAAGTGTTACGAGCAGATTTCAGGTTGATCCAGGCGAAGAGTACTGGAAGGCAGTGAAATGTATCCTTAAGTACTTGAGAAGAACTAAGGATATGTTTCTTGTCTATGGAGGAGGTGACTTGACACTGCAAGGTTTTACTGACTCGAGTTTCTAGTCAGATCCGGATGACAGCAAGTCTACATTTGGATTTGTGTTTACTTTGAACGGAGGAGCAGTGTGCTGGAAGAGTACCAAGCAAGCAACCACTGCAGATTCGACGACTGAAGCTGAGTACATCGCTGCAGCTGAAGCCGCCAAGGAAGCAGTGTGGTTGAAGAAGTTCATCACTGACCTTGGCATAGTTCCCTGCATCTTTGATCATGTTCCGCTGTTGTTTGACAACAATGGGACTATTGCACAAGTGAAAATGCCACTGTCTAATCAGAAATCGAAAGATATTCCGAGGCGCTCTCATCTTATCAGAGAGATCATATCCAAAGGAGATGTAGTGGTGGAAAGAGTTCCATCTGTCGACAATGTAGCAGATCCACAAACAAAGCCGTTGGATCAAATTGTGTTTGAGCGTCACCTAGAGTCTATAGGCTTACTGCATAAAGGTGATTGACTTTAGTCCAAGTGGGAGATTGTTAGTCTTAGGTGGCCTACAAGCCAATCTGACTATATAAATCTCGTTTATTTATTAATATAATGGCATAATATTCATTATGTGTAAATAGTATTAATTATCATCTCATAATGAAGTCTGTGAATATGTGCGATAGTGATCAGATTATGATGAGATCATACTAGTGAAACTGATCACTTAAACACACACATTCTTAATCGTTCATAATCAGAGGATATCCGAGAAGGGCATCGGATATCCGGTTAGACTAGTACAGATTACTCCTGCTCATGAGATGAGGGTGACTGATCTCATAGTCACTTGTGTGGAGACACTAAGGCGAATCTGTAGGTGCTCATTGGAGAATGAGTTCACTGAACTGATCCGACTGAATCACTAGATGGTACTGTACCTCATTGTCAACCAGCTTGATTCTATTATCGCAGTTGCATGGATGGTCCTCGAGCCTGAGACACCAAGGACACCTTGTCGATGGACTTATGTGCTTTGACCTTGGTTTGTAAATATCTAACCATGGGATTCTAAACAGCCAATGATTGGGTACAGTGGAATATCGTCGAAGGGAATTGTGTGTCAATAAGGAATCATTCGCTCTCGGTACGATGAGAGAGAATGTTCTAGGAAGGATGCGCGAAAGTCCCTGTCCAGGGCAGACGATAATATCGGGAAATGAGTTTTTCGATATTCATCAGCAGCATCCAATCCAAGTGAGTCGACCGGTTAGGATTTGACAACACGCCATACCCTGAGTTGACTCGAGAGTATTGTACGAATGAAGGATTATATCCATGCAGTAACTGTCGACGGAAAGGTTCCAAGAGTGGGTTATTTAACCCCGATACCTTCCGGGTTCACGCGGTGTTACTTGGCACCCAACGTGATCGGAGGCCCAGTCGAATTCGATGTGCGACATCAATTCGATTGATTAATTAATTAATAAAGGGTTGTTAATTGATTAATAAAGCCAGTGAGGAGTCACTGGGCTTATTGGGCTATTAACCGGACTGGTAATTGGGCCTAGAGGGTCACACACAAATGATTCTCAAGGTGATGGATAAATAAGTGGGTTTTATACAAATTAGGGGTTTTTATGAAAAACCGCGCGGTTAGTATAAAATATAGCGAACGGGCTGAGCAGGCCAAGCTACTGCTAACCCTAGCCGCCTCCTCCTCTGTTTCTCTCTCTCTCTGGCATCCCAGACATATCCGGATATGCTCCACCGCTTCTTCGATTCCCGTTCGACGGGAAATCGTCCGCGCGTTGCGGCGACCGGAGGAGGTTTCATGGGCTGCGAAGAACGAGGAACGTGAGGATATCCGTTGCGAGGAGGATCGTGTGGACTCCGCTAGAGGCCAGGCGCTTGCGCAGCTTGCGGTGTCGCACCGACGGAACCAAACGGTTGCGGATTCGAATCCGCACACGGTGAGATTCGATAATCCGATTATCGAAGTTTTAGTATTTTTCAAAATGGGAACGAATCTCCCCTTTTATTTTATTTCCACTGCACGGGAGATCCGGAGAAACCCAAGAACCCAACACGTCCGCAGTTACTTATGGATTAACATGAAAGAGTTTGGAGCCAATCCAACTAAGAAATAGATAAACACAAGCTAATTCATCTGTAATTACTTAAAATGCGTCGCCCAAGGAAGACGTCTTTTAGCTTAATTAAGATAAATATAAATTCGAGAAGAAGAAACAGAAACACTTTAGGACACCTAAATGGCGTCTTCTTGTACATATGTCTTTTAGTTAATTAACAAATTAATTAAAAATCAAATTAAAAATCAAAATAGGATTAAAACCCTAAATGACGTCTTCATAGGTCGACGTTATTTAGACAATTTTCATATTCGATTTAAAATCTGAGTTAAAACCAATTTTATTAATAAACTTAAATGGTGTTGTCTTGTCCAACATTATTTAGGCAATTAATCCAGTAAAATTGTAACGACCCGCCACCCTATAATCGGAAACCCGATTATTAAATGGGTATCGGATCATTATCTACGGGTTCACACCCGGATCTCATACGACATGTTTGGAGGAGTAAGCGTTAAACAAGGCTAAATATAACAATCACACGGACTTCAAGGAAAATACAAGTGCGTAGGAAGGAAATTAATAATGTCCGTACACAGTCCAACAATAATTACATGGTCCAAAGAATTAAATAAGTACAGACAGAAGAAAAGTACAACAACATCGGGGCATACCCCAGAACTGAGATAGCTGCTGGCCCGCAGACCGAGTAGAACACCACACGCCGCCACTCGCCAAGAAGTCTACACCTGAAACCGCAGGGAGTGAGCCACACCAGAATTGGGCTCAGTAGGGATCATCCGATCCCCACCTCCCACACACACACCCACAAGTATAATAATACAAAATGAAGGCAATTAAGTAAAGCAGTAAATACAGCTCCCAAAACCCGATGTGGAACATACGTATTAGTAATGCAACAGGCACAGTTCTAAGCAGTTCAAGTAACCCAACTTAATACCATAATTCATAACCAAGGATCCGACTAAACGATCAAACCACACTGTCGACCGCATACAAACGTCGGCTCACAACACCACCAACGCCCACGCCTGTCCACCCCTACGGTGTTCCGGGCACCGTAGGGTGAGGCAGTGAGTCAAACTAGGACTAACTGGGACTAGTGAACCACCACCGCCCAGTTACGTGCGCACACAAGCAGTCTAGACCACTGTCCTATCGATCGCACTTCCTCAACGCCGGGCCTCGGCGCTTCAAGAGGGCCCTGGGGACCGGTGAAACCCCCTTCAAGCCGAAGCTATAGGGACTACCCGCAACCCTAACCTCCCGGGTCACATCAGGCCAAAGGGCGAAGGGTACCACTCGTAACCTCGATATTTCAGGTTACATCAGGTCCAGTGGCGAAAGGGTAAACTCCAGCAACACCACACCCGGCTCCACAGTGAGAAACACGCCAGAAACTGCCACGACAAACTAGGAAAACACCGACCCGCTGAGACCAAACAGTAACCCCTTGGATAGCACGCTGGCTACTCCGGTCCGACTGACTCTAGGTGGTTCTACTTCCCCCAGCCATAGGTGAAACACTAACATGTACCCCTCCCACACCGGTACGGCAACATTTCCCCACAAACACTGTGTCCCTCCCACACCGACACCAGGTGTATAAACGCAAACCACAATTATTCTAGCTCCACAATCGCATAAACACACACACATACGATGCGATCTCGATCATACAGAAATCCTCGGCCTCGATGTATGATTTAAAGCATGCACTTTAATCGAACTATCTAACAGTGTAATCACATATTAATATCATGAATTAATATGATTCTGTCTTGAATCGCGTCGCCCGTGGCCGACGTCATTCAAGCATACTAAACGGGTTCATATAAAATCGGTCTCAGAATATGGCTTAAAAGGCGTCCTGCATGGCAGTCATCTTTTAAAACGCGTCGCTGTCCCTAGTCGCCGGATAGCGACAGAAGCAGAGACAGGCTACGGGGTGATTTCCACTTAAAACGCGTCGTCTTGGGAAGCCGCCGTTTGAAAAGCATCGCTGTCCCCGGACGCCATTCAAAACACAACTCTATTCTAACAGAAACCGCTTTCGGGACAATTCTGGCTAAATGGCGTCGTCCTAGCCCGTCACCATTTTAAATGGCGTCGCCCTATCCCGACGCCATTCAGAGCCTAAAATCTGGTTTCCTGCAACTCAACCCGAACCTCAAAACAGGGCACCCTTTACCCCAAAATCACCCCAAAAATAGGAAATGAAGGGGGGAAATCCGATTTACCACATGAAACACACTAATTCCCATTTCATAAAAATGAACATTTTCAATAAAAAGCCCCTTAACATGCTCATTCTACCCAAATTTCCATACACGTATCATGTTTCAAAGCGGAAAACCCGGATGATACAACCCAATTACATGCAAGGATCGTCCCCTTACTGGTTACTTGAACTCCTCCTAGCTCCGTGTCGCCGAACCGCCGCACCGCAAACCGCCGTCGGTACCGCCGAGGATGCCGTCACTCCGCCGGGATGTCGGCCATCGTCTGGAGAATGAAGTGCCATGGAGGAAGTGGTGGTGGTAGTGGTGAGAGGTAGAGAGGTGTTGGAGTGGTGGAAGAGGAAGAAGGGGAAGGGGAAAGGAAAGGGGGAATCGGAGGGGGTCGGAGAGAGGGAAGAGAGAGAGTGAGAAGGAGAGAATGAGAGAAAGGAGGGAAGGCTCGCGAGGTGAAACTGAAACTGGTTAAAATGCGTCGTTCTATACATACGCCTATCAGCTGACATGACGGGGCTATACTCTGACAGAGACTCTAAAACACGTCGTCCATCAAAGACGCCATTCAGACGACAAGACCGGGGCCGTACTCTCGCGGCCCAAAGCCAGCCCACGTGGCACAACAGGAACCCAACTAAATGGCGTCCACACAGCAAGACGCTATTCAAAAGGCGTTGTGCACCCCAGACGTCGTTTAGAAGGCACACCCCAGACCCATCAGAGCCAAAACCAAGGGGTTCGGCCCGAAACCGAGCCGATAACTGAACCCAAATCCTCAATCCTTACAAAAATAATAAAAATTAACTAATGATTAAATATTAGACCATTTTGGGGCATTGTTATATGACATAAAATTTACTCAAAATGATGTCAAAATTAACGTGTCTACAACTGCCCCACCTTGACATTGACTTTACAAGAGAGTGAAATGAAATGGAATGTACTGAAAAGGTAATGCCAAGGTGTAATGAGAAACGCTCTCAACATTATATGATAGGAATCTTTCTCAAAATACTCAATGAAGATAACTCAAAGAGATCAATGGAATCAATCATGTCTAGATGGGGAAACAAGAAAATAAAATAAAGTCGATCAACTTCCACGATCGGGAAGTACCCTAGGTCACAAACCTTGCAGGTTTCATCATGGGGAGCGGTTGCCAGTCAATGTGGACATGCTGCAACCATGATGGATCTTAAAAAGAAACAAGAAATGTTGGATAAAGAGTCTAAGAAAGGATAGAATTACAAGGATATCTTCAAGTGAACCCCAAAGATAATCAAGATACTCAATTCAGAATAGAATATTTCATATCATTTTAGGATTTATTTGTTCAATGGTCTGAAGTTTAATTAAGAATTAATTCTTATCACAATTATATTAAAGCCCTACATGATGCATGCTGGGCTAAAAGAAAAATATAAAGTGAAATAAAATATAAATTAATTAAGGATAATATTGTTAAATTGTCATTAATGAGTCAAGATACTAATTCTGTAATTCAGTACTAAGCCGAAGCTTGTTTGTCCACACACCGTTTCACAAAAGCGGAACCATCGTCCTCATTAATTTACGGTCTAATGGCCTATCCATGTGATTAAGAATTCTCTGGAATTATCACTGTTTTTGTTGACGGGGAACTTAAATTCCAGTTTCATCAAAACCACAAGGTCCTTGATATATTTTAATAAGTATTTAATATATAGTAATGATGATTATGCAAATCAATTACATAAAATAAAACAAGGATAGAGATAACCATCTTTTTAGTCACGGTCAGAACTCATAAACTCCTATAGTGGGATCTTCTTGAGATTCAGTTTTGTAGTCAATCCTTTGAATTTCCTGCACTCAGAAATTATCAGTAATTTCAAATAAATATTCAATTAAGCATCAAATATGGATAATCATGAAATTTCCAGGCAAATAACAAAAAATCCCTAAAAGGCATCGTGTCGAGCCGACGCCATTATAATTCAAATAATGTCGTTGTTCACGGACACCTTTTAACTCGCAGAAACAGATTCTTGCTGTGTTCCATCCGGATTCCAACTCTCTTCATGTATATCCCTTCTCCAATTTGGAAAAGGCTCTTCAATCTTGCAAATTTCTCTACATAAGGTTCTTTAACTTGTATTAAGGCAAATCCAAACCCAATCTAGATATCAAAGTAAGGGATTTTCTCCAAAAGCTCATGAGAAATCAAGGTTTCAAGAAGAAAAAGCTCAAGAACAAGATGGATTCTTCAAACAAGAGGATGAAGAAGATGTTTGAGAAGCTTTCAGAGGTGAAAGATCATCTTAGCGGAAGAGATTTTAACTTTCAAGTAAGTTAAATCCTCTCTTTCTATTCAATTCTTCTTCTTCAATTCCCCTTTTCTTCATGTTCTTCATATTCTTCATGGAATTAGAGCAATTTTTTTTTATTTATCTAGGCATATCCTCTTTTTCCCGGCCCAAGAAAATTTTCTTCCCTTCCTTGGATTCGGAAGCTTGCGAAAAATATTACTATCTCCATGCAATCTTATGTTTCCAAGTGAAATATTCAAGGTTTAGTTGTCCATGCAAAGCACTATAAAAGTTCAAATGTGGATTAGGCGGCGATGGGTGCTCTAATTGAGTTGTGGCATCCTCAAACCCACTCTTTCCTCTTTCCTGAGTTCGAATCTACTATACTTCTTGAAGAGATCGAACTTCTACTGGGCCTTCCTAAGATCAAGCTGAATAATGATGAATTGATCCTAAACAAGATGGCTCTTACGAGGGAAAAGATCACAGGTCAACAATTATTGATGAAGATTATGAAGGATCCAAAGAAAGTTAAAGGATGTCTTACAACGAAAGGGATTAACCTTGCAAAGCTGGCAGAGTGGACTTTGTATGAGATCGAGGAACTCAAAGAGGATGATACTGAGAACGTGATGAAAGCGTTCACCACATGCCTGGCTGGAGCTCTATTCTTTCCTGCCCAGGACAATATTTTGGAGGATGATCAAGTTAGTGCAATTTGTGAGATCTTTGAAGGAAAACAGATTGGCACAGCGATCCTAGCTTATCTCTACAGTGGGCTTTCTGCAACATCTATAGGTTCGCCTCCTCATGGTTGCATGCTTCTCTTTGCTTTGTGGGTTGAGTTGCACTTCAACTTTGAGTATCATAGTAGAAAGTCTGCAAGACCATCTTAGATTTATCAAAACAGTCCAATCTTTCATATTTCCAATATCGTGAAATTCAATGAAAGAATGATGAACCGAGTGCCCAAACTCAAGACTCGAGCTGATTGGCAAGGATATCTAAAGACCATACTATTGTACATATTCGATTCTTCTCCACTTACTCTTGTAGGGAAACTGATTCGAGTACGCCGTGCAGCTGGTGCAGAACTCCAATTGATCGGGGCAACTGAGTTTGTGCTAAATAATCCTCATCGCTGCTATACTCAACTTTGCATGTCTTGCCATGAGTTTCCTGAGTTTTCTCACATCTCTCCAATCAAGAGATGAAGACTTTGAAGCAACTGAGCTTATAGTTACACTGTGGAACATAAGTTTCAATCATTGTGTAAAATCTTGTAGTGAAGCTCACAGAAGATTAACATATCCATATGTAAAGGGACTTCGAGAAATTCTTCCTTGAAAGCTCTCTTTATCTCATTTAATGTAATAAAGAATTTATTTCCAATAAAGAATTCATTCCCTTTATGTCATGAAAATTTATCCCTTAATATTTTGCAATCTATCTAGGATTTTTCCTTAAGAAGAATCATGATTTTTCCTTAAAATATGATTTCTAGGTGTAAATAGCGTTGTCCAAACAAGACGCCTTTCAATCATAATTAATTTTCGATATTCAAAGATTTATTCCTTAAAAATCCCAGTTTATGCCTAAAACGCGTCCCTACAAGTAGACGCCTTTCATTCTCTCTCTTACTTTTCCACAGAATTCTGCCATTAATCTGGTAATTAATCCCCTGAAACGCGTCATTGTTCTAGGACGCGGTTAATCATTGTCCGTGGTATGGCTCTAATCAGAATTGGCGGTTTAATCTGAATGGCGTCGAGCTGGGTTGACGCTATTTACACAATTTCAAAATTCCCCGCTGCTACCTCAGTTTATGTGTGTTGAATGGTGTCGCTGTCCCTTGACGCGTTTTAACTTCTCCGAACAGAACTGCGCGAGCCCGAGCTCTCCTTCCTCCTCATTCTCTTCTCACTTTCTCTCTCTTAACTCCCTTTCTCCTCTCCGGCGATCCTAACTCTGGCGAACTCTTTCACTCTCTCTCTCTCAAGTCATGGAACAAGGCGAGGGATCAAGGGGAAGCGGCAAGTGCCGCCGTGCCGCGCGCGTAGTGAGGAGGGAGGGCCCTGGAGCAATCCTTCTCGAGGAGGCGAGGGTGCTCGAGGCGGCGGCGGCCATTCTTGAAGAAGAGGCTCCTCCTATAGTGATGAGAGAAGAAGAAGAGGAAGGGGAGGCCCTACACTTGGTAAGTTTTCTAATGAATGTATTCTTGGATGAATGGGATAAGGAAAAGGGGGAGAAAGGGACTTTTCAAAAAGTCCGGAATTTGGCTTTGAAAGGCGTCCAGACCAAGTGATGCCTTTTAAAGGGCGTCGCCAGGGTCCGATGCCATTCAAAGCGAAAATTCAATTTTTTAATAGATTAGAAAATGGGTCTAAATAGCGTCAAGACATGTAGACGCCTTTCAATAGGCGTCTACCCAGTCTGACGCCTTTTAGATAGAATATATATTTTTTATTTTGAAAAATTGATTTTTAATGCCCATTGACTGATGAAAATTTCTTGAATTATTTGCAGGGGATGATGAGGGCTAGGATCTCGTGGGACTTAGTCGTAAGGGCCTACCGAGGACTCCCGGATTTCCAAAAGGCGCGCCTACGCCGGATGGGATTCGGCGAGATTTTGGAGATCGAGCCCTTTTGGCTCAATTTAGTATTGTTGCAGGCATTGCATGAGAGATGGCACGCAGAGAGTTGGGCATTCCTAATGCCCTGGAGCCACATGATCCCAAGTCTGGAGGATGTTGCCAGAATCACCAGCCTTAGAGTAGAAGGCCGGGCAGTGAGCGGGGTGACTTATCCCGATTACGGAGGATTAGCTGAGATCCTATTAGGTATAGAGGTGTCTAGTTTTGATAGGGAGTCTAGGACAGTCCCTAGGGTTGAGGTAGAGGTAGTCCTATGATTAGTAGAGCCTAGGCGGTGATCTGATAAGACCCGCGAGGCATTTAGAGATAGACTAGCTAGGTCGTCCTCTGCAGTTTATTGTAGTGACCCCAGCCAGGAGGAGGAGGTAGATAGACAGTTGAGGGTCTTTCTAGTTTTCTTCTTCGGTTGGTTGCTCTTCGGTACGAAGGGCGACCATATCCATTGTAGGTTTCTTAGTTTACTAGATGACTTAGAGAGTCTACATGAGTATGCTTGGGGTGCGACCCTCTTAGCCCATCTCTTCGCCGACCTCTTTGCTGTCACGCTGGACCGCGAGACTATTATCAGCGGCTTCTCGCCATTTCTCCAATAATAAAACATTTTAATTAAATTTTTTATGAGATGAAATGCTATGAAATGATGATTTCTAATCTATATGTTCATGTGTGTACGTTTGGAGCTACTATTACTCTCCGCTCGGCAGAGCGAGGATTGTTCTACCGGGTGCTGTCCCTTTGGCTTGCCGCTGGCAGCCCATTGTAGACATAGCCCCTCAGTACCACCAGCTGACGGCCCTCTGCCGTCAGTTCCTTGATTATCTAGAGGTCCTGGTGAGTTTTTTAATTCATTTATTTTTGTTCATTAAATGCAATCTTCCATTTATTAAATGCAATTAATTTACTATGAATGCATCTAACCTGTATGCAGGTGATCTAGCGCCCATACTTGGGCATGGGTGAGGTAGGCTAGCCGTGGGTGATGGCTGGTCGGAGGCGGTTCGGCAGGTAGATGTGGGTGCACTGCCTTCACGAGATCGAGCCTCTCCGCCTCCGCCTAACGATGAGGACCCTGGGCCTCCACCAGGACTAGATAGATGAGGTGGTTCCGGAGGGAGTTGGACGGTCCATAAGGGGGAAACAGGCCCTCACAGACTGGCGTGCCAAGTTCCCGGAGCAGTACGAGGACTGGCACCACCGGGGCGTGCGAGTGAAGTCCCAGGCGGAGAGTAGCGTCGCCTACCTCCAGCAGTATCGGGCCCACTATGCCGATCAGCTGTGGCTCCTCCATCCACTCGATGTAAATATGCATTGATGCTTCTTTCATTTTAATTATTATCTTTATTTAAATTTGTGAATGAATGTATGAATGTATGTTATGCAGGATGCGCGCGACACGACCATCATCGACCTCCAGGCCCGCCTACAAGATGCAAAGGCCCAGCTCGAACAAGTTCAGAAAGAACTTTTTGATTTGGTAAGTATGAATGACATGCATGAAATATTTATTTTGATTAGTTAATTTGTTTTGATGATAGCCACTAACAGTTGTTCTTTTGGTGCAGCAAGCTGTCTACACCCAGGCAGCTCCTCCCCCTTTCTCTATCGGTGCCTCATCATCCTCTGCAGCTGCTCATGAGGCCGCTCTTGCTGATCTTCAGAGTCAGGTCGCCTCCGCTATCCACCGAGCCTCTCTTGCGGAAGAGGATCGGACCGCCCGAGTAAGTTCTAACCTTTTTTTGACTTCCCTTATTGAATTTGATATTGATTGCTTGGGCTAACAATATCTTTTCTTGTAGGTTGCTGAGCTTTAGGAAACCTTCCAAAGGGCTGAAACTGATGCAGCTCGGGTCCAGGAGATAGAGGAGCAGGTGGCTCGCCTCTCCACCGGGGACCTTCCTCGGGAGCTCTCACGTCTCTAGTTTCGGCTGGAGTTCATCACTGAGGAGAGAGAGCGAGAGCGGCTGGACACGAAGATGTCCTCTCTTCGGGTTCAGTTGGGCATTGCCGAGCACGAGCGTCGTAGTGTCGAGGAGCGATACCGACGTGCTCGGCAACGGGCTCAGGAGCGCGGACAGGCGAGCGCTTTCACAGCCAGCGTGTCCATCTCCTCTGGTCAAGCTGGTCCGAGTGCCATGGGTCCACCACCGCCGCCGTCCAGAGTACCAGCACCGGATGCCCAGGATGAGGCCCAGAGCTAGTTCGATGAGGGGGCCGGGGAGAGTTAGCCGTGAGGGCTGCTATCATGTACTTTTCTTGTTTTTTGTGAGTCGTGATGATGATGGACTCTTCATCTCTTCACACATGTATATGAAACTTTTGAGTTTATAGATGAAACTTTTCGCACTTCTTCTACCTTCTTTGATTTACACACTTGTGTCCTATACATGACTTAGCAAACAGGTTAAGTATCTATTCAGGCTTAGCTCCTTACCCAGTTAAGTACTTTATTAACAAAGGTAATAATAACTATGAAAAGAAATAGAGTTATGCAACATTTAAGCATGCAGATGCTCGTTGAAAATAAAAGGAATGAAACACACCAAATGCGACAAGCAGATGCTAATTGAAATATTTTTGTTTGGCTTTGAAATATTTGATTTATGGGGTTTTGATTTTGAAATATTCATTTTTTTTTGGATTTTGAAATATATATATTTTGTTTTTGGCTTTTGAGATATATATTTTTTGGATTTTGAAGTATATATATAGTTTTTTTGGATTTTGAGATCTATATATATTTTTTTGGATTTTGAAGTATCTATATATATATTTTGGATTTTGAGATCTATATATATATTTTTTGGATTTTGAGATCTATATATATATTTTTTGGATTTTGAGATCTATATTTTTTTTTTGGCTTTTGAAATAATGTGCAGACTAAAAGACTAGCATGGTATTCAAATCAAAAGAACATATTCATTTATTAACTTAATTCTCAAATTGTTCTTCAATAATCTAACTTAGACTCATCGTGCTTGAGTTTGTGTTTTCATTTGTGATCCCATTCGATAGTCTGACCCTTAGTCAATCTAGGCTGTTTCTTAAGTTTGGAGTACGCGTCTTTAGAAAAATATGAAGAATTTGTTTAGAAAGCGCACGAGAGGGTTTCGGAGACCCAAAAAATGTCCTTTTTTACCCTAATATCTATTGGGATTCGGTCATTTTCTTTCCGGGGTATTTATCCACCTTGCGTTCCCTTTTCATTTGATTTCATGGCCTTCGTGTAACGTTTGTAACATAATGGCCTTTTAATTTGATATTTGGCTTTTTGCCGTTGCCTTTTGCTTTTTCTTTTCCTTTTCATGGGATGGATCTCCCCCCTTTTTTTATGACGGCCTCCTACTAAGATGATGGGTACTTTTGGTAGTCTATTCTAAGCCTCGTTCCAACATCGTGGGCCGAGTGTAAAAATAGAGTTTTTGTTTAAAAAGAATGAATTGTACTTTACACCCTTAGTCAAGCTTTCGGTATTCTTTCGGACTTCACATATCTTGTTGTTCACGAACCAAACGTGTCAGTATATGTAGTAATGTGTTTGAATTAAATTATCTAAACTGATAAGAGAATTTAGGTTTCAAAATTTTCTGATTCCACTGGTCTTTGTACCATGCTGATCGACTCTTTAACCTAAGGGTAGTATTTCTTAAGATACAGACCATTCCAGGGGTGAGTTAACTCTTGCCCTTCTGTATTGACTAAGCAATATGCATTACCAGGAAAAGCATGCAATATGACATATGGTCCTTCCCAATTGGGTTGGAGCTTAGAACGCAGACCACCAGGTTTTACAAAGATTCTTTTGACTACCATTTCACCAACTTTGAACTTTCGTTCAATGACTTTATTTTGATAAAAACGTGCCAATCTATTTTGATATACTCTTGCATGATTAGCAGCTGACCATCTTTTCTCGTCTAAGAGTTCAAATTGAGTAAGGAGTGCTGAGAGATGCTCATCAACGGAGAATTCTTTGTTCGATTGTACTCTTAATGATGGTATAAGGATTTCGTATGGAACTACCGCCTACATTCCAAATGTTAAGGAATACGGAGTCTATCCAGTGGGCGTGCGGATTGAAGTTCGGTATGCCCATAGAGCCTCAATTAATTTCTCCGGCAGTCTGTGAATTTATTAGATTTGCATGTCTTTTTGATGATTTTTATCAAAGTCTTGTTAGTTGCCTCTGCTTGGCTATTACCTTGCGGATAATAAGGAGACGAATGATGCAATGCAATTTTATACCTGTTGCAGTGGTCCCTCAGCACCTGTGATACAAACCGTGGTCCATTGTCGGTGACGATGGTGATTGGAATTCTAAATCTTGTGATGATGTTCTTCATGATGAACTTGCAGATGGTTGATGCTTTGACTTCCGTGTATGCTTCGGCTTCTGCCCACTTGGTGAAGTATTCCATTGCCATGAGAATGAAGGATTTCTGCTTAATGCGAGAATCAGGATTACCAAGAGATCTAATGACGTCGAAAGCCCATATGGATAAAGGCCATGGGGAGGAAACAGGATGGAGTGAAGATGCGGGAGAATGGATCTTGTCGGCGTGAAGTTGACACTTGGCACACCTACAAACATACCCTACACAATCTTCTTCCACGGTTGGCCAATAGAATCCTTGTCTAAAGATCTTATTTGATAGCATTTGTCCATTAACATGGCCACCACAGACTCCAGTATGAGCTCCTTCCATGATCTTCCAAAGCTCATCTTCGTCTAAGCATCTCAAGAGAACTCCATCAAAACCTCTTTTATAAAGCGTTCCACCAACTAGGGTGAATCTCTGAGCAACTCTCCTGATAGCCATTTTTTCCTCAGCTGTGGCCTCTTCAGGATATGGTTGATCTTCCCAATAGCTAGCAATTTCATAGTACCATGGTTTCTCTTCATCATCCACATCTTCTTATAATTCTATCAACATTATCTCTCGCTTCTCCACAATATCTCCATATCTGACTTTCTTCAGTAACTTTTCCTTAGTCCTAAGGAAGGAAGGGTCTTTCACGGAGGGTGAGAGACGCCTATGAACAATGATCAATTTGGATTGTCTGTTGATTGGAAAATCGAGGGATGGTGCGAGGGAAGCTAGAGCGTCAACTAAGATGTTCTGATTTCGAGGAACATGGATAAAGATCAATCTGGTGAAAAGCTTAGCATAAGCTGAAGTAAGTTCTTGATAAGGCTTGAGCTTAGGATCAAGAGTTTGATATTTGGTTAGCACTTGTCGAAGGATCAATTGGCTATTACCCACAATTCTGAGTTTGGTAGCACCATGGAGATGAGCAGCCTCGAGGCCAGCAAGGAGTGCCTCGTATTCAACTATATTGTTAGTGACTGGAAAGTCAAGCTGAAAGGCTTATGGAATGGTGACACCTTCAGGTGACAGCAAAACAATGACAATACCTTTACCATGGCAATTCAGATCTCCGTCAAAATGTAGAGTCCACATATCATCTTTGATTTTGTCTATGGACATCAGTTCCTCATCCGGAAACTCCGATCGGACTGGATCAAAACGAGGAAGGAGATGATGAGCGAGATGTTCTACTATGACATAGCCTTTGATTGCTTTCTGTTGAATGTAAGTGATATCAAATTGGGAGAGAAAGCTTTGCCATCGTGCTAACCTATCAGTGAGGATGGATTTTTCAAAGAGAAACTTGATCAGATTCATCCTAGCGATGAGATGAACATTATGAGCCAGAAAGTAATGCTTTAGCTTCTGAACTACCCAGACCAATGTTGTACATATTTTCTCCATCGCAGTGTACCTCTGTTCAGCGGGGTTGAGAAGTTTAGAGAGATAATGGGCTGCCCTCTCCTTTCCTTCTTCATCTTCTTGTGCTAAGACAGCCCCCACTGCATCATCCAAGACAGAAATATAAAGAATTAAAGGTTTGTCCGAAGATGGTGGTCTCAAGATAGGAGGACTTACTAAATAATTCTTCAAACCATCGAATGCCTCTTGACACTTATCATCCCAATCAAATTTGACTCCAGGCTTAGTAAGCTCGTAAAACGGCTTACACCTTTGTGAATATTGGGAGACAAATCGGCGAATAAATTACACCTCCCGATTAGTCCTCTCAACTCTTTCAAGTTCCTGGGAGGTGGTGTAACGACCCACCACCCTATGATCAGAGATCCGATCACTAAATGGGTGTCGAATCATTAACCAACGGTCTCACACCCGGATCTCATACACACATCTGGAGGAGTAAGCGTTAAACAAGGTTAAATATAACATTCACACGAACTACAAGGAATTATAGTGCGCAGGGAGGAAATTTATAATGTCCGTACACAGTCCAACAATAATTACATAGCCCAAGAAATTAAATAAGTACAGGCAGAAACAAAGTACAACAACATCGGGACATACCCCGGAACTGAGATAGCTGCTGGTCCGCACACCAAGGAGAACACTACTCGCCGCCACTCACCACGAGGTCCACACCTGAAACCGCAGGGAGTGAGCCACACCAGAATTGGGCTTAGTAGGGATCATCCGATCCCCTGCCTCCCACTCACACACCCACAAGTGCAATAACAAAGATACAGGTGATTAAGGCAAGTAAAGTTGTAACAAGCATATCTCTAGAATCATTATATTAAGAAGCCTACAACTCGCGTCTCGACAAAACACGCCAACCACGCCTCCGAAAGTGGGAAACACCGACCACACAACCGAAAGTGGGAAACACCGACCCGCTGAGACCAAACAGTAACCCCTCAGATAGCACGTTGGCTACTCTGGCCCAACTGGCTCAGGTGGTTACTCCTTCCCCCAGCACGAGTGACACTCCACAGGTACCACTCGGACACCGGTACTAGCTAACCCCAGGGTCCACCAGGTGACCCTCTCTCACTAGGCGTCACCCCGCCACACTCCCACCGGCGCTGTGCTCCACCCACACCAGCACAGGGTGATAAAGCGCTACAACTGTCACTCTAGGTCCACAGTAACACAAAACTCAGCACAGTAAGAAGTCCACGGTCGCACGAAACACAACGCGGTGCGATCCGGTCACAAGGAATCCATCATCGTCGAGTATAATTTAAAGCATGCCTTTAACCAACTAACCAACTGTCTAACAGTGTAAACATGCATTAATGACAATGATTAGTGAGATTCTGTCTTGAATCGCATCGCCCAAGGCTGACGCCATTCAAGCATCCTAAACTGGTTCATGAAATCTCGGCCTCAGAATATGGCCTAAAAGGCGTCGCCACAGGTAGCCGCCTTTTAAAACGCGTCACTATCCCTCGTCGCCTGTTAGCGACCGAAAACAGGGACAGGCCACGGTTGATTCTCTTAAAACGCGTCGTCCTAGGAAGCCGCCTTTTCAAAAGGCGTCGGTGTCCTCAGACGCCATTCACACCAGAATCCGAAACTTGCAGAAACTTTAATCGGGGCGATTTCTGCCTAAATGGCGTCGTACTGGCCCGTCGCCATTCTATATGGCGTTGTCCAGGCACGACGTCTTTAAGCGCCAGAATCCCAGACTGACAGAACCTCAGTGGAGCAATTTCTGCCTAAATGGCGTCGTGCTGGCCCGTCGCCATTCTAAATGGCGTCGTCTAGGCACGACGTCTTTTAGCGCCAGAAATCAGGTTCTGCACTCTGCCCGAGGGCTCCCTTTTACCCCAAAATGCCCCCAAAATCACACAAAAACAAAGCAGGAAGAGGGGCAAACTAAACCATCACAAGGAACTCACAAATCCATATTCATAGAAACCCTCATTCCCATCAAGAAAAGCCCCTAACATGCTCGTTCTACCCAAAGAAACCCCCCACACGCATGATGATTTACACGGAAATCGTGGATAAAACAACTACAATCCATGCAAGGTTCGTCCCCCTACCAGTTTTTGAACTCCTCCTGGCTCCGCCGCCAAACCGTCGCACCGCAGACCGCCGCCGGTACCCCGAGGACGTCGCCACTCCGCCGGGACGTCGGCCACCATCCGGAGAATGGAACGCCGTGAAGGAAGTGGTGGTGGTAGTGGTGAGAGGTAGAGAGGTGTTGGAGTGGTGGAAGAGGAAGAGAGGGAAAGGAAAGGGAAGGAGGGAAATGGAGCGGTGGAGAGAGCGAGGAGAGAGAGTGAGAGGGTGAGAATGAGGGAAAGAAAGGAAGGCTCGCGGGGTCAATCCGAAACATGGTAAAACGCGTCGTGCAAGAGGGACGCCTATCAGATGACAGGACGAGCCGTACTAATAGAGGCTCTGAAACGCGTCGCTCACCACAGACGCCGTTCAGACGACAAGACCGGCACCGTACACTGACATCGCAGGGTCGCAGTCTAAATGGCGTCGTCCATCACGGACGCCGTTCAGACGACAAGACAGGGGCCGTACTCTCGCGGCCCGAAAACCGCCCACGTGGCACAACGGCAACATACCTAAATGGCGTCCACCCAGCAAGACGCCATTTGAAAGGCGTCGTGCAGGACAGACGTCATTCAGAAGAAACTCTCAAGACCCCTCAGGGTCCAAACCTGGAGATCCGACCCGAAATCGACCCGAATACTAAACCCGAAACCTCAGTCCTTACAGGTGGCATCTCTCTAATAGTTTTTCCCTTGTTGGGATCGATCGCAATGCCCGTTTACTGACAATGAATCCAAATAATTTCTCTGAGTATACCCCGAATACACATTTCTTAGGGTTCATCTTCAACTGATATTCTCTCGATCTTTCTAAAACTCTTGCTAAAACCTTTGCATGCTCAGCCTTAGTCTGGGACTTTACTAACAAATCATCAACTTACACTTCTAGGTTGATGTGCATCATGTCATGGAATATTGCCATCATAACCCTTTGATAAGTGGCTCCAGCGTTCTTTAATCCAAAAGGCATCACGACATAGCAATATGTTTCCCAAGGTGAAGTGAATGATGTTTTCTCTTGATCATTTTCTGCCAACTTAATTTGATTATATCCTAAGAATACATAAATGATAGAGTTTCATAGCCAGCTATATTATCGATGAGTACATCAATGTGAGGCAGTGGAAAGTCATCCTTAGGACATGCCCGGTTCAGATCTCGGAAGTCAATACAGATTCTGACCTTCCCATCCTTCTTTATAACCGAGACTATGTTGGCCACCCATTGCAGATAGAGGAAACTCTACTAAACTTGGCTTTATGCAGCTTATCGACCTCTTCCTTCATTTTCAAAGCCATTTGTGGGTGGAATCGCCTTAACTTTTGTTTAACCGGGCTAGCCCCATCCTTCAATGTCCATCGATGTTCCACTAGTGATGAGTCTAACCCTGGCGTATCCTCATAACTCCAGGCGAAAGTGTCCTTATAGTCTTTGAGAACTTGGACCACTGCCTCCTCATCTATTTCAGAAAGATTTTTACTGATGAGGACAACCTTAAGTTCGTCTATAGTTCCTAAGTTAATCTCTTTGGTAGGCTCTTCTACGGCAGCTGAGGGTTCATCAAATTTTTTCATTCCATTAGCATACGTCTCAGCCGCGTCCTCGTCATCTTCCTCATCTTCAGCAATGGGGTCTTTCTCGTGTATCAGTTCATACACCCTTAGATTTCCTAGACATTTAACAGTTAGATCCTGGAGGTATCTATATGGGATTCTCCTACCCTTAGATTTCCTAGACTTCCTAACCTGATTAACCTGCCTAGAACTAGACTCCCTAACTTCACTAGACTCCCTATCCTAACCTAATGGAGACGAAGAAGGATAAAAATCATAGGATACATGAAGAAACACAGGAGAATCCTCCCGAGGGGTGGGACAGAGTAAATCTAGAAGAGAATCTTACCCGAATGACCCACTCGGTAGGGTAAAATCGGACAAGTATGAGGTTTCCTCAACGAGGATCTAGGAGGAAGAAGTTGCCGAATTAGCATTTTTTTTTAGATAAGATGAGTTAATTATAAAATAAGAATGAATGTGAATAGGAGGAGAATGAGATGGAGGAAGCGGCACTAAGGACAAAAGATTGGGGGGATCATACAATAGTATGTCCAGATTAAATTATAAATCCTCTCTAGATCGAGAAGAGGTTGAGGAATAAGGTCCCGTGGGGACAGAGTGAAAATGATGGGCGGAGCCCGTGGGATATCTTCAGTGATGACCCGCGACCAAGTCGGGGTCAAGAGTAGGGTGCGGAATAGAGTGTGAAGGGTGAAGATGCGAGAGGGATAAGTTCCTCTCCAGAGAAAATTAGTAGTATAACCAGCTTCATAGGGGTCATCTAGCTCCCCTTCATCTATTTCCTTAGACAACAGAATTCTCGTGTCAAAAATGGCGCCAGGCCATTGAATCAGCTCGTCTATCAGTGGCGGCCACTTCTGCTCTGAAGGATCAAGGAATAATCTGTTCAACGCAATGTACATATCCCTAAGGTCGAACCACCGGTACCATTCACATTTCGGATCTTGGAATTTCCTCCTTTTCATCGGCCGCAGAGCCTCCAAGGACTGGTACATCAACAATTCTGAGCAATGTCTGGCCAGGTCCCTTCCATAGATGCCATGTAGGTCAAACTGGGAAGTGATTAGTGCCATGTTATCATTATCATGACTGATTATGGGCCCCTTGACAAATTGTGTATACAGGGTCCATGTTAAGGGATCTCGGCCTTCTTTACATAGGGTGGACATTGTTTCCCAGGCCCTCTGGTCGTCTTCATCTTCTTACTGCTGTATGATGTCATGCCTGACTCTCCTTGGCCTATAGTCCAGGCCATTACCGGGTGTCTTTCGGCTATCTTTAATGGGCGTAGTTCTGCCTTGCAATTGCGTGCCCAGAACCATTACAGGCTGATAGCCACCTTTCATCATAATTTTCCAGCCAGGGGTACTCATGCACTTCCCCCGTTTCATGGCATCAATTAGATAGGGATCAAGTGTACTAGCTTTTAAAGGATTATCCATAGGATGACAAACCTGTAATACCGACAACAAAGGTTGTTGGCCAGGTAAGAGGGTCGGCCTGATATTCAAAGAATGAGTGGTAGCGAGAATTGGCATGCTCGTGACCTTAATAATGCGTCCCTTGTATGGGAATTTGAGGCACTAATGATTTGTAGAGGGAATTACCTCAAGGGACTTAATGTAAGAGCGGCCAAGGATGCCCTTCAAAGAGGGATTGATTTCCAAGATGTGAAAGTCGACCTCGTTATGACAAACATGGCCTAACTCTATCTTTAAATAAATTATTCCCAGAGGGGAACGGGTAGAATTGTCGTAGGCTGTAACAGAAATTGGAGAAGGCAACCATTTCTCCTTGGGTATACCACACAGTTTAAGGGTCTTTGGTGATAGAACATTGATTGAGGCCCCTGTGTCAACTAGGCATGTATCTACGGCCTTCTTGCAGATGTTGACTGTAATGCTCAGAGCCATACTTCTAGCTGCTGGTGGTGCTAGTGTCGAATTATGGAATGAAATAGAGGGCTGATCCCCCTGAGGAACTAACAACGTAGTGATCTTTTCCATTAGCACATCTTCGTTGACCATTACCTTCTGCACATAATCCATCAGGGCCTCCTAATGAGTCTTGGATCTCTTGATAAAATCGAGCACGGAGATTCGTGCCAGTGTCCTGTCTAGTTGTTTCAACAGGTCATACTGAGTGCCTGGTGCACTCTCATCATTATGTACTTCTTCTAGTGGCTGTGATGGGCTGTCTCGAACCGTGGACTGAGGAAAGACCTTATTGAAGATCCTCCCGCTCCGGAGCGTATGTTCTTCAATAGTGGAAGGTCCAGGTGACAGTTTAAGCACCGCTGGGTTGGCGGGTGGTTTAGATGATGTGGGGGGTTGGTATGTAGGTGATGGTGCAGGTTCGTTTGGTGAAGGCACGGTGCGGATGAGGGGTTTAGAGGGTTGGATGGTGGAGGGGTGAGTTGTAACGACCCGCCACCCTATAATTGGGGATCCGATTACTAAATGGGTACCGAATCATTAATTTGAAACCAAACCAGGATCTAGTAAGTCTGGGAAATAAATAATAAACTAAGCTAAACATTCACATCGCATTGAATTGAAATGAAAGTGCAGGAATTAAAAGTTATTACAATGCGACTCGATACAGCAAATAATTACATACTCCAACTGAAAAGAAATAATTAAACATACAGGCCAGAAATAAATAACAACTACATCGGGGCATACCCCGGAACAACCACTGAAGGCGCTCAACACACGGCCGCACACGCCGCTCTAGGTCTGCTGGGAGTCCTCACCTGAAAACCGCAGGGGTGAGTCTCAAGACAAGACTCAGTAGGGATCCTTCGATCCCCACTGCCCACGCACACACCCACAAGTGCAAAATACAGCTAACGGTAAAGTAACAAGCACAGTAGTAGGTACAATTCCTAATTCTCAACGTGAAATCACATGCAGTCGAAGTGTATTAATCATGCATATTTCTAAACCAACCGAAAAGGGAACCCACAACTGTCGCCTCGATAGAACACGTTAACCGCACAAACAACGGTGGGAAAACCTCGACCCGCTGAGGCCAAGCAGTAACCCCTCGGATAGCACTCTGGCTACTCCGGCCCAACTGGCTCAGCCCGCCCCTGGGGTTCACCAGGTGACCCTCTCTCACTAGGCGTCACCCCGCCCACGCCCCCACCGGCGCTGTGCTCACGTCCCCACCAGCACAGGGTGATAAAGCGCTACAATGTCACTCCAGGTCCACAGTAACACAAAACCCAGCACAGTACGATCCGGTCAAGTGAAAAGTCCGCGATCGCTTAACACACAAAATAATATCACCCGGTCATGCAGAATCCATCTCTACAGCGTACACCAAAACATGCACTAACCATCTATCTAGCAGTATGAACACATTTTACTGGCATGAATTAGTGAGGTTCTATCTTGAATCGCGTCGCTCAAGGTCGACGCCATTCAAGTTCCATGTACTGGTTTATGTAAAACACTGTCTTCAGAATCAGGCCTTAAAAGGCGTCGACACCAGTGGTCGCCTTTTGAAAGGCGTCGACATCCTCAGACGCCATTTAGCACAGAAATCCAGGAATTCCAAAGACCTTACTCAGGGGATTTCTGCCTTAAAAAGGCGTCATGGCTACTCGACGCTATTCAAAACGCGTCGCCCACCCATGACGTCTTTTAGTCACAGAATCCCCGAACTGGCAGGCTCTCAGTCAGGCGATTCCTGCCTAAAAGGCGTCGTGATGGCCCGACGCCCTTCAAAAAGGCGTCGTCCATGCACGACGTCTTTCAACCCCAGGAACCAGAGTCTGCCATGAGCCCGAGGGCTCCCTTTTCAACCCAAACAATCCCAAAATCGCCCAAAAATGGAGGAGAAAGAGGAGCAATTCAATCAACAGGAAATCACATCATGAAAATCCCCCATATCAACAAGAAGAACTCCTAAACATGCTTGTTTTACCCCCCCAAAACAAAAGATCCATAACATGCTTAAACGGGGGAAAACATGGTTTAAACACAATAATATGGGAACCGTCACCCTACCGGATACTTGAACGCTTCCGAGCTTCAAGTCGTCCACCCGTCTCGCCCCACGCCGCCGCCGGTACCGCCGTGGTCGTCCTTACTCCACCGTGACGTCGGCCGCCGTCCGAAGAGTAAAACGCCGCAGTGGAAGTGGAGGTGGTAGTGGTAGGAGCTAGGTAGAGGATGGAGTAGAGGGAGAGATGGAATGGTGGGAGGCAAAGAGGGAGGAGGAGGAATCGCCGCCGAGATCGCCGGAGGGGAAGGAGAGAAAGTGAGAAGGAAGAAAGTGAGGGAAAGAAGGAGGGCTCGCGGGGTTAACCAGAGACTGGCTAAAACGCGTCGACATCCACGGATGTCTATCAGATGACGTGACGGCCGCTCTAACAAGACTCTGAAACGCGTCGTCCTACACAGACGCCGTTCAGACAACTTGTCAGGGCCTTACTCTGACACACCAGAGTCGCAGTCTGAAAGGCGTCGTCCCACGCGGACGCCATTCAGACGACACGACAGGGCCGTACTTTCGCGGCCCAAAGCCAGGCCACGTGACACCCACGTGGCAGAACCTGAAACGCGTCTGCAACGGTGGACGCCGTTCAAAACGCGTCTCGAGGTCCTGACGCGAATCGACACAGAACCTCCGCCCCCCACTAGGGCCAGAACTACAGGGTCCGACCCGAAAACCGGATCCGAAAGTCTCGATCGTTACATGAGTGGTCGGTGCGGGTGAAGTGGGGAATGGTATGTGGAGTAATGGTTTGGATGGTTGTATGGTACTGGGATAAGTGGTTGTGGGAGGTGATGTGGGGAATGGTATGCGGAGTAGTGGTTTGGATGGCAGGAGGGGTGGATAGTTGGCTTACGGAGGATTGTCTAATGGAGGCGTGGTGGTGGACGGTGTAATGGGTCTAATGGTAATGGATTGTGGTTTGGGTATACGAAGGATGCGGCGTAGTGATTGCTCGACGGTGCTCGGGAGGTGACCTGTTGAGTAAATAGAGGAAGAGTCCTCTACCTTCTATTGTTGCCCTTGGTTAGCCTCAGACTGGCTATGTGTCAAAATGGGGGCAATCTAATTTTGATGTTGGTGTTCCGGCAGTGGGTTCTGCATTATACCCATGTTCGGAGGTGCTTCCGCCTGTGTTGGCGCTCTCTGTTGTTGTTGTTGCTGTTGTTGGGGTTGTTGTTGTTGATGTTGTTGCTGCTGCTGAGGTCTTCTCGCCTTCAGGGCGGATATGTATTTCCTCATCTCCTCCCAGTCAATGCCTCCTTGTTCATTGAGATCATGGATGTAATCCCGGAATTGGAAGTCGGTATCTATTGTGTGCCCAGGTTGTCTATGAAAGAAACAGTACCTGGAGGCATCGACATTTTGGGGCTAGACTGTTTTCTCTCTAGGCAAGACTAAGGTAATGGTTGCCATCACGGTATTAAAGATGTCCAATAGAGATTCTGGGAGTGCCGGATATGCTGCCCTTTTTGGGCCTGGAGGCTTCCTTGGCTAATTGTAATCGCCAGGAGGAGGTGCATTATGGTATGCCGGTGGTGCGCGCGGCTGGTACTGTTGGTGTGGAGGGTGGTACTACTGGTTCGGTGGCTGCTGATACTGTTGGTTCGGTGGCTGCCGGTACTGCTGA
Organism: Zantedeschia hybrid cultivar; assembly: GCA_030544215.1. Classification (NCBI taxonomy): domain Eukaryota; kingdom Viridiplantae; phylum Streptophyta; class Magnoliopsida; order Alismatales; family Araceae; genus Zantedeschia; species Zantedeschia hybrid cultivar. The sequence continues at coordinate 52,115,271 of JARZZO010000009.1, forward strand.
TGCTGTGGCTGCTGGTACTGCTGGTTCGGTGGCTGCTGATACTGTTGCTGTAACGACCCACCACCCTATAATCGAGGATCCGATTACTAAATGGGTACCGAATCATTAATTTGGAGTCAAACCAGGATCTTGATAAGTCTGGGAAATAAATAATAAACTAAGCTAGACATTCACATCGCATTGAATTAAAAAGGAAGTGCAAGAATTAAAAATTATTACAATGCGACTCGACTCAGCAAATAAGTACATACTCCAAGTGAAAGGAAATAATTAAGCATACATGCTAGAAAATAAAATAACAACTACATCGGGGCATACCCCGGAACAGCAGCTGCTGGCGCGTGACCCAAAGCAACACTCTCTTCGCTACGCCTGCTTGAAACCCTCACCTAAAAACCGCAGGGGTGAGTCTCATTGAAAAGACTCAGTAGGGATCTTTCGATCCCCACCGCCTACTCACGCACCCACAAGTGCAGCAACACAAATATAGATAATTTAAGCAAGTAAAGTAGGAAACACAATTTCTAGATTTCGATATAAAACACATGCATTCGAAATATAACATGCACAATTCTGAAATCATTCTACCACAGAGCCCACAACCAGCGTCTCGGCAAAACACGCCAACCACATGACCGAACGCGGGAAACACCGATCCGCTGAGACCAAACAGCAACCCCTCGGATAGCGCGCTGGCTACTTATGCTTGACAGGCTCCAGGTGGTTTTGCTTCCCCCAGCATGAGTGACACTCCGAATGTACCCCTCCCACATCGGTACTAGCTATATTCCGGGGTACACCAGGTGACCCTCTCTTTAGGCATCACCCCGCCACTCCCACACCGACGCCGTGTCACTCCCACACCGACACAAGGTGCCTAAGCACTAACAACTATCACTCTAGGCCCACGATCGCACAAAACACAACACGGTGCGATCCGATCACATAGAATCCATCGTCATCGAGTACATTTCTAAGCATGCAATTAACTAAACTATCTAACAATGTAAACACGTGTTAATTGCGGGGATTAATGGAATTCTGGCTTGAATCGCGTTGCCGAAGGCCGTCGTCATTCAAGCTTCCTAAACTGGTTCATGTGAAATTTGGCCTCGGGAGAAAGGCCTAAAAGGCATCGTTCAACAAGGTCGCCGTTTAAAAGGCGTCGCTGTCCCTAGTCGCCTGATAACGACAGAAACAGAGACAGACCTCGGAGTGATCTGACTTAAAACGTGTTGAGCATAGAAGTCGCCGTTCAAAAGGCGTCGCTGTCTCTGGACGCTCATCAGTCCAGAGACAGAGTCTGTTATTTGGGCTAAATCACGTCGCGGGTGGAAGCCGCCTTTCTAAAAGGCATCGTTGTCCCCTGACGCCATTTAACCCTCACAGACAGGTTCTTCCTCCGCCATCTCCCAATCTACAGGATGAGATTTCTTCCCCCAAATCTGTAGACACCGATTTTAGACCACCATTTTGGTCATGAACCCCCATCCATCATTCATCCATCATCACCAACCCCTCATCTTAGCCATCTCAGCCCACTAATAACTAGGCCAATTAACCAAATCCCGACTCTAGCCACCTTTTGTCGAAGGCCGGCTAGCCCGCCTTCCACCACCCTTCGAAGGCCAGCCAGTCCGCCTTCCACCACCCTTCGAAGGCCAGCCAGCCCGCCTTCCACCGTCCTTCGAAGGCCAGCCAGCCCACCTTCCACCGTCCTTCGAAGGCCAGCCAGCCCGCCTTCCACCGTCCTTCGAAGGCCACCCCTTGCCTTCCACCACCCTTCGAAGGCCACCCCTTGCCTTCCACCCCCTTCGAAGGCCAACCGGGCCGTCTTCCACCTCTCCGTGGAAGGCCAGCTACCTGGCCTTCCACGGAATTGGAAGGCAAGTTGGCTGGCCGTCCACTCCCCTAACTACCACCTTGACCTCGTCTTCCCCACGATCTCCTCTACTCACCACCTTCACCTCCACTACTGTGATCACTCCCCACTCCGGCGACTGCCGCGCGCACCACCTCCAACCCTTGACCACTTCCTATTGGCTCTAGGTTGATTTACGGGGATTTAGACCCCTATTTTCTCCTATTTTCCCTTCACCTATTTAAACCCCCCATGTTCCCTCGAGCAGGGAGGTTGGAAAGGGTTAAAGGGAGTTTTTTGGAGGGAAGGCTCAGAGGAGGTTGGCAGGTGAGTCGGCCTTGAGGAGTCGAGCGGACAAGGAGTCAGCTTCAGGAGGAGCTTCAAGAGGAATCCTTCGCACTCCAAATGGACTTGTCTTCTTAACCCTCTTTTACTTTTCTCCCCTTCATTTCATTGCATTCTCACCTTCCATCCATGCCGTGACATTTCCCTCCCTCACTCTTCTTTCCACTTTTAACACATCACCTCACTTTTCACACACGAGCACCCCCATCTGCATGCATGCATGTTAGGATGACTTAGCAACCCTTACTTCCCAGAGGTTTCAAACAAAAAAATGGGAGGTGGGTGGCCATAACATATGGTCACTTTCCCTCCCCAAACACCCATCCGGTGCGTCTCCCTCCGATTCTAATTAGTTTTTTATATTATCATGGATAGATTCTACATATCACAGTTCTAATCGGGTCATTTTTCTCTCCTGTCTTGTCTCTTCTTTTTAGGGATCCTTACCGCATTTCCGCATGCAGACTGCCGAGCTCTCCTCCTTTGGCCAGCCGGAGGAAGAGAAGGAGAAACCACCATCTCCCGCTCCTTCAGAACGCGATCACTCTTACAATCTTGCAGAGCACAGGGACCGAAAGGTAATGCTCCGACGATCACACCTTAATTTCTAACCCCCCTTCTAAATTGCCGCAGTGCTGAGACGAACGGAGAAGTCCTCGCCCGAAGCCCGCAGCCAGCGGTAGGGGACGTTCTGGGCGCCTACAGCCCTCTGGGGATCACGGTGGGACGCCAATAGCTCGCTGCACGCGTCACGATGAAAGGTAAGAATGTAAGGACTTGAGAAACAAAAAAACTGCCAAACGGCCAGGCGACAAGCCGCCCAACACTTTGGACGGCCACTCACCTAGTCGTCGCCCGCCCCTTGGACGGCCAGCCCCTGGCCGTCGTTTCTTCTGGACGGCCAACGCACAGGCCGTCCATTGATTGGACGCCCGGTCCCTTGGCTGCCGTCTCCATCTTGACGGCCAATTGGTTAGCCGTCTTCCCCTTTTGACGGCCAATCGCTTGGCCGTCCTCTGACTTTGACGGCCAAGACTCTGGCCTTCCACTTCCTTTGACGGCAAGGTTCCTAGCCGTCCTTTGTACTTGTTGTTGCTGTTCATATATGCTGTTCTCCTGTCTTGTTGATTTGTTATATGTTCTGACCAGCTGGTTGTTAAATTTTTGGGTTTTTTTGGGGTATTCTCCGCGGGGGTTTTAAGGAAGAGCCGGCATCACACTTCTAGTTACCTCTCCCACAGTATTTGACTCTCCACCTGAGGATTCCCACTCGGGTGTGACTAGTCTTATTCTGTTGGGAACCTCCGTGAGTCTCCGCGAGCCAGGGATTCTCACTTGGCCGCCGAGCAGGTTGTACCTGAAACCACCCCATAGGAACCCCGAGTTTGTGTGAAGTATTAATTAAACCTTTCCATTCACAATCATCCACCTATAGGTGTCACTGAGAGAATTATTCCAAAATTTAAAGACACCTAATTAAATCTTAGTGGAACAAGTTTTGAAAACTCCAGGGTCGTTAAGGGTTTGAACTTGATTTATTAGAAACTAATTCTCATAATACATTGTTAACATTTCAAGTGAAATATAAAATCATTTAGGGTATGTGTTTCATGATGAACCGGATGTATGTTAACGCTGTGTATGATGACATGGATGAACTTGGTAACAATGTTATACACAACCCTCTGTTCGAAATCGAAGAAGATCCACAACAGACCTTCATAGGAATGCTCCAAGCATCTAGAGAAGGACTTCAGAGGAAGGATTCTGATGAATCTTCTACCTCGCAGGGAGAGGATGAGCCAGTAATTTCAAGTAGGACATTCCAAAATTCTGGAGAAGATCCGGAACTCATTGCTGTGTTATCACGCTATACTCTGGATCAACTCATCCAGTTGGTTTCCCGTGGCAAAATTCAGGATGCCACTCCTCGGAAAACCCAATTCCAAGGATCTTCCAGCAGACCCCAGGCAAGTTAAGCTATGCCCACTCACACAATCCCATTTAATCCCATCAACCAGGTCACACCTCCCAAGTAGGAGGAGTTCATCTATAAGAATGAAGTTGAGACTTGTGTGCGGCAACTCATGGCCGAAAATCTCAGCCTTAGGCAGCCTCATTCTCTCTTGAGCTACTGTAAGTTCCCTCCGGCCTACTTTCCACCAGGATTCAAAGTACCTAAGTATAGGAAGTACGATGGTACTACTGACCCACATCATCACTTATCCGGGTTTCTCATGGATTCCCACCAATGGTTCTTCGATAGAGTCCTCCTTGTCCACCTTTTTCAGAAGTCTCTCGAGGGAGAAGCCTTGAGATGGTTCTCTTCTCTACCAGCCACTGACCTAATCAACTTTGATATGGTCTCTGAGAGATTTATTACTCACTTCAACCACATAGCAGCCTTGCCCCCTACCTTGTTTGATCTTATAATGGAAAAAATGAAGTCCGATGAAGACTTCACTCACTTTGCTAATAGGTGCAGAGCTATGGCTTCTAGAGCAGAGGTTGTTATCCCTGAAGCACGAGCAGTCACTATGCTTGTTAACAACGCTACCCCCCAGCTCCGAGCTATTCTCATGCTTAGCGAACTTCAAACATTCGCTCAGCTGTACAACCGAGCTAGGGTAGTTCAGTCTCAAATCCGAGACTCCACTCTGCCTTCATTCTTTGAGAACAGAAACAGGAACAAGAAAGCCGCACCAACTCCTACTATGGAAGGAGTCACCATCTTGAACAGGTCAGCATGCTAGCACAGCCAACCAGGGTTCCTAATCCCCATCCTAAGTCTGACACTCAGCCTAATCAGAAGCAATATGCAGTCCCCCGACTAATTACAGTCGTCCTATGGCTAAGCGAGCATCATATCCACCTCTGCCAGAATCATTGGCAGACATTTTTTATGCCTTGCTAGCTTGTAACGCCATTCAACTCCCACCTCAAAGAGAAGGTGTTCCGTGCAATACGGACACGTCCAGGTATTGCCCCTACCATAGGATCACGGGACACACAATTTACAATTGCTTCACCTTCAGGGATTGGGTGTACGACTTGAATGATGAAGGGCGGATAAACTGGGAGGACATGAGAAAAGCTATTGAGGCTTTGAAGGCTAAGAAGGAGCTGAGAACTGTGAAAGACCCGTTACCTTCTCATCAAGTGGTTCAAGATTCCTCCAGTTCTCAAGGAAAGGTCAACACTTTGATCAAAGATTTGGAGCCTTAATAGTTTGCAGAGAACAATACTGGGAGTATGAAGGGTCTGGGATAAAACATCAAGATCCCACTTGGTCGCGTAAGACTAAAAGAGTTACTCCAGAAGTCTCCGCGCTTTTCCCTAACGAGCCTTTAGTCCTAATCCGACCCATAGAGCAACCGGCAACCCTCAAGCCGGTCACTCTCATTCAGATCCCTCCGATCACAGCCAAGGGGCCCACCCTATCTATTTTCTGTCCAACCAAGAACCTGGGAGCGAGAACCGGCTTCAATCTCATAAGGTCACCAATGGAAGCGGATCCAATCTCGGTGGGGGTAACGCTCAGGAATCGCATCATTCCTCTGAGCCAACCCTTGGACTCTCAAGATAACTCAATCCCTACCATGGGGAATGCCCAGTCTGAGTACGACATCCTCCAGCATTTAGAGAAGACCCCTGTGTGAGTGCTTAAAATGCTAGTGTGATTATCATGAAAAATTCTATGTTGTTTAGAGCAAAATAATCCTATTAAAAACAGAAAACTAAGTGCAGTGATCGCCAGAAACTTTTAACTAAAAAGTTCCAAAAAAGGGTTTTGATCGCCTACCTGTTTGAATGCGGAAGATATTGAGCTCTTGGTTCCCCTTCCTCAGCCGGCTGAAGAAAGAGAGCCCTTTCTTGTTCTTTGTTCTTGCTGTTGAGATTGAGGTTGAGGATCGTCCAGGAATCCTTTTGACTTGTGCTTGTTTTCCCCTTTTTGATTCTCTTTACTCCGTGCAGCAGAATAGAGAGAAAAGAAATGAAGAAACAATGATGAGAACTTTAAGCAACAATAGTATCTGTTCTAATCATGATGTTAAGCATGTAATTGAACAGCAAACTTACTTGTTTAATGGCTTTTTAAACCCCTTAATCAAATAGGTTTTGAAAGAAATGAATGTGTTGTGTGTGTTTGCATGGAGTGATAATGATGAATGTAGAATTAAATGAAATGAAAATGTAGAAATAAAAGACTTATGCCCAATGGTTGAATTCTTGAATGGATGAAGATCTTGAAAGGACGCCGACTTCTGGAAATGGCAGCACTTCGACGTTCCGACGTTGTTGCTTCGATCTTCAACTCGCTATCGCTTCGATCGATAACGCTCAACCTCTTTTTTTTTTTAACCCATTGAAGATGCAAGGTATTTATAGGCTTCTTCTGCGTCCGTGATTAACATAGAAAAACCTCGGATTTATCCATCTTAACCGGCAGATAAATACTGATTAATTCATCTTTATCTGTAATTATCTAAAACACGTCCAGTCTGGCTGACGCCTTTCAGATTAATTAAGGATAAGGATAAACATCCGGGAAACTTATCTTTATCTTTATTAGATAAAACGCGTCTACATAGATAGACGTCTTTTACACTAATTAAGATAAGGATAAACATCCGGAAAAGAAGCAGAAATAGCCTAGGAAACCTAAAAAGCGTCAGCACTCACAGACGCCTTTTAGCTAATTAATCAATTGATTAAAATTCAAATTTAAACGTTAAAACATGAATAAACTCTAAATCACGTCCACACAGGTTGACGTCTTTTATACTTCTAAATCGCGTCCACACAGGTTGACGTCTTTTAGAATTATGCATATTTTAACTGAAATTTGAGTTAAAATCAATTTAATTGATTAACTTAAACATGTATGTTAAACCCGACACTCAAAAAGATCAATAAAAATTAATCAATAATTAATTATCAGACCATTATGAGGCATTATTATATGATATGAAATTTACTCAAAATGACGTCAAAATTAGCGTGTCTACACCCTGCTAGGATCTCTTTCCTCGAGCTTATCCAGAAGTCTCCCACACACAGGGAGACGCTGTTTAATTTCCTACAACAAATCACGGTCAATGAGGATCTTCCTAGTGGTGGAGTCACTAATGCCATCCTCTCAGTCACTCAGACCCCCATGATCTCCTTCCCAGAAAAGGATCTAGCTCCCCCTGAGTGCCGATCCCTCCCTCTGTGCCTAACCGCCATTCTCAATGGTCATTCAGTAGACTCCATTCTACTGGATACCGGAGCCTTTATCATTGTTTGTCCCCTTAAGACCCTCAAAAGGATAGGGATAGACCCGGAGAAGGTTGAGTCCATATCTATGATGGTCTCAGTTTATGATAATTCCCAGAGACCAGCAGATGGAAAGATCTCCCTGCAATTGGAAATCGGCCCGGTATCTATGATTTCGGAATTCTACATCCTGGATGTTAAGCCAATCTATAATGCTATTCTAGGGAGACCGTGGATGGACCAAACCTTGGGAGTCCCATCCACCAACCACCAGTGCTATAAGTTCCCGTATAACGGGAAGATTGTGAAGGTCAAAAGCACTCCCTACATTGAGTCATTGGACTCAGTGACAGCAGAACAGATTCCATCTATGATAACTTCCAGAAAAGGCAAAGAGCCCGTTCTTTCATTAGTGAATTCTCACTTTAGGCCTAGATCTGGTATAGGTTGGCAGCTCATGAGTAAGATGGGGTATAGCTCAGGCTCCGGGTTAGGGAAAGAAGAACAAGGCATTCGTGACCCCATCTCAGAGAACCCTGTCAATGGGGGATGTGGCCTGGGTTATAAGTTTACTGAACCACCAAAAGAAACAAAGGAATGATCCCTCATGAATCACTTTGTAAGAAAGAAGCAGGGGTTGTCCAGGATAGAGGAGGAAGTGCAAGAATATCATGAGGGTAGTCAAGAGGAAGATTTTGACATATCATCCTTGTTTCGTGAATCAAGCAGCCCATCGATAGGACTTTTCTTAGCCAGGAATGAACCAACCCCTGCTACGTTCATTCCTTTCCTGTTCCACCCACCTTCCGTCCCGATGCTCTCAGCTCCGATCGACGCCACTTCTTCTGAATGTTTCATGTTAGAGGCGTTCGGTCACAAAAAAAAAAGTCCAATTCCCATCCTGAAGGGGGGGAAGTACTTTCGAGGAGCCTACATGGTGGGGCAACCCCGCCATCGTTGAATCTTTGTCCCAAGGGTCTACCCTTGTCCCATCCAGGACAAAACTGACCCATTCTCCAGGCCATGTACATAGCAGTTTAGGAATTAGGATAGCTTCCTCCCTGTCTAGAAATTGTAGGACTAAGCAGGTTCCTTTGTTCTTAGTTCAGGAGTTAGGGAATAGGTGTAAAGCTTTGAAAAAGTTGGATAAGTTTCTTCAGATAGGGGTCATCTCTGAACCATTGGAGTTGGTGAAAGACGAGTCTTGCAGTGATGGTCTGGGAGTATTTGAGCTTAGTGAAGAGGAAGAGGGGGATGACTTGGCCGAACCACTTGTCAATGGGACGAGACGGTTTGATGAACCTTCATCAGCTATCGACGAACCGACTAAAGAAGTCAACCTTGGAACAAAGGAGGATCCGAAGATAGTGCTAATTAGCGCCCGTTTGAGTCCGGAAGAAGAAGGATCCATAATAGCCGTGCTCCAAGAACACCGTGATGGGTTCGCTTGGTCATACGAGGATATGCCCGGATTAAACACAGAATTGGTGGAACATCGGCTAATCCTCAAGCCTGATGCTAAACCTGTGAAACAAAAGTTGAGACGGCTACAACCGAAATTAGCACTTAAAGTAAAAGAAGAGGTTGACAAATTACACAAGGCCAAATTCATCCGGGTAGTGCTCTATCCTAAGTAGGTGGCTAATATCATCCCCGTGGCAAAAAAGGACGGAAAGGTTAGGGTTTGCATAGACTTTCGCAACCTCAATCAAGCCTGTCCAAAGGATGATTTCCCACTACCTCATATAGACTTACTGGCCGATAATACGGCTGGATTTGAAATGTTGTCCTTCATGGATGGTTTTTCGGGATATAATCAAATCCGACTAGCTGAAGAAGACCAAGAGAAAACATCTTTCATAACTCCATGGGAAACTTATTGCTACATGGTCATGCCATTTGGGCTTAAGAATGCTGGAGCCACCTACCAGAGGGCTATGATGGCAATCTTTCATGACATGATTCACATCGACATGGAGGTTTATGTGGATGATATCTTAGTGAAGTCTAAAACCAGGAAGGGACATGCTCAAATCCTTAAGACTGTAATGCAGAGGTCAAGAGAGCACCAACTGAAAATGAATCCAAAAAAGTGCGTATTTGGTGTTTCTTCTGGTAAACTGCTAGGGTTCATGGTGAGCAGAAGGGGGATTGAGGTTGATCCAGACAAAGTGAAGGCGATAGTGGAAATGCCCCCACCTAAAAATGTCAGGGATATAAAGGGTCTCATTGGCCATTTGCAATTCATCAGACGGTTCATATCTCAACATTCTGTGAGATGTAAACCCTTTTATGATTTATTGAAAGGAGGGGCAAAGTTCATTTGGAGCGATAAGTGTCAAAAGGCCTTCGACGAATTGAAGAGCTATCTCCTCAATCCACCAGTCCTTATGGCTCCTATCCCGGGGCGGCCTCTATTGCTATATGTCTCTACCACTGAAGAATCAGCTGGAGCAGTATTGGCCCAACTTGACGACGAGAAGAAAGAAAGAGCAGTGTACTATCTTTCCAAGCTCTTCAACGATGCCGAAAAACGATACACTGCCATGGAAAGGACATGTGCGGCCGTCGTCTGGGTAGTGCAGAAATTGAAGCACTACTTCCTCGCCCACGAGGTCAAACTCTTAGCAAGAATGGACTCGATCAAATATTTGCTAGAGCGGCCAGTTGTAACAGATAGGCTGGTGCGATGGCAGACCTTCTTGAACCAATTTGACATCACTTATGTAAATCAGAAGGCTGTAAAGGGGCAATTGCCGAACACCTAGCTCACCACCCACTGCCTACATTTTCACTCGTCAACGAGGAATTCCCGGATGAGGAGTTGGGTTTAATAGTGGATGATACTCCATCCTGGGTCCTTTATTTCGACGGGGCGCTTAATTCTCAAGGCAGTGGGATAGGAGTGGTCCTCGTATCTCCGGAAGGGGTAAGCATTCCGCACGCTTGCCAACTCTCCTTCTTAGTGACCAACAATGTCGCTGAATATGAGGCTCTCCTAGCTGGCTTAAAATTGGCGCTGGTTCTTAAAGTCTTGGAATTTAGGATAATTGGAGACTCTCAAGTGATCCTTTGCCAAACCGTGGGCAAGTATCAAACCCGGGATTCAAAATTGAAGCCATATCAGGAGTTAGTGAAGTCGCTAACCAAGCATTTCAGAACGATTACCTATGTACATGTGCCTAGGTCTCAGAATATCCTAGCAGATGCCCTGGCCTCCTTATCTTCAGCACTAGAGATTCCTGTCACTAAAAGTTCAGCCACCATCACTCTGCACAAGCAAGACTTGCCCTCCTTCCGAGACCCCTGGTTCCAACAATTCCTCCACTCATCTGAGCATGTCTCTACTATCACGGAAGAACTCACCCCCGAGTGGGATGATGGGAATCCGTGGTATTTTGATATCATGAACTACCTTCGCGAAGGGTCATTCCCATCTTATGCCACATCTTCTGACCGTAAGGCTATTCGCCGGGCATCTCAACGATACCTTATCTTAGGCGGACGTCTTTTTAGAAGATCCTTTAGCGGGGTACTCCTTCGGTGTCTAGATGATACCGAAATCCTCCATGTCATGGAAGCAACTCATGCCAGTGATTGTGGCGGTCATGTCTATGGTCGTGCCTTAACTCAGAAGCTCCTCATGTCCTATTATTGGCCTTCAATGAAGGATGATTGTTCCATATTTGTTCAGAGGTGCTTGAAATGCCAGTTACACGCTAACAAGGTTCATGCACCTTCGTCATCTTTCAAATCCATCATTTCCCCTTGGCCCTTCGCCATGTGGGCATTCGACGTTATAGGACCTTTGGACGATCGATCAGGCGAAACAAAAAGAAAATCATTTATCCTAACTGCCACTGAATATTTCACTAAATGGGCTGAAGCAGAAGCATTTGCGGAAATCAAAGCATCCACGGTGGTGAAATTCATCAAGCGCAACATTCTCGCCAGGTTCGGGACACCGCGCGATCTCATCACCGACAATAGACCACAGTTCATCTCCCAAGAGCTCCAGGACATGTGCAGTAAGTATGGCATTAATCTACACCATTCTTCGCCTTACTATCCACAAGGAAACGGTCAGGCCGAAGCCACCAATAAGGCTCTCATTCGAATCATCAAAAGAACTTGTAGATCTCACAATTATTCGGACTGGCCGGATCGCCTAGTAGAAGCTCTTTGGGTGTATCGTACTTCTGTCTGAACCCCTACCGGACAAACACCTTATTCACTAGCATTCGAAACAGATGCGGTACTTCCATATGAGATTCTCCTTCCTTCTCTAAGAGTGCAGTTGGACAATGGAATTAGCGACGCCGAACGTCGTAAGGCCATGTTAACCCAACTGGAACTATTAGACGAAAAAAGGATGATGGCGGCGGACCATGCTCAAGTTTACAGAAATAGGATCGCAAGATTCTACGCAAAGAAGGTTCTCGAAAGAAAGTTTGAAATTGGAGAAATGGTATTCAAGAGAAAAATGGTCAAAATTCCTAGCCCTAGGAGCAAATTGCAAGAAAATTGGGAAGGTTCATTTATAATCAAGGAGGCATACTCAGGTAATGCATACCGCTTAATCAACGAAAAGGGAGAGGAATTACCCCACCCATGGAATGGGGTGTATCTGAAGAAGTTTTATCCATGAAAACACACAAAAAATTCAAAATTTTCAAAAATCCTAAAAAATGAAATATCTCAAAAAAGCAACAAAAATATTTGTAAATATGTGCATACCTCAATGAAAATAACAAAAAATCAGAAAAGACACAAAATCCAACTATTTGGTGACTGCCACATAACCCCCTGTCTAGGTCTAGTTGCATGATAGATTGGGTTAACATTAAGGTTTGGCTAAGACTTTGGTCCACCAGAACCTTGGACGTGTCTACTTTACTTTCATACGGATCCCTATGATCATCCTGAGATGCACACACCTACACGTTTTTTTCAAAAGAGAACCTTCTTAAAATGAGTCCCAGGTCTTTAGTGTACTGTCAAAATGCAGCCTTTGTTCTTCGTCTCTCGACCGATCAGGACAGTCGACACCCTTAAACGGTCGAGCTCAGCAAACTGCGGTTCCTCCACAACCCGATAGATGTAACCCCTCAAAAGGGCCCAAAAATGAAATGTAAAGGACCAGAGCACGTGAAGAGGGCAGTGTCTCCGCAGGCGAGATATCAAATAACCCCAAAAAAAAGGGCATCGAAAAGAAATACAAAAAAGAAGAAGAAAAGGGGTTCAAGCAATCATGAAAAAAAGCCTGGTCGTGACCGTGCCTGGCCATGAAATCTACCAAAGGCCTGAAAAGTCAAAATAGGGGCATCTAGGAGGTCAAAAGGGGTCCGTTTTGTCACAGCTCGCCCTTTTAACGGTTTTGTCGATCCTCCCGTGAGGTTTGTCTCCATAATTTCTTCACTTTTTTCTCCCTCAAGGTTTTAGCACGAGATAGCTACCTAAAGACCGAACATTATTTTAAAATGGTTCATTTTTCAAAAATTGACACATGCTCACATGATCACAGGAGTCCAAAATGGGTGAAGAGTAATGTCAGTGTTTCTGGTGAACTAATTTCTTAACCATAATCTCAATGTACACTCTCTAAGACTTCGGGCTTAGGTCAATGCATGCGCGTCACCAATTGGTGCGACGGCGTCTGATTCCGGGTCAGCGTTGTGCGGTTGACCGTTAGGGTTCCAAGGTGTTCCATCATATACCTTCTAGATTGTGAGGAAAGAGACCCGGGTCGGGCAAATCATTTACCTCGAAAATTTTTTGGGCAAACTTGGTGGTCGGAAGCAGCTGGGAGCCTAAGCATGGCATGACGGTATTGTCATCAGTATGAGTCTTAACCGGTCAAGGTTAGTTTGAGGAGTCTAGAGGCCCAAATCAATCTAGATGTGTGCTTAGGATACCTGGGAAGTTGAGTGTGCATTTCCCTTTCATCATTCGACCAGGCTAAGTTTGGGCAGTGACCAGGTAGTCGGCATCAAAAACATGTTTTCATCTACCACATATCCCACATATTAATATCCGCTAGTATTTTACATATTTTGTTATCACGTCCTTTTTTCCTGTTGTCTGGTTAGTAGGACATGGCCCCTTGACCCTATGCGAAGGCTAGGGAAAAGGTAGTTGCTCTTATTTGGGGCAAGGGGCCGAAAATAGATACTACTAATTGTTTCCCCTTCATTTTTGTGCATACAGGAAAAGGATTATGTCCGAAAGGTGGACACTTTTGCTGTTGAGTCGAAGCCAAAAGCAGCCGGATTGGCATTCTACTTTGAGAATGACCATATCTTCCGTGCTGGCTTCGACTTGACTGGGACCTCTGTCCCTCGTTTCCTTGCAGCTTGTCATTAAGGTATTGTGGATCATTGATTATTTACATTTACTGATGTGCGTTCTTGCAGCTGCAGGAAATATGAAGCAAATAGGATTGAAGATATAGGAGGCTAATAACTTCGGGCATATAGACTCTGAGTTCCTTTTTAAACAAAACAATGAGGAGTCTATATTCTCCAAGTTATTCAATTGGCCAATAAATCCTTCCTATTTGCATTAGGAATATGTTTTCTAATTTTTAAACCAGCATGCATTGCATAAGCATCATCCACCATTCCCGCCCTAGGGGCAATGACCATAATTTATCACTCTGCTTAACCCATTGTTGATCTGTGAATCTGACAATTGTTCGTCTGTTAGCCCTTTGAGTAGCAAGACCTCATCCTTTTTTCCAATACGTGTGCTTAAGATTCTCTCACTTGGCGATCACATGATGCTCCAGGCCACCACGCACCCGTTGTGTCCAGAGCTTTTCAAGTCACACTCCTCCATCTTTCATGCTCGAGATCCCTTTGGGCCAGATCGTTGCATCCTGGTGCACCAAGGCCTCGCGGTTCCAGCACCCGAGGGTCCCACGGATTGTGATTCTTTAGTTTGAACTTTGTTCCCCTTCTTAATCACCCTTGCAATCCAAATAGCCAACTCTCATTCATTTACCACACTCTCATATCACCCTTGGATATAGCTCATTCCTTCTTCGGGCTGTCCAAAATCAGGTTCGATTTTCGGAATACCTATTTATCATTCCGTTCCACTCCACTGCAAAACAGGTGCCCCGGAGGGGCATTTATAGACACCGATTTTAGACCACCCTTTTGGTCATGAACCCCCATCCATCATTCATCCATCATCACCAACCCTCATCTTAGCCATCTCAGCCCACTAATAACTAGACCCATTAACCAAATCCCGACTCTAGCTACCTTTTGTCGAAGGCCAGCAAGCCCGCCTTTCACCACCCTTCGAAGGCCAGCCAGTCCGCCTTCCACCGTCCTTTGAAGGCCACCCAGCCCGCCTTCCACCGTCCTTCGAAGGCCAGCCAACCCGCCTTCCACCGTCCTTCGAAGGCCAGCCAGCCCGCCTTCCACCGTCCTTCAAAGGACACCCCTTGCCTTCCACCACCCTTCGAAGGCCACCCCTTGCCTTCCACCCGCTTCGAAGGCCAACCGGACCACCTTCCACCTCTTCGTGGAAGGCCATCTACCTGGCCTTCCACAAGATTGGAAGGCAGGTTGGCTGGCCGTCCACTCCCCTCACTACCACCTTGACCTCGTCTTCCCTATGATCTCCTCTACTCGCCGCCCTCACCTCCACTAGTCCGATCACTCCCCACTCCGGCGACTGCCGCGCACACCACCTCTGACCCTTGACCACTTCCTATTGGCTCTAGGTTGATTTACGGGGATTTAGACCCCTATTTTCTCCTATTTTCCCTTCACCTATTTAAACCCCCCATGTTCCCTCGAGCAGGGAGGTTGGAAAGGGTTAAAGGGAGTTTTTTGGAGGGAAGGCTCAGAGGAGGTTGGTAGGTGAGTCGGCCTTGAGGAGTCGAGCGGACAAGGAGTCAGCTTCAGGAGGAGCTTCAAGAGGAATCCTTCGCACTCCAAATGGGCTTGTCTTCTTAACCCTCTTTTACTTTTCTCCCCTTCATTTCATTGCATTCTCACCTTCCATCCATGCCGTAACATTTCCCTCCCTCACTCTTCTTTCCACTTTTAACACATCACCTCACTTTTCACACACGAGCACCCCCATCTACATGCATGCATGTTAGGATGACTTAGCAACCCTTACTTTCCAGAGGTTTCAAACAAAAAAACGGGAGGTGGGTGGCCATAACATATGGTCACCTTCCCACCCCAAACATCCATCCGGTGCGTCTCCCTCCGATTCTAATTAGTTTTTTATATTATCATAGATAGATTCTGCATATCACAATTCTAATTGGGTCATTTTTCTCTCCTGTCTTGTCTCTTCTTTTCAGGGATCCTTACCGCATTTCCGCGTGCAGACTGCCAAGCTCTCCTCCTCTGGCCGGCCGGAGGAAGAGAAGGAGCACAGGGACCGTAAGGTAATGCTCCTGGCGATCACACCTTAATTTCTAACCCCCCTTCTAAATCGCCGCAGTGCTGAGACGAACGGAGAAGTCCTCGCACGAAGCCCGCAGCCAGCGGCGGGGGATGTTTCGGGCGCCTAAAAAATCGTGTAAAAATACTAAAATAGTTGAGAAGGAGGAGAAGAACCTAAATGCCCATTAAAACACCCAAATTCTCATTACATGTAATTAGTGTTTTCACCCCAAGAAAACCCCTAAACATGCTCCAAAGCGGAAAAAACATGGTTTTTAAATGAAATGCAATGAGGATCGTCACCCTACCGGTTACTCGAACTCCTCCTAGCTCCAAGCCGCCGACCCTCCTCGCCACACGCCGCCGCCGGTACCGCCGTGGACGCCGTTACTCCACTGGGACGTCGGCCGCCATCCGGAGAGAAAAACGCCGCGGAGGAGATGGTTGTGGTAGTGGTGGGAGTTAGGAGGTTGATGGAGTGGAGGGAGAGATGGAATGGAGGGAGGAAAGCAAGGAGAGGGGGAAGGGGTTCGCCGGAGATCAGAGGGAAGTGAGGAGAGAGAAGAGAAAGGGGAGAATGAGGGAAAGGAGGGAGGATTCGCGGGGTTAAATAGAAACTGGAGAAAACGCGTCGTCCAAGCCCGACGTCATTCAGATGACAAGACCGGGCCGTACTCTGACAAAGCAGGGTCGTGCTCTAAATGGCGTCGTCTATACAAGACGCCATTCAGACGATAAGACCGGGGCCGTACTCTCGCGCCCCAAGGTCAGTCCATGTGGCACCCACATGGCACAACCTAAAACATGTCCACATTGATGGACGCCATTTAAACCGCGTCAAGGTTACTAAGTCTCAGCCCCTCCAGGGCCTAAACTAAGGGATCCGACCCCGAAAATTGACCTGATAACTGCATCCGAAACCTCAATCCTTATAGCTACTGCTGTGGCTGCTGGTACTGCTGGTTCGGAGGCCTATAACCTTGCTGGTTTGGAGGTCTGTAACCTTGCTGGTTTGGTGGTTGGTGGTTTTTCACGAACTGGGGCTGATTATTGTTCATGGTGTTGACTTGCTCGTGGGAGAGTGTGCCCTCAGTTGTCGGACCCGTGCTTGGAGAGTTTGACACGGCAGGCTTCCGAGGTGGAGGTCTGCTGGGTCGATAAGGATCAAAGATGTTGGAGAAGGTAGCATCCTTGAAGGCGTTCTGGCAATAACGCACCCTCTCATAGAGTTCCGCCATACTGGTTAGATTGTTCAATGCAAGGACCAACTTGTATTGGGGGGTGGCATTGGAGACCAACATTTTGACCTGCTCGGATTCAGACATATGATCCTTAATTTTCTCTGCCATACTCCTCCATCTATCGGCAAATGTAATGAAGTCTTCATCGGACTTCATTTTCTCAGCAACCAGATCAGTTATGGACAGAGACGGTGCGATTCTATCCTGATATCGTTGAATGAATTTTCTTGATACGATATCATAATCCTCCACCTTAGATGGTTCTAAAGAGAAGAACCACTCAAGGGTTGGTCCCTCTAATGACTTTCTAAACAGGAATGCCAATGACCTCTTGTCGTTCTGCCAAAATGATGATTCGTACATAAACTCCTTCAGGTGAGTGAAGGGGTTACTAGTACCATTGTATTTCCTATACACTGGAATTTCTGAGGGTGATAAATGAAACATAGGCAGACTTGGAAGATTGATCTCAGGCGCAGCCCTGACTCCTATCATTTTTTGGAAATTGTTGAACTGCTCATCCATGCGTTCCATCTTCGTGAGCAGGGCTTGAGTTGTTGGATCAACTTGGGGAGGAGGTGGTGGTGGTACATGATACACTTGCTTCCTGGAATATGCAGGGCAAGGTGGACAATAAGGCTGTGGTCTGGCAGCACTTCTGCCATACCTGAGGGCATTTTGGTAAGTTGGCGTTGGCGGTCTGGCCGGTTGCCTTGAAGAGGACAATTGTGGCCCAGCCGGCCGAGAAGTTGAAAGCTGAAGGCCTTCCATGGCCTGATGAATAGAGGAAGTATGCTGGAGAGGAGGTTCAGGAACAACTAGGGGAATCATAGGATTCGGTTAAGTAGACTACACGGGTGTCTTCCCCTTTAGGATAGATTGGATTGCCTTGAGCTGTTGAGGATCCAGATGGGAGGCCAGAACTCCCAGAGCGGTAGTTAGATCAAGGGGGTTGGTGTATGAGGGCCCATTTGGGTCTATGGCTCCCTCGAAGACAGGATTGGACATCACATGCACATGCGGAGGAAGATCAACGCCATAATGGTATTGATCGTGAATGAAAGGAGGAGGGATATGAGGGTTTCCCTCAGGCTCAGGTAGGTAAGAATGGGGATCACGGGGGGGATTAGCATCTCTCCCGTTCTCATAATGATAATCGGATTCATGAGAGGCATTAGCATCTCTCTCGTAGTTAACCAGAGCATCTGAAGCCATGCTCAAATCTCTACCTGATTGAAGCAACATGGTATTAGATTTTTCAACAAAGATTTGCAGGCAAGTTGTGCAGAGATTAGACAAACAAGTGGATGTTTAACGTTGTTTTAGGATTCCTTGTTGGATTATTTGGATTCTGTTAACCACAAATTCACTCAACGGGTAGGATCCTAGTTTGAATTCGGTTTCCACTATTATATTCTAAGGCTCTTTCTCATAACGATATGAAAATCTAACCAGGACTTCAATTGGTACAACCAGCCTAAAGAACAAGGAGGAATACCTTGATTTTGAGGACTTACAGAGGTCTTTAACATCAACCACTCTAGTATGATTGTAGGACCGACCCAATCAGAGAGAGGTGAAGACGTCAAGAAATGTGTTCCTATAAGGGGGGGGGTTAGCCTCAGTGCGTATGACCTATGGTTGGGATGGCCTCTAATGCTTAATACGTAATGGGTAATAGTACTCAAATCAGAAATCCAAAGACTGGAGAACAAAACAAGGATCTGCTTGAAATGCGTCGTTGTTCCTCGACGCTATTCAAAACATAGTCTTATTCTGTCGCAGAACCTCAGGTAGCAGGTAGCAGAGAAATTTTTGCCTTAAAGGCATCGGGCACGAACAGCGCTGTATGAAATGCGTCGCTGTATCTAGATACTTTTCAAGGCGCAGAATCAACAATTAAGAAGGAATTTCTGGGTCAATTCCCTCTCAAACTAACAGGATAAAACGGTAAATAATCGGCTCATGCGAATCTCTTTTTTTTAATTTTTAATAGGATGATTTATCATGTAAACAAGACAAAACTCAATCAATCACACACTCTTCCTATTACAATTACAACTTTCAAACAATTCATGGGAGGGCAAAATCTTGCCACAAAGGTGTGCACGTGGTGCACGTGGGAATAACAATTAAACTAAAAGCTCACCGATTGGTGAGAACGTGCCTAAGGGACACAGGTGGTGCACCGTGGGTGCCCAATTGATGAAAGCAAGAACAAAAGAATTTAAAAGACGGCAAGACCAAGTCCCACTTTGAACGCCAAAAAGCTGTGAGTGCTCAAATCGTGGTGTGTGAAATCATGAATCTTATGTTGATTAAGTGACAATAAAACCTATTAAAAACTAAGTGTGATCGTCATAAACTTTTAACTAAAAAGTTTCAAAAGACAAAGGATGATCGCTTACCTGCTTCAGATGTGGGAGATGTTGAAGTTCTTGATTCTTTCTCTTCAGTCGGCTGAAGAAAAAGGCCATGAGGAGGAAACATAATAGAGTGAAGATGCGGGGGAATGGATCTTATCGGCATGAAGTTGACACTTAGCACATCTACGAACATACCCTACATAATATTCTTCAATAGTTGGCCAATAATATCCTTGTCTAAGGATTTTCTTAGATAACATTTGTCTATTAACATGGCCACCACAAACTCCAGCATGAGCTCCTTCCATGATCTTCCAAAGCTCATCTTCATCTAAGAATCTTAAAAGAACACCATCGAATCTGCGCCTATATAACTCGCCTCCTACCAAGTTATATCTCTGAGCAATTCTCCTCATAGCCCTCTTCTCCTCAGCAATGGCTTCTCTGAGATAACTCTGATCCTCACAATATTTGGCAATCTCAAAATACCATGGTTTCTCCTCATATTCCATATCTTCTTGTAGCTCCAATAGCATGATTTCTCGCTTCTCCACAATATCTTCATCTTTGACCTTCTTCAACAATTTCTCTTTAATCTTAAGAAATAAAGGGTATTCTACAGTAGGGGAGAGACGCCTATGAATGATGATCGATTCGGATTGTTTGCTGATTGGGAAATTTAGAGATAATGCGAGAGAAGCTAGAGCGTCAGCCGAGCGACGCCGGGGGCGGGCCGGTGGCGGCGCCAGAACCCCCCATAGCCGCCACCCAAACCTGCAACGCAATAATGGGTTATGGTTTTTTCGGGTGTTGCAGGGAAGGGGACGAGCGGTTCAAGGGGGTAGGCCGGTCCAACCGGCTGGGTCTTGCGCCGGACCGGGCTGGCCTGGTGTGGCCAGGCTCGAGCCTGGCTGGGCTGTTGGCTCGAGCCAGTTGCCCTTTTGGGCTGAGCCAATTTCAACACCCCCCCCATTTCTCATTTAAACCCCTTAAACCCCAATTACCCAGATATTAATTAAATTGGATTTTTCTTTAAATTTTAAAATTGTTTTAAAATTTAAATTATTATTCAATTTTAATTAATTTAAAGTATTTGATGATTTTGAATCATTAAGTACTTAAATGATTTATTAATTAGCAATTAGTTGTCAATTAATCGAGGTTAATATTAGTTTAAGTGTTACATTAATTATTGACCTTAATTTGTCTAATTTTAAGAGTTAAAATTAGTGGTTAATAATTATTAATTTAATTGTTCGATTAATAATTATTAATACATCTAATTGTTAATTATTAATTTGAGTTAGTTATTAATTTAATTGTTAAATTATTAATTAACTTAGATGACTAATTTAAATGTTAAATTAGTAGTCCTTAATTAATTATTGTTAGTCATTAATTTAATAGTTAAATCAATGATAACTTTAATTATCTAATCTAAGAGTTAGATTAATTAGTTATTAATCTGTTTGTGTTAATTATCAGTTTAAGAGTTAAATTAATAATTAACATTAATTGACTAATCTAAATGTTAGATTAGTGGTTAATAATTAATTGTAGTTGATTATTAATTTAAGTGTTAAATTATTAATTAACTTTGTTGGACTAGACTAAGAGTTAGATTAGTTATTTATAGTCTAATTGTTAGATTATTTATGTGGTTTAATCTAATTGTTAGATTGTTTAATTATTAGAATTATTCTAATTTGCATGGAATAATATGGAATTATTAATTTTGAGTATGTGTACATGTGATGTGTGTTTTATGCTTTTGAATATGAGTTAATTGCATGCTAAGTTAATTAAAAGAGTTTTCGAAATTCAAATGCCAATTTTGATTGGAACCTATGCTTTCTGAAAGCCAAAGTTATCTATTTTTGAAACTCTTTTGTTTTAGCCATGTGATGCGCTTATCATGTGTGGAATGTTTAAAACACACCGTGGTCATGGATATACAGTTATTTAATTATTTATGTGATGAATGATATGTGTGGATCGTGGATGTTTGAATGATATTATTTATTAATTGTTAATAAATAGAGGTCTGCGTACCTCTCTCTCTCTCAAACTCCGATGTACTTCTACCTCCCTCTCTCTTGTACTCGCTATAAAGCCTTCTTCCATTTACATGCAAATTTAGATTTAAATGTAATATGATCGAGGCAACCGAGGAAGGAGCGAGGACGATCCACAGCTGCAATCAGGAAGGCGAAAAGATGAAGATCCTTTGCCTATGTGCGTTTGACTGTTGGCTCCAGTCAAACTCACTGTGCTATCCATGACCACACTTGACATGTATGAGATGCATTGCTTTATGTTTGATTGTGAATCAAAGTAGGTATGGTATTTATTAAATATATATGATATATTTATATACTATCACCTAGGAGAGACCAAGATAAAAGTTATCTAAATACCATCATCAAAACTCTAAGTCGTAACGCGAGTAGTTAAGAAATTACCGCATGGTCCACCATCGTTATAGTCATAGGATTCGAATCACTTTAGGCAGATTTGTTGTGCTATCCACAAGGCCTGTTTAATTGGCAGGAGAAACTGTGGCTATGGCATTAGATGCCTATATGATCGAGGTAGAGGAACCATGTAGCTTTGTTGTGCTATCCACAAGGGCTGCATACAAATCTATGCTCGTCGCGTAACGATGGTTAGCTTATACCAGAATTAGTGGTTTGTAGTGCTATCCACAAGGCCATTAAATCTCAGGGGACCAAAGCTATGATCGGATATTGCAAGGAGTTGCAAGTCTCATGAGTTGGGTGCTCTTTGATTGTATTATAGTTTGTTGTGCTATCCACAAGGTTGTACTACAAGTCATTGAGATTCTAATCCCCACTAGGAGACTGTCGGCGTCTCCCGTTCTGTATAACTGAGGGTTATACAGTCCGTTGAAAATTAGTGGGAGTTAAAACTTGAACAAAAGACCATGTCCTGTTTTATATTTAATAATTTAATATCTGCTAAAAGAATTTTATTCATCTCCTGTAGGGAATTATGTCGTCGAATAACCCACTCCGTAGCATACTTGATGCCGTTTTGACTTATCTGATCTACTCAAATTGGCTCAGACACTTGAAGAATGTCTTCAGATCTGAGCAGATTGCCAACGCCCTTAATGCTGATTCTCCTGCTGAATCGACATTAGATGCCCCTGAAGCAGAGATGATAGCTAACGATAAAAGATCGAAGGAAAAAGGCAAAAGAGTAGTAAAGAATGACTACTTCTATTGTAAGCAGAATGGTTACTGGAAGAGGAACTGCAAGGAGTTCCTTTACGATAAAGCTCATGGAAAGGTGAAGCTGTCTAAAGTTTCAAATATCTATATGATAGATATAAACTTGTCAGTTAGAGATTCCAAATCTTGGGTATTGGATACCGGATGTGCTTCTCATATCTATCATGATGCGCAAATGCTAACAAGTAAGCGCAAGTTGAGAAAAGGCGAGGTGGAATTGAGGCTAGGAAACGGTGCAAAAGTTGCGGCGATTGCTGTTGGGACAGCAAACCTTATGCTTCCATCAGGAGACGCCTTACTATTAGAAGATTGTTATTATGTTCCTAGTATAATAAAGAACATCATATCAATATCTTATTTGGATAAGATAGGATATAGGTTGACTATTGAGAATAGAAGTTGTTCGATTTATTATGGTCATAAATCAATAGCTTCGGCATCCTTAGTCAACGGTCTATATTTGTTAGATGTTTCTTATTACAATCTTCAAATTGATAATGTTCTTAAGAAGAGCAAGAATTGTGTGAACCAAGCCTACATGTGGCATTGTAGACTTGAACACATTGGTGAAAGCAGGCTGCAAAGGTTGCACAAGCGTGGATATTTGAATGCATTCGATTATGAATTGTTTGCAACATGTGAGTCCTGCCTTATGGGAAAGATGGCAATATCTTAATTTACTGGACATAGAGAACGTACCAAGGACATTTTGGAACTAATACATTCGGATGTATGTGGTCCCATGTCCACCCAAGCCAAAGGTGACTTCTCATACTTCATCACTGTAGACACCGATTTTGGACCAACCTTTTGGTCATGAACCCAATCCATCATTAGCCCTTCTTCACCAAAATCCCCTCATTTCAGCCATCTCAGCCCACTACCAGCTAAGCCCATTAACCAAATCCTGACTCTAGCCACCTTTTTCGTGGAAGGCCAGCCAGTCCGCCTTCCAACCCCTTCGAAG
Organism: Zantedeschia hybrid cultivar; assembly: GCA_030544215.1. Lineage (NCBI taxonomy): Eukaryota > Viridiplantae > Streptophyta > Magnoliopsida > Alismatales > Araceae > Zantedeschia > Zantedeschia hybrid cultivar. Next base: position 52,138,978 of record JARZZO010000009.1, read on the forward strand.
GCCACCCCTCGCCTTCCACCACCTTCGAAGGCCAGCCACCTTGCCTTCCACCCTTTTGGCCACCCTTTTTTACCTTTTCGTGGAAGGCCAGCCCCCTTGCCTTCCACCGCCTTCGAAGGCCACCCCCCGCCTTCTACCCCCTTCGAAGGCCAGCCACCTCGCCTTTCACCTTTTTAGCCACCTTTTTCACTTTTTACCACCTTTTCGTGGAAGGCCAGCCCCCTTGCCTTCCACCTCCTTCGAAGGCCACCCCTTGCCTTCCGCCTCCTTCGAAGGCCACCCCTCGCCTTCCACTCCCTTCGAAGGCCAGCCGGGCCGCCTTCCACCACAAGAATGGAAGGCATGTCACCTGGCCGTCCATTCCTTAACCACCCCCTTGACCCCGTCTTCCCCACGATCTCCTCTACTCTCCGCCCTCGTCCCCCACTACTCCGACCACTCCCCACTCCGGCGACTGCCGCGTCCACTACCTCCAACCCTTGACCACTCCCTATTGGTTGAAGGGTGATTTACGGGGATTTAGACCCCTGTTTTCTCCCCTTTTTTCCTTCGCCTATTTAAACCCCCCACATCCTCTCGAGCAAGGGGGTTAAGGATTTTCTGTGGTTAAAAGGTGGCTTCTTGGAGGGAAGGCTCAGAGGAGGTTGGCAAGCGGTCGAGAGGAGTCTTAGAAGAATCCTTCGCATCCCAAATGGGCTTGTTTTCTTAACCCTCTTCTCTTTTCTCTTCTTTCACTTTCAACACCTCATTTCACTTTTCACACACGAGCACTTATCTGCATGCATGCATCCTAGAATGACTTAGCAATCCCTATTTACCCCCAGAGGTTTCAAACAAAAAACGGGAGGTGAGTGGCCATAACATATGGTCACCTTCCCTCCCAAACACCCATCCGGTGCGTCTCTCTCCAATTTTAGTTAATTTTTATGTTTGCATGAACGGATCTTACATGTCACAGTTCTAATTGGGTCATTGTCTTTTCTTTGTCTGTCTTTTCTTTCCAGGGGATCCTTACCACATTCACGCGTGCAGAGTACCGGGCTCTCCTCCTCTGGCCGGCCGGAGGAAGAGAAGGAGGAACCAGCATCTCCCGCTTCCACAGAACGCGATCACATCCCCACCATCCTGCGGAGCACAGGAACCGAAAGGTAATGCTCCTGGCGATCACACTTTAATTTCTAACCTCCTTCTGAATCACCACAGTGCTAAGACGAACGGAGAGGAACCCTCGCCCGAAGCCCGCAGCCGCGACGGGGGACGTTCCGGGCGCCTACAATCACGTTCACCGACGACTTCTCAAGATTCGGCTATGTATACTTAATGAAGTACAAGTCGGAAGCATTTGGGAAGTTCAAGGAGTTTAAGAATGAGGTAGAGAAGCAGTTAGGAAAGAGTATTAATGCTCTTCGATCAGATCGAGGAGGAGAATACTTGAGTACTAATTTCACACAATTCTTAAAGGATAATGGTAACCTCTCTCAGCTAACCCCTCCATATACACCACAGATGAATGGTGTATTAGAAAGGAGGAATCGCACCTTGTTGGACATGGTGCGATCCATGATGAGCTTTTCGGGATTACCAGTGTCCCTCTAGGGGTATGCTCTAGAGTCAGCAGCATACCTACTGAACAGAGTATCCAGCAAGTCTGTGGCCTCTATTCCATATGAGATATGGAAAGGCAGGAAACCATAATTTAAATATGTTAAAGTCTGGGGTTGTCCTGTTCATGTAAAGAGGCATGATCCAGACAAGCTGGAATCACGAAATGATAAATGCAGGTTTGTGGGATATCCAAAGGAAACCTTTAGATACTATTTTTACCATCCTGGTGAATAAAAGGTGTTTGTCGCTATAAAAGCTGTCTTCCTGGAAGAGGAATACCTTCTCCACGAGGACAGTGGGAGTAAAATAGTACTGGAAGAGGTTCCAGATCCCCAAATAGCGGTATTATCATCAGATAAGATATTAGTTCCTGAATCTATTCAGGTACACACAGATGAGCCTCGTAGATCTAGTAGATTACCTAGACTACCCGAACGATATGTAGGACATATCGCTGAAGGTGAGTCTAAGGTTGAATATAATGAGGATGATGATCCTAAATCCTACCAGGAGGCCATACAAGGCCCAGAAATCGGGAAATGGCGAGAAGCCATGAACTCAGAAATCCAGTCCATGTACACCAACCAAGTTTGGAACTTAGAGGACTTGTCCGAGGGTATTGTACCCATTGGATGCAAGTGGATCTTTAAGAGAAAGATCGGTGCTGATGGACGAATCGATACTTATATGGAACGGTTGGTGGCAAAGGGATATCATCAAAGGCAATGAATTGACTATGACGAGACTTTCTCACCGGTTGCTATGATAAAGTCGATCAGAGTTCTACTCGCCATAGTTGCACACTACGATTACGAGATCTGGCAGATGGATGTGAAAACTGCCTTCCTCAACAGTAACCTTAAGGAAGAGGTGTATATGACACAATCAGAAGGTTTCACATCTAAAGAATCTCCAGATAAAGTGTGCAAGCTTCAGAGGTCTATTTATGGACTGAAGCAAGCTTTCCGGAGCTGGAACATAAGATTTGACGAGGTTGTCAAGTCTTATGACTTCATTAAGAATGAAGATGAGTCTTGTGTGTACAAGAAGACCAGTGGGAGCACAGTCACCTTCTTAGTTTTTTACGTAGATGACATACTACTCATTGAGAATGAAGTAGCTATGATGTCATCAGTAAAGATCTGGCTGTCGAAAAACTTCTCCATGAAGGATTTGGGAGAAGCATCCTACGTATTAGGAATACAGATCTATAGAGATAGATCAAAGAAGATGCTTGGAATGACCCAATTCTTGTACATAGAAACCATAGTCAAAAGGTTTGGCATGGAAAATTCCAAGAGAGGTCTCATACCGATAAGACATAGAATTAATCTCTCAAAGGTGCAGTCTCCTAAGACTCCTAATGAGAGGGCATTCATGGATAGAATACCCTATGCCTCTGCCATAGGATCTATCATGTATGCTATACTATGTACACGGCCTGATGTTGCATTTGTTCTAAGTGTTACGAGCAAATTTTAGGCTGATCCATGCGAAGAGCACTGGAAGGCAGTGAAATGTATCCTTAAGTACTTGAGAAGAACTAAGGATTTGTTTTTGGTCTATGGAGGAGGTGACTTGAAACTGCGAGGTTTTACTGACTCGAGTTTCCAGTCAGATCCGGATGACAGCAAGTCTACATTTAGATTTGTGTTTACTTTGAACGGAGGAGTAGCGTGCTGGAAGAGTTCCAACCAAGCAACCACTGTAGATTCGATGACTGAAGCTGAGTACATCGCTGCAGCTGAAGCCGCTAAGGAAGCAGTGTGGTTGAAGAAATTCATCACCAACCTCGGCGTAGTTCCCAGCATCTCTAAACCTGTTCCGCTGTTGTGCGACAACAATGGAGCGATTGCGCAAGCGAAAGAGTCGCGGTCTCATTAGAAATCGAAGCATATTCTTAGGCGCTTTATCTTATCAGAGAGATCATATCTAGAGGAGATGTAGTAGTGGAAAGAGTTCCATCCGTTCGACAATGTAGCAGATCCACTAACAAAGTCGTTGGCTCAAATTGTGTTTGAGCGTCACCTAGAGTCTATAGGCTTACTGTATAAAGGTGATTGACTTTAGTCTAAGTGGGAGATTGTTAGTCTTAGGTGGCTGACAAGCCAATCTAACTATGTAAATCTCGTTCATTTATTAATATAATGACATAATATTCATTGTGTATAAATCGTATTAATTATCGTCTCATAATGAAGTCCGTGAATATGTACGATAGTGATTAGATTATGATGAGATCATATTAATGAGACTGATCACTTAAACACACATATTCTTAATCGTTCCTAGTCAGAGGATATCCGAGAAGGACATCGGATATCCGGTTAGACTAGTACATATTACTCATGCTCATATGATGAGGGTGACTGATCTCATAAGTCACTTGTGTGGAGACACTAAGGCGAATCTGTAGGTGCTCATTGGAGAATGAGCTCACTGAATTGATCCGATTGAATCGCTGGATGGTATTGTACCTCACTGTCAAGCAGCTTGATTCTATTGTCACAGTTGCGTGGATGGTCCTCGGACATGAGACACCAAGGACACCTTGTCGGTGGACTTCTGTGCTTTGACCTTAGTTTATGAATGTCTAACTACGAGATTCTAAACAGCCAAGGATTGGGTACAGTGGAATACCGTCGAAGGGAATTGTGTGTCAATAGGGAATCATTTGCTCTCGGTACTTAGAGAGAGAATGCACTAGGAAGGATGCGCGGAAGTCCCTGGCCAGGGCGGACGATAATATCGGGAAAGGAGTTTTCCGATATTCATCAGCGACATCCAATCCAAGTGAGTCGACCAGTTAGGGTTTAACAGTACGCCATACCTTGAGTTGACTCGAGAGCATTGTACGAATGAAGGATTATATCCATGTGGTAACTGTCGGCAGAAAGGTTCCAAGAGTGGGTTACTTAACCCCGATACCTTCTGGGTTCACGCTGTGTTGCTTGGCACCCAACGTGATCGGAGGCCCGGTCGAATTTGATATGCGACATCAATTCGATTGATTAATTAATTAATAAAGAATTATTAATTGATTAATAAAGCCAGTAAGGAGTTACTGGGCTTATTGGGCTATTAACCAGACTGATAATTGGGCCTAGAGGGTCACACGCAAATGATTCTCAAGTCTCATTAGTATGATTTCATTATAATCTAATCACTATCGTACATCTTCACGGGCTTCATTATGATACGATAATTAATACAATTTACACACAATGAATATTATGTTATTATATTAATAAATGAACGAGATTACAAAGTCAGATTGGCTTGTAGGCCACCTAAGACTAACAATATTATTGAGCAAGATTTGCGTGGTTGTATCTGCTGGTGGAGGAGGTGGTTGTTGGAAAGTCTCTCCCCGAGAATAAGTGGGAACACGGGGGCAATAGGGTCGCGAACTGGCAGCATTCCCACTATGCCAGAAGGCCATTCAGTAAACTAGAATCTGCTGCCTGACAAGATGCTGCGAACTGGAGTGTTGCTGGCCCATGGGTTGAGGAGGGGAGATGTGAAGGCCCTCCATGGCCTGGACAGGGACTTGAGGGACAGTAGGACGAATCGAAGGATTTGGTTCAGAAGGACCCAAAGAAGTCTTTCCCTAAAAAAAAGATTAGATTGCTTCTAGCTGACGAGGATCCACATGCGTAGCTAGAGCTCCCATAAGAATAGCTAGATCAGACGGAGGATTGGAAGAAGGCCCAGCTTGATCTTGGGCTCCTTTGAAGGTGGGGTTGGAGATGACATGAACACGGGAAGGGTCGCCCGTATGCATATAATATTGATCAGGATGAATATGATCTTGAGGGGCATAAGAATCCCCCTCATAGATATTTTGGAATTGATTATGATTATGAGAGGAATAAGCATCTCTCTCATCTTCATATTTGAATAGCGTCGCTCTGTCTGGACGCGATTTGGATACCGAAAACAGTAAACAAACAGTAAAATCAGGGGCAATCCCCTCTCCAGATGACAAAATAAATAGAGAGCAATTAAGCATGCAACACTCAGTTTAACAGGTTGATTATTATGCAAAGAAACATGGATATCATTCAAACACACATATATTCTCAAACTAACAACTCAAGGCAATCAAGGGGAGGGCAAAATCTTGCCACAAATGGGTGTACACGAGGTGCACGTGGGGATAAAAATCAAACCACCAATCAACAAATCAGGAAACGTGCTTGAGGGACACAAACGGTGCACCGAGGGTGCCCAATGGAAATAACAAGAGTAAATAAGAAAGGAACGGCAAGACAAATCCCACCGTGATCGTCAAAAAACTGTAGTACTCAAATATGGTGTGTAAATATCATGAATATCATGTTCATAAGAATAATAAACAAATTAATTAAAAATCGTGATTGCCAGAAACCAATGGTTTCAAAAGAGAAGTTGATCGCTACTAACCTTAGAACTGGGAAGATGTGGATTCTTTATTCCTCTCCTTTGGCCAGCCGAAAAAGAAGAGCCCTTCTTTTTGTTTACTCTTATTTTTTTGTACTTTATTTTTGTTGTGCTTTCCTTCCTTCTTCAAGCTTTTCTCCTTCTCTTAAAATCCTTCAAACCATACAAAAAAGAGATTAAACAAAGAAAGAAAATATTAGAGCTATGATGGTAGTGTAGTGATCGCTCGAAATTATGTGTCATTAAGCATATTCGAACGTTAATCTTAAAATTCCAATTTCCACATATAATTATTTGAAAAATAGCAAGTGGTGAAACTGGGTCGAATCGACAGAGAAATAGATTTTTAAAGTTGAAATTGTGAGTTTTTAGAGGAAAAACATAGAAGAAAGAAGATGGAGCATGATGATATGATGGATAACAATTGAAAATAACCGGACTTACTATGAACTCACAAAAGGATCACCGCTAAACGAGCATAATCAGACCATCTATTGAACTAAGCCTATCTCTAAAACACTAATTAAAAGTAGAATATAAAGTTTGAGTAGTGTCAACATAAGAAAAAATAAAAGTTGTTGAACAAAGAGAGGGAGAAAAGATAACGTTTTTCAAAAGAGCTACTGTCATTAATTAGTATAACTATATAAAATTTTACAGAGACATTGAAAATAGAAAAATAAAATGACTTTATTAAGGAAACTTTTACAGAAAATATTCTGAATACAGTGTAACATAGAGAACTAAAAAACTAGAGAGAGGAGATGGAGAGAGAAATCTAGTGTTTGCAGCTATCGTAGCCCTTCGCGCGGATCCTTGGCAGTCCTGGACTCCTTCCAGTGGTCAGTTGCAGTGTCTCGAGTCCACCTCTTACCCTTGGCAGCCGCTGGTTTGATAGAGATGTAGAGAGAGAGAGAGAGAGCAAAAGAGTGAGAGAGAGAACAAAACCTAGAGAGAGAGGGGGGCTACTACAGTACACGGGTACTGTAGCTGCTACAGTATGCGCGGGTACTGTAGCAGAGAGAGGGAGAAAGTGAGACAGAGAGGGAGAGAAGGCAGGAGGGAGAAGAAGGAAAAACAAAGGGAGAGAGAGAGGAAGGAAAGAAGGAGATTCTTTTAAAAGGAGAGGGTATTTTCAAAAAGAGAAAAGGAGGGAAGAAAGAGGCGGCGGCTACTCTAAAGCTCCTTCTTAAGCAAAAATTAAGACAACGTTTAAAGAGTAGTCAAAGACCATTTTACCTCTGCTCCATTAATTCTTCCAAAAAGGTAGTTGCTTTTATTGAGATTTGGACCTTGGACCTCCTATAAATCTTCAAAGACTTAACCACTGCACCACATAGACTTCATATCCTATTTAGATAAAAATAAATGCAAATTAAGATATTATCATGAATAAAATTATATTTATGCTGAAATGAATTTATTTATTATCTCGGTTTTGTTGAGAAAATCGAAAATACACTACACTCCGTTATTCACATGAAATGATGATATTTTTAACATAGAATTTGAAAAAATTGGTACCGTTGGAATCAATGCAAAATTATCTATCATTTCATGTAGTTTTAAATATACAATCATGAATATAGTGCATGCATTTGTTCTTTTAACGATAAAAATATCAACTTATCACACTCCCCAACTTACTCATTGCTAGTCCCTTAGCAATGTGAATAGACGACAAATTGGGATAGCAATGAAATATCATGCTTCATCTGTAGTTATCTATCACAATCAATTAAATGGTAGCTGATCAGTTAAAAGCTAAAGTTCTCATTTCTCACTATACTTTGATTCGCGATAGGTGATCATGCATGTAAGTTGGCATGCTTAGAACTCGTTTATGTCCTTTCCGTTATATCCTCGCCTTTACTAACCCTTTAGATAAAACTACCTGGGGAAGAGAAGAGGAAAGGGATTTCCCGATCAGTTCGAGAGGATCGTTTTTTCGCTCCCGCCCCGACTCAGCACTTTCATGACTTGGTCATATTTTTAGTATGAGGGACTTTTTATTTAGCGCGGCTTTTTCATTTAGTTGCACTTTTGCCTTTGAGAGTGCGTACTTTTTACTACTCTTTTTAATTTCCCTAAGGGGAAGTGCGTACTTTTTGCCACTTGCCTTCATTTAGCTCTTTTTGGTACCTTATTTGGCATTTAATGTTTACAAATGTCCCTTTTTAAACGATCGCTTCTTTAGAGTGCTGAGTGGGTCGGTCCCCTATTACGAATCCTAACGTTCTTTTCATTCAACCAAAAAAAAAAAAAAAAAAGGAATAGGTAGTCATATCCGTAAGGTTAATTCCAGCAATTTTATACTTTCAAGGTCTTTCACTTATTCTAAGTTGTCGTGTGTGTGTGAAAATCATACCTGTCGTGGTGTCTTATGGAGTGGGATATTCTGAACTTTAACGGCTCTATCTAATTTGGCTAACATAAAATTAATTTGATTATGATTCACTTAATGAAACATGATTCCAGGCAACTTACGTGGGATGTGAAAAGGAAGTTTTTGAGAAATTTTGACTATTTTCTCAGTAAAAAATATATACATATCAATTTTCTTCAAAAGATTTTTCAAAAAATGCATATTGATTGCCTCCCCCCAACTTGAATGGCATTCTCCTCACTGGTGTAGACACCGATTTTGGACCACCCTTTTGATCATGAACCCCATACATCATTAGCCCATCATCACCAAACCCATCATTTTATCCATAATTCAACCCACTAAATAATCAGGCCCGTTAACCAATCTCCGCTTCCTCTCACCCGTGGAAGGCCAACCAGGCCGCCTTCCACCATCCCTGGAAGGCCAGCCAGCTCGCCTTCTACCATCCTTGGAAGGCCACCCCTCGCCTTCCACCACCCTTGGAAGGCCAACCACCTTGCCTTCCACCTTTTGGCCACCTTTTTCACTTTTTACTACTTTTTCGTGGAAGGCCAACCACGCTGCCTTCCACCACCCGTGGAAGGCCAGCCACCTTGCCTTCCACCTTTTGGCCACATTTTTCACTTTTTACCACCTTTTCGTGGAAGGCCAACCAGACTGCCTTCCACCACCCGTGGAAGGCCAGCCACCTTGCCTTCCACCTTTTGGCCACGTTTTTCACTTTTTACTACCTTTTCGTGGAAGGCCAGCCAGTCCGCCTTCCACCATCCTTCGAAGGCTAGCCAGTCCACCGTCCACCGCCCTTCGAAGGCCACCCCTCGCCTTCCACCACCCTTCGAAGGCCACCCTTTGCCTTCCACCACCCTTCGAAGGCCACCCCTTGCCTTCCACCCCCTTCGAAGGCCAATCGGGCCGCCTTCCACCACTTCGTGGAAGGCCAGCTACCTGGCCTTCCACGGAATTGGAAGGCATGTTGGCTGGCCGTCCACTCCCCTAACTACCACCTTGACCTCGTCTTCCCCACGATCTCCTCTACTCGCCGCCCTCACCTCTACTACTCCGATCACTCCCCACTCCGGTGACTGCCGCACGCACCACCTCCGATCCTTGACCACTTCCCATTGGCTCTAGGATAATTTATGGGGATTTAGACCCCTGTTTCCTCCTATTTTTCCCTTCACCTATTTAAACCCCCCATGTTCCCTCGAGCATAGGGGTTGAGAGGGTTGGAGGGGATTTTTTGGTTGGAAGGATTTAGAGGAAGTTGGCAAGAGAGGAGTCGAGCGGGCAAAGAGTCAGAGAGCTTCAGGAAGGGCTTCAAGAGGAATCCTTCGCACTCCAAATGGGCTTGTCTTCTTAACCCTCTTTTACTTTTTCACATTTTTCACTTCATTGCATTTCCACTCTCCATCTAGTCCATAACATTTCCCTCTCTCACTCTTCTTTCCACTTTCAACACATCACTTCACTTTTCACACACGAGCACCCTATCTGCATGCATGCATCTTAGGATGACTTAGCACCTTTTACGCCCAGAGGTTTCAAACAAAAATCGGGAGGTGGGTGGCCATAACATATGGTCACCTTCCCTCCCAAACACCCATCCGGTGCGTCTCTCTCCAATTCTAGTTAATTTTTATATTTTTATGGATAGATTCTGCATGTCATAATTCTAATCGGGTTATTTTCCTCTCTTGTCTTGTCTTTTCTTTTCAGGAGCCCTTACCAGATTCTACGTACAAACTACCGAGCTCTCCTCCTCTAGCCGGCCGGAAGAAGAGAAGGAGGAACCACCATCTCCCGCTCCCTCAGAACGCGATCACATCCTTACCATCCCGCGGAGCACAGGGACCGTAAGGTAATGCTCCTAGCGATCACACCTTAATTTCTAACCCCCTTTAAATCGCCGCAGAGCTAAGACAAACGGAGAACCCCTCGCTCGAAGCCCGCAGTAGCGGCGGGGGACGTTCCGGGCGCCTACAACCCTCTGGCGATCACGGTGGGACACCTACTGCTTACTGCGCGCAAAGGGTAAGAAGGTAATTTTTTTTTTTTTTCCGGACGGCCCACCTCCTGGCCATCCAGATCTTGGACGGCCAGAGTCCTGGCCGTCCAGCTCAGTTGGATGGCCAGAAGCTAGGACGTCCAGATACTTGGACGGCCAGAGTCTTGGCCGTCCACCTCCCTGGACGGCCAGACCCTAGGCCGTCCACATTCTTGGACGGCCAGAGGCTTGGCCGTCCATCTGCCTGGACGGCCAGCCCCTAGGACGTCCAGAGTGGACGGCCAGTTGCTTGGCCGTCCAAGTCCCTGGACGGCCAGCCCTCCGGCCGTCCAGCTCCCTGGACGGCCAGCCTTCCAGCTCCCTGGACGGCCAGCCTTCCGGCCGTCCAGCTCCCCAGTTTCTGGCCCCACCCTCTCTGTGATTCAATGACCCGCTGTTATTTCATTATTTCTTATTAAATTGTTGCGCATTCTAGTTTGTTTTTTGTTTATTGTTCTCTTGTCTTCTCTTTTCTTCTCTTGTCTGTTGGACTGTAGGTTGATTCCAAGGTACTATCCGCAGGGTTTTTTAAGGAAGAGCCGGCATCACACTTCTAGTTACCTCTCCCACAGTGTTTGACTCTCCACCTGAGAATTCCCACTCGGGTGTGACTAGTCCTATTCTATTGGGAACCTCCATCAGTCTCCACGAGCCAGGGATTCCCACTTGGCCGCCGAGCAGGTTGTACCTGAAACCACCCCATAGGAACCTCGGGTTTGTGTGAGAGATTAATTCAACCTTTCCATTTACAATCATCCACCTATAGGTGTCACTGAGAGAATTATTTCAAAATTTAAAGACACCTAATTAAACCTTGGTGGAACGAGTTTTTGAAAAGTGAAGGGTCGTTAAGGGTTTGAGCTTGATTTGTTAGAAACCAATACTCATAACGCACAGTTAACCTTTCAAGTGAAATATAAAATCTCTTAGGATTTGTATTTCATAATGAACTGAATGTATGTTAACACTGTGTATGATGACATGGGTGAGTTTGGTAACAGCGTCACACACAACCCTCTGTTCGAGATTGAAGAGGATCCACAACAAACATTTGTAGGCATGTTCCAAACACTTGGAGAGGAATTTAGGAGAAGGTGCTTGGATGAATCTTCTTCTTCAGAAAGTGACCCTATAATCTCCAACAGAACCTTCCAAAACCCGAGTGAGGACCCGGAACTTATTGCCGTGTTATCACGGTACACCCCTGATCAACTCATCTAGTTGGCCTCCCGTGGCAAAACTCAAGATGCCACTCCTCGGAGAACCCACTTCCAAGGATCTTCCAACAGAGCTCAGACTCGCATCTACCAGCCAACTCCTACTCCAGTTGCTCCACCCGTCATGCCAATTCCAGTCTCTCAAACTACACCTCCTCCCGAGCAGAAAGAATTCATCTACAAAAGTGAGGTTGAAACCTATGTGCATAAGCTCATGGCCGAGAAACTTACCCTGAAACAACCGCACTCTCTCTCGAGCTATTGTAAGCTCCCTCCGGCCTACTTTCCACCAGGATTCAAAGTCCCCGAGTACAGAAAATATGATGGCACCTCTGACCCTCATGATCACCTGTCAGGTTTCCTCATGGATTCCCATCAATGGCTCTACGACAGAGTCCTCCTCGTTTATCTGTTCCAGAAATACTTAGAAGGTGAGGCCTTAAGATGGTTTTCTTCCTTGCCCGCCACAGACCTAATCAATTTTGATATAGTCTCTGAAAAATTCATCACTCAGTTTAGTCATATGACAACCATGCCTCCCACCTTGTTTGATCTTGTGATAGAGAAGATGAAGCCTGAAGAGGAGTTCACGTATTTTGCCAACAGGTGGAGGGCAATGGCCTCTAGGGCGGAAGTGGCAATCCCCGAATCTCAAGCTATCACCATGTTGGTCAATAATGCTACCCCGCAGCTTCGAGCTATTCTCATACTGAGCGAATTTCACACATTCGCACAACTTTATAATCGAGCTCGGGTAGTTCAATCTCAGATCTGGAGTTCCACTTTGCCATCCTTCTTTGAAAATCAAAACAGAAATAAGAGGACTACACAAACTCCATCAATAGAGGGAGTGACAATCAATGAACAGGTGAGTGCCTTGGGGCAACCCTTTAGGTCACCCAGTCCTATGTCCAGATCAGACAACCAATCCAATCAGAAACCATATTCAGCAGTTCCCCCTTTCTCTAGCGCCAAGATCAATTGGGGGCACATGAAAGAGGCTATTGAAACCTTGAAAGTCAAGGGCCCTCCGCCCTCTCATCGGGTAGCTCAAGATCCATCTAGCTCTCTAGAAAGGGTGAGCACCCTTGTCAAAAATTTGGAACCAAATGCCGATCGCAGAGGACAGTACTGGGAGTATGAAGAGGCCGGGATATGGCGTGAGTGCCCCACTAGGATGACCAAACCTAGAGAGTTGTTGTAAGGAGTCTCCACTATCATCCAAGACAAACCTTTGGTCTTGATACGACCTAGGGAACAACCAATAGTCACCAACCCAGTCACTCTGGTCCAAGTTCCCTCAATTTCAATCAGAGAACCTCCTCTATCCATCTTATGTCTAACACCAAAGCCAGGTCCAGTAACCCAATTCTGCCTAATGAATTCACCACAAGAGTCAGATCAGGCAGTGGACCACAGTCTGATTGGTGTTACACTGAGAAATCGCACCATTCCCCCAACAAGTCAACCATTGGACTCCCAAGAGGATTCAAATATGTCTAGAAGGATTACTCAATCCAAATATGACATCCTACAGCATCTAGGGAAAACTCCCGCCAAGATTCCGGTCCTAGAGTTGATTAGGAGATCTCCTACACACAGGGAGACATTGTTCAAATTCCACCAGCGGATTACAGTCAATGAAGATCTTCCTATCAGGGGGGTCACAAATGTCATTCTCTCAGTCACCCAGACACCTACGATATCCTTCACAGATAAAGATCTGACTCCCCCTGAATGCCAATCCCTTCCCTCATTGGACTCCATCCTATTGGATACCGGGGCATCAATCAATGTTTGTCCACTCAAGACCCCCAAGAAAATAGGGATTGATCCAAAAGAGATTGGGTCTACTTCCATGATGGTCTCAACCTATGACAATTCTCAAAGACCAGCTAATGGAAAACTGGAAATTGGCCCAGTGACCATGATCCTTAAATTCCACATCCTCGATGTCAAGCCCATATACAACGCCATTTTGGGAAGGCCTTGGATGGACCAGACTCTGGGAGTGCCCTCTACTAATCATCAGTGCTATAAATTCCCATACAATGGGAAGATTGTCAAAATGCAGAGAACTCCCTGTCTTGAGTCTTTTGACTCAGTCTCGACTGAACAAATTCCATCCATGACCACTTCTGGAAAAGGGAAAGAGCCCATCCTTTCATCGGTTGACTCTCATGCCAAGCCCCAGCCTAGCATAGGTTGGCAGCTTATGGACAAAATGGGGTATAGTTCGGGATCTGGGTTAGGTAAGGAAGAGCAAGGAATTCGAGAACCTATCTTTGAAAATCCAACCATTGAAGGATTCAAGTTGGGTTACCTACCAACCAAACCAACTGAAGGATCAAGAAAATGGACTCTCTTGGATCACTTTGTGGATGAAAATCAAGAGGTACTCAAGATTCACTATCTTGAGGATGAGTTGAAGGAAACAATCAATGAAATTCGAAGAGAAGATGCAGAAGATTTCGCTACACAGTTGATGTTCTATGAACCAATCACTCGACGAGAAGGAGCCTCCTTAGTGAGGGATGAACCGGTACCCACCGCTCTCATTCCCTTCCTATTTCACACACTTTCCCTTCTCAGGTTTCTATCACCGGTCGTAGCACATTCCCCTGAGTGTTTTATGCTTGGAGACTACGACCCCCAAAAAGAGGAAAAGTCTCACTCCCATGAGGCGCCAACATACTGGGGCAATTCTGCCATTATTGGGTCTCTGTCTCAAGGACCCACCTTTGCAACATGTCTGACTCACCCTCAGAGTCTTGTGCATAATCGCTTAGGGATGGGATAGCCTTCTCTTTATCTAAAAGTTGTAAAGGTAAAGTAAGTTCTTTTGTTTCTAGTTCAAGAGTTAGCAAATAAGTGTAAATATTTGAAAAATATTTTTCTTTGGATAGGAGTCTATCTAAAAATTCTACCCTTTAAATGCATAAAAAAAATCAAAAATAAAAAATCTCAAAAAAATCAAATATCTAAAAAGCATCAAAAATATTTACAAATATGCACATACTTCAATGAAAATGACAAAAAAAAATCAGAAAAAGCATAAAATCCAATTGTCTGGTGATTGCCATGTAACCCCCTGTCTAGGTCTAGTTGCATGAGAGATTGGGTTAACATTGAGGTCTGGCTAAGACTTTGGTCCACCAGAACCTTGGACGTGTCTACTTTACTTTCATACGGATCCTTATGCTCATCATGAGATGCACACACCCACACGTTTCTTCAAAGAGAACCTTCTTAAAATGAATTCCAAGTCTTTAGCATACTGTCAAAATGCAACCTTTGCTCTTCGTCTCTCGACTGATCAGGACAGTCGACGTCCTTAAACGGTCGAGCTCAGCAAATTGTGGTTCCTCAACAACCCGATAGATGTAACCCCTCAAAAAAAGGGCCCAAAAATGAAATGTAAAGGACCAGAGCACGTAAAGAGGGCAGTGTCCCCGTAGGCGGAATATCAAATAACCTCGAAAAAATGTCAAAAGCATTAAAACGAAATACCAAAAAGAAAAGGGGTTCAAGCAATCATGAAAAAAGCCTCGTCGTGACCGTGCCTGGCCTTGAAATCTACCAAAGGCCTGAAAAGTCAAAATAGGGGCATCTAGGAGGTCAGAAGGGTCCGTTTTGTTACAGCTCGCCTTTTTAACGGTTTTGTCGATCCTCCTGTGAAGTTTGTCTCCAAAATTTCTTCACTTTTTCTCCCTCAAGGTTCAGCACGAGATAGCTATCTAAAGACTGCCTGGCCATGAAATCCACCAAAGGCCTGAAAGTCAAAATAGGGGCATCTAGGAGGTCAAAAGGGTCCGTTTTGTCACAGCTCGCCCTTTTAACGGTTTTGTCGATCCTCCTGTGAAGTTTGTCTCCAAAATTTCTTCACTTTTTCTCCCTCAAGGTTCAGCACGATATAGCTATCTAAAGACTGAATATCATTTTAAAATGGTTCGTTTTTCAAAAATCGTCACATGCTCACATGATCACAGGAGTCCAAAATGGGTGAAGAGTAATGTCGTTGTTTCTGGTGAACCAATTCCTTAGCCATAATCTCAATGAGCACTCTCGAAGACTTTGGGCTTAGGTCAATGCATGCGCGTCACCAATAGGTACGACGGCATCTGATTCCGGGTCAACGTCGTGCGGTTGACCGTTAGGGTTCCAAGGTGTTCCATCTTATACTTTCTAGATTGTGAGGAAAGAGACCCGGGTCGGGCAAATTATTTACCTCGAAAACTTTTTGGGCAAACTTGGTGGTTAGAAGTAGCTGGGAGCCTAAGCATGGCATGACGGTATTATCATCAGTATGAGTCTTATCCGGTCAAGGTTAGTTTGAGGAGTCTAGAGGCCCAAATCAACCTAGATGCGTGCTTAGGATACCTAGGAAGTTGAGTGTGCATTTCCCTTTCATCATTCAACCAGCCTAAGTTGGGCAGTCACCAGGCAGGCGGAATCAAAAACATGTTTTCATCACACACTCCACTTGTTAATATCCGCTATCATTTGCATATTTACTTGTCGCATCAGTTTCAATACTCTTCCTTTTGTCTGCTTAGTTGAACACGGCCCCTTGACCCTATACGAAGGCTAGGGAAAAGGTAGTTGCTCTTTTGGGCAAGGGGCCGAAAACAGATACTACTAACTGTTTCCCCTTCATTTTTGTGCATACAGGAAAATGATTCTATGCCCAAAAGGTGGACACTTCTGCTGTCGAGTCGAAGCCAAAAGCAGCCGGATTGACATTCTACTTTGAGAACGGCCATATCTTCCATGCTGGCTTCGACTCGACAAGGACCTTTGTCCCTCGCTTCCTTGCAGCTTGTCATTAAGATATTGTGGATCATTGATTATTTACATTTACTGATGTGCGTTCTTGCAGCTGCAGAGAATCTGAAGCAAGTAGGATTGAAGACACAGGAGGCTAATAACTTCGGACGTATAGACTATGAGTTCCTCTTTAAACAAAACAATAAGGAGTCTATATTCTCCAAGTTATTCGATTGGCCAATAAATCCCTCATATTTGCATTAGGAATTTGTTTTCTAATTTTTAAACCAGCATGCATTGCATAAGCATCATCCACCATTCCCGCCCTAGGAGCAATGACCATAATTTATCACTCTACTTAACCCATTGCTGATCTGTGAGTCTGGCAATTATTCGTCTGTTAGCCCTTTGAATTGCAAGACCTCATCCTTTTTCCAAATACGTGTGCTTGAGATTCTCTCACTTGGCGATCACATGATGCACCAGGCCACCGCGCGCCCGTTGTGTCGAGAGTTCTTCAAGTCACACTCCTACATCCTTCACGCTTGAGATCCCCTTGGGCCAGATCGTTGCATCCTGGTGCGCCAAGGCCTCGCGGTTCCAGCACCCGAGGGTCCCATGGATTGTGATTCTCTAGCCTGAATTTTGATTCCTCTTCTTAGTCACTCTTGCAACTCAAATATCTAGTTTTCATGCATTTGCCGCACTCTCATACCATCTTTGGATATAGCTCATCCCTTCTCTAGGCTATCCAAAATCAGGTTCGATTTCCGGAATACCTATTTATCATTCCATTCCACTCCACTGCAAAACAAGTGTCCCGGAGGGGCATTTGTAGACACCGATTTTGGACCACCCTTTTGATCATGAACCCCATACATCATTAGCCCATCATCACCAAACCCATCATTTTATCCATAATTCAACCCACTAAATAATCAGGCCCATTAACCAATCTCCGCTTCCTCTCACCCGTGGAAGGCCAACTAGGCCGCCTTCCACCATCCCTGGAAGGCCAGCCAGCCCGCCTTCCACCATCTTTGGAAGGCCACCCCTCGCCTTCCACTATCCTTGGAAGGCCACCCCTCTCCTTCCACCACCCTTGGAAGGCAAGCCACCTTGCCTTCCACCTTTTGGTCACCTTTTTCACTTTTTACCACTTTTTCGTGGAAGGCCAACCACGCTGCCTTCCACCACCCGTGGAAGGCCAGCCACCTTGCCTTCCACCTTTTGGCCACCTTTTTCACTTTTTACTACCTTTTCGTGAAAGGCCAACCAGGCTGCCTTCCACCACCCGTGGAAGGCCAACCACCTTGCCTTCTACCTTTTGGCCACCTTTTTCACTTTTTACTACCTTTTCGTGGAAGGTGAGCCAGTCCGCCTTCCACCACCCTTCGAAGGCCAGCCAATCCGCCTTCCACCGCCCTTCGAAGGCCACCCCTCACCTTCCACCACCCTTCGAAGGCCACCCCTTACCTTCCACCACCCTTCGAAGGCCACCCCTTGCCTTCCACCCCCTTCGAAGGCCAACCGGGCCGCCTTCCACCACTTCGTGGAAGGCCAGCTACCTGGCCTTCTACGGAATTGGAAGGCATGTTGGCTGGCCATCCACTCCCCTAACTACCACCTTGACCTCGTCTTCCCCACAATCTCCTCTACTCGCCGCCCTCACCTCCACTACTCCGATCACTCCCCACTCCGGCGACTGCCGCACGCACCACCTCCGATCCTTGACCACTTCCCATTGGCTCCAGGATGATTTACGGGGATTTAGACCCCTGTTTCCTCCTATTTTTCCCTTCACCTATTTAAACCCCCCATGTTCCCTCGAGCAAAGGGGTTGAGAGGGTTGGAGGGGATTTTTTGGTTGGAAGGATTCAGAGGAAGTTGGCGAGAGAGGAGTCGAGCGGGCAAAGAGTCAGAGAGCTTCAGGAAGGGCTTCAAGAGGAATCCTTCGCACTCCAAATGGGCTTGTCTTCTTAACCCTCTTTTACGTTTTCACCTTTTTCACTTCATTGCATTTCCACTCTCAATCTAGTCCGTAATATTTCCCTCTCTCACTCTTCTTTCCACTTTCAACACATCACTTCACTTTTCACACACGAGCACCCTATCTGCATGCATGCATCTTAAGATGACTTAGCACCTTTTACCCCCAGAGGTTTCAAACAAAAATCGAGAGGTGGGTGGCCATAACATATGGTCACCTTCCCTCCCAAACACCCATCCGGTGCGTCTTCCTCCAATTCTAGTTAATTTTTATATTTTTATGGATAGATTCTGAATGTCATAGTTCTAATCGAGTTATTTTCCTCTCTTGTCTTGTCTTTTCTTTTCATGGGCCCTTACCAGATTCTGCGCGCGTACTACTGAGCTCTCCTCCTCTGGCCAGCCGGAGGAAGAGAAGGAGGAACCACCATCTCCCGCTCCCTCAGAACGCGATCACATCCTCACCATCCCGCGGAGCACGGGGACCGTAAGGTAATGCTCCTAGCGATCACACCTTAATTTCTAAGCCCCCTTAAATCGCCGCAGAGCTAAGACGAACGGAGAACCCCTCGCTCGAAGCTCGCAGCAGTGGCGAGGGACGTTCCGGGCGCCTACAACTGGCATAAAAGAAATGAACAAAATGATATCCATAAGAGAACGGGAAAGGAGAGAAACAACCTGTGGCCATGAAGATGTGACATTACCAAAGCCGATTGCTGCATAAAATCCTAAAGAAGAGGAAAAACAAAAGATGATCTAAAATGCTGGGTTGCCTCCCAACAAGTGCTCAGTTTAACGTGTTCAAGCAGACGGAAGTACAATTATTGTGGGTCACTCAGCATCATGGAGTTAGGTGGGCTATTTTGAAGATTTTCAACAAACGGTTTCAACTGTTGCCCATTAACAGTGAATGTGTGTCCAGTCTTTGGATCCATAATTTTAACAGCTCCATGGTCAAAGGCCTTAATGACCAGGAAAGGCCCATCCCACCTTGATTTCGGTTTTCCTGAAAATACTTAAAGCCTAGAATTAAATAGCCAAGCTTTTTGATTTGGATAGAAAAATTTCCTCACAATGTGTTTATCATGAAAGGCTTTGGTTTTGGCTTTATAAATCTTGGAATTCTCATATGCTTCATTACGCAACTCCTCTAGCTCACTCAGTTGTAAGGTTCTATGGGAACCGGCTTGGGCTAGGTCCAAATTGACTTGTTTGATGGCCCAGTATGCCCTATGTTCCAATTCCATTGGAAGGTGACAAGCTTTCCGAAAATCAGGCGATAAGGAGACATGCCAATAGGAGTTTTATAGGCTGTCCGATAGGCCCACAAAGCATCATCCAATCTTTCAGACCAATCTTTCCTATCAGGCCTAACAGATTTTTGCAAAATGTTCTTGATTTCCCTATTAGATACCTCAACTTGACCACTGGTTTGGAGATGATAAGGGGTAGCCAGCTTGTGATTAATCCCATATTTCTTAAGCAGAGATCGAAATTGGGAATTCGTGAAATCCGTGCCCCCATCATATATGATAGCTTTGGGCCACTTGAACCGAGAAAAGATATTTTTTTGGACGAATTTCATGACCACTTTATGATCATTAGTTCGGGTGGCTACTGCTTCAATCTATTTAGAAACATAATCCACCGCCACTAAGATATATTCATGTCCAAAAGAAGGTAGAAAAGGTCTCATAAAGTCTATTCCCCAAACACCATAGACTTCAACCACTAGAATTAGGTTGAGTGGCATCATATCCCTTTTTGCCATATTTCCTACAGCTTGGTATTTGAGGCAAGTTCTGCTGAATTCATGGGCATCTTTAAAAAGTGTGGGCCATTAAAACAACTTTGTAGGACCTTGGTTGTAGTTTTCTTTCATGAGAAATGGCCTCCACAAGAAAGATTGTGGCAGAAATTCAGCACGCTCTGTTGCTCTTTCTTAGGAACACATCGCCATATGATTTGATCGGGACAGAATTTGAATAGTTCAGGATCTTCCCAGAAATAATACTTCTCCTAGGAGAAGAATCTATCCTTCTCACTTTTGGTCCATCTTGCCGGAAGTTGATTGGCCACCTTGTAGTTGACAATATGAGCATACCAAGGTGCAACGGTGTGAGAAATGGCCAATAGATGTTCATCAGGGAATGAATCCGTCATTAGTTCACTCTTAGAAATCAGAATTCGAGATAGGTGGTCAGCTACCACGTTCTCAGAGCCCTTTTCATGCCGAATTTCTAAATCAAATTCTTAGAGCAATAATATCCATCTGATGAGTCTAGGCTTGGCATCCTTTTCCGTGGTGGTATTGTTCATTAGGGCATCCGCAAGGGTGCGCCTTGCATAATAGATCACCACGGGACACTTGTTGATCCGTTGTCCAAACACCGTACCAATAGCGTAGTCAGAGGCATCGCACATGATCTCGAAAGGTAGTGACCAATCCGGAGATTGAAGAATAGGAGCTTTGGTCAAAGACTCTTTCAAAGAATTGAATGCCTTCATGCATGGTTCATCTAAGTGGAACGGGACATCTTTGGCTAGGAGCAAAGTGAAAGGTCGGGCAATCTGAGAGAAATTCTGAATGAATCGGCGATAGAAACCGGCATGGCTCATAAATGAGCGAATTTTGACGTCATTTTGAGTAAATTTCATATCATATAATAATGCCTCATAATGGTCTGATAATTAATCATTAATTAATTTTTATTAATTTTTTTAAGTGTCGGATTTAACAGATGTGTTTAAGTTAATCAATTGAATTGATTTTAGCTCAAATTTGAGTTAAAATATGAAGAATTCTAAAAGACGTCGACCCACGTGGACGTCATTTAGAGTTTATTCCTGTTTTAACGATTAAATTTGAATTTTAATTAATTAATTTATTAACTAAAAGGTGTCTGGGAATGTCGACGCGTTTTAAGTTTCCTAAATGGTTTTAACTTCTCCTCCGGATGTTTATCCTTATCTTAATTAGTGTAAAAGACGTCTACACAGGTAGACGCTTTTTACCTAATAAAGATAAAGATAAGTTTTCCCGGATATTTATCCTTATCTTAATTAATCTGAAAGGCGTCAGCATAGGTGGACGCGTTTTAGATAATTACAGATAAAGATGAATTAATCAGTAATTATCTGTCGGTTAAGATGGATAAATTCGGAGTTTTCAAATGTTAATCGCGAACGCAAGAAATGCCTATAAATACCCTGCATGTTGAAAAAAGAAGAGAGAACAGAATTGAATTGAGTTGAGCCATAGCATTATAGTGAGTTGAAGATCGAAGTAACAACGTCGTAACGCTGGAGCGCTGCCATTTCCAGAAGTCGGCGTCCCTTTCAAGATCTTCATCCTTTCAAAGCTTCAACCGATTGGGCATAAATTTTTTATTACCGCATTCATTTCATTAGTTTTATTTTTCATTCACTTCATGCAAACACACACCACAGCATAATCTTTCAAAACCTACTTAATCTAAGGGGTTTCAAAGCCATTAAAAAAGTGAGTTTGCTGTTTTAAATATGCTTAAAATCATGATTAGTTCAGATACTACTTCTATTTAAATTCTCATCATAGTTCTTCATTCTGTTTCTGTCTCTGCTGCACTCAACAACAACAAGAGATCAAAAAGGGGAAATCAAGCATAACTTCTGGACGATCCTCAACCTCAAACTCAACAGCAAGAACAAAAGAACAAAGAAAGGGCTCTCTTTCTTCAGCCGGCTGAGGAACGGGAACCAAGGACTCAATCTTCCGCGTTTGAAAGGTAGGCGATCATATTCTCTTTTGAAACTTTTTAGTTAAAAGTTTCTGGCGATCACTGCACTTTAGTTGCTGTTTTAATAGGTTAGTTTACACTAAACAACATAGATATTTCATGTTAATCACACGGTCATTCTAAGCACCTACAGCTTTTTTGGCGATCACGGTGGGACTTGGTCTCGCCATCTTTTAGTTTCTTTTTGTTCTTGCTATCATCATATCGGGCACCCACGGTGCACCATTGGTGTCTCTGGACACGTCCTCACCAATTGGTGAGTGTTTAGTTTAATCAATTTCCCTCGTGCACCACGTGCACACCCCAGTGGCAAGATCTTGCCCTCCCCTTGATTAACTCAAAAAGCTGTTTTTGTGATAAAAATGATGTGTGATTGATTGTTTTTCTAGTTGTTTAGTTAGTAAACCATCCTGTTTAAAATCTGGAACTAAAAAATTTGCATGAGTCGATTATTTACTGCTTTTCATCTTGTTTAAGGAGGATTCAACCCAGAAAATCCTCCTGGAAAATTGTTTCTGCGAACTGAAAAACGTCCAGGATCGCTGACGCGTTTTAAAACCGCGTCAACACCCCTAGACGCCTTTCAGGCTTCACAGTTTCTCTGCTGTCTGCATCTGCTTCTGCGAAAAAATAAGTTCTGTTTTGAATAGCGTCGACTAACATCGACGCGATTCATACAGTTTCTTAATTTTTTCCAGTTTCCTGATTTTTGTGTTTTGAGTGCTAGCTACCCATTACTTACTAAGCATTAGAGGCCATCCAGGCCA
Organism: Zantedeschia hybrid cultivar; assembly: GCA_030544215.1. Lineage (NCBI taxonomy): Eukaryota > Viridiplantae > Streptophyta > Magnoliopsida > Alismatales > Araceae > Zantedeschia > Zantedeschia hybrid cultivar. The sequence goes on from JARZZO010000009.1 coordinate 52,161,957, forward strand.
CAGGACATACGTATTGAGGCTAATCCCTCCTCTTCTTAGGAACACATTACTCGACGTCAGCAACTCTCTCTGATTGGGTTGGTCCCTTGATCAGACTAGAGAAGTTGACGTTGAGACCTCCATAAGTCCCCAAAATCAAGGTATTCCTCCTTGATCATCGGGCTGGTTGTACCAATTGAAGTCCCGGTTAGATTCTGAAAGCGTTGTGAGAGAAAGCCTTAGAGAATAACGGTGGAAATTGAACTGAAACTAGGATCCTTTCCCTGAGCGAAATTGTGGTTTAATCCAATTCAAATAACTCAACAAGGAATCCTAAAATCACGTTAAGCATCCACTTGTTTGATAAATCTCTGTACAACTTGTTTGATTAAATCTTTGAAAAAGAATCTAACATCATGTTGCTACGATCAGGTAGGGACTTGAGTGTGGCTCCAAACGCCATGGTTAATTACGAGGGAGATGCTAATGCCCCTCGGGATTCTGAGTACAACTATGAGAGTGGGAGAGATGCTGATGCCTCCCGTAGTTCTATCCCCATTCCGTATCGTCTAGATGGGAATGTTCGGACACCTCTTTTGCCTCCACGTGATCAATATCCTGATCCTCTTCCGCATGAATATGCGATCCCTAATCCTGATCTTGAGAGAGACATGAATCAGAATGATCCCTCATCCTCTGATCCTACGGATCTCATCAATGCTCTGGGAGTTCTTGCCTCCCGACTGGACCCTCAGCAGTTCGAGGCGATCCAATCTATTTTGAAGGGGAAGGCACCTATGCAGCCCGCCGAGCCGAACCCTGTGGCTCCCCCTGCTGTTCTTCAGCAACCTTCTTTTCCTCCTCCTTATATCCATCAGGCCGTGGAGGGCCTCCATATTACTTCTCGGCCAGCTGGGCCGCAGCTTTCATCATCTAGGCAACCGGCTAGACCGCAAACGCCTACTTATCAAAATGCCCTCGGGCCTGGCGGAAGCGCTGCCGGACCTCCCCTCTATTGTCCACCCTGTCCAACGTACTCTAGGCAGCAGGCCTACCAAGTACCTCCTCCTCCTCCTCCTCCTCAAGCAGATCTGACCACACAAACGCTGCTGGCCAAAATGGAGCGTATGGATGAGCAATTTAATAACCTCCAAAAAATGATGGGGGTCAAAGCTGTGCCAGAAATCAGTCTACCGAGTCTGCCAGTATTCCATCTGCCACCCTCTGAGATGCCAGTGTACCGAAAGTACAACGGTACTGGTAACCCCTTCACACATCTGAAGGAGTTCATGTATGAATCCTCTTTCTGGCAGAACGACAAGAGGTCGTTGGCCTTCTTGTTCAGTAGATCTCTAGAGGGACCAGCCCTCGAGTGGTTCTTTTCCCTGGAGCCCTCAGAAGTAGAGGATTACGGTATCGTTTCACGCAAATTTATTCAACGATACCAGGACAGAGTTGCACCCTCCTTGTCTATCACGGACCTCATTGCAGAAAAGATGAAACCTGATGAGGAGTTTGTCAGTTTTGCTGACAGGTGGCGGGGTCTGGCTGAAAAGGTGAAGGATCACTTGTCCGAATCTGAACAAGTGAAAATGTTAATTTCTAATGCCACGCCCCAGTTCAAGCTCGTCCTCTCCTTGAACAATTTGACTAACATGGCAGAGCTCTATGAAAGAGCACAGTACTGCCAGAATGCTTTCAAGGACGCTACATTCTCTAACGTCTTTGATCCTCATAGACCTAGCAGACCTCCGCCTCGGAAGCCTGCAGTGCCGAACTCTTCCAGCACAGGTCCGACTACCGAGGGCACGCTCTCTCATGAGCAAGTGAGCACCATGAACAATAACTCGCCCCAGTTCGTGAGGAGTCAGCAGCAGTACCAGAGGCCACAGCGGCAAGGGTACAGACAGCAGCAGAACTCCCAGTACCAACAGCAGTATCAACGGCCCCAGCAGCCGAATCAGAATCAGAACCAGCAACAGCTACCGCAACAGCCGCAACGGCAACAGCAGTACCAGCAACCCCAGCAACAGCAGTATCAGCAGCAACAACAGCCACAGTACCAGCCGCGCGCACCGCCGGCGTACCACAATGTCCCTCCTCCTGGTGACTACAACCAGCAGAGGAGAACTCCAGGCCCGAAGAGGGCAGAATACCCGGCTCTCCCAGAATCCTTGGCCGATATCTTCAGCGCTTTAATGGCAGCCAATGCCTTAGTTTTGCCAAGGGAAAAGGCCGTCTGGCCTCAAAATGCCGATACGTCCAGATATTGCTACTTCCATAGGCAACCTGGGCATACCATTGACACCTGCTTCCAATTCAGAGATTACATTCATGATCTCAACGAGCAGGACGGCATAGACTGGGAGGAAATGAAGAAATACATAACAGCCCTGAAGGCGAGGAGACCGCAACAGCAGCAACAGCAGCAGCAAGCAAGACCACCAGCACAAGCAGCAGCACCACCCAACATGGGCATAGTGCAGAACCCACTCCCGGAGCACCAGAATCAGAACCAGGTTGCTCCCATTCTAACGAACAGCCAGTCTGAGGCTGGTCGTGGGCAACAATGGAGGATAGAGGACTCTTCCTCTCTCTACTCAACGGGTCACGTTCAAAGTACCGCAGAGCGACTACCACGCCGCACCATCCACATACCCAGACCACAACCCGTCACCATCACCCCTCTACCCACACCCACATACCATTCGCCCGCATCCAATAACCCACTACCACTACCCACCTTCCTTAGACCCATGGCGCCCCGCACTCCTACGCCTCCATCATATACCCCTCCGCAAACTAATAACGCACCCCTTTTACCATCTAGGCCATTATTACGCGTACCATTTCCTACTTCACCCGCTACCACTACCACCTACCTAGATATGCCCCAACCATCCAAACCGTTACTACGCGTACCATTCCCCACTTCGCCAACCACTTACCCATCTACCATCCAACCATCTAGGCCTTTAATCCGCACCGCGCCATCACCACCTAACCCTACGCCATCACCACCTAACCCAACGCCACCACCTACGCATCAACCCTCCGCACCGCTTACGCCACCCAACTCTGCAGTACTCAAGGTGTCACCCGGATTGTCCACGGTCGAGGAACATGCGCTCCGGAGTGGAAGGATTTTCAACAAGGTCTTTCCTCAGTCCACAGTCAGAGACGGTCCATCACAGCCGACTGAGGAAGCCCATAATGAAGAGAGTGCACCAGGCACTCAATATGACTTGTTGAAACATCTGGACAAAACACCGGCACGGATCACTGTACTTGAATTAATTAAAAGGTCCAAGATTCACCAAGAAGCTTTAATGGAATACCTACAGAAGGTGATGGTCAATGAAGACGTTCCGGTAGAGAAAATTGCAGCACTACTAGTTCCTCAGGGGGGTCAGCCCTCAATTACATTTCACACATCAGAACTAGCACCGCCAGCCGCCAGAAGCATGGCTCTGAGCATCACGGTCAATATCTGCAAAAAGGCCGTGGATGCATGCCTGGTTGATACAGGGGCTTCAATTAATGTTTTACCTCCGAAGACCCTGGAGCTATGCGGTGTGCCCAAGGAGAAATGGCTGCCTAGCCCCATCTCAGTTACGGCATATGACAATTCTACCCGTTCCCCTCTGGGAATGGTTTATTTAAAGGTGGAGTTAGGTCCAGTAAGTCATGCAGAGGTCGAATTTCACATTCTAGAAATCGACCCTTCCATAAATGCCATTCTTGGACGTCCTTATATCAAAACTCTTGAGGCGATTCCTTCTACGAATCACCAATGCCTCAAATTCCCTTATAAAGGACGAATTATTAAAGTGACGAGCATGCCGATCCTTGCTGCTGCTCATACATTGAATATTAAATCTGCTGTTTTACCTGGCCGACAACTTTTTCTGTCGGTATTACAGGTCTACCGTCCAGTGGCTGATCCTTTGAAAGCCGCTACCATTTCTCCATACCCATTAAATGCTATCAAAAGGGGGAAGTGCATGAGTACCCCGGGATGGAGAATCATGATGAAGAACGGCTACAAGCCTGGGAAAGGTCTGGGCACACAGTTGCAAGGCAAGACCACTCCTGTCAAAGATCATCGGGCAGGACCTGGAAGCGGTCTGGGCTATAGGCCGAGGAAACTGAAGCAAGACAGGGTTCAGCAAGAAGATGGTCAAGAAATCTTGGAAACAATGTCCACACCACTGAAAGAAGGCCGAGATCCCTTAACATGGACTCTATATACACATTTTGTGAAAGGGCCCATACTTAGTCACGACAACATGGTGGTCATTACTTCCGGTTTTGACTTCCATGACATATATGGGAGGGACTTGGCCAGACATTGTTCCGAACTACTTACGTACCAATCCTTGGAGGCTCTGCGGCCTATGAAGAGGAGGAAATTCCATGACCCTGAATGCGAATGGTACAGGTGGTTCGACCTGAGGGACCTATACATAGCACTGAACAGACTATTCCTGGATCCTGCAGAGCCCAAGTGGCCACCGCAGATTGACGAGCTAATTGAGAGCCCTGGCACAATCTTTGACAAGCGGGTACTGCTGTCCGAACAAACTGACGAAGGGGAGCCAAATGACCCCTATGAAGCTGGTTACACAACAGATCTGCTATGGAGGGGGACATATCCTTCACATGTCTTCATGCTCCATACTCTATTCCGTACACTACTCTTGACCCCGACTTGGTCGCGGGTCATAATTGAAGATATTCCACGGGCTCCGCCCGTCATGATTACTCTGTCCCCTCAGGACTTTATTCCACAACCTCCTCTCGACCTAGAGAGGATGTATGATCTGATCTGGGACATATTGCTATATGATCCCCCTAATCCTCTGGCCTTGGTGCCGCTTCCTCCGTCCGATTCTCCTCCCATTTGTATTCATTCTTGCTTTGTGTTTAATTCTTTCATTGTCCAAAAAAAAACGCCAATTTGGCAACAAATTCTTCCCAAATCATTATCGAGGAAACATCTTACTTGTCCGATTACACCCCATCGCGCGGGTCCGTCGGTCAAGATTCTCTCCTAGATCTACTCTGTCCCTCCCCGCGGGAGGATTCCCCTGTATTTCCTCTTGTATCTCAGGATTTTCATCCTGCTTTATCTTCATTAGGTTATGATAGGCAGTTTAGTGAGGTTAGGGAGTCCAGTTTTAGGCAGGTTAGTCAGTTTAGGAAGTCTAGGAAGCCTAAGGGTAGGCAAATTCCAGAAAGATACCTCTAGGATTTGGCTGATAAATGTTCCTTTTGCTCTTTAATCCCTCAGCTTTTAGAAGATCCAATTCAGATGCCAGAAGATTGTACAGATGATGAGTCAGTCAATGATGGGTACGGGGTATATGAGTTAGTACATGAAAAGGACCCCATTATTGAGGATGAGGAAGATGATGAGGACACAGCTGAGGCGTATGCCAGTGGAGTGAAGAGATTTGATGAACCTTCAGCTGCCGTCGAAGAGCCCACAAAAGAAATAAACTTAGGGACTGAAGACGAACCTAAGGTTGTCCTCGTCAGTAAAAATCTTTCTATAGAGGATGAGAAGGCAATGGTACAAGTGCTTAAGGATTATAAGGACACTTTCGCCTGGAGTTATGAGGATATGCCGGGGTTAGACTCATCTTTAGTTGAACACAGGTTAACATTAAAGGAAGGAGCTAATCCGGTCAAGCAGAAATTAAGGCGATTCCACCCACAAATGGCTCTAAAGATGAAGGAAGAAGTCGATAAATTACACAAAGCCAAATTCATTAGAGTTGTCCTTTATCCACAATGGGTGGCCAATATAGTCCCGGTTATGAAAAAGGATGGGAAGGTCAGAATTTGCATTGACTTCCGCGATCTGAACCGGGCGTGTCCTAAAGATGATTTTCCATTGCCTCATATTGATGTACTCATCGATAACACTGCTGGCTATGAGACGTTATCATTTATGGATGGATTTTCAGGATACAACCAGATTAAGCTGGCAGAAGAGGATCAAGAAAAGACTTCATTCACAACACCTTGGGGAACATATTGTTATGTCGTCATGCCATTTGGATTGAAGAATGCTGGAGCCACTTATCAAAGGGCTATGATGGCAATATTTCATGACATGATGCATATAGATTTGGAAGTGTATGTGGATGACTTATTGGTTAAGTCTAAAACGAAGGCTGAGCACGCCAAAGTTTTGGCAAGGGTATTAAAGAGATCGAGAGAGTATCAGTTGAAGATGAACCCCAAGAAATATGTATTCGGGGTATCTTCAGGGAAATTGCTTGGATTCATTGTCAGCAAACGGGGAATTGAGATCGATCCCAATAAGGCGAAGGCTATCAGAGAAATGCCACCTCCCAAAAACTTGAAAGAGTTAAGAGGATTAATCGGGAGGTTACAATTTATTCGCCGTTTTGTCTCCCAGCACTCACAAAGGTGTAAGCCGTTTTACGAGCTTACCAAGCCAGGAGTCAAATTCAATTGGGACGATAAGTGTCAGGAGGCATTTGATGGATTAAAGGACTATTTGGCAAGTCCTCCTGTTTTGAGACCACCATCTCCAGGCAGACCATTGATACTTTATATTTCAGTCCTGGATGATGCAGTGGGGGCTGTCCTAGCACAAGAAGATGAAGAAGGAAAGGAGAGGGCAGCCTACTATCTCTCTAAACTTCTCAACCCCGCTGAACAGAGATATACGGCGATGGAGAAAACATGTGCAGCATTGGTTTGGGTTGTTCAGAAATTAAAGCATTATTTTCTGGCCCATGAAGTCCACCTCATCGCTAGGATGAATCCGATTAAGTTCCTTCTGGAGAAATCTGTTCTTACTGATAGGTTAGCGCGATGGCAAAGCTTTCTATCTCAATTCGATATTATTTACATTCAACAGAAAGCAATCAAGGGCTATGCCATAGCAGAACATCTCGCTCATCATCCCCTTCCTCGATTTGATCCAGTACGATCAGAGTTTCCGGATGAGGAACTGATGTCCGTAAATCAAATCAGAGATGATTTGTGGACTCTGCATTTTGACGGAGCTCTGAATTCTCATGGAAAGGGTATCGGAATCGTTCTGTTATCACCTGAAGGTGTCACCATTCCACAAGCCTTTCAGCTTGACTTTCCAGTCACCAACAACATAGCTGAATACGAGGCACTTCTTGCTGGTCTCGAGGCTGCTCATTTTCATGGTGCCACCAAACTCAGGATTGTAGGTGATAGCCAATTAATTCTTCGCCAAGTGCTGACCAAGTATCGAACTCTTGATCCCAAGCTTAAGCCATATCAAGAACTTACTTCTGCTTACTCAAAGCTTTTCACAAAATTGATCTTTGTCAATGTCCCTAGAAATCAAAACATCTTAGCTGACGCTCTAGCTTCACTTGCATCTTCCCTTGATTTTCCTATCAGCAAACAAACTGAATCGATCATAGTTCATAGGCGTCTTTCACCCGCCGTGAAAGATCCTTCATTTCTTAGAACTAAGGAGAAGTTGCTGAAGAAATTCAAAGATGGAAGTATCGTGGAGAAAAGAGAAATCATGTTGATAGAGCTGTTAGAAGAGATGGATGATGAACAGAAGCCATGGTATCATGAAATTGCAAAATATTGTGAAGATCAATCGTATCCTGAAGAAGCTACAACTGAGGAGAAAAGAGCTATCAGGAGAGTTGCTCAACGATACACCCTAGTTGGGGGAGCATTGTATAAGAGAGGTTTTGATGGAGTTCTTCTGAGATGTTTAGACGAAGATGAGCTTTGGAAGGTTATGGAAGGAGCTCATAGTGGAGTTTGTGGTGGCCATGTCAATGGACAGATGCTAGCAAAGAAGATCCTTAGACAAGGATTTTATTGGCCAACCATGGAAGAAGACTGTGTAGGATATGTCCGTAGGTGTGCCAAGTGTCAACTTCACGCCGACAAAATTCATTCTCCTGCATCTTCACTCCATCCTGTTTCTTCCCCATGGCCTTTCTCCATGTGGGCTTTCGACATTATTGGACCTCTTGGTAACCCAGATTCCGGCATCAAGCAAAAATCTTTCTTTCTCACGGCAACGGAATACTTCACCAAGTGGGCAGAAGCTGAAGCATACGTGGAGATCAAAGCATCAACCGTCTGCAAATTCATCATGAAGAACATCATCACAAGATTCGGGATTCCAAGCACCATCGTCACCGACAATGGACCGCAGTTCGTGTCACAGGAATTGAAGGACCTCTGCAACAGGTATAAAATTGCATTGCATCATTCATCTCCTTATTATCCGCAAGGCAATGGCCAAGCAGAGGCAACTAATAAGACTTTGATAAAAATTATCAAAAAGACGTGTAAATCTAACAAATTCGCAGATTGGCCAGAAAAATTGGTTGAGGCTCTATGGGCCTACCGAACTTCAATCCGCACGCCTACTGGGCAAACTCCTTATTCCTTAACATTTGGAATGGAGGCGGTAATTCCATATGAGATCCTTATACCGTCATTAAGAGTACAATTGAACAAGGAATTCTCCATTGATGAACATCGTTCAGCACTTCTTGCTCAATTGGAACTCTTAGACGAGAAAAGATGGTCAGCTGCTAATCATGCAAAAGTTTATCAAAACAGATTAGCACGTTTTTATCAAAAGAAAGTCATTGAACGAAAGTTCAAAGTCGGTGAAATGGTTGTTAAAAGAATTTTTGTAAAACCTGGTGGTCCGCGTTCTAAGCTCCAACCCAACTGGGAAGGACCTTATGTTGTATCGCACGCTTATCCTGGTAATGCTTATCGTTTGGTTAATGCAGATGGAGAAGAGCTAAATCATCCTTGGAATGGTTTACATCTTAAGAAATACTACCCTTAGGTTAAAGAGTTGATTAGTATGGTACAAAGACCAGTGGAATCAGAAAATTTATAAACTCAAATTTCTTTGTTAGTCTGAATAATTAACTTCAAACCCATTACTGCACACACTGATACGTTTGATTCGTGAGTAACAAGAGATGCCAAGTCCTTAAGAATATCAAAAGCTTGACTAAGAGTATAAAGTACAAATCATTCTTTTAAAATAAAATTCTGTTTTACACTCGGCCCATGATGTCGGAACGAGGCTTAAAATAGACTACCAAGAATACCCGCCATCTTAGTAGGAGGCCGTCATAAAAAAATGGGGGAGATCCGTTCCAAAGCAAAGCAAAGAAAGAAAAGAATAGAAAAGCAAAAGCAAGGCAAAAAGCCAAATTCAAAATCAAAAGGCCATTACACTACAAACGTTACATCAAGGCCATGAAATGAAACAAAAGGGAACGCAAGGTCGATAAATACCCCGAAAAGAAAATGACCGAACCCCAACAGATATTAGGGTTGGAAAGGGACACCTTTTTAGGTCTCCGGAACCTTCTCATGGGCTTTCTAAATCTATTTTTCTTTTCTTTCCAAAGAGGTGTACTTCAAGCTTAAGGAATGGCTTAGATTGACTAAGGGTCAAATCATCAAATGGGATCACGAATGGAAACACAAGTTCAAACACGATGGGTTTTAAGTTAAGTTGTTAAAGAACAATTTGGAAATTAAGTTAATAAATGAATATGATCTTTTGATCTAAGTACCATACTGGTCTTTTAGTCAAAAAAAATGTATATGTTAAAAATTCAAAAAAAATGTATATGTTAAAAATTCAAAAAAAATTGCATATGCCAAAAAAATTGCATATGTCAAAAATTCAAAAAATGCATATGTCAAAAATTCAAAAAAAATTGTATATGTCAAAAATTCAAAAAAAATTGCATAGTCAAAAATTCAAAAAAATATATACATTTTTCAAAATTCAAAAAAAATATACATCTCAAAACCCAAACAAAATGAATATTTCAAAACCACAAAAATATTTCAATTAGCATTTGCTTGTGGCATTTAGTGTGTTTCATTCATTTTATTTTCAGTGAGCATCTGTTTGCTTGTATGTTGTATTTTGCTTAAGTCTGATTATTCTTATTACCTTTGTTAATAAAGGCTATGCCCCTTGACCCTTCTACCAAGGATAGGATCAAGTAGTCGGTTACTTAACCAGGCAAGGGGCTAAGCCTGAATAGATGTTTAACCTGTTTGTTCAAGTCATATACAGGACACAAGGCTTGAAGAGAGTTGGAATTCGGTTTGAAAACAACCAGAACCTGTTTCTGTGGGTAAAAGGCGTCTAGGATACCTGACGCGTTTCAACACTGAATGGCGTCTTTGCGACACGACGCGTTTCAATAATTCTGTGATTTATCCGAAATTCTGTGATTTTTGGTGTTTAAATTGAATATTTATTTGGAATTACTAACGATTTTGATTGCAAGAAATTCAAGTAAAGCTGGAAATATCGAGAAAATCCCATTGTGGAATTCAAGTCCCGACCGTGGCTAAAAGGACGGTTATTTCTATCCTTGTATTATTCCATGTAATTATTTTGCATTTGCATTACTATATGTTAAATATTTATTAGATTATATCAAGGACCTTGTGTTTTTGATGAAACTGGAATTTGAGTTCCCCTACAAAAAAAAACAGTGATAATTCCAGAGAATTCTTAATCGCACGGATAGGCCGTTGGATTGTTAATTAGTGAGGACGATGGTTCCACTTTTGTGAAACGGTGCGTGGATAAACGAGCTTCGACTTAGCACTGAATTACAAGAATTGGTATCTTGACTCATTAATGACAATTTAACAATATTATCCTTGATTAATTTATATTTTATTTAACTTTATATTTTTCTTTTAGCCCAGCATGCATCATGTAGGACTTTGAAATCATTGTAATAAAGATTAATTACTGATTAAGTTTCAGACCATTAATCAAATAATTTCAACATGATATGAAATATTCCATTCCGAATTGAGTATCTTGATTATCTTTGAGGTTCGCTTGAAGATATCCTTGGAATTCTATCCTTGATTGGATTCTTTATCCGATATTCTTGTTTTCTTTTAAGATCCATCATGGCTGTAGCACGTCCACATTGGCTGGCAAATGCTCCCCATGATGAAACCTGCAGTGTCTACGACCTGGGGTACTTCCCACTCCGAGGAGGTTGATCGACCTTATTTTATTTCCTTGTCTACCTCATCCAGAAAGGATTAATTCCATTGATTTCTTTGAGCTATCTTCGTTGATGATTTCGAGAAAAATTCCAGTCATGTGATGTTAAGAGCGTGTCTCATCACACCTTGGCATCACCTTTTCAGTACATTCCATTCCATTTCACTCCCTTGCAAAGACGATGCCAAGGTGAGGCAGCTGTAGACACGCTAATTTTGACGTCATTTTGAGTAAATTTCATATCATATAATAATACCTCATAATAATATAATTAATCATTAATTATCTTTTATTAATTTTTTTAAGTGTCGGGTTTAACAGATGTGTTTAAGTTAATCAATTGAATTGATTTTAGCTCAAATTTGAGTTAAAATATGAAGAATTCTAAAAGACGTCGACCTACGTGGACGCCATTTAGAGTTTATTCCTGTTTTAACGATTAAATTTGAATTTTAATTAATTAATTTATTAACTAAAAGGCGTCTGGGAATGTCGACGCGTTTTAAGTTTCCTAAATGGTTTTAACTTCTCCTCCGGATGTTTATCCTTATCTTAATTAGTGTAAAAGACGTCTACACAGGTAGACGCTTTTTACCTAATAAAGATAAAGATAAGTTTTCCCGGATATTTATCCTTATCTTAATTAATCTGAAAGGCGTCAGCATAGGTGGACGCGTTTTAGATAATTACAGATAAAGATGAATTAATCAGTAATTATCTGTCGGTTAAGATGGATAAATTCGGAGTTTTCAAATGTTAATCGCGAACGCAAGAAATGCCTATAAATACCCTGCATGTTGAAAAAAGAAGAGAGAACAGAATTGAATTGAGTTGAGCCATAGCATTATAGTGAGTTGAAGATCGAAGTAACAACGTCGTAACGCTGGAGCGCTGCCATTTCCAGAAGTCGGCGTCCCTTTCAAGATCTTCATCCTTTCAAAGCTTCAACCGATTGGGCATAAGTTTTTTATTACCGCATTCATTTCATTAGTTTTATTTTTCATTCACTTCATGCAAACACACACCACAGCATAATCTTTCAAAACCTACTTAATCTAAGGGGTTTCAAAGCCATTAAAAAAGTGAGTTTGCTGTTTTAAATATGCTTAAAATCATGATTAGTTCAGATACTACTTCTATTTAAATTCTCATCATAGTTCTTCATTCTGTTTCTGTCTCTGCTGCACTCAACAACAACAAGAGATCAAAAAGGGGAAATCAAGCATAACTTCTGGACGATCCTCAACCTCAAACTCAACAGCAAGAACAAAAGAACAAAGAAAGGGCTCTCTTTCTTCAGCCGGCTGAGGAACGGGAACCAAGGACTCAATCTTCCGCGTTTGAAAGGTAGGCGATCATATTCTCTTTTGAAACTTTTTAGTTAAAAGTTTCTGGCGATCACTGCACTTTAGTTGCTGTTTTAATAGGTTAGTTTACACTAAACAACATAGATATTTCATGTTAATCACACGGTCATTCTAAGCACCTACAGTGAGATTTGCCACGATGATGACCGGAAGAGTGTGGTCATGGCCTAAGAAGGCATACTTGAGAGACTCAGGTAATGGTTTGAGTTCAAGTGCAGGAGGGTCCTCTAAAGATGGTAGAGCGGTCTCAGATTGTAATGTTGGTAAAGGTTCCACCTTAGGCCATGGTGTTAATGGGTTGTGAGAATCTTTTAGGGCATTGGCTTCCTCCAAAATGTCATGAGTGAGCACCGAATTCTATTCAACCAAATTATCTAAGATATCAATGGTGTGGCACTCTTCTTCGTGATTCGGATATTGGGATGCTTTGAAGACATTGATCTTGACCTTTTGCCCCCCAAAGGATATATCTATCATACCAGTTTCATTATTAATATTAGCTTTGGCGGTGGCTAAGAATGGAGGTTCTAGGATAATTGGGGTGTGAATGCATTCCTCAGGTGAGGCCATATCCATAATGAGAAAATCTACGGGAAAGTAGAAATCATGGACTTTTACAATAACATCCTCAATAAGTCCCCGTGGAATTTTTACAGATCTATCTGCTAACTGCAAGACGATGGATGTGGGCTTCAATTCCCAACATCAAATTATTCATAAATAGTGGTTGGCAGTAGGTTTACACTAGCACCTAAATCCAATAGTGCTCTATTAAATGTGACTCCACCTATGTCACATGAGATCAAAGGTACGCCAGGATACTCCAGCTTCTTGGGCAGATGGTTCACCAAAATTGCACTTACGTCTTCCGAGAGTCTAACCTTTTCGGGAGCCAATCTAGATTCCCTTCTCAGTATGCACAATTCCTTAAGAAACTTGGCATAAGCTGGCACTTGCTTAATAGCATCAAGGAGTGGAATATTGATCTGAACTTGTTTGAAGAGTTCCATCAACTCCTCATTTTAGGCCAGTTTCTTCTTTGTATTGGGCTTGGATAGTAAAGCATTTGGAAAAGGTACCCTTGGTTGATATGAACTTGGAATTTCATCTATCTTTCCTTTTCTTTTCGGATCCTCCCCACACTTTTCCATATTGGGTTCAGCCTCACTCTCACTTTTGACCTCATTAGGTCCATTAGTGGAACTTTCTGCCACCTCCCTATCCTTCTGTGGGTTCTCCAAACTTTTCCCACTCCTAAGGGCCGAAATAGCTTTAGCATTCTCAAATTGCAGCCCTTTAGGTTGTGATAATGGGCCAGGTTAAGGTAAAAGGCCCAATTGAGGTGGAAAACCTGGAGCCTGATTCCTCGGATTGGCAATAGGTTGACTAGGAAGTTGGCCCATTTCCCTCCTCATAGTTGCCTCAACTAATTGCCCCATTTGACTCTCCAACATAGAAATAGATTGTTGTTGGGTCAAGATAAGTTGTTGGAGCTGTGTGAATTTGTCAACAAAGTTGGGCTAAGGAGGTTCTTGGCAAGTGGGTGGAGGAGGATATTGGGTTGATTGTCCTGATTGGAAGGATTGATAGTGGGCCGGTTGAGAGAATTAGCCTGCGGTCCGCTAGCATACGAATTCTTGTAGAAGTTGGGCTGATGTTGAAAGGAATTCTATGGCTTTTGGGCTTGATGTATGGGAGGATTGGACATTTGTAACAGAGCTTGTTGATTCTTCCAAGAGAAATTAGGATGGTTTCTCTAGCCGGGGTTAGAAGTGTTAGAAAATGGATCATTACCGGGCCTGGAGAAACCCTAGGTAGCCTGAACTTGTTCTTGAATGAACGGTGGGAGTTGGGCCACAGTTGGGCATTCAATCACTTGATGGGCCGGACTTGCGCACAAGGCACACATGTCATGGGAGGTGGAAGATGAGCCCTCATATGGACTAGATGGTGTTGGGTAGGTAGATTCTTGTTTGTTTAAGGCCAAGAGTTGATCCAACTTTTGGGCCAAAATGTCTACCTTATCCAATTTCTGATTGATCAAGTTGATGTCCATTTGGGATTCGGATTCTCTATGAGTCTTAAGTTCATACATCTCGGCCCGTTTGGATGGCCCAACAGCCTTCTCATAAGATGAAAGAGAGGCGTGATTGATGGAATTATCACTAAGCATTTCAAATAAATCATAGGCCTCGTCTTCACTCTTCATCATAAATGCCCCTCCACAAGAGGCATCCACTATTTGTCTGAATTGTTTAGACAATCTTTCATAGAATATTTAGACAATTTGCCATTTTGATAGCCCATGATGAGGGCATTTCCGAAGCAATTCTTTTAATCTCTCTCAAGATTCATGAATTAGTTCTCCGGGAGTTTGGGTAAAACCCATGATGGCCCTTCTCATGGTGTTGGTTTGCCCTATGGGATAGAACTTTTTGAGAAATTCTTGTTGCATTTCTTCCCATGTCCTAATGGGCCTTCCTATAGTCCCCAACCAATATTTAGCTTTAATCATAAATGAAAAGGGAAATAGGGTCAACTTAAAGGCATCATTGGTGAAATTATGGATTTTCACTGTAGAACAGATCTCTAGAAATTCATCCAGACGCTTATAAGGATCTTCATTAGTATTCCCATAAAAAGATGAGAGCATCTAAATGGTACTTGATTTAATCTCATATTGATTGGCCGGATTCTAAGGAAGGTGAATGTAAGATGAAGGTTGATATTGATTTAGAATGAAATAGTTCTTCATTTGCTTCGGGGGATCATGATTCTCGGCCATTTGATCTTGAGGTCGGTTTCTTTAATGAATAATTCTCTCGATTTCAGCAATTAGTCTTAGAAGGTTAGGACTTTGAGATCTCCTACCTTGCATACACTGGGACGAAGAGATTGAAGAAGGAATTGAATTTTATTTTTCTTTCACTTTTTTTTTATGCAAACAAATTAACAAATAATATTAACCTAATGACCTAAGGTTGCCTAGACTTCTATGTGAATTTTCTCACAAGGTGAATGGGGTCCACCTCAAGGTACAAGTACAATCAGTCAACAGCCAGGAAAGAGGTGGGGCAGTGGGAGGCCCCCCCTACTTTCGTAGGAACCTATTTAAAGAACCACTTTCCCGCTTAGGTGTTTGCCTTTTTAAACTCTAGTCTAGACACCGTTGCTAAAAATGGAGGCAACTCGAAATTTAAACCGTTCATAGTGTGAACCCTAGAGTCCCTTTCGACTTGCTTTTATTAGATTTAGGAAATGACAATGCAAGGAAGGGTGATGAAATCCCTACCTTATGTGGTTAAAGGTATTGCCCTTAGAAGTCTTTTTGAATGCAATGCAATGCAACAGTCAAATCAAAACAAGGGGTTTTGATGCAATCATGAATGACTTACTATAATTGAAACACATACCTTTCTCCCGCAGTCTTTAACAAGAAATGAGAATTGCTATGAAAGAAAACTAATTCATACTTTCCTAAAATGATGAATGTCTGGCATGGATGGTTTCTAATATTGGAATGATGATTTTTAAATTTGAATTTGAAACTTTCTCCCTCCTTTTTCTTTTAATTAATGGAAACCTATCTAAATTAGAAACAATAGAAAAGAAAACTAACTGAGAAAAAGAAATAAAGAAAAATGGCAATGGAAGAGTTGGAACACACTAACCAATAGTTTTGCTTTCCCCTTTTTTTTCTTCAATGCACCTACAAAAATAAGAAAAAGAAGGTGAGATAAATAATAATTACACTAAATCCAAAATAATTAAAATTAAAAATATAATTCTTCGGTAATAGTGCCAAAAATTGATCACTCGAAATTATGTGTCCTTAAGCATATTTGAATGTCAATCTTAAAATTTCAATTTCCACATATAATTATTTGAAAAATAGCTAGTAGTGAGATTAGGTTGAATCCACTGGGAAATGGATTTTTAAAGTTGAAAAATTTAAAATTTTAGAGGAAAAACAGAGAAGAAAGAAGAGCAAGTATGATGATTTGATGGATAACAATTGAAACTAACCGGACTTACTATGAACTCACAAAAGGAGCATCCCTAAATGAGCATAATCAGATGATCTACTGAACTAAGACTACCTCTAAAACACTAATTAGAAGCAGAATATAAAGTTTGAGTAGTGTCAACAGAAGAAAAAATAAAAGTTGTAGAACAAAAGAGGGAGAAAAGATAACTTTTTTCAAAGGAGCTACTGTCATTAATTAATAGAACTATATGAAATTTTACAGAGACATTTAAAATAGATAAATAACATAAATTTTATACGAAAACATTTACAGAAAATATTCAAAATATGGTGTAACATAGAGAACTAAAAAATTAGAGAAAGAGAAGATGGAGAGAGAAAACTGGTGTTTGCAGTCGTCGTAGCCCTTCGTGCGGATCCTTAGCAACCCTGGACTCTTTCCAGTGGTTAGTTGTAGTACCTCAAGTCCACCTCTTGCCCCTGACAGTCGCTGGTTTGAGAGAGATGTAGATAGAGAGAGAACGAAAGAGAGAGAGAGGGGGGGCTACTACAGTACACGGGTACTGTAGTTGCTACAGTACCCACGGGTACTATAGCAGAGAGAGGGAGAAAGTGAGAGAGAGGGAAAGAAGGCAAGAGGGAGAAGAAGGAAAAACAAAGGGAGAGAGAGAAGAAGGAAAGGAGATTCTTTTAAAAAGGGAAGGTATTTTCAAAAAGAGGAAATGAGGGAACAAAGAGGCGGCAGCTATTCCAAGGCTCTTTCTTGAGTAGAAATTCGGACAACCTTTAGAGAGTAGTCAATGACCATTTTACCCATGCTCCATTAATTCTTCTAAAAAAAAGTAGTTTCTTTTGCTGAGATTTAAACCTTGGACTTCCCATAAATCTCCAAAGACTTAACGACTGCACCACATCGTCTTCATATCCTATTTAGATAAAAATAAATGTAAATTAAGATATTATCATGAATAAAATTACATTTATGTTGAAATAAATTTATTTATTATCTCAGTTTTACTAAGAAAACTACAAATATACTACACTCCGTTATTCACATGAAATGATAATGTTTTTAACTCAAAATTTGACAAAATTGGTACCGTTGGAATCAGTGCAAAATTATCTATAATTTCATGTAGTTTTAAATATAAAATCATGAATATAGTGCATGTATTTGTTCTTTTAATGATAAAAAATATCAACTTATCATGTAGTATCTATTCTAATTAAATAAACCAACATGCAACTAAACTAAAATAACTCACTTTTTGTTTGATTCTTTAAACCTCTAGCATGGACATGGGTTTGAAAAAGATGAAGTGGGTGTGTGTGTATGGAGTGATGTGACGAAAAATTATTCAAAACAGTGATCAAAACATGCAAAAACTATGAAGAAACTATTGAAAACACAAATAAAAACTGAGAAGATTGGTTGGTTGGATGGCCCCTTCAAAGCTTTGGTCCTCTCAAGCTTCAATGGAGGAAGAGAATGAAGAAAATGAGCCTTTGGGTTGCTATCCACGTTTTCCTCTTTAACAGCCTTCAAAACACCTTGAAAGAACTTGAAAACCACCAATTGCCAACATTTTTCAAAAGCTAAAGGATGTTATATTTATAAGCAGCCTTAATTAGGGTTGTTTTGCCTTCAAAGGGGCTCTCCCACGCATCCGGACTTTCCTTAGATGAGCATAGAAGGAGTTAGAAATCCTTCAAACCTTTGGAACCAGATTATCTCGGCCAAATCATATTTATCAAGAAACTCATAAATCGCGTCGCTCCGACAGGACGCCTTTCAACCAATTAAAGTGCAGAAAATAGAAATAAAATATGGAAAGAAAATCGAAAAAAATTAGAAAACCTAAATCGCATTGCCTATCAGAGACGTGCTTTAGAAAATTAGAAAATTAATTCGAATTTAAAATCATAAATCCAAACGGATTAGGACCTAAATAGCGTCGTCCATAAATGACGCTATTAAGTTTAATCTATCTAAGTTTAGCAATTTAATTCCGAACTAATTTCTACTAGAAATCTAAATGGCATCGGCCGTAAACAACGTGATTAAACGAATTTCGATAAAAATCAATAAAAATTAATTAATGATTAAACATCAGATCATTCTGAGACATTATAATTATGACATGAAATTTACTCAATATGACGTAAAAATTAGCGTGTCTACAAATGTTCGATGTAGACACGCTAATTTTGACATCATATTAAGTAAATTTCATGTCACTATAATAAGGCCCTAGAATGGTCTGATGTTTAATCATTAATTAAGTGTTATTGATTTTCTCTCGAAATTTATTGAATCACGTCGCTAATTCGCGACGCCATTTGGATTCGTAACAGAAATCAATTTAGAATTTAAATTAGTAAATTTAAAAGGATTTCACTGAATAGCGTCGCCTAAGGACGACGCCATTTAGGTCCTAATACGCCTAGGTTTACGATTTTTAATTCTAGTTAATTTCCTAAATTATCTAAAGCACGTTGCGTATACACAACGCCTTTTAAGTTTCCTAATTGTCTTCTATTTCCTTTTCCGGATTTATTTCTATTTTGGTTACATTAATGAACTAAAAGGCGTCCCCCTTGAACGACGCATTTTAAGAGTTTCCTGATAAGCATGCTTTGGCCGAGATAGTCTGGTTCCAGAGGTTGGAAGGCTTTCCAATTCCCTTCATGATTGTCCAAGGCAAGTCCGAGCTGCAGGAAAGTCCCTTTGAAGGCCAAAATATCTTAGAAGCACTTCTTATAAATACATGTGAACATTGACTTTTGAAAAAGGTTGGCAATTGATAATTTTGAAGCTTGAAGCAAGGTGTTTGAAGGTCATCAAGGAGAAAAGCGTGGATAGCAAGAGGAGTTCTTGTTTTTTCATCATTTTCCTCTATTAAACCTCAAGAAGACTAAGGCTTTCAAGGGGCTAAACCAACCATCTTTTTTTTCTAATTTCTTTCTAGTTTCTTTTTCATATGATTCTTCATTGCATCAACTCACCACATATACCGACTTCATAATTTCCAAACCTATACCTCCTTTAGGGGTTTAAAAGAAAACCACAAAGCGAATTCTTTTAGTTTAGTTGCATATTTAGATTTTTAGTTAGAATAAATACTATGCTATTTTAGTTCTAATCGTAGTTTTCTCGTTTGTTTGATTTTTCACAAGGTACAAAAGAAGAACAAGTGTAAATAAAGAGAATGCTCTTTTCTTTCAGCCGACCGGAAGAGAGGAACAAAAGAACCCCACATTCTCCCTATTTGCAAGGTTAGTAAGTGATCACTTTTCCTTTGAAACCCTCGGTTTCTGGCGATCACAATTCTTTCATATTGTTAATCATAGTAAACATATGATAACATGATGAACACACACTCTTTTTGAGCACTACAGCTTTTTGGCGATCACGGTGTGACTTGTCTTGCCGTTTCTGTTTATTTTACTCTTGTTACTCCCATTGGGCATCTACGGTGCACCGCTTGTGTCCTTCGGGCACGTTTGATGGTTTGTTGGTTGGTTATTTAATTTTATCCCCACATGCATCTCGTGCACACCCCCTTGTGGCAAAATTTTACCCTCCCTTGATTGCCTGGAGAAGTGGTATTAGAAAGTGTGTTTTGTTCAGATTGATATCCATGATGTTGCATGATTAGTCTATATGTTCAAACTGTCACCGCATGAATAGTTGATCTCTTAGTTATCTTGTTATTTGGAGAGGAGATTACCCTTAGTTCTATTATTTGCTTGTTGCTTTTGGGACCTAAAGCGCGTCTTTCTGGAACGATGCTTTTTCTTAAGCGCGTCGCCCAACTGAGACGTGATTTAGTGCCCCCTTTATTTCTCCTGCTGCCCGAGCCGCTGTGAACAGGAGGGATTATTGTCTTGAATAGCATCTGTGAACAACGACGCAATTCAAGCTCTTCTCCTTGTTGGTCACTAACACTCGGGTCATTGATCTTCCTGCTACCTATATTTATTTATTCTACATTAGAGGCCATCCAGGCCACAGGTCATTTGCATCGTGGCTCATCCCCCTCCTATAGGAACACTTCTCTTGGCATCCTCACCTCTCTCTGACTGGGTCGGTTCCTCGGTCAGACTAGAGTGGTTGGTGTTAAGACCTCCGTAAGTCCCCAAAAGCAAGGAATTCTTCTTTGTTCATTGGGCCAGTTGTACCATTTGAAGTCCCGGGTAGTTGTTCACACCATTGTAAGTGAAACCGTAGAGCATAACGGTGGAAATTGAATTGAAACTAGGATCCTATCCATTGAGAGAATTTGAGTTTAAAAATTCAATTAATCCAACAAGTAACTTTCAAAACAACGTAACCATCCACTTGGTTGTTAATCTGTGCAAACTTGATTAAAATAATTGTCATCTCAACACAATGATGCTACGTTCAAGTAGAACTGTTGGCATGGTTGCCTTTGAACAAGAAGATCCGGTCGAGTACGAGGGAGATACTTATGCCCCTTAAGTTCATGGTGCATCTTTTTTTGAGGATGAAAGGGACGCCTATATCTCTGATTATTCCGACCAATTCCAAACTCTTCATGCGGGAGATGCTCATGCCTCTCAATTTCAGGATAATTCGATCTATGGTCAATATCACCCGGATTTGGGCGATCATTAACGTGTTCATGTCATCTCCAATCCTACCTTTGAAAGATCCCAAGACCAAGCTGGGCCCTTTGCCGATCATCTTTTTGATCTCGCTACCCTCATGGGAGCTCTATCTAATCATGTGGATCCTCGTCAATTTAACGCCATCCAATCCATTCTAAAAGGGAAAGCTCCTCTGCATCCTTCCGAGCCAACTCCTATGGTTCACCCTTCTTCTTATCAAGCTCCTACCCAGGCCATGGAAGGTCTTCATATTTCCACTCCGCGGTATTAGTATTAGATGGTCTCAAAGCCAATCCGATACTATGTACTTATTCAGATTATTAAAAAATGGCAATAATTCATTGTGTGTAATTAATCCGATCTCTGTTTATCGTCTCACGATGAAGTCCATGAACATGTGCAACAGTCTTCGGATTATGATGAGATCATAATTACGGGACCGAAGACTTATAAACACATGTTCTTAGTTGTTCCTAGTCATAGGATGTTTGAGATAGGACATCGAACATCCAGATAGACTAGTATAGGTTACTTCAGCTCATATGATGAGGGTGACTGATCCCATAAGTCACTTGTGTGGAGACACTATGCTGTACCTATAGGTGCTCATTGGTGAATGAGTTCACTGAACTGATCCGACTATGAATCGCTGGATGGTAATCACCTTACTATTAACCAGCTCGATTCATTTGTCACGGTTGCGTGGATGATCCTTGAACCTGAGACTCCAAAGATATCTTGTTGGTAGGTTTCTGAACTTTGACCTTGACTAACGAATCCCTAACCATGGGTTATCAATAAGTCAAGCGATCGGGTTCAGAGAAATGCCCTCGAAGGTAATTGTGTGTTCAATACGGGATCATCCGCTCTCGGTAGTTTGAGAGAGAATGTTCCGGGAATGATGCGCTTAAAGTCCTTGGCCAGGGCGGACTCTGTAATCGATAAGGAGTTATCGAATTCAGATTAACGGCATCTGATTCAAGTGAATCGACTAAATAGGGTTTAACAGTAAACCATGCCTTAGGTCGATTCGGGAACATTGCACGGATGAAGGATTATATCCGCGTGCTAACCGATGACAGAAAGGTTCCAATAGAGGGTTGCGATAACCCCAGTGCCATCCAGGATCACGCGATGTTGCTTGGCATCCAACGTGATCGGCAGTCCGTCCGAATTTATTGTGGGACATTAAATTCGGCTGATTAATTGAATATGAGGATATTAATTAATTTAGTGGGTCAGTAAAGGGTTATTGGACTTAATGGGCTATTACCTGGACTGGTATTTGGTCTTAGAGGGTCACACACAAATGGTTTTCAAGTCTATGGATAATCCGACAGGATTTCGGATAAGTCTGGGTTTTTATGAAAAATCGCAAACTGACTTATTATAAAGGAACAAATTCTACGTCGGGGGCCAGCAACCCTGACCTAGCCGTCGTTCTTTTTCTCTTTCTCTCTCTCTCTCTTCTGGGCGTGCGGTTCCCAACTGCTCCGCCTTCCGTCTGACGGGGGATTCAAAATCCGCATGTCGCGGCGGATTACGCGCAGCCAGACGGGATCTACGAACGCCGCAGCGAGCGAGGAAACGAGGACGATCCATCACGAGGAGAACCGCGTGGATACTGCTAGAGGTCGGGCATCTGGGCGACTTGCGGCATCGCTCCGACAGAACCGGAAAACGAACGCGGATTCGAATCTGCGCAAGGTAAATCTGATTTACTCCGGTATTGTTTTGTTCATCGAAACGGGATGGATCCGATCCCGAATATTTTATTCCGCTGCGTTTTTCGGTCGGATCCCGACACAGCGATCCCAATACACAGCACAGAAGTCCTCAACAATCTGGTTCACGTCATCCTGTTAGGCCACAAACCCCAATTTATCAGAATGCTTTCGAGCACAGTGGGAATGCCGCCAGTTCACAACCTCACTGTCCCCGCATCCCTACTTATTCGCGGAGGTAGTCTTTTCAACAGCCACCACCTCCACCAGCAGATCCTACCACCCAACTCTTACTGAGCAAATTGTCCCAAATGGATGAACGGTTCAGGAATCTTGAAAAGAATATGGATAGCAAGGCGGCTCCTGAATTCTCTGTCCTTGATTTGCCAGTATTCCATCTTTTACCTTATGAAATGCCAGTCTACAAAAGGTACAACAGCACAGGCAACCCTTTCCTTCACATCAAAGAATTTCTGTATGAATCATCATTCTGGAAGCATGATAAAAAAGCGCTGGCATTCCTCTTCAGAAGATCATTGGAGGGATCGGGCTTGGAGTGGTTCTTCTCTTTAGACCCAAGTGAGGTAGAGAACTTTGACATAGTGTCAATGAGATTCCTGCAAAGATACAAGGACAGGGTGGCACCTACCTTGTCTATTACTGACTTATTCAATGAAAATATGAAGCCAGATGAAGGCTTCATAGTGTTCGCCGATAGGTGGCGAGGGATGGCTAAAAAGATAAGAGATCATTTGTCCGAACAAGAACTGGTAAATATGATGGTTGCCAACGCCACCCCACAGTACAAGCTAGTGCTGACACTGCATAACTTGACTACCATAGAAGATATGTATGAAAGAGAGTGTTATGCTCAGAATGCGTTCAAAGACTCCACCTTTGCTAGTGTTTTCGATCCTCATTGACCCAATAGACCTCCACCTAGGAAGTCTATTATCCCCAATTCTTCCTCTATGGGTCCAACTACCGAGGTACATTGTCTCATGAGCAGGTCAGTATAATGAACAATAATCCACCCCAGTTTATGAGGAATCAGTAACAATATCAGTCACCGAGGCCTCAAAACCAACAGGGTTACAGGCCTCCTACTCAGCAGCTTTAGTTAGCACCGCAACATCCCCTCCAGCAAGTATACAATCCACCTAGGCGGTAGTCGAATTACACTCATGTTCCTCCTCCTAATGACTATACATAGCAGAGGAAACCTCCTAGCCCCAGAAGGTCGGTATAACCCCAATTACCAGAATCCCTCACGAATATATTCAATGCCCTTATGGCAGCCAATGCCTTAGTATTGCCAAAAGAAAGAGCTGTTTGGCCACCAAATGTTGACATGTCCTGTTACTGTGTGTTCCATCGTCAATCGGGATACACAATAGATGCTGGCTTTCACTTTCGGGATTACATTCACGACCTCAGTGATTAAGGAGGGATTGATTGGGAAGAGATGAATAAGTACATAGCCGCCTTGAAGACGAAAAGGCCACAGCAATAGCAACAACAACAACTACAGCTACAGCCACCACAGCAGCAACAGTTAGCCCAAAGGGCCCCGGTACAACAAGCAGCACCACAAAATATGGGCATAGTACAGAACCCGCTGCCAGAACACCAACATCAAAACGAGATTGCCCCCATCCTAACAAACAGCCAGTCTAAGGCTAGTAGAGGGCAACAGTGGAAGGAAGAGGATTCTTCCTCTATCTATTCAATAGGTCATGTATCAAGCACTGTTGAACAACCGCCTCGCCGCATCCTCCGCATACCCAAACTACAACCCATTACCATTAACCCCGTTACACCCTCCACCACCGTATCTTCGCCAAACAACCCTCTGCAAACCAACTATACACCCCTCATGCCATCTAAGCCACTACTCCGCATACCCTTCCCCACATCACCTACAACAACCATCCACCCCGGTACCATACAACCCTCTAAACCGCTCATTCGTAGTACTGTAGGGATTGAGGTTTCGAATTCAGTTATGGGGTCAGTTTCGGTGTCGGATCTCTTGGTTTGGGCCCTTGTGGAGCTGGGGCATAAGTTCTTTATCGCGTCGAGCTTGCTAGATGCGGTTCAAACGGCGTCCTGTTAGGGGGACGCGTTTTAGAGTGTGCCACGTGGGCGCCACGTGGGCCAGTTTCGGACCGCGAGAGTACGGCCCCGGTCTTGTTGTCTGAATGGTGTCGGTATTGGGCGACACGTTTTAGCTAGTTTCGGTTTAACGCCACGAACCCTCCCTCCTTTCCCTCATTTCTCTCATCTTCCTCTCTCTCCTCCCTCTCTCCGATCCCTTCGCTCTCCCTTCCCGCTTCTCCTTCCTTTCCTCTCCCTCCACTCCATTAACCCCCCCCAACTTCCACCACTACCACCACCATTTCCTCCGCGGCGTATTGCTCTCCGGACGGCGGCCGACATCCCGGTAGAGTAACGGCGTCCACGGCGGTACCGGCAGCGGCTTGTGGTGTGGCGGTTCGGAGGCTTGAAGCTCGGAGGAGTTCATGTAACCGGTAGGGTGACGATCTCCGTTGTGTTTTGATTAAAACCGTATTTTTCCTGCTTTGGAGCATGTTTAGGGGATCTTTAGGGTGAAAATGGTCATTTTTTAAATTGGGGAATGGTAGGCTTTAACGGGTATTTTGATTCTCCTCCTCCTTCCCAATTTGGTACATTTTTATGCGAATTGAGGGAAGAATTTCCACTTTTTGTACTCGGAAGGTTGGGGGAAACCTATTCGCGAATGCTAAATGGCGTCTTGCGACAGCGACGCCATTCTAAATGGCGGCTACCTCCCAAGACGCTATTTAGCCCAGTTCATCCCGAGCCCTGATTCTGTTTCTATCGTGAATGGCGACTAGGGACAGCGACGCCTTTTAAAAGGTGACTACCTTGCACGACACGATTTAGGCCATCTTCTGAGGCCGATTTTTACGTGAACCAGTTTAGGAGTCTTGAATAACGTCGGCCACGAGCGACGCGATTCAAGATAGAACTTCATTAATCCATATAATTAACACGTGTTTACATTGTTAGATAGTTTGGTTAAAATGCATGCTTAAAAACATACTTTGAGGTCGAGTTTTTTTAAGTGATCGGATCGCACTGTGACATGTTTTGTGTGATCGTGGACCTAGAGTGACAGTAGTTAGCGCTTAGGCACCCTATGTCGGTGTGGGAGTAACACGGCGCCAGTGTGGGAGTGGTGGGGTGACGCCTAGAGAGAGAGTCACCTGGTGTATCCCGAGGTATAGCTAGTACCGGTGTGGGAGTGGTACATTCGGAGTGTCACTCATGCTGGGGGAAGCAGAACCACCTAGAGCCGGTCAGGTCGGAGTAGCCAGCGCGCTATCCCAGGGGTTACTGTTTGTTCTCAGTAGGTCGGTGTTTTTCGCGTTCGGCCGCGTGGTTTGCGTGTTTAGCCGAGACGCTGGTTGTGGACTCCGTAGTGGAGTGGTTTCAGAGTTGTGTTTACTGCTTTATTTATTTAAATTGCCTATATTCGTGTTGTTGCACTTGTGGGTGCGTGAGTGGGTGGTGAGGATCGAAGGATCCCTACTGAGTCCATTTCGATGAGACTTACCCCTTGCGGTTTTCAGGTGAGGGTTCCAGGCAGGCATAGCGTGGAGGGTGTTGTCTCGGGTTGCATGCCAACAGCCACTGTTCCAGGGTATGCCCCGATATAGTTGTTATTTTCCTTTCTGGCCTGTACGTTTAATTATTTCTTTTCAGTTCGAATATGTAATTATTTGCTGAGTCAAGTTGAATTGTAATAATTTTTAAGTCCTATACTTCCTTTAGAATTCAATGTGATGTGGATGTTTAGCTTAGCTTATCATTTATTTCCTAGACTTATCGAAATCCTGGTTTGGCTCCAAATTTTAATGATTCGATACCCATTTAGTAATCGGATCCCCAATTATAGGGTGGCAGGTCGTTACATGCACAGTACCTCCACCAAATAACCCATCGCCTTCACCTATTTATCTCCACCCACTACCCTCCAAACCACTCATCTGAGTCCCCTTACCTCCATCAGACAACCCACCAACACCCCCTTACCAAACCATTACACCTTCCAAACCACTCCTCAACACAGCAGTGCTAAAGATAATGCCTGTCGCTTCCATCATTGAAGAACATGCTCTCCGAAGTGGCCGAATATTTAACAAGGTGTTCCCCCAATCTACGGTGCGAGATGGCCCATCACAGCCGATAGAAGAAGTCCAGAATGAAGAAAGTATACTTGCTACTCACTATGACTTGTTGAAACAGCTGGATAGAACACCGACACGTATTTCCATATTATAGTTGATCAAGAGATCCAAGATTCATCAGGAAGGCCTAATGGATTACCTACAACGGGTAATGGTCAGCGAAGATGTGCTAGTGGAAAAGATCACCGCATTGTTGGTACCCCAAGGGGATCAGCCCTCTATATCCTTCCATATTTCTGAACTGGGACCGCTAGCAGCAAGGAGCATGGCATTAAGTATAACTATCAACATATGTAAAAAGGCTGTGGATACATGTTTAGTAGATACCGGGGCATCTATCAATGTGTTGCCACCAAGAACTCTCAAACTCTGTGGAGTCCCAAAAGAAAAATGGTTGCCTTCTCCCATTTCTGTCACAACCTATGATAACGCTACCCGTTCCCCTCTGGGTATGGTCTATTTGAAGGTAGAGTTAGGCCATGCTTGCCATGCTGAAGTTGAATTTCATATTCTCGAGATCGATCCTTCACTGAAAGGCATACTCAGTCGTCCTTATATCAAATCACTTGAGGCAATTCCTAGTGTCTCCACACAAGTGACTTATGGGATCAGGCACCCTCATCACATGAGTTGAAGAAACCTATACTAGTCTATCCAGATGTTTGATGTCCATCTCAAACATCCTCCGACTGTGAACAATTAAGAACATGTGTTTATAAGTCTTCGGTCCCGTAATTATGATCTCATCATAATCCGAAGATTGTTGCACATGTTCATGGACTTCATCGTAATATGATAAACATAGATCGAACTAATTACACATAATGAATTAATGCCATTATGGATAGACTCTGTATCAGATAAAGAGTTATCTGATATAGATTAGCGGCATTTGATTCAAGTGAATTGACCGGCTAGGGTTTAACAGTAAACCATATCCTAGGTTGACTCGAGAACATTGCATGGATGAAGGACTATATCCGTGCGGTAACCGATGACGGAAAAGTTCCCATAGTGAGTTGCAAAAATCTCAATGCCTTCTGGGATTACGCGGTGTTGCTCTGCACCGAACGTGATCGGAATCCCGTCCGAATTTATTGTGGGATATTAAATTCGGCTGATTAATTAATATAAGGATATTAATTAATTCAGTGGGTCCGTAAAGAGTTACTGTACTTAATGGGTCATTAACTAGACTGGTATTTGGGCCTTCAGGGTCACACACAAAAGGTTTTCAAGTCGATGGATATTTTGACGAGGTTTCAAATAAGTGTGGATTTTTCTAAAAAACCGCAAAACCACTTCTTATAAAGTACTGCTGCTTGGACGGGGGCCAGCAACTCTGACGTAGCTGCTGCCCCCCCTCTCTCTCTCTCTCCTGGGTGCTCCCCTTCTATGGCCAGCCCCCCTTGAAGACTCAACTCCGACTCCCGCCTGCTCTGCTTCCCGTCTAAGGGGAATTTTGAATCCATATGTCACGGAGGATCATGCGCAGCCAGACGAGATCTACAGACGCTGCACCGAGCGAGGAAGCAAAGACGATCCATCGAGAGGAAGACTGTATGGATACCACTAGCGGCCGGGCACCTGCATGGCTTACGGCATCACACTGTTGGAACTGGACGAACGCTGATTCGAATCCGCGTAAGGTGAAAAATTATTTTCACAATCCGTTTTATTTCTTCTAAATGGCATGGATCCGAAATTTTATTTTTTGCTGTGTTTTATTTAGATCCGACATAGCGAACCCAACAGTGGTATCAGAGTAAGGTTCTACTGTGTTCTTCGCCGTTTCGGTCACCAGATTGACGTTTTTATAATTTATTCCATGCTTGTTAATGATTTTAATTGCTTGAACCTTGTTCATTAGATGAACACGGTTAATTAATAGTTATTTACTGCATTAAAATCGGAATTTATGTATGTGTTTTTGTGCTCTTCGTCCGATGAAGAACGGGTGCGAATTGGTGTCTTCACGAGCATACCAAAGGTTGGGGATGGCTCGCTGGCGCACTGGATCCCCCCGTGGGGGTTCACCAGCCAGCAGTCACCTGGTCGGCGCCGGAGAAGGCCGCTAGCTGGCCCCTTCTCCTCCTCCATTTTCTTGCAAGTTCGGGTGGGGGGGGTGGCTCGAGTATTGAGGAAACCGCACGTAGAGTGTGTTTTGGGGGGAGACCGCCTGCAACCAGGGGTCACCGGCACCGTCGTCGGTGCCTCTGGCCGCCCGGCGACCACCCACGGGGTAGGGCACCGCCGGCCGGTGCCTGCGGGGCAGGCCGCCGATTGCGATGCGCCACCCCCTTCATCCTGCACACAGCTAGGGTTTCGTAGTTGTGTCGGGTGAAGGGGGCCGGGCTGGCCACTAGGACGGGCTAGCCTGAGCCAGCCTGGCACCTGACCCGGGCCAGGCCCGCCCCTTAGGGCGGGTTTGGGCCTAAGCCAAGCGCCGATTGGGTTCAGCCCAGGGACCGGACCGGGCCCAACCCCCCTAGCCCGTTTTGACCCCCTTTGACTTGCCCCATTAACCCCCTATTTCCCCAATTTTGCTGCCCTTTTAAGTGTTATTTAAAATAGAATTAATTTTATATTTGAAATATGATTTTAAAATTAAATTAAGTTCTGTTTTATACTAATTAAAGGCCAGCAAATAGATTTATTTATTATGGGGATGTTTAACAAATTGTTATATTTTTGTTGTTAAATAATTTATTAATCTAATTGTTAGATTATGTGATGTTAAAGATAGTTAATTTTAATGTTAAATTAATTTCTTTAATTTCAAAATATTTAGCTTGCATGGAATATTATAAATATTCTAATTTGATGTTTTTGCACATATGATGTGATGTGATTGCTTTTTTAAATATGATTTAAATTAACATATTTATTCAAAATAAAAACTTTTAAAAAAATCAAATTTATCTAAATTTTGTTTGGTCCTTAGTTTTAGAGGTCGGCCACTGATGCCCAACCTTGGTGCCAAAATAGAGGGAGAAGGGGTAAAAGTGGGGCATTGTAATCTTTTTACCATGTAGAGTTAAAAGTTAACCATGCTCGTCACCTTCCTCCCTTAGACTCACTGATGGGATGTTACGGAAGAGGTAATTTTTCAACCATTTACATGTAGTAGGATTATTAATAATATCACAAAAATAAGATGATCAAAAGTGTAATTAACTTTCTAATAAGGTTGTAATTAACCCTAATTTTAATACAACAAGGACATATGAAAAACCACGATCCTAAATTTGTGTGGATAAATTTCTATAACAACTCAAAAAAGAGTGTATATTAGGGGGGCACTTTTGTCTATTTATAGAGTGCGTATCTTTAAAAATAACATGACAAAAATTTAAAAGAAAATAGTAATAAATTAAGGTCAAAAAAAATCTCTCTCTCTGCTTTGGATAATTTTGTTTCGAAGTGTTAGTCAGCACAGCTGCACGGCACAAAATGAACACCATGTGAATACGTAATCGAGACTTTGTAACAAAGAAAAAAAGATATTTTTGGCAAATAGAACCCTAAGAATCTTGCATACACAAAAACACCTCCATGCGTTATGCCTACGTATAAAAAGTTTCCAAACCTTTTTCTATTTTGAAATGAAGTTTAATTTGCTCATGATAGGAGTGAGGGTACAAATTATTGTAATTTGTATCTTACAATAATTTTCTATGTAAATGAGATTTGTTACATTGATATTTTTTAAAATCTTCAAAAGTCAAGTCCATAACCAGCAGTCGCAACACGTGCTACGATGGAATTGAAATTCTATGCGGTTGGTGGGTTCTTGGAAACATAGTTTGAAAGGAACAAGTCCACACAACCAGCAGTCTACACATACTAGGACAGAATGGAAATTATATGCGGTTGGTGGGTTCTTCGAAACATAGTTTGAAAGAAACAAGTCCACACAACCACCAGCCAACACATCGTAGGATAGACTTGAAATTATATGCGGTTGGTGGGTTCTTGGAAACATTGTTTGAAAGAAACAAGTCCACACAACCAGCAGTCTACACATACTAGGACAGAATTGAAATTAAATGGGGTTGGTGGGTTCTTCGAAACATAGTTTGAAAGAAACAAGTCCACACAACCACCAGCCAACACATCGTAGGATAGACTTGAAATTATATGCGGTTGGTGGGTTCTTGGAAACATTGTTTGAAAGAAACAAGTCCACACAACCAGCAGTCTACACATCATAGGATAGAATTAAATTTATATGCGGTTGGCGGGTTCTTGCAAACATAGTTTGAAAGCAACGGTAGACCTATAACTGAGACAACGAAAGGAGCAGATGGCGATCTTACTTCCGTCTAGTAGAGAGCGGACCATTTCTTTATTTATTTTTTTAATTTTAAAAAAAAAATTATACATCCAATCAAAAATCAGGTAATACAATGGTAGGTTACGGCCTCGTCCGACCGGACCCTCTCAGCCACATTTTAGTTGTGTAGCCACCGCAGTTAGGTGTGACGTACCATACTAGTGAGTTCCGACGCAAGGAGCCTGACTTAGCAATGGCGGGACGGCATGCTAGGTGCGAGGAGATTCTTGGAGGAAGCCGTCCCCGTTCCTTTATTGTAGGCTATGTCATCCCACCTAGCCGTAGGCAACTCTCACAAGTGGTTGTCTTCTCTCCTAGTATGCGTAGGGTTGGGCGCATAGTTTGTATACTTCAAAAAAGGCAGAAAATTGGTACTCCTTGTCCGTGCGCATCTCCTGCAAGACGGCGGTGACCTTGAACACCAATTGGCCCGTGAAGCAAGATGTGCATTGAGGGATACCTTGAACACGTAGGCTAAATATCCGCCACAATCTAGCCATCTACTCAACCGAATTGAGGAGCAATTCATAAGCAGACAAGGCATGTAGAAGATCTACCGGAGCACGAGATGCAGGGCACAGTGCTTATTCGTTGGGATATGCTAGAGCGCCATTCTTCAAGGAGTTGGCGGTGCTTGTCTAGGAGCGATGTAAGGAGGTGGATGTGTGGAGGTATTGATGAAGCCGGTGTGTGGAAGTTTTGTGACCACACAGGAGATCTCAAATCCGGTTGCGACCGAGTAGATTTAGGCAAAGCTGGACCGTCAAGTCTTTTAAAGCCGAAGTAAGAGTCTTATCGTGCAGTATAGCAGTAAAGCCCAAACCGTTCTCCATACAGAAGTTGCGAAGGAGGAGTGCCGAGTAGGCAGCCTTGAAGGTGTTCAAGGTTGATGTACTGGAGCGAAGCTTGCAGTGGGTGTTAGTCTTAGACGGCCTATAAGCCAATCTGACTATATAAATCTCGTTTATTTTTAAAATTTAGTGATATTATTTCATTATGAATAATTCGTTTTAATTATCGTCCCATAATGAAGTCTGTGGATATGTGCGATAGTGATCAAATTATGATGATCATACTAATGAGTCTGATCACTTAAACACACATATTCTTAACAGTTCCTAGTCAAAGAATATCCGAAAAAGACATCGGATATCCAATTAGACTAGTATAGATTACTCCTGCCCATATGATGAGGATGACTGATCTCATAGTCACTTGTGTGGAGATACTAAGACGAATCTGTACGTGTTCATTAGAGAATGAGTTTACTGAATTAATCCGACTGAATGGCTAGATGGTATAGTACTTCATTGTCAACCAGCTTGATCCTATTATCGCAGTTGCGTGGATGGTCTTTGGATCTGAGATACCAAGGATACCTTGTCGGTGGACCTCTATGCTTTGACCCTAGTTTACTGATCTCTATCCATGGGATTCTAAACAGCCAAGAATCGGGTACAACATAATACTGTCGAAGGGAGTTGAATGCCAATAAGGAATCATTCGCTCTCGGTACTTAGAGAGAGAATTCTCTATGAAGGATATACAGGAGTCCCTGGTCAGGGTGGACGATAATATTGGGAAAGGAGTTTTCTGATATTATAAGGCAACATCCGATCCATGTAAATCGACCGGTTAGGGTTTGAAGATACACCATACCCTGAGTTGACTCGAGAGCATTATGTGAATGAAGGATTATATCCGCGCAGTAACTATTGACGGGAAGGTTCCAAAAGTGGGTTGCTTAAACCCCAATACCTTCCGGGTTCACGCGGTGTTGCTTGGCCCCCAACGTGATCAAAGGCCCAACCAAATTGAATGTGCGACATTGATTCAATCAATTAATTAATTAATATGAGTTAGGAACATCTCACCGCTCCCTAATAACAGACACTCTCTTCCTAGGTGCCATCTAATCGCATACAATCACAAAAATAAAAATAAAAATTATAATTATAATCCCAAAACCTACACTACCGTCGTGCATGTACGGGATAATTTAATTATTTGCCGAAATTACAATATTTAACATACTGAGTCTTTTCGATGAGGCTCACCCCTACGGTTTTCAAGTGAGGGTTCTAAGCAATCGTAGCGAGGAGAGTGTTGCTTTGGGTCGCGCGCCAGCAGCCGTTGTTCCGGGGTATGCTCCGATGAAGTTGTTATTTTATTTTCTGGCCTGTATGCTTAATTATTTCTTTTCAGTTGGAGTATATAATTATTTGCTATGTTGAGTCGCATTGTAATAATTTTAATTCTTGCCCTTCCTTTTTAATTCAATACGATGTGAATGTTTAGTTTAGTTTATTATTTATTTTCCAGACTTATCTAGATCCTAATTTGACTCCAAATTAATGATTCGGTACCCATTTGGTAATCGGATCCCCTGTTATAGGGTGACGGGTCGTTACAGAAAGGGAAGGGGGGCACCGGATGGATCAGAGGGGAGAGGGAGGAGAGAGGGAGAAATTGAGAGAATGAGGGAAAAGATGGAGGATTCGCGGGGTCAAACCGAAATTAACTAAAACGCGTTGTCCAAGGTCGACGCCAATCAAATGACAAGACGGGTACTCTGAATGGCGTCGTCCATTCAAGATGTCGTTCAGACGATAAGACCGGGGCCGTACTCCCGCGGCCCAACACCAGCCCACGTGGTGTCCACGTGGCACAACCTAAAATGCGTCCACCCAATCGGACGCCGTTTGAACCACGTCGAGCTTGATACAAGCCCCATCCCCATAAGAGCCCAAACCAAGGGATCCGACCCCGAAACTGACCCGATAACCAGATTTGAAACCTCAATCCTTACAATTTAAATAAATAAAGCAGTAAACACAACTCCCATATTTTGATATAAAACACATGCATTCATAACAGTAACATGCACGATTCTGAAACCACTCCACCACGGAGTCCACAACTAGCGTCTCGACTAAACACACAAACCACGCGGCCAAACGCGGAAAACACCGACCCGCTGAGACCAAACAGCAACCCCTCGGATAGCACACTAGCTACTCCGGCCTGACCGGCTCTAGGTGGTTCTGCTTCCCCCAACACGAGTGACACTCCGAATGTACCACTCCCATACCGGTACTAGTTATACCCCAAGGTACACTAGGTGACCCTCCCTCTAGGCGTCACCCCACCACTCCCACATTGACGTCGTGTCACTCCCACATCGACACATAGTGCCTAAACGCTAACAACTGTCACTCTAGGTCTATGATCGCAAAAAACACGTCACAGTGCGATCCGATCACGTAGAAATCCTCGACTTCAAAGTATGGTTTTAAGCATGCATTTTAACCAAGCTATCTAACAATGTAAACACGTGTTAATTGCATGGATTAATGAAGTTCTGTCTTGAATATCGTCGCCCGTGGCCGACGTTATTCAAGACTCTTAAACTGGTTCATACGAGAACTAGCCTCAGAATGGCCTAAAATGCGTCGTGCAAGGTAGTCACCTTTTAAAAGGCGACGTTGTCCCTAGTCGCCTAATCACGACAGAAACAAAATCAGGCCTCGGGTTGATCCGAACTAAATCGCGTCGTTCAAAGGAGTCGCCATTTAAATGGCGTCGCTGTCCCTGGACGCCATTCAATATAGAGACAGAGTCCGTTATTTGGGATAAATCGTGTCGTGGGTGGAAGCTGCCTTTTAAATGGCGTCGCTATCTCCACACGCCATTTAACCCTCACAGACAGGTTCTCCTCCGGCTTCCTCCAAGTTACAAAACAGGATTTCTCCCCCAATTCGCACAAAAAACGTCACAAAATAGAGAAGGTGGATGAGAATCCAAATACCCGTTAAAATCCCACCATTCCTCATTTTGTGAAATTAGCATTTTCACCCCAAAAATCTCCTAAACATGCTTGAAAGCGGGAAAACATGGTTTTATTCGAAACACAACGGAGATCGTCACCCAACCGGTTACTTGAACTTTTCCTTGCTCCTAGCCGCCGTACCGCCACGCCACGAACTGCCGTGGACGTCGTTACTACACCAGGACGTCGGCCACCGTCTGGAGAGCAATACGCCGCAGAGGAAATGGTGGTGGTAGTGGTGGAAGTTAGGGGGGGGGGGGGGGGGGGTTGATGGAGTGGAGGGAGAGGAGGAAAGGGGAGAGGAAAGGAAGGAGAAGGGGAAGGGGACGTCGGGGGTTCGGAGAGAAAGAGGAGGAGAGAGAAAGAAGTGGAGATAATGAGGGAAAGGTGGGAGGGTTCGCGGGGTCAAACTGAAACTAACTAAAACGCGTCGTCCAAGACCGACGCCAATCAGATGACAAGACGGGGTCGTATACTGACATATCAGGGCCATACTCTGAATGGTGTCGTCCATTCAAGACACCATTCAGATGATAAGACCGGGGCCATACTCCCGCAGCCCAAAATCAGCCTACGTGGTGCCCACGTGACACAATCTAAAATGCGTCCCCCCAACCGAACGCTGTTTGAACCGCGTCGAGCCACAAAGGCCAAAAACTAAGGGGTCCGACATCGAAACTGACCCAATAATCGGATCCGAAATCTCAATCCTTACATATTTGCTTGAAGTTACTGATAGATTTTTAGTGCAGGAAGGTTTCAAGACAAGAAAGATGAAATTTCAAAATGAGGTCCTACTGTGGGAGTTTCACTGAGTCCTTACCGTGACTAAAAAGATGGTTATCTCTACCCTTGTATTATCTCTTGTAATTGATTTGCATCATTAGTATTACTATATAATAAATATTTATTAGAGAATATCAATGATCTTGTGGTTTTGATGAAATTGGAATTTAAGCTCTCTTTTAACAAAAATAGTGATAATTTCAGAGAATTCTTAACCACACGGATAGGCCGTTAGATGGTTAATTGATAGGGACGATGTTTCCACTTTTGTAAGACAGTGCGTGGACAAATAAGTTTTGGCTTAGCACTGAATTGCAAAGAACTGGTGTCTTAACTCATCAATGACAATTTAACAATATTATCCTTGATTAATTTATATTTTATTTTATTTTAATATTTCTTTTAGCCCAACAAACATCATGTAGGATTTTGAAATCACTATGATAAGAATTAATTATTGATTGAATTTCAGACCATTGATCAAATAAATCCCAACATGATATAGAATATTCCACTCTGAATTGAGTATCTCAATTATCCTTGAAATCTTCTTGAAGACATCCTTGGAATTCTATCCGTTCTTAGATTCTTTATCCCAAATATTTCTTGTTTCCTTTTAAGATCCACCATAGTTGTAGCACGTCCACATTGGCTGGTAATCGCTCGTCATGATGAAACCTGCAAGGTTTGTGACCTAGGGTACTTCCCCTTGTGGAGGTTGATCGTCCTTATTTTATTTCCTTTGTCTCCATCATCTAGACATAATTGATTCCATTGATCTCTGTGAGTCATCTTCATTGATCTTTTTGAAAAAGATTCTCATCATATGATGTTAAGAGCGTGTCTCATCACACATTGACATCACATTTTCAGTATCTTTCATTCCATTTAACTCCCTTACAAAGTCAATATCAAGGTGGGATAGTTGTAGACATATTAATTTTGACGTCATATTGAGTAAATTTCATGTCATAATTATAATGCCCCAAAATGATCTGATGTTTAATCATTAATTATTTTGTATTTATTTTTATCGAAATTCGTTTAATCACATCGCCTACGGCCGACGCCATTTAGATTTCTAGCAGAAATCAGTTCGAAATTAAATTACTAAATTTAGATAGATTAAACTTAATAGCATCGTTTATAGACGACGCTATTTAGGTCTTAATCCGTTTGGATTTTCGATTTTAAATTCGAATTAATTTTCTAATTATCTAAAGCACGTCTCTGATAGGTGACGCGATTTAAGTTTCCTAATCTTTTTCGATTTTCTTTCCAGATTTTATTTATATTTCTGCACTTTAATTGGTTGAAAGGCGTCCCGTCAGAGTGACGCGATTTATGAATTTCCTGATAAATATAATTTGGCCAAGATAATCTGGTTTCAAAGGTTGGAAGGATTTCTAACTCCTTCTATGCTCATCCAAGGTAAGTCCGGATGCGTGGAAGAGCCCTTTTGAAGGCCAAACAACTCTAATTAAGGCTTCTTATAAATATAACACCCTTAAGCCTTTGAAAATAGTTGGCAATTGGTGGTTTTAAAGTTCTTTCAAGGTGTTTTGAAGGCTTCCAACCAACCAATCCTCTTAGTTTTTATTAGTATTTTCAATAGTTTCTTCATAGTTTTTGCATGTTTTGATCACTGTTTTGCATAGTTTTTCATCACATAACTCCATACACATACACACACACTTCATCTTCTCTAAAACTATGTCCATGCTAGGGGTTTAAACAATCAAACAAAAAGTGAGTTATTTTAGTTTAGTTGCATGTCGGTTTATTTAATTAGAATAGATACTACTACCATCATAGCTCTAATATTTTCTATCTTTGTTTAATCTCTTTTTTGCAAAGTTTGAAGAATTTGAAGAAAAGGAGAAAAGCTTGAAGAAGGAAGAAAAGCACAACAACAAAAATAAAATACAAAAAAACAACAGTAAATAAAAAGAAGGGCTCTTATCTTTCGGCCGGCCGAAAGAGAGGAACAAAGATCCACATCTTCCCAGTTGCAAGGTTAGTAGCGATCAACTTCTCTTTTGAAACCATTGGTTTCTGACGATTACGATTTTTAATTAATTTGTTTATTATTCTTATGAACATGATATTTATGATATTCACACACCATATTTGAGTACTACAACAGTGTTGCCAACGGCCTGTCGGCAAGCTCAGCCTAAATTGACAAAACCACCACCTACCAAGGCTAATTGATCCCAACTAAAGAAGCAAATCGATTACTGCCTAACTACCTAACCGATTTCTACCTAGGCTGCTCAATCAACTACCACTGATGCAACTAATCGGATCAACAAGCTTCAATCGATTACTGGGCCTGGTAAGAAGGACATAATAGAAGGTTTCTTTCCTTGAGAAGTTAAGTGAGAGAAAGAGGGTGAAGAATTCTCTTCCTTGAAAAGGGAAGGAATTAAGTTTAGTGGGGGAGGGTATGAGGTGGATTAATGGAGTGGGGGAGTTGAAAAGTTTGTGATGGAGGGTTGGGATTATTAGATGGATTTGGATGGATGGGAAGGACTGATTCTAGACGGTTTGCGGGAGAAAACAACGAGGTGAGGTTAATGTGGAGGGAGGTGAGGGGTTGGGGCTAAATTAATGCAGGTGGTTTGAATGGAGTGGAAGGAGAAAAATGGAGGGAAAGAGAGGGGGTCCAGATTGGTTAGTTAGAGGAGAAAGAGGAAAGAAAAAAGGTAATGAGGCTTCTTACCCCCAAGGCTTCTCACTTTGTGCCTAGGCTTCACACCTAAAGGGACTCTTATCAAACTAAAGAGGCTTTTCTCTCATTACTTCATGCCAAAAGATACAAAGAGGAGGCCACTATTTATTGGGAAGTGGCAAACCTCTACATCTCTAGTACAATAATGCCCTCACTCTAGACTCGAATTATCCAAACAAACCTAGATAAGAGTTAAAGACAAACATGTCCTCAACTGAGACTCAAGAAATTATAAAATTACATAATCAAAGTATCATGAGCTAAGACTCGAGGAAATAGAAAATACGTAAGCAAATAAAGAAAAATGTATCTCAACTGTTCAAATCATCTCCAAGCTATAGTGTGGATGTCGGGTGCCCCCACCATCTCCTCGTACCATCTCTTCATGCCTTTGTAAACACGTGATCCCCACTTACAATATAAATATATAGATTACTATAAGCACACAGGCACTTGGGGGATGACATTCAACAAAAGGTCTGACCTCCTGCTCATAGTTGCTCCAAAGGCCTCGCTCATGTCCAAGTCACTACCTTCACTAGCACTAGGGAGCTCCCAGTCAAAGTGGTAAAGCAACTGTGCCAGTGGGAGCTCCATGCTAGCCAAGCCAAATGTCATCCCCGGGCAGATCCTCCTGCCAGCCCCGAATGGAATGTACTCTAAATGGGCTCCTCTGAAGTCAACATCCTTGACAGTATCATTGAACCTTTCCGGGACAAAGCTCTCAGCATCGTCCCAATAGGAAGGGTCCCTCCCCATTGCCCATACGTTCACCATGACCCTCGTCTTCCTAGGTATGTCATATCCCTGCACCTTACATGCCTCCCTAGCCTCTCTCGGGAGCAACAGAGGGATGGGCGTGTGCAGCCTTAGAGTCTCCTTGATCACTAGTTTTAGGTACCGTAGTGTGGAGATGTCCTCCTCCATTACTTTCTCCTTTCCTTTCAAGACTTCCCTCACCTCTGCCTGTGCTTTTTTCATCACGCTAGGGTTCTTCATCAACTCTGACATCACCCACTGCATGGTGGAAGACGAGGTCTCGCTCCCTGCTACGAACAAATCCTAGGAAAGTCGTGCATAACATGTAAGAATATAGAGATGGGATTCTGTCAATGTATTATTGAAGGGAACTTCAACACTGCAGAGAGAGGTATTTTACAAAAAGTATTTGGCTTGAAATTTTTTAACTTCGGGTGAAAGAGATTTTGTTCAAATAGTGGGTCCCTCCTTTGTACTATTGGAGTCCCCTCCAACAACACCCACAAAAACCCAACTCATGAATACATACATATCCAGAGTAAAATTTAGATATGGCCTCATTTAGCAGTTGGTGCAGCCGAACTGTATCCAAGTAAAAGTTGTCAAATGAAATCAAATGGCTGACCAAAAGAAAGTGGAAGTCCTCCCACACGCCTACGGCAGCCCTAAATCAAGGGAGCCCAAGTGTTAAATCAAGACACTCCAATTACAGATTTAATGCCCAACGTAACTTTTTGCCCAACGAGACGATTTCGCCTTTGCGCACAGGTTCTCCCCTGTATGGGGACCGTTTCGCACGGGTGAAACCGATTCACTTCTTCCTCTGTTCCTACTATTTCTTTCTTTATTTTCTTTTTTTATCTCTTGGATCGTGATCCAAGATCCTTTGATGATGTGTGGCATGGGCTCACTCCATGTATCCGTCCCATTGCAGCATTTCTTTCTTCCATACCGTCTGACCATACGACTGGTACGGACGGACTGGATCCTATAGCAGCATTTATCTCTCTCAAATTATGTATAATAGTACATTGTAGGATTCTTTTGTATATATATACTCTTGTACGTTATGGTATTTAATATGTATTCGCTGGACTCTCACATATTACTATGAATATCTTTCACATTCTCAAAAAATGTTGCGGTTATACTCTCTCATTAAATGTTGTGAATTCTAATAGAATTTGCCAAAAAAGTTACAAAATTTGGTATACATACTCCTAAATTCGTCATAATTTTACATATATATATATATATATACATAAATATTCAAATAAAATTTCTCATAAAATTATATATATATATACATAAATATTCGTCATAAAATTATATATATATATATACATAATTTCACGTGAAAATTTCTCATTTTTATTTTAAAAAATAAAATTTATTATAAACTTTAAAATATTCAAATACCAACCTTTAAATTGTTTTCCATTTGTTTTGATTCAATTTTTATCGCTAGATCAACTAAATCAACTAGTCCAATCATGTTCGTCGTTGTTTTGGATTAAAATTGAAATTCTAAGGGGTGAGATCGACTCTATAAGAGCTAAGCTTATGTGTTTCCCATTTTTTGACTACTTTATTATATTTTTAGATGTTTACTTTTTATATATATTCAATCAAATAACTCTCATAAATTGTCAAGATCAAACGGTAAAAATTAAAATCTCGGAGATGAGATCGTCGATGTCAACATCTTCAGAGAAGATAATTGAATATTTTAAATATTTATAAAACATATATGTATATTACATAATAATGAGGTGATATATATATATATATATATATATATATATATATATTTTATTTTTTTATTTTTTTCATATTTCTCGTACTTGTAAGGTCACTTACCAAGAGGAGGGCTTTGATGTGGTCAGCTGTGAGTGTGACCTGGAACTCACCGGCCTCCTGCAGCCGGAGGAGTACGTCGAGCAGGTTCATCTCCTCGGGCTGTTCATCGCCAGCCTCCCTAGCAGCCTGCATCCTCGCCCTGCTATCCTCCAAGATGCCGACGAGGATCTCGTCGACCTCGTCGTGGTACTTGTGCAGCTTAGAGCTCAACCCGCCCACCATAGACGCCAATCTTGACGATGGGAAGTAATCGGCCAGGTTGAAAGCTCCCCCCACGGCGACCATCTCTCGCATCAGCGGTATGAATCTCCTCTGGTCGTCGCATTTTATCCCCAGAATAGCCCGCGAGGTGATGTCGTTTGTGAGAGAATACAGCTTCTGGGTGAGATTGATGAGCCCAGTGGCAGTGGAGATGGAGCGGAGGAGGTAGCTCGCCTCTTCCTCCCTGATCCTGCGGAAGGACTGGACGCGCTTGGGGCTCAGCAGCTCCATGACGCAGAGCTTCCTAAGCTGCCTCCAGTAGTCTCCGTAAGGGGACATGGCCATGCTTTTGCCTTCGTAGCTGACAATATGTGGGGCAAGCAGCTGCGGCCGGCTGGCGAAGTTGGCGTCCTGCGTCTTAAGGATCTCCTGGGCCGCCTCCACCGACGAGATGACGACCGTGGAGACCTCGCCGAGCTTGAGGTGCATGACGGGGCCGTACCTTGTGGCCAGGTCCGTCAAGGTGCGGTGGGGAAGTGACGTACCCAGCAGGTGGTGCATGCTGCCTACGATGGGCAACTGCCATGGCCCCGGCGGCAAGCGTGAAGCTGCGGTCTGGTCTCTGTACCAACTGCGCAAGAGGAGAAGGAAGGTGAGAAGCGGAAGAAGGTACCAGAGTTCCATTAGTTGATAGGCTGAGATGAGAAGAGGTATTAATAGCTCGTGTGACTGCAGCGGCTGCATGGACTCCTTAAATAGAAATTAGAAGGGGCTTTGGCACAAGAGCATTGGACTGGGAATCTTACTAAACAGTATAGATCACATCTGAACAAAGACTGGGTCCCCATCTCTCTCAAGTCCTGAGGTGGACCAAACTTATTGATCGGGGGGGCCAGAAGATTCGCAGAAAATTTCCTTATGCGTCGCAAATGTTCATTTCAGCATTAACAGAGTGATGTCCACCTGACCTCATTATTGAGCGGACCCGAGCTCTTTCCTCGTAGGTGATCCTCACTGATGAGGCAGAATCCGATTCGGCCCATTAAAACAAGTCCAAATCCAGTTCAGTCCAGCAGCAGCACTACAAGGCCCTCAGGGAGCCTTCGGCCTGTTAGCGGCCCAACCGCCCTCGGCC
Organism: Zantedeschia hybrid cultivar; assembly: GCA_030544215.1. NCBI lineage: Eukaryota > Viridiplantae > Streptophyta > Magnoliopsida > Alismatales > Araceae > Zantedeschia > Zantedeschia hybrid cultivar. The sequence continues at coordinate 52,204,596 of JARZZO010000009.1, forward strand.
CGTAAGCGGCACCGTTGCTCCCGGCTCAACAGGCTTCAGCCCGTCAGCGGCCCACCAGCCTACGGCCCGGGAACAGCACGGCAGCCCTAGGCCCAGCAGGCTTCGGCCCATCAGCGGCCCAACCCCCTTCGGCCCGATAGCCGAGTCTGGCCCACTCCGATAGAGGACTAGGCACTATGGCGGTTTACCAGTAAGCCCGCACATAGTCCTATATCGGCTGCCACCGTTAACCATCCTCTATCATCTGCTATAAATACACTGCTATTTATTGCCAAAGGTATGCATTCTTATGCCTCCGAGACCCTCAAGGACTATAGTCCAAAAAGTATTAAAGCTACTCTTTGCCTTCTGAATCGAATCATCTTCAGGAGCTAACTTGACCGTCGGAGGGGGTTCCTTAGGGTCGGAGCCCGGGACTCCTACTGACCAATTTCTTCTTCTTTCCTTCCTGCAGGAGCTCGGTTCGAATCATCGCCGACCTTCCCGAATCGGTCTCGGCCGCCGATCTCGGACTCCTCTCCCAGGTCTCGACGCCGTGCGCCGGCTGCTCCGCGACCAGAGGAGACTCGGTTCCGCACCGCCCCTTCGTCTGCCGAAGGAGCTTCGGTACCTCTTCCCGAAGACAAGCCAACCACCGACCGAGCGGCTCTCGGCCTCGGACCTTCGGCTTCGCCTCTGCCTCCTTCGCCTACCGGATCCCCGTCGGGCCTCTAGAACACCGATCCGACCTAGCTCCGGATCCATTACTTCGGGTTCCAGCTTCGGAATCTGGTCGTGATAGCTTCGGCTACATCACGTGGCGCCGTCTATGGGAAACTAGCAAGAAGTCATGTCTCAGCAACCTATAACCCGACGACCCGGACAGAGCGAAGCAGAGGCACGGGAAGCCTCAGCGCAGTTACTACCTTCCGAAGGCACTCCATCCATCCCCTCGAGCGCGGCTTGGCTAGTTATGCCAGGGTCCACAGCTGGAGACAACCAGATAAAGGAACTTCAGCAGCAAATGACCACACTGACTGCCACCGTCACATCTTTAGCAGACATGGTATCTGCTATGGCCCAGCACCTAGGGGTACTGAGCCAGCTCCTCCATCAAGCACCTCCCTTTCGCCCTATACAGAACGAGGAGCTTCGGCCGGCACCTTCGCAAGTCTTTTTTGATGAGGCCGTTTCGGTGAACGACGAGCTTTCAGCACCATCTGCCCCTTCAGTGGCTCGCCCTCAACCTGCGAATCAAGAGCTCCTGTGTAGGCGATATCAAAGGGAGTGGATCCGAGGTAAGCGACAGGGTCCGCAGCCACGGCACCTACCGCTAGTTGCTCCCCCTTCCCAAATACTTACGGAGATAAAGCATATGCTCCGGCCGCCACAGCGCATAAAAACTGATCCTCGCCGAAGGGACCCTAACAGATATTGTGATTACCATCAGGGAACCGGCCACACAACTGATGAATGCCGGCAACTTCGGGAGGAGATAGATCGCCTCAACAAAGAAGGCCAACTACCACTATACCGGTAGGGACAGCCTCGACAGAGGCATAACCGGAGGCCCTCGGAGCAGTAAGGCAACATCCGAAGAGTTCCCCTGCCATACCTCTAAAGCGACTAAGTGTTTGTAAGCGGAAGTGACCGATGGGCTCTCGAATTAAGGACCCCTTCGGACACGCATCCCCCTAATCTAAAATACGGAGTACCTTCGGTACTTCATATAAATTAACCCCCTGAAATTTAGTCGGAAGGCGTGAAGAAAGTCTTCTTTGAAAAGATCGTGTCCGACAGTGAGTCTCAAAAAAGTCCGCAGCGACCCGATCCGAGAGTGGCTCCGGCCATGAGTACCGGATCGGAGCGGCACGGCCTTCTCAAAAAAGTCCACAGCGACCCGATCCCAGAGTGGCTCCGGCCATGAGTACCGGATCGGAGCGGCACGGCCTTCTCAAAAAAGTCCGCAGCGACCCGATCCGAGAGTGGCTCCGGCCATGAGTACCGGATCGGAGCGGCACGGCCTTCTCAAAAAAGTCCGCAAATAACCCGTACCGATCGAGAAGCGGCATGCTTCCTCTAAGTCCGCAGGTACCTTGATCCGACGAATGGCTTCGGCCATATAATCCGGATCGGGGAGCGGCATGGTATTCTAAGTCCGTGTAAACCGTATCGGGAGTGGCTTCGGCCATGCAAACCGTATCGGGAGCGGCATGGTATTCAAAGTCCGTGTAAACCGTATCGGGAGTGACTTCGGCCATGCAAACCGTATCGGGAGCGGCATGGTATTCAAAGTCCGTGTAAACCGTATCGGGAGTGGCTTCGGCCATGCAAACCGTATCGGGAGCGGCATGGTATTCAAAATCCGTATAAACCGTACCGGGAGTGGCTTCGGTCATGCAAACCGTATCGGGAGTGGCATGGTATTCTAAGTCCGTATAAACCGTACCGGGAGTGGCTTCGGCCATGCAAACCGTATCGGAAACGGCAAGGTATCTTTCTCAAGACAGCGTAAGCAAAAGCGGGAGTGGCTTCGGCCACACGAACCACGTCAGGAGCGGCAGGATGTCCCTTCGGATCAGGTGAACCACGTCAGTGAAGGCCCCGACCGTATATACTATCTGTGGCGATATTCTATCAATTCCCTATCCAAACCTACATCGGGTCTCGGCCTTGCGAGCTATAGCGAATAGACGACAGGATCTCGGATTTCTGAAAAACTAGATTCGGTCGATCATTCACAAGACATCAAGGTAAAGTCCAAACACACTTCATGTATTTACAAAAAAGGGGGGAAGTACAAAACCGGCCATACACCTGGCCGAGGGCTTACAGCAGAAGAAAAAGTAAAAACTGGGGCAGGCCCCTGTATCAGTCCTCGGCAACCCCCTCCTCCACTTCAGCTGGGTTTTGGCCAGGATAGGGAGAGGGGGAATCGACGATCTGTACGGCCTCAGGAGGGTCAGCTTCGACAGGAGCCTCCTCGGCTGGGACGGCCTCGTCGCCTTCCACTGAGGCCGGGGCCCTCTCGGCCATAAGCCCCTTCCACCAGGACAGGAGCTCCTTCCCTTCCTCGCCCGTAGGAAGGGCCATCCCGGTCAAATCCACGCTCGGGCAGGCCTTCTGAGCGACGGCCAGACCGATGTCGAAGACTGAGGAGGCCGCTAGGAGCTGGGCCTGGATTATCTCCTCGGCATATTCCGGGCCGGCCTTATAATCGGCCACGGCCGAGTCCACCGCCTCCTCCAGCTCCTGCTTCAGAGCCGATATCTCCTCGGCGTGGCGGCGTTTCTCCAAAGCCCGCCAGGAGTCCTTGTCCTGGATCTGGACCTTGAGGGCCCGGATCTTAGCCTGGGCAGCAGCAAGCTCCCGCTCGGCCTTTTCTTTCTCCCGCTCGGCCTTCACCTTGGCCTCGGCAGAAGCGCGGGCCTTTGCTGCCCTCTCCTCCAGCTGCACCCGCGTCCGGGCGTTCGTGGCCACAAGCCCGTCGATCATGGGCTCGATATTAGGCCCCGCCGAAGGGCCCTCACTCGAACCCGCCGAGGCCGACGCCCTCTCGGCCTCCAGGAGCCTGTCCTGGAGCAGTTCCTGATGGTGAATCAGGACACTACCCGTAACCGCGGCCTACGGACCGAAAGCAGACAAGGATCAGCAAAAATTGAAGCTAAGGAAAGCTAGACTGAAGCACACTCAGAAGCTACTTACCTGGACCGCCAATCGGGCGCTCATCGCCTCCAGGTCGGTGACCGAATAATCCTTCAGCTCCGCAAGGGCCGAAGGGAGAGTGAGGCTGCGGAGCAGACGGAGGCACGTCTGAGAGTCCTCCATGCTCTCATCTCTGTAGATCCCCGGCTCGGGGACCCACAGCTCGCGCTCCTGCGCGCGAGGCACCCGCGACCCGGCGCCCTCATGCTCTGCTCCAGCCATCGCGGCCGGAGGAGAGTCGCCCCTCGGCGCCTTGGGGGACGCCAGCCTTGCGGCGCTTCGGGCCCCGGCGGTTCTCCTGACCAACGGGGCGGGCTCTGCCTCTTCAGGCTCTTCCGCCCGGGGCCGCTTCGACGATCGGCCGCCCCTTCGGGCGGCAGATTTGGTCTTTCGCTCCCTCTCAAGAGCGGCAGCAGCAGCACGGCCCTCGGAGGAGGCCGCAGTCATGGTGATCCCGGCTCGAACGCTCGGGGCACAACGCTGCGTCCCGACCCGCCTACCGCCTGCGAGGGTTGTAGCTGGCCTTGGCCGCGCTGCTCGGCTATCCGTTTCAGGAGGGCCTCGATCCCGGACATTGCTGTAAGCAAGAGAAGACGTGTTAGAAACGAATAACACAAGAAGTTGCAATTTACAACCGACTTACCCTCGGCCGAAGCTTCAGCAACCTCGTCGGCCGGAGGAGCGGCCTCAGCACTTCATTCGCTGCCCTGCGGAGTCTCCCCGGAAGGAAGGTAAGGGAAGGCCCGCTCTGGATCGAACTGAGGGTCCGGCCATACCCCGGCGTTCACAAACAACTCCGCCTTGCTAAGGAGCCCCCAGATGTCGTACGGGGCCATAACCTGGATGTGACCCACAAGGGTGCTCTGGGTGGAGGTCAGGACGGGAGGATCCGAGAGGCCTGCGGCCAGCGGCGCCCATTCGGTAGGGAAGGGCCACACGCTCTTCTCATTCTCCGGCAGGGAAATGAGGATAAACTTTCTCTTCCAGCCGTGGATGGACGAGGGCTTCCCGGAAAAGATGCTTCGCCCGATCCGAGGGACAAAGCAATACCATTCGGATCTCCCCTGCCTCTGGATTTTGAAGAGGTAGTGGAAGATGTTGATGGAAGGAACAGTCCGTATACGGGCGAACACAGCCAAAAAGCTGTATACGGTACGCCAAGAATTGGGAAAAAACTAAGACGGGGCCAGCCCGTAGAAGTAAAGGAGGTTAATGACGAAGGTGGGGAGAGGAAGACGAAATCCCGCCTGAAAGCTATCCTCATAGATAGAAAAGGTACCCGGGCGGGGAGTATTGGCTCTGGTGGTGGAGCCAGGCCGATAAGGGGTCATCCATGAAGGGAGCTGAAAGTAAGAAGCAAGGTAGCTAACCTCCTCGTCCGAGAGGGTGCAGGCTGCTTCCGAAGCAGTCTCGGGGCGACGACGCCCCGAGGTGGAAGCTTGGCCCGGGGTTCGAACCTCCTCGGACACCTCGGCCTCGGAGGCCTCGGCACCGGAGACTTCGGCCCCGGAGGCCTCGGGCTCTTCGGACATCGCAGAGGCAAGGGAGTCCAGAGTATAGGGAGATGACACAAAAGACTTGGGGGAATGGGACGGAGTATACTCCTCGTCCGAAGGAGTAATTTCGCTCGAAGAAGAGCTGCGGACCATAAGGTCGGAAAGACGAGAAAGGAGATCAAGGCTTACTCTCAAGAGGGGGAAAAGATCTCTCCTGGACCGAGCGCAGCCTCTCAAACCACCCAACTCCACCACCAAAGCGCTCCGAGGGATGTAGATCTTCCCGCGATGGCCAGCAAGCTCGGACGACGCCTTCAGAGAAGCTAGCCTTTCGCTGGAGAGGAGGGAGAGCTCGGGTGATCGCAGAGCAACGTAGGCACGGAAGCAAGAAGAAGAACAGTGCTCTGCGAGGGGCTCCTATTTATAAGCTCCATCCGAAGCGCCTCCCGCCGAAGCCGACGGCCGAGATCGTCCCCGTCGTCTCACCGCTCCTCTCGGATGCCCGCCACGTGTACCGTCCTTCGGCAATGATGACGGGCAGGCTCCGGGACTTGAAGCAGAACGATCAACGGCCGAAAGCGCTCCGACCCTTCGGCTGATCACTCGGATGCCCGCCACGTGTCCCGATCTGCGTGCCGGAGAAGGGAGCGGCGGCAATCCGAGTAGAACCTCGGGCAGAGAGCCGAGGCGATCCGCGACCCGCGAGCGGTCAGGATCCTTTTGTGCTTTTTACAGAGCGGCCGGATGCGCGACGCGTGTCCCGTACTTCTTCGCGAAGCGACGTCCATCCCGTCCATTTAATGAAGCCTGGCACGAGTCAGAGGGCTCGGCCCTTCGCCTTCAGAGGCAAAAGCCTTCGTCGCCACCCCGAGTGAGGACGAAGCAACTACTTAGCCCTCGGCCGACCGAGGGCACGCTCTTCTCAAGAAAAGGAACAGAAAGCTTCAGGCTATACTCTCGCCATCTCAGAACTGAGGAAGACAAGAGTGGGGGGCTATGTGATGAGGCAGAATCCGATTCGGCCCATTAAAACAAGCCCAAACCCAGTTCAGCCCAGCAGCAGCACTACAAGGCCCTCAGGGAGCCTTCGGCCTGTTAGCGGCCCAACCGCCCTCGGCCCGTAAGCGGCACCGTTGCTCCCGGCCCAACAGACTTCAGCCCGTCAGCGGCCCACTAGCTTACGGCCCGGGAACAGCACGGCAGCCCTAGGCCCAGCAGGCTTCGGCCCATCAGCGGCCCAACCCCCTTCGGCCCGATAGCCGAGTCTGGCCCACTCCGGTGGAGGACTAGGCACTATGGCGGTTTACCAGTAAGCCCGCACATAGTCCTATATCGGCTGCCACCGTTAACCATCCTCTATCCTCTGCTATAAATACACTGCTATTTATTGCCAAAGGTATGCACTCTTATGCCTCCGAGACCCTCAAGGACTATACTCCAAAAAACATTAAAGCTATTCTTTGCCTTCTGAATCGAATCATCTTCAGGAGCTAACTTGACCGTCGGAAGGGGTTCTTTAGGGCCGGAGCCCGGGACTCCTGTTGACCGGTTTCTTCTTCTTTCCCTCCTACAGGAACTCGGTTCGAATTATCGCCGACCTTCCCGAATCGGTCTCGGCCGCCGATCTCGGACTCCTCTCCCAGGTCTCGACGCCATGCGCCGGCTGCTCCGCGACCAGAGGAGACTCGGTTCCGCACCGCCCCTTCGTCTGCCAAAGGAGCTTCGGTACCTCTTCCCGAAGACAAGCCAACCACCGACCGAGCGGCTCTCGGCCTCGGATCTTCGGCTTCGCCTCTGCCTCCTTCGCCTACCGGATCTCCGTCGGGCTTCTAGAACACCGATCCGACCCAGCTCCGGATCCATTACTTCGGGTTCCAGCTTCGGAATCCGGTCGTGATAGCTTCGGCTACATCACTCACCATGCTAACTGTATGGTAAAACAGCTTTTTTACTTATATACTCGTTAAAAATTAATTTATTTGTATCTATATTCGCAACTTCCGTATATTATACGAAGTGTCTCAAAACATCTTATAAGTGTTGCAATTATACAGCTGCATCAAAATGTTATGAACTCCAACCGATTATATTAGAAAGATTCTCTAAATTTTAAAAGAGTTAGGAGTATATTTAAAATTCTAATGATGTTAGAGATACACATTTAAAATATCTAAAATCTTTTTAACACATTTAATTGGAGGAGGAATATAATCCCAATCCTTGTAAAGTTTACAAAAGTATTTCGTATAATATATGGGAGTTATTTGCGTAATCTAACAAATAGGCCAATTTCTCAGAACATATGTGCAAAAAATCCCAAAAGAAAATATTCCCCGATAACGCAACACAGGTAACGGCGCCCGGCCGCTGTTTGTAAAGAAGACCATGAACTTTTCGTCAAATTTCAAACCTCATACGCAGGAGCCTGCGTCGTTGACAAGGAACAGAAAGACTAAAGAAAAGAAAAGGATGCGCTCAACAGTTCCTGGGTATGGAATATGCAACGAGTCGGACTATGATTCTCTGACCGGTCAACGGAAATTTGCACGAAAAGCAGGAGGGACGGGGACTCGAAATGCTGCTGTCCAGTTTATCAAATAGACCAGACAACATATTTGAAGGAATCGGGATCATCTCACTGACGCGAGAACGGTACCGATCGTGTCTAGAGAGGGGACTTAAAAAAAAAGATCTTCAGGCGGAGTTAGAAAGAAAGCTCCTTTAAAGGACTTTTTTCAAATAATTCTTTCCCCTTCCCCTCTCTTCACACGGAGAGGATCCATATATTATATGAATACGTGCATCATACCAATTAATTAATTAGGTCTACGTCAGTTTATACTTCATAACCTTTCTATTTAGCGAGGCCAAGAGTCAGGAGTTCTACTTTCATAGGGTACATGAACTTCACACGAAGGCGTGGTCCACAGCACAGGATTTATACATTTGATTAAGAGTGGGGGTCAGAACAACCACCTAATTAGATATAATTAACACTCACTCTATTGTAATTATTTGATCCTTTGAATCATTAGATTGAAAGCCAAAAGTAAAGACTTCGTTTTAAGAGTAATATTTGCTGCAATGTTTTTAAGTGCAATGAGAGCGTTGCATTGAGTAAACAAAAAAAATGAAAAAGATCAACCTAAACATGCCTTATCAGTTCTACAGTGTAATACTTGATTGAACTATTTAAAAAAATTTACAGAATAAAAAAGCCAATCTAAAGATATCTTTTGTGGACTGAGCCCAATAACAACTTTTTGTTTTAATTTTTTTTTGAATCATCACAGCAAACATTGTACTGTAGAGACAGGTAAGATACATTTTTACCCCGTTACGGATAAGAAGTATTACCTCATTTTAAACTCAAAAGTATGTTATGTACGCCTTTAGTGTCCCATCAGAGGTCAGTCAAGATTTTCTTTCAGTCAAAAACCACAATGCCACACAATCTTCCTGCCCTACTCTTTTGTCGCCGATCAGTTTGAAAATCACAGGGAAAGGTTCGTGGAACACCAGAGTTAATTATGGCGCTGATTCCCTCTCGATCGTTGGATGTCAAGATCAAACGGGCTAAAAAAAGTGGCATCTTATTTTAAAATATTTGTATATCATTTCTCACTGACTCGTAATCTGAGGTCCACGCTCTCAATGCATGGTCAGATGCCGAGGTTCAATCGGTCAAAATGACAGTAAGAATGTTGATTGTCAAAAAAACCGGCATCTTAATATTTGTTTGAATATCATTTTCCCACTTGCTAGTAATCTGAAGTCTACCTTTCCGAACCCTCACTTAGTCACGCTGGAGGTTATTTTAATAAGCTTTTTTTATATTCATTCCTACAAATATCACCAATTCTAAATAAATCTCGATATATGTTATATTTTGATGAGTAAATCTTGCTGCACTGGCAACCGGTTCTACACTGGCTGCCGGTATTTTTATTTTAATTGTTTTTTTTTTAAGTTGGGCTCAACTCCTGTACATGGTTGTGCAGTTTTTTACTGTTTATTTGGAGTTGATTTTTTCTGAGTCATCCGATCTGAGATTAAATTGTACGGCCATATAAAACACCATGAGGTGAACTAAAAAAATTAAAAAATAAATCTTTTTAAATAAAAATACTCTCTGCCGGTGCAGCAAGGTGGACTCTTTTAATATTAGTCCTGATAAACTTGGTATGATTTAGTAATAAACTCTTTCAGTTAGGAATTACTTAAAAGAGGCATGAAATATTCTGCAAAAAAACATTAAAATAGATATAAATATTTAAAATGGTCATAGAAAATAAAAAAAGAGGGTCAATAGATAGTAAACAGTAACCTGAATGAGGAGAGCTTAATAATATATTTTCCTGTATGGGCTGCGACAATTACGGCGCAGTTTGCCCGTCTGGCACCCATGTAAAATTCTTCCGGCCGCCTACTTCTGTTGGTGTGTATTGTGTGTACGTGTTTTCCTCACCAAAGGAGTAAGTAAAAGGGCATTGGCATCCTGCCTTATGTTTAAAGATATTAATTACAAGTCCACTGTTATGAATATCAATTTGTTTAAGTCGTTCAACGTTCAGGCCTAATATACTTGATTCTAATTCTACTAATTACTCAAATCCAAATTTGTTTAGGAAGTGGTGTTCTTTTTAATGATTAATATCTTCGATAATAGTTGTATCCTTTATGCAAAAATTGGTTTACCATTTAGGCTGTTAATATCTATGTCCATTAAATAAAGGCAATTTTTTCTAAATCTATTAGCATACTATGTGCCAGTTTTTAAGATTTTTTATTTTTGTCCTCTTATTTACGTTGAGCTCTGAAACTGTCTATTGTTCGATCTCCATATTTTAGTGATAACACACAATGAAAATGAAAGAAATCAGTAGTCTTTGTCTTAAGTTAAATGACTAAATTAATCGATTACAGATTGACAAACTCACTGCATGAATACGCTTTGTTTGGGACTTAGCTAATTTCTGCAAATCTTTGATCACTTCGATTAAGGCGTACGAGAACTTCGATTGGGTCCTTATTTCTAATCGATTAACAATGAGAAAGTCAGTTACCTCATTCAGACTTCAAATCAATTAGAGTTCCATTATATTTCTTCTTCTAATCACTATCGCTAATCGATTAAGTCTATCATTAGGTCTATCACTAAGGCCAAATTGATTCGATGTATCTATTAGAAAATTATCACTAATCGATTAAAGTCTCATTGGTAATTGTTATCTCTATCCAATTATGTCTATCACTAAAGGCTTATAGATTATCTATTTCGATTACAAGACTCAGTGCTAATTGATAATTAAGTCTATGAGCTAAGCTGAGCACCACTCTGGTTAAATCACGCCGTCTAATTGATTATGTTCTAAATCGATTATCGATATCGACTTACTTTTAAGTCATCATTTAATCGATTACCTTCACCTGATCGCTTAGAAGGACCTTAAGATTAGCTGCCTTGATTATAAGAGCAATTTCGTATCTTGAATTTAATCGATTACCTATCTGTTATGTGCTCGACTATCTTTATGAATTTAATCGATTACTTGCATATCTTTGAATCAATTAACTACATATTTTGAACCTGATAGTTCTTATCTGATTAATCAATTACCTGTATATCCTTTAATTGAGTGTCTACTTATTCTATGCTCAGTATTCCTTATCTATCTAATTGATTAGAATCTTTATCTGTGATTCGATTAACTATTGTATTGAATTAATTCTTAATCGATTATAGCATTTTGAGCCGAGTGATTAACTGTCTTTCAACATGCAACTAGAGGTATATATTGAATTGATTAGCTAAACATTTCGTTAATCGATCTCTTGACTAACTCTTTTATACTTAATATGTAACACTTGGCATCTTAGTAGACTTGTTAGAGGCCCACCAGTACCTTTAGTGGCCCATTAGTGGGGTTTAGACTAGTTTTATTAAGTTCTGGCCTGATGCTCTAAATTGAGTCAACTAGGGCTGACGCAATTAAGAGAGCTTGAAAGGTACCATGTCATTCATCCAGAGTTGAGTCCGACCCGGGCCTTTCCTTCCGTGAGGGATTTCAGTCCATTTATAATTCAACTTAAAGGCTTATAAATAGATTTTGTGCATGCCCAAGTCACTTTTAGTCTTCTCCAACCATTAGCAAACTCTAAAGGGAGAGTTAGAGAGGGATCATGAGAGAGAGTAGGTGAGAATCGACGAGTTCACGGTGAGTGCCAAGAGGAAGACATGAGGACGATCCCGTGGTGCAAGGAGGTTGTGCCGCCTTGTCAGAGGCGGGCATCTTCACGTGTGTACGTTTAGGGAGAGAGTCAAGTGATGATTAACCTTAAAATATAGTGATCGATATATGGATGTGTGGGTAGATTTCTGAAATGAAGATCGTGGTGTTTGATTTTTCCATTCTTTTCCTTTTTTCTCGTCTATGCATTTTGAATAAAACTGGCATCTATACTTGAAATGCGTCAACAGAGGTGACGTGATTCATGAATCGCGTCACTGTAAATAGATGGGATTTATTCACTATTAATGACTTTCATGTTAATCCATGCATAAATCATGTGAGCTTGGTGTTTATAGTTATGTGGTGGTTAGTTTTACATGCTGGATAGATCTATTTCATACATAGATTATGAGTATTATGATGAAGATAATTCATGTGGAAAAATATAGTCAATGTACTATATTAAGTACTAAGATTTCCATGTTATCATGCTACAAAAGTCTTGTTAAATTCCTGTAGATCTTCATAAGTATGTTTAGTCCTTGAATAACCGATTTAGAGCATGTTTAGCTTGTTAACAACATATGCATGTTTATGATTTTCGAAAATTAATAAGGTTTTAATTAAATTCTAGAAATCAGGTGTATTGTCATGAAAGGCGTCAATGGTGGTTGATGTGATTTATGAATCACGTCACTTGTCCATGACGTGCTTCAGGAGGATAATTAGCATGATAGTTATAAGATAGTTTCATATATAATTGTATAATTTAATACCTGTTATTGCATTATATCATGTCGTGTATGAAATAGAGTTATAACTGAATGCATGTGATATTAAATAGATGTTAAGATGCTATGTGGATGCACCAGCCGGTGATGTGGGCCCTAAGTGCCACATGGACCAAAGGTCGCATTAGGGAGCCACCTCATGATTCCCTTAGGACCAAAGTGCTATCTCATGGGGGCCATCTTTTGATTTCATGGAGGCCATCTCTAGATTCCTTCATTTACTTGGTTAATGACTATAGAGTTAAGTATGATACCCAAAGCAACGAGTTAAATCCTAGGGGTATGTTTACATCCTATTTAAGTTAGATCTGAGAGCGTCCCCCGACTATACAGCTAAAGGCTTAGTGGGTTTACTATAACCACTAGGTAAAAAAGAAGTAGATACTTCTATGTCATTGCGTGGTTGTTTGTCCTATGTTAAAGTGGAAAAATATGATATGTATGATTATATATGATCTTAAAAGATGAAGACGAAGTTTAGTTTCATATTTTAATGTATATTATCATGTCATGTTTAATGCTGAAAATTAATCTTCATAATCATGTTTAGAAGTTCATGCTCATGATAGAATTATGTTAAGTGAATTACATGTTTAATTCCTTAAAAGCCATGATTGATAAGGACATGTTTTAGTTTCAGATTATATGCTATAAATAGCCATATTAAAGATGCATATAAGTTGCTCGTGTTTATGTTCCATGATAGATTACATGTTTAGTTCATGCATATTATCGTGTTACCATTTTATTAAGTTAAAGAAGCATGGTAAGATGAAGAGTGTTACATATAAACTATAATTGTTCTCTATATTTAGATAAATAGTCTGCAATGTTCTTTTATGTTATAGCATATGAAAACTTGTGATTTTATAGATTATGAGCTTGCTGAGTTCGATGTGGACTTACGCTTGCTAGCTAACATTTTCAAGTGAGAGTGAAGTTGATACTAAGGTCCAGAAGGAGGAGACTTTTTTACGCTTCTGAGTCCTTCGGATTCAAATAATATACAAATCTGAAATAAATGATTAGAGAAGAATAACCAAGTAATAAACATGTCATTTACCATCAAATAAATCTAAATATTTCATTATATGACCATAACCAAGTCCTTAAATTACATCAAATATACAGTGAACATAAAATCTCTCAACTCATTATATAAAAGTATATATCCTCTCTCAAATTCCTACTACATCAAATCTAAGGAAACAATAAAAGTAATTTTAAATAACCTCCAGATGAGTCTGAGTTAAATTCCTTAAGTAAAATCCTCTTCCGCAACTAACTCTTTCTCTCCAGTCTCTAAAAATATTAATAGGGTTTATAAGTATAACCACTCAGTAGGCAAATCAAATTGACCAAATACTAACAATATAATAATTGAAAAAAGTGATAATATCAAATGTACATATGAATTACAGTTCTACATATAGCTCAAATATAAATATGATACAAAATAAGGTCAAATATAAATTTACCAAATCACATATGTTTTCTAATAGTAGGAACAAATCGAATTAACATATAGTATATACGGTATAATCATATTCTTATTTAACTGAACAACTCTACTAGTCATGATCAGAACATATCATATATCAAACTAAAATATCGAATTAAACATATAAAAAATTTATCATGATATGATAACTTATCAAATCAGAGTACACATTATCAGAATAGCTAATCATAATGAACATGAATTTTTAATCAAATTAGCTGAGATCAAAATAACAGAGCATAGATATTAAAAGAACAAACTGAGCAGATTATAGGCAGAATCAAATGGATCTAAATAGAAAATTATGTTTTATAATTAGGTGTCAAACAAATATCAAATTAATATATCAAATAGACATACATCTAACCACCATATAAGGAGCCGAACAAACAAATATCAGAACATATAGGAAAGTATGCTAAGGTCATGGCATTTGCATAGCCAGAGCTTTATGACCCACCTAAATAACTAATCACAAATTCACAATTACTAAGATTTTTCAGTTGCCCACGGACATAACTTATCCACGGACGTTTATAGAATGAGCCAAATCTCTTTAAGATTGCAATGTCCAAACGCATATCAAACGAATATGGTACAATAATATTTTATAGATTTTAAACTTATCATGGATTTAAAAATTTAATTGACAAAATGATACATATACATATGAGTCAAAATACACTTCTTTTATATACAAAATAAATATTTAAAAGTCAAATAGGTCATATATATAAAAAAAAAGAGTATAACTAATCCAAATAGGTTTACGTATGGAAAAATATACTATACAAATTTTCTCAGATTTTTCGGACTAAGAATTATATTTTTCGGCTGTAAAAGTTAAGTTTTAGAGCTGAAAATTCAATAAATATTGCTGAAAATATCAAATAGATTAAAACATTCATCAAACTTTCTTAACATTTCCAAAATAAAAAATAAAACATGTGAAAAAAAATTCATGTAAATTGGACATCAAATGAGTGATTTAAGGTATCAAAATGGCATATGAAGAACTTTATTCGAATTGAGGCCAATGGATAATTAACAGAGTAATAAGCAAATTAAATTCAAAAAATTAGACAAATTTATAAGTAGGTATAACATGTCAAAGTTAATGTGTAGTTCAAATTTCAAATCAATTTGCTAAGGAACGAAGGAGTTATGGCCAATCTAAGTTCAGTTTTGAAAATTGATCACAAGTTCTAGAAACTGTAGCAAAAGACCTCCATAACCGTAGCCAAAGGTGCTTATACCTATAGCCATAGGCTTATGACCCCTTAATCTTTAGTAAAGGTCGCGTTAGGAAGATTGGACGTGATTTAAAATTTAGGTCAGCGACCCTTTCTTAGTCTTAGGTGGCCTTCAATCCAATATGACTTTGTAATCTAGTTCATTTATTAATATATAATGGCAATATATTCATTATGTATAATTCATTATTATCGTCTCATAATGAAGTCCATGAATATGTGCGATAGTAATCAGATTATGATGAGATCATACTAGTGTGACTGATCAGTTAAACACACATATTCTTAATAGTTCATAGTCGGAGGATATCCGAAGACATCGGATATCCGGATAGACTAGTACAGATTACTCCCGCTCATAAGATGAGGATGACTGATCTAATAGTCACTTGTGTGAAGACACTAAGATGAATTTGTAGGTACTCATTAGAGAATGAGTTCACTGAACTGATCCGATTGAATCGCTGGATGGTACTGTACTTCACTGTCAACCAGCTTAATTCTATTGTCGTAGTTGTGTGGATGGTCTTCGGACCTGAGACACTAAGGACACCTTGTAGGTGGACTTCTGTACTTTAACCTTAGTTTATGAATCTTTAACCACGGGATTCTAAACAGCCAAGGATCGGGTTCAGCAGAATACCGTTGAAGGGAATTGAGTGTCAATAAGGAATCATTCACTCTCGGTACGATGAGAGAGAATGCTCTAGGAAGGATGCGCGAAAGTCCCTGACTAGGGCGGACGATAATATCGGGAAAGGAGTTGTCCGATATTTATCAGCGACATCCAATCCAAGTGAGTTGACTGTTAGTTTTAGGTGGCCTACAAGCCAACATGACTTTGTAATCTCGTTCATTTTATTAATATAATGGCAATATTTCATTATGTGTAAATTCGTATTATCGTCTCATAATGAAGTCCGTGAATATGTGCGATAGTGATCAGATTATGATGAGATCATACTAGTGAGACTGATCACTTAAATATACATATTCTTAATCGTTTATAGTCGGAGGATATCCGAGAAGGACATCAGATATTCGGTTAGACTAGTACAGATTACTCTCCGCTCATATGATGAGGGTGACTGATCTCATAAGTCATTTATGTAGAGACACTAAGGCGAATCTGTAAGTGCTCATTAGAGAATGAGTTCATTGAACTGATCCGACTGAATCGTTGGATGGTATTGTACCTCACTGTCAATGTAAGGATTGAGGTTTCAGATCCGGTTATCGGGTCAATCTTCGGGGTCGGATCCCGTAGATTGAGCCCTGGTGGGGCTGAGACTCAGTTCTGTTTCGCATCGAGCTTTCGAGACGCTGTTTAAACGGCGTCCAACAATGTAGACGCGTTTTAGGCTTTGCCACGTGGGCGCCACGTGGGTTGTCCTTGGGTCGCGAGAGTACGGCCCCGGTCATATCGTCTGAATGGCGTCTTGGATGGACGACGCCTTTCAGAGTACGACTCTGGCTTGTCAGTGTACGGTCCGATCTTGTCATCTGAAAGACGTCGGGCGTGCACGACGCGTTTTACCCAACTTCTGGTTGACCACGCCCTCCTTCCTTTCCCTCATTCTCTCCTTCCTCTCCTCTCTTCCTCCGACGGCACCGGCGGTCCCTTTTTCCCCTCCTTCCTTTCCTCCCTCCATTCCTCCTCTCCTTCCACTCAATTAACCTCCCAACTTCCCCCATTACCACCACCACCTCCTCCGCGGCGTTTTCACTCCGGACGGCGGCCGACGTCCCGGTGGAATAACGGCGTCCATGGCGGTACCGGCGGCGGCGTGTGGCGAGGCGGGTTGGCGGCTTGGAGCTAGGAGGAGTTCGAGTAACCGGTAGGGTGACGATCCCCGTAGTTTTTCATTTAAAAACCATGTTTTCCCCATTTTGAAGCATGTTTAGGGGTGTTTTTAGGGTGAAAATACTAAATGCATGAAATGAGAAATTGGGTGTTCTAATGGATAGTTAGGTTCTTCTCCCCATCCTCCATGTTTTTCGTGTTTTTACACTATTTTTGGGGAGGAAATCCCACCCCGTGGATCGGGAGATGCGGAGGAAGAACCTGTCTATAAGGGTTAAATGACGTCGAGGGACAGCGATGCCTTTTAGAAAGGCGTCTCCCACCTACGACGCGATTTAGCCCAAATAAACAGACCCTGTTTCTGGACTGATGAGCGTCCAGGAATAGCGACGCCTTTCAAAAGGCGACTTGCGTGGGTGACGCGTTTTAAGTGAAATCGCCCGTAGTCTGTCTCTGCTTCTGTCGCCATCAGGCGACGAGGGACAGCGACGCCTTTCAAAAGGCGGCTACATGTGACGACGCGTTTTAGGCCATTTCCGAGGCCATATTTCATATGAACCAGTTTAGGAGGCTTGAATGGCGTCGGCCTTGGACAACGTGATTCAAGACAGAATCACATTAATTCATGCTGTTAACATATCTTCACACTGTTAGATAGTTTGGTTAATTGCATGTTTGAAATCGTACTCGAGAATGAGGATTTTTATGTGATAGGATCGCACTGTGTTGTGTTTCGTGCGACCGTGGACCTAGAGTGACAGTTGTAGCGCTTGCCACCCTGTGTCGGTGTAGGAGGGACACAGCGCCGGTGTGGGAGTGGTGGGGTGACGCCTAGAGAGAGGGTCACCTGGTGTACCCCGGGGTTAGCTAGTACCGGTGTAGGAGTGGTACCTGTGGAGTGTCACTCGTGTTGGGGGAAGCGAAAACCACCTATAGCCAGTTTGGCCGGAGTAGCTAGCGTACTATCCGAGGGGTTACTGTTTGGTCTCAGCGGGTCAGTGTTTTCTCGCGTTCGGCCGTGTGGTTGGAGTGTTTTGCCGAGACGCTGTTTGTAGGCTCCTTGGTAGAATGGTTTTAGAATTATGCATGTTACATTTCGAATCCATGTGGTTTATATCGAGATTCAGGAGTAGTGATTACAGCTTTACTTGCTCATTCTATTTATATCTGTGTTACTGTACTTGTGGGTGTGTGAGTGGGCTGTGGGGATCGAAGGATCCCTACTGAGTCTTTTCATTGAGACTCACCCTTGCGGTTTTCAGGTGAGGGTTCTAGGCAGGCTTAGCAAGGAGAGTGCTGCTTCGGGTTACGTGCCAGCAGCCGTTGTTCCGGGGTATGCCCCGACGTAGTTGTTATTTTATTTTCTGGCATGTACGCTTAATTATTTCTTTTCAGTTGGAGTATGTAATTATTTGCTGTGTCGAGTCGTATTGTAATAACTTTTAATTCTTGCATTTCCTTTTTAATTCAATGCGATGTGAATGTTTAGCTTAGTTTATTATTTATTTCCCAGACTTATCTAGATCCTGATTTGGCTCCAAACTAATGATTCGGTACCCATTTAGTAATCGGATCCCCGATTATAGGGTGGCAAGTTGTTACAGTCTACCAGCTAGATTCTATTGTCGCAGTTGCGTGGATGTCCTCGGATCTATAGAGATAGATCAAAGAGGTTGCTTGGAATGACCTAATCCTTGTACATAGATACCATAGTCAAAAGGTTTGACATGAAAAATTCCAAGAGAGGTCTCAAACCGATGAGACATGGAATTAATCTCTCAAAGGAGCGGTCTCCTAAGACTCCTGATGAGAGGGAATTCATGGATAGAGTACCCTATGCCTCTGCCATAGGATCTATCATGTATGCCATACTATATATACGGCCTGATGTTACATATGCTCTAAGTGTTACGAGCAGATTTCAGGTTGATCCAAGCGAAGAGTACTGGAACGCAGTGAAATGTATCCTTAAGTATTTAAGAAGAACTAAGGATATGTTTCTTGTCTATGGAGGAGATGACTTGAAACTGCGAGGCTTTACTGACTCGAATTTCTAGTCATATCCAGATGATAGGAAGTCTATATCTGGATTTGTGTTTACAATAAATGGAGGCGCAATGTACTGGAAGAGTTCCAAGCAAGCAACCACTGTAGATTCGAAGACTGAACCTGAGTACATCGTTGCAGTTGAAGCCGCCAAGGAAGCAGTGTGGTTAAAGAAATTCATCACCGACCTCGGCATAGTTCCCAGTATCTCTAAACCTGTTCTGCTGTTGTGCGACAACAATGGAGGCATTGCACAAGCAAAAGAGGCGCGGTCTCATCAGAAATCGAAGCATATTCTGAGGCAGTTTCATCTTATCAGAGAGATCATATCCAAAGGAGATGTAGTGGTGGAACGAGTTCCATCTGTCGACAATGTAGCAGATCTACTGACAAAGCCGTTGGCTCAAATTATGTTTGAGTGTCACCTAGAGTCTATAGGCTTACTATATAAAGGTGATTGGCTTTAATCCAAGTGGGAGATTGTTAGTTTTAGGTGGCCTACAAGCCAACATGACTTTGTAATCTCGTTCATTTTATTAATATAATGGCAATATTTAATTATGTGTAAATTCGTATTATCGTCTCATAATGAAGTCCGTGAATATGTGCGATAGTGATCATATTATGATGAGATTATACTAGTTAGACTGATCACTTAAACACACATATTCTTAATCGTTCCAAGTCGGAGGATATCCGAGAAGGACATCGGATATCCAGTTAGACTAGTACAAATTACTCCCGCTCATATGATGTAGGTAACTAATCTCATAAGTCATTTATGTGGAGACACTAAGGCGAATTTGTGTGCTCATTAGAGAATGAGTTCACTGAACTGATCCGACTGAATAGCTGGATGGTATTGTACCTCATTGTCAACTAGCTTTATTCTATTGTCGCAGTTGCGTGGATGGTCCTCGGACCTGAGACACCAAGGACACCTTGTCGGTAAACTTATGTGCTTTGACCTTGGTTTATGAATCTCTAACTATGGGAATCTAAACAGCCAAGGATCGGGTACAGCGAAATACCGTCGAAGGGAATTGAGTGTCAATAAGGAATCATTCACTCTCGGCACTTAGAGAGAAAATGCTCTAGGAAGGATGTGTGGAACTCCCTAGCCAGGGCGGATGATAATATCGGGAAAGGAGTTTTTCGATATTATACGAATGAAGGATTATATCTACGCGGCAACTGTTGACGGACAGGTTCCAAGAGTGGGTTACTTAACCCCGATACCTTCCGGGTTCACGTGGTGTTGCTTGGCACCCAACATGATCAAAGGCCTGATCGAATTTAATGTGCGACTTTAATTCGATTGATTAATTAATTAATAATGAGTTATTAATTGATTAATAAAGTCAGTGAGGAGTCACTAGGCTTATTGGGCTATTAACCAGACTGGTTATTGGGCCTAAAGGGTCACATGCAAAAGATTCTCAAGGCGATGGATAAATAAGTAGGTTTTATATAAATCGGGGGCTTTTATGAAAAACCGCACGGTTGACATAAAATGTAGCGAACGGGCTGAGCAGGCCAAGCTGCTGCTAACCCTAGCCGCCCCTCCTCTGTTTCTCTCTCTCTCTGGTGCCCCAGAAGAGTCGGGATTCCCAGATCTGCTCCGCTGCTTCTCCGACTCCCATTCGATGGGAAATCGTCCGCGTGTTGCGGAGATCATTGCGGCGAACGACGGAGGTTTCGTGGCGGCGAAGAACGAGGAACGTGAAAATATCTACCGTGAGGAGAATCGCGTGGACTCCGCTAGCGGCCGGGTGCTTGCACGGCTTGTGGTGTCGCACCGAAGGAACCGAACAGTTGCGGGTTCGAATCCGCACATGGTAAGAACCGATCATCCGATAATCTAGTTTTTGGTATTTTCAAAACGGGAACGAATCACATATTTATTTTTATTTTCCGCTGCGTGAGAGATCCGGAGAAACACGAGAACCCAACATTGACCGGTTAGGGTTTGACAGTACACCATACCCTAAGTCAACTCAAGAGTATTGTACGAATAAAGGATTATATCCACGCGGTAACTATCGGCAGAGAGGTTCCAAGAGTGGGATACTTAACCCCGATACCTTCCGGGTTCACACGGTGTTTCTTGGCACCTAACGTGATCGAAGGGCCGACTAAATTCGATGTACGACATTGATTTGGTTGATTGATTAATTAATATGAGTTCTTAATTGATTAATCAGGCCAGTGAGGAGTCATTAGGCTTATTGGGCCATTAACCGGGCTGGTTATTAGGCCTAGAGGGTCACACACAAATGATTCTCAAGGCGATGGATAAATAAGTGGGTTTTATATTAACCGAGGGTTTTTATGAAAAACTCACAGCTAGTATAAAATATAGCGAACAGACTGAGCAGGCCAGGCTACTGCTAACCCTAGCCGCCCTTCCTCTCTTTCTCTCTCTCTCTGGTGCCCCAGAAGAATCGGGATCCTCGGATTTGCTCCGCCGCTTCTCCGACTCCTGTTTGATGGGAAATCATCCGCACGTTGCGGCGAACAGTGGAGACTTCGTGGGTTGCGAAGAACGAGGAACGTGAGGATATCCGTCGAGAGGAGGATCGCATGGACTCTGTTAGAGGCCGGGCGCTTGCGCGGCTTGCGGTGTCACACCGATGGAACCGATCGGTTGCGGATTCGAACCCACATACGGTAATGATTGATTACCTGTTCTAATCTATTTTAGATTTTTCGAAATGGGAACGGATATTTGTTTTATTTTTTATTTCTACTGCGTGGGAGATCCGAAGAAACTGCGAGAACCCAACAATGGTATCAGAGCCGGGTTCCACTGTTTCTCGTCCCGTTTCGGTCTCCAAAATTAATTTTTCATAAATTATTCCATGCATGTATTCGTTCTATTTACTGGATCTACATTCATACGATGAACACTATTAATGAGATTAATTTAGATCTTGCAAAAAAATTGAATTTTGGGGTTTTTCGGGTTCTTCATGTGGTGAAGAACGGAGTTCATACCGGCATTGTTTTAAAGATCTAAAGGGCCATTAATGATGATTAGATCATCCTAGATGACCCTAGATTTTGGCCGGTCACTATGGGCACCTTTACCTGGCATAGGAGTTGCCTAGAAGGGCCGCTAAATAGGGTTCTTCTTCCTCTGATTTTGGTTTTGAGAAAATCAGAAAATAAAATTAAGGAGGGAGGAAGGATCGGGTAGTAGCTTCATCGGGGGCGTCTCTGGCGACCTCACCGGCGCTGGGAGGTCCGGACGGTGCCGGGCCGCCGGCCACCGGGCGGCGCCGGGCAGACCCGCCGGTGTCCTGCAACTTCCTACTTTGGGGGTTAGGGTTTGGGGTGGAAGGGAAGGGGTGGGGGGGGTGCGGTCCCGAGCCGGTCGGACCGGGCCGGGTCCTGGGCCTGGTTAAACCAGGTCCGAGCCAAGGTGCCCACTGTGGACTCCTGGTCCGAGCCCTAGCTCAGCCAGGGCCTGAGCCCTTTGGCTCAGCCCTTGTAGCTGAGCCAATTTTTTTTTTTTCCCTTCATCCCATAAAAACCCCTATTTCCAATTAAACACCTAGACCGTTTAAAATTAAATTGGATTTTAACTTATATATTCAAAACTATTTTGAAATTTTAAATTATTATTCAATTTCTATTTAATTGGGTGTTAATGATTATGGAATCATTTAATTAGCAAATGCTGTTAATAATTAAAGTTAGTTATTAATTTAAATGTTAAATTAATAATTAATTTTAAATGACTAATTTAACAATTAAATTAATGTTTATTAGTTAACTGGAGTTGATTGTTAATTTAAATGTTAAATTAATAATTAATTTTAACTAACTAATCGAATGGTTTAATTGGAAGTCAGTTATTAATTTATATTGATGTTAATTGATAGTTTAAGAGTTAAATTAATGATTAGCATTAATAAGTTGATCTAAAAGTTAGATTAGTTGTAAATACTTAATTTGTTTTAATTACTAGTTTAAGAATTAAATTAGTTATTAACATTAATTAATTAATTAGTCTAAGAGTTAGATTAATAGTTAATAATAAATTAAAGTTGATTATTAATTTTAATGTTAAATTAATGATTAATTTTAATCTACTGATCTAAGAGATAGATTAGTAAATAATTTTAATATTCTAATTGTTAGATTATTAAATTGATTTAATCTAATTGTTAGATTGTTTAAATTTTAGAAATGTTCTAATTGCATGAAATAATCTGGAAATTATTAATTTCGGGTGTGTGCACATGTGATGTATGTTTAAATGCTTTTAAATTAGATTTAATTGGATGTTAAATTGATTAAAAAAGTTTTCAAAATTCAAATGCCAATTTTGATTGGAACCTAGTTATTTTGAAAGTCAAAATTATCTATTTTTGAAAACTCTTTTATTTTAATCATGTAATGCACTGAATCTTGTGTGGAATGTTTAAAACACACGGTGGTCATGGATATGTACTTTTAAATTATTCATGTGATGAATGTTTGTATGGATCATGGATGAATGAGTTGATTATTTATTAATTGTTAATAAATAGAGGTTTGCGTACCTCTCTCTCACTCTTCATACTCCAATGTAGATCTACCTCCCTCTCTTTTGTACTCGCCATAAGGCTTTCTTGTGTTTACAAGTAAATTCTAGAATTTAATGTAATCCGATCGAGGCAACCGAGGAAGGAGCGAAGATGATCCACAGTTGCAACCAGGAAGGCGATATGATAAAGATCTCTTGCCTATATGTTTGAAGGTTATCTAATATAATTGTTGTGTTAGATAATGTGTGCGTTTGACTGATGGCTCCAGTCAAACCCACGGTGGTATCTATGACCACACTAGACATGCATGAAATGCATTATTTTTAATTTTGATTATGAATCAAAACATGTATAGTATTTATTAAACATATACGATATATTTATACTATAACTTAGGAGAGACTAAGATAAAAATTATCAAAATACCCTCGTCTAAACTCTAAGCTATAACGTAAGTAGTTTAGAACTTACCGCATGGTCCACTATCGTTATAGTCATAGGACTCAAATTACTTTAGGTAGGCTTGTTATGCTATCCACAAGGCCTGTTTAATTGTAAGGAGAGACTATGGTTATGGCATTAGATGCCTATTGATCGGGATAGAAGAACCATGTAGCTTTGTTGTGCTATCCATAGGGGTTACATGCAATCTATGCTCGTCTCGTAACGATGGTTAGTTTAGACTATAATTAGTGGCTTGTTGTGTTATCCACAAAGACATTAAATCTCTGGGGACCGAAGATATGATCGGATATTACAAGGAGTTGCAAGTCCCATGAGATAGGTGCTCTTTGATTGTTTTACAATTTTCTTGTGCTATCCACAAGGTTGTACTGCAAGTCATTGAGATTATGATCCCCACTAGGAGACTGTCGGCATCTCCCGTTCTGTATAACTGAGGATTATATGGTCCGTCGAAAATTAGTGGGAGTTAAAACTTGAACAAAAGCCTATGTCTTGTTTTATATTTAATAATTGAACATCTGCTAAAATAGAACTTATCTCCTGTAGGGAATTATGTCGTCAAATAACCCACTCCGTGGCATACATGATGCCAAACATTTTACTAGCTTGAACAACTCGGATTGGTTCAGAAACCTGAAGAATGTCTTCAGATCTGAGCCCATTGACTATGTCCCTAGAGCTGATCCTCCTACTGAACCGGCATTGGATGCCCTTGACGCAGAGATGATAGCTAATGATAAAAGATCGAAGGACAAAGGCGAAAGATTAGTAAAGGGTGACTGCTTCTACTGTAAGCAGAATGGTCACTGGAAGAGGAACTGGAAGGAGTTCCTCAACGATAAAGCTCATAGAAAGACGAAGCTGTCTGAAGCTTCAAATATCTATATGATAGATATCAACTTGTCAGTAAGAGATTCCACATCTTGGGTATTAGATATGGGATGTGTTTCTCACATCTGCCATGATGTGCAGATGCTAATAAGTAAGCGCAAGCTGAGAAAAGGCGAGGTGGAATTGAGGCTAGGAAACGGTGCAAAAGTTGCGGGGGTTGCTGTTTGTACAACAAACCTCAGACTTCCATTAGGAGATGCCTTATCATTAGAAGATTGTTATTATGTTCCTAGCAAAATAAAGAACATTATATCAGTATCTTGTTTGGACAAGATAGGATATAGGTTGCCTATTGAGAATAGAAGTTGTCTGATTTATTATGGTAATAAATCAATAGTTTCGACATCTTTAGTCAACGGTCTATATCTCTTAGATGTTTCTAATTACAATTTTCACATTGATAATGCTCCTAAGAAGAGCAAGAATTGTGTGAACCAAGCCTACATGTGGCATTGTAGACTCGGACATATTGGTGAAAGCAGGCTGCAAAAATTACACAAACATGGATATTTGAATGCATTCGATTATGAATCATTTGCGACAGGTGAATCATGCCTTATGGGAAAGATGGCAAAATCTCCATTTACTGGACATGAAGAACGTACCAAGGACGTTCTGGGATTAATACATTCAGATGTATATGGTCCCATGTCCACCCAAACCAAAGGTGGCTTCTCGTACTTCATCACGTTCACCGACGACTTCTCAAGATTCGGTTATGTGTATTTAATGAAGTACAAGTCAGAAGTATTTGAGAAGTTCAAGGAGTTCAAGAATGAGGTAGAGAAGCAGTTAGGAAAGAGTATTAAAGCTCTTCAATCAGATCGAGGAGGAGAATACTTGAGTACTAATTTCACACAATTCTTAAAAGATAATGATATCCTTTCTCAACTGACCCCTCTATATACACCACAAATGAATGGTGTATCTGAAAGTAGGAATCACACTTTATTAGACATGGTGCGATCCATGATGAGTTTTTCGGGATTATCAGTGTCCCTCTTGGGGTACGCTCTAGAGTCAGCAGCATACCTACTGAATAGAGTACCCAGTAAGTCTGTGGCCTCTACTCCATATGAGATATGGAAAGATAGGAAACAAGAATTTAAACATGTTAAAATCTAGGGTTGTCCTACTCATATAAAAAGACATGATCCAGACAAGCTGGAATCACGAACTAATAATTATTAATTTGTGGGATATCCAAAGGAAATCTTTGGATACTGCTTTTACCATCCTGGTGAACAAAAGGTGTTTGTCGCCAGGAAAGCTGTCTTCCTAGAAGAGGAATACCTTCTCCAGGAGGACAGTGGGAGTAAAATTGTACTGGAAGAGGTTCCAGATCTCCAAATAGCTGCAATATCATCGGATGAGATATCAGTTCTTGAATCTATTCAGGTACATGCAAATGAGCCCCGTAGATGTGGTAGAGCACTTAGACTACCCGAACAATATGTGGGGCATATCGTAGAAGGAGAGTCTAAGGTAGAATATAATGAGGATGATGATCCTAAAACCTACCAGGAGGCCATAGAAGGCCTAGAAGTCGGGAAATAGCGAGAAGCCATGAACTCAGAAATCTAGTCCATATACACCAACCAAGTTTGGAACTTGGAGGACTTGCCCGAGGGTACTGTTGTTGGGTTTTCTCGGTTTCTCCGGATCGCTCGCGCAGCGGAAAACAAAAATATTTACAGCGATCCGTTCCCGTTTCGAAATCTAAAATACAAGATAATCGGATTATCTTTTCTCACCGTGTGCAGATTCGAATCCGCAGCCGTTCGGTTCCGTCGGTGCGACACCGCAAGCCGCGCAAGCGCCCGGCCTCTAGCGAAGTCCACGCGATCCTCCCCGCGACGGATACCCTCGAGTTCCTCGTTCTTCGTAGCCCACGAAGCCTCCGCCAGTCGCCACAATGATCGCCGCAACGCGCAGACGATTTCCCGTCGAACGGGATTCAGAGAAGCGGCGGAGCAGATCTGGATCTGCCTGGGCGTCAGAGAAAGACAGAAACTGAGGAGGGGCGGCTAGGGTTAGCAGTAGCTTGGCCTGCTCAGCCCGTTCGCTATGTTTTATACTAACCGCGCAGTTTTTCATAAAAACCCCCGGTTTGTATAAAACCCACTTATTTATCCATCGCCTTGAGAATCATTTGCGTGTGACCCTCTAGGCCCAAGTACCAGTCCAGTTAATGGCCCAACAAGCCCAGTGACTCCTCACTGGCTTTATTAATTAATTAATAACCCTTTATTAATCAATTAATCAATCGAATTGATGTCGCACATTGAATTTGACTGGGCCTCCGATCACGTTGGGTGCCAAGCAACACCGCGTGAACCCGGAAGGTATTTAGGGTTAAGTAACCCACTCTTGGAACCTTTCCGCCGACAGTTACCGCGTGGATATAATCCTTCATTCGTACAATGCTCTCGAGTCAACTCAGGGTATGGCGAGCTGTCAAACCCTAATCGGTCGACTCACTTGGATTGGATGCCGCTGATGAATATCGGAAAACTCCTTTCCCGATATTATCGTCCGCCCTGGCCAGGGACTTTTGCGCATCCTTCCTAGAGCATTCTCTCTCTAAGTACCGAGAGCGAATGATTCCTTATTGACACACAATTCCCTTCGACGGTATTCTGTTGTACCTAATCCTTGGCATATTAGAATCCCATGACTAGAGATTTGTAAACCAAGGTCAAAGCACAGAAGTCCACCGCCAAGGTGTCCTTGGTGTCTCAGGTCTGAAGACCATCCACGCAACTGCGACAATAGAATCAAGCTAGTTGACAGTGAGGTACAATACCATCCAGCGATTCAGTCGGATCAGTTCAGTGAACTCATTCTCCAATGAGCACCTACAGATTCGCCTTAGTGTCTCCACACAAGTGACTTATGAGATCAGTCACCCTCATCATATGAGCAGGAGTAATCTGTACTAGTCTAACCGGATATTCGATGTCCTTCCCGGATATCCCCTGACTAGGAACAATTAAGAATATGTGTGTTTAAGTAATCAGTCTCATTAGTATGATCTCATCATAATCTGATCACCATAGCCCATATTCACAGACTTCATTATGAAACGATAATTAACGCGATTTACACATAATGAATATTATGCCATTTTATTAATAAATGAACGAGATTTACATAGTCAGATTGGCTTGTAGGCCACCTTAAACTAACAATCTCCCACTTGGACTAAAGCCAATCACCTTTATACAATAAGCCCATAGACTCTAGGTGACGCTCAAACACAATTTGAGCCAACGGCTTTGTCAGTGGATCTGCTATATTGTCGACGGATGGAACTCTTTCCACTATTACATCTCCTCTAGATATGATCTCTCTGATAAGATGAAAGCGCCTCATAATATCTTTCGATTTTTGATGAGACCACGGCTCTTTCACTTGTGCAATAGTCCCATTGTTGTCGCAGAACAGCGGAATATGATCAAGGATACCGAGAACTATGTCAAGGTCAGTGATGAACAACTTCAACCACACTATTTCCTTGAAAGCTTCAGCTGCAGCGATGTGCTCAGCTTTAGTCGTCGAATATGCAGTGGTTACTTGCTTGGAACTCTTCCAGCACACTACCCCTCCGTTCAAAGTAAACACGAATCCAGATGGTGACTTGCTATCATCTGGATCTGACTGGAAACTCGAGTCAGTAAAGCCTCGCAGTTTCAAGTCACCTCCTCTATAGACAAGAAACATATCCTTAGTTCTTCTCAAGTACTTAAGGATACATTTACTGCCTTCTAGTGCTCTTCGCCTGGATCAGCCTGAAATCTGCTCGTAACACTTAGAGCAAATGCAACATCAGGCCGTGTACATAGTATGGCATACATGATAGATCCTATGGCAGAGGCATAGGGTATTCTATCCATGAATGCCCTCTCATCAGGAGTCTTAGCAGACTGCTCCATTGAGAGACTAATTCCATGTCTCATCGGTATGAGACCTCTCTTGAAATTTTCCATGCCAAACCTTTTGACTATGGTGTCTATGTACAAGGATTGGGCCATTCCAAGCATCATCTTTGATCTATCTCTATAGATCCGTATTCCCAATACGTAGGATGCTTCTCCCAAATCCTTTATGGAGAAGTTTTTCGACAGCCAGATCTTTACTGATGACATCATAGCTACATCATTCCCAATGAGTAGTATGTCATCTACGTAAAAAACTAGAAAAATGACTGCACTCCCACTGGTCTTCTTGTACACACAAGGCTCATCTTCATTCTTAATGAAGTCATAAGACTTGACAGCCTCGTCAAATCTTATATTCCAGCTCCGGGAAGCTTGCTTCAGTCCATAAATGGACCTCTGAAGCTTGCACACTTTATCTGGAGATTCTTTGGATGTGAAACCTTCTGGTTGTATCATATACACCTCTTCCTCAAGGTTACCATTGAGGAAGGCAGTCTTTACATCAATCTGTCAGATTTCATAATCAAAATGTGCAGCAATGACGAGCAGAACTCTGATCGACTTTATCATGGCAACTGGTGAGAAAGTCTCGTCATAGTCAATTCCTTGCCTTTGACGATATCCCTTTGCCACCAACCTTGCCTTATAAGTGTCAATCCGTCCATCAACACCGATCTTTCTTTTAAAGATCCACTTGCAACCGATGGGTATAATACCCTCGGGCAAGTCCTCCAAGTTCCAAACTTGGTTGGTGTACATGGACTGGATTTCTGAGTTCATGGCTTCTCGCCATTTCCCGGCTTCTGGGCCTTCTATGGCCTCCTGGTAGGTTTTAGGATAATCATCCTCATTATATTCTACCTTAGACTCACCTTCAGCAATATGTCCCACATATCGTTCGGGCAGTCTAGGTACTCTACCAGATCTACGAGGCTCATCTGTGTGTATCTGAACAGATTCAGGAACTGATATCTCATCTGATGATAATGCAGCTGTTTGGGGATCTGGAACCTCTTCCAGTACTATTTTACTCCCACTGTTCTCCTGGAGAAAGTATTCCTCTTCCAGGAAGACAGCTTTCCTGACGACAAACACCTTTTGTTCACCAGGATGGAAAAAATAGTATCCAAAGGTTTCCTTTGGATATCCCACAAACCTGCATTTATCAGTTCGTGATTCCAGCTTGTCTAGATCATGCCTCTTTACATGAGCAGGACAACCCCAGACTTTAACATGTTTAAATTCTGGTTTCCTGCCTTTCCATATCTCATATGGAGTAGAGGCCACAGACTTGCTGGGTACTCTGTTCAGTAGATATGCTGCTGACTCTAGAGCATACCCCCAGAGGGACTCTGTTCAGTAGGTATGAAAAGCTCATCATAGATCGCACCATGTCCAACAAGGTGCGATTCCTCCTTTCTGATACACCATTCATCTGTGGTGTATATGGAGGGGTCAGCTGAGAAAAGATACCATTATCCTTTCAGAATTGTGTGAAGTTAGTACTTAAATATTCTCCTCCTCGATCTGATCGAAGAGCTTTAATACTCTTTCCTAACTGCTTCTCCACCTCATTTTTGAACTCCTTGAACTTTTCGAATGCTTCCGACTTGTACTTCATTAAGTACACATAGCCGAATCTTGAGAAATCATCGGTGAACATGATGAAGTAAGAAAAGCCACCTTTGGCTTGGGTGGACATTGGACCACATACATCCGAATGTATTAGTTCCAGAATATCCGTGGCACGTTCTCCATGTCTAGTAAATGGAGATTTTGCCATCTTTCCCATAAGGCAGGATTCACATGTTGCAAACGATTCATAATCGAATGCTGTTAGGTAACCATGCTTGTGCAACTTTTGCAACCTGCTTTCACCAATGTGCCCAAGTCTACAATGCCACATGTAGGCTTGGTTCACACAATTCTTGCTCTTCTTAAGATCATTATCAATTTGAAGATTGTAATAAGAAACATCTAATAGATATAAATCGTTGATTAAAGATGCTGAAACTATTGATTTATTACCATAATAAATCGAACAACTTCTATTTTCAATAGTCAACCTATATCCTATCTTGTCCAAACAAGATATTGATATGATGTTCTTTATTATGCTAGGAACATAATAACAATCTTCTAATAATAAAGTGTCTCCCGATGGAAGCCTGAGGTTTGTTGTCCCAACAGCAATCGCCACAACTTTTGCGCCGTTCCCGAGCCTCAATTCCACCTCACCTTGTCTCAGCTTGTGCTTACTTGTCAGCATCTGCACATCATGGCAGATATGAGAAGCACATCCGGTATCCAATACCCAAGATGTGGAATCTCTAACTGACAAGTTGATATCTATCATATAGATATCTGAAGCTTCAAACAACTTCACTCTTCTGTGAGCTTTATCATTAAGGAACTCCTTGCAGTTCCTCTTCCAGTGACCATACTGCTTATAGTAGAAGCAGTCACCCTTCACTACTCTTTTACCTTTGTCCTTCGATCCTTTATCGTTAGCTGTCATCTCTGCTTCAGGGGCATCCAATGCCGATTCAGCAGGAGGATCAGCTCCAGGGACAAAGTCAATGTGCCAGATCTGAAGACATTCTTCAGGTTTCTGAACCAATCCGAGTAGATCAGGTAAGTCAAAAGGGCATCAAGTATGCCACGGAGTGGGTTATTCGACGACATAGTTCCCTACAGGAGATAAGCGTAGGCACGCTAATTTTGACGTCATTTTGAGTAAATTTCATATCATATAATAATGCCTCATAATGGTCTGATAATTAATCATTAATTAATTTTTATTGATATTTTGAGTGTCGGGTTTAACAGACATGTTTAAGTTAATCAATTAAATTGATTTTAGCTCAAATTTCAGTTAAAATATGCAGAATTCTAAAAGGCGTCAACCTGTGTAGACGCCATTTAGAGTTTATTCCTATTTTAGCGTTTAAATTTGAATTTTAATCAGTTGATTAATTAGCTAAAAGGCGTCTGTGAGGCTGGACACGTTTTAGGTTTCCTAGGCTATTTCTACTTCTCTTCCGTATGTTTATCCTTATCTTAATTAGTGTAAAAGACGTCTATCCATGTCGACGCGTTTTACCTAATAAAGATAAAGATAAGTTTTTCCGGATATTTATCCTTATCTTAATTAATCTGAAAGGCGTCAGCCAAGATGGACGCGTTTTAGATAATCACAGATAAAGATGAATTAATCAATATTTATCTGTCAGTTAAGATAGATAAATCCTAGATTTTTCTATGTTAATCGCGAACGCAGAAAAAGCCTATAAATATCTTACATCTTGAAGAGTAAAAATGTTGAGCCATGTTGAGCCCTATTGAGAAAAGAGAGAGCATTATTATAGCGAGTTGAAGATCGAAGCAACAACGTTGGAACGCCGGAGCGCTGCCATTTCCAGAAGTCGGCGTCCTTTCAAGAATCTTCATCCTTTCAAGGCTTCAACCAATTGGGCATAAGTGTTTCATTTCTGCATCATTATTCTACATCTTTATTAATTTCATTCTTCATAATCACTTCATGCAACACACACCACGGCATCATCTTTCAAAAACCTATTTGATTTAAGGGGTTTCAAAAACCATTTAAACAAGTAAGTTTGTTGTTCAATTATATGCTTAGAATCATGATTAGTATGGATACTGCTTCCACTTAAATTCTCATCAGTATTTCTTCATTTCCTTTTTCTCTATTCTACTGCACTCAACAACAACAAGAGAATCAAAAGGGGAAATCAAGCACAAA
This sequence comes from Zantedeschia hybrid cultivar, assembly GCA_030544215.1. Classification (NCBI taxonomy): domain Eukaryota; kingdom Viridiplantae; phylum Streptophyta; class Magnoliopsida; order Alismatales; family Araceae; genus Zantedeschia; species Zantedeschia hybrid cultivar. Next base: position 52,237,002 of record JARZZO010000009.1, read on the forward strand.
GCCAAAAGGACTTTTGGATGATCCTCAACCTCAACTTCAAACTCAACAGCAAGAACAAAGAACAAAGAAATGACTCTCTTTCTTCAGCCGGCTGAAGGAGGGGAACCAAGAGCTCAGAATCTTCCGCGTTCAAATAGATAGGCGATCATACTTCTTTTGAAACTTTTTAGTTAAAAGTTTCTGGCGATCACTACACTTAGTTGCTATTTTTAATAGGTTAGTTTTACACTAAACAACATAGATCTTTCATGTTAATCACACTGTCATTCTAAGCACCTACAGCTTTTTTGGCGATCACGGTGGGACTTGGTCTCGCCATCTTTTAGTTTCTTTTTGTTCTTGCTATCATCATATCGGGCACCCACGGTGCACCATTTGTGTCTCTCGACACGTCCTCACCAATTGGTGAGTGTTTTAGTTTAATTAATTTCCCTCGTGCACCACGTGCACACCCCAGTGGCAAGATCTTGCCCTCCCCTTGATTAATTCAAAAAACTATTTTTGTGATAAAAATGATGTGTGATTGATTGGTTTTCTAGTTGTTTAGTTAGTAAATCATCCTGTTTAAAATCTGGAACTAAAATTTTTTTTGCATGAGTCGATTGTTTACTGCTTTTTATCTTGTTTGAGGAGGATTCAACCTAGAAAATCCTCCTGTAAAACTGTTTCTGCGAACTGAAAAGCGTCCAGGAGCACTGACGCGTTTCAAAACCGCGTCAACACCTCTAGACGCCTTTCAGTCTTCACAGTTTCTCTGCTGTCTGCATCTGTTTCTGCGAAAAATTAAGTTCTGTGTTGAATAGCGTCGACTACCATCGACGCTATTCAGACAGTTTCTTAGTTATTTTTCAGATCTGCTTCTGCGAAAAATTAAGTTCTGTTTTGAATAGCGTCGACTACTATAGACGCGATTCAGACAGTTTCTTAATTTTTTTCAGTTCCCAGATTTCTGTGGTTTGAGTGCTAGCTATCCATTATTAATTAAGCGTTAGAGGCCATCCAGGCCGTAGGGCATACGCATTGAGGCGAATACCCTCCTTTTCTTAGGAACACATTACTTGACGTCAGCAACTCTCTCTGATTAGGTTGGTCCCTTGATCAGACTAGAGAAATTGATGTTAAGGCCTCCATAAGTCCCCAAAATCAAGGTATTCCTCCTTGATCATCGGGCTGGTTGTACCAATTGAATTCCCGGCTAGATTCCGAAAGCGTTGTGAGAGAAAGCCCTAGAGAATAACGGTGGAAATTGAACTGAAACTAGGATCCTTTCCCTGAGTGAATTTGCGGTTTAATCCATTTCAAATAACTCAACAAGGAATCTCAAAATCACGTTAAGCATCCACTTGATTGATTAATCTCTGTGCAACTTGTTTGTCAAATCTTTGAAAAAAGAATCTAACATCATGCTGCTGCGATCAGGCAGGGACTTGAGTATGGCTCAAGACGCCATCATCAACTACGAGGGAGATGCTAATGCCCCTCGCGATTCGGACTACAACTATGAGAACGGGAGAGATGCTGATGCCTCCCGTAATTCTGCACCCATTCCATATCGACAAGAGGGGAATGTCCGGACACCTCTCTTTCATCCCCATGATCGATATCCTGATCTTCCCCCGCATGAATATGCGATTCCAAATCCCGATCTTGAGGGGGACATGAATCAGAATGATCCCTCATCCTCTGATCCTGTGGATCTCGTCAACGCTTTGGGAGTTCTTGCCTCACGTCTGGACCCTCAGCAGTTCGAGGCGATCCAGTCGATTCTGAAGGGGAAGGCACCCGTGCAGCCTGCTGAGCCGAACCCTGTGGCTCCCCCTGTGGTTACTCAACAACCTCCTCTTCCTCCTCCTTACATCCATCAGGCCATGGAAGGCCTTCATATCACTTCTCGGCCAGCTGGGCCGCAGCTTTCATCCTCTAGGCAACCGGCTAGACCGCAAACGCCTATCTATCAAAATGCCCTCGGGCATGGCAGAAGCTCTGCCGGACCTCCTCTTTATTTTCCCCCCTGTCCAACGTACTCTAGGCAGCAGGCCTATCAAGTACCTCCACCTCCTCCTCCTCCCCAGGCAGATCTGACCACGCAAGCGTTGCTGGCCAAGATGGAGCGCATGGATGTGCAATTTAATAACCTCCAGAAGATGATGGGGGTTAAAGCTGTGCCAGAGATTAATTTGCCGAGCCTGCCGGTATTCCACCTGCCGCCCTCTGAAATGCCAGTGTATCGAAAGTACAACGGTACTGGTAACCCCTTCACACATCTGAAGGAGTTTATGTACGAATCGTCTTTCTGGCAGAACGATAAGAGGTCGTTGGCCTTTTTGTTCAGGAGATCTCTAGAGGGACCAGCTCTCGAGTGGTTCTTTTCTCTGGAACCCTCCGAAGTAGAGGATTACGGTATCGTTTCACGTAAATTTATCCAACGATACCAGGACAGAGTTGCACCCTCCTTGTCCATCACTGACCTCATTGCAGAAAAGATGAAACCTGATGAAGAGTTTGTCAGTTTTGCTGACAGGTGGCGGGGCCTGGCTGAAAAGGTGAAAGATCACTTGTCCGAGTCCGAACAAGTGAAGATGTTAATTTCTAATGCCACGCCCCAATTCAAGTTAGTCCTCTCCTTGAACAATTTGACCAACATGGCAGAGCTCTATGAAAGAGCACGGTACTGCCAAAATGCCTTCAAGGACGCTACGTTCTCTAGCGTCTTTGATCCTCACCGACCGAGCAGGCCTCCACCTCAGAAGCCTGCAGTGCCAAACTCTCCTAGCACAGGTCCGACTACTGAGGGCACGCTCTCTCACGAGCAAGTTAGTACCATAAATAATAACTCGCCCCAGTTCGTGAGGAACCAATAGCAGTACCAAAGGCCACCGCAGCCAAACCAGCAGGGGTACAGGCAACAACTGTAACGACCCGCCATCCTATGACCGGAGACCCGGTCACTAAATGGATGTCGGCCCATTAACTGTAGGTTCATACCAGGATCTTACTCGCACATCTGGAGGAGTAAGCGTTAAACAAGATTAAATATAACATTCACACGGACTACAAGGGGTACAGTGCGCAGGAAGTAAAGTAACAATGTCCGTACACAGTCCAACAATAATTACATGTCCAACAAATTAATTAAGTACAGGCAGAAATAAAGTACAACAACATCGGGGCATACCCCGGGAACTGAGATAGCTGCTGGTCCGCACACCAAGGAGAACACCACGCGCCGCCACACGCCACAGGGTCTACACCTGAAAACGCAGGGAGTGAGCCACACCAAAACTGGGCTCAGTAGGGATCATCCGATCCCCTGCCTCCCACACACACACCCACAAGTGCAGTAACAAAGATATAGGTAATAGGACAAGTAAAGCTGTAACACACTGTTCCTAAAATCTCGATATGAATCATGTGCCTTCGGAATGTAACATGCATATTTCTAAAATCATACTATCAAGGAGCCTACAACTCCCGTCTCGGCAAAACACGTCAACCACTCCTCCGAAAGTGGAAAACTCCAACCACACAGCCGTAAGTGGGAAACACCGTCCACACAAGTACAAGTAGAAAACACCGACCCGCTGAGACCAAACAGTAACCCCTTGATAAAGTGTTAAATTGATCATTTAAAGGCAACCATATGCATCATACTCATGTTTTTATCTGCAAAATAGCATGAAATGATAGATAATTGTGTAACAAGTCCAACGGTACCAATTTCATCAAATTCTGACTTAAAAACATCGTCATTTCATGTGATCAAAGGAGTGTAGCGCATTTGCGGTTTTTCGACAAAATCAAGACGAAATGAATAAAAATTATGATATTTTTATGATAATGCGCTAAATTATATTTATTTGATGTGAACAGGACATGCCGATGGTGCAGTGCAGCTGGAGGAATTTTCGGAAATTTGGGGGAGGTCTAGTGTGCGGATTTAAACTAAAACAGGGGTAAAAATACAATTTGATTCCTTCATTCGCTGGAGTTTCCTAAAACCCATTATTTCCCTCCGTCTCTCCGATTTCCTAAACACATCCCTTCCTTTATTTTAAAAAATCCTCTCTCTCTTTCTCGTTTTAAAAAGTCGAATCCTATTTCTTTTCCAATTTCCTCTTCCTCTCCAGATCCAAATCCTGTCCCTTCTCCAAATCTCCCACATATCCTCCTCCTTTTCCAACTCAAACCCGGTAGCCTCTCCTCCTTCTCCTCTCTATAAATCTCTCCTCTCCTCTTTCTCTTCCTCCTCCGTCCCTGTTCTCTCTTTGTTTTTTTTTATTTTCCAGCAATTTTTCCTCCCTCTTCTCTTCCAACCTTTCCAGCACTCTCTCTTCTCTCATCTTCCCACGCATCTCCCTCTCTCTCCCTCTGTTTTCTCCTCCTCTCGTTTTTATTTCCCAACAGATTCCCTCTCTCTCTCTCGGTTTTCCCATGCCTCTCTCTTCCTCCCTCTCCCTCTCCTGCAGCCTCTCTATCTCTTCCTTATTTCTTCTCTCTCTCGCCGTCCACGCACCTACCCTCTCTCTCTGGTTTATTTTCCTCTCTCTCTGTTCTTGCTCCCTCGCCGTCTCTCTCTCTATCTCCTCTCCACCGCACCTGCACATACCCGGAATCAGCCGCCTGCAAGCTCCACGTCCAAGCAGCAGCCGGCCTCCGTGTGCTTCCGTGCATGCTCCCCAACGAAGCTCCTCCTGCAGCCACGCATAGCAGCCTCCTCCACGGCGAACCTGCATCACCCGAGCTCCACGGCAAGCCTGCACTACTCACATCCTTCCAGCCACCAGCAGCAACCTGCATGCAGCTACGTGAAGCCTGCATCTCCAGCAGGCCACCTACGGCACCAGCAGTACCTCCAGCGGCAGCACCCAGCAGCACCTCCAGCGGCAGCACCAAGCAGCTCCAGCAACCCCCACGCATGCAGCAGCTTCCTGCACGTCCCAGCTGAACCTGCAATAGCTCTTCCATGCGCCGCCTGCTCTCCAGAAGTCAGCTGCACGTCTTCCACGTCTGCTGAAGCCCATGCACACGCATGTTTGGTGAAGCTCTCCTCCAACATCCCAGCACCTGCCAGCAGCAAATTCCAGTACCTCTCTCACCATCCAACGCAGCAGCAGCAGGCCCTCTTCCTCTCCATCCACGCGCCGGCATCCTCCTTCCTCCAACGCAGCAGCAGCCGGCATCTTCCTTCTTCCACCAGCACCAGCGCAGCACTCCACGCACCTGCTTCTTCACGCATGCAACAGGCCACCGCAGCAGGCAGCTTCTTCCCCCAGTGCCTCCACGTGTTGGCAGCTACCTCTCCATCAGCAGCAGCTCTTGCAAGCAACCGGCCAGCAGCTGCTCCAGCACATACCAATTTCTTCCAAGCACACCTGCAATTGTTTTATTATAGTTCCACACGAGCTGTTGCATAATATGTTACTTTGTTTTAATTTAGTTTAATTTAGTTTAGTTGTTAGTATTTAATTAATTCTTGTTGCATAACACTCGTTTAATTCAACTTAGAAGTTTTGTTATTTTTTTTTAACATGTTGTTAATCTCTCTTCTCAATATTAAATGTAGTTGTATTTGTATTTTTAAAAATTAGGTTAGTTTAATTCGTAAATTTAGTTTAATTTAATTAGATAGTTAATTAATCAATTCAAATTCCTAATTTTTTTAGATAATTAAAATCTAAGGTTTTCAAAATTAAAATCTTAACTCCCAGTTGATCGACTCGGACTCACCACTATTAATTTTCAAAATTTGATTTGAATGAGCCGGATAAATTTAGATTGAACGTTTTCATGTGTTTAACGACGCACAATTCGAAACGATCAATTTTTGGCACCGTTGCCGGGGAGTTAGATTTTTAATTTTGATTATCTTGGATTTAGTGTAATTAATCTTTAGCTAATTTTATTTTTCTTATTTTTGCAGGTAAATTGAAAAAAAAAAAAAAAAAATGAAAGCGAAATCATGGTAAGTGTGTTCCAACTTTCTATGTTTCAATTTCCTTATTCTAGTTAGTTTCCTTTTTTGTAGTTTCTAGTTTAGATAGGTTTCTATTAATTAAAAAAAGAACAAAAAGAAGAACATCCAAATTTAAAAATCTCAATTTCCAAGATTAGAAACTTTCCATGTTAAGTCATGCATCATTTAGGACTGCATTTTTAGAATGTTTCATTTCTTGTAAATTTCCATTTTGTTGAAGATTGCGGGTGACAAGGTGAGATCTCTACCTTCCTTAAATACCATGTTCATGCATTTCCATGATTGCATAGAACCCCTTGTTTGAATTGATTGTGCACTTCACATAAAAGCATCTTAAAGGGCAAGTCCATTAACAAAATAAGGTGGGGATTTGACTATCCTTCCTTGACCCAAAAACAACCATCCCTTGCACTCTTTCACTAACCCAAGCCCATTAAAAGTGAGTAGGAATTCAATTTAGGGTTTACAATGAGATTTGGGTCTAGTTTGAGCCCACTATCACTTTTGGAAACCGGTGTCTAAGGCTAGAGGTCAATGGCAAACGCTTAAGTGGGTCGGTGGTTCTTTAATTAGGTCCCTACGAAAGTAGGGGGAGCCTCCCACCACCCCACCTCTTACCTGGCCGATTGATAATTGTGAGGGTGGATTTGAATTAAACCTAGATTAATTTGTGAGAAACACATCATGTAGGCTAGTTTAACCATAGTTGTCTTAGTAATAATTGTGTGATAACTTGTTTGCTTCATTAATAAAAAAAATAAAAATAAAAAAAAATAAAATAAAAAGATTTTCAGCATGGAGTGGACTCAAATGAACCAATTTCTTGGCCCATGTCTTAATATCATCACACCTTTCCCTCCACCACCTAATATGGATTTGGCTCACAGATTAGCTAAGCTAGACAAGTTGGCCCACACAATTGATCAATTTCTAACTTTGGGCCCAGAACCGTCCTCATATCCCACACAATCATATACCTATCAAGAAAGATGTCCCGTTTGGGCCAATCAGGACCATTATGATACCCCACCTGCTCTTCAATTTTCACCTCACCAGGCTCAAGCTCCAAGTCTAGCTATCCAAGACTTCTCGGATTGGCCCAAATTCCAAGTCTACTCTGGTGGTTTGGCCCACAATCATGGACACTCCGATTATCTATTGTCCACAAGCTCTTGTCCACCTTGCTTCCAATCAAATTATTCGACATATTCTTCGCAATCTGATTATCAGCCAAGTTATCCGCATTCTCAAGATGATCAATTCATGCAACTTGAACAAATAGTCTTGGCCCAACAACAAACCATTGGTAGAATGCAGGCCCTAGTTGACTGTTTGACTGAAACTAATATAAGGATGGATTTAGAAGAAGTGCTTAGCAAGCCCATTGAAAATCTGCAATCTTTTTCACCTGATTTTGACCAACAAATCAACTCGCAAATTCAACTTGACATCGTTCAATCCGGCAATGGTCACATCATGCCTGATCTTGAAAACGGAGATAATCTTACGGAGTCGCATCAGGTGACATTAGGGAAAGCTAGCATGAATCAATCTATGAAAAATCCTGAGACTGGTCAACAAGATGCATCTATGATCATACCTGTCTGTCCTGAGGAAAGCTTAAGTGATAGAAAAGGAGAAGGGGAAGTGAGTGATCTTTTAGAGGTTAATCCGGATTTTGAACACTTCATATTCCCCACAGTGGAAGTCAATATGCATGCTAGTCCGAACCTCGAATATTTTTTCTTCCCAATAGAGAAAGTGGATATTCTAGAAGATATATATCCGGTGGATAGAGAGAAGATGGAAAATCCTCAGACTGACCAGCAAAGTGAAGTCACGATCACACCTATCTCTCTTGAGGTGAGCTTGAAGGAAAAAAGAGAAGGAGAAATGAGTGATTTGCTGGATATTGAGCTGGACTTTGAACACTTTCTATTTCCCACAGAGGAATTAAATACACATGATGGTCTGGATCTTAAATATTTCTTCTTCCCAATGGATCAGAAAGTGGATAATCTTGAGGAATTGCATCAAGAGAAAATTGAAGCCATAGACTTAGCTAATCATCAAGAAGAGCCCATTGAGGGTAAGTTGGGGGGAGATGAAGGAGACGAGAAGGATTCTAGTGAGAGCTCATATATTCACCTACCTATGATCTGTTTCCTGAGTGTTAGAGAATCTAAGCCCAATAGCTTCCAAAAGCTAGCCCGACTCATGGAGGTGATGGAATTATTGGGCCAAGTCCACATCAATAGCCATTTTCTCAAAGAAACTCACTGTGTTGCCCAACTCAATTCTTACAATATCGATAACATCAATCTTTACTGGATTTTATTGAAATTTGAGGCCAAACCGAACCTGTTCTCAGTCTCTATCTTTGAGAAATTTGGAATCCACAAATTAAAGTGCACGTCGGTTGCTTTGCAGTCAATTGATCATTTCATTAAGCAGCCGCGTGACATGATCCAAGATACTCTTATTCAGATGGATAGGAGCCACATATTTACTGATTTTCACATCTTCGACATTAGATCATCCCCTACATTGAATCAATGGCCCATCATTCTGAGAACTTTTGATCTTTTTATCGAGGATCAAGTCCTTCAATTTAGTCAAGGACAAGAAGCAGGGTACATAGTTGACATGGCCTATGAATCAAGTAGAACCAATATCCTATTGACCATGTGGAAAAATTCTTTTCTTTGGAATCTCAATGATAACATTCTGACTCATCAGCTACATGAAATGCTGGGTGCACTCCAACCAACAAACTTCAAAATGCATGCACTGAAATTTGTGCTAGTAGGCATTGGATAGTGTGCACATTCCGTCTGGCTGAAGACGATAAACTTAGCGCTTGTTGGGAGGCAACCCAATATTTTACTTCAGTTTTTGTATTTCTTTTCTTTTTAGGTCCTTGAGCAGCAATCGTCGTGGGTATGTCGCATCCTCTTCATTACAGGTTGTTTCTCTCCTTCACAAGTTCTCTGCTGGCTGACATGTTTTTCATATCTTTTATGCCATTGAGGACAATGTCAATCAAGTTGGGGGGTGGGACAATCAATTTGATATGCATGTATTGGGAAAATCTTTTGAAGAAAACTGATATCTTTCACTAAAAAAATGGTCAAATTTTTAAAAATTTCTTTTCACATCCTATGAAAATTGCATGAAAATCATGTTTCATTAAGTGAATCTTAAACAAATCAGTTTTTGGTGGTCACATTGGTTAAAGAACCTTCAAAGTTTAAATATCCCACTTCACAAAAATCCACGGCAGGATGATTTTCACACACACACGGCAACTTAGAATAAATGAAAGATCTTAAAAGTATAGAATTGCTGGAATTAACCTTAAGGATAAGACTACTTATTCTAATTTTTTCTTTGGGTTGAACGAAAGGAATATGTAGGATCCGTAATAGAGGACTGTCCCACTCAGCACTCTAAAAGAGGCGGTCATTTAAAATGGACAGCTGTAAACACTAAAGACAAAAGAAGGCGTTAAAAGAGCTAAAGGAAGGTAGGTGGCAAAAAGTACGCACCTCCCCTCAAGCAATTCAAAGAGAGTGGCAAAAAGTACGCACTCTCAAAAGCAAAAGATTAATGAAAGAAAAAACGCCACGCTAAAAAGTCCATCGTACCAAAAATATGACCAAATCGTGAAAAGTGCTGAGTTGGGACGGGAACTGAAAAACGATCCCCACTGACTGATCGGGAAATCTTTTATTCTCTTCCCCTCCCCAAGTAGTCTTATCTAAAGGGTAGTAAAGACAAGAATATACCAGAAAGGTCGGAAACGAGTTCTAAGTGTGTCAAATTTCATGCACAATCACCTGTCTGAATCAAAATATTGTGGGATATGAAAACTTTTTAGCTCAACCAAACGGCTACCACTTAAATTGATTGTGGAAGATACTACAAATGAACCATGATAATTCATTATTTGTCCTAACATTTCCTTATTTGCATTGCTAAGGGACTAGTAATGGGTAAGTTGGGGGGTGTGATAAAGTGTTAAATTGATCATTTAAAGGCAACCATATGCATCATACTCATGTTTTTATCTGCAAAATAGCATGAAATGATAGATAATTGTGTAACAAGTCCAACGGTACCAATTTCATCAAATTCTGACTTAAAAACATCGTCATTTCATGTGATCAAAGGAGTGTAGCGCATTTGCGATTTTTCGACAAAATCGAGACGAAATGAATAAAAATTATGATATTTTTATGATAATGCGCTAAATTATATTTATTTGATGTGAACAGGACATGCCGATGATGCAGTGCAGCTGGAGGAATTTTCGAAAATTTGGAGGAGGTCTAGTGTGCGGATTTCAACTAAAACAGGGGTAAAAATACAATTTGATTCCTTCGTTCGCTGGAGTTTCCTAAAACCCACTATTTCCCTCCGTCTCTCCGATTTCCTAAACACATCCCTTCCTTTATTTTAAAAAATCCTCTCTCTCTTTCTCGTTTTAGAAAGTCGAATCCTATTTCTTTTTCAATTTCCTCTTCCTCTCTAGATCCAAATCCTGTCCCTTCTCCAAATCTCCCACATATCCTCCTCCTTTTCCAACTCAAACCCGTCAGCCTCTCCTCCTTCTCCTCTCTATAAATCTCTCCTCTCCTCTTTCTCTTCCTCCTCCGTCCCTGTTCTCTCTTCGTTTTTTTTATTTTCCAGCAATTTTTCCTCCCTCTTCTCTTCCAACCTTTCCAGCACTCTCTCTTCTCTCATCTTCCCACGCATCTCCCTCTCTCTCCCTCTGTTTTCTCCCCCTCTCGTTTTTATTTCCCAACAGATTCCCTCTCTCTCTCTCGGTTTTCCCATGCCTCTCTCTTCCTCCCTCTCCCTCTCCTGCAGCCTCTCTATCTCTTCCTTATTTCTTCTCTCTCTCGCCGTCCACGCACCTACCCTCTCTCGCTGGTTTATTTTCCTCTCTCTCTGTTCTTGCTCCCTCGCCGTCTCTCTCTCTATCTCCTCTCCACCGCACCTGCACATACCCGGAATCAGCCGCCTGCAAGCTCCACGTCCAAGCAGCAGCCGGCCTCCGTGTGCTTCCGTGCATGCTCCCCAACGAAGCTCCTCCTGCAGCCACGCATAGCAGCCTCCTCCACGGCGAACCTGCATCACCCGAGCTCCACGGCAAGCCTGCACTACTCACATCCTTCCAGCCACCAGCAGCAACCTGCATGCAGCTACGTGAAGCCTGCATCTCCAGCAGGCCACCCACGGCACCAGCAGTACCTCCAGCGGCAGCACCCAGCAGCACCTCCAGCGGCAGCACCAAGCAGCTCCAGCAACCCCCACGCATGCAGCAGCTTCCTGCACGTCCCAGCTGAACCTGCAATAGCTCTTCCATGCGCCGCCTGCTCTCCAGAAGTCAGCTGCACGTCTTCCACGTCTGCTGAAGCCCATGCACACGCATGTTTGGTGAAGCTCTCCTCCAACATCCCAGCACCTGCCAGCAGCAAATTCCAGTACCTCTCTCACCATCCAACGCAGCAGCAGCAGGCCCTCTTCCTCTCCATCCACGCGCCGGCATCCTCCTTCCTCCAACGCAGCAGCAGCCGGCATCTTCCTTCTTCCACCAGCACCAGCGCAGCACTCCACGCACCTGCTTCTTCACGCATGCAACAGGCCACCGCAGCAGGCAGCTTCTTCCCCCAGTGCCTCCACGTGTTGGCAGCTACCTCTCCATCAGCAGCAGCTCTTGCAAGCAACTGGCCAGCAGCTGCTCCAGCACATACCAATTTCTTCCAAGCACACCTGCAATTGTTTTATTATAGTTCCACACGAGCTGTTGCATAATATGTTACTTTGTTTTAATTTAGTTTAATTTAGTTTAGTTGTTAGTATTTAATTAATTCTTGTTGCATAACACTCGTTTAATTCAACTTAGAAGTTTTGTTATTTTTTTTTAACATGTTGTTAATCTCTCTTCTCAATATTAAATGTAGTTGTATTTGTATTTTTAAAAATTAGGTTAGTTTAATTCGTAAATTTAGTTTAATTTAATTAGATAGTTAATTAATCAATTCAAATTCATAATTTTTTTAGATAATTAAAATCTAAAGTTTTCAAAATTAAAATCTTAACTCCCTGTAGATCGACTCGGACACACCACTATTAATTTCCAAAATTTGATTTGAATGAGCCGGATAAATTTAGATTGAACGTTTTCATGTGTTTAACGACGCACAATTCGAAACGATCACCCCTCGGATAGCACGCTAGCTACTCCGGCCCAACTGGCTCAGGTGGTTACTCTTTCCCTCAGCATGAGTGACTCTCCGAATGTACCACTCCGACACCGGTACTAGCTGACCCCAGGGTTCACCAGGTGACCCTCTCTCACTAGGCGTCACCCCGCCCACGCCCCCACCGGCGCTGTGCTCACGCCCCCACCAGCACAGGGTGATAAAGCGCTATAATGTCACTCCAGGTCCACAGTAACACAAAACACCAAAACCCGGCACAGTACGATCCGGTCACGTGAAAAGCCCGCGATCGCACTACACACAATGCAGTGCCATCCGGTTATGAAGAAACCAAGTATACTAAAGCATGCACTAACCAACTATCTAGCAGTATGAATACATTTTACTAGCATGAATTAGTGTTGTTCTGTCCTGAATCGCGTCGCCCAAGGTCGACGCCATTCTAGCTCCCTAAACTGGTTCATAAAACAGAGGCCACGGAAATCTGGCCTAAAAGGCGTCGACACCAGCGGTCGCCTTTTGAAAGGCGTCGACATCCTCCGACGCCATTCAGCTAAGAAATCCAGGAATTTCAGGAAAACATTACCCAGGGGATTTCTACCCTAAAAGGCGTCATGGTTACCCGACGCCATTCGAATCGCGTCGCCCACCCATGACGTCTTTTAGTCCCAGAATCCCTAACTGACGGACCCTCAATCGGGGTGATTTCGTGCCTAAATGGCGTCATGGTGGCCCGACGTCCTTCTGAAAGGCGTCGTCCACCCATGACGTCATTTAGCGCAAGAACCCCTAACCTGTTAAACCTCGAACAGGGGAGGTTTCTGCCCTAAAACGCGTCGTAGTGCCCCGACGTCCTTCTAAAAGGCGTCGACCAGGCACGACGCCGTTTAGCGCCAGAAACCTGGTTCCCTGATTCGAACCGAGGGTTTCTCCCTTAACCCCAATGCCCCGAAAAGGCTCCAAAAGCAGAAGGGGGAGAAAGAGAAGTTCACCTCCCACAACCCTATTACAAAACCACATACATGAACACAGTCATACCCACAAGAACACCCCCTAAACATGCTCAATCTAACACAAAACACATCAAAACACACCTAGGAAAGCACGAGCAACACATACAAGGTTCGTCCCCCTACCGGATACTTGAACTCCTCCTGGCTCCGTGTCGCCCAACCGCCGCGCCGCAGACCGCCGCCGGTACCCCCGAGAACGTCGCCACTCCGCCGGGACGTCGGTCGCCGTCCGGAGAATGGAACGCCGCGAAGGAAGTGGTGGTGGCAGAGGTGAGAGGTAGGGAGGCGTTGGAGTGGTGGAAGAGGAAGAAGAGGAAGGGAAAAGGGGAAGAGAGGGGTCGGAGGAGGCGGAGAGGGAGAGGAGAGAGAGTGAGAGGTGAGAAATGAGGGAAAGAAAGGAGGGCTCGCGGGGGTCATCAGAAACTACCTAAAATGCGTCGAGCGAGAAGGACGCCTATCAGATGACAGGACGGGCCGTACTGACAGCTGTCTGAAACGCGTCGACCACCATGGACGCCGTTCAGCTGACATGTCAGGCACCGTACACTGACATCGCAGGGTGTCAGTCTGAATCGCGTTGTCCATCATGGACGCCGTTCAGACGACAAGACAGGGGCCATACTCTCGCGGCCTGAAACCCGCCCACGTGGCGCCCACATGGCACAACAGCAAATCGCCTAAATGGCGTCCACCTATCAAGACGCCGTTTGAAAGGCGTCATGATCCTCCGACGCCATTCAGAAGAAATTCTCCAGACCCCGCAAGGTCCGACCCAGGGGATCCAGCCCGAAACCGACCCGAAAATCGAACCCGAAACCTCAGTCCTTACATTCTCCCCCCCTTAAAAGAATTTCGTCCCCGAAATTGCCTGCTACAAGTAACCAGGGCGAAAACGCCTCCACTGCCAACTCGCATGGGAACTTACCAAAAAGGATAGGGAACTGCTTCCCAGCATCTCAATCACGAGCCCCCAGGTCGCCTCGCTCCCGGAGCGATACTGTCAAAATACTCAGTCCACAGATGCAACCTTGTTCCGGAGGACCTGTCACTGGTGATTCTCAAAACGCACTAGACACTCTGGAAAAGACAAGTCCTCAGCGACCTCAAATCCTGAAAGTTCTAACACCTGGGGCGGATCCAGAACGCTCCTCTGCAACGAAACATGAAACGCATCGTGCACTCCCGCAAGACTGAACGGCAAGGCTGGCTGGTAATCTTCCTCAATTCAAGCAAGAACGGGAAGAGGCCCAGCACAGCACGGACCCAGCTTACCTTGCTTCTCAAATCTCTTCACACCCATGGAGGGCGAGACTTGGAAAGGCACGAGGTCCCCGACTCCAAACTCAATCGGTCTCTTACCGATGGTAGCACAACTCGGGCAACCTAAGCATCTTGCTATACCAACCTTGATCCTTCTAACTGCCTCTTGCCAATCTCAGACTAGATCACAAGGGATCGACACAGCCATCTAAACAATGTCTCATAAGGCGCCATGCCAATGCTAGAGTGGTAACTGCTATGGTACACAAGACCCCACTGAAAACCAATGCTGCTCCCAAGAACCTCCTCAGTCTAGGCAATATGCCACGAGCAAAAACCTCTAAAATCCGGATGGCCCCCCTCTGACCGCCCATCAGCCTCGGGATGATAGGCCGGGCTGAAGGCTAACCGCGTACTCAAAGTCTTCCAAAGACTCTCCCCACAATTAAGAAGTAAATCTCAAAGCCCGATCCGACACGATGGATAAGGGCACATCGAGCAGAAAGAGATGATCCGACTCACAAACAACTCAGCCAACTTACCAACTGACCAGTCCTTCCTGATAGCCAGGAAGTGTACTGACGTAGTCAGTAGTTCAATGGTAACCCAGATCACGCTCCCTCCACCAGGGAATAAAACAATCCTAATACATGCCTCAAGTCGCAAGCTCCCGTCTCCACACCGGGATCGGCAAGGACTGCAACCACGCTACCGCTGCGCCACTCTGATATTCTACCCTAACCTGCCGACAATTCAAGCATTCATTCACAGAATCACCCCTGTCCTTCTTCTCACTAGACCACCTCAACAATGATATGCCTTACTCGATCCGGGAAGCATCATTTATTCTAGAACAGTGTGCCTCCAAAAGGGACACCCGCGCACGTCCTCCACGGTCAAATCACAAAGTCTATCTCTAACCTGACTGTACTACTACCCCACAATTCCACCTCTGAACTCTGGAGAATCTGCGGTAACTCTGCATCTGTCCTCTAAGTCTTAATTACCGTATGATAAACTGCTGGCCAACCTGGCTCCATCAGCCTTATGTGGAATCCGAAAGGGAGATTCCACAGTTGCTCAAATAATCCCCATACAAACAATGCCTCTAGATCTATGGTGCAAATGCCACAGCTGCCAACTCTAAGTCATAGGTGGATAGTTCTCCTCAATCTTCTTCAACTGCCTATAGGCCACAGTCTTACCAAGTTGCATCAGAAACGCACCCAAACCTCGATGTGATGTAACTGAATACCCCACAAATTCACCGGAACCTGATAAAAGTACCAACACTGGAGCCCAAGTGAGGCGAGTCTTCAACTTAATGAAACTCCGCCCACACTCCTCGATCCACGTGAGACGAACTCCCCTACGCGTCAACCTCAACAAGGGGGGGTTGCTATCGAAGAAAACTCCTGGACCAACCATCGGTAAAATCCTGCTAATGCTCTCAACGATCACACTCTTACACGGGGCTCCCCACACACAATCCATCAATCAATTCAATACTAAACTAATTATGTGCCATGATTCCACCAAAATTGATATGCCAACATCATTATATAATAACCTTACAGAGTACACATTACAATACCAAATCACCACCACGACCCAAAATACATAAAGAGTGCCACAAGAGTTCACAACCACTACCTCATAAGACAAGATAAGAGTGTTCATCTATCCCCGCACCTCGGATCTCCACAAGAAGGGCACACAACACTACATAAGGTACCAGGCTCCTACTGACCACTCGGCCCCTGACTCGTCTTATTCTTCTGGGGACAGTTCCTCGTGAGATGTCCCCTCCTGCCACAGCCAAAACAGCTACCAGCGACCAATGGACACGCCCGGTTGCCGTGATACCTACCACAACGGGGACAATAATCTGCCGCATCATGACTCTTTCCCTACTGCCTGCTAGCCTCAGTCTGCATCTGTTGGGCCGAACCGTCCTCATCTTCATCACGTGACGTCCCTTGGGACCCGAACTCAAAGGAACTCGAACCGCCTGACGAGAGGACCGTTGATTTGCTCTTGCCTTGCTGCTTCCCTCGTACCGATCGCTCCAACTCTTTCGCCATTTGCTGAAATTGAGTCTCCGCCGCTGCCGCGCATCGAACCGCTGACGCCAGATCTCTACAACCCTGAGGTGCCACCATTGTCCTTAGATCATATCGGAGTCCATCTACAAATCTCTCGGTTCTATATCTCTCCTGCCCAGATAAGTGTGGAACGAATCCTCCAAGAGTCACAAACTTTGCATGATAATCTAGAACTGACATGTCATTTTGCACCAATTCCATAAACTCTCTTTCCTTGGTCTCCTGGACGTGCCTCGGAAAGTACCGTCCACTAAACTCTCTCACAAATGCCTCCCAAAGGATCTCTCTCAAAGATCTATTTGCAAACATCCTTGTCTTGAGGGTAACCCACCATTCATATGCATTATCCTTCAACAAATAGGTTGCCAACAAGGTCTTGTCATTCTCAGCACATTCAAGAACGTCAAACGCCTTCTCCATCTCCTTAATCCAACGAGTTGCCTCGTCTGGGACTGGTCGACCTGTGAAAGAAGGGGTCTCCAACCTCAAAAACCGCTCTAACACCGTGAACTGGTCACCTCGGGAATTGGATCCCTCGCTACCGTCTCCCTGCTGGTATCTACCCATAGCTCCAATCATAGCCTCTACGAAACGATCCACATTATGCCCTTCTGCCCCCGAACTACCATCGTCTGATCTCGTACCACGAGCCAACGAAACTCTCTTCCTCGGCGCCATCACTACCTCACGAACGCGAAAATCAACACAAACACGTCAAAACCTATCACTCTACACCAGCAGCCATCGCCTGTACAAACTCGTACTTATTGTTGGACTACGATATCTAACCCAGTTTACCACTTACTCGACTAGACTATGCTCTGATACCAACTGTAACGACCCGCCATCCTATGACCGGAGAGCCGGTCACTAAATGGATGTCGGCCCATTAACTGTAGGTTCATACCAGGATCTTATTCGCACATCTGGAGGAGTAAGCGTTAAACAAGATTAAATATAACATTCACATGGACTACAAGGGGTACAGTGCGCAGGAAGTAAAGTAACAATGTCCGTACACAGTCCAACAATAATTACATGTCCAACAAATTAATTAAGTACAGGCAGAAATAAAGTACAACAACATCGGGGCATACTCCGGGAACTGAGATAGCTGCTGGTCCGCACACCAAGGAGAACACTACGCGCCGCCACACGCCACAGGGTCTACACCTGAAAACGCAGGGAGTGAGCCACACCAAAACTGGGCTCAGTAGGGATCATCCGATCCCCTGCCTCCCACACACACACCCACAAGTGCAGTAACAAAGATACAGGTAATAGGGCAAGTAAAGCTGTAACACACTGTTCCTAAAATCTCGATATGAATCATGTGCCTTCGGAATGTAACATGCATATTTCTAAAATCATACTATCAAGGAGCCTACAACTCCCGTCTCGGCAAAACACGTCAACCACTCCTCCGAAAGTGGGAAACACCAACCACACAGCCGTAAGTGGGAAACACCGTCCACACAAGCACAAGTAGGAAACACCGACCCGCTGAGACCAAACAGTAACCCCTCGGATAGCACGCTAGCTACTCCGGCCCAACTGGCTCAGGTGGTTACTCCTTCCCTCAGCATGAGTGACTCTCCGAATGTACCACTCCGACACCGGTACTAGCTGACCCCGGGGTTCACCAGGTGACCCTCTCTCACTAGGCGTCACCCCGCCCACGCCCCCACCGGCGCTGTGCTCACGCCCCCACCAGCACAGGGTGATAAAGCGCTACAATGTCACTCCAGGTCCACAGTAACACAAAACACCAAAACCCGGCACAGTACGATCCGGTCACGTGAAAAGCCCGCGATCGCACTACACACAATGCAGTGCCATCCGGTTATGAAGAAACCAAGTATACTAAAGCATGCACTAACCAACTATCTAGCAGTATGAATACATTTTACTGGCATGAATTAGTGTTGTTCTGTCCTAAATCGCGTCGCCCAAGGTCGACGCCATTCTAGCTCCCTAAACTGGATCATAAAACTGAGGCCACGGAAATCTGGCCTAAAAGGCGTCGACACCAGCGGTCGCCTTTTGAAAGGCGTCGACATCCTCCGACGCCATTCAGCTAAGAAATCCAGGAATTTCAGGAAAACATTACCCAGGGGATTTCTACCCTAAAAGGCGTCATGGTTACCCGACGCCATTCGAATCGCGTCGCCCACCCATGACGTCTTTTAGTCCCATAATCCCTAACTGACGGACCCTCAATCGGGGTGATTTCGTGCCTAAATGGCGTCATGGTGGCCCGACGTCCTTCTGAAAGGCGTCGTCCACCCATGACGTCATTTAGCGCCAGAACCCCTAACCTGTTAAACCTCGAACAGGGGAGGTTTCTGTCCTAAAACGCGTCGTACTGCCCCGATGTCCTTCTAAAAGGCGTCGACCAGGCACGACGCCGTTTAGCGCCAGAAACCTGGTTCCCTGATTCGAACCGAGGGTTTCTCCCTTAACCCCAATGCCCCGAAAAGCCTCCAAAAGCAGAAGGGGGAGAAAGAGAAGTTCACCCCCCACAACCCTATTACAAAACCACATACATGAACACAGCCATACCCACAAGAACACCCCCTAAACATGCTCAATCTAACCCAAAACACATCAAAACACGCCTAGGAAAGCACGAACAACACATACAAGGTTCGTCCCCCTACCGGATACTTGAACTCCTCCTGGCTTCGTGTCGCCCAACCGCCGCGCCGCAGACCGCCGGTACCCCCGAGAACGTCGCCACTCCGCCGGGACGTCGGCCGCCGTCTGGAGAATGGAACGCCGCGAAGGAAGTGGTGGTGGCAGAGGTGAGAGGTAGGGAGGCGTTGGAGTGGTGGAAGAGGAAGAAGAGGAAGGGAAAGGGGAAGAGAGGGGTCGGAGGAGGCGGAGAGGGAGAGGAGAGAGAGTGAGAGGTGAGAAATGAGGAAAAGAAAGGAGGGCTCGCGGGGGTCATTAGAAACTACCTAAAACGCGTCGAGCGAGAAGGACGCCTATCAGATGACAGGACGGGCCGTACTGACAGCTGTCTGAAACGCGTCGACCACCATGGACGCCGTTCAGCTGACATGTCAGGCACCGTACACTGACATCGCAGGGTGTCAGTCTGAATCGCGTCGTCCATCATGGACGCCGTTCAGACGACAAGACAGGGGCCGTACTCTCGCGGCCCGAAACCCGCCCACATGGCACAACAGCAAATCGCCTAAATGGCGTCCACCTATCAAGATGCCGTTTGAAAGGCGTCATGATCCTCCGACGCCATTCAGAAGAAATTCTCCAGACCCCGCAAGGTCTGACCCAGGGGATCCGGCCCGAAACCGACCCGAAAACCGAACCCGAAATCTCAGTCCTTACAACAACAGAACCCCCATTATCAGCAATAGTATCAGCGGCCCCAGCAGCCGAACCAGAACCAGCAACAGCTACAGCAGCCGCCGCAACGGCAACAGCAGTACCAGCAGCCCCAACAGCAGCAATATCAGCAACAACAATAGCAATATCAGCCGCGTGCACCGCCGGCGTACCATAATGTCCCTCCTCCTGCTAATTATAACCAGCAGAGAAGACCTCCAGGCCCTAAAAGGGCAGAATACCCGGCCCTCCCAGAATCCTTGGCAGATATCTTCAGTGCTCTAATGACAGCTAATGCCTTAGTTTTGCCAAGGGAAAAGGCCGTCTGGCCTCAAAATGCCGACACGTCCAGGTATTGCTACTTCCATAGGCAACCTGGGCATACCATCGACACCTGCTTCCAGTTCAGAGATTATATTCATGATCTCAACGAGCAGGGCGGCATAGACTGGGAGGAGATGAAAAAGTATATATCAGCCCTGAAGGCAAGGAGACCACAGCAGCAGCAGCAGCAACAGCAAGCAAGACCACCAGCACAAGCAGCGCCACCACCCAACATGGGCATAGTGCAGAATCCACTCCCAGAGCATCAGAACCAAAACCAAGTTGCTCCCATTCTGACGAACAGCCAATTTGAGGCTGGTCGTGGGCAACAGTGGAGAATAGAGGACTCTTCCTCTCTTTATTCAACGGGTCAATTTCAGAGTACCGCAGAACGACCACCACGCCGCACCATCCACATACCTAGGCCACAACCCGTTACTATCACCCCTCTACCGACACCCACATATCACTCGCCCGCACCCAATAACCCATTATCACTACCCGCCTTCCTCAGGCCCATTACGCCCCACACCACTACACCGCTACCATATAATCCCCCGCAAACCAATCACGCGCCCCTTCTACCATCCAGACCGCTATTACGCGTACCATTTCCTACTTCGCCTGCTACCACTACCACCTACCCAGATCCCCCCTTACCATCCAGACCGCTATTACGCGTGCCATTCCCCACTTCACCGACCACTTACCCATCCACCATCCAACCCTCTAGGCCTTTAATCCGCACCGCGCCATCACCACCTAGCCCTACGCCATCACCTACATACCAACCCTCTACGCCATCCGCACCATACAACCCTGCGGTACTTAAGGTGTCACCCGAATCCTCCACGGTCGAAGAACTTGCGCTCCGAAGTGGAAGAATTTTCAACAAGGTCTTTCCTAAGTCCACAGTTAGAGACGGCCCATCACAGCCGACTGAGGAAGCCCATAATGAAGAGAGTGCACCAGGCACTCAATATGACTTGTTGAAACATCTGGACAGAACACCGGCACGGATCACTGTACTTGAGTTGATCAAAAGGTCCAAGATTCACCAAGAAGCCTTAATGGAATATCTACAGAAGGTGATGGTCAATGAGGACGTGCCAGTAGAAAAAATTGCAGCACTACTAGTTCCTCAGGGGGATCAGCCCTCTATTACATTCCACACATCGGAACTAGCACCGCCAGCAGCCAGAAGCATGGCTCTGAGCATCACGGTCAACATATGCAAGAAGGCCGTGGATGCATGCCTGGTAGACACAGGGGCTTCGATCAATGTTTTACCTCCGAAGACCCTAGAGCTGTGCGGTGTGCCCAAGGAGAAATGGCTGCCTAGCCCTGTAGACACGCTAATTTTGACGTCATTTCGAGTAAATTTCATATCATACAATAATGCCTCGAAATGGTCTGATAATTAATCATTAATTAATTTTTATTAATCTTTTTAAGTGTCGGGTTTAACATATGTGTTTAAGTTAATCAATTGAATAGGTTTTAGCTCAAATTTGAGTTAAAATATGAAGAATTCTTTTTAAGTGTCGGGTTTAACAGATGTGTTTAAGTTAATCAATTGAATTGGTTTTAGCTCAAATTTGAGTTAAAATATGAAGAATTCTAAAAGACGTCGACCCAAGTGGACGCCATTTAGACTTTATTCTTATTTTAGTGATTAAATTTGAATTTTAATTAATTAATTAATTAACTAAAAGGCGTCTGGTAATGTCGACGCGTTTTAAGTTTCCTAAGTGATTTTAACTTCCCCTCCGGATGTTTATCCTTATCTTAATTAGTCTAAAAGACGTCTATACAGGTGGACGCGTTTTACCTAATAAAGATAAAGATAAGTTTTCCCGGATATTTATCCTTATCTTAATTAATCTGAAAGGCGTCAGCCATGGTGGACGCGTTTTAGATAATTACAGATAAAGATGAATTAATTAGTATTTATCTGTCAATTAAGATGGATAAATTCGAGGTTTTTTGCTATGTTAATCGCGAACGCAAGAAAAGCCTATAAATACCTTACATGTTGAAGAGTTAAAAAAGTTGAAATCCATTAAGAGAGAGCATTATTATAGCGAGTTGAAGATCGAAGCAACAACGTCGGAACGCCGGAGCGCTGCCATTTCCAAAAGTCGGCGTCCTTTCAAGATCTTCATCCTTTCAAAGCTTCATCCGATTGGGCATAAGTGTTTCATTTCTGCATTTTCATTTTCATCTTCATTAATTTCATTCTTCATTCACTTCATGCAAACACACACCACAGCATAATTTTTCAAAACCTACTTGATTTAAGGGGTTTCAAAGCCACTCAACAAGTAAGTTTGATGTTCAATCATATGTCCAAAATCATGATTAGTTCAGATACTGCTTCTACTTAAATTCTCATCATCATTGTTTCTTCGTTTTCTGTTTCTGTCTCTGCTGCACTCAACAACAACGAGAGATTCAAAAGTAGAAATCAAGCACAAAGTCAAAAAGACTTCTGGACGATCCTCAACCTCAAATTCAACAGCAAGAACAAAAAGCAAAGAAAGGGCTCTCTTTCTTCAGCTGGCTGAGGAAGGGGAACCAAGGACTCAATCTTCCGCGTTTGAACAGGTAAGCGATCATATCTCTTTTGAAACTTTTTAGTTAAAAGTTTCTGGCGATCACTGCACTTAGTTGCTATTTTTAATAGGTTAGTTTACACTAAACAACATAGATTTTTCATGTTAATCACACGGTCATTCTAAGCACCTACAGCCTTTTTGGCGATCACGGTGGGACTTGGTCTCGCCATCTTTTAAGTTTTTTTGTTCTTGCTGTCATCAACCGGGCACCCACGGTGCACCACTTGTGTCTTTCGACACGTCCTTACCAATTGGTGAGTGTTTTAGTTTAATTAATTTCCCTCGTGCACCACGTGCACACCCCAGTGGCAAGATCTTGCCCTCCCCTTGATTAATTCAAAAAGCTGTTTTTGTGATAAAAATGATGTGTGATTGATTGTTTTTCTAGTTGTTTAGTTAATAAATCATCCTGTTTAAAATCTGGAACTAAAAATTTTTGCATGAGTCGATTGTTTACTGCTTTTTATCTTGTTTGAGGAGGATTCAACCCAGAAAATCCTCCTGGAAAACTATTTCTGCGAACTGAAAAGCGTCCAGGAGCACTGACGCGTTTGAAAACCGCGTCAACACCCCTAGACGCCTTTCAATCTTCACAGTTTCTCTGCTGTCTGCATCTGCTTCTGCGAAAAATTAAGTTCTGTTTTGAATAGCGTCGACTACCATCGACGCGATTCAGACAGTTTCTTAATTTTTTTCAGTTTCCAGATTTCTGTGTTTGATGTGCTAGCTACCCATTATTATTAAGCATTAGGGGCCATCCAGGCCGTAGGACATACGCATTGAGGCGAATACCCTCCCTTTCTTAGGAACACATTACTTGGCGTCAGCAACTCTCTCTGATTGGGTTGGTCCCTTGATCAGACTAGAGAAGTTGACGTTGAGACCTCCATAAGTCCCCAAAATCAAGGTATTCCTCCTTGATCATCGGGCTGGTTGTACCAATTGAAGTCCTGGTTAGATTCTGAAAGCGTTGTGAGAGAAAGCCCTAGAGAATAACGGTGGAAATTGAACTGAAACTAGGATCCTTTCCTTGAGAGAATTTGAGGTTTAATTGAATCCAAATAACTCAAAAAGGAATCTTAAAATCACGTTAAGCATCCACTTGTTTGATTAATCTCTGTGCAACTTGTTTGTCAAATCTTTGAAGAAAAAGAATCTAACATCATGTTGCTACGATCAGGTAGGGACTTGAGTATGGCTCCAGACGCCATGGTTAATTACGAGGGAGATGCTAATGCCCCTCGGGATTCTGAATACAACTATGAGAGTGGGAGAGATGCTGATGCCTCCCGTAGTTCTATCCCCGTTCCATATCGTCTAGATGGGAATGTTCGGACACCTCTTTTGCATCCACGTGATCAATATCATGATCCTCCCCCGCATGAATATGCGATCCCTAATCCTGATTTTGAGGGGGACATGAATCAGAATGATCCCTCATCCTCTGATCCTGTGGATCTCGTCAACGCTTTGGGAGTTCTTGCCTCTCGACTGGACTCTCAGCAGTTCGAGGCGATCCAATCTATTTTGAAGGGGAAGGCACCCATGCAGCCTGCCGAGCCGAACCCTGTGGCCCCCCCTGCTGTTCCTCAGCAACCTTCTTTTCCTCCTCCTTATATCCATCAGGCCGTGGAGGGCCTTCATATTACTTCTCGGCCGGCTGGGCCGCAGCTTTCATCATCTAGGCAACCGGCTAGACCGCAAACGCCTGCTTATCAAAATGCCCTCGGGCATGGCGGAAGCTCTGCCGGACCTCCCCTCTATTGTCCACCCTGCCCAACATACTCTAGGCAGCAGGCCTACCAAGTACCTCTTCCTCCTCCTCCTCCCCAGGCAGATCTGACCACACAAACGCTGCTGGCCAAAATGGAGCGTATGGATGAGCAATTTAATAACCTCCAGAAAATGATGGGGGTCAAAGCTGTGCCAGAGATCAGTCTACCAAGCCTGCCAGTATTCCATCTGCCACCCTCTGAAATGCCAGTGTACCGAAAGTACAACGGTACTGGTAACCCCTTCACACATCTGAAGGAGTTTATGTATGAATCCTCTTTCTGGCAGAACGACAAGAGGTTGTTGGCCTTCTTGTTCAGGAGATCTCTAGAGGGACCAGCCCTCGAGTGGTTCTTTTCCCTGGAACCCTCAGAAGTAGAGGATTACGGTATCGTTTCACGCAAATTTATTCAACGATACCAGGACAGAGTTGCACCCTCCTTGTCTATCACGGACCTCATTGCAGAAAAGATGAAACATGATGAGGAGTTTGTCAGTTTTGCTGACAGGTGGCGGAGTCTGGCTGAAAAGGTGAAGGATCACTTGTCCGAGTCCGAACAAGTGAAGATGTTAATTTCCAATGCCACGCCCCAGTTCAAGCTCGTCCTCTCCTTGAACAATTTGACCAACATGGCAGAGCTCTATGAAAGAGCACGGTACTGCCAGAATGCTTTCAAGGACGCTACATTCTCTAGCGTCTTTGATCCTCATAGACCTAGCAGGCCTCCGCCTCGGAAGCCTGCAGTGCCGAACTCTTCCAGCACAGGTCCGACTACTGAGGGCACGCTCTCTCATGAGCAAGTGAGTACCATGAACAATAACTCGCCCCAGTTCGTGAGGAGTCAGCAGCAGTACCAGAGGCCACAGCAGCAAGGGTACAGACAGCAGCAGAACCCCCAGTACCAACAACAGTATCAACGGCCCCAGCAGCCGAACCAGAATCAGAACCCAGGCAATTGCAGTACCAGCAGCCCCCGCAGCAGCAGTATTCCCAGCAGCAGCAGTATCAGCCGCGCGCACCGCCGGCATACCACAATGTCCCTCCTCCTGGTGATTACAACCAGCCGAGAAGACCCCCAGGCCCGAAAAGGGCAGAATACCCGGCACTCCCAGAATCCTTGGCCGATATCTTCAGTGCTCTAATGACAGCCAATGCCTTAGTTTTGCCAAGGGAAAAGGCCGTCTGGCCTCAAAATGCCGATACGTCCAGGTATTGCTACTTCCATAGGCAACCTGGGCACACCATCGACACCTGCTTCCAGTTCAGAGATTATATTCATGATCTCAACGAGCAGGGCGGCATAGACTGGGAGGAAATGAAGAAATATATATCAGCCCTGAAGGCGAGAAGACCGCAACAGCAGCAGCAAGTAAGACCACCAGCACAGGCAACACCACCACCCAATATGGGCATAGTGCAGAATCCGCTCCCGGAGCACCAGAACCAGAACCAAGTTGCTCCCATTCTAACGAACAGCCAGTCTGAGGCTGGTCGTGGGCAACAATGGAGGATAGAGGACTCTTCCTCTCTCTATTCAACGGGTCACATTCAGAATACCGCAGAACAACCACCACGCCGCACCATCCGCATACCTAGGCCACAACCCGTTACCATCACCCCTTTACCGACACCCACATATCACTCGCCTGCGCCCAATAACCCACTACCCTCTTTCCTTAAGCCTATTACGCCCCGCACCACTACACCCCCACCATATAACCCACCACAAGCCAACTACGCACCCCTTTTACCATCTAGGCCATTACTCCGCATACCATTTCCTACTTCACCCGCTACCACTACCTATCCAGACACCATCCAACCATCCAGACCGCTATTACGCGTCCCATTCCCCACTTCACCGACCGCGTACCCATCTACCATCCAACCCTCTAGGCCTTTAATCCGCACCGCGCCATCACCACCTAACCCAACGCCACCACCTACGTATCAACCCTCCGCACCGCTTACGCCACCCGATTCTGCGGTACTCAAGGTGTCACCCGGATCCTCCACGGTCGAGGAACATGCGCTCCAGAGTGGAAGGATTTTCAACAAGGTCTTTCCTCAGTCCACAGTCAGAGACGGCCCATCACAGCCGACTGAGGAAGCCCATAATGAAGAGAGTGCACCAGGCACTCAATATGACTTGTTGAAACATCTGGACAGAACACCGGCACGGATCACTGTACTTGAATTGATTAAAAGGTCCAAGATTCACCAAGAAGCCTTAATGGAATACCTACAGAAGGTGATGGTTAACGAAGACGTGCCGGTAGAGAAAATTGCAGCACTACTAGTTCCTCATGGGGATCAGCCCTCAATTACATTCCACACATCGGAACTAGCACCGCCAGCCGCCAGAAGCATGGCTCTGAGCATCACGGTCAATATCTGCAAAAAGGCCGTGGATGCATGCCTGGTTGATACAGGGGCTTCAATTAATGTTTTACCTCCGAAGACCCTGGAACTGTGCGGTGTGCCCAAGGAGAAATGGTTGCCTAGCCCCATCTCAGTTACGGCATATGAGAATTCTACCCGTTCCCCTCTGGGAATGGTTTATTTAAAGGTGGAGCTGGGCCCAGTAAGTCATGCAGAGGTCGAATTTCATATTCTAGAAATCGACCCTTCCATAAATGCCATTCTGGGACGTCCTTATATTAAAACTCTTGAGGCGATTCCTTCTACGAATCACCAATGCCTCAAATTCCCTTACAAAGGACGAATTATTAAAGTGACGAGCATGCCGATCCTTGCTGCTGCTCATACCTTAAATATTAAATCTGCTGTTTTACCTGGCCGACAACCTTTTCTGTCGGTATTACAGGTCTACCGTCCAGTGGCTGATCCTTTGAAAGCCGCTACCATTTCTCCATACCCATTAAATGCTATCAAAAGGGGGAAGTGCATGAGTACCCCAGGATGGAGAATCATGATGAAAAATGGCTATCAGCCTGGGAAAGGTCTGGGCACACAGTTGCAAGGCAGGACCACTCCTGTTAAAGATCATCGGGCAGTACCCGGAAGCGGTCTGGGCTATAGGCCGAGGAAACTGAAGCAAGACAGGGTTCAGCAAGAAAATGGTCAAGAAATCTTGGAAACAATGTCCACACCACTTAAAGAAGGCCGAGATCCCTTAACATGGACCCTATATACACACTTTGTGAAAGGGCCCATACTTAGTCACAACAACACGGTGGTCATTACTTCATGTTTTGACTTCCATGACATATATGGGAGGGACTTGGCCAGACATTGTTCCGAACTACTTACGTACCAATCCTTGGAGGCTTTGCGGCCTATGAAAAGGAGAAAATTCCATGACCCCGAATGCGAATGGTACAGATGGTTCGACCTGAGGGACCTATACATAGCACTGAACAGATTATTCCTGGATCCTGCAGAACCCAAGTGGCCACCGCAGATCGACGAGCTAATTGAGAGCCCTGGCGCAATCTTTGATAAGCGGATACTGCTGTCCGAACAAACTGATGAAGGGGAGCCAGATGACCCCTATGAAGCTGGTTATACAACAGATCTGCTCTGGAGGGGGACATATCCTTCACATGTCCTAATGCTCCATACTCTATTTCGCACACTGCTCTTGACCCCGACTTGGTCGCGGGTCATTACTGAAGACATTCCACGGGCCCCGCCCGTTATGATTATTCTGTCCCCTCGGGACCTTATTCCACAACCTCCTCTCGACCTAGAGAGGATGTATGATCTGATCTGGGACATATTGCTATATGATCCCCCTAATCCTCTGGCCTTGGTGCCGCTTCCCCCGTCTGATTCCCCTTCCATTTGTATTCACTCCTGCTTCATGTATAATTCCTCCGATATCCAAAAAAAAACGTCAATTTTACAACAAATTCTTCCCAAATCATTATCGAGGAAACATCTTACTTGTCCGATTACACCCCATCGCGCGGGTCCGTCGGTCAAGATTCTCTCTTAAACATACTCTGCCCCTCCCCACGGGAGGATTCCCCTGTATTTCCACTTGTATCCCAGGATTTTCATCCTGCTTCATCTTCATTAGGTTATGATAGGCAGTTTAGTGAAGTTAGGAAGTCTAGTTTTAGGCAGGTTAGTCAGGTTAGGAAGTCTAGGAAGCCTAAGGGTAGGCAAATTCCAGAAAGATACCTCCAGGATTTGGCTGATAAATGTTCTTTTTGCTCTTTAATCCCTCAGCTTTTAGAAGATCCAATTCAGATGCCAGAAGATTGTACAGATGATGAGTCAGTCAATGATGGGTACGGGGTATATGAGTTAGCGCATGAAAAGGACCCCATTGTTGAAGATGAGGAAGATGATGAGGATGCAGCTGAGGCGTATGCCAGTGGAGTGCAGAGATTTGATGAACCCTCAGCTGCCGTAGAAGAGCCCACCAAAGAAATAAACTTAGGGACTGAAGGCGAACCTAAGGTTGTCCTCGTCAGTAAAAATCTTTCTACAGAGGATGAGAAGGCAATGGTACAAGTGCTTAAGGATTATAAGGACACTTTCGCCTGGAGTTACGAGGATATGCCGGGGTTAGACTCATCTTTAGTTGAACACAGGTTAACATTAAAGGATGGAGCTAGTCCGGTCAAGCAGAAATTAAGGCGATTCCACCCACAAATGGCTTTAAAGATGAAGGAAGAGGTCGACAAATTACACAAAGCGAAATTCATTAGAGTTGTCCTTTATCCACAATGGGTGGCCAACATAGTCCCGGTTATGAAAAAGGACGGGAAGGTCAGAATTTGCATTGACTTCCGCGATCTGAACCGGGCGTGTCCTAAAGATGATTTTCCATTGCCTCATATTGATGTACTCATCGATAACACTGCTGGCTATGAGACATTATCGTTTATGGATGGATTTTCAGGATACAACCAGATTAAGCTGGCAGAAGAGGATCAAGAGAAGTCTTCGTTCACTACACCTTGGGGAACATATTGCTATGTCGTCATGCCATTTGGATTGAAGAATGCTGGAGCCACTTATCAAAGGGCTATGATGGCAATATTTCATGACATGATGCATATAGATTTGGAAGTGTATGTGGATGATTTATTGGTTAAGTCTAAAACAAAGGCTGAGCACGCCAAAGTTTTGGCAAAGGTATTAGAGAGATCGAGAGAGTATCAGTTGAAGATGAACTCCAAGAAATGTGTATTCGGGGTATCTTCAGGAAAATTGCTTGGATTCATTGTCAGCAAACGGGGAATTGAGATCGATCCCAATAAGGCGAAGGCTATCAGAGAAATGCCACCTCCCAAAAACTTGAAAGAGTTAAGAGGATTAATCGGGAGGTTACAATTTATTCGCCGTTTTGTCTCCCAGCACTCACAAAGGTGTAAGCCGTTTTACGAGCTTACCAAGCCAGGAGTCAAATTCAATTGGGACGATAAGTGTCAGGAGGCATTTGATGGATTAAAGGACTATTTGGCAAGTCCTCCTGTTTTGAGACCACCATCTCTAGGCAAACCATTGATACTTTATATTTCTGTCCTGGATGATGCAGTGGGGGCTGTCCTAGCACAAGAGTATGAAGAAGGAAAAGAGAGGGCAGCCTACTATCTCTCTAAACTTCTCAACCCCGCTGAACAGAGATACACGGCGATGGAGAAAACATGTGCAGCATTAGTTTGGGTTGTGCATAAATTGAAGCATTATTTTCTGGCCCATGAAGTCCATCTCATCGCTAGGATGAATCCGATCAAATTCCTTCTGGAGAAATCTGTTCTTACTGATAGGTTAGCGCGATGGCAAAGCTTTCTATCTCAATTCGATATCATTTACATTCAACAGAAAGCAATCAAGGGCTATGCCATAGCAGAACATCTCGCTCATCATTCCCTTCCTCGATTTGATCCAGTGTGATCAGAGTTTCCGGATGAGGAACTGATGTCCGTAAATCAAATCAGAGATGATATGTGGACTCTGCATTTTGACGGAGCTCTGAATTCTCATGGAAAGGGGATCGGAATCGTTCTGTTATCACCTGAAGGTGTCACCATTCCACAAGCCTTTCAGCTTGACTTTCCAGTCACCAACAACATAGCTGAATACGAGGCACTTCTTGCTGGTCTCGAGGCTGCTCATTTCCATGGTGCCACCAAACTTAGGATTGTGGGTGATAGCCAATTAATTCTTCGCTAAGTGCTGACCAAGTATCGAACTCTTGATCCTAAGCTCAAGCCATATCAAGAACTTACTTCTGCTTATTCAAAGCTTTTCACAAAATTGATCTTTGTCCATGTCCCTAGAAATCAAAACATCCTAGCTGACGCTCTAGCTTCACTTGCATCTTCTCTTGATTTTCCAATCAACAAGCAATCTGAATCAATTATAGTTCTTAGGCGTCTTTCACCCGCCGTGAAAGACCCTTCATTTCTTAGAACTAAGGAGAAGTTGCTGAAGAAATTCAAAGATGGAAGTATTGTGGAGAAAAGAGAAATCATGTTGATGGAGCTGTTAGAAGAGATGGATGATGAATAGAAGCCATGGTATTATGAAATTGCAAAATATTGTGAAGATCAATCGTATCCTGAAGGAGCTACAACTGAGGAAAAAAGAGCTATCAGGAGAGTTGCTCAACGATACACCCTAGTTGGGGGAGCATTATATAAGAGAGGTTTTGATGGAGTTCTTCTGAGATGTTTAGACGTGGATGAGCTTTGGAAGGTTATGGAAGGAGCTCATAGTGGAGTTTGTGGTGGCCATGTCAATGGACAGATGCTAGCAAAGAAGATCCTTAGACAAAGATTTTATTGGCCAACCATGGAAGAAGATTGTGTAGGATATGTCCGTAGGTGTGCTAAGTGTCAACTTCACGCTGACAAAATTCATTCTCTTGCATCTTCACTCCATCCTGTTTCCTCCCCATGGCCTTTCTCCATGTGGGCTTTCGACATTATTGGACCTCTTGGTAACCCAGATTCCGGCATCAAGCAAAAATCTTTCATTCTCACGGCAACGGAATACTTCACCAAGTGGGCAGAAGCTGAAGCATACGTGGAGATCAAAGCATCAACCGTCGGCAAATTCATCATGAAGAACATCATCACAAGATTCGGAATTCCAAGTACCATCGTCACCGACAACGGACCGCAGTTCGTGTCACAGGAATTGAAGGACCTCTGCAACAGGTATAAAATTGCATTGCATCATTCATCTCCTTATTATCCGCAAGGCAATGGCCAAGCAGAGGCAACTAATAAGACTTTGATAAAAATTATCAAAAAGACTTGTAAATCTAATAAATTCGCAGATTGGCCAGAAAAATTGGTTGAGGCTCTATGGGCCTACCGAACTTCAATCCGCACGCCCACTGGACAAACTCCTTACTCCTTAACATTTGGAATGGAGGCGGTAGTTCCATATGAGATCCTTATACCGTCATTAAGAGTACAATTGAACAAGGAATTCTCCATTGATGAACATCGTTCAGCACTCCTTGCTCAATTGGAACTTTTAGACGAGAAAAGATGGTCAGCTGCTAATCATGCGAAAGCTTATCAAAATAGATTAGCACGTTTTTAACAAAAG
Source organism: Zantedeschia hybrid cultivar (assembly GCA_030544215.1). NCBI lineage: Eukaryota > Viridiplantae > Streptophyta > Magnoliopsida > Alismatales > Araceae > Zantedeschia > Zantedeschia hybrid cultivar. The sequence continues at coordinate 52,269,190 of JARZZO010000009.1, forward strand.
AAAGTCATTGAATGAAAGTTCAAAGTCAGTGAAATTGTCGTTAAAAGAATTTTTGTAAAACTTGGTGGTCCGCGTTCTAAGCTCCAACCCAACTGGGAAGGACCTTATGTTGTATCACATACTTTTCCTGGTAATGCTTATCGTCTTGTTAATGCAGAAGGAGAAGAGCTAAATCATCCCTAGAATGGTTTACATCTTAAGAAATACTACCCTTAGGTTAAAGAGTCGATCAGTATGGTTCAAAGACCAGAGGAATCAGAAAATTTATAAACTCAAATTTCTTTGTTAGTCTGAATAATTTAACTTCAAACCCATTACTGCACACACTGACACGTTTGATTCGTGAGTAACAAGAGATGCCAAGTCCTAAAGAATATCAAAAGCTTGACTAAGAGTGTAAAGTACAAATCATTCCTTTTAAAGTAAAATTCTGTTTTACACTCGGCCCATGATGTCGGAACGAGGCTTAAAATAGACTACCAAGAATACCCGCCATCTTAGTAGGAGGCCGTCATAAAAAAAATGGGGGAGATCCGTTACAAAGCAAAGTAAAGAAAGAAAAGAATAGAAAAAAAAACAAAAGGAAAAGGCAAGATTCAAAATCAAAAGGCCAATACACTACAAACGTCACATCAAGGCCATGAAATGAAACAAAAGGGAACGCAAGGTCGATAAATACCCTGGAAAGAAAATGACCGAACCCCAACAGATATTAGGGTTGGAAAGGAACATCTTTTTAGGTCTCCGGAACCTTCTCATGGGCTTTCTAAATCTATTCTTCTTTTCTTTCTAAAGAGGTGTACTTCAAACTTAAAGAATGGCTTAGATTGACTAAGGGTCAAATCATCAAATGGGATCACGAATGGAAACACAAGTTCAAACACGATGGGTTTTAAGTTAAGTTGTTAAAGAACAATTTGGAAATTAACTTAATAAATGAATATGATCTTTTGATCTAAGTACCATACTGGTCTTTTAGTCAAAAATTCAAAAAAATACATATGTCAAAAATTCAAAAAAAAATACATAGTCAAAAATTCAAAAAAAATACATATGTCAAAAATTCAAAAAAAATGTATATGTCAAAAATTCAAAAAAAATACATATGTCAAAATTCAAAAAAAATTGCATAGTCAAAAATTCAAAAAAAAGTACATATTTCAAAAATTCAAAAAAATGTACATTTGTCAAAATCTAAAAAAAGAATACATATTTCAAAACCCAAACAAAAATGAATATTTCAAAACCACAAAAATATTTCAATTAGCATTTCCTTGTTGCATTTAATGTGTTTCACTCCTTTTATTTTCAGTGAGCATCTGTTTGCTTGCATGTTACATTTTGCTTAAGTCTGATTATTCTTATTACCTTTGTTAATAAAGGCTATGCCCCTTGACTATTTATTCAAGGAAAAGATTGATTGACCATTTGTTTGGTCAGGCAAGGGGCTAAGCCTAAATAGATACTTAACCTGTTTGTTAAGTGTTGTACAGGATGCAAGATAAGCACAGGAACACGAGATTGGAGCCCAAAAGTTTCATGTATATATCAAAAGTGTTTTATACATGATACATGAAAGGAAAAGAAGTACATAAGCCCTCAAGGCTGGCTCTCCCCTCCGCCCTCATCTAACTGGCTCTGGGCCTCGTCAGGTGCGTCTGGTGCTGGTCCTCGGCTGGGAGGTGGAGGTGGCCCCATCGTGCTCGGCCCCGCCTGGCCGGAAGACACGGCAGCGCTGGCAGTGAAAGCGCTCGTCAAACCGCGCTCCTACGCACGCTGTCGAGCACGCCTGTACCTCTCCTCCACACTCCGGCGCTCATGCTCTGCAATGCCAAGCTGGACTCGAAGAACGGATATCTCAGCATCCATCTTCTGCCGCTCCTGCCTCTCCCGCTCTTGCTCCTCGTTGATGACCTCCAGGCGGGTCTGGAGGCGCGCAAGATCTCCAACCGAAAGTTGGGCCACTTGCTCCTCTAGAGCCCGGATCCGCTCTGCATCAGCCTCGGCACGAGTCGCTGTAGCACAGGCATCCGCTTCAGCCCTCTGAAGTGCTTCTTGGAGCTCAGCAACCTGCAGAAGAAGATTTTGTTAGTTCAAGACAATCAAGTAAATCAAGTCAAATTCAAAAATCAAAACTTACCTGAGCAGCACGGTCCTCCTCCGCAAGAGAAGCCCGGTGGATGGCAGATGCGAGCTGACTCTGGAGGTCAGCCAGGGCAGCATCGTGCGCAGCGGATGATGAAGAAGATGAAGCTCCATAGGTAGGGGGAGCCGCTTGGGTGTAGACGGCTCGCTGCACCAAAAGAACACTGTCAGTGGTTAATCGCCAAAACAATTAATTAATTAAAACATGCATTCATATTCATTCAAACATACCAGATCAAAGAACTCTTTCTGGACTTGTTCGAGCTGGGCCTCAGCATCATGTAGGCGGGCCGGGAGGTCGATGATGACCACATCACGAGCATCCTGCAAATCACATATACATACATTCATTCACCAACATAAATCAAGATAATAATAAAATTAAAGACGCATGAATGCATACTTACATCGAGTGGTCGGAGGAGCCGCAGCTGGTCGGCGTAATGGACCCGGTACTGCTGGAGGTAGCCCTCGCTACTCTCCGCACGGGACTCCACTCTAATGCCCCGACGGTGCCAGTCCTCGTACTGCTCCGGGAACTTGGCACGCCAGTCGGTGAGGGATTGCTTGCCCCTCATGCTCCTTCCGATGCCCTCCGGGACCTCTTCATCTATCCATTCCTGATGGAGGCCCAGAGTCCTCATTACGAGCCGGAGACGGAGGGGCTCGATCTCGTTGAGGCAGTGCACCCACATCTGCCTCCCGAATCTCCTCCTACCAGCCGTCACCCATGGCTGACCCTCCTCGTTCATGCCCAAGTACGGGCGCCAGATTACCTGCATATAGGTTAGATGCATTCATAAATAAATTGCACTTAAGGAATAAAGAATGCATTTAATAAAAATTGAACAAGTTAAAAACTTACCAGTAGCTCTGGATAATCTAAGAACTGACGGCGGAGGGCCGTCAGCTGGTGGTGCTACGGAGCCGTGTCCACAATTGGCTGCCAACGGCAGGCCAATGGGACGGCATCCAGACGAGCAATCCGCGCTCTGCCGAGCGGGAAATAGTGGTAGCTCCACACCTGCATTCATGAACATATAGGTTAGAAAAATCATTGCATTACACATTGCATATCATGAATAAATAATAAAACATTTAATACCTGAAGGAACGGCGAGAAGCCACTGATAGTAGTCTCGCGGTCCGGCGTGACCACGGATAGGTCTGCGAACAGGTGGGCCAGAAGGGCCGCACCCCAAGCATACTCCCCTAAGCTATCTAGGTCATCTAATAAATAAAGAAACCTACAGTGGATATGGTCGCCCTTCGTACCGAAGAGCAACCGACCGAAAAAGAAAACTAAAAAGACTCTGAGCTGTCTGTCTACCTCTTCTACCTGACTCGGGTCACTACAATAGGCAGAGGAAGATGACTCGGCTAGCCTATCTCTAAACTCTACCCGGATCTCGTCAGACCGACGCCGGGGCTCATCTAGACCTAGGGCAGCCTCTACTTCTACCCTAGGAACCATCCTAGACTCCCTACCTATACTGGATACCTCTATCCCTAGCAAGGCCTCTGCTAATCCCTGATAGTTGGGGTAAGTAACCCCATTAACTGGTCGGCCCTCTACTCGCAGGCCAGTGATCCTGGCCACGTCCTCTAAGGTAGAGACCATATGCCCCCAAGGCATCATAAATGCCCGACTCTCTGCATGCCAACGCTCCCTGAGCGCCTGCAGTAGGACTAGATCGAGCCAAAATGGCTCGATGTCTAGTATCTCGCCGAACCCCATCCGGCGCAGGCGCGCCTTCTGAAAATCCGGGAGTCCCCTATACGCCCCTATCACAAAATCCCAGGAAATCCTAGCCCTCATCACTCCCTGCAAATAAAAAATAAAAAATAGGGTCAGTAATTAATAAAAACAGGAAAATTCACTTTCTGTTTTGAAAGGCGTCAGCACACACAGACGTGTTTCAAAACACGTCCATATGCCCTGACGTAATTCAAGATTATTTTCTAGGAATTTAAAATTCGAAATTTGGATTGAAAGACGTCGACCCAGGGCGACGCCTTTTGAAAGGCGTCACCTGGTCTGGACGCCTTTCAAGTCCAGATTTCGGGTTCCTTCAAGAACCCCTTTCTTCCCCTCTTTTCTTCACCCCAGTCAAACCATGGAGGACTTACCGTGTGAAGGTCGCCCTCCTCTTCCTCTTCCACCGCCATGGGCGCCGGTGGAGGGAGCTCCTCCTCCAAGAAGGCCGCGGCTTCGGCAAGGGCCGCCGGGATCTCCTCGAGGGCTTCTTCTTCTTGCCTCCGCCTCCTCTTGGCTATGATCTTCGTCTTCCGAGAACCCTCACCACGCTCCATGGCTCGAGAAGAGAGAGTTTTCGAGAGGAAGAGGGAGAGATCGTCGGTCGCCGGTGAAGAGAGAGGAGGATTTTTGTGAAAGTGAGGAAGAAAGGGGGGCCTTCGCGGGTCTGTAACAGAAAGAGTGAAAGGCGTCGACTCAAGAAGACGCGTTTTTAGGGCACATAAATTGAGGCGGCAAAGGACAGAACAGCTGTTTGAATTTGGTTTAAACACGTCCACTTATATGGACGCGTTTTAAGTTTTTGGTCAGAGCCGTACAGAGGAAAATCATGAAAGGCGTCTTGGTTACTGGACGCATTTCAGGGAATTAATGGCAAAATCCTAGGAAAAGTAGGAGAGAGATTTGAAAGGCGTCGATGGAAATAGACGCGTTTTAAGCTTTAAATCGGGTTTTTTAAGGATTAAATTGAATTTCTGTAAAAGAATTTAGTTTGAAAGGCGTCTTTCTGAGTGGACGCGTTTTACATTTTACAGAACCCGAATTGTTGAATTTTCAAGAAAAATCAGGTTTTTACTTAAAGAAAAATCATGTGCACATCACAGAAAGTTGGGGAAAGATTCTAAGGCATGAAAAATCAATCTTTATTCAATAAAATCAATATTTATTACATCAACATCAAAATCAAAAAGAGAAAGAGGACATTCAAGGGAGAATATCATGAAGACCTTTAAGGTAAGGAAATTTCAATCCTTTATCTCTATCTTTAGAGGATCTTACACGATAGCTAAAGCCAAGGTTCCATAGAGTAATGATGATTTGTATAGCTTCATAATCTTCATCGGATTCCAAGTCGCGCTTCTTGATTGGGAGTGTGGGAGAGAATTCAGGAAACTCACGACGGCCCAAGCTAAGTTGAGTAAGGCACCGGTGTGGATTGTACAACACAAACTCAGTGGCTCCAATTAATTTGAGATCTGCTCCTGCTGTACGGCGCACCCAAACTGGTTTTCCAACAAGAGCAAGCGGAGACGAGTCGAATATGTCGGATGTCATGAGCTTCAAATACTCTCTCCAATCGGCTCGGGTCTTGAGTTTTGGAACCTTGTTGACCATGTACTCATTGAACTTTACAATATTAGCAATGCAATGAATTGGACTATTCAAGAAGATCTGAGATGGATTCAGAGGCCTTTTCTTGCTATGCTCGAATTTGAAGTGAAGTTCAATCCATAAGGCAAAGAGTAGCATGCATCCATATGGAGGACGACCCACAGAAGCCACAGAAAGTCCACTGTAGAGATATGCTAAGAGTGCAGTGCTAATGGATTTACCTTCGAAAATTGCGCAAATAGCACTAATTTGATCATCTTCCAAGATGCTATCCTGTGCAGGAAAGAATAAGGCACCGGCAAGGCATGTAACGAGAGCTTTCGTTACATCCTCTGCCTCATCCTCCCTTAAATCTTCAATTTCATAAAGAGTCCACTCGGCTAGTTTTGCAAGATTGAACCCCTTCTTGGTGAGGCATCCTTTAGCTTCTGAAGGATCCTTCATGATTGATGTCAATAACTGTTGACCGGTGATTCTCTCTTTTGTCAAGGCTATCTTGTCTCTGTTGTCTCTGGTCTTTGGGAGACCTAATAGAAGTTCCGCCTCTTCTAGAAAGATTGTGCACTCGAAATCTTGGAAGAAGAACGTATGAGTTTGGGGATGCCACCACTCGATCAAGGCACCCATAGCCGCCCAGTCTACGTTGGTACTTTTGTAATTCTTGGCAAGCACTACAAGTCCTTGAAGATCCCACTTGGATATGAACACTTGCATAGAAAGCTTAACACTTTTTGCAAGTTTACGAATCCAAGGGAGAGACGTGAACTTTCTTGGGCCAGGAAACATGGGGTAATTCTGAAAGAAAAATAAAAAGGGAGCTTGATGAAGTTTGATGAAGAGCATGATGGAAGACATGAACAACATGAAAAGAAAGTTGATTGGACTTACTTGAAGATTGGGATCTCTTCCATTGAGATGATTCTCTATGTCTGCAAACCTCTCTAGAGACATCTTCATCTTCTTGTTTGAGGAATCCATCTCCCTTTTTCGGAATACCTCCTCCTTGAAGCTTGGGAAGCTTGAAAACTTTGAAGAAACCTTGAAAATTTAGAAGAAAACTCTCCTTTGGATCTTTGGATTATGGTAGGATTGCTTGGGAATAACCTAAGGTGTTTATATAGGAGGAATTGCGATCCTAAGTAGACCTTTTCCGGATTGGAAAAGGGATGTGCATTGATAGAGTTGGAGTTCGAGTAGAGAACAACCAGAAATATGTTTCTGTGAGTAAAAGGCGTCTAGGAGAACGGACGCTTTTCAAAGTTTAATGGCGTCTGCTCGACACGACGCGTTTTAGTAAATCTACTATTTTCCCCAAAATTCTTGGATTTTAATGTTTAAATTGAATATTTGTTTGGAATTACTAATAATTTTGATTGCAGAAAATTCAAGAAAGCCTGAGTAAAGTCGGAAATGTCAAGAAGATCCTATTGTGGAATTCAAGTCCCGACCGTGGCTAAAAAGACGGTTATTTCTACCCTTATTCCATGTAATTATTTTGCATTTGCATTACTATATGTTAAATATTTATTAGAGCATATCAAGGACCTTGTGGTTTTGATAAAACTGGAATTTGAGTTCCCCTTCAACAAAAACAGTGATAATTCCAGAGGATTCTTAATCGCACGGATAGGCCGTTGGGTTGTTGATTAGTGAGGACGATGGTTCTACTTTTGTGAAACGGTGCGTGGATGAACAAGCTTTGGCTTAGCACTGAATTACAAGAATTGGTATCTTGACTCATTAATAACAATTTAACAATATTATCCTTGATTAATTTATATTTTATTTGACTTTATATTTTTCTTTTAGCCCAGCATGCATCATATAGGACTTTGAAATCATTGAAATAAGAATTAATTACTGATTAAGTTTCAGACCATTAATCAAACAACTCCAACATGATATGAAATATTCCATTCTGAATTGAGTATCTTGATTATCTTTGAGGTTCGCTTGAAGATATCCTTGGAATTCTATCCTTTTTTGGATTCTTTATCTAATATTTCTTGTTTTCTTTTAAGATCCATCATGGCTGTAGCACGTCCACATTGGCTGGCAAACGCTCCCCATGATGAAACCTGCAGTGTCTACGACCTGGGGTACTTCCCACTCCAAGGAGGTTGATCGACTTTATTTTATTTCCTTGTCTACTTCATCCAGACAGGATTAATTCCATTGATCTCTTTGAGCTATCTTCATTGATAATTTTGAGAAAAATTCCAGTCATGTGATGTTAAGAGCGTGTCTCATCACACCTTGGCATCACCTTTTCAGTACATTCCATTTCATTTCACTCCCTTGCAAAGACAATGCCAAGGTGAGGCAGCTGTAGACACGCTAATTTTGACGTCATTTCGAGTAAATTTCATATCATACAATAATGCCTCAAAATGGTCTGATAATTAATCATTAATTAATTTTTATTAATCTTTTTAAGTGTCGGGTTTAACAGATGTGTTTAAGTTAATCAATTGAATAGGTTTTAGCTCAAATTTGAGTTAAAATATGAAGAATTCTTTTTAAGTGTCGGGTTTAACAGATGTGTTTAAGTTAATCAATTGAATTGGTTTTAGCTCAAATTTGAGTTAAAATATGAAGAATTCTAAAAGACGTCGACCCAAGTGGACGCCATTTAGACTTTATTCTTATTTTAGTGATTAAATTTGAATTTTAATTAATTAATTAATTAACTAAAAGGCGTCTGGTAATGTCGACGCGTTTTAAGTTTCCTAAGTGATTTTAACTTCCCCTCCGGATGTTTATCCTTATCTTAATTAGTCTAAAAGACGTCTATACAGGTGGACGCGTTTTACCTAATAAAGATAAAGATAAGTTTTCCCGGATATTTATCCTTATCTTAATTAATCTGAAAGGCGTCAGCCATGGTGGACGCGTTTTAGATAATTACAGATAAAGATGAATTAATTAGTATTTATTTGTCAATTAAGATAGATAAATTCGAGGTTTTTTGCTTTGTTAATCGCGAACGCAAGAAAAGCCTATAAATACCTTGCATGTTGAAGAGTTAAAAAAGTTGAAATCCATTAAGAGAGAGCATTATTATAGCGAGTTGAAGATCGAAGCAACAACGTCGGAACGCCGGAGTGCTGCCATTTCCAGAAGTCGGCGTCCTTTCAAGATCTTCATCCTTTCAAAGCTTCATCCGATTGGGCATAAGTGTTTCATTTCTGCATTTTCATTTTCATCTTCATTAATTTCATTCTTCATTCACTTCATGCAAACACACACCACAGCATAATTTTTCAAAACCTACTTGATTTAAGGGGTTTCAAAGCCACTCAACAAGTAAGTTTGATGTTCAATCATATGTCCAAAATCATGATTAGTTCAGATACTGCTTCTACTTAAATTCTCATCATCATTGTTTCTTCGTTTTCTGTTTCTGTCTCTGCTGCACTCAACAACAACGAGAGATTCAAAAGGGGAAATCAAGCACAAAGTCAGAAAGACTTCTGGACGATCCTCAACCTCAAATTCAACAGCAAGAACAAAAAGCAAAGAAAGGGCTCTCTTTCTTCAGCCGGCTGAGGAAGGGGAACCAAGGACTCAATCTTCCGCGTTTGAACAGGTAAGCAATCATATCTCTTTTGAAACTTTTTAGTTAAAAGTTTCTGGCGATCACTGCACTTAGTTGCTATTTTTAATAGGTTAGTTTACACTAAACAACATAGATTTTTCATGTTAATCACACGGTCATTCTAAGCACCTACAAGCCCTATCTCTGTGACAGCATATGACAACTCTATCCGTTCCCCTCTGGGAATGGTTTATTTGAAGGTGGAGCTAGGCCCTGTAAGTCATGCAGAGGTCGAATTTCATATTTTAGAAATTGACCCTTCTATAAATGCCATTCTAGGACGTCCTTATATTAAAACTCTTGAGGCGATTCCTTCTACGAATCACCAATGCCTCAAATTCCCTTTCAAAGGACGAATTATCAAAGTGACGAGCATGCCGATCCTTGCTGCTGCTCATACCTTGAATATTAAATCTGCTGCTTTACCTGGCCGACAACCTTTTCTGTCGGTATTACAGGTCTACCATCCAGTGGCTGATCCTTTGAAAGCCGCCACTATTTCTCCATATCCATTGAACGCCATTAAAAGGGGGAAGTGCATGAGTACCCCAGGATGGAGAATTATGATGAAGAACGGCTATCAGCCTGGAAGAGGTCTGGGCACACAATTGCAGGGCAAGACCACTCATGTTAAAAGTCATCAAGCAGCACCTGGAAGCGGTCTGGGCTATAGGCCGAGGAGACTGAAGCAAGACAGGGTTCAGCAAGAAAATGGTCAAGAAATCTTGGAGACAATGTCTACACCACCCAAAGAAGGCCGAGATCCCCTAACATGGACCCTATATACACATTTCATAAAAGGGCCCATTCTTAGCCATGACAACACGGTGGTCGTTACTTCATGTTTCGACCTCCATGACATATATGGGAGAGATCTGGCCAGACATTGCTCAGAACTACTTACGTACCAGTCCTTGGAGGCTCTGCGGCCTATGAAGAGGAGAAAATTCCATGATCCCGAATGCGAATGGTACAGATGGTTCGATCTGAGGGACCTTTACATAGCACTGAACAGGTTGTTCCTGGATCCTACAGAACCCAAATGGCCGCCGCAGATTGATGAACTGATTGAAGGTCCAGGTGCCATCTTTGATAAGTGGATATTGCTGTCTGAAGAGACCGACGAAGGGGAGCCAGATGACCCCTATGAAGCTGGTTATACTACAGATCTGCTCTAGAGGGGGACATATCCTTCACATGTCTTCATGCTCCATACTTTATTCCGTACACTGCTCCTGACCCCGACTTGGTCGCGGGTCATAACTGAAGATATTCCACGGGCTCCGCCCATTATGATCACTCTGTCCCCTCGGGACCTTATTCCATCATCTCCTCTCGATCTAGAGAGGATGTATGATCTGATCTGGGACATATTACTATATGATCTCCCTAATCCCCTGGCCTTGGTGCCACTTCCTCCATCCGATTCCCCTTCTATTTGTATCCATTCTTGCTTTATGTTTAATTCTTTCATTGTCCAAAAAAAAACGCCAATTTGGCAACAAATTCTTCCCAGATCCTCATCAAGGAAACATCTTACTTGTCCGATCACACCCCATTGCGCGGGTCCTTCGGTCAAGATTCTCTCCTAGATCTACTCTGTCCCTCCCCACGGGAGGATTCCACTGTATTTCCACTTGTATCTCAGGATTTTCATCTTGCTTCATCTTCATTAGGTGAGTTTAGTGAAGTTAGGCAGTCTAGTTTTAGGCAGGTTAGTCAGGTTAGGAAGTCTAGGAAGCCTAAGGGTAGGCGAATTCCAGATAGATACCTCCAGGACTTAGCTGATAAATACTTTTCTTGTTCTTTAATCCCTCAGTTTTTAGAAAATCCAATTCAGATGCCAGAAGACTGTATGAATAATGAGTCAGTCAATGATGGGTACGGGGTATATGAATTAGTGCATGAAAAGGACCCCCTTGTTGAAGATGAGGAAGATGACGAGGACGCAGCTGAGGCATATGCTAGTGGAGTGAAGAGATTCGATGAACCCTCAGCTGCCGTAGAAGAGCCCACCAAAGAAATCAATTTAGGGACTGAAGACGAACCTAAGGTTGTCCTCGTCAGCAAAAATCTTTCTACAGAGGATGAGAAGGCAATGGTACAAGTATTTAAAGACTATAAGGACACTTTCGCATGGAGTTATGAAGATATGCCGGGGTTAGACTCATCTTTAGTTGAACACAGATTGACGTTAAAAGAAGGAGCTAGCCCGGTCAAGCAGAAATTAAGGCGATTCCACCCACAAATGGCTCTAAAGATGATTGGGACGATAAGTGTCAGGAGGCATTCGATGGATTAAAGAACTATTTAGCAAGTCCTCCTGTTTTGAGACCACCATCTCCAGGTAAACCATTGATACTTTATATTTCAGTCCTGGATGATGCTGTGGGGGCTGTCCTAGCACAAGAGGATGAAGAAGGAAAAGAGAGGGCAGCCTACTATCTCTCCAAACTTCTCAACCCCGCTGAACAGAGATATACAGCGATGGAGAAAACATGTGCAGCATTAGTCTGGGTTGTGCAGAAACTAAAGCATTATTTTCTGGCCCATGAAGTCCATCTCATCGCTAGGATGAATCCGATCAAATTCCTTCTGGAGAAATATGTTCTTACTGATAGGTTAGCACGATGGCAAAGCTTTCTATCTCAATTCGATATCATTTATATTCAGCAGAAAGCGATCAAGGGCTATGCCATAGCAGAACATCTCGCTCATCATCCCCTTCCCCGATTTGATCCAGTGCGATCAGAGTTTCCGGATGAGGAACTGATGTCCGTAAATCAAATCAGAGATGATATGTGGACTCTGCATTTTGACGGAGCTCTGAATTCTCATGGAAAAGGGATCGATATTGTTCTGCTATCACCTGAAGGTGTCACCATTCCGCAAGCCTTTCAGCTTGATTTTCCAGTCACCAACAATATAGCTGAATACGAGGCACTCCTTGCTGGCCTCGAGGCTGCTCATTTCCATGGTGCCACCAAACTCAGGATTGTGGGTGATAGCCAACTAATTCTTTGCCAAGTGCTGACCAAGTATCGAACTCTTGATCCCAAGCTCAAACCTTATCAAGAGCTTACTTCTGCATACTCAAAGCTTTTCACGAAATTGATCTTTGTCCATGTCCCTAGGAATCAAAACATCTTAGCTGACGCTCTAGCTTCACTTACATCTTCTCTTGATTTTCCAATCAGCAAGCAATCTGAATCAATCATAGTTCATAGGCGTCTTTCACCTGCCGTGAAAGATCCTTCATTTCTTAGAACTAAGGAGAAGTTGCTGAAGAAAGTCAGAGACGGAGATATCATTGAGAAAAGAGAAATCATGTTAATGGAGCTGTTAGAAGAGGTGGATGATGAACAAAAGCCATGGTATTATGAAATTGCCAAATATTGTGAAGATCAATCGTATCCTGAGGAAGCCACAACTGAGGAGAAGAGAGCTATCAGGAGAATTGCTCAACGATACACCCTAGTTGGAGGAGCATTGTATAAGAGAGGTTTTGATGGAGTTCTTCTGAGATGTCTAGACGAAGATGAGCTTTGGAAGGTTATGGAAGGAGCTCATAGTGGAGTTTGTGGTGGCCATGTCAATGGACAGATGCTAGCAAAAAAGATCCTTAGACAAGGATTTTATTGGCCAACCATGGAAGAAGACTGCGTAGGATATGTCTGTAGGTGTGCTAAGTGTCAACTTCACGCCGACAAAATTCATTCTCCTGCATCTTCACTCCATCCTGTTTCCTCCCCATGGCCTTTCTCCATGTGGGCTTTCGACATTATTGGACCCCTTGGTAATCTAGATTCCGGTATCAAGCAAAAATCTTTCATTCTCACGGCAACGGAATACTTCACCAAGTGGGCAGAAGCTGAATCGTACGTGGAGATCAAGGCATCAACCGTCTGCAAGTTCATCATGAAGAACATCATCACCCGATTTGGAATTCCAAGCACCATCGTCACCGACAACGGACCGCAGTTCGTGTCACAAGAATTGAAGGATCTCTGCAACATGTATAAAATTGCATTGCATCATTCATCTCCTTATTATCCGCAAGGCAATGGCCAAGCAGAGACAACAAATAAGACTTTGATAAAAATCATCAAGAAGACGTGCAAATCTAACAAATTCGCAGATTGGCTAGAAAAATCGGTTGAGGCTCTATGGGCCTACCGAACTTCAATCCGCACGCCTACTGGACAAACTCCTTATTCCTTAACATTTGGAATGGAGGCGGTAGTTCCATATGAGATCCTCATACCGTCATTAAGAGTACAATTGAATAAGGAATTTTCCATTGATGAACATCGTTCAGCACTCCTTGCTCAATTGGAACTTTTAGATGAGAAAAGATGGTCAGCTGCTAATCATGCAAAAGTTTATCAAAACAGACTAGCACGTTTTTATCAAAAGAAAGTTATTGAACGTAAGTTCAAAGTCGGTGAAATGGTCGTAAAAAGGATTTTTGTAAAACCTGGTGGTCCGCGTTCTAAGCTCCAACCCAACTGGGAAGGACCTTATATTGTATCGCATGCTTTTCCTGGTAATGCTTATCGTCTTGTTAATGCAGAAGGAGAAGAGCTAAATCATCCTTGGAATGGCTTACATCTTAAGAAATACTACCCTTAGGTTAAAGAGTCGATCAGTATGGTACAAAGACCAGTGGAATCAGAAAGTTTATAAACTCAAATTTCTTTGTTAGTCTGGATAACTTAACTTTAAACCCGTCACTACACACACTGACACGTTTGATTCGTGAGTAACAAGAGATGCCAAGTCCTAAAGGATATCAAAAGCTTGACCAAAAGAGTAAAGTACAAATCATTCATTTTAAAGCAAAAATTCTGTTTTACACTTAGCCCATGATGTCGGAACGAGACTTAGAATAGACTAACAAGAATACCCGCCATCTTAGTAGGAGGCCGTCATAAAAAAATGAGGGAGATCCGTCCCAAAGAAAAGAAAAGAATAGAAAAACAAAAGCAAAAAGGCAAAAGCCTGTCAAATCAAAAGGCCATTACATTACAAACGTTACATCAAGGCCATGAAATGAAACAAAAGGGAACGCAAGGTCGATAAATACCCCGGAAAGAAAATGACCGAACCCCAACGGATACTAGGGTAGGAAAGGAACATCTTTTTAAGTCTCCGGAACCTTTTCATGGGTTTTCTAAACTTATTCTTCTTTTCTTTCTAAAGAGGTGTACTCCAAACTTAAGGAATGGCTTAGATTGACTAAGGGTCAAATTATCAAATGGGATCACGAATGAAAACACAAATTCAAACACGATGGGTTTAAGTTAAGTTGTTAAAGAACAATTTGGGAATTAAGTTAATAAATGAATATGATCTTTTGATCTAAGTACCATGCTGGTCTTTATGTCAAAAATCCAAAAAAATACATATGTCAAAATCCAAAAAAAAATACATATATCAAAATTCAAAAAAAATACATATGTCAAAAACCCAAAAAAAATACATATGTCAAAACCTAAAAAAATACATATGTCAAAAATTAAAAAAAAATACATATGTCAAAGTTAAAAAAAAATACATATGTCAAAATTAAAAAAAAAGCATATATTTCAAAACCCCAAACAAAAATGAAAATTTCAAAACAACAAAAATATTTCAATTAGCATATGCTTGTTGCATTTAGTATGTTTCATTCCTTTTATTTTTAAGTGAGCATCTGTCTGCTTGCATGTTAAGTTTGATTATTCACATTACCTTTGTTAATAAAGGCTATGCCCCTTGACCATTTATTGAAGGAAAAGATTAATTGACCATTTATTTGGTCAGGCAAGGGGCTAAGCCTAAATAGATACTTAACCTGTTTGTTGAGTGTTGAACAGGATGCAAGACAAGCACAGGAACACAAGGTTGGAGCTCAAAAAACTTTCATGTATATTACCAAAAGATTGTTTGTACATGATACATGAAAAGAAGATACATGAGCCCTCAAGGCTGGCTCTCCCCTCCGCCCTCGTCCAATTGGCTCTGGGCCTCGTCAGGCGCATCCGGTGCTGGTCCTCGACTAGGAGGTGGAGGTGCCCCATCGCGCTCGGCCCTGCCTGGCCGGAAGATACAACAACACTGGCGGTGAAAGCACTCGTCAAACCGCGCTCTTGTGCACGCTGTCGAGCACGCCTGTACCTCTCCTCCACACTTTGGCGCTCATGCTCTGCAATGCCTAGTTGGACCCGAAGAGCGGATATCTCAGCATCCATCTTCTGCCGCTCCTGCCTCTCCCGCTCTCGCTCCTCGTTGATGACCTCCAGGCAGATCTGGAGGCGCGCAAGATCTCCAGCCGAGAGTCGGGCCACCTGCTCTTCTAGAGCCCGGATCCGCTCTGCATCAGCCTCGGCACGAGTCGCTATAGCACAGGCATCCGCTTCAGCCCTCTGAAGGGTTTCCTGAAGCTCAGCAACCTGAAAGGAAGTCATTGTTAGTTCAAGACAATTAAGTAATCAACATTGAATCCGAACAGTTGAAGAACTTACCCGAGCAGCACGGTCTTCCTCTGCGAGAGAAGCCCGATGGATGGCGGAGGCGAGCTGACTCTGGAGGTCAGCCAGGACAGCATTATGGGCGGATGATGAGGATGACGAGGCTCAGAAGGTAGGGGGAGCCGCTTGGGTGTAGACGGCTCGCTGCACCGGAAGACAACTGTCAGTGATTAATCGCCAAAACAATTAATTAATTAAAACATGCACTCATATTCATGCATACATACCAGGTCATATAATTCTTTCTGGACTTGTTCTAACTGGGCCTCTGCATCATGTAGGCGGGCCCGGAGGTCGACGATGACCGCATCACGTGCATCCTACATGTCATACATACATTCATTCACAAACATAAATCAAGATAATAATAAATTAAAGACGCATGAATGCATACTTACATCGAGTGGTCGGAGGAGCCGAAGCTGATCGGCGTAGTGGGCACGGTATTGCTGGAGGTAGCCCTCGCTACTCTCCGCATGGGACTCCACCCGTACGCCCCGACGGTGCCAGTCTTCATATTGCTCAGGGAACTTAGCGCGCCAGTCGGTGAGGGCTTGCTTCCCCCTCATGCTCCTCCCCACGTCCTCCGGGACTTCCTCGTCTATCCACTCCTGGTGGAGGCCCAGCGTCCTCATCACGAGCCGGAGGCGGAGGGGCTCGATTTCATTGAGGCAATGCACCCACATCTTCCTCCCAAACCTCCTCCTGCCAGCCGTCACCCACGGCTGACCCTCCTCGCCCATACCAAGGTACGGGCGCCAGATCACCTGCATATGGATTAGATGCATTCATTAAATAAATTGCATTTAAGAAATGAAAGATTGCATTTAATAAAGTTGAACAAGTTAAAAACTTACTAAGAGCTCCGGGTAATCCAGGAACTGACGGCGGAGGGCCGTCAACTGGTGATGCTGTGGAGCTGTGTCCAATATTGGCTGCCAACGGCAGGCCAATGGGACAGCGCTAGGTCGAACAATCCGCGCTCTGCCGAGCGGGAAGTAGTAATAACTCCAAACCTGCATTCATGAACATATAAGTTAGTAAAGCATCATATTGCATTGCATATCATGAACAAATAATAAACGACTTAATACCTGGAGAAACGGCGAGAAGCCGCTGACAGTGGTCTCACGGTCCGGCGTGGCGAGAAGCCGCTGACAGTGGTCTCACGGTCCGGCGTGACTGCAGATAAATCGGCGAAGAGGTGGGCCAGAAGGGCCGCACCCCAGGCATACTCTCCTAAGCTATCTAAGTCATCTAGCAAATAAAGAAATCTACAGTGTATGTGGTCGCCCTTCGTACCGAAGAGTAACCGACCGAAGAAGAAGACTAAGAAGACCCTGAGCTGCCTATCTACCTCCTCCCCCTGACTAGGGTCACTATAGTAGACGAAGGAAGATGACTCGGCTAATCTATCCCTAAACTCTTCCCAGGTCTCGTCAGACCGACGCCGGGGCTCATCTAGTCCTAAGGCTGCCTCTACTTCTACTCTAGGAACCATCCTAGACTCTCTGCCTAGGCTAGACACCTCTATCCCTAGAAGAGCCTCAGCTAATCCCTGATAGTTGGGGTAAGTAACCCCACTAACTGGACGGCCCTCTACCCTGAGGCCAGTGATCCTGGCCACATCCTCTAGTGTGGGGACCATATGCCCCCACGGTATTAGGAAAGCACGGCTTTCCGCTTGCCACCTCTCCCGCAACACCTGCAGAAGGACTAAATCGAGCCAAAATGGCTCGATGTCTAGTACCTCGCCGAATCCCATCTGACGTAGGCGCGCTTTCTGGAAATCCGGGAGACCCCTATAGGCACCTATCACTAGGTCCCAGGAGATTCTAGCCCTCATCACTCCCTGCAAATAAAAACATAAAAACAAAGGTCAATAATGAATAAAAACAGAAAAATCAGTTCTGTTTTGAAAGGCGTCAGCCCATATGGACGTCTTTTAAAACACGTCAACATTCCTTGACGCAATTCAAAATATTTATTCCTAATTAAAAAATTCGGAATTTATCTTGAAAGACGTCAGCCCATGGTGACGCCTTTTGAATGGCGTCACCTGGTCTGGACGCCTTTCAAGTCCAGATTCCGGGTTCTTTGAAGAACCCCTTTTCCCTCTCTTCTCTTCATCCACTCACACCACAGGGATCTTACCGTGTGGAGGTCACCCTCCTCTTCTTCTTCCACCGCCATGGGTGCCGGTGGAGGGAGTTCTTCCTCCAAAAGGGCCTCGGCCTCGGCTAGCATCGCCGGAACCTTCTCGGGAGCTTCTTCTTCTTGCCTTCGCCGTCTCTTGGCTATGATCTTCATCTTCCTGGATCCTTCACCACGCTCCATAGCTCGAGTAGAGGGAGTTTTGAGGGAGAGATCGCCGGAGTTCGGTCGCCGGAGAGAGAAGAAAGAGAAGATTTTGTGAAAAGTGAGGAAAAAAGGGGGGCCTTTGCGGGTCTGTTAACAGAAAGGTTGAAAGGTGTCGACTCAGACAGACGCTTTTTAGAGCGCAAAAGTTGAGGCGGCACAGACAGCTGTTTGAATTTAACTGAAACACGTCTACATGTCCAGACGCTTTTTAAGATTCTGGTCAGAGCCGTACAGAGAAAAATGATGAAAGGCGTCTTAGTGTGTTGACGCGTTTCAGACAATTAATCACGGATTTAATGGCAGAATCCTGGAAAAAGTAGGGGAGAGAGTTGAAAGGCGTCAATATTGGTAGACGCAAGTTAAGGTTTTTGAGGATTAAATTCAATTTCTGGAAAAAGAATTATGGTTGAAAGGCGTCTTTCTGAATGGAAGCGTTTTACATTTTACAGAATCCGAACTGACAGATTTTCAGGAAAAATCAAGTTTTTACTAAAGGAAAAATCATGTGCACATCACAGAAAGTTAAGAAAAGTTTCAAGGCATGGAAAATCGCTCTTTATTCAATGAAATCTTTATTACATCATAAAAAAAGAGAAAGAGGACATTTAAGGAAGAATTTCATGAACACCTTTAAGGTATGGAAATTTCAATCCTCTATCTCTATCTTTAGAGGATTTTACACGATAACTAAAGCCAAGGTTCTATAAGGTTGTGATGATTTGTACGGCTTCATAATCTTCGTCGGATTCCAAGTCACGCTTCTTGATTGGCAGTGTAGGAGAGAACTCAGGGAATTCACGACGGCCCAAGCTAAGTTGAGTAAGACACCGGTGTGGGTTGTATACCACGAACTCGGTGGCTCCAATCAACTTAAGATCTGCTCCTGCTGCACGGCGCACCCAAACAGGCTTTCCAACAAGAGCAAGTGGAGACGAGTCGAATATGTCGGATGTCATGAGCTTTAAATACTTTCTCCAGTCGGCCCGAGTCTTGAGCTTTGGAACCTTGTTGATCATGTACTCATTGAACTTTACAATGTTAGCAATGCAATGAATTGGACTATTCAAGTAGATCTGAGATGGATTCAGAGGCCTTTTCTTGCTATGCTCAAACTTGAAGTGAAGTTCAACTCATAAGGCAAAGAGTAACATGCATCCATAAGGGGGACGACCCATAGATGCCGCCGAAAGCCCGCTATAAAGATATGCCAAGAGTGCAGTGCTAATGGATTTACCTTCGAAGATTGCGCAGATAACACTCACTTGATCATCTTCTAGGATATTATCCTGCGCAGGGAAGAACAAGGCACCGGCAAGACATGTGACTAAAGCTTTCGTCACATCTTCCGCTTCATCCTCCCTTAGATCATCAATTTCATATAGAGTCCAGTCGGCTAGCTTTGCAAGATTGATCCCCTTTTTGGTGAGGTATCCTTTAGCTTCTGAAGGATCCTTCATGATCGATGTCAACAACTGTTGACCGGTGATTCTTTCTTTTGTCAAGGCTATTTTATTTTTGTTGTCTTTGGTCTTTGGGAGACCCAATAGAAGATCCGCCTCCTCCAAAAGGATTGTGCACTCGAAGTATTGGAAGAAGAACGTATGAGTTTGGGGATGCCACCACTCGATCAAGGCACCCATAGCCGCCCAATCTACGTTCGAACTTTTGTAATTCTTGGCAAGCACTACAAGACCTTGAAGATTCCACTTGGATATGAACACTTGCATGGAAAGCTTAACACTTTTTGCAAGTTTATGAATCCAAGGGAGAGAGGTAAACTTCCTTGGGCCAGGAAACATAGGATAATTCTGAAAGCAAAAGGAAGGTTTGAAGAACATCACGAAGAATACGAAGAACATGAAAGAAGAATTGAAAGGAAGTTGATTGAACTTACTTGAAGGTTAGGATCTCTTCCATTGAGGTGATTTTCCACATCGGAGAACTTCTCTAGAGACATCTTCATCTTTTTGTTTGAAGAATCCATCCTCTTTTTCGGAGTTCCTCCTTCTTGAAGCTTGAAAACCTTGGAAACCTTGGAAAACCTTGAAACTATGGAAGAAAACTCAATCTAAGATCTTTGGATTATGGTAGGATTGTTTGAGAACAACCTAAGAGTGTTTATATAGAAGGAATTGTGATCCTAGGAAGACTTTTCCGGATTGGAAAAGGAATGTGCATTGGTAGAGTTGGAATCCGAGTAGAGAACAGCTAGAAACCTATTTCTGTGAGTAAAAGGCGTCTAGGAGAAATGACGCGTTTCAATGTTAAATGGCGTCGCCCCGACACGATGCGTTTCAGCAATTCTGTTATTTACTCGACATTCTGTGGTTTTTGGTGTTTAAATTGAATATTTATTTGAAGTTACTAAGGAATTTTGATTGCAGGAAATTCAAGAAAAGCTGAGTAAAGCTGGAAATGTCGAGGAGATCCCATTATGGGAGTCAAGAAGTCTCAACCGTGGCTAAAAAGACGGTTATTTCTATCCTTGTACTCTTCCATGTAATTATTTTGCATTTGCATTACTATATGTTAAATATTTATTAGAGCATATCAAGGACCTTGTGGTTTTGATGAAACTGGAATTTGAGTTCCCCTTCAACAAAAATAGTGATAATTCCAGAGGATTCTTAATCGCACGGATAGGCCGTTGGATTGTTAATTAGTGAGGACGATGGTTCCACTTTTGTGAAACGGTGCGAGGATAAACGAGCTTCGGCTTAGCACTGAATTACAAGAATTGGTATCTTGACTCATTAATGACAATTTAACAATATTATCCTTGATTAATTTATATTTTATTTGACTTTATATTTTTCTTTTCGCCCAGCATGCATCATATAGGACTTTGAAATCATTGTGATAAGGATTAATTATTGATTAAGTTTCAGACCATTAAATCGAATAATCTCAACATGATATGAAATATTCCATTCCGAATTGAGTATCTTGATTATCTTTGAGGTTCGCTTGAAGATATCATTGGAATTCTATCTTTTCTTAGATTCTTTATCCAATATTTCTTGTTTTCTTTTAAAATCCATCATGGCTGCAGCACGTCTACATTGGCTGGCAAACGCTCCCCATGATAAAACCTACAGTGTCTATGACCTGAGGTACTTCCCACTCAGAGGAGGTTGATCGACCTTATTTTATTTCCTTGTCTATCTCATCCAGACAGGATTGATTTCATTGATTTTCTTAAACTATCTTCATTGATAATTTCGAGAAAAATTCCAATCATGTGATGTTAAGAGCGTGTCTCATCACACCTTGGCATCACCTTTTCAGTACATTTCATTCCATTTCACTCCCTTGCAAAGACGATGCCAAGGTGAGGCAGCTGTAGACACGCTAATTTTGACGTCATTTTGAGTAAATTTCATATCATATAATAATGCCTCATAATGATCTGATAATTAATCATTAATTAATTTTTATTGATATTTTGAGTGTCGGGTTTAACAGACATGTTTAAGTTAATCAATTAAATTGATTTTAGCTCAAATTTCAGTTAAAATATGCAGAATTCTAAAAGGCGTCAACCTGTGTAGACGCCATTTAGAGTTTATTCCTATTTTAACGTTTAAATTTGAATTTTAATCAGTTGATTAATTAGCTAAAAGGCGTCTGTGAGGCTGGACGCGTTTTAGGTTTCCTAGGCTATTTCTACTTCTCTTCCGTATGTTTATCCTTATCTTAATTAGTGTAAAAGACGTCTATCCATGTCGACGCGTTTTAGCTAATAAAGATAAAGATAAGGTTTTCTGGATATTTATCCTTATCTTAATTAATCTGAAAGGCGTCAGCCAAGATGGACGCGTTTTAGATAATCACAGATAAAGATGAATTAATCAGTATTTATCTGTCAGTTAAGATAGATAAATCCTAGATTTTTCTATGTTAATCGTGAACGCAGAAAAAGCCTATAAATACCTTACATCTTGAAGAGTAAAAATGTTGAGCCATGTTGAGCCCTATTGAGAAAAGAGAGAGCATTATTATATCGAGTTGAAGATCGAAGCAACAACGTCGGAACGCCGGAGCGCTGCCATTTCCAGAAGTCGGCGTCCTTTCAAGAATCTTCATCCTTTCAAGGCTTCAACCAATTGGGCATAAGTGTTTCATTTCTGCATCATTATTCTACATCTTCATTAATTTCATTCTTCATAATCACTTCATGCAACACACACCACGGCATCATCTTTCAAAAACCTATTTGATTTAAGGGGTTTCAAAAACCATTTAAACAAGTAAGTTTGCTGTTCAATTATATGCTCAGAATCATAATTAGTATGGATACTGCTTCCACTTAAATTCTCATCAGTATTTCTTCATTTCCTTTTTCTCTATTCTGCTACACTCAACAACAACAAGAGAATCAAAAGGGGAAATCAAGCACAAAGCCAAAAGGACTTCTGGACGATCCTCAACCTCAACTTCAAACTCAACAGCAAGAACAAAGAACAAAGAAAGGGCTCTCTTTCTTCAGCCGGCTGAAGGAGGGGAACCAAGAGCTCAGAATCTTCCGCGTTCAAACAGGTAGGCGATCATACTTCTTTTGAAACTTTTTAGTTAAAAGTTTCTGACGATCACTGCACTTAGTTGCTGTTTTTAATAGGTTAGTTTTACACTAAACAATATAGATCTTTCATGCTAATCACACTGTCATTCTAAGCACCTACAATAAGTAAAATCTACTTAACAGATGTTCAATTATTAGAATTTAAAGCAAGACATGGTATTTTGTTCTAGTTTAACTCCCACTAATTTTCGACGAACTGTATAACCCTCAGTTATACAGAACGGGAGACGCCGACAGTCTCCTAGTGGGGATCAGATTCTCAATGACTTGCACTACAGCCTTGTGGATAGCACAACAAACTGTAATATAATCAGAGAGCACCCAACTCATGGGACTTGCAACTCCTTGCAATATCTGATCATAGCTTCGGTCCCCAGAGATTTAATGGCCTTGTGGATAGCACAACAAACCATTAATCCTGGTCTAAGCTAACCATCATTACGCGACGAGCATAGATTTGCATGCAGCCCTTGTAGATAGCACAACAAAGCTACATGGTTCCTCTACCCCGATCTATAGGCATCTAATGCCATAGCCACAGTTTCTCCTCCCAATTAAGCAGGCCTTGTGGATAGCACAACAAACCTGCCTAAAGTGATTTGAAACCTATGACTATAACGATGGTGGACCACGCGGTAAGTTCTTAACCACTCACGTTACGGCTTAGAGTTTATCTGAGGGTATTTAGATAACTTTTATCTTGGTCTCTCCTAGGTGATAGTATATAGATATATCGTATATATTTACTAAATACTATAACCTGCTTTGATTCATAATCAAAAGAAAAATAATGCATCTCATACATGTCATTAGTGTGGTCATGGATAGTACAGTGGGTTTGACTGGAGCCAACAGTCAAACGTACACACAATCTAATCATAACATTTACATTAGACATCCTGCAATCACATAGGCAAGAGATCTCTATCTTTTCGCCTTCCTGGTTGCAGCTGTGGATCGTCCTCGCTCCTTCCTCGGTTGCCTCGATCATATTACATAAATTCTAGAATTACATGTAATTAGAAGAGGGCCTTATGGCGAGCACAAGAGAGAGAGGGAGGTAGAAATACATCGGAGTATGAGAGAGAGAGAAGTGCGCAGACCTCTATTTATTAACAATTAATAAATATTCATACATCCACGATCCACACAATCCATTCATCACATGAATAATAAATTAAGTGCATATCCATGACCACAGTGTGTTTTAAACATTCTACACATGATTCAGCGCATCACATGGCTAAAACAAATGAGTTTTCAAAATAAGTAATTTTGGCTTTCAAAACTTGGGATCCAATCAAAATTGGCATTTGAATTTCGAAAAACTCATTTATTATCTTAACATGCAATTAAATCAAATTTAAAAGCAATAAACACACATCACATGCGCACACACTCCGAATTAATAATTCCAGATTATTCCATGCAAATTAGAACATTTCTAATAATCTAACATTTAGATTAAACCCTATTAATAATCTAACAATTAGACTATTTTAAAGACTAATCTAACTCTTAGATTAATCCATCAAAGTTAATTAACAATTTAACACTTAAATTATTAATTAACTCTAATTATCAATTAACTACTAATCTAACTCTTAGATTAGTTAATTAATGTTAATTGGTAATTTAACATTTAAATTATTAATCAACACTAATTAATTAATAATTTTCATCTAACACTTAGATTAGTTAACTTAAAATTAATCATTAATCTTAACACTTAAAATTAACAATTAAGTCTAATTAACTGATAAGTACTAATTTAACATTTAAATCAGTCATCTAAGTTAATTATTAATTTAACAATTAAATTAATAACTAACTCAAATATTAATTAACAATTAGTTGAAATAATAATTAATAATCTAACTATTAGATTAATAATTATTAATTACTAATTTAACCATTAAATTAGTATTATTAAGATTAATCATTAGTTTAACTATTAAACTAACAACTAACATTAATCAATTAACAACTAATTGTTAATCAAAAATTGATTCAAAAATCATTAATTAAAATCCCAATTAAATGAATTTGAACAATTAAATTTCAAAACAATTTTAAAATTTAAAATCTAGTTCAAATATTATTTATAATTTAAATGGGCTCATTGGGGTTTAATGTGGGATTTAAAAGAAATAGGGGGAGTGGGCTCAGCCCACTAGACCTGGTTCGAACCAGGGGCTCGGCCTGGTGCGAGCCCTGGCTCGGCCAGGGGCCCAGCCCCGGGGCACCCTGGACCAGGCCAGGGTCCATCCGGCCCGGCCGGCTCGCGAGACCCGATTCTACCCTGAACCGCTTCTTCCCCAACCTGAACCCCAAAACCGAAAACCCTAGATCTGCAGGTTTGGAGGCTGGCGGTTGGGGCGCCGGCGGCCCCGCCCCCCCCCCGGCGGTGCCGGCCCCGCCAGCGGTGCCCCCCGGCGCCGGCGGGCTCCCCGGCGCCGGTAGGGCCACCGAAGAAGTCCAAACAACTGCTGGCAAAGCCCCAAAATTGTGGGATTTTTACTGGTTTTGCAGGGTTTAAATCTGATTTGGGGCTCGATTTTGTAGCTCTTCAAGGCCACCATGGAGCCGGCCATCATGCCCGGTGTGTAGTGGTGACTATCACCAAGAGATCCGGGCATCCGGGCCGCCATCCCAACGCTTGGGAATCGTGTACGAAGCCGCTAAAGTACCCCGGTTCATCATCTCATGAACTCCGAAAACCCCAAAATAACATCTGAAAAATCACAGAAAAATAATCAAATTATTTGTGTTCATCTTATGAACACTATTCCGTCATTTTAATCAGATTAAATGCATGGAATAACTCAATAAAAATTAATTTCGGAAACCGAAATGGGACGAGAAACAGTAGAACCTGGCTCTGATACCACTGTTGGGTTTTCTCGGTTTCTCCGGATCGCTCGCGCAGCGGAAAACAAAAATATTTACAGCGATCCGTTCCTGTTTCGAAATCTAAAATACAAGATAATCGGATTATCTTTTCTCACCGTGTGCGGATTCGAATCCGCAACCGTTCGGTTCCGTCGGTGCGACACCGCAAGCCGCGCAAGCGCTCGGCCTCTAGCGAAGTCTACGCGATCCTCCCCGAGACAGATATCCTCGAGTTCCTCGTTCTTCGTAGCCCACGAAGCCTCCGCCAGTCGCCACAATGATCGCCGCAACGCGCGGACGATTTCCCGTCGAACGGGATTCAGAGAAGCGGCGGAGCATATCTGGATCTGCCTGGGCGTCAGAGAAAGACAGAAACTAAGGAGGGGCGGCTAGGGTTAGCAGTAGCTTGGCCTGTTCAGCCCGTTTGCTATGTTTTATACTAACCGCGCAGTTTTTCATAAAAACCCCCGGTTTGTATAAAACCCACTTATTTA
This sequence comes from Zantedeschia hybrid cultivar, assembly GCA_030544215.1. Lineage (NCBI taxonomy): Eukaryota > Viridiplantae > Streptophyta > Magnoliopsida > Alismatales > Araceae > Zantedeschia > Zantedeschia hybrid cultivar. The sequence continues at coordinate 52,295,141 of JARZZO010000009.1, forward strand.
TCCATCGCCTTGAGAATCATTTGCGTGTGACCCTCTAGGCCCAAGTACCAGTCTAGTTAATGGCCCAACAAGCCCAGTGACTCCTCACTGGCTTTATTAATTAATTAATAACCATTTATTAATCAATTAATCAATCGAATTGATGTCGCACATCGAATTCGACCGGGCCTCCGATCACGTTGGGTGCCAAGCAACACCGCGTGAACCCGGAAGGTATTTAGGGTTAAGTAACCCACTCTTGGAACCTTTCCACCGACAGTTACCGCGTGGATATAATCCTTCATTCGTACAATGCTCTCGAGTCAACTCAAGGTATGACGAGCTGTCAAACCCTAACCGGTCGACTCACTTGGATTGGATGCCGCTGATGAATATCGGAAAACTCCTTTCCCGATATTATCGTCTGCCCTGGCCAGGGACTTTCGCGCATCCTTCCTAGAGCATTCTCTCTCTAAGTACCGAGAGCGAATGATTCCTTATTGACACACAATTCCCTTCGACGGTATTCTGCTGTACCCAATCCTTGGCGTATTAGAATCCCATGACTAGAGATTCGTAAACCAAGGTCAAAGCACAGAAGTCCACCGCCAAGGTGTCCTTGGTGTCTCAGGTCCGAGGACCATCCACGCAACTGCGACAATAGAATCAAGCTGGTTAACAGTGAGGTACAATACCATCCAGCGATTCAGTCGGATCAGTTCAGTGAACTCATTCTCCAATGAGCACCTACAGATTCGCCTTAGTGTCTCCACACAAGTGACTTATGAGATCAGTCACCCTCATCATATGAGCAGGAGTAATCTGTACTAGTCTAACCGGATATCCGATGTCCTTCTCGGATATCCTCTGACTAGAAACAATTAAGAATATGTGTGTTTAAGTGATCAGTCTCATTAGTATGATCTCATCATAATCTGATCACCATAGCACATATTCACGGACTTCATTATGAAACGATAATTAACGCGATTTACACATAATGAATATTATGCCATTTTATTAATAAATGAACGAGATTTACATAGTCAGATTGGCTTGTAGGCCACCTTAAACTAACAATTGTACCCATTGGATGTAAGTGGATCTTTAAGAGAAAGATCAGTGCTGATGGACGGATCGATACTTATAAGGCAAGGTTAGTGGCAAAGGGTTATCGTCAAAGGAAATGAATTGACTATGATGAGACTTTCTCACCAGTTGCCATGATTAAGTCGATCAGAGTTCTACTCGCCATAGCTGTACTCTACGATTATGAGATCTGGCAGATAGATGTGAGGACTGCCTTTTTCAACGGTAACCTTGAGGAAGAGGTATATATGATACAACCAGAAGGTTTCACATCCAAGGAATCTCCAGATAAAGTGTGCAAGCTTCAAAGGTCTATTTATGGACTGAAGCAAGCTTCCCGGAGCTGGAACATAAGATTTGATGAGGCTGTCAAGTCTTATGACTTCATTAAGAATGAAGATGAACCTTGTGTGTACAAGAACACCAGTGGGAGCGCAGTCACCTTCTTAGTTCTTTACGTAGACGACATACTACTCATTGGGAATGATGTAGCTATAATGTAATCGGTAAAGATCTGGCTGTCGAAAAACTTCTCCATGAAGGATTTGGGAGAAGTATCCTACGTATTGGGAATCTGGATATAAAGAGATAGATCAAAGAGGATGCTTGGAATGACCCAATCCTTGTACATAGAAACCATAGTTAAAAGATTTGGCATGGAAGATTCCAAGAGAGGTCTCGTACCGATGAGATATGGAATTAATCTCTCAAAGGAACAGTCTCCTAAGACTCCTGATCAGAGGGCATTCATGGATAGAGTACCTTATGCCTCTGCCATAGGATCTATCATATATGCCATGCTATGTACACGGCCTGATATTGCATATGCTCTAAGTGTTACGAGCAGATTTCAGGCAGATCCAGGCGAAGAGCATTGGAAGGCAGTGAAATATATCCTTAAGTGCTTAAGAAGAACTAAGAATATGTTTTTGGTCTACGGAGGAGATGACTTGAAACTGCGAGGCTTTACAGACTCGAGTTTCCAATCAGATCCAGATGATAGCTAGTCTACATCAGGATTTGTGTTTACATTTACCGGAGGCGCAGTGTGCTGGAAGAGTTCCAAGCAAGAAACTACTACAGATTCGACGATTGAAGCTGAGTACATTGCTGCAGCTGAAGCCGCCAAGGAAGCAGTGTGTTTGAAGAAATTCATCATCAACCTCAGCATAGTTCCTAGTATATCTGAACCTGTTCCGCTGTTGTGCGACGACAATGGAGCCATTGCACAAGCGAAAGAGTCATGGTGTCATCAGAAATCGAAGCATATTCTGAGGCACTTTCATCTTATCAGAGAGATCATGTCTAGAGGAGATGTAGTGGTGGAAAGACTTCCATCTGTCGACAATGTAGTAGATCCACTGACAAAGCCGTTGACTCAAAATGTGTTTGAGTATCACCTAGAGTCTATAGGTTTAGTACATAAAGGTGATTGGCTTTAGTCCAAGTGGGAGATTGTTAGTCTTACGTGACCTTCAAGCCAATATTACTTTGTAATCTCATTCATTTATTAATATATAATAGCAATATATTCATTATATATAATTCGTTATTATCGTCTCATAATGAAGTCCGTGAATATGTGCGATAGTGCTTAGATTATGATGAGATCATACTAATGAGACTGATCACTTAAACACACATATTCTTAATAGTTCCAAGCGGGAGGATATCCGAGAAGAACATCGTATATCTGGATAGACTAGTACAGATTACTCCCGCTCATAAGATGAGGGTGACTGATCTCATAGTCACTTGTGTGAAGACACTAAGGTGAATCTGTAGGTGCTCATTAGAGAATGAGTTCACTGAATTGATCCGACTAAATCGCTGGATGGTACTATACTTCACTGTCAACTAGCTTGATTCTATTGTCGCAGTTGCGTGGATGGTCCTCAGACCTGAGACACCAAGGACACCTTGTCGGTGGACTTCTACGCTTTGACCTTGGTTTATGAATCTCTAACCACGGGATTCTAAACAGCTAAGGATCGGGTTCAGCGGAATACCGTCGAAGGGAATTGAGTGTCAATAAGGAATCATTCGCTCTCGGTACCATGAGAGAGAATGCTCTAGGAAGGATGTATTAGTCTTAGGTGGCCTACAAGCCAATTTGACTATGTAAATCTCGTTCATTTATTAATATAATGGCATGATATTCATTATGTGTAAATCGTATTAATTATCATCTCATAATGAAGTCCGTGAATATTTGCAATAGTGATCAGATTATGATAAGATCATACTAATGAGACTGATCACTTACACACACATATTCTAAATCGTTCATAGTCAGAGGATATCTGAGAAGGACATCGGATATCCGGTTAGACTAGTACATATTACACCTGCTCATATGATGAGGGTAACTGATATCATAAGTCACTTGTGTGGAGACACTAAGGCAAATCTGTAGGTGCTCATTGGAGAATGAGTTCACTGAACTGATCCGACTGAATTGTTGGATGGTATTGTACGTCACTGTCAACCAACTTGATTCTATTATCGCAGTTGCGTAGATGGTCCTCGGACTTCAGACACCAAGGACATCTTGTCTGTAGACTTATGTACTTTGACCTTGATTTATGAATCTCTAACCACGGGATTCTAAATAGCCAAGGATTGGGTACAACGGAATACTGTCGAAGGGAATTGTGTGTCAATAAGGAATCATTTGCTCTCGGTACTTAGAGAGAGAATGCTCTAGGAAGGATGCGCGGAAGTCCCTGGCCAGGGCGGACGATAATATCGGGAAAGGAGTTTTCCGATATTCGTTAGTGGCATCCAATCCAAGTGAGTCGACCAGTTAGGGTTTGACAGTACGCCATACCCTGAGTTGACTCGAGAGCATTGTACGAATGAAGGATTATATCCACGTGGTAACTATCGGCGGAAAGGTTCCAAGAGTGGGTTACTTAACCCCGATACCTTCCGGGTTCTCGCAGTGTTGCTTGGCACCCAACGTGATCGGAGGCCCGGTCGAATTCGATGTGCGACATCAATTCGATTGATTAATTAATTAATAAAGTGTTATTAATTGATTAATTAAGCTAATAAGGAGTTACTAAGCTTATTGGGCTATTAACCAGACTGGTAATTGGGCCTAGAGGGTCACACGTAAGTGATTCTCAAGGCGATGGATAAATAAGTGGATTTTATATAAACCGGGGGTTTTATAAAAAACCGCATAGTTAGTATAAAATATAGCGAACGGGCTGAGCAAGCTAAGCTGCTGCTAACCCTAGCCACCCCCTCCTCTATTTCTCTCTCTCTCTGGCGTCCCAGACAGATCCGGATCCCCGGATCTGCTCCGCCGCTTCTCCGACTCCTATTCGACGGGAAATCGTCCGCGCGTTGCAACGATCGTTGCGGCGACCGACAGTGGTTTCGTGGCCGCGAAGAATGAGGAATGTGAGGATATCAGTCGTGAGGAGGATCGCGTGGACTTCCTTAGAGGCCGGGCGCTTGCGCGGCTTGCGGTGTCGCACCGACAGAACCGAACGGTTGCAGATTCGAATCCGCACACAGTAAGAACCAGTTATCAGATAATCTGGTTTTTAGATTTTTCGAAATAGGAATGGATCTCCGTTTTTATTTTTATTTCTGTTGCGCGGAAGATCCGGAGAAACCTGAGAACCTAACAGTGGTATCAGAGCAAGGTTCCACTGTTTCTCATCACGTTTCGATCTCTAAATCAATTTTTCCTTGATTTTATTCCATGCAATTTTAGATTTTATGCAAAGTTAATAATCATGTGATGATTAGTGCGATTAGATCGCTCCTTTTGTGTAAAATTAATTTTATGTTTGAGTTTTTTTTTGTGTGTTCTTCATATGATGAAGAACTGGGTTTTCACCAACACTGTCTTGGAAATCCTGGTGCTCCAAAAGGATGATTGGATCATCCTAGTGAATCCTAGTTCTTGGCTGGTCACTATGGGCACCTAATACTGCGTTGGAGAGGCCATGAGAGGCCATTGAAAGAGTTGGAAAAGAGCGCCTAGACCTCTTTTCTTCTTTGAAAATCAGATTTCCAAAGGGGCTCGGGCTGCATTTTGATCTCTCCGATGGGGTCCTGCCGGCGCCAGGGGGGTCGCCGGTGCTGGGGACATCGCCGGCGAGGCCGGGCGGCGTCGGGCCGGCCGCCGCCGGCGCTCTCCTGCTAGCCCCACCGCGAGCCCCCCAAGAACCTGCAATATTAGGGTTTCTGCAAGATACTGGGATTCGGGTGGGGGGGGGAGCCAGTCCGGGACTAGGCCGGACAGGCCGAGGGCGGGTGCTTCGACCCGGTTGGACCGGGCCGCCCTGGCTGGCGGGCGCCTGAGCCAGGCCCGGGCCCTGGCTCAACCAGCTAGCTGAGCCAGGGGCCCGAGCCCTGGCTCGAGCCCAGGGACCTGGCTGGGCCTTGGCTCTGCTGTTTGGCCGAGCCCTGGCTCAGCAGGTGGATGAACCCCATTTAAAACCAAATTAAACCTCTTTATTCCTTATTGGCCCATTTAATATAATTAAAATTGGATCTTAATTTAATTCAAAATTTGTTTTGAAAATTTAATTATTATTCAGCTTTATTTGATTGGGCTTTTATTAATGATTTTGAATCATTAAGTCATTTAAGGGATTATTAATTAGCAATTAGTTGTTAATTAATTAGGGTTAATATTAATTTAAATGTTAAATTAATTATTAACCTTAATATAACTAATTTAAGGAATTAACTTTATTGGTTAATAATTATAATCTAAATGTTAGATTTTAATTGTTTAATCATTTAATAGTTAATTCATTAGAGTTAATTATTAATTTAAAAGTTAAATTAATAATTAATTTTAATGAGAAATTTAAATGTTAAATTAGTAGTCCTTAATTAATTATTGTTAATTATTAATTTAATTGTTAAATTAATGATAACTTTAATTATCTAATCTAAGAGTTAGATTAATTAATTATTAATTAGTTAGTGTTAATTATTGGTTTAAGAGTTAAATTAATAATTAATATTAATTGATTAATCTAAGCATTAGGTTAGTAGTTTATAATTAGTTATAGTTGATTATTAATTTAAGTGTTAAACTATTAATTAACTTTGTTGGAATAGTCTAAGAGTTAGATTAGTTGTTAATAGTCTAATTGTTAGATTATTAATGTGGGTTGATCTAAGTGTTAGATTGTTTAATTATTAGAATAGTTCTAATTTGCATGGAATAATATGGAATTATTAATTTGGAGTGTTTGCACATGTGATTTGTGTTTTATATGCTTTTAAATTAGATTTGATTGCAAGTTAAATTGATTAAAAGAGTTTTTGAAATTCAAATACCAATTTTGATTGGATCCCAGCTTTTATAAACCCAAAATTATTTATTTTGAAATACTCTTTTATTTTAGCCATGTGATGCGCTTATCATGTGTGGAATGTTTAAAACACACCATGGTCATGGATATGCACTTATTTTATTATTCATGTGATGAATGATGTGTTTATGTGGATCATAGATGTATGATTGGATATTTATTAATTGTTAATAAATAGATGTCTGCTTACCTCTCTCTCTCTCTCTACTCCGATGTACTTCTACCTCCCTCTTTCTTGTACTCGCCATAAGGCCTTCTTCTATAGACATGTAAATTATAAATTTATTGTAAAATGATCGAGGCAATTGAGGAAAAAGTGAGGATGATCCACAGATGCAACCAGGAAGGCGATGTGATGCAGATCCTTTGCTTGTGTGTTTGCTGATTCTCTAATGTAAATGTTATATTAGAATTGTGTGTGCGTTTGACTGTTGGCTCCAGTCAAACCCACTGTGCTATCCATGACCACACTAATGACATGTATGAGATGCATTGTTTTATGTTTGATTGTGAATCAAAGCAGGTATAGTATTTAGTAAATATATACGATATGTTTATATACTATCACCTAGGAGAGACCAAGATAAAGTTATCTAAATACCCTCATCTAAACTCTAAGCCGTAATGCGAGTAGTTAAGAACTTACCGCGTGGTCCACCCTCATTATAGTCATAGGATTCGAATCACTTTAGGCAGATTTGTTGTGTTACCACAAGGCCGGTCTAATTGGGAGGAGAGACTGTGGCTATGGTATTAGATGCCTATATGATCGGGGTAGAGGAATCATGTAGGTTTGTTGTGCTATCCACAAGGGCTGCATGCAAATCTATGCTCGTCGCGTAACGATGGTTAGCTTAGACCAGAATTAGTGGTTTGTTGTACTATCCACAAGGCCATTAAATCTCTGGGGACCGAAACTATGATCATATATTGCAAGGAGTTGTAAGTCCCATAAGATGGGTGCTCTTTGATTATATTATAGTTTGTTGTGCTATCCACAAGGCAGTACTGCAAGTCATTGAGATTCTAATCCCCACTAGGAGACTGTCGGCATCTCCCGTTTTGTATAACTAAGGGTTATATAGTCCGTCGAAAATTAGTGGGAGTTAAAACTTGAACAAAAGCCCATGTCTTGTTTTATATTTAATAATTGAACATCTACTAAAATAGAACTTATCTCTTGTAGGAAATTATGTCGTCGAATAACCCACTATGTGGCATACTTGATGTCAAACGTTTGACTAGCCTGAACTACTCGGATTGGTTTAGAAACCTGAAGAATCTCTTCTGATCTGAGCACATTGACTATGTCCCTAGAGCTGATCATCCTGCTGAACTGGCATTAGATGCCCTTGACGCAGAGATGATAGCTAATGATAAAAGATCGAAGGACAAAGGCGAAAGAGTAGTAAAGGGTGACTGCTTCTACTGTAAGTAGAATGGTCACTGGAAGAGGAACTTCAAGGAGTTCCTCAACGATAAAGCTCATAGAAAGACGAAGCTGTCTGAAGCTTTAGATATCTATATGATAGATATCAACTTGTTAGTAAGAGATTCCACATCTTGGGTATTAGATACGGGATGTGCTTCTCACATCTGCCATGATGTGCAGATGCTAACAAGTAAGCGCAAGCTGAGAAAAGGCGAGGTGGAATTGAGGCTAGGAAACGACGCAAAAGTTGCGGGGGTCGTTGTTGGGACAGCAAACCTCAGGCTTCTATTAGGAGATGCCTTATCATTAGAAGATTGTTATTATGTTCCTAACAAAATAAAGAACATCATATCAGTATCTTGTTTAGACAAGATAGGATATAGGTTGACTATTGAGAATAAAAGTTGTTTGATTTATTATGGTAATAAATCAATAGTTCCGGCATCTTTAGTCAACGGTCTATATCTCTTAGATGTTTCTAATTACAATCTTCACATTGATAATGCTCTTAAGAAGAGCAAGAATTGTGTGAACCAAGGTTACATGTGGTATTGTAGACTTTGCCATATTGGTGAAAATAGGTTGCAAAGGTTGCACAAGCATGGTTATTTAACAGCATTCGATTATGAATCGTTTGAGACATGTGAATCCTGCCTTATGGGAAAGATGGCAAAATTTCTATTTACTGGACATGGAAAATGTGCCAAGGACATTTTGGAACTAATACATTCAAATGTACGTGGTCCAATGTCCACCCAAGCCAAAGGTGGCTTTTCATACTTCATCACGTTCATCGATGACTTCTCAAGATTCGGCTATGTATACTTAATGAAGTATAAGTCGGAAGCATTTGAGAAGTTCAAGGAGTTCAAGAATGGGGTAGAGAAGTAGTTAGGAAAGAGTATTAAACCTTTTCGATCAAATCAAGGAGGAGAATACTTGAGTACTAATTTTACACAATTCTTAAAGGATAATGGTATCCTTTCTTAGCTAACCCCTCCATATACACCACAGATGAATGATGTATCAGAAAGGAGGAATCGTACCTTGTTGGACATGGTGAGATCCATGATGAGTTTTTCGGGATTACCAGTGTCCTATTGGAGGTATGCTCTAGAGTTAGCAGCATAGCTAGTGAATAGAGTACCCAGCAAGTCTGTGGCCTCTACTCCATATGAGATCTGGAAAGACAGGAAACCAAAATTTAAAAATTTTAAAGTTTAGGGTTGTCCTGCTCAGGTAAAGAGGCATGATCTAGACAAACTGGAATTACGAACTGATAAATGTAGGTTTGTGGGATATCCAAAGGAAACCTTTGGATACTATTTTTACCATCCTCGTGAACAAAAAGTGTTTGTCGCCAGGAAAGCTGTCTTCTTAGAAGAGGAATACCTTCTCCAGGAAGACAGTGGGAGTAAAATAGTACTGGAAGAGGTTCCAAATCTCCAAACAACTACATTATCATCAGATGAGATATCAATTCCTGAATCTGTTCAGGTACACACACATGAGCCTCGTAGATCTGGTAGATTATCTGGACTACCTGAACGATATGTGAGACATATCGTTGAAGGTGAATCTAAGGTAGAATATAATGAGGATGATGATCCTAAAACCTACCAGGAGGCCATAGAAGTCCCAGAAGCCGGGAAATGGCGAGAAGCCATGAACTCAGAAATCTAGTCCTTGTACACCAACCAAGTTTGGAACTTAGAGGACTTGCCCGAGGGTATTGTACCCATTGGATGCAAGTGGATCCTTAAAAGAAAGATCGGTGTTGATGGACGGATCGATACTTATAAGGCAAGGTTGGTGGCAAAGGGATATCGTCAAAGGCAAGGAATTGCGAATGACGAGACTTTCTGTAATGATTGAGGTTTTCGGATCTGGTTATCGGGTCAGTTTTCGGGGTCGGATCCCGTAGTTCAGGCCCTGATGGGGCTGGGACTCTGTTCTATTTCGCGTTGAGCCTGCTCGACGCGGTTTAAACAACGTCCAGCAATGCAGACGCGTTTTAGGCTGTGCCACGTGGGCGCCACGTGGGATGGCCTTGGGTCGCGAGAGTACGGCCCCGGTCATATCGTCTGAATGGCGTCTTGGATGGACGACGCCTTTCAGAATACGACCCTGACTTGTCAGTGTACGGCCCGGTCTTGTCATCTGAAAGACATCGGGAGTGCACGACGCATTTTACCCAGCTTCTGGTTGACCCCGCGATCCCCCCCTTCCTTTCCCTCATTTCCTCCTTCCTTCTCTCTCTCCTCACTTCCTCCGGCGGCTCTGGCGATCTCTCCTCCCCCTCCATCTTGTCCTCCCACCATTTTACCTCTCCCTCCACTCCATCGACCTCCTAACTCCCACCACTACCACCACCACCTCCTTCGCGGCGTTTTCTCTCCGGACGGCGGCCGACGTCTTGGTGGAGTACCGACGTCCTCGGCAGTACCGGCGGCGGCGTGGGGGTGAGACGGGTTGGCGGCTTGAAGCTTGGAGGAGTTCGAGCAACTGGTAGGGTGACGATTCCCGTAGTGTTTCATTTGAAAACCATGTTTTCCCGCTTTGAAGCATGACACGTGTAAGAGATTTTTGTGTAGAATAAGCATGTTTAAGGATTTTCTTGATGGATAGGGTGGTTTCTATGAATGTGGATTTGTGGGTTTTCATGTAATGGATTGGTTTCCCTCTTCGTTTTCCCCTTCTTTGGTGTTTTTTGGGCAAATTTGAGGTTAAAGGGAACCCTCGGGTCGAGCTGCAGAAACCTGGTTTCTGGCGCTAAATGACGTCGCGCTAGGACGACGCCATTCAGAATGGCGACGGGCCAGCACGACGCCATTTAGGCAGAAATTGTCCCGGCAACGGTTTCTGTTAGAGGGGACTTCTGTTGTGAACGGCGTCCAAGAACAGCTACGCGTTTTAATAGGCGGCTGTCTACAGCGACGCCTTTTAGGCCATATTCCGAGGCCAAGATTTCGATGAACCAATTTAGGAGGCTTGAATGGCGTCGGCCTTGGGCGACGCGATTCAAGACAGAACCACATTAATTCATGCTCTTAATGTGTGCTTACACTGTTAGATAGTTCAGTTAATGCATGCTTTAAATATACCCGATGATGATGGATTCAATGTGACCTGATCACACTGCTTGTGTTTTGTGCGACTGTGGACTTTTCACGTGACCGGATCGCACCGTGCTGTGCTTTGTGCTACTGTGGACCTAGAGTGACAGTTGTAGCGCTTAACACCCTGTGTCGGTGTGGGAGGGACACAGCGCCGGTGGGAGCAGTGGCGGGGTGACGCCTAGTGAGAGAGGGTCACCTAGTGAACCCTGGGGTTAGCTAGTACCGGTGTCAGAGAGGTACCTGTGAAGTGTCACTTGTACTGGGGGAAGGAGTAACCACCTGAGCTAGTTGGGCCGGAGTAGCTAGCGTGCTATCCGAGGGGTTACTGTTTGGTCTCAGCGGGTCGGTGTTTCCCACTCTCGTTTGTTTGGTTGGTGTGTTTTGCCGAGACGTTGGTTGTAGGCTCCCTGGTAGAATGGTTTCAGAGGTATGCATGTTATATTTCGAATGCATGTGATTTATATCAAGATTTAGGAGTAGTAATTACTGCTCTACTTACTTACGTTACCTTTAGTTGCGTTTCTGCACTTATGGGTGTGCGTGTGGGCAGTGGGGATCGAAGGATCCCGACTAAGTCTTTTTGTTGAGAATCACCCCTGCAGTTTTCAGGTGAGGGTTCTAGGTAGGCTTAGCATGGTGTATACTGCTTCGAGTTGCGCGCCAACAGTTGTTACTCCGGAGTATGTCCCGACGTAGTTGTTATTTTATTTCTGGCCTGTACGCTTAATTATTTCTTTTATGTTGGAATGTGTAATTATTTTCTGTGTCCAGTCGCATTGTAATAACTTTTAATTTTTGCACTTCCTTTTCAGTTCAATGCGATGTGAATGTTTAGCTTAGTTAATTATTTATTTCCCAGACTTATCTAGATCCTGGTTTGGTTCCAAAATAATGATTCGGTACCCATTTAGTAATCGGATCCCCGATTTTAGGGTGGCGGGTCGTTATAGTTGGTATCAGAGCATTCGGTCTGACAAATAAATGAATAACTAGGTTAAATGTTGTAGGTCCGGCAAATAATTACATTATCCCGTACAGGCACGACGGTAGTATAGGTTTTAGGTTTTAGGATTCTAATTAGAACTTTTCGATTTTGTGATTGTAGGTGATTAGATGGCTCCTAGGAAGAGGATGCCAGTTATTAGAGAGCGGGGAGATGTCCCTAGTGGATCTGAGGCCGGTAGGCCGAGTATGGAATATTTCATAGAGGCTATGATGGACACGATGGCTAGATACCAGACCCGAGACCCTAGTGAGAGTTCCAGTGCTCGAGGAGGGTCTTCAGCCACCCTGGAGAAATTCCTGAAGCTGAGGCCACCTCATTTCACCGGTCGTCCCGACCCTGATGAGGCTGTTCATTGGTTGAGGGAGATGGAGAAGACTTTTGACACTATGGATTGTGCAGCAGTTGAGAGAACTCCGTTAGCTACCTTCATGTTGAAGGATGATGCCTATGACTGGTGCACCACTTTGAAGAGTTTGTCTTATGCGGATAGGAGCCTCAGGGAGATTCCATGGGAAACTTTTGTGAAGGAATTCAATGCACAGTACTTCCCTAGGCATGTTCAGAGGGCCAAGGAGAGGGAATTTATGAAGCTGACCCAAGGAAGCATGACAGTGCTTGAGTACCAAACGAAGTTTGTTTCACTTGAGAGGTTTGTGCCTTTTATCTCAGGAGATGAGGAGCGTCGGACTGAGAGATTTGTGGATGGACTGAGGTCCAGTTTGGGGAGTTTTATGGCATCTCACTGTTGTACAGATTTGGCATCAGGAGTTAGGTGTGCCGCGGCTGTAGAGGCACAGCAGGATCAGTCAGCCGAGGAGAGGGGACTGACTACTCAGGGGCCAATTCGTGGCAGGGGGAAGGCTGTGGCAGCAGCACCTTCGTCCGGATCAGGATCATCTTCACTCGGCTCCAGATTCAGGAGGTTCTTTCGAGGCAGTGGCAGCAGTAGCGGCAGCAGCGGTAGCAGCAGACCGAGACAGAGCCAGCAGAGTCAGTCAGCGTCCAGTGCTCAGCCGGAGTCAGCTCACAGGCTTCCGGCAGCCTGTCGGCATTGTGGTGGCACTCACGGTGGGACTCAGTGTCCTGCTTTTTCTGGGAGGTGCTACACTTGTGGCCAGTAGGGCCATTTGGCGAGGTTTTGCCCGCAGGGGCGTGGTCAGGGGTAGGGACCAGGTGATCAGAAGAACCCGAGGACTCAGGGGAGAGTTCTAGCTATCACCAGGAAGGAGGCTCGCGCATCCAACTTGGTGGAAGGTACACTTTCTGTCCTTGGGAACTCAGCACATGTGTTGATTGATTCAGGTGCTTCGCATTCTTTCATTTCTGAGCAGTTCATAGATGTTCTTTCTACACCCGTTGATGAGATATTTGATGGATTAATGGTAGAGGTTCCTTCTGGGGATTTCTTGTTGTCTTATAATTGTTTGAGTGATGTTCCCTTGACCATTGAGGGCCATGAGTTACCTGCCCAGTTAGTTGTGCTCGCCATTCGCGACTTTGATGTCATCCTAGGCATGGACTGGTTGGAGACTTATTATGCTGAGGTGGACTGCCACAGGAAGAGGGTGCGTTTTTCTATTCCGGACATCCCGACCTTCTTCTTCCAAGGTATTAGGCTCTCTTCTCGAGGTATTCTTATTTTTGCCTTTAAGGCCCAGAGGTTACTTGTTGGTGGTTGTGAGGCCTTCCTTGTCTCTATTGTTCTAGCTAATGTTAGTGGTAGTCCCAGTCCTTGGGAGGTGCCTGTAGTGTGTGACTTTGTAGATGTGTTTCCCGAAGAGTTGCCTGGCCTTCCTCCTCAGCGAGAGGTGGAGTTTACTATTGAGCTTGCACCGGGTACAGCGCCCCTGTCTAAGGCCCCGTATCGGATGACACCAGTCGAACTCGCTGAGTTGAAGGCACAATTGCAGGAATTGCTGGATAAGGGTTTCATTCGTCCCAGTACTTCTCAGTGGGGCGCTCCAGTTCTACTTGTCAGGAAGAAGGATGGTTCTCTGAGGTTGTGCATTGATTATAAATAGCTGAACCAGGTGACGATAAAGAACAAGTACCCACTTCCGAGGATTGATGATCTGATGGATCAGTTGCAGTCTGCGAAGGTGTTTTCAAAGATTGACTTGAGATCAGGGTACTAGCAGATGAGGATTCGTGAGGTTGATGTCAGTAAGACGGCCTTTAGGACTCGGTATGGGCATTATGAGTTTTTGGTTACGCCTTTTGGCTTGACCAATGCTCCGGCAGCTTTTATGGATTTCAAGAATCGGGTCTTCAGGGCCTATCTGGATCATTTCGTGGTGGTATTTGTAGATGATATTCTGATATACTCTTCTTCTGAGGAAGAGCATGCCACACATCTTCATGTGGTATTGCAAGTTCTGATAGAGCACCAACTCTATGCCAAGTTTAGCAAGTGTGAATTCTAGTTAGACAAGGTGCACTTTCTGGGACATGTCATTTCTGGCGATGGCATTGCAGTGGATCCAGCTAAGATTGAGGCAGTGATGGATTAGAGTAGGCCAACAACAGTAACTGAGATCAGGAGCTTCTTAGGGCTAGCAGGTTATTACAGACGGTTTGTTCAGGGTTTTTCTTCTATAGCGGCCCCCTTGTCGAGGTTGACTCGTAAGGGAGTTCGTTTTGTGTGGACCGAGGAGTGTGAGCGGAGTTTCATTGAGTTGAAGACTCGCCTCACTTCGGCTCCAGTGTTGGTGCTTCCATCGGGATCAGGTGGATTTGTAGTTTATTCAGATGCATCACGTCGAGGTTTGGGTGTAGTTCTGATGCAGCATGGTAAGGTTGTGGCCTATGCTTCTAGACAGCTGAAGAAGCATGAGGAGAACTATCCCACTCATGATTTAGAGTTGGCAGCTGTGGTATTTGCATTGAAAATCTGGCGACATTATTTGTATGGAGAGAAATTTCAGATTTTTACCGATTATAAGAGCCTGAAGTATGTGTTCACGTAGAGGGATCTGAATTTGAGACAGCGCAGGTGGATGGAATTCATCAAGGATTATGACCTCGACCTTTCTTATCATCCGGGCAAGGCGAATGTGGTGGCAGACGCCTTGAGTCGAAAGACGGTCGTGTCATATCTTATGGTTCGAGAATGGAGGTTATTTGAGCAGGTTGTGGAATCTTCCTTTTGGATTCCACGGGAGGCTGATAGAGCCGTGTTGGCCAGCTTAACGGTGAGGCCAACAGTGTACCATGCTGTGATTGAGGCTCAGAGGGCAGATGTAGAATTACCGTAGATTCTCCAGAAACCAGAGGTGGAATTGTGGGATGATGGTTCAGTCAGGTTTAAAGGCAGACTTTATGTTCCGGCCGAGGAGGATGTGCGCAGGAGTGTCCTGGATGAAGTGCACTGTTCTAGATATGCAGTGCATCCCGGAACGACTAAGATGTATCATTGTTTGAGGAGGCACTTTTGGTGGCCTGGCATGAAGAAGGACGTGGCTGAGTATGTGGCAAAGTGCCCGACTTGTCATCAGGTTAAGGCAGAACATCAGAGACCCGGAGGATTGTTGCAGCCTTTGCCGATCCCGGAATGGAAATGGGAGCATGTGGCTATGGACTTTGTGATGGGATTACTTGTATCCCCTGGCAGAAGAGACGCGATCTGGGTCATTGTTGATCGACTGACCAAGTCAGCACACTTCCTGGCTATCAGGAAGGACTGGTCAGTCGGTAAGTTGGCTAGGCTGTTTGTGGATCGGATTATCTCTCTGCACGGGGTGCCCTTATCCATCATATCAGATCGGGATCCGAGATTTACTTCTAGGTTCTGGAAGAGTTTTCAGAAGGCTTTGGGCACGCAGTTAGCCGTCAGCTCAGCCTACCATCTCGAGACTGATGGGCAGTCGCAGAGGACCATTCAGACTCTGGAGGATATGCTCAGGGCATGTTGCCTAGACTGGGGAGGTTCTTGGGAATAACACTTGTCCACAGAGGAGATTGCTTACAACAACAGTTATCATTCTAGTATCGGCATAGCGCCTTATGAGGCATTGTACGGGCGATCGTGTCGATCCCCTGTGAGTTGGTCTGAGATTGGCGAGAGGTAGATAGCAGGACCAGAGTTGGTACAGCAGTGTGCTGAGGTTGTCAGAGTAGTACGGCAGAATTTAATTGCAGCTTAGAGCCGGCAGAAGAGTTATGCAGACATCCGTAGGAGACCACTTGAGTTTGAGGTTGGGGACCACGTGTTTCTCCGAGTCTCACCCTCCAAGGGTGTGATGAGATTCGGGAAGCGAGGTAAGCTGAGTCCGCGATATGTTGGGCCTTTTCCCATTCTTACTCGAATTGGAGAAACGGCGTATCAGCTAGCCTTGCCGCCCAATCTTGCAGGGGTGCACGATGTGTTCCATGTTTCTTTGTTGAGGAGATATGTTCAGGATCCATCTCATATTTTAGATTTTTCAGAGTTGGGGGTCGCTGAGGACTTGTCATTTCCAGAGTTTCCAGTACGTATTGAGGATCTCAGGGAACAGGTCCTTCGGAACAAGGTTGTACCTCTGGTTAAGTTGATTTGGCAGTATCGCTCCGGGGGCGAGGCAACCTGGGAGCGCGAGGATGAGATGCGGGAGCAGTTTCCCTACCTTTTCTCGTGAGTTCTCTTGTGAGCTTGTATCTTTTTGTTTCAACCTCGTTAATTTTAGTAGGCAATTTCGGGGGACGAAATTCTTTTAAGGGGGGGAGAATGTAAGGATTGAGGTTTTCGGATCTGGTTATCTGGTCAGTTTTCGGGGTCGTATCCCGTAGTTCAGGCCCTAATGGGGCTGGTACTCTGTTCTGTTTCGCGTCGAGCCTGCTCGACGCAGTTTAAACGACATCTAGCAATGCAGACGTGTTTTAGGCTGTGCCACGTGGGCGCCACGTGGGCTGGCCTTGGGTCGCGAGAGTATGGCCCCGGTCATATCGTCTGAATGGACGACGCCTTTCAGAATACGACCCTGACTTGTCAGCGTACGGCCCGGTCTTGTCATCTGAAAGACGTCGGGAGTGCACGACGCGTTTTACCCAGCTTCTAGTTGACCCCGCGAACCCCCCCTTCCTTTCCCTCATTTCCTCCTTCCTTCTCTCTCTCCTCATTTCCTCCGGCGGCTCTGTCGATCTCTCCTCCTCCATCTTGTCCTCCCACCATTTTACCTCTCCGTCCACTCCATCGACCTCCTAACTCCCACCACTACCACCAC
The DNA here is from genome assembly GCA_030544215.1 of Zantedeschia hybrid cultivar. Lineage (NCBI taxonomy): Eukaryota > Viridiplantae > Streptophyta > Magnoliopsida > Alismatales > Araceae > Zantedeschia > Zantedeschia hybrid cultivar. The sequence continues at coordinate 52,312,315 of JARZZO010000009.1, forward strand.
CACCTCCTCCGCGGCATTTTCTCTCCAGACGGCGGCCGACGTCCTGGTGGAGTACCGACGTCCTCGGTGGTACCGGCGGGGGCGTGGGGGCGAGACGGGTTGGCGGCTTGAAGCTTGGAGGAGTTCGAGCAACTGGTAGGGTGACGATTCTCGTAGTGTTTCATTTGAAAACCATGTTTTCTCGCTTTGAAGCATGACACGTGTAAGAGATTTTTGTGTAGAATAAGCATGTTTAGGGATTTTCTTGATGGATGGGGTGGTTTCTATGAATGTTGATTTGTAGGTTTTCATGTAATGGATTGATTTCCCTCTTCGTTTTCCCCTTCTTTGGTGTTTATTGGGCAAATTTGGGGTTAAAGGGGACCCTCGGGTCGAGCTGCAGAAACCTGGTTTCTGGCGCTAAATGACGTCGCGCTAGGACGACGCCATTCAGAATGGCGACGGGCCAGTACGACGCCATTTAGGCAGAAATTGTCCTGGCAACGGTTTCTGTCAGAGGGGACTTCTGTTGTGAACGGCGTCCAAGAACAGCGACGCGTTTTAATAGGCGGCTGTCTACAGCGACGCCTTTTAGGCCATATTCCGAGGCCAAGATTTCGATGAACCAATTTAGGAGGCTTGAATGGCGTCGGCCTTGGGCGACACGATTCAAGACAGAACCACATTAATTCATGCTCTTAATGTGTGCTTACACTGTTAGATAGTTCAGTTAATGCATGTTTTAAATATACTCGATGATGATGGATTCTATGTGACCTGATCACACTGCTTGTGTTTCGTGCGACCGTGGACTTTTCACATGACCGGATCGCACCGTGCTGTGCTTTGTGCTACTGTAGACCTAGAGTGACAGTTGTAGCGCTTAACACCCTGTGTCGGTGTGCGAGGAACACAGCGCCGGTGGGAGCAGTGGCGGGGTGACGCCTAGTGAGAGAGGGTCACCTGGTGAACCCTGGAGTTAGCTAGTACCGGTGTCGGAGAGGTACCTGTGAAGTGTCACTCGTGCTGGGGGAAGTAGTAACCACCTGAGCCAGTTGAGCCGGAGTAGCTAGCGTGCTATCCAAGGGGTTACTGTTTGGTCTCAGCGGGTCGGTGTTTCCCACTCTCGTTTGTTTGGTTGGCGTGTTTTGCCGAGACGTTGGTTGTAGGCTCCCTGGTAGAATGGTTTCAGAGGTATGCATGTTATATTTCGAATGCATGTGATTTATATCGAGATTTAGGAGTAGTAATTACTGCTTTACTTACTTACTTTACCTTTAGTTGTGTTTCTGCACTTGTGGGTGTGCGTGTGGGCAGTGGGGATCAAAGGATCCCTACTGAGTCTTTTTGTTGAGACTCACCCTTGCAGTTTTCAGGTGAGGGTTCCAGGCAGGCTTAGCATGGTGTGTGCTGCTTCGAGTTGCGCGCCAACAGTTGTTACTCCGTGGTATGCCCCGACGTAGTTGTTATTTTATTTCTGGCCTGTACGTTTAATTATTTCTTTTCTGTTGGAATATGTAATTATTTGTTGTGTCCAGTCGCATTGTAATAACTTTTAATTTTTGCAGTTCCTTTTCAGTTCAATGCGATGTGAATGTTTAGCTTAGTTAATTATTTATTTCCCAGACTTATCTAGATCCTGGTTTGATTCCAAAATAATGATTCGGTACCCATTTAGTAATCGGATCCTCGATTATAGTGTGGCGGGTCGTTACACTTTCTCACCAGTTGCCATGATAAAGTCGATCAGAGTTCTACTCGCCATTGCTGCACATTTTGATTACAAAATCTAGCAGATGGATGTGAAGACGGCCTTGCTTAACGGTAACCTTGAGGAAGAGGCGTATATGATAAAACCAGAAGGATTCACATCCAAAGATACTCCAGATAAAGTGTGCAAGCTTCAGAGGTCCATTTATGGACTGAAGCAGGCTTCCCGGAGCTGGAACATGAGATTTGACGAGGCTGTCAAGTCTTATGACTTCATTAAGAATGAAGATGAGCCTTGTGTGTACAAGAAGACTAGTGGGAGCACAGTCACCTTCTTAGTTATTTACGTAGATGACATACTAGTTATTGGGAATGATGTAGCTATGATGTCATCAGTAAAGATCTAGCTGTCGAAAAATTTCTCCATGAAAGATTAGGGAGAACCATCCTACGTATTGGGAATACAGATCTATAAAGATAGATCAAAGAGGATGCTTGGAATCACCCAATCCTTATACATAGATACTATAATCAAAATGTTTGACATGAAAAATTCCGAGAGAGGTCTCATATCAATGAGACATGGAATTAGTCTCTTAAAGGAGCAGTCTCCTAAGAATCCTGATGAGAGGGCACTCATGGATAGAGTACCCTATGCCTCTGCCATAGGATCTATCATGTGTGCCATGCTATGTACAAGGCCTGATGTTGCATTTGCTCTAATTGTTACGAGCAGATTTCAGGCTAATCCAGGCGAAGAGCACTGGAAGGCAGTGAAATGTATCCTTAAGTACATGGGAAGAACTAAGGATATGTTTCTTGTCATTGGGGAATGAGTTCACTGAACTGATCCGACTGAATCGTTGGATGGTATTGTACGTCACTGTCAACCATCTTGATTCTATTGTCGCAGTTGCGTGGATGGTCTTCGGACCTGAGACACCAAGGACACCTTGTCGGTGGACTTCTGTGCTTTGACCTTGATTTATGAATCCCTAACCACGAGATTCTAAACAGCCAAGGATTGGGTACATCGGAATTTTGTCGAAGGGAATTGTGTGTCAATAAGGAATCATTCGCTCTCGGTACTTACAGGGAGAATGCGCTAGGAAGGATGCGTGGAAGTCCCTGGCCAGTGCGGACGATAATATCGGGAAAAGAGTTTTCCGATATTCATTAGCGGCATCCAATTCAAGTGAGTCGACCGGTTAGGGCTTGACAGCACGCCATACCCTGAGTTGACTCGAGAGCATTGTACGAATGAAGGATAATATCCACGCAGTAACTGTTGGCGGAAAGGTTCCAAGAGTGGGTTACTTAACCCCGATACCTTCCGGGTTCACGCGGTGTTGCTTGGCACACAACATGATCAGAGGCCCGGTCGAATTCAATGTGCGACATCAATTCGATTGATTAATTAATTAATAAAGAGTTATTAATTGATTAATAAAGCCAGTAAGGAGTTACTGGGCTTATTGGGCTATTAACCGAACTAGTAATTTGGCTTATAGGGTCACACGCAAATGATTCTCAAGGCGATGGATAAATAAGTGGGTTTTATATAAACCGGGGGTTTTTATGAAAAACCGCGTGGTTAGTATAAAGTATAGCGAACGGGCTGAGCAGGACAAGCTGCTGCTAAACCTAGCTGCCCCCTCCTCTGTTTCTCTCTCTCTGTGGCATCCCAGACAGATCTGGATCCCCAGATCTGCTCCGCCGCTTCTCCGACTCCCATTCGACGGGAAATCGTCCGTGCGTTGCGGCTATCGTTGTGGCGACTGGCGGAGGTTTCATGGCTGCGAAGAACGAGGAACGTGAGGATATCCATCGCGAGGAGGATCGCGTGGACTTTGCTAGAGGCCGAGCGCTTACGCGGCTTGCGGTGTTGCACTGACGGAACCAAACGGTTGCGGATTCGAATCCGCACACGGTAATAACCGATTATCCGATAATCTGGTTTTTAGATTTTTTGAAAAGGGAACGGATCTCCGTTTTTATTTTTATTTCCGCTGCGCCGGAGGTTTGGAGAAAACCGAGAACCCAACAGGATGCTCAAAAGTCCCTGGCCAGGGCAGATGATAATATCGGAAAAGGAGTTTTCTGATATTCATCAGCGGTATCCAATCCAAGTGAGTTGACCGGTTAGGGTTTGACAGTACACCATATCTCGAGTCAACTCGAGAGCATCGTACGAATGAAGGATTATATCTGTAGGTGCTTAGAATGACCGTGTGATTAACATGAAATATCTATGTTGTTTAGTGTAAACTAACCTATTAAAACAGCAACTAAAGTGCAGTGATCGCCAGAAACTTTTAACTTAAAAGTTTCAAAAGAGATATGATCGCTTACCTTTCAAACGCGGAAGATTGAGTCCTTGGTTCCCCTTCCTCAGCCGGCTGAAGAAAAAGAGTCCTTTCTTTGCTTTTTGTTCTTGCTGTGGAATTTGAGGTTGAGGATCGTCCAGAAGTCTTTCTGGCTTTGAGCTTGATTTCCCCTTTTGATCTCTTGTTGTTGTTGAGTGCAGCAAAGACAGAAACAAAAAAAAAAAAAAACGAAGAATTATGATGAGAATTTAAGTAGAAGCAGTATCTGAACTAATCATGATGTTAAGCATATTTAAAACAGCAAACTCACTTGTTTAATGGCTTTGAAACCCCTTAGATCAAGTAGGTTTTTGGAAGATTATGCTGTGGTGTGTGTTTGCATGAAGTGAATATGAAGAATGAAACTAATGAAGATGAAAAATGCAAATGCAGTAATGAAAAACTTATGCCCAATCGGTTGAAGCTTTGAAAGGATGAAGATCTTGAAAGGGACGCCGACTTCTGGAAATGGCAGCGCTCCGGCGTTACGACGTTGCTTCAATCTTCAACTCGCTATAACGCTATGGCTCAACTCAACTCAATTCTCTTCTCTTCTTTTTTTTTTTAACTTTTCAACATGCAGGGTATTTATAGGCATTTCTTGCGTTCGAGATTAACATAGAAAAATCCCGAATTTATCCATCTTAACCGACAGATAAATACTGATTAATTCATCTTTATCTGTAATTATCTAAAACGCGTCCACCTTGGCTGACGCCTTTCAGATTAATTAAGATAAGGATAAATATCCGGAAAAACTTATCTTTATCTTTATTAGGTAAAACGCGTCCATCTATGTAAACGTCTTTTACACTAATTAAGATAAGGATAAACATCCGGAAGAGAAGTTAAAACAGCTTAGGAAAATTAAAACGCGTCGACATTACCAGACGCCTTTTAGTTAATTAATTAATTAATTAAAATTCAAATTTAAACGTTAAAATAAAAATAAACTCTAAATGGCGTCCACTTGGGTAGACGTCTTTTAGAATTCTTCATATTTTAACTCAAATTTGAGCTAAAATCAATTCAATTGATTAACTTAAACACATATGTTAAACCCGACACTTAAAAAGATTAATAAAAATTAATTAATGATTAATTATCAGACCATTTCGAGACATTATTGTATGATATGAAATTTACTCAAAATGATGTCAAAATTAGCGTGTCTACAATATCCACGCGGTAACTGTTGGCGAAAAGGTTTCAAGAGTGGGTTACTTAACCCCGATACTTTCCTGGTTCACGCGGTGTTGCTTGGCACCCAACGTGATCGGAGGCCCGACCGAATTCAATGTACGATATTGATTCGGTTGATTGATTAATTAATATGGGTTATTAATTGATTAATCAGGCCAGTGAGGAATCACTGGGCTTATTGGGCCATTAACCGGAATGGTTATTGGACCTAGAGGGTCACACGCAAATGATTCTCAAGGCGATGGATAAATAAGTGGGTTTTATATTAACCGGGGGTTTTTATGAAATTTCGCGCGGTTAGTATAAAATATAGCGAACAGGCTGAGTAGGCCAGGTTGCTTCTATCCCTAGCCGCCCTTCCTCTCTTTCTCTCTCTCTCTCTGGTGCACCAGAAGAATCGAGATCCCCGGATCTGCTCCGCCGCTTCTCCGACTCCTGTTCGATGGGAAATTGTCTGTACGTTGCGGCGATCGTTACGGCGAATGGCAGAGACTTCGTGGGTTGCGAAGAACGAGGAACGTGAGGATATATATCGCAAGGAGGATCACGTGGACTCCGCTAGAGGCCGGGCGCTTGCGCGGCTTGCGGTGACACACCGACGGAACCGATCGGTTGCGGATTCGAATCCGTACAGGGTAATGATTGATTACCTGTTCTAATCTGTTTTAGATATTTCGAAGTGGGAACAGATCTCTGTTTATTTTTTATTTTCGCTGCGTGGGAGATCTGGAGAAACTGCGAGAACCCAACACCCTTGACATGATTTAGACATGTTTAAAGGCATCATTTCGGGCTGACACATTATCATTCACATCACTTGTTGCTGACATGAATAAGGCTTGTCGATCTGAACTTTGGAAAATCTTGGTTTTTGAATAGAATACATGATTCTAATAGAAATTTAAGATCTCTGGACTATAGACTGAGGTTCCAGAAGGAAGTTTTGACTACTTTTAAAAATCAAAACTATGTTTTTATATTAATACAAAATATACATTTGAAGGGTTATCATTGCCTACCTCTTGAAGGAAGAACAATCAATCTTCTCTAACCAAATCCTTAAGATCTAGTAACCAATTATTCTTATTTTAGAGCCTTTCCTACATACTCTAATCACCTAAAAATATAATTCATCTATTAGAATCAACTTCCAAAAGATTAAACAAAATATTCTTCTAGTTCCTAATGAAGAACATTATGTTACTTATCCTAGAATTGAGGTTGTGTGCAAGAGAGCGTATGCATGACCTCAAGACCTTATTTATTATTGCTTACGTTCTTAATACTACTCAAATAAAGTCCCCTTAGTTGTAAGGTCGGACTCCAATAGATGGAGTCTTGGCCAACAAGTAAAATGAGTCCGTTTGCAATTAGGAACTCAAATTTTTCATACGCAGTGGATTTCTTTAGCTAAACTCAATTTCAACTCCTTTAATATTTGAATTAGCTAAATGCTTTTTAGACAAAATTATAATCCTTTGTATCATCCTTTCAACCATATCCACTGTGCGAATTTTGGAGTTTTGTATGCGAAGTTATCGCATCTCTAATATGCGGCTATCACAATTTTTCTAAGCCTCAAATTTGACTGTTGGAAACCAACTAGTCTCCTAATTGGGTCACTAATGGGCTTATTGGGTTAGTGATTGACTTCACTAATGACTTACACATTTTAAACTCATTATTATATTATTAAATAAAAATTAAACATGTTTAAATCATTTTAACCTATTAATTGACTTAATTAGGCTTATTTAAATCTAGTTGAACTTAATTAACCTTAGCCCATTAATAAATTATGGATTTAATATTCAGGGTATAGCATCCTTTCCCCCTTAAAGAAATTTTGTTGTCAAAATTTAAATCAACATATCTTATTAAATAAAGATAGATATTTCTTCTTCATGTCTTCCTCGGTTTCCCGGATGGCTTCCTCTGTAGAGCAATCCTAATATAAAACCTTCACTAGAGGATTCACCTTGGTGTGCAACACTTGCTTTTTGCGATCCATAATGCAAATTGGCTTCTCTTTATAAGATAAGTCTTCTTGCACATCTAGTGGCACATACGCGATCACATGAGATGGATCTAATATGTACTTTCTAAGCATAAATGTTGAGTAATTTGTGAATTTATATTATTTTTCATACTTTAGATAACAAAATCTCACAAATGTCAGTACAAATACTTAGATTTTAGATATTTTCTATCGCTAACTGTATTCAAGCTTAATCGATTATGTTCTATGCCGCTAAGTGTTCTTTCGATTAATGCCTTATACAGTTTCTTCGATTAACGTTTGAAATGGCGATTTGATTACTAATGTTAAGTCAGATATCGGTTGCGCTTTGAGTCTTATATTGATTAGTTCTTCGATTACTACTTTAAGTCTTCAATCGATTGACTCTACTGTTGGTTTTCGGTCGAAACCCCCAGGAAATCGTAATAGCGGAAGAACATAAAATTAAAACGATTTCCCAAACCAGTTACTGGCTCCGATTGATGCAATGAAAACGATCTAAATAAAATCATACACATATTTTCACCTTGTGTAGAACACGTTGTTCTACAGAGATCGATGTCGAACTCCTCGAACCTCTGAGCTGCACAAGCACAGAGTCTCTAGAGCCAATCCACACGAATCCTCGTAGGAATGGAGCTCACTTTCTCCCGACCCGCACAACACAAACCCTGCCTCAAACCCTTTGGGAACAGTCCAACTCTTCCAAGTGCTTGATAGTCAACTTTGGAATGGGATAGCAATTAGGGTACGGGTTAAAGAAAACATGGGTTATTTATCGGAATGTTAAGGCGATAGCTTGAACCACCACGTTTAACAAAACCCATCTTTAGCCGCAGTTAAAGTAAATCCCAGGGTATATTATATATCAATATATTATTATTAGCTTATTTATCAAATAATCCTAATAATACATATATTATATACATACCCTTTATATTATTGTATATATACTTTTAAGTCATTTATTGATTATTTTCCTAAATAATCTAATACTTCAGTATATTTTTTCAAACAATAATATTCCGTTCTGCAAGAGTTATTTGTGTGTGATCCTCTAGGCCCATTATCGCTCTAGTTTAACCAGTTCTTCCCAATAATTGTTTAATTTGATTCAGACCTTTTGATCATGTTGGGTCAAGCAAATCCGCTTGATCCAAGAGGATGCCGAATTCATCTTCACCCTGTTTGGCACCTGTAAGTCTTCAGTTACCGTCTCGATATAATCCCTCGCTCATTCTATGAGTCTAATATGATCATACGGTATAATTATGTCAAACCAATAATGATCGTGTCATCTGACTATGACCTCTTTAATAATTTCACATTCTTTCCAAATGAACTAATACCACCCTGGCCAGAGGTTTAGTAGAGCGTCCAATTCATAACCCATTAATTATCTGTGATATACCTGACAGTGAGCAATCCCCTCTTGACCATTAACAGTCTTTGCATGTATTCTGATGTGACTAATAATTCGGTGTTTTATGACTTATGGTTAGAGTCACTTAACCAAACATTAAACTACACAGGTCCTCACACAAGAGCCCATTAATGTCTCAGGTCAAAGGATCAACGATACTATTGAGATAGATGAATCTTCAGTTGACATTAGGTATAATTAACCATATGAAGATCCATCAATGGGTCAGTTCAGTGAACATCGTCTTAGGATGATCACCCACCTATATGTGTTGGTGCCCAGCACCTGTGGCCGTGAGATTGGTCATCTACACATCATGCGTGCCGATTTACGAGTAATCAATGTCCTACAATGATTACTCTACAATCAGGAATAATTTAAGGTATGTGTCCATGTACAATCAAACTCACATTTGAGATCCCAACTAGAAATTGACCTGATAATCACATATCCTAGGGACAACGCAAAGCAATCCACAGATTACAAGTTTACGTTCTAATTACCACTTCATTATATTGAATAGGGATGTACAACACATTGGGCCTACACGGCCCAGAATTGGCTTGTTGCACACCCAAACACTAACAACCTCCCACTTATACTACAACCAATTGCCCACAGTCTTGAGACCCATTTATTCTCGATGACGCTCAAACACAATCTGTGACAAAGGCTTAGTTAGTGGATCTACAACATTGTCTTCTGATGGTACATGCTCTACCACCACATCTCCCCTTGCAGCAATCTCTCAAATCAGGTGGAAGCGCCTTAGAATATGTTTCGACCTTTGCTGAGACCGAGGTTTCTTCACCTCGGCGATGGCCCCATTATTATCACATAATAATGGGATGGAAGCCGATATCCTGGGAACTATGTCAAGTTCCGAGATGAATTTTTTCATCCAAACCGCTTCATTGGCAGCTTCAGCCGTAGCTATATACTCTGCCTCTATCATTAAATCCGCAGTCGTTTCTTGCTTAGAACTTTTTCAATTGACTGCCCCTCCGTTTAACATGAATACAAATCCAGACATGGATTCGCTATTATCCGAATCTGACTGGAAACTAGAGTTTGTATGTGCTCTCAGTTGCAAGTCCCCTTCTCCTCTATATAGCAAGAAATGATCTTTAGTTCTTCTCAACTTAAGGATGCATGTCACTGCTTTCCAACGCTCTTCGCCTGGATCACTTTGATATCTGCTGGTAATGCTCAAAGCATTAGCCACATCAGGGCAAAGTACATAGCATGGCATACTTGATAGACCCTATCGCTGAGGCATAGGATACATGACTCATGTACTCTACTTCCTCAGGTGTTCTAGAGGCTATGCCCTTAGATAGGTAAATTCTATGTCTCATAGGAATGAGACATCTTTTGGAATTTTCCAACTTAAACCTCCTGAGTATAGTATCTATGTGCATGGATTGGTGTTGGGTTTCTCGGGTTTCTCCGTATCGCTCACGCAGCGGAAAATAAAGTATTATAACAGCGATCCGTTCCCGTTTCGAATATCAAAAATCGATTATCGGATAATCGAAGTTCTCACCATGTGCGGATTCGAATCCGCAACCGTTCGGTTCCGTCGGTGCGACACCGCAAGCCGCGCAAGTGCCCGGCCTCTAGCGAAGTCCACGCGATCCTCCTCGCGACGGATATCCTCACGTTCCTCGTTCTTCGTAGCCCACAAAACCTCCGCCGGTCGCCGCAACGATCGCCGCAACACGAGGACGATTTCCCGTCGAATGGGATTCGGATAAGCGGCGGAGCAGATCTGGATCTGTCTGGACGCCAGAGAGAGAGAAACTGAGGAGGGGCGGCTAGGGTTAGCAGCAGCTTGGCCTGCTCAGCCCGTTCGCTATGTTTTATACTAACCGCGCGACTTTTTATAAAAACCCTCGATTTGCATAAAACCCACTTATTTATCCATCGCCTTGAGAATCATCTGCGTGTGACCCTTTAGGCCTAAGTACCAATCCAGTTAATGGCCCAATAAGCCCAGTGACTCCTTACTGACTTTATTAATCAATTAATAACCCTTTATTAATTAATTAATCAATCTAATTGATGTCGTACATCAAATTCGACCGGGCCTCCGATCACGTTGGGTGCCAAGCAACCCCGCGTGAACCCGGAAGGTATTGGGGTTAAGTAACCCACTCTTGGAACCTTTCCGCCGACAGTTACCACGTGGATATAATCCTTCATTCGTACAATGCTCTCGAGCCAACTCAGGGTGTGGCATGCTGTCAAACCCTAACCGGTCGACTCACTTGGATTGGATGCCGCTGATGAATACCGAAAAAAAACTCATTTCCCGATATTATCGTCCGCCCTGGCCAAGGACTTCTGCGCATCCTTTCTAGAGCATTCTCTCTCTAAGTACCGAGAGCGAATGATTCCTTATTGACACACAATTGCCTTCGACGGTATTCCGCTGTACCCAATCCTTGGCGTTTTAGAATCCCGTGCCTAGAGATTCGTAGACCAAGGTCAAAGCACAGAAGTCCACCAACAAGGTGTTCTTGGTGTCTCAGGTCCGAGGACCATCCACGCAACTACGACAATAGAATCAAGCTGGTTGACAGTGAGGTACAATACCATCCAGCGATTCAGTCGGATCAGTTCAGTGAACTCATTCTCCAATAAGCACCTACAGATTCGCTTTAGTGTCTCCACACAAGTGACTTATGAGATCAGTCACCCGCATCATATGAGCAGGAGTAATCTGTACTAGTCTAACCGGATATCCGATGTCCTTCTCGGATATCCTCCGACTATGAACAATTAAGAATATGTGTGTTTAAGTGATCAGTCTCATTAGTATGATCTCATCATAATCTGATCACTCTAGCATATATTCACGGACTTCATTATGAAACGATAATTAATGCGATTTACAAATAATGAATATTATGCCATTATATTAATAAATGAACGAGATTTACATAGTCAGATTGGCTTGTAGGCCACCTAAAACTAACAATCTCCCACTTGGACTAAAGCCAATCACCTTTATACAATAAGCCTATAGACTCTAGGTGACGCTCAAACACAATTTGAGCCAACGGCTTTGTCTGTGGATCTACTATATTGTCGACGTATGGAACTCTTTCCACTACTACATCTCCTTTGGATAAGATGAAAGCGCCTCAGAATATCTTTCGATTTCTGATGAGACCACGGCTTTTTCACTTGTGCAATAGTCCCATTGTTGTCGCACAACAGCGGAACATGATCAAGGATACCGGGAACTATGTCAAGGTCGGTGATGAACTTCTTCAACCACACTACTTCCTTGAAAGCTTCAGCTGCAGCGATGTGCTCAGCTTTAGTCGTCGAATCTGCAGTGGTTACTTGCTTGGAACTTTTCCAGCACACTGCGCCTCCATTCAAAGTAAACACGAATCCAGATGTAGACTTGCTATCATTTGGATCCGACTAGAAACTCGAGTTAGTAAAGTCTCGTAGTTTCAAGTCACCTTCTCTATAGACAAGAAACATATCCTTAGTTCTTCTCAAGTACTTAAGGATACATTTCACTGCGTTCTAGTGCTCTTCGCCTGGATCAGCCTGAAATCTGCTCGTAACACTTAGAGCAAATGCAACATCAGGCCGTGTACATAACATGGCATATATGATAGATCATATGGCAGAGGCATAGGGTATTCTATCTATGAATGCCCTCTCATCAGGAGTCTTAAGAGACTGCTCCTTTGAGAGATTAATTCCATGTCTCATCGGTGTGAGACCTCTCTTGGAATTTTCCATGCCAAACCTTTTTGACTATGGTATCTATGTACAAGGATTGGGTCATTCCAAGCATCCTCTTTGATCTATCTCTATAGATCCGTATTCTCAATACGTAGGATGCTTCTCCCAAATCCTTCATGGAGAAGTTTTTCGACAGCCAGATCTTTACTGATGACATCATAGCTACATCATTCCCAATGAGTAGTATGTCATCTACGTAAAGAACTAAGAAGATGACTGCGCTCCCACTGGTCTTCTTATACACACAAGGCTCATCTTCATTCTTAATGAAGTCATAAGACTTGACAGCCTCGTCAAATCTTATGTTCCAGCGCCGGGAAGCCTGCTTTAGTCCATAAATAGACTTCTAAAGCTTGCATACTTTATCTAGAGATTCTTTGGATGTGAAACCTTTTGGTTGTATCATATACACCTCTTCCTCAAGGTTACCGTTGAGGAAGGAAGTCTTCACAACCATCTGCCAGATCTCACAATCAAATGTGCAGCAATGGCGAGTAGAACTCTGATCGACTTTATCATGGCAATTGGTGAGAAAGTCTCGTCATAGTCAATTCCTTGCCTTTTGACGATATCCCTTTGCCACCAACCTTGCCTTATAGGTGTCGATCCGTCCATCACCACCAATCTTTCTTTTAAAGATCCACTTGCAACCGATGGGTACAATACCCTCGGGCAAGTCCTCCAAGTTCCAAACTTGGTTGGTGTACATGGACTGGATTTCTGAGTTCATGGCTTCTCGCCATTTTCCGGATTCTGGGCCTTCTATGGCCTCCTGGTAGCTTTTAGGATCATCATCCTCATTATATTCTACCTTAGACTCACCTTCAGCGATATGTCCCACATATCGTTCAGGTAGTTTAGGTAATCTACCAGATCTACAAGGCTCATGTGTGTGTACCTGAACAGATTCAGGAACTGATATCTCATCTGATGATAATGCAACTGTTTGGGGTTCTGGAACCTCTTCCAGTACTATTTTACTCCCACTGTTCTCCTGAAGAAGGTATTCTTTTTCCAGGAAGACAGTTTTCTTGGCGACAAACATCTTTTGTTCACCAGGATGGTAAAAATAGTATCCAAATGTTTCCTTTGGATATCCCACAAACCTGCATTTATCAGTTCGTGATTCCGGCTTGTCTGGATCATGCCTCTTTACATGAGCAGGACAACCCCAGACTTTAACATGTTTAAATTGTGGTTTCCTGCCTTTCCATATCTCATATGGAGTAGAGGCCACAGACTTGCTGGGTACTCTGTTCAGTAGGTATGTTGCTGACTCTAGAGCATACCCCCAGAGGGACACTGGTAATCCCGAAAAGCTCATCATGGATCGCATCATGTCTAACAAGGTGTGATTCCTCCTTTCCGATACACCATTCATCTGTGGTGTATATGGAGGGGTTAGCTGAGAAAAAATACCATTATCCTTTAAGAATTGTGTGAAATTAGTACTCAAGTATTATCCTCCTCGATCTGATCAAAGAACTTTAATATTCTTTTCTAACTGCTTCTCTACCTCGTTCTTGAACTTCTCAAATGCTTCCGACTTGTACTTCATTAAGTACACATAGCCGAATCTTGAGAAGTCATCGGTGAACGTGATGAAGTATGAGTAGCCACCTTTGGCTTGGGTGGACATAGGACCACATACATCTGAACGTATTAGTTCCAGAATGTCCTTGGCACGTTCTCCATGTCCCGTAAATGGAGATCTTGTCATCTTTCCCATAAGGCAGGATTCACATGTTGCAAATGATTCATAATCGAATGCTGTTAAGTAACCATGCTTGTGCAACTTTTGCAACCTGCTTTCGCCAATGTGCCCAAGTCTACAATGCCACATGTAGGCTTGGTTCACACAATTCTTACTCTTCTTAAGAGCATTGTCAATTTGAAGATTGTAATAAGAAACATCTAAGAGTTATAGACCGTTGACCAAAGATGCTGAAGCTATTGATTTATTACCATAATAAATCGAAGAACTTCTATTTTCAATAGTCAACCTATATCCTATCTTGTCCAAACAAGACACTGGTATGATGTTCTTTATTATGCTAAGAACATAATAACAATCTTCTAATAGTAAGGCGTCTCCTGATGGAAGCCTGAGGTTTGCTGTCCCAACAGCAATTGCCGCAACTTTTGCGCCGTTTCCTAGCCTCAATTCCACCTCGCCTTGTCTCAGCTTGCGCTTACTTGTCAGCATCTGCACATCATGGCAGATATGAGAAGCACATCTGGTATCTAATACCCAAGATGTGGAATCTCTTACTGACAAGTTGATATCTATCATATAGATATCTGAAGCTTCATACAGCTTCACCTTTGTATGAGCTTTATCGTTAAGGAACTCCTTGCAGTTCCTCTTCCAGTGACCATACTGCTTATAGTAGAAGCAGTCACCCTTTACTACTCTTTTGCCTTTGTCCTTCGATCTTTTATCGTTAGCTATCATCTCTACTTCAGGGGCATCTAATGCCGATTCAGCAAGAGGATCAACTCCAAGGACAAAGTCAATGTGCTCAGATCTAAAGACATTCTTCAGGTTTCTGAACCAATCCGAGTAGTACAGGCTAGTCAAACGTTTGGCATCAAGTATGCTACGGAGTGGGTTATTCGACGACATAATTCCCTATAGGAGATGTGTAATATCCTTTATAGCAGATGTTCAATTATTAAAGATAAAAGAAGATATGGACTTTTGTTCAAGTTTTAACTCCCACTAATTTTCATCGGACTGTATAACCTTCAAGTACACAGAACGAGAGACGCCGACTGTCTCCTAGTGGGGATCAAAATCTCCAAGCATCGCAGCATGACCTCGGGTAAACACATAGTATCATATTGTTATCTCAGAGCAATCATCTCATGATAATTGCAACTCCTTGCAATTTCCGATCGTACTTCGGCTCTCAGGTTTAATGGTCCCGGGTAAACACAGTAGACCACTATCCCCGGTCTAAGTATTACCATCAATACGTGACAGAGTAGAGTAGAAATATAGTTCTCGGGTAAACACGTGGATAACTATATCGTTCCTCTACTCTTATCCAAAGGCATCTAATGCCATCATCAACAGTCCTCTCAACAGACGATGGCAAACCTCGAGTAAACACATAGTATCTGCCATCACTGAATTAAGTTCTATTAATCATATTGATGGAGAGCCACGCAGTCATTCTCAATGACTAGCGCTACGGCTTAGAATTTGTTATGAAGGTTTTATTTATTTAGTTTGGTCTCATCCTAGGTGATAGTATATAAATATATCATATATATTTACTAAATACTATACCTACTTTGATTCATAATCAAAAGAACATAATGCATCACATACATGTCTTTAGTGTGGTCATGGATAGCACAGTGAGTTTAACTGGAGCCAACAGTCAAACGCACACACAATCTAACATAACATTTACATTAGATAAACCTGCATTAAATCAAAATTATAAAGCATTAAACACACATCACATGCGCACACACTCCAAATTAATAATTCCAGATTATTCCATGCAAATTAAAACATTTCTAATAATTAATTTAACAATTAGATTAAAACATATTAATAATCTAACAATTAGACTATTAATAATTAATTACTAATCCAACTCTTAGATCAGTAAATTAAAATTAATTACTAATTTAACACTTAAATTAATAATTAACTCTAATTAGTTATTAACTATTAATCTAACTCTTAGACTAATTAATTAATTAATGTTAATAACTAATTTAACTCTTAAACTAGTAATTAACACAAATTAATTATTTATGACTAATCTAACTTTTAGATCAATTTATTAATGTTAATCATTAATTTAACTTTTAAACTATCAATTAACATCAATTTAAATTAATAACTAACTTTCAATTAAACCATTCAATTAGTTAGTTAAAATTAATTGTTAATTTAACATTTAAATTAACAATCAATTCCACTTGACTAATACGCATTAATTTAACTCTTAAATTAATCATTTAAAATTAATTATTAAACTAACTTTAAATATTAACAACATTTGCTAATAAAATGATTCATAATCATTATTGCCCATTAAAATTAAAAATTGAATAATAATTTTAAGTTCAAAATAATTTTTGAATTTTTAAAATTAAAAAATCAATTCATTTTACATTTTAATGGGCTTGTGGTTTAGGGATTTATTAAGGGGAAATAAAAGCTAAATAGGCTCAACCAAAATGGCACCTGGCTCGAGCCTGTGGTTCGGCCAGGTGCAAGCCCTGGCTCAGCCAGGTGCAAGCCCGGGCTCGGCCAGGGGCCCGGACCCGGGGCGCCCTGGACCGAGCCAGGGTCCAACCGGCCCACCGGCTCACTTGACCCGGCCCTCCCCCATCCCCAGCCCGACAAGCCCCCCAAACCTGCATAAACCCTAATTTCTGTAGGTTTTTCAGGTGGCGGTGGGGACAAGCTATGCCGCTGGTGGCTGGCCCCCGGTGCCGCCCGACCCAGGCCGGCGACGCCCTTGTCTCCGGCGACGAGCTTGACGTCGGCAGGGTCGCTGGAGAAGCCCTTTAAGGGGCCGGTTGAGCCCTCCTTATTTCTCCCCAAATCTTGGATTTTTCAGGTTTTAAACCATGAAGAAGAAGGGCCTCCCGTCCATACCGGCCACCTTGACTCTGGATACAATTCCTGGGATGACCGGAGATCCTTCTCTAAGGATCCGAGGTGTTTTCCAGACCATCCCAACGCTTGGGAGGCCGTAAAAACTCGCCATAAAATGTCGTTCTTCGTCTGACGAAGAGCGCAAATAAATCCCCAAATAAAATCCGAAAATTGCAGAATAAAAATATGATTATTATGTGTTCATCGTATGAACACAACTCTGACAAATAATCGAATTAACGACATGGAATAAATCATTGAAAATATTAATTTGGAGACCGAAACGGGACGAGAAACAGTGGAACCTGGCTCTGATACCACTGTTGGGTTTCTCGGGTTTCTCCGGATCGCTCACGCCGCGGAAAATAAAATATTAAAACAGCGATCCGTTCCTGTTTCGAATATCCAAAATCGATTATCGGATAATCGAAATTCTCACCGTGTGCGGATTCGAATACGCAACCGTTCGGTTCCGTCGGTGCGACACCGCAAGCCGCGCAAGTGCCCGGCCTCTAGCGAAGTCCACGCGATCCTCCTCGCGACGGATATCCTCATGTTCCTCGTTCTTCGCAGCCCACGAAACCTCCGCCGGTCGCCGCAACGATTGCCGCAACACGCAGACGATTTCCCATCGAACGGGATTATAAGAAGCGGCGGAGCAGATCTTGATCTGTCTGGACGCTAGAGAGAGAGAGAAACTGAGGAGGGGCGGCTAGGGTTAGCAACAGCTTGGCCTGCTCAGCCCGTTCGCTATGTTTTATACTAACCGCGCGACTTTTCATAAAAACCCTCGGTTTGTATAAAACCCATTTATTTATCCATCGCCTTGAGAATCATTTGCGAATCCGCATGTCGCGGCGGATTACGCGCAGCCAGACGGGATCTACGAATGCCACAGCGAGCGAGGAAGCGAGGACGATCCATCGCAAGGAGAACCGCGTGGATACCGCTAGAGGTCGAGCATCTGCGCGACTTGCGACATCACTATGACAGAACCATAAAACGGACGTGGATTCGAATCCGCGCAAGGTAAATTCTATTTACTCCGGTATTGTTTTGCTCATCAAAACGGGACAGATCCGATCCTGAATATTTTATTCCGCTGCGTTTTCGATCGGATCTCGACACAACGAACCCAACAGTGGTATCAGAGCCAGGTTCCACTGTGTTCTTCGCCGTTTCGGATTCTGAAATATAATTTTCTAGATATATTCCATGCATATTATTCGATTTTGTCTAAAGAACGATGTTCATGGGATGAATATATAATTAATTTGATTAATATCGTTCCTGTAAAATCTATTTTTTTTTTTTTTTTGGTGTTTCTTGCGTTCTTCGGTGGGGGAAGAACAAGGTCGTCTTGGTGATGTTTAGATGATCACATGCGTTGTGATGCGTCTGGCTAAGGTTTTGGTGTGACAAAAAACCCTCCCTAGCCACTACCTTCACCACCTCCGGCGCCGGCATGGCCTGATCGTCGGCTTCCGGCAGCAAAAAGGGACCTCCTTTTCCCCTGGGAACCGACTGCTATGCGTAGGGATCTGGGGCCCCAAAAAAAGGGGGGCAAACTGCGGTGGGAGCGCCGTCCGGTGCCGGCGAGGTGACCGGCGACGGTCCGGCTCCCTCTCGGGGCGGGGGGAGTCGTCGGCCACCCCCCTTCCCCCACGGCTCCTGCTTGCAGGCACCGCCGTCGGGGGGGAAAGGGGGGCCGGTTCGGGGCCATGCGGCTAGGGTTTCCTAGCTGCATGGTCCGACCGGACCGGGCCGGGCTCAGACCGGATCTAAGCCCGACGCCCCCTGGCGTGGACCAGGCACCCCTGGTCCGAACCAGGGTGCCCTGGTCCGAACCCCAGGCTCAGCTGGGCTAAGCCCTGGTTCGACCAGAAAGGGGGGGGGGGGGGGGCTGAATCACCTTAAAATTTCTTTGGGTTTTGATTTTAAATTGTTTTAAAACTTATAAAATTTCAAAAGTTGTCTTGAAATTGAAGTTTTATTCAATTTAATTTTGTGGAAAGTCATAGCAATTTTTTATTATTATTATTATCATGATTAACAAATGTTGTTAATAGTTATGGTTAATTACTTATTTAAATGTTAAATGATTAATTAACTTTAACTTTATGATCTAATTGTTAGATTCATATAAGATAATAGTAAATAACATAAGTTAATTAATCTAATCATTAGATTAATTTGTAATTTGCATGGCATATTTTAGAAAGTTATATTTTGGAATTTTGATGTACATTTGATGGATGTTAATTGCTTGTTTGAATATGATTTAAATTAGCATGTTTAAACTGTAAAATTTTTCGAAAAAATTTCTAAATCCAATTTTGATTGGTCCCTGGTTTTATGAAACCAAAATTATTAATTATTTTCGGAAATTTTAATTTAGCCATTTGATGTGCTATTTCATGTGTGGTTTGTTTAAATAAAACACATGGTGATCATGGACGAGCATTATTTGTGGATATGGAATGTGATTGTGTGGTTTATTGTTTATTAATAAATAGAGGTCTGCGAACCTCTCCCTCTCATATTCCATTGTACATCTACCTTGCTCCTTGATGTAATCGCCATAAGGCTTCCTCATTTAAATTATCATGTAATTGAGAATTATGATGTAATTTGATCGAGGCAGCTGCGCGCGGAGCGAGGATGATCCACAACTGCCGACCAGATGAAAATGAAGGAGTTCATTGAATCCATGGGTTTGCAGACTCATGATATATGTTGTTATATTATGCATGTGTGTACGTTTGACTGTCTGGCTCAAGTCAAACCACAGTGCCGTCCATGACCACACTAATGATATGTATGTGATGCGTGTGCTTTATATTTGCTAGGTTATTAGTATTTATAATATATTCGATATATTTAATACTATCACCTAGGATGAGACCAAACTAAATAAGTAAAACTTTCGTTACAAACTCTAAGCCGTAGCGCGAGTCATTGAGAATGTACCGCGTGGCTCTCCATCAAAAGATTAATAGAACTTAATTCGGTGGTGGCAGATACTATGTGTTTACCCGAGGTTTGCCATTAACTGATGAGAGAACTGTTGATCATGCCATTAGATGCCTTTGGATAAAAGTAAAGGAACGATATAGTTATCCACGTGTTTACCCGGGAATTATATTTCTACTTTACTCTGTCACGTATTGATGGTAAAGCTTAGACCGGGGATAGTGGTCTACTGTGTTTACCCGGGACCATTAAACTTGGGAGCCGAAATATGATCGGATATTGCAAGGAGTTGCAATTATCATGAGATGATTGCTCTGAGATAGCGGTATGATACTACGTGTTTACCCGAGGTCATACTATGATGCTTGGAGATTCTGATCCCCACTAGGAGACAGTCGGCGTCTCCCGTTCTGTATATCTGAAGGTTATACAGTCCGTCGAAAATTAGTGGGAGTAAAACTAGATAATAAAAGACCATATCTTTTTTTAGTTAATCTGAATATCTGCTAATTATCAATTGATTATCTCCTGTAGGCGAGAATGTCGCACTATAACCCGTTGCGAGGCATACTTGATGCCAACCATTTGACAGGCACCAATTGCTCAGACTGGCTCAGAAACCTGAAGATAGTCCTCAGGTGAGAGCAGATTGCCTACGTCTTGGATAATGAACCTCCTGCTGAACTAGCATTGGATGCTCCAGAGGAAGAAATGATAACGTACGAAAAATGGAAGGAAAATTCCACCATGGCCCAATGCTACATGTTAGCCTCTATGAGCAATGAGTTGCAGAGGCAACATGAAGAGATGGATGCTAGATCCATCATGCTCTTTTGAAGGAGCTATTTGGTGAGCAGAGCAAAATCGAACGATATGAGATATCAAAGAATCTGTTCAAGGCTCAGATGGCAGAGGAAACTTTAGTATAGAATCACGTGTTGAAGATGATTGAGTGGGTGGAGAGGCTAGATGCTCTTGGGATTACACTTCCCAAGGAGATGCACACAGACCTCGTGTTGTCTTCACTTCCACCATCATATTCTCAGTTCATCGTTAATTTTAACATGAACAAGATCTAGGCCACCTTAGCTGAACTGCTGAACATGTTAAAGACTGCTGAGGGGAACCTTGTGAAGGATAAACCCCAAGTCCTTATGGTTGGTAAGACCAACAGAAAAAGACTTGCAGTCCAAGCTTTTCGAAAGAATAAGAACAAGGTTCAGAGAAAGGCAAAGGTTACCAAAAAAGACAAAGGTAAAAGTGCTGAGAAAGGTGATTGCTTCTACTGTCACCAGAAAGGGCATTGGAAAAGGAATTGCAAAGAATACCTTAAGGACAAGGCTCAAGGAACTGCGAAGCAGCAGGACGCTTCAGGTATCTATATGATAGATGTAAACTTGTCAATAAGAGATTGTACATCATGTGTATTAGATACTGGATGTGTATCTCATATCTGCAATTCTGTGCAGGCACTGACAAGAAGGCGTAAGCTGAGGACCGGGAAGGTGGAGCTGAGACTAGGTAACGGCGCAAGAGTTGCGGCGATCGCTATGGGGACAGTGAAGCTCAAGCTACCATCTGGAGACACATTTTTATTAGATGAATGTTATTATGTACCTAGCATAATAAGGAACATCATTTCTATTTCATGTTTAGATAGAATTGGATACAATTTACATTTTAGGAACAATAGTTGTTCAATTTATTTTGGAAATAAATTAATAGCTTCTGCTATTTTATCCAATGGTTTGTATCTATTAAATGTCTCTCATGATAATTTACATATCGGTTCTTCAATTAAAAGAAGTAAGTATGAAATGAACAAAGCCTACTTGTGGTATTGTAGGCTTGGACACATTGGTGAAACAGACTCCAAAGGATGCATAAAGATGGATATTTGGATCCATTTGATTATGAATCATATGCAACCTATGAGTCATGTTTAATGGGTAAAATGGCTAAGTCTCCATTTACTGGAACTAGAGAACGAGCCAAAGGCATATTAGAACTCATACATTCAGATGTATGTGGTCCTATGTCAACCCAAGCCATTGGTGGTTTCTCATACTTCATTACATTCACTGATGATTACTCAAGGTTTGGATATGTATACTTATTGAAGTATAAATCTGAAGCCTTTGAGAAATTCAGAGAATTTAAAAATGAAGTAGAAAAACAAACAGGAAAAAATATAAAAACCATCCGATCTGATCGGGGCGGTGAATACTTGAGTACTGAGTTCATTAAATACTTAAAGGATAATGGTATCATTTCTCAGCTTATACCTCCTTATACACCTCAGATGAATGGTGTATCATAAAGGAAAAATCGCACATTAATGGAAATTGTGCGATCCATGATGAGCATGTCCAAATTACCAGTGTCCTTATGGGGATATGCACTTAGTTCGGCTATGTATATCATAAAGAAGGAACCCAACAAATCTGTTGAGACCACTCCATATGAGATATGGAATGGAAGGAAACCAGACCTTAAACATGTTAAAGTCTGGGGATGTCCTACTCATGTTAAAAGACATGACGCAGATAAGCTGGAATCCAGAATTGACAAATGCAGATTTGTGGGATATCCAAAGGAAACTTATGGATATTACTTTTATCATCCTGGTGAACAAAAGGTGTTTGTGGCCAGGAGAGCTGTCTTTCTGGAAGAAGATTGTATTCTCCAGAAGGACAGTGGGAGTAAAGTAACACTGGAAGAAATTCTAGACCCACAAACTGGCAATGGTTCATCAGATGAACCGTCAATTTCTGAACCTGTTCAAAATGATACACAGGAACCTCGTAGGTCTGAAAGAGTACCTAAACCACTAGAAAGATATGTGGGACATATTAATTTGGATGGTTGAAGGATACTCTATAATGAGGATGATGATCCTAAGACTTACTAGGAGGCCATTGAAAGTCGAGAGGCCGGGAAATGGCGGGAAGCCATGAATTCTGAAATACAGTCCATGTACATTAACCAAGTTTGGAACTTGATAGATTTACCTGATGGTATAGTACCTATCGGCTGCAAATGGGTCTTTAAAAGAAAGATCGGTGCAGATGGACGTATTGAGACTTATAAAGCAAGATTAGTGGCGAAAGGCTATCGTCAAAGACAAGGTGTTGACTATGACGAAACCTTTTCACCCATTGCTAAGATTAAGTCTATCAGAATTCTTCTCGCCATTGCTGCCTATCATAATTATGAAATCTGGCAAATGGATGTGAAGACTGCCTTCCTCAATTGAAATCTTGAGGAGGAGGTGTATATGATACAACCATAAGGATTCACATCCAAAGAATCTCCAGACATGGTATGCAAGTTGCAGAGGTCTATTTATGGACTGAAGCAAGCTTCCCGAAGCTGGAACATAAGATTTGATTAGGCGATCAAATCTTATGGCTTCATTAAGAATGAAGATGAGCCATGTGTATACAAGAAAAACAGTGGGAGCGCAATCACATTTCTGGTTCTTTACGTTGACGACATCCTACGCATTGGGAATGATGTAGGAATGATGTCATCAGTAAAGATATGGCTGTCAAAGAACTTCTCCATAAAGGGTTTGGGAGAAGCATCTTACGTATTGGGAATACGGATCTATAGAGATAGATCAAAGGAGATGCTAGCTTTAACCCAATCCATATACATAGAAATCATTGTCAAAAGGTTCGGCATGGAAAATTCCAAGAGAGGTCTCATACCGATGAGACATGGAATTTCACTCTCTAAAGGTCAGTCTCCCAAGACACCTGAAGAGAGGGCTGTGATAGATAAAGTCCCCTATGCTTCTGCCATAGGGTCCATCATGTATGCCATGCTATTTACCAGACCTGATGTTGCATATGCTCTAAGTGTTACGAGCAGACATCAGGCAGATCTAGGTGATGAACACTGGAAGGCTGTGAAATGTATCCTTAAGTACTTGAGAAGGACTAAGGATCTATTTCTAGTCTATGGAGGAGGAGACTTAAAGCTGCAAGGATACACTGACTCGAGTTTTCAGTTTGATCCTGATGACAGCAAGTCAACATCATGTTTTATTTTCACTCAACGGGGGAGCAATGAGCTGGAAAAGTTCCAAGCAGGAAACCACTGCTGATTCGACAACGGAAGCCGAGTATATTGATGCTGTTGAAGCCGCCAAGGAAGCTGTATGGATGAAGAAATTCATCGGCGATCTTGGTGTGGTGGAAAGCATATCTGGTCCCGTCCAACTGCTGTGTAACAACAATGGGGCGATTGCTCAAGCGAAAGAGCCGAGGTCTCATCAGAAGTCGAAGCACATTCTGCGGCGCTTTCATTTGATCAGAGAGATTATAGCTCGAGGAGATGTCGTGGTGGAAAGAGTTCCCTCAGCCGGCAACATAGCAGATCCACTTACAAAGCCTTTGTCTCAAAATATTTTTGAGCGTCACTTAGAGAATATGGGTATTCTGTATAAAAGTGATTGGCTTTAATCCAAGTGGGAGATTGTTAGTATTAGATGGTCTCAAAGCCAATCCGATACTATGTACTTATTCAGATTATTAATAAATGGCAATAATTCATTGTGTGTAATTAATTCGATCTGTGTTTATCGTATCACGATAAAGTCCATGAACATGTACAATAGTCTTCGGATTATGATGAGATCATAATTACGGGATCGAAGACTTATAAACACATGTTCTTAATTGTTCCTAGTCATAGGATGTTTGAGATAGGACATCGAACATCCGGATAGACTAGTATAGGTTACTTCAGCTCATATGATGAGGGTGACTGATCCCATAAGTCACTTGTGTGGAGACACTATGCTGAACCTATAGGTGCTCATTGGTGAATGAGTTCACTGAACTGATCCGACTATGAATCACTGGATGGTAATCACCTCACTGTTAACCAGCTCGATTCATTTGTCATGGTTGCGTGGATGATCCTTGGACCTGAGACTCCAAAGATATCTTGTTGGTAGGTTTCTAAGCTTTGACCTTGACGAACGAATCCCTAACCATGGGTTATCAATAAGTCAAGCGATCAGGTTTAGGGAAATGCCCTCGAAGGTAATTGTGTGTTCATTACGGGATCATCCGCTCTCGGTAGTTTGAGAGAGAATGTTCCGGGAATGATGCGCTTAAAGTCCCTGGCCAGGGTAGACTCTGTAATCGATAAGGAGTTATCGGATTCAGATTAGCGGCATCTGATTCAAGTGAATCGACCAAATAGAGTTTAACAGTAAACCATGCCCTAGGTTGATTCGGGAACATTGCACGGATGAAGGATTATATCCGCGCGCTAACCGATGACAGAAAGGTTCCAATAGAGGGTTGCGATAACCCCAATGCCATCCAGGATCACGCGATGTTGCTTAGCATCCAACGTGATCGGTAGTCCGTCCGAATTTATTGTGGGACATTAAATTCGGTTGATTAATTGAATATAAGGATATTAATTAATTCAATGGGTCAGTAAAGGGTTACTGGACTTAATGGGCTATTAACTGGACTGGTATTTGGGCCTAGAGGGTCATACGCAAATGGTTTTCAAGTCGATGGATAATCTGATAGGATTTCGGATAAGTCTGGGTTTTTATGAAAAACCGCAAACTGACTTATTATAAAAGAACGGATTCTACATCCGGGGCCAGCAACCCTGACCTAGCCGTCATTCGTTATTTCTCTCTTTCTTTCTCTTCTGGGCGTGCGGTTCCCGACTGCTCCACCTTCCGTCCGACGGGGATTCTGAATCCGCATGTCGCGGCGGAATACGCGCAGCCAGACAAGATCTACCAACGCCGCAACGAGCGAGGAAGCGAGGACGATCCATCGCGAGGAGAACCACGTGGATACTGCTAGAGGTCGGGCATCTGCGTGAGTTGCGGCATCGCTCCGACGGAACCGAAAAACGGACGCGGATTCGAATCCGCGCAAGGTAAAATCGATTTACTCCGGTATTGTTTTGTTCATCGAAACGGGAAAGATCGCTCACGCAGTGAAAAATAAAATATTAAAACAGCGATCCGTTCCCATTTCGAAAATCAAAAATCGATTATCGGATAATCAAAGTTCTCACCGTGTGCGGATTCGAATCCGCAACCGTTCGGTTCCGTCGGTGCGACACCGCAAGCCGCGCAAGTGCCTGGCCTGTAGTGAAGTCCACGCGATCCTCCTCGCGACGGATATCCTCACGTCCCTCGTTCTTCGCAACCCACGAGACCTCCACTGGTCGCCGCAACGATCGCCGCAACGCGCAGACGATTTCTCGTCGAACGGGATTCGGAAAAGCGGCGGAGCAGATCTAGATATGTCTGGACGCCATAGAGAGAGAGAAACAGAGGGGCGGCGGCTAGGGTTAGCAGCAGCTTGGCCTGCTCAGCCCGTTCGGTATGTTTTATACTAACCGCACGATTTTTCATAAAAAACCCCAGTTTGTATAAAACCCACTTATTTATCCATCGCCTTGAGAATCATTTACGTGTGACCCTCTAAGCCCAAGTACCAGTCCAGTTAATGGCCCAACAAGCCCAGTGACTCCTCACTGGCTTTATTAATCAATTAATAACCCTTTATTAATTAATTAATCAATCGAATTGATGTTGCACATCGAATTCGACCGGGTCTCCGATCACGTTGGAAACTAGAGTTTGTATATGCTCTCAGTTGCAAGTCCTCTTCTCCTCTATATAGCAAGAAATGATCTTTAGTTCTTCTCAACTTAAGGATGCATGTCACTGCTTTCCAATGCTCTTCGCCTGGATCACTTTGATATCTGCTGGTAATGCTCAAAGCATTAGCCACATCAGGGCAAAGTACATAGCATGGCATACTTGATAGACCCTATCGCTGAGGCATAGGATACACGACTCATGTACTCTACTTCCTCAGGTGTTCTAGAGGCTATGCCCTTAGATAGGTAAATTCTATGTCTCATAGGAATGAGACATCTTTTGGAATTTTCCAACTTAAACCTCGTGAGTATAGTATCTATGTGCATGGATTGGGACAATCCCAGCATATTTTTTTATCTAACATGATAGATCCTAATGCCCAACACATAGGATGTTTCTCCCAAATTCTTCATAGAGAATGTCTTGGATAGCCAAGACTTTGTTGATGCCAGCATCCTTATATCATTCCAAATGATTAAGATGCCATCAACATAGAAGACTAAGGTCACTGAGCTCCCACTAACCTTCTTGTAAACACATGGTTCGTCTTCATTCCGAATGAAGTTAAAAGATTTGATTGCCTCATCAAATCTTAAATTCCAACTTCTAGATGCCTGCTTCAATCCATAAATGGATTTTTGAAGCTTGCATACCTTATTGAGATACTACTTAGATGTGAATCTATCAGGTTGTTCCACGTACACCTCTTTTGACAGGTTTCCGTTGAGGAAAGTTGTCTTCACATCCATATGTTAGATTTCGTAATCTAGGTATGTTGCAATGGCAAGGAAGATTCTAATTGACTTTATCATTGCCACTAGTGAAAAAGTTTCGTCATAGTCAATTCTTTGTCTTTGACGATACCCCTTTGTCATTAGTCGAGCCTTAAAAGTGTCAATTTATCCATATGCTCCAATCTTCCTCTTGAAGATCCATTAGAACCTCGTCTAGTTTTATCTGTCTCCCACTGTTTTTCTGGAGGAGATATTCATTTTCCAGGAATACAACTCTCTTGGCCACTAAGACCCTTTGGTCATAAGGGTGGTAGAAATAATATCCAAAAGTCTCTTTTGGATATCCCACAAACATACACTTATATGTTCTCAACTCTAGCTTATCTGCGTCATTCCTTTTCATATGGATAGGACACCCCCAAACTTTAATGTGATTAAAGTTCGATTTCCTTTCCTTTCATATCTCAGTAGGAACTGACTTACTCGAAACCCTGTTTAATAAGTAGGCTGCTGTCTCTAAGGCATACTCCCATAGCGACAAAGGTAATTCTGACAAGGACATCATGGAACGGACCATGTCCAACAAGGTCCTATTTCTCCTTTCATATATACCATTATGTTGTGACGTATATAGTAGGGTCTATTGGGAAATTATTGTATTATCCTTTAGGTAAGAAGTGAATTCGAGATTTAAGTATTCACCTCCTCGATCTGATCGAAGAGTTTTGATCTTTTTACCAGTCTGCTTCTCTACTTCATTCTTATATTCCTTAAACTTCTAAAAGGCTTGTGATTTATATCTCAATAAATACACATAGCCATACTTAGAGAAGTCATCAAAAAAAGATATGAAATAGAGATGTCCTCCTTTAGCCTCTATTGACATGGGTCTACATACATCAGTGTGTATGAGTTCCAGAAGGTCAGCAGCCCTCTCACCATGTCCACTAAAATGAGCTTTGGTCATCTTCCCCATGAGACACGACTCACAGGTATTAAATGGTTTGAATTCGAATAAGTTTAAATATCCATTTGAGCAAATGTAAGAAATCCTCTTCTCTCCTACATGACTAAGCGTGCAATGCCAAAGATATGCATGATTCACTTCTTCTATCTTATCATTGGAAATCTACATTACATATATCCAATACATATAACCCATTGAGAAAATAACCATTAGGTATAATAAAACCATTATTGATGAAAGAGCACCCAGTACTAGTTATTGTCAAAAAGTATCTAACATTGTTTAAGCAGGAAATAGATACAATATTTTTGATAATTTTTGGAACAAAATAACACTTTGTTTACTCTAGAATTATCCCATAAGGCAAGCCAAGACAAGTAGTTACCACAACTTTAGCAGCAACTAAAGCTCAATTGCCCATTCTTAGTTGAATCTTTCTTTTGTCAAGTTTTCTCTTATTTATCAACACCAGTAAAGAGTTGCAGATATGAGATGCGCATCCAGTATCCAATACGCATGATGTGGATCTCATAAAAGACAAATTTAAGTCAATGATAAAAATACCTTCATTTAAAATTGCCTTGTAACTCCTTTTCCAGTGACCAGTCTGTCCACACCGAAAGCATTTGCTGTCTTTTTCATCCATCTTGCCCTTGCGTTGCCTTGCCTGCCTTGGTGATCTGATTGCCTATGGTCGCTTTCTTTCCCTTCTTGTTATTGGGTGTCTGGGTGGACTTCCTTTTCTTGTTGGTCCGACCGACAATTATTACAAAAGATGGTTTCTCCTTATGCATGGTCCCTTCAGCACTCTTTAACATGTTTAGGAGTTATGGTAGAGAAATCTCAATCCTATTCATGTTAAAGTTCATGATGACGGGAGAAAATGATTTAGGCAATGACTGGAGAATGAGATCAATGCTTAGTTCAAGGTCCAACTTGAATCCTAACCCATTGAGTCTCTCTATCCATTCCATCATTTTCAGTACATGAGCTTGTACTGAGACACCTTCAGACATCCTAGTCCTGAAAATATTTTTGGAGATCTCATACCTCTCTATTCTATCATGCTCCCCAAAGAGCTGACGTAGCTAGAGAAGTATAGCTCTACAATCTGTCTTTTCAAATTGTGTCTGCAACTCGGGAGCCATAGAGGCCAGTATATAACATTGTGCAAGGGAAGAATCTTTCGACCATTTTGCGTAATTTAACTGATCACCCTCCTCGGCATCAATGGGAGGCTCAGGTTGAATCGTGTCCAACACGTACACAATCTTTTCGGCTGTTAAGGCAATTCGCAGATTACGTAGCCAGTCTTGATAATTAGGTTCAGTCAATTTGTTCGCATCCAAGATGCTACGGAGGGAATTTGACAACGACATGATGATCTGGATGAAAAATAAAAGATAATATTTTAGTATGTGTTCAGGTTTCTAACTTAGATGTGATTTTCTATCTTAGTTAGTTCCACTATTTTTCGTCGAACTATATGACCCTCAATTATATAGAATGGAAGATCACGGCGATCATCCTAGTGGGTCGGAATCCCAACAAGATTGAGGTGTGACCTTATGGAAAGCACAACAAATCATATCTTATCTCTTGGGCAGTCAACAACACTTGCATCCAATGCAATATCCGACTTTCGGCTCCCGAGCAGTCATCCCCTTGTGGAAAGCACAACAAAGGATACTCCCGGTTAGATCGCACCACCATTACTACACATCAATGAGTTCATCACTAGACCCTTGTGGAAAGCACAACAAGGCCGAGTTCAGTTCCCCATCCTATTGAAGCAAAGCTTTTGGGCTGAGATCCTGCCACCATATTATGAACTATATGGAAAGCACAACAAATCCATGAAATAATGACGTTTACTCACCCTATAATGGTGGAGGGCCATGACGGCTCCTAGAGCCACATTTATAGATCTAATATTCGGAAAAGAGGGATTTTTGCTTTTATCTTGGTCTCACCTTAAGTGGTAGAATAAATATATTAGAGATATATATTTACTATACCTAGTAATTACTCAAAATAAATGCATTCCATGCAAATAAATAAGCCTGGGTGATCATGGACTCTAAATTAAAGTTACATAGATATCCAGCCTACTTCCTAGCAGCAGGATCATCCTCACAGTTCATCCTCCATGTAGGCTCTATCTGCAGCATTAATTACAAAAATTACACGGTTAATAGGCTGGAAAATAAATTACATGCCAATAATTTTCAGCAGTCCTTAGGGCGAGTATATTCATTGGAGGAAGATAGAATTACATAGGAAGTTAAAAAATAGAGAGAGAAGGGAGACTCGCAGGCCTCAAACGAACGGAGCTAAGTCCATGATCACCCACCATTCCACACACAATCACATTACTCATAGAACGATTATTTTGAAAATAATGATTATATTTGGATTGAAATCATGGGTTGTACATACGAGAAATTTTGGTCATGATTAGTTTTGAAAAACTCATCATTACATTCAAAAGTAATATAATAGAGACCAAAATGGCATCACAGAAACATCCATGCTTAGAATCATTCCATACATATAAGAGGATACATACATGAATTTAAAAATTAAATTCAATCAATCACGACAATTAAGACAATCATGAAATTTAAATTCAAATTAATCATCCAATGATTAAACTAAATAAAATGAAATTTAATTAAATGATCTTCTTTAATTATCTTTCATTAAAATTCATAATTTGAATCTTTGAAAATTATACAATAATTTTGCAAATCTAAAACTTGAATTTTAACGATAATCCTCTCTAAAATTCAAAATCTGAATTTAATAATTATCCAATAGTTAAAAATTTGAAAATCTAAATTTTATACGTAATCTTAAATTAATCTCAAAATTTACATGTTAATTTTTAGATTAATCAAAATCAAATTTAACTAATCCGTTTTCGACAATTATCTTAATTTTGAGAAAAAAATTAATTTTTCGGGCCAGTGCAGTATGCTGCACACCACTGCAATGGAGGTCCGGAGCAGTGCGCCGCGCAGGTCGGAGCAGTGCGCCTACCAATGGGAAAAATCGACAACAAACCTATTTTTAAATAATTAAAAATCACTTGGACGGCGGGTCCATGTGCCGTCCACATGGTTGGAGTGCCACAAGGTTGGCCATCCACACCATGTGGACGGCCACAACCTTGTTGTTCTGTTCTCCAAAATTTTTCGAAAATTCCCAGACGGCCTGTGCTTTTGCCGTCCTCATGAACGGGCCACTCCAAGTGCCGTTTACATGGCCGTGGACGGAGGCCCAGCATGCTGTCCAGAACCTGGACATGGTCTATTCAGCCGTCCAGATTCCCACTGTCTTTGAAAAATTAATTTTCAAGGCCCAAAAATTAAAATAATATTAAAGAACATAGAATAATTCGAACATGATGTTATAACAGAGACCGTTCTTCCCATTTGCATCAACAGGAGCCTAAACCTGGCTTTGATACCACTGTTGGGTTCAGTCGAAATCCACAGGAAATCGTAACAGCGAAACATGTTCTACAGAGATCGATGCTGAAATCCTCGAAGCTTTGAGCTGCATAAGCGTACAGCCTCCAGAGCCAATCCATACGAACCCTCACAGCAACGGAGCTCACTTTCTCCTAACCCGCACAACACAAACCCTGCCTCAAAACCATTTGGAAGAGTCCAACTCTTCCAAGTGCTTGACAGCCAACTTTGGAATGGGATAGCAATTAGGGTACGGGTTGAGGAAAACATGGGTTATTTATAGGAATGTTAAGGCGGCAGCTTGAACAGCCTCGCTTAACCAAGCCCATCTTTAACTATCGTAGTTAAAGTAAACCCCAAGGTATATTATATATCAATATATTATTATTATCTTATTTATCAAATAAGCCTAATAATACATATATTATATATATGTCCTTTATATTATTGTATATATACTTTTAAGTCATTTATTGATTTTTTTTCCCTAAAGAATCTAATGCTTTAGTGTATTTTTCCATATAATAATATTCCGTTCTTCAAGAGTTATTTGTGCGTCATCCTCTAGGCCCATTGTCGCTCTGGTTTAAAGATCCATTAACTTCTAATCTAATTAGAAGTAAATTAAACCAGTTATTCCGAATAACTATTTAATTTGATCTAGACCTTTTGATCACGTTAGGTCAAGCAAATCCGCGTGAGCCCAGAGGATGCCGGGTTCATCTTCACCCTGTCTGGAACCTGTAAGTCTTCAGTTACCGTATCGCTATAATCCTTCGCTTATTCTATGAGTCCGATATGATCGTGTGGTATGGTTATGTCAAACCACTAGTGATCGTGTGGTCTGACTATGACCTCTTTAATAATTTCACGTTCGATCTAAACGAACTGATACCACCTTGGCCAGGAGTTTAGTGGAGAGTCCATGACATGACCCATTAACTGTCGGTGATATAACTGACAGTAAGCGATCCCCTCTTGACCATTAACGGTCTTCGCATGTATTCCGATGTGACTAATAATTCGGTGTTTCATGACTTATGGTTAAAGTCACTTAACCAAACATTAAACCAACTAGTCCTCACGCAAGACCCTATTAATATTTTAGGTCAAAGGATCAACGATACTATTGAGACAGATGGATCTTCAGTTGACATTAGGTATAATTAACCATTTGAAGATCCATCAGCGGATCAGTTCAGTGAACATCCTCCCACGATGAACACCCACACATATGTGTTGGTTCCCCGTACCTGTGACCGTGAGACTGATCATCTACACATTAAGCGTGCCGATTTATGAGTAATCTCCCAAAGTGATTACTCTCCAATCTTAAGGTATGTGCCAATGTACAGTCAAACTCACATTCAAGATCCCATCTCGAAATTGACCTTACAACCACATATCTTAGGGACATTGCAAAGCAATCCACAAATGATAAGTTTACGCTCTAATTATCATTTAATTATATTGAATAAGATTGTACAACACATTAGGCCTACACGGCTCAGAATTGGCTTGTAGGACACCCAAACACTAACATCTACCGATTACCATTGTATCAATTAATTCTTCAATTACCGACTCAAGTTATATATCGATTGACTCTTTGATTAACACCTTAAGACTCATATCGATTAACACTTTAGCGTTGATTTAATTAGCGCTAGAAGGATCACTTCGTTTAACTCAGCTAACAATAGTCATTTTGCTCCCAAGTGTTACATCGATTAACACCTTATCAATTTACATTATATCTCTTTAATTATATCTTCGATTAAGGTTATAATTAATTTAACGACTATTTTAGTTATCGATTACAGTGCCTTAACTCTAAGTCATACCTCTAATCTAAGTGAGAGCTGTTTGCATTGCTATAAATGATTTAACTTCAATTAACAACTAATTTCTCACTTTCATTAGTAAATGACTTACAGTGATTACATCATTGATTACTTGCTAATTGTGTCATGATATTTAATAAAATTTGAAATTAGTTAGCCGATACTCTCAATATGCATTTTATGAATACCTTTTTTCTAACGACCCGTCACCCTATAATCGGAGATCCGATTACCAAATGGGTACCGAATCATTAATTTGGAACCAAACCAGGATCTACATAAGTCTGGGAAATAAATAATAAACTAAGCTAAACATTCACATCGCAATGAATTGAAAAGAAAGTGCAAGAATTAAAAGTTATTACAATGCGACTCGACACAGCAAATAATTACATACTCCAACTGAAAAGAAATTATTAAGCGTACAGGCCAGAAAGAAAATAACAACTACGTCGGTGTAGGTGCCCGGAACGTCCCCCACCGTGGCTGCGGGCTTTGGGCGAGGGGTTTCTCCGTTCGTCTCAGCGCTGTGGTGATTAAAGGGGGTTAGAAATTAGGATGTGATCGTCAGGAGCATTACCTTTAGGTCCCTGTGCTCCGCAGGAGTGTAGGAAGTGATCGCGTTCTGAGGGAGCGGGAGATGGTGGATTCCCCTTCTCTTCCTCCGGTTGGCCAGAGGAGGAGAGCTCGGTAGTCCGCGCGCAGAATCTGGTAAGAGCCCCTGAAAAGAGAAGACAAAAAAAAAAAAGAAATAACCCGATTAGAACTGTGACATGTAGACTCCATTCATGCAAACATAAAAATTAATTGGAATTGGAGGGAGACGCACCGGATGGGTGGTTGGGAGGGAAGGTGACCATATGTTATAGCCACCCACCTCCCGTTTTTTTGTTTGGAACCTCTGGAGGTAAAGGGTGCTAAGTCATCCTAAGATGCATGCATGCAGATAAGTGCTCGTGTATGAAAAGTGAAATTATGTGTTGAAAGTGGAAAGAAGAGTGAGAGAGGGAAATGTTACGGACTAGATGGAGATTGGAAATGCAATGAAGTGAGAAAGGTGAAAAGTAAAGATAAGGTTAGGAAGACAAGTCCATTTGGAGTGACGTTCCTCCTGAAACAGCCCTTTGACTCTTTCCCCGCTCGACTCCTCAAAGCCGACCCGCTCCAAGAAAGAAACTCCTTCTTCATCCCCTTTCCCAACCCTCTTGCTCGAGGGAACCTGGGGGGTTTAAATAGATGAAGGAAAAAATAGGGAAAAATAGGGGTCTAAATCCCCGTAAATCAACCTTCAGCCAATAGGAAGCGGTCAAGGGTCGGAGGTAGTGCGCGCGACAGTCGCCGGAGTGGGGAGTGATCGGAGTAGTGGGGACGTGGGCGGCGAGTAGAGGAGATGGTGGGGAAGATGAGGTCAAGGTGGTAGTTAGGGGAGTGGACGGCCAGCCAACATGCCTTCTAATCCCGTGGTGGAAGGCGGCCCGGTTGGCCTTCGAAGGGAGTGGAAGGCAAGGGATGGCCTTCGAAGGGGGTGGAAGGCAAGGGGTGGCCTTCGAAGGAGATGGAAGGCAAGGGGTGGCCTTCGAAGGGTGGTGGAAGGCGGGCTGGTTGGCCTTCCACGAAAAGGTGGTAAAAAGTGAAAAAGGAGGTCAAAAGGTGGAAGGCAAGGTAGCTGGCCTTCCAAGGGGGCAGAAGGCAGGGGGTGGCCTTCGAAGGGTGGTGGAAGGCGGGCTGGTTGGCCTTCCACGAAAAGGTGGTAAAAAGTGAAAAAGGAGGCCAAAAGGTGGAAGGTAAGGTAGCTGGCCTTCCAAGGGGGTAGAAGACAGGGGGTGGCCTACGAAGGAGGTGGAAGGCAAGGGGGCTGGCCTTCCACGAAAAGGTGGCTAGAGTCGGGATTTGGTTAATGGGCCTAGTTGTTAGTGCGCTGAGATGGCTAAAATGAGGGGATTTTGGTGATGAAGGGCTAATGGTGGATGGGACTTATGACCAAAAGGGTGGTCCAAAATCGATGACTACAAATGCCCCTCCGGGACACCTGTTTTGCAATGGGGTGGAACAAAATGATAAATAGGTGTTCCGAAAATTGAACCAGATTTTGGACAGCCCGAAGAAAGAATGAGCTATATCCAAAGATGGTATGAGAGTGCGGCACATGCATGAAAGCTAGCTATTCGAGTTGCAAGAGTGGTTTAAGAGAAGGAACAAAGTTCAGTACTAGAGAATCACAGCCCGTGGGACCCTCGGGTGCTGGAACCGCGAGGCCTTGGCGCACCAGCATGTAGCGATCTGGTACAAGGAGATCTCGAGCATGAAAGGTGTAGGAGTGTGACTTGAAGAACTCTCGACACAATGGACGCGCGGTGGCCTGGCGCATCATGGGATCGCCAAGTGAGAGAATCTTAAGCACATGCATTGGAAAAAAGGATAAGGTCTTGCAATTCGAAGAGTTAACAAACGAACGGTTGTCAGACTCACAGATCAGCAATGGGTTAAGCAGAGTGATAAATTATAGTCATTGGCCCTAGGGCGAGGATGAGTGCTTATGCAAATGCATGCTAGGTTGAAATTAAAAACAAATTCCTAATGCAATTCCTAATGCAAACAGGAGGGGTTTATTGGCCAATCGAATAACTTGGGGAATATAGACTCCTCATTGTTTTGTTTAGAGAGGAACTCAGAGTCTATACGCCTGAAGTTATTAGCCTCCTGTGTCTTCAATCCTACTTGCTTCAGATTCCCTGCAGCTGCAAGAACGCACATCAGTAAATGTAAATAATCAATGATCCACAATATCTTAATGACAAGCTACAAGGAAACGAGGGACAAAGGTCCCTATCGAGTCGAAGCCAGCGCGGAAGATATGGTCATTCTCAAAGTAGAATGCCAATCCGGCTGCTTTTGGCTTCGACTCGACAGTAAAAGTATCCACCTTTTGGACATAATCCTTTTTCCTGTATGCACAGAATGAAGGAGAAGTAGTTAGTAGTATCTGTTTTCGGCCCCTTGCCCAAAAGAGCAACTACCTTTTCCCTAGCCTTCGCATAGGGTCAAGGGGCCGTGTTACTATCGAAACTGATGCAAGAACTAAATATGCAAATGATAGCGGATATTAACAAGTGGAGTGTGTGATGAAAACATGTTTTTGATTCCGCCTGCCTGGTGACTGCCCAAACTTAGGCTGGTTGAATGATGAAAGGGAAATGCGCACTCGACTTCCCAGGTATCCTAAGCACGCATCTAGATTGATTTGGGCCTCTAGACTCCTCAAACTAACCTTGACCGGTTAAGACTCATACTGATGACAATACCGTCATGCCATGCTTAGGCTCCCAGCTGCTTCCGACCATCAAGTTTGCCCAAAAAGTTTTCGAGGTAAATAATTTGCCCGACCCGGGTCTCTTTCCTCACAATCTAGAAGGTATATGATGGAACACCTTGGAACCCTGACGGTCAACCGCGCGACGTTGACCCGGAATCAGACGCCGTCGCACCGATTGGTGACGCGCATGCATTGACCTAAGCCCGAAGTTTTCGAGAGTACACATTGAGATTATGGTTAAGAAGTTAGTTCCCCAGAAACATCGACATTACTCTTCATCTATTTTGGACTCCTGTGATCATGTGAGCATGTGACGATTTTTGAAAAACGAACCATTTTAAAATGATATTCAGTCTTTAGATAGCTATCTCGTGTCAAACCTTGAGGGAGAAAAAGTGAAGAAATTTTGGAGATAAACCTCAAAGGAGGATTGACAAAACCGTTAAAAGGACAAGCTGTGACAAAACGGACTCCTTTTGACCTCCTAGATGCCCTTATTTTGACTTTTCAGGCCTTTATTGGATTTCATGGCCAGGCACGGTCACGACCAGGCTTTTTTCATGATTGCTTGAACCCCTTTTTCTTTTTTGTATTTCTTTTCCGCTCTTGACATTTTTGGTGTTATTTGATATTCCGCCTGCGGGGACACTGCCCTCTTCACGTGCTCTGGTCCTTTACATTTCATTTTTGGGCCCTTTTTTTGAGGGGTTACATCTATCGGGTTGTGGAGGAACCGTAGTTTGTTGAGCTCGACCGTTTAAGGGCGTCAACTGTCCTGATCGGTCGAGAGACGAAGAGCAAAGGTTGCATTTTGACAGTACACTAAAGACTTGGAACTCATTTTAAGTAGGTTCTCTTTGAAAAACGTGCAGGTGTGTGCATCTCATGATGAGCATAGGGATCCGTATAAAAGTAAAGTAGACCTGTCCAAGGTTCTGGTGGACCAAAGTCTTAGCCAAACCTTAATGTCAACCCAACCTATCATGCAACTAGACCTAGACAGGGGGTTACATGGCAGTCACCAGACAGTTGGATTTTGTGTCTTTTCTGATTTTTTTTCATTTTCATTGAAGTATACACACATTTACAAATATTTTTTATGCTTTTTGGATATTCGACTTTTTTGAGATTTTAAAATTTTTGATGATTTTTTTTGTATTTTTAAAGGTAAAACTTCTTCAAGTAGACTCCTATCCAAAGGAAAGCTTTTCAACAATTTTCAAATATTTACACTTATTTGCTAACTAGAAATGAAAGAACCTACTTACCTCTACAACTTGTAGATAAAGAGGAAGCTATCCAATCCCTAAGCGATTATGCACAAGACTCAGAGGGTGAGTCAAACATGTTGCAAAGGTGGGTCCTTGAGACACAGACCCAATGATGGCAGAATTGCCCCAGGAGTGTGCTACGACTGGTGATAAAAGCCTGAGAGGGGCAGGTGTGTGAAATAGGAAGGGAATGAGAGCGGTGGGTACTTGTTCATCCCTCACTAAGGAGGCTCCTTCTTGTTGAGTGGTTGGTTCATAGAACAACAGCTGTATACCGAACTCTTCTGCATCTTCTCTTTGAACCTCATTGCTTGTTTCCTTCAACTCATCCTCAAGATAGTGTATCTTGAGTACCTCTTGACTTTCCTTCACAAAGTGATCTAAGAGACTCCATTTTCCTGATCCTTCAGTTGGTTTGGTTAGTATGTAACCCAATTTGAATCCTCCACTGGTCGGATTTTCAAAGATAGGTTCTTGAATTCCCTGCTTTTCATTGCCTAACCCAGATCCCGAACTATACCCCATTTTGTCCATAAGCTGCCAACCTATGCTAGGCTGGGACTTGAGCTGAGAGTCAACCGATGAAAGGATGAGTTCTGCCCCTTTTCCAGGAGTGATCATGGATGGAATTTGTTCAGTCGAGAGTGATCCCAAAGACTCAAGACAGGGAGTTCTCTGCATTTTGACAATCTTCCCATTGTATGGGAATTTATAGTGCTGATGATTAGTGGAGGGCACTCCCAGGGTCTGGTCCATCCAAGGCCTTCTCAGAACGATGTTGTATATGGGCTTGGCATTAAGGATGTAGAATTCAAAGATCATGGCCACCGGCCCAATTTCCAGTTTACCATTTGAGACCATCATTGTAAGGACTGAAGTTTCGGGTCGGGTTCGGGCCGGATCCTCTGGTTTGGATCCTGGAGGGGTCTTGAGATTTCTGGCTGAATGGCGTCAGCACTGCTCGACGCCTTTCAAAAGGCGTCAGGTTGTGTGGACGCCATTCAGGTCTGCTGGGTGTTGTGCCACGTGTGCGCCACGTGGGCGGGTTTCGGGCCGCGAGAGTACGGCCCCAGTCACATCGTCTGAACGGCGTCCATGTCGGTCGACGCGATTCAGACTGTGACCTCTGCGATGTCTAGGTGCGGCGCCAGAGCGTTGTCAGTACGGCCTGTCCTGTCGTCTGAACGGCGTCCGTGGAGGGTTACGCATTTCAGACCGCTGTCAGTACGGCCGTCCTGTCAGACTGATAGGCGTCTTCCTCGATCGACGCGTTTTAGCTGGATTCGGATTGACCCCGCGAGTCCTCCCTTCTTTCCCTCATTCTCACCTTCACTCTCTCTCTCCTCACCCTCTCCGCCCTCTCCGACGCTCTTCCTCCCCTTCCCTTCCTCTTCTTCCTCTTCCACCACTCCGACACCACCTTACCTCTCACCTCTACCTCCACCACTTCCTTCGCGGTGTTCCACTCTCCGGACGGCGGCCAACGTCCCGGCGGAGTGGCGGCGTCCTCGAGGGTACCGGCGGCGGTGTGCGGTGCGGCGGGACGGTGGCACGGAGCTTGGCGGAGTTCAAGAACCGGTAGGGGGACGAACCTTGCATGGACTGTGAATGTGTGCTCGTGTTTTCCTTGGCATGGCATGTTATGATTTGGGTTAGAATGAGCATGTTTAGGGGGTGTTCTTGTGGGTATGGCCGTGCTCGTGAACATGGTTTCGTAGCATGCTTGTGGTGGTTGACTTCCTCTTCCTTCCCCCTTCTGTTTTGGGCTTTTTCGGGGCGTTTGGGGTTAAGGGTGAGACCCTCGGGTCGCACCAGGAAACCTGGTTTCTGGCGCTAAATGGCGTCGTGCCTGGTCGACGCCTTTCCGAAAGACGTCGGGTCAGTACGACGCGTTTTAGTGCAGAAACTTCCCTGTTCGAGGTTTCCTGAATTAGGGGTTCTGGCGCTAAATGACGTCATGGATGGACGACGCCTTTCAGAAGGACGTCGGGCCATCATGACGCCATTTAGGCAGGAAATGCCCCCGTTTAAGGGTTCTGCAATCTGGATTTCTGGGTTGAATGGCGTCTGGCGACCCTGACGCGTTTTAAACGGCGGCTTCACTGGTGGACGCGTTTTAAGGGATAATCTGGCTTTTAACTGAACCCGTCTAAAGGACTTGAATGGCGTCGACCTCGGTCGACGCGATTCAAGACAGAACTGTCTTAACCCTGGTTTTTAAACATATGTTTCACTGTTGGCGGTTCTAAGGCATGTTTTACGTTGTACACTGAGACTGAGGACTTCTGTGTGTGTGGAATGGCATCATGTTATGTGTGTGTGTGCTTACACGACTGTGGATCGATATGACTGTGGTTTATGTTTGTCACCATGGACCGATGGGGACAGGGTCATGGTGTCTGTGAGGCATTGTGCCGTACCGGTGGGAGAAGGGGTACATGTTGTGGTTTACCTTTAGCTGAGGGAAGCAGAACTACCTTGAGCCCGTCGGGCCGGAGTAGCTGGTGTGCTATCCGAGGGGTTGCTGTTTGGTCTCAGCGGGTCGGGGTTTCCTTTGGTTGTCGTGACAACTTCTGGCGTGTTTCTTGCTGTGGAGCTGGTGGTGTTACTGGTGGGAGTTGGTTTACCCTTTAGCCATCGGGCCTGATGTGACCTTTGATCAAGGTTACGAGTGGTACCTTTAGCCCTTTGGCCTGACGCAGCCCGGGAGAGTTGGGTTTGTGGGTAGTTCCTGTAGCTTCGGCTTGACGGGGGTTCGCCGGTCCCCAGGGCCCTCCTGGAAGCGTTGAGGCCTAGCGTGGAGGCAATCCGGACGGTAGGACAGTAGTCTAGACTGCTTGTGTGCACACGTAGCTGGCAGTGGCGGTACACTGAGTCTAGCTAGTCCTAGTTTAGCTCACTGCCTCACCCTACAGTGCCCCGGAACACTGTAGGGGTGGACAGGCGTGAGCAGTGGTGGTAGTGTTGGGAGGCGACGTTTGACTTCGGTCGACAGTGTGGTTCAGTCGTTTCGTGGACTTTGACTGTGCGACGTGACTTTGTGTTGGGTTCTTCGGGTTACTTGGTACTGTTCTTGTTACACTGCTTATCGTATGGTTCCTATCAGGTTGAGTGCTATGTTTACTGC
The DNA here is from genome assembly GCA_030544215.1 of Zantedeschia hybrid cultivar. Lineage (NCBI taxonomy): Eukaryota > Viridiplantae > Streptophyta > Magnoliopsida > Alismatales > Araceae > Zantedeschia > Zantedeschia hybrid cultivar. The sequence continues at coordinate 52,353,777 of JARZZO010000009.1, forward strand.
TTTACTTAATTGCCATATATTCCTGTTGTTGCACTTGTGGGTGTGTGAGTGGGAGGCGGGGGATCGGATGATCCCTACTGAGCCCATTTCTGGTGTGGCTCACTCCCTGCGGTTTCAGGTGTGGACCTCGTGGCGAGCGGAAGCGTGGTGTCTTCTTGGTGTGCGGACCAGCAGCTGTCTTAGTTCCGGGGTATGCCCCGATGTTATTGTACTTTCCTTCTGCCTGTACTTATTTAATTGTTGGACATGTAATTATTGTTGGACTGTATACGGATATTGTTATTTTACTTTCTGCGCACTCGTTTACCTTTGTAGTCCGTGCGATTGTTATATTTAGCCTTGTTTAGCACTTACTCCTCCAGATGTGTTGTGTGAGATCCGGGTGTGAACCCGCAGTTAATGGGCCGACATCCATTTAGTGACCGGGTTTCCGGTCATAGGATGGCGGGTCGTTACAGATGGTATCAGAGCTCAGTCTGGTCGAGTATGTGATAAACTGGGTTAGATATTATAGTCCAACAATAAGTACGAGTCGGTACAAGCGATGGCTACTGGTGTAGATTGATAGGTTTTGACGTGTTTTGGTTCGATTTGCGTGTTGTGGGGCAGCAATGGCGCCGAAGCGGAGAGTTCCGTTGGCTCGTGGTTCGAGAGCAGATGGTGGTGGTTCGGGGGCAGAAGGACATAATGTGGATCGTTTCATGGAAGCTATGATTGGGGCTATGTCTAGATATCAGCAGGGAGATGGAAGTGAGGGTTCCAGCTCCCGAGGTGGCCAATCCACGGTGGTGGAGCGGTTCTTGAAGTTGAAGCCCCCTTCTTTCACAGGTCAACCTGTTCCAGATGCGGCAGCTCAGTGGATTAAGGAAGTGGAGAAGGTGTTCGATGTTCTAGAATGTGCTGAGAGTGACAAGACCTTGTTGGCAACCTACTTGTTGAAGGGCGATGCTTATGACTGGTGGGTTACCATCAAGGGGTTGATGTTTCCAGATAGGTCTTTGAGAGAAATTCCTTGGGAAGGCTTTGTGAGAGAGTTTAGTGGACAGTACCTTCCGAGGCATGTTCGTAGGGCCAAGGAAAGGGAGTTCATGGAATTGGTGCAGGGTGATACGTCAGTTCTAGAATATCAGATGAAATTTGTGGCTCTGGGAAGGTTTGCTCCACACATATCTGAGCGTGAGGATCTTAGGACGGAGAAATTCGTGGATGGACTTCGGCATGATTTGAGGGAGTTTGTGGCAGCTCATTGTTGTGAGGATCTGGCATCAGCGGTTCGGTGCGCGGCAGCGGTGGAGATGCAGTTTCAACACACGGCTAAGGAATCGGAACATTCAGCACAGGGGAAGCAACATAGCAGGGATAGATCAGCGGTCTTTTCGTCAGGCGGTTCGAGTTCTTTTGAGGTCGAGTTCCAGGAGGTTCCTTGTGACGAGGATGAGGATGGTTCGGTCCAGCAGATGCAGACAGAGGTCAGCTGGCAGCAGGAGGCGAGGCAGGACGCTGCAGGCCGTTGTCCCCGTTGTAGCAGGTTTCATGGCGACAGGATATGTCCCTTGATCACTAGTAGCTGTTTTGGCTGTGGCAGGAAGGGACATCTCGCGAGGAACTGTCCCCAGAAGAATAAGGCAGGTTAGGAGCCGAGTGGACAGTAGGTGGTCGAGGCGTGATTGGAGTCGCGTCTCTTTGTGGAGTTCCGAGAGGCCGTACTAGATGGGCACTTTTGTCTTGTCTTGTTCAGAGGTGGTTGTGAACTCTAGTGGCACTTGTATGTATTTGGGTTGGGTGGAGAATCGGTTTTGTAATATGTGCCTTGCTAGTGTGTGGTCATTATTGATCTTTCAGCTTTGTGTTGGAATTGAGAATCTTGGTTAGCTTGGCGTGAATTTGTTTGGTTATTTCTGTGGAGCCTTGTTTGTGCGATCGGTGAGGATGATTGTTGTGATCGGTGTGCCGGCATGTGATGGTTAGCCGAGTTGAGCGTTGAGCGGTTGCTAATTTCGAGGACGAAATTCTTTTAAGGGGGGGAGAATGTAAGGACTGAAGTTTCGGGTTCTGTGTTCGGGTCGGGTTCGGGCCGGATCCTCTGGTTTGGACCCTGGAGGGGTCTTGAGATTTCTAGCTGAATGGCGTCAGCACTGCTCGACGCCTTTCAAAAGGCGTCAGGTTGTGTGGACGCCATTCAGGTCTGCTGGGTGTTGTGCCACGTGTGCGCCACGTGGGCGGGTTTCGGGCCGTGAGAGTACGGCCCCGGTCACATCGTCTGAACGGCGTCCATGTCGATCGACGCGATTCAGACTGTGACCTCTGCGATGTCTGGGTGCGGCGCCAGAGCGTTGTCAGTACGGCCTGTCCTGTCGTCTGAACGACGTCCGTGGAGGGTGACGCGTTTCAGACCGCTGTCAGTACGGCCGTCCTTCCAGACTGATAGGCGTCTGCCTCGATCGACGCATTTTAGCTGGATTCGGATTGACCCCGCGAGTCCTCCCTTCTTTCCCTCATTCTCACCTTCACTCTCTCTCTCCTCACCCTCTCCGCCCTCTCCGACGCTCTTCCTCCCCTTCCCTTCCTCTTCTTCCTCTTCCACCACTCCGACACCACCTTACCTCTCACCTCTACCTCCACCACTTCCTTCGCGGTGTTCCACTCTCCGGACGGCGGCCAACGTCCCGGCGGAGTGGCGGCGTCCTCGAGGGTACCGGCGGCGGTGTGCGGTGCGGCGGGACGGTGGCACGGAGCTTGGCGGAGTTCAAGAACCGGTAGGGGGACGAACCTTGCATGGACTGTGAATGTGTGCTCGTGTTTTCCTTGGCATGGCATGTTATGATTTGGGTTAGAATGAGCATGTTTAGGGGGTGTTCTTGTGGGTATGGCCGTGCTCGTGAACATGGTTTCGTAGCATGCTTGTGGTGGTTGACTTCCTCTTCCTTCCCCCTTCTGTTTTGGGCTTTTTCGGGGCGTTTGGGGTTAAGGGTGAGACCCTCGGGTCGCACCAGGAAACCTGGTTTCTGGCGCTAAATGGCGTCGTGCCTGGTCGACGCCTTTCCGAAAGACGTCGGGTCAGTACGACGCGTTTTAGTGCAGAAACTTCCCTGTTCGAGGTTTCCTGAATTAGGGGTTCTGGCGCTAAATGACGTCATGGATGGACGACGCCTTTCAGAAGGACGTCGGGCCATCATGACGCCATTTAGGCAGGAAATGCCCCCGTTTAAGGGTTCTGCAATCTGGATTTCTGGGTTGAATGGCGTCTGGCGACCCTGACGCGTTTTAAACGGCGGCTTCACTGGTGGACGCGTTTTAAGGGATAATCTGGCTTTTAACTGAACCCGTCTAAAGGACTTGAATGGCGTCGACCTCGGTCGACGCGATTCAAGACAGAACTGTCTTAACCCTGGTTTTTAAACATATGTTTCACTGTTGGCGGTTCTAAGGCATGTTTTACGTTGTACACTGAGACTGAAGACTTCTGTGTGTGTGGAATGGCATCATGTTATGTGTGTGTGTGCTTACACGACTGTGGATCGATATGACTGTGGTTTATGTTTGTCACCATGGACCGATGGGGACAGGGTCATGGTGTCTGTGAGGCATTGTGCCGTACCGGTGGGAGAAGGGGTACATGTTGTGGTTTACCTTTAGCTGAGGGAAGCAGAACCACCTTGAGCCTGTCGGGCCGGAGTAGCTGGTGTGCTATCCGAGGGGTTGCTGTTTGGTCTCAGCGGGTCGGGGTTTCCTTTGGTTGTCGTGACAGCTTATGGCGTGTTTCTTGCTGTGGAGCTGATGGTGTTACTGGTGGGAGTTGGTTTACCCTTTAGCCATCGGGCCTGATGTGACCTTTGATCAAGGTTACGAGTGGTACCTTTAGCCCTTTGGCCTGACGCAGCCCGGGAGAGTTGGGTTTGTGGGTAGTTCCTGTAGCTTCGGCTTGACGGGGGTTCGCCGGTCCCCAGGGCCCTCCTGGAAGCGCTGAGGCCTAGCGTGGAGGCAATCCGGACGGTAGGACAGTAGTCTAGACTGCTTGTGTGCACACGTAGCTCGCAGTGGCGGTACACTGAGTCCAGCTAGTCCTAGTTTAGCTCACTGCCTCACCCTACAGTGCCCCGGAACACTGTAGGGGTGGACAGGCGTGAGCAGTGGTGGTAGTGTTGGGAGGCGACGTTTGACTTCGGTCGACAGTGTGGTTCAGTCGTTTCGTGGACTTTGACTGTGCGACGTGACTTTGTGTTGGGTTCTTCGGGTTACTTGGTACTGTTCTTGTTACACTGCTTATCGTATGGTTCCTATCAGGTTGAGTGCTATGTTTACTGCTTTACTTAATTGCCATATATTCCTGTAGTTGCACTTGTGGGTGTGTGAGTGGGAGGTGGGGGATCGGATGATCCCTACTGAGCCCATTTCTGGTGTGGCTCACTCCCTGCGGTTTCAGGTGTGGACCTCTTGGCGAGCGGAAGCGTGGTGTCTTCTTGGTGTGCGGACCAGCAGCTGTCTTAGTTCCGGGGTATGCCCCGATGTTATTGTACTTTCCTTCTGCCTGTACTTATTTAATTGTTGGACATGTAATTATTGTTGGACTGTATACGGACATTGTTATTTTACTTTCTGCGCACTCGTTTACCTTTGTAGTCCGTGCGATTGTTATATTTAGCCTTGTTTAGCACTTACTCCTCCAGATGTGTTGTGTGAGATCCGGGTGTGAACCCGCAGTTAATGGGCCGACATCCATTTAGTGACCGGGTTTCCGGTCATAGGATGGCGGGTCGTTACAATCATGGAAGTAGACTCAACCTTTTCTGGGTCGATCCCTACTTTCTTGGAGGTCTTGAGCGGACAGACATTGATTGATGCCCCAGTATCCAACAGGATGGAGTCCAATGAGTGACTCATGAGTGTTGGGGTCAAGCATGAGGGAAGGGATTGGCATTCAGGGGGAGCTAGACTCTTATCTGTGAAGGATATGGTAGGTGTCTGGGTGACTGAGAGAATGGCATTGGTGACCCCCCTGATAGGAAGATCTTCATTGAGTGTAATGCGCTGGAGGAGATCTCCCTGTGTGTAGGAGATCTCCCAATCAACTCTAGGACTGGCATCTTAGCAGGAGTTTTCCCTAGATGCTGTAGGATGTCATACTTAGACAGATCTGAATCCTCTTGAGAGTCCAAGGGTTGACTTGTTGGGGGAATGATGCGATTTCCCAGTGTAACACCAATCGGACTGGGGTCTACTTCTTGATCTGATTTTAGTGGTTGAACTGGTGGTGAATTCATCAGGCAGAATTGGGTTACCGGACCTGGCTTTGGTGTTGGACACAAGATGGATGGAGGAGGTTCTCTGATTGAAATTGAAGGAACTTGGACCAGAGTAACTGGGTTGATGGCTGTTGGTTGTTCCCTAGGTCGTATCAAGACCAAAGGTTTGTCTTGGATGATAGTGGAGACTCCTTGCAACGGCTCTCTAGGTTTGGTCATCCTAGTGGGGCACTCACGCCTTATCCCAACCTCTTCATACTCCCAGTACTGTCCTCTGCGATCGACATTTGGTCCCAAATTTTTGACAAGGGTGCTTACCCTTTCTATTGAGCTAGATGGATCTTGAGCTACTTGATGAGAGGGCGGAGAGCCCTTGTCTTTCAAGGTTTCAGTAGCCTCTTTCATGTGCCCCCAATTGATCTTGGCGCTAGAGAAAGGAGGAACTGCTGAATATGGTTTCTGATTGGATTGGTTGTCTGATCTGGACATAGGACTGGGTGACCTAAAGGGTTGCCCTAAGGTACTCACCTGTTCATTGATTGTCACTCCCTCTATTGGTGGAGTCCTCTTACTTCTGTTCTGATTTTCAAAGAAGGATGGCAAAGTGGAACTCCAAATCTGAGATTGAACTACCTGAGCTCGATTATAAAGTTGTGCGAATGTGTGAAATTCGCTCAGCATGAGAATAGACCGAAGCTGCGGGATAGTGTTATTGACCAACATGGTGATAGCTTGAGATTCGGGGATTGCCACTTCTACCCTAGAGGCCATTGCCCTCCACCTATTGGCAAAATACGTGAACTCCTCTTCAGGCTTCATCTTCTCCATCACAAGATCAAACAAGGTGGGAGGCATGGTTGTCATATAACTAAACTGAGTGATGAATTTTTCGGAGACCATATCAAAATTGATTAGGTATGTGGCGGGTAAGGAAGAAAACCATCTTAAGGCCTCACCTTCTAAGGATTTCTGGAACAGATGGACAAGGAGGACTTTGTCGTAGAGCCATTGATGGGAATCCATGAGGAAACCTGACAGGTGGTCATGAGGGTCAGAGGTGCCATCATATTTTCTGTACTCGGGGGCTTTGAATCCCGGCGGAAAGTAGGCCGGAGGGAGCTTGCAATAGCTCGAGAGAGAGTGCGGTTGTTTCAGGGTAAGTTTCTCGGCCATGAACTTACGCACATAGGTTTCGACCTCACTTTTGTAAATGAATTCTTTCTGCTCGAGAGGAGGTGTAGTTGGAGGGACTGGAATCGGCATGACGGGTGGAGCAACTGGGGTAGGAGTTGGCTGATTGATGCGAGTCTGAGCTCTGTTGGGAGATCCTTGGAAGTGAGTTCTCCGAGGAGTGGCATCTTGAGTTTTGCCACCAGAGGCCAACCGGATGAGTTGATCAGGGGTGTACCGTGATAACACGGCAATAAGTTCCGGGTCCTCACTCGGGTTTCGGAGGGTTCTGTTGGACATTATAGGGTCACTTTCTGAAGAGGAAGATTCATCCAAGTATCTTTCCTTTAGTTCCTCTCTAGGTGTTTGGAACATGCCCATAAATGTTTGTTGTGGATCCTCTTTAGTCTCAAACAGAGGGTTGAGTGTGACACTGTTACCAAACTCATACATGTCATCACACACAGTGTTAACATACATTTAGTTCATTATGAAATACAAATCCTAAGAGATTTTATATTTCACTTGGAAGGTTAACTGCGTATTATGAGTGTTGGTTTCTAACAAAGCAAGTTCAAACCCTTAACGACCCTGGAATTTTTCTTTCAAAACATCTTCCACCAAGCTTTAATTAGGTGTCTTTAAATTTTGAAATAGTTTTCTCAGTGACACCTATAGGTGGATAATTGTGAACAGAAAGGCTCAATTAATTCCTCACATAACACCCGGGATCCTATTAGGTGGTTTAGGTACAACCTGCTCGGCGGCCAAGTGGGAATCCCTGGCTCGCGGAGACTGACGGAGGTTCCCAACAGAATAAGACTAGTCACACCCGAGTGGGAATCCTCAGGTGGAGAGTCAGATCCTGCGGGAGAGGTAACTAGAGATGTGATGCCGGCTCTTCCTTAAAAACCCCTGTGCGGATAGTACCCTTGAAGCAACCCACAATCCAGCAGACAGAAAAGACAAGAGAACAGTAATAAAAAAAAAGCAAACTAGAATGCGCAAATTTAATCAGAAATATAAAAAAAGGACACTAAAAAATAGGTAGCCAGAAAGGCCGGCGCCTGGACGGCAGGCTACCTGGCCGTCCTAGAGCCTGGACGGCCAAGCAGTCGGCCGTCCAGCCTGGACGGCCAGGTGCTTGGCCGTCCTGGGCTCTGGACGGCCGAGTGCTTGGCCGTCCGGGCTGGGCTGGACGGCCAGGCACTTGGCCGTCCGATCCACTGGACGGCCAGGTACTTGGCCGTCTGGTCTGGGCGGCCAAGCGCTTGGTCGTTCAGGATCCTGGGCGGCCAAGTGCTTGGCCGTCCACAGGAGCTCTTCTATTTTAAGTTGTCTTACCTGCGCGGCGAGCAAGAGAGTGTCCCACCGTGATCGCCAAAGGGCGGTAGGCGCCCGGAACGTCCCCCGCCGTGGCTGTGGGCTTTGGGCGAGGGGTTTCTCCGTTCGTCTCAGCGTTGTGGTGATTAAAGGGGGTTAGAAATTAGGATGTGATCGCCAGGAGCATTACCTTTAGGTCCCTGTGCTCCGCAGGAGTGTAGGAAGTGATCACGTTCTGAGGGAGCGGGAGATGGTGGATTCCCCTTCTCTTCCTCCAGCCGGCCAGAGGAGGAGAGCTCGGTAGTCCACGCGCAGAATCTGGTAAGAGCCCCTGAAAAGAGAAGACAAACAAAAAAAAGAAATAACTCGATTAGAACTGTGACATGTAGACTCCGTTCATGCAAACATAAAAATTAATTGGAATTGGAGGGAGACGCACCGGATGGGTGGTTGGGAGGGAAGGTGACCATATGTTATGGCCACCCAGCTCCCGTTTTTTTGTTTGGAACCTCTGGAGGTAAAGGGTGCTAAGTCATCCTAAGATGCATGCATGCAGATAAGTGCTCGTGTGTGAAAAGTGAAATTATGTGTTGAAAGTGGAAAGAAGAGTGAGAGAGGGAAATGTTACGGACTAGATGGAGATTGGAAATGTAATGAAGTGAGAAAGGTGAAAAGTAAAGATAAGGTTAGGAAGACAAGCCCATTTGGAGTGACGTTCTTCCTGAAACAGCCCTTTGACTCTTTGCCCGCTCGACTCCTCAAAGCCGACCCGCTCCAAGAAAGAAACTCCTTCTTCATCCCCTTTCCCAACCCCCTTGCTCGAGGGAACTTGGGGGGTTTAAATAGATGAAGGAAGAAATAGGGGTCTAAATCCCCGTAAATCAACCTTCAGCCAATAGGAAGCGGTCAAGGGTCAGAGGTAGTGCGCGCGACAGTGGCCGGAGTGGGGAGTGATCGGAGTAGTGGGGACGTGGGCGGCGAGTAGAGGAGATGGTGGGGAAGACGAGGTCAAGGTGGTAGTTAGGGGAGTGGACGGCCAACCAACATGCCTTCTAATCTTGTGGTGGAAGGCGCCCCGGTTGGCCTTCGAAGGGGGTGGAAGGCAAGGGGTGGCCTTCGAAGGGGGTTGAAGGCAAGGGGTGGCCTTCGAAGGAGGTGGAAGGCAAGGGGTGGCCTTCGAAGGGTGGTGGAAGGCGGGCTGGTTGGCCTTCCACGAAAAGGTGGTAAAAAGTGAAAAAGGAGGCCAAAAGGTGGAAGGCAAGGTAGCTGGCCTTCCAAGGGGGTAGAAGGCAGGGGGTGGCCTTCGAAGGGTGGTGGAAGGCAGGCTGGTTGGCCTTCCACGAAAAGGTGGTAAAAAGTGAAAAAGGAGGCCAAAAGGTAGAAGGCAAGGTAGCTGACCTTCCAAGGGGGTAGAAGGTAGGGGGTTGCCTTCGAAGGAGGTGGAAGGCAAGGAGGCTGGCCTTCCACGAAAAGGTGACTAGAGTCGGGATTTGGTTAATGGGCCTAGTTGTTAGTGGGCTGAGATGGCTAAAATGAGGGGATTTTGGTGATGAAGGGATAATGGTGGATGGGGCTTATGACCAAAAGGGTGGTCCAAAATCGGTATCTACAGTCGGGGCATACTCCGGAACAACGGCTGCTGGCGCGCAACCTAAAGCAGCACTCTCCTCGTTAAGCCTGCCTGGAACCCTCACCTGAAAATCGCAGGGGTGAGTCTCAACGAAAAGACTCAGTAGGGATCCTTCGATCCCCACCGCCCACTCACGCACCCACAGGTGCAGTAACACAGCTAAAGGTAAAGTATGCAAGTAAAGCAGTAATTACTACTCCTAAATCTCGATATAAATCACGTGCATTCGAAATGTAACATGCATATCTCTGAAACCATTCTACCAGGGAGCCTACAACCAACATCTCGGCAAAACACGCCAACCACACAACCGAAAGTGGGTAACACCGACCCACTGAGAGCAAACAGTAACCCCTCGGATAGCACGTTAGCTACTCTGGCTCAACTGGCTCAGGTGGTTACTCCTTCCCCCAGCATGAGTGACACTTCACAGGTACCTCTCCGACACTGGTACTAGCTAACCCCGGGGTTCACCAGGTGACCCTCTCTCACTAGGCGTCACCCCGCCACTACTCCCACCGGCGCTGTGTCCCACCCACACCGGCACAGGGTGACAAAGCGCTATAACTGTCACTCTAGGTCCACAGTCGCACGAAACATAGCATGGTGCGATTTCAAACATGCAATTAACCGAACTATCTAACAGTGTAAACACATATTAATAGCATGAATTAATGTGATTCTGTTTTGAATCGCGTCGCCCAAGGCCGACGCCATTCAAGCTCCCTAAACTGGTTCATGAAATCTCGGCCTCAGAACATGGCCTAAAAGGCGTCACCACAGGTAGCCACCTTTTGAAAAGGCGTCGATGTCCCTCGTCGCTTGATAGCGACAGAAGCAGGGACAGGCTACGGGGTGATTTTCAGTAAAACGCGTCGTTCACGCAAGTCGCCTTTTAAAAAGGCGTCGCTGTCCCTGGACGCTTGTCAGTCCAGAGACAGAGTTTGTTAATGGGGCTAAATCGCATCGTTGGTGAGCGACGCCTTTCTAAAAGGCGTCGCCGTACCTCGACGCCATTTAGTCCCAACAGACAGGTTCTCCCTTTTGCCTTCCCCAATCCATGAGGTGGGATTTCTCCCCCAAAACATACAAAAGCTACAAAACATGGAGGGGAAGGAGGAGAACCTAACTACCCATTAGCACACCCAATTTCTTATTTCATGTATTTAGCATTTTCACCCCAAAAGCACCCCTAAACATGCTTAAAAGCGGGAAAAACATACATACTTCAAAACGAGAAAACATGATTTTAAGATGAAACACCACGGGGATCGTCACCCTACCGGTTATTTGAACTCCTCCAGGCTCCAAGCCGCCAACCCGTCTCGCCCCACGCCGCCGTCAGTACCGCCGAGGACGTCGTTACTCTACCGGGACGTCGGTCGCTGTCCGGAGAGAAAACGCCGCGGAGGAGGTGGTGGTGGTAGTGGTGGGAGTTAGGAGGTCGATGGAGTGGAGGGAGAGATGAAATGGTGAGAGAAAGAGAAGGAGGGGGAGGTGGGATCGCCGGAGCCGCCGGGGAAGAGAGGAGAGAGAAGATGGAGGAGAAAATGAGGGAAAGGAAGGAGGGTTCGCGGGGTTAACCAGAAACTGAGTAAAACGCATCGTGTGGCACAGACACCTATCAGTTGACATGACGGGCCGTACTGACAGAGACTCTGAAACGCGTCGCCTATCAAAGATGCATTTCAGACGATAAGACCGGCGCCGTACACTGACAACCCAGGGTCGTATTCTAAATGACATTGTCCATCAAGGACGCCGTTCATACGACACGACAAGGGCCGTACTCTCGCGGCCCGAAGCCTGCCCACGTGGCGCCCACGTGGTACAACAGCAACCCAGCTAAATGGCGTCCACCCAGCAAGACGTCGTTCAAAAGGCGTCGTGCATCCTAGACGCCATTTAGGTGGCACTACCCTGACCCATCAGGGCCCAAACCAGGGGATCCAACCCAGATACTGACCCGATAACCGGATCCGAAACCTCAGTCCTTTCATTTTTTGATTGAGATCTCTGCCATATCTTTTGATGGCAGATCGTGTAACTTTTGGTTGCTACCATGATGTAATATTCTTAATTGCGCCAAATCTCTGACTGACAGACTTTTATTATAGCTACTTTGCTTTACACTCTTTCTCTTTGTGTATTAGAACTAAAAAGCTATTTAGTTTTATCAATTATCCTTTTATAGACTTCTGCAAAGCAACTAAAACAAGTCAAAGGAAAAGCCAGTTTCCCTTCTTGTGTTTAAAGAACTGTGCAGGATACTGAAAAGAGGTGAGCTATACACCCGAGGAAGTTTCCAAGGTCAAATTCAACTACCTCGAACAAAATTCCAAGGATACTCTCTCTCTCTCTCTCTCTCTCTCTCTCTCTCTCTCTGACTTGTTTGTGGGAAATTCGAACATTAGACTCAAGCGGGAATTCTGCATCTCGTTTTCGTTAGTCTAACGGATAGATCTTTGAAGACCTGTATAAATAGAAGATCTTTACTAGAGAGATGATATAGATACATGCACCAAGAATCAAAAATCCATTCCACTGAGCTCAAGTGATTTTGAGGGAGAGTTGTGCCTAAATGCCTAGCAAACAGCCTTGTGTGAAGATTTCAAGGGTCCTACTTCAACACTCTCTACATCAAGCTCTTCAACACTCTTTACTATTTCATTATTTGTTGTCTTGATCTGTGTTGTGTCCTTTGAGAAGAACACTTGACTGTTGAGAAATAGTCACTCTCATTTATTTTAGCTCATTGATTGCTCCTCTTCCTATGTGTAAAAGAGTAGACCTATTTGCGGACAGGTGGTTGCTTCCTTTTAGTGGACTAAAGGAAGACTACCTGAGGATGGATGTTGTAAGACCGGCAAGGGATCAGTACCTTGTGCTATTGTGAGACCAGTAAGGGGTCAGTACCTTGTGTATTATTTGACTAGCAAGGGGTCTATTCCTTATGGAGTAAAAATCCCAAGCAGTGTCTTGGGGACTAGATGTAGGTGTGGACAAGACCAAATTAGTATAAATTCTATGTGCAGTTAATTTGTGTGATTGCTTCCTTCTTCCCTCTTATTCTGTACACATTTAAGTTTTCACATATAAGTTGTTAGTCCTAGATTTTTTAATTACCCATTCAGCCCCTCTCTGGGTTAGTCTAGCCTTGGGCAACAATAAACACATGAAATATTGGATGCACATTTGCTAATGTAGGTGGTAATGCCAGCTTATATGTCATCTCGCCAACTCACTGTAGAATCTCGAACAACCCAATGAATCTTGGACTCAATTTGCCTTTCTTGCCACACCACATCACACTCTTAGTAGGAGATGTAACTGTTGGGTTTTCTCGGTTTCTCCGGATCGCTCACACAGCGGAAAACAAAAATACTTACAGCGATCCGTTCCCGTTTTGAAATCTAAAATACGATAATCGGATTATCGAAGATCTCATCGTGTGCGGATTCGAATCTGTAGTCGTTTGGTTCCGTCGGTGTGACACAGCAAGCCGCGCAAACGTCCGGCCTCTAGCGAAGTCCACGCGATCCTCCCCGCGACGGATATCCTCGAGTTCCTCGTTCTTCGCAGCCCACGAAACCTCCACCGGTCACCGCAATGATCGCCGCAACGCACGGACGATTTCCCGTCGAACGGGATTCGGAGAAGCGGCGGAGCAGATCTGGATCTACCTGGACGCCAGAGGAAGAACAGAAATTGAGGAGGGGCGGCTAGGGTTTAGCAGCAGCTTGGCCTGCTCAGCCCGTTCGCTATGTTTTATACTAACCGCGCGGTTTTTCATAAAAACCCTCGATTTGTATAAAACCCACTTATTTATCCATCGCCTTGAGAATCATTTGCGTATGACCCTCTAGGCCCAAGTACCAGTCCAGTTAATGGCCCAACAAGCCCAGTGACTCCTCACTGGCTTTATTAATTAATTAATAAGCCTGTATTAATCAATTAATCAATCGAATTGATGTCGCACATCAAATTCGACCGGGCCTCCGATCACGTTGGGTGCCAAGCAACACCGTGTGAACCCGGAAGGTATTTGGGGTTAAGTAACCCACTCTTGGAACCTTTCTGCCGACAGTTACCGCGTGGATATAATCCTTCATTCGTACAATGCTCTCGAGTCAACTCAGGGAATGGCGAGCTGTCAAACCCTAGCCGGTCGACTCACTTGGATTGGATGCCGCTGATGAATATCGAAAAACCCCTTTTCCGATATTATCGTCCGCCCTGGCCAGGAACTTTCGCGCATCCTTCCTAGAGCATTCTCTCTCTAAGTACCGAGAGCGAATGATTCCTTATTGACACACAATTCCCTTCGACGGTATTCCGCTGCACCCAATCCTTAGCGTATTAGAATCCCGTGGCTAGAGATTCGTAGACCAAAGTCAAAGTACATAAGTCCACCGCCAAGGTGTGTTTGGTGTCTCGGGTCCGAGGACCATCCACGCAACTGCGACAATAGAATCAAGCTGGTTGACAGTGAAGTACAATACCATCCAGCGACTCAGTCGGATCACTTCAGTGAACTCATTCTCCAATGAGCACCTACAGATTCGCCTTAGTGTCTCCACACAAATGACTTATGAGACCAGTCATCCTCATCATATGAGCAGGAGTAATCTGTACTAGTCTAACCGGATATCCGATGTCCTTCTCGGCTATCCTCCGACTATGAACGATTAAGAATATGTGTGTTTAAGTGATCAGTCTCATTAGTATGATCTCATCATAATCTGATCACCATAGCACATATTCACGGACTTCATTATGAAACGATAATTAACGCGGTTTACACATAATGAATATTATGCCATTTTATTAATAATGAACGAGATTTACATTGTTAGATTGGCTTGTAGGCCACTTAAACTAACAATCTCCCACTTGGACTAAAGCCAATCACCTTTATACAATAAGCCCGTAGACTCTAGGTGACGCTCAAACACAATTTGAGCCAACGGCTTTGTCAGTGGATCTGCTACATTGTCGACGGATGGAACTCTTTCCACTACTACATCTCCTCTGGATATGATTTCTCTGATAAGGTGAAAGCGCCTCAGAATATGCTTCGATTTCTGATGAGACCGTGGCTCTTTCGCTTGCGCAATCGCTCCATTGTTGTCGCACAACAGTGGAACAGGCTCAGAGATGCTGGGAACTACGCCGAGGTCGGTGATGAATTTCTTCAACCACACTGCTTCCTTGGCGGCTTCAGCTGCAGCGATGTACTCAGCTTCAGTCGTCGAATCTGCAGTGGTTACTTTCTTGGAACTCTTCCAGCATACTGCCCCTCCGTTCAATGTAAACATGAATCCAGATGTTGACTTGCTATCATCTGGATCTGACTGGAAACTCGAGTCAGTAAAGCCTCGCAGTTTTAAGTCACCTCCTCCATAGATAAGAAACATATCCTTAGTTATTCTCAAGTACTTAAGGATACATTTCACTGTCTTCCAGTGCTCTTCGCCTGGATCAGCCTGAAATCTGCTCGTAACACTTAGAGCAAATGCAACATTAGGCCGTGTACATAGCATGGCATACATGATAGATCCTATGGCAGAGGCATAGGGTATTCTATCCATGAATGCCCTCTCATTAGGAGTCTTAGGAGACTGCTCCTTTGAGAGATTGATTCCATGTCTCATCGGTATGAAACCTCTCTTGGAATTTTCCATGCCAAACCTTTTGACTATGGTATCTGTGTACAAGGATTGGGTCATTCCAAGCATCCTCTTTGATCTATCTCTATAGATCCGTATTCCCAATACGTAAGATGCTTCTCCCAAATCCTTCATGGAGAAGTTTTTCGACAGTCAGACCTTTACTGATGACATCATAGCTACATCATTCCCAATGAGTAGTATGTCATCTACGTAAAGAACTAGAAAAGTGACTGCACTCCCACTGGTCTTCTTGTACACACAAGGCTCATCTTCATTCTTAATGAAGTCATAAGACTTGATAGCCTCGTCAAATCTTATGTTCCAGCTTCGGGAGGCCTGCTTCAGTCCATAAATGGACCTCTGAAGCTTGCACACTTTATCTGGAGATTCTTTGGATGTGAAACCTTCTGGTTGTATCATATACACCTCCTCCTCAAGGTTACCATTGAGGAAGACAGTCTTCACATCCATCTGCCAGATTTCATAATCATAATATGCAGCAATGGCGAGCAGAACTCTGATCGACTTTATCATGGCAACTGGTGAGAAAGTCTCGTCATAGTCAATTCCTTGCCTTTGACGATATCCCTTTGCCACCAACCTTGCCTTATAAGTGTCGATTCGTCCATCAGCACCGATCTTTCTCTTAAAGATCCACTTGCAACCGATGGGTACAATACCCTCGGGCAAGTCCTCCAAGTTCCAAACTTGGTTGGTGTACATGGACTGGATTTCTGAGTTCATGGCTTCTCGCCATTTCCCGGCTTCTGGGCCTTCTATGGCTTCCTGGTAGGTTTTAGGATCATCATCCTCATTATATTGTACCTTAGACTCACCTTCAGCGATATGTCCTACATATCGTTCGGGTAGTCTAGGTACTCTACCAGATCTACGAGGCTCATCTGTGTGTACCTGAACAGATTCAGGAACTGATATCTCATTTGATGATAATGCAGCTGTTTGGAGATCTTGAACCTCTTCCAGTACTATTTTACTCCCACTGTCCTCCTGGAGAAGGTATTCCTCTTCCAGGAAGACAACTTTCCTGGCGACAAACACCTTTTGTTCACCAGGATGGAAAAAATAGTATCCAAAGGTTTCCTTTGGATATCCCACAAACATACATTTATCAGTTCGTGATTCCAGCTTGTCAGGATCATGCCTCTTTACATGAGCAAGACAACCCCAGACTTTAACATGTTTAAATTCTGGTTTCCTGCCTTTCCATATCTCATATGGAGTAGAGGCCACAGACTTGCTGGGTACTCTGTTCAGTAGGTATGCTGCTGACTCTAGAGCATACCCCCAGATGGACACTAGTAATCCCGAAAAGCTCATCATGGATCGCACCATGTCCAACAAGGTGCGATTCCTCCTTTCTGATACACCATTCATCTGTGGCGTATATGGAGGGGTCAGCTGAGAAAGGATACCATTATCCTTTAAGAATTGTGTGAAATTAGTACTCAAGTATTCTCCTCCTCGATCTGATCGAAGAGCTTTAATACTCTTTCCTAACTGCTTCTCCACTTCATTCTTGAACTCCTTGAACTTTTCAAATGCTTCCGACTTGTACTTCATTAAGTACACATAGCCGAATCTTGAGAAGTCATCGGTGAACGTGATGAAGTAAGAAAAGCCACCTTTGCCTTGGGTGGACATTGGACCACATACATCCGTATGTACTAGTTCCAGAATGTCCTTGGCACGTTCTCCATGTCCAACAAATGGAGATTTTACCATCTTTCCCATAAGGCAGGATTCGCATGTTGCAAACGATTCATAATCGAATGCTGTTAAGTAACCATGCTTGTGCAACTTTTGCAACCTGCTTTCGCCAATGTGCCCAAGTCTACAATGCCACATGTAGGCTTGGTTCACAAAATTCTTGCTCTTCTTAAGAGCATTATCAATTTGAAGATCGTAATAGGAAACATCTAATAGATATAGACCGTTGACTAAAGATGCCGAAGCTATTGATTTATTACCATAATAAATCGAACAACTTCTATTCTCAATTGTCAACCTATATCGTATCTTGTCCAAACAAGATATTGATATGATGTTCTTTATTATGCTAGGAACATAATAACAATCTTCGAATAGTAAGGTGTCTCCCGATGGAAGCCTGAGGTTTGCTGTCCCAACAGCAACCGCCGCAATTTTTGCGCCGTTTCCTAGCCTCAATTCCACCTCACCTTGTCTCAGCTTGCGCTTACTTGTCAGCATCTGCACATCATGACAGATATGAGAAGCACATCCGGTATCTAATACCCAAGATGTGGAATCTCTAACTGACAAGTTGATATCTATCATATAGATATCTGAAGCTTCAGACAACTTCACTCTTCCATGAGCTTTATCGTTAAGGAACTCCTTGCAGTTCCTCTTCCAGTGACCATACTGCTTATAATAGAAGCAGTCACCCTTCACTACTCTTTTACCTTTGTCCTTCGATCCTTTATCGTTAGCTGTCATCGCTGCTTCAGGGGCATCTAATGCCGATTCCGCAAGAGAATCAGCTCCAGGGACAAAGTCAATGCGCTCAGATCTGAAGACATTCTTCAGGCTTCTGAACCAATCTGAGTAGATCAGGTAAGTCAAAAGGGCATCAAGTATGACACGGAGTGGGTTATTCGACGACATAATTCCCTACAGGAGATAAGTAAAATCTATTTAGCAGATGTTCAATTATTAAAATTTAAAACAGGACATGGTCTTTTGTTCAAGTTTAACTCCCACTAATTTTCGACGGACTGTATAACCCTCAGTTATATAGAACGGGAGACGCTGACAGTCTCCTAGTGGGGATCAGAATCTCAATGACTTGTACTACAGCCTTGTGGATAGCACAACAAACTGTAATACAATCAAAGAGCACCCAACTCATGGGACTTGCAACTCCTTGCAATATCTGATCATGGCTTCGGTCCCCAGAGATTTAATGGCCTTGTGGATAGCACAACAAACCATTAATCCTGGTCTAAGCTAACCATCATTACACGACGAGCATAGATTTGCATGCAACCCTTGTGGATAGCACAACAAAGCTACATGGTTCCTCTACCCCGATCTATAGGCATCTAATGCCATAGCCACAGTTTCTCCTCCCAATTAAGCAGGCCTTGTGGATAGCACAACAAACATGCCTAAAGTGATTCGAATCCTATGACTATAACGATGGTGGACCACGCGGTAAATTCTCAACTACTCGCGTTACGGCTTAGAGTTTATCTGAGGGTATTTAGATAACTTTTATCTTGGTCTCTCCTAGGTGATAGTATAAATATATCATATATATTTACTAAATACTATAATCTGCTTTGGTTCATAATCAAAAGAAATCAATGCATCTCATACATGTCATTAGTGTGGTCATGGATAGCACAGCGGGTTTGACTGGAGCCAACAGTCAAACGCACACACAATCTAAGACAACAATTATATTAGATAACCTGCAAACACAGGCAAGAGATCTCCATCTTTTCGCCTTCCTGGTTGCAGTTGTGGATCGTCCTCGCTCTTTCCTCGGTTGCCTCGATCATATTACATTAATTCTAGAATTACAAGTAAATTGAAGAAGGCCTTATGGCGAGTACAAGAGAGAGAGGGAGGTAGAAATACATCGGAGTATGAGAGAGAGAGGTGCGCAGACCTCTATTTATTAATAATTAATAAACATCATACATCCACGATCCACACAAACCATTCATCACATGAATAATAAATTAAGTGCATATCCATGACCACGGTGTGTTTTAAACATCCCACACATGATTCAGCGCATCACATGGCTAAAACAAATGAGTTTTCAAAATTAGATAAATTTTAGCTTTCAAAAAGCTGGGATCCAATCAAAATTGACATTTGAATTTCGAAAACTCATTTTATTAACCTAACATGCAATTAAATCTAAATTTAAAAGCATCAAACACACATCACATGCGCACACACTCCGAATTAATAATTCCAGATTATTCCATGCATATTAGAACAATTCTAATAATCTAACACTTAGATTAAACCCATTAATAATCTAACAATTAGACTATTAACAACTAATCTAACTCTTAGACTGGTCCAACAAAATTAATCATTAACTTATCACATAAATTAATAATTAACTCTAATTTGTTATTAATTATCAATCTAACAATTAGACTAGATAATTAATAAGTGTTCACCACTAATTTAACCATTAAACTAATAATTAACACAAATTAACAGTTAAGCATTAATCTAACTCTTAGATTAGTGGATAAAATTAATTATTAGTTTAACTCTTTAAACTAATAACTAGTTACTCCTTATTAAACCTATTATATTAATTAATTAAAATTAATCATCAATTTAACAATTAAACTAACAATTAATTTCAATTAATTAATAACTACTAATTTAACATTTAAATTAGTATAATAAAATTAGTTATTAATTTAACATTTAAATTAATAACAAATTTAATCAATTAACATCTTCTTGTTAATTAAAATGATTCCAAAATCATTAATGGCTCAATTAAATGAAATTAGATAAAATATTAATTTCAAAAACACTTTGAAATTTTAATTTAAAAACTAATTAAAGTTTAATTGAGTCAATGAGGTTTAACAAGTAATCTAGGGGGTTTTAATGGGGAAAAAAAAAAATTGGCTCAGCCTTTGGGCTCGGGCCCTGGCCGAGCCAGGGCTCGGACCAGGCGCCACATTGGGCGCCTGGTGCGGGCCTGGTTCGACCAGGCCCTGGACCCGGTCCGGGCTGGTCCGACCGGCTCGGGACCGGGCCCCCACCGGCTCACCCCTCTCTTCCCTGCAACAGCTTGACGCACAGGAACCCTAGGTGTAGGTGGGTGGGCGGCTGGACAGCGCCGCCGCCAGCGAGCCCCAGGTGCCGCCGGCCCCGGCCGGTGTTGCCCCCGGCGCCGGCGATGTGCCCGGCGCCGGCAGGGCCGCCGTCGGCCTCCGATGGGGTGTAGATCAAGCCCATTAATTCCCTTAAAAACAGGTTTTACAGGTTTCAAAAAACTGATTTAGGGCTTGATTACGGAGCCCTCCAAGGCCACTCCGGCGCCAGCAAGGGTTCCCAATGGATAGTGGTGACTATCCTCTATGGATCCGGAGCCTCGGCCGGCCATCCCAACGCTTGGGAAGCCGATTGAAGCCGCCGAAAACACCCCGTTCATCGTCCCACGAAGAACTCCGAAAACCCCAAATAAAATCTGAAAAATCCCAGAAAAATAATCAAATTATTTGTGTTCATCTTATGAACACTATTCCGTCATTTTAATCGGATTAAACGCATGGAATAACTCAAGAAAATTTAATTTCGGAAACCGAAACGGGACGAGAAACAGTGGAACCTGGCTCTGATACCACTGTTGGGTTTTCTCAGTTTCTCCGGATCGCTCACGCAGCAGAAAACAAAAATATTTACAGCGATCCGTTCCCGTTTTGAACTCTAAAATACGATAATCGGATTATCGAAGATCTCACCGTGTGCGGATTCGAATCCACAGCCGTTTGGTTCCGTCGGTGTGACACCGCAAGCCGCGCAAACGCCCGGCCTCTAGCAAAGTCCACGCGATCCTCCCCGCGACGGATATCGTCGAGTTCCTCGTTCTTCGCAGCCCACGAAACCTCCGCCGGTCGCCGTAATGATCGCCGCAACGCACGGACGATTTCCCGTCGAACGGGATTCGGAGAAGCGGCGGAGCAGATCTGGATCTGCCTGGACGCCAGAGGAAGAACAGAAATTGAGGAGGGGCGGCTAGGGTTAGCAGCAGCTTGGCCTGCTTAGCCCGTTCGCTATGTTTTATACTAACCGCGCGGTTTTTCATAAAAACCCCCGGTTTGTATAAAACCCACTAATTTATCTATCGCCCTGAGAATCATTTGCGTGTGACCCTCTAGGCCCAAGTACCAGTCCAGTTAATGGCCCAACAAGCCCAGTGACTCCTCACTGGCTTTATTAATTAATTAATAAGCCTTTATTAATCAATTAATCAATCGAACTGATGTCGCACATCAAATTCGACCGGGCCTCCGATCACGTTGGGTGCCAAGCAACACCGTGTGAACCCGGAAGGTATTTGGGGTTAAGTAACCCACTCTTGGAACCTTTCCTCCGACAGTTACCGCGTGGATATAATCCTTCATTCGTACAATGCTCTCGAGTCAACTCAGGGAATGGCGAGCTGTCAAACCCTAGCCGGTTGACTCACTAGGATTGGATGCCGCTGATGAATATCGGAAAACTCCTTTCCCGATATTATCGTCCGCCCTGGCCAGGGACTTTCGCGCATCCTTCCTAGAGCATTCTCTCTCTAAGTACCGAGAGCGAATGATTCCTTATTGACACACAATTCCCTTCGACGGTATTCCGCTGCACCCAATCCTTAGCATATTAGAATCCCGTGGCTAGAGATTCGTAGACCAAGGTCAAAGTACAGAAGTCCACCGCCAAGGTGTCCTTGGTGTCTCAGGTCCGAAGACCATCCACGCAACTGCGACAATAGAATCAGGCTGGTTGACAGTGAGGTACAATACCATCCAGCGATTCAGTCGGATCATTTCAGTGAACTCATTCTCCAATGAGCACCTACAGATTCGCCTTAGTGTCTCCACACAAATGACTTATGAGACCAGTCATCCTCATCATATGAGCAGGAGTAATCTGTACTAGTCTAACCGGATATCCGATATCCTTCTCGGATATCCTCCGACTAGGAACGATTAAGAATATGTGTGTTTAAGTGATCAGTCTCATTAGTATGATCTCATCATAATCTGATCACCATAGCACATATTCACGGACTTCATTATGAAACGATAATTAACGCGATTTACACATAATGAATATTATGCCATTTTATTAATAATGAACGAGATTTACATTGTTAGATTGGCTTGTAGGCCACCTAAACTAACAGTAACACCCCAAATAATTAGTTAATTATTAATTAGGTTTTTAATATTAATCAAGGGGTTAATGGTCAGAAGTGTGATTCGAGTGATATGAAAATATTTGTCCATTTAATTGAATCTCATCATTTAGTCGAGTTTTGCTGATTATAGTAAACCACATAGAAATTAGTGTTTGAGTGATACTCAACCAACTGTAAGTTAGATGACTTTAAAAAAATTAGTTTTCTTAAATAAAAATGATAAGTGGTTATTAATCATATTATAATTGTGAGTTTAAAAATATTTAGAAGACGATGAGATTTAACTAGTGTCTTATTATTATTTTAATATTATTTAATGATATATTGTTAGTTACATATTTAAATTATTAAATTTATATATTTCTTTATTACATTGATTTATTGTGCATAATGGGTGCATAATGAGAATATTCTTAAATTTTAAGAGAATCTAAATTTTTGTGAGAGGATTAGATTAAGATAAGATTTGACTAAGATTAGAGGTTAGACCAAGTTTAATAGAGTAGTAGCATGGGACTTGGTGCATCCTTATCCTTTTCGCATATATAACCCACCTTTCTTTCCCCCTCGTCAAGTTGCATGCGTTGGATTTAAGAGTGAGAAAAGAAGGGGGCACCTGCTCTCTCTCTTGAAGATGAGGTGGCTCTAAGAGAAGTGGTAATCCATGTGTTCTTGGGCCACGCATGCGACCTCCATACCATTCTTGTTGTGCAAGAAGTTCTCTTCTACCTAAAAATCATCTCTTGAAGTCTTTCTTTACTAGATTCTTCCTGTGGTGTGTGGATTTCTTGGAGGAGATTGGAGTTTCTTCACATTTCTTGGATTTCCTAATAGCTAGGTTGGGTCTACAGCATTACATTAAAGTTTAGCTTAAGATTTTATAGTATATGATATTTATCTTCATACATCGTACAATGTCTGAATGGCCCTTTCTGACTGTCCATCGGTTTTAGGATGGTAAGCCGAGCTAAAGGCTAACTGCGTACCCAAGGCCTTCTGAAAACTCTTCTAGAACCTAGAAGTGAATCTCGGATCCCGATCTGACACGATGGACAAAGGCACCCCATGAAAAGAGATGATCCGGTCTACAAACAACTTATCCAACTTACCGACTGACCAGTCCTTTCTAATAGTTAGAAAGTGCGCAAACTTGGTCAATCGATCAACAATGACCCAGATTGCATCCCTCTTGCCGGGTGACATGGGCAATCCCATCACAAAGTCCATAGTCACGTGCTCCCATTTCCACTCCGTGATTGGTAACGACTGCAACAACCCTCCTGGTCTCTGGTGTTCTGCCTTAGCTTGCTGACAAGTCAGGCACCTTGCCAAATATTCAGCTACGTCCTTCTTCATACCAGGCCACCAAAAGTGCCTCCTCAAACAATGATACATCTTAGTCGTTCCTAGATGCACTGCATATCTAGAATGATGTGCCTCATCCAGGACACTCTTGCGCACCTCTTCCTCGACTGGAACATAAAGTCTGCCTCTAAATATGACCGTGCCATCATCCCACAGCTCTACTTCTAATATTCGGAGAATTTGTGGTAGCTTTGCATCCGCCCTCTGAGCCTCAATTACTGCATGGCATACCGTTGGCCTTACAGTCAAGCTAGACAACACGGCTCTATCGGCCTCTCGAGGAATCCTAAAGGAAGATTCCACAACCTGCTTATATAATCTCCATTCCTTAATCATAAGATGTGATACGACCATCTTCCGACTCAAGGCATCTGCCACCCAGTTTGCCTTGCCCTGATGATAAGAAAGGTCAAGATCATAGTCCTTCATAAACTCCATCCACCTTCGTTGCCTCAAATTTAGATACCTCTGAGTGAAAACATACTTCAGGCTCTTGTGATCAGTGAAGACCTGAAACTTCTCCCCATATAAGTAGTGCCGCCAGATCTTCAGAGCGAATACCACAGCCGCCAACTCTAAGTCATGAGTGGGATAGTTTTCCTCATGCTTCTTCAGCTGCCTAGAAGCATAGGCCACAACCTTACCATGCTGCATCAGAACCGCACCCAAACCTCAACGAGATGCATCGGAGTAAACCACGAATCCACCTGAACCTAATGGAAGTACCAGAACTGGAGCACAAGTGAGACGAGCCTTCAATTCAGCGAAACTCTGCTCGCACTCTTCGCTCTACACGAAAAGAACATCCTTATGAGTTAACCTTGACAAGGGGGTTGCTATCGAAGAAAAATCCTGGACAAACTGTCTGTAATATCCTGCTAATCACAGGAAACTCCTGATTTCAGTCATTGTTGTCGGTCTGCCCCAATCCATCACTGCCTCAATCTTAGCTAGATCCACTACAATGCCATCACCAGAAATGACATGCCCCAGGAAGTATACCGTATCTAGCCAGAATTCACACTTGCTAAACTTGGCATAGAGTTGGTGCTCTCTCAGAACCTGCAACACCACCTGAAGATGCGTGGCATGCTCTTCCTCAGAAGAAGAATATATCAAAATATCATATACAAACACTATCACAAACTGATCTAGGTAGGCCCTGAAGACCCGGTTCATCAAATCCAAAAAAGTCGCCGGAGCATTGGTTAAGCTGAAAGGCATAACCAAAAACTCATAATGCCCATATCGAGTCCTAAAAGCCGTCTTACTCGCATCAACCTCACGGATCCTCATCTGGTAGTACCCTGATCTCAAGTCAATCTTCGAGAATACCTTGGCAGACTGCAACTGATCCATGAAATCATCATTTCTCGGAAGTGGGTACTTGTTCTTTATAGTTACCTGGTTTAGTTATCTATAATCAATGCACAGCCTCAGAGAACCATCCTTCTTCCTAACAAACAGAACTGGAGCACCCCACGGAGAAGTACTGGGATGGATAAAACCCCTATCCAGCAATTCCTACAACTGTGCTTTCAACTCAACGAGTTCGGCCAGAGCCACCTGATACGGGGCCTTAGACAAGGGTGCCGTACCTGGTGCAAGCTCAATAGTGAACTCAACCTCCCACTGAGGAGGAAGGCCAGGCAACTCCTCAGGTAACACATCAACAAAATCACAGACTACAGGCATCTCCCAAGGACTTGATCCACTTCTAACACCAGCTACAACTACCGAGGCAAGGAAAGCCTCATAGCCACCAACAAGTAATCTCTAGGCCTTAAAAGTAGAAATAAGAATACTACGAGAAGAGAGCCTAATACCTTGGACATAGAAGGTCGGGATATCTGGAATGGAGAAATGCACCCTCTTCCTGTGGCAGTCCACCTCAGCATAATAAGCCTCCGACCAGTCCATACCCAAGATGACATCAAAGTCACAAATAGCAAGCACAACTAAGTGGGCAGGTAACTCATGACCCTCAATGGTTAAGGGAACCTCACTCAAACAGTTATAAGACAATATGAAATCCCCAGAAGGTGTTAGTTTTAGGTGGCCTACAAGTACAAGTCAATCTGACTATGTAAATCTCGTTCGTTTATTAAAAAAATGGCATAATATTCATTATGTGTAAATCGCATTAATTATCGTTTCATAATGAAGTCCGTGAATATGTGCTATAGTGATCAAATTATGATGAGATCATACTAATGAGACTGATCACTTAAACACACATATTCTTAATCGTTCATAGTCGGAGGATATCCGAGAAGGACATCGGATATCCAGTTAGACTAGTACAGATTACTCCTGCTCATATGAGAGGGTGATTGATCTCATAAGTCACTTGTGTGGAGACACTAAGGCGAATCTGTAGGTGCTCATTGGAGAATGAGTTCACTGAACTGATCCGACTGAATCGCTGGATGGTATTGTACCTCACTGTCAACCAGCTTGATTCTATTGTCGCAGTTGCATGGATGGTCCTCGGACCTGAGACACCAAGGACACCTTGTCGGTGGACTTCTGTGCTTTGACCTTGGTTTACGAATCTCTAGCCACGGGATTCTAATACGCCAAGGATTGGGTACATCGGAATACCGTCGAAGGGAATTGTGTGTTAATAAGGAATCATTCGCTTTCTGTACTTAGAGGGAGAATGCTCTAGGAAGGATGCACGGAAGTCCCTGGCCAGGGCGGACGATAATATCGGGAAAGGAGTTTTCCGATATTCATCAGTGGCATCCAATCCAAGTGAGTCGACCAGTTAGGGTTTGACAGCTCAGCATACCCTGAGTTGACTTGAGAGCATTGTACGAATGAAGTATTATATCAACGCGGTAACTGTCGGCGGAAAGGTTTCAAGAGTGGGTTACTTAACCCCAATACCTTCCGGTTCACGCGGTGTTGCTTGGCACCCAACGTGATCGGAGGCCCAGTCGAATTCGATGTACGACATCAATTCGATTGATTAATTAATTAATAAAGGGTTATTAATTGATTAATAAAGCCAGTGAGGAGTCACTGGGCTTGTTGGGCCATTAACTGGACTGGTACTTGGGCCTAGAGGGTCACACGCAAATGATTCTCAAGGCGATGGATAAATAAGTGGGTTTTATATAAACCGGGGGTTTTTATGAAAAACTGCGCGGTTAGTATAAAACATAGAGAACGGGCTGAGCAGGCCAAGCTGTTGCTAACCCTAGCCGCCCCTCCTCTGTTTGTCTCTCTCTCTGGTGTCCAGACAGATCCATATCTGCTCCCCCGCTTCTCCGAATCCCGTTCGACAGGAAATCGTCCGTGCGTTGCGGCGATCGTTGCGGCGACCGGCGGAGGTTTTGTGGGCTGCGAAGAACGAGGAACGTGAGGATATCCGTCGCGAGGAGGATTGCATGGACTTCGCTAGAGGCCGGGCGCTTGCGCAGCTTACGGTGTCGCACCGACGGAACCGAACGGTTGCGGATTCGAATCCGTACATGGTCAGAACTTCGATTATCTGATAATTGATTTTAGTTTTTCGAAACGGGAAAACGGATCGCTGTTTTATTTTATTTTCCGCTGCGTGAGCGATCCGGAGAAACCCGAGAAAACCCAACAGTGGTATCAGAGCCAGGTTCCACTTTTTCTCGTCCCGTTTCGATCTCTAAATTAATTTTTCATGAGTTATTCCATGCGTTTAATCCGATTAAAATGATGAAATAGTGTTCATAAGATGAACACAAATAATTAGATTATTTTTCTGTGATTTTTCGGATTTT
Source organism: Zantedeschia hybrid cultivar (assembly GCA_030544215.1). Classification (NCBI taxonomy): domain Eukaryota; kingdom Viridiplantae; phylum Streptophyta; class Magnoliopsida; order Alismatales; family Araceae; genus Zantedeschia; species Zantedeschia hybrid cultivar. Next base: position 52,380,884 of record JARZZO010000009.1, read on the forward strand.
ATTTGGGGTGTTTCGATGTTCTTCATGAGATGATGAACCGGGGCTTTCGGCGGCCTCGTACATGCCTCCCAAGCGTTGGGATGGCGGGCCAGATCTCTCGATCTCTTGGTGATAGTCACCACTACCCACCGGGCATGATAGCCAGCGCCAGGGTGGCCTTGAAGAGCTGCAAAATCGAGCCCAAAGTTGGTCTTAAAACCTGAAAAATCATATTTTTGGAATTTTTTTGGGGGTTCGGCCGGCTGTTGTTTTGGCAACCGCCGGCGGCCCTGCCGACGCCGGGCACGTCGCCGGCGCCAGGGGCACCGCCGACCGGGGCCTGTGCCGCCGGGGGGCATAGCCGCCGGCACCCAGCCCTTGCAACCGTCGGCGACCTGCAACCTGTAAAAGGGGCTCGGTTAGGGTTTGCAGGGAAGGGGAAAGGAGGGTGAACCGGCCGGTCTCGAGCCAGTCTAACCGGCTGGGCCAGGCCGGGCTCCTGGCTTGGCCGGGCTTGACCAGGTAGGGCCTAGCCACGAGCCAGGGTTCGACCCTGGTTCGAACCAGGCCAAGCCACTGGCTCAAACTAGGTTCCCTAAATGGGCTGGGCCCATTTTCATTCTTTATCCCTTTAACCCCTATTTAACCCCAATGGCCCATTTAATAAATGAAGTCTGGATTTTAATTTAAGTTTAAAATATGGTTTTAAAATTTATATTATTATCCAGTTTTATTTATTTGGGCATAATAATATTATATCATGTTAATTAACAATTAGCTCTAATCAATTAAAGTTGATTGTTAGATTAAATGTTAATCCAATAATTAATTTTGATTTAACTAATTTAAATGTTAAATTAGTTATTAATAGTTATTAGTCTAATTGTTAGATTATTAACTATTATCTCAGCTAATTGTTAATTAATGTTGGAGTTAGTTATTAATTTAATTGTTAAATTAATAATTAACTTAAATGACTAATTTAAATGTTAAATTAGTAGTTTTTAAGTAATTATTGTTAGTCATTAATTTAATAGTTAAATTAATGATAACTTTAATTATCTAATCTAAGAGTTAGATTAACTGATTATTAATTAGTTAGTGTTAATTATTAGTTTAAGAGTTAAATTAATAATTAACATTAATTGGCTAATCTAAGTGTTAGATTAGTAGTTAATAATTAATTATGGTTGATTATTAATTTAAGTATTAAATTATTAATTAACTTTGTTGGATTAATCTAAGAGTTAGATTAGTCTTTAAATAGTCTAATTGTTAGATTATTAATAGGGTTTAATCTAAGTGTTAGATGATTAGAAATGTTCTAATTTGCATGGAATAATATGGAATTATTAATTTGGAGTGTGTACGCATGTGATGTGTGTTTATTGCTTTTAAATTTGATTTAATTACATGTTAAGTTAATTAAAAGTGTTTTCGAAATTCAAATACCAATTTTCATTGGATCCCAGCTTTTTGAAAGCCAAAGTTATCTATTTTTTAAAACTCTTTTATTTTAGCCTTGTGATACGCTGAATCATGTGTGGGATGTTTAAAACACACCGTGGTCATGGATATGCACTTATTTAATTGTTCATGTGATGAATGATGTGTTTGTGTAGTTCGTGGATGAATGATGGATGTTTATTAATTGTTAATAAATAGAGATATGCGTATCTCTCCCTCTCTCATACTCCGATGTACTTCTACCTTCCTCTCTCTTGTACTCGCCATAAGGCCTTCATTGATAGAATTGGGTGGCCTTAAAGCCAATCATTGTACATTCTAGTTCAGATTATTAATAAAGGCAATCATTTCTTCATTTATAGTTCTTGCAAATTAACTATCGTAATGAAGGTCTCCGTAGACAAATGTATGGGATATTGAATCATAATGAGATCATGATAGTGAGATCAATATCCTCAGTCACTTGTCTTAAACAGTTCTCGATCATACGATATTTGAGATGGACATTAAATATCCGATAAGATCGACACAAGTTATGTCTGCTCATGTGATGAGGGTGAATGATCTCACATTCACTCGTGTGGTGACACTAAGACAAACTTGTGGGTGCTCATTAGAGAATGAGTTTACTGAACAGACCCAAATAAGAATTCCTGGATGGTAATTATACCTATTAGTTAACCAGAGAATTCAATCGTTGCAGTAGCACAGTTGGTCCTTTGACTTGAGTCACCAATGATACCTTGTTTGTGGACCATTGTATCTTGATTCTTTGACTTGTGGACTTTAACCATTAAGCCCACGATAGTCGGTCTCTCAGATACAGTGGAAAGTTTGCGAAGGTAATTGAGTGAACAACAAGGAATCACTCACTCTTAGTATAAGACTGGAGAGAGAATGTCCTATGGATGTGTACACATAAATCCCTGGCCAGGGTCAAATGAAAGAGATGTCTTTCTAGAAATTAACTAAGTACTGGAATCCATCTAGATAATGCAATAGAGGGTTTGACTATAAAACCATACCCTTGCGTTATCGGGACATTGGCTGAGTGAAGGATTTTATCTGTGCGGTATCTGCAGACGGAAAGGCTCAATTAAAGGGAACAGTATCCCTTATATCTTCTGGGATGATGAGGTAGTGTTTGGTGCTGTTCATGATCAGAAGGCCAAGTGAATTAATCATCAGATGATAATCCACTTGTTTGTTAAATTAATCATTTAACATATGATGTTTAAATATTAATTAATAAATATTAAACTATAGAATTAGATCTAAGTTTAATGGGGCTGAAACCGAATTGATATATGGGCCTAGAGGGTCACACACATAAGAGTTCTCGTCAGACGGTGCGAGACGTTAAATTTCATGCTTATCTGGGTTTTTATGAAAAGCCGCAGGATAAACATGAAGATTTAATGGAGATTTATCCAAGGCCAAACTCTTGGATAATTATGAGGATTAATCCTTGTGCTTATCCTTATTTCTATATAAGGAGGCCAAGGGGGAGGGGTAAAAAGTTGGTTGGACGAATTTTTACTCCCCAAGATTCTCTATCTCCTCTCTCTCTCTCCTTCTCTCTCTCTTGGAGTAGATCTGTCTCTCTCCGCGCATGGTGGATTTGAGATCTGGTCGGAGCACTCAAGTCGAGAAGGAAATCGCGTCTGCAGCGGGAGCTCGTGTGGATACTTCTAGAGATCGTGCGCGTGCGCGATTACTGAGTCGGAATCATCCACGGGAGATTCGAAACCCCGCAAAGGTAAAGAACCGTTCTTCCCGCGTTTATTTTATTGTCTGTTTTACGATCCCAGCAACCGATACAAAGGAATCGATTTTATTCTCCGCTGCGTTCTAGGCGATTCCTTACATTCATCAATTTACTTGTAATTTTAGAATTACTATAATCTGATCGAGGCAACCGAAGAAGGAGCGAGGACGATCCACAGCTGCAACCAGGAAGGCGAAAAGATGAAGATCTTTTGCCTATGTGTTTGCAGGTTTATCTAATGTAAATGTTATATTAGATTGTGTGTGCGTTTGACTGTTGGCTCCAGTCAAACCCACTGTACTATCTATGACCACACTAATGACATGTATGAGATGCATTGTTTTCTTTTGATTATGAATCAAAGCAGGTTATAGTATTTAGTAAATATATACGATGTATTTATATACTATCACCTAGGAGAGGCCAAAATAAAAGTTATCTAAATACCCTCAGATAAACTCTAAGCCGTAACGTGAGTATTTAAGAACTTACCGCGTGGTCCACCATCATTATAGTCATAGGATTCGAATCACTTTAGGCAGGTTTGTTGTGCTATCCACAAGGCCTGCTTAATTGGGAGGAGAAATTGTGGCTATGGCATTAGATGCCTATATGATCGGGGTAGAGGAACCATGTAGCTTTGTTGTGCTATCCACAAGGGCTGCATGCAAATCTATGCTCATCGCATAACGATGGTTAGCTTAGACCAAAATTAGTGGTTTGTTGTGCTATCCACAAGGCCAGTAAATCTCTGGGGACTGAAGCCATGATCAGATATTGCAAGGAGTTGCAAGTCCCATGAGTTGGGTGCTCTTTGATTGTATTACAGTTTGTTGTGCTATCCACAAGGCTGTAGTGCAAGTCATTGAGATTCTGATCCCCACTAGGAGACTGCCGGCGTCTCCCGTTCTGTATAACTGAGGGTTATACAGTCCGTCGACAATTAGTGGGAGTTAAACTTGAACAAAAGACCTTGTCTTGTTTTAAATTTTAATAATTGAACATCTGCTAAATAGATTGTACTTATCTCCTGTAGGGAACTATGTCGTTGAATAACCCACTCCGTGGCATACTTGATGCCCTTTTGACTTACCTGATCTACTCAGATTGGTTCATAAATCTGAAGAATGTCTTCAGATCTGAGCACAATAACTTTGTCCCTGGAGCTGATCCTCTTGCTGAATCGGCAATGGATGCCCCTAAAGCAGAGATGATAGCTAACGATAAAAGATCGAAGGACAAAGGCAAAAGAGTAGTAAAGGGTGACTGCTTTTACTATAAGCAGTATGGTCACTGGAAGAGGAACTGCAAGGAGTTCCTCAACGATGAAGCTTCAAATATCTATATGATAGATATCAACTTATCAGTTAGAGATTCCACATCTTGGGTATTTTAGATACCGGATGTGCTTCTCATATCTGCCATGATGTGTAGATGCTGACAAGTAAGCGCAAGCTGAGACAAGGTGAGGTGGAATTGAGGCTAGGAAACGGCGCAAAAGTTGCGGCGATTGCTGTTGGGACAGCAAACCTCAGGCTTCCATCAGGAGACGCCTTACTACTAGAAGATTGTTATTATGTTCCTATCATAATAAAGAACATCATATCAATATCTTATTTGAACAAGATAGGATATAGGTTGACTATTGAGAATAGAAGTTGTCTTATTTATTATGGTAATAAATCAATAGCTTCAGCATCTTTAGTCAACGGTCTATATCTATTAGATGTTTCTTATTACAATCTTCAAATTGATAATGCTCTTAGGAAGAGCAAGAATTGTGTGAACCAGGCCTACATGTGGCATTGTAGACTTGGGCACGTTGGCGAAAGCAGGTTGCAAAAGTTGCACAAGCATGGTTACTTAACTGCATTCGATTATGAATCGTTTGCAACATGTGAATCCTGCCTTATGGGAAAGATGGCAAAATCTCCATTTACTAGACATGGAGAATGTGCCAAGGACATTTTGGAACTAATACATTGGGATGTATGTGGTCCCATGTCTACCCAAGCCAAAGGTGGCTTTTCTTACTTCATCACGTTCACCGATGACTTCTCAAGATTCGACTATGTGTACTTAATGAAGTACAAGTCGGAAGCACTTGAGAAGTTCAAGGAGTTCAAGAATGAGGTAGAGATGCAGTTAGGAAAGAGTATTAAAGCTCTTCGATCAGATCGAGGAGGAAAATACTTGAGTACTAATTTCACACAATTCTTAAAGGATAATGGTATCCTTTCTCAGCTAACCCCTCCATATACACCACAGATGAATGATGTATCGGAAAGGAGGAATCGCACCTTGTTGGACATGCTGCGATCCATAATGAGCTTTTCGGGATTACGAGTGTCCCTTTGGGGGTATGCTCTGGAGTCAGCAGCATACCTACTGAACAGAGTACCCAGCAAGTCTGTGGCCTCTACTCCATATGAGATATAGAAAGGCAAGAAACCATAATTTAAACATGTTAAAGTCTGGAGTTGTCCTGCTCATGTAAAGAGGCATGATCTAGACAAGCTGGAATCACGAACTGATAAATGTAGTTTTGTGGGATATCCAAAGGAAACCTTTGGATACTATTTTTACCATCCTGGTGAACAAAAGGTGTTTGTCGCTAGGAAAGCTGTATTCCTGGAAGAGAAATACCTTCTCCAGGAGGACAGTGGGAGTAAAATAGTACTGGAAGAGGTTCCAGATCCCCAAATAGATGCATTATCATCAGATGAGATATCAGTTCCTGAATCTGTTCAGGTACACACAGATGAGCCTCGTAGATCTGGTAGAGTACCTAGACTACCCGAACGATATGTGGGACATATTGCTGAAGGTAAGTCTAAAGTACAATATAATGAGGATGATGATCCTAAAACCTACCAGGAGGCCATAGAAGGCCCAAAAGCCGAGAAATGGAGAGAAGCCATGAACTCAGAAATCCAGTCTATGTACACCAACCAAGTCTGGAACTTGGAGGACTTGCGCGAGGGTATTGTACCCATCGGTTGCAAGTGGATCTTTAAGAGAAAGATCGGTGCTGATGGATGGATCGACACTTATAAAGCAAGGTTGGTGGCAAAGGGATATCGTCAAAGGCAAGGAATTGACTATGACGATACTTTCTCACCAGTTGCCATGATAAAGTCGATTAGAGTTCTACTCGCCATTGCTGCACATTTTGATTATGAAATCTAGCAGATGGATGTGAAGACTGCCTTCCTCAATGGTAACCTTGAGGAAGAGGTGTATATGAAACAACCAGAAGGTTTTACATCCAAATAATCTCCAGATAAAGTGTGCAAGTTTCAGAAGTCCATTTATGGACTAAAGCAGGCTTCCCGGAGCTGGAACATAAGATTTGATGAGGCTGTCAAGTCTTATGACTTCATTAAGAATGAAGATAAGCCTTGTGTGTAGAAGAAAACCAGTGGGAGTGCAGTCACTTTTCTAATTCTTTACGTAGATGACATACTACTCATTGGGAATGATGTAGCTATGATGTCATCAGTAAAGATCTGGCTGTCGAAAAACTTCTCCATGAAGGATTTGGGAGAAGCATCCTACGTGTTGGGAATACGGATCTATAGAGATAGATCAAAGAGGATGCTTGGAATGACCCAATCCTTGTACATAGATACCATAGTCAAAAGGTTTGGCATGGAAAATTCCAAGAGAGGTCTCATACCGATGAGACATAGAATTAGTCTCTCAAAGGAACAGTCTCCTAAGACTCCAGATGAGAGGGCATTCATGGATAGAATACCCTATGCCTCTGCCAAAGGATCTATCATGTATGCCATGCTATGTATACGGCCTGATGTTACATTTGCTCTAAGTGTTACGAGCAGATTGCAGGCTGATCCAGGCGAAGAGCACTGGAAGGCAGTGAAATGTATCCTTAAGTACTTGACAAGAACTAAGGATATGTTTCTTGTCTATGGAGGAGGTGACTTGAAACTGCGAGGTTTTACTAACTCGAGTTTCCAGTCGGATCCAGATGATAGCAAGTCTACATCTGGATTTGTGTTTACATTGAACGGAGGCGCAGTGTGCTGGAAGAGTTCCAAGCAAGTAACTACTGCAGATTCGACGATTGAAGCTGAGTACATTGCTGCAGCTGAAGCCGCCAAGGAAGCAGTGTGGTTGAAGAAATTCATCGCCGACCTCGGCGAAGTTCCCAGCATCTCTGAGCCTATTCCACTATTGTGCGACAACAATGGAGCGATTGCCAAGCGAAAGAGCCACGGTCTCATCAGAAATCGAAGCATATTCTGAGGCGCTTTCACCTTATCAGAGAGATCATATCCAGAGGAGATGTAGTAGTGGAAAAAGTTCCACCCGTCGACAATGTAGCAGATCCACAGACAAAGCCGTTGGCTCAAATTGTGTTGAGCGTCACCTAGAGTCTATAGGCTTATTGTATAAAGGTGATTGGCTTTAGTCCAAGTGGGAGATTGTTAGTTTTAGGTGGCCTACAAGCTAATATGACTATGTAAATCTCGTTCATTTATTAATAAAATGACATAATATTCATTATGTGTAAATCGCATTAATTATCGTTTCATAATGCAGTCCGTGAATATGTGCTATAGTGATCAGATTATGATGAGATCATACTAATGAGACTGATCACTTAAACACACATATTCTTAATCGTTCATAGTCTGAGGATATCCGAGAAGGACATCAGATATCCGGTTAGACTAGTACAGATTACTCCTGCTCATATAATGAGGGTGACTGATCTCATAAGTCACTTGTGTGGAGACACTAAGGCGAATCTGTAGGTGCTCATTGGAGAATGAGTTCACTGAACTGATCCGACTGAATCGCTGGATGGTATTGTACCTCACTGTCAACCAGCTTGATTCTATTGTCGTAGTTGCATGGATGCCCATCGGACCTGAGGCACCAAGGACACCTTGTCGGTGGATTTCTGTGCTTTGACCTTGGTTTACGAATCTCTAGTCACGGGATTCTAATACGCCAAGGATTGGGTACAGCGGAATACCGTCGAAGGGAATTGTGTGTCAATAAGGAATCATTCGCTCTCGGTACTTAGAGGGAGAATGCTCTAGGAAGGATGTGCGGAAGTCCCTGGCCAGGGCTGTAAGGACTCGTCAAGAACGCAGCGGAAAATAAAATCGATTCCATTGTATCGGTTGTTGGGATCGTAAAACGGACATTAAAATAAACGCAGGAAGAACGGTTCTTCACCTTTACTGGGTTTTGAATCTCCCGTAGATGATGCCGACTCGGTAATCGCGCACGCGCACGATCTCTAGAGGTATCCAAACGAATTCCCGCAGCAGACGCGATTTCCTCCTCGATCTGAGTGCTCCGACCATATCTCAAATCCACCATGCGGGGAGAGAGACAGATCTACTCCAAGAGAGAGAGAAGGAGAGAGAGAGAGGAGAAAGAGAATCTGGGGTGAGTAATTCGTCCAACCAACTTCTTACCCCTCCCCCTTGGCCCTCTTTATATAGAAATAAGGATAAGCACAAAGATTAATCCTCATGATTATCCAAGAGTTTGGCCTTGGATAATTCTCCATTAAATCTTCATGTTTATCCTGCGGCTTTTCATAAAAACCCAGATAAGCATGAAATTTAACGTCTCTCACCGTCTGACGAGAACTCTTATGTGTGTGACCCTCTAGGCCCATATATCAGTCCGGTTGCAGGCCCATTAAACTTAGAACTATTTCTTGAGTTTAATATTTATTAATTAACATTTAAACATCATGTGTTAAATGATTAATTTAATAAACAAGTGAATTATCATCCGATGATTAATTCACTTGGCCTTCTGATCATGAACAACACCAAACACTACCTCATGATCCCAGAAGATATAAGGGATACTGTTTCCCTTTAATTGAACCTTTTTGTCTGCAGATACCGCACAGATATAATTCTTCACTCATGCAATGTCCCAAAAACGCAAGGGTATGGTTTTATAGTCAAACCCTCTATCGCATTATCCAGATGGATTCCAGTACTCAGTTAATATCTAGAAAGACATCTCTTTCATTTGACCCTGGCCGGGGATTTCTATGTACACATCCATAGGACATTCTCTCTCCAGTCTTATACCAAGAGTGAGTGATCCCTTGTTGTTCACTCAATTACCTTCGCAAACTTTCCGCTGTATCTGAAAGACCGATTATGGTGGACTTAAAGGTTAAAGTCCACAAGTCAGAGAATCAAGATACAATGGTCCACAAACAAGGTATCATTGGTGACTCAGGTCAAAGGACCAACTGTGCTACTGCAACGATTGAATTCCCTGGTTGACTAATAGGTATAATTACCATCTATAAATTCTTATTTGGGTATGTTCAGTGAACTCATTCTCTAATGAGCACCCACTTGTTTGTCTTAGTGTCACCACACGAGTGAATGTGAGATCATTCACCCTCATCACATGAGCAGACATAACTTGTGTCGATCTTATCGGATATTTAATGTCCATCTCAAATATCCTATGATCGAGAACTGTTTAAGACAATTGACTGAGGATATTGATCTCACTATCATGATCTCATCATGATTCAATATCCCATACATTTGTCTATGGACCTTTATTACGATAGTTAATTTGCGAGAAATATAAATGAAGAAATGATTGCCTTTATTAATAATTTGAACTAGAATGTACAATGATTGGTTTTGAGGCCACCCAATTCTAACATTCTCCCACTTGGACTATAGCCAATCACCCATGTGTCTAAGTCCCATAGACTTAAGGTGACGTTCTAAATTGTTTTGAGACAATGGCTTAGTCAAGGGATCTGCTACATTATCTTTAGATGAGACTTTCTCAACTACTATATCTCCTCGGACGATGATCTCACGAATCAGATGAAATCGTCTCAGAATGTGCTTTGACTTCTGATGTAATCTTGGCTCCTTCGCTTGAGCTATTGCCCCATTGTTGTCACACAATAATGGAACATGATCTGAAATGCTTGGAACTACTCCAAGTGCCGAGATGAACTTCTTCATCCAAACCACCTCCTTGGCCGCTTCAGCTGCAGCAATGTATTCTGTTTCGGTCGTCGAATCTGCAGTTGTTTCTTGTTTGGAACTTTTCCAACTTACTGCACCTCCATTTAACATGAACACAAATCCAGACATGGATTTGCTATCATCCATATCCGACTGGAAACTCGAGTCAGTAAACCCTCGAAGTTCCAAGTCGTTTCCTCCATAAACGAGAAATAGATCCTTAGTCCTTCTCAAGTATCTAAGGATGCATTTCACCGCCTTCCAGTGTTCCTCACCTGGATCAGCCTGATATCTACTAGTGACACTTAGTGGGTGTGCCACATCAAGCCTAGTACATAGCATTGCATACATGATAGATCCTATTGCCGAGGCATAAGGAACTCTATCCATGTATGCTCTCTCTTCAGATGTCTTGGGAGACATTTCTTTAGAGAGATAAATTCCATGCCTCATTGGAACGAGGCCTCTCTTGGAATTTTCCATGCCAAACCTTTTGACTATGATATCTATGTACATAGATTGGGATAAGCCAAGCATCCTTTTGGACCTATCTCTATAGATCCTTATTCCCAAATATAGGATGCTTCTCTCAAATCTTTCATGGAGAAGTTTTTGGATAACCAAGTCTTTACTGATGACAACATTCCTACATCATTCCCAATGAGTAGAATGTCATCAACGTAAAGTACCAAAAAGGTAACTGTGCTCCCACTAGCCTTTTTGTATACACAAGGTTCATCTTCATTCTTAATGAAGTCATAAGATTTGATTGCTTCATCAAATCTTAAGTTCTAAGTTCGGGATGCCTGCTTTAATCCATAGATGGATCTTTGCAGCTTGCATACCTTGCTTGAATGCTCTTTGGAAGTGAATCCTTCAGATTGTATCATATACACCTCTTCTTGAAGGTTCCCGTTAAGGAATGCTGTTTTCACATCCATTTGCCATATTTCATAATCATAGAATGCAGCGATAGCAAGAAGTATTCTGATTGACTTAATCATGGCAACTGGAGAAAAGGTTTCGTCATAGTCAATGCCTTGCCTTTGACGATATCCTTTTGCTACCAGCCTTGCCTTGTATGTGTCAATCTGTCCATCTGCCCCGATCTTTCTTTTAAAGATCCATTTACTGCCAATAGGTACTATACCTTCTGGCAGATCAACCAGGTTCCAAACTTGGTTGGCATACATAAACTGAATTTCAGAATTCATTGCCTCTTGCCATTTTTCTGATTCTTGACTATTTATGGCTTCTTGGTAGGTTTGAGGATCATCATCCTCATTTAAGTGCACTTTTGGTTTGCCATCATCGATATGTTCAACATATCTTTCAGGCTGCTTAGGCACTCTACCTGATCTGCGAACCTTTTGTTTATCATCTTGAACAAGTTCTTGAGTCAATGGTTCAGTCGATGAACTAGTGTTGATTTGTGAGTCTGTAATTTCTTCCAATTCTATCTTGCTCCCAGTGTCTTCTTTTGAAAGATATTCTTTTTCTAAAAAGACAGCTCTTTTTGTGACAAACACCCTTTGATCACTGGGCTGATAGAAGTAATATCCAAAAGTCTCTTTTGGATATCCCACAAATATATATTTCTCTGTCCTGGAATCCAGTTTGTCTGGATCATGTCTTTTGACATGTGCAGGACATCCCCAGACTCTAAGATGCTTAAAGTCTGGTTTCTTTCCTTTCCATATCTCATATGGAGTGGAAGATACTGACTTACTGGGAACTTTGTTCAACAGATATGCAGCAGTCAACAGTGCATATCCCCATAAAGAGATTGGAAGTTTGGCATAACTCATCATTGATCGTACCATATCTAATAGAGTACGATTTATTCTTTCCAATACACCATTTAATTGTGGTGTATAGGGAGGAGTCCACTGAGACAAAATACCATTATTCTTAAGATATTCTGTGAATTCTGTACTTAAGTATTCACCCCCTCGATCTGATCGAAGAGTTTTGATACTCTTTCCAGTCTGGTTCTCAACTTCATTTTTAAACTCTTTAAATTTCTCAAAGACTTCTGACTTATATTTCATTAAATATATGTAGCCATATATAATGACCCGCCACCCTATAATTGAAAATCCGATTACTAAATGGGTATCGGATCATTATCTACGGGTTCACACCCAGATCTCATACGACATGTCTGGAGAAGTAAGCGTTAAACAAGGCTAAATATAACAATCTCACAGACTTCAAGGAAAGTACAGGTGCGCAGGAAGGAAATTAATAATGTTCGTATACAGTCCAATAATAATTATATGTCAGGAATCGGCAAGAACGCAGCGGAGAATATAATGATTCCTATTTATCGGCTGCTAGGATCGTAAAACGGACATTAAAATAAACGCGGGAAGAACGATTCTTCACCTTTACGGGGATTCGAATTTCCCGTGGATGATTCCGACTCCGTAATCGTGCATGCGCACGATCTCTAGAGGTATCCACACGAGCTCCCGCTGCAGACGTGATTTCCCCCTCGACTTGAGTGCTCCGACCAGATCTCAAATCCACCATGCGCGGAGAGAGACAGATCTACTCCAAGAGAGAGAGAAGGAGAGAGAGAGAGGAGAAAGAGAATCTGGGATGTAAAATTCATCCAACCAACTTTTTTTTTTTTTTTTTTACCCCTCCCCCTTAGCCCTCCTTATATAGAAATAAGGATAAGCACAAGGATTAATCCTCATGATTATCCAAGAGTTTGGCCTTAGATAATTCTCCATTAAATCTTCATGTTTATCCTGCGGCTTTTTATAAAAACCCAGATAAGCATGAAATTTAACGTATCTCACCGTCTGACGAGAACTCTTATGTGTGTGACCCTCTAGGCCCATATATCAGTCCAGTTGCAGGCCCATTAAACTTAGAACTGTTTCTTGAGTTTAATATTTATTAATTAACATTTAAACATCATATGTTAAATGATTAATTTAATAAACAAGTGAATTATCATCCGATGATTAATTCACTTAGCCTTCTGATCATGAACAGCACCAAACACTACCTCAGGATCCCAGAAGATATAAGGGATATTGTGTCCTTTAATTAAACCTTTCCGTCTGCAGATACCGCACAGATATAATTCTTCACTCATGCAATGTCCTAATAACGCAAGGGTATGGTTTTATAGTCATACCCTCTATCGCATTATCCAGATGGATTTCAGTACTCAGTTAATATCTAGAAAGACATCTCTTTCATTTGACCCTGGCCGGGGATTTCTGTGTACACATCCATAGGACATTCTCTGTCCAGTCTTATACCAAGAGTGAGTGATCCCTTGTTGTTCACTCAATTACCTTCGCAAACTTTTCACTGTATCTGAAAGACCGATTATGGTGGACTTAATGGTTAAAGTCCACAAGTCAGAGAATCAAGATACAATGGTCCACAAACAAGGTATCATTGGTGACTCAGGTCAAAAGACCAACTGTGCTACTGCAACGATTGAATTCCCTGGTTGACTAATAGGTATAATTACCATCCAGGAATTCTTATTTGGGTCTGTTCAGTGAACTCATTCTCTAATGAGCACCCACTTGTTTGTCTTAGTGTCACCACACGAGTGAATGTGAGATCATTCACCCTCATCACATGAGCAGACATAACTTGTGTCGATCTTATCGGATATTTAATGTCCATCTCAAATATCCTATGATCGAGAACTGTTTAAGACAATTGACTGAGGATATTGATCTCACTATCATGATCTCATCATGATTCAATATCCCATACATTTGTCTATGGACCTTCATTACGATAGTTAATTTACGAGAACTATAAATGAAGAAATGATTGCCTTTATTAATAATTTGAACTAGAATGTACAATGATTGGCTTTGAGGCCACCCAATTCTAACATTCTCCCACTTGGACTATAGCCAATCACCCATGTGTCTAAGTCCCATAGACTTAAGGTGACGTTCTAAATTGTTTTGAGACAATGGCTTAGTCAAGGGATCTGCTACATTATCTTCAGATGAGACTTTCTCAACTACTATATCTCCTCGGGCGATGATCTCACGAATCAGATGAAATCCTCTCAGAATGTGCTTTGACTTTTGATGTGATCTTGTCTCCTTCGCTTGAGCTATTGCCCCATTGTTGTCACACAATAATGGAACAGGATCTGAAATGCTTAGAACTACTCCAAGTGCGGAGATGAACTTCTTCATCCAAACCGCCTCCTTGGCCGCTTCAGCTGCAGTAATGTATTCTGCTTCGGTCGTCGAATCTGCAGTTGTTTCTTGTTTGGAACTTTTCCAACTTACTGTGTAAGGACTGAGGTTTCGGGTTCAGTATTCAGGTCTGGTTCGGGCCGGATCCCCTGGTTTCGACCCTGAGGGGTCTTGAGAATTTTGACTGAATGACGTCTGCACTGCACTACGCCTTTCAAACGGCGTCTGGCTAGGTGGACGCCATTTAAGTCTGTTGCTGTTGTGCCACGTGGGCGCCACGTGGGCGGGTTTCGGGCCGCGAGAGTACGGCCCCTGTCCTGTCGTCTGAACGGCGTCCATGATGGGTGACGCCATTCAGACTGCAACCCTGTGATGTCAGAGTACGGTGCCTGTCTTGTCAGCTGAACGGTGTGCGTGGTGGTCGACGCGTTTCAGAGCACTGTCAGTACGGCCCGTCCTGTCATCTGATAAGCGTCTGTCTCGGTCGACGCGTTTTAGGCAGTTTCCCGCGAGCCTCCCCTTCTTTCCCTCATTCTTGCCTTCACTCTCTCTCTCTTCGCCCTCTCCGCCCTCTCCGACTCTCTTTTCCCCTTTCCCTTCCTCTCCATCCTCTTCCACCACTCCAACACCTCCCTACCTTTCACCTCTGCCACCACCACTTCCTTCGCGGCGTTCCATTCTCCGGACAGCGGCCGACGTCCCGGCGGAGTGGCGACGTCCTCGAGGGTACCGGCGGCGGTCTGCGGTGCGGCGGGTCGGCGGCACGGAGCTTGCTGGAGTTCAAGAACCGGTAAGGGGACGAACCTTGCATGGACTGTGATTATCTTGTTCATGATTTCCATGGCGTGGCATGATGTATTTGGGGTAGAATGAGCATGTTAAGAGAGTTTCCTTGCGGGATCGGTCGTGTTTATGAACGTGGAATCGTGGGATGCTCGTGGTAGATCGGTTTCCCTTTTTTTCCCCCTTCTGTTTTGGGTGTTTTGGGGTGTTTGGGGTTAAGGGGGAAGCCCTCGGGTTGAACCATGGTACCAGGTTTCTGGCACTGAAAGATGTCGAGCCTGGACGACGCCATTTAGAATGGCGGCGGGCCAGTTCGACACCGTTTAGGCAGAAACCTCCCCGCTTGCGGTTCCGTGAGTTTGGGATTCTGGCGCTAAATGACGTCATGCCTGGACGACGCCATTTAGAATGGCGACGTGCCGGCATGACGCCATTTAGGCAGGAAAATCCCCCTGACTGAGGGTTCTGCAAATCTCGGAATCTGGTGTGAATGGCGTCTGAGAACGCTGACGCCTTTTAAAGGGCGGCTTCCCAGGACGACGCGTTTTAAGGCATAATCTGAGGCCGGATTTTTAATGAACCAGTTCGAGGGACTTGAATGGTGTCGGCCTCGGTCGACGCGATTCAAGACAGAACTGCATTAACTCTGATTATTAACACATGTTTCACGGTGGGATGGTTCAAATGCATGCTTTGAGTTGTACACTGAGACTGAGGACTTCTGCGTGAATGGAATTACATCATCTGTGTGTGTGTGTGTGTGTGTGTGTGTGTGCTTATGCGGATATGGAATTGGAACTACTGTGGTTTACGTTTGTCACCTTGGGCCGATGGGGAAGGGCCTTGGTGTCTGTGAGGCATTGTTGCCGTACCGGTGGGGGAGTGGTACATGTTGTGTTTTACCTTTGGCTGAGGGAAGCAGAACCACCTTGAGCCCGTCGGGCCGGAGTAGCCGGTGCGCTATCCGAGGGGTTGCTGTTTGGTCTCAGCGGGTCGGGGTTTCCCTGTTTGTCGTGGCAGCTTCCGGCGTGTTTCTTGCTGTGGAGCTGGTTGTGGTACTGTTGGAGTTGTTTTACCCCTTTAGCCACTGAGCCTGATGTGACCTGTGATCAAGGTTACGAGTGGTACCCTTCGCCCTTTGGCTTGACGCAGCCCGGGAGGTTAGGGTTGTGGGCAGTTCCTGTAGCTTCGGCTTGACGGGGGTTCGCCGGTCCCCAGGGCCCTCCTGAAGCGCTGAGGCCTGGCGTGGAGGAAATTCGGTCGGTAGGACAGTAGTCTAGACTTCTTGTGTGCACACGTAGCTGGGCAGTGGTGGTTCACTAGTCCCAACTAGTCCTACTTTGACTCACTGCCTCACCCTACGGTGCCCCGGGACACTGTAGGGGCGGACAGGCGTGAGTGTTGGTGGTGTTGTGAGGCGACGTTGTTGACAGTCGACAGTGTGGTTTGGTCGCTTTGTGGACCTTGGTTGTGAGTCGTGACTTTGTGTTGGGTTCTTCGGATTACCTAGAACTGTTCCTGCTACACTGCTTATGCATACGTTTCATATCAGGTTTAGAAGTTATGTTTACTGCTTTATTTAATTGCCATATTTCTATATTATTGCTCTTGTGGGTGTGTGAGTGGGAGGCGGGGATCGGATGATCCCTACTGAGCCCAATTCTGGTGTGGCTCACTCCTTGCCGTTTCAGGTGTGGACCTCGTGGCGTGTGGCGGCGTGTGGTGTCTTCTTGGTGTGCGGACCAACAGCTATCTCAGTTCCGGGGTTTGCCCCGATGTTGTTGTACTTTGCTTCTGCCTGTACTTATTTAATTTGTTGGACCATGTAATTATTGTTGGACTGTATACGAACATTGTTAATCTCTTTCCTGCGCACTTGTACTTTCGTTGTAGTCTGTGTGATTGTTATATTTAACCTTGTTTAACACTTACTCCTCCAGATGTGTTGTGTGAGATCCGGGTGTGAACCCGCAGTTAATGGGCCGACATCCATTTAGTGATCGGGTCCCCGGTCATAGGATGGCGGGTCGTTACAGATGGTATCAGAGCATTGTCTGGTCGAGTATGTGGTAAACTAGGTTAGATATTATAGTCCAACAATAAGTACGAGTCTGTACAGGCGATGGCTGCTGGTGTTGATTGGTAGGCTTTGACGTGTTTTGGTTCGATTTGCGTGTTGTGGGGTAGTGATGGCACCGAAGAGGAGAGTTCTGTTGGCTCGTGGTTCGAGAGCAGATGGTGGCGGTTCGAGGGCAGAAGGACATAATGTAGATCGTTTCATGGAAGCTATGATTGGGGCTATGTCTAGACACCAGCAGGGAGATGGAAGTGAAGGGTCGAATTCTCGAGGTGGCCAGTCCATGGTGATGGAGCGGTTCTTGAAGTTGAACCCCCCTTCTTTCACGGGTCAACCAGTTCCAGACGCGGCAGCTCATTGGATTAAGGAGGTAGAGAAGGCATTTGATATTCTTGAATGTGCTGAGAATGACAAGACCTTGTTGGCGACCTACTTAGTGAAGGACGATGCTTATGATTGGTGGGTTACCATCAAGGGGTTGATGTTTCCAGATAGGTCCTTGAGAGAGATCCCTTGGGAAGACTTTGTGAGAGAGTTTGGTGGACAGTACTTTCCGAGGCACGTTCGGAGGGCTAAGGAAAGGGAGTTTATAGAATTGGTGCAGAATGGTATGTCAGTTCTAGAATATCAGATGAAATTTGTAGCTCTGGGAAGATTTGCCCCACACATATCGGAACATGAGGAACGAAGGACAGAGAAATTTGTGGATGGACTTCGGCATGATCTGAGGGAATTCGTGGCAGCTCATTGTTGTAAGGATCTGGTGTCAGCAGTTCGGTGCGCGGCAGCAGTTGAGACTCAGTTCCAACAAATGGCGAAGGAGTCAGAGCAATCAGCGCAAGGGAAGCAGCAAGGCAAGGACAGATCAGCGGTCTTTTCATCAGGCGGTTCGAGTTCCTTTGAGTTCGAGTTCCAAGAGGTGCCTTGTGATGAAGATGAAGATGGTTCGGTTCAGCAGATGCAGACGGAGGTCAGTTGGCAACAGGAAATGAGGAGGGACGCTGCGGATCTTTGTCCCCGTTGTGGCAGGCATCATGGCAATCGGATATGTCCATTGATCACTGGTAGCTGTTTTGGCTGTGGTAGGAAGGGACATCTCGCGAGGAACTGTCCCCAGAAGAATAAGACAGGTCGGGAGCCGAGTGGTCAGTAGGAGTCCGAGACGTTGAGTAGTGTTGTGTCTCTTAGTGGAGGTTCGAGATATCGGGCTAGAGGAGTACTTTTGTCTTGTCTTATTCAGAGGTGGTTGTGAACTCTTGTGCCACTTTTATGTACTTGAGTATAGTGGAGAATTAGTTTTGTAATTTGTGCCTTTTTAATGTATGGTTATTTTGATCTATCAACCCTTTTGTCAAAATTGAGAATCGTTGTTAGCATGGTGTGGGTTTGGTTGGCTAGTTATGTGGAGCCCAGTGTGTGAATGGTGAGAATGATTGTTGTGATCCGTGTTGCCGGTATGTGATGGTTAGCCGAGATTATCGTTGAGTGGTTGCAATGTCGAGGACGAAATTCTTTTAAAGGGGGGAGAATGTAAGGAGTGAGGTTTCGGGTTCAGTATTCGGGTCGGGTTCGGGCCGGATCCCCTGGTTTTGACCCTGAGGGGTCTTGAGAATTTTGACTGAATGACGTCTGCACTGCACAACGCCTTTCAAACGGCGTCTGGCTGGGTGGACGCCATTTAAGTCTGTTGCTGTTGTGCCACGTGGGCGCCACGTGGGCGGGTTTCGGGCCGCGAGAGTACGGCCCCTGTCCTGTCGTCTGAACGGCGTCCATAATGGCTGACGCCATTCAGACTGCGACCCTGCGATGTCAGAGTACGGTGCCGGTCTTGTCAGCTGAACAGCGTTCGTGGTGGTCGACGCGTTTCAGAGCGCTGTCAATACGGCCCGTCCTGTCATCTGATAAGCGTCTGTCTCGGTCGACGCGTTTTAGGCAGTTTCCCGCGAGCCTCCCCTTCTTTCCCTCATTCTCGCCTTCACTCTCTCTCTCCTCGCCCTCTCCGCCCTCTCCGACTCTCTTTTCCCCTTTTCCTTCCTCTCCATCCTCTTCCACCACTCCAACACCTCCCTACCTCTCACCTCTACCACCACCACTTCCTTCGCGGCGTTCCATTCTCCGGACGGCGGCCGACGTCCTAGCGGAGTGGCGACGTCCTCGAGGGTACCGGCGGCGGTCTACGGTGTGGCGGGTCGGCGGCACGGAGCTTGGTGGAGTTCAAGAACCGGTAGGGGGACGAACCTTGCATGGACTGTGATTATCTTGTTCATGATTTCCATGGCGTGGCACGATGTATTTGGGGTAGAATGAGCATGTTAAGAGGGTTTCCTTGCGGGATCGGTCGTGTTTATGAACGTGGAATCGTGGGATGCTCGTGGTAGATCGGTTTCCCTTTTTTTCCCCCTTTTATTTTGGGTGTTTTGGGGTGTTTGGGGTTAAGGGGGAAGCCCTCGGGTTGAACCATGGAACCAGGTTTCTGGCGCTAAAAGACGTCGAGCCTAGACGACGCCATTTAGAATGGCGGCGGGCCAGTTCGACGCCGTTTAGGCAGAAACCTCCCCGCTTGCGGTTCCGTGAGTTTGGGATTCTGGCGCTAAATGACGTCATGCCTGGGCGACGCCATTTAGAATGGCGACGTGCCGGCATGACGCCATTTAGGCAGGAAAATCCCCCCGACTGAGGGTTCTGTAAATCTCGGAATCTGGTGTGAATGGCGTCTGAGGACGCTGACGCCTTTTAAAGGGCGGCTTCCCAGGACGACGCGTTTTAAGGCATAATCTGAGGCCGGGTTTTTAATGAACCAGTTCGAAGGACTTGAATGGCGTCGGCCTCGGTCGACGCGATTCAAGACAGAACTGCATTAACTCTGATTATTAACACATGTTTCACGGTGGGATGGTTCAAATGCATGCTTTGAGTTGTACACTGAGACTGAGGACTTCTGCGTGAATGGAATTACATCATCTGTGTGTGTGTGTGTGTGTGTATGCTTATGCGGATATGGAATTGGAACTACTTTGGTTTACGTTTGTCACCTTGGGCCGATGGGGAAGGGCCTTGGTGTCTGTGAGGCATTGTTGCCGTACCGGTGGGGGAGTGGTACATGTTGTGTTTTATCTTCGGCTGAGGGAAGTAGAACCACCTTAAGCCCGTCGGGCCGGAGTAGCCGGTGCGCTATCTGAGGGGTTGCTGTTTGGTCTCAGCGGGTCGGAGTTTCCCTGTTTGTCGTGGCAGCTTCCGGCGCGTTTCTTGCTGTGGAGCTGGTTGGGGTACTGTTGGAGTTATTTTACCCCTTTAGCCACTGGGCCTGATGTGACTTGTGATGAAGGTTATGAGTGGTACCCTTCGCCCTTTGGCCTGACTCAGCCCGGGAGGTTAGGGTTGTGGGTAGTTCCTGTAGCTTCGGCTTGACGGGAGTTCGCCGGTCCCTAGGGCCCTCCTGAAGCGCCGAGGCCTGGCGTGGAGAAAATCCGGTCGGTAGGACAGTAGTCTAGACTACTTGTGTGCACACGTAGCTGGGCGGTGGTGGTTCACTAGTCCCAGCTAGTCCTAGTTTGACTCACTGCCTCACCCTACGGTGCCCCTGGACACTGTAGGGGCGGACAGGCGTGAGTGTTGGTGGTGTTGTGAGGCGACGTTGTTGACAGTTGACAGTGTGGTTTGGTCGCTTTGTGGACCTTGGTTGTGAGTCATGACTTTGTGTTGGGTTCTTCGGATTACCTAAAACTGTTCCTGCTACACTGCTTATGCATACGTTTCATATCAGGTTTAGAAGTTATGTTTACTGCTTTATTTAATTGCCATATTTCTATATTATTGCTCTTGTGGGTGTATGAGTGGGAGGCGGGGATCGGATGATCCCTACTGAGCCCAATTCTGGTGTGGCTCACTCCCTGCGGTTTCAGGTGTGGACCTCGTGGCGTGTGGCGGCGTGTGGTGTCTTCTTGGTGTGCGGACCAGCAGCTATCTCAGTTCCGGGGTATGCCCCGATGTTGTTGTACTTGGCTTCTGCTTGTACTTATTTAATTTGTTGGACTATGTAATTATTGTTGGACTGTATACAGACATTGTTAATCTCTTTCCTGCGCACTTGTACTTTCGTTGTAGTCCGTGTGATTGTTATATTTAACCTTGTTTAACACTTACTCCTCCAGATGTGTTGTGTGAGATTCGGGTGTGACCCCGCAGTTAATGGGCCGACATCCATTTAGTGATCGGGTCCCCGGTCATAGGATGGCGGGTCATTACATACTGCACCTCCATTTAACATGAACACAAATCCAGACATGGATTTGCTATCATCCATATCCGACTGGAAACTCGAGTCAGTAAACCCTCGAAGTTCCAAGTCGTTTCCTCCATAGACAAGAAATAGATCCTTAGTTCTTCTCAAGTATCTAAGGATGCATTTCACCGCCTTCCAGTGTTCCTCACCTGGATCAGCCTGATATCTACTAGTGACACTTAGTGGGTGTGCCACATCAAGCCTAGTACATAGCATTGCATACATGATAGATCCTATTGCCGAGGCATAAGGAACTCTATCCATGTATGCACTCTCTTCAAGTATCTTGGGAGACATTTCTTTAGAGAGATAAATTCTATGCCTCATTGGAACGAGGCCTCTCTTGGAATTTTCCATGCCAAACCTTTTGACTATGGTATCTATGTATATAGATTGGGATAAGCCAAGCATCCTTTTGGACCTATCTCTATAGATACTTATTCGCAGAATATAGGATGTTTCTCCCAAATCTTTCATGGAGAAGTTTTTGGATATCCAAGCCTTTACTGATGACAACATTCCTACATCATTCCCAATGAGTAGAATGTCATCAACGTAAAGTACCAAAAAGGTAACCGCGCTCCCACTAGCCTTTTTGTATACACAAGGTTCATCTTCATTCTTAATGAAGTCATAAGATTTGATTGCTTCATCAAATCTTAAGTTCCAAGTTCAGGATGCCTGCTTTAATCCATAGATGGATGTTTGCAGCTTGCATACCTTGATTGAATGCTCTTTGGAAGTGAATCCTTCAGATTGTATCATATATACCTCTTCTTGAAGGTTCCCGTTAAGGAATGATGTTTTCACCTCCATTTGCCATATTTCATAATCATAGAATGCGGCGATAGCAAGAAGTATTCTGATTAACTTAATCATGGCAACTGGAGAAAAGGTTTCGCCATAGTCAATGCCTTGCCTTTAACGATATCCTTTTGCTACCAGCCTTACCTTGTATGTGTAAATCTGTCCATCTGCCCCGATCTTTCTTTTAAAGATCCATTTACTGCCAATAGGTACTATACCTTCTGGCAGATCAACCAAGTTCCAAACTTGGTTGGCATACATGGACTGAATTTCAGAATTCATTGCCTCTTGCCATTTTTCTGATTCTTGACTATTTATGGCTTCTTGGTAAGTTTGAGGATCATCATCCTCATTTAAGTGCACTTTTGGCTTGGCATCATCGATATGTCCAACATATATTTCAGGCTGCTTAGGTACTCTACCTGATCTGCGAACCTTTTGTGTATCATCTTGAACAAGTTCTTGAATCAATGGTTCAGTAGGTGAACTAGTGTTGATTTGTGAGTCTAGAATTTCTTCCAGTTCTATCTTGCTCCCACTGTCTTCTTTTGAAAGATATTCTTTCTCTAAGAAGACAACTCTTTTTGCGACAAACACCCTTTGATCGCTGGGCTGATAGAAATAATATCCAAAAGTCTCTTTTGGATATTCCACAAATCTACATTTCTCTATCCTGGAATCCAGTTTGTCTGGATCATGTCTTTTGACATGTGCAGGACAACCCCAGACTCTAACATGCTTAAAGTCTGGTTTCTTTCCTTTCCATATCTCATATGGAGGGGAAGATACTGACTTACTGGGAACTTTGTTCAACAGATATGCAACAGTCAACAGTACATATCCCCATAAAGAGATTGGAAGTTTAACATAACTCATCATTGATCGTACCATATCTAATAGAGTACGATTTCTCCTTTCCGATACACCATTTAATTGTGGTGTATAGGGAGGAGTCTACTAAGACAAAATACCATTATTCTTTAGATATTGTGTGAATTATGTACTTAAGTATTCACCCCCTCGATCTGATCGAAGAGTTTTGATACTCTTTCCAGTCTGGTTCTCAACTTTATTTTTAAACTCTTTAAATTTCTCAAAGACTTCTGAGTTATATTTCATTAAATATATGTAGCCATATCTTGAGAAATCATCTGTAAATGAAACAAAGTATGAGTAACCACCCATAGCATGAGTGGACATTGGACCACATATATCACTATGTATTAGTTCCAATAAGTCCTTAGCTCTTTCTCCATGTCCAGAGAATGGAGCTTTGATCATTTTTCCCATGAGACAAGCTTCATAGGTTGCAAATGATTCATAATCAAATGGATCAAGATAACCCTTCTTTTGCAACCTTATGATCCTGTTCTCATTTATATGACCTAACCTACAATGCCATAGGTACGAATTATTCACATCCTTATCTAATCGTTCAAGAGATTTATTTACCAGACAAACATCATATGAAATATCAAGTAAATATAATCCATTCAATAAATATCCGGAAGCAAACAATTTGTCTTCTTGATAAATGGAACAACCTTTATTCTCTAGTTTCATAGAATATCCTTGTCTATCTAAACATGAAATAGATATGATATTCCTAATAATGGTCGGAACATAATAACAATCTATCAGTTCCAATGAGTCTCCTGACGGCATCTGAAGTCTTGCTGTCCCCACAGCTAACGCAGCAACTTTTGCTCCATTCCCGAGCCTCAGATCTACGTCTCTGCGGTTTAATCTTCTTTTAATTGTTAGCACCTGCAAGTTATTGCAGATATGAGAAACACATCCAGTATCTAACACCCAAGATGTTGATTCTCTATAAGATAAGTTAAGATCGATCATGAGAATACCTGAAGCTTCACCAAGCTTCTCCTTTGCTTTTTCTGCTAGATAGATCTTGCAGTTTCTCTTCCAGTGATCTTCTTTATGGCAGTGGAAACACTGACTTTTGTCATTGACTTTAGCTTTGTCCTTTTGAACCGCCGGTTTGCTTTTCACTAGCTTCTTAGGCTTACCTTTCTTAAAGGTGTGTCCATCTTTTCTTTTCTTGTTGGTCTTACCAACAAGCATTACATTTGGCTTATCTTTTTGGATAGTGCCTTCTGCTGTCTTCAACATGTTGAGCAGCTCAGCCAGTGTAACTTCAATTTTGTTCATATTGAAGTTGATAATGAATTGTGAAAATGAATCTGGAAGGGACTGTAGGATTAAGTCGATACTCAGGTCATTGTTCATAACAAAACCGAGCACTGCAAGCCTCTCAATCCATTCTATCATCTTGAGCACATGAGTTTGCACAGATGTGCCCTCGTTCATTCTGATCCTGAATAATTTCTTAGATATCTCATATCTTTCTGTTATGGATTGTTCACCAAACAACTCTTGTAGGTGATTCAGAATGGTCTTTGGTTCTATGTTATCATGCTGTCGTTGCAGTTCATTGTTCATTGAACCAAGCATATAACACTGGACCTTGACAGGGTCCTCCTTCCAATTTTCAAACATCATTAATTCATCTTCATTAGCATTTTCACCGGGTTGCATTGGATCTGGTTGATCCAGGACATAGGCTAGCTTTTCACACCTGAGGACAATCTTCAGGTTGCGTAACCATTCAATGTAATTAGGTCCCGTGAGTTTGTTTGCATCAAGTATGCAACGAAGGGGGTTAGGTTACGACATAGCGACCTACAGGAAATATATATATATAAATGAGCAGATAGTTCTTAAAATGTGATTTAGGACTTTTAATCTAGATTTATGCTCCCACTATTTTTCGGCGATCAGTATGACCCTCTAATATACAGAACGGCAGATTCCGGTGATCTCCTAGTGGGGATCAGAATCCTTCGGGCAACATGCATGTGACCTTGTGGTAGCATAACAAATCACATCAAGTCCCTTAGGCAGTCAACTCTTGACAGTTGCAACATTTGCAATATCCGATCGATTTAACCCCTAAATCAGAATGACCTTGTGGTAGCACAACAAATCAAATGATTCAGTTAAGTTTATCCATCATTACTTATATGACATGAATTCATAGTGTAATCATTATGGTAGCACAACAAAACTATACTATTTGTCCATTAATCTTAATGACATCACATGTCGTAGACCTAGGTTAATTTCTAAATCAAATAGACCTTGTGGT
The DNA here is from genome assembly GCA_030544215.1 of Zantedeschia hybrid cultivar. NCBI lineage: Eukaryota > Viridiplantae > Streptophyta > Magnoliopsida > Alismatales > Araceae > Zantedeschia > Zantedeschia hybrid cultivar. The sequence continues at coordinate 52,406,416 of JARZZO010000009.1, forward strand.
AGCACAACAAATCCATTTGAGATAAGAATTATCCTAAGATCTATAATGATGGTGGGTTACGTAGATTATTCTGAATATCTCACGTTTACAACTTATATTTTAAAAGAGGGTTTTTGATTTGATTTGTAAAAATCGTGCTATCAATAGTATTTCGATTTGAGGTATCATTATACTTAATTGAAATATATATATATGATAGCATGGTCCACAAACATCACATATATGCAGAAAAATTAAATTGGGATGATCATGGACTGCTAAAGCTACTATGGAATCATCGGAGCCAAACGATGATCCATAATAGGATCCTAATGTGAAAACAGCAACACTGGTTCCATTTGATGCGAGTCCTTCCTCCAGAGGAGTCTTCAGAAGATCCCGTCCTCTAAACTTAATCCATAACATTTAAATATGAAATTCAGGACTCACAGGTCCATAAATGTACATTTAAACACTAAGAAACCTTGATCTTATCAAGGGAAGTACAATCTTATAGGAAGGTAGAGAGTACATCTGGATTAAGAGAGAGGAGGACACGCAGGTCCTATTTAAAATACCAAATGAAATAAGCATCGTATTCATTTACATCATTCATCACATGAAAATATTAAGTCCATGATCATCCCACCATAAAACACATCACATGCATCACAATCATCACATAATTGCAGTTTGGTATTAAATTTTATAAATATAAAATTATAATACCATTTAGTTTTCGAAATAACATTTATTTCAATATAATCAATAATATTCAAAACATTATTGACAAATTAAATAACTAAACTATTCAGTTAATCTAATTACTTATTCAAACAATTTGAACAGTAAAATATAATCAAGTTATGCATGAAATCAGTTTAAAACATTTTTAAACTAATTAATTAATCAAGTAAGTCAATTATCTAAAACAATTTTAAATAATTAACAAACACCCTATTAATAATAAATCCCTTTATTGAATAACAGTTATTAAACACTTTAATAAGCTGTTAATAATCATAAAAATAATTAATAACAATTATTAATTATTCCTATAATTTTACTGTTTTAAAACAATTTTAAAACGGGCTTAAATGGGCTTAAAATGGGCTAATAAAGAGTTTAATGGTGTTTTAACATTTATTAAAACATTTTTAATAAATATTATAAATGGGCCCAGCCCATTAGGGCCCAATTGACCCGGACCCGGCCCCTGGCTCGGCCAGGGTTCAGTCCTGGTCGAGCCAGGCACCGGACCTAGCCCAGCCATGTCCTGGCATTAGCCGGGTCCGGCCGAGCCGGTCTGAACCGGCTCGGGACCGGCCGGTTTGCTGGTTCTTCTCCAACAAAAGGCAGCAGTTGCAAGAACCCTAGGGTTCCCACCCCGGCAGCGCCGCCGCCGAGCTCCGGCCACCCCCGGCGGGTGCCGGCGATGCCCCCCCGGCGCCAGCAGGGTCGCCGGCGGTGGCCAAAAACACATCCGGCCAAGCCCCAAAAATCCCAAAATTCTGAATTTTCGCAGGGTTTAAAACAATCTTTAGGCTCGATTTAACAGCTCTTCAAGGCCACTCCGACGCCGGCAATCATGCCCAATGTGAAGTGCTGACTATCACCAAGAGATCTAGAGATTCGGCCGGCCATCCCAACGCTTGGGATGCACGTATGAAGCCGCCGAAGTACCCCGGTTCATCATCTCATGAAGAACTCCGAAAACCCCAAATAAAATCCGAAAAAATACAGAAAAATAATCAAATTACTTGTGTTCATCATATGAAGACTATTCCGTCATTTCTAATCGGATTAAACACAAGAACACGTACAATACGGGTTCTTCACGCAAAACGATGCTATTTTATGACCGAACCAGCAACCTGGCTCTGATACCATTGTAAGGAATCGTCAAGAACGCAGTGGAAAATAAAATCGATTCCATTGTATCGGTTGTTGGGATCGTAAAACGGACTTTAAAATAAACGCGGGAAGAACGGTTCTTCACCTTTGCGGGGTTTCGAATCTCCCGTGGATGACGCCGACTCGGTAATCGCGCACGCGCACGATCTCTAGAGGTATCCACACGAATTCCCGCAGCAGACGCGATTTTCTCCTCGACTTGAGTGCTACGACCAGATCTCAAATCCACCATGCGCGGAGAGAGACAGATCTACTCCAAGAGAGAGAGAGAGGAGAAAGAGAATCTGGGATGAGTAATTCGTCCAACCAACTTCTTACCCCTCCCCCTTGGCCCTCCTTATATAGAAATAAGGATAAGCACAAGGATTAATCCTCATGATTATCCAAGAGTTTGGCCTTAGATAATTCTCCATTAAATCTTCATATTTATCCTGCGGCTTTTCATAAAAACCCAGATAAGCATGAAATTTAACGTCTCTCACCGTCTGACGAGAACTCTTATGTGTGTGACCCTCTAGGCCCATATATCAGTCTGGTTGCAGGCCCATTAAACTTAGAACTGTTTCTTGAGTTTAATATTTATTAATTAACATTTAAACATCATATGTTAAATGATTAATTTAATAAACAAGTGAATTATCATCTGATGATTAATTCACTTGGCCTTCTGATCATGAACAGCACGAAACACTACCTCATGATCCCAGAAGATATAAGGGATACTGTTCCCTTTAATTGAACCTTTCCCTCTGCAGATACCGCACAGATATAATCCTTCACTCATGCAATGCCCCAATAATGCAAGGGTATGGTTTTATAGTCAAACCCTCTATCGCATTATCCAGATGGATTCCAGTACTCAGTTAATATCTAGAAAGACATCTCTTTCATTTCACCCTGGCCAGGGATTTCTGTGTACACATCTATAGGACATTCTCTCTCCAGTCTTATACCAAGAGTAAGTGATCCCTTTATTTTATTTTATTTTTCGCTGCGTGAGCGATCCAGAGAAACCCGAGAAAACCCAACAGAAGGAACCTCAACCATCAGTCCATCAGATAACTCATCAACGGGTGCAAAAAGAATATCAACGAACTGCTCAGAAATAAAGGAATGCGAAGCACCCGAATCAATCAACACATGTGCGGAGTTCCCAAAGACAGAAAGTGTACCTTCCACCAAGTTGGACGCACGAGCCTCCTTCCTGGTGATAGCAAGAACTCTCCCCTGGGTCTTCAACTTCTTCTAATCACCTGGTCCCTGCCCTTGACCATGCCCCTGCGAGCAATACCTCGCCAAATGGCCCTACTGGCCACAAGTATAACACCTCCCAGAAAAAGTAGGACACTGAGTCCCACCATGAGTACCACCACGAGTACCACCACAATGACCACAAGCTACCGGAAGCCTTTGAGCTACCTCTTGCTGAGCACTGGACATCGACTGACTCTGCTGACTTTGCCTGGGTCTACTCCCACCGTTGCTGCCATTGCTACTGCCACCGCCTCGAAAGAACCTCCTGAATCGGGAGCCGAATGAAGACGATCCTGATCCGGACGAAGGAGTTGCTGCTGTTGTCTTCCCCTTGTCGTAAGTCGGCCCTTGAGTAACCAATCCCCTCTCTCGAGCCGACTAATCGTATTGTCCCTCGACTGCTGCGGCACACTTAACTGCTGACACCAAGTCTGTACAACAGTGGGACACCACAAAACTCCTCAAGTTGTACCTCAGTCCATCCATGAACCTCTCAGTTCGACACCCTTCGTCTCCTGAAATAAAGGGCACAAACCTCCCAAGGGAAATAAATTTCATCTGGTACTTGAGCACTGTCATGCTCCCTTAGATCAACTCCATAAATTCCCTCTCCTTGGCCTTCTGGACATGCCTAGGGAAGTATTGCGCATAGAACTCCTTCACAAATGTATCCCATGGAATCTCCCTGAGATTCCTATCTGCATAAGACAAGCTCTTCAAAGTAGTCCACCAGTCATAGGCATCATCCTTCAACATGAAGGTAGCCAACGGAGTCCTCTCAACTGCCACACAATCCATGGTATTGAAAGTCTTCTCCAACTCCTTCAGCCAATGAATGGCCACATTAGGGTTGGGACGACCGGTAAAATGAAGGCCCTCCCTGAGTACTAGAACTCTCACTAGGGTCTCGAGTCTGATATCTGGTCATCGTGTCCATCATAGCCTCCATAAAATGCTCCATATTCGGCCTACCGGCCTTAGACCCACTAGGAACATCTCCCTGCTCCCTAATAACTGGCACTCTCTTCCTAGGAGCCATTTAATCGCCTACAGTCATAACAACCAAAAATTCTAATTAGAACTCAAGACCTACACTACCGCTGTGCCTGTACGGGATAATGCATTTATTTGCTGAAATTTTGGTATTTAACCTAGTTATTCATTTATTTGCCAGACCGAATGCTCTGATAGAAATTGTAACGACCCGCCACCCTATAATCGGGGATCCGATTACTAAATGGGTACCGAATCATTAAAATTTGGAGCCAAACTAGGATCTCAATAAGTCTGGGAAATAAATGATAAACGAAGCTAAACATCCACATTACATTGAGTTGTAAAGGAAGTGCAAGAATTAAAAATTAATACAATTCAACTTGACTCAGTAAATAATTACATATTCCAACTGAAAAGAAGTAATTAAGCGTACAGGCCTGAAAAGAAAATAGCAACTACATAGGGGCATATCCCTGGACAGTGGCTGCTGGTGCGCAACCCGAGACAACGCCCTCCACGCTATGCCTATCTGGAATCCTCACCTGAAAATCGCAGGGGGTGAGTCTCATCGGAATGGACTCAGTAGGGATCCTTCGATCCCTACAACCTACTCACGCACCCACAAGTGCAACAACACGAATATAGGCAATTAAATAAATAAAGTAGTAAACACAACTCCAAAACTACTCCACTACGCAGTCCACCACCAACGTCTCGGAAAAACACGCAAACCACGTGGCCGAACCCGTAAAACACTGACCCACTGAGACCAAACAGCAACCCCTCGGATAGCCTGCTGGCTACTCTGGCCTGACCGGCTCTAGGTGGTTCTGCTTCCCTCAGCACGAGTGACACTCCGAATGTACCACTCCCACACCGGTAGTAACAATACCCCGGGGTACACCAGGTAACCCTCTCTCTAGGCGTTACCCCACCACTCCCACACCGGGGCCGTGTCACTCCCACACCGACACAGGGTGCCTAAGCGCTAACAATTGTCACTCTAGGTCCACGATCGTGCAAAACACGTCACAGTGCGATCCGATCACATAGAAATCCTTGACTTCGAAGTATGGTTTTAAGCATGCATTTTAACCAAACTATCTAACAGTGTAAACACGTGTTAATTACTTGGATTAATGAAGTTCTGTCTTGAATCACGTCGCCCGTGGCCGACGTCATTCAAGACTCCTAAACTGGTTCACGTAAAACCTGGCCTTAGAAGATAGCCTAAATCACGTCGTGCAAGGTAGTCACCTTTTAAAAGACGTCGCTGTCCCTAGTCGCCTATTTACGACAAAAACAGAATCAGGCCTCGGGGTGAACCAAACTAAATCGCGTGTTGGGAGGCAGCCGCCATTCAAAATGGAATCGCTGTCCCAAAACGCCATTTAGCGTTCGTAAACAAGTTCCCCCCAATCTTCCGAGTACAAAAAGTGGAAATTCTACCCTCAATTCGCATAAAAACGTACCAAAATGGGGAAGGAGGAGGAGAATCTAAATACCCGTTAAAACCTACCATTCCCCAATTTATAAAGTGACCATTTTCACCTTGAAGATCCCCTATACATGCTTCAAAGCGGATAAAACATGGTTTTAATCAAAACACAACGGAGATCGTCACCTTACCGGTTACTTGAACTCTTCTGAGCTCCAATCCGCTGAACTGCCACGCCACAAGCCGCTGTCGATACCGCCGTAGACGCCGTTACTCCACCGGGACGTCGGCCGCCGTCCGAAGAATAATACACCGCGGAGGAAATGGTGGTGGTAGTGGTGGAAGTTAAGGGGGGTTGATGTAGTGGGGTGAGAGGAAAGGAAGGAGAAGGGGAAGGGAGAGTGAAGGGATCGGAGAGAGGGAGGAGAGAGAGGAAGATGAGAGAAATGAGGAAAATGAGGGAGGGTTCACGGGTTTAAACCGAAACTAGCTAAAACGTGTCGCCCAATACCGACGCCATTCAGACGACAAGACCAGGGACGTACTCTCGCGGCCCGAAACTGGCCCACATGGCGCCCACGTGGCACCGACGTGGCACACTCTAAAACACATCCCCCTAATAGGACACCGTTTGACCGCGTTTCGCAAGCTTGACGCGATAAAGAACCTATGCCCCAGCCCTACAAGGGTCCAAACCAAGGGGTCCAACACCGAAACTAACCCAATAACTGGATCTGAAACCTTAAATCAGGTTCCTCAAAGCGCCCATTGTAGCCCAACCCATTGCGGCCATTGCTGCCTCTAAGAGGATGGTGGCTTCGAGTGTGGCAAAGAGAAAAGTATGAGTTTGTGGATGCCATAGTTCGATTATGAATCGTTTGTGACATGTGAGTCTTGCTTTATAGGAAAAATGGCAAAATCTCTATTTTTTGGATATGGAAAATGTGCCAAGGACATTGTGGGATTAATACATTCAGATGTATGTGGTCCCATGTCCACCCAAGCCAAAGGTTGCTTCTCGTACTTCATCACATTCACCGACAACTTCTCAAGATTTGGCTACATGTACTTAATAAAGTACAGGTCGGAAGCATTTGAGAAGTTCAAAGAGTTCAAGAAAGAGGTAGAGAAGCAGTCAGAAAAGAGTATTAAAACTCTTCGAACAGATCGGAGAGGAGAATACTTGAGTACTTATTTCACACATTTCTTAAAAGATAATGGTATCCTTTCTCAGTTGATCATACACCACAGATGAATGGTGTATCAGAAAGGAGAAATCGCACCTTGTTGGACATGGTGCGATTTATGATGAGCTTTTTGGAATTACCAATGTGCCTCTGAGGGTATGCTCTAAAGTCAGCAACATACCTATTGAATGAAGTACCCAGCAAGCCTGTGGCCTCTACTCTATATGAGATATAGAAAGGCAGGAAGCCAGAATTTAAACATGTTAAAGTCTGGAGTTGTCCTGCTCATGTAAAGAGGCATGATCGAAACAAACTAGAATCACGAACTGATAAATGCAGGTTTGTGGGATATCCAAAGGAAATCTTGGGATACTATTTTTACCATTCTAGTGAACAAAAGGTGTTTGTCACTAGGAAAGCTATCTTCCTAGAAGAGGAATACCTTCTCCAGGAGGACAGTGGGAGTAAAATAGTACTGGAAGAGGTTCTAGATCTCCAAACAACTACATTATCATCAGATGAGATATCAGTTCCTGAATCTGTTCAGGTATACATAGATGAGCGTCGTAGATCTTGTAGATTACCTAGGCTACCCGAACGATATGTAGGATATATCGGTGAAGGTAGGTCTAAGGTATAATATAATGAGGATGATGATCCTAAAACCTACCACGAGGCCATAGAAGGCCCAGAAGCCGGAAAATGGTGAGAAGCCATGAACTAAAAAATCCAGTCCATGTACACCAACCAAGTTTGGAACTTGGAAGACTTGCCCGAGGGTATTGTACCTATTGGATGCAAGAGGATCTTTAAGAGAAAGATCGGTGCTGATGGACAGATCGATACTTATAAGGCAAGGTTGGTGGCAAAAGGATATCGTCAATGGTAAGGAATTGACTATGACGAGACTTTCTCTCCAATTGCCATGATAAAGTCGATCAGAGTTCTACTCACCATTGCTATACATTTTTATTACGAAATTTGGCAAATTGATGTGAAGACTGTATTCCTCTACGATAACCTTGAGGAAGAGGTGTATATGATACAACCAAAAGGTTTCACATCCAAGGAATCTGCAGATAAAGTGTGCAAGCTTCAAAGGTCCATTTATGTACTGAAGCAAGCTTCCCTGTAACGACCCACCATCCTATGACCGGGGACCCGGTCACTAAATGGATGTCGGCCCATTAACTGTAGGTTCATACCCGGATCTTATACGCACATCGGGAGGAGTAAGCGTTAAACAAGATTAAATATAACATTTACACGGACTACAAAGGGTACAGTGCGCAGGAAGTAAAATAATAATGTCCGTACACAGTCCAACAATAATTACATGTCCAACAAATTAATTAAGTACAGGCAGAAATAAAGTACAACAACATTGGGGCATACCCCGGGAACTGAGATAGCTGCTGGTCAGCACACCAAGGAGAACACCACGCGCCGCCACACGCCACAAAGTCTACACCTGAAAACGCAGGGAGTGAGCCACACCGAAATTGGGCTCAGTAGGGATCATCCGATCCCTCGCCTCCCACACACACACCCACAAGTGCAGCAACAAAGATATAGGTAATAAGGCAAGTAAAGCTGTAACACACTACTCCTAAAATCTCGATATGAACCATGTGCATTTGAAATGTAACATGCATATCTCTAAAATCATTCTATCAAGGAACCTACAACTCGCGTCTCGGCAAAACATGCCAACCACGCCTCCGAAAATGGGAAACACCAACCACACAGCCGTAAGTGGGAAACACCGTCCACACAAGCGAAAGTAGGAAACATCGACCCGCTGAGACCAAACAGTAACCCCTCGGATAGCACGCTAGCTACTCCGGCCCAACTGGCTCAGGTGGTTACTCCTTCCCTCAGCATGAGTGACTCTCCGAATGTACCACTCCGACATCGGTACTAGCTGACCCCGGGGTTCACCAGGTGACCCTCTGTCACTAGGCGTCACCCCGCCCACGCCCCCACCGGCGCTGTGCTCACGCCCCCACCAGTACAGGGTGATAAAGCGCTACAATGTCACTCCAGGTCCACAGTAACACAAAACACCAAAACCCGGCACAGTACGATCCGGTCACGTGAAAAGCCCGCGATCGCACGGCACACAACGCAGTGCCATCTGGTCACGAAGAATCCGAGTACACTGAAGCATGCACTAACCAACTATCTAGCAGTATGAATACATTTTACTGGCATGAATTAGTGTTGTTCTGTCTTGAATCGCGTCACCCAAGGCTGACGCCATTCAAGCTCCCTAAACTGGTTCATAAAACAGAGGCCACGGAAATCTGGCCTAAAAGGCGTCGACACCAGCGGTCGCCTTTTGAAAGGCGTCGACATCCCCAGACGCCATTCACACCGAAAATCCAGGAATTCCAGAAAACATTAATCAGGGGATTTATGCCTTAAAAGGCGTCATGGTTGCCCGACGCTATTCAAATCGCGTCGCCCACCCATGACGTCTTTTATCCCCATAATCCCTGAACTGATAGGCCCTCAGTCGGGGTGATTTCCGGCCTAAATGGCGTCATGATGGCCCGACGTCCTTTTGAAAGGCGTCGTCCATCCATAATGTTATTTAGCGCCAGAACCCCTAACTCGTGAGACCTCGAACGGGGAGGTTTATGTCTTAAAAGGCGTCGTACTGCCCTGACGTCCTTTCTAAAAGGCGTCGACCAGGCACGACGCCGTTTAGCGCCAGAAACCTGGTTCCCTGGTTCGAACCGAGGGTTCCTCCCTTAACCCCAAATAACCCGAAAAATCCCCAAAAACAGAAGGGGGAGAAAGAGAAGTTCACCCACCACAAACATACTACAAAACCACATTCACGAACACGGCCATACCCACAAGAACACCCCCTAAACATGCTCAATCTAGCCCAAAACACATCATAACACGCCTAGGAAAAGACGAGCATCACATACAAGGTTCATCCCCCTACCGGATACTTGAACTCCTCCTGGCTCCGTGTCGCCGAACCGCCGCACCGTAGACCGCCGCCGGTACCCTCGAGGACGCCGCCACTCCACCGGGACGTCGGCCGCCGTCCGGAGAATGGAACGCCGCGAAGGAAGTGGTGGTGGCAGAGGTGAGAGGTAGGGAGGCGTTGGAGTGGTGGAAGAGGAAGAAGAGGAAGGGAAAGGGGAAGAGTGGGATCGGAGGAGGCGGAGAGGGAGAGGAGAGAGAGTGAAAGGGTGAGAAATGAGGGAAAGAAAGGAGGGCTCGCGGGGTCAATCAGGAACTGCCTAAAACGCGTCGAGCGAGAAGGACGCCTATCAGATGACAGGACGGGCCATACTGACAGCTGTCTGAAACGCGTCGACCACCACGGACGCCGTTCAGCTAACATGTTAGGCACCGTACACTGACATCGCAGGGTGGCAGTCTGAATCGCGTCGTCCATCATGGACGCCGTTCTGACGATGAGACAGGGGCCGTACTCTCGCGGCCCGAAACCCGCCCACGTGGCACAACAGCAAATCGCCTAAATGGCGTCCACCTATCAAGACGCCGTTTGAAAGGCGTCGTGAAGTGTAGACGTCATTCAGAAGAAACTCTCAAGACCCTTCAGGGTCCAAACCAGGGGATCCGGCCCGAAACCGACCCGAAAACTGCACCCGAAACTTCAGTCCTTACATTCTCCCCCCCTTAAAAGAATTTCGTCTCCGAAATTGCCTGTTACAAGTAACGAGGGCGAAAATGCCTCCACTGCCAACTCGCATGGGAACTTACCAAAAAGGGTAGGGAACTGCTTCCCAGCATCTCAATCACGCGCCCCCAGGTCGCCTCGCTCCCGGAGCGATACTGTCAAAATACTCAGTCCACAGATGCAACCTTGTTCCGGAGGACCTGTCACTAGTGATTCTCAAAACGCACTAGACACTCTAGAAAGGACAAGTCCTCAGCGACCTCAAGTCCTGAAAGTTTTAACACCTGGGGCGGATCCAGAACACTCCTCTGCAACGAAACACGAAACGCATCGTACACTCCTGTAAGACTGAACGGCAAGGCTGGCTGGTAATCTTCCTAAATTCTAGCAAGAACGGGAAGAGGCCCAGCACGGCACGGACCTAGCTTACCTTGCTTCTCAAATCTCTGCACACCCATGGAGGGCGAGACTTGGAAAAACACGAGGTCTCCAACTTCAAACTCAATCGGTCTCTTACCGATGATAGCACAACTCTGGCAACCTAAGCACCCTGCTATACCAACCCTGATCCTACTAACTGCCTCTTGCCAATCTCAGACTAGATCACAAGGGATCGACACAGCCATCTAAACAATGCCTCATAAGGCGCCATGCCAATGCTAGAGTGGTAACTGCTATGGTACACAAAACCCCACTGAAAACCAATGTTGCTCCCAAGAACCTCCTCAGTCTAGGCAACATGCCACGAGCAAAACCTCTAAAATCCGAATGGCCCCCCTCTGACCGCCCATCAGCCTCGGGATGATAGGCCGGGCTGAAGGCTAACCGCGTACTCAAAGTCTTCCAAAGACTCTTCCCACAATTAAGAAGTAAATCTCAAAGCCCGATCCGACATGATGGATAAGGGCACATCGAGCAGAAAGAGATGATCCGACTCACAAACAACTCAGCCAACTTACCGACTGACCAGTCCTTCCTGATAGCCAGGAAGTGTGCTGACGTAGTCAGTTGTTCAATGGTAATCTAGATCACGCTCCCTCCACCAGGGAATAAAACAATCCTAATACATGCCTCAAGTCGCAAGCTCCCGTCTCCACACCGGGATCGGCAAGGACTGCAACCACACTACTGCTGCGCCACTCTGATATTCCACCCTAACCTGCCGACAATTCACGCATTCAATTACAAAATCACCTTTGTCCTCCTTCTTACTAGACCACCTCAACAATTATACGCCTTACTCGATCCGGGAAGCATCATTTATCTAGAACAGTGTGCCTCCAAAAGGGACACCTGCGCACGTCCTTCATGGTCAAATCACAAAGTCTACCTCTAACCTGGCTGTACTACTGCCCCACAATTCCACCTCTGAACTCTGGAGAATCTGCGGTAACTCTGCATCTGTCCTCTAAGTCTTAATTACGGTATGGTACACTGCTGACCAACCGGGCTCCATCAGTCTCACGTAGAATCCGAAAGGGAGGTTCCACAGTTTGCTCAAATAATCCCCATACAAATAATGCCTCTAGATCTATAGTGCAAACACCACAGCTGCCAACTCTAAGTCATAGATGGATAGTTCTCCTCAAGCTTCTTCAACTGCCTATAGGCCACAATCTTATCAAGTTGCATCAGAAACGCACCCAAACCTCGATGTGATGTAACTGAATACCCCACTAATCCACCAGAACCTGATAGAAGTACCAACACTGGAGCCCAAGTGAGGCGAGTCTTCAACTTAATGAAACTCCGCTCACATTCCTCGGTCCACATGAGACGAACTCCCCTACGAGTCAACCTCAATAAGGGGGGTTGCTACCGAAGAAAACCCTTGGACCAACCATCAGTAAAATCCTGCTAATGCCCTCACCGATCACACTCTTACACGGGGCTCCCCACACACAATCCATCAATCAAATCAATACTAAACTAATTATGTGCCATGATTCCACCAAAATTGATAGACCAACATTATTATATAATAACCTTAAAAAGTACACATTACGATACCAAATCACCACTACGACCCAAAATGCATAAAGAGTGCCATAAGAGTTCACAACTACTACCTCATAAGACAAGGTAAGAGTGTTCATCTATCCCCGCATCTCGGATCTCCACAGAAAGAACACACAACACTACATAAGGTACCGGGCTCCTACTGACCACTCGGCCCCTGACTCGTCTTATTCTTCTGGGGACAGTTCCTCGCGAGATGTCCCCTCCTGCCACAGCCAAAACAGCTACCAGCGACCAATGGACACACCCGGTTGCCGTGATACCTACCACAACGAGGACAATAATCTGCCGCATCATGTCTCTTTCCCTGCTGCCTGCTTGCCTCAGTCTGCATCTGTTGGGCCGAACCATCCTCATCTTCATCACGTGACGTCCCTTGGGACCCGAACTCAAAGGAACTCGAACCGCCTGACGAAAGGACCGTTGATTTGCTCTTGCCTTGCTTCTTCCCTCGTACCGATCGCTCCAACTCTTTCGCCATTTGCTGAAATTGAGTCTCCACCGCTGCCGCTCATCGAACCGCTGACGCCAGATCTCTACAACCCTGAGGTGCCACCATTGTCCTTAGATCATATCGGAGTCCATCTACAAATCTCTCGGTTCTATATCTCTCCTGCTCAGATAAGTGTGGAACGATCCTCCAAGAGCCACAAACTTCGCATGATAATCTAGAACTAACATGTCATTTTGCACCAATTCCATAAACTCTCTTTCCTTGGTCTCCTGGACGTGCCTCGGAAAGTACTGTCCACTAAACTCTCTCACAAATGCCTCCCAAGGGATCTCTCTCAAAGATCTATTTGCAAACATCCTTGTCTTGATGGTAACCCACCATTCATATGCATTATCCTTCAACAAAAAGGTTGCCAACAAGGTCTTGTCATTCTCAGCACATTCGAGAACGTCAAACGCCTTCTCCATCTCCTTAATCCAACGAGCTGCCTCGTCTGGGACTGGTCGACCTGTGAAAGAAGGGGTCTCCAACCTCAAAAACCGCTCTAACACCGTGAACTGGTCACCTCGGGAATTGGATCCCTCCCTACCGTCTCCCTGCTGGTATCTACCCACAGCTCCAATCATAGCCTCCACGAAACGATCCATATTATGCCCTTCTGCCTCCGAACTACCATCGTCTGATCTCGTACCACGAGCCAACGAAACTCTCTTCCTCGGCGCCATCACTACCTCACGAACGCGAAAATCAACACAAACACGTCAAAGCCTATCACTCTACACCAGCAGCCATCGCCTGTACAGACTCGTACTTATTGTTGGACTACGATATCTAACCCAGTTTACCACTTACTCGACCAGACTATGCTCTGATACCAACTGTAACGACCCGCCATCCTATGACCGGGGACCCGGTCACTAAATGGATGTCGGCCCATTAACTGTAGGTTCATACCCGGATCTTATACGCACATCTGGAGGAGTAAGCGTTAAACAAGATTAAATATAACATTCACACGGACTACAAGGGGTATAGTACGCAGGAAGTAAAATAATAATGTCCGTACACAGTCCAACAATAATTACATGTCCAACAAATTAATTAAGTGCAGGCAAAAATAAAGTACAACAACATCGGGGCATACCCCGGGAACTGAGATAGTTGCTGGTCCGCACACCAAGGAGAACACCACGCGCCGCCACACGCCACAAGGTCTACACCTGAAAACGCAGGGAGTGAGCCACACCAAAATTGGGCTCAGTAGGGATCATCCGATCCCTCGCCTCCCACACACACACCCACAAGTGCAGCAACAAAGATACAGGTAATAAGGCAAGTAAAGCTGTAACACACTACTCCTAAAATCTCGATATGAACCATGTGCATTCGAAATGTAACATGCATATCTCTAAAATCATTCTATCAAGGAACCTACAACTCGCGTCTCGGCAAAACACGCCAACCACGCCTCCGAAAATGGGAAACACCAACCACACAGCCGTAAGTGGGAAACACCGTCCACACAAGCGAAAGTAGGAAACACCGACCCGCTGAGACCAAACAGTAACCCCTCGGATAGCACGCTAGCTACTCCGGCCCAACTGGCTCAGGTGGTTACTCCTTCCCTCAGCATGAGTGACTCTCCGAATGTACCACTCCGACACCGGTACTAGCTGACCTCGGGGTTCACCAGGTGACCCTCTCTCACTAGGCGTCACCCCGCCCACGCCCCCACCGGCGCTGTGCTCACGCCCCCACCAGCACAGGGTGATAAAGTGCTACAATTGCACTCCAGGTCCACAGTAACACAAAACACCAAAACCCGGCACAGTACGATCCGGTCACGTAAAAAGCCCGCGATCGCACGGCACACAACGCAGTGCCATCTGGTCACGAAGAATCCGAGTACACTGAAGCATGCACTAACCAACTATCTAGCAGTATGAATATATTTTACTGGCATGAATTAGTGTTGTTCTGTCTTGAATCGCGTCGCCCAAGGCCGACGCCATTCAAGCTCCCTAAACTGGTTCATAAAACAGAGGCCACGGAAATCTGGCCTAAAAGGCGTCGACACCAGCGGTCGCCTTTTGAAAGGCGTCGACATCCCCAGACGCCATTCACACCGAAAATCTAGGAATTCCAGAAAACATTAATCAGGGGATTTATGCCTTAAAAGGTGTCATGGTAACCCGACGCTATTCAAATCGCGTCGCCCACCCATGACGTCTTTTATCCCCAGAATCCCCGAACTGACAGGCCCTCAGTCGGGGTGATTTCCGGCCTAAATGGCGTCATGATGGCCCGACGTCCTTTTGAAAGGCGTCGTCCATCCATAACGTCATTTAGCGCCAGAACCCCTAACTCGTGAGACCTCGAACGGGGAGGTTTATGTCTTAAAAGGCGTCGTACTGCCCTGACGTCCTTTCTAAAAGGCGTCGACCAGGCACGACGCCGTTTAGCGCCAGAAACCTGGTTCCCTGGTTCGAACCGAGGGTTCCTCCCTTAACCCCAAATACCCCGAAAAATCCCCAAAAACAGAAGGGGGAGAAAGAGAAGTTCACCCACCACAAACATACTACAAAACCACATTCACGAACACGGCCATACCCACAAGAACACCCCCTAAACATGCTCAATCTAGCCCAAAACACATCATAACATGCCTAGGAAAACACGAGCATCACATACAAGGTTCGTCCCCCTACCGGATACTTGAACTCCTCCTGGCTCCGTGTCGCCGAACCACCGCACCGCAGACCACCCCCGGTACCCTCGAGGACGCCGCCACTCCGCCGGGACGTCGGCTGCCGTCTAGAGAATGGAACGCCGCGAAGGAAGTGGTGGTGGCAGAGGTGAGAGGTAGGGAGGCGTTGGAGTGGTGGAAGAGGAAGCGGAGGAAGGGAAAGGGGAAGAGTGGGATCGGAGGAGGCGGAGAGGGAGAGGAGAGAGAGTGAAAGGGTGAGAAATGAGGGAAAGAAAGGAGGGCTCGCGGGGTCAATCAGGAATTGCCTAAAACGCGTCGAGCGAGAAGGACGCCTATCAGATGACAGGACAGGCCGTACTGACAGCTGTCTGAAACGCGTCGACCACCACAGACGCCGTTCAGCTGACATGTCAGGCACCGTACACTGACATCGTAGGGTGGCAGTCTGAATCGCGTCGTCCATCATGGACGCTGTTCAAACGATGAGACAGGGGCCGTCCTCTCGCGGCCCGAAACCCGCCCACGTGGCGCCCACGTGGCACAACAGCAAATCGCCTAAATGGCGTCCACCTATCAAGACGCCGTTTGAAAGGCGTCGTGAAGTGTAGACGTCATTCAGAAGAAACTCTCAAGACCCTTCAGGGTCCAAACCAGGGGATCCGGCCCGAAACCGACCCGAAAACTGCACCCGAAACCTCTGTCCTTACATTCCCGGAGTTGGAACATAAGATTTGACGAGGTTGTCAAGTCTTATGACTTCATTAAGAATGAAGATGAGCCTTGTGTGTACAAGAAGATTAGTGGGAGTGTAGTCACTTTCCTAGTTCTTTATGTAGATGACATACTACTCATTGGGAATGACATAGCTATGATATCATCGGTAAAGATCTGGCTGTCGAAAAACTTTCCCATGAAGGATTTGTAAGAAGCATCCTACGTATTGGGAATACAAATCTAGAAAGATAGATCAAAGAGGATACTTGGAATGACCCAATCCTTATACATAGATATCATAGTCAAAAGGTTTGACATGGAAAATTTCAAGAAAGGTCTCATACCGATGAGACATGGAATTAATCTCTCAAAGGAGCAGTCTCCTAAGACTCCTGATGAGAGGGCATTCATGGATAGAGTACCCTATGCCTCTGCCATAAGATCTATCATGTATGCCATGCTATGTACACGGCCTGATGTTGCATATGCTATAAGTGTTACGAGCAGATTTCAGGGTAATCCAGGCGAAGAGCACTGGAATACAGTGAAATGTATCTTTAAGTACTTGAGAAGAACTAAGGATATGTTTCTTATATATAGAGGAAGTGACTTGAAACTGCGAGGCTATACTGACTCTAGTTTCCAGTAAGATCCATATGATAGCAGGTCTACATATGGATTTATGTTTACTTTGAACGGAGGCGTAGTGTGCTGGAAGAGTTCCAAGTAAGCAACCACTGTAGATTCGACGATTGAAGTTAAGTACATCGCTGCAGCTGAAGATACCAAGGAAGTAGTGTGGTTGAAGAAATTCATCGCCGACCTCGGCGTAGTTCCCAGCATCTCTGAACTTGTTCCACTGTTGTGCGACAACAATGGAGTTATTGCACAAGGGAAAGAGCTGCGGTCTAATAAGAAATCGAAGCATATTCTGAGACGCTTTCATCTCAATAGAGAGATTATATCCCGAGGAAATGTAGTGGTGGAAAGAGTTCCATCTATCGACAATGTAGCAGATCCATTGACAAAGTCGTTGGCTCAAAATGTGTTTGAGCGTCACCTAGAGTCTAGGTTTAGTACATAAAGGTGATTGGCTTTAGTCCAAGTGGGAGATTGTTAGTCTTACGTGGCCTACAAGCCAATATGACTTTGTAATCTCGTTCATTTATTAATATAATGGCATTATTCAATATGTGTAAATTCGTATTATTATCGTCTGATAACTGTGAATATGTGCGACAGTGATCATATTATGATGAGATCATACTAGTGAGACTGATCACTTAAACACACATATTCTTAATAGTTCCTAGTCGGAGGATATCCGAGAAGGACATCGGATATCCGGATAGACTAGTACAGATTACTCCCGCTCATAAGATGAGGGTGACTGATCTCATAGTCACTTGTGTGGAGACACTAAGGCGAATCTGAAGGTGCTCATTAGAGAATGAGTTCACTGAACTGATCCGACTGAATCGCTGGATGGTATTGTACCTCACTGTCAACCAGTTTGATTCTATTGTTGCAGTTGCGTGGATGGTCCTCGGACCTGAGACACCAAGAACACATTGTCGGTGGACTTTGGTGCTTTGACCTTGGTTTATGAATCTCTAACCACGGGATTGTAAACAGCCAAGGATCGGGTACAGCGGAATACTGTCGAAGGGAATTGAGTGTCAATAAGGAATCATTCGCTCTCGGTACTTAGAGAGAGCATGCTCTAGGAAGGATGCGCGGAAGTCCCTAGCCAAGGCGGACGATAATATCGAGAAAGGAGTTTTCCGATATTATACGGCAGCATCCAATCTAAGTGAGTCGACCGGTTAGGGTTTGTGTAACGACCCGCCACCCTATAATCGAAAACCCGATTACTAAATGGGTATCAGATCATTATCTCCGGGTTCACACCCGGATTTCATACGACATGTCTGGAGAAGTAAGAGTTAAACAAAGCTAAATATAACAATCTCACGGACTTTAAGGAAAGTACAAGTGCGCAGGAAGGAAATTAAGAATGTCCGTATATAGTCCAACAATAATTACATAGTCCAAAGAATTAAATATGTACAGGCAAAAGTAAAGTACAACAACATCGGGGCATACTCCGGAACTGAGATAGCTGCGAGCCCGCACACTAAGGAGAACACTACACGCCGCCACTCGCCAAGAAGTCCACACCTGAAACCGCAGGGAGTAAGCCACACCAGAATTGGGCTCAATAGGGATCATCCGATCCCCGCCTCCCCCCCACACACACATGTGCAGTAATACGATAAAGAAAACAATAGTCAACACAGTTTCTAAATTCCAATATGAGACATATGCGTTCGCAATGTAACTGGCACAATTCTAAACAATTCAAGTAACCCAACTCAACACCACAATTCGTAACCAAAGATTCGGCTAAATACTCAAACCACACTGTCGACCGCGTACAAACGACACCTTACAACATCACCAACACCCACGCCTGTCCACCCCTACGATGTTCCGGGCACCGTAGGGTGAGGCAGCGAGCCAAACTAGGACTAACTGGGACTAGTAAACCACCACCGCCCAGTTATGTGTGCACACAAGTAGTCTAGACCACTGTCCTATCGACTGGACTTCCCTCAACGCTAGGCCTAGGCGCTTCAAGTGGGCCCTGGGGACCGGCAAAACCCCCTTAAGCCGAAGCTATAGGGACTACCCTTAACCCTAACCTCCCGGGTCACATCAAGCCAAAGGGCGAAGGGTACCACTCGTAACCTCGATATCTTAGGTTACATCAGGCCCAGTGGCGAAAGGGTAAACTCCAGTAGCACCACACCCGGCTTCACAGTAAGAAACACGCTGAAAATTGCCACAACAAACTATAAAAACACCGATCTGCGGGGACCAAACAGTAACCCCTCGGATAGCGCGCTGGCTACTTCGGCCTGACTGGCTCAAGGTGGTTCTGCTTCCCTAAGCCATAAGTGAAACACTAACATGTACCCCTTCCACACTGGTACGGCAACAATACCACTTAGACACCGTGTCCCTCCCACACCGACACAAGGTGTCGAATGCAAACCACAATCGTATAAACACTTATACACACAATGTGATTCCGATTATACATAAATCTTCGGCCTCAATGTATGATTTCAAGCATGCATTTAATGAGGTTCTGTCTTGAATAGCGTCACCCAAGGCCGACGTCATTCAAGACCCCTAAACTGGTTCATGTGAAAGCTGGCCTCGAAAGTTGGCGTAAAATGCCTCGTCTTGGGAAGCCGCCGTTTGAAAGGTGTCGCTGTCTCTGGACGCCATTCAAATCATAACTCTATTCTCACAGAAACCGCTTCTGGGATGAATTTGGCCTAAATGGCGTCCTATCAAGATGCCATTTAGAGCCCAATTCCAGGTTCTCTTACAATTTCTCCCCCAAAATCACCCAAAAAATGCCACAAAATAAGAAAAGACGGGGATAATCCAATTTAGTACTTGGAACACACTAATCCCCATTTCATAAAAATGACCATTTTCATGTAAAAGCCCCTTAAACATGCTCATTCTACTCAATTCTCTTCACACGTCGTATGCCTCAAGTAGGAAAATATGGATTAAAACAACCAAATCACATATAAGGATCGTCCCCCTACCGAACCGCTGCACCGCAAACCGCCACCGGTACCACCATGGACGCCGTCACTCCGCCGGAACGTCGGCCACCAGCCGCCGCATAGAGAATGAAGTGCTGTAGAGGAAGTGGTGGTGGTAGTGGTGAGAGGTAGGGAGGTGTTGGAGTGGTGGAAGAGGAAGAAGAGGAAGGAGAAAGGGAAGGGGAAACAGAGAGGATTGGAGAGAGGGAAGAGAGAGAGTGAGAAGGAGAGAATGAGAGAAAGGAGGGAAGGTTCGGGGTGTAAACTAAAACAGCTTAAATCGCGTCGTCCAGAGTATACGCCTTTCAGGTGACACGACCGGACCATACTCTGATAGAATGTCTGAATCGCGTCGTCCATCCAAGACGCCGTTCAGATGACATGACCCGGACCGTACTCTCGCGACCCGAAACTGGCCCACGTGGCACCGACATGGCAAACTCTAAAGAACCTATGCCCAGCCCCTACAAGAGTCCAAACCAAGGGATCCGGCTTCGAAACCGACCCAATAACTGTACCCGAAACCTCAATCCTTATATTCTCCCCCCCTAAAAAGAATTTCGTCCTCGAAATTGTAACCGCTCGAATGATAACCACTGTCGACAATTCCACACTAGTAACATAGATCTCGTCAATCGCCCCCACAGATCACATTCCTCCACAGGACTTCGTATAGTCTGTCGATCTCATCAACACTAGGCTAATTACATTCTATGATTTTGCCAATACTGATGGACCAATATAACCATTCATTAGTCTTACGAGGCACATATTACAAAATTGATTCTCCAGCATGTCCAAAATACATAAAAAGTTCCATAAAAGCTTACGACTACAACCTAAAAGGTGAGAAAAAGGTATTCATCTAGCCCAGCATCTCAGACCTCTTCTAAGAAAACTCACAACATCGCTCTAGGCCCTGGGCTTCTTTTGACTACTCGGTTCCTGTCATATCTTGTTCTTCTGGGGATAGTTCCTTACAAGATGTCCCTTCCTACCACAGCTAAAATAGCTACCAGTGACCAATGGACATATCCGATCACCATGCTGTCTACCACAACGGGGACAATGATCCGTCACATCATGTCCTGCTTCCTGCTGTCTACTAGCCATAGTCTGCATCTGCCGAACCGAGAATCGCTGATTTGTTCTTGCCCTATTGCTTCCCTCGTGCTGACTGCTCCAACTCTTTCGTC
Source organism: Zantedeschia hybrid cultivar (assembly GCA_030544215.1). NCBI lineage: Eukaryota > Viridiplantae > Streptophyta > Magnoliopsida > Alismatales > Araceae > Zantedeschia > Zantedeschia hybrid cultivar. Next base: position 52,427,570 of record JARZZO010000009.1, read on the forward strand.
ATTTGTTGGAACTGAGTCTCCACTGCTTGTGCGCACCGAACTGCTGATGCAAGATCACTACAACAATGAGATGCCACCATTCCCCTCAGATTGTACCAGAGTCCATCCACAAATATTTCCGTTCGACGTTCCTCATGCTTAGATATGTGTAGAATGAACCTTCCGAGAGACACAAACTTCATCTGATATTCCAGAAATGACATATCATTCTGTACCAATTCCATGAACTCCCTTTCCTTGGCCTTCCGAACATGCCTCGGAAAGTACTGTCCACTAAACTCTCTCACGAATACCTCCCAAGGAATGTCTCTCAAGGACCTATCTGAAAACATCATTCTCTTTATAGTAACCCATCAATCATAGGCATCATCTTTCAACAAGTAGGTTGCCAACAAAGTCTTGTCATTCTCAGCACATTCAAGAACATCGAATGCCTTCTCCACCTCAATCCAATGAGCTGCCTCGTCTGGGACTGGTTGACTCGTGAAAGAAGGGGTCTTCAACTTCAAGAAACATTCCATCACCGTGGATTGACCACCTCGGGAGTTGGATCCCTCACTACCATTATCATAGCCTCCATGAATCGATCCACATTATGCCCATCTGCCTCCGAACTACCATCGTCAGTTCCCGTACTACGAACCAACGGAACTCTCCTCTTCGGTGCCATCACCACTCTATAAACACAAAAATTGAAACAAGAACGTCAAAACCTATTAATCTATGCCAGCAGCCATCGCTTGTACAGACTCGTACTTATTGTTTGACTATGATATCTAACCTAGTTCATCACATACTTGACCAGACTGGGCTCTGATACCATTTGTAATGACCTGCCACCCTATAATCGAAAATCCGATTACTAAATGGGTATCGGATCATTATCTACGGGTTCACACCCAGATCTCATATGACATGTCTGGAGAAGTAAGGGTTAAACAAGACTAAATATAACAATCTCACGGACTTCAAGGAAAGTACAGGTGCGCAGGAAGGAAATTAATAATGTTCGTATACAGTCCAATAATAATTATATGTAAGGAATCGGCAAGAACGCAGCGGAGAATAAAATGATTCCTATGTATCGGCTTCTAGGATCGTAAAACGGACATTAAAATAAACGCGGGAAGAACGGTTCTTCACCTTAGCGGGGATTCGAATCTCCCGTGGATGATTCCGACTCCGTAATCGCGCACGTGCACGATCTCTAGAGGTATCCACACGAGCTCCCGCTGTAGACGCGATTTCCTCCTCGACTTGAGTGCTCCGACCAGATCTCAAATCCACCATGCGCAGAGAGAGACAGATTTACTCCAAGAGAGAGAGAGAGAGGAGAAAGAGAATCTGGGGTGTAAAATTCATCCAACCAACTTTTTTTTTCTTTTTTTTATCCCTCCCCCTTGGCCCTCCTTATATAGAAATAAGGATAAGCATAAGAATTAATCCTCATAATTATCCAAGAGTTTGACCTTGGATAATTCTCCATTAAATCTTCATGTTTATCCTGCGGCTTTTCATAAAAACCCAGATAAGCATGAAATTTAACGTCTCTCACCGTCTGACGAGAACTCTTATGTGTGTGACCCTCTAGGCCATATATCAGTCCGGTTGCAGGCTCATTAAACTTAGAACTGTTTCTTGAGTTTAATATTTATTAATTAACATTTAAACATCATATGTTAAATGATTAATTTAATAAACAAGTGAATTATCATCCGATGATTAATTCACTTGGCCTTCTGATCATGAACAACACCAAACACTACCTCATGATCCCATAAGATATAAGGGATACTGTTCCCTTTAATTGAACCTTTCCGTCCGCAGATACCGCACACATATAATCCTTCACTCATGCAATGTCCCAATAACGCAAGGGTATGGTTTTATAGTCAAACCCTCTATCGCATTATCCAGATGGATTCCAGTACTCAGTTAATATCTAGAAAGACATCTCTTTCATTTGACCCTGGCCGGGGATTTCTGTGTACACATCCATAGGACATTCTCTCTCCAGTCTTATACCAAGAGTGAGTGATCCCTTGTTGTTCACTCAATTACCTTCGCAAGCTTTCCACTGTATCTGAAAGACCGACTATTGTGGACTTAATGGTTAATGTTCACTAGACAGAGAATCAAGGTACAATGGTCCACAAACAAGGTATCATTGGTGACTCAGGTCAAAGGACCAACTGTGCTACTGCAACGATTGAATTCCCTGGTTGACTAATAGGTATAATTACCATCCAGGAATTCTTATTTGGGTATGTTCAGTAAACTCATTCTCTAATGAGCACCCACTTGTTTGTCTTAGTGTCACCACACGAGTGAATGTGAGATCATTCACCCTCATCACATGAGCAGACAACTTGTGTCGATCTTATCGGATATTTAATGTCCATCTCAAATATCCTATGATTGAGAACTGTTTAAGACAATTGACTGAGGATATTGATCTCACTATCATGATCTCATCATGATTCAATATCTCATACATTTGTCTATGGACCTTCATTACGACAGTTAATTTGCGAGAACTATAAATGAAGAAATGCTTGCCTTTATTAATAATTTGAAGTAGAATGTACAATGATTGGCTTTGAGGCCACCCAATTCTAACATTCTCCCACTTGGACTATAGCCAATCACCCATGTGTCTAAGTCCCATAGACTTAAGGTGATGTTCTAAATTGTTTTGAGACAATGGCTTAGTCAAGGGATCTGCTACATTATCTTCAGATGAGACTTTCTCAACTACTATATCTCCTCGAGCGATGATCTCACGAATCAGATGAAATCGTCTCAGAATGTGCTTTGACTTCTGATGTGATCTTGGCTCCTTCGCTTGAGCTATTGTCCCATTGTTGTCACACAATAATGGAACATGATCTGAAATGCTTGGAGCTACTCCAAGTACCGAGATGAACTTCTTCATCCAAACCACCTCCTTGGCCGCTTCAGCTGCAGCAATGTATTCTGCTTCGGTCGTCGAATCTGCAGTTGTTTCTTGTTTGGAACTTTTCCAACTTACTGCACCTCCATTTAACATGAACACAAATCCAGACATGGATTTGCTATCATCCATATCCGACTGGAAACTCGAGTCAGTAAACCCTCGAAGTTCCAAGTCGTTTCCTCCATAAACGAGAAATAGATCCTTAGTCCTTCTCAAGTATCTAAGGATGCATTTCACCGCCTTCCAGTGTTCCTCACCTGGATCAGCCTGATATCTACTAGTGACACTTAGTGGGTGTGCCACATCAAGCCTAGTACATAGCAATGCATACATGATAGATCCTATTGCCGAGGCATAAGGAACTCTATCCATGTATGCTCTCTCTTCAGATGTCTTGGGAGACATTTCTTTAGAGAGATAAATTTCTTGCCTCATTGGAACGAGGCCTCTCTTGGAATTTTCCATGTCAAACCTTTTGACTATGATATCTATGTACATAGATTGGGATAAGCCAAGCATCCTTTTGGACCTATCTCTATAGATCCTTATTCCCAAATATAGGATGCTTCTCTTAAATCTTTCATGGAGAAGTTTTTGGATAACCAAGTCTTTACTGATGACAACATTCCTACATCATTCCCAGTGAGTAGAATGTCATCAACGTAAAGTACCAAAAAGGTAACTACGCTCCCACTAGCCTTTTTGTATACACAAGGTTCTTCTTCATTCTTAATGAAGTCATAAGATTTGATTGCTTCATCAAATCTTAAGTTCCAAGTTCGGGATGCCTGCTTTAATCCATAGATGGATCTTTGCAGCTTGCATACCTTGCTTGAATGCTCTTTGGAAGTGAATCCTTCAGGTTGTATCATATATACCTCTTCTTGAAGGTTCCTGTTAGGGAATGCTGTTTTCACATCCATTTGCCATATTTCATAATCATAGAATGCGGCGATAGCAAGAAGTATTCTGATTGACTTAATCATGGCAACTGGAGAAAAGGTTTCGTCATAGTCAATGCCTTGCCTTTGACGATATCCTTTTGCTACCAGCCTTGCCTTGTATGTGTCAATCTGTCCATCTGCCCCAATCTTTCTTTTAAAGATCCATTTACTGCCAATAGGTACTATACCTTCTGGCAGATCAACCAGGTTCCAAACTTGGTTGGCATACATGGATTGAATTTCAGAATTCATTGCCTCTTGCCATTTTTCTAATTCTTGACTATTTATGGCTTCTTGGTAGGTTTGAGGATCATCATCTTCATTTAAGTGCACTTTTGGTTTGCCATCATCGCTATGTTCAACATATCTTTCAGGCTGCTTAGGCACTCTACCTGATCTGCGAACCTTTTGTTTATCATCTTGAACAAGTTCTTGAGTCAATGGTTCAGTAGATGAACTAGTGTTGATTTGTGAGTCTGGAATTTCTTCCAATTCTATCTTGCTCCCACTGTCTTCTTTTGAAAGATATTCTTTTTCTAAGAGGACAGCTCTTTTTGCGACAAACACCCTTTGATCGCTGGGCTGATAGAAGTAATATCCAAAAGTCTCTTTTGGATATCCCACAAATCTACATTTCTCTATCCTGGAATCCAGTTTGTCTGGATCATGTCTTTTGACATGTGCAGGACATCCCCAGACTCTAACATGCTTAAAGTCTGGTTTCTTTCGTTTCCATATCTCATATGGAGTGGAAGATACTGACTTACTGGGACCTTTGTTCAACAGATATGCAGCAGTCAACAGTGCATATCCCCATAAAGAGATTGGAAGTTTGGCATAACTCATCATTGATCGTACCATATCTAATAGAGTACGATTTCTTCTTTCCAATACACCATTTAATTGTGGTGTATAGGGAGGAGTCCACTGAGACAAAATACCATTATTCTTAAGATATTCTGTGAATTCTGTACTTAAGTATTCACCCCCTCGATCTGATCGAAGAGTTTTGATACTCTTTCCAGTCTGGTTCTCAACTTCATTTTTAAACTCTTTAAATTTCTCAAAGACTTCTGACTTATATTTCATTAAATATATGTAGCCATATCTTGATAAATCATCTGTAAATGAAACAAAGTATGAGTAACCACCCATAGCATGAGTGGACATTGGACCACATACATCACTATGTATTAGTTCCAATAAGTCCTTAGCTCTTTCTCCATGTCTAGAGAATGGAGCTTTGGTCATTTTTCCCATGAGACAAGCTTCACAGGTTGCAAATGATTCATAATCAAATGGATCAATATATCCATTCTGTTGCAACCTTATGATCCTGTTTTCATTTATATGACCTAGCCTACAATGCCATAGGTACGAATTATTCACATCCTTATCTAAGCGTTCAAGAGATTTATTTACCAGACAAACATCATATGAATTATCAAGTAAATATAATACATTCAATAAATATCCGGAAGCAAACAATTTGTCTCCTTGATAAATGGAACAACCTTTATTCTCTAGTTTCATAGAATGTCCTTGTCTATCAAAATATGAAATAGATATGATATTCCTAATAATGGTCGGAACATAATAACAATCTATCAGTTCCAATGAGTCTCCTGACGGCATCTGAAGTCTTGCTGTCCCCACAGCTAACGCAGCAACTTTTGCTCCATTCCCGAGCCTCAGATCCACGTCTCCGCGGTTCAATCTTCTTTTACTTGTTAGCACCTGCAAGTTATTGCAGATATGAGAAACACATCCAGTATCTAATACCCAGGATGTTGATTCTCTATAAGACAAGTTAAGATCGATCATGAGAATCTCTGAAGCTTCACCAAGCTTCTCCTTTGCTTTTTCTGCTAGATAAATCTTGCAGTTTCTCTAGATTTAAGACTTTTAATCTAGATTTAAGCTCCCACTATTTTTCGGCGATCTGTATGACTCTCTAATATACAGAACGGCGATTCCGGTGATCTCCTTGTGGGGATCAAAATTCTTCGGGCAACATGCATGTGACCTTGTGGTAGTACAACAGATCACATCAAGTCCCTTAGGAAGTCAACTCTTGACAGTTGCAACATTTGCTATATCCGATCGATTTAACCCCTGAATCAAAATGACCTTGTGGTAGCACAACAAATCAAATGATTCAGCTAAGTTTATCCATCATTACTTAGATGACATGAATTCATAGTGCAATCCTTGTGGTAGCACAACAAAACTACACTATTTGTCCACTCATCTTAATGACATCACATGTCGTAGACCTAGGTTAATTTCTAAATCAAATAGACCTTGTGGTAGCACAACAAATCCATTTGAGATAAGAATTATCTCAAGATCTATAATGATGGTGGGTTACGTGGATTATTCTGAATATGTCACGTTTACAACTTAAATTTTAAAAGAGGGTTTTTTATTTGATTTGTAAAAATCGTGCTATCAATAGTATTTCAATTTGAAGTATCATTATACTTAATAGAAATATATATGTATGATAGCATAGTCCACAAATATCACATATATGCAGAAAAATTAAATGGGGATGATCATGGACTGCTAAAGCTACTATAGAATCATCGGAGCCAAATGATGATCCATAATAGGATCCTAATGTGAAAACAGCAACACTGGTTCCATTTGATGCGAGTCCTTCCTCCAGAGGTGTCTTCAGAAGATCCCGTCCTCTAAACTTAATCCGATACATTTAAATATGATATTCAGGACTCACAGGTCCACAAATGTACATTTAAACACTAAGAAACCTTGATCTTATCAAGGGGAGTACAAACTTATAAGAAGGTAGAGAGTACATCTGGATTAAGAGAGAGGAGGACACGTAGGTCCTATTTAAAATACCAAATGAAATAAGCATCGCATTCATTCACACCAATCATCACATGATAATAATAAGTCCATGATCATCCCACCATAAAACACATCACATGCATCACAATCATCACATAATTGCAGTTTGGTATTAAATTTTATAAATATAAAATTATAATACCAATTAGTTTTCGAAATAACATTTATTTCAACATCATCAATAATATTCAAAACATTATTGACAAATTAAATAACTAAACTATTCAGTTAATCTAAATAATAATTCAAACAATTTGAACAGAAAAATGTAATTAAGTTATGCATAAAATCAGTTTAAATTTTTTTTAAACTAATTAATTTAACAGGAAAATTAATTATCTAAAACAATTTTAAATAATTAACTAACACCTATTAACAATAAAGCCCTTTATTGAATTAACAGTTATTAAACAATTTAATAACCTGTTAATAATAAAAAAATAATAATTAATAACAATTATTAATTATTCCTATAATTATTATGTTTTAAAACAATTTTAAAATGGGCTTAAATGGACTTAAATGGGCTAATAATAGGTTTAAAGGGGGTTTAACATTTATTAAAACATTTTTAATAAATATTAGAAATGGGCCCAACCCATTAGGGCCCAAATGGCTCGAGCCTGGGCCCTGGCTCGGCCAGGGGGTCTGGCCCAGCCAGACCAAGTTGGGACCGGGCGGTCCGGCCGCTCCTTCTTCCCAGCGAAGCAGAAGTGCAGGAACCCTAGGGTTCCCACCCGGCGGCGCCACCGCCGAGCTCCGGCCACCACCCGGCGGCGCCGACGACGTGCCCGGCGCCGGCAGGGTCGCCGGCGACGTGCCCGACGCCGGCAGGGTTGCCGGCGATGGCCACAAACACATCCGGCCGAGCCCTTAAAGCACCCTCAAAATCTGATTTTCCAGCGTAAAATCCGAATTAGGGCTTCAAATTTGTAGCTCTCCAAGGCCACTCTGGCACCGGTAAATATGTCGGATGTGTAGTGGTGACTATCACAAAACGATCTAGACATCCAGGCCGCCATCCCAACACTTGGGAATCGTTAACGAAGCCGCCGAAGTACCCCGGTTCATCATCTCATGAAGAACTCCGAAAATCCCAAATAAAATCCGAAAAATTACAGAAAAATAATCAAATTATTTGTGTTCATCGTATGAACACTATTCCTTCCTTTTAATAGGATTAAACTAAAGAACACGTACAATACGGGTTCTTCACGCATAACGAGAAAAACACGCAAAACGATGCCGTTTTACGACCGAACCAGCAATCTGGCTCTGATACCACTGTAAGGAATCGGCAAGAACGCAGCGGAGAATAAAATGATTCCTATGTATCAGCTGCTGGAATCGTAAAACGGACATTAAAATAAACGCGGGAAGAACGGTTCTTCACCTTTGCGAGGTTTCGAATCTCCCGTGGATGATTCCGACTCGGTAATCGCGCACGCGTACGATTTCTAGAGGTATCCACACGAGCTCCCGCTGCAGACGCGATTTCCTCCTCGACTTGAGTGCTCTGACCAGATCTCAAATCCACCATGCGCGGAGAGAGACAGATCTACTCCAAAAGAGAGAGAAGGAGAGAGAGAGAGGAGAAAGAGAATATGGGGTGTAAAATTCATCCAACCAAGTTTTTTTTTTTTTTTTACCCCTCCCCCTTGGCCCTCCTTATATACAAATAAGGATAAGCACAAGGATTAATCCTCATGATTATCCAAGAGTTTGGCCTTAGATAATTCTCCATTAAATCTTCATGTTTATCCTGCGGCTTTTCATAAAAACACAGATAAGCATGAAATTTAACGTCTCTCACCGTCTGACGAGAACTCTTATGTGTGTGACCCTCTAGGCCCATATATCAGTCCGTTTCAGGCCCATTAAACTTAGAGCTGATTCTAGAGTTTAATATTTATTAATTAACATTTAAACATCATATGTTAAATTATTAATTTAATAAACAAGTGGATTATCATCTGATGATTAATTCACTTGGCCTTCTGATCATGAAAAACACCAAACACTACCTCATGATCCCAGAAGATATAAGGGATATTGTTCCCTTCAATTGAACATTTCCGTCTGCAGATACCGCACAGATATAATCCTTCACTCATGCAATGTCCCAATAACGCAAGGGTATGGTTTTATAGTCAAACCCTCTATCGCATTATCCAGATGGATTCCAGTACTCAGTTAATATTTAGAAAGATATCTCTTTCATTTGACCCTGGCCAGGGATTTCTGTGTACACATCCATAGGACATTCTCTCTCCAGTCTTATACCAAGAGTGAGTGATCCCTTGTTATTCACTCAATTACCTTCGCAAGCTTTCCACTGTATCTGAAAGACCGACTATTGTGGACTTAATGGTTAAAGTTCACTAGACAGAGAATCAAGATACAATGGTCCACAAACAAGGTATCATTGGTGACTCAGGTCAAAGGACCAACTGTGCTACTGCAACGATTGAATTCCCTGGTTGACTAATAGGTATAATTACCATCCAGGAATTCTTATTTGGGTCTGTTCAGTGAACACATTCTCTAATGAGCACCCACTTGTTTGTCTTAGTGTCACCACACGAGTGAATGTGAGATCATTCACCCCCATCACATGAGCATACATAACTTGTGTCGATCTTATCGGATATTTAATGTCCATCTCAAATATCCTATGATCGAGAACTGTTTAAGACAATTGACTGAGGATATTGATCTCACTATCATGATCTCATCATGATTCAATATCCCATACATTTGTCTATGGACCTTCATTACGATAGTTAATTTGCGAGAACTATAAATGAAGAAATGATTGCCTTTATTAATTATCTGAACTAGAATGTACAATGATTGGCTTTGAGGCCACCCAATTCTAACATTATATAGTCCAAAGAATTATATATGTACAGGCAAAAGCAAAGTACAACAACATCGGGGCATACCCCAGAACTGAGATAGCTGCTGGCCCGCACACCAAGGAGAACACCACATGCCCCCACTCGCCAAGAAGTCCACACCTGAAACCGCAGGGAGAGCCACACCAGAATTGGGCTCAGTAGGGATCATCCGATCCCCGCCTCCTACACACACACACACAAGTGCAGTAATACAGAAAAGAAGACAATTTAATTAAAGTAGTAAACATAGTTCCTAAATTCCGATATGAGACGTATGCGTTTGCAATGTAACAGGCACAATTCTAAACAATTCAAGTAACCCAACTCAACACTACAATTCGTAACCAAAGATTCAGCTAAATACTCAAACCACACTGTCGACCGCATACAAACGGCGCTTTATAACACCACCAACACCTACGCCTGTCCACCCCTACGATGTTCCGGGCACCGTAGAGTGAGGCAATGAGTCAAAGTAGGACTAACTGGGACTAGTGAACCACCGCCGCCCAGTTACGTATGCACACAAGCAGTCTAGACCACTGTCCTATCGACCGGACTTCCCTCAACGCCAGGCCTAGGCGCTTCAAGAGGGCCCTGGAGACCGGCGAAACCCCCTCAAGCCGAAGCTATAGGGACTACCCGTAACCCTAACCTCCCAAGTCACATCAGGCCAAAGGGTGAAGGGTACCACCCGTAACCTCGATATCTCAGGTTATATCAGGCCAAGTGGCGAAATGGTAAACTCCAGCAGCACCACATCCAGCTCCACAGTAAGAAACATGTCGAAAAATGCCACGACAAACTAGGAAAACACCGATCTGCTGGGACCAAATAGCAGCCCCTCGGATAGTGATGGATATAGGTGTCCTCTAAGCCAATCATAAGGCACCTATTTCAATCTGGTTCACTAATAAATGGCATTAAATTCATTATGTAGATTGGCATATTTATAATTGCGCATAATGAAGTCTATGAATATGTGCAATAGTCATCAGATTATGATGAGATCATAATAATGAGACTGATGACTTATAAACACATATTCTCAATTGTTCCTAGTCATAGGATGTTTGAGAAGGACATCAAACATCCGGTTAGACTAGTGCAGGTTATTCCAGCTCATATGATGAGGGTGACTGATCTCGTTAGTTACTAGTGTGGAGACACAATGGTAAACCTGTAGGTACTCATTGGGGAATGAGTTCACTGAACTGATCCGACATGAATCGCCGAATGGTAATTTACCTGACTGTCAATCGGCTTGATTCATCATCACAGTGGCGTGGTTGATCCTTGGACTTGAGACACCAAAGACACCTTGTCGGTGGACTTCTGGACTTTGACCTTGACCTACGAATCCCTATCCATGGGATCTCTAATAGTCAAGGATCGGGTCCAGCGGAAGACCTTCGAAGGTGATTGTGTGTTCAATAAAGGATTGTTCGCTCTCAGGTAACTGGAGAGAGAATGCTCTAGAATAGATCCGCAGGAGTCTCTGGCCAGAGTAGAAACAATATCAGAAAAGTGGTTTTCGGATATTGTACAGCAGAGTCTGATTCAAGTGAGTTGACCATCTAGGGTTTGACAGTTGACCATACCCTAGGTTAACTCGAGAGTATTATGCGAACGAAGGATTATAGCCACGTGGTAACTGTGGACGGACAGGTTCCATGAGTGGGTTGCTGAACCCCATTACCTTCCGGGATCATGCGGTGTTGCTTGGCACCCAACTTGATCGGAAGTCCGACCGAATTTACATGCGATGATAATTCGGTTAAGTAATTAGTTAATATATAGATATTAATTAATTACAATAAGTCAATAACTAGTTATTGGACTTAACGGGCTGAAAACTGGACTGGTAAATGGGTCTAGAGGGTCACACGCAATAAGATTCTCAATCGGTGGTATATAAGTGGGATTTATATTAACTCGGGGACTTTTGTGAAAAGTCGCGCCGACTTAATATATATATACGCGCTGTTGAGAAACCCTGGGCGAAGCTCCAGGATTTCCCTTGCTGGCCATCATCCCTCCTTTCTCTCTCTTCCTCTAGGTGTCCCGTTCGAGGCGCCAGAACAGCTTCCGTCTCCGCCACGTGTCATTCCCGAAAGTCGGGAATTCCCATCGGCGGGATTTCAACAATCGTTGCGGCGATGGATCTTCAGCGAGCGAGCTGCAACGGACGAGGGATTGAGGACGAACCGCCGTGGAGGATCGCGTGGATACCGCTGGAGGCCGGACGCTTGTGCGGCTCGCGGCATCGCCTCGATGGAACCAAAACGGAAGCGGATTCGAATCTGCGCACGGTAATCGGATTATTCCCGTTAGTTTTTTGTTTGCGTTTTTCGTTCCGAATCGGATCAGCGGGCATCGGGCGGGATCAATTTTTGTTCTTCGTTTCTACTGCTTTCTTCGCGTCTCGCCCGGATCCCAACAGATAGCACGCTGGCTACTCCGGCCTGATCGGCTCAAGGTGGTTCTGCTTCCCTAGCCATAAGTGAAGAAACACTAACATGTACCCCTTCTACACCGGTATGGCAACAATTCCACCTACACACCGTGTCCCTCCCACACCGACACAAGGTGTCAAACACAAACCACAATCGAATAAACACAAGTACACACAATTTGATTCCGATTATACATAAATCTTTGGCTTCAATGTACGATTTCAAGCATTCATTTAATGAGGTTCTGTCTTGAATCGCGTCGCCCAAGGCCGACGTCATTCAAGACCCCTAAACTAGTTCATGTGAAAACTGGCCTCGGAAGTTGGCCTAAAACGCATCGTCCTGGGAAGCCGCTGTTTGAAAGGCGTCGCTGTCTCTGGACGCCATTCAAACCAGAACTCTATTCTCACAGAAATCGCATCCGGGATGAATTTGGCCTAAATGGCGTCGTCCTATCAAGACGCCATTTAGACCCCAATTCCAGGTTCTCTTATAATTTCTCCCCCAAAATCACCCAAAAAATGCCACAAAATAAGAAAAGACGGGGAGAATCCAATTTAGTACTTAGAACACACTAATCCTCATTTCATAAAAATGACCATTTTCATGTAAAAGCCCCTTAAACATGCTCATTCTACCTTATTCTCCTCACACGTCGCATGCTTCAAGTAGAAAAACATGGATTAAAACAACCAAATCAATATAAGTATCATCCCCCTACCGGTCACTTGAACTCCTCCTAGCTCCGTGCCGCCGAACCGCCGCACCGCAAACCGCCGCCGATACCACCATGGACGTCGTCACTCTGCCGAGACGTCGGCCGCCGCCCGGATAATGAAGTGCCGCAGAGGAAGTGGTGGTGGTAGTGGTGAGAGGTAGAGAGGTGTTGGAGTGGTGGAAGAGGAAGAAGGGGAAGGATAAAGGGAAGGGGAAACGAAGAGGATTAGAGAGAGGGAAGAGAGAGAGTGAGAAGGAGAGAATGAGAGTAAGGAGGGAAGGTTCGGAGTGTAAACTAAAACAGCTTAAATCATGTCGTCTAGAGCAGACGCCTTTTGGGTGACACGACCGGGCCATACTCTGACAAAATGTCTGAATCGCGTCGTCCATCCAAGACGCCATTCAAATGACATGACCCGGGCTGTACTCTTGCGACCCGAAACTGGCCCACGTGGCCCTGACATGGCAAACTCTAAAACGCGTCTTCCTCTCAGGACGCAGTTTGAACCACGTCTCGCAAGCTTGACGCTATAAAGAACCTATGCCCCAGCCCCTACAAGGGGGGCAGCCCCTACAAGGGTCCAAACCAAGGGGTCCGACTCAGAAACCGACCCAATAACTGTACCCGAAACCTCAATCCTTACAGTTTGACAGTAGACCATACCCTAAGTTGACTTGAGAGCATTGTACGAATGAAGGATTATATCCACGTGGGAACTGTCGGCGGAAAGGTTCCAAGAGTGGGTTACTTAACCCCGATACCTTCCGGGTTCACGCGGTATTGCTTGGCACCCAACGTGATCGGAGGCCCGATCGAATTTGATGTGCGACATTAATTCGATTGATTAATTAGTTAATATGAGTTATTAATTGATTAATCAGGTCAGTGAGGAGTCACTGGGCTTATTGGGCCATTAACCGGACTGGTTATTGGGCCTAGAGGGTCACACGCAAATGATTCTCAAGGCGATGGATAATAAAATGAGTTTTATATAAACTAGGGGTTTTTATGAAAAAACACGTAGTTAATATAAAATGTAGCGAACGGGCTGAGCAGGCCAGGATGCTGCTCAACCCTAGCTACCCCCTCCTCTCTTCCTCTTTCTCTCTGATGCCCCAGGCTGGTTCTGTTCTCCAGGTCTGCTCCGCCACTTCTTAGACTCCCGTCCGACGGGAAATCGACCGCGCGTTGTGGCGGTCATTGCGGCGAACAACGAAGGGTTCGAGGGCTGCGACGAGCGAGGAACGTGAGGATATCCGCCGTAAGGAGGATTGAGTGGACTTCGCTAGTGGCCGGGCGCTTGCGCGGCTAGCGGTGTTACACCAACGGAACCAATCGGTCGCGGATTCGAGTCCGTGCGCGGTAATGTCCGATTACCGTTCTAATCTGATTTTAGTATTTTCGAAATGGGAATCGGGTCACAAATAGATTAATTTTATTCCGCTACGTTTTGCGATCCAGAGAAATGCCGAGAAACCAACACAGAGCCCGAGGAATATTCAGTAATGACCCTCGACCATGTCGTGGTTAAAAGCAGAGTATGGAACAATGTGTGGAGGATGAAAAGATGATGGGGATAGGTTCCCCTCCAGAGAAGGTCAGTGGTGAATCCGGGCTGATAGGGGTCATCTGGCTCCCCTTCGTCAGTCTCATTGCTCAGCAAGATTCTGTTATCAAAAATGGCCCCAGGCTCTTCAATAAGCTCATCTATCAATGGCAGCCACTTTGATTCTGAGGGATCAAGGAACAACCTATTTAGTGCAATGTATAGGTCCCATGTGTCGAACTAGCGGTACCACTCGCATTCTGGATCTTGAATCTTCCTCCTTTTCATTGGCTGCAGAGCCTCCAAGGATTGGTATGTTAGCAACTCAGAACAGTGTCTGGCTAGATCCCTCCAATAAATGTCATGTAGGTCAAAGTGGGAAGTGATCACCACCGTATTATCATTGTCATGATTAATCATGGGTCCCTGGATGAAGTGTGTGTATAAGGTCCAAGTTAAGGGATCCCAGTTTTCTTTGCACGGGGTGGTCATTATCTTCCAGACCTTCTGACCATCCTTGTCTTCTTGCTGCTGAATAATTTGTCGTTTCGTCCTTGCCGGCCTATAGCCCAAACCTGTACCAGGTGCTCTTCAGCTATCTATGATAGGCTTGGTTTTGCCCTACAATTGTGTGCCTAGGCCTTTTCCTAGTTGGTAGCCACCCTTCATCGTAATATCCCAGCCAGGGGTACTCACGCACTTCCTCATTTTCACATCATCGACTGGGCAAGGAACAGGTATAATGGCTTTCAAAGGATCAGCCGAAGGAGAATACACTTGTAATACCTATAGAATGGGTTATCGGCCAAGTGGAGGAGTTGGTTTAATGTTCAAAGAGTGAGCAGCAACAAGGATCGACATGATCGTTACTTTAATAATCCGTCCTTTGTATGAAAATTTGAGGCACTAATGGTTTGTAGAGGAAATTGCCTCCAGAGATTTGATATAAGGACGCCCAAGGATGCCTTTTAAAGAAGGGTCGATCTCCAAGATGTGAAACTCGACCTCGGCATGACAAACGGGGCCTAATTTCACCTTCAAATAAACCATTTCCAGAGGGGAACGGGTAGAGTTGTCGTAGGTAGTAACAGAGATGGGGGAAGGCAGCCACTTTTCTTTAGGTACACTACAGAATTCCAGGGTCTTCAGTGATAACACATTAATAGAGGCCCCCGTATCAACTAGACATGCATCCATAACCTTCTTGCAAATGTTAACTGTAATGCTTAGTGCCATACTCCTGGCTGCTGGTGGTGCCAATTTAGATGTATGGAATAAGATAGAGGGTTGATCCCCCTGTGGGACTAGTAGTGTAGTGATTTTTTCTACCGGCATGTCCTCATTGACCATAACCCTTTTGAGATACCCCATTAAAGATTCTTGGTGGGTTTTGGATCTTTCAATCAGTTTAAGCATTGAAATGCGTGCCGATGTTCTGTCCAAATGCTTCAACAAGTCATATTGAGTGCCAGGTGCACTCTCTTCATTTTGTACTTCCTCCGGCGGCTGTGATGGGCCGTCTCTAACTGTGGATTGAGGGAAGACTTTGTTGAAGTTTCTCCCGCTCCGGAACGCATGCTGCTAATCATTGGAAGGTGATATCATGAGTACCTCTAGGATAATGAGGGGTTTGGAGGGGGTGATGGGTTCATATGTGGATGATGGGGGGTTATTTGGTGGAGGTGTTGGAACACGGATGAGTGGTTTGGAAGGTTGTATGGTATTGGGGTAGGTGATTGGTGAAGGTGATGTGGGAAATGGTATGCAGAGCAATGGTTTAGATGGCATGAGCGGTTCGTGGTTGAGTTGCGGAGGGTTATTTGGTGGATGCATGGTAGTGGAGGGAGTAATGGGTTTAGGGAAGTTAGGTGGTGGAATGGGGGTAACGGGTTTAAAGGTTTGTAATTGTGGTTTGGGTCTATGGTAAGCGGGTGTTAGTATGGGAGTGACAGTTATGGTTTCTGGTTTGGGTATGCGGTGGCGAGGGGGCCACTCGGCGGTACTCAAAATGTGGCCTGTTGAGTAAGAGGAAGATTCCTCTACTTTTCATTGTTGCCCCCTATTAGCCTCAGACTGGCTATTAGTAAGGATTGGGGCGATTTGGTTTTGATGCTCCGGTAGCGGGTTCTACAGTATACCCATATTTGGTGGTGCTACTACCTGTGCTGGTCCCTTTTGTATCTACTGTTGTTGCTACTGTGGTTGTTGTTACTGTTGTTGCTGCTGTGGTCTTTTCGCCTTCAGGGCGGCTATATATTTTCTCATCTCTTCCCAGTGAATACCCCCTTGCTCATTCAGATCGTGGATGTAATCCCTGAATTGGAAACATGCATCCACTGTGTGCCCCGGTTGTCGATGAAAGACACAATATGTAAGGATTGAGGTTTCGGATCCGGTTATCGGGTCAGTTTCGGGGTCGGACCCCTCGGTTTGGGCCCTTGTGGGGCTGGGGCTTGTGTTATTTTTCACATCGAGTTTGCTCGATTCGGTTCAAACGGCGTCCAGTGAGCTGGACGCGTTTTAGGTTGTGCCACGTGGGCGCCACGTGGGCGGGTTTTGGGCCGCAAGAGTACGGCCCCGGTCTTATCGTCTGAACGGCATCTTGAATGGACGAAGACATTCAAAGTACGGCCCTGGTATGTCAGAGTACGACCTGTCTTGTCGTCTGATTGGCGTCGACCTTGGACGATGTGTTTTAGTTAGTTTCGGTTTGACCCCGCGAACTCTTCCTCCTTTCTCTCATTCTCTGCATTTCTCTCTCTCTCCTCCCTCTCCCCTCCGATCCGTCCGGTGCCCCCCTCCCCTTCTCCTTCCCTTACTCTCCCCATTCCTCCTCTCCCTCCACTCCATGAACTTCCTAACTTTCACCAGTACCACCACCATTTCCTCCGCGGCGCATTTCTCTCTGGACGGCAGCCGACGTCCCGGTGGAGTGACGGTGTCCACAGCGGTATTGGCAGCGGCTTGTGGCGTGACGGTTCGGCAGCTTGGAGCTCGGAGTACTTCAAGTAACCAGTAGGGTGACGATCCTCGCAATGTTTTGCTTAAAACCATATTTTCCCTCTTTCAAGCATGTTTAGGAGATTTTCGGGGTGGAAATGCTTATATCACAAATTAAGATTGGTGGATTTTTTATTGGGTATTTGGGTTCTCCTCCTACTCCTCTATTTTATTGCGTTTTTGTGCCATTTGGGAGAGAAGTCCCACTTTGAGAATTGGGGGGAGGCGGAAGGAGAACCTGTCTGTGAGGATTAAATGGTGTCTAGGGACAGCGACGCCATTTATAAGGCGGCTTCCACCCACGACGCGATTTATCCCAGATAACATACTCTGTCTCTGGATTGAATAGCGTCCAGGGACAGCGACGCCATTCAAACGGCGACCCCCGTGCACGACGCATTTTAGTTTGGATCACTGCGAGGCCTAATTCTGTTTCTGTCGTGAATAGGCGACTAGGAATAGCGACGCCTTTTAAAAGATGACTATCATGCACGACGCGTTTTAGGCCATCTTTCGAGGCCAGTTTTCACATGAAACCAGTTTAGGGGTCTTGAATGAAGTCGGCCTTGGGCGACGCGATTCAAGACAAAATCTCATTAAAGCATGCAATTAACATGTGTTTACAATGTTAGATAGTTTGGATTAATGTATGTTTGAAAATATACACGAGGATGATGATTTCTACATGATCGGATCGCACTATGTTGCATTTTGTGCGATCGTGGGCCTAGAGTGACAGTTGTTCTCGCTTAGGCACCCTGTGCCGGTGTGGGAGTGACACGGCACCGGTGTGGGAGTGGTGGGGTGACGCCTAGAGAGAGGGTCACCTGATGTACCCCAGGGTATAGCTAGTACCGGTGTGGGAGTGGTACATTTGGAGTGTCACTCCTACTAGGGGAAGCAGAACCACCTTGAGCCAGGTCAAGCCGGAGTAGCCAGTGCGTTATCCGAGGGGTTCCTGTTTGGTCTCAGCGGGTCGGTGTTTTCCGCGTTCGGCCGTGTGACTTGTGTGTTTAGCCGAGACTCTAGTTGTGGACTGCGTGGTAGGGTGGTTTCAGAATCGTGCATGTTACTGTTATAAATGCGTGTGTTTTATATGAAAATCTGGGAATTGTGTTTATTGCTTTATTTAGTTAAATTGCCTATAATTGTGTATTGCACTTGTAGGTGTGTGAGTGGGTGGTGGGGATCGAAGGATCCCTACTGAGTCTATTTCAATAAGACTCACCCCCTGCGGTTTTCAGGTGAAGGTTCCAAGCAGGCGTAGCGAGGAGAGTGTTGCCATGGGTTGCGTGCCAGCAGCCGTTGTTCTTAAGTATGCCCCGATGTAGTTGTTATTTTCTTTTCTAGCATGTACGCTTAATTATTTCTTTTCTGTTGCAGTATGTAATTAATTGTTGAGTCAAGTCGAATTGTAATAATTTTTAATTTCTGCACTTCCTTTATAATTCGATGTGATGTGGGTGTTTAACTTAGTTTATAATTTATTTCCCAAACTTATCGGGATCCTAGTTTGGCTCCAAATTTAATGATTCGGTACCCATTTAGTAATCGGATCCCCGATTATAAGGTGGCGGGTCGTTATAGTTGGTATCAGAGCATTCAGTCTGGCAAAAAGATGAATAACTAGGTTAAATATTGTAATTTCGACAAATAATTACATTATCCCGTACAGGCACGGCGGTAGTGTAGGTTTTGGGATTCTAATTAGAATTTTTCGATTTTTGTGATTGTAGGCGATTAGATGGCTCCTAGGAAGAGAATTCTAATTATTAGGGAACGGGGTGATGTTACTAGTGGATCTGAGGCCGGTAGGCCGAATATGGAGCGTTTCATGGAGGCTATGATGGACACGATGTATAGTTATCAGACTCGAGACCCTAGTGAGAGTTCTAGTACTCGGGGTGGGCCTTCAGCTGCTCTAGAGAGATTCCTAAAGCTGAAGCCGCCTCATTTTACCGGTCATCCCAACCCTGATGAAGCCGTTCATTGGCTGAGGGAGTTGGAGAAGACTTTTGATACCATGGATTGTGCGGCAGTTGAGAGGACTCCGTTGGCTACCTTCATGTTGAGGGATGATGCCTACGACTGGTGGACCACTTTGAAGAGTTTGTCATATGCGAATAGGAATCTCAGGGAGATTCCATGGGAGACATTTGGGAAGGAATTCAATGCGCAGTACTTCCCTAGGCATATCCAGAAGGCCAAGGAGAGGGAATTTATGGAGTTGACTCAAGGAAGCATGACAGTGCTTGAGTACCAGATGAAGTTTGTTTCGCTTGGGAGGTTTGTGCCCTTTATTTCAGGAGACGAAGAGCGTCGAACTAAGAGGTTTGTGATGGACTGAGGTCCAATTTAAGGAGTTTTGTGGCGTCCCACTGTTGTACGAACTTGGCATCGACGGTTAGGTGTGCCGCGGCCGTAGAGGCACAGCATGATCAGTCGGCTCGGGAGAGGGGACTGACTACTCAGGGGCTAGCTGATGCCAAGGGAAAGACATCAGTAGCTCCTCCTTCGTCCGGATCAGGATCGTCTTCACTCGGCTCCAGATTTAGGAGGTTCTTTCGAAGCGGTGGCGGCAACAGTGGCAGCAGCGGTAGTAGCAGACCCAGGCAGAGCCAGCAAAGTCAGTCGGTATCCAGTGCTTAGCAGGAGACAGCTCAGAGGCTTCCGGCAGCCAGTCGTTATTGTGATGGTACTCACGGTGGGACTCAGTGTCCTGCATTTTCTGGGAGGTGTTACACTTGCGGCCAACAGGGACATTTGAAGAGGTATTGCCCACAGGGGCATGGTCAGAGGCAGGGACCAGGTGATCAAACAAAGTCAAGGACCCAGAGGAGAGTTCTAGCTATCACCAAGAAGGAGGCTCGTGCGTCCAACTTGGTGGAAGGTACACTTTCTGTCCTTGGGAACTCTGCGCATGTGTTGATTGATTCGGATGCTTCGCATTCTTTTATTTCTGTGACTTTGTAGATGTGTTTCCTGAGAAGTTTCGTGGTGTAAGGATTAAGGTTTCAGATCCGGTTACCGGGTCAGTTTCGAGGTCGGATCCCTTGATTTGGGCCCTTGTGGGGTTGGGGCTTGGGTACTATAGACACCGATTTTGGACCACCCTTTTGGTCATGAACTCCATCCATCATTAGCCCATCATCACCAAACTCCTCATCTTAGCCATCTCAGCCCACTAATAATTAGGCCCATTAACCAAATCCCGACTCTAGCCACCTTTTTCGTCGAAGGCCAACCGGCCCGCCTTCCACCACCCTTCAAAGGCCAGCCAGTCCGCCTTCCACCACCCTTTGAAGGCCAGCCAGTCTGCCTTCCGTCACCCTTCGAAGGCCAGCCAGCCCGCCTTCCACCACCCTTCGAAGGCCACCCCTTGCCTTCCACCCCCTTCGAAGGCCAACTGGGCTGCCTTGCACCACTTCGTGGAAGGCCAGCTCCCTGGCCTTCCACGGGATCGGAAGGCATGCTGGCTGGCCATCCACTCCCCTAACTACCACCTTGACCTCGTCTTCCCCACGATCTCCTCTACTCGCCGCCCTCACCCCCACTACTCCGATTACGCCCCACGCCCCACTCCGGCGACTGCCGCGCGCACCACCTCCGATCCTTGACCACTTCCCATTGGTTCCAGGATGATTTACAGAGATTTAGACCCCTGTTTTCTCCTATTTTCCCTTCACCTATTTAAACCCCCCATATCCTCTCGAGCAGGGGGGTTAAGGAGTTGATTTTGGAGGGAAGGCTAGGAGGAGGAAGGCTCAAAAGAGGTTGGCAAGTGAGTCTGTTTTGAAGAGTCAAGCAGACACAGAGTCAGAAAGCTTCAGGGGGAGCCTCAAGACGAATCCCCAGCACTCCAAAATGGGCTTGTCTTCTTAACCCTCTTTGTTTTTTTTCCTATTCACCTCATTGCATTCCCACTTTCCATCTCTTCCGTAACATTTCTCTCTCTCACTCTTCTGTCCATTTTTAACGCATCACCTCACTTTTCACACACGAGCATCTATCTGCATGCATGCATCTTAGAATGACCTAGCAATTCTTATTTACCCCCAGAGGTTTCTAACAAAAAAACGGGAGGTGGGTGGCCATAACATATGGTCACCTTCCCTCCCCACCACTCATCCGGTGCGTCTCCCTCCGATTTTAATTAATTTTTTTGTATCTTCATGGATAGATTATGCATATTATAGTTCTAATCGGGTCGTTTTCTGTCTTGTCTTTTCTTTTTAGAGATCCTTACCACATTTCTGTGTGCAGACTGCCGGGCTCTCTTCCTCTGACCGGCCGAAGGAAGAGAAGGAGAAACCTGCATTTCCCGCTCCCTTATAACGCGATCACCTCTTACACTCCTGCGGAGCACAGGGACCGAAAGGTAATGCTCTTTGCGATCACACCTTAATTTCTAAGCCCCTTTAAATCGCCACAGTGCTGAGACGAACGGAGAAACCCTCGATCCGAAGCCCGCAGCAGCGGCGGGGGACGTTCCGGGCGCCTACAGCCCTCTGGCGATCACGGTGGGACATCTGTAGCCCACTGCACACGTTGCATCAAAGGGAAGAAGGTAAGGACCTGAGATATCCCACTTTGATTAAAAAAAACAAAAGCTGCCAAACGGCCAGGCGACTGGCCGTCCAGAACCTTGGACGGCTACCCTCCTAGCCGTCGCCGACCCATGGACGGCCAGGGGCTGGCCGTCCAGCCTCTGGCCGTCGGCCCTTGGACGGCCAGCCCCTGGCCGTCGGCCCTTGGACAGCCAACCCTTGGCCGTCGGTTCCCCTGGACGGCCAACGACCAGGCCGTCCACTACATTGGACGACCGGTCTCCTGGCCGCCGTCCCCAGCTTAACGGCCAAATTGTTGGCCGTCCACTGCCTTTGACGGTGAAGCTTCTGGCTATCCTTCCTGCTTGTTGTTGCTGTTCATGTATGCTGTTCTGTTGATTTGCTATATGTTCTGACTTGCTGTTGTTAAAATTCTAGGTTTTTTGGGGTATTCTCCGCGGGGGTTTTAAGGAAGAGCCGGCATCACATCTCTAGTCACCTCTTCCGCAGGATCTGACTCTCCACCTAAGGATTCCCAGTCGGGTGTGACTAGTCTTATTTTGTTGGGAACCTCCATCAGTCTCTGCGAGCCAGGGATTCCCATTTGGCCGCCGAGCAGGTTGTACCTGAAACCACCCCATAGGAACCTCGGGTTTGTGTGAGAGATTAATTAAACCTTTCCATTCACAATTATCCACCTATAGGTGTCACTGAGAGAATTATTTCAAAATTTAAAGACACCTAATTAAACCTTGGTGGAACATGTTTTGAAAAGTGAAGGGTCGTTAAGGGTTTGAACTTGATTTGTTAGAAACCAACTCTCATAATACATTGTTAACATTTTCAGTGAAATATAAAATCATTTAGGGTCTGTGTTTCATAATGAACCGAGTGTATGTTAACGCTGTGTATGATGACATGGACGAGTTTGGTAACAATGTTATACACAACCCTTTGTTCGAAATTGAAGAGGATCCACAACAGACCTTCATAGGAATGCTCCAAGCATCTAAAGAAGGCCTTCAGAGGAAGGATTCTGATGAATCTTCTATTTCACAGGGAGAAGATGAGCCAGTAATTTCCAGTAGGACATTCCAAAACCCTGGAGAAGATCCGGAACTCATTGCTGTGCTATCACACTATACTCCGGATCAACTCATCCAGTTGGTTTCCCGTGGCAAAATTCAGAATGCCACTCCTCGGAAAACACAATTCCAAGGATCTTCTAGTAGACCCCAGGCAAGTCAAGCTATGCCCACTCACACAATCCCATTCAATCCCATCAACCAGGTCACACCTCCCAAGCAGGAGGAGTTCATCTATAAGAATGAGGTTGAGACTTGTGTGCGGCAACTCATAGCCGAAAATCTCGGCCTTAGGCAGCCTCATTCTCTCTTGAGCTACTGTAAGCTCCCCCCAACCTACTTTCCACCAGGGTTTAAAGTACCTAAGTACAGGAAGTACGATGGTACTACTGACCCACATCATCATCTATCCGGGTTTCTCATGGATTCCCACCAGTGGCTCTTCGATAGAGTCCTCCTTGTCCACCTTTTCCAGAAGTCTCTCGAGGGAGAGGCCTTGAGATGGTTCTCTTCTCTACCAGCCACTGACCTAATCAACTTTGATATGGTCTCTAAGAGATTTATCACCCACTTCAACCATATGGCAGCCTTGCCCCCTACCTTGTTTGATCTTGTAATGGAAAAAATGAAGTCTGATGAAGACTTCACTCATTTTGCTAATAGGTGGAGAGCTATGGCTTCTAGAGCAGAGGTTGTTATCCCTGAAGCACAAGCAGTCACTATGCTTGTTAACAACGCTACCCCCCAACTCCGAGCTATTCTCATGCTTAGCGAACTTCAGACATTCACTCAGTTGTACAACCGAGCTAGGGTAGTTCAGTCCTAAATCCGAGACTCCACTCTGCCTTCATTTTTTGAGAACAGAAACAAGAACAAGAAAACCGCACCAGCTCCTACCACAGAAGGAGTCACCATCAATGAACAGGTCAGCATGCTAGTACAACCAACCAGGGTTCCCAATCCCCATCCTAAGTCTGACACTCAGCCCAACCATAAGCAATATGCAGTTGTTCCTCCCCCGACTAATTACAGTCGTCCTATGGCTAAGCGAGCTTCATATCCACCTCTGCCGGAATCATTGGCAGACATCTTTTATGCCTTGCTAGCCTGTAACACCATTCAACTCACACCTCAAAGAGAAGGTGTCCCGCGCAATACGGACGCATCTAGGTATTGCCCCTACCATAGGATCACGGGACACACAATCTACAATTGCTTCACCTTCAGGGATTGGGTGTATGACTTGAATGATGAAGGGCGGATAAACTGGGAGGACATGAGAAAATCCATTGAGGCTTTGAAGGCTAAGAAGGAACTGGGAATTGTGAAGGACCCGTTACCTTCTCATCAAATAGGTCAAAATTCCTCCAGCTCTCAAGGAAAGGTCAACACTCTGATCAAAAACTTGGAGCCCTTAACAGTTCGCAGGGAACAATACTGGGAGTACGAAGGGTCTGGGATAAGACATCAAGATCCCACTTGGTCACGTGAAACTAAAGGAGTTACTCCGGAAGTCTCCACGCTTTCCCCTAATGAGCCTTTGGTCCTAATCCGGCCCAAAGAACTACCGGCAACCCTCAAGCCGGTCACTCTCATTCAGATCCCTCCGATCACAGCCGAGGGGCCCACCCTATCTATCTTCTGTCCAACCAGGAATCAGGGTTCGATGATTGGCTTCAATCCCATTAGGTCACCATTCGAAGCAGATCCAATCTCGGTAGGGGTAACGCTCAGGAATCGCATCATTCCTCCGAGTCAGCCCTTGGACTCTCAAGGTAACTCAATCCCTACTATGGGGAATGCCCAATCTGAGTATGACATCCTCCAGCATTTAGAGAAGACCCCCGTTAAGATCTCTATCCTCAAGCTTATCCGGAAGTCTCCCTCACATAGGGAGACGTTGTTTAATTTCCTACAACAAATCACGGTCAATGAGGATCTTCCTAGTGGTGGGGTCACTAATGCTATCCTCTCAGTTAATCAGACCCCCATGATCTCCTTCCCAGAAAAGGATCTAGCTCCCCCTGAGTGCCGATCCCTTCCTCTGTGCCTAACCGCCATTCTCAATGATCATTCAGTAGACTCCATTCTACTGGATACCGGTGCCTCTATCAATGTCTGTCCCCTTAAGACCCTCAAAAGGATAGGGATAGACCCAGAGAAGGTTGAGTCCACCTCTATGATGGTCTCAGCTTATGACAATTCCCAGAGACCAGCAGATGGGAAGATCTTCCTGCAACTAGAAATCGGCCCGGTATCCATGATTTCGGAATTCTACATCCTGGATGTTAAGCCCATCTATAATGCTATTCTAGGGAGACCATGGATGGACCAAACCTTGGGGGTCCCATCCACCAACCACCAGTGCTATAAGTTCCCGGATAAGGGGAAGATTGTGAAGGTCAAAAGCACTCCCTACATTGAGTCATTGGACTCAGTGACAGCAGAACAAATTCCGTCCATGATAACTTCCAGGAAAGGCAAAGAACCTGTTCTTTCATCAGTGAATTCTCACCTAAGACCTAGGTCTGGCATAGGTTGGCAGCTCATGAGTAAGATGGGATATAACTCAGGCTCCGGGTTAGGGAAAGAAGAACAAGGCATTCGTGACCCCATCTCAGAGAACCCTGTCAGTGGGGGATGTGGCCTTAGTTATAAGTTTACTGAACCACCAAAAGAAGCAAAGGGATGGTCCCTCATGAATCACTTTGTAAGAAAGAAGCAGGAATTGCCCAGGATAGAGGAGGAAGTGCAAGAATTTCAAGAGGGTAGTCAAGAGGAAGACTTTGGCATATCATCCTTGTTTTGTGAATCAAGTAGCCCGCCGAGAGGGCTTTTCTTGGCCAGGAATGAACCAGCTCCGGCTCCGTTCATTCCTTTCTTGTTCCACCCACCTTCCATCCCGATGCTCTCAGCTCCGATCGACGCCATTTCTTCTAAATGTTTCATGTTACAGGCATTCGGTCACGAAAAAAAAAGTCCAATTCCCATCCTGAGGGAGGGGAAGTCACTTTCGAGGAGCTTGCGTGGTGGGGCAACCCTGCCATCATTGAATCTTTGTCCCAAGGGTCTACCCTTGTCCCATCGAGGACAAAACTGACCCATTCTCCAAGCCATGTACATAGTAGTTTAGGAATTAGGATAGCTTCCTCCCTGTCTAGAAATTGTACGGCTAAGCAAGTTCCTTCATTCTTAGTTCAGGAATTAGCAAATAGGTGTACAGCTTTGGAAAAGTTGGATAAGTTTCTTCAGATAGGAGTCATCCCCGAACCATTGGAGTTGGTGAAAGACGAGTCTTGCAGTGATGGTATGGGAGTATTTGAGCTTAGTGAAGAGGAAGAGGTGGATGACTTGGTCGAACTACTTGTCAATGGGACGAGACGGTTTGATGAACCTTCATCAGCCATCGATGAACCCACTAAAGAAGTCAACCTTGGAACAGAGGAGGATCCGAAGATAGTGCTAATTAGTGCCCGTTTGAGTCCAGAAGAAGAAGGGTCCATAATAGCCGTACTCCAAGAACACTACGAGGATATGCCCGGATTAAACACAGAACTGGTGGAACATCGACTAATCCTCAAGCCTGATGCCAAAACCGTGAAACAAAAGCTAAGACGGCTACAACCGGAATTAGCACTTAAAGTAAAAGAAGAGGTTGACAAATTACGCAAGGCCAAGTTCATCCGGGTAGTGCTCTACCCTAAGTGGGTAGCTAATATCGTCCCTGTGGCAAAAAAGGACGGAAAGGTTAGAGTTTGCATAGACTTTCGCAACCTCAATCAAGCCTGCCCAAAGGATGATTTCCCACTACCTCATATACACTTGCTGGTTGATAACACGACTGGATTTGAGATGTTATCTTTCATGGATGGTTTTTCGGGATATAATCATATCAGACTAGCTGAGGAAGATCAAGAGAAAACATCTTTCATAACTCCATGGGGAACTTATTGCTACATGGTCATGCCATTTGGGCTTAAGAATGCTGGAGCCACCTACCAGAGGGCTATGATGGCAATCTTTCATGATATGATTCACATTGACATGGAGGTTTATATGGATGATATCTTGGTGAAGTCAAAAATCAGGAAGGGACATGCTCAAATCCTTAGGGTTGTAATGCAGAGGTCAAGGGAGCACCAACTGAAAATGAACCCAAAAAAGGGCGTATTTGGTGTTTCTTCTGGAAAATTGCTAGGGTTCATGGTGAGCAGAAGAGGGATTGAGGTTGATCCAGACAAAGTGAAGGCGATAGTGGAAATGCCCCCACCTAAAAATATCAGGGATATAAAGGGTCTCATCGGCCGTTTGCAATTCATCAGACGGTTCATATCTCAACATTCTGTGAGATGCAAACCCTTTTACGATCTATTGAAAGGAGGGGCAAAGTTTATTTGGAGCGATAAGTGTCAAAAGGCCTTCGACGAATTGAAGAGCTACCTCCTCAATCCACCAGTCCTTATGGCTCTTATCCCGGGGCGGCCTTTATGCTATACGTCTCCACCATTGAAGAATCAACTAGAGCAGTATTGGCCTAACTTGACGACGAGAAGAAAGAAAGAGCAGTGTACTATCTCTCCAAACTCTTTAACGATGCCAAAAAGCGATACACTACCATGGAGAGGACATGTGCGGCCGTCGTCTGGGTAGTGCAGAAATTGAAGCACTATTTCCTCGCCCACGAGGTCAAACTTCTAGCAAGAATGGACCCGATCAAATATTTGCTAGAGCGGCCAGTTGTAACAGATAGGCTGGTGCGATGGCAGACCTTCTTGAACCAATTTGACATCACCTATGTAAATCAGAAGGCTGTGAAGGGGCAAGCAATTGCCGAACACCTAGCCCATCATCCACTGCCTACATTTTCACCTGTCAACGAGGAATTTCCGGATGAGGAGTTGGGTCTAATAGTGGATGATACTCCATCCTGGGTCCTTTATTTTGACGGGGCACTTAATTCTCAAGGCAGTGGGATAGGAGTGGTCCTCGTATCTCTGGAAGGGGTAAGTATTCCGCACGCTTGCCAACTCTCCTTCTCAGTGACCAACAATGTCGCTGAATATGAGGCTCTCCTAGCTGGCTTAAAATTGGCGCTAGTTCTTAACGTCTTGGAGTTGAGGATAATTGGAGACTCTCAACTAATCCTCCGCCAAACCGTGGGCAAGTACCAAACCCGGGATTCAAAATTGAAGCCATATCAGGAGTTAGTGAAGTCACTAACTACGCATTTCAGAAGGATCACGTACGTGCATGTGCCTAGGTCTCAGAATATCCTAGCAGATGCCCTGGCCTCCCTATCTTCAGCATTAGAGATTCCTGTCACCAAAGGTTCAGCCACCATCACTCTACACAAGCAAGGCTCGTCTTCCTTCCGGGACCCATGGTTCCAGCAATTCCTCCGCTCATCTGAACATGTCTCTGCTATCACAGATGAACTCACCCTCGATTGGGATGATGGGAATCCATGGTATTTCGATATCATGAACTATCTCCGTGATGGGTCATTTCCATCTTATGCCACATCTTCTGACCGTAAGGCTATCCGCCGTGCATCTCAACGATACCTTATCTTAGGCGGTCGCATTTTCAGAAGATCCTTTAGCGGAGTGCTTCTTCGGTGTCTAGATGATGCCGAAATTCATCATGTCATAGAAGCAGCTCATACCAGTGATTGTGGCGGTCATATTTATGGTCGTGCCTTAGCTCAGAAGCTCCTCATGTCCTATTATTGGCCTTCAATGGAGGCTGATTGTTCCATATTTGTTCAGAGGTGCTTGAAATGCCAGTTACATGCTAACAAGGTTCATGCACCTTCATCATCTCTCAAATCCGTCATTTCCCCGTAGCCCTTCGCCATGTGGGCATTCGACATTATAGGACCTTTGGAGGATCGATCAGGCGAAATAAAAAGGAAATCATTTATCCTAACTGCCACTGAATATTTCACTAAATGGGCTGAAGCGGAAGCATTTGCAGAAGTCAAATCATCCATGGTAGTGAAGTTCATCAAGCGCAACATCCTCGCCAGGTTCGGGACACCGCGCGATCTCATCACCGACAATGGACCACAATTCATCTCCCAAGAGCTCCAGGACATGTGCAGTAAGTATGGCATTAATTTGCACCATTCTTCGCCTTACTACCCACAAGGAAATGGTCAAGCTGAAGCCACCAATAAAACTCTCATTCGAATCATCAAAAGAACTTGCAGATCACACAATTATTCAGACTGGCCGGATCGCCTAGTAGAAGCTCTTTGGGCGTACCTTACTTCTGTCCGAACCCCCACCGGACAAACACCTTATTCACTAACATTCGGAACAGATGCGGTACTTCCATACGAGATTCTCTTCCCTTCTCTAAGAGTGCAGTTGGACAATGGGATTAGCGACACCGAGCGTCGTAAGGCCATGTTAACCCAACTGGAACTATTAGACGAAAAAAGAATGATGGCGGCAAACCATGCTCAAGTTTACAGAAATAGGATCGCAAGATTCTACGCAAAGAAGGTTCTCGAAAGAAAGTTTGAAATTGGGGAAATGGTACTAAAAAAAAAATGATCAAAATTCTTGGTCCCAGGAGCAAATTGCAAGAAAATTGGGAACGTCCATTTGTAATCAAGGAGACATACTCAAGTAATGCATACCGCTTAATCAATGAAAAAGGAGAGGAGTTACCCCACCCATAGAATGGGGTGTATCTGAAGAAGTTTTATCCGTGAAAACACAAAAAAATCAAAAGTCAAAAATCTCAAAAAAATCGAATATCCAAAAGCATCAAAAATATTTGTAAATATGTGCATACTTCAATGAAAATGACAAAAAAAAATCAAAAAGACACAAAATCCAACTATCTGGTGACTGCCATGTAACCCCCTGTCTAGGTCTAGTTACATGATAGATTGGGTTAACATTAAGGTTTGGCTAAGACTTTGGTCCACCAAAACCTTGGACGTGTCTACTTTACTTTCATACAGATCCCTATGATCATCCTGAGATGCACACACTTACACGTTTTTTCAAAAGGGAACCTTCTTAAAATGAGTTCCAAGTCTTTAGCATACTGTCAAAATGCAACCTTTGCTCTTCATCCTTCGACCAATCAGGACAGTTGACACCCTTAAACAGTCGAGCTCAGCAAATTACGGTTCCTCAACAACCCGATAGATGTAACCCCTCAAAAGGGCCCAAAACTGAAATATAAATGACCAGAGCACGTGAAGAGGGCAGTGTCCCCGCAGGCAGAATATCAAATAACCCCGAAAAATGTCAAGAGCGGAAAAGAAATACAAAAAGAAAAGGGGGTTCAAGCAATCAGAAAAAAAAGCCTGGTCGTAACCGTGCCTAGCCATGGAATCTACCAAAGGCCTGAAAAGTCAAAATAGGGGCATCTAGGAGGTTAAAAGGGGTCCGTTTTGTCACAGCTCGTCCCTTTAACGGTTTTGTCAATCCTCCTATGAGGTTTGTCTCAAAATTTCTTCACTTTTTCCCCCTCAAGGTTTTAGCACGAGATAGCTATCTAAAGACCGAACATCATTTTAAAATGGTTCATTTTTCAAAAATCGTCACATGCTCACATGATCACAGGAGTCCAAAATGGGTGAAGAGTAATGTCGATGTTTCTGGTGAACTAATTTCTTAACCATAATCTCAATGTGTACTCTCGAAGACTTCGGGCTTAGGTCAATGCATGCGCGTCACCAATTGGTGCGACGGCGTCTGGTTTCGGGTCAGCGTCGCGTGGTTGACCGTTAGGGTTCCAAGGTGTTCCATCATATACCTTCTAGATTGTGAGGAAAGAGACCCGGGTCGGGCAAATTATTTACCTCGAAAACTTTTTGGGCAAACTTGGTGGTCGGAAGCAGTTGGGAGCCTAAGCATGGCATGACGGTATTGTCATCAGTATGAGTCTTAACCGGTCAAGGTTAGTTTGAGGAGTGTAGAGGCCCAAATCAATCTAGATGCGTGCTTAGGATACCTGGGAAGTTGAGTGTGCATTTCCCTTTCATCATTCGACCAGGCTAAGTTTGGGCAGTCACCAGGTAGGTGGAATAAAAAACGTGTTTTCATTCATCACACACCTCATTTGTTAATACCCACCAGCATTTGCATATTTACTTGCCGCATTAGTTTCAATATTCTTCCATTTGTCTGGTTAGTAGGACACGGCCCCTTGACCCTATGCGAAGGCAAGGAAAAAGGTAGTTGCTCTTTTTGGGCAAGGGGCCGAAAACAGATACTACTAACTGTTTCCCCTGATGTTGTGGATGCAGGAATAACAGGTATGGACAGAAAGCAAAACAAGAAGTGCCAAGATATGAATAGTGAAATATGCAAGCATAACATCATAATCATACATCACGACACAGGGGCATACCCCTGCATCAGCTCTCAATCCCTCTTCCTCTCAATCCCTCTTCCTTCCCTCCGCATCGTCATCTCTCCTATCTCAAGAGGGGTGCCTCATCTGGCTCTCAGCGTCATCCTCACGAGCACGGCAATGCCCTGACGTCGGTCGCATAGACCCCGATGAGCCAGCGGGTCACAATGCTCTCCACGCATCCTCAGCTAGAAGGGAGTGAAGGTCTCTGAAGACAGAGCTCCTAGCAGGTGCCTGGCTAGCTGACGGGGCAAGAATGGGGGGACGAGCTCCTGGGCTCTGTGTGCCGGATCTCGTAGCTCGCTCTCGCCCCTTCTTCATCACTCGGTCCCACAGGGTTCGGTACTTGAAATCAAGCTCCCGCACCTCTGTCTGCGACCTCGTCAGCTCCTCCCGTAAGCCAGCTATCTTACCCTCCCAGTACACGTCTGGGTGGGATCCTTCTCTCGCCCTGGCCCGAGCTGTCCGCTCCTCTAAGACCTGGTCTCTCAACTGCTGATTAAGGTTCTCCAACTCTTGCGCCCTGGCTAAGGCGGTCTCCACCTCCTAGTGCTGCAAAGGAACTCAGGGTCAAACAAGCTCAATCATTATAACACAAGAGCAGAACAAGTCTCACTTGATGTGCCAAATCCGCCTCTCGGGCCTCCGCACGACGGAGAGCGTCTTGCAGTCTCGCCTCCCAATCAGCAGGGGCAGTTGGCCCCTGGGATGATGAGCCCGCACTAGGATCTCCTCGCAGCCCGTGACGGGCTAGCGTCTCTCTCTGCATCACAAGGGTTTTTTCACAAAAATGAGATGGACAACCTCATACCCGAATTTAGAAATCAAACTTCTCACCAATTCCCTAATCTGGTGAAGCAGGTCACTCGTCTGCAGAACCAGAATCTCATTCTGATTCTTTAGGATCTGCACGGCTTCAATTTCAGGCATCTGTTGCAGGAATATCACTAAGGTTAGTCCATGGAAAATTTGAGTGAAATAGATTGAAGGGTTTGAGTGACGTACCCGCCGCGCACCCAGAAACATGCGGTCTGAGTACCACCGGGCATAATCCCCCATGTATCTGAAACTGTTTCGCAAGGATTTATCCTCCTGCAGGGCATCCCCGGTGCGGTGCCACACTTCAATCTCAGCCCGCCTCACCACTCGCCAATCCTGACCAATAGTAGAAGATCGGCGACGACCGCGGTTCATATCAGGATAGGTCGGATAGGCGAGTAGAGGCTGATGCCATCCCCATGTGCGGTAGGCCATCCGGACAAAGAGGCCGTCACAAATGTTCACGCACAGCAAGGACACTTCCCGCCGAAACTGAGAGAGGCTCTGGGACACCCATGGATGATCGGCCAAGTCCTCCTCTACATATGGCATCCACACCACCTGAATGAAACAAAGGGTCAGACCGTATCATTTGTTCAGATGCACATATACCTCAAATCACTCACCATATGAGGAGGAAATGTGTCGAGCTGGGCGCGGATGTCCTCCACGCGGTACATCACGGGGCGATAATCCCGGATCATCTCCCACCGCGCCATGAGAGGGGTCCATCCCTCACGATCCGCAGAAACGGTCCCTCGGTCGATGGGGAAGCGGGTGTAACCCCAGATCTGCAAGGGACAACACAGTCAGTGCCAATCAACATAAGTGAGGAAGGAGATCCACAACTAAAAGGATTACCTGAAGAAAAGGAGTGAATCCACCCAAGTTGCCAGAACCCTGGCGGTAGCTCACTAGATGGGAGAAAAGGTGACCCAACATCGCAGCTCCCCACGCCATCTTCTTCGCCGCTTGAAGGTCCTCCAACAGCGGCAGGTACTTCAGATTGACCTTATCTGAAGCCGTGGCAAATAGCAGCCTCCCGAAGAGGAACAAGAGAAAGATCCGCAGGTTCTCATCGTCCGAGTGGCCATCCAAGTCCAAGAGTGCCTCCACTCTCTCGGCGAAGGCCTCCAGAGTCTCGTTCGGCATCCGCCGTACCGGCTCAACCCCACAGACCGAGCGAAATGTCCGAGGGGTATGTGAGATAGTACTGCTTGGACCCGATAATACCCCTCGCCCAGGAGTCGATCTGACAGTTGCCTGTAGTCCCTGAGCTCGGGACCCACTACCAAATCCCCAATGACCGGCAAGCCCGTCAAGAAGGAGACGTCCTCCAGTGTGGGCAGCATGTGTCCCCACGGCATGATGAAGGCCATGCATCTGTCATCCCAGCGCTCCCGCAGAGTCACTAAGAAGGGCGCATCCACCATGAACGGTCGGATTCGGAACAGCGGCCCGAACCCAAACGCGTCCACCTGGAAAAGGAGCCGATTGGGCAGTGCGTGGTACCAGGCCCAGACCAATTCCCACGAAACTCGGCCTCGGACTCTCTGTGGACCCTGAAAATCCCAACAAAATCAAAAGATAGGGGCATGAGCATATATATAGAGATTTGGAGTAGGCGAGGTAGCAAGCCTCACCGTCCGTACAGGTGGATGGCGGAGCCCTCCGCCGTCCGCCCACACGGGCGGCGGGGCCGCCCGCCATCCGCACGGACGGATGGCGGGGCCGCCCGCCGTCCGCACAAATAGGCGGCGGCTCCACCTGCCGTCCTCACCATGGTTCCAAAAGGAAAGGAACAAAAAAACTCACCTTCTTCTTCTTCTGCGGGGGAACCTCTCCGTCGCCACCGCCTTCCTCATCACCTTCACCTTCTCCTTCTTCTTCCTTTCCATCAGCTCCGTCTTCTTCCTCTTCATCTTCCTCCGTTGTCGCCGCCCTTTCTTCTTCTTCTTCTTCCTCTCCGGCACGAAGAGCCTCCTCGCCGCCGCCGCCGCCGCCGACGTCCACCTCGTCGCCGCCGCCGCCACTGGAGCTCGCTCCATCGCCACCGCCGGTCCTTCTCCTCCTAAGAGAGCGGGGAAGCCAAACTCTCGCCATGGATGGAAGGGTGGGAAAAATTTTGGAATCGGAGAAGAGGAAGAAAGGGGTAGGAGTGGAGAACAATAGAACCCAGGGCTTCTTAAAGCCATCCGCCTGGCCACCAGCGTGGACGGCCAGGCGCCTGGCCATCTGCCGGCGTGGACGGCCAGTTGCCTGGCCGTCCGCCAGCGTGGACGGCCACGCGCCTAGCCGTCCGCCGGAGTGGACCATGCGCCTGGCCGTCCGCTGGCGTGGACAGCCACGCGCCTGGCCGTCCGCCAGCGTGGACGGCCACGCGTCTGGCCGTCCGCCGGCATGGATGGCCAGCCGCTTGGCCGTCCACCACGTGGACGGCCAGCGGGCTGGCCATCCTCCAGCTTGGACGGCCATGGCCGTGGCCGTCCTACGCGTCCGCCAATGTGGTGGTTTGCTTACATCTTTGGAGCGAAATTTCCAGGAAAATAAAATTGGTATTATTCACTAAAATTTCAATGGATAAATTATTCCAATGCTCTATGGCCCATGAAAAAGGCACATATAGAAGGTCGTACATTGGTTAAATAGTTCACATATCTTTTGACTTCCTCTGAAGTCTCTGCTACATCAAGACGGGCTTTTGTGAATCTGGAGTGACGGCTCCATGCACGTCGGAATCGCTCTATTGCTTGCGCCTCTCTCGCGTACCCTGTATGTCTCGGCACGATCAGTGTGTCATGCAAAGCGGGGAACGGCACCTGTCTGGGAACTCCGATCTGAAGATGGCAATGATGTCCTTGGTACACGGCTAACTCGTCAGGGCCAATTAGCCACAACTCACGCTCACGAGAAGCCCTTGTGGTGAACTCCATATCTCGAAGGATCATCGGGACAAAGATAAATTTCTCCACGGGCAGGAAGTTCAGGTAATCACGCCAGTCGTCCCTCGCCTTGAGATGAGCCGTGAGACACCTGACTTGATCTTCGGGACCAAGAAGCGAGCGTGCAGGATACCATGCGCTGTGCTGAAAAATCCTGGAGGCGGAAGTTACTTTTTCATCAAAATCAAAAGATAAATGCATCTCCACCCACAATTGTAAGGTGAACAAGCTTCCCCTCATAGATCGCCCCATGCTCATGTGGCTGAGCCCTCCGTACACGTGTGACAAGATCATTGGGGCAAGAGAATGACCCTTCCACAATAAGCTCAGCACGCTCACATACTCCCTCTCTAGCACAGAACCCGAAGTGGGAAACCATAAGACTCCCCCAAGAACTAGGCATAAGCCTCGCATCAGCCTCTCAGATTCGACCGTCTTGCGCTTAATCTCTCGGATCAACCAGTACGCAAGGCGATCGACGAGGATTCCTCGACTGTTAGTCATGCGGCATACCTCCCGTTTATCCTGCACTATATCAACAAAGATTTCCTCCCGTGCAGGCAAACCAGAGGGATCACCGGTGGCTAGGCCCTCCCAACCATAGAAGGTTTCTACCTCCTCCAGCAAAACTGTCGCCTCGAACTCTCGGAACACGAACGTATGTGTCTCCGGATGCCACAGTTCGAGCAGTGCACCCAGTGTTAGGAATCGCCAAGAACGCAGCGGAGAATAAAATCGATTCCATTGTATCGGTTGCTAGGATCGTAAAACGGACATTAAAATAAATGCGGGAAGAACGGTTCTTCACCTTTGCAGGGTTTCGAATCTCCCGTGGATGATGCCGACTCGGTAATCGCACACGCGCACGATCTCTAGAGGTATCCACACGAGTTCCCGCAGTAGACGCGATTTCCTCCTCGACTTGAGTGCTCCGACCAGATCTCAGATCCACCATGCGCGGAGAGAGACAGATCTACTCCAAGAGAGAGAGAAGGAGAGAGCATCTGGGGTATAAAATTCGTCCAACCAACCTTTTTACCCCAACCTCTTGGCCCTCCTTATATAGAAATAAGGATAAGCACAAGGATTAATCCTCATGATTATCCAAGAGTTTGGCCTTGGATAATTCTCTATTAAATCTTCATGTTTATCCTGCGACTTTTCATAAAAACCCAGATAAGCATGAAATTTAATGTCTCTCACCGTCTGACGAGAACTCTTATGTGTGTGACCCTCTAGGCCCATATATCAGTCCGGTTGCAGGCCCATTAAACTTAGAATTGTTTCTTGAGTTTAATATTTATTAATTAACATTTAAACATCATATGTTAAATGATTAATTTAATAAACAAGTGAATTATCATCTGATGATTAATTCACTTGGCCTTCTGATTATGAACAACACCAAACACT
This sequence comes from Zantedeschia hybrid cultivar, assembly GCA_030544215.1. NCBI lineage: Eukaryota > Viridiplantae > Streptophyta > Magnoliopsida > Alismatales > Araceae > Zantedeschia > Zantedeschia hybrid cultivar. The sequence goes on from JARZZO010000009.1 coordinate 52,464,152, forward strand.
ACCTTATGATCCCAGAAGATATAAGGGATATTGTTCCCTTCAATTGAACCTTTCCGTCTGCAGATACCGCACAGATATAATCCTTCATTCATGCAATGTCCCAATAACGCAAGGGTATGGTTTTATAGTCAAACCCTCTATCGCATTATCCAGATGGATTCCAGTACACAGTTAATATCTAGAAAGACATCTCTTTCATTTGACCCTGGCCAAGGATTTTTGTGTACACATCCATAGGATATTCTCTCTCCGGTCTTATACCAAGAGTGAGTGATCCCTTGTTGTTCACTTAATTACTTTCGCAAGCTTTCCACTGTATTTGAAAGACCGATTATGGTAGACTTAATGGTTAAAGTCCACGAGTTAGAGAATCAAGATACAATGGTCCACAAACAAGGTATCATTGGTGACTCAGGTCAAAGGACCAACTGTGCTACTGCAACGATTGAATTTCCTGGTTGACTAATAGGTATAATTACCATCTAGGAATTCTTATTTGGGTCTGTTCAGTGAACTCATTCTCTAATGAGCACCCACTTGTTTGTCTTAGTGTCACCACACGAGTGAATGTGAGATCATTCACCCTCATCACATGAGCAGACATAACTTGTGTCGATCTTATCGGATATTTAATGTCCATCTCAAATATCCTATGATCGAGAACTGTTTAAGACAATTGACTGAGGATATTGATCTCACTATCATGATCTCATCATGATTCAATATCCCATACATTTGTCTATGGACCTTCATTACGATAGTTAATATGCGAGAACTATGAATGAAGAAATGATTGCTTTTATTAATTATTTGAACTAGAATGTACAATGATTGGCTTTGAGGCCACCCAATTCTAACATTCTCCCACTTGGACTATAGCCAATCACCCATGTGTCTAAGTCCCATAGACTTAAGGTGACGTTCTAAATTGTTTTGAGACAATGGCTTAGTCAAGGGATCTGCTACATTATCTTCAGATGAGACTTTCTCAACTACTATATCTCCTCGGGCGATGATCTCACGAATCATATGAAATCGTCTCAGAATGTGCTTTGACCTCTGATGTGATCTTGGCTCCTTCGCTTGAGCTATTGCCCCATTGTTGTCACACAATAACGGAACAGGATCTGAAATGCTTGGAACTACTCCAAGTGCCGAGATGAACTTCTTCATCCAAACCGCCTCCTTGGCCTCTTTAGCTGCAGCAATGTATTCTGCTTCGGTCGTCGAATCTGCAGTTGTTTCTTGTTTGGAACTTTTCCAACTTACTGCACCTCCATTTAACATGAGCACAAATCCAGACATAGATTTGCTATCATCCATATCCGACTGGAAACTCGAGTCAGTAAACCCTCGAAGTTCCAAGTCGTTTCCTCCATAGACGAGAAATAGATCCTTAGTCCTTCTCAAGTATCTAAGGATGCATTTCACCGCCTTCCAGTGTTCCTCACCTAGATCAGCCTGATATCTACTAGTGACACTTAGTGGGTGTGCTACATCAAGCCTAGTACATAGCATTGCATACATGATAGATCCTATTGCCGAGGCATAAGGAACTCTATCCATGTACGCTCTTTCTTCAGGTGTCTTGGGAGACATTTCTTTAGAGAGATAAATTCCATGCCTCATAGGAACGAGGCCTCTCTTGGAATTTTCCATGCCAAACCTTTTGGCTATGGTATCTATGTATATAGATTGGGATAAGCCAAGCATTCTTTTGGACCTATCTCTATAGATCCTTATTCCCAGAATATAGGATGCTTCTCCCAAATCTTTCATGGAGAAGTTTTTGGATAACCAAGCCTTTACTGATGACAACATTCCTACATCATTCCCAATGAGTAGAATGTCATCAACGTAAAGTACCAAAAAGGTAACTGTGCTCCCACTTGCGTTTTTGTATACACAAGGTTCATCTTCATTCTTAATGAAGTCATAATATTTGATTGCTTCATCAAATCTTAAGTTCCACGTTCGGGATGCCTGCTTTAATCCATAGATGGAGCTTTACAGCTTGCATACCTTGCTTGAATACTCTTTGGAAGTGAATCCTTCAGGTTGTATCATATACACCTCTTCTTGAAGGTTCCTGTTAAGGAATGTTGTTTTCACATCCATTTGCCATTATTTCATAATCATAGAATGCGGCGATAGCAAGAAGTATTCTGATTGACTTAATCATGGCAATTGGAGAAAAGGTTTCGTCATAGTCAATGCCTTGCCTTTGACGATATCCTTTTGCTACCAGCCTTGCCTTGTATGTGTCAATCTGTCCATCTGCCCCGATCTTTCTTTTAAAGATCCATTTACTGCCAATAGGTACTATACCTTCGGGCAGATCAACCAAGTTCCAAACTTGGTTGGTATACATGGATTGAATTTCAGAATTCATTGCCTCTTGTCATTTTTCTGATTCTTGACTATTTATGGCTTCTAGGTAGGTTTGAGGATCATCATCCTCATTTAAGTGCATTTTTGGTTTGCCATCATCGATATGTCCAACATATCTTTCAGGCTGCTTAGGCACTCTACCTGATCTGCGAACCTTTTGTGTATCATCTTGAACAAGTTCTTGAGTCAATGGTTCAGTAGATGAACTAGTGTTGATTTGTGAGTCTAGAATTTCTTCCAGTTCTATCTTGCTCCCACTGTCTTCTTTTGAAAGATATTCTTTCTCTAAGAAGATAGCTCTTTTTGCGACAAACACCTTTTGATCGCTGGGCTGATAGAAGTAATATCCAAAAGTCTCTTTTGGATATCCCACAAATCTACATTTTTCTGTCATGGAATCCAGTTTGTCTGGATCATGTCTTTTGACGTGTGCAAGACAACCCCAAACTCTAACATGCTTAAAGTCTGGTTTCTTTCCTTTCCATATCTCATATGGAGTGGAAGATACTGACTTACTGGGAACTTTGTTCAACATATATGCAGCAGTCAACAGTGCATATCCCCATAAAGAGGTTGGAAGTTTAGCATAACTCATCATTGACCGTACCATATCTAATAGAGTACGATTTCTCCTTTCCGATACACCATTTAACTGAGGTGTATAGGGAGGAGTCCACTGAGATAAAATACCATTATCCTTAAGATATTGTGTGAAATCTGTACTTAAGTATTCACCCCCTCGATCTGATCGAAGAGTTTTGATACTCTTTCCAGTCTGGTTCTCAACTTCGTTTTTAAACTCTTTAAATTTCTCAAAGACTTCTAACTTATGTTTCATTAAATATATGTAGCCATATCTTGAGAAATCATCTGTAAATAAAACAAAGTATGAGTAACCACCCATAGCATGAGTGGACATTGGACCACATACATCACTATGTATTAGTTCCAATAAGTCCTTAGCTCTGTCTCCATGTCCTGAGAATGGAGCTTTGGTCATCTTTCCCATGAGACAAGCTTCACAGGTTGCAAATGATTCATAATCAAATGGATCAAGATATCCATTCTTTTGGAACCTTATGATCATGTTCTCATTTATATGACCTAACCTACAATGCCATAGGTACGAATTATTCACATCCTTATCTAAGCGTTCAAGAGATTTATTTACCAGACAAACATCATATGAATTATCAAGTAAATATAATCCATTCAATAAATATCCAGAAGCAAAGAATTTGTCTCTTTGATAAATGAAACAATCTTTATTCTCTAGTTTCATAGAATATCCTTGTCTATCTAAACATGAAATAAATATGATCTTCCTAATAATGGTCGGAACATAATAACAATCTATCAGTTCCAATGAGTCTCCTGACGGCATCTGAAGTCTTGCTGTCCCCACAGCTAACGCAGCAACTTTTGCTCCATTCCCGAGCCTCAGATCTACGTCTCCGCGGTTCAATCTTCTTTTACTTGTTAGCACCTGCAAGTTATTGCAGATATGAGAAACACATCCAGTATCTAATACCCAAGATGTTGTTTCTCTATAAGACAAGTTAAGATCGATCATGAGAATACCTGAAGCTTCACCAAGCCTCTCCTTTGCTTTTTCTGCAAGATAAATCTTGCAGTTTTTCTTCCAATGACCTTCTTTATGGCAGTGGAAACACTGACCTTTATCATTGACTTTAGCTTTGTCCTTTTGAACCGTCGGTTTGCTTTTCACTAGCTTCTTAGACTTACCTTTCTTAAAGGTCTGTCCAGATTTTCTTTTCTTGTTGGTCTTACCAACAAGCATTACATTTGGCTTGTCTTTCTGGTCCTGAATTGTTCTGGATATCTCATATCTTTCTGTTCTGGATTGTTTACCAAACAACTATTGTAGGTGATTCAGAATGGACTTAGGTTCCATGTTATCATACTGTCTTTGCAGTTCATTGTTCATTGAACCAAGCATATAACACTGGACCTTGACATAGGCCTCCTTCCAATTTTCAAACATCATTAATTCATCTTCGTTAGCATTATCACCGGGTTGCACTAGATCTGGTTGATCCTAGATATAGGCTAGCTTTTCACACCTGAGGACAATCTTCAGGTTGCGTATCCCGTGAGTTTGTTTGCATCAAGTATGCAACAGAGGGGGTTAGGTGACGACATAGCGACCTACATGGAAAAATATATAAAATGAGCAGATAGTTCTTAAAATGTGATTTAGGACTTTTAATCTAGATTTATGCTCCCACTATTTTTCGGCGATCAGTATGACCCTCTAATATACAGAACGGCAGATTCCGGTGATCTCCTAGTGGGGATCAGAATCCTTCGGGCAACATGCATGTGACCTTGTGATAGCACAACAAATCACATCAAGTCCCTTAGGCAGTCAACTCTTGACAATTGCAACATTTGCAATATCCGATCGATTTAACCCCAGAATCAGAATGACCTTGTGGTAGCACAACAAATCAAATGACTCAGCTAAGTTTATCCATCATTACTTAGATGACATGAATTCATAGTGCAATCCTTATGGTAGCACAACAAAACTACACTATTTGTCCACTCATTTTAATGACATCACATGTCGTAGACCTAAGTTAATTTCTAAATCAAATAGACCTTGTGGTAGCACAACAAATCCATTTGAGATAAGAATTATCCTAAGATCTATAATGATGGTGGGTTACGTGGATTATTCTGAATATCTCACGTTTACAACTTAAATTTTAAAAGAGGGTTTTTGATTTGATTTGTAAAAATCGTGCTATCAATAGTATTTCAATTTGAAGTATCATTATACTTAATAGAAATATATATGTATGATAGCATAGTCCACAAATATCACATATATGCAGAAAAATTAAATGGGTATGATCATGGACTACTAAAGCTACTATGGAATCATCGGAGCCAAACGATGATCCATAATAGGATCCTAATGTGAAAACAGCAACATTGGTTCCATTTGATGTGAGTCCTTCCTCCAGAGGTGTCTTCAGAAGATCCCGTCCTCTAAACTTAATCCGATACATTTAAATATGATATTCAGGACTCACAGGTCCACAAATGTACATTTAAATACTAAGAAACCTTGATCTTATCAAGGGGAGTACAATCTTATACGAAGGTAGAAAGTACACTTGGATTAAGAGAAAGGAGGACACGCAGGTCCTATTTAACATACCAAATGAAATAAGCATCGCATTCATCCACATCATTCATCACATGAAAATACTAAGTCCATGATCATCCCACCATAAAACACATCACATGCATCACAATCATCACATAATTGCAGTTTGGTATTGAATTTTATAAATATAAAATTATAATACCAATAAGTTTTCGAAATAACATTTATTTCAACATAATCAATAATATTCAAAACATTATTGACAAATTAACTAACTAAACCATTCAGTTAATCTAAATCTTAATTCAAATAATTTGAACAGTTAAATGTAATCAAGTTATGCATGAAATCAGTTTAAAAGAATTTTAAACTAATTAATTTAACAGGGAAATTAATTATCTAAAACAATTTTAAATAATTAACTAACACCCTATTAATAATAAAGCCCTTTAATTGAATAACAGTTATTAAACACTTTAATAAGCTGTTAATAATCATAAAAATAATTAATAACATTTATTAATTATTTCTACAATTATTCTGTTTTAAAAAAATTTTAAAACGGGCTTAAATGGGCTTAAATGGGCTAATAATGGGTTTAACGGGGTTTTAACAGATATTTAAACAATTTTTAATAAATATTAGAAATGGGCCCAGCCCATTAGGGCCCATTGGTCCGGACCCAGGGCCCTGGCTCGGCCAGGGGGTCTAGCCCAGCCAGACCCGAGCCCTGGCTCGGCCAGGGTCGAACCCTGGCTCAGCCAGGGTCGAGCCCTGGCTCGGCCAGGGTCCGGCCCAGCCCCCGCCCGGTCCGACCGGGTCAGGACCGGGCGGTCCATGCGTTTCTTCCCCATTCTACCGACCCCCCTAAACCTGCAAACCCTAACTTTGTGCAGGCCAGCGGCGAATGAGGCCATGGCAGCGCCGCCAGGCGCCGGCGCCGGCGCCGCCAGGCACCGCCGGCGACGCCCCCACCTCCGGCGATCCGCCCGGCACCGGTGGGGCAACCGGCGGTGGCCAAATGGCACTAGGATCGAGCCCTAAACTTCCCCTTAAAATCTGATTTTGCAGGTTTTAAAAAAATCAAGTTTTGGCTCGATTTTCAGCACCTCCAAGGGCACTCCGGCGCCGATCATCATGCCCAACCCGTAGAGGTGACTATCACCAAGAGATCTGGACATCCGGGCCACCATCCCAACACTTGAGAATTGCGTACGAAGCCGCTAAAGTACCCCATTCGTCGTCCCACGAAGAACTCCGAAAAACCCAAATAAAATCCGAAAAATTACAGAAAAATAATCAAATTGTTTGTGTTCATCATATGAACACTAATCCGTCATTTTTAATCGGATTAAACACAAGAACACGTACAATACGGGTTCTTCACGCATTACGAGAAAAACACGCAAAAGAATGCCGTTTTACGAACGAACCAGCAACCTGGCTCTGATACCACTGTTAGGAATCGCCAAGAACGCAGCGGAAAATAAAATCGATTCCATTGTATCGGTTGCTGGGATCGTAAAACGGACATTAAAATAAATGCGGGAAGAATGGTTCTTCACCTTTGCGGGGTTTCGAATCTCCCGTGGATGATGCTGACTCGGTAATCGCACACGCGCACGATCTCTAGAGATATCCACACGAGTTCCCGCAGCAGACGCGATTTCCTCCTCGACTTGAGTGCTCCGACCAGATCTCAGATCCACCATGCGCGGAGAGAGACAGATCTACTCCAAGAGAGAGAGAAGGAGAGAGAATCTGGGGTGTAAAATTCGTCCAACCAACCTTTTTACCCCTCCCCCTTGGCCCTCCTTATATAGAAATAAGGATAAGCACAAGGATTAATCCTCATGATTATCCAAGAGTTTGGCCTTGGATAATTCTCCATTAAATCTTCATGTTTATCCTGCGGCTTTTCATAAAAACCCAAATAAGCATGAAATTTAACGTCTCTCACCGTCTGACGAGAACTCTTATGTGTGTGACCCTCTAGGCCCATATATCAGTCCGATTGCAGGCCCATTAAACTTAGAACTGTTTCTTGAGTTTAATATTTATTAATTAACATTTAAACATCATATGTTAAATGATTAATTTAATAAACAAGTGAATTATCATCTGATGATTAATTCACTTGGCCTTCTGATCATGAACAGCACCAAACACTACCTCATGGTACCATAAGATATAAGGGATATTGTTCCCTTCAATTGAACCTTTCCGTCTGCAGATACCGCACAGATATAATCCTTCACTCATGCAATGTCCCAATAACGCAAGGGTATGGTTTTATAGTCAAACCCTCTATCGCATTATCCAGATGGATTCCAGTACACAGTTAATATCTAAAAAGACATCTCTTTCATTTGACCCTGGCCAGGGATTTCTGTGTACACATCCATAGGACATTCTCTCTCCAGTCTTATACCAAGAGTGAGTGATCCCTTGTTGTTCACTCAATTACCTTCGCAAGCTTTCCACTGTATCTGAAAGACCGATTATGGTAGACTTAATGGTTAAAATCCACGAGTCAGAGAATCAAGATATAACGGTCCACAAACAAGGTATCATTGGTGACTCAGGTCAAAGGACCAACTGTGCTACTGTAACGATTGAATTCCCTGATTGACTAATAGGTATAATTACCATCTAGGAATTCTTATTTGGGTCTGTTCAGTGAACTCATTCTCTAATGAGCACCCACTTGTTTGTCTTAGTGTCACCACATGAGTGAATGTGAGATCATTCACCCTCATCACATGAGCAGACATAACTTGTGTCGATCTTATCGGATATTTAATGTCTATCTCAAATATCTTATGATCGAGAACTGTTTAAGACAATTGACTAAGGATATTGATCTCACTATCATGATCTTATCATGATTCAATATCCCATACATTTGTCTATGGACCTTCATTACGATAGTTAATATGCGAGAACTATGAATGAAGAAATGATTGCCTTTATTAATTATTTGAACTAGAATGTACAATGATTAGCTTTGAGGCCACCCAATTCTAACACCTAGCCCCTCCCAGTGCCAGTGGATGAAAGCGAACCACTTTGCAAACTCAATGGAGCGGGTCAAATTCCACCGATGCATATATACCCTCATGCCTAGGATAATCACGTCCAGCAGGGCCGCAAGCCATGCATACTTACGAGTATGCCTAGCATCAGGGAATTTGGGAAGAGGCTGCAGGATAACCAAGGGTCAAGAGAGAGAGGAGAGAGCCAAGGTAGACAACACAAAGGTTCGAGCATACCTGTCCGTGGGCCACCAAGTTGCTGAGGTGGCCTTCCACATCAGATAGGACTTGAGGCTCCATAGCAGTAGTGTGAACAGAAGGTGAGGCCATCTTTCTGTAGATAGCTTGAGTTCTGGAAGAAAGTCCCGCGACAACCCTCCCCTTTAAGGCCACGGGATAATTACAAACTTTTTCACGTCCCATAAGAGACGGAAGGGCATGCATATCCTTTTCTTTTCCCCTCTTATGGACGGCATACCCCTTGGCCTTCCACCACTTCATGGAAGGTATGCTAGTTGGCCTTCCACCTTTTCGTAGAAGGCAAGCCAACTGGCCTTCTACCACTTTAGTAAAGGCTCCTCCACGAGAAGGCAAAGTGCCCTTCTCCCTTCTCTACTTTAAGAAGGTAACCTCACCCCAGGGTCAAGAGACCACCTTGCTCAATATCAACAAATTAATGGCTCTTCCTGGAATTCGAGTCGAAGCCATATCGGATTGGCATTCTACCAATAGAATAGCCATATCTTCCATATCGGCTTCGACTCGAAACTGAACATTTGCTTCTCATCCTCCTGCAGTTTAATGTTTAATGTTGTGATCATTGAATATGTGAACGTTTCTAATGTGTGTTTTTGCAGCTGCAGGAAATCTGAGGCAAGTAGGATTGAAGACACAGGAGACTAATAACTTCGGGCGTATAGACTCTGAGTTCCTCTTTAAACAAAACAATGAGGAGTCTATATTCCCCAAATTATTCGATTGGCCAATAAACCCCTCCTGTTTGCATTAGGAATTTGTTTGTTAATTTTAAACCAGCATGCATTTGCATAAGCATCCACCCTCGCCCTAGGGGCAATGACCATAATTCATCACTCTGCTTAATCCATCGCTGATCTGTGAGTCTGGCAATTGTCCGTCTGTTAGTCCTTTGAATTGTAAGACCTCATTCTTTTTCCAATACGTGTGCTTGAGATTCTCTCACTTGGCGATCACATGATGCGTCAGGCCACCGCGCGCCCGTTGTGTCGAGAGTTCTTCAAGTCACACTCCTACACCTTTCATGCTCGAGATCCCCTTGGGCCAGATCGTTGCATCCTGGTGCACCAAGGCCTCGCGGTTCCAGCACCCGAGGGTCCCATGGACTATGATTCTCTAGTTTGAACCTTGTTCCCCTTCTTAATCACCTTGCAATCCAAATAGCCAACTCTCATTCATTTACCACATTCGCATATCATCCTTGGATATAGCTCATTCCTTCTTCGGGCTGTCCAAAATCTGGTTCGATTTTCGGAACACCTATTTATCATTCCGTTCCACTCCACTGCAAAACAGGTGTCCCGGAGGGGCATTTGTAGACACCGATTTTGGACCACCCTTTTGGTCATGAACGCCATCCATCATTAGCCCATCATCACCAAACTCCTCATCTTAGCTATCTCAGCCCACTAATAATTAGGCCTATTAACCAAATCCCGACTCTAGCCACCTTTTTCGTCGAAGGCCAACCGGCCTGCCTTCCACCACCCTTCAAAGGCCAGTCAGTCCGCCTTCCACCACCCTTCGAAGGCCAGCCAGCCCGCCTTCCACCACCCTTCGAAGGCCAGCCAGTCTGCCTTCTACCACCCTTCGAAGGCCACCCCTTGCCTTCCACCCCCTTCGAAGGCCAACTCGGCCGCCTTGCACCACTTCGTGGAAGCCCAGCTACCTGGCCTTCCACGGGATCGAAAGGCATGTTGGCTGGCCGTCCACTACCCTAACTACCACCTTGACCTCGTCTTCCCCACGATCTCCTCTACTCGCCACCCTCACCCCCACTACTCCGATCACGCCCCACGCCCCACTCCAGCGACTGCCGCGCGCACCACCTTCGATCCTTGACCACTTCCCATTGGTTCCAGGATGATTTACGGAGATTTCGACCCCTGTTTTCTCCTATTTTCCCTTCACCTATTTAAACCCCCCATATCCTCTCGAGCAGGGGGGTTAAGGAGTTGATTTTGGAGGGAAGGCTAGGAGGAGGAAGGCTCAGACGAGGTTGGCAAGTGAGTCTGTTTTGAAGAGTCAAGCAGACACAGAGTCAGAAAGCTTCAGGGGGAGCCTCAAGACGAATCCCCCGCACTCCAAAATGGGCTTGTCTTCTTAACCCTCTTTGTTTTTTTTCCTATTCACCTCATTGCATTCCCACTTTCCATCTCTTCCGTAACATTTCTCTCTCTCACTCTTCTGTCCATTTTTAACGCATCACCTCACTTTTCACACACGAGCATCTATCTGCATGCATGCATCTTAGAATGACCTAGCAATTCTTATTTACCCCCAGAGGTTTCTAACAAAAAAACGGGAGGTGGGTGGCCATAACATATGGTCACCTTCCCTCCCCACCACTCATCCGGTGCGTCTCCCTCCGATTTTAATTAATTTTTTTGTATCTTCATGGATAGATTCTGCATATTATAGTTCTAATCGGGTCGTTTTCTGTCTTGTCTTTTCTTTTTAGGGATCCTTACCACATTTCCGCGTGCAGACTGTCGGGCTCTCTTCCTCTGGCTGGCCGAAGGAAGAGAAGGAGAAACCAGCATTTCCCGCTCCCTCAGAACGCGATCACCTCTTACACTATTGCGGAGCACAGGGACCGAAAGGTAATGCTCCTGGCGATCACACCTTAATTTCTAATCCCCTTTAAATCGCCACAATGCTGAGACGAACGGAGAAACCCTCGATCCGAAGCCCGCAGCAGCGGCGGGGGACGTTCCGGGCGCCTACAGGTACCTTTCTCGACGCGGTTCAAATGGCATCCGACGATGTGGACGCGTTTTAGGCTGTGCCATGTGGGTGCCACGTGGGTTGGCTTTGAGCCGCGAGAGTACGGCCCCGGTCTTATCGTCTGAATGGCATCTTACATGGTCGACGCCTTTCAGAGTACATCCCTGGCATGTCAGTGTACGGCCCGAACTTGTCGTCTGAATGACATCGGGCTTGGACGACGCGTTTTACCTAGTTTCAATTTGACCCTGTGAACCCTCCCTCCTTTCCTCTCTCTCTCCTCTCTTCTCTCTGGCGCCTCCTTTCCCCTTCTCCTTCCTTTCCTCTCCCCATTCCTCCTCTCCCTCCACTCCATAAACCTATGGCGTTTTTAATGGGTTCTTAGTTTCTCCTCCTCCCTCTCTATTTTTATTGCATTTTGTGCAAATTTGGGGGGAGAAGTTCCGTTTTGGAACTCGGGGGAGGCCGGAGGAGAACCTGTCTTTAAGGGTTAAATGGCGTCGGGGGACAACGACGCCTTTTAAAAAAGCGGCTTCCACCCACGATGCGATTTACCCTAGATAACAGACTCTGTCTCTGGACTGAATGGCGTCCAGGGACAGCAACGCCATTTAAATGGCGACCTCTGTGAACGACGCGTTTTAAGCCATCTTCCGAGGACACTTTTCACATGAACCAGTTTAGGAATCTTGAATGACGTCGGCCTTAGGCGACGCGATTCAAGACAGAAGCTCATTAATTCGTACAATTAACACGTGTTTACATTATTAGATAGTTTAGTTAATTGCATACTTGAAATCATACTTGTAGACGATGGATTCTACGTGATTGGATCGCACTGTATTGCATTTTGTGCGATCGTGAGCCTAGAGTGACAGTTGTTAGCGCTTAGGCTCCCGGTCTCGGTGTGGGAGTGACACAGCGCCGGTGTGGGAGTGGCAGGGTGACGCCTAGAGAGGGGTCACCTGGTGTACCCCGGGGTATAGCTAGTACCGGTGTGGGAATGGTACATTCGGAGTGTCACTCGTACTGGGGAAAGCAGAACTACCTGTAGCATGTCAGGCCAGAGTAGCCAGCGCGTTATCCGAGGGGTTGCTGTTTGGTCTTAGCGGGTCGGTGTTTTCCGCATTCGGCCGTGTCGTTTGCATATTTAGCCGAGACGCTAGTTATGGGCTCCTTGACGGAATGGTTCTAGAGTTGTACATGTTACATTTTGAATGTATGCATTTTATATCGAAATTTGGGAATTGTGCTTACTGCTTTACATATTTAAATTATCTATATTTGTGTTGTTACACTTGTTGGTGTGTGAGTAGGTGGTGGGAATCGAAGGATCCCTACTGAGTCTTTTTCGATGAGACTCACCCCCTACGGTTTTCAGGTGAGGGTTCCAGACAGGCATAGTAAGAAGAGTGCTGCCTTGGGTTGCGCGCCAACAGCCGCTGTTCCGAGGTATACCCCGATGTAGTTGTTATTTCCTTTTATGGCCTGTACGCTTAATTATTTCTTTTTCAGTTGGAGTATGTAATTATTTGCTGAGTCGAGTCGAATTGTAATAATTTTTAATTTCTGCACTTCCTTTACAATTCGATGCAATGTGAATGTTTAGCTTAGTTTATCATTTATTTCCCAGAGTTATCGAGATCCTGGCTTAGCTCCAAATTTAATGATTCGGTACCCATTTAGTAATCGGATCTCCGATTATAGGGTGGCGGGTTGTTACAGTTGGTATCAGAGCGTTCGGTCTGGCAAATAGATGTGTAACTAGGTTAAATATCGTAATTTCGGCCAATAATTGCATTATCCCTTACAGGCACGATGGTAGTGTAGGTTTTAGGATTATAATTAGAACTTTTCGATTTTTGTGATTGTAGGCGATTAGATGGCTCCTAGGAAGAGAGTGCCAATTATTAAGGACTGGGGAGATGTTCCTAGTGGATCTGAGGCCGGTAGGCTGAATATGGAGCGTTTCATGGAGGCTATGATGGATACGATGGCTAGATACCAGACTAGAGACCCTAATGAGAGTTCTAGTACTCGGGGAGGGCCTTCAGCTACTTTGGAGAGATTCTTGAAGCTGAAGCCGCCTCATTTTACCGGTCATCCCGACCCTGATGAGGCCGTTCACTATGAGGCCGTTCACTAGCTAAGGGAGTTGGAGAAGACTTTTGATACCATAGATTGTGCAGCAGTAGAGAGGACTCCGTTGGCTACCTTCATGTTGAAGGATGATGCCTATGACTGATGGACCACTTTGAAGAGTTTGTCTTATGCTGATAGGAATCTCAGGGAGATTCCATAGGAGACATTTGTGAAGGAATTCAATGCGCAGTACTTCCCTAGGCATGTCCAGAAGGCCAAGGAGATGGAATTTATGGAGTTGACCAAAGGAAGCATGACAGTGCTTGAGTACCAAATGAAGTTTGTTTCGCTTGGGACTTTTGTGCCTTTTAATGGCGTCTTGGCACAACGACATAGTTCAACTCTCATCTCTCTATCTAGACGCTATTCAGAGCCTGAAAACTGTAAACAGAGAGCAATTTCGAGGACAATCCTCTCTCAAATTATCAAGATAAACGGAAATCTAACTGATCATGCAAATACAATTTTAAATAGATTTATTATCATACAAACAAGTATAAACTCAATCAATCACACACTTCGTATCACACTCACATCTTCCAATCAATCACGGGAGGGCAAAATCTTGCCGCAAAGGGATGTGCACGTAGTGCACGTAAGGATAAGATAACTAAAATCACCAATTGGTGAAAGGAGTGCCCGAGGGACACAAGTGGTGCACCGTGAGTGCCCGATTGATAAAAAGTAAGGATAAATATTAAAAGACGACAAGACCAAGTCCCACCGTGATCGCCAAAAAGCTATAGGTGCTCAAATTGGGTGTGTGATGTTCATGAGTTTAGTGTTGTTCATATAATAAATAAAACTATTAAAAACTAAAGAAAACGTGATCGCCAGAAACTGTAAAGTTTCAAAAGAAAGATCGATCGCTTATCTTTTCAAACTTGGGAGATGTTGAGTCTTTGATTCTCCTCCTTTAGCCGGCCAAAGAAAGAAAGCCCGTTTTATTTTTGTTCTTGCTTTTATGTTCTTGATTGTTGTTCCTTTAAATCTCCTTCTTTCTTCATCTTTTGTACCTTGTAAGAAAGATCAAACAATAAAGAATCTAATTAAAACTAAAGTAGAGCATTATCTATTCTAATATGAAATTAAAGTATGCAACTAAACTAATCTACTCACTTGATTGTTGTTCTTTAAACCCCTAACAGAATATGGGTATGAAAAATATGAGTGTGTGTGTGAACATGAAGTGATGAGATGAATTATGAAAGAACTATGAATAAACTATGAAATAACTAGAAAGAGATTAAGGAAAGAAGATGATTAGTTGGCTCCTCCATAACCTTTGTCTTCAAAAGCTTCAAGGGATAGAGAGGATGAAGAAAAAGAAGACTTGGATGAAGATCCTCTTCTTGTCCATGTTTCCCTCCTTTAGAGCCTTCAAAAACCATGCCTTGAGCCTCAAGTTCATCAATTGCCAAGCTTCAACCAACCCTCCCAAAGGCCAAAGGGTATTGTATTTATATGAAGTGTTTTAGGGTTGTTTGAGCTTCAATAGGACTCTCTCCCACAGTCGGACTTACCTTGGACGAGCATGGAGGAGTTTGCAACCTTCCCAACTTCGGAAACTAGATTATCTCGGCCAAATCATATTTATCAGGAAACTCATAAATCGCGTCGCCCAACAGGGACACCATTCATCTAATTAAAGCGGCCAAAATAAAAATAAAATCCGAAAAGGAAAATGAAATATATTAGGAAACCTAAATGGCGTCTCCCAGGGGCGACATACTTTAGATAATTAGGAAATTAATATGAATTAAAAATCGTAAATCTAGACAGATTAGGACGTAAATGGCATCCCCCTTCGGTGACCCTATTCAGTTAAATCTATTTGAATTTGGAGATTTAATTTCAAATAGATTTCGACTAGGAATCTAAATGGCGTCGTGCATGGGCGACGCTAATTAACAAATTCTAAGAAAAAACAATAAAAATTAATTAATGATTAAATATCAGACCATTTTGGGACATTATAATTGTAACATGAAATTTATTTAATATGAGATCAAAATTAGCGTGTCTACAGTTATATGTATTGGATACATGTAATGATGTAATACAGGTTTCCGGTGATAAGACAGAAGAAGTGAATCCTGCATCTCTTTAGCATTGCAGACTTGGTCATATAGGAGAGAAGAGGATTTCTCACCTATGTTCAAATGGATACTTGAATTCATTTGAATTCAAATCATTTGATACCTGTAAGTCATGTCTCATGGGGAAGATGACCAAAGCTTCTTTTAATAGACATGGTGAAAGGGCTGCGGAGCTTCTGGAACTCATACACACGGATGTAGGTGCACCCATGTCAATAGAAGCTAAAGGAGGATATCTCTATTTCGTTTCTTTTATTGATGACTTCTCTAGGTACGGCTGTGTGTATTTAATGAGATATAAATCACAAGCTTTTGAGAAGTTTAAGGAATATAAGAATGAAGTAGAGAAGCAGTGTAAGGACTGAGATTTCGGGTTCAGTATTCGGGTCGATTTCGGGTCAGATCCCCTGGTTTGGACCTTGAGGGGTCTTAGAGAATTTCTTCTGAATGACGTCTGCCTTGCACGACGCCTTTCAAACGGCGTCTTGCTTGGTGGACGCCATTTAGGTTTGTTGCCGTTGTGCCACGTGGGCGCCACGTGGGCAGGTTTTGGGCCGCGAGAGTACGGCCCATGTCTTGTCGTCTGAACGGCGTCTGTGATGGTCGACGCCATTCATACTGTGACCCTGCGATGTCAGTGTACGGTGCTGGTCATGTCGTCTGAACGGCGTCGGTGGTGAGCGACACGTTTCAGAGCTTCTGTCAGTACGGCCCGTCATGTCAACTGATAGGCGTACGTACAGCTCGACGCGTTTTACCCAATTTCTGGTTACCCCCACGAACCCTCCTTCCTTTCCCTCATTTTTCTTCCTTCCCTCTCGCTCTCCTCCCTTCCTCCGGCGACGCCTCCTCCCCCTTTCTCTTTTCCTTCCACCATTCCATCTCTCCCTCCACTCCATCGACCTCCTAACTCCCACCACTACCACCACCACCTCCTCCGCGGCGTTTTCTCTCCGGACGGCGGCCGACGTCCCGGTGGAGTAACGACGACCTCGGCGGTACCGGCGGCGGCGTGGGGCGAGACGGGTGGGCGGCTTGGGGTTTGGAGGAGTTCAAGTAACCGGTAGGGTGACGATTCCCAGTGCATTTCGTTTGAAACCATGTTTACCCGCATTTGAAACATGTTTTGGGGTGCTTTTTGGGGTGAAAACGCTAAGTGCATGTATGAGAAATTGGGTGTTCTAATGGGTAGTTAGGTTCTCCTCCTTCCCCTCATGTTTTATGCCCCTTTCTATGCATTTTGGGGGAGAAATCGCACCTCGAGGATTGGGGAAATCGAAGGGGAGAACCTATCTATCGGGTTAAATGGCGTCGAGGTTAACCGACGCCTTTTAGAAAGGCGGCGTCCACCCCCGACGCGATTTAACCCAATAACAGACCCTGTCCTCGGACTGATAAGCGTCCAGGGACAGCGACGCCTTTTAATAGGCGACTTGCGTCGACGACGCATTTTAGCGAAAATCACCCCATGGCCTGTCCTTGTTTTCGGTCGCTAAAAGGCAACGAGGGACAGCGACGCCTTTCAAAAGGCGGCGACTTGTGGCGACGCGTTTTACGCCAGGTTCTATGGCTGAGTTTCTTTGAACCAGTTTAGGAGACTTGAATGGCGTCGGCCTTGGGCGACGCGATTCAGGACAGAATCACACTAATTCATGTTATTAAAATGTGTTTACACTGTTAGACAGTTAATTAGTTGGTTAAAGGCATGCTTTAAATTATACTCGACGATGATGGATTCCTTGTGACTTGATCGCACTCTGTTGTAGTTCGTGCGACCGTGGGCTTCTTACTGTGCTGAGTTTTGTGTTACTGTGGACCTAGAGTGACAGTTGTAGCGCTTTATCACCCTATGCTGGTGTGGGTGGAGCACAGCGCCGGTGTGGGTGTGGCGGGGTGACGCCTAGTGAGAGAGGGTCACCTGGTGAACCCCGGAGTTAGCTAGTACCGGTATGGGTGTGGTACCTGTGGAGTGTCACTCGTGCTGAGGGAAGGAGTAACCACCTGAGCCAGTTGGACCGGAGTAGCTAGCGTGCTATTCGAGGGGTTACTGTTTGGTCTCAGCGGGTCGGTGTTTTCCCCACCTTCGTTTGTGTTGTTGGTGCGTTTTACCGAGACGTTGTTTGTGGGTTCCCTGATAGACTGGTTTTAGAGTTATGCAGGTTATATATACTTCGAATGCATGAGATTCATATCGAGATTTAGGAGTAGCAATCACTGCTATACTTGTTACTGTGCCTTCAGCTGTGTTCTGCACTTGTGGGTGTGTGAGTGGGCAGTGGGGATCGAAGGATCCCTACTGAGTCTTTTGTTGAGACTCACCCCTGCGGTTTTCAGGTGAGGGTTCCAGGCAGACGTAGCGAGGAGTGTGCTGCTGTGAGTTGCACGTCGTCAGCTGTTGTTCCGAGGTATGCCCTGACGTAGTTGTTATTTTTATTTCTGGCATGTACGCTTAATTATTCCCTTTCTGTTGGAGTATGTAATTATTTGCTGTATCGAGTCGCATTGTAATAACTTTTAATTCCTGCATTTTCTTTCTAATTCAATGCGATGTGAATGTTTAACTTAGTTTATTGTTTATCTCCCAGACTTACTTAGATCCTGGTTTGGTTCCAAATTAATTATTTGGTACCCATTTAGTAATCGGATCCCCGATTATAGGGTGGCGGGTCGTTACAAGCAGACTGGTAAAAGTTTTAAAACTCTTCAATCGAATCGAGGAGGTGAATACATAAGTCTCGAATTCTGTTACGCCTCTGATCCGGTTCTTTTTTTTTTTTTACTCGGAATCCGACCACGTAATCTCAGAACAAATTCCACCATAACGAATAGATATGAGAACTAAACAACCACAAGGCGATTTTAAATAAATGCCATAACCATCAAGTAACCCAAAATATCCAAATATAGCCAACACCAAAGTTCACAAATTACAATTTCTATCAATTGTATATAAATTCTCAATCTCACCAAATAAATAAAAATACATCAATCTTTCATTATCCCTATCACATCAAGTCTAAGAAAGCTGTAAACTTCAATCTAATAACCTCTTGAAGATGTCAAATGCCTCAATCAGAAGTCTTCTCAGATTCTAGATTCTCTTTCTCTGACTCTGAAAATGTTAATAGGATTTATGAGTACAACCACTCAGTAGGCTTCAAACAATCCACATGACTTAACATATAGTAAACTTTACGAATCACATTATACAATTATACTAAACATGATCTTACACAGTTTTACATATAGCTCAAATAAGAACATGATACAAATCATGGTCAGATATAAACTTATCAAATCAAATATGTTTTCTAATAGCATGAATAGATTAATTAACATATAGCATATATGGCATGATCAAACTCATATCAGACATATCAAATTCTACTAGCCATAATCAGAACGTATCACATAACATATCAAATTATCAGGGCGTTACGTATCGCCGTCCTCTGAGCACATGTCATATCCAATAGCAAATATCATGGCGTAGTAGCTTATCAAATCTGATTCATATCATGGATCACATAGTTAAGACAGATTCATATGATTGCAAAGGGATAGCTAAACAAGATGATCAAAAGATTCAAATGACTAAGCTGAATTCAAATAAACATATGGAGTAAAGATTTCAGATTTATGTGTCAATCAAACAAATCAAATCATATCATAACGGTCATGCACCAAAACCACAACATAAGGAGCCAAAGAAAACAAATACCAAAGCATCTAGGCAAATGATGCAAAGGTCTTAGTCACTGCGCAGAATTGGGGAGTCTAAGTTCTACCCAACTCCAAACCGCCAGGGCATTACATATCGCCGTCCCCTGGTTTTAGCCGGCTGGAAATCAGGATTCCACCCGTTCGCCCTCGGATTCCAAACAAAATACCCTATCCAATATAGATGCTTATAATGGAATCGGGCAAAATATCTCCTTAAGATGGCAATGTCCAAGCAAAGTCAAATAATTATGGCACACTCAGATTAACAGAGATCAAATGATGACAAAAGATGGGCATAGATCTGAAAATTGAATTATCAAATTGATAAGCACATATAAGAGTTAAAATACATCTTTTATATACAAAATAACCACTTAAAGAATAATCATCGTCATATATATGAAAAATTAGAGTAAGCTAATCAAAATAGGTTTATGGATAAAAAAATAGTCAAAGGAATTTTTTTTGGAATTTTCAGAATAACAAACATATTTTTCGGCCATCAAAATTGATTTTCAGGGTTAACAAATCAACAAATAAGCCGAATAATATCAAACAGATTCATAAAATTATAAAACTTGGATAACATGTCCAAAAGGTCGTATTTAAATTTTTGACAAAGTTTCATCAACTTCTAGATTAGTCTGCTATGATTTTAGATTCTCACTTTAATTCGGAGAATCCAACTTAAATAGAATTCCAGCAAATCAAAACAGAGGATAAACTGAATACCAAACGAAGTCATAAAATTTTAAAACTTTACAAAGAAGTCAAGGATAATATAACAAATGTCTCTACAAAATTTGGTATGATTTGTATTTGAATCAAATAAGATATATGATTCACAAGTTGAGATCTCAAAATTGTCTGGGCAGATTGTATAGTCTGAAAATAGTATTATGGAATAAATATAAAAAAAACTCCTAAAATTATAAAAGTTATTTGGAATTAATATAATACAAAAAATAGACTTATTGCAAAATTTAAGCTTAATTGAGCATCGGACCAAGGACAACAAATATCTTTAATTCGTATGATCATAATTAGAAATAGAACAGATTGAACGGATAGATTACATAGGCTGAGATAATAATTATGGAATAAATAAAAAAGAAGATCACAAAAATATGAAACTTTACTATCATGAAATAGACATATATATAAAAGCTCTTACCAATTGATTTACTTTTGAAAGCTTTCCAAAATAACATATCTTTGTAATACAACATAGATCATGTGTACAGTTATCCACCTACCTCTTGAAGAAAGACCGGCTCTTGATTCTCCTATGGCTTCCTTACTATTTATCCATGATTTATTCTTCATATAAACTCTTTTTCACATTATCTAAGCTCTTCCTTACTTTCTCTAAGCCTCCAACAATATAAAACATTGGCTAGAATCAAATCTCCAAAAGAAATAACCACGAACAACTCTATTTTCTCATGAACACCACATGAACTTACACCTTTAGAAGAGAGCTGCATGTTATAGAGGTTGAGCACGACCCAAGGCTCTATTTATTCTTATTTAACCTCCTAATATAACCACCAACACTCCATTTTTTTTTTAGAGTCGAACTCCTACTCCCCATAACTTAATCTCCAAGTAAAAGTCATTTCCTAGTCTAAATCGAACTCTGCTCACTCTATCTATAGGTTTCCTTTTTGAAGACATTTAAATTCATCCCCTTAAACATCCGAATTAAGAAAAACTTTCTTCTACAAAGTTTTAAAACTTTTTATTACCTTTATAATTCAACTAATCTAACTATTTTTAGACTTATATACAAAAAGATATGATTATTTTACTGACCTGCTATCCTGAGTATTCCGAACTCAGAAATCTGGCAGATTCCCTTCATGTCTAAAGATGTCTTGATTCTGATTAGGAAACAACTTATTTTAAGTATGTGTTCTTCATAAAACTTCTATAACTTTGAGTAATAGTTATAATTGGAGTTGTCTTACTTAATTATGAATTTTATGCACGGAGTTATGCTTACAATACTAGAGCTATGTCAAGTAAATCTGTGTACAGAATCTTAGTCCAAGTAAGATTCCTATTATGTTTCTACCCATTAATTAGAATCTTAATTATATTCATTCAAATTTATTATATTTTACTTCTAATCTAAGTCAAATATGTTATACATAACTTTTTAGGTCGTGTTTAATATTAATTGTACCATCTTTTGTTTCCTAATTCAAATCCTAATCCGATTAGGACTTGTTCTCTGTGGGTAGTCCTTTCTAAAACTGATCTTTGATATTTTTGACCTCTAAAACATCTGAATTAGTAAAAATGATCTTTTAAAAGGTTATTTATATTTTTATTATCTTTCTACTGATATCATATATGCCTTAATCCAAATTTTTTATAGAAAGTTATAATTATTTTACTATGTTGTTGTCTAATACATCAACATAGAATTTGAACTAAATTAGTGGGTTATTCTTAGTAGTATAATTTGGGCTATTGGGCTTTCATAATTGGGTGAATTGGACTAAATTAAGTTACTTAAGTTCAGTCATAGACTCTTATAATTAGTTAATTGGTTTAATTTAAATTAATTAAATTTATTAATAATTGTAAAAGTACGGGGTATAACAAATTCACTTCTTACCTGAAGGACAATGGAATAATTTCTCAGTAGACCCCACCATATACGCCACAGCATAATGGTGTATCTGAAAGGAGAAATAGGACTTTGTTAGACATGATCCGTTCCATGGTGTCCTTGTCAGAATTGTCATTGTCTCTATGGGGGTACACTTTATAGACTACAACCTACTTGTTAAACAAGGTTTCGAGTAAGTCAGTTCCTACGATACCATATGAGATATGGAAAGGAAGGAAACCGAACTTTAATCATATTAAAGTTTGGGGGTGTCCTGCCCATGTGAAGAGGAATGACGTAGATAAGGTAGAGTCGAGAACAGACAAGTGTAGATTTGTGGGATATCCAAAAAAGACATTTGGATATTATTTCTATCATCCTTCTAAACAAAGGGTCTTAGTGGCCAAGAGAGTTGTATTCCTAGAAAAGGAATATCTCCTCCAGAGAAAGAGTGGGAGCCAAATAGAACTGGATGAGGTCCATGAACCACAAACTGGAGACACAGTCTCATTAGATGAGATGCCACCTACGGAAAATGCTCAAAATGAAACACATATATTACGAAGATCTGGTAGCGTATCTAGAGAACTTGAGAGATATGTTGGACATGTCTCTGACAGTTCGTCTAAGGTACAGATAAATGAAGATGATGATCCTCAATCCTATCAGGAGGCAATTCGTAATTCTGACTCCGAGAAATAGAAGAAAGCTATGGATTTAGAAATCTAATCCATGTATACCAATCAAGTTTGGAACTTGGTTGACATACCTTAAAGGAAAGTCCCTATCGGCTGCAAATAGATCTTCAAGAGGAAGATCGGAGCAGACGGACAAATTGACACTTATAAGGCTCGTCTGGTGGCAAAGGGATATTGTCAAAGACAAGGAATTCACTATGATGAAACTTTTTCACCAATAGCAATGATAAAGTCAATTAGAATCCTCATTGCCTTTATAGCAGACTTAGATTATGGGATCTGTTAGATAGATGTGAAGACAACTTTCCTTAATGGAAACCTATCAGAAGAGGTGTACATGGTACAACCTGATGGATTCACATCTAAGCAGTATCCCAATAAGGTATGCAAGCTTTAAAAATCTATTTATGGATTGAAGTAGGCGTCTCGAAGTTGGAATTTGAGATTTGATGAGGTTATCAAATCTTTTGACTTCATTCGAAATGAAGACAAATCCTGTGTTTACAAAAAGGTCAGTGGGAGCTCAGTGACCTTAGTCCTCTATGTTGGTGACATCTTACTCATTAGGAATAATGTAAGGATACTGACATCAAAGAAGTCTTGGTTGTCCTAGACATTCTGTATGAAGGATTTGGGAGAAGCATCCTATATGCTGTGCATAAGGATCTATCGTGATAGATCAAAAAGGATGCTAGAATTGTCCCAATCCATGTACATAGATACTATACTCAGGAGATTCCAGTTGGAAAATTCCAAAAGAGGTTTCATTCCTATAAGACATGAAATTTACCTATCTAAGGGCATGGCCCCTAGAACACCTGAGGAAATAGAGCACATGAGTCGGGTACCCTATGCCTCGGTAATAGGGTCGATCATTTATGCCATGCTATGTACTCGCTCTAATGTGGCCAATGCTTTGAACATTACCAGTAGATATCAGAGTGATCAAGGTGAAGAGCACTAGAAAGCAGTGAAATGCATCCTTAAGTATTTGAGAAGAACTAAGGATCTTTTCTTACTGTATGGAGGAGAAGAGGACTTACAATTGAGAGCATATATATACTCTAGTTTCTAGTCAGATTCAGATGATAGTGTAGGTACTCAAATCGTGTGTGCTATCATGATATCATGTGTTTCATATGATTAACAAATCAATTAAAAAAAATCGGGATCGCCAGAAACCGAGGGCTTTAATGAAAAAGTGATCGCTTTACTAACATTGTGAAATTTGGGAGATTGGGGAGGTTCTTTTTGTTCCTTTCTTTCGGCTGGCCGAAAGAAAAGAGTCTTTTCTTTTCTTTACCCTTGTTGTTTTTGTAGTTGTTCTTTAAGCTTTCTTCAAGCTCTAAATCCTTCCTTTCAAATCTTCTAGTCTCTCTTCAAATCCTTGCAAGAAAGATCAAAACAAACAAAGAAGAACGAAAATATGGATTAGAACTATGGAAGTATAGTATCTATTCTAATCAGCCAATCAATCATGCAACTAAACAAAAGAAATACTCACTTGATTGGTATTATTTAAACCCCTATCTCATGTAGGTATGAAGAGATATGTAGTGAGTGTGTGAAATATGGAGTGATGTTATGATGGAAATCTATATGAAAATAGTGAATTAAGTAGATGAAATCAATGAAAACTAGAAAGAAAGTGAGTGTGGAAGATGGTTGGTTTGGCCCCTTCAAAACCATGATCTTCAATAACTTCAATGGAGGAAGAGGATGAAGAGGAAGAAGCCTCCAAATTCTTTCCACATTTTCTACAGTAGAAGGCTCCTTTTCACCTTGGTTTTAACTCCAAACCACCAATTGTCAACCTTTTTCAAAGGTCCATGTACATATGTATTTATAAGAAGTGATTTTATGGTATTTTGATCTTCAAAAGGGCTCTCCCGCAGCTTCGGACTTACCTTGAATGTTTATCCAAAAGTTAGTAACCTTTCCAACCTCTACAAACGGATTAGCTCGGCCAAATCAAGGTCATCAAGAAAATCCTTGAAACAGGTCATCCATCTGGGATGCCAATTAGCTAATTAATGCAGCCAAAATATAAAGGAAATTCGGAAAGGAAACCATAATTGATTAGGAAAGTCAAAACACATCGTCCATGTAAGTCGTGATTTATATAATTAGGAAATTAATTCAAATTAAAAATTGAAAACCCAGACAGATTAGAACCTAAACAGCGTCGACCATGGGCGATGTCATTCAGTTAAATCTATCTGAATTTGAGAATTTAATTCCGAACTGATTTCTGTTAGAAATCTAAATGGCGTTGGCCATGGGCGACGTTAATTAACGAAATTCGACAAAAATCAATAAAAAATAATTAATGATTAAAAATAAGACTATTTAGGGCATTATGATTGTGACATGAAATTTCCTCAATATGAGGTCAAAATTAGCATGTCTACAGATAGTAAATCCATGTCTGGATTTGTATTCATGTTAAATGGAGGGGCAGTCAGTTGGAAGAGTTCCAAACAAGAAACGATTGAGTATTCAACGATAGAGGCAGAATATATAGCTGCGGCTGAAGCTGCCAAGGAAGCGATTTGGATGAAGAAATTCATCTCGGAACTTGACATAGTTCCCAGCATATTGGCTCCCATCCCATTATTATGTGATAATAATGGGGCCATCGCGCAGGCGAAGGAACCTCGGTCACATCAGAGGTCTAAGCATATCTTAAGGCGCTTCCACCTGATTCGGGAGATTGCTGCAAGAGGAGATTGTAGACACCGATTTTGGACCACCCTTTTAGTCATGAACCCAATCCATCATTAGCCCTTCATCACCAAAATCCCCTCATTTCAGCCATCTCAGCCCACTACCAGCTAGGCCCATTAACCAAATCCCGACTTTAGCCACCCTTTTCGTGGAAGGCCAGCCCCCTTGCCTTCCACCGCCTTCGAAGGCCACCCCCCGCCTTCTACCCCCTTCGAAGGCCAACCACCTTGCCTTCCACCTTTTGGCCACCCTTTTTCACCTTTTCGTGGAAGGCCAGCCCCCTTGCCTTCCACCGCCTTCGAAGGCCACCCCCTGCCTTCTACCCCCTTCGAAGGCCAGCCACCTCGCCTTCCACCTTTTTAGCCACCTTTTTTCACTTTTTACCACCTTTTCGTGGAAGGCCAGTCCCTCGCCGTCCACCTCCTTCGAAGGCCACCCCTTGCCTTCCGCCTCCTTCGAAGGCCACCCCTCGCCTTCCACTCCCTTCGAAGGCCATCCGGGCCGCCTTCCACCACGAGAATGGAAGGCATGTCACCTGGCCGTCCACTCCTTAACCGCCCTCTTGACTCCGTCTTCCCCACGATCTCCTCTACTCTCCGCCCTCGTCTCCCACTACTCCGACCACTCCCCACTCCGTCGACTGCCGCGTCCACTACCTCCAACCCTTGACCACTCCCTATTGGTTGAAGGGAGATTTACGGGGATTTAGACCCCTCTTTTCTCCTATTTTTCCTTCACCTATTTAAACCCCCCATATCCTCTTGAGCAGGGGGGTTAAGAGGTGGCTTCTTGGAGGGAAGGCTCAGAGAAGGCTGGCAAGCGGGCAAAGAGTCAGAAGGCTGTTTTCAGGAGGAACGTCACTCCAAATGGGCTTGTCTTCCTAACCCTCTTTTACTTTTCACCTTTTTCACTTCATTACATTTCCAATTTCCATCCATGCCGTAACATCCTCCCTCTTTCACTCTCTTTTTTACCTTCAACACATCATTTCACTCTTCACACACGAGCACTCATCTGCATGCATACATCCTAGAATGACTTAGCAATCCCTATTTACCCCCAGAGGTTCCAAACAAAAATCGGGAGGTGGGTGGCCATAACATATGGTCACCTTCCCTCCCAAACACCCATCCGGTGCGTGTCCCTCTAATTTTAGTTAATTTTTATGTTTGCATGAACGGATCCTACATGTCACAATTCTAATTGGGTTATTGTCTTTTCTTTGTCTGTCTTCTCTTTTCAGGGGCTCTTACCAGATTCTGCGCGTGCACTACCGAGCTCTCATCCTCTGGCCGGCCAGAGGAAGGGAAGGGGAAACCACCATCTTCCGCTTCCACAGAACGCGATCACATCCCCACCATCCTGCGGAGCACAGGGACCGTAAGGTAATGCTCCTGGCGATCACATCCTTTATTTTCTAATCCCCTTTAAATCGCCACAGTGCTAAGACGAACGGAGAGGAACCCTCGCCCGAAGCCCGCAGCCGCGGCGGGGGACGTTCCGGGCGCCTACAGCCCTCTGGCGATCACGGTGGGACACTCTCTTGCTCGCCGCGCAGGTAAGACAACTTAAAATACAAGAGTTCCTGTGGACGGCCAAGCACTTGGCCGCCCAGTGTCCTGAACGGCCAAGCGCTTGGCCGCCCAGACCGGACGGCCAAGTACCTGGCCGTCTAGTGGACCGGACGGCCAAGTGCCTAGACGTCCAGCCCAACCCGGACGGCCAAGCACCTGGCCGTCCAGAGCCCAGGACGGCCAAGCGTCTGGCCGTCCATGCAGGACGGCCAACTGCCTGGCCGTCCATGCAGGACGGCCAACTGCCTGGCCGTCCAATGGACCGGACGGCCAAGTGCCTGGCCGTCCAGCCCAGGCAGGACGGCCAACGGCCTGGCCGCCCAGGCTCTAGGACGGCCACGTAGCCTGCCGTCCAGGCTCCGGCTTTTCTGGCTGCCTGATTTTTAAGTCTCCTTTTTTAATTTGTTGCGGATTCTAGTTTACCTTTTTGTTTACTGTTCTCTTGTCTTTTCTTTCCTTTTCTGTCTGCTGGACTGTGGGTTAATTTCAGGGTATTCTCCGCGGGGGTTTTAAGGAAGAGCCGGCATCACATCTTTAGTCACCTCTCCCGCAGGATCTGACTCTCCACCTGAGGATTCCCACTCTGGTGTGACTAGTCTTATTCTGTTGGGAACCTCCGTCAGTCTCCGCGAGCCAAGGATTCCCACTTGGCCGCCGAGCAGGTTGTACCTGAAACCACCTTGTAGGAACCTTGGGTTTGTGTGAGAAATCAGTGAACTGTTTCAAATTTAAAGACACTTAATTGAATCTCGGTGGAACAAGCTTTGGAAAAATGAAGGGTCGTTAAGGGTTAAACTTGATTTGTTAGAAACCAACTTTCATAAAACATTGGCAAACATTTCAAGTGGAACATAAAATCATTTAGGGTCTGTGCTTCATAATGAACCGAATGTATGTCAATGCTGTGTATGATGACATGGACCAGTTCGGCAACAATGTTACACACAACCCTCTGTTTGAGATTGAAGAGGATCCACAACCAACATTTGTGGGCATGTTCCAAACACCTGGAGAGGAACTTAAGGCAAGATACTTGTATGAATCTTCCTCTTCTGAAAGTAACCCTGTAATCTCCAACATAAACTTCCAAAACCCGAGTGAGGACCCGGAACTTACTGCCGTGTTATCAAGGTACACCCCTGATCAACTCATCTAGTGGGCCTCCTATGGCAAAAGTCAAGATGCCACTCCTCGGAGAACTCACTTCCAAAGATCTTCCAACAGAGCTCAGACCCGCATCAACAAGCCAACTCCTACTCCAGTTGCTCCACCTGTCATGCCGATTCCAGTCTCTCCAACTACACCTCCTCCTGAGCAGAAAGAATTCATCTATAAAAGTGAGGTTGAAACCTGTGTGCGTAATTTCATGGCCGAGAAACTTACCCTGAAACAACCGCACTCTCTCTCGAGCTATTGTAAGCTCCCTCCGGCCTACTTTCCGCCAGGATTCAAAGCTCCCGAGTACAGGAAATATGATGGCACCTCTGACCCTCATGATCACCTGTCAAGTTTCCTCATGGATTCCCATCAATGGCTCTACGACAGAGTCCTCCTTATCCATCTGTTCCAGAAATCCTTAGAAGGTGAGGCCTTAAGATGGTTTTCTTCCTTGCCCACCACAGACCTAATCAATTTTGATATGGTCTCCGAAAAATTCATCACTCAGTTTAGTTATATGACAACCATGCCTCCCACCTTGTTTGATCTTGTGATGGAGAAGATGAAGCCTGAAGAGGAGTTCACGTATTTTGCCAACAGGTGGAGGGCAATGGCCTCTAGGGCGGAAGTGAAAATCCCCGAATCTCAAGCTATCACCATGTTGGTCAATAACGCTACCCCGCAGCTTCGGTCTATTCTCATGCTGAGCGAATTTCACACATTCGCACAACTTTATAATCGAGCTCGGGTAGTTCAATCTCAGATCTGGAGTTCCACTTTGCCATCCTTTTTTGAAAATCAGAACAGAAGTAAGAGGATTCCACCAATAGAGGGAGTGACAATCAATGAACAGGTGAGTGCCTTGGGGCAGCTCTTTAGGTCACCCAGTCCTATGTCTAGATCAGACAACCAATCCAATCAGAAACCATATTCAGCAGTTCCCCCTTTCTCTAGTGCCAAGATCAATTGGGGGCACATGAAAGAGGCTGCTGAAACCTTGGAAGTCAAGGGCCCTCCGCCCTCTTATCAGGTGGCCCAAGATCCATCTAGCTCTCTAGAAAGGGTGAGCACCCTTGTCAAAAATTTGGAACCAAATGTCGATCATAGAGGACAGTACTGGGAGTATGAAGAGGTTGGGATATGGCGTGAGTGCCCTACTAGGACGACCAAACCTAGAGAGCCGTTGCAAGGAGTCTCCACTATCATCCAAGACAAACCTTTGGTCTTGATACGACCTAGGGAACAACCAACAGCCATCAACCCAGTTACTCTGGTCCAAGTTCCTTCAATTTCAATCAGAGAACCTCCTCCATCCATCTTGTGTCCAACACCAAAGCCAAGTCCAGTAACCCAATTCTGCCTAATAAATTCACCACCAGTTCAACCACTAAAGTCAGATCAGGCAGTGGACCCCAGTCCAATTGGTGTTACACTGAGAAATCGCATCATTCCCCCAACAAGTCAACCATTGGACTCTCAAGAGGATTCAGATATGTCTAAAAGGATTATTCAATCCAAGTATGACATCCTACAGCATCTAGGGAAAACTCCCACCAAGATGCCAGTCCTAGAGTTGATTGGGAGATCTCCTACACACAGGGAGACAAAGTTCCTCCAGCGCATTACACTCAAAGAAGATCTTCCTATCAGGGGGGTCACCAATGCCATTCTTTCAGTCACCCAGACACCTACCATGTCCTTCACAGATAAGAATCTAGCTCCCCCTGAATGCCAATCCCTTCCCTCATGCTTGACCCCAACACTCAAGGGTCACTCATTGGACTCCATCCTGTTGGATACTTGGGCATCAATCAATGTTTGTCCACTCAAGACCCCCAAGAAAGTAGGGATTGATCCAAAGAAGATTGAGTCTACTTCCATGATGGTCTCAAATGGGAACCTGGAAATTGGCCTAATGGCCTTGATCTTTGAATTCTACATCCTTGATGTCAATCCCATATACAACGCCATTTTGGGAAGGCCTCGGATGGACTAGACCCTGAGAGTGCCCTCCACTAATCATCAGTGCTATAAATTCCCATACAAGGGGAAGATTGTCAAAATGAAGGATACCCCCTATCTTGAGCCTTTGGATTTAGTCTCGACTGAACAAATTCCATCCATGATCACTCCTGGAAAAGGGGCAGAGCTCATCCTTTCATCGGTTGACTCTCAGCTCAAGTCCCAACCTAGCATAGGTTGGCAGCTTATGGACAAAATGGGGTATAGTTCGGGATCTGGGATAGGCAAGGAAGAGCAAGGAATTCAAGAACCTATCTTTGAAAATCTGACCATTGGAGGATTCAAATTGGGTTACATACTAACCAGGCCAACTGAGGAATCAAGAAAATGGAGTATCTTAGATCACTTTGTGAAGGAAAATCAAGAGGGACTCAAGATACACTATCTTGAGGATGAGTTGAAAGAAGCAATCAATGAAATTCAAAGGGAAGATGCAGAAGATTTCGCAACACAGCTGTTGTTCTATGAACCAACCACTCGACGAGAAGGAGCCTCCTTAGTGAGGGATGAACAGGTACCCACCACTCTCATTACCTTACTATTTCACACACCTGCCCCTCTCAGGCTTTTATCACCGGTCGTAGCACACTCCTGGGGCAATTCTGCCATCATTGGGTGTGTGTCTCAAGGACCCACCTTTGCAACATGTCTGACTCACCCTCTGAGTCTTGTGCATAATCGCTTGGGGATTGGATAGCTTTCTCTTTATCCACAAGTTGTAGAGGTAGGTAAGTTCTTTCATTTCTAGTTAGCAAATAAGTGTAAATATTTGAAAATTGTTGAAAAGCTTTCCTTTGGATAGGAGTCTATTTGAAGAAGTTTTACCCTCAAAATACAAAAAAATCAAAAATTTCAAAATCTCCAAAAAATCGAATATCCAAAAAGCATAAAAAATATTTGTAAATATGTACATACTTTAATGAAAATGGCAAAAAATCAAAAAACATAAAATCCAACTGTCCAGTGACTGCCATGTAACCCCCTGTCTAGGTCTAGTTGCATGATAGATTGGGTTAACATTGAGGTTGGTTAAGACTTTGGTCCACCAGAACCTTGGACAGGTCTACTTTACTTTCATACGGATCCCTATGATCATCCTGAGATGCACACACTTACACGTTTTTCAAAAGAGAATCCTTTAAAATGAGTTTCAAAGTCTTTAGTGCACTGTCAAATGCAACATTTGCTCTTCGTCTCTCGACCGATCAGGACAGTTGACGCCCTTAAACGGTCGAGCTCAGCAAACTGCGGTTCCTCAAAAACCCGATGGATGTAACCCCTCAACAAAAAAAAAAAAAAAAAAAAAAAGGGCCCAGAAGTGAAATGTAAAGGACCAGAGCACGTGAAGAGGGCAGTGTCCCCGCAGGCGGAATATCAAATAACCCCAAAAAAATGTCAAGAGTAGAAAAGAAATACAAAAAAAAGAAAAAGGGGTTCAAGCAATCATGAAAAAAGCCTGGTCGTGACCGTGCCTGGCCAAGAAATCCAATAAAGGCCTGAAAAGTCAAAATAGGGGCATCTAGGAGGTCAAAAGGGGTCCGTTTTGTCACAGCTCGCCCTTTTAACGGTTTTGTTGATCCTCCTGTGATGTTTGTCTCCACAAATTCTTCACTTTTTCTCCCCCAAGGTTCAGCACGAGATGGCTATCTAAAGACTGAATATCATTTTAAAATGGTTCGTTTTTCAAAAATCGTCATATGCTCACATGATCACAGGAGTCCAAAATGGGTAAAGAGTAATGTCGATGTTTTTGAGGAACTAATTTCTTAACCATAATCTCAATGTGTACTCTCGAAAACTTCGGGCTTAGGTCAATGCATGCGCGTCACCAATTGGTGCGACGGCGTCTGATTCCGGGTCAGCGTCGCGCGGTTGACCGTTAGGATTCCAAGGTGTTCCACCATATACCTTCTAGATTGTGAGGAAAGAGACCCGGGTCGGGCAAATCATTTACCTCGAAAACTTTTTGGGCAAACTTGGTGGTCGGAAGCAACTGGGAGCCTAAGCATGGCATGACGGTATTGTCATCAGTATGAGTCTTAACCGGTCAAGGTTAGTTCGAGGAGTCTAGAGGCCCAAATCAATCTAGATGCAAGCTTAGGATACCTGGGAAGTTGAGTGTACATTTCCCTTTTATCATTCGACTAGGCTAACTCTGGGCAATCACCAGGTAGACGGACTCAAAACATGTTTTATCACACATCTCATTTGTTAATATCATTTGCATTTGCATGACGCATTAATATTTTTCCATTTGTCTGGTTAGTAGGACACGGCCCCTTGACCCTATGCGAAGGCTAGGGAAAAAGTAGTTGCTCTTTTTTGGGCAAGGGGCCGAAAACAGATACTACTAACAGTTTCCCCTAATGTTGTGCATGCAGGAATTACAGGTACGAACAGAAAGCAGAACAAAGAAGTGCCCATGTAATAGAGAAATATGCAAGCATAACATCATACATCATCACGACACAGGGGCATACCCCTGTGCCTGCTCCCTCTCAATCCTTCCTCCTTCCCTCCGCATCATCATCTCTCCTATCCCGAGAGGGGTGCCTCATCTGGCTCTCGACATCCTCCTCACGAGCACGACGATGTCCGGAAGCTGGACGCATAGACCCCGATGAACCAGCGGGTCGCAATGCTCTCCATGCATCCTCAGCTAGCATGGAGTCGAGGTCTCTGAAGACGTAGCTCCCCGCAGGGGCCTGGCCAGCTGACGGGGTAGGAATGGGGGGACGAGCTCCTGGACTCTGAGTGCTAGATCTCATAGCTCGTTCTCGCCCCTTCTTCATCACCCGGTCCCACAGGGTTCGGTACTTGAAATCAAGCTCCCGCACCTCTGTCTGCGACCTCACCAGCTCCTCCTGCAGGCCGGCCATCTTACCCTCCCAGTACACGTCCGAGTGGGATCCCTCGCTCGCCCTGGCCCGAGCCGTCTGTTCCTCCAAAACCTGGTCCCTCAACTGCTGATTGAGGTTCTCCAACTCCTGCGCCCTCGCCAAAGCGGCCTCCAACTCCTGGCGCTGCAAAGAAACTCAGGGTCAGACATGCTCAACCATCATAACACAAAGGCAGAACAAATCTCACCTGCTGTGCCAAATCAGGCTCCCGGGCCTCCGCCCGGCGGAGAGCATCCTGCAATCTCGTCTCACAATCAACTGGGGCAGCTGGCCCCTGGGTTGATGAGCCCGCACCTGGATCACTTCGCAGCCCATGGCGGATTAGCGCCTCTCTCTGCGTCACAAAGATTTTTTGCAAAGATAAGGTGGGCAACCTTACACCCTAACTCAGAAATCAGATTTCTTACCAATTCTCTAATCTGGGTAAACAGATCGCTCGTCTGCAGAACTAGAAGCTCATTATGACTCTTTAGAATCTCGATAGCTTCAGTTTCAGGCATCTGTTCCAGGAAAATCACTAAGATTAGTCCATGGAGAATTCAAGTACAAGAAACTGAAAGGTTGAAGTGACGTACCCGCCGTGTATCCTGAAACATGCGGTTTGAGTACCACCGGGAATAATCTCCCATGTACTTGAAGCTGTTCCGCAGGAATTTATCAACCTGCAGGGCATCCCCGGTGCGGTGCCATATGGCGATCTCAGCCCGCCTCACCACTCGCCAATCCTGACCAATAGTAGAAGATCGGCGGCGACCTCGGTTCATATCAGGATGGTCTGGGTAAGCGAGTAGAGGCTGATGCCATCCCCATGTGCGGTATGCCATCTGGACGAAGAGGCCGTCACAAATATTCACGCACAGCAGGGGCACCTCCCGCCGGAACTGAGAGAGGCTCTGGGACACCCACGGCTGATCGGCCAGATCCTCCTCCGCGTATGGCATCCACACCACCTGAATGGAACAAAGAATTAGACCTAATCATTTCGGATGCACATATACTTCAAGTCACTCACCATATGAGGAGGGAATGTATCAAGCTGAGTGCGGATGTCCTCCACACGGTACGTCACCGGGCGATAGTCCCGGATCACCTCCCACCGCGCCATCAAAGGGGTCCATCCCTCGCGGTCCGCGGATACATTCCCTCGGCCGAAGGGAAAGTGGGTGTAGCCCCAGATCTGCAAGAGACAACATAGTCAGTACCAATCAACATAAGTAAGGATGGAGAACCACAGCTAAGAGGATTACCTGGAGAAAAGGGGTGAACCCACCCAAGTTACCAGAGCCCTGGCGGTAGCCCACCAGGTGGGAGAAAAGATGACCCAGCATGGCAGCTCCCCACGCCATCTTCTTCGCTGCCTCAAGGTCCTCCAACAGCGGCAGATACTTCAGATTAACTCTATCTGAAGCTGTGGCAAATAGCAGCCGCCCAAAGAAAAACAGGAGGAAGATCCGCAGGTTCTCGTCATCCGATCGGCCATCCAAGTCTAGGAGTGTCTCCACTCTCTCTGCGAAGGCCTCTAAGGTCTCGCTCGGCATCCGCCGCACCCGGCTCAACCCCACCGATCGGGCAAAGTGCCCAAGGGGTATGTGAGACAGCGCTCCCTGCATCCTGTAGTATCCCTCGCCTAGGAGCCGATCAGACAACTGCCTGTAGTCCCTAAGCTCGGGACCCACTACTGGATCTCCGATAACTGGCAGGCCCGTCAAGAAGGAGACGTCTTCCAGCGTGGGCAGCATGTGTCCCCAAGGCATGACGAAGGCCCTGCATCTGTCGTCCCAGCGCTCCCTGAGAGCCACTAGGAAGGGCGCATCCACCATGAATGGTCGGACCCGGAACAGCGGCCCGAACCCGAAAGCATCCACCTGGAAGATGAGCCGATCAGGCAGTGCGTGGTACCAGGCCCAGACCAGCTCCCATGAGACACGGCCACGGACCCTCTGGGGACCCTGAAAATCCAAATTAGAAGTCAGGACATGAGTATATCTACAACAAAATCTTGGAGTGGGCTAGGCAGCCCACCGTCCGTACCGGTGGACGGCGGAGTTCTCCGCCGCCCAACAGAGCGGACGGCGGGGCCGCCCGCCGTCCGCACGCACGGACGGCGGGGCCGCCCGCCGTCCGCACGCACGGACGGCGGGGCCGCCCGCCGTCCGCACGCACGGACGGCGGGGCCTCCTGCCGTCCGCCTTCGCGGACGGCAGGGCCCCCCGCCGTCCGCCTGCGCGGACGGCGGGCCCGTCCGCCGTCCGCACGGACGGACGGCGGGCCCGTCCGCCGTCCGCACAGGCGGACAGCGATCCAGTCCGCCGTCCGTCCCCACGCACGGCGGCTCCGCCTGCCGCCCTCTCCATGCTTCAAAAAAAACAAAAACAAAAAAACAAAAAAATTCACCTTCTTCTTCGAGGGCGCCTCCCCGTTGCCACCGTCCTCTCCGTCACCTTCTCCCTCCTCTTCCTCTCCATCGCCACCGCCTTCGTCTTCCTCATCTTCCTCTGTCGCCGCCGCCGTTTCCTCTTCTCCTTCCTCTCCAGCATTGCCGCCGCCACCACTGCCGCCGCCGCCACCACTGCTGCCGCTGGGGGCGTCTTCTTCGCCGCCGTAGGTGTCCTCGGCGTCGCCTCCGCGGACGACTTCGTCTCCGCCACCGCTGCCCCCGCTGCTAACCGCACCGTCGTCGCCGCCGGCCCTCCTCCTCCTAAGAGCACGGGGGAGCCATACCCTCGCCATGGAAAGAGTGTTCGAAGGTTGGGGAACGAAAGAGAAGAAGAAGAGCAAAGAGAAAGAAGAGGGTGCCGGGTTAAGTCCTCTTCAACCCCGAGAGGACGGCCATGCACTGGCCGTCCGCTGGCATGGACGGCCATGCGCTGGCCGTCCGCTGGCCGTCCACCCACACAGACGGCCACGAGCTGGCCGTCCGCGGTCGTGAACGGCCACGCGCTGGCCGTCCGCCGACGCGTGGCCGACACGGACGGCCACGCGCTGGCCGTCCACCCGCACGGACGGCCACGCTCTGGCCGTCCACCCGCACGGACGGCCAGGAGCCGGTCGTCCATAGTCAGTCAAAAGGGTCAGCCGCAGATTGGTGTGTGAAAGGAATTTTCATGGAAAAATAAAAAATTGATATTATTCATCGAAGATTGAAAGGCTACATTATTCCAACGCTCTGCGCCCCATAAAAAAGGCACAGACAGCAGGACGAATATTGGCCAAGTAGCCTACATATTTTGTGACTTCCTCTGAAGACTCTGCTACGTCAAGACGTGCCTTGGTGAACCTGGAGTGACGCCGCCATGCACGTCGGAGCCGCTCCAGCGCTTGAGCCTCTCTCGCATATCCACTGTGTCTCGACACGATCAGCGTATCATGCAAAGCAGGGAGCGGTATTTGTCTTGGAATTGCGATCTGAAGATGACAGCGATGCCCTTGATACACGGCTAACTCGTCGGGGCCAATCAGCCATAACTCACGATCGCGAGAAGCCCTTGTGGTGAACTCCATGTTTCGAAGGACCATTGGAACAAATATGAAGTTCTCCACGAACAGGAAGTTTAGGTAATCACGCCAGTCGTCCCGCGTCTTCAGATGAGCCGTGAGACACCTGACTTGATCCTCGGGGCCAAGGAGCGAGCGTGTAGGGTACCACGCGCTATGCTGGAAAATTCTCGAGGCAGAAGTTACACTTTCATCAAAATCGAAGGATACATGCATTTCCATCCATAGTTGCAAAGTGAACAAACTTCCCCTCGCAGATCGCCCCATGCTCATATGGCTGAGCCCTCCGTACAGGTGTGACAAGATCGCCGGGGCAAGAGAGTGGCCTCTCCACAGTAAACTCAACACGCCCACATATTCTCTTTCTAGCACCGAGCCTGTAGTGGGGAACCACAGGACTTCCCCAAGAACCAAGCACAAACCTCGCATCAGCCTTTCAGGTTCGACCACCTTGCGCTTAATTTCCTGGATCAACCAATATGCAAGGCGGTCAACGAGGATCCCTCGGCTGTCGGTCATACGGCATACTTCCCGTTTATCTCGCACAATGTCAGCGAAGGTCTCTTCCCACGCAGGCAAACTACAGGGATCACCGGCGGCTAGGCCCTCCCAACCATAGAAGGTCTCCACCTCCTCTAGCAAGACCGTTGCCTCGAACTCCCTAAACACAAAGGTGTGTGTCTCCGGATGCCACAACTCCAGCAACGCGCCCAATCCTTCCCAGTGCCAGTGGATGGCGGTAAACCATTTCGCAAACGCGATGGAGCGCGTCAAGTTCCATCGATGCATGTACACCCTCATGCTTAGTGTAATCACCTCCAGCAGGGCCGCAAGCCATGCATACTTGCGGGTATGCCTAGCATCAGGAAATTTTGGGAGAGGTTGCAAGGCAACCAAAAATCAACAAAGAGAAGAAAGAGGCGAGATGAACACAACAAAGGGCCTAGCATACCTGTCCGCGGGCCACCAGGTTGCTGAGGTGGCCATCCACATCAGACAGAACTTCAGGCCCTTTGGCAGTAGCACGAATAGAAGATGAAGCCATCCTTGCACATAAAAGTGGAGTTCTGGAAGAAGGCCCCGCGACAACCCTCCCTTTAAATGTCACGGGATAAGCTCAATCCTTTCCACATTCCGCAAAAGACGGAGAGTCATGCACATCTCTTTTTTCCCCTTTTGTGGACGGCATGCCCTTTGCCTTCTACCACTTAGTGGAAGGCAAGCTAGCTGGCCTTCCACCTTTTCGTGGAAGGCAAGCCCCTTGGCCTTCTACCACTTTGAAAGAAGAGCCCATCCACGAGAGAACAAAGTGCCTTTCTCTCTTCTCTTCAAGGAGGTAACCTCACCCTACGATTAAGGTGACCACTTTGATCAACGAATTAATGGCTCATCTTGGAATTCGAGTCGAAGCCATATCGGA
The DNA here is from genome assembly GCA_030544215.1 of Zantedeschia hybrid cultivar. Taxonomy (NCBI): domain Eukaryota; kingdom Viridiplantae; phylum Streptophyta; class Magnoliopsida; order Alismatales; family Araceae; genus Zantedeschia; species Zantedeschia hybrid cultivar. The sequence continues at coordinate 52,502,277 of JARZZO010000009.1, forward strand.
TTGGCATTCTACCAATAGAATAGCCATATCTTCCATATCGGCTTCGACTCGAAACGAAACATTTGCTTCTTATCCTCCTGCAATTTGATATGTAATGTTGTGATTATTGAAAATATGAACGTTGCTGATGTGCGTTTCTGCAGCTGCAGGGAATCGGAGGCAAATAGGATCAAAGACACAGGAGGCTAATAACTTTGGGTATATAGACTCTGAGTTCCTCTTTAAAACAAAACAATGAGGAGTCTATATTCCCCAAGTTATTCGATTGGCCAATAAATTCCTCCTGTTTGCATTAGGAATTGCATTAGGAATTTGTTTTTCTAAATTTTAACCCAGCATGCATTTGCATAAGCATCCACCTTTCCCGTTCTAGGGGCAATGACCATAATTTCATCACTCTGCTTAACCCACCGCTGATCTGTGATTCTGGCAGTTGTGTGTCTGTCAGCCCTTTGAATTGCAAGACCCTTTTCTCCTTTTTTTCGGCAAGTGTGCTTGAGAGTCTCTCACTTGGCGATCCCATGATGCGCCAGGCCACCGCGCGCCCGTTGTGTTGAGAGTTCTTCAAGTCACACTCCTACACCTTTCATACTCGAGATCCCCTTGGGCCAGATCGCTATATTCTGGTACGCCAAGGCCTCGCGGTTCCAGTACCCGAGGGTCCCACGGACTGTGATTCTCTAGTACTAAACTTTGTCCCTTTTCTTAAACCACTCTTGCAACTCGAATGGCTAGCTTTCATGCATTTGCCACATTCGCATATCATCCTTAGATATAGCTCATTCATTTTTTCGGGTTGTCCAAAATCAGTCTCGATTTCCGGAACACCTATTTATCATTCCGTTCCACTCCACTGCAAAATAGGTGTCCCGGAGGGGCATTTGTAGACACCGATTTTGGACCACCCTTTTGGTCATGAACCCAATCCATCATTAGCCCTTCATCACCAAAATCCCCTCATTTCAGCCATCTCAGCCCACTACCAACAAGGCCCATTAACCAAATCCCGACTCTAGCCACCCTTTTCGTGGAAGGCCAGCCCCCTTGCCTTCCACCACCTTCGAAGGCCACCCCCCGCCTTCTACCCCCTTCGAAGGACAACCACCTTGCCTTCCACCTTTTGGCCACCCTTTTTCACCTTTTCGTGGAAGGCCAGCCCCCTTGCCTTCCACCGCCTTCGAAGGCCACCCCCCGCCTTCTACCCCCTTCGAAGGCCAGCCACCTCGCCTTCCACCTTTTTAGCCACCTTTTTTCACTTTTTACCACCTTTTCGTGGAAGGCCAGTCCCTCGCCTTCCACCTCCTTCGAAGGCCACCCCTTGCCTTCCGCCTCCTTCGAAGGCCACCCCTCGCCTTCCACTCCCTTCGAAGGCCAGCCGGGCCGCCTTCCACCACGAGAATGGAAGGCATGTCACCTGGCCGTCCACTCCTTAACCGCCCTCTTGACTCCGTCTTCCCCACGATCTCCTCTACTCTCCGCCCTCGTCTCCCACTACTCCGACCACTCCCCACTCCGTCGACTGCCGCGTCCACTACCTCCAACCCTTGACCACTCCCTATTGGTTGAAGGGAGATTTACGGGGATTTAGACCCCTGTTTTCTCCTATTTTTCCTTCACCTATTTAAACCCCCCATATCCTCTCGAGCAGGGGGGTTAAGAGGTGGCTTCTTGGAGGGAAGGCTCAGAGAAGGCTGGCAAGCGGGCAAAGAGTCAGAAGGCTGTTTTCAAGAGGAACGTCACTCCAAATGGGCTTGTCTTCCTAACCCTCTTTTACTTTTCACCTTTTTCACTTCATTACATTTCCAATTTCCATCCATGCCGTAACATCCTCCCTCTTTCACTCTCTTTTTTACCTTCAACACATCATTTCACTCTTCACACACGAGCACTCATCTGCATGCATACATCCTAGAATGACTTAGCAATCCCTATTTACCCCCAGAGGTTCCAAACAAAAATCGGGAGGTGGGTGGCCATAACATATGGTCACCTTCCCTCCCAAACACCCATCCGGTGTGTGTCCCTCTAATTTTAGTTAATTTTTATGTTTGCATGAACGGATCCTACATGTCACAATTCTAATTGGGTTATTGTCTTTTCTTTGTCTGTCTTCTCTTTTCAGGGGCTCTTACCAGATTCTGCGCGTGCACTACCGAGTTCTCATCCTCTGGCCGGCCAGAGGAAGAGAAGGGGAAACCACCATCTTCCGCTTCCACAGAACGCGATCACATCCCCACCATCCTGTAGAGCACAGGGACCGTAAGGTAATGCTCCTGGCGATCACATCCTTTATTTTCTAACCCCCTTTAAATCGCCACAGTGCTAAGACGAACGGAGAGGAACCCTCGCCCGAAGCCCGCAGCCGCGGCGGGGGACGTTCCGGGCGCCTACAGAGATGTGATGGTAGAGCGTGTACCATCAGAAGACAATATTGCAGATCCGCTGACTAAGCCTTTGTCACATATTATGTTTGAACATTATTGGGAAAAGATGGGCCTCAAGACTATAGGCAATTGCCTATAGAACGAGTGGGAGATTGTTAGTTTTTTGGTGTCCTACAGACCAATTATGGGTCGTGTAGGCTCAATGAGTTATAATGTAAGGACTGAAGGGTCGGATCCCCTAGTTTGGGCCCTGATGGGTTAGGGGGAGTGCCTTCTAAATGACGTCTAGGATGCACGACGCCTTTTGAACGGCGTCCTGCTGAGTGGACGCCATTTAGTTGGGTGGCTATTGTGCCACGTGGACGCCACGTGGGCGGGCTTCAGGCCGCGAGAGTACGGCCCTATCCTGTCATCTGAAAGGCGTCCTCGATGGACGGCGCCATTCAGAGTACGACCCCGGGTTGTCAGTATACGGTGCCGGTCTTGTCGTCTGAATGGCGTCTTGGATAGGCAACGCGTTTCAGAGTTCTGTCAGTACGGCCCGTCACGTCAACTGATAGGCGTCTGTGCCTAACGACGCATTTTACCCAGTTTCTGGTTAACCCCGCGAACCCTCCTTCCTTTCCCTCATTTCTTCCTTCCTTCTCTCTCTCTCCTCCCTTCCTCCGGCGACTCCGGCGATGCCTCTTCCCCCTCCTTCTTTTCCTCCCACCATTGCATCTGTCCCTCCACTCCATCGACCTCCTAACTCCCACCACTACCACCACCACCTCCTCCGCGGCGTTTTCTCTCAGGACGGCGGCCGACGTCCCGGTGGAGTAACGACGACCTCGGCGGTACCGGCGGCGGCGTGGGGCGAGACGAGTGGGCGGTTTGGAGCTTGGGGGAGTTCGAGTAACCGATAGGGTGATGATTCCCATTTGTATTTCATTAAAAAGCATGTATTCCAGCTTTGAAGCATATTTTGGGGTGTCTTTGGGGTGAAAATGTTAAATGCATGAGATGAGAAATTGGGTGTTTAATGGGTAGTTAGGTTCTCCTCCTTTTCCCCCTATGTTTCATTGTCTTTTCGTTCGTTTTTGGGAGAGAAATCCCAATTTGTGGATTGGGGAGAACGGAGGGAAGAACCTGTCTGTCTGGACTAAATGGCGTCGAGGGACAGGGACGCCTTTTAGAAAGGCGGCTCCCATCCACGACACGATTTAGCCCAATAACAGACCCTGTCCCAGGACTGATAAGCATCCAGGGACAGTGACGCCTTTTGCAAAAGGCGACGTGCGTCAACGACGCATTTTAATGGAATTACCCTACGGCCTGTCCCTATTTTCGGTCACTAACAGGCGACGAGAAACAGCGACGCCTTTCAAAAGGCGGCTACATGCGACGACGCATTTTAGGCTATTTCCGAGGGCTAGATTTCATATGAACCGGTTTAGGAGGCTTGAATGGTGTCGGCCTTGGGCGACGCGATTCAAGACAGAATCACATTAATTCATGCTATTAATATGTGTTTACACTGTTAGATAGTTTGGTTAATTGCATGATTGTAATCGTACTCGAGGATGAGGATTCCTATGTGACCGGATCGCACCGTGTTGTGTTTCGTGCGACCGTGGACCTAGAGTGACAGTTGTAGCACTTTATCACCCTGTGTTGGTGTGGGTGGAACACAGTGTCGGTATGGGTGTGGCGGGGTGACGCCTAGTGAGAGAGGGTCACCTGGTGAACCCCGGGGTTAGCTAGTACCGGTGTGGGTGTCGTACCTGTGAAGTGTCACTCGTGCTGAGAGAAGTAGTAACCACCTAGAGCCTGTTGGGTCGAAGTAGCTAGCGTGCTATCCGAGGGGTTACTGCTTGGTCTCAGCGGGTCGGTGTTTCCTACTTTCGTTTGTGTGGTTGGCGTGTTTTGCCGAGACGTTGGTTGTGGGCTCTCTGGTAGACTGGTTTTAAAGATATGCATGTTATATTTCGAATGCATGTGATTCATATCGAGGTTTAGGAGTAGTAATTACTTGCTTACTTTACCTTCAGCTGTATTTTGCACTTGTGGATGTGTGAGTGGGCAGTAGGGATTGAAGGATCCCTACTGAGTCTTTTCATTGAGACTCACCCCTGCGGTTTTCAGGTGAGGGTTCTAGGCAGACTTAGCGAGGAGAGTGCTGCTGTGAGTTGCGCGCCATCAGCTGTTGTTCCGAGGTATGCCTCGACGTAGTTGTTATTTTTATTTCTGGCATGTACGCTTAATTATTTCTTTTCAGTTGGTATATGTAATTATTTGCTGTGTCGAGTCGCATTGTAATAACTTTTAATTCTTGCACTTTCCTTTTTATTCAATGCGATGTGAATGTTTAGCTTAGTTTATTATTTATTTCCCAGACTTATCAAGATCCTGATTTGGTTCCAAATTAATGATTCGGTACCCATTTAGTAATTGGATCCCCGATTATAGGGTGGCGGGTCGTTACATATACAATCTTGTTTAATATAATTAAGTGGTAATTAGAGCGTAAACTTGTAATCTGTAGATTGCTTTGCGTTGTCCCTAGGATATGTGGTTGTAAAGTCAATTTCGAGATGGGATCACGAATGTGAGTTTGATTGTATATGGACACATACCTTAAATTGTTCCTGATTGGAGAGTAATCACTCTGGGACATTGATTACTTGTAAATCAGCATGCATGATCTGTAGATGACCAATCTCACAGTCATAGGTGCGAGGTGTTAGTCTTAGGAGGCCTACTGGCCAATATGACTTTATAATCTTGTTCACATTTATTAATATAATGGCATAATATTCATTGTGTGTAAATCGTATTAATTATCGTCTCATAATGAAGTCCGTGAATATGTGTGATAGTGATCAAATTATGATGAGATCATACTAATGAGACTGATCACTTAAACACACATATTCTTAATCATTCCTAGTCGGAGGATACCCGAGAAGGACATCGGATATCCGATTAAACTAGTACAGATTACTCTTGCTCATATGATGAGGGTGACTGATCTCATAAGTCGCTTGTGTGGAGACACTAAGGCGAATCTGTAGGTGCTCATTAGAGAATGAGTTCACTGAACTGATCCGACTGAATCGCTGGATGGTACTGTACCTCACTGTCAACCAGTTTGATTCTATTGTCGCAGTTGCGTGGATGGTCCTCAGACCTGAGACACCAAGGATACCTTGTCGGTGGACTTTTGTGCTTTGACCTTGGTTTATGAATCGCTAACCACGGGATTCTAAACAGCCAAGGATTGGGTACAGCGGAATACCGTCAAAGGGAATTGTGTGTTAATAAGGAATCATTCGCTCTCGGTACTTAGAGAGAGAATGCTCTAGGAAGGATGCGCGAAAGTCCCTAGCTAGGGCGGACGATAGTATTGGGAAAGGAGTTTTTCGATATTCATCAGCGGCATCCAATCCAAGTGAGTCGACCAGTTAGGGTTTGACAGTACGACATACCCTGAGTTGACTCGAGAGCATTGTACGAATGAAGGATTATATCCATGCGGTAACTGTCGGCAAAAAGGTTCCAAGAGTGGGTTACTTTACCCAGATACCTTCCGGGTTCACGCGGTGTTGCTTGGCACCCAACGTGATCAGAGGCCCGGTCGAATTCGATGTGTGACATCAATTCGATTGGTTAATTAATTAATAAAGAGTTATTAATTGATTAATAAAGCCAATAAGGAGTTACTGGGCTTATTAGGCTATTAACCGTACTGGTAATTGGGCCTAAAGGGTCATACGCAAATGATTCTCAAGGCGATGGATAAATAAGTGGGCTTTATAGAAACCGAAGGTTTTTATGAAAAACCACGCGGTTAGTATAAAATGTAGTGAACGGGTTAAGCAGGCCAAGTTGCTGCTAACCCTAGCCGCTCCCTCCTCTGTTTCTCTCTCTCTCTGGCGCCCCAGGCCAGATCCGAATCCCCGGATCTGCTCTGCCGCTTCTCCGACTCTCGTTCGACGGGAAATCGTCCGTGCGTTGTGGCGATCGTTGCGGCGACCGACGGAGGTTTCGTGGCTGCGAAGAACGAGGAACTTAAGGATATATGTCATGAGGAGGATCGCGTGGACTCCGCTAGAGGCCGGGTGCTTGCGCGGCTTGCGGTGTCGCACCGACAGAACCGAACGGTTGCGGATTCGAATCCGCACATGGTAAGATTCGATAATCTGATTATCGTAATTTTAGATTTTTCGAAATGGGAACGGATCTCCATTTTTATTTTTATTTACGTTGCGCGGGAGATCCGGAGAAACCCGAGAACCCAACACGAGGCACCAACACATATGTGTGGGTGTTCATCCTAGGAGGATGTTCACTGAACTGATCCGCTAATGGATTTTCATATGGTTAATTATACCAAATATCAACTGAAGATCCATGCGAAGACCGTTAATGGTCAATAGGAGATCGCTCACTGTCAAGTAAATCACAGACAGTTAATGAGCCATGACATGGACGCTCCACTAAATCCCTGGCCAAGGTGGTATCGGTTCGTTTGGAATGAACATGAAATTACTATGGAGGTCATGGTCAGACAACACGATCACTAGTGGTTTGATGAAACCATACCACACGATCGGATCGGACTTATAGAATAAGCGTGGGATTATAGCGATACGGTAACTGAAGACTTACAGGTGCCAGACAGGGTGAATATGAACCCGGCATCCTCTCGGATCACGCGGATTTGCTTGACCCAACGTGATAAAAAAGGTCCAGAACAAATTAAACGATTACTGGGAATAACCAATTTAATTTACTTCTAATTAGATTAGAAATTAATGGATCTTTAAATCAGAGAGATAACGGGCCTAGAGGATCACACACAAATAACTCTTGTAGAACGGAATATTGTTGTATAGAAAAATATGCTAAAGCATTAAATTCTTTTGGGAAAAGAATTTATAAATGGCTTAAAAGTATATATACAATAATGTAAAGGACATATATATAATATATGTATTATTAGACTTATTTGATAAGTGAGCTAATAATAATATATTGATATATAAAATGTCATCGGGTTAATGTTTAACCGCAGTTACTTTTAGCTGAGGCGGTGAAATGAAGGGATTGGTTGAATGAGGGGTTCAAGCTGCCACCTTTAATCCTTTATATAAACCCATCTTTTCTTCAACCCACAAGCTAATGCTTTTAACCATTCCAAAGGTGGCCGTCGAGTTTCTTCCAAGGGTTGGACTCTTGCCAGAGTGCTTGAGGCGGAGGATTGTGTGGGTTGGAAAAAGAGAACTCCGTTGCTGTGTGGGTTGGTGTGGATTAAGCCCTAGAGGCTGGACATTTGTGCGGCTCAAAGCTTCGAGGAGTTGGGCATCGATTTTCACAAGATAACATATTATGTGCAAGGTGATAAATCTCGTGTGATTTATTTAAGACTGTTTTGTTGCATCAATCGGAGTCCGAACCAGTTTGGGAAATCATTTTGTTTTATGTTATTCCGCTGCTGTGATTTCCCAGGGGTTATGACCGAACCCAACAACAACTTCTAGCCTTATGGATCGATCTCCACTTTCAATTCAACCATAATGAGGAAGAAGTTCCCAAGATGTCCCAAATATATCAGCGTAGTCCCATCTTTCACATTGCCAGTGCAAGGAAATTCAACAACAACATGACCAATCGCGTGCCCAACCTCAAAACTCGAGCTGACTGGCGTGCTTATTTTAAAACCATGCCGAGAACTAACTTCGAACCTACAACACTCGCTTTCAGAGAAAAGGCGGTTCGGGTGCAGAGCTCCGACTGATCGGGGTGACCGAGTTCGTTCTATATAATCCACATCGTTGTCATCCTCAACTTGGTATGCCACACTATGAATTTCCAGAGATATCCAATCAAGAAGCGGGCTTTATGAGCTGATGAAGATTTTGAGATGACTGAGCTTATCGTAACCTTATGGAACATCGGTTTCACCCGTTGTGTTAAACTTCCTCACGAAGCGAATCGGGAGCTATGGAAGAATTATGTAAAAGAGCTTCAGAAAATTAGGCCTAAAAACTCTCAACTTCTTCCCAAAGCTTGATATACTTTTCCAATTTATTTTCAAAGAAAAATCATTGCTTTGTTGCAATAATGATCTTTACTTAATATTGTGCAATTTTCTAGAATTTTTTCTTAAGCAAAACAGCTCATTTTCCTCAAAATTCAGAGTTTTGGGTTCAATAACCCAAATGGAGGTCGAGACCAGATAACGCCTTTCAGTACAATCTAATTTTTGAAAATTAAAATTTATTCCTTAAAAGAGCCTTAATTACATCGGCCATAGTCGACGCCTTTAGCTTTCTCTCTCTCGTTTTCCAAAATTTTCGAATCATTTAATTCTTTGAATCACGTCCCCCATGGTCGACGCCAATCATTAATTGCGTTCGTACTTCCGCATTTTCAAATGTATTAATTGTCTGAATTGCGTCGCCCATGGTCGACGTCTTTCACTTAATTCCAGACTTTTCCAAGTATGGTTCTAACCAATAAAGGCGGTAACTCCAAATCGCGTCGTCTATGGTCGACGTCTTTAAGTAAATTTCGAAATTCAAACCACCTGCCTCAGTTTATGTGCCACTAAAACGCGTCGCTCATGGTCAATGTCATTTAAAGATTTTACTGTGGCTGCCAGTGTTGGTTTCGCTGTGTCGAGATCCGACCGAAAATGCAGCGGAATAAATTTTTCGGGATCGGATCCATTCCGTTTCGAACGATTAAAATAATACCGGAGTAAATCGAATTTTCCTGACGCGGATTTGAATCCGCATTCGTTTTTCGGTTCCGTCGGAGCGATGCCGCAAGTCGCGCAGATGTCCGACCTCTAGCGGTATCCACGCGATTCTCCTCGCGATGGATCGTCCTTGCTTCCTCGTTCGATTCGACGTTCATAGATCTCGTCTGGCTTCGCGTAATCCGCCGCGACATGCGGATTCAGAATCTCCAGTCGGACGGAAGGCGGAGCGGTCGGGAATCGAAGAGGAGCCTCTAGAGGGCTGGCCTCATGTCATGCGTATGGAAGAGAGGATAGAGATGGAACGACGGCTAGGTTAGGGTTGCTGGCCCACAGCGTAGCGTCCGTTATTTTATAATAATTCTGTTTGCGGTTTTTTGTAAAAACCCAGACTTATCCGAAATCCTGTCGGATTATCTATCGACCTGAAAACCATTTGCGTGTGACCCTCTAGACCCAAATATCAGTCCAATTAATAGCCCATTAAGCCCAGTAACCCTTTACTGACCCACTGAATTAATTAATATCCTTATATTCAATTAATCAGCCAAATTTAATGTCCCACAATAAATTCGGATGGACTTCCGATCACGTTGGATGTCAAGCAACATCGCGTGATCCTGGATGGCACTGGGGTTATCGTAACCCTCTATTGGAACCTTTCCGTCATCGGTTAGCACGTGGATATAATCCTTCATCGGTGCAATGTTCCCGAATCGACCTAGGGTATGGTTTACTGTTAAACCCTATTCGGTCGATTCACTTGAATCAGATGCCGCTAATCTGAATCCGATAACTCCTTATCGAACACAGAGTCCGCCCTGGCAAGGGACCTTAAGTGCATCATTCCTGGAATATTCTCTCTCAAACTAGCGAGAGCGGATGATCCCGTATTGAACACACAATTACCTTCGAAGGCATTTCCCCGAACCTGATTGCTTGACTTATTGATAACCCATGGTTAAGGATTCGTTAGTCAAGGTCAAAGTTCAGAAACCTATCAACAAGATATCTTTGGCATCTCAGGTCCAAAGATCATCCACACAACCGTGACAAAAGAATCGAGTTGGTTAACAGTGAGATGTTTACCATCCAGCGATTCATAGTCGGATCAGTTCAGTAAACTCATTCGCCAATGAGCACCTACAGGTCTAGTATAGTGTCTCCACGCAAGTGACTAATAGGATCAGTCACCCTCATCATATGAGCTGAAGTAACCTATACTAGTCTATCCGGATGTTCGATGTCCTATCTCAAACATCCTATGACTGAGAACAATTAAGAATATGTGTTTATAAGTCTTCGGTCCCGTAATTATGATCTCATCATAATCCGAAGATTGTTGCACATGTTCATGGACTTCATCGTGATACGATAAACATAAATCGAATTAATTACACATAATGAATTATTGCCATTTATCAATAATCTGAATCAGTACATAGTATCGGATTAGCTTTGAGACCATCTAATACTAACAATCTCCCACTTGGACTAAAGCCAATCACTTTTATACAGAATATCTATATTCTCTAAGTGACGCTCAAAGACATTTTGAGACAAAAGCTTTGTAAGTGGATCTACTATGTTGTCGGCTGAAGGAACTCTTTCCACCACGACATCTCGTCGAGCTATAATCTGTCTGATTAGATGAAAGCACCGCAGAATGTGCTTCGACTTTTGATGAGACCTCGGCTCTTTTGCTTGAGCAATTGCCCCATTGTTGTCACACAGCAGTGGGACGGGACCAGATATGCTTTCCACCACACCAAGATCGCCGATGAATTTCTTCATCTATACAGCTTCCTTGGCGGCTTCAGCAGCAACAATATACTCGGCTTCGGTTGTCGAATTAGCAGTGGTTTCCTGCTTGGAACTTTTCCAGCTCACTGCTCCCCCGTTGAGTGTGAAAACAAAAGCTGATGTTGACTTGCTATCATCAGGATCAGACTGAAAACTCGAGTCAGTGTATCCTTGCAGCTTTAAGTCTCCTCCTCCATATACTAGAAATAGATCCTTAGTCCTTCTCAAGTACTTAAGGATGTATTTCACAGCCTTCCAATGTTCATGACCGGGATCTGCCTGATGTCTGCTTGTAACACTTAGAGCATATGCTACATCAGGTCTGGTACATAGTATGGCATACATGATGGACCCTATGGCAGAAGCATAGGGGACTTTATCCATCACAACCTTCTCTTCAGGTGTCTTGGGAGACTGGCCTTTAGAGAGTAAAATTCTATGTCTCATCGGTTTGAGACCTCTCTTGGAATTTTCCATGCCAAACCTTTTGACAATAGTTTCTATGTACATGTATTGGATTAAATAAAGCATCTTCTTTGATCTATCTTTATAGATCCGTATTCCTAATACGTAAGATACTTCTCTCAAATCCTTTATGGAGAAGTTCTTTGACAGCCATATCTTTACTGATGACATCATTCGTACATCACTCCCAATGAGTAGGATGTCGTCAACGTAAAGAATTAAAAATGTGATTGCGCTCCCACTATTTTTCTTGTATACACAGGGCACATCTTCATTCTTAATGAAGCCATAAGATTTGATCGCCTCATCAAATCTTATGTTCCAGTTTCGGAAAGCTTGCTTCAGTCCATAAATAGACCTCTGCAACTTGCATACCATGTTTGGAGATTCTTTGGATGTGAATCCTTCTGGCTGTATCATATACACCTCCTCCTCAATGTTTCCATTGAGGAAGGCAGTCTTCACATCCATTTGCCAGATTTCATAATCATGGTAGGCAGCAATGGTGAGAAGAATTCTGATAGACTTAATCATAGTAACAGGTGAAAAGGTTTCGTCATAGTCAACACCTTGTCTTTGACGATAGCCTTTCGCCACTAATCTTGCTTTATAAGTCTCAATACGTCCATCTACACCGATCTTTGTTTTAAAGATCCATTTGCAGTCAATAGGTACTATAACATCGGGTAAATCTTCCAAGTTCCAAACTTGGTTGATGTACATAGACTGTATTTCAGAATTCATAGCTTCCCACCATTTCCCGGCCTCTGGACTTTCAATTGCCTCCTGGTAAGTCTTAAGATCATTATCCTCATTATAGGGTATCCTTGAACCATCCAAATTAATATATCCCACATATCTTTCTGGTGGTTTAGGTACTCTTTTAGACCTACGAGGTTCCTGTGTATTATTTTGAACAAGTTTAGAAACTGATGGTTCATCTGATGAACCAGTTTGTGGGTCTGAAATTTCTTCCAGAGTTACTTTACTCCTACTGTCCTTCTGGGGAATATAATCTTCTTCCAGAAAGACAGCTCTCCTGGCCACAAACACCTTTTGTTCGTCAGGATGATAAAAGTAATATTCATAAGTTTCCTTTGAATATCGCACAAATTTGCATTTGTTAGTTCTGGATTATAGCTTATCTGTGTCATGTCTTTTAACGTGAGTAGGACATCCCCAAACTTTAACATGTTTAAGGTCTGGTTTCCTTCCATTCCATATCTCATATGGAGTGGTTTCAACAGACTTGATGGGTACCTTACTCAGGATATACATAGCCGAGCTAAGTACATATCCCCATAAGGACACTGGTAATTTGGACATGCTCATCATGGATCGTACCATTTCCATCAATATGCGATTTCTCCTTTCTGATACACCATTCATCTGAGGTGTATAAGGAGGTGTAAGCTGAGAAAGGATACCATTATCCTTTAAGTATTTAATGAACTTTGTACTCAAGTATTCACCACCCCGATCGGATCGGATGATTTTTATACTTTTTCCAGTTTATTTCTCTACTTCATTCTTAAATTCTTTGAATTTCTCAAAGGCTTCAGATTTATACTTCAATAAGTATATATATCCAAACCTTGAGTAATCATCAGTGAATGTATTGAAGTATGAGAATCCACCAATGGCTTGGGTTGACATAGGACCACATACATCTGAATGTATGAGTTCTGATATGTCTTTGGCTCATTCTCCAGTTCCACTAAATGGAAACTTAGCCATTTTGCCCATTAAACATGACTCACAGGTTGCATATGATTCATAATCAAATGGATCTAAATATCCATCTTTATGTATTCTTTGGAGCCTGTTTTCACCAATGTGTCCAAACCTACAATGCCACAAGTAGGCTTTGTTCATGTCATACTTAATTCTTTCAATTGAAGAACCGATGTGTAAGTTTTCATGAGACACATTTAATAGATACAAACCATTGCATAATATAGCAGAAGTTATTAATTTATTTCCAAAATAAATTGAACAACTATTGTTCCCAAATTTAAATTGTATCCAATTCTATCTAAACATGAAATACAAATGATGTTCCTTATTATGCTAGGTACATAATAACATTTATCTAATGAAAATGTGTCTTCGGATAGTAGCTTGAGCTTCACTGTCCCCACAGCGATCGCCACAACTCTTGCGTCGTTACCTAGCCTCAGCTCCACCTTGCCAGTTCTTAGCTTACGTCTTCTTGTCAATGCCTGCACAGAATTGCAGATATGAGATATACATCTAGTATCTAATACCCATGATATACAATCTCTTATTGACAAGTTTACATCTATCATATAGATACCTAAAGCATCCTGCTGCTTCACAGTTCCTTAAGCCTTGTCCTTGAGGTATTCTTTGCAATTCATTTTCCAGTGGCCCTTTTGATGACAGTAGAAGCAATCACCTTTCTCAGCACTTTTACCTTTGTCTTTCTTGACAACTTTTGCCTTCCTCTGAACTTTGTTCTTACCTTTCTGAAAAGCTTGGACTGCAAGTCTTTTTCTGTTGGTCTTACCAACCATGAGGACTTGGGGTTTATCCTTCACAAGGTTCCCCTCTGTAGTCTTTAACATGTTCAGTAGTTCAGCTAAGGTAGTCTGGATCTTGTTCATGTTAAAGTTAACGATGAACTGAGCATATGACTGTGGAAGTGAAGATAACACGAGGTCTGTATGCATCTCCTTGGGAAGTGTAATCCCAAGAGCATCCAGCCACTCCATTCACTCAATCATCTTCAGCACGTGATTATATACTGAAGTTCCCTCTGTCATCTGAGCCATGAACAGATTCTTCGATATCTCATATCGTTCGATTATGCTCTGCTCACCAAATAGCTCCTTCAAATGGAGCATGATAGATCTACAATCCATCTGTTCATGTTGCTTCTGCAACTCATTGCTCAAAGAGGCTAACATGTAGCATTGGGCCATGGTGGAATCTTCCTTCCATTTTTCATACACTATCATTTCCTCCTCTGGGGAATCTAATGCTGGTTCAGAACGAGGTTCATTATCCAAGACGTAGGCAATCTGCTCAGACCTGAAGACAATCTTCAGGTTCCTAAGCCAATCTGAGTAATTGGTGCCTGTCAAACGGTTGGCATCGAGTATGCCACGCAACAGGTTACGGTGCGACATTCTAGCCTACAGGAGATAATCAAATAATAATTAGCAGATATTCAGATTAACTAAAATAAGATATGGTCTTTTATTATCTAGTTTTACTCCCACTAATTTTCGACGAACTGTATAACCTTCAGATATACAGAACGGGAGACGCCAACTGTCTCTTAGTGGGGATCAGAATCTCCAAGCATCACAGTATGACATCGGGTAAATACGTAGTATCATACCGCTATCTCAGAGCAATCATCTCATGATAATTGCAACTCCTTGCAATATCCGATCATATTTCGGCTCCTAGGTTATTAATGGTCCCGGGTAAACACAGTAGATCATTATCCCCGGTCTAAGTATTGCCATCAATACCTGATAAAGTAGAGTAGAAATATAGTTCCCGGGTAAACACGTGGATGACTATATCGTTCATCTACTCTTATCCAAAGGCATCTAATGCTATGATCAATAGTTCTCTCATCAGTCAATGGCAAACCTCGGGTAAACACATAGTATCTGCCACCACTGAATTAAGTTATATTAATCATATTAATGGAGAGCCACACGGTGCATTCTCAATGACTCGCGCTATAGCTTAGAATTTGTTACGAAGGTTTTTATTTATTTTCTTTGGTCTCATCCTAGGTGATAGTATTAAATATATCGAATATATATATAAATACTAGTAACCTAGCAAATTTGATTCACAATCAAAAATCAAACACACGCATCGCATACATGTCATTAGTGTGGTCATGGATGGCACTGTGGTTTGACTTGAGCCAGACAGTCAAACGCACACACATACACAATATAACAACTTACATCATGAGTCTGCAAAACCCATGGATTCAATGAACTCCTTCATTTTCATCTTGTCGGCAGTTGTGGATCATCCTCGCTCCATGCGCAGCCGCCTCGATCAAATTACATCATTAATTTAAAAGAGAAAGTCCTATGGCGAATACATAGAGAGAGAGGTAGAACTACATTGGAATATGAGAGGGAGAGGTTCGCAGACCTCTATTTATTGATAAATAACAAACCACACAATCAGATTCCACATCCACAAGTAAATGCACATCCATGACCACCATGTGTTTTAATTAAACAATCCACACACAATATAGCACATCAAATGGCTAAATTAAGATTTTCGAAAATAATTAATTTTAGGTTTCATAAAACCAGGGACCAAAAAAAATTTGGATTTAGATTTTCAAAAATATTAATCAACACTTTTAAGCATGCTAATTTGAATCAAAATTTAAATAAGCAAATCAATACACATCAAATGTGAATAATAACTAAAAATAATGATTTAAGAATATTCCATGCATTATTTGAACACTTCAAATAAATGGGGTTAATCTAACAATTAGATCATATAAGGTTTAATCAAACATTTAGAATTAATTAATTAAATTAACCTCTTTTGTTAATTAATTAATCAAAACAGAATAAACCTTAAATATGACCCAAATAAAAATTGAATTTAATAAAAAAAAGTAAAATCATATTTTACAATTAATTATCAAATCAATTAACAATTTTAATTAATAAGATTAAAAAAAAAAATTGGGCCCATAAAGGGCTCAGCCTAGCTGAGCCCCTGGCTCGAGCCAGGGCTCAGCCAGGGGCCCGGACCCAGGCCCGCGGGCCAGCTCCGGCCTCTAGCTGGCCCTGGCTCGGACGCCTGGCCCGGGCCAGGGTCCAGCCGGGCAAGGCCCGGTCGGCGGCTAGGGAAACCCTAGCCACCCGGCCGGGCAACCCGAGGGTTTGCTGCGTTGCAGGGAACCCGACGGCGCTCCCCCCCCCTTTTGGGTTCTTCTCCGGCGCCGATCCCGGCGGCGACCGGGGACCAGACCTGGCAGCCGGCGATGACCGTACCTCCGGCGACCGGCGAGGGTCCTGGAGGTGCTATAGAAGGGGATTTATTTTCCTCCTTTTTCCTCCCTAAAATCTCTGTTTACCAAGTTTCTCAAACCCGTGGGGAGGAAGAAGAAGGTCCATTGCTGTTCATCCACTGCTTCCCATGCCACCAGCAACTCATCTAGTGCCGGTGGGTATGATTTTACTGTGATAAAAACCCCTAAGATCCATCTTTATGGATCCAATTCCCTCATGAATATCCAGTTCTTCGTCCAACGAAGAACACAACGAAAAACCCCAAATACAAAATATTTTCTTCAGATTTAAATCGCGATCTCATCGCATTAATCATCTCATGAATATTAATCTTGTAAGAAAATAAATTTAAGCATGGAATAAATTCAGAAATCATAATTTTAGAGACCGAAACGGCGAAAACACAGTGGAACCTTGCTCTGATAACACTGTTGGTTTCGCTGTGTCGAGATCCGACCGAAAACACAGCGGAATAAATTTTTCGGGATCGGATCCATCCCGTTTAGAACGATTAAAATAATACAAGAGTAAATCGAATTTACCTTGCGCGGATTCGAATCCGCGTTCGTTTTCCGGTTTCGTCAGAGCGATGCCGCAAGTCGCGCAGATGCCTGACCTCTAGCGGTATCCACGCGGTTCTCCTCGCGATGGATCGTTCTCGCTTCCTCGCTCGATTCGACGTTCGTCGATCTCGTCTGGCTTCATGTAATCCACTATGATATGCGGATTCAGAATCTCCCGTCGGATGGAAGGCGGACCGGTCGGGAATCGAAGCGGAGCCTCTAGAGGGCTGGCCTCGTGTCGTGAGTCTGGAAGAGAGGATAGAGATGGAACAACAACTAGGTTAAGGTTGCTGGCCCACGACATAGCGTCCGTTCTATTATAATAAGTCTGTTTGCGATTTTTCGTAAAAGTTCAAACTTATCCGAAATCCTGTCGGATTATCTATCGACCTGAAAACCATTTGCATGTGATCCTCTAGGCCCAAATACTAGTCCAGTTAATAGCCCATTAAGCCCAGTAACCCTTTACTGCCCCACTGAATTAATTAATATCCTTATATTCAATTAATCAGCCGAATTTAATGTCCCACAATAAATTTGGATGGTGTCTCAGGTCCGAGGACCATCCACGCAACTGCGACAATAGAATCTAGCTGGTTGACAGTGAGGTACAATACCATCCAGTGATTCAGTCGGATCAGTTCAATGAACTCATTCTCTAATGAGCACCTACATATTTGCCTCACTGTCTCCACACAAGTGACTATGAGATCAGTCACTCTCATCGCATGAGCAGGAGTAATCTGTACTAGTCTAACCAAATATCTGATGTCTTTCTCGGATATCCTCCAACTATGAACTATTAAGAATATGTGTGTTTAAGTGATCAGTCTCATTAGTATGATCTCATCATAATTTGATCACTTTCGCACATATTCACGAACTTCATTATGAAACGATAATTAATGCGAATTATACATAATGAATATATTACCATCTTATTAATAAATGAACGAGATTACAAAGTCATATTGGCTTGTAGGCCACTTAAGACTAACAATGTATCCTATGATAATAGTTAGTACTGGTGTGGGAGTTGTACACTATGCAGTGTCACTCATAGTTGGGAGGAAGTAGAACCACATAGAGTTAGACAGGTCAGAGTAGCCAACGCGCTATCTGAGGAGTTACTATTCCGTCCCAACGGGTCGGTGTTTTCCTGATTGACTTGACAACTTCTTGTGTCTCTCTTATGGTAAATGTGTGGTTTATTTACCATTTTACTTACACATATCTTACCTATATATCCTTCTTGTGTTGCGATTGTGTATGCATGTGTGGGAGGTGAGGATCGAGAGATCCTTACTGAGTCTATTTTGGTGTGACTCCCTCCATACGATTTCAGGTGAAAGTCCTGATAGACGTAATAGTTGTAAGGTTTCATCTTGAATTGCGTTCCAACAGTCACCGTTCCAAAGTATGTCCCAATGTAGCTACCTTGAATCGCCAGATAGTAGCTACGTAACTATTAACCAGCTCGATTCTTTTATCACGGTTGTGTGGATGGTCCTTGGACCTGAGACACCAAGGATACCTTATTGGTAGGTCTCTGTTCCAAAAATGATGCGCTTATGTCCCTGGCTAGGACAGACTCTGTATCAGATAAAGAGTTATCTGATATAGATTAGCGGCATTTGATTCAAGTGAATTGACCGGCTAGGGTTTAACAGTAAACCATATCCTAGGTCAACTCGAGAACATTGCATAGATGAAAGACTATATCCGTGCGGTAACCGATGACGGAAAGGTTCCCATAGTGAGTTGCATAAATCTCAATGCCTTCTGGGATCACGTGGTGTTGCTCGGCACCGAACGTGATCGGAATCCCATCCGAATTTATTGTGGGACATTAAATTTGGCTGATTAATTAATATAAGGATATTAATTAACTCAGTGGCTCCGTAAAGAGTTACTGTACTTAATAGGCCATTAACTGGACTGGTATTTAGGCCTTGAGGATCACACGCAAAAAGTTTTCAAGTCGATAGATATTTTGACGAGGTTTCAAATAAGTGTGGATTTTTCTGAAAAACCGCAAAACGACTTCTTATAAAGTACCGCTGCTAGGACGGGGGCCAGCAACTCTGACGTAGCTGCTGCCCCCCCCCTCTCTCTCTCCTGGGTGCTCCCCTTCTATGGCCAGCCCCCCCGAAGACTCAGCTCCGACTCCCGCCTACTCTGCTTCCCGTCTAAGGGGAATTTTGAATCCATATGTCACGGAGGATCATGCGCAGCCAGACGGGATCTACAGACGCTGCACCGAGCGAGGAAGCGAAGACAATCCATCGAGAGGAATATCGTATGGATACCACTAGCGGCCGGGCACCTGCGTGGCTTACGGCATCACACCGTTGGAACCGGATGAACACTGATTCGAATCCACGTAAGGTGAAAAATTGTTTTCACAATCCGTTTTATTTCTTCAAAATGGCATGGATCCGAAATTTAATTTTTCGCTGCGTTGTATTTAGATCCGACATAGCGAACCCAACAGTGGTATTAGAGCAAGGTTCTACTGTGTTCTTCGCCGTTTCGGTCACCAGATTGACATTTTTATAATTTATTCCATCCTTGTTAATGATTTTAATTGCTTGAACCTTGTTCATTAGATGAACATGGTTAATTAATAGTTATTTACTGCATTAAAATCGGAATTTTATGTATGCATTTTTGTGCTCTTCGTTCGACGAAGAACGGGTGCAAATTGGTGTCTTCACGAGCACCCCAAAGGTTGGGGATGGCTAGTTGGCGCACTGGATCCCCCCGAAGGGGTTCGCCAGCCAGCAGTCCCCTAGTCGGCGTCGAAGAAGGCCGCTAGCCGGCCCCTT
The DNA here is from genome assembly GCA_030544215.1 of Zantedeschia hybrid cultivar. NCBI lineage: Eukaryota > Viridiplantae > Streptophyta > Magnoliopsida > Alismatales > Araceae > Zantedeschia > Zantedeschia hybrid cultivar. The sequence goes on from JARZZO010000009.1 coordinate 52,522,104, forward strand.
CTTCTCCTCCATTTTCCTGCAAGTTTGGGTGGGGGGGCACGCAGAGTGTGTTTTGGGGGGAGACCGCCGGTAACCAGGGGTCACCGGTGCCGTCGTCGGTGCCTCTGGCCGCCCGGCGACCACCCACGGGGTAGGGCACCGCCGACTGGTGCCTGTGGGGTAGGCCGCCGGTTGCGGGGTGCCACCCCCTTCACCCTGCACGCAGCTAGGGTTTCCTAGTTGTGTTGGGTGAAGGGGGCCGGGCTGGCCACTAGGACGGGCTAGCCTGAGCCAGCCTGGCACCCAACCGGGGCCAGGCCCGCCCCTTAGGGCGGGTTTGGGCCTAAGCCAGGTGCCGACTGGGTTCAGCCCAGGGACCGGACCGGGCCCAGCCCGCCTAGCCCGTTTTGACCCCCTTTGACTTGCCCCATTAACCCCCTATTTCCCCTATTTTGCTGCCCTTTTAAGTGTTATTTAAAATAGAATTAATTTTATATTTGAAATATGATTTTAAAATTAAATTAAGTTCTGTTTTATAATAATTAAAGGCCAACAAATAGATTTATTTGTTATGGGAATGTTTAACAAATTGTTATATTTTTGTTGTTAAATAGTTTATTAATCTAATTGTTAGATTATGTGATGTTAAAGATAGTTAATTTAAATGTTAAATTAATTTATCTAATTTCAAAATATTTAGCTTGCATGGAATATTATAAATCTGTTAATTTGATGTTTTTGCATATATGATGTGATGTGATTGCTTTTTTAAATATGATTTAAATTAACATATTTAATCAAAATAAAAACTTTTCAAAAAATCAAATTTATCTAAATTTTGTTTGGTCCTTAGTTTTATAGGTCGGCCACTGATGCCCAACCTTGGTGCCAAAATATAGGGAGAAGGGGTAAAAGTGGGGCATTGTAATCTTTTTACGATGTAGAGTTAAAAGTTAACCATGCTTGTCACCTTCCTCCCTTAGACTCACTTATGGGATGTTACGGAAGAGGTAATTTTTCAACCATTTACATGTAGTAGGATTATTAGTAATATCACAAAAATAAGATGATCAAAAGTGTAATTAACGTTCTAATCAGGTTGTAATTAACCCTAATTTTAATACAACAAGGACATATGAAAAACCACGATCCTAAATTTGTGTGGATAAATTTCTATAACAACTCAAAAAAGAGTGTATATTAGGGGGGCACTTTTGTCTATTTATAGAGTGCGTATCTTTAAAAATAACATGACAAAAATTTAAAAGAAAATAGTAATGAATTATGGTCAAAAAAATCTCTCTCTCTTCTTTGGATAATTTTGTCTCGAAGTGTTAGTCAGCACAGCTGCACGGCACAAAATGAACACCATGTGAATACGTAATCGAGACTTTGTAACAAAGAAAAAAAGATATTTTTGGGAAATAGAACCCTAAGAATCTTGCATACACAAAAACACCTCCATGCGTTATGCCTACATATAAAAAGTTTCCAAACCTTTTTCTATTTTGAAATGAAGTTTAATTTGTTCATGATAGGAGTGAGGGTACGTTTGACCGTTGAGGGTTCTTTTGCATTGATGTATCTTACAAGAATTTTCTATATAAATGAGATTTGTTACATTGATATTTTTTAAAATCTTCAAAAGTCAAGTCCACAACCAGCAGTCGCAACACGTGCTACGATGGAATTGGAATTCTATGCGGTTGGTCGGTTCTTGGATACATAGTTTGAAAGGAACAAGTCCACACAACCAGCAGTCTACACATACTAGGACAGCATGGAAATTATATGCGGTTGGTGGGTTCTTCGAAACATAGTTTGAAAGAAACAAGTCCACACAACCACCAGCCAACACATCGTAGGATAGACTTGAAATTATATGCGGTTGGCGGGTTCTTGCAAACATAGTTTGAAAGCAACGGTAGATCTATAACTATCGCGAGTAATCCTTGCTGCACTGACACAACGAAAGGAGCAGATCGCGATCTTACTTCCGTCTAGTAGAGAGCGGACCATTTCTTTAATTTTTTTTTAAATTAAAAAAAAAAAATTATACGTCCAATCAAAAATCAGTTAATACAATGGTAGGTTGCGGCCTCGTCCAACCAGACCCTCTCAGCCACACTTTAGTTGTGTAGCCGCCGCGGTTAGGTGTCACGTACCATACTAGTGTGTACCAACCAGCAGTCTACACATACTAGGACAGAATTGAAATTAAATGGGGTTGGTGGGTTCTTCGAAACATAGTTTGAAAGAAACAAGTCCACACAACCACCAGCCAACACATCGTAGGATAGACTTGAAATTATATGCGGTTGGTGGGTTCTTGGAAACATTGTTTGAAAGAAACAAGTCCACACAACCAGCAGTCTACACATCGTAGGATAGAATTAAATTTATATGCGGTTGGCGGGTTCTTGCAAACATAGTTTGAAAGCAACGGTAGACCTATAACTGAGACAACGAAAGGAGCAGATGGCGATTTTAGTTCCGTCTAGTAGAGAGCGGAACATTTCTTTATTTTTTTAAAATTTTTTAAAAAAAATTATACATCCGATCAAAAATCAGGTAATACAATGGTAGGTTGCGGCCTCGTCCGACTGGACCCTCTCAGGCACATTTTAATTGTGTAGCCGCCGCGGTTAGGTGTGATGTACCATACTAGTGAGTTCCGACGCAAGGAGCCGGGCTTACCAATAGCGGGGGGGGGGGGATGCTAGGTGCGAGGGAATTCTTGGAGGAAGCTGTCCCCGTTCCTTTATCATAGGCTATGTCATCCCACCTAGCCGCAGACAAGTCCCACAAGTGGTTGTCTTCTCCCCTAGTATGCGTAGGGTTGGGCGCATACTTTGTATACTTCAACAAAGACAGAAAATTGGTACTCCTTGTCCGTGCGCATCTCCTGCAAGACGGCGGTGACCTTGAACACCAATTGGCCCGTGAAGCAAGATGTGCATTGAGGGATACCTTGAACACGTAGGCTAAATGTCCGCCACAATCCAGCCATCTACTCAACCGAGTTGAGGAGCAATTCACAAGCAGACAAGGCATGTAGAAGATCCACTGGAGCACGAGATGCAGGGCACAGTGCTCATCTGTTGGGATATGCTAGAGCGCCATTCTCCAAGGAGTTGGCGGTGCTTGTCTAGGAGCAATGTAAGGAGGTGGATGTGTGGAGGTGTTGATGAAGCCGGTGTGTGGAAGTTTTGTGACCACATAGGAGATTTCAAACCCGGTTGCGACCGAGTAGACTTAGGCAAAGCTGGACCGCCAAGTCTTTTAAAGCCGAAGTAAGAGCCTGATCGTTCAGTATAACAGCGAAGCTCAAACCGTTCTTCATACAGAAGTTGCGAAGGAGCGAAGCTTGCATTGGATGTTAGTCTTAGATGGCCTATAAGCCAATCTGACTATGTAAATCTCGTTTATTTTTTAAATTTAGTGATACTATTTCATTATGAATAATTCGTTTTAATTATCGTCCCATAATGAAGTCTATGGATATGTGCGATAGTGATCAAATTATGATGATCATACTAATGAGTCCGATCACTTAAACACACATATTCTTAACAGTTCCTAGTCGGAGAATATCCGAAAAAGACATCGGATATCCAATTAGACTAGTATAGATTACTCATGCGCATATGATGAGGGTGACTGATCTCATAATCACTTGTGTGGAGACACTAAGGCAAATCTGTACGTGTTCATTAGAGAATGAGTTTACTGAACTGATCCGATTGAATCGCTAGATGGTATAGTACCTCACTGTCAACCAGCTTAATCCTATTATCGCAGTTGCGTGGATGGTCTTTGGATCTGAGACATCAATGATACCTTGTCGGTGGACCTCTGTGCTTTGACCCTGGTTTACTGATCTCTATTCATGAGATTCTAAACAGCCAAGAATCAGGTACAGCAGAATACTGTCGAAGGAAATTGAATGTCAATAAGGAATCATTCGCTCTCAGTATTTAGAGAGAGAATTCTCTAGGAAGGATGTGCAGGAGTCCCTGACCAGGACAGACGATAATATCGAGAAAGGAGTTTTCATATATTATAAGGCAGCATCCAATCCATATAAGTCGACCGGTTAGGGTTTGAAGGTACACCATACTCGGAGTTGACTCGAGAGCATTGTGCGAATGAAGGATTATATCCGCACGGTAACTATTGACGGGAAGGTTCCAAAAGTGGGTTGCTTAAACCCTAATACCTTCCGGGTTCACGCGGTGTTGCTTGGCCCCCAATGTGATCAGAGGCCCAACCGAATTCAATGTGAGACATTGATTCAATCAATTAATTAATTAATATGAGTTATTAATTGATTAATTAAGTCAGTGAAGAGTCACTGGGCTTATTGGACTATTAATTTGACTGGTAATTAGGCCTAGAGGGTCACACGCAAATGATTCTTAAGGCCATCAACCCTAACCGCCCCCTCCTCTCTCCCTCTCTCTCTCTGACGCCCCTGCTCTCTCTCCTCTCTAGAGACTGCATCGCCGTCTTCCCGACTCCTGTCCGATGGAAATTCGATCGTGCGTTGTGGCGGTCATTGCGATGAATGGCAAATCGCTCGTGGGCTACAAGGAACGTGAGGAAATCCATCGCGAGGAGGATTGCGGAGACTTTGCTAGAGGTCGAGCATCTGCGCTGCTAGCGGTGTCACACCGACGGAACCGTTCGGACATGGATTCGAATCAGCGCACGGTAATGTTCGATTACCCGGTTAATTGATTTTGGTTTATTCTGAATGGGAACGGATCGCAGATTTTATAATATTTAATTTCCACTGCGTTTGCGATCTGGAGAAACACGAGAACCCAACAATGGTATCAGAACCAGGTTCTACTGTTTCTTGTTCCATTTCGAACTCCTAATTAATTATTCTTGTAATATTCCATGCATTCTAATTCGATTAATTGCTGGATATGTGTTCAGATGAAGAACACAATTAATTAAGTTAATTTTAATCTAATAAAATCGGATTTTTTGGGATTTTTCCAAAGTTCTTCATGTGATGAAGAATAGGGGTCTTGCCGACGCCGTTTTGGGGATCTTGGTGCCTGGGTAGTTGATTGGCCAGCCTAGAATGTCCTAGAAGTATCGCCGGTCTCTGTAGACACCAAAGCCAGCGCCGAAGAGGCCATGAGGGGTTGGGAAAGGGGGCTCTCTCTTCTTCTTCTTCACGGTTTTATGAAAACTTGCAAAATGGAAAAGGGAAAGGGGCTCGGCCAGCTCCATTTTGGACTTCTCCGGCGGGCCTGTCGGCGTTGGGGGCGTTGCTGGTGCAGCCGGGCGGTGCCGAGGGCTAGCCGCCAGGCAACGCCACATAGACCCGCCGCCGCTATGCCCACTCGCAAGTGTTGCTGTCGGTTGTTAGGGTCTCACGCTAGGGGACGAACCAGGCGGGCCGGCCTGGGCGGTCTGAGGGGCGGACCGGGCCTAAGCGGGCCGGCCCAGGTGAGCCAACGGAGCTAGCGCGGTCTGCCCTGTTTTGAACCAGCATACCCCTTTTCCCTTTTATTTCAAATTTAAACCCCCTAAACCCCAATGACCCAATTAAAATATAATTAGATTTAAAATTTAAAATTTCAAAGTATTTTGAAAATTAAATCTTTATCTAATATTATTGAATTGGGTTGTTAATGATTTTGAATCATTTTCTAATTAACAATTAGTAGTTAAGTAATTAGAGTTAATTATTAATTTAGGTGTAAAATTAATAATTAACTTTAATTTGACTAATTTAAGGGTTAAACTAGTGGTTAATAATTATTAGTCTAAATGTTATATTATTAATTATTAATTCATCTAATTGTTAGTTAATTAGAGTTAGTTATTAATTTAAGTGTTAAATTAATAATTAATTTTAATTGGCTAATTTAAGTGTTAAATTAGTAATTAATTTTAATTAACTAATCTATGAGTTAGAATTAGAAATTATTAATTAATTAGTGTTAATTATTGGCATAAGAATTAAATTAATAATTAACATTAATTGACTAATCTAAGTGTTAGGTTAGTAGTTAATAATTAATTAGAGTTGATTATTACTTTAAGTGTTAAGATAGTAATTAACTTTAATGGACTAATCTAAAGAGTTAAATTAGTAATTAATTATTAATAGTCTAATTGTTAGATTATTAATATTATTTAATCTAAATGTTAGATTATTTTATTATTAAAAATGTTCTAAAGGCATTGAATATTTTAGAATTGTTGATTTGGAGTGTGTGCGCATGTGATGTGTGTTTTATATACTTTTAAATTTGATTTAATTGAATGTTAAGATAATAAAATTAGTTTTTGAAAAACAAATGCCAATTTTGATTGGATCCTAGTCTTTTGAAAGTCAAAATTATTTATTTTGAACACTCTTTTATTTTAGCCATGTGATGCGCTTATCATGTGTAGAATGATATAAAACACACTGTAGTCATGGATATGCACCTTTTAAATTATTCGTGTGATGAACGATGTGTGTGGATCTTGAATGTGTGATTGAATATTTATTAATTGTTAATAAATAGAGGTCTGCGTACCTCTCTCTCTCATACTCCAATGCAATTCTACCTCCCTCTCTCTTGTACTTGCCATAAGGCCTTCTTCAATTTACATGTAAATTTAGAACTAATTGTTATTTGATCGAGACAACTGAGGAAAGTGCGAGGACGATCCACAGTTGCAACTAGGAAGGCTATTCGATGAAGATCCTTAGCCTATGTGTTTGCAGGATTATCTAATATAATTGTTATGTTAGATTGTGTGTGCGTTTGATTGTTGGATCCAGTCAAACCCACTATGCTATCTATGACTACACTAGACATGTATGTGATACAATATTTTTCTTTTGATTATGAATCAAATCAGGTATAGTAAATAGTAAATATATATAATATATTTATATACTATCACCTAGGTGAGACCAAGATAAAAGTTATCCAAAAACCCTCGCTAAATTCTAAGCCGTAACGTGAATAGTTAAGAATTTACCGCGTGGTCCTCTACCGTTATAGTCATAGGATTCGAATTACTTAGGAAGCTTTGTTGTGCTATCCACAAAACCTGGTTAATTATAAGGAAAAACTATAGCTCTGACATAAGATGCCTATTGATCGAGGTAGAGGAACCACGTAACCTTGCTGCGCTATCCACAAGGGCTGCATACAAATCTATACCCGTCACGTAACGAAAGTAATGCGTAGACAAGAATTAATAGTTTGTTGTACTATCCATAAGGCCATTAAATCTCCGAAGACCGGAGTTATGATCGGATATTGTAAGGAGTTGCAAGTCCCATGAGATGGGTGCTCTTTGATTGCATTACAGCTTGTTGTGCTATCCACAAGGCTGTACTGCAAGCTATTGAGACTCTGATCCCCACTAGGAGACTGTTGGCGTCTCCCGTTCTATATAAATGAGGATTATACAATCCGTCAAAAATTAGTGGGAGTTAAAATTTGATTAAAAGACCATGTCATGTTTTAAATTTTAATAATTGAACATCTGCTAAGTAGATTTTATTTATCTCCTGTAAGGAATTATATTGTCGAATAACCCACTCCATGGCATACTTGATGCCAATCTTTTGACTGACATGAACAACTCGGATTGGTTCAGAAACCTGAAGAATATCTTCAAATCTGAGCACATTGCCTACGTCTTTGGAGCTAATCCTCTTGCTGAAGCAGCATTAGATGCCCCTGAGGCAGAGAAGATCGCATATGATTAAAGCAAGAAGGACAATAGCAAAGGAGTAGTAAAAGGTGATTGCTTCTACTGTAAGCAGAATGGTCACTATAAGAGGAACTGCAAGGAGTTCCTCAACAATAAAGCTTATGAAAAAGTGAATCTATCAGAAGTTTCAGATATCTATATGATAGATATCAACTTGTCAGTTGGAGATTCCACATCTTGGGTATTGGATATTGGATGTGCTTCTCATATCTGCCATAATGTGCAGATGCTAACAAGTAAGCGCAAACTGAGAAACGGGGAGGTGGAACTAAGGCTAAGAAATGGCGTAAAAGTTGCGGCGGTTGCTGTAGGAACAATAAACCTTAGGCTTCCATCAGGAGACGTCTTATCATTAGAAAATTGTTATTATGTTCATAGGATAATAAAAAACATCATGTCAGTAACTTGTTTGGACAAGATAGGATATAGGTTGACTATTGAGAACAAAAGTTGTTCGATTTATTATGATAATAATTCAATAGCTTCGATCGGGAGATGTCTTATCATTAGAAAATTGTTATTATATTCATAGCATAATAAAGAACATCATATCAGTATCTTGTTTGGACAAGATAGGATATAGGTTCACTATTGAGAACAAAAGTTGTTCGATTTATTATGATAATAAATCAATAGCTTCGGCACCTTCAGTCAACGGTCTATATCTTTTAGATATTTCTTATTACAATCTTCGCATTGATGATGCTCTTAAGAAAAGCAAGAATTGTGTAAACCAAGCCTATATGTGGTATTGTAGACTTGGACACATTTGTGAAAACAGGCTGCAAAAGTTCCATAAACATGATTATCTAACTACATTTGATTATAAATCGTTTGCGACATATAAGTCCTGTTTTATGGGAAAAATGATAAAATCTCCATTTACTAAAAATAGAGAACGTGCCAAGGACATTTTAGAACTAATACATTCAGATGTATGTCGTCCCATGTCCACCCAAGCCAAAGGTGGCTTCTCGTACTTCATCACGTTCACTGATAACTTCTCGAGATTCGACTATATGTACTTAATGAAGTACAAGTCGGAAGCATTTGAGAAGTTCAGGGAGTTCAAGAATGTGGTAGAGAAGCAGTTAGGAAAGAGTATTAAAGCTATTTGATCAGATCGAGGAGGAGAATACTTGAGTACTAATGGCATCCTTTCTCAACTGACCGCTCCATATACACCGCAGATAAATGGTGTATCTGAAAGGAGGAATCACACCTTGTTAGACATGGTGCGATCCACGATGAGCTTTTCGAGTTTACCAGTGTCCCTTTGGGGGTATGCTCTTGAGTCGGCACCATACCTACTGAACAGAGTACCTAGAAAGTTTGTGACCTCTACTACATATGAGATATGAAAAGACAAAAAATCAGAATTTAAACATATTAAAGTCTGAGGTTGTCCTGCTCATGTAAAGAGGCATGATCTAGATAAGATGGAATCACGAACTAATAAATGCAGGTTTGTGGGATATCTAAAAAAGACCTTTGGATACTATTTTTACCATCCTAGGGAACAAAAAATGTTTGTTGCAAGGAAAGTTGTCTTCCTGAAAGAGGAATATATTGGGATCCGAGAGGGGTGTGACGAATGCAGCAGAAGCAAAAATGAAATCCCATCCGATGCCCGTTGATCTATTTCAGAACAAAAAACGAAAATAAAAAATGGGTTGTCATCTCATCACCTTACGCGAATTTGAATTCGCAACCGTTTCGGTTCCGTCGAGGTGATGCCGCTAGCCGCACAAGCGTCCGGCCTCCAGTGGTATCTACATGATCCTCCGCGGTGGTTCGTCCTCGATCCCTCATCCAGATCAGCACGCTCACTGAAGAATCCTCGCGGCAACGATGTTCGGATCATCCGGACGGGAATTCCTAACTCTCTAGAAATGCGCACGGCGGAGATGGGAAGTCTCCCGGTGCCTCGAACAGATTGCTCAGAGGAGGAGTGAGAGAGGGGGGACGGCCAGCTTTGAGAGCTCCTAGAACTTGGCTCAGGGTTTCTCAACAGTGTGTATATATATTAAGTCGATGCGACTTTTCATAAAAGTCCCCGAGTTAATATAATTCCCTCTTAAGTACCACCGATTGAGAATCATTTTACGTGTGACCCTCTAAGCCCATTAACCAGTCCAATTTTTAGCCCGTGAAGTCCAATAACATTTTATTGATTTACTATAATTAATTAAAATCTGATATTTAATTAATTACTTAATCGAATGTACATTCGACCAAACTTCCGATCAAGTTGTATGCCAAGCAACACCGTATGATTCCGGAACACAATGGGGTTCAGCAACCCACTCGTGGAACCTGTCCGTCGACAGTTACCGCGTGGCTATAATCTTTCATTCGCACAATACTCTCGAGTTAACTTAGGGTATGGTTAACTGTCAAACACTAGATGGTCAACTCACTTGAATCAGACTCTGCTGCACAATATCAAAAAATACCTTTTCTGATATTGTGTCTGCTCTGACCAAAGATTCCTGCAGATCTATTCTAGAGCATTCTCTCTCCAGATACCTGAGAGTGAATGATCCTCTATTGAACACACAATCACCTTCGAAGGTCTTCCGCTAGACCCGATCTTTGACTATTAGAAATCCTGTGGATAGAGATTCATAAGCCAAAGTCAAAGCCCAGAAGTTCACCGATAAGGTGTCTTTGGTGTCTCAAGTCTAAGGACCAACCACGCTACTGTGACGATGAATCAAGCCAGTTGACAGTCAGGTAAATTACCATTCGGCGATTCATGTCAGATTAGTTCAGTGAACTCATTCCCCAATAAACACCTACAGGTTCACCATTGTGTCTCCACACAAGTGACTAACGAGATCAGTCGTCCTCATCATATGAGCTGGAATAACCTGTACTAGTCTTATCGGATGTTTGATGCCCTTCTTAAACATCTTATGGCTAGGAACAAAGCAGAATATGTGTTTATAAGCCATCGGTATCATCATTATGATTTCATCATAATCTGATGATTATTGTACATATTCATGAATGCACAATAATAAATACGTTAATCTACATAATGATTTAACTGTCATTATTTAGCGGACCAGATTGTGATAGGTGCCTCATGATTGGCTCTGAGGACACCTAGATCCATCAATCTCCTACTTGGACTCAAGCCAATCACTTCGCATTTGATCTCCATCAAATCTAGTTGATGCTCACATAAAATCTGTGACTCAGGCTTGGCTAGGGATCAATCAAATTTTCTTCAGATGGAATATTTTCCATTACCTTATTTCCTCGTAATCCTATGTCTCTGAACTTGTGAAAGAATCTCAGAATGTTTTTACAACTTCTAATGAGACTACGGCTCAACCACAAAATTAATCGCTTCCATTATTGTCCTACAACAACGGTACGAGATCGGAAACCTTTTAGAACTACGTCTAATTCAGGGATGAACTCTTTCATCTATACTGTTACAACAACAGTATCTTTTGTTTATGTCGTCATCTTAATAGTGAGTTCTAGGTTGGAAATCTTCCAATCCACTCCATACTGTTCTAGTAACAATGTCAACTGTAATCATGTTAGCAGTGATTTCTAGCTTGGAACCTTTTCAATCTACTACTTTCTGATTCGAAGTTAAAATTCATGTCTGATTTGAAATTTGAGTCAGCATGACTTCATAATTTCAAATCATCCTCTCCATCATCTAGGAGTGCATCCTTAGCACTACTCAAGTGCATAATGATGTGCTTAACTCCTACTTTCAAGGTTCTCTTCTATTCTTCAAGGAACCTTTCCTTAAATAAATAAATTTCATATCTTAATAATTGAGACTTATTATGGAATTTATCATGTCAAACATTTTGGCATACAGGTTAATTTTATTGAAAGTAACATACTCATCGATCTATCTTATTAAATTCGTATTCCAATACGCAGAATGTTATATCCAAATTTACTATAGAGAAGTATATAGATAATAATGTTTTTACTGATAGTAACATCATGATGTCATTTCCAGTGACTTTGATGTTATTATCATAAAGCATTACCTATGTGACTGTGCTCCCACTGTCCTCTTTGTTTACACATAATCCATGGCCATTCTTAATGATCACACAATATTTGACCATCAGGTCAAAACTTTTATTTTAACTTTGAGAAGCTTTAGTCTGATTCAAAATGATCTTTGAAATCATAGCTTACTTCTTTAATATTCTAAAGGCTTTAAAGTTGTATCATGTACACATTTTCCTCAATCACATTCATGGAATGCCTTTTAATATCCAACTGCCTTGATTTCATCATTATGAAAGGCAGTTTTAGCAAGTATAATTCTAATAAACGTATTCATAGAAACCGCTGAAGAAAAACTTGTCAAACTCAACAGTTTGACTTTGATTATTTCCTTCAGTTTGCCATATAAGCTTAAAATAGTCCATTTTAACTAATTTTCATTTTGAAGATTTACTTGCTTCTGACAAGTACAATACCATCAAACAATACTATCAAGTTCTGAGCTTGATAGGTATTATGGACTATAGTTTTGAATTCCTAATTTATTGCTAATCTCAAAGTTGTTAAGAGCTTTCTCATAGATCTTAGATCATAATCAACATCTTTGAACTACCCTCATTCTGCTATCTCTGATATATCAAACATATCTTTCTAGCTATTTGAGAGAATCTCAACTATCTATGAAACTCTTATATGTGTGTCATAAATGGTTCCAAGCAATCGAAGAGTATCTAATAATCTTGTGTTAATTTGTAGGTCTAGAACATCTTCTAGTTTTATCAGCTCCCACTGTCTTCTTTGAGGATATATTCTCTTCATAAAAGACAGATTTCATGACGATAATTATTTCATTATCGTATAGCCAATAAATGTAATGTCCAAACCTTTTGAACATCCTACAAATTTACATTTCACTATATCCTTCCAGATCCAACTTATTTGGATCATGTCTTTTCTAAAAAGACTAGGACATAATTTGATTTTAACATCCTTAAAATTATGTATACTTATAATTCACATCTCATATAAATTATCATATCTCTATATCTTATATGGACATATTGACTTATTTCTGGAACCATCTATAAAGTATGTACATCTAATGTTCATACTTATATATATATATATAAGGATATAAGAGTTAGACAAATCTTATTATATAAATATATTGCACTATATCCAATAAAGTGTAATTCCTCATTATATCATATTATTATGATATATTATGAGAATTAATCGAGAGATGATACAATTATCTCTTTTAATGATTTATTTGAATCTCATACTCAAGTATTAATTTCCTTAATCGAATTAAAGAATTCTAATATTCTTTCCTTTTAATCACTTCATGTTGATCTTCTCTACCTTAATCTCTCATATGCATTCGACATGTACTTCAGCAAGTATATATATCGAATCTTTCCATGAATTAATCATTAAAGTAAGTCAATAAAAGTTATTATCTTTTTGGTCTTAAAAAAATATTGGGCTATTTACTTCAACATGTATAAGCCCTAATAATCTCTTGTTACACATCTTAGTGTACAATGCCATAGATATCCATGATTCACTCAGTTCATTTTTATAGGAGACTTGTGAACATTCATCATATGATATGTCACATTAAGAATCTAAAATGTATTGACTGATTTTAAAAACTTCCATTTTATTTCTAAAACCATATGGAACAACACTTGTTCCTTCTCAGTCAATGTTATTCACTTTTAGAATTCTTGATCATTGATAGTACTAAATAACAATTATTTAGTTTCATATTAGTCTCTTAAAGATTTACGAAGATTTACTATCTAACAGTAACATATGCATCTTTTGAACCATTGTTGAGTCAAACTCACTCCTTTCATACTCTCGATTTTCTTTTACTTGTTTAAGTCTGCATACTATTGCAGATCTGAGAATTATTTTCAATATCTCATATTGGAGATGCTAATTCTCTAATAGACATGCAAAAGTTAATAATAAGAATACCTGAAACTTCTTACAAGTTTCATATTCTATTTGCCTTTACCAATATACTTATATTAGTTGCAGTTATAGAACTGCTCCTTCTCACTTTTAGCTGACTTGCATATATCCTTCTCAGTTGTTGGTTCGATCGTTTAAGATCTTACCTCTTGTCTTTCTCAAAGGCATGCCATGAATACCTCTTCTTCTTGGTCTATCCAGGTAAGAGTTTTTCATGACAACTGATTAGGATAGTGGCTATCTTTTGGTACTGAAGACATTCTTCAGAGTCTTTCCAGCCAATCTGAATATAAGAAGTATTGGCATCCAATATATCAAATCTCGGATTAATTGACCACATTTCAATTAATAGAGGAAATAAAATGATTTAAACAGACAGTTCTTATAATTCAATTATAGACTTTTATCTTAAATTATTTCCTACTATTTTTCGACGGACTGTATAACCCTTTGGTACATAGAACGGGAGAATTCGATAGTCTCCTAGCAGGGATCAGAATCTCAATGACTTATAGTACAGTCTTGTGGATAACACAACAAACTGTAATACAATCAAGAGCACCAATCTCATGGGACTTGCAACTATTTGCAACATTTGATCATGACTTTGGTCCCCAGAGATTTAATGGCCTTGTGGATAGCAGAACAAATCATTAATTCTGGTCTAACCATTACCACCGTTACGAGACATGCATAGATTTGTATGCAACTCTTGTGGATAGCACAATAAGGCTACATAGTTCCTCTACCCCGATCAGAAGGCATTTTATGCCATAGCCAGAGTCTCTCCTCACAATTAGACAGGCCTTGTGGTAGCACAACAAACCTGCCTAAGGTAATTTAAGTTTTATGACTATAACGATGGAGAACCATGCAGTAAGTTCTCAACTATTCACGTTACGGCTTAGACTTTAGCGAGAGTTTTATATAACTTTTATCTTGGTCTCTTCCTAGGTGATAGTTTATAAATATATCACATATATATATATATATAGTAGTAATTGATTCAAAATCAAGAACTAATAGTATACATCAACCATACATATTCATTATGTAGTCATGGACAACACGGTGATTAACAGGAGCCATACAATTAATCACCTCAATTATATAACAATTATATAATTAAAATATGCAAACACACAGCCACTGGTGATCTCATCTCCTGTCGCCTTCCTGGTTGCACTTATGGATCATCCTCGCCTCTCATCGGTCAACACGATCAATTACATTAATATTGAAATTTGAAATATTTTTCAAATACAAATTAATTGTAAGAAAAAGTATTATGACTGAGTACAATAATAGAGATAGATAGAATCAATAGAATGAGAGAGAGAGCGAGGCACGTAGGCCTCATTAATTAACATTTAATTAATCAACATCACATTCCATAACGATCCACATAATCACACCATCATATGATATGAAATTAACTAAATGCATGTCCATGACCACCATAAATTTTAACCATACGCATATGATCAAACACATCACATAAAGGCTAAATTTTTTAAAAATAATAGTTTTAGTTTTCTCAAAATCTGGGTACCAATCAAAATTGGATAATTTGAATTTTTAAAAATATTATTTTCGAATGATGCATTTAAATCTAATTCAAAGCATTAAAACACATCAACATGTGCATACAAAGCTAAAATTAAAATTCTAAAATATTTCATGTATTATTTAGAACAATTCTAAAATAATTAATCTAACACTTAAATTAATTTTAAATCACATTAACAATAATTATTAATGTGAAATAATCTAACATTTAGATTAAGTTAAAATTCTTTAATAACTCTTATAAAAGAATTAATAATTCTAATTTTAATTACTTAACAAATCTTTGTTAAGAACCCCTTTATTAATTAATATTTCTCAACAACAATTGATAAGAAATATTAATTAGAACATTTCTAATTAAAATTAGTCTAACAATTAGACTTAATTTAATCAGTTAATAACTTTTATTAAAAGATCAATTTTTTAAGTAGATTAAATCTTCAAAAACTTTAATTAAGAGATACATGAGAATTTTAATAAACTTTCTTAATAACTGTTATTAAGAGTTAATTAATAAATCTTTAATAACATTTAGTAAGGTAATTCTCAAAATAATAACTATTTGCATATCTTTTATAAAGAGTTAATTTAACACTTAATAACTACTTGTTAAATGTCCCTTAATTAAATAATTAATTTCATAACAACAATTGTTAAAAAATTAAATATCTAATCACCTAAAAATTAATTAACAACATTTGTTAATTAATATTAAGGTCACAACTTAGAAAATTAATTAACAACACTTGTTAATATTGATTTAAGATCATATCATAAATATAAACCCCTCTAATCACTTAATTAAAAGTTATTTATAATTAAGATCATATTTCAATTACAACTTCTTTAATTACTTAATTAATAGTAATATCCAATTAAGATCATATCTTAATTATAAGCCTTCTTATAACTCAATTAAAAGTAAACTAACAACAATTGTTAGCAAAATTTAAGATCACATCCTAAAAAAATAATCCTTTAAGATCATATCTTAAAATCAACCCTCTATAACTCAAAAATATAAATTCAAAGTTTAAAACACATTTTAAACAGAATATAATTTAAACTTCTAAGTTAAATGGGCTGAGGTTGTATTTAATTAAAGACATTAAGGGAATTAAGGGGTTATTTGGGAAAAATGAGGCTTAATGGGTTGCGGTTCAGGGTTCGGGTCCAGTAGAGCCTGGCCTGGCTCGGACCCTGGGCACCTGGGCTAGGTTGAGCCTGGCCCAACCAGGTCAGGCGCCTAGTGCGCTTGGGCCAAGCCCAGCACCCTGGTTGAACCGACGCGGGGCCGACCGGTTCGGGCACCCAGGCGCCTGTTCACCCGGGTCTCCTCTTAGGGTCCCCCCCCCCCTTTGCAGGTTTTCAGTAGCTTTGGGGCGGTGCCGCCGCCGGCGCCAGCAGCGGGGACTGGCCAGAAACGTAGGGCGGGTTTCCTTTTCCTTCCCCGGTGCCGGCGGTGGCCAGCCGGCGACACCCTCGCCGCTGGTAACCCCCATTTGCTGCAGTTCATGCCATAAAACCGTGTCCTTCCTCCTTTTTTTTTCATTTTCCAACTCTTGGAAAATTAGAGAAAGGGGGGAATCACCGCCGGCCACCACCGCCCGTGTAGGGGGCGATGAGGTGGCCACCCACCGCCAAACACAGCGGCGACGACGAGGATGAACTATTTCTCAAAGAATATCAAATCATGGCATGGAAATTAATTTTAGAACATTAATTTTATCGTTCTGAAGCGGATCAGAGCGGAACCTGGCTCCGATACCACTGTTTGGATCCGGGCGGGGCGCGACGAACGCAGCGGAAGCAAAAACGAAATCCCGCCCAATGCCCGCTGATCCGTTTCGGAACGAAAAACGGAAATAAAAAATAGGTTGTGATCTCATCACCCTAGCAGATATTCAGATTAACTAAAATAAGATATGGTCTTTTATTATCTAGTTTTACTCCCACTAATTTTCGACGAACTGTATAACCTTCAGATATAGAGAACGGGAGACGCCAACTGTCTCTTAGTGGGGATCAAAATCTCCAAGCATCACAGTATGACATCGGGTAAATACGTAGTATCATACCGCTATCTCAGAGCAATCATCTCATGATAATTGCAACTCCTTGCAATATCCGATCATATTTCGGCTCCTAGGTTATTAATGGTCCCGGGTAAACACAGTAGATCATTATCCCCGGTCTAAGTATTGCCATCAATACATGATAAAGTAGAGTTGAAACATAGTTCCCGGGTAAACACGTGGATGACTATATCATTCATCTACTCTTATCCAAAGGCATTTAATGCTATGATCAATAGTTCTCTCATCAGTCAATGGCAAACCTCGGGTAAACACATAGTATCTGCCACCACTGAATTAAGTTCTATTAATCATATTAATGGAGAGCCACACGGTACATTCTCAATGACTCGCGCTACGGCTAAGAATTTGTTACGAAGGTTTTTATTTATTTTCTTTGGTCTCATCCTAGGTGATAATATTAAATATATCGAATATATATATAAATACTAATAACCTAGCAAATTTGATTCACAATCAAAAATCAAACACACGCATCGCATACATGTCATTAGTGTGGTCATGGATGGCACTGTGGTTTGACTTGAGCCAGACAGTCAAACGCACACACATACACAATATAACAACTTACATCATGAGTCTGCAAAACCCATGGATTCAATGAACTCTTTCATTTTCATCTTGTCGGTAGTTGTGGATCATCCTCGCTCCATGCGCAGCCGCCTCGATCAAATTACATCATTAATTTAAAAGAGAAAGCCTTATGGCGAATACATAGAGAGAGAGGTAGAACTACATTGGAATATGAGAGGGAGAGGTTCGCAGACCTCTATTTATTGATAAATAACAAACCATACAATCAGATTCCACATCCATAAGTAAATGCACATCCATGACCACTATGTGTTTTAATTAAACAATCCACACACAATATAGCACATCAAATGGCTAAATTAAGATTTTTGAAAATAATTAATTTTAAGTTTCATAAAACCAGGGACCAAAAAAATTTGGATTTAGATTTTCGAAAATAGTAATCAACACTTTTAAGCATGCTAATTTAAATCAAAATTTAAATAAGCAAATCAAATACACATCAAATGTGAATAATAACTAAAAATAATGATTTAAGAATATTCCATGCATTATTTGAACACGTCAAATAAATGGGGTTAATCTAACAATTAGATCATATAAGGTTTAATCAAACATTTAGAATTAATTAATTAAATTAACAACTTTTGTTAATTAATTAATCAAAACAGAATAAACCTTAAATATGACCCAAATAAAAATTGAATTTAATAAAAAAAAGTAAAATCATATTTTACAATTAATTATCAAATCAATTAACAATTTTAATTAATAAGATTAAAAAAAAAAATGGGCCCATAAAGGACTCAGCCCAGCTGAGCCCCTGGCTTGAGCCAGGGCTCAGCCAGGGGCCCGGACCCAGGCCCGCGGGCCAGGTCCGGCCTCTAGCTGGCCCTGGCTCGGACCCCTGGCCCGGGCCAGGGTCCAGCCGGGCAAGGCCCGGTCGGCTGCTAGGGAAACCCTAGCCACCCGGCCGGGCAGCCCGAGGGTTCCCTGCAACGCAGGGAACCCGACGGCGCTCCCCCCCCTTTTGGGTTCTTCTCCGGTGCCGATCCCGGCGGCGACCGGGGACCAGACCTGGCCGCCGGTGATGACCGTACCTCCGGCGACTGGCGAGGGTCCTGGAGGTGCTCTAGAAGGGGATTTATTTTCCTCCTTTTTCCTCCCTAAAATCTCTGTTTACCAAGTTTCTCAAACCCGTGGGGAGGAAGAAGAAGGTCCATTGCTGTTCATCCACTGCTTCCAATGCCACCAGCAACTCATCTAGTGCCGGTGGGTATGATTTTACAGTGATAAAAACCCCTAAGATCCATCTTTATGGATCCGATTCCCTCATGAATATCCAGTTCTTCGTCCAACGAAGAACACAACGAAAAACCCCAAATACAAAATATTTTCTTCAGATTTAAATCGCGATCTCATCGCATTAATCATCTCATGAATATTAATCTTGTAAGAAAATAAATTTAAGCATGGAATAAATTCAGAAATCATAATTTTAGAGACCGAAACGGCGAAAACACAGTGGAACATGGCTCTGATAACACTGTTGGTTTCGCTGTGTCGATATCCGACCGAAAACACAGCGGAATAAATTTTTCGGGATCGGATCCATCCCGTTTAGAACGATTAAAATAATACAAGAGTAAATCGAATTTACCTTGCGCGGATTCGAATCCGTGTTCGTTTTCCGGTTTCGTCAGAGCGATGCCGCAAGTCGCGTAGATTCCCGACCTCTAGCGGTATCCACGCGGTTCTCCTCGCGATGGATCGTCCTCGCTTCCTTGCTCGATTCGACGTTCGTCGATCTCGTCTAGCTTCACGTAATCCACTATGACATGCGGATTTAGAATCTCCGGTCGGATGGAAGGCGGAGCGGTCAGGAATCAAAGCGGAGCCTCCAGAGGGCTGGCCTCGTGTCGTGAGTCTGGAAGAGAGGATAGAGATGGAACGACAGCTAGGTTAAGGTTGCTGGCCCCCGACGTAGCGTCCGTTCTATTATAATAAGTCTGTTTGCGATTTTTCGTAAAAATTCAGACTTATACGAAATCCTGTCGGATTATCTATCGACCTGAAATCCATTTGCGTGTGACCCTCTATGCCCAAATACTAGTCCAGTTAATAGCCCATTAAGCCCAATAACCCTTTACTGACCCACTGAATTAATTAATATCCTTATATTCAATTAATCAGCCGAATTTAATGTCTCACAATAAATTCGGATGGTTGTGTATGCATGTGTGGGAGGTGAGGATCGAGAGATCCTTACTGAGTCTATTTTGGTGTGACTCCCTCCCTGCGATTTCAGGTGAAAGTTCCCGATAGACGTAATAGTTGTAAGGTTTCATCTCGAATTGCGTTCCAACAGTCACCGTTCCAAAGTATGTCCCAATGTAGCTACCTTGAATCGCCAGATAGTAGCTACGTAACTATTAACCAGCTCGATTCTTTTATCACGGTTGCATGGATGGTCCTTGGACCTGAGACACCAAGGATACCTTATTGGTAGGTCTCTGAGCTTTGACCTTGATTAAAAAATCCTTAACCATGGGTTATCTATAAGTCAAGTGATCGGGTCCAGGGAGATGCCCTCGAAGGTAATTGTGTGGTCAATACGGGATCATCCGCGCTCGGTAATAGGAGAGGGAATGTTCCAAAAATGATGCGCTTATGTCCCTGGCTAGGACATACTCTGTATCAAATAAAGAGTTATCTGATATAGATTAGCGGCATTTGATTCAAGTGAATTGACCGGCTAGGGTTTAACAGTAAACCATATCCTAGGTCGACTCGAGAACATTGCATGGATGGAGGACTATATCCGTGCGGTAACCGATGACGGAAAGGTTCCCATAGTGAGTTGCATAAATCTCAATGCCTTCTGGGATCACACAGTGTTGCTCGGCACCGAACGTGATCAGAATCCCGTCCGAATTTATTGTGGGACATTAAATTTGGCTGATTAATTAATATAAGGATATTAATTAACTCAGTGGCTCCGTAAAGAGTTATTGTACTTAATAGGCCATTAACTGGACTGGTATTTGGGCCTTGAGGGTCACACGCAAAAAGTTTTCAAGTCGATGAATATTTTGACGAGGTTTTAGATAAGTGTGGATTTTTCTGAAAAACCGCAAAACGACTTCTTATAAAGTACCGCTGCTAGGACGGGGGCCAGCAACTCTGACGTAGCTGCTGCCCCCCCACTCTCTCTCTCTCCTGGGTACTCCCCTTCTATGGCCAGCCCCCCCCGAAGACTCAGCTCCGACTCCCGCCTGCTCTGCTTCCCGTCTAAGGGGAATTTTGAATCCATATGTCACGGAGGATCATGCGCAACCAGACGGGATCTACAGACACTGCACCAAGCGAGGAAGCGAAGACAATCCATTGAGAGGAAGACCGTATGGATACCACTAGCGGCCGGACACCTGCGTGGCTTACAGCATCACACCGTTGGAATCGGACGAACACTGATTCGAATCCTCGTAAGGTGAAAAATTGTTTTCACAATCCGTTTTATTTCTTCAAAATGGCATGGATCCGAAATTTAATTTTTCGCTGCATTGTATTTAGGTCCGACATAGCGAACCCAACAGTGGTATTAGAGCAAGGTTCTACTGTGTTCTTCGCCGTTTCGGTCACCAGATTGACGTTTTTATAATTTATTCCATGCTTGTTAATGATTTTAATTGCTTGAACCTTGTTTATTAGATGAACACGGTTAATTAATAATTATTTACTGCATTAAAATCGGAATTTTATCTATGCGTTTTTGTGCTCTTCGTCCGACGAAGAACTGGTGCGAATTGGTGTCTTCACGAGCACCCCAAAGGTTGGGGATGGCTCGTTGGCGCACTGGATCCCCCCGAGGGGGTTCGCCAGCCAGCAGTCCCCCAGTCGGCGCCGGAGAAGGCCGCTAGCCGGCCCCTTCTCCTCCTCCATTTTCCTGCAAGTTTGGGTGGGGGGGGGTGGCTCGAGTATTGAGGAAACCGCACGCAGAGTGTGTTTTGGGGGGAGATCGCCGGTAACCAGGGGTCACCGGCGCCGTCGTCGGTGCCTCTAGCCGCCCGGCGACCACCCACGGGGTAGGGCACCGCCGGCCGGTGCCTGTGGGGTAAGCCGCCGGTTGCGGGGTGCCACCCCCTTCACCCTGCACGCAGCTAGGGTTTCCTAGTTGTGTTGGGTGAAGGGGGCCGGGCTGGCCACTAGGACGGGCTAGCCTGAGCCAGCCTGGCACCCAACCGGGGCCAGGCCCGCCCCTTAGGGCGGGTTTGGGCCAAAGCCAGGCAACGACTGGGTTCAGCCCAGGGACCGGACCGGGCCCAGCCCGCCTAGCCCGTTTTGACCCCCTTTGACTTGCCCCATTAACCCCCTATTTCCCCTATTTTGCTGCCCTTTTAAGTGTTATTTAAAATAGAATTAATTTTATATTTGAAATATGATTTTAAAATTAAATTAAGTTCTGTTTTATAATAATTAAAGGCCAACAAATAGATTTATTTGTTATGGGAATGTTTAACAAATTGTTATATTTTTGTTGTTAAATAGTTTATTAATCTAATTGTTAGATTATGTGATGTTAAAGATAGTTAATTTAAATGTTAAATTAATTTATCTAATTTCAAAATATTTAGCTTGCATGGAATATTATAAATCTGTTAATTTGATGTTTTTGCATATATGATGTGATGTGATTGCTTTTTTAAATATGATTTAAATTAACATATTTAATCAAAATAAAAACTTTTCAAAAAATCAAATTTATCTAAATTTTGTTTGGTCCTTAGTTTTATAGGTCGGCCACTGATGCCCAACCTTGGTGCCAAAATATAGGGAGAAGGGGTAAAAGTGGGGCATTGTAATCTTTTTACGATGTAGAGTTAAAAGTTAACCATGCTTGTCACCTTCCTCCCTTAGACTCACTTATGGGATGTTACGGAAGAGGTAATTTTTCAACCATTTACATGTAGTAGGATTATTAGTAATATCACAAAAATAAGATGATCAAAAGTGTAATTAACGTTCTAATCAGGTTGTAATTAACCCTAATTTTAATACAACAAGGACATATGAAAAACCACGATCCTAAATTTGTGTGGATAAATTTCTATAACAACTCAAAAAAGAGTGTATATTAGGGGGGCACTTTTGTCTATTTATAGAGTGCGTATCTTTAAAAATAACATGACAAAAATTTAAAAGAAAATAGTAATGAATTATGGTCAAAAAAATCTCTCTCTCTTCTTTGGATAATTTTGTCTCGAAGTGTTAGTCAGCACAGCTGCACGGCACAAAATGAACACCATGTGAATACGTAATCGAGACTTTGTAACAAAGAAAAAAAGATATTTTTGGGAAATAGAACCCTAAGAATCTTGCATACACAAAAACACCTCCATGCGTTATGCCTACATATAAAAAGTTTCCAAACCTTTTTCTATTTTGAAATGAAGTTTAATTTGTTCATGATAGGAGTGAGGGTACGTTTGACCGTTGAGGGTTCTTTTGCATTGATGTATCTTACAAGAATTTTCTATATAAATGAGATTTGTTACATTGATATTTTTTAAAATCTTCAAAAGTCAAGTCCACAACCAGCAGTCGCAACACGTGCTACGATGGAATTGGAATTCTATGCGGTTGGTCGGTTCTTGGATACATAGTTTGAAAGGAACAAGTCCACACAACCAGCAGTCTACACATACTAGGACAGCATGGAAATTATATGCGGTTGGTGGGTTCTTCGAAACATAGTTTGAAAGAAACAAGTCCACACAACCACCAGCCAACACATCGTAGGATAGACTTGAAATTATATGCGGTTGGCGGGTTCTTGCAAACATAGTTTGAAAGCAACGGTAGATCTATAACTATCGCGAGTAATCCTTGCTGCACTGACACAACGAAAGGAGCAGATCGCGATCTTACTTCCGTCTAGTAGAGAGCGGACCATTTCTTTAATTTTTTTTTAAATTAAAAAAAAAAAATTATACGTCCAATCAAAAATCAGTTAATACAATGGTAGGTTGCGGCCTCGTCCAACCAGACCCTCTCAGCCACACTTTAGTTGTGTAGCCGCCGCGGTTAGGTGTCACGTACCATACTAGTGTGTACCAACCAGCAGTCTACACATACTAGGACAGAATTGAAATTAAATGGGGTTGGTGGGTTCTTCGAAACATAGTTTGAAAGAAACAAGTCCACACAACCACCAGCCAACACATCGTAGGATAGACTTGAAATTATATGCGGTTGGTGGGTTCTTGGAAACATTGTTTGAAAGAAACAAGTCCACACAACCAGCAGTCTACACATCGTAGGATAGAATTAAATTTATATGCGGTTGGCGGGTTCTTGCAAACATAGTTTGAAAGCAACGGTAGACCTATAACTGAGACAACGAAAGGAGCAGATGGCGATTTTAGTTCCGTCTAGTAGAGAGCGGAACATTTCTTTATTTTTTTAAAATTTTTTAAAAAAAATTATACATCCGATCAAAAATCAGGTAATACAATGGTAGGTTGCGGCCTCGTCCGACTGGACCCTCTCAGGCACATTTTAATTGTGTAGCCGCCGCGGTTAGGTGTGATGTACCATACTAGTGAGTTCCGACGCAAGGAGCCGGGCTTACCAATAGCGGGGGGGGGGGGATGCTAGGTGCGAGGGAATTCTTGGAGGAAGCTGTCCCCGTTCCTTTATCATAGGCTATGTCATCCCACCTAGCCGCAGACAAGTCCCACAAGTGGTTGTCTTCTCCCCTAGTATGCGTAGGGTTGGGCGCATACTTTGTATACTTCAACAAAGACAGAAAATTGGTACTCCTTGTCCGTGCGCATCTCCTGCAAGACGGCGGTGACCTTGAACACCAATTGGCCCGTGAAGCAAGATGTGCATTGAGGGATACCTTGAACACGTAGGCTAAATGTCCGCCACAATCCAGCCATCTACTCAACCGAGTTGAGGAGCAATTCACAAGCAGACAAGGCATGTAGAAGATCCACTGGAGCACGAGATGCAGGGCACAGTGCTCATCTGTTGGGATATGCTAGAGCGCCATTCTCCAAGGAGTTGGCGGTGCTTGTCTAGGAGCAATGTAAGGAGGTGGATGTGTGGAGGTGTTGATGAAGCCGGTGTGTGGAAGTTTTGTGACCACATAGGAGATTTCAAACCCGGTTGCGACCGAGTAGACTTAGGCAAAGCTGGACCGCCAAGTCTTTTAAAGCCGAAGTAAGAGCCTGATCGTTCAGTATAACAGCGAAGCTCAAACCGTTCTTCATACAGAAGTTGCGAAGGAGCGAAGCTTGCATTGGATGTTAGTCTTAGATGGCCTATAAGCCAATCTGACTATGTAAATCTCGTTTATTTTTTAAATTTAGTGATATTATTTCATTATGAATAATTCGTTTTATTTATCGTCCCATAATGAAGTATGTGGATATGTGTGATGGTGATCAAATTGTGATGATCATACTAATGAGTCTGATCACTTAAACACACATATTCTTAACAGTTCCTAGTCAAAGAATATCCGAAAAAGACATCGGATATCCAATTAGATTAGTATAGATTACTCCTGCGCATATGATGAGGGTGACTGATCTCATAGTCACTTGTATGGAGATACTAAGGCGAATCTGTACGTGTTTATTAAAGAATGAGCTTACTGAACTAATTCGACTGAATCGCTATATGGTATAGTACTTCATTGTCAACCAGCTTGATCCTATTATCGTAGTTGCGTGGATGGTCCTTGGATCTGAGATACCAAGGATACCTTGTCGGTGGACCTCTGTGCTTTGACCCTGGTTTACTTATTTCTATTCATGGGATTCTAAACAGCCAAGAATCGGGTACATCAGAATACTGTCGAAGGGAGTTGAATGTCAATAAGGAATCATTCGCTCTCGGTACTTAGAGAGAGAATTCTCTAGGAAGGATGTGCAGGAGTCCCTAGCCAAGGCGGACGATAATATCGAGAAAGGAGTTTTTCGATATTATAAGGCAGCATCTGATCCATGTAAGTCGACCGGTTAGGGTTTGAAGGTACACCATACCCTGAGTTGACTCGAGAGCATTGTGCGAATGAAGGATTATATCCGCGCAGTAACTATTGATGGGAAGGTTCCAAAAGTGGGATGCTTAAACCCCAATACCTTCCGGGTTCACGCGGTGTTGCTTGGCCGCCAACGTGATCAGAGGCCCAACCGAATTTAGTGTGCGACATTGATTCAATCAATTAATTAATATGAGTTATTAATTGATTAATTAAGTCACTGAAGAGTCATTGGGTTTATTGGGCCATTAATTGGACTGGTAATTAGGCCTAGAGGGTCACATGCAAATGATTCATAAGGCCATCAAACCAAACCGCCCCTCCTCTATCAATTACCTGGTTAATTGATTTTGGTTTATTCTAAACGGGAACGAATCGCAAATTTTATAATATTTAATTTCCGCTGCGTTTGCGATCTGGAGAAATATGAGAACCCAACAGTGGTATCAGAACCATGTTCTACTGTTTCTCGTTCCATTTCGAACTCCTAATTAATTATTCTTGTAATATTCCATGCATTCTAATTCGATTAATTGCTGGATATGTGTTCATATGAAGAACACAATTAATTAGGTTAATTTTAATATAATAAAATCGGATTTTTGGGGATTTTTCCGAAGTTCTTCATGTGATGAAGAACAGGAGTCTTGCCGACGCCGTTTTGGGGATCTTGGTGCCCGGGTAGTTGATTGGACAGCCTAGAATGTCCAAGAAGTAACGCCGGTCTCTGTGGGCACCAAAGTCGGTGCCGAAGAGGCCATGAGGGGTTGGGAAAGGGGGCTCTCTCTTCTTCTTCTTCACGCTCTTATGAAAACTAGAAAAATGGAAAAGGGAAAGGGGCTCGGCTAGCTCCATTTTGGACTTCTCCGGCGAGCCTGTCAGTGTCGGGGGCGTTGCCGGCGTGGCAGGGCGATGCTAAGGGCCAGCCGCCGGGCAACGCCACATAGACCCGCCGCCGCTATGCCCGCTCGCAAGTGTTGCTGTCGGCTATTAGGGTTCCACGCTGGGGGACGAACCAGGTGGGCTGGCCTGGGCGGTCTGAGGGGCGGGCCGGGCCTAAGCGGGCCGGCCCAGGTGAGCCAACAGAGCTAGCGCGGTCTGCCCTGTTTTGAACCAGCATACCCCTTTTCCCTTTTATTTCCAATTTAAACCCCCTAAACCCCAATGACCCAATTAAAATATAATTGGATTTAAAATTTAAAATTTCAAAGTATTTTGAAAATTAAATTTTTATCTAATATTATTGAATTGGGTTGTTAATGATTTTGAATCATTTTCTAATTAACAATTAGTAGTTAAGTAATTAGAGTTAATTATTAGTTTAAGTGTTAAATTAATAATTAACCTTAATTTGACTAATTGAAAGGTTAAACTAGTGGTTAATAATTATTAGTCTAAATGTTATATTATTAATTATTAATTCATCTAATTGTTAGTTAATTAGAGTTAGTTATTAATTTAAGTGTTAAATTAATAATTAATTTTAATTGGATAATTTAAGTGTTAAATTAGTAGTTATTATTTAATTAGTGTTAATTGTTAATTTAAGTATTAAATTAGTAATTAATTTTAATTAACTAATCGAAGAGTTAGAATTAGAAATTATTAATTAATTAGTGTTAATTATTGACATAAGAATTAAATTAATAATTAACATTAATTGACTAATCTAAGTATTAGGTTAGTAGTTAATAATTAATTAGAGTTGATTATTAATTTAAGTATTAAATTAGTAATTAACTTTAATGGACTAATCTAAATAGTTAAATTAGTAATTAATTATTAATAGTCTAATTGTTAGATTATTAATATTATTTAATCTAAATGTTAGATTATTTTATTATTAAAAATGTTTTAAGGGCATTGAATATTCTAGAGTTGTTGATTTAGAGTGTGTGCACATGTGATGTGTGTTTTATATACTTTTAAATTTGATTTAATTGCATGTTAAGATAATAAAATGAGTTTTTGAAAATCAAATGCCAATTTTGATTGGATTCTAGTCTTTTGAAAGTCAAAATTATTTATTTTGAAAACTTTTTTATTTTAGCCATGTGATGCGCTTATCATGTGTAGAATGATATAAAACACACTCTAGTCATGGATACGCACCGTTTAAATTATGCATGTGATGAACGATGTGTGTGGATCCTGAATGTGTGATTGAATATTTATTAATTGGTAATAAATAGAGGTCTGCATACCTCTCTCTCTCATACTCCAAAGCAATTATACCTCCCTCTCTCTTGTACTTGCCATAAGGCCTTCTTCAATTTACATATAAATTTAGAATTAATTGTTATTTGATCGAGGCAACTTTGAAAAGTGCGAGGACGATCCACAGTTACAACTACGAAGGCTATTCGATGAAGATCCTTAGCCTATGTGTTTGTAGGATTATCTAATATAATTGTTATGTTAGATTGTGTGTGCGTTTGACTGTTGGATCCAGTCAAACCCACTATGCTATCTATGACCACACTAGACATGTATGTGATACAATGTTTTTCTTTTGATTATGAATCAAATCAAGTATAGTAAATAGTAAATATATATAATATATTTATATACTATCACCTAGGTGAGACCAAGATAAAAGTTATCCAAAAATCCTCGCTAAATTCTAAGCCGTAACGTGAGTAGTTAAGAACTTACCGCGTGGTCCTCTACCGTTATAGTCATAGGATTCAAATTACTTTAGGCAGGTTTGTTGTGCTATCCACAAGACCTGGTTAATTATAAGGAGAGACTATAGCTCTGACATAAGATGCCTATTGATCGAGGTAGAGAAACCATGTAGCCTTGTTGTGCTATTCACAAGGGTTGCATACAAATCTATACCCGTCACGTAACGAAAGTAATGCTTAGACCAGAATTAATAGTTTGTTGTACTATCCATAAGGCCATTAAATCTCCGAAGACCGGAGTTATGATCGGATATTGCAAGGAGTTGCAAGTCCCATGAGATGGGTGCTCTTTGATTGTATTACAGCTTGTTGTGCTATCCATAAGGCTGTACTGCAAGCTATTGAGATTCTGATCCCCACTAGGAGACTGTTGGCGTCTCCCGTTCTATATAAATGAGGGTTATACAATCCGTCAAAAATTAGTGGGAGTTAAAATTTGATTAAAAGACCATGTCATGTTTTGAATTTTAATAATTGAACATCTGCTAAGTAGATTTTATTTATCTCATGTAAGGAATTATGTTGTCGAATAACCCACTCTATGGCATACTTGATGCCAATCTTTTGACTGACCTGAACAACTCGGATTGGCTCAGAAACCTGAAGAATATCTTCAGATCTGAGCACATTGCCTACGTCTTTGGAGCTGATCCTCTTGCTGAAGCAGCATTAGATGCCCCTGAGGCAGAGATGATCGCATATGATTAAAGCAAGAAGGACAATAGCAAAGGAGTAGTAAAGGGTGACTGCTTCTACTGTAAGCAGAATGGTCACTGTAAAAGGAACTGCAAGGAATTCCTCAATAATAAAGCTCATGAAAAAGTGAATCTATCAGAAGCTTTAGATATCTATATGATAGATATCAACTTGTCAGTTGGAGATTCCACATCTTGGGTATTGGATATTAGATGTGCTTCTCATATCTGTCATAATGTGTAGATGCTGACAAGTAAAGCGCAAACTGAGAAAAGGGGAGGTAGAACTAAGACTAGGAAATGGCGCAAAAGTTGCGGCTATTGCTGTGGGGACAATAAACCTTAGGCTTCCATCAGGAGATGTCTTATCATTAGAAAATTGTTATTATGTTGATAGGATAATAAAGAATATCATGTTAGTATCTTGTTTGGACAAGATAGGATATAGATTAACTATTGAGAACAAAAGTTGTTCGATTTATTATGATAATAAATCAATAGCTTCGATCGGGGGATGTCTTATCATTAGAAAATTATTATTATATTCATAGCATAATAAAGAACATCATATCAGTATCTTGTTTGGACAAGATAAGATATAGGTTCACTATTGAGAACAAAAGTTATTCGATTTATTATGATAATAAATCAATAGCTTCGGCACCTTTTGTCAACGGTCTATATCTTTAAAATATTTCTTTTTACAATCTTCGCATTGATGATGCTCTTAAGAAGAGTAAGAATTGTATAAACCAAGCCTATATGTGGCATTGTAGACTTAGACACATTGGTGAAAACAGGCTGCAAAAGTTGCATAAACATGATTATCTAACTACATTTGATTATGAATCGTTTGCGACATGTGAGTCCTGTTTTATGGGAAAAATGATAAAATCTCCATTTACTGGAAATAGAGAACGTGCCAAGGACATTTTGGAACTAATACATTCAGATATATGTGGTCCCATGTCCACCCAAGCCAAAGGTGGCTTCTCGTACTTCATCACGTTCACTGATAACTTCTCGAGATTCGGCTATATGTACTTAATGAAGTACAAGTCGGAAGTGTTTGAGAAGTTCAGGGAGTTCAAGAATGTGGTAGAGAAGTAGTTAGGAAAGAGTATTAAAACTCTTTGATCAGATCGAGGAGGAGAATACTTGAGTACTAATGGCATCCTTTCTCAACTGACCCCTCCATATACACCGCAGATGAATGGTGTATCTGAAAGGAGGAATCGCACCTTGTTAGACATGGTGCGATCCATGATGAGTTTTTCGAGTTTACCAGTGTCCCTTTGGGGGTATGCTCTTAAGTCAGCAGCATAACTGTTGAATAGAGTACATGGCAAGTCTGTGACCTCTACTCCATATGAGACATGGAAAGACAGAAAATCAGAATTTAAATATGTTAAAGTCTGAAGTTATTCTGCTCATGTAAAGAGGCATGATCTAGATAAGATGGAATCACGAACTGATAAATGCAGGTTTGTGGGATATCTAAAAAAGACCTTTGGATACAATTTTTACCATCCTAGGGAACAAAAAATGTTTGTCGCTAGGAAAGTTGTCTTCTTGAAAGAGGAATATATTGGGATCCGAGAGGGGTGTAACGAATGCAGCGGAAGCAAAAATGAAATCCCACCCGATGCCCGTTGATCCATTTCGAAACAAAAAACGAAAATAAAAAATGGGTTGTGATCTCATCACCTTACGTGAATTCGAATCCGCAACCGTTTCGATTCCGTCGAGGCGATGCCGCTAGCCGCACAAGCGTCCGACCTCCAACGGTATCTACGTGATCCTCCGCGGTGGTTCGTCATCGATCCCTCGTCTAGATCAGCGCGCACGCTGAGTAATCCTCGCGGCAACGATATTCGGATCATCCGGACGGGAATTCCCAATTCTCTAGAAATGCGCGTGGCAGAGATAGGAAGTCTCCCGGCGCCTCGAACAGATTGCCCAGAGGAGGAGGAGTGAGAGAGGGGGGACGGCCAACTTTGAGAGCTCCTAGATCTTGGCCCAGGGTTTCTCAACAGCGTGTATATATATTAAATCGGCGCGACTTTTCATAAAAGTCCCCGAGTTAATATAATTCCCTCTTAAGTACCACCGATTGAGAATCATTTTGCGTGTGACCCTCTAGGCCCATTAACTAGTCCAATTTTTAGCCCGTGAAGTCCAAAAACATTTTATTGATTTACTATAATTAATTAAAATATGATATTTAATTAATTACTTAATCGAATTAACATCTCATGTACATTCGACCGAACTTCCGATCAAGTTGTATGCCAAGCAACACCGTATGATTCCGGAACACAATGGGGTTCAGCAACCCACTCGTGGAACCTGTCCGTCGACAGTTACCGCGTGGCTATAATCTTTCATTCGCACAATACTCTCGAGTTAACTTAGAGTATGGTTAACTGTCAAACACTAGATGGTCAACTCACTTGAATCAGACTCTGCTGCACAATATCAAAAAACACCTTTTCTGATATTGTGTCTGCTCTGACCAAAGATTCCTGCAGATCTATTCTAGAGCATTCTCTCTCCAGATACCTGAGAGTGAATGATCCTCTATTGAACACACAATCACCTTCGAAGGTCTTCCGCTAGACCCGATCTTTGACTATTAGAAATCCAGTGGATAGAGATTCATAAGCCAAAGTCAAAGCCCAGAAGTTCACCGATAAGGTGTCTTTGGTGTCTCAAGTCTAAGGACCAACCACGCTACTGTGACGATGAATCAAGCTAGTTGACAGTCAGGTAAATTACCATTCGGCGATTCATGTCGGATTAGTTCAGTGAACTCATTCCCCAATGAACACCTACAGGTTCACCATTGTGTCTCCACACAAGTGACTAACGAGATCAGTCGTCCTCATCATATGAGCTGGAATAACCTATACTAGTCTTATCGGATGTTTGATACCCTTCTTAAACATCTTATGGCTAGGAACAAAGCAGAATATGTGTTTATAAGCCATCGGTATCATCATTATGATTTCATCATAATCTGATGATTATTGTACATATTCATGAATGCGCGATAATAAATACGCTAATCTACATAATGATTTAACTGTCATTATTTAGCGGACCAGATTGTGATAGGTGCCTCATGATTGGCTCTGAGGACACCTAGATCCATCAATCTCCCACTTGGACTCAAGCCAATCACTTCGCATTTGATCTTCATCAAATCTAGTTGATGCTCACATAAAATCTATGACTCAGGCTTGGGTAGGGATCTATCAAATTTTCTTCAGATGGAATATTTTCCATTACATTATTTCCTCGTAATCTTATGTCTCTGAACTTGTGAAAGAGTCTCAGAATGTTTTTACAACTTCTAATGAGACCACGGCTCAACCACAAAATTAATCGCTCCCATTGTTGTCCTACAACAACGGGACGGGATCGGAGACCTTTTAGAACTACGTCTAATTCAGAGATGAACTTTTTCATCTATATTGTTCCAATAACAGTATCTTTTGTTTATGTCGTCATCTTAATAGTTAGTTCTAGGTTGGAACTCTTCCAATCCACTCCATACTGTTCTAGCAACAATGTCAACTGTAATCATGTTAGCAGTGATTTCTAGCTTGGAACCTTTTCAATCCACTACTTTTTGATTAGAAGTTAAAATTCATGTCTGATTTGAAATTTGAGTCAGTATAACTTCATAATTTCAAATCATCCTCTCCATCATCTAGGAGTGCATCCTTAGCGCTACTCAAGTGCATAATGATATGCTTAACTCCTACTTTCAAGGTTCTCTTCTATTCTTCAAGTAACCTTTCTTAAAGAAATAAA
This sequence comes from Zantedeschia hybrid cultivar, assembly GCA_030544215.1. Lineage (NCBI taxonomy): Eukaryota > Viridiplantae > Streptophyta > Magnoliopsida > Alismatales > Araceae > Zantedeschia > Zantedeschia hybrid cultivar. The sequence goes on from JARZZO010000009.1 coordinate 52,555,258, forward strand.
TTTCATATCTTAATAATTAAGACTTATTATGGAATTTATCATGTCAAACATTTTGACATACAGGTTAATTTTATTGATAGTAACATACTCATCGATCTATCTTATTAAATTCGTATTCCCAATACGCTGAATGTTATATCCAAATTTACTATGGAGAAGTATATAGATAATAATGTTTTTACTGATAGTAACATCATGATGTCATTCCCAGTGACTTTGATGTTATTATGATAAAGCATTACCTATGTGACTATGCTCCCACTGTCCTCTTTGTTTACACATAATCTATGGCTATTCTTAATGATCACACAATATTTGACCATCAGGTGAAATCTTTTATTTTAACTTTGAGAAACTTTAGTTTGATTCAAAATGATCTTTGAAATCATAACTTACTTCTTTGATATTCTAAAGGCTTTAAAGTTGTATCATGTACACATTTTTCTCAATCACATTGATGGAATGCCTTTTAATATCCAACTGCCTTGATTTCATCATCATGAAAGGTAGTTTTGGCAAGTATAATTCTAATAAACTTATTCATAGAAACTGCTGAAGAAAAACTTGTCAAACTCAACAGTTTGACTTTGATTATTACCTTCAGTTTGCCATATAAGCTTAAAGTAGTCCATTTTAACTAATTTTCATTTTGAAGATTTACTTGCTTCTGACAGGTACAATACCATCAAACAATACTATCAAGTTCTGAGCTTGATAGGTATTATGGACTATAGTTTTGAATTCCTAATTTATTGCTAATCTCAAAGTTGTTAAGAGCTTTCTCATAGATCTTGGATCATAATCCACATCTTTGAACTACCCTCATTCTGCTATCTCTGATATATCAAACATATCTTTCTAGCCATTTGAGAGAATCTCAACTATCTATGAAGCTCTTTTATGTGTGTCATAAATGGTTCCAAACAATCGAAGATTATCTAATAATCTTGTGTTAATTTGTTGGTCTAGAACATCTTCTAGTTTTATCAGCTCCCACTGTCTTCTTTGAGGATATATTCCTTTTCATAAAAGACAGATTTCAGAACGATAATTATTTCATTATTGCATGGCCAATAAATGTAATGTCCAAACCTTTTGGACATCCTACAAATTTACATTTCACTATATCCTTTCGGATCCAACTTATTTGGATCATGTCTTTTCTAAAAACACTAGGACATAATTTGATTTTAACATCCTTAAAATCATGTATACTTATAATTCACATCTCATATAAATTATCATATCTCTGATGGATATAGGTGTCCTCTAAGCCAATCATAAGGCACCTATTTCAATCTGTTTCACTAATAAATGGCTTTAAATTCATTATGTTGATTGGCATATTTATATTTGTGCATAATGAAGCTTATGAATATGTGCAATAGTCATCAGATTATGATGAGATCATAATAATGAGACTGATGACTTATAAACACATATTCTCAATTGTTCCTAGTCGTAGGATGTTTGAGAAGGACATCAAAACATCCGGTTAGACTAGTACAGATTATTCCAGCTCATATGATGAGGGTGACTGATCTCGTTAGTTACTCGTGTGGAGACACAATGGTAAACCTATAGGTGCTTATTGAGGAATGAGTTCACTGAACTGATCGACATGAATCGCCGAATGGTAATTTACCTGACTGTCAATCAGCTTGATTCATCGTCACATTGGCGTGGTTGATCCTTGGAGTTAAGACACCTTGTCGGTGGACTTCTGGACTTTGACCTTAACCTATGAATACCTGTCGACGGGATCTCTAATAGTCAAGGATCGGGTCCAACGGAAGACCTTCGAAGGTGATTGTGTGTTCAATAAAGGATCGTTCGCTCTCAAGTAACTGGAGAGAGAGAATGCTCTAGAATAGTTCCGCAGGAGTCTCTGGCCAGAGCAGAAACAATATCAGAAAAGTGGTTTTCGGATATTGTACGGTGGAGTCTGATTCAGGTGAGTTGACCATCTAGGGTTTGACAGTTGACCATACCTTAGGTTAACTCGAGAGCATTGTGCGAACGAAAGATTATAGCCATGCGGTAATTGTGGACGGACAGGTTCCATAAGTGGGTTGCTGAACCCCATTACCTTCCGAGATCATGCGGTGTTGCTTGGCACCGAACTTCATCAGAAGTCCGACCGAATTTACATGCGATGTTACTTCGGTTAAGTAATTAGTTAATATCTAGATATTAATTAATTACAATAAGTCAATAACTAGTTATTGGACTTAACGGGCTGAAAATTGGACTGGTAAATGGGCCTAGAGGGTCACACGCAATAAGATTCTCAGTCGATGGTACATAAGTGGGATTTATATTAACTCGAAGACTTTTGTGAAAAGTCGCGCCGACTTAATATATATATACGCGCTGTTGAGAAAACCTGGGCCAAGCTCCAGAGTTTCCCCATGCTGGCCGTCATCCCCCCTTTCTCTCTCCCCCTCTGGGCGCCCCGTTCGAGGCGCCGTGATTGTTTTCGTCTTCGCCGCGTGTGATTCCCTAAAGTCGGGAATTCCCGTCGGCGGGTTTTCAGCAATCGTTGCGGCGACGGATCTTCAGCGAGCGAGCTGATACGGACGACGAAGCGAGGACGAACCACCGTAGAGGATCGCGTGGATACCGCTGGAGGCCGGACGCTTGTGCGGCTCATGGCATCGCCTCAACGGAAGCGGATTCGAATCCGCGCACGGTAATCAGATTTCGACCCGTTTTTCGGTTTGCGTTTTTCGTTTCGAATCGGATCAGTGGGCATCAGGCGAGATTTATTTTATTCGTCGTTTCCGCTGCGTTCTTCGCGTCCCGCCCGGATCCCAACAGTGGTATCAAAGCCAGGTTCCGCTCTGATCCGCTTCGGAACGATTAAATTAAGGTTCTAAAATTATTTCCATGCTTGAATCGTTTTTCTTATTCTCACGAAAGTTGTTCATCGGATGAGCAAATTATACTTGGATTAATTTTCTGTGAAGAAAAACGGTGTATATTTTGGGGTTTGCGTATATTTTTTCATGGTGACGAAGAACATGCCTTCATGGTTTGGAAAGTTTTTTCTTTGGTGTTTGGACACCACGATTGTGAAGACCTTTAGGACCGGCCATGTCTGCAAGTCCCATGAAGTCTACTGTAGTCACCGGTGACCGGCGGCGTTGCCTCTCTCTCTGTGAATTTCAAATGTTGGAAGGAGAAAGGGGGCATTATATCGGTGATAATAGGGGTCGTCAGAGCCTCCGCCAGTGCTCGCATCGTCGGCCAACCTCACCGACAGCATCTCAAGCACTGGGGTGGGCTGGCGGGGCCGCCCTAGCTCCCCTTTCTCGGCGTCAGAGAAGAAGCCAGGCATATAAAAGGGGTGAAACCAGTTCCGGACCGACGGTTTTAAGGGGTTTCCTGGCGATTGGGATCGCCGTCCGATCATCGTCGGAGTTGGGGATGCTAAAGGGGCCAACCCCTTGCCGCCCTAGCCGCCGGCTCCGACGGCGGCGCCACCCCAAACACCACCCTAAAACCTGCAACTGCATAAACCCTAGATGAGGGGAGGGGGGGGGGGGGGGGGGGGGGGCGCCGGCCGAACCAGGCGCTGGACCGGCCGGTCCCGAGCGCTCCCTCCAGGAGCCCTAAACCGAGCGAGCGGAGGCGGTCGAGCCGGGGCGGCTCCGTGCTAGAAGGCCAGACCAGGTTCGCTCCTGGTCCGAGCCAGACCTGGCTCTACCCAGGTCTGGGCCCAGGCCCACCAGGCCCTAATGGGCCATGCCCGTTTGACTCCAAGCGCATTTAACCCTAATTCGAAATCTAATTTACCCCTTATTGCAAGTTCTTAACCCTCTTTAACATGAAATTGAATGATGAATCTTATTTAAAATTTGTTTTATATATTGATTCATCATTTTAAGTTATTATGGGGTGATTATTAAAGATGTGATCTTATTCTGGGGTTTATTAAGATATGATCTTAATATGTAATTGTTTTTAACTAAATAAGATAGGATCTTATTTATTAACTGATTTTAATTAAAAATTAAAGGAGTTATAATTAAGATATGATCTTAATTGTAAATAACTTTTAATTAGTTGTTTAAAGGGGTTTGTATTTAAGATATGATCTTAAATATAATTAACAAATGTTGTTCTTTATTTAAAATGGGATCTTAATTAATTATTAACAATTGTTGTTATTAATAATTAAGATAATGTTTTTAATCTTAATTAACAAGTGTTGTTAATTTGTTTTTAAGATTTGATTAACAAGAGTTGTTATTTGATTATTAAGTAGTGACTTAAACTTTAATTATCAAATGTTGTTAATTAATCTTAGTCAACTGATTAGATTATTTTAATTTCTTAGTAATTGTTGTTATGAAATTAAATATATGATTAAGGGACTTTTAATAAAAAATTTTAAGTGATTTATTAACTCTTAATAATAGTTATTAAAGAGTTAATTATTTCTTGAGAATTAACCTTAATAAAAGTTATTGAGGGTTAATCAAAGCTTACTAATAGTTATTAAGCTAATTAATATTCTCAAAGATCTCTTAATTAAAATTTGAAGATCTAATCTACTTAATAATTAATCTTTTAATAAAAGTTATTAAGATATTATATTAAGTCTAAACTGTTAGACTATATTAATTAGAAATGTTCTAATTATTATTTCTTAATAATTGTTATTGAGAAATATGTTTTAAATAAAAGGGGTCTTAACAAGGAGTTGTTAAGGGATTAAAATAGGAATTAAAAATTCTTTTATAAGTATTATTTAAGAATTTTTAATTCTATCTAAATGTTAGATTGTTTCGCATTAATAATTGTTATTAATGTGATTAATCCAAGTGTTAGATTAATTAATTTAAAATTGTTCTAAATTTTGCATGGAATATTTTAGAATTTTAATTTTAGCTTTGTTTGCACATGTTGATGTGTTTGATGTTTTAAATTAGATTTATTTCATGTTAGAAAATAAGATTTTCGAAAATTCAAATTATCCAATTTTGAATGGTACCCAGATTTTAAGAAAGCCAAAATTATTATAATTTCAAAATTTTAGCCTTCATATGATGTGCTTTATCATGTGTGGATGGTTAAAATTTGTGGTGGTCATAGACATGCACTTAGTTAAATTTTATATCATGTGATGGTGTGTGATTATGTGGATTGTTATGGGATGTGATGTACATTAATTAAGTGTTAATTAATGAGGCCTACGTGTCTCCCTCTCTTTCTCATTCCATTGTAATTCTATCTCCCTCTGTCATTGTACTCGGCCATAAGGCTTTCTCTTACAATTTATTTGTATTTGAAATTGTTTCAAAAAATAAATATTATTTGTATTTGATCGTGTCGGCCGAGGAGAGGCGAGGATGATCCACAAATGCAACCAGGAAGGCGACAGGAGATGAGATCACTATTGGCTATGTGTTTGCATGTTTAGATTATATAAATGTTATATAGTTTTGGTGATTAATTGTATGGCTCCAGTTAATCACCGTGCTGTCCATGACTACATAATGAACATGTATGGATGATGCATACTTTTAGTTATTGATTAAGAATCGATTGCTAATATCTAGGTATAGTTAAATATATTCGATATTTTTATAAACTATCATCTAGGATGGGACCAACTTAATATAAACAAAACCTTCAATGTAAAGTCTAAGCCGGAGCGCGAGTTATTGAGAATGTACCGCGTGGCTCTCCATCAATATAGTTCTTAGAACTTGATTTAGTGATGGCAGTTTCTATGTGTTTACCCGAGATTTGCCACCATCTAATGAAAGGACTATTAACTATGGCATAATGATGCCTTGAGATTGGAATAGAGGAACGGTGTAGCTATCCTCGCGTTTATCCGGGAGCTGCATTCTTACTCTACTCTGTCACGTATTGATGGTAAAGCTTAGACTAGGGATAATGGTCTACTGTGTTTACCCGGGACCATTAAATACCTGGGAGTCGAAATAAGATCGGATATTGCAAGGAGTTGCAATTACCATGAGATGGTTGCTCTAAGATAATAGTATGATACTATGTGTTTACCCGAGGTCATACTGTGATTCTTGGAGATTCTGATCCTCACTAGGAGACCGTTGGAGTCTCCCGTTCTGTATACCTGAAGGTTATACAGTCCGTCGAAAAATAGTGAAAAATAATTCAAGATAAAAGACCATAATTGAATTATAAGAACTATCTGCTTAAATCACGTTATTTCCTTCGATCAGTAATATGTCGTCTATTCGAGATTTTGGCATGTTGGATGCCAATATTTCTCATACTCAGACTGACTAGAAAACTCTAAAGAATGTCTTTAGGGCAGAGTGAAAGTCACTATCCTAATCAGGTATCATGAATCCTCTTACTTGGATGGATCAAGGTGAAGAGGTACTCATGATATGCCTTTTTGAAAGGCTTAATCATTGTCATGAAATCTCTTATTTAGATAGACCAAGATGAAGAGATATTTATGATGTGCCTTTGAGAAAGGCAAGTGGTAAGATTTTAAACGATCGAATCCACACCTGAAAAATGATAAAGGAAAGTCAGCTGAGATAGAGAAATAGCAGTTCTCCCACTGCAACCAATATAAGGATACTGGTAAAGGTAAAATGAATATCGAATTTGAAAGAAGTTTCATATATTCTTATTATCAACTTTTGTATGTCTATTGGAGAATTAGCGTATCCAATATGAGATATTGGAAATGATTCTCAGAACTACGATAGTGTGCAAACTTAGACAAGTAAAAGGAAATCGAGAAGATACAAATGTTGAGTTAGACTTAGCAATTGTTCATGATATTCATAAGTTGCTGTCTGACAGTAAATCTTTGTATATCTATAGGAGTCTAATATGAAACTAAATAATTGTTATTTAGTTGCCTAAGATATCAAGAATTATAAAAGTGAATAATGTTGACTGAGAAGGAACAATAATTGTTCAAATCAGTCAATGCACTATAAATTCTTGAAGTGACATTTCATGTAATAAATGTTCACAAGTCTCCTATAGAAATGAACTGTGTGAATCCTGATTATCTATGGTATTGTACACAAGATTGTACAATGAGAAATTATTGATGCTGATGCATATTGATGTAAACAGCTTAAAGGCCAAAGATAATCATTACTATTGACTTACCTTATAGTTTACTCTTGGAATGATTCGACTGTATGTACTTACTGAAGTACAAGACGAATGCATCTGAAAGATTAAGGTATAAGATCAATATCAAGAATTAGAATTTTTGATTTGATCAAAGAAACTAATACTTAGGTATATGATTCACATAAATCATTAAGAGGATAATTATATCCTCGCTCGATTGATTCTCATTGTATATCGTAGTAATTTGATAGAATGAGGAATTACACCTTATTAAGATATGGTGCAATACATAATAAGATTTGCCTAATTATTATCCTTGTGAACATGAGTATGAACATTAGATGTCCATACTTTACAGATAGTTCCAAATAAGTCAATGTGTGTCCATATAAGATATAGAAACCAAATAATTCATATGAGATGTGAATTATGAACAAACCTATTTTTAAAGTCAGGTATTACTGTGATGTGAATTTGTGAATGTCTAAGGACTTTGGACACTACAGTTATTGGCCAGGCGATAATGAAATAATTGTCGTCCTGAAAGCTGTCTTCTGTGAAGAGGAATATTTCCTCAAAGAAGAAAGTGAGAGCTGATAAAACTAGAAGATGTTCTAGATTCACAAGCTAACATAAGATTATTAGATTATCTTTAGTTGTTTGGAACCACTTATGACACACATCAGAGAGCTTCATAGATTTTTTGAGATTCTCTCAATGACTAGAAGGATATGTTTGACATATCAAATTTAGCAAGATGAGAGGAGCTGGTGGATGGAGGTGCACGAGCTTACTGGAGGAAGCAGCTGGATGGTGTGTGGAGGGATTGCTTCACCGGGCTGCGTGCAGGTTGATGCTTGTTGGCGTGGATGCTGCGCTGGTGTGCGTGGCAATACGTAGGAGCTGGTGGAGCCGCTGGAGCTGCAGGAGCTGCTGCTGGCAGGATCTTAATAGCTGCTGCATGGAGAAGTTGAAGGAGGCCGTGAAGCTGCTGGCTTCACCAACGTGGGATGCAGGCCGGCTGCTACTGGGAGGTGCTGGAGGCCGGCATGCATGCGCATGGACGAGGAGGACGCTGGCAGGCTCGTACAGGCTTCAACGGGTTCTGGTTGGTGGGGGCTTCACCGCATGCAGGAGGAGAGAGTCGGGATGCTCACAGTCGGCGCGTGGAGCTGCTGCTGGTGCGCCGGTGGAGCAGGTGGAGGAACGTGCCTGCATGCATGCAGGCGTGCATGGGCTACGCAGGTGCTGGAGGGTGGTGAACGCAGCCGCTGCAGGTGCTGTGAAGCTTCAAACTTGCTGGAGTTTTGATGGAGCTGGACGTGGAGAGCTAGCTAGTTCATGCAGGGGCCATGAAGGAGGTTGTTGCTGGCAGGTGGATGCCCGCGCATGCATGCTCGTGGAAGGTAGGAGGAGGCCGCTGGAGCGTTGCCGGCGCGTGCACGGAGGGGACTGGCTTCAGCCGGCTGCTGGGGAGAGGTTGCGAAGAGTAGAAGAGAGAGGGAGAGTCGGCTGTGGAGGGAGAAAGAATAAGGGAGAGAGGGAAGAACTGGAGAGAGAGATCTTTGGAGGGAGAGAACGAGGGAGAACCGGAGAGAGGGAGAGAGGTTTCCAGAAAAGGAGAGGAAGAGAAAGAACAGAGGGAGAGCTGCGGAGGGACCGAGAGAGAGACCAGAGGGAGAGCTGCGGAGGGAGAAGGAACAGAAGAGAGAGAGAACAGGAATTCGGAAGGTTCAAGGCTGCTGGGGAAGAAATTGGAGAAGGAGAGGGAGAGAAAGAAAGAGAGAGCTGCGTGGGAGAAAGAGAGAGAAGGAGGAGCTGTGGAAGAGGAGAGAGAGGTTCGGAATTAGCTGAGGGGAGGAGTGGTTAATATAGAGAGGAAGAGAGGCGTGGGAAAGAGGAAGGAAGGTGTGCAACGGGAAAGAGGGAAAGACAGAGAAAAGGAAACAGAGAGGAGAGAAGGAAACAGAGAGGATGGATTTGGGAAGGAAACTTTTAAAGAGAAGGGAAGGCAGGTATTTTAAAAAAAAGGAAAGTGGGCTTTAGGAAGGCGGCTAGTCCTTCTTGGCCATGGAATTAGGGCAACACTAGGGCCTCAAATGACGTTTTTACCCCTACTTTAATCTTTTGGACAAAATAACGTCGAATTTATCGAAATTCGAACCCTAGACCTCTCCCAAATTTTCGAAAACTCCACCAGCTGCACTGCATCATCGGCATGTCCTGTTCACATAAAATAAATATAAATTAGCACATTATCATAAAAATATCATTATATTTATTTAATTTGTCTCGGTTTTATCGAAAAACCGCAAATGCGCTATATTCCATTAATCACATGAAATGACGATGTTTTTAAGTCAGAATTTGACGAATTTGGTACCGTTGGACTTGGTACACAATTATCTATCATTTCATGCTATTTTACAGATAAAAACATGAGTGTGATGCATATGATTGCCCTTAAATGATCAATTTAACACTTTATCACACCCCGCAACTTACTCATTGCTAGTCCCTTAGCAATGCAAATAAGGAAAACTTAGGACAAACAATGAATTAACATGCTTTATTTGTAGTATCTTTCACAACCAATTTAAGTGGTAGCCGGTTGGTTAAGCTAAAGTTTTTCATATCCCACAATATTTTGATTCACGACAGGTGATTGTACATGAAAATTGGCACGCTTAGAACTCGTTTCCGACCTTTCTGGTATATTCTTGCCTTTACTACCTTTTAGATAAGACTATCTGGGGAGGAGAAGAGAATAAAAGATTTCTCGATCAGTCAGTGAGGACCGTTTTTCAGTTCCCGTCCCATCTCAGCACTTTTCACGACTTGGTCATGTTTTTGTTACGATGGACTTTTTAGCGTGGCGTTTTCTTTCATTTCATTGTACTTTTGCTTTTGAGAGTGCATACTTTTTGCCACTCTCTTTGAATTGCCTGAGGGGAGGTGCGTACTTTTTGCCACCTACCTTCCTTTAGCTCTTTTAACGCCTTCTATCGCCTTTAGTGTTTACAGCTGTCCATTTTTAAATGACCGCCTCTTTTAGAGTGCTGAGTGGGATAGTCCCCTATTACGAATCCTACACATTCCTTTCGTTCAACCCAAAAAAAAAATAAGAATAAGTAGTCTTATCCTTAAGGTTAATTCCAGCAATTCTATACTTTTAAGATCTTTCATTTATTCTAAGTTGCCGTGTGTGTGTAAAAATTATCCTGCCATGGATTTTTATGAAGTGGGATATTTAAACTTTGAAGGTTCTTTAACCAATGTGACAATCAAAAAACTGATTTGTTTAAGATTTACTTAATGAAACATGATTTTTCATGCAATTTTCATAGGGTGTGAAAAGAAGTTTTTGAAAGAAATTTTTAAAAATTTGACCATTTTTCAGTGAAAGATATCAGTTTTCTTCAAAAGATTTCCAATAAATGCATATCAAATTGATTGTCCCACCCCCCAACTTGATTAACATTGTCCTCAATGGTATAAAAGATATGAAAAACATGTCAGCCAGAAGAGAATTGTGAAGGAGAGAAACAACCTGTGATGACGAGGATGAGACATACCCAAGGCGACTGCTGCTCAGGGACCTAAAAATGAAAAGAAATACAAAAACTAAAGTAAAAGATTGGGTTGCCTCCCAACAAGCGCTAAGTTTATCGTCTTCAGCCAGACGGAATGTGCACACTATCCAATGCCTACTAGCACAAATTTCAGTGTATGCATTTTGAAGTTTGTTGGTTGGAGTGCACTCAGCATTGCATGTAGCTAATGATTCAGAGTGTTATCATTGAGGTTCCAGAGAAAATAATTTTTCAACATGGTCAATGGGATATTGGTTCTACTAGATTCATAGGCCATGTCGACCATGTACCCCACTTCTTTTCCTTGACTAAATTGAAGGACTTGATCCTCGATAAAAAGATCAAAAGTTCCCAAAATGATGGGCCATTGATTCAATGTAGGGAATGATCCAATGTCGAAGATTGGGAAATCAGCAAATATGTGGCTCCTATCCACCTGAATAAGAGTATCTTGGATCATGTCATGTGGCTGCTTAATGAAATGATCAATTGACTGCAAAGCAACCGATGTGCACTGTAATTTGTGGATTCCAAATTTCTCAAAGATAGAGACTCAGAACAGGTTCAGTTTGGCCTCAAATTTCAATAAAATCCAGTAAAGATTGATGTTATCGATATTGTAAGAATTGAGTTGGGCAACACAGTGAGTTTCTTTGAGAAAATGGTTGTTGATGTGGACTTGGCCCAATAATTCCATCACCTCCTTGAGTCGGGCCAGCTTTTGGAGGCTATTGGGCTTAGATTCTCTAAGATTCGGGAAACGGATCATAGGTAGGTGAATATCTGGGCTCTCACTAGAATCCTTCTCGTCTCCTTCATCTCCCTCCAACTGACCCTCAATAGGCTCTTCTTGATGATTAGCTAAGTCTATGGCTTCAGTTTTCTCTTGATGCAATTCTTCAAAATTATTCACTTTCTGATCCATTAGGAAGAGGAAATATTCAAGATCTGGACCATCATGTGTATTTAATTCCTCTGTGGGAAATAGAAAGTGTTCAAAGTCCAGATCAATATCCAGCAAATCACTCATTTCTCCTTCTCTTTTTTCCTTCAAGCTCTCCTCAAGAGAGATAGGTGTGATCGTGACTTCACTTTGCTGGTCAGTCTGAGGGTTTTCCATCTTCTCTCTATCCACCGGGTATATATCTTCTAGAATATCCACTTTCTCTATTGGGAAGAAAAAATATTCGAGGTTCGGACTAGCATGCATATTGACTTCCACTGTGGGGAATATGAAGTGTTCAAAATCCGGATTAACCTCTAAAAGATCACTCACTTCCCCTTCTCCTTTTCTATCACTTAAGCTTTCCTCAGGACAGACATGTATGATCATGGATGCATCTTGTTGACCAGTCTCATGATTTTTCATAGATTGATTCATGCTAGCATTCCCTATTCTCACCTGATACCACTCCTTAGGATTCTCTCCATTTTCAAGATCAGGCATGATGTGACTATTTCCTGGTTGAGCGATTTCAAGTTGAATTTGTGAGTTGATTTGTTGGTCAAAATCAGGTGAAAAAGATTGCAGATTTTCAATGGGCTTGCTAAGCACTTCTTCTAAATCCATCCTTAGATTAGTTTCAATCAAACAGTCAACTAGGGCCTGCATTCTACCAATGGTTTGTTGTGGGCCAAGACTATTTGTTCAAGTTGCATGAATTGATCATCTTGAGAATGCGGATAACTGGACTGATAATCAGACTGCGAAGAATAAGAATATGTCGAATAATTTGATTGGAAGCAAGGTGGACAAGAGCTTGTGGACAATGGATAATCGGAGTGTCCATGATTGTGGGCTAAACCACTAGAGTAGACTTGGAATTGGGGCCAATCCAAGAAGTCTTGGATAGCTAGACTTGGAGCTTAGGCCTGGTGAGGTGGAAATTGAAGAGCATGTGGGGTATCATAATGGTCCTGATTGGCCCAAATGGGGCATCTCTCTTGATAGGTATATGATTGTGTGGGATATAAGGACAGTTCTGGGCCCAAAGCTAGAAATTGATCAATTGTGTGGGCCAAGTTGTCTAGCTTAGCTAATCTGTGAGCCAAATCCATATTAGGTGGTGGAGGGAAAAGTGTGATGGTATTAAGACATGGGCCAAGAAATTGGTTCATTTGAGTCCACTCCATGCTGAAAATCTTTTTATTTTTATTTTTTTTTATTAATGATGCAACCAAGTTATCACACAATTATTCCTAAGACAACTATAGTTAAACTAGCCTACATGATGTGTTTCTCACAAATTAATCTAGGTTTAATTCAAGTCCACCCTCACAATTATCAATCGGTCAGGTAAGAGGTGGGGTGGTGGGAGGCTCCCTCAACTTTCGTAGGGACCTAATTAAAGAACCACCGACCCACTTAGGCGTTTGCCATTGGACCTCTAGCCTTAGACACCTGTCTCCAAAAGTGATAGTGGGCTCAAGGTAGACCCAAATCTCATTGTGAACCCTAAATTGAATTCCTACTCACTTTTAATGGGCTTGGGTTAGTGAAAGAGTGCAAGGGATGGTTGTTTTTGGGCCAAGGAAGGGTAGTCAAATCCCCACCTTATTTTGTTAATGGACTTGCCCTTAAGATATTTTTATGTGAAGTGCACAACCAATTCAAACAAGGGGTTCTATGCAATCATGTAAATGCATGAACATGGTATTTAAGGAACCTTCCCCGGCGCCAGCGGTGGCCAGCCGGCGACACCCTCGCTGCCGGTAACCCCCATTTGCTGCAGTTCATGCCATAACACCGTGTTCTTCCTCCTTTTTTTTTCATTTTCCAACTCTTGGAAAATTAGAGAAAGGGGGGCGTCACCGCCGGCCACCACCACCCCTGTAGGGGCCGGTGAGGTTGCCACCCACCGCCGGTCACACCGGCAACGATGAGGACGGCCGATGGTGGTCTAAAAAACCCCATTAGAAATCCTTTGAAGCCACTCTTCATCGACATGAAGAACAAAATGAAAAATCCCAATAAAATTGATTTTATCCATAGAAAAAAAAAACTAATTTTTAACATTCATCATATGAACTATTTCTCAAAGAATATCAAATCATTGCATGGAAATTAATTTTAGAACATTAATTTTATCGTTCCGAAGCGGATCAGAGCGGAACCTGGCTCTGATACCACTGTTTGGATCCGGGCGGGGCGCGACGAACGCAGCGGAAGCAAAAACGAAATCCCGTCCAATGCCCGCTGATCCGTTTCAAAACGAAAAACGGAAATAAAAAACAGGTTGTGATCTCATCACCTTGCGCGGATTCGAATCTACGACCGGTTCGGTTCGATCAAGGCGATGCCGCTAGCCGCACAAGCGTCTGGCCTCCAACGTTATCCACGAGATCCTCCGCGGTGGTTCATCCTTGATCCCTCGTCCAGATCAGTGCACTCACTGAAGAATCCTCGTCTCAACGATGTTTGGATCATCATGATAGGAATTTCTGACTCTCGGGAAATGCGCACAGCGGAGACGAGAAGTCTCCCGGTGCTTCGAACGGGGCGCCCAGAGGAGGATGAGAGAGAGAGGGGGGACGGCCAGCCTTGAGAGTTCTTGGAGCTTGGCTCAGGGTTTCTCAACAGCATGTATATATATTCAGTCAATGCAACTTTTCATAAAAGTCCCCGAGTTAATATAATTCCCTTTTAAGTACCATCGACTGAGAATTATTTTGCGTGTGACCCTCTAGGCCCATTAACTAGTCTGGTTTTCAACCCGTGAAGCCCAATAACATTTTATTGACTTACTGTAATTAATTAAAATATGATATTTAATTAATTACTTAATCGAATTAACATCTCATGTAAATTCGACCGGACTTCCGATCAAGTTGGGTGCCAAACAACACATCATGATCCGGAAAGGCAATGGGGTTCAGCAACCCACTCATGGAACCTGTCCGTACACAGCTACCGCGTGGCTATAATCTTTCGTTCGTACAATGCTCTCGAGTTAACCTAGGTATGGTTAACTGTCAAACCCCAGATGGTCAACTCACTTGAATCAGACTCCGTTGTACAATATTAGAAAACACCTTTTCTGATATTGTGTCTGCTCTGGTCAGAGACTCCTGCGGATCTATTCTAAGGCATTCTCTCTCCAGATACCTGAGAGCGAACGATCCTTTATTAAAACACACAATCACCTTCGAAGGTCTTCCACTATACCCGATCCTTGACTATTAGAAATCCCGTGAATAGGGATTCGTAAGCCAAGGTCAAAGCCAAGAAGTCCACAAACAAGGTGTCTTTGGTATCTCAAGTCCAAAGACCAACCATGCTATTGTGACGATGAATCATGCCAGTTGATAGTCAAGTAAATTACCATTGGGCGATTCATGTCGGATTAATTTAGTGAACTCATTCCCCAATGAGCACTTACAGGTTCACCATTGTGTCTCCACACAAATGACTAACTAGATCAGTCACCCTCATCAATGAATTAGAATAACTTGTACTAGTCTTACCGGATGTTTGATGTCTTTCTTAAACATCCTACGACTAGAAACAAATCAGAATATGTGTTTATAAGTCATCAGTCTCATCATTATGATCTCATCATAATCTGATGATTATTGCACATATTTATGGACTTCATTATGCGCGATAATAAATACGCCAATCTACATAATGATTTAGATGCCATTAATTAGCGAATTAGATTGTAATAGGTGCCTCATGATTGGCTCTGAGGACACCTAGATCCATCAGAATACCTTCTCCATGAGGACAGTAGGAGTAAAATAGTACTGGAAGAAGTTCCAGATCACCAAACAGCTGCAATATCATCAGATGAGCTATCAGTTCCTGAATCTGTTCAGATACATATAGATAAGCCTCACAGATCTAGTAGAGTTTCTAGACTACTCGAACGATATGTGGAACATATCGCTGAAGGAGAATCTAAGGTAGAATATAATGAGGATGATGATCCTAAAACCTACCAAGAGGCCACAGAAGGCCTAAAAGCCGGGAAATGGTTAGAAGCCATGAATTCTGAAATCTAGCATGTACACTAACCAAGTTTGGAACTTGAAGGACTTATCCGAAGGTATTGTACCTATCAGGTACAAGTGAATCTTTAAAAGAAAGATCAGTACTGATGGACAGATTGACACTTATGAGATAAGGTTGATGGCAAAGGGATATCCTCAAAGAAAAGAAATTAACTATGATGAGACTTTCTTACCAATTGTCATGATAAAGTCGATCAGAGTTCTACTCACTATAGCTACACACTTCAACTTCGAGATCTGGCAGATAGATGTTAAGACTTCCTTCCTCAACGGTAACCTTAAGGAAGAGGTATATATGATACAATCAGAAGGTTTCACATTCAAAGAGTTTTCAGATAGAGTGTACAAGCTTCAGAGTCTATTTATGGACTAAAACAAGCTTCCCAAAGTTGGAACATAAGATTTGATGAGACTGTCAAGTCTTATGACTTCGTTAAGAATGAAGATAAGCCTTGTGTGTACAAGAAGACCAGTAGAAGTGCAGTCACCTTCTTAGTTCTTTACATAGATGACATACTACTCATTGGGAATGATGTAACTATGATGTCATCGGTTAATATCTGACTGTCGAAAGACTTCTCAATGAAGGATTTGGGAAAAGGATCCTGTATATTGGGAATACGGATCTATAGAGATAGATAAAAGAAGATGCTCCGAATGACCCAATCCTTGTACATAGATACTATTGTCAAAAGGATTGGCATAGAAAATTCTAAGAAAGGTATCATATCGATCAGACATTCATGGATAGAGTATCCTATGCCTCTGCCATAGGATTTATCATGTATGCCATACTATGTACACGGCCTGATGTGGCATATGCTCTAAGTGTTACGAGTAGATTTCAGATTGATCTAGGTAAAGAGCATTGGAAGGCAGTGAAATGTATCCTTTGGTACTTGAGAAGAACTAAGGATATGTTTCTTGTCTATGGAGGAGGTGACTTGAAACTGCGAGGTTTTGCTAACTTGAGTTTTCAGTCAAATCCAAATGATGGCAAATCTACATCTAGATTTGTGTTTATTTTGAACTGAGGCGTAGTGCACTAGAAGAGCTCTAAGTAAGAAATCACTGCAGATTCGATGACTGAAGTTGAGTACATCGCTATAGCTGAAGCCTCCAAGGAAGCAATGTGGTTGAAGAAACTTATCACCGACCTCGACGTAGTTCTCAACATCTCTGAACTTGTTCTGCTGTTGTGCGACAACAATGGAGTCATTGCACAAGCGAAAGAGCCGCGGTCTCATCAGAAATTGAAGCATATTTAGAGATGCTACCATTTTATCAGACAGATAATTTCCAGAAGAGATGTAGTGGTCGAAAGAGTTTCATCAACCGATAATGTAGTAGATCCTCTGACAAAGCCTTTGCCTCAAATTGTATTTGAGCGTCACCTAGAGTCTATAGATTTAGTGCATAAAGGTGATTGACAGTCCAAGTGGGAGATTGTTAATCTTAGATGACCTATAAGCCAATCTCACTATGTAAATCTCGTTCATTTATTAAATAAAGTGGCATTATTTCATTATGAATAATTCGTTTTAATTATCGTCTCATAATGAAGTCCATGAATATGTACGATGGTGATCAGATTATGATGAGATCATACTAATAAGACTGATCACTTAAACAAACATATTCTTAATTGTTCATAGTCAAAGGATATCCAAGAAGGACATCGAATATCTGGTTAGACTAGTACAAATTACTCATACTCATACGATGAGGGTGACTGATCTCATAGTCACTTATGTGGAGACACTAAGGTGAATATGTTAGTACTTATTAGAGAATGAGTTCACTGAACTGATCCGACTGAATCGCTGGATGGTATAGTACCTCACTGTCAACCAGCTTGATTCTATTGTCACAGTTGCATGGATGGTCCTCAGACCTGAGACTGTAAGGACACCTTGTTGGTAGACTTCTGTGCTTTGACCTCGGTTTACGAATCTCTATTCACGGGATTCTAAACAGCCAAGGATCGGATACAGTAGAATACCGTCGAAGGGAATTGAGTGTCAATAAGGAATCATTCGCTCTCGGTACTTAGTGAGAGAATTCTCTAAGAAGGATGTGCAGGAGTCCCTGACCAGGGCAGACGATAATATCGGAAAAGGAGTTTTCGGATATTATACGGCAGCATCCGATCTAAGTGAGTCGACCGGTTAGGGTTTGACGGTACACCATACGCTGAGTTGACTCGAGAGCATTGTGCAAATGAAGGATTATATCCGCGCGGTAACTGTTGACTGGAAGGTTCTAAAAGTGGGTTGCTTAACTCCAATATCTTTTGGGTCACGCAGTGTTGCTTGGCACCCAACGTGATCGGAGACCCGACAGAATTCAATGTACGACATTGATTCGGTCAATTAATTAATTAATATGAGTTATTAATTGATTAATTAAGTTAGTGAAGAGTTACTCGGCTTCTTGGGCTATTAACCGGACTGGTAATTGGGCCTAGAGGGTCACATACAAAAGATTCTTAAGACGATGGATTGAAGGTAGATTTTATATTAAATCGGGAGTTTTAATGAAAAACTGCACGGTTAATATAAAATGTAACGAATGGGCTGAGCAGGCTAGGCTGCTGCTCAACCCTAATCGTCCCCTCCTCTCTCCCTCTCTCTCTCTGGCGCCCTGACTCTCTCTCCTCTCTGGAGACTACATCACCGTCTTCTCTAACTCTCGTCCGAAAGGAATTCGACTGCGCGTTGCGACGGTCATTGAGGCGAACGGCGCATCGCTTGTGGGCTGCAAGAAATGAGGAACGTGAAGAAATCTACTGCGAGAAGGATTGCGTAGACTTTGCTAGAGGCCGAGCATCTGTGCAGCTGGCGGTGTCACACTGATGGAACCATTTGGACGCGGATTTGAATCCACACACGGTAATGTTCGATTACCCAGTTAATCGATTTTGGTTTATTCGAAACGGGAACGGATCGCAAATTTTATAATATTTAATTTTTGCTGCATTTGCGAATCGGAAAAACACAAGAACCCAACAGTGGGTAGATATGTAAGGACTGAGATTTCAAATTTATTTATCGAGTCGATTTCGATGCTGGATCCCTTGATTTGGATTTTTGGGAGCTGGGTGCATGGATTCTTAACTGCGTTGAGCTAGTTCGACGCATTTCTGCAAGGCGTCGGCTATGGGCGATGCGATTTAGAGATTATACATGTGTGACGTATGGTCGAACATCGGGGCGTTTGTGTATAGCCTCGATTTTATCATCTGAACGGCATCGCTCATGGTCGACGTGATTCAGACGTCTACTAGTGTACGATCCCCGTCTTGTCGTCTGAACGGCGTCATTCCGGGACGACGCGATCTAGTTCAGTCGGAGTTGACACCCCGAGCCACCCCTCCTTTCACCCTCCTTTCTCTCATTCTCTCCTTCTCACTCTCTCTTTTCCCTCCACTCCAATTCCTCTTCCTCTTCCCTCCACTCCATTTCCCCTCTACCACTTCCACTACCATCTCCACCGTGGCTTCTTCGCTCTCCAGATGGCAGACGACGTTTCGATGGAGTGACGCCGTCTATAGTAGTGCCGGCGGCAATTTGCGGTGTAGGAGTTCGGAGTTCAAATAACCATTGAGGTGACGATCCTCGTGCGTGTTTCAATTGATTTAACCCATAATTTTCCGCTTTAGAGCATACTATAGATGTGTGTGGATATTTTGAGTAGAAAATGAGCATGTCTTAAGGGAGATTTTGATTGAAATGGATATTTTTGAAAATGAGAGTAGTATGTTATTTTGGTTAATGGATTTCCCCCTATCTCTATTTGTGTGTTTTTCATTCGTTTTGAGGAAGAAAATCTTTTGTTGTGGCTCGGTGGAAACCGAAGGAGAACTCGATTTCAGACGTAAAACGCATCCATTCAGGGCGACGCGATTTATGAACTGTGTCAGCCTCAGTTGGCGCTATTCGCGGCCCATACCTCTGGAGTCTCGAGTACAGAGAGTGTGATAGAATGTTGAATGATGTCGACCATGATCGATGTGATTCAAGCCAATATCCCTAGGTCCCGAGGCCCAAGAGTGAAGAAAATTAATTATAAGGTGTTAAATGGCGTCAACCTCAGTCGACGCGATTCAAAGTAGAATCCCATAATTTTTGTATTTAACATGTGTAGTTATTATATATTATCTCAATTAAATTCTTGTATAGTGTTAGATGACCTGTTATATATATATTTAAAATCATATATTAGGGTGGAGATTTTCATGTACTGAGAGTCGCATTGTTTTTGTTTATGTGATCATAGATCTAAAATGATAGTTGTTAGCACTTGACACCTTTTGTCAGTGTGAGAGTGACAATATAATGCCTAGGCGGCGAGGGTCACCTAATGTGTCACAGGATAATAATTAGTACTGGTGTGGGAGTTGTACACTATGGAGTGTCACTCGTAGTTAAGAAGAAGTAGAACCATGTAGAGTTAGACAGATCGAAATAGTTAACGCGCTATCTGAGGAATTATTATTCCACCCTAACGGGTCGATATTTTTCTGATTGACTTGACAATTTCTTGTGTGGTGGATGTGTGATTTATTTATCATTTTACTTATAGATATCTTACCTATATATTTTTGTTGTGATGTGTGTGTGTGTGTGAGGTGAAGATCAAGAAATTCTTATTAAGTCTATTTTGATGTGATTCATTTCTTATGATTTCATATGAAAATTTCTGATCGACATAATAGTTGTAAGATCCCGTCTGAAATTACGTGTCAACACTCACCGTTCTAAAAAATGTCCCGATGAAATTGTAGGAGAATAACTAGTTGTTAAAAAAGATAAAACTTTTACTAACTGAACAGCTCAAGAGAAGTGAAAGGAAAGGACCATTGACAGCTCAGGCGGCGTGAAAGGACCGTCTTCTTGTCCTCGGACGATTAGAGCCACAGCATTGAGTGTCTGTGAATCCCGCAAGAATAAAACGAGCAACATCGGACGCATTGCGACTTGAGAAGTTGTGCGTCTCAAACACCCAATGGCCAATGTCAGTTCAATTTCTGCGGGCCTTCTTCCCGTCTCCACCACCGCAACCAGCGTAGCGACCGGCAACATGCTGCAGTCGACGGCTGCACTGCGAGGCAACACACGCTCGTGCTCCCGGCCGCTACGGGGCCAAGCCCTCCGCAGGCTTCGTTTGGGGCGACACGGTCCCCGGCAGCTCGAGCGGTCCGCCGCTGCGGGCGAGGGTGGCGAAGGGGACAGGCCGTGGCAGCACGGGCATGGCTGCTGGAGCGTTCGCGTTCGGGCCGCTGTGCCAGGCAAGGAGCGTGGGCGGCAGATACACGGCACCTGCGGTATGTTGTGCGGTTACCGGTAGAGGACTAGCTGGTCCGACCCGATTTCTTTATCACGTAAAAAAAGACGTGTTTTAACTTCGATTTATTATTATATAATTTTTCATTTGATTAGGATTATAGTTTCTAATATTAACTTTGGCATTAATATGTTTGACGTGTATAATATATAAATGAATAATACTTGAGTAGCAACTTGCTTCATCGCATGGGATAAAGCCATAAAAGGTAACTTTTGTAAGGTCGAGTTCATCATGTCTTACATGTTTATACAATTTCATCTTTGATCAGACAATTTGAAAAAATATTAAAAATAGAAAATCGAATCATAATGAACAATAAACAAATGGACTGTATCATCATGTCTTACATGTTTGTACAACTTAATTTTTGATCGGACAATCTGAAAAAATTTAAAAATAAAAAATCGAATCATAACGAACAATAAACAAATAGACTGTACGGATAGATCCTAATAAAATAAATTTAGTTTTTGACTTTTTGAAAATTTTTAGATCGTCCTCTATGAAATTAGCTCAATCACCTAAAGTTGACTCGAACATGGCTCAAACTCAATCAAGTTTCTAAACTCATTTTTTGAATTTAGCTCATTTAGATACTCAAAGAGTTTGAGCCAAGTTCCTTAGAAGGCTGCAAATAAATGCTTGAGTTCTAATTATCTAATTTGTTTCCTTTTTTATTAACAGAGATGAAATCCGCTAAAAATCATCCGTTAAGTTAATTGGAAATGAAAAATAGATATCCAATAGTTATTAGAGTCAGAAATAAAAATAGTTATTTCCGCATCGATCTTCTAATCCATTTTTATTTTAAAATATTATTTGTTTTTATATATTTTATTTTATGCATATGAAAAAGATAATATTTGTACTATTAGATGGGTCTTCTCATATCCAACGGTGACGATTAAAGTATCTCATGTGACAAAAGTAAGGTTGCGTAGTGTATGGTTTTTGCGGATTCATAATACATAGATTTAAAGTTTAGACCAATAGATAAAACAAGTTTCAAAATTTGAAGCTCATAGATCGAAAGGGATTTCATGTGTTTAGGTTTTTAAATTATTAGAAGAAAATTTGTCAAAAGTGAGCACTAATGGTGATCTAAAATAGTTTCTTATTATAGTGATGATAATAATGAAAATTGTTTACTTCTATCTCTATTTTCATTTCTGAATTAAAAGTGAAAACGGACGTGGAATCAAAAATACTAATTTTCATGTTCATTTTCATCATCAATAAATATTATAAGAAATGGAAGCAGAAGATGTCATTTCTATTTTTATCTCCTACTCGCTTGCAGTCCTTGATTCTAAGTTCAAAGAGTAATAGAATAAGGCCTTCTAAACATCAACCATTTCATATTATGGAGGCAGATCAAATGAGCCTTAGGGCACATTTAAGTTAGATGAGTCTGGGAGTCCCTCTTTTAAATTTACAATTTTAACTCCAAGCAATACTCAGAATGGGTTTAAATGTGAAGGGTAATTTTAATATAACAAGGATTTATGAAAAATCATGATCATAAATTTGTGTGGACGAATTTCTTTAACTAAAAAAAAAAGTGTATAGAGGGACACTTTTGTCTATTTATAAAGGGTGTGTGTTTAAAGATAACATGGTGAATTGCTAAGGTAAAATGATAATCAAATGAAAGTATATATTTTTTTATCAAATCATATTGGATAGTTTTTAGTAAATATAGATAAATGAGTAATTAGATTGAGGGTTATCTAAGTTAGATGAGTTTCAAAGCTCATTTGATATGCTTTGCTCTAAATTTATGTTTTTAACCCAAACTTATGGCAAAAAAGGATTTAAATATAAATGATACTTGTGATATAACATGAATTTTGTGACAATCCATAGTCGTAAATAGGTGTAGAGGAACTTAGAAAGAGAGTGCATGAGAGGGACATTTGGTCCAATGATAGAGGGTGTGTTGAAGACGAGATGATAAGAGTGAAAGGTAAAATGGTAATATGAATGAAAATATATATTTTTCTAGTCAAAAGTGTCTCAATATTTTTGGTTGAATATAGGTAAATTGGTAATTAATGGGGGATTTGAGACTCAGTCGATCTATTAACACAATTTAAAAGACATAGTCTAACAACACAGAGTATTGGAACACTACCAAATGAGTGATTGATTTTGATGGACATAAATCTATCTTTTATAGAATGTGAAAATGAATACCATTTAAGTACATGAAAAAAAAACTAAACAATAGTAAAGCCAATTATTTAAATGTCTTTAAAGAAGGGTACATGTTAAAATATGATTCTTATAGTCGAATAAAATTACATTATCTAGAATGAAAAATAACAAATATTTAAATAAATCAAAAACAAAGTGATAGGCTTATCAAGATAACCATCAAAAGTTAATTGTTTTCTTATACATCACAAGGAAAATATGTATGCAAAATGTTTTCAATAATAAATAAATTTTGACCATTGAAAATTCAAAAGCATTGCAATAATATACAAGTATAAAACTTCATAAATAAATTACTATTAGAATAACAATTACAAATTCATCGTTGCTCTATTTGATTTACCATATAAAATATTAAGAATACCAAACTTGTTCAAAGTGAATATTTTATGAAGAGTAATACTTACTGTACCGCATGCGGTGTAAAGAGGTTGAAGTGGATTGCAACACTTCACCTCATCCTACCATATGTCATGCTTACTTCTCTACTTTTTTCATTTTTTTAGGTGCAAAGAAAGAAAATGTGAAGCCCTCTGATAGTTTTTATTACTATCATTTCTCGTTCACTTTCATTTAAAAGAGATAATTGATTAATTCCCGTCATTTAAAAAGAGATAATCAATTCCTTTCCATTTAGTTTGGCGGCCTTCCAGTTTATCACTTCAAGTGTAGATCTATCATTGCTAAATTCGAAATTATTACTTCCAAGTACATTTTTATCACTTTCAAAATACATTTTTATTACTTTCTAACTATTTCAGTTTTATCACTTACTACTCAATTTTATCATTTCGTAATGTAGTTTTATCACTTTCTATGCAAACGTATCACTTCCAAAGTCTAACTTTGTTAGGTCTTACGTAATTTAGTTTTATCAGTTCCAACATAAATTTATCACTCTCAAACATACTTTTATCACTTCCTACGCAAAATTATCAGTTCAAAGTAAAAATTATCATTTCTGAGTATTTTATCACTTCCTATGCAAATAAAGTGATAAAATATTTAGAAATTATAATTTTTACTTGGAAGTGATAGGTTTGCATAAGAAGCGATAAAACTGCGTTACAAAGTGATAAAATTAAATAGCGAATAATAGAATTGAAACAATAAGAAAGTGACAAAAATTTACTTTACAAGTGATAGGTTTACATAGGTAGTGGTAAAATTGCATACGAAGTGATAAAATTGAATAGAAAGTAATTAAAATGAAATAATTAGGAAGTGATAAAAATGTACTTTGAAAGTGATAAAAATGTGTTTTAAAATGATATTTTCAAGTTAGAAAGTGATCAATCTATGCTACAAGTGATAAATTAGGAGGCGACCAAATTAAAATGGAAAGGAATCAATTATCTCTTTTTAAATGACGGAAATAAATTGATTACTTCTTTTAAATGATGGTATGCGAAAAAAGATAGCCATAAAAAGCTTTTCTTTTAAATCGATTACCTTTTCTTTTTCTCCACCCAAAAAATAAAAAAAAAATAGAGAAGTAAGTAAGACAGGTGGCGAGAGGAGGTGAAGTGTTACAATCCACCTCAGCCTCCCTACAGAACATGCGGTGTAATGAGTATTGCTCTTTTATGAATGTCGAAAGATTACATTGGTATATTTTAAGAGATCACCTTGTGACATTCTTTCGCACAACATTGGGATGTTTTTTAAATGTCACACACCATTGTCATTTTAATGGTTGCTGTTGTTGTTGTTATTCAAATGTAACAATTTTAAATTTGTAATGATTATCTAAATAATGTCTTATATGCAAGAAAATTCTAATCTTTTTTATCTTGTTTATATTACCGAAAAATTTATATAAAATTGAATTGGATAAAATAAGCAAAAGAATCAGTGTGAAGATATTAGGATCATACTTATGCAATGTTATAAGAGAAAATCTATTAATCCAAACTTGACTAAGAAATATCATTGTATACATTTTTCTATTTTTCTTATCCTTGGTATGAGAACAAAAGAATTGAACCAAAAGGTTCGAAAGTAAAAATCTAGAAAACTATAGAATAAAAGAAAAGAGATTACATAGAGAAAGAATGTATCAGAAATATAAATCTCAAGAGTTTCAAACTTAACAACTTCTTAAAAGCTTAATGAAACAATCACGAAAGAAAGTGGCAAAAAACAAAAGTTACAAAAGAAAAAATAAATCCAAGAGTCATGGAAATGGACAACATACTAAAAGTTTAATCAAAGAATCATGAAAGAATGATTTTTTATAAACTTGGCTAGAGTTCGTATATATCAACGACTCTTTAGGTGGTTATTTATTAAACACCTTTATGAATATTAATTTTAAATTCTATATGAACATTAATTCTACCAATAAATAAAATTCATATGTGCAAATATATAAATTGTATAACAATAAATCTGTAAACTATGTTGTAGAGGCATAGCATGAGGGACCTTAGTCTAACATTGGTCATTTAGAAGGCAACTTAATCCTTATAAAGAAGGTCTCCCATCTTTCTCCAAGTGAAGGCCCCTTTTCTAGCAAAATGACAGAACCTTGAGGCTAGCTCTATGTATTAAAGTAGACAATGCTCCTTGTTGGAGCGAGCCCATGGTTCCTTTCTTCAACATTGGGGCCATATGTGGGAACTCTAGTACATTTGCACATACTTGTCAACACACACAAAAAGACACGGCCACCCAAAATCCCCCATCCCGACTTAACAAAAAAAACATTGTCAAAAAATTTAAAATATTCAAACATGCCCAATTAGTTTGGTTTCACCCCTTGAAATATAATTTTTACCATTAGATCAAAAAAAGTAACCATAACCATCTAGTCAAATGCCTCATTGTTTGAACCTCAAAATTAAAATCCCTTTAAGACTAATCCAATTATTTTTTTATTTTTTGGCATTTTTTCACTATTTTTAGACATTAATTTTTGATGTGTCTTATTGGATGGTTAAGATTAATCATTAAGATTGGATGGTGAAAATTAAAGTCCCAAGGATGACAACAAACCTTAATGGACCTAGTTGAATATTTACAAATTATTGACGATTTTTATTTTTCTTAACATGGGGAAGGTGGGTTTTGAGAAGGGGTGCAACAAACTTAGGTGTGCCCAGGGTGCATTGAATCCTTTTCCTCTCTCTCTCTCTTTATATATATGTAGACCGACTATAATGAGCTTCGGATTCATCTAAATTAGATGAATCCTCCTTCGAAACTCTCTTTTATCCATTTAAAAAAATAAATAAAAATTATTAAAATATTTAAAATATCTAAATATCTTATCATAGGTTGGTTTCTATCCTTTGAGAAATAATTTTCTCCAGCAAATCAAAAAGCTCAATCCTAGCTGTTCAATTAAGTGCATCCTTCACTCGAGATCAAAGTTAAAATCTCAAGAGATGGGATTAACCCTAATGGTGAGTCTAATGAATTTTTTATTTATTGACTATTTTTTAAATATTTTTAGATATTATTTTTTGATATGTACTTGATCAGATGGTTCCGATTAATTTTTAAGATTAGATGATAAAAATTAAAGTCCTAGAGAAGAGAATACCCTTAAGAGGCCTATTTGAATATTTAAAATTATTTCTGATTTTTATTATTTTTTAAACATGGGGAGAAAGGATTTCAAGAGAGAGGGGGCTCATCTAAGATAGATGTACTATGGGGCTAATTTGATCCGTTCCATATATATATATATATATATAATGATTGTATAGAGATTTTATTGTATATATGCATCCTATAAGGGATTTTATGGATATATGAGATATTTAAGGAGTCATTTTCTAAAAACACTATTAAATATTTTTGCTTCTAGCATACAATTTGTTATTTAACGTTTTCATTTCAAGATACATTTGGATATAAAAAAGAGAAGAATTTGACAAGAGCTTAACACTGAGATACTCGTTTCGGAAACGTCGGAATCTAAGAAATCGGAAGATCGGACTATCATATGCATCCCTACTCTCTCTCTCTCTCATCATCTTGATTATTCTTGAAGTCTCGTACAAAGAAATTGTCTTGTCACATTGTCTAAATTATTCCGGATAGCTTTTGTCACTTGATTCGTCTTTGCCTTCCCTTTAAATATAGCCTTCTTAGGAATTTGTTGTTCTACTGCAGGGTCTTCGACTCTTGACGTAAGCACTGAAAGAGGAGCAAACGATGCCGTTCCAGTATGATCGCATGCTCTCATCTGCTTTTCTCCAACACTAGACCATTCTCTCTCTCTCTATATATATATATGGAAATGATTTAACGTGCTTTATGACACATCTAAGTTAGATATATTTACCTTTTTAAAATTTCAGTTCTTTCTTAGTAAAAAAATAAAAATAAAAATTTATAAAATGTTAAATAATCAAATACAGTCTTTAAAATTGATCTCATCTTTTGGAGTTTAATTTTCACCCTTCGAACCTGAAAATCAATCGACCCATCTGACCAGACATGTATAAAAAATTAATGTCTAAAAATATTAAAAAATAATTAAAAAAATAAAAAATGTCAAATGAGTCTTTAAAGTTGATCTCATCTCCTAAGGTTTTAATTTTGATCCAAATAATAATGCATTTGATTGGATAATTATGGTTAAATTTTTAATCGAACAGTAAAAATTTAATCCAAAGAAGTGGAAAGTCCGCGTTATACTATCTTCTATATATATATGGAAAATATTACAATTTACTGTCAGATCGACGTTTTGTCAGCTGGTAGCAGACTGTAACAAAAGTCGTCCGATTAGGATTGGATATAGGGCTGTCAATGGAAATCCGGTTATCCGGTCGTTTGACTTGTTGCCGAAAAAAATTATCCGTCCGATAATTATCGGAATCGGAAATGGATATTTCTAATAAGTTATCAGAATCTATCCATTTTACGATTTTCAATTTTGATTATTATTAAATTTATTATTAATAATAAGTATTAACTTTTGAATCATTTTTAATCTAACGGTTGAGGAGAGAGACTTTCGTAAGAAGAGAAGATCCTAATAAGTTTTAAATAAATAGATTAAGAAATAATAATTTTCAATACTTATAAAAAATAATATCGGAATCGAAAACAAATCGGAAACGGAAAATGTTCTTTCCAATCTTATCAGAAGCGGAAACGGAAAATGCATTTTTTTGATTTTATCGGAATTAGAATCGGAATAAAAAATAAGTTATTGTTATCGGAATCAGAAAACGGAAATGCCTATTTCCGTTTCCTTATCCTATCCATTTACAGCCCTAATTGGACAGCTAGCAAAAAAACAGCGCATTTAATAAGTATTATCCATCTTAAGATTTTAATTATAATTTCCAAATAATGATGAACCTAATTGTTAATTTCATTAGTCAGATACTTAAAATTAAATCTAAAAGAATGGAAAACAACCAAGAATGAGGTATTTGAATATTTTATTTTATTTTCTTTTGAAATTGAGATTGCTTTCTCTCTCTCTATATATATATGTTAGTGTGTGTTTTGTTATAGTGGGCACAGTAAAATCACACGCACTGGGTGTCATCTGATTTTAAATCGGACGTGCATTATGCAAGACGCTATATTAGAAACTTTTACGTATAAGAATTTAACTTCAATCTCTTACGCGTAAGTAAGAATCTCTTACACAGCGTCTAGTGCAATGCGTATGTCCGATCTTCGTTCGGACAGCCGAGAGGGTGTACGGCTTTACCGTGCACACTGTAGCGAAATGCACTCTGCTACGCCCTCTATGTATATATATAATGATAGCAACTTAACACCCACCTTAACAGCTTCTTCAAGGACCAGTTGGAAAAATCAGGGAAGCACTCGAGAAGGTTGAGCTTTCAATGTCTAGCTATGATACTGCTTGGGTGGCCATGGTTCCTTCTTCCAACTCTGCAATGAGTCCACAGTTTCCTCAATGCATAGATTGGATCTTAGAGAACCAGCACCCGGATGGCTCATGGGGTCCTTATTGTCATCCTCATCTTATGAAAGATACTCTCTCCTCAACATTGGCTTGTGTCCTTGCCCTTAAACGCTGGAACCTTGGTGAAGATCATATAGATAAAGGTATCATCGCGGAAATGGTTCGCATCTTATACTAGTGATGTGTGTCCAAATTGAATGTAAGCTTGATGTCTTACTTGTAGGGATCAACTTTATCTTATCTAATTTGCCATATATCAATGTCGAGAAGCAACATGCACCGATTGGGTTCAATATCATATTTCCTCGTATGATTGGGCTTGCAAGAGACATGCGATTACATCTTCCCATTAGCCAGATTGACATAGACATGATGCTTCATATGCGGGAACAAGAACTGAAAAGGTACACAGCTGTATCTGTTATTCGTATATGTCTGTATTATGGCCTTCTACATGTCTCGCTTGAAGAACCTTGCAGTATATATTTTATTGAGTCTCACGTTCTAAGTGGGATTATCTTGTCTACTTTCATTTAGAGCATCTGAAGGCAGCTCTAAGGGAGCCAAGGCCTATCTTGCATATGTTGCAGAAGGATTGGATAGATTTCCAGAGTGGGAGGACTTAAGGAAGTATCAAAGAAAGAACGGATCTCTCTTTGATTCTCCATCTACGACTGCTGCTGCACTAATTAACGATCGGGATTCTAAATGTCTGGAATATTTAAGTTCCCTCCTACAGAAGTTCGGGAATGCTGGTACGCAACTATGTCAACGTACGTACGATTTGTTTTATGACATGTAGAGTCATGTGGTAATGTTCTTGGTCTCTGCCTTTTACAGTTCCTGCTAGATACCCTATGGACATGCATGCCTGTCTTCACATGGTTGACTCTCTTGAGGGGCTTGGACTG
Organism: Zantedeschia hybrid cultivar; assembly: GCA_030544215.1. Lineage (NCBI taxonomy): Eukaryota > Viridiplantae > Streptophyta > Magnoliopsida > Alismatales > Araceae > Zantedeschia > Zantedeschia hybrid cultivar. The sequence goes on from JARZZO010000009.1 coordinate 52,585,347, forward strand.
GATCAGCATTTTAGGAATGAGATAAAGGATATTTTGGATGAAGTATACAGGTAGAACCATGTATTTCTTTTGTACTATTCTTGTTAATTACTCTCCAAGCATCGAACATGACATAAGCTGAACATACTGCACAGACGATGCCAGCATAATGATGAAGAAATATATTCAAATATCGCAATATTTGCCATGGCATTTCGACTGTTACGGATGCACGGATATGAGATTTCTTCTGGTATTTCTCTACTTTTATACTTAAGGGTTGTTTGTTTTAGTCTAAAACAATGTAATTTGAAACAATTGTTTCATTTTACAGTGTTTTCAGTTCTTTGAAATGATGTAAAATAATGTAAAGTGAAATCTTGTTTGGGTCTTGTCTGCCCACTTGGTTTACAGCAAAAGTCCACCCTAAACCAAAACAAGAAGATTGAAACATCTCTCTTATTTTATTTTACAAACAACCAAATAAATATTTCCTGATTCAAAAACAAGAAAATTTCATTTGTTTTGAAACCAGTGATTTTTTAACCGGTGATTTACAAAATTTTGCACTAAAACAAACAACCCCTTGTCTGTTGAGGTAAAAACAAGAGCTCTATAATCTCACCCTCCATAATTCCAAATATTGGTGCCCTCACCCTCCATAGTCCCAAATATTGGTGTCCACCAATAGAGCCCACAGCTGTTCTTATTGAATTTAGAATTTTTTGTATATACCATGTCTATATATATATATATATATAACCCCGACTTCCATATATTGCTATCATTACCTAAAAGTTGTGGTTATGTCCTTTCTATCAAAATGCCATAAATTTCAATTGAATATGTCAAAAGGATTTAGTATTTTTTAAATGTATATGCTCTTATATATATATATATATACAGATTTTACGATATGTATAACAAAATGTAGAAGATTAGAATATAACATAAGTAGATAATTTATAAGGATAGATATACAAAAATCCTTAAATTTATTTATTCTTCTACGGATGGAACTTTTAACCATGAATCCATGTTTTCAGACTTTTGTAGTCAGCTAGAAGAAGATTTCTTTCGGGATTCTCTGGAAGGACATCTGGAGGATACAATGACAGTTCTGGAACTACACAAGGCTTCGCAGCTCGGATTCCCAAGTGAATCTTTCTTCGATAAACTATACTTCTGGACAAGCAATTTTCTCTCAAAGAAAATATCAAACATCGGAACGGAAGAGAGACTTGGAGAGGTCAATTTCTGAACTAATACGCTAGATTGAAAACTTTTGTATTGGAATTTGAAGGTCACGACAGTGCAGAACATTTTTCAGCTGATTCTATTTTTAAGTTAATGACAAGGTTTAGAACAGGCACAGCTCTCTCAGGTGGATTACGCTCTTAAGTTCCCTTTGGTTCGCAACATGAAACGTCTAGAGCACAGGAGAAACATTACGCACTTGAGTATCGATAATTTTCGGATCCTGAAAACATCATATAGGTAAGCCTTCTTGAGTGGGAATAATTTCTTTTCTTTGAAATTTGTTCATCTTGCAGAAATTGATTTGTACTTGGGATTGATTGTCTCCGTGCAATTATGAAGGTTATGGAACATTGACAGTAAGGACATCCAAGACTTGGCAGCTGAAGAGTTCAATAACTGCCAGGTCATATATCAAAAAGAACTGGAGCAACTCCACAGGTATACGAAACGGCTGCTTTCCGGATAATTACATACGCAAGCCCTTATAAATGGTTCTTTTTTTTTAGACAATGTGGCTTAGTGGTTACAGGCCAAAGTATCCAGCTTGAGGAGTTGAGATCGAGTCCGTCAAAGACAACGAATAAACCGTTCAAGTGGGCGAAATTTTCGCTCAAAGAGCGAATAGTTCCACAAGATGGCCCTTGCCCGTACACAACGTGGACGGGGTCGATCCCGCGCCCTCCCGCCTTCTGCGCAGAGGGGCGCACCACTGTGCTACGCGCGTGCGTGCCCTTATAAATGGTTCATGCTTTAGTTTACAACCCCAATTCTCTGTAATGTCATATGTACACCGCATGGTATTCGCATTTCATCGTGCGCCGTCGGCCGAAGGTTGGCAGAGTACATTAACTCGGGATACGTCGAGGAGGAAAGCCTAGATAGCTAGCCCATCTAAGATCTGTCGCACATGAAAAATGACCAACATACCCCTCTAACGGGAGCTGCTACTAAGTGGGTACGTCATTTCCATGTCTGTATGTTATTTTAAGCCGATAAATTCATATCCACTACAATCATGGTACGGATGTAAGGTGAATATTCATTTCTGAATAATATTTTTCAAATCTGAAACAGATATGGCTAATATTTAGATACTTGCTCACAGCTCAAAATATGTTAAAAATAAAGAACCCAAACGTATAGTTATTTCTACCGCTCCTTTGAGTTTGATTTTTGATTTATATGATTCTTTTGAATTGTGGGATCAGAGATCGGATTATAAGAACATATAGATCGTATTAGAGTCCACTTATTTTTTTTAAAATAAGGTTTTTTTAATAAAAATACCATCAAGTGGTAGAGATAATTTTAATCACTCTTTAGATGGGTAGGAAGAATGAATGACTTTTATAGCGCGACAATGAGAGGTCCCGGAGAGGCTTGGTTGCTCCAAAGGCGCAGCCGCACACGTTGTAAGGGGACCACCAGCCGTGCTGGGCCTCATGAGATCAGCTAGGCTTGGTAGTAATTAATTTGGGGGAACTTGCCATCCTCAATTATAAACCAGTCGTTGGATCCAAGATCCAAATGTTAATAATGAACACCTACTTGAAGTGGATCTTGAACGGATTTCTGTTAATAATCTGCCAAATATTATATTTAGATAACTATCTATGCGAATAGATGATACAAATTGGATCTGGCTAAAATTTGAAGCCATTGGCAGCCCTACTAATTCATTACCGCTTTCCTTACGTACACGAGAGTAGCTACGGGACATTATGGATAGGGAATGAGACAGTGCTAGGCTGACTATGGAGGAGGCATTTTATTGGTCTATTCGTGTCCTCCTTGTACCTCAATTAAATTCTGCATGGAATATTGATCTAATGGAATTGGAATTGAATCAGAGGGATATAATCGTAAACTTATTATTTTTCATGGTATTAGTGACAATATATATAGAGAATTTGGGGTCTGCATGTAATTATCCCCGATGAAAATCGGCCCATTTTATTTTATTGACCTCTTTATTTTTTCTGAAATCTTTCAATAGATGGACTAGAGAAAGCAGACTAGATCAACTAAGCTTTGCAAGGGAAAAGACGGCATACTGCTACTTCTCAGTTGTGGCGCTAGTCTTCCATCCTGAAATGTGTGATGTTCGTACATCATGGACCAAAACTAGCGCGTTAGCCACCATTTTGGATGACTTCTTTGATGTTGGGGGTTCCAAAGAGGAACACCAAAATCTCATACAGATCATGGAACGGTATATATATATATATATTTAGTTTCCTGCCCTCTTTCGCTCTTAATTATTCTGCTTGATGTTTAGATGAGGGTTAAACCCTCTTGTGATTCTATATGTTTTTCAGGTGGGATGAGAACTGGGAACAAAATTGTTGCTCGGAAAATGTCAAGATCTTGTATTCTGCACTTCGTGCCACAGTCAATGAGCTTGGAGCTAAGGCATTTATGATACAGAAGCGTGATGTCACAAGCCATATAATTGAAACCGTAAGTTTCAATGCCATCTTTCTTTCGATTATATATGTGAATCATCTATGGCCATGAATTAAGTAATTAGGAACGTGTCTGAATCTTAATTAGGTGAATATTAGCTGAGTTTGGCTTATCAACGAATATATATAACTTGATTAATCCTTTTATTAACATCATATGGAGATATATATTTGACTTGACATTAATTGTGCGAGGATAGTGGCTCGATTTGGCACGGTCCATGATGAAAGAGGCAGAGTGGCAGCAGAAGAAGATCATACCCACGATGGAAGAATACCTCAACACTGCAAGTGTATCCATTGCTCTGGGGGCCATCGTTCTTCCAACACTCTATTTTGTTGGTCCAGAGCTCTCTTTAGATATCACCAACCATCCAGAGTACCACAAGTTAAACCAACTAATGTGCGTGGGTGCCCGTCTCCTTAATGACATACGGGGTTTCGAGGTAAGATTCACATCATGACAATTCTCAGCTTCATGGTAGCTTTACCTTGAAATATAAAGTCGCGTCGCAAAATAGGAGCTAGTGTTGTGTTGAGTATCCGTTTTTTTGCTGTATCTCTTACGTTAATTTTGATCTTTATATTTGTTTCTTACACTGTCCACATTCATACTAATCTTTTTCTTTCTCTATAAACACCCTTGGTGGGTAGGGTCTGGTCTCTTGCCAGGCAAGTGCCACCTTCCCTTTACTCCCCTTGATTCTTTCTCCGCAGTGTTTCCCATGGGAACTGAACCTTTTGACCTACGGTGTGTAATGGAATGTCTTAGTGCTTCTTATCCTCTCCCTTTTCAGTCCTCTCTGATAACTGAATAAATGGTCCCGTGTGTGTCGCGCGATGGACACACTCCCCGCCACTGGCAGGCCCGCGAGGGACATATTTCCTACCCTGCGCTCATTCCGGCAGTTTGCCAAGTCTCGAACCCGGGACCCTCTTTGGGTTTCCCCTCCCAAGTGTCCCCCCCCCAGCCAACTGGACTACTTGTTAAAAAAAAAAGAAAAGAATAAATCAAGAATAAGATACGTCCCACCTTATCTGAGCTAATTCGCTTTGGTTGCACATATCCCTTATTTTGTATGAGAATGGTTTACTCTGAAATAAGCTCAAATTGTTATTTTAACTAGAATAGAGACTGTTGATGCTTATTTTTATGTACTTTAGTTTTCATTTGTTTTAATTAATTCAATTTTAATACTCTAAGTAAAATACCAATTCGATTATCAAAGCAAAAATTCTCTTACTCAGGTATAAGCAAATCTTGAATTGCTTATGTCAAGATAAGCAATTCGGTGATCAAATCAAATAAGCCCTTCGAATACTCCCCATCCGTAATAATCAAATTATCCTAGCATGAATAATCTTACATACATGGATGTTTCTTGAGGATTGTCAATAAAGTAGCTAAACCAAATGTATCATTAATTGAAATTCTCAAGTTGATGAGTTTGTTTATATGTTTCATTCCTAGTGTGGATAATCTGTATTACTATGAACAATTTAAGCACCTCGCATTTCCCAGCATAGAACATGAAAAATTTAAAGCATCTGCATGCTTTCTCAAGATGGTTGTCAATTGATCATCTAGCAAAAGCCACATTCAAGGGTTCCTACCATTTGTATGCCTCGGACAAATAGCTTTGGCATAGTCGATATTGGTTGTCCTTGTAGTTTGACTGATTATGAGTCAATGGTTTTACTTTAACTGACAAAAATCAACACAATTCTCCATACACAGTTTCTAGAATGGGAACCAAGGTTAGAATTATCCTCTTGCCCCATCCAAATTTGGTCACAATTTAGTGCACGGCTTGGTCTGGGCAAGGATGGCCAACCCTTTGATGCGTCTTGTCATAAATAAAAGGTAAAAATGCAGATATTGTTTTGAGGATAAAATTAATTAAAGTATAGTAGTCTCCAACTTTGGCAAATGATGAAATATTATTCTAAACCTTCATATTCAACAATTCACTTGAACATAGAGAAAAAGAAAATATAAAATCCTAGTGAGAGAAGAGAAAGTGGGAATTGTGAGGGAGGAAAAGTAGAGGGAAGAGAACTGGGGAAGGGGAGAGGGTGAGGAATCGCTAAGGGCAGCTTACATAGTTAGCTTCTCCTTGTTACTTATAAATGTAGCCATTCAAAGTTGTTGGATGGATCAACCGTTAACAAACTTCAAAATAGTATGTATATTAGTCATATTTTTTTTAAAAAAAGTAGAATTAGTAATTATAAAAATAGGATATAAAATGATCGTGTATCCTTTTCATTTTTAATAAGTTTTCTGGATTTTAAATTTAGAACCTAATGGCAGCTAGCTATGCGATTTTATAGGATCAAATTTGATTTTAACAATTGAAAATGATTTAGAATATTAGGCTCTACTTCTGCTCTAAATCCTACCAAACACTTAAAAGTTTACATCTATATGCTAAAAGGAGTTGAGAAACTTCACAAGTTCACGCTCATATACATGTTATCGCATAGCCATTGAGCTCACGTATGCATACAAATGCTCCTCCTTACATCTTAAGTGTACTAAAATAAAACTAACCTCGTCAAATTTTGGTCAAATCGAAGTAAATGAATGTGGATGTTGAGTTAGATTGTGTTTGACAAATTTTAACGAAGAATATTGCTATGATCAGCTCGCACCTGTTCTTTCTTGTCTGGCTTGGTTCAAATACGAATAGAATATGCTTTTGAAATATGCCCATGGACCTTAGGTTTTTAATTTTATTTTTTATTATTATATCTTTTAAATCAATACAAAGACATATTGTTATACCAATTTTGTTAACATCTTATCTTCATCATAGTGTTTTGAACATGAGTTTAATTCATTAATTTTCATAATATTAGAAGTCTTTCCTTTATATGTGCATATCACTTTCATTCATGCGTATCCATTTGTTTTTTAAAGGATTTTTACAATGAAGTTCGTCTCAGTCTATCTATAAGTTTTTAACTTTTTATCTAATGATATGTATGCATTATGTTGGAAAGCTTGACTTATCTAGGGTACTTGAAAAAAATGTGGTGTGAACAATCTTATAACTTCTTTGTTTAATAATTATATACCTTTTATCTTAGTTCTTTTCTTAATCTTTTCATGATTATATTTGTTTTCTAATTATTTCAATAAGATTAATATATGATCTTGCATTCATATTCTTTTGAAAATGTCATCTATGATTCTTCTTTTGAATCTTTGTGACATCTTTCCTGTCCATATATACATCTTTATTATGCACGAAAGAGTTGTCCGTCATGCATGTATTAAAATGCACAATGACCTACCAACCACTACTTATCATCACCGCCATCAATCATTTCACAGAGAGAAACAAAGGAAGGAAAACTGAATAGTGTCCACTTGTTGATGATGGAAGGCGATGGCTCCATGTCTGAAGATGAGGCTAAGGAAAAGAGTGAGTCTTTGATAAAATGCAATGGAAAAGAGTTTTTGAAATTAGTGTTACAAAATGAGGGGAGTGTGGTTCCAAGAGCTTGCAAAGACATATTTTGGAACATGAGCCAGTGTACTCAGTTCATGTACATGAGTATAGATGGATATTCTTCTCCCACGGAGATGGTCAATCCCATGAATCTTGTCATCCATGAACCTATTTAAGTGACCTTTGTTATTCATGGCAGCTTTCGGAAAAGAAGTATACGAGTCAAAAATTTATCTTTATTTGACCCAAGGTTGTTTCATTAATTTCTCTTTCTATTGTACATTTTTTCTTCAAAGAATGTTGTCTAATACCATGTGTAAGATTACTCTCTTTAATCGATACTCAAAATTACATATTTGAATTTCTAAATTTTTTCAATTTTAATTGATGCCTTAATGGATGTTGAGGTGCTAGCTCCAACAACCCCATAATTGGCACTTGCAACGGCAAGGGTTCCAAATAGCTACCACTTATGACAACCTTATGCTAATGTCTTGTAAGGATGAAACTAAACCAAATTAATCTAATTCACATGCATGTTTGTATTTGATTTTTTTACATGTAGATATATATTTTGTATTTATTTTTTCATTATGCATGTAAATATGATTTCTTCAAAATATTTGTATGTATAATTATAAAAAATCAATATTCAAATACTACTTATTCATATTCATAGATTCTCTTAAAAGTAAAGATATCATACATTTAATGAGTATGATACTTGAAAAGTCAAATCCATATCAAACTTTTATATTTTAAGGTTATTTTCCATTAAAATCATGTTAACTATGTTACAAGCTATTTGCATATTTGTTTTCTAGAATACCACGGTCCCATTAATGATTACGAGTTAACATTTAAACGAAAGAAGTTGGTCATGAGCAACTTGGTTTGTGGATTTGGTGATTACTGTAAAAAAGGTGTTAGGAGACCTTAGAAGAATAACTCTACAATTGTTAGTAATCTTTTAAGCCCTCTGGGAGGGACATTGAAATTTGTGTTGTTGTTGGATCACACTATGAGCTTTGCATCTCCTTTTGATGAATACCCTCAACTAAAATGCGACAACAAGTTTCATTCCTACTTGAAAAGCTAGTGTTTCAACTATTAGAAGATCATTGTAAATTGTCTTGCACGCATGACTGTTAGTGATTCTAATGCCCCCGTCGATGACCCATTTCGGCCGTAGTGGCCTATCATGAATCGAGCAGGACTGCCACAGTGGGAACAACCCAAAACATCAACTTAGTTTCTAGTGTGAACATATACATACATCCATGAACACCATAAAACAACCTTCATAACTACGAATTAAACCCACTAAATAAATTGCTAATAATAATAACAAAAATATTTATCCAGATTCTTTAAACAATCTAAATAAAATATTTCACTACTTTAACTAAACTAAACTAGCCTATTACATCTCTTACTAATAAACTGAAAACAAATAGAAACATACACTTCTGGAAATCTTTAAGTCTAACTCTAACAATCCTACGCCTCCTGGACCTGTCTAGACTCTACCTCAGTCTTGCCTGAAAAAATAGTTAGCTAGCAAGAGTGAGCCCACATTGAACTCAACAAGCTCATAATCTAACAAACCACAGGTTCTGCGTATAATATAATATAAAAGAAAATTTCACATAATAGCATTTATTCATCTAAGCATGGAGACAATTATATCATACACCTACATCTTCATCCTATGCATACTTCTTCACACATAACATCATGGTAACATAATTATCATGCATGAACTAAACATGTATAACTATCATGAGTCATAAACATGAATAAAATCAGCATATATGCATCTTTCTTAGCATGAACTATGCATGAATATTCTATACACAGATGCAATCATATCAAACATAAATAATCATGTGAATTAGGTATAAACTTAAAACAAGATTATGTAACATGCAATCTTAACATAAACATGTAACATATTCTTTATCATACATCTTAACATTAACATACATCTTTCATCTTATCATAGCTTTAAACATGATCACACATATCATGAGTATCTTTCCACGTTCTTATTATAGGATAAGCAACCAAAATACGACATAGAGGCGGCATCATCATCATCTTCTTCTTTGCTTAGTGGTAAAACAAGCCCATTAAGCCTTCGGCTGCGCAGTTGGGGGATTACACCACATATTCTCCCTAACTCCAAAGCGCCATGGTGTTCGATATTACTGTCTCATGGTTACCGATTGAAAATCAGGATTTCACTTGTTGCCTTGAGTTTATAGTTCTTCATGACCGTTAACCAAATAGATATGAAAATCTAGAGATGGCCCCTGTAAGGTTCAAGATGTGGCTCTAACTCAGTATAGCACTTTGGACCATATGGCACTTCGATCCCATACTATTGGCTGGTGTATCTACATCATTAACATCTTAATTAAATGTATATGCATGAGACATATATCTTGTATGACATGCAGAAATAACAATGCATAAATCATGGTTAAAACCTTCATAATATCATGAAATAACATGCAACATGTATATGTGATGCGTAAAATTATAGCAATAGATGAACTAGATGATAAATATCATATCTCATAAAAAAACAGAGATAATACTATTTCTCTATGGCTCCTGAATTGCATCATGGATAGCCGACGTGATTCGTAAATCATGTCAGACTTCCCTGATGTGTTTCAGGTCCGTGTTTTAATTTCTAACAATTTCACATATAAATTGTTATTTTCGAAAACAAAAAATATAGGCATGCTATTAACATCATAAATATGTTATAACAGATTATTCAATGGTCATGGACGGTCATCAATATTTTCAGAGATTTAATAGGAATATTCTCATAACTTAATCATGGAAAAATTACTCATAAGTATGCTAGAAACTGATCAACTTAAATCATATGTTTCCACACATATTATTAATAGCATGAGACTAATGATCAGAACATCATGTGATTATACTAACATGCAGAACTACTCTAAATAGAGATGCAAACTTAATATCAATGGAAACTAGCATGGATTAAACATATAATCATCTAATTAATTAGTGCAAGCATAAATAGGATCACCCATTAGTGATGTGAATTGTGATTTGCATCAACCATGCTTGACATCTTTCAGACTATTATGCTAGGAATTAAAAGGAAATAAGTTGCATGTGATATGACACGTAGGATGAATTGCGTCCATGAAAGCTGATACAATTTATGAATCACTTCACCCCTTATCGACACGTTTCAAGTCGGATTTTCAGAATTCAATTATCTCGCGGGGTCTCATAGAGTTAAAGGAAAAGCAAGCATTAAGACATATTATTAAACATCCTAGATTATCATTTACACATCTATTCATCACATAGATATAGCAGATAGTAAAATAGGGGGGTTTCTTTACATACAAATAGTATGCATTGAAAGTTAATCATCACTTGCCCCTCCTCCGATCGATCTAGAGTGCAAAACAACCCCCCCAGGTAAGGTGGTGTTAGTATTAGGTAGCCCGAAAGCCAATCCGATACCATATATTATTCTATTTATTGATATATAATGCCATTAATTCATTGTGTGTAATTAGTTCGATCTATGTTTATCGTATCACGATGAAGTCCATAAACATGCGCAACAGTCTTCGGATTATGATGAGATCATAATTACGGGACCGAAGACTTATAAACACATGTTCTTAATTGTTCCTAATCACGGGATGTTTGACAAAGACATCAAACATCCGGATAGACTAGTACATGTTTTTTTAGCTCATATAATGAGGGTGATTGATTCTATAAGTCACTTGTATGGAGACTCTATGTTGGACCTGTTGGGTTCTCGTGTTTCTCCGGATCGCTCACGTAGCGGAAAATAAAATTAAATCGGCGATCCATTCCCGTTTCGAAAATACCAAAAACCGGATTATCGGATAATCGGTTCTTACCGTGTGCGGATTCGAATCCGCAACCGTTCGGTGCGACACTGCAGGCCGCACAAGCGCCTGGCCTCTAGTGGAGTCCACGCGATCCTCCTCGTGGTGGATATCCTCACGTTCCTCGTTTTTCGCATCCACGAAACCTTCGCCGTTCGCCGTAACGATCGTCGTAACGCGCAGACGATTTCCCGTCGAACGAGAGTCGGAGAAGCGGTGGAGCATATCCAAGGATCCGGATCCGACCTGGGGCGCCAGAGAGAGAGAGAGGAAGAGAGGAGGGGGCGGCTAGGGTTAACAGCAGCTTGGCCTGCTCAGCCCGTTCACTATATTTTTTACTAACTACGTAGTTTTTCATAAAAACCCTCGTTTTATATAAAACCAACTTATTTATCCATCGTCTTAAGAATCTTTTGTGTATGACCCTCTAAGCCCAATAATCAGTCCGGTTAATAGCCCAATAAGCCCAATGACTCCTCACTGGCTTTATTAATCAATTAATAACTCTTTATTAATTAATTAATCAATCGAATTAAAGTCGTACATCAAATTCGATCGGGCCTCCGATCACATTAGGTGCCAAGCAACACCACATGAACCCATAAGGTATCGGGGTTAAGTAACCCACTTTTGGAATCTTTCCGCCGACAGTTACCACGTTGATATAATCCTTCATTTGTATAATGCTCTCAAGTCAACTCAAGGTATGGCATGCTGTCAAACCCTAACCGGTCGACTCACTTGGATTGGATGCTACTGATGAATATCGGAAAACTCCTTTCCCGATATTATCATCCGCCCTGGCCAGGGACTTTTGCGCATCCTTCCTAGAGCATTCTCTCTCATCGTACCGAGAGCGAATGATTCCTTATTGACACTCAATTCCCTTTGACGGTATTCCGCTATACCCGATTTGGCTATTTAGAATCACGTGGTTAGAGATTCATAAATCAAGGTCAAAGCACAGAAGTCCACAGACAAGGTGTCCTTGATGTCTCAGGTCCGAAGACCATCCACACAATTGTGACAATAGAATCAAGCTGATTGACAGTGAGGTACAATACCATCAAGTGATTCAGTCGGATCAGTTCAGTGAACTCATTCTCTAATGAGCACCTACAGATTCGCCTTAGTGTCTCCACACAAGTGACTATGAGATCAGTCACCCTCATCTTATGAGTGGGAGTGATATGTACTAGTCTAACCGGATATTCTATGTCCTTCTCGGATATCCTCTGATAAAGTGTTAAATTGATCATTTAAGGGCAACCATATGCATCATACTCATGTTTTTATCTGCAAAATAGCATGAAATGATAGATAATTGTGTAACAAGTCCAACGGTACCAATTTCATCAAATTCTGACTTAAAAAGATCGTCATTTCATGTGATCAAAGGAGTGTAGCGCATTTGCGGTTTTTCGACAAAACCGAGACGAAATGAATAAATATGATGATATTTTTATGATAATGCGCTAAATTATATTTATTTGATGTGAACAGGACACGTCGATGATGCAGTGCAGCTGGAGGAGTTTCCGGAAATTTAGAGGAGTTCTAGTGTGCGGATTTCAACTAAAATAGGGGTAAAAATACAATTTCATTCCTTCCTTCGCTGGAATTTCCCAAAACCCACACTTTCCTTCCGTCTCTCCAATTTCCTAAACACATCTCTTCCTTTATTTTAAAAATCCTCTCTCTCTCTCGTTTTGGAAATTTGAATTTTAATTCTTCTCCAGTTTCCTTTTCCTCTCCTTTAACCTCTTTCCTTCCCCAATTCAGACTCTCTCTTCCTATTTCCGTTTTGTTTTCCAACTTCTCCCTTTCCAAAAACTCTCCCACACGCTCTCTCTCTCTCTCTTCTTCTCTCTCATATATTCCTAGCCCCTCCTCTTCCTCCGTAATTTTTCTCTCCCACAGCTTCTCCTCTCCTCTTTCTCTTCCTCTCCAGATTCGCAGCCCTCTCTCTTCTATCTTCTCTCTCGCTCTCAGCCTCTCCGTTTCCCAGCAATCTCTTCCTTTCCCAAATCTCTCCCTGCAGCTCTTTTATTTTTTTTCCCGGCTTTCTTCTCATCCGTCTTCCTCTTCTCAACCTATCACAGATCTCTCTCTCTTCTCTTCTCTTCCTCCACAGCGCCCTCTCTCGGACACCCCCACGCGCATGCCGGCTTCCTCCTCGCAGCCCTGCATGCCCAGCCGCACCTGCCCGAGCTCCAGAAGCTCCTTCAGCCGCCAACCTGCAGCAACCAGCTTGGTGAAGCCGACCTCCTCGAGCATGCATGCTTGATGAAGCCCACGTTCTCCACCTGCACGTAGCCAGCATCCGGCAAGCTCCAGCGGCGGTGTACCAGCAGCTTCCAAGTATTCTCTAAGCTTGCTCCAGCGGCGGTGTACTAGCAGCGCAGCACCACCTTGCTCCAGCACCGTTCCACGCACCCCGGCAGCAGCAGCTCCAAGCTCCACCTCGCACCCTCGCATGCTGCTCGGTGAAGCCAGCCTCCATCCACCAGCTACTACCTCTCCAGCAACCCTCCACGCAGCAGCCGGCAACTTTCCTCCTCTCCTCCACGCTTCCTTCATCAAACGCAGCAGCACCTGAAGCTTCCTCCCACGCTTGCCAGCAGCTCGTCCACGTGCAAGCAGCTCTTTCATGCACCGCCAGCAGCTGCACCAGCCCCCTCCTGCTCTCCACGTGCCTACCGTCCAGCAGCTCCACCTCCAGCGGCAACAAGCTCCTTCCAGCAGCTCCTCCTGCAGCCACGCATAGCAGCTGCTTCCTTCATCCAACGCACAGCACATCTTGCATGCAAACCCCTCCAGCCACCAACAGCAGCAAGCGGTTTTAGCAGCTGGACTATTGCGCCATACCCCCACAGTCGGACCATTGCACCGGCAGTCTGCTTGTTTTTCTTTTTATTAGTTTAGAATTAGGTTAATTACTTAGGAATAACTAAATTGTTATTTAATATTTTTATTATTTAGTTTAAGAAACAATTAAACTTTGTAGTTTGTTTCATAATTTTTAGTTAATTCATGTTTTACACGTAGTTAAATTTCCATATCTTTGTCGTAGATTTTAGTGTGGTTAATTTTTTATATATATAAATGTTTGTGTTTAACTTCTAAAAAAAAAGAAAAGAATAAAAAAAAAAGAATTTGTTTAATTCAAGCAATTATGTTTTTAGGTTACCTTAGTTAATTGTGTTTTGGTTTAATTAAGTAATTAGTTTATTTAAATTTTCACTTATTTTTAGATTAACCAAAGTCCAAAATTTTCAAAGTTAAAATCTTAACTCCCTGTGGATCGACTCGGACTCACCACTATTAATTTCCAAAATTTGATTTGAGTGAGCCGGATAAATTTAGATTGAACGTTTTCATATGTTTAACGACGCACAATTCGAAATGATCATCCTCCGACTAGGAACTATTAAGAATATGTGTGTTTAAGTGATCAATCTCACTAGTATGATCTCATCATAATCTGATCACTATTGCACATATTCACGGACTTAATTATGAGATGATAATTCGAATTTACATATAATGAAATATTGCCATTATATTAATAAAATGAACGAGATTACAAAGTCATATTGGCTTGTAGGCCACCTAAGACTAACAGGACCTGTAGGTGCTCATTGACGAATGAGTTCACTGAACTGATCCGACCATGAATCGATGGATGGTATATACCTGACTGTTAGCCAGCTCGATTCTTTGTCACGGTTGCGTAGATGATCCTTGAACTTGAGACACCAAAGATATCTTGTTGGTAGGTCTCTGAACTTTGACCTTGACTAACAAATCCCTAATCATGGATTATCAATAAGTCAAATGATCGGGTTCAGGGAATTACCCTCGAAGGTAATTGTGTGTTCAATACGGGATCATCCGCTCTCGGTATTTGGAGAGAGAATGTTCCGGAAATGATGCACTTAAGTTGCTAGCCAGGGCGAACTCGGTATTAGATAAAGCGTTTTCTGATATAGATTAGCGGTATGTGCAATGTGCCGTGGAAGAGATGGCGGTGATAGTGGTGAGGGGTAGGAGATTGATGGAGTGGAGGAAGAGGAGGAATGGGGAGAGGAAGAAAAGGAAAAGGAGAAGGGGAAACGGAGCATTTGGAGGGAGAGAGGAGAGAGAGAGGAATGGAGAGAATGAGGGAAAGAAAGGAAGGCTCGGGCATCAAACCGAACAAGCGTAAATTGCGTTGTTCTAGGAAGACGCCATTCAGACAACAGGACGCAGGCCGTACACTGGCAAATGTCTGAATGGCATCGGACATGCAAGATGACATTCAGATGATAAGATCGGGGCCATACACTCGCGCCACAACGCTTGCCCACACGACACCCCTACAAAGCTCCCAAAAAGGCATCTCCCAAGGCCGACGCCATTCAAAATCGCATTGTGCAAGCTCGACGCGAAAAATAACCTATGCCCCAACCCTATAAGGGCCCAAACCAAGGGGTTCGACATCGACATCTACCCGATAACCGGATCCGAAACCTCAATCCTTACATAAAGAATATATTCGATATATTAAATACTATCACCAAGGATGAGACCAAAGTAAATAAACAAAACCTTTATTTTAAAATCTAAGCCAGAGTGCGAGTCATTGATAACGCACCGCGTGACTTTCTATCAATATAGTTAATAGAACTTAAATCGATGGTAGCAACTTCTATGTGTTTACCCAAGATTTATCATCATCTGATGAGGGGACTATTAATTATGGCATTAGATGCCTTTAGATTAGGATAGAGGAACGATATAGTTATTCACGTGTTTATTTAGGAACTATATTCCTACTCTACTCTATCACGTATTGATGGTAAAGCTTAGACTGGAGATAATGGTCTATTGTGTTTACCCGGGACTATTTATAACCAGGGAGCCTAAATAAGATCGGATATTGCAAGGAGTTGCAATTACCATGAGATGGTTGCTCTAGGATAACAGTATAATACTATGAGTTTACCCAAGATTATACTGTGATTCTTAGAGATTCTGATCCCCGCTAGATGACTGTCGGTGTCTCCCGTTCTGTATATCTGAAGGTTATAAAGTCCGATGAAAATTAGTGGGAGTAAAACTAGATAAGCAAAGATCATATCTTGTTTTAAATAATAAACTAAAAGTTTGCTAATTATAATTTGATTATATCCTATAGGCTAAAATGTCGCACCATAAACCGTTGCGTAGCATACTGGATGCCAATCGTTTGACAGGCCCAAACTACTCAGACTCGCTCAGGAACCTGAAGATTGTCCTCAGATCTTAGCAAATTGCTTAAGATGATGAACCTCTTACTGAACCAGCATTAGATGCCCCCGAAGAGGACATATTGACATATGAGAAATGGAAGGAAGATTCCACTATAGCCCAATGCTACATGCTGGCCTCTATGAGCAATGAGTTGTAGAGGCAGCATGAGGAGATGGATGCTAGATCCATCATGCTCCATTTGAAGGAGCTATTTGGTGAGCAGAGCAGGATCAAAAGATATGAGATATTTAAGAATATGTTCAAGGCTTAGATGGCAGATGGATCTTCAGTACAGACTCATGTGTTGAAGATGATTGAATGGGTGGAGAGGCTAGATGCTCTTGAGGTATCACTCCCTAAGGAGATGCATACTGACCTTGTGTTATCTTCAATTCCATAATCATATGCTCAGTTCATTGTTAACTTTAACATTAATAAGATCCAGACCACTTTGGCTGAATTACTAAACATGCTGAAGAGTGTAGAGGAGAACCTTGTGAAGGATAAACCCCAAGTCCTTATGGTTGGTAATACCGGCACCAAAAGACTAGTAGTCCAAGCCTTTAGGAAAGGCAAATGCAAGAATTAGAAGAAGCCGAAGGTTGTCAAAAAGGACAAAGTCAAGAATGCTGAGAAGGGTGAATGCTTCTACTGTTATAAGAAGGGCCACTAGAAGAGGAATTGTAAATATACCTTAAGGACAAGGTTCAAGGAACTGTGAAGCAGCAGGACGCTTCAGGTATCTATATGATAGATGTAAACTTGTCAATTAGAGATTATACATCATGGGTATAAGATACTAGACGTGTTTCTCATATCTGCAATACTGTGCAAGTACTGACAAGAAGACGTAAGCTAAGAATCGACGATGTGGAGATGAGGCTACGTAACGGCGCAAGAGTTGCGACGATCGCTGTGGGGATAGTGAAGCTCAAACTACCATGTAGAGACACTTTTTCATTGGATGAATGTTATTATGTACCTAGCATAATAAGGAATATTATTTCTATTTCCTATTTAAACAGAATTGGATACACCTTATCTATTGGGAACAATTATTGTTCAATTTATTTCAAAAATAAATTAATAGCTTCTGCTTCGTTATCCAATGGATTGTACTTATTAAATGTGTCTCATGATAATTTTAATATCGATTCTTTAACTAAATGAAACAAGTATGAAGTGAACAAAGCCTACCTATGGCATTGTAGGCTTGGCCACATTAGTGAAAACAGACTCCAAAGGCTGCATAAAAATAGATACTAAGATCCATTTGATTATGAATCATATGCAACCTGTGAGTCGTGTTTAATGGGTAAAATGGCAAAATCTCCATTTTCTGGAACTAGAGAATGAGCCAATGACTTGCTAGAACTAATATATTCTGATGTATGTGGTCCTATGTCAATCCAAGCCATTGGTGGTTTCTCATACTTCATTACGTTCACTAATGATTTCTCTAGATATGGCTTCATATACTTATTAAAGTATAAATCAGAAGCTTTTGAGAAATTCAGAGAATTCAAGAATGAAGTAAAGAAAAAAACTGGAAAGAGTATCAAAACCATTAGATCCGATCATGGTGGGGAATATTTGAGTACAGAGTTCATAAAAGACTTAAAGGATAATGGTATCATTTCTCAGCTTACACCTCCTTATACACCTCAAATGAATGGTGTATCAGAAAGGAGGAATCGCATACTAATGGAAATGGTGCGTTCCATGATGAGTATGTCCAAATTACCAGTGTCTTTATGGAGATATGCACTTAGCTCGACTATGTATATCCTGAACAAGGTACCCAACAAATCTATTGAAACCACTCCGTATGAGATATGGAATGGAAGGAAACTAGACTTTAAACATGTTAAAGTCTGGGGATGTCATGCTCATGTCAAAAGACATGATGCAGATAAACTGGAATCCAGAACTGATAAATGCATATTTGTGAGATATGCGAAGAAAACTTACGGATATTACTTTTATCATTTTAGCGAACAAAAGGTATTTGTGGTCAGGAGAGCTGTTTTTTTGGAAGAGGATTATATTCTCCAAAAGGATAGTGGGAGTAAAGTAACTCTGGAAGAAATACCAAATCCACAAACTGTTAATGATTCATTAGATGAACTATCAGTTTCTGAACCTACTTAAGAAAATACATAAGAACCTCATAGGTCAGAAAGAGTACCTAAACCACCAGAAAGATATATAGGACATATTAATTTGGATGGTCCTAGGATACTCTATAATGAGGATGATGATCCTAAGACTTACCAGGAGGCCATTAAAAGTCCAGAGGCCGGAAAATGACGAGAAGTCATGAATTCTGAAATTCAGTCTATGCACATCAACTAAGTTTAGAACTTGGTTGACTTGCCCGAAGGTATAGTACATATTGAAAGCAAATGGATCTTTAAAAGAAAGATTGGTGCAAATGGACGAATTGAGACTTCTAAGGTAAGGTTTGAGGCGAAGGGTTATCATCAAAGGCAAGGCATTGACTATGACGAGACCTTCTCACCCGTTGCCATGATTAAGTCTATCAGAATTCTTCTTGCTATTGCTGCATATCATGATTAGGAAATCTAGTAGATGGATGTGAAGACGACCTTCCTCAATGGAAAACTTAAGGAAGAGGTGTATATGATACAACAAGAGGGCTTCACATCAAAAGAATCTCCAGATATGGTATGTAAGTTGCAAAGGTCCATTTATGGACAGAAGCAAGCTTCCCGCAGCTGGAACATAAGATTTGACGAGATAATCAAATCTTATGGCTTCATTAAGAATGAAGATGAGTCTTGTGTGTATAAGAAAAACAGTGAGAGCGCAATCACATTTCTAGTTCTTTACGTTGACGACATCCTACTCATTGAGAATGATGTAAGGATGATGTCATCGGTAAAGATTTGGCTATCCAAGAACTTCTCCATAAAGGATTTGGAAAAAGCATCTTACGTATTGGGAATACAGATCTATAAAAATAAATCAAAGAAGATGTTAATTTTAACCCAATCAATGTACAAAGAAACCATTGTCAAAAGTTTTGGTATGGAAAATTCCAAAAGAGGTCTCATACCGATGAGACATAGAATTTATCTCTCAAAAAGTTAGTCTCCTAAGAATTCTGAGGAGGGGGCAGTGATGGATAAGGTACCCTATGCTTCAGCTATAGGTTCCATCATATATGCCATGTTATGTACTAGACTTGATGTTGCATATGCTCTAAGTGTTACGAGCAAACATCAGGCAGATCCAGATGATGAACACTAGAAGGCTATGAAATGTATCCTTAAGTACTTAAGAAGAACTAAGGATATGTTTCTGGTCTATGGAGGAGGAGAGTTAAAGCTGTAAGGATATACTGACTCGAGTTTTCAGTCTGATCCGGATGACAGCAAGTCAACATCAGGGTTTATCTTCACACTTAACGGGGGAGCAGGGAGTTGGAAATGTTCCAAGCAAGAAACCACTGTCGATTCGACAACGAAAACTGAGTATAGTGCTATGGCTGAAGCCGCCAAGGAAGCAGTCTGGATGAAGAAATTCTTCGGCGATCTTGGTGAGGTGGAAAGTATCTCTGACCCTGTCCCACTGCTATGCGACAACAATAGGGTGATTGCTCAAGCGAAAGAGCCGAGGTCTTATCAGAAGTCGAAGCACATTCGCGGCGCTTTCATCTGATCACAGAGATTATAGCTCAAGGAGATGTCGTGGTGGTAAGAGTTCCTTCAGCTGACAACACAGCAGATCTACTGACTCAGCCTCTTTCTCAAATTTTTTTTGAGCGTCACTTAGAGAATATGGTTATTTTATATAAAAGTGATTGACTTTAATCCAAGTGGGAGATTGTTAGCATTAGGTGGGCCGAAAGCCAATGCGATACTATGTATTATTCTGTTTATTGATATATAATGGTATTAATTCATTGTGTGTAATTAATTCGATCTATGTTTATCGTATCACGATGAAGTCCATGAACATGCGCAATAGTCTTCGGATTATGATGAGATCATAATTATGAGACCGAAAACTTATAAACACATGTTCTTAATTGTTCTTAGTCAGGAGATGTTTAAAAAGGACATCAAACATCCGGATAGACTAGTACAGGTTTCTTCAGCTCATATGATGAGGGTGACTGATCCTATAAGTCACTTGTGTGGAGTCACTATGTTGGACCTGTAAGTGCTCTTTGACGAATGAGTTCACTGAATTGATCCGACCATAA
The DNA here is from genome assembly GCA_030544215.1 of Zantedeschia hybrid cultivar. Taxonomy (NCBI): domain Eukaryota; kingdom Viridiplantae; phylum Streptophyta; class Magnoliopsida; order Alismatales; family Araceae; genus Zantedeschia; species Zantedeschia hybrid cultivar. Next base: position 52,605,937 of record JARZZO010000009.1, read on the forward strand.
ATCGCTGGATGGTATATACCTCACTTTTAGCCAGCTCGATTCTTTTGTCACGGTTGCGTAGATGATCCTTGGACCTGAAACACCAAAGATATCTTGTTGGTAGGTCTCTGAACTTTGACCTTGACTAACGAATCTCTAACCATGGGTTATCAATAAGTCAAATGATCGGGTTCAAGAAAATGCCCTCGAAGGTAATTGTGTGTTCAATACGGGATTATCCACTCTTGGATTTGGAGAGAGAATGTTCCGAGAATGATGCCCTTAAGTCCCTGGCCAGGGTGGACTCTGTATCAGATAAAGAGTTATCTGATATAGATTAAAGGTATCTGATTCAAGTAAATCGACCGGCTAGGGTTTAATAGTAAACTGTTAGTATTAGATGGTTTGAAAGCCAATCCGATACTATCTATTATTCAATTTATTAAATGGCATTAATTCATTGTGTGTAATTAGTTCGATCTATGTTTATTATATCACGATGAAGTCCATGAACATGTGCAACAATCTTTGGATTATGATGAGATCATAATTACGAGATAGAAGACTTATAAACATATGTTCTTAATTGTTCCTAGTTAGAGGATGTTTGAGAAGGACATCAAACATGTGGATAGAGTAGTACATGTTTCTTCAGCTCATATGATGAGGGAAAGACTAAAAGAATTGCTTAGAAAATGCCCTCATCATGGGCTTTCAAAATGGCAAATTGTCCAAGCATTCTTTGAAGGATTGTCTGAACAGTTCAGACAGATGGTGGATGCCTCATGTGGAGGGGCATTTATGATGAAAAATGAAGATGAGGCCTATGACATGTTTGAGATGTTAAGTGAAAATTCCATCAATCATGCCTCATTATCATCTTATGAAAGGTCTGTTGGGCCATCTAAATGGACTGGAATGTATGAACTTAAGGCCCGCGGAGAGCCCGAATCTAGAATGGACATAAATCTGATTAATCAGAAATTGGATAAGGTAGACATCTTGGCCCAGAAACTAGACCAACTCTTGGCCTTAAACAAGCAAGAGCCTACTTACCCAACACAATCTAGTCCATATGAAGGCCCACCTTCTGCCAATCATGATATTTGTGCCTTATGCGCAAGTCCAACCCATCAAGTGAATGAATGCCCAACTGCGGCCCAACTTCCACCATTCATTCAAGAACAAGTTCAGGCTGCCCAGGGATTCTCCAGGCCCAATAATGACCCATTCTCAAATACTTACAATCCTGGCTGGAGAAATCACCCTAATTTCTCTTGGAAGAATCAGCAGGCCCCATTACCAATGTCCCATCCTCCCATGCATCAAGCCCAAAAGCCACAGAATTCATTCCAACAACAATCTAATTTCTATGGAAATGTTCGGGCTAGGGGATCTCAAGCCCAGTTCTCTCAACCGGCCCCGTATCAATCAGGTCAATCGACCCAATATCAATCAGGTCAATCGGCCCAGTATCAATCAGGTCAACCGGCCCACTACCACTCATTCCAATCAGGACAGCCAACCCAATACCATCCTCCACCCACTTACCAACAACCTCCTCAGCCCAACTTTGATGATAAATTCACTCAACTCCAACAACTGATTTTGACCCAGCAACAATCCATTGCTAAGTTGGAAAGTCAAATGGGCCAACTAGCTGAGGCCGCGATGAGAAGAGAAGTAGGCCAACTTCCTAGTCAACCCGTTGCCAATCTAAGGAATCAACCTCCAGGTTTTCCACAGCAATCGGGCCTTTTACCTCAGCCTGGCCGGGTACCACAACCTAAAGGGCCACAATTTGAGAATGCTAAAGTCATTTCAGCCCTTAGGAGTGGGAGAAGTTTAGAAAAACCACATGCAGATGGATAGTTAGCTAAAGGTTCCACTGATGGGCCTCAGGAAATTGAAAGTGAGAGTGAAGATGAACCCATCATAGAGAAGTTGGAGGAGGATCTGAAAGGAAAAGGGAAGATTGATGAAGGCCCAAGTTCTTATAAACCTAGGGTGCCATTTCCTAATGCCTTGTTAGCTAAGCCCAACACCAGGAAGAAACTGGCCCAGAATGAGGAGTTGTTGGATTTGTTCAAACAAGTCCAAATTAATATTCCACTCCTCGATGCCATCAAGCATGTGCCAGCTTATGCTAAGTTTCTCAAGGAATTATGTACTCCACGAAGAGAATCTAGAATGGCACCCGAAAAGGTTCGGCTTTCTGAGGATGTTAGTGCAATTGTGATGAATCATTTACCCAAGAAGTTAAAGGATCCTGGAGCACCTCTAATTTCATGTGACTTAGCTGGAGTTACATTTGATAGAGCTTTATTGGATCTAGGTGCGAGTGTAAATCTATTGCCAACGGCTATTTATGAAAAATTTGATATTGGAGAATTAAAACCCACATCCATCATCTTGCAGTTGGCTGATAGGTCTGTGAAAACTCCACGGGGATTAATTGAGGATGTCATTGTAAAGATTCATGATTGTTATTTTCCCGTGGATTTTCTTATTCTGGATATGGCATTACCTGAGGAACTCATTCACACCCCGATCATCTTAGGTCGTCCATTCTTAGCCACTGCCAAAGCTAATATAAATTGTGAAATTGGCATAATGGACATTTCATTTGGGGGTCAAAAGGTCCAGATTAATGTCTTCAAAGCGTCTCAATACCCAGATCATGAAAAAGAATGCCATACTATTGATGTCTTGGATAATCTGGTTGAAGAAAATGAGATGTCCACATATGCCCTTTTGGAAGAAGCCAATACTCTAAAAGATTCGCCCGGCCCATTAACATCTTGGCCCAAGGTTGAACCTTTACCAGCCTTACAGTCTGAGCCCGCTTTGCCATCTTTAGAGGACCCTCCTGAGCTTGAACTCAAACCATTACCTGAGTCTCTCAAGTATATCTTTTTGGGTCCGGACCAAACTCTCCCGGTCATCATTGCGGCAAATCTCACATCGCCGCAGGAGGCCCAATTAACCGAGGTCCTCAAAGACCATAAAGGTGCTATTAGATGGTCGGTGGCCGATTTGAAAGGAATAAGTCTGTCCATTTGCATGCATCACATCTATATGGAAGAGAATTCTAAGCCCAGTCGGGAGATGTAAAGGCGGCTTAACCCTAATATGAAAGAAGTAGTGAAGAAGGAAGTTGTGAAATGGCTGGATGCGGGTATTATTTACCCAATATCAGATAGTAAATGGGTCAGCCCAACTCAAGTGGTACCCAAGAAATCTGGATTAACAATTATTAAGAATGATCATGGAGAAGAGGTACCCACTAGGCTCACCACGGGATGGAGAGTGTGTATTGATTACCGAAAGCTAAATCTAATGACTAAGAAGGATCACTTCCCACTCCCATTCATGGATCAGATTCTGGAAAAATTATCGGGCCAGAAGTACTTTTGCTTCTTAGATGGGTACTCCGGGTACAATCAAGTGGCTATTTACCCGAAAGATCAAGAAAAGACCACCTTCACGTGCCCTTATGGCACGTTTGCTTTTAGGAGAATGCCATTTGGATTATCCAACGCACCAGCCACATTTCAACGGTGCATGATGGCCATCTTCTCCGATATGGTGGGCGAATTCCTCGAAGTTTTCATGGATGATTTCTCAATCTTCGGGGACTCTTTTGAAAATTGCCTGGAAAATCTTAAACAGGTGCTAGCACGATGCATAGACACCAATCTGATACTTAGCTGGGAAAAGAGCCATTTTATGGTTCGAGAGGGCATTGTTCTAGGCCACATTGTGTCTGAAAGAGGGATAGAGGTAGAGAAAGCTAAGATCGATCTCATATCCAATCTTCCTCCTCCCACCTCGGTCAAACAGATCCGTTCATTCCTTGGCCATGCCGGTTTCTATCGCCGGTTTATCCACAATTTCTCTCAAATTGCCCGACCTCTAACTCTTCTCCTAGCTAAGGACGTTCCTTTCCAAATGGATGAATCTTGCATCAAGGCATTCAATTCTCTGAAGGAATCTTTGACCAAAGCCCCGATTCTTCAATCTCCAGATTGGTCTTTACCCTTCGAAATCATGTGTGATGCCTCGGATTATGCTATCGGTGCAGTTTTGGGACAAAGAATCAACAAGTGTCCCGTGGTGATCTATTATGCAAGTCGCACCCTTGCCGATGCTCAAGTGAATTATACCACCACCGAAAAGGAATTGTTAGCCGTAGTTTTTGCCCTAGAAAAATTCAGATCTTATCTTTTAGGGGCAAAAGTCATAATCTATTCTGATCACTCAGCTCTGAAATATTTGTTGACCAAGAAGGATGCAAAGCCTAGGCTTATTAGATGGATCTTACTCCTTCAGGAATTCGATTTGGAAATTCGGGATAAGAAGGGTTCCGAGAATGTGGTAGCTGACCACCTATCCCGAATTTCGATCTCTGACAGTACACCAATCACTGATTCCTTTCCTGATGAGCATCTACTGACCATTTCTCACACTGTTGCACCTTGGTATGTGGTATGCTCATATTGTCAATTACAAGGTGACTAATCAGCTTCCGGAAGGATGGACTAAAAGTGAAAAGGACAAATTCTTTTCTCAGGAAAAATTTTATTTCTGGGAGGATCCTGAATTATTTAAATTTTGTCCTGATCAAATCATTAGGCGATGTGTCCCTGAAGAAGAACAACAGAGTGTTCTCAATTTCTGTCATAATCTGGCGTGTGGGGGCCACTTCTCAGGAAAGAAAACTGCAGCCAAAGTCCTACAAAGTGGTTTTTACTGGCCCACACTTTTCAAAGATGCCCATGAATTTAGCAAAACTTGCCTCCGATGTCAGGCCGTAGGAAATATGGCGAAAAGGGATATGATGCCGCTCAACCCAATCTTAGTGGTTGAAGTCTTTGATGTTTGGGGAATTGACTTTATGGGACATTTTCCACCCTCTTTTGGACATACATATATTCTGGTAGCGGTGGATTATGTCTCAAAATGGATTGAAGCAGTAGCCACTCGAACCAATGATCATAAAGTGGTAATTAAATTCGTTCAGAAGAATATCTTTTCTCGGTTCGGATGGCCTAAAGCTATCATTAGTGATGGGGGAACGCATTTCACGAATTACCAATTTCGGGCTTTGCTTAAGAAATATGGGATTAATCACAAAGTAGCTACCCCTTATCACCCCCAAACCAGTGGCCAAGTGGAAGTTTCCAATAGGGAGATCAAGAATATTCTGCAAAAGTCCGTTAGGCCCGATAGAAAAGATTGGTCTGAAAGATTAGATGATGCTTTATGGGCCTATCGGACCGCTTACAAAACCCCTATTGGCATGTCTCCTTATCGCCTGGTTTTTGGAAAAGCGTGCCACCTTTCGGTGGAATTGGAACATAGGGCTTATTGGGCCATCAAACAAGTCAATTTGGAGCTAGCCCAAGCTGGTTCCCACCGAACCTTACAACTGAGTGAGTTGGAAGAGTTGCGCAACGAGGCCTATGAAAATTCAAAGATTTATAAAGCCAAAACTAAAGCTTTTCATGATAAACATATTGTAAGAAAATCCTTTCTTCCAGATCAGAAAGTTTGGCTATTTAACTCTAGGCTCCGCTTATTTCCAGGAAAACTGAAATCCAGATGAGATGGACCATTCGTGGTCGTTAAAGCCTTCGATCATGGAGCCGTTAAAATTCTGAATCCTAAGAGTGGGAACACTTTTACTGTTAATGGTCAACGGTTGAAACCATTCATTGAAAATCTTCAAAATGCACCACTTGAGTCCATAGAACTGAGTGATCCACATTAACTGAACTTCCGTCTGGCTGAAGACAATAAACTTAGTGCTTGTTGGGAGGCAACCCAATATTTTACTTCAGTTTTTGTATTTCTCTTCCCTTTTAGGTCCCTGAGCAGCAGTCGCCGTGGGTATGTCGCACCCTCGTCATTACAGATTGTTTCGCTCCTTCACAAATTCTCTTTTGGCTGCATGTTTTTTCATATCTTTTATGCCATTGAGGACAATGTCAATCAAGTTGGGGGGTAGGACAATCATATGCATTTATTGAAAATCTTTTGAAGAAAACTTATATCTTTCACTAAAAAATGGTCAAATTTTTCAAAAACTTCTTTTCGCATCCTAGAAAACAAATTGCATGAAAATCATGTTTCATTAAGTAAATCTTAAACAAATCAGTTTTCTGTTAGTCACATTGGTTAAAGAGCCTGTAAAGTTTAAATATCACACTCTACAAAAATCCACGGCATGATGATTTTCACACACACACGGCAACTTAGAATAAATGAAAGATCTTAAAAAGTATAGAATTGCTGGAATTATCCTCAAGGATAAGACTACTTATTCAAATTTTTCTTTTGGGTTGAACGAAAAGAATGTGTAAGATCCGTAAGAGGGGACTGTCCCACTCAGCACTCTAAAAGAGGCGGTCAGTTAAAATGGACAGCTGTAAACACTAAAAGCAAAAGAAGGCGATAAAAGAACTAAAGGAAGGTAGGTGGCAAAAAGTACGCACCTCCCCTCAGGCAATTCAAAGAGAGTGGCAAAAAGTATGCACTCTCAAAAGCAAAAGTACAATAAAATGAAGAAACGCCACGCTAAAAAGTCCATCGTACCAAAAATATGACCAAGTCGTGAAAAGTGCTGAGTTGGGACGGGAACTGAAAAACGGTCCTCACTGACTGATCGGGAAATCTTTTATTCTCTTCCCCTCCCCAAGTAGTCTTATCTAAAGGGTAGTAAAGGAAAGAATATACCAGAAAGGTCAGAAATGAGTTCTAAGTGTGTCAAATTTCATGCACAATCACCTGTCTGAATCAAAATATTGTGGGATATGAAAACTTTTTAGCTCAACCAAACGGCTACCACTTAAATTGATTGTGAAAGATACTACAAATGAAGCATGATAATTCATTAATTGTCCTAACATTTCCTTATTTGCATTGCTAAGGGACTAGCAATGGGTAAGTTGGGGGGTGTGATAAAGTGTTAAATTGATCATTTAAGGGCAACCATATGCATCATACTTATGTTTTTATCTGCAAAATAGCATGAAATGATAGATAATTGTGTAACAAGTCCAACGGTACCAATTTCATCAAATTCTGACTTAAAAACATCGTCATTTCATGTGATCAAAGGAGTGTAACGCATTTGCGGTTTTTCGACAAAACCGAGACGAAATGAATAAATATGATGATATTTTTATGATAATGCGCTAAATTATATTTATTTGATGTGAACAGGACACGTCGATGATGCAGTGCAGCTAGAGGAGTTTCCGGAAATTTGGGGGAGGTCTTGTGTGCGGATTTCAACTAAAATAGGGGTAAAAATACAATTTGATTCCTTCTTTCGCTGGAGTTTCTCAAAACCCACACTTTCCTTCCGTCTCTCCAATTTCCTAAACACATCCCTTCCTTTATTTTAAAAATCATCTCTCTCTCTCGTTTTGGAAATTTGAATCCTAATTCTTCTCCAGTTTCCTTTTCCTCTCCTTTAACCTCTTTCCTTCCCCAATTCAGACTCTCTCTTCCTATTTCCGTTTTGTTTTTCAACTTCTCCCTTTCCAAAAACTCTCCCACACACTCTCTCTCTCTCTCTTCTTCTCTCCCATATATTCCGAGCCCCTCCTCTTCCTCCGTAATTTTTCTCTCCCACAGCTTCTCCTCTCCTCTTTCTCTTCCTCTCCAGATTCGCAGCCCTCTCTCTTCTATCTTCTCTCTCGCTCTCAGCCTCTCCGTTTCCCAGCAATCTCTTCCTTTCCCAAATCTCTCCCTGCAGCTCTTTTATTTTTTTTCCCGGCTTTCTTCTCATCCGTCTTCCTCTTCTCAACCTATCACAGATCTCTCTCTCTTCTCTTCTCTTCCTCCGCAGCGCCCTCTCTCGGACACCCCCACGCGCATGCCGGCTTCCTCCTCGCAGCCCTGCATGCCCAGCCGCACCTGCCCGAGCTCCAGAAGCTCCTTCAGCCGCCAACCTGCAGCAACCAGCTTGGTGAAGCCGACCTCCTCGAGCATGCATGCTTGATGAAGCCCACGTTCTCCACCTGCACGTAGCCAGCATCCGGCAAGCTCCAGCGGCGGTGTACCAGCAGCTTCCAAGTATTCTCTAAGCTTGCTCCAGCGGCGGTGTACTAGCAGCGCAGCACCACCTTGCTCCAGCACCGTTCCACGCACCCCGGCAGCAGCAGCTCCAAGCTCCACCTCGCACCCTCGCATGCTGCTCGGTGAAGCCAGCCTCCATCCACCAGCTACTACCTCTCCAGCAACCCTCCACGCAGCAGCCGGCAACTTTCCTCCTCTCCTCCACGCTTCCTTCATCAAACGCAGCAGCACCTGAAGCTTCCTCCCACGCTTGCCAGCAGCTCGTCCACGTGCAAGCAGCTCTTTCATGCACCGCCAGCAGCTGCACCAGCCCCCTCCTGCTCTCCACGTGCCTACCGTCCAGCAGCTCCACCTCCAGCGGCAACAAGCTCCTTCCAGCAGCTCCTCCTGCAGCCACGCATAGCAGCTGCTTCCTTCATCCAACGCACAGCACATCTTGCATGCAAACCCCTCCAGCCACCAACAGCAGCAAGCGGTTTTAGCAGCTGGACTATTGCGCCATACCCCCACAGTCGGACCATTGCACCGGCAGTCTGCTTGTTTTTCTTTTTATTAGTTTAGAATTAGGTTAATTACTTAGGAATAACTAAAATGTTATTTAATATTTTTATTATTTAGTTTAAGAAACAATTAAACTTTGTAGTTTGTTTCATAATTTTTAGTTAATTCATGTTTTACACGTAGTTAAATTTCCATATCTTTGTCGTAGATTTTAGTGTGGTTAATTTTTTATATATATAAATGTTTGTGTTTAACTTCTAAAAAAAAAGAAAAGAATAAAAAAAAAAGAATTTGTTTAATTCAAGCAATTATGTTTTTAGGTTACCTTAGTTAATTGTGTTTTGGTTTAATTAAGTAATTAGTTTATTTAAATTTTCACTTATTTTTAGATTAACCAAAGTCCAAAATTTTCAAAGTTAAAATCTTAACTCCCTGTGGATCGACTCGGACTCACCACTATTAATTTCCAAAATTTGATTTGAGTGAGCCGGATAAATTTAGATTGAACGTTTTCATATGTTTAACGACGCACAATTCGAAATGATCATCCTCCGACTAGGAACTATTAAGAATATGTGTGTTTAAGTGATCAATCTCACTAGTATGATCTCATCATAATCTGATCACTATTGCACATATTCACGGACTTAATTATGAGATGATAATTCGAATTTACATATAATGAAATATTGCCATTATATTAATAAAATGAACGAGATTACAAAGTCATATTGGCTTGTAGGCCACCTAAGACTAACAGGACCTGTAGGTGCTCATTGACGAATGAGTTCACTGAACTGATCCGACCATGAATCGATGGATGGTATATACCTGACTGTTAGCCAGCTCGATTCTTTGTCACGGTTGCGTAGATGATCCTTGAACTTGAGACACCAAAGATATCTTGTTGGTAGGTCTCTGAACTTTGACCTTGACTAACAAATCCCTAATCATGGATTATCAATAAGTCAAATGATCGGGTTCAGGGAATTACCCTCGAAGGTAATTGTGTGTTCAATACGGGATCATCCGCTCTCGGTATTTGGAGAGAGAATGTTCCGGAAATGATGCGCTTAAGTTGCTAGCCAGGGCGAACTCGGTATTAGATAAAGCGTTTTCTGATATAGGTTAGCGGTATGTGCAATGTGCCGTGGAAGAGATGGCGGTGATAGTGGTGAGGGGTAGGAGATTGATGGAGTGGAGGAAGAGGAGGAATGGGGAGAGGAAGAAAAGGAAAAGGAGAAGGGGAAACGGAGCATTTGGAGGGAGAGAGGAGAGAGAGAGGAATGGAGAGAATGAGGGAAAGAAAGGAAGGCTCGGGCATCAAATCGAACAAGCGTAAATTGCGTTGTTCTAGGAAGACGCCATTCAGACAACAGGACGCAGGTCGTACACTGGCAAATGTCTGAATGGCATCGGACATGCAAGATGACATTCAGATGATAAAACCGGGGCCGTACACTCGCGCCACAACGCTTGCCCACACGGCACCCCTACAAAGCTCCCAAAAAGGCATCTCCCAAGGCCGACGCCATTCAAAATCGCATTGTGCAAGCTCGACGCGAAAAATAACCTATGCCCCAACCCTATAAGGGCCCAAACCAAGGGGTTCGACATCGACATCTACCCGATAACTGGATCCGAAACCTCAATCCTTACATAAAGAATATATTCGATATATTAAATACTATCACCAAGGATGAGACCAAAGTAAATAAACAAAACCTTTATTTTAAAATCTAAGCCAGAGTGCGAGTCATTGATAACGCACCGCGTGACTTTCTATCAATATAGTTAATAGAACTTAAATCGATGGTAGCAACTTCTATGTGTTTACCCAAGATTTATCATCATCTGATGAGGGGACTATTAATTATGGCATTAGATGCCTTTAGATTAGGATAGAGGAACGATATAGTTATTCACGTGTTTATTTAGGAACTATATTCCTACTCTACTCTATCACGTATTGATGGTAAAGCTTAGACTGGAGATAATGGTCTATTGTGTTTACCCGGGACTATTTATAACCAGGGAGCCTAAATAAGATCGGATATTGCAAGGAGTTGCAATTACCATGAGATGGTTGCTCTAGGATAACAGTATAATACTATGAGTTTACCCAAGATTATACTGTTATTCTTAGAGATTCTAATCCCCGCTAGACGACTGTCGGTGTCTCCCGTTCTGTATATCTGAAGGTTATAAAGTCCGATGAAAATTAGTGGGAGTAAAACTAGATAAGCAAAGATCATATCTTGTTTTAAATAATAAACTAAAAGTTTGCTAATTATAATTTGATTATATCCTATAGGCTAAAATGTCGCACCATAAACCGTTGCGTAGCATACTGGATGCCAATCGTTTGACAAGCCCAAACTACTCAGACTCGCTCAGGAACCTGAAGATTGTCCTCAGATCTTAGCAAATTGCTTAAGATGATGAACCTCTTACTGAACCAGCATTAGATGCCCCCGAAGAGGACATATTGACATATGAGAAATGGAAGGAAGATTCCACTATAGCCCAATGCTACATGCTGGCCTCTATGAGCAATCAGTTGTAGAGGCAGCATGAGGAGATGGATGCTAGATCCATCATGCTCCATTTGAAGGAGCTATTTGGTGAGCAGAGCAGGATCAAAAGATATGAGATATCTAAGAATCTGTTCAAGGCTTAGATGGCAGATGGATCTTCAGTACAGACTCATGTGTTGAAGATGATTGAATGGGTGGAGAGGCTAGATGCTCTTGAGGTATCACTCCCTAAGGAGATGCATACTGACCTTGTGTTATCTTCAATTCCATAATCATATGCTCAGTTCATTGTTAACTTTAACATTAATAAGATCCAGACCACTTTGGCTGAATTACTAAACATGCTGAAGAGTGTAGAGGAGAACCTTGTGAAGGATAAACCCCAAGTCCTTATGGTTGGTAATACCGGCACCAAAAGACTAGTAGTTCAAGCCTTTAGGAAAGGCAAATGCAAGAATCAGAAGAAGCCGAAGGTTGTCAAAAAGGACAAAGTCAAGAATGCTGAGAAGGGTGAATGCTTCTACTGTTATAAGAAGGGCCACTAGAAGAGGAATTGTAAATATACCTTAAGGACAAGGTTCAAGGAACTGTGAAGCAGCAGGACGCTTCAGGTATCTATATGATAGATGTAAACTTGTCAATTAGAGATTATACATCATGGGTATAAGATACTAGACGTGTTTCTCATATCTGCAATACTGTGCAAGTACTGACAAGAAGACGTAAGCTAAGAATCGACGACGTGGAGATGAGGCTACGTAACGGCGCAAGAGTTGCGACGATCGCTGTGGGGATAGTGAAGCTCAAACTACCATGTAGAGACACTTTTTCATTGGATGAATGTTATTATGTACCTAGCATAATAATGAATATTATTTCTATTTCCTATTTAAACAGAATTGGATACACCTTATCTATTGGGAACAATTGTTGTTCAATTTATTTCAGAAATAAATTAATAGCTTCTGCTTCGTTATCCAATGGATTGTACTTATTAAATGTGTCTCATGATAATTTTAATATCGATTCTTTAACTAAATGAAACAAGTATGAAGTGAACAAAGCCTACCTATGGCATTGTAGGCTTGGCCACATTAGTGAAAACAGACTCCAAAGGCTGCATAAAAATAGATACTTAGATCCATTTGATTATGAATCATATGCAACCTGTGAGTCGTGTTTAATGGGTAAAATGGCAAAATCTCCATTTTCTGGAACTAGAGAATGAGCCAATGACTTGCTAGAACTAATATATTCTGATGTATGTGGTCCTATGTCAATCCAAGCCATTGGTGGTTTCTCATACTTCATTACGTTCACTGATGATTTCTCTAGATATGGCTTCATATACTTATTAAAGTATAAATCAGAAGCTTTTGAGAAATTCAGAGAATTCAAGAATGAAGTAAAGAAAAAAACTGGAAAGAGTATCAAAACCATTAGATCCGATCATGGTGGGGAATATTTGAGTACAGAGTTCATAAAAGACTTAAAGGATAATGGTATCATTTCTCAGCTTACACCTCCTTATACACCTCAAATGAATGGTGTATCAGAAAGGAGGAATCGCATACTAATGGAAATGGTGCGTTCCATGATGAGTATGTCCAAATTACCAGTGTCCTTATGGAGATATGCACTTAGCTCGACTATGTATATCCTGAACAAGATACCCAACAAATCTATTGAAACCACTCCGTATGAGATATGGAATGGAAGGAAACTAGACTTTAAACATGTTAAAGTCTGGGGATGTCATGCTCATGTCAAAAGACATGATGCAGATAAACTGGAATCCAGAACTGATAAATGCATATTTGTGAGATATGCGAAGGAAACTTACGGATATTACTTTTATCATTTTAGCGAACAAAAGGTATTTGTGGTCAGGAGAGCTGTTTTTTGGAAGAAGATTATATTCTCCAAAAGGATAGTGGGAGTAAAGTAACTCTGGAAGAAATACCAAATCCACAAACTGTTAATGATTCATTAGATGAACTATCAGTTTCTGAACCTACTTAAGAAAATACATAAGAACCTCATAGGTCAGAAAGAGTACCTAAACCACCAGAAAGATATATAGGACATATTAATTTGGATGGTCCTAGGATACTCTATAATGAGGATGATGATCCTAAGACTTACCAGGAGGCCATTAAAAGTCTAGAGGCCGGAAAATGACGAGAAGTCATGAATTCTGAAATTCAGTCTATGCACATCAACTAAGTTTATAACTTGGTTGACTTGCCCGAAGGTATAGTACATATCGGAAGCAAATGGATCTTTAAAAGAAAGATTGGTGCAGATAGACGAATTGAGACTTATAAAGTAAGGTTTGAGGCGAAGGGTTATCATCAAAGGCAAGGCATTGACTATGACGAGACCTTCTCACCCGTTGCCATGATTAAGTCTATCAGAATTCTTCTTGCTATTGCTGCATATCATGATTAGGAAATCTAGTAGATGGATGTGAAGACGACCTTCCTTAATGGAAAACTTAAGGAAGAGGTGTATATGATACAACAAGAGGGCTTCACATCAAAAGAATCTCCAGATATGGTATGTAAGTTGCAAAGGTCCATTTATGGACAGAAGCAAGCTTCCCGCAGCTGGAACATAAGATTTGACGAGATAATCAAATCTTATGGCTTCATTAAGAATGAAGATGAGTCTTGTGTGTATAAGAAAAACAGTGAGAGCGCAATCACATTTCTAGTTCTTTACGTTGACGACATCCTACTCATTGAGAATGATGTAAGGATGATGTCATCGGTAAATATTTGGCTATCCAAGAACTTCTCCATAAAGGATTTGGAAAAAGCATCTTACGTATTGGGAATACAGATCTATAAAAATAAATCAAAGAAGATGTTAATTTTAACCCAATCAATGTACAAAGAAACCATTGTCAAAAGTTTTGGTATGGAAAATTCCAAAAGAGGTCTCATACCGATGAGACATGGAATTTATCTCTCAAAAAGTTAGTCTCCTAAGAATTCTGAGGAGGGGGCAGTGATGGATAAGGTACCCTATGCTTCAGGTATAGGTTCCATCTTGTATGCCATGTTATGTACTAGACTTGATGTTGCATATGCTCTAAGTGTTACGAGCAAACATCAGGCAGATCCGGATGATGAACACTAGAAGGCTATGAAATGTATCCTTAAGTACTTAAGAAGAACTAAGGATATGTTTCTGGTCTATGGAGGAGGAGAGTTAAAGCTGTAAGGATATACTGACTCGAGTTTTCAGTCTGATCCGGATGACAGCAAGTCAACATCAGGGTTTATCTTCACACTTAACGGGGGAGCAGGGAGTTGGAAATGTTCCAAGCAAGAAACCACTGTCGATTCGACAACGAAAACTGAGTATAGTGCTATGGCTGAAGCCGCCAAGGAAGCAGTCTGGATGAAGAAATTCTTCGGCGATCTTGGTGAGGTGGAAAGCATCTCTGGCCCTGTCCCACTGCTATGCGACAACAATAGGGTGATTGCTCAAGCGAAAGAGCCGAGGTCTTATCAGAAGTCGAAGCACATTCGCGGCGCTTTCATCTGATCACAGAGATTATAGCTCAAGGAGATGTCGTAGTGGAAAGAGTTCCTTCAGCTGACAACACAGCAGATCTACTGACTAAGCCTCTTTCTCAAATTTTTTTTGAGCGTCACTTAGAGAATATGGTTATTTTATATAAAAGTGATTGACTTTAATCCAAGTGGGAGATTGTTAGCATTAGGTGGCCCAAAAGCCAATCCGATACTATGTATTATTCTGTTTATTGATATATAATGGTATTAATTCATTGTGTGTAATTAATTCGATCTATGTTTATCGTATTACGATGAAGTCCATGAACATGCGCAACAGTCTTCAGATTATGATGAGATCATAATTATGGGACCGAAAACTTATAAACACATGTTCTTAATTGTTCTTAGTCAGGAGATGTTTGAAAAGGACATCAAACATCCGGATAAACTAGTACAGGTTTCTTCAGCTCATATGATGAGGGTGACTGATCCTATAAGTCACTTGTGTGGAGACACTATGTTGGACCTGTAGGTGCTCTTTGACGAATGAGTTCACTGAATTGATCCGACCATAAATCGCTGGATGGTATATACCTCACTTTTAGCCAGCTCGATTCTTTTGTCACGGTTGCGTAGATGATCCTTGGACCTGAAACACCAAAGATATCTTGTTGGTAGGTCTCTGAACTTTGACCTTGACTAACGAATCTCTAACCATGGGTTATCAATAAGTCAAATGATCGGGTTCAAGGAAATGCCCTCGAAGGTAATTGTGTGTTCAATACGGGATTATCCACTCTTGGTATTTGGAGAGAGAATGTTCCGAGAATGATGCCCTTAAGTCCCTGGCCAGGGTGGACTCTGTATCAGATAAAGAGTTATCTGATATAGATTAAAGGTATCTGATTCAAGTAAATCGACCGGCTAGGGTTTAATAGTAAACTGTTAGTATTAGATGGTTTGAAAGCCAATCCGATACTATCTATTATTCAATTTATTAAATGGCATTAATTCATTGTGTGTAATTAGTTCGATCTATGTTTATCATATCACGATGAAGTCCATGAACATGTGCAACAATCTTTGGATTATGATGAGATCATAATTACGAGATAGAAGACTTATAAACACATGTTCTTAATTGTTCCTAGTCAGAGGATGTTTGAGAAGGACATCAAACATCTGGATAGACTAGTACATGTTTCTTCAGCTCATATGATGAGGGTGACTAATCCTATAGGTCACTTATGTGGAGACACTATGCTGGACCTGTAGGTGCTCATTGGGGAATGAGTTCACTGAACTGATCCGACCATGAATCGTTGGATGGTATATACCTCACTATTAACCAGCTCGATTCTTTTGTCTCGGTTGCGTAGATGATCCTTGGACCTGAGACACCAAAGATACCTTGTTAGTACGTCTATGAGCTTTGACTTTAATGAATCTCTAGCCATGGGTTATCAATAAGTCAAATGATCGGGTTCAGAGAACTGCCCTCGAAGGTAATTGTGTGTTCAATATGGGATCATTCGCTCTCGGTATTATGAGAGAGAATGTTCCAGGAAAGATGTGCTTAAGTCCCTGGCCAGGGCGGACTCTATATCAGATAAAGAGTTATCCGATATAGATTAGCAGCATCTGATTCAAGTGATTCGACTTGCTAGGGTTTAACAGTAAACCATATCCTAGGTTGAATTGACAACATTGTATGGATGAAGGATTATATCCGCGCGCTAACCGATGACGAAAAGGTTCCTATAGAGGGTTGCGATAACCCCAAGCTCGTCCGAATTTACTGTGGGACATTAAATTTGACTGATTAATTAATATAAGGATGTTAATTAATTCAGTGGGTCCGTAAGGAGTTTCTGGGCTTGATGGGCCATTAATTGGACTAGTATTTAGGCCTAGAGGGTCACACGCAAAAGGTTTTCAAGTCGATGGATTATTTGACAGGATTTCGGATAAGTGTGGGTTTTTATGAAAAATCGCAAAACTTTTTATCTCAATTTGATATTATCTACATTCAATAAAAAACAATCAAAGGCTATGCCATAGCAGAACATCTCGCTCATCATCCCCTTCCCATTTTGATCCAGTCCGATCAGAGTTTTCGGATGAGAAACTGATATCCATAGACATAATCGAAGATGATATGTGGACTCTGCATTTTGACGGAGCTCTGAATTCCCACGATAAGGGTATCGACATTGTTCTGTTGTCACCTGAAGGTGTCACCATTCCACAAGCCTGTCAGCTTGACTTTCCAGTCACTAACAATATAGCTGAATACGAGACACTCCTTGCTAGCCTCGAGGCTGCTCATCTCCATGGTGCCACCAAACTCAGAATTGTGGGTGATAACCAGTTGGTCCTTCGCCAAGTACTAACCAACTATCGAACTCTTGATCATAAACTTAAGCCTTATCAAGAACTCACTTCGGCTTATGCTAAGCATTTCACTAAGTTGATCTTTATCCATGTTCCTCGAAATCAGAACATCTTAGCTGACACTCTAGCTTCTCTGGCATCTTCCCTTAATTTTCTAATCAGTAGACAATGTGAATCGATCATTATTCATAGGCATCTCTCACCTACCGTGAAAGACTCTTCATTCCTTAGGACTAAGGAGAAGTTGCTGAAGAAGGTCAGAGATGGAGATATTGTAGAGAAACGAGAGATTATGTTGATGGAGTTGCTAGAAGAGATGGATGATGAACACAAACCATGGTATTACGAAATTGCTAGATATTGTAAAGATCAATCATATCATAAAGAAGCCACAGCTGAAGAAAAAAGGGCTATCAGGAGAGTTGCTCAGAAGTACATTCTAGTTGGAGGAGCACTTTATAAACGAGGTTTTGATAGAGTTCTTTTGAGATGTTTAGACGAGCATGAGTTTTGGAAGATCATGGAAGGAGCTCATAATAGAGTTTGTGGTGGCCATGTTAATGGACAAATGCTATCAAAGAAGATCCTTAGACAAGGATTCTATTGGCCAACCATGGAAGAAGATTGTGTAGGGTATGTCCGTAGGTGTGCCAAGTGTCAACTTCACGCCGACAAGATCCACTACCCCGCATCTTCACTCCATCATGTTTCCTCCCCATAGCCTTTCTCCATGTGGGTTTTCAACGTCATTGGACCTCTTGGTAATCCTGATTCTGATATTAAGCAGAAATCCTTCATTCTTACGGCAACAGAATACTTCACCAAGTGGGCAGAAGCCGAAGCTTGCACGGAAGTCAAAGCATCAACCGTTTGCAAATTCATCATGAGGAACATCATCACAAGATTCGAAATTCCAAGCACCATCATCACCAACAATGGACTGCAGTTTGTATCACAAGAACTGAAAGACCTCTACAACAGGTATAAAATTGCATTACATCATTCGTCTCCTTATTATCTGCAAGGCAATGGCCAAGCAGAGGCAACTAACAAGACTTTGATAAAAATCATCAAAAAGACGTGCAAATCTAATAAATTCACAGACTGGCCAGAGAAACTGATTGTGGTTCTATGGGCATACCGAACTTCAATCCGCACGCCCACTAGGCAGACTCCGTATTCCTTAACATTTGGAATGGAGGCGGTAATTCCATATGAAATCATCATACCGTCATTAAGAGTACAATTGAACAAGGAATTCTCTATTGATGAGCATCGCTCAGCACTCCTCGCTCAATTGGAACTCTTAGACGAGAAAAGATGGTCAGCTGCTAATCACACACGAGTATATCAAAATAGATTAGCATGTTTTTATCAAAAGAAAGTCATTAAACGTAAGTTCAAAGTTGGTGAAATAGTCGTCAAAAGAATCTTTGTAAAACCTGGTGGTCCGCGTTCTAAGCTCCAACCAAATTGGAAAGGACCATATGTCATGTCGCATGCTTTTCCTGATAACGCCTACCATTTAATTAATGTAGAAGGGTAAGAATTAAGTCACCCCTGGAATGGTCTGTATCTTAAGAAATATTATCCTTAGGTTAAAGAGTTGATCAGCATGGTGCAAAGACCAGTGGAATCAGAAAATTTAGAAACTCAAATTCCCTTATCAGCCTGGATAATTTAATTCAAACACATTACTACACATACTGACACGTTTAGTTCGTAAGTAACAAGAGATGTAAAGTCCGAAGGAATACCGAAAGCTTGACTAAGAGTATAAAGTACAATTTATTCTTTTTAAACAAAAATTCTATTTTTACACTCGACCCACGATGTCGGAACGAGGCTTAGAATAGACTACCAAAAATACCCGCCATCTTAGTAGGAGGCTGTCATAAAAAAAAGGGGGGAGATCCGTCCCATGAAAAGGAAAAGCAAAAGCAAAAACAAAAGGCAAAAAGGGAACGCAAGGTCGTTACATTATAAACATTACACCAAGGCCATGAAATAAAATAAAAAGGGAACCCAAGGTCGTTAAATACCTAGTAAAGAAAATGACCGAACTCCAACATATATTAGGGTAAAGAAGGGATACCTTTCTGGGTCTCCGGAACCCTCTCGTGGGCTTTCTAAGCAAATTCTTCCTTTCTTTATAAAGCGGCGTACTACAAGCATAAGAAACGGCCTAGATTGACTAAGGGTCAGACCATCGAATGGGATCACGAATGAAAACACAAGCTCAAGCACGATGAGTTTAAGTTAGATTATTAAAGAACAATTTGAGAATTAAGTTAATAAATGAATATGTTCTTTTGATCTAAGTACCATATTGGTCTTTTAGTTTACGCAATATTTAAAAAAAATATATATATTGATATTTCAAAATCCAAAAAATAGATATTTCAAAATCCAAAAAAATAGATATTTCAAAATCCAAAAATATATATTTCAAAATCCAAAAAAATAGATATTTTAAAATCCAAAAATATATATATTTCAAAATAATAAAAAAATAGATATTTCAAAATTCAAAAATATATATTTCAAAATCTAAAAATAGATATTTCAAAAAAAAAAAAAAAACGAATATTCAAAACAAGACAAATATTTCAAAATCAAAATCCTAAAAATCAAATATTGCAATTGCAAAGCCAAACAAAAATTATTTCAATTAACATCCGCTTGTCGCATTTGGTGTGTTTCATTCCTTTTATTTCTAGTGAGCATTTGCATGCTTGAGTGTTTCATAATTCCATTTCTTTTGATAGTTATTATTACCTTTGTTAATAAAGGCTTCGCCCCTTAACCCTTCTACCAAGGAAAGAATTGATTAATCAATTACTTAATTGGGCAAGGGGCTAAGCCTGATAGATGCTTAACCTGTTTGTTCAAGTAATGTATAGGGTGCAGGTATGTAAGTCAAAGACAAAAGAGTACAAATCTGAAGACAAAGAGTTTCAAGTATATCATCAAAATGTGTTTTGTATACATATTTGAGTCCATCAATATCAGGACTCACAAAAAAGAAGAAATGTACATGATAAGCAGCCCTCATGGTTGACTCTCCCCGGCCCCCTCATCAAATTGGCTCTGGATTTCATCTTGGGCGTCTGGTGCTGGTACTCGGCTAGGTGGAGGTGGCGGACCCATAGTGCTTGGACCGGCTTGGCCAAAAGACACGACAACACTGGCAGTGAAAGCACTCCCGTGTCCCCGCTCCTGAGCCCGCTGACGTGTTCGTCGGTACCGTTCCTCCACACTACGGCACTAGTGCTCGGCGATGCCTAAGTGGACCCGGAGGGAGGACATCTCTGTGTCCTTCCGCTGCTGCTCTTGTCGCTCTCGCTCCCTCTCCTCAGTAATAAACTCCAGCCAAGACTGGAGACGTGAAAACTCCCAAGGAAGGTCCCCGATGGAGAGACGAGCCACCTGCTCCTCAAGCTTACAGACCCGAGTAGCATCAGTCTCAGCCCTTTGAAGGGCTTCCTGAAGCTTAGTAACCTACAAGAGAAGACGTTGTCAGTCCAAGATAATCAAGCAATCAATGTCAATAATGGAAGTCAAAAGGTCAAAACTTACTTGGGAGGCCCGATCCTCTTCCGCAAGGGAGGCTCGGTAGATAGCAGAAGCAAGCTGACCCTGAAGATCAGCGATGGCAGCCTTATGAGCAGCCGCGGAAGATGAAGAAGCACCGGTAGAGAAGGGAGGAGGAGCCGCCTGCGTATACACGGCTCGCTGCACCAAAAGAACGACTGTCAGCGGCTAAACGTCAAAATAAATTAATTAATCAAAATAAACATTTCATACGCATGAATACATACCAGATAAAATAACTCCTTCTGGACTTGTTCTAACTGGGCCTCCTCATCTTGTAGGCGGGCCCGGAGGTCGATGATGGTCGCATCGCACGCATCCAGCATAACATACATGCATACATTCATTCACAAATTGGAATAAAGATAATAATTAAAATGAAAGACGCATCAACGCATACTTACATCGAGTGGACGGAGGAGCTACAGCTGATCGGCGGAGTGTGTCCGATACTGCTGAAGATAAGTTGTGCTGCTCTTAGCATGAGACTCCACTCGGACACCTCGGCGATGCCAGTCTTCATACTGCTCCGGAAATTTTGCCCACCAATCTGTGAGGACTTGCTTCCCCCCCATCGACCGTCCAACTCTCTCCGGGACCTCCTCGTCCACCCATTCCTGGTGGAGGCCTAGGATCCTCATCACAAGGCGGAGGCGGAGGGGCTCGATCTCGTTCAGGTAGTGGACCCATATCTGCCTGCCGAACTGCCTCTGACCAGCCGTCACCCACGGCTGGCCTGCCTCGCCCATGCCCAAGTACGGGCGCCAGATTACCTACATACATATAAGTTAGATGCGTTCATACATAAATACATTGCATTTAAAATGAGACATTGCATTTAAATAAAATAAACAATTGAAGTTAAGCAACTTACCAGGAGCTCTGAGTAATCAAGGAACTGACGGCGGAGGGCCATCAGTTGGTGATGTTGTGGGGCCGTATCCACAATTGGCTGCCAACGGCGAGCCAACGGGACAGCATCCGGCCTCACAATCCACGCTCGGCCGAGCGGGAAGTAATAATAGTTCCACACCTGCATACATAAACATATAGATTATAAAAACATCATATCACATCATTTGCATAAAATAAACAATAATTGAAAAGACTTATACCTGGAGAAACGGCGAGAAGCCGCTGATAATAGTCTCGCGGTCTGGCGTGACCGCAGAAAGATCGGCAAAGAGGTGGGCCAGGAGGGCCGCACCCCAGGCATACTCATGAAGGCTATCTAAATCATCCAATAAACTAAGAAACCTACAGTGGATATGGTCGCCCTTCATACCAAAGAGCAACCAACCAAAGAAGAAAACAAGGAAAACCCTAACCTGTCTATCTATCTTCTCCCCCTGACTAGGGTCACTACCATAGACGATGGAGGAAGACCTAGCTAATCTATCTCTAAAAGCCTCCCGAGTCTCGTCTGATCGATGTCGGGGCTCTACTAATCCTAGGGCTACCTCTACCCTACTCTGGGTACAGTCCTAGACTCTCTACCCAGCCTGCCATAGACCTCTATCCCTAGGAGACTCTCTGCTAGTCCTAAATAATCAGGGTAGGTCACCTCACTCACTGTCCGACCCTCTACTCTAAGGTCGGTGATCCTAACTATGTCCTCCAGACTTGGGACCATGTGGCCCCAAGGCATTAGGAATGCCCGACTCTCTGCATCCCACCTCTCCTACAGCGCCTGCAGGAGTACTAAATAGAGCCAGAAGGGCTCAATATTTAGGATCTCGCCAAACCCCATCCGGCGCAGTCGCACCTTCTGGAAGTCGGGCAGGCCTCGGTAGGCACCGATGACCAGATCCCAGGATATCCTGGCCCTCATCGTCCCCTGTAAATAATTCAACAATTTTTCATCAATCAATGGGCATTAAAAATAAATTTTCAAAATAAAAATATTCTATCTGAATGGCGTCGGACATGGTGGACGCCCATTGAAAGGCGTCCACTTGTCTTGACGCCATTTAGTCCAAATTTTATTATTCTTAAAAAAGGATCACTGACTTGAATGGCGTCGGTCCTAGGTGACACCCTTTGAAAGGCATCACCTGGTCTGGACGCCATTCAAGCTCGAAGTCGGACCTTTTGAAAAGGTCCCTTTCCCATGTTCATTCTTCACACAAATGCATCCATAGGGAACTTACCAGGTGGAAGACGCCCTCCCCTTCTTCTTCTTCTTCTCCCACCGCCGTGGGTGGAACCTCCTCCTTCTAAGAAGGCCGCCACCGCTGCGAGGTCGACCGGCGCCGCTTCGGGAGCCTCTTCCATCACTGTGGTCGATGTCCGTCGTCGTTTCACGACAATCTTGCTTGATTGTCCCTTCTCCATGGTTTCGAGGGTTTAAGAGAGAGGGATGATGGGGGTCGAGTTTGAGAGAAAGAGAGAGAGCTCGGGTAAGAGGGAGTGAATGAGAGAGGGAGATGGCTGACAATGTGGGGAGGTTCGAGGTCGCCGGAGTTGGGAGGTTCGCCGGAGAGGAAGGGAGTCGCCAGAGAGGAAAGAGGACGAGGAGAGAGAGAGGTTTGAGAGAATGAGGAAGGAGAGCTCGGGCTCGCGCAGGTTCTGTTTGGAGAACTTAAAACGCGTCGAGAGACAACGACGCCATTCAAAGCACATAAACTGAGGTGGCAAAGAAGAGATTTTGAAATTCGTAAACCGCGTCCAAGAGACACGACGTGTTTCAGGTTAAACCGTCAATTCTGCTCAGAATCGTACCACGAACAATGATTAAACATGTCCTCATAGTACGATGCATTTCACTAGATTAATTATAGGATTAATAGCAGAATTTTGTGCAAAGTAAGAGAGAGAATTGAAAGACGTCTACAAGTGTAGACGCGTTTTTAAGCATAATAAGGAATTAATCTTTAAATTTCGAAAATGAATTATGATTGAAAGACGTCTTTATTAGACGACGCGATTTACACCCGAAAAGCATATTTTAAGGAAAAATCATGGATAAATCATAAAACTTTGGGGATTGATTCTTTATTGAACATAAATTCCTTATTACATTAAAGGGAATAAAAGAGAGCTTTCAAGGAAGAATTTCTCGAAGTCCCATTACATATAGATATGCTAATCCTTTATGAGGTTCGTGTGAAGATTTTATACGATGGATGAAACTAATGTTCCACAGTGTAACTATAAGTTCAGTTGCTTCAAAATCTTCGTCAAATTCCATGGTGCACTTCTTGATTGGAGAAATGGGGAAAACTTTGGGAACTCATGGCGAGGTATGCTAAGTTGAATATAGCAGCGATGAGGATTATATAGCACAAACTCAGTTGCCCCAATCAGTCGGAGCTCTACACCAGCTGTACGGCGTACTCGAATCATCTTCCCTACAAGTGCAAGTGGAGAAGAATCGAATCCATATGATGGCATTGTCTTCAAATAAGCTCGTCAATCAGCTCGAGTCTTAAGTTTGGGCACTCGGTTGATCATCATTTCATTGAATTTCACGATATTGAAAATATGAAAGATTGGACTGTTTTGATATATCTTAGATGGTCTTGTAGAATTTCTACTATGGTACTCGAACTTGAAATGCAACTCAACCCACAAAGCAAAGAGGAGCATGCAGCCATGAGGAGGCTGACCTATAGATGCTGCAGAAAGTCCATTGTAGAGATAGACTAGGATCGTAGTGCCGATCTGTTTTCCTTCAAAGATCCCACAAATTGCACTAACTTGATCATCCTCCAGAATATTGTCCTGGGCAGGAAAGAATAGAGTTCCAGTCAGGTATGTGGTAAACGCCTTCATCACATTCTCAGTATCATCTTCTTTGAGTTCTTCAATCTCATACAAAGTCCACTCTGCCAGCTTTGCAAGGTTAATCCCTTTCTTAGTAAGGCATCCTTGAACTTCTTTTGGATCCTTCATAATCTTCATCAATAATTACTGACCTGTGATAGTTTTCCTCATAAGAGCCATTTTGTTTAACATCAATTCATCATTGTTCAGCTTGATCTTAAGAAGGCCCAATAGAAGTTCGGCCTCTTCAAGAAGTATAGTGGATTTGAACTCAGTAAAAAGGAAAGTGTGAGTTTGTGGATGCCACAACTCAATTAGAGCACCCATCGCTGCCCAATCCACGTTTGAACTTTTATAGCGCTTTGCATGGACAACTAAGCCTTGGATATTCCACTTGGAAACATAAGATTGCATGGAGATAGTGATATTTTTCGCAAGCTTCCAAATCCAAGGAAGGGAAGATAATTTTCTTGGACCGAAAAAAAGAGGATATGCCTAGATGAATAAAGAAAATTGCTCTAATTCCATGAATAAATTGAAGAAGAAGAATTAAAAGAAAGAAAGGATTTAACTTACTTAAAAGTTAGGATCTCTCCCACTCAAATAATCTTTCACCTCTGAAAGCTTCTCAAGCATCTTCTTTTTCCTCTTGTTTGAAGAATCCATTTTGTTCTTGAGCTTTTTCCCCTTTGAAATCTTGAACTTTAGAGAAAATTCCTTACTTTGATCTCTAGATTGGATTTGGATTTGCCTTGATACGAGTTAAGAAACCTTATGTATAAAGGTTTACGAAATTGAAGAGTCTTTTTCGAATTGGAGAAGGGATAAACATGAAGAGAGATGGAGTCCAGATGGAACACAGCAAAAACCTGTTTCTGCGACTTAAATGGCGTCAGTGAACAGCGACGTTATTTGAATTATTATAATGGCGTCGGTGCGACACGACGCGTTTCAGGATTTTCCTATTATTTGCTCGAAATTCTATGTTTATCCATATTTGATGCTTGCTTGAAATTACTGATGATTATTGAGTGTATAAAATTCAAAGAAATGACAACAAAGTTGAAAATCTTAAGAAGGTCCCAATGTGAGAGTTTATGAGTCCTAACTGTTAGTTTAGATGGCCTACAAGCCAATCTAACAATGTAAATCTCGTTCATTATTAATAAAATGGCATAATATTCATTATGTGTAAATCGCGTTAATTATCGTTTCATAATGAAGTCCGTGAATATGTGCCATGGTGATCAGATTATGATGAGATCATACTAATGAGACTGATCACTTAAACACACATATTCTTAATCGTTCCTAGTCGAAGGATATCCGAGAAGGACATCGGATATCCGGTTAGACTAGTACAGATTACTCCTACTCATATGATGAGGGTGACTGGTCTCATAAGTCACTTGTGTGGAGACACTAAGGCGAATCTGTAGGTGCTCATTGGAGAATGAGTTCACTGAACTGATCCAACTGAATCGCTGGATGGTATTGTACCTCACTGTCAACCAGCTTGATTCTATTGTCGCAGTTGCGTGGATGGTCCTCGGACCTGAGACACCAAGGACACCTTGGCGGTGGACTTCTGTGCTTTGACCTTGGTTTACGAATCTCTAGCCATGGGATTCTAATACGCCAAGGATTGGGTACAGCGGAATACCGTCGAAGGGAATTGTGTGTCAATAAGGAATCATTCGCTCTCGGTACTTAGAGAGAGAATGCTCTGGGAAGGATGCGCGGAAGTCCCTGGCCAGGGCGGACGATAATATCGGAAAAGGAGTTTTCCGATATTCATCAGCGGCATCCAATCCAAGTGAGTCGACCGGTTAGGGTTTGACAGCTCGCCATACCCTGAGTTGACTCGAGAGCATTGTACGAATGAAGGATTATATCCACGCGGTAACTGTCGACGGAAAGGTTCCAAGAGTGGGTTACTTAACCCCAAATACCTTCCGGGTTCACGCGGTGTTGCTTGGCACCCAACGTGATCGGAGGCCCGGTCAAATTCGATGTGCGACATCAATTCAATTGATTAATTGATTAATAAAGGGTTATTAATTAATTAATAAAGCCAGTGAGGAGTCACTGGGCTTACTGGGCCATTGACTGGATTGGTACTTGGGCCTAGAGGGTCACACGTAAATGATTCTCAAGGCGATGGATAAATAAGTGGGTTTTATACAAACCAGGGGTTTTTGTGAAAAACCACGCGGTTAGTATAAAACATAGAGAACGGGCTGAGTAGGCCAAGCTGCTGCTAACCCTAGCCGCCCCTCCTCAGTTTCTGTCTTCCTCTGGAGTCCAGGCAGATCCAGATCTGCTCCGCCGCTTCTCCGAATCCCGTTCGACGGGAAATCGTCCACGCGCTGCGGCGATCATTGCGGCGACCAGCGGAGGCTTCGCGGGCTGCGAAGAACGACGAACTCGAGGATATCCGTCGCGGGGAGGATCGCGTGGACTTCGCTAGAGGCCGGGCGCTTGCGCGGCTTGCGGTGTCACACCGACGGAACCGAACGGCTGCGGATTCGAATCCGCACACGGTGAGAACTTCGATAATCCGATTATCGTATTTTAGATTCCGAAACGGGAACGGATCGCTGTAAATATTTTTATTTTCCGCTGCGTGAGCGATCAGGAGAAACCGAGAAAACCCAACACTAACTACGGCTAAAAAGACGGTTATCTTTATCCATGTATTCCATTATGTAATTGATTTGCATTGGCGTTTACTATATGATAAATAGTTATTAGATATATCAAGGACCCTGTGGTTTTGATGAAACTAGAATTTGAGTTCTCCTTCATTCAAAACAGTGATAATTCCAGAGAATACTTAAACGCATAGATAGGCCGTTGGATTGTTAATTAACGAGGACGTTGGTTCCGCTTTTGTGAAAAAGTGCGTGGATAAACGAGCTTCGGCTTAGCACTGAATTGCAGAATAGGTATGTTGATTCATTAATGACAATTTAACAATATTATCTTTGATTAATTTATATTTTATTTGATTTTATATTTATCTTTTAGCCTAGTATGCATCATGTAGGACTTTGATATAATTGTAATAAGAATTAATTATTTATTAAACTTTAGACTATTGATCAAATAAATCTCAACATGATATGAAATATTCTATTTTGAATTGAATATCTTGATTATCTTTGAGGTTCGCTTAAAGATATCCTTAGAATTCTATCCTTTCTTGGATTCTTTATCCAACATTTCTTGTTTCTTTTTAAGATCCATCATGATTGCAGCACTTCCACATTAACTGGTAACCGCTCCCCATAATGAAACCTACAGGGTTTGTAACCTAGGGTACTTCTCAATCGTGAATATTGATCGACTTTATTTTGTTTCTTTTGTCTACCTCATTCAGACATGATTGATTCCATCGATATTTTCGAGTTATCTTCATTGATCGTTTTGAGAAAAATTTCCATCATATGATGTTGAGAGCGTGTCTCATCATACCTTGGCGTTACATTTTCAGTACATTCCATTTCATTTCACTCCCTTACAAAGTCAATGCTAAGGTGAGGCAACTGTAGACACATTAATTTTGACATTATTTTGAGTAAATTTCATATCATATAATAATGCCCCAAAATAGTCTGATATTTAATCATTAGTTAATTTTTATTATTTTACTGGATTGATTGTCTAAATAACATCGGGTTAGAAAGACATCATTTAAGTTTATTAATGAAATTCGTTTTAACTTAGATTTTTAATCAAATATGAAAATTATCTTAAAAGACGTCGGCCTATGAAGACGTCATTTAAGGTTTTATTCCTATTTCGATTTTTAATTAATTTGTTAATTAACTAAAAGACGTCTACACATCACGACGCCATTTAGGTTTCCTAATAATAATGGTTTATGTTTTCCCGAGTTTATCTTTATCTTAATTAAGCAAAAAGACGTCTTCCTTGGGCGACGCGTTTTAGTTAATTACAGATAATAATGAATTAGCATGTGTTTATCTGTTTCTTGGTTGGATTGACTCCAAATTCTTTCATGTTAATCTACAAGTGACCGCGGATGCGCGTGAGAGCCTTAAACTTAAATCTATAAATACACAAGCTTATAAAGAAGGAAAATATTAAGAATTTAAGAGAGAGGCAACGTCCAAATGCTGAAGGAGTTAAAGAAGGATCGAGGCGCTGTACGACTTCTTCCAGGAGTCTTGAAAGAAGAGCTTCGCCCTTTCTTCATCCTCTTTATCCATTCAAGAACCAAGGCTTCCAGGGGGCATTCAACTTAGTCTTCTTAATTAATTCCTCATTAATCTCTGCATATTTTTCATTGATTCCATCATATTAGTTTCATAATTCTATTCATCACATCACTTCATGCTATTCACACAACACTAACATATTTTTCTAACCCACATGCTAAGGGGTTTTAAAGACCATAAAACAAGTAAGTTCATCTTGTTTGAGTTGCATGATTAGAATTCTCATTAGAATAGATACTACCCCCATTTAATTCTTATTAATCTTTATCCTCTTTTTATCTCATTCTTTGCAAGGTACAAAGGTGTATCCGAAGATTAAGAGGAGTGAGTCAAAGAAGATCTAGACAATACTCAAAGTGCAATCAGCATTCAAAGTAAGAACAAGATTAAAATGACTCTTTTTCTTTAGCTGGCTGAAGAGGAAGAATCAAGAACTTCAACATTTCGTACGTTTGAAACAAGTAAGCGATCATCATTTATCTTTTGAAGCTTTTTAGTCAAAAGCTTTCTGGCGATCACATAGTTTTAATAGGTTTATTTGTCATTTAATCAACAAATTTTTATGATAATCACACATCAAATTTGAGCACTCACACCTACAACCTCCCCCGAGCCACAAAACGGGATTTCCTCCCCCCCAAAATTGTCCCAAAAATACCAAAAAATAGAGAATGAAGGGGAGAATCCAAATCACCACTTAAAACACACTAATCCTCATTTCACAAAAATGCCTATTTTCATAAAAAATCCCTTAGAATATGCTTTTCTACCCAAAAACCTCCATACACAATACATGCTTTAAAGGGGGGGAAAACATGATTTTAAACAAATAAAACGAAGATCGTCCCCCTACCGGTCACTTGAACTCCTCCTAACTCCGTACCGCCGAACCGCCGCACCGCAAACCGTAACTAGTACCACCGTAGACGCCGTCACTCTGCCAGGACATCGGCCACCGTCCGGAGAATGAAGTTCTGTGGAGGAGGTGGTGACGGAAGTGGTGAGAGGTAGAGAGGTGTTGGAGTGGTGGAAGATGAAGAAGAGGAAGGGAAAAGGAAAGGGGGAAATGGAGGGGATTGGAGAGTGGGAAGAGAGAGAGTGAGAAGGAGAGAATGAGAGAAAAGAGGGAAGGCTCGGGGCGTCAAATTGAAATAGGTGAAATCGCGTCGTTCACAATCAACGTCATTTAGGCGACAGGACGGGGTCGTACTCTGGCAGAATGTCTGAATCGCGTCGTTCATCCAAGACGCCATTCAGACGACATGACCAAGGTTATACACATGTGCCCCAATGCCCTCCCACGTGGCACAACAACGAGCTATCTAAATGGCGTCGTGCACCCCAAACATCGTTTAGAAGGCACGCCCCAGACCCACTAGAGCCCAAACCAAGGGGTCCAGCTCCAAAATCGACCCGATAACTGTACCCGAAACCTCAGTCCTTACATACTCCCTCCCTTAACAAAATTTCATCCTCAAAATGGTAACCACTCGAACGACAACCACTATCGACAATTCCACACCGGTAACATGGTTCACATCGATCGCCCTTACTAATCACACTTCTCCACGGGGCTTCGTATAATCGGTCGATCTCATCAACACTAGGCTAACCACGTTCTATGATTCTATAAACATTGATGGACTAATACAACCATTCATTAGGCTTACGAGGCACATATTACAAAATTGATTCTCTACCATGTCCAAAATACATAAAAAGTGCCATAAGAGCTCACAACTACAACCTAAAAGATAAGACAAAAGTCTTCATCTCGCCCAGCATCTCGGACCACTTCTAAGAGAACACACAACACCGCTCTAGGTCCTGGGCTTCTTCTTACCACTCAGCTCCTGACCTATCTTATTCTTCTGGGGACAGTTTCTCACAAGATGTCCCTTCCTACCACAACCGAAACAGCTACCAGTGACCAATGGACATATCCAATCACCATGCTGCCTACCACAACGAGGACAATGATATGTCATATCATGACCAGCTTCCTGCTGTCTGCTAGCCACAGTCTGCATCTGTCGAACCGAACTGTCTTCGTCCTCGTTATAAAGCATCCCCTGGAAGCCGGACCCAAAGGAACTTGAACCGTCTGTCGAAAGAATTGCTGATTTGTTCTTGCTCTGTTGCTGCCCTCGTGCTGATCGCTCCAACTATTTCTCCATTTGTTGGAATTGAGTCTCCACTGCTGCTGCGTACCAAACTGCTGATGCAAGATCACTACAACAATGAGATGCCACCATTCCCCTCAGATCGAACCAGAGTCCATCCACAAATCTCTCCGTTCGGCGTTCCTCATTTTCAGATATATGCGGAACGAACCTTCCTAGAGCTACAAACTTCATCTGATATTCCATAACTGACATATCACTCTACACCAATTCCATAAACTCCCTTTCCTTGGCCTTCCGAACGTGCCTTGGAAAGTACTATCCACTAAACTCTCTCACGAATGCCTTCCAGGGAATCTCTCTCAATGACCTATCCGAAAACATTATTCTCTGGATGGTAACCCACCAATCATAGGCATCGTCTTTCAACAAGTAGGTTGCCAACAAAGTCTTGTCATTTTGAGCACACTCAAGAACATCGAATTCCTTCTCCACTTCCTTAATCCAATGAGCTGCCGCATCTAGGACAGGTCGACCCGTAAAAGAAGAAGTCTTCAACTTCAAGAACCGTTCCATCACCATGGACTGACTACCTCGGGAGTTGGAACCCTCACTACCATCTCTAGGTTGATATCTAGACATTGGCCCAATCACAGCCTCTAAGAAACGATCCACATTCTGCCCATCTGCCCCTGAACTACCATCGTCAGTTCCCGTATTACGAACCAACGGAACTCTCCTCTTCGGTGCCATCACTACTCTATAAACACGAAAATCGAAACAAGCACGTGAAAACCTATTAATCTATTCCAACAGTCGTCGCCTGTACAGACTCGTACTTATTGTTGGACTATAATATCTAACCTAGTTTATCACATACTCGACCAGACTGAGCTCTGATACCATCTGTAATGAGCCGCCACCCTATAATCGGAGACCTAATTACTAAATGGGTATCGGATCATTATCTACGGATTTACACCCGGATCTCAAACGACACGTCTGGAGAAGTAAGCATTAAACAAGGCTAAATATAACAATCTTACGGACCTCAAAGAAAGTACAAGTGTGTAGGATGTAAAATAATAATGTTTGTACACAGTCCAACAATAATTACATGGTCCAAAGAATTAAATAGGTATAGGCAGAAGAAAAGTACAACAACATCGGGGCATATCCTGGAACCAAGATAGCTATTGGCCCGTACACCAAGGAGAACACCACACGCCAACACTCGCTGAGAAGTCCACACCTGAAACCATAGCGAGTGAGCCACACGAAAATTAGGCTCAGTAGGGATCACCCGATCCCGCCTCCTACACATGCACTTACAAGTACAACAATACAAGATGTAGGCAATTTAAGTAAAGCAGTAAGCACAGCTCCTACAGATTCCCAAATTCCGATATCAAACATATGCATTCGCAATGCAACATGCACAGTTCTAAGCAATTCATGCAACCCAACTCAACACCGCAATTCGTAACCAAAGATCCGGCTAAACACACAAACCACACTGCCAAACGCGTACAAACGGCGCCTCACAACACAACCAACACCCATGCTTTTCCACCCCTACGATGTTCCGAACACTGTAGGGTGAGGCAGTGAGTCAAACTAGGACTAGTGAACCACCACCACCTAGTCATGTGTGCACACAAGCAGTCTTGACCACTGTCCTATTGACCAGACTTCCCTCAACACCAGGCCTAGGTGCTTCACGAGGGCCCTGGGGACCGGCGAAACCCCCCTCAAGCCGAAGCTATAGGGACTACCCGTAACCCTAACCTCCCGGATCACATTAGGAAAAAGGGCGAAGGGTACCACTCGTAACCTCGATATCTCAAGTTACATCAGGCCTAATGGCGAAAAGGTAAACTCCAATAGCACCAAACCCAGCTCCATAGTAAGAAACACGCCGAAAATTGCCACGACAAACTAGGAAAGCACCGACCCACTAGGATAGAACAACAACCCCTCGGATAGCACACTGGCTACTTTGGCCTGTCTGGCTTAGGTAGTTCTACCTTTTCCCAACCACAAGTGAAACACTAACATGTAACCCTCCCACACCGGTACGGCATCAATGCCACAAAGACACCGCGTCTCTCCCACACCGACACAAGGTGTCAAATGCAAACCACAATGTTCTAAGTCCACAATCGCATAAACATACACACACACAATGTGATTCTGATCATACAGAAATCCCCATCCCGAATGTATGATTTTAGGCATGCATTTAGCCAAATTAATTAACAATGTATGCACATATAAATTTCATGGATTAATGGGGTTCTGACTTAAATGGCATCGTCCTATCCAGTCACCATTTCAAATGGTGTCGCTGTCTTCAGACGCTATTCAAAACAGAACTCATTCCCACAGAAATTAGTCCCGGGACAAATCTGGCCTAAATGGCGTCGCCCTAGCCAGTCACCATTTCAAATGGCGTCGCCCTATCTAGACGCCATTTAGAGCCCGAAATCTGGTTTTCCTGCAACCTCCCCCGAGCCACAAAATGGGATTTCCTCCCCCCCAAAATTGCCCCAAAAATACCCAAAAATAGAGAATGAAGGGGATAATCCAAATCACCACTTAAAACACACTAATCCTCATTTCACAAAAATGCCTATTTTCATAAAAAACCCCTTAGAATATGCTTTTCTACCTAAAAACCTCCATACACAATACATGCTTTAAAGCGGGGGAAAACATTATTTTAAACAAATACAACGAATATCATCCCCCTACCGGTCACTTGAACTCCTCTTAGTTCCGTGCCGTCGAACCACCGTACCGCAAACTGCCGCCACTACCGCCGTGGACGCCGTCACTCCGCTGGGACGTCGGCCGCCATCCGGAAAATGAAGTGCCGTGGAGGAGGTGGTGATGGAAGTGGTGAGAGGTAGAGAGGTGTTGGAGTGGTGGAAGAGGAAGAAGAGGAAGGGAAAAGGAAAGGAGGAAACGAAGGGGATTGGAGAGAGGGAAGAGAGAGAGTGAGAAGGAGAGAATGAGAAAAATGAGAGAAGGCTCGGGGCAACAAATTGAAACAGGTGAAACCGCGTCTTTCACAACCGACGCCATTCAGGCTACAGGATGGGGTCGTACTCTGGCAGAATGTCTAAATCTTGTCATCCATCCCAGACGCCATTCAGACAACATGACCAGGGCCGTATATACGTTCTCCAACGCCCGCCCACATGGCGCAACAATGAGCTATCAAAATGGTGTCGTGCACCCCAGACGTCTTTTAGAAGGCACGCCCCAAACCTACTAGGGCCCAAACCAAGGGGTCCGGCTCCAAGACCGACCCAATAACTGTACCCGAAACCTCAGTCCTTACAGTATAGATACCGCTAGAGGCTGGGCACCTGCGCGGCTTGCGGCATCTCTCCGAAAGAACAGAAGAATGAATGTGGATTCGAATCCGCGCAAGGTAAATACGATTTACCGCTTTAAGTTTTTGTTGATCGAAACGGGATGGATCCGATCCCGAATATAATTTTATCCGCTGCGTTTTGGTCGGATCCGGATATAGAGAACCCAACAGTGGTATTAGAGTCAGGTTCCACTATGTTTTTTCCATTTTGGACTCAAGATCGGTAGTTTTATAATTTATTTCATGCTATGTTTTGGTTTTAATTGGATGAACGATGTTCATTAGATGAACATGGTTAATTTACAGTAAATTATTGCATTAAAATGGTTTGTTTTCTATATGCGTTTTGTGTTCTTCG
Source organism: Zantedeschia hybrid cultivar (assembly GCA_030544215.1). Taxonomy (NCBI): domain Eukaryota; kingdom Viridiplantae; phylum Streptophyta; class Magnoliopsida; order Alismatales; family Araceae; genus Zantedeschia; species Zantedeschia hybrid cultivar. The sequence goes on from JARZZO010000009.1 coordinate 52,640,429, forward strand.
TCTGACGAAGAACGGATACAAATCGGCATCTCTGCGGGCACCCCAAGTGTTGCGGAAGGATTGCCGGCTCAAAGGATCCCCACTGTGGGGTCACCGGTCGCCAGTGGCCTCGTGGCTGGTGCCGGATGGGGCGGCCGGCCAACCCCTCTCCTTCCTCTTCTCCTACGTTTAGAAAGGGGGTGGGGGGCGGGGGGTCGGGTTGTAGGAATTACAAAGGGGAGTGGGGGGGGAGACCGCCAGCGACCAGGGTCACTGGTGCCGTCGCCAGGACCCCAAGCCGCCGGGCAGTCTTCCCCGATGCCGGCCCCAACTGGCCGGCGCTTGCAGGGCAGGTCGCCGACGGTTGGGCGCCGCCCCCTTCCCGCCGGCAACGCAGCTAGGGTTTTCCCTAGCTGCATCAGGCAGGGAAGGGGGGGGGAGACCGGGCCAGGCCCTGGTTCGTCAACCCCCTTTAGCCCATAATTTTTTTTTAATCCATTTACTGACCCACTTTAAATTATAGAATTTCATTTAAATTTAAAATTATATTTTTAATTTAATTAAATTATGTTTGATAATTATTAAAGGACAAGTAAACAGATTTAAAAATTATTGGGAATTTGAACAAATGTTGTTAAGTAGTAATTTAATCTAATTGTTAGATTAAAGAATGTTAAAAGGTTAATTTAATTGTTAAATTAAATTTTTTTTGTAATGACTATAAGCTTAACAAGCATGGAATATTATAAATTTGTCAATATGGAGTTTCTACACATTTATTGTGATGTACATTGATTACTTGTTTAAATTTTGATTTAAATTAGCATGATTAATTTAATGAAATTTTTTGAAAATTCAAATCCAATTTCTGTTTGGTCTCTGGTTTATGAAACCAAAATTAAATATTTTCAAAAAAATTTATTAAGCCATGTGGTGTACACTTTATGTGTGGTTTGTTTAATTAAAAACTACATGGTGGTCATGGATTAGCACTTAATATTTAGCTTGTGGATCTGGATCAACAATGTGTGATTGCGTGGTTTATTATTTGTTAATAAATAGAGGTCCGCGAACCTCTCTCTCTCTCATATTCTATTGTATCTTTACCTCCCTCCCTGATGTACGCGCCATAAGGCTTCCTCTTTTTAAATTATCATGTAATTGAGAATTTATGATATGATTTGATCGATGCGGCTGAGCGTGAAGCGAGGATAATCCACAACTGCAACCAAGAAGGATATGAAAGAGTTCATTAAGCCTATGAGTTTGCGCACTCATGGTATAACTGTTATATTATGTGTATGTGTGTTTGATTGTCTGGCTCAAGTCAAACCACAGTGCTATCTATGACCACACCAATGATATGTATGTGATGCGTTTGTTTTCTTTTGATTACGAATCAAATAAATTAACTACCTGGGAGCCGAAATATGATCAGATATTGATGGTAAAGCTTAAACCGGGGATAATGGTCTACTGTGTTTACTCGAGACCATTAACAACCGGGGAGCCGAAATATGATCGGATATTGCAAGGAGTTGCAATTACCATAAGATGGTTGCTCTAAGAAAACAATATAATACTAAGTGTTTACCCGAGGTTATACTGTTACTCTTGGAGATTCTTATCCCCAAGAGTTTTTGCAAGGATATTGCAAGGATATTGCAAGGAGATTCTTATTCTTGGGGTTGTACAATAAGAATTTTTTTGATGCTGATACATATTGATGTAAACAGCTCAAACGCCAAAAGATAATCACTACTGTTGACCTACCTTATAGTTTACTCTTGGAATGATTCGACTGTATGTACTTATTGAAGTACAAGTCGAATGCATCTGAGAGATTAAGGTATAAGATCAATATGAAGTATTAGAATTTTTGATTTGATCAAAGAAACTAGTACTTAGGTATATGATTTACATAAATCATTAAGAGGATAATTGTATCATTACTCGATTAATCCTCATTGTGCATCATAGTAATATGATAGAATGAGAGATTGCATCTTATTAAGATATGGTGCAATACATAATAAGATTTGCCTAATTCTTGTCTTTTTGAACATGAGTATGAACATTAGATGACCATACTTTAAAGATGGTTCCAAATAAGTCAGTGTATGTCCATATAAGATATGGAAACCAAATAATTCATATGAGGTGTGAATTATGAACAAACCTGATTTAAAAGTCAGGTATTACCGTGGTGTGAATTTGTGAATGTCCAAAGAGTTTTGACATTACAATTATTGGCCAGGCGATAATGAAATAATTGTCGTCCTGAAAGCTGTCTTCTGTGAAGAAGAATATGTTCTCAAAGAAGACAGTGGGAGCTGATAAAACTAGAAGATGTTCTAGATTCACAAGTTAATATAAGATTATTAGATAATCTTTAGTTGTTTGGAACCGGTTATGACACATCAGAGAGCTTCATAGATTTTTGAAATTCTCTAAGTGACTAAAAGGATATGTTTGACATATCTGATTTAGCAAGTTGAGAGGAGCCCAAAATAGATTATGATCTAAAATCTATGATAATGATGCTTTCTGTCATTACAACTTTGAGATTGATGAGTTTATCATAATTCTACTTGTCAATACTGCCTATCATGAGATGATGACAGTTGGATATTAAAAGCGCTCTCAATGTGATTGAGGTAAAGATGTATATGATACACCTTTAAAGCTTTTAGAATGTCCAGGAAGCAAGTTATGATTTCGAAGATCATTTTTGAATCAAACTGAAGCTTCCTAGTTGTAATAAAAGTTTTGACTTAATGGTCAAATATTATGTGATCGTTAAGAATGATCACGGATTGTATGTGTTCAGAAAGGACAGTGGGAGCATAGTCGCTTTAGTAATGCTTTATGATAATAACATCAAAGTCATTAAGAATGACTTCAGGATATTACTATTAGTGAAAGCATTGTTAACCATATTTTCCTCCATAATAAGTTTAATTATAATATCCTACGTATTGGAAATACGAATATATTAAGATAGATTGGTGGGGATATTATATTAACCTGTATGTCAAGATGTTTGGCATAAATTTCATGACAAGTCTCAATTGTTGAGATATGGAATTTATTCCTTTAAAGAAAAGGTTCCTTAAAGGATACAAGAGTGAATTGCATCATTAAGCGCTTGAGAAGTGTTAAGGATGCATTCACGTATATGGAGATGATGATTTGAAACTATGAGTTCACACTGACTCAAATTTCAAGTCAAATAATAGATTCAACCCTCTAGTAGAAAGGAATGGATTGGAATGGTTGCAATCCAAAACTCGATATTAAGATAACGACATAGACAAGTGATACTGTTATTAGAACAGTATGGATGAAAAGGTTCATCCCTGAACTAGATGTAGTTCTAAAAGGTCTCTGATTAAATCTCGTTGTTGTAGGACAACAGTGGGAGCGATCAATTGAGTGAGCGAGTCATAGTCTCTTTAGAAGTTATAGAACATTCTGAGGCTCTTTCACAGGTTCAGAAACAAAGGATAAAGATGAAATAACGTAATCGAAAATGTTCCATCTATAGATAATTTAGCAGATCCCTGACCAAGTCTTAGTCACAGACTTTATGTGAGCATCACCTAGATTTGATGGAGATCAAATGCGAAAGTGATTGACTTGAGTCCAAGTGGGAGATTGATGGATATAGGTGTCCTCTAAGCCAATCATGAGGCACCTATTTCAATCTGGTTCATTAATAAATGACATTAAATTCATTATGTAGATTGGCATATTTATAATTGCGCATAATGAAGTCCATGAATATGTGCAATAGTCATCAGATTATGATGAGATCATAATAATGAGACTGATGACTTATAAACAAATATTCTCAATTGTTCCTAGTCGTAGGATGTTTGAGAAGGACATCAAACATCCGGTTAGACTAGTACAGGTTATTCTAGCTCATATGATGAGGGTGACTGATCTCGTTAGTTACTAGTGTGGAGACACAATGGTAAACCTGTAGGTGCTCATTGGAGAATGAGTTTACTGAACTGATCCGACATGAATCGCCGAATGGTAATTTACCTGACTGTCAATCGGCTTGATTCATCGTCACAGTAGCGTGGTTGATCCTTGGACTTGAGACACCAAAGACACCTTGTCGGTGGACTTCTGGACTTTGACCTTGACCTACGAATGCCTATCCACGGGATCTCTAATAGTCAAGGATCGGGTCCAGCGGAAGACCTTCGAAGGTGATTGTGTGTTCAATAAAGGATCGTTCGCTCTCAGTTAACCGGAGAGAGAATGCTCTAGAGTAGATCCACAGGAGTCTCTGGCCAGAGCAGAAACAATATCAGAAAAGTGGTTTTCGGATATTGTAAAGCGGAGTCAGATTCAAGTGAGTTGACAATCTAGGGTTTGACAGTTGACCATACCCTAGGATAATTCGAGAGCATTGTGCGAACGAAGGATTATAGCCACGCGGTAACTGTGGACGGACAGGTTCCATGAGCGGGTTGCTGAACCCCATTACCTTCCGGGATCATGCGGTGTTGCTTGGCACCCAACTTGATCAGAAGTCCGACCGAATTCACATGCGATGTCAAATTCGGTTAAGTAATTAGTTAATATATAGATATTAATTAATTACAATAAGTCAATAACTAGTTATTGGACTTAACGGGCTGAAAACCGGACTGGTAAATGGGTCTAGAGGGTCACACGTAATAAGATTCTCAGTCGGTGGTACATAAGTGGGATTTATATTAACTCGGGGACTTTTGTGAAAAGTCGCGCCGACTTAATATATATACACGCTGTTGAGAAACCCTGGGCCAAGCTCCAGGATTTTCCTTGCTGGCCGTCATCCCCCTTTTCTCTCTCCTCCTCTGGGCGTCCCGTTCGGCGCGCCAGAACAGCTTCCATCTTCACCGCGTGTGATTCCCGAAAGTCGGGAATTCCCGTCGGCGGGATTTCCGCAATCGTTGTGGCGACGGATCTTCAGCGAGCGAGCTGAAACGGACGGGGGATCGAGGACGAACCACCGCGGAGGATCGCGTGGATACCGTTGGAGGCCGGACGCTTGTGCGGCTTGCGGCATCGCCTCGACGGAACCGAAATGGAAGCGGATTCGAATCCGTGCACAGTAATCAGATTACAACCCGGTTTTTCAGTTTGCATTTTTCGTTCCGAATCGGATCAGCGGGCATCGGGCGGGTTTAATTTTTGTTCATCGTTTCCGCTGCGTTCTTCGTGTCCCGCCCGGATCCCAACACTGGTATCAGAGCCAGGTTCCGCTCTGATCCGCTCCGGAACGATAAAATTATTATTCTAAATTATTTCATGCATAAATTCGTTTTTCCTCATAGATATTATTCATGGGATGAACTTAGAATATCGAATTTAATTTTTCTGTGCGAAAAACAAAATTTTTTGAGGGTTTCATCGCGTTCTTCATGGTGATGAAGAACCGGATTTGTGGGCTTCAAAAGAGGATTAATGATGGTTGGACCATCTCTGTGGGTTTGCTGGTATGACCAGCTACCCCTCACCATCCCCGGAAATCTATGGCTGCCGGTGGAGCTTTTCTTCCCATAATTTTCAAGACTTGAAAAGAATTGTGAAAAAGCTGAAATCTGCGAAAATGGACAAATCTCCAACTTTGGAGGTTCACCGGCGGCGAAGGAGTCGCCGGCTGGCCACCACCGACGGGGGGAATGGAAGGGGTAACATCCCTCTGCAATTTCCGGCCACCCTCGCGGCCGGCGGCGGCGGCGGCGCCGCCCAAAACTGGCTGCAAACAGGGCCATCTGGCCCGGACTAGGTGCCCCCTGGCTCGAGCTAGACGAGCCAGGTTCAGCCCTAGCTGCACTGGCTTGAGCCAGGGGGGCCTATTAAGCCCTGATTAGGCCCATTTAAGCCAATTTTGGCCCAATTAACCCCAAAAACCCCTTATTTAATTAAAAACCCCATCCTATTTAACTTGAAATTGAAATTAATAATGTTTAAAATTGTTTTAAACATTAAATTAATTATTTTGAGTTAAAAGGGGAGAGATAATTAAGATATGATCTTAATTATGGATTATTATTTTAATCAAACCTTCTGTGGGGTTTATTAAGATATGATCTTAATAGTAAATTGCTTTTAACTAAATAAGATAGGATCTTAATGATTTTAATTAATTAATTAAATGAGTTATAATTAAGATATGATCTTAATTATAAATAACTTTTAATTAGTTAATTAAAGGGGTTTATATTCAAGATATGATGTTAAATATATATAACAAATGTTGTTATTAATTTGAAATGGGATCTTAATTATTAATTGACAATTGTTGTCATTAATAATTAAGATAATGTTTTTAATCTTAATTAACAATTGTTGTTAATTTATATTTAAAATTTGATCTTAAAACTTATATTAACAACATTTGTTATTTGATTATTAAGTAGTGACTTAAATTTTAATTATCAAATGTTGCTAATTAATCTTGGTCTTGTGATTAGATTGTTTTAATTTCTTAGCAATTGTTGTTATGAAATTAAGTATTTGATTAAGGGACACTTAATAAAAGTTATTAAGTGTTTTATTAACTTTTAGTAATAGTTATTAAAGAGTTAATTATTTCTTGAAAATTAACCTTAATAAAAGTTATTGAGGATTAATTATAGCTTACTAATAGTTATTAAACTAATTAATATTCTCAAGGGTCCCTTAATTAAATATTGAAGATCTAATCTACTTAATAATTAATCTTTTAATAAATGTTATTAAGAGATTATTTAAGTCTAATTGTTAGACTATTTTAATTAGAAATGTTCTAATTATTATTTCTTAATAATTGTTATTGAGAAATATGATTTAATTAAGGGGTTTTAACAAAGAGTTGTTAAGGGGGTTAATAATATGAGTTGAAAATTCTTTTATAAATGTTATTTGAGAATTTTTAATTCTATCTAAATGTTAGATTGGTTCGCATTAATAACTATTATTAATGTGATTTAATATTAATCCAAGTGTTAGATTAATTAATTTAGAACTGTTCTAAATTATGTATGGAATATTTTAGAATTTTAATTTTAGCTTTGTGTGTACATGTTGATGTGTTTAATGCTTTAAATTAGATTTATTGCATGTTAGAAAATAAGATTTTCGAAAAACTCAAATTATCCAATTTTGATTGGTACCCAGGTTTTAAGAAAGCCAAAATTATTATAGTTTTAAAATTTTAGCCTTCATGTGATGTGCTTTATTATGTGTGGATGGTTAAAATTTGTGGTGGTCATGGACATGTACTTAGTTAAATTTCATATCATGTGATGGTGTGTGATTTTGTAGATTTTTATGGAATGTGAATGTTCATTAATTAAGTATTAATTAATGAGGTTTGTGTGCCTCCCTCTCTCCATTCCATTGTAATTCTATCTCCCTCTATTATTGTACTCGGCCATAAGGCTCTCTTTTGCAATTAATCTGTATTTGAAAATGTTTCAAATTATGTTTTATATTTGTAATTGATCGAGCCGGCCGAGGAGAGGCGAGGATGATCCACAAATGCAGCCAGGAAGGCGACAGGAAATGAGATCACCAGTGGCTATGTGTTTGCATATTTAAATTATGTAAATGTTATATAGTTTTGGTGATTAATTGTTTGGCTCCAGTTAATCACCGTGCTGTCCATGACCACATAATGAACATGTATGGATGATGCATGCTTTTAGTTATTAATTATGAATCGATTGCTAATATCTAGGTATAGTTAAATATATTCGATATATTTATAAACTATCACCTAGGATGAGACCAACTTAATATAAACAAAACCTTCAACATAAAGTCTAAGCCGGAGCGCGAGTCATTGAGAATGTACCGCGTGGCTCTCCATCAATATAGTTCTTAGAACTTGATTCAGTGATGACAGTTTCTACGTGTTTACCCGAGATCTGCCACCATCTGATGAAAGGACTATTAACTATGGCATTATGATGCCTTGAGATTAGAATAGAGGAACGGTGTAGCTATCCTCGCGTTTACCCGGGAGCTGCATTCTTACTCTACTATGTCGCGTATTGATGGTAAAGCTTAGACCATGTATAATGGTCTACTGTGTTTACCCGCGACCATTAAAGACCTGGGAGCCGAAATAAGATCGGATATTGCAAGGAGTTGCAATTACCATGAGATGGTTGCTCTAAGATAATGGTATGATACTATGTGTTTACCCGAGGTCATACTATGATTCTTGGAGATTCTGATCCTCACTAGAAGACCGTCGGAGTCTTCCGTTCTATATACATGAAGGTTATACAGTCCGTCGAAAAAAAGTGAGAAATAATTCAAGATAAAAGACCATAATTGAATTATCAGAACTATCTGCTTAAATCACGTTATTTCCTTTGATTCACTTAAATGTCGTCTATTCGAGATGTTGGCATATTGGATGCCAATACTTCTCATACTCAGACTGACTAGAAAAACTCTGAAGAATGTCTTCAGGGCCAAGTGAAAGTCACTATCCTAATCAGATATCATAAATCCTCTTACTTGGATAGACCAAGGTGAAGAGGTGCTCATGATATGCCTTATTGAAAGGCAATGATTATCATGAAATCTCTTATTTGGATAGACCAAGATGAAGAGATATTTATGATGTGCCTTTGAGAAAGGCAAGTGGTAAGATTTTAAACGGTCGAACCCACACCTGAAAGGATAAAGAAAAGTCAACTGAGATAGAGAAGTAGCAGTTCTCCCACTGCAACCAATATAAGGATACTGGTAAAGGCGAAACGAATATAGAACTTGAAAGAAGTTTCACATATTCTTATTATCAACTTTTTCATGTCTATTGGAGAATTAGCGTATCCAATATGGGATATTGGAAATGGTTCTCAGAACTACGATGGAATGCAGACTTAGACAAGTAAAAGAAAATCGAGAAAATGGTCAAATGTTGAGTTAGACTCAACTATTTTTCATGATATTCATAGGTTGCTGTCTGACAGTAAATCTTTGTATATCTATGGGAGTCAAATGAGAAACTAAATAATTGTTATTTAGTTACATGAGAAATCAAGAATAACATTGATTGACAAGAATAATAGTTGTTCGAATCAGTCAATGCACTATAGATTCTTGAAGTGACATTTCATGTGATGAATGTTCACAAGTCTTCTATAGAAATGAACTGTGTGAATCCTGATTATCTACGGTATTGTACATAGGGTTGTACAATAAGAATTTTTTTGATGCTGATACATATTGATGTAAAAAGCTCAAAGGCCAAAAGATAATCACTATTGTTTATTTACCTTATAGTTTACTCTTTGAATGATTCGACTGTATGTACTTATTGAAGTATAAGTCGAATGCATCTGAGAGATTAAAGTATAAGATCAATATGAAGTATTAGAATTTTTTATTTGATCAAAGAAACTAGTACTTAGATATATGATTCACATAAATCATTAAGAGGATAATTGTATCCTTACTCGATTAATCCTCATTGTGCATCATAGCAATATGATAGAATGAGGGATTGCACCTTATTAAGATATGGTGCAATACATAATAAGATTTGTCTAATTCTTGTCCTTTTGAACATGAGTATGAATATTAGATGACCATACTTTAAAGATGGTTCCAAATAAGTCAGTGTATATCCATATAAGATATGGAAACCAAATAATTCATATGAGGTGTGAATTATGAACAAACCTAATTTAAAAGTCAGGTATTACCGTGGTGTGAATTTGTGAATGTCCAAAGAGTTTGGACTTTACAATTATTGGCCAGGCGATAGTGAAATAATTGTCGTCCTGAAAGCTGTCTTATGTGAAGAGGAATATGTTCTCAAAGAAGACAGTGGGAGCTGATAAAACAAGAAAATGTTCTAGATTCACAAGTTAATATAAGATTATTAGATAATCTTTAGTTGTTTGGAACCGGTCATGACACATCAGAGAGCTTCATAGATTTTTGAAATTCTCTCAGTGACTAAAAAGATATGTTTGACATATCTGATTTAGCAAGATGAGAGGAGCTCAAAATAGATTATGATATAAAATCTATGATAATGATGCTCTCTGTCATTACAACTTTGAGATTGATGAGTTTATCATAATTCTACTTGTCAATACTGCCTATCATAAGATGATGACAGTTGGATATTAAAAGCGCTCTCAATGTGATTGAGTTAAAGATGTATATGATACACCTTTAAAGCTTTTAGAATGTCCAGGAAGCAAGTTATGATTTCAAAGATCATTTTTGAATCAAACTGAAGCTTCCTAAGTTGTAATAAAAGTTTTGACTTAATAGTCAAATATTATGTGATCGTTAAGAATGATCACGGATTGTATGTGTTCAGAAAGGACAGTGGGAGCACGGTCGCTTTAGTAATGCTTTATGATAATAACATCAAAGTCATTAAGAATGACTTCAGGATGTTACTATTAGTGAAAGCATTGTTAACCATGTTTTCCTCCATAATAAGTTTAATTATAATATCCTACGTATTGGAAATACGAATATATTAAGATAGATTGGTGGGGATATTATATTAACCTGTATGTCAAGATGTTTGGCATAAATTTCATGACAAGTCTCAATTGTTGAGATATGGAATTTATTCCTTTAAAGAAAAGGTTCCTTAAAGGATACAGGAGTGAATTGCATCATTAAGCGCTTGAGAAGTGTTAAGGATGCATTCACGTATATAGAGAGGATGATTTGAAACTATGAGTTCACACTGACTCAAATTTCAAGTCAAATAATGGATTCAACTCTCTAGTAGAAAGGAATGGATTGGAATGGTTCCAATGCAAAACTCGATATTAAGATGACGACATAGACAAGTGATACTGTTATTAGAACAGTATGGATGAAAAGGTTCATCCCTGAACTAGATGTAGTTCTAAAAGGTCTCTGATTAAATCTCGTTGTTGTAGGACAACAGTGGGAGCGATCAATTGAGTAAGCGAGCCATGGTCTCTTCAGAAGTTATAGAACATTCTGAGGCTCTTTCACAAGTTCAGAAACAAAGGATAAAGATGAAATAACGTAATCGAAAATGTTCCATCTATAGATAATTTAGCAAATCCCTGACTAAGTCTTAGTCACAGACTTTATGTGAGCATCACCTAGATTTGATGGAGATCAAATGCGAAAGTGATTGACTTGAGTCCAAGTGAGAGATTGATGGATGTAGGTGTCCTCTAAGCCAATCATAAGGCACCTATTTCAATCTGGTTCACTAATAAATGACATTAAATTCATTATGTAGATTGGCATATTTATAATTGCGCATAATAAAGTCCATGAATATGTGCAATAGTCATCAGATTATGATGAGATCATAATAATGAGACTGATGACTTATAAACACATATTCTCAATTGTTCCTAGTCGTAGGATGTTTGAGAAGGACATCAAACATCCGGTTAGACTAGTACAGGTTATTCCAACTCATATGATGAGGGTGACTGATCTCGTTAGTTACTAGTGTGGAGACACAATGGTAAACCTGTAGGTGCTCATTGGAGAATGAGTTCACTGAACTGATCCGACATGAATCGCCGAATGGTAATTTACCTGACTGTCAATCGGCTTGATTCATCGTCACAGTAGCGTGGTTGATCCTTGGACTTGAGACACCAAAGACACCTTGTCGGTGGACTTCTGGACTTTGACCTTGACCTACGAATCCCTATCTACGGGATCTATAATAGTCAAGGATCGGGTCCAGCGGAAGACCTTCGAAGGTGATTGTGTGTTCAATAAAGGATCGTTCGCTCTCAGATAACTGGAGAGAGACTGCTCTAGAGTAGATCCGCAGGAGTCTCTGGCCAGAGCAGAAACAATATCAGAAAAGTGGTTTTCGTATATTGTAAAGCGGAGTCTGATTCAAGTGAGTTGACAATCTAGGGTTTGACAGTTGACCATGCCCTAGGTTAAGTCGAGAGCATTATGCGAACGAAGGATTATAGCCACGCGGTAACTATAGACGGACAGGTTCCATGAGCGGGTTGCTGAACCCCATTACCTTCCGGGATCATGCGGTGTTGCTTGGCACCCAACTTGATCAGAAGTCCGACCGAATTCACATGCGATGTCAATTCAGTTAAGTAATTAGTTAATATATAGATATTAATTAATTACAATAAGTCAATAACTAGTTATTGGACTTAACGGGCTGAAAACCGGACTGGTAAATGGGCCTAGAGGGTCACACGCAATAAGATTCTCAGTCGGTGGTACATAAGTGGGATTTATATTAACTCGGGGACTTTTGTGAAAAGTCACGCCGACTTAATATATATACACGCTGTTGAGAAACCCTGGGCCAAGCTCCAGGATTTTCCTTGCTGGCCGTCATCCCCCCTTTCTCTCTCCTCCTCTGGGCGTCCCGTTCGGCGCGCCAGAACAGCTTCTGTCTTCGCCGCGTGTGATTCCCGAAAGTCGGGAATTCCCGTCGGCGGGATTTCCGCAATCGTTGCGGCGACGAATCTTCAGCGAGCGAGCTAAAACGGACGAGGGATAGAGGACGAACCACCGCGGATGATCGCGTGGATACCGCTGGAGGCAGGACGCTTGTGCGGCTTGCGGCATGGCCTCGACGGAACCGAAACGGAAGCGGATTCGAATCCGCGCACGGTAATCAGATTCCAACCCGGTTTTTTGGTTTGCGTTTTTCGTTCCGAATCGGATCAGCGGGCATTGGACGGGTTTAATTTTTGTTCATCGTTTCCGCTGCGTTCTTCGTGTCCCGCCCGGATCCCAACAGATCCATCATGCTCCATTTGAAGAAGCTATTTGGTGAGTAGAGCAGGATCGGAAGATATGAGATATCTAAGAATCTGTTCAAGGCTCAAATGGCAGAGGGATCTTCAGTACAGACTCATGTGCTGAAGATGATTGAATGGGTGGAGTGGCTAGATGCTCTTGGGGTATCATTCCTTAAGAAGATGCATACTGACCTTATGTTATCTTCACTTCCACAATCATATGCTCAGTTTATTGTTAACTTTAACATCAACAAGATCCAGACCACTTTGGCTGAATTACTAAACATGCGGAAGACTACAGAGGGGAACCTTGTGAAGGATAAACCCCAAGTCATTATGGTTGGTATGACCGGTAGGAAAAGACTAGCAGTCTAAGCCTTTAGGAAAGGCAAAGGCAAGAATCAGAAGAAGCCGAAGGTTGTCAAAAAGGACAAAGGCAAGAGTGCAGAGAAGGGTGACTGCTTCTACTGTCATCAGAAGGGCCACTAGAAGAGAAATTGTAAAGAATACCTCAAGGACAAAGCTCAAGGAACAGTGAAGCAGCAGGGCGCTTCAGGTATCTATATGATAGATGTAAACTTATCAATTAGAGATTATACATTATGGGTATTAGATACTGGATTATTTTCTCATATCTGCAATACTGTGCAGGCGCTGACAAGAAGACGTAAGCTGAGAACCGGCGAGGTGGAGGTAAGGCTAGGTAACGGCGCAAGAGTTGCGGCGATCGCTGTGGGAATAGTGAAGCTCAAGCTTCCATCCGAAAACACTTTTTCATTAGATGAATGTTATTATGTACCTAGCATAATAAGGAATATTATTTCTATTTCATGTTTAAATAGAATTGAGTACACCTTATCTGTTGGGAACAATTGTTGTTCAATTTATTTCAGAAATAAATTAATAACTTCTGCTACGTTATCCAATGGATTTTACTTATTAAATGTGTCTCATGATAATTTCAATATCGATTCTTTAACTAAAAGAAACAAGTATGAAGTGAACAAAGCCTATCTATGGCATTGTAGGCTTAGCCATATTGGTGAAAACAGACTCTAAAGGCTGCATAAAAATAGATACTTAGATCCATTTGATTATGAATCATATGCAACCTGTGAGTCATGTTTAATGGGTAAAATGGCAAAATCTCTATTTTTTGGAACTGGAGAACGAGCCAATGACTTACTAGAACTAATACATTCATATCTATGTGGTCCTATGTCAACCCAAGCCATTGGTGGTTTCTCATATTTCATTACGTTCACTGATGATTTCTTAAGATATGGCTTCATATACTTATTGAAGTATAAATCAGATGCTTTTGAGAAATTCAGAGAATTCATGAATGAAGTAGAGAAACAAACTGAAAAGAGTATCAAAACCATCCGATCCAATCGTGGTGGGGAATATTTGAGTACAAAGTCACAAAATACTTGAATGATAATAGTTTGTCAGCTTACACCTCCCTATACACCTCAAATGAATGGTATGTAAGAAAGGAGGTATCACACATTAATGGAAATGGTGCGATCCATGATGAGTATGTCCAAATTACCAGTGTCCTTATAGAGATATGCACTTAGCTCGGCTATGTATATCATAAACAAGGACCAGTAAATCTGTTGAAATCACTCCGTATGCGATATAGAATGGAAGGAAACTAGAACTAAACATGTTAAAGTCTGGGGATGTCCTGCTCATGTTAAAAGACATGATGCAGATAAGCTGGAATTTAGAACTGACAAATGCAGATTTATGGGATATCCGAAGGAAACTTACGGATATTACTTTTATCATCCTGATGAGCAAAAGGTGTTTGTGCCTAGGAGAGTTGTCTTTTTGGAAGAAGATTATATTCTCCAAAAGGACAGTGGGATTAAAGCAACTCTGGAAGAAATACCAGACCAACAAACTGTTAATGGTTCATCAGATGAACTATTAGTTTCTGAACCTGTTCAATAAAGTATACAAGAACCTCGTAGGTTATAAAGAGTACCTAAACCACCAGAAAGATATGAGGGGCATATTAATTTGGATGGTTCTAGAATACTCTATAATGAGGATGATGATCTTAAGACTTACCAGGAGGCCATGCAATGTCCGGAGGCCGGGAAATGACGAGAAGCCATGAATTCTGAAATTCAGGCCATGCACATCAACCAAATTTGGAACTTGGTTGACTTGCCCGAAGGTATAGTACCTATCGGTTACAAACAGACCTTTAAAAGAAAGATTGGTGCATATGGACGAATTAAGACTTATAAGGCAAGGTTAGTGGCGAAGGGTTATCATCAAAGGCGAGGCATTGACTATAGCGAGACCTTCTCACCCATTGCCATGATTAAGTCTATCAGAATTCTTCTAGCTATTGTTGCACACCATGATTACGAAATCTAGTAGATAGATGTGAAGACAGCCTTTCTCAATGAAAACCTTGAGGAAGAGGTGTATATGATACAACCTTAGGGCTTCACATCACAAGAATCTTCAAGTATGGTATGTAAGTTGCAAAGGTCCATTTATGGACTGAAGCAAGCTTCCCGTAGTTAGAACAAAAGGTTTGATGAGGTAATCAAATCTTATGGCTTCATTAAGAATGAAGATGAGCCTTGTGTATATAAAAAAAATAGTGAGCGCAATCACATTCCTAGTTCTTTATGTTGATGACATCCTACTCATTGGGAATGATGTAGGGAATATGTCATCAGTAAAGATCTAGCTATCTAAAAACTTCTTTATGAAGGATTTGGAAGAAGCATCTTACGTATTGGGAATATGAATCTATAGAGATAAATCAAAGAAGATGCTAGCCTTAACCCAATCCATATACATAGAAACCATTATCAAAAGGTTTGGTATGGAAAATTCCAAAAGATTCCCTATGCTTCAGCCATGGTTCCATCATGTATGCCATGCTATGTACAAGACCTGATGTTGCATATGCTCTAAGCGTTACGAGTAGACATCAGGCAGATCTAGGTGATGAACACTAGAAGGCTGTGAAATGTATCCTTAAGTACTTAAGAAGAACTAAAGATATATTTCTGGTCCATGGAGGAGGAGACTTAAAGCTGCAAGGTTACACTGATTCGAATTTTCAGTCTGATCCTGATAACAGCAAGTCGACATCAGGTTTTGTCTTCACACTCAACGGGGGAGCAGTGAGTTGGAAAAGTTTCAAGCAAGAAATCACTGCTGATTCGACAATGGAAGGTGAGTATATTGTTGCTGCTGAAGCCGCCAAGGAAGCTATCTCGATGAAGAAATTCATCGACGATCTTGGTATGGTGGAAAGCATCTCTGGTCCCGTCCCACTGCTGTGTGACAACAATGAGGCGATTGCTCAAGCGAAAAAGCCGAGGTCTCATCAGAAGTCGAAGCACATTATGCGGCGCTTTCATCTGATCTGAGAGATTATAGCTCGATGAGATGTCATAGTGGAGAGAGTTCCTTCAGCCAACAACATAGCAAATCCACTGACAATGCCTTTGTCTCAAAATATCTTTGAGCGTCACTTAGAGAATATGGGTATTCTATATAAAAGTGATTGGCTTTAGTCAAAGTGGGAGATTGTTAGTATTAGGTGGTCTAAAAGCCAATCCGATACTATGCATTATTCAGTTTATTAATAAATGGCATTAATTCATTGTGTGTAATTAATTCGATCTATGTTTATCGTATCACGATGAAGTCCATGAATATGTGCAACAATCATCGGATTATGCTGAGATCACAATTACGGGACCGAAGACTTATAAACACATGTTCTTAATTATTTCTAGTTGGAGAATGTTTGAGAAGGACATCAAACATCCGGATAGACTAGTACAGGTTTCTTCAGTCCATATGATGAGGGTGACTGATCCTATAAGTCACTTATGTGGAGACACTATGCTGGACCTATAGGTGCTCATTAGGGAATGAGTTCACTGAACTGATCCGACTATGAATCACTTGATGGTATATACCTCACTATTAACCAGCTCGATTCTTTTGTCTCGGTTGTGTAGATGATCCTTGGACTAGAGACACCGAAGATACCTTGTTGATACATCTCTGAGCATTGACATTGACTATGAATCGCTTGATGGTATATACCTCATTGTTAACCAACTCGATTCTTTTGTCTCGGTTGCGTAGATGATCCTTGGACTAGAGACACCAAAGATACCTTGTTGATACATCTCTGAGCTTTGACATTGACTAACGAATCCTTAGCCATAGGTTATCAATAAGTCAAATGATTGGATTCAGAGAAATGCCCTCGAAGGTAATTGTGTGTTCAATATAGGATCATCCACTCTCGGTATTATGAGAGAGAATATTCTGGGAAAGATGCGCTTAAGTCCCTGGCCAGGGAGGACTCTGTATCAGATAAAGAATTATCCGATATAAATTAGCGGCATCTCATTCAAGTGATTCGACTTGCTAGGGTTTAACAGTAAACCATACCCTAGGTCGAATCGGGAACATTAGGATGAAGGATTATATCCGCGCACTAATCGATGACAAAATGGTTCCTATAGAGGGTTGCGATAACCCCAATGCTATCCAGGATCACGCGATGTTGCTTGGCATCCAACGTGATCGGAAGCTCGTCCGAATTTACTGTCGGACATTAAATTCAACTGATTAATTGATATAAGGATATTAATTAATTCAGTGGGTCCGTAAAGAGTTACTGGGCTTAATGGGCCATTAACTGGACTGGTATTTGGGCCTAGAGGGTCATACGTAAAAGGTTTTCAAGTCGATGGATTATTTGACAAGATTTTGGATAAGTGTGGGTTTTTATGAAAAACCGCAAATACACTTATTATAAAAGAACGGCTGCTAGGTCGGGGGCCAACAACCTTGACCTAGCCGCCGCCCTCTCTCTCTCCTGGGAACCCCTCTCGAGGCCGGCCCCCTGGAGGATCTGCTTCGGCTCCCGATAGCTCCGCTTCTCATACGACGGGAGTTTCCGAATCCGCATGTCGCGGCAGATTACGCGCAGCCAGACTGGATCCGCAGACGCTGCACCGAGCTAGGAGGCGAGGACGATCTATCGCGAGGAGAACTGCATGGATACCGCTAGAGGCCGGGCACCTGCGCGGCTTGCGGCATTGCTCCGATTTACCACTTTAAGTTTTTGTTGATCGAAACGGGACAGATCTGATCCCGAATATAATTTTATCCACTGCGTTTTGGTTGGATCCGGACACAGACAACCCAACATAAACCATACCCTAGGTCGATTCGGGAACATTGAACGGATGAAGGATTATATCCGCGCGGTAACCGTTGATAGAAAGGTTCCTATAGTGGGTTACATAAACCCCAATGCCTTCAGAGATCATATAATGTTGCTTGGCACCCAACATGATCATAAGCCCGTCCGAATTTATTGTGGGACATTAAATTTAACTGATTAATTAATATAAGGATATTAATTAATTCAATGGATCTGTAAGAGGTTACTAGACTTAATGGGCCATTAGCTGGACTAGTATTTGGGCCTAGAGGGTCACACGCAAATGGTTTTCAAGTTGGTGGATTTTTCGACGGGATTTCAGATAAGTGTGAAAAAATTGCAACACAATTATTATAAAAGTCTGGGGCGAGGTCAGGGGCCAGCAACCCTGACCTCGCCGCCCCTCTCTCTCTTTCCTCTGTCTCTGGTGCCTCCCTCCTCTGGCCGGCTCCGGGAGACTCCGCTCCGACTCCCGCCTGCTTCGTCTTCCCGTTCGACGGAAATTTGAATCCACATGTCGCAGAGAGTCACACGCAGCCAGACGAGATCCACGGACGTTGTTGCGAGCGAGGAAGCGAGGATGATCCACCAAGAGGAAGACTGCGTAGATACCGCTAGAGGCCGGGCACTTGCGCGGCTTGTGGCATCGTACCGAGGGAACTGAACGAACGTGGATTCAAATCCGTGCAAGGTAAATGTGATTTATCGCTTTTAATTTAGTTGATCGAAATGGGACGGATCCGATCCCGAATATTATTTTATCTGCTGCGTTCTGGTCAGATCCGGACACAGCGAACCTAACAGGTGGAACCTCCTCCACGTGCAGCAACGCTACCACGAAGCTCCTCTCGCTCCACCCTCCAAGCACATACGTAGAATGCCCCAAACTGACCACGTTCTCTCTCCCAACTGCTCTCCAACTCTCTCTATAGCTTATGGACGCACTAAAGGGTCTGGGACGCATAGGGGGATTACTTATAGGCCTCTAGGTTGAGTTCTAAGCATAGAAGAATCCCTCACAAAAGGAAAGACATGGGTTTGAGTTGGACTAGGTTAATGATTTAAATCGCGTCAACTCGACTTGACGCATTTCAAAAACCTAAATCACATCACTATTAGGTGCATGTTTCAGCTCTCTAGCTATGGTTCATTAATGGGTCGATTTATGGGTACTAATGGGCCTCTAATGGGTTCTAATGGGCTCCTAACACCTCACGTGTTATACCCTCTCCCCTTTAAAGAAAATTCATCATTGAATTTCATAAATAAATTACCAAACAACATTTAAACAATTCAATTACTAACCAAGTCAAAGTGTTATCGTGTCATCTCGAACTTGTGCCTTCTTTGCCATTCTCAACCATGTCCATGCCTTCTCAAGTTAAAGCAAAAACTCATGTAGGGGCTCTCATTCTAGTCGGTGTAGTTGCTGGTGCATTCTTCATCTTGGGGCAATCCTTGATCCGCTATCCTGCTTTGCCGCATCTAAAGTACTTTCTTGTTGATAATTACGTATTTTTGTGCATTAACTAGATAAATTTCTATAATGCACTAATAATTTCATGTGAAAAATTATATGGAATGATAGATAATTTAGTGCTCTTTCCAAGGCCATCAACTTGGTGAAATTATGAGTTAAAAATGTCTTCATTTAATGTGAGAAAATGAGTATCAGTGCATTTGTGTAAATTTTATCCTTAGTAGGGATTTCATTACAATTTTGGTGTCGGGGGCATAGTGTCGGGGGAACAGGGTCTAAATTTTAATTGTTTATGTACAGAAATACTCTAGGAGCTATGCAAGAAAGACGAGGGCAAGACTGTCATTTGGAGGACAGGAGGAAACCCTAGGGGGCATCTCTATCACCTCTTTCTCCTTCCCAACTGCCGACCCCTTCCCTCTTTCCCTCTCTCCCACTTTCCCTATTTCTCTATCTTCTCTTTTTTCTCTCCCCCACTCTCTTAAAAAGCCCAAAAAGTGGATGGCCCTAGGGGGTCTAGACCTTTCTCTCTTGTAGGCTCTCTCTCTTCCCTACTATCTTTTTCTCTCTTCTTCTCTCTCTCTCCCTTGACCCGAGCCTGTCATATCTCTGTATTTTCTCTTTTCTCTCTCTTCCTTTCTCTCTCTCTACTTTTTTCTCTCTCCTATTCACTCTTTATCTCTCTCCCTGCTTCTCTCTCTCCTTTCCCCCTCTCTATCTTTCTCCTCTCTCTTTCTCTCGACCGCCAGTAGTAATTGTTGCCCCCCTACAAAACATGTAGGGGCACCACCTCATCGCCTATGCCAAGGGGACAGGAAGCCTGCCACCTCTACGCCCTATATGCGGTGCCCCCTAGCCCTCCTCGCTACCCCACCGTGCTACGCGGTACCCGCAGGTGCTGTCCTACCTAAGTTGCTATACTCTACATGTGTCATACGACGCGATCTGCCATCGTCTGCTGCTCGTGGCGCACTATGCCCTTTGTTGAACCTTCTTTGCTATGCCTTTATCGAGCCCGCCTCCCTCTGCTATTCTTCTTCCCTATTTCTTTATTATTTTTATTTTTTATTCTTGGCTTTGCCAATCTCATTCTATTGCTTTTGGTAGTTACCTTATACATCTCCATGTGTTAGTTTATTGGGTGATGTATTTTTTAAGACTCGTTGTAATCTTTTTTTTTAATTAAAACACTAGTAGTCAAATCATTACTCTTTGTTCACTGTGTAGTTATTTTTATTGCTTTTCTAGACCTAGGTTATTTAGTTATATTTGCGTGATCTTGTTTGATTCTATTATTTATTTGGGTGCATTCTTAGAGCATGTTTTAAGTCTTGCAGCTAATTTCTTTCAAGTGTTCAATAGTTGTCAAACCTTAGAGTAGGTAGGTCAATTAATGCAAATCTCAAAATTTAAATCCACTCGCTTTTAAAATCCTTCTCTTTCAATATTTTAATTAAAACTCTAAGGTTTTCAAAGGATAAAAACTAGTTCCTCATGGGATCGACTCGGTTCTCATCATTTAACTACTTTCAAATCAATTGTGAGAATAGACTTATAAGATTGGTTGCCGTGAGCTTTTAGTTAAAACTAATTGATCAACTCATGAGATCAATTGTGCATATCAATTTTTGGCGCCATTGCCAAATAATTAGATTTTTAGTTTTGATAATTTTGGATTCATTGTACATATTCATACTAACATTTTTTTATTTATTTTGTAGGTACATAAAGAGAAAAATAAATAAATGTGGAGACTAGAAAAAGAAATAAAAATCTTCCCCCCTAGTGAGTTCGTTCCAGCTTGCTTTTCTTTTTAATTTTTCTTTTTAGTTAATTTCCTAACATAGTTAAGTTTCCATTAATTAAAAAAATCAGAAAAAATCTAAAAAATAAAAATGTTTAGGTCATGCATCATTTAGGAGTGCATTTAGTAGTTAGATTTCCTTTTCTTTTATAGTTTCCATTTTGTTAAAGATTGCGGGGGATAAGGTGAGATTTTTAACTTTTTCAATATCATGTTCATGCATTCGTATGGTTACATAGAACCCTTTGTTTGAATTGGTTGTTCACATATTTTAACGACAAGCCCATTAACAAGATAAGGTAGATATTTCATCACCCTTCCTTGGCCTCATGACAACCATCCCCTGTACTCTTGCACTAACCCAAGCCCGATAAAATCAAGTAGAAATTGAATTTAGGATTCACAGTGGATTTGGGCCTAGCTTGAGCCTGCTATCACCTTTGGAGATCAGTGTTTAAGGCTAGTAGTTAAATGGCAAACGCCTAAGTGGGTTAATTGTTATTTAATTAGGTCCGTTGAGAATAGGTCACTACCACACCTCTTACCTGGCCGGTTGACAACTATGAGGGTAGACTAAGGTTAGACGTAGGTTAAATTGTGAGAAATGCATCATTTAGGTTAGTTCAACCATAGGTGTCTTAAGATTAA
The DNA here is from genome assembly GCA_030544215.1 of Zantedeschia hybrid cultivar. Lineage (NCBI taxonomy): Eukaryota > Viridiplantae > Streptophyta > Magnoliopsida > Alismatales > Araceae > Zantedeschia > Zantedeschia hybrid cultivar. The sequence continues at coordinate 52,662,331 of JARZZO010000009.1, forward strand.
TTGTGTGCTAACTTGCTTGTATAAAAACAAATGGTAGACCTGAATGAACTAGTTTCCTATCCCATGTCCAAATTCTTTCACATCTCACATTTCACCCTCTTCTTATCAAGAGAATTGCTGCATGTAGGTCAGTTCAACCAATTATGATAATGATTACCCAATTGTGGCGTAGTTACCCTCTTTGACCTAAGAGCAAGCCCAAATTGGCCAAGGGTTCACCAGACCAAAATACAACCCATGTCTAAACTTTTACAATTCGAGTTGGGGAGCCTATCCTAATATTTCTTAGGAATTTCAATAGGCTCAGGCCCAAAGTCCACCTGATCAAAATTTTCATGATTTGGCCCAATACCCACACAAATTCCATGCTCTCGCACATGAGAGAGGACAATCGGCTTATTCTCTGCCCACATACCCTCCACTTGACATTCAATCAGATTATTCTTTACACTCTTATCCTCAACAATCGGATCTTCAGCCAATGTATCCTCCATCAAACCAACAAGAGGATCATTTCATGCAGCTCCAATGACTGATGTTGGCCCAACAAGAATCCTTCAATAAAATGGCGACATATGTAGATCAATCAATTGAAGCGGCACTAAAGAGTGAACCAGATCAATTGCCTAGCCAACCCAATACCAACCTTGAAAACTCATTCCCTAGTTGTGACCAATATCTTGGCCTATATGTTCAACCCATAATCTCTCACCCCGAGGATGCCCATATCCTTTTTTATTTATAAATATGAGGAGATTCATAAGGATTCATGCAAGGAGGAATTAGGAAGAGCTAGCACCAGTCAAGATTAGCTCAATTATACACCTCCACAACAGACAAATTAATGTGAGAAGGAACAAATCGTGCAACTTGATCAAGTAGTCAAGGCCCATCAACAATTCCTAAATAGACTACATGCCCAATTAGACCAATATCTAGTTGCAATGGAAGAGGAGCCATGACCAACATTTAGTAAGCCCTTACACCCTATGTTTAATCATTCTCTTGATTGTTACCAATAAGTTGACCTTCATATTTCATCATAAGCCACCTAGATAGAAGATATCCATGATATATCTGATCCAAGTTGGGGGGTTATTGGAGATGTATCTCAGGAAGATCTAGGCGAAGCTAGTGTGAATCAAGATGAAAATATGATTAAGGCTGATCATTATGAGAACTCCAAACCTATAGTCATTATGGAGAATTGTTTTGAAGAAGATAGCAATGTGAAAGAAAAAGGGCATGAAGATATTGAGGAACCAACTAATCTTAATGAAAGGATAGACAATAGGAACCTTAGTGATCTACTAATCTTTGATGAAATTGAGAGCCATGCTTCCAATCAAGCTTCAATAGAAACTGGGTAGGGCTAGTGATCCCATTTTTTGGGCCTTGGATCATATGTGAACTTGAACTCCATAGCAAACCACATGGGATGTATTTAATGATCAATTCATCAAGCAACCTTGTGGCATGTTTGATGACCCCTTCCTTACGGTGGACACTTCCCCATCCTTCTTCGAGTTCTTCTTAAGTCATCTACCTCTGCCTCACTTCCATCTGGGCAAGCTACTTCAGCTGTAATGTGTGAAAACACATGAACTGGTCTTTGAACCTCTGGATATTCAATAGCATGTTCACATTTCGTCTGACTGAAGATGTTAAACTTAGTGCTTATTAGGAGGCAACCCAACATTTTAGGATAATGTAGTAATTTGTCTCTTCATTTTCCTTTTAGGTGTCAATAATTCAGGCAGTAGTTGGCTTTGGCGTACTATGGATGCAAACCCCCAATGTCTCAGGTTGTTTCTTTCCCTGCCATTTCTTTTGGTTCCTATGGTTGCACAGTTTTGTCACATTTTGCATGTGCCATTAGGGACAAAGGCATTTATGTTGGGGAGAAAAAATCATGTTGGTTTCATGTAAAATCTTTCAAAAATTATGCTCAAATGTTTTGAAAACTTATGCTAACAAATTTTCAAAATTTTTACATTTTCGCATCCCAATTGAACTTTCATTCATGATGCTTCATTAAAGGAGTCCTAGATAAAACAGTTGTAAGCTAGTTAGTTAGTTAAAGTCTTAAAAGTTCAAAGTATCCCCCTAGGCAAAGAGCTACGGTAAGAAAGAATTTCATACACACATGCAACTTGGGGTGAGTGGAAGACCCTAAAAGTATAGAGTTGTTAGAATTGGTCCAAAGGGTAGGACTACCTTCTCTTTTTTATTTTTGATTGAATGAAAGGAAGGTCGGGATTTCTAATAGGGGACCAACTCACTCAGCACCCTAAAGAGATAGTCATCTCAAAAGGGACAATTGTAAGCATGAAAACCAAATGTCAAATGGCAAATATGTTTTGAAAGAGCCAAAGGAAAGTGGGTGGTAAAAAGTACGCATCCCTCTTTGGAACCGTAAAGAGGTGGTAAAAAGTAAGCACTCTCAATGGCAAAAAATGCAACTAAATGAAAAAGTCACGCTAAGTTAGAAGTCTCTTGTACCAAAATAAGACCAAGTTCTAAAAAGTGTTGAGTCGAGACGAGAACTGAAAAGTGATCCTTACCGACTGATTGAGAGTCTTCTTTCTCTCTTCTCTTCCCTTGGTAGCTCTACCCCAAAGGTCAACAAAGGTGTGGATATACCGAAAAACATAGAAATGAACTCTAAGAGTACTAGTTTTTATGCACAATCACCTATCGCGACTCCAAGCATAGTTGGGGAAATATGAACTTTAGTTGAATTGACTAGCCGCCATTGTTTGTGGAAGATAACCTTAAAATGAAATTTATTTTTCTACAGCTCATAGTAGTCCTATTCATTGTTTACATTGCTAAGAGACTAGCAATGAATAAGTTGGGGGGTGTAAAAATTACGTATTTTTATGGATTTAATGGGAAAACTTGTGCATTACACTCATGATTTTATATGTAAAATTATATAGAATGATAGATAATTCAATGCTCTTTCCAACAAACACCAACTTGGTAAAATTCTAAGTTAAAAACATTATCATTCCATGTGAAAAACTGAGTGTTAGTGCATTTAGGTAAATTTCATCCTTAGTAGGGACTTTATTGCAATTCTAATGTTCGGGGGCATAGTGTGAATATGAGAACATTCATGAGCATTAATATAAACACTTAAATATATGGTTGTGCAAATTTCTAGTCCATACACATAATTTCATATTTCACAGGGACTAATTATAATTGTTTATGTAGGGATACATCGAGAGTTACGTCCGAAAGACAAAGGCAAGACTGTCATTTGGAGGATAGGGGGAAACCCCTGGGGGAATCTCTATCACCTCTTTCTCCTTCCCAGCCGCCAGCTCCTTCCCACTTTCCCTCTCTCCCACTTTCCCTATTTCTCTCTCTTCCCTTTTCTCTCTCCCCCATTCTCTTAAAAAGCCGAAAAAGTGGCCGCCCTAGGGGGTCTTCGCCTCTCTTCCCATACACTCTCTCTCTCTCTCTCTTCCCTGCTATTTATTTCTCTCTTCTTATCTCTCTCTCTCTCTCTCCCTTGACTCGAGTCGTCCATCTCTCCCTGTTTTCCCTTTTCTCCCTCTTCCTTTCTCTCTCTCTGCTTTTCTCTCTCTCTGCTTTTCTCTCTCTCCTATTCTCTCTTTATCTCTCTCCCTGCTTCTCTCTCTCTCCTATAGACTCTCTCTGTTTTCCTTTTCTCTCTCTCCTGTGATCTCTCTCTCTCTCTCTCTCTCTCTCTCTCTCTCTCTCGTCTATCTTTCTCTCGACCACCAGTAGCAATGACATGGCACCCTTGCAAAACATGTAGAGAACCACCACGTCGCCCATGCCAAGGGGGAGGGAAGCTCGCCACCTTTGCGTCCTATACGTGGCTCCCCTTGGCCTGCCACACAGCTCCATTGTGCCATGTAGCACCTGCAGGTGCCATCCCACCTCAGCTATCGTACCCTGCATGTGCTGCGCGGCACGATCTACTGTCGTCCACCACCCACGGCACACTGTGCCCTCTACTGAACTTGTGTTGCTATGCCTCCAACGAGCCTATCTGCCTCTATTGTTGTTCTTCCCTTTTTTATATTTTTTTCTTCTTCGCTTTGTCAATCTTGTTCTTGCACTTCTGGTAGTTATTTTATTTTTTTCTAGGTGCTAGTTTATTGGGTGATGTATTTTTTCAGACACATTGTAGTCTTTTCTTTATTGCAACACTAGTAGTCAAATTGTTACTCTTTGTTCTCTATGTAGTTATTTCTATTGCTTTTCTAGACCTAGGTTATTTAGTTATATTAGCATGATCTCGCTTGATTCTGTTATTTATTTAGGTATGTTCTTAGAGCATGTTTAAGTGTTGCAATTAATTTCTTTCCAGTGTTCAATTCGTTCTCTAACTTTAGAGTTTATATTGATTAGAATAGATAGGTCAATTAGTGCAAATCTCATAATTTAAATCCACTTGCTTTGCAAATCCTTCTCTTTTAATATTTTAACTACAACTCTAAGGTTTTCAAAAGCTAAAAGCTAGTTCCTAGTGGGATCGACTCGGTTCACATCATTTAACTACTTTCAAATCAATTGTGAGACCGATTTGTGAGATTGGTTACCATAAGCATTTAACGACACTTATCGCATGCATATCACATGCTGCCCATAGGGCACTATGTACCTCTATGCACCCTTCTACATAGACTACAAGCAGCTCTGGTTGGAGCATCTCTTATAGCAAGCGGTGTCATAGTCTTCGCTAGGCTCTCCTCGCGGATCTCTTGTGGCTTCGATTGCTTCCTCTTTGATGATCCTTACTCTTTCATTGCCGTCTTGTGCCCTTTAAGAAAGATCTCGTGTTTAGCTTCTTTCCTACTGGCCTTTTCCATTACTTTCTCCATTGTGGCAAACCTATGGGCCGCATGTTTCATCCTTATGATCGACTTCACCCCATCAGGAACTTCTACATCTTCCACCTCTTGTCAGTGCACATATAGGGTGCAAACTATGCCAACTCCAAGAACTTCGCTTCATACTTTAGAACACCTATTTTCCCTTGGGTCAAACTCAAGAACTCCTGAACCATCCAATCTTGAACATGAGGAGGAAAGAACTTCGCTTAAAAGGCCGTCAGGAAATCCTACCGAGAAATCTCCAACTCTACGTCAGCAAACTTTGTCCTCAGCATTGAGGTCCACCACACATGCGCTCTCTTTTGTAGTATATAACTAGCCAGGCTCACCTTATCATTCTTAGGGCACCTAATCGCCAAAAATATCTTCTCAATCTTTCCTATCCAACTCTTTGCCATCGTAGCACCGCTCTCCCCTTTAAAGGAAGGCGGACCCATACGGATACTATGTAATATTCAGTTTATTAATATAATGACATAATTTCATTGTGTATTTAATTCGATCTTTGTTTACCGTATCACGATGAAGTCCATGAACATGTGTAATGGTCTTAGGATTATGATGAGATCATAATTACGGGATTGAAGGCTTGTAAACACGTCCTCAATTGTTCCTAGTCAGAGGATGTTTGAGAAAGACATCAAACATCCAGATAGACTAGTACAAGTTTCTTCAGCTCAGATGATGAAGATGACTGATCCTATAAGTCACTTGTGTGGAGACACTATGTTGGACCTGTATGTGCTCATTGGTGAATGAGTTCAATGAACTAATCTGACTATGAATCACTGGATGGTAGCTACCTAACTGTTAACCAACTCGATTCTTTTGTCACGGTTGCGTGGATGGTCCTTGGACCTCAGACACCAAGGATACCTTGTTGGTAGGTCTCTGAGCTTTGACCTTGATTAACGAATCCCTAACCATGGGTTATCTATAAGTCAAGTGATCCAGTTCAGGGAAACGTACTCGAAGGTAATTGTGTGGTCAATATGGGATCATCCGTTCTCAGTAATAGGAGAGAGAATATTCCAGAAATGATGCGCTTAAGTCTTTGGCCAGGGCGGACTCTATATCAGATAAAGAGTTCTCTAATATAGATTAGCGGCATGTGATTCAAGTGAAACGCCGGCTAGGGTTTAACAGTAAACCATACCCTAGGTCAATTCGGGAACATTGCACGAAAGAAGGATTATATCCGCACGATAACCGATGACGAAAAGGTTCCCATAGTGGGTTGCATAAACCCCAATGCCTTCCGAGATCACGCGGTGTTGCTCGGCATCCAACATGATCAGAAGCCCGTCCGAATTTATTGTGGGACATTAAATTCGGTTGGTTAATTAATGTAAAGTTATTAATTAATTCAGTGGGTCCGTAAAGAGTTATTGGACTTAATGGGCCATTAACTAGACTGGTATTTGGGCCTAGAGGGTCACACGCAAAAGGTTTTCAAGTCGATGGATATTTTGATGGGGTTTCAGATAAGTGTGGGTTTTTCTAAAAAATTGCAAAACCACTTATTATAAAAGAAATGCTTCGCGCATTAGGGCCAGCAACCCAGAGCTGACCTAGTCGCCCCGCTCTCTCTCCTCTCTCTCTCTCTCTCGGGTGTCCCCCCCTCAGAGGCCGGCCCCCCGGAGGCTCCGCTCCAACTCCCACCCGCTCCGCTTCGCGTCCGACGGGAAATTCAAAACTGCATGTCGCGGAGAATTACGTGCAACCAGACGGTATCTGCGGACGTCGCATCGAGCGAGGAAGCTAGGACGATGCATCAAGAGGAAGACCGCGTGGATACCTCTAGAGGTCGGGCACCTGCGTGGCTTGCGGCATCACACCAACGGAACTGGAGGAATGTAGATTCGAATCCACGCAAGGTGAAGAATCGTTCTCCCTATCTGATTAGTTTCTGCGAAATGGCATGGATCCGAAAAATCATTTTCTGCTATGTTTTGTTCGGATCCGACACAGCAAACCCAATAGTGGAATCACAGTCAGGTTCCATTGTGTTCTTCGCCGTTTCGGTCTCCAAATTGATGGTTTTATAATTTATTCTATGCATGGTATTGATTTTAACTGCTTGAACCTTGTTCATTAGATGAACACAGTTAATTAATAGTTAATTACTGCATTAAAATCAGATTTTTCTGTGTGCATTTTTGTGTTCTTCGTCCAACGAAGAATGGGTGCGAATTGGTGTCTTCACGGGCACCCCAAGGGTTGGGGATGGCTCACCGGAGCTTTGGAGCCCCCCATGGGGTCGTCGGCCGCCGCCTTCTTCCTGGCCGATGCCGAAGAAGGCCGCTAGCCGGCCCCTTCCCCTCCTCCATCTTCCTGCATGTTGTGTGAGAGGGGGGCGGTTCGGGTATGAAGAAAACTGCACGCAAAGGGGGGTTTTGGAGGGGAGACTATCGGCAACTAGGGGTCACCGGCGCCGTCGCCGGTGCCCCAGGCCGCTGGGTGACATCCCATGGGACAGGGCCCCGCCAGCTGGCGCCTGCGGGGTAGGCCGCTGCCGGTGGGGCGCCGCCCCCCTTCACCCTGCACGTAGCTAGGGTTTCCTAGCTGTGTCGGGTGAAGGGCGGCCAGGCTGGCCCGAGCCCTGAGTCTCGAGCCAGCTCGGGGGGTAGGTCTGGGGCCAGGTGCCGACTGGGCTTGACCTAGGGGCCGGACCGCGCCCAGCCCGCCAAGCCCGTCTGACACCCCCCCCCCCCCCTCCCCCCCTTTTTGACTGGCCCATTAGCCCCCTATATAATACCCTTTTTAATTATAGAATTTAATTTATGTTCGAAATGAGATTTTATAATTAAATTGAGTTCTGTTTTATAATTTTTAAAGGCTAGCAAATAGATTTATTTAATCTAGGGAAATTTAATAAATTGTTGTTAATTAGTTTATTAATCTAATTGTTAGATTATGTGATATTAAAGATAATTAATTTAAATGTTAAAATAGTTTCTTTAATGTCAATATTTTTAGCTTGCATGGAATATTATAAATATGCAAATTTGGTGTTCTTAGACATATGATGTGATGTGATTACTTTTTAAATATGATTTAATTAGCATGTTTAATCCAAAAAAAAAAAACTTTTTCAAAAATTCAAACTTATCCAAATTTTGTTTGGTCCTTGGTTTCTGAAATCTAAACGAATTATATTTTTGAAAAAATTATTTCTTTGGCCATGTGATGTGCTAATTCATGTGTGGTATGTTTAATAAAAATTACACTGTGGTCATGGATAAGCACTCAATAATTTTCATGTGATGATGTGTGGATGTAGATCGATGGTGTGTGTGTATGTGTGGTTTATTAATTGTTAATAAATAGAGGTCTGTGAACCTCTCCCTCTCTCATATTCCATTGTGTCTCTACCTCTCTCCTTAATGTACTCGCCATACGGCTTTCTGTTAAATTATTATGTAATTTGATCGAGGCGACTAAGCATGGAGTGAGGACGATCCACAACTACAACCAAGACGGAAATGAAGGAGTTCATTCAGCCTATGAGTTTGCAGACTCATAATATAAATATTATATTGTGTATTTGTGTGTGTTTGACTATCTGGCTCAAGTCAAACCACAATGCTATCTATGACCACACCGTGACATGTATGTGATGCGTGTATTTCTTTTGATTGTGAATCAAATTACTATGTTAATAGTATATGATGTAGACTGGATCTATCACGACCGGATCCCGCAAACGGGGATCCGAAACAAGGAGGATCCGGAGCCGGTCCGGATCGAGCGGTGACGAGGGGACCCGACGGGGATCCACAACAGGGCGAAGCCGAGGCTATTTCGGAATGAAGAGGATCCGCCCGCGGGGGGCACGATCTGCCGCCGGAGCTGCTCTTGGATAGTGAGCCGCTGCTCCTTCGGTCGAACGAAGGCGCGGCGCGAGCAGGAGCTCCTGTCGGCGGAGCTGTAGACGAGCGTCGGAGCAGAAGCCGGAAAGTCCGAGATCGGACGGGGGGACGGCTCGCTCTCCGTCGAGGGGGTCCGAAGGCACCTTCAGCGCGAGGCCGAGTCTCCTGGCGCGGGGCGACCGACGGGATCGCCCTCGAACGGCGAGTCCGAAGGCTACTTCAGCGTGAGACCGAGTCTCCTGGCGCGGTGCAGCCGGCGTTCGGCGTCGAGACCGGGGAGAGGAGTCCGAGGTCGGCGGCCGAGACCGACTCGGGGAGGTCGGCGATGATTCGAACCGAGCCCCTGCAGGAGGGAAAGAAGAAGAAGAACCAGTCAGCAGGAGTCCCGGGCGTCAGCCCTGGGGGACCCCCTCCGACGGTCAAGTTAGCTTCTGAAGAAGAGTCGATTCAGGAAGCAAGAAGAAATAGCTAGAACCCTATTCGGACAGCAGTCCTTTAAGGGGTTTCGGAAGCTTAGGGGGGCATCCGTTTTCTCCCCTACCTCCTTGGCCACAAGTAGCAGGATACTTATAGCGGAGGGTAGCGGATGGTTAACGGTGGCAGCCGATATAGGACTAAAAGGAGGCTTACTGATAAACCGCCATAGCGTCTGATCCGCCACCGGAGTGGGCCGGATTCGGCTACCGGGCCGAAGGGGGTTGGGCCGCTGACGGGCCGAAGCCTGCTGGGCCCTGGGCCGCCGTGCTGTTCCCGGGCCGGAGGCTGATGGGCCGCTGACGGGCTGAAGCCTGCTGGGCCGGGAGCGACGGGGCCGCTTATGGGCCGAGGGCTGCTGGGCCGCTAACGGGCCGAAGGCCGCCGGAGGGCCTAGTACTGCTGCTGTTGGGCTGAATGGGGTTTGGGCCTGCTGCAATGGGCCGAATCGGATTCTGCCGCATCACATAGCCCCCCACTCTTGTCTTCCTCAGTTCTGAGATGGCAAGAGTATAGCCTGAAACTGCCAGAAAAGAAAGAAAATCACAGCAGGCGTCTTCCTTCAATCTTCGAGGAGCTGAAGGCCCACTCCATCACCGATCTGACGGAGATGAGTGCCCGTTTGTCGGTTCAGGTGAGCTCCCCGAAAGTGTTTCAGCTCATCTTCAGCTACTTCTTCTGATTCTACTGGCCCTCATCTGCCCTCGATCCGCAGGCTTCGATGACGACCCGTGTCCTGATGCATCGTCAGGAGCTGCTCCAGCGTAAGCTTCTGGAAGCCGAGGCGCATCCGGTTGGTTCGGGGGAAGGCACTTCGGCGGCTCCTCGCATCGAGCCCCTAGTTGAGGAGCTCGTGACTGCGAGTGCCCGAGCGCGGAAGCAGCTGGAGAAGAGGGCAGCAGAGGCCCGTGCCGCCGCCGAGGCCAAGGAGAAGGCCGAGAGCGATCTTGCGGCGGTCGAGTCCGAATTCCGGACTTTCAAAGCTCAGACCCAGGACAGGGAGGCTCGGCGCGCTTCGGAGAAGCGCCGCCTCGTCGAGGAGGTGTCGACCTTGAAGCGGGAACTGGAAAAGGCAGCGGAGTCGGCCGTGGCCAACTATAAGGCCGGGAACGACTATGCCCAGGAAATCCTCCGAGCCCAGCTGCAGGCTTCTTCCGCGGTTTTTGACCTCGGACTAGCAGTCGCCCAGAGGGCCTGCCCGAGCGTCGATCTGACCGGGGAAGCCATGCCAAAGGGCGAGGAAGCCCGGGAGCTTTTATCCTGGTGGGAGGAGCTCGTGGCGGAGAGGGCCCCGCCTCCAGCTGATGCCGAGGAGGCCGGCGCCGAGGAGGCCGAGACCGAAGAGGCCGATGCCGAAGAGGCCGATGCTGAAGAAGCAAATGCCGAAGAGGCCGCTGCTGAAGATGCCCTTGCCGAAGGCGCCGCTTCTGAAGCGGTGCAGGTCGTCGACTCTCCCTCTCCTTCTCCTGACCGAAACGTCGTCGAGGTGGAGGAGGAGGGGGTTGTCGAGGACTGATACGAGGGTTCCCCTCGGTTTTCTTTTTGCTTTACTTTTGTAAGCTCTTGGCCAGGCGTACGGCTGAGCTTTGTATCTCCCTTTACTTTAAAAAATGGAAGGAAGGTTTTTGGCTTTACCTGGCTGCTTGCGTACGATCGACCGAATGTAGCCCTTCAGGAGCCTTAGATCCCGTCGTCGTTCGCTATAGCTTGTAAGGCTGAAACCCGATGCCGGTTCGGATAGAACGTCGTCACAGTATTCGGCCGGGGCCTTTACTATGGTGGTTCATATGATCCCTTAGGGGCATCTTGCCGCTTCTTACGCTTGTCGGATGGCCGAAGCCCTTCATGCTTCCGCTCGCGCGAACTTAGATATGCCTTGGCGCCTCCAGAATCGGTATACGTGGCCGGAGCCATTCCCGGAACGATTTACACGGACTTTCAGAGAAACCCATGCCGCTCCCGATACGGTTTGCATGGCCGAAGCCACTCCCGGTACGGTTTACACGGACTTAGAGAGAATACCATGCCGCTCCCGATACGGTTTGCATGGCCGAAGCCACTCCCGGTATGGTTTACACGGACTTACAGAAAACCTTGCCGCTCCCGATACGGTTTGCATGGCCAAAGCCACTCCCGTTACGGTTTACACGGACCTTAGAGAAAACCATGCCGCTCCCGATACGGTTTGCATGGCCGAAGCCACTCCCGGTACGGTTTACACGGACTTAAAGAAAACCTTGCCGCTCCCGATACGGTTTGCATGGCCAAAGCCACTCCCGGTACGGTTTACACGGACTTTCAGAGAAAACCATGCCGCTCCCGATACGGTTTGCATGGCCGAAGCCACTCCCGGTACGGTTTACACGGACCTTAGAGAAAACCATGCCGCTCCCGATACGGTTTGCATGGCCGAAGCCACTCCCGGTACGGTTTACACGGACTTAGAGAAAACCATGCCGCTCCCGATACGGTTTGCATGGCCGAAGCCACTCCCGGTACGGTTTACACGGACCTTAGAGAAAACCATGCCGCTCCCGATACGGTTTGCATGGCCGAAGCCACTCCCGGTACGGTTTACACGGACTTAGAGAAAACCTTGCCGCTCCCGATACGGTTTGCATGGCCGAAGCCACTCCCGGTACGGTTTACACGGACTTAGAGAGAATACCATGCCGCTCCCGATACGGTTTGCATGGCCGAAGCCACTCCCGGTACGGTTTACACGGACTTAGAGAGAATACCATGCCGCTCCCGATACGGTTTGCATGGCCGAAGCCACTCCCGGTACGGTTTACACGGACTTAGAGAAAACCTTGCCGCTCCCGATACGGTTTGCATGGCCGAAGCCACTCCCGGTACGGTTTACACGGACTTAGAGAGAACCATGCCGCTCCCGATACGGTTTGCATGGCCGAAGCCACTCCCGGTACGGTTTACACGGACTTAGAGAGAATACCATGCCAAGTTTTTCTGAAAGAAAGCGAGTTTCTGTATTTATAGCCTCCGGCTAAAAGCCTGGGGAGAGTTGACTTACATGTAATAACGCCGAAGGCGCTCCACATTCCATGTGCGAGGAAGGGGTTGGCCCGAAAGGGTTTCCAACAGGTAAGCTCCTCGTCTGATTACCTCCCTGACCCGGTAGGGCCCCTCCCAGTTGGGGGCAAGCTTCCCCGAGGCTTCGGCTGGCTTGGAAGCATGGGCATTCCTTAACACGAGATTCCCCACTTCAAAGCTCCGGGGCTTTACTCGAGTGTTGTGGTACTTGGCCATTCGTTGCTGATAAGCCGCCAGTCGGATACGAGCTTTATCTCGGACCTCCTCAATGAGGTCCAAGTGGTCTTTCAGACCTTCCTCATTGGCTTCCGTATTATAGGCAATGATTCTGGGAGAAGGGAGGCCGATCTCTATGGGAATGACGGCCTCTACCCCATAGGCCATGCGGAAGGGAGTTTCGCCGGTGGGGGTTCGGTTCGTCGTCCGATAGGCCCACAGGACACTCGGCAGTTCTTCCACCCATCGGCCCTTAGCTTCGCCGAGTCGGGTTTTCAATCCCTGTAAAAGGCTTCGGTTAGTGACTTCGGCTTGGCCGTTCGCTTGAGGATGCGCTACCGAAGTAAACTTGTGGAGTATGCCGAAGCTGGCGCAGTTATCACCGAACCGTCGGCTATCGAACTGCTTTCTGTTGTCTGAGATGATGGCTCGAGGGACACCGAACCGGCAAATGATGGACTTCCACACGAAGTTCCAAGCATTGTTGTCGGTTATTGAGGCGAGGGGTTCGGCCTCGACCCATTTGGTGAAGTAGTCGACTGCCACGAGGAGGAATTTCCTTTGGCCGGTGGCGACGGGAAAAGGTCCCAGGATGTCGACTCCCCATTGGGCGAAAGGCCAGGGATCAGATAACGGGGTCAGAAGGGTGGCTGCCTGATGAGTGAGGGAGCTAAACCTCTGGCACTGGTCGCAGCGCCGTACGAGGGCTAAAGCGTCCTCTCGAAGCGTGGGCCACCAGTAGCCTTGCCTTAGGAGCTTGTGAGCCAGGGCCCTTCCTCCCGCATGCGCCCCGCACACCCCTTCGTGGACTTCCCTTATGGCGTAGTCGGCCTCGGCCGGGCCGAGGCACCGCAGCAAAGGTCGGCCAAATGATTTCTTGTACAACACCCCGTCCAAAAGGAGAAAGTGGGATGAGCGCTGCCGGATGCGCTTCGCCTCCCTAGGATCTGGAGGGACTTCTCCTTGGAGAAGGAAAGCGATGAGGGGAGTCATCCATGTCTCGGCTTCTGCTTCAGCAATCTGCATGGCTTCGGTTTTGCCGAGGCTGGGTTCGGCGAGCTCCTCGACGAGGATCATCCGGCCTCCCCCCCCGTCTTGGGTTGACGCCAGCCGGGAAAGGGCATCGGCCCGGGTGTTCTCGGCTCTCGGGATCCTCACGATTTCACAAGAATCGAATTGAGCGAGGATCTTGCGAGTTACCTGGAGATAAGACGCCATCACTGCGTCCCGAGCTTCATACTCCCCGGAGACGTGGCCGGCGATTAACTGGGAATCGCTGAAGGCTTTTAAGTTCCGGGCGCCGAGTTTCTTCGCGGCTTGGAGGCCGGAAATGAGGGCTTCATACTCGGCGGCGTTGTTAGTCGCAGGAAAGGAAAAACGCAGGGCGTACTCCGTCACGACTCCTTCGGGTGATGCCAGGATCCATCCGGCGCCACTGCCCGTGGAGCACGCGGAGCCGTCCACGAAGAGTCGCCATTCGTCCGGTGGTGCCGGTGCTGAAAGAGCCTCGGCTTCGGCCACCTCGGGTTCTGGCTGCGGCGTCGTGCAAGCGCCGGGGGTAAGCTCGGCGATGAAGTCTGCCAGTGCTTGGGCTTTTATTGCTACTCGAGGGGCGTAGGAGATGTCGAACTCTCCTAGCTCAATTGCCCACTTCGCCAGCCTGCCGGACACCTCCGGTCGGGAGAGAACCTGCCTCAAGGGCTGGTTGGTGAGGACTTTCACAGAATGGGCCAGGAAGTACGGCCGAAGCCTTCTTGCAGAAGTGACGAGGGCCAGAGCCAACTTTTCCAGGGCTTGGTACCGGAGTTCCGCTCCCTGAAGGGCTCGGCTGGTGTAATAAACGGGCTTCTGAATGCCTTCTTGTTCTCGGACGAGGACGGTGCTGAGGGCCGTCTCGGAGACTGCGAGGTATAGGCTCAGAGGCTCCCCGGAAATCGGTTTTGACAGGTGTAGACACGCTAATTTTGACGTCATTTTGAGTAAATTTCATATCCTATAATAATGCCTCGAAATGATCTGATAATTAATCATTAATTAATTTTTATTAATCTTTTTGAGTGTCGGGTTTAACAGATGTGTTTAGGTTAATCAATTGAATTGATTTTAGTTCAATTTGAGTTAAAATATGAAGAATTCTAAAAGACGTCGACCTGTATGGACGCCATTTAGACTTTATTCCTGTTTTAACGTTTAAATTTGAATTTTAATTAATTGATTAATTAACTAAAAGGCGTCTGGGAATGTCGACGCGTTTTAGGTTTCCTAAATGGTTTCTACTTCTCTTCCGGATGTTTATCCTTATCTTAATTAGTCTAAAAGACGTCTACACAGGTGGACGCGTTTTACCTAATAAAGATAAAGATAAGTTTTCCCGGATATTTATCCTTATCTTAATTAATCTGAAAGGCGTCAGCCAAGGTGGACGCGTTTTAGATAATTACAGATAAAGATGAATTAATCAGTAATTATCTGTCGGTTAAGATGGATAAATTCGGAGTTTTCAAATGTTAATCGCGAACGCAAGAAATGCCTATAAATACCCTGCATATTGAAGAGAAAAAAAGAGAGAAGAGAATTAAGTTGAGTTGAGCCATAGCGTTATAGCGATTTGAAGATCGAAGCAACAACGTCGTAACGCCGGAGCGCTGCCATTTCCAGAAGTCGGCGTCCCTTTCAAGATCTTCATCCTTTCAAGAGCTTCAACCAACTGGGCATAAGTTTTTCATTACTGCATTTATTTTCATCTTCATTAGTTTCATTTTTCATATTCACTTCATGCAAACACACACCACAGCATAATCTTTCAAAAACCTACTTGATTTAAGGGGTTTCAAAGCCATTAAACAAGTGAGTTTGCTGTTTTAAATATGCTTAAAATCATGATTACTTCAGATACTACTTCTATCTAAATTCTCATCATAGTTCTTCGTTTTTCTTTTTCTGTCTCTGCTGCACTCAACAACAACAACAAGAGATCAAAAGGGGAAATCAAGTACAACTTCTGGACGATCCTCAACCTCAAACTCAACAGCAAGAACAAAAGAAGCAAAGAAAGGGCTCTCTTTCTTCAGCCGGCTGAGGAAGGGGAACCAAGGACTTAATCTTCCGCGTTTGAAAGGTAGGCGATCATACTCTCTTTTGAAATTTTTAAGTTAAAAGTTTCTGGCGATCACTGCACTTTAGTTGCTGTTTTTAATAGGTTAGTTTACACCTAAACAACATAGATATTTCATGTTAATCACACGGTCATTCTAAGCACCTACAGCTTTTTTGGCGATCACGGTGGGACTTGGTCTCGCCATCTTTTAGTTTCCTTTTGTTCTTGCTATCATCATATCGGGCACCCACGGTGCACCACTTGTGTCTCTGGACACGTCCTCACCAATTGGTGAGTGTTAGTTTAATTAATTTCCCTCGTGCACCACGTGCACACCCCAGTGGCAAGATCTTGCCTCCCCTTTGATTAGTTCAAAAAGCTGTTTTTGTGATGAAATGATGTGTGATTGCGTGATTTCTTAGTTGTTTAGATAGTAAATCATCCTGTTTAAAATCTGAAACTAAAAATCTTTGCATGAGACGATTGTTTACTGCATTTTACCCTGTTTAAGGAGGATTCGACCCAGAAAATCCTTCTGGAAATCTGTTTCTGCGAACTAAAAAGCGTCCAGGAACAGCGACGCGTTTCAAAACCGCGTCGTTACTACTAGACGCCTTTTAGCCTCCAGGCTTTCTCTGCTCTTTGCATCTCTTTCTGCGAAATAATTAAGTTCTGTGTTGAATAGCGTCGACCATAATAGACGCTATTCAGACAGTTTTTAGTTATTTTCCAGGCTTTCTCTGCTGTTTGCATCTGTTCTCTGCGAGAGAATTAAGTTCTGTTTTGAATAGCGTCGACTATAATCGACGCAATTCATACAGTTTCTTAATTTTTTTCAGTTTCCAGATTTCTGTGGTTGAGTGCTAGCTACCCATTACTTTATTAAGCATTAGAGGCCATCCAGGTCGCAGGACATACGCATTGAGGCTAATCCCTCCTCTTCTTAGGAACACATTACTCGACGTCAGCAACTCTCTCTGATTGGGTTGGTCCCTTGATCAGACTAGAGAAGTTGACGTTGAGACCTCCATAAGTCCCCAAAATCAAGGTATTCCTCCTTGATCATCGGGCTGGTTGTACCAATTGAAGTCCCGCCTAGATTCCGAAAGCGTTGTGAGAGAGAACCCTAGAGGATAACGGTGGAAATCGAACTGAAACTAGGATCCTTTCCCTGAGCGAAATTGTGGTTTAGTCCAATTCAAATAACTCAACAAGGAATCCTAAAATCACGTTAAGCATCCACTTGTTTGATTAATCTCTGTACAACTTGTTTGATTAAATCTTTGAAAAGGGAATCTAACATCATGTTGCTATGATCAGGTAGGGACTTGAGTGTGGCTCCAGACGCCATGATTAATTACGAGGGAGATGCTAATGCCCCTCGGAATTCTGAGTACAACTATGAGAGTGGGAGAGATGCTGATGCCTCCCGTAGTTCTATCCCCATTCCGTATCGTCTAGATGGGAATGTTCGGACACCTCTTTTGCCTCCACGTGATCAATATCCTGATCCTCTTCCGCATGAATATGCGGTCCATAATCCTGATCTTGAGGGGGACATGAACCAGAATGATCCCTCATCCTCTGATCCTACGGATCTCGTCAACGCTCTGGGAGTTCTTGCCTCCCGACTGGACCCTCAACAGTTCGAGGCGATCCAATCTATTTTGAAGGGGAAGGCACCTATGCAGCCTGCCGAGCCGAACCCTGTGGCTCCCCCTGCTGTTCCTCAGCAACCTTCTTTTCCTCCTCCTTATATCCATCAGGCCGTTGAGGGCCTTCATATTACTTCTCGGCCAGCTGGGCCGCAACTTTCATCATCCAGACAACCGGCTAGACCGCAAACGCCTATTCATCAAAATGCCCTCGGGCATGGCGGAAGCGCTGCCGGACCTCCCCTCTATTGTCCACCCTGTCCAACGTACTCCAGGCAGCAGGCCTACCAAGTACCTCCTCCTCCTCCTCCTCCTCAAGCAGATCTGACCACACAAACGCTGCTGGCCAAAATGGAGCGTATGGATGAGCAATTTAATAATCTCCAGAAGATGATGGGGGTTAAAGCTGTGCCAGAAATCAATTTACCGAGCCTGCCAGTGTTCCATCTGCCACCCTCTGAAATGCCAGTGTACCGAAAGTACAACGGTACTGGTAACCCCTTCACACATCTGAAGGAGTTCATGTATGAATCCTCTTTCTGGCAGAATGATAAGAGGTCATTGGCTTTCTTGTTCAGGAGATCCCTAGAGGGACCAGCCCTCGAGTGGTTCTTTTCTTTGGAACCCTCCGAAGTAGAGGATTACAGTATCGTTTCACGCAAATTCATCCAACGATACCAGGACAGAGTTGCACCCTCCTTGTCTATCACGGACCTCATTGCAGAAAAGATGAAACCTGATGAGGAGTTTGTCAGTTTTGCTGACAGGTGGCGGGGCCTGGCCGAAAAGGTGAAGGATCACTTGTCCGAGTCCGAACAAGTGAAAATGTTAATTTCTAATGCCACCCCCCAGTTCAAGCTCGTCCTCTCCTTGAACAATTTGACTAACATGGCAGAGCTCTATGAAAGAGCACGGTACTGCCAGAATGCCTTCAAGGACGCTACATTCTCTAGCGTCTTTGATCCTCATAGACCTAGCAGGCCTCCGCCTCGGAAGCCTGCAGTGCCGAATTCTCCCAGCACAGGTCCGACTACTGAGGGCACGCTCTCTCATGAGCAAGTGAGTACCATGAACAATAACTCGCCCCAGTTCGTGAGGAGTCAGCAGCAGTACCAGAGGCCACAGCAACAAGGGTACAGACAGCAACAGAACCCCCAGTACCAACAGCAGTATCAACGGCCCCAGCAGCCGAATCAGAATCAAAACCAGCAACAGCTACAGCAACAGCCGCAACGGCAACAGCAGTATCAGCAGCAGCAACAGCCACAGTACCAGCCGCGCGCACCGCCGGCGTACCACAATGTCCCTCCTCCTGGTGATTACAACCAACAAAGGAGACCTCCAGGCCCGAAGAGGGCAGAATACCCGGCTCTCCCAGAATCCTTGGCGGATATCTTCAGTGCCTTAATGGCAGCCAATGCCTTAGTTTTGCCAAGGGAAAAGGCCGTCTGGCCTCAAAATGCCGATACGTCCAGGTATTGCTACTTCCACAGGCAACCTGGGCATACCATTGACACCTGCTTCCAATTCAGAGATTATATCCATGATCTCAACGAGCAGGGCGGCATAGACTGGGAGGAAATGAAGAAATACATAACAGCCCTGAAGGCGAGGAGACCGCCGCAGCAGCAGCAGCAGCAAGCAAGACCACCGGCACAAGCAGCAGCACCACCCAACATGGGCATAGTGCAGAATCCACTCCCGGAGCACCAGAATCAGAACCAGGTTGCTCCCATTCTAACGAACAGCCAGTCTGAGGCTGGTCGTGGGCAACAATGGAGGATAGAGGATTCTTCCTCTCTCTACTCAACGGGTCACGTTCAAAGTACCGCAGAGCGATTACCACGCCGCACCATCTACATACCCAAACCACAACCCGTCACCATCACCCCTCTACCCACACCCACATATCACTCGCCCGCATCCAATAACCCATTACCACTACCCACCTTCCTTAGACCCATTGCGCCCCGCACTCCTACGCCTCCATCATATACCCCTCCGCAAACCAATAACGCGCCCCTTTTACCATCTAGGCCATTATTACGCGTACCATTTCCTACTTCGCCCATTACCACTACCACCTACCCAGATATGCCCCAACCATCCAAACCGTTACTACGCGTACCATTCCCCACTTCGCCAACCACTTACCCATCTACCATCCAACCATCTAGGCCTTTAATCCGCACCGCGCCATCACCACCTAACCCAACGCCACTAACGCATCAACCCTCCGCACCGCTTACACCACCCAACTCTGCGGTACTCAAGGTGTCACCCGGATCCTCCACGGTCGAGGAACATGCGCTCCGGAGTGGAAGGATTTTCAACAAGGTCTTTCCTCAGTCCACAGTCAGAGACGGCCCATCACAGCCGACTGAGGAAGCCCATAATGAAGAGAGTGCACCAGGCACTCAATATGACTTGCTGAAACATCTGGACAAAACACCGGCACGAATCACTGTACTGGAATTGATTAAAAGGTCCAAGATTCACCAAGAAGCTTTAATGGAATACCTACAGAAGGTGATGGTCAACGAAGACGTGCCGGTAGAGAAGATTGCAGCACTCCTAGTTCCTCAGGGGGATCAGCCCTCAATTACATTCCACACATCGGAACTAGCACCGCCAGCCGCCAGAAGCATGGCTCTGAGCATCACGGTCAATATCTCCAAGAAGGCCGTGGATGCATGCCTGGTTGATACAGGGGCTTCAATTAATGTTTTACCTCCGAAGACCCTGGAGCTATGCGGTGTGCCCAAGGAGAAATGGCTGCCTAGCCCCATCTCAGTTACGGCATATGACAATTCTACCCGTTCCCCTCTGGGAATGGTTTATTTAAAGGTGGAGCTAGGTCCAGTAAGTCATGCAGAGGTCGAATTTCATATTCTAGAAATCGACCCTTCCATAAATGCCATTCTGGGACGTCCTTATATCAAAACTCTTGAGGCGATTCCTTCTACGAATCACCAATGCCTCAAATTCTCTTATAAAGGACGAATTATTAAAGTGACGAGCATGCCGATCCTTGCTGCTGCTCATACATTGAATATTAAATCTGCTGTTTTACCTGGCCGACAACCTTTTCTGTCGGTATTACAGGTCTACCGTCCAGTGGCTGATCCTTTGAAAGCCGCTACCATTTCTCCATACCCATTAAATGCTATCAAAAGGGGGAAGTGCATGAGTACCCCGGGATGGAGGATCATGATGAAGAATGGCTATAAGCCTGGGAAAGGTCTGGGCACACGGTTGCAAGGCAGGACCACTCCTGTTAAAAATCATCGGGCAGTACCTGGAAGCGGTCTGGGCTATAAGCCGAGGAAACTGAAGCAAGACAGGGTTCAGCAAGAAGATGGTCAAGAAATCTTGGAAACAATGTCCACACCAATGAAAGAAGGCCGAGATCCCTTAACATGGACTCTATATACTCATTTTGTGAAAGGGCCCATACTTAGTCACGACAACATGGTGGTCATTACTTCATGTTTTGACTTCCATGACATATATGGGAGGGATTTGGCCAGACATTGTTCCGAACTACTTACGTACCAATCCTTGGAGGCTCTGCGGCCTATGAAGAGGAGGAAATTCCATGACCCTGAATGCGAATGGTACAGATGGTTCGACCTGAGGGACCTATACATAGCGCTGAACAGACTATTCCTGGATCCTGCAGAACCCAAGTGGCCACCGCGGATTGACGAGCTAATTGAGAGCCCTGGCGCAATCTTTGATAAGCGGATACTGCTGTCCGAACAAACTGATGAAGGGGAGCCAGATGACCCCTATGAAGCTGGTTATACAACAGATCTGCTCTGGAGGGGGACATATCCTTCACATGTCTTCATGCTCCATACTCTTTTTCGTACACTACTCTTGACCCCGACTTGGTCGCGGGTCATAATTGAAGATATTCCACGGGCTCCGCCCATTATGATAACTCTGTCCCCTCGGGACTTTATTCCACAACCTCCTCTCGACCTAGAGAGGATGTATGATCTAATCTGGGACATATTGCTATATGATCCCCCTAATCCTCTGACCTTGGTGCCGCTTCCTCCGTCTGATTCTCCTCTCATTTGTATTCATTCCTGTTTTATGTTTAATTCTTTCATTGTCCAAAAAAAAACGCCAATTTGGCAACAAATTCTTCCCAAATCATTATCGAGGAAACATCTTACTTGTCCGATTACACCCCATCGCGCGGGTCCATCGGTCAAGATTCTCTCCTAGAGCTACTCTGTCCCTCCCCACGGGAGGATTCCCCTGTATTTCCATTTGTATCCCAGGATTTTCATCCTGTTTCATCTTCCTTAGGTTATGATAGGCAGTTTAGTGAAGTTAGGAAGTCTAGTTTTAGGCAGGTTAAGAAGTCTAGGAAGCCTAAGGGTAAGCAAATTCCAGAAAGATACCTCCAGGATTTGGCTGATAAATGTTCCTTTTGCTCTTTAATCCCTCAGCTTTTAGAAGATCCAATTCAGATGCCAGAAGATTGTACAGATGATGAGTCAGTCAATGATGGGTATGGGGTATATGAGTTAGTACATGAAAAGGACCCCATTGTTGAAGATGAGGAAGATGATGAGGACGCAGCTGAGGCATATGCCAGTGGAGTGAAGAGATTTGATGAACCTTCAGCTGCCGTCGAAGAGCCCACAAAAGAAATAAACTTAGGGACTGAAGACGAACCTAAGGTTGTCCTCGTCAGTAAAAATCTTTCTACAGAGGATGAGAAGGCAATGGTACAAGTGCTTAAGGATTATAAGGACACTTTCGCCTGGAGTTATGAGGATATGCCGGGGTTAGACTCATCTTTAGTTGAACACAGGTTAACATTAAAAGATGGAGCTAGTCCGGTCAAGCAGAAATTAAGGCGATTCCACCCACAAATGGCTTTAAAGATGAAGGAAGAAGTCGATAAATTACACAAAGCCAAATTCATTAGAGTTGTCCTTTATCCACAATGGGTGGCCAATATAGTCCCGGTTATGAAAAAGGACGGGAAGGTCAGAATTTGCATTGACTTCCGCGATCTGAACCGGGCATGTCCTAAAGACGATTTTCCATTGCCTCATATTGATGTACTCATCGATAACACTGCTGGCTATGAGACATTATCATTTATGGATGGATTTTCAGGATACAACCAGATTAAGCTGGCAGAAGAGGATCAAGAGAAGACTTCATTCACTACACCTTGGGGAACATATTGTTATGTCGTCATG
Organism: Zantedeschia hybrid cultivar; assembly: GCA_030544215.1. Classification (NCBI taxonomy): domain Eukaryota; kingdom Viridiplantae; phylum Streptophyta; class Magnoliopsida; order Alismatales; family Araceae; genus Zantedeschia; species Zantedeschia hybrid cultivar. The sequence continues at coordinate 52,684,807 of JARZZO010000009.1, forward strand.
CCATTTGGATTGAAGAATGCTGGAGCCACTTATCAAAGGGCTATGATGGCAATATTTCATGACATGATGCATATAGATTTGGAAGTGTATGTGGATGATTTATTGGTTAAGTCTAAAACGAAGGCTGAGCATGCCAAAGTTTTGGCAAGGGTATTAGAGAGATCGAGAGAATATCAGTTGAAGATGAACCCCAAGAAATGTGTATTCGGGGTATCTTCAGGGAAATTGCTTGGATTCATTGTCAGCAAACGGGGAATTGAGATCGATCCCAATAAGGCGAAGGCTATCAGAGAAATGCCACCTCCCAAAAACTTGAAAGAGTTAAGAGGATTAATCGGGAGGTTGCAATTCATTCGCCGCTTTGTCTCCCAGCACTCACAAAGGTGTAAGCCGTTTTACGAGCTTACTAAGCCAGGAGTCAAATTCAATTGGGACGATAAGTGTCAGGAGGCATTTGATGGATTAAAGGACTATTTGGCAAGTCCTCCTGTTTTGAGACCACCATCTCCAGGCAAACCATTGATACTTTATATTTCTGTCCTGGATGATGCAGTGGGGGCTGTTCTAGCACAAGAGGATGAAGAAGGAAAAGAGAGGGCAGCCTACTATCTCTCTAAACTTCTCAACCCCGCTGAACAGAGATACACGGCGATGGAGAAAACATGTGCAGCATTGGTTTGGGTTGTTCAGAAATTAAAGCATTATTTTCTGGCCCATGAAGTCCATCTCATCGCTAGGATGAATCCGATCAAATTCCTTCTGGAGAAATCTGTTCTTACTGATAGGTTAGCGCGATGGCAAAGCTTTCTATCTCAATTCGATATCATTTACATTCAACAGAAAGCAATCAAGGGCTATGCCATAGCAGAACATCTCGCTCATCATCCCCTTCCTCGATTTGATCCAGTGCGATCAGAGTTTCCGGATGAGGAACTGATGTCCGTAAATCAAATCAGAGATGATATGTGGACTCTGCATTTTGACGGAGCTCTGAATTCTCATGGAAAGGGTATCGGTATCGTTCTGTTATCACCTGAAGGTGTCACCATTCCACAAGCCTTTCAGCTTGATTTTCCAGTCACCAATAACATAGCTGAATACGAGGCACTTCTTGCTGGTCTCGAGGCTGCTCATTTGCATGGTGCCACTAAACTCAGGATTGTAGGTGATAGCCAATTAATTCTTCGCCAAGTGCTGACCAAGTATCGAACTCTTGATCCCAAGCTCAAGCCATATCAAGAACTTACTTCTGCTTACTCAAAGCTTTTCACAAAATTGATCTTTGTCCATTTCCCTAGAAATCAAAACATCTTAGCTGACGCTCTAGCTTCACTTGCATCTTCCCTTGATTTTCCTATCAGCAAGCAATCTGAATCAATCATAATTCATAGGCGTCTTTCACCCGCCGTGAAAGATCCTTCATTTCTTAGAACTAAGGAGAAGTTGCTGAAGAAGTTCAAAGATGGAAGTATCGTGGAGAAAAGAGAAATCATGTTGATGGAGCTGTTAGAAGAGATGGATGATGAACAGAAGCCATGGTATTATGAAATTGCAAAATATTGTGAAGATCAATCGTATCCTGAAGAAGCTACAACTGAGGAGAAAAGAGCTATCAGGAGAGTTGCTCAACGATACACCCTAGTTGGGGGAGCATTATATAAGAGAGGTTTTGATGGAGTTCTTCTGAGATGTTCAGACGAAGATGAGCTTTGGAAGGTTATGGAAGGAGCTCATAGTGGAGTTTGTGGCGGCCATGTCAATGGACAGATGCTAGCAAAGAAGATCCTTAGACAAGGATTTTATTGGCCAACCATGGAAGAAGATTGTGTAGGATATGTCCGTAGGTGTGCCAAGTGTCAACTTCACGCCGACAAAATTCATTCTCCTGCATCTTCACTCCATCCTGTTTCTTCCCCATGGCCTTTCTCCATGTGGGCTTTCGACATTATTGGACCTCTTGGTAATCCAGATTCCGGCATCAAGCAAAAATCTTTCATTCTCACGGCAACGGAATACTTTACCAAGTGGGCAGAAGCTGAAGCATACGTGGAGATCAAAGCATCAACCGTCTGCAAATTCATCATGAAGAACATCATCACAAGATTCGGAATTCCAAGTACCATCGTCACCGACAACGGACCGCAGTTCGTGTCACAGGAATTGAAGGACCTCTGCAACAGGTACAAAATTGCATTGCATCATTCATCTCCTTATTATCCGCAAGGCAATGGCCAAGCAGAGGCAACTAATAAGACTTTGATAAAAATCATCAAAAAGACGTGTAAATCTAACAAATTCGCAGATTGGCCAGAAAAATTGGTTGAGGCTCTATGGGCCTACCGAACTTCAATCCGCACGCCCACTGGACAAACTCCTTATTCCTTAACATTTGGAATGGAGGCGGTAGTTCCATATGAGATCCTTATACCGTCGTTAAGAGTACAATTGAACAAGGAATTCTCCATTGATGAACATCGTTCAGCACTCCTTGCTCAATTGGAACTTTTAGACGAGAAAAGATGGTCAGCTGCTAATCATGCAAAAGTTTATCAAAACAGATTAGCACGTTTTTATCAAAAGAAAGTCATTGAACGAAAGTTCAAAGTCGGTGAAATGGTCGTTAAAAGAATTTTTGTAAAACCTGGTGGTCCGCGTTCTAAGCTCCAACCCAACTGGGAAGGACCTTATGTTGTATCGCACGCTTATCCTGGTAATGCTTATCGTCTTGTTAATGCAGAAGGAGAAGAGCTAAATCATCCCTGGAATGGTTTACATCTTAAGAAATACTACCCTTAGGTTAAAGAGTCGATCAGTATGGTACAAAGACCAGTGGAATCAGAAAATTTATAAACTCAAATTTCTTTGTTAGTCTGAATAATTAACTTCAAACCCATTACCGCACACACTGACACGTTTGATTCGTGAGTAACAAGAGATGCCAAGTCCTAAAGAATATCAAAAGCTTGACTAAGAGTATAAAGTACAAATCATTCCTTTTAAATAAAATTCTGTTTTACATTCGGCCCATGATGTCGGAACGAGGCTTAGAATAGATTACCAAGAATACCTGCCATCTTAGTAGGAGGCCGTCATAAAAAAATGGGGGAGATCCGTTCCAAAGCAAAGCAAAGAAAAAAAAAGAAAAGCAAAAGCAAGGCAAAAAGCCAAATTCAAAATCAAAAGGCCATTACACTACAAATGTTACATCAAGGCCATGAAATGAAACAAAAGGGAACGCAAGGTCGATAAATACCCCGGAAAGAAAATGACCGAACCCCAACAGATATTAGGGTTGGAAAGGGACATCTTTTTAGGTCTCCGGAACCTTCTCATGGGCTTTCTAAACTTACTCTTCTTTTCTTTCTAAAGAGGTGTACTTCAAGCTTAAAGAATGGCTTAGATTGACTAAGGGTCAAATCATCAAATGGGATCACGAATGGAAACACAAGTTCAAACACGATGGGTTTTAAGTTAAGTTGTTAAAGAACAATTTGGAAATTAAGTTAATAAATGAATATGATCTTTTGATCTAAGTACCATACTGGTCTTTTAGTCAAAATTCAAAAAAATGCATATGTCAAAAATTCAAAAAAAATTATATATGTCAAAAATTCAAAAAAATTATATATGTCAAAAAAAAAAATGTATATGTCAAAAATTCATGTACATTTGTCAAAATCTAAATCCAAAAAAAGAATACATATTTCAAAACCCCAAACAAAATAAATATTTCAAAACCACAAAAATATTTCAATTAGCATTTGCTTGTGGCATTTAGTATGTTTCATTCCTTTTATTTTCAGTGAGCATCTGTTTGCTTGTATGTTGCTTTTTGCTTAAGTCTGATTATTCTTATTACCTTTGTTAATAAAGGCTATGCCCCTTGACCATTTATCGAAGGAAAAGATTGATCGACCATTTATTCGGTCAGGCAAGGGGCTAAGCCTAAACAGATACTTAACATGTTTGTTCAAGTCATATACAGGACACAAGGCATGAAGAGAGTTGGAATCCGAGTAGAGAAGAAACCTGTTTCTGTGAGTGAAAGGCGTCGAGGAGCACTGACGCGTTTCAACATTGAATGGCGTCTGTTCGACACGACGCGTTTCAGAAATTCAAAAAGATCCTATTGTGGAATTTAAGTCCCGACCGTGGCTAAAAAGACGGTTATATCTACCCTTGTATTCTATTTCATGTAATTATTTGCATTTGCATTACTATATGATAAATATTTATTAGACTATATCAAGGACCTTGTGGTTTTGATGAAACTGGAATTTGAGTTCCCCTACAACAAAAACAGTGATAATTCCAGAGAATTCTTAATCGCATGGATAGGCCGTTGGATTGTTAATTAGTGGGGACGATGGTTCCATTTTTTGTGAAACGGTGCGTGGATAAACGAGCTTCGGCTTAGCACTGAATTACAAGAATTGGTATCTTGACTCATTAATAACAATTTAACAATATTATCCTTGATTAATTTATATTTTATTTGACTTTATATTTTTCTTTTAGCCCAGCATGCATCATATAGGACTTTGAAATCATTGTGAAATAAGGATTAATTATTGATTAAGTTTCAGACCATTAATTAAATAATTTCCAACATGATATGAAATATTCCATTCCGAATTGAGTATCGTGATTATCTTTGAGGTTCGCTTGAAGATATCCTTGGAATTTTATCCTTGATTGGATTCTTTATCCGATATTCTTGTTTTCTTTTAAAGATCCATCATGGCTGCAGCACGTCCACATTGGCTGGCAAACGCTCCCCATGATGAAACCTGCAGTGTCTACGACCTGAGGTACTTCCCACTCCGAGGAGGTTGATCGACTTTATTTCCTTGTCTACTTCATCCAGACAGGATTAATTCCATTGATCTCATTGAGCTATCTTCGTTGATAATTTCGAGAAAAATTCCAGTCATGTGATGTTAAGAGCGTGTCTCATCACACCTTGGCATCACCTTTTCAGTACATTCCATTTCATTTCACTCCCTTGCAAAGACGATGCCAAGGTGAGGCAGCTGTAGACACGCTAATTTTGACGTCATTTTGAGTAAATTTCATATCATATAATAATGCCTCGAAATGATCTGATAATTAATCATTAATTAATTTTTATTAATCTTTTTGAGTGTCGGGTTTAACAGATGTGTTTAGGTTAATCAATTGAATTGATTTTAGTTCAATTTGAGTTAAAATATGAAGAATTCTAAAAGACGTCGACCTGTATGGACGCCATTTAGACTTTATTCCTGTTTTAACGTTTAAATTTGAATTTTAATTAATTGATTAATTAACTAAAAGGCGTCTGGGAATGTCGACGCGTTTTAGGTTTCCTAAATGGTTTCTACTTCTTTTCCGGATGTTTATCCTTATCTTAATTAGTCTAAAAGACGTCTACACAGGTGGACGCGTTTTACCTAATAAAGATAAAGATAAGTTTTCCCGGATATTTATCCTTATCTTAATTAATCTGAAAGGCGTCAGCCAAGGTGGACGCGTTTTAGATAATTACAGATAAAGATGAATTAATCAGTAATTATCTGTCGGTTAAGATGGATAAATTCGGAGTTTTCAAATGTTAATCGCGAACGCAAGAAATGCCTATAAATACCCTGCATATTGAAGAGAAAAAAAGAGAGAAGAGAATTAAGTTGAGTTGAGCCATAGCGTTATAGCGATTTGAAGATCGAAGCAACAACGTCGTAACGCCGGAGCGCTGCCATTTCCAGAAGTCGGCGTCCCTTTCAAGATCTTCATCCTTTCAAGAGCTTCAACCAACTGGGCATAAGTTTTTCATTACTGCATTTATTTTCATCTTCATTAGTTTCATTTTTCATATTCACTTCATGCAAACACACACCACAGCATAATCTTTCAAAAACCTACTTGATTTAAGGGGTTTCAAAGCCATTAAACAAGTGAGTTTGCTGTTTTAAATATGCTTAAAATCATGATTACTTCAGATACTACTTCTATCTAAATTCTCATCATAGTTCTTCGTTTTTCTTTTTCTGTCTCTGCTGCACTCAACAACAACAACAAGAGATCAAAAGGGGAAATCAAGTACAACTTCTGGACGATCCTCAACCTCAAACTCAACAGCAAGAACAAAAGAAGCAAAGAAAGGGCTCTCTTTCTTCAGCCGGCTGAGGAAGGGGAACCAAGGACTTAATCTTCCGCGTTTGAAAGGTAGGCGATCATACTCTCTTTTGAAATTTTTAAGTTAAAAGTTTATGGCGATCACTGCACTTTAGTTGCTGTTTTTAATAGGTTAGTTTACACCTAAACAACATAGATATTTCATGTTAATCACACGGTCATTCTAAGCACCTACAACAGGATGGGGACTTTGGAGAGGTAGGCCTTCAACTGATTGAAGGCTGTCTGACACTCTTCCGTCCAGTCGAAGTTGTTGGCCTTCTTCAGCAGCTTGAAGAAGGGAAAACAGTAGTCGACCGCCCTGGACATGAAGCGGCTGAGAGCTGCGATCCTCCCATTCAGCTTCTGTACCTCTCGGAGGTTAGCCGGGGGGCGCATCTTTATGATGGCCGAAACCTTCTCGGGATTAGCCTCCACCCCTCGGTGCGTGACCATGTAGCCGAGGAACTTGCCGGAGGCTACCCCGAAGGCGCACTTGGCCGGGTTCAGCTTCATCTTGTACCGCCTGAGGGCGGAGAAAGTCTCGGCCAGGTCGGCCAGGTGCTCCGCAGCAACGCGGCTCTTCACCAACATGTCGTCTATATAGACCTCCATGTTTCGGCCGAGCTGCGCGGCGAATACCTTGTTGACCAGTCGCTGATATGTCGCGCCAGCGTTCTTCAGACCGAAGGGCATTCGGGTGTAGCAGTATAGACCCAAATCGGTGGTGAAGCTGGTCTTGCTCTCGTCGTCCGGATGCATCCGGATCTGGTGGTAGCCTGAATAGGCGTCGAGGAAGCTTAAGAGCTCGTGGCCAGAAGTGGCGTCCACCACCTGGTCTATCCGAGGCAGTGGAAAGCTGTCCATTGGACAGGCCTTGTTGAGGTTGGTGAAGTCCACGCACATGCGCCATTTGCCATCTTTCTTTGGCACCATGACCACATTGGCTATCCAGTCTGGATGATGCACCTCTCGGAGATGTCCGGCGTCCAGTCCCTTTTGTACTTCCGCCTGGATGGCGGCTCTCCTTTCCTAGTTGAAGGTGCGCCGCTTCTGCTTCACCGGAGGCTGATCGGGATCGGTATGGAGTCGGTGCTCTGCTACCTCCGGGTCCACCCCGGGCATGTCTGCCGGAGACCAGGCGAAGATGTCGAGGTTCTTTTTCAAGAACTCGGTAAGCTTCTCTGCTTCACCTTTCTCCAGGCCGGAGCCTATCATCAGGACTCGTCCTTCGCCTCCTGGAACAGGGACGGCGAGGAGTGCTTCTCCCGGAGACGCTTCGGCTGATGACTCGATCGCTAGGGTTTCAGCTGCGTTCTTCCCTTTGACCGAAATCATGTAGCATTGCCGAGCGGCTTCTTGGTTTCCTTTGGCCTCGCCGATTCCGTGGTCGGTATGAAATTTCAGCTTCTGATGGAAGGATGAGGGCACGGCTCCGACCCCGCCGATGAGCCTTCGGCCGAATATGGCGTTGTAGGCTGACTCGATCTTCACAACGGCAAAGTCCGTTTCAACGGTCAATTGCCGGGGGGCGGAGCCCAAGGTCACAGGAAGCCGAACAATACCTTCTACTCGGCAGGGCGAGCCGTTAAAACCGAAGAGGGGGCCCCGATGAGGCTTCATACTAGCCTCACTCAATCCCATTTTCACGAAACAATCGTAAAACAAGATGTTTGGGGCGCTTCCATTATCCACAAAGATCCTATGTACATCATAGTTATTTATTACAGCGTTGACGACGAGAGCGTCGTCGTGAGGGACCTGAACATCCGTCAGGTCCTCGGCGCCGAAGGTGATGTCTTCCAGACGAGGCCTCTTCGGCTCGCCCTCAACTGCTGCTACTGTGCTACGCTGCCGCGGCCTGGACCCTTCCCCCGGTCCTCCGGATATCATCATGATAGACCCAGAACTGGGTCTTTGATGGGATGATTCAACCGGGGCCGAGGTGGCTTTGGGCGGAGGAGCGGCTTCTGTTGCTGAGGGCTGCTGTTGTCTTGGCGCTGCAGGGGCGTCCTGGTTCTGTTGCGGTGGCTGCTCCCGGCGGTACTGCGGCAGTTTCCCCTCCCGGATGATGCGGTCAATCTCTTCCCGGAGCTGCCGACACTCATCCGTCGTGTGGCCGATCTCCCGGTGGTATTCACAATACCTGCCGGGATCCCTTCGGCGGGGATCAGTCTTGATGCGATCGGGCCGTCGGAGCATGCCTTTCACCTCCATGAGCATTCGGGAAGGGGGAGCAGGTAAGGGTAGGTACCGCGGCTGCGCGTCCCGTCGCCTCTCCCTGTCCCATTCCTCCCTGCGATAGCGCTTTCGCGAGGACTCCTGGTCCTCCGGCCGAGGTCGGACCACCTGGGGAGCAGGTGCCGAGATGGTTTCGGTGGCGCCTCTTCCTCTGGACAGCATCAGGGCCTCCCGGTTGATGTATTTGTGGGCCCGTGCCACAAGGTCCTGGAAGGTCGGGGGATGGCGCTTCCCAATGGAACCGAGGAGCCCCTCGTCCCGACACCCGCTGATCACGGCCGAAACCGCGATTGAGCTGTCGAGGTTCGGGATCTGGGCGGCCTCGGTCCGGAACCTGGTGAAGTAGTGCTGGAGAGTCTCGGCAGGACCTTGCCGAATAGCCAGCAGACTGGCAGAGGTCTTGCTCTGCCGGGTGGCATCATAGAACTGGTCGATAAACAACTGGCCCAACTGTGCTAAGGAGTGGATGGAGTTGGGGGCCAGTGTCTCGAACCAGGTGAGGGCGATCTTTTCAAGGGTGAGGGGGAAGAGACGGCAGCGGACTGCCTCGGAGATCCCCCGGACCCGGAGGTAGGAGTTGAACTTCCGGAAATGACAGACCGGATCTGTCATCCCATCATAGGGAGGGCCCTTCGGCAGCTTGAAGTCGGAGGGCACCTCGGTGGCCAGGAGCGCCGCCGTGAACGGGGTCTGCTCCAGGATGCTGCTGGCGAGGGGCGCCCCGTGAGGCCGGGACACCATCTGCTGCATCTCCTTGCGCATCGCCGTCAGCCGCTGGTCCAGGTCCGGGGCGGCCGAGGTGGCGACGGATGGCCCTCCGGTGCGGGCCGGATGGTACTCCGACGAAGCGTAATCCTGCTCCGTCGGGCGATCGACGCGGGGAGCTCGGGCAGGCAATGCCGAGGGCTCGCTGCGCGCCGCCGCGGCTTCGTAGAGAGAGGCTGGCGCAGGCACCGGTCGGAACCGGGCGTCTTGTACTGAGTAGAGTGGGGGGAGCGGCGCCTGCTGGGGAGGCTGCCCCGTCAGTCCCATGCGCTGGGCGATGGCAGACACCATCTCCTGAAGAGGCGCTAGGGACGTGACGGCAGCGGCCAGCGTGGCCACCTGCTGCTGGAGTACCCCCACTCGGTCTTCCGAGCCGAAGGACTCCGGGATGGTCGGCAGAGGCGGGTTCGGCGGGGCAGATGGCGCGCCTTCGGAAAGCGGCATCTGTGCCGAAGCCTCCCGCGCTTCCGCTTCGCTCTGCCCGGATCGTCGGGTCACAGGTCGCTAAGACATGACTTGTTTTGTTGGTTTCCCACAGACGGCGCCACGTGATGTAGACTGGATCTATCACGACCGGATCCCGCAAACGGGGATCCGAAACAAGGAGGATCCGGAGCCGGTCCGGATCGAGCGGTGACGAGGGGACCCGACAGGGATCCACAACAGGGCGAAGCCGAGGCTATTTTGGAATGAAGAGGATCCGCCCGCGGGGGGCACGATCTGCCGCTCGAGCTACTCTTGGATAGTGAGCCGCTGCTCCTTCGGTCGAACGAAGGCGCGGCGCGAGCAGGAGCTCCTGTCGGCGGAGCTGTAGACGAGCGTCGGAGCAGAAGCCGGAAAGTCCGAGATCGGACGGGGGGACGGCTCGCTCTCCGTCGAGGGGGTCCGAAGGCACCTTCAGCGCGAGGCCGAGTCTCCTGGCGCGGGGCGACCGACGGGATCGCCCTCGGACGGCGAGTCCGAAGGCTACTTCAGCGTGAGACCGAGTCTCCTGGCGCGGTGCAGCCGGCGTTCGGCGTCGAGACCGGGGAGAGGAGTCCGAGGTCGGCGGCCGAGACCGACTCGGGGAGGTCGGCGATGATTCGAACCGAGCCCCTGCAGGAGGGAAAGAAGAAGAAGAACCAGTCAGCAGGAGTCCCGGGCGTCAGCCCTGGGGGACCCCCTCCGACGGTCAAGTTAGCTTCTGAAGAAGAGTCGATTCAGGAAGCAAGAAGAAATAGCTAGAACCCTATTCGGACAGCAGTCCTTTAAGGGGTTTCGGAAGCTTAGGGGGGCATCCGTTTTTCTCCCCTACCTCCTTGGCCACAAGTAGCAGGATACTTATAGCGGAGGGTAGCGGATGGTTAACGGTGGCAGCCGATATAGGACTAAAAGGAGGCTTACTGATAAACCGCCATAGCGTCTGATCCGCCACCGGAGTGGGCCGGATTCGGCTACCGGGCCGAAGGGGGTTGGGCCGCTGACGGGCCGAAGCCTGCTGGGCCCTGGGCCGCCGTGCTGTTCCCGGGCCGGAGGCTGATGGGCCGCTGACGGGCTGAAGCCTACTGGGCCGGGAGCGACAGGGCCGCTTATGGGCCGAGGGCTGCTGGGCCGCTAACGGGCCGAAGGCCGCCGGAGGGCCTAGTACTGCTGCTGTTGGGCTGAATGGGGTTTGGGCCTGCTGCAATGGGCCGAATCGGATTCTGCCGCATCAGTATATATATAATATATGTGATATATTTAAATACTATCACCTAGAATTAGACCAAAACAAATAAAATAAAACTTTCGTTATAAAGTCTAAGCTGTAGCGCGAGTCATTGAGAATGTACTGCGTGGCTCTCCATCAATATAGTTTTTAGAACTTAATTAAATGGTGGCATTTTCTATGTGTTTACTCGAGAGTTACCATCATCTGATGAAATGACTATTAACTATGGCATTAGATGCCTTGAGATTGGAGTAAAGGAACTATGTAGCTATCCTCGTATTTACCCAGGAGCTATATTTATACTTTACTCTATCACGTATTGATAGTAAAGCTTAGACCAGGCATAATGGTCTACTGTATTTACCCAGAACTATTAATAACCTAGGAGCCGAAACAAGATCAAATATTGTAAGGAGTTGCAACTACTATGAGATGGTTGCTCTAAGATAGCAGTATAATACTATGTGTTTACCCTAGGTCATACTGTGATACTTGGAGATTTTGATTCCTAATAGGAGACAGTCGGCGTCTCCCATTCTGTATATCTGAAGCTTATACAGTCTGACGAAAATTAGTGGGAGTAAAACTAGATTATAAAGTCCAAATCTTATTTTTATTAATAATTGAATTTTTGCTAATTGAAAATTATTATCTCCTGTAAGCTAAAATGTCGCACCTTAATCTGTTGCGTGACATATTGGATGCCAACAGTTTGACAAGCCCTAACCACTCAGACTGGCTCAAGAACTTGAAGATTGTCCTCAAGTCTGAGCAAATTGCATATGTCCTAGATGATGATTCTCCTACTGAACCAACATTAGATGCCCCAAAGGAGGACATGGTGACATATGATAAATGGAAAGAAGACTCCACCATGGCCCAATGCTACATGCTGGCCTCTATAAGTAATGAATTGCAGAGGTAGCATGAGGAGATGGATGCTAGATCCTGTTAGTCTTAAGTGGCCTACAAGACAATATGACTATGTAATCTTATTCATTTTATTAATATAATGGCAATATTTCATTATGTGTAAAATCGAATTATCGTGTCATAATGAAGTCTGTGAATATGTGCGATAGTGATCAGATTATGATGAGATCATACTAGTGAGACTTATCATTTAAACACACATATTCTTAATAGTTCCTAGTCGGAGAATATCCGAGAAGGACATCGGATATCCGGTTAGACTAGTACAGATTACTCCTGCTCATATGATGAGGGTGACTGATCTCATAAGTCACTTGTGTGGGGACACTAAGGCGAATATGTAGGTGCTCATTAGAGAATGAGTTCACTGAACTGATCCGACTGATTCTATTGTCACAGTTGCGTGGATGGTCCTCGGACCTGAAACACCAAGGACACCTTGTCGGTGAACTTCTGTGCTTTGACCTTGGTTTATGAATCTCTAACCACGGGATTCTAAACAGCCAATGATCGGATACAACAGAATACCGTCGAAGGGAATTGAGTGTCAATAAGGAATCATTCGCTCTCGGTACGATGAGAGAGAATGCTCTAGGAAGGATGCGCGAAAGTCTCTGGCCAGGGCGGACGATAATATCGGGAAAGGAGTTTTTCGATATTCATCAGCGGCATCAAATCCAAGTGAGTTGGCCGGTTAGGGTTTGACAGTACACCATACCCAGAGTCGACTCAAGAGCATTGTAGGAATAAAAGATTATATCCACGCGGTAACTGTCGGCGGAAAGGTTCCAACATTGGATTACTTAACCCCGATACCTTCCGGGTTCTTGCGATGTTGCTTGGCACCCAACGTGATCGGAGGCCCGATCGAATTCGATGTGCGACATCAATTCAATTAATTAATTAATAAATAAAGAGTTATTAATTGATTAATAAAGCCAGTGAGGAGTCATTGGGCTTGTTGGGCTATTAACCGGACTGGTTATTGGGCCTAGAGGGTCATACGCAAAAGATTCTCAAGGCGATGGATAAATAAGTGGGTTTTATATAAACCGGGGGTTTTTATGAAAAACCGTGCGATTGATATAAAATGTAGCGAACGGGCTGAGCAGGCCAAGCTGTTGCTAACCCTAGCCGCCCCCTCCTCTCTTTCTCTCTCTCTCTGGTGCCCTAGAAGAATCGGGATCCCCGGATCTGCTCTGCCGCTTCTCCGACTCCCGTTCTACGGGAAATCGTCCGCGCGTTGCGGCGATCATTGCGACGAACGGCGGAGACTTCGTGGGCTGCAAAGAACGAGGAACGTGAGGATATCCGTCGTGAGGAGGATCGGGTGGACTCCGCTAGAGGCCGGGCACTTGCGCGGTTTGCGATGTCGCACCGACGGAACCAAACAGTTGCGGATTCGAATCCGCACACGGTAAGACTTCGATAATCCGATTATCGGGTTTTTTTTTTAGATTTTTCGAAATGGGAACGGATCTCCGTTTTATTTTTATTTTCGCTGCGTGGGAGATCCGGAGAAACGCTGAGAACCCAACAATGGTATCAGATCCAGGTTCCACTGTTTCTCGTCCCGTTTCTGATTCCGAAATTGATTATTCTATGTTTTATTCCATGCTATTCTTCGATTAATTGCTAGATCTGTGTTCATACAATGAACACAATTTAATTATATTAATATTATGCAAGTTTCGAATTTTATTTGGGATTATTGTGTTCTTCGTGGGACGAAAAACAACAGGTTTTTCGGCCGCCTAGTTCATGCAACCCAAGTGTTGGGGAGATTGGCCGACACCCCTTGATCCTCTCGAGGATATCCCTGGTCTCAGATAGGCAGGTGGCTGGCACTAGAGAAGCCACTGCAGGGTGCCGGAGGGAGCCTCTCTTCTTTTCTCAATGGGTTTTGAGAAAACCTCAAAATAGGGTGTTGGCGAGGGGCTTGGGCTGCATATTTTGGGAAACTCCGGCGGCTTGCCAGTGCCGGGATCGTTGCCGGCGCTGGGGCCTTGCCGACTAGGGCCAGACGGCCCCAGAGCCGGCCACCGGCGACGCTGGTAAAAACCCCCTGTCGCCGCCGCCATGAAACCTGGAACCTACAAAGCTATAGGGGTTAGGTTTTCTTTTGGGGAAGAAAGGGGGCCTGCCGGCGGCAGGGGAACCGCCGGCGCTGACGGCATCGCGGGCTGGGCTGGGCGACATCAGGGGCCCGCTGCCGGGCGGCCTGCCTCAACCCCGCCACCAGCTACACCACCTGCACCTACCTCCAGGAGTTAGGGTTTCGGAAAGGGAGGGCAGTTCGTGGCCGGCCCGGCTCAGGGCCCCAGTTGAACTGGGTCGGGCCACCTGGTCTTAACCAGCGCCCCTGGTTCGAGCCTTGGCCGAGCCAGGGGCTCGAGCTAGTTGCTGGTTGAGCCATTTCCCTCTTATTTCCCCTTATAAACCCCTAGTATTTCCAATTAAACCCAAAAGACCATTTAAAATCAAATTGAATTTTCATTTAAATACTTCAAAACAGTTTTGAATTTTAAATTATTATTCAATTTTTATTTTATTTGACATTAATGATTTTGAATCAATAATATTAACAAAGTGTTGTTAATAATTGGAATTGGTTATTAATTTAATGGTTAAATTAATAATTAATTTTAATAGACTAATTTAAATGTTAAATTAGTAGTTATTAGTTAATTTGAATTAATTGTTAGTTTAATTGTTAAATTGATGATTAATTTTAATTAATTAATATAATGGTTTAATAAGGAGTTATTGATTATTGTTTTAAGAGTTAAATTAATAATTAATATTAATTAAATAATCTAAGAGTTAGCTTAGTGGTTAAATAATTAATTTGTGTTAATTACGAGTTTAAGAGTTAAATTAGTTATTAACATTAATTAATTAATTAGTCTAAGAGTTAGATTAATAGTTAATAACTAATTTAAGTTGATTATTAATTTAAGTGTTAAATTAATGATTAATTTTAATAGACTAATCTAAGAGTTAGATTAGTAATTAATTATTAATAGTCTAATTGTTAGATTATTAATATGTTTCAATCTAATTGTTAGATTTTTTTAAACTTTATAAATGTTCTAATTTGCATGGAATAATCTGAAATTTATTAATTTGGAGTGTCTGCACATGTGATGTGTGTTTTGATGCTTTTGAATTTGATTTAATTGCATGCTTATCTTATTTAAAGAGTTTTCAAAATTCAAAAGCTAATTTTGATTGGAACCTAACTTTCTGAAAGCCAAAATTATTTAATTTTGAAAAACTCTTTTGTTTTAGCCATGTGATGCGCTGGATCATGTGTGGAATGTTTAAAACACACTGTGCTCATGGATATGCACTTATTTAATTATTCATGTGATGAATGATTGTGTGGATTGTGGATGCTTGAATTATGGATATTAATTAATTGTTAATAAATAGAGGTCTGCGTGCCTCTCTCTCTCTCAAACTCCGATGTACTTCTACCTCCCTCTCTCTTGTACTCGCCATAAGGCCCTCTTCTATTTACATGTAATTCTAAAATTATTGTAATCTGATCGAGGCAACCGAGAAAGGAGCGAGGACGATCCACAGATGTAACCAGGAAGGCGATATGATGAAGATCTCTTGCCTATGTGTTTGCAGGTTATCTAATATAATTGTTGTGTTAGATAATGTGTGCGTTTGACTGATGGCTCCAGTCAAACCCACTGTGCTATCCATGACCACACTTGACACACATGAGATGCATTGTTTTATGTTTGATTGTGAATCAAAGCAGGTATAGTATTTAGCAAATATATACGATATGTTTATATACTATAACTTAGGAGAGCCTAAGATAAAAGTTATCTAAATACTCTCGTATAAACTTTAAGCCGTAACGTGAGTAGTTAAGAACTTACTACGTGATCCACCATCGTTATAGTCATAGGATTCGAATCATTTTAGGCAGGTTTATTGTGTTACCACAAGGCCTGTTTAATTGTGAGGAGAGACTATGGCTATGGCATTAGATGCCTATTTGATCAGGGTAGAGGAACCATGTAGCTTTGTTGTACTATCCACAAGGGCTGCATGTAAATATATATTCGTCTCGTAACGATGGTTAGCTTAGACCAGAATTAGTGGCTGGTTGTGCTATCCACAAGGCCATTAAAACTCTGGGGACCGAAACTATGATCGGATATTGCAAAGAGTTGCAAGTCCCATGAGATGGGTGCTCTTTGATTGTTTTATAACTTTCTTATGCTATCCACAAGGTTATACTGCAAGTCATTGAGATTTTGATCCCCACTAGGAGACTGTCGGTGTCTCCCGTTCTGTATAGCTGAGGGTTATACAATCTGTCGAAAATTAGTGGGAGTTAAAACTTGATCAAAAAATCATATCTTGTTTTAAATTTTAATAATTGAACATCTGCTGAATAAATTTTATTCATCTCCTATAGGGAATTATGTCGTCAATAACCCACTCCGTGGCATACTTGATGCCAATCTTTTGACTAGTCTGAACTACTCGGATTGGTTCAGAAACCTGAAGAATGTCTTCAGATCTGAACACATTGACTATGTCCTTGAGGCTGATCCTCCTGCTGAACCGACATTGGATGTCCTTGACGCAGAGATGATAGCTAACGATAAAAGATCGAAGGACAAAGACAAAGGAGTAGTAAAACGTGACTGCTTTTACTGTAAGCAGCAGGGTCACTGGAAGAGGAACTGCAAGGAGTTTCTCAATGATAAAGTTCGTGAAGCTGTCTGAAGCTTCATATATCTATGTGATAGATATCAACTTGTCAGTCAGAGATTCCACATCTTAGGTATTAGATACTGGATGTGCTTCTCATATTTGCCATGATGTGCAGATACTGACAAGTAAGCGCAAACTGAGAAAAGGCAAGGTGGAACTGAGGCTAGGAAACAACGCAAAAGTTGCGGCGATTGTTGTAGGGACAGCAAACCTCAGGCTTTCATCAGGAGACGTCTTATCATTAGAAAATTGTTATTATGTTCCTAGCATAATAAAGAACATCATATCAATATCTTGTTTGGACAAGATAAGATATAAGTTAACTATTGAGAATAGAAGTTGTTCGATTTATTATAGTAATAAATCAATAGCTTCAGCATCTTTAGTCAACGGTCTATATCTCTTAGATGTTTCTTATTATAATCTTCATATTGATAATACTTTTATGAAGAGCAAGAATTGTGTGAACCAAGCCTACATGTGGCACTGTAGACTTTGGCATATTGGCGAAAGCAGGTTGCAAAGGTTGCACAAGCATGGTTATTTAAATGCATTCGATTACGAATCGTTTGCGACATGTAAATCCTGCCTTATGGGAAAGATGACAAAATCTCCATTTACTGGATATGAAGAACGTGCTAAGGACATTTTGGAACTAATACATTCATATGTATATGGTCCCATGTCCACCCAAGCCAAAGGTGGCTTCTCATACTTCATCACGTTCACCGATGACTTCTCAAGATTAGGTTATGTGTACTTAATGAAGTATAAGTCGGAAGCGTTTGAGAAGTTCAAGGAGTTCAAGAATGAGGTAGAGAAGCAGTTATGATAGAATATTAAAACTCTTCGATCAGATCGAGGAGGAGAATACTTGAGTACTAATTTCACACAATTCTTAAAGCATAATGGTATTCTTTCTCAGTTGACCCCTCCACATACACCACAGATGAATGGTGTATCAGAAAGGAGGAATCGCACCTTGTTAGACATGGTGCGATCCATGATGAACTTTTCGGGATTACCAATGTCCCTCTGGGGGTATGCTCTAGAGTCAGCAACATACCTACTGAACAGAGTACCCAGCAAGCCTGTGGCCTCTACTTTATATGAGATATGGAAATGCAGGAAATCAGAATTTAAACATGTTAAAGTCTGGGGTTGTCCTGCTCATGTAAAGAGGCATGATCCAGACAAGCTGGAATCACGAAGTGATAAATACATATTTGTGGGATATCCAAAGGAAATCTTTGGATACTACTTTTACCATCCTGGTGAATAAAAGGTGTTTGTCGCCAGGAAAGCTGTCTTCTTAGAAGAGGAATACCTTCTTCAGGATGACAGTGGGAGTAAAATAGTATTGGAAGAGGTTCCAGATCCCCAAATAGATGCATTATCATCAGATAAGATATCAGTTCCTAAATCAATTCAAGTACGCACAGATGAGCCTCGTAGATCTGGTAGATCACCCAGACTACCCGAACGATATGTAGGACATATCGCTGAAGGTGAGTCTAAGGTAGAATATAATGAGAATGGTGATCCTAAAACCTACCAGGAGGCCATAGAAGGCCCAGAATCCGGGAAATGGCGAGAAGCCATGAACTCAGAAATCTAGTCCATGTACACCAACCAAGTTTGGAACTTGAAGGACTTGCCCGAGGGTATTGTACCCATCGGATGCAAGTGGATCTTTAAGAGAAAGATCAGTGCTGATGGACGGATCGATACTTATAAGGCAAGGTTGGTGGCAAAGGGATATCGTCAAAGGCAAGGAATTAACTATGACGAGACTTTTTCACCAGTTGCCATGATAAAGTCGATCAAAATTCTACTCGCCATTGCTGCACATTTTGATTACGAAATCTGCCAGATGGATGTGAAGACTGCCTTCCTCAACGGCAACCTTGAGGAAGAGGTATATATGATACAACCAGAAGGTTTCACATCCAAGGAATCTCCAGATAAAGTGTGCAAGCTTCAAAGGTCCATTTATGGACTGAAGCAAGCCTCCTTGAGCTGGAACATAAGATTTGATGAAGCTGTCAAGTCTTATAACTTCATTAAGAATAAAGATGAGCCTTATGTTTACAAGAAGACCAGTGGGAGTGCAGTCACTTTCCTAGTTCTTTACGTAGACGACATACTGCTCATTGGGAATGATGTAGCTATGATATCATCGGTAAAGATGTGGCTGTCGAAAAACTTCTCCATGAAAGATTTGGGAGAAGCATCCTACGTATTGGGAATATGGATCTATAGAGATAGATCAAAGAGGATGTTTCGAATGACCCAATCCTTGTACATAGATACCATAGTCAAAAGGTTTGGCATGGAAAATTCTAAGAGATGTCTCATACTGATGAGACATGGAATTAGTCTCTCAAAGGAGCAATCTCCTAAGACTCCTAATGAAGGTGCATTCATGGATAGAGTACCCTATGCCTCTGCCATAGGATCTATTATGTATGCCATGCTCTATACACAGCCTGATGTTGCATTTGCTCTAAGTGTTACGAGCAGATTTCAGGCTGATCCAAGCAAAGAGTACTAGAAGACAGTGAAATGTATCCTTAAGTACTTGAGAAGAACTATGGATATGTTTCTTGTCTATAGAGGAGGTGACTTGAAACTGCAAGGCTTTACTAACTCGAGTTTCTAGTCAGATCCAGATGATAGCAAATCTACATCTGGATTCGTGTTTACTTTGAACGGAGGCGCAGTGTGCTGGAAGAGTTCCAAGCAAGCAACCACTGCAGATTCGACGACTGAAGCTGAGTACATTGCTGCAGTTGAAGCCACCAAGAAAGCAGTGTGGTTGAACAAATTCATCACCGACCTCGGCGTAGTTCTCAGCATCTCTGAACCTGTTCCGCTGTTGTGCGACAACAATGGAGCCATTGCGCAAGCGAAAGAGTCAAGGTCTCATAAGAAATCGAAGCATATTCTGAGGCGCTTTCATCTTATCAGAGAGATCATATCCAGAGGAGATGTAGTGGTGGAAAGAGTTCCATCAATCGACAATGTAGCAGATCCACTGACAAAGCCGTTGGCTCAAATTGTGTTTGAGCGTCACCTAGAGTCTATAGGCTTACTGTATAAAGGTGATTGACTTTAGTCCAAGTGGGAGATTGTTATTCTTAGATGGCCTACAAGCCAATATGACTATGTAATCTTGTTCATTTTATTAATATAATGGCAATATTTCATTATGTGTAAAATCGAATTATCGTCTCATAATGAAGTCCATGAATATGTGCGATAGTGATCCGATTATGATCAGATCATACTAGTAAGACTGATCATTTAAACACACATATTCTTAATAGTTCCTAGTCAGAGGATATCCGAGAAAGACATTGGATATCTGGTTAGACTAGTATAGATTACTCCTACTCATATGATGAAGGTGACTTATTTAATAAGTCACTTGTGTGCATACATTAAGGCAAATCTGTAGGTGCTCATTAGAGAATGAGTTCACTGAACTGATCTAACTGAATCGCTGGATGGCACTGTACCTCACTGTCAACCAGTTTGATTCTATTGTCGCAGTTGCGTGGATGGTCCTCGGACCTGAGACACCAAGGACATCTTGTCGGTGGACTTCTGTACTTTGACCTTGGTTTATGAATCTCTAACCACAGGATTCTAAACAGCCAAGGATCGGGTACAGCGGAATACCGTCAAAGGGAATTGAGTGTCAATAACGAATCATTCGCTCTCGGTACGATGAAAGAGAATGCTCTAGGAAGGATGCGCGAAAGCCCCTGGCCAGGGTGGACGATAATATCAGGAAAGGAGTTTTCCGATATTCATCAGCGGCATACAATCCAAGTGAGTTGACCGGTTAGGGTTTGACAATACACCATATCCTGAGTCGACTCCAAAGCATTGTACGAATGAAGGATTATATCCACGCGGTAACTTTCGGCAGAAAGGTTCCAAGAGTGGGTTACTTAACCCCGATACCTTCCGGGTTCACGTGGTGTTGCTTGGCACCCAACGTGATCGGAGGCCCGATCGAATTCGATGTGCAACATCAATTCGATTGATTAATTAATTAATAAAGAGTTATTAATTGATTAATAAAGCTAGTGAGGAGTCACTGGGCTTACTGGGCCATTAACTGGACTGGTACTTGGGCCTAGAGGGTCACACGCAAATGATTCTCAAGGCGATGGATAAATAAGTGGGTTTTATATAAACCGGGTTTTTTTTTGAAAAACCGTGCGGTTGATAAAAAATGTAGCGAATGAGCTGAGCAAGCCAAGATGCTGCTAACCTTAGCCACCCCCTCCTCTCTTTCTCTCTCTCTCTGGTGCCCCAGAAGAATCGGGATCCCCGGATCTGCTCCGCTGCTTCTCCGACTCTCGTTCGACGGGAAATCGTCCGCGCGTTGCGGCGATCGTTGTGGCGAACGGCAGAGACTTTGTGGGCTGCAAAGAACGAGGAACGTGAGGATATCCGTCACGAGGAGGATCGCATGGTCTCCGCTAGAGGCCGGACGCTTGCACGGCTTGCGGTGTCGCACCGACGGAACCGAACAGTTGTTGATTCGAATCCGTACACGGTAAGACTTCGATAATTCGATTATCGGTTTTTTTTTTAGATTTTTCGAAATGGGAACGGATCTCTGTTTTATTTTTATTTCCATTGCGTGGGAGATCTGGAGAAACGCCGAGAACCCAACAGATCCATCATACTCCATTTGAAGGAGCTATTTGATGAGCAGAGCATAATCGAAAGATATGAGATATCTAAGAATATGTTCAAGGCTCAGATGGCTAAGGGATCTTCAGTGTAGACTCATGTGCTGAAGATGATTGAATGGGCAGAGAGGTTGGATGCTCTTGGGGTCCCACTTCCCAAGGAAATGCATACCGACCTTATGTTGTCTTCCCTTCCACAATCATATGCTCAGTTCATTGTTAATTTTAAATGAACGAAACAACTTTGGCTGAATTACTGAATATGTTGAAGACTACAGAGGGGAACCTTGTGAAGGAAAAACCCCAAATCCTCATGGTTGGTAGGACCAATAGGAAGAGGCTGGCAGTCCAACCCTTTAGAAAAAGAAAATGCAAAAATCAAAAGAAGCCAAAGGTTGCCAAGAAGGACAAAGACAAAAGTGCTGAGTAGGGTGAATGCTTCTATTGTCATTAGAAGGGACACTAGAAGAGGAATTGCAAAGAATACCTCAAGGACAAGGCTCAAGGAAATGTGAAGCAGTAAGACGCTTCAGGTATTTATATGATATATATAAACTTATCAATTAGAGATTATACATCATGGGTATTAGATATTGGATATGTTTCTCATATCTGCAATTCTGTGCAGGGGCTGACAAGAAGGTGCAAGCTGAGGACTGGCGAGGTGGAGCTGAGGCTAGGTAACGATGCAAGAGTTGCGGCGATCGCTATGCGGACAGTGAAGTTCAAACTACTATATGGAGACGAACTTTCATTAGATGAATGTTATTATGTACCTAGTATAATCAGAAACATTATTTCTATTTCATGTTTAGATAGAATTAAGTACACTGTATCCATTTGGAACAATAGTTGTTCAATTTATTTCAGAAATAAATTAATAGCTTCTGCTTTATTATCAAATAGATTGTACTTATTAAATGTGTCTCATGATAATTATAATATAGGTCATATTCTTAAGAAGAATTAGTATGAAGTGAACAATGCTTACCTTTGACATTGTAGGCTAGGCCACATTGGGAAAAACAGGCTCCAAAGGTTGCATAAAAATGGATACTTAGATCCATTTGATTATGAATCGTATGCAACCTGTGAGTTATGTTTAAGGGTAAAATGGCTAAATCTCTATTTATTGGAAGTGGAGAACGAGCCAAAGACATGTTGGAACTAATACATTCTGTTGTATGTGGTCCTATGTCAACCCAAGCTATTGGTGGTTTCTCCTATTTTATTACGTTCACTGATGATTTCTCAAAGTATGGGTTCATATACTTATTGAAGTATAAATCAGTAGCCTTTGATAAATTCAGAGAATTTAAAAATAAAGTAGAGAAAAAAACTGGAAAGAGCATCAAAGCCATCTGATCTGATCATGGTGGAGAATACTCGAGTACAAAGTTCACGAAATACTTAAAAGGATAATAGTATCCTTTCTCAACTTACACCTTCTTATAAACCTCAAATGAATGGTGTATCAGAAAAGAAGATTCGCACATTGATGGAAATGATGCAATCGATGATGAGCATGTCCAAATTATCGATGTCCTTATAGGGATATGCATTTAACTCGGCTATGTATACCTTGAACAAGGTACCCAGCAAATCTGTCACATCCACTCCATATGAGATATGGAATGGAAGGAAACCAGTTAAACATGTTAAAGTCTGGAGATTGTAGACACGCTAATTTTGACCTCATTTGAGTAAATTTCATATCACAATTATAATGTCCTAAAATAGCATGATGTTTAATCATTAATTAATTTTTATTGATTTTTCTCGGAATTTGTTAATTAGCGTCACTCATGCACGACGCCATTTAGATTTCTAGTAGAAATTAGTTTGAAATTAAATTTCTAAATTCAGATAGATTTAACTGAACAGCGTCGCCCATAGGAGATGCCATTTAAGTCCTAATCCGTCTAGGTTTCCGATTATTAATTCAAATTAATTTTCTAATTATTTAAAGCACGTCGCCTTAGGGAGACGCGATTTAAGTTTCCTAATCTTTTTTGCTTTCCTTTTCAGATTTTATTTCTATTATGACCGCTTTAATTAGCCAAATGGCGTCCTGTCTGGGCGACACGATTTGTGAGTTTCTTGATAAACATGATTTGGCCAAGATAATCCGGTTTCCGAAGTTGATAAGGTTGCAAACTCCTCCATGCTTATCCAAGGTAAGTCCGACTATGGGACAGAGCCCTTTTGAAGCCCAAAACAACCCTAATTCACTCTATATATATATAACACCTTTTGGACCTTTGAAAAAGATTGGCAATTGGTGATTTTGAAGTTCAAGGCAAGATGTTTGAAGGCTTTCAAGAAGGAAAACATGGACAGCAAGAGAAGCTTCATCCAAGGCTTCTTCTTCTTCATCATCTTCACTCTTTGAAGCTTTTAGGATCAAGGCTATGGAGGAGCCAACCAACCATCTTTTTTCCTTAATTTTTTTCTAGTTATTTCATAGATTCATCATTATTCATCTCATCACTTCATGTTCATACACACCCACATCATTATTTTCCATACCCATATTCATATTAGGGGTTTAAAGAACACCAATCAAGTAAGTAGATTTGTTTAGCTGTATGATTAAATTCTTTATTAGAATAGATACTACTTTACTTTAGTTCTAATTAGAATTTTTATTTTGTGTTTAATCTTTCTTGTAAGGTACAAAGAAGAAGGAAAGGATATTCAAAATAACAACAACCAAGAAATCAAAAGCAAGAACATATCAATAAAGGCTTCTCTTTCTTTGGCCGGCCAAAGAGAGGGAATCAAGGACTCAATCTCCCAAGTTAGAAAAGGTAAGCGATCAATATTTCTTTGAAACTTTTAAAGTTTCTGGCAATCATGTTTTCTTTAAATAGTTTTATTATTCATATAAACTATACAAATTCATGAACATCACACACACGATTTGAGCATTCACAGGGATGTCCTACTAATGTCAAAAGACATGCTATAGATAAGTTGGAGTCTAGAACTGACAAATGTAGATTTGTGGGATATCCAAAGGAAACTTACGGATATTACTTTTACCATCCTAACGAACAAAAGGTGTTTGTAGCCAGGAGAACTATCTTTTTTGAAGAAGATTATATTATCCAAAAGGATAGTAGGAGTAAAGTAATTCTGGAAGAAATTTCGTACCCACAAACTGTCATTGGTTCATCAGATGAATTGTCAGTTTCTGAACCTATTCAAGAATACACACAAGAACTTCGTAGGTCTGAAAGAGTACCTAAACTGATGGATATAGGTGTTCTCTAAGCCAATCAATTGGCACATATTTCAATCTGGTTCACCAATAAATGGCATTAAATTCATGATGTAGATTGGCATATTTATAATTGCGCATAATGAAGTCCATGAATATGTGCAATAGTCATCAGATTATGAGGAGATCATAATAATGAGATTGATGACTTATAAACACATATTCTCAATTATTCCTAGTCGTAGGATGTTTGAGAAGGACATCAAACATCCAGTTAGACTAGTACAGGTTATTCCAGCTCATATGATGAGGGTGACTGATCTCGTTAGTTACTAGAGTGGAGACACAATGGTAAACCTGTAGGTGCTCATTGGGGAATGAGTTCACTGAACTGATCTGACATGAATCGCCGAATGGTAATTTACCTGACTGTCAATCGGCTTGATTCATTGTCACAGTGGTGTGGTTGATCCTTGGACTTGAGACACCAAAGACACCTTGTCGGTGGACGTCTGGACTTTGACCTTGACCTACGAATCCCTATCTACGGGATCTCTAATAGTCAAGGATCGGGTCCAGCGGAAGACCTTCGAAGGTGATTGTGTGTTAAATAAAGGATCGTTCGCTCTCAGGTAACTAGAGAGAGAATGCTCTAGAATAGATCTGCAGGAGTCTCTGGCCAGAGCAGAAACAATATCAGAAAAGTGGATTTCGGATATTGTACAGCGGAGTCTGATTCAAGTTAGTTGACTATCTAGGGTTTGACAGTTGACCATACCCTAGGTTAACTCGAGAGCATTGTGCGAAGGAAGGATTATAGCCACGTGGTAACTGTGGACGGACAGGTTCCATGAGTGGGTTGCTGAACCCCATTACCTTCCGGGATCATGCAGTGTTGCTTGGCACCCAACTTGATCGGAAGTCCGACCGAATTTACATGTGATGTTAATTCGGTTAAGTAATTAGTTAATATCTAGATATTAATTAATTACAATAAGTCAATAACTAGTTATTGGACTTAACGGGCTGAAAACCGGATTGGTAAATGGGCCTAGAGGGTCACACGCAATAAGATTCTCAATCGGTGGTACATAAGTGGGATTTATATTAACTCGGAGACTTTTGTGAAAAGTCGCGCCGACTTAATATATATACGCGCTATTGAGAAACCCTGGGCCAAGCTCCAGGATTTCCCCTTGCTGGCCGTCATCCCTCCTTTCTTTCTCCTCCTCTGGGCGTCCCGTTTAAGGCGCCAGAATGGTTTCCGTTTCCGCCGTGTGTAATTCCCGAAAGTCGGGAATTCCCGTCGGCGGGATTTCAGCAATCGTTGCGGCGACGGATCTTCAGCGAGCGAGCTGATACGGACGAGGGATCGAGGACGAACCACCGCGGAGGATCGCGTGGATACCGCTGGAGGCCGGACGCTTGTGCGGCTCTCGGCATCACCTCGACGGAACCGAGACGGAAGCGGATTCGAATCCGCGCACAGTAATCGGATTACTTCTCGTTGTTTTCGGTTTTAGTTTTTCGTTCCGAATCGGATCAGCGGGCATCGGGCGGGATAATTTTTGTTCATCTTTTCCGCTGCATTCTTCGCGTCCCGCCTGGATCCCAACAGTGGTATCAAAGTCAGGTTCCGCTCTGATCCGCTCCGGAACGATTAAATTAATATTCTAGAATTAATTCCATGATGAAGAGGGTACCACCCCCTTGCAGATTCCGGCCGGCGCCGCCACCGGCGCCGCCACCGGCGCCGCCAAAACCCCCCCCTCAAAACCAGGAAAAACCCTAATCAGGGAGCCGGACGAATAGGCACCTGGGCGCCCGAACCAGCTGGCCCCGCGCCGGTTCGACCGGGCGGGCCTGCGCCTGGCTCGGGCGCGCCAGGCGCTCGACCTGGTCCAGGGCTGGTCGAGCCCTGGCTCGAGCCAGTGGCCTGGACCAGGTCTGCCTGGCCGAGCCTGGCTCGGCCCTGAGCCTATTGGGCCCGAGCCCACTTGATCAGGCCCATTAAGTCTATTTTTGGCCCAATTAACCCCAAAACCCCTTATTTAAATAAAAAAAAAACCACCCTATTTAACTCAAAATTGAAATTAAGTTATGTTTAAAATATGTTTTAAACATTAATTTATGTTTTTGAGTTTAAAAGGGTTGATATTAATATAATTAACAAACGTTGTTAATTAAATTCTACTTAAGTGATTAATACGATTACTTAAGATGAAATCTTAAATTAACTATTAACAAGTGTTTTTAATTAGTTTAAGATTGTAACCTTAGATATAATTGACAAATGTTGTTACTTATCTAAAAGGGGATCTTAATTAATTATTAACAATTGTTGTTATTAATAATTAAGATAATAATTTTAATTCACATTAACAAGTGTTGTTAATTTGTATTTGAGATGCGATCTTAAAAGCAATTAACATATGTTGTTAATTATTTAAGAGATTAGATCATTGTCATGGTTTTAAAATTAATTAACAAATGTTGTTAATTTTATTTCAAATTAACTAATTAGATAATTCTTTAGCAATTGTTGTTAGAGAATGATTTTAATAATTTAGAGACACTTAATAATAGTTGTTAAGTGATTAATTAACTAATTATAATAGTTATAATTAAGTTAATTATTTCTTGAGTAATAAACCTTAATAAAAGTTATTAAGGATTAATTAAGTCTTAATAATTGTTATTAAGATTATTAATTAGTTTACTCTTGAATCTCTTAATTAATATTTTTGTAGATCTAATCTAATTAAAATTGATCTTTTAATAAATGTTATTAATAGATTAATTAAGTCTAATTGTTAGACTATTTTAATTAGAAATGTTCTAATTAACCTTTCTTAATAGTTGTTATTGAGAAATATTGTTTAATAAAGGGGTTTTATTAACAAGGAGTTGTTAATGAATAATAATTGGAATTATTAATTCTTTTATAAGTGTTATTTAGGAATTTTTAATTCTATCTAAATGTTAGATTGTTTCGCATTAATAATTGTTATTAATGTGATTTAATATTAATCTAAGTGTTAGATTAATTAATTTAGAATTGTTCTAAATTTTGCAAGGAATATTTTAGAATTTTAATTTTAGCTTTGTGTGCACATGTTGATGTGTTTAATGCTTTAAATTAGATTTATTATATGTTAGAAAATAAGATTTTCAAAAATTCAAATTATCCAATTTTGATTGATACCCAGGTTTTAAGAAAGCCAAAATTATTATAATTTCAAAATTTTAGTCTTCATGTGATGTATTTTATCATGTGTGGATGGTTAAAATTTGTGGTGGTCATGGACATGCACTTAGTTAAATTTCATATCATGTGATGGTGTGTGATTATGTGGATTGTTATGGGATGTGATGTACATTAATTAAGTGTTAATTAATAAGGCATGTGTGTCTCCCTCTCTTTCTCATTCCATTGTAATTCTATCTCTCTCTGTCATTGTACTCGGCCATAAGGCTTTCTCTTACAATTTATTTGTATTTGAAATTGTTTCAAAATTAATATTATTTGTAATTGATTGCGCCGGCCGAGGAGAGACGGGGATGATCTACAAATGCAACCAGGAAGGCGACAGGAGATGAGATCACCAGTGGCTATGTGTTTGCATATTTAGATTATATAAATGTTATATAGTTGTGGTGATTAATTGTTTGGCTCTAGTTAATCACCGTACTGTCCATGACAACATAATGAACATGTATGGATGATGCATGCTTTTTATTTTTTTATTATGAATCGATTACTAATATCTAGGTATACTTAAATATATACGATATATTCATAAACTATCACCTAGGATGAGACCAACTTAACATAAACAAAACCTTCAACATAAAGTCTAAGTCGGAGCGCGAGTCATTAAGTATGTACCGCGTGGCTCTCCATCAATATAGTTCTTAGAACTTGATTCAATGATGACAGTTTCTATGTGTTTATCCAAGATCTGCCACCATCTGATGAAAAGACTATTAACTATGGCATTATGATGCCTTGAGATTAGAATAGAGGAACAGTGTAGCTATCCTCGCATTTACTCGGGAGCTGCATTCTTACTCTACTCTGTCACGTATTGATAGTAAAGTTTAGACCAGGTATAATGGTCTACTGTGTTTACCCAGGACCATTAAAGACCTGAGAGCCGAAATAAGATCGGATATTGCAAGGAGTTGCAATTACCATGAGATGGTTGCTCTAAGATAATGGTATGATACTATGTGTTTACCCGAAGTCATACTATGATTCTTGGAGATTCTGATCCTCACTAGGAGACCGTCAGAGTCTTCCGTTCTATATATCTGAAGGTTATACAGTCCGTCGAAAAATAGTGGGAAATAATTCAAGATAAAAGACCATAATTGAATTATAAGAACTATCTGCTTAAATCACGTTATTTCCTTCCATCACTAATATGTCGTCTATTCGAGATTTTGGCATGTTGGATGGCAATACTTCTCATACTCAGACTGACTAGAAAACCCTAAAGAATGTCTTTAGAGGAGAGTGAAAGTCACTATCCTAATCAGGTATTATGAATCCTCTTACTTGGATAGACCAAGGTGAAGAGGTACTCATGGTATGCCTTTCTGAAAGGCAATGATTATCATGAAATCTCTTATTTGGATAGACCAAGATGAAGAGATATCTATGATATGCCTTTGAGAAAGGCAAGTGGTAAGATTTTAAACGATCGAATCCACACCTGAAAAAGGATAAAGGAAAGTCAGCTGAGATAGAGAAGTAGCAGTTCTCCCACTATAACCAATATAAGGATACTGGTAAAGGCAAAATGAATATGGAACTTGAAAGAAGTTTCATATATTCTTATTATCGACTTTTGCATGTCTATTGGAGAATATGAGATATTGGAAATGATTCTCAGAACTGCGATAGTGTGCAGACTTAGACAAGTAAAAAGAAATCGAGAAAATGCAAGTGTTGAGTTAGACTCAACTATTGTTCATGATATTCATATGTTATTGTTAGACAGTAAATCTTTGTATATCTATAGGAGTCTAATATGAAACTGAATAATTGTTATTTAATTATATAAGATATCAAGAATTGTAAAAGTGAATAACATTGACTGAGAAGGAACAATAGTTGTTCAAATCAGTCAATGCACTATAGATTCTTGATGTGACATTTCATGTGATGAATGTTCACAAGTCTCCTATAGAAATGAACTGTGTGAATCCTGATTATCTATGATATTGTACACAGAGTTGTACAATAATAAATTATTGATGCTAATACATATTGATGTAAACAGCTCAATATCCTTACCTTATAGTTTATTCTTGGAATGATTCGGCTATATGTACTTAATGTAGTACAAGTCGAATGCATTTGAGAGATTAAGGTATAAGATCAATATGAAGTATTAGAATTTTTGATTTGATCAAAGAAACTAATACTTAGGTATATGATTCACATAAATCATTAAAAGGACAATTGTATCCTCGCTCGATTAATCCTCATTGTGCATTATAGCAATATGATAGAATGAGGAATTGCACCTTATTAAGATATGGTGCAATACATAATAAGATTTGCCTAATTGTTATCCTTGTGAACATGAGTATGAACATTAGATGTCCATGCTTTACAGATGGTTCCAAATAAGTCAGTGTGTATCCATATAAGATATGGAAACCAAATAATTTATATGAGATGTGAATTATGAATAAACCTGTTTTTAAAGTTAGGTATTATCGTGATATGAATTTGTGAATGTCTAAAGAGTTTGGACATTACATTTATTGGCCAGGCGATAATGAAATAATTATCGTCCTGAAAGCTATCTTGTATGAAGAGGAACATGTCCTCAAAGAAGACAGTGAGAGCTGATAAAACTAGAAGATGTTATAGATTCACAAGCTAACATAAGATTATTAGATAATCTTTAATTGTTTGGAACCATTCATGACATACATCAGAGAGCTTCATAGATTTTTGAGATTCTCTCAGTGACTAGAAGGATATGTTTGACATATCTAATTAGTAAGATGAGAGGAGCTCAAAATAGATTATGATATAAAATCTATGATAATGATGCTCTTGTCATTACAACTTTGAGACTGATAGGTTTATTAGAATTCTACTTATCTATACTGCCAATTATGAGATGATGACAGTTGGATATTAAAAGCGTCCACTCAATGTGATTGAGGTAAAGATGTATATGATACACCATTAAAGCTTTTAAAATGTCCAGGAAGCAAGTTATGATTTCAAAAGATTATTTTGAATCAAACTAAAACTTCCCAAAGTCGTAATAAAAGTTTTTGACTTAATTGTCAGATATTATGTGATCATTAAGAATGATCACGGACTGTGTGTGTTCAAAGAGGACAATGGGAGTACGGTCGTTTTAGTAATACTTTATGATAATAACATCAAAGTCATTAAGAATGACTTCGGGATGTCACTATTAGTGAAAGCATTGTTAACTATAGTTTTCTCCATAATAGATTTAGTTATAATATCCTACGTATTGGAAATACGAATCTATTAAGATAGGTCGGTGGGGATATTATATTGACCTATATGTCAAGATGTTTGGCATAAATTTCATAACAAGTCTCAATTGTTAAGATATGGAATTTATTCCTTTAAAGAAAAGGTTCCTTAAAGGATACAGGAGTGAAATGCATTATTAAGCACTTGAGAAGTGTTAAGGATGCATTCACGTATATGGAGAGGATAATTTGAAAGTATGAGGTCACACTGACTCAAATTTCAAGTCAAATAATGGATTCAACCTTCTAGTAGAAAGAAATGGATTGGAATGGTTCCAATCCAGAACTCGATATTAAAATGATGACATAAATAAGTGATATTGTTATTAG
Organism: Zantedeschia hybrid cultivar; assembly: GCA_030544215.1. Taxonomy (NCBI): domain Eukaryota; kingdom Viridiplantae; phylum Streptophyta; class Magnoliopsida; order Alismatales; family Araceae; genus Zantedeschia; species Zantedeschia hybrid cultivar. Next base: position 52,716,137 of record JARZZO010000009.1, read on the forward strand.
AACAGTATGGATGAAAAGGTTCATCCCTGAACTAGATGTAGTTCTAAAAGGTCTTTGATACCATCCTATCGTTGTAGGACAACAGTGGGAGCAATGAATTGTGTGATCGAGCCATGGTCTCTTCAGAAGTTCCAGAACATTCTAAGGCTCTTTCACAGGTTCGGAGACAAAGGATAAATAGGAAATAACGTAATGAAAAATATTACATTAATAGATAATTTAGTAGATCCCTGACCAAGTCTTAGTCACAAACTTTTTGTGAGCATCACCTAGATTTGATGGAGATCAAATGCGAAGGTGATTGGCTTGAGTCCAAGTGGGAGATTGATGGATATAGGTGTCCTCTAAGCCAATCAATTGGCACCTATTTCAATCTGGTTCACTAATAAATGGCATTAAATTCATGATGTAGATTGGCATATTTATAATTGCGCATAATGAAGCCCATAAATATGTACAATAGTCATCAGATTATGATGAGATCATAATAATGAGACTGATGACTTATAAACACATATTCTCAATTGTTCCTAGTCGTAGGATATTTAAGAAGGACATCAAACATCCGATTAGACTAGTACAGGTTATGTTGTATCTTGATTCTCTGACTTGTGGACTTTAACCATTAAGTCCACGATAGTCGGTCTTTCAGATACAGTGGAAAGCTTGCGAAGGTAATTGAGTGAACAACAAGGGATCACTCACTTTTGGTATAAAACTGGAGAGAGAATGTCCTATGGATGTGTACACAGAAATCCCTGGCCAGGGTCAAATGAAAGAGATGTCTTTCTAGATATTAACTAAGTACTAGAATCCATCTGGATAATGCGAAAGAGGGTTTGACTATAAAACCATACCCTTGCGTTATTGGGACATTGCATGAGTGAAGGATTATATCTGTGCGGTATCTGCAGACGGAAAGGTTCAATTGAAGGGAACAATATCCCTTATATCTTCTGGGATCATGAGGTTGTGTTTGGTACTATTCATGATCAGAAGGCCAAGTGAAGTAATCATCAGATGATAATTCACTTGTTTATTAAATTAATCATTTAACATATGATGTTTAAATGTTAATTAATAAATATTAAACTCTAGAATCAGTTCTAAGTTTAATGGGCCTGAAACCGGACTGATATATGGGCCTAGAGGGTCACACACATAAGAGTTCTCGTCAGACGGTGAGAGAAGTTAAATTTCATACTTATTTGGGTTTTTATAAAAAGCCGTAGGATAAACATGAAGATTTAATGGAGAATTATCCAAGGCCAAACTCTTGGATAATCATGAGGATTAATCCTTGTGCTTATCCTTATTTCTATATAAGGAGGGCCAAGGGGGAGGGGTAAAAAGTTGGATGGACGAATTTTACACCTCAGATTCTCTATCTCCTCTCTCTCTCTCCTTCTCTCTCTCTTGGAGTAGATCTGTCTCTCTCTGCGCATGGTGGATTTGAGATCTGGTCGGAGCACTCAAGTCGAGGAGGAAATCGCGTCTGCAGCGGGAACTCGTGTGGATACCTCTAGAGATCGTGCACGTGCGCGATTACCAAGTCGGAATCATCCACGGGAGATTCGAAACCCCGCAAAGGTGAAGAACCGTTCTTCCCGCGTTTATTTTAATGTCCGTTTTACGATCCCAGCAACCAATACAATGGAATCGATTTTATTCTCCGCTGCGTTCTTGTCGATTCCTTACAGTGGTATCAGAGCCAGGTTGCTGGTTCGGTCGTAAAACGGCATCGTTTTGCGTGTTTTTCTCGTTATGCGTGAAGAACCCGTATTGTATGTGTTCTTGGGCTAAAAATTATTTTAATAATCTGGGAATCGTTCCCACGTTCTTAGAATGTCTAAAACTTATTGGGAATTGATCCCGAATTTAAATTTGGGGTTTTCGGAGTTCTTCATGTGATGATGAACCGGGGTTTTTCGGCGACTTCGTACTCGCTGCCCAAGCGTTAGGATGGCCGGCCGAATCTCTAGATCTCTTGGTGATAGTCACCACTTCACATTGGGCATGATGATCGGCGCCGGAGTGCCCTTGGAGGTCCTGAAAATCGAGCCCAAACTCTGATTTTTAAAACGTGAAAAATCAGATTTTTTGGGTTTTTGGGGCTTGGTTTGCTTCCCATCGCCGGTCACTGGCGGCCCTGCTGGCGCCGGGCACGACGCTGGCGCCGGGGGCACCGCCGGCCGGGGCCGCCGCCGCCGGGGGGGCTGGCCGCCGACGCCCCAACGCCTCCAACCGCCGCCGGCTTGCAGAAACCCTAATTACAGGTTTCTGTGGAGAAGAAGCGGCCGGGCCGCCGGTCTCGACCCGGTCGGACCGGGCGGGGGCCGGGCCGGACCCCCTGGCCGAGCCAGGGCTCGGGTCTGGCCGGGCCAGACCCCCTGGCCGAGCCAGGGCCCGAGTCCAGGCCAATTGGCCCTAATGGGCTGGGCCCATTTTTATGATCATTAAAAATTGTTTTAATAACTGTTAAAACCCCATTAAACCCTTTATTAGCCCATTTTAAGCCCGTTTTAAAAAATTTTTAAAACAGTAAAATTATAGGAATAATTAATAATTGTTATTAATTATTTTTATGATTATTAACAGCTTATTAAATTGTTTAATAACTGTTATTCAATTAAAGGGCTTTATTGTTAATAGGGTGTTAGTTAATTATTTAAAATTGTTTTACATAATTAATTTTCCTGTTAAATTAATTAGTTTAAAAATGTTTTAAACTGATTTTATGCATAACTTGATTACATTTTTCTATTCAAATTGTTTGAATTAGGATTTATATTAACTGAATGGTTTAGTTATTTAATTTGTCAATAATGCTTTGAATATTATTGATAATGTTAAAATAAATGTTATTTCGAAAACTAATTGGTATTATAATTTTATATTTATAAAATTTAATACCAGACTGCAATTATATGATGATTGTGATGCATGTGATTTGTTTTGTAGTGGGATGATCATGGACTTAGTATTATCATGTGATGATTGATGTGGATGAATACGATGCTTATTTCATTTGGTATTTTAAATAGGACCTGCGTGTCCTCCTCTCTCTTAATCCAAATGTACTCTTTACCTTCCTATAAGATTGTACTCCCCTTGATAAGATCAAGGTTTCTAATTGTTTAAATGTACATTGATGGACCTGCGAGTCCTGAATTTCATATTTAAATGTTTCGGATTAAGTTTAGAGGACGGGATCTTCTGAAGACACCTCTGGAGGAAGGACTCGCATCAAATGGAACCAGTGTTGTTGTTTTCACATTAGGATCCTATTATGGAGCATCGTTTGGCTCCGATGATTCTATAGTAAGCAGTCCATGATCATCCCAATTTAATTTTTCTGCATATATGTGATATTTGTGGACTATGCTATCATATATATATTTCTATTAAGTATAATGATACTTCAAATCGAAATACTATTGATAGCACGATTTTTATAAATCAAATTAAAAACCTTCTTTTAAAATTTAAGTTGTAAAAATGAGATATTCAGAATAATCCACGTAACCCACCATCATTATAGATCTTAGGATAATTCTTATCTCAAATGGATTTGTTGTGCTACCACAAGGTCTATTTGATTTAGAAATTAACCTAGGTCTACAACATGTGATGTCATTAAGATGAACGGACAAATAGTGTAGTTTTGTTGTGCTACCACAAGGATTGCACTATGAATTCATGTCATCTAAGTAATGATGGATAAACTTAACTGAATCATTTGATTTATTGTGCTACCACAAGGTCATTCTGATTCAGGGGTTAAATCGATCGGATATTGCAAATGTTGCAACTGTCAAGAGTTGACTGCCTAAGGGACTTGATGTGATTTGTTGTGCTACCACAAGGTCACATGCATGATGCCCGAAGGATTCTGATCCCCACTAGTGTAGACACGCTAATTTTGACATCATTTCGAGTAAATTTTATATCATATAATAATGCCTCAGAATGGTCTGATATTTAATCATTGATTAATTTTTATTGATCTTTTTGAGTGTCGGGTTTAACAGACATGTTTAAGTTAATCAATTGAATTGATTTTAACTCAAATTTCAGTTAAAATATGCTAAAAGACGTCTACCCATGTGGACGCCATTTAGACTTTATTCTTATTTTAACGTTTAAATTTGAATTTTAGTCAGATGATTAATTAGCTAAAAGGCGTCTATAAGTCCTGACGCGTTTTAGGTTTCTTAAGCTATTTCTACTTCTCTTCCGGATGTTTATCCTTATCTTAATTAGTGTAAAAGACGTCTATATATGTAGACGCGTTTTATCTAATACAGATAAAGATAAGTTTTTCCCGGATGCTTATCCTTATCTTAATTAATCTGAAAGGCGTCAGCCATCTTGGACGCGTTTTAAATAATTACAGATAAAGATGAATTAATCTGTATTTATCTGTTGGTTAAGATAGATAAATCCAAAGTTTTTCCATGTTAATCACGGATGCAGAAGAAGTCTATAAATACTTTACATCTTGAATGAGTGAAAAAAAAAAACGTTGAGCGTTATTGAAAGTTAAGTTAGAGTTGGTGATCGAAGCGATAGCAAATTGAAGATCAAAGCAACGACGTCGGAACGCCAAAGCGCTGCCATTTCCAGGAGTTGGCGTCCATTCAAGATTCTTCATCCAATTCAAGGATTCAACCATTGGGCATAAGTCTTTTATTTCTGCATCTACATTTCATTAATTCTACATTCATCATCACTCCATGCAACACACAACACTACCATCCTTTTCAAAACCTACTTGATTAAGGGGTTTCAAAAGCCATTCAAACAAGTAAGTTTGTTGTTTAGTTGCATGTTTAGAACCATGATTAGAATGGATACCATTCTTGCTTAAGTTCTCATCATTGTTTCTTCGTTTCCATTCCTATTTTTGTTGCACGGTGCAAAGGAGAATCAAGGGAGTAAATCAAGCACAAATCAAAGGAATTTCTGGACGAACCTCAACTTCAAATTCAACAGCAAGAACAAAGAACAAAGAAAGGGCTCACTTTCTTCAGCGGGCTGAAGAGGGGGAATCAAGGACTTAACATCTTCCGCGTTTAAACAGGTAGGCGATCAAAACCTTCTTTTGGAGCTTTTAAGTTAAAAGTTTCTGGCGATCACTTCACTTAGTTTCTGTTTTTAATAGGTTTATTTTGCACTTAAACAACATAGTTTTTCATGATAATCACACGTTCATTTTAAGCACTCACAGCTTTTTTGGCGATCACGGTGGGACTTGGTCTCGCCATCTTTTAGTTTTTTGTTCTTGCTATCATCAATCGGGCACCCACGGTGCACCACTTGTGTCTCTCGACACGTCCTCACCAATTGGTGAGTGTTTTAGTTTAGTTAATTTCCCACGTGCACCACGTGCACACCCCAGTGGCAAGATCTTGCCCTCCCCGTTGATTAGTTTAAAAAGCTATTTTTGTGATGAAAATGATGTGTGATTGATTGATTTCCTAGTTGTTTAGTTAGTAAAATCATCTTGTTAAAATCTGGAACTAAAAAAAATTGCATGAGCTGATTATTTACCGTCTTTATTCTGTTTGAGCAGGAATCGGTCAAGAAATTCCTCCTGGAAAAACTGCTTCTGCGACTTGAAAGACGTCCATGAACGGCGACGCGTTTCAAACTGCGTCGACACCCCCAGACGCCTTTCAGTCTTCTTTGTCTGCTGTCTGCAATCTGAGTGTCTGCGAAAAAGTTAAGGTTCTATTCTGAATAGCGTCGACTACACTCGACGCTATTCATACAGTTTCTTATTTATTTTTCAGTTCTCAGATTTTTGTGACCTGAGTGCTACTACCCATTATTATTAAGCATTAGAGGCCATCCAGGCTACAGGTCATACGCACTGAGGCTAATACCCTCCTTTTCTTAGGAACACCTTACTTGACGTCATCAACTCTCTCTGATTGGGTTGGTCCCTTGATCAGACTAGAGAAGTTGACGTTGAGGCCTCCATAAGTCCCTAAAATCAAGGTACTCCTCCTTGATCATCGGGCTGGTTGTACCAGTTGAAGTCCCGGTTAGATTCCATAAAGCGTTGTGAGAGAAAGCCATAGAGAATAACGGTGGATATTGAACAGAAACTAGGATCCTTTCCCTGAGCGAATTTGTGGTTTAATTGAATCCAAATAACTCAATAAGGAATCTTAAAATCACGTTAAACATCCACTTGTGTGTTTAAATCTCTGTGCAACTTGTTTGTCAAATCTTTGAAAAAAGAATCTAACATCATGCTGCTGTGATCAGGCAGGGACTTGAGTATGGCTCAAGACGCCATCATCAACTACGAGGGAGATGCTAATGCCCCTCGCGATTCGGACTACAACTATAAGAGCGAGAGAGATGCTGATGCCTCTCGTAATTCTGTCCCCATTCCATATCGACAAGATGGGAATGTCCGGACACCTCTCTTTCATCCCCATGATCGATATCTTGATCTTCCCCCGCATGAATATGCGATTCCTAATCCCAATATTGAGGGGGACATGAATCAGAATGATCCCTCATCCTCTGATCCTTCGGATCTCGTCAACGCTTTGGGAGTTCTTGCCTCCCGTCTGGACCCTCAGCAGTTCGAGGCGATCCAGTCTATTCTGAAGGGGAAGGCACCCATGCAGCCTGCTGAGCCGAACCCTGTGGCTCCCCCTGTTGTCCCTCAACAACCTCCTCTTCATCCTCCTTACATCCATCAGGCCGTGGAAGGCCTCCCTATTACTTCTCGGCCAGCTGGGCCGCAACTTTCATCCTCTAGGCAACCAGCTAGACCGCTAACGCCTGCTTATCAAAATGCCCTCGGGCATGGCGGAAGCTCTGCCGGACCTCCTCTTTACTGTCCTCCATGTCCAACGTACTCTAGGCAACAGGCCTATCAAGTACCTCCACCTCCTCCTCCTCCCCAGGCAGATCTGACAACGCAAGCATTGCTGGCCAAAATGGAGCGCATGGATGAGCAATTCAACAACCTCCAGAAGATGATGGGGGTCAAAGCTGCACCGGAAATCAACTTACCGAGCCTGCCAGTATTCTACCTGCCACCCTCTGAGATGCCAGTGTACCGGAAGTACAACGGTACTAGTAACCCCTTCACCCATTTGAAGGAGTTTATATACGAATCGTCTTTTTGGCAGAACGACAAGAGGTCGTTGGCCTTTTTGTTCAGGCGATCTCTAGAGGGACCAGCCCTCGAGTGGTTCTTTTCCCTGGAACCCTCCGAAGTAGAGGACTACGGTATCGTCTCTCGAAAATTTATTCAACGATACCAAGACAGAGTTGCACCCTCACTGTCCATCACTGACCTCATAGCAGAGAAGATGAAATCTGATGAGGAGTTTGTCAATTTTGCTGACAGGTGGCGGGGCTTGGCCGAGAAGGTGAAAGATCACTTGTCCGAGTCTGAGCAAGTGAAGATGTTAATTTCCAACGCCACGCCCCAGTTCAAGCTAGTCCTCTCCCTGAACAATCTGACCAACATGGCAGAGCTCTGTACAGTACTGTCAAAATGCCTTCAAGGACGCTACGTTCTCTAGCGTCTTTGATCCTCATAGACCTAACAGGTCTCCACCTCGGAAGCCTGTAGTGCCAAATGCTCTTAGCACAAGTCCGACTACTGAGGGCACGCTCTCTCATGAGCAAGTCAGTAGCATGAACAACAACTCGCCCCAGTTCGTGAGGAGTCAGCAACAGTACCAGAGGCCACCGCAGCCGAACCAGCAAGGATACAGGCAGCAACCGAACCCTCATTATCAGCAACAGTATCAGCGGCCCCAGCAGCCGAACCAGAACCAGCAACAGCTACAGCAGCCGCCGCAACGGCAATTACAGTACCAGCAGCCCTAACAACAGCAATATCAGCAATAGCAACAGTATAAGACGCGCGCACCGCCGGCGTACCATAATGTCCCTCCTCCTGGTGACTACAACCAGTAGAGAAGACCTCTAGGCCCGAAAAGGGCAGAATACCCAGCCCTCCCAGAATCCTTGGCAGATATTTTCAATGCCCTGATGGCAGCCAATGCCTTAGTCTTGCCAAGGGAAAAGGCAGTTTGGCCTCAGAATGCCGACACGTCCAGGTATTGCTATTTCCATAGGCAACCTGGGCATACCATTGACACCTGCTTCCAATTTAGAGATTATATTCATGATCTCAACGAGCAGGGCGGCATAGATTGGGAGGAGATGAAAAAGTACATATCAGCCCTGAAGGCAAGAAGACCACAACAGTAGCAGCAGCAACAGCAAGCAAGACCACCGGCACAAGCAACACCTCCACCAAACATGGGCATAGTGCAGAACCCACTCCCGGAGCATCAGAACCAAAACCAAGTTGCCCCTATTCTGACGAACAGCCAGTCTGAGGCTGATCGAGGGCAACAGTGGAGAATAGAGGACTCTTCCTCTCTTTATTCAACGGGTCACGTTCAGAGTACCGCAGAACGACCACCACGCCGCACCATCCATATACCTAGGCCACAACCCATTACCATCACCCCTCTACCGACAACCACATATCACTCACCCGCACCCAATAACCCATTACCACCACCCGCTTTCCTCAAGCCCATTACGCCCCACGCCACTACACCGCTACCATATAACCCCACGCAAACTAATTACGCACCCCTTCTACCATCTAGACCATTACTCCGCGTACCATTCCCTACTTCGCCCACTACCACTACCACCTACCCAGACACCCTCCTACCATCCATACCGCTACTACGCGTACCATTTCCCACTTCATCTACTCCAACCACATACCCATCCACCATCCAACCATCTAGGCCTTTAATTCGCACCACGCCATCACCACCTAACCCACGCCATCACCTACATACCAACCCTCCACGCCATCACCTACATACCAACCCTCTACGCCATCCACACCACCCAACCCTGCGGTACTCAAGGTGTCACCCGGATCCTCCACGGTTGAGGAACATGCGCTCCGAAGTTGAAGGATTTTCAACAAAGTCTTCCCCCAGTCAACAGTTAGAGACGGCTCATCACAGCCGACTGAGGAAGCCCATAATGAAGAGAGTGCACCAGGCACTCAATATGATTTGTTGAAACATCTGGACAGAACACCGGCACGGATCACCGTACTTGAACTGATCAAAAGGTCGAAGAGTCACCAAGAAGCTTTAATGGAATATTTGCAGAAGGTGATGGTCAACGAGGACGTGCCGGTAGAAAAGATTGCATCACTATTAGTTCCTCAGGGGGATCAGCCCTCTATTACATTTCATACATCGGAGCTAGCACCGCCAACAGCCAGAAGCATGGCTCTGAGCATCACGGTCAATATCTGCAAGAAGGCCGTGAATGCATGCCTGGTTGATACAGGGGCTTCGATCAATGTCCTACCTCCGAAGACCCTAGAACTGTGCGGTGTGCCCAAGGAGAAATGGCTGCCTAGCCCCATCTCTGTTACAGCATATGACAACTGTACCCGTTCCCCTCTAGGAATGGTTTATTTGAAGGTGGAGCTAGGCCCTGTAAGTCATGCAGTGGTCAAATTTCACATCCTAGAAATCGACCCTTCTATAAATGCCATTTTGGGTCGTCCTTACATTAAAACTCTTGAGGCGATTCCCTCTACGAATCACCAATGCCTCAAATTCCCTTTCAAAGGACGAATTATTAAAGTGACGAGCATGCCGATCCTTGCTGCTGCTCATACCTTGAATATTAAATCTGCTGCTTTACCTGGCCGACAACCTTTTATGTCGGTATTACAGGTCTACCATCCAGTGGCTGATCCTCTGAAAGCCGCCACTATTTCTCCATACCCGTTAAATACCATAAAAAGGGGGAAGTGCATGAGTACCCCAGGATGGAGAATTATGATGAAGAACGGCTACCAGCCTGGAAGAGGTCTGGGCACACAGTTGCAAGGCAGGAGCACTCCTGTTAAAGATCACCGAGCAGTACCTGGAAGCGGTCTGGGCTACAGGCCAAGTAAACTGAAGCAAGACACGGTTCAGCAAGAAGATGGTCAGAAAATCTGGGAGACAATGTCTACACCGCCCAAGGAAGGCCGAGATCCCCTAACATGGACCCTATATACTCATTTTGTAAAGGGGCCCATACTTAGCCATGACAACACGGTGGTCATTACTTCATGTTTTGACCTCCATGATATATATCGGAGAGATTTGGCCAGACACTGCTCGGAACTACTCACGTACCAATCCTTGGAGGCTCTGCGGCCTATGAAGAGGAGGAAATTCCATGATCCTGAATGTGAATGGTACAGGTGGTTCGATCTGAGAGACCTCTACATAGCACTGAACAGATTGTTCCTAGATCCTGCAGAACCCAAGTGGCCGCCGCAGATTGACGAGCTGATTGAAGGTCCTGGTGCTATCTTTGATAAGCGGATATTGCTGTCTGAAGAGACCGATGAAGGGGAGCCAGATGACCCCTATGAAGCTGGTTACACTACAGATCTACTCTGGAGGGGGACATACCCTTCCCATGTCTTCATGCTCCATACTCTATTTCGCACACTGCTCCTGACCCCGACTTGGTCGCGGGTCATTACTGAAGATATTCCACGGGCTCCGCCCGTTATAATTACTCTGTCCCCTCGGGACCTCATTCCACCACCTCCTCTCGATCTAGAGAGGATGTATGATCTGATCTAGGACATACTGCTGTATGATCCCCCTAACCCTCTGGCTTTGGTGCCACTTCCTCCATCTAATTCTCCCTCTATTTGTATTCATTCCTATTTTATGATTAACTCCTCCATTCCCCAAAAAAAAACGCCAATTTGGCAACAAATTCTTCCCAGATCCTCATCGAAGAAACATCTTACTTGTCCGATCACACCCCATTGCGCGGGTCTTTCGGTCAAGATTCTCTCTTAGATCTACTCTGCCCCTCCCCTCGGGAGGATTCTCCTATATTTCCACTTGTATCCCAGGATTTCTATCCTGCTTCATCTTCATTAGGTTATAATAGGGAGTTTAGTGAAGTGAGGCAGTCTAGTTTTAGGCAGGTTAGTCAGGTTAGGAAGTCTAGGAAACCTAAGGGTAGGCAAATTCCAGATAGATACCTCCAAGACTTAGCTGATAGATGCTCTTCTTGCTCCTTAATCCCTTAGTTTTTAGAAAATCCAATCTAGATGCTAGAAGATTCTATGGACGATGAGTCAGTCAATGATGGGTATGGGGTATATGAGTTAGTACATGAAAAAGACCCCATTATTGAAGATGAGGAAGATGACAAGGACGCAGCTGAGGCATATACCAGTGGAATGAAGAGATTCGATGAACCCTCAGCTGCCGTAGAAGAGCCCACCAAAGAAATCAATTTAGGGACTGAAGACGAACCTAAGGTTGTCCTCGTTAGCAAAAATCTTTCTATATAGAGGATGAGAAGGCAATGATACAAGTACTTAAGGACTATAAGGACACTTTCGCCTGAAGTTATGAAGATATGCCGGGGTTAGACTCGTCTTTAGTTGAACACAAGTTGACATTAAAGGACGGAGTTAGTCCGGTCAAGCAGAAACTAAGGCGATTCCACCCGCAAATGGCTCTAAAGATGAAGGAAGAGGTCGACAAATTACATAAAGCCAAATTTATCAGAGTTATCCTTTATCCACAATGGGTGGCCAACATAGTCCTGGTCATGAAGAAAGACGGGAAGGTCAGAATTTGCATTGACTTCCGCGATTTGAACCGGGCGTGTCCTAAAGATGATTTTCCATTGCCTCATATTGATGTACTCATCGATAACACCGCTGGCTATGAGACGTTATCATTCATGGACGGATTTTCAGGATACAACAAGATTAAGCTAGCAGAAGAAGATCAAGAGAAAATGTCATTCACTACACCTTAGGGAACATACTGCTATGTCGTCATGCCATTTGGATTGAAGAATGCTGGAGCCACTTATCAGAGGGCTATGATGGAAATATTCCATGATATGATGCACATAGATCTGGAAGTGTATGTGGATGATTTATTGGTTAAATCTAAGACAAAGGCTGAGCACGCCAAAGTTTTGGCAAGGGTATTAGAGAGATCGAGAGAGTATCAGTTAAAGATGAACCCCAAGAAATGTGTATTCGGGGTATCTTCAGGAAAAATTGCTTGGATTTATTGTCAGCAAACGGGGAATTGAGATCGATCCTAATAAGGCGAAGGCTATCAGAGAAATGCCACCTCCCAAAAACTTGAAGGAGTTGAGAGGATTAATCGGGAGGTTACAATTTATTCGCCGTTTTGTCTCCCAGCATTCACAAAGGTGTAAGCCATTTTACGAGCTTACCAAGCCGGGAGTCAAATTCGATTGGGACGATAAGTGTCAGGAGGCATTCGATGGATTAAAGAACTATTTATCAAGTCCTCCTGTTTTGAGACCACCATCTCCAGGCAAACCATTAATACTTTACATTTCTGTCCTGGATGATGCTGTGGGGGCTGTCCTAGCACAAGAAGACGAAGAAGGAAAGGAGAGGGCAGCCTACTATCTCTCTAAACTTCTCAACCCCGCTGAACAGAGATACACGGCGATGGAGAAAACATGTGCAACATTGGTTCGGGTTGTTCAGAAATTGAAGCATTATTTTCTGGCCCACGAAGTCCATCTCATCGCTAAGATGAATCCGATCAAATTCCTTCTGGAGAAATATGTTCTTACTAATAGGTTAATGCGATGGCAAAGCTTTCTATCTCAATTTGATATCATTTATATTCAGCAGAAAGCGATCAAGGGCTATGCCATAGCAGAACATCTTGCTCATCATCCCCTTCTTCGATTTGATCCAGTGCGATCAGAGTTTCTGGATGAGGAACTGATGTCTGTAAATCAAATCAGAGATGATATGTGGACTCTGCATTTTGACGGAGCTCTGAATTCTCATGGAAAGGGGATCGGTATCATTCTGTTATCACCTGAAGGTGTCACCATTCCACAAGCCTTTCAGCTTGACTTTCCAGTCACCAACAATATAGCTGAGTACGAGGCACTCCTGGCTGGCCTCGAGGCTGCCCATTTCCATGGTGCCACTAAACTCAGGATTGTGGGTGATAGACAACTAATTCTTTGCCAAGTGCTGACCAAGTATCGAACTCTTGATCCCAAGCTCAAGCCCTATCAAGAACTTACTTCAGCTTATTCAAAGTTTTTCACGAAATTGATCTTTGTCCATGTCCCTAGGAATCAGAACATCTTAGCTGACGCTCTAACTTCACTTGCATCTTCTCTTGATTTTTCAATCAGCAAGCAATCCAAATCAATCATAGTTCATAGGCGTCTTTCACCCGCCGTGAAAGACCCTTCATTTCTTAGAACTAAGGAGAAGTTATTGAAAAAGGTCAGAGACGGAGATATCATGGAAAAAAGAGAAATCATGTTGATGGAGCTGTTAGAAGAGATGGATGATGAACAGAAGCTATGGTATTATGAGATTGCAAAATATTGTGAAGATCAATCATATCCTGAGGAGGCTACAACTGAGGAGAAAAGAGCTATCAGGAGAGTTGCTCAACGATACACTTTAGTTGGAGGAGCACTGTACAAGAGAGGTTTTGATGGAGTTCTTCTGAGATGTCTAGACGAAGATGAACTTTGGAAAGTTATGGAAGGAGCTCATAGTGGAGTTTGTGGTGGCCATGTCAATGGACAGATGCTAGCAAAGAAGATCCTTAGACAAGGATTTTACTGACCAACCATGGAAGAAGACTGTGTAGGATATGTCCGTTGGTGTGCTAAGTATCAACTTCACACCGACAAAATTCATTCTCCTGCATCTTCACTCCATCCTGTTTCTTCCCCATGGCCTTTCTCCATGTGGGCTTTCGACATTATTGGATCCCTTGGTAACCAAAATTCCGGCATCAAGTAAAAATCTTTCATTCTCACGGCAACGGAATACTTCACCAAGTGGGCAGAAGCTGAAATCAAAGTATCAACCGTCTGCAAGTTCATCATGAAGAACATCATCACCCGATTTGGAATTCCAAGCACCATCGTCACCGACAACGGACCGCAGTTCGTGTCACAAGAATTGAAGGACCTCTGCAACAGGTATAAAATTGCATTGCATCATTCATCTCCTTATTATCCGCAAGGCAATGGCCAAGCAGAGGCAACTAATAAGACTTTGATAAAAATCATCAAAAAGACGTGCAAATCTAACAAATTCGCAAACTGGCCAGAAAAATTGGTTGAGGCTCTATGGGCCTACCGAACTTCAATCCGCACGCCCACTGGGCAAACTCCTTATTCCTTAACATTTTGAATAGAGGCGGTAGTTCCATACGAAATCCTTATACCGTCATTAAGAGTACAATTAAACAAGGAATTTTCCATTGATGAACATCGTTCAGCACTCTTTGCTCAATTGGAATTCTTAGACGAAAAAAGATGGTCAGCCGCTAATCATGCAAAAGTTTATCAAAATAGACTAGCACGTTTTTATCAAAAGAAAGTCATTGAACGTAAGTTCAAAGTCGGTGAAATGGTCGTCAAAGGGATTTTTGTAAAACCTGGTGGTCCGCGTTCTAAGCTCCAACCCAACTGGGAAGGACCTTATGTTGTATCGCACGCTTTTCCTGGTAATGCTTATCGTCTTGTTAATGCATAAGGAGAAGACCTAACTCATCCCTGGAATGGCTTACATCTTAAGAAATACTACCCTTAGGTTAAAGAGTCAATCGGCATGGTACAAAGACCAGTGGAATCAGAAAATTTATAAACTCAAATTTTCTTACTAGTCTGAATAATTTAATTTCAAACCCATTACAGCACACACTGACACGTTTGATTCATGAGTAACAAGAGATGCCAAGTCCTAAGGAATACCGAAAGCTTGACTGAAAGTGTAAAGTATAAATCATTCCTTTTTTTTTTAAAGCAAACATCTGTTTTACACTCGGCCCATGATGTCGGAACGAGGCTTAGAATAGACTACCAAGAATACCCGCCATCTTAGTAGGAGGCCGTCATAAAAAAATGGGGGAGATCTGTCCCGAAAAAAAAAAGAATAGAAAAGCAAAAGGCAAAATCCAAATGTCAAATCAAAAGGTCATTACACTACAAATGTTACATCATGGCCATGAAATGAAACAAAAGGGAACGCAAGATCGATAAATATCCTGGAAAGAAAATGACCGAATCCCAACATATACTAGGGTAGGAAAGGAACATCTTTTTAGGTCTCCGGAACCTTCTCATGGGCCTTCTAAACTTATTCTTCTTTTTCTTTCTAAAGAAGTGTACTCCAAACTTAAGGAATGGCTTAGATTAACTGAGGGTCAAATCATCAAATGAGATCACGAATGGAAACACAAGTTCAAATATGATGGGTTTAAGTTAAATTGTTAAAGAACAATTTGGAAATTAAGTTAATAAATGAATATGAACTTTTGATCTGAGTACCATGCTGATCTTTTAGTCAAAATCCAAAAAAAATACATATGTCAAAATAAAAAAAAATACATATGTCAAAAATCAAAAAAAAAAATACATATCCAAAAAAAATACATATGCCAAAAATAAAAAAAAATTACATATGTCAAAAATCCAAAAAAAATACATATGTCAAAAATAAATAAAAAATACATATGTCAAAATTCAAAAAAAAATATATATGTCAAAATCAAAAAAACGCATATATTTCAAAACAAAAAAAAAATGAATATTTCAAAACAACAAAAATATTTCAATCAGCATTTGCTTATTGCACTTGGTGTGTCTCATTCCTTTTATTTTCAGTGAGCATCTGTCTGCTTGTATGTTGCATTTTGCTTAAGTTTGCTTATAGTTCAATTACCTTTGTTAATAAAGGCTATGCCCCTTGACCCTTCTACTAAGGATAGGATCAAGTAGTCGGTCATTTAACCAGGCAAGGGGCCGAGCCTAAACAGATGCTTAACATGTTTGTTCAAGTCATATACAGGACACAAGGCATGAAGAGAGTTGGAATCCGAGTAGAGAATAGCCAGAATTCTGTTTCTGCGAGCAAACAGCGTCGAGGGACACCGCCGCGTTTTAAAGATTGAATGGCGTCGGCGCGACACGACGCGTTTCAACAATTCTATGGAAATTTAAGAAAATCTGAATGAAGCTGGAAATATCAAGAAGATCCCACTGTGGGAATTTATGAAGTCCTGATCATGGCTAAAAAGACGGTTATTTCTACCCTTGTACTCCTTTCATGTAATTGTTATGCATCATCATAATTATTATATGTTAAATATTTATTAGAGTATGTCAAAGACCTTGTGGTTTTGATGAAACTGGAATTTGAGTTTCCCTACAACAAAAACGGTGATAATTCCAGAGAATTCTTAATCGTACGGATAGGCCGTTGGATTGTTAATTAGTGAGGATGATGGTTCCACTTTTGTGAAACGGTGCGTGGGTAAACGAGCTTCGGCTTAGCACTGAATTACAAGAATTGGTATCTTGACTCATTAATGACAATTTAACAATATTATCTTTGATTAATTTATATTTTATTTGACTTTATATTTTTCTTTAGCCCAGCATGTATCATGTAGGACTTTGAAATCATTGTGATAAGGATTAATTATTAATTAAGTTTCAGACCATTAATCAAAACAATTTCAAGCATGATATGAAATATTCCATTCTGAATTGAGTATCTTGATTATCTTTGAGATTCGCTTGAAGATATCCTTGGAATTCTATCCTTTCTTGGATTCTTTATCTAATATTTCTTGTTTTTCTTTTAAGATCCATCATGGCTGCAGCACGTCCACATTGGCTGGCAAACGCTCCCCATAATGAAACCTACAGTGTCTACGACCTGGGGTACTTCCCACTCCGAGGAGGTTGATCGACTTTATTTTATTTCCTTATCTACTTCATCCAGACAGGATTGATTCCATTGATCTCTTTGAACTATCTTTATTGATGATTTTGAGAAAAATTCCAATCATGTGATGTTAAGAGCGTGTCTCATCACACCTTGGCATCACCTTTTCAGTACATTCCATTTCATTTCACTCCCTTGCAAAGACGATGCCAAGGTGAGGCAGCTGTAGACACGCTAATTTTGACATCATTTCGAGTAAATTTCATATCATATAATAATGCCTCAGAATGGTCTGATATTTAATCATTGATTAATTTTTATTGATCTTTTTGAGTGTCGGGTTTAACAGACATATTTAAGTTAATCAATTAAATTGATTTTAACTCAAATTTCAGTTAAAATATGTTAAAAGACGTCTACCCATGTGGATGCCATTTAGACTTTATTCTTATTTTAACGTTTAAATTTGAATTTTAGTCAGATGATTAATTAGCTAAAAGGCGTCTATAAGTCCTGACGCGTTTTAGGTTTCCTAAGCTATTTCTACTTCTTTTCCGGATGTTTATCCTTATCTTTATTAGTGTAAAAGACGTCTATATATGTAGACGCGTTTTGTCTAATACAGATAAAGATAAGTTTTTCCCGAATGCTTATCCTTATCTTAATTAATCTGAAAGGCGTCAGCCATCCTGGACGCGTTTTAGATAATTACAGATAAAGATGAATTAATCTGTATTTATCTGTTGGTTAAGATAGATAAATCCGAAGTTTTTCCATGTTAATCACGGACGCAGAAGAAGTCTATAAATACCTTACATCTTGAATGAGTGAAAAAAAAAAACGTTGAGCGTTATTGAAAGTTAAGTTAGAGTTGGTGATCGAAGCGATAGCGAATTGAAGATCAAAGCAACGACGTCGGAACGCCAAAGCGCTGCCATTTCCAGGAGTCGGCGTCCATTCAAGATTCTTCATCCAATTCGAGGATTCAACCATTGGGCATAAATCTTTTATTTCTGCATCTGCATTTCATTAATTCTACATTCATCATCACTCCATGCAACACACAACACTAGCATTCTTTTCAAAACCTACTTGATTAAGGGGTTTCAAAAGCCATTCAAACAAGTAAGTTTGCTGTTTAGTTGCATGTTTAGAACCATGATTAGAATGGATACTATTCTTGCTTAAGTTCTCATCATTGTTTCTTCGTTTCCATTCCTATTTCTGTTGCACGGTGCAAAGGAGAATCAAGGGAGTAAATCAAGTACAAATCAAAGAGATTTCTGGACAAACCTCAACTTCAAATTCAACAGCAAGAACAAAGAACAAAGAATAAAGAAAGGGCTCTCTTTCTTCAGCCGGCTGAAGAGGGGGAATCAAGGACTTAACATCTTCCGCGTTTAAACAGGTAGGCGATCAAAACCTTCTTTTGGAACTTTTAAGTTAAAAGTTTCTGGCGATCACTTCACTTAGTTTCTGTTTTTAATAGGTTTATTTTGCACTTAAACAACATAGTTTTTCATGATAATCGCACGTTCATTTTAAGCACTCACAACTAGGAGATCACCGGAATCTCCCGTTCTGTACATTAGAGGGTCATACAGATCGCCGAAAAATAGTGGGAGCCTAAATCTAGATTAAAAGTCCTAAATCATATTTTAACAACTATTTGCTCATTTTATATATATTTCCTTGTAGGTCGCTATGTCGTCACCTAACTCCCTTCGTTGCATACTTGATGCAAACAAACTCACGGGACCTAATTACATTGACTGGTTACGCAACCTGAAGATTGTCCTCAGGTGTGAAAAGCTAGCCTATGTCCTGGATCAACCTGATCCAGTACAACCCGGTGATAATGCTAACGAAGATGAATTAATGATGTTTGAAAACTAGAAGGAGGACTCTATCAAAGTCCAGTGTTATATGCTTGGTTCAATGAATAATGAACTGCAACGACAACATAATAACATGGAACCTAAGACCATTCTGAATCACCTACAAGAGTTATTTGGTGAACAATCCAGAACAAAAAGATATGAGATATCTAAGAAATTGTTCAGGACCAGAATGAGCGAGGGCACATCTGTGCAAACTCATGTGCTCAAGATGATAGAGTGGATTGAGAGGCTTGCAGTGCTCAGCTTTGTTATGAACAATGACCTAAGCATTGACTTAATCCTATAGTCCCTTCCAGATTCATTTTCACAATTCATTATCAACTTCAATATGAACAAAATTGAAGTTACACTGGCTGAGCTGCTCAACATGTTGAAGACAGCAGAAGGCACTATCCAGAAAGATAAGCCAAATGTAATGCTTGTTGGTAAGACCAACAAGAAAAGAAAAGTTGGACAGACCTTTAAGAAAGGTAAGCCTAAGAACCTAGTGAAAAGCAAATCGGCGGTTCAAAAGGACAAAGCTAAAGTCAATGACAAAGGTCAGTGTTTCCACTGCCATAAAGAAGGTCACTGGAAGAGAAACTGCAAGATTTATTTAGCAGAAAAGGCAAAGGAGAAGCTTGGTGAAGCTTCAAGTATACTCATGATCGATCTTAACTTGTCTTATAGAGAATCAACATCTTGGGTATTAGATACTGGATGTGTTTCTCATATCTACAATAACTTGCAGGTGTTAACAAGTAAAAGAAGATTGAACCGCGGAGACGTGGATCTGAGGCTTGGGAATGGAGCAAAAGTTGCTGCGTTAGCTGTGGGGACAGCAAGACTGCAGATGCCATCAGGAGACTCATTGGAACTAATAGATTGTTATTATGTTCCGACCATTATTAGGAATATCATATATATTTCATGTTTAGATAAACAAGGATATTCCATGAAACTAGAGAATAAAGGTTGTTCCATTTATCAAGGAGACAAATTGTTTGCTTCCGGATATTTATTGAATGGATTATATTTACTTGATATTTCATATGATGTTTGTCTGGTAAATAAATCTCTTGAACGATTAGATAAGGATGTGAATAAATCATACCTATGGCATTGTAGGCTAGGTCATATAAATGAGAACAGGATCATTAGGTTACAAAAGAATGGATATCTTGATCCATTTGATTATGAATCATTTGCAACCTGTGAAGCTTGTCTCATAAGAAAAATGACCAAAGCTCCATTCTCAGGACATGGAGAAAGAGCTAAGGACTTATTGGAACTAATACATAATGATGTATGTGGTCCAATGTCCACTCATGCTATGGGTGGTTACTCATACTTTGTTTCATTTATAGATGATTTCTCAAGATATGGCTACATATATTTAATAAAATATAAGTCAGAAGTCTTTGAGAAATTTAAAGAGTTTAAAAATGAAGTTGAGAACCAGACTGGAAAGAGTATCAAAACTCTTCGATCAGATCGAGGGGGTGAATACTTAAGTACATATTTCACACAATATCTTAAGAATAATGGTATTTCGTCTCAGTGGACTCCTCCCTATACACTACAATTAAATGGTATATCGGAAAGGAGAAATCGTACTCTATTAGATATGGTACGATCAATGATGAGTTATGCCAAACTTCCAATCTCTTTATGGGGATATGCACTGTTGACTGCTGCATATATGTTGAACAAAGTTCCCAGTAAGTCAGTATCTTCCACTCCATATGAGATATGGAAAGGAAAGAAACTAGGCTTTAAGCATGTTAGAGTCTGGGGTTGTCCTGCACATGTCAAAAGACATGATCCAGACAAACTGGATTCCAGGACAGAGAAATGTAGATTTGTGGGATATCCAAAAGAGACTTTTGGATATTATTTCTATCAGCCCAGCGATCAAAGGGTGTTTGTCGCGAAAAGAGCTGCCTTCTTAGAGAAAGAATATCTTTCAAAAGAAGACAGTGGAAGCAAGATAGAACTGGAAGAAATTCTAGACTCACAAATCAACACTAGTTCATCTACTGAACCATTGACTCAAGAACTTATTCAAGATGATACACAAAAGGTTCGCAGATCAGGTAGAGTGCCTAAGCAGCCTGAAAGATATGTTGGACATATCAATGATGGCAAGCCAAAAGTGCACTTAAATGAGGATGATGATCCTCAAAGCTATCAAGAAGCCATAAATAGTCAAGAATCAAAAAAATGGCAAGAGGCAATGAATTCTGAAATTCAGTCCATGTATGCCAACCAAGTTTGGAACTTGGTTGATTTGCCAGAAGGTATAGTACCTATTGGCAGTAAATGGATCTTTAAAAGAAAGATCGGGGCAGATGGATAGATTGACACATACAAGGCAAGGCTGGTAGCAAAAGGATATCGTCAAAGGCAAGGCATTGACTATGACAAAACCTTTTCCCCAGTTGCCATGATTAAGTCAATCAGAATACTTCTTGCTATCGCTGCATTCTATAATTATGAAATATGGCAAATGGATGTGAAAACAACATTCCTTAACGGGAACCTTCAAAAAGAGGTGTATATGATATAACCTGAAGGATTCACTTCCAAAGAGCATTCAAGCAAGGTATGCAAGCTGTAAAGATCCATCTATGGATTAAAGCAGGCATCCCGAACTTGGAACTTAAGATTTGATGAAGCAATCAAATCTTATGACTTCATTAAGAATGAAGATGAACCTTGTGTATACAAAAAGGCTAGTGGGAGCGCAGTTACCTTTTTGGTACTTTACGTTGATGACATTCTACTCATTGGGAATGATGTAGGAATGTTGTCATCAGTAAAGACTTGGTTATCTAAAAACTTCTCCATAAAAGATTTGGGAGAAGCATCCTATATTCTGAGAATAAGGATCTATAGAGATAGGTCCAAAAGGATGCTTGGCTTATTCCAATCTATGTACATAGATATCATAGTCAAAAGGTTTGGCATGAAAAATTCCAAGAGAGGCCTCGTTCCAATAAGGCATGGAATTTATCTCTCTAAAGAAATGTCTCCCAAGACACCTGAAGAGAAAGTATACATGGATAGAGTTCCCTATGCCTCGGCAATAGGATCTATCATGTATGCAATGTTATGTACTAGGCTTGATGTGGCACACCCAGTAAGTGTCACTAGTAGATATCAGGCTGATCCAGGTGAAAAACACTGGAAGGCGGTGAAATGCATCCTTAGATACTTGAGAAGGACTAAGGATCTATTTTTCGTCTATGGAGGAAACGACTTGGAACTTCGAGGGTTTACTGACTCGAGTTTCCAGTCGGATATGGATGATAGCAAATCCATGTCTGGATTTGTGTTCATGTTAAATGGAGGTGCAGTAAGTTGGAAAAGTTCCAAACAAGAAACAACTGCAGATTCGACGACCGAAGCAGAATACATTGCTGCAGCTGAAGCGGCCAAGGAGGCGGTTTGGATGAAGAAGTTCATCTTGGCACTTGGAGTAGTTCCAAGCATTTCAGATCCTGTCCCATTATTGTGTGACAACAATGGGGCAATAGCTCAAGCGAAGGAGCCTAGATCACATCAGAAGTCAAAGCACATTCTGAGACGATTTTATCTGATTCGTGAGATCATCGCCCGAGGAGATATAGTAGTTGAGAAAGTATCATCTGAAGATAATGTAGCAGATCCCTTGACTAAGCCATTGTCTCAAAATAATTTAGAACGTCACCTTAAGTCTATGGGACTTAGACACATGGGTGATTGGCTATAGTCCAAGTGGGAGAATGTTAGAATTGAGTGGCCTCAAAGCCAATCATTGTACATTCTAGTTCAGATTATTAATAAAGGCAATTATTTCTTCATTTATAGTTCTCGCAAATTAACTATCGTAATGAAGGTCTATAGACAAATGTATGGGATATTGAATCATGATGAGATCATGATAGTGAGATCAATATCCTCAGGCAATTGTCTTAAACAGTTCTCGATCATAGGATATTTGAGATGGGCATTAAATATCCGATAAGATCGACACAAGTTATATCTACTCATGTGATAAGGGTGAATGATCTCACATTCACTCGTGTGGTGACACTAAGACAAACATGTGGGTGCTCATTAGAGAATGAGTTCACTGAACAGACCCAAATAAGAATTCATGGATGGTAATTATACCTATTAGTCAACCAGGGAATTCAATCGTTGCAGTAGCACAGTTGGTCCTTTGACCTGAGTCACCAATGATACCTTGTTTGTAGACCATTGTATCTTGATTCTCTGACTTGTGGACTTTAACCATTAAGTCCACGATAGTCGGTCTTTCAGATACAGTGGAAAGCTTGCGAAGGTAATTGAGTGAACAACAAGGGATCACTCACTCTTGGTATAAGACTGGAGAGAGAATGTCTTATGGATGTGTACATAGAAATCCCTAGCCATGGTCAAATGAAAGAGATGTCTTTCTAGATATTAACTGAGTACTGAAATCCATCTGGATAATGCGAAAGAGGGTTTGACTATAAAACCATACCCTTGCGTTATTAGGACATTGCATGAGTGAAGGATTATATCTATGCGGTATCTGCAGACGGAAAGGTTCAATTGAAGGGAACAATATCCCTTATATCTTCTGGGATCATGAGGTAGTGTTTGGTGTTGTTCATGATCAGAAGGCCAAGTGAATTAATCATCAGATGATAATTCACTTATTTATTAAATTAATCATTTAACATATGATGTTTAAATGTTAATTAATAAATATTAAACTCTAGAATCAGTTCTAAGTTTAATGGGCCTGAAACCGGACTGATATATGGGCCTAGAGGGTCACACACATAAGAGTTCTCGTCAGACGGTGAGAGAAGTTAAATTTCATGCTTATCTGGGTTTTTATAAAAAGCCGCAAGATAAACATGAAGATTTAATGGAGAATTATCCAAGGACAAACTCTTGGATAATCATGAGGATTAATCCCTATGCTTATCCTTATTTCTATATAAGGAGGGCCAAGGAGGAGGGGTAAAAAGTTGGTTGGACGAATTTTACATCCCAGATTCTCTGTCTCCTCTCTCTCTCTCCTTCTCTCTCTCTTGGAGTAGATCTGTCTCTCTCCGCGCATGGTGGATTTGAGATATGGTCGGAGCACTCAAGTCGAGGAGGAAATCGCGTCTACAGCGGGAACTCGTGTGGATACCTCTAGAGATCGTGCGCGTGCACGATTACCGAGTCGGAATCATCCATGAGAGATTCGAAACCCCGCAAAGGTGAAGAGCCATTCTTCCCGCGTTTATTTTAATGTCCGTTTTACGATCCCAGCAACCAATACAATGGAATCGATTTTATTCTCCGTTGCGTTCTTGCCGATTCCTTTCAAGTTATTCCAGCTCATATGATGAGGGTGACTGATCTCGTTAGTTACTAGAGTGGAGACACACTGGTAAATCTGTAGGTGCTCATTGGGGAATAAGTTCACTAAACTGATCCGACATGAATCGCCGAGTGGTAATTTACCTGACTGTCAATCGGCTTGATTCATCGTCACAGTGGCGTGGTTGATCCTTGGACTTGAGACACCAAAGACACCTTGTCGGTGGACTTCTGGACTTTAACCTTGACCTACGAATCCCTATCCACGGGATCTCTAATAGTCAAGGATCGGGTCCAGCGGAAGACCTTCGAAGGTGATTGTGTGTTCAATAAAGGATCGTTCACTCTCAGGTAACTGGAGAGAGAATGCTCTAGAATGGATCTGCAAGAGTCTCTGGACAGAGCAGAAACAATATCAGAAAAGTGGATTTCGGATATTGTACAACGGAGTCTGATTCAAGTGAGTTGACTATCTAGGGTTTGACAGTTGACCATATCCTAGGTTAACTCGAGAGCATTGTGCGAACGAAGGATTATAGCCACGTGGTAACTGTGGACAGACATGTTCCATAAGTGGGTTGCTGAACCCCATTACCTTCCCGGATCATGCGGTGTTGCTTGGCACCCAACTTGAGCGGAAGTCCGACCGAATTTACATGCGATGTTAATTCGGTTAAGTAATTAGTTAATATCTAGATATTAATTAATTACAATAAGTCAATAACTAGTTATTGGACTTAACGGGCTAAAAATCAGACTGGTAAATGGGCCTAGAGGGTCACACGCAATAAGATTCTCAGTCAGTGGTACATAAGTGGGATTTATATTAACTCGGAGACTTTTGTGAAAGTTGCGCCGACTTAATATATATACGCGTTGTTGAGAAACCCTGGGCCAAGCTCCAGGATTTCCACTTGCTGGCCATCATCCCTCCTTTCTCTCTCCTCCTCTGGGCGCCCCGTTCAAGGCGCCATAACAATTTCCATCTCCGCCGCGTGTGATTCCTGAAAGTCGGGAATTCCCGTCAGCGGGATTTCAGCAATCGTTGCGGCGACGGATCTTCAGCGAGCGAGCTGGTACGGACGAGGGATCGAGGACGAACCACCGCGGAGGATCGCGTGGATACCGCTAGAGGCCGGACGCTAGGCGGCTCGCGGCATCGCCTCGACGGAACCGAGACGGAAGCGGATTCAAATCCACGCACAGTAATCGGATTACTTCTCGTTGTTTTCGGTTTTAGTTTTTTGTTCCGAATCGGATCAGCGGGCATCGGGCGGGATAATTTTTGTTCGTCGTTTCCATTGCGTTCTTCGCGTCCCGCCCGGATCCCAACCTAAACCACCTGAAAGATATATAGGACATATTAATATGAATGGTTCTAGGATACTTTATAATGAAGATGATGATCCTAAAACTTACCATGAGTCCATTAAGAGTCTAGAGGTCGGAAAATGGCGAGAAGTCATGAATTCTAAAATTCAGTCTATGTACATCAACCAAATTTGGAATTTAGTCGACTTGTCTGAAGGTATTGTACCACCCATCGGTTGCAAGTAGACATTTAAAAGAAAGATTGGTGCAGATGGACGAATTGAGACTTATAAGGCAAGATTAGTGGTGAAGGGCTATCGTCAAAGGCAGGATATTAACTATGATGAGACCTTCTCACCTGTTGTCATGATTAAGTTATTGGAATTCTTCTCGCCATTGCAGCATACCATGACTATGAAATCTAGCCGATGGATGTGAAGATAGCCTTCCTTAATGGAAAACTTGAGGAAGAGGTGTATATGTTACAACCAGAGGGTTTCATATCAAAGGAATCTCCAAATATAATATGCAAGTTGCAAAGGTACATTTATGGACTGAAACAAGTTTTCCAGAGCTAGAACATAAGATCTGATGAGACGATCAAATCTTATGACTTCATTAAGAATGAAGATGAGCCTTCTGTGTACAGGAAAAATAGTAGGAGCGCAATCACATTCCTAGTCCTTTATGTTGACGACATCCTATTCATTGAAAATAATGTAGGGATGATGTCATCAGTAAAGGTTTGGTTATCTAAAAGTTTCTCCGTAAAGGATTTAGGAGAAGCATCTTACGAATTGGGAATATAGATTCATAGAGATAGATCAAAGAAGATGCTTACTTTAACCCAATCCATATACATAGAAAGCATTATCAAAAGGTTTGGCATAGAAAATTCCAAGCGAGGTCTCATACCGATGAGACATGAAATTTTATCTCTCTAAAGATCAGTCCCCTAAGACCCCTGAAGAGAGGGCAATGATGGATAACATTTCCTATGCATCAGTCATAGGTTCCATCATGTATGCCATGCTATGTACAAGATATGATGTAGCATATACTCTAAATGTTACGAGCAAACATCAGGCAGATCCAGGTAATGAACACTAAAAGGATGTGAAATGTATCCTTAAGTACTTAAAAAACTAAGGATATATTTTTAGTCTATGGAGGAGGAGACTTAAAGCTAGAAAAGTTCCAAGCAAGAAACTACTGCTTATTCGACAACAGAAGCTGAGTACGCTGCTGCTACTAAAGCCACCAAGAAAGCAATATGGATGAAGAAATTCATCAACGATCTTGCTGTGGTAGAAAGCATCTCTGGTCCCGTCCCACTGCTATGTGATAACAATGGGGCGATTGTTCAAGCGCAAGAGCCAAGATCTCATCAGAAGTCAAAACACATTCTGCAGCACTTTCACCTAATCAGGGAGATTATAGCACGAGGAGATGTCGTGGTGGAATGGGTTCTTTCTGCCGACAACATAGCAGATTCACTGACAAAGCCATTGTTTCAAAATGTATTTGAGCGTCACTTAGAGAATATAGGTATTCTACATAAGAATGATTGGCTTTAGTCTAAGTAGGAGATTGTTAGTATTAGGTGGCCTACAAGTCAATCCGATACTATGTAATATTCAGTTTATTATTATAATGGCATAATTTCATTGTGTATTTAATTCGATCTTTGTTTATCATATCACGATGAAGTCCATGAACATGTGTAATGATCTTCAGATTATGATGAGATTATAACTACGGGACCGAAGACTTATAAACACATGTTCTTAATTGTTCCTAGTTAGAGGATTAATTGTTCCTAGTCAGAGAATGTTTGAGAAAGATATCAAACATCTAGATAGACTAGTATAGGTTTCTTCAGCTCATATGATGACGGTGACTAATCTTATAAGTCACTTGTGTGGAGACACTATGCTGGACCTATAGGTGCTCATTAGTGAGTGAGTTCATTGAATTGATCTCACCATAAATCGCTGGATGGTAGCTACCTAATTGTTAACTGGCTCAATTCTTTTATTACGGTTGTGTGGATGGTCCTTGGACCTGAGACACCAAGGATACCTTGTTGGTAAGTCTTTGAGCTTTGACCTTGATTAACGAATCCCTAACCATGAGTTATATATAAGTCAAGTGATCGGGTTCAGTGAGATGTCCTCGAAGGCAATTGTGTGGTCAATATGGGATCATCTGCTCTCGGTAATAGGAGAGAGAATGTTCTTGAAATGATGCGCTTAAGTCCTTGGGCAGGGCAGACTCTGTATTAGATAAAGAGTTATCTGATATAGATTAGCGGCATCTGATTCAAGTGAATCGACCGGCTAGGGTGTAACAGTAAACCATACTCTAGGTCGATTCAGGAACATTGCACGGATGAAGGATTATATCTACACATAAACCGATGACGGAAAGGTTCCCATAGTGGGTTGCATAAACCCCAATGCCTTCCGGGATCACACGGTGTTGCTCAACACCGAACATGATCTAAAGTCCGTCCGATTTTATTGTAGGACATTAAATTCGGCTGATTAATTAATATATGGATATTAATTAATTCAGTGGGTCCGTAAAGAGTTACTGGACTTAATGGGCCATTAACTGGACTGATATTTGGACCTAGAGAGTCATACGCAACAGGTTTTCAAGTCGATAGATATGTTGACGGGGATTTTGTAAGGACCTACAAAATTACAATTACATGCTTGTTAGTATTAGATGGTCTCAAAGCCAATTCGATACTATGTATTGATTCAGTTTATTAATAAATGGCATTAATTCATTGTGTGTAATTAATTCGATCCATATTTATCGTATCACGATGAAGTCCATGAACATGTGCAATAATTTTCGGATTATGATGAGATCATAATTATGGGACCGAAGGTTTATAAACACATATTCTTAATTGTTCCTAGTCATAGGATGTTTGAGAAGGACATCAAACATCCAGATAGACTAGTATAGGTTACTTCAGCTCATATGATGATGGTGACTTCCTATAAGTCACTTGTGTGGAGACACTATACTGTACTTGTAGGTGCTCATTGGCGAATGAGTTCACTGAACTGATCCGACCATGAATTGCTGGATGGAAAACACCTCACTGTTAACTAGCTCGATTCTTTTGTCACGGTTGCGTAGATGATCCTTAGACCTGAGACGCCAAAGATATCTCGTTGATAGGTTTCTGAACTTTGACCTTGACTAACGAATCCCTAACTATGGGTTATCAATAAGTTAAGTGATCGGGTTCAGGGAAATGCCCTCGAAGGTAATTGTGTGTTCAATACGAGATCATCCGCTCTCGGTAGTTTGAGAGAGAATGTTTCGGGAATGATGCGCTCAAGTCCCTGGCCAGGGCGGACTCTGTATCAAATAAAGAGTTATCTGATATAGATTAGCGGTATCTGATTCAAGTGAATCGACTGGCTAGGGTTTAACATTAAACCATACTCTAGGTCGATTCGAGAACATTGCACGGATGAAGGATTATATCCGCGCAATAACCGTTGACGGAAAGGTTCCAATAGAGGGTTGCGATAACCCTAGTGCAATCCAGGATCACGCAATGCTGCTTAGCATCCAACGTGATCGAAATCCTGTCCGAATTTATTGTGGGATATTAAATTTGGCTGATTAATTAAATATAAGGATATTAATTAATTCAGTGGGTCCATAAAAAGTTACTAGGCTTAATGGGTTATTAACTGGACTGGTAATTGGGCTTAGAGGGTCACACGCAAAAGGTTTTCAAGTCGATGAATAATCCGACAGGATTTCAGATAAGTCTGGATTTTTACGAAAAACCGCAAACATACTTATTATAAAAGAACGGATACTACGTCAAGGGCCAGCAACCTTGACCTAGCCGTCGTTCTTTTTCTCTCTCTCCTCTCTACTGGGCATACAACACGAGGCGGCCATCTGGAGGCTCCGCTTCGACTCCCGACTGCTCTGCCTTCCGTCCGACGGGAGATTCCGAATCCGCATGTCGCGGCAGATTACACGCAGCCAGACGGGATCTACAAATGCCGCATCGAGCGAGGAGGCGAGGACGATCCATCGCGAGGAGAACCACGTGGTACCGCTAGAGGTTGGCACCTGCGCGGCTTGCGGCATCGCTCCAACGGAACCGAAAAACGAACGCGGATTCGAATCCACGCAAGGTAAATCTGATTTACTCTGGTTTTATTTTGTTGATTGAAACGGGATGGATCCGATCCCGAATATTTTATTCCGCTACGTTTTTTGGTCGGATCTCAACACAACGATCCCAACAGTGGTATCAAAGCCAGGTTCCACTGTGTTTTCGCCATTTCAGTTTTTGAAATCCTGATTTTTGAATTAAATCCATGCTAGTAATTATTTTCTTGAATGATTTATGTTCATGAAATGATCATTGTGATTAGATCGCAATTATAAATTAAAGAAAATATTTTTTTTTTGGGTTATTTTGTCGTGTTCTTCGTTGGACGAAGAACGCCTCGTTCTTGGCGTTATAAACGGATCTAAAGGGTGTTTCCCCAAGATCTAAGATCTTCCACTCCTTGGCAATAGGTTACTGTCGGTGTTTTGGAGTTTTTTGGATCGTCGGCCAAGGTGGTTTCTTCTTTGTTTTGGGGTTTTTGAAACCTAAAAATTTGGGGAGAAATAGGGGAGAAAAATCTCGATTTTGAGCCCCTCTAGGGCCGCTGCCGGTGGCCGATCGTCGCCGGTGAGGTCTCCGTGGCGGGCCGTCGGAGTCCGGTCGTCGATCGCCGTCGGGACTGGCGCCGGAGAAGAACCCCAAAGGGGGGAGGCGCCGTAGGGTTCCCTGCTATGCAGGGAACCCTCGGGCAGCCCGACTGGACGGCTAGGGTTTCCCTAGCCGCCGACCGAGCCCGGCTTGGCTGGACCCTGGCCCGGGCCAGGGGTCCGAGCCAGGGGCCGGACCTGGCCTGCGGGCCTGGGTCTGGTACCCTGGCTAAGCCTTGGCTCGGCCCTGGCTCGAGCCAGGGGCTCAGCTAGGCTGAGCCCTTATGGACCCAATCATATATTTTTTAATTAATTAAAATTGTTAATTGATTGGATAATTAATTGTAAAATATGATTTTACTTTTTGTTATTAAATTCAATTTTTTAATTGGATCCTATTTAAGGTTTATTTTGTTTTGATTAATTAATTAACAAAAGTTGTTAATTTAATTAATTTATTCTAAAGGTTAGATTAAAACTTATATGATCTAATTGTTAGATTAACCCCAATTATTTGAAGTGTTCAAATGATGTATGGAATATTCTTAGATCATTATTTTCAGTTATTATTCACATTCGTTGTGCATTAGTTTGCTTGTTTAAATTAGCATGCTTAGACTTAATGAAAAATATTTTTGAAAATTCTAAATTCTCCAAAATTTTGTTTAATCCCTAGTTTATTTAACCAAAATTATTATTTATTTTCGAAAAATTTTCTTTAGCCATTTGATGTGCATTTCATGTGTGGTTTGTTTAAATGTGCATTTCATGTGTGGTTTGTTTAAATAAAACACATGGTGGTCATGGACGAACATTAATTGTGGATGTGGAATGCGATTGTGTGGTTTATTATTTGTTAATATATAGAGGTTTGCGAACCTCTCCCTCTCATATTCTATTGTGTTTCTACCTCCCTCCTTTATGTACTCGCTATGAGGCTTCCTCTTTTAAATTATCATGTAATTATGAATTTATGATGTAATTTGATCGAAGCGGCTGCGCATGGAGCGAGGATGATCCACAACTGCGACCAGATGAATATGAAGAAGTTCATTGAATCTATGGGTTTGCAGACTCTTGATATAAACTGTTATATTGTGTGTGTATGCGTGTTTGACTGTCTGGCTTAAGTCAAACCGCAGTGCCGTCCATGACCACACTAATGACATGTATGTGATGCGTGTGTTTTTACTTTGATTGTGAATCAAATTAGCTAGGTTATTAATATAAATATATATTCGATATATTTAATACTATCACCTAGGATGAGACCGAACTAATAAATGAAACCTTCGTAACAAAGTCTAAGCCGTAGCGCGAGTCATTGAGAATACACTGTATGGCTCTCTATCAATATGATTAATAGAACTTAATTCAGTGGTGGCAGATACTATGTGTTTATCAGAGGTTTGCCATTGTCTGTTGAGAGGACTGTTGATCATGGCATTAGATGCCTTTGGATAAGAATAGAGGAACGATATAGTTATCCACGTGTTTATCCGGGAACTATATTTCTACTCTACTCTATCACGTATTGATAGTAAAGCTTAGACTGGGAATAATGGTCTACTGTGTTTACCCAGAACTATTAAACCTTGGAGCCGAAGTATGATCGAATATTGCAAGGAGTTGCAATTATCATGAGATGATTGCTCTGAGATAACAGTATGATACTATGTGCTTACCCGAGGTCATGCTGTGATGCTTGGAGATTCTGATCCCCACTAGAAGGCAGTCGGCGTCTCCCGTTCTGTATATTTGAAGGTTATACGGTCCGACGAAAATTAGTGGGAATAAAACTAGATAAACAAAGTCCATATCTTGTTTTAAAAAAACTTATAGTCTGCTAATTTTTTATTTGATTATCTCATGTAGGCTAAAATGTCGCACCACAACCCGTTGTGTGGCATACTTGATGCCCATCGTTTGACAGGCCCAAACTACTCGGACTGGCTCAGGAACCTGAAGATTGTCCTCAGGTCTGAGCAGATTGCCTACGTCTTGGATACTGAACCTCCTACTGAACCAGCATTAGATGCCCCAAAGGAGGAAATGATTGCATATGAAAAGTGGAACGAAGACTCAAACTTGACCCAATGCTACATGTTAGCCTCTATGAGCAATGAGTTGCAGAGGCAACATGAGGAGATGGATGCTAGATCCATCATGCTCCATTTGAAGGAGCTGTTTGATGAGCAGAGCAGAATCGAACGATATAAGATATCTAAGAATCTGTTCAAGGCTTAAATGGCAGAGGGAACTTTAGTACAGGCTCATGTACTGAAGATGATAGAATAGGTGGAGAGGCTGGATGCTCTTGGGGTTACACTTACCAAGGAGATGCATACTGACCTCGTCTTATCTTCCCTTCCACAATCATATGCTCAATTCATCGTTAACTTTAACATGAACAAGATCCAGACCACCTTAGCTGAGCTACTGAACATGTTGAAGACTGTAGAGGGGAACCTTGTGAAGGATAAACCCCAAATCCTCATAGTTAGTAAGACCAACAGAAAGATTGCAGTCCAAGCCTTTCGGAAAGGCAAGAACAAGGTTCAGAGAAAGCAAAAGGTTGTCAAGAAAGACAAAGGCAAGAGTGCTGAGAAAGGTGATTGCTTCTACAGTTACCAGAAGGGCCACTGGAAGAGGAATTGCAAAGAATACCTCAAAGACAAGGCTCAAGGAACTGTGAAGCAGCAGGACGCTTCAGGTATCTATATAATAGATGTAAACTTGTCAATAAGAGATTGTACATC
Source organism: Zantedeschia hybrid cultivar (assembly GCA_030544215.1). NCBI lineage: Eukaryota > Viridiplantae > Streptophyta > Magnoliopsida > Alismatales > Araceae > Zantedeschia > Zantedeschia hybrid cultivar. The sequence goes on from JARZZO010000009.1 coordinate 52,749,016, forward strand.
ATGGGTATTAGATACTAGATGTGTATCTTATATCTGCAATTCTGTGCAGGCACTGACAAGAAGACATAAGGTGAGGACCGGCGAGGTGGAACTGAGGCTAGGTAACGACGCAAGAGTTGCGGCGATCGCTGTGGGGACAGTGAAGCTCAAGCTACCATCCGGAGACACTTTTTCATTAGATGATTGTTATTATGTACCTAGTATAATAAGAAACATTATTTCTATTTCATGTTTAGATATAATTAAATACAATTTAAACTTTGGGAACAATAGTTGTTCAATTTATTTCGAAAATAAATTAATAACTTCTGCTATTTTATCCAATGGTTTGTATCTATGAAATGTGTCTCATGAAAATTTACACATCGGTTCTTCAATTAAAAGAAATAAGTATGAAATGAACAAAGCCTACTTATGGCGTTGTAAGCTTGGACACATTGGTAAAAACAAACTCCAAAGGATGCATAAAGATAGATATTTAGATCCATTTGATTATGAATCATATGCAACCTGTGAGTCATGTTTAATAGGCAAAATGGCTAAGTCTCCATTTAGTGGAACTAGAGAACAAGCCAAAGACATATTAGAACTTATACATTCAGATGTATGTGGTCCTATGTCTACCCAAGCCATTGATGGTTTCTCATACTTCATTACATTCACTGATGATCACTCAAAGTTTGGATACATATACTTATTGAAGTATAAATCTGAAGCCTTTGAGAAATTTAAAGAATTTAAGAATGAAGTAGAGAAACAAACTGGAAAGAGTATAAAAACTATCCGATCCGATCGAGGTGGTGAATACTTAAGTACAGAGTTCATTAAATACTTAAAGGATAATAGTATCCTTTCTCAGCTTACACTTCCTTATACACCTCAGATGAATGTTGTATCAGAAAGGAGAAATCGTACATTAATGGAAATGGTGCGATCCATGATGAGTATGTACAAATTACCAGTGTCCTTATGGAGATATGCACTTAGCTCGGCAATGTATATCCTGAACAAGGTACCCAGCAAATTTGTCGAAACCACTCCATATGAGATATGAAATGGGAGGAAACCGGACCTTAAACATGTTAAAGTCTAGGGATGTCCTGCTCATGTTAAAAGATATGATGTCGTACATTTTTTAGGAAAAATGCACTTGATCTTGATTTTCTGATTTAGATTTAGATTTGTTATTTGTGCGCTTTATCTGACTCAATCAGATGAATACGTAGTTCTTCGACTCGATCCCGCTACCCATAAATGGAATAGAGTTAATTACATCCTCCTAAGAGGAAAACCCATGATTAATCGTCGGAAGAATAAAATAACACCCTTTAAAATGATATAAGTAAGATATACAAGATTGCATTCGAAAAATGAATGAATTTCAGTTTTTATTTGAGAAGAAAACTCATTTTTTAGTTTAGAGTTGAGTCTGCGCAAGACTTGATTTATTGATTTTTATTGATGGATGATGATGAGAGATATTTTTTAGTCTTTTTGGATTGATTTATGATGATGCATTGAAGATTTGTTGAATTTTTTATATTTGGAAGTAAACATGAAGTTGAGTCTGTGCAAGGATGTGCAGACTCATTTGTTACCAATGAGAATGCTTGTATTTATTTTGATTTTTGATTTGTGAGATGAATGAAGATCTTTTTATGGCATTTTGATTGAAGTGGATGACATTTTTTATCAAAAAAGTCTAATAAACATTTCTTATTGTGGTTTTTCAGATTTCAAGTGAAGAGACTTTAGATTTGATTTATGAGGTACGTAAAGGTGTTTTTTATGTTTGCTTATTTGATTTGAGCACAAAATGCTTTAGGGATTTATGTTTTTTTATGTTCTGAATTTGTAGGGTTTGAAGGGTAAGCAAGATGTGCAAATTTAATTGAAATGAGATCTCTTTTAGGTATTTTTTATGTTTTGCAAAAGGGCAAAAATGAGTTTTATTTGATTTTTGATTTATAAGAAGTAGTTTATTCTTATATTGGGGTTTTTGATTTAATTTTAAAGGAATTGAGGTTGAAAAAATTAGATTTTACCAATTGGGGGTTGAGTCTGCACAGGGTAGCGCAGACTCATTTGTCACAAACCTATTTTTTCAGTTTTTTAGGTAATTTCAGGGAAAAAGTTATCATTTTTGTTTGGGTTTTGATTTGTGGAAAACATAGGGTTTATTCTTAAGATTTAGTTTTTATTTTAGGGGAATTTAATGGCCAAAATACCAAATTTTAAGAATTTAGGGTTGAGTCTGCGCTATAGGGCGCAGACTCATTGGTTATCAAAGTGTTTAAGCATTTTCTGTATTTTTTGTAAAAGGAGTTTTAAGCTTTTATTTAGGTTTTTTACTTATATAAAGTATAAAGTTTTTTATGTAAATTTTTGGATTTAATTTGGAGGGAATTTAGGGTCAAAAAGGGCAATTTTGGGATTTCAGGGTTGAATCTGCGCAAGGTAGCACAGACTCATTTGTCACCAATTTGTTTTGAGTTATTTTTTACATTTTTTCAAGAACAACTTGGTGTTTTTATTTGATTTCCTGATATATAAGAATAAACTTGATTTTTAGAGGGTTTTAGATCATCTTAAAGTGATTGGGAAGTTGATTTTTTATTTTTTGTGAATTTCAGGGTTGAGTCTGTGCCAAGATGCGCAGACTCAAGTCTGAACTGTGGATTTTTTGTTTGTGAGTTATTGTTTGTGAGTTATTTTATTGGATTTTTGGTGGCATAACTTGATTTTATGTTTTGTTTGGTGATGATTTGCAGATTTGGAGCTACGGGCATGATTTGGGGGCCAAGAGATGAGGTTTTGGCCTTGGGATTGATGCGCAGACTCAAGTTTAAAGAGGATTTTGAGCAAGGTTCTTAAAAATATGGAATTTCCTGAGGTTGAGGGGAATTCTAAGATTTTCAAAATGTAGGAGAGCTTCAAAGATCAAAGAGTCAATAAAAATGGGTTTGAGTCTGCGCAAGGGGTGCGTAGACTCAGCTGAACTTGTGATTTTTGTTTATTTTGAAGGGATTTGGATCCTTTTTGTAAATGGATGTTTATTTAAAATGAAATGGAGTGTTTGATATATGATTACAAGTGATTTGAGCAATTTATTGTTTAGTTGATTTTTTCATTTGAAATGAGCTTATGAAAGGTGTGCAGACTCAAATTAAGTTTAGAATTTTGTGTTTATTTAAATAGAAGATGGCTATCTTAAACCTTTTTTTTTTTGAATGAATTAACTTTAATTATTTGAGTTATTTGAACCATAAATGAGGTTATCAGTCCATGCAAGGCATCTTTGACAGTTTTGAGTTGAGTCTACGCAAGGGTGCGCAGACTCAAAATAGTGGCGCAGACTCAAGTCTGAAAATTGGTTTTTTGAGTTTCATGCACAGTTCAAGCTGCAATTAAGTCCATCAAGAGGTTAGTTTCAACCATTAAAGTTAGAATATGAAATCCGGAGTCAAGAAAAACAGATTGTACCCCATTCCCAATCAAATTTTCATAGTTATAGGAGCACAGACTAAAAATCTGAGCATAATTTCAGGTTTATACCTATTTCAACCTGAAGTGATTCAAGAGTCACCACAAATTTGCAGAAGATAACACTGATAAATCTCAGAAGTTGAGTATGGCTACATAAAGCATTTTCAATGAGTAGTTCTTGTGTGGATTTCTTCAAATGACATGATTTCTTCATGTTTATCTCATTCTTCTTAGACCACTTTATAAAGCATTGAAAATGCTTAATAGAATGATTCTAAGTTGAATTTCAACCTTTCATTAGGAAAACCCAATCAAAGGTTTAGTATCTTCATGAGGGATCATGGCGTGAAGGGACCTGAAGGACCAACTCCCTTAAAGGGATATGTAATGGCTAATGGACCATAGGGATGGCTGTAAAGGGGGGCGTGCCGAGCATCCAACCACTCACCCAAAGGGTGCCCTTAATGCCTTCAAGATGTAAGAAAAACCCACAAGGGGTAATCCAAAGCATCTCTACATTTGGGGAGCAAGGAACTCCACCAATTTCCCTAGAGGATCACATGTAGCCATGAACCATGGAGGTGGCTAAAAGGGGGGCGTGCCGAGCGTCCAACCACTCACCCAAAGGGTGCCCTTAATGCCTTCAAAATGAAAGGGTTATCCACAAGGAATCACCCATTCCATTTCTACATTTAGGGAGCAAAGAACTCCACCAACTCATTGGGACTTTAGAACATATCATCTAAATGAACCCATAGACAAAGGACTACAAGAATGATGTTTTTTGTGTGAGGGCCCTTGATGGGTTACCCAACATTAGATTGTTGGCACCCTTAGATTGACATCCTTGAGAATCATCGAAAGAAACTTAAAATCTTAAAACATATGGAAAAATTTCGGTTTGAAACATTAAGAGCTTAACAACCCAAAGTCCAAGCCATTTAGGACCTTCATTGGGCCTCAAAAGGACAGCCCTAAGTCCAAGGAACCTTTGGACAACTTGGGGGAGGATCAAAAAATCACCTCAAGCCCAAAAACCAAGCTGAAAGAGGCGTAGACTCAAAAAACTGCTACTAGCGCTGAGTCTGCGCAGGGAGGCGCAGACTCATGAACAGTAGCCACAAACTCAACACTATAGCACTACATACCGCAGACTCATGCTAAAATCTGGATTTTTTGTGAAAAATAGCTTTAAATCTAACCCAAATGATGGAAAATAAAGTATAAAATATACAAGACCTAAAATATTTATTTAAAATGTAATTTAGATGCATTTCTTTAGAAAAATATCATGAAAACTTGAATATGAACATATGAGAAACTTAGGTATACTTTTATCTTTTCTATGGATCTCTCCTTCTTGGCTCCATGTTAGAGGATTTATACTCAAATAAGCTCATCCTCAACTAGTGAGGGAACCTCCTTAAGAACCTCTAGGGCTTAAACCCTTGGCCATTAAAGGAAAAAATCCAAACAAAACCCATTCGGTTCCAACATGCAAACAAAAACTTAGATCTTAATATATATGAAACTTAGGGGATTTCTCTTGATGTTTGGCCTTGGGGGAACATCATCCATGGAGGGGATGTGCTCCTAAGGGTCATGGAAGGCCAAGCTACCTCGAAAAACCCCAAAACCAAAGACAAATAAATGAAAAATCAGTTTTCAGGAAATCTGGACAGCAAAGCACATTTCGGGTCATATCTCCATATTCAGGGGGTTCTAAGGCTTGAGGAGACTATTTCTATAAACTAGAAAGGCCCCTCTACCATCCCCACACGAAAAACATATACCTTATGCAGGAAAAGATGACATAAAAGCAAGATAACCAGCAGATTCACAGAACAGACTCAAAAAATCTGAACATTGCATTTCATTGCTTTCAATCACTATGGATGAACATCAAGGGGGAGATAGAAGTTTCTATGAATATCAAACTGAAATAAAAAACATTATGAGAAAGCAAGGAGATAGAAATAAACCCCTTCTTCACCCCTACTCTATCTTGGAGAGGGGATGAGAAGGGAGGATGACTCTTGAAGCCTACAATCTTGTTCTCTTCTTCTCTAGCACTCTTCCTTTCTTTTTCTCTTCTTTTTTCTTTCTTTTTTCTCTCTTTGGATGCAGGACATGGAGGGGAATGGAGGAGGGAGACGTGCTCCTCCTGGCCTCTCTCTTTTCTTCTTCTCTTTTCTCTTTTTTGGGATTTTTGTCTCCAACTTTTTCTTGTAAGATGGGGGTTCTTTTATAGATAAAGTTGGATTACTTTTGGGGGGTAGATTAGGCATCCATTAGCCTTGGATTAGGGATAAGAAACCCCTCTTAAAAGCCCTCCAATGAGGCCACAACACTTGGAGAATCATGATTGGTTTCTCTTTTTGCTTTTCACCTATCATCTTCTAGAAGAATCTTGAGGGCAGGACCACTTGCTTTTCTTCTTATCCTCCCTTCGGCAGATTTGAATATGGGCCAAAGGAGTAAGAATAGGCCATGGGGGGGACCATTTGGGCCTTTTTAAAGGCTGTCACGAAATTTGGCTTTGGCCTTTACTTTTTGGGCCCAAATTGGCCCTATTGGGCTTCTTTTGCTTGAGATAATGGGCCCGGGACTACCCCCTTGGATTTCTTCATCATTTGGGCTGAAAGTAACCCCTTTTTGACTTCCTTTGGCTTGCAAAATTGGGCTTGACTGCTGCCCCTTAAATCTTCTTCATTTGGGACTTCTTGGACAATCTTTACACAATTGTTTGGACCTTCTTTACTTGAGATAATGGGCCCGGTTGTGCCACTGGATTCCTTCACCGTTTGGGCCCTAGAGTGGCCCCTTTTTTGATTCATTTGGCTTGCAAAATAGGCATGACTGCTGTCCATTAACTCTCTCTTTACTTGGAAAAAATTATTTGGATTTTTCTCTTTGCTCATTTTTTGGTGACAACAAATGCCCCCCACGCATACGGCTCACGTACGGAGACCGGAGGCGACGAAGTGAGTTGTATGCGTGGCCCATTGTCACGTACTTATCTCATTTAAGCGGCTCACAGTTTAAAACCGGCCCCACTTAAAGGTCTTCATTCACCCATTAAGGACTTGTTTTGTTTGAGGACTACTGCGACTTGGAGATTTCATCTTTGACTTGTTTCCACAACCGATTTGGATCGGGTCTTGAGCTTCGGGCAACCATAGCTTGCTTGGCAAGATGACCCTTTTGAGTTTGCGCTAGTTTTGGACTCTAAACCCGGCTAGGGTTCATGGAGTTTGAAAGAGGAGATACGGCCCCTTGAGTCTGCGCCGGTTTAGGCTTAATTTGGGCCTTAGACCGGACCACATATCTAGAATTTGAAAGAGAAGGGCAGGTGCCCTTTGAGTCTGCGCTAGTTTAGGCTCGATTTGTGCTTTGAACCAGACTGCGTATGTTGATTTTCAGTGGGAGGGGCATGTGCCCTTGAGTCTGAGCAAGTTCGGGTTCAATTTGGACTTTAAACCGGACCATATGTGTTGATTTTGAGGAAAGGGGACTAAACCCCTGGAGTCTGCGCCGGTCTGGTCCGGTTCGGACCTTGGACCGGTCAGGGCTTCAAAACCGACCCGGTCGGTTATAAAAAGGGAAGGGGGTGGGCCTTTCTCCTTGCTTTTTGCTTGTATACTGGGGGATTTCGAGCCTCACCCGACTCTTCTCCTTCTTCCTCTTGCCATCGCCGGTGGATGAAGACGCTGCAGCCGTGGGAGCAAGCCGTTGCCGCCGCAGCTCGCCGCCACCAAGCTCTTCCTCCTCTTCGTTCTTGCCTGTGACCGAAGCCACAAGGATCTTAGGGGGGTGCCACCCCCGCTGTCTGCGCGTTGGCCTTCCACCGCTTGGGGGGTGTCGTTGGCGCCTGAGGGAGGACTCCATTTGTCATGTTCAGGGTTCCCATTTGTGCGACGCACGGGATTCCCTCCTCCTTCGCCTGTTCCTCTGTTCCCGTGCATGCGTGCGTAGGGGGAGAAGCCGTCAGGCCACCGTCTGTGGTTGTGTAGGCCATCGGGTTCAGAACCGCAAGCCGTGCTTCCCTACTTCTTCTTCGTCGACAGTATCGTGGGGGCCTTTGGGGAGCACCACTGCTGTTGGAGAAGAGGTGCCGTCGCACCATGGTTTTCAGGTTAAAGGCGAAGCCTTTTTTTAATTTTTTGGCTGGTGGGATTGATTGGGGGTTGTTGGCCGCCATGGATTTGGGCAAGGAGAGAGTGAAGAGAGTCTCCCCTGCCTTTGTTTTGATGTTCTAATATTTTCCTTGTCTTATTTTTGCAGAAAATCGACTTTGGACCTTTCGCTCTATAGTAGGCGCAGACTCATCACTATAGCAACTGCAGGTCGGGTGGATCTTCTTCAGCGTTTCGCTGTTTGACTTTGGCAGTTCCCATGGGAGCAATCCCTGGGGCTGCGGCTTTAGTGCCTAGTCCCGGTTGTAGCTCGGCTCTCGGGAATTGGGTCACTGGAATGCCATTTCTACACCCCTCTATCTTTGACATGGGTCTTCTTCTTATCGGAGCATCTCGGTTTGTCCCGGATGGCTCTCGATAAAATTTTAACGGCCCTCCGTTAAGGGGAGATGCTGCCGAAATTTCGACAGAATTTTCATTTTTGAGAAGGGCATTTTGCATTTGATTTTGACTTGTTGTCTCTTCTTTTTCAGTATAATGGCTTCTCAAAGGAAAGACAAAGCTGTGATGCCCGAGGCTATCTCCGAAGATGTGCCAGTTTCTCCGAGAGGGTCTTCTGAACAGATTCCTACAATGGCTGAAGAGAGTGAGCCTGTGATAAGTCCCTTTTACTTGACACCTGCAGCAGGTATAGATGAAGACAGTGAACTACAGCAATTTTTCGAGGTTGATGTCTTGGACCATCCCTTTGCCGATGAATCAAATGGCAAGGTTGATGAGAGCAAACTTCTCTTTTCGGAAGGATTCTATAAATATAGACGGGACAAAGATTATCCAGTTCACTTTCCCAGCGATCAGCATTTGTACAACTTCTTGCTTGACTTCAAGGTCAATGGAGTGCATTATAAAAGGAGGCATTTTTATGCCGAGGATGCCATTTTGAAATTTCGAGACAACCTGAGGAGAACTATAACCCGTGGTGAATCTTTGTTCAAGTCGGGTTATGCTAGAGACATGCTCATGCCCAGTGGGACTAATATCATGCGTCCTCAGGACGGCATTCTGACCCGCTCACCTTCATTTATTCCTGCCAAGTGGGGCTATGACATAGGTATCCCAGACTCGAAATAGAGGCGGCATGGGCTAGTTCTTTCTCCATGTAAATGAGGCTTCAGAGAAGAACCATTGATTTTTGACTGTTTAGCCATGAGGTTTAGATTGAAGGCAGCAATGGGCTGGTTTGGCGACTTGAAGCTAAAATCCGGCCACAGTTTCAGAGAATATTTTGTAGAGTATACTAATTATGTCTTGAAACATTACCATGATTTGCTGAGCCAAGTGGATCTTCTCGGTAGTGTGTATGCCGCTCGATTCCGATACCCGATCTTTAAAGGTCTTTGCTGTGGCATGATCGAGGTATTCATAAAAGAGTTCGATAGCTTTTATACTCCGGAAGGAGAGACATCTCTGGATTTATGGACTTTACATCAGCTTTCTGGCTTGCCCATTGACGGAGAGCCTTATGAAAAAATATGCCATCCCGACATCGTCAAGGACAGAACAGACGGCAAGGGCCGTTATGCAACCTGGAGGTCTTACAGATTCCTCCTCAAGGCTTACATGATTCTGGCTTTTGGTGAAGAGTCTCTGAAAAAGAGATCCCGCAGAGAGAGGACACGGGTCCGCGGAGTTGTCTGGCTCCGTTTCTTTCATAATGTTGACATTCGATATACAAACTTTCCTGGGCCCGGTGAGACTCCAGTCTTCATGGGGCAGACAGCCAGGCACCGAAAGGGATATCCTGATATCATCTTTGAGGAACACAAGAAAGATGCCAATCCCTTGGGCTTGGATAGGAATACCCATCTAGCCGCATATTTGGCCTACTGGCTTTCGAATTTTGCTTTTCCTCAGGGGGATGAGGGAGTAATTCGTCCTGATATGGAGCTTGTAAACTAGCCTGGGGAACTAAGCTATCTCTAGCTCCAGTTACTCTATGCCTGATTTTCAAAACTCTTGGCCAAGTGGTTGAGCAGGAGAAACCACGAGAATTTAATGTTGTAGGTCCCATTCATTTCTTCAATGCCTGGGTGGCTTCTATTTTTTCAGAGTCTGCCCCGAAGAGCCTGGCTTCCCCTTGCATATTTCCATGCATGATTGTATATGCAGGTGTTGGAGGGGATACCCAGAAGCAACTTTATGAAATTTGCAGTATCTTGACTGACACCAGGCGAAAAACTGAAGGGGACTTACGTTTTCTCGTCCTCCAGTGAGCTCCTTTAAAGTATTTGCCGAGGGTAATCCTGTTGAGTTCACCCATTCTCAGACCAAGCAGCTACTGAAGAATCTGCATTGGATAGTCAGATTAGATCATGGCTTCTATCCATCAAACCTAGTATCTTGGTATACTAGAAGGGATCTGTAGTTCATTTAGAACCCTATTATCCTTTCTGTTTCGGCCGGAATTTTGGATATAATTAGTGCATTTCTTCTTGTGATCACATATTTCAGCTTCCTGACCGCCATCTTTTGGGCTCCAACGGACTGTAGAGGGCCCGTGAATGGTGGGATTATTTCCACCGATTTGAATTTCTTTCAGAATTCCTTCTGTTGTCCATGCTCCTCATGTGACATGTGAATATATTAGATGGTGGCGAATGCGCACCAATATCTATAGCCAGGAGAGGACCCAATGTTGGAGCAATGCTGAGAAGAAAGTCTTGGAGACCCAGCGGGAAATCCCTTTTGATATAGAGTTCCATTATATGCACTTCTTAGACGACAAGAATGCTGCTAAATATGCAGAGAGACGGGCAGCTTATAAGGCTCGTCACAGAGATTCTTTACCCTTGATTGATCCAGAGTTGACAAGGCTGGATACCGAAGAGCTAAAGGAGGCCTTCTTGAAGCAATTTAATATTTCTACAACCTCTGAAGATTATCCCGATATCGATTTCCCAGAAGAGGAAGATATCAGTGGTAGAGATTCTCATCAAGCTCCTAGGAGTCTCTCAGATATTCAGAGATTTTATGTCCCGCACAAGGAAGAGAAACTTGATTTTTACAAGGGCACCAGCTGGCTACTTGCCCTTTTGAAATATTGTGGTGTATCCCACGATTCCACTGCGCAGGGCATGTTGGATGCAAAACTACCCACTTCTTGGGATCATATAGATGGGTAGGGACTTGATGCTTTGCGCTTGGGCATTTTCTTAAGCGATAAAAAGCATTATGCTCTCAGTAGCCTAGCTTCTCAAGTAAAGACGATGAATGATGTCATATATATTGTGAAGGAAGCTTCGCTTAGAGATAAGTCTTCCATATATGAATACTGGCCTTTATCAAACTGTTACGAAGGCGATTGCTATAAGTATATGTATTTGTGCTTGACTTCTTTTGAGCTTTGTGCCTTTTCTCTGCTTATATAAATTGATTTCTTCTTTTGCATATTTCTTGTAGTGCCGGCGGTCAAATATCTGACTCAACGGCATCGGAAGGCAGTGGCTATTGCAAAGAGACCCTCTTTCTTTCCTCTTGTGCCTTCTAAAGCATCAACCCCCGCATCCCCTGTGGAGGTCAGTGCTATAGGGAGGGCGGTTGCCGCTGCTAAAGAGGCGCGTACAAAGAAGAGACAAGAGCCTGCCCCTGAACCTCTTCCTCCTGTCAATTTGCCGGTGCTTGCTGAATTTGAAGCTTTTATAGCAAAAACTGCCAAGCGGGCTAGTTCCCTGGTTTCTCCATCTCCAGCCAAGGGTGGTATGCACTATGTTTTTGATTTATGCCTTTCAGAATTTTGACATTGATGATTGTTGTCACCAAAAAATGAGTAAAGAGAAAAATCCAAATATTTTTTTCTAAATAAATAGAGGGTTAATGGACAGCAGTCATGCCTATTTTGCAAGCCAAATGAATAAAAAAGGGGCCACTCTAGGGCCCAAATGGTGAAGAAATCCAATGACACACCCGGACCCATTATCTCAAGCAAACGAGGTCCAAGCAATTTTTAAAATGAAACCCAAGTGAAGAAAAGCTAATGGACAGTTGTCATGCCCATTCTTACAAGCCCAAAGAAGTCAAAAGGGGTTACTTTCAGGCCAAATGATGAAGAAATCCAAGGGGGCACGCCTAGGCCCATTATCTCAAGCAAAAAAAACCCAATAGGGCCAATTTGGGTCCAAAAAGTGAAGGCCAAAGTCCAATTTCGTGGTAGCCTTCAAAAGGGCCCAAATGGTCCCCCCCCATGGCCTATTCTTATCCCTTTGGCGTATGGTCAAATCTGCCCAAAGGATGATAAGAAGAAAAGCAAGTGGTCCCCCCCTTAAGATTCTTCTAGAAGGGGGTAGGTGAAAAATAAAAGGAGAAGCCAATCAAGATTCTCCAAGTATTGTGCCCTCATTGGAGGGCTTTTAAGAGGGGTTTCTTATATCTAATCCAAGGCTAATAGATGCCTAATCTACCCCCCAAAAGTAACCCAACTTTATCTATAAAAGAACCCCCATCTTTTACAAGAAAAAGTTGGAGACAAAAATCCCAAAAAAGAGAAAAGAGAAGAAGAAAAGTGAGAGAATTTGGAAGAGCACGTCTCACTCCTCCTTCCCTTCCATTTCCTACATCCCAAGAGAGAAAAAAAAGTTAGAAAAGAAGAGAGAAAGAAAGGAAGAGTGCTAGAGAAGAAGAGAGCACGCTTGTAGGCTTCAAGAGCCATTCTCCTTTCTCATCTCCTCTCCAAGGTAGAGTGGGGGTGAAGAAGGGGTCTATTTCTGTCTCATTGCTTTCTTATAATGTTTTTCTTTCATTTTGTTGTTCATAGAAACTTCTATCTCCCCCTTGATGTTCATCCATGGTGATTGAAAGCAATGAAATGCAAAGTTCAGATTTCCTATGTCTGTTTTGTGAATCTGCTGGTTATCTTATTTTTCTGTTATTTTTTTCTTCATAAGATATGTATTTTACGTGTGGGGATGGTAGAGGGGTCTTTCTAATTTATATAAATGGTCTCCTCAAGCCTTAGAACCCCCTGAATATGGAGATATGACCCGAAATGTGCTTTGCTGTCCATATTTTCTGAAAACTGATTTTTCATTTATTTGTCTTTGATTTTGGGGTTTTTCGAGGTGGCTTGGCCTTACATGACCCTTAGGAGCACATCCCCTCCATAGATGATGTTCCCCCAAGGCTAAACATCAAGAGAAATCCCCTAAGTTTCATATATATTAAGATCTAAGTTTTTGTTTGCATGTTGGAACCGAATGGGTTTTGTTTGGATTTTTTCCTTTAATGGCTAAGGGTTTAGGCCCTAGAGGTTCTTAAGGAGGTTCCCTCACTAGTTGGGGATGAGCTTCTTTGAGTATAAACCCTCTAACATGAAGCCAATAAGGAGAGATCCATGAAAAAGATAAAAAATATACCTAAGTTTCTCATATGTTCATATTCAAGTTTTCATGATATTTTCCTAAAGAAATGCATCTAAAATATATTTCAAATAAATATTTTAGGCCTTGTATAGTTTATACTTTATTTTCCATCATTTGGGTTAGATTTAAACCCGTTTTTCACCAAAAATCCGGATTTCAGGTGAGTCTGCGCCTATACAGTGCTACAGTGTTGAGTCTGCGGCTACTGTTCATGAGTCTGCGCCTCCCTGCGCAGACTCAGCGCTAATAGCAGTTTTTTGAGTCTGCGCCTCTTTCAGCTTGGTTTTTGGGTTTGAGGTGATTCTTTGATCCTCCCCCAAGTTGTCCAAAGGTTCCTTAGACCTAGGGCTATCCTTTTGAAGCCCAATGAAGGTCCTAAACGGCTTGGATTTTGGGTTGTTAAGCTCTTAATGTTTCAAACGGAAATTTTGCCATATGTTTTAAGATTTTAAGTTTCTTCCGATGTTTCTCAAGGATGTCCCAATCTAAGGGTGCCAACAATCCAATGTTGGGTAACCCATCAAGGGCCCTCACACAAAAAACATCATTCTTGTGTTCCCATTTCTATGGGTACATTTAGATGATATGTCCCGAAGTCCCAATGAGTTGGTGGAGTTCCTTACTCTCTAAATGTAGAAATGTAATGGGTGATTCCCTGTGGATAACCCTTTCATTTTGAAGGTATTAAGGGCACCCTTTGGGTGAGTGGTTGGATGCTCGGCACCCCCCCCTTTATAGCCACCGCCATAGTTCATGGCTACATGTAATCCTCTAGGGAAATTGGTGAAGTTCCTTGCTCCCCAAATGTAGAGATGCTTTGGATTACCCCTTGTGGGTTTTTCTTACATCTTGAAGGCATTAAGGGCACCCTTTGGGTGAGTGGTTGGATACTCGGCACGCCCCCCTTTACAGCCATCCCTATGGTCCATTAGCCATTACATATCTTTTTAAGGGAGTTGGTCCTTCGGGTCCCTTCATGTTATGATCCTTCAGGAAGATCCTAAACCTTTGATTGGGTTTTACTAATGAAAGGTTGAAATTCAATTTGGAATCATTATATTAAGCATTTTCAATGTTTTATAAAGTGATCTAAGAAAAATGGGACAAACATGAAGAAATCATGTCATTTGAAGAAATCCACATAAGAACCACTGCTTGAAAAGGCTTTATGTAGACATACTCAACTTCTAAGATTTCTCAGTGTTATCCTCCCCAAATTTGTGGTGATTCTTGGGTCACTTCAAGTTGAAAGAGGTATAAACCTGAAATTATACTCAGATTTTGAGTCTGCGCACCTGTAACCATGGAAATTCGATTGGGAATGGGATACAATCTATTTTTCTCGACTCCGTATTTCATATTCTAACTTTAATGGTTGAAACTAACCCCTTGATGGATTTAATTGCAGCTTGAACTGTGCAGGAAACTCAAAAAATCAATTTTCAGACTTGAGTCTGCGCCACTGTTCTGAGTCTGTGCACCCTTGCTCAGACTCAACTCAAAACTGTCAAAGATGCCTTGCATGGACTGATAACCCCATTTATGGTTCAAATAACTCAAATAATTCATTCAAAAAAGTTTTAAGATAGCCATCTTCTATTTTAAATAAACACAAAATTTCAAACTTAAGTTGAGTCTACACACCTTTCATAAGCTCATTTCAAATGAAAAATTCAACTAAACAATAAATAAAATTACTCAAATCACTTGCAATCAGATATCAAACACTTCATTTCATTTAAAATAAACATCTATTTACAAAAAGAATCCAAAATCCCCTCAAATAAATAAAAAATAACAAGTTCAGCTAAGTCTGCGCACCCCCTGCGCAGACTCAAACTCATTTTTCTTGTCTCCTTAATCTTTGAAGCTACCCAGCATTTTTGAAAATCTTGGAATTCTCCTCAACCTCAGGAGATTCCATCTTTTTAAGAATCATACTCAAAATCCTCTTTGAACTTGAGTCTGCGCATCAATCTCAAGGCCAAAACCTCATCTCTTGGCCCCTAAATCATACCTGCAGCTCCAAATCTGTAAATCATCACCAAACAAAACATAAAATCAAGTTATCTCACCAAAAATCCAATAAAACAACTCATAAACAAAAAATTCTCAGTTCAGACTTGAGTCTGCGCATCCTGGCGCAGACTCAACCCTGAAATTCACAAAAAATAAAAAATCAACTTCCCGACCACTTTAAGATGATCTAAAACTCTCTAAAAATCAAGTCTATTCTTATCTTTCAGGAAATCAAATAAAAACACCAAGTTGTTCTTGAAAAAATGCAAAAAACAACTCAAAACAAATTTGTGACAAATGAGTCTGCGCTACCCTGCACATACTCAACCTTGAATTCCCAAAATTGGCCTTTTTGACCTTAAATTCCCTCCAAATTAAACCAAAAAATTTACATAAAAACTTTATACTTTATATAAGTCAAAAAAACCAAATAAAAGCTTAAAACTCCTTATGCAAAAAATATAAAAAATGTTTAAGCACTTCGATAATAGATGAGTCTGCACCCTGTAGCGCAGACCCAACCCAAAATTCCTAAAATCTGATATTTTGGCCAATAAATTTCCATCAAATCAAATCAAAATCTTAATAATAAACCCTATATTTTACACAAATAAAAAGCCAAACAAAAAATGATAACTTTTTCCTTAAAATTACCTAAAAAACTAAAAAAATAGGATTGTGACAAATGAGTCTGCGCTACCCTGCGCAGACTCAACCCCTAATTAGTAAAAATCCAATCTTTTCAATCTTAATTCCTTTAAAATTAAATCAAAAACACCAAGATAAGAATAAAATACTTCCTATAAATCAAAAAATCAAATAAAACTCAAATTTGCCCTTTCGCAAAACATAAAAAATATCTAAAAGAAGCCTCACTTCAACCTTGCTCATTCTCTAAAAACCTACAAATACAAAACATAAAAGGCATAAGTATTTAAATCATATTCCACTCAAATCAAATAAGAAAACATAAAAAACACTTTTCCATACCTTGCAAATCAAATCCAAAATCTCTTCACTTCAAATATGAAAAAACACAATAAGAAGTGTTTATTAGACTTTCTTGATAAAAAATGTCATCCACTTCAATCAAAACACCATAAAAAAAGGTTTTCAATCCTCTCACAAATCAAAAATCAAAATAAAATACAAGCATTCTCATTGATAACAAATGAGTTTGCGCATCCTTGCGTAGACTCAACTTCATGTTCATTCCCAAACTTAAAAATTCAACAAATCTTCAATGCATTCCCATGAATCAATTTAAAAAATACTAAAAAATGTCTCTAATCATTATCCATCAATAAAAATCAATAAATCAAGTCTTGCGTAGACTTAACTTTAAACTAAAAAATAAGCTTTCTTCTCAAATAAAAACTGAAATTCATTCATTTTTCGAATGCAATCTTGTATATCTTACTTATATCATTTCAAAGGGTGTTATTCTATTCTTCCAACGATTAATCAAGGGTTTTCCACTTAGGAGAATGAAATTAACGCTATTCCATTTATGGGTAGCGGGATCGGGTCGAAGAACTACGCAATCATCTGATTGAGTCAGGTAGAGCGCACAAATAACAAATCTAAAATCTAAATCAAAAAATCAAGATCAAGTGCATTTTTCTCTAAAAAATGTAAGACAATCTCTTTTGCACGCCCAGTGGGACCTGTCCTCCCTTCATCTTCTCGTCGGAAGAATAAGGATAACACCCATTCTTTAAAGTTATTGATTATCTCTTTGTTGTATTACAGCAGACTCAATGGAATCAAAAGTTTTCTTCGGCCCTCTGGTGGTCGAGAACCATGCTCGCTCTGGCTACTTGGCGGTACCTGTGGCATTCGGGAGCTTCCCTCCCGTTATTGGTTTCCGAATTTTCTCGGGGTGGTCTTCATGCAACCCGAGATTATATCTGATATACCTCAAGCGCAAGTAGTCAACTGTTGCACTATTCACAGTCATGCTGCATCATCTTCAAGACAATATCGGGGAAATATCCGAAAGGGTCAAAATCCCCAGCTCAAATCAAAGGCAGTCTCTGCACAATGGTCTAGGACCAAAAAATCAATTCTTGTTGGGAGCCTGCGGATCTTTCTAGACGGCAGCAAAGTTGATACTTCTAAAGACCGACTGGTTCCAAATATTCGGGTTCAAAACTCATTCCAAGTCTTTGAAGACATGGACAGAGAAAGAATGAAAAATGAAAGAAAAGAAAAAGAAAAAGCTAAGATTCAGATGTCTGAAAAGCAAGAAAGAAACTCCAAACCAACTTATTGTTATGGGACGAAATATTGTCAAGAGCCACCAGCAAAACAAATCTGGGTGCCCAAACATCAAGAAGATCAATATGTACAAGAAAAATCAAAGCCAGTCTTTCAGTCACAAAGGCGGTAAATATGGAAACCAATTCAAAGACAGCTGCCTCATGATGAGTTGCCAAAAAGAAAGAAGTCAAGGGAAAGATATGAAAATGAAAAGTCAAAAAAGCCTTCAAAAACATGTGTATTCCAAAGGCTGCAGCCGAAACCTCCTTCCGCAAGGAGATCAGCAGAATTCACCCAAGGAAGCCTGATGATTTATTCATGTCATACTATCAACAAGTATGGGGTACTCCCTGAAGATCCAGAAGAAATCAGAGATTTAGCCTCAAGGTCGGGTCTAGTTACCCGAAGAATGCAAGCGGCAGCGCTGGTTGCCCAAAATTTTCCTACCCTATTGGAAAACATTGATGAGGAAGTAGAGCTATCTGCAAATGTCATTGAAGCATCAAGAGAAGTTTTTTCTGCACCAGCAGAGCAGCAGCTTCCACAGCAAATCAATCAGCAAAAAGAAGCAGAACCAAGCATAACTCAGTTGTTATTGCGAGAAATTGAGTTGTTGAAAAAGCAATTGAAAGAAAAAGATGCCCAAATACAGGGGGCGGGATGGGCTGGTAAAGAAGGAGGTGCTTCAACTTCCTCTTATCCTCGGGTGGCTAACCCTCCAGTTCCACCTCCTCCGTCTCAAAATCTTCTAAATATATCCATGCAATCATCGAGGCTTGTGCCTATGAGTGAAACACCTGCATATATTCAAGTATCCAAT
Source organism: Zantedeschia hybrid cultivar (assembly GCA_030544215.1). Lineage (NCBI taxonomy): Eukaryota > Viridiplantae > Streptophyta > Magnoliopsida > Alismatales > Araceae > Zantedeschia > Zantedeschia hybrid cultivar. The sequence goes on from JARZZO010000009.1 coordinate 52,767,153, forward strand.
AGTCAAGCTGCTCCTGCAACAGTATTGCAAGACAATTTGATCTCAAATTTTTCACTTCAGGCCTCACAAGTTCAAGTAGTTAATTTCTTCCCAAATCCAGCAGATCCTGCTATGGCTCAAAGGCTAATGTTAGAACAGCTCATTGATATGAAGCTGGCAGAAAGAGTGGAAGGTACCTCCACAGTATATGATGTGTATAAAGTACCATATCCGATGCATCATGCTATGAAGAGGCTTCTGCTGGGAATGACCAAAGTGCCCAAGTTTGAAAAATTCAATGGCCAAGGAAACCCGAAAGAACACTTGGCATATTATAATGGGGCAATGGGAGACCTAGCTACTGATGAATCTTATATGCTGAAATTTTTTGGGTCTTCATTAACTGGACTCGCATTTGAATGGTATTCTTCTCTTCGGCCTGGTTCTGTTGCAGGGTGGGCCGACCTTCAGAAGCTATTTCAAGACAAATTTTATCTGGTGGAGAGAGAAATCACTCAGGCAGAGCTATATACTGTGAAACAAGAAAACAATGAAAATGCTTCTAAATTCATTTATAGGTGGAGAAATCTTAGCATGAAATGCAAAAGACCACCATGTCAAGAAGATGTAGTGGTGATATGCAAAAGTAATCTGAAAAATGAAGTCCTTGAAAGGCTACTAGCCATTGAAATCAAGCTTTTTGACAAATTGAATACTGTGGTATTAGAAGTTGAAAATTTTCTAAGCCGATCTATAAGTGAACCAAGCAACAACAAAGGAAAATTTAATAGATGAAATGCTCCACGTGAGTCAAATACAGTAGATTTATCTACATTCATCACGGAGCAACAAAAGAAAGGTCCAGTCACGCAAGCCGGAACCAGCAACAATAGAGAGAAAGAAGTCCGAGCCTTATCTTCTCTCAGAGACAGAATGAACAGGCCATACAGCTTCCCCAAAAACAAAACTCGTGTTCTATTTGAATGGGCACGAAAATACAATCAGATTGTGTTACCATAGTCGAAGAGGCCAAAAGATGCCAAAAGATCTAATGATCCAAATTATTGTCCATATCACCAAATCATAGGACATCCTATTGAAGAATGCTATGTGTTCAAAGATGCTGTTGAAAAATTAATTTAGAAAGGTGTCCTGAAGATGGGAGATCATCTTATCGATCCTCCGCAGCCTCATGCCTAGACAAAAGCAAATGTGACATCCGTAAATGTGCATCATATGGTTCCTATTTACCAGTCATTAAGCTCAGAAACTGCAGAAAGAAGTACACAAGCCACCTATGAGCAATTGGTACTTCAACCACTCCAAGCATCTCAGTGGCAAACAGTCAAAAAGAAGTCAAGATCTCATATCAAGCAAAAATCATCAAAAGTATATATTCATGGAGGTATTCCACGACGGCCAACATATGTTCAACCCATCCTTCCACCAAATTTGGATAATTTAATATCCAATATGTCTAAAATGGCTCTATCTGCGCCGGTCAAAGCTGCAACTTCAGGCAAAAAACAATGTGTGTCCTCCCCTCAACAGGAGACATCCCAATCAAGTTCAAGTTACCCTGCTCCAACAAGTAGTATATGGAAATGGATAGATCCTCATACTGTAAGGAGGGTTACCAATAGAAGAAGAAAAAGAGAAACACCAATACCAATTCTACCTAAGGGTAAAGATCTGCTGTCAAAATTGCAACAGCTAATAGACAGCCTGGATGAATATGAACAGCCTCAAAGGAAGCCAACAAAACTGAAACATTATATCCCATGGGAGAAAATCCAAAATATGACAATGAAGCAAATACATGAAGAAGCCCTATTCTGAGAACATGAAGTCAAAAAGCCAAAGACTGATGATAATCAGGAAAATGGGAAAGAAGAGCAGGAAGACATTTGCACTGTCATGTCTTGCAACACAATCTCAACAATAAATGAAAGAAAAGATGATGAGGAGGAAGAAATCTTCCTTGCTCCAAAAATGGAAGTGATGGAAAGCTCTACATCAACTCCAAATGAGCAACATGTCACCCGCTCTGGCAAAAAGTGGGGACGGAAGCCTCTATTGGCTACCACTCAAAAAATTATCCAGCTGCAGGGAGAAATACCATATGTCGTCCTAGAACCAGAATTCAGAGGAATGGAATCCATGCCTTTGTCAGAAAGAAATGTTCAAATCCTGCCTCCGCTCGGGCTGTATCCAGAAAATTCTGATCAAGAAAATGGGGTGTTACCCTCTTTATATGAATTTATGGCAGTTCAAAAGTCTGCAAAGAAAGGTATACAAGTCCAGCAACAGCTGTCTGAAGAACAAGACCCTCAAGTTGCCTCTCTAGAAGTTCATGGTAATGAAAAAAGCAGAAAAGAAAGTCATCGGCTTACTGAAAAGGTTGCCATCTAAATTTACTGTGTGAGAAGTTTTGTCACTCAGTGAGGAATTGCGAATGGCTCTCATTGCAGCTTTAAAACTCCTCAAATTTATGAAGCTCATGCAGCAAAAATTCAAGAAATACCCTATGAGTCATTCATGGCTTCCATCACCTTCACTGAAAATGATATGTTACTGTCTACAAATGACCACAACAGGCCACTCTACATGAGAGGAAAGATAAATGGACAATCTGTCAATAGAATTCTGGTTGATCAAGGCTCTGCTGGTCAGCATCATGCCTCTCAGAACTTTCCAAAAATTTCATTTTCATATGCACCTAAGAAGAGTGCAAGATTTCAAAATAGTTGGATTCAAGCAGAAGTCAGAAACACCAATTGGGGCAGCAGAATTTGAAATGGTCGTCAGTGACTTTCACTTCACAGTCTTCTTCCATATCATAAATTATGATACCACATACAAAGTTTTGCTTGGGCGGCCATGGATACATCAATACTTTGTGGTGCCCTCCTCATTGCATCAATGCATCAAATTTTCCTGGGAAGGACAAATACAGCGGGTCTTCGCTGATCTCGAACCTTACGAGGTTCATGAATGCCATCTTATGGATGCCAATCTCTATATACCCCCACCCCTGGAAGAAAAAGAAGAAACAAAAAAGCCTGATACCAGTCGGAGCAAGGAATGGTTTCCACCTCCACCAGATATTAGCTCTCTCAGTCTTGAAGACAAAGAAGCTACAATTATGAAAAGTCTTTCAGCAAAGACAACCAAACAACAAGATGTACTCTCTATAAAAGTCATTGTCCCAGTCGGACTAATACATCCTATTGAAGAGTATGAATGTCATCTCGTAGAGCCTTTGAAAAAATTTGTGGTTCCTCACGAAGATGGACATAAAACAGTCTTTTGTAGAGCTGATGAGCAGTCGGCTACTGAAGACAAAGATTGCCATATACCTGATATAGAAGAAGAATTATGGGTTGACATCATGGGTCTCCCAGACATGACAAAGCATACTGAGGAATTAGATAAGGCTCAGTCAATTTCATTATATCAAACAAAAAAGGAATGGAGCGGGTTCCAATAGCTATGGTACCCTCCTAACATGTCCAAAGCATTGATGCAACATACACAACATCCAAGCGTGGGATATACCTTGCCGGAAGAAGAAACTCCTGAATTATCAGTAAATATGACATCTATTTTGCCAGAAATATCAGAAATTGCACAAGCAATATATGATGACTAGGATGAAGAGCAGCCCACGGGTCAATCTATTCAAGAAAGCCAGCCAGAAGCTGATCAATCTCCTATTCCGGCATGTCAATGCTGGAAACATCTTGAAGAAGAAGACATCCAAGTCGTAGAAGTCAAGGAAAATGATATCCCAAGTTCCGATATGGTTCAGAATATACCAGAAGAACAAGAAAATCCATCTATTACCCCCAAACCTCATGTTAACATAGGTCAAAGAGAAGATGAGCTCACTCAGATTATAGAAAATCAACAGGCAGATCCTGCCCCAAATATTTTCACAGCAAATCAATCCAATGAAATTGACCAAGAAGTCAACAAATTGAAGCAGAAATAGAAGAAGAAATAAATGAACAAGATCTAATGGAGCTCCAGCCAGCACCTCCAGAACTTGAAGATGGAGGATAAGCCACAGTTGATGAACTCCTTGAAATCAATTTGGGCTCTGAAGAAGACCCAAAACCAACATATATAAGTACATTGCTCAGTCAAGAACAACAGCAAGCATATATTTCGCTTCTGAAGGAATTCCGAGATTGTTTTGCCTGGTCCTATAAAGAAATGCCTGGGTTAGATCCAGAAGTAGCTCAACATGAGCTGGCCATTGATCCAGCCATCGAGCCAATCAAACAAGCTCCAAGAAGAATGAGGCCAGAGCTGATAAACAAAATCAATGCTGAAGTCGACAAGTTAATTGATGTTCTCTTCATACAAGAAAATCAATATACAACATGGCTAGCAAATATTGCTCGAGTCAAAAAGAAGAATGGAAAGATCAGAATCTGTGTAGACTTCAGAGATCTAAATAAGGCATGCCCAAAGGATGACTTCCCAGTGCCTGTTATCGAAATCATGGTCGATGCTACCACAGGACATGAAGCTTTGTCTTTTATGGATGGATCATCAGGATATAATCAAATATAGATGGCTGAGAAGGATAAGATCCATATTGCCTTCAGAACTCCTAAAGGAATCTTCCACTACAAAAGAATGCCCTTCGGCCCCAAAAACGCTGGTGCAACATACCAAAGAGCAATGACCAAGATATTTGATGAATTCCTTCATCAACAAGTTGAATGTTATATTGATGACCTAGTTGTCAAAACTAAGAAAAAGGAAGATCATATGCAAGATCTCCGCACCATATTTGAAAGGCTGAGGTAATACAGCTTGAAAATGAACCCCATGAAGTGCGCCTTCGAGGTTTCAAGTGGCGAATTTCTGGTCTTTATTGTCAGATACAGGGGCATTGAAATAGACCTAGTCAAAATCAAAGCTATCCAAGAACTTCCACCTCCGAAGAATCTCAAAGAGCTGCAGTCCCTTCAAGGACGGCTTGCATACATTCGAAGGTTCATATCCAACCTAGTTGGACGGTGTGAACCCTTCTCTAAATTAATGAAGAAAGATGCCCCATTCATATGGGATGATGAATGTCAAAATGCGCTTGAGAAAATCAAGCGATACCTTGCATCGCCACCTGTACTGGGGGCACCTATCAAAGGACAGTCATTAATCATATATATCACTGCTCAGGAGACTTCTTTAGGGGCAATGCTGGCACAAGACAATGAAGAAGGCAAAGAGCAAGCACTATATTACTTAAGCAGAAGGCTGATCAGGGCTGAACTCTGGTACTTACCTATCGAAAAGATATGTTTGGCCCTAGTCTTTGCAGCTAAAATACTTAGGCACTATATGCTATCACATGAAATCCAGCTCATCTCTAGGGCTGATCCTCTCAAATATATCTTCAATCGACCAGCCTTGAAAGGTCGTTTGGGCAAATGGGTAGTCCTCCTCATGGAGTTTGACATCAAATATGTTCCTCAAAAAGCCATCAAAGGTCAAGCCATTGCAGACTTCTTTGCAGCACATCCAGTGCCAGAAGATTCACCGTTGGTCACCGACTTGCCAGATGAAGAAATATTAGAAGCCAACCCTACAGAACAAAAGATATGGCAGCTATATTTTGACGGGGCCTCCCGTTCAGCAATTGCACAAGATGGTACATTCACTACAAAGGCCGGGGCAGGCATTGTCCTGATATCTCCAAAAGGCGAGGTTCTGCATACCTCGTGTTCCTTAACTAAGCCATGCACCAACACTGAAGCTGAATATGAAGGTTTGATAGTTGGCCTGGAAGTTGCTCTGGAAATGGGCATTTAAATGATTCAAGTCCATGGAGACTCAATGTTGATTATATATCAAGTCCAAGGAATATATGATGTCAAAAAGCCCGAGTTGATTCCTTATCACAAAAGGGCCCTCAAGCTAATACAAAGATTCTATTTCTTTGAAATCAACCATATCAACCGCAGTGCAAATGCTCAAGCTGATGCTCTGGTTAAATTAGCAACTTCTCTGGCTCTGCCGCCAGAAGGGTTGTAAGGACTGAGGTTTCGGGTTCAGTATTCGAGTCGGGTTCGGGCCGGATCCCCTGGTTTCGACCCTGAGGGGTCTTGAGATTTCTGACTGAATGACGTCAGCACTGCTCGACGTCTTTCAAAAGACGTCTGTCTGTGTAGACGCCATTTAAGTCTGCTTTCTGTTGTGCCACGTATGCGCCACGTGGGCGGGTTTCGGGCCGCGAGAGTACGGCCCCTGTCGTGTTGTCTGAACGGCGTCCACGATGGTCGACGCGATTTAGACTGCGACCCCTGCGATGTCAATGTACGGCGCCAGAGCGTTGTCAGTACAGCCTGTCCTGTCGTCTGAACGGCTTCCGTGGTGAGCGACGCGTTTCAGAGTGCTATCAGTACGGCCCGTCCTGTCAGACTGATTGGCGTCTGTCTCGATCGACGCGTTTTAGCCAGATTCAGATTGACCCCGCGAGCCTCCCCTTCTTTCTCTCATTCTTCGCCTCCACTCTCTCTCTCTTCGCCCTCTCTGCCCTCTCTGCCCTCCTTTCTCCCTTCCCTTCCTCTTCTTCCTCTTCCATCACTCCAATACCTCCTTACCTCTCACCTCTACCTCCACCACTTCCTTCGCGGCGTTCCATTCTCCGGACGGCGGCCGACGTCCCGGCGGAGTGGCGGCGTCCTCGAGGGTACCGGCGGCGGTCTGTGGTGCAGCGGGTCGGCGGCACAGAGCTTAGATGAGTTCAAGAACCGGTAGGGGGACAAACCTTGCATGGACTGTAGTTGTCTTGCTCGTGATTTCCTTGGCGTGGCATGATGTGTTTTTGGGTTAGAATGAGCATGTTTAGGGGGTTTTCTCGTGGGAATGGCCGTGTTCAGGATTGTGGAATTGTAGCATGCTTATGGTAGTTGATTTCCCTTTCCTCCCCCTTCTGTTTTGGGCGTTTTCGAGGTGTTTGGGGTTAAAGGAGGAACCCTCGGATCGAACCAGAGAACCAAGTTTCTGGCGCTAAACGGCGTCGTGCCTGGTCGACGCCTTTTAGAAGGACGTCAGGGCAGTACGACGCCCTTTTAGGGCAGAAACCTCCCTGTTCGAGGTTTCGCCGCACGGGGTTCTGGCGCTAAGAGACGTCATGTATGGACGACGCCTTTTAGAAGGACGTCGGACCATCATGATGCCTTTTAGGCAGGAAATCACCCCGACTGAGGCTTCTGCAAATCTGAAATTCTGGGGTGAATGGCGTCTGTGGACTCTGACGCATTTTAAAGGGCGGCTTCCCATGTCGACGTGGTTTAAGCAATAATCTGGTTTTAATGAACCTGTTTTAGGGGCTTGAATGGCGTCGACCTCGGTCGACGCGATTCAAGACAGAACTGCTTAACTCCTGTTATTTAACACATGTTTCACGATTGGATGGTTCGAATGCATACTTTAAGTTGTACACTGAGACTGAGAACTTCTGCGTGAGTGGAATTACATCATGTATGTGTGTGTGTTTATGCGGATATGGAATTGGAACTACTGTGGTTTACGTTTGTCACCTTGGGCCGATGGGGAAGGGCCATGGTGTCTGTGGGGCATTGTTGTCGTATCGGTGGGGGAGTGGTACATGTTGTGTTTTACCTTTGGCTGAGGGAAGCAGAACCACCTTAAGCCTGTCGGGCCGGAGTAGCCGGTGCGCTATTCGAGGGGTTGCTGTTTGGTCTCAGCGGGTCGGGGTTTCCCTGTTTGTCGTGGCAGCTTTCGGCGCGTTTCTTGCTGTGGAGCTGGTTGTGGTACTGTTGGAGTTGTTTTACCCCTTTATCCACTGGGCCTGATGTGACCTTTGATCAAGGTTACGAGTGGTACCCTTCGCCCTTTGGCCTGACGCAGCCCGGGAGGTTAGGGTTGTGGGTAGTTCCTGTAGCTTCGGCTTGACGGGGGTTCGCCGGTCCCCAGGGCCCTCCTGAAGCGCCGAGGCCTGGCGTGGAGGAAATCCGGTCGGTAGGACAGTAGTCTAGACTGCTTGTGTGCATACGTAGCTGGGCAGTGGTGGTTCACTGGTCCCAGCTAGTCCTAGTTTGACTCACTGCCTCACCCTACGGTGCCCCGGAACACTGTAGGGGTGGACAGGCGTGAGTAGTGGTGGTTGTGTTGTGAGGCGACGTTTGACTTCGATCGACGGTGTGGTTCGGTCGCTTTGTGGACTTTGGCTGTGAGACGTGACTTTGTGTTGGGTTTCTCGGGTTGCTTAGAACTGTTCCTGCTACACTGCTTATACGTATGTTTCATATCAGATTTGGGTGCTATGTTTGCTGCTTTACTTAATTGCCATATATCCGTATTGTTGCACTTGTGGGTGTGTGAGTGGGAGGCAGGGGATCGGATGATCCCTACTGTGCCCAATTCTGGTGTGGCTCACTCCCTGCGGTTTCAGGTGTGGACCTCGTGGCGTGTGGCAGCGTGTGGTGTCTTCTTGGTGTGCGGACCAGCAGCTGTCTCAGTTCCGGGGTATGCCCCGATGTTGTTGTACTTTACTTCTGCCTGTACTTATTTAATTGTTGGACCATGTAATTATTGTTGAACTGTATACGGACATGGTTATCTTCCTTCCTGCGCACTTGTTATATCTTTGTAGTCCGTGTGATTGTTATATTTAGCCTTGTTTAGCGCTTACTCCTCCAGATGTGTTGTGTGAGATCCGGGTGTGAACCCGCAGTTAATGGGCCGACATCCATTTAGTGATCGGGTCTCCGGCCATAGGATGGCGGGTCGTTACAGATGGTATCAGAGCTCAATCTGGTCGAGTATGCGGTAAACTGGGTTAGATATTATAGTCTAACAATAAGTATGAGTCTGTACAGGCGATGGCTGCTGGTGTAGATTGGTAGGTTTTGACGTGTTTTGGTTCAATTTTTGTGTCAGTGGGGTAGTGATGGCACCGAAGAGTAGAGTTCCGTTGGCTCGTGGTTCAAGAGCAGATGATGGTGGTTCGAGGGCAGAAGGACATAATGTGGATCGTTTCATGGAAGCTATGATTGGGGCTATGTCTAGATACCAGCAGGGAGATGGAAGTGAGTGGTCCAATTCCCGAGGTGGCCAGTCTATGGTGATGGAGCGGTTCTTGAAGTTGAAGCCCCCTTCTTTCACGGGTCAACCTGTTCCAGACGCGGCAGCTCATTGGATTAAGGAGGTAGAGAAGGCATTTGATGTTCTTGAATGTGCTGAAAATGACAAGACCTTGTTGGCAACCTACTTGCTGAAGGACGATGCTTATGATTGGTGGGTTACCATCAAGGGGTTGATGTTTCCAGATAGGTCCTTGAGAGAGATTCCTTGGGAAGGCTTTGTGAGAGAGTTTAGTGGACAGTACTTTCCGAGGCACGTTCGTAGGGCCAAGGAAATGGAGTTTATGGAATTGGTGTAGGATGGTATGTCAGTTCTGGAATATCAGATGAAATTTGTAGCTCTGGGAAGATTTGCTCCACACATATCTGAGCATGAGGATCTTAGGACAAAAAAATTTGTGGATGGACTTTGGCATGATCTGAGGGAATTCGTGGCAGCTCATTGCTGTAAGGATCTGGCGTCAGCAGTTCGGTGCGCGGCAACGGTGGAGATTCAATTCCAACAAATGGTGAAGGAGTCAGAGCAATCAGCACAAGGGAAGCAGCAGGACAAGGATAGATCAGCGGTCTTTTCGTCAGGCGGTTCGAGTTCCTTTGAGCTCGAGTTCCAAGAGGTACCTTGTAATGAGGATGAAGATGGTTCGGTTCAGCAGATGCAAACGAAGGTCAGCTGGCAACAGGAAGCGAGGCGGGACGCTGCGGATCGTTGTCTCCGTTGTGGCAGGTTTCATGGCAATCGGATATGCCCATTGATCACGGGTAGCTGTTTTGGCTGTGGTAGGAAGGGACATCTCGCGAGGAACTGTCCCCAGAAGAATAAGACAGGTCAGGAGCCGAGTGGTCAGTAGGAGCCCGGGACGTTGAGTGGTGTTGCATCTCTTGGTGGAGGTTCGAGATATCAGGCTAGAGGAGCGCTTTTGTCTTGTCTCATTCGGAGGTGATTGTGAACTCTTGTGGCACTTTTATGTATTTGGTTTGGTGGAGAATCAGTTTTGTAATATGTGCCTTGCTAATGTGTGGTTATTTTGATCTATCAGCTTTTTGTCATAGTCGAGAATCTTGGTTAGCTTGGTGTGAATTTCTTTGGCTAGTTACGTGGAGCCCAGTGGGTCTGAGTGGTGAGAATGATTGTTGTGATCTGTGTTGCCAACATGTGATGGATAGCCGAGATTATCGTGAGCGGTTGCAAATTTCGAGGACGAAATTCTTTTAAGGGGGGGAGAATGTAAGGACTGAGGTTTCGGGTTCAATATTCGGGTCAGGTTCGGGACGGATCCCCTGGTTTCGACCCTGAGGGGTCTTGAGATTTCTGACTGAATGACGTCAGCACTGCTCGACGTCTTTCAAAAGATGTCTGTCTGTGTAGACGCCACTTAAGTCTGCTTTCTGTTGTGCCACGTGTGCGCCACGTGGGCGGGTTTCGGGCCGCGAGAGTACGGCCCCTGTCGTGTTGTCTGAACGGCGTCCACGATGGTCGACGCGATTTAGACTGCGACCCCTGCGATGTCAGTGTACGGCGCCAGAGCGTTGTCAGTACGGCCTGTCCTGTCGTCTGAACGGCGTCCGTGGTGAGCGACGCGTTTCAGAGTGCTGTCAGTACGGCCCGTCCTGTCAGATTGATTGGCGTCTGTCTCGATCGACGCGTTTTAGCCAGATTCATATTGACCCCGCGAGCCTCCCCTTCTTTCTCTCATTCTTCGCCTCCACTCTCTCTCTCTTCGCCCTCTCCACCCTCTCCGCCCTCCTTTCTCCCTTCCCTTCCTCTTCTTCCTCTTCCATCACTCCAATACCTCCTTACCTCTCACCTCTACCTCCACCACTTCCTTTGCGGCGTTCCATTCTCCGGACGGCGGCCGACGTCCCGGCTGAGTGGCGGCGTCCTCGAGGGTACCGGCGGCGATCTGCGGTGCGGCGGGTCGGCGGCACGGAGCTTGGAGGAGTTCAAGAACCGGTAGGGGGACGAACCTTGCATGGACTGTGGTTGTCTTGCTCGTGATTTCCTTGGCGTGGCATGATGTGTTTTTGGGTTAGAATGAGCATGTTTAGGGGGTTTTCTCGTGGGAATGGCCGTGTTAAGGATTGTGGAATTGTAGCATGCTTGTGGTAGTTGAATTCCCTTTCCTCCCCCTTCTGTTTTGGGCATTTTCGGGGTGTTTGGGGTTAAAAGAGGAACCCTCGGATCGAACCATAGAACCAGGTTTCTGGCGCTAAACGGCATCGTGCCTGGTCGACGCCTTTTAGAAGGACGTCAGGGCAGTACGACGCCCTTTTAAGGCAGAAACCTCCCTGTTCGAGGTTTCGCCGCACGGGGTTCTGGCGCTAAGAGACGTCATGTATGGACGACGCCTTTTAGATGGACGTCGGACCATCATGACGCCTTTTAGGCAGGAAATAACCCCGACTGAGGCTTCTGCAAATCTGAAATTCTGGGGTGAATGGCGTATGTGGACTCTGATGCGTTTTAAAGGGCGGCTTCCCATGTCGACGTGGTTTAAGGAATAATCTGGTTTTAATGAACCTGTTTTAGGGGCTTGAATGGCGTCGACCTCGGTCGACGCGATTCAAGACAGAACTGCTTAACTCCTGTTATTTAACACATGTTTCACGATTGGATGGTTCGAATGCATGCATTAAGTTGTACACTGAGACTGATTACTTCTACGCGAGTGGAATTACATCATGTATGTGTGTGTGTTTATGCGGATATGGAATTGGAACTACTGTGGTTTACGTTTGTCACCTTGGGCCGATGGGGAAGGGCCATGGTGTCTGTGGGGCATTGTTGTCGTACCGGTGGGGGAGTGGTACATGTTGTGTTTTACCTTTGGCTGAGGGAAGCATAACCACCTTGAGCCCGTCGGGCCGGAGTAGCCGGTGCGCTATCCGAGGGGTTGCTGTTTGGTTTCAGCGGGTCGGGGTTTCCCTGTTTGTCGTGGCAGCTTCCGGCGCGTTTCTTGCTGTGGAGCTGGTTGTGGTACTGTTGGAGTTGTTTTATCCCTTTAGCCACTGGACCTGATGTGACCTTTGATCAAGGTTACGAGTGGTACCCTTCGCCCTTTGGCCTGACGCAGCCCGGGAGGTTAGGGTTGTGGGTAGTTCCTGTAGCTTTGGCTTAACGGGGGTTCGCCGGTCCCCAGGGCCCTCCTGAAGCGCCGAGGCCTGGCGTGGAGGAAATCCGGTCGGTAGGACAGTAGTCTAGACTGCTTGTGTGCACACGTAGCTGGGCAGTAGTGGTTCACTGGTCCCAGCTAGTCCTAGTTTGACTCACTGCCTCACCCTACGGTGCCCCGGAACACTGTAGGGGTGGACAGGCGTGAGTAGTGGTGGTTGTGTTGTGAGGCGACGTTTGACTTCGATTGACGATGTGGTTCGGTCGCTTTGTGGACTTTGGCTGTGAGACGTGACTTTGTGTTGGGTTCCTCGAGTTGCTTAGAACTGTTCCTGCTACACTGCTTATGCGTATGTTTCATATCGGATTTGGGTGCAATGTTTACTGCTTTACTTAATTGCCATATATCCGTATTGTTGCACTTATGGGTGTGTGAGTGGGAGGCAGGGGATCAGATGATCCCTACTGAGCCCAATTCTGGTGTGGCTCACTCCCTGCGGTTTCAGGTGTGGACCTCGTGGCGTGTGGCAGCGTGTGGTGTCTTCTTGGTGTGCGGACCAGCAGCTGTCTCAGTTCCGGGGTATGCCCCGATGTTGTTGTACTTTACTTCTGCCTGTACTTATTTAATTGTTGGACCATGTAATTATTGTTGGACTGTATACGGACATTGTTATCTTCCTTCCTGCGCACTTGTTATATCTTTGTAGTCCGTGTGATTGTTATATTTAGCCTTGTTTAGCGCTTACTACTCCAGATGTGTTGTGTGAGATCCGGGTGTGAACCCGCAGTTAATGGGCCGACATCCATTTAGTGATCGGGTCTCCGGTCATAGGATGGCGGGTCGTTACAAGGGTCCCTTGAAATATGGGTCAAGAACAGAAGATTGTTACCAACTGTGGTGGGAGAAGAAACAGAAATGCAAACAGAAGTATGTGCAGTGGAAGAAGCCGATAAGCCTGCTTGGAGGGAAATGCTTCTCGACTGGTTCAAGCATAAAATATTGCCAAGCACCCGAATCAAGCGTGCTAAACTTATCCGTATTAAGGACTCATATGAATACAAAGGAGACACTCTCCTTCAAGTGACATATGATGGCAAAAGAAAGGTTCTCCTCAGATGCCTGTCATCAAAAGAGATAGCTGAAGCCTTGAGGGAAATACATGCCGGGGTCTGTGGTGCTCACCAGTCTGGCCCCATGATGATAAATCAACTCAAACAATTGGGATACTACTGGCCCACAATGTTCGATGATTGTGCACAATATCCCAAATCATGTCACAAATGCCAGGAACATAGCCCAATTCCAAGAAAATCCCCGGTGCCCTTGCACCCTACAGCACCATCATGGCCTTTTGCCGAATGGGGCATGGACGTTGTCGGTCTATTCATACCCTCCTCAAGAGGTGCTAAATATATTCTGGCCGCCATGGATTATTTTTCCAGATGGGCCGAAGCAGTAGCATTAAAAGAAGTCACCGGGGCAGCCGTTGAAAGGTTCCTCCGCCAAAATATGTTGTTCCGATATGGTGCACCCAGTCGGATCATCTCAGATAATGGAACGTGCTTCCGAAATCAAATCATATACAAGTTAGCTGCGAAATTCAAAATTGATTGGAGGACCTCTACAGTCTACAATCCACAAGTCAATGGGTTAGCAGAAGCCTTTAACAAGACTCTATGCAACCTTCTAGCAAAGACAGTCAATTCAACTAAGAAAGACTGGGAAGAAAGAATGTATGAAGCATTATGGGCTTACAGAACTATATACAAAACTCCAATAGGTTGTTCTCCCTATTCCTTAGTATATGGGTCAGAGGCAGTCGTACTAATTGAATTGGAAGTCCCCTCTTTGCGCATTGCCTTAGAGCAGGGGCTTATCAAAGGAAATCAATCAAATGCAGAAAGGCGACTCAAGGAGTTATTAGCCTTGGAAGGCGACAGACTTCGAGCCCAACAAAATATCCAGATATATCAAGCTCGCATGGCTCGAGCATTTGATAGACTAGTCAAAGAAAGAGCCTTCAAGAAAGGAGACCTAGTTATGGTCAAAAGAAGAGAAGTCATGGCGTCAAATCCAAAAGTGAAGTTGACCAGTAATTGGATCGGCTCCTATGTCGTCAAAATTGTTTATGAAGGAGGAGCATATACCCTCACCAATCATAAGGGAGAAGTATAGTTTCCTCCCTTAAATGGCAAACATATGAAGCGCTATTATGCGCCACCTCCGTACTTTCCAAGCGGAGATTGAAAAAATATATGAAGTGCTGTCTACGGTGTGAATATGATCACCATGAAGACAGTCAAAAGAAATCATCCAGTTCTCGAGATGTATTCCCCCAAGACTATAAATCTTAAATGGCACGGTAAAATTAACCTGTCTATATGAGCTAAGGACATTGAAGAGGCTCCAAAAGGCTTTACGAAGCCACCCCAAAGCACCTCATGGGTTGCCAATGACGAAAAGCCATTGAAAAAGAAAGAAAAAAAAAGTTGGCACGACTATCCCGCTAGTCGGGCAATGGTGCTGAGGCAAACCTGGTGCGGAGGGAGTATAAATCATTTCCCGCTTCCCGTTTTATAACCGGTCGAAGTTTTCAATCAAATTAATCCGAATTGATGATGTCTTCCGATTCTGAAATTGTTTGATATAAACATGCATATGTCTTGCAACCTTGTCTCTTCAATGAACAGAGGGCAAGAAGCTACAAAGAAACAGAGAAGATGGACTGAGTCCTACTGGACCTTGCCATTCAAGTACAAATTCAAACCCAAGCTCAAATGCAAGTACAAATTCAAATACAAGCTTAAAGTCAAGTAGGGACTGGCCTGGGTCAGCAAGGCTCCACCACTCAAGTTCAAAGCTCCAGTTCAAATTCGAGCATAAAATCAAATTCAGAATTCAAGTTCAAAGTTCAAAAACCAAAGCTTCAGCGTAAAAGCAAATTCAAATTCGAATTCAAATCCAGAGCTCCGCCTGAAAGGCAAGCTGAAGTTCAAAGGCAAATTGGCTTGAGTCAACAAGACTCGCTGCTTAAATTGAAGCTCAAGTTAAAAATTCAAGTTTAAATCCAAGCCCATGTTCAAATCGGCTTGAGTCAACAAGACCCGCCGCCTAAATTCAAGACCAAATTCAAGTTCAAAATTCAAAGCTCCAGATCAAGCTTGAGCTCGAAATGCAAGTTTAAGTGCAAGTTCAAAGCCCCAGGCAAAGAGTAAGCACAAATTCAAGTATAAGACAGCCTGGGTCAATGGGACCCGTTGCTTAAATTCAAGATCAAAATCCAAGTTTCAAGTAAACTTGAAAGCAAGAAGATGGCCCGGTTTCATTTGATTCCGTTATCCAAGGTCAAAACTGTAGGCACCCGGAACGTCCCCCGCCGCTGCTGCGGGCTTCGGGCGAGGGCTTCTCCGTTCGTCTTAGCACTGCAGTGATTTGGAAGGGTTAGAAATTAAGAGGTGTGATCGCCAGGAGCATTACCTTACGGTCCCTGTGCTCCGCAGGATAGTGAGAGTGATCGCGTTCTGAGGGAGCAGGGGACGGCGGTTTCCCCTTCTCTTCCTCCGGCCGGCTAGAGGAGGAGAGATCGGCAGTCTGCACGCAGAAATGCGGTAAGGGTCCCTGAAAGGAAAAGACAAGACAAGAGAAGAAAATAACCCGGTTAGAACTGTGATATGTAGAATCTACCCATGAAAATATAAAAATTAACTAGAATTTGAGGGAGACGCACCAGATGGGTGTTTGGGGAGGGAAGGTGACCATATGTTATGGCCACCCACCTCCCGTTTTTTGTTTAAAACTTCTGGGAGAGTAAGGGTTGCTAGGTTATCCTAACATGCATGCATGCAGATGGGGGGTGCTCGGGTGTGAAAAGTGAAGTGATGTGTTAAAAGAGGAAAAGAGTGAGAGAAGGAAATGTTACGGAATGGATGGAGAGTAGGAATGCAATGAAGTGGAAATGAGAAAAGTAAAGAGAGGGTTAAGAAGACAAGCCCATTTGGAGTGCGAAGGATTCCTCCAGCTTATCTCGCTTGAAATTCCTCCTGAAGCTCTCTAACTCCTTGCCCGCTCGACTCCTCAAAGCCAACCCACTTGCCAACTTCCAAAACCAAAAAAAAACCCCTCTGCTCGAGGGGACATGGGGGGTTTAAATAGGTGAAGGGAAAATAGGAGAAAATAGGGGTCTAAATCCCCGTAAATCATCATAGAGCCAATGGGAAGTGGTCAAGGATCGGAGGTGGTGCGCGCGGCAGCCGCCGGAGTGGGGGATGATCGGAGTAGTGGAGGTGAGGGTGGCGGGTAGAGGAGATCGTGGGAAGACGAGGTCAAGGTGGGAGTTAGGGGAGTGGGCGGCCAGCCAACTTGCCTTCCAATCCCGTGGAAGGCCAGGTAGCTGGCCTTCCACGAAGAGGTGGAAGGCGACCCGGTTGGCCTTCGAAGGGTGGTGGAAGGCGAGGGGTGGCCTTCGAAGGATGGTGGAAGGAAAGGGGTGGCCTTCGAAGGGTGGTGGAAGGCGGGCTGGCTGGCCTTCGAAGGATGGTGGAAGGCGGGTTGGCTGGCCTTCGAAGGATGGTGGAAGGCGGGCCGGTTGGCCTTCCACGAAAAGGTGGCTAGAGTCGGGATTGGTTAATGGGTAGTGTAAGAAAATCTGATGGGCTAAATGAAATGGATGAGGTGATGGGCTAATGATGGATGGGGTTCATGACCAAAGGGGGGTCCAAAATCGGTGTCTACAAAAACAAAGAAGATGGTCCGGGTTTATTCAAACCCTCCATTCAAGTTCAAATTCAAGTTTAAATCGGCCAGGGTCAATAGGACTCGCCGATTAAATTCAAAGCTCATGTTCAAATTCGAGCTCAAATTCAAGCTTAAACTCAAATTTAAAAATCAAGTTCAAGCTCCAAACCAAGCTTAAATCCAAGTATGAAGCAGACTAGATCAACAGGATCCGCTGCTTAACTCCAAGTTCAAGCTCAAATTCAAGTTTAAGTGCAAGATCAAATATCTAAAGCTCCAGTTCAAGCTCGAGCTCAAGTGTTAACATTCAAAGCTCAAATTCAAATCAGCTTGGGTCAACAGGACCCGCTGCTTAAGTTCAAGCTCAAATTCGAGTTCAAAATCCAAGAGTAAAGCAAAGTTGAAAGCAAGAAAATGGCCTGGATTCATTCGATCCCGCCATTCAAAGTACAAATTCAAAGCTCCAATTGAAGTTCAAATGCACAAAACCAAGCCTAAATCCAGGCTCAAGTCCAAATGCAAATCGGCCCAAGTCAGCAAGACTCTGCCGCTCAAGTTCAAAATCAAATCCAAATGCAAATTGGCATATGTCCTATTGGATTCCGCCATCCAAGCATAAAACAAGAAAGATGGCCTGGGCTCATTCGACCCCGCCATTCAAGCTCAAATTCAAATTGGCCTGAGTCAACAAGACCCGCCGCACAAATCCAAGCTTAAATTCAAGTTCAAGATTCAAATACAAGCCGACGTGGGTCCTACTAGACTCTACTGCCCAAGTTCAAAGCAAGTTCGAAACAAAGAAGGTGGCATGGTGCATTCAGCACCGCCACTCAATTTTAAGCCCAAGGTCAAATCCAAGTGCAAGCGAATTCAAATCAAAGCAAAGTAAGTCGACCGGGGTCTTCAACGACTACGTATCACCAGTGGCTGGCCCGGGTCCCTCGTGACTCCGTCATCCCCGAAAGACCGGGTCTCCGAGAGGGGTACTCCGTAAACAATCAAGCAAATTCAAATCAAAGCAAAGTAAGTCGACCGGGGTCTTCAACGACTACGTCGCACCGGCAGATGGCCTGAGTCCCTCATGACTCCGCCATCCCCGAAATTACTGGGTCTCTGAGAAGAGTACTCCGTACTCCCTATCTACCTCAGCTACAAACCTATGAGTCTGCTGTGGTAGTTAGGGTTCATCCATTCAAAATCATCCCTAGTTATCATGACCAAAAGCCTTTAAGCCCGTCATTGATAATTAGGGTCCTCATGACCTAGGTATCTAGGTTTGCATCATTCAAACACCCCTATCTACTTCGGGCTACAAACCTATGAGTCTGCTTGAAGTATTCTGGGTTCATGCATTTCAAATCATAGCTATGTTACCACGACCAAAAACCTATGAGTCCGTCGTTGGTACTTAGGATTTGCAAGGTGTAGACCCTTCCGGTCTATTGCCACCCTGCATAGTGGTTAAGATCCTTACGATCTTTGCCACCCCAATAAAGGTTCAGACCCTTACGGTTTGTGCCATTTTCAATAAACAAGTGATTGAGGTATTCATTGCCCCTCTCACTCTGTCCTTCCTTTTTAAGCTTCAATAATCCCCATAACATTGTTAGTTATGGAAGCCAATAAACATTGTTAAGTCATCTTCATTTGAAATCTTTTCCTTTCAGCTTTGCAGTTACCATGGATGCATACTTCACTCTACTTCATTTACAACAAGGGGAGAGAGAGAGGGATATAAAAAAAAAATGAGAGAAAAGTCAAAAGGGGCTTAAAAATAAAGATGCCTCGCCGAACTTGATCGTATCTTCTACGGTCAAGGGAAACAAGGGCTATATACCTGGCTGTGGTGAAAACCCGAAAGGGCGCCGCAGGTAAAATCGGGAACCCCGCCGTGTGAAAACCCGAAAGGGCGCACGGGCAAAAGCTAGAGGGGGCCGACTCCGGTGAAAACCCGAAAGGGCACTTGCGTTGGTAAAGTGAATATTAAAAAAAAAAAAAAAAGAGAAAAGGAAATTCAAGCATGTCATTCATTAAAAGGAGGATATGATACAAAATTCTCTTTATATATGCCAACAGTTACAAGAATGACTTCCATCCCAATCTACATGGAAAAGCAAAAAGAAAATACCCTTCCCAATTATAAAGTTCAGTTATAAACAACATCATGGATCCTCAAGTAACATGGACAGCAATGGAAGTCCTTCTCAAACTTGAGTATGTAACTCAAAAAGAGCTTCCTCTTCAGTCTGAACCTCATAGTCAAGCAGTCGAAAATCAATGGTTCTTCTCTGAAGCTCCATTTACATGGAGAAAGAAATAGCCCATGCCGCCTCTGCTTCGAGTCTGGGATACCTCTATCATATCCCCACTTGGCAAGAATAAATGAAGGTGATAGGGTCAGAATGTCGTCCTGAGGACGCATGATATTAGTCCTACTGGACATGAGCATGTCTCTAGCATAACCCAGCTTGAACAAAGAGTCGTCACGGGTTACAGTTCCCCTCAGGTTGTCTCGAAATTTCAAAATGGCATCCTCAGCATAGAAAGCCCTCCTTTCAGAACGCACTCCATTGACCTTCAAGTCAAGCAAGAAGTTGTACAAATGTTGATCGCTGGGAAAGTGAACTGGATAATCTTTGTCCCGTCTATATTTATAGAATCCTTCCGAAAAGACAAGTCTGCTCTCATCAACCTTGCCATCTGATTCATCGGCAAAGGGATGGTCCAAGATAGAAACCTCAAAAAATTGTTGTAGTTCATTGTCCTCATCTATGCCTGCTGCAGGTGTCAAGTAAAAGGGACTTATCACAGGCCCACTCTCTTCAGCCATTGTAGGAATCTGTTCAGAAGACCCTCTCGGAGAAACTGGCACATCTTCGGAGACAGCCTCGGGCATCACAGCTTTGTCTTTCCTTCGAGAAGCCATTATACTGAAAAAGAAGAGACAACAAGTCAAAATCAAATGCAAAATGCCCTTATCAAAAACGAAAATTATGTCGAAATTTCGGCAGCATCTCCCCTTAACGGAGGGCTGTTAAAATTTTATCGAGAGCCATCCAGGACAAACCGACATGCTCCGATAAGAAGAAGACCCATGTCAAAAACAGAGGGGTGTAGAAATGGCATTCCAGTGACCCAATTCCTGAGAGCCAAGCTACAACCGGGACTAGGCACTGAAGCCGCAGCCCCAGGGATTGCTCCCATGGGAACTGCCAAAGTCAAACAGCGAAACGTTGAAGAAGATCCACCCGACCTGCAGTTGCTATAGTGACGAGGCTGCGCCTACTATAGAGCAAAAGGTCCAAAGTCGATTTTCTGCAAAAATAAGACAAGAAAAATATTAGAACATCAAAACAAAGGCAAGGGAGACTCTCTTCACTCTCTCTATGCCCAAATCCATGGCGGCCAACAACCCCCAATCAATCCCACCGGCCAAAAAATCAAAAAAAAGGCTTTGCCTTTCACCTTCAACCAACAGACGAGGCGTTGTTGAAGAAGCTGAACAGTGATCCGAGCCTACCGCCAACTGTGCCTACCGGACCAGCCTCCCTTGCGCACACCAGCAGCCGCATGGTTGAAGCCCGCAAGCCCAACCAGTGAAGGCTTTCCCTGTGATGGCGGCGGTGCTCGTCAGGAACTTCTGCAACACCTGCTGCCAAGGAAGAAAAAGAAGAAGAGAGCCTGGCCTACGAGCCGTGCCCTGACCGCCCCAAGCCATGCGGCTCAAGCGCCCTTAGAGGCGGCAGCAAAGCCCGCTGGCAGCTGTCGCGGTGGTGGCACCCCCAGACGGTTGTTGTGGCTTCGGCTAACAGGAAAGAACAAGAGGAGGAAGAGCTCGACGGCGGCGATATGCGGCGGCAACGGCTTGCTCCCACGGCTCCAGCAACTTCGTCCACCGGCGATGGCAAGAGGAAGAAGGAGAAGAGTCGGGTGAGGCTCGGAATCCCCCAGCAGAAAAGCAAAAAGCAAGGAGAAAGGCCCGCCCCCTTCCCCTTTTATAACCGCCTGGGTCAGTTTTGAAGCCCTGGCCGATCCAAGGTCCGAACTGGACTGAACCGGCGCAGACTCAAGGGCATATGCCCCCCTCTTTAAAACTCTACATAGACGGACCAGTTCGAAGCCAAAGTTGAACCAAACCAGTACAAACTCGAGGGGATATGCCCCCTTCTCTCAAACTCAATATATATGGCCAGGTTTGGAGCCGAATTGAATCCCGAACCAGCGCAGATTCAAAGGGCACTTGCCCTTCTCTTTCAAACTCAAGATATATGGTCCGGTTTAAGGCCCAAATTGAACCCAAACCGGCGCAGACTCAAGGGGCTATGTCTTCTCCATCAAACTCCATGAACCCCAGCAGGTTTTAGAGTCCAAGACTAGCGCAGACTCAAAAGGGTCATGTTGCCAAGCAAGCTATGGTTGCCCGAAGCTCAAGACCCGATCCAAATCGGTTGTGGAAACAAGTCCAAGATAAAATCTCCAAATTGCAGCAGTCTCCAACAAACAAGTCCTTAATGGGTGAATGAAGACCTTTAAGTGGGGCCAGTTTTGAACTGTGAGCCGCTTAAATGGGATAAGTACGTGACAATGGGCCACGCATACAACTCACTTCGTAGCCTCCGGTCTCCGTACGTGAGCCGTATGCGTGGGGGGTATTTGTTGTCACCAAAAAATGAGCAAAGAGAAAAATCCAAACAATTTTTTCTAAGTAAATAGAGGGTTAATGGACAGCAGTCATGCCTATTTTGCAAGCCAAATGAATAAAAAAGGGGCCACTCTAGGGCCCAAATGGTGAAGAAATCCAATGGCACAACCGGGCCCATTATCTCAAGCAAAAGAGGTCCAAGCAATTTTTCAAAAAAAGTCCAAGTGAAGAAAAGCTAATGGACAGCTGTCATGCCCATTCTTGCAAGCCCAAAGAAGTCAAAAAGGGGTTACTTTCAGCCCAAATGATGAAAAAATCTAAGGGGGCAAGGCCTAGGCCCATTATCTCAAACAAAAGAAGCCCAATAGGGCCAATTTGGGCCCAAAAAGTGAAGGTCAAAGCCCAATTTCGTGGCGGCCTTCAAAAGGGCCTAAATGGTCCCCCCTCAAGATTCTTCTAGAAGACGGTAGGTGAATAGCAAAAGGAGAAACCAATCATGATTCTCCAAGTGTTGTGGCCTCATTGGAGGGCTCTCAAGAGGGGTTTCTTATCCCTAATCCAAGGCTAATGGATGCCTAATCTACCCCCAAAAAGTAACCCAACTTTATCTATAAAAGAACCCCCATCTTCTACAAGAAAAAGTTGGAGACAAAAATCCCAAAAAAGAGAAAAGAGAAGAAGAAAAGTGAGAGAGCTTGGAGGAGCACGTCTCCCTCCTCCTTCCCCTCCATTTCCTGCATCCCAAGAGAGAAAAAAGAGTTAGAAACTAAGAGAGAAAGAAAGGAAGAGTACTAGAGAAGAAGAGAGCAAGATTGTAGGCTTCAAGAGCCATTCTCCCTTCTCATCTCCTCTCCAAGGTAGAGTGGGGGTGAATAAGGGGTCTATTTCTGTCTCCTTGCTTTCTTATAATGTTTTTCTTTCATTTTATTGTTTATAGAAACATCAATCTCCCTCTTGATGTTCATCCATGATGATTGAAAGTAATGAAATGCAAAGTTCAGATTTCATGTGTCTGTTTTGTGAATCTACTGGTTATCTTGCTTTTATGTTATTTTCTCCTTCATAAGGTATGTGTTTTACGTGTGGGGATGGTAGAGGGGCCTTTCTAGTTTATAGAAATGGTCTCCTCAAGCCTTAGAACCCCCTGAATATGGAGATATGACCTGAAATGTGCTTTGCTGTCCAGATTTCCTGAAAACTGATTTTTCATTTATTTGTCTTTGGTTTTGGGGTTTTTCGAGGTAGCTTGGCCTTCCATGACCCTTAGGAGCACATCCCCTCCATGGATGATGTTCCCCCAAGGCCAAACATCAAGAGAAATCCCCTAAGTTTCATATATATTAAGATCTAAGTTTTTGTTTGCATGTTGGAACCGAATGGGTTTTGTTTGGATTTTTTCCTTTAATGGCCAAGGGTTTAAGCCCTAGAGGTTCTTAAGGAGGTTCCCTCACTAGTTGGAG
This sequence comes from Zantedeschia hybrid cultivar, assembly GCA_030544215.1. Classification (NCBI taxonomy): domain Eukaryota; kingdom Viridiplantae; phylum Streptophyta; class Magnoliopsida; order Alismatales; family Araceae; genus Zantedeschia; species Zantedeschia hybrid cultivar. Next base: position 52,790,203 of record JARZZO010000009.1, read on the forward strand.
ATAAGCTTCTTCGAGTATAAACCCTCTAACATGGAGCCAAGAAAGAGAGATCCATGGAAAAGATAAAAAATATACCTAAGTTTCTCATATGTTCATATTCAAGTTTTCATTATATTTTCCTAAAGAAATGTATCTAAAATATATTTTAAATAAATATTTTAGGTCTTGTATCCTTTATACTTTATTTTCCATCATTTGAGTTAGATTTAAACCTATTTTTCAGCAAAAATCCGGATTTCAGGTGAGTCTGTGCCTGTGCAGTGCTACAGTGTTGAGTCTGCGGCTACTGTTCATGAGTCTGCGCCTCCCTGCGCAGACTCAGCGCTAGTTACAGTTTTTTGAGTTTGCGCCTCTTTCAGCTTGGTTTTTGGGCTTGAGGTGATTCTTTGATCCTCCCCCAAGTTGTCCAAAGGTTCCTTGGACCTAGGGCTGTCCTTTTGAGGCCCAATGAAGGTCCTAAATGGCTTGGATTTTGGGTTGTTACGCTCTTAATGTTTCAAACCGAAATTTTGCCATATGTTTTAAGATTTTAAGTTTCTTCTGATGTTTCTCAAGGATGTCCCAATCTAAGGTGCCAACAATCTAATGTTGGGTAACCCATCAAGGGCCCTCACACAAAAAACATCATTCTTGTGTTCCCATTTCTATAGGTTCATTTAGATGATATGTCCCGAAGTCCCAATGAGTTGGTGGAGTTCCTTGCTCCCCAAATGTAGAAATGGAATTGGTGATTCCCTGTGGATAACCCTTTCATTTTGAAGGCATTAAAGGCATCCTTTGGGAGAGTGGTTGGATGTTCGGCACACCCCCCTTTATAGCCACCTCTATGGTTCATGGCTACATGTGATCCTCAAGGGAAATTGGTGGAGTTCCTTGCTCCCCAAATGTAGAGATGCTTTGGATTACCCATTGTGAGTTTTTCTTACATCTTGAAGGCATTAAGGGCACCCTTTGGGGGAGTGGTTGGATGCTCGGCACGCCCCCCTTTATAGCCATCCCTATGGTCCATTAGCCATTACATCTCCTTTTAAGGGAGTTGGTGCTTCGGGTCCCTTCATGCTACGATCCTTCATGAAGTTCCTAAACCTTTGATTGGGTTTTCCTAATGAAAGGTTGAAATTCAACTTGGAATCATTAAATTAAGCATTTTCAATGCTTTATAAAGTGATCTAAGAAGAATGGGATAAACATGAAGAAATTATGTCATTTGAAGAAATCCACATAAGAACCACTGCTTGGAAAGGCTTTATGTAGACATACTTAACTTCTGAGATTTCTCAGTGTTATCCTCCCCAAGTTTGTGGTGATTCTTGGGTCACTTCAAGTTAAAAGAGGTATAAACCTGAAATTATACTCAGATTTTGAGTCTGCGCACCTATAACCATGGAAATTTGATTGGGAATGGGATACAATCTATTTTTCTCGACTCCGTATTTCATATTCTAACTTTAATGGTTGAAACTAACCCCTTGATGGATTTAATTGCAGCTTGAACTGTGCAGGAAACTCAAAAAATCAATTTTTAGACTTGAGTCTGCGCCACTGTTCTGAGTCTGCGCACCCTTACGCAGACTCAACTCAAAACTATCAAAGATGCCTTGCATGGACTGATAACCCCATTTATGGTTCAAATAACTCAAATAATTCATTCAAAAAAGGTTTAATATAGTCATCTTCTATTTTAAATAAACACAAAATTTCAAACTTAAGTTGAGTCTGCACACCTTTCATAAGCTCATTTCAAATGAAAAAATCAACTAAACAATAAATCAAATTGCTCAAATCACTTGCAATCATATATCAAACACTTCATTTCATTTAAAATAAACATCAATTTACAAAAAGAATCCAAAATCCCCTCAAATAAATAAAAAATTACAAGTTCAGCTGAGTCTGTGTACCCTCTGCGCAGACTCAAACCCATTTTTCTTGTCTCCTTAATCTTTGAAGCTACCCAGCATTTTTGAAAATCTTGGAATTCCCCTCAACCTCAGGAGATTCCATCTTTTTAAGAATCTTGCTCAAAATCCTTTTTGAACTTGAGTCTGCACATCAATCTCAAGGCCAAAACCTCATCTCTTGGCCCCTAAATCATGCCCGTAGCTCCAAATCTGTAAATCATCACCCAAAAAAACATAAAATCAATTTATCTCCCCAAAAATTCAATAAAACAACTCATAAACAAAAAATTCTCAGTTCAGACTTGAGTCTGCGCATCCTGACGCAGACTCAACCCTGAAATTCACAAAAAATAAAAAATCAACTTCCCGACCACTTTAAGATGATCTAAAACTCTCTAAAAATCAAGTTTATTCTTATCTATCAGGAAATCAAATAAAAACGCCAAGTTGTTCTTGAAAAAATGCAAAAAAAACTCAAAACAAATTGGTGACAAATGAGTCTGCGCTACCCTGCGCAGACTCAACCCTGAATTCCCAAAATTGGCCTTTTTGACCTTAAATTCCCTCAAAATTAAACCAAAAAATTTACATAAAAACTTTATACTTTATATAAGTGAAAAAACCCAAATAAAAGCTTAAAACTCCTTTTGCAAAAAATATAAAAAATGTTTAAACACTTCGATAATAGATGAGTTTGCGCCCCGTAGCGCAGACCAAACTCAAAATTCCTAAAATCTGATATTTTGGCCATTAAATTTCCATCAAATCAACAAAATCTTAATAATAAACCCTATATTTTCCACAAATCAAAACCCAAACAAAAAATGATAACTTTTTCCTTAAAATTACCTAAAAAACTAAAAAAATAAGCTTGTGACAAATGAGTCTGTGCTACCCTGCGCAGACTCAACCCCTAATTGGTAAAAATCCAATATTTTCAACCTTAATTTCTTTAAAATTAAATCAAAACACCAAGATAAGAATAAAATACTTCCTATAAATCAAAAAATCAAATACAACTCAAATTTGCCCTTTTGCAAAACATAAAAAATACCTAAAAGAAGCCTCACTTCAACCTTGCTCATTCTCTAAAAACCTACAAATTCAAAACATAAAAGGCATAAGTATTTAAAGCATATTCCACTCAAATCAAATAAGAAAACATAAAAAATACTTTTCCATACCTTGCAAATCAAATCCAAAATCTCTTCACTTCAAATCTGAAAAAACACAATAAGAAGTGTTTATTAGACTTTCTTGATAAAAAATGTCATCCACTTCAATCAAAACACCATAAAAAAAGGTTTTCAATCCTCTCACAAATCAAAAATCAAAATAAAATACAAGTATTCTCATTGATAACAAATGAGTCTGCTCATCCTTAACGCAGACTCAACTTCATGTTCACTCCCAAACTTAAAAATTCAACAAATCTTCAATGCATCTCCATAAATCAATTCAAAAAATACTAACAAATGTCTCTAATCATTATCCATCAATAAAAATCAATAAATCAAGTCTTGCGCAGACTCAACTTTAAACGAAAAAATAAGCTTTCTTCTCAAATAAAAACTGAAATTCATTCATTTTTCGAATGCAATCTTGTATATCTTACTTATATCATTTCAAAGGGTATTATTCTATTCTTCCGACGATTAATCAAGGGTTTTCCTCTTAGGAGGATGTAATTAACGCTATTCCATTTATGGGTAGCGGGATCGGGTCGAAGAACTATGCAATCATTTAATTGAGTCAGGTAGAGCGCACAAATAACAAATCTAAAATCTAAATCAAAAAATCAAGATCAAGTGTATTTTTCTCTAAAAAATGTACGACAATGATGAACAACTTCCTATTGTTTCCTTTACAGGGAGGGTTAAGCAAGTTGCAAAAAGATTTCGCAAAGGGCCCAAAGAGTCTGTCCCCCCTGAAAAGATTGTACTGCCCAAATGCCAATCCTCGAGATTATTGGCTCAGACAAGGAAGGAAGAAATTGATGATACTTCTTCCAGTGTGGAAGAAATAAGCGGCATTCCTCCTTCACCTTCTATTTCTTCCCATACTACTGAACACATTAGTAGTAAAGTTTTGCCAGAGACAACTATCTGGTTGCCCCCGAGGGATCAAGGTAACCCTTCTGAGACTTATAGCAATAATGATTTCATTTCACTACTGAATATCTGACTTTGACCATATAGGTTTTGAAGCAACTAAGGGCTTGATATCGAAGACTCATCATGTTGAAACAGTACAGTCTGCTATAGTAATTTCTCTTTACCACATTTTTTCTGCTTTTTCCATCGTTTAAGCTTGACTTGTATATATTTTGAATATCAGGCATCCCCGGCTCATGCGGAAAGGATGGAAATTCCTCATGTCCCGACTGAAAGGGACATGGATTTTGAAATATCGGCCTCCATGCCAGTTTCTTCTTCTGAAGAGGCAGAAGTTATTTTTGCTGAGGGTGTGGAACCAGAAGAGACTTCAATGGTTCCAACTGTTATAACTTCGACAAAGGTCATTACTTTCTCGGCTATCAAGACCGTGGAACTTTCAGCTCCTGATCTTGCGGATATTGTGGCTACTTCAGGGCATGACGGGGTTGACTCAGGAACAAGTTTACCGAGTCAACAGGTGATAGTATCCCGTCCTGTCCCCTGTAGATTAAACTCTACTGAACATATTCTTCGGCTTATTAATATTGTGACTCATATATGCACATCATCCCTTGTACAGATTTCTTCTGAGCCATTTACTTTAGTCGGACCTTCTGCCTTTATAATTGCTCTGCCCGCAGCTAAATTTACAGAAAGTGACCTGCCCCCAGCCATATCAAGCAATGTAGCTGTCACATCTGCCCCTTCTATTACCGAACTTTCATCCAGTTCAGTGTCTTCTCTTCCCGTCAAACGGTCATGAACTGGACTTTAGTGGATGAATCTGTGCATATTGCTATCCCTTCTATTTCTGTTGGTTCAGGCATACAAGGTATTGATGTCCTTGGTGCCAATATCAATCTTTTATGACAAATAATACGTCGGCAGCCTAGTTCATCATATGATCTTCTTCACCAGCAAATTGAGAGCAAATTGCTGCAAAAGTCGAGCTGGAAACTTTAAGGCACAGTTTACATAGACGTCAAGATGATCTTCTAGTTTCCCAAGGCCTTCTTGAATCATTATCTAGTGAAGTTTCCAAGCTGCAAACTGAAGAGGAAGCTCTTTCTGAGTTGCATACTCAAGTTGGAGAAGGACTTCCTCTACTATCCATGTTACTTGAGGATCCATGATGTTGTTTATAACTGAACTTTGTAATTGGGAAGGGTATTTTCTTTTTGTTTTTCCATGTAAACTAGGATGGAAGTCATTCCTTATAAACTTTCGGCACATTATAAAGAGAATTTTGTATCATATCCTCCTTTCAATGAATGCCATGCTTGAATTTTTTTTTTATTCACTTTACCGACCCAAGTGCCCTTTCAGGTTTTCACCGGAGTCAGCCCCCTCTAGCTTTTACCCGTGCGCCCTTTCGGGTTTTCACACGGCGGGGTTCCCGATTTTACCTGCGGCGCCCTTTCGGGTTTTCACCACAGCCGGGTATATAGCCCTTGTTTCCCTTGACCGTAGAAGATACGATCAAGTTCGGCGATGCATCTATATTTTTTAAGCTCCTTTTGATTTTTCTCTCATTTTTTTTTATCCCTCTCTCTCCCTTGTTGTAAATAAGTAAAGTGAAGTATGCATCCATGGTAACTGCAAAGCTGAAAGGAAAAGATTTCAAATGAAGATGACTTAACAATGTTTATTGGGTTCCATAACTAACAATGTTATGGGGATTATTGAAAAAAGGAAGGACAGAGTGAGAGGGGCAATGAATACCTTAATCACTTTTTTATTGAAAATGGCACAAACCGTAAGGGTCTGAGCCTTTATTGGGGTGGCAAAGATCGTAAGGATCTTAACCACTATGCAGGGTGGCAATAGACCGGAAGGATCTACGCCATGCAAATCCTAAGTACCAACAACGGACTCATAGGTTTTTGGTCGTGGTAACATAGCTATGATTTGAAATGCATGAACCTAGAATACTTCAAGCGGACTCATAGGTTTGTAGCCCGAAGTAGACAAGGGTGTTTGAATGATGCAAACCTAGATACCTAGGTCATGAGGACCCTAATTATCAATGACGGGCTTAAAGGCTTTTGGTCATGATAAGTATGGATGATTTTGAATGGATGAAACCCTAACTACCATGGCGGACTCATAGGTTTGTAGCCGAGGTAGGCAGGGAGTACGGAGTACTCTTCTTAGAGACCCAGAAATTTCGAGGATGGCGGAGTCACGAGGGACCCGGGCTAGCCACCGGTGCGACGTAGTCGTTGAAGACCCCGGTCGGCTTACTTTGCTTTGATTTGAATTTTCTTGATTGGTGATGGAGTACTCCTTTTGGAGATCCGGTCTTTCGGAGATGATGGAGTCACGAGGGACCCGGGCCAGCCACCGGTGTGACGTAGTCGTTGAAGACCCCGGTCGACTTACTTTGCTTTGATTTGAATTTGCTTGATTGGTGACAAAGTACTCCTCTCGGAGACCCGGTCTTTCGGAGATGACGGAGTCACGAGGGACCCGGGCCAACCACCGGTGCGACGTAGTCGTTGAAGACCCCGGTCGACTTACTTTGCTTTGCTTTTGCTTGCACTTGGATTTGACATTGGGCTTAAAATTGAGTGGCGGTGTTGAATGCACCACGCCATCTTCTTTGTTTCGAACTTGCTTTGAACTTGGGCAGTAGAGTCTAGTAGTACCCACGCCGGCTTGTATTTGAATCTTAAACTTGAATTTAAGCTTGGATTTGTGCGGCGGGTCTTGTTGACCCAGGCCAATTTGAATTTGAGCTTGAATGGTGGGGTCGAATGAGCCCAAGCCATCTTTCTTGTTTTATGCTTGGATGGCGGAATCCAGTGGGACACATGCCAACTTGTATTTAGATTTGATTTTGAACTTGAGTGGCAGAGTCTTGCTGACTTGGGCCGATTTGCATTTGAACTTGAGCCTGGATTTAGGCTTGGTTTTTTGCATTTGAACTTCAATTGGAGCTCTGAATTTGTACTTTGAATGGTAGGATTGAATGAACCCAGGCCATTCTCTTGCTTTCAACCTTGCTTTACTCTTGGATTTTGAACTCGAATTTGAGCTTGAACTTAAGCAGCGGGCCCTGTTGACCCAGACTGACTTATCTTGAATTTGTGCTTGCTCTTTGTCTGGAGCTTTGAATTTGAACTTTGAACTTGAATTTGAGCTTGAATTTAAGCGGCAAGTCCTGTTGACCCAAGCTGATTTGAATTTGAGCTTTGAATGTTAACATCTAGATGTAAGCTTGGTTTGGAGCTTGAACTTGAATTTTGAATTTGAGTTTAAGCTTGAATTTGAGCTCGAATTTGAACAGGAGCTTTGAATTTAATCGGCGAGTCCTATTGACCCAAGCCGATTTAAACTTGAATTTGAACTTTGAATGGAGGGGTTGAATAAACCCGGACCATCTTCTTTGTTTTGACCTTGGATGGCGGAATCAAATGAAACCGGGCCATCTTCTTGCTTTCAAGTTTACTTGAAACTTGGATTTTGATCTTGAATTTAAGCAGCAAGTCCCGTTGACCCAGGTTGTCTTATACTTGAATTTGTGCTTACTCTTTGGCTAAAGCTTTGAACTTGCATTTGAACTTGCATTTGAGCTTGCATTTTGAGCTCGAGCTTGATTTGAAGCTTTGAATTTGAACTTGAATTTAGGCGGCGGATCTTGTTGACTCAAGCCGATTTGCTTTTGAACTTCAGCTTGCCTTTTAGGCGAAGCTCTGGATTTGAATTCGAATTTGAATTTGCTTCTAAGCTGAAGTTTTGGTTCTTGAACTTTGAATTTGAATTCTGAATTTGATTTTATGCTCGAGTTTATATTGGAGCTTTGAACTTGAGTGGTGGAGCCTTGGTGACCCAGGCCAGTCTATACTTGACTTTGAGCTTGTATTTGAATTTGTGCTTGAATTTGAGCTTGGATTTAAATTTGGACTTGAATGGCAAGGTCCAGCAGGACTCAGGCCATCTTCTCTATTTCTTTGTAGCTTCTTGCCCCATGTTCATTGAAGAGATAAGGTTGCAATACATATGCATGTTTATATCAAACAATTTCAGAATTGGAAAACATCATCGATTCAGATTAATTTGATTGAAAACTTCGACCGGGAAGCGGGAAATGATCTATACTCCCTCCACACGGGTTTGCCTCAGCACCATTGCCCGACTAGCGGGATAGTCGTGCCAACTTTTTTTTTTTTTCTTTTTCAATGGCATTTCGTCATTGGCAACCCATGAGGTGCTTTGGGGCGGCTTCATAAAGCCCTTTGGAGCCTCTTCAATGTCCTTGGCTCATATAGGCAGTTTAATTTTACCATGCCATTTAAGATTTATAGTCTCAGGGAAATACATCCCGAGAACTAGATGATTTTTTTTTTTACTGTTTTCATGGTGATCATATTCACACCGTAGATAGTGCTTCATATATTTTTTCAACCTTCGCTTGGAAAGTACGGAGGTGGCGCATGATAGCGCTTCATATGTTTGCCATTTAAGGGAGGAAACTATACTTCTCCCTTATGATTGGTGAGGGTATATGCTCCTCCTTCATAAATAGTTTTGACGACATAAGGGCCGATCCAATTACTGGTCAACTTCCCGTTTGGATTTGACGCCATGACTTCTCTTCTTTTGACCATAACTAGGTCTCCTTTCTTTAAGGCTCTTTCTTTGACTAGTTTATTAAATGTTCGAGCCATGCGAGCTTGATATATCGGGATATTTTGTTGGCATCGAAGTATGTTGCCTTCCAAGGCTAATAACTCCTCGAGCCACCTTTCTGCATTTGATTGATTTCCTTTGATAAGCCCCTGCTCTAAGGCAATGCGCAAAGAGGGGACTTCCAATTCAATTGGTACGACTGCCTCTGACCCATACACTAAGGAATAGGGAGAACAGCCTGTTGGAGTTTTGTATATGGTTCTGTAAGCCCATAATGCTTCATACATTCTTTCTTCCCAGTCTTTCATAGTTGAATTGACTGTCTTTGCTAGAATGTTGCATAGAGTCTTGTTAAAGGCTTCTGCTAACCCATTGGCTTGTGGATTGTAGACTTTAGAGGTCCTCCAATCAAATTTGAATTTCGCAGCTAACTTGTATATGATTTGAAGCATGTTCCATTATCTGAGATGATCCGACTTGGTGCACCATATAGGAACAACATATTTTGGCGGAGGAACCTTTCAACGGCTGCCCCGGTGACTTCTCTTAATGCTACTGCTTCGGCCCATCTGAAAAAATAATCTGTGGTGGCCTGAATATATTTAGCACCTCTTGAGGAGGGTATGAATGGACCGACAACGTCCATGCCCCATTCGACAAAAGGCCATGATGGTGTTGTAGGGTGCAAGGGCACCGGAGGTTTTCTTGTAATTGGGCCATGTTCCTGGCATTTGTGACATAATTTGGCATATTGCGCACAATCATCGAACATTGTGGGCCAGTAGTAGCCAAATTGTTTGAGTTGATTTTTCATCATGGGGCCAGACTGGTGAGCACCACAGACCCCGGCATGTATTTCCCTCAAGGTTTCAGCTATCTCTTTTGGTGACAGGCATCTGAGGAGAACTTTTCTTTTGCCATCATATGTCACTCGAAAGAGAGTGTCTCCTTTGTATTCATATGAATCCTTAATACGGATCAGTTTAGCACGCTTGATTCGGGTGCTTGGCAATATTTTATGCTTGACCCAGTCGAGAAGCATTTCCCTCCAATCAGGCTTATCGGCTTCTTCCACTGCACATACTTCTGTTTGCATTTATGTTTCTTCTTCCAACACAGTTGGTAACAATCTTCTTTTCGTGACCCATATTTCAAGGGACTCCTCTAGCGGTAGAGCCAGAGAACTTGCTAATTTATCCAGAGCATCAGCTTGAGCATTTGCACTGTGGTTGATATGGTTGATTTCAAAGAAATAGAATCTTTGTATCAGCTTGAGGGCCCTTTTGTGATAAGGAATCAACTCGGGCTTTCTGACATCATATATTCCTTGGACTTGGTATATAATCAACAATGAGTCTCCACGGACTTGGATCATTTGAATGCCCATATCCAGAGCAACTTCCAAGCCAATTATCAAAGCTTCATATTAAGCTTCATTGTTGGTGCATGGCTTAGTTAAGGAACACGAGGTATGCAAAACCTCGCCTTCCGGAGATATCCGGACAATGCCTGCCTCGGCCTTTGTAGTGAATGTACCATCTTGTGCAATTGCTGAACGAGAGGCCCCGTCAAAATATAGCTGCCATATCTTTTGTTCTGTATGGTTAGCTTCTAATATTTCTTCATCTAGGAAGTCGGTGACCAACGGTGAATCTTCTGGCACTGGATGTGCTGCAAAGAAGTATGCAATGGCTTGACCTTTGATGGCTTTCTGAGAAACATGTCAAGCTCCATGAGGAGGACTACCCATTTGCCCAAACGACCTTTCAAGGCTGGTCGATTGAGGATATATTTGAAAGGATCAGCCCTAGAGATGAGCTGGATTTCATGTGATAGCATATAGTGCTTGAGTCTTTTAGCTAAAAAGACCAGGGCTAAGCATATCTTTTCGATAGGTGAGTACCGGAGTTCAGCCCCGATCAGCCTTCTGCTTAAGTAATATAGTGCTTGCTCTTTGCCTTCTTCATTGTCTTGTGCTAGCATTGCCCCCACAGAAGTCTCCTGAGCAGCGATATATAAGATTAATGACTGGCCTTTGATAGGTGCCCTCAGCACGGGTGGCGATGCAAGGTATTGCTTGATTTTCTCAAGCACATTTTGACATTCATCATCCCATATGAATGGGGCATCTTTCTTCATTAATTTAGAGAAGGGTTCACACCGTCCGGCTAGGTTAGATATGAACCTTTGAATGTATGCGAGCCGTCCCTGAAGGGACTGCAGCTCTTTGAGATTCTTTGGAGGCAGAAGCTCTTGGATAGCTTTGATTTTGGCTGGGTCTATTTCAATGCCCCTATATATGACAATAAAACCCAGAAATTTGCCACTTGAAACCCCGAAGGCGCACTTCATGGGGTTCATTTTCAAGCTGTATTGCCTCAGCCTTTCAAAATATGGTGCGGGGATCTTGCATATGATCTTCCTTTTTCTTGGTTTTATCAACTAGGTCATCAATATAACATTCAACTTGTTGATGTAGGAATTCATCAAATATCTTGGTCATTGCTCTTTGGTATGTTGCACCGGCGTTCTTGAGGCCGAAGGGCATTCTTTTGTAGTGGAAGATTCCTTTAGGAGTTCTGAAGGCAATATTGATCTTATCCTTGTCAGCCATCCATATTTGATTATATCCTGATGATCCATCCATAAAAGACAAAGCTTCATGTCCTGTGGTGGCATCGACCATGATTTCTGTAATAGGCACTGGAAAGTCATCCTTTGGTCATGCCTTGTTTAGATCTCTAAAGTCTACACAGATTCTGATCTGTCCATTCTTCTTTTTGACTGGAACAATATTTGCTAGCCATGTTGTATATTGATTTTCTTGTACGAAGCCAACATCAATTAACTTGTCGACTTCAGCATTGAGTTTGTTTATCAGCTCCGGCCTCATTCTTCTCAGAGCTTATTTGATTGGCTCGATGGTTGGATCAATGGCCAGCTCATGTTGAGCTACTTCTGGATCTAACCCAGGCATTTCTTTATAGGACCAGGCAAAACAATCTTGGAATTCCTTCAGAAGCGAAATATATGCTTGTTGTTGTTCTTGATTGAGCAATGCACTTATATATGTTGGTCTTGGGTCTTCTTCAGAGCCCAAATTGATTTAAAGGAGTTCATCAACCGTGGCTTGTCCTCCATCTTCAAGTTCTGGAGGTGCTGGCTGGAGCTCCATCAGATCTTCTTCATTTACTTCTTCTTCAATTTTTGCTTTAATTTCGTTGACTTCTTGGTCTATTTCATTTGATTGATTTGCTGTGAAAATATTTTGGGTAGGATTTGCCTGTTGATTTTCTATAAGCCGAGTGAGCTCATCTTCCCTTTGACCTGTGTTAACATGAAGTTCATGGGTGATAGGTGGATTTTCTTGTTCTTCTGGTATATTCTGAACCATATTGGAACTTGGGATATCATTTTCCTTGACTTTTGGGACTTGGATGTCTTCTTCTTCAAGATGTTTCCAGCATTGACATGCCGGAATAGGAGATTGATCAGCTTCTGGCTGGCTTTCTTGAATAGACTGACCCATGGGCTGCTCTTCATCATAGTCATCATATATTGCTTGTACAATTTCTGATATTTCTGGCAAAATAGATGTCATATTTACTGAGAATTCAGGAGTTTCGTCTTCCGGCAAGGTATATCCCAAGCCTGGATGTTGTGTATGTTGCATTAATGCTTTGGACATGTTAGGAGGGTACCATAGCTGTTGGAACCTACTCCATTCTTTTTTTGTTTGATATAATGAAATTGACTGGGTCTTAACTAATTCCTCAATATGCTTTGTCATGTCTAGGAGACCCATGATGTCAACCCATAATTCTACTTCTATATCGGAAATATAGCAGTCTTTGTCTTCAGTGGCCGATTGTCCATCAGCTCTATAAAAGACTGTTTCATGTCCATCTTCATGAGGAACCACAAATTTCTTCAAAGGCTCTACGAGCTGACATTCATACTCTTCCATAGGATGTATTAGTCCGACTGGGACCATGACTTCTATAGAGAGTACATCTTGGTGTTTGGTTGTCTTTGCTGAAGGACTTTTCAGAACTGTAGCTTCTTTGCCTTCAAGACTGAGAGAGCTAATATCTAGTGGAGGTGGAAACCATTCCTTGCTCCGACTGGTATCAGGCTTTTCTGTTTCTTCTTTTTCCTCCAGGGGCGGAGATATATAGATATTGGCATCCATAAGATAGCATTCATGAACCTCAAAAGGCTCGAGATCAGCGAAGACTCGCTGTATTTGTCCTTCCCAGGGAAATTTGATGCATTGATGCAATGAGGAGGGCACCACAAAATATTGATGTATCCATGGCCGCCCAAGCAAAGCTTTGTATGTGGTATCAGAATTTATGATATGGAAGAGGACTATGAAGTGAAAGTCACCGACGACCATTTCAAATTCAGCTTCCCCAATTGGTGTTTCTGACTTCTGGTTGAATCCAGCTATTTTGAAATCTTGCACTCTTCTTAGGTGCATATGAAAATGAAATTTCTGGAAAGTTCTGAGAGGCATGATGCTGACAGCAGAGCCTTGATCAACCTGAATTCTATTGACATATTGTCCATTTATCTTTCCTCTCATGTAGAGTGGCCTGTTGTGGTCATTTGTAGGCAGCAACATATCATCTTCAGTGAAGGTGATGGAAGCCATGAATGACTCATAGGGTATTTCTTGAATTTCTGCTGCATGAGCTTCATAAATTTGAGGAGTTTTTAAAGCTGCAATGAGAGCCTTTCGCAATTCCTCACTGAGTGACAAAACTTCCCACACAGTAAATTTAGATGGCAACCATTTTAGTAAGTCGATAACTTTCTTTTCTGCTTTTTCATTATCATGAACTTCTAGAGAGGCAACCTAAGGGTCTTGTTCTTCAAACGGCTGCTGCTGGACTTGTTTACCTCTCTTTGCAGACTTTTGAACTATCATAAATTCATATAAAGAGGGTAACACCCCATTTTCTTGATCAGAATTTTCTGGATACAGCCCGAGCGGAGGCGGGATTTGAACATTTATTTTTGACAAAGGCATGGATTCCATTCTTCTGAATTCTGGTTCTGGGACGACATATGGTATTTCTCCCTGCAGTTGGATAATTTTTTGAGTGGTAGCCAATGAGGCTTTCGTCCCCACTTTTTGCTAGAGCGGGTGACATGTTGTTCATTTGGAGTTAATGTAGAGCTTTCCATCACTTCCATTTTTGGAGCAAGGAAGATTTCTTCCTCCTCATCATCTTTACTTTCATTTATTGTTGAGATTGTGTTGCAAGACATGACAATGCAAATGCCTTCTTGCACTTCTTTCCCATTTTCCTGATTATCATCAGTCTTCGGCTTTTTGACTTCATGTTCCCAGAATAGGGCTTCTTCATGTATTTGCTTCATTGTCATATTTTGGAGTTTCTCCCATGGGATATAATGCTTCAGTTTTGTTGGCTTTCTTTGAGGCTGTTCGTATTCATCCAAGCTATCTATTAGCTGTTGCAACTTTGACAGTGGATCTTTACCCTTGGGTAGAATTGGTATTGGTGTTTCTCTTTTTCTTATTCTGTTGGTAACCCTCCTTACAGTACGAGGATCTACCCATTTCCATATACTGTTTGTTGGAGCAGGGTAACTTGAACTTGATTGGGATGTCTCCTGCTGAGGGGAGGACACACATTGTTTTTTGCTTGAATTTACGGCTTTGACTGGCGTAGATAAAGCCATTTTGGACATATCGGATATCATATTATCCAAATTTGGGGGAGGGACGGGTTGAACATATGTCGGCCGTCGTAAAATACCTTCGTGAATATATACTTTTGATGATTTTTGCTTGATATGAGATCTTGGCTTCTTTTTGACTGTTTGCCACTGAGATGCTTGGAGTGGTTGAAGTACCAATTGCTCATAGGTGGCTTGTGTGCTTCTTTCTGCAGTTTCGGAGCTTAATGACTGGTAAATAGGAACCATATGATGCACATTTACAGATGCCACATTTGCTTTTGTCCAGGCATGAGGCTGCGGAGGATCGACAAGATGATCTCCCATCTTCAGGACACCTTTCTGAATTAATTTTTCAACTGCATCTTTGAACACATAGCATTCTTCAATAGGATGTCCCATGATTTGGTGATATGGACAATAATTTGGATAATTAGATCTTTTGGCATCTTCTGTCCTCTTCGACTGTGGTAACACAATCTGATTGTATTTTCGTGCCCATTCAAATAGAACACGAGTTTTGTCTTTTGGGAAGTTGTATGGCATGTTCATTCTGTCTCTGAGAGAAGATAATGCTTAAACTTCTTTCTCTCTATTGTTGCTGGTTTCGACCTGTGTGACTGGACCTTTCTTTTGTTGCTCCGTAATGAACGTGGATAAATCTACTGTATTTGACTCACGTGGAGGATTTCTTCTATCAAATTTTCCTTTGTTGTTGCTTGGTTCACTTCTGGATCGGCTCAGAAAACTTTCAACCTCTGATACCACAGTATTCAATTTGTCAAAAGACTTGATTTCAATGGCTACTAGCCTTTCAAGGACTTCATTTTTCAAATCGCTTTTGCATATCACCACTGTATCTTCTTGACATGGTGGTCTTTTGCATTTCATGCTAAGATTCCTCCGCCTAACAATGAATTTAGAAGCATTTTCATTGTTTTCTTGTTTCACAGTATATAGCTCTGCCAGAGTGATTTCTCTCTCCACCAGATAAAATATGTCTTGAAATTGCTTCTGAAGGTCGGCCCACCCTGCAACAGAACCAGGCCGAAGAGAAGAATAACATTCAAAAGCGAGTCCAGTTAATGAAGACCCGAAAAATTTCAGTATATAAGATTCATCGGTGGCTAGGTCTCCCATTGCACCATTATAATATGCCAAGTGTTCTTTTGGATTTCCTTGGCCATTGAATTTTTCAAACTTAGGCACTTTGGTCATTCCCAGCTTAAGCCTCTTCATAGCATGATGCACCGGATATGGTACTTTATACACATCATATACCGTGGAGGTACCTTCCACTCTTTCTGCCAGCTTCATATCAATGAGCTGTTCTAACATTAGCCTTTGAGCTACAGCAGGATCTGCTGGATTTGGGAAGAAATTAACTCCTTGAACTTGGGAGGCTTGAAATGGTAAATTTGAGTTCAAATTGTCTTGCAATACTGTTGCAGGAGTAGCTTGACTATTGGATACTTGAATATATGCAGGTGTTTCATTCATAGGCACAGGCCTAGACGACTGCATGGATATATTTAGAAGATTTTGAGACGGAGGAGGCAGAACTGGAGGGTTAACCACCCGAGGATAAGTGGAAGTTGAAGCACCTCCTTATTTACCAGCCCAGCCTGCCCCCTGTATTTGGGCATCTTTTTCTTTCAATTGATTTTTCAACAACTCAATTCTTGCAATAACAACTGAGTTATGCTTGGTTCTGCTTCTTTTTGCTGATTGATTTGTTGTGGAAGCTACTGCTCTACTGACGCAGAAAGAGCTTCTCCTGATGCTTCAATGACATTTGCAGATAGCTTTGCTTCCTCATCAATGTTTTCCAATAGGGTAGGAAAATTTTGGGCAACTAGGGCTGCCGCTTGCATTCTTCGAGTAACTAGACCCGGCCTTGAGGCTAAATCTCTGATTTCTTCTGGCTCTTCAGGGAGTACCCCATACTTGTTGATAGTATGACATGAATAAATCATCAGGCTTCCTTGGGTGAATTCTGCTGATCTCCTTGCGGAAGGAGGTTTCGGCTGCAGCGTTTGGAATACATATGTTTTTTAAAGCTTTTTTTACTTTTCATTTTCATATCTTTCTCTTGACTTCTTTCTTTTTGGCAACTCATCATGAGGCAGCTGCCTTTGAATTGGTTTCCATATTTGCCGCCTTTGTGACTGGAAGATTGGCTTTGATTTTTCTTGTGCATATTGGTCTTCTTGATGTTTGGGCACCCATATTTGTTTTGCTGGTGGCTTTTGACAATATTTCGTCCCATAATAATAAGCTGGTTTGGGGTTTCTTTCTTGCTTTTCAGACATCTGAATCTTAGCTTTTTCTTTTTCTTTTCTTTCATTTTTCATTCTTGCTCTGTCCATGTCTTCAAAGACCTGGAATGAATTTTGAACTGGAATATTTGGAACCAGTCGGTCTTTGGAAGTATCAACTTTGTTGCGGTCTAGAAAGATCCGCAGGCTCCCAACAAGAATTGATTTTTTGGTCCTGGACCATTGTGCAGAGACTGCCTTTGATTTGAGCTGGGGATTCTGACCTTTTCAGATATTTCTACGGTATTGTCTTGAAGATGATGCAGCATGACTGTGAATAGTGCAGCAGCTGACTACTTGTGCTTGACCCCGAGAAAATTCGGAAAACCAATAATGGGAGGGAAGCACCCGAATGCCACAGGTACCGCCAAGTAGCCATAGAGAGCATGGTTCTCGACCACCAGAGGGCCGAAGAAAACTTTCGATTCCATTGAGTCTCCTGTAATACAACAAAGAGATAATCAATAACTTCAAATAATGGGTGTTATCCTTATTCTTCCGACGAGAAGATGAAGGGAGGATCAGTCCCACCGGGTGTGCCAAAAGAGATTGTCATACATTTTTTAGGGAAAATGCACTTGATCTTGATTTTCTAATTTAGATTTAGATTTGTTATTTGTGCGCTTTACCTGACTCAATCAGATGAATGCGTAGTTCTTCGACCCGATCCCGCTACCCATAAATGGAATAGCGTTAATTACATCCTCCTAAGACGAAAACCCTTGATTAATTATCGGAAGAATAGAATAACACCCTTTAAAATGATATAAGTAAGATATACAAGATTGCATTCGAAAAATGAATGAATTTCAGTTTTTATTTGAGAAGAAAACTCATTTTTTAGTTTAGAGTTGAGTCTGCGCAAGACTTGATTTATTGATTTTTATTGATGGATGATGATGAGAGACATTTTTTAGTATTTTTGGATTGATTTATGTGGATGCATTGAAGATTTGTTGAATTTTGTATGTTTGGAAGTGAACATGAAGTTGAATCTGCGCAAGGATGCGCAAACTCATTTGTTACCAATGCGAATACTTGTATTTATTTTGATTTTTGATTTGTGAGAGGAATGAAGGTCTTTTTATGGCATTTTGATTGAAGTGGATGACATTTTTTATCAAAAAAGTCAAATAAACATTTCTTATTGTATTTTTTCAGATTTGAAGTGAAGAGACTTTAGATTTTATTTATGAGGTATGTAAAGGTGTTTTTTATGTTTGCTTATTTGATTTGAGCGCAAAATGCTTTAGGGATTTATGTTTTTTTATGTTTTGAATTTGTACAGTTTGAAGGGTAAGCAAGATGTGCAAATTTAATTGAAATGAGATCTCTTTTAGGTATTTTTTATGTTTTGCAAAAAGGCAAAAATGAATTTTATTTGATTTTTGATTTATAAGAAGTATTTTATTCCTATATTGGGGTTTTTTATTTAATTTTAAAGGAATTGAGGTTCAAAAAATTGGATTTTACCAATTGCGGGTTGAGTCTGCGCAGGGTAGCGCAGACTCATTTGTCACAAACCTATTTTTTCAGTTTTTTAGGTAATTTCAAGGAAAAAGTTATCATCTTTTTTTTTGTTTTGATTTGTGGAAAACATAGGGTCTATTCTTAAGATTTTGTTTTGATTTGAGGGGAATTTAATAGCCAAAATACCAGATTTTAAGAATTTAGGGGTGAGTCTGCGCTATAGGGCGCAGACTCATTGGTTATCAAAGTGTTTAAGCATTTTTTGTATTTTTTGTATAAGGATTTTTAAGCTTTTATTTAGGTTTTTTACTTACATAAAGTATAAAGTTTTTTATGTAAATTTTTGGATTTAATTTGGAGAGAATTTAGGGTCAAAAAGGGCAATTTTGGGATTTCAGGGTTAAGTCTGCGCAGGGTAGTGCAGACTCATTTGTCACCAATTTGTTTTGAGTTATTTTTTGCATTTTTTCAAGAACAACTTGGTGTTTTTATTTGATTTCCTGATAGATAAGAATAAACTTGATTTTTAGAGGGTTTTAGATCATCTTAAAGTGATCAGGAAGTTGATTTTTTATTTTTTGTGAATTTCTGGGTTGAGTCTGCGCCAGGATGCGCAGACTCAAGTCTGAACTGTAGATTTTTTGTTTGTGAGTTATTTTATTGGATTTTTGGTGGGATAACTTGATTTTATGTTTTGTTTGGTGATGATTTGCAGATTTGGAGCTACGGGCATGATTTGGGGGCCAAGAGATGAGGGTTTGGCCTTGGGATTGATGGCAGACTCAAGTTTAAAGAGGATTTTGAGCAAGATTCCTAAAAAAATGGAATCTCCTGAGGTTGAGGGGAATTCCAAGATTTTCAAAATGTTGGAGAGCTTCAAAGATCAAAGAGTCAAGAAAAATGGGTTTGAGTCTGCGCAAGGGGTGCGCAGACTCAGCTGAACTTGTGATTTTTGTTTATTTTGAAGGGATTTGGATCTTTTTTGTAAATGGATGTTTATTTAAAATGAAATGGAGTGTTTGATATATGATTGCAAGTTATTTGAGTAATTTGATTTATTGTTTAGTTGATTTTTTCATTTGAAATGAGCTTATGAAAGGTGTGCAGACTCAACTTAAGTTTGGAATTTTGTGTTTATTTAAATAGAAGATGGCTATCTTAAACTTTTTTTTTTTTTAACGAATTAACTTTAATTATTTGAGTTATTTGAACCATAAATCAGGTTATCAGTCCATGCAAGGCATCTTTGACAGTTTTGAGTTGAGTCTGCGCAAGGGTGCGTAGACTCAAAATAGTGGCGCAGACTCAAGTCTGAAAATTGGTTTTTTGAGTTTCCTGCATAGTTCAAGCTGCAATTAAGTCCATCATGGTGTTAGTTTCAACCATTAAAGTTAGAATATGAAATCTAGAGTCGAGAAAAATAGATTGTACCCCATTCCCCATCAAATTTCTATGGTTATAGGTGCGCAGACTCAAAATCTGAGCATAATTTCAGGTTTTTACCTCTTTCAACCTGAAGTGATTCAAGAATCACCACAAATTTGGGGAGGATAACACTAAGAAATCTCAGAAGTTGAGTATGGCTATATAAAGCCTTTTCAAGGAGTAGTTCTTGTGTGGATTTCTTCAAATGACATGATTTCTTCATGTTTATCCCATTATTCTTGGGTCACTTTATAAAGTATTGAAAATACTTAATATAATGATTCCAAGTTGAATTTCAACATTTCATTAGGAAAACTCAATCAAAGGTTTATGATCTTTATGAGGGATCATGGCATGAAGGGACCCGAAGGACCAATTCCCTTAAAGGGATATGTAATGACTAATGGACTATAGGGATGGCTGTAAAGGGGGACGTGCTGAGCATCCAACCACTCACCCAAAGGATGCCCTTAATGCCTTCAATATGTAAGAAAACCCCACAAGGGGTAATCCAAAGCATCTCTACATTTGGGGAGCAAGAAACTCCACCAATTTCCCTAGAGGATCACATGTAGCCATGAACTATGGAGGTGGCTATAAAGGGAGACGTGCCGAGCATCCAACCACTCACCCAAAGGGTGCCCTTAATGTCTTTAAAATGAAAGGGTCATCCACAGGGAATCACCCATTCCATTTCTACATTTGGGGAGCAAGGAACTCCACCAACTCATTGGGACTTCAGGACATATCATCTAAATGAACCTATAGACATAGGAACATAAGAATGATGTTTTTTTGTGTGAGGGCCTTTGATGGGTTACCCAACATTGGATTGTTGGCTCCCTTAGATTGGGACATTCTTGAGAAACATCGGAAGAAACTTAAAATCTTAAAACATATGGCAAAATTTCAGTTTGAAACATTAAGAGCTTAACAACCCAAAGTCCAAGCCATTTAGGACCTTCATTGGGCCTCAAAAGGACAGCCATAAGTCCAAGGAACCTTTGGACAACTTGGGGGAGGATCAAAAAATCACCTCAAGCCCAAAAACCAAGCTGAAAGAGGCGCAGACTCAAAAAACTGCTACTAGCGCTGAGTCTACGCAGGGAGGCGCAGACTCATGAACAGTAGCCGCAGACTCAACACTGTAGCACTGCAGACTGCAGACTCAGGCTAAAATCCGGATTTTTGGTGAAAAATAGGTTTAAATATAACCCAAATGATGGAAAATAAAGTATAAAAGATATAAGACCTAAAATATTTATTTAAAATATATTTTAGATGCATTTCTTTAGGAAAATATCATGAAAACTTGAATATGAACATATGAGAAACTTAGGTATACTTTTATATTTTCCATGGATCTCTCCTTCTTGGCTCCATGTTAGTTGGTTTATACTCAAAGAAGCTCATCATCAACTAGTGAGGGAACCTCCTTGAGAACCTCTAGGGCCTAAACCCTTAGCCATTAAAGGAAAAAATCCAAACAAAACCCATTCGGTTCCAATATGAAAACAGAAACTCAAACTTTAATATATATGAAACTTAAGGGATTTCTCTTGATGTTTGGCCTGGGGGGAACATCATCCATGGAGGGGATGTGCTCCTAAGGGTCATGGAAGGCCAAGCCACCTTGAAAAACCCCAAACCCAAAGACAAATAAATGAAAAATCAGTTTTCAAAAAATCTGGACAGTAAAGCACATTTCGGGTCATATCTCCATATTCAGGGGGTTCTAAGGCTTGAGGAGACCATTTATATAAACTAAAAAGGCCCCTCTATCATCCCCACATGAAAAACACATAGCTTATGAAGGAAAAAATGACATAAAAGCAAGATAACCAGTGATCGTTCCAAATTGTGTGTCGTTAACCACTCATAAGAACGTTCAATCTAAATTTATTCGGCTCATTTAAATTTGATTTTGAAAATTAATAATGGTGAGTCTGAGTCGATCCACAGGGAGTTAAATTTATGAACTTTGAAAACTTTGGATTTTGATTATCTAAAACAAATGAGGATTTGAACTGACTAATTAATTACCTAATTAGACAAAAACTTAATTAGCTAAAAATATCCAAGACAAAAAAAATGTTATCTAATTCTGTGAACTACTTTCAGAATTTAGACACAACCACATATGGAGAATAAACGACACTTAGCTAACAAGAGCACCGTATTTGCAAATTTAATAAAATATCATTAATTATCTAAAAACCCGAAATAACTTACAAAATTCTTAGTTGTACTATCTTAATAAATAATTAAATCTAACCAAGCAACTAACTAATAACTAAAAGAAATAAACATGCAGCAAATAGAGCTCGGAGAAGCTTCTACTGGGATTCGACTCACTGAACCGCGAAGGAGAGGAGGATGGCGCACTAGACCGCAGGTGAGCTTGGGCGGTTGCTGGCGTGTGGAGGAGCATGCAGGTGCGTGGAAGCACTTGGAGCTGCTGAGAAGAGGAGCTTTGCTGCTGGCAGGTGCTGATGCAACACGTGGATGGCGGCCGGCTTCAAGCTGGAACTTGCCGGCGCGTGTGGGATGTGCTGCTGGTGCACCGCCGCGTGGAGGAGCTTTGGGTGCAGCTTCAGGTGAAGCATGGAGGCTCACAGCCGGTTACGTTGGGATGCAGCGCATGCAAGCTTGCTGGGAAGAAGGCTTGCATGCATGGGGGTCGGCGGTGACTTGCAAGGCCGCTGGGTACTCGCATGCACGTGGGCAGCGCGTGCAGGCTGCTGGCTGGTGGATGCCGGCGTGCATGCGCTAGGGCGGTGTCTTGCAGGGCCGCTGGTGCTCAGAGGAGGTGCATGGGAGCTGTTGGCCGGGTGGGGGAGAGATCGAGCGAGAGAGAACAGAGGGAGAGAAAGAGAAAAACCGAGAGAAACAGAGAGAGAGAGGGAGTTTACGGGTAAAGGAGAGAGGTAGAGAAGGAAGAAGGCTGCGGAGGGAGGAAGAGAAGAAGAAGGAGAATCCGAGAGAGAGCAAAGGAGAGAGGTGTGTGGGAGCCGGCGGCTGGTGGAAGGAGACGGAGAGGAGAGAGAACCGTGAGAGAGAGAGAACCGAGAGAGAGCGAGAGGTTTACGGGAGAGAAGAGAGAGGTTTACGGGAGAGAAGAGGTTGCTGGGAAACGGCCCAGCTGTGGATTGCAGAAGGAGAAAGAGGGTTGCGGGGAGGAGGAATATAAGAGAGAGGAGAATCCGAGAGAGATGAGGATCCGGCTGCTGCTGAAAAAAAATTGGAAACTAGAGAGATAGGAAATTGGAGAGGAAGGAGGAAAATAAATAGAGAGGAAGAGAGACGTGGGAAGGAGGGAGGAAGGTATGCGGAGGGACAGAGAAAAGGAAACAGAGAGATTTTTAATTCGGGAAGGAAACTTTAAAAAAAAAAAAAAAAAAGTGGGGGAAGGAAAAGTGGTTGGTCTTTCTTGGATTCTTCGGGCAAGAATTCAGGTAATATTAGGACCTCAATGACGTTTTTACCCATGCTTTAATCTTTTGGACAAAATGACGTCGAATTTATCGAAATTCGAACACTAGACCTCC
This sequence comes from Zantedeschia hybrid cultivar, assembly GCA_030544215.1. Classification (NCBI taxonomy): domain Eukaryota; kingdom Viridiplantae; phylum Streptophyta; class Magnoliopsida; order Alismatales; family Araceae; genus Zantedeschia; species Zantedeschia hybrid cultivar. The sequence goes on from JARZZO010000009.1 coordinate 52,813,362, forward strand.
CCCAAATTTCCGGAAACTCCACCAGCTGCACTGCATCATCGACATGTCATGTTCACATAAAATAAATATAAATTAGCACATTATCATAAAAATATCATTATATTTATTTATTTCGTCTCGGTTTTGTCGAAAAACCGCAAATGCGCTATACTCCATTAATTACATGAAATGACGATGTTTTTAAGTCAGAATTTGACAAAATTGGTACCGTTGGACTTGGTACGCAATTATCTATCATTTCATGCTATTTTACAGATAAAAACGTAAGTATGATGCATATGATTGCCCTTAAATGATCAATTTAACACTTTATCAACCAGCAGATTCACATAACATACTCAGAAAATCTGAACATTGCATTTCATTACTTTCAATCACCATGGATGAACATCAAGGGGAAGAAAGAAGTTTCTGTGAATATTAAAATGAAAGAAAAAAATATTATAAGAAAGTAAGGAGACAGAAATAAACCCCTTCTTCACCCCCACTCTACCTTGGAGAGGGGATGAGAAGGGAGGATGGCTCTTGAAGCCTACAATCTTGCTCTCTTCTTCTCTAGCACTCTTCCTTTCCTTTTCTCTTCTTTTTTCCTTCTTTTTTATCTCTTGGGATGTAGGAGATGGAGGAGAATGGAGGAGGGAGACGTGCTCCTCCTGGCCTCTCTCTTTTCTTCTTCTCTTTTCTCTTTTTTGGGATTTTTGTCTCCAACTTTTTCTTGTAGAAGATGGGGATTCTTTTATAGATAAAGTTGAATTACTTTTGGGAGGTAGATTAGGCATCCATTAGCTTTGGATTAGGGATAAGAAAACCCCTCTTAAGAGCCCTCCAATGAGGCCACAACACTTAGAGAATCATGATTGATTTCTCTTTCTGCTTTTCACCTACCCTCTTCTAGAAGAATCTTGAGGGGGGGACCACTTGCTTTTCTTCTTATCCTCCTTTAGGCAGATTTGAACATGGGCCAAAGGGATAAGAATAGGCCATGGGGGGGACCATTTGGGTCCTTTTAAAGGCTGCCACGAAATTGGACTTTTGCCTTTACTTTTTGGGCCCAAATTGGCCCTATTGGGCTTCTTTTGCTTAAGATAATGGGCCCGGACCTGCCCCTTGGATTTCTTCATCATTTGGGCTGAAAGTAACCCCTTGTTGACTTCCTTTGGCTTGTAAAATTGGGCTTGACTGTTGCCCCTTAAATCTTCTTCATTTGGGCCTTCTTGGACAATCTTTGCACAATTGTTTGGACCTTCTTTACTTGAGATAATGGGCCCGGTTGTACCATTGGATTCCTTCACCATTTGGGCCCTAGAGTGGCCCCTTTTTTTATTCATTTGGCTTGCAAAATAGGCATGACTATTGTCCATTAACCCTCTCTTTACTTGGAAAAAATTATTTGGATTTTTCTCTTTGCTCATTTTTTGGTGACAACACATGACGCAGATAAGCTAGAGTCCAGAACTGACAAATGCATATTTGTGGGATATCCGAAGGAAACTTATGGATATTACTTTCATCATCCTTGTGAACAAAAGGTGTTTGTGTCCAGGAGAGCTGTCTTTCTAGAAGAATATTATATTCTCCAGAAGGACATTGGGAGTAAAGTAACTTTGGAAGAAATTTCAAACCCACAAACTGCTAATGGTTCATCAGATGGACTGTCAACTTCTGAACATGTTCAAAATAATACACAGGAACCTCGTAGGTCTGAAAGAGTACCTAAATCACCAGAAAGATATGTGGGACATATTAATTTGGATGGTTCAAGGATACTCTATAATGAGGATGATGATCCTAAGACTTACCAGGAGTCCATTGAAAGTCTAGAGGCCGGAAAAAGTCGGTAAGCCATGAATTCTTAAATACAGTCCATGTACATCAACCAAGTTTAGAACTTGGAAGATTTACCCGATGGTATAGTACCTATCGGCTACAAATGGATCTTTAAAAGAAAGATCGGTGCAGATGGACGTATTGAGACTTATAAAGCAAGATTAGTGGCGAAAGGCTATCGTCAAAGACAAGCTGTTAACTATGACGAAACCGTTTCACCCGTTGCCATGATTAAGTCTATCAGAATTCTTCTCGCCATTGCTGCCTACCATGATTATGAAATCTGGCAGATGGATGTGAAGACTGCCTTCCTCATTGAAAACCTTGAGGAGGAAGTGTATATGATACAACCAGAATGATTCACATCCAAAGAATCTCCAGACATGGTATGCAAGTTCCAGAGGTCCATTTATGGACTGAAGCAAGCTTCCCGAAGCTAGAACATAAGATTTGATGAGGCAATCAAATCTTATGGCTTCATTAAGAATGAAGATGAGCCCTGTGTGTACAAGAAAAATAATGGGAGCGCAATCACATTTCTGATTCTTTACGTTGACGACATCCTACTCATTGGGAATGATGTAGGAATGATGTCATCGGTAAAGATATGGCTGTCAAAGAACTTCTCTATGAAGGATTTGGGAGAAGCATCTTACGTATTAGGAATACGGATCTATAGAGATAGATCAAAGAAGATGCTTGCTTTAACCCAATCCATGTACATAAAAACTATTGTCAAAAGGTTTGACATGGAAAATTTCAAGAGAGGTCTCATACCGATGAGACATGGAATTTCACTTTCTAAAGGTCAGTCTCCCAAGACACCTAAAGAGAGGGCTGTGATGGATAAGGTTTCCTATGCTTCTACCATAGGCTCCATCATGTATGCCGTGCTATGTACTAGACCTGATGTAGCATATGCTCTAAGTGTTACGAGCAGACATTAGGCGGATCGAGGTGATGAACATTGGAAGGCTATGAAATGCATCCATAAGTACTTCAGAAGGACTAAGGATTTATTTCTAGTCTATGGAGGAGGAGACTTAAAGCTGCAAGGATATATTGACTCGAGTTTTCAGTCTAATCCTGATGGCAGCAAGTCAACATCAGGTTTTGTCTTCACACTCGGCGGGGGAGCAGTGAGCTGGAAGAGTTCCAAGAAGGATACCATTGCTGATTCGACAACGGAAGTCGAGTATATTGTTACTGCTAAAGCCACCAAGGAAGCTGTATGGATGAAGAAATTCATCGGTGATCTTGGTGTGGTGGAAAGCATATCTGGTCCCGTCCCACTGCTGTGTGACAACAATGGGGAGATTGCTCAAGCGAAAGAGCCGAGGTCTCATCAGAAGTTGAAGCACATTCTGCGGCACTTTCATCTGATCAGAGAGATTATAGCTCGAGGAGATGTCGTGGTAGAAAGAGTTGCTTCAGCCAACAACATAGCAGATCCACTGACAAAGCCTTTGTCTCAAAATGTCTTTGAGCGTCACTTAGAGAATATGGGTATTCTGTATAAAAGTGATTGGCTTTAGCCCAAGTGGGAGATTGTTAGTATTAGATGGTCTCAAAGCCAATCCGATACTATGTATTGATTCAGTTTATTAATAAATGGCATTAATTCATTGTGTGTAATTAATTCGATCCATGTTTATCGTATCACGATGAAGTCCATGAACATGTGCAATAATGTTCGGATTATGATGAGATCATAATTACGGGACCAAAGGTTTATAAACACATATTCTTAATTGTTCATAGTCATAGGATGTTTGAGAAGGACATCAAACATCCGGATAGATTAGTATAGGTTACTTCAGCTCATATGATGAGGGTAACTGATCCTATAAGTCACTTGTGTGAAGACACTATGCTGGACCTGTAGGTGCTCATTGGCGAATGAGTTCACTGAACTTATTTGACTATGAATCGCTGGATGGTAAACACCTCACTATTAACCAGCTTGATTCTTTTGTCACGGTTGCGTAGATGATCCTTGGACCTGAGACACTAAAGATATCTCGTTGGTAGGTTTCTGAACTTTGACCTTGAATAACGAATCCCTAACCATGGGTTATCAATAAGTCAAGTGATCGGGTTCAGGGAAATGCCTTCGAAGGTAATTGTGTGTTCAATACGGGATCATCCGCTCTCGATAGTTTGAGAGAGAATGTTCTGGGAATGATGCGCTCAAGTCCCTGGCCAGGGCGGACTCTGTATCAAATAAAGAGTTATCTGATATAGATTAGCAGCATCTGATTCAAGTGAATCGACCAGCTAGGGTTTAACAGTAAACCATACCCTAGGTCGATTCGAGAACATTGCACGGATGAAGGATTATGTCCGCACGGTAACTGTTGACGAAAAGGTTCCAATCGAGGGTTGCGATAACCCCAGTGCCATCTAGGATCACGTGATGTTGCTTGGCATCCAACGTGATCGGAAGCCTGTCCGAATTTATTCTGGGACATTAAATTCGGCTGATTAATTAAATATAAGGATATTAATTAATTCAGTAGGTCCGTAAAGAGTTACTGGGCTTAATGGGTTATTAACTGGACTGGTAATTGGGCTTAGAGGGTCACACGCAAAAGATTTTCAAGTCGATGGATAATCCGACAGGATTTCGGATAAGTCTGGATTTTTACGAAAAATCGCAAACAGACTTATTATAAAAGAACAGATACTACGTCGGGGGCCAGCAACCCTGACCTAGCCGTCGTTCTTTTTCTCTCTCTCCTCTCTACTAGGCGTGCGATACGAAGCGGCCATCTGGAGGCTCCGCTTCAACTCCCGACTGCTCCGCCTTCCATCCGACGGGGGATTCTGAATCCGCATGTTGCGGCGGATTACGCGCAGCCAGACGGGATCTAAGAACGCCGCATCGAGCGAGGAGGCGAGGACGATCCGTCGCGAGGTGAACCGCGTGGATACCGCTAGAGGTCGGGCACCTGCGCGGCTTGTGGCATCGCTCCGACGGAACCGGAAAACGAATGCATATTCGAATCCGAGCAAGGTAAATCCGATTTACTTCGGTTTTATTTTGTTGATCGAAACGGGATGGATCCGATCCCGAATATTTTTTTCCGCTGCGTTTTTGGTCGGATCTCAACACAACGATCCCAACAATGCCAACATATACATCATTATGAAAAACTGTATATTCGTAAATACCAAAAACATATACATCATTATGAAAAATTGTATATTCGTAAATGCCAAAAAAGTATAAACGCAATTATGAAAAGTTCATGCCTTATAATGCAAAAAATGATTTTCATAGGATCTTAAGTATAATTTTTAAGACTTCTAGATGTGTCCTCAAACCACTAAAAAAGAGTTAAATTTGGTAAAGAAGTGTTGAAAGAGGGTATAATAGCCAATTATAGAGAATATAGGGACTAAACTGTAAAAGTGCTAAAGGATAAGGATACTGGTAAGGAAAAGGATAAGGTACTGGTATGGTAAAGGATAAGAAAACTGGTAAGGTTTCTTAGCCCCCAAGAAACCCATGCCACCTCACTAGCCACATGTCATCTCCATCATAAAAGAGGGGAGACACATGTCCCCATCTTAAGGCATGCCATCACCTATAAATAGGGGGGTAACCCCTCCATTTCCCCCATCTCTTCTTCTCCTCATCCTTGCCCACGCCCAAAAGAGAAAGAGAGAGAGAAAGAGAGGAAGAGAGGAAGAGAGAAAGAGAGGAAGAGAGAGAGAGATATAGAGTAAGAACAGGGATTGCTCGCGAGGGTTTTTCACGCACGAAGTAGGTTCCTGCTATGTCCAAGAGAGCTTCTAGTTAAAGGCAAGTACATGGTCCCGTCTCCAAGTTATTTTCCTATCGCAAATGGTTTATTTTCAAATATGTATTTTCCTAAAAATTTAAGTAGATGCTACTGAGCTGTTATGCTACCGAAATGACATAAGAGCCTAAATGGACTCTCAACCCATGCCTAAATGCCATGCTATAAGCCTCCCATGTTAAAATCGAACATGCTTATGGACAGTGCCACCTTAGGAGTCCATGTGTCCGAATTATACAAGCATCCTTGTGAGGCGGACATTAAGTTAAAAGACGCAAGCCGAAGCAAACGGGTAACATCCTAGTTACAGTTCTTCCATCCAAGTAGGACGGGTGGGTCCCCCTGCTGCGTAATGGATGTGCCAATGGGCATTTGTCTTACCGCTGGCTGCCTGTCATGTTAAATCTCTTCATGTTGTGATTTGGATGCATGTCCGTTAAATAAGTGGAAAGATTCATGTTGTTCGTATGCTATATACATATTTAGGACTTCATGCTATACCATGACTTTTAACCATGCCATGATGCTATGCCATACACCTATTATGCTTGTACTCATGCCATGCCATGATGCTATGCCCTACACCTATTATGCTTGTACTCATGCCATGCCATGATGCTATGCCATACACCTATTATGCTTGTACTCATGCCATGCCATGATGCTATGTCATACACCTATTATGCTTGTACTCATGCCATGCCATGATGCTATGTCATAATCAAGTCAGACTATTGTAGACACGCTAATTTTGACTTCATATTGAGTAAATTTCATGTCATAACAATAATGCCTCAAAATGGTCTGATTTTTAATCATTAATTATTTTTTATTATTATTTTGAAAAATTCACTGATTAACGTCGACCATGGCCGACGCCATTTAGATTTCTAGCTGAAAATAGTTTGGAATTAAATTCCTAAATTCAGATATATTTAACTAAATAACGTCTTCCATAGACGACGCCATTTAGTTCCTAATCCGTCTAAATTTTTTATTTAAATTCAAATTAATTTTCTAATTATTTAAACCACGTCACTCATGGACGAGGCCTTTTAGGTTTCTTAATGTTTTCTGGTTTCCTTTTCAAATTTTCTTTCTATTTTGGCTACTTTACTTAGCCAAATGGCGTCCCAGATGGACGACACGATTAAAACACTTTCTTGATAAACTTGATTTGGCTGAGATAATCCGGTTCTAGAGGTTGAAAGGATTTCTAACTCCTTGGATGGCTATCCCAAGCAAGTCGGATCCGTGGGAGAGCCCTTTTGAAGGCCAAAACTACTTCAAAACCTATTCTATATATACATACGTACATTGGCCTTTAAAAAAAGTTGATCATTGAAGGATTTGGAGTTCAAGGTAAGGTGAAAGGAGGCTCTCCTGAAGGAAAACGTGGATAGCATAAGGAGGCTTCTTCTTCTTCTTCCTCTTCCTCTATTGAAGCTTTGAAGATCCATAGCTATGAAGGGGCCAAACCAATCTCTTTTCTTACTAGTTTTTAGTCTAGTTTCTTAGATTTCTAGTTAGATTTTCATCACTGTTTTTCATGGTTTTGATTAGAATACTCATCTCATCACTCCATGATTCATACACCACATCATCCTTTTTCTCACCTATACATGTTAAGGGTTTAGAAGAACCACAAAACAAGTAAGTCTTCTTAGTTTAATTTATACTTGATTTCTTAGATAGAATGGATACTACTCTACCTCATAGCTCTAATCTTTATTTTTTCTTTCTTTTAGTCTAATCTCTTTTACAAGATTTGAAGGAGAAAGGCTTTGAAGAAGGAGAAAAGGCTTCAAGAAAACAAACAAAGACAAGAGTAAAAGAACAAGAAGAGGCTCTTCGTCTTTGGCCGGCCAAAGAAGGAGAACAAAGGACCCATAACTCTCTCAAATCTAGGGCTGTCAACGGTTCGGGTCTGGGTAGACCCATGCCCAAAGTGAATAGACCCAGACCCGGTTCAGACCCAATAAAAATAATGGGTAAATGGGTAAATGGGTTGGGTCTTGGACCCACTTCTTATTTATTTGATGTTGAAAGATAAATGGGCTTGGTATAGAATTTATTTATCTTAAATCTCTCTGTGTCGGATAATTTGGTTTGATTTTAGGTGTAAATTCCAAGATATTAGCTCACAAATTTTTGCAATGTATGACAATAGAAAGTTTAATGGGTAAACGGGTATACCCAGACCCATAACTAACGGGTCCAAACGGGTCTGTTAACGGGTCTGGGCCCATTTTGACAGCCCTACTCAAATCTGCGAGGTAAGTTTAGCGATCACTTTCTTTCATTGAAACATTCGGTTTCTAGCGATCACGTAGTTTTAAATTTGATTTGTTAATCATTTGAATATATGATATCATAGATAGCACAACACGATTTTGAGCACTACAGCTTTTTGGCGATCACGGTAGGACTTGTCTTGCCGTTCTTCTTTTTACTCTTGTTTGTTTCCATCAGGCACCCTCGTGTGCACCACTTTGCACCCTCGTGTGCGTTCTTTGTGTCCCTCGGGCGCATTTATGTTGGATGTTGAAAAGCATGTTTTGTTTGAATTGATACCGATGTCATTTGGATGATAAACTTTTCTGTTTAAACCTTGATTTCGCATGATATTTTGTCCTTTATTTACCTTGTTGATTTGAGAAGGGAGTGCCCCCAGTTATTCTTCTATTTTTCTGTTTACGGAGCTTAAATTGCGTCGAGACCAGATGACGCCGTTTAAACGGTGTCAACCAGCCCCAATGCCTTTTCGGCAGATTAGCCCTGCTCGGTTTGCTGCTCGAGAATTGTTGACAATGTGTTTACTATCTTGAATAGCGTCATGACCAGGTAACGCCATTTAAGCAAATTAACTCTCAGCCACCTTTTCTCAGATTTATGATTTGTTTTTATTATTATTATTATATATATTGCATTTGTAAGGTTTGAGGTTTCGGATCCGGTTAACGGGTCAGTTTTGGGGTCGGATCCCTTGATTTGGGCCCTTGTGGGGTTGGGACATGGGTTCCTTTTCACATCGAGTTTGCTCGACGCGGTTCAAACGGCGTCCGGCGATGTGGACGCGTTTTAGGCTGCGCCACGTGGGCTGGCTTTGGGCCGCGGGAGTACGGCCCCGGTCTTATCGTCTGAATGGCATCTTGCATGGATAACGCCATTTAGAGTACGGCCCTGGTTTGTCAGCGTACAGCCCGGACTTGTCGTCTGAATGACGTCAGTGTTAGACGACGCGTTTTACCCAGTTTCTGTTTGACCCCGCGAACCCTCCCTCCTTTCCCTCATTCTCTCCTTTCCTCTCTCTCTCCTCTCTTCTCTCCGACCTCGGGCGACTCGTTTCCCCTTCTCCTTCCTTTCCTCTCCCCATTCCTCCTCTCCCTCCACTCCATTAACCTCCCAACTTCCTCCACTACCACCACCACTTCCTCCGCGGCGCATTTCTCTCCGGACGGCGGCCGACGTCCTGGTGGAGTAACGGCGTCCACAGCGGTACCGGCGACGGCGTGTGGCGAGGCAGGTCGGTGGCTTGGAGCTCGGAGGAGTTCGAGTAACCGGTAGGGTGACGATCCTCACTTTGTTTTGTTGAAAACCACGTTTTTCCCACTTTGGAGCATGTTTAGGGGATTTTTGGGATGAAAATACTAATTACATGTAATGAGGAATTGTGGGTTTTTAATGGGTATTTAGGTTCTCCTCCTCCTCCTCTATTTTATGTTGTTTTTTGTGCGATTTGGAGGAGAAATCCCGCCTTGTGACTTGGGGGAAGGCGGAGGGAGAACCTGTCTATCAGGGTTAAAAGACGTCTGGGGGCAGCGACGCCATTTAAAAGGCGGCTTCTACCCACGACGCCATTTAACCCCAGATAACAGACTCGGTCTCTGGATTGAATAGCGTCCAGAGACAACGACGCCTTTTAAACGGCGACCCCCGTGCACCACGCGTTTTAGTTCAGATCACCCCGAGGCCTGTTTCTGTTTCTGTCGTTATCAAGCGACCAGGGATAGCGACGTCTTTTAAATGGCGACCCGTTTGAACAACGTGTTTTAGGCCATCTTCCGAGGTCAGATTTCACATGAACCAGTTTAGGAGTCTTGAATGACGTCGGCCTTGGGCGACGTGATTCAAGACAAAATCTCATTAATTCATGCAACTAACATGTGTTTACATTAATATATAGTTTGGTTAATTGCATGTTTGAGATCATACTTGAGGACGATGATTTCTACGTGATCGGATCGCACCGTGTTGCGTTTTGTGCGATCGTGGACCTAGAGTGACAGTTGTTAGCACTTAGGCACCCTGTGTCGGTGTGGGAGTGACAAGGCGCCGGTGTGGGAGTGGTGGGGTGACGCCTAGAGGGAGGGTCACCTGGTGTACCCCCGGGTATAGCTAGTACCGGTGTAGGAGTGGTACATTCGGAGTGTCACTTGTGCTGGGGGAAGCAGAACCACCTTGAGCCAGGTCAGGCCGGAGTAGCTAGTGTGCTATCCGAGGGGTTGCTGTTTGGTCTCAACGGGTCGGTGTTTTCCGCGTTCGGCCGTGTGACTTGTGTGTTTACCCGAGACGCTAGTTGTGGACTCCGTGATAATATGGTTTCAGAATCATGCATGTTACTGTAATAAATGCTTGTGTTTTATGTCGAAATCTAGGAATTGTGTTACCGCTTTATTTAGTTAAATTGCCTATATTTGTGTATGGAACTTGTGGGTGTGTGAGTGAGTGGTGGGGATCGAAGGATCCCTACTAAGTATTTTTTGATGAGACTCACCCCCTGCGGTTTTCAGGTGAGGGTTCCAGGCAGGTGTAGCAAGGAGAGTGCTACTATGGGTTGCGCGCCAGCAGCCGCAGTTCCGGGGTATGCCTCGATGTAGTTGTTATTTCCTTTTCTGGCATGTAAGCTTAATTATTTCTTTTCTATTGGAGTATGTAATTAATTGTTGAGTCAAGTCGAATTGTAATAATTTTTAATTTCTGCACTTCCTTTACAATTCGATGTGATGTGGATGTTTAGCTTAGTTTATCATTTATTTCCTAGACTTATCGAGATCCTGATTTGGCTCCAAATTTAATGATTCGGTACCCATTTAGTAAGCGGATCTCCGATTATAGGGTGGCGGGTCGTTACAGCATTAGAGGCCATCCCGGCCTTTAGACATCAGCATTGGGAGTTCGCTCCCCTTTTAGGAACACCTCTCTCGTCACTTACACCTCTCTTTGACTGGGGTTGGTCCCTTGGTCAGACTAGAGTAGTTGGTGTCGAGACCTCCGTAAGTCCCTAAAAGTGAAGAATTCCTCTTTACTCATCGGGCTAGTTGTACCTCTGAAGTACCGGCTAGTCATTAACATCGTTGTGAGTAAAGCCATAGAGAAAAATGGCGGAGAAACCACATTTTAACTAGGATCCTTCCTTGAGTGAATCAATCTTTAAAATTCATTTTAATCCTTACAAGGAATCCTAAAATAACGTAACATCAACTTGTTTATTAATTCTTGCACAACTTATTTGAACCTTTGGTTAACTAAACAACATGATGCTACATTCAAGTAGAGTCGTCAGAATGGCTGCTTATGAATAGGACACCCGATTTGAGTATGAGGGAGATGCGAATGCCCCTCAGAATTATGATCTTTACTACTCTGAAGACGGAGGACATGCTAATGCCCCTCACAATTCTAACCACTTCCAAACTGAGTATGAGGGAGACGCTTATGCCCCTCAAGGTCAGGTTCCTTTCACTCATAATCAATACAACCCTAATGTAGATCGTTCTCATGTCCACGTCAGTTCAAATCCCACCTACGAAGAGGCTCAAGATCAAGCTGAGCCTTCTTCTACCAATCCCCCCAATCTAATAACCGTGTTAGGAGCTCTTGCTACCCATATGGACCCTCAACAACTTGAGGCGATCCAATCCATTCTGAAAGGGAAGACCCCCGTGTATTCATCCGAGCCGCGCATCCCAGTTCCACTCGTCATTCATCCGATCTCCACTCGGGCCATGGAAGGCCTTCACATCTCTACCCCTGGGCCTCCGGGTCCTCATCAGTCCACTTCTAGATATCCGGTTAGACCACCAACGCCAACTTATCAAAATCCCTTCGGGCACGGCAGGAATGCTATTGGTCTCAACCTTACTGTTCCCTATGTCCTAGCTACTCTAGGAGGCAGACCTTTCCACCACCACCACTACCACCCACTGATTCAGTTACGTAGGCCTTATTCACTAAACTTAATCAGATGAACGAACAATTCAAGAGCTTCAGAAAGATGATGGATATCAAAGCTGCTCCCAAAGTCTCTGTCCCCAACCTGCCTATTTTCCATCTCCCACCCTCATAAATGCCAGTATATCAAAAGGACAATGGCTCCGGTAATCCTTTCATCTGTCTAAAGGAATTCAATTGCACTTGGCTCTGTTTAATGTTATTTTACAATGGCTCTGGTAATCCTTTCATCCACCTAAAGGAATTCAATTGCACTGACCTTGAAATCTGGACCTAGCCCAATCAAGCAGAAATTGAGGCAATTCCACCTACAAATAGCTTTAAAGGTAAGAGAAGAGGTCGATAAATTGCATAAAGCTAAATTCATTAGGGTTGGCATGTATCCTCAATGGGTGGCCAATATTGTCCCAATTATGAAAAAGAATGGAAGAGTCAGAATTTGCATTGATTTTCAAGATCTTAATCAGGCGTGTCTTAAAGATGACTTCCCCTTGCCTTACAATGATGTCTTGATTGATAACACAACTAGATATGAGACTTTCTCTTTTATGGATGCCATCTCTGGGTATAATCAAATTCCCTTGGCTGAAGAAGATCAGGGGAAGACTTCTTTCACTACACTATGGGGAATGTATTGTCACGTGCTCATACCCTTCGGTCTGAAGAATGTTGAAGCCACCTACCAAAGGGTGTTGATGGCTATCTTCTACAACATGATGCACATATATTTGGAGGTGTACGTAGAAGATTTGCATGTGAAGTTTAAGATTAGAAGTGAACATGCTATAGTTATTGCCAAGGTGTTACAGAGGTCAAGAGAGTACAAATTGAAGATGAATCACAAGAAATGCATGTTTGATGCCTAGTTTAGGAAATTATTAGAGTTCATATTGAGTAAACAGTGTATTGAGATTAATCCTATCAAGGTTAAGGCTATCATTAAGATGCTACCTCCTAAGAAATTGAAGGAGCTTCATGGATTGATCGGTGGGTCGCAATTTATTTGCCATTTTGTCTCCCAACATTCTTAAAGGTGTAGACCATTTTATGAGCTGACGAAGTCGAGAGTCAAATTTGATTGGCATGCCAACTGCTAGGAGGCATTTTATGGATTGAAGAGTTATCTAGCTAGTCCTCTTGTTTTAAGATCACCCTCTCAAGGCAAACATTTGATTCTTTATATCTCAGTCCTGGATGATCTGGTGGGAGCTGTCTTGGTACAGAAAGATGAAAAAGGCAAGGAAAGAGCACCCCACTATCGCTCAACACTTCTCAACTTCGCTGAACAAAGATACATGGCAATAGAGAAGACTTGTGGCATATTGGTCTAGGTAGTACATAAACTTAAACATTATTTTCTTGCCTATGAAGACCACCTCATTTCTATGATGAACCCAATCAAATTCCTCCATGAGAAATATGTCTTAACTATAGGTTAGCATAATGGCAAAGTTTTCTTTCTCAGTTTGACATCATTTACATTCAACAAAAAGCAATCAAAGGCTATGCCATAGTAGAATGCCTTTCCCATCATCCTCTCGCTAGGTTCGATCATATTCAATCGCAGTTTTTGGATGAGGAGCTGATGTCCATAAATCAATCCTCTGATTATATGTGGTCATTACATTTTGACGGAGCTCTAAATTCTAATGGTAGAGGTATGAACATTGTTATTTTATCACCAGAATGTGTCACCATCCCTCAGACTTTTTAGCTTGCCTTTCCTGTCACTAACGACATAGTTGAATACGAGGCACTCCTTGCTGGCCTTGAGGCAGCCTATCTTCATGGTACCACCAAGCTACGGATTGTAGGTGAGAGTCAGCTCATTCTTCATCAAGTGCTCACCAAATATCGCACTCTTCATCTCAAATTGAAGCCTTACCAAGAATTCACATCTGCTTATACCAAGTTGTTCCCCAAGTTGATCTTCGTATATGTTCCTCGAAATCAGAACATTCTAGCTGATGCTCTTACATCTATAACGGCATCTTTGAACTTTCCACTCAGCAGACACTTTGAGTCTATCATCATCCATAAGCATCTCCCTCTTGCTATAAAGGACCTTGCCTTTCTTAGGATTAAGGAGAAGTTGCTGAAGAAGGTTTAAGATGGAGATATTATAGAGAAGAGAGAAGTATTACTATTGGAATTGCAATAAGAGATGGCGGATGAGGAAAAGCCATGGTATTACGAAATTGTCAAATATTGTGAAGATCAATCTTACCCAGAAGAAACCATAGTTGAGTAAAAGTGGGCCTTTAGAAGGATTGCCCAAAGATACACTCTAGTTGGAGGTAAGCTCTATAGAAGGGGATTTCCTGGTGTTCTTCTCAGATGTTTAGATGAAGATGAACTTTGGAAGGTCATTGAGGAGGCTCACTCGAGAATTTACAGTGGCCACGTGAATGGACAAGTGCTAGAAAAGAAGATCTTCAGACAAACATACTATTGGCCAATCATAGAAGAAAACTCACAGGGTATGTTCATAAGCGTGTCAAGTATCAACTCCATACTGATAAAATTCATTCCCTTGCATCTTCACTTCATCCACTGTCCTCCCTGTAGCCTTTATCCATGTGGGCATTTGACATTCTTGGTCCTTTAGGTGATCCTAACACCCTCACCAAACAAAAGTCCTTTATCCTTACCACCACACAGTATTTCACTAAGTGGGCCGAAGTCAAAGCATACATAGAGATCAAAGCTTCAACAGTTTGCAAGTTCATCATAAGGAACATCATCAGAAGATTTGACATTTCAAGTACCATCATCACCGACAATAGACCCTAATTCGTCTATTAGGAGCTTTAGGACCTCTGCAACAGGTACAAAATTGCATTGCATCATTCCTCACCATCTTATCCATAAGGCAATGGCCAAGAAGAGGCCACTAATAAAACTTTGACCAAAATCATCAAGAAAACCTGTAAGTCTAACTAGTTTATAGATTGTGCATAAATATTGGTTGATGCTTTATATGTCTACCAAACTTCAATCTGCACTCCTACTAGGCAAACCCCATATTCTTTAACTTTTAGAATGGTGGCGGTAGTTCCATGTGAGGTTACTCATTCCTTCTCTTATAGTACATTTGGATAAGATACTATCTATTGATGAGCATCATGCTTCACTCTTTGTCCAATTAGAACTCTTGGATGAGAAGTGATATGCCGCTACTAATCACATTCAAGTGCACCAGAATAGACTTGCATGTTTTTACCAAAAGAAAGTTATTGATAGAAAGGTCAAAATCGGTGAGATGATTGTTAAAAGAATTTTTGTTAAACCTAGCAGTCCCTGTTCTAAACTCCAACTTAATTGGGAAGGTCCATATGTAATCAAGGACGTGTTCCCTAGCAATGCATACAGGCTAGTTAATACTGAAGGACAAGAATTGAGTCACCACTGGAATGGTTGGTACCTTAAAAAATACTATCCTTAAGTGTGTTGACTAGCATGGTGCACGGACTAGTGGAAATTGAAAGGCTGATATCTCAAATTCTTCCGTTAGTCTTTGCGGTTTAATCCAAAGGTCAACTGAACACACACTCATGCTCACCTCTTGAGTAACAAATAATGTTAGGTTCAAGGAAAACCAAAGCCACACTGAGAGTGTAAGGTATTACTCATTCTCTTCTACTCGGTTTGTGGTGAGGGAGAGAGACCTCGGGATAGAGTACTGAATCTGTCCTCCACCTTAGTAGGAAGTCATCACAAAAAAAGGGAAAAGTCAAAGCCCAAAACTCAATATCCAAAATCAAAACCAAATGTCAAGAGATCACAAAGGCCAAATACAAAAGAAAGGGCAAAACAAAAATAGAAAAAACCCCACAAAAAGAAAAGACCAAACCCTAATAGGAAATAGGGTGGAAGAGGTGAAAGAGCTAGGGTATCCTAAGCCAATCACAATAGATGTAACGAACTTGAATCCTGCATTCTTTATTCGATGATGAATGGTATTTCTCAAATTTATATGCGTGCATCTGTGTGTTTAGATTATTCAATATATATATTGATGTCCTTGGACTAATGTAATGAGGATTAAATCACAAGGAATTGTGTTAATGAGATTAACCCTCTATGAACATAGGCCCTAATATGTTCTTAGTCATAGAATGCTCAAATTGGAGATTGAGCATTCGGATAGATTGCGTATCTGCTCATATAATAAGAGTGGTTGATATTATAACCACTTGTGTTGAGACACTAAGACAAGCATGTGGATGCTCAATGATCGAAGTTCACTGAACTGATCTGCTTTAAAGTTCCTGGATGGACTTAACTGTCAACTAGGACATTTTATGTCGTAGTGTTAGGTCCTTCGACCTGAGACGCCAAGGACACCTTGTACGGGGACTACTTTTTCATGGCTCTTGATTATAGAGACAGAATATCTACATTTGAATATTCAACTGACCGTTAGCAGTGGAATCCATGCGAAGTGATTTGGTTGTCAAAATGGAATCGCTTGCAATTGTTTATGCTTAGTTATATCCATGACCAAGGTTTAATGGGATTACTGGATAAAGAGTTTTCAGAAAATATCTCATTGAGCAATTGATCCACTTAGTGATTAAAGAGTTTGACAGTTAACCATACTTTGTTATCACTATTACACTTCTGTAGGAGAAGGATTAATTCCATACGATAATTTGTTGACATACAAGTGCCGATAGTGGGATGATCCCCAACATCATCTGGAATCATGAGGTGTTGCTTGGTGCTATTCGTGATTAGAAGGTCCAATGAATAAATAATTATTTAGTAATTAATTAAATCATCTAATCATAAGAAGATAAATGAATTAAATTGATCTTAAAAGGCGTTTTAAGGTTAATGGGCCTGCAATCAAGCTGATTGTTGGGCCTAGAGGGTTACACACATAAGGATTCTCATGAAACAAGGCTTAATGAGAGTTTTATATATTATTTGAGTGTAAATGAAAAACCATAAATAATATATATAATAGTGGGACTTGGAGAAAACCTTAACCAGCACATGGGTCTCCTTTGGGTCGTCCCCTCTCTTTCCCTCTTTCCTGGTTGTCCCCTCTCTTCCTCCTTTGGGTGGTGGTAGTGGTTGTCGTGTCGACATCGTGAATGAGAAGGAGAAGCCGTCTACACAAGGATTCGTGTGAATACTGTGTGTAGAGGTCGTGCGCGTGTGCAGCTACTTGCATCTCGTGGATTCGGTATTGGCTTTTGGAGATCCTTCATCTCCTCACGGTGAGAATCCGCTCTCTCGGATTCATGTTTTTGTGTTCTATTGAATCGGACAATCGATCATGAGAGGTTCTGCGGGATAGAACTTTTTTATGTTCATTTTTGCTGCACCGTTGTGATCTCGCAAATCTTACAGTTGTATCAGAGCTAGGTTGTGGCTCGGTTCCATAAAATCATCGTAGAGATCATTTTTATTTTTTTTTCATGCAATTTTTCCCTATTTTTGTTATTCTATGTGCGATGAGGAGGGGGACGTTGGCAATAGCGTTCAGGGTACCTCGAGGGTCGGAGAGGTTGCTGCAGTAGGACGGTGTCGTTGGGCCCTTCCAGATGGCCTCCGACAATGTAGGCGGCCGCAGTGGGGCTTGCACCGCCGGTGCTCTAGAAGCACCGCATGGTGCGGCAACACCACGGGTGGCTGCGCCAGCCAGTGGTGTTAGGCCGGTGCCGTCTCATAGGGCCAAGGCTGTTGCTCGGGGTGGCCAGGGCCTGCGCCAGGGCGGCAATGTCGTTGCTGCCATGCGGTTGCCCCTTGTGCCCATGAAACTCTAAGGGGTAGAGGGGGCCGGGGGGGTGCAAGCTAGCCTGGGTCTGCCCTAGACCTAGTGGGCAAGCCCACGACTTACTCCTGCACTAGGCGCGGGTGTGCGGGGTGGGCCGCCAGTTGGGCCAGCCAATCAAGGGCCCAAATAGCCCTTTAATTTGTTTTTTAAGACCTATTTTAAAACCCATTTTAGGGTTTAAAACCCATTTTTAAGGTTATAAAATAGTTTTAAATCTAAAAAATATTTCTTTTGAGTTTCTCCTTCTCATGTGGGCATTTTAATTAATGAAATGGAAAATATATTTACGAAAATGTTTCATAAATAGTTTTTGTGAAAGGAATTTAAAATTTTTCTCTACTTGTTTATTTCACATGAGATGTGAGTTGCTATTTTCATTGCTATGATGGTTTGATCATTTAGCATACCAATAGTGTCTTAAAAGAGATTAACTTTAAAATTATATTTTGTAAATATAATTATTTATCATCAATTATTTTATAAATAAAAAGTTATTTTAATTTAATTTATAATGATCAATAGTTGATCTCCATCTTGTATGCATTCATGATACATGTGATGTTTGTCATGAATAAATGGATCCCGATGATCATGGACTTCTATAAAGGGACTGTTTAATCTATGGATGGATGTGTGTGTGTTGAATTTGGTAATGGGGTCTGCACACCTCCCTCTCTATCTCGTATTCAATTTGTATATTCTATCTTCCTCCTAAATGTATTCCCCTTAATTGTTGATTAAGGTTTCTTATAACATTAATGTAAATTTGTGGGTCTGCATATCCAAATTTATTTGATGTAATTTCTAGATTAGATCTAGAATTGGATCGATTTGATCAATGGTTGAACTTGACCTAGTTCCATGATTTATTGTGCTACTACAAGGTCATGGTAATTTGGAGGCCAAATCATCGGGAGTTGCAAGGAGTTGTAATTGGCAAGAGTTGCCTACCTATTAAGAATGGTATAGCTTGTTGAGAAACCTCAAGCCTATACACATTAAGTTAATAGGATCTCAGAACCCACTAGGGGATCATCGGTATCTCCCATTTCACATAATGAGGGTTATGTGATTCGTCGAAAAATAGTGGGAGATTACGTTAACTCTTCAAATACATTGTTAATGTAATTAAAATTATGAATGTCTGCATTGCTTATCACACTTTACTTTATCTCCACATATCACTATAATGTTGTCAGTTAACCTATTCCACAGCATACTACATGCTAACAAGTTTACAGGCCCGAACTTTATTGACTCGCTAAGGAATGTGAGGATAGTCCTCACCATTGAAAAGATAGTCTATGTCCTCGAAAAGGAAGTTCTTGAGCTTGCCAAGAACCCCTCAAGAGTCGAGAAGGAGGCTAATAAGAAATGGAAGGAATATGCTATCACTGCTCAATGCACCATGTTGGCCTTAATGACCAATGAATTGCAAAGGCAGCACAAAAAGATGAGTGTCTACTCCATGCTGGTTCACTTACAAGAGTTGTTTAGTGACCATAGTAGGACTGAGAGGTATGAAATATCTCGAACTCTTTTCCATGCAAAGACGGTAGAAAGATCACATGTTCAAGCTCATATCTTGAAAATAATTGACTGGATTGAAAGACTTGAAGGACTTGATTTCCCAATAGTCTGTAAACCTCATATTGATGTAATCTTACAATACTTCCAAATTCTTATTCCAATTTTGTGATGAATTTCAACATGAACATGATTAATGCCACCATGGCTGAACTCTTGAACATGTTGAAGACAGCTGAGTTCACAGTGAAAAGGGATAAGAATCAACTCTTGCTTGTTAGTAAGACTAATAAGAAAAGAAAGCCACACAAGCCCCTTAAGAAGGAAAAAGGCAAGAAGGCAAAGCAAAACAAGGTTGTCAAGAAACCTCAACTAGGTCAGAAAGAAAAGGAAAAGTGTTTCCACTATGAGGGGGAAGGGTACTGGAAACATAATTGCAAGAAGTACCTTAAAGGGAAGGCTAAGATGAAGCAAGCAAAGGTTCCAGGTATCTATGTGATAAACCTAAACCTACCCCACTACCACACGGATATAAAAAACTCATGATATTTTATAGCTGATTCTCTGTGCTAGTCAACAAATTGTCAATTGGCTCCTTGTCATGCTCACCTTCACTTCACAGCTAGCCATTGACCTTGTTGGCAATGTATTGACAAAGGTGGTTGTAGTCGATTAGAGTCTAGATGAACTCTAGAAGCTGGACGTAGTTATCAGTCTCGTAACCATGGTCTCGATGGTACTTGCAGTACTTGTGTGTACTCCTTTTTCCATTTTCGCCTTCATTGGAGGGGGACGTTAAAAGTAAAGCTTCCCCTAGGTCTCGCAGATGACATGGTAAACTAGGACTAGCAATGGTATACTTATCATGCAATTAAGGAGGTTGTCTTTCTTCCTTGTCTAGATGACGGGACCTCTTATGGTCGTCTTAGGGTGAGCATTCCAAGGACCTCTTGTGGTCATCCGTGTCCTTTAGTGAGATTTGCCTATGGCTACCACCTCCTTGGAGTTGGTATAGTGTTAGGGGAGCGTGATAAGCTTAGGGAGAGAGGCAATTGGCTGCATCATGATTGACCTCTTGAAGTAGTAATTGTGAGCCCCTAAAGCTAGAGCCTTTACGATGGTTGGGATCTTCAAATGTGGGACCTGGATGGCCTCTCGATGGAAGAAATCGGTGTAGTCCCTAAGAGATTCTATCGCCATTTGGGAGAGGGACTTGAGGCTAGAGGAGGTACAAACCTGGTGGTTGCCACTGAAGAAGTGCTCTTTGAACCTCTTTGCCAACTAGTGGAAAGAGGCAATGGAACCTAAGGGGAGAGTCCAATACCACTAGTGGGTAGTCTCAGTCAAGGTGGTTAGGAATGCTTGACACTTGATCCGAGAAGCCATGGAGGTCCATGACGTCCTAGAAGTTGTAAAGATCGGGTCCTTGTTCAAGAACACATTGTACTTGGTAAACATGGGCATGGGGTGTTTTTGGGGCACGTAGATGGCTTGGATCTCTACGCATAGTGGGGAGCCCTCCATACAGAGTGCATCACCCCTTCCATTGTTATTACACAGGTAGTCCTCCGAAAGTCACTCACATTCATTTAGGTAGCGTTTGCATTGCATGAGCCTCTAGTCCACTTCCCTTTGTATTTGTTGCTTTATCTTTAGAGTAAAGGTGGAGCTATGAGAGAATGGAAGTAGGACATTAGCTCCCTTGGTTCATCTGCATGATAGTTCTTGGTGTGAGAGTGCCTAGAGCGGGAGGAGGACTGGTGTGCCATGGTTGCAGTTGGCCTAAGCGCCACCAGTTTGGCTACGTGGTGGAGGAGGAAAAGCCAGTTCAGACACCTAACCACCCGAATTTCCTAAATAGCACCCAAGATCTCCCTGATTTGGTCTTGTAGCTCCTAAATGTGATCCACCAGCTGCCTAAGGTGGGACTCAGCTATTTGATCCCCTTCCACTGTGGAGACCTTGCATGATCTTTAGGGTACCTCTTAGTCCTGGTTGCATGAGTTTCATTGGCGAGCCATGACTTCTTGTTCAGGTTCCTACAAACAGTGTCGGACATGCAGACGAATAATGGTGTCACATAGGCCGTCAGCAATTCTCCACTCATAAGGCATTATGTAACACCTCGACCCTCAAGCTCACTATTCTCAAACCAATTTATTAGTTTTGACTAAATTTGACCCTCATTGAATCGAATCGATTTCTATTGAATCATTTTAAATTGGGTTGAATATTATATTGTAGTAAAGTATCTATGAATTAAGTCTAATTAAGTGGGTTAATTAAGACTTAATGAATTTAGACTTGGACCTATAAGTTATTGGGTTGAATTGAATTAGATCGAGTGGATGAAATTTTAAATGTGTAAGGACTGAGGTTTTCGGATCCGGTTTCCGGGGTCGGACCCTGTAGTTCAGGCCCTGATGGGGATGAGACTCTGTTCTGTTTCGCGTCGAGCCTGCTCGACGCGGTTTGAACAGCGTCCAGCGTTGCAGACGCGTTTTAGACTGTGCCATGTGGTTGCCACGTGGGCAGACTTTGGGCCGCGAGAGTACGGCCCTGTCGTGTCGTCTGAACGGCGTCCGCGATGGACGATGCCATTCAGACTGCGACCCTGGGTTGTCAGTGTACGGTGCATGTCTTGTCGTCTGAACGGCGTCGTAGGTAGACGACGCGTTTCAAAGTTCTGTCAGTACGGCCCGTCATGTCGACTGATAGGCGTCCGAACAGCTTGACGCGTTTTACCTAATCTCTGGTTATCCCACGAACCTTCCTTCCTTTCCCTCATTTCTTCCTTCCCTCTCTCTCTCCTCCCTTCCTCCGGCGATTCCGGCGACGCCTCCTTCCCCTCCCTCTTTTCCTCCCACCATTTCATCTCTCCCTTCACTCCATCAACCTCCTAACTCCCACCACTACCACCACCACCTCCTCTGCGGCGTTTTCTCTCCGGACGGCGGCCGACGTCCCGGTGGAGTAACGACGACCTCGACGGTACCGGCGGCGGCGTGGGGCGAGACGGGTGGGCGGCTTGGAGCTTAGAGGAGTTCAAGTAACCGGTAGGGTGACGATTCCCATTGTATTTTCATTAAAAAGGCATGTTTTCCCGCTTTGAAGCATGTTTAGGGGTGTTTTTGGGGTGAAAATGTTAAATGCATGAGATGAGAAATTTGGTGTTTTAATGGGTAGTTAGGTTCTCCTCTTTCCCCCTTGCGTTTCAGCGCCTTTGTGTACATTTTGGGGGAGAAATCCCACCTCGAGGATTGGGGGAAGCGCAGGGGAGAACCTGTCTGTCGGGGTTAAATGGCGTCGAGGTGAAGCGACGCCTTTTAGAAAGGCGGCGCCCACCCACGACGCGATTTAACCCTATAACAGACCCTGTCCCCTGACTGATAAGCGTCAAGGAACAGCGACGCCTTTTCAATAGGCGACTTGCGTCATCGACGCGTTTTAGTGGAAATCACCCCATGGCCTGTCCCTATTTTCGGTCGCTAAAAGGCGACGAGGGACAGCGACGCCTTTCAAAAGGCGGCTACGTATGGCAACGCATTTTACGCCAGGTTCTGTGGCCGAGTTTATGTGAACCAGTTTAGGGGACTTGAATGGCGTCGGCCTTGGGCGACGCGATTCAAGACAGAATCACACTAATTCATGATAGTAAAATGTGTTCACACTGTTAGATAGTTGGTTAAATGCATGCTTTAATTACACTCGATGATGACGGATTCTTCGTGACCGGTTAGCACTGTATTGAGTGTCGTGCGACCGCGGACTTCTCACGTGACCGGATCTCACTGTGCCGGGTTTTGTGTTACTATGGACCTAGAGTGACAGTTGTAGCGCTTTATCACCCTGTGCTGGTGTGGGTGGAGCACAGTGTCGGTGGGGGCGTGGGCGGGGTAACGCCTAGTGAGAGAGGGTCACCTGGTGAACCCCAGGGTTAGCTAGTACCAGTGTGGGTGTGGTACCTTCGGAGTGTCACTCATGCTGAGGGAAGGAGTAACCACCTGAGCCAGTTGGGCCGGAATAGCTAGAGTGCTATCCGAGGGGTTACTGTTTGGTCTCAACGGGTCGGTGTTTTCCCCACCTTCGTTTGTGTGGTTGGCGTGTTCTACCGAGACGTTGGTTGTGGGTTCCCTGGTAGACTGGTTTAGAAATATGCATGTTTAATACATTTCGAATGCATGTGATTCATATCGAGATTTAGGAGTAGTGATTACTACTGTACTCGTTACTTTACCTTCAGCTATACTTTGCACTTGTGGGTGTGTGAGTGGGCAGTGGGGATCAAAGGATCCCTACTGAGTCTTTTCGTTGAGACTCACCCCTACAGTTTTCAGGTGAGGGTTCCAGGCGGACTTAGCGAGGTGTGTACTGCTATGAGTCGCGCGCCGTCAGTTGTTGTTCCGGGGTATGCCCCGATGTAGTTGTTATCTTTATTTCTGGCCTGTATGCTTAATTATTTCTTTTATGTTGGAGTATGTAATTATTTGCTGTATCGAGTCGCATTGTAATAACTTTTAATTCCTGCATTTTCCTTTCAATTCAATGCGATGTGAATGTTTAGCTTAGTTTATTATTTATTTCCCAGACTTACTTAGATCCTGGTTTGGTTCCAAATCAATGATTCAGTACCCATTTAGTAATCGAATCCCCGATTATAGGGTATCGGGTCGTTACAGTTAGTATCAGAGCATTCGGTCTGGCAAATAAATGAATAACTAGGTTAAATGTCGTGAGTCCGGCAAATAATTACATTATCCCGTACAGGCACGGCGGTAGCATAGGTTTTAGGATTCTAATTAGAACTTTTCGATTTTGTGATTGTAGGCGATTAGATGGCTCCTAGAAAGAGGATGCCGGTTGTTAGAGAGCGGGGAGATGTCCCTAGTGGATCTGAGGCCGGTAGGCCGAGTGTAGAGCATTTCATGGAGGCTATGATGGACACGATGGCTAGATATCAGACCCGAGACCCTAGTGAGAGTTCCAGTGCTCGGAGAGGGTCTTCAGCTACACTAGAGAGATTCCTGAAGCTGAGGCCACCTCATTTCACCGGTCATCCCGACCCTGATGAGGCTGTTCATTGGTTGAGGGAGATGGAGAAGACCTTTGATACTATGGACTGTGCGGCAGTTGAGAGGACTCCTTTAGCTACCTTCATGTTGAAGGATGATGCCTATGATTGGTGGACCACTCTGAAGAGTTTGTCTTATGCGGATAGGAGCCTCAGGGAGATTCCATGGGAGACTTTTGTGAAGGAATTTAATACACAATACTTCCCTAGGCATGTTCAGAGGGCCAAGGAGAGGGAATTTATGGAGCTAACTCAAGGGAGTATGACAGTGTTCGAGTACCAGGCGAAGTTTGTTTCGCTAGGGAGGTTTGTGCCCTTTATCTTAGGGGACGAGGAGCGTCGGACTGAGAGGTTTGTGGATGGACTGAGGTCCAGTCTGAGGAATTTCGTGGCATCTCACTGTTGCTCAGATTTGGCATCGGCAGTTAGGTGTGCAGCGGCAGTGGAGGCACAGCAGAATCAGTCGGCCCAGGAGAGAGGACTGACTACTCAGGGACCAGCTCGTGGCAGGGGAAAGGTAGCAGCAGCAGCTCCTTCGTCCGGATCAGGATCGTCTTCACTCGGCTCCAGATTCAGGAGATTCTTTCGAGGCGGTGGCAGCAATAGTGGCAGCAACGGTAGCAGCAGACCCAGGCAGGGTCAGCAGAGCCAGTCGGTGTCCAGTGCCCAGCAGGAGTCAGCTCAGAGACTTCCAGCAGTTTGTCAGCATTGCGGTGGTACTCATGAGGGGACTCAGTGTCCTGCTTTTCCTAGGAGGTGTTTCACTTGTGGCCAGTAGGGTCATTTGGCGAGGCACTGCCCACAGGGGCAGGGTTCAGGTGATCAGAAGAAGCCGAGGACCCAGGGGAGAGTTCTAGCTATCACCAGGAAGGAGGCTCGTGCGTCCAACTTGGTAGAAGGTACACTTTCTGTCCTTGGAAACTCTGCACATGTGTTGATTGACTCGGGTGCTTCGCATTCTTTCATTTTTGAGCAGTTCATAGATGTTCTTTCTGCACCCGTTGATGAGCTATCTGATGGATTGATGGTAGAGGTTCCTTCTGGGGATTTCATGTTATCTTATAATTGTTTGAGGGATGTTCTCTTGACCATTGAGGGCCATGAGTTACCTGCCCAGTTGGTTATGCTTGCCATTCGTGACTTTGATATCATCCTAGGCATGGATTGGTTGGAAGCCTATTATGCTGAGGTGGACTGCCACAGGAAGAGGGTGTGTTTCTCTATTCCGGACATCCCGACTTTCTACTTCCAAAGTATTAGGCTCTCTTCTCGAGGTATTCTTATTTCTGCCTTTAAGGCTCGGAGGTTGCTTGTTGATGGTTGTGAGGCCTTCCTTACCTCTGTTGTTGTATCTGATGTTGGTGGTAGTCCCAGTCCTTGGGAGGTGCCTATAGTGTGTGACTTTGCAGATGTGTTTCTTGAGGAGTTGCCTGGCCTTCCTCCTCAGCGAGAGGTCGAGTTTACCATTGAGCTTGCACCGGGTACGGCACCCTTGTCTAAGGCCCCGTATCGGATGGCACCAGCCGAACTCGCTGAGTTGAAGGCGTAGTTGCAGGAATTGCTGGATAAGGGTTTCATTCATCCCAGTACTTCTCCGTGGGGTGCTCCAGTTCTATTTGTTAGAAAGAAGGATGGTTCTCTGAGGTTGTACATTGATTATAGGCAGTTGAATCAGGTGACGATAAAGAATAAGTACCCACTTCCAAGGATCGATGATTTGATGGATCAGCTGCAATCTGCAAAGGTGTTTTCTAAGATTGACTTGAGACCAGGGTATTACCAGATGAGGATCCGTGAGGTGGATATTAGTAAAACGGCTTTTAGAACTCGGTATGGACATTATGAGTTTTTGGTCATGCCTTTTGGCCTGACCAATGCTCCGGCAGCTTTTATGGATATGATGAATCGAGTCTTCAGGGCCGATCTGGATCAGTTTGTGGTAGTATTTGTAGATGATATTTTGATATACTCTTCTTCTGAGGAAGAGCATGCCACTCATCTTCGGGTAGTATTGCAGGTCCTGAGAGAGCACCAACTCTATGCCAAGTTTAGCAAGTGTGAATTCTAGCTAGACAAGATACACTTCCTGGGGCATGTCATTTCTGACGAAGGCATCGCAGTGGATCCAGCCAAGATCGAGGCAGTGATGGATTGGAGCAGGCCAACTTCAGTGACTGAGATTAGGAGCTTCTTGGGGCTAGCAGGTTATTACAGGCGGTTTGTTCAGGGGTTTTCTTCGATAGCGGCCCCCTTATCGAGGTTGACTCGAAAGGGAGTTCGTTTTGTGTGGACCGAGGAGTGTGAGCGGAGTTTCATTGAGCTGAAGACTTGCCTCACTTCGGCTCCAGTATTGGTACTTCCATCTGGTTCAGGTGGGTTTGTAGTTTATTCAGATGCGTCTCGTCGAGGTTTGGGTGCAGTTCTAATGCAGCATGGCAGGGTCGTGGCCTATGCTCCTAGACAACTGAAGAAGCATGAGGAGAATTATCCCACCCATGATTTAGAATTGGCAGCTGTGGTATTTGCACTGAAGATCTGGAGACATTATTTGTATGGAGAGAAATTTTAGGTTTTTACTGATCACAAGAGCCAGAAGTATGTTTTCACGCAGAGGGATCTGAATTTGAGACAGCGTAGGTGGATGGAATTCATCAAGGATTATGACCTCGACCTTTCCTATCATCCGGGCAAGACGAATGTGGTGGCAGACGCCTTGAGTCGGAAGACGGTCATGTCATATCTTATGATTCGAGAATGGAGATTATTTGAGCAGGTTGTGGAATCTTCCTTTCGGGTTCCACGTGAGGATGATAGAGCCGTGTTGGCCAGCTTGACTGTGAGACCAGCGGTGTACCATGCTGTGATTAAGGCTCAGAGGGCAGATGTAGAGTTACCGCAGATTCTCCAGAGACCAAAGGTGGAGTTGTGGGATGACGGTACAGTCAGGTTTAGAGGTAAACTCTATGTTCCGGCCGAAGAGGACGTGCGCAGGAGTGTCCTTGATGAGGCGCACCGTTCTAGGTATGCAGTGCATCCCGGGACAACTAAGATGTATCATTGTTTGAGGAGGCACTTTTGGTGGCCTGGTATGAAGAAGGATGTGGCTGAGTATGTGGCTAGGTGCATGACTTGTCAGCAGGTTAAAGCCGAACATCAGAGACCAGTGTAGACACGCTAATTTTGACGTTATTTTGAGTAAATTTCATATCATATAATAATGCCTCAAAATGGTCTGATATTTAATCATTGATTAATTTTTATTAATCTTTTTAAGTGTCGGGTTTAACAGACATGTTTAAGTTAATCAATTGAATTGATTTTAACTCAAATTTCAGTTAAAATATGAAGAAAGCTAAAACGCGTCAACCTGTGTGGACGCGATTTATACTTTATTCTTATTTTAACGTTTAAATTTGAATTTTTAATCAATTGATTAATTAGCTAAAAGGCGTCTTCGAGTCCTGACGCGTTTTAAGTTTCCTAGGCTATTTCTACTTCTCTTCCGGATGTTTATCCTTATCTTAATTAGTGTAAAAGACGTCTACACATGTAGACGCGTTTTAGCTAATAAAGATAAAGATAAGTTTTCCCGGATATTTATCCTTATCTTAATTAATCTGAAAGGCGTCAGCCATGGTGGACGCGTTTTAGATAATTACAGATAAAGATGAATTAATCAGTATTTATCTGTCAATTAAGATAGATAAATCTTCGATTTTTCTATGTTAATCACGAACGCAGAAAAGCCTATAAATACCTTACATGTTGAAGAGTAAAAAATGTTGAGCCCTATTGAGAAAAAGAGAGAGCATTATTATAGCGAGTTGAAGATCGAAGCAACAACGTCGGAACGCCGGAGCGCTGCCATTTCCAGAAGTCGGCGTCCTTTCAAGAATCTTCATCCTTTCAAGGCTTCAACCAATTGGGCATAAGTGTTTCATTTTTGCATTTTTATTCTACATCTTCATTAATTTCATTCTTCATAATCATTTCATGCAACACATACCACAGCATCATCTTTCAAAACCTATTTGATTAAGAGGTTTTAAAAGCCACTCAACAAGTAAGTTTGCTGTTCAATTGCATGTTTAAAATCATGATTAGTTTGGATACTGTTTCCACTTAAATTCTCATCATCATTTCTTCATTTCTTTCTTTATTTCTGCTGCACTCAACAACAACAAGAGAACAAAAGGGGAGAACAATCAAAGTCAAAAGGATTCCTGGACGATCCTCAACTTCTCAAACTTCAAATTCAACAGCAAGAACAAAGAACAACGAGAAGGGCTCTCTTTCTTCAGCCGGCTGAAGGAGAGGAATCAAGGACTCGATATCTTCCGCGTTCAAACAGGTAGGCGATCATTCTTCTTTTGAAACTTTTAAGTCAAAAGTTTCTAGCGATCACTGCACTTAGTTGCTGTTTTTAATAGGTTCATTTTACACTAAACAACATAGATTTCTCATGTTAATCACATGAGCATTTTAAAGCACTCACAACTTTTTTGGCAATCACGATGGGACTTGGTCTCGCCATCTTTTAGTTGTTTTTGTTCTTGCTATCATCAATCGGGCACCCACGGTGCACCATTTGTGTCTCTTGACACGTCCTCACCAATTGGTGAGTGTTTTAGTTTAATTAATTTCCCTCGTGCACCACGTGCACACCCCAGTGGCAAGATCTTGCCCTCCCCTTGATTAGTTCAAAAAGTTGTTTTTGTGATAAAAATGATGTGTGATTGATTGGTTTTTTAGTTGTCTAGTTAGTAAATCATCTTGTTTAAAATCTGGAACTAACAAAATCTGCACGAGTTGATTGTTTACTGCTTTTTAGCCTGTTTGAGGAGGATTCAACCCAGAAAATCCTCCTGCAAAACTGTTTCTGCGAACTGAAAAGCGTCCAAGAGCGCTGACGCGTTTCAAAACCGCATCAACATTCCTAGACGCCTTTCAGTCTTCATATCTTCTCTGTTGTCTGCATCTGTTTCTGCGAAAAAATTAAGTTCTGTGTTGAATGGCGTCGACTACTATCGACGCGATTCAGACAGTTTCTTAGTTATTTTTCAGATCTGTTTCTGCGAAAAAATTAAGTTCTGTTTTGATTAGCGTCGACTACCATCGACGCGATTCAGACAGTTTCTTAATTATTTTTCAGTTTCCAGATTTCTGTGGTTTGAGTGCTAGCTACCCATTACTATTAAGCATTAGAGGCCATCCAGGCCGTAGGGCATACGCATTGAGGCGAATACCCTCCTTTTCTTAGGAACACACTACTCGACGTCAGCAACTCTCTCTGATTGGGTTGGTCCCTTGATCAGACTAGAGAAGTTGACGTTGAGACCTCCATAAGTCCCCAAAATCAAGGTATTCCTCCTTGATCATCGGGCTGGTTGTACCAATTGAAGTCCCGGCTATATTCCAAAAGCGTTGTGAGAGAAAGCCCTAGAGAATAACGGTGGAAATCGAACTGAAACTAGGATCCTTTCTCTGAGCGAATTTGTGGTTTAATCCCATTCAAATAACTCAACAAGGAATCTTCAAATCACGTTAAGCATCCACTTGTTTGATTAATCTCTGTGCAACTTGTTTGTCAAATCTTTGAAAAGGGAATCTAACATCATGCTGCTGCGATCAGGTAGGGACTTGAATATGGCTCAAGACGCCATCATCAACTACGAGGGAGATGCTAATGCCCCTCGCGATTCGGAGTACAACTATGAGAACGGGAGAGATGATGATGCCTCCCGTAATTTCGTCTCCATTCCATATCGACAAGATGGGAATGTCCGGATGCCTCTCTTTCATCCACAGGATCGATATCCTGATCTTCCCCCGCATGAATATGCGATCCCTAATCCCGATCTTGAGGGGGACATGAATCAGAATGATCCCTCACCCTCTGATCCTATGGATCTCATCAACGCTTTGGGAGTTCTTGCCTCCCGACTGGACCCTCAGCAGTTCGAGGCGATCCAGTCTATTCTGAAGGGGAAGGCACCCGTACAGCCTGCTGAGCCAAACCCTGTGGCTCCCCCTGTCGTTACTCAACAACCTCCTCTTCCTCCTCCTTATATCCATCAGGCCATGGAGGGCCTTCACGTCACTTCCCGGCCAACTGGGCCACAGCTTTCATCATCTAGGCAACCGGCTAGACCGCAAACGCCTGTTTATCAAAATGCCCTCGGGCATGGCGGAAGCTCTGCTGGACCTCCTCTTTATTGTCCTCCCTGTCCAACGTACTCTAGGCAGCAGGCCTATCAAGTACTTCCACCTCCTCCTCCTCCCCAGGCAGATCTGACCACGCAAGCGTTGCTGGCCAAGATGGAGCGCATGGATGAGCAGTTCAACAACCTCCAGAAGATGATGGGGGTTAAAGCTGTGCCAGAAATCAGTTTACCGAGCATGCCAGTATTCCATCTGCCACCCTCTGAGATGCCAGTGTACCGAAAGTACAACGGTACTGGTAACCCCTTCACACATCTGAAGGAGTTTATGTACGAATCATCTTTCTAGCAGAACGATAAGAGGTCGTTGGCCTTTTTGTTCAGGAGATCTCTAGAGGGACCAGCCCTCGAGTGGTTCTTTTCTCTGGAACGCTCCGAAGTAGAGGATTACGGTATCGTTTCACGCAAATTTATCCAACGATACCAGGACAGAGTTGCACCCTCCTTATCCATCACGGACCTCATTGCAGAAAAGATGAAACCTAATGAGGAGTTTGTCAGTTTTGCTGACAGGTGGCGGGGCCTGGCTGAAAAGGTGAAAGATCACTTGTCCGAGTCCGAACAAGTAAAGATGTTAATTTCCAACGCCACGCCCCAATTCAAGCTAGTCCTCTCCTTGAACAATTTGACCAACATGGCAGAGCTCTATGAAAGAGCACGGTACTGCCAAAATGCCTTCAAGGACGCTACGTTCTCTAGCGTCTTTGATCCTCACAGACCTAGCAGGCCTCCACCTCGGAAGCCTGCAGTGCCAAACTCTCCCAGCACAGGTCCGACTACTGAGGGCACGCTCTCTCACGAGCAAGTTAGTACCATGAATAATAACTCGCCCCAGTTCGTGAGGAACCAGCAGCAGTACCAGAGGCCACCGCAGCCGAACCAACAAGGGTATAGGCAGCAGCAGAACCCCCATTATCAACAGTAGTATCAGCGGCCCCAGCAGCCGAATCAGAACCAGCAACAGCAACAGCAGCCGCCGCAACGGCAACAGCAGTACCAGCAGCCCCAACAGCAGCAATATCAGCAACAGCAACAGCTACAATATCAGCCGTGCGCACCGCCGGCGTACCATAATGTCCCTCCTCCTGGTGATTACAACCAGCAGAGAAGACCTCCAGGTCCGAAGAGAGCAGAATACCCGGCCCTCCCAGAATCCTTGACAGATGTCTTCAGTGCTTTAATGGCAGCTA
This sequence comes from Zantedeschia hybrid cultivar, assembly GCA_030544215.1. Classification (NCBI taxonomy): domain Eukaryota; kingdom Viridiplantae; phylum Streptophyta; class Magnoliopsida; order Alismatales; family Araceae; genus Zantedeschia; species Zantedeschia hybrid cultivar. The sequence continues at coordinate 52,845,026 of JARZZO010000009.1, forward strand.
ATGTCTTAGTTTTACCAAGGGAAAAGGCCGTCTGGCCTCAAAATGCCGATACGTCCAGGTATTGCTACTTCCATAGGCAACCTGGGCATACCATCGACACCTGCTTCCAGTTCAGAGATTATATTCATGATCTCAACGAGCAGGGCGGCATAGACTGGGAGGAGATGAAAAAGTATATATCAGCCCTGAAGGCGAGAAGACCATAGCAGCAGCAGCAAGCAAGACCACCAGTACAAGCAGCAGCACCACCCAACATGGGCATAGTGCAGAATCCACTCCCAGAGCACCAGAACCAAAACCAAGTTGCTCCCATTCTGACGAACATCCAGTCTGAGGCTGGTCGTGGGCAACAGTGGAGAGTAGAGGACTCTTTCTCTCTTTGTTCAACGGGTCACGTTCAAAGTACCGCAGAAAGACCACCACGCCGCACCATCCACATACCTAGGCCGCAACCCATTACCATCACTCCTCTACCGACACCCACATATCACTCACCCGCACCCAATAACCCATTACCACTACCCACCTTCCTCAAGCCCATCACACCCCGCACTCCTCCATTATATAACCCCCCGCAAACCAATCACGCGCCCTTTTTACCATCCAGGCCACTATTACGCGTACCATTTCCTACTTCACCCGCTACCACTACCACCTACCCAGATACGCCCTTACCATCCAGACCGCTATTACGCGTACCATTCCCCACTTGACCAACCACTTACCCATCCACCATCCAACCATCTAGGCCTCTAATCCGCACCGCGCCATCACCACCTAACCCTACGCCATCACCTACATACCAGCCCTCTACGTCATCCGCACCATCCAACCCTGCGGTACTTAAGGTGACCCCCGGATCCTCCACGGTTGAGGAACACGCGCTCTGGAGTGGAAGGATTTTCAACAAAGTCTTTCCTCAGTCCACAGTTAGAGACGGCCCATCACAACCGACTGAGGAAGCCCATAATGAAGAGAGTGCACCAGGCACTCAATATGACTTGCTGAAACATCTGGACAGGACACCGGCATGGATCTGTACTTGAATTGATCAAAAGGTCCAAGATTCACCAAGAAGTCTTAATGGAATACCTACAGAAGGTGATGGTCAATGAGGACGTGCCAGTAGAAAAAATTGCAGCACTACTAGTTCCTCAGGGGGATCAGCCCTCCATTACATTTCACACATCGGAACTAGCACCGCCAGCAGCCAGAAGCATGGCTCTGAGCATCACGGTCAACATCTGTAAGAAGGCCGTGGATGCATGCCTGGTAGATACAGGGGCTTCGATCAATGTTTTACCTCTGAAGACCCTGGAGCTGTGCGGTGTGCCCAAAGAAAAATGACTGCCCAGCCCCATCTCAGTGACGGCATATGACAATTCTACCCGTTCCCCTCTGGGAAAGGTTTATTTGAAGGTGGAGCTAGGCCCTGTAAGTCATGTAGAGGTCGAATTTCACATCCTGGAAATTGACCCTTCTATAAATGCCATTTTGGGTCGTCCTTATATTAAAACTCTTGAGGCGATTCCCTCTACGAATCACCAATGCCTCAAATTCCCTTTCAAAGGACGAATTATTAAAGTAACGAGCATGCCGATCCTTGCTGTTGCTCATACCCTGAATATTAAATCTGTTGTTTTACCTGGCCGACAACCTTTTCTGTCGGTATTACAGGTCTACCGTCCAGTGGCTGATCCTCTAAAAGCCGCCACTATTTCTCCATACCCGTTAGATGCTATAAAAAGGGGGAAGTGCATGAGTACCCCAGGATGGAGGATTATGATGAGAAATGGCTACGAGCCTAGAAGAGGTCTGGGCACACAGTTGCAAGGCAGGACCACTCCTGTCAAAAATCATCGAGCAGCACCTGGAAGTGGTCTGGGTTATAGGCCAAGAAGACTGCAACAAGATTTGGTTCAGCAAGCAGAGATCGAAGAAGGTCCGAAAATCTGGGAGACAATGTCTACACCACCCAAAGAAGGCCGAGATCCCCTAACATGGACCCTGTATACACATTTTGTGAAAGGGCCCATACTTAGCCACGACAACACGGTGGTCATTACTTCGTGTTTTGACTTCCATGACATATATGGGAGGGACTTGGCCAGACATTGCTCCGAACTGCTTACGTACCAATCCTTGGAGGCTCTGCGGCCTATGAAAAGGAGAAAATTCCATGATCTTGAATGCGAATGGTACAGGTGGTTCGACCTGAGAGACCTTTATATTGCACTGAACAGATTATTCCTAGATCCTGCAGAACCTAAGTGGCCGCCGCAGATTGACGAGCTGATTGAAAGCCCTGGTGCCATCTTTGATAAGCGGATATTGCTGTCTGAAGAGACCGACGAAGGGGAGCCAGATGACCCCTATGAAGCTGGTTACACTACAGATCTGCTCTGGAGGGGGACATATCCTTCACATGTCTTCATGCTCCATACTCTATTTCGTACACTGCTCTTGACCCCGACTTGGTCGCGGGTCATTATTGAAGATATTCCACGGGCTCTGCCCGTTATGATTACTCTGTCCCCTCGGGACCTTATTCCACAACCTCCTCTCGATCTAGAGAGGTTGTATGATTTGATCTGGGACATATTACTATATGATCCCCCTAATCTTCTGGCCTTGGTGCCACTTCCTCCGTCTGATTCTCCTCACATTTGTATTCACTCCTGCTTCATGTTTAATTCCTCTGATATCCAAAAAAAACGCCAATTTTACAACAAATCAAATCTTTATCGAGGAAACGTCTTACTTGTCCGATCGCACCCCACCGTACGGGTCCTTCGGTCAAGATTCTCTCTTAGATCTACTCTGCCCCTCCCCTCGGGAGGATTCTCTTGTATTTCCACTTGTATCTCAGGATTTTCACCCTGCTTCGTCTTCATTGGGTTATGATAGTGAGTTTAGTGAAGTTAGGCAGTCTAGTTTTAGGCAGGTTAGTCAGGTTAGGAAGTCTAGGAAGCCTAAGGGTAGGCGAATTCCAGATAGATACCTCTAGGACTTAGCTGATAAGTGCTCTTCTTGCTCTTTAATCCCTCAGTTTTTAGAAAATCCAATTCAAATGCCAGAAGATTGTATGGACGATGAGTCAGTCAATGATGGGTATGGGGTATATGAATTAGTGCATGAAAAGGACCCCATTATTGAAAATGAGGAAGATGATGAGGACGCAGCCGAGGCATACGCCAGTGGAGTGAAGAGATTCGATGAACCCTCGGCTGCCGTAGAAGAGCCCACCAAAGAAATTAATTTAGGGACTGAAGACGAACCTAAGGTTGTCCTCGTCAGCAAAAATCTTTCTACAGAGGATGAGAAGGCAATGGTACAAGTACTTAAGGACTATAAGGACACTTTCGCCTGGAGTTATGACGATATGCCAGGGTTAGACTCATCCTTAGTTGAACACAGGCTGACATTAAAGGATGGAGCTAGCCCGGTCAAGCAGAAATTAAGGCGATTCCACCCACAAATGGCTCTAAAGATGAAGGAAGAGGTCGACAAATTGCATAAAGCCAAATTTATTAGAGTTGTCCTTTATCCACAATGGGTGGCCAACATAGTCCCGGTTATGAAGAAGGACGGGAAGGTCAGAATTTGCATTGACTTCCGCGATCTGAACCGGGCATGTCCTAAAGATGATTTTCCATTGCCTCATATTGATGTACTCATTGATAATACTGCTGGCTATGAGACGTTATCATTTATGGACGGATTTTCAGGATACAATCAGATTAAGCTGGCAGAAGAAGATCAAGAGAAAACGTCATTCACTACACCTTGGGGAACATACTGTTATGTCGTCATGCCATTTGGATTAAAGAATGCTTGAGCCACTTATCAGAGGGCCATGATGGCGATATTTCATGACATGATGCACATAAATCTGGAAGTGTATGTGGATGATTTATTGGTTAAATCTAAGACAAAGGCTGAGCACGCCAAAGTTTTGGCAAGGGTATTAAAGAGATCGAGAGAATATCAGTTAAAGATGAACCCCAAGAAATGTGTATTCGGGGTCTCTTCAGGAAAATTACTTGGATTCATTGTCAGTAAACGGGGAATTGAGATCGATCCCAATAAGGCGAAGGCTATCAGAGAAATGTCACCTCCCAAAAACTTAAAAGAGTTGAGAGGATTAATCGGGAGGTTACAATTTATTCATCGCTTTGTCTCCCAGCACTCACAAAGGTGTAAGCCGTTTTACGAGCTTACCAAACCGGGAGTCAAATTCGATTGGGACGATAAGTGTCAGGAGGCATTCGATGGATTAAAGAACTATTTGGCAAGTCCTCCTGTTTTGAGACCACCATCTCCAGGCAAACCATTGATACTTTACATTTCAGTCCTGGATGATGCTGTGGGGGCTGTCCTAGCACAAGAGGATGAAGAAGGAAAAGAGAGGGCAGCCTACTATCTCTCTAAACTTCTCAACCCCGCTGAACAGAGATATACGGCGATGGAGAAAACATGTGCAGCATTGGTCTGGGTTGTGCAGAAATTGAAGCTTTATTTTCTGGCCCATGAAGTCCATCTCATCGCTAGGATGAATCCGATCAAATTCCTTCTGGAGAAATCTGTTCTTACTGATAGGTTAGCGCGATGGCAAAGCTTTCTATCTCAATTCGATATCATTTATATTCAGCAGAAAGCGATCAAGGGCTATGCCATAGCAGAACATCTCGCTCATCATCCCCTTCCTCGATTTGATCCAGTGCGATCAGAGTTTCCGAATGAGGAACTGATGTCCGTAAATCAAATCAGAGATGATATGTGGACTCTACATTTTGACGGAGCTCTGAATTCTCATGGAAAAGGGATCGGTATCGTTCTGTTATCACCTGAAGGTATCACCATTCCACAAGCCTTTCAGCTTGATTTTCCAGTCACAAACAATATAGCTGAATACGAGGCACTCCTTGCTGGCCTCGAGGCCGCTTGTTTCCATGGTGCCACCAAACTCAGGATTGTGGGTGATAGCCAACTGATTCTTCGCCAAGTGCTGACCAAGTATCGAACTCTTGATCCCAAGCTCAAGCCTTATCAAGAACTTACTTCTGCTTACTCAAAGCTTTTCACGAAATTGATCTTTGTCCATGTCCCTATGAATCAAAACATCTTAGCTGACGCTCTAGCTTCACTTGCCTCATCTCTTGATTTTCCAATCAGCAAACAATCCGAATCAATCATAGTTCATAGGTGTCTTTCACCTGCCGTGAAAGATCCTTCATTCCTTAGAACTAAGGAGAAATTGCTGAAGAAAGTCAGAGACGGAGATATCATTGAAAAAAGAGAAATCATGTTAATAGAGCTGTTAGAAGAGATGGATGATGAATAGAAGCCATGGTATTATGAAATTGCCAAATATTGTAAAGATCAATCGTATCCTCAGGAAGCTACAACTGAGGAGAAGAGAGCTATCAGGAGAGTTGCTCAACGATACACCCTAGTTGGGGGAGCATTGTATAAGAGAGGTTTTGATGGAGTTCTTCTTAGATGTCTAGACGAAGATGAGCTTTGGAAGGTTATGGAAGGAGCTCATAGTGGAGTTTGTGGTGGCCATGTCAATGGACAGATGCTAGCAAAGAAGATCCTTAGACAAGGATTTTACTGGCCAACCATGGAAGAAGACTGTGTAGGATATGTCCGTAGGTGTGCTAAGTGTCAACTTCACGCCGACAAAATTCATTCCCCTGCATCTTCACTCCATCCTGTTTCCTCCCCATGGCCTTTCTCCATGTGGGCTTTCGACATCATTGGACCCCTTGGTAACCCAAATTTCGGCATCAAGCAAAAATCTTTCATTCTCACGGCAACGGAATACTTCACCAAGTGGGCAGAAGCTGAAGCGTACGTGGAGATCAAAGCAATAACCGTTTGCAAGTTCATCATGAAGAACATCATCACTCGATTTGGAATTTCAAGCACCATCGTCACCGACAACGGACCGCAGTTCGTGTCACAGGAATTAAAGGACCTCTGTAACAGGTACAGAATTGCATTGCATCATTCGTCTCCCTATTATCCGCAAGGCAATGGCCAAGCAGAGGCAACAAATAAGACTTTGATAAAAATTATCAAAAAGACGTGCAAATCTAACAAATTTGCAGACTGGCCAGAAAAATTGGTTGAGGCTCTATGGGCCTACCGAACTTCAATCCGTACGCCTACTGGGCAAACTCCTTATTCCTTAACATTCGGAATGGAGGCGGTAGTTCCATATGAGATCCTCATACCGTCATTAAGAGTACAGTTGAATAAGGAATTTTCCATTGATGAACATCGTTCAGCACTCCTTGCTCAATTGGAACTTTTAGACGAGAAAAGATGGTCAGCTGCTAATCATGCAAAAGTTTATCAAAATAGACTAGCACGTTTTTATCAAAAGAAAGTCATCGAACGAAAGTTCAAAGTCGGTGAAATGGTTGTCAAAAGAATTTTTGTAAAACTTGGTGGTCCGCGTTCTAAGCTCCAAACCAACTGGGAAGGACCTTATGTTGTATCGCACGCTTTTCCTGGTAATGCTTATCGTCTTGTTAATGCAGAAGGAGAAGAGCTAAATTATCCCTGGAATGGATTACATCTTAAGAAATACTACCCTTAGGTTAAAGAGTCGATCAGTATGGTACAAAGACCAGTGGAATCAGAAAGTTTATAAATTCAAATTTCCTTATCAGTCTGGATAACTTAATTTCAAGCCCATTACTACACACACTGACACGTTTGATTCGTGAGTAATAAGAGATGCCAAGTCCTAAAGAATATCGAAAGCTTAACCGAAAGTGTAAAGTACAGATCATTCATTTTAAAGAAAAATTCTATTTTATACTCGGCCCATAATGTCGGAATGAGGCTTAGAATAGACTACCAAGAATACCCGCCATCTTAGTAGGAGGCCGTCATAAAAAAAAGGGGGAGATCCGTCCCAAAGAAAAGAAAAGAAAAGAAAAAGCAAAAGGCAGAAAGCCAAATGTCAAATCAAAAGGCCATTACATTACAAACGTTACATCAAGGCCATGAAATGAAACCAAAGGGAACGCAAGGTCGATAAATACCCCGGAAAGAAAATGACCGAACCCCAACGGATATTAGGGTAGGAAAGGAATATCTTTTTAAGTCTCCGGAACCTTCTCATGAGCTTTTTAAACTTATTCTTCTTTTCTTTCTAAAGAGGTGTACTCCAAACTTAAGGAATGGCTTAGATTGACTAAGGGTCAAATCATCAAATGGGATCACGAATGGAAACACAAATTCAAACACGATGGGTTTAAGTTAAGTTGTTAAAGAACAATTTGGAAATTAAGTTAATAAATGAATATGATCTTTTGATCTAAGTACCATGCTGGTCTTTATGTCAAAAACCCAAAAACAATACATATATCAAAATTCAAAAAAATACATATGTCAAAATCAAAAAATATATATATATGTCAAAAATAAAAATAAAAACACATATGTCAAAGTTCAAAAAAAAGCATATATTTCAAAAGCCCAAACAAAAATGAAAATTTCAAAACAACAAAAATATTTCATTTAGCATTTGTTTATTACATTTAGTATGTTTCATTCCTTTTATTTTCAGTGAGCATCTGTCTGCTTGCATGTTGCATTTTGTTTAAGTCTGATTATTCTCATTACCTTTGTTAATAAAGGCTATGCCCCTTGACCATTTATTGAAGGAAAAGATTGATTGACCATTTATTTGGTCAGGCAAGGGGCTAAGCCTAAATAGATACTTAACCTGTTTGTTAAGTGTTGTACAGGATGCAAGACAAGCACAGGAACACCAGATTGGAGCCCAAAAGTTTCATGTATATCATTAGAAAGTGTTTTGTACATGATATATGAAAAAAAAAGAAGATACATGAGCCCTCAAGGCTGGCTCTCCCCTCCGCCCTCGTCCAACTGGCTCTGGGCCTCGTCAGGTGCATCCGGTGCTGGCCCTCGACTGGGAGGTGGAGGTGGCCCCATCGTGCTCGGCCCTGCCTGGCCGGAAGATACAGCAGCACTGGCGGTGAAAGCACTCGTCAAACCGCGCTCCTGTGCACGCTGTCGACCACGCCTGTACCTCTCCTCCACACTCCGGCGCTCGTGCTCAGCAATCCCCAACTGAACTCGGAGGGAGGCTATCTCCGAATCCATCTTCTGACGCTCCTGCCTTTCCTGCTCTCACTCCTCGGTCACGACCTCCAGGCGAATCTGGAGGCGCGCAAGATCTCCAGTCGACAGTCGGGCCACCTGCTCCTCTAGAGACTGAATCCGCTCTGCATCAGCCTCGGCACGAGCAGCTGCGGCACGGGAATGATCCAGCTCTGCTTCAGCCCTCTGAAGGGCTTCCTGAAGCTCAGCAACCTGCAGAGGAAGATTTTGTTAGTCCAAGGCAGTCAAGTAATCAAAATCAAATTCATAAGTCAAAAGTTGAAGAACTTACCCGAGCAGCACGGTCTTCCTCCGCGAGAGAAGTCCGGTGGATGGCGGAGGCGAGCTGACTCTGGAGGTCAGCCAGGGCAGCATCATGGTCGGATGATGAGGATGACGAGGCTCCGAAGGTAGGGGGAGCCGCCTGGGTGTAGACGGCTCGCTGCACCAAAAGACAACTGTCAGTGTCAATTGCCAAAACAATTAATTAATTAATTAAAATATGCATTCATAAGCATTCATACATACCAGGTCATATAATTCTTTCTGGACTTGTTCTAACTGGGCCTCCGCATCATGTAGGCGGGCCCGGAGGTCGATGATGACCGCATCACGTGCATCCTGCATGTCATACATACATTCATTCACAAACATAAATCAAGATAATAATAAATTAAAGACGCATGAATGCATACTTACATCGAGTGGTCGGAGGAGCCGAAGCTGATCGGCGTAGTGGGCCCGGTATTGCTGGAGGTAGCCCTCGCTACTCTCCGCACGGGACTCCACCCGTACGCCCCGACGGTGCCAGTCTTCGTATTGCTCAGGGAACTTGGCACGCCAGTCGGTGAGGGCTTGCTTGCCCCTCATGCTCCTCCCCACGCCCTCCGGGACTTCCTCGTCTATCCACTCCTGGTGGAGGCCCAGCGTCCTCATCACGAGCCGGAGGCGGAGGGGCTCGATCTCGTTGAGGCAATGCACCCACATTTGCCTCCCGAACCTCCTCCTGCCAGCCGTCACCCATGGCTGACCCTCCTCGCCCATACCAAGGTACGGGCGCCAGATCACCTGCATATAGGTTAGATGCATTCATAAACAACTTGCACTTAATGAAAAAAAAGATTGCATTTAATAAAATTGAACAAGTTAAAAATTTACCAAGAGCTCTGGGTAGTCCAAGAACTGACGGCGGAGGGCCGTCAGCTGGTGGTGCTGTGGAGCCGTGTCCACAATCGGCTGCCAACGGCAGGCCAATGGGACGGCATCCGGTCGAGTAATCCGCGCTCTGCCGAGCGGGAAATAGTAGTAACTCCACACCTACATTCATGAACATATAGGTAAGAAGAAGCATTATATCATATTGAACTGCATATCATGAATAATTAAACAATTTAATACCTGAAGGAACGGCGAGAAGCCGCTGACAGTGGTCTCACGGTCCGGCATGACCGCGGACAGATCGGCGAAGAGGTGGGCCAGAAGGGCCGCACCCCAGGCATACTCTCTTAAGCTATCTAAGTCATCTAGCAAATAAAGGAACCTACAGTGAATGTGGTTGCCCTTCGTACCGAAGAGCAACCGACCAAAGAAGAAGACTAAGAACACCCTAAGCTGCCTATCTACCTCCTCCACCTGACTAGGGTCGCTACAATAGGCAGAGGAAGATGACTCGGCTAATCTATCCCTAAACTCCTCCTAGGTCTCGTCAGACCGACGCCGGGGCTCGTCTAGTCCTAAGGCTGCCTCTACTTCTACTCTAGGAACCATCCTAGACTCTCTGCCTAGGCTGGACACCTCTATCCCTAGAAGAGCCTCAGCTAATCCCTGATAGTTGGGGTAAGTAACCCCACTAACTGGTCGGCCCTCTACTCTGAGGCCAGTGTTCCTGGCCACATCCTCTAGGGTGGGGACCATATGCCCCCACGGCATTAGGAAAGCACGGCTTTCCGCATGCCACCTCTCCCGCAGCACCTGCAGGAGGACTAAATCGAGCCAAAATGGCTCGATGTCTAGTACCTCGCCGAATTCCATCCGGCGCAGGCGCGCTTTCTGGAAATCCGGGAGACCCCTATAGGCACCTATCACTAGGTCCCAGGAGATCCTGGCCCTCATCACTCCCTGCAAATAAATAAAAAATAAAAACAAAGGTCAATAATGAATAAAAACAGGGAAATCAGTTCTGTTTTGAAAGGCGTCAGCCCATATGGACGTCTTTTAAAACACGTCAACATGTCTTGACGCAATTCAAAATATTTATTCGGAATTTATCTTGAAAGACGTCAGCCTATGGTGACGCCTTTTGAATGGCGTCACCTGGTCTGGACGCCTTTCAAGCCCAGATTCCGGGTTCTTTGAAAAACCCCGTTTTTTTCCCTCTTCTCTTCATCCATTCACACCACAGGGATCTTACCGTGTGGAGGTCGCCCTCCTCTTCTTCTTCCACCGCCATGGGTGCCGGTGGAGGGAGTTCTTCTTCCAAAAAGGCCTCGGCTTCGTCTAGCATCGCCGGAACCTCCTCGAGAGCTTCTTCTTCTTGCCTTCGCCGTCTCTTGGCTAGGGTCTTCATCTTCCTGGATCCTTCACCACGCTCCATAGCTCGAGTAGAGGGAGTTTTGAGGGAGAGGTCGCCGGAGTTCGGTCGCCGGAGAGAGAAGAAAAGAGAAGATTTTGTGAAAAGTGAGGGAGAAAGGGGGCCTTCGCGGGTCTGTTAACAAAAAGGTTGAAAGGCGTCGACTCAGGCAGACGCGTTTTAGAGCGCAAAAGTTGAGGCGGCAAGGACAGCTGTTTGAAATCGACTGAAAGACGTCCACATAGGTTGACGCGTTTCAATATTTTGGTCAGAGCCGTACAGAGAAAAATGATGAAAGGCATCTTAGGGTGTTGACGCATTTCAGGAAATTAATTGTGGAATTAATGGCAGAATCCTGGAAAAAGTAGGAGAGAGAGTTGAAAGGCGTCAACATTGGAAGACGCGATTTAAACTTTAATCAGGTTTTTGAGGGTTAAATTGAATTTCTGAAAAAGAATTATGGTTGAAAGGCGTCTTTCTGAGTGGACGCGGTTTACGTTTAACAGAACCCGAACTGTTGAATTTTTAGGAAAAGTCCAACTTTTACTAAAGGAAAAATCATGTGCACATCACAGGAAGTTGAGGAAAAGTTTCAAGGCATGAAAAATCGTTCTTTATTCAATAAAATTCTTTATTACATCATATATAAAAAAAGAGAAAGAGGACATTTAAGGAAGAATTTCATGAAGACTTTTAAGGTAAGGAAATTTCAATCCTCTATCTCTATCTTTAGAGGATTTTACACGATAACTGAAGCCAAGGTTCCATAGAGTGGTGATGATTTATACGGCTTCATAATCTTCGTCGGATTCCAAGTCGCGCTTCTTGATTGGGAGTGTGGGAGAGAACTCCGGGAATTCACGACGGCCCAAGCTAAGTTGAGTAAGGCACCGATGTGGATTGTATAACAAGAACTCGGTGGCTCCAATCAACTTAAGATCTACTCCTGCTGCACGGCGCACCCAAACAGGTTTTCCAACAAGGGCAAGTGGAGACGAGTCGAATATGTCGGACGTCATGAGCTTTAGATACTCTCTCCAATCGGCACGGGTCTTGAGTTTTGGAACCTTGTTAACCATGTGCTCATTGAACTTTACAATGTTAGCAATGCAATGAATTGGGCTATTTAAGAAGATTTGAGATGGATTCAAAAGCCTTTTCTTGCTGTTTTCGAACTTGAAGTGAAGTTCAACCCACAAGGCAAAGAGTAGCATGCACCCATACGGAGGACGGCCTACAGACGCCGCAGAAAGCCCGCTATAAAGATATGCCAAGAGTGCAATGCTAATGGATTTACCTTCGAAGATTGCGCATACGGCACTAACTTGATCATCTTCTAAGATGTTATCCTGCGCAGGGAAGAACAAGGCACCGGCAAGGCATGTGATTAAAGCTTTTGTTACATCCTCCGCTTCATCCTCCCTTAGATCATCAATTTCGTATAAAGTCCACTCGGCTAGCTTTGCAAGATTGATTCCCTTCTTGGTGAGGCATCCTTTAGCTTCTGAAGGATCCTTCATAATCGATGTCAACAATTGTTGACCGGTGACTCTCTCTTTTGTCAAAGCTATCTTATCTTTGTTCTCTTTGGTCTTTGGGAGACCCAAAAGAAGCTCCGCCTCCTCCAAAAGGATCGTGCACTCGAAGTCTTGGAAGAAGAACGTATGAGTTTGGGGATTCCACCACTCAATCAAGGCACCCATAGCCGCCCAATCTACGTTCGAACTTTTGTAATGTTTGGCAAGCACTACAAGACCTTGAAGATTCCACTTGGATATGAACACTTGCATAGAAAGCTTAATACTTTTTGCAAGTTTACGAATCCAAGGGAGAGAGGTAAACTTCCTTGGGCCAGAAAACATGGGATAATTCTGAAAACCAAAAGGAACATGAAGAACATGAAGAAGAATTGAAGGGAAGTTGATTGAACTTACTTGAAGATTGGGATTCCTTCCATTGAGGTGATTCTCCATATCAGAAAACTTCTCTAGAGACATCTTCATCTTCTTGTTTGAAGAATCCATCCCCTTTTTCGGAGTTCCTCCTTCTTGAAGCTTGGAAACCTTGGGAACTTTGAAGAAACCTTGGAACTTTGGAAGAAAACTCAACTTTGGATCTTTGGATTATGGTATGATTGCTTGGGAACAATCTAAGGGTGTTTATATAGAAGGAATTGCGATCCTAGGAAGACTTTTCCGGATTGGAAAAGGGATGTGCATTGATAGAGTTGGAATCCGAATAGAGAACAGCCAGAAACCTGTTTCTGTGAGTGAAAGGCGTCGATGAGCACTGACGCGTTTCAACGTTAAAAGGCGTCTGCACGACACGACGCGTTTCAGCTCTTTATATGATTTATTCGAAATTCTATTTTTTGATGCTTAAATTGAATATTTGTTTGGAGTTATTAATAATTTTGATTGCAGGAAATTCAAAGAAAACTCAGTAAAACTGAAAAATATCAAGAAGATCCTACTGTGGGAATTTAAGAAGTCCTGACCGTGGCTAAAAAGACGGTTATTTCTACCCTTGTATTATTCCATGTAATTATTTTTCATTTGCATTACTATATGATAAATATTTATTAGAATATATCAAGGACCTTGTGGTTTTGATGAAATTGGAATTTGAGTTCCTCTTCAACAAAAACAGTGATAATTCCAGAAGATTCTTAATCGCACGGATAGACCGTTGGATTGTTAATTAGTGAGGACGATGGTTCCACTTTTGTGAAACGGTGCGTGGAAAAACGAGCTTTCACTTAGCACTGGATTACAAGAATTGGTGTCTTGACTCATTAATGACAATTTAACAATATTATCTTTGATTAATTTATATTTTATTTGACTTTATATTTTTCTTTTAGCCTAACATGCATCATGTAGGACTTTGAAATCATTGTGATAAGGATTAATTATTGATTAAGTTTCAGACCAATTAATCAAATAATTCAAATATGATATGAAATATTCTATTCTGAATTGAGTATCTTGATTATCTTTGAGGTTCGCTTGAAGATATCCTTGGAATTCTACCCTTTCTTGGACTCTTTATCCAATATTTCTTGTTTTCTTTTAAGATCCATCATGGCTGCAGCACGTCCACATTGGCTGGCAAACGCTCCCCATGATGAAACCTACAGTGTCTATAACCTAGGGTACTTCCCTCTCCGAGGAGGTTGATCGACCTTATTTTATTTCCTTGTCTACCTCATCCAGACAGGATTGATTCCATTGATCTCTTTTAACTATCTTCATTGATGATTTTGAGAAAAATTCCAATCATGTGATGTTAAGAGTGATCGTTTCGAATTGTGCATCGTTAAACACATGAAAACGTTCAATCTAAATTTATCCGGCTCACTCAAATCAGATTTTGAAAATTTAATAATGGTGAGTCCGAGTCGATCCACAAGGAGTTAAGATTTTAATTTCGAAAATCTTAGATTTTAATTATCTAGAAAAATTGGGAATTTGAATTGATTAATTAACTATCTAATTAAATTAAACTAAATTTACAAATTAAACTAACCTAATTTTTTTAAAGAAGCACAAATATAACTATATTTAAAATTGAAAAGAGAGATTAACAACATGTTGAAAAAAATAACAAAACTTCTAATTTAAACTAATTGAATTTTATGCAACAAGAAATAATTAAACGCTAACAACTTAATTAACTAAACTAAAAGAAACTAAAGCAAATTAACAGATTATGCAGCGGCTCCAGTGGAATTAGGAAGCTCAGAGGGCACAGGCACATTAGACCAAGTCCAACAGCAGTGTAAGGCACAACACAGCAGCAGGGGAGAGTCTCCGGCGCATTGGTCCATGTGTTGGGAGGCTCTGGCACGGTAGCCCGGTGCTGGAATAGCAGGCTACGTGGAGTGCTTCAACCGGCTACGCGCATGCATGCGCTGGAAGAGCTTGGAGAAGGCCAGCTGCTGCATGTGTTGGGGAAGCAGGTTGCTTGACCGGCTGGTTCGTGCAGCTTGGAGTGCTATCGTGGAGGAGCTGCGGTGTGCTTGCTGCTGTGTGCTGGAGGAAGGAAGAAGCTGGGATGGCTGGCTCGTGCAGGGTCTACACGTGGAGAGGCTTGGAGCTCCTGGAGGGTGCGGTTGCCGCTTGAGTCTTCACCGGGCATGCATGGTAGCGCGCTCCAGGAGTTGCAGCTAGAAGCTCTGCCGCGTGGAGGATATCCTTGCCGGCTGCCAACCGGAGGATAGGAGGAGGCTGCTGAAGCGTGTGGGAGCTGGTGGTGCAGCTTGGAGTGCGGCGCGTGGAGGGCGGCTTCAGGCTCCACCGGACGTGCAGCGGGATAGGCGTGCATGCATGCACGTTGCCGCGTAGGAGGGGGCCGACTTCAGGTGCCGTGAACGCCTAGCTTCATGCAGCGCACAGGCACGGCAACGCGTGGTAGACGGGATGTTGGGGAGGCCCGCTGGAGTGTGGGGAGCAACCTGGCAGAGCGTTGGGCCACGCGGTGGAGTGGGCCAGCGAGAGAGAGAAGAGAGAGAGAGAGAGGTGCTGAAGGAGAGGAAATAAAAGAGAGATAAGGAGGAGCTGTCAGGAGGAAGAGAGGAGAAGAGGAGAAGAAAAGGAGAGAAAACCGAGAGAGGGAGGCAGAGAAGTTGGAAAAGAAGAAGAAGAGAGGGATAACCGGGGAGAGGGATAGAAAATAGAAGAGAGAGGGCTGCGGGAAGGAGAGTTGGAAAAGGAGGAGGAGAGGGCTGCGAATCTGGAGAGGAAGAGAAAGAGGAGAGGAGAAGCTATGGGAGAGAAAAAAAAGTTCCGGAGGAGGAGGAGGAGCTCGGAATATATGGGAGAGAAGAAGAGAGAGAGAGAGAGAGCGTGTGGGAGAGTTTTTGGAAAGGGAGAAGTTGGAAAACAAAACGGAAAGGGGAGGAGAGAGTCTGAATTGGGGAAGGAAGGAGAGGAAAAGGAAACTGGAGAAGAATTATGATTCAAATTTCTAAAACGAGAGAGAGAGAGAGGATTTTTAAATTTTAGGAAATTGGAGAGACGGAAGGAAAGTGTGGGTTTTGGGAAACTCCAGCGAAGGAAGGAATCAAATTGTATTTTTACCCCTATTTTAGTTGAAATCCGCAAACTAGACCTCCCCCAAATTTCCGAAAACTCCTCCAGCTGCACTGCATCATCGACGTGTCCTGTTCACATCAAATAAATATAATTTAGCGCATTATCATAAAAATATCATCATATTTATTCATTTCGTCTCGGTTTTGTCGAAAAACCGCAAATGCGCTACACTCCTTTGATCACATGAAATGACGATGTTTTTAAGTCAGAATTTGATGAAATTGGTACCGTTGGACTTGTTACACAATTATCTATCATTTCATACTATTTTGCAGATAAAAACATGAGTATGATGCATATGGTTGCCCTTAAGTGATCAATTTAACACTTTATCACACCCCCCAACTTACCCATTGCTAGTCCCTTAGCAATGCAAATAAGGAAATGTTAGGACAATTAATGAATTATCATGCTTCATTTGTAGTATCTTTCACAATCAATTTAAGTGGTAGCCGTTTGGTTGAGCTAAAAAGTTTTCATATCCCACAATATTTTGATTCAGACAGGTGATTGTGCATGAAATTTGACACACTTAGAACTCGTTTCCGACCTTTCTGGTATATTCTTGCCTTTACTAGCCTTTCGATAAGACTACTTGGGGAGGGGAAGAGAATAAAAGATTTCCCGATCAGTCAGTGAGGACCGTTTTTCAGTTCCCGTCCCAACTCAGCACTTTTCACGACTTGGTCATATTTTTGGTACGATGGACTTTTTAGCGTGGCGTTTCTTCATTTTATTATACTTTTGCTTTTGAGAGTGCGTACTTTTTGCCACTCTTTTTGAATTGCCTGAGGGGAGGTGCGTACTTTTTGCCACCTACCTTCTTTTAGCTCTTTTATCGCCTTCTTTTGCCTTTAGTGTTTACAGCTGTCCATTTTAACTGACCGCCTCTTTTAGAGTGCTGAGTGGGCCAGTCCCCTATTACGGATCTTACACATTCCTTTCGTTCAACCCAAAAGAAAAATTAGAATAAGTAGTCTTATCCTTGAGGATAATTCCAGCAATTCTATACTTTTAAGATCTTTCATTTATTCTAAGTTGCCGTGTGTGTGTGAAAATCATCCTGCCGTGGATTTTTATAGAGTGGGATATTTAAAGTTTACAGGCTCTTTAACCAATGTGACTAACAGAAAACTGATTTGTTTAAGATTTACTTAATGAAACATGATTTTCATGCAATTTTTTTTTTTTTTTTTTCTAGGATGCGGAAAGAAGTTTTTGAAAAAATTTGATCATTTTTCAGTGAAAGATATCAGTTTTCTTCAAAAGATTTTCAATAAATGCATATGATTGTCCCACCCCCCAACTTGATTGACATTGTCCTCAATGGCATAAAAGATATGGAAAACACGCAGCCAAAAGAGAATTTGTGAAGGAGCGAAACAACCTGTAATGACGAGGATGCGACATACCCACGGCGATTGCTGCTCAGAGACCTAAAAGGAGAAGAAATTCCAAAAATTGAAGTAAAATATTGGGTTGCCTCCCAACAAGCGCTAAGTTTATCATCTTCAGCCAGACGGAGGTTCAGTTAATGTGGATCACTCAATTCTATGGATTCAAGTGGCTCATTTTGAAGATTTTCAATGAATGGTTTCAACCGTTGACCATTAACAGTAAAAGTGTTCCCACTCTTAGGATTCAGAATTTTAACGGCTCCATGATCGAAGGGTTTAACGACCACGAATGGTCCATCCCATCTGGATTTCAGTTTTCCTGGAAATAAACGGAGCCTAGAGTTAAATAGCCAAACTTTCTGATTTGGAAGAAAGGATTTTCTTACAACATGTTTATCATGAAAAGCTTTAGTTTTGGCTTTATAAATCTTTGAATTTTCATAGGCCTCGTTACGCAACTCTTCCAGCTCACTTAGTTGTAAGGTTCGGTGGGAACCAGCTTGGGCTAGGTCCAGATTGACTTGTTTAATGGCCCAATAAGCCCTATATTCCAATTCCACTGGAAGGTGGCACGTTTTTCCAAAAACCAGGCGATAAGGAGACATGCCAATAGGAGTTTTGTAAGCGGTCCGATAGGCTCATAAAGCATCATCCAATCTTTCAGACCAATCTTTTCTATCGGGCCTAACGGACTTTTGCAGAATATTCTTGATCTCCCTATTAGAAACTTCCACTTGGCCACTGGTTTGGGGATGATAAGGGGTAGCTACTTTGTGATTAATCCTATATTTCTTAAGCAAAGTCCGAAATTGGTAATTCGTGAAATGCGTACCCCCATCACTTATAATAGCTTTAGGCCACCCGAACCGAGAAAAGATATTCTTCTGAACGAATTTAATGACCACTTTATGATCATTGGTTCGGGTGGCTACTGCTTCAATCCATTTTGAGACATAATCCACCGCTACCAGAATATATGTATGTCCATAAGAGGGTGGAAAAGGTCCCATAAAGTCAATTCCCCAAACATCAAAGACTTCAACCACCAAGATTGGGTTGAGTGGCATCATATCCCTTTTCGCCATATTCCCTACAGCCTGACATCGGAGGCAAGTTTTGCTAAATTCATGGGCATCTTTGAAAAGTGTGGGCCAGTAAAAACCACTTTGTAGGACTTTGGCTGCAGTTTTCTTTCCTGAGAAGTGGCCCCCACAGGCCAGATTATGGCAGAAGTTAAGAACACTCTGTTGTTTTTCTTCGGGAACACATCGCCTAATGATTTGATCAGGACAAAATTTGAATAATTCAGGATCCTCCCAGAAATAATATTTTTCCCGAGAGAAGAATTTGTTCTTTTCACTTTTAGTCCATCCTTCCGGAAGCTGATTAAGCACCTTGTAATTGACAATATGAGCATACCAAGGTGCAACATTGTGAGAAATGGTCAGTAGATGCTCATCAGGAAAGGAATCAGTGATTGGTGTACTTTTAGATATCGGAATTCGGGATAGGTGGTCAACTACCACATTCTCAAAACCCTTCTTATCCCGAATTTCCAAATCGAATTCCTGAAGGAGTAAGATCCATCTAATAAGCCTAGGCTTTGCATCCTTCTTGGTCAACAGGTATTTCAGAGCTGAGTGATCAGAATAGATTATGACTTTTGCCCCTAAAAGATAAGATCTAATTTTTTCTAGGGCAAAAACCACAGCCAACAACTCCTTTTCTGTGGTGGTATAATTCATTTGAGCATCTGCAAGGGTGCGACTTGCATAATATATCACCACGGGACATTTGTTGATTCTTTGTCCCAAAACTGCACCGATAGCATAATCAGAGGCATCGCACATGATTTCGAAGGGTAAAGACCAATCTGAAGATTGAAGAATCGGGGCTTTGGTCAAAGATTCCTTCAGAGAATTAAATGCCTTGATGCAAGATTCATCCATTTGGAACGGGACATCCTTAGCTAAGAGAAGAGTTAGGGGCCGGGCAATTTGAGAGAAATTGTGGATAAACCGGCGATAGAAACCGGCATGGCCAAGGAATGAACGGATCTGTCTGACCGAGGTGGGAGGAGGAAGATTGGATATGAGATCGATCTTAGCTTTATCTACTTCTATCCCCCTTTCAGACACAATATGGCCTAGAACAATACCCTCTCGAACCATGAAATGGCTCTTTTCCCAACTAAGAATCAGATTGGTGTCTATGCATCGTGCTAGCACCTGTTTAAGATTTTCCAGGCAATTCAAAAGAGTCCCCGAAGATTGAGAAATCATCCATGAAAACTTCGAGGAATTCGCCCACCATATCGGAGAAGATAGCCATCATGCACCGTTGAAATGTGGCTGGTGCGTTGCATAATCCAAATGGCATTCTCCTAAAAGCAAACGTGCCATAAGGGCACGTGAAGGTGGTCTTTTCTTGATCTTCCGGGTATATAGCCACTTGATTATACCCGGAGTACCTATCTAAGAAGCAGAAGTACTTCTGGCCCGATAACTTTTCCAGAATATGATCCATGAATGGGAGTGGAAAGTGGTCCTTCTTAGTCATTAGATTCAGCTTTCGGTAATCAATGCACACTCTCCATCCCGTGGTGAGCCTAGTGGGTACCTCTTCTCCATGATCATTCTTAATAACTGTTAATCCAGATTTCTTGGGTACCACTTGAGTTGGGCTGACCCATTTATTGTCTGATATTGGGTAAATAATACCCGCATCCAGCCATTTCACAACTTCCTTCTTCACCACTTCTTTCATATTGGGGTTAATCCGCCTTTGCATCTCCCGACTGGGCTTAGAATTCTCTTCCATATAGATGTGATGCATGCAAATGGACTGGCTAATTCCCTTTAAATCTGCCACCGACCATCCAATAGCACCCTTGTGGTCTTTGAGGACCTCAGTTAATTGGGCCTCCTGCGGCGATGTGAGATTTGCCGCAATGATGACCGGGAGAGTTTGGTCCGGACCCAAAAAGATATACTTGAGAGACTCAGGTAATGGTTTGAGTTCAAGCTTAGGAGGGTCCTCTAAAGATGGCAAAGCGGGCTCAGATTGTAAGGCTGGTAAAGGTTCAACCTGGGGCCAAGATGTTGATGGGCCAGGAGAGTCCTTTAGAGTGTTGGCTTCCTCCAAAAAGTCATATGTGGACATCTCATTTTCTTCAACCAGATTATCCAATATATCAATAGTGTGACATTCTTTTTCATGATCTAGGTATTGAGATGCTTTGAAGACATTAATCTGGACCTTTTGACTCCCGAATGAAATGTCCATTATGCCAGTTTCACAATTTATATTAGCTTTGGCAGTGGCTAAGAATGGACGACCTAGGATGATCGGAGTGTGAATGAGTTCCTCCGGTAATGCCATATCCAGAATAAGAAAATCCACGGGAAAATAACAATCATGAACCTTCACAATAACATCCTCGATTAATCCTCGTGGAGTTTTCACAGACCTATCAGCCAACTGCAAGATGATGGGTGTGGGCTTTAATTCCCCAATATCAAATTTCTCATAAATAGCTGTTGGCAATAGATTCACACTAGCACCTAGATCCAATAAAGCTCTATCAAATGTAACTCCAGCTAGGTCACATGAAATTAGAGGTGCTCCAGGATCCTTTAACTTCTTGGGTAGATGATTCATCACAATTGCACCAACATCTTCAGAAAGCCGAACCTTTTCGGGTGCCATTCTAGATTCTCTTCGTGGAGTACATAATTCCTTGAGAAACTTAGCATAGGCTGGCACATGCTTGATGGCATCGAGGAGTGGAATATTAATTTGGACTTGTTTGAAAAAATCCAACAACTCCTCATTCTAGGCCAGTTTCTTCCTGGTATTGGGCTTAGCTAACAAGGCATTAGGAAATGGTACCCTAGGTTTATAAGAACTTGGGCCTTCATCAATCTTCTCTTTTCCTTTCAGATCCTCCTCCAACTTCTCCATGACGGGTTCAGTCTCACTATCACTTTCAATTTCCTGAGGCCCATCAGTGGCACCTTTGGCTAACTCTCCATCTGCATGTGGTTTTTCTAAACTTCTCCCACTCCTAAAGGCTGAAATGGCCTTAGCATTCTCAAATTGTGGCCCTTTAGGCTGTGGTACCGGGCCAGGCTGAGGTAAAAGGCCCGATTGCTGTGGAAAACCCGGAGCTTGATTCCTTGGATTGGCAACGGGTTGACTAGGAAGTTGGCCTACTTCTCTTCTCATCGCGGCCTCAGCTAGTTGGCCCATTTGACTTTCCAACTTAGCAATGGATTGTTGCTGGGTCAAAATCAGTTGTTGGAGTTGAGTGAATTTATCATCAAAGTTGGGCTGAGGAGGTTGTTGGTAAGTGGGTGGAGGATGGTACTAGGTTGGCTATCCTAATTGGAATGAGTGGTAGTGGGCCGGTTGACCTGATTGATACTGGGCCGATTGTCCTGATTGATATTGGGCCGATTGACCTGATTGATACGGGGCCGGTTGAGAAAACTGGGCTTGAGATCCCCTAGCCTGAACATTTCCATAGAAATTAGATTGTTGTTGGAATGAATTCTGTGGCTTTGGGGCTTGATGCATGGGAGGATTGGATATTGGTAATGGGGCATGCTGATTCTTCCAAGAGAAATTAGGGTGATTTCTTCAGCCAGGATTGTAAGTATTTGAGAATGGATCATTATTGGGCCTGGAGAATCCCTAGGCGGCCTGAACTTGTTCTTGAATGAATGGTGGAAGTTGGGCCGCAGTTGGGCATTCATTCACTTGATGGGTTGGACTTGCGCATAAGACACAAATATCATGATTGGCAGAAGATGGGCCTTCATATGGACTAGAGTGTGTTGGGTAAGTAGGCTCTTGCTTGTTTAAGGCCAAGAGTTGGTCTAGTTTCTGGGCCAAGATGTCTACCTTATCTAATTTCTGATTAATCAGATTTATGTCCATTCTAGATTCGGGCTCTCCACGGGCCTTAAGTTCATACATTCCAGTCCGTTTAGATGGCCCAACAGACCTTTCATAAGATGATAATGAGGCATGATTAATGGAATTTTCACTTAACATCTCAAACAGATCATAGGCCTCATCTTCATTTTTCATCATAAATGCCCCTCCGCATGAAACATCCACCATCTGTCTGAACTGTTCAGACAATCCTTCATAGAATGCTTGGACAATTTGCCATTTTGAAAGCCCATGATGAGGGCATTTTCTAAGCAATTCTTTCAGTCTTTCCCAAGATTCATGGATCAATTCCCCGGGAGTTTGGGTAAAACTGGTGATGGCCCGTCTCATGGTATTGGTCCGCCCGATGGGATAGAACTTCTTGAGAAATTCTTTCTGCATTTCTTCCCATGTCCTAATGGGCCTTCCTATGGTTCCCAACCAATATTTAGCCTTGTCCTTTAATGAAAAGGGAAATAAGGTCAATTTAAGGTCATCATCGGTGAAATTCTGGATTTTCACCGTGGAACAAATTTCTAGAAATTCATCCAGATGCTTATAAGGATCTTCATTAGTATTCCCATAAAAGGATGGGAGCATCTGAATGGTGCTAGATTTGATTTCATATTGATTGGTTGGATTCTGAGGAAGATGAATACAAGATAAAGGTTGATATTGATTTGGAATGAAATAGTCATTCATTTGCTTTGGTGGGTCCTGATTATCAGCCATTGGATCTTGTGGTGGATTTTTTTGATGTAGGATTCTTTCTATTTCAGCAAGTGGTTCTAGAAGGTTAGGGTTTTGAGATCTCCTACCTTGCATGCACTAGGACTGATGAAGAGAAGATTTTGTTTTCTATTTCTTGTTGTTTTTTTTTTTTAAATGCAAACAATTTTGACAAACAAATTATCCTAACGATCTAATGTTAACCTAGACTCTCTATATGAATTTTCTTACAAGGTGAATGGAGTCCACCTCGAGTCACAACCACAATCAGTCAACGGCCAGGTAAGAGGTGGGGTAGTGGGAGGCTCCCCCTACTTTCGTAGGGACCTAATTAGAGAACCACTTTCCCACTTAGATGTTTGCCTTTTTACATCTAGCCTAGACACCGTTTCCAAAAATGAAGGCAACTCGAGATTTAAACCACTCACGGTGTAAACCCTAGATTCTCTTTCGACTTGCTTTTAGTTGGATTAGGAAATGTCAATGCAAGGAAGGTAATTTGTGGGCTAAGGAAGGGTGATCAAATCCCTACCTTATGTGGTTAAAGTTGCTGCCCTTAGAGTCGTTTTGAATGCAATACAAGGCAACAAATCAATGCAAGGTGTGTTGATGCAATCATGAATGACTTGCTAAAAATTGAAACACGTACCTTTCCCCCGCAATCTTCAACAATTTATGGAAATAACTGTGAAAGGAAACTAACTCATGCTTTCCTAGGATGATGAATGCCTAGCATGGAAAGTTTCTAATCTTGGCAATGAAGGTTTTTAAATTTGGATGTTCCTCTTTTTGTTTCTTTTTTTTTTAGTTAATGGAAACCTATCTAAACTAGAAACTACAAAAAAAAGGAAACTAACTAAAGTAAGGAAATTGAAACATAGAAAGTTGGAACACACTGACCATGATTTCGCTTTCCTTTTCTTTTTTTTCTTTTTTTTTTTTTCAATTTACCTGCAAAAATAAGAAAAATAAGGTTAGTTAGAGACTAATTACACTAAATCCAAGATAATCAAAATTAAAAATCTAACTCCCCGGCAACGGCGCCAAAAATTGATCGTTTCGAATTGTGCGTCGTTAAACACATGAAAACGTTCAATCTAAATTTATCCGGCTCACTCAAATCAAATTTTGAAAATTTAATAATGGTGAGTCCGAGTCGATCCACAAGGAGTTAAGATTTTAATTTCGAAAATCTTAGATTTTAATTATCTAGAAAAATTGGGAATTTGAATTGATTAATTAACTATCTAATTAAATTAAACTAAATTTACAAATTAAACTAACCTAATTTTTTTAAAGAAGCACAAATATAACTATATTTAAAATTGAAAAGAGAGATTAACAACATGTTGAAAAAAATAACAAAACTTCTAATTTAAACTAATTGAATTTTATGCAACAAGAAATAATTAAACGCTAACAACTTAATTAACTAAACTAAAAGAAACTAAAGCAAATTAACAGATTATGCAGCGGCTCCAGTGGAATTAGGAAGCTCAGAGGGCACAGGTGCATTAGACCAAGTCCAACAGCAGTGTAAGGCACAACACAGCAGCAGGGGAGAGTCTCCGGCGCATTGGTCCATGTGTTGGGAGGCTCTGGCACAGTAGTCCGGTGCTGGAATAGCAGGCTACGTGGAGTGCTTCAACCGGCTACGCGCATGCATGCGCAGGAAGAGCTTGGAGAAGGCCAGCTGCTGCATGTGTTGGGGAAGCAGGTTGCTTGGCCGGCTGGTTCGTGCAGCTTGGAGTGCTGTCGTGGAGGAGCTGCGGTGTGCTTGCTGCTGTGTGCTGGAGGAAGGAAGAAGCTGGGACGGCTGGCTCGTGCAGGGTCTACACGTGGAGAGGCTTGGAGCTCCTGGAGGGTGCGGTTGCCGCTTGAGTCTTCACCGGGCATGCATGGCAGCGCGCTCCAGGAGTTGCAGCTAGAAGCTCTGCCGCGTGGAGGATATCCTTGCCGGCTGCCAACCGGAGGATAGGAGGAGGCCGCTGAAGCGTGTGGGAGCTGGTGGTGCAGCTTGGAGTGCTGCGCGTGGAGGGCGGCTTCAGGCTCCACCGGACATGCCCGGACGTGCAGCGGGATAGGCGTGCATGCATGCACGTTGCCGCGTAGGAGGGGGCCGACTTCAGGCGCCGTGAACGCCTAGCTTCATGCAGCGCACAGGCACGGCAACGCGTGGTAGACGGGATGTTGGGGAGGCCCGCTGGAGTGCGGGGAGCAACCTGGCAGAGCGTTGGGCCACGGGGTGGAGCGGGCCAGCGAGAGAGAGAAGAGAGAGAGAGAGAGAGGTGCTGAAGGAGAGGAAATAAAAGAGAGATAAGGAGGAGCTGTCGGGAGGAAGAGAGGAGAAGAGGAGAAGAAAAGGAGAGAAAACCGAGAGAGGGAGGCAGAGAAGTTGGAAAAGAAGAAGAAGAGAGGGATAACCGGGGAGAGGGATAGAAAATAGAAGAGAGAGGGCTGCGGGAAGGAGAGTTGGAAAAGGAGGAGGAGAGGGCTGTGAATCTGGAGAGGAAGAGAAAGAGGAGAGGAGAAGCTATGGGAGAGAAAAAAAAGTTCTGGAGGAGGAGGAGGAGCTCGGAATATATGGGAGAGAAGAAGAGAGAGAGAGAGAGAGCGTGTGGGAGAGTTTTTGGAAAGGGAGAAGTTGGAAAACAAAACGGAAAGGGGAGGAGAGAGTCTGAATTGGGGAAGGAAGGGGAGGAAAAGGAAACTGGAGAAGAATTATGATTCAAATTTTTAAAACGAGAGAGAGAGAGAGGATTTTTAAATTTTAGGAAATTGGAGAGACGGAAGGAAAGTGTGGGTTTTGGAAAACTCCAGCGAAGGAAGGAATCAAATTGTATTTTTACCCCTATTTTAGTTGAAATCCGCACACTAGATCTCCCCCAAATTTTCGAAAACTCCTCCAGCTGCACTGCATCATCGACGTGTCCTGTTCACATCAAATAAATATAATTTAGCGCATTATCATAAAAATATCATCATATTTATTCATTTCGTCTTGGTTTTGTCGAAAAACCGCAAATGCGCTACACTCCTTTGATCACATGAAATGACGATGTTTTTAAGTCAGAATTTGATGAAATTGGTACCGTTGGACTTGTTACACAATTATCTATCATTTCATGCTATTTTGCAGATAAAAACATGAGTATGATGCATATGGTTGCCCTTAAGTGATCAATTTAACACTTTATCAAAGAGCGTGTCTCATCACACCTTGGCATCACCTT
Source organism: Zantedeschia hybrid cultivar (assembly GCA_030544215.1). NCBI lineage: Eukaryota > Viridiplantae > Streptophyta > Magnoliopsida > Alismatales > Araceae > Zantedeschia > Zantedeschia hybrid cultivar. The sequence continues at coordinate 52,871,133 of JARZZO010000009.1, forward strand.
TTTAGTACAGTCCATTCCATTTCACTCCTTTGCAAAGACGATGCCAAGGTGAGGCAGCTGTAGACACGCTAATTTTGACGTCATTTTGAGTAAATTTCATATCATATAATAATGCCTCAAAATGGTATGATATTTAATCATTGATTAATTTTTATTAATCTTTTTAAGTGTCGGGTTTAATAGACATGTTTAAGTTAATCAATTGAATTGATTTTAACTCAAATTTCAGTTAAAATATGAAGAAAGCTAAAATGGGTCAACCTGTGTGGACGCGATTTATACTTTATTCTTATTTTAACGTTTAAATTTGAATTTTTAATCAATTGATTAATTAGCTAAAAGGCGACTTTGAGTCCTGACGCGTTTTAGGTTTCCTAGGCTATTTCTACTTCTCTTCCGGATGTTTATCCTTATCTTAATTAGTGTAAAAGACGTCTACACATGTAGACGCGTTTTAACTAATAAAGGTGAAGATAAGTTTTCCCGGATATTTATCCTTATCTTAATTAATCTGAAAGGCGTCAGCCATGGTGGACGCGTTTTAGATAATTACAGATAAAGATGAATTAATCAGTATTTATCTGTCAATTAAGATAGATAAATCCTCGATTTTTCTATGTTAATCACGAACGCAGAAAAGCCTATAAATACCTTACATGTTGAAGAGTAAAAAATGTTGAGCCCTATTGAGAAAAAGAGAGAGCATTATTATAGCGAGTTGAAGATCGAAACAACAACGTCGGAACGCCGGAGCGCTGCCATTTCCAGAAGTCGGCGTCCTTTCAAGAATCTTCATCCTTTCAAGGCTTCAACCAATTGGGCATAAGTGTTTCATTTTTGCATTTTTATTCTACATCTTCATTAATTTCATTCTTCATAATCATTTCATGCAACACACACCACAGCATCATCTTTCAAAACCTATTTGATTAAGGGGTTTTAAAAGCCACTCAACAAGTAAGTTTGATGTTCAATTGCATGCTTAAAATCATGATTAGTTTGGATACTGCTTCCACTTAAATTCTCATCATCATTTCTTCATTTCTTTCTTTATTTCTGCTGCACTCAACAACAACAAGAGAACAAAAGGGGAGAACAATCAAAGTCAAAAGGATTCCTGGACGATCCTCAACTTCTCAAACTTCAAATTCAACAGCAAGAACATAGAATAACGAGAAGGGCTCTCTTTCTTCAGCCGGCTGAAGGAGGGGAATCAAGGACTCGATATCTTCCGCGTTCAAACAGGTAGGCGATCATACTTCTTTTGAAACTTTTAAGTCAAAAGTTTCTGGCGATCACTGCACTTAGTTGCTGTTTTTAATAGGTTCATTTTATACTAAACAACATAGATTTCTCATGTTAATCACACGAGCATTTTAAAGCACTCACAACCAGGAGGGTTGCTGCAGCCCTTGCCGATCCCGAAATGGAAATGGGAGCACGTGACTATAGACTTTGTGATGGGATTACATGTATCCCCTGGTAGGAGAGACGCAATCTGGGTTATTATTGATCGGCTGACCAAGTCGGCACACTTGCTGGCTATTAGGAAGGACTGGTCAGTCGGTAAGTTGGCTAAGTTGTTTGTAGATCGGATCATCTCTCTGCACGGGGTGCCTTTATCCATCGTATCAGACCGGGATCCGAGGTTTACTTCTAGATTCTGGAAGAGTTTTCAGAAGGCCTTGGACACGCAGTTGGCCTTCAGCTCGGCCTATCATCCCGAGACTGATGGGCAGTCGGAAAGGACCATACAGACTCTGGAGGATATGCTCAGGGCATGTTGCTTAAACTGGGGAGGTTCTTGGGAGCAACATTTGTCGACTGTGAAGTTTGCCTACAACAACAGTTATCATTCTAGTATCGGCATGGCGCCTTACGAGGCTTTGTACGGGCGACCGTGTCGATCTCCTGTGTGTTGGTCCGAGATTGGTGAGAAGCAGATAGCAGGGCTAGAGTTAGTACAGTAGTGTGCTGAGGTTGCCAGGATGGTACGGCAGAGATTGATCGCAGCTCAGAGCAGGCAGAAGAGTTATGCTGATATCCAGAGGAGACCGCTCGAGTTTGAGGTTGGGGACCATGTGTTTCTCCGAGTCTCACCCTCCAAGCGTGTGATGAGATTCGGGAAGCGAGGCAAGTTGAGTCCGCGATATATTGGACCTTTTCCCATTCTTGGTCGAATTGGGGAAACCGCATATCAGCTGGCCTTGCCGCCCAGTCTTGCAGGGGTGCACGATGTGTTCCACGTCTCTTTGCTGAGAAGATATGTTCAGGATCCATCCCATGTTTTAGATTTTTCAGAGTTGGAGATCGCTAAGGACTTGTCCTTTCTAGAGTTTCCAATTCGTATTGAGGATCGCAGAGAACAAGTCCTTCGGAACAAGGTTGTGCCTTTGGTTAAGGTGATTTGGCAGTACCGCTCCGAGGGCGAGGCAACCTGGGAGCGTGAGGACGAGATGCGGGAGCAGTTTCCCTACCTTTTCTCGTAAGTCTCCTTGTAAACTTGTATCTCTATGTTTTGACCTCATTAATTCTAGCAAGCAATTTTGAGGACAAAATTCTTTTAAGGGGGGGAGAATGTAAGGACTGAGGTTTTCGGATCCGGTTTCCGGGGTCGGACCCTGTAGTTCAGGCCCTGATGGGGCTGAGACTCTGTTCTGTTTCGCGTCAAGCCTGCTCGACGCGGTTTGAACGGCGTCCAGCATTGCAGACGCGTTTTAGACTGTGCCACGTGGGCAGACTTTGGGCCGCGAGAGTACGGCCCTGTCGTGTCGTCTGAACGGCGTCCGCGATGGACGACGCCATTCAGACTGCGACCCTGGGTTGTCAGTGTACGGTGCCTGTCTTGCCGTCTAAATGGCGTCGTGGGTAGACGACGCGTTTCAGAGTTCTGTCAGTACGGCCCGTCATGTCGACTGATAGGCGTCCGTACAGCTCGACGCGTTTTACCCAATCTCTAGTTATCCCGCGAACTCTCCTTCCTTTCCCTCATTTCTTCCTTCCCTCTCTCTCTCCTCCCTTCCTCCGATGATTCCGGCGACGCCTCCTTCCCCTCCCACCATTTCATCTCTCCCTTCACTCCATCGAGCTCCTAACTCCCACCACTACCACCACCACCTCCTCCGCGGCGTTTTCTCTCCGGACAGCGGCCGACGTCCCGGTGGAGTAACGATGACCTCGACGGTACCAGCGGCGGCGTGGGGCGAGACGGGTGGGCGGCTTGGAGCTTGGAGGAGTTCAAGTAACCGGTAGGGTGACGATTCCCATTGTATTTTCATTAAAAAGGCATGTTTTCCCGCTTTGAAACATGTTTAGGAGTGTTTTTAAGGTGAAAATGTTAAATGCATGAGATGAGAAATTGGGTGTTTTAATGGGTAGTTAGGTTCTCCTCCTTCCCCCTTGCGTTTCAGCGCCTTTGTGTACGTTTTGGGGGAGAAATCCCACCTCGAGGATTGGGGGAAGCGCAGGGGAGAACCTGTCTGTCGGGGTTAAATGGCGTCGAGGTGAAGCGACGCCTTTTAGAAAGGCGGCGCCCACCCACGACGCGATTTAACCCTATAACAGACCCTGTCCCCGGACTGATAAGCGTCCAAGAACAGCGACGCCTTTTCAATAGGCGACTTGCGTCATCGACGCGTTTTAGTGGAAATCATCCCATGGCCTGTCCCTGTTTTCGGTCGCTAAAAGGCGACGAGGGACAGCGACGCCTTTCAAAAGGCGGCTATGTATGGCGATGCGTTTTACGCCAGGTTCTGTGGCCGAGTTTCTGTGAACCAGTTTAGGGGACTTGAATGGCGTCGGCCTTGGGCGACACGATTCAAGACAGAATCACACTAATTCATGATAGTAAAATGTGTTCACACTGTTAGATAGTTGGTTAAATGCATGCTTTAATTACACTCGATGATGACGGATTCTTCGTGACCGGTTAGCACTGTATTGAGTGTCGTGCGACCGCGGACTTCTCACGTGACCGGATCGCACTGTGCCGGGTTTTGTGTTACTATGGACCTAGAGTGACAGTTGTAGCGCTTTATCACCCTGTGCTGGTGTGGGTGGAGCACAGCGTCGGTGGGGGCGTGGGCGGGGTGACGCCTAGTGAGAGAGGGTCACCTGGTGAACCCCGGGATGAGCTAGTACCGGTGTGGGTGTGGTACCTTCGGACTGTCACTCATGCTGAGGGAAGGAGTAACCACCTGAGCCAGTTGGGCCGGAGTAGCTAGAGTGCTATCCGAGGGGTTACTGTTTGGTCTCAGCGGGTCGGTGTTTTTCCCACCTTCGTTTGTGTGGTTGGCGTGTTCTACCGAGACGTTGGTTGTGGGTTCCCTGGTAGACTGGTTTAGAAATATGCATGTTTAATACATTTCGAATGCATGTGATTCATATTGAGATTTAGGAGTAGTGATTACTACCGTACTCGTTACTTTACCTTCAGTTGTACTTTGCACTTGTGGGTGTGTGAGTGGGCAGTGGGGATCGAAGGATCCCTACTGAGTCTTTTCGTTGAGACTCACCCCTGCAATTTTCAGGTGAGGGTTCCAGGCGGACTTAGCGAGGTGTGTACTGCTATGAGTCGCGCGCCGTCAGTTATTGTTCCGGAGTATGCCCCGATGTAGTTGTTATCTTTATTTCTGGCCTGTATGCTTAATTATTTCTTTTTTGTTGGAGTATGTAATTATTTGCTGTATCGAGTCGCATTGTAATAACTTTTAATTCCTGCATTTTCCTTTCAACTCAATGCGATGTGAATGTTTAACTTAGTTTATTGTTTATTTCCCAGACTTACTTAGATCCTGGTTTGGTTCCAAATCAATGATTCGGTACCCATTTTGTAATCGGATCCCCGATTATAGGGTAGCGGGTCGTTACAAAATGACTTTGTTTCATGGGATAAATTCTAGAACCCAAATAAGGGTTATTGGAGCTTAGAAGATCGGTTTTAAGTGGTTCATTAGATATATATGGGTGTGAGGGGTTAATTTTAATAGTTGTAGGGCTTATTTGAGATTTTTCAAGTCCTTTATATAAGGGGGCAAGATGGCATACAAACCACCACTTTCTTCTCCTCCTCCCATGCATTCCCCACTCTCCCTCTCACCTCTCTCTTGGTTCTTGGTGGGAATAGCATGTGCATGTGTGTGGTGTGGCTATTAGAGGGCTTGCATATAGAATTAGAAGTTTAGAAATGGTTCTTAAAGGCTTCTTGAATGCTCTTGGAGGCTTAGGAGCTCTTAGTGTATGTCCTTGGAGCTTGGATTGGATCTTGAAGCCCCTCCTTGGGTTGGTGGAGTGTGAATTTGAGGTAGGGTGATGCTCATATTTGGGTTTTCTATGATCCATAGTGTGCATGTTAGTCTTGATACTTGGAATGAGCATATTTAAGTAGTACCACAATCTATGGTCCTTATTTAGATAAAACATGTGTGATTGGATGATTTAGAGATGACTTTTTCATGTGATTTATGCTTATTTCGGAAATAAAGTTCTCCAATCGAACGACCTAAAAAATTCTAAAAAATAAAATCGAGCCCAATGAACAACGAAGATCGAATTATATGGGCATGATGGGGCCCACCATAAAAGAATTTCAAAAAATAAAAAAATTTAGGTTGCACCTCATGCCGTGCAACAACTATTATTGTTCTACTTTTATGTGCTGACAATCTTTCAATATTTAATGTTAATCCTTGTAATCTTCATGTTTATTTTAAACTGTCCTCAATTTTTGAACCCTCTTGAAAAAGCCCATCTGATTAGATCATCAAAAGAGGGAAATATCCAGAATTTTTCTTTCATTTATCATATTTCTATCAGAATATACTAAGAATATTATGTGAATATTTCTAATACATATTTTTTTATGGTTACTAACGGAGGAGCTTTTTAATGAGATCTCAATGATTACAAAAGGTTTAAAATATATATCAAGATTCATAGAGACTAATATGAAATATTGAAAGAATGTACAGATTAAAAAGTAAAATACTTTCAACCTTTATTCAGCAAGCCCAAGTGGTAAAAAAAAGGACTCTTTTTTGAGGGCCCGGGTTTCAAACCCCAGAATTCCAAGGACAGGAGTCCTGTAGACCTAATATTAACATGCAAAGGAAAGAAAAAATAAATGGTATTTATTTGTTGCTTGTTCTTTTGAAGAGGTATGTTAAATTTTCTATGGTAACATGATAAAGGGGAATATTCGACTTTATAAATGATGTTTTTTTAAGTTTTTGGTCCCCCCCAATCTACTTAGCAATCTCACTTTTACGTAGAAAGGACCATCTTTCATGAAGTTTTCTTAAATATCAAGAGATTTTTCTTAAATTTTTTTGGAGTGTCTTCAAAATAAAACTGAACGTATATGAACTTTTTGTTCGATAAAGAGAATATATGGAGTAGAGAGATCAAAAATAATAAAAAAAACTCTAAAAAATAATCAGTCTTTGAATTTTTTTATTTGGACTAATCACAGGACAACCATACGACTACCGGTCACAAACTTCTGTTTGGCAAAAAATAGTAGATTAGACACTTTTTTTTTTCATTGAGGAAAACTTGCTGAAATGCCTAAAAGGCATTGCAGCCCAGCTCTCATCCAATCTACTAGATCGGATAGAGTGCGATTTCTGTAATGCCTAGGAGAGGTGTAATAGACCTTAAGCCCCACTTTGTTTGCCGAAAAAGGCGGAATAAGCAACACTTATTCCGGGAATAAACCTAATACCGGTTTGATTGACGGAATTGCATATACCTATTTATTCCCCGGAATAAGCGGAATTGGGCGAATACGCCATTCGGGCCGAGCCCCTTGAATTGCTAATTCTGCATACTTTTGGCAGGGGCATGGATAGGACAAAACTCCTCATCATTTCGAGCCTTGCGAAAGGTGCATCCTCCTCCCCTCGCCTTTTCTCCTCCCCCTGCGTCTTCCTCGTCCTGCAAAATCCTCGCCCTCCGCCCCTGCGAAATCATCCGCCCTGTGAATCCTCGCCCTCCCCTCCCTCGCCTTTACTACTCGCCCCTACGAAAGGCGCCTGGTCGCCATCCTTGTCGACCTGCATGGCAGAAGTCGCTGCCCTTCTGAACCTAAGTTCGACAGGATCTAGAGCTGCCCTTCCTTTGCCGACTGCACGGACTGGCGTTGACGACGCTGTCCACCAGCGGACCAAGCGTTGATCCACTGGTTTGTATGCAAGTTCATCTCCTGTTGATCCGATTATTTATTTGGCCGAATGAGTTCACCCTTCCTAGGCCTAACTCGTGATGCCTTCTCCAAAGAGAAGCCTTCCAACGCCAATTTGATTTTTGCAGCGATGTTTTCCATCCACCACTAGGGTTTCCCCTCCATTTCCTCTTCCCAAGGGTAACCGACGCTTCTGTCCTGCAACCTATCCATCCCCTTTCGCAGTGTTCCTTCCCATCCACCATTAAGTCTGTTCTATGCTCTTCCTCCCATAAGTGGATGGACGAGACTGGTAAGGAAGGCAGTGATGCTTCCGTTGGAGAGTAGGCGCTCCACTGTGGAAGGTGCAGGGGAGGATTTGGTGGCGTCTACGATTTCCTCTTCTTCTTCAAACGAGAAGCCTTCACTAGCGGCCATCATCTCTTTGATTCACGGGTTTTTCACTTCAATACCTTCCTCTCCTTTGTGTCTACGATTTTGCTCATATAACATTTCTGAATATTTTTGCATTTCTTTCCACATGTTAACTATGTTTCCCTGTGAACCAAGGCTATGATCATTTCAGTTTTGCAAGTTTTGGTCTCAATATGATTAGAAATAGTCATAACCTGGAATAAAATAAAATAGGCACAAATGGTATTTTAAGTTGTTTTGATTGCTTCATGACAGTCCACTTATGTTGCTATGGTTCGTCACTAATTTATTCATTGGGGACTTTTGTTGATGTCCTTTCTTTACTTTTATATATTTCTCCTTTTTAATTTTATAATACAAGTGGTACCATCTACGTTCAAAAAAATAATCTTTTGTCATTTAACACACCCATGCGTAACCAATCCACAGTTTATACTTTACCTTCTTTTTATCATCTTTGTTTAGCCAACAACCAACCTGGGTCCTTCAGATTTGCCCTCTTTTGTACATGAGTTATTTGCCCTATTTTGTACAAGTTTCAGCTGTGGAACTACTATCTCTTGCCATTTTTCATAGACAACAGACAAATACAAAAAGGAATAATTGATTTTCTTAAGTTAGAAGAAAAATTGAAATTAGACAACAAATAGCTCGTATTATATTCAGATAGAACAAGTGAATAACTCGTGAACTTGGATAGGATTATCTGATGTCCAATGGTGAGAAATATGTCAATAAATGGGGCAAGAAAAAAATTCCAACCCTGCTATGTTTGGTCTCTGCCCTTCATTTCTTCTCCTCCCAATCTGCTGCTCCATTCCCTTCCTCATTTATTAGATATTTTGCAAGTTTTGGTCTCAATATGATTGTAAATAGTCATAACCTGGAATAAAATAAAATAGGCACAAATGGTATACTTTAAGTTGTTCTGATTGCTTCATGACAGTCCACTTATGTTACTATGGTTCGTTACTAATTTATTCACCTTTCGACTGTCATTTTTCACATTTTTAATCAAAGCAAAAAGTCCTTCCAATCATCACACCTAATCATGTTAGGACTTGTAAGAAGACCTTAATCATCTATCTATTATGTCGTTGTGGAGCTATTTCTGTCATGTGGGACACTCTATTTAAGATATTCCACATTGCTTGGGAGGTGCCTCACACAGTGGTTGATCTGTAGGAGGGGTGGTAATCTCTTTGTCGTGTCAGAGCAGAGAAAAGAATATGGTCTGTTATTTTACTAGCTCTTTTATGGGGAGTTTGGCTAGAGAGGAACTTAAGAAGGTTCAGTCAGGACTTCAACAGTTATTATGATATTTTGAGGAGAATGGTCAGATGAGTCTCTTATTGGGGGAGAGCTGCTAAGAGTGAGCCAGATCTGAATGAATCTAGGATTGTTTCCATGCTTCAACAGTGGCATAAGTTCGTTATGTGAGGATGTTATTGTGCATTGTTCTTTTATACTTATTTAAAACTTATTTTATTATCTCGATAAGATAAGTTTTATTTGAGTTATGGGTGGGAAAAGAGTCTTCTCATCAAATATATGAAAGTGAATATTATAAAAGGAAAATAATATGACAAATAAACATAGACTTAGCGGAGGCGGACATATTATTTTGCACTTTCTATACTTCCTAATCATAAGAAATAACATAACATAAGTGAAACAAATTGAGGATTAATTGAAATTAATATGTAAAGAATCAAAGAGTAAGAACTGCCAAGAGAAATGACATAATAGAGAAAGAACCGGCGTCATGTCACAAACATGAAATTAACAAGTGCGTGAATATAGTTATTCCCGTCTAAAGAATTGTTGTGGCAAGGAACATAAAATCCAATTTAGCCTCTTATGATGTACCTCAGTCCTCAAACATGAACCAGCTATTATATGTTTGGGAGCTCAGTCCTCAAACTCAGCTATTAAAACCTTGGCTTGTTCCATATCCAACATTACCATGGAACTCTTCTCAAAGTTAACCCTTAGGTCCTGAAATCTCCTCTACGTAGATCAAGGGAAGCTTCATAAAGATACTTGTTCTGAACCATCACAAGGATTATAGCATCATCAGCATACTTCAGTTGCATGATCTTGATGACAACGTAAGGTCCTCTTCTATGGACAATTGAAGACATGTTTGACAAAGGAAAACAAAATAGGGAGATATAATCTGCCTGCCACACCCTTGGACACAATGGCTTGATACACAAGTCCCTTTTTCAGCCATTAAATATTTATCTAAATTGCCAACATAGCTGGAAATTTTCAAATATTCTACTACAATTTTTTCTAGTCACCTTACTCAAAGCAATTCAAACATAAACCTTGCAATGATGTTCTACCACTACGATTCAGTTTGTTTTCCTTTCCATCGAATTTCTAGGAAACATTAACCAACAGTCCATTGCCCACTGTGAAGCTTTTTGAAGTAAAGAGGTAAAACAAATTCTTTTTATCAAATCTTGCAGCCCAAAACATTAATGACATTGCTTAACTACCTCCTCCATACAAAAACAAATATCATTTTACTCTCAAATTCATTCTAAGATCATAATCGTCACAACATATGCGGCTCGGAAGAGCTTTTCTGCTTGGTCTAGAGTCTAGACCACCTCCAATGAAAAGGATTGCTCATGGGTGGACAACTCTCACAGGCAAACTACAATGATACAGATACCAATACTGAGGTTCCAAGCTCACACCTCAGAGTTAGTGAAATCTGAGGTATGCTCCAACATTGACACTTGTTTTTCATGGTGGTACGACTGCCCCAGTTCAAAGGTGTATTCCAACATTGACACATTGTTTTTGGGATATTTTCACAGTTAAAGAGGAATCGGGAGATTTCAGAAAAAACTACTCTGAACAAGCTAGGCCAGAAGTCATACAAGTCTTGTACATTTTTTTTTTTAAAGGTGACCTGGCGGCCACAAATTCATATAAGTAACATTACAACCATAGGCAAGATATGAAGTACCACATCTTGCAACCCCTTACAATGAAACCCAATGGTCCCATTAGCCTAAAATTTATCCTCCTTCATTGTGATTGAATGCTTATCTGCATAAAAAGAAAACAAAGGTAAACGTCTAGTTAGAATTGGGGGCACTAGTAGGATTCGTGCCCCAAATTGGACCAACCAGCATGATAAAATCTTCATTCACCTTCTTATAGAACAATATGAGAAGGGAAATCATATTAAGGGTATCTTCAAAACGCAAGTTTGGCACCAGATCGTACCCAGCTTCAATGCTGCAATGTATTTAAATTAAAACAAGGACCATTTGCAAAATCGATGGAAGGTCCTCAAAGGGGTTTATATCAAACTTAATGCGCTATTTAAAAGGACTAGTTGGGGTTGGGATGAAAAAGCAAAAATTCTTATGCCTGGAACATAATCATGGGAGGAAGCCATTTAAGTAAGAAGATCTTAACATAATAACATTTTTTTTTCGTATTGCTACTCAGTAACCGAAAGGTAATCACATGTCCATAAATTTTTCAGGCAAATAGTGACTTTCGTATATTAAAAGAAAAAACCGTTGAGTTCTTGAGCGAGATGGATTACATGAGAGCCAGTAGCAAGGTAAATAGGAAAGATGCGAAAGGGTCTATGAATGCGTCTGAATATGTGAATAGACGCCAACGTAGGCCTGTGAATCGCAACAATCTACCACATGCACTGGAGATACCACCACAGCCACAACCTATCCCACAACCAGTGCAGGCCCCACCACCGTCTGTGCAGGTCGATGAAGACTACGTCCAAGGTCATATAGCTATTGGTGATTACTTTAATGCCCTTGGCTATGCATCAGCACCACCAAATTATGACTTTGATATCAGTTATGTGAATGCTGGTTCCATAATAAGTGACGATCTAATGTCCATATCACAGCATCTTCATACCTCATCCTACGGTGGATATGAGCAACACTATAGTGGCGGTTCTATCGCAGCCCAATCTCATTACTCCGCTCTGACTCCTTCTCCTACACCAGCTTCGCCGGCACATAGGGTCAATCAAGAGGAGGTCACTTCTCCTCAGAAAAAGGAAACATCCTCCTCAAAGCGTCAGGGCAAAAGATGCATTGGGGATGAAGTAGTACTTTCTTTCTCCACTACATTGCATGAGCGCACTGAAGTTCTCAGGGACTTGCGAGCTGATCGGGCATCATCCAGGTGTTCCAGCGAAGGTACCAATATGTCTGATACACTGGCGGATGTAAAAGAAAGGATCTCAATGGTGAAGGAGTGTATGGATGACCTACGCCGTGTTCCTAACATGCCGCGTAATTGTATTTCAAGGCCGTTAACCTCTTCGATACAGTGGCCATTCGGTTAGTTTACATGGCTCTGCCGGAGGAGGAGAAGCTAGATTGGGTTATCGCTTGGACTAGTTGAGTTGAGTTGCTGCGTGTCGTCGTAATCTTATCATCATATGTTATGTTCGTACTTGGGAATTGTACCATGTTATGTCTTCATTCTACTTGTCCCACTTGCACTTGAACTTCTGTGTTATGTTCTCATCTTCTATTGATCGTACTCGTTCATTTTGTCTTTTATCTAATTAATTGTTCTATTTTCAACTGGAATTAAATGAATGTTGTACTCCTTAGTAATTGAATTAGATGTGGTGAATTATGTCTATGGTGCTAGTATAAATTGCAATTTCTATTTGTACGTCCCGTGCAAGTGTATCATTCTAAATAAGGATGGGACGGTTTAAGTGTTACGTTGTATGGGTTGGCCGTAAGCCTAGTTTGTACCTAACTTGGGGAGAATGTTATACCCAAGTGAATGATTTTCCAAGAGCTCGATAAAAAGGGTTCCACTCAATTGAAGAGGGAGAGGCAACACTGTATACTATTGTGGAGCAGCCTATTCTCAGACTAAGAATCGCTCGCGAAGAATATGCATTGGGCACTCCAAGTTGTGTACGAGCCTTGAGTGGTCTCCCTACATCACACATGTCAACAAATTTCTCATGGCAATATTGTCTAATGATAATCCTTTTGTTCGTAGTTGTCCTCTTACTTTTTTTAATCTTGCTTAGTGTAATTTTGATGTCCTTGATGAGCCGTTGATGTATTTTAAAGCTCTGTACTCTTAAATTCCTTTGTTTGTTCTTCTTGACATAATCTCTCGTTTAGTTTCTTTCAACTATGTACCGTATTGAATTGGAACGACAATTAAAGGTGCTTTGTGTAGACATCAATGATTTGATAATGGAGTTCATTAATGATGAGGACGAGATAATTGAAGACATCGAAGAAGTCATACTTGAAGCAATATTAGAGCAGTATGCCCCAAGTGTGCCTAGATGAAACATGTTTACTTCGGCGCATACATGTCATGTATGGATACAAGAGGTGCTACAAGGCCATGAATGGAGGGCCTATTAAGCCTTTAGGCTTAACCCTAACATGTTTAAGGCACTAAGGGACATGTTAGTGGACACGGGCTTACTATTTGACTCACGACATGTGACTGGCTATGAGCAACTGGCGATGTTCTTGCATGTTGCTGGCTATGGTGTTGCTACTAGGGCATTGTGTGAGTATTTTCAACATTCTTCACAAACAATCAGCTATTATGTAAATAATGTTCCTATGGCACTAGTATCTCTCAAGACATAGTTCATTTAACTTCCTTCTCATGTGAGTGAATACCACCCTCATATCCGAGGAAAGGATTGTTTCTATCCTTACTTCAAGGTACTCACTTTTCTAGTTGCATTTGTTTTTCAATTGCCAATAAAACTCTTTACGCATCGTCTTATATTCTCATTATACTGTGTAGGATGCAATTGGGACAATTGACAAGACGCATATAATAGCTCATATCCCACGAAAAGATTATGGTTGGTTTCGTAACCGCAAGGGTTATATAAGCCAAAATGTTATGGGGGTAGTCTCTTTTGACCTCACTTTTCTATATGTTGATGTTAGTTGGGAAGACTCTGCAGCTGATATGAGAGTATTGAAATGGGCGTTGGATCATGGCGGGTCTCGGGTCCCTCGCGACAAGTATTATCTTGTCGACTCTGGGTATGCAAACACATGTAGTTTCTTAGCTCCTTATCGCGGACAACCTTATCACATAGCCAACTTTAGAAGTCGTTGTCGTCAGTATGCAAATAAAATGGAGAAGTTCAACCATAAGCATGCACAACTGAGGAATTATGTAGAGCGCGTCTTCGGTATGCTGAAGAATCATTTTCAGATCTTAAGAGAGGGTTGTATGTACCTATGGGCAACACAAAGAAAGATAGTGTTAACATGTTGTATTGTTCATAACTTCATTCATCGAAGACAGGGACATGATGTATACTTTAATATGACAAATGAACGTGGACTTGCAAAAGATAATAGTGACAGTGACTACCCCATTGACATTGGGCCTAGGCAAGCCGAGCTAGCTATAGGAGACTATGTCAGGGAGGAAATTGCAAACCAACTATGGGACGAGAATAATTAGATTTGGTGGATGTTTTATTTGCTTGGTCCATCACCAGTTCTATATGACTTTAGTTGTTTTCCATTTTATCCTACTTCATTTTCATGGCATATATGGATATTTATATTGCTGTTTGAGGTTGATTGTATGGCATCTGACTTAATTCATATTTAGACTTTGTTTATTTATATTTATGTACATTGAAAATTGATGTTGCTTTACATTTTGGGTTAACTATTTTTGTTTTCTGTCATTTCTTTTTTCAGGTGGTGCGCAAACATAGTTGGAATGCTTCTTTCTTACACAGACACTCAGATAGCCGGAAGGCATGATTGTAATTGTATATCGATTGCATATTTGGATAGTAGGAAGGCATATGTGCAGTCCTACCCAAGCATGTATTCCAATATTATGACGGTATTATTACAGCCCTTTCTAAGTATTGTAATGTATAGATAGCGACGAAAAAAAAAAGCAATGAATCTATTGGTTGGATGGCTTTTAAGCAACCCCAATAGATGATGAAACTCCTTTTTCTGAGTCCATCTTATATTTCGTTTTAAATATGTGTGTGAATATGGTGGAGGTTGCATAAGTCTCGTGTGATTTCATACTATTACGGAGGTTGTATGAACCTCGTTTGATTTTATGTTATTATGGAGGTTGCATGAGCCTAGTTTGATTTCATACTATTTTTATTAAGTTATTATGATTTCATGCATGAGCCTCGATTGATTTCAGGTCGTATATTATTTCTTTATTCCTGTATCGTGGAGGTTGCATGAGCCTCGATTGATTTCATACTATATATGTTTATTTTTCATTCATAGTTGTGGAACATGCATGAGCCTTCCATTTATAGGCCCATGAAGCCTACCATGAATCTTATTGTCGGGTATATTTTGTACTGTCATTTGTGAGTCATTTACTGTGTTTGTCTTATGTTCATTGGAGAGTCTTATATATTTTTGTCCCTCTTTTCATCTTTTTGAGAGAAATTCGCAAGGGCAACGCAACATGTTCGTGAAAGTTGTGAAATGTGTTACGAAGATGTTTGTTTTCATGCTATAAAAATCAGGGGTTCTAAGAGTAGACTATTCTGTCGTAGCAATATTGTAATTTTTGACAAAATTAAGACTACTTTTGTACGAACGGTAAATTTTTATTTATAATATACATTGTGTATTTACCTTTCTTATAAATATTTTTTCTTTCATATGGAATAAAAAGTTACTGTGTACACATTCCAACTCATATTTGTGTGCGTCATTTTATACAAGTATACGTGTATCTAATTAGTATGAATTTGATTATGTGTAATATATGCTTCTACCTAATTTTCTAATCATTATCATGTATTTTTAAATGTACAAAATTTAATACCAATGTATATATATGTATAAATGTATATTTAATATTATATATGGTAGACGTATATATATAAAAATATATGCTCGGTATATATCTACTGTTATTTTTCCCCTTTCTAATTCGTACATAGAGCATACAAAGAATATAAGTAACCAGTGATCCACAAGCCAATCATCAACTAATGATGGGGTTAGATGTTCAAACGGGCAACGTGATCTGCAAACGCCATCAAATCCATCGATACTTGTACATTATTGATAAAAAAAACTCTCATTAACTTATATTCGTATATATTTTATTGACATATATCTACTCATATGTTTATATTATTTACATTGTAAAATTAAATTTTCAATATATTAAGAAAAATATTTTAATGATATATGTAGACATAAAATATGTTATATTTCATATTATAAAAAGTTACAAACGATTTTATGAATTGGTCGTGAAGAAATGAATTAAATACCATTGGAACAACTATTACCTCCTATTCTTGCAAACGGGTATTAATAAGTGCTTGAATAGGAAGGACAATTTGGTCTTAAAAGTACTTTATTCTCGGTCTTATTCCCTCGGATGCAATCAAAGCAATTAGAATAAGTACCTTATTTCCCCTTGAATAAATATCAATTGTCAAATCAAAACCCCTCTTATTTTGGAATACGCAATCCGAAGTAACTCATTCCGTAAACACAGTGGGACTAAAAGACATACACGATCTACATCTACGGTAGTTTCATTACAATCTCCAAGAGAGCATTGTAACAAGGAGTAATACTTGCTACAATGTCCCCAATCTTAATAGGGGCATTGCAGTGAGTAAAATAAAAAATATTTTTTTTTGAATTCTTTTTAAGTCGGCCCCAAAGTGCTCTACTCGATCGTACAGTGCAATGTCCGATCAGGCGACCCAAAAAAATTTAAAAAATCAAAAACCGACCCAATGAACAGTGAAAAGTGTCCTTTAATAGGCCGAGTCTAATAATGATTTTTTTATTTTTCAGATTTTTTTGAGTCGTTCGATCGGACATTATATTGTACAGATGGTTGAGACACCTCGAAACCGACCTAAAAAATTAAAAAAAATTATTGCAATGCCCATGTGTGCAGTATGCAGAGGCATTGCAGCAAATATTACTCTTGTAACAAGTATTTCTCTTTTTTTCTAATTTAGGTGACGCTTCAAATAAAACAAGCTGGTTATTCGATTCCTTCCTCAAGATTATAGATAACCCTTGAACATGCTTAGCTGTTTTTGGCACTACGCCCCAAATAATCGGTATTCCACCGGCCACTTACCTTGTTTCCAAACAAGAATCTTTTCTACAAATCTGAAGACTAGATGCCAAGGGGTGGAGAAACATAAATGAAGCCCAATGCACTCGCTAATATCCTTCGGTGCACATTGACAACGATATTACTCGTTAGAAGTGGTCGGACGAATACTATCCTTCGATTAAGTACATATATTTGGGGTTGTTCGGACTGCAGTAAAATAGTGGAATCCTTGGGCTCTAAAATCACATGCTCAAGACCGACCCCAAGAGCCACTTGAGAGGCAGATCCCTGATTTCTGTTTATGACCATTTTTCGTGAAAACAGAACCATGGAAGCCCTTAAAATTGTTGATATTGGTTTTATTTTCAACGTTGGAACGTTCTCCCATCAAATCCAAACATTTCGATGTTTTATATCAATCCAAACAACCCCTTTGAGAACGAAGTGACACATGAACGTTTGACAAACTGCCTTGCACATGTTGACCGCTATAAAGTGTGAAATTACTCGAGAGTAATGCAGAGCATCCATGGAGCATCATGGGACCTTAGTCTTATGCTCAAGAAAGAAAGAACATAAAAAACACAAACAGGAAAATGAGAGAGAAATTACAAACGACAAACTGCATGCTGAAGATTCATGCTCCTACACCTAACAATTATCGACCAATTCACCCTTCCCAAAAGAAATCCAAGTAGTTTAAGTTGAGGACGGATAGAACATTTGTAGATGCCAACTTTCAAACAGACCTGAACCAACAGAGTCCGATGACTCCAGCCAAGAGTAATGCTTGTTGCACCGCTGTCGGTGTACACGGGTGAGATAGATTGAGCCCTCCAATGTCTTTTTCCTATTTGGAGAGCTCACATAAGAACTATCCCCAACATTAAATATGTCTCGACGTCATCCGCACGTCGGCACACATACGAGAGGTTATATTCAAAAATATTAAAATATATATATATATATTTGTCAAACTATTTTTCGATAGCATCCTGAAACTCTTGAGAGCACGCTCACACTCTGGAGAGTATAATGCTTTGAAAAACATTCTAGAGGATGAAGATGCTCTCGAGAGCATGATACTCTAGAGAGCATTCCAAAGCATCATGCTCTGATGTTCTAGAATACTCTCTAGAGTATCATGCTATCGGGAGCCTAAAGATACTAATGAGATCACAATCTAACGGGCATTTTTTTTCTTGAATCTAGTCTCTCATGTGCGTTGACGTGCGGATGATGTCGATATGCATTTAATAGAAGGGAGACAGTTCTCATGTAGATTCTCCAAGTGGCGGAAAGACATTGGAGGGCTCAATCCACCTCACCCCATTTGTAACGGCAGCAGTGCAGCAAGTATTACTCCTCTAGTCAAATATCAGTCAACATTTTGACTAAAAAAACAAGAAATCACAAGGCAAAACCCAAATCTGACCCATGGTGATTAAACTGTATCCAGCTCACTTAATCTGATTGCATTCTCTACACATGCATATGTGCGGCTCTTATGTAACACCCCTAGATTCAAGTAATGCATGCCCTTGAGTACTGAATAATTCACAGCATATGCCCAAAAAAGAAGAAAGAATATACCCCATACCATCATCCATCCATAAAAGCCGCCCCTACGTTAAATCCTCTTGGCCTTCTAGAAATTGTGTCCAAGAACTCGTTCAATATTCAGACCACCAACATATTACATCAACCAATATATGGATGCTCACATCTGGTATTGTCTTTCTTAGTGGAAACCTATTCACTGACATTTTTTAAAGTCTATGACATAAAAAATGTCACAGCTCCTCAAACGTTTGGTATGCCTGGGCTTTTGTAATAAGAGTGTGCTACTCTTTTATTCGTCATTCAGAAACTGTACCAAGAAATCGAGTTATCATACTGTTTCCTTCTGTACCAGTTGTCGGAGACAACCCATTGGCGAATCAAAGTCTCCTGAAGTAACCGCCATCTATGTGGAAAAACAGAGATAAACACTGGCTTCTGAGAATGTATAGGAGTAGCAAGGGCAACATAATTCCTGCAGAAAAGAAGGATAATTGAAACAAAGAACCTGTTGACAAACACACTTTTTTTTTCTTTTTGAAGCAAAGAATATTGTTCTCACATTAACTTTCGGAGATCCCCAATAAGTCTTGTTTCAAAAAGCATCCAAACCTGGCCTGGATACTCTTACTTAGCCTACCACTTCTATTGGGTCATTGTATGGAATGGGTGGCAGGTAGACAGTAGCTCTTTACTAAAGGTACGAAGTAACTATTTAGAAAGCGAGGAGAAGGATATGGTGGGAAACTAGCGAGACAACCCTTTTACCTAACCGTCAGATCTGTGCGCTTGAGCTTGCCGCCTAGAGTCCTAGACCTAAGAAATCATCATGCATATTGAATATCCCTCAAATGGATACTTTCCAATACCAAAATTGTTTGCAGCGGATGCTCAGGAAATCTAGACACCAATGAGAAAAGTGTTGTTCTGGGCCAAACCTAGCCTGCCTGACGTAAGCTCTAAACCTAGAAAATCAACACAAGTGCGAGTGATCTGGATTTGGATTGGATTGTGTTGTGTTGAACTAAGCATTGACGTAGAAAACAGACACAGGACGGGTAGAGACCTCAAACGCCACAGTTTGTGACCCAAGGATGGGCTGCCTATGTCAGGGAAGCCAAGAAGGGATCTGATGGGCATGCATACTGGTGCACACACACATGCCCACACACGCGCATACAAACAAGTCAGAGGTTTACAAGTACTAAGGTTTGGCTTATTTACATAGACCAACCACTCAACTGAAACAAGTGCTAACATGAAGTTTTCCATGTAAAATGCAATCGAACACACCCCCATCCCAACCCAGCTAGCAGATCAAACACATGGTTTGACTAGTTTCCCGACTCTAGAATCAGCCATGACAAGGAATACAGAAAAGTGATGTCCAAGATGAGACTCTATGAAGTGCAAAATAAAGCAGTAGCATACTCTTTTTAGTGGCAAGATACCTTTTACATGTAATAACATTCACCTAAAGGTCAAACATCTCATTCAAGGGATGATTCTAATAATAGGCATTTAGGGTGGGTTAGGCTTTCTGGAAAATAAGAGGGAGAAGTCCACCCTAGGAAAAATTGTTTTCCTAGGATGAGAGATTAAGGAAAATAAGCAGTTACTAAAAAATTACCTTCATTGGGTTGGAAAGAGTTTTCCTAATAACACAACTGAAAAAAAAAATGTGTACCTAGTGCTGAGGCTCCCGCCACTTGCGGGATCTATGCAGCCTTGCTCTTGCTAAGCAGAGAGACAATTTTCTTGGTTCGATCCCGTGACCTCCAGGTCACAAACGGTGCAACCTAATCATTCCTAATAACCAATAAATCATGTTATCAAAGGCAATCGCCTCGTCGATGAAGTAGGCTGAACCGAACCAAAATGGCTCCTCATGTTTGCCTCACTTACCTAGGCACCTGCCTATGATGTCTATGCCATAAGCTTGTTGCTTTTTCAATCATGTGGTACTATTTTTTTTATTCTTAATATTTCAAAATGGCTAATGTCTCTTTTAACAATGTCTAGTATCCTTTTTCTCTTTCGTGTTGTCACAAATTTTCTTATTTTTTATGATTCTTAAGACCATCCACTACTTATATGAGTACTGGGCGGTCGTAGGACATTACATGTTGTATATGATCAATGCTTCCCAAAGTCATACATATTATTATCTTAGATGTTTTCTTTATTTTTCTTGTATTCTTATTTTTTTTCTTCATAGTGATTTATGAGAGAACACATCACCTCAAATGCCTAGTCAATCGCCTAGCCATTTGAGGCTGAGGCGAACCCCTAGTCGGCTCGGTCGCCTCTCGCCTCTGACTAGATAGCCAATAACTATGGCAATTTTGTGTTTTCTCAAACGATTTTTAGTCTAGGAAGAAAAATTCCTTTCCTAAGTAATAGTAAATTTTCAACAACCCCTAGCACACCCTTATAGATAAGAACTAATGCAAAGATGCTAAATCACAAAAAGTAAGCGAAATAAGAATTTCCTGCTTGAACAGGACCAGATAGAATCAAACTCTAAAAGGAAGAAACATGATCCAGAGTAAAACCTCAAATAAGTAGCCTCTTGGTGGTTCATAACATCCCTATACATGCAACACATGCATGTGTAGCAATCATACAGATCTTTTTTTCTTTTTTTTTGAAAGTGAATAGTACCACAATTGTGTTAAAAATAAAGGAGAGTTACAAAAGGAATGGGGATGTACAAGTATAAGAATACCCAATCGAGCCCCATGTACAAAAGAAAACACCAAGTGGGTGTAACCACAACTTTTCCCAGAAGACAACAAAATGAAGAAAAGTTAACCCTCCCCAAGAAGGCAAAATTGATGGAGTTACCACTGTTGACATTAGAAGAGAGCATAGCCCATACCCGAACTTTCTCACAGACTAAGGAGAACACTCTATTGGAAGTAGAACTTTCCCTTCTAACTTTTTTCCTCTTATGTTCTGACCAGATAACCCATATAGTAGCATGGGTAGCAATCATACAAATTGTCAAGGATAATAAGAAAAAAAACAGACTGTGAACCAAGGAACTAAAATATGAAATAGATAATGATGTACTCGAAGCTATCACGATCGGGTTCCGGACTGGAACCCGATGCTAGATCGGATCGACGAAGAGGACCGACGGGGATCCAGAGCGAGACGAGGGCGGACACGGGGCCGAGGATCCGAAGCCGAGAGGTACCCGGGCGGAGGCTCGCCGGAGGCGAAGCCGAGACTCCTTGGGTCGAGACGGACCAACCTGCGGAAGGCATCGAGACCGGGGGGAGAAGACCCGAGGTCGGCGGCCGAGACCGACTCGGAGAGGTCGGCGAAGATTCAAACCGAAGCCCCTGCAGAAGGAGGAAGAAGAACCGGTCAGTAGGAGTCCGGACTTCGGCCCTAAGGAACCCCCTCCGACAGCTAAGTTAGCTTCTGAAGAAGATTCGATTCATAAGAGAAAAAAGAAGAAGCAGCTTTAATATTTTTGGACTGTTGTCCTTGGTCCAGAAGACATACCTTTGGTAATAAATAGCCTTGTATTTATAGCGGAGGATAGAGGTTGCTTAATGGTGGCAGCCGATATAGGACTATGTTTTGGTTTACTGATAAACCGCCATAGCGCCTAACCATCCCACCGGAGTGGGCCGGATACGGCTGCTGGGCCGAAGGTGGGGGCCGCTGTTGGGCCGGATGCCACTTAGTGGGCTGAAGCCAACTGTGCCGTAGACCGCTAACTGGGCCGAGGCCAATTGGGCTGAGGGCCACTGATGGGCCAAGGACCACTGAGCTGTTGTTGGGCCGAAGGCTGCTGGGCCGCTGATAGGCCGAAGGCTGTTGGGCCGTTGATGGGCCGAAGGCTGTCAGTGGGCCTCTATTGCTACTGTTGTTGTTGGGCTGGTCTCAGTGTTGGGCTTGTTTTAATTGGCCGAATCGGATTCTGCCCCCATCACATAGCCCCCTACTCTTGTCGTTCTCAATTTTATGAAACGCCAAGAGTAAAGTCGGAAACTTTTTCGGAGGAGTAACACGGTACGGGCCTTGTTTGAAACCTTTGCTTCGTTGTAAAAAAGCTGCCTTGGGTCGGCCGAAGGCTGGTGACAAACAGCCTCGTCTCAAGCCAGGACCCTGTTATTGATACCTTCGCCTCAGGCCGAGACTCAGTGATGGATGCCTTCGTCCCCAGTCGCGAAGGGGCGAGTCCTTAGAGTGTGTCAGGACATCTGAAAAAGGGCGAAAAAAG
Source organism: Zantedeschia hybrid cultivar (assembly GCA_030544215.1). Taxonomy (NCBI): domain Eukaryota; kingdom Viridiplantae; phylum Streptophyta; class Magnoliopsida; order Alismatales; family Araceae; genus Zantedeschia; species Zantedeschia hybrid cultivar. The sequence goes on from JARZZO010000009.1 coordinate 52,893,647, forward strand.
ACATCGGGCTTCCCGCCTTCACGGTCGGTTTCACAAGAAACACAGGACACGTATTGCGCATCCGGCCGGTTCGCCGAAAGCACAAAAAGATCTCAGCTGTCAACAGTGATCACGCAGATCGCGAGTCACTTCGGCTCTCTGCCCATAATTTCACTTGGATTGCCGCCTCCTGCTTTCGGCACGAGGATCGGGACACGTGGCGAGCATCCAGACGGACAGCTGAAGGGTCAGGCCATGCCCGGCCGTCGATTGCTTCCTCTCGATCGGACAGCTCGCCTGTCATATCATGGCGAAAGGACGGGACACGTGTCGCGCATCCGAGTAGAGCGGTGCCGAACAAGGGGAAGATCTCGGCCGTTGATCCAGCGCGGGACCTCCTCGAGTTTTCCTATAAATACTAACCCCTCTCCCCTGGGCACTGTTCCGCTTTCCTCTCTCCTTACGCCTGTGCTTCCTTGCGAGTAACTTCCCCAAGTGTTCTTGCTTCACCGGCGGAGAGCGAGCCATCGAGGGTGTTTGAGGGCGCCTTGTCCATTGCCGGGGAGCTCTTTGCCGCCGGAAATCGTTGTCGGGGAATCCTCTTTCGCCGGAGAGACCGTTAGCTGTCGGGGAGACCTTTCTTTGAGGGTAAGCCTCAGTTCCCCTTCTCTGTTCTGTGATTCATGTCCAGTTGCTCTCCTTCGGCCGAAGACGGTTCTTCTTGCTCTTCGTCCAGACCTCTCCAGTCTTCCTTATCGTCTCCTTTTTCTTCAAATTCTTTTGCTTCTGCTATGGCGGATGAAGCGGAAACGCTTCTGGCTGCAGAAGCCGAGCCGGTTCCGACTGTCGCTGAACCTTCTACTTCCGACCGTCGCCCGGCCGAGACGGTCTCGAATGTAGTTAGTGTCCTTGGTACTGATACCATCAAGATTATCACTAACTACTATCAGATTCCATCTTGGATGGTTCCCGTTCGGCCCGGGAAGAATACCAAGGCTAACTCCGTCCGGCCGGGTTGCTTTAATATTTACGAACAAAGCTTCCGGACGGGCTTTCGTCTTCCCCTTCATTCCTTCGTCATAAACCTCCTGAGTTTTTACGGATTGGCCCCGTCCCAGCTCTTTCCAAATTCTTGGCGGACGGTCTACGCCTTCTTGGCCTTGAATTCTCACCTCGAAGTCAACCCCTCGGTAAACATCTTCCGCTATCTGTTCAAGATAAAACCCCAGGGGAAGTCTTGTTGGTACTGCTTCGTCCCTCGCTTCGGCCGAGGCATCTTTTCCGGGAAGCCTTCGTCTATTCACCATTGGAAGAAGGGCTTCTTTTTCATCTCTCTCCCGGAGGAGGAGGAGTGTGTGGCCCTTTTCTACTGAATGGGCTCCTTTGGCCGAGGGCCTCTCCGATCCACCTTCTCTTAACCACGAGCAGCTCGACATAGTGCACCTCCTCGAGGATGAGGCTCTGTACGAGATTGCGGAGCTCTTCAAGGACGAGGACAGGCTTATACAGATGGGAGCCTGGCCGGATCCGACGTCCTCTCCTCCTCGGATCTCCCCTTATCTTCCTCTCGAAGATATTTCGGGAGAGGCTGAGGGAACCGCTGCGACCGAGTCTCCGGCCGAAGCCCGTCCGTCCGAAGAGGGCGTCGAAGCTGCAGCTGGGGGTAAGTCGGTCTTGAGTCAAAGAAAGTTGTTTATTCTGAATCGTTGCTAACTTTTTTCTCTCTGCTTGCAGAAATGTCTGGACTTCGGGGATTGCTAGGCCGGCTCTCCAAGCAGCCCAGTCAGTCCCGACTGTCCCAACTGCGGGCGGCAGAAGTGAGGACGGCCGAAGGGGTTGCGGCCCCTAGCGCCCGGGCTACAAGACAGACGGCGGCTTCTGCCGAAGGCCGCGCTGCCGCTGCTGCGCTTGAGAGAGAGCGACATAAGGGAAAGTCGGTCGCCGGAGGGAGCGGCCGACCAGAAAAGAGGAGCCGGGCGGATGATCCCGGCGAAAGGGAATCCGCCCCGGCGGCTAAGAGGCCGATGTCGGCACGAGACTCCCCGCTTTCGTCGCCTCCCGAACCGCCGAGGGGCGATTCTCCTTCGGCCACCTGGGCCGGTACGGAGAACCTTTCATTCCCCTTCGGGGCGGCCGGGACGCATATGTCCCGGGAATATGCGCACGAGCCTTGGCGCCCGGAAGTGGGGGTTTTTGCGGATGAGTCTGGAAGACTCTCGGACGTGCATGCGCCTAGCTCACGGCTGGACCCTCCCGCTGGTCAGGGACGAAGTCAAGGAGCTTTCTTCGGAAGGCTTATCTTTGCAGTGCGTCCGGCATGCCGTCCAGGTAAGAACCATTTCGTCTTTGTCTTTGCTGTTTCCCTTAGCTTTTTAGACTTATTCCTTCTTTCTTGCTTTCGGCTGCAGGCCGCGGTTATGTGTGGAGCTCTTGCTCGCCGCCAGGCTGCCATCCAGCAGAAGCTCCTGGATATCGACCGGGCTTCGGATCAGCTGGCCTCGGGTAAAGTGGCAACGGTGCAGCGCGATCTTGAAGCTGGTGTCGATCTCCTCCTCAGGACCAACGCACGGATGCGGGCCGAACTGGAGGAGCAGAAGGTGGTGATCCGCACCACCTCCGAGGCCAAGACGAGGGCCGAGAAGGAGAGGGAGAAGGCCGAGAACGAACTGGAGAAGACTCGGGCCGAGGTCGCGTCTCTGAAGGCCGAGATCCAGGACAAGACCAAGGAACGGGACGAGGAACGCCGCCGCCACGCCGAGGAGGTATCGGTCCTGAAGGCAGACTTAGAGGCCAAGGCCAAGGAAGCGGACGACGTTGCTCGTATAGCCGTGGCGAGCTACAAAGAAAGCCCTAAGTTCGCCGAGGAGATAATGGAGGCCTGAGTCCAGGCGGCGTCATCCGTATTCGATCTGGGGCTGGCTATCGCTCAGAAGGCGTGTCCGGCCACATATCTAACTGGCATCGGCTACCCGACGGACGAGGAAGGTGAAGAGCTTTTGGCCTGGTGGCGAGGGCTCAAAGCCGAAAGGACTCCGGCTCCCCTAGAAGGTGACGCGGTCGAACCGGTCGAAGCTTCTCCTCCGGCATCTCCCGGCCAGACTCCAGTTGATGTAGATGGCGAAGATGCCGAAGGCTAATCCGGGGGCTTGTCCCGATCTTGTTTTCGCTTTTTAAGATGCCAAGGCCAGGCGTATGGCCTGCTTTTTGTACTTTTGTCCGTATATGGAAGGTATTCTGCTTTGCTTGCATTAGTTTCAGTGTCTGAATGAATAACCTAGTCTGATTCCGTATGTGACCGAAGCCATTCCGCTTTCGATACGGTTTGCATGGCCGAAGCCGCTCCCGGTACGGTTTGCGCGGACTTAGAATAATGATGTCGCTCCCGATACGGTTTGCATGGCCGAAGCCACTCCCGGTACGGTTTGTACGGACTTAGGAGAATAATGCCGCTCCCGATACGATTTGCATGGCCAAGCCACTCCTGGTACGGTTTGTACGGACTTAGAATAATGATGCCGCTCCCGATACGGTTTGCATGGCCGAAGCCACTCCCGGTACGGTTTGCACAGACTTAAGATAATGATGCCGCTCCCGATACGGTTTACATGGCCGAAGTCACTCCCGGTATGGTTTGCACGGACTTAAGATAATGATGTCGCTCCCGATACGGTTTGCATGGCCGAAGCCACTCCGGGTACGGTTTGCACGGACTTAGGATAATGATGCCGCTCCCGATACAGTTTGCATTGGCCGAAGCCACTCCCGGTACGGTTTGCACGGACTTAGAATAATGATGCCACTCCCGGTACGGTTTGCACAGACTTAGAATAATGATGCCGCTCCCGATACGGTTTGCATGGCCGAAGCCACTCCCGGTACGGTTTGCACGGACTTAGGATAATGATGCCGCTCCCGATACGGTTTGCATGGCCGAAGCCACTCCCGATACGGTTTGAACGGACTTAGGATAATGATGCCGCTCCCGATACGGTTTGCACAGACTTGGAAGAATAATGCCGGACACAATACTTCGAAAGAAGGTATTTATTCATAACTTCCGGCTAAATTCCGGATGAAACGACTTACATGAAGTAACGCCGAAGGCGTTCCACATTCCAAGTACGAGGGAGAGGTTGGCCCGAAAGGGTCTCCAGCCGATAGGCCCCTCGTCGGATCACTTCCCTTACGCGATAAGGTCCTTTCCAGTTGGGAGAAAACTTTCCTGCGGCCTCGGCTGGCTTGGATGCGTGAGCGTTCCTCAACACGAGGTTCCCGACTTCAAAGCTTCAGGGCTTCACTCGAGTGTTGTGGTATCTTGCCATGCGCTGCTGATAAGCCACCAGCCGAATGCGGGCTTGATCCCTTGTTTCTTCTATAAGATCAAGGTGATCTTTTAGGGCTTCCTCATTAGCCTTCGGATCATGAGTAAGAACTCTCGGTGATGGAAGGCTGACTTCAATAGGAATAAGGGCCTCTACCCCATAAGCCATTCGGAATGGGGTTTCGCCGGTAGGGGCTCGGCTAGTTGTCCGATAAGCCCACAGAACGCTCGGCAGCTCTTCCACCCATCGGCCCTTGGCCTTGGCGAGGCGAGTCTTTAATCCTCGTAACATGCTTCAGTTAGTAACCTCGACTTGGCCAGTTGTCCGAGGGTGTGCTACCGACGCGAATTTGTGGAGAATGCCGAAGCTGGCGCAGTTGTCTTTAAACCGATGGCTATCAAATTGTTTGTCGTTGTCTGAGATAATTGCCCGGGGGATGCCGTATCGGCAAATGATGGACTTCCATACGAAGTTCCATGCGTTGCTATCGGTTATGGACGCGAGAGGTTCGGCTTCTACCCACTTGGTGAAGTAATCCACTGCCACAATAAGAAACTTTCTTTGGCCGGTGGCCATAGGAAAGGGTCCCAGGAGGTCAATTCCCCACTGGGCGAAAGGCCAAGGATCTGATAGAAGAGTTAGAAGGGTCGCCGACTGGTGGATGAGGGAGCTGAATCTCTGACACTGGTCACAGCAACGGACGAGAGCAGTCGCGTCCTCTCGGAGCGTTGGCCACCAGTACCCCTGCCTCAAGAGCTTATGAGCCAAGGCCCGTCCTCCTGCGTGTGCTCCGCAGATCCCTTCATGTACCTCCAAAAGTGCATGATCGGCTTCTGCTGGGCCGAAACATCGCAGGAGTGGCCAGCCGAAGGATTTTTTATATAATACTCCTTCTAGAACGAGGAAGTGGGAAGAGCATTGTCGGACGTACCTTACTTCCTTTGGATCGGACGGGACTTCCTCTCAGAGGAGGAAAGCGACTAGGGGAGTCATCCAAGTCTCTGCTTCGGATTCATTCACTTGCATGACCTCGGACTCTTCAAGACTTGGCTCGGCCAATTCTTCTACGAGGATCATCCGGCCACCTCCCCCGTCCTGAGTCGATGCTAGACGAGAAAGAGCGTCGGCTCGAGCATTCTCGACCCGGGGGATCCACACAATTTCATATGAATCAAATTGAGCAAGGATCTTGCGGGTTACCTGGAGATAGGACGTCATTAATGCGTCCCGGACCTCGTACTCCCCGGTAATTTGATTGGCGATTAGCTGAGAGTCGCTAAACGCTCTTATGTTCTGCGCGCCAAGCTTTCTAGCGGCCTGAAGGCCGGAGATAAAGACTTCGTATTCGGCGACATTGTTGGTAGCCGGGAAGGAGAAGCGCAGCGCATACTCCGTGATAACCCCTTCTGGAGACGTCAAGATCCATCCGGCGCCGCTACCCGTAGAACACGCGGACCCATCGACGTAGAGTCGCCATTCGTTCGCGGGAGGCGGAGGAACCGAAGCACCTTCGACCTCAGGTGTAGTTATGACTTCCGGCCGAGTGGCCGAGGAGGCTTCGGGAGTGAGCTCGGCGATGAAGTCGGCTAAAGCTTGAACTTTTATTGCCGTCCGCGGTCCATAAAAGACGTCGAATTCTCCCAGTTCGATTGCCCATTTTGCTAGTCTGCCGGATACTTCTGGCCGAGAGAGGACTTGCCTCAAAGGTTGATCTGTGAAGACCTTTATTGAATGCGCGAGGAAGTAGGGCCGGAGCCTCCTTACGGATGAGACGAGTGCTAGTGCCAGCTTTTCAAGAGCAAGATATCGAAGCTCTGCTCCTTGGAGGGCTCGGCTTATATAGTAGACGGGCCTCTGAATGCCGTCTTGTTTCCGAACGAGAACGGTGCTGACAGCTGCTTCAGATACTGCGAGATAAAGGAACAACTGCTCCCCATGGACCGGTTTAGACAAGACGGGAACATTGGAGAGATAGGCTTTCAGCTGCTCGAAGGCCGACTGGCACTCGTCTATCCAGGAGAAGCTATTGGTCTTTTTCAGCAACTTGAAGAAAGGAAAACAGTAATCTGCCGCCCTTGACATGAAGCGGCTTAATGCGACAATTCTTCCGTTCTGCTTTTGGACCTCTCGGACGTTGGCCGAAGGGCGCATTTGAATGATAGCTGAAACCTTCGTGGGATTAGCTTCCACCTCTCGTCGAGTGACCATGTAGCCGAGGAATTTTCCGGAGGCCACGCCGAAGGCGCACTTAGCTGGATTCAGCTTCATTTTATACTTGCGCAAAGCAGTGAACGTCTCGGCCAAATCTGTCAAATTGTCTGCAGCGACCTGGCTTTTCACCAGCATGTCGTCGATGTAGACCTCCATATTGCGGCCGAGCTGGGGAGCAAATATCCTGTTGATGAGACATTGATAAGTTGCTCCTGCATTCTTCAGGCCGAATGGCATCCGGATATAACAGTACAGACCGAGGTCAGTTGTGAAGCTGGTCTTGCTTTCGTCTTCCGGATGCATTCGGATCTGATGGTAGCCTGAATAGGCGTCAAAGAAGCTAAGTAGCTCGTAGCCGGAGGTTGCGTCCACCACCTGATCTATCTGAGACAGCGAAAAACTGTCCATCGGACAGGCTTTGTTAAAGTTGGTGAAGTCCACACACATCTGCCACTTGCCATCTTTTTTGAGCACCATCACCACATTGGCGATCCAGTCAGGATGGTGTACCTCTCGGAGGTGTCCCGCGTCCAGCCCTTTTTGTACTTCGGTTTGGATAGCCGCCCTTCTTTCCTAATTAAAGGTACGCCGCTTCTGCTTGACCGGGAGTTGGTTGGGGTCAACATGCAGCCGATGCTCAGCTACCTCCGGGTCGACTCCGGGCATGTCTGCAGGAGACCAGGCGAAGACATCGAGGTTTTCTTTCAGAAACTCAGCAAGTCTTTCGGCCTCAATCTTCTCTAGGCCGGAGCCTATTATTAGTGTCCGGCCTTCTCCTCCCGGAACCGGAACAGTTGTAAGTTCCTCTCCTGGGGATGCTTCGGCCGAAGACTCGATCGACAGGGATTCGGCCGCAGCCTTCCCTTTGACCGAGATCATGTAACACTGCCGAGCTGCTTCTTGATTTCCCTTGGCTTCGCCAATTCCATGACCGGTATGGAATTTTAGCTTCTGATGAAAAGACGAGGGCACAGCTCCGATTCCGCCGATCAGCTTTCGGCCAAAGATGGTGTTGTAGGCTGAGTCGACCTTGACAACGGCAAAATCCGTTTCAACGATCAATTGCCGAGGAGCCGTACCTATGGTTACAGGGAGCCGGACGATGCCTTCTACTCGGCAAGGCGAACCATTGAAACCGAATAAAGGCCCCCGGTGAGGCTTCATATTAGTCTCACTTAAATCCATTTTTACAAAACAATCGTAAAAAAGCACATTTGGGGCACTTCCATTATCCATAAAGATACGATGAACATCGTAACTTTTTATTACAGCATTTACAACTAGAGCGTCGTCGTGAGGGACCTGAATATCAGCCAGGTCCTCCTGGCCGAAGGTGATGTCTTCCTGACGAGACCGCTTCGGCTCGACGTCGACTGCTGCTACTGTTGTAGCGCTGAGCCGACGACGCCTCGGCCCCTCTCCCGGTCCTTCGGATATCATCATAATTGACCCAGCACTGGGTCGTTGGTGTGATGCATCCGCCGGGGCCGGTGCGACCTTCAGCTGAGGCGGGGCCTCTTTATCCGAGAGTTGACGTTGCCTAGCTGCTTCAAGAACGTCCCGGTTCTGTTGTTGAGGCTGCTCTCGCCGGTACTGTGGCAGACGGCCTTCTCTGATGAGGCGATCAATCTCCTCCCGAAGGTGTCGGCATTCGTCAGTTGAATGGTCGATTTCTCGATGGTACTCACAGTACTTGCAGGGGTCCCTTCGGCGAGGATTAGTCTTGATGCGCTCCGACTGCCGGAGCATGCCTTTCACCTCCATAAGCATCCGGGAGGGGGGAGCAGGTAGTGGCAAATACCGTTGTTGCGAATCCCGACGCTTGTCTCGGTCCCATTCTTCCCTCCGATATCGCTTGCGAGAGGGTTCCTGATCTTCTGGGCAAGGACGAACCACTGGAAGGGCAGGCGCTGATATTGCTTCGGTGGTACTCTTGCCCTTAGACATCATCAGGGCTTCCCGGTTGATGTACTTATGGGCCCGAGCTACGAGATCTTGGAAGGTGGAGGGATGGCGTTTCCCGATAGAGCTGAGAAGCCCTTTGTCTATACAGCCGCTGATTACGGCCGAGACCGCAATCAAGTTATCCAGGTTTGGGATTTGGGCGGCTTGGGCCCGAAACTTGGTGAAATATTCCTGAAGGGTCTCGGTTGGTCCTTGCCGAATGGCTAGCAGACTGGCCGAGGTTTTACACTGCCGGGTGGCGTCGTAAAATTGGTCGATGAATAATTGGTCTAACTGAATTAGAGAGTGGATGGTATTAGGGGCCAATGTCTCGAACCAAGTCAGGGCTGTTTTTTCAAGAGTGAGAGGGAAGAGACGGCAACGGACTGCCTCAGAAACCCCTCGGACAGAGAGATAGGTATTGAACTTCTGGAAGTGGCAGACCGGATCTGTCATTCCATCATAGAGAGGACCTTTCGGCAGTTTAAAGTTGGGAGGTACCTCAATGGCCAGAAGCTCTGGCGAGAACGGAGTCTGCTCCAAAATGGTGCTGGCGAGAGACGCTCCGTATGGCTGAGATACCATGCATTTCCTTCCTTATCGCCATTAGCCGCCGATCCAGGTCCGGAGCGGTTGAAGTAGTGACCGAGCGTCCTTCGGCCTTGATCGGATGGAATCCGGACGAGGCATAGTCTTGCTCTGTCATGATGTGATTGGTGCGAGGGACTCGGACAGGCGGTGCGAAGGGCTCGGTGCATGCCGTCGCGGCCTCGTCGGGGAAGGCCTGCGAGGGTGTCGGTTGCAGCCCCGCAGTCTGAGGATCGAATGGAGGCGACGGAACCTGTTGGGGGAGCTGACCCAGTAATCTCATATGCTGGGCGATGGCGGACACCATGTCTCGCATGGGCGCCAAGGAAGTTATGGTGGCGGCCAGTGTCGCCACTTGTTGCTGAAGCTCTTCCACTCGACTGTCTCTGGGAGCGGACTCCGGAATGACAGGTAGGGCAGAACCTTGAGGAAGAACAGACGGGGCACTTTCGGAGTGGAGCGGCTGCATTAGGGTTGCCCGTGTCTCTGCCTCGTCTTGTCCGGATCGTCTGGTCACCGGACGATGAGACATGACTTCTCGCTAGTTTCCCACATACGGCGCCACGTGATATAGCCGAAGCTATCACGATCGGGTTTCGAGACTGGAACCCGATGCTGGATCAGATCGACAAAGAGGACCAACGGGGATCCGGAGCGAGACGAGGGCGGACACGGAGCCGAGGATCCGAAGTCGAGAGGTACCCGGGCGGAGGCTCGCCAGAGGCGAAGCCGAGACTCCTTCGGTCGAGGCGGACCAGCCTGTGGAAGGCGTCGAGACCGGAGGAAGAAGACCAAAGGTCGGCGGTCGAGACCGACTCGGAGAGGTCGGCGAAGATTCAAACCGAAGCCCCTGCAGAAGGAGGAAGAAGAACCGGTCAGTAGGAGTCCGGACTTCGGCCCTAAGGAACCCCCTCCGACAGCTAAGTTAGCTTCTGAAGAAGATTCGATTCATAAGAGAAAAAAGAAGAAGCAGCTTTAATATTTTTGGACTGTTGTCCTTGGTCCAGAAGACATACCTTTGGTAATAAATAGCCTTGTATTTATAGCGGAGGATAGAGGTTGCTTAATGGTGGCAGCCGATATAGGACTATGTTTTGGTTTACTGATAAACCGCCATAGCGCCTAACCATCCCACCGAAGTGGGCCGGATACGGCTGCTGGGCCGAAGGTGGGGGCCGCTGTTGGGTCGGATGTCTCTTAGTGGGCTGAAGCCAACTGTGCCGTAGGCCGCTAACTGGGCCGAGGCCAATTGGGCTGAAGGCCGCTGATGGGCCGAGGACCACTGAGTTGCTGTTGGGCCGAGGGCTGCTGGGCCGCTGATGGGCCGAAGGCTGTTGGGCCGCTGATGGGCCGAAGGCTGTCAGTGGGCCTCTATTGCTACAGTTGCTGTTGGGCTGGTCTCAGTGTTGGGCTTGTTTTAATGGGCCGAATCGGATTCTGCCCCCATCAGATAACATTAAAAACCAATAAAATGTGTGACATAAAACCATGGTCCTCGATCCTAAATACATCTTTTGGACATTTCTGAATCACAAATACATGCAACCACTGCCAAAAAAGGAGAGGAAGACTAGAAGGTTGATTGTAGATCATCTAAACAGATACAAGCTGGTCTTTGGAGTAAACTAGGTATCAGTAGGCAGGAAATATTGAACCAGATTAAAAGAACTTTTGATGAGAAGATACCCTTTTGCAAAAATTTGTTGTTTAATGTTTCTCACTGTGTCGCATTCACTTCACACCTTTTCTTGGCCAATGATTTGCTCTCTGTCGAATCCAGCACCACCAGAATACATTATATTGTTTCTATACAACAGGAAAGGATAGAAATAAATAGCACCAGAATATCAAAGATGCCCCTTACAAGTAAGATGAGAATATCAATGAGGTTAATTATTCCTCAACTATACAGTTCTAGGATAAAAATTCACTAAACTTGTAAACTTCTTTTATTATTTAATGTGCCATTCCAAAATAGGCCTCTTTTCCCCTTGATTGGCCGATTCAGCCAGTCCTTTCCTGTCTTGATCATGACAGAATTTCATAAACCTTGCAGAGAAAGCTATGTGTGCCTATAGACACTTGTATCCTCAATTTCCCAGGGAACTTGATGTCTATTATTTGTAAAATCATAATCTACTATTAATGCTAATGATGTGTCTCAACTTCACAAAATATGAGCAATCTAGAAAGAAAAAAAAAATCATTCAATAGTTCCTTAGAATCTGTCAAAGGAGCACCCAGCAGATTGAGCCTTAATGGCGGCATTCACTCATTTTGTCATTGTTCCTGCTCCCAAAAGCACTCCCGCTGCTTGTTCCCACTCATACTCCCAAGGAAAATTGAAATGGCAAACTAGGAGATCTTCCACTCCCATCTCGTTCCCATTACCGCTCCCATGACCACTCAATTCAACAAAGAATTGAGCTCATGTTGACAGGTTTCATTGACTGAAGCTGGTATACTTGCTAGAAGAAACATGTCAACAGATGGGCGCAAATCTGCCAATAGAACCAGTGCATCTCAATTCATAGGGATTCCGATATGGGATTGGTGTATAATTCATTTACAGAGCGGAAGTTCCATGGGAGAGTGAAAAACAAGGATTTTGTTTAGGTTTTGTTCTTGAAAGCTTCAGGGCTTTGAATGTCTTGTAATCTCCTCACAGCTAGTGGATTTTTTTGATGATTGTCTTAGTGGACATAGATATAATCAAATGAATAAAAAATCTTGTGAATTGCCTCCTGTTGTGTGATCGTTCTTCTCCTCCTTTAATCTTTTCTCTATTTGATCTATGATTTGGACATCGCTCCATTCATCAGAGTGATACAAACTGCCATTATGTTGGTCGATTCACCTCTTCCGCAACAAATACAATGTTAATGCATGATTTATATGAAGTATCTTTTGTAAAATTCAAAAAAATGGATACTCGTTAACAATTTAAAAGCAGGTGGCCATATGAAGCAATGTTAGGAGATGATATCATGTCAAAACTTCATGGCAAATCAAGCAATTATATGCACTAGCTTCATGAATTTTCCCATAGAGAAGGCTGATGACAAATCAGGAATTCATAGACTAAACTAACACTCCAGCAAGCATACAGTTCCAAAGATGCACAGACATTGTTCAACTTTCAACAAAGGTGCTTAAAAAGTTTAAGCCAAAATGTGTCCATGAGCTTCTTTTAGGGATATGAGTAAAAGAGTGATAAAAATAAATAGTATGAGAGAAAATGACAGGGGACAATGGCAAAACTCTAAAGTAGAATTTCCAATAAGCCATACATAAACAGTGAAAGAAATCAACTAAAAGAAAATATGAAACAGAGTGGACAATTGATAACCAAATAATGTGCACTACCATGTACTCTTACTACCTCCATTCCTTGAATAAACAACCCAAGCATGAGAAAACTGATGCACTACATACAGATAGATGAGGCATGAAAAAAGTTCATGGACCACATACAGGTAAATGAGAGCTACAAGGGCATAGTCCAATTTAGGCAATCATAAAAGGGGGAAATATTGATCCAACCAGAATATTTACTCATTGTATCTCTCATCTGAATCATTTGTCTGTCCAGCTTGACCAGGTTAGCTTACCTTAACTCAGTTCTTCATCTTTTCTGCCCAATCCACGAACATATTAGAAATTTTAGTCTTCCCAGAGAAATTTATCTTCTGCGCTAGCTCATAGAGTACATCAGGCTTCCCTGCTCTACAAAAATCAGCCACGAACTTGTTGTAATCAATCTGAGGTGCCTTCATCCCTTTGTTTATCATCTCCTCTAGATATCTGTAAGCATCTTCTGATCTTCCATGCCTAATATGTCCCCCAATAAAAACTGTGTAAGAATTGTCATCAGGGCAGATACCCTTCGAACTCATCTCCTCCCAAACTGCACAGCCATTGTCAAAATCATTTGCACGGAAATAAGACTTCATCATCATATTATAAGTGTGAACTGTGGGCTCGATTCCACTGTTAATCATTCTCATGTAAATTCTCGCCGCATCATGTGGCATATTCCTATTGGTCATGAGTTTGATTAATGCATTGTATGTCCGCCCATCCGGTGGGCAACCCTTTTCCTGCATCTCCTTCAACAATGCAGCAACCTTGTCCATCTGCTTGGCATTCCCAAAACCGACCAACAAGCATGTGTATGTGGCAACATCCGGCACACATCCCACATCAATCATCTCCCGGAAACAGGCCACCGCATTCTCCATTTTATTTCCCTTGCACAGATCCCTGATCAAGATCGTGTACGTCCGGGCATTCGGATGCGGCCCTTTGGCCTTCATGAGCTCAAACAGCTTTATAGCCTCTGGCCGCCTTTGCCCTCTTATCAACCCTTCACACATTATATTATGGGCAACCACATCAGGCTTAAACCCCTTATCTATCATCTCATTCCAGACCCTCCCCGCCTCCACCAGATTCTTCAGCTCACACCACCCCAACAAGAGCACCGTGTATGTCCGCAGGTTGGGCATATACCGGTCCCTCATTTTCTCAAACAGGTCGTGTGCTTCCTTTCCAAGCTTCGCCTTCGCCAGGGTGCCCAACAAGAAGTTGAAAGTCTCCAAACCTGCCTCAAAGTCGTACCTTTCCATCAGCTGGAAGATCCCCACGGCCTTTTTCATCTCCCGAGCGGCAGCAAAAGCCTTGATCGAAGCCTCGAAAGCCTCCATGTTCAGGAACCCCTTATCCCCCATCTCCCCCAGCAACGCTACCATGGACTCGAACTGCCTGGTCCTGCCCAGGACCAGCAGCATCTTGTTGTAGGTGCCCGCATCGTGGGAGAAGCCCAGCCTCCCCCCCGCCCACCTGAAGAACCGGTACGCCGGCCTGTGGGCGTGTCGGAACCTCTCCAGCACGTCCACCACAAGTGCGCCGTTGAGGCGGGCGCCGCACTGATCCAGCACCGCCTCCATGTTGCGGTCCGACGCGAACAGCTCCTCCACCACCTTGCAAACCCTTTCCACCTCCGCCCGGTGGGAAGGCGACCGCAGCCCGGGCTCGCCCTCGGCATCGGGATCCGATCCAGCCGCGGGGCCATCGCCGGCGGAGATGGAGGAGAAGGATCTAGCGGTGCTGGAGTTCAGGAACCGCACTTGGCCTTGAAGACGAGGTGGGAGATGGAGTGGAAGGGGACGCGGCAGTAGAGGCGGAGCTTGACGACGAGGAAGACGGAGGCGACGAGGAGGAGGATAGTGGCAATGGCAAGGCAGGGGCAGAGGAGAACCACCAGGGAGGCGCAGCGGGAGCGCTCCAGTGGGTCCCCGTCCTTGGCGCGGGCGTCGCCGTAGAGGACGCGCAGGGCGTGGATCGGGTGGGTGGGGGAGAGGGGGGCCATGGGAGGCGGGGGAGGAGGGGGAGGGGGGATGGGGTAGGAGGAGGAGGTGTTGGAGGATGGGGATCGGCGGGGCGCGGGGTCTGCTTAGGGCGCGGAGGGCCATGTGGCCGCCATCAATGGCGGGGAGGAGCTTGGTAGTGGTCTGCGAAGCGGGGCCGAGGGTCCGGCCGGAGAGAGAAGAGAAGACCCCAGTCCCAACTTGCATGACTGCGAGTAGAGATTTTAAAAAAAAATTATTTAACAATGAGGATAATAGTTATATTTTTTATTTTATTTTTAAAATAAAAAATATATGTTTAATTTATTTTTATCTTTATATATTTTTATTTTTATTTTTAAAAATTAACAAAAATAGATAAACAAAAGTTAGATTATTAAACAACATACAATTTACATATTTTTACGCAACAAAATTAAATTTAAAAAATTTCATCATATGTATAAAATGCAATCATCATAAAATATATATTGATATAATTACTTTTAACTTTAAATTTATCATGTGAATAGACATATAACATAATGAAGTCAAACCTAAGGAAAAAATAAATTAACAAGTTACGAATTATATGTAAAAAAAAAAATAGAAGGTAAACATTATGCTATATATAAGTACATATTAAAATGTCTACCAAAACTTTTACATTTTGTCAATTTTTTTTAAAATTTATATTTTTATAAATATGTTATATTATAATGTTATAATAAAACATTAAATATATTTTTTATAAATATATTATATTATAATATTATATTATAAAAATATAAAAGGACGGATAATTAGATTACATTATATAGAATCAACTATTTTCTTTTCTTTATCTTTATATCTTCATGTGTCCTATAAATTATAAATAAGGATAAATATTTCGAATTATCCTTTTCCATTTTTATCCCTAACTGTTAGAGTCAGCCTACATTGTAGATAGACGCCGAGTTTTCTTTTCTTTTTATTTATTTAAGGAAACTACCTTGACCTCCTCCTTGTTAGAGGGGGGTCATTTATTTCCTCATCCGTGTCCGTAAATAAGGTATCAATAACTCGCGACTTTATGGAGAGACTTATTTTCCCCTCCTCCACGTCATCGAACTTCTTAAAATACCTAGTTTAACTCCCTTGTCCTATTGGTCCCCTCACAGTAAAGATAGCAACTTTTTTTAAAAGAATTATAATTTTATCACTCTACTTTTGACTTGAAAATACAAGTACTAAAGTGACAAGATGTTACGCCCTGTTTGGTTTCGATATTAGATCCAATATTACTATCACTTTTAATATTGATAGGATAAAGTTTTTTTTTAGGTGTTTGGCTGGGCTGTATTAATTTTAAAATTCATTCACAATTAAGCCTCCTAACTCTATCCAAGTTAATACAACTTTGTGCTTGTATTGAACTTGATATAGAAGAGTGAACACTTGCTGCAGCAAGTTTTTTATTTTTTGTTCAGATTTTTTTAATTTTTTTGGAACATCCAATCAAAAATCGGATAGTACAGTTGTGTTGCTCAGATCGATCCCAACCCGACTGTATGGTTTTCTTTTTTTTATTTTTTTTACTTTTTACACGTAAATCGAGATTTATGTCAACTTTTTTTTTTTAGAAAAACAAATATAGTCCCGTGGTGGCCAACCCAAATAACCTGACTGTATCGTCCAATTTTTTATCAGACGCTCTAAAAATTTTTAAAAATTGTAACATAAAATCAAAAAAAATGAAAAATTGCCCCCCTCCAATGCAGAGGAGATATACAACTTTAATAAATGAATAATACTTGTTGCAATGCCCATGCATTGCAATTCAAGCCAGCAACCGTCTGATCCAGTCAGATCAGACGGCTGCTATGCAACCTGTTTGGGTTTGAAAGGACATTTTTTTATTTTTTTATATTCTGTTTAGATTTTTAAATTTTTTTTAGAATGTCCGATCAAAAATCAGGCGGTACAGTCGGGTTTTTCGGATCGGCCCCCCTCCGACTATATAACTTTTTTATAAAAAAACTTTTTTTTACTTTTTACACATAAATCTAGGTTTGTGCCATTTTTTTTGAAAAAAAAACTACAGTCAGGTGGAGGTCGACCGAGCAACCCAACTGTACCATTCGACCTTTGATCGACTGCTCCAAAATAATTTAAAAAATCTAAACATTTAAAAAAAAAAAAAAAAAAAAAAAAAAAAAAAAAAATCGACCCCCCAAGATCCAGACGACTGCTGCCCATGTATTGCAATCCACAAATCGAACGGCTGCTTCCCATTCATTGAAAAATATTTTAAATTATTAAATAAAAATATTGATTAAAAATATCTAATTTTAAATTACTAGTGCAAAAATCACTAATTTGATTTTAGGCAATTTTGGGCCAAGAATAGGATAAACAGACATAACATTTAGAGCCTCTAATTTTAATTTATTATTTTGAAAAAGGTAGTATTATAATGACTAAAATCAAATAAAATGCGTGCCACAAGGTATTAAAAATATTGTAAGATATTTTATAGCACATCAAGTAGAAGATAATATTATTTTAAGATAACTCATAATATTTAACGGCACACCAAATGGCCACATAATTATTATAGTGAATTAAAATTGATAATAAGAATCTTCCAAACAACCTTTTGTATCGTTTTTGATATTGTTACAACTTCAACCAAACACTTAAATATTGTATCATATCAATTTTAATATTAATACTCTACATCATAAAAATAACAATAGCAAAATTCATACTATATCAAATTTGATACTCTAACCAAACAGGGTGTTAAGTATTAAATCGTTAAGGTACTAAGATCTTAATACATTTTAAGACATTTAATTTTTAAAATCTTTAAGAGTTAAACTATTTAAGTTATTTGAAAGCTAGTATGTAGCAATAGAATATAAATATGTGATTTTTAAAACGATCACTATTTAATCAAACTTTTTCATCTTAATGTATTTTCATGAATCAATCCAAATTTATTGGAAGAATCTTTAAGATCTGCATGAATTCAAAAAGTAACAATTTAACTATGATTTAATCACGTATTTTTCAAGACAAGTATATCTTCCTAAAAGGAACTTACTCTTTTTATATTATATATACTTTTTATATTATATATTAAAATTTATATTTCATATATTAAAAATTTAACGTATCTTTATATTAAAATTTAATGTATCTTTGACTTTTTTTTAGGAAGTTTTGAGATTTCTTGACAACTTAAGATTTTTTCCCGTGACCAAGTTTTTCTTGAATCCCGACTTGGTGGCATTCATACTTGTTGTCTAGAACCCAGGGGGTGAATGGATTATTAAAAATTAAAATCTAACAAACAAAACTGTAATGCGCAAAAGGAGAGAGAAACAAGAAGTAAACACATAGATATTTATACTAGTTTGGTCTATCTAGACTTACGTTTACTCCCACAGCAACCTCTTGGGAGTTCCACTAACTCCCAGGCTATACATGGTACCAAGCCCGTACAGGTTTTACAAGGCAATCACCAGACACAGCTGGTCTTCTCTTCTATTTATAGAAGAGGAAAACAATCACCTGCACACATGCAGGTCTTCCCTTCCGAACCAGGAAGATGAACCAGAGATAAACTATAAAAGAATTTACACGGATTGCCTTTGAAAAGGCTGATGTGTACAATAAACACAAGCACTAAAAGATCAAGACAGAAGAAAAGAAAAGAAAGAAGTGAGTCTTGATTACTATCGATAAAGATGGCCTAAGAGTTTGTTGTAGCATAGCAGAATGAAGCTCTCTCTCAGGCTCTTCTCACGGACTCTCTCGGATGAAGAAGACTTATTGGAACACAGAGAGAAGGGTGTTAGTATTAGATGGTCTCAAAGTCAATCTGATACTATGTACTTATTCAGATTATTAATAAATGACATTAATTCATTGTGTGTAATTAATTCGATATATGTTTATCGTATCACGATGAAGTCCATGAACATGTGTAATAGTCTTCGGATTATGATGAGATCATAATTACGAGACCGAAGACTTATAAACATATGTTCTTAATTGTTCATAGTCATAGGATGTTTGAGATAGGACATCGAACATCCGGATAGACTAGTATATGTTACTTCAGCTCATATGATGAGGATGACTGATCCTATAAGTCACTTGTGTGGAGACACTATGCTGGACCTGTAGGTGCTCATTGATGAATGAGTTTACTGAATTGATCCGACTATGAATTGCTGGATGGTAAACACCTCACTGTTAACCAACTCGATTCTTTTGTCATAGTTGCGTGGATGATCCTTGGACCTGAGATACCAAGGATATCTTGTTGGTAGGTTTTTGAACTTTGACCTTGATTAACGAATCCCTAACCATGGGTTATCAATAAGTTAAGCGATCGGGTTCAGGGAAATGCCCTCGAAGGTAATTGTGTGTTCAATACGGGATCATCCGCTCTCGGTAGTTTGAGAAAGAATGTTCCGAGAATGATGCGCTTAAAGTCTCTGGCCAGGGCGGACTTTGTATTCGATAAGGAGTTATCATATTCAGATTAGCGGCATCTGATTCAAATGAATCGACCGAATAGGGTTTAACAGTAAACCATACCCTAGGTCGATTCGGGAACATTGCACGGACGAAGGATTATATCCGCTCACTAACCGATGACAGAAAGGTTCCAATAGAGGGTTGCGATAACCCCAGTGCCATTCAGGATCACGCGATGTTGCTTGGCATCCAACGTGATCGGAAGTCCGTCCGAATTTATTGTGGGACATTAAATTCGGTTGATTAATTGAATATAAGGATATTAATTAATTCAGTGAGTCAGTAAAGGGTTACTGGGCTTAATGGGCTATTAACTGGACTGGTATTTGGGCCTATAGGGTCACACGCAAATGGTTTTCAAGTCGATGGATAATCCGACAGGATTTCGGATAAGTCTGAGTTTTTACAAAAAATCACAAACAGACTTATTATAAAAGAACGGATACTACGTCGGGGGCCAGCAACCCTGACCTAGCCGTCGTTCTTTCTCTCTCTCTCCTCTCTACTGGGCGTGCATCACGAGGCGACCATCTGGAGGCTCCGCTTCGATTCCCGACTGCTCCGCCTTTCGTCCGACGGGAGATTCCGAATCCGCATGTCGCAGCGGATTACGCGCAGCCAGACGGGATCCACAAACGCTGCATCGAGCGAGGAGGCGAGGACGATCCATCGCGAGGAGAACCGCGTGGATACCGCTAGAGGTCGGGCATCTGCGCGACTTGCGGCATCGTTCCGACGGAACCGGAAAACGAACGTGGATTCGAATCCGCACAAGGTAAATCCGATTTACTACGGTCTTGTTTTGTTGATCGAAACGGGATGGATCTGATCCCGAAATTAAATTTATTCCGCTACATTTTCGGTCGGATCCCGACACAGCGATCCCAACAAAGGGCACTTGAGATTTTTAAATTTTCTTTAGTTATCGCTTGTGTAGTCTTCTCTTGTGTTGGATGCCTTCATTTATAGATGAATCAAATGGAGGGGAGTCATCCATCTATTATCTCTAATAGTCTTCTGCTAGGTCTAACGTTAACTTCATTGAGTTTAACATTAACCAAGCTTCAGTCTTGCTTAGAGAGAGTTTTGGGCAGACATGGGTCACTCTCACTTAGAAGGTTCTATGTGTTGTCCCCCTTGTCTCCTAATTTGGTTGTGCAAATCTCATCTAACCTTGTTGAATTGTCAAAAATAAAAAGTTCCCATCTAGTATTCTGATCAGAGAGTAAGTGAGCGGCAGCGAATCTACAAAAGTAGATCAGACGAGTACAAACAAAATTTGTTGGTGAAGTCAGGAAGATAAACAATGTCTTAATCAGTTTACTTTATTTGGAGAACCGATTATGTAAAGGAAAGATCAGTTAGAAAGATTATAAAAGAAGTCTAATAATCAATTCCTTATATAGGCATTAATCGAGAACTGAAGGACATAGTTAATCGCTATGCAACTGAGTAGATAGTCGATTTACAAGTAAAGCACATAATCGAAGCATAATAGATTCATAAATAAGCTAGTAATCCATTAAAAAAAATGCAATCAGAATCAACACAATAATCGATTAGGGATGCACATATAATCGAATTGAAAAGAAAGCCACATAAATGATTAGAAGTATACAGATAATCGATTAAGTACATAAGAGTTGTTGGGTCGGATCTTCGTCCGATCTCAATCGAGTGGCTGAACTTCTCCAAATCACAGTGATCTCCCTATCGCACCGCTCCTACAAGAACAATGATAGGTCAGAGGAGACCCTGGTTCCGATCCGGAAGATCTCCCTCCGATGCCTAAGCTAGTCTAGGAAAGAGCAAAAATCTGGGTGGTATAACACAAAGCTTAGAACGTGTAAGGAATCGCCAAGAACGCAGCGGAGAATAAAACGATTCCATTGTATCGGTTGTTGGGATCGTAAAACGGACATTAAAATAAAAGCGGGAAGAATGGTTCTTCACCTTTGCGGGGTTTCGAATCTCCCGTGGATGATTCCGACTCGGTAATCGCGCACGCGCACGATCTCTAGAGGTATCCATACGAGTTCCCGCAGCAGACGCGATTTCCTCCTCGACTTGAGTGCTCCGACCAGATCTCAAATCCACCATGCGCGGAGAGAGACAGATCTATTCCAAGAGAGAGAGAAGGAGAGAGAGAGAGGAGATAGAGAATCTGAGGTGTAAAATTCGTTCAACCAACTTTTTACCCCTCCCCCTTGGCCCTCCTTATATAGAAATAAGGATAAGTACAAGGATTAATCCTCATGATTATCCAAGAGTTTGGCCTTGGATAATTCTCCATTAAATATTCATGTTTATCCTGCGGCTTTTCATAAAAACCCAGATAAGCATGAAATTTAACGTCTCTCACCGTCTGACGAGAACTCTTATGTGTGTGACCCTCTAGGCCCATATATCAGTCCGGTTGCAGGCCCATTAAACTTAGAACTGATTCTAGAGTTTAATATTTATTAATTAACATTTAAACATCATATGTTAAATGATTAATTTAATAAACAAGTGGATTATCATCTGATGATTAATTCACTTGGCCTTCTGATCATGAATAGCACCAAACACTACCTCATGATCCCAGAAGATATAAGGGATATTGTTCCCTTCAATTGAACCTTTCCGTCTGTAGATACCGCACAGATATAATCCTTCACTCATGCAATGTCCCAATAACGCAAGGGTATGATTTTATAGTCAAACCCTCTATCGCATTATCCAGATGGATTCCAGTACTCAGTTAATATCTAGAAAGACATATCTTTCATTTGACCATGGCCAGGGATTTATGTGTACACATCCATAGGACATTCTCTCTCCAGTCTTATACCAAGAGTGAGTGATCCCTTGTTGTTCACTCAATTACCTTCGCAAGCTTTCCACTGTATCTGAAAGACCGACTATTGTGGACTTAATGATTAAAGTTCACTAGACAGAGAATCAAGATACAATGGTCCACAAAGAAGGTATCATTGGTGACTCAGGTCAAAGGACCAACTGTGCTACTGCAACGATTGAATTCCCTGGTTGACTAATAGGTATAATTACCATCCATGAATTCTTATTTGGGTCTGTTCAGTGAACTCATTCTCTAATGAGCACCTACTTGTTTGTCTTAGTGTCACCACACGAGTGAATGTGAGATCATTCACCCTCATCACATGAGCAGACATAACTTATGTCGATCTTATGGGATATTTAATGTCCATCTCAAATATCCTATGATCGAGAACTGTTTAAGACAATGGACTGAGGATATTGATCTCACTATCATGATCTCATCATGATTCAATATCCCATACATTTGTCTATGGACCTTCATTACGATAGTTAATTTGCGAGAACTATAAATGAAGAAATGATTGCCTTTATTAATAATTTGAACTAGAATGTATAATGATTGGCTTTGAGGCCACCCAATTCTAACAAAACGTACCTCCTAAGGTTACCGGGGGGTCTCTTTTTAGGGAAGGCTTCAAGCGATTGGAGAGTCTATAGGGAGCACATATAAGGTAAGTCCGATCCCGTCTCCGGATGGGATGGGATTCTAGCTTCCTTATCTGGCACTGGTTTCCCTTATCATGAGATTGGAAGGAGATTTGGAAAGGGCTTCCTTTGGCAGGACTCCACCTTGCCTCCGCAGGGCGGCGAAGTCTGTTTCGGACTCGAAGGTTTCTCGCGAGAATCTAGTTATGTGGGTCGGAAGGACCCGCTAGGCTTTGGTGGGGATTCAGATGTCCCTTAGTGGGCCGGCCCACCCAGTATATGGGCCAGACTAAATCGGCCCCCCTTACTAGCTCCCCTACTTTGAGGGCAGTGTACGGCCTTCGGATGCTCCGAAGGCCAGGTGGGCCGATGTATTTTATACATATGCGAAAGCGTCCCGCCCCTCCATACAAGGTAGGAGGACATGATTCAAAAAGGACACGTGTTGCAATTTCAAGTGAGCGCTGGTACGGCTGTCGCATCCACTCGAGGTGAACGTCTCTTCACCTGCTGTGGGAGGCAAAAAGCTTCCTCTGAACAGATGCTCCCAACAGGCGCTAGAAGGGGATATAACTTGTCCCCTAGTCCTGAGCGATCAACAACTTCCATTAGATTTCTTGCAAACGCTTCTTCCTGAGCGTGTCCTTTCTTCCCCGAACCATTCCCTCTTGTCTTCAACCTTCTACCTCCCAATGAGTCGTCACGTAGCATCGCCTTCGAAAGACATGGCCTATGCCAAATGGGTCGAAATGGATCGAAAGGCGATGTAGCCTTCCACTTGCTCTGAAGCCTACCTGGAAGAAATCCGGGGGAAGTTCCAGATCCTTGTAGAGTTTGACCCAGCGTTCCTCTGCTTGAGGAGCATATTTACAGTAGGAGGACGAGATCGTTGATGGCTTATGAAGCCATATTTGATGCAGGTTTTTGGCTACCAGCTGCCGCATGCGTGGAGCGGCTACTCAATTTCTTGCAGTTGGCACCGGGGTAGATTATGCCCAAATCCTGGCGCCTTATAATGGTGACGGAGGGCAGACTCGAGAACACAGGCCTAAGCAGCCTGGCGGTCCCTAGTAAGTTGTTTTCGGTTACAGCTTACGACGTCGCCTTCAGTCCTTTTCTTTTTTTTTTGTAGTTGATCAGTAACCTGGTTCATGTCTCAAGGATCGACGCCCGTCCTCCCCAACATGTAAGGTGAGAGGCCTTAGCCCCCCACCAAGACCGTAGGGGGGTGGCCGGAGTGACCATCGCAGAGCCTAGTGCAGCTCACGAGCTTATCCACCCAGACGTAGAGAGGCGGACTAAGCAGAGACGCGACCGACAAAACTCGAGTTGGTTTGACCCTTCCTTGTACCCTGAATGCCCAAGGGAAGGTTTTGAGAAGATCATAATATCGGGGGTAGGTCCACAGGAGCCCCGTTGGTAGTGGCGAGAAACGAAGCAGGGCATCCTGCCGTCCTGGAGACATATCAGGGGGGATCCCAAGCAGTAGAGGGGTCGCCCTAGTCCCGCCTTCCTCTAGCACAGGTGCTCCGGGGGAAGACAACTCTCCTAGATCTAGAGATGAGTGGCCTGGAAGAGGCGGACTCACCTACGTTAGGAGAGTCGGCTTCGGCGTCCGGCGGGGATGGAGAAAGCGAGGATGTCGGCGAACGGAGCGTCTAAGAAGAGGAAGAAAGCGTTGAAGGAAGTGATGAAGGCGCCGAGGGAAGCGATGAAGAGGGCTCTGAGGAGGGCCCTTACGAGGTCGGAACGACGGCAGAGGCGCCGGTCTCCTCGCCGAACGCGATCGTACGCTCTCCGTCGATGGAGGAGGCAGGTTCTTCGAGCCCCCCGCCACTGGAAAGGCTTCGTCGGGGTGATCGTCCTGCGGATACATTATTGTTCTTCCCCATCTAATTCGTTCGATCACAGGGCATGCTTCTTTGTTTTTTTTATTGTGGTTCATCCTATTTCCAGGAGTAGTGGCCAGCAAGGAGTGTGGGGCCGGAGCGATCGAGCTTCCGGTCATAGAGCTCGAGGAGCCGGCGGGTACTGGCAAGGAACTAGTGGATGTGGAGACCAATCCTCTGGTCATAGTATCAGAGTACTCAGCACCAGCCACAGAGGAGGTCGGAGCGCCCGAGCCAGTGGCGGCAGCTTGGGAGTTGAGTGGCCCGGCGAGCCCCCACGAGGTGACAAAATCCACGCCTGGGGGGGAAACCGGAGAAGGCATTGGCTCTTCGGTGCTCCCTCCGGCCGCCACGAGCGAAGGAGTGCTGCTTGTTAGTATTAGGTGGCTTGAAAGCCAATATGATACTGTGTATTATTCAGTTTACTAATGTAATGGCAATAATTCATTGTGTGTATTTAATTCGATCTTTGTTTATTGTATCATGATGAAATCCGTGAACATGTGCAATGGTCTTTAGATTATGATGAGATCATAATTACGGGACTAAAGACTTGTAAATACATGTTATTAATTGTTCCTAGTCAGAGGATGTTCGAGAAGGACATCAAACATCTGATTAGACTAGTACAGGTTTCTTCAGCTCATATGATGAGGGTGACTGATTCTATAAGTCACTTGTGTGGAGACACTATGCTGGACCTGTAGGTGCTTATTGGTGAATGAGTTCACTGAAATGATCCGACCATAAATCACTGGATGGTATCTACCTAACTGTTAACCAGCTCGATTCTTTTGTCACAGTTGCGTGGATGGTTCTTGGACCTGAGACACCAAGGATACCTTGTTGGTAGGTTTCTGAACTTTGACCTTGATTAACGAATCCTTAACTATAGGTTATCTATTAGTCAAGTGATTGGGTTCAGGGAGATGCTGTAAGGACTTAGGTTTCAGATCCAGTTTTCGGGTTGGTTTCGGAGTCGGATCCCCAGGTTTGGGTCCCCGTGAGCTTGGTTCAGGGGAGTTCTTTATCGCGTCAAGGCTGCTCGACACGGTTTAAACGGCGTCGGGTTAGGGGGACGCTTTTTATAATGTGCCACGTGGGCCGGTTTTAGGCCGCGAGAGTACGGCCCCGGTCGTGTCGTCTGAATGGTGTCTTGCATAGGCGACATTATTTCAGACGTCTGTCAGGGTACGACCCCGTCCTGTTAGCTGATTGGCATTGCTCTAGGGAGATGCGATTTAACGAATTCGGTTTTACCCCGCGAACCCTCCCTTCTTTCCTTCAGTCTCTTCTCTCTCCTCCCTCTCTCCGACCCATCCGCTCCCCCTTCCCCTTCTCCTTCCTTTCCTCTCCCCATTCCTCATCTTCCTCTAGTCTCCAACATCTAACCACTACCACCTCCACTTCCTCCGTGGCATTGCATTCTCCGGATGGCGGCCGACATCCCGGTGGAGTGACGGCGTCTACGGCGGTACCGATAGCGGCTCGTAGGGTGGTGGTTCGGCGGCTAGGAGCAAGGAGGAGTTCAAGTAACTGGTAGGGTGACGATCTTCGTTGTGTTTTGTTTAAAATCATGATTTTCCCATTTTTGAAGCATGCGATGTATATGGAGAATTTTGAATAAAAAGTATGTTTTATGGGGTTTTTTAATGAACATGGACATTTTTATAAAATGGGGTTTTGGGTGTTAAATTGATTATTGAATTTCTCCCCTAGACCCTTTTACGTTCTTGTGCATTTTGGGGGAGAAGAGGGACCCATGTGTGGCTCGGTGGAAGCTGGAGGAAGACATGTTTTCTAGCGTTAAAGGGCGTCGGGACCAGTGTGACGCCATCTGAAATGACGTCAGCCTAGCTCGATGTGATTTAACGACCCATTTTCCCAGACCCCAAGACCAGTACGGGGAGAAAGGACTAAATAGCGTCACCCATGGGCGACGCCATTCAGGCTAGTATCCCCTGGGTCCTAGTGCTGTGGAACACAGAACCTATTTAGGGGTCTTGAATAACGTCGTCCACGGGCAACGCGATTCAAGACAGAACCCTATTAATTCATGCAATGAGCATTTGTTTACATTGTTAGATAGTTTGGTTAAATGCATGCTTGAAAACATACTTCGAGGACGAGGATTTCTACGTGATCGGATCGCACTGTTTGCGTTTTGTGCAATCGTAGACCTAAAGTGACAGTTGTTAGCGCTTAGGCACCCTCTGTCGGTGTGGGAGTGACACGGCGCCGGTGAGGGAGTGGTGGGGTGACGCCTTGAGAGAGGGTCACCTAGTGTACTCCGGGGTATATCTAGTACCGGTGTGGGAGTGGTACATTCGGAGTGTCACTTGTAGCTGGAGGCAGCAGAACCACTTAGAGCTAGACAGGCCGGAGTAGCCAGCGCGCTATCCGAGGGTTGCTGTTTGGTCCCGGCGGGTCGGTATTTTTCGCATTCGGTTGCGTGGTTTGTGTATTTCGCTGAAACGCTGGTTGTGGACTCCACGGTAGAGTGGTTTCAGAGTTGTGCATGTCTCATTTACAAATGCATGTGTTTTATATCGGAATTTGGGAATCTTTGGGAGTTGTGTTTACTGCTTTATTTATTTAGTTGCCTATAGTTATGTTGTTGCACTTGTGGGTGCGTATGTGGGTGGTGGGGATCGGAGGCTCCCTACTGAGTCCTTTTCGATGAGACTTACCTCTGCGGTTTTCAGGTGAGGGTTTCAGGTAGGCTTAGCGTGGAGGGTTTTGTTTCGGATTGCGTGCCAGCAACCACTATTCTGGGGTATGCCCCGATGTAGTTGTTATTTTCCTTTCAGGCCTGTACGCTTAATTATTTCTTTTCAGTTGGAATATGTAATTATTTGCTGAGTCGAGTCGAATTGTAATAATTTTTAATTCATGCACTTCCTTTACAATTCTATGTGATGTGAAATGTTTAACTTAGTTTATCATTTATTTTCCAGACTTATCGAGATCCTAGCTTGGCTCCAGTTTTTAATAATTCGGTACCCATTTAGTAATCGGATCCTCGATTATAAGGTGGCGGGTCGTTACAGTTGGTATCTGTTGTACATTTTTTAGGGAAAATGCACTTGATCTTGATTTTCTGATTTATATTTAGATTTGTTATTTGTGCGCTTTACCTGACTCAATCAGATGAATGCGTAGTTCTTCGACCCGATCTCGCTACCCATAAATGGAATAGCGTTAATTACATCCTCCTAAGAGGAAAACTCTTGATTATTCGTCGGAAGAATAGAATAACACCCTTTAAAATGATATAAGTAAGATATACAAGATTGCATTCGAAAAATAAATGAATTTCAGTTTTTATTTGAGAAGAAAACTCATTTTTTAGTTTAGAGTTGAGTCTGTGCAAGACTTGATTTATTGATTTTTATTGATGGATGATGATGAGAGACATTTTTTAGTCTTTTTGGATTGATTTATGTGGATGCATTGAAGATTTGTTGAATTTTTTATGTTTGGTAGTGAACATAAAGTTTAGTCTGCGCAAGGATGCGCAGACTCATTTGTTACCAATGAGAATGCTTGTATTTATTTTATGGCATTTTGATTGAAATGGATGACATTTTTTATCAAAAAAGTCTAATAAACATTTCTTATTGTGTTTTTTCAGATTTGAAGTGAAGAGACTTTAGATTTGATTTATGAGGTCTGTAAAGGTGTTTATTATGTTTGCTTATTTGATTTGAGCGCAAAACGCTTTCGGGATTTATGTTTTTTTATGTTTTGAATTTGTAGGGTTTGAAGGGTAAGCAAGATGTGCAAATTTAATTGAAATGACATCTCTTTTAGGTATTTTTTATGTTTTGCAAAAGGGCAAAAATGAGTTTTATTTGATTTTTGATTAATAAGAAGTATTTTATTCTTATCTTGAGGTTTTTTATTTAATTTTAAAGGAATTGAGGTTGAAAAAATTGGATTTTACCAATTGGGGGTTGAGTCTGCGCAGGGTAGCGCAGACTCATTTGTCACAAACCTATTTTTTCAGTTTTTTAGGTAATTTCAAGGAAAAAGTTATCATTTTTGTTTTGGTTTTGATTTGTGGAAAACATAAGGTTTATTCTTAAGATTTTGTTTTGATTTGAGGGGAATTTAATGGCCAAAATACCAGATTCTAAGAATTTAGGGTTGAGTCTGTGCTATAGGGCGCATACTCATTGGTTATCAAAGTGTTTAAACATTTTTTGTATTTTTTGTAAAAGGATTTTTAAGCTTTTATTTAGGTTTTTGACTTATATAAAGTATAAAGTTTTTTATGTAAATTTTTGGATTTAATTTGGAGGGAATTTAGGATCAAAAAGGGCAATTTTGAGATTTCAGGGTTGAGTCTGCGCACGGTAGCGCAGACTCATTTGTCACTAATTTGTTTTGAGTTATTTTTTGCATTTTTTTAAGAACAACTTGGTGTTTTTATTAGATTTTTCTGATATATAAGAATAAACTTGATTTTTAGAGGGTTTTAGATCATCTTAAAGTGATCGGGAAGTTGATTTTTTATTTTTTGTGAATTTCAAGGTTGAGTCTGCGCTAGGATGCGCAGACTCAAGTCTGAACTGTGGATTTTTTGTTTGTGAGTTATTTTATTGGATTTTTGGTGGGATAAATTGATTTTATGTTTTGTTTGGTGATGATTTGCAGATTTGGAGCTGCGGGCATGATTTGGGGCCTAAGAGATGTGGTTTTGACCTTGGGATTGATGCGCAGACTCAAGTTTAAAGAAGATTTTGAGCAAGATTCTTAAAAGATGGAAACTCCTGAGGTTGAGGGGAATTCCAAGATTTTCAAAATGTTAGGGAGCTTCAAAGATCAAAGAGTCAAGAAAAATGGGTTTGAGTCTACGCAAAGGGTGCGCAGACTCAGCTGAACTTGTGATTTTTGTTTATTTTGAAGGGATTTTGATTCTTTTTGTAAATGGATGTTTATTTAAAATGAAATAGAGTATTTGATATATGATTGCAAGTGATTTGAGCAATTTGATTTATTGTTTAGTTGATTTTTTCATTTAAAATGAGCTTATGAAAGGTGTGCAGACTCAACTTAAGTTTAGAATTTTGTGTTTATTTAAATAGAAGATAGCTATCTTAAACCTTTTTTTTTTAATGAATTAACCTTAATTATTTGCGTTATTTGAACCATAAATGAGGTTATCAGTCCATGCAAGGCATCTTTGACAGTTTTGAGTTGAGTCTGCGCAAGGGTGCGCAGACTCAAGTCTGAAAATTGATTTTTTGAGTTTCCTGCACAGTTCAAGCTGCAATTAAGTCCATCAAGGGGTTAGTTTCAACCATTAAAGTTAGAATATGAAATCCGGAGTCGAGAAAAACAGATTGTACCCTATTCCCAATCAAATTTCCATGGTTATAGGTGCACAGACTCAAAATCTAGGCATAATTTCAGGTTTATACCTCTTTCAACCTGAAGTGATTCAAGAATCATCACAAATTTGGGGAGGATAACACTGAGAAATATCAGAAGTTGAGTATGGCTACATAAAGCCTTTTTGAGGAGTAGTTCTTGTGTGGATTTCTTCAAATGACATGATTTCTTCATGTTTATCTTATTCTTCTTGGGTCACTTTATAAAGCATTGAAAATGCTTAATATAATGATTCAAAGTTGAATTTCAACCTTTCATTAAGAAAACCCAATCAAAGGTTTATGATCTTTATGAGGGATCATGGCATGAAGGGACCCGAAGGACCAATTCCCTTAAAGGGATATGTAATGACTAATGGACCATAGGGATGGCTGTAAAGGGGGACGTGCTGAGCATCCAACCACTCACCCAAAGGATGCCCTTAATGCCTTCAATATGTAAGAAAACCCCACAAGGGGTAATCCAAAGCATCTCTACATTTGGGGAGCAAGAAACTCCACCAATTTCCCTAGAGGATCACATGTACCCATGAACCATGGAGGTGGCTATAGAGGGGGGCGTGCCGAGCATCCAACCACTTACCTAAAGGGTATCCTTAATGCCTTCAAAATGAAAGGGTTATCCACAGGGAATCACCCCTTCCATTTCTGCATTTGGGGAGCAAGGAACTCCACCAACCCATTGGGACTTTGGGACATATCATCTAAACGAACTCATAGAAATGGGAACACAAGAATGATGTTTTCTGTATGAGGGCCCTTGATGGGTTACCCAACATTGGATTGTTGGCACCTTTGGATCGGGACATCTTTGGAAAATATTGGAAAACATTTAAAATCTTAAAACATATAACAAGATTTCGAATTAAAACATTAAGAGCCTAACAACCCAAAGTCCAAGCCAGTTAGGACCTTCATTGGGCCTCAAAAGGACAGCCCTAGGTCCAAGGAACCTTTGGACAACTTGGGGGAGGATCAAAGAATCACCTCAAGCCCAAAAACAAGCTGAAAGAGGCGCAGACTAAAAAAATTGCAACTGGCGCTGAGTCTGCGCAGGGAGGCGCAGACTCATGAACAGTAGCCGCAGACTCAACACTGTAGCACTACACAGGCGCAGACTCACCTGAAATCCGGATTTTTGGTGAAAAATGGGTTTAAATCTAACCCAAATGATGGAAAATAAAATATAAAAGATACAATACCTAAAATATTTATTTAAATATATTTTAGATGCATTTCTTTAGGAAAATATCATGAAAACTTGAATATGAACATATGGGAAACTTAGGGATATTTTTATCTTTTCCATGGATCTCTCCTTCTTGGCTCAATGTTAGAGGGTTTATATTCAAAGAAACTCATTCCCAACTAGTGAGGGAACCTCCTTAAGAACTTCTAGGACCTAAACCCTTAGCCATTAAAGGAAAAAGGTCCAAACAAAACCCATTCGGTTTCAACATGAAAACATAAACTCAAACTTTAATATATATGAAACTTAGGAGATTTCTCTTGATGTTTGTCCTTGGGGGAACATCATCCATGGAGAGGATGTGCTCCTAAGGGTCATGGAAGGCCAAGCCACCTTGAAAAATCCCAAAACCAAAGACAAATAAATGAAAAATTAGTTTTCAGGAAATATGGACATCAAAGCACATTTCGGGTCATATCTCCATATTTAGGAGGTTCTAAGGCTTGAGGAGACCATTTCTATAAACTATAAAGGCCCCTCTACCATCCCCACACGAAAAAACACATACCTTATGAAGGAAAAAATAACATAAAAGCAAGATAACCAGCAGATTCACAAAATAGACACAGGAAATCTGAACTTTGCATTTTATTGCTTTCAATCACCATGGATGAACATCAAGGGGGAGATAGAAGTTTCTATGAATATCAAAAGGAAAGACTACATAAAAAAGAAAATGAAGAAGATGAAAGAACCCATCACCCATCACCCACTCTACCTTGGAGAGGGGATGAGTAATGGGGGATGGCTCTAGAAGCCCTTTCTCTTGCTCTCTTTTTTTCTAACACTCTTCCTTTCTTTTTCTCTTCTTCTCTAACTCTTTTTTCTCTCTTGGGATGCAGGAAATGGAGGGGAAGAAGGAGGGAGACGTGCTCCTTCAAGTTCTCTCACTTTTCTTCTTCTCTTTTCTCTTTTTTGGGATTTTTGTCTCCAACTTTTTCTTGTAGAAGATGGGGGTTCTTTTATAGATAAAGTTGGATTACTTTTGGAGGGTAGATTAGACATCCATTAGCCTTGGATTAGGGATAAGAAACCCCTCTTAAGAGCCTTCCAATGAGGCCACAACACTTGGAGAATCATGATTGATTTCTCTTTTTGCTTTTCACCTACCCTCTTCTAGAAGAATTTTGTGGGGGGGATTACTTGCTTTTCTTCTTATCCTCCTTTGGGCAGATTTGAACATGGGCCAAAGGGATAAGAATAGGCCATGGGGGGGACCATTTTGGCCCTTTTAAAGGCTGCAACAAAATTGGACTTTGGTCTTTACTTTTTGGGCCCAAATTGGCCTTATTGGGCTTCTTTTGCTTGAGATAATGGGCCTGGGCCTGCCCCCTTAGATTTCTTCATCATTTGGGCTGAAAGTAACCCATTTTTGACTTCTTTGGGCTTGCAAGAATGGGCATGACTGCTGTCCATTAACTTTTCTTCACTTGGGCCTTCTTTGAAAAATTGCTTTGACCTCCTTTGTTTGAGATAATGGGCCCGGTTATGCTATTAGATTTCTTCACCGTTTGGGCCTTAGAGTGGCCCCTTTTTTATTCATTTGGCTTGCAAAATAGGCATGACTGCTGTCCATTAAACTTCTCTTTACTTGGAAAAAATTGTTTGGATTTTTCTCTTTGCTCATTTTTTGGTGACAACAGTATCAGAGCATTCGGTCTGACAAATAGATGAATAACTAGGTTAAATACCGTAATTTTGGCAAATAATTACATTATCCTGTATAGGCATGGCAGTAGTGTAAGTTTTATGTTCTAATTAGAAATTTTTGATTCTTGTGACTGTAGGCGATTAGATGGCTCTTAGGAAGAGAGTGCCAGTTATTAGGGAGCAGGGAGATGTTCCTAACGGGTCTGAGGCCAGTAGGCTAAATATGGAGCGTCTTATAGAGGCCATGATGGATATGATGACTAGATATCAAACTCGAGACCCTAGTGAGAGTTCTAATACTCGGGGAGGGCCTTCAATTGCTCTGGAGAGATTCCTGAAGTTGTAGCCGCCTCATTTTACCGGTCGTCCCAATCCTGATGAGGCCGTTCATTGGCTGAAGGAGTTAGAGAAGACTTTCGATACAATGGACTCTGCGGCAGTTGAGAGGACTCTGTTGGCTACCTTCATGTTGAAGGATGATGCCTATGACTGGTGGACTACTTTGAAGAGCTTGTCTTATACATATAGGAATCTTAGGGAGATTCCATGGAAAACATTTGTGAAGGGGTTCATTGCGCAGTACTTCCCTAGGCATGTCTAGAAGGCCAAGGAGAGGGAATTTAGGGAGTTGACCCAAGGGAGCATGACAGTGCTCGGGTACTAGATGAAATTTGTTTTGCTTGGAAGGTTTATACCCTTCATTTCAGGGGACGAAGAACGTCGGACTCAGAGGTTCGTGGACGGACTGAGGTCCAACTTGAGGAGTTTTGTGGCGTCCCACTGTTGTACGGACTTGGCATCGGTAGTTAAGTGTGCCGCAGCAGTAGAGGCATAGCACGATTAGTCGGCTCAGGAGAGGGGACTGGTTACTCAGCGGCCGGCTTATCTCAAGGGGAAGACAGTAGCAGCAGCAGCTTCTTCGTCTGGATCAGGTTCGTCTTCACTCGGCTCCAGATTCAGGAGGTTCTTTCCAGGTGGCGGCGGTAGTAGCGGCAACAGTGGTAGTAGTAAACCTAGGCAGACCCAGTAGAGTCAGTCGGTACCCAGTACACAGCAGGGGAAAACGCAGATACTGCCAGGGGCATGTCGCCATTGTGGTGGTACTCATGGTGGGACTCAATGTCCCACGTTCGTTGGGAGGTGTTATACTTGTGGCCAACAGGGCCATTTGGAGAGGTATTGCCCGCAGGGGCATGGTCAAGGGCAAGGTTCGGGAGATCAGAAGAAGCCAAGGACCCAGGGGAGAGTTCTCGCTATCACCAGGAAGGAGGCTCGTGCGTCCAACTTGGTGGAAGGTACAGTTTCTGTCCTTGGGAACTCTGCACATGTGTTGATTGATTCGGGTGCTTCGCATTCTTTTATTTATGAGCAGTTCGTAGATGTTCTTTCTGCACCCGTTGATGAGTTATCTGATGGATTGATGGTTGAGGTTCCTTCTGGGGATTTTATGTTGACTTATAACTGTATGAGTGAGGTTCCCTTGACCATTGATGGTCATCAGTTACCTGCCCAGTTAGTTGTGCTTGCCATTCGTGACTTTGATATCATCTTGGGCATGAACTGGTTGGAGGCTTATTATGCCGAGGTTGACTGCCACAGGAAGAGGGTGCGCTTCTCCGTCCCGGGCATCCTGGCCTTCTACTTTCAAGGTATTAGGCTCTCTTCTCGTGGTATTATTATTTCCACTTTTAAGGCCCAGAAGTTACTTGTTGGTGGATGTGAGGCTTTCCTTGCCTCAGTAGTTGTAGCTGATGTTAGTAGTGGTTCTAGTCCTTGGGAAGTGCCTGTAGTATGTGACTTTGTTGACGTGTTTTTTGAGGAGTTGCCTGGCCTTCCTCCTCAGCGAGAGGTTGAGTTCACTATTGAGCTTGCACCAGGTACGGCGCCCTTATCTAAGGCCCCGTATCGGATGGTTCCGGCCGAACTCGCTGAGTTAAAGGCATAGTTGCAGGAATTGCTGGATAAGGGTTTTATCCATCCCAGCACTTCTCCGTGGGGTGCTTCAGTTCTGTTTGTTAGGAAGAAGGATGGTTCTCTGAGGCTGTGCATTAATTTTAGACAGCTGAACTAGGTAACAATAATGAATAAGTACCCACTTCCGAGAATTGATGATCTAATGGATCAGTTGCAGTCCGCCAATGTATTCTCGAAGATTGACTTAAGGTCAGGGTATTACCGGATGATGATCCATGAGGTTGATGTAAGTAAGATGGCTTTTAGGACTCGATACGGACATTGTGAGTTTTTGGTTATGCCTTTCGGCTTGACCTATACTCCGGCGGCTTTTATGGATTTGATGAATCGGATCTTCAGGGCCTATTTAGATCAGTCTGTGGTGGTGTTTGTAGATGATATTCTGGTGTATTCTTCTTCTGAGGAAGAGCATGCCATGCATCTTCAGGTGATATTGCAAGTTCTGAGAGAGCACCAACTCTATGCCAAGTTTAGCAAGTGTGAGTTCTGGCTAGATAAGGTGCACTTCTTGAGGCATATCATTTCTAAAGATGCCATTGCAGTTGATCCAACCAAGATTGAGGCAGTGATGGACTGGGGAAGACCGATGACAGTAACCGAGATCAAGAGCTTCCTGGGGTTAGCAGGGTATTACAGACGGTTTGTCCAAGATTTTACTTCCATAGCGGCCCCCTTGTCGTGACTCGTAAGGGTGTTCGTTTCGCGTGGAGTGAAGACTGCGAGCAGAGTTTTGCAGAGTTGAAGTCTCGTCTCACTTCGGCTCCAGTTCTGGTGCTTTCATCAGGTTCATGTGGATTTGTGGTTTATTCAGATGCATCTCGTCGAGGTTTGGGTGTGGTTCTGATGCAGCATGGTAAGGTT
Organism: Zantedeschia hybrid cultivar; assembly: GCA_030544215.1. NCBI lineage: Eukaryota > Viridiplantae > Streptophyta > Magnoliopsida > Alismatales > Araceae > Zantedeschia > Zantedeschia hybrid cultivar. Next base: position 52,929,083 of record JARZZO010000009.1, read on the forward strand.
GTGGCCTATGCTTCTAGGCAGATGAAGAAGCATGAGGAGAACTACCCCACTCATGACTTGGAGTTGGCGGCTGTGGTATTTGCACTAAAGATTTGGCGGCGTTATTTATATGGGGAGAAGTTCCAGGTCTTCACTGATCACAAGAGCCTGAAGTATGTATTCACGCAGAGGGATCTAAACTTAAGGCAGCGCGGGTGGATGGAGTTTATCAAGGATTATGATCTCATTATTTGATAAGGCACTTTTGGTGGCCTGGCATGAAGAAGGACGTGGCTGAATATGTGGCAAGGTGCCTGACTTGTCAGCAGGTTAAGGCAGAACATTAGAGACCAGGAGGGTTGTTGCAGCCATTACCGATCCCGGAATGGAAATGGGAACATGTGACTATGGACTTTGTGATGGGACTGCCTGTGTCACCCGGCAGGAGAGACGCGATCTGGGTCATTGTTGATCGATTGACCAAGTCAGCTCACTTTCTAGCCATTAGGAAGGATTGGTTAGTCGGTAAGTTAGCTAGGTTGTTTGTGGACAGGATCATCTCTCTGCATGGGGTGCCCTTGTCTATCGTGTCAAATCGGGATCCGAGGTTTACTTATAGATTATAGAGGAATTTTCAGAAGGCCTTGGGTACATAGTTAGCCTTCAGCTCGGCTTACCACCACGAAACTGATGGGCAGTCGGAGAGGACCATTTAGACCTTGGAGGATATGTTGAGGGCTTGTTGCCTCGATTGGGGAGGTTCTTGGGAGCAACATTTATCCACAATTGAGTTTGCTTGCAACAACAGTTATCATTCTAGTATTGGCATGGCGCCAAATGAGGCATTGCACATGCGGCCGTGCCGATCCCTTGTGAACTGGTCAGAGATTGGGGCAGATAGCGAGACCAGAGTTTGTACAGTAGTGTGCAGAGGTTGCCATAGTAGTGCAGTAGAGGTTGACTATAGCTCAGAGTAGGCAAAAGAGTTATGTAGATATCCATAGGAGATCGCTTGAGTTCGAGGTTGGGGACCATGTGTTGTTGGGTTCGGTCGTAACCCCGGAAAATCACAGAAGCGGAAGAACGTAAAACAAATGATTTCCCAAACCGGTTCGGGCTCCGATTGATGCAACAAAAACGATCTTAAACAAATCACACGAGATTTATCACCTTGCACATAATATGTTATCTTGTGAAAATCGATGTTGAACTCCTCGAAGCTTTGAGCCGTACAAACGTCCGGCCTTTAGAGCTTAATCTACACCAACTTACGCAGCAACGGAGTTCTTCTTCTCCAAAACCCGCACAAAACCCTCCTGCCTCAAGAAGCTGGGAAGAGTCCAACTCTTCTTTTCTTTTCTTGACGGCCAACTATGGTGAATGAGTTTCATTAGCTAGTGGGTTGAAGAGAAGAAGATGGATTTATATAAAGGATTAAAGGCGGCAGCTTGAACCGCTCATTCAACCAATCCCGTCATTTTACCGCCTCTACTAAAAGTAACTACGGTTAAATGTAAACCCGATGACATTTTATATATCAATCAATATATTATTATTAGCTCATTTATGAAATAAGACCAATAATATATATATTATATATATGTCCTTTATATTATTATATATATATACTTTTAAGCCATTTATAAATTCTTTTCCCAAAAGAATTTAATACTTTAGTATATTTTTCCGTACAATAATATTCCGTTCTGCAAGAGTTATTTGTGTGTGATCCTCTAGGCCTATTATCAATCTGATTTAAAGATCTATTAACTTCTAATCTAATTAGAAGTGAATTAAATCGGTTATTCCCAATAACCGTTTAATTAGTTCCGGATCTTTTTGATCACATTGGATCAAGCAAATCCGCGTGATCCCAGAGGATGCCGGGTTCATCTTTTCCCTGTGTGATACCTGTAAGTCTTCAGTTACCGTATTGCTATAATCCCTCGCTCATTCTATGAATCCGGTCCAATCGTGTGGTATGGTTATGTCAAACCACTAGTGATCGTGTCGTCTGACTATGACCTCCATAATAATTTCACGTTTGTTCCAAACGAACCGATACCACCCTGGCCAGGGATTTAATAGAGCGTCCATGTCATGACTCATTAACTGTCTGCGATATACCTGACAGTGAGCGATCCCTTCTTGACCATTAATGGTCTTCGCATGTATTCCGATGTGGCTAATAATTCGGTGTTTCATGACTTATGGTTAAAGTCACTTAACCAAACATTAAACTACACCAGTCCTCATGCAATACCTCATTAATGTCTCAAGTCAAAGGATCAACGATACTACTGAGACAGCTGGATCTTCAGTTGACATTAGGTATAATTAACCATCTGAAGATCCATAAGCAAATCAGTTCAGTGAACATCCTCCCAAGATGAACACCCACACATATGTGCTGGTGCCCCGCACCTATGACTGTGAGATTGGTCATCTACACATCATGCGTGCCGATTTACAAGTAATTAATGTTCCAGAGTGATTACTCTCCAATCAGGAACAATTTAAGGTATGTGTCCATATACAGTCAAACTCACATTCGAGATCCCATCTCGAAATTGACTTTACAATCACATATCTTAGGGACAACGTAAAGCAATCCACAGATTACAAGTTTACGCTCTAATTACCACTTAATTATATTGAACAAGATTGTACAACACATTGGACCTACACGGCCCATAATTGGTTTGTAGGACACCGAAAAACTAACACGTGTCTCTCCGAGTCTCACCCTCCAAGGGTGTGATGAGATTCGGAAAGCGAGGTAAGCTGAGTCCGCGATATATTGGGCCTTTTCCCATTCTTGCTCGAATTGGGGAAACGGCGTATCAACTAGCCTTGCCACCCAGTCTTGCAGGAGTGCACGATGTGTTCCATGTTTTTTTGCTGAGAAAATATGTCCAGGATCCGTATCATGTCTTGAACTTTTCAGAATTGGAGGTCGCTAAGGACTTGTCCTTTCCGAAATTTCCAGTGCGTATTGAGGATTGCAGAGAGCAGGTCCTTCGGAACAAGGTTGTTCTCCTAGTGAAGGTGATTTGGCAGCATTACTTCGAAGGCGAGGTGACTTGGGAACGAGAGGATGAGATGCGGGGGCAGTTTCCATACCTTTTCTTGTAAGTCTGCTTTTGCCTGTGCTATCTTCGCATTTGGAGCAATGATGCTAGAAGTGTGGTTATAACCTAGTCGCATCTATTGCTAGTTTCGTTGCTGTAATTTTGGAGACGAAATTCTTTTAAGGGGGGGAGAATGTAAGGACTGAGGTTTCAGATCCAGTTATCGGGTCGGTTTCGGAGTCGGATCCTCAGGTTTGGGTACCTGTGAGCTTGGTTCAGGGGGGTTCTTTATCGCGTTGAGCTTACTCGACGCGGTTTAAACAACGTCGGGTTAGGGGGACGCTTCTTTTAATGTGCCACGTGGGCCGATTTTAGGCTGCGAGAGTACGACCCCGATCGTGTCGTGTGAATGGCGTCTTGCATGGGCGGCGCTATTTCAGACGTCTGTCAGGGTACGACCCCATCCTGTCAGCTGATTGAGTCGCTCTAAGGAGACGCGGCCAAATGGGCTGGCTCGGCCGGCCTTCTTCAACCTGCAACCCGACGGCCAGCAGAGTTGCAGGAAACCCTAGGGGTTCCCCCCCCCCCCCCCCCCCGCGGCGCCGACGGCCGAGCCTCCGGCCCTACCTGGCGCCGGCCGGCGATGCCCCGGCGCCGGCGGTGCCCCCGACGCAGGCAAGGTCGCCGGAGAAGCCCCGAAAGGAGCCGGCCAAGCCCCAAAAGTCCCCCCAAAAATGGTTTTTCGCAGGGTTTTAAAACCGTTTTAGGGCTTAAATTAATGGCCCTCCAAGGGCACTTCGGTGGCGGTCTTGGTGACCGGTGGATAGTGGTGACTATCCTCTATGGATCTGGAGTCTCGGCCGGCCATCCCAATGCTTGGGAAGCCTATTGAAGCCGCCATAAACTCGACATTCTTCGTCTCACGAAGAACACGAAAAACCTCCAAAAGAATCTCGAAAAATTGAAAGAAAATAATATGATTAACTGTGTTCATCGCATCAACACGGATCCAACAATTATTCGAAGTTACAGCATGGAACAACTCATGAAAAAATTAATTTAGAGATCCGAAACGGGACGAGAAACAGTGGAACCTGGCTCTGATACCACTGTTGGGTTTTCTCGGTTTCTCCAGATCGCTCACGCAGCGGAAAACAAAATTATTTACAGCGATCCGTTCCCGTTTCAAAATCTAAAATACGATAATCGGATTATCGAAGTTCTCACCGTGTGCGGATTCGAATCCGCAACCGTTCGGTTCCGTCGGTGTAACACCGCAAGCCGCGCAAGCGCCCGGCCTCTAGCGAAGTCCACGCGATCCTCCCCGCGATGGATATCCTCGAGTTCCTCGTTCTTCGCAGCCTACGAAGCCTCCACTGGTCGCCGCAACGATCGCCGCAACGTGCGGACGATTTCCCGTCGAACGGGATTCGGAGAAGCGGCGGAGCAGATCTGGATTTGCCTGGGCGCCAGAGTAAGACAGAAACTGAGGAGGGGCGGCTAGGGTTAGCAGCAGCTTGGCCTGCTCAGCCCGTTCGCTATGTTTTATACTAACCGCGCAGTTTTTCATAAAAACCCCCGGTTTGTATAAAACCCACTTATTTATCCATCGCCGTGAGAATCATTTGCGTGTAACCCTCTAGGCCGAAGTACCAGTCCAGTTAATGGCCCAACAAGCCCAGTGACTCCTCACTGGCTTTATTAATTAATTAATAACCCTTTATTAATCAATTAATCAATCGAATTGATGTCGCACATCGAATTCGACCGGGCCTCCGATCACGTTGGGTGCCAATCAACACCGTGTGAACCCGGAAGGTATTTGGGGTTAAGTAACCCACTCTTGGAACCTTTCTGCCGACAGTTACCGCGTGGATATAATCCTTCATTCGTACAATGCTCTCGAGTCAACTCAGGGTATGGCGAGCTGTCAAACCCTAACCGGTCGACTCACTTGGATTGGATGCCGCTGATGAATATCGTAAAACTCATTTTCCGATATTATCGTCCGCCCTGGCCAGGGACTTTCGCGCATCCTTCTTACAGCATTCTCTCTCTAAGTACCGAGAGCGAATGATTCCTTATTGACACACAATTTCCTTCGACGGTATTCCGCTGTACCCAATCCTTGGCGTATTAGAATCCCGTGGCTGGAGATTCGTAAACCAAGGTCAAAGGACAGAAGTCCACCGCCAAGGTGTCCTTGGTGTCTCAGGTCCGAGGACTATCCACGCAACTGCGACAATAGAATTAAGCTAGTTGACAGTGAGGTACAATACCATCCAGCGATTCAGTCGGATCAGTTCAGTGAACTCATTCTCCAATGAGCACCTACAGATTCGCCTTAGTGTCTCAACACAAGAGACTTATGAGACCAGTCACCCTCATCATATGAGCAGGAGTAATCTGTACTAGTCTAATCGGATATCCGATGTCCTTCTAGGATATCCTCCGACTATGAACGATTAAGAATATGTGTGTTTAAGTGATCAGTCTCATTAGTATGATCTCATCATAATCTGATCACTATAGCACATATTCATGGACTTCATTATGAAACGAGAATTAATGCGATTTACACATAATGAATATTATGCCATTATATTAAAAAACGAACGAGATTTACATAGTCAGATTGGCTTGTAGGCCACCTAAACTAACATTTATATCATTTCAAAGGGTGTTATTCTATTCTTCCGACGATTAATCAAGGGTTTTCCTCTTAGGAAGATGTAATTAACGCTATTCCATTTATGGGTAACGGGATCAAATCGAAGAACTACGTAATCATCTGATTGAGTCAGGTAAAGCGCATAAAGAACAAATCTAAATCAAAAATAAAAAAATCAAGATCAAGTGCATTTTTCTAAAAAATGTACGACAATCTCTTTTGGTACGCCCGGTGGGACCTATCCTCCCTTCATCTTCTTGTCGGAAGAATAAGGATAACACCCATTCTTTGAAGTTATTGATTATCTCTTTGTTGTGTTACAGGAGACTCAATGGTATCGAAAGTTTTCTTCAGCCCTTTGGTGGTCGAGAACCATACTCGCTATGGCTACTTGACGGTACCTATGGCATTCGGGAGCTTCCCTCCCGTTATTGGTTTTCCGAATTTTCTCGGGGTGGTCTTCATGCAGCCCGATATTATTTCTGATAAACTTCAAGCGCAAGTAGTCAGCTGTTGCACTATTCACAGTCATGCTACATCATCTTCAAGACAATATCGGGGAAATATCCGAAAAGGTCAAAATCCCCAGTTCAAATCAAAGGCAGTCTCTTCACAATGGTCCAGGACCAAAAAATCAATTCTTGTTGGAAGCATGCGGATCTTTCTAGATGGCAGCAAAGTTGATACTTCCAAAGACCGACTGGTTCCAAATATCCCAGTTCAAAACTCATTCCAGGTCTTTGAAGATATGGACAGAGAAAGAATGAAAAAAGAAAGAAAAGAAAAAGGAAAAGCTAAAATGTCTGAAAAGCATGAAAGAAATCCCAAACCAGCTTATTGTCATGGGGCAAAATATTATCAAGAGCCACCAGCAAAACAAATCTGGGTGCCCAAACATCAAGAAGATCAATATGCACAAGAAAAATCAAAGCCAGTCTTTTAGTCACAAAGACGACAAATATGGAAATTAATTCAAAGGCAGATACCTCATAGTCAGTTGACAAAGAGAAAGAGATCAAGTGAAAAATATGAAAATCATAAGCCAAAGAAATCTTCAGAGTCATCTGTATTCCAAAGGCTGCAACCAAAACCTCCTTCTGCAAGGAGCTCAACAGAATTCACCCGAGGAAGCCTGATGATTTATTCATGTCATACTATCAGCAAGTATGGGGCACTCCCTGAAGATCCAGAAGAAATCAGAGACCTAGCCTCAAGGCCAGGTCTAGTTACTCGAAGAATGCAAGCGGCAGCCTAGTTGCCCAAAATTTTCCTACTCTTTTAGAAAACATTGATGAGGAAGCAGAGCTATCTGCAAATGTCATTGAAGCATCAAGAGAAGCTCTTTCCGCACTTGCAGAGTAGCAACTCCCACAGCAAATCAATCAACAAAAAAAAAAGCAAAACTAAGCATAACTTAGCTACTATTGCAAGAAATTGAGTTGTTGAAAAAGCAATTGAAAGAAAAAGATGCCCAAATACAAGGGGCACGATGGGCTAGTAAAGAAGGAGGTGCTTCAACTTCCTCTTATCCTCGGGTGGCTAACCCTCCAGTCCCACCTCTTCCGTCTCAAAATCTTCTAAATACATCCATGCAGTCATCCCGGCCTGTGCCTATGAATGAAACACCTGCATATATTCAATTGTCCAATAGTCAAGCTGCTCCTGCAACAGTAATGCAAAACAACATAATCTCAAATTTGCCATTTCAAGCTTCCCAAGTTCAGGGAGTTAATTTCTTCCTAAATCCAACAGATCCTGCTGTGGCTCAAAGGCTAATGCTTAAGCAACTCATTGATATGAAGCTGGCAGAAAGAGTGGAAGGTACCTCCACTGTATATGATGTGTATAAAGTACCATATCTAGTGCACCATGCTATGAAAAGGCTTCCGCTGGGAATGACCAAAGTGTTCAAGTTTGAAAAATTCAATGGCCAAAGAAATCCAAAAGAACACTTGCCATATTATAATGGTGCAATGGGAGACCTAGCCACCGATGAATCTTATATGTTGAAATTTTTCGGGTCTTCATTAACTGGACTCGCATTTGAATGGTATTCTTCTCTTCGGCCTGGTTCTATTGCAGGGTGGGCCGACCTTCAGAAGCAATTTCAAGACAGATTTTATCTGGGGGAAAGAGAAATCACTTTGGCAGAGCTATATACTGTTAAACAAGAAAACAATGAAAATGCTTCCAAGTTCATTGCTAGGTAGAGAAATCTTAGCATGAAATGCAAAAGACCACCATGTCAAGAAGATGCAATGGTGATATGCAAAAGCAATCTGGAAAATGAAGTCCTTGAAAGGCTAGTAGCCATTGAAATCAAGTCTTTTGACAAATTAAACATTGTGGTATCGAAAGCTGAAAATTTTATGAGCCGATCCAGAAGTGAACCAAGTAACAGCAAAGAAAAATTTGATAGAAGAAATGCTCCGTGTGAGTCAAATACAGTAGATTTATCTACGTTCATCACGGAGCAACAAAAGAAAGGTCCAGCCTTATCTTCTCTCAGAGACAAAATGAACAGGCCATACAGCTTCCCCAAAGACAAAACTTGTGTTCTATTTGAATGGGCACGAAAATATAATCAGATTGTGTTACCACAGTCGAAAAGGCCAGAAGATGCCAAAAGATCTAATGATCCAAATTATTGTACATATCACCAAATTATGGGACATCCTATTCAAGAATGCTATGTGTTCAAAGATGCAGTTGAAAAATTAATTCAGAAAGGTGTCTTAAAGATGGGAGATCATCTTGTCGATCCTCTGCAGCCTCATGCCTGGACAAAAGAAAATGTGGCATCCGTAAATGTACATCATATGGTTCCTATTAACCAGTCATTAAGTTTAGAAACTGTAGAAAGAAGCACACAAGCCACTTATGAGCAACTGGTACTTCAACCACTCCATATATCTCAGTGGCAAATAGTAAAAAAGAAGCCAAAATCTCATATCAAGTGAAAATCATCAAAAGTATATATTCATAGAAGTATCCCATGACAGCCGACATATGTTCAACCCGTCCCTCCATCAAATTTGGATAATATGATATCCGATATGTCCAAAATGGCTCTATCTGCGCTAGTTAAAGCTGAAACTTCTAGCAAGGAACAATGTATGTTCTCCCTTCAGCAGGAGACATCCCAATCAAGCTCAAGTTACCATGCTCCAGCAAGCAGTATATGGAAATGGGTAGATCCTCATACTGTAAGGAGGGTTACCAATAGAAGAAGTAAAAGAGAAACACCAATACCAAATCTATCTAAAGGTAAAGATCCGCTGTCAAAATTGCAGAAGTTAATAGACAACCTGGATGAATATGAACAACCTCAAAGGAAGCCAACAAAGCTGAAGCATTATATACTATGGGAGAAACTCTAAAATATGACAATAAAGCAAATACATGAAGAAGCCCAATTATGGGAACATGAAGTCAAAAAGCCAAAGACTGATGATAGTCAAGAAAATGAGAAAGAAGAGCAGGAAGGCACTTGCACTGTCATGCCTTGCAGCACAATCTCAACAATAAATGAAAGCGAAGATGATGAGGAGGAAGAAATCTTCCTTGCTCCAAAAATGGAAGTGATGGAAAGCTCCACATCAACTCCAAATGAACAACATGTCACCCACTCTGGCAAAAAGTGGGGACGAAAGCCTCCATTGGCTACTGATAAATGGTTAAATTGATCATTTAAGGGCAATCATGCGCATCATACTCGAGTTTTCATTCGCAAAATAGCATGAAATGATAGATAATTTCGTACCAATTCCAACGGTACCAATTTCGTCAAATTCCGACTTAAAACATCGTCATTTCATATGATTATTGGAGTATAGCGCGTTTGCGGTTTTTCGACAAAACCGAGATGAAATAATAAATAAATGTGACGACTTTTATGAAAATATGCTAATTTGAATTTATTTTATATGAACAGGGCATGAAAGAAGCTGTGGGGTAATGGTTAAGTTTCTGCGGGCTTGTGGGAGGTCTGGGGTTCAAATCTCATAAGAATCGCCCATCTTTTTGGAACAATAAAAGATGTTGGGGCAAACTGGTCATATTAGGGTTACCCTAACCCTTTACCCAAGAAACCCTAATTTAAGGGACCAGCCGCCTTCCTTTCCTCCACTTTCCTTAGATAAAAATAAAAACTTTCCTTCTCGTTTCTTTAAAAAGACCCCCCTCTTCTCTCTCCGGGGTACTCTTTTTCTCTCTCTGTCTCTCCCGCAGACCCTCTCTCTCCACCTTTTCCTCTCTGTCTCTGTCTCTCTCCCGTATTTCTCTGTCTCTGTCTCTCTCTCGTATTTCTCCTCCTCTCTCTGTCTCTCTCCCGTATTTCTCCTCCTCTCTCTGTCTCTCTCCCGTAGACTCTCCCTCTCTCTCCATCTTTTCCTCTCTCTCTCTCAGGCTGTCTGCTGCCCTTGGGTTCCGCACGTCAACGTGTCGCCCGGAGCGCCTTGCCCGCCGTCGTGCTTGGACCCGCATCGCCATGTGTCGCCCCTACGTGTTTCGCAGGGGACGACATCGTCATCCGCGCCGAGCTTCACCAGCTCGCGCCGCCGTTGAGGATCCACGTGGCAGAAGCGCCGTGTTCGCGCCGCCTTGCATCAGCGCCCGTACCTGCTCGTCAACGCCGGCCACCTAATTTCCCGCTCGGGGCGCACGACAACAACGCTGGTCCTCGGGTGCACTGCGCCATCGTCCGGCTTGCCTGCAGTGCCCTGCTGCACCTGCCGCGCTTCGGTGCAGTACACCGCGCCTCCACCTGCTGCCACCGAGGCCCTGTAGCTGCAGTCTCAGTTTTTTTTTAGTTATTAGATAATGAGTGTTTAGGTGTGTTTATTTCTTAAAGATATTTAAACTCAAAAGTTTGTAATTCTATATCATATTTTTAGGTGTTTAACAACGTTATCTTGAATTTTTGGTTACGAATTATTGGTGTTTTAGTGTAGATTTTCTTTAGATTAGGCATTTAATTAATGAATGATATTTAGGCCTTTTAATTAATTGATTTCACATATTTTGTTAGCCACCTAATTCTAAATTTCTTAGTTTTATTTGAAATCAAATACTTCATATCTTCTAATTTTCAATACAAATTCAAGATTTTCAAAGCTAAAATTTTATCTCCCTGTGGATCCGACCTGATCTCACCACTTACTACTTTCAAATAATGATGCGTGAGAATTGGAAATTAAAGTTGATGTTCGTGCATGTTTAACGACACATGATATCAAACGATCAGTTACCACTCAAAAAATCATCCAGTTGCAGGGAGAGATACAATATGTCATCCCAGAACCAGAATTCAGAGGAATGGAATCCAAGTCTTTGTAAAAAAGAAATATTCAAATCCCGCCTCCGCTCGGGCTATATCCAGAAAATTTTGATCAAGAAAATGGGGTGTTACCCTCTCTATACGAATTCATGACAGTTCAAAAGTCTGCAAAGAAAGGTAAACAAATCCAGCAGCAGCCATCTGAAGAATAAGATCCTCAGGTTGCCTCTCTAGAAGTTCATGACAATGAAAAAGCTTAAAAGAAAGTCATCGGCTTACTAAAAAGGTTGCCATCTAAATTTACTGTGTGGGAAGTTTTGTCACTCAGTGAGGAATTGCGGAGTGCTCTCATCGCAGCTTTAAAAACTCCTCAAATTTATGAGGCCCATGCAGTAGAAATTCAAGAAATATCCTATGAATCATTCATGGCTTTCATCACCTTCACTGAAGATGATATGTTGCTACCTACAAATGACCACAACAGGCCACTCTACATGAGGGGAAAGATAAATGGACAATCTGTCAATAGAATTCTGGTTGATCAAGGCTCTGCTGTCAACATCATGCCTCTCACAACTTTCCAAAAATTTCATTTTCATATGCACCTAAGAAGAGTGCAAGATTTCAAAATAGTTGGATTCAACCAGAAGTTAGAAACACCAATTGGGGCAGCTGAATTTGAAATGGTCGTCGGTGACTTTCACTTCACAGTCCTCTTCCATATCATAAATTATGATACCACATACAAAGCTTTACTTGGGCGGCCATGGATACATCAATATTTTGTGGTGCCCTCCTCATTGTATAAATGCATCAAATTCCCCTGGGAAGGACAAATACAACGGGTCTTCGCTGATCTCGAACCTTTCGAAGTTCATGAGTGCCATCTTATGGATGCCAACCTCTATATACCTCCGCCCCTGGAGAAAAAAGAAGATAAAGAAATAGAAAAGCCTGATACCAGTCGGAGCAAGGAATGGTTTCCTCCTCCACCAAATATCGGCTCTCTCAGTCCTGAAGACAAAGAAGCTACAATTCTGAAGAGTTGGTACTTAGGATTTGCATGGCGTAGACCCTTCCAGCCTATTGCCACCCTACATAGTGGTTAAGATCCTTACGATCTTTGCCACCCCAATAAAGGCCCAGACCCTTACGGTTTGTGCCACTTTCAATAAACAAGTGATTGAGGTATTCATTACCCCTCTCACTCTGTCCTTCCTTTTTAAGCTTCAATAATCTCTATAACATTGTTACTTATGGAAGCCAATAAACATTGTTAAGTCATTTTTATTCAAAATCTTTTCCTTTCAGCTTTGCAACTACCATGGATGTATACTTCACTCTACTTCATTTACAACAAAGGGAGAGAGAGGGATAAAAGAAAAATGAGAGAAAAATCAAAAGGGGCTTCAAAATAGAGATGCCTCGTCGGACTTGATCGTATCTTCTGCGGTCAAGGGAAACAAGGGCTATATACTCGGCTGTGGTGAAAACCCGAAAGGGCGCTATCGGCAAAATCGGGAACCCCGCCATGTGAAAACCTGAAAAGGGCGCACGGGCAAAAGTGAGAGGGGGCCTACTCTGGTGAAAATCTAAAAGGGCACTTGGGTCGGTAAAGCAAATAAAAAAAAAGGAAATTCAAATATGCCATTCATTGAAAGGGGGATATGATACAAAGTTCTCTATATATATGCCAAAAGTTTACAAAAAATGATTTCCATCCCAGTCTACATGGAAAAGCAAAAAGAAAATACCCTTCCCATTACAAAGTTTAGTTATAAACAATATCACGGATCCTCAAGTAACATCGACAACAGTGGAAGTCCTTCTCCAACTTGAGTATGTAACTCAGAAAGAGCTTCCTCTTCAGTCTGCAGCTTGGAACCTTCACTGGATAATGATTCAAGAAGACCTTGAGAAACCAAAAGATCATCTTGACGTCTGTGTAAACTGTGCCTTAAAGTTTCCAGTTCGGCTTTCGCAGCAACAAGTTCATTATCTAAGCGCTGAATATTTTCCACTAACAAGCCTTCTTTCTATTCAAAGCCAGCTATTTCTGCTTGTTGTTGTGAAATTTGAAGAGAAACAGGCTGCATCTGCAAGTTATATTCATGCCGCTGAAGAGACAAGGCTTGACGTCGATCTTGTATAAATTATTGAATATATTCTTGACGCTTAAAAAATTTCAAAGCAATGGAAGCAATAGGAAGCCACTCATCTAAAGAAGCTCCTGCTAGATGAATCCATGTAGTCATGCTCTCAATTTGCTGGTAAAGAAGATCATATGATGAACTGGGCTGTCGGCATATAATTTGTCGTAGAAGCTTGATATTGGCGCCAAGGACATCAGTACCCTGTATGCCTGAACTAGCAGGAATGGAAGAAATAGCAATATGCACAGATTCATCCACTGAAGTCCAATCCATGACCGTTTGACGGGAAAAAGCATACACTGAACTGGAGGAAGGTTCGGTAATAGAAGGGTTAGATGTGACAGCTACAATGCTTAATATGGCTGGGGGCAGGTCACTTTCTATAAATTTAGCTACGGGAAGAGCAATTATGAAGGCGGAGGGTCCGGCTAAAGTAATTGGCTCAGGAGAAATCTGTACAAGGGATGATGTGCATATATGAGTCACGATATCAATAAGCCGAAGAATATGTTCAGCAGAGTTTAATCTACAGGGGACATGACGGGATACTATCACCTGTTGACTCGGTGAACTTGTTCCCGAGTCAACCCCGTCATGTTCTGAAGTAGCTGCAATATCCGCAAGTTCAGGAGCTGAAAGTTCCACAGTCCTGATAGCCGGGAAAGTAATGACCTCCGTCGAAGTTATAATAGTTAGAACCATTGATGTTTCCTCTGGTTCCTCACCCTCAGCAAAAATAACTTCTACCTCTTCAAAAGAAGAAACTGGCATAGAGGCCGATATTTCAAAATCCATGTCCCCTTCAATCGGGACATGAGGAATCTCTATCCTTTCCGCGTGAACCGGGGATGCCTGATACTCAAAATATATACAAATCAAGTTTAAATGATGGGAAAAACAGAAAAGATGTGATAAAGAGAAATTACCATAGCAGGCTGCACTGTTTCAACATGATGAGTCTCTGATATCAAGCCCTCAATTGCTTCAAAACCTATATGGTCAAAGTCAAAAATTCAGTAGTGAAATAAAATCATTATTGCTGTAAGCCTCAGAAGGGTTACCTTGATCCCTCGGCGGCGACCAAATAGTTGTCTTTGGCAAAGCTTCACTACTAATGTGTTCAGTAGTATGGGAAGAAATAGAAGGTGAAGGAGGAATGCCGCTTATTTCTTCCACACTGGAAGAAGTATCATCAGCTTCTTCTTTCCTCGCCTGAGCCAATAATCTCGAAGATTGACATTTGGGCAATATAATATTCTCAGGGGGAACATGTTCCTTAGGCCCCTTGCGAAATATTTTCGCAACCTACTTAACCCTCCCTGTAAAGGAAACAAAAGGAACTGTTCATCATCAATGTCAAAATTCTGAAAGGCATAAATCAAAAGCATAGTGCATACCACCCTTGGCTGGGGATGGAGAAACCAGGGAACTCGCCCGCTTGGCAGTTTTTGCTATGAAAGCTTCAAATTCAGCAAGCACTGGAAAGTTGATAGGAGGAAGAGGTTCAGGGGCAGGTTCTTGTCTCTTCTTTGTACGCGCCTCTTTGGCAGCGGCAACCGCCCTCCCTATAGCACTGACCTCCACAGGGGATGCAAGGGTTGATATTTTAGAAGATACAGGAGGAAAGAAAGATGGTTGCTTTGCAATAGCCACTGCCCTCCGATGCTGTTGAGTCAGATATTTGGCCGTAGGCACTACAGAAATATGCAAAAGAAGAAATCAATTTATATTAGCAGAGAAAAGGCACAAAGCTCAAAAGAATTCAAGCACAAATATATATACTTACAGCAATCGTCTTCATAACAGTTTGATAAAGGCCAGTATTCATATATGGAAGACTTATCTCTAAGCGAAGCCTCCTTCACAATATATATAACATTATTCATCGTCTTCGCCTGAGAAGCTAGGCTACTGAGATCATAATGCTTTTTTTCGCTCAAGCAAATGCCCAAGCGTAAAGCATCAAGTCCCCACCCATCTATATGATCCCAAGAAGCGGGTAGTTTTGCATCCAACATGCCCTGCACAGTAGAGTCTTGGGATACACCACAATATTTCAAAAGGGCAAGTAGCCAGCTGGTGCCCTTGTAAAAATCAGGTTTCTCTTCTTTATGCGGGACATAAAATCTCTGAATATCTGAGAGGCCCCTGGGAACTTGCTAAGAATCTCTACCACTGATATCTTCCTCTTTCAGGAAATCGATATCGGGACAATCTTCAAAGGTCACATAAATATTAAATTGCTTCAAGAAAGCCCCCTTTAGCTCTTCGGTATCCAGCCTTGTCAACTCTGGATCAATCGAGGGTAAAGAATCTCTGTGACGAGCCTTATAAGCTGCTCGTCTCTCTGCATATTTAGCAGCATTCTTGTCGTCTAAGAAGTGTAGATAATGGAACTCTATATCAAAAGGAATTTCCCACTGGGTCTCCAAGATTTTCTTCTCAGCATTGGGTCCTCTCCTGGCTATAGATATTGGTGCGCATTCGCCACCATCTAACATATTCACATGTTACGCGAGAAGCATGAGCAGCAAAAGGAATTATGAAAGAAGCATTTTCAAATTGGTGGAAATAATCCCACCATTCACGGGCACTCTGCAGTCCGTTGGAGCCCAAAGATGGCGGTCAGGAAGCTGAAATATGTGATCACAAGAAGGAATGCATTGATCATATCCAAAATTCCGGCCGAAACGGAAAGGATAATAGGGTTCTAAATGAAATACATATCCTTTCCGGTATGTTAGAATTGGGTGGCCTCAAAGCCAATCATTGTACATTCTAGTTCAGATTATTAATAAAGGCAATCATTTCTTCATTTAATAGTTCTCGCAATTAACTATCGTAATGAAGGTCCATAGACAAATGTATGGGATATTGAATCATGATGAGATCATGATAGTGAGATCAATATCCTAAGGCAATTGTCTTAAATAGTTCTCGATCATAGGATATTTGAGATGGACATTAAATATCCGATAAGATCGACATAAGTTATGTCTGCTCATATGATGAGGGTGAATGATCTCACATTCACTCGTGTGGTGACACTAATACAAACAAGTGGGTTCTCATTAGAGAATGAGTTCACTGAACATACCCAAATAAGAATTCCTGGATGGTAATTATACCTATTAGTCAAACAGGGAATTCAATCGTTGCAGTAGCACAGTTGGTCTTTTGACCTGAGTCACCAATGATACCTTGTTTGTGGACTATTGTATCTTGATTCTCTGACTCGTGGACTTTAACCATTAAGTCCACCATAATCGGTCTTTCAGATACAGTGGAAAGCTTGCGAAGATAATTGAGTGAACAACAAGGGATCACTCACTCTTGGTATAAGACTGGAGAGAGAATGTCCCATGGATGTGTACACAGAAATCCCTGGCCAAGGTCAAATGAAAGAGATGTCTTTCTAGATATTAACTGTGTACTGGAATCCATCTGGATAATGCGATAGAGGGTTTGACTATAAAACCATATCCTTGCGTTATCGGGACATTGCATGAGTGAAGGATTATATCTGTGCGGTATCGGCAGACGGAAAGGTTCAATTGAAGGGAACAATATCCCTTATATCTTCTAGGATCATGAGGTAGTGTTTGGTGCTGTTCATGATCAGAAGGCCAAGTGAATTAATCATCGGATGATAATTTACTTGTTTATTAAATTAATCATTTAACATATGATGTTTAAATGTTAATTAATAAATATTAAACTCAAGAAACAGTTCTAAGTTTAATGGGCCTGCAACCGGACTGATATATGGGCCTAGAGGGTCACACACATAAGAGTTCTCGTCAGACGGTGAGAGATGTTAAATTTCATACTTATCTGGGTTTTTGTGAAAAGCTGCAGGATAAACATAAAGATTTAATGGAGAATTATCCAAGGCCAAACTCTTGGATAATCATGAGGATTAACTCTTGTGCTTATCCTTATTTCTATATAAGGAGGGCCAAGGGGGAGTGGTAAAAAGTGAGTTGGACGAATTTTTACCCGAGATTCTCTCTCTCCTCTCTTTCTCTCCTTCTCTCTCTCTTGGAGTGGATCTGTCTCTCTTCGCGCATGGTGGATTTGAGATCTGGTCGGAGCACTCAAGTCGAGGAGGAAATCGCATATGCTGCGGGAACTCGTGTGGATACCTCTAGAGATCGTGCGCGTGCGCGATTACCGAGTCGGCATCATCCACGGGAGATTCGAAACCCCGCAAAGGTGAAGAACTGTTCTTCCCGCTTAGATTTTAATGTCCGTTTTACGACCCCAGCAACCGATACAATGGAATCATTTTTATTTCCGTTGCGTTCATGGCGATTCCTTACAGTGGTATCAGAGCCAGGTTCGCTGGTTCGGTTGTAAAACGGCACCGTTATGCGTGTTTTTCTCGTGATGCGTGAAGAACCCGTATTGTATTTGTTCTTGTGTTTAATCCGATTAAAAATGACAGATTAGTGTTCATATGATGATCACAATCAATTTGATTATTTTTCTGTAATTTTTCGGATTTTATTTGGGTTTTTCGGAGTTCTTCATGTGATGATGAACTGGGGTACTTCGACGGCTTCGTACGTGCATCCCAAGTGTTGGGATGGCGTCGCGGATGTCCAGATCTCTTGGTGATAGTCACCTCTACGGATTGGGCATGAAGATCGGGGCCGGAGTGCCCTTGGAGGTCCTCGAAATCGAGCCCAAAGTCGGATTTATAACCCTGAAAAATCAGATTTTGGAGGGGTTTTGGGCTTAATTTTTCACCTCACCGGAGGCCGCCGGCGGCCCTGCCTGCGCCGGGCACGACGCCGGCGCCGGGGGCACCGCTGGCCGGGGCTGCCGCCGCCGGGGGGGGGGGGGGGGGGGGGGCTGGCCGCCGGCGCCACCGCCCTGCAACCGCCGTCGGGTGTTAGGGTTTGCAGGTTTAGAGGGGCCGGTCGAATCGGAGGAGATAGCGTCGGACCGCCCGGTCCCGATCCGGTCGGACCGGGCGGGGGCCGGGCCGGGCCCTGGCCGAGCCAGGGTGCGACCCTGGCTGAGCCAGGGTTCGACCCTGGCCGAGCCAGGGCTCGGGTCTGGCTGGGCCAGACCCCCTGGCCGAGCCAGGGCCCTGGGCCCGGACCGTTTGGGCCCTAATGGGTTGGGCCCATTTTATATTTTATTAAAAACTGTTTTTAATATCTATTTAACCCCATTAAACCCATTATTAGCCCATTAAAGCCCAATTAAACCTGTTTTAAAATTATTTTAAAATAGAATAATTATAGGAATAATTAATAAATGTTATTAATTATTTTTTTATGATTATTAACAGCTTATTAAAGTGTTTAATAACTGTTAGTCAATTAAATGGCTTAATAATTAATGTGTGTTAGTTAATTATTTAAAATTATTTTAGATAATTAATTTTCATGTTAAATTAATTAGTTTAAAATTGTTTTAAACTGATTTCATACATAACTTGATTACTTTTACTGTTCAAATTGTTTGAATTAGTATTTAGATTAACTGAATAGTTTAGTTAGTTATTTTGTCAATAATGTTTTGAATATTATTGATTATGCTGAAATAAATGTTATTTCGAAAACTAATTGGTATTATAATTTTATATTTATAAAATTTAATACCAAACTGCAATTATGTGATGATTGTGATGCATGTGATGTGTTTTATGGTGGGATGATCATGGACTTAGTATTTTCATGTGATGAATGATGTGGATGAATGCAATGCTTATTTCATTTGGGATTTTAAATAGGACCTGCGTGTCCTCCTCTCTCTTAATCCAAGTGTACTTTCTACCTTCCTATAAGATTGTACTCCCTTTGATAAGACCAAGGTTTCTAATTGTTTAAATGTAGATTTGTGGACCTGTGAGTCTTGAATTTCATATTTAAATGTATTGGATTAAGCTAAGAGGACGGGATCTTCTGAAGACACCTATGGAGGAAGGACTCGCATCAAATGGAACCAGTGTTGCTATTTTCACATTAGGATCCTATTATGGATCATCGTTTGGCTCCGATGATTCCATAGTAGCTTTAGCAGTCCATGATCATCCCCATTTAATTTTTCTGCATATATGTGATATTTGTGGACTATGCTATCATATATATATTTCTATTAAGTATATTGATACTTCAAATTGAAATACTATTGATAGCACGATTTTTATAAATCAAAATCAAAAACCCTCTTTTAAAATTTAAGTTGTAAACGTGAGATATTCAGAATAATCTACGTAACCCACCATCATTATAGATCTTAGGATAATTCTTATCTCAAACGGATTTGTTGTGCTACCACAAGGTCCATTTGATTTAGAAATTAAACTAGATCTACGACATGTGATGTCATTAAGATGAATGGACAAATAGTGTAGTTTTGTTGTGCTACCACAAGGATTACACTATGAATTCATGTCATCTAAATAATGATGGATAAACTTAACTGAATCATTTGATTTGTTGTGCTACCACAAGGTCATTCTGATTCAGGGATTAAATCGATCGGATATTGCAAAACGTTGCAACTGTCAAGAGTGCCTAAGGGACTTGATGTGATTTGGTGTGCTACCACAAGGTCACATGCATGTTACCCGAAGGATTCTGATCCCCACTAGGAGGTCACCAGAATCTCCCGTTCTGTATCTTAGAGGGTCATACAGGTCGCCGAAAAATAGTGGGAGCATAAATCTAGATTAAAAGTCCTAAATGTGATTTTAAGAACTATCTGCTCATTTTATATATTTCCATGTAGGTCGCTATGTCGTCACCTAACCCCCTCCGTTGCATACTTGAGGCAAACAAACTCACGGGACCAAATTACATTGACTGGTTACGTAACCTGAAGATTGTCCTAAGGTGTGAAAAGCTAGCCTATGTCTTGGATCAACCAGATCCAGTGCAACCCGGTGATATTGCTAATGAAGATGAATTAATGATGTATGAAAATTGGAAGGAGGACTCTGTCAAGGTCCAGTGTTATATGCTTGGTTCAATGAACAATGAACTGTAGCGACAGCATAATAACATGGAACCTAAGACCATTCTGAATCACCTACAAGAGTTGTTTAGTGAACAATCCAGAACAGAAAAATATGAGATATCTAAGAAATTGTTCATGACCAGAATGAGCGAGGGCACATCTGTGCAAACTCATGTGCTCAAGATGATATAATGGATTGAGAGGCTTGCTGTGCTTGGCTTTGTTATGAACAATGACCTAAGCATCGACTTAATCCTACAATCTCTTCCAGATTCATTTTCACAATTCATTATCAACTTCAATATGAACAAAATTGAAGTTTCACTGGCTGAGCTGCTCAACATGTTGAAGACAGCAGAAGGCACTATCCAGAAATACAAGCCAAATGTAATGCTTGTTGGTAAGACCAACAAGAAAAGGAAAGCTGGACAGACCTTTAAGAAAGGTAAGCCTAAGAAGCCAATGAAAAGCAAACCGGTGGTTCAAAAGGACAAAGCTAAAGTCGATGATAAAGGTCAGTGTTTCCACTGCCATAAAGAAGGTCATTGGAAGAGAAACTGCAAGATTTATCTTGCAGAAAAAGTAAAGGAGAAGCTTGGTGAAGCTTCAGGTATTCTCATGATCGATCTTAACTTGTCTTATAGAGAATCAACATCCTGGGTATTAGATACTGGATGTGTTTCTCATATCTGCAATAACTTGAAGGTGTTAACAAGTAAAAGAAGATTGAACCGTGGAGACATGGATCTGAGGCTCGGGAATGGAGCAAAAGTTGCTGCGTTAGCTGTGGGGACAGCAAGACTTCAGATGCCATCAGGAGACTCTTTGGAACTGATAGATTGTTATTATGTTCCAACTATTATTAGGAATATCATATCTATTTCATGTTTAGATAGACAAGGATATTCTATGAAGCTAGAGAATAAAGGTTGTTCAATTTATCAAGGAGACAAATTGTTTGCTTCCGGGTATTTATTGAATGGATCATATTTACTTGATATTTCATATGATATTTGTCTGGTAAATAATTCTCTTGAACGCTTAGATAAGGATGTGAATAAATCGTACCTATGGCATTGTAGGCTAGGTCATATAAATGAGAACAGGATCATAAGGTTGCAAAAGAATGGATATCTTGATCCATTTGATTATGAATCATTTGCAACCTGTGAAGCTTGTCTCATGGGAAAGATGACCAAAGCTCCATTCTCAGGACATGGAGAAAGAGCTAAGGACTTATTGGAACTAATACATAGTGATGTATGTGGTCCAATGTCCACTCATGCTATGGGTGGCTACTCATACTTTGTTTCATTTGCAGATGATTTCTCAAGATATGGCTACATATATTTAATGAAATATAAGTCAGAAGTCTTTGAGAAATTTAAAGAGTTTAAAAACGAAGTTGAGAACCAGACTGGAAAGAGTATCAAAACTCTTCGATCAGATCGAGGGGGTGAATACTTAAGTACATAATTCACAGAATATCTAAAGAATAATGGTATTTTGTCTCAGTGGACTCATCCCTATACACCTCAGTTAAATGGTGTATCGGAAAGTAGAAATCGTACTCTATAAGAAATGGTACGATCCATGATGAGTTATGCCAAACTTCCAATCTCTTTATGGGGATATGCACTGTTGACTGCTGCATATCTGTTGAACAAAGTTTCCAGTAAGTCAGTATCTTCCACTCCATATGAGATATGGAAAGGAAAGAAACCAGACTTTAAGCTTGTTAGAGTCTGGGGTTGTCCTGCACATGTCAAAAGACATGATCCAGACAAACTGGATTCCATGACAGAGAAATGTAGATTTGTGGGATATCCAAAAGAGACTTTTGGATATTACTTCTATCAGCCCAACGATCAAAGGGTGTTTGTCACAAAAAGAGTTGTCTTCTTAGAGAAAGAATATCTTTCAAAAGAAGACAGTGGGAGCAAGATAGAATTGGAAGAAATTCTAGACTCACAAATCAACACTGGTTCATCTACTGAACCATTGACTCAAGAACTTGTTCAAGATGATACACAAAAGGTTCGCAGATCAGGTAGAGTGCCTAAGCAGCCTGAAAGATATGTTGGACATATCGATGATGGCAAGCCAAAAGTGCACTTAAATGAGGATGATGATCCTCAAACCTACCTAGAAGCCATAAATAGTCATGAATCAGAAAAATGGCAAGAGACAATGGATTCTGAAATTCAGTCCATGTATGCCAACCAAGTTTGGAACTTGGTTGATCTGCCAGAAGGTATGGTATCTATTGGCAGTAAATGGATCTTTAAAAGAAAGATCGGAGCAGATGGACAGATTGACACATACAAGGCAAGGCTGGTAGCGAAAGGATATCGTCAAAGGCAAGGCATTGACCATGACGAAACCTTTTCTCCAGTTGCCATGATTAAGTCAATCAGAATACTTCTTGCAGTCGCTGCATTCTATGATTATGAAATATGGCAAATGGATGTGAAAACAGCATTCCTTAACGGGAACCTTCAAGAAGAGGTGTATATGATACAACCTGAAGGATTTACTTCCAAAGAGCATTCAAGCAAGGTATGCAAGCTGCAAAGATCCATCTATGGATTAAAGCAGGCATCCCAAACTTGGAACTTAAGATTTGATGAAGCAATCAAATCTTATGACTTCATTAAGAATGAAGATGAACCTTGTGTATACAAAAAGGCTAGTGGGAGCGCAGTTACCTTTTTGGTACTTTACGTTAATGACATTCTACTAATTGGGAATGATGTATGAATGTTATCATCGGTAAAGACTTGGTTATCCAAAAACTTCTGCATAAAAGATTTGGGAGAAGCATCCTATATTCTGGGAATAAAGATCTATAGAGATAGGTCCAAAAGGATGCTTGGCTTGTCCCAATCTATGTACATAAATACCATAGTCAAAAGGTTTGGCATGGAAAATTCCAAGAGAGGCCTCGTTCCTATGAGGCATGGAATTTATCTCTCTAAAGAAATGTCTCCCAAGACACCTGAAGAGAGAGCATACATGGATAGAGTTCCTTATGTCTCGGCAATAGGATCTATCATGTATGCAATGCTATGTACTAGGCTTGATGTGGCACACCCACTAAGTGTCACCAGTAGATATCAGGCTGATCCAGGTGAGGAACACTGGAAGGCGGTGAAATGTATCATTAGATACTTGAGAAGGACTAAGGATCTATTTCTCGTTTATGGAGGAAACGACTTGGAACTTCGAGGATTTACTGACTCGAGTTTCCAGTCGGATATGGATGACAGCAAATCCATGTCTGGATTTGTGTTCATGTTAAATGGAGGTGCAGTAAGTTGGAAGAGTTCCAAACAGGAAAAAACTGCAGATTCGACGACCGAAGCAGAATACATTGCTGCAGCTGAAGCGGCCAAGGAGGCGGTTTGGATGAAGAAGTTCATATCGGCGCTTGGAGTCGTTCCAAGCATTTCAGATCATGTTCCATTATTGTGTGACAACAATGGGGCAATAGCTCAAGCGAAGGAGCCCAGATCACATCAGAAGTCAAAGCACATTCTGAGACGATTTCATCTGATTCGTGAGATCATCGCCCGAGGAGATATAGTAGTTGAGAAAGTCTCATCTGAAGATAATGTAGCAGATCCCTTGACTAAGCCATTGTCTCAAAACAATTTAGAACGTCACCTTAAGTCTATGGGACTTAGACACATGGGTGATTGGCTATAGTCCAAGTGGGAGAATGTTAGAATTGGATGGCCCCAACGCCAATCATTATACATTCTAGTTTAATATTATTAATAAAGGCAATTATTTCTTCATTTAATAGTTCTCGCAATTAACTATCGTAATGAAGGTCCCTAGACAAATGTATGGGATATTGAATCATGATGAGATCATGATAGTGAGATCAATATCCTAAGGCAATTGTCTTAAATAGTTCTCGATTATAGGATATTTGAGATGGACATTAAATATCCGATAAGATCGACACAAGTTATGTCTGCTCATATGATGAGGGTGAATGATCTCACATTCACTCGTGTGGTGACACTAAGACAAACAAGTGGGTGCTCATTAGAGAATGAGTTCACTGAACATACCCAAATAAGAATTCCTGGATGGTAATTATACCTATTAGTCAACCAGGGAATTCAATCGTTGCAGTAGCACAGTTGGTCCTTTGACCTGAGTCACCAATGATACCTTGTTTGTGGACCATTGTATCTTGATTCTCTGACTTGTGGACTTTAACCATTAAGTCCACCATAATCGGTCTTTCAGATATAGTGGAAAGCTTGCGAAGGTAATTGAGTGAACAACAAGGGATCACTCACTCTTGGTATAAGACTGGAGAGAGAATGTCCCATAGATGTGTACACAGAAATCCCTGGCCAGGGTCAAATGAAAGAGATGTCTTTCTAGATATTAACTGTGTGCTGGAATCCATCTGGATAATGCGATAGAGGGTTTGACTATAAAACCATACCCTTGCGTTATCGGGACATTGCATGAGTGAAGGATTATATCTGTGCGGTATCGGCAGACGGAAAGGTTCAATTGAAGGGAACAATATCCCTTATATCTTCTAGGATCATGAGGTAGTGTTTGGTGCTGTTCATGATCAGAAGGCCAAGTGAATTAATCATCGGATGATAATTTACTTATTTATTAAATTAATCATTTAACATATGATGTTTAAATGTTAATTAATAAATATTAAACTCAAGAAACAGTTCTAAGTTTAATGGGCCTGCAACCGGACTGATATATGGGCCTAGAGGGTCACACACATAAGAGTTCTCGTCATACGGTGAGAGATGTTAAATTTTATGCTTATCTGGGTTTTTGTGAAAAGCTGTAGGATAAACATAAAGATTTAATGGAGAATTATCCAAGGCCAAACTCTTGGATAATCATGAGGATTAACTCTTGTGCTTATCCTTATTTCTATATAAGGAGGGCCAAGGGGGAGTGGTAAAAAGTGAGTTGGACGAATTTTTACCCGAGATTCTCTCTCTCCTCTCTCTCTCTCCTTCTCTCTCTCTTGGAGTGGATCTGTCTCTCTCCGCGCATGGTGGATTTGAGATCTGGTCGGAGCACTCAAGTCGAGGAGGAAATCACGTCTGCTGCGGAAACTCGTGTGGATACCTCTAGAGATCGTGCGCGTGCGCGATTACCGAGTCGGCATCATCCACGGGAGATTCGAAACCCCGCAAAGGTGAAGAACTGTTCTTCCCGCTTAGATTTTAATGTCCGTTTTACGACCCCAGCAACCGATACAATGGAATCATTTTTATTTCCGCTGCGTTCATGGCGATTCCTTACACGGTACACCAAAACACTAGGTTTGAGGGATAGAAGCCATGATCTAATCTGACTATCCAATGCAGATTTCTTCAGTAGTTGCTTGGTCTGAGGATGGGCGAACTCAACAGGATTACCCTCGAACACTTTGAGGGGGTTCACTGGAGGATGGGATTTAGCAGTGTGTTTCCAAAAACGTAAGTCCCCTTTAGTTTTTTGCCTGGTGTCAATCAAGATACCGCGAATTTCATAAAGTTGCTTCTGGATATCCCCTCCATCAACACTGGCATATTCAATCATGCGTGGAAATATGTGAGGGGAAGCCAGACTCTTCGGGGCAGGCTCTGAAAGAATAGAAGCCACCCAGGCATTGAAGAAATGAATGGGACCTACAACATTAAATTATCGTGGTTTTTCCTGCTCAACCACCTGACCAAGAGTCTTGAAAATCAGACATAAAGTAACTGGGGCAAGAGATAGCTTAATCCCCCAGGCTAGTTCACAAGCTCCATAAAGGGTCTCGGGACGAATCACCCCCTCATCCCCCTGAGGAAGAGCAAAATTCGAAAGCCAGTAGGCCAAATATGCTGCCAGATGGGTATTCCTATCTAAGCCTAAGGGATTCACATCTTTCTTGTGTTCCTCAAAGATAATGTCAGGATATTCCTTTCGGTGCCTAGCTGTCTGCCCCATGAAGACTGGAGTTTCACCAACCCCAGGAAAGTATGTATATCGGATGTCAACATTATGAAAGAAACGGAGCCAGACAACTCCACGGACTCGTGTCCTCTCTCTACGGGATCTCTTTTTTAGAGACTCTTAACCGAAAGCCAGAATCATGTAAGTCTTGAGGAGGAATCTGTAAGACCTCCAAGTTGCATAACGGCCCTTGCCATCTGTTCTGTCCTTGACAATGTCGGGATGGCATATTTCTTCTTAAGGCTCTCTGTCAATGGGCAAACCAGAAAGTTGATGTAAGGTCCATAAATCCAGAGATGTCTCTCCTTCCGGAGTATAAAAGGTATTGAACTCCTTCATGAAAACCTCGATCATGCCACAACAAAGGCCTTTAAAGATCGGGTATCAGAATCGAGCTGCATACACACTATCGAGAAGATCCACTTGGCTCAGCAAATCATGGTAATGTTCTAGGACATAATCAGTATATTCTACAAAATATTCTCTGAAATTGTGGCCGGATTAAAGCTTCAAGTCGCCAAACCAGCCCATTGCTGCCTTCAGTCTGAACCTCATGGCCAAACAGTCAAAAATCAATGGCTCTTCTCTGAAGCCCCATTCACATGGAGAAAGAAATAGCCCATGCCGCCTCTGCTTCGAGTCTGGGATACCTCTATCATATCCCCACTTGGCAGAAATAAATGAAGGTGATCGGGTCAGAATGCCGTCCTGAGGACGCATGATATTAGTCCCACTAGGCATGAGCATGTCTCTAGCATAACTCGGCTTGAACAAAGAGTCTCCACGGGTTACAGTTCCCCTCAAGTTGTCTCGAAATTTTAAAATGGCATCCTCAGCATAAAAAGCCCTCCTTTCAGAACGCACTCCATTGACTTTGAAGTCACGCAAGAAATTGTACAAATGCTAATCACTGGGAAAGTGAGCTGGATAATCTTTGTCCCATCTATATTTATAGAATCCTTCTGAAAAGACAAGTCTGCTCTCATTAACCTTGCCATCTGATTCATTGGCAAAGGGATGGTCCAAGACAGCAACCTCAAAAAATTGTAGTAGTTCACTGTCCTCATCTATGCCTGCTGTAGGTGTCAAGTAAAAGGGACTTATCACATGTCCACTCTCCTTAGCCATCGAAGGAGTCTATTCAGAAGACCTTGTCGGAGAAACTGGTACATCTTCGGAGACAGCCTCGGGCATCACAACTTTGTCTTTCCTCTGAGAAGCCATTCTACTAAAAAAGAAAGAGACAACAAGTCAAAATCAAATGCAAAAAACCCCTTCTCGAAAAAGAAAATTCTGTCGAAATTTCTGTAGCATCTCCCCTTAACGGGGGGCTGTTAAATTTTTTATCGAGAGCCATCCGGGACAGACCAAGATGCTCCGATAAGAAGAAGACCCATGTCAAAGACAGAGGGGTGTAGAAATGGCATTCCAGTGACCCAATTCCTGAGAGCCGAGCTACAACCGGGACTAGGTACTGAAGCTGTAGGCCCAGGGATTGCTCCCGTGGGAACTGCCAAAGTCAAACAGCGGGTATGCTGAAGAAGAGCCATCCGACCTGCAATGCTACAGTGATGAGTCTGCGCCTACTGTAGATCGAAGGGTCCAAAGTCGATTTTCTGCAAAGAGAAGATAGAAAAAATGTTAGAACATCAAACAAATGCAGAGGAGATTCTCTTCACTCTCCCCAAGCCCAAATCTATGGCGGCCAATAACCCCCAAAACTGTCCCACCAGCCAAAATCAGAAAAAGGTTCCACCTTTCACCTTCAACCCACAGACAAGGCGCTGGAAAAGAAGCTGGACGGCGATCCGAGCCTGTCACCAACGATGCTTGCTGGACCAGTCTCCCCTATGCACACCAACATGCCGAGTAGACGAAGCCCACAAGCCCAACCAAAGAAGGCCTTCACTGCGACGGCAACAGTACCCCTTGGGGACCTCTACAACACCCGCTGCCAAGGAAGAAGAAGAAGAAAGGGCCAGCCTACGAGCCGTGTGCTGACAACCCCAAAACCAGCGGCCCTGGTGTCCTTGGGTAGCGGCAGCAGCTCCCTCCTACGGTTGCTATGGCGCCAGCACCGGCAAGAACAAGAGGAAGAGCTCGGCGGCGGCGATCTGCGGCGGCAACAACTGCCTTCCACGGTCACGGCGGCATTATCCATCGGCGACAACAAGAAGAGGAAGGAGAAGGAGCGGGATGGTGAGGCTCGGAATCCCCCAACAGAAATAGCAAAAAGCAAGGCCCCGTCCCCTTCCTTTTTTATAACCGACCGGGTCGGTTTTGAAGCCCTGGCCGGTCTAAGGTCCGAACCGGACCGAACCAGCGTAGACTCAAGGGCATATGCCCCCCTCTTTCAAACTCTACATACACGAGCCGGTTCGAAGCCAAGTTGAACCGAACCGGCGCAGGCTCGAGGGGATTTGTCTCCTTCTCTCAAACTCAATATATATGGCCAGGTTGGGAGCTAAATTGAAGTCCGAACCAGTGCAGACTCAAGGGGATTTGCCTCCTTTCCTCAAACGCAATATATATGGCCCAGTTTGGAGCCAAATTGAAGCCCGAACTAGCGCAGACTCAAGGGGCAATGTCTCCTCTTTCAAACTCCATGAATCCTAGCTGGTTTAAAGACCAAGACCAGCGCAGACTCAAAAGGGGTATGGTGACCCTTCTAAGATCAAGCAAGTTATAGTCACTCCCGAAGTTCAAGACCCGATCCAAATCGGCCGCGGAAACAAATTAAAGATGGAATCTCCTCAAGCAAACAAGTCCTCAAGAGGTGAATGAAGGTCTGTAAGTGGGGCCGGTCTTGAACCGTGAGCCGCTTAAATGAGATAAGTACGTGACAATGGGCCACGCAAACAACTCACTTCGTCGCCTCCGGTCTCCGTACGTGAGCCGTATGCGTGGGGGGCATTTGTTGTCACCAAAAAAAAAAAAAAAAGAAGAAGAGCCTAAAGATCAATCAAGAAGGCTCAAATCAAATAAAGTTGAAGGGCAGAACCAAGCCCGTTAATTCAAGCAAGAAAAGGTCCACCAATTTTTCAAAGAAGGCCCAAAGGAAGAAGATTTAATGGACAACAGTCATGCTTATTCTTGCAAGCCAAAGGAAGTCAAAAACATGTTACTTTAAGCTCAAATGATGAAGAAATCCAAGGGGGCAGGCCCGGGCCCAATATCTCAAGCAAAAGAAGCACAATAGGGCCAATTTGGGCCCAAAAAGTAAAGGCCAAAGCCAAATTTCGTGGCAGCCTCTAAAGGACCCCAAATGGTCCCCCCCCTCCCCCCCCATGGCCTATTCTTACCCATTTAGCCCTGTGAGTGCTTTAAAATGCTCGTGTGATTAACATGAGAAATCTAGGTTGTTTAGTGTAAAATAAACCTATTAAAAAAAACAGCAACTAAGTGCAGTGATCGCCAGAAACTTTTGACTTAAAAGTTTCAAAAGAGAGTATGATCGCCTACCTGTTTAAACGCGGAAGATATCGAGTCTTTGATTCCCCTCCTTCAGCCGGCTGAAGAAAGAGAGCCCTTCTTGTTCTTTTGTTCTTACTGTTGAGTTTGAAGTTGAGGATCGTCCAGAAATCCTTTGTAACTTTGATTGTTCTCCCCTTTTGTCCTCTTGTTGTTGTTGAGTGTAGCAGAAATAAAGAAATGATGATGAGAATTTAAGTGGAAGCAGTATCCATACTAATCATGGTTTTAAGCATGCAATTGAACAGCAAACTTACTTGTTGGGATGGCTTTTAAAACCCCTTTAATCAAATAGGTTTTGAAAGATGATGCTGTGGTGTGTGTTGTATGAAGTGAATATTGAGAATGAAAGATTAATGAAGATGTAGAATAAAAATGCAGAAATGAAACACTTATGCCCAATTGGTTGAAGCCTTGAAAGGATGAAGATTCTTGAAATGACGCCGACTTCTGGAAATGGTAGCGCTCCGGCGTTCCGACGTTGTTGCTTCGATCTTCAACTCGCTATAATAACGCTCTCTTAATGGCTTTCAACTTTTTTTTTAACTCTTCAAGATGTAAGGTATTTATAGACCTTTTCTGCGTTCGCGGATTAACATAGAAAAACTTCGGATTTATCTATCTTAACCGACAGATAAATACTGATTAATTCATCTTTATCTGTAATTATCTAAAATGCATCCACCATGGCTGACACCTTTTAGATTAATTAAGATAAGGATAAATATCCGGAAAAACTTATCTTTATCTTTATTAGCTAAAACGCGTCTACATGTGTAGACGTCTTTTACACTAATTAAGATAAGGATAAACATCCGAAAGAGAAGTAGAGATAACCTAGGAAACCTAAAACGCGTCAAGACGCACAGACGCCTTTTAGATAATTAATCAACTGATTAAAATTCAAATTTAAACGTTAAAATAAGAATAAACTCTAAATGGCGTCTACACAGGTCGACGTCTTTTAGAATTCTGCATATTTTAACTGAAATTTGAGTTAAAATCAATTCAATTGATTAACTTAAACATGTCTGTTAAATCCGACACTCAAAAATATCAATAAAAATTAATCAATGATTAATTATCAGACCATTCTGAGGCATTATTCCCTTCCTCAAACTCCCTCTTCCAACTCGGAAACGGCTTCCCAACTTCACAAATCACTCTATATAACCTCTCTTTCTTCAATTCAATTCAACACAACAAGCAATCAAGAGGGAAAACTAGAGAATTCTCTTTAAGATTCAAGGGAAAAGAGGAGAAAGAGGCAGAAATCGAGCAATCAAGGAGAGAATCAATTTTATTCAAAGAAGATGGATAGCTTTACTAAGGACTCCTCAAACAAGAGGGCAAGGAAGATGATTAAGAGGCTTTCTAATGTGGAAGACCATCTAAGTGGGAGATATTCTAACCTACAAGTAAGTTACTCTATCTATTCCATTCAATTTTTATTCTTTTCTTTATTCTTTTACATGAATTCTCCATACTCTCAATTCTTCAACGAGTAAGATAGAACTATTTCAAATTCTTTTCTTTATCTAGGGATATCCTTTCTTCCCCGATCCAAGATGATTCTCTTCACTTCCATGGATCCAAAAGCTTGTGAACATGATTAATCTCTCCATGCAATCTTATATATCCAAGAGGCATATTCAAAGATTGATTATTCATGCCAAACATTACAAGAGCGCATGCATGGATTGGGCTTCAATGGGAGCTTTGATCGAGCTGTGACACCCTCAAACTCAAACTTTTCTCTTTTCCACGTTTGAAGCCACCATCTTCTTAGAAGAAGCTAAACTCCTATTGGGTCTTCCTAAGCTTAAGGTCAACAATGATGAACTTGATTTGACTGAGATGATGCTTCTGAGAGAAAAGATCACGGGCCAACAATTGTTGGAGAAGATCATGAAGAATCCAAGAGAAATTTAGGGCTGTCTTACTCAGAAGGGAATCAATCTTGCAAAGTTAGCTGAATGGTCCTTAAAAAGGATAGAAAATCTCAAGAATGAAGAGACAGAGAACGTGATGAAGGCATTTACCACCGGCTTGGTTGGAGCCCTACTATTCCCTGCTTAAGATAATGTTTTGGAAAATAATCAAATCAGCACAATCAGTGGAATTTTTGAAGAGAAGCAGATCAATACAATAGTTCTAGCCTATTTCTACAGTGGGCTTTCTGTAGCTTCTACGGGTCAAGCCTCCTTACGGCAGTATACTACTTTTAGCTCTATGGGTAAAGTTCCACTTCAAGTTCAACCATAATGAGGAACAAGTTCCAAAGATATCCCAAATGTATCAACGCAGTCCTATCTTCCATATTGCCAACATTGTGAAGTTCAACGACAATATGACCAATCGAGTGCCCAACCTCAAGACTCGAGCTGACTGGCGTGCTTATCTCAAGACTATGCCTAGAACTGGATTCGAATCCACGCCACTTGGTCTAACGGAAAAAGCGGTTCGAGTACGCCATGGTGTTGGCACAGAACTCTGACTGATCAGTGCGACCAAGTTCGTTCTCTATAATCCACATCGTTGTAATCCTCAATGTGGTATGTCGCGCTACGAATTTCCAGAAATATCTTCTCTTTCCCCAATCAAGAAGCGGGCATTGGGAACTGATGAAGACTTTGAGACGACAGAACTTATTGTTACTTTGTGGAACATCGGGTTCACCCGTTGTGTAAAAACTCCTCATCAAATAAATCGAGAGTTATGGAAAGCTTATGTAAAAGAGCTCTAGAAAATCCAGCCTGACAACTCTCAACTCTTGCCCAAAGTTTAATATAATTTCTGCTTATTTTCAATAAAATTCTTCCTTTTATTGCAATAATGATTTTCCCTTAATATTCGTGCAATTTTCTAAAATTTTTTCTTAAGCAAAACTGCTCATTTTTCTCAAAATCACAAGTTTCGGGGCTCACTAATGCCAATAGCGTTGACTCAGGGAGACGCTTTTCAATGAAATTCAATCTCCAAAAAATCAAAAATTTATTCCTTAAAGAGCCTGAAACACTTCGACCATGGGCAACGCCAATAACTTTTCTCTCCTATTTTCCAGAGATTTATGAACGTTAAGTTTCCTGAAACACGTCGACCATGCTCGATGCCAATAAGTGATTTCTCTAGATTTCTTCAGATTTTCTCATAGACTCTGTGGTACGGCACTGATCGTTGAAAGGCGTTAAAACCTAAACCACGTCGACCATGGGCGATGCTTTTCACTCATTTTCGAATTTCCAACCATCTGCCTCAGTTTATGCGCCACTTAAACGCGTCGACTTGTGTTGACCCCATTTAACGAATTTGAACAGGGGTCCCCGAGCCCGAGCCTTCCTCCTTCCTCATTTCCTCAAACGGCTCTCTCCTCTCCTTCTTCCTCCTCTCCAGCGAACCTGAGGACTCCGACGAGCTTTCGGCCATCCGGCCATCTTCTCTTCATCACCGGCCATCCCCTCGTCGTCGACGACCTCTACTTCTCTCTTCCATTCTCTCTCTCTCACCCTAGCTCTCACTCTCTTACGAGCTCTCTATTCATCTCACTCTCACACACTCCCTCGGATTGTCATGGAGCGAGGTGGCCCTAGCGGGAAGCGGCAGAGGATTTTCGGCGTGCCCGAGTTAAAGGGGGACGACGAGGACGTGCTCCTGATGCAACCCGAGATCTTTTAAGATCTCGCGAACCTCGCCGCGGCTGAGGAATTCATGGAGGCTGAGGAGGCTCCACCAGCGGCATCGGCGGCGGCACCAACGGCGGCGCAAGCCGAGGAGGCGGGTCCATCAATGGTAAGTTCAAAAACCTCCCATTTATAGCACTTGGGAGACGGGGAGACCAAAGGAGGGGATGCCACAGGTCAAGGTGTTAGTCTTAGGTGGCCTACAAGCCAATCTGACTTTGTAATCTCGTTCATTTATTAATATAATGGCATAATATTCATTGTATGTAAATCGTATTAATTATCGTCTCATAATGAAGTCCGTGAATATGTGCTATAGTGATCAGATTATGATGAGATCATACTAATGAGACTGATCACTTAAACACATATATTCTTAATCGTTCATAATCGGAGGATATCCGAGAAGGACATCGGATATCCGGTTAGACTAGTACAAATTACTCCTGCTCATATGATGAGGGTGATTGATCTCATAAATCACTTGTGTGGAGACACTAAGGCGAATATGTAGGTGCTCATTGGAGAATGAGTTCATTGAACTAATCCGACTGAATCGCTGGATGGTACTGTACCTCACTGTCAACCAGCTTGATTCTATTGTCGCAGTTGCGTAGATGGTCTTCGGACCTGAGACACCAAGGACACCTTGACGGTGGACTTCTGTGCTTTGACCTTGTTTTATGAATCTCTACCCACGAGATTCTAAACAGCTAAGGATTGGGTACAGTGGAATACCGTCGAAGGGAATTGTGTGTCAACAAGGAATCATTCGCTCTCGGTACTATGAGAGAGAATGCTCTAGGAAGGATGCGCGAAAGTCCCTGCCCAGGGTGGACGATAATATCGGGAAAGGAGTTTTCCGAGATTCATTAGCGGCATCCAATCCAAGTGAGTTAACTGGTTAGGATTTGACAGCACGCCATATCCTGAGTTGACTCGAGAGCATTGTACGCATGAAGGATTATATCTATGTGGTAACTGTCGGCGGAAAGGTTCCAAGAGTGGGTTACTTAACCCCGATCCCTTCCGGGTTCACGCGGTGTTGCTTGGCACCCAACGTGATCAGAGGCCCAGTCGAATTCGATGTGCGACATCAATTTGATTGATTAATTAATTAATAAAGAGTTATTAATTGATTAATAAAGCCAGTAGGGAGTTACTGGGCTTATTGGGCTATTAACCGTAATTGGGCCTAGAGGGTCACACACAAATGATTCTTAAGGCGATGGATAAATAAGTGGGTTTTATACAAACTGGGGGTTTTTATGAAAAACCGCGCGGTTAGTATAAAATGTACCGAACGGACTGAGCAGGACAAACGACTGCTAACCCTAGCCATCCCTCCTCTATTTCTCTCTCTCTTTGGTGTCCCAGACAGATCCAGATCTGCTCCACCGCTTCTCCGATTCCCGTTCGACGGGAAATCGTCCGCGCGTTGCGGCGATTGTTGCGGCGACCGGTGGAGGTTTCGTGGGCTGCGAAGAACGAGGAACATGAGGATATCCATCTCGAGGAGGATTGCGTGGACTCCGCTAGAGGCCAGGCGCTTGCGCGGCTTGTGGTGTCGCACCGACGGAACCGAACGGTTGCGGAGTCGAATCCGCACACGGTAAGAACCGATAATCCGATTATCGTGATTTTTAGTTTTTCAAAACGGGAATGGATCTTCGTTCTTATTTTATTTCTACTGCGCGGGAGATCCGGAGAAACCCGAGAACCCAACATAGGGGACCCGTGGTTGAATGGCGTCGGAACCAAATGACGCCATTCAAACGGCGTCGACTATGGCTGACGCCATTCAAGGCAGGGTTCCTATTCAAGAATTAATTTTAAAAATTGATTTTAATTGCCTATTTAGTGATTTTTCTAACATTTTCTTGGCAATTTGGCAGGGAACGATGAGGACCTGTATCTCCTAGGATTTGGTGACAGCGGCTTAAAGGGGGCTTCCAGACTTCCAGAAGGCCCGCCTTAGGGGTATGGGGTTCGGGGTACTATTAGATATAGAGTCCTTCTGGCAGGACCTGGTCCTCCTTCAGGTTTTGAGGAATAGGTGGGATCTGTAATGCATGGCATTCCTGTTGCCCTGCGGACATATGGTCCCCAGCCTCGAGGATGTTGCCAGGATCACCGGCCTTCGAGTGGAGGGCCGGGCGGTGAGCGGGATCACTTATTTCGATTACCGTGAGATGGCAGGACGCCTATTAGGATTAGAGGTATTAGGGCCACCAGGCAAGGCGTCTAGAACCCTCTAGTGGGTAGAGGTAGAGGATGCCTTAGGGTTAGAGGACCTGAGGCAGGACCAGGGTGAGTCCAGAGAGGGATTCATAAATAGGTTGTCTAGGTCAGCTGCCGGCTCTTATTGATGGGATGAGAGCCAGAGAGAGTTAGTGGATCGGCAGCTTAGGCTCTTTTTAGTTTTCTTGTTTGCTCAGTTGTTGTTTGGGATGAAGGGCGACCAGATTCATTGTAGATTTCTTAGTTTACTAGCGGATTTAGATAGGTTACATGAGTATGCTTGGGGTGCGGCCCTCCTGGCCCACCTGTTTGCCGATCTGTCCGCGGTCACACCAGACCGCGAGACCACCATCAGCGGCTTTGCGCCGTTTCTCCAGATACAATTGTTTTAATTATTTCATTAATGCAAATGAATGCTTATGAAATGATGTTTCTAACCTATATGTTTGCTTGTATAGATTTGGAGTTATTTCTATTTTCCTCTGGGCTAAGCTAAGGCCATCCAGACTGAGGCGGTACTGCTCGCTCGCCAGTGGCAGCCGATTGTGGACACAGTTCCACAGCACCACCAGCTAACGGCTCTTCGCTGTCAATTCCTCGACTATCCGGAGCTTCTAGTGAGTTTTAATTAATGCAATTTTGTTTATGTTAATTAAATGCAATTTATTGATTATGAATGCAACTAACTTAAATGCATGTAGGTTATCTGGAGCCCAAATTTGGGTGTGGGCGGGGCGAGGTAGCTGTGGGTGACAGTCGGCGGAACAAGATTTGGCAGGCAGATGTGGGTGCACTGCCTAAACGAGATCGAGCTGCTGCACTTGCGGCTCGCCATGAAGACTTTGGGCCTCCACCAGGAGTGGGTCCAGGAGGAGATCCCGAAAGGGATTGGTCGATCCATAAGGGGAAAGCAAGCACGGACTAGCGTGCCAAGTTCCGTGAACAGTTTGACGACTATCACCAGGGCGGTGTGTTGGTACAATCACGCGCGGAGAGTAGCGAGGCCTACCTCCAGCAGTATCACGTGCATTACGCCGCCCAACTGCGACAGCTACGCCCTCTCAATGTAAGTATGCTTTCATGCTTCTTGCATTTTATTATTATCTTTATTTAATTTGTGAATGTGTGAATGACATGTGTGAAAATGCAGGATGCACGTGACGCAACCATCATCACTCTCCGGGCAAGTCCAAGACACTGAGGCCCAGCTGGAGCAAGTTCAGAAGGGGTTCCACGATCTAGTATGTATGAATGAATTATGATATGAATGAATTCTTTTATTACCTGTTTTGGCGCTTAGCCACTGACGGTGTTCTCCTTTTTTGTTATAGCGTGCCGCCTACACCTACGCAACTCAGCCTCCCGCCTACACAGTCGGTGCTTCTTCTTCCGATGCCCATTCTAATGCCGCCTTTCCCGACCTTCGCGAGCAGCTGGCACGGGCCATTTGCCAGGCCTCTCTGGCTGAGGAGGATCGTGCTACCAGACTAAGTCTTCAACCTTGACCTCTGTTCTTGAATTAGTTATTTGCTTGATCAGCTTGGACTGACAACATCTTCAACAGGTTGCCGAGCTTCAGGAAGCCCTGCAGAAGGTTGAGTTGGAGTTGGAAAAGACTCGTGCTGCAATTGCCCAGACTCAGGCTGATGTTGTTCGCATCAAGACTTTGGAGAAGCAGCTGGCATGTCTTTCCAGCGACGACCTTCCTCGCGAGCTTACATGTAAGGACTGAGGTTTTCGGATCCGGTTTTCGGGGTCGGACCTGTAATTCAGACCCTGATGGGGCTGAGACTCTGTTATGTTTTGCGTTGAGCCTGCGAGACACGGTTTGAACGGCGTCCAGCGTTGCAGACGCGTTTTAGACTGTGCCACGTGGGTGCCACGTGTGCGGACTTTGGGCCGCGAGAGTACGGCCTTGTCGTGTCGTCTGAACTGTAAGGAATCGCCATGAACGCAGCGGAAATAAAAATGATTCAATTGTATCGGTTGCTGGGGTTGTAAAACGGACATTAAAATCTAAGCGGGAAGAACAGTTCTTCACCTTTGCGGGGTTTCGAATCTCCCGTGGATGATGTCGACTCGGTAATCGCGCACGCGCACGATCTCTAGAGGTATCCACACGAGTTCCCGCAGCAGACGCGATTTCCTCCTCGACTTGAGTGCTCCGACCAGATCTCAAATCCACCATGCGCGGAGAGAGACAGATCCACTCCGAGAAGGAGAGAAAGAGAGGAGAGAGAGAATCTGGGGAGTAAAATTTGTCCAACTAACTTTTTACCACTCCCCCTTGGCCCTCCTTATATAGAAATAAGGATAAGCACAAGAGTTAATCCTCATGATTATCCAAGAGTTTGGCCTTGGATAATTCTCCATTAAATCTTCATGTTTATCCTGCAGCTTTTCACAAAAACCCAGATAAGCATGAAATTTAACATCTCTCACCGTCTGACGAGAACTCTTATGTGTGTGACCCTCTAGGCCCATATATCAGTCCGGTTGCAGGCCCATTAAACTTAGAACTCTTTCTTGAGTTTAATATTTATTAATTAACATTTAAACATCACATGTTAAATGATTAATTTAATAAACAAGTGAATTATCATCTGATGATCAAATCACTTGGCCTTCTGATCTTGAACAACACCAAACACTACCTCATGATCCCAGAAGATATAAGGGATACTGTTCCCTTCAATTGAACCTTTCCGTCTGCCGATACCGTACAGATATAATCCTTCACTCATACAATGTCCCGATAACGCAAGAGTATGGTTTTATAGTCAAACCCTCTATCGCATTATCCAGATAGATTCCAGTACACAGTTAATATCTAGAAAGACATCTCTTTCATTTGACCATGGCCAGGGATTTCTGTGTACACATCCATAGGACATTCTCTCTCTAGTCTTATACCAAGAGTGAGTGATCCCTTGTTGTTCACTCAATTACCTTCGCAAGCTTTCCACTGTATCTGAAAGACTGATTATGGTGGACTTAATGGTTAAAGTCCACGAGTCAGAGAATCAAGATACAATGGTCTACAAACAAGGTATCATTGGTGACTCAGGTCAAAGGACCAACTGTGCTACTGCAACGATTGAATTCCCTGGTTGACTAATAGGTATAATTACCATCCATGAATTCTTATTTGGGTCTGTTCAGTGAACTCATTCTCTAATGAGCACCCACTTGTTTGTCTTAGTGTCACCACACGAGTGAATGTGAGATCATTCACCCTCATCATATGAGCAGACATAACTTGTGTCGATCTTATCGGATATTTAATGTCCATCTTAAATATCCTATGATCGAGAACTATTTAAGACAATTGCCTTAGGATATTGATCTCACTATCATGATCTTATCATGATTCAATATCCCATACATTTGTCTATAGACCTTCATTACGATAGTCGTTTGCGAGAACTATTAAATGAAGAAATAATTGCCTTTATTAATAATATTAAACTAGAATGTATAATGATTGGCGTTGGGGCCATCCAATTCTAACATTCTCCCACTTGGACTATAGCCAATCACCCATGTGTCTAAGTCCCATAGACTTAAGGTGACGTTCTAAATTGTTTTGAGACAATGGCTTAGTCAAGGGATCTGCTACATTATCTTCAGATGAGACTTTCTCAACTACTATATCTCCTCGGGCGATGATCTCACGAATCAGATGAAATCGTCTCAGAATGTGCTTTGACTTCTGATGTGATCTGGGCTCCTTCGCTTGAGCTATTGCCCCATTGTTGTCACACAATAATGGAACATGATCTGAAATGCTTGGAACGACTCCAAGCGCCGATATGAACTTCTTCATCCAAACCGCCTCCTTGGCCGCTTCAGCTGCAGCAATGTATTCTGCTTCGGTCGTCGAATCTGCAGTTTTTTCCTGTTTGGAACTCTTCCAACTTACTGCACCTCCATTTAACATGAACACAAATCCAGACATGGATTTGCTGTCATCCATATCCGACTGAAAACTCGAGTTAGTAAATCCTCGAAGTTCCAAGTCGTTTCCTCCATAAACGAGAAATAGATCCTTAGTCCTTCTCAAGTATCTAATGATACATTTCACCGCCTTCCAGTGTTCCTCACCTGGATCAGCCTGATATCTACTAGTGACACTTAATGGAAGTGCCACATCAAGCCTAGTACATAGCATTGCATACATGATAGATCCTATTGCCGAGGCATAAGGAACTCTATCCATGTATGCTCTCTCTTCAGGTGTCTTGGGAGACATTTCTTTAGAGAGATAAATTCCATGCCTTATAGGAACGAGGCCTCTCTTGGAATTTTCCATGCCAAACCTTTTGACTATGGTATCTATGTGCATAGATTGGGATAAGCCAAGCATCCTTTTGGACCTATCTCTATATATCCTTATTCCCAGAATATAGGATGCTTCTTCCAAATCTTTCATGGAGAAGTTTTTGGATAACCAAGCCTTTACTGATGACAACATTCCTACATCATTCCCAATGAGTAGAATGTCATCAACATAAAGTACCAAAAAGGTAACTGCGCTCCCACTAGCCTTTTTGTATACATAAGGTTCATCTTTATTCTTAATGAAGTCATAAGATTTGATTGCTTCATCAAATCTTAAGTTCCAAGTTCGGGACGCCTGCTTTAATCCATAGATGGATTTTTGCAGCTTGCATACCTTGCTTGAATGCTCTTTGGAAGTGAATCCTTCAGATTGTATCATATACACCTCTTGTTGAAGGTTCCCGTTAAGGAATGCTGTTTTCACATCCATTTGCCATATTTCATAATCATAGAATGCAGCGATAGTAAGAAGTATTCTGATTGACTTAATCATGGTAACTGGAGAAAAGGTTTCGTCATAGTCAACACCTTGCCTTTGACGATATCCTTTTGCTACAAGCCTTGCCTTGTATGTGTCAATTTGTCCATCTGCCCCGATCTTTCTTTTAAAGATCCATTTACTGCCAATAGGTACTATACCTTCTGGCAGATCAACCAAGTTCCAAACTTGGTTGGCATACATGGACTGAATTTCAGAATCCATTGCCTCTTGCCATTTTTCTGATTCATGACTATTTATGGCTTCAAGGTAGGTTTGAGGATCATCATCCTCATTTAAGTGCACTTTTGGTTTGCCTTCATCGATATGTCCAACATATCTTTCAGGCTGCTTAGGCACTCTACCTGATCTGCGAACCTTTTGTGTATCATCTTGAACAAGTTCTTGAGTCAATGGTTCAGTAGATGAACCAGTGTTGATTTGTGAGTCTAGAATTTGTTCCAATTCTATCTTGCTCCCACTGTCTTCTTTTGAAAGATATTCTTTCTCTAAGAAGACAGCTCTTTTTGCGACAAACACCCTTCGATCGCTGGGCTGATAGAAGTAATATCCAAAACTCTCTTTTGGATATCCCACAAATTTACATTTCTCTGTCCTGGAATCCAGTTTGTCTGGATCATGTCTTTTGACATGTGCAGGACAACCCCAGACTCTAACATGCTTAAAGTCTGGTTTCTTTCCTTTCCATATCTCATATGGAGCGGAAGGTACTGACTTACTGGGAACTTTGTTCAACAGATATGCAGCAGTCAACAGTGCATATCCCCATAAAGAGATTGGAAGTTTGGCATAACTCATCATGGATCGTACCATATCTAATAGAGTACGATTTCTCCTTTCCGATACACCATTTAACTGAGGTGTATAGGGAGGAGTCCACTGAGACAAAATACCATTATCCTTAAGATATTCTGTGAATTATGTACTTAAGTATTCACCCCCTCGATCTGATCGAAGAGTTTTAATACTCTTTCCAGTCTGGTTCTCAACTTTGTTTTTAAACTCTTTAAATTTCTCAAAGACTTCTGACTTATATTTCATTAAATATATGTAGCCATATCTTGAGAAATCATCAGTAAATGAAACAAAGTATGAGTAACCACCCATAGCATGAGTAGACATTGGACCACATACATCACTATGTATTAGTTCCAATAAGTCCTTAGCTCTTTCTCCATGTCCTGAGAATGGAGCTTTGGTCATCTTTCCCATGAGACAAGCTTCACAGGTTGCAAATGATTCATAATCAAATGGATCAAGATATCCATTCTTTTGCAACCTTATGATCCTGTTCTCATTTATATGACCTAGCCTACAATGCCATAGGTACGATTTATTCACATCCTTATCTAAACGTTCAAGAGAATTATTTACTAGACAAACATCATATGAAATATCAAGTAAATATAATCTATTCAATAAATACCCGGAAGCAAACAATTTGTCTCCTTGATAAATTGAACAACCTTTATTCTCTAGTTTCATAGAATATCCTTGTCTATCTAAACATGAAATAGATATGATATTCCTAATAATGGTTGGAACATAATAGCAATCTATCAGTTTCAATGAGTCTCCTGATGGCATCTGAAATCTTACTGTCCCCACAGCTAACGCAGCAACTTTTGCTCCATTCCCGAGCCTCAGATCCACGTCTCTGCGGTTCAATTTTCTTTTACTTGTTAACACCTGCAAGTTATTGCAGATATGAGAAACACATCCAGTTTCTATTACCCAGGATGTTGATTCTCTATAAGACATGTTAAGATCGATCATGAGAACACCTGAAGCTTCACCAAGCTTCTCCTTTGCTTTTTCTGCAAGATAAATCTTGCAGTTTCTCTTCCAATGACCTTCTTTATGACAGTGGAAACACTGACCTTTATCATTGACTTTAGCTTTGTCTTTTTGAGCTCCCGATTTGCTTTTCACTAGCTTCTTAGGCTTACCTTTCTTAAAGGTCTGTCCAGCTTTCCTTTTCTTGTTGGTCTTACCAACAAGCATTACATTTGGCTTATCTTTCTGGATTGTGCCTTCTGCTGTCTTCAACATGTTGAGCAGCTCAGCCAGTGAAACTTCAATTTTATTCATATTGAAGTTGATAATGAATTGTGAAAATGAATCTGGAAGGGACTATAGGATTAAGTCGATGCTTAGGTCATTGTTCATAACAAAGCCCAGCACAGCAAGCCTCTCAATCCACTCTATCATCTTGAGCACATGAGTTTGCACAGATGTGCCCTTGCTCATTCTGGTCCTGAACAATTTCTTAGATATCTCATATCTTTCTGTTCTGGATTGTTCACCAAACAACTCTTGTAGGTGATTCAGAATGGTCTTTAGTTCCATGTTATCATGCTGTCGCTGCAGTTCATTGTTCATTGAACCGAACATATAACACTGGACCTTGACAGAGTCCTCCTTCCAATTTTCATACATCATTAATTCATCTTCGTTAGCATTATCACTGGGTTGCACTGGATCTGGTTGATCCAGGACATAGGCTAGCTTTTCACACCCGAGGACAATCTTCAGGTTGCGTAACCAGTCAATGTAATTTGGTCCCGTGAGTTTGTTTGCATCAAGTATGCAACGGAGGGGGTTAGGTGACGACATAGCGACCTACATGGAAATATATAAAATGAGCAGATAGTTCTTAAAATCAGATTTAGGACTTTTAATCTAGATTTATGTTCCCACTATTTTTCGGCGATCTGTATGACCCTCTAAGATACAGAACGGGAGATTCCGGTGATCTCCTAGTGGGGATCAGAATCCTTCGGGCAACATGCATGTGACCTTGTGGTAGCACAACAAATCACATCAAGTCCCTTACGC
Organism: Zantedeschia hybrid cultivar; assembly: GCA_030544215.1. Lineage (NCBI taxonomy): Eukaryota > Viridiplantae > Streptophyta > Magnoliopsida > Alismatales > Araceae > Zantedeschia > Zantedeschia hybrid cultivar. The sequence continues at coordinate 52,972,265 of JARZZO010000009.1, forward strand.
AGTCAACTCTTGACAGTTGCAACGTTTGCAATATCCGATCGATTTAACCCCTGAATCAGAATGACCTTGTGGTAGCACAACAAATCAATTTGATTCAGTTAAGTTTATCCATCATTACTTAGATGACATGAATTCATAGTGCAATCCTTGTGGTAGCACAACAAAACTACACTATTTGTCCATTCATCTTAATGACATCACATGTCCTAGATCTAGTTTAATTTCTAAATCAAATAGACCTTGTGGTAGCACAACAAATCCGTTTGAGATAAGAATTATCCTAAGATCTATAATGATGGTGGGTTACGTGGATTATTCTGAATATCTCACGTTTACAACTTAAGTTTTAAAAGAGGGTTTTGATTTTGATTTGTAAAAATCGTGCTATCAATAGTATTTCAATTTGAAGTATCAATATACTTAATAGAAATATATATATGATAGCATAGTCCACAAATATCACATATGTGCAGAAAAATTAAATGGGGATGATCATGGACTGCTGAAACTACTATGGAATCATCGGAGCCAAATGATGATCCATAATAGGATCCTAATGTGAAAACAGCAACACTGGTTCCATTTGATGCGAGTCCTCTCTCCAGAGTTGTCTTCAGAAGATCCCGTCCTCTCAGCTTAATCCAATACATTTAAATATGAAATTTAGGACTCGCAGGTCCACAAATGTACATTTAACCAATTAGAGACCTTGATCTTATCAAGGGGAGTACAATCTTATAGGAAGGTAGAAAGTACACTTGGATTAAGAGAGAGGAGGACACGCAGGTCCTATTTAAAATACCAAATGAAATAAGCATCGCATCCATTCACATCATTCATCACATGAAAATTCTAAGTCCATGATCATCCCACCATAAAACACATCACATGCATCACAATCATCACATAATTGCTGTTTGGTATTAAATTTTATAAATATAAAATTATAATACCAATTAGTTTTCGAAACAACATTTATTTCAGCATAATCAATAATATTCAAAACATTATTGACAAATTAACTAACTAAACTATTTAGTTAATCTAAATACAAATTCAAACAATTTGAACATTAAGAGTAATCAAGTTATGCATGAAATCAGTTTAAAACAATTTTAAACTAATTAAATTAACAGGGAAATTAATTATCTAAAACAATTTTAAATAATTAACTAACACCAATTAATTATAAAGCCCTTTAATTGACTAACAGTTATTAAACACTTTAATAAGCTGTTAATAATCATAAAAATTAATTAATAACATTTATTAATTATTCTTATAATTATTCTGTTTTAAAACAATTTTAAAATAGGCTTAAATGGGCTAAAATTGGGTTTAAAGGGGTTTAAACAGGTATTTAAAAACAATTTTAAAACCAGGAATAAATGGGCCCAGCCCATTAGGGCCCAATTGGCCCGGACCCGGACCCTGGCTGGACCAGGGTCGAGCCCTGGCTCGGCCAGGGCCGCACCCTGGCTCGGCCAGGGCGCCGCCCAGCCCCCGCCCGGTCCGACCGCGTCGGGACCGGGCGGTTCACCCGTTTTGAACGGATTCGACCGGCCTTCTTCTGCCTTTAAACGAACAGAAGCAAGGAACCCTAGGGTTCCCTCCCGGTGGCGCCGCCGCCGAGCTCCGGCCACCCCCGGCGGGTGCCGGCCCGGCCGGCGATGCCCTCCGGCGCCGGCGGGGTCGCCGGTGACCGGCGATGGAGAGCAAAACAAGCCCCGGAAAACCCAAAAATCTGATTTTTTACAGGTTTAAAAACCCGAGTTTGGGCTCGATTTTCATGACCTCCAAGGGCACTCCGGCCCCGATATTCATGCCTAATGTGAAGTGGTGACTATCACCAAGAGATCTAGAGATTCGGCCGGCCATCCCAAAGCTTGGGATGCACGTACGAAGCCGCCAAAGTACCCGGGTTCATTATCTCATGTAGAACTCCGAAAACCCCAAATAAAAATCTGAAAAATACAGAAAAATAATCAAATTGATCGTGATCTTCATATGAACACTAATCTGTTATTTTTAATCGGATTAAACACAAGAACACGTACAATACGGGTTCTTCACGCATAACGAGAAAACACACAAAACGGTGCCGTTTTACAACCGAACCAGCGAACCTGGCACTGATACCACTATAAGGAATCGCCATGAACGCAGCGAAAATAAAAATGATTCAATTGTATCGGTTGCTGGGGTTATAAAACGGACATTAAAATCTAAGCGGGAAGAACAGTTCTTCACCTTTGCGGGGTTTCGAATCTCCCGTGGATGATGTCGACTCGGTAATCGCGCACGCGCACGATCTCTAGAGGTATCCACACGAGTTCCCGCAGCAGACGCGATTTCCTCCTCGACTTGAGTGCTCTGACCAGATCTCAAATCCACCATGCGCGGAGAGAGACAGATCCACTCTGAGAAGGAGAGAGAGAGAGGAGAGAGAGAATCTGTGGCGTAAAATTTGTCCAACTAACTTTTTACCACTCCCCCTTGGCCCTCCTTATATAGAAATAAGGATAAGCACAAGAGTTAATCCTCATGATTATCCAAGAGTTTGGCCTTGGATAATTCTCCATTAAATCTTCATGTTTATCCTGCAGCTTTTCACAAAAACCCAGATAAGCATGAAATTTAACATCTCTCACCGTCTGACGAGAACTCTTATGTGTGTGACCCTCTAGGCCCATATATCAGTCCGGTTTCAGGCCCATTAAACTTAGAACTCTTTCTTGAGTTTAATATTTATTAATTAACATTTAAACATCATATGTTAAATGATTAATTTAATAAACAAGTGAATTATCATCTGATGATCAAATCACTTGGCCTTCTGATCATGAACAGCACCAAACACTACCTCATGATCCCAGAAGATATAAGGGATACTGTTCCCTTCAATTGAACCTTTCCGTCTGCCGATACCGCACAGATATAATCCTTCACTCATACAATGTCCCGATAACGCAAGAGTATGGTTTTATAGTCAAACCCTCTATCGCATTATCCAGATGGATTCCAGTACACAGTTAATATCTAGAAAGACATCTCTTTCATTTGACCACGGCCAGGGATTTATGTGTACACATCCATAGGTCATTCTCTCTCCAGTCTTATACGAAGAGTGAGTGATCCCTTGTTGTTCACTCAATTACCTTCGCAAGCTTTCCACTGTATCTGAAAGACCGATTATGGTGGACTTAATGGTTAAAGTCCACGAGTCAGAGAATCAAGATACAATGGTCCACAAACAAGGTATCATTGGTGACTCAGGTCAAAGGACCAACTGTGCTACTGCAACTATTGAATTCCCCGGTTGACTAATAGGTATAATTACCATCCAGGAATTCTTATTTGGGTCTGTTCAGTGAACTCATTCTCTAATGAGCACCCACTTGTTTGTCTTAGTGTCACCACACGAGTGAATGTGAGATCATTCACCCTCATCATATGAGCAGACATAACTTGTGTCGATCTTATCGGATATTTAATGTCCATCTCAAATATCCTATGATCGAGAACTATTTAAGACAATTGCCTTAGGATATTGATCTCACTATCATGATCTCATCATGATTCAATATCCCATACATTTGTCTATGGACCTTCATTACGATAGTCGTTTGCGAGAACTATTAAATGAAGAAATAATTGCCTTTATTAATAATATTGAACTAGAATGTACAATGATTGGCTTTGAGGCCATCCAATTCTAACATGAACGGCGTCCACGATAGACGATGCCATTCAGACTGCGACCCTGGGTTGTCAGTGTACGGTGCCTATCATGTCGTCTGAACGGCATCGTGGGTAGACGACGCGTTTCAGAGTTCTGTCAGTATGGCCCGTCATGTCGACTGATAGGCGTCCGTACAGCTCAACGCGTTTTACCCAATCTCTGGTTATCCCGCGAACCCTCCTCCCTTTCCCTCATTTCTTCCTTCCCTCTCTCTCTCCTCCCTTCCTCCGGCGATTCCAGCGACGCCTCCTTCCCCTCCCTCTTTTCCTCCCACCATTTCATCTCTCCCTTCACTCCATCGACCTCCTAACTCCCACCACTACCACCACCACCTCCTCCGCGGCGTTTTCTCTCCGGACGGCAGCCGACGTCCCGGTGGAGTAACGACAACCTCGGCGGTACCGGCGGTGGCGTGGGGCGAGACAGGTGGGCGGCTTGGAGCTTGGAGGAGTTCAAGTAACCGGTAGGGTGACGATTCCCATTGTATTTTCATTAAAAAAGGCATGTTTTCCCGCTTTGAAGCATGTTTAGGGGTATTTTTGGGGTGAAAATGTTAAATACATGAGATGAGAAATTGGGTGTTTTAATGGGTAGTTAGGTTCTCCTCCTTCCCCCTTACGTTTCAGCGCCTTTGTGTACGTTTTGGGGGAGAAATCCCACCTCGAGGATTGGGGGAAGCGCAGGGGAGAACCTGTTTGTCGGGGTTAAATGGCGTCAAGGTGAAGCGACGCCTTTTAGAAAGGCGGCGCCCACCCACGACGCGATTTAACCCTATAACAGACCCTATCTCCGGACTGATAAGCGTCCAGGAACAACGACGCCTTTTCAATAGGCGACTTGCGTCATCGACGCGTTTTAGTAGAAATCACCTCATGGCCTGTCCCTGTTTTCGGTCGCAAAAAGGCGACGAGGGACAGCGACGCCTTTCAAAAGGCGGCTACGTATGGTGACGCGTTTTACGCCAGGTTCTATGGCTGAGTTTCTGTGAACCAGTTTAGGGGACTTGAATGGCGTCGGCCTTGGGCGATGCGATTCAAGACAGAATCACACTAATTCATGATAGTAAAATGTGTTCACACTGTTAGATAGTTGGTTAAATGCATGCTTTAATTACACTCGATGATGATGGATTCTTCGTGATCGGTTAGCACTGTATTGAGTGTCATGCGACCGCGGACTTCTCACGTGACCGGATCGCACTGTGCCGGGTTTTGTGTTACTGTGGACCTAGAGTGACAGTTGTAGCGCTTTATCACCCTGTGCTGGTGTGGGTAGAGCACAGCGCTGGTGGGGGCGTGGGCAGGGTGACGCCTAGTGAGAGAGGGTCACCTGGTGAACCCTGGGGTTAGCTAGTACCGGTGTAGGAGTGGTACCTTCGGAGTGTCACTCATGCTGAGGGAAGGAGTAACCACCTGAGCCAGTTGGGCTGGAGTAGCTAGAGTGCTATCCGAGGGGTTACTGTTTGGTCTCAGTGGGTCGGTGTTTTCCCCACCTTCGTTTGTGTGGTTAGCGTGTTCTTCCGAGACGTTGGTTGTGGGTTCCCTGGTAGGCTGGTTTAGAAATATGCATGTTTAATACATTTCGAATGCATGTGATTCATATCGAGATTTAGGAGTAGTGATTACTACTGTACTCGTTACTTTACCTTCAGCTGTACTTTGCACTTGTGGGTGTGTGAGTGGGCAGTGGGGATCGAAGGATCCCTACTGAGTCTTTTCGTTGAGACTCACCCCTACAGTTTTCAGGTGAGGGTTCCAGGCGGACTTAGCGAGGTGTGTACTGCTGTGAGTCGCGCGCCGTCAGTTGTTGTTCTGGGGTATGCCCCGACGTAGTTGTTATCTTTATTCTTGGCCTGTATGCTTAATTATTTCTTTTCGGTTGGAGTATGTAATTATTTGCTGTATCGAGTCGCATTGTAATAACTTTTAATTCCTGCATTTTCCTTTCAATTCAATGCGATGTGAATGTTTAGCTTAGTTTATTGTTTATTTCTCAGACTTAATTAGATCCTGGTTTGGTTCCAAATTAATGATTCGGTACCCATTTAGTAATCGGATCCCCGATTATAGGGTAGCGGGTCGTTACATTACACGTCTCCAGATGTGTCTGGAGATCCTTACCGAGGATCGGGAGAGCGAGCGCGATGAGCGGCGGTAGGATGATGTCGAGGTGACCTCCCTCCGGGTCCAGCTTGGAGTTGTCGAGCATGAGCGTCACAGCATGGAGGAGCGTTACCGATGTGCCCGCTAGCGAGCATAGGAGAGGGGGTATGGGAGTGCGTTCACTGCCAGTGTCGCCATATCCTCCGGTCAGGCTGGACCGAGCGCGATGGGACCACCACCGCCACCGACCAGGATGCCAGAGGGACCATATGAGGCGCAGAGTCAGTATGATGAGGGCGCCGGAGAGAGTAAGCCCTGAGTAGCTGTTGATGTTAATGATGTATTTTCTTTTAAGTCCTGATGACGGGCTTTTATCTTTATATGTACATGAAACTTGGATATATGAATGAGGCTTTTGGACTTGAACTTCCTTGCATGCATGTGCCCTGTACATGACTTGAACAAACAGGTTAAGCATCTATTCTGTCTTAACCCCTTACCAGGTTAGGTAACCGACTACCTAATCCTATCCTTGGTAGAAGAGTCAAGGGGCAAAGCCTTTATTTAATGAAGGCAAATAAAGATGATTAAAGACAATAATTAAAAAGCAACATACAAGCATGCAAATGCTCACTGAAAATTGAAGACATGCAACATTCATGATCTGACAAGCAAATTCTAATTGAAACATTTTTGTTTTGCAATTGTAATTTTCAAAATATCCAATTTTTTATGGTTTTGTCATATTCAATTTTTTTTTTTGTGGTTTTGCCATATTTAATCAATTTTTTTTTGTGGTTTTGAAAGATTCAATTTTTTTTTTGTGATTTTCAAATATTCAAAATTTTTTGTTTTGTAATATTCATTTTTTTTGTGATTTTGAAATATTCAATTTTTTTCATTTTCAAATATTCAATTTTTTTCGGTTTTTGAAATAAGACATAAACTAAATAAAGTAAGGATCAACATGGTACTTGGATCAAAAGAGCATATTTCTTCATTAACTTAATTCCCAGATCATCCTTTAATAGCCTAATCTAGACTCATTGTGCTTGAATTATGTTCATGATCGTGATCCCATTCGATGGTCTGACCCTTAGTCAACCTATGCCATTCCTCAAGTTTGGAGTATGCTTCTTTAGAAGGAATGGAAGAATTGGTCTAGAAAGCCCGCGAGATGGTTCCGGAGACTCAGCAAAATGTCCCTCCTTTACCCTATTATCTATTGGGATTCGGTCATTTTGACTTTTACGGGGTATTTATCGACCTTGCGCTCCCTTTCATTTGATCTTGTGGCATTTTGATGTAACTTTTGTAATGTAATGGGCTTTTGATTCTGTTGGCTTTTGCCTTTTGCTTTTTCTTTTGATTTTTTGTGTAGGGCGGATCTCCCCCCCGCTTTTTTTTTTATGACGGCCTCCTACTAAGATGGCGGATATTTTCCATAGTCTATTCTAAGCTTCATTCCGACATCGTGGGCTGAGAGTAAAACATAAGTTTTGTTTAAAAGGAATGAGTTGTACTTTACACCTTTAGTCAAGCTTTCGGTATTCTTCGGGCTTCGCATCGCTTGTTACTCACGAACCAAACATGTTTATGTGTGTGATAGTGGGTTTAGATTAGATTATCAAAGACTAACGAGAGAATTTGAGTTTTCAAATTTTCAAACTTCGCTGGTCCTTGTGCCATGCTGATAGACACACTTATCTAAGGGTGGTACTTCTTAAGATAGAGACCATTCTAGGGATGAATTAACTCTTATCCTTCTGCATTAACTAAGCAATAGGCATTATCAGGAAAAGCATGCGAGATAACATAAGGACCTTCCCAATTAGGTTGGAGCTTAGAACGTAGACCACCAGATTTTACAAAGATTCTTTTAACAATCATTTCACCAACTTTGAATTTTCGTTCAATGACTTTCTTTTGATAAAAACGTGCTAATATATTCTGATATACTCGCGCATGATTAGCAGCTGACCATCTTTTATCGTCTAAAAGTTCCAATTGAGCCAGGAGTGCTGAGCAATGCTCATCAATAGAAAACTCCTTATTCAACTGTACTCTTAAGGACGGGTTGAGAACTTTGTATGGAACTACCACCTCTATTTTGAATGTTAAGGAATATGGAGTCTGTCCAGTGGGCGTGCGGATTGAAGTTCGGTATGCCTACAGAGCCTCGATCAATTTTTCTGGTCAGTTGGAGAATTTATTGGATTCACACGTTTTCTTGATGATTTTTATCAAAGTCTTGTTACTTGCCTCTACTTGGCCATTGCCTTGCAGATAATAAGGAGATGAATGATGCAATGCAATTTTATACCTGTTACAGAGATCCTTCAGCTCTTGTGATATGAACTATGGTCTATTGTTGGTGACGATGATGTTTGGAATTCCGAATCTTGTGATGATATTCTTCATAATAAATTTGCAAACTGTACACGCTTTGACTACCGTGTAAGCTTCAGCTTCTGTCCACTTGGTGAAGTATTCCGTAACCGTGAGAATAAAGGATTTCTACTTAATGCCAGAATTGGGATCACCGAAGGGTCCAATGATGTCGAAAGCCCACATGGAGAAAGGCTATGGGGAGGAAACAAGATGGAGTGAAGATGCAGGAGAATGGATCTTGTCGGCATGAAGTTGACACTTAGCATACCTACGAACATACCCTACACAATCTTCTTCCACGGTTGGCCAATAATATCCTTGTCTAAGGATCTTTTTAGATAACATTTGTCTATTAACATAACCACCACAAACTCCAGTATGAGCTCCTTCCATGATTTTCCAAACCTCATCTTCGTCCAAGCATCTCAAGAGAACACCGTCAAAACCTCATTTATAAAGTTCTCCTCCAACTAGGGTGTATCTCTGAGCAACTCTCCTGATAGTTCTTTTCTCCTCAGCTGTAGCTTCTTCAGGAAAGGATTAATCTACACAGTATTTGACAATCTCAAATACCATAGTTTCTCTTCATCATCCATCTCTTCTTACAGTGCCAATAGTATGATTTCTCTCTTTTCCACAATATCTCCATCTCGGAAGAAACAAGATTGTATTTTTGCTTTTCAAAAGGGGCCCACATGCCAGCTAAGAGAGAGAGAGAGATGGAAATTTTGAAATTCAAATTCAAAAATAATATTTATTATTTTTAAAATTTGGATTTCAAATTTCAAAATTCAAAATTTGAAAATAACATTTATTACTCAAAATCTAAATTTCAAAAATCAAAATCAAATATCTCTCTCTAAATTCAAATTTCAAAATAAACATTTATGGTTTTTAAAGATGAGCCCCTAATCAAGGGGGAGCTTAATGGCCTATTTATTACATTTTTTTGAAATTCAAAATTTAGGGCTCTCTTCTATAAACCATGGGAGGGGGAGGAAAAGGGCACTTTTGAAAATTTTAAAACTCTCTCACCCCCTCAATCCAAATATCTCTCTCTCCCAATTTCTCTCTCTCACTTTCTCCCTCTCTTTGCTACACCCCCTCTCTCTAGCTTTTGTTCTCTCTCTCTCTCTCTACATCTCTCTCAAACCTACGGCTGTTAGAGCAAGAGGTGGACTCAAGGTGTAACGACCCGCCACCCTATAATGGGGGATCCGATTACTAAATGGGTACCGAATCATTAATTTGGAGCCAAACCAGGATCTTGATAAGTCTGGAAAATAAATAATAAACTAAGCTAAACATTCACATCGTATTGAATTAGAAAGGAAATGCAAGAATTAAAAATTATTACAATGCGACTCGATTCAACAAATAATTTCATACTCCAATAGAAAGGAAATAATTAAGCATATATGCCAGAAATTAAGATGACAACTATATCGGGGCATATCCCGGAACAACGGCTACTGGTGCACGACCCAAAGCAACACTCTCCTTGTTACGCCTGCCTGGAACCCTCACCTGAAAACCGCAGGGGTGAGTCTCATCGAAAAGACTCAGTAGGGATCCTTCGATCCCCACCGCCCACTCACGCACCCACAAGTGCAGTAACACAAATATAGATAATTTAAGCAAGTAAAGCGGTAAACATAACTCCTAGATTTTGATATAAAACACATGCATTCGAAATATAACATGCACAATTCTGAAACCATTCTACCACGGAGCCCACAACCAGCGTCTCGGCAAAACACGCCAACCAGACGGCCGAACACGAGAAACTTCGACCCGCTGAGACCAAACAGCAACCCCTCGGATAGCGCGCTGGCTACTCTGGCCTGACAGGCTCCAGGTGGTTCTACTTCTCCCAACACGAGTGACACTCCGAATATACCACTCCCACACTGGTACTAGCTATACCCCGGGATACACCAGGTGACCCTCTCTCTAGGCATCACCCCGCCACTCCCACACCGGCGCCGTGTCACTCCCACACCGACACAGGGTGCCTAAGCTCTAACAATTGTCACTCTAGGCCCACGATCGCACAAAATACAACACGGTGCGATCCGATCACATGGAACCCATCGTCATCGAGTACATTTCTATGCATGCAATTAACTAAACTATCTAACAATGTAAACACGTGTTAATTGCAGGGATTAATGGAATTCTGGCTTGAATCGCGTCGCCCAATGCCGACGTCATTCAAGCTTCCTAAACTGGTTCATAGAAAAACTGGCCTCGGAAGATGGCCTAAAAGGCGTCGTTCACGGAGGACGCAATTAAAATGGCGTCGCTGTCCCTGGACGCCATTCAGTTCCAGAGACAGAGTCTGTTATCTAGGTCAAATCGCGCCGTGGGTGGAAGCCGCCTTTCTAAAAGGCGTCGTTGTCCCCCGACGCCATTCAACCTTCACAGACAGGTTCTCCCTCTGTCTTCCCCCAATCCACGGGGTAGAATTTCCTCTCCTAAATCGTGTAAAAACATGAACAAAGTGGAGAAGGAGGAGAAGAACCTAAATACCCATTAAAACACTCAAATTCTCATTACATGCATTTAATATTTTCACCCCAAGAAAACCCCTAAACATGCTCCAAGCGAGAAAAACATGGTTTTTAAATGAAATACAACGGGGATCGTCACCCTACTGGTTACTCAAACTCCTCCTAGCTTCAAGCCGCCAACCCGCCTTACCACATGCCGCCGCTGGTAGCGCCGTGGACGTTGTTACTCCACCGGGACGTCGGCCCCCGTCCGGAGAGAAATGCGCCGCGGAGGAAGTGGTGGTGGTAGTGGAGGAAGTTGGTAGGTTAATGGAGTGGGGGGAGAGATGGAATGGAGGGAGGAAAGCAAGGAGAGGGGAAGGGGTTGCCGGAGATTGGAGGGAAGAGAGGAGAGAGAAGAGAAAGGAGAGAGTGAGGGAAAGGAGGGAGGGTTTGTAGGGTCAAACAGAAGCTGGGTAAAACGCGTCGTGCAAGCTCGACGTCATTCAGACGACAAGACCGGGCTGTATACTGACAAACCAGGGTCGTACTCTAAATGGCGTCGTCTATCCAAGACGCCATTCAGACGATATGACCGGGGCCGTACTCTCGCGCCCCAAGGCCAGCCCATGTGGCGCCCACGTGGCACAGCCTAAAACACGTCCACATTGCTAGACGCCGTTTGAACCGCGTCGAGCTTGCGAGACGCGAAAAAGAAACTAAGTCTCAGCCCCATCAGGGCCCAAACTAAGGGATCCGATACCGAAATTGACCCGATAACCGGATCCGAAACCTCAATCTTTACACAAGGCACTACAATTGACCACTGGAAAGAGTCCAGGGCTGCCAAGGATCCGCGCGAAGGGCTACAACGGCTGCAAACATCAGTTTTCTCTCTTCATCGCCTCTCTCTCTAGTTTTTTAGTTCTCCATGTTATACTATATTTTAAATATTTTCTGTAAAAGTTTCCTTATAAAAATTATATTAGTTTTTCATTTTCAATGTCTCTGTAAAATTTCATATAGTTCTGTTAATGAATGATAGTAGCTCATTTGAAAAAAGTTATCTTTTATCCCTCTTTTCGTTCTACAACTTTTATTTTTTCTTCTGTTGATACTACTAAAACTTTATATTATATTTTTAATTAGTATTTTAAAGGTAGCCTTAGTTCAGTATATGGTCTGATTATGCTCATTTAGGGGTGCTCTTTTTGTGAGTTCATAGTAAGTCCAGTTAATTTCAATTCTTATCTATCAAATCATCATGCTCCATCTTCTTTCTTTCCTGTTTTTCCTCTAAAAACTCATGGTTTTCAACTTTAAAAGTATATTTCCCTATGGATTCGACCCAATCTCACCACTTACTATTTTTCAAATAATTATGTGGAAATTAGAATTTTAAGATTGATGTTCGAATATGCTTAACGACACATAATTTCGAGCGATCAATAAGCGATCTTTCTTTTGAAACTTTTAGGTTTTTGGCGATCATAATTTTATTTTAATATTTTGTTTGTCACATAATCAACATGAAATCATGAACAACACACACCGATATTAAGCACTCACAACTTTTTGGCGATCACAGTGGGACTTTGTCTTACCATCTTTATTTCTCTCTTGCTTTCTTTTCATCATCGGGCACCCACGATGCACCACTTGTGTCTCTCGGGCACTCCTTTCATCAATTGGTGTTTTAGTTATTTTTCTCCCTACGTGCACTACGTGCACACCATTGTGGCAAGATCTTGCCCTTCCTTGATTATTTGAAGGTTGAGTTGGATATGAACGTATGTGTTTGACTGTTTTCATAGTTGATAGCATGATAACCAAATCTGTTAAAATTAAATTTTGCATGATCAATTGATTATCGTTTGCTTGGATGATTTGAGAGAGGACTGCCCCTATTTTTACTGTCATTTGTGTGGTTTTGGGCTCCAAATAGCGTCTGCTAAGAAAGATGCTATTCAAAACGCGTCTCCCTTGGCTGACCCCATTCAGCCTCTTTTGCCTACTGTGCTGTTGCCCGAGCTTCTGTGAACAGAACAAGTTGCTGTGTTGAATAGCGTCAGTGAACAGCGACACGATTCAAATAGTTTCTTCTCTTGGTCGTTAGTCCTCGGATCTTTGATCTCTTTTGTTACCTATATTTACTTTATATTACATTAGAGGCCATCCAGGCCGCAGGTCATTTGCATTGGGGCTTACACCCCCTCCCCCCCTTATAGGAACACCTTTCTTAGCATCTTCACCTCTCTCTAACTGGGTTGGTCCCTTGGTCAGATTAGAGTGGTTGGTGTTAAGACCTCCATAAGTCTCCAAAAGCAATGTACTCCTCTTTGTTCATTAGGCTGGTTGTACCAATTAAAGTCCTGGATAGTTATTCACGACGTTGTAAGCAAAGCTTTAGAATATCACAGTGGAAACTAAACTGAAACTAGGATCCTGCCCCATTGAGTGAATTTGTGTCTAAAAACTCAAGTAATTCAACAAAGAATCCTAAGACAATGTAACCATCCACTTGTCTGTTAATCCTTGTGCAACTTGTCTGGATCTTTGTTTAAAACTTAACATCATGATGCTTCGCTCAGGTAAAACTGTGGGTATGGCTGCCTACGAGCAAGATACTGTGTTCGAATATGAGGGAGAGGCTAATGCCCCTCGTGTGTTTGATTATCATTCTGAGAATGGAGGAGATGCTAATGCCCCCCGCAATCCTAATTTTTATTACCCTGAATATGAGGGAGACACTTATGCCCTTTAAGGTTAGGTCCATTTTACTCACGACCAGTACGACCCTAGTACTGATCGTCCTCATATACATGTGATCTCCAATCCTACTGTCGAGGATGCTCAAGATCAAGCCGAGCCCTCGTCCACCAATCCTCCTAATTGATTACCGTTCTGGGAGCCTTGGCTACCCACGTGGATCCTCAACAACTTGAGGCAATCCAATCTATTCTCAAGGGGAAGATGCCCTCGCGTTCTACCGAACCCAGTCTTGTGGTTCCCCTTGTTATCCATCAAGCTCCTCCTCCTCACCGTGTTCCTTCAGTCCACCAGGCTATGGAAGGCCTTCACATTTCTACTCCCCAGCCATCCGGGACACAGTTGTCTTCTTCGAGATACACGGCTAGACCGTAGATGCCAACTTACTAGAATGCCTTCAAGCATGGCAGAAACACTGCTGGACCTCAACCATACTACCCCCCTTGCCCTAGTTACTCTAGGAGGCAAGTTCTTTATGCTCCACCACCCCCTCCTCCTTAGATTGATCTAGTGACCCAAGCTCTTTTCATTAAGATGGATCGGATAGATGAACAATTCAAGAACTTCAAGAAGATGATGGGTGTCAAGGCAACATCGGAACTTTCTCTTCCCAATCTGCCAGTGTTTCACCTTCCTCCCTCTGAGATGCTGATATATAGAAAGTACAATGGCTCGAGTAACCCTTAACTCATTTGAAGGAGTTCATATACGAGTCGTCATTTTGGCAGAGTGACAAGAGGTCGCTAGCATTCTTGTTCAGAAGGTCATTAGAGGGACTAGCCCTCGAGTGGTTCTTCTCTTTAGACTCTTTCGAGGTTGAGGATTTCGACACTGTGTTGAGAAAATTCCTCTAGCGTTATCAAGACAGAGTAGCACCGTCATTGTCCATAACAGACTTGGTAGCCGAGAAGATGAAGCCCGATGAGGACTTCATAACATATGCTGATAGATTGAGGGCTATGGCAGAGAAATCAAGGATCACTTGTCCGAGTCTGAGCAGGTCAAGATCATGATTGCCAATGCTACTCCTCAGTACAAGTTGGTCCTCACGTTGAACAATCTGACCAATATGGCGAACCTGTATGAGAGGGCGTGTTATGCGCAGAATGCATTCAAAGATTCTACTTTCTCTAGTGTCTTTGATCCTCACCGACCTAGTAGACCTCCACCTCGGTAGCCTGCCATGCCAAACTCTTCCACCATGGGTCCAACCACAGAAGGTACACTCTCACATGAACAAATAAGCATAATGAACAATAACCAACTCCAGTTCACAAGAAATCAACAGCCGCAGTATAGAGGGCAGAGACCGCCAAATTAGCATGGCTTCAGGCCACCCCAGCAACAGTACCAGCTAACCTGCTATCAGCCTCGTCAACAACCAACATACACTAATGTGCCACCACCTCATGATTACAACCAGCAAAGAAGGCCTCCAGGCCCCAAGAGGGCGTCTTATCCTCCGCTCCTAGAATCATTGTTAGATATCTTCAATGCTCTTATGGTAGCCAATGCACTAGTATTGCCAAAGGAGAAGACTGTCTGGCCCCCAAAATGCCGATGCTTCCAGGTACTGTGTCTTCCATGGACAACCTGGGCATACGGTGGATGCTTGTTTCCAATTTCGGGATTACATCCATGATCTAAATGATCAAGGGGGCATTGACTGGGAGGAGATGAAGAAGTTCATAGCCGTCTTGAAGGCAAGAAGACCCCAGCAGCAACAACCACAACAACAACAATAGCAACAGCTAATACAGAGAGCACTAGCACAGGCAGCACCTCCACAGAACATGGGTATAGTGCAGAATCCGCTGCTGGAGCATCAAAATCGAATTGCCCCAATTCTCACCAATATCCAGTTTGAGGCTAATAGGGGGCAACAATGGAAGGTAGAAGAGTCTTGCTCTATATATTCAACAGGTCACATATCGAGTCCTGCCGAGCAACCACCTCGCTGCATCATCCGTGTACCTAAACCAGAACCCATAACTATCACATCCATACCAACACCTGCTTTCCTTAAACCTTCCACCAAACCTAAACCAAACAACCCTCCACAATTCCCCAATCATGAACCCATCATGCCGTCAAAACCATTACTCCGCATTCCATTCCCCACATCACCTGCACCAATCACCTACCCCAATACCATACAACCCACTAGACCCCTCATCCGCACAAAACCTCCACTAAATAATCCACCACCATCTACTTATGAACCCATCACCCCTTCCAAACCCCACATCAACCTGGTAGTACTCAAGATATCACCTAGACCTTCTATTGATGAGTCACATATGCTCCGGAGCGGAAGGATCTTCAACAAAGTATTCCTTCAGTCCACAGTACAAGACAACCCATCACAGCCGACAGAAGAAGTACATAATGAAGAGAGTGCACCTAGCACTCAGTATGATCTGTTAAAGCACCTGGACAGAACACCGGCACGCATCTCCATGCTAGAATTGATCAAGAGATCTAAGACCCATCAAGAAGCTTTGATGGAGTATCTCCAAAGGGTCGTGGTCAATGAGGACGTGCCGGTAGAAAGGATCGCACTATTGGTTCCATAGGGGGATCAACCCTCTATATCTTTCCATACATCTGAGTAGGCACCACCAGCAGCCAGAAGCATGGCCTTGAGCATTACAGTTAACATATGCAAGAAGGTTGTGGATGCCTGTCTGGTTGACACAGGAGCTTCCAGCAACCTGTTGCCGCCGAGAACTTTAGAACTCTGTGGCATACCAAAAGAGAAGTGGTTGCCTTCCCCCATTTCTATCACCACCTACGACAACTCTACCCGTTCCCCTCTAGGCATGGTTTATTTAAAGGTGGAGTTGGGTCCTGTTTGTCATGCCGAGGTTGAGTTCCATATTCTTGAGATCGACCCTTCGCTAAAAGGCATACTTGGCCATCCCTATATCAAATCGCTTGAAGCAATTCCATCGACGAATCATCACTGCCTCAAGTTTCCTTATAAAGGACAGATCATCAAAGTAACGAGCATGTCTATCCTTGCTGCTGCTCACTCTCTGAATATCAAGCCGACTCCCTTACCTAGCCGACAACCCATTCTATCGGTATTACAGGTCTACCTTCCATCGACTGATCCTTTGAAAGCTACCATACCCGTTTCTTGTCCAGTTGATGCTATGAAAAGGGTGAAGTTCATGAGTACCCCTAGCTGTGATATAATGATGAAGGGCGGTTATCAGCCTGAAAAAGGCCTAGGTACACAACTACAGGGTAGAACCACACCAATTAGAGATAACAGAAGAGCACCTGGTAACGGTCTGGGCTATAGGCCAGTAAGGGTGAGGCACAACATTGCTCAGCAGTAGGAAGACGAAGATGGTCGTAAAACATGGAAGACAATGGTTGCGTCGTGCAAAGAAAATCGGGAACCCTTAACTTGGACTTTGTCAACTCATTTCATTAAGGGGCCCGTGATTTAAAACAATAATGATAACACGGTGGTAATCACTTCCCACTTCGACCTACATGACTTATATGGCAGGGATCTAGCAAGACATTGTTCTCAATTACTGACGTATAAGTGCTTGGAGGCTCTATGGCTGATGAAAAGGAGGAAAATTCAAGATCTAGAATGCAAGTGGTACTGTTGGTTCAACACCAGGAATTTATATATTGCACTAAATAGATTATTTTTTGATCCCTCTAAACCAAAGTGGCCGCCACAGATAGATGATCTGATAGAGGGGCCTGGAGCCATTTTTGACGAGAGAATCTTGCTGAATGAAGAGACTGATAGAGGGGAGCCAGATGACCCCTATGAAACTAGTTTAACAACAAATCATCTCTGGAGGACTACTTACCCCTCGCATATTTTCACCCTCCATACTATATTTCGTACTCTACTCTTGACCCCGACTTGGTCGAGGGTTATCATTGAAGATATACCTCGGACTCCTCCCATGATCATCACTCTGTCTCCTCAGGACCTCATTCCTCATATTCCTCTCGATCTAGAGAGGATCCATGATCTTACCTGGGACATATTATTATATGATCCCCCTAATCCCTTGGCAATGGTGCGGTTTTCTCCATCACATTCCCCTCCTTTTCAAATTCATTCATGTTTCATGATTAATACTAAAAATGTCCAAAAAAAAAAATGCCGATTTGGCAACTTCTTCCTTACAAATCTTCATTGAGGAAACATCCTACTATCTGTCCGAATGTACCCCATCGCGTGGGTCGCTCGGGCAGGATTCTCTTCTAGATTTACTCTGCCTCTCCTTTCAGGAGGATTCACCTGTATTTTCTCATGTATCCAATGATTTTCATTCTTCTTCATCCTCTCTAGGTCAGGATAGTGAGTCTAGTGGTGGCAGTTTAATAAAGTTAGGAAGTCTAGTGAAGTTAGTATGATTAGGAAGTCTAGGAAATCTAAGGGTAAGAGAATTCCCAGTAGATACCTCCAGGAATTAGCTTCTAAGTGCCTTCCTTTCTATCAAATCCCTCGATTATTAGAGGATTCGATCCAGTTGTCAGAAGAGTCTGAGGCAGATGAGTTGGTTGATGACGGGTGTGGAGTATATGAATTGATACATGAAAAGGACCCCGTCACTGAAGAAGAAGAAGAAGAAGATGATGACGCAGCTAAGGCATATGCTAGTGGAGTGAAAAGATTTGATGAACCCTTAGCTGCTGTAGAAGAGCCAACAAAGGAAATCAATCTAGGAACCGAAGAAGAACCTAGGATTGTCCCCATTAGTCAAAGTCTTTCCAGATCAGATGAAGAGGCATTGGTTCGAATTCTTAAAGATTACAATGACACTTTCGCTTGGAGCTATGAAGATACGCCGGGGTTAGATTCTTCCCTAGTGGAGCATCGATTAACATTGAAAGATGGAACTAACTCAGTCAAGCAGAAATTGAGGCGATTCCACCTACAAATGGCTTTGAAGATGAAGGAAGAGGTCAATAAACTGCATAAAGCCAAATTTATTAGAGTTGTCCTCTATCCACAATGGGTGGCTAACATAGTCCTGGTCATGAAGAAGGATGGGAAGGTCAGGATCTGTATTGACTTTTGAGATTTGAACCGGGCATGTCCTAAAGATGATTTCCCACTGCCTCATATAGATGTACTGATTGATAACATAGCAGGATTTGAGACTTTGTCATTCATGGATGGCTTTTCAAAGGTACAATCAGATTAGGTTGGCAGAAGATGATCAAGAGAAGACATCATTCACTACACCATGGGGAACATATTGTTATGTTGTCATGCCATTTGGGTTAAAGAACGCTGAAGCCACTTATCAAAGGGTTATGATGGCTATATTCTATGATATGATGCATATAAATTTGGAAGTGTATGTGGATGACTTATTGGTGAAGTCTAAGACTAGAGCTGAGCATGCTGAAGTTCTGGCAAAGGTTTTGGAAAGATCGAGAGAGTATCAATTGAAAATGAATCTGAAGAAGTGCGTATTTGGTGTCTCGTCGGGGAACTTGTTAGGGTTCATTGTCAATAAACAGGGCATTGAGATCGATCCCAACAAGACTAAAGCTATTATTGAAATGCCACCTCCCAAGAACTTGAAAGAACTGAGAGGGTTAATCCGGAGGTTGCAGTTTATTCGCTGCTTTGTCTCCCAGCATTCACAAAGGTGTAAGCTGTTCTACGAGCTTATTAAGCCGGGAGTCAAATTCGATTGGGACGATAAGTGTCAGGAGGCATTTGATGGATTGAAGAAGTATCTTACAAGTCCTCCTGTCTTGAGACCACCATCTTCTGGCAAACATTTAATTCTATACATTTCTGTCATGGATGATGTTATGGGGGCTGTCCTACCACAAGAGGATGAAGAAGGAAAGGAGAGGACGGCCTATTATCTCTCTAAACTTCTCAACTCCGCTCAATAGAGATATACGGCGATGGAGAAAACATGTGTTGCATCGATCTGGGTGGTTCAGAAGCTAAAACATTATTTCCTGGCCTATGAAGTCCATCTCATTGTCAGGATGAATCCAATCAAATTCCTTCTCGAGAAATCTATCCTTACAGATAGATTAGCGTGTTGGCAGAGTTTTCTATCTCAGTTTAATATCATCTACATTCAGCAGAAAGTAATAAAAGGCTATGCCATAGCGGAACACCTTGCTCATCACCCTTTACCAATATTTGACCAAGTCCTATCGGAGTTTCCTGATAAGGAACTGATGTCCATAAACAGAATCAAAGATGACATGTGGACTCTGCATTTTGACGGAGCTCTGAACTCTCATGGTAAGGGTATTGGCATCGTTCTCCTATCACCTGAAGGTGTCACTATTCCCCAAGCCTTTCAGCTTGCCTTTCATGTTACCAATAACATAGCTAAATATGAGGCTCTTCTTGCCGGTCTCGAGGCCGCTCATCTCTATGGTGCCACCAAATTGAGGATTATAGGTGATAGTCAATTGATCCTTCGCCTAGTGCTTATCAAGTACCAAACCCTTGATCCCAAACTCAAGCCATATCAAGAACTCACTTCAGCTTATGCTAAGCTCTTCACCAAACTGATCTTCGTCTATGTTCTTCGGAATCAGAACATCTTAGCTGACGTGCTAGCTTGTCTCGCATCATCTCTGAATTTCCCAATCAACAAACAATCTGAATCGATTATCATCCATAGGCGTCTCTCTCCTGATGTAGAGGATCCTTCCTTTTTTAGGATTAAAGAGAAATTGTTGAAGAAAGTTAGAGATGGGAATATTGTGGAAAGGAGATAAATCATGATATTAGAGCTGCAAGAAGAGATGAAAGATGAAGAGAAACAATGGTATTACTGTTAGTATTAGATGGCCTCAAAACCAATCTGATACTATGTATTGATTCAGATTATTAATAAATGACATTAATTCATTATGTGTAATTAATTTGATCTATGTTTATCGTATCACGATGAAGTCCATGAACATGTGCAACAATCTTCGGATTATGATGAGATCATAATTACAGGACCGAAGACTTATAAACACATGTTCTTAATTGTTCCTAGTCATAGGATGTTTGAGAAGGACATAGAATATCCGGATAAACTAGTATAGGTTTCTTCAGCTCATATGATGAGGGTGACTGATCTTATAAGTCACTTGTGTGGAGACACTATGCTGGACCTGTGGGTGCTCATTGATGAATGAATTCACTGAACTGATCCGACTATGAATCGTTGGATGGTAAACACCTTACTATTAACCAGCTCAATTCTTTTGTCATGGTTGCGTAGATGATCATTGGATTTGAGACGCCAAAGATATCTTGTTGGTAGGTTTCTGAACTTTGACCTTGACTAACGAATCCCTAACCATGGGTAATCAATAAGTCAAGTGATCGGGTTCAGGGAAATGCCCTCAAAGGTAATTGTGTATTCAATACGGGATCATCCGCTCTCGATAGTTTGAGAGAGAATGTTCCGGGAATGATGCGCTTAAGTCCCTAGCCAGGGCGGACTCTGTGTCAGATAAAGAGTTATCTGATATAGATTAGTGGCATCTGATTCAAGTGATCGACCGACTAGGGTTTAACAGTAAACCATATCTTAGGTCGATTTGGGAACATTGCACAGATGAAGGATTATAGCCGCGCGCTAACCGATGACGGAAAGGTTCCAATAGAGGGTTGCGATAACCCCAATGCCATCCAGGATCACGCGATGTTGCTTGGCATCCAACGTGATCGGAAGCTCGTCCGAATTTACTGTGGGACATTAAATTCGGCTGATTAATTAATATAAGGATATTAATAAATTCAGTGGGTCCGTAAAGAGTCACCGGGCTTAATGGGCCATTAACTGGACTGGTATTTGGGCCTAGAGGATCACACACAAAAGGTTTTCAAGTCGATGGATAATCCGACAGGATTTCGGATAAGTTTGGATTTTTTGATATGAAAAACCACAAATAGGCTTATTATAAAAGAACGGATGCTAGGTCGGGGGCCAGCAACCCTAACCTAGCCGTCGCTCTTTCTCTCTCCTCTCTACTGGGCACACGACACGAGGCGGCCATCTGGAGGCTCCGCTTCGGCTCCCGACTGCTCCGCCTTCCGTCCGACGGGAGTTTTCGAATCCGCATGTCGCGACAGATTATGCGCAGCCAGACGGGATCCACGAACGCCGAATCGAGCGAGGAGGCGAGGACGATCGATCGCAAGGAGAACCGCGTGGATACCACTAGAGGCCGGGCAACTGCGCGGCTTGCGGCAACGCTCCGACGGAACCGGAAAACGAACGCGGATTCGAATCCGCGCAAGGTGAATCCAATTTACTCTAGTCTTGTTTTTGTTGATCGAAACGGGATGGATCTGATCCCGAATAATTTATTCCGCTGCGTTTTTCGGTCGGATCTCGACACAGCGAACCCAACAGTGGAATCAGAGTCAGGTTCCACTATGTTTTCGCCGTTTCAGTCTCTAAAATTGCGGTTTTTGAATTTATTCCATACTTGAATTTATTTTCTTACAAGGTTAATATTCATGAGATGTTCACCGCGATGAGATCGCAATTTTGATATGTAGAAAATATTTTATTTTGGGGTTTTTCCGTCGTGTTCTTCGTTGGACGAAGAACGGTGTGTTCTTGAGGGATTCAGATCCATAAGACGAATCTCAGGGGCTTTAATCACTGTAAACCATGCCCACCGGCACTGGATGAGTTGCTGGCGGCATAGGGAGTAGTGGATGGCCGGCTGTGGACCTTCTTCTTCCTCCCCACAGGTTTATGAAACCTGGAAAATGGAGATTTTTGGGGGGAAAAGAAAACCCAACTGCCCCTCCCTCGGGCTCACACCGGACGTTGGACGGCATTGGCGACATTGCCGTTGCTGGGAGACGGGCGCCGGTGTCCTCCCGACAACGGAAGGGGCGAGGAAGGGGGGGCTGCGCTGTCGGGTTCCTTGCTGTGCAGGGAACCGTCGGGCGCCCCTGTCGGGCGGCTATGGTTTTCCCTAGCTGCTGACAGGGTCTAGCTCGGCTGGGCACTGGCCCGTGCCAGGCGGCTCGAGCCAAGGTCCAGCAGGGTTCGGACCAGGCTTGCGGGCCTGGGTCCAAACCCTGGCTCGGCCCTGGCCCGAGCCAGGGGCTCAGCTGGGCTGAGCCCTTTAACCCCCCCTCCCCTTTTTATGTCTTATATATTATTAGGGCGCTTTAAAAATTGAAATAAATTTGTTTTATTATTAAAATATGATTTTGATAATAAAATTTTAAATTATTAATTTTGGGGTCCTAATAATAGGATTATGAATTTTCATAATTAATTAACAAATGTTGTTAATTCTAATTATTAATCTAAGTTGTTAAATTAATTGTTGTATTTAACTATTAAATTTCCCATATATTTGAATTGTTCAGATTAAGCATGGAATATTTCTAAACCATTAATTTTAGATTTTATGCACATATGATGTGATTTAAATGCTTGTTTAAATTTGTTTTAATGAGCATGATATTATATTTTCGAAAATTCGAATCCAAAATTTTGTTTGGTCCCTGGTTTATGAAACCATAAAATTATTTATTTTCGAAATTTTTAATTAGCCATGAGATGTGCAATTTAATGTGTGGTTTGTTTAATTAAAAAACTACACGGTGGTCATGGATGTGTATTATTTTGTGGATATAGATGTGATTATGTGTTTTATTATTTATTAATAAATAGAGGTCTGCGAACCTCTCCCTCTCATATTCTATTGTGTTTCTACCTCCCTCCTTAATGTATTCGCCATAAGGCTTCATCTTTTAAATTTTCATATAATTGAGAATAATTATGATGTAATTTGATTGAGGCGGCTGCGCGTGGAGCGAGGATGATCCACAACTGCAACCAAGAAGGATAAGAAAGAGTTCTTTAAGTCTATGAGTTTGCTGACTCATGATATAAAATGTTATATTGTGTTTGTGTGTGTTTGACCGTCTGGCTCAAGTCAAACTACAGTGCCGTCCATGACCACACTAATGACATGTATGCGATGCGTATGTGTTTCTTTTGATTATGAATCATATTATCTAGGTTATTAGCATAAATATATATTCGATATATCTAATACTATCACCTAGGATGAGACCAAACTAATTAATATAAAACCTTCGTATTAAAGTCTAAGCCGTAGCACGAGTCATTTAGAATGCACCGCGTGGCTCTCTATCAATATAGTTATTAAAACTTGATTCTTTGGTGGCATATTCTTCGTGTTTACCCGAGATTTGCCATCATCTGATGAGAGGTCTATTGACTATGGCATTGGATGCCTGGAGATTGGAATAGAGGAACAATATAGCTATCCACGTGTTTAGCCTGGGGCTATATTCCTACTCTACTCCATCACGTATTGATGGTAATGCTTAGAATAGATTTAATGGTCTACTGTGTTTATCCGGGACCATTAGTAATCTGGAGCCGAAACAAGATCAGATATTGCAAGGAGTTGCAATTATCATGAGATGATTGCTCTGAGATAAGAGTATGATACTATGTATTTACCCGAGGTCATATTGTGATGCTTGGAGATTCTGATCGCCACTAGGAGACAGTCGGCGTCTCCCATTTTATATATCTAAAGGTTATATAGTTTGACGAAAATTAGTGGGAGTAAAACTAGATAATAAAAGACCATATCTTGTTTTAATTAATCTGAATATTTGCTAATTATAATTTGATTATCTCCTGTAGGCTAGAATGTCGCACCATAACCCGTTGCAAGGCATACTCGATGACAACCGTTTGACAGGCACCAACTACTCAGACTAGCTCAGGAATATGAAGATTGTCCTCAGATCTGAGCAGATTGCCTATGTCTTGGATAATGAACCTCCTACTGAACCAACATTAGATGCCCCAGAGGAGGAAATGATTGCATATGAAAAGTGGAAGGAAGACTCCACCATGACCCACTGCTACATGTTAGCCTCTATAAGCAATGAGTTGCAGAGGCAACATGAGGAGATAGATGCTAGATCCATCATGCTCCATTTGAAGGAGCTGTTTGGTGAGTAGAGCAGAATCAAACGATATGAGATATCTAAGAATCTGTTCAAGGCTCAGATGACAGAGGGAACTTCAATACAGACTTATGTACTGAAGATGATAGAATGGATAGAGAGGCTAGATGCTCTTAGGGTTACACTTCCCAAAGAAATGCATACTGACCTCGTGTTATCTTCCCTTCCACAATCATATGCTCAGTTCATTGTTAACTTTAATATGAACAGGATGCAAACCATCTTAACTGAGCTACTGAACATGTTGAAAACTGCAGAAGGGAACCTTGTGAAGGATAAACCCCAAATCCTCTTGGTTGGTAAGACCAACAAAAAGAGACTTGCAGTCCAAGCCATTTGGAAAGGTAGGAACAAGATTCAGAGAAAGCAAAAGTGTAAGGACTGAGGTTTCGGGTTCGGTTTTCGGGTCGGGATCGGGCCGGATCCCCTGGTTTGGACCCTGTGGGGTCTTGTGATTTCTGGCTGAATGGCGTCAGCGCTCGTCGACGCCTTTCAAAAGGCGTCAGGGTGTGTGGACGCCATTTAGGTTGCTGGTTGTTGTGCCACGTGGGCAGTTTTCGGGCCGCGAGAGTACGGCCCCTGTCAGATTTGTCTGAACGGCGTCCAGGTGGGTCGACGCGTTTCAGACTGCGACATCTGTAATGTCAGGGCATGGCGCCAGGGCGTTGTCAGTACGGCCTGTCACATCGTCTGAACGGCGTCCACGGTGGGCGACGCGTTTCAGAGCGGTGTCTGTACGGCTGTCCTGTCAGACTGATAGGCGTCTGCCTCGATCGACGCGTTTTAGCTTGTTTCGGATAGACCCCGCGAGCCTCCCCTTCTTTCCCTCATTCTCACCTTCCCTCTCTCTCTCCTCGCCCTCTCCGACCCCCTCTCTTCCCCTTCCCTCCCCTTCTTCCTCTTCCACCACTCCAACACCACCTTACCTCTCACCTCTACCTCCACCACTTCCTTCGCGGTGTTCCACTCTCCGGACGGCGGCCGACGTCCCGGCGGAGTGGCGGCGTCCTCGAGGGTACCGGCGGCGGTGTGCGGTGCGGCGGAACGGCGGCACGGAGCTTGGCGGAGTTCAAGAACCGGTAGGGGGACGAACCTTGCGTGTGTTGCACGTGGTTTGCTTGGCGTATCTTGTGGTGTTTGGGGGATAGATTGAGCATGTTTAGGGGGTTTACTTGTGGGATTCGGCGTGCGTGTGATCGTGGATTTGTCGTATGCATATGGTGGTTGAGTTCCTCTTCCTCTCCTTCTTGTTTTGGGGCTTTTTCGGGGGCTTGGGGTTCAAGGGAGGAACCCTCGGTTCGAACCAGGGAACCTGGTTCCTGGCGCTGAAAGGCGTCGTACCTGGTCGACGCCTTTTAAAAGGACGTCGGGCCAGTGCGACGCGTTTCAGGGCAGGAAACCCCCGCTGTTCGAGGGGTGCTGGTGCTAAATGACGTCATGGGTGGTCGACGCCTTTTAGAAGGACGTCGAGCCACCATGACGCCATTTAGGCGGGAATTGCCCCTTTTAAGGGTTCTGCAATCTGGATTTCTGGGTTGAATGGCGTCAAGACACCTTGACGCGTTTTAAATGGCGACTTCGACGGTGGACGCGTTTTAAAGAGATAATCCGGCTTTTAGTGAACCCGTCTATGGAGCTTGAATGGCGTCGACCTCGGTCGACGCGATTCAAGCCAGGAATGAATAACTCTGGTTTTTTTTAGCATGCGTTTCACTGCGGGATGGTTCTAATGCATGCTTTGGGCCGTATACTGAGACGGAGGGCTTTTGCGTGAATGGAATTACATCATCTGTGTGCGAGTGTGTGTGTGTGTGCTTTAACTGTACGTTGAGACTGGGGTTTACTGTGCCAATGGAATTACAACATGTTAAATGTGTATGTGTGTCCATACGACTGTGGATCGATGTGACTGTGGTTTACGTTGTCACCATGAACCGATGGGGACAGGGTCATGGTGTCTGTGAGGCCTTGTGCCGTACCGGTGGGAGAAGGGGTACATGTGTGTTTTACCTTTGGCTGAGGGAAGCAGAACCACCTTGAGCCCGTCGGGCCGGAGAAGCTGGTGCGCTATCCGAGGGGTTGCTACTTGGTCTCAGCGGGTCGGGGTTTCTCTGTTTGTCGTGACAGCTTCCGGCGCGTTTCTTGCTGTGGAGCTGGTACTGGTGGGAGTTGGTTTACCCTTTAGCCACTGGGCCTGATGTGACCTTTGATCAAGGTTACGAGTGGTACCCTTAGCCCTTTGGCCTGACGCAGCCCGGGAGAGTTGGGTTTGTGGGTAGTTCCTGTAGCTTCGGCTTGACGGGGGTTCGCCGGTCCCCAGGGCCCTCCTGGAAGCGCTGAGGCCTAGCGTGGAGGCAATCCGGTGGTAGGACAGTAGTCTAGACTGCTTGTGTGCACACGTAGCTGGCAGTGGCGGTACACTGAGTCCAGCTAGTCCTAGTTTGGCTCACTGCCTCACCCTACAGTGCCCCGGAACACTGTAGGGGTGGACAGGCGTGAGCAGTGGTGGTAGTGTTGGGAGGCGACGTCTGACTTCGGTCGACTGTGTGGTTTAGTCGCCTTGTGGACTTCGGTCGTGAGACGTGACTCTGTGTTGGGTTCTTCGGGTTACTCAGCGTTGTTCCTGCTACATTGTCTGTCGTACGTTTCGTACCGGGGTTGCCTGTTGTGTTTACTGCTTTACTTGACTGTTCTATATATTACTGTTGCTTCACTTGTGGGTGTGTGAGTGGGAGGCAGGGGATCGGATGATCCCTACTGAGCCCTGTTCTGGTGTGGCTCACTCCCTGTGGTTTCAGGTGTGGACTTCGAGGCGCAGCGGTAGCGTGGTGTCTTCTCGGTGTGCGGACCAGCAGCTGTCTTAGTTCCGGGGTATGCCCCGATGTTGTTGTACTTTCCTTCTGCCTGTACTTATTTAATTATCGTTGGACATGTAATTATTGTTGGACTGTATACGGACATTGCTATTTTCTTCCCTGCGTACTTGCTTACCTTTGTAGTCCGTGTGATTGTTATATTTAGCCTTGTTTAGCACTTACTCCTCCAGACGTGTTGTGTAAGATCCGGGTGTGAACCCGTAGTTAATGAGCCGACATCCATTTAGTGATCGGGTCTCCGGTCATAGGATGGCGGGTCGTTACAAAAAGGTTGTCAAGAAAGACAAAGGCAAGAGTACTGAGAAAAGTGACTGCTTCTACTATCATCAAAATGGCCACTGAAAGAAGAATTGCAAGGAATACCTCAAGGACAAGGCTTAAGGAACTGTAAAATAGCAGGACGCTTCAAGTATCTATATGATAGATGTAAACTTGTCAATAAGAGATTGTACATCATGGGTATTAGATACTAGATGTGTATCTCATATCTACAATTCTATGCAGGCACTAACAAGAAGACGTAAGTTGAGGACCGGCGAGGTGGAGCTGAGACTAGGTAATGGCGCAAGGGTTGCGGCGATCGCTGTGGGGACAGTGAAGCTCAAGCTACCATCCGGAGACACATTTTCATTAGATGAATGTTATTATGGACCTAGCATAATAAGAAATATTATTTATATTTCATGTCTTGATAGAATTGGATACAATTTAAATGTTGGGAACAATAGTTGTTCAATTTATTTTGGAAATAAGTTAATAACTTCTGCTATCTTGTCCAATGGTTTGTATCTATTAAATGTGTCTCATGAAAATTTATACATCGGTTCTTTAATTAAAATAAGTAAGTATGAAATGAACAAAGCCTACTTATGGCATTATAGGCTTGGACACATTGGTGAAAACAGAATCCAAAGGATGCATAAAGATGGATACTTAGATCCATTTGATTATGAATCATATGCAACCTGTGAGTCATGTTTAATGGGTAAAATGGCTAAGTCTCCATTTAGTGGAATTGGAGAACGAGCCAAAGACATATTAGAACTTATACATTTAGATGTATGTGGTCCTATGTCTATCCAAGCCATTGGTGGCTTCTCATACTTCATTACATTCACTGATGATCACTTAAGGTTTGGATACATATACTTATTGTAGTATAAATCTAAAGCTTTTGAGAAATTCAGAGAATTTAAGAATGAAGTAGAAAAACAAATTGGAAAGAGTATAAAAACCATCCGATCCAATCGAGGTGGTGAATAATTGAGTACAAAGTTCATTAAATACTTAAAGGATAATGGTATCATTTCTCAGCTTACACCTCCTTATACACCTCAGATGAATGTTGTATCAGAAATGAGAAATCGCACATTAATGGAAATGGTGCGATCTATGATAAGCATGTCCAATTTAGCAGTGTCCTTATAGGGATATGCACTTAGCTCGGCTATGTATATCCTGAACAAGGTACCCAGCAAATATGTTGAAACCACTCCATATGAGATATGGAATGGAAAGAAACCAGACCTTAAACATATTAAAGTCTGGAGATGTCCTGCTCATGTTAAAAGACATGACGCATATAAGCTGGAGTCCAGAACTAACAAATACAGATTTATGGGATATCCAAAGGAAACTTATGTATATTACTTTTATCATCCTGGCGAACAAAAGTTGTTTGTGGCTAAGAGAGCTGTCTTTATGGAAGAAGATTATATTCTCCAAAAGGACAGTGGGAGTAAAGTAACTCTGGAAGAAATTCTAGACCCACAAACTGGTAATGGTTCATCAGATGAACTGTCAGTCTCTGAAGCTGTACAAAATTATACACAGGAACCTCGTAGGTCTGAAAGAGTACTTAAACCACCAGAAAGATATATGGGACATATTAATATGGATGGTTCAAGGATACTCTATAATGAGGATGATGATCTTAAGACTTATCAGGAGGCCATTGAAAGTCCAGAGGCCGGAAAATGACGGGAAGCCATGAATTCTGAAATACAATCCATGTACATCAACCAAGTTTGGAACTTAGAAGATTTACCCGATAATATAGTACCTATCAGCTGCAAATGAATGTTTAAAAGAAAGATCGGTGAAGATGGATGTATTAAGACTTATAAAGTAAGATTAGTGGCGAAAGGTTATTGTCAAAAACAAGGTGTTGACTATTACGAAACATTTTCACCTGTTGCCATGATTAAGTCCATCAGAATTATTCTCGCCATTGCTGCCTACCATGATTATGAAATTTGGTAGATGGATGTGAAGACTGCCTTCCTTAATGGAAACCTTGAGGAGGAGGTGTATATGATACAACCAGAAGGATTCACTGTTGGGTTTTCTCGGGTTTCTCCGGATCGCTCACGCAGCGGAAAATAAAATATTAAACAATGATCCGTTCCCGTTTCGAAAAACTAAAACTACGATTATCGGATAATTGATTCTCACCGTGTGCGGATTCGAATCCGCAACCGTTTGGTTCCGTCGGTGCGACTCCGCAAGCCATGCAAGCGGCCGGCCTCTAGCGAAGTCCACGCGAATCTCCCCGCGACAGATATCGTCGTGTTCCTCGTTCTTCGCAACCCACGAAACCTCCGCCGGTCGCCGCAACGATCGCCGCAACGCGCGGACGATTTCCCGTCGAACGGGATTCGGAGAAGCGGCGGAGCAGATCTGGATCTGTCTGGACGTCAGAGAGAGAGAGAAACAGAGGAGGGGCAGCTAGGGTTAACAGCAGCTTGGCCTGCTCAGCCCGTTCGCTATGTTTTATACTAACCGCGCGGTTTTTCATAAAAACCCCCGGTTTGTATAAAACCCACTTATTTATCCATCGCCTTGAGAATCATTTGCGTGTGACCCTCTAGGCCCAAGTACCAGTCCAGTTAATGGCCCAACAAGCCCAGTGACTCCTCACTGACTTTATTAATCAATTAATAACCCTTTATCAATTAATTAATCAATCGAATTAATGTCGCACATCGAATTCGACCGGGCCTCCGATCACGTTTGGTGCCAAGCAACACCACATGGATATAATCCTTCATTCGTACAATGCTCTCGAGTCAACTCAAGGTATGGCGAGCTGTCAAACCCTAACCGGTCGACTCACTTGGATTGATGCCGCTGATGAATATCGGAAAACCCCTTTTCCGATATTATCGTCCGCCCTGGCCAGGGACTTTCGCGTATCCTTCCTAGAGCATTCTCTCTCTAAGTACCGAGAGCGAATGATTCCTTATTGACACACAATTCTCTTTGACGGTATTCCGCTGTACCCAATCCTTGGCGTATTAGAATCCCGTGGCTAGAGATTTGTAAACCAAGGTCAAAGCACAGAAGTCCACCGACAAGGTGTCCTTGGTGTCTCAGGTCTGAGGACCATCCACGCAACTGCGACAATAGAATCAAGCTGGTTGATAGTGAGGTACAATAACATCTAGCGATTCAGTCGGATCAGTTCAGTGAACTCATTCTCCAATGAGCACCTACAGATTCGCCTTAGTGTCTCCACACAAGTGACTTATGAGATCAGTCACCCTCATCATATGAGCAGGAGTAATCTGTACTAGTCTAACCGGATATCCGATGTCCTTCTCGGATATCCTCCGACTAGGAACGATTAAGAATATGTGTGTTTAAGTGATCAGTCTCATTAGTATGATCTTATCATAATCTGATCACTATAGCACATATTCACGAACTTCATTATGAAACGATAATTAATGCGATTTACACATAATGAATATTATGCCATTATATTAATAAATGAACGAGATTAACATAGTCAGATTGGCTTGTAGGCCACCTAAAACTAACAATCTCCCATATAGCCGAATCTTGAGAAGTCATCGGTGAACGTGATGAAGTATGAGTAGCCATCTTTGGCTTGCGTGGACATAGGACCACATACATCTAAATGCATTAGTTCCAGAATGTCCTTGGCACGTTCTCCATGTCCAGTAAATGGAGATTTTGCCATCTTTTCCATAAGGCAGGATTCACATGTTGCAAACGATTCATAATCGAATGTTGTTAAGTAACCATGCTTATGCAACTTTTGCAACCTGCTTTCGCCAATGTGCCCAAGTCTACAATGCTACATGTAGGCTTGATTCACACAATTCTTGCCCTTCTTAAGAGCATTATCAATTTGAAGATTGTAATAAGAAACATCTAAGAGATATAGACCGTTGACTAAAGATGCCGAAGCTATTGATTTATTACCATAATAAATCGAACAACTTCTATTCTCAATGGTCAACCTATATCCTATCTTGTCCAAACAAGATATTGATATGATGTTCTTTATTATGCTAGGAACATAATAACAATCTTCTAATAGTAAGGTGTCTCCCGATGGAAGCTTGAGGTTTGTTGTACCAACAGCAATCGCCGCAACTTTTGCGCCGTTTCTTAGCCTCAATTCCACCTCGCCTTGTCTCAGCTTGCGCTTACTTGTCAGCATTTGCACATCATGGCAGATATGAGAAGCACATCCGGTATTTAATACCCAAGATGTGGAATCTCTAACTGACAAGTTGATATCTATCGTATAGATATATGAAGCTTCAGACAGCTTCACTAAGGAACTTCTTGCAGTTCCTCTTCCAGTGACCATACTGCTTATAGTAGAAGCAGCCACCCTGTACTACTCTTTTGCCTTTGTCCTTCAATCTTTTATCGTTAGCTATCATCTCTGCTTCAGGGGCATCCAATGCCGATTCAGCAGGAGGATCAGCTCCAGGGACAAAGTCAATATGCTCAGATCTGAAGACATTCTTCAGGTTTCTGAACCAATCCGAGTAGATCAGGCAAGTCAAAAGGGCATCAAGTATGCCACGGAGTGGGTTATTCGACGACATAATTCCCTACAGGAGATAAGTAAAATCTATTTAGCAGATGTTCAATTATTAATTTTAAAACAAGACATAGTCTTTTGTTCAAGTTTAACTCCCACTAATTTCGACGGACTGTATAACCCTCAGTTATACAGAACGGGAGACGCCGACAGTTTTCTAGTGGGGATCAGAATCTCAATGACTTGCACTACAGCCTTGTGGATAGCACAACAAACTGTAATACAATCAAAGAGCACCCAACTTATGGGACTTGCAACTCTTTGCAATATCTGATCATGGCTTCGGTCCCCAGAGATTTAATGACCTTGTGGATAGCACAACAAACCACTAATTATGGTCTAAGCTAACCATCGTTACGCGACGAGCATAGATTTGCATGCAGCCCTTGTGGATAGCACAACAAAGCTACATGGTTCCTCTACCCCGATCATATAGGCATCTAATGCCATAGCCACAGTTTCTCCTCCCAATTAAGCAGACATTGTGGATAGCACAACAAACCTGCCTAAAGTGATTCGAATCCTATGACTATAACGATGGTAGACCACGCGGTAAGTTCTCAACTACTCGCGTTACGGCTTAGAGTTTATCTGAGGTATTTAGATAACTTTTATCTTGGTCTCTCCTAGGTGATAGTATAAAAATATATCGTATATATTTAGTAAATACTATACCTGCTTAGATTCATAATCAAAAGAAAACAATGCATCTCATACATGTCATTAGTGTGGTCATGGATAGCACAGTGGGTTTGACTGGAGCCAACAGTCAAACACACACACAATCTAACACAACAATTATATTAGATATCTTGCAAACACATAGGCAAGAGATCTCCATCTTTTCGTCTTCCTGATTGCAGCTATGGATGGTCCTCGCTCCTTCCTCGGTTGCCTCGATCATACTACATTAATTCTAGAATTACATGTAATTAGAAGAGAGCTTAATGGCGAGTACAAGAGTGAGGGAGGCAGAAATACATCAGAGAATGAGAGAGGGAGAGATACGCAGATCTCTATTTATTAACAATTAATAAACATCCATCATTTATCCACGATCCATACAAACACATCATTCATCACATGAACAATTAAATAAGTGCATATCCATGACCACGGTGTGTTTTAAACATCCCACACATGATTCAGCGCATCACATGGCTAAAATAAAAGAGTTTTCAAAATAAATAATTTTGGCTTTCAAAAAGCTGGGATCCAATCAAAATTGGTGTTTAAATTTCGAAAACTCATTTTATTAACTTAACATGCAATTAAATCAAAATTTAAAAGCATTAAACACACATCACATGTGCACTCACTCCGAATTAATAATTCCAGATTATTCCATGCAAATTAGAACAATTCTAATAATCTAACACTTAGATTAAACTCCATTAGTAATCTAACAATTAGACTATTTAAAGACTAATCTAACTCTTAGATTAATCCAACAAAGTTAATTAATAATTTAACACTTAAATTAATAATCAACCAAATTAATTATTGACTACTAATCTAACACTTTAAATTAGCCAATTAATGTTAATTATTAATTTAACTCTTAAACCAATAATCAACACTAACTAATTAATAATTAATTAATTTAACTCTTAGATTAGATAATTAAAGTTATCATTAATTTAACTATTCAATTAATGACTAACAATAATTAATCAAGGACTACTAATTTAACATTTAAATTAGTCATTTAAGTTAATTATTAATTTAACAATTAAATTAATAACTAACTCTAATATTAATTAACAATTAGATGTATTAATAGATAATATTCTAACATTTAGATTATTATATATTAATCACTAATTTAACAATTAAATTAGATAATTAAAGATAATTATTAGTTCAACCTTTATGCTAATAATTAACTCTAATCAAATTACATCTAATTGTTAATTAACATGATTAAAACATTAATGCCCAATTAAAAGAGAATTGAAAATCAATTTAAATTTACAAAATAATTTTGAATTTAAATTTAATATTCAATTTAACTTAAATTGGGTCAATGGGGTTAACTTGGGGTTAATTCACAAATTAAAGAGGGAGGGGAAAAGGGCGGGCTCAACCATTTGGGCTGAGCCAATGGCTCGGGTCCTGGCTGAGCCAGGGCTCGAACCAGGGTGGCGCCTGGCTCGGGCCTGACCCAGCCAGGTCCCTGACCCGGTTCAACAGGCCGGATCACCTGCTTTGATACCCCGGCCCGGCTCGCCATCTTCCCTGCCCCTTAACCCGACGCCCCCCAAAACTGCAGAAACCCTAAGGTTGTTGCAGGTGGAGGACAGCGGAGGCAGGGGCCGCCGCCGGTGGCGCCCCTACCGGCGGACCATCGTCTGGCGCCTTCCGGACGGCCGGCAGCCTGCCGGCGCCGGAGTAGCCCTTTAATCACCCTAATTTATCTGTTTTCTCAAAACAGAAAAGAAGAGGAAAAAGGGCCCAATCCGGCCACCTCCATTGGGTTCTCCGGTGATGGCCTTGCTGCCTGGTTGTCCCTGGCGACCCCTTGGATGATCCAGGGTGTTGGCCCCACCTCCCAACACTTGGGGATGCAAGAACGAAGCCACTGTAAACCTGGTTCTTCGTCCAACGAAGAACACCAAAACCCCAAAATAAAATTCGAATTTTGCAGAATTAAGTAATCAAAATTATTCATAAAATATGTGTTCATCTCATGAACACGGATCCAGCAAAAAAGTTCGAATCTTTGCATGGAATAATACACAGAAAAATTAATTTCGGAACCCGAAATGGGACGAGAAACAGTGGAACCTGGCTCTGATACCACTTTTGGGTTTTCTCGGGTTTCTCCGGATCGCTCATGCAGCGGAAAATAAAATATTAAACAGCGATCTGTTCCCGTTTCGAAAAACTAAAACTACGATTATCGGATAATCGATTCTCACCGTGTGCGGATTCGAATCCGCAACCGTTCGGTTCCGTCGGTGCGACACCGCAAGCCGCGCAAGCGCCCGGCCTCTAGCGAAGTCCACGCGATATCCTCCCCGCGACGGATATCCTCGCGTTCCTCGTTCTTCGCAGCCCACGAAACCTCCGCCGGTCGCCGCAACGATCGCCGCAACGCGCGAATGATTTCCTGTCGAACGGGATTCGGAGAAGCGGCGGAGAAGATCTGGATCTGTCTGGACGCCAGAGAGAGAGAGAGAAATAGAGGAGGGGCGGCTAGGGTTAGCAGCAGTTTGGCCTGCTTAGCCCGTTCGCTATGTTTTATACTAACCGCGCAGTTTTTCATAAAAACCCCCGGTTTGTATAAAACCCACTTATTTATCCATCGCCTTGAGAATCATTTGCGTGTGACCCTCTAGGCCCAAGTACCAGTCCAGTTAATGGCCCAACAAGCCTAGTGACTCCTCACTGACTTTATTAATCAATTAATAACCCTTTATCAATTAATTAATCAATCGAATTGATGTCGCACATCGAATTCGACCGGGCCTCCGATCACATTGGGTGCCAAGCAACACCGCGTGAACCTGGAAGGTATTGGGGTTAAGTAACCCACTCTTAGAACCTTTCCGCCGACAGTTACCGCGTAGATATAATCCTTCATTTGTACAATGCTCTCGAGTCAACTCAGGGTATGGCGAGCTGTCAAACCCTAACCGGTCGACTCACTTGGATTGGATGCCGCTGATGAATATCGGAAAACTCCTTTTCCGATATTATCGTCCGCCCTGGCCAGGGACTTTCGCACATCCTTCCTAGAGCATTCTCTCTCTAAGTACCGAGAGCGAATGATTCCTTATTGACAGACAATTCCCTTCGACGGTATTCCGCTGTACCCAATCCTTGGCGTATTAGAATCCCGTGGCTAGAGATTCGTAAACCAAGGTCAAAGCACAGAAGTTCACCGACAAGGTGTCCTTGGTGTCTCAGGTCCGAGGACCATCTACGCAACTGCGACAATAGAATCAAGCTGGTTGACAGTGAGGTACAATACCATCCAGCGATTCAGTCGGATCAGTTCAGTGAACTCATTCTCCAATGAGCACCTATAGATTCGCCTTAGTGTCTCCACACAAGTGACTTATGAGATCAGTCACCCTCATCATATGAGCAGGAGTAATCTGTACTAGTCTAACCGGATATCCGATGTCCTTCTCGGATATCCTCCGACTAGGAACGATTAAGAATATGTGTGTTTAAGTGATCAGTCTCATTAGTATTATCTCATCATAATCTGATCACTATAGCACATATTCATGGACTTCATTATGAAACGATAATTAATGCGATTTACATATAATGAATATTATGTCATTATATTAATAAATGAACGAGATTAACATAGTCAGATTGGCTTGTAGGCTACCTAAAACTAACATTCACATCCAAAGAATCTCCAGACATGGTATGCAAGTTGCAGAGGTCCATTTATAGACTGAAGCAAGCTTCCCGAAGTTGGAACATAAGATTTGATGAGGCGATCAAATCTTATGGCTTCATTAAGAATGAAGATGAGCCATGTGTGTACAAGAAAAACAGTGGAAGGGCAATCACATTTCTGATTCTTTACGTTGACGACATTCTACTCATTGGGAATGATGTAAGAATGATGTCATCGGTAAAGATATGGTTGTCAAAGAACTTCTTCATGAAGGATTTGGGAGAAGCATCTTACGTATTAAGAATATGGATCTATAGAGATAGATCAAAGAAGATGCTTGCTTTAACCCAATCCATGTGCATAGAAACCATTGTCAAAAGGTTTGGCATGGAAAATTCCAAGAGAAGTTTCATACCAATGAGACATGGAATTTCACTTTCTAAAGGCCAGTCTCCTAAGACACCTGAAGAAAGGGCTGTGATGGATAAGGTCCCCTATGCTTCTGCCATAGGCTCCATCATGTATGCCATGCTATGTACTAGACATGATGTAGCTTATGCTCTAAGTGTTACGAGCAGACATCAGGTAGATCCAGGTGATGAACACTGGAAGGCTGTGAAATGCATCCTTAAATACTTAAGAAGAACTAAGGATCTATTTCCAGTCTATGGAGGAGGAGACTTGAAGCTGCAAGGATACATTGATTCGAGTTTTTAGTCTGATCCTAATGATAACAAATCAACATTAGGTTTTGTTTTCACACTCAACGGGGAAGCAGTGAGCTAGAAAAGTTCCAAGCAGGAAACCACTGTTGATTCGACAATGGAAGCCGAGTATATTGATGTTGTTGAAGCCGCCAAAGAAGTTGTCTGGATGAAGAAATTCATCGGCAATCTTGGTGTGGTGGAAAGCATATCTAGTCCCGTCCAACTACTGTGTGACAACAATGGGGCGATTGCTCAAGCGAAAGAACCGAGGTCTCATCAGAAGTTGAAGCACATTCTGCGGCGCTTTCATCTGATCAAAGAGATTATAGTTCGAGGAGATGTCGTAATGGAAAGAGTTCCTTCAACCGACAATATAGCAGATCTATTGACAAAGCCTTTGTCTCAAAATGTCTTTGAGCGTCTAGAGAATATGTGTATTATGTATAAAAGTGATTGGCTTTAGTCCAAGTGGGAGATTGTTAGTATTAGATGGTCTCAAAATCAATCCGATACTATGTATTGATTCAGATTATTAATAAATGGCATTAATTCATTGTGTGTAATTAATTCGATATATGTTTATCGTATCACGATGAAGTCCATGAACATGTGCAACAATCTTCGGATTATGATGAGATCATAGTTACAGGACCGAAGACTTATAAACACATGTTCTTAATTGTTCATAGTCATAGGATGTTTGAGAAGGACATCGAATATCCGGATAGACTAGTATAAGTTTCTTCAGCTCATATGATGAGGGTGACTGATCTTATAAGTCACTTGTGTGGAGACACTATGCTGAACCTGTGGGTGCTTATTAGCGAATTAGTTCACTGAACTGATCCGACTATGAATCGCTGGATGGTAAACACCTTACTATTAACCAGCTCGATTCTTTTGTCACGGTTGCGTAGATGATCCTTGGACCTGAGACGCCAAAGATATCTTGTTGGTAGATTTCTAACTTTGACCTTGACTAACGAATCCCTAACTATGGGTTATCAATAAGTCAAGTGATCGGGTTCAGGAAAATGCCCTTAAAGGTAATTGTGTGTTCAATACGGGATCATCCGCTCTCGGTAGTTTGAGAGAGAATGTTCCGGGAATGATGCGCTTAAGTCCTTGGCCAGGGCGGACTTTGTATCAAATAAAGAGTTATCCGATATAAATTAGCGGCTCAAGTGAATCGACCGGCTAGGGTTTAATAGTAAACCATACCCTAGGTCGATTCGGGAACATTGTACGGATGAAGGATTATATCCGCGCGCTAACCGATGACGGAAAGGTTCCAATAGAGGGTTGCGATAACCCCAATGCTATCCAGGATCACGCGATGTTGCTTGGCATCCAACGTGATCGGAAGCTCGTCCGAATTTTCTGTGGGACATTAAATTCGGCTGATTAATTAATATAAGGATATTAATAAATTCAGTGGGTCCGTAAAGAGTTACTGGGCTTAATGGGCCATTAACTGGACTGGTATTTGGGCCTAGTGGATCACACACAAAAGGTTTTCAAGTCGATGGATAATCCGACAGGATTTCGGATAAGTTTGAGTTTTTTTATATGAAAAACCACAAATAGGCTTATTATAAAAGAACGGATGCTAGGTCGGGGGCCAGCAACCCTAACCCAGCCGTCGCTCTTTCTCTCTCCTCTCTACTGGGCGCACGACACGAGGCGGCCATCTGGAGGCTCCGCTTCGGCTCTCAACTGCTCCGCCTTCCGTCCGACAGGAGTTTCCGAATCTGCATGTCGCGGGGGATTACGCGTAGCCAGACGGGATCCACGAACGCCGAATTGAGCGAGGAGGCAAGGATGATCCATCGCGAGGAGAACCGCATGGATACCGCTAGAGGCCGGGCAACTGCGCGGCTTGTGGCATCGCTCCGACGGAACCGGAAAACGAACACAGATTCGAATCTGCGCAAGGTAAATCCGATTTACTCTGATCTTGTTTTTGTTGATCAAAACGGGATGGATCGGATCCCGAATAATTTATTCTGCTTTGTTTTTCGGTCGGATCTCGATACAACGAACCCAACAATTACGAGATTGCCATATACTGTGAAGATCAATCCTATTCTGAAGAAGCCACTTCTGAGGAAAAGAGGGCTATCAGGAGAATTGCTCAGAGATACACCCTAGTTGGAGGAGAGCTGTACGAATGAGGTTTTGACGGTGTTCTTCTGAGATGCTTGGACGAAGATGAGCTTTGGAAGATCATAGAAGGAGCTCATGATGGAGTTTGGGGTGGCCATGTTAATGGACAAATGTTATCGAAGAAAATCCTTAGATAAGGATATTATTGGCCGACCATGGAAGAAGATTGCGTAGGATTTGTCCGTAGGTGTGCTAAGTGTCAACTTCATGCCGACAAAATTCATTCCCCCGCATCTTCACTCCATCCTGCTTCCTCCCCATGGCCTTTCTCCATGTGGACATTCGACATCATTGGACTCCTCGCTCAATTGGAACTTTTAGACGAGAAGAGATGGTCAGCCGCTAATCATGCACGAGTATATCAAAATAGATTAGCACGCTTTTATCAAAAGAAAGTCATTGAACGTAAGTTTAAAGTCGGTGAAATGGTTGTAAAAATAATCTTCATAAAACCGGGTGGTCCACGTTCTAAGCTCCAACCCAATTGGGAAGGACCTTATGTTATCTCGCATGCTTTTCCTAGTAACGCCTATCGCTTAGTTAATGCAGAAGGGCAAGAATTATCTCGTCCCTGGAACGGTTTGTATCTTAAGAAATACTACCCTTAGATTAGGTGTGACGATCGGCATGGTGCTAAGACCAATGGAGTCAGAAAATTTGAAGTCCCAAATTCCCTTATTAATTTTCGATAGTCTAATTCAGGTGCATTATTCGCACACAAACACGCTTTGTCCTCGAGTAACAAGAGATGTGAAGCCCAAGGAAAACTGACAGCTTGACCGAGAGTGTAAAAGTACAACCCATTTTAGCTTTATTACTCCTTTTTATACTCGACTCGCGATGTCGGAACGAGGCTCAGAATAGACTACTGAAAATACCCGCCGTCTTAGTAGGAGGCCGTCATAAAAAAAAATGGGGAAAGAAAAAGATCTGCCCCACAAAAGAAAAATCAGAAAGGCAAAAGCCAAATCAAGTACAAAAAAGGCCACAAGTGTCAAATAAAAAGGCGAAATATCCAAATAAAAGGGAGCGCAAGGTCAAAAATACCCCGCAAAGTGAAAATGACCGAACCCCAACGGACAATAGGGTAGAAGATGGACATCTTCCTAGGTCTCCGGAACCCTCTCGCGGGCTTTCTAGACTAATTCTTCCCTTCTCTCTAAAGAGGCGTGCTCCAAGCTTGAAGAACGGCCTAAGTCGACTGAGGGACAGATCATCAAATGGGTCGAGGATATAAGCACAATAAAGTACGATGAACCCGGATTTGGTTATTAAAGAATGATTAGAGAATTAAGATGAAGAATAAGTAAACTCTTTTGATCCATGTACCATGCTGGTTTTTACAAAATGAATAAAAAAAATGAATATTTGAAAATTACAAAATGAATAAAAAAATAATTATTTAAAAATTACAAAAAAATAAATAATTGAAAATTAAAAAAAATGAATATTTGAAATTTACAAAAAATGAATATTTGAAAATTAAAAAAAATGAATATTTGAAAATAAAAAAAAATGAATATTTCAAAACCACCACAAAAAAATTGGATATTTCAAAAATAAAAAAATTGGATATTTTAAAAATTGCAATTACAAAACAAAAATAAAAATAAAAATATTTCAATTGGCATTTGTCTGCTAGGTCATGAGTGTTGCACGATTTAAATTTCAGTGAGCAGTGGCATACTTGTATGTTGCATTTTACCATTTAGTTCCCTTTAATCATCTTCATTCGCCTTCATTAATAAAGGCTTTACCCCTTGACCGTTCTACCGAGGATAGGATCAAATAGCCAATTATCTAACTGGGCAAGGGGCTAAGGCAGAACAGATATTTAACTTGTTTGTCCAAGTCATGCGCATGTATGAAAAGAAAGTCGATAGAGAAGAGTACAAAAGCAACTCAAATATGAAGAAACTCTTTTCATATATATCAAAAGTGTTCATGTACAAGTGTAAGTCTATCTGTAGGACTTCAAAACAGAAAGAAGATACAACAAAGCAGCCTTTACGGCTGACTCTCTCCTGCACCTTCATCATACTGACTCTGGGCTTCATTCGGTCCATTTGGCCCACGAGTCGGCGGAGGTGGTGGTCCCATAGCACTCGGCACCGCCTGGCCCGAAGAGATCGCAACACTCACAGTGAAAGCACTCTCTTGTCCCCGCTCCTAAGCTCGCAGACGAGCACGCCGATAACGTTCTTCTATGTTGCGCTCTCGTGCTCGGCAACTCCAAGCTGGACTCGGAGAGAGGACATCCCTTTGTCAATCCGGCGCCTCTCCTGCCGCTCACGTTCCCTCTCCTCGGTGATGACTTCCAAGCATGACCGGAGGCGTCAAATCTCCTGAGGCAGGTCACTAGTGGAAATCCTTGCCAGCTGTTCCTCTAACTTGGTGACATAGGCCGCTCTACCTCGAGCCTCCTTAAGAGCCTGATAGAGCTCTTGAACCTGCAACAGAAGACCTTGTCAGTCAACTAATCAAGCAAGCAAAGAATACCACACAGAAATGAAGAAAGCAAGTTGAAGACTTACCCGGGCAGTAACATCATCCTCAACCTGAGTGGCTCGGCAGATGGCTAGGGCCAACTGACTCCACAGGTCAGTGATGGTGGCCTCATAAGCAGTGTGTGAAGAAGAAGTGCCGGCAGAGGACGAAGGTGGAGCCGCGTGAGTGTAGGCGGCGCGCTGTAACAAAAAGAGACTACATTTAGTGGATTAGTGTCAAAACAATTAATAATAATAA
The DNA here is from genome assembly GCA_030544215.1 of Zantedeschia hybrid cultivar. Classification (NCBI taxonomy): domain Eukaryota; kingdom Viridiplantae; phylum Streptophyta; class Magnoliopsida; order Alismatales; family Araceae; genus Zantedeschia; species Zantedeschia hybrid cultivar. Next base: position 53,014,496 of record JARZZO010000009.1, read on the forward strand.
TAATAAAATAAGCATTTATAATTCATGCTTCATTCATGCACGTCATACTTACAAGATCATTCAGTTCCTTCTGCACCTGCTCTAACTGGGCCTCTGCATCGTGGAGGTGGCCCCAGAGGGTGATGATGGTGGAATCCCGTGCATCTTGCATATTCATACCATATCATATCATATATTCACAAATATAAGCTAGATAATCAATAAAATGTAAGAAGCATTCATGACATGCATATCATGTTACTTACATCGAGAGGACGGAGTAGCTAGAGGTGGGCAGCGTAGTGGGTCCGGTAGTGTTGAATATAAGCATCGCTGCTCACCGCCTGCGACTCTACCGGTATTCCATATCGATGCTAGTCATCCTGCTGATCTGAGAACTTGGCACTCCAATCAGTGCGTGCCTGCTTGCCCCTCATGGTCCTCCCGATCCCCTCCAGGATCTCTTCCTCCACACACTCTTGATGCAGCCTGAGCATCTGCATTACCAGCCTCAGGCGCAGGAGGGCTATCTCGTTCATGCAGTGGAGCCACACTTGGCGCCCGAACCGACCCCATCCTTGTTGGGTTCGGTTGCAACCCTGGGAAATCGTAACAGTGGAAGAACAAAATTAAATCGATTTTACAAACCGGTTCGGTCTCCGATTGATGCAACAATAGCGATCTAAAATAAATCACACAAGATTTATCACCTTGCATAGAATTTGTTATCCTGTGAAAATCGATGCCGAACTCTACGAAGTTTTAAGCCGCACAAATGTCCGGCCTCTAGAGACGATCCACACGAACCCTCGCAGCAACGGAGCACTCCTTCTCCTTCAACCCGCGTAAGACGAACCCACCGCCTCAAGTTCTATGGCAAGAGTCCAACTCTTGCAACTTCACTTGTCGACCACCTTTTGGAATGGCTTTATAGGTTACGGGTTAGAGAATGAGTGGGTTATATATAGGAATCTTAAGGCGGCAGCTTGAATCGCCTCGTTTAACCAAACCCATCTTTAACTGCCGCAGTTAAAGTAAACCCTAAGGTATATTATATATCAATATATTATTATTAGCTTATTTATCAAACAAGCCTAATAATACATATATTATATATATTGCCTTTATATTATTGCATATATACTTTCAAGCCATTTATAAATTCTTTTCCCAAAAGAATTTAATGCTTTAGTATATTTTTCCATATAATAATATTCCGTTCTGCAAAAGTTATTTGTGTGTGATCCTCTAGGCCCATTATCACTCTGGTTTAAAGATCCATTAACTTCTAATCTAATTAGAAGTAAATTAAGCTGGTTATTCCCAATAACTATTTAATTTATTCCGGACCTTTTTGATTACGTTGGGTCAAGCAAATCCGCGTGATCCCAGAGGATGTCGGGTTCATCTTTGCCCTGTCTGGCACCTATAACTCTTCAGTTATCGTATCGCTATAATCTCTCGCTCATTCTATGAGTTCGATCCGATCGTGTGGTATGGTTTCGTCAAACCACTAGTGATCGTGTCATATGACCATGATCTCCATAATAATTTCATGTTCATTCCAAACGAACTGATACCACCCTGGCCAAGGATTTAGTAGAGCGTCTATGTCATGACTCATTAACTGTCTGTGATATACCTGACAGTGAGCGATCCCCTCTTGACCATTAATGGTCTTCGCATGTATCTCGATGTGGCTAATAATTCGGTGTTTCATGACTTATGGTTAAAGTCACTTAACCAAATATTAAACCACACCAGTCCTCACGCAAGACCTCATTAATGTCTCAGGTCAAATGATCAACAATACTACTATGACATATGGATCTTCAGTTGACATTAGGTATAATTAACTATATGAAGATCCATCAGCGGATCAGTTCAGTGAACATCCTCCCAGGATGAATACCCAAACATATGTGCCGGTGCCCCACACCTATGACCGTGAGATTGATCATGTACATATCATGTGTAAGTAATCGCCTAGAACGCAGTGGAAAATTAAATCGATTCCTATGTATCGGTTGTTGGGATCGTAAAACGGACAATTAAATAAACGCGGGAAGAACGGTTCTTCACCTTTGCGGGGTTTCGAATCTCCCGTAGATGATTCCGACTCGGTAATCGCGTATGCGCACGATTTCTAGAGGTATCCACACGAGCTCCCGCTACAGACGCATTTTCCTCCTCGACTTGAGTACTCCGACCCGATCTCAAATCCACCTTGCGTGGAAAGAGAAAGATCTACTCCAAGAGAGAGGGAAGGAGAGAGAGAGAGGAGATAGAGAATCTTAGGGTGTGTATTTCGTCCAACTTCTTTTACCCCTCCCCTTGGCCTCCTTATATAAGAAATAAGGATAAGCACAAGGATTAATCCTCATGATTATCCAAGATTTTGGCCTTGGATAAATCTCCATTAAATATTCATGTTTATCCTGCGGCTTTTCATAAAAACCCAGATAAGCATGAAATTTAACATCTCTCACCGTCTGACGAGAACTCTTATGTGTGTGACCCTCTAGGCCCATATATCAGTCCGGTTTCAGGCCCATTAAACTTAGAACTAATTCTAAAGTTTAATATTTATTAATTAATATTTAAACATCATATGTTAAATAATTAATTTAATAAATAAGTGGTTTATCATCTAATGATTAATCCACTTGGCCTTCTGATCATGAATGGTACCAAACACTACCTCACGATCCCATAAGATATAAGGGATACTGTTCCCTTTATTTGAACCTTTCCGTCTGCAGATACCGCACAGATAAAATCCTTCACTCATCGAATGTCCCAATAACGCAAGGGTATGGTTTTATAGTCAAACCCTCTATCGCATTATTTAGATGGATTCCAGTACTCAGTTAATTTCTAGAAAGACATCTCTTTCATTTGACCCTGGCCAGGGATTTCTGTGTACACATCTATAGGACATTCTCTCTCCAGTCTTATACCAAGAGTGAGTGATCCCTTGTTGTTCACTCAATTACCTTCGCAAGCTTTCCACTGTGTCTGAGAGACTGAGTATTGTGGGCTTAATAGTTAAAGTCCACAAGTCAGAGAATTAAGACACAATGGTCTACAAACAAGGTATCATTGGTGACTCAGATCAAAGGACCAACTGTGCTACTACAACGATTGAATTCCCTGGTTGACTAAAATGTATAATTACCATCCAGGAATTCTTATTTGGGTCTGTTCAATGAACTCATTCTCTAATGAGCTCCCACAAGTTTATCTTAGTGTCACCACACGACTGAATGTGAGATCATTCACCCTCATCACATGAGCAGATATAACTTGTGTCGATCTTATCGGATATTTAATGTCCATCTCAAATATCCTATGATCGAGAACTGTTTAAGACAAGTGACTAAGGATATTGATCTCACTATCATGATCTCATCATGATTCAATATCCCATACACTTGTCTACGGACCTTCATTACGATAGTTAATTTGGAAGAACTGTAAATGAAGAAATAATTGCCTTTATTAATAATATGAACTAGAATGTACAATGATTGGCTTTGAGGCCACCCAATTCTATCATTCTCCCACTTGGACTATAGCCAATCACCCATGTGTCTAAGTCCCATAGACTTAAGGTGACGTTCTAAATTGTTTTAAGACAATGGCTTAGTCAAGGGATCTGCTACATTATCTTCAGATGAGACTTTCTCAACTACTATATCTCCTTGGGCGATAATCTCACGAATCAGATGAAATCGTCTCAGAATGTGCTTTGATTTCTGATGTGATCTTTTGCTACCTGGCAACTGGAGAAAAGGTTTTGTCATAGTCAATGCCTTACCTTTGACGATATCCTTTTGCTACCAGCCTTTCCTTGTATGTGTCAATCTGTCCATCTGCCCTGATCTTTCTTTTAAAGATCCATTTACTGCCAATAGGTACTATACCTTCTGGCAGATTAACCAAGTTCCAAACTTGGTTGGCATACATGGACTGAATTTCTGAATTCATTGCCTCTTGCCATTTCTTTGATTCTTGACTATTCATGGCTTCTTGGTAGGTTTGAGGATCATCATCCTCATTTAAGTACACTTTTGGTTTGCCATCATCAATATGTCCAACATATCTTTTAGGCTGCTTAGGCACTCTATCTGATTTGCGAACCTTTTGTATATTATCTTGAACAAGTTCTTGAGTCAATGGTTCAATAGATGAGCCAGTATTGATTTGTGAGTCTAGAATTTCTTCCAGTTCTATCTTGCTCCCACTGTCTTCTTTTGAAAGATATTCTTTCTCTAAAAAGACAGCTCTTTTTGCGACAAACACCCTTTAATCGCTGGGCTGATAGAAATAATATCCAAAAGTCTCTTTTGGATATCCCACAAATCTACACTTTTCTGTCCTGGAATCCAGTTTATCTGGATCATGTCTTTTGACATGTGCAGGACAACCCCAGACTCTAACATGCTTGAAGTCTGGTTTCTTTCCTTTCCATATCTCATATGGAGTGGAAGATACTGACTTACTGGGAACTTTGTTCAACAGATATGCAGCAGTCAATAGTGCATATCCCCATAAAGAGATTGGAAGTTTAGCATAACTCATCATTGATCGTACCATATCTAATAGAGTACGATTTCTCCTTTTCGATACACCATTTACTTGTGGTGTATAGGAAGGAGTCCACTGAGACAAAATATCATTGTTCTTAAGATATTGTGTGAATTCTGTACTTAAGTATTCACCCCCTCGATCTGATCAAAGTGTTTTGATACTCTTTCCAGTCTGGTTCTCAACTTCATTTTTAAACTCTTTAAATTTCTCAAAGACTTCTGACTTATATTTTATTAAATATATATAGCCATATCTTGAGAAATCATCTGTAAATGAAACGAAGTATAAGTAACCACCCATAACATGAGTGGACATTGGACCACATACATCACTATGTATTAGTTCCAATAAGTCCTTAGCTCTTTCTCTATGTCCTGAAAATGGAGCTTTGGTCATTTTTCCCATAAGACAAGCTTCACAAGTTGCAAATGATTCATAATCAAATGGATCAAGATATCCATTCTTTTGCAACCTAATAGTCATGTTCTCATTTATATGACCGAGCCTACAATGCCATAGGTATGATTTATTCACATCCTTATCTATTCGTTCAAGAGACTTAATTACTAGACAAACATCATATGAAATATCAAGTAAATATAATCCATTCAATAAATATCCAGAAGCAAACAATTTGTCTCCTTGATAAATGGAACAACCTTTATTCTTAAGTTTCATAGAATATCCTTGTTTATCTAAACATGAAATAGATATGATATTCCTAATAATGGTTGGAACATAATAACAATCTATTAGTTCCAATGAGTCTCCTGACGGCATCTGAAGTCTTGCTGTCCCTACAGCTAATGCAGCAACTTTTGCTCAATTCCCAAGTCTCAGATCCACGTCTCCACAGTTTAATCTTCTTTTACTTGTTAACACCTACAAGTTATTGTAGATATGAGAAACACATCCAGTATCTAATACCCAAGATGTTGATTCTCTATAAGACAAGTTAAGATCGATCATGAGTATACCTGAAACTTCACCAAGCTTCTCCTTTGCTTTTTCTGCTAGATAAATCTTGCAGTTTCTCTTCCAGTGACCTTCTTTATGACAGTGGAAACACTGACCTTTATCATTGACTTTAGCTTTGTCCTTTTGAACCGCCGGTTTGCTTTTCACTAACTTCTTTGGCTTACCTTTCTTAAAGGTCTGTCCAGCTTTTCTTTTCTTGTTGGTCTTACCAACAAGCATTACATGTGGCTTATCTTTCTGGATAGTGCCTTCTGCTGTCTTCAACATGTTGAGCAGCTCAACCAGTGTAACTTCAATTTTGTTCATGTTGAAGTTGATAATGAATTGTGAAAATGAATCTGGAAGGGACTGTAGGATTAAGTCGATGCTTAGATCATTGTTCATAACAAAGCCAAGTACTGCAAGCCTCTCAATCCATTCTATCATCTTGAGCACATGAGTTTGCACAGATGTGCCCTCGCTCATTCTGGTCCTGAACAGTTTCTTAGATATCTCATATCTTTCTGTTCTGGATTGTTCACCAAACAACTCTTGTAGGTGATTCAGAATGGACTTAGGTTCCATGTTATCATACTGTCGTTGTAGTTCATTGTTCATTGAACCAAGCATATAACACTGGACTTTAATGGAGTCCTCCTTCCAGTTTTCAAACATCATTAATTCATCCTCGTTAGCATTTTCACCGGGTTGTTCTGGATCTAGTTGATCCAGGACATAGGCTAGCTTTTCACACCTGAGGACAATCTTCAGGTTGCATAACCAGTCAATGTAATTTGGTCATGTGAGTTTGTTTGCATCAAGTATGCAACGAAGGGGATTAGGTGACGACATAGCGACCTATAAGGGAATATAATGAAAAATAAACAGATAGTTCTTAAAATCAGATTTAGGACTTTTAATCTAGATTTATACTCCCACTATTTTTCGGCGATCTGTATGACCCTCTAATATACAGAACGGGAGATTCCAGTGATCTCCTAGTGGAGATCAGAATCCTTCGGGCATCATGCATGTGATCTTGTGGTAGCACAACAAATCACATCAAGTCCCTTAGGCAGTCAACTCTTGACAATTGCAACATTTGCAATATCCGATTAAATTTAACTCCTGAATCAGAATGACCTTGTGGTAGCACAACAAATCAAATGATTTAGTTAAGTTTATCCATCATTACTTAGATAACATGAATTCATAGTGCAATCATTGTGGTAGCACAACAAAACTATACTATTTGTTCATTTATCTTAATGACATCACATGTCGTAGACCTAGGTTAATTTCTAAATCAAATAGACCTTGTGGTAGCACAACAAATCCATTTGAAATAAAAATTATCCTTGGATCTATAATGATGGTGGGTTACGTGGATTATTCTGAATATCTCACGTTTACAACTTAAATTTTGAAAGAGGGTTTTTGAGTTGATTTATAAAAATCGTGCTATTAATAATATTTCGATTTGAAGTATCATAATACTTAATAGAAATATATCTATATAATAGCATATTCCACAAATATCACATATATGGAGAAAAATAAATAGGGATGATCATGGACTATTTAAGCTACTATGGAATCATCGGAGCCAAACGATGATCCATAATAGAATCCTAGTGTGAAAACAGCAACACCGGTTCCATTTGAATGCGAGTCCTTCCTCTAGAGGTGTCTTCAGAAGATCCCGTCCTCTAAACTTAATCCGTAATATTTAAATATGAAATTTAGGACTCGCAGGTCCTTAAATGTACATTTAAATAATAAGAAACCTTGATCTTATCAAGGGGAGTACAATCTTATAGGAAGATAGAGAGTACATTTGGATTAAGAGAGAGGAGGACACGCAGGTCCTATTTAAAATACCAAATGAAATATGCATCGCATTCATTCACATCAATCATCACACGATAAAACTAAGTCCATGATCATCCCACCATAAAACACATCACATGCATCATAATTATCACATAATTACAGTTGGTATTAACTTTTATAAATATAAAATTATAATACTATAAGATTTTGAAATAACAATTATTTCAAGTGTAATTCAATAAGTATTCACAACATTATTGACAAAAGATATAACTAAACTATTTAGTTATTAAAAGGATGCTCAACTAATTTGAACAACAGAATAAAATCAAGTTATGCGTATAAATAAGTTTAAAAACAATTTTTAAACTTAATTGATTAATAGGGAAGTTAATAATCTAAAACAATTTTAAATGATTAACAAATACCCTATAATCAATAAAACCCTTTGAATGAATTAACAGTTATTAAACAGTTTAATAATCTGTTAATAATAATAAGAATAATTAATAACAATTATTAATTATCCCTAAAACATATCTATTTTAAAACAATTTTAAAATGGGCTTTAAAGGGTTTAAAACAGGGCTAAAAAGGGTTAAAAAAGGGGGTTTAATAGGGCTCGGGTGGGCTGCTGGGTCGGCCGGGTCCGGACCCGGTCCAGATCTAGCGCGGGTCTGCGGGTCGGGCGGGCCGGCCCGCTGGCCCACGCGCCGCTTCACCCCCGCCTCCCGTTAGGGTTTGGGGTGAGGCGGGCGCGCCTGGTTCGCCCCCCGACCGGCGAGGGCAGGTCGCCGCCGGCCCAGGCGACCGCCGGCGGGGCTCCGGCCGGCCTTAACGGCGCTGGTGGACGTCGCCGGCGGGGCTCCGGCCGGCCTTAACGGCGCCGCTGGACGTCGCCGGCGGCGCCCCGGACGTCCTCGGACGTCTCCTGTTAGCATGCATGCGATCTCATCGCATGCCCTGGTTTTTCGTGGGTAAGGCAGTGCGGGGAGGGCTACGGCCGGCCATAGCAGAGGCGAGGCGGCGTCGAACGGCGCCGTTGATGTCAGCGGTGGTCGCTGGAGGTGTTCCAGACGTCACCGAGCGTTTCAATCATTCCATGATGGTCCGATAATCCGATTATCCTCGCATACATGGCAGATCGAATATGGAATTGAGCCGCCGTGACTGTCGGGCATCACCAGGCGACGCTGGTGCTCCTAACTGATGATAGGAGACCAGGGACATTCCCTGGATCATCCGTTCAACATGCAGCTATCCATATGGACGACGAATAGATCATTATGTTCATCAAGATAAACAAGGAATTAAACCCTAGTCAGTTTCATCTTATGAATATACAACCGTATCAAGAACACCCCAAAAACCGCATATAGGACACGAAGTGTTAAACAGGTTTAACAACATCGTTAAAAATAATGAAAGATTCATTAATCATCACATGATAATAATCTTAAAATTTCCCCGAAGAGCAAGCCCAAGAACGTGTACAATACAGTTCTACACGCATAACGAGAAATTATCATGCAAAACGATGCCGTTTTACGATCGAACCAGCAACCTGGCTGTGATACCATTGTAAGTAATTGCCTAGAATGCAGCGGAAAATTAAATCGATTCCTATGTATCGGTTGCTGGGATCGTAAAACGGACAATTAAATAAACGCGGGAAGAATGGTTCTTCACCTTTGCGGGGTTTCGAATCTCCCGTGGATGATTCCGACTCGGTAATCGCGCACGCGCACGATCTCTAGAGGTATCCACACAAGCTCCCGCTGCAAACGCGTTTTCCTCCTCGACTTGAGTACTCCGACCCGATTTCAAATCCACCTTGTGTGGAAAGAGAAAGATCTACTCCAAGAGAGAGGGAAGGAGAGAGAGAGAGGAGATAGAGAATCTTAGGGTGTGTATTTCGTCCAACTTCTTTTACCCCTCCCCTTGGCCTCCTTATATAAGAAATAAGGATAAGCACAAGGATTAATCCTCATGATTATCCAAGATTTTGGCCTTGGATAAATCTCCATTAAATATTCATGTTTATCCTGCGGCTTTTCATAAAAACCCAGATAAGCATGAAATTTAACATCTCTCACCGTCTGACGAGAACTCTTATGTGTGTGACCCTCTAGGCCCATATATCAGTCCGATTTCAGGCCTATTAAACTTAGAACTAATTCTAAAGTTTAATATTTATTAATTAATATTTAATCATCATATGTTAAATAATTAATTTAATAAATAAGTGATTTATCATCTGATGATTAATCCACTTGGCCTTCTGATCATGAACGGTATCAAAGACTACCTCATGATCCTAGAAGATATAAGGGATACTGTTCCCTTTATTTGAACCTTTCCATCTGCAGATACCGCACAGATAAAATCCTTCACATTCAAGATCCCATCTCGAAATTGACTTTACAACCACATATCCTAGGGACAACGCAAAGCAATCCATAGATTACAAGTTTACGCTCTAATTACCACTTAATTATATTGAACAAGATTGTACAACACATTGGGCCTACACGGCTCATAATTGGTCTGTAGGACACCAAAAAACTAACAATCTCTCACTTGTACTACAACCAATTGCCCACAGTCTTGAGGCCCATCTTTTCTCGATGACGCTCAAACACAATCTGTGACAAGGGCTTAGTCAGTGGATCTACAATATTATCTTCTGATGGTACACGCTCTACCATCACATCTCCCTTTGCAGTAATCTCTCGAATTAAGTGGAAGCACCTTAGAATATGCTTCGACCTTTGGTGAGACTGAGGTTCCTTCGCCTGCGCGATGGCCCCACTATTATCACATAATAATGGGATGGGAGCCGATATGCTAGGAACTATGTCAAGTTCCGAGATGAATTTCTTCATCCAGACCTCTTCCTTGGCAGCTTCAATTGCAATTATATACTTTGCATCTGCCGTTGAATCCGCAGTCGTTTCTTGCTTAGAACTCTTCCAACTGACTGCCCCTCCATTTAACATGAATACAAATCCAGACATGAATTTGCTATCATCTAAATCTGACTGGAAACTAGAGTCTGTATATGCTCTCAATTGCAAGTCCTCTTCTCCTCCATACAGTAAGAAAAGATCCTTAGTTCTTTTCAAGTACTTAAGGATGCATTTCACTGCTTTCCAGTACTCTTCGCTTGGATCACTCTGATATCTACTGGTAATGCTCAAAGCATTGGCTACATCAGGGCGAGTACATAGCATAGCATACATGATCGACCCTATTGCCGAGGCATATGCCCTTAGATAGGTAAATTCCATGTCTCATAGGAATGAGACATCTTTTAGAATTTTTCAACTGGAATTTTCTGAGTATAATTTCTATGTACATGGATTGGGATAATCCTAGCATCCTTTTTGATCTATCTCGATAGATCCTTATGCCCAGCACATAAGATGCTTCTCCCAAATCCTTCATGGAAAATGTCTTGGACAACCAAGACTTCGCTGATGTCAGCATCCTTACATCATTCCTAATGAGTAAGATGTCATCAACACAGAGGACTAAGAAGGTCATTGAGCTCTCACTGACCTTCTTGTAAACACATGGTTCGTCTTCATTTCGAATGAAGTCAAAAGATTTGATAACCTCATCAAATCTCAAATTCCAACTTTGAGACGCCTGCTTCAATCCATAAATGAATTTATGAAACTTGCATACCTTATTGGGATGCTGCTTAGATGTGAATCCATCAGGTTGTACCATGTACACCTCTTCTGACAGGTTCCCATTAAAGAAAGCTGTCTTCACATCCATCTGTCAGATCTCATAATTTAGGTATACTGCAATGGCTAGGAGGATTCTAATTGACTTTATCATTGCTACTGGTGAAAAAGTTTCGTCATAGTCAATTCATTGTCTTTGACGATATCCCTTTGCCACTAGTCAAGCCTTATAAGTGTCAATTTGTCCATCTGCTCCGATCTTCCTTTTGAAGATCTATTTGCAGCCGATAAGGACCTTCCCTTCAGGTATGTCAACCAAGTTCCAAACTTGATTGGTATACATGGATTGGATTTATGAATCCATAGCTTCCTTCCATTTTTCGGAGTTAGAATTACGAATTGCCTCCTGAGAGGATTGAAGATCATCATCCTCATTTATCTATACCTTAGACGAACTGTCAGAGATATGTCCAACATATCTCTCAGGTTCTTTAGGTACCATACCGGATCTTCACAATATCTATGTTTCATTTTGAGCATTTTCCGTAGGTGGTGTCTCATCTAATGAGACTGTTTCCCCAGTTCGTGGTTCGTGGACCTCGTCCAGTTCTATCTGGCTCCATTGTTTTTCTAGAGGAGATATTCCTTCTCCAGGAATACAACTCTCTTGGCCACTAAGATCCTTTGCTCAGAAGAGTGATAGAAATAATATCCAAATGACTCTTTTGGATATCCCACAAACCTACACTTGTCTGTTCTCGACTCTAGTTTATCTGCGTCATTCCTCTTCACATGGGCAGGACACCCCCAAACTTTAATATGATTAAAGTTCGGTTTCCTTCCCTTCCATATCTCATATGGTATGATAGGAACTGACTTACTTGAAACCTTATTTAACAAGTAGGCTGCAATCTCTATATCGTACCCCTATAGAGACAATGGTAATTCTGTTAAGGACGTCATGGAACGGACCATGTCTAACAAGGTCCTATTTCTCCTTTCAGATATACCATTATGCTGTGGCGTATATAGTGGAGTCTACTGAGAAATTATTCCATTGTCCTTCAGGTAAGAAGTGAATTCGAGACTTAAGTATTCACCTCCTCGATCCGATCGAAGAATTTTAATACTTTTACCAGTCTACTTTTCTACTTCATTCTTATATTCCTTAAACTTCTCAAAAGCTTGTGATTTATATCTCATTAAATACACACAGCCATACTTAGAGAAGTCATCAATAAAAGAAATGAAATAGAGATATCCTCCTTTAGCTTCTATTGATATGGGTCTACATACATCTGTATGTATGAGTTCCAAAAGCTCAACAACCCTTTCACCATGTCCATTAAAAGGAGCTTTGGTCATCTTTCCCATGAGACATGACTCACAGGTATCAAATGATTTTAATTCAAATGAATTCAAGTATCTATTTGAACATACGTGAGAAATCCTTTTCTCTCCTATATGACCAAGTCTGCCATGCCAAAAATGTGCAGGATTTACTTCTTCTGTCTTATCACTGGAAACCTGCATTACATCATTACATATATCTAATATATATAACCCTTTGAAAAAATAACCATTAGCTATAATCAATATATTATTGATAATAGAGCACCCAGTGCTAGTTATCGTCAAAGAGTAACCAACATTGTTTAAGCAGGAAATAGATATAATATTTCTGATAATTTCTAGAACAAAATAACACTATGTTAACTCTAGAATTATCTTAGAAGGTAAACTAAGACGAGCAGTCCCTACAGCTTTAACAGCAACTATAGCTCCATTGCCCATCCTTAGTTAGATCTCTCTTTTGTCAAGTCTTCTTTTATTTGTCAGTATATGTAAAGAATTGCAGATATGATATGCGCATCCAGTATCCAATACCTATGATGTGGATCTCATAAGAGATAAATTTAAGTCAATGACCAAAATATCTGTTGGGATTTCTCGGGTTTCTTGGATCGCTCACGCAGCAAAAAATAAAATATTAAAACAGCGATCCGTTCCCGTTTCGAATATCAAAAAATCGATTATCGGATAATCGAAGTTCTCACCGTGTGCGGATTCGAATCCACAACCGTTTGGTTCCGTCGGTGCGACACCGTAAACCGCGCAAATGCCCGGCCTCTAGCGAAGTCCACGCGATCCTCCTCATGACGGATATCCTCACGTTCCTCGTTCTTCGCAGCCCACGAAACCTCCGCCAGTCGCCGTAACCATCCCCGCAGCACGCGGATGATTTCCTGTCGAACGGGATTCGGAGAAGCGGCGGAGTAGATCTAGATCTGTTTGGACGCCAGAGAGGGAGAGAAACAGAGGAAGGCGGCTAGGGTTAGCAGCAGCTTGGCCTGCTCAGCCCATTCGCTATGTTTTATACTAACCACGGGATTTTTCATAAAAACCCCCGATTTTTATAAAACCCACTTATTTATCTATCGCCTTGAGAATCATTTGCGTGTGACCCTCTAGGCCCAAGTACCAGTCCAGTTAATGGCCCAACAAGCCCAGTGACTCCTCACTAGTTTTATTAATTAATTAATAACTATTTATTAATTAATTAATCAATCGAATTGATGTCGCACATCGAATTTGACTGGGCCTCCGATCACGTTGGGTGCCAAGCAACACCGCGTGAACCTGGAAGGTATTGGGGTTAAGTAACCCACTCTTGGAACCTTTCCGCCGACAGTTACCGCGTGGATATAATCCTTCATTCGTACAATGCTCTCGAGTCAACTCAGGGTATGGCGAGCTGTCAAACCCTAACCGGTCGACTCATTTGGGTTGGATGCCGCTGATGAATATCGGAAAACTCCTTTTCCGATATTATCGTCCGCCCTGGCCAGGGACTTCCGCGCATCCTTCCTTGAGCATTCTCTCTCTAAGTACCAAGAGTGAATGATTCCTTATTGACACACAATTCTCTTCGACGGTATTCCGTTGTATCCAATCCTTGGCGTATTAGAATCCCGTGGCTAGAGATTCGTAAACCAAGGTCAAAGCACATAAGTCCACCGACAAGGTGTCCTTGGTGTCTCAGGTCCGAGGACCATCCACGCAACTGCGAGAATAGAATCAAGCTGGTTGACAGTGAGGTACAATACCATCCAGCGATTCAGTCGGATCAGTTCAGTGAACTCATTCTCTAATGAGCACCTACAGATTCGCCTTAGTGTCTCAACACAAGTGACTTATGAGATCAGTCACCCTCATCATATGAGCAGGAGTAATCTGTACTAGTCTAACCGGATATCCGATGTCCTTCTCGGATATCCTCCGACTAGGAATGATTAAGAATATGTGTGTTTAAGTGATCAGTCTCATTAGTATGATCTCATCATAATCTTATCACTATATCACATATTCACGGACTTCATTATGAAACGAGAATTGATGCGATTTACACATAATGAATATTATGCCATTATATTAATAAATGAACGAGATTTACATAGTCAGATTGGCTTGTAGGCCACCTAAAACTAACAATCTCCCACTTGCACTAAAGCCAATCACCTTTATACAATAAGCCTATGGACTCTAGGTGACGCTCAAACACAATTTGAGCCAACGGCTTTGTCAGTGGATTTGCTACATTGTCGACGGATGGAACTCTTTTCACTACTACATCTCCTCTGGATATGATCTCTCTGATAAGGTGAAAGCACCTCAGAATATGCTTCGATTTTTGATGAGACCGCGGCTCTTTCGCTTGCGCAATGGCTCCATTGTTGTCGCACAACAGTGGAACATGCTCAGAGATGCTGGGAACTACGCCGAGGTCGGTGATGAATTTCTTCAACCATACTGCTTCCTTGGCGGCTTCAGCTGCAGCGATGTACTCAGCTTCAGTCGTCGAATCTGCAGTGGTTACTTGCTTGGAACTCTTCCAGCACACTGCACCTCCGTTCAAAGTAAACATGAATCCAGATGTAGACTTGCTATCATCTGGATCCGTCTGGAAACTCGAGTCAGTAAAGTCTCGCAGTTTCAAGTCACCTCCTCCATAGACAAGAAACATATCCTTAGTTCTTCTTAAGTACTTAAGGATACATTTCATTGCCTTCCATTGCTCTTCGCCTGGATCAGCCTGAAATCTGTTCGTAACACTTAGAGCAAATGCAACATCAGGCCGTGTACATAGCATGGCATACATGATAGATCCTATGGCAGAGGTATAGGGTATTCTATCCATGAATGCCCTCTCATTAGGAGTCTTAGGAGACTACTCCTTTGAGAGACTAATTCCATGTCTCATCGGTATGAGACCTCTCTTGGAATTTTTCATGCCAAACCTTTTGACTATGGTATCTATGTACAAGGATTGGGTCATTCCAAGCATCCTCTTTGATCTATCTCTATAGATCCGTATTCCCAATACGTAGGATGCTTCTCCCAAATTCTTCATGGAGAAGTTTTTCGACAGCTAGATCTTTACTGATGACATCATAGCTACATCATTCCCAATGAGTAGTATGTCATCTACGTAAGGAACTAGAAAAGTGACTGTACTCCCACTAGTCTTTTTGTACACACAAGGCACATCTTTATTCTTAATGAAGTCATAAGACTTGACAGCCTCGTCAAATCTTATGTTCCAGCTCCGGGAAGCTTGCTTCAGTCTATAAATGGACCTTTGAAGCTTGCATACTTTATCTGGAGATTCTTTGGATGTGAAACCTTCTGGTTGTATCATATATACTTCTTCCTTAAGGTTACCATTGAGGAAGACAGTCTTTACATCCATCTGCCAGATTTCATAATCAAAATGTACAGCAATGGCGAGTAGAACTCTGATCGACTTTATCATGGCAACTGGTGAGAAAGTCTCGTCATAGTCAATTCCTTGCCTTTGACGATATCCTTTGCCACCAACCTTGCCTTATAAGTGTCGATCCATCCATCAGCACCGATCTTTCTCTTAAAGATCCACTTGCAACTGATGGGTATAATATCCTCGGGCAAGTCCTCCAAGTTCCAAACTTGGTTGGTGTACATGGACTGGATTTATGAGTTCATGGCTTCTCGCCATTTCCCGGCTTCTGGGCCTTCTATGGCCTCTTGGTAGGTTTTAGGATCATCATTCTCATTATATTCTACCTTAGACTCACCTTCAGCGATATGTCCCACATATCGTTCGGCTAGTCTAGGTAATCTACCAGATCTACGAGGCTCATGTGTGTGTACCTGAACAGATTCAGGAACTGATATTTCATCTGATGATAATGCAGCTGTTTGGGGATCTGGAACCTCTTCCAGTACTATTTTACTCCCACTGTTCTCATGGAGAAGGTATTCCTCTTCCAGGAAGACAGCTTTCCTGGCGACAAACACCTTTTGTTCACCAGGATGGTAAAAATAGTATCCAAAGGTTTCCTTTGGATATCCCACAAAACTGCATTTATCAGTTCGTGATTCCAGCTTGTCTGGATCATGCCTCTTTACATGAGCAGGACAACCCCAGACTTTAACATGTTTAAATTCTGGTTTCCTACCTTTCCATATCTCATATAGAGTAGAGGCCACAGACTTGCTGGGTACTCTGTTCAGTAGGTATGCTGCTGACTCTAGAGCATACCCCCAGAGGGACACTAGTAATCCTGAAAAGTTCATCATGGATCGCACCATATCCAACAAGGTGCGATTCCTCCTTTCTGATACATCATTCATCTGTGGTGTACATGGAGGGGTTAGCTGAGAAAGGATACCATTATCCTTTGAGAATTGTGTGAAATTAGTACTCAAGTATTCTCCTCCTCGATCTGATCGAAGAGCTTTAATACTCTTTCCTAACTGCTTCTCTACCTCATTCTTGAACTCCTTGAACTTCTCAAATGCTTCCGACTTGTACTTCATTAAGTACACATAGCCGAATCTTGAGAAGTCATCGGTGAACGTGATGAAGTATAAAAAGCCACCTTTGGCTTGGGTGGACATGGGACCATATACATCCGAATGTATTAGTTCGAGAATGTCCTTGACACGTTCTCCATGCCCAGTAAATGGAGATTTTGCCATCTTTCCCATAAGGCAGGATTCACATGTTGCAAACGATTCATAATCGAATGCAGTTAAGTAACCATACTTGTGCAACTTTTGCAACCTGCTTTCGCCAATGTGCCAAAGTCTACAATGCCACATGTAGGTCTGGTTCACACAATTCTTGCTCTTTTTAAGAGCATTATCAATTTGAAGATTGTAATAAGAAATATCTAGGAGATATAGACCGTTGACTAAAGATGCCGAAGCTATTGATTTATTACCATAATAAATCGAACAACTTCTATTCTCAATAGTCAACCTATATCCTATCTTGTCCAAACAAGATATTGATATGATGTTCTTTATTATGCTACGAATATAATAACAATCTTCTAAAAGTAAGGCGTCTCCTGATGGAAGCCTGAGGTTTGCTGTCCCAACAGCAATCGCCGCAACTTTTGCGCCGTTTCCTAGCCTCAATTTCACCTCGCCTTGTCTCAGCTTGTGCCTACTTGTCAGCATCTGTGCATCATGACAGATATGAGAAGCACATCTGGTATCCAATACCCAAGATGTGGAATCTCTAACTGAGAAGTTGATATCTATCATATAGATATCTTAAGCTTCAGACAGCTTCACTCTTCCATGAGCTTTATCGTTAAGGAACTCCTTGCAGTTCCTCTTCCGGTGACCATACTGCTTATAGTAGAAGTAGTCACCCTTTACTACTCTTTCGTCTTTGTCCTTCGATCTTTTATCGTTAACTATCATATCTGCTTCAGGGGCATCCAATGTCGATTCAGCAGGAAGATTAGCTTCAGGGACAAAGTCAATGTGCTCAGATCTGAAGACATTCTTCAGGTTTCTGAACCAATCCGAGTAGATCGAGTAAGTCAAAAGGGCATCAAGTATGCCACGGAGTGGGTTATTTGACGACATAATTTCCTACAGGAGATAAGTAAAATTTATTTAGTAGATGTTCAATTATTAAAATTTAAAATAAGACATGGTCTTTTGTTCAAGTTTAACTCCTACTAATTTTCGACGGACTGTATAACCCTCAGTTATACAGAACGGGAGACGCCGACAGTCTCCTAGTGGGGATCAGAATCTCAATGACTTGCACTACGGCCTTGTGGATAGCATAACAAACTGTAATACAATCAAAGAGCACCCAACTCATAGGACTTGCAACTCCTTGCAATATCTGATCATGACTTCGGTCCCCAGAGATTTAATGGCCTTGTGGATAGCACAACAAACTATTAATTCTGGCTTAAACTAACCATCGTTACGCGACGAGCATAGATTTACATACAGCCCTTGTGGATAGCACAACAAAGCTACATAGTTCCTCTACCCTGATCAATAGGCATCTAATGCCATAGCCACAGTTTCTCCTCCCAATTAAACATGCCTTGTGGATAGCACAACAAACATGTCTAAAGTGATTCGAATCCTATGACTATAACGATGGTGGACCACGCGGTAAGTTCTTAACTACTCGCGTTACGGCTTAGAGTTTATCTGAGGGTATTTAGATAACTTTTATCTTAGTCTCTCCTAAGTGATAGTATATAAATATATCGTATATATTTACTAAATACTATACCTGCTTTTATTCATAATTAAAAGAAAATAATGCATCACATACATGTCTTTAGTGTGGTCATGGATAGCACAGTGGGTTTGACTGGAGCCAACTGTCAAACGCACACACAATCTAACACAACAATTATATTAGATATCCTGTAAACATATAGGCAAGAGATCTCCATCTTTTCGCCTTCCTGGTTGCAGCTGTGGATCGTCCTCGCTCCTTCTTCTGTTGCCTCGATCATATTACATTAATTCTAGAATTACATGTAATTAGAAGAGAGCCTTATGGCGAGTACAAGAGAGATGGATGTAGAAATACATCAGAGAATGAGAGAGGGAGAGATACGCAGATCTCTATTTATTAACAATTAATAAACATCCATCATTTATCCACGATCCATACAAACACATCATTTATCACATGAACAATTAAATAAGTGCATATCCATGACCACGGTGTGTTTTAAACATCCCACACAAGATGTAGTGCATCACATGGCTAAAATAAAAGAGTTTTCAAAATAAATAATTTTGGCTTTCAAAAAGCTGGGATCCAATCAAAATTGGTATTTGAATTTCAAAAATACTTTTAATTAACTTAACATGCAATTAAATCAAAATTTAAAAGCATTAAACACACATCACATGCGCACACACTCCAAATTAATAATTCCAGATTATTCCATGCAAATTAGAACATTTCTATTAATCTAACACTTAGATTAAACCCTATTAATAATCTAACAATTAGACTATTTAAAGACTAATCTAACTCTTAGATTAATCCAACTAAGTTAATTAATAATTTAACATTTAAATTAATAATCAACTATGATTAATTATTAACTACTAATCTAACATTTAGATTAGCCAATTAATGTTAATTATTAATTTAACTCTTAAACCAATAATTAACACTAACTAATTAATAATTAATTAATCTAACTCTTAGATTAGATAATTAAAGTTATCATCAATTTAACTATTAAATCAATGACTAACAGTAATTAATTAAGAACTACTAATTTAACATTTAAATTAGTCATTTAAGTTAATTATTAATTTAACAATTAAATTAATAACTAACTCAAATATTAATTAACAATTAGCTGAGATAATAGTTAATAATCTAACAATTAGACTAATAACTATTAATAACTAATTTAATAACTAATTTAACATTTAAATTAGTTAAATTGAGGTTAATAATCAATTTAACATTTAAATTAATATTAACCCCAATTAATTAACAACTAATTTCTAGTTAATAAAAAATCCTTAATTAACATAATGATTCAAAATCATTAATTAAATAATTAACTAAATTAGAATTCTAATTTAAAATTTAAAACAATTTCAAATTTTAAATTCAAATCTAATTTAATTAATAACAGGGTAATAGGGGTTAAGAGGTGTAAGGCTGAGCCAATTAGGCAGCCTGGCTCGAACCCTGGTTCGGCCAGGCTTGAGCCCTGGCTCGAACCGGGTCCGGGCATGGGCCGCCCCGGGCTGCAGCCCCTGGCCCGGTCCGATCGGGTCGGGACCGGGCGGTCTGCCTGGTCTTCTTCTTCCCCAAACCGACGAAGCCCTAATCTGCAGGTTGGCGGCGGGAGAGAGAAGCAGGGCTGTCCGGCAGCCGGCGCCGGGCCCCGCCGGGCCCGCCGGCGTCGTCCCCGGCACCGGCGACGTCGCCAGCGCCGGCTGGCCCTCTGGCGGTGCCAAAACAAGCTACAAGACCCCTTTTTAAAATCTCCCCAAAAACTGGTTTTTCAGGGATTTAACACCGAATTTAGGCTCGATTTTGCAGCTCATTAAGACCACTCCGGCGCTGGCTATCATGCCCAGTGGGTAGTGGTGACTATCACCTATGGATCCGGAGTCTCGGCCGGCCATCCCAACGCTAGGGAAGCTCGTATGAAGTCGACGGAAAGCTCCGGTTCATCATCTCATGAAGAACATGATAGAATTGGGTGGCCTCAAAGCCAATCATTGTACATTCTAGTTCAAATTATTAATAAAGACAATTATTTCTTTATTTATAGTTCTTGCAAATTAACTATCATAATGAAGGTCCGTAGACAAATATATGGGATATTGAATCATGATGAGATCATGATAGTGAGATCAATATCCTCAATCACTTGTCTTAAACAGTTCTCGATCATAGGATATTTGAGATGGACATTAAATATCCGATAAGATCGACACAAGTTATGTCTGCTCATGTGATGATGGTGAATGATTTCACATTCACTCGTGTGGTGACACTAAGACAAACAAGTGGGTGCTCATTAGAGAATGAGTTCACTGAACAGACCCAAATAAGAATTCCTGGATGGTAATTATACCTATTAGTCAACCAGGGAATTCAATCGTTGTAGTAG
Source organism: Zantedeschia hybrid cultivar (assembly GCA_030544215.1). NCBI lineage: Eukaryota > Viridiplantae > Streptophyta > Magnoliopsida > Alismatales > Araceae > Zantedeschia > Zantedeschia hybrid cultivar. The sequence goes on from JARZZO010000009.1 coordinate 53,035,521, forward strand.
CACAGTTGGTCATTTGACCTGAGTCACCAATGATACCTTGTTTGTAGACCATTGTGTCTTGATTCTCTGACTTGTGGACTTTTACCATTAAGCCCACGATAGTCGGTCTCTTATATACAGTGGAAAGCTTGCGAAGGTAATTGAGTGAACAACAAGGGATCACTCACTCTTGGTATAAGACTGGAGAGAGAATGTCATATGGATGTGTACACAGAAATCCCTGGCCAGGGTCAAATAAAAGAGATGTCTTTCTAGAAATTAACTGAGTACTGGAATCCATCTAAATAATGCGATAGATGGTTTGACTATAAAACCATACCCTTGCGTTATTGGGACATTGGATGAGTGAAGGATTTTATCTGTGCGGTATCTGCAGACGGAAAGGTTCAATTAAAGAGAACAGTATCCCTTATATCTTCTGGGATCATGAGGTAGTGTTTGGTGCTGTTCATGATTAGAAGGCCAAGTGAATTAATCATCAGATGATAAACCACTTGTTTATTAAATTAATCATTTAACATATGATGTTTAAATGTTAATTAATAAATATTAAACTCTAGAATTAGTTCTAAGTTTAATGGGCCTGAAACCGGACTGATATATGGGCCTAGAGGGTCACACACATAAGAGTTCTCATCAGACGGTAAGAGACGTTAAATTTCATACTTATCTGGGTTTTTATGAAAAGCTGCAGGATAAACATGAAGATTTAATAGAGATTTATTCAAAGCCAAACTCTTGGATAATCATGATGATTAATCCTTGTGCTTATCCTTATTTCTATATAAGGAGGCCAAGGGGAGGGGTAAAAGAGGTTGGACGAATTATCCACCCCAAGATTCTCTATCTCCTCTCTCTCTCTCCTTCTCTCTCTCTTGGAGTAGATCTGTCTCTTTCTGCGCATGGTGGATTTGAGATCTGGTCGGAGCACTCAAGTCGAGGAGGAAATCGCGTCTGCAGCGGGAGCTCGTATGGATACTGATCGTTCCAAATTGTACGTCGTTAAACACTCATGAAAACGTTCAATCTAAATTTATCCGGCTCACTCAAATCAGATTTTGAAAATTAACAGTGGTGAGTCCGAGTCGATCCACAGGGAGATAGAATTTTAATTTTGATAACTTTGGACTTTAGTTAATCTTAAAATAAGTGAAAATTTAAGTAAACTAATTACATAATTAAACTCGAATTAAATCAACTAATGTTACCTAAAATTATAATTATCTAAATTAAACAAATCTTTTTTTTCTTTTCTTTTTCAGAAATTAAACACAAACACATATATAAAAAAAAAAAAACACAACTAAAATTTATGACAAAGACATTGAAATTTAACTACGTGGAACTTATTAATTATCTAAAAATTACGAAACAAATTACAAAGTTTAATGGTTTAATAAACTTAAACTAAATAAACAAAGTATGAAATAACAATTAACTAACCCTAAATAATTAAACTAAACCTAAACTAATGGGGGAAGGAAAAGAACATAATAGAATAGCAATCTGTTGGAACTTTGTCGAGACTGCCGGCTCAATGGACCGGGCTGGGAAAGGATGGCGCAGTGGACCAGCTGCAGGTTGGCGGCTGTGCTGGTTTCTGGTTCACGGGACAGGTGCTGGAGGAAGGCCGTCCGTGCATGCAGGTGCTGTTGCTGGAGGTGGTAGATGGAGGCTGGCTACACCGCAGTTGCTTGCACGGATGTGGCTGGCGGTGCACCGGTCATGGGAGCTCGGGCAGGAGCTGGCTGGGAAAGGATGCTGGTTCGCATGCATGCATGCAGAGAAGACGGCGCCTGGCAACGCGTGGAGCTGCTGCTGGCGAGTGAAGAAGCAGAGGGGGGCCGCTGCTGGAAGCTCTGCCGCGTGGAGGAGCTTGCTGGAAACTGCCGGTTGGTGCAGGATTCACCGGACCTGCGTGGGCTGCGCGTGCAGGAGGTCCTTGCCGGCTGCTAACCGGAGGATAGGAAGAGGCCGGCAACATGGAGAACATGCATGGGAGGTGCTGGAAGAGCCGAGCTTCACCGCATAGTGGGGGCTTGCAGGTTTGAGGAATAGAAGAAGGAGAGAAAACCGAGAGAGGGAGAGAGGTGCGTGTGTTGTGGAGGGAGAAAGAGAAAGAGAGAGCGAGGGAGAGGCTGAGAAGACGAGGAGAAAACGGGGAGAGGGAGAAGGAACTGGGTGCAGGGAGAGAGAGGTTGCCGGAAATAGAGAGCAGGGATACGGGAGAGAGGAAGAGAGGGCTGCAGGTTTGAGTTGGAAAAGGAGGAGGAAACGAGAGAGAAATCTGTGGAGGGAGAAGTTGGAATCCGAGGGGAAGAGAGGGCTGTGGGGGAGATGAGAGAGGAGGAGGAGAACGTGGGAGAAAGAGAAGGAGAAGGAAGTGTGGAGACGCTGAGAAGAGGGAGAGAGAACCGGAGAGAAAGAGGAGAGAGGCTGCGGAGGGGAAGCTGGGAAAATAACAACCGAGAGGGCGGAGAGTAGGGCCTGTGGGAATTTATAGAGAGGAAGAGAGAGTCGGAATTAGAGGAAGAGGTTGCTGGGAATTGGAGAAGGAGTTTCTAAAAAGAGAGAGAGAGGATTTTTTAAAATAAAGAAAGGAAGAGATGTGGTTGGGAAATTGGAGAGAAAGAAGGAAATAGAGGGTTTTGGGAAACTCCAGAGAAAGAAGGAATCCGAGTAATATTAAGACATCAAATTGCATTTTTACCCCTGCTTTAGTTGAAATCTGAACATTAGACCTCCCCCAAATTTCCAGAAACTCCACCAGCTGCACTGCATCATCGGCATGTCCTGTTTACATAAAATAAATATAAATTAGCACATTATCATAAAAATATCATCATATTTGTTTATTTCGTCTCGGTTTTGTCTAAAAACCGCAAATGCGCTATACTCCTTTAATCACATGAAATGAAGATGTTTTTAAGTCAGAATTTGACGAAATTTGTACCGTTGGACTTGGTACACAATTATCTATCATTTCATGATATTTTGCAGATAAAAACATGAGTATGATGCATATGATTGCCCTTAAATGATCAATTTAACACTTTATCAGATACCTCTAGATATCGTGCGCGTGCGCGATTACCGAGTTGGAATCATCCACGGGAGATTCGAAACCCCGCAAAGGTGAAGAACCGTTCTTCCCGCGTTTAATTTTATTGTCCGTTTTACGATCCCAGCAAGCGATACATAGGAATCGTTTTTATTTTCCGCTGCGTTCTTGACGATTCCTTACAGTGGTATCAGAGCCAGGTTGCTGGTTCGATCGTAAAACGGCATCGTTTTGCGTGATTTTTCTCGTTATGTGTGAAGAACCCGTATTGTATATGTTCTTGGGCTAAAATTTATTTTAACAATCTGGGAATCGTTCCCACATTCTTAGAATGTCTAAAACTTATTGGGATTTGATCCCAGATTTAAAAAGGGGTATTTTGTTCATGGATGAACTGGCGGGTAGAAATATTAGGGCTGATTATTCTTTTTATTTCTTGTGCGAGAACCCTCCATCTGCACGTCAAAGTTGGATCCAGGAATGTCCTGGCTCTTGTAATCATGCATGAAGATATGATGGTGCTTGTTCTTTAAAGCATAAAATTAATTTTATGTTAATCCTGCCTCTGTTATGAACAAATTTTAGGGTGTATAGCATGGGGTTAAGAATAGTCGGAGGGATAGTCCCTGGATTTATTCGGCCCTCTGGTTTGACCAGGATATCTCCGACGATGACTGGAGATCATTCAACATTTGCAAATGTCGGCTGGCTTTTATCTTCCGATTACTGTACAGAATCGGCTATCACCACAGGTACCCCACGCATGCAGGGTGTAAATGGACGTCTGGAATGCCGCCGATGACCACCGCCGGCATCAACCGCGCCCTCTGACGCCGCCTCGGCTCCGCCATGGCCGGCGGTGACCTTCCCCGCACTGGCTTGCCCTCGAAAAGCCATGGCATGTGATGAGATCGCATGCAAACGCCACAGGGGAAGTCTGGCGCGCCGCCGGCGACGTTCGACGCCGTCGACGACGTCCACCGGCGCCGTGGGGGCCGGCTGGAGCCCCGCCGCCCGTTGGCCGGGCCGGCAGCGCCCTCCCCCCGCCAGTCGGGGAGCAAACCAGGCGGCACCCCCGCCTGAAACCCTAATCGGGCGGCGGGGGTGACCGACGCGTGGGCCAGCGGGCTGGCCCACCCAGACCCGCTGACCCGCACCGGATCCGGACTGGGTCCGGACCCGGCCGACCCGCAGGCTACCCGAAACCCACTTTTTTAACCCATTTTAAGCCATTTTTAGCCCATTTTAAAACTGTTTTAAAATAGAAATTTTATGGGATAATTAATAATTGTTATTAATTATTCTCATTATTATTAACAGACTATTAAACTGTTTAATGACTGTTAATTTACTTAAAGGGTTTCATTGATAATAGGGTATTAGTTAATTATTTAAAAATATTTTAGATAATTAACTTGCCTATTAAATCAATTAAGTTTAAAATTGTTTTAAACTCATTTTATGCATAACTTGATTTTATTTATCAGTTCAAATTGTTTGAATTAGTATTTATATTAACTGAATGGTTTAGTTATTTAATTTGTCAATAATGTTTTGAATATTATTGATAACATTGAAATAAGTGTTATTTCGAAAAATTATTGGTATTATAATTTTATATTTATAAAATTTAATACCAACTGTAATTATGTGATAATTGTGATGCATGTGATGTGTTTTATGATGGGATGATCATGGACTTAGCATTATCATGTGATGATTGATGTGAATAAATGCGATGCATATTTCATTTGGTATTTTAAATAGGACCTGCATGTCCTCCTCTCTCTTAATCCATATGTACTCTCTATCTTCCTATAAGATTGTACTCCCCTTGATAAGATCAATGTTTCTTATTTAAATGTACATTTATGGACCTGCGAGTCTTAAATTTCATATTTAAATGTTACGGATTAAGCTTAGAAGACGGGATATTTTGAAGACACCTCTGGAGGAAGGACTCGCATCAAATGGAACCAGTATTGCTGTTTTCACATTAGGATTCTGTTATGGATCATCGTTTGGCTCCGATGATTCCATAGTAGGTTAAGCAGTCCATGATCATCCCTATTTAATTTTTCTGCATATATGTGATATTTGTGGACTATGCTATCATATATATATTTCTATTAAGTATTATGATACTTCAAAACGAAATACTATTGATAGCACGATTTTTATAAAATGAGTTCAAAAACCCTCTTTTAATATTTTAAGTTGTAAACGTGAGATATTCAGAATAATCCACGTAACCCACCATCATTATAGATCTAAGGATAATTCTTATCTCAAATGGATTTGTTGTGCTACCACAAGGTCTATTTGATTTAGAAATTAACCTAGGTCTACGACATGTGATGTCATTAAGATAAATGAACAAATAGTGTAGTTTTGTTGTGCTACCACAAGGATTACACTATGAATTCATGTTATCTGAGTAATGATGGATAAACTTAACTGAATCATTTGATTTGTTGTGCTACCACAAGGTCATTCTGATTCAGGGGTTAAATTGATTGGGTATTGCAAATGTTGCAATTGTCAAGAGTTGACTGCCTAAGGGACTTGATGTGATTTGTTGTGCTACCACAAGGTCACATGCATGATGCCCGAAGGATTCTGATCCCCACTAGGAGATCACCGGAATCTCCCGTTCTGTATATTAGAGGGTCATACAGATCGCCGAAAAATAGTGGGAGCCTAAATCTAGATTAAAAGTCCTAAATCTGATTTTTAAGAACTATCTGCTTATTTTTATATTTCCTTGTAGGTCGCTATGTCGTCACCTAACCCCTTCGTTGCATACTTGATGCAAACAAACTCACGGGACCTAATTACATTGACTGGTTATGCAACCTAAAGATTGTCCTCAGATGTGAAAAGCTAGCCTATGTCCTGGATCAACCAGATCCAGTACAACCCGGTGAAAATGCTAACGAGGATGAATTAATGATATTTGAAAATTGGAAGGAGGACTATATCAAAGTCCAGTGTTATATGCTTGGTTCAATGAACAATGAACTACAACGACAACATGATAATATGGAACCTAAGTCCATTCTGAATCACCTACAAGAGTTGTTTTGTGAACAATCCAGAACAGAAAGATATGAGATATCTAAGAAATTGTTCAGAACCAGAATGACGAGGGCACATCTGTGCAAACTCATGTGCTCAAGATGATAGAATGGATTGAGAGGCTTGCAGTGCTTGGCTTTGTTATGAACAATGACCTAAGCATCGACTTAATCCTACAGTCCCTTCTAGATTCATTTTCACAATTCATTATCAACTTCAATATGAACACAGCAGAAGGCACTATCCAGAAAGATAAGCCACATGTAATGCTTGTTGGTAAGACCAACAAGAAAAGAAAAGCTGGACAGACCTTTAAGAAAGGTAAGCCTAAGAAGCTAGTGAAAAGCAAACCGGTGGTTCAAAAGGACAAGGCTAAAGTCAATGATAAAGGTCAGTGTTTCCACTGCCATAAAGAAGGTCACTGGAAGAGAAACTGCAAGATTTATCTAGCAGAAAAAGCAAAGGAGAAGCTTGGTGAAGCTTCAGGTATACTCATGATCGATCTTAACTTGTCTTATAGAGAATCAACATCTTGAGTATTAGATACTGGATGTGTTTCTCATATCTGTACTAACTTGCAGGTACTAACAAGTAAAAGAAGATTGAACCGCGGAGACGTGGATCTGAGGCTCGGGAATGGAGCAAAAGTTGCTGCGTTAGCTGTGGGGACAGCAAGACTTCATATGCCGTCAGGAGACTCATTGGAACTAATAGATTGTTATTATGTTCCGACCATTATTAGGAATATCATATCTATTTCATGTTTAGATAAACAAGGATATTCTATGAAACTTGAGAATAAAGGTTGTTCCATTTATCAAGGAGACAAATTGTTTGCTTCTGGATATTTATTGAATGGATTATATTTACTTGATATTTCATATGATGTTTATCTGGTAAATAAATCTCTTAAACGAATAGATAAGGATGTGAATAAATCGTACCTATGGCATTGTAGGCTCGGTCATATAAATGAGAACAGAATCATTAGGTTGCAAAAGAATGGATATCTTGATCCATTTGAGTATGAATCATTTGCAACTTGTGAAGCTTGTCTCATGGGAAAAATGACCAAAGCTCCATTCTCAGGACATGGAGAAAGAACTAAGGACTTATTGGAACTAATACATAGTGATGTATGTGGTCCAATGTCCACTCATACTATGGGTGGTTACTCATACTTTGTTTCATTTACAGATGATTTCTCAAGATATGGCTACATATATTTAATGAAATATAAGTCAGAAGTCTTTGAGAAATTTAAAGAGTTTAAAAATGAAATTGAGAACCAGACTGGAAAGAGTATCAAAACTCTTCGATCAGATCGAGGGGGTTAATACTTAAGTACAGAATTCACACAATATCTTAAGAATAATGGTATTTTGTCTCAGTGGACTCCTCCCTATACACCACAATTAAATGGTGTATCGGAAAGGAGAAATCGTACTCTATTAGATATGGTACGATCAATGATGAGTTATGCTAAACTTCCAATCTCTTTATGGGGATATGCACTGTTGACTGCTGCATATCTGTTGAACAAAGTTCCCAGTAAGTCAGTATCTTCCACTCCATATGAGATATGGAAAGGAAATAAACCAGACTTTAAGCATGTTAGAGTCTGGGGTTGTCCTGCACATGTCAAAAGACATGATCCAGACAAATTGGATTCCAGGACAGAAAAATGTAGATTTGTGGGATATCCAAAAGAGACTTTTGGATATTATTTCTATCAGCCCAGCGATCAAAGGGTGTTTGTCGCAAAAAGAGCTGTCTTCTTAGAGAAATAATATCTTTCAAAAGAAGACAATGGGAGCAAGATAGAACTGGAAGAAATTCTGGACTCACAAATCAACACTAGTTCATCTACTGAACCATTGACTTAAGAACTTGTTCAAGATGATACACAAAAGGTTCACAGGTCAGGTAGAGTGCCTAAGCAGCCTGAAAGATATGTTGGACATATCGATGATGGCAAATCAAAAGTGCACTTAAATGAGGATGATGATCCTCAAACCTACCAAGAAGCCATAAATAGTCAAGAATCAGAAAAATGGCAAGAGGCAATGAATTCTGAAATTCAGTCCATGTATGCTAACCAAGTTTGGAACTTGGTTGATCTGCTAGAAGGTATAGTACCTATTGGCAGTAAATGGATCTTTAAAAGAAAGATCGGGGCAGATGGATAGATTGACACATACAAGGCAAGGCTGGTAGCAAAAGGATATCGTCAAAGGCAAGGCATTGACTATGACGAAACCTTTTCTCCAGTTGCCATGATTAAGTCAATCAGAATACTTCTTGCTATCGCTGCATTCTATGATTATGAAATATGACAAATGGACGTGAAAACATCATTCCTTAACGGGAACCTTCAAGAAGAGGTGTATATGATACAACCTGAAGGATTCACTTCCAAAGAGCATTCAAGCAAGGTATGCAAGCTGCAAAGATCCATTTATGGATTAAAGCAGGCATCCCGAACTTGGAACTTAAGATTTGATGAAGCAATCAAGTCTTATGACTTCATTAAGAATGAAGATGAACCTTGTGTATACAAAAAGACTAGTGGGAGCGCAGTTACCTTTCTAGTACTTTACGTTGATAACATTCTACTCATTGGGAATGATGTAGGAATGTTGTTATCAGTAAAGACTTGGTTACCCAAAAACATCTCCATGAAAGATTTGGGATGCTTGGATTATCCCAATCTATGTACATAGACACCATAGTCAAAAGGTTTGGCATGGAAAATTCCAAAAGAGGTCTCGTTCCAATGAGGCATGGAATTTATCTCTCTAAAGGAATGTCTCCCAAGACAGCTGAAGAGAAAGCATACATGGATAGAGTTCCTTATGCATCGGCAATAGGATCTATCATGTATGCAATGCTATGTACTAGACCTGATGTGGCACACCCACTAAGTGTCACTAGTAGATATCAGGCTGACCCAGGTGAAAAACACTGGAAGGCGGTAAAATGTATTCTTAGATACTTAAGAAGGACTAAGGATCTATTTCTCGTCTATGGAGGAAACGACTTGGAACTTCGAGGGTTTACTGACTCGAGTTTCCAGTCGGATATGGATGATAGCAAATCCACGTCTGGATTTGTGTTCATGTTAAATGGAGGTGCAGTAAGTTGGAAAAGTTCCAAACAAGAAACAACTACAGATTCGACGACCGAAGCAGAATACATTGCTGCAGCTAAAGCGGCCAAGGATGCGGTTTGGATGAAGAAGTTCATCTCTGCACTTGGAGTAGTTCCAAGTATTTCAGATCCTGTTCCATTATTGTGTGACAACAATGGGGCAATAGCTCAAGCAAAGGAGCCAAGATCACATCAGAAGTCAAAGCACATTCTGAGATGATTTCATCTTATTCGTGAGATCATCGCCCGAGGAGATATAGTAGTTGAGAAAGTCTCATCTGAAGATAATGTAGCAGATCCCTTGACTAATCTATTGTCTCAAAACAATTTAGAACGTCACCTTAAGTCTATGGGACTTAGACATATGGGTGATTGGCTATAGTCCAAGTAGGAGAATGATAGAATTGGGTGGCCTCAAAGCCAATCATTGTACATTCTAGTTCAAATTATTAATAAAGGCAATTATTTCTTCATTTATAGTTCTTGCAAATTAACTATCATAATGAAGGTCCGTAGACAAATGTATGGGATATTGAATCATGATGAGATCATGATAGTGAGATCAATATCCTCAGTCACTTGTCTTAAACAGTTCTCGATCATAGGATATTTGAGATGGACATTAAATATCCGATAAGATCGACACAAGTTATGTCTGCTCATGTGATGAGGGTGAAAGATCTCACATTTATTCGTGTGGTGACATTAAGACAAACATGTGGGTGCTCATTAGAGAATGAGTTCACTGAACAGACCCAAATAAGAATTCCTGGATGATAATTATACCTATTAGTCAACCAGGGAATTCAATCGTTGCAGTAGCACAGTTGGTCTTTTGACCTGAGTCACCAATGATACCTTGTTTGTAGACCATTGTGTCTTGATTCTCTGACTTGTGGACTTTAACCATTAAGCCCACGATAGTCGGTCTCTTAGATACAGTGGAAAGCTTGCGAAGGTAATTGAGTGAATAATAAGGGATCACTCACTCTTGGTATAAGACTGGAGAGAGAATGTCCAATGGATGTGTACACAGAAATCCCTGGCCAGGGTCAAATAAAAGTGATGTCTTTCTAGAAATTAACTGAGTACTGGAATCCATCTAAATAATGCGATAGAGGGTTTGACTATAAAACCATACCCTTGCGTTATTGGGACATTGGATGAGTGAAGGATTTTATCTGTGCGATATCTGTAGACGGAAAGGTTCAATTAAAGGGAACATTATCCCTTATATCTTCTGGGATCATGAGGTAGTGTTTGGTGCTGTTCATGATCAGAAGGCCAAGTGAATTAATCATCAGATGATAAACTACTTGTTTATTAAATTAATCATTTAACATATGATGTTTAAATGTTAATTAATAAATATTAAACTCTAGAATTAGTTCTAAGTTTAATGGGCCTGAAACCGGACTGATATATGGGGCTAGAGGGTCACACACATAAGAGTTCTCGTCAGACGGTGAGAGACGTTAAATTTCATGGTTATCTGAGTTTTTATGAAAAGCCGCAGGATAAACATGAAGATTTAATAGAGATTTATCCAAGGCCAAACTCTTGGATAATCATGAGGATTAATCCTTGTGCTTATCCTTATTTCTATATAAGGAGGCCAAGGGGAGGGGTAAAAGAGGTTGGACGAATTATCCACCCCAAGATTCTCTATCTCCTCTCTCTCTCTCCTTGTCTCTCTCTTGGAGTAGATCTGTCTCTTTCCGCGTATAGTGGATTTGAGATCTGGTCGGAGCACTCAAGTCGAGGAGGAAATCGCGTCTGCAGCGGGAGCTCGTGTGGATACCTCTAGAGATCGTGCGCATGCGCGATTACCGAGTCGGAATCATCTACAGGAGATTCGAAACGCCGCAAAGGTGAAGAACCGTTCTTCCCGCGTTTAATTTTATTGTCCGTTTTACGATCCCAGCAAGCGATACATAGGAATCGTTTTTATTTTCCGCTGCGTTCTTGGCGATTCCTTATAGAACACCATAACACCCCAAATAAAATCCGAAAAATCAGAGAAATATTAATATAATTATTTGTGTTCATCTTGTGAACACTATTTCATCATTTTAATCGGATTAAACGCATGGAATAACTCATGAAAAATTAATTTAGAGATCGAAACGGGACGAGAAACAGTGGAACCTGGCTCTGATACCACTGTTGGGATTTCTCGGGTTTCTTGGACTGCTCACGCAACGGAAAATAAAATATTAAAACAACGATCCGTTCCCGTTTCGAATATCAAAAAATCGATTATCGGATAATCGAAGTTATCACCGTGTGCGGATTCGAATCCGCAACCGTTTGGTTCCGTCGGTGCGACATCGCAAGCCGCACAAGTGTCCGGCCTCTAGCGAAGTCCACGCGATCCTCCTCGCGACGGGTATCCTCACGTTCCTCGTTCTTCGCAGCCCACGAAACCTCCGCCGGTCGCCGCAGCGCGCAGACGATTTCCCATCGAACGGGATTCGGAGAAGCAGCGGAGTAGATCTAGATCTGTCTGGACGCCAAAGAGAGAGAGAAACAGAGGAGGGCGGCTAGGGTTAGCAGCAACTTGGCTTGCTCAGCCCGTTCGCTATGTTTTATACTAACCGCGCGATTTTTCATAAAACCCCCCGATTTTTATAAAATCCGCTTATTTATCCATCGCCTTGAGAATCATTTGTGTGTGACCCTCTAGGCCCAAGTATCAGTCCAGTTAATGGCCCAACAATCCCAGTGACTCCTCACTGGCTTTATTAATCAATTAATAACCCTTTATTAATTAATTAATCAATCCAATTGATGTCGCACATCGATTTCGACCGAGCCTCCGATCACGTTCGGTGCCAAGCAATACCGCGTGAACCCGGAAGGTATTGGGGTTAAGTAACCAACTCTTAGAACCTTTCCGCCGACAGTTACCGCATGGATATAATCCTTCATTCGTACAATGCTCTCGAGTCAACTCAGGGTATGGCGAGCTGTCAAACCCTAACCGGTCGACTTACTTGGATTGGATGCCGCTGATGAATATCGGAAAACTCCTTTCCCGATATTATCGTCCGCCCTAGCCAGAGACTTCCGCGCATCCTTCCTAGAGCATTCTCTCTCTAAGTACCGAGAGCGAATGATTCCTTATTGACACACAATTCCCTTCGACGGTATTCCGCTGTACCCAATTCTTGGCGTATTAGAATCCCGTGGCTAGAGATTCGTAAACCAAGTTCAAACTACAGAAGTCCATCGACAAGGTGTCCTTGGTGTCTCAGGTCCGAGGACCATCAACGCAACTGCGAGAATAAAGTCAAGCTGGTTGACTGTGAGGTACAATACCATCCAGCGATTCAGTCGGATCAGTTCAGTGAACTCATTCTCCAATGAGCACCTACAGATTAGCCTTAGTGTCTCCACACAAGTGACTTATGAGATCAGTCTCCCTCATCATATGAGCAAGAGTAATCTGTACTAGTTTAACCGAATATCCGATATCTTTCTCGGATATCCTCCGACTAGGAACGATTAAGAATATGTGTGTTTAAGTGATCAGTCTCATTAGTATGATCTCATCATAATCTTATCACTATATCACATATTCACGGACTTCATTATGAAACGAGAAATGATGCGATTTACACATAATGAATATTATGCCATTATATTAATAAATGAACGAGATTTACATAGTCAGATTGGCTTGTAGGCCACCTAAAACTAACAATGCCTTCATTTAGAATTACCTTGCAATTCTTTTCTAGTGACCTGTCTGTCTACATCAAAAGCATTTGCTGTCTTTTTCATCCTTCTTGCCTATGCCCTTGTCTGCCTTGGTGACCTACTAACCTTTCGTCGGTTTCTTTACCTTTTTGTTATTGGGTGTCTGGGTAGCCTTTCTTTTCTTGTTGGTCCGACCAACAATCATTACATATGATAGTTTTTCCTTCTGCATAGTCCCTTCAGCACTCTTTAACATGTTTAGGAATTCTGGTAGAGCTCAATCCTATTCATGTTAAAGTTCACGATGAAGGGAGAAAAGGATTCAGGCAATGACTGGAGAACGAGATCAATGCTAAGTTTAAGATCCAACTTGAATCCTAGCCTATTGAGTCTCTCTATCCACTCCATCATTTTCAGTACATGAGCCTGTACTGAAGCACCCTCAGACATCCTAGTCTTGAAAAGTTTCTTGGAGAGCTCATACTTCTCTATCTTACCCTGCTCACCAAAGAGCTAGCATAGTTGGAGAAGTATAGCTCTACAATCTATCTTTTCAAATTGCCTTTGCAGCTCGGGAGCCATAGAGGCCAGTATATAACACTGCGCAAGAGAAGAATTTTTCGACCATTTTTCATAATTTAATTGATCACCCTTCTCGGCATCAGAGGAAGGCTCAGGTTGAATCGTGTCTAACACGTAGACAATCTTTTCGACTGTTAAGACAATTCGCAGATTACGCAACCAATCTTAGGTTCAATCAATTTATTCGCATCCAAGATGCTACGGAGGGGATTTGACAACGACATGATGATCTGAATGAAAAATAAAAGATAATATTTTAGCATGCGTTCAAGGTTCTAACTTAGATGTGATTTTCTATCTTAGTTACCTTCACTATTTTGTGTTGAACTATATGATCCTCAATCATATAGAACGGGAGATTATGGCGATCATCATAGTGGGTTGAATTTCAACAGAACTGAGATGCAACCTTGTGGAAAGCACAACAAATCACATCACATTCCTTGGGCAATCAACAGTACTTGCATCCAATGCAATATCTGACTTTCGGCCCCCGAGCAGTCATCTCCTTGTGGAAAGCACAACAAACGATACTCCCAGTTAGATCGCACCACCATTACTACACAACAATGAGTTCGTGACCGGACCCTTGTGGAAAGCACAAGAAGGCCAAATTCAGTTCCTCATCCCATTGAAGCAAAACTTTAGGGCTGAGATCCTACCACCAAATCATGAACCTTGTGGAAAGCACAACAAATCCATGAGATAATAGCATTCAGTCACCCTATAATGGTGGAGGGCCACGACGGCTTCTAAAGTCACGTTCACAGATCTAATATTTAAAAAAGAGGATATTTTGTTTTTATCTTGGTCTCACCTTAAGTGGTAGAATAAATATATTCATGCTATATATTTACTGTACCTAGTAATTGCTCAAAATAAATGCATCCCATGCAAATAAATAAGCATGGGTGATTATGGACTATAAATAACACTACGCAGATATCCAACCTACTTCCCAAGCAGTAGGATCATCCTCGCAGTTCGTCGGTCGTACTTTCAAGCTCCATCCGCAGTATTAATTACAATAATTACACAGCTTGTAGGTCGGAAAAAAAAGAATTACATGCCAAATTAAATAGAGAGAGAAAAGAGGCTCGCAGGCCTCAAACGTACTGAGTTAAGTCCATGATCACCCGCCGTTCCAAACACAATCATATCAATCACAGAAAAATTATTTTTGAAAATAATCCTTATATTTGTATTGAAATCATGGATTATGTATACGAGAAATTTTTGTCATGTTTAATTTTGAAAAACTCATAGTTACATTCAAAATTAATCTAACAAAGATCAAAATAAATATGGCATCACAATAACATCTATGCACAGAATCATTCCATACGTATAAGAGGATACACACATAAATTTAAAATTAAATTCAATCAATCATGATAATTAAGACAATCATGAAATTTAAATTCAAGTTAATCATCCTATGATCAAACTAAATAGAATGAAATTTAATTAAATGATCGTCTTCAATTATCTTTCATCAAAATTCACAATTTGATCTTTTGAAAATTATCCAATAATTTTACAAATTCAAAATATGAATTTTAACGATAATCCTCTCAAAATTCGAATTTAATAATTATCTGATAATTAAAATTTTGAAAGTTTGATTTTATACTTAATCTTCAATTGAACTCAAAATTTATATGATAATTATCAGATTAATCAAAATCAAATTTAATTAATCGTATCCGACAATTATCTTAATTTTTGAGATAAAATTTTACTTTTTCTGAGCCAGTGCAGTGCGCAGTGCAGGTTGGAGCAGTGCGCCTAATAGTGAAAAAATCACGTAACAAATTAATTTTAAACAATTTAAAACTAAGCGGACGGCAAGGCCAAGTGCCTTCCACCAAATGGGAGGCCACATGGTTGTCCGTCCACCCCTTAGAGTGGACGGCCACCATGCTGGCCGTCCACTTGGTGGATGGCCACATGTTGGCCGTCCACTAGGTGGACGGCCGCTTGCATGACCGTTTTATTTATTTTTTTCAAAAAATTTTCAGAAAAATCCCGCAAAACTTGATGGCCACTCCAAGTGCCGTCTACGTTCCGAACGGCCACTCTAAGTGCCGTTTATAGTCTAGAAAAAAGTTTCAAAATACTTAGACGGCCTAACCTTTTGCCATCCAATTTCTCATTGTTCCGAAAAAATAAATTTTTCATGGCCCAAAAAATTAAAGTAAAATTGAAGAACTCGAACACGATGTTACAACAGAGATCGTTCCTCCCAGTTGCATCAACAGGAGCCTAAATCTGGCTCTGATACCACTGTTGAGTTCGGTTGCAACCTCGGAAAATCGTAACAGCAAAAGAACAAAATTAAATCGATTTCCCAAACCAGTTCGGTTTCCGATTGATGCAACAATAACGATTTAAAATAAATCACACGAGATTTATCACCTTACACATAATTTGTTATCCTTTGAAAATCGATGTCGAACTCCATGAAGCTTTAAGCCGCACAAACGTCCGGCCTCTAGAGACGATCCATACGACTCTCGCAGCAACGGAGCACTCCTTCTCCTTCAACCCGCGTAATGCGAACCCA
This sequence comes from Zantedeschia hybrid cultivar, assembly GCA_030544215.1. NCBI lineage: Eukaryota > Viridiplantae > Streptophyta > Magnoliopsida > Alismatales > Araceae > Zantedeschia > Zantedeschia hybrid cultivar. The sequence goes on from JARZZO010000009.1 coordinate 53,051,660, forward strand.
CCGCCTCAACTTCTCTAGCAAAAGTCCAACTCTTGCAACTTTACTTGACAACCACAGTTTGGAATGGCTTCATAGGTTACGGGTTGGAGAATGAGTGGGTTATATATAGGAATCTTAAGGCGGCAGCTTGAAGCGCCTCGTTTAACCAAACCTATCTCTAACTACCGCTGTTAAAGTAAACCCCGGGGTATATTATATATCAATATATTATTATTAGCTTATTTATCAAACAAGCCTAATAATACATATATTATATATATGTCCTTTATATTATTGTATATATACTTTTAAGCTATTTATAAATTCTTTTTCCAAAATAATTTAATACTTTAGTATATTTTTTTATACAATAATATTCCGTTATGCAAGAGTTATTTGTATGTGATCCTCTAGGCCCATTATCACTTTGGTTTAAAGATCCATTAACTTATAATCTAATTAAAAGTAAATTAAACAGGTTATTCTCAATAACCGTTTAATTTATTCCGGACCTTTTTGAACACGTTGGGTCAAGCAAATCCGCGTGATCCCAGAGGATGCCGAGTTCATCTTTGTCCTGTCTGGCACTTGTAACTCTTCAGTTACCGTATCACTATAATCTCTCGCTCATTCTATGAGTCCGATCCGATCATGTGATATGGTTTCGTCAAACCACTAGTGGTCGTGTCGTCTGACCATGACCTCCATAATAATTTTATGTTCGTTCCAAACGAACTGATACCACCCTGGCCAGGGATTTAGTGGAGCGTCTATGTCATGACTCATTAACTGTCTGTGATATACCTGACAGTGAGCGATCCCCTCTTGACCATTAACGGTCGTCGCATGTATCACGATGTGGCTAATAATTTGGTGTTTCATGACTTATGGTTAAAGTCACTTAACCAAACATTAAACCACACCAGTCCTCACGCAAGACCTCATTAATGTCTCAGGTCAAATGATCAACAATACTACTGTGACAGATAGATCTTCAGTTGACATTAGGTATAATTAACCATCTGAAGATCCATCAGCGGATCAGTTCAGTGAACATCCTCCCAGGATGAATACCCAAACATATGTGCCGGTGTCTCGCACCTATGACCGTGAGATTGGTTATCTACACATCATGTGTGCTGATTTACAAGTAATCAATGTCCTTGAGTGATTACTCTTCAATCATGAACAATTTAAGGTATATGTCCATATACAGTTAAACTCACATTCGAGATCCCATCTCGAAATTGACTTTACAAGCACATATCCTAGGGACAACGCAAAGCAATCCATAGATTACAAATTTACGCTCTAATTATCACTTAATTATATTGAACAAGATTGTACAACACATTGGGCCTACACGGCCCATAATTGGTCTGTAGGACACCAAAAAACTAACAGTCCTTGCTCTATCCTGGACTGTCCTACATCGCCCATACTAAGGTATGGACACCAAATAACCTGCATCTACGTAGGTTAGTCGCATTGCATATCACATATAAAGTAATTAATCAATAAATTGTGTCATGTTTAGAGCAATAAACATCTAATGATATGTAAATTCAAATATTCAATCATGTAACTAGACCAATTAAACATCAAACATACATGTTAATAAAATAATTAAATAATTAAATTAATTAAACATGCTCATAAAATATTTAAACACTCTATAAGACATTGTGATTAATTAAATGTTCAAACATTCTAATAAACCATGAAACAGTTAATAATTGAAAGAAAAGAATTAAAAAAAAACTCACCAGCAGCTCTGGGTAGTCCAAGAATTGATGATGGAGGACCGTCAACTGGTGATGCTATAGTGCTGTGTCCACTACCGAACGCCACCATCTTGCCAACGGGACCATTGCTGGCAGGAGAGAAGGCCTAGCCCGGCCTAGAAGAAAATAATAATATGTCCAGATCTGCATATATGAACATACATGTTAGAATCATCATATGCATTGAATTGAATAATAAAAATAATGAAATGAACTTAAAAACAAACTAAATACATGAAGAAACGGTGCGAAGGTGAGCCAAAATGGCTGCACCCCAGGCATATTCGCTTAGTCTATCTAAATCTACAAGGAGACTTAGGAAACAATAGTGGATGTAGTCACCCTTCGTCTCGAAGAGAAGCCTACCAAAGAAGAAAATTAGGAATCTCCTAAGATCCCTATCTAACTAGCCCTATCACTAGGATCCTGACAGTAGACTGCGCTAGCCGCCCTAGCTAGTCTCTCTCTCAACTTCTCCTGAGACTCATCCATATGCTGCCTAAGCTCTACTAGCCCTAGGGATCTCTCGATGGCTGTCCTCAAGAGAGTCCGAGACTCTCGACCCTCAATCCCCGTCACCTCCAGTCCTAGGAGCTCTAATGCTAACTCTCGATAATCGGGATACGTGATCCTGCTAACTGTCCGACCTTCTATCCGAAGGCCGGTGATCATGGTAATGTCTTTTAGATTGGGGATCATGTGTCCCCAGGACATTAGGAATGGCCAGCTCTCGGCATGCCATCACTCTCTAAGAACTTGGAGCAGTACTAGATCTATCCAGAATAGCTCTATCTCTAGGATCTCCTTAAATCTCATCTCCGCCAATCGTGCCTTTTGGAAGTCCGGGAGACCCCTGTAGACGGCCACCACCAAATCCCAGAAAATTATGGTCCTCATCGTGCCCTGCGATTTTCAGATAATTGATCAAAATCATCGTTAGAACACTAATAATCAATTTTTAAATTAATTTGGAGGTTTAATCACCATTTTTGAATCGCGTCTGGCTAGGCTAACGCATTTCAAAACACGTCCCTGTTCCCAAATGTCATTCACCACAGGTTTCGAGAATCTGTGGTGGTGCTCCCTTTCCCCCCAAAATTAAAATTTAACACATAAAAGACTGTTCTCGAGGCTTACCAAGTGTGGACCACCCTCTCTAGCCGGTGCCGGTGTCACCTCGCCCACTGGAACCTCAGGAGGAGCCTCCTCAGTCTCCATGAAACCGGCCACCTTCGCAAGTTCCGCCACCATTTCTTCGCCCTCTGCAATTTCTACCACCTCGATTGCCGCCACTCGGTATCGCTTCCCAACAAGATTCCTTGTTCCATGGCGAGTGTAGAGAGAGAGCTCATGTATGTGAGAGAGCTCGAGAGAGAAAGAGCTCGGGAGAGCTAGAGAGAGAGGGGATGAATGAGAAGGAGAGAGGAAAGGCCGACGGTGGTGGAAGAATCGCATGTGATCACCGGAGACGTCGAAGATGATTGGAGGAGAGGAAGATGACTGGAAGCCCACGCTGTTGCCGGAGAGGAGGAAGAAGATGAAGAGAGAGAAAGTGAGAAGGAGAATGAGGAGATAAGGGGCTCGGGCTCGCGAACCCCTGTTTGAATTTCCTAAATCGCGTCTGGAAACAACGACACAATTCAGTGGTGCACAAATTGAGGCGGCAAGAGAAAATTTTGAAATTTGTTAACCGCGTCTCCCATGTCCGACGCCTTTTAGAATTAACCTCCTTTTTCGATCAAGGCCGTACCACGGAGATACGGAGTAATCAGTAATACGCGTCTCCAAAGGAGGACGCGATTCAGCGAATTAATGTTGGAAATCTCTGGAGAAATAAGAGAGAGAAATAGAAAGGCGTCTCCATGCCAAGACGCAATTTGGGCCGTTTAAGGATTAAATATTTATTTTTGAAAATTGAATTTAACTAAAACACATCTCTCTGAGTCGACTAAATAAGCCCGAACTTTGATATTTTGAGGAGAAGTTACACTTTTATTCAAGAAAAAAGTGCAGAAAAGTTGCATAATATTAAGGAAAGATTTTATTGCAGTAAAGGAATAATTTCTCATTGAAAATGAAGCGGAAGATACATCAAGCTTTAGATGAATTTAGAGCTTTCAAGGCCGGATTTTCTTAAGCTCCTTTACATGTTTTCCATAACTCTCGATTGGCTTCATGAGGAAGTTTTACACAACGGGTGAATCCAATGTTCCATAGAGTTGCAATAAGCTCGGTCGCCTCGAAATCTTCGTAAGTTCCTAAAGCCCGCTTTTTAATTGGAGAAAGAGAAGATATTTTAGGAAATTCATAGCGAGGCATACCAAGTTGAGGATGACAACGATATGGATTATAGAGAACGAACTCGGTCATCCCGATCAGTCGGAGCTCTGTGCCAGCACCACGGCGCACTCAAACTGTCTTTTCCATGAGAGCAAGTGGTGTGGATTCGAATCCAGTTCTTGGCATAGTCCTGAAATAAGCATGCCAGTCAGCTCGAGTCTTGAGGCTGGGCACTCGATTGGTCATGTTGTTGTTGAACTTCACAATGTTGGCAATATGGAAGATAGGACTGCACTGATACATTTGGGATATCCTTGGAACCTCTTCTTCATTATGGTTGAACTTGAAGTGGAATTCCATCCATAGATCTAAGAGAAGAATGCTACCATAAGGAGGTTTACTTGTAGAAGCCGCAGAGAGCCCACTGTAGAGATAGGCTAGAACCGATGTGCTGATCTGCTTCCCTTTAAAGATCTCATTGATTGCACTGATCTGATCATCTTCTAGAACATTATCTTGAGCAGGGAATAGTAGAGCTCCAGCCAAGCATGTGGTGAACGCCTTCATCACGTTCTCTGTATCTTCATTCTTGAGACCTTCTATCTTCTTCAGAGTCCATTTGACTAATTTAGCAAGATTGATTTCCTTCTTAGTAAGACAGCCTTGAACTTCTTTTAAACCTTTCATGATCTTCTCAAAGAATTGTTGACCTGTGATCTTTTCCCTCATGAACATCATATTACTCAAATCAGGCTCATCATTGTTGACCTTGAGCTTAAGCAGACCTAATAGGAGTTCGGCTTCTTCTAAGATGATAGTGGCTTCGAAGGTAGAGAAAAGAAAGGTATGAGTTTGAGGATGCCATAACTCGATGAAAGCGCCTATTGTAGCCCAATCCATGCTTATGCTTTTATAACGTTTGGCATGAATAACCAACCCTTGAATATGTATGATTGCATGGAGAGATTGATCTTGTTAACTAGCTTTTGGATCTATAGAAGAGAAGAAAATTGTCTTGGACTAGGGAAGAAAGGATATCCCTAGATAAAGAAAAAAAAAGAAAATAGTTCTATCATGTTTGGAGAATGTGTAGAGAGTTGCAAGAAGAAGGGAGTTTGATTAGAGAGAGAATAGGTTACTTGTAAGTTAGGATCTCGCCCGCTTAGATGACCTTCTACTTCAAAACGCTTCTCAATCATCTTCTTCATCCTTTTGCTTGAAGAATTCATCTTCTTTGAATAAATTGATTGCTCGATTCTTTTTGATTCTCCTTGTTCTTCTCCTCTTTCTCTTGAGTTTTAAAGAGAATCCTCTACCTTTCCTTCTTGATTGTTTGTTGTGTTAAATTAATATGAAGAGAGGAAGGTTTTATAGAAGGATTTGCGAAGTTGGGGAGCCCTTTCCGACTTGGAAGAGGGATGTGCATGAAGGAAAGTGGAGTTCGGATTGGATTCAGGACAAAGAATAGTTTATGTAAGTTAAATGGCGTATAGACGGGGCGACGTCATTTAAATGACATATGTGGACAGCGACGCCATTTGATAAATTTTCTGAATTTTTGTTATTTATCCAAAAATCCATAATTGCTAATATTTAATGTTGATTACTGTTTACATGAAGTTACTGACAAATTCTGAGTTCAAGAAATATTCAAGAAAAGAAAAATGGAGTTGAGTTTCATATAAGGTCCTACTGTAGGAGTTTCATTAAGTCCCAGCTGTGACTGAAAAGACGGTTATCTCTATCCCTATCCCTGTATTCCATTATGTAATTGATTTACATTGGCATTACTATATGATAAATATTTATTAGAGTATATCAAGGACCTTGTGGTTTTGATAAAACTGGAATTTGAGTTCCCATTCAACAAAAATAGTGATAACTCCAGAGAATTCTTAATCGCACGGATAGGCCGGTAGATTGTTAGTTGATGGGGACGATGGTTCTGCTTTTGTGAAACGGTATGTGAACAAACGAGCTTCGGCTTAGTAGTGAATTCCAAGACTGGTATCTTGACTCATTAATAACAATTTAACAATATTATCCTTGATAAAATTTATATTTTATTTTATTTTAACTTTTCATTTTAGTCCAGCATGCATCATGTAGGACTTTGAAATCATTATGATAAAAATTAAATTATTGATTAAATTTCAGACCATTGATCAAATAAATCCCAACGTAATATGAAATATTCCATTCCGAATTGATCTTGATGGGGCAGAATCCGATTCGGCCCAGATCTAGGGGGCCGGCCTAGTGAAAGGGATACAACCCAATTGCCTTCGGCCCACCAGCGGCCTTTAGACTACTAGCGTCCTTCGGCCCACCAGCGGCCTTCAGCCCACTAGCGGCCTTTGGCCTACCAGCGGCCTTCAGCCCACTAGCGGCCTTCGGCCCAACAAGCGGCACTCGGCCCAGTAGCCGTATCCGGCCCATTCCGGGGAATTACTAGGCACTATGGCGGTTTATTAGCAACCTAAAATATAGTCCTATATCGGCTGCAACAACCAGGTAACCCCCAAACCTCCGTTATAAATAGAAGGCTATTTATTACAAAGAAGACGGACCACGACACAAGCACTTAAGCTTCTTCTTTCCTCCCTTCTAAATTGAATCTTCTTCAGAAGCTAACTTAACCGTAGGAGGGGGTTCTCTTAGGCCGAAGCCCGGGACCCTCGCTGACTGGTTCTTCTTCTTGTAGGGGCCTCGGTTCGAATCTTCGCCGACTTCTTCGTCCGGGTCGGCTTCGGCCACTGGACTAGGTTTTCTTCCTCATAGAGGTCTCGGCCTCATTCTTTACCGGCTCCTTCATCCGGATCCCCCTTGGCCAATGGAGTCTCGGCTACGCCCTCGGCTATAGAGCTCCGATCCTGTATTCCGCCTGCGTCTCGGTCTGGATCCCTGTCGGCTCTTCTCGGATTCTAATCTCGGAATCCGACAGTGATAGCTTTGGCTACATCACTTGGCACCGTCTGTGGGAAGTCCGACAAAAGGTCATGTCTCATCGTCCGGTTACCAGACGATCTGGTCAAGACGAGGCGGATACACGAGCGACTCCGGCGCAGACACTCTACACCGAAGGTACTCCATCTGTTCTTCCGCAAGGTTCCGTCCTTCCAGTAATACCGGAGTCCTTTGCTCCCAGAGACGACCGAATGGAAGAACTTCCAGCAGCAAGTGGCCACACTGGCCGCTACTGTTACCTCTCTGGCACCACTACGGGATATGGTGTCTGCTATCGCTCAGCATATGGGATTGTTAAATCAGAGCACACAGCAGGTACCGCCTCCTCCTCCTCAATATTGTCCTGCTCAGGCTGCAAGGGTGCAGCCAACACCCTCGCGGGCGTCCCACGACGAAGCGGTTTCGGCACGCAGTGAGCCATTCGGGCCACGAGGCCGAATTCCTCGTGCCAGTTATATTCTGACGGAGCTGAACAATACTTCGTCCGGATTTCATCCGACTAAGGCCGAAGGACGTTCGGCTCCCACTTCAACCACCCCGGATCTGGACCGGCGACTGACAGCGATGAGGAAGGAAATGCAGTAGATGGTGTCCCGGCCATATGGAGCACCTCTCGCCAGTACTATCCTGGAGCAAACTCATTTCTCTCTAGAGCTTCTGGCCGTCAAGGTACCTTCCAACTTTAAATTGCCGAAAGGACCTCTATATGATGGGATGACAGATCCGGTCTGCCATTTCCAGAGATTCAATTCCTATCTCCCCGTTCGAGGGGTTTGTAAGGCAGTTCGCTGCCGTCTCTTCCCCCTTACCCTGGAAAAAACTGCCCTAACTTGGTTTGAAACGTTGGCTCCTAATTCCATTCATTCTCTAGTGCAGTTAGGCCAACTGTTTATCGACCAATTTTATGATGCCACTCGGCAATGTAAAACTTCGGCCAGTCTGCTTGCCATTTGGCAAGGACCGACCGAGACCCTCCAAGAATATTTCACCAAGTTCCATACCGAAGCAGCCTAGATTCCAAACCTGGACAGTTCGATTGTGGTCTTGGCCATAATCAGTGGATGCACGGACGAGGGGCTTCTCAGCTCCATCGGAAAGCGCCATCCTCCCACCTTCCAGGACTTGGTGGCTCGGGCCCATAAATATATCAATCGAGAGGCCTTGATGATGTCCAAGGGCAAAGATACTGCCGAGACAGTATCGGCAGTTACCCCTCCGGCAACTCGTCCTCGCCCAGAAGATCATAAACCTTCTCGCAAGCGATACCGGAGAGAAGAATGGGACCGAGATAAGCGCCGGGATCCGCAGCAGCGGTATCTGCCATTACCTGCTCCACCCTCTCGAATGCTCATAGAGGTGAAAGGTATGCTTCGACAGCCTGAGCGCATCAAGACTGATCCTCGCCGAAGGGACTCCTGGAAATACTGCGAGTACCATCAGGAAATTGGGCATTCGACTGACGAATGTTGACACCTTCGGGAGGAGATTGATCGCCTCATCCGGGAAGGTCGCCTGCCGCAGTACTGACGAGTGCAACCTCAACAGCGGCAGAACCGAGACGCCCCCGAGACGACAAGACAACGTCAACTCCCGGATAAGGAAGAACCACCTCAACCGAAAGTAGCTTCGGCCCTGGCAGAAGCATCACACCAACGACCCAGTGCCAGGTCAATTATGATGATATCCAGAGGACCGGGAGAAGGAGCAAGGCGTCATCGAGCCGATGCAACGACAGAAGTAGCATCGCTCGATGCTAGGACGAAGCTATCTCGTCAAGAAGATATCATCTTCGGCTAGGAGGATCTGACCCATGTTCAGGTCCCTCATGACGATGCCCTTGTTGTAAATGCTGTAATGAAAAGTTACGATGTTCATTGTATCTTTGTTGATAATGGAAGCGCTCCCAATATACTTTTTTATGATTGCTTCTTGAAAATGGGTTTGAATGAGGCTGATATGAAGTCTCACCGGGGGCCTCTGTTCGGTTTTAATGGTGCACCCTGCCGGGTGGAGGGCATCGACCGACTACCCGTGACCCTCGGTACAGCACCAAAGCAACTAACTATTGAGATGGACTTTGCCGTCGTGAAGATCGATTCGGCCTACAACGCCATTTTTGGCCGAAGGCTGATCAGAGGAATTGGAGCTGTGCCTTCGTCCTTCCATCAGAAGCTGAAATTCCGTACCGGTCATGGAGTCGGCGAGGCCAAGGGGAATCAAGAAGCTGCCCGACAGTGCTACATGATTTCAGTCAAAGGGAAGGCTGCGGCCGAATCCCTTTCCATCGAATCTTCAGCCGAAGTATCCCCACGAGAGGAACTTATAACCGTTCCGGTTCCGAGAGGAGAAGGCCGAACACTGATGATAGGTTCCGGCCTTGAGAAGACTGAAGCCGAGAGACTTATCAACTTCCTGAAGGAAAACCCCGACATCTTCGCCTGGTCTCTTTCAGATATGCCCGGAGTCGACCCGGAGGTGGAAGAGTATCGACTACACGTCGACCCGAATCTGCCTCCGGTCAAGCAGAAGCGGCGCAACTTCAATCAAGAAAAGAGGATGGCCATCCAAGTTGAAGTAAAAAAGGGGTTGAATGCGGGACATCTCCGAGAGGTGCATCACCCCAAATGGATTGCTAATTGATCGTTCCAAATTGTGCGTAGTTAAACACTCATGAAAACGTTCAATCTAAATTTATCCGGCTCACTCAAATCAGATTTTGAAAATTAATAGTGGTGAGTCCGAGTCGATCCACAGGGAGATAGAATTTTAATTTTGAAAACTTTGGAATTTAGTTAACCTAAAAATAAGTGAGACTTTAAGTAAACTAATTACTTATTTAAACTAGAATTAAATTAACTAATGTTACCTAAAAATATAATTACTTAAATTAAACATTTTTTTTTCTTTTCTTTTTCAGAAATTAAACACAAACACATATAAAAAAATAAGCACAACAAAAAAATTATAACAAAGACATTGAAATTTAACTATGTGTAACTTAAAAATTACGAAACAAATTACAAAATTTAATAGTTTAATATCCTTAAACTAAATAAACAAATTATCAAATAACAACTAACTAATCTTAAATAATTAAACTAATTCTACACTAATGGGGGAAGGGAAAGAATAGAATAATAGTAATCTGTGGGGGCTGGTTCCCTTGATGGCTGCTGCGTGGATTTGAAGGAGGTTGTTGCTTGGAACTTGAAGGGGTGTTGGAAGAGCTGGCCACTGCACGTGGCTGTGCATGCATGGAAGGAGGATCTTCGGTGGTGGAGGGCGTTGGGAAAGGCCGGCTGCTGGAGCTGCTGCTGGCAAGAGGAAGCTTGAAGGTAGAAGCTGCGTGGAGGTGCTGGAACTTCACCGAGCATGCATGCTGGAAGAGCTGGGGGGTTGCCGCGTTTGCAGGAGCTGCTGGAGGTGCGTGCAGGATGCAGCTGGTGGCTGGTGCGTGTGCAGTGAAGGAGCTGCTGCACTGCTGGAACTGCTGCGCATGGAGGGTAGGAGGGGCCGACTGTTGGAGGGCGCTGGTGAGTGGAGGTGCACGAGCTTGCCTTGCAGGTTGATGCTCGGGTGTGAACGCGTGTTGAAGCAGCTTGCAGGCGGCTGGGCAGCGCGTGGAGAGCGCTGGCTGCTGAGCTTGAGATGCTGGCATGCAAGCGCTGTCGGCTACGTGCAGGTGCGCTGGTTGGCGTGGATGGCTGCGCTGGTGCGCGTGCAGTGAAGCCGGCTTCAAGCTGGAACTTGCTGGCGTGCAGGGCAATACGTGGGAGCTGGTGGAGCCGCTGGAGGTGCAGCCGGCATGCATGCGTGGAGGATGCTTGGGAGTTGCAGCAGCTGGTGGATGGAGGTGCACGAGCTTGCTGGCTTGCGCTTGCTGGCCGAGTAGGTGGAGAGCTCGCCGGGGAGAGAGAGAACCGTGGAGAGTAAGAGGCTGCTGGAGAGAGGTTGCGGGTGAGAGGAATAGAAGAGAGAGAGCAAGAGAAACCGAGGGAGAAAGAGAGAGGAGAAAGAAGCTGTGGAGGGGGTTGCTGGGAATCGATGAAGGAGGAGGGAATCCGAGAGAGAGAGAGACTTGCTGCTGGGAATTTTGGGTTAGAAGAGAAGAGGGAGAGGTTGTAGGAGAGAAACCGAGAGAGAAAGGTGTGGTCTGCCGGGAGAGAACAGAGAGAGGGCGTGTGGGAGAGGATTCGGAATTGGAAAAGGGAGAGAATAGGGGCTGTGGGAGAGAAAGGCTACGGAGGAGGAGGAAATCCTAGAGAGTGAGAGCGACTTGGAGAGTAAGAGGCTGAAAAGAAAACGAGAGAGAGAAGGAGTCGGAAATTCGAGAGGTAGGAGGCTGAGAAGAGACGGATATAAGAGAGAAGTGCATGCGGGAAGGGAAACTGGAGAAGAAGTAGGACTGTGGTTGGGAAATTGGAGGGAAGGAAGGAAATAGGGTTTTGGGAAACTCCAGAGAAAGAAGGAATCAGATGGTCTTTTTTTTTAAAAAGAAAGTCGACTTTAGGAAGGCGGCTGGCCTTTCTTGGATCCTTCTTAGCCATGAAATCAAATTACATTTTTACCCCTGCTTTAGTCGAGTTTATTGAAATCCGAACACTAGACCTCCCCCCAAATTTCCAAAAACTCTACCCGCTGCACTGCATCATCGGCATGTCCTGTTCACATAAAATAAATATAAATTAGCACATTATCATAAAAATATCATCATATTTATTTATTTCGTCTCGGTTTTGTCGAAAAACCGCAAATGCGCTATACTTATTTAATCACATGAAATGACGATGTTTTAAAGTCAGAATTTGACGAAATTGGTACCGTTGGACTTGGTACACAATTATCTATCATTTCATGTTATTTTGCAGATAAAAACATGAGTATGATGCATATGGTTGCCCTTAAATGATCAATTTAACACTTTATCACTAATGTAGTGATGGTGCCCAAAAAGGACGACAAGTGGCGAATGTGTGTAGATTTCACTAACCACAACAAGGCTTGTCCGATGGATAGTTTTTCACTGCCTCGGATAGACCAGATAGTGGACGCCACTTCCGGCCATGAATTGCTCAGCTTCCTTGACGCCTATTCAGGCTATCATCAAATCTGAATGCATCCAGACGATGAAGAGAAAACAAGCTTTACAACCGATCTCGGCTTATATTGCTACATCCGGATGTCTTTGGCCTAAAGAATGCTGGAGCAACTTATCAGTGTCTTGTCAACAAAATGTTCGCTCCACAGTTCGGCCGGAATATGGAGGTCTACATCGATGACATGCTGGTAAAAAGTCACGTCGCTGCTGATCATTTAGCCGATTTGGCCGAAACATTTCTTACCTTGCGCAGGTATAAAATGAAGCTGAACCCTGCCAAGTGCGCCTTCGGCGTAGCCTCCGGGAAGTTCCTCGGCTATATGGTCACTCGCCGAGGGGTAGAGGCAAATCCCGCGAAGGTTGCGGCCATTATTCAAATGCGTCCTCCGGCAAACGTCCGAGAAGTTCAAAGGCTAAGTGGGAGAGTTTCTGCATTAAGCCGCTTCATGTCAAGGGCGGCGGATCACTGTTTTCCCTTTTTCAAGCTGCTGAAGATGACTAGCAATTTCTCCTGGACGGACGAATGTCAGTCGGCCTTCGACCAGCTAAAAGCTTATCTCTCCAACGTTCCTGTTTTATCTAAACCGGTCCGAGGAGAGCAACTGTTTGTTTATCTTGCCGCTTCTGAAGCAGCTATCAGTGCCGTCCTCGTCCGGGAAGAAGATGGTATTCAAAGGCCAGTTTATTATGTAAGCCGAGCGCTCCATGGAGCGGAGCTTTGGTATTCGGCTCTTGAAAAGCTGGCCTTAGCCCTCATTGCTTCCGCGAGGAGGCTCCGGTCCTATTTCCTCGCACATTCGATACCTTCCCTGCTACCAACAATGCCGCCGAGTACGAAGCCCTTATATCAGGCCTTCGGGCCGCTAGAACGCTCGGTGCGCAGAAGATAAAGGCATTCAACGACTCTCGGCTTATCGTCAACCAAATTATCGGGGAATACGAGGCCCAAGACGCATTGATGGTGTCCTATCTCCAGGTAACTTGCAAGATCATAGCTGAATTCATTTATTTTGAGATCATGACAATCCCTCGGGCCGAGAACAATCAACTCAAAATGGGGGAGGAGGCCGAATGGTATTAGTAGAAGAGCTGTTTGAGCCAAGTCTCGGTGAATCCGAGGTCATGCAAGTGAATGAGTCCGAAGGGGAGACCTGGATGACTCCCTTAATTGCCTTTCTCCTCTGAGAAGAGGTCCCGTCTAATTAGAAAGAAGCGAGACGCATCCGACAATGTTCTTCTCATTTTCAAATTCTAGATGGTATGATGTATAAAAAGTCCTTCGGCCGGCCACTCCTCCGATGTCTCGGCCCGTCCGAAGCCAATTGTGCCCTTCGAGAAGTACATGAAGGAATCTGTAGAGCACATGCAGGAGGAAGGGCCTTGATCCATAAACTCTTAAGGCAAGAGTACTGGTGGCCGACACTCCGAGGGGACGCAGCTGCTCTCGTCCGTTGCTGTGACTAGTGCCAGAGGTACAGTTCTCTCATTCACCAATCAGCAACCATTCTAACACCTCTGTCAGACCCTTGGCCTTTCGCCCAATGGGGAATTGATATTTTGGGACCTTTTCCCATTGCCACTGGCCAAAGAAAATTCCTTATTGTAGCAGTAAATTATTTCACCAAGTGGGTTGAAGCCGAGCCCCTTGCGTCTATTACAGATAATAATGCATGGAGCTTCGTATGGAAGTCCATCATTTGCCGCTACGGCATCCCTCAGGCAATCATCTCAGATAATGGCAAGCAGTTTGACAGCCATCGGTTCAAAGACAGCTGTGCAAGCTTCGGTATTCTACATAAATTCGCTTCGGTAGCACACCCTCGGACGAATGGCCAAGTTGAAGTCACTAACCGAAGCATATTGAAAGGACTGAAGACTCGTCTTGGCAAAGCTAAAGGCCGATGGGTCGAAGAATTACCAAGTGTTCTATGGACTTATCGAACAACAAGCCGAACCCGTACCAGAGAAACCCCATTTTGAATGGCCTACGGGGTAGAAGCTGTTATTCTCGTTGAAATCGGCTTGCCACCGCCGAGGGTTCTCGCTTATGATCCGAAGGATAATGATAAAGCCCTGAGGGATCACCTTGATCTGATAGAAGAAACAAGGGATCAAGATTGCGTTCGGCTGGCGGCATATCAACAACGCATGGCAAGGTATCACAACACTCGAGTGAAGCCTCAAAGTTTTGAAGCCAGAGACCTCGTGTTGCGGAACGCCCATGCATCTAAGCCAGCCGAAGCCGCAGAGAAGCTCTCTCCAAACTGGGAAGGCCCTTATCGAGTGAGAGAAGTAATCCGACGAGGGGCCTATCGGCTAGAGACTCTTTCCGGCCAACCTCTCCCTCGCACCTGGAATGTAGAGCGCCTTCGGCACTATTTCATGTAAGTTGTTTTCTCGGGGTTCAGTCAGACACCATGAATGAATATTTTGTTCCGAAATATTGTTTCTGGCATTATTCTAAGTCCGTGCAAACCGTACCAGGAGTGGCTTCGGCCATGCAAACTGTATCGGGAACGGCACTACTCTTTAAGTCCGTGTAAACCGTACCGGGAGTAGCTTCGGCCATGCAAACCGTATCGGGAGCGGTACTACTCTCAAGTCCATGTAAACCGTACCGGGAGTGGCTTCGGCCATGCAAACTGTATCGGGAGCGGCATTATTCTAAGTCCGTGTAAACCGTACCGGGAGTGACTTCGGCCATGCAAACCGTATCGGGAGGGGCATTATTCTAAGTCCGTGCAAACCGTACCGGGAGTGGCTTCGGCCATGCAAACCGTATCGGGAGCGGCATTATTCTAAGTCCGTGCAAACCGTATCGGGAGTGGCTTCGGCCATGCAAACCGTATCGGGAACGGCATGGCTTCGGTCACATACAGGACCGAACTCGGTTATCTACTCAGCGATATGCCATGAAACAAGCAAATTCAAATTACTATTATATATGAGTACAAAAGTAGGCCCCATGTTCCTGGCCTCAGTATCTTGAAAGCAAAAAGAAAACAACTGGGACAAGCCCCCGGACTAGCTGTCGCCATCCTCGCCATCCACGTCAATATGAGTATGGCCGGGGGACGCCAGAGGTGAAGCACGGTCCGAACCCGCCGCGGCGCCTTCCGGAGAAGCCGGGATGATCTCGGCCTTGCGTTGTCGCCACCAGGCTAAGAGCTCTTCACCTTCTTCTTCGGTAGGGAAGCCGAAGCCAGTCAGATCTGTACCGGGACAAGCCTTTTGAGCGATGGCCATCCCCAGATCAAATATGGTCGAGGCCGCCTTAGCCCCGGCGTCGAGCATCTCATCAGCATATTCCGGGCCCTCCTTATAGCTCGCCACGGCCGTGCGAGCGACGTCGTCGGCTTCCTTGGTCTTGGCCTCCAAGTCAGCCTTCAGGGCCGATACAACTTCGGCGTGGCGGTGGCGTTCTTCGTCCCGCTCCTTCTCCTTGTCCTGGATCTCGGCCTTTAATGATGCGATCTCAGCTCGGGCTTGATCCAACTCCTTCTCGGCCTTCTTCTTGGCCTCCAAGGTGGTATAAATCACCTCTTTCTGCCCGTCCAGCTCGGACCGCATCCGCGAGTTTGCCCCGATGAGGACATCGATGTTGGCCTCGAGGTCTCGCTGTACCGAGGCCACCTTACCCGAGGCCAGCTGGTCCGAGGCCAGGTCGACGTCCTGAAGCTTCTGCTGGATGAGGGCCTAGCGGCGAGCGAGAGCGCCGCACATGACCGTGGCCTACAACCGAAAGAAAAACGTGAGCCGAAACAACTAAAGGAAACAGCAAGAAGAAGGGACAAAGAGGGAGGTCTCACCTGGATGGCGTGTCGGACGCATTGCAGGGACAGGCCTTCCGAAGAAAGCTCCCTGATCTCGTCCCCGACCATCGGGATGGTCAAGCCCCGAGCCAAGCGCAGGCAAGTCCGTGAGTCATCCAGACTGTCGTCTGTGAAGACCCCCGTGTCCGGGCGCCATGGCTCGTGCCCGTACTCCCGGGACATATGGGTCCCAGCCGCCCCGAAGGGATAAGACAACACCGTCTCCGCCGTGGCGCCAGTAGCCGAAAGGGAATCATCCCTCTGCGGCTGGGGAGGCGATGAGAGCGGAGTGTCCCTTCCCGAGACCGGCCTCTTGGTCGCCGGGGCAGATTCCCTCTCGTCGAGGTCGTCCGGGCGCCTCCGCTTCTCAGGCTGATCACTCCCCCCGGCGACCGCCTTCCCCTTCCGTCGCTCCCTCTCGAGAGCAGCGATGGCAGCGCGGCCTTCGGCGGAAGCCGCTGTCTGCCTCGTCAGCCGAGTGCCCGGGGCCGAGACTCCTCCGGCCGACCTCCCTTCCGCTTGCCGCGTTTGGACGGTCGAGACGCTGCGGGCTGCTGGGAGATTCGACTCATAAGGCCCCTGAGACCAGACATTTCTGAAAGCAGAAAAGAAGAAGAGTTAGCAAAAGTTCAACAATAATTTTCGACCCAAAGCCGAGTTACCCCCGGCCATTGTTTCGGTACCCTCTTCGGACGGACGGGCTTCGGCTGGAGCCCTGGTCGCGGTAGCCCTCGCCTCGGCCTCTCCCGGGGCATCTTCAAGAGGAAGGTAGGGAAAGGCCTGGGCAGGAGAGTGCAACGGATCCGGCCAGGCTCCCATTGCTATGAGCCTGTCCTCGTCCTCAAGAAGCTTCGTAATGTTGTATGGAGCGTCGTCCTCGAAGAGGTGGGCGTCCACAAGCTGTTCGGGGCTGAGGGTTGGGCAATCGGAAATGCCCTCGGCCAAGGGCCCCCATTCGGTAGGAAAGGGCCAGACGCCCTTATCCCCCTCCGGCAGAGAAACGAAAAAGAAGTCCTCCTTCCAATGATGAATGGACGAGAGCTTCCCGGAGAAGATCCCCCGGCCGAAGCGGGGGACGAAGCAAAACCAAGAGTTCCCTGAGGTTTGATCTTGAAGAGATAGCGGAAGATATTTACAGAAGGGATGAAATCAAGGATGGAGTTAAGAGCCAAGTAAGCGTAGACTGTTCGCCAGGAATTCGTGAAGAATTGGGACGGAGCCAGTCCATAAAAGCTCAAAAGGTTTACGACAAAAGGATGAAGGGGAAGGCGAAAGCCTGCCCGAAAGCTGTGCTCATAAATCGAGAAGCAGCCCGGCTGAACGGAGTTGGCTCTTGTTCGCCTCCCGGGCCGGACGGGAATCATCTAAGAGGGAATCAGATAGTAGTTAGTTATGCTCTTAAGTTCATCGACATCAAGAGCACAAGCTACGTCCGAGACCGTCTCGGCCTGGCGACGGCCTGTAGTGGTAGGCTCGGCAGCAGCCGGGACAGGTTTTGCTTCGTCCACCATAACAGAAAGAAAAGAGTTTGAAGAAAAAGGAGACGACAGAGAAGATTGGGGAGTAGGTCGAGATGAGGAACACGAAGAGCTGCTTTCGGCCGAAGAAGAACTACCGGACATGAATCGAAAGAGGAAAAGGCTGGAGCTGAGGGTTACCCTCAGATTAGGAACTTCCCGGCGATAGACAAGACGTCCCCAGACGACTTCGATGGAACACTCGCGGCCGGAGAAGAAAAGACGTTCGCGGCGCTACTCGCAGGAATGCTCTGGCGTGGAGAGGAAGAGAGAGAGAATGCGAAGGAACAGTGCTGAGGCGAAGGAAGCCGGTATTTATAGAAGGGCCTAGGGGGGTTAGATGGCAAACCGACGGCCGAGATCCTTAACCCCTCGGCTCCGCCTCGCTCGGATGTTCGACGCGTGTCCCGTCCTTCGCCATGATGACGAGCGGGCTACCGGATCGAGAAGAGGCGATCGACGGCCGGAAGCGGCCTAACCCTTCGGCTATTCATCCGGATGCTCACCACGTGTCCGGATCCTCGTGTCGGGGGCCGGAGAGGTGGTGATCCAAGTGAAGTCTCAGGTAGAGAGCCGAAACGGCCGCGATCCAAGTGATGACTGTTGACGACTGAGATCTTTTTGTGCTTTCTGCTACCGGTCGGATCTCAAACACGTGTCCTGTGTTTTTTGTGATGCGATTGAGAAGGCGGGAAATTCAAAGTATTTTCCGCCTTCGCTTGGCGTTTCAAAGTATCTTGATAACCTTGCCCTTTCACAACTAGGGACGAAGGTATTCGTCACCAAGTCTCGGCCTGAGACAAAGGTGTCTACGACACGGTCTCGGCTTGAGACGAGGCTGTTTGTCACCAACTCTCGGTCGACTTGAGACGAAGCCAAGTCCCCCGATTTTCAAAGCAGGAATGAGACCAACAGATTCAAACGAAAATCTTGTCAGATTTTATTTTTCCGTAAGGGCTTCGGACTTTACTCCCGCCGTTTCATAAAATTGAGAACGACGAGAGTAGGGGGCCATGTGATGGGGCAGAATCCGATTCGGCCCAGATCTAGGGGGCTGGCCCAATGAAAGGGATACAACCCAATTGCCTTCGGCCCACCAGCGGCCTTCAGCTCACTAGCGGCCTTCGGCCCACCAGCGGCCTTCAGCCCACTAGCGGCCTTTGGCCCAACAAGCGGCACTCGGCCCAGTAGCCGTATCCGGCCCATTCCGGCGAATTACTAGGCACTATGGCAGTTTATGGTGGTTTATTAGCAACCTAAAACATAGTCCTATATCGGCTGCAACAATCAGGTAACCCCCAATCCTCCGTTATAAATAGAAGGCTATTTATTACAAAGAAGACGGACCACGACACAAGCACTTAAGCTTCTTCTTTCCTCCCTTCTGAATTGAATCTTTTTCAGAAGCTAACTTAACCGTCGGAGGGGGTTCTCTTGGGCCGAAGTCCGGGACCCTCGCTGACTGGTTCTTCTTCTTGCAGGGGCCTCGGTTCGAATCTTCGCCGACTTCTTTGTCCGGGTCGGCTTCGGCCACTGGACTAGGTTTTCTTCCTCATAGAGGTCTCGGCCTCATTCTTTACCGGCTCCTTCTTCCGGATCCCCCTCGGCCAACGGAGTCTCGGCTACGCCCTCGGCTATGGAGCTCCGGTCCTGTATTCCGCCCGCGTCTCGGTCCGGATCCCTGTCGGCTCTTCTCGGATTCTTATCTAGGAATCCGACAGTAATAGCGTCGGCTACATCAGATCTCTTAATTATCTTTGAGGTTTTCTTGAATATATCTTTGGAATTCTATCCTTACTTGGATTCTTTATTCTAAATATTTCTTGTTTCCTTTTAAGATCCATCATGGTTGTAGTATATCCACCTTGACTGGTAACTGCTCTCCATGATGAAATCTGCAGGGTTTGTGACCTAGGGTACTTTCCAATCGTAGAAGTTGATCGACCTTATTTTATTTCCTCTGTCCCCTTCATCTAGACAAGATTGATTCCATTGATCTCTTTGAGTTACTTCATTGATCATTTTGATAAAGATTACCATCATATGATGTTGAGAGTGTGTCTTATCACACATTGGCATCACCTTTTCAGTACATTCCATTTCATTTTCACTCCTTTGCAAAGTCAATGCCAAGGTGGGACAGCTGTAGACATGCTAATTTTGACATCACATTGAGTAAATTTTATGTCACAATTATAATGCCCCAACATAGTCTGATGTTTAATTATTAATTAATTTTTATTGACTTTTCTCGGAATTTGTTGATTAGCGTCGCTCTAAGCCGACGCCATTTAGATTTCTAACAGAAATCAGTTCGAAATTAACTTTTTAAATTCATATAGATTTAACTGAATAGCGTCGCCTTTAGACAACGCCATTTAGGTCCTAATCCGTCTTGGTTTTCGATTTTGTAATTCGAAATATTTTTCTAATTATCTAAAGCACGTCGCTCTAGGAAGACGCTATTTAGGTTTCCTAATCTTTTTCGGTTTTCTTTCTAGATTTCTTTTCTATTTTGGCCACTTTAATTATATAAATGGTGTCCATTTGGGCGACGTGATTTGAGAGTTTCCTGATAAACATGATTTTGTCGAGATAATCCGATTTCCGAGGTTGGGAAGGCTTCAAACTCCTCCATACTCATCCAAGGCAAGTACGACTGCGGGAGAGAGTCCTTTTGAAGGCCAAAACACCCCTAAACCTATTCTTATAAATACAATCCCCTTTGGACCTTTGAAAAAGGTTGGCAATTGAAGAATTTATAGTTCATAGTACGGCTTTTGGAGGCTCTCAAGGAGGAGAACGTGGACGGCAAGGAAGAGCTTCTTCTTCATCCTTATCTTCCTCCATTGAAGCTTTTGAAGACCAATGCTTTGAGGGGCTAATCAACCAACCATCCCACATGTTTCTTTTCTAGTTTTTCATAGATTCATCACTGGTTTTTCTTCATAGTTCATCACATCACTTCATGTTACACACACTCAGCACATCTTTTTCCAAACCCATGTTCATGTTAGGAGTTTAAAGAACCTAAAATAAGTGAGTAGATTAGTTTAGTTGCATGTTTGAATTCATTAATAGAATAGATACTACTCTCTACTTTAGTTCTAATTAGATCTTCTCTTATTTATCTTCATTTTTCTTATAAGGTACAAAGAAGATTCAAAGAAGAAAGAAAAGAAGAAACAAAAGAGAAGCTTTGGAACAACAAATTAAGAAATCCACAACAAAAGCAAGAGAACGAGAAAAAGGGCTCTTTCTCTTTGGCTGGCCAAAGAGAAAGAACAAAGAACCAATCTCCCAAGTTAGAAGAGGCAAGTGATCTTTCTTTTGAAACATTTAGGTTTCTGACGATCACGATTTTATTTTAATATTTTATTTGTCACATAATCAACATAAAATCATGAACACAACACACTGATATTGAGCACTCACAGATAGATGTTAACTTGTCAATTAGAGATTATACATCATGGGTATTAGATATTGGATGTGTTTCTCATATCTGTAATTCTGTCCAGGTGCTGACAAGAAGGCGTAAGCTAAAAACCGGCGAGGTGGAGCTGAGGCTAGGTAATGGCGCAAGAGTTGCGGCGATCGCTGTAGGGATAGTAAATCTCAAGCTACCATCCAAAGACAAACTTTTATTAAATGAATGTTATTATGTACCTAACATAATTAGAAATATTATTTATATTTCATGTTTAGATAGAATTGGGTACACTATATCCATTGGGAACAATGGTTGTTCAATTTTTTTTAGAAATAAATTAATTACTTCTACTTTATTATCCAATGGGTTGTACTTATTAAATGTGTCTCATGAAAATTTTAATGTTGGTCATATTCTTAAGAAAAAAAAGAATGAAGTAGAAAAATAAAGTGGAAAGAGCATCAAAACCATCTGATCTGATAGAGGTGGGGAATACTTGAATATAGAGTTTACAAAGTACTTAAAAGATAATAATATCTTTTCTCAGCTTATACCTCCTTATACACCTCAAATGAATGGTGTATCAGAAAAGTTTGATGGAAATGGTGCGATCGATGATGAGCATGTCCAAATTACCGATGTCTTTATGGGAATATGCACTTAACTCGGCTATGTATATCTTGAACAAGATACCCAGCAAATTTGTTACATCCACTCCATATGAGATATGGAATGGAAGTAAACTAGACCTTAAGCATGCTAAAGTCTGGGGATGTCCTGCTCATGTCAAAAGACATGATACAAATAAGCTGGAGTCGAGAACTGACAAATACAGATTTGTGGGATATTCAAAGGAAACCTACGGATATTACTTTTATCATCCTAGCGAACAAAATGTGTTTGTAACCAGGAGAGCCGTCTTTTTGAAAGAAGATTACGTTCTCCAAAAGGACAGTGGGAGTAAAGTAACTCTGGAAGAAATTCCAGACCCATAAACTGTCAATGGTTCATCAGATGAACTGTCAGTTTCTAAACCTATTCAAGAATACATACAAGAACCTCGTAAGTCTGATAAGTACTTAAACCACCCGAAAGATATGTGGGACATATCAATAGGGATGATTCTAAGATACTTTATAATGAGGATGATGATCCTAAAACTTACCAGGAGGCCATTGAGAGTCCAGAAGTCGAGAATGGCGAGAAGTCATGAATTCTGAAATTTAGTCTATGTACATCAACCAAGCTTGGAACTTAGTAGACTTGCACGAGGGTATAGTACCCATCGGATGCAAGTGGATCTTTAAAAGAAAGATCAGTGCAGATAGACGAATTGAGACTTATAAGGCAAGATTGGTAGTGAAAGGTTATCGCCAAAGATAAGGTGTTGACTATGACGAGACCTTCTCACCAGTTGTCATGATTAAGTCTATCAGAATACTTCTCGCCACTGCGACATACCATGATTATGAAATTTGACAGATAAATGTGAAGACAACCTTCCTTAATGGAAAACTTGAAGAAAAAGTGTATATGATACAACTAGAGGGCTTCACATCAAAAAAATCTCCAGATATGTTATGCAAGTTGTAAAGGTCCATTTATGGATTAAAGCAAATTTTCCGAAGCTAGAACATAAGGTTTGATGAGGCGATCAAATCCTATGACTTCATTAAAAATGAAGATGAGTCATGTGTGTACATAAAAAATAGTGGGAGTGTAATCACATTCCTAGTCCTTTACGTTGACGACATCCTACTCATTGGGAATGATGTAGGGATAATGTCATCAGTAAAGGTTTGGCTGTCTAAATACTTCTCTATGAAAGATTTGAGAGAAGTATCTTACGTATTGGGAATATGGATCTATAGAGATAGATCAAAAAAGATACTTACTTTAATTAAATCTATGTACATAGAAACTATTGTCAAAAAGTTTGACACGTAAAATTCCTAGAGAGGTCTCATACTGATGAGACATAGAATTTATCTCTCTAAATGACAGTTTCCTATGACCCCTGAAGAGAGGGCAATGATGGATAAAATTCCTTATGCATCAGCCATAAGTTCTATCATGTATGTCATGCTATGTATTAGACTTGATGTAGCAGATGCTCTAAGTGTTACGAGCAAGCATTAAGCAGATCTAGGTGATAAACACTGGAAGGCTGTGAAAGGTATCCTTAAGTACTTGAGAAGAACTAAGGATATGTTTCTGGTCTATTAAGGAGGAGACTTAAAGCTGCAAGGATACACTGACTCGACTTTTCAGTCTGATCCGGATGACAACAAGTCAACATCAAGATTTGTCTGTACAGTGAACGGGGGAGCAATGAGTTGGAAAAGTTCCAAGCAAGAAACCACTACTGATTCGACAACAAAACTTCATCGGCGATCTTGGTGTGGTGGAAGGCATCTCTGGTCCCATCCCACTGCTGTATGACAACAATGGAGCAATTGCTCAAGCGAAAGAGCCGAAGTCTCATCAGAAGTCGAAGCACATTGTGCGACGCTTTCACCTATCAGAGAAATTATAACTTGAGGAGTTGTCGTGGTAGAAAGGGTTCCCTCAGCTGACAATATAGCAGATTCACTGACGAAGCCATTGTCTCAAAATATATTTGAGCGTCACTTAGAGAATATGGGTACTCAGCATAAAAGTGATTGGCTTTAGTCCAAGTAGGAGATTATTAGTATTAGGTGGCCTACAAGCCAATCCAATACTATGTATTATTCAATTTATTATTAAAATGACATAATTTCATTGTGTATTTAATTCGATTATTGTTTATTGTATCACGATGAAGTCCATGAACATATGCAATGGTCTTTGGATTATAATGAGATCATAATTACGGGATTGAAGACTTATAAATACATGTTCTTAATCATTCCTAGTTGGAGGATGTTTGAGAAGGACATCAAACATCCGGATAGACTAGTACAAGTTTCTTCAGCTCATATGATGGGGGTAATTGATCCTATAAGTCACTTGTATAGAGATACTATGCTGGACCTGCAAGTACTCATTGGTGAATGAGTTTACTGAACTGATCCAACTTGGGCTGTCAAAATGGGCCCAGGCCCATTAACAGACCTGTTTGGACCTGTTAAATATGGGTATGGGTATACCCGTTTACCCATTAAACTTTCTATTGTCGTACATTGCAAATTTGTGAGCTAATTTCTTAGAATTTAGACCTAAAATCAAACCAAATTATCTGGCACATAGAGATTTAAGATAAATAAATTCTATACCAGGCCCATTTATCATTCAACATCAAATAAATAAGAAGCAGGTCTAAGACCTGACCAATTTACCCATTTACCCATTACCCTTATTGGGTCTGAACCGGATCCGAGTCTATTCACTTTGGGCATGGGTCTACCCAGACCCGAACAGTTGACAGCCCTAGATCCAACCATGAATTGCTGGATGGTAGCTACCTAGCTGTTAACTAGCTAGATTCTTTTGTTACAGTTGCATAGATGGTCCTTAGACTAGAGACACCAAGGATGCCTTGTGGTAGGTTTCTGAGCTTTGACCTTAACTAACGAATCCCTAAATATAGGTTATCAATAAGTCCAGTGATTGGGTTCAGGGAGATGGCCTTGAAAGTAATTGTATGGTCAATATGAGATCATACACTCTTGGTAATAGAAGAGAGAATATTCTGTGAATGATGCGCTTAAGTCCCTGGCTAGGGCGGACTCTATATCAGACAAAGAATTATTTGATATAGATTAGCGACATCTGATTCAAGTGAATCAACCGGTTAGGGTTTAACGGTAAACCATACTTTAGGTCGATTCGGGAAAATTGTACACGTGAAGGATTATATTTGCGCGGTAACTAATGATGGAAAGGTTCCAATAATGAGTTGTATAAACTCCAATGTCTTCCGGGATCACATGATATTGCTCGGCACCCAACGTGATCGGAAGCCCGTTCGAATTTATTGTGGGCCATTAAATTCGATTGATTAATTAATATAGGGATATTAATTAATTCAATGGGCTCGTAAAGAATTTCTGGATTGAATAGGCCATTTACTGGACTGGTATTTGGGCCTAGAGGGTCACACGCAAAATATTTTCAAGTCGATGGATATTTTGATGGAGTTTTGAATAAGTGTGGGTTTTTTTAAAAAACTGCAAAATCACTTATTATAAAAGAACTACTTCGCGCACTGGGGCCGGCAACCTAGAGCTGACCTAGCCGCCCCCCTCCGTCTCCTCTCTCTCTCTTGGGCGCCCCTCTCATAGGCCGGCCCTCCCGGAGGCTCCCCTCTGACTCCCGCCCGCTCTGCTTCCCGTCCGACGAGAAATTCGAAACCACATGTCGCGGAAGATTACGTGCAGCTATACGGGATCCGCGGTCGCTACACCAAATGAAAAAGTGAGGACGATCCATCGAGAGGAAGACCGCATGGATACCACTAGAGGTCGGATACCTGTGCGATTTGTGACATCACATCGACGGAATCGGACAAACACGAATTTGAATCGACACAAGGCAAAATTCAATTTTACTATTTGAAGTTTTGTATCCGAATGACATGGATACGATCTTTTTTTCCACTCCGTTTATCTCAGATCTGACACAGAGAACCCAACACCTAATTTTGGACTCGATTGACATTTCATCCTTTTCTTTACTGTGTGATATGATACTTTTTCCATATTGTTGTATATATTACAACTATTTATTTTTTATGTTGGTTACTTTATTTGTATTCGCTTTGTATTTGTATGGTGTTTACATTTAGATATATGTGTTTATATTATAGGTGTGTTTTTTTAATTTAAATAAAATTATTTTTATTCAAGATGGTTATTCACAACGGTTATTATGAGAGCCATCGCTAACAATTATTATTTTTTAAAAAAAAAGTATTATTGACGGCTAAATTCATTACCCGTAGCTAATATCCAATCTTTACGGATGGCTTTTATTTCAGTCGTCACTTATATTTATCTATTAGCGACGGCTAAGTAACTTAACCGTCCCTAATAACCATTATTTTTTTATGAAAAATAATTATTCAGGACCACTAATTAAATAGTCGTCGTTAATAGTTTCATCATTCGCAGCGGCTATTTAATCTAACCACCGTAAACGATCTACTATTAGCGATGGCTATAAAGGTATCCGTAACTAATAATTGATTATTATCGACGGCTTCTCTTTGTAGCGGTCACTAATACACAAGTATTAGCGACGCTAAGTTTTTAATCGCTGTGAATAGTATTAGCGACGGCTTCTCTTAGTTATAGATTTACGTTAATGTGTTTTACTAAAGTTAAAGATAATTTAAATAGTTAACTAATCAGGGGTGTCTGTTTCTGTTTGATTTGACCTATGGAGATTTTGTTTTTCTTGAAACCGAACCAAATTGAGATAATGGCAGAAATCAAACTGAAAAAGTATGATTTGCTTTAATTTGGTTCAAGCCGCCAGCTACAGATTGAAGCGCAAGCTAGTTTATTCAGGCGAGCTGGGGCATTGGGGACCCTTTTATAGAATTTCTGGGCAGCAGTCTTGTATGTTTCGTGGATGTTGGGCTAAACGTGAAGACAGACTCAGACGGACTCCCCTTGCATATGTGCTGTAGGGTGCGCGTCAGCTATTTTGGGTGAGGAATGGTTGTTGCATTGCGGGTGTCCATTGCATTAATTCTCAGTACAGTGAATAAATAAAAAGTTTATTTTGTAAATTTGTTTTTAGGTGGACTTCGAGGTGTCATATATATTTGTACAGGCTGATCTTCGATCGGATAATCGAAAAAATCTGAAAAATCAAAAATTATTATTAGGCTTGACTCATTAAAAGTATTTTTTTACTATTAATTGGGATTCAATTTTTTATTTTTCATATTTTTTTAAATCGTCTAATCAAAGATCGACCTATACGTACATGTAAAGAACCTCATAACCTACCTAATTTTTAAAAAAAAAATATACTAAAGGTCAATGCAATTGGCACCCTCAGTATAACAAGTATTACTCATTCTGAAGAGCTAAAGATATCATGCCATGCATTCTATAATAAAATAAGGAATTATACTTGCTACACTGAGAGTCAGTAAAGAACAAAAAAAATTATGTTTTGAAATTTTTGTAGGTGGGCTCTCAGGTGTCCTACATGTCTGTAAAGGTTGATCTTCGATCGGAGGACTTCAAATTTTGAAAAATCAAAAATGCAATTGGACTAGGCTCATTAAACACATTCTTTTACTATTCATTAGGGTTCGATTTTTTTATTTTTTATTTTTTATAGTCATCCAATCAAAGATCGGCATATACAAACATGTAAGGCACCTCAGGACTCACCTAAAAAAAATTAAAAAATATTTTTTTGTTAACCTATTGTACTAACCCTCGTTGCAGTACTGAGGGTCATTGCAATGAGAAAAATACTTGCTGCACCACTTTAAGATGCAGCAAGCCCACGTGGAACGCACACTCCAACCCAAAAAGGTCACTTAGCGTCTCCACATATCCTCCTGCAGCATAATAATGACGTTGACGTGCCATGACGTCAATGCACATGAGCACACATTGAAAAGAGAAAATTTTACCTTTTGTTCTAGATTTTGAAAAATACATTCGAATTTGGAAAACATATATACGCTTTCGGGAACATGTACAAGATTTGGGGAGCATGTTCATGATGGCATGCTTCCCAGAATTTGTAAATACTCTTGAGAGCATATACATGCTCTAGTGAGCACATGCTCCCCAAATCTTATATATGTTCTTGAGAGTGTGTACGTGCTCCCTAAAGTGTGAATATGTTTCCTAAAATCTAAAGCAAAAAGTAATTTTCTTTTCTTTTCTACGGGCGCCCACATGTGCTGACGTCATGGTGCGTTAGCGCTATTATTATCCTGCAAGAGGACATGTGAGGATGCCAAGTGATCTTTTCGGCTTGGAGGTGTATTCCACGTGGGCTTGCTACACCAAAGTGGTGCAGCAAGTATTTCTCTTGCAGCAAATATAACTCTAAAATAAGCCAAACCTCACAGCCATGTGCTTCCCATTGCAGTAGGGACATGATCATGGGCCTTGGCCCAAAGTAATAAATGAAGAGTAATAGTTGTTGCAATGCCCTTTGCTGCTGCAATGCAGGTATTGCAGCTAATATAATTTTTTTTAAATTAAAATTTTTTTAAAGTCAATTCTCACATGTCGTACATGTCCGTATAATACGATCTTTTATTAAACAACTTAAAAAAAATAAAAAATTGACTCTCAATGAAGAATAAAATGTCCTTAGTAGGCTGAACCCAGTAACAATTTTTTTTATTTTTAACAATTTTTTGGGTCATCAGATTAGAGACTAGGTTGTAGGACATGTGAGGCATGTGGTACCCGACCTAAAAAGTTTCAATTTTTTTTTTTTTTTAATGTTTGCTGCAATGCTCTGCACTACAGCAGCAGGGGGCATTTGCAGTAATTATTACTCATGAATGAATCCAGCGGACAGGATAGAGGCCACTAGATCATGGACCTTGGCCCAAAACAAAAAGAGAAATGAGGGAAATGGGCCTTGACCCAAAAGAAAATGAGAAATGAAAGAAATGTTAAAAGGTCCGGTTTGAACAGTTTGATATACCGTTTGAGACTTTAATAAACCGAGCCAAATCAAAATACCTCCAAAATCAAATCAAACTGAAATTTAGATTTGACTTAGTTTGGTTTTTCAAACTGAATAATGAACACCCTATAACCAATGTCCTTACTTCTCCCTATTTGGACATCTAGACTCAGAGTTATGATTTTTACAATATTTTCTGTCCATTTAACTTAAAAAATAATCTACTTCTTTTATTGTATTAACTACATTTTCTATTTAATGAGCTAAGATAGCTATTAAATTATACTCTTCATATTCTAATAGGCTAACACTAATCAAATCATATGGGCTACTGGGCTTTGAAAAATCTTGGGCACAATAGACTAAATATGTGGTATCCTAAATAAGGAAATATGATTTATAACATGCTGATTTGACCATAAAATCACAAACAATTCATCTCTATAATATGATTAAGTTGTGGTCTGATATGCATGGTATGATAAGTATGACATGTTCTTGTGTATGTTCTTATTTATGCTGTAAGTTAGAATTGATTCGAACATGTTATATGTTAATGTACAACTTGATTGGCAATGTTTATGATATGATAAATCGTGTGTAAGGATTAGACACTTAATAAATTCGAAAGGACTTACTTTGCCTACAAATTGTTTCAATTATTTGAGTGAGGAGTTCAAATAGAGAGGAGTTCTTAGTTTGGTCAGACTTTGAGGAGGTGCTCAATTATCTTAGTTGGATTAGTTATTTGAATTTCTTTTGGTATAATGATGCTATTGGTAGGTATCCACATCCTAGAGGGGGGTAAATGAGATTAAAATTTTAATATTTTAAATAAAACTAGTGATATTCTAAGCTACACGTTTGATGCGAAGAAGAGGTGAGGAGAAATGGATCAAGCACATAATTAGTACCATGATTTTTATGCCAATTCAGTTACTCTTGGCCTACATCCAGTCCCCAAGCTTACCCTTGGGCTTTCGTTACTCCTCTTCGAGAAGTACACCAATTGGTTGATCCAGGACCCAACTTACCAAGTCTTGTCCTCAAGTAAACGTACACTAGGACCTATAGATCCTTGACTACCTTCAGAGGCGGATCCAATGTACAACCAGTGGGGTCCCAGGACCCCACTGAAATTTCGAAATCCTAGAGGCCCACTCCAATATTTATTGTCTAGGACCCCACTGGCATAGATGCAGGAACCCACTGGGCTGCCCGATCGCCCAGCCCACTTAGGCAGGCCGCAGGCCCAGGCCCAACCGAGCGCGAAGGCGCGGAGCGCCCAATCCATTCCCTACCGGCCCACGCCGCCCACCCCGTCCGTTCCTGGCTGCCCGAGCTCGGAGCTCCCACTCCCAAACCCTAGCCCTTTGGCCGCTGCCCTCCAGGCTCCGCCTCCGGCCTCCGGCCTCCACGGCTCCACGGCTCCGGCTCCGGCCTCCGCCTCCGCCTCCGCCTCCGCCTCTGGCCTCCGCCTCTGCCTCCTCCTCCACCTCCGGCCTCCGCCTACGCCTCCGGCCTCCGGCCTCCGCCTACGCCTCCGGCCTCCGCCTACGCCTCCGGCCTCCGCCTCCGGCCTCCGCGGCTCCGAGCCTCCGCGGCTCCGCCCAGTCCGCCTCCCTCCCTTCACCCCTCTGCGGCTCTGCGCCTCTGCGGATCTGCCCAGCGCCGCCGCAGCCAGCGCCGGCGGCCCTTTGGTCGCTGCCCTCCAGGCTCCGCCTCCGGCCTCCGCGGCTCCGAGCCTCCGCCCCGCCCGCCTCCCTCCCTTCACGGCTTCACCCCTCGGCTCTGCAGCTCTGCTGCGGATCTGCCCAGCGCCGCCGCAGCCAGCGCCGGCGGCGGCCCTTTGGGCTTTGGCCGCTGCCCTCCACGGCCCGGCCCAGCCCCTCCGACCACCGGCCGCTGAGCCCAGCCTGACCAGTCACACCCCCAGCCGCCTAGCCCGGCCTGGCCGGTCACCCCTCCAACCGCCAGCCGCTGAGCCCAACCTGGCCGGTCACCTCTCCGACCGCCAGCCGCTGAACCCGGCCTGGCCGATCACCTCCTCCGCCGCTGCGGCCTGCCCTCCAACTCCGGCCACCGGCTGGTCCCCCATCGCGCCGCAGCTACTGCAGAACCATAACAAGGTTAGTTTTTTTTTTTAATAATAAGATTAACGCACATGGGAAAAAAATTGTGCATAATTTTTCTGATTTATTTTCTCAATCTCTCATATGTTGACTTGATCATGGGAGAGTTTTTTTTTTTTTTGGAATCAGATTAAGGACTTATGTGAGATTTTTTTGTGTACCATTTTTGTTCATCTTGATTTGTTTTGATTCTTTTTTTTTTGTTCTCTTCTCTATTTCTAGTGATTTGGATTGTCAGTACAATTTTAGGGTTGCAGTTATGACCATTTATGTTCTGCACTTTTGCATTCCTTGTTGTTTCTTGTGGGTTATTCTATGGTTTTTAAAAACCAAGCTAAAAGTAGCCTTCCGAAGCTATGTCTGAAGATAATTAATGATCACTCAGTATGTTAATAAAGCAGGTTCTCCTTCTAGAATGGCATACCTGAAGTTTCTTTTTCTAACATCTTCTACAGACATTGGACAGCATGCAAGCGGATCCAATCGGTTAGGGCCAAAGTAATTAAGATCTGAACCGAACTAATATCGGATTCTTGGATCAAGCTTCCCCTAACGGAAGATGATCTTAATTTGTGGCTGGAATACGGGTCAAATCTATATTAATTAGTGCACATTAGAGAGGTGAGCATCACTATTTTAGAGTGACTCCAAGTTGCCATTTCCTTATGTTGGTTTATGATTAAAAGGCAATGGAGAGACATTTGATTAATTCCTCTCCCTTATTGATAGGCACCTCTCCGATGTGTACATTTGGACACACCTATATAATCCAGACTTTTAATTCTAAAGGAGATCCATCAACTGTAAGAAAAAAATATACTTGTTTCTGGAATTTTTAGATCTCAACCCCCAACCTAATCATATTGAAGAACGAATTATCCTATTTTCAATATTTATTTTTAATCTGCTTGCAATTGCACGCTCATTGGATAAAACTTCCTTTTCTTGATTTTTCAAAAATGTAGAGGGGATTATTCCTAATTTTTGTGAGGACTTACTGAATTACTTAAAAATCGCTTTTCTATTTCTTTTTTGCCTCATGGACCCAACTACAGATCCACTTTGATGGGTCCGTATTCTGATTCAGATTAATCCAGATTGGATCCGGAAACAATTTCGGATCCAAAATGGGTAAGGTTGGTGGCCCGTTGCTTCATTGTGATGGACCCGATTCTCATGGTGGGCATCCTTCACCACTCCCACAAAGAACAAATCATGCATCATCCGCATCAAAGCTACCCTAAATCGAAACCAATTTGGATGGAAGAGCATTAAGTGTGAAGCTTTCATATTATGTTGTTCTATCATATATGTTTGCATGGACACGAGATGTGTATAAGAGGATTATATGACGATCTTAAAATTTCAACAACACCTTTAGATATATCCTTCACCTTTATATTATGTCAATTTTATATTTATCCTAGTTGTAAAAAGTTTAATCTAATGTTTTTTACTTGAAAGTCGAGAAAGATAAACTTTTATTAATTTTGAAAAATTTATCTTTCTTTCTAGGTTTTCGATATCTGAAGATTGCTGACATCGTGAAGTGGACAAATCAAGGTATCAAATCCACATAAGATTTTCTTCAATTTTTATGATCCAGCGAGCCTGGGTGGTGGCTCATTTATATTTTATTTTACTTTTCTTAGATGTTATTTTTTATGATCCAGCGAGCCTGGGAGGTGGCTCATTTATATATTATTACTTATTTATTTAATGTTAAATGTTTGTGATCCAATGAGTCTGGGTGGTGGCTCATTTATATTTTATTTTGCTCTTCTTAGATGTTATATTTAATGTTAAGTTTTTGTACTCTTTTTATTCATGCTGATTGTATTTTTTTTTATTATTATTGAAGTGTATTATTTTTTATTTGTAGTGAATGTATTTGTCAAATAAATTGCTCAGTCTAAATGAACTCTATTGTTGTCCTAGCGATTGAAATGATAATCGATCGATGATCCGAATATTTGACAGATCATTAACTTATAGCCTTATAGGTCAATTAGCAAATTATCTTTTCAAATCGATATTCATAATCGATAAGATAATGAATACACATTATTTTTTATCGAATACATATGATATACTAAGATTTAATTATCTAACCGATTATTAACTTATAAGATCGTTGACGGATAATTTTTTTAAACTGATAACTTAATGGATACGGTCATGGATCTACCTTAGATCCGCACCGAATCCGACCCGTTTACATACTTGGCTGTCCCACTTTCAACTTGATCCACAATACTCAATCTGAGGACCCCACTGGACCAAATTCCTGCGTCCGCCACTGACTACCTTAGGCAATTACCTAATGCTCTCAGCCTCTATACTGCACACAGCAGTAGTACCCTTACATAGATACGAAGGTTCCATACAGGGAATGACTTTAGTTGGCAAAATGTGGAGTAAATGAAGTACAAAAAGAAGGAAAAGATCAAAGTGGAAATGCTTCGAAGCTTTCAGTTGCTGCAGTGGCTCAGCTTGATGTTTCTCTTTTGAATGCTTTTGGAACTCACTAAAAATGGAGTTACTCAACAAGGTGCTTCTCAACTGGAGCGGGGTGAGCTTGTATTGCTAGTGCTTTCATCTTGTGCTCAATGTACGTGTTCTGTTACCCATATATTTTTGGTTGTTGGCACTTCACACCTTGTATAGCTAGTCTACGAGAAGATCATCTATTGAACATATTTCTTTATCTACACAACCTTCTCTTTAACATTCAAATTTAAGAAAGATCCTCCTATCCATTGTGTCAACATGTCAATTCATATCCTCTCTAAGGAGTTTGTTCTGTTGAGTCCATTCTTGAGAAGCTTTAGGGCTTCTAACACAACTTGGTACCTTTCATTCTCATAATAAGATGCTAGTTCTATAGTGGAAGAAGATGGGAAAAGGTTGCCTTTTGTAAACCCTATAGTAGCTATTTAGAGACAAGTTGTTTGGACTCGAGAATATCTTCACTATTCCCAAGAATATATGCTTGTTAACGAAGCTAGATAGCTACACAATAGCCTATTCTACTAGCTATGTCTTTCAAAGATATGCATTGGAATCCACATATGAACTCAGAATATGTTTTTGCTTGAGTGTGCAGTACGTTTAGACGATAAGCTACCACCTAAACAAATAGATCAAATAAGATTAGGTGAACCAAGGTGCATCAAAATGTAGCACCTGATACTATGACAATCCGAGTACAGCGCCTAATGGTGCTATTAGGCAAAGATAATAGAATAGCTTCATTAGGTGCAGAGCCAACACCTAACAAAGGCAAGGTTATAGTGCCTATCAAATGACCACATAAAAGCTTAGGCTCAGTTGTAATGCCTAGTGGAAAAGATGAGTAGTATGTAATTTATGCAAATTAACTAGGTGAAGTGGAAGTGCCTAGAGTGAGAATGCTTAAAGAATTATGCCAAATGGATTAGGCGGATAGGATACGCAGTCGAGAGTGCCTAGTGAAACCAACGCCTAATAAGGGACTAGGTGGACGAAAATGCCTAAAGCCTTTTTGTAAGGATTGAGGTTTCGGATCCAGTTATCGGGTCAGTTTTCGGGGTCGTACCCCTTAGTTTGGATCTTGGTGGGGCTAAGACTTAGTTTCCTTTTCGCGTCAAGCTTGCGAGCCGCAGTTTAAACTGCGTCCATCAATGTGGACGTGTCTTAAGCTGTGTCACGTGGGCTGGCCTTGGGGCGCGAGAGTACGGCCTTGGTCTTATCGTCTGAATGGCGTCTTGCTTGGACGACGCCATTTAGAGTACGACCATGCTTTGTCAGAGTACTGTCCGGTCTTGTCATCTGAATAACGTCGGACTTGAACGACGCATTTTTCCCAGTTTCTGTTTGACCCCGCGAACCCTCCCTCCTTTCCCTTATTCTCTCCTTTCTCTTCTCTCTCCTCTCTTCCCTCCGATCTCCGGCGAACCCTTCCCCCTTTCCTTGCTTTCCTCCCTCCATTCCATCTCTCCCTCCACTCCATCAACCTCCTAACTCCCACCACTACCACCACCATCTCCTCCGCAACGTTTTTCTCTCCAGACGGCGGCCGACGTCTCGGTGGAGTAACGGTGTCTACGGCGGTACTGGCGGCGGCAGGTGGCGAGGCGGGTTGGCGGCTTAGAGTTAGGAGGAGTTCGAGTAACCGGTAGGGTGACGATCCCCATTGTATTTCGTTTAAAAACCATGTTTTCCCCGCTTTGGAGCATGTTTGGGGGTTTTCTTGGGGTGAAAATACTAATTGCATGTAATGAGAATTTGAGTGTTTTAATGGGTATTTAGGTTCTTCTCCTCCTTCTCCACTTTTTTTAGTGTTTTTACACGAATTGGGGGAGGAAATCCCACCCCGTAGATTGGGAGATGGCGGAGGAAGAACCTGTCTGTGAGGGTTAAATGGTGTCGGGGGATAGCGACGCCTTTTAGAAAGGTGGCTTCAACCCACGACGCGATGTAGCCCAAATAACAGACTCTGTCTCTGAACTGATGAGCATCCAGGGGCAGCGACGCCTTTTGAATGGCGACTTCCATGCTCGACGCGTTTTAAAGTGAAATCACCTGAGGTTTGTCTTTGTTTCTGTCGTTATCAGGCGACTAGGGACAACGACGCCTTTTGAACGGCGACCTTTATAGACGACGCGTTTTAGGCCATCTTCCGAGGCCAGATTTCACATGAACCAGTTTAGGAAGCTTGAATGACGTCGGCCCTGGACGACACGATTCAAGCTAGAATTCTATTAATCCTTGAAATTAACACGTATTTACATTGTTAGATAGTTAAGTTAATTGCATGCTTAGAAATGTACTCGATGACGATAGATTCTATATGATCGGATCGCACCGTGTTGTGTTTTGTGCGATCGTGGGCCTAGAGTGACAGTTGTTGGCGGTTAGGCACCCTGTGTCGATGTGGGAGTGACACGGAGCCGGTGTGGGAGTGGCAGGGTGACGCCTAGAGAGAGGGTCACCTGGTGTACTCTGGGGTATAGCTAGTACCGGTGTGAGAGTAGTACATTCGGAGTGTCAATCGTGCTGGGTGAAGCAGAACCATCTGGAGCCTGTCAGGCCGAAGTAGCCAGCGCACTATCCGAGGGGTTGCTGTTTGGTCTCAGCGAGTCGGAGTTTCTCGCGTTCGGCCGTGTGGTTGGCGTGTTTTGCCGAGACGCTGGTTGTGGGCTCCGTGGTAGAATGGTTTCAGAATTGTGCATGTTATATTTCGAATGCATGTGTTTTATATCGAAATCTAGGAATTATGTTTATTGCTTTACTTACTTAAATTATCTATATTTGTTTTGCTACACTTGTGGGTGCGTGAGTGGGCGGTGGGGATCGAAGGATCCCTACTGAGTCTTTTCAATGAGACTCACCCCCGCAGTTTTCAAGTGAGGGTTCCAAGCAGGCGTAGCGAGGAGAGTGTTGCTTTGGATCACGCGCCAGCAGCCGTTGTTCCCAGGTATGCCCCGATGTAGTTGTCATTTTATTTTCTGGCCTGTACGCTTAATTATTTCATTTCTATTGGAGTATGTAATTATTTGCTGAGTCGAGTCGCATTGTAATAATTTTTAATTCCTGCATTTCCTTTTTAATTCAATGCGATGTGAATGTTTTGCTTAGTTTATTATTTATTTTCCAGACATATCAAGATCCTGGTTTGGCTCCAAATTAATGATTCGGTACCCATTTAGTAATTGGATCCCCGATTATATGGTGGCGGGTCGTTACAGTTGGTATCAGAGCATTTGGTCTGGCAAATAAATGAATAACTAGGTTAAATATCATAATTTCGGAAAATAATTACATTATCCTGTATAGTTACGGCGGTAGTGTAGGTTTTAGGACTCTAATTAGAACTTTTCGATTTCTGTGATTGTAGGCGATTAGATGACTCCAAGGAAGAGGATGCCAGTCATTAGAGAGCGGGGAGATGTCCCTAGTGGATCTGAGGCCGGTAGGCCGAGTATGGAGCGTTTCATGGAGGCTATGATGGACACGATGGCTAGATACCAGACCCGAGACCCTAGTGAGAGTTCTAGTGCTTGGGGAGGGCCTACAGCTGCTCTGGAGAGATTCCTGAAGCTGAAGCCACCTCATTTTACCGGTCGTGCTGACCCTGATGAGGCTATTCATTGGTTGAGGGAGATGGAGAAGACTTTTGATACTATGGATTGTGCAGCGGTTGAGAGGACTCCTTTGGCTACTTTCATGTGGAAGGATCAATAACTCGGGATCTAATCCCATAGAGATGAGAAATTTGACTGCTGTAAATTAAATGGGATGAGTTGCATCCTAATGATACTGAATCGGATCAATGTTATGAATAACAATATATAATTTATCAAATCGACTCATCGTCGAGAATTGAATAGTATAACATAGGAAGATCTTTTATCCATACCAAGTAAAAAATGGGATTCCTAATCCTATAAAGAATCCCACTGAATTTATCATCCTTTTCCACTCTTTTATGTAAACGGCCCTCTTCCTTATACAATATCTTTCCTTAGACTTACACAATTAATTATCTGATGAGATATCATGATGCCTACGACTGGTGGACCACTTTGAAGAGTTTGTCATATGCGGATAGGAATCTCAGGGAGATTCCATAGGAGACATTTGTGAAGGAATTCAATGCGCAGTACTTCCCTAGGCATGTCCAAAGGGCCAATGAGAGGGAATTTATGGAATTGACCCAAGGAAGCATGACAGTGCTTGAGTACCAGATGAAGTTTGTTTCACTTGGGAGGTTCATGCCTTTTATCTCAAGAGACGAGGAGTGTCGGACTGAGAGGTTTGTGGATGGACTGAGGTCCAATTTGAGGAGTTTTGTGGCATCCCATTGTTGTACAGATTTGGCATCGGCGGTTAGGTGTGCCGCAGTAGTAGAGGCACAGCATGAGCAGTTAGCTCGAGAGAGGGGACTGACTACTCAGGGGCCAGTTCATGGCAGGGGAAAGATAGCAGCAGTAGCAGCTCCTTCGTCCGGATCAGGATCGTCTTCACTCGGCTCCAGATTCAAGAGGTTCTTTCGAGGTGGTGGCAGCAGTAGCAGCAACAACGGTAGTAGCAAACCCAGGCAGAGCCAGCAGAGTCAGTCGGTGTCTAGTGCTCAGCAGGAGGCTGCTCAGAGGATTCCGGCAACTTGTCGACATTGCGGTGGTACTTATGGTGGGACTCAGTGTCCTGTATTTTTTAGGAGGTGTTACACTTGTGGCCAACATGGCCATTTGGCGAGGTATTGCACGCAGGGGCATGGTCAAGGGCAGGGACTAGGCGATCAGAAGAAGTCGAGGACCCAGGGGATGGTTCTAGGTATCACCAGGAAGAAGGCCCGTGCGTCCAACTTGGTGGAAGGTACACTTTCTGTCCTTGGGAACACTGCGCATGTGTTAATTGATTCGGGTGCTTCACATTCTTTTATTTCTGAGCAGTTCGTAGATATTCTTTCTACACTTGTTGATGAGATGTCTGATGGACTGATGGTAGAGGTGCTTTCTGGGGATTTCATGTTGTCTTATAATTGTTTGAGTGAGGTTCCCTTGACCATTGAGGTCCATGAGTTGCCTGTCTAGTTAGTTGTGCTTGCTATTCGCGACTTTGATGTCATCTTGGGCATGGACTGGTTGGAGGCTTATTATGCCGAGGTGGACTGCCACAGGAAGAGGGTGCGTTTCTCTATTCCGGACATCCCGACCTTCTACTTCCAAAGTATTAGGCTCTCTTCACGTGGTATTCTTATTTCTGCCTTTAAGGCCCAGAGATTGCTTGTTGGTGGCTGTGAGGCTTTCTTGGCCTCTTTTGTTTTAGCTGATGTTAGTAGTAGTTCTGGTCCTTGGGAGGTGCCTGTAGTTTGTGACTTTGTTGATGTGTTCCCTAAGGAGTTGCCTGGCCTTCCTCCTCAGCGAGAGGTTGAGTTTACTATCCAGCTTGCACCCAATACGGCGCCCTTGTCTAAAGCCCCGTATCGAATGGCTCCGGCCGAACTCGTTGAGTTGAAGGCGCATTTACAGGAATTGCTGGATAAGGGTTTTATTCGTCCCAGTACTTCTCCGTGGGGTGCTCCAGTTCTATTTGTCAAGAAGAAGGATGGGTCTCTGAG
Organism: Zantedeschia hybrid cultivar; assembly: GCA_030544215.1. NCBI lineage: Eukaryota > Viridiplantae > Streptophyta > Magnoliopsida > Alismatales > Araceae > Zantedeschia > Zantedeschia hybrid cultivar. The sequence goes on from JARZZO010000009.1 coordinate 53,090,365, forward strand.
GTTGTGTATTGATTATAGACAGGTGAACTAGGTGACGATAAAGAATAAGTATCCACTTCCGAGGATCGATGATATAATGGATCAGTTGCAGTCTGCGAAGGTGTTTTCAAAGATTGACTTGAGATCAGGGTATTATTAGATGAGGATCCGTGAGGTTGATGTTAGTAAGTCGGCCTTTAGGACTCGGTATGGACATTATGAGTTTTTGGTTATGCCTTTTGGCTTGACCAATGCTCCGGCGGCTTTTATGGATTTGATGAACCGGGTCTTCAGGGCCTACTTGGATCAGTTTGTGATGGTATTTGTAGATGATATTTTGGTATACTCTTCTTCTGAGGAAGAGCATGCCACACATCTTTAGGTGGTATTGCAAGTTCTGAGAGAGCACCAACTCTATGCCAAGTTTAGTAAGTGTGAATTCTGGCTAGATAAGGTGCACTTCCTGGGGCATGTCATTTCTGGAGATGGCATTACAGTGGATCCAGCCAAGATTGAGGCAATGATGGACTGGAGCAGACCGACAACAGTAACTGAGATCAGGAGCTTCTTGGGGTTAGCAGGATATTACAGACAGTTTGTCCAGGGTTTTTCTTCGATAGCGACCCCCTTGTCGAGGTTGACTCGTAAGGGAGTTCGTTTCGTGTGGACCGAAGAATGTGAGCGGAGTTTCATCGAGCTGAAGACTCGTCTCACTTTGGCTCCAGTGCTGGTGCTTCCATCAGGTTCCGGTGGATTTGTAGTTTATTCAGACGCATCTCGTCAAGGTTTGGGTGCTGTTCTGATGCAGCATGGTAAGGTCGTGGCCTATGCTTCTAGGCAGCTGAAGAAGTATGAGGAGAACTATCCCACTCATGACTTAGAGTTGGCAGCTGTGGTGTTTGCACTAAATATCTGGCGGCACTATTTATTAGTTTTAAGTGGCCTACAAGCCAATCTAACTATATAAATCTCGTTCATTTATTAATATAATGAAAAAATATTCATTATGTGTAAATCGTATTAATTATCATCTCATAATGAAGTCCGTGAATATGTGCTATAGTGATCAGATTATGATGAGATCATACTAATGAGACTGATCACTTAAACATACATATTCTTAATTGTTCCTAGTCGGAGGATATCCGAGAAGGACATCGGATATCTGGTTAGACTAGTACAGATTACTCCTGCTCATATGATGAGGGTGACTGATCTCATAAGTCACTTGTGTGGAGACACTAAGGCGAATCTGTAGGTGCTCATTGGAGAATGAGTTCACTGAACTGATCCGACTGAATCGCTAGATGGTAATGTACCTCACTGTCAACCAGCTTGATTCTATTGTCACAGTTGCGTGCATGGTCCTTGGACTTGAGACACCAAGGACACCTTGTTGGTGGACTTCTGTGCTTTGACCTTGGTTTACAAATCTCTAGCTACGGGATTCTAAAACGCCAAGGATTGGGTACAGCGGAATACCGTCGAAGGAAATTGTATGTCAATAAGGAATCATTCGCTCTCGGTACTTAGAGAGAGAATGCTCTAGGAAGGATGCGCGGAAGTCCCTGGCCAGGGCGGACGATAATATCGGGAAAGGAGTTTCCCGATATTTATCAGTGGCATCCAATCCAAGTGAGTCGACCGGTTAGGGTTTGACAACACGCCATACCTTGAGTTGACTCAAGAGCATTGTACGAATGAAGGATTATATCCACGCGGTAACTGTCGGCAGAAAGGTTCTAAGAGTGGGTTGCTTAACCCCGATACCTTCCGGGTTCGCGTGGTGTTGCTTGGCATCCAACGTGATCGGAGCCCCAGTCGAATTCGATGTGCGACGTCAATTCAATTGATTAATTAATTAATAAAGAGTTATTAATTGATTAATAAAGCCAGTGAGGAGTCACTGGGCTTATTGGGCTATTAACCGGACTAGTAATTGGGTCTAGAGGGTCACACGCAAATGATTATCAAGGCGATGGATAAATAAGTTGGTTTTATATAAACCGGGGGGTTTTATGAAAAACCGCGTGGTTAGTATAAAACATAGCGAACGGGCTGAGCAGGCCAAGCTACTACTAACCCTAGCCGTCCCTCCTCTGTTTCTCTCTCTCTGGCGTCCAGACAGATCCAGATCTGCTCCGCCGCTTCTCCGAATGCCGTTTGACGGGAAATCGTCCGCATGTTGCGGCGATCGTTGCGGCGACCGGCGGAGGTTTTGTGGGCTGCGAAGAACGAGGAACGTGAGGATATCCGTCGCGAGGAGGATCATGTGGACTTCGCTAGAGGCCGGGCGCTTGCGCGGCTTGCGGTGTCGCACCAACGGAACCGAACGGTTACGGATTCGAATCTGCACACGATGAGAATCGATTATCCGATAATTGTAGTTTTAGTTTTTCGAAATAGGAACGGATCTCCGTTTTTATTTTATTTTCCACTGCGCGTGAGATCCTGAGAAACCCGAGAACCCAACACTATTTATATGGAGAGAAATTCCAGGTTTTTACCGATCACAAGAGCCTGAAGTATGTATTCACGCAGAAGGATCTGAACATCAGGTAGCGCAGGTGGATGGAGTTCATCAAAGATTATGATCTCGACCTTTCGTATCATCTGGGCAAGGAAAATGTGGTGGCAAATGCCTTGAGTCGAAAGACGGTCGTATCATATCTTATGGTTCAAGAATGGAGGTTATTTGAGCAGGTTGTGGAATCTTCCTTTAGGGTTCTGTGAGAGGCTGATAGAGCCGTGTTGGCCAGCAGTGTACCATGCCGTAATCGAGGCTTAGAGGGCAGATGCAGAGTTACCACAGGTTCTCCAGACACCAGAGGTGGAGTTGTGGGATGATGGTACAGTCAGATTTAGAGGCAGACTCTATGTCCCAGCCGAGGAAGACGTGCGCAGGAGTGTCCTGGATGAGGCGCACCATTCTAGATATGCAGTGCATCATTGTTTGAGGAGGCACTTTTGGTGGCCTGGTATGAAGAAGGACGTAGCTGATTATGTGGCAAGGTGCCTGACTTGCCAGCAGGTTAAGGCAGAACACCAAAGACCAAGAGGATTGTTGCAGCCTTTGCCGATCCCGGAATGGAAATGGGAACACGTGACTATGGACTTTGTGATGGGATTACCTGTGTCCCCTGGCAGAAGAGACGTGATCTGGGTCATTGTTGATCGATTGACCAAGTCGGCACACTTTCTGGCTATTAGGAAAGACTGGTCAGTCGGTAAGTTGGCTAAGTTGTTTGTGGACCGGATCATCTCTCTACACGGGGTGCCCTTATCTATCTTGTCAGACCGGGATTCGAGATTTACTTCTAGATTCTGGAAGAGTTTTTAGAAGGCCTTGGGCACGCAGTTAGCTTTCAGCTCGGCTTACCATCCCGAGACTGATGGGCAGTCGGAGAGGACCATCTAGACACTGGAGGATATGCTTAGGGCATGTTGCCTAGACTAGGGAGGTTCTTGGGAGCAGCACCTGTCTACAGTGGAGTTTGCCTACAACAACAGTTATCATTCCAGTATCGGCATGGCGCCTTATGAGGCATTGTACGGGCGGCCGTGTCGATCTCCTGTGAATTGGTCTGAGATTGGCGAGAGGCAGATAGCAAGGCCAGAGTTGGTTTAGTAGTGTGCTGAGGTTGCCATAATGGTGCAGTAGAGGTTGACTATAGCTCAGAGCAGACAGAAGAGTTATGCAGATGTCCGTAAGAGACCGCTTGAGTTTGAGGTTGGGGACCACGTGTTTCTCCGAGTCTCACCCTCCAAAGGTGTGATGAGATTCGGGAAGTGAGGTAAGCTGAGTTCGCGATATGTTGGGCCTTTTTCCATTCTTGCTCGAATTGGGGAAACGGCGTATCAGCTAGCTTTGCCGCCCAGTCTTGCAGGAGTGCACGATGTGTTCTTCTTTGCTGAGGAAATATGTCTAGGATCCATTTCATGTGTTGGACTTTTCAGAGTTGGAGGTCGTTGAGGACTTGTCCTTTCCAGAATTTCCAATACGTATTGAGGATCGCAGGGAACAGGTCCTACGGAACAAGGTTGTTCCTCTGGTTAAGGTGATTTGGCAGCATCGCTCCGGAGGCAAGGCTACATGGGAGCGAGAGGATGAAATGCGAGAGCAGTTTCCCTACCTTTTCCCGAAAGTTTTTTGGTGAGCTTGTACCATTATTTTTTGATCTTGTTACTTTTAACAGCAATTTCGGGGACGAAATTCTTTTAAGGGGGGGAGAATGTAAGGATTAAGGTTTCGGATCCGGTTATCGGGTCAGTTTTTGGGGTCGGACCACTTAGTTTGGGCCTGGGTGGGGCTGAGACTTAGTTTCCTCGACGCGGTTTAAACGGCATCCATCAATGTGGATGTGTCTTAAGCTGTGCCATATGGGCTGGCCTTGGGGAGCGAGAGTATGGCCCCGGTCTTTTCGTCTGAATGGCGTCTTGCTTGGACGACGCTATTTAGAGTACGACCCTGCTTTGTCAGAGTACGGTTCGGTCTTGTCATCTGAATAATGTCGGGCTTGGACGACGCGTTTTCTCCAGTTTCTTTTTGACCCCGCGAACCCTCCCTCCTTTCCCTTATTCTCTCCTTTCTCTTCTCTCTCCTCTCTTCCCTCCGATCTCCAACGAACCCTTCCCCTTCTCCTTGCTTTCCTCCCTCCATTCCATCTCTCCCTCCACTCCATCAACCTCCTAACTCCCACCACTACCACCACCATCTCCTCCGCGGCGTTTTTCTCTTCGGACGGCGGCTAACGTCCCGATGGAGTAACGGCGTCCACGGCGATACCGGCGGCGGTGGGTGGCGAGGCGGGTTGGCGGCTTGGAGCTAGGAGGAGTTTGAGTAATCGGTAGGGTGACGATCCCCGTTGTATTTCGTTTAAAAATCATGTTTTTCCCGCTTTGGAGTATGTTTGTGGGTTTTCTTGGGATGAAAATACTAATTGCATGTAATGAGAATTTGGGTGTTTTAATGGGTATTTAGGTTCTTCTCCTCCTTCTTCACTTTTTTTATTATTTTTACACAAATTGGGGGAGGAAATTCAACCCCGTGGATTGGGAGATGGCGGAGGAAGAACCTGTCTGTAAGGGTTAAATGGCGTCGGGGGATAGTGACGCCTTTTAAAAAGGTGGCTTCAACTCGCGACGTGATTTAGCCCAAATAATAGACTCTGTCTCTAGACTGATGAGCATCCAGGGGCAGCGACGCCTTTTGAACGGCGACTTCCAAGCTCGACGCGTTTTAAAGTGAAATCACCCGAGGTCTGTCTCTGTTTCTGTCGTTATCAGGTGAGTAGGGACAGCGAGGCCTTTTGAACGACAACCTCTATAAACGACGCGTTTTAGACCATCTTCCGAGGCCAGATTTCACATGAACCAGTTTAGGAAGCTTGAATGACGTCGGCCTTGGGCGATGCGATTCAAGCCAGAATTCCATTAATCCCTGCAATTAACACGTATTTACATTGTTAGATAGTTTAGTTAATTGTATGCTTAGAAATGTACTCGATGACGATGGATTCTATGTGATCGGATCTCACCGTGTTGTGTTTTGTGCGATCGTGGGCCTAGAGTGACAGTTGTTGGCGCTTAGGCACCCTGTGTCGGTGTAGGAGTGACACGGCGCCGGTGTGGGAGTGGCGGGGTGACGCCTAGAGAGAGGGTCACCTGGTGTACCCCGGGGTATAGCTAGTACCGGTGTGGGAGTGGTACATTCGGAGTGTCACTCGTGCTGGGTGAAGCAGAACCATCTGGAGCCTGTCAGGCCAGAGTAGCCAGCGCACTATCCGAGGGGTTGTTGTTTGGTCTCAGCGAGTCGGAGTTTCTCGCGTTCGGCCGTGTGGTTGGCGTGTTTTGCCGAGACGCTGGTTGTGGGTTCCGTGGTAGAATGGTTTCAGAATTGTGCATGTTATATTTCGAATGCATGTGTTTTATATCGAAATCTAGGAATTATATCTACTGCTTTACTTGCTTAAATTATCTATATTTGTTTTGCTGCACTTGTGGGTGCGTGAGTGGGCAGTGAGGATCGAAGGATCCCTACTGAGTCTTTTCAATGAGACTCACCCCTGCGGTTTTCAAGTGAGGGTTCCAGGCAGGCGTAGCGAGGAGAGTGTTGCTTTGGGTCACGCGCCAGCAGCCGTTGTTCCGGGGTATACCCCGATGTAGTTGTCATTTTATTTTTTGGCCTGTACGCTTAATTATTTCTTTTCTGTTGGAGTATGTAATTATTTGCTGAGTCGAGTCACATTGTAATAATTTTTAATGCCTGCATTTCCTTTTTAATTCAATGCGATGTGAATATTTAGCTTAGTTTATTATTTATTTCCCAGACATATCAAGTCCTGGTTTGGCTTCAAATTAATGATTCGGTACCCATTTAGTAATCGGATCCCTGATTATAGGGTGGCGGGTCGTTACACTTTCAACCAAGGAAATTAAGCAGAGTGGATCACCTAGTGGATCTAGGTGAACTCTAGCACCTAGAACTACTAGGTGAAGCTAAAGTATGGGTTCAATTAAGTGCAGCTTGGGTTGCCTAAAAGTTAGGTAGAGCTTTTAACAACCCATAAAAAGTTTTGGCAGTGTGGTGCACTTGGTGCTTTTGCACTCTCATTATGATTAGATTATGATAAGGTGAAGTGTAGGTCTATCAAACAAGCACTTAACCCCACTTTGTTTGTAGAATTAGAGAAGAATAAGGCCCCTTACTCGTAGAATAAGGCTAATTCTATTTTGGAGGAATGGGTTATTTCTCACTAGAATGGTTTATCCTGGAATTAGGTGAATAAGTAATTAGGTATTCCGCCCTGCCATCAAAGTAAAACATTCCTTATTCTGGAATAAGCAATCTAGAATAACTAATCACATTATAACCCATTCTTGTATCAAAGTGGTGCAAGTGAATAAGGCGACATGTAAAACCTAGAAAAGGTAAGGTGCTGCCGCCTACATAGATTAAAATAGGTGAAGTGTTTTGCTTAAAGAAGCGAGATGGTGTCTATTAAACAATTCTGTATTTGAATAGATGTGATCTACTTGAGATAATACATAATATAGTTTTACATAAATTTTAATATCAAACGAAAACATTGCTCAATTTGTCAGGAGTCTAACAAATGTAGTAGGTTTAATCGATGGAATTAAATGTAGTTTGAGATTCTAAAAGACGAGTTGCATATTATTTTTTTCTTAGTTTTATTGTGTTGGAAACATTGGTAGCCTATGTACTTGAATTATGTAATGGCATTGGCATTTTTATATTGCCTAATAAATTATTTTTGTATCTCATATATGTATGTTCTATTAGGTTTAATTTATCTCGTTGCAACAAATGTGACTCAAATTGTATTAGATCAAAATCAAGGGTATTATTGTACTAAACTTTACCACGACATCTTGTTGAATGAGATTGCTTATGTCCTTAGTGTAAGGATCACGTGGGAGATCGAACAAGATATATTAAAACTGGTTAGACAACAAAAATTAAAATAATCTTCGTGATATCTCAATCCGTTTTTGAGAACTAAAACAAGGGAGGAATGATTCTCTAACTTGTGCGAAGTCGAATCTGCAACCGAAACTTGATTCCGTCTGAGCGATGCCGCTAGCAACAAAGGTGCTTGGCCTCCAACAATATCCAGGTGGTTCTTCAGTTGAGGGATCGTCCTCGCTTCTTCTCTAGAGGGATTCGCCTAATCTCTTGTTATGAATTACTTAAAACGCAACGAAAAATTAAATGATTCCTATGTATCGGTTGCTGGGATCGTAAAACGGACAATTATAAATTACGTGGGAAGAACCATTCTTCACCTTTGCGGGGTTTTGAATCTCCCGTGGATTCAACCGTTTCGGTAATTGCACACACGTACGATCTCCAGAGGTATCCACACGAGCTCCCGACGTAGATGTGATTTCCTCCTTGACTTGAGTACTTCAACCCGATCTCAAATCCACCATGCAGTTAAGAAGAGAGAGGGATCTACTTCAAGAGAGAGAGAAGGAGAGAGAGAGAGGAGAGAGAAAAATCCAAGGGTGTATGGTATTGTACGTCCAACTCTAACCACCCCTCCCCTTGGCCTCCTTATATAAGAAATAAGGATAATCACAAAGATTAATTCTCATGATTATCCAAGAGTTTGGCCTCGGATAATTCTCTATTAAATATTCATGTTTATCCTACGGCTTTTTACAGAAACCTAGATAACCATAATATTTAACATCTCTCACCGTCTTACGACAACTTTTATGTGTGTGATCCTCTAGGCCCATATATCAGTCTTGTTTTAGGCCCATTAAACTTAGAACTAATTCTAAAATTTAGTATTATTTAAACATCATATGTTAAATAATTAATTCAATAAATAAGTGGTTTATCATCTGATGATTAATCCACTTGGCCTTCTAATCATGAACGGCACCAAACACTACCTTATGATCCCAGAAGATATAAGGGATATTGTTCCCTTTATTTGAACCTTTCCATCTACAGATACCGCACAGATAAAATCCTTCACCCATTTAATGTCCCAATAACGCAAGAGTATGGTTTTACAGTCAAACCCTTTATCGCATTATTTAGATAGATTCCAGTACTCAGTTTGTTAGTATTAGATGGTCTCAAAACCAATCCGATACTATGTACTGATTCAGATTATTAATAAATGGCAATAATTCATTGTGTGTAATTAATTCGATTTATGTTTATCGTATCACGATGAAGTCCATGAACTTGTGCAACAGTCTTCGAATTATGATGAGATCATAATTACGGGACCGAAGACTTATAAACACATGTTCTTAATTGTTCCTAATCATAGGATGTTTGAGATAGGACATCGAACATCCGGATAGACTAGTATAGGTTACTTCAGCTCATATGATGAGGGTGACTGATCCTATAAGTCACTTGTATGGAGACACTATACTGGACCTGTAGGTGCTCATTGGCGAATGAGTTCACTGAACTGATCTGACTATGAATCGCTGGATGGTAAACACCTCACTGTTAACCAGCTCGATTCTTTTGTCACGGTTGCGTGGATGATCCTTGGACCTGAGAAGCCAAAGATACCTTGTTGGTAGGTTTCTAAACTTTGACCTTGACTAACGAATCCCTAACCATGGGTTATCAATAAGTCAAACGATCGGGTTCAGGGAAATGCCTTCGAAGGTAATTGTGTGTTCAATACGGGATCATCCGCTCTCGGTAGTTTGAGAGAGAATGTTCCGGGAATGATGCGTTTAAAGTCCCTGGCGAGGGCGGACTCTATATTCGATAAGGAGTTATCGGATTCAGATTAGCGGCATCTGATTCAAGTGAATCGACCGAATAGGGTTTAACAGTAAACTATACCCTAGGTCGATTCGGGAACATTGCACGGATGAAGGATTATATCCGCGCGCTAATCGATGACAGAAAGGTTCCAATAGAGGGTTGCGATAACCCCAGTGCCATCTAGGATCACGCGATGTTGCTTGGCATCTAACGTGATCGGAAGTCCGTCCGAATTTATTGTGGGACAATAAATTCGGCTGATTAATTGAATATAAGGTTATTAATTAATTCAGTGGGTCAGTAAAAGGTTACTGGGCTTAATGGGCTATTAACTGGACTGGTATTTAGGCCTAGAGGGTCACACGCAAATAGTTTTCAAGTCGATGGATAATCCGACAGGATTTCGGATAAGTCTGGGTTTTTATGAAAAACCGCAAACTGACTTATTATAAAAGAATGGATATTACGTCAGGGGGCAAGCAACCCTAACCTAGCCGTCGTTCCATCTCTATCCTCTCTTCCAGACGCACGACACGAGGCCGGCCCTCTAGAGGCTCCGCTTCGATTCCCGACCGCTCCGCCTTCCGTCCGACGGGAGATTCTGAACGTCGAATCGAGCGAGGAAGCGAGGACGATCCATCGCGAGGAGAACCGCGTGGATACCGCTAGAGGTCAGGCATCTGTGCGACTTGCGACATCGCTCCAACGGAACCGAAAAACGAACACGGATTCGAATACGCGCAAGGTAAATCTAATTTACTCCGGTTTTATTTTGTTAATCGAAACGGGACGGATCCGATCCAGAAATAATTTTATTCCACTGCGTTTTTCGGTCGGATCCCGACACAGCGAACCTAACGGTGGTATCAGAGCCAAGTTCCACTGTGTTTTCGCCGTTTCGATCTCTTTTTGATACTTTTGTAATTAATTCCATGCATGTGATGCGTTTATGAGATGAACACAACAAGTTTAAGACAAACTGTAAGCATTAAATTTATTTTATTTTCTGCAATTTTCGTGTGTTCTTCGTCGGACGAAGAACAACTCGTATCGGATTGTTCACGGGCATCCCAAGCATTGGGAAGGGCTCGATGGAGCATGGGATTACTCCCATGGGGCCGTGGATAGAAGCTATGATCTTGCATCATGACCGGGAGGATAAATAACCCCTATATTTTTTTCCATTTTTCCAAAAACATGGGGTTTCTATTATTTTTTGCAGAAAATAGAGATTTGGGGGGGTTTTGGAAGAAAACCGCCAGCAACCAAGGGATGCCGGCGCCGTCGCCGGTGCCCCTGGGTGCCGGTGGCCACCCTCTGGCCGGGGCCTTGCCGGCCGGCACCTGCGGGGCAGGTTGCCGGAGGCAGGGAGCCGCCGCCCCCAACCCTGCGCGTAGCTAGGGTTTCCTAGCTGCGCTCGGGTGGGGGGGGTCGGGCCCTACGGGCCTGGCTGGGCCCCGGGTCCGAGCCAGCCCGGCCCTGGACCCGGACCAGGTCCGCGCCCTTGTGGGCGGACCTGGGTCCGGACCAGGGGCCGACTGGGCTCAACCCAGGTCCGGTCCGGACCATTGGACCGCTGCCCCCTTTTTCCCCCTTATTTTCTTGTTTTTATTCCCTATTTTATCTACGTATTGTTCCCAATTAAAACAGAATTTAATTATTATTTGTAATGAGATTTTACAATAAGATTAAGCTCTGTTTTTTTTTTTATGGTTCAATAATTAGATTAATATGGATTAATGTGATAATTAACAAGTTGTTGTTAATTTAATCTAATTGTTAGGTTAAAGGACATAATTGGGGAATAAATTTAATTGTTAAATTTATTATTTAATGTCAGTTAATCTTATCTGCATAGAATGTTACAATCTTGTCAAATTAGAGTTTATGTGCATTGGTTTGCTTATTTAAATTAGATTTAAATTAGCATGTTTAGACTTAATGAAATTTGTTTTCGAAAATTTCTAAATCCAATTTTAATTGGTTCCTGGTTTTATGAAACCTAAAATTATTTATTTTCTAAAATTTTAATTAGCCATTTTGATGTGCTATTTCATGTGTGGATTGTTTAATTAAAACACATGGTGGTCATGGACGAGCATTTATTGTGGACGTGGAATGTGATTGTGTGGTTTGTTATTTATTAATAAATAGAGGTATGCGAACCTCTCCCTCTCATATTCCAATGTATTTCTACCTCCCTCCTTGATGTAATCGCCATAAGGCTTCCTCTTTCTATAAAGTATCTTGTAATTGCGAATTATGAAGTAATTTGATCGAGGCAGCTGCGCGCGGAGCGAGGATGATCCACAACTGCAACCAGATGAAGATGAAGGAGTTCACCAAATCTATGAGTTTGCAGACTCATGATATAAACTGTTATGTTGTGTGTATGTGCGTGTTTGACTGTCTGGCTCAAGTCAAACTGCAGTTCCGTCCATGACCACACTAATGACATGTATGCGATGCGTGTGTTTTAAACTTGCTAGGTTATTAGTATTTATAATATATTTGATATATTTAATACTATCACCTAGGATGAGACCAAACCAAATAAGTAAAACCTTCGTAACAAATTCTAAGCTGCAGCGTGAGTCATTGAGAATGTACAGCGTGACTCTCCATCAATATGATTAATAGAACTTAATTCAGTGATGGCAGATACTATGTGTTTACTCGAGGTCTGCCATTGTTTGTTGAGAGAACTGTTGATCATAGCTTTAGATGCCTTTGGATAAGAGTAGAGGAACAATATAGTCATCCACGTGTTTACCTGAGAACTATATTTCTACTCTACTTTATCACGTATTGATGGTAATGCTTAGATCGGGGATAATAGTCTACTGTGTTTACCCGGAACCATTAATAACTTAGGAGCCGAAATATGATCGGATATTACAAGGAGTTGCAATTATCATGAGATGATTGCTCTGAGATATCGATATGATACTACGTGTTTAAAAGAGGTCATACTGTGATGCTTGGAGATTCTGATCCCCACTAGGAGACAGTCGGCGTCTCCCGTTCTGTATATCTGAAGGTTATATAGTCCGTCGAAAATTAGTGGGAGTAAAACTAGATAATAAAAGACTATATCTTGTTTTAGTTAATCTGAATACCTGCTAATTATCATTTGATTATCTCCTATAGGCTAGAATGTCGCACCATAACCCGTTGCGAGGCATATTTGATGCCAACCGTTTGACAGGCACCAACTACTCAGACTGGCTCAGGAACCTGAAGATTGTCCTCAGGTCTGAGTAGATTGCCTACATCTTGGATAATGAACCTCCTACTGAACCAGCATTAGATGTCCCAGAGGAGGAAATGATAGCGTATGAAAAATGGAAAGAAGATTCCACCATGGCCCAATGCTACATGTTAGCCTCTATGAGCAATGAGTTGCAGAGGCAACATGAAGAGATGGATGCTAGATCCATCATGCTCCATTTGAAGGAGCTATTTGGTGAGCAGAGCAGAATCGAACGATATGAGATATCGAAGAATCTGTTCACGGCTCATACGGCAGAGGGAACTTCAGTACAGAATCACGTGATGAAGATGATTGAGTGGGTGGAGAGGCTGAATGCTCTTGAGATTACACCTCCCAAGGAGATGCACACAGACCTCGTGTTATCTTCACTTCCATAATCATATGCTCAGTTCATCGTTAATTTTAACATGAACAAGATCCTGGCCACCTTTACTGAACTACTGAACATGTTAAAAACTGCTGAAGGGAACCTTGTGAAGGATAAACCCCAAGTCCTCATGATTGGTAAGACCAACAGAAAAAGACTTGTAGTCCAAGCTTTTCGGAAAGGTAAGAACAAGGTTCAGAGGAAGGCAAAGGTTGTCAAGAAAGACAAAGGTAAAAGTGCTGAGAAAGGTGATTGCTTCTACTGTCACCAAAAGGGCCACTGGAAGAGGAATTGCAAAAAATACCTCAAGGACAAGGCTCAAGGAATTGTGAAGCAGAAGGACGCTTCAGGTATCTATATGATAGATGTAAACTTGTTAATAAGAGATTGTACATCATGGATATTATATACTGGATGTGTATCTCATATCTGCAATTCTGTGCAGGCACTGACAAGATGACGTAAGCTGAGGACCGGCGAGGTGGAGCATAGGCTAGGTAACGGCGCAAGAGTTGCGGCGATCGCTGTGGAGACAATGAAGCTCAAGCTACCATCCGAAGACACATTTTCATTAGATGAATGTTATTATGTACCTAGTATAATAAGGAACATCATTTCTATTTCATATTTAAATAAAATTTGATACAATTTAAATTTTGGGAATAATAGTTGTTCAATTTATTTTGGAAATAAATTAATAGCTTCTGCTATATTATCCAATGGTTTGTATCTATTAAATGTGTCTCATGAAAATTTACACATCGGTTCTTCAATTAAAAGAAGTATGAAATGAACAAAGCCTACTTGTGGCATTGTAGGCTTGGACACATTGGTGAAAACATACTCCAAAGGATGCAAAAAGATGGATATTTAGATCCATTTGATTATGAATCATATGCAACCTGTGAGTCATGTTTAATGGGTAAAATGGCTAAGTCTCCATTTAATGGAACTGGAGAACGAGCCAAAGACATATTAGAACTCATACATTCAGATGTATGTGGTCCTATGTCGACCCAAGCCATTGATGGTTTCTCATACTTCATTACATTCACTGATGATTACTCAAGGTTTAGATATATATACTTATTGAAGTATAAATCTGAAACCTTTGAGAAATTCAGAGAATTTAAGAATGAAGTAGAAAAACAAACTGGAAAAAGTATAAAAACCATCCGATCCGATCGGGGTGGTGAATACTTGAGTATAGAGTTCATTAAATACTTAAAGGATAATGGTATCCTTTCTCAACTTATACCTCCTTATACACCTCAAATGAATGGTGTATCACAAAGGAGAAATCGTACATTAATGAAAATGGTGTGATCCATAATGAGCATGTCCAAATTACTAGTGTCCTTATGGGGATATGCACTTAGGTCGGCTATGTATATCCTGAACAAGGTACCCAACAAGTCTGTTGAAACCACTCCATATGAGATATGGAATGAAAAGAAACCAGACCTTAAATATGTTAAAGTCTGGGGATGTCCTCCTCATGTTAAAAGACATGACGCAGATAAGCTGGAGTCCAGAACTGACAAATGTAGATTCGTGGGATATCCAAAGAAAACTTATTGTAAGGATTGAGGATTCGGATTCAGTTTTCGGGTCGGTTTCTGGCCGGATCTCCTGGTTTGGACCCTGATTGGTTTGGGGAGTGCCTTCTAAATGACGTCTAAGATGCACGACGCCTTTCAAACGGCGTTCTGCTATGTGGACGCCATTTATCTAGGTTGCTGTTGTGCCACGTGGGCGGGCTTCGGGCCGCGAGAGTACGGCCCATGTCGTGTCGACTGAACGGCGCCCTTGATGGACGACGCCATTCAGAGTACGGCCCTGGGTTGTCAGTGTACAGTGCCGGTCTTGTCGTCTAAATGGCATCTTTGGTGAGCGACACGTTTCAGAGCCTCTTTCAATACGGCCCGTCCTGTCATCTGATAGGCGTCTATCTCGCACGACGCGTTTTACTTTGTTTCAGATTGACCCCGCCAGCCTTCCCTCCTTTCTCTCATTCTCACCATCTCACTTTCTCTCTTCCCTCTCTCCGCCCCTCCGTTTCCCTCTTTCCCTTTCCCTCCCCTTTCTTCCTCTTCCACCACTTCACTACCTCTCTACCTCTCACCACTACCACCACCACTTCCTTCGCGGCGTTTCATTCTCCGGGCTGAGGCCGACGTCCCGGCGGAGTGGTGACGTCTTCGGGGGTACCGGCGGCGGTTTGTGGTGCGGTGGTTCGGCGGCACGAAGCCAGGAGGAGTTCAAGTAACCGGTAGGGGGACGAACCTTGCATGTATTGTAGTTGTTTCATCTGTATTTCCCGTGTGAAGCATGATGCGAATATGTGGTTTTTGGATAGAATGAGCATCTTAAGGGGGTTTAATGGGGGTTTCTATGAATGAGAAATCGTGGGCTCTTGTGGTGGTTTGGTTCCCCTTTTCGTTTTCCCCCTCTTGGGCGTTTTGGGGTGAATTTGGGGTTAAAAAGGGAGTCCTCGGATTGATTGCAAGAAACTAGCTTCTAGCTTGATTGACGTCGCGCTAGGACGACGTCATTTCAAATGGCGGCTTCCTAGGACGACGCCATTTAGGCAGAAATGTCCCAGAAGCGATTTTTGTTAGGATAGATTTATGTGGTGAATGGCGTCCAGGGACAGCGACGCCTTTTCAAAAAGCGACTTCCCAGGACGACGCGTTTTACGTGAATTACCCCGTAATCGGTCGCTGTTTCTGTCGCTGTCAGGCAACGAGAGACAGCGACGCCTTTTCAAAAGGCGACTTGCTTAGACGACGCATTTTAGTGTAAATCAACCGTAGTCTGCCCCTGCTTCTGTCGCTGTCAGGCGACGAGGGACAGCGACGCGTTTTAAAAGAAGGCTACCTGTGGCGACGTGTCCTACGCCAGGTTCTGAGGCCGAGATTTTATGAACTAGTTTAAGAGGCTTGAATGGCGTCGGCCTCGGGCGACGCGATTCAATGCAGAATCACATTAATTCATACTATTAATATGTGTTTACACTGTTAGATAGTTGGTTAAATGCATGCTTTAAATTGTCCTCGAGGATGAAGATTTCTATGTGACCGGATCGCACTGCGTGGTGTTTTGTGCGACCGTGGGCTTTTTATGTGACCGGATCGCACCGTGTTGTGTTTCGTGTGACTGTGGACCTAGAGTGACAGTTGTAGCGCTTTGTCACGCTGTGTTGGTGTGGGTGGAACACAGCGCCGGTGTGGGTGTGGCGGGGTGACGCCTAGTGAGAGAGGGTCACCTGGTGAACCCCGGGGTTAGCTAGTACCGGTGTCGGAGTGGTACCTGTGAAGTGTCACTCGTGCTGGGGGAAGGAGTAACCACCTGAGCCAGTTGGGCCGGAGTAGCTAGCGTGCTATCCGAGGGGTTACTGTTTGGTCTTAGCGGGTCGGTGTTTCCACTTTCGGTTGTGTGGTTGGCGTGCTCCCACTTTCGGTTGCGTGGTTGACATGTTTTGCTGAGACGCGAGTTATAGGCTCCTTGGTAAAATGATTCTAGAGATATGCATGTTATATTTCAAATGCATGTGGTTCATATCAAGATATTATGAGTAGTGTGTTACAGCTTTACTTGCTTATTCCACCTGTATCTGTGTTATTGCACTTGTGGGTGTGTGAGTGGGAGGCAGGGGATCGGATGATCCCTACTGAGCCCAATTCTGGTGTGGCTCACTCCCTGCGGTTTCAGGTGTGGACCTCTTGGCGAGTGGCGGCGTTTGGTGTTCTCCTTGGTGTGCGAACCAGCAGCTATCTCAGTTCCGGGGTATGCCCCGATGTTGTTGTACTTTGCTTCTGCCTGTACTTATTTAATTTATTGGACTATGTAATTATTGTTGGACTGTGTATGGACATTATTAATTTCCTTCTTGCGCACTTGTAATTTACTTGTAGTCCGTGTGATTGTTATATTTAGCCCTGTTTAACGCTTACTCCTTCAGACGTGTGTATGAGATCCGAGTGTGAGATCGTGAATAATGATTCGACACCCATTTAGTGATCGGGTTTCCGATCATAGGGTGGCGGGTCGTTACACTTATGGATATTACTTTTATCATCCTAGCGAACAAAAGGTGTTTGTGGCCAAGAGAGCTGTCTTTCTAGAAGAAGATTATATTCTCCAGAATGACAGTAGGAGTAAAGTAACTCTGGAAGAAATTCCAGACCCACAAACTGGTAATGGTTCATCAGATGAACCGTCAGTTTCTGAACCTGTTCAAAATGATACACAGGAACCTCGTAGGTCTGAAAGAGTATGTAAACCACCAGAAAGATATGTGGGACATATTAATTTAGATGGTTCAAGGATACCCTATAATGAGGATGATGATCCTAAGACTTACTAGGAGGCCATTGAAAGTCAAGAGGCCGGGAAATGGCGGGAAGCCATGAATTCTGAAATACATTCCATATACATCAACTAAGTTTGGAACTTGAAAAATTTACTTGATGGTATAGTACCTATAGGCTGCAAATGGATCTTTAAAAGAAAGATCGGTGCAGATGGACGTATTGAGACTTATAAAGCAAGATTAGTGGCAAAAGGCTATCGTCAAAGACAAGGTGTTGACTATGACGAAACATTTTCACCCGTTGCTATGATTAAGTCTATCAGAATTCTTCTCGCCATTGCTGCCTACTATGATTATGAAATATGGCAAATGGATGTGAAGACTGCCTTCCTCAATAGAAACCTTGAGGAGGAGGTGTATATGATACAACCATAAGGATTCACATCCAAAGAATCTCCAGACATGGTATGCAAGTTGCAGAGGTCCATTTATGGACTGAAGCAAGCTTCTCGAAGCTGGAACATAAGATTTGATGAGGCGATCAAATCTTATGGCTTCATTAAGAATGAAGATGAGCCCTATGTATACAAGAAAAAACAGTGGGAGTGCAATCACATTTCTAATTCTTTACGTTGACGACATCCTACTCATTGGGAATGATGTAGGAATGATGTCATCAGTAAAGATATGGCTGTCAAAGAATTTCTCCATGAAGGATTTGAGAGAAGCATCTTACGTATTAGGAATACAGATCTATAGAGATAGGTCAAAGAAGATGCTTGTTTCAACCCAATCCATGTACATAGAAACCATTGTCAAAAGGTTTGGCATGGAAAATTTCAAGAGAGGTCTCATACCGATGAGATATGGAATTTCACTCTCTAAAGGTCAGTATCTCAAGATACCTGAAGAGAGGGCTGTGATGGATAAAGTCCCCTATGCTTCTGCCATAGGGTCCATCATGTATGCCATGCTATGTACCAGACCTGATGTAGCATATGCTCTAAGTGTTACGAGCAGACATCAGGCAGATCCAGGTGATGAATACTGGAAGGCTGTGAAATGCATCCTTAAGTACTTGAGAAGGACTAAAGATCTATTTCTAGTCTATGGAGGAGGAGACTTAAAGCTGCAAGGATACACTAACTCGAGTTTTCAGTCTGATCTTGATGACAGCAAGTCAACATCAGGTTTTGTTTTCACACTCAATGGGGGAGCAGTGAGCTGGAAAAGTTCTAAGCAAGAAACCATTGCTGATTCGACAACGGAAGTCGAGTATATTGCTGCTGCTGAAGCTGCCAAGGAAGCTGTATGGATGAAGAAATTCATCGACGATCTTGGTGTGGTGGAAAGTATATCTGGTCCCGTCCCATTGCTGTGTGACAATAATGGGGCATTTGCTCAAGCGAAAGAGTCGAGGTCTCATCAGAAGTCGAAGCACATTCTGCAGCGCTTTCATCTGATCAGAGAAATTATAGCTCGAGGAGATGTCGTGGTGGAAAGAGTTCCTTTAGCCGACAACATAGCAGATCCACTTACAAAGCCTTTGTCTCAAAATGTTTTTTAGCGTCACTTAGAGAATATGGGTATTCTGTATAAAAGTGATTGGCTTTAGTCCAAGTGGGAGATTGTCAGTATTAGATGGTCTTAAAGTCAATCCAATACTATGTACTAATTCAGATTATTAATAAATGGCAATAATTCATTGTGTGTAATTAATTCGATTTTTGTTTATCGTATCACGATGAAGTCCATGAACATGTGCAACAGTCTTCGGATTATGATGAGATCATAATTACGGGACTGAAGACTTATAAACACATGTTCTTAATTGTTCATAGTCATAGGATGTTTGAGATAGGACATCGAACATCTGGATAGACTAGTATAGGTTACTTCAGCTCATATGATGAGAGTGACTGATCCTATAAGTCACTTGTGTGGAGACACTATGCTGGACCTGTAGGTGCTCATTGGCGAATGAGTTCACTGAACTGATCCGACTATGAATCACTGGATAGTAAACACCTCACTGTTAACCAGCTCGATTCTTTTGTCACGGTTGCGTGGATGATCCTTAGACCTGAGACGCCAAAGATATCTTGTTGGTAGGTTTCTAAACTTTGACCTTGACTAACGAATCCCTAACCATGGGTTATCAGTAAGTCAAGCGATCGGGTTCAAGAAAATGCCTTTGAAGGTAATTGTGTGTTCAATACGAGATCATCCGCTCTCGGTAGTTTGAAAAGAATGTTCCGGGAATGATGCGCTTAAAGTCCCTGGCCAGGGCGGACTCTATATTCGATAAGGAGTTATCGGATTTAGATTAGCAGCATATGATTCAAGTGAATCGACCGAATAGGGTTTAACAATAAACCATACCCTAGGTTGATTCGGGAACATTGCACGGATGAAGGATTATATATACGCGCTAACTGATGACAGAAAGGTTCCAATAGAGGGTTGCGATAACCCCAGTGCCATCTAGGATCACTCGATGTTGCTTGGCATCCAATGTGATCGGAAGTCCGTCCGAATTTATTGTTGGACAATAAATTCGGCTGATTAATTGAATATAAGGATATTAATTAATTCAGTGGATCAGTAAAAGGTTACTGGGCTATTAACTGGACTGGTATTTGGGCCTAGAGGGTCACACACAAATGGTTTTCAAGTCGATGGATAATCCGACAGGATTTCGGATAAGTCTGGATTTTTATGAAAAACCGCAAACAGACTTATTATAAAAGAACGGATACTACGTCGAGGGGCAAGCAACCCTAAACTAGCCGTCGTTCCATCTCTATCCTCTCTTCCAGATGCACGACACGAGGTCGGCCCTCTGGAGGCTCCGCTTCTATTCCCGACTGCTCCACCTTCCGTCCAACGGGACATTCTGAATCCGCATGTTGCGGTGGATTACGCGAAGCCAGACGGGATCCATGAACGTCGAATCGAGTGAGGAAGCAAGGACAATCCATCGCGAGGAGAATCGCATGGATACCGCTAGAGGTCGGGCATCTGCACGACTTGCGGCATCGCTCCAACGGAACCGGAAAACAAACGCGGATTCGAATCCGTGCAAGGTAAATCCGATTTACTCTGGTTTTATTTTGTTAATCGAAACGGGACAGATCCGATCCCGAAATAATTTTATTCCGCTGCGTTTTTTTTGGTCGGATCTCGACACAACGAACCCAACACAGTTAACTTCTAGAAAGACATCTCTTTCAGTTGACCCTGACCAAGGATTTCTGTGTACACATCCATAGGACATTCTCTCTCTAGTCTTATACCAAGAGTGAGTGATCCCCTGTTGTTCACTCAATTACCTTCGCAAGTTTTCCACTGTGTCTGAGAGACTGATTATCGTAGACTTAATGGTTAAAGTCCACAAGTCAGAGAATCAAGACACAATGGTCTACAAGCAAGGTATCATTGGTGACTCAGGTCAAAAGACCAACTGCGCTACTGCAACGATTGAATTCCCTGGTTGACTATTAGGTATAATGACCATCTAGGAATTCTTATTTGGATCTATTTAGTGAACTCATTCTCTAATGAGCACCCACAAGTTTGTCTTAGTGTCACCACACGAGTGAATGTGAGATCATTCACCCTCATCGTATGAGTAGAAATAACTTGTGTCGATCTTATCGGATATTTAATGTCCATCTCAAATATCCTATGATCGAGAACTATTTAAGACAAGTGACTAAGAATATTGATCTCACTATCATGATCTCATCATGATTCAATATCCCATACATTTGTCTACGGACCTTCATTACAATAGTTAATTTGCGAGAACTATAAATGAAGAAATAATTGGCTTTGAGGCCACCCAATTCTATCATTTCTCGCCCTTCTTCTCGTCGCAGGTGCCTGCGGCATGCGAGTAGATGCTTCAGCTGATGAAAACCAAGGGAGCTGAAGTGAGAGAAGGGGGTGCCTCTCTTTGTAGGGGCCGACCATAAGAGAGAGCGAGGAAGGGGATGGCCAAGTTATAAGCAAATTATAGAGCTTGGCCCAGGGTTCCTTGTGACGTATATTTATATTAATTTTTGATGATTTTTCATTAAAGTCCCTGAATTAATATAACTTTTATTTAACACCCATCGACTGAGAACCTTATTCGTGTGACCCTCTAGGCCCAAATGCTAGTCCAGTTTTAAACTCAACAATCCTAGTAACTCCTTACTCACTTAAACTAACTTAATTAATATCTCATATTAAATTAAACACTTAATCGATTTATCATCTAATGATAATCGACTGAGCTTCCAATTAATTTGTCATTAGTTACCGCATGACTATAATCCTTCATTCGCACGAATACTCTCAAATAAACTTAGGGTATTATTAAATTGCCAATTCCTAATTAGTTCACTCACTTGGATCAGATGTCTCAAAACATCATCAGAAAATACATTTTCTAATATGTTGTCATATCATGGTCAAAGACTCCCGAGCATCATTCCCTAAAATAGTCTCTCTTTGATTATCGAGAGTGAATGAACTCTTATTAACCACACAATTACTTTCAAAGGTATTCCGCTGGACTTGATCACTTAGCTAATTAATACCCTATGATGAGAGATATATAAGCTAAGGTTATAGTCCAAAAGTCTATTGACAAAGTGTCTTTGGAGTATCAAGTCAAAAGACCAACTACGCCACTGTGACAAAGAATCAAACTAGTTAACAGTTAGGTAATATTACCGTCTAGTTGTAGGTGCTTAGAATGACCGTGTGATTAACATGAAATATCTATGTTGTTTAGTGTAAACTAACCTATTAAAAACAACAACTAAAGTGCAGTGATCGCCAGAAACTTTTAACTAAAAAGTTTCAAAAGAGATATGATCGCCTACCTGTTCAAACGCGGAAGATTGAGTCCTTGGTTCCCCTTCCTCAGCCGGCTGAAGAAAGAGAGCCCTTTCTTTGCTTTTTGTTCTTGCTGTTGAATTTGAGGTTGAGGATCGTCCAAAAGTTGTGCTTGATTTCCCCTTTTGATCTCTTGTTGTTGTTGAGTGCAGCAGAGACAGAAACAGAATAAAGAAGAATGATGATGAGAATTTAAGTAGAGACAATATCTGAACTAATCATGATTTTAAGCATATTTAAAACAGCAAACTCACTTGTTTAATGGCTTTGAAACCCTTTTAGTCAAGTAGGTTTTGAAAGATTATGCTGTGGTGTGTGTTTGGATGAAGTGAATATGAAGAATGAAATTAAAACTAATGAATGCAGATGCAGTAATGAAAAACTTATGCCCAATCGATTGAAGCTCTGAAAGGATGAAGATCTTGAAAGGGACGCCGACTTCTGGGAATGGCAGCGCTCCGGCGTTACGACGTTGCTTCGATCTTCAACTCGCTATAACGCTATGGCCTAACTCAACTCAATTCTCTTCTCTTTTTTCTTTTACTCTTCAACATGCAGGGTATTTATAGGCATTTCTTGCGTTCGAGATTAACATTAAAAAAATCCTGAATTTATCTATCTTAACCGACAGATAATTACTGATTAATTCATCTTTATCTGTAATTATCTAAAACGCGTCCACCTTGGCTGACGCCTTTCAGATTAATTAAGATAAGGATAAATATCCGGGAAAACTTATCTTTATCTTTATTAGGTAAAACGCGTCCACCTGCGTAGACGTCTTTTAGACTAATTAAGATAAGGATAAACATCCGGAGGGGAAGTTAAAATCACTTAGGAAACTTAAAACGCGTCGACATTCCCAGACGCCTTTTAGTTAATTAATTAATTAATTAATTAAAATTCAAATTTAAACGTTAAAATAAGAATAAAGTCTAAATGGCGTCCACGTGTGTCGACGTCTTTTATAATTCTTCATATTTTAACTCAAATTTGAGCTAAAACCAATTCAATTGATTAACTTAAACATGTCTGTCAAACCCGACACTTAAAAAGATTAATAAAAATTAATTAATGATTAATTATCAGACCATTTCGAGGCATTATTGTATGATATGAAATTTACTTGAAATGACGTCAAAATTAGCGTGTCTACAGCTGCCTCACCTTGGCATCGTCTTTGCAAGGGAGTGAAATGAAATGGAATGTACTGAAAAGGTGATGCCAAGGTGTGATGAGACACGCTCTTAACATCACATGACTGGAATTTTTCTCAAAATCATCAACGAAGATAGCTCAAGGAAATCAATGGAATTAATCATGTCTGGATGAAGTAGACAAGGAAATAAAATAAAGTCGATCAACCTCCTCGGAGTGGGAAGTACCCCAGGTCATAGACACTGCAGGTTTCATCATGGGGAGCGTTTGCCAGCCAATGTGGACGTGCTGCAGCCATGATGGATCTTAAAAGAAAACAAGAATATTGGATAAAGAATCCAATCAAGGATAAAATTCCAAGGATATCTTCAAGCGAACCTCAAAGATAATCAAGATACTCAATTCGGAATGGAATATTTCATATCATGTTGAGGTTATTTGATTAATGGTCTGAAACTTAATCAGTAATTAATTCTTATTACAATGATTTCAAAGTCCTACATGATGCATGCTGGGCTAAAAGAAAAATATAAAGTCAAATAAAATATAAATTAATCAAGGATAATATTGTTAAATTGTTATTAATGAGTCAAGATACCAATTCTTGTAATCCAGTGCTAAGCCGAAGCTCGTTTATCTACGCACCGTTTCACAAAAATGGAACCATCGTCCTTACTAATTAACAATCCAATGGCCTATCCGTGCGATTAAGAATTCTCTGGAATTATCATTGTTTTTGTTGTAGGGGAACTCAAATTCCAGTTTCATCAAAACTACAAGGTCCTCGATATAATCTAATAAATATTTATCATATAGTAATGCGAATGATTTACATGAAATAATACAAGGATAGAAATAACCGTCTTTTTAGCCACGGTCGGGACTTGAATTTCACAATGGGATTTTCTTGATATTTCCAGCTTTGCTCAGGCTTTCTTGAATTTCCTGTAATCAAAATTATTAGTAATTCCAAACAAATATTCAATTTAAACATTAAAATCCACAGAATTTCGGGAAAATAGCAGAATTATTAAAACGCGTCGTGTCGAGCAGACGCCATTTAACTTTGAAACGCGTCAGGTATCCTAGACGCCTTTTACTCACAGAAACATGTTTCTGGTTGTTCTCTACCCGAACTCCAACTCTATCAATGCACATCCCTTTTCCAATCCGGAAAAGGTCTACTTAGGATCGCAATCCCTCCTATATAAACATCCTTAGGTTATTCCCAAGCAATCCTATCATAATCCAAAGATCCAAAGGAGAGTTTTCTTCCAAATTTTCAAGGTTTCTTCAAGGTTTTCAAGCTTCCCAAGCTTCAAGAAGGAGGAACTCCGAAAAAAAGAGATGGATTCCTCAAACAAGAAGATGAAGATGTCTCTAGAGAAGTTTGCAGACATAGAGAATCATCTCAATGGAAGAAATCCCAATCTTCAAGTAAGTTCAATCAACTTTCTTTCATGTTCTTCATGTCTTCCATCATGCTCTTCATCAAGCTCCCTTTTTATTTTTCTTTCAGACTTACCCCATGTTTCCTGGCCCAAGAAAGTTCACGTCTCTCCCTTGGATTCGTAAACTTGCAAAAAGTATTAAGCTTTCTATGCAAGTGTTCATATCCAAGTGGGATCTTCAAGGACTTGTAGTGCTTGCCAAGAATTACAAAAGTGCGAACGTAGACTGGGCGGCTATGGGCGCCTTGATCGAGTGGTGGCATCCCCAAACTCATACGTTCTTCTTCCAAGATTTCGAGTGCACAATCCTTTTAGAAGAGGCGGAACTTCTATTAGGTCTCCCGAAGACCAGAGACAACCGAGACAAGATAGCCTTGACAAAAGAGAGAATCACCGGTCAACAGCTATTGACATCGATCATGAAGGATCCTTCAGAAGCTAAAGGATGCCTCACAAAGAAGGGGATCAATCTTACAAAGCTAGCCGAGTGAACTCTTTATGAAATTGAAGATTTAAGGGAGGATGAGGCGGAGGATGTAACAAAATCTCTCGTTACATGCCTTGCCGATGCCTTATTCTTTCCTGCACAGGATAACATCTTGGAAGACGATCAAACTAGTGCTATTTGCGCAATTTTCGAAGGTAAATCTATTAGCACTGCTCTCTTAGCATATCTCTACAGTGGACTTTCTGCAGCTTCTGTGGGTCGTCCTCCATATGGATGCATGCTACTCTTTGCCTTGTGGGTTGAACTTCACTTCAAATTCGAGCATAGCAAGAAAAGGCCTCTGAATCCATCTCAGATCTTCTTAAATAGTCCAATTCATTGCATTGCTAATATTGTAAAGTTCAATGAGTACATGGTCAACAAGGTTCCAAAACTCAAGACCCGAGCCGATTGGAGGGAGTATTTGAAACTCATGACGTCCGACATATTCGACTCGTCTCCGCTTGCTCTTGTTGGAAAACCAGTTTGGGTGCGCCGTACAGCAGGAGCAGATCTCAAGTTAATTGGAGCCACTGAGTTTGTGTTATACAATCCACACCGGTGCCTTACTCAACTTAGCTTGGCTCGTCGTGAGTTCCCTGAATTCTCTCCCACACTCCCAATCAAGAAGCGCGACTTGGAGTCCGATGAAGATTATGAAGCCGTACAAATCATCATTACTCTATGGAACCTTGGCTTTTGCTATCGTGTAAGATCCTCTAAAGACAGAGATAAAGGATTGAAATTTCCTTATCTTAAAGATCTTCATGATATTCTCCCTTGAATGTCCTCTTTCTCTTTGATTTTGATGTAATAAAGATTGATTCCATTGAATAAAGATTGATTTTCATGTCTTAGAATCTTTCCCCAACTTTCTGTGATGTGCACATGATTTTTCCTTAAGTAAAAACCTGATTTTTCCTGAAAATTCAACAATTCGGGTTCTATAAAATGTAAAACGCGTCCACTCAGAAAGACGCCTTTCAAACTATAATTCTTTTCCAGAAATTTAATTTAATCCTCAAAAACCCGATTTAAGCTTAAAACACGTCTACATGACTAGACGCCTTTCAACTCTCTCTCCTACTTTTCCCAGGATTCTGCCATTAATTCCATCATTAATTCCCTGAAATGCGTCCATTAGTCAATACGCCTTTCATGATTTTCCTGTGTACGGCTCTGAACAGAACCTGAAACGCGTCTACCTATGTGGACGTGTTTCAACCAATTCAAACAGCTGTCCTTTACCGCCTCAACTTATGCGCCCTAAAACGCGTCTTCCTGAGTCAACGCCTTTCACCCTTTTCGTTACAGACCCGCGAAGGCCCTCCTTTCTTCCTCACTTTCACTAAAATCTCCTCTCTCCACCGAGCTCCGGCGATTTCTCCGGTGATCTCTCTCTCAAAAACTCCTTCTCTAGAGCTATGGAACACAGTGAACGATCAAGGAAGAAGAAAGCCTTGGCCAAGAGGAGGCGGAGGCAAGAAGAAGAAGCTCCCGAGGAGGTGCCGGCGGCGTTAGCCGAGGCGGCGGCCTTCTTGGAGGAGGAGCTCCCTCCACCGGCGCCCATGGCGGTGGAAGAGGAAGAGGAGGGCGACCTCCACACGGTAAGTCTTTTGTGGAATGAATGGGGTGAGAAAAAGAGGGGAAGAAAGGGGTTCTTTTAAGAACCCGAAATCTGGACTTGAAAGGCGTCCAGACCAGGTGACGCCTTTCAAAAGGCGTCGCCCTTGGTCGACGTCTTTCAATCCAAATTTCGAATTTTTAAAATAGGTAGAAAATAGGTTTGAATTGCGTCAAGGTATGTGGACGTGTTTTGAAACACGTCTGTGTGTGCTGACGCCTTTCAAAACAGAAAGTGAATTTTCCTGTTTTTATTAATTACTGACCCTATTTTTTGTTGTTTTTATTTGCAGGGAGTGATGAGGGCTAGGATCTCTTGGGACCTAGTTATAGGGGCTTATAGAGGACTCCCAGATTTCCAGAAGGCGCGTCTGAGCCGGATGGGGTTCGGTGAGATACTAGACATCGAGCCATTTTGGCTCGATCTAGTCTTGTTACAGGCGCTCAGGGAGCGTTGGCATGCGGAAAGCCGGGCTTTCCTAATGCCGTGGGGACATATGGTCCCCACCCTAGAGGACGTGGCCAGGATCACCGGCCTCCGGGTAGAGGGCCGACCGGTGAGTAGGGTGACTTACCCCGACTATCGAGGATTGGCAGAGGCCTTGTTAGGGATAGAGGTGTCTAGCATGGGCAGAGAATCCAGGATGGTCCCCAGGGTAGAAGTAGAGGCTGCCCTAGGTCTAGACGAGCCCCGGCGTCGGTCTGACGAGACCCGGGAGGAGTTTAGGGACAGGCTAGCAGAGTCGTCCTCTGCCATCTACTGTAGGGACCCTAGCCAGGTAGAGGAGGTAGACCGATAGCTTAGGGTCTTTCTTGTCTTTTTCTTCGGTCGGTTGCTCTTCGGTACGAAGGGCGACCATATCCACTGTAGATTTTTGTATCTGTTAGATGATCTAGATAGCTTAGGGGAATACGCTTGGGGTGCGGCCCTCCTGGCCCACCTGTTTGCAGATCTATCCGCGGTCACTCCGGACCGCGAGACTACTGTCAGCGGCTTCTCGCCGTTCCTCCAGGTATTAAATGTTTTATTATTTATTCATGATATGCAATATGATATGATGCTTTTTCTAACCTATATGTTCATGAATGCAGGTGTGGAGCTACCATTATTTCCCGCTCGGCAGAGCGAGGATGACTCGTCCGGACGCCGTCCCATTGGCCTGCCGTTGGCAGCCAATTGTGGACACAGCTCCGCAGCACCATCAGCTGACGGCCCTCCGCCGTCCGTTTCTAGATTATCCAGAGCTATTGGTAAGTTTTTAACTTGTTCAATTTTTTTATTAAATGCAATTCTTTATCCCTTAAGTGTAATTTATTTATGAATGCATCTAACCTATATGCAGGTAATCTGGCGCCCATATCTGGGCATGAACGAGGAAGGTCAGCCATGGGTGACGGCTGGCAGGAGACGATTTGGGAGGCAGATGTGGGTGCACTGCCTCAAGGAGATCGAGCCCCTCCGTCTCTGGCTCGTGATGAGGACGTTGGGTCTCCATCAAGAATGGATAGATGAAGAAGTCCCGGAGGGTGTTGGGAGGAGCATGAGGGGCAAGCAATCCCTCACCGACTGGCGTGCCAAGTTCCCGGAGCAGTACGAGGACTGGCACCGTCGGGGCATCAGAGTGGAGTCCCGTGCGGAGAGTAGCGAGGGCTACCTCCAGCAGTACCGGGTTCATTATGCCGACCAGCTGCGGCTCCTCCGACCACTCGATGTAAGTATGCATTCATGTGTCTTTAATTTTATTATTATCTTGATTTATATTGGTGAATGAATGTATGTATATGTGATTTGCAGGATGCTCGTGATGCGGTCATCATCGACCTCCGGGCCCGACTACATGATGCTGAGGCCCAGTTCGAACAGGTCCAGAAAGAGCTCTTCGATCTGGTATGTATGAATGCATGTTTTAATTAATTGTTTGTTTTGGCGATTAACTACTGACAGTGTTCTTTTGGTGCAGCGAGCCGTCTACACCCAGGCGGCTCCCCCTACCTATGGAACTTCATCTTCATCATCCTTCGCCGCGCATGATGCTGCCTTGGCTGACCTCCAGAGTCAGCTCGCTTCTGCCATCCACCGGGCTTCTCTTGCGGAGGAGGACCGTGCTGCTCGGGTAAGTTTTGATTTTTGAATTTGACTTGATTTAGTTGACTATCTTGAACTAACAAAATCTTCTTCTGCAGGTGGCTGAGCTCCAAGAAGCCCTTCAGAGGGCTGAAGCGGATGCCTATGCTACAGCGACTCGTGCCGAGGCTGATGCAGAGCAGATCTGAGCTCTAGAGGAGCAGGTGGCCCGACTTTCGGTTGGAGATCTTGCGCGCCTCCAGACTCGCCTGGAGGTCATCAACGAGGAGAGAGGCGGGAGAGGCAGGAGCGGCAGAGGATGGATACTGAGATATCCGCTCTTCGGGTCCAGCTTGGCATCGCAGAGCATGAGCGCCGGAGTGTGGAGGAGAGGTACAGGCGTGCTCGACAGCGTGCGCAGGAGCGCGGTTTGACGAGCGCTTTTACCGCCAGCGCTGCCGTGTCTTCCGGCCAGGCGGGGCCGAGCACGATGGGGCCACCTCCACCTCCCAGCCGAGGACCAGCACCAGACGCACCTGACGAGGCCCAGAGCCAGTTAGATGAGGGCGGAGGGGAGAGCCAGCCTTGAGGGCTTATGTACTTCTTTTCCTTTTCATGTATCATGTATAAAATACTTTTGATATATACATGAAACTTTTGGGCTCCAATCTCGTGTTCCTGTGCTTATCTGGCATCCTATACAACACTTAACAAACAGGTTAAGTATCTATTTAGGCTTAGCCCCTTGCCTGACCAAACAAATGGTCAATCAATCTTTTCCTTGAATAAATAGTCAAGGGGCATAGCCTTTATTAACAAAGGTAATAAGAATAATCAGACTTAAGCAAAATGCAACATGCAAGCAAACATATGCTCACTGAAAATAAAAGGAGTGAAACACATTAAATGCAACAAGCAAATGCTAATCGAAATATTTTTGTGGTTTTGAAATATTCATTTTGTTTGGGTTTTGAAATATGTATTTTTTTTAGATTTTGAAAAATGTACATTTTTTTTGAATTTTTTTGAAATATGTACTTTTTTTGAATTTTTGACTATGCAATTTTTTTTGAATTTTGACATATGCAAATTTTTTTGAATTTTGACATATACATTTTTTTTTTTTTGAATTTTTGACACATGTAATTTTTTTTGAATTTTTTTGACATATGTAATTTTTTGATTTTTGACAAAAAGACCAGTATGGTACTTAGATCAAAAGATCATATTCATTTATTAACTTAATTTCCAAATTATTCTTTAACAACTTAACTTAAAACCCATCGTGTTTGAACTTGTGTTTCCATTCATGATCCCATTTGATGATTTGACCCTTAGTCAATCTAAGCCATTCCTTAAGCTTGAAGTACACCTCTTTAGAAAGAAAAGAAGAATAGATTTAGAAAGCCCACGAGAAGGTTCCGGAGACCTAAAAAGATGTTCCTTTCCAACCCTAATATCTGTTGGGGTTCGGTCATTTTCTTTCCGGGGTATTTATCGACCTTGCGTTCCCTTTTGTTTCATTTCATGGCCTGATGTGACGTTTGTAGTGTATTGGCCTTTTGATTTTGCCCTTTGGCTTTTCCTTTTGTTTTTTTTTTTTTTCTATTCTTTTCTTTCTTTGCTTTGCTTTAGAACGGATCTCCCCCATTTTTTTTATGACCGCCTCCTACTAAGATGGCGGGTATTCTTGGTAGTCTATTTTAAACCTCGTTCCGACATCATGGGTCGAGTGTAAAACATAATTTTACTTTAAAAGGAATGATTTGTACTTTACACTCTTAGTCAAGCTTTTGATATTCTTTAGGACTTGGCATCTCTTGTTACTCACGAATCAAACGTGTCAGTGTGTGCAGTAATGGGTTTGAAGTTAAATTATTCAGACTAACAAAGAAATTTGAGTTTATAAATTTTCTGATTCCACTGGTCTTTGTACCATACTGATCGACTCTTTAACCTAAGGGTAGTATTTCTTAAGGTGTAAACCATTCCAGGGATGATTTAGTTCTTCTCCTTCTGCATTAACAAGACGATAAGCGTTACCAGGAAAAGCGTGCGATACAACATAAGGTCCTTCCCAGTTGGGTTGGAGCTTAGAACGCGGACCACCAGGTTTTACAAAAATTCTTTTAACGACCATTACACCGACTTTGAACTTTCGTTCAATGACTTTCTTTTGATAAAAACGTGCTAATCTGTTTTGATAAACTTTTGCATGATTAGCAGCTGACCACCTTTTCTCGTCTAAAAGTTCCAATTGAGCAAGAAGTGCTGAACGATGTTCATCAATGGAGAATTCCTTGTTCAATTGTACTCTTAATGACGGTATAAGGATCTCATATGGAACTACCGCCTCCATTCCAAATGTTAAGGAATAAGGAGTCTGCCCAGTAGGCGTGCGGATTGAAGTTCGGTAGGCCCATAGAGCCTCAACCAATTTTTCTGGCCAATCTGCGAATTTGTTAGATTTACACGTCTTTTTGATAATTTTTATCAAAGTCTTATTAGTTGCCTCTACTTGGCCATTGCCTTGCGGATAATAAGGAGATGAATGATGCAATGCAATTTTGTACCTGTTGCAGAGGTCCTTCAATTCCTGTGACACGAACTGCGGTCCGTTGTCGGTGACGATGGTACTTGGAATTCCGAATCTTGTGATGATGTTCTTCATGATGAATTTGCAGACGGTTGATGCTTTGATCTCCACGTATGCTTCAGCTTCTGCCCACTTAGTGAAGTATTCCGTTGCCGTGAGAATGAAAGATTTTTGCTTGATGCCGGAATCTGGGTTACCAAGAGGTCCAATAATGTCGAAAGCCCACATGGAGAAAGGCCATGGGGAAGAAACAGGATGGAGTGAAGATGCAGGAGAATGAATTTTGTCGGTGTGAAGTTGACACCTGGCACACCTACGGACATATCCTACACAATCTTCTTCCATGGTTGGCCAATAAAATCCTTGTCTAAGGATCTTCTTTGCTAGCATCTGTCCATTGACATGGCCACCACAGACTCCACTATGAGCTCCTTCCATAACCTTTCAAAGCTCATCTTCGTCTAAACATCTCAGAAGAACTCCATCAAAATCTCTTTTGTACAGTGCTCCCCCAACTAGGGTGTATCGTCGAGCAACTCTCCTGATAGCTCTTTTTTCCTCAGTTGTAACTTCTTCAGGATACGATTGATCTTCACAATATTTTGCAATTTCATAATACCATGGCTTCTGTTCATCATCCATCTCTTCTAACAGCTCCATCAACATGATTTCTCTTTTCTCCACAATACTTCCATCTTTGAATTTCTTCAGCAACTTCTCCTTAGTTCTAAGAAATGAAGGGTCTTTCACTGCGGGTAAAAGACGCCTATGAACTATGATTGATTCAGATTGCTTGCTGATTGAAAAATCAAGGGAAGATGCAAGTGAAGCTAGGGCGTCAGCTAAGATGTTTTGATTTCTAGGGACATGGACAAAGATCAATTTTGTGAAAAGCTTTGAATAAGCAGAAGTAAGTTCTTGATATGGCTTGAGCTTGGGATCAAGAGTTCGATACTTGGTCAGCACTTGGCGAAGAATTAATTGGCTATCACCTACAATCCTAAGTTTGGTGGCACCATGGAAATGAGCAGCCTCGAGGCCAGCAAGAAGTGCCTCGTATTCAGCTATGTTATTGGTGACTGGAAAGTCAAGCTGAAAGGCTTGTGGAATGGTGACGCCTTCAGGTGATAACAGAACGATTCCGATACCCTTTCCATGAGAATTCAGAGCTCCGTCAAAATGCAGAGTCCACATATCATCTCTGATTTGATTTACGGACATCAGTTCCTCATCCGGAAACTCTGATCGCACTGGATCAAATCGAGGAAGGGGATGATGAGCGAGATGTTCTGCTATGGCATAGCCCCTGATCGCTTTCTGTTGAATGTAAATGATATCGAATTGGGATAGAAAGCTTTGCCATCGCGCTAACCTATCAGTAAGAACAGATTTCTCCAGAAGGAACTGGATCGGATTCATCCTAGCGATGAGGTGGACTTCATGGGCCAGAAAATAATGCTTCAATTTCTGCACAACCCAAACTAATGCTGCACATGTTTTCTCCATCGCCGTATATCTCTGTTCAGCGGGGTTGAGAAGTTTAGAGAGATAGTAGGCTGCCCTCTCTTTTCCTTCTTCATCTTCTTGTGCTAGAACAGCCCCCACTGCATCATCTAGGACAGAAATATAAAGTATCAATGGTTTGCCTGGAGATGGTGGTCTCAAAACAGGAGGACTTGCCAAATAGTCCTTTAATCTATCAAATGCCTCCTGACACTTATCGTCCCAATTGAATTTGACTCCTGGCTTGGTAAGCTCGTAAAACGGCTTACACCTTTGTGAGTGCTGGGAGACAAAACGGCGAATAAATTGTAACCTCCCGATTAATCCTCTTAACTCTTTCAAGTTTTTGGGAGGTGGCATTTCTCTGATAGCCTTCGCCTTATTGGGATCGATCTCAATTCCCCGTTTGCTGACAATGAATCCAAGCAATTTTCCTGAAGATACCCCGAATACACATTTCTTGGGGTTCATCTTCAACTGATATTCTCTCGATCTCTCTAATACCCTTGCCAAAACTTTGGCGTGCTCAGCCTTCGTTTTAGACTTAACCAATAAGTCATCCACATACACTTCCAGATCTATATGCATCATGTCATGAAATATTGCCATCATAGTCCTTTGATAAGTGGCTCCAGCGTTCTTCAATCCAAATGGCATGACGACATAACAATATGTTCCCCAAGGTGTAGTGAATGAAGTCCTCTCTTGATCCTCTTCTGCCAGCTTAATCTGGTTGTATCCTGAAAATCCATCCATAAACGATAACGTTTCATAGCCAGCAGTGTTATCGATGAGTACATCAATATGAGGCAATGGAAAATCGTCTTTAGGACACGCCCGGTTCAGATCGCGGAAGTCAATGCAAATTCTGACCTTTCCGTCCTTTTTCATAACCGGGACTATATTGGCCACCCATTGTGGATAAAGGACAACTCTAATGAATTTGGCTTTGTGCAATTTGTCGACCTCTTCCTTCATCTTTAAAGCCATTTGTGGGTGGAATCGCCTTAATTTCTGCTTGACCGGACTAGCTCCATCTTTTAATGTTAACCTGTGTTCAACTAAAGATGAGTCTAACCCTGGCATATCCTCGTAACTCCAGGCGAAAGTGTCCTTATAATCCTTAAGCACTTGTACCATTGCCTTCTCATCCTCTGTAGAAAGATTTTTACTGACGAGGACAACCTTAGGTTCGTCTTCAGTCCCTAAGTTTATTTCTTTGGTGGGCTCTTCTACGGCAGCTGAGGGTTCATCAAATCTCTTCACTCTATTGGCATATGCCTCAGCTGCGTCCTCATCATCTTCCTCATCTTCAACAATGGGGTCCTTTTCATGCGCTAACTCATATACCCCGTACCCATCATTGACTGACTCATCATCTGTACAATCTTCTGGCATCTGAATTGGATCTTCTAAAAGCTGAGGGATTAAAGAGCAAAAAGAACATTTATCAACCAAATCCTGGAGGTATCTTTCTGAAATTTGCCTACCCTTAAGCTTCCTAGACTTCCTAACCTGACTAACCTGCCTAAAACTAGACTCCCTAACTTCACTAAACTGCCTATCATAACCTAATGAAGATGAAGCAGGATGAAAATCCTGGGATACAAATGGAAATACAGGGGAATCCTCCCGTGGGGAGGGACAGAGTAGATCTAGGAGAGAATCTTGACCGCCGGACCCGTGCGATGGGGTGTAATCGGACAAGTAAGATGTTTCCTCGATAATGATTTGGGAAGAATTTGTTGTAAAATTGGCGTTTTTTTTTGGATATCGGAGGAATTATACATGAAGCAGGAGTGAATACAAATGGAAGGGGAATCAGACGGAGGAAGTGGCACCAAGGCCAGAGGATTAGGGGGATCATATAGCAATATGTCCCAGATCAGATCATACATCCTCTCTAGGTCGAGAGGAGGTTGTGGAATAAAGTCCCGAGGGGACAGAGTAATCATAATGGGCGGAGCCCGTGGAATATCTTCAATTATGACCCGCGACCAAGTCGGGGTCAAGAGCAGTGTACGAAAAAGAGTATGGAGCATGAAGACATGTGAAGGATATGTCCCCCTCCAGAGCAGATCTGTTGTATAACCAGCTTCATAGGGGTCATCTGGCTCCCCTTCATCAGTTTGTTCGGACAACAGTATCCGCTTATCAAAGATTGCGCCAGGGCTCTCAATTAGCTCGTCGATCTGCGGTGGCCACTTGGGTTCTGCAGGATCCAGAAATAGTCTGTTCAGTGCTATGTATAGGTCCCTCAGGTCGAACCATCTGTACCATTCGCATTCGGGATCATGGAATTTTCTCCTTTTCATAAGCCGCAGAGCCTCCAAGGATTGGTACGTAAGTAGTCAGAACAATGTCTGGCCAAGTCCCTCCCATATATGTCATGGAAGTCAAAACATGAAGTAATGACCACCGTGTTGTCGTGACTAAGTATGAGCCATTTCACAAAGTGTGTATATAGAGTCCATGTTAAGGGATCTCGGCCTTCTTTCAGTGGTGTGGACATTATTTCCAAGATTTCTTGACCATCTTCTTGCTGAACCCTGTCTTGCTTCAGTTTCCTCGGCCTATAGCCCAGACCGTTTCCGGGTACTGCCCGATGATCTCTAACAGGAGTGGTCCTACCTTGCAACTGTGTGCCCAGACCTTTCCCAGGCTCGTAGCCATTCTTCATCATAATCCTCCATCCTGGGGTACTCATGCACTTCCCCCTTTTGATAGCATCTAATGGATATGGAGAAATGGTAGCGGCTTTCAAAGGATCAGCCACTGGACGGTAGACCTGTAATACCGACAGAAAAGGTTGTCGGCCAGGTAAAACAGCAGATTTAATATTTAAGGTATGAGCAGCAGCAAGGATCGGCATGCTCGTCACTTTAATAATTCGTCCTTTATAAGGGAATTTGAGGCATTGGTGATTCGTAGAAGGAATCGCCTCAAGAGTTTTGATATAAGGACGTCCCAGAATGGCATTTATGGAAGGGTCGATTTCTAGAATATGAAATTCAACCTCTGCATGACTTACTGGACCTAGCTCCACTTTTAAATAAACCATTCCCAGAGGGGAACGGGTAGAATTGTCATATGCCGTAACTGAGATGGGGCTAGGCAGCCATTTCTCCTTGGGCACACCGCATAGCTCCAGGGTCTTCGGAGGTAAAACATTAATTGAAGCTCCTGTATCAACCAGGCATGCATCCACGGCCTTTTTGCAGATATTGACCGTGATGCTCAGAGCCATGCTTCTGGCGGCTGGCGGTGCTAGTTCCGATGTGTGGAATGTAATTGAGGGCTGATCCCCCTGAGGAACTAGTAGTGCTGCGATTTTCTCTACCGGCACGTCTTCGTTGACCATCACCTTCTGTAGGTATTCCATTAAAGCTTCTTGGTGAATCTTGGACCTTTTAATCAATTCCAGTACAGTGATCCGTGCCGGTGTTCTGTCTAGATGTTTCAACAAGTCATATTGAGTGCCTGGTGCACTCTCTTCATTATGGGCTTCCTCAGTCGGCTGTGATGGGCCGTCTCTGACTATGGACTGAGGAAAGACCTTGTTGAAAATCCTTCCACTCCGGAGCGCATGTTCCTCGACCGTGGAGGATCCGGGTGACACCTTGAGTACCGCAGAGTCGGGTGGCGTAAGTGATGCGGAGGGTTGATGCGTAGGTGGTGGCGTTGGGTTAGGTGGTGATGGCGCGGGGTTAGGTGGTGATGGCGCGGTGCGGATTAAAGGCCTAGAGGGTTGAATGGTAGATGGGTAAGTGGTTGGCGAAGTGGGGAATGGTACGCGTAATAGCGGTCTGGATGGTAAGGGCATATCTGGGTAGGTGGTGGTGGTAGCAGGTGAAGTAGGAAATGGAACGCATAGTAATGGCCTAGATGGTAAAAGGGGCGCGTTATTGGTTTGCGGAGGGGTATATGATGGAGGCGTAGGAGTGCGGGGCGCAATGGGTCTAAGGAAGGTGGGTAGTGGTAGTGGGTTATTGGGTGAGGGCGAGTGATATGTGGGTGTGGGTAGAGGGGTGATGGTAACGGGTTGTGGTCTGGGTATGTGGATGGTGCGGCGTGGTGGTTGTTCTGCGGTACTTTGAATGTGACCCGTTGAATAAAGAGAGGAAGAGTCCTCTATCCTCCATTGTTGCCCACGACCAGCCTCAGACTGGCTGTTCGTTAGAATGGGAGCAACCTGATTCTGGTTCTGGTGCTCCGGGAGTGGATTCTGCACTATGCCCATGTTGGGTGGTGCTGCTGCTTGTGCCGGTGGTCTTGCTTGCTGCTGCTGATGCTGTTGTTGCGGTCTCCTCGCCTTCAGGGCTGATATATATTTCTTCATTTCCTCCCAGTCTATGCCGCCCTGCTCATTGAGATCATGAATATAATCTCTGAATTGGAAGCAGGTGTCGATGGTATGCCCAGGTTGCCTATGGAAGTAGCAATACCTGGACGTATCGGCATTTTGAGGCCAGACGGCCTTTTCCCTTGGCAAAACTAAGGCATTAGCCGCCATTAAAGCACTGAAGATATCGGCCAAGGATTCTGGGAGTGCCGGATATTCTGCCCTCCTCGGGCCTGGGGGTCTTCTCGGCTGGTTGTAGTCACCAGGAGGAGGGACATTGTGGTATGCCGGTGGTGCGCGCGGCTGGTACTGTGGCTGTTGCTGGTTCTGATACTGCTGCTGCTGGGGTTGCTGGTACTGTTGTTCCCGTTGCGGCTGTTGCTGTAGCTGTTGCTGGTTCTGATTCTGATTCGGCTGCTGGGGCCGTTGATACTGTTGTTGGTACTGGTGGTTCTGCTGCTGTCTGTACCCTTGCTGCTGTGGCCTCTGGTACTGCTGCTGACTCCTCACGAACTGGGGCGAGTTATTGTTCATGGTACTCACTTGCTCATGAGAGAGCGTGCCCTCAGTAGTCGGACCTGTGTTGGAAGAGTTTGGCACTGCAGGCTTCCGAGGCGGAGGCCTGCTAGGTCTATGAGGATCAAAGACGCTAGAGAATGTAGCGTCCTTGAAAGCATTCTGGCAGTACCGTGCTCTTTCATAGAGCTCTGCCATGTTAGTCAAATTGTTCAAGGAGAGGACGAGCTTGAACTGGGGCGTGGCATTAGAAATTAACATTTTCACTTGTTCAGATTCGGACAAGTGATCCTTCACCTTTTCAGCCAGACCCCGCCACCTGTCAGCAAAACTGACAAACTCCTCATCAGGTTTCATCTTTTCTGCAATGAGGTCCGTGATAGACAAGGAGGGTGCAACTCTGTCCTGGTATCGTTGAATGAATTTGCGTGAAACGATACCGTAATCCTCTACTTCTGAAGGTTCCAAAGAAAAGAACCACTCGAGGGCTGGTCCCTCTAGAGATCTCCTGAACAAGAAGGCCAGCGACCTCTTGTCGTTCTGCCAGAAAGAGGATTCATACATAAACTCCTTCAGATGTGTGAAGGGGTTACCAGTACCGTTGTACTTTCGGTATACTGGCATTTCAGAGGGTGGCAGATGGAATACTGGCAGGCTCGGTAGACTGATCTCTGGCACAGCTTTGACCCCCATCATCTTCTGGAGGTTATTAAATTGCTCATCCATACGCTCCATTTTGGCCAGCAGCGTTTGTGTGGTCAGATCTGCCTGGGGAGGAGGAGGTACTTGGTAGGCCTGCTGCCTAGAGTACGTTGGGCAGGGTGGACAATAGAGGGGAGGTCCGGCAGAGCTTCCGCCATGCCCGAGGGCATTTTGATAAGCAGGCGTTTGCGGTCTAGCCGGTTGCCTAGATGATGAAAGCTGCGGCCCAGCTGGCCGAGAAGTAATATGAAGGCCCTCCACGGCCTGATGGATATAAGGAGGAGGAAAAGAAGGTTGCTGAGGAACAGCAGGGGGAGCCACAGGGTTCGGCTCGGCAGGCTGCATGGGTGCCTTCCCCTTCAAAATAGATTGGATCGCCTCAAACTGCTGAGGGTCCAGTCGGGAGGCAAGAACTCCCAGAGCATTGATGAGATCCGTAGGATCAGAGGGTGAGGGATCATTCTGGTTCATGTCCCCCTCAAGATCAGGATTAGGAATCGCATATTCATGCGGAGGAGGATCAGGATATTGACCACGTGGATGCAAAAGAGGTGTCCGAACATTCCCATCTAGACGATATGGAATGGGGATAGAACTACGGGAGGCATCAGCATCTCTCCCACTCTCATAGTTGTATTCAGAATCCTGAGGGGCATTAGCATCTCCCTCGTAATTAACCATGGCGTCTGGAGCCACACTCAAGTCCCTACCTGATCGTAGCAACATGATGTTAGATTCCCTTTTCAAAGATTTAATCAAACAAGTTGTATAGAGATTAATCAAACAAGTGGATGCTTAACGTGATTTTAGGATTCCTTGTTGAGTTATTTGAATTGGATTAAACCACAATTTCGCTCAGGGAAAGGATCCTAGTTTTAGTTCAATTTCCACCGTTATTCTCTAGGGCTTTCTCTCACAACACTTTCAGAATCTAACCAGGACTTCAATTGGTACAACCAGCCCGATGATCAAGGAGGAATACCTTGATTTTGGGGACTTATGGAGGTCTCAACGTCAACTTCTCTAGTCTGATCAAGGGACCAACCCAATCAGAGAGAGTTGCTGACGTCGAGTAATGTGTTCCTAAGAAGAGGAGGGTATTAGCCTCAATGCGTATGTCCTGTGGCCTGGATGACCTCTAATGCTTAGTAAGTAATAGGTAGCTAGCACTCAAAACACAGAAATCTGGAAACTGAAAAAGATTAAGAAACTGTCTGAATCGCGTCGATGGTAGTCGACGCTATTCAAAACAGAACTTAATTTTTCGCAGAAGCAGATGCAGACAGCAGAGAAACTGTGAAGCATGAAAAGCGTCTAGGAGTGTTGACGCGGTTTGAAACGCGTCAGCAATCCTGGACGCTTTTCAGTTCGCAGAAACAGTTTTCCAGGAGGATTTTCTGGGTTGAATCCTCCTTAAACAAGATAAAAAGCAGTAAACAATCGACTCATGCAAAAAATTTTAGTTCCAGATTTTAAACAGGATGATTTACTAACTAACAACTAGAAAAACAGTCAATCACACATCATTTTTATCACAAAAACAGCTTTTTGAATTAATCAAGGGGGGGCAAGATCTTGCCACTGGGGTGTACACGTGGTGCACGAGGGAAATTAATTAAACTAAACACTCACCAATTGGTGAGGACGTGTCCAGAGACACAAATGGTGCACCGTGGGTGCCCGATATGATGATAGCAAGAACAAAAAGAAACTAAAAGATGGCGAGACCAAGTCCCATCGTGATTGCCAAAAAAGCTGTAGGTGCTTAGAATGACCGTGTGATTAACATGAAATATCTATGTTGTTTAGTGTAAACTAACCTATTAAAAACAGCAACTAAAGTGCAGTGATCGCCAGAAACTTTTAACTAAAAAGTTTCAAAAGAGATATGATCGCCTACCTGTTCAAACGCGGAAGATTGAGTCCTTGGTTCCCCTTCCTCAGCCGGCTGAAGAAAGAGAGCCCTTTCTTTGCTTTTTGTTCTTGCTGTTGAATTTGAGGTTGAGGATCGTCCAAAAGTTGTGCTTGATTTCCCCTTTTGATCTCTTGTTGTTGTTGAGTGCAGCAGAGACAGAAACAGAATAAAGAAGAATGATGATGAGAATTTAAGTAGAGGCAATATCTGAACTAATCATAATTTTAAGCATATTTAAAACAGCAAACTCACTTGTTTAATGGTTTTGAAACCCCTTTAGTCAAGTAGGTTTTGAAAGATTATGCTGTGGTGTGTGTTTGGATGAAGTGAATATGAAGAATGAAATTAAAACTAATGAATGCAGATGCAGTAATGAAAAACTTATGCCCAATCGATTGAAGTTCTGAAAGGATGAAGATCTTGAAAGGGACGCCGACTTCTGGGAATGGCAGCGCTCCGGCGTTACGACGTTGCTTCGATCTTCAACTCGCTATAACGCTATGGCTCAACTCAACTCAATTCTCTTCTCTTTTTTCTTTTACTCTTCAACATGCAGGGTATTTATAGGCATTTCTTGCATTCGATATTAACATTAAAAAAATCCCGAATTTATCTATCTTAACCGACAGATAATTACTGATTAATTCATCTTTATCTGTAATTATCTAAAACGCGTCCACCTTGGCTGACGCCTTTCAGATTAATTAAGATAAGGATAAATATCCGAGAAAACTTATCTTTATCTTTATTAGGTAAAACGCGTCCACCTGCGTAGACGTCTTTTAGACTAATTAAGATAAGGATAAACATCCGAAGGGGAAGTTAAAATTACTTAGGAAACCTAAAACGCGTCGACATTCCCAGACGTCTTTTAGTTAATTAATTAATTAATTAAAATTCAAATTTAAACGTTAAAATAAGAATAAAGTCTAAATGGCGTCCACGTGTGTCGACGTCTTTTATAATTCTTCATATTTTAACTCAAATTTGAGCTACAACCAATTCAATTGATTAACTTAAACATGTCTGTCAAACCCGACACTTAAAAAGATTAATAAAAATTAATTAATGATTAATTATCAGACCATTTCGAGGCATTATTGTATGATATGAAATTTACTTGAAATGACGTCAAAATTAGCGTGTCTACACTAGTGACTTATGTCGGATCAGTTTAGTGAACTTATTCACCAATGAGCACCTATAGATTCACCTTACTGTCTATATACAAGTTACTATAAGACCAGTCATCCTCATCTTAGGAGTAGGTGTAATATGTACTAGTCTCGCCTGATATTTGATATTCTTCTCAAATATCCTCTGACTAAGAATAATTCAGAATATATGTTTATAGGATGTTAATCTCATTATTATGATATTATCATAATTTAACATCTATTGCACATATTCATAGATTTCATTATAAAATATTATATCGAATTATATATAATGAATGTAAAGTCTTTATTACAAGTCATATGACTGGCTTAATGGACATACATAACTAACATTTAGGGACACACAAACTATGATTGTAGTATAGGAGGCTAAAGAAAGTTGCAAGCTTGCATTGTCGTTGAATATAGTTTCTTGTGCTTGAGGGCATAACAATTCTATCTTAGCACATACTAGGAGTCATCAACATCTTAAGATAAAGCAAGATCCTAAAACTAAGCATGTTTTTTTATTTGTTGATTTTAATATCATGGACAATATCTTGCCTTCAATAATGACATAAAATGACTTTCCTTATGTGCGCTAACATGGTCAAACGTAAGGCTTTTGAGTACCCTCTAGTACCACGAGGGGGTTTGTGGAACTCTATGCACTTAACCCTCTTATAAAACTCTATAATTCATTGGTTTCAAAATCATCGGTTTCAAAACAAGTGAAATTTTTTTATTTTAAAATCAAAGAGTATTTGTTTAGTTGTTTTAATCTTCTTATTTTAGTTTATAATAGACCTTCCCCGTAAGCTAAAATAAGGAAATTGGGTTGCTAAGAGGGCATACAAGGCCCAGATTGGATTTTATTCTATATTATTCCAAACATCCCAAAATGTTGTAAAATGGAACAATTGTTTTAGATTATGTTGTTTTACGTTGAAAACAAAGAACCCCTATCTGTATGCTATATTTAAGCAGTGGCTAAAAGTGGTCGTGATCATGCTAGTGATAGGGTGATCCATTATTCAATCATCAACAAAAAATTGACACTCAATACGTGTTATTACACTGAGCTCCTACTGTGAAAGGTTGATCAAACAATTATGTAAGGTCAATGGTAACTTCTATAATACCACCAGATCTCACTCGAGATGTATCTTGTATAGTCAACAAACATCAATGGACTCTGCAATATGTAAGCAGTACATAATTTAATTTAAACTGAAAAGTTAAACCTCGGTTCAGTTCAGTTTGCCATGATGTTCAGTTCAGTTTAGTTCCACAACTTTGTGAAACCAAATGGAATCAAAAAATTAAATAAAGATGAATTTCTTATAAATATATTTTTGTATTAATATTGTATCTATAAATATTATAATTTTTTAGTATCATATACATATATATCTATCAATACATTTAGTCTGATTTAAATTTCAATTTTAAATTTAAATTTCAATTTTAAATACATATGCATACATTTAATATAACATGTAGGGGTTGTTTGTTTCAATGTAAAACTACGTAAAACAGTTATTTTATTTTACGGTGTTTTCAGATGTTTGGAATGATATAAACCAGTGTAACTAAAATCCTGTCTGGGTCTTGTCTACTCACTTGGCAGTCCAATTTCTTTGTTTTTGTTTACAGAAAAGGGTCATTGTAAACCAAAGCAAGAATATTGAAATATCCTCTTGTTTTGTTTTACAAGCACCCAAACAAATACTCATTGATTTTAAAATCATAAAATTTCACTTATTTTAAAGCCAGTGATTTTAAAATCGGTGAATTACAGAGTTCTTCATTCAAACAAATAACCCCATAATGTAAAATTTTGGTTTGAACTGAACTAAACCATTTCTTTTTCACTTAGTTCAATTTGATTTGACACATGAATTTAGTTCAATTTGGTTTGGAAAA
Source organism: Zantedeschia hybrid cultivar (assembly GCA_030544215.1). Classification (NCBI taxonomy): domain Eukaryota; kingdom Viridiplantae; phylum Streptophyta; class Magnoliopsida; order Alismatales; family Araceae; genus Zantedeschia; species Zantedeschia hybrid cultivar. Next base: position 53,133,902 of record JARZZO010000009.1, read on the forward strand.
GAATTTCTCCAAAACCAAATCAAATCAAACTGTAAAGTCCTACGGATGAGGTCCCAGAGTGTCCCATGCTCAAATCAGTGTGGAGGATATGACAAAAGACAAGTGGTCACTCGTGTCAGGCAGTGGTGGATCCAACATTGATCTAGTGTGGTCCTGGGATCCCACTGGATTTTGCCAAGTCTATTGGCTCAATCTAATGTAGTACAGATCGGAATTCCATTGACCCAGTCCAAGACCTCACTGGCCTAACTCAAGACCCCATATAACCCAATTCAAGATCTCACTGACTCAGCCATACTTGTGACTTAATGCCCAAATGACCCCACTGAGCAAAATTTCTGCATCCATCACTGATGTCAGGGAGACAAACTTACCTTAATTGGATACCCATAATCCCTATTATGAAAGAAGAATAGGTGAAGCTTCTTGTATCTTCTGAATTCTGATGTGGGATTATTTCAATAGTCATTGACTATTTTACCATCTTCCTTGCCATCTCCCAGATGCAAAGGTTTAGTAGACCAACGGCCTCCGTGAGGAGTCCCCTTAACTCACCCCTGGGCCATGGGCCTTCTTCCTTAACGGCCCATGGAAAAAAGGTTATCCTTCGTCTACTTATTATGAAGTAACCGGAACTACGTTAACTAATTTCGCCAAGAGCCTGAACTACTTATTCTAGCTAGAATAAGTGTAAATAAATGTTGAATCTAAGGAAATAGATATCAATGATAGATGATCTTTCTTCAAAAAAGAACGCCGGCCGGGCACAATTCATGTAACTTTTTTCTAATCATTTAAGTATAATGGTAATTTTTTATCACATTTATAAAAAAATTCACTTTATCATTATTTTTATTTTTCTTTCATCGTTTTCATTTATTTTCCTTGTAAACTTACACAAAACACTACAAGGAAAACAGGATTTGTCAGCGGTTAAGAGCCGCTGACAAATCCTAAATAGCCGCTGACAAATACTTATGTCAACGGCTTCTCAGCCGTGGACAAAAGTCCCGTTGGCATATATTTGTCAACGGCTATATAAAGCCGCTAACATATACTATATATGTCTACACACAGCAGCCGCTGACATATAACACATATGTCAGCGGCTACTTAAAGCCGCTGACATATATATTATATGTCTACACACAGTAGTCGCTGACATATAACACATATGTCAACGGCTACTTAAAGCCGCTGACATATACTACCTATGTTCACGGAGGTTAACCGTTGACAAATGGTACATATGTCGACGGCTAGCGTTATTCGCTGACAAATAGTATTTGTCGACGGCTATAAAGCTGCTGACAAATACTCTTTGTCGACGGCTATGAAGCCGTTGACAAAAGTTTGTCTGCGACAGAGGCCGCTGACAAATGTTATATATATCAACGGCTTTCCTAGCCGCTGACAAAGAATTACTAAGAAAAAAAATTAAAAAATTAAATTATTAAATTATATATTTTTCATGTATATACAGATTTGTACTTACAAACATATACAAAAACACATCAACATGTACAAATAAACACATTCACACTTTCAAATAAACACATTCACACTTTTAAATAAACACATTCATGAAATCACAAAAAAAATACATCCACATACATAAATAAACATTCACATAAAATTAAAAAACACATCCATAAAAAATTCACATTACACATCTCCGAAAAATTCAGATTACACATCCACAACTAAATGTATCAATTATCATCGGCTCACTCTTCGTCATCACCATCAAAATCATCTCCCTCATCATTTGATTCATTTTGGGCGTCGTCCTCATTCACAGCAGCTATCTGAGGCAGAGTAGGACTGTGCATTTTTTGAAATTGACTCATAAATGCGCTCATGTTTGCCATTTATTTGCGCATCCACTCCATCTCCTCCCCTTGGGCTTTGATCTTTTCTTTTATGCTTTGCATCTCCACAGCTTGCTCCTCAAATTACTGTTGATAGGAAGAGCTCGATCCTTCTCCCGGTCCATACCATGTACATAACGTCTCTCGACTTCCTGCACAACGAACACGGCCAGATCGATCTTTTCCCATAACCGAAATGAATGCATCTTCAGCAGAAATGGGAGTACTCCCAACATCACTCTCCAAAGAAGAAGTGGTTAATTGAGTCATCCTCTCCTAAAAAAAAAATAAAAAAAAATTGTTATTAGTGATACATATTAAATTTAATAAGAATGATTAAAAATAATAATTCAAATGATAGAAAAACTTACATATCGACTCCTACTCTCCTCATCTACCCATTGCTCACTACCGTCTGGAAGATCCTTACATCTACCCATCTTGAACATCTCAAGGCGCTCGGGATTACGTTGATGAAGACGATGTTGTTCAAATTATATTAAAAAAAATAAGTAATAAAAAGTTAACAATATAGAAACACTACTAATAAAATGAAAATCTTACGAAGTCATCCTTCAATTGATAATGACTCGTTCGGCCCCGCCTATATGGCATAGACTGATGGGAACGATTTTCCCTATTACGATCAGCAATTTTCTGCAGAAAAAAAATTATTAGTTGTCAAATTTGTATCGAACAAATCAACATAACTTATCAAACTTCATTATTATTTTACCTGTTCATCTGACGTGCTCCATTTCTCGCACATCGTCTGCCAATCAGACGGATCAACACCCACCGGTACGGAAACAATTGCATCCGCCAAAGTCTTTCCCGTATAATACTATGAAATGATTTCAGTTTGACTTCATTATACATGAACATAAGAAAAAATAATACAAAAATAGATTATAAATTAACATAAAAAATTTTCATTTACTCTTTTCTTCAAAACACCGCGCCAACTGCGATGCATTGAGGTCATGTGCATAAGCATCTCCCTATCTGTCTCGGGAGTTCGGTCCCACTGATACATTAACTGCACATTATCGTTAACTTAATTAGTCATACAAAATTGACAAACATATAATTAACTTTAAATATTGTTACCTCGAGATCTCTAAACATTGCAGCTTGTTTCGCTGCAGGAAGAGTAACAAAATTTTTCTGCCATATCTTGCAATGAAGTTTTGCCACAACACCCATGCGGGATACAAAATTGCTTCCCTTCTCACCAACGCCATAACCGCTGATCACCCGCACGTTCCATCGTTGACCCTACTCCAATCTCCCATCGGTGACACCTCTGGTGGGACCCCGACAGCCATGTCCCCGACCCCAAGGCTGCGTAGAAGATGGACCTGTTTAAACATACATGAAAAAGACATTTATGTGAAATTATAAACATAAAAATATCAATTTAATGAACGACTAAAATTAAAATTCATACCTATTGCAAATGAAGATGTGGATACAGATGTAGATGTCTAAGCCGCAGCGGCCTGAGAGGCAACAGGCTGAGAGGCAAGAGCCTGACATGTAGAAAGAGCCTGAGAGGTGGGAAGTTCGGGAATAAGTTGCTGAGAGGCAATGGCCTGAGAGGTTGAACGCTCAGGGATAGACTGCTGAGAGGCAATGCCCTGAGAGGTCGAACGCTCTGGGATAGACTGCTGAGAGGCATTCCGCTTCTTGCGGAGTGTGAAACCACTACCTGAGCCACGAGCGCCGCTACCTGAAGCCATCTGTTCAAATCCTACTGTATTAGATTAGAGTTAGAAGTAAAAATAGATAAAAAATAAACGTCGTTGAAAGTTACCTTCACCTAAACCTCCAAGTATTCGCCTACTCTTATGGTAATTCCTTCACTAATATCCACATCAATGGTTTCTCCCCTAATAGGAATATCAATTAAGTTTTCTTGATAAACTTCTTCAACATATAATGCATCATCTTCAGCTGTTTCACCTTGCATGTTATAAAAATCTCGCAGTTGTGCTCTAACAGGAATGATCCACCCTGCTGTTGTATTATCATTTACATAGAACACTTGTTCTACTTGATTTGCAAGAGCAAATGGCTAATTTGTGTTGAGTTTAAAACGTGTATTCAGACTGACAATTCCATACTTATCGATCTTAAATCTCCTGTCTTTTTTATAAACATCCCACCAATCACATTTAAATAGTACAATATGACTTTCATGATCAAAAGATATTTCGAGGACATCAATCAGACGTCCATAATATCCATCACATCCAGATTCAAGTTCCGCATTCACAATAACTCCAGACAATTGAGTCAATTTAGTATCATCAATATCTTTGATACGAAATCTAAAACATTTTACTATGTAACCCGAATATGAATATGCAAGTCTTGATGGTCTCTGTGACAAAACTTCAATCTCATGAGTACAACGAGGATCATTTGCTTCTTTCAGTTCTTCAACATAACTCTGAAACCATTTCAGAAAGTCTTTCTCCACCACATTTGAAGTTTGCACTTGTTGTTTGTATTCAGAAAAAATTGATCTATTTGTTCAATCTGTTTCAAAATGTATGTATGGGCCAAATCTCTTTCTTCTTCAGATAGTAAACGAGATTCTACTTTTCCTTTGAGAAAACGTCCAGGAGATTTGAAAATCGAACAACTTTCATTATTAGTCTCATTAACAGTTCCATCATAATTCATTTCTCTCCGATTAAATCGAGTGTCAATGTCATCCATATACATCGAACAAAATGACATCGTTTCTTCAACAAGATAACCTTCTGCAATTGAACCTTCTGGACGTGCCTTATTGAGAACATAATCTTTCAATTTTTTCAAAAATCTTTCTACAGGATACATCCACCGATACTGAACAGGACCAACAATTCTTGCTTCATATGCCAAATGGATTATCAGATGAATCATTACGTCAAAAAAAGACGGTGGAAAAATCTGTTCCAACTTACATAATGTCACTACAATATCACTTTCTAATTTGATTAAACGTTCTGGTACAAGAACTTTGGAACATATTTCTTTGAAATACATACTCAACTCTGTAATTGGATCAGTCACATCTTCATGTACAATGCCACGAATTGCCAAAGGCAGCAATACTTGCATGTAGACGTGAGAATCATGACTCTTCAACCCAGTCAGCTTTCGACCCGTAATATCTACACTTTTAGATAAATTAGAGGAATATCCATCTGGGACCTTAATGTTACTTAAGAATTCACACACAAGAGACTGTTGTCTTTTGTTTAGTGTGTACATTGCTACTGGTATCTTGTTCTTGTATTGGGGGTCCTTTGACACATGAAATTCTGGCCGTATTTTCCAGTCTTCTAGGTCCAACCGTGCTTTTAAGTGGTCTTTACTTTTTTCACCACCTAGAAGGTTCAAAGTGCCCAACAAATTATCACATATATTTTTCTCGATGTACATTACGTCTAAATTGTGACGAATCAGAAGACTCGACCAATATGGTAACTCTTTAAATAAAATGCTCCTTTTTTCCATCCTTTCAAGTCTGCAATATCTTTCTTGAACTTTTTTCCGAAATTCAGATAAGGAAGACTCTGTTGTTGATTCCACAGTTCTAAACCTGTCAGAATTCTTGGTCGTCTGCCACATACAACTGTACCATCAAATTTATATTTGTAATTACTTTTCCTCCATCTGTGATGCAATGGCAAAAAACGTCGATGCCCCAAGTAACAAAATTTGCGGCAATTAATTAACCATCTTGAACAAGTTTTATAATTACATGATGGACATGCAAATTTTCCTTTAGTGCTCCATCCAGACAAATTGGCATATGCTGGAAAGTCATTTATTGTCCAAAGAACGGCAGCATGCATCTTGAAATTCTGTTTTTTTACAGCATCATATGTTTCAACACCATTCTCCCATAAGTCTTTTAAATCTTCCACTAGTGGTTGTAAGTACACATCGATGTCATTTCCCAGATCTTTAGGACTAGGAATTAGTAATGACATCATCATAAATATTTGTTTCATGCACATCCACGGTGGCAAATTATAAACAACTGTCATTACAGGCCATATACTATAGTTGCTGCTCATATTTCCGAATGGGTTAAACCCATCACTCGTTAAATCGAGTCTCAAGTTGCGAGCTTCTGCCGCGAAATCTGGATACTTATTATCAAAATGTTTCCATGCCTCAGAATCAGCAGGATGTCGCATCTCTCTGTTTTGTTGAGGAATTTGACCATCAATATGCCATGTCAACCACTTGGCTGTCTTAGCGGACATAAACAACCTTTGCAATCTATCTTTCAATGGAAAATAGCGCAAAAATTTATTAGGTAGTCGTTTGCCAAGTCTCTTGTTCTCATTCTGTAATTGGTTGTTCAAGTCATGCATACTTTTCTTATACCTCGGTGCATCACACTGTGGGCACCGATCTTTATCTTCATTTTCCTTCCAAAATAGTAGACAATCATTCTGACATGCATCTATCTTCTCGTATCCTAACCCCAAATCTTTAATAATCTTCTTTGCTTCATACCATGTTTGAGGTACATTGGCTCTTTCTTGTAATATTTCTCTGATGAATTCAAGAAACATATTCATACATGCCCCCGTCACCTGATTCAGTGTCTTAATATGCAACAACTTTAAAAGAAATGTTAACTTTGAAACCTTCTGGCACCCAGGATACAATGGTATTTCAGCATCCTCCAATAGCTTATAAAAATCTCGCGCTTTGGAATTCGGTTCATGCTCTTCTTTTGCAATAACACTTCCAGCTTCTTGCAAGTCATGCAACATCTCAACTGTACTATAAGCAATAAAAGATTGTTGTCGTTCACTCATCTCTACAGTAGGGATGTTGGTTTGATATCTGAACATATCAGTTAATGGTGCCTCTCCATGACACACCCAATTTGTATAATGCACCCATACTCCGTCTACCTTAAGATGGGTTTCAACATCTATCCGGGTCAACTTTACTCCATTAAGGCAATTCCGACATGGACACTGTATCAATTCATTGTTTTGTCCATGCCTAAAACTTATTCTATCTTCATGAAAAGCAAAGTCCAAAAACTCAGCTACCCCTCTCTCATATCTAGGATCTCCTCGATTATGAACAAACTCCATCCAACTCTTGTCAAGTTCAGCCATTTCTATGTATCCTCTAACCTACATATTAACAAATGTGATCGATTAATAACTTATATATTATCCACGCACGCAAAACACAAACACACACAGTGGCCTCTCCATAAAATTTAGGAGAGGGAAGATTCGAGGCTCAGATAGAAAATGTTTTTAACCCCTAGGGGCTTCCGTATGCTTCAGCGATCCGCACAAAACGGCTACAACTCAGTTGCCCAGCAGGACCATCCAGAGCTGCCGTGCCGTTAGCAGATGGCTTGCAGTGGCCGTAAAGTCAAGTGTATCATCATCGCCTCACACACAATACCAAAGATATACACACAAAGAACCTGTAAAGATAAATGCATCGTCATCATATTCAATTAATTCAAAAGTGCTACTAACAAAAGTTAAATACATAAATAGATATATAAATATATTTATAAATATAGATATATATATTTCTAAAAAAAATTCGGCAGCATCTCCCTTAAAACTTATACATTTTTCACATTTGTACACCTATCTGGTTTCATACAATCTCATAAAAAAATAATATCTGCATTACACATCCACATCCACATACGCATTCACATCCACATCCACATCCACATCCGTACTTGTCAGGAAAGTTACTTGTACACATTTTTAAACAAAATTCGACAGCATCTCCCCTGAAAGTTGTACATTTTTCAAACTTGTACACCTGTCTGATTTCATACAATCTCATAAACAAAGGGTACCTGCATCACATAACATGTCCATCCATGTATATTTGATCATATAATGTTCTTTAATATATGTGCTTCATGATTATTCTTAAAATTTCGGCAGCATCTCTCCACACTTCTCCAATATACCACCATTATTTACTAATTTTAACTTATTCTTAAAAAGTCACTTGTATGAAATACAAGTGACAAAAAGAGCAGTCAAAATTAGCAGGTATATTGGAGAAGAGTGAGAAGATACTGTCGAAAATTTAAGATGATCATGAAACACATATAATAAAGAATATTAGATGATCAAATATCCACAGACTGTCCAACAGGACAATTCAAGACTTTATGATCGATATATGTCATTACTGTCAAAAGACAGTAAAAACATATATCATAACAAAAGTCTTGAACGGACAAAAAAAAAAAAAGGTCAACCACATCCATATATATAACTGCATTTACATATGCACAACCACATCCACATCCACATACACGAACACATACATGTACACATTGACATCATCATCCGTACCTGCAAGAAAACTTATTTGTATCTACATGTAAATATCAAATCACATCCACATTCATACATCTCACATCTACATTCACATATATAGTACAGAGATTATATTCTAATTCGCATGCACATCCACAACTATATATTACCCTTTGGTACTAGGCGGAGGTAAACCTCTACGCACTGGGGTTGCCAGTTTAATATACCAAAGCAGTAATATAGTCTGCCAAAAAAAAATCTATATCTACCAATGATCCAACTTTGCTAGAGTTACTTAAAAAAGATAGTATCATTAAAAACAATATATGAGCTAAACACTTCAAATTTCTACCACATCTACTCTACACCTTTAAAGAATAAAGAATATATGAGCTAAACACACAGGATAGTAAACTAAAAACAATAAAGAATATATGAGCTAGAATGATCACTCTCTTTAGAATTATTTCACGCATATCATGATAAAATAGGAATCGATGAAAAAAAGAATCATTTCACACATGGACATAGAACTAGTATGAAACTAAAGGAGGGTGAAAAACAGACAGCATACGATGCAAACAAGTCTCACAGGTATGAAATGCTGCACAAGGCCATTATAGAACCTTACGAAACACAAAGTTAATTAAGAAAAATTCAATAATCTCTTAGTTGTGAGGGAAGATGGTCAAACAGAATAAGATGGTTGTGTGTTTGAAGACGATGGTGAAATGGAGTTGGAGGGTTGCTCACAATTGATTGATTGGTGTGTTTGATATCCATTGTGTGTTCAGAATAGAAGTCCTACATATTTAACCTAGTTACAAATAAACGTTTGTATACAAATGCAGTCATTTCGACAGTAATTGTATCTGATCCAGCACAAACACAGTGCCAGAGAAACACTCAACCATAAGCAGAAAAAAGGTAGAGATCAAACATGCGTAAAGTGGTTTGGAAGTGATAAGCAAATTGGTAACTAAAGATGTCAGCTTATTTGGGATATGTTATACATGCCAAGCGGTTTATGGATAATTGTAATTAGATAGTTTTGGAGTAATGGTCATTATAATTGGAGCTTTATCCATTAACAGAAACATAATTAATTAACTGTTTGGTAATAAAAGAAAGGAATTTTTATGTGTTATTTACAGGTGCATGGCATTCTCCACAGTATTGCTTCAACTTCTGATCATCCTCTCTCTTCCTCAGGGGTGAAGTAGCGTTTTGCAGCCTGGAGTGCAGGCAGCAGCAGATGAACCAGGATGAGAGGAATGAGAAGTGCTCCCTCACATCTTTGAAGAAGGAGCCTGCGCAGGCGGCCGCGGCCGCGGCCGAAGCCGAGGGTGAAACCGTGGCTGCTGCATGAGAGAGAACAGGAAGGCATGGATCTGAGAGATGCCCCTTATTAGCTGTAGTTACATATTCTCTGATGCACCTGTAATGGACGCGAAGGCATGGATGTGAGATGGGTTTGTGTTTATACATCATCAGGTGTACACCACAACCTGATGCCTGGTGGTGCTTTCCTATCTTCTCCTCTTCCTCCTGCTTTTGTTCCCTCCACCTATTAACAAATGAATGAGAAGAAATTGAAGATCTCTATTCTATTGGCCAGAAATTGTTGGACTGTACAGTTTCTCTTTGGTTGATATTTCATGTGGCTCCTATGCATGTCCCTAAATAATTTTGTTCTCTTCTCCCCCACTCTTTCTTTTGTAGCTTTGGAGAAAAAGTGATCCTCCTGTTTGTAGATCTTGAGGGGGTTTTCAGAGGGGTCTGTCCATCATTTTCCAGTGACTCTTGCTGTTCCTTCTGCTTTGGAACTTGACAAGCCAGTCCACAAGCTGTGGATTGGGGATTCTTTCTCAATGGATGGCAGTAAATATAACATTAAGAAAGAAGGGTAATGAGATACCCAACCATGAAAGGTAGATATAAACTTGTTAACTTTCCTCTCCTTCCAGAAGAGAAACATCTAGTTGTCACGGTGCACTGTAGACTAATCAATGGAGGATGCTGCCATGATGAAGATTGTGGCTGAAAACATCAGAAAATGGTGGGTGATAGCTGCCTTTAGATCAACCAGCTCTCAGGTGGGCCTTAACTCCAACTAAGCGAAGATTAGGACAGCTTCAAAATGTTTGATTGCGTCATATAAATTGACATGGCCAGTGGCCATTAATTGATGGCATCCTAAAACTGCACCAAAAGAAAACAACACTTAGATGCCATAATGATTTCGATTTCTTTTTTTGAAACTGAGGATAAAGTCTATTGATAGTTAACTGCATCCAAAGATACACAATCCCTTACAGAGGCAGGGGGGTTGGAGGGAGAGAAATTTCCCTGATTACATGAAACTGCAAATCTAGCTAGAGCATGGGCAGCCCTATTGGCAGTTCTTGGAATAAATAAAACCTCAATGTTTCTATGAGTTAACAGTTGCCTACAGTCTTGAATGATTGTAGCTATTCTCCAAGGTGCTCTTATCCTGTAGTAGATGGCATCCACCACTGTAAGCGCATCCCCTTCTACTTGAACAGGGCAATTGAACAAGGATGCCCTGGTTAGTCCAGTTTTAAACGCGTTGGCTTCCACCCAAAGAGGGTTTGTATTATCATAACGCTCAATATCACAGTGGATAAACTTCCCCTCATGATCCCTGATAAGGAGGCTAGAGGCTCCAGTCTCCTCCGAGATGGCACCATCAACATTGATCTTGAGGGATCCCAGACAGGGAGGCTGCCAGGTTTGCATACATTTCGGCTGAGTTGAGGGGGGAGAATTCTCAGTGATCGACCAGGTATTATAATCCAAGAGAGCCAGTTGCATGATATTAATTGGATGAGGGCTGACGTTCTCGAAGATCCTTTTACAGCGAGCTTTCCAAATATTCCATAGGATGGCAATGCACATGGTAATATGAGTTCTGTCAAGAGTGTGCTGACTAAGGGTGGGTTGCTCCATTGGATGAGCTTCTGGTGGAGAGTTTGGGTATCCTGGTGTGTATGATATCCAAGAGGGGAGCTCGACCAAGTCAACCGAGCATAATTGCAATGAAAGAGTGCATGATCAGTGGTTTCATCATCATGGAGGCAGATGTTGCAGGTTCTCCCCAACTCAGGGATCCTCTTAGCTATGTGGTGTTGCACTGGGAGGACTTCATTCAGAGCTTTCCACACAAAGATGATAACCCGAGGAGGGATAATTTTTGTAATTTTTGAATCCCAGACCAGCTTCCACACATGAGTTGAGGATGAGGATGAAGGGGGCAGAACCTGAGTGCTCAGAAATCTATAGGCAGATTTTTGAGTGATAATTCCATCTACAGTCCCTTCCCAGATCAGGGTGTCCCCATTGGGAATTGGGGTTTGAGGGAGGGGAATTTGAGTGATCATGTTCACAAGCGCTTGGTTGAATAGACTCTGGAGTTTCTGAACATTCCAAGTGTTATTATAAATTAGTTCAGCCACCCTATCAGGCATAATACCAGAAATCCCTCTGTTTGGGATAAGCTTCATCTTGTAATTGGGGATCCAGGGGTCATTCCAGATGTTGGTGCTGAAGCCATCCTGGATAGATATGTGGGAGCCCATTCTAAGCTTCTCCTGGACAGATATGATAGCATCCCAGGTGTCTGAGCAGTTGCCTTTCCTATTATGCTCCCAAAATGAGCCCTGTTGCAGGTACTTGGCCCTTAGGAGGATTGACCACAGAGAAGAATGGTCTTGGAGGAAGTTCCAGCATAATTTAATGATTGCAGCTTCATTTGCAATGCTCATGTCCTTGATACCCAAGCCACCCTGCATCTTATGTTGGGTAATTTTCTGCCAATTACAAAACCTGATCCTTTTATGGTCCTGATTGGCTTTCCACCAGAAGGCATTCTGAATTTGTGTGATGCCATTCAGAGTGGTCTTAGGTAGGCGTGTGATAGCCATGATATGTGAAGGAATGGCAGCCAAGGTAGAATTTATAAGGACAGTGCGCCCTGCAGGGGAGAGGGTATTGGCCTTCCAAGAGTTTAATCTGTCTCTGATTTTATCTTCCAGGAATTTATAAAGTTTGATTCTGCCCCTACCTGGCCAGATGGGTACCCCCAAGTACAGGTCATCCTTCTTGAGGAGGGGGATGTTCAATTGATTACTGAGGGAGTCCTGGACTTCTCTGGGGATGTTTGAGCTAAAAACAAGGCCAGATTTCCTTTTATTGATCATTTGACCTGACCAAGAAGAATAAATGTTTAGGCAATTGAGGAACTTGTGTAACTCTGAAACCTCTGCCTCTCCAAAGAGGAAGATATCATCAGCAAACATGACATGGGACATGGTAGGAGCACAGCTGTTAACTTTCATACCTTTGATGCTACCATCCCTCAGTTGTTGATTCAGGAAGTCTGTGAGCACTTCAGCTGAGAGAATATAGAGGTAGGGGGAAAGTGGGCAGCCCTGTCTTTGACCTCTGGTAGGATGGATACATCCCACATGTTCCCCATTAATTGAGAGAGTATAGGATACTGTCCCGATGCATTGCATAATTAATCTGATGACCTTATCCGAGAATCCATACCTGTGAAGCACTGAATTGATGAATTGCCATTCCATACTGTCATAAGCCTTCTGAATATCCACCTTAAGCCCGAAGAAACCCTTTCTACCTTTCTTGCAGTGCATGGAGTGCATTAGTTCTTTGACCATAATGATGGGGCTAGTGGTTTGCCTCCCAGGGACAAAGGCCCCCTGGGTTTCAGAGATAAGGGAGGGGAGGAGAGGTTTAATTCTACCAGCAATGAGTTTGGCAATGATTCTATATATGGTATTGGCCAAGCTGATTGGCCTATAGTCCTGGGGGGAGGAAGAGGGGAGTTTCTTGGGAATAAGAGATACGAGAGTGTGGTTTAGACCCAAGGGGAGATTTCCAGATTTGAAAAAGGATTGAATAAGCTTAATGGTTTGATTTCTGATGGTGGGCCAAAAACTTTGGAGGAAAATGGGGGGGAGTCCATCCGGGCCAGGGGCTTTCCTAGGCGCCATAGACATAACAAGATGATCAATTTCCTCCGGGGTGGGGATGGCTGAGATGGAATTGTTGAGATCCTCAGGGATTTTTGTCTTGGAGTGGAGGATGTTTGAGGGGAGGGGGGTGGTCGGTTGAGAAGTAAAAAGCTTAGTAAAATAATTTAGAAAGATGGATTTGATGTGTTGAGGGTTCCCTGTCCAATTGCCATCAGCCAGCTTTATCCAATCAATCTTGTTGATTCTCCTCCTGTTCAGGACACTAATGTGGTGGAATCTGGTATTACGATCCCCCTGGAGGAACCAGTGTTTTTTTGCTCTTTGCTTCCAGTATTCCTCATTTTGGGCAAGTAGGAGTTCATATCGAGAGGTAAGAGTTTTTTCTTTCTGAATGCTTTCATCTGTTGGAGGGGCTTTGTTGAGCTGAAGGAGTTCTTCTGCTACCTTCTCCATCTCCCTTTTTGGATTAGGAAAGTATTTCCTTTTCCAGTGAGTAATGTCTCGGTGAATCTTCTCAATCTTCCTCCTGTAATCCGTCAGGAGGTGCGGACCAACATTCCAAGAGAGCTTAATGGTGTTGTGGATTCCTGGGTTAGCCAACCACATAGATTCAAATTTGAAATGGTGCTTCCTCCTTTTACTTGAATTTTGGGATCTGATTAAAATGGGGTTGTGATCACTACCAACACAAGGAAGATGAAAAACTGAAGCTCTGGGATGGTTTGTCCTCCAATCAGCATTGCATAAAGCTCTGTCTAACCTTTCTCGAATATTATACTTTGCAGATCTGTGATTTGACCAGGTGTAGGCAGGACCTTCAAAACCCAGATCAAGGAGAGCAGAGTGGTAAACAAACTCTTTGAAGTCAGAGTAGTGGGCCTGGTTTGGGGGGCGCCCTCCTTGCTTCTCATATTGATTCAGTATTGAATTCATATCTCCCATAAGAAGGATGGGTCCTTGACTGTTCTGAATGAAGGCAGCAATATCATCCCACATGTCTTTTCTGGCTTTTGATTGAGTTGGGGCATAAATGCAAATAAGGGTCCAAGGCAATCTAGTATCCGCAATGTGAGCAGCAATCCAATTAGCTGATGAGTGAGTGATGGTTAGGGGTATATCATTCTGCCACCAAAGCCACAAGCCTCCATCACGACCAACAGGTGAAACAAAATGGTAGTTTGTGATGTTCCTCTTGTTAAAATAATCCAGAGTATACTTAGTGGGAGCTTTCGTCTCAGAGAGAAAAGTGATATCCGGTCTAGTAGCGTGGATCAGTTGAGATAGGTAAAGAACTGCCGGTGATCCACAAATTCCACGGCAGTTCCAGGGGAGTAGGTTCATTTTGAACTGGGCGGCCTTTTAAGGTCAGCCGCAAAGACCATTTGGATTTCAGGGTTATGTAGGGGGGGGGAGGGAATTTGAGTGTGATTGTCATCAAAGTGGAGCTTACTTGGGTGCAGTTTTTTTGGTTTTTTCAGGATTTTGGATTGAGGAGTATGGAGGCTAATGTGGAGGTGGGGGGAGGGGTCAAAGAGTGGTTTGCTGTCAGGGATTTTATGTAGGTGTTTTGGTTTTTTGATTGGAGTGACTGAGGCAGGGTTATCTGAGGCGATTTTCCTTTTATGACTGGTAGATAGCTTAGGCAGGTGTTGGGGGGAGTTGTTGAGGAATTTAACTTCTACTGGGTAAAGACCTGGAGTATGGGGGGGAGTATGGGGTGAGGAGGCAGTTGCATGGTTGTTTGCAGTGGAGAGAGGTGCGGCAGGGGGATGAGTATGGGGAGGATCAGAGGGTAGGGGGGGACTAGGTATTAAAGGACTGGTATGAGCTATCTGACAGACTTTAGTGGAGGTAAGGTGCTGATTGTCGGTAAGCTCTTCCATATCCGAATCCCCAGAATTCGGTGTACTAGTAGATTGCTTGGCATTCTCCTTCTGACACTGCGCTTGTATTTCCTGAGTGCTGTCCAATTTCCTCATTTCAGGTACTGTCATCAGGGGGGACATGCTGCTATTACCCTTGCTGTCACTAGCTGTTAGAGGAAGATGAGTGTATGACCCAAGATCTATGGCCCCTTCATCTCTAATCGGTTCCTTGATAGCTTGAGTAAAGGGTACTGGTTCCCTAATTGGGGAATAGGTATTAGCTCTCAGCCAATCTCCAAAGTTGCATACCAGCAGATTTGCCATTCTTTCCTTCAGTAATGGAGAGTAATTTTCCTGTATCTGTTTTCTAGCCTTGTCTAAGGATATGCAGGAATCCACAGCATGGCCTAAAATTCCACAGAACTTGCAAAATCTCGGGAGCCTCTCATATGCAATATCAATGTTCCTCATAGACTTATCAGAGACTCTTATAGACAAAGATTGTTTCAAAGGTAGTGTAATGTCAAACCTGATTTTAACCCTTGCATAGCTACTCTAGGTCTCCACCACTCGAGGATCCAGAGGAAAAGGGGTTCCCACCTGATTTGCCAGTTTGAGAATAATGTTGGGGGTGAGGAATTCTTCTGGGAGATCATGAAACCTGACCTAGAAATCTGCTTCTGTTAGTTGATATTCAGAAGGGGCCGTGTGGGGTTTTCCTCTTTCAACCAATATCAAATCTTTGTTGAAGAACCAAGACGTTCTATTGCAAATATTCTCCAAATCTTGGTCATCTGCTAGGCGAAGCATAAAAGTGTTATTTGGGTAGTCCAGAAAGTGCCATGAGCCCTTGGGATTCCACAGTTTCCCAATCCATTCTCGTAGGCCGGCTGGTCGAATCTTCTGAGTTGAGATAACTTTGAGGACCAGATAATGCTTCCATCTGTTCTGTTCTTCCTCAGCTGGGATTATATTTAGCATTTCGGTTTGCGGCCCTCCCTCCATCAGTCTCTGGAATCTTTGAAGGATATCTTCTTCCCCTTCCTCCAGGTTGAAGCCCGCTGGACTGGCTTGATCCATCCCCAGGGACAAACCGGAAACTGGATATTGCAGCTGATGGCACTGGGAAACGGGAGGGGGATTTGGGTATGGAGGAGGAGCCCAGGGAGAGGGGATCGAGACTCCAAAATGGGGGGATGAGAGAACAGCTCACAGTAAACAACCGGCAGAAAGAGGAAATTTGAAAAGCCGTTAGAAGGGAGAGAGACTAACGGGAGGGTCGTTAGAAAAACGACAAAAGGTGAACAGTGAGAGATTGGGGAAGATGTAGGGGGAGGGAACAGGGGAGGTAAGAGAAGATGCTAACCTGGATCATCGGCGGATACTCCGGCCACCCCGATTCAGAGGGAGTGAGGGCAAAAGCACGCACACCAGGTTACCAATAGACGAGCAGGTCCCACCGGGCGGACAGAGGAGCGGAGGAGATAGAGGGAGGGGAAACAGGGGGGAGAGAAAACACCAAGAGGAAAAGATCCTGGGGACGACCCAGAGGGAACCAAGGCAGAGCTGGGCACGACCTCTCTCACAGGGAGCCGGGGAGAGAGCAAGGAGGGGAAGGGGGAGGCCAGCAACCGGAGCTGCTGAGGTTTCCTGGGGGAGCCCCAGTATTGGTCATTTCCCTTTGTGTATAATGATGATTTCGATTTCGGTCTCCTAAAAAGTGATGTGCATAAATGTAAATTTTTCCCTTTTTTTTCTGTATGTGGAGACTGTCATGTGAATGATCTGCTGATTAAGATTAGATCAAGAAGTTCCTAGATCTTGTGTGTTCTTGGAGCACACAAGTTGAGGTGGGAAAGGAGAGTCGTCTGCTTGCGTAAGGTGGAGCCTCACAACCCTTAAGGTGGAGTCTCACAACCCTTGAAAGCACAGATGGGTTCTGTTTGGAGCGTATAGGGTTTTTCCTAGTGGTGTGGGGCTCATGATATGACGCACAGAAGGCAACCACGTCTCTTCTTTACCATCCTGGTCACCTTGTATTCATTTTGGTGTACTTTGGTGTATAGATTTAACCCCATGTTGGATAAAACCTGATTAAATATCTGTGTTTAAGTGATTTTTAATGGATTTTATGAAGTATTCTCACATGGTCTTTTCCTGCTTAATGCAGTGAAGGCCTTCCCCAAGGATGACCCAAGCAAGGCACCCAAGCTCACTGCCTTCCCTGAGTATAAGGCAGGAATGACTCACATAGTGAGAGAAGTGGACAAACTCGGATCCAGTAAGTGTTGTTTTGCATATTTTAGGTTGACTATTTGACTTCCTCAATGCCATCCCATTGTATTATTGACATTGTTTTCTCTAGTTGTCATTATTTGAATTTAATCTGGCTTCATATTTTCCTGACTGTTTCTGGTTGCCTTATTTTTCATCGTTGCTTGAGGAGCTGAGGTACAGATTCCGGTGCATTTGTAGGATTACATGTCTAGAATAGCCCAAGCAAGTCTTAGAGACACCCTTCTAATAAGGTGTAAAATTGATCAAAAGTAGTGTACAATGGATGACATTGTGCCAGCCCAAATACAACTAAAGTTTTTAAGCATCATCATCTCCATAATCCTTGTTTCATCAATCTGGTTTGGCTAGATCATATATACGAACGATACAAGGATTTGACAATCTAGGACTACCTGTATATTTGACATCAACTGCCTACAACATAGTGCTAACTGTATTGACAAAGAAAGTTGAAATAGGAGAGGGTCTACTAAAAGGCCCACGGGTTCGACTAGATTATATATATCTACAATATTTGTTCTTGAGAAATACTTGCTGCACCGGCACTGCTAAGAGGTCAATGTGGATTAAATCCACACTACAAGAGAATTGACAACTAGCGACGGCTTCGAAGTCGTCTCAAAAAGTCACAATCCGTCGCAAAAACCTATTTGCGACGACTATTAACCGTCGCATAAGTCGTCTCAAAAAACTCCGTCTCAAAAAGTCTGCGACGGTTACAACCGTCGCAAAAAGTCTCTTTTGAGACGGCTATTTGAATTGTCTCAAGTAATGATTATTTGGGACGGATATTTAACTTATCCCAAAAATAATATTTGGGACGGCGATGAATCTTGTCCCAAAAACTTAATTGCGACGAATACAACCATCCCAAAAGGCGTGTCTCGATAATTTATTATAAATATATTTTTTGTTTTTGCGACGGATATAATTGTCTCAAAAACTATTTACATATTTGAGACAACTAGTCAATCGTTCCAAAAATAAAATTTAAATTATTTTTGAGATAACTATGACTCGTCTCAAATAGTCGTGTTTATCATTTGAGACGATTGTTGATCGTCCCAAAAACGTTTGAGACAGACTTTTTAAGATGAGTGACATCCGTCCCAAAAACATTTCATATGATTATTAGAGACGACTATCAGCCGTCTCAAAAAGTCTTAATAAAAATGATTATTAGAGACGACTATCAGCCGTCTCAAAAAGTCTTAATAAAAATATATTTAATATTTTATTATAATATTTTACAATATGTTTCACAACTTTGTAACCTGTATAAAAATTTATTTGCCATAAAAATAACAGTACATAATATACACACACCAATAATAATCATCTATTTCGATATAAACATTCAAACCTAGTTAGCATAAGAATAACACCGTATAACATAAACATATCACTAATCATCATCGATTTAATTACCGTCATAAAAATTCAAATGTCTATCAAACAACTTAAAAGTCATCACAAATTACCTTAACATCATCCCAAATAACAGTCACAATGAAATAAGTTAATACAATCTTCTGATCAAATAAAAGACAATTACAAGTCATCAGAAATCAGTTTGAACATCATCCCAAGCCTCCTCATCTTCCTCCTCCTCATCCTCCTCCTCCTCATCCTCCTCCTCATTCCCCTCCTCTAGATTCTCCTCGATGGGTGGAAGTTGAGCAACAAGTATCGCTTGGAGTCGGCGCTCCATCGCCTCCATATGTTGTTGTTGCATCTTTAATTGTGCTTGTAAGTTTGCTTGTGCTTGTTCTTGTGCTTGTTCTCGTGCAGCCGCCTGCTCCCGTTGCTCCACAATAACAGCTTTCAATTCATCAATTTGAGTCTCAAGTTGCTGCAAAGTTGCCCCACTGCTGCTCTCTCCATGCGAAGACTTATACCATGTTGTCAATGTTTGGCCTCGTCCTCCACATCGAATACGACCCGGTCGATCGCGTCCCATAACTCTAACGAAAGCCTCATCTGGTGTGAGTGGAGGACCAGTAGCATCACTACTATCTGAAGGAGGATCTATCAACTGGGTCATCTTTTCCTATATCATGTAAAATATTATGTTAAAAATAACAACTATAATAAATAAATGTAAATTTGAAATAAATTTACAGATTTCTTACCATATTCTCCTTACTTTGATCATCAACCCACAATTCAGTCCCATCACTCTGTTTCCTACAACGAGTCATGTGAAATACTTCTGGACGTGTAGGACTACGACCTTCATTCTTCTTCTGTTTAAAAATTTCAAAATAAATAAATGTTATCAATTGAATTGTGATGATGATACTAACCATAAATTTATAACAACAATCAGATAATATTACTTACGAATGTATAATGTAGCTGATTTATACTTGTTCGTCCTTTCCTATAAGTATAGATAAGATGAGAACGATTCTTTTTATTATTCCTACCAATGTCCTACAATCATTGAATAAAGTCAGTTACAAACAATTTTATAATAATTATATAATATAAAATGATAAATAATATTTCAACTCAATAATTATTTACCTTATCTTCCTCTGTAATCCAAAGCTCACACATCCTTCGCCACTCAGCAGCATCTATTTCTGGAGGAACATTTTTAATTGCTTCCTCGAAACTCAAATTTTCAAAGTACTGTTACAAAAAAATGAAATATACACAAAGAGTCAAATAATAAAAAAATAATACTTTAAATAAAAATATAAATACAATCACCTTCTGTTTAAGATTCCAACGACGCTTGCGATGTTGATCGCCAATTTTTCTCAGAATTTGATTATCTATCTCTTCACTCCGCGAAAATGTGAAATATTGCTGCATATTATAAGACAATTACCAATGTTAAGAAACACCATAAATAATGCTCAATTACAAAAAACAAGTTTTAAGAATATATTACCATTAAATCTCTAAAGATTGCATCCTTGATTTCTGAAGATAACTTTCTAAAATCCTTTTGCCATATTCTGCAATGCAATTTACCCAAAATTCCTAAGTAACTTGTGAAAGAATGACCATTAGGACCTACACCCCCTCCACTCATGATTTCTACATCAATAGTCTTTCCATCATCTAAATTCACAAGATATTTTGCTTTAGCTGGACCCCTGCCTCGTTTAACTGTAACAAATTCAAAAGAAATTGTTAAATCGGATAAAGATATAATGTTGACAATTAAATATTATTAAACTATGATACCTCTAACACACGAAGACGAAGTTCCCGGAGTCTGAGAAGTGTGTGTTTGCTCAGTAGATGGGCGGGATCCCTGAGAAGAAGTGTCAACTGTAGGTGATAATTGTGACCTCTGACCTCCAGAAATTACTCTGCGACGACGTCCTCGACCTTGACTAGGCATCTAATCAATTAAAAAATATTGAATAAGTAGATATTTTTTTAAAATAAAAAATTTACTAAAATTCACACTAAAACTTCAAAACTTACAAGCTTCTTTGTCATCAATGTTGCACATATTTATATTTCATCAACTTCGATATATTCTTGTCCTCTAAGGCCATTTATATTAACATCTACATCATTTGTATTTAAAACGATAGGAACATCCACCAATGATTCTTGATAAACCTCTGCATCATTATCAACTACTTCTTTTGACATATCATAGAAATCTCTTGGTGGTGACTTAACAGCTATTTCCCAACCTGTTGCAGTATTGTCAGGAACATAAAATACTTGCTCTACTTGACAAGCGAGTGCAAATGGTTCTTTTGTAGGAAGTCTTTTATGTGTGTTAAGACTGATAAAACCATATTCGTCGAATTTGAATCCTCTTCCCTCATTATATACATCATACCAATCACATTGAAATAGTATGACCTGTTGTCGAATACCAAAACATATTTTCACCACATCAATCAATTTTCCATAATAACCATCACAGCCTGAGTCAAGTTCTGAAGCCACAATGACACCACAGAGTTGAGTTGTCTTTGTATCATCGATCTCCTTTTTACGAAATCTGAAACCATTTACAATATAGCCTGGATATGAGAATGCTATTCTTGATGGACCTCTTGACAATGCTTCAATTTCTAGAGTACAACGAGGATCATTTGATTTTTTTAGGTCATTGACATGTTGTCTAAACCACTTTAAAAAATTTCTCTCCACATCTTGACCATTCTCAAGTCTTTGTTCATGCTCTAAACGAAACTGATCAACATCCTCAACTTGATTCAGTACATATAAATGTGCTAAATCTCTTTCTTCCTCTGTCAACCTACGTTGTTTTCTAGCACCTTGCAATGGTCGGCCAGATTTAATGAAGATAGTTAATTGTCCTTCTTGAGTATCATGCGGACCACCATCATAATTTCTATCATGTCGATTAAAGTTTGTATCTATTCCTTGCATATACATCGAACAGAATGTGAGACACTCCTCTATGAGGTATCCTTCTGCAATTGAACCTTCTGGACGTGCTTTATTCTTTACATAGTTTTTTAATTTCCTCATATACCTTTCTATAGGATACATCCATCGATATTGTACTGGACCAGCAATTCGTGCCTCGTATGCCAGATGAATGGTTAAGTGAACCATAATATCAAAAAAAGAAGGTGGAAAGATTTGCTCTAATTTACATAAGGTCACTACAATATCCTTTTCCAACCTTATTAGAGTTTCTACATTCAGAACTTTAGAACATACGACTTTGAAATATTGACTCAATTCAATAATCGGGCCGACCACATCTTTGTGAACAAGTCCACGAATTGCCAAAGGAAGTAACACTTGGATAAGAACATGACAATCATGACTTTTTAATCCTGTTATCTTTCGCTGCTCCACACATCCTGAAATATTAGAACAATATCCATCTGGAACTCTAATGCTCTTTATATAAGAACATATAGCCTCTTTCTTAGCATTAGTCATTGAATAAAGAGCTGATGGAAACTTGGACTTATCCTTCGGTGCATACAACTCTGGACGTATCTGCATATCCTCTAAGTCCCATCGAGAATTCCAATTGTCTTTTGGATTTGCAGAAATATTTAGCATGTCAAGGACGTTATCACATACATTCTTCTCGGTATGCATTACATCCAAATTATGACGAATAAGAAGAGAAGCCCAATATGGCAATTCTTTAAAAAAGATGCTTCTCTTCTTCCATCTACCAACACCCAATTCCTTTTTAAAAAGCTTGCCAAATTTTGTCTCATGAATGTTTTGTTGTTGCCTCCAAATTTCATAACCTGTCAAAAGTCTTGGTTTTGCTGAAGATACAGATTTACCATCAAACTTGTGTATATATTCATGTCGTCTCCACCTATGTTGTATTGGTAAAAAGCAACGATGACCCAAGTAACAGTGCTTTCTACTGTGGTGTAAAAATTCAGATCTGGTCATATCATTACATGTAGGACAAGCAAGTTTTCCTCTGGTACTCCATCCTGATAAATTGGCATAAGCTGGAAAGTCATTAAGAGTCCAAAGCAATGCAGCACGCATTGAAAAATTTTGTTTCTTTGAAACATCATAAGTCTCTAATCCATTATTCCATAAGTCCTTTAACTCTTCTATTAAAGGTTGTAAGTAGACATCAATGTCATTTCCTGGATCATTAGGACCGGGGATTAATAGTGATAACATCGTGTACATGGGCTTCATACACATCCAAGGAGGTAGATTATATACAACTAACACCACTGGCCATATACTGTATGACTTAGCCATATTTGAAAATGGATTAAATCCATCACTAGCAAGACCCAATCTAACATTACGTATCTCTACAGCAAAATTTGGATGTAACCGATCAAACTCCTTCCATGCAGGAGAGTCAGAAGGATGACGCAATTCATTACTTATTTCGAACCTTGTACGTTCATCATGCCACCTCATCCACTGAGCGGTCTTAGAAGACATAAAAAGACGTTGTAGCCTATCCTTCAACGGAAAATAATGTAGCACTTTATTTCCTATTTTTTTTTTTCTTATCTGTTGTGCGTCACTCTTGTATCTTGGAGCACTACATTTTGGACAATGATCCTTATCCTTATTCTCTTTCCAAAATAATATGCAATCATTCTTACATGCGTGGATCTTTTGATGGCTTAACCCCAATGCAGTAATAGTCTTCTTCGCCTCATACCAATTCTTAGGTATAAAGGCATCATTTGGTAATACCTCTTTAAAAAGGTCAAGTAACATGTCCATACACTGAATTGTTACACCGTTCATAGTTTTTATGTGTAACAATTTCAATAAAAATGACAATCTGGACACATTCTTGCAATTACTGTAAAGAGGTGTTTCTGCATCAATCAACAACTTGTAGAAATTTTGTGCAGCTATATTAGGCTCTTGTTCTTCTTCCACATTAATAGGCAAAACTCCTTGCAAATCATCTAACATGTCCATCATTGAATCAACCACTACTTCATCTTGTGTCTCAGTTATATGCATCGAAGAAGCATTCACTTTAATTTGCTCCTCACCGTGTGACAACCAAATTTTGTAACGTAACCATATTCCATCACAAATAAGATGAACCCATACTTCCTCTCTTGTTAACTTCTTAGTATTAATACATCTCTTACATGGACATTGAATTAATTCATGATTTTCTCCATGCCTAAATGTCCGTCTATCATCATGAAAAGCCCAGTCCAAGAACTCAGAAACTCCCTGCTTATATCTAACATCAGTTCTATCACAAATATCCATCCAACTCTTATCCAATCCAGCCATCTTTACCTAATGAAAAAAAAAACACTTGCACGTCTCAGTAAAAATTTATGCAACATATCCCATGTTTATGTGTCTATAGCACATATACATACCTGAAATTTCAACACTAATTTCAACACGAAATATATGAAATGACATACATCAAAAACATAATAATATATAAATGAGCCACCACCCAGGCTCACTGGATCACAATGATTTAACATTAAATCAAAGACATAAAAATATATAAATGAGCCACCACCCAGGCTCGCTGGATCACTGATTTACAAATATTTAATATTAAAGTATAAACATAATAATATAAAAATGAGCCACCACCCAGGCTCACTGGATCAAAAAATTGAAGAGAATCTTGTGGATTTCATACCTTGAATTAACTACTTTATAAGGAAGAAATCCTTTGCAGTCTTCAGATGCCAATAATCTAAAACTGAAGAAGAAGGCAGGCACATCACTCAATTCATTATAGAAAGTACATATGATATTGACAATTTCAAAAAGAATCACCAAGATATACTTAAGCACATAGACCAAGTCAAAAAATAGCCAAACAGAATCACCAAGATTTAACATTCTTCTTCAAATCTAACCCTTAATCAAACCCATTAAAAGAATGCACCGATAACATCATCATCATCATAAACAGATAAACAATAACAAGAAGCTTAGCTACCTAGATTAATGGTTGGTTTGTATTTTCTTATACTAGTATGGCAGCAGTGCCATAAAGAAAGATTCAAACTTATCCCAAAATCGGCAATAAAGGATTTCAAGGGTATACTGTCTTCAAATGGAGGCAAACCCCACTTTTCAGGTTTTAGATCTAACAGAGAATTGATGACCTCATCAGCTGAACACTAAGCTGGAATCATTGGTGGATGCTGATTTTATTTTTAACATGGTGATAGATTAAATTTGGTGCAAGTTACCTCAAACAGATAGGAACAACACAAATCACAAAAAAGGTGTCTTTAAAATTCAAACGTGGTGATGCAATGCTTTGAGCACAAAGTTAGAAGCAAGACATAGCATGACTAGGAGTTGAGGGCTGCACAAAGGCACAACACCAAGAAGTAGGTTGACTAAGACCTATTGACACCTTATTTATGGTTGACAACTACTCTTAGAATTCTTTTAGGCAGTAACATTGAACTTATCAATGATTCTGTCCATAGATTCTTACTCTCTTTCAGACCTTCTCATTTTTATTGTTCATTTTATCATATTACCTGTTGGTAAATTAATGCAAATCTAGTAAGTGCCCATGTGTGCACAAATTTGCCAAAGTCCAGGTTATCTCCACTTCAAAAAAAAAATACAGGTTATGTCTTTAGCTATTCCATACACAGTCTCCTTAAATTGCTTGACATTCACATCCGAATAGGTCCATATTTGATCATCTCCATCCCCTCTCATATAACCATATTAGACATGTGATCTAGCACCACAGAAATTGACACTACAAAAGACTCTTTTCACAATAGGTGAACAAGAAATTTTATGACATCAGCTAGGCCTTTAATTTCCAGCTAATCTTCAGCACATCAACCACAGCAAAATATATGGCCAGGTCCACGAACTCATAAATTACAAAGCAACATAGTAACTTAGTAAAGACATCAAAGAACCAAAGATGGAGGGGAAGCCCCTTCAATCAGCACAAAACAAGGGGCCCAGGTTAAACAATCAGAAATTTTCTTCCTTCAGACAATGCCACTACAAGAATTATGTCCATTGGCATTTCCTCAAAATCAAAAGTGATAAACATCGAGCAAGGAATAATGAGAAGGGGAGTTCTTGGTTATCATTTGATCCTATCAATTTACATTTCCTGATCTTTTTTGTTTGGTTCCACTGAGATCTCTTCATTCGATGCCTCAGTCTATTACACAATGTACAAACCATAAACCATGCAGTTTTGACGTATTAACCTCAATTTGGAAGCTCCACAGACCTCAATCACATTTGTCTTCTCCTTTTCTGTCAATGTAGTGCTTGATTTTTGGTTTTATCATTTTCCAGTAAAAAAAAGCTAGTTAAGAAAAGACGAATTTAATGAAATTGTTCTTTGGATCCCCATATGCTGAGCACAAGGGCAAATCTTACTTGCGCGTCAGTTTCCAAGACATCTAATCCTTGAACAGCATATATATCTCTAACACACGCACCACTGTCAAGCAGCCACATTATTTTTCATCTTACGATAGCATGAAATCCAATAGGCCTAAAAGGCTAAAAGTTTTGCACGAACCCAACCTAGAAAACCACTGCACCAACCCTACATGCAAAACGCATCAAAAAAGCACATCCATGGAAAAATGAGGGGAACCCACAGTTAGATTACCAAACAACATCAAATAGTTCTCCCCATCTACACAGCAGCAGAGCACATCTACAAGCTCGAGGACTACACATGGGACCAAGTTCTGCATAACAAAAGGGACCACCCCACCCTACCCGCAGCAACACTGAATCTATTTTATCAAGGGTATAAAACAGATCTGACAGAAGAAAATTAAGCCATCAGTGAATGAAATTCTTCCAACTGTGTTCTAACCTGTCGGCAGGGAGCAACAGGTGAATGGGGCCCGAGATGGTCTGAGCAGCAGCCCGAGCAGCAGGTGAAAGGGGCCCGAGCAGCAGATGAAGGGGGCCCGAGCAGCAGATGAAGGGGGCCCGAGCAAGACCGAGCAACCCTAACCGACCAGCAGCTCCTGTCCGCGAGCAGGTCCCAGCAAGTCCGCGAGCAGGTCCCAGCAGCAGCTCCTGTGGAGCCGTAGGTGGGAGCAACAGCCGTAGAGGAGGGGCCCCGAGCAGTAGGTGAAAGAGAAATAGGGAGGGGGCCCAAGCAAGGAAAAAAATGGTCGGCAGGGAAGGAGACCGTGAGATCGCCAACAACAAGGGAAGGCGGGCGTGGCGAGGTGGTCACCGGCAGCTCGGGCACTAGGGAAGAGGAGTAGCCGCAGCAGCCAGGAGAAGAGAAATAGGGAGGAGCAGCCAGGGGGCTCGGGCATTAGGGAAGAGGAGCAACTGCGGCAGCCACGAGAACCCTAGGGAGGATGTTTACACAGTTGGATCATCAAAGATCCAATGGACCAAGAGGTCTTTAAACCAAAAGACCAATATAATCCTTCTTTGCCTAATAATTTTAGGGATGTCAACGAAAATCTGATTATCTGATTTTTCGATCTGTTAGGGAAAAAAAAAATCTATTTTCGATAAAAAATATCCGTCCGATAGTTATCAGAATCGTAATCGGATATTTCCGATAAGCCATCAAAATCAGAAAAAGAAACTCCTTTTTTCGTATTCGCTTTTCGATTTTAATTGTTATTAAATTTATTATTAAGAATAATATTAACCTTAAGATTATTTTAATCTTAGTAATCATTATCTAATATAATTAATCATTACCTAATATACTAAGACGTATTTGTTACATTTAGATTTCATTATCTACTAATTTTATACTTGTGCTAGGGACTTTTAAGGTATTCAGATTAATCGAGTTAGTTCGATTTATGGACTGAGGAAACAAAGTCCAACCAATTTTTTTTATTCGGTTCAAATTCAAATCAACTCGATTTTTTTGAAGATTCAACTCAAACCGAACCGACCCATGCTTTTTTTTTTGCACTAATGTTCAATTTTTTTTTTCCACTAATGTTCAACAAATCCCCTCACTTTTCTAATAAAAAGAAAAACATCACAACTTTATTCATGAAAAAATGCTCAATAAATGTTCAATTTACCATGTAATTCTTATTAAGTTAGTCTATCCATGAACATACTTAGTAGGATATTTAATATGTTCAAGAGTTTTTTATCAAATAACTAGGAGTAGAGACAAGTTAGTGTTCACATGGTTTGGCCTGAGTTTATAAATTAGTTTTAAAAGATTTTAGATTAAATTGGTCATGGACTTGTTGAACTCTTGATCTACTTGATACTCGATTTAAGCTCATTCAATATCTAAACAAGCTACGGTTAAAGCAACCATCATAGGACTTAGTTCGAACTCAAACTCGATTAAAATTGGTCGAAGCAAGATTATACCTAGCAAAACTCAATTTATTTGCATCCATAGTGCTAGCCTTTCAAAATAAAAAATAACATAAGGGTTCTATTTAAGTTACTTATATATATTTATATTTTTAAATATATAAAGTAGCTTTTTTAACTATACTTTTAATGATTTTAATCTATCTAAATCCTTGACTCTAGAAAAAAAAAACTCTATATCTTGCATGAAGAGAGAGAGAGATGGTAAGACACATATGCAGAGACACACATATGCATATATGTACATAGACACACACACCGATACCCACTCTTTCTCACATTATTTTTTTAATATTTATATTGTTCATAAATATGTACTATTTTTAGTTTTGTATGCGTGTACAAATTATATATAAATATATATACATGATAATTTAATTATATATATTAGTATTTTTATTGTTACCACTATAGTTGTAAATTTTAAAATATATTCTTCAGATTCATTATGAAAGTAACTTTATATAAAGATAATGTTATAAAAACATATCATTCAATCATTATGAAAATTATTGTGCATAAAAAATAATTTTCTAAAAAAATATATCATTCAGCAATCAATATTATTTATTAAATAGTATTATTATTTACAATGATTTAATTTTATATCATCATTATATTCGTATGCTAATTATGTTAGGTTTTAATATATAGTTATTTAGGACGGTCGATCAAGTTGTCACAAAATGTCTTCCTTTGTTTGTCGCAAAAGACAAAGAATTGTCCCAAACAAATTTGACATTTTGAGACGGCTTAATTGTTCGTCGTTAATTATTTTTTATAATTAAAAAATAATTTTGGTCAACTTTTTACGACGAGTATTGTAATTGTCACTAAAGAATTACATATGTTTGTCCTAAAAAAATTGTGGCTGTCCCAAAAAGTTATACTTATTGAGACAAACATCGTAGCCGTCTCAATAAAGTGCATCCGATGAATAATTTGCGACCAATAGTGTTATCCGTCCCAAATAGCATACTATTTGGGACGGGTATGATTTGATTGTCGCAAAAGGCGACTATTTGAGACGGATGTAGTCAATTGTCGCAAATAATTTTTTTTTTAGACGAATATTTGACTTTGTCCCAAATGATATTATTTGGGACGACTTTAGGTAGCCGTCGCTAGTATTCTGTCCCAAAAAACATCATTTCTTGTAGTGCCACCTGACTTGCAAACCTATCAACAGGGGCTGATTTGTTGCCTTCAAGTCCTAATACCCGGAAGCAAGTTGTCCACTCCACACCCCTTTTAATGTACTTTCGATAATTAGTCTTTGTTCTCTTATTAATTAATATATAGAACGTTATGATAGTTATACCCCTTTTGTTTGTTTTCCCTTTTTTTAACAGACAAAAATTCTGCCAATAGAGTTAAAAACAGCGCGGTTTGAGTTCAAATGACACAAATGTTCGGCGAATCGATTATTTTATTTTTTTTCATTTATAAAGAATTAGAGCTTTGGTTTTCCGAATTAAGTTGATCTTCGGATATACTTCGTGTATGAAAATGCTAATAGTACATGTATTACCTTTTGTCGTGTTTTTGTGACGTTTATCTTTGTCCACTTACAGGATTAGTCCATTTTTCTCTCCTGATTGAGGTCACTGATGCAGTATGCACTGGTCTTTAAAATATCTCATTTGAAAGAAGAATAATTTATCTTTTGTTTTTTTTCCTCATCTAGCTCAATCATACATCATAACACACCAGGAACTCATGTCTGACACCTCTCATCTACAACAGCCAGCAATCCGCCCAGGAACCCCAGAAGAACCTGGACAAGATTTCGAGAACACACACAAGAACCTACATATCCTAGACAAATGACAAACTCCACAGGGACAAAGTAATATCTCATACGTTTCATCGGAGAAAAATTACCTGAAGGTGGCAACGGCGGTCAAAGCAGGGAAGCAGAAGCCGGCGGTGTGGACGGGAGCCGCAGACGGTGGCAGGTTGAGCGACCGGAAGGCCCTTACCAGTGGCAGGAATGGGGGAGGCAGCGGGCCGAGCTGAAGGAGGGGGCCGGCGACAGGAGCGGCGGAGGATAGCAGCACGCAGTCACAGTGAATGCCGGTGGGGAGAGGATGGGGACGGGAGCGGAGGTTGGCGCGTGGTCACAGTGGATGCCGGCGGGGAGAGGATGGGTAGGGGAGCGAAGGCTGGCGGTCACAACGGAAGCCGGTGAGGTGAGAGGGGGGCGCGACGGCGGGGAGAGAGCACGGCGGTACGGTTAGGGCGTCGGAGGTCAAAGGGAGAAAAGAGGGATGCAGGAAAAAGAGGACTCGGGGTAGGTTGGAATAAAACTTTTTTGTCAACGGCTGTAACGTTAGCCGTTGACAAAAAAGGGTATGTCAACGGCTAAGGTGTTAGCCGTTGACAAAAAAAGGATATGTCAACGGCTAAGATGTTAGCCGTGGACATATAATTTTTTTCATTTAATTTTTTTTCTTTTATTATATATGTCGACGGTTTGTTTGAAGCCGTTAACATATATGTTACATATATCAACGGTTAAACTACAGCCGCTGACATATAATAAGTATATGTCTACGGTTAATTAAACCGTTGATATATAACACAATTGTAAACGGTTATTTGGTAGCCGTCGACTAATAGTCTTTTTGTCAATAGATACCTTTAGCCGTCGACATATACTCACTGACAAAACCTATCCTCCTTGCAGTAAAATCTATAGTAGGATTCGAATGTCAATAGTAATATTATTAAATGCTGATGATGCAAGATCTACGTGTCGATCAAACAAGATGGATAATAGGATGTATGAAAATGGTGGATAAGTCAGCCCATTCCCATGCAACGTCGAGCATGGACGAAAGAAGCTTCACTTCCTGGGAACTCCAACCTAGCCCATCATCCATCGTGGATTCTCGTGCCATAAAAAATTATGCATCTAGAATAGCAAGAAAGAAAAAAAAATGTTCTTTCCATATTAAGAATCTTTCTAGAAAGAAAAAAAAAAATCCCATCACCTGCCTTGCTTTCTCTGTAAGAAAATTATCTGTCAATCTTCAAATTTTTACGCTCTCAATCCTTTTTATAAAAAATAAAATATCACAATAATCGTGGATTACCATTATCTTTAATTGTTATCCAATCACTTCTCTGTGGGGCTGATCCTGTGGGGCTTATCCTATGAGCGGATGAGTAAACAGGTCATTTACATAAAAAGATACGTTCGCGTCAAATCATTCGTATATGAGTGGGGGGATACTGAATGGTAACTGGCCGAGGATAAATAAATTATTTGTCATAAAAAATGGACGAGTACGAGTAAATAGGATATTTATCATAAAGAGATAGGTGAATGTCAAGTTTACTTTATATGAGTGGAGACATATCTAAGAGATCCAAATGAAGATAAACAGATTATTTGTCATAAAAAAATAAATTAGTGTCAAATTTTTGTTGTCTTTGTGTGAGTAGGAAGATTCAAAGATTTAGGTTAAAATGGTTTAGAAGATCTAAAGATTGACTGGAGAAGTAGATGACATAAGCAGATAATTTTGGCAAAAATGATGGTCGGTGTGGGTTTTTTATGAAGAGACATACACTAGTAAGATGAAATAAAATAAGACTGAGATGAAAGAAACTCAGAATGGATGGACGAGCCCGAAACGCCAATTCTTATCATCTCATCTGGGTCGTCCTAACCGCTTCGTTCGTCACCTGTCCCCGAAATGCGCCTCGACGAGGAAAAGAACAAAAACTACACAAAGTAGAGAGTCCAAACACGAAACCTATCTGCTCAGGATAAGCCACACACAGTAGTAAGGTTACATAAGCCACACAGCACGTAGTATGGTTGAACAAGAAGACGTCTACTAGGGCTGTCAAAGCGCGAATAGGGAACGGATATCATAGTATTCGATTCCGTTCGGTTTAATATTATCTGAATATTTGATTTTTAATATTATCTGACGGATAATAAATTTTTTCATCTCAATTCGACTATGTCGGATAGCATCCGAATTCAGATAGGAATTCGAATACTTGATTATTTGAACTTTGTTTTATAATTTAATGACTTGTAAATTTTATTCATTATATAATTCATGAATATTAGATTAAAATTAATAAATATCAAGTTATAAACATCTGGATAAATTTTAAATAACTTAAATACTTTATTAAATATGCTTTAAATAATAACAAATGACAAACAATTTATCTAAATAAGTAAAATCATTTGACAATAAACTTTATTATTATTATTATTCAACACGTCTTAAGCATACTTCAAATATCAAATTATCGTTTACTTAAACAGTTTAATATCATTAAAATTAGAACTTATCAAAATACATAATCGGTCAGATAATAATCGGAACGGATATCTATTTTTCGTTTCCACTTCGAATATAAGTTGAATAATTAAACGAATATTCGGATATGTCTGTCGGATATTTTAATCAAATAAATATCCGACTAATCGGATGCGGATGCGAATCGGAGTCACGTGAGAGCATTGGAAATTGATGAACGCTTTGGAGAAAATCGTATGTTATGCCGATTTAGGGGATATGAGGATCCATGCATGGCTTATAAGTCTGTTAAAGTGTTCATAACTATTTAAGTCCCGCACCGATAGCATGGGTCAGGTAATGAGCTAGTTTTACTATTTATTATCAATTATTCGAATATTGTTCCAGAATCAGCTCATACTCAACAAATTATCGACTGCGTCGACCTCCATATTTTAGATCCTATGTAATTAATTTTAGCCTGGACGTGAAAAGCCAGTCTTACGTTTGTTGCAGGCGAATGAGGGTTTAAGTCCAACCAACACTAGTTTCTTACCAGCAAACTATATATGACCTTGTGGTATACATAGATACGTTGATGCAGAGGTGTACATATATGATCACCATGGTTTGCGAATTAAGAAAATGCTAATAATTAAGCGAGAGTATTACCAACATTTGGATTTCTGTAATATTAATTTTTAAACGTCCACCTACTGTTCAACATGAAAAACTGATGGAAAAGACGAGTTTGATCCACGTGGAAATGTTGGACGTTGCATGCATGCAAGATTAATCACTCAGACAGCAGCTGGCACGTAACGTTGCGACCATCTGATGACCATCAGACAGCTGTCAATAGTGGATGATTAACAAGGGAGAGGCTTAATGCATGGTCCAGCGATGGCTGTGGCCGCATGCGTACGTGTGGATGAACCGTCCTGGTCTGCTACTGCTAGTGTCCAAGTCTTTGATACTTGTATTCCGTGGGAACCAT
Source organism: Zantedeschia hybrid cultivar (assembly GCA_030544215.1). Lineage (NCBI taxonomy): Eukaryota > Viridiplantae > Streptophyta > Magnoliopsida > Alismatales > Araceae > Zantedeschia > Zantedeschia hybrid cultivar. The sequence goes on from JARZZO010000009.1 coordinate 53,167,345, forward strand.
GGAGTGTTGAACTCTCCAAGCAGAAGAGAGGACTACTGGCGTAGGAAAAAAATCCACTACCTCAAAATTGCGACCATATCAATAATCAATAGTGCACGAAAGTACTGGAAGAAAAGAAATAGTTTTTTTTTTGAAACATAGTACAGTGGTTAAGGACTCAACTTAACTATATGAGGACCTGGGATCGAATCCCAGCCCTCTCCGCCCACCCCAAACCCCTTTCAATAAACGTCCGAAACGGACGGAAACCATGAAGAGGAGGAGGACGCGGCGCAAGTGGAACTCGCGTCACACGCCCAGCCCAAAACGTCGGGATGCCTACCACTACGCCGAAGGCGTACAGACAAAAGAAAAGAAATACTTGCATAAATACTTTCTCAAACTTAAATGTGCAGACTGACCATGGTACGTAGGGCATGTATGTTACTGTTAGGGATATGATCCGTATTCCTTCCAAGATTTTAAAACCCACATGTCGATAAGAGTATCCTTTAGCTACGCGAGGCCAGCCATTCCCTTATGACTCTGTTTGAGAAACCTTGAGGAGTATAAATTTGGGGAAATTTAGATTTAAATGATGATGAAATCAGTATTTTTAAAATTTGAATTCGTCTTAATACTTAAATGAGATTTAGCATGTGAAAAGGATAAGGAGATTCAGAATATTAAATACGCAATGTTAAATACTCTTTTTTCCAGTCATTTAAAAAAATAAAAAACAAAAAAAAAATATCTTTAAGTTCTTTAAGGTGAAAGTTACAAAGTAAAAGAATATTAAATACTCTGATAATAAATTTGTACGTTATCTTTCCTTTTTAGGATGGCACGGAAATCTAGATATGCCCTCTCTTTTTGTCTAATATATAGTCACAGTATGTTTTTTCTCAATTTTACTCTTTTTTTTTATTTAAGAAAGATTCTTACAGGATTTTTAGAAAATGATGTATGGACTCGAATAAATAAAGTCTATCAAAAAGCGTTTTCAAATGGAGCTAATAGATGCCCCTCCATAATCATTTACATAAATTGTAGGTTTGGTAACGAAATAAACCTGGAATAAGATATAGAATAAGATTTGGATTCTATATTTCACTTTGACAACTTAAGATCGAAAAGCACTTGGATTATGTTTGAATGATAATAAAGGCTGAATAGGGACACGAATTTTTCTTTGTGATAAAATAAGAGACATTTTTAATGTTTAACATTCTCATTTTATCTCTTATTCACTTTTCTAAATGTCAATTTTGAAGAATAATAATTTCCCATTCTATTGTAGAATGATATATTTTTAACCAAATTGAAAACTCAAAAGACTCAAGAACGTGTTATAGGTAGAATCTATGTCCTTATATAGTCTAGACTGTCTTATCTACTCATTACCAAACCAAGGCTTATACATCCTAGACTTGTTATCTTCCATCAAAGATCTTGCCTTTTAGGATAATCCGATACTTCACCGTCTTCTTGACGCTACAACCTCTCACTACTCTGCAGTTAACCTTCTAGTTCTAATGAAAAGTTGATTTGTCCAGATTACCTACAGTAAGAGATGGCGTGAAAGGGTTATTTTTATCAATTAATTAATATCCTTTTCTTAGAATATTGCTTTGTTATAATATTGATTCTGATTTTTATAGTATTATACCTTAAAATATTAATATTATAATTGATATACAAGGAATATAAAAAGTAATAGCTGAAAGAGAGAGAAATTTAGGAGTATAGGAGGGATAAGAGATGAAGTGTTGTGGCTTTCGAAGGCTGAACAATAAATTTTTTATTATAAGTTTGGACTTGTAATAAGTTTGTTCGCAATAATTTCATATTAACCACTCTTTTAACTATATTTTATTATTTTATATACCATTATAAAATAACATATCTAAAATATGCCTTTTTGGTGAATTTTTTATACATACATATATATATATGTATCAAACATGCCATTTTAATAGTGTCGGAACATTAGGCACATTAAGACGGTATGTAGGATTGTATTTAAAGAAGGATGTCAATTTTTAGAATTTAACATAAAAGAGTGGTTGATATGAAGCTATCCCAATTTGTTATAACCTGCAGTCTCCTCGTACATAAATATAGAAAATGATAAGATATATATGTATAAAACAGATGCTATACATAATAATATCAGAATTATTACCGACACAAGTATGAAAAGTATGTTATAATCAAACATTCCACAAAAAGGCATATTTTAATAGCCCATTAGACATTCTAGAAGGAGAGGAGGGTACGTGTGCAAATATGTCGCTTGTGAGGTAATTATGCATTTTAGAATGGGAACACGATTCATCCTTGCGCATGCCATATACGTACTCACCGACATCCATGCTGGTCTCCAAAAAAATTTTAAAAAAAAGCATGAATGCACCAGCACGAAAGCCTACTTTTTCTCTTTATCCACATGATAGGGATGACAAATCTGATATGTATGTATTTTTTTGAAAAAAATTATTCTGAAAATTTTAGCAACTATTATTGACGTGGGATGTGATCTCGTTTCTTCTATAAATTGGAAGGAGCTACGGAAGCCCTCTGTGAGTTAGCTCGTAGTGAGGAATTCGGAACTTGAAAGCTAAGAGAGCCTCTCGACGAGGGTTCCGTTCTTCTCCATGGCCCCCTCTCTCGCAGTGCCTTCAATGGTTAGTTTTGTTTCCTTCCTTCTACAGTTCTGTACATAGTTTTCCACAACACTAGTTCTTCTGCCTTACTCTCCATGGTTATGGTATAAGATTTTTCCAAATAACGTCGAATCATCATAACAGTTGAACTCTTCTAGCTACTAAAGAGATTTCTGCTGTTTCTCTTCCCACAACCAGTTTGCAACCAGCCATGACTGAATGACAGGCAGATCGTGTGGTTGTGGGATCCTAATAGTTTTTTTTTTTTTTTTTAAATAAAAAAAGAATGTTGGGTGTCTTTTATGAAGAATTTCTGTGAGTTCTATACTCCTGAAGTAAGATTTGCTTATGGTGACCAACAAGGAAGATACTTATCTAACGAGAAGAGTCCCCAAGAAGCTAACAACTTGTTAATCTTATTCTGTCATCATCTCAAACGTAAGTTTCCACAGGACAGATCTTTAATTCCTTGTACATAATTAAGAGATTAAATTGAAGAATGAGTGATAGACTCGTTAACAAATTTTGAACACGATGAATCAAATAAGTACATGCTCTGCTTGATAAAATAAAAATGGAAACTCGTTTTAAAGACGGACCCATGTGTGGACACGTACGCTCATTAATTTAGGGGGAGGGATGGGACATCTCTAATGACCTCACTGGGTCTACGACCCTGCATCTGCATAAGAGTTTGGATCACCTCAGTAGGAGGTTGGTCTGAACTCCCTCAGTACCCACTGGGGGAGGGGGGCTACACGCAGTGGGGCCCAGATGAAGTATTTTTCGAATTTTAAATTCGAACCTCCCCCAGTGAGTACTGATTGAGTTCGGACCAACCTTCTACTGAGGTGATCCGAACTCTCTGCATAAATAGGTTCAAAAGTTTGACAATATAAAAAGGGGTGAGGATTCCTCTTAGTATGAGTTACAGTCAGTGGAAGAAATTTTTCATAAAAAACTTTTTTCAAAAATGAAAAAAGCACTATATGAGGTGATTCTTTGAAATTTTTCCGTTTTTTTACTGACTAGGTCTAATCTAAATCTGAACGTACAGAATCACTATTCATATAGAAAGGGAGAACCACCTCATATACGGCGTGGAGTTTGCACTGGTGGGATTACTAATTTATCTTAACCTGAACTCCCACCTCTTTTCCCTTACCCTTCCACCTAAAATATAAAAATTTTCACTGTCCTCCTCACGTTTATTCATCTGAATCTTTTAAACTCTTGTTAGACTTATATATACTTACTAACATAATCGATGTTGTTAGCATAATAAATAATTAAACACTTGTTTTTTTCTGACCAGAAATGATTACACACTTGTTAGCTCTTCATTAACTAATGATACATGTGTACATCTATCTCTGCTAGATAATGGAGGAGGAAGGGAGGTTCGAGGCGGAGGTGGCGGAGGTGCAGGCGTGGTGGAACATGGAGCGCTTCAAGCTGACCCGCCGCCCCTACTCTGCGCGGGACGTGGTGTCCCTGCGGGGCACCCTCCGCCAGAGCTACGCCTCCAACCGGCTCGCCAAGAAGCTGTGGCGCACCCTCAAGACCCACCAGGCCAACGGCACCGCCTCCCGCACCTTCGGGGCCCTCGACCCTGTCCAGGTCGCCATGATGGCCAAGCACCTCGACACCATCTACGTCTCCGGCTGGCAGTGCTCCTCCACCCACACCACCACCAACGAGCCCGGCCCCGACCTTGCCGATTACCCCTACGACACCGTCCCCAACAAGGTCGAGCACCTCTTCTTCGCCCAGCAGTTCCACGACCGCAGGCAAAAGGAGGCCCGCATGGCTATGAGCCGCGAGGAGAGGGCCCGGACCCCGTATGTTGACTACCTCAAGCCCATCATCGCCGACGGAGACACCGGCTTTGGCGGCACCACTGCCACTGTCAAGCTCTGCAAGCTCTTCGTGGAGCGTGGCGCGGCGGGCGTCCACATCGAAGACCAGTCGTCCATGACCAAGAAGTGCGGCCACATGGCCGGCAAGGTGCTGGTCTCGGTGGGCGAGCACATCAACCGGCTGGTGGCGGCGCGGCTCCAGTTCGACATCATGGGAGTGGAGACCGTGCTGGTGGCGCGCACCGACGCCGTGGCCGCCAACCTGATCCAGACCAACGTCGACGCCAGGGACCACCAGTTCATCCTGGGCGCCACCAACCCCGCGGTCAGCGGCGCCGGCCTCGCGGTGCTCCTGGCGGAGGCCACGGCTGCAGGCAAGTCCGGCGCCGAGCTCCAAGCCATCGAGGACCAGTGGCTCGCCACGGCCCAGCTGAAGACCTTCTCCGACTGCGTCAAGGACGCCATCAACAGGCTCAACGTGGGGGAGGACGAGAAGAGGCGGCGGCTGGGCGACTGGGCAAGGATGTCCACCTACGACCGGTGCCTCTCTAACGAGCGGGGCAGGGAGATCGCCCGGAAGCTGGGCCTGGGCTCGCTCTTCTGGGACTGGGACCTGCCCAGGACGAGGGAGGGGTTCTACCGCTTCAAGGGGTCGGTGGCGGCGGCCGTGGTGCGGGGTCGTGCCTTTGCTCACCACGCCGACATCATCTGGATGGAGACGTCGAGCCCGGACTTGGCGGAGTGCACGGAGTTCGCGCAGGGGGTTAAGGCAGGGTGCCCGGAGACGATGCTGGCCTACAACCTGTCGCCGTCCTTCAACTGGGACGCGTCGGGGATGAGCGACGCGGAGATGAGGGAGTTCATACCGAAGATAGCGCGGCTGGGGTTCTGCTGGCAGTTCATCACGCTGGCGGGGTTCCACGCCGACGCGCTGGTGGTGGACACCTTCGCCAGGGACTTCGCCCGCAGGGGGATGCTGGCGTACGTGGAGAGGATACAGCGGGAGGAGAGGAAGAACGAGGTGGACACGCTCGCGCACCAGAAGTGGTCCGGCGCCAACTACTACGACAGGTACCTCAAGACCGTCCAGGGCGGCATCTCCTCCACCTCGGCCATGGGCAAAGGTAGAAGAAGAAGAACCGCATAATTTGCTCTGTTTGCTTACTCCTTATGAGCGCTGCTGCATCTCTCTCTCCCTCTCTCTCTGTGGTCATCCAGTGTTCTTGTGTACGTACTTGCAGGAGTTACGGAGGAGCAGTTCAAAGAGACGTGGGCCGGGTCTGGGACGGCGGAGGCGAACGGTGGTGGCACCGCCGTGGTCGCCAAGTCGAGGATGTAGAGGATTGGACAGAGTGCTTAATTCTTCGTTCCTCATGGATTAAGGAGGAGATTTATCTGTTCCTGTGCTTATGAGGGTGATGCAGAATAATAGAAAATTTATAATAATAATTCCTTGGGGTTAGTGGTGGGCTTCTTATTTTTGTTTTGGGGCCCAAGAAGAAAAATGGGATTTGCTTTCAGTACATGGTTCAGGGTTTCTAAGACTGTCTACTTCCTTGGGATGCATTAATATTGTTTGGTCCCTGTTTTCAGGACGTTTCATGACATATCATATCAAATGAAGCTACAATCTTGCGTTAGTTGTGGTTGCTTCCTTGGTAGCAATTCTTTCTCTCTCTCTTCGAATTTTGCTTACGTAGAATGAGACGAGGGAGAGAGGTTATAATTAATTTTAATTTGTTACAAAAGTTAATTCTATTATAACAACTTCACTTTTTCTTCAATCTTGAAAGTTCTCTCTTTATAACTTTTAGTTGGAAGTTAAAACACAAAGAAAATACTATATAAATGACTTTTAATATCTAATGACTTCCATAAAAAATAACTAAAAAAAAATACAAAAATACTTCCAAATGAAAACTGCGTCAAACACGACCTAGGCAGGATCATGCAATGAAACGAAAAGAGGGTAATTTGAAGAATACAAGGTAATACTTTAAGGATTTTCCTTAATAAAGTGGGAAAGATATCTCCTCCTTTTTTGGGGTCAAACTTAGGATGTAGGAGTAAGAATTGGACATTTTTTTAGCCAGCAATCATACTGTTTAGAGTCTTTGACATCTACGCCCTTTGTTGGGTGCCTCATGGACTATGTACACTGACGTGCTTGAGGCATTGACTTCAGAACAAGGCCTTTGTCACTTTCATAAGGAAGTGGCGCTTAATGGTCTTGTCTTTGATGAGTCCAGCTCCTATAAGTGAAGTGGGGATGGACTTGAGCAAGTGCAAACGGGAGGAGGGAGCTTTTCCAAAAAACCACTCATAGGGAATGGAAAAAGGTGCACGGGAGGGGTTGTTTTGAAAAACTCATCTCTCTGCACTTATAAAGTTCCATCCTCACTTACACTCGGAGGATCTGGATTTGTCTTTGTTTGGCCTGAAGTGATGATACCATCAGCCTACCTATCTTGTTCCTTGTAGGTAGGAAAAATTATTGAATTTGAGGAAGTATCACTCTATCAGAGGAGTATTCCAAAGAAAAAGACAACTATAGTCATTGGTATTGTGTCCCCTCTCCAGTGGTATTGTACTTCCTATGTATCTTTGAAGCAATCATAGACCTTCCACATTATGCTTCCTAGTGTGTTTAGATATTAACAAATCCAAAGGCTCAAATTACTCGCATGGAGTTCCTCCAGTCACCCCCCCCTCCCTTGCATCTTCCTCCAGTCTCCCCCAATCACCTCTCCCCCACATCTTCTTCCTCTCACTTTTCCTCATCCGTCTCTTACATCTGCCCAGCACAACTGCACGGCTTCTCCCTTCCTACCCCTCATCTGGGATTGGATCCCCTCTTCTTTTGCTCACCTCATGCTTCTTCCTTAGAGGCAATCGTCGTCGTCGTCCTCCTCCTCCATTCGCCCCACTCCGCAGCAAATGCTGGCCAAATTGAGATCATCCACCCGCCCACTCCCTCGCCCAGTCCCCTAATGAGTGGGGTGCTTCCTCCTTCTCCTTGTCGCCCTTGATTGTTGGCATTTTCTTTTCTTTTGGTTTTTGGTCTCTAGATTTTGACGTCGAAGAATAATATAGTTCGATTTGGTACGTACGTGACTTAGGATCGAGCATGGAGGAGTGAGGGGGACAGTGGTGGTGGAGGGAGATGGTGGGTATCCCCACATGGTTGTGGTTGGCGAAGGTGGCAAGGTTGTTGTGGGCACTGAAGAACTGGGGAGTCCACCCAACACCGGTGGCAGATCTATCTCGATGGTAGATCCATAGACTCCGGCAAAAGCAGCGGCATGCAATCCTACATCTTTTCTTCCTATCTTAATGGCAGACCTTGTCTCATCATCTTAATGGTAGATCCCTGGACGGCGGCAATAGTAGCCACATGCAATCCACGAGCGGCGGCGACGAGGAGAACGACTCCGACAGGCTACTCCATCTCCGCCTTCTTCAACACCCACAGAGGCCTTGCCGCCCTCTTCCATAAAAACTACGCTGGAATACCCAACACCACCATCCCCCAGTACTCCTCCATGCAGTCCTCGATCTCGTTCATTAATTTTGAAGTTGCAGAGAAAAGTAGTGAAGTAATTTCAGGCTCGGCACCTAATCGAGTTACTGTTTGAACCTTTTCTTGGCTATGCAGTTCATTCATTAATTTGGTTGGGACAAGTCCATGTAGATCAGTTGATAATACCAATTCTTATACTTTGACACAGTGCATGAAATGTTTGTATTTATGGATTTGAATTCCAATACATGAATTCGAGATTATTTTTCTCTTTAGTGACAATGAATAGTCAAGGTAGGAAATTATCACCAATTGTAAAATGGCTTATGTACTTTTGCTAGCAAACTAGAAAGTGACTCCTAATTCTTGAAATTTTAACTCAGCTATATCAATCTACCACGAGCTTGAGTAATTATCTTGAAAAATGGGTTAAGTTGAACAAAAAGAATAGCTTGGGTGGCTGCTAATATACTATCTAATAGTTTCGACTGTCATTTAACTGCCCAGGCTCGGTTCAACCATCACAGATAGTTGATGTGAACCTTATTTTCCAATGACTTGAGATGAGCTTTCTTTGATGAATATATACCATTTGTGTGAACTTTGTTTAATGTGAATTGATGTTCTTGTGCTTACCCTATAGCCTCAAAATTACTATTGTTGCAATTGATTTCTACCTTCTGCTAACGATCGATTCATGCAAGAAATTTCTATTCTTTTAGATCTTACTAACATTACGATCAGCTATTGTTTGTTTGTTTAATCTAGTGGTAGATGATCTGGACCTTTCGACTGATGCTCGCCTAGGCAAATTGCCCCTAGAAAGTTGGTATTGGATACTTTGAAGTGGCATTCTAAGATAGAGGATGTCTTCCACAGCCAAAGGGAGATGCAAAGCGAGATGCCCATTTCTTCTGTGGCGGTGTTGCGATGGATCCCTTTAATGAAATAAATCCAGATAGCTAGTTAATCATCTTTGTTTTCTATTGTAGATGACCAAGACTATGTGATGTATAAACATTTCAACTTTGAATATCTGCTGTGTAATCTTAATTTGTTTATTTTGTGGTCTGCTATGACAAGTTGAATAATAGATATTGTCCAAACCAAATTTGCAATTACTTCCTTCTCTTTTTTCTTTTCAATGTATGAAATTCAAAGTAGATAACTCTTGGCATGCTTAAAAAATGACTGTTGTAGTCAATGACTTCCTTTTTCTTCAATTGAGATTTGGAATGATTTCCTTTTTTTTCAATGTATGAAGTTCATAAGTTCAAATTAAATAACTGACTATTGTACTTAGTTGTTTAGTGAATTAGATGAAAGTTGATTGCTTCTCCATCAGTTCGCCTTTTCAACAGTTCTTTTCTCTCTTGTATCACATAATATTCTAGTTGGAAAAGGTCTGAGAACTTGGACCTTTCTCCTTTATGTGCCATAGATGATGACTGAACTTCTAAAAGTGAGATCTTCAATTGATAAGGCCTTCCACATATTATTTATTCATTGATAGCTTTATTGAAAGCTAATTTATGGTTTAAACCTTATAGTTCCTATAAGTAGAAATCACAATGCAAAATGAATCACTGATTTTTTTTTTCATCTAAGTTCAAATCTAACACCATCCACATCCATATATGTGACTCATGCAAGCTTTGAAATTACTGACTGGTGTTACCCTTACTTTCCAAAACTGCGTACCCTGCATTTGATTATGTTTCCTCTCAAAAGCGTCTAAAATTTGATGAAATTATGTTTGTGCTTAGTTTATAGGTTCATAGTGTTGGGTTTGCTGTGTCAGATCTGACCAGAACGCAGCGGATAAAATAAAATTTGAGATCGGATCCGTCCCGTTTCGATCAACAAAATCAAGAATGATAAATCGCATTTACCTTGCGCGAATTCGAATTCGCGTTCGTCTGGTTTTGTCAGTGTGATGCCGCAAGCCATGCAGGTGTCCGACCTCTAGTGGTATCCACGTGGTCTTCCTCTTGGTGGATCGTCCTCGCTTCCTCGCTCGCAACAACGTCCGCAGATCCCGTTTGGCTGCGCTTGACTCTTCGTGACATGCGGATTCAGATTCCTATCGGATAGGAAGATAGAGCAGGCGGGAGTCAAAGTAGAGTCTCTCGGGGCTAGCCAAAGGAGGGAGGCGTTAGAGACAGAGGAGGAGAGAGAGAGGAGCATCTAGGTTAGGGTTGCTGGCCCTTGACCTAGCCCCAGTCTTTTATAATAAGTGCGTTGCGATTTTTCAGAAAAATCCACACTTATCCGAAATCCCATCGAAATATCCACCGACTTGAAAACCTTTTGCATATGACCCTCTAGGTCCAAATACTAGTCTAGTCAACAACCCATTAAGCCTAGTAATTTTTTACGGACCCACTGAATTAATTAATATCATTCTATTCATTAATCAGTCGAATTTAATGTAACGACCCCCCACCCTATAATCGGAGATCCGATTACTAAATGGATACCGAATCATTAATTTAGAACCAAACCAGGATCTAGGTAAGTCTGGGAAATAAACAATAAACTAAGCTAAACATTCACATCGCATTGAATTAAAAAAGAAAGTGTAAGAATTAAAAGTTATTACAATGCGACTCGACACAGCAAATAATTACATATTCCAACTGAAAAGAAATAATTAAGCGTACAGGCCAGAAATAAAATAACAACTACATCGGGGCATACTCCGGAATAACAGCCGCTGGCGCGCAACTCAAAGCGGTACTCTCCTCGCTAAGCATACCTAAAACCCTCACTTGAAAACCGCAGGGGTGAGTCTCAACGAAAAAACTCAGTAGGGATCCTTCGATCCCCACTGCCCACTCACACACCCATAAGTGCAAAAACATAGCTGAAGGTAAAGTAAGCAAGTAAAGCAGTAATTACTACTCCTAAATCTCGATGAACCACATGCATTCGAAATATAACATGTATATTTCTAAAACGATTCTACCAGGGAGCCCGCAACCAACGTCTCGGCAAAACATGCCAACCACACAAACAAAGGTAGGAAACACTGACCCGCTGAGACCAAGTAGTAACCCCTCGGATAGCACGCTAGCTACTCGGACTTAACAGGCTCTAGGTGGTTACTACTTCTCTCAGCACAAGTGACACTTCACAGGTACCACACCCACACCGGTACTAGCTAACCCCGGGGTTCACTAGGTGACCATCTCTCACTAGGTGTCACCCCGCCACACCCACACCGGCGCTGTATTCCACCCACACCAGCACAGGGTGATAAAGCGCTACAACTGTCACTCTAGGCCCACGGTCGCACGAAACACAACACGGTGCGATCCGGTCACATAGGAATCCTCATCCTCGAGTACGATTACAATCATGCAATTAACCAAACTATCTAACAATGTAACACCTATTAATAACATGAATTAATGTGTTCTGTCTTGAATCGCGTCGTCCAAGGCCGACGTCGTTCAAGCCTCCTAACTAGTTCATAAAAACTTGGCCTCGAAAATGGCCTAAAACGCGTCGTCACATGTAGCCGCCTTTTTGAAAGGCGTCGCTGTCCCTCATCGCCTGACAACGACAGAAGCAAGGACAAGCTACGGGGATATTTTCACTAAAGTCGCCTTTTGAAAAGGCGTCGCTGTCCCTGGACGCTTATCAGTCTCGGGACAAAGTATATTATTGGGCTAAATCGCGTCGGGGATGAGAGCCGCCTTTCTAAAAGGCGTCCCTGTCCCTCGACGCCATTTAGTCCAGACAGACAGGTTCTTCCCTCTGTTTCCCCCAATCCACAAATTGGGATTTCTCCCCCAAAACAAACGAAAAGACAATGAAACTTAGGGGGGAAAGGAGGAGAACCTAACTACCCATTAAAACACCCAATTTCTCATCTCATGTATTTAACATTTTCACCCCAAAAATACCCCTAAACATGCTTCAAAGCGGGAAAACATGCTTTTTTAATGAAATATAATGGGAATCGTCACCCTACCGGTTACTTGAACTCCTCCAAGCTCCAAGCCGCCCACCCGTTTCGCCCTACGCCGTCGCCGGTACTGCCGAAGACGTCGTTACTCTACCGGGACGTCGGCCGCCGTCCGGAGAGAAAACGCCGCGGAGGAGGTGGTGGTGGTCGTGGTGGGAGTTAGGAGGTCGATGGAGTGGAGGGGAAGACGAAATGATAGGAGGAAAAGAAGGAGGGGGAAGAGGCGTCGCCGGAGGAAGGGAGGAGAGAGAGAAGGAAGGAAGAAATAAGGGAAAGGAAGGAGGGTTCGCGGGGTAACCAGAAACTTGGTAAAACGCGTCGTGCATGCCCGACGTCTTTCAGATGACAAGACCGGGCCGTACACTGACAAGCCAGGGTCGTACTCTGAATGGCGTCGTCCATCCAAGACGCCATTCAGACGATATGACCGGGGCCGTACTCTCGCGACCCAAGGCCAGCCCACGTGGCACAGCCTAAAACGCGTCTGCATTTCTGGACGCCGTTTAAACCGCGTCTCGCAGGCTTGACGCGAAACAGAACAGAGTCTCAACCCCATCAGGGCCTGAACTACAGGATCCGACCCCGAAAACTGACCCGATACCCGGATCTGAAAACCTCAATCCTTACATTTAATGTCCCACAATAAATTCGGACGGGCTTCCGATCACGTTGGGTGCCAAGCAATGCCACGTAATCTCGAAAGGCATTGGGGTTTATGCAACCCACTACGGGAACCTTTCTGTCAACAGTTACCGCGCGGATATAATCCTTCATCCATGCAATGTTCCTGAATCGACCTAGGGTATAGTTTACTGTTAAGCCCTAGCCGGCCGATTCATTTGAATCAGATGCCGCTAATTTATATCAAATAACTCTTTATCTGATACAGAGTCCACCCTGGCTAGGGACTTAAGCGCATCATTCCCAAAACATTCTCTCTCCAAATATCGAGAGCGGATAATCCCGTATTAAACACACAATTACTTTCGAGGATATTTTCCTAAACCTGATCATTTGACTTATTGATAACCCATGGTTAAGGATTTGTTAGTCAAGGTCAAAGCTCAGAGACCTACCAACAAGATATCTTTGGTGTCTCAAGTCCAAGGATCATCTACGCAACGAATCGTGCTGGTTAACAGTGAGCTATATATCATCCAGCGATTCATGGTCGGATCAGTTCAGTGAACTCATTCGCCAATGAGCACTTACAGGTCGAGCATAGTGTCTCCACATAAGTGACTTATAAGATCAGTCACCCTCATCATATGAGCTAAAGAAACTTATACTAGTCTATCTGAATGTTTGATGTCCTTCTCAAATATCCTCCGACAAGGAACAATTAAGAACATGTGTTTATAAATCTTCGGTCCTTTAATAATGATCTTATCATAATTCGAAGACTGTTGCGCATGTTCATGGACTTCATCGTGATACGATAAACATAGATCGAATTAATTATACACAATGAATTTATGTCATTATATTAATAAACTGAATAACACAGTATCAGATTGGCTTTCGGGCCACCTAATACTAACAACCTCTCACTTGGACTAAAGTCAATCACTTTTATACATAATACCCATATTATCTAAGTGACTCTCAAAAACATTTTGAGACAAAAGCTTCGTCAGTGGATCGGCTATGTTGTCGGCTGAAGGAACTCTTTCCACCACGACATCTCCTCGAGCTATGATCTCTCTGATCAGATGAAAGCGCCGCAGAATGTGCTTCAACTTCTGATGAGAGCTCGGCTCTTTCGCTTAAGCAATCGCCCCATTGTTGTCACACAGTAGTGGGACGGGACTAGAGATGCTTTCCACCACACTAAGATCGTCGATGAATTTCTTCATCTAACTACTTCCTTGGCAGCTTCAGCAGCAACAATATACTCCGCTTCCATTATCGAATCAGAAGTGGTTCCTTGCTTGGAACTTTTTCAGCTCATTACTCCCCCGTTGAGTGTAAAGATAAACCCTGATGTTGACTTGCTGTCATCCGGATCAAACTGAAAACTCGAGTCTATATATCCTTGCAAATTTAAGTCTTCTCCTCCATAGACCAGAAACATATCCTTAGTTCTTCTCAAGTACTTAAAGATACATTTCACAGCCTTTCAGTGTTCATCACTTGAATTTGCTTGATGTCTGCTCGTAACACTTAAAGCATACGCTACATCAGGTCTAGTACATAGCATGGCATACATGATGGAACCTATGGCTGAAGCATAGGGAACTGTATCCATCACTGCCCTCTCCTCAGGAGTCTTGGGAGACTGACCTTTAGAGAGATAAATTCTATGTCTGATCAGTATGAAACCTCTCTTTGAATTTTTTATGTCAAACCTTTTGACAATGGTTTCTATGTACATGGATTAGGTTAAAGCTAGCATCTTCTTTGATCTATCTCTATAGATTCGTATTTCCAATACGTAAGATGCTTCTTCCAAATCCTTCATGGATAAGTTCTTAGATAACCAGATCTTTACCAATGACATCATCCCTACATCATTTCCAATCAATAGGATGTCGTCAACGTAAAGAACTAGAAATGTGATTGCACTCCCACTGATTTTTATTGTATACGCAAGGCTCATCTTCATTCTTAATGAAGCCATAAGATTTGATTGCCTCATCAAACCTTATGTTCCAGCTCCAGGAAGCTTGCTTCAATCCATAAATGGACATTTGCAACTTGCATACTATATCTGGATACTCCTTGTTGGGATCGCCGTGTCGGGATCCGACCGAAAATGTAGCGGAATAAAAATAATTTTGGGATCAGATCCATCCCGTTTCGATCGTTAAAATGAAACTGGAGTAAATCAGATTTACCTTGCGCGGATTCGAATCTGCGTTCGTTTTTCGGTTCCGTTGGAGCGATGCCGCAAGTCGCGCAAATACCCGACCTCTAGCGGTATCCACGCGGTTCTCCTCGCGATGGATCATCCTCACTTCCTCGCTCGATTCGACGTTTGTGGATCCCATCTAGCTTCGCGTAATCCGCCGCGACATACGGATTCATAATCTCCCGTCGGACGGAAGGCGGAGCGGTCGGGAATAGAAGCAGAGCCTCCAAAGGGTCGGCCTCGTGTCGTGCATCTGGAAGAGAGGATAGAGATGGAACGACAGCTAGGTTAGGGTTGTTGGCCCCCGACGTAGCATCCGTTCTTTTATAATAAGTCTGTTTGCGGTTTTTCGTAAAAACCCAGACTTATCCGAAATCCTGTCGGATTATCCATTGACTTGAAAACCATTTGCGTGTGACCCTCTAGGCCCAAATACCAGTCCAGTTAATAGCCCATTAAGCCTAGTAACCCTTTACTGACCCACTGAATTAATTAATATCCTTATATTCAATTAATCAGCCGAATTTAATGTCCCACAATAAATTCGGACGGACTTCTGATCACGTTGGATGCCAAGTAACATCACGTGATCCTGGATGGCACTGAGGTTATCACAACCCTCTATTAGAACCTTTCTATCATCGGTTAGCGCGCAGATATAATCCTTCATCCGTGCAATGTTCCCGAATCGACCTAAGGTATGGTTTACTGTTAAACCCTATTCGGTCGATTCACTTGAATCAGATGCCGTTAATCTGAATCTGATAACTCCTTATCGAACACAGAGTCCGCCCTGGTCAGGGACTTTAAGCGCATCATTCCCGGAATATTCTCTCTCAAACTACCGAGAGCAGATGATCCCGTATTGAACACACAATTACCTTCGAAGGCATTTCCCTGAACCCGATCACTTGACTTATTGATAACCCATGGTTAGGGATTCGTTAGTCAAGGTCAAAGTTCATAAACGTACCAACAAGATATCTTTGGCGTCTCAGGTCCAAGGATCATCTACGCAACCGTGACAAAAGAATCGAGCTAGTTAACAGTGAGGTGTTTACCATCCAGTGATTCATAGTCGGATCAGTTCAGTGAACTCATTCGCCAATGAGCACCTACAAGTTCAGCATAGTGTCTCCACAGAAGTGAGTTATGGGATCAGTCACCCTCATCATATGAGCTGAAGTAACTATACTAGTCTATCCGGATGTTCGATGTCCTATCTCAAACATCCTATGACTAGGAACAATTAAGAACATGTGTTTATAAATCTTCGGTCCCGTAATTATGATCTCATCATAATCCGAAGACTGTTGCACATGTTCATGGACTTCATCGTAATATGATAAACATATATCGAATTAATTACACACAATGAATTATTGTCATTTATTAATAATCTGAATTAGTACATAGTAACGGATTGGCTTTGAGACCATCTAATACTAACATTCCTTTGATGTGAAGCCCTTTGGTTGTATCATATACACCTCTTCCTCAAGGTTTCTATTGAGGAAAGTCATCTTCACATCCATCTGCCAGATTTCGTAATCATAATATGCAACAATGGCGAGAAGAATTCTGATAGAGTTAATCATGGCAACAGGTGAGAAGTCTCATCATAGTCAATTATTTGCCTTTGACGATAACCCTTCGCCACTAATCTTGCCTTATAAGTCTCAATTCATCCATGTGCACCAATCTTTCTTTTAAAAATCTATTTGCAACCAATAGGTACTATACCTTCGGACAAGTCAACTAAGTTCCAAACTTGGTTGATGTGTATGGACTGAATTTCAAAATTCATGGCTTCTCGTCATTTTCCGGCTTCTGGACTTTCAATGGCCTCCTAGTAAGTTGATAAAGTGTTAAATTGATCATTTAAGGGCAATCATATGCATCATACTCACGTTTTTATCTGTAAAATAGCATGAAATGATAGATAACTGCGTACCAAGTCCAACGGTACCAATTTCGTCAAATTCTGACTTAAAAACATCGTTATTTCATGTGATTAATAGGGTATAGCGCATTTGCGGTTTTTCGACAAAACCGAGACGAAATAAATAAATATAATGATTTTTTAATGATAATATGCTAATTTATATTTATTCTATGTGAACAGGACATGCCGATGACGCAGTGCAGTTGGTGGAGTTTCCGAAAATTTGGGGGAGGTCTAGGGTTCGAATCTCAATAAATTCGACTAAAGCAGGGGTAAAAATGTCATTTGATATCCTAATATTACCCAAATTCTTGCCCAAAGAACCCAAGAAAGACCAGCCACCTTCCCTTCCCCCACTTTCTTTTTAAAAAAAAAACCTTCCTTCCCATTCTCTCTGTTTCCTTCTCTCCTCTCTGTTTCCTTTTCTCTGTCTCTCCCTCTTTCCCTCCGCACACCTCTCTCTCTCTTTCCCACGACTCTCTCTTCCTCTTTATATATTCCTATTCCTTCTTCCTCTTGGTTAACCCCCCCCCGCAGCCTCTCTTTCCCTCCCGTATCCCTGCTCTCTATTTCCCGCAATCTCCCTCTCCCTGCACGCACTCTCCTTCTCTCTCTCAGTTTTCATTTCTCCCTCTCTCCGGTTTCTATTTCTCTCTCTCTCGGTCTCTCTTTCTCTCCCTCTGTCTTCTCTCTCTCCGGCTTTCTCTTCCTCTTCTCAGCGTTTCCACAACCCTTTCTCTTCTCTCCCTCACCGTCTCTTTCTCTCCCCCACTCCCTCTCTCGATTTCTCTCTCTGGTTCCCACGCACCTCCACGTCTTAGCTGCGCCTCCACGCGTAACCAGCGGTGCATGCAGGCTTGCGCGAGCCCGCGGCAACATCCCACGCGCATGCCGGCAAGCTCCAGCACACACCTGCGCGAGCCAGCACCTCCTCCACGCGCCAGCAAGCTCCAGCATCTCCAGCGCACTCGGCCAGCAGCTGTTCACTGCACCTCCCCGAGCTCCTCCTTTTCCAACCCAGCCGCACGCCTGCGAGCCTGCACGCGCCCCATGCATGCATGCCTCCACGCTGCACTTGAAGCTCCCTACGTCCAGCTCCATCAGCGCACCAGCCAGCAGCTCCACGCGCCTTCTCTCCAGCTCCTGCAAGCGCCCCAGCCAACGAGCACCAACACGTCCCTCCAAGCTGCACCAGCAAGCCCCACGCACCACCTCGCGGTCCAGTGAGCCGCTCCACACGCAGAAGCCTTCCCCGAGCCCTATTTGCTGCATATGTCGTTTACTTAATTTTTCATTAATTATTTTTGTTAATTTAGATAAGTGTTGTTACTGTTAAAAGGTTAGTAATTAATGAGAGTTTTGTTCAACTTTTATTCAGTTAATACTTATTTCTTCATTACATTAGGGGTGTTTGTTTGTTTACTTGGAATTAGTTTAGTTAATTAGATTTCTTTTTAATTTTAGTTAATTAACTTGTGTACGGTTTAATTAAGTAATTAATCATTTAGTATAACTAGTTAATTCAGGTTGTTATTTTTAGAATAATTGAATTCTAAAGCATTAAAAATCCTAAACAATCGTCAATTTTTTTTAGATTAATTAAATTCCAAAGTTTTCAAAGTTAAAAATTTAACTCCCTATGGATCGACTCGGACTCACCATTATTAATTTTCAAAATCTAATTTATATGAGCCGAATAAATTTAGATTGAACGTTCTTATGAGTGGTTAACGACACATAATTTGGAACGATCATAAGTCTTAGGGGATCATCATCCTTATTATAGAGTATCCTAGAACCATCCAAATTAATATGTGTGAGTGCTCAAATTGGGTGTGTGATTATCATGACTCAAGTATTGTTTAATGACAATAAAATAATTAAAAAAAAACTAATATGTGATCGTCAGAAACTTTTGACTGAAAATTTTCAAAAGAAAAGTTTGATCACTTACCTGTTTGAAACGGGGGAGATATGGATATTCTTGATTCCCTCTCTTTAGCCGGTTGAAGAAAGAGAGTCATTTTTGCTCTTGTTCTTGCTTGATTTGGAGATCGTCCTTTTCGCTCTAGAATTCCTTCTTTGCTTGATCCTTTGATGTTCCTTTGTACTTGCAAAGAATGAGATAAAAGAAGGAGAAAAACTATTAGAACTAATAGAATGTAGAATCTATTCTAATAAGATTATTAATCATGTAATCAGAACGAGAAACTCACTTATTTGATGTTTGTTTAAACCCCTATAACATGTGTGGGATTGAAAAAGATGATTATGTGGGTGTGTATGTAAGGATTGAGGTTTTCGGATCCGGTTATCGGGTCAGTTTCGGTCTTATCGTCTGAATGGCGTCTTAGATGGACGACGCCATTCAGAGTACGACCCTGGTTTGTCAGTGTACGGCCCGGTCTTGTCATCTGAATGACGTCGGGCTTACACGACGCATTTTACCCAGCTTCTGGTTGACCCCGCGAACCCTCCCTCCTTTCCCTCATTCTCTCCTTCCTCTTCTCTCTCCTCTCTTCCCTCCGGCGAGCCGGAGGATCCTTTCCCCCCTCCTTCCTTTCCTCCTCTCCCCCCCACTCCATTAACCTACCAACTTCCTCCACTACCACCACCACTTCCTCCATGGCGCACTTCTCTCCGGACGGCGGCCGACGTCCCGGTGGAGTAACGGCATCCACGGCGGTACCGACGGCGGCGTGTGGCGAGGCGGGTTGGCGGCTTGGAGCTAAGAGGAGTTAGAGTAACCGGTAGGGTGACAATCCCCGTTGTATTTCATTTCAAAACCATATTTTCCCGCTTTGAAGCATGTTTAGGGGTTTTTCTTGGGCTGAAAACACTAATTGCATGTAAAGAGAATTTGGGTGTTTTAATGGGTAATCAGGTTCTTCTCCTCCTTCTCCACGTTTTTTGTGTTTTTACACAATTTGGGGGAGGAAATACCACCCTGTAGATTGGGGGATGGCGGACGAAGAACCTGTCTGTGAGGGTTAAATGGCGTCGGGGGACAGCGACGCCTTTTAGAAAGGCGGCTCCCACCCACGACGCGATTTAGTCCAAATAACAGACCATGTTTCTGGACTGATGAGCGTCCAGGAACAGCGACGCCTTTAAAAAGGCGACTTGAATGGGCGACGCGTTTTTAGTGGAAATCACCCGTAGCCTGTCTCTGCTTCTGTCGCTATCAGGCGACTAGGGACAGCAACGCCTTTCAAAAGGCGGTGACATATGACGACGTGTATTAGGCCATTTTTCGAGGCCAGATTTCATATGAACCTGTTTAGGAGGCTTGAATGGCGTCGGCCTTGGGCGACGCGATTCAAGACAGAATCACATTAATTCATGCTAGTAACATATCTTCACACTATTAGATAGTTTGGTTAAATGCATGCTTGAAATCGTACTCGAGGATGAGGATTTGTACGTGATCGGATCGCACTGTGTTGTGTTTCATGTGACCGTGAACCTAGAGTGACAGTTGTAGCGCTTAACCACCCTGTGTCAGTGTGGGAGGGACACAGCGCCGGTGTGGGAGTGGTGGGGTAATGCCTAGAGAGAGGGTCACCTGGTGTACCCCAGGGTTAGCTAGTATCGGTGTAGGAGTGGTACCTTTGGAGTGTCACTCGTGCTGGGGGAAGCAGAAACCACCTAGAGCCAGTTGGGCTGGAGTAGCTAGCGTGCTATTCGAGGGGTTACTATTTGGTCTCAGCGGGTCGGTGTTTCCCGTGTTCGGCCGTGTGGTTGGCGTGTTTTGCCGAGACGCTAGTTGTGGGCTCCTTGGTAGAATGGTTTCAGAGTTGTGCATATTACATTTCGAATGCATGTGTTTTATATCGAAATTTAGGAATTGTATTACTGCTTTACTTGCTTAATTTACCTATATTTGTGTTGCTGCACTTATGGGTGCGTGAGTGGGCGGTGGGGATTGAAGGATCCTACTGAGTCTTTTCGATGAGACTCACCCCTACGGTTTTCAGGTGAGGGTTCCAGGCAGGCTTAGCGAGGAGAGTGCTGCCTTGGGTTGCGCGCCAACAGCCGTTGTTCCGGAGTATGCCCCGACGTAGTTGTTATTTTATTTTCTGGCATGTACGCTTAATTATTTCTTTTCAGTTGGAGTATGTAATTATTTACTATGTCGAGTCGCAATGTAATAATTTTTAATTCTTGCACTTCCTTTTCAATTCAATGTGATGTGAATGTTTAGCTTAGTTTATTATTTATTTCCCAGACTTATCTGGATCTTGGTTTGGCTCCAAATTAATGATTCGGTATCCATTTAGTAATCGGATCCCCGATTATAGGGTGGCGGGTTGTTACAGTGTAAGCATGAAGTGATATGAATATGATTATATGAAGAAACTAAGATGAATAAGAAACTAATGAAAAAACAAAATATATGGCCTCTTGAAGCCTTAGATCTTGTTTGATCTTGAAGGATGAAGAGGATGAAGAGTTGACTACGTTTTTCTCCTTCAAGTACCCCTGAAAGTCGTCACGTAGCACTCCGATCCTTCAATGCTTAAGTATCTTCGAACCTTTTTCCGAATCTTGTTCCAACCTTTTTTTTTTTTTTTTGAACTCTTTTCGATGGCCAAAGGCTTGGGTTTATATAGAACTAATGTTAGACGCCTCTCACTTGCCTGCCTCTACAGCCACTTATGGATCAACTTGAAAGAGTTTGAAGCCAATCCAACCAGAGAAACAAGATAATCTCAGCCAAATCATCATTATCTGTAATTAACTAAATCATGTCGTTTGAGGGAGACGTCTTTTAGCTAAATTAAAGCTAATGATAATCCGCAAGAGGAAGCCGAAAGAAGTAGAAAACCTAAATAGCGTCGGGCTAGAGCGACGTGTTTAGGTTAATTAAAAAATTAATTAGAAATCAAATTAGAAATCGAAATAGATTCGGAGACCTAAACGGTGTCCAACATTGGCAATGTCTTTTAGCAAAATTTCATATTTTGATTAAAAATATGAGTTAAAATCAATTTGTCTAATACACTTAAAAGGCGTCATTACTGAACGATGTCATTCAGATAATTAATCCTGAAAATTAATAAAAATCAATTATTCATTAACCATCATACCATTTTGGGACATTATTATATGATATAAAATTTACTCACTATTATGTCAAAATTAGCGTGTCTATAGCTGTCCTACCTTGACATTGACTTTGCAAGGGAATGAAATGAAATAGAATGGACTGAAATGGTGATGCCAAAGTGTGATGAGACAAGCTCAAAAAGGTCCCACTCCTTTGAATTTCTTGCACTCAGAAATCATCAGTAATTTCAAGCAAATTATGCAATTAAGCATCAAACATAAATAAACATGAAATTTCAGACAAATAACAAGAAAACCATAAAACGCGCCGTGTCAAGCCGACGTCATTTGAATGACGTCGCTGATCAAAGACGCCTTTTAAGCCAAAGAGACAAGTTTCCTGTGTTCAATCCGGAGTCTAATTCTCTTGAATGCATATTGATAAGTTAGTATTTTTTATTATTAAAATAACAAATGCATGCACTATATTTATATTTATGATGTTTAAAATAGCATGAAATGATAGACAACTTCGTACCGATTCCAACGGTACCAATTTCGTCAAATTCTGAGTTAAAAACATCATTATTTCATGCATTTGAGGTTTTCTCAGCAAAACCGTGAGAAATCAATTTATTTAAGAATAAATGTAATTTTATTCATGATAATGTCCTAATTTACATTTATTTTATGTGAATAGGACATGAAGAAGATGTAGTGCAATTGGCTAAGTTTCTAGTCGTTTGTGGGAAGGACGGGAGTTCGAATTCCAGCAAAATCGACTTTACTTTGACAAAAATACTAAAGCGGGGGTAAAAGGGTCTTTTGCTATCCTAAATGGTTGTCCTAATTCTTACCCAAGAAGAGAACAAGAGGAGCCAGCCCCTATCCACTTTCTTCTTTGCTTTATTTTAAAAATTATCTCTCCCTTTTTAAGAAGTCTCTCCTTCCTTCCTCCCCCCCCCCCCCACTACTTTTCTTCTCCCTCCTGCCTTCTCTCCCCTTTCTCCCTCACTTTTTCTCCCTCTTTGCTACAGTACCCGTGGGTACTGTAGCTACAGTACTGCGGTACTGTAGCACTCTTTCTCTCTCGCTCGCTCGCTCTCTCTCTCTCTCTACATCTCTCTCAAACCGGTGGCTGTCAAGAGCAAGAGGTGGACTCAAGGCACTGCAACTGACTATTGGAAGGAGTCTAGGGCAGCCAAGGATCCACGCGAAGGGCGACGACGGCTGCAAACACCAGTTTTCTCTCTCTATCGCCTCTCTCTCTAGTTTTTGAGTTCTCCATGTCACACTGTATTTCGAATATGTTCTATAAAAGTTTTCTTATAAAAGTCATGTTATTATTTTATTTTCAATGTCTCTGTAAAATTTTATATATTTCTGTGAACTAATGACAGTAGATCCTTTGAAAACAGTTATCTTTTCTCCCTCTTTTTGTTCTACAACTTTTATTTTTTCTTCTGTTGACATTACTCAAACTTTATATTCCACTTTTAATTAGTATTTTAGGAGTAGTCTTAGTTCAGTAGATGGTCTGATTATGCTCGTTTAAGGGTGATCCTTTTGTGAGTTTATAGCAAGTCCGATTAGTTTCAATTGTTGTTTATTAAATCATCATGCTCCATCTTCTTTCTTGTCTAATTTTTCTCTAAAAAAATATAAGGTTTTCAACTTTAAAAATCTATTTTCTTGTGGATTCGACTCGGACTCACCATTGCTATTGTTAAAGTTTAATTTGAATGAGCCGATTAATTTAGATTGTTAGCTTTGATTTTTAACGACACAATCTTAAGCTATCAATTTTTGGCGCCGTTGCCAGGGAAGTAGATTTTTAATTTTGATTATTTTGAATTTAGTGTAATTATTCTTTAGCTAACCTTATTTTTCTTATTTTTGTAAGTATATTAAAAAAAAAAGAGGGAAAGCGAAATCATTGGTAAGTATGTTCCAACTTTCTATTTTTTTTATTTCCTTATTTTAGTTAGTTTCCTTTTTGTAGTTGCTAATTTCGATAGGTTGTCATTAACATAAAAAAAAAGGGAAAGAAAAATTCAAATTCAAAATCTTCATCTCAAGATTAAAAACCTTCCACGCTAGGCATTCATCATTTTAGGAAAGCATGCATTAGTTTCTATTTTTAGTCATTTCTATTCTTTGTTGAAGATTACGGGGGAAAGGTACGTATTCCAATTTTTCCAGTCATTCATGATTGCATCAAAACCCCTTGCTTGATTTGATTGTTGCATTGCATTCAAAAAGACTTTAAGGGCAACAACTTTAACCACATAAGGTAGGGATTTGATCACCCTTCCTTAACCCACAAATTACCTTCCTTGCATTGGTATTACCTAATCCAATTAAAAGCAAGTCGAAAGAGAATTTAGGGTTTACACTGTGAGCGGTTCAAATTTTGGGTTGCCTCCACTTTTGGCAAAAGTGTCTAGGCTAGAGGTTAAACGGCAAATGCCTAAACGAGAAAGTGGTTTCTTAATTAGGTCCCTACGAAAGTAGGGGGAGCCTCCCATTACCCCACCTCTTACTTGGCCGTTGATTGATTGTGGTTGTGACTCGAGGTGGACCCCATTCACCTTGTGAGAAAATTCACATAGAAGTCTAGGTCAACCCTAAGTCATTAGGTTGAGATTGTTTGACAATTTGTTTGCATATTAAAAAAAAAAGTGAAAGAAAAATAAAATTCAAATCCTTCTTCTCTCTCTTCGTCCTAGTGTATGCAAGGTAGGAGATCTCAAATCCCTAATCTTTTAGGACCGATTGTTGAAATTGAGAGAATTATCCATCACAGAAATCCACCGCAAGATCAAATGGCCGATAATCATGATCCACTAAAGCAAATGAAGGATTATTTCATCCTAAATCAATATAAACCTTCATCTTGTATTCACCTTCCTCAGAATCCAGCCAATCAATATGAAATTAAATCAAGCACCATTCAGATGCTCCCATCTTTTTATAGGAATACGAATGAAGATCCTTATAAGCATTTAGATGAATTTCTAGAAATCTGTTCCACGATGAAGATCCAGAATTTCACAGATTATGCCCTTAAATTAACCTTATTCCCATTTTCATTGAAGGATAAGGCCAAATATTGGATGGGGACTATAGGTAGGCCCATTAGGACATGGGAAGAAATGCAAAAAGAATTTCTAAAGAAGTTCTATCCCATAGGGCGGACCAATACTATGAGAAGGGCTATCACGGGTTTTGCCCAAACTCCCGGGAAATTGATCTATGAATCTTGGGAAAGATTAAAAGAATTGCTTAGGAAATGCCCTCATCATGGGTTATCAAAGTGGCAAATTGTCCAAGTATTCTATGAAGGATTGTCTAAACAGTTCAGACAAATGGTGGATGCCTCATATGGAGGTGCATTTATGATGAAAAATGAAGATGAGGCTTATGACCTTTTTGAAATGTTAAGTGAAAATTCTATCAATCATACCTCATTATCATCTTATGAGAGGTCTGTTGGGCCATCTAAGCAGGTCGGAATGTATGAACTTAAGTCTCGTAGAGAGCCCGAATCCAAAATGGACATCAATCTGATCAATCAGAAATTGGATAAAGTAGATATCTTGGCCCAAAAGTTAGATCAACTCTTAGCCTTAAACAAGCAAGAACCTACCTATCCAACACCATCTAGTCCATATGAAGGCCCATCTTCCATCTCTCATGATATTTGTACTTTGTGCGCAAGTACGGCCCATCAAGTGAATGAATGCCCAACTGCGGCCCAATTACCACCGTTCATTCAAGAACAAGTTCAAGCTGCCCAGGGATTCTCCAGGCCTAATAATGATCCATTCTCTAATACTTACTATCTGGGCTGGAGAAATCACCCTAATTTTTCGTAGAAGAACCAGCAGGCTCCTTTACAAATGTCTAATCCTTCCATGCATCAAGCCCAAAAGTCACAAAATTCATTTCAACATCAGTCCAATTTCTATGGAAATGTACAGGCTAAGGGACCACAGGGCCACTTCTCTCAAGTCCAATTCTCTCAACCAGCCCACTATCAATCCTTCCAATTAGGGCAATCCACTCAATATCCTCCTCCACCAACTTATCAACAACCTCCTCAGCCCAATTTTGATGACAAATTCACACAACTCCAACAACTTATCTTGACCCAACAACAGTCTATTTTTAAGTTGGAGAGTCAAATGGGACAATTAGCTGAAGCCGCTATGAGGAGGGAAATGGGCCAACCTCCTAGTCAACCTATTGCTAATCTGAGAAATCAACCTCCAGGTTTTCCATCCCAATCGGGCCTTTTACCTCAACCTGGCCCACTAGCACAACCTAAAGGGCCGCAATTTGAGAATGCTAAAGCTATTTCGGCCCTTAGGAGTGGGAAGAGTTTGGAGAACTTATAGAAGGATGGGGAGGTAGCAAAAGGTTCCACTACTGGGCCTCAGGAAATCGAAAGTGAAAGTGAGGCTGAGCCCAATATGGAGAAGTTGGGGGGAGATCCGAAAGGAAAAGGAAAGTTGGATGAAGGCCCAAGCTCATATCAACCACGGGTGCCATTCCCAAACGCTTTACTAGCAAAGCCCACTGCCAAGAAGAAACTGGCCCAGAATGAGGAGTTGATGGAATTATTTAAACAAGTTCAGATCAATATTCCACTCCTTGATGCTATCAAACATGTGCCAGCTTATGCTAAGTTTCTAAAGGAATTGTGCACGCCAAGAAGGGAATCGAGATTGACTCCCGAAAAGATTAGACTTTCAAAGGATGTGAGTGCAATTTTAATGAACCATC
This sequence comes from Zantedeschia hybrid cultivar, assembly GCA_030544215.1. Taxonomy (NCBI): domain Eukaryota; kingdom Viridiplantae; phylum Streptophyta; class Magnoliopsida; order Alismatales; family Araceae; genus Zantedeschia; species Zantedeschia hybrid cultivar. Next base: position 53,193,975 of record JARZZO010000009.1, read on the forward strand.
TACCTAAGAAGTTGAAGGACCCTAGAGCACCTTTGATTTCATGTGACATAGGTGGAGTCACATTTAATAGAGCATTATAGGATTTGGGCGCTAGTGTGAACTTATTCCCAACTACTATTTTTGAAAAATTTGATATTGGGGAACTGAAGTCCACATCCACCGTCTTGCAGTTGGCAGATAGGTCTGTAAAAATTCCACGGGGACTCATTGAGGATGTTATTGTAATTCATGATTGCTACTTTCCCGTGGATTTTCTCATTCTGGATATGGCCTCACCCGAGGATCTCATTCATACCCCGATCATCCTAGGACGTCCATTTTTGGCCACCGCCAAAGCTAACATCAATTGTGAAACTAGCATGATGGACATATCCTTTGGGGGTCAAAAGGTCAAGATTAATGTCTTCAAAGCATCCAAATATCCGGATCACGAAGAAGAGTGCCACACCATTGATATTTTGGATAATTTAAGCGAAGAGAATTTGGTGCTTACACACGACCTTTTAGAAGAAGCCAATGCTTTAAAAGATTCTCCCAGCCCATTAACATCTTGGCCCAAGGTAGAACCTTTACCAGCCTTACAGTCTGAGCCCACTTTGCCATCCTTAGAGGATCCTCTTAAACTTGAACGCAAGCCATTATCTGAATCTCTTAAGTATATCTTCTTGGGCCCGGACCAAACTCTTCCGGTCATCATCGCGGCAAATCTCACATCGCTGCAAGAGGCCCAATTAATCGAGGTCCTTAAAGACCACAAGAGAGCCATTGGATGGTCAATGGCAGATTTAAAGGGAATTAACTCGTCCATTTGCATGCATCATATCTATATGGAAGAGAATTCCAAGCCCAGTCGGGAAATGCAAAGACGGTTTAACCCAAACATGAAAGAGGTGGTAAAGAAAGAACTGGTGAAATGGCTGGATGCGGGTATCATTTACCCCATATCGGATAGCAAATGGGTTAGCCCAATTCAAGTGGTACCCAAGAAGTCCGGATTGACAGTTATCAAGAACGATCATGGGGAAAAGGTACCCACTAGGCTCACCACGGGATGAAGAGTGTGCATTGATTACAGAAAGTTGAATCTCATGACTAAGAAGGACCACTTTCCACTCCCGTTCATAGACCAGATTTTGGAAAAGTTATCGGGCCGGAAGTACTTTTGCTTCTTAGATGGGTACTCCGGGTATAATCAAGTGGCTATTTACCCGGGAGATCAAGAAAAGACCACTTTTACGTGCCCTTATGGCACGTTTGCTTTTAGGAGAATGCCATTTGGATTATGCAACGCACCAACCACATTTCAACGGTGCATGATGGCTATATTCTCCGACACGATGGGAGAGTTCCTCGAAATTTTTATGGATGATTTTTCAATCTTCGGGGATTCTTTTGAAAATTGCTTAGAAAATCTGAAACAGGTTCTAGCTACATGCATAGAAACCAACCTGATACTTAGTTGGGAGAAGAGCCATTTTATGGTTCGAGAGGGCATTGTTCTAGGCCACATTATATCTGAAAGGGGGATAGAGGTAGATAAAGCTAAGATCGATCTCATATCTAATCTTCCTCCTCCTACCTCGGTCAGACAGATCCGTTCATTTATTGGCCATGTCGGTTTCTATCGCCGATTTATCCACAATTTTTCTCAAATTGCCCGGCCTCTAACTCTTCTCCTAGCTAAGGATGTCCCTTTCCAAATGGATGAATCTTGCATCAAGGCATTCAATTCTCTGAATGAATCTTTGACCAAAGCTCCGATTCTTTAATCCTCAGATTGGTCTTTGCCCTTCGAAATCATGTGCGATGCCTCTGACTATGCTATCGGTGCGGTATTGGGACAAAGAATCAACAAGCGTCCCGTGGTGATTTATTATGCAAGTCGCACCCTTACATATGCTCAAATGAATTATACCACCACGGAAAAGGAATTATTAGTTGTGGTTTTTACCTTAGAAAAATTCAGATCTTATCTTTTAGGGGCAAAAGTTATAATCTATTCTGATCATTCAACTCTGAAATACCTTTTGACCAAGAAGGATGCGAAGCCCAGACTTATCAGGTGGATCTTACTCCTTCAGGAATTTGATTTAGAAATTTGGGATAAAAAGGGTTCTGAGAATGTGATAACTGACCACCTATCCCGAATTTTGTTTTCCGAGAGTGTACCAATGACTGATTCATTCCCTGATGAGCATCTACTGGCCATTTCTCATATTGTAGCACCTTGGTATGCTCATTTTGTCAATTACAAGGTGGCCAATCAGCTTTCGGAGGGATGGACTAAAAGTGAGAAAGACAAATTCTTTTCCCAGGAGAAGTATTATTTTTGGGAGGATCCAGAACTATTCAAATTCTGTCCCGATCAAATCATTAGGCGATGTGTTCCTAAAGAAGAACAACAGAGTGTTCTCAACTTCTGCCATAATCTGGCATGTGGAGGCCATTTCTCGGGGAAAAAAACTGCAGCCAAGGTCCTGCAAAGTGGTTTTTACTGGCCCACACTCTTCAAAGATGCCCATGAGTTCAGCAAAACTTGTTTGAAATGCCAAGCTATAGGAAATATGGCAAAAAGGGACATGATGCCACTCAACCTAATCTTAGTAGTTAAAGTCTTTGATGTTCGGGGGATAGACTTTATGGGACCTTTTCCACCTTCTTTTGGACATGCATATATCCTGGTAGCGGTGGATTATGTTTCTAAGTAGATTGAAGCAGTAGCCACCCGAACCAATGACCATAAAGTGATCATTAAATTCGTCCAGAAAAATATATTTTTTCAGTTCGGGTGGCCTAAAGCTATCATAAGTGATGGGAGAACGCATTTCACGAATTACCAATTTTGAGCTTTGCTTAAGAAATACGAGATTAATCACAAACTGACTACCCCTTATCATTCCCAAACCAGTGGCCAAGTAGAAGTTTCCCATAGAGAGATCAAGAATATTCTGCAAAAGTCCGTTAGGCCCGATAAAAAGATTGGTCTAAAAGGTTAGATGATGCGTTATGGGCGTATTGGACCGCTTACAAAACTCCTATTAGTATGTCTCCTTATCGCCTGATTTTTGGAAAAGCGTGTCACCTTCTAGTGGAATTGGAACATAGGGCGTATTGGGCCATTAAACAAGTCAATCAAGACCTAGCCCAAGCTGGTTCCCACCGAACCTTACAACTGAGTGAGCTAGAAGAATTGCGTAATGAGACCTATGAGAACTCCAAGATCTATAAAGCCAAAACTAAAACTTTTCATGATAAACATATTATGAGAAAATCTTTTCTTCCAAATTAGAAAGTTTGGCTATTTAACTCTAGGCTTCGCCTATTTCCAGGAAAACTGAAGTCCAGGTGGGATGGACCATTCTTGGTCATTAAAGCCTTTGATCATGGAGCTGTTAAAATCATGAATCCTAAAAATGGGAACACTTTCACCGTTAATGGTCAACGGTTGAAACCATTTATTGAAAACCTTCAAAATGAGCCACCGGAATCCATTGAGCTGAGTGATCCGCATTAACTGAACTGTCGTCTGGCTGAAGACGTTAAACTTAGCGCTTGTCGGGAGGCAACCCAACATTTTAGATCATGTCCCGTTTTTCTTTTCATTTTTAGGTTTTTATGCAGCAATCGGCTTTGGTAAAGTTGCATCCTCATCATCACAGGTTGTTTCTCTCCTTCTCAGTTTTCTTATGGCTAGTATGTGTTTTCATATCTTTTGTGTCATTGAGGACAATGCCATTCAAGTTGGGGGGGGGGGGGGGGCAATCAATATGTATTTTTTTGAAAAATCTGTTGAAGAAAATTAAGAAAATGGTCCAATTTTTTTCAAAAACTTCTTTTTCACAACCCACATAAGTTACATGAAATCTTGTTTCATTAAGATAATCTTAAATAAATCAGTTTTATGTTAGCTAAATTGGATAAAGCCTTTAAAGTTCATAATAGCCCACTTCACAAGAAGCCACGACAGGAATGATTTTCACACATACACGGCAACTTAAAATAACTGAAAGACCTTGAAAGTATAAAATTGCTGGAATTAACTCTAAGGATAAGATTACCTATTCTAATTTTTTTTCTTTTGGATTGAATGAAAAGAACGTTAGGATTCATAACAGGAGACCAACTAACTCAGCACTCTAAAGAGGCGGTCATTTAAAAAGAGACATTTGTAAATATTAAATGCCAAATAAAGTGTCAAAAAGAGCTAAAGGAAGGCAAGTAGCAAAAAGTACGCACCTCCTCTCAGGAAATTCAAAGAGAGTGGCAAAAAGTACGCATTCTCAAAGGCAAAAGTGCAATTAAATGAAAAAGTCGCGCTAAATGAAAAATTCCCTTGTACTAAAAAAACGACCAAGTCATAAAAATGCTGAGTCGGGGCGGGAGCTGAAAAATGAACTTCACGGGCTGATCAAGAAATCTCTTTTCTTTTCTCATCCCCAAGTAGTTCTATCTAAAAGATTAGTAAAGGCGATGATATAACGGAAAGGACAGAAACGAGTTCTAAGCATGCCAAATTACATGCACAATCACTTGTTATGAACCAAAGTGTAGTGGGAAATGAAAACTTTAGCTTAACCAATCAGCTACCATTTAATTGATTATGATAGATAGCTATAAATGAAGCATGATAATTCATTGTTGTCCTAATTTTTCTTCTATTTGCATTGCTAAGGGACTAGCAATAAGTAAATTGGGGGATGTGATAAGTTAGTATTTTCTATTATTAAAAGAACAAATGCATGCACTATATTTATGTTTATGATGTTTAAAATAGCATGAAATGATAAACAACTTCGTACCGATTTCAACGGTACCAATTTCGTCAAATTCTGAGTTAAAAACATCATTATTTCATGCATTTGAGGTTTTCTCAGCAAAACCGTGAGAAATCAATTTATTTAAGAATAAATGTAATTTTATTCATGATAATATCCTAATTTACATTTATTTTATGTGAATAGGACATGAAGAAGATGTAGTGCAATTGGCTAAGTTTCTAATCGTTTGTGGGAAGGACAGGAGTTCGAATTCCAGCAAAATCGACTTTACTTTGACAAAAATACTAAAGCGGGGGTAAAAGGGTCTTTTGCTACCCTAAATGGTTGCCCTAATTCTTATCCAAGAAGAGAACAAGATGTGCCAGCCGCCATCCACTTTCTTCCTTTCTTTATTTTAAAAATTCTCTCTCCCATTTTAAGAAGTCTCTCCTTCCTTCCTTCTCCCCCCACTACTTTTCTTCTCCCTCCTGCCTTCTCTCCACTTTCTCCCTCACTTTTTCTCCCTCTCTGCTACAGTACCCACAGGTACTGTAGCACTCTTTCTCTCTCTCTCTCTCTCGCTCTCTCTCTCTCTCTCTCTCTACATCTCTCTCAAACCAGCGGTTGTCAAGGGCAAGAGGTGGACTCAAGGCACTACAACTGACTACTGTAAGGAGTCTAGGACGGCCAAGGATCCACACGAAGGGCGACGGCGGCTGCAAGCACCAGTTTTCTCTCTCCATCGCCTCTCTCTCTAGTTTTTGAGTTCTCCATGTTACATTGTATTTCGAATATTTTATGTAAAAGTTTTATCATAAAAGTCATATTATTGTTTTATTTTCAATCTCTCTGTAAAAGTTCCTATATTTCTATGAACGAATGACAGTAGCTCCTTTGAAAAAAGTTATCTTTTCTCCCTCTTTTTATTCCACAAATTTTTTTTTTCTTCTGTTGACATTACTCAAACTTTATATTCCACTTTTAATTAGTATTTTAGAAGTAGTCTTAGTTCAATAGATGGTCTGATTATGCTCTTTTAGGGGTGCTCCTTTTGTGAGTTCATAATGTAGACACGCTAATTTTGACGTCATTTCGAGTAAATTTCATATCATATAATAATGCCTCAGAATGGTCTGATATTTAATCATTGATTAATTTTTATTGATCCTTTTGAGTGTCGGGTCAAACAGACATGTTTAAGTTAATCAATTAAATTGATTTTAACTCAAATTTCAGTTAAAATATGAAGAAGTCTAAAAGACGTCGACCTATGTGGACGCCATTTAGACTTTATTCTTATTTTAACGTTTAAATTTGAATTTTAATTAGTTGATTAATTAGCTAAAAGGCGTCTGTAAGGCACGACGCGTTTTAAGTTTCCTAAGCTATTTCTACTTCTCTTCCGGATGTTTATCCTTATCTTAATTAGTCCAAAAGACGTCTATACATGTAGACGCGTTTTAGCTAATACATATAAAGATAAGTTTTTCCCGGATGTTTATCCTTATCTTAATTAATCTGAAAGGCGTCTTTAATGGCTGACGCGTTTTAGATAATTACAGATAAAGATGAATTAATCTGTATTTATCTGTTAGTTAAGATGGATAAATCCCAAATTTTTCCATGTAAATCCACGGACGTAGAAGAAGCCTATAAATACCCTCCTTTTGAAGGGGGTGATAATAAATGAATGAATGAATGGGTGATCAGTTAATGTTGAGCGTTAGTAATTGAAGATTGAAACAACGACGTCCAAACGCCGAAGCGCTGCTGTTTCCAGAAGTCGGCGTCCATTCTTCACCCAATTCAAGGCTTCATCCGTTCGGCATAAGTTTTTCAATTCGTTTCTTCATTTTACATCTTCATTAATCTTGCATTCTTCATCATCACTCCATGCAACACACCACACTAGCATTCTTTTCAAAACCTATTTGATTAAGGGGTTTCAAAAGCCATCCCAACAAGTAAGTTTGTTGTTTAGTTGCATGCTTAAAACTATGATTAGAAGGGATACTACCTTTGCTTAAGTTCTCATCATTATTTCTTCATTTCTTTCTATATTTATTGCAAGGAACAAAGGAGAATCAAGGAAGGAAATCAAGCAAATCACCAGAACTCTGGACGATCCTCAAATTCAAACCCAACAGTAAGAACAAAAGAAAAGGAAGGGCTCTCTTTCTTCAGCCGGCTGAAGGATGGGAACCAAGGACTCAACATCTCCCACGTTTAAACAGGTAGGCGATGAAACTTTCTTTTGGAACTTTTAAGTCAAAAGTTTCTGGTGATCACTTCACGTAGTTTCTTTTTAATAGGTTTATTTTGCACCTAAACAACATAGATTTTTCATGATAATCACACACTCATTCTAAGCACTCACACATAGCAAGTCCGATTAGTTTCAATTGTTGTTTATTAAATCATCATGCTCCATCTTCTTTCTTCTCTAATTTTCCTCTAAAAAAATCTAAGGTTTTCAACTTTAAAAATCTATTTCCCTGTAGATTCGATTCGGACTCACCATTGCTATTGTTAATGTTTAATTTGAATGAGTCGATTAATTTAGATTGTTAGCTTTGATTTTTAACGACACAATCTTAAGCTATCACATATCCCTTCTCCAATTCGGAAAAGACTCTTCAATGTCGCAAACCTCTATACATAAGCTTCATCAACTTATATTAAGACGAATCAATACACAAACTAGAGATCAAAACAAGGGATTATCTCCAAAACTCAAGAACAATCAAGATTTCAAGAGGAAAAAGCTCAAGGTTGAGGAAAGAGATGGATTCTTCAAACAAGAGGATGAGAAAAATACTTGAGAAGATTTCTGAGATCAAAAATCTTCTTAGCGGAAGAGATCCTAACCTACAAGTAAGTTAATCCCTCTTCTATTCAATTCTATTTTCATATTCTTCCATATTCTCCATTGTTTTTCATGTTCTTCAATAGAATTTTTCAAAACTTTTTTTTTTTTTTTTTCTAGGAATATCCTTTCTTCCCTGGTCCAAGAAGATTTTCTTCACTCCCTTGGATCCAAAAGCTCGTGAACAAGATCAATATATCCATGCAATCCTACATATCCAAATGGCATATCCAAGGGTTGATCGTTCATGCCAAACATTATAAAAGCATGAGCATGGATTGGGCGACTATGGGGGCTTTGGTTGAGTTGTGGCATCCACAAACTCATACTTTTCTATTCACCACGTTTGAAGCCACCATCCTTCTTAAAGAAGCTGAAGTTCTATTAGGTGTACCTAAACTCAAGATGAGCAATAATGAACCATATTTGAATGATATGATGTTTATGAGGGACATAATCACTAATCAACAATTGCTAGAAAAGATTATGAAGAGTTCAAATAAAGTTTAAGGCTGTCTTACGAAAAATGGAATTAATCTTGCAAAGTTAGCTGAATGGACCTTGAAAAAGATTGAAGATCTCAAAGATGAAGAAACAGAAGCCGTGATGAAAGCGTTCACCACATGCTTAGCTGGAGCTTTACTATTCCCTTCTCAAGATAATATCCTAGAAGATGATCAAGTGAATGCAATCAATGGGATCTTTGAGGGAAAGCCAATCAGCACAGCGGTCCTAGCTTACCTCTACAGTGGGCTCTCTGCAGCTTCTACGGGTCAGTCTCCTTATGGCTGTATGTTACTCTTTGCACTGTGTGTTGAATTTCACTTCAAATTTCACCATAATGAGGGAACCGTTCCAAAGATATCCCAAATATATCAACAAAGTCTCATTTTCTACATCTCCAATGTTGTAAAGTTCAATGACAACATGATCAATCGGGTGCTCAATCTCAAGACTCGAGCTGACTTGCGCACATACTTGAAGACCATACCGAAGACCGGATTCGAATCCTCACCACTTGTTCTCATAAAGAAGACTATTCGCGTGCGCCGTAGTGCTGGCACAGAGCTTCGACTGATCGGGGCTACTGAGTTTCTTATGTATAATCATCATCGCTGCCATCCTCAACTAAGTATGCCACGTCATGAATTCCCAGAGTTTTCCAATCTCTCTCCAATAAAGAAGCGTGCATTAGAAACTGACGAAGATTATGAGGCGACTGAGCTCATTGCTACTCTGTGGAATATTAGCTTCACCTGTCATGTAAAACCTTCTCATGAAACTAATAGAGGATTGTCGAAAATATATGTAAAGGAGCTTCAGAAAATTCGTCCTTGAAAGCTCTTTCTTATCTTCCATTTGATGTAATTTCAATTTTATTTTCAATAAAGAATCCATCCTTTATACCATAAAAATCATCCCTTAATGTTCTGTGATTTATCCAAACTTTTTCCTTTACTAAAACCATGATTTTTCCATAAAACATAAAACTTCGGATTTACTAAATGTAAATCGCGTCCATTCAGAAAGACGCCATTCAACCTTAATTAATTTCAAACATTAATTCCTTAAAAACCCCATATCATGCCTAAAAAGCGTCTGCTAAGGGAGGCGCCTTTCAAGTCTCTCTCGTATTTTCCAAAAATTTCCATCATTAAATTCCCCTTAAACGCATCTTGTAGGTAAGATGCTTTTCAATTCTCTCTCTTCATTTCTCCATAATTCTGCCATTAATCCTGTAATTAATCCACTGTAATGAGTCGTTAAGGAAGGACACGTTCAATCATTACCTGTGGTACGGCTCTGAGCAGAATTGGCGGTTCAATATAAATGGCGTCGTGATCTGTGGACGCAGTTCACACAATTTTAAAAATTTTGAATTGCCGCCTTAGTTTATGTGCCCTTAACCGCATAGCTGTCCCTAGACGCGTTTTAACTTTCTCAAACAGAACCTGCGAAATCCAATCCCTTTCTCCCCTCATTCTCTCTTGCTCTTTCTCTCACCTCCCTATCGAGCTTCTCCGGCGATCACCGAGCTTCTCCAACGATCTCCTTCCAACTCCAGTGAGCTTTCCTAGCTCAAGCGATCACCGGCCATCCTCCTCTCTCTCTATCTCTCTCCCTCTCGAGTTCCTTCATCTCTCTCTCTCAACCTCTCAACACCATGGAAAGAGGGCAATCGAGCAAGGCCGTCGCAAAACGACGATGAACCGCTTCTCTTTCACTGGTGGTGGTGGCTAAGGAGCCCCCCGAAGTGTCGCCAGAGGACCTTACGGCGGTGGCGGCATTTTTGAAAGAGGAGGAGGCTCCTCCTGCGGCGACGGGTGAAGAAGAAGAGGCGGAGGGCGGCCCCCACCTGGTAAGCTTCCCATAGATGTGTGTGGGAATGAGCAAGGGAAAGGAGGTCTCATGGCCTCAGATCTGTCTGTTGAATGGCGTCGAGACCAGTTGACGCCGTTCAAAGGGCGTCGACTTGTCTCAACGCCATTCAAAGGCAGATATTTATTTTTTATTCAATAGATGAGCAAGAAAAATGAAGATGAACGACGTCAAGACATGTGGACGCCTTTCAAAGGGCGTCCACCATGTTTGACGCCATTCCAACAAAATATTTTTATTTGAGAAATTAATTTTTAATGCCCATTAACGGATGAAATTTGTTGAATTATTTACAGGGGACGATGAGGACCAGGATATCGTGGGATCTGGTCATCGATGCTTACCGTGGCCTTCCTGATTTCCAGAAGGCGCAGCTGCGCCGGATGGGATTTGGAGAGATCTTGGATATTGAGCCCTTCTGACTCGATCTGGTACTTCTACAGATGCTGAGAGAGAGGTGGGATGCGAAGAGGAGGGCATTCCTAATTCCCTGGGGACATATGGTCCCTAGTTTGGAGGATGTAGCTAGGATCACCGGTCTCCGCGTGGAGGGCCGGGCAGTGAGTGGGGTGACCTATCCTGACTACCGTGGGTTGATGGAGAGTCTTCTAGGTATATAGGTCTCGAGCTTAGATAGGGAATCCAGGACTGTCCCTAGGGTAAAGGTAGAGGCGGCCTTAGGGTTAGTTGAGCCCAGACGGCGATCTGATGAGACCCGTGAGGCCTTTAGAGATAGATTAGCCAGGTCATCCTCCACAGTGTTGTAGGTGCTTAGAATGACCGTGTGATTAACATGAAATATCTATGTTGTTTAGGTGTAAACTAACCTATTAAAAACAGCAACTAAAGTGCAGTGATCGCCAGAAACTTTTAACTTAAAAGTTTCAAAAGAGAGTATGATCGCCTACCTTTCAAACGCGGAAAATTGAGTCCTTGGTTCCCCTTCCTCAGCCGGCTGAAGAAAGAGAGCCCTTTCTTTGCTTCTTTTGTTCTTGCTGTTGAGTTTGAGGTTGAGGATCGTCCAGAAGTTATACTTGATTTCCCCTTTTGATCTCTTGTTGTTGTTGTTGAGTGCAGCAGAGACAGAAACAGAAAAATGAAGAACTTTGATGAGAATTTAAATAGAAGTAGTATCTGAACTAATCATGATGTTAAGCATATTTAGAACAGCAAACTCACTTTTTTAATGGCTTTGAAACCCCTTAAATCAAGTAGGTTTTTGAAAGATTATGCTGTGGTGTGTGTTTGCATGAAGTGAATATGAAAAATGAAACTAATGAAGATGAAAATAAATGCAGTAATGAAAAACTTATGCCCAGTTGGTTGAAGCTTTGAAAGGATGAAGATCTTGAAAGGACGCCGTCTTCTGGGAATGGCAGCGCTCCGGCGTTACGACGTTGTTGCTTTGATCTTCAAATCGCTATAACGCTATGGCTCAACTTAATTCTCTTCTCTTCTTTTTTTTTCTCTTCAATATGCAGGGTATTTATAGGCATTTCTTGCGTTCGAGATTAACTTAGAAAAATCCGAATTTATCCATCTTAACCGACAGATAAATACTAATTAATTCATCTTTATCTGTAATTATCTAAAACGCGTCCACCATCGCTGACGCCTTTCAGATTAATTAAGATAAGGATAAATATCCGGGAAAACTTATCTTTATCTTTATTAGGTAAAACGCGTCCACCTATGTAGACGTCTTTTAGACTAATTAAGATAAGGATAAACATCCGGAGGAGAAGTAGAAACCACTTAGGAAACTTAAAACGCGTCGATCCTCAAAGACGCCTTTTAGTTAATTAATCAATTAATTAAAATTCAAATTTAAACGTTAAAACAGGAATAAACTCTAAATGGCGTCCACGTGTATAGACGTCTTTTAGAATTCTTCATATTTTAACTCAAATTTGAGCTAAAATCAATTCAATTGATTAACTTAAACACATCTGTTAAACCCGACACTCAAAAAGATTAATAAAAATTAATTAATGATTAATTATCAGACCATTCTGAGGCATTATGGTATGATATGAAATTTACTCGAAATGACGTCAAAATTAGCGTGTCTACAGCTGCCTCACCTTGGCATCGTCTTTGCAAGGGAGTGAAATGAAATGGAATGTACTGAAAAGGTGATGCCAAGGTGTGATGAGACACGCTCTTAACATCACATGACTGGAATTTTTCTCAAAATTATCAATGAAGATAGCTCAATGAAATCAATGGAATTAATCCTGTCTGGATGAAGTAGACAAGGAAATAAAATAAAGTCGATCAACCTCCTCGGAGTGGGAAGTACCCCAGGTCGTAGACACTGTAGGTTTCATCATGGGGAGCGTTTGCCAGCCAATGTGGACGTGCTACAGCCATGATGGATCTTAAAAGAAAACAAGAATATTGGATAAAGAATCCAATCAAGGATAAAATTCCAAGGATATCTTCAAGCGAACCTCAAAGATAATCAAGATACTCAATTCGGAATGGAATATTTCATATCATGTTGAGATTATTTGATTAATGGTCTGAAACTTAATCAATAATTAATTCTTATTTCAATGATTTCAAAGTCCTATATGATGCATGCTGGGCTAAAAGAAAATATAAAGTCAAATAAAATATAAATTAATCAAGGATAATATTGTTAAATTGTTATTAATGAGTCAAGACACCAATTCTTGTAATTCAGTGCTAAGCCGAAGCTTGTTTATCCACGCACCGTTTCACAAAAGTGGAACCATCGTCCCCACTAATTAACAATCCAACGGCCTATCCGTGCGATTAAGAATCCTCTGGAATTATCACTGTTTTTGTTGTAGGGGAACTCAAATTCCAGTTTCATCAAAACCACAAGGTCCTTGATATACTCTAATAAATACTTAACATATAGTAATGATGATGCAAAGTAATTACATGAAATAATACAAGGGTAGAAATAACCGTCTTTTTAGCCACGGTCGGGACTTCTTAATTCCCTCAGTGAGATTTTCTTGATATTTCCAGCTTTGCAATCATTTCTTTAATTTTCAGAAACAGGTTCTTGGCTGTTCTTTGTTCGGATTCCAACTCTTCCAATGCCTTGTGTCCTGTATACAACTTGAACAAACATGTTAAGTATCTGTTTAGGCTTAGCCCTTTGCCTGGCCAAATAAATGGTCAATCAATTTTTTCTTCAATAAATGGTCAAGGGGCATAGCCTTTATTAACAAAGGTAATAAGAATAATCAGACTTAAGCAAAATGCAACATGCAAGCAAACAGATGCTCACTGAAAATAAAAGAATGAAACACACTAAATGCAACAAGCAGATGCTAACTGAAATTTTTTTGTTGTTTTGAAATATTCATTTTTGTTTGGGGTTTTGAAATATATGCCTTTTTTTTGAATTTTGACATATGCAATTTTTGAATTTTTGACTAAAAGACCAGTATGGTACTTAGATCAAAAGATCATATTCATTTATTAACTTAATTTCCAAATTGTTCTTTAACAGCTTAACTTAAAACCCATCGTGTTTGAACTTGTGTTTCCATTCGTGATCCCATTTGATGATTTGACCCTTAGTCAATCTAAGCCATTCTTTAAGCTTGAAGTACACCTCTTTAGAAAGAAAAGAAGAATAGATTTAGAAAGCCCATGAGAAGGTTCCGGAGACTTAAAAAGATGTCCCTTTCCAACCCTAATATCTGTTGGGGTTCGGTCATTTTCTTCCCGGGGTATTTATCGACCTTGCGTTCCCTTTTGTTTCATTTCATGGCCTTGATGTAACGTTTGTAGTGTATTGGCCTTTTGATTTGAATTTGGCTTTTTGCCTTGCTTTTGCTTTTTTTTTTTTTTTTTGCTTTGCTTTGGAACGGATCTCCCCCATTTTTTTTATGACGGCCTCCTACTTAGATGGCGGGTATTCTTGGTAATCTATTCTAAGCCTCGTTCCGACATCATGGGCCGAGTGTAAAACAGAATTTTACTTTAAAGGGAATGATTTGTACTTTACACCCTTAGTCAAGCTCTTGATATTCTTCAGGACCTGGCATCTCTTGTTACTCACGAATCAAACGTGTCAGTGTGTGCAGTAATGGGTTTGAAGTTAAATTATTCAGACTAACAAAGAAATTTGAGTTTATAAACTTTCTGATTCCACTGGTCTTTGTACCATACTGATCGACTCTTTATCCTAAGGGTAGTATTTCTTAAGATGTAAACCATTCCAGGGATGATTTAGCTCTTCTCCTTCTGCATTAACAAGACGATAAGCATTACCAGGATAAGCGTGTGATACAACATAAGGTCCTTCCCAGTTGGGTTGGATCTTAGAACGCGGACCACCAGGTTTTACAAAAATTCTTTTAACAACCATTTCACCGACTTTGAACTTTCGTTCAATGACTTTCTTTTGATAAAAACGTGTTAATCTGTTTTGATAAACTTTTGCATGATTAGCAGCTGACCATCTTTTCTCGTCTAAAAGTTCCAATTGAGCAAGAAGTGCTGAACGATGTTCATCAATGGAGAATTCCTTGTTCAATTGTACTCTTAATGACGGTATAAGGATCTCATATGGAACTACCGCCTCCATTCCAAATGTTAAGGAATAAGGAGTTTGCCCAGTAGGCGTGCGGATTGAAGTTCGGTAGGCCCATAGAGCCTCAACCAATTTTTCTGGCCAATCTGCGAATTTGTTAGATTTACACGTCTTTTTGATAATTTTTATCAAAGTCTTATTAGTTGCCTCTGCTTGGCCATTGCCTTGCGGATAATAAGGAGATGAATGATGCAATGCAATTTTATACCTGTTGCAGAGGTCCTTCAATTCTTGTGACACGAACTGCGGTCCGTTGTCGGTGACGATGGTACTTGGAATTCCGAATCTTGTGATGATGTTCCTCATGATGAATTTGCAGACGGTTGATGCTTTGATCTCCACGTATGCTTCAGCTTCTGCCCACTTGGTGAAGTATTCCGTTGCCGTGAGAATGAAAGATTTTTGCTTGATGCCGGAATCTGGGTTACCAAGAGGTCCAATAATGTCGAAAGCCCACATGGAGAAAGGCCATGGGGAAGAAACAGGATGGAGTGAAGATGCAGGAGAATGAATTTTGTCGGCGTGAAGTTGACACTTGGCACACCTACGGACATATCCTACGCAGTCTTCTTCCATGGTTGGCCAATAAAATCCTTGTCTAAGGATCTTCTTTGCTAGCATCTGTCCATTGACATGGCCACCACAAACTCCACTATGAGCTCCTTCCATAACCTTCCAAAGCTCATCTTCGTCTAGACATCTCAGAAGAACTCCATCAAAACCTCTTTTGTATAATGCTCCCCCAACTAGGGTGTATCGTTGAGCAACTCTCCTGATAGCTCTTTTCTCCTCAGTTGTAGCTTCTTCAGGATACGATTGATCTTCACAATATTTTGCAATCTCATGATACCATGGCTTCTGTTCATCATCCATCTCTTCTAACAGCTCCATCAACATGATTTCTCTTTTCTCTACAATACTTCCATCTTTGAATTTCTTCAGCAACTTCTCCTTAGTTCTAAGAAATGAAGGATCTTTCACGGCGGGTGAAAGACGCCTATGAATTATGATTGATTCAGATTGCTTGCTGATAGGAAAATCAAGGGAAGATGCAAGTGAAGCTAGAGCGTCAGCTAAGATGTTTTGATTTCTAGGAACATGGACAAAGATCAATTTTGTGAAAAGCTTCGAGTAAGCAGAAGTAAGTTCTTGATAAGGCTTAAGCTTGGGATCAAGAGTTCGATACTTGGTCAGCACTTGGCGAAGAATTAATTGGCTATCACCTACAATCCTGAGTTTGGTTGCACCATGAAAATGAGCAGCCTCGAGACCAGCAAGAAGTGCCTCGTATTCAGCTATGTTGTTGGTGACTGGAAAATCAAGCTGAAAGGCTTGTGGAATGGTGACACCTTCAGGTGATAACAGAACGATTCCGATCCCCTTTCCATGAGAATTCAGAGCTCCGTCAAAATGCAGAGTCCACATATCATCTCTGATTTGATTTACGGACATCAGTTCCTCATCCGGAAACTCTGATCGTACTGGATCAAATCGAGGAAGGGGATGATGAGCGAGATGTTCTGCTATGGCATAGCCCTTGATCGCTTTCTGTTGAATGTAAATAATATCGAATTGGGATAGAAAGCTTTGCCATCGCGCTAACCTATCAGTAAGAACAGATTTCTCCAGAAGGAACTTAATCGGATTCATCCTAGCGATGAGGTGGACTTCATGGGCCAGAAAATAATGCTTTAGTTTCTGAACAACCCAAACCAATGCTGCACATGTTTTCTCCATCGCCGTATATCTCTGTTCAGCGGGGTTGAGAAGTTTAGAGAGATAGTAGGCTGCCCTCTCTTTTCCTTCTTCATCCTCTTGTGCTAGGACAGCCCCCAC
The DNA here is from genome assembly GCA_030544215.1 of Zantedeschia hybrid cultivar. Lineage (NCBI taxonomy): Eukaryota > Viridiplantae > Streptophyta > Magnoliopsida > Alismatales > Araceae > Zantedeschia > Zantedeschia hybrid cultivar. Next base: position 53,210,395 of record JARZZO010000009.1, read on the forward strand.
TGCATCATCCAGGACAGAAATATAAAGTATCAATGGTTTGCCTGGAGATGGTGGTGGTCTCAAAACAGGAGGACTTGCCAAATAGTCCTTTAATCCATCAAATGCCTCCTGACACTTATCGTCCCAATTGAATTTGACTCCTGGCTTGGTAAGCTCGTAAAACGGCTTACACCTTTGTGAGTGCTGGGAGACAAAACGGCGAATAAATTGTAACCTCCCGATTAATCCTCTTAACTCTTTTAAGTTTTTGGGAGGTGGCATTTCTCTGATAGCCTTCGCCTTATTGGGATCGATCTCAATTCCCCGTTTGCTGACAATGAATCCAAGCAATTTCCCTGAAGATACCCCGAATACACATTTCTTGGGGTTCATCTTCAACTGATACTCTCTCGATCTCTCTAATACCCTTGCCAAAACCTTGGCATGCTCAGCCTTCGTTTTAGATTTAACCAATAAGTCATCCACATACACTTCCAAATCTATATGCATCATGTCATGAAAAATTGCCATCATGGCCCTTTGATAGGTGGCTCCAGCGTTCTTCAATCCAAATGGCATGACGACATAACAATATGTTCCCCAAGGTGTAGTGAATGAAGTCTTCTCTTGATCCTCTTCTGCCAGCTTAATCTGGTTGTATCCTGAAAATCCATCCATGAATGATAACGTCTCATAGCCAGCAGTGTTATCGATGAGTACATCAATATGAGGCAATGGAAAATCATCTTTAGGACACGCCCGGTTCAGATCGCGGAAGTCAATGCAAATTCTGACCTTCCCATCTTTCTTCATAATCGGGACTATATTGGCCACCCATTGTGGATAAAGGACAACTCTAATGAATTTGGCTTTGTGTAATTTGTCGACCTCTTCCTTCATCTTTAAAGCCATTTGTGGGTGGAATCGCCTTAATTTCTGCTTGACCGGACTAGCTCCATCCTTTAATGTCAACCTGTGTTCAACTAAAGATGAGTCTAACCCCGGCATATCCTCGTAACTCCAGGCGAAAGTGTCCTTATAATCCTTAAGAACTTGTACCATTGCCTTTTCATCCTCTGCAGAAAGATTTTTACTGACGAGGACAACCTTAGGTTCGTCTTCAGTCCCTAAGTTTATTTCTTTGGTGGGCTCTTCGACGGCAGCTGAGGGTTCATCAAATCTCTTCACTCCACTGGCATATGCCTCCGCTGCGTCCTCATCATCTTCCTCATCTTCAACAATGGGGTCCTTTTCATGTACTAACTCATATACTCCATACCCATCATTGACTGACTCATCATCTGTACAATCTTCTGACATCTGAATTGGGTTTTCTAAAAGCTGAGGGATTAAAGAGCAAAAGGAACATTTATCAGCCAAATCCTGGAGGTATCTTTCTGGAATTTGCCTACCCTTAGGCTTCCTAGACTTCCTAACCTGACTAACCTGCCTAAAACTAGACTCCTTAACTTCACTAAACTGTCTATCACAACCTAATGAAGATAAAGCAGGATGAAAATCCTGGGATACAAATGGAAATACAGGGGAATCCTCCCGTGGGGAGGGACAGAGTAGATCTAGGAGAGAATCTTGACCGACGGACCCGCGCGATGGGGCGTAATCGGACAAGTAAGATGTTTCCTCGATAATGATTTGGGAAGAATTTGTTGCCAAATTGGCGTTTTTTTTTGGACAATGAAAGAATTAAACATGAAGCAAGAATGAATACAAATGGGAGGAGAATCGGACGGAGGAAGCGGCACCAAGGCCAGAGGATTAGGGGGATCATATAGCAATATGTCCCAAATTAGATCATACATCCTCTCTAGGTCGAGAGGAGGTTGTGGAATAAAGTCCCGAGGGGACAGAGTTATCATAATGGGCGGAGCCCGTGGAATATCTTCAATTATGACCCGCGACCAAGTCGGGGTCAAGAGTAGTGTACGAAAAAGAGTATGGAGCGTGAAGACATGTGAAGGATATGTCCCCCTCCATAGCAGATCTGTTGTATAACCAGCTTCATAGGGGTCATCTGGCTCCCCTTCATCAGTTTGTTCAGATAGCAGTATCCGCTTGTCAAAGATTGTGCCAGGGCTTTCAATTAGCTCGTCGATCTGCGGTGGCCACTTGGGTTCTGCAGGATCCAGGAATAGTCTGTTCAGTGCTATGTATAGGTCCCTCAGGTCGAACCATCTGTACCATTCGCATTCAGGGTCATGGAATTTCCTCCTCTTCATAGGCCGCAGAGCCTCCAAGGATTGGTACGTAAGTAGTTCGGAACAATGTCTGGCCAAATCCCTCCCATATATGTCATGGAAGTCAAAACAGGAAGTAATGACCACCATGTTGTCGTGGCTAAGTATGGGCCCTTTCACAAAGTGAGTATATAGAGTCCATGCTAAGGGATCTCGGCCTTCTTTCAGTGGTGTGGACATTGTTTCCAAGATTTCTTGACCATCTTCTTGCTGAACCCTGTCTTGCTTTAGTTTCCTCGGCCTATAGCCCAGACCGCTTCCAGGTGCTGCCCGATGATCTTTAACAGGAGTGGTCCTGCCTTGCAACCGTGTGCCCAGACCTTTCCCAGGCTCGTAGCCGTTCTTCATCATAATTCTCCATCCCGGGGTACTCATGCACTTCCCCCTTTTGATAGCATTTAATGGGTATGGAGAAATGGTAGCGGCTTTCAAAGGATCGGCCACTGGACGGTAGACCTGTAATACCGACAGAAAAGGTTGTCGGCCAGGTAAAACAGCAGATTTAATATTCAATGTATGAGCAGCAGCAAGGATCGGCATGCTCGTCACTTTAATAATTCGTCCTTTATAAGGGAATTTGAGGCATTGGTGATTCGTAGAAGGAATCGCCTCAAGAGTTTTGATATAAGGACGTCCCAGAATGGCATTTATGGAAGGGTCGATTTCTAGAATATGAAATTCGACCTCTGCATGACTTACTGGACCTAACTCTACCTTTAAATAAACCATTCCCAGAGGGGAACGGGTAGAATTGTCATATGCCGTAACTGAGATGGGGCTTGGCAGCCATTTCTCCTTGGGCACACCGCATAGCTCCAGGGTCTTCGGAGGTAAAACATTAATTGAAGCCCCTGTATCAACCAGGCATGCATCCACGGCCTTCTTGGAGATATTGACCGTGATGCTCAGAGCCATGCTTCTGGCGGCTGGCGGTGCTAGTTCCGATGTGTGGAATGTAATTGAGGGATGATCCCCCTGAGGAACTAGTAGTGCTGCAATCTTCTCTACCGGCACGTCTTCGTTAACCATCACCTTCTGTAGGTATTCCATTAAAGCTTCTTGGTGAATCTTGGACCTTTTAATCAATTCCAGTACAGTGATCCGTGCCGGTGTTTTGTCCAGATGTTTCAACAAGTCATATTGAGTGCCTGGTGCACTCTCTTCATTATGGGCTTCCTCAGTCGGCTGTGATGGGCCGTCTCTGACTGTGGACTGAGGAAAGACCTTGTTGAAAATCCTCCCACTCCGGAGCGCATGTTCCTCGACCGTGGAGGATCCGGGTGACACCTTGAGTACTGCAGAGTCGGGTGGCGTAAGCGGTGCGGAGGGTTGATGCGTAGGTGGTGGCGTTGGGTTAGGTGGTGATGGCGTAGGGTTAGGTGGCGATGGCGCGGTGCGGATTAAAGGCCTAGAGGGTTGGATGGTAGATGGGTAAGTGGTTGGCGAAGTGGGGAATGGTACGCGTAGTAACGGTTTGGATGGTTGGGGCATATCTGGGTAGGTGGTAGTGGTAGCGGGTGAAGTAGGAAATGGTACGCGTAATAGTGGCCTAGATGGTAAAAGGGGTGCGTTATTGGTTTGCGGAGGGGTATATGATGGAGGCGTAGGAATGCGGGGCGCAATGGGTCTAAGGAAGGTGGGTAGTGGTAATGGGTTATTGGGTGCGGGCGGATGATATGTGGGTGTGGGTAGAGGGGTGATGGTGACGGGTTGTGGTCTGGGTATGTGGATGGTGCGGCGTGGTGGTCGCTCTGCGGTACTTTGAACGTGACCCGTTGAGTAGAGAGAGGAAGAGTCCTCTATCCTCCATTGTTGCCCACGACCAGCCTCAGACTGGCTGTTCGTTAGGATGGGAGCAACCTGGTTCTGGTTCTGGTGCTCCGGGAGTGGATTCTGCACTATGCCCATGTTGGGTGGTGCTGCTGCTTGTGCCGGTGGTCTTGCTTGCTGCTGCTGTTGCTGTTGCGGTCTTCTCGCCTTCAGGGCTGTTATGTATTTCTTCATTTCCTCCCAGTCTATGCCGCCCTGCTCATTGAGATCATGAATATAATCTCTGAATTGGAAGCAGGTGTCGATGGTATGCCCAGGTTGCCTGTGGAAATAGCAATACCTGGACGTATCGGCATTTTGAGGCCAGACGGCCTTCTCCCTTGGCAAAACTAAGGCATTGGCTGCCATTAAGGCACTGAAGATATCCGCCAAGGATTCTGGGAGTGCCGGATATTCTGCCCTCTTCGGGCCTGGAGGTCTCCTCTGCTGGTTGTAATCACCAGGAGGAGGGACATTGTGGTACGCCGGCGGTGCACGCGGCTGGTACTGTGGCTGTTGCTGGTTCTGATATGGCTGCTGAGGGGGCTGCTGATACTGCTGTTGCCGTTGCGGCTGTTGCTGATTTTGATTCGGCTGCTGGGGCCGCTGGTACTGTTGTTGGTACTGGGGGTTCTGCTGCTGTCTGTACCCTTGCTGCTGTGGCCTCTGGTACTGCTGCTGACTCCTCACGAACTGGGGCGAGTTATTGTTCATGGTACTCACTTGCTCATGAGAGAGCGTGCCCTCAGTAGTCGGACCTGTGCTGGGAGAATTCGGCACTGCAGGCTTCCGAGGCGGAGGTCTGCTAGGTCTATGAGGATCAAAGACGCTAGAGAATGTAGCGTCCTTGAAAGCATTCTGGCAGTACCGCGCTCTTTCATAGAGCTCTGCCATGTTAGTCAAGTTGTTCAAGGAGAGGACCAGCTTGAACTGGGGCGTGGCGTTAGAAATCAGCATCTTCACCTGTTCAGATTCAGACAAGTGATCTTTTACTTTTTCAGCCAGGCCCCGCCACCTGTCAGCAAAACTGACAAACTCCTCATCCGGTTTCATTTTTTCTGCAATGAGGTCCGTGATAGACAAGGAGGGTGCAACTCTGTCCTGGTATCGTTGGATAAATTTGCGTGAAACGATACTGTAATCCTCTACTTCGGAGGGTTCCAAAGAAAAGACCACTCGAGGGCTGGTCCCTCTAGGGATCTCCTGAACAAGAAAGCCAATGACCTCTTATCATTCTGCCAGAAAGAGGATTCATACATGAACTCCTTCAGATGTGTGAAGGGGTTACCAGTACCGTTATACTTTCGATACACTGGCATTTCAGAGGGTGGCAGATGGAACACTGGCAGGCTCGGTAAATTGATTTCTGGCACAGCTTTAACCCCCATCATCTTCTGGAGATTGTTGAACTGCTCATCCATGCGCTCCATCTTGGCCAGCAACGTCTGCGTGGTCAGATCTGCCTGGGGAGGAGGAGGAGGAGGAAGTACTTGATAGGCCTGCTGCCTAGAGTACGTTGGACAAGGAGGATAATAAGGGTGGGGTCCGGCAGAGCTTCCGCCATGCCCGAGGGCATTTTGATGAATAGGCGTTTGCGGTCTAGCCGGTTGTCTGGATGATGAAAGTTGCGGCCCAGTGGGCCGAGAAGTAAGATGAAGGCCCTCCACGGCCTGATGGATATAAGGAGGAGGAGGTTGTTGAATAACAACAGGGGGAGCCATAGGGTTCGGCTCAGCAGGCTGCATGGGTGCCTTCCCCTTCAAAATAGACTGGATGGCCTCGAACTGTTGAGGGTCCAGTCGGGAGGCAAGAACTCCCAGAGCGTTGACGAGATCCATAGGATCGGAGGGTAAGGGATCATTCTGATTCATGTCCCCCTCAAGATCAGGATTAGGGATCGCATATTCATGCGGAAGAGGATCAGGATATTGATCACGTGGAGGCAAAAGAGGTGTCCGAACATTCCCATCTAGACGATACGGAATGGGGATAGAACTACGGGAGGCATCAGCATCTCTCCCACTCTCATAGTTGTACTCAGAACTCCGAGGGGCATTAGCATCTCCCTCGTAATTAATCATGGCGTCTGGAGCCACACTCAAGTCCCTACCTGATCGTAGCAACATGATGTTAGATTCCCTTTTCAAAGATTTAATCAAACAAGTTGTACAGAGATTAATCAAACAAGTGGATGCTTAACGTGATTTTAGGATTCCTTGTTGAGTTATATGAATTGGATTAAACCACAATTTCGCTCAGGGAAAGGATCCTAGTTTCAGTTCGATTTCCACCGTTATTCTCTAGGGTTCTCTCTCACAACGCTTTCAGAATCTAGCCGGGACTTCAATTGGTACAACCAGCCCGATGATCAAGGAGGAATACCTTGATTTTGGGGACTTATGGAGGTCTCAACGTCAACTTCTCTAGTCTGATCAAGGGACCAACCCAATCAGAGAGAGTTGCTGACGTCCAGTAATGTGTTCCTAAGAAAAGGAGGGTTTTAGCCTCAATGCGTATGTCCTGCGACCTGGATGGCCTCTAATGCTTAATAAAGTAATGGGTAGCTAGCACTCAACCACAGAAATCTGGAAACTGAAAAATAATTAAGAAACTGTCTGAATTGCGTCGATTATGGTCGACGCTATTCAAAACAGAACTTAATTCTTTCGCAGAGAACAGATGCAAACAGCAGAGAAAGCCTGGAAAATAACTAAAAACTGTCTGAATAGCGTCGATTATGGTCGACGCTATTCAACACAGAACTTAATTATTTCGCAGAAAGAGATGCAAACAGCAGAGAAAGCCTGGAGGCTAAAAGGCGTCTGGGAGTAACGACGCGGTTTTGAAAAGCGTCGCTGTTCCTGGACGCTTTTTAGTTCGCAGAAACAGATTTCCAGAAAGATTTTCTGGGTCGAATCCTCCTTAAACAGGGTAAAATGCAGTAAACAATCGACTCATGCAAAGATTTTTTTAGTTTCAGATTTTAAACAGGATGATTTACTATCTAAACAACTAAGAAATCACGCAATCACACAGCATTTCATCACAAAAACAGCTTTTTGAGTTAATCAAGGGGGGGGGCAAGATCTTGCCACTGGGGTGTGCACGTGGTGCACGAGGGAAATTAATTAAACTAAACACTCACCAATTGGTGAGGACGTGTCCAGAGACACAAGTGGTGCACCGTGGGTGCCCGATATGATGATAGCAAGAACAAAAGGAAACTAAAAAATGGCGAGACCAAGTCCCACCGTGATCGCCAAAAAAGCTGTAGGTGCTTAGAATGACCGTGTGATTAACATGAAATATCTATGTTGTTTAGGTGTAAACTAACCTATTAAAAACAGCAACTAAAGTGCAGTGATCGCCAGAAACTTTTAACTTAAAAGTTTCAAAAGAGAGTATGATCGCCTACCTTTCAAACGCGGAAAATTGAGTCCTTGGTTCCCCTTCCTCAGCCGGCTGAAGAAAGAGAGCCCTTTCTTTGCTTCTTTTGTTCTTGCTGTTGAGTTTGAGGTTGAGGATCGTCCAGAAGTTATACTTGATTTCCCCTTTTGATCTCTTGTTGTTGTTGTTGAGTGCAGCAGAGACAGAAACAGAAAAATGAAGAACTTTGATGAGAATTTAAATAGAAGTAGTATCTGAACTAATCATGATGTTAAACATATTTAGAACAGCAAACTCACTTTTTTAATGGCTTTGAAACCCCTTAAATCAAGTAGGTTTTTGAAAGATTATGCTGTGGTGTGTGTTTGCATGAAGTGAATATGAAAAATGAAACTAATGAAGATGAAAATAAATGCAGTAATGAAAAACTTATGCCCAGTTGGTTGAAGCTTTGAAAGGATGAAGATCTTGAAAGGACGCCGTCTTCTGGGAATGGCAGCGCTCCGGCGTTACGACGTTGTTGCTTTGATCTTCAAATCGCTATAACGCTATGGCTCAACTTAATTCTCTTCTCTTCTTTTTTTTTCTCTTCAATATGCAGGGTATTTATAGGCATTTCTTGCGTTCGAGATTAACTTAGAAAAATCCGAATTTATCCATCTTAACCGACAGATAAATACTAATTAATTCATCTTTATCTGTAATTATCTAAAACGCGTCCACCATCGCTGACGCCTTTCAGATTAATTAAGATAAGGATAAATATCCGGGAAAACTTATCTTTATCTTTATTAGGTAAAACGCGTCCACCTATGTAGACGTCTTTTAGACTAATTAAGATAAGGATAAACATCCGGAGGAGAAGTAGAAACCACTTAGGAAACTTAAAACGCGTCGATCCTCAAAGACGCCTTTTAGTTAATTAATCAATTAATTAAAATTCAAATTTAAACGTTAAAACAGGAATAAACTCTAAATGGCGTCCACGTGTATAGACGTCTTTTAGAATTCTTCATATTTTAACTCAAATTTGAGCTAAAATCAATTCAATTGATTAACTTAAACACATCTGTTAAACCCGACACTCAAAAAGATTAATAAAAATTAATTAATGATTAATTATCAGACCATTCTGAGGCATTATGGTATGATATGAAATTTACTCGAAATGACGTCAAAATTAGCGTGTCTACAAGTGTATTGTAGTGATACGAGTCAAGAGGAGGAGGTAGATAGGTAGCTTAGAATCTTTTTAGTCTTTTTCTTTGGTCGGTGCTCTTCGGCACAAAGGGTGACCATATTCACTGTAAATTCCTTAGCTTGTTAGATGACCTAGACCATATCCATGAGTACGCTTGGGGTGTGGCCCTCCTGTCCCACCTATTTGCATATCTTTCTGTGGTTACGCCGGACCGCGAGACCACTATCAGCGGCTTTTCGCTATTTCTCTAGATATAAATCATTTCAATTATTGTTTATTTATGCTGATGAATGAAATGATATGATGATTTCTAACTTATATGCGCATGTATGCAGGTGTGGAGATATTACTACTTCGGTCGAGCGAGGATTGTGCGGCCGGACGTCGTCCCATTGGCTCGCCGCTGGCAGCCAATTGTGCACACGGCTCCCCAGCACCACCAGCTGACGGCTCTCCGCCGTCAGTTCCTCGACAATCCCGAGCTACTGGTGAGTTTTTAATTTAATTGTCCATTCATTTGATTTTATTCATTAAATGTAATCTTTCATTTGTTTTTAAATGCAATTTATTTATTATGAATGCATCTAACTTATATATACAGGTGATATGGCGCCCTTACTTGGGCATGGGTGAGGCAGGCCAGCCGTGGGTGATGGCTGGTCGAAGGAGGTTCGGACGGCAGGTGTGGGTTCACTGCCTCAACGAGATCGAGCCTCTCCGCCTCTGCCTCGTGATGCGGACCCTGGGCCTCCACAAGGAGTGGACAGATAAGGCGGTCCCAGAGGGTATTTGGCGTTTGATGAGGGGGAAACAAGCCCTCACCGATTGGCGGGTGAAATTCCCCGAGCAGTATGAAAATTGGCACCGCCGAGGCGTTCCGGTGCAGTCGAATGCGGAGAATAACGCAGCCTACCTCCAGCAGTACCGGACGCATTATACTGATCAACTGCGGCTTCTCCGTCCACTCGATGTAAGTATGCTTTTATGCATCTTTCATTTTAATTATTCAAATTTATGGATGAATGTATGTATGTATGTTATGCAGGATGCGCGTAATGCGACCATCATCGACCTCCGCGCCTGCCTACAGGATGCGGAGGCCCAGCTTGAACAAGTTCAGAAGGAGTTGTTTGATCTGGTATGCATGCATTAATGACATGAATATTTATTTTTTATTAATTTGTTTTGACGTTCAGCCACTGACGGTTGGTTCTCATGGTACTGCGAACCATCTACACCCAGGCGGCTCCCCCTTCCTCCTCTGCTAGCACTTCACCATATGCTGCCTTTGCTTCCCATGATACTGCCATTGCTGCTCACCAGGAACAGTTGGTTCAGGCCAATCACCGGGCCTCCATTGCTGAAGAAGATCGAGCCTCCCAAGTAAATTTTTGACCTTAACTTCTTCCTGCATTTTGATCATTTGATTATCTTGAACTGACAATGTCTTCTCTTACAGGTTGCTGAGCTTCAGGAAGCCCTTCAGAGGGCTGAGGCCGATGCCGCTCAGGTTAGAGAATTGGAGGAGCAGGTGGCTCGTCTTTCCACCGAAGATCTTCCTCGAGAGCTTTTGCGCCTCCAGTCTCGGCTGGAGGTTATTTCAGAGGAGAGGGAGCGGGAGCAACAGGAGTGGCAGCAGATAGACACAGAGATGTCCTCCCTCTAGGTTCAGCTGGGTGTTGCCGAGCACGAGCGACGCAACATCGAGGAGCGATATCGACACGCTTGTCAGCGAGCTCAGGAGCAGGGGCAAGCGAGCGCCTTTACAGCCAGCGTGGCCATTTCTTCTGGTCAGGCTGGTCCAAGCATGATGGGTCCACCACTCCCACCATCCAGAGCACCAGCACCATAAGCCCAGGATGAGGCCCAGAGTCAGTACGATGAGGGCGCCGGGGAGAGTCAACCGTAAGGGCTACTGGATGTATCTTCTCTTTTCTTTTGTGTCCTTGATGACGGACTTTTCATCTTTTCACACATGTACATAGAACTTTTGATATATAGATGAAACTCTTTTCCGCACTTCTTTTGACTTTGACTTTGACTTTGACTTACATACCTGCGCCCTGTACATGACTTGAACAAACAAGTTAAATGTCTATTATGGCTTAACCTCTTGCCCGGTTAAATAACCGAGTACTTGATTCTATCCTTGATAGAAGGGTCAAAGGGCGAAGCCTTTATTTAATAAAGGCAAAAGAAATAATTGAACTAAAAAAAAATAACATAGTAAAATGCAACATGCAAGCAGAAAGATGCTCACTGGAAAAGAAATGCAACATACATAATGTGACAAACATATGCCAATTGAAATATTTTTGGTTCTGCCATTGCAATTTTCAAAATATTGATTTTTAGAATTATGAAATATTCGATTTTGTACTTGGTTTTGAAATATTTGTTTTGTTTTCAATATCTAGATTTTTTAGTTTTGAAATATCTATTTCTTTTGTTTTGGAATATCTATTTTTTTTTGTTTTGGAATATCTATTTTTTTGTTTTGGAATATCTTTTTTTTTTTGTTTTGGAATATCTTTTTTTTTTTTTTTTTGGAATATCTATTTTTTTTTGGAAATAAGACGTAAATTAAAAGACCAGCATGGTACTTAGATCAAAAGAGCATATTCATTTATTAAGTTAATTCCCAAATTGTTCTTCAATAATCTAACTTAGACTCATCGTGCTTGAGCTGTGTTCTCGTTCGTGGTCCCATTTGACGATCTGACCTTAGTCAACCTAGGTCATTCCTTAAGTTTGGAGTACGCCTCCATAAAAAGAAAGAGAAGAATTTGTCTAGAAAGCCAACAAGAGGGTTTTGGAGACCTAAAAAGATGTCCCTCCTTTACCCTAATATCCATTGGAGTTCGGTCATTTTCACTTTATAGGGTATTTAACGATCTTGCGCTTCTCTTTCTTTTGATTTTATGGCCTTTTAGTGTAACATTTGTAATGTGATGACCTTTGATTTTGTATTTGCTTTTTGCCTCTTTTGCTTTTGCGGTGCGGGTCTCCCCCTTTTTTTTTATGACGGTATAAGGATTGAGGTTTCGGATCCAGCTATCGGGTTAGTTTCGATGTCGGACCCCTTGATTTGGGCTCTTGTGGGGTTGAGGCATGGGTTCTTTTTTACGTCAAGCTTGCTCGACGCGGTTCAAACGGCGTCCGGTTAGGAGGATGCATTTTAGAATGTGCCACGTGGGCACCACGTGGGTCGGTTTTGGGCCGCGAGAGTACGGCCCCGGACTTATCCTCTGAATGGCGTCTTGTATGGTCGACACCATTCAGAGATCTGTCAGTGTACGACCCTGTCTTGTCGTCTGATTGGCGTCGATTTTGGACAATGCATTTTAGCGAGTTTCGGTTGATGCTCCGAAGCCCTCCTTCCTTTCCCTCATTCTCTTCTCTCTCTTCTTTCCCTCCGAACACTCCGCTCCCCCTTCCCCCTTCTCTTTCCTTTCCTCTCCACATTCCTCCTCTCCCTCCACTCCATCAACCTCCTAACTTCCACCACTACCACCACCATTTCCTCCGGGGCGCATCTCTCTCCGAACGGCGGCCAACGTCCCGGTGGAGTAACGACGTCTACGGCGGTATCGGTGGCCACTTGTAGCGTAGCGGTTCAGCGGCTAGGAGCTAGGAGGAGTTCAAGTAACTGGTAGGGTGATGATCCTCGCGATGTTTTGTTTAAAACCATTATTTTCCCGCTTTGAAAGCATGAAATATGTGTGGGTGCTTCTGGGGTAGAAAGAATGTTCTAAGGGGGTTCTTTATGAAAATGATTAGGCTTCTCCCCTACCTTCTCCATTTTTGATGTTTTGTGCGATTTGGGGGAGAAATCCCACTTTGTGACTCAGGGGAGGCCAGAGGGGGAACTGTCTGCAAATGCTAAATGGCGTATGGGGACAGCGACGCCACTTTATATGGTGGCTTCCACCCGAGACGCAATTTAGCCCAGATAAGGGATTCTGTCTCTGTCTTGAATAACGTACAGGGACAGCGACGCCATTTAAATGGCGGCTGCCAGGGGCGATGCATTTTAGGCCATATTCTGAGGCCAGTTTTTCGTATGAACCAGTTTAGGGGTCTTGAATGACGTCGGCCATGAGCGACGCGATTCAAGACGGAACCTCATTAATCCATGCAATTAACATGTGTTTACATTGTTAGATAGTTGGTTAAATGCATGCTTAAAAACGTACTTAAAGGACGATGATTTCTACGTAATTGGATCGCACTGTGTTGTGTTTCGTACGACCGTGGACCTAGAGTGACAGTTGTTAGCGCTTAAGCACCCTGTGTCGATATGGGAGTGACACTGCGCCCGTGTGGGAGTGGTGGGGTGATGCCTAGAGAGAGGGTCACCTGGTGTACCCAGGGGTATAGCTAGTACCGGTGTAGGAATGGTACATTTGGAGTGTCACTCGTGCTGGGGTAAGTAGAACCACCTAGAGCTAGATAGGCCGGAGTAGCCAGCGCGCTATCCGAGGGGTTGTTGTTTGGTCCCAATGGGTCGGTGTTTTCTGCGTTCAGCCGCATAGTTTGTGTGTTTAGCCGAGACGCTGATTGTGGACTCCGTGGTGGGGTGGTTTCAAAGTTGTGCATGTTGTAATTACAAATCCATGTTTTTTATATCGGAATTTGAGAATCTTTGGGAGTTGTGTTTATTGCTTTATTTATTTAGATTGCCTATATTTGTGTTGTTGCACTTGTGGATGTGTGAGTGGGTGGTGGGGATCAAAGGATCCCTACTGAGTCCATTTCGATGAGACTCACCCCTAAGATTTTCAGGTGAGGGTTCCAAGCAGGCGTAGCGCGGAGGGTTTTGTCTCGGGTTGCGCGCAAGCAGCCACCGTTCCGAGGAATGCCCCGATGTAGTTGTCATTTTCCTTTCAGGCATATACGCTTAATTATTTCTTTTCAGTTGGAATATGTAATTATTTGCTGAGTCAAGTCGAATTGTAATAATTTTTAATTCATGCACTTCCTTTACAATTCGATGTGATGTGGAATGTTTAGCTTAGTTTATCATTTATTTCCCAGACTTATCAAGATCCTGGTTTGGCTCCAAATTTTAATGATTCGGTACCCATTTAGTAATCGGATCCCCAATTATAGGGTGGCGGGTCGTTGTCGCCAGACGCCATTTAGCACTCGCAGACAGATTCCTCCTCTGGCCTCTCCCGAACAAAGTGGGATTCCCCCCCCCCAAATCGCACAAAACATCAAAAATTGAGAAGGTAGGGGAGAAGCCTAATCATTTCCACAAAAAAAACCCCTTTGAACATGCTTTCTACCCCAAAAGCATCCACACATATTGCATACTTTTAAAGCGGAAAAATCATGGTTTTAAACAAAACACCGCGATGATCGTCACCCTACCGGTTACTTGAACTCCTCCAAGCTCCTAGCCGCCGAACCGCCATGCCACAAGCCATCGCCAGTACCGTCGTGGACGCCGTCACTCCACTGGGACATCGGCCGCCGTCCGGAGAGAAATGCGCCGCGGAGAAGATGGTGGTGGTAGTGGTGGAAGTTAGGAGGTTGATGGAGTGGAGGGAGAGGAGGAATGGGGAGAGGAAAGGAAGGAGAAGGGGGAAGGGGGAGCGGATGGATCGGAGAGAGGGAGGAGAGAGAAGAGAATGAGAGAAAGGAGGGAAGGGAAGGAGGGCTTCGGAGCGTCAACCGAAACTGCGCCAAATCGTGTCGTCCAAGACCAACGTCAATCAAACGACACGACAGGGTCGTATACTGACAGATCTCTGAATGGCGTCAACCATGCAAGACACTATTCAGACGATAATATTGGGGCCGTACTCTCGCAGCCCAAAACCGGCCTACGTAGCATATTCTAAAAAGCGTCCCCCTAACCCGACGACGTTTGAACCGTGTCTCGCAAGCTTGACGCGAAAAAGAGCCCATGCCCCAGCCCAACAAGGGCTTAAACCAAGGGGTCTGACACCGAAACTGGATCCGAAACCTCAGTCCCTACACGGAGTCTACCCAATAGGCGTACGGATTGAAGTTGGGTATGCCCATAAAGCCTCAATCAGTTTCTCTAGCCAATCTGTGAATTTATTAGATTTGCACATCTTCTTGATGTTTTTTATCAAAGTCTTATTAGTTGCCTCTTCTTGGCCATTGCCTTGCAGATAATATGGGGACGAATGATGCAATGTAATTTTATACCTGTTACAGAGGTCCTCAAACTCTTGTGATATGAATTGTGGTCCATTGTCAGTGACGATGGTGCTTGGAATTCTGAATCTTGTGATGATGTTCTTCATGATGAATTTGTAGACTGTTGATGCTTTAACTTCCGTATAAATTTCGGCTTCTACCCACTTGGTGAAGTATTCCGTTGCCGTGAGAACGAAGGATTTCTTCTTAATGCTGGAATCAGGATTACCAAGGGGTAGGTCCAATGACGTCGAATGCCCACATAGTAAAAGGCCATGGAGAAGAAATAGGATGGAGTAAAGATGCAGGGGAATGGATCTTGTCGACGTGAAGTTGACACTTAGCACACCTACGAACATACCCTGCACAGTCTTCTTCCATGGTTGGCTAATAAAATCCTTGTCTAAGGATCTTCTTTGATAACATTTGTCCATTGACGTGGCCACCACAAACTCCAGCATGACCTCTTTCTATAACTTTCCAAAGCTTATCTTCGTCCAAGCATCTCATAAGAACACCGTCAAAACCTCGTTTATAAAGTGTTCCTCCAACTAGAGTGTATCTCTAAGCAACTCTCCTGATAGTCCTTTTCTCCTCAGCTGTGGTTTCTTCAGGATATGATTGATCTTCACAATGTTTGGCAATCTCATAGTACCATGGTTTCTCTTCATTATCCATCTCTTCCTGTAATTCCAACAGCATAATCTCTCGCTTCTCCACAATATCTCCATCTCTAACCTTCTTCAGTAATTTCTCTTTAGTCCTTAGGAAGGAAGGATCTTTCACGGCGGGTAAAAGACGCCTGTGAACAATGATTGATTCAGAGTTTCTGCTGATCAGGAAATCGAGAGATGATACAAGGGAAGCTAGAGCGTCAGCTAAGATATTCTGATTTCGAGGAACATGGATGAAGATCAATTTAGTGAAAAGCTTGGCAAGGCGGAAGTGAGTTCTTGATAGGGCTTGAGCTTGGGATCAAGAGTTCAGTATTTAGTGAGCACTTAGTGAAGGATCAATTGACTATCACCCACAATTTTGAGTTTGGTGGCACCATGGAGGTGAGCAGCTTCGAGGCCAGCAAGGAGTGCCTCATATTCAGCTATGTTTTTAGTGACTGAAAAGTCAAGCTAAAAGGCTTTTGGGATGGTGACACCTTCAGGTGATAACAGAACAATACCGATACCCTTACCATGAGAGTTCAAAGCTCAGTCAAAATGCAGAGTCCACATATCGTCTTTGATTCTGTCTATGGACATCAGTTCCTCATCCAGAAACTCCGATCGAACTGGATCAAAGTGAGGAAGTGGGTGATGAGCAAGATGTTATGCGATGGCATAGCCCTTGATTGCTTTCTGCTGAATGTAGATGATGTCGAATTGAGATAGAAAGCTCTGCCAACATGCTAATCTATCAGTGAGGATAGATTCTCAAGAAGAAACTTAATGGGATTCATCCTAGCGATGAGATGCACTTCGTGGGCCAAAAAATAGTGCTTCGATTTCTAAACTACCCATACAAGCACTACACATGTTTTCTCCATCGTTGTGTATCATTGTTCTGCGGGGATAAGAAGTTTGGAGAGATAATAGGCTACCCTCCCCTTTCCTTCTTCATCTTCTTGTGCTAGGACAGCCCCCACCGCATCATCTAGGACAGAAATATATAGAATCAAAGGTTTGTCTGGAGATGATGGTCTCAAGACAGGAGGACTTGCCAAATATGTCTTCAATCCATCAAATGCCTCCTGACACTTATCGTCCCAATTAAACTTGACTCCCGGCTTGGTAAGCTCGTAAAACGGCTTACACCTTTGTGAATGTTGGGAGACAAATCGGCGAATAAACTGCAACCTTCCAATCAGTCCCCTTAACTCTTTCAAGTTCTTGGGAGGTGGCATTTCTCTAATAGTCTTTGTCCTGTTGGAATCAATCTCAATGCCTCGTTTACTTACAATAAACCCCAATAATTTTCCTGATGATGCTCTGAATACTCATTTTTTGGGATTCATCTTCAACTGATATTTTCTTGATCTCTCCAGAACTTTTGCCAAAACTTTGGCATGTTCAGCTCTAGTCTTAGATTTCACTAACAAATCATCCACATACACTTCTAAATCAATGTGCATCATGTCATAAAATATTGCCATCATAGCCCTTTGATAAGTGGCTCCAGCATTCTTCAGTCCGAATGGCATAACGACAAAACAATAAGTGCCTCAAGGTGTAGTGAATGATGTCTTCTCTTGGTCATCTTTAGCCAAGCGAATCTGATTATATCCTGAGAACCCATCCATAAATGACAATGTTTCATAACCAATTGTATTGTCAATGAGTACGTCAATATGAGGCAGTGGAAAATCGTCTTTAGGACATGTCTGGTTCAAATCTCGGAAGTCAATACAGATTCTAACTTTCCCATCCTTTTTCATAACCGGGACTATGTTGGCCACCCATTGCGGATAGAGGACAACTCTAATGAATTTAGCCTTATACAGCTTATCGACCTCTTCCTTCATTTTCAAAGCCATCTGGAGGTGGAATCACCTTAACTTCTGTTTAACCGGGCTAGCTCCATCTTTTAATGTTAATCGGTGTTCCACTAAGGATGAATCTAATCCCGGCATGTCCTCATAACTCCAAGAGAAAGTGTCCTTATGGTCTATGAGAACTTGAATCCCTCATCTTTTTCAGAAAGATTTTTACTGACGAGGACAACCTTAGGCTTGTCTTCAGTTCCTAGATTAATTTCTTCGGTAGGTTCTTCTACGGCGGCTGAGAGTTTATCGAATCTCTTCACTCCACTGGCATACGCCTCAGCTGTGTCTTCGTCATCTTCAATAATGGGATCTTTCTCGTATATCAATTCATACACCCCATATCCATCATTGACTGACTCATCAACTTCACATTCTTCTAGCATCTGAATGGGATTTTTTAACAGCTGAGGGATCTGAAAACAAGAAAGGCATCTTAAAGCTAGATCCTGGAGGTATCTACTCAGAATTCACCTACCCTTAGGCTTCCTAGACTTCTTAACGTGACAAATCTGCCTAGAACTAGACTCCCTATAGCTAGACTCCCTATCCTGACCTAGTGAGGACGAAGAAGGATAAAAATCATGAGATACATGAAGTGATACAGGTGAATCCTCCCGAGGGGAGGGACAGAGTAGATCTAGGAGAGAATCTTGCCCAAACGACCCGTGCAATAGGGTACAGTCAGAAAAATATGATGTTTCCTCAACGATGATTTGGGAGGAAGAAGTTGCCAAATAGGCTTTTTTTTTTTTGGATTATCTATGTTTATCATAAAGCAGTAATGGATATGAATAGGAGGAGGATGAAATGATGGAGGTAATGGCACCAGTGCCAAGGGATTGGGGGGATCATACAACAGTATGTCCCAGATCAGATCATAAATCCTCTCTAGATCGAGAGGAGGCTGAGGAATAAGGTCCCGTGGGGACAAAGTAACAATAATGGGTGGAGCCCGTAGGATGTCTTCGGTAATGACCCGTGACCAAGTCGGGGTCAAGAGTAGGGTGCGGAACAGAGTGTGTAGGGTGAAAATATGAGAGGGATAGGTTCCCCTCCAGAGGAGATCAATGGTGAATCCGGTTTCATAGGGGTCATCCAGCTCCCCTTTATCAGTTTCTTCATTTAACAGGATTCTTTTGTCAAAAATGGCTCTAGGCCCTTCAATCAGTTCATCTATCAGTGGCGGCCACTTCGGTTCCAAGGGGTGAAGGAATAACCTGTTCAGTGCTATGTACAGATCCCTCAAGTCGAACCACCAATACCATTCACATTCCAGATCTTGGAATTTTCTCATTTTCATCGGCCGCAGAGCCTCCAAGGATTGATATGTCAGTAACTCATAATAGTGTCCGGCCAAATCTCTCCCATATATATCATGTAAATCGAAGTGGGAAGTGATCACCACTGTGTTATCATCATCATGATTAATCACGGGTCCCTTGATGAAGTGTGTATATAAAGTCCAAGTCAAGGGATTCCGATTTTCTTTACATGGTGTGGCCATTGCCTCCCATATCTTCTGGCCATTTTCATCCTCGTGCTGCTGGACAATGTCATGCCTTACTCTTCTTGGCCTATAGCCCAAGCCATTACCAGGTGCTCTTCGGTTATCTTCAACGGGCGTAGTTTTGCCCTGTAATTTTATGCCTAGGCCTTTTCCTGGTTGATAACCACCTTTCATCATGATGTCCCAGCTAGGGGTACTCATGCACTTCCCTCACTTTACAGCATCGACTGGATATGGATCAAGTGTAGTGGCTCTTAAAGGATCATCCAAGAGGGAATAGACCTATAATACCGATAGACTGGGCTGTCAGCCAGGTGAGGGAATTGGCCTGATGTTCAAGGAATGAGCAGCAGTAAGGATTGGCATGCTCGTGACTTTGATAATGCGTCTCTTATATGGAAATTTGAGGCATTGATGGTTTGTAAAGGGTATAGCCTCAAGGGACTTGATGTACGGACAACCAAGGATGCCTTTTAACGAAGGGTCGATTTCTAAGATGTGGAACTCGACCTCGGTATAACAAATGAGGCCTAATTCTACCTTCAAATAGATCATTCCCAGAGGGGAACGAGTAGAGTTGTCATAGGCCATAACAGAGATAGGAGAAGGCAACCACTTTTCTCTAGGTATGTCACAAGATTCTAGAGTTTTTGGTGACAATACATTTATGGAAGCCCCAGTATCAACTAAACAAGCATCTATAGCCTTTTTGCATATGTTAACCGTAATGCTTAAGGCCATACCCCTGGCTGCGGGTGGTGCTAGTTCTGATGTATGAAATGTTATAGAGGGTTGATCCCCCTGTGGAACTAGCAGTGTAGTTATTTTCTCTACTGGCACGTCCTCATTGACCATTACTTTATGTAAGTACTCAATCAGGGCTTCTTGATGGGTCTTTGATCTTTTGATCAGTTCAAGCACGGAGATCCGTACCGGTGTTCTATCTAGCTGCTTCAACAAGTCATATTGAGTGTCTGGTGCACTCTCTTCATTCTGTACTTCCTCTGGCGGTTGTGACAGGCCGTCTCTGACTACGGATTGGGGAAAGACTTTGTTGAAGATTCTTCCACTCCGGAGCGTATGTTCTTCAATAGTGGAAGGTCCAGGTGTTATTTTGAGCATCGTCGTGTTGATGAGTGGTCTGGAGGGCGTAATGGGTTGGTAAACAGGTGATGGAGAAGTTTTTGGTGGAGGTATTGTGTGTATGAGTGGTTTGAAGGGTTGTATGGGTGGATAAACAGGTGATGGCGGAGGATTATTTGGTGGGGGTATTGTGCGGATAAGCAGTTTAGAGGGTTGTATGTGTTAGTTTTAGGTGGCCTACAAGCCAATCTGACTATGTAAATCTCGTTCATTTATTAATATAATGGCATAATATTCATTATGTGTAAATCACATTAATTATCATTTCATAATGAAGTCCGTGAATATGTGCTATGGTGATCAGATTATGATGAGATCATACTAATGAAACTGATCACTTAAACACATATATTCTTAATTGTTCCTAGTCGGAGTATATCCGAGAAGGACATCGGATATACGGTTAGACTAGTACACATTACTCATGCTCATATGATGAGGGTGACTGATCTCATAAGTACTTGTGTGGAGACACTAAGGCGAATCTGTAGGTGCTCATTGGAGAATGAGTTCACTAAAGTGATCCGACTGAATCGCTGGATGGTATTGTACCTCACTATCAACCAGCTTGATTCTATTGTCACAGTTGCGTGGATGGTCCTCGGACCTGAGACACCAAGGACACCTTGTCGGTGGACTTCTGTGCTTTGACCTTGGTTTACGAATCTCTAGCCACGGGATTCTAAAACGCCAAAGGATTAGGTACAGTAGAATACCGTCGAAGGGAATTGTGTGTCAATAAGGAATCATTCCCTCTTGGTACTTAGAGAAAGAATGCTCTAGGAAGGATGCGCGGAAGTCCCTGGCCAGGGCGGACGATAATATCGGAAAAGGAGTTTTCCGATATTCATCAGCGGCATCCAATCCAAGTGAGTCGACCGGTTAGGGTTTGACAGTACGTTATACCCTGAGTTGACTCGAAAGCGTTGTACGAATGAAGGATTATATCCACGCGGTAACTGTCAGCGGAAAGGTGCCAAGAGTGGGTTACTTAACCCCGATACCTTCCGGGTTCACGCGGTGTTGCTTGGCACCCAACGTGATCAGAGACCCAGTCGAATTCGATGTGCGACATCAATTCGATTGATTAATTAATTAATAAAGAGTTATTAATTGATTAATAAAGCTAGTGATGAGTCACTGGGCTTGTTGGGCTATAAACTAGACTTGTAATTGGGCCTAGAGGGTCACACACAAATGATTCTTAAGGCGATGGATAAATAAGTGGGTTTTATACAAACTAGGGGTTTTTTTGAAAAATCGCGTGGTTAGTATAAAATACAGCGAACGGGCTGAGAAGGCCAAGCTGCTGCTAACCTTAGCTGCCCCTCCTCTGATTCTCTCTCTCTCTGGCGTCCCAGACAGATCCAGATCTGCTCTGTCGCTTCTCCGACTCCCATTCGACGGGAAATCGTCTGCGCGTTGCGGCGACTGGCGGAGGTTTCGTGGGCTGCAAAGAACGAGGAACGTGAGGATATCCGTCGCGAGGAGGATCGCGTGGACTCTGCTAGAGGCCGGGCGCTTGCGCGGCTTGCAGTGTCGCACCAACGGAACCGAACGGTTGCGGATTCGAATCAGCACACGATAAGACCTTGATAATCTGATTATCGGTTTTATTTATTCGAAACGGGAAAAACGGATCGCTGTTTTATTTTATTTTCCGCTGCGTGAGCGATCCGGAGAAACACAAGAACCCAACAGTGGTATCAGAGCCAGGTTCCACTGTTTCTCGTCCCCTTTCGGTGTCCGATTTGATAATTCCACTAATTATTCCATACTCTAATTCGATTATTTTGCCGAAACTGTGTTCATAAGATGAACTAAAATAATATGATTGTTTTTTATTTCTGCAAAATTCGGATTTTCATTTGGGGGTTTTTGGTGTTCTTCGTTGGATGAAGAACCGGGTTTGCGGCGGCCTCGTTCTATCACCCCAAGCGTTGGAGGGATGTGTCGGAACCCCAAATCCCTTTAGGGATGTTCCTGGTCACCACCGGACCAGTGGTCGTCGTTGGAGTGGCCTTAAAGGGGCTGCAAAATTAAGCCCTTATTCGGCCTTATGAAACCCTGAAAATTAGATTTTTAGGGCAGTTAAAGGGGCTTGGTCTACTGTGTTTTTGGGGCATGCCGGCGCCGGGGGCGACGCTGACGGACTGGCGGCGCCCGGCGCCTGCCGCCGGGCAGCCCTGCTCCTCCCCCACCCCCCCCGCCGCCTTCAAAACTTGCAACTAGGGTTCTGCGCCTAGCTCGAGCCCAAGCCCTGCAGGGCCGAGCCAGCCTGGACCTTATGGCTGAGCCCATTTAAACAATTCCCCATTTAACCCTTTAAACCCCTATATCCATTTAAACCAAAAAGGAGACCACTTAAAATTAAATTGAATTTTAATTCAAATATTTCAAAATAGTTTTGAATTTAAAATTAACATTCAACTTTAATTTTATTAGGCATTAATGATTTTGAATCATTAACATTAACAAAATGTTGTTGATTATTGGAATTAATTATTAATTTAAATGTTAAATTAATAATTAATTTTAATAGACTAATTTAAATGTTAAATTAGTTGTTATTAGTTAATTAGAATTAATTGTTAATTTAATTGTTAAATTGATGATTAATTTTAATTAATTAATATAATGGTTTAATAAGGAGTTATTAATTATTAATTTAAGAGTTAAATTAATAATTAATATTGATCCAATAGTTTAAGAGTTAGATTATTGGTTAAATAATTAATTTGTGTTAATTATTAGTTTAAGAGTTAAATTAGTTATTAACATTAATTAATTAATTAATTAGTCTAAGAGTTAGATTAATAGTTTATGACTAATTAAAGTTTATTATTAATTTAAGTGTTAAATTAATGATTAATTTTAATCTATTGATCTAAGAGTTAGATTAGTAAATAATTTTAGTAGTCTAATTGTTACATTATTAAAGTGGTTTATTCTAAGTGTTAGATTGTTTAATTATTAGAAATATTCTTATTTGCATGGAATAATCTGGAAATTGTTAATTTGGATTGTATGCACATGTGATGTGTGTTTTAATGCTTTTAAATTAGATTTGATTGCATGTTAAGTTAATAAAAGGATTTTTCGAAAATCAAATACCAATTTTGATTGGATCCCAAGTTTTTGAAAGCCAAAGTTATCTATTTTTTAAAATTCTTTTATTTTAGCCATGTGATGCGCTGAATCATGTGTGGATTGTTTAAAACCCACTGCGCTGAATCAAAATGTTGTTGATTAGCATATTTAATTGTTCATGTGATGAATGATGTGTGTGTGGATCGTGGATGAATGTTGGATGTTTATTAAATTGTTAATAAATAGAGATATGCGTATCTCTCCCTCTCTTATTCTCCGATGTACTTCTACCTCCCTCTCTCTTGTACTCGCCATAAGGCTCTCTTCTAATTACATGTAATTCACGAATTATTGTAATCTGATCGAGGCAACTAAGGAAGGAGCGAGGACGATCCACAGCTGCAACTAGGAAGGCAAAAAGATAGAGATCTCTTGCCTATGTGTTTGCAGGTTTATCTAATGTAAATGTTATGTTAGATTGTGGGTGCGTTTGACTATTGGCTCCAGTCAAACCCACTGTGCTATCTAGTCAGATAAATTCTAAGCCGTAATGCGAGTAGTTAAGAACTTACCATGTGGTCCACCATCGTTATAGTCATAGGATTCGAATCACTTTAGACAGGTTTGTTGTGCTATCCACAAGGCCTGTTTAATTGGGAGGAGAAACTATGGCTATGGCATTAGATGCCTATATGATCGGGGTAGACGAACCATGTAGCTTTGTTGTACTATCCACAAGGGCTGCCTACAAATCTATGCTCGTCGCGTAACGATGGTTAGCTTAGACCGGAATTAGTGGTTTGTTGTGCTATCCACAAGGCCATTAAATTTCTAGGGACCGAAGCTATGATCAGATATTGCAAAGAGTTGCAAGTCCCATGAGTTGGGTGCTCTTTGATTGTATTACAGTTTATTGTGCTATCCACAATGTTGTACTGCAAGTCGTTGAGATTCTAATCCCCACTAGGAGACTGTCAGCGTCTTCCGTTCTGTATAACTAAGGGTTATATAGTCCGTCAAAAATTAGTGGGAGTTAAAACTTGAACAAAAGACCATGTCTTGTTTTATCTTTAATAATTGAACATCTATTAAATAGATTTTACTTATCTCCTGTAGGAAATTATGTCGTCAAATAACCCACTCCGCGGCATACTTGATGCCTTTTTGACTTACCTGATCTACTCGGATTGGTTCAGAAACCTGAAGAATGTCTTCAGATCTGAGCACAATAACTTTGTCCTTGGAGCTGATCCTCTTACTGAATCAGCATTAGATGCCCCTGAAGCAGAGATGATAGCTAACGATAAAAGATCGAAGGACAAAGGCAAAAGAGTAGAAAAGGATGAGTGCTTCTACTATAAGCAGTATGGTCACTGGAAGAGGAACTGCAAGGAGTTCCTTAACGATAAAGCTCATAGAAAGGTAAAGCTGTCTGAAGCTTCATATATCTATATGATAGATATCAACTTGTCAGTTGGAGACTCCACATCTTGGGTATTAGATACCGGATGTGCTTCTCATATCTATCATGATGCGCAGATGCTGACAAGTAAGCGCAAGCTGAGACAAGGCGAGGTGGAATTGAGGCTAGGAAACGGCGCAAAAGTTGCGACGATTACTGATGGGACAGCAAACCTCAAGCTTCCATCAGGAGACGCCTTACTATTAAAAGATTGTTATTATGTTCCTAGCATAATAAAGAACATCATATTAGTATCTTGTTTGGACAAGATAGGATATAGGTTGACTATTGAGAATAGAAGTTATTCGATTTATTATGGTAATAAATCAATAGCTTCGGCATCTTTAGTCAACGGTTTATATCTCTTAGATGTTTCTTATTATAATCTTCAAATTGATAATACTCTTAAGAAGAGCAAGAATTGTGTGAACCAAGCCTACATGTGGTATTGTAGACTTGGGCATATTGGTGAAAGCAGGTTGCAAAGGTTGCACAAGCATAGTTATTTAACAGCATTCGATTACGAATCGTTTGCGACATGTGAATCCTGCCTTATGGGAAAGATGACAAAATCTCCGTTTACTAGACATGGAGAACGTACCAAGGACATTCTGGAACTAATACATTTGGATGTATGTGGTCCCATGTCCACTCAAACTAAAGGTAGCTTCTCATACTTCATCACATTCACCAACGACTTCTCAAGATTCGGCTATATGTACTTAATGAAGTACAAGTCGAAAGCATTTGAGAAGTTTAAGGAGTTTAAGAATGAAGTAGAGAAGCAGTTAGGAAAGAGTATTCAAACTCTTCGATCAGATCGAGGAGGAGAATACTTGAGTACTAATTTTACATAATTCTTAAAGGATAATGGTATCATTTCTCAGCTAACCCCTCCATATATACCACAGATGAATGGTGTATCGGAAAGGAGGAATCGCACCTTGTTGGACATGGTGCGATCCATGATAAGCTTTTTGGGATTACCAGTGTCCCTCTGGGGGTATGCTCTAGAGTCAGCAGCATACCTACTGAACAGAGTACCCAGCAAGTCTGTGGCCTCTACTCCATATGAGATATAGAAAGGCAGGAAACTAGAATTTAAACATGTTAAAGTCTGGGGTTGCCCTCCTCATGTAAAGAGGCATGATCCAGACAAGCTAGAATCACGAACTGATAAATGAAGGTTTGTGGGATATCCAAAAGAAACCTTTGGATACTATTTTTTCCATCCTGGTGAACAAAAGGTGTTTGTCGCCAGGAAAGCTGTCTTCCTAGAAAAGGAATACCTTCACCAGGAGAACAGTGGGAGCAAAATAGTACTAGAAGAGGTTCCAAATCCCCAAACAGTTGCATTATCATCAGATGATATATCAGTTCCTGAATCTGTTCAGGTACACACACATGAGCCTCGTATGGTACATTACCTAGACTACCCGAACGATACCAGGAGGCCATAGAAGGCCCAGAAGCCGGGAAATGGCGAGAAGCCACGAACTCAAAAATCCAGTCCATATACACCAACCAAGTTTGGAACTTGGAGGACTTGCCTGAGGGTATTGTACCCATCGGTTGCAAGTGGATCTTTAAGAGAAAGATCAGTGTTGATGGACAGATCGACACTTATAAGGCAAGGTTGGTGGTAAAGGGATATCGTCAAAGGTAAAGAATTGACTATGACGAGACTTTCTCACCAGTTGCCATGATAAAGTCGATTAGAGTTCTACTCGCCATTGCTGCACACTTTGATTATGATATCTGGCAGATGGATGTAAAGACTGCCTTCCTCAACGGTAACCTTGAGGAAGAAGTGTATATGATACAACCAGAAGGTTTCACATCCAAAGAATCTCCAGATAAAGTGTGCAAGCTTCAGAGGTCCATTTATGGACTGAAGCAAGCTTCTCGGAGCTGGAACATAAGATTTGACGAAGCTATCAAGTCTTATAACTTCATTAAGAATGAAGATGAACCTTTTGTGTACAAGAAGATCAGTGGGAGCACAGTCACCTTCTTAATTCTTTACGTAGATGACATACTACACATTGGGAATGATGTAACTATGATGTCATCAGTAAAGATCTAGATGTCAAGAAACTTCTCCATGAAAGATTTGGGAGAAGCATCCTACGTATTGGGAATACGGATCTATAGAGATAGATCAAAGAGGATACTTGGAATAACCCAATCCTTGTACATAGATACCATAGTCAAAAGGTTTGGCATGAAAAATTTCAAAAGAGGTCTCATAGCGATGAGACATGGAATTAGTCTCTCAAAGGAGCTGCCTCCTAAGACTCCTGATGAGAGGGCACTCATGGATAGAATACCCTATGCCTCTGCCATAGGATCTATTATGTATGCCATGCTATGTACACGGCCTGATGTAGTATTTGCTCTTAGTGTTACGAGCAGATTTCAGGCAGATCCAGGCGAAGAGCACTGGAAGGCAGTCAAATATATCCTTAAATACTTGAAAAGAACTAAGGATATGTTTATTGTTTATGGAGGAGGTGACTTGAAACTGCGAGGCTTTACTGACTCGAGTTTCCAGTCAGATCAAGATGATAGCAAGTCTACATCTGGATTCGTGTTTACTTTGAATTGAGGCGCAGTGTGCTAGAAGTGTTCTAAGCAAGCAACCACTGCAGATTCGACGACTGAAGCTGAGTACATCGTTGCAGCTGAAGCCGCCAAGAAAGCAGTGTGGTTGAAGAAATTCATCACCGACCTCGGCGTAGTTCCCAACATCTCTGAGCCTATTCCGCTGTTGTGCGACAACAATAGAGCAATTGCACAAGCGAAAGAGCCGCGGTCTTATTAGAAATCGAAGCATATTCTGAAGCGCTTTCATCTTATCAGAGAGATCATATCCAGAGGAGATGTAGTAGTGGAAAGAGTTCCATTCGTCGACAATATAACAGATCCATTGACAAAGTCGTTGGCTAAAATTGTGTTCGAGCGTCACCTAAAGTCTATAGGCTTATTGTATAAAGGTGATTGGCTTTAGTCCAAGTGAGAGATTGTCAGTTTTAGGTGGCCTACAAGGCAATCTGACTATGTAAATCTCGTTCATTTATTAATATAATGGCATAATATTCATTATGTGTAAATCGCATTAATTATCGTTTCATAATGAAGTCCGTGAATATGTGCTATGGTGATCAGATTATGATGAGATCATACTAATAAGACTGATCACTTAAACACACATATTCTTAATTGTTCCTAGTCAGAGGATATCCGAGAAGGACATCGGATATCCAATTAGACTAGTACATATTACTCCTGCTCATATGATGAGGGTGACTGATCTCATAAGTCACTTGTATGAAGACACTAAGGCGAATCTGTAGGTGCTCATTGGAGAATGAGTTCACTGAACTGATCCGACTGAATCGCTGGATGGTATTGTACCTCACTGTCAACCAGCTTGATTCTATTGTCGCAGTTGCGTAGATAGTCCTCGGACCTGAGACACCAAGGACACCTTGTCGGTGGACTTATGTGCTTTGACCTTGGTTTACGAATCTCTAGCCACGGGATTCTAAAACGCCAAAGGATTGGGTACAGCGAAATACCGTCGAAGGAAATTGTGTGTCAATAAGGAACCATTCGTTCTTGGTACTTAGAGAGAGAATGCTCTAGGAAGGATGCGCGGAAGTCCTTGGCCTAGGCGGACGATAATATCGGAAAAGGAGTTTTCCGATATTCATCAACGGCATCCAATCCAAGTGAGTCGACCGGTTAGGGTTTGACAGCACGCCATACCCTGAGTTGACTCGAGAGCATTGTACGAATGAAGGATTATATCCATGCGGTAACTGTCGATGGAAAGGTTCCAAGAGTGGGTTACTTAACCCCGATACCTTCCGGGTTCACATGGTGTTGTTTGGCACCCAACGTGATCGGAGGCCCAGTCGAATTCGATGTGCGACATCAATTTGATTAATTAATTAATTAATAAAGAGTTATTAATTGATTAATAAAGCCAGTAAGAAGTCACTGGGCTTATTGGGCTATTAACCGGACTAGTAATTGGGCCTAGAGAGTCACACGCAAATGATTCTCAAGGCGATGGATAAATAAGTGGGTTTTATACAAATCGGGGGTTTTTATGAAAAACCGCGCGGTTAGTATAAAATACAGCGAACGGGCTGAGCAGGCCAAGCTGTTGCTAACCCTAGACGCCCCTCCTCTAATTATGGTCTAAGCTAACCATCGTTACGCGACGAGTATAGATTTGCATGCAGCCCTTGTGGATAGCACAACAAAGCTACATGGTTCCTCTACCCCGATCATATAGGCATCTAATGCCATAGCCATAGTTTCTCCTCCCAATTAAACAGACCTTGTGGATAGCACAACAAACATGTCTAAAGTGATTCGAATCCTATGACTATAATGATGGTGGACCACGCAGTAAGTTCTTAACTACTCGCGTTACGGCTTAGAGTTTATCTGAGGGTATTTAGATAACTTTTATTTTGGTCTCTCCTAGGTGTATATAAATATATCGTATATATTTACTAAATACTATACCTACTTTGATTCATAATCAAACATTAAAAATCAATGCATCACATACATGTCTAGTGTGGTCATGGATAGTACAATGGGTTTGACTGGAGCCAACAGTCAAACGCACACACAATCTAACATAACAATTATATCAGATAATCCTGCAAACATAAAGGCAAAAGATCTCCATCGTATCGCCTTCTTGATTACAGCAGTGAATCGTCATCGCTCCTTCCTCAGTTGCCTCGATCATATTACAATAATTCTAAAATTACATGTAATTAGAAGAGAGCCTTATGACGAGTATAAGAGAGAGGGAGGTAGAAATACATCGGAGAATGAGAGAGGGAGAGATACGCAGATCTCTATTTATTAACAATTTAGTAAATATCCATCATTCATCCACGATCCACACAAACACATCATTCATCACATGAATAATTAAATAAGTGCATATCCATGACCACGGTGTGTTTTAAACATCCCACACATGATTCAACGCATCACATGGCTAAAATAAAAGAGTTTTCAAAATAAATAATTTTGGCTTTCAAAAAGCTGGGATCCAACCAAAATTGGTATTTGAATTTCGAAAACACTTTTAATTAACTTAACATGCAATTAAATCAAATTTAAAGGCATAAGATACACATCACATGTGCACACACTCCGAATTAATTAATTCCAGATTATTCCATGCTATTAGAACAATTCTAAAATTTAAACAATCTAACAGTTAGACTATTAATAATTAAATATTAATTCTAACTCTTAGACTAATAAATTAATTAATGTTAATAACCAATTTAACTCTTAAACTAGTAATTAACAAAAATTAATTATCAACTATCAATCTAACTCTTAGATTATTAGATTAATATTAATTATTAGTTTAACATTTAAACTAATAACTCCTAATTAAACCTTTATATTAGTTAATTAAAACTAATTATCAATTCAACATTTAAACTGACAATTATTTCCAGTTAACTAATAATTACTAATTTAATATTTAAATTAGTCTATTAAAATTAGTTATTAATTTAACACTTAATATAATAACAAATTTAATCAATTAACAACTTCTTGTTAATTAAAATGATTACAAAATCATTAATGGCTCAATTAAATGAAATTAGATAAAATATTAATTTCAAAAACACTTTGAAATTTTAATTTAAAATCTAATTAAAGTTTAATTGGGTCAATAAGGTTTAATAAGTAATCTAGGGGGTTTTAATGGGGGGGGGGGAATAAAAAATTTTGGCTCATCCCTTGGGCTCGGGCCCTGGCCAAGCCAGGACTCGGACCAGGCGCCCACATTGGGCGCCTGGTTCGACCAAGCCCTGGACCCGATCAGGGCCGGTCCGACCGGCTGGGGACCGGGCCCCCACCGGCCCACCCTTACCTTTCCCCTACCTGCAGAAACCCTAATCGGGTCAGGTAGGAGAGCAACGCCGGCGCCGCCAAGCACTGGCCGGCGACGCCCCGGCGCTGGCGGTGCCCCCGACGTAGGCAGGGTGGCCGGCGGCCCCTTACAAGTCATGGCTCGAGCCTCTCCCTTCTCTTTAGAAATTTATTTTTCAAAATAATGGAGATATCCGGCCATCTCTATGAGCCCACCGGCGCCGGCCACCGACCCCATTGCTGACCAGAGAGATCCCTGGTCACACCAGGATCTCCGGTCATCACCCCGCTGGAGATCACAAGCAACATTCATCCTGTTTGCATGTTTTCAAACTTGTTGAAAAGAGGAAGAAATCCCCTCCAATCTTGCCATCTCCAGCGGCCTCTCTGGCATCAGAGGGAGCCAAGTGAATCAAGGTTGACCTTCACCAGGGGATCCGAGGTCCCGACCAGCCATCCCAACGCATGTGAGGGCCGTACGAAGCCGCCAAAAACTTCCCATTCTTCGTCCAACGAAGAACACAAAAACCCCAAATTAAATCCGAAAATTACAAAAAAATAATCCAATTATTTGAGTTCATCTTATGAACACAATTCCATAATCTTAATCGGATTAATCGCATGGAATAAATCACAAAAATATTAATACTCGGAATCCGAAACAGGACGAGAAATAGTGAAAATATTGGGCCTAGAAGGTCACACGCAAATGATTCTCAAGGCGATGGATAAATAAGTGGGTTTTATACAAACTGGGGGTTTTTATGAAAAACCGCGCGGTTAGTATAAAATACAGCGAACGAGCTGAGCAGGCCAAGCTGCTGCTAACCCTAACCGCCCCTCCTCTGATTCTCTCTCTCTCTAGCGTCCTAGACATATCTAGATCTGCTCCGTCGCTTCTCCGACTCCCGTTCGATGGGAAATCGACCGCGCGTTGCGGCGATCGTTGCGGCGACCGGTGGAGGTTTCGTGGGCTGCGAAGAACGAGGAACGCGAGGATATCCGTCGCGAGGAGGATCGCGTGGACTCCGTTAGAGACCGGGCGCTTGTGCAGCTTGCAGTGTGGCACCGACGGAACCGAATGGTTGCAGATTCAAATCCACACACGGTAAGACCTCGATAATGGCATCTGTGCAGTGCGACACATTTCGAAAAAAAAAACGTCAGTATTTCAAGACGCTATTCAAGTTGCAGAAACAGTAATCAGAAAGCAACAATCAAGGGCAATCCCTCCCGGGTTCTTAAGGTAAAGCAGTAACTAATAGATCATGCGAATTCAATTTTTAACAGGGTTATTTATCATGCAAACAAACAAAATCTAATCAATCACATACCTTCCTATGACAATCACAACTCCTTAAACAATCAAACAGGGGGGAAAAATCTTGCCACAAGGGATGTGCACGTAGTGCATGTTGGGATGAATGTAACGAAACTCACCAATTAATGAAAAACGTGCCCAAAGGACACAAGTGGTGCACCGTGGGTGCCCGATGATAAAAGCAAGAATAAAAAAATATTTAAAAGACGGCAAGACTAAGTCCCACCGTGATTGCCAAAAAGTTGTGAGTACTCAAATTGGGTGTGTGATTATCATGACTCAAATGTTGTTTAATGACAATAAAACAATTAAAAAAAAACTAACATGTAATCGCAAGAAACTTTTGACTGAAAAGTTTCAAAATAAAAGTTTGTTTGAAACGGGGGAGATATAGATGTTCTTGATTCCCTTTCTTCAGCCGGCCAAATAAAGAGAACCCTTTTTGCTCTTGTTCTTGTTTGATTTGGGGATCGTCCTTTTCGCTCCAGAATTTCTTCTTTGCTTGATACTTCGATGCTTCTTTGTACTTGCAAAGAATGAGATAAATGAAGGAGAAAAACTATTAAAACTAATAGAATGTAGAATCTATTTTAACAAGATTATTAAGCATGCAATCAGAACGAGGAACTCACTTGTTTGATGTTTGTTTAAACCCCTATAGCGTGTGTGGGATTGAAAAATATGATTATGTGGGTGTGTGAGCATGAAGTGATACGAATATGATTATATGAAGAAACTAAGATGAATAAGAAACTAATGAAAAAAAAGTTAGATGGCCCCTTGAAGCCTTGGATCTTGTTTGATCTTGAAGGATGAAGAGGATGAACCGTTGACCACATTTTTCTCCTTCAAGTTCCCCTGGAAGTGGTCACGTAGCAAGCTTCATCCTTTCTTCATCGCTTCTTCGTCCTTTCAAGATCTATTCAAGAACCAAGGCTTTCCAGGGGCTACCCAACTTAGTTCTTAATCAATTTATGCGCATCTTGTTCATCTTTCTCATATTTTCATCACATTAGCATAACAATTTCATCACATCACTCCATGCAACACACACTCACTAGCATAATTTCAAACCTATTTGTTTTAAGGGGTTTCAAAGACCACAAACAAGTGAGTTCTTTGTTTAAATTGCATGATCAAAATTTCTATTGAGATAGATACTACATCTATTTGAGTTCTTATTGTTCTTTCTTTCTTTCCACTTTTTTGCAAGGTTCAAAGGTGCAAAAGAAGATCAAGAGGAGAGAATCAACAACAAGGAAATCTAGACGATCCTCAAAGCCCCATAAGCATCCAAAGCAAGAACAAAGTCAAAATGGCTCTCTTTCTTTAGTCGGCTGAAGGAGGGGAGTCAAGGACTCTAACATCTCCCATTTCAAAATAGGTAGGCGATCAATCTTTTCTTTTGGAACTTTTTAGTTAAAAATTTCTGGCGATCACATTCACTTAGTTTTAAATAGGTTTTATTTGTCACATAATCAACATAAATTTTCATGATAATCACACCCCTAATTTGAGCACTCACAGCTTTTTGGCGATCACAGTGGGACTTGGTCTCGCCATCTTTTAATCTCTATTCTTGCTTTTATCAATCGGGCACCTACGGTGCACCACTTGTGTCTCTCGACACGCCTGTAGGCGCCCGGAACGTCCCCCGCCGCTGTTGTGGGCTTCAGGCGAGGGCCTCTCCGTTCGTCTTGGCACTGCGGCGATTTGGAAGAGTTAGGAATCAAAGTGTGTGATCGCCAGGAGCATTATCTCACAGTCCCTGTGCTCCGCAAGATGGTGAGGGTGATCGCGTTCTGAGGGGGCGGGAGACGACGGTTTCCTCTTCTCTTCCTCCGGCCGGCCAGAGGAGGAGAGCTCAGCAGTCTGCACGTAGAAATGCAGTAAGGGTCCCTGAAAGGAAAAGACAAGACAAAAGAAGAAGATAACCCGATTAGGACTGTGATATGTAGGATCCGTTCTTGCAAACAAACAAACGAGCTAAAATTGAAAGGGGACGCACCGGATGGGTGTTTGGGGAGGGAAGGTGACCATATGTTATGGCCACCCATCTCCCGTTTTTTGTTTAAAACCTCTGGGGAGTAAGGGTTGCTAGGTTATCCTAACATGCATGCTTGCAGATGGGGGTGCTCGTGTGTGGAAAGTGAAGTGATGTGTTGAAAGTGGAAAGAAGAGTGAGAGAGGGAAATGTTACGGAATGGATGAAAAGTGGGAATGCAATGAGGTGAAAAGGGGAAAAGTAAAAGAGGGTTAAGAAGACAAGTCCATTTGGAGTGCGAAGGATTCCTCTTGAAGTTCCTCATGAAGCTCTCTGACTCCTTGTCCGCTCGACTCCTTAAAGCCGACTCACTTGCCAACCTCCTTCGAGCCTTCCCTCCAAAAAAAACTCCAACCCCCTTGCTCGAGGGGACATGGGGGGGTTTAAATAGGTGAAAGGAAAATAGGAGAAAATAGGGATCTAAATTCCCGTAAATCATCAAAGAGCCAATGGGAAGTGGTCAAGGGTCGGAGGTGGTGCGCGCGGCAGTCGTCGGAGTGGGGAGTGATCGGAGTAGTGGAGGTGAGGGTGGCGAGTAGAGGAGATCGTGGGGAAGACGAGGTCAAGGTGGTAGTTAGGGGAGTGGGCAGCCAACCAACTTACCTTCCAATCCCATGGAAGGCCAGGTAGTTGGCCTTCCACGGAGAGGTGGAAGGCGGCCCGGTTGGCCTTCGAAGGGTGGTGGAAGGCAAGGGGTGGCCTTTGAAGGGTGGTGGAAGGCGGACTGGCTGGCCTTCGAAGGGTGGTGGAAGGCAGACTGGATGGCCTTCGAAGGGCGGTGGAAGGCGGGCTGGCTGGCCTTCGAAGGACGATAGAAGGCGGGCTGGTTGGCCTTCCACGAAAAGGTGGCTAGAGTCGGGATTGGTTAATGGGACCTAGTTATTAGTGGGCTGAGATGGCTAAGATGAGGGGTTTGGTAACGATGGGCTAATGATGGATGGGGTTCATGACCAAAAGGGTGGTCCAAAATCGGTGTCTACAAATGCCCCTCCGGGACACCTGTTTTGCAGTGGAGTGGAACGGAATGATAAATAGGTGTTCCGGAAATCGAACCTGATTTTGGACGTCCCAGAGAAGGGATGAGTTGTATCCAAAGATGGTATGAGAGTGCGGCAAATGCATGAGAGCTAGCTACTCGAATTGCAAGGGTGACTAAGAAGAGGAACAAAATTCAGACTAGAGAATCACAATCCGTGGTACCCTCGGGTGCTGGAACCGCGAGGCCTTGGTGCACCAGGATGCAACAATCTGGCCCAAGGGGATCTCAAGCGTGAAAGATGTAGGAGTGTGACTTGAAGAACTCTTGACACAACGGGCGCGCGGTGGCCTGGCGCATCATGTGATCGCCAAGTGAGAAAATCTCAAGCACATGAACCGGAAAAGGATAAGGTCTTGCAATTCAATGGGCTAACAGACGAACAATTGCCAGACTCACGGATCAACAATGGGTTATGCAAAGTGATAAATTATGGTCATTGCCCCTAGGGCGGGAATGGTGGATGATGCTTATGCAATGCATGCTGGTTTAAAAATTGGAAAACAAATTCTTAATGCAAACAGGAGGGATTTATTGGCCAATCGAATAACTTGGGGAATATAGACTCCTCATTGTTTTGTTTACAGAGAAACTCAGAGTCTATACGCCCAAAGTTATTAGCCTCCTGTGTCTTCAATCCTACTTGCTTCAGATTCCCTGTAGCTGCAAGAACGCACATCAGCAAATATAAATAATCAATGATCCACAATATCTTAATGACAAGCTGCAAGGAAACAAGGGACAAAGGTCCCTGTCAAGTCGAAGCCAGCATGGAAGATATGGCCATTCTCAAAGTAGAATGCCAATCCGGCTGCTTTTGGCTTCGACTCGACAGCAAAAGTGTCCACCTTTTGGACATAGAATCATTTTCCTGTATGCACAATAAAAATAGTTAGTAGTATCGGCTTTCGGCCCCTTGCCCAAAAAGAGCAACTACCTTTTCCCTAGCCTTCGCATAGGGTCAAGAGGCCGTATCCAACTAACCAGACAAAAGGAAGAGTATTGAAATTGATGCGACAAGTAAATATGCAAATGCTGGTGGATATTAACAAATGAGGTGTGTGATGAATGAAAACATGTTTTTGATTCCACCTACCTGGTGACTGCCCAAACTTAGCCTGGTTGAATGATGGAAGGGAAATGCACACTCAACTTCTCAGGTATCCTAAGCACACATCTAGATTGATTTGGGCCTCTAGACTCCTCAAACTAACCTTGACCGGTTAAGACTCATACTGATGACAATACCGTCATGTCATGCATAGGCTCCCAGCTGCTTCCGACCACCAAGTTTGCCCAAAACGTTTTCGAGGTAAATGATTTCCCCGACCCGGGTCTCTTTCCTCACAATCTAGAAGGTATAAGATGGAACACCTTGGAATCCTAACAGTCAACCGCGCGACGCTGACCCGGAATCAGACGCCGTCGCACCTATTGGTGACGCGCAAGCATTGACCTAAGCCCGAAGTCTTTGAGAGTACTCATTGAGATTATGGTTAAGAAATTAGTTCACCAGAAACACTGACATTACTCTTCACCCATTTTGGACTCCTGTGATCATGTGAGCATGTGACGATTTTTGAAAAATGAACCATTTTAAAATGATGTTCGGTCTTTAGGTAGCTATCTCGTGCTAAAACCTTGAGGGAGAAAAAGTGAAGAAATTTTAGAGACAAACCTCACAGGAGGATCAACAAAACCGTTAAAAGGACGAGCTATGACAAAACGAACCCCTTTTGGACCTCCTAGATGCCCCTATTTTGACTTTTCAGACCTTTGGTAGATTTCATGGCCAGGCACGGTCACGACCAGGCTTTTTTGTATGATTGCTTGAACCCCATTTCTTTTTTGTATTTCTTTTCCACTCTTGACATTTTTCGGGGTTATTTGATATTCCGCCTGCGGGGACACTGCCCTCTTCACATGCTCTGGTCCTTTACATTTCATTTTTGGGCCCTTTTGAGGGGTTACATCTATCGGGTTGTTGAGGAACCGCAGTTTGCTGAGCTCGGCCGTTTAAGGGTGTCGACTGTCCCGATCGGTCGAGAGACGAAGAGCAAAGGTTGCGATTTGACAGTATACTAAAGACTTTGAACTCATTTTAAACAGGTTCTCTTTGAAAAACGTGTAGATGTGTGCATCTCATGATGATCATAGGGATCTGTATGATAGTAAAGTAGACACGTCTAAGGTTCTGGTGGACCAAAATCTTAACCAAACCTTAATGTTAACCCAAACTATCATGCAACTAGACCTAGACAGGGGGTTACGTGGCAATCACCAAACAGTTGGATTTTGTGTCTTTTCTAATTTTTTTGGCATTTTAATTGAAGTATGTGCATATTTACAAATATTTTTGCTGCTTTTTGGAATATTCAATTTTTTTTGGATTTTGATTTTTTTTTTTTTTTTTTTTGCATTTAAAGGGTAGAATTTTTTTTTAGATAGACTCCTATCCAAAGAAAAATATTTTTCAAATATTTACACTTATTTGCTAACTCTTGAAGTAGAAATGAAAGAACTTACTTACCTCTAAAACTCTTAGATAAAGAGGAAGCTATCCAATCCCTGAGCGATTATGCACAAGACTCTGAGAGCGAGTCAGACATGTTACAAGGGCGAGTCCTTGAGACAGAGACCAAATGGCAGAATTGCCCCAGTATGTTAGCTCCTCATTGGTGGTTTTATACCCTCCGATATGGGAGTGGGACTTTTTCTCTTTTTGGGGGTCGTAGTCTCCAAGCATAAAACACTCAGGGGAATGTGCCACGACCGGTAATAGAAGCCTGAGAAGGGAAGGTGGGTGGAATAGGAAGGGAATGAAAGCGGCGGGTGCCGGTTCATCCCTCACTAAGAAGGTTCTTTCCCGTAGGGTGGTTGGTTCATAGAACAGTAGCCGTGTACCGAAATCTTCTTCATCTTCTCTTTGAACTACATTGATTGTTTCTTTCAACTCATCCTCAAGATAGTGTATCTTGAGTACCTCTTGATTTTCCTTCACAAAGTGATCCAAGAGAGTCCATTTTCTTGATTCCTCAGTTGGTTTGGTTAGTAGGTAACCAAATCTGAATCTCCCAATGGCCGGATTTTCAAAGATAGGCTCTCGAATTCCTTGCTCTTCCTTGCCTAACTCAGATCCCGAACTATATCCCATTTTGTCCACAAGCTGCCAACCTATACTAGGCCGGGGCTTGGCCTGAGAGTCAACCGATGAAAGGATGGGATCTTTCCCTTTTCCAGAAGTGATCATGGATGGAATTTGTTCAGTCAAGATTGAGTCCAAAGACTCAATATAGGGGGTACTCTTCATTTTGACAATCTTCCCATTGTATGGGAATTTATAGCACTGATGGTTAGTGGAAGGCACTCCCAGGGTCTGGTCCATCCAAGGCCTTCCCAGAATGGCGTTGTATATGGGCTTGGCATTAAGGATGTAGAATGCAAAGATCATGGCCACTGGGCCAATTTCCAGTTTCCCATTAGCTGATCTTTGAGAATTATCATAGGTTGAGCTCATCATGGAAGTAGACCCAATCTTTTCTGGATCAATCCCTACTTTCTTGAGGGTCTTGAGTGGACAAACATTGATTGATGCGCCGGTATCCAACAGGATGGAGTCCAATGAGTGACCATTGAGTGTTGCAGTTAAGCATGAGGGAAAGGATTGGCATTCAGGGGGAGCTAGATCCTTATCTGTGAAGGATATCATAGGTGTCTGGGTGACTGAGAGAATGGCATTTGTGACTCCCCTGGTAGGAAGATCTTCATCGACTGTAATTCGCTGGAGGAATTTGAACAATGTCTCCCTGTGTGTAGGCGATCTCCTAATCAACTCTAGGACCGAAATCTTAGCGGGAGTTTTGCCTAAATGTTGTTGGATGTCACACCTGGATTGAGTAATCCTTCTAGACATATTTGAATTCTCTTGGGAGTCGAAGGGTTGACTTGCTAGGAGAATGATGCGATTTCTCAGTGTAACACCAATCGGACTGGGGTCTACTGTTTGATCTGACTTTAGTGGTTGAACTGGTGGTGAATTTATTAGGCAGAATTAGGTTACTGGACTTGGCTTTGGTGTTGGACACAAGATGGATAGAGGAGGTTCTCTGATTGGAACTGAGGGAACTTGGACCAGAGTGACTGGGTTGATGACTGTTGGTTGTTCCCTAGGTCGTATTAAGACCAAAAGTTTGTCTTGGATAATAGTGGAGACTCCTTGCAATGGCTTTCTAGGTCTGGTCATCCTAGTGGGGCACTCACGCCATATTTCAACCTCTTCATACTCCCAGTACTGTCCTCTGCGATCGACATTTGGTTCTAGATTTTTGACAAGGGTGCTCACCCTTTCTAGAGAGCTAGATGGATCTTGAGCAACCTGATGAGAGGGCGGAGGGTCTTTGACTTTCAAGGTTTCAATAGACTCTTTCATGTGCTCCCAATTGATCTTGCCTTCCTCATTCAAATCATATATCCAATCCTTGAAAGTGAAGCAGTTATAAATTGTATGCCCCGACACTCTATGATACGGACAATATCTGGACATATCAACATTGCAGGGGATGGCCTCATGCTGGGGTGGAAGCTGGATAGCATTGCAAGATAATAAGACATGGAAAATGTCTAATAAAGATTCCGGCAAAGGCAGATATGAGGCACGTTTGGGCATAGGCCGACTGTAGCTAGTTGAAGGGGGAACTGCTGAGTGTGGTTTCTGATTGGATTGGTTGTCTGATCTAGACATAGGATTGGGTGACCTAAAGGGCTGCCCCAAGGCACTCACCTGTTCATTGATTGTCACTCCCTCTATTGGTTGAGTTTGTGTGATCTTCTTATTTCTGTCCTGATTTTCAAAGAAGGATGGCAAAGTGAAACTCCCGATCTGAGATTGAACTACCCGAGCTCGATTATAAAGTTGTGCGAATGTGTGAAATTCGCTCAGCATGAGAATAGACCGAAGCTGCGGGGTAGCGTTATTGACTAGCACGGTGATAGCTTGAGATTCGGGGATTGCCACTTCCGCCCTAGAGGCCATTGCCCTCTACCTGTTGGCAAAATATGTGAAGTCCTCCTTAGGCTTCATCTTCTCCATCACAAGATCAAACAAGGTGAGAGACATGGTTGTCATATGACTAAACTGAGTGATGAATTTTTCAGAGACCATATCAAAATTGATTAGGTCTGTGGCGGGCAAGGAAGAAAACCACCTCAAGGCCTCGCCTTCTAAGGATTTCTGGAACAGATGGACAAGGAGGACTCTGTCGTAGAGCTATTGATGGGAATCCATGAGGAAACCTGACAGGTGGTAATGAGGGTCAGAGGTGCCATCATATTTCCTGTATTTGGGGGCTTTGAATCCTGGCAGAAAGTAGGCCGGAGGGAGCTTGCAATAGCTCGAGAGAGAGTGCGGTTGTTTCAGGGTAAGTTTCTCGTCCATGAGCTTACGCACATAGGTTTCGACCTCACTTTTGCAGATGAATTCCTCCTGCTTGGGAGGAGGTGTAGTTTGAGAGACTGGAATCGGCATGACGGGTAGAGCAACTGGAGTAGGAGTTGGCTGGTTGATGCGAGTCTGAGCTCTGTTGGAAGATCCTTGGAGGTGAGTTCTCCGAGGAGTGGCATCTTGAGTTTTGCCACGGGAGGCCAACTGGATGAGTTGATTAGAGGTGTACCGTGATAACACGGCAATAAGTTCTGGATCCTCACTCGGGTTTTGGAAGGTTCTGTTGGAGATTATAGGGTCACTTTCTGAAGAGGAAGATTCATCCAAGTATCTTCCCTTAAGTTCCTCTCTAGATGTTTGGAACATGCCCACAAATGTTTGTTGTGGATCTTCTTCAATCTCGAACAGAGGGTTGTATGTGACGTTGTTACCAAACTCATCCATGTCATCATGCACAGTGTTAACATACATTCGATTCATTATGAAACACATATCCTAAGAGATTTTATATTTCACTTGAAAGGTTAACTGTGCATTATGAGTGTTGGTTTCTAACAAATCAAGTTCAAACCCTTAACAACCCTATATTCTTCTTTCAAGACATGTTCAACCAGAGTTTAGTTAGGTGTCTTAGATTTTGAAAAAAATTCTCTCAGTGACACCTATGGGTGAATGATTGTGAATAGAAAGGCTCAATTAATTCCTCACACAAACCCACGATCCTATTAGGTGGTTTAGGTACAACCCGTTCGGCGGCCAAGTGGGAATCCCTGGCTCGCGGAGACTCACGGAGGTTCCCAACAGAATAAGACTAGTCACACCCGAGTGGGAATCCTCAGGTGGAGATTCAAACACTGTAGGAGAGGTAACTAGAAGTGTGATGCCGGCTTTTTCTTAAGACTCCCATGCAGAACGCCCTAAATTTGACCCAAAGTTAACAGGCAAGAGAACAATAAACACAATTGCGCAACAATTTAATCAATAATAATAGACTAACAGCGTGCGGGTCATTGAATCGCAGAGAGGGCAGCGGGGCCAGGAAGAGATGGACGGCTGGGAGGCTGACCGTCCAGGGACTTGGACGGCCAAGGAGCTAGCCGTCCAAGGAGATGGACGGCCGGGACTCTGGCCGTCCAGGAATCTGGACAGCCTAGGAGCTGGTCATCCAGGCAGATGGACGGCCAAGACTCTGGCCGTCCAGGGATCTGGACGGCCTAGAAGCTGGCCGTCCAGCCAGATAGACGGCCAGGACTCTGGCCGTCCAAGTTCTGGACGGCCAGGACTCTGGCCGTCCAAGTTCTGGACGGCCAGGAGGTGGGCCGTCTGGAAAAAAAGGAAAAAAAGAAAAATAAAAAGCAAAAATAGAAACTTGTAAGAGTTTTACCTTCTTACCTTTGGGCGTGGTACGTGCAGCGAGCTAGTAGAGGTCCCACCGTGATCGCCAGAGGGCTGTAGGCGCCCGGAACGTCCCCCGCCGTTGTTGTGGGCTTCGGGCGAGGGCCTCTCCGTTCGTCTTGGCACTGCGGCGATTTGGAAGGGTTAGGAATCAAAGTGTGTGATCGCCAGGAGCATTACCTTACGGTCCCTGTGCTTCGCAGGATGGTGAGGGTGATCGCGTTCTGAGGGGGCGGGAAACGGTGGTTTCCTCTTCTCTTCCTCCGACCGGCCAGAGGAGGAGAGCTCGGCAGTCTGCACGTAGAAATGCGGTAAAGGTCCCTGAAAGGAAAAGACAAGACAAAAGAAGAAGATAACCCGATTAGGACTGCGACATGTAGGATCCGTTCATGCAAACAAACAAACGAGCTAAAAGTGAAAGGGGACGCACTGGATGAGTGTTTGGGGAGGGAAGGTGACATATGTTATGGCCACCCACCTCCCGTTTTTTGTTTAAAACATCTGGGGAATAAGGGTTGCTAGGTTATCCTAACATGCATGCATGCAGATGGGGGTGCTCGTGTGTGGAAAGTGAAGTGATGTGTTGAAAGTGGAAAGAAGAGTGAGAGAGGGAAATGTTAATGCCCCTCTTGAATCTAATTATCACTATGAAAATGGGAGAGATGCTAATGCCCCCCATGATCATCATTCTTATCCATCTGAACATGAGGGAAACCTTCATATCCCTCCCCCTTTTGTCCATGATCAACACAATTCTGGTGCAGATCTTCATTTGCACATGCATGCGGTTTCTAATCCTGTCTTTGAGGGGGCAATGAACCCGAATGAGCCCTCATCTTCCAATCCATCTGATCTGGTCAACGCCCTCAGAGTTCTGGCC
Source organism: Zantedeschia hybrid cultivar (assembly GCA_030544215.1). NCBI lineage: Eukaryota > Viridiplantae > Streptophyta > Magnoliopsida > Alismatales > Araceae > Zantedeschia > Zantedeschia hybrid cultivar. Next base: position 53,252,982 of record JARZZO010000009.1, read on the forward strand.
TCCCATCTGGATCCTCACCAGCTCGAGGCAATCCAATCTATTTTGAAGGAGAGGACGCCCATGCAGTCTGCCGAGCCAAATCCTGTGGCTCCCCCTGTTATTCCTCAACCACCTCCCCATCATACCTCCTTCATTCATCAGGCCATTGAAGGCCTTTAGGTTTCAACTTCTCGGCCAGTTGGGCCACAATTGTCCTTCTCGAGGCAACCGGCTAGACCGCCTACGCCAACGTATCAAAATGCCCTCAGGCATGGTGGAAGCGCTGCCGGACCTTAACCCTATTGGCCCCCTTGCCCCACATACTCTAGGCAACAGGCCTATCATGTACCTCCACCTCCCCCTCCTCCAGTCGATCTGACGACTCAAGCTCTGCTCACCCAGATGGAGCGTATGGATGAACAGTTCAATAATTTTCAGAAAATGATGGGAGTTAAAGCTGCACCTGAAATTAACCTGCCAAGTCTGCCCGTGTTCCATTTGCCACCCTCCGAAATGCCAGTGTACCGAAAATACAACGATACTGGTAACCCCTTCACTCATTTGAAGGAGTTTATGTATGAGTCATCTTTCTGGCAAAACGACAAGAGGTCATTGGCATTTTTGTTCAGGAAATCCTTGGAAGGACCAGCTCTCGAATGGTTCTTTAAAGTAGAGGACTTTGGTATCGTGTCACGAAAATTCATTCAACGATACCATGATAGAGTTGCCCCCTCTCTGTCCATTACTGACCTGATATCATAAAAAATGAAGCCCGACGAGGAATTCATCAGTTTTGTTGATAAATGGAGGGGTATGGCAGAAAAAGTTAAAGATCATATGTCTGAGTCCGAGCAAGTAAAGATGTTGATTTCCAATGCTACACCTCAGTTTAAACTAGTCCTCGCCCTGAACAACTTAACCAGCATGGCTGAGCTCTATGAAAGGGCGCGTTATTATCAGAACGCTTTCACGGAAATACATTGTCTAGTGTTTTTTATCCTCACCGACCTAGCAGGCCTCCACCTCGGAAGCCAGCCGTGCCCAATTCTTCTATCACGGGTCCAACAACTGAGGGCACGCTCTCTCATAAGCAGATTAGCACTGTTAACAATAATCAGCCCCAGTTCGTGAGGAGCCAGCCACCATCACAGTTCGCAGGCCAAAGACCACCGAACCAGTAGGGTTACAGACAACAGCAGCCACAGTATCAGCAACCCCAGCAGCCAAATCCACAATATCAACAGCCACAATACCAGCAGCCATAGTAGTTGAACCAGCAGCCACAGCAGCAGCCACAGCGGCAGTTACAGTGTCAGCCCCCACAACAACAACAGTACCAGCCACGCGCACCGCCGGCGTACCATAATGTACCGCCTCCTACTTATTATAACCAGCAGAGGAAGCCTCCAGGCCCAAAAAGGGCAGAATATCCAGTCCTTCCAGAATCCTTGTCAGATATCTTCAATGCTTTAATGGCAGCCAATGCCTTAGTTTTGCTAAGAGAAAAAACAGTTTGGCCCCAAAATGCCGACACTTCTAGGTATTGTTACTTCCATAGACAACTTAGACACACAATAGACGCCTGCTTCCAATTTCGAGATTATATCCATGATCTCAACGAGCAGGAAGGCATTGATTGGGAAGAAATAAGGAGGTATATATCCGCCTTAAAGGCGAGAAGGCCCCAGCAACCCCAACAATAGCAACAACCAAGAGTGCCGACACAGGCGGCAGCACCTCCAAACATGGGTATAGTGCAGAACCCACTTCCGGAACACCAGCACCAGAATCAAGTTGCCCCCATTTTAACAAATAGCCGGTCTGAGGCTAATCAAGGGCAACAGTGGAAGATAGAGGACTCTTCCTCTATTTATTCAACGGGTCGCACTCTGAGCGCCACTGAGCAACCACCACGCCACACCCTCCATGTACCTAAACCACAACCCATTACCATCACACCAGTACCAACACCCGCATACCATTTACCCACGCCCATTAACCCATCACCACCGCCCACTTTCCTCAAACCCATTACCCCCCACGCTACGACACATTCATCAAACAACCTACCGCAAGTTAATTACGCATCCCTCATGCCATCCAAACCGTTGCTCCGCGTACCATTCCCCACATCATCTATTACCACTACCACCTACCCAAATACCATACAACCATCCAAACCATTACTCCGCGTACCGTTCCCCACTTCAACTGCGCCAACCACTTACCGCACCACTATCCAACCCTCTAAACCCCTCATTCGCACCATGCCACCATTAACTAACCCCACGCCATCACCCGTATACCAACAATCCACACCATCTACGCCATCTACCAACCCCGCAGTGCTCAAGTTATCACCCGGCCCTTCCACTAATGAAGAACATGCACTCCGGAGTGGGAGGATCTTTACTAAGGTATTTCCTCAATCAACAATCAGAGACGGCCCATCACAGCCGCCAGCATAAACTCATAATGATGAGAGTGCACCAGGCACTCAATACAACCTGCTAAAGGAATTGGACAGAACACCGGTACGAATCTCTGTGCTTGAGTTGATCAAGAGATCGAAGACCCATCAAGAAGCTCTGATGGAATACCTACAAAAAGTGATGGTCAACGAAGACGTGCCGGTGGATAAGATCACCGCACTACTAGTTCCGCAGGGGGATCAGCCCTCTATCTTATTTCATGCCTCGTAACTAGAACCACCACCAGCCAGAAACATGGCTCTAAGTATTACGGTCCATATCTACAAGAAGGCCGTAGATGCATGTCTAGTCGACATGGGGGCTTCAATTAATGTCCTGCCTCCGAAGACCCTTGAATTGTGTGGTGTACCCAAAGAAAAATGGTTGCCTAGCCCCATCTCTGTAACAGCTTATGATAACTCCACCCGTTCCCCTTTGGGAATGATCTATTTAAAAGTAGAGTTAGGCCCTATATGTCATGTCGAGGTCAAATTTCACATTTTGGAAATCGATCCTTCCTTGAATGCTATTTTGAGTCTTCCTTATATTAAAACCCTTGAGGCGATTCCCTCTACGAATCATCAATGCTTCAAATTTCTCTACAAATGACGAATCATTAAAGTTACGAGCATGCCAATCCTTGTTGTTGCTCACTCCTTGAATATCAAGCCAACTTCTACACCTGGCCGACAACCTTTTCTGTCGGTATTATAGGTCTACCGTTAGGTGGCTGATCCTTTAAAGGCCGCCACTCTAACTCCTTATCCACTGGATGCCATAAAGCGGGGGAAGTGCATGAGTACCCCTGGTTGGAAAATAATGATGAAGGGTGGTTATCAACCTGGAAAGGGCCTAGGCACGCAATTACAAGGCAGAACCACGCCCCTCAAGGACAACCGAAGGACACCTGGAAATGGCCTGGGCTATAGGCCAAGAAAAGTGAGGCACGACATTACTCAGCAGGAAGAAAATGAAGAAGGCCAGAAGGTATGGGAGACAATGTCTAAACCATGCAAAGAAGGTCGGGACCCCTTAACATGGACCTTATACACACATTTCGTCAAGGGGCCCGTGATCAGTCATGACAACACAGTGGTCATCACTTCCTGTTTTGATCTCCATGACATATATGGAAGAGACCTGGCTAGACATTGTTCAGAATTGTTGACGTACCAGTCCTTGGAGGCTCTGCGGCCAATGAAAAGGAGGAAGTTCCAAGATCCTGAGTGTGAATGGTACAGATGGTTTGACTTAAGGGATCTGTGTATTGCATTGAATAGACTGTTTCTTGATCCTTCAGAGCCGAAGTGGCCGCCACAAATAAATGAACTGATTAAAGGGCCTAGTGCCATTTTTGATAAAAGAATACTGTTGTCTGAGGAAACAGATGAAGGGGAGCCAGATGACCCCTATAAAGCTGGTTATACCACGGATCTTCTTTGGAGGGGGACTTATCCCTCTTATATTTTCACACTCCATACCTTATTCCGCACTCTGCTTTTGACCCCGACTTGGTCGCGGGTCATTACTGAAGATATTCCACGGGCTCCGCCCATCATGATCATCCTGTCCCCACGGGACTTTATCCCTCAACCTCCTCTCGATCTAGAAAGGATTTATGATTTAATCTGGGACATACTACTATATGATCCCCCCAATCCTTTGGTCTTGGTGCCTCTACCTCTATCCCATTCTCCTCATATTCATCTACATTCTTGTTTTATGATTAATTCATCTTTTCTCCACAAAAAAACGCCAATTTGGTAACAAATTTCTCCCTGATCCTCGTTGAGGAAACTTCCTACTTGTCTGATTGTACCCCATCGCGCGTGTCATTCGGTCAAGATTCTCTTCTAGATCTACTCTGCCCCTCCCCTCGGGAGGATTCTCTTGTATTTTCGCATGTATCTTATAATTTTCATTCTGCTTCGTCCTCATTAGGTCAGGATAGGGAGTCTAGCGAAGTTAGGGAGTCTAGTTCTAGGCAGGTTAGTCAGGTTAGGAAGTCTAGAAAATCTAAGGGCAAACGAATTCCAAATAGATACCTCCAGGATTTAGCATTTAAATACCTTTCGTGCTCTATGATCCCTCAGCTGTTAGAGAACCCTATTCAGATACCAGAAGATTGTGTAAATGATGAGTCAGTTAATGATGGATATGGGGTGTATGAATTGATATACGAAAAAGACTCCATCGTTGAAGATGAAGAAGATGATGAGGACGCGGCTGAGGCATATGCCAGTGGAATAAAAAGATTCGATGAATCTTCAGCTGCCGTAGAAGAGCCCACCAAAGAAATCAATCTAGGGACTGAAGACGAACCTAAGGTTGTCCACATTAGCAAGAATCTTTCTGAAATGGATGAGAAGGCAATGGTACAAGTTCTTAAGGATTATAAGGACACTTTCGCCTAGAGTTATGAGGATATGCTGGGGTTAGACTCATCACTAGTGGAATACAGGTTGACATTAAAGGATGGAGCTAACCCAGTTAAACAGAAGTTAAGGCGATTTCATCCACAAATGGCTTTGAAGATGAAGGAAGAGGTCAATAAGTTACATAAAGCCAAATTCATTAGAGTTGTCCCCTATTCATAATGGGTGGCCAATATAGTCCATGTTATGAAGAAAGATGGGAAGGTCAGAATCTATATTGACTTCCAAGATTTGAACCGGGTGTGTCCTAAGGATGATTTTCCATTGCTTCACATTGATGTACTCATCGATAATACTGCTGGCTATGAAACTTTATCATTCATGGATAGATTATCAGGATATAATCAGATCAAATTGGCAGAAGAAGATTAAGAAAAGACATCATTCACTACACCTTGTGGGACATATTGCTATGTCGTCATGCCTTTTGGATTAAAGAATGCTGAAGCCACTTATCAGAGGGTTATGATGGCAATATTTCATGACATGATGCATATCGATCTAGAAGTGTATGTGGATGACTTGTTGGTGAAATCTAAGAATAAGACTGAGTATGCCAAAGTTCTGGTAAGAGTATTAGAAAGATTAAGAGAATATCAGTTAAAGATGAACCCTAAGAAATGTGTATTCGGGGTATCCTCATGAAAATTATTTGGATTCATTGTCAATAAACGGGAAATTGAGATCGATCCCAACAAGGCAAAGGCTATTAGAGAAATGCCACCTCCCAAGAACTTGAAAGAATTAAGAGGATTGATCGGGAGGTTGCAATTTATTCACCGTTTTGTCTCCCAACACTCACAAAGGTGTCAGCCGTTCTACGATCTTACCAAGCCGAGAGTCAAATTCAATTGGGACGATAAATGTCAGGAGGCATTTGATGGATTGAAGAATTATTTGTCAAGTCCTCCTGTTTTGAGACCACCATCTCCGGACAAACCTCTAATTCTATATATATATGTCCTGGATGATGCGGTGGGGGTTGTCCTAGCACAAGAGGATGAAGAAGGAAAGGAGAGGGTAGCCTACTATCTTTCTAAACTTCTCAACCCCGCTGAACAAAGGTACACGGCGATGGAGAAAATATGTGCAGCATTAGTTTGGGTGGTTCAAAAGCTGAAGCATTACTTTCTAGCCCATGAAGTTCATCTCATCGCTAGGATGAATCCAATCAAGTTTCTCCTTAAGAAATATGTCCTTACTGATAGGTTAGCACGATGGCAGAGCTTTCTATCTCAATTCGATATCATTTACATTCAACAGAAAGCGATCAAAGGTTATGCCATAACAGAACATCTCGCTCATCACCCCCTTCCTCGTTTTGATCCAGTCCGATCGGAGTTTCCGGATGAGGAATTGATGTCCATAGACTGAATCAAAGATGACATGTAGACTCTACATTTTGACGGAGCTCTGAATTCCTATAGAAAGGGGATCGGCATTGTTCTGTTATCACCTGACGGTGTCACCATTCCACAAGCCTTTCAGCTTGACTTTCCGGTCACTAACAATATAGCTGAATACGAGGCACTCATTGCTGGCCTCGAGGCTGCTCATCTCCATGGTGCCACCAAACTCATAATTGTAGGTGATAGCCAATTGATTCTTCGCTAGGTGTTAACCAAATATCGAACTCTTGATCCAAAGCTCAAGCCTTATCAAGAACTCACTTCTGCTTATGCAAAGCTTTTCACAAAGTTGATCTTCATCTATGTTCCTCGGAATCAAAACATCTTAGCTGACGCTCTAGCTTCACTTGCATCATCCCTCAATTTTCCAATCAGCAGACAATTCGAATCAATCATCGTTCATAGGCGTCTTTCACCCACCGTGAAAGACCCTTCATTCCTTAGGACTAAGGAGAAGCTGCTGAAGAAAGTCAAAGATGGAAATATTGTGGAAAAGAGAGAAATTATGTTAATGGAGCTGTTAGAAGATATGGATGATGAGCAAAAACTATGGTACTATGAAATTACTAAATATTGTGAAGATCAATCGTATCCTGAAGAAGCCACAGCAGAGGAGAAAAGGGCTATCAGGAGAGTTGCTCAAAGATACACCCTAGTTGGGGGAGTATTATATAAAAGAGGTTTTGATGAAGTTCTTTTAAGATGTTTGGACGAAGATGAGCTTTGGAAGATCATGGAAGGAGTTCATGCTGGAGTTTGTGGTGGCCATGTTAATGGACAAATGTTAGCAAAGAAAATCCTTAGACAAGGATTCTATTGGCCAACCATGGAAGAAGATTGTGTAGGATATGTGTGTAGGTGTGCCAAGTGCCAACTTCACGCCAATAAGATTCATTCTCCTGCATCTTCACTCCATCATGTTTCCTCCCCGTGGCCTTTCTCCATATGGGCTTTCGATGTCATTGGACCCCTTGGCAATTCTGATTCCGGCATTAAGCAGAAGTCATTCATCCTCACGGCAACGGAATACTTCACCAAGTGGGCGGAAGCTGAAGCGTACACAGAAGTCAAAGCATCAACCGTCTGCAAGTTCATCATGAAGAATCATCACAAGATTTGGAATTCCAAGCACCATCGTCACCGACAATGGACCGCAGTTCGTGTCACAAGAGCTGAAAGACCTCTGCAATAGGTACAAAATTACATTGCATCATTCGTCCCCTTATTATCCACAAGGCAATGGCCAAGAAGAGGCAACTAATAAGACTTTGATAAAAATCATCAAAAAGACGTGTAAATCTAACAAATTTACAGATTGGCCAGAAAAATTGATTGAGGCTCTATGGACCTACCGAACTTCAATCCGCACGCCCACTGGACAAACTCCTTATTCCTTAATATTTGGAATGGAGGCGGTAGTTCCATACGAGATCCTTATACCATCATTAAGAGTACAATTGAATAAGGAATTTTTTATTGATGAACACCGTTCAGCACTCCTTGCTCAATTGGAACTCTTAGACAAGAAAAGATGGTCAGCTACTAATCATGCAAGAGTTTATCAAAATAGATTAGCACGTTTTTTATCAAAAGAAAGTCATTGAACGTAAATTCAAAGTTGGTGAAATGGTCGTCAAAAGAATCTTTGTAAAACCTGGTGGTCCGCGTTCTAAGCTCCAACCCAATTGGGAAGGACCTTATGTTGTATCGCATGCTTTTCCTGATAACGCTTACTGTCTAGTTAATGCAGAAGGGCAAGAATTAACTCACCCCTGGAATGGTCTGTATCTTAAGAAATACTACCCTTAGGTTAAAGAGTCGATCTGCATGGTGCAAAGACCAATGAAATCAAAAAATTTAGAAACTCAAATTCCCTTATCAGTCTGAATAATTTAATTCAAACACATTACTACACACACTGACACGTTTCCTTCGTGAGTAATAAGAGATGTTAAGTCCTAAGGAATACCGAAAGCTTGACTGATGGTGTAAAGTGTAAATCATTCTTTTTAAACAATATTCTGTTTTTACACTCGGCCCACGATGTCGAAACGAGGCTTAGAATAGACTACCAAGAATACCCGCCATCTTAGTAGGAGGCTGTCATAAAAAAAAAAAGGGGGATATCCGTCCCAAGAAAAGAAAAAGGAAAATAAAAAGAAAAAGCAAAAGGCAAAAGTCAAATGTCAAATCAAGAGGCCATTACACTACAAACATTACATCAAGGCCATGAACTGAAATGAAAAAGGAACGCAAGGTCGATAAATACCCCGGAAAGAAAATGACCGAACCCCAACAGATATTAGGGTAAGAAAGGAACATCTTTTTGGGTCTCTGAAACCTTCTCGTCGGCTTTCTAAACCAATTTTTCCTTTCTCTCTGAAGAGACATACTCCAAGCTTAAGGAACGGCCTAGATTGACTAAAGATCAAATCAACAAATGGGATCACGAATGGAAACACAAGTTCAAGCACGATGGGTCTAAGTTAGATTATTAAAGAACAATTAGGGAATTAAGTTAATAAATGAATATGTTCTTTTCATCTGGATACCATGCTGGTCTTTTAGTTTCCACAATATTAAAAAATCCAAAAAAATACATATTTCAAAAATCCAAAAAAAAATAAATATTTCAAAATACAAAAAAATACATATTTCATAAATCAAAAAAATATATATATTTCAAAATCCAAAAAAAGTACTATTTCAGAATCTAAAAATATACATATCTCAAAATCCAAAAAAAAAAAAAATAGATACTTCGAAAATCCAAAAAATATATATATGTTCCAAAACCCAAACAAAAATGAATATTTCAAAATCAAAAATATTTCAATTAGCATCTGCTTGTTGCATTTGATATGTTTCATTCCTTTCATTATTTTCAGCGAGCATCTGCATGCTTGTATGTTGCATCTTATTCTATTGTTTCCTCCAGTCCAATTATTATCACCTTTGTTAATAAAAGCTATGCCTCTTGACCCTTCTACCAAGAAAAGGATCAATTAAACAGTTACTTAACTGGGCAAGAGGCTAAGCCTAAATAGATACTTAACCTATTTGTTAAGTAATGTACATGACACAGGACAAATACGTGAGACACAAAGCTGAAGGCAAATTTTCATATATATATCAAAGGTGTTTTTGTACAAGAGTCACAAAAGAAAAGGAAAATACATAAGCAGCCCTCAGGGCTGACTCTCCTCAGCGCCCTCATACTGGCTCATCACTTCATCAGGCCCCTCTGGCCCACGAGTCGAAGGCGGTGGCGGTCCCATAGCACTCAGCCCTGCTTGGCCAGAAGATATAGCGATGCTGGCCGTGAAAGTGCTCGCTTGACCACAATCCAGCGCTCGCTGCCGCGCACGCTGGTACCGCACCTCGATACTCTGGCGCTCGTGCTCCACTACTGAGAGTCGGCCCTGGAGACTCTCCATCCGAGCCAGATCTCAGTCCCTCTCCTCGGTCAGAATCTCCAGGCGAACTTGGAGTTGTGCAACGTCACCGGTGGAGAGGCGTGCCACCTGAGCCTCTAATTCGACAATGCGAGCGGCTGAAGCTCGAGCTTGCGCCAACTCTGCATCCCTCTGCTCGAAAGCCTATTGAAGCTTATGAACCTACAACATGAATTTTCACAATCAGATTAATCAATTCAAGTTCAATCAAATACGTTGTGTAAGGGTTGAAGACTTACTCGGGCCGTTGCATCCTCCTCAGCCTGGGAGGCCCGGTGGATGGCAGAAGCAAGCTGACCTCGAAGGTCAGCCAAGACAGCCTCATGAGCAGCAGACGGCGCCAACGATGATGAGGCTCCATAAGTAGGGGGAGCCGCCTGGGTGTAGACAACTCGCTACACCAAAAAACAACCGTTAGTGGCTAATTGTCAAAACAAATTAATTAATTAAAACATTCATTCATAAGCTTGCATACAAACCAAATCAAAAAGTTCCTTCTAGACCTGCTCCAGCTGGGCCTCGGCATCCTGGAGGCGAGCCCAAAGGTCAATGATGACTGCATTTCGCGCATCCTGCATATCACCCATACGCATATTCTTTCACAAATATAAAGTAAGATAATAATAAAATGAAAGAAGCATGAAAGTCATACTTACATCGAGAGGTCGGAGCAGCCATAACTAATCGGCGTAGTGGGCCCGGTATTGCTGGAGGTAGGCAGTGCTATCCTCCGAACGGGACTCCACTCACACTCCCCAGCGGTGCCAATCCTCGTATTACTCAGGGAATTTGGCACGCCAATCTGTGAGGGCCTGTTTGCCCCTCATGCTCCGTCCTACGCCCTCCGGAACCTCCTCATCCACCCACTCCTGGTGGAGGCCCAAGGTCCTCATGATGAGCCGGAGGCGGAGGAGCTCGATTTCGTTTAGGCAATGCAACCACATTTGCCTACCGAACCTCCTTCGGCCAGTCGTCACCCATGGTTGGTCCTCCTCGCCCATGCCCATGTATGGGCGCCAAATCACCTGCATATAGGTTAGATGCATTCATATAAGTAAATTGTATTTAATGAAGGATTGAATTTAATAAAGAAAATTAAATAAATTAACAACTCACCAAGAGCTGCGGATAATCAAGGAACTGACGGCGAAAGGTCATCAGTTGATGGTGCTGTGGGGCCGTGTCTATGATGGGCTGCCAGCGGCGAGCCAAAAGGACAACGTCTGGCCTCACAATCCTCGCTCTGCCGAGCGGAAAGTAGAGATAGCTCCACACCTGCATGCATAAACATGTAAGTTAGAAAAGCATCATATCATTGCACTTCATATCATGAACAAATAATAAAATAAGTTATACTTGAAGAAATGGCGAAAAGCTGCTGACGATGGTCTCGCGGTCCGGCGTGACCACGGAAAGATCAGCAAAGAGATGGGCCAGGAGGGCCGCACCCCAGGCATACTCGTGAAGGCAGTCAAGGTCATCTAACAGATAAAGAAACCTACAGTGAATATGGTCGCCCTTCGTACCAAAGAGCAACCGACCAAAAAAGAAAACTAAAAAGACTCTGAGCTGCCTATCCACCTCCTCTACCTGATCAGGGTCACTATAGTAGACAGAGGAGGAAGACTCAGCTAGCCTACTCCTAAACTCCTTCCGGGTCTCGTCAGAGCGACTCCAGGGCTCAACTAATCCTAGAGCGGCCTCTACCTCCACCCTAAGAACTTTCCTAGACTCCCTATCTAGGGTAAATACCTCTATCCCTAGCAAAGCCTCAGCCATCCCATGGTAATCAGGATAAGTCACCCCGCTCACTGGTAGGGCCTCTACCCTCAGGCCAGTAATCCTGGCCACATCCCCCAAACTTGGGACCATGTGGCCCCAGGGCATTAAGAATGCCTGACTCTCTGCATGCCAACGCTCCTTGAGGCTCGATGTCTAAGATCTCGCCGAACCCCAATCGGTGCAGGCGCGCCTTCTGGAAATCCGAGAGTCCCCTATAGGCTCCTATAACTAAGTCCCAAGAGATTCTGGCCCTTATCGTCCCCTACAAATAAAACAAGAAAAATTCATCAATCAATAAACAGAAAATCAATAAAATATTCTTTTCTTAAAAGGCATCTGCCAGGATGGACGTCCATTGAAAGGCGTCCACCATTCTTGACGCCATTTAAGCCTATTTTCTGTCCTATTTAAAAATTGAATTTTTGCTTGAATGGCGTCGGAACATGGCGACGCCCTTTGAAAGACGTCACATGGTCTGGACGCCATTCAAACCCGATTCCGGGCTCTTCCAAAGAGCCCCTTTCCTTCCCTTTTTTCTTCACCTTATTCAAACCATAGAGAACTTACCAGGTGGAGGGCCTCTTCTTTGGCCATGGGCTCCGAAGGAGCCTCTTCTTCCTCCAAAAACGCCGCCACCGCCGCAAGCTCGGCCGGCACTTCTTCGTGAATTTCCTTCGTTGGTACCACCGCAAGAGAGGCCGTCCTCCGCCTCTTTGCTATGGCCTTAGCCTTGCGTGATCCTTCTCTACGTTCCATAGTGGGAAGAGGGAGAGTTTGAGAGAAGGAGAGCTCGGGTGAGAGAGACTTGTAGAGAGAGAATTTGAATGAGAGAGGAAGAGAACAAGAAAGAGGGAGGCTCGAGGTCGTCGGGAGGAACTCAAGATGCCTGTGACAGGGAAGAAGATCGCCGAAGTTGAGGTCGCCGGAGTTGGAGGGAAAAGAGTTTTGGGAAAATGGGGAAGAAAGGGGGACTTGCATGGGTTCTGTTAGAGAAAGTTGAAACGCGTCGGGGTACAGCGACGCCATTCAAGGCGCATAAACTGAGGCGGCAAGGCAGGGGTTTAAAATTGATCAAAAGGCGTCTAGACAGAGTGACGCGTTTCAGTTTAAACCGCAAATTCTGGTCAGAGCCATACAAGGCTAATGATTAACTGTGTCCAGTTAGCATGACACGTTTCAGTTGAATAATCACATAATTAATGGCAGAATTCTGGAGAAGAATAAGAGAGATAATTGAAAGGCGTCTACATGTGTGGATGTATTTTAAGGATTATTCGGGTTTTAAGGATTAATCTCTGATTTTTTTGGAAAATGATTTTTTATTTAAAGACGTCTACATAGTGGACGCGTTTTATGGATAATCTAGAATTTTAAGAATTAATCTCTGGTTTTTGGAAAATGATTTTTGGTTGAAAGGCGTCTTTCTGAGTGGACGCGTTTTACATTAAGTAAACCCGAATTGCAATATTTGAAGGAAAAATCAAGTTTTTACTTAAGAAAAAATCTTGGACAAGTCACAGAAGATTAAGGATGAATTTCAAGATATAAAGGAACAATTCTTTATTGAAAATAAATTCTTATTACATCATAAAAGGGAAAATAAAGAGAGCTTTTAAGGATGAATTTCCTGAAGTCCCATTACATATATATAGGTTAAGCCTCTATGAGCATTCTGAGAAGATTTTACACGATGATTGAAGCTAATATTCCACAGTGTAACTATAAGTTCAGTGGCTTCATAATCTTCATCGGATTCCAAGGCACGCATCTTGATTGGAGAAGTATTGGAAAATTCAGGAAATTCATGGCAAGGCATGCTGAGTTGAGTATAATAGCGATGATGATTGTATAGCACGAACTCAGTTGCCCCAATCAGTTTGAGCTCTGCACCCGCTGCGCGGCGCACTCGAATGGGCTTTCCTACCAGAGCAAGTGGTGAAGAGTCAAACCCATATGATGGCATCGTCTTCAGATAATCTCTCTAGTCAGCTCGAGTCTTGAGTTTAGGCACTCGGTTGATCATCCTCTCATTGAATTTAACAATGTTGGAAATATGGAAGATAGGACTATTCTGATATATTTGAGACGGTCTTGCAGAATTTCTAGTGTGATATGCAAACTTGAAGTGCAACTTAACCCATAAAGCGAAGAGAAGCATACAACCATAGGGAGGCTGACCTGTAGACGCTGCAGAAAGCCCACTGTAGAGATAGGCTAGAATCACTGTGCCGATTTGTCTTCCCTCAAAGATCTCGCAGATTGCACTGACTTGATCATCTTCTAGTATGTTATCTTGAACAGGAAAGAATAGAGCTCCGGCTAGGAAAGTGGTGATTGCTTTCACCACGTTCTCACTGTCATCCTCTCTAAGATCTTCAATCTCATACAAAGTCCACTCTACTAGCTTAGCAAGATTAATTCCTTTCTTGGTGAGGCATCCTTTGACTTCTTTTGGGTCCTTCATGATCTTCATCAATAATTGTTGACCTGTGATCTTTTCCCTCATCAAGGCCATCTTATTCAGGATCACTTCATTGTTGTTCAACTTGATTTTGGAAAGGCCCAATAGAAGTTCAACCTCTTCTAGAAGAATAGTGCATTCAAATTCAGGAAAAAGGAAAGTATGGGTTTGAGGATGCCACAACTCAATCAAAGCACCCATAGCCGCCCAGTCCACGTTTGAACTTTTGTAATGCTTTGCACGAACTACTAGACCTTGGATGTTCCACTTAGAAACCAAGGATTGCATGGAAATAGTAATACTTTTAGCAAACTTTCGAATCCAAGGAAGAGATGTGAATTTTCTTGGACCGGAAAATAAAGGATATGCCTAGAAAATAAAAGGAGAAATTGCTATGAAGGACTTGAAGAACATGAAGAAAAAGAGAATTGAAGAAGAAGGATTGAAGGAAAAGAGGGTTTAACTTACTTGGAGGTTAGGATCTCTTCCGCTTAGATGATATTTCACGTTGTAGAGCTTCTCTAGTGTCTTCTTCATCCTCTTGCTTGAAAAATCCATCTTGTTCTTGAAGCTTTTCTTTCTTGAAACTTTGAAAACCTTGAAAATCTTTGAACTTTGAAGAAAATCCCTTGTTTCAATTTCTAGATTTTTGTTAGGAATTGCCTTAATGCAAGTTAATGAAGTTTATATAGAGGGATTTGCTATTCTAAAGAGACTTTTCCGAATTGGAGAAAGGATGAATATAGAGAGAGTTGGAATCCAGATTAAACACAGCCAGAACCTGTTTCTGCGACTGAAAGGCATCGTCGAACAACGACGTGTTTTAGTTCATCTTAATGGCGTCAGCACGACACGACGCGTTTTAGGATTTTTTGTTATTTACCCGAAAAGCCATGTTTATCTAGATTTTGATGCATTTGATTGAAGTTACTGATAATTTTGAAGTGTAGGAAATTCAAGAAAATCCAAAGAGTTGAAAATTTCAAGAAGATCCCATTATGGGAGCTTATGAGTCCCGACCGTGGCTAAAAAGACGGTTATCACTATCCCTTGTATTCTTTCATGTGATTAATTTGTATTAGCATTACTATATGTTAAGTATTTATTATACTATATCAAGGACCTTGTGATTTTGATGAAACTGGAATTTGAGTTCCCCTACAACAAAAACAGTGATAATTCCAAAAAATTCTTAATCGCACGAATAGGCCGTTGGATTGTTAATTAGTGAGGACGATGGTTCTACTTTTGTTAAACTGTGTGTGGATAAACGAGCTTCGGCTTAGTGCTGAATTACAAGAATTGGTATCTTGACTCATTAATGACAATTTAACAATATTATCCTTGATTAATTTATATTTTATTTGATTTTATATTTTTCTTTTAGCCCAGCATACATCATGTAGAACTTTGATATAATTGTGATAAGAATTAATTACTGATTAAACTTTAGATCATTGATCAAATAATTCCTAACATGATATGAAATATTCCATTCTGAATTGAGTATCTTGATTATCTTTGAAGTTTGCTTGAAGATATCCTTGGAATTATATCCTTTCTTGGACTCTTTATTCCAATATTCTTGTTTTCTTTTAAGATCCATCATGGTTGCAGCACGTCCACATTGGCTGGCAATCGCTCCCCATGATGAAACCTGCAGGGTTTGTGACCTAAGGTACTTCCCAATCCGTGGAGGTTGATCGACCTTATTTTATTTCCTTATCTATTTCATCTAGACATGATTGATTCCATTGATCTCATTGACTTATCTTCATTAATGATTTTGAGAAAAAATCCAATCATATGATGTTAAGAGCGTGTCTCATCACACCTTGGCATCACCTTTTCAGTACATTCTATTTCATTTCACTCTCTTGCAAAGACGATGCCAAGGTGAGGCAGCTGTAGACACGCTAATTTTGACATCATTTTGAGTAAATTTCATATCATATAATAATGCCTTAAAATGATCTGATATTTAATCATTAGTTAATTTTTATTATTTTTACGGATTAATTGCCTAAATAGTATCGGTCAGATAGACATAATTTAAGTTTATTAAAGAAATTCATTTTAACTCAGATTTTTAATTAAATATGAAAGGATTCTAAAACACGTCAACATGTACGACGCCATTTAGGTTTCCTAAGCTGATTCTGTCTCTTCTTCCCGATGTTTATCCTTATCTTAATTAAGCTAAAAGACATCTCTCATGGGCGACGCGTTTTATATAATTACAAATAATGATGCATCAAGCTGTGTTTATCTATTTCTTAGTCGGATTGGCTTCAATATCTTTCATGTTAATCTAATAATAACCGCGGATGCGTGAACTTAAGCCTATAAATACCCAACCCCTTGGTCATTAAAAAGTTAGTGATAATTTCGAGTGATAATTCTTGAAAGATTAGTGATAATTTTGAGCGATTATTAGTGTTAATTCTTGAAAGTTGAGTGATATTCGGTGCATTCTTTGAGAGAGACGACGTCCAAACGCTGAAGGATCAAGATGCTGCTATCACTTCCAGGAGTCTTGAAGCAAGCTTCATCCTTTCTTCATCGCTTCTTCGTCCTTTCAAGATCTATTCAAGAACCGAGGCTTTCTAGGGGGTATCCAACTTAGTTCTTAATCAATTTATGCGCATCTTGTTCATCTTTCTCATATTTTCATCACATTAGCATCACAATTTTATCACATCACTCCATGCAACACACACTCACTAGCATAATTTCAAACTTATTTGTTTTAAGGGGTTTTAAAGACCACAAACAAGTGAGTTCTTTGTGTAAATTGCATGATCAAAATTTCTATTTGGATAGATACTACATCTATTTGAATTCTTATTGTTCTTTCTTTCTTTCCACTTTTTTGCAAGGTTCAAAAGTACAAAAGAAGATCAAGAGGAGAGAATCAACAACAAGGAAATCTGGACGATCCTCAAAGCCCCATAAGCATCCAAAGCAAGAACAAAGTCAAAAGGGCTCTCTTTCTTTAGCCTGCTAAAGGAGGGGAATCAAGGACTCCAACATCTCCCAATTCCAAAACAAGTAGGCGATCCATCTTTTCTTTTGGAACTTTTTAGTTAAATGTTTCTGGCGATCACATTCACTTAGTTTTAAATAGGTTTCATTTGTCACATAATCCACATAAATTTTCACAATAATCACACCCCTAATTTGAGCACTCACAACGACGTCATTCAGACAATTAATCCAGAAAATTAATAAAAATCAATTATTGATTAAACATCAGACCATTTTGGGACATTATTATATGATATAAAATTTACTCAATATGATGTTAAAATTAGCGTGTCTACAATATGTCCCACAAATCTTTCTAGTAGTTTAGGTACTCTTTCTGACCTATGAGGTTCTTGTGTACTTTCTTGAATAGGTTCAGAAACTAATAGTTAATCTAATAAACCAATGATAGTTTGTGGGTTTGAAATTTCTTCCAAAATTACTTTACTCTCTATGTCCTTTTGGAGAATATAATCTTCTTCCAAAAAGACAGCACTCCTGACTACAAACACATTTTATTCGCTAGGATGATACAAGTAATATCCGAAAGTTTCCTTCGGATATCCCACAAATCTGCATTTGTCAATTCTGGACTCCAGCTTATCTGCATCATGTCTTTTGACATGAGCAGGACATCCCCAGACGTTAACATCTTTAAGGTCTGTTTTCCTTCCATTCCATATCTCATACAGAGTGGTTGCAACAGATTTGTTGGATACCTTGTTCAGGATATACATAGCCGAACTAAGTGCATATCCCCATATGGACAATGTTAATTTGGACATACTCATCATGGATCGTACAATTTCCATTAATGTACGATTTCTCCTTTCTGTACCATTATCCCATATGGACACTGTTAATTTGGACATACTAATACCCATGATGTATAATCTCTAATTGACAAGTTTACATCTATCATATAAGTACCTGAAGCGTCCTGCTACTTCACAGTTCATTGAACCTTGTCCTTAAGGTATTCTTTACAATTCCTCTTCCAGTAGCCCTTCTGATAATAGTAGAAGTATTCACCATTCTCAGCACTCTTGCCCTTGTCCTTTCTGACAACTTTCGTCTTCTTATGATTCTTGCCTTTGCCTTTCCTAAAGGCTTAGACTGCTAGTCTTTTCCGATTGGTCTTACCAACCATAAGGACTTAGGGTTTATCCTTCATAAAGTTCCCTTCGCAGTCTTCAGCATATTCAGTAATTCAGCCAAAGTTGTATGGATCTTGTTCAAGTTAAAGTTAACAATGAACTAAGCATATGATTGTGGAAGTGAAGACATCACAAGGTCGGTATGCATCTCCTTGGGGAGTGAGACCCCAAAAGCATCCAGCCTCTCCACCCATTCAATCATCTTCAACACATGAGTCTATACTGAAGATCCTTCTGCCATCTAAACCTTGAACAGATTCTTAGATATATCATATCTGATCCTACTCTGCTCACTAAATAGCTCCTTCAAATGGAGCATGATGGATCTATCATCCATCTCCTCATGTTGCCTCTGCAACTCATTGCTCATAGAGGCCAACATGTAACATTGGGCCATAGTGGAATCTTCCTTCCATTTCTCATATGTTAGCATGTCCTCCTCTGGGGCATCTAATGCGGGTTCAGTAGGAGGTTCCTCATCCAGGACATAAGTAATTTGTTCAGACCTGATGACAATCTTCAGGTTCCTAAGCCAGTCTGAGTAGTTTGGGCCTTTCAAATGATTGGCATCCAGTATGGCACGCATGGGGTTATGGTGCGACATTTTAGCCTACAGGAGATAATCAAATTACAATTAACAGATATTCAGTTATTAATTAAAACAAGATATGGTCTTTGTTTATCTAGTTTTACTCCCACTAATTTTCGTTTGACTGTATAACCTTCAGATATACAGAACGAGAAACGCCGACAGTCTCCTAGCGGGGATCAGAATCTCCAAGAATCACAGTATAACCTCGGGTAAACACATAGTATTATACTAATATCCTAGAGCAACCATCTCATGGTAATTGCAACTCCTTGCAATATACAATCTTATTTCGGCTCCCAGGTTATTAATGGTTCCGGGTAAACACAGTAGACCACTATCTCTGGTCTAAGCTTTACCATCAATACGTGATAGAGTAGAGTAGGAATATAGCTCTCGGGTAAACACGTGGATAGCTACGTCGTTCATTTATTCCAATCTCAAGGCATCTAATGCCATAGTTAATAGTCCTCTCATCAAATAATGACAAATCTCGGGTAAACACATAGCATATGCCATCACCAAATTAAGTTCTAATAACTATATTGATGGAGAGCCATGCAGTGCATTCTCAATGACTCGCGCTACGGCGTATATTTTGTAACGAAGGTTTTATTAATTTACTTTGGTCTCATCCTAGGTGATAGTATTAAATATATCGAATATATTATATATACTAATAACCGAGGTTATTTGATTCGTAATCAAAAGAAAAATGCACGCATCGCATACATGTCATGGTGTGGTCATAGAAAGCACTGCAGTTTGACTTGAGCCAGACAATCAAACATACACACATACACAATATAACAGTTTATATCATGAGTCTGCAAACTCATAGGCTTAATGAACTCCTTCATATCCTTCTTGGTTGCAGTTGTAGATCATCCTCGCTCCATGATCAGCCGCCTCGATCAAATTACATCATAATCCTAATTACTTAAAAATTTAAAAGAGGGAGACTTATGGCGAGTACATCAAGGAGGGAGGTAGAGATACAGTTGAATATGAGGGAGGGAGAGGTACGCAGACCTCTATTTATTAAAAATTAATAATCTATACACACACCATCGATCCATATCCACAAATCATCACATGAATAATATTGCATGCTTATCCATGACCACCGTGTAATTTTATTAAAACAAACCACACATAATGGAGCACATCACATGGCTAAAAAAAAATTTCAAAAATATTTAATTTAACCAGGGACCAAACAAAATTTAGATAATTAGGATTTTTGAAAAAGATTTATTCAGTTAATAAGCAATTAAATCATATTTAAAAACTGTAACAACACATCACATGTGTAAAATTACCAAATTGGCATATTTATAATATTCCATGCAAATTAAAATTATTGATATTAAAGAAATTAATTTAACCATTAAATTAACTAGCTTTAATATCCCATAATCTAGCAATTAGATTAATCATCCATTTAACAACAATTTGTTAAATCAATCCCCAATATATAAATATATTTACCAGCCTTTAAATAATATAAAATAGAACTAAATTTAATTTAAAAATCTCATTTCAAATTTAAGTTTAAATTCTATTTTAAAAGGGGCAGCATATAAGGGAATATGGGGGTTAATGGGCCAAGTCAAAAGGCGAGCGGGGGGGGGGGGGGGGGGGGTCAAACAACCCAAGTGGGTTGGGCCCGGTCCAACCCCTGGGTCGACCCCAGCCGGCGCCTGGATCAGGCCCAGACCTGCCCCAAGGGGCGAGCCAGGCCCGAGTCGGGCGCCCAGGCCTGACCCGGCCCAGCAGGCCGGCCTCCTCCAACCGACGTAGCTAGGGAAACCCTAGCTGCGCAGGGTGAAGGGGGGCGGCGCCCCGCCGCCAACAGCCTACCCCGTAGGCGCCGGCTAGCGAGGCCCTCCCCGTGGGAGGCCGTCCGGTGCCCAGGGGCACCGGCGACAGCGCCGGTGGCTCCTGGTCACCGGCGGTTACTCCCCAAACACCCCCCCCCATGGCCGGTTATAGCAAAAACCCGACCCCCCCACCTTTTGTCAACGTGCAGGAAGAGAGAGAAGGGCAAGGGGGTCCGGCCAGTGGGCATCTCTGGTGCCGGCCGACGATCCCCAGGGGGATCCAAAGTACTGGCGACCAACCACCAACCATTGGGGGGCTCTTCAAGGCGTCGATTCGTGCCCGTTCTTCATCAAACGAAGAACATGAAACGTACACTTGAAAATTCCGATTTTAATGCAGTAAATTACATTTAATTTACCGTGCTCATCAAATGAACATGGCTCATGCATTCAAAATCACAAACTAGCATGGAATACATTATAAAGATGACAATTTGGAGACCGAAACGGTGAATAACACAGTGGCACCTGGCTCTGATACCACTGTTGTGTTCGTTGTGTCGGATCCGACCAGAACGTAGTGGATAAAATAAAATTCAGGATCGGATTCGTCGCGTTTCGATCAACAAAATCAAGAACGATAAATTGCATTTACCCTGCGCGCATTCGAATCTGTGTTAGTCCGGTTCCGTCAGTGTGATGCCGTAAGCCGCACAAGTGCCCGGCCTCTAGTGGTATCCACACGGTTTTCCTCTTGGTGGATCGTCCTCGCTTCTTCGCTCGCAACAGCGTCCACGGATCCTGTCACGCTACGGGTGACTCTCTGCGACATGCGGATTTAGATTCCCGTCAGACGGAAAGAAGGAGCAGGCGAGAGTCAGAGCAGAGTCTCTCAGGGCCAGCCAGAGGAGGGAGGCGCCAGAGACAGAGGAGGAGAGAGAGAGGGGCAGCTAGGTCAGGGTTGTTGGCCCTTGACCTAGCCCCAGTCTTTTATATTAAGTGCGTTGCGATTTTTCAGAAAAACCCACACTTATCCGAAATTCCGTCGAAATATCCATCGACTTCAAAACCTTTTGCATATGACCCTTTAGGCCCAAATACTAGTCCAGTCAACAGCCCATTAAGCCTAGTAACCTTTTATGAACCCACATAATTAATTAATATCCTTATATTAATTAATCAACCGAATTTAATGTCCCATAATAAATTCGGACGGGCTTCTGATCTCATTGGATGCCAAGCAACATCGTGTGATCCCGGAAGGTATTGGGGTTTATGAACCCACTATGAGAACATTTCCATCAACAGTTACCGCACGGATATAATCTTTCATCCGTGCAATGTTTCTTAATCAACCTAGGATATGGTTTACTGTTAAACCCTAGCCGATCGATTCATTTGAATCAGATGCCGCTAATCTATATCAGATAACTCTTTATCTGATACAGAGTCCGGCCTGGCTAGGGACTTAAGCGGATCATTCTTAGAACATTCTTTCTCCAAATACTGAGAGCGGATGATCCCATATTGAACACACAATTACCTTCGAGGACATTTTCCTGAACTAGATCATTTAACTTATTGATAACCTATGGTTAAGGATTCGTTAGTCAAGGTCAAAGCTCAGAGACCTACCAACAAGATATCATCGGGGTCTCAGGTTCAAGGATCATCTACGTAACCTTGATATAAAAATCATGTTGGTTAACAATAAGGTATAAACCATCCAGCGATTCATGGTCAAAATAGTTCAGTGAACTCATTCGCCAATGAGCACCTTCAGGTCCAACATAACGTTTCCACACAAGTGACTTATAGGATCAGTCACCTCATCATATGAGCTGAAGAAACCTGTACTAGTCTATCCGGATGTTTAATGTCATTTTCAAACATCCTTCGACTAGGAACAGTTAAGAACATGTGTTTATAAGTCTTCGGTGTTGTAATTATGATATCATCATAATTCGAAGATTGTCGCCCATGTTCATGGACTTCATCGTGATACGATAAATATAGATCGAATTAATTACACAAAATGAAGTTATGCCATTATATTACTAAACTGAATAATAAATAGTATCGGATTGGCTTTCGGGCCACCTAATACTATCACATAGTTTGAAATTCCTTATAACAATGTTTACTTAAAAAAGAAGATTATTGTTGGGTTCTCATGTTTTTCCGGATCACTCACGCAACGGAAATAACAAAATTAAGACAGCGATCTATTTCCCGTTTCGAAAAACTAAAAACTAGATTATCGGATAATCGGTTCTTACCGTACTCAGATTCGAATCTGCGTCCGAACGGTTCCGTCTGTGTAACACCGCTAGCCGCGCAAATGCCCGACCTCTAGCGAAGTCCACGCGACTCTCCTCGCGGTGGATATCCTCACGTTCCTCGCTCGTCGCAGCCTACAAACCCTTCGCCATTCGCCGCAACGACTATCGCGAAGCGCAGTCGATATCCCGTCGGACGAGAGTCGGAGAAGCAGCGGAGCAAACCCGGAGAACAGATCCGGCCTAGGGCGCCAGAGAGAAAGAGGAAGAGAGGAGGGGGCGGCCAGGGTGGAGCAACAACTTGGCCTGCTTAACCCATTCGCTACATTTTATATTAATTGTGCGACTTTTCATAAAAACCTCCGGTTTAATATAAAACCTACTTATTATCCATCGCCTTGAGAATTATTTACGTATGACCATCTAGTCCCAATTACCAATCCGGTTAATAGCCCATTAAGCCCAGTGACTCTTCACTCACTCAATTAATTAATTAATAATCCATATTAATTAATCGATCAAATAAATGTCGCACGTTGAATTCGATCGGACCTCCAATCACGTTGGGTGCCAAGCAACACTGCGTGAACTCAGAAGGTATTGGGGTTAAGCAACCCACTCTTGGAACCTTTCCATCAACTATTACCGCGTTGATATAATCCTGCATTCATACAATGCTCTCGAGTCAACTCAGGATTTGGTATATTGTTAAACCCTAATCGGTCGACTCACTTGGATCAGAAGCTCCCATATAATATCGGAAAACTCCTTTCCCGATATTATCGTCCACCCCGGCCATGAACTTCCGCGCATCCTTCCTAGAGCATTCTCTGTCTAAGTACCGAGAGCGAATGATTCCTTATTGACACTCAATTTCCCTCGACGGTATTCCGTCGTACCCGATCCTTGGCTGTTTAGAATCCCGTGGTTAGAGATTCATAAACCAAGGTCAAAGCACAGAAGTATACCAACAAGGTGTCCTTGGTGCCTCGGTCCGAGGACCATCCACGCAACTGCGACAATAGAATCTAGCTGGTTGACAGTGAGGTACAATACCATCTAGTGATTCAGTCGGATCAATTCAATGAACTCATTCTCTAATGAGCACCTACAGATTCACCTTAGTGTCTCCACACAAGTGACTATGAGATCAGTCACCCTTATCATATGAGTAGGAGTAATATGTACTAGTCTAACCGAATATCCGATGTCATTCTCAGATATCCTCTCACTAGGAACCATTAAGAATGTGTGATTAAGTGATCAGTCTCATTAGTATGATCTCATCATAATCTGATCATTATCACACATATTCACAGACTTCATTATGAGACGATAATTAAAGCAAATTATACATAATGAATATTATGTCATTTTATTAATAAATGAACAAGATTACAAAATCATATTGGCTTGTAGGCCACCTAAGACTAACAATCTCCCACTTGGACTAAAGCCAATCACTTTTATGCACTAAACCTATAGACTCTAGGTAATGCTCAAACACATTTTGAGCCAATGGCTTTGTCAGTGGATCAACTACATTATCGGCGGATGAAACTCTTTCCACCACTACATCTTCTCTGAAAATGATCTCTTTGATAAGATGAAAGCGGCTTCGAATATCTTTCGATTTCTAATGAGACTGCGGCTCTTTCACTTGTGCAATAGCTCCATTGTTGTCACACAACAGCGGAGCATGTTCAGGGATGCTGGGAACTACTCCGAGGTCAGTGGTGAATTTCTTCAACCACACTACTACCTTGGCAGCTTCACCTGCAGCGATGTACTCAGCTTCAGTCATTGAATCTGCAATAGTTTCTTGCTTGAAACTCTTCCAGCACACTACGCCTCTGTTCAATGTAAACACAAATCTAGATGTAGACTTACTATCATTTGGATCTGACTAGAAACTCAAGTTAGTAAAGTCTCATAGTTTCAAGTCACCTCCTCCATAGACAAGAAACATA
The DNA here is from genome assembly GCA_030544215.1 of Zantedeschia hybrid cultivar. Lineage (NCBI taxonomy): Eukaryota > Viridiplantae > Streptophyta > Magnoliopsida > Alismatales > Araceae > Zantedeschia > Zantedeschia hybrid cultivar. The sequence continues at coordinate 53,277,819 of JARZZO010000009.1, forward strand.
TCCTTAGTTCTTCTCAAGTACTTAAGGATACATTTCATAGCCTTCCAATGCTCTTCGTCTTGATCAGCCTAAAATCTGCTTGTAACACTTAGAATACATGCCACATCAAGCCGTGTACATAGCATGGCATACATGATAGATCCTATGGCAGAGTCATAGAGTACTCTATCCATGAATGCCCTCTCATTAGGAGTCTTAGGAGACTACTCCTTTGATAGATAAATTCCATGTCTCATCGGTATGAGACCTCTCTTAGAATTTTTCATGTCAAACCTTTTGACAATGGTATCTATGTACAAAGATCGGGTCATTCCGAGCATCCTCTTTGATCTATCTTTATAGATCTGTATTCCTAATACATAGGATGCTTCTCCCAAGTCTTCCATGGAGAAGTTTTTCGACAGCCAGATCTTTACCGATGACATCATAGCTACATCATTTCTAATGAGTAGTATGTCATCCACGTAAAGAACTAGGAAGGTGACTGCACTCCCACTGGTCTTCTTGTACACACAAGGCTCATCTTCATTCTTAATGAAGTCATAAAACTTGACAGTCTCGTCAAATCTTATGTTCCAGCTCTGGGAAGCTTCCTTCAGTCCATAAATAGACCTTTGAAGCTTGCACAATTTATCTGGAGATTCCTTAGATGTGAAACCTTCTGATTGTATCATTTACACCTCTTTCTCAAGATTATCATTGAGGAAGGCAGTCTTTACATCCATCTACCAGATTTCGTAATCGAAATATGCAACTATGGCGAGTAGAACTCTGATCGACTTTATCATGGGAACTGGTGAGAAAGTCTCGTCATAGTCAATTCCTTGTCTTTGACGATATCCCTTTGCCACCAACCTTGCCGTATAAGTGTCGATCCGTCCATATGCACCGATCTTTCTCTTAAAGATCTACTTGCATCCAATGGGTACAATACCCTCGGACAAGTCCTCCAAGTTCCAAACTTGGTTGGTGTACATGGACTGGATTTCTGAGTTCATCACTTCTCGCCATTTTCGGGGTTCTGGGCCTTCTATAGCCTCCTGGTAGGTTTTAGGATCATCATCCTCATCATATTCTACCTTAGACTCTCCTTCAGCGATATATCCCACATATCGTTCGGGTAGTCTAGGTACTCTACCAGATCTTCGAGGCTCATCTATGTATACCTAAACAGATTCAGGAACTGATATCTCATCTAATGATATTACAATTATTTGGGGATCTGGAACCTCTTCCAATACTATTTTACTCCCACTGTCTTCCTGGAGAAGATATTCTTCTTCCAAGAAGACAGCTTTCCTGTCGATAAACACATTTTGTTCACCAAGATGGTAAAAGTAGTATCGAAAGGTTTTCTTTGGATATTCCACAAACTTGCATTTATCAGTTCGTGATTCCAGCTTGTCTGGATCATGCCTCTTTACATGAGCAAGACAACCCTAGACTTTAACATGTTTGAATTCTGGTTTTCTATCTTTTCATATATCATATGGAATAGAGGTTACAGACTTGTTGGGTACTCTGTTCAGTAAGTATGATGCTGACTCTAGAGCATACCCCCAGAGGGACCCTGGTAAACCCGAAAAACTCATCATAAAGCGCACTATGTCTAACAAGGTGCGATTTCTCATTTCAGATATATCATTCATATGTAGTGTATGTGGAGGGGTCAGCTGATAAATGATACCATTATCCTTTAAGAATTATGTAAAATTAGTACTCAAGTACTCTCCTCTTCGATCTGATCGAAAAGTTTTAATACTCTTTCTTGACTGCTTCTCTACTTCATTCTTGAACTCCTTAAACTTCTCAAACGCTTCTGACTTGTACTTCATTAAGTACACATAGCCGAATCTTAAGAAGTCGTTGGTGAACGTGATGAAGTATGAAAAGCCACCTTTGCCTTAGGTGGATATTGGACCACATACATCTGAATGTATTAGTTCCAAAATATCTTTGGCACATTATCCATGTCCAATAAATGGAGATTTTGCCATCTTTCTCATAAGGCAAGACTCACATGTTGCAAACGATTCATAATCGAATGCATTCAGATATCCATGTTTGTACAACTTTTGCAACCTGCTTTCACTAATGTATCCAAGTCTACAATGCTACATGTAAGCTTGGTTCACACAATTCTTCCTCTTCTTAAAAGAATTATCAATGTAAAGATTGTAATAAGAAATATCTAAAAACTATAGACCGTTGACTAAAGATGCTGAAGCTATTGATTTATTACCATAATAAATCGAATAACTTCTATTCTCAACAGACAACCTATATCCTACCTTTTCCAAACAAGATACTGATATGATGTTCTTTATTATGCTAAGAACATAATAACAATCTTCTAATGATAAGACGTCTCCCGATGGAAACCTGAGGTTTGTTGTCTCTATAGAAACTGCCGCAACTTTTGCGTCGTTTCCTAGCCTCAGTTCCACCTTGCCTTTTCTCAGCTTGCGCTTACTTGTCAGCATCTGCACATCATGGCAGATATGAGAAGCACATCTAATATTTAATACCCAAGATGTGGAATCTCTAACTGACAAGTTGATATCTATCATATAGATATCTGAAGCTTCTAATAGCTTCACTTTTCCATGAGCTTTATCGCTGAAGAACTCCTTGCAGTTCTTCTTCCAATAACCATTCTACTTACAGTAGAAGCAGTCACCATTTATTACTCATTTGCCTTTGTCCTTATTCCTTTTATCATACGCTATCATCTCTGCCTCAAGGGCATCCAATGCCGGTTCAGCAGGAGGATCAGCTTTAAGGATATAGGCAATGTGCTCAAATCTGTAGACACTCTTCAGGTTTCTGAGCCAATCTGAGTAGTTCAGGCTAGTCAAAAGTTTGGCATCAAGTATGCCACGGAATGGGTTATTCGACAACATATTTTCCTAAAGGAGATAAGTAATCTATTTATCAAATGTTCAATTATTAAATTTTAAATAAGACATGGTCTTTTAATCAATTTTTAACTCCCACTAATTTTCGACAGATTGTATAACCCTCAGCTATACAGAACGGGAGACACCGACAGTCTCCTAGTGGGGATCAGAATCTCAATGACTTACAATACAGCCTTGTGGATATCACAACAAACTGTAATACAATCAAAGAGCACCTATCTCATGAGACTTGCAACTCTTTGCAATATCCGATCATATCTTCGGTCCCCAGAGATTTAATGGCATTGTGGATAGACGAGCATAGATTTACATGCAGCCCTTGTGGATAGCACAACAAAGCTACATGGCTCCTCTACCCCGATCAATAGGCATCTAATGCCATAGCCATAGCCTCTCCTTACAATTAAACAAGCCTTGTGGATAGCACAACAAACCTGCCTAAAGTAATTCGAATCCTATGAATATAACGATGGTGGACCACATGGTAAGTTCTTAACTACTCACGTTACGGCTTAGAATTTAGACGAGGGTATTTAGATAACTTTTATCTTGATCTCTCCTAGGTGATAGTATATAAATATATCGTATATATTTACTAAATACTATACCTGCTTTTATTCATAATCAAACATAAAAATATTGTATCATATACATATCATGTGGTCATGGATAGCACAGTGGGTTTGACTGGAGCCAACAGTCAAATGCACACAAAATCTAAAATAACTATTACATTAGACCATACTGCAAATATATAGGCAAAGAATCTGCATCTTTTCGTCTTCCTGGTTGGAGCTGTGGATCGTCATCGCTCCTTCCTCGGTTGCTTCGATCATCTTACAATTAATTCTAGAATTACATGTAAATTGAAGAAGGTCTCATGGCGAGTACAAGAGAGAGGGAGGTAGAAGTACATCGGAGTATGAGAGATGGCGAGTACGCAAACCTCTATTTATTAACAATTAATAAATATCCATCATTCATCCATGATCCACACAAGACATTCATCACATGAATAATTTAAAAGTGCATATCCATGACCACGGTATGTTTTATATCATTCAACACATGATAAGCGCATCACATGGCTAAAATAAAATAGTTTCAAAAATTAAATAATTTTGACTTTCAAAAACTAGATTCCAATAAAAATTGGCTTTTGAATTTCAAAAACTCTTTAAATTAACTTAACATGCAATTAAATGATATTAAAAAGCATTTAAAATATACATCACATATGCACACACTCTAAATTAATAATTTCCAGACTATTCCATATCATTAGAACATTTTTAATAATAAAAAACAATCTAACATTTAGATTAATCAATATTAATAATCTAACAATTAGACTATTAATAATTAATTACTGATATAACTCTTTGATTAGTCCATAAAAATTAATTAACAAATTTAACACTTAAATTATTAATTAACTCTAATTATTATAAGCTACTAATCTAACTCTTAGATTAGTTAATTAATGTTAATACTAATTTAACACTTAAATTATTAATTAATACTAATTAATTAACAACTTTTAATCTAACTCTTAGATTAGTCAATTAAATTTAAATATTAATTTAATACTTAAATTAATAATCAACACTAATTATATTTTTAACAACTAATCCAACTCATAGATTAGTTAAATAATGTTAATTATAAATTTAACACTTAAATTAATATTTAACATTAATTAATTAATAATTAGATGAATTAATAATTAATAATCTAACAATCAGACTAATAATTATTAATCACTAATTATTAATCTAATTCATAGATTAGTTAACTGTCACTCTAGGTCCACAGTCGCACGAAATAGCACACGGTGCGATCCAGTCACATAGAATCATCATCCTCGGGTACAATTAAAGCATGCATTTAACTAAACTATTTAATAGTGTAAACATATTTTAATAGCATGAATTAGTGTGATTCTGTCTTGAATCGCGTCGCCCAAGGCCGACGCCATTCAAGTCTCCTGAACTGGTTCACAAAAACTCGGCCACAAAACCTGGCGTAAAACGCGTCGCCACAAGTAGCCGCCTTTTGAAAGGCGTCGTTGTCCCTCGTCGCCTGTTAGCGACCGAAAACAGGGACAGGCCATGGGGTGATTTCCACTAAACCGCGTCGTTGACGCAAGTCGCCTATTGAAAAGGCGTCGCTGTTCCTGGACGCCTATCAGTCCAGGGACAGGGTCTGTCATTGGGTTAAATCGCATCGTGGGTGAGCGCCGCCTTTCTAAAAGGCGTCGCTTCACCTCGACCCCATTTAGCCCCGACAGACAGGTTCTCCCCTACGTTTCCCCCAATCCTCGAAGTGGGATTTCTCTCCTAAAACTCATAGAAAAGGGGCACAAAACATAAAGGGGAAGGAGGAGAACCTAACTACTCATTAGAACACCCAATTTCTCATACATGTACTTAGCGTTTTCACCCCAAAAGCACCCCAAAACATGCTTCAAACGCGAGAAAACATTGTTTCAAACAACAATGCACTAGAAATTATCACCCTACCGGTTACTTGAACTCCTCCAAGCTCCAAGCCGCCCACCCGTCTCGCCCCACGCCGCCGCCGGTACCGCCGAGGTCGTCGTTACTCCACCGGGACGTCGGCCGCCGTCGGGAGAGAAAACGCCGCTGAGGAGGTGGTGGTGGTTGTGGTAGGAGTTAGGAGGTCGATGGAGTGGAGGGAGAGATGAAATGGTGGGAGAAAAAGAGGGAGGGGAAGGAGGCGTCGCCCGAAATCGCCGAAGGAAGGGAGGAGAGAGAGAGGGAAGGAAGAAATGAGGGAAAGGAAGGAGGGTTCGCGGGGTAACCAGAAACTGGGTAAAACGCGTCGTGCTGTGCGGACGCCTATCAGTTGACATGATGGGCCATACTGAACTCTGAAACGCGTCGCCTACCTAAGATGCCCTTCAGACGACAAGACCGGCACCGTCCACTGACAACCCAGGGTCGCAGTCTGAATGGCGTCGTCCATAGCGGACGCCATTCAGATGACACGACAGGGCCGTACTCTCGCGACCCAAGGCCAGCCCACGTGGCACCCACGTGGCACAATCTAAAACGCGTCTGCATGCTGGACGCCGTTTAAACCGCGTCGAACCTGGCTCGACGCGAAACAGAACAAAGTCTCAGCCCCATCAGGGCCTGAACTACAAGGTCCGACCCCGAAAACTGACCCGATAACCAGATCCGAAAACCTCAGTCCTTACAACTAGAGAGAGAAAGAGAGGAGGGGGTGGCTAGGCTAGGGTTGAGCAGCAGCTTGGCCTGCTCAGCCCGTTCGCTACATTTAATATTAACCGCGCAATTTTTCATAAAAACCCCCGGTTTAATATAAAACCGCGTCTCGCAGGCTCGATTCGAAACAGAATAGAGTCTCAGCCCCATCAGGGCCTGAACTATAGGGTCCGACCCCGAAAACTGACCCGATAACCGGATCCGAAAACCTCAGTCCTTACATTCTCCCCCCCTTAAAATAATTTCGTCCTCGAAATTGCCTACTACAGCTAACTGTAGGTGCTTAGAATAACCGTGTGATTAACATGAAATATCTATGTGGTTTAGTATAAACTAACCTATTAAAAACAGCAACTAAAGTGTAGTGATCGCCAGAAACTTTTAACTTAAAAGTTTCAAAAGAGATATGATCGCCTACCTTTCAAACGCGGAAGATTGAGTCCTTGGTTCCCCTTCCTCAACCGGCTGAAGAAAGAGAGCCCTTTCTTTGCTTCTTTGTTCTTGCTGTTGAATTTGAGGTTGAGGATCGTCCAGAAGTCTTTCTGACTTTGTGCTTGATTTGCTCCCCTTTTTTATTCTCTTGTTGTTGTTGTTGAGTGCAGCAGAGACATAAACAAAATAAAGAAGAATTATGATGAGAATTTAAGTAGAAGCAATATCTGAACTAATCATGATTTTAAGCATATTTAAAACAGCAAACTTACTTGTTTAGTGACTTTGAAACCCCTTAAATCAAATAGGTTTTTTTGAAAGATTATGCTGTGGTGTGTGTTTGCATGAAGTGAATATGAAGAATGGAATTAATGAAGATGAAAAATGCAGATGCAGTAATGAAAAACTTATGCCCAATCGGTTGAAGCTTTGAAAGGATGAAGATCTTGAAAGGGACGCCGACTTCTGGAAATGGCAGCGCTCCGGCGTTCCGACGTTGTTGCTTCGATCTTCAACTCGCTATAACGCTATGGCTCAACTCAACTCAATTCTCTTCTTTTTTTTTTTTTTTTTAACTCTTCAACATGCAGGGTATTTATAGGCATTTCTTGCGTTCGAGATTAACATAGCAAAATCCCGAATTTATCCATCTTAACCGACGGATAAATACTGATTAATTCATCTTTATCTGTAATTATCTAAAACGCGTCCACCATGGCTGACGCCTTTCAGATTAATTAAGATAAGGATAAATATCCGGGAAAACTTATCTTTATCTTTATTAGCTAAAACGCGTCTACATGTGTAGACGTCTTTTACACTAATTAAGATTAGGATAAACATCCGGAAGAGAAGTTAAAACAGCTTAGGAAACCTAAAACGCGTCGACTTTCACAGACGCCTTTTAGTTAATTAATCAATTAATTAAAATTCAAATTTAAACGTTAAAACAGGAATAAACTCTAAATCGCGTCCACACAGATTGACGCGTTTTAGAATTCTGAATCGCGTCCACACAGGTTGACACGTTTTAGAAAGAATTCTGAATCGCGTCCACACAGGTTGACACGTTTTAGAATTCTGAATCGTGTCCACACAGGTTGACACGTTTTAGAATTTCTGCATCTTTTAACTGAAATTTGAGCTAAAATCAATTTAATTGATTAACTTAAACATGTCTGTTAAACCCGACACTCAAAAAGATTAATAAAAATTAATCAATGATTAATTATCAGACCATTCTGAGGCATTATTATATGATATGAAATTTATTCGAAATGACGTCAAAATTAGCGTGTCTACAGCTGCCTCACCTTGGCATCGTCTTTGCAAGGGAGTGAAATGAAATGGAATGTACTGAACAGGTGATGCCAAGGTGTGATGAGACACACTCTTAACATCACATGATTGGAATTTTTCTCAAAATCATCAATGAAGATAGCTCAAAGAGATCAATGGAATTAATCCTGTCTGGATGAGGTAGACAAGGAAATAAAATAAGGTCGATCAACCTCCTCGGAGTGAGAAGTACCCCAGGTCATAGACACTGTAGGTTTCATCATGGGGAGCGTTTGCCAGCCAATGTGGACGTGCTACAGCCATGATGGATCTTAAAAGAAAACAAGAATATTGGATAAAGAATCCAATCAAGGATAGAATTCCAAGGATATCTTTAAGCGAACCTCAAAGATAATCAAGATACTCAATTCGGAATGGAATATTTCATATCATGTTTGAATTATTTGATTTAATAGTCTGAAACTTAATCAATAATTAATTCTTATTTCAATAATTTCAAAGTCCTACATTATGTATGCTGGGCTAAAAGAAAAATATAAAGTCAAATAAAATATAAATTAATCAAGGATAATATTGTTAAATTGTCATTAATGAGTCAAGATACCAATTCTTGTAATTCAATGCTAAGCCGAAGCTTGTTTATCCACGCACCGTTTCACAAAAGTGGAACCATCGTCCTCACTAATTAACAATCTAACGGCCTATCCGTGCGATTAAGAATTCTCTGGAATTATCACTGTTTTTGTTGAAGGGGAACTCAAATTCCAGTTTCATCAAAACCACATGGTCCTTGATATAGTCTAATAAATACTTATCATATAGTAATGCGAATGCTTTACATAGAAGAGTACAAGGATAGAAATAACCGTCTTTTTAGCCACGGTCGGGACTTGAATTCCACAATGGGATCTTCTTGATATTTCCAGCTTTGCTCAGGCTTTCTTGAATTTCCTGCAATCAAAATCATTAGTAATTCCAAATATTCAATTTAAGTATCAAAAACCACAGAATTTCGGATAAATCACAGAATTATTGAAACGCGTCGTGTCGCGAAGACGCCATTCAGTGTTGAAACGCGGCAGTGCTCCTCGACGCCTTTCACCCACAGAAACAGGTTCTGGTTGTTTTCAAACCGAATTCCAACTCTCTTCAGGCCTTGTGTCCTGTATATGACTTGAACAGACAGGTTAAGCATCTATTCAGGCTTAGCCCCTTGCCTGGTTAAGTAACCGACTACTTGATCCTATCCTTGGTAGAAGGGTCAAGGGGCATAGCCTTTATTAACAAAGGTAATAAGAATAATCAGACTTAAGCAAAATGCAACATACAAACAAATAGATGCTCACTGAAAATAAAAAGAGTGAAACACATTAGATGCAACAAGCAAATGCTAATTGAAATATTTTTGTTGTTTTGTAATATTCATTTTTGTTTGGGTTTTGAAATATATGCTTTTTTTTGGATTTTGGACATATATATTTTTTTGAATTTTTGACATGTAAATTTTTTTGAATTTTTGACATGTAATTTTTTTGAATTTTTGACATATGTATTTTTTTTGAATTTTCGACATATGTATTTTTTTTCGAATTTTTGGACTATGTATTTTTTTTTGAATTTGACATATGTATTTTTTTTGAATTTGACATATGTATTTTTTTTTGAATTTGACATATGAAATTTTTTTGGATTTTTGACTAAAAGATCAGCATGGTACTTAGATCAAAAGATCATATTCATTTATTAACTTAATTTCCAAATTGTTCTTTGACAATTTAACTTAAACCCATCGTGTTTGAACTTGTGTTTCCATTCGTGATCCCATTTGATGATTTGACCCTTAGTCAATGTACGCCATTCTTTAAGTTTGAAGTACATCTCTTTAGAAAGAAAAGATGAATAAGTTTAGAAAGCCCATGAGAAGGTTCCGGAGACCTAAAAAGATGTTCCTTTCCAACCCTAATATCTGTTGGGGTTCGGTCATTTTCTTTCCGGAGTATTTATCGACCTTGCGTTCCCTTTTGTTTCATTTCATGGCCTTGATGTGACGTTTGTAGTGTATTGGCCTTTTTGACATTTGGCTTTTGCCCTTTTTTTTTTCTTCTTTTTTTTTCTTTTTTTTTTTTTTTTTTTTTTTCGGGACGGATCTCCCCCTTTTTTATGACGGTCTCCTACTAAAATGGCGGGTATTCTTGGTAATCTATTCTAAGCCTCGTTCCGACATCATGGGCCGAGTTTAAAACAGAATTTTTCTTTAAAAATGAATGATTTGTACTTTACACTTTCGGTCAAGCTTTCGATATTCTTTAGGCCTTGTCATCTCTTGTTACTCACGAATCAAACGTGTCAGTGTGTGCAGTAATGGGCTTGAAATTAAGTTATCCAGACTGATAAGGAAATTTGAGTTTATAAATTTTCTGATTCCACTGGTCTTTGTACCATACTGATCGACTCTTTAACCTAAGGGTAGTATTTCTTAAGATGTAAACCATTCCATAGATGATTTAGCTCTTCTCCTTCTGCATTAACAAGACGATAAGCATTACCAGGAAAAGCGCGTGATACAACATAAGGTCCTTCCCAGTTGGGTTGGAGCTTAGAACGCGGACCACCAGGTTTTACAAAAATTCTTTTAACGACCATTTCACCGACTTTGAACTTTCGTTCAATGACTTTCTTTTGATAAAAACGTGCTAATCTGTTTTGATAAACTTTTGCATGATTAGCAGCTGACCATCTTTTCTCGTCTAAAAGTTCCAATTGAGCAAGGAGTGCTGAACGATGTTCATCAATGGAAAATTCCTTGTTCAATTGTACTCTTAATGACGGTATAAGGATCTCATATGGAACTACCGCCTCCATTCCAAATGTTAAGGAATAAGGAGTCTGCCCAGTGGGCGTGCGGATTGAAGTTCGGTAGGCCCATAGAGCCTCAACCAATTTTTCTGACCAATCTGCGAATTTGTTAGATTTACACGTCTTTTTGATGATCTTTATCAAAGTCTTATTTGTTGTCTCTGCTTGGCCATTGCCTTGCGGATAATAAGGAGATGAATGATGCAATGCAATTTTATACCTGTTGCAGAGGTCCTTCAATTCCTGTGACACGAACTGCGGTCCATTGTCGGTGACGATGGTACTTGGAATTCCGAATCTTGTGATGATGTTCTTCATGATGAACTTGCAGACGGTTGATGCTTTGATCTCCACGTATGCTTCAGCTTCTGCCCACTTGGTGAAGTATTCCGTTGCCGTGAGAATGAAAGATTTTTGCTTGATGCCGGAATCTGGGTTACCAAGAGGTCCAATAATGTCGAAAGCCCACATGGAGAAAGGCCATGGGAAAGAAACAGGATGGAGTGAAGATGCAGGAGAATGAATTTTGTCAGCGTGAAGTTGACACTTGGCACACCTACGGACATATCCTACACAATCTTCTTCCATGGTTGGCCAATAAAATCCTTGTCTAAGGATTTTCTTTGCTAGCATCTGTCCATTAACATGGCCACCACAAACTCCACTATGAGCTCCTTCCATAACCTTCCAAAGCTCATCTTCGTCTAAACATCTCAGAAGAACTCCATCAAAACCTCTCTTGTATAGTGCTCCCCCAACTAGGGTGTATCGTTGAGCAACTCTCCTGATAGCTCTTTTTTCCTCAGTTGTAGCTTCTTCAGGATACGATTGATCTTCACAATATTTTGCAATTTCATAATACCATGGCTTCTGTTCATCATCCATCTCTTCTAACAGCTCCATCAACATGATTTCTCTTTTCTCCACAATATTTCCATCTTTGAATTTCTTCAGCAACTTCTCCTTAGTTCTAAGAAATGAAGGATCTTTCACGGCAGGTGAAAGACGCCTATGAACTATGATCGATTCAGATTGCTTGCTGATAGGAAAATCAAGGGAAGATGCAAGTGAAGCTAAAGCGTCAGCTAGGATGTTTTGATTTCTAGGGACATGGACAAAGATCAATTTTGTGAAAAGCTTTGAGTAAGCAGAAGTAAGTTCTTGATATGGCTTGAGCTTGGGATCAAGAGTTCGATACTTAGTCAGCACTTGGCGAAGAATTAATTGGCTATCACCTACAATCCTGAGTCTGGTGGCACCATGAAAATGAGCAGCCTCGAGACCAGCAAGAAGTGCCTCGTATTCAGCTATGTTGTTGGTGACTGGAAAGTCAAGCTGAAAGGCTTGTGGGATGGTGACACCTTCAGGTGATAACAGAACGATACCGATCCCTTTTCCATGAGAATTCAGAGCTCCGTCAAAATGCAGAGTCCACATATCATCTCTGATTTGATTTACGGACATCAGTTCCTCATCCAGAAACTCTGATCGCACTGGATCAAATCGAGGAAGGGGATGATGAGCGAGATGTTCTGCTATGGCATAGCCCTTGATTGCTTTCTGTTGAATGTAAATGATATCGAATTGGGATAGAAAGCTTTGCCATCGCGCTAACCTATCAGTAAGAACAGATTTCTCCAGCAGGAATTTGATCGGATTCATCCTAGCAATGAGATGGACTTCATAGGCCAGAAAATAATGCTTCAATTTCTGAACAACCCAAACCAATGCTGCACATGTTTTCTCCATCGCCGTGTATCTCTGTTCAGCGGGGTTGAGAAGTTTAGAGAGATAGTAGGCTGCCCTCTCTTTTCCTTCTTCATCCTCTTGTGCTAGGACAGCCCCCACTGCATCATCCAGGACTGAAATATAAAGTATCAATGGTTTGCCTGGAGATGGTGGTCTCAAAACAGGAGGACTTGCTAAATAGTCCTTTAATCCATCAAATGCCTCCTGACACTTATCGTCCCAATCGAATTTGACTCCTGACTTGGTAAGCTCGTAAAACAGCTTACACCTTTGTGAGTGCTGGGAGACAAAACGGCGAATAAATTGTAACCTCCCGATTAATCCTCTTAACTCTTTCAAGTTTTTGGGAGGTGGCATTTCTCTGATAGCCTTCGCCTTATTGGGATAGATCTCAATTCCCCGTTTGATGACAATGAATCCAAGCAATTTCCCTGAAGATACCCCGAATACACATTTCTTGGGGTTCATCTTCAACTGATATTCTCTCGATCTCTCTAATACCCTTGCCAAAACTTTGGCGTGCTCAGCCTTCGTTTTAGACTTAACCAATAAGTCATCCACATACACTTCCAAATCTATATACATCATGTCATGAAATATTGCCATCATAACCCTTTGATAAGTGGCTCCAGCATTCTTCAACCCAAATGGCATGACGACATAACAATATGTTCCCCAAGGTGTAGTGAATGAAGTCTTCTCTTGATCCTCTTCTGCCAGCTTAATCTGGTTGTATCCTGAAAATCCATCCATAAACGATAACGTTTCATAGCCAGCAGTGTTATCGATGAGTACATCAATATGAGGCAATGGAAAATCATCTTTAGGACACGCCCGGTTCAGATCGCGGAAGTCAATGCAAATTCTGACCTTCCCGTCCTTTTTCATAACCGGGACTATGTTGGCCACCCATTGTGGATAAAGGACAACTCTAATGAATTTGGCTTTGTGTAATTTGTCGACCTCTTCCTTCATCTTTAAAGCCATTTGTGGGTGGAATCGCCTTAATTTCTGCTTGACCGGACTAGCTCCATCTTTTAATGTTAACCTGTGTTCAACTAAAGATGAGTCTAACCCCGGCATATCTTCGTAACTCCAGGCAAAAGTGTCCTTATAATCCTTAAGCACTTGTACCATTGCCTTCTCATCCTCTGTAGAAAGATTTTTACTGACGAGGACAACCTTAGGTTCGTCTTCAGTCCCTAAGTTTATTTCTTTGGTGGGCTCTTCTACGGCAGCTGAGGGTTCATCAAATCTCTTCACTCCACTGGCATACGCTTCAGCTGCGTCCTCATCATCTTCCTCATCTTCAACAATGGAGTCCTTTTCATGCACTAACTCATATACCCCATACCCATCATTGACTGACTCATCGTCCGTATAATCCTCTGGCATCTGAATTGGATCTTCTAAAAGCTGAGGGATTAAAGAGCAAAAAGAACATTTATCAGCCAAATCCTGGAGGTATCTTTCTGGAATTTGCCTACCCTTAGGCTTCCTAGACTTCATAACCTGACTAACCTGCCTAAAACTAGACTTCCTAACTTCACTAAACTGCCTCTCATAACCTAATGAAGATGAAGCAGGATGAAAATCCTGGGATACAAGTGGAAATACAGGGGAATCCTCCCGTGGGGAGGGACAGAGTAGATCTAGGAGAGAATCTTGACCGACGGACCCGCGCGATGGGGTGTAATCGGACAAGTAAGATGTTTTCTCGATAATGATTTGGGAAGAATTTGTTGTAAAATTGGCGTTTTTTTTTGGATATCGGAGGAATTATACATGAAGCAGGAGTGAATACAAATGGAAGGGGAATCAGACGTAGGAAGCGGCACCAAGGCCAGAGGATTAGGGGGATCATATAGCAATATGTCCCAGATCAGATCATATAGCCTCTCTAGGTCGAGAGGAGGTTGTGGAATAAAGTCCCGAGGGGACAGAGTAATCATTATGGGCGGAGCCCGTGGAATGCCTTCAGTTATGACCCGCGACCAAGTCGGGGTCAAGAGCAGTGTGCGAAATAGAGTATGGAGCATTAGGACATGTGAAGGATATGTCCCCCTCCAGAGCAGATCTGTTGTATAACCAGCTTCATAGGGGTCATCTGGCTCCCCTTCATCAGTTTGTTCGGACAGCAGTATCCGCTTATCAAAGATTGCGCCAGGGCTCTCAATTAGCTCGTCGATCTGCGGTGGCCACTTGGGTTCTGCAGGATCCAGAAATAGTCTGTTCAGTGCTATGTATAGGTCCCTCAGGTCGAACCATCTGTACCATTCGCATTCGGGATCATGAAATTTCCTCCTTTTCACAGGCCGCAAAGCCTCCAAGGATTGGTACGTAAGTAATTCGGAACAATGTCTGGCCAAATCCCTCCCATATATGTCATGGAAGTCAAAATATGAAGTAATGACCACCGTGTTGTCGTGACTAAGTATGGGCCCTTTCACGAAGTGTGTATATAGAGTCCATGTTAAGGGATCTCGGCCTTCTTTCAGTGGTGTGGACATTATTTCCAAAATTTCTTGATCATCTTCTTGCTGAACCCTGTCTTGCTTCAGTTTCCTCGGCCTATAGCCCAGACCGCTTCCAGGTACTGCCCGATGATCTTTGACAGGAGTGGTCCTGCCTTGTAACTGTGTGCCCAGACCTTTCCCAGGCTCGTAGCCGTTCTTCATCATGATTCTCCATCCTGGGGTACTCATGCACTTCCCCCTTTTGATAGCATTTAATGGGTATGGAGAAATGGTAGCGGCTTTCAAAGGATCAGCCACTGGACGGTAGACCTGTAATACCGACAGAAAAGGTTGTCGGCCAGGTAAAACAGAAGATTTAATATTTAAGGTATGAGCAGCAGCAAGGATCGGCATGCTCGTCACTTTAATAATTCGTCCTTTGTAAGGGAATTTGAGGCATTGGTGATTCGTAGAAGGAATCGTCTCAAGAGTTTTAATATAAGGACGTCCCAGAATGGCATTTATGGAAGGGTCGATTTCTAGAATATGAAATTCGACCTCTGCATGACTTACTGGACCTAGCTCTACCTTTAAATAAACCATTCCCAGAGGGGAACGGGTAGAATTGTCATATGCCGTAACTGAGATGGGGCTAGGCAGCCATTTCTCCTTGGGTACACCGCACAGTTCCAGGGTCTTCGGAGGTAAAACATTAATTGAGGCCCCTGTATCAACCAGGCATGCATCCACGGCCTTTTTGCAGATATTGACCGTGATGCTCAGAGCCATGCTTCTGGCGGCTGGCAGTGCTAGTTCCGATGTGTGGAATGTAATTGAGGGCTGATCCCCCTGAGGAACTAGTAGTGCTGCAATTTTCTCTACCGGCACGTCTTCGTTAACCATCACCTTCTGTAGGTATTCTATTAAGGCTTCTTGGTGAATCTTGGACCTTTTAATCAATTCAAGTACAGTGATCCGTGCCGGTGTTCTGTCCAGATGTTTCAACAAGTCATATTGAGTGCCTGGTGCACTCTCTTCATTATGGGCTTCCTCAGTCGGCTGTGATGGGCCGTCTCTGACTGTGGACTGAGGAAAGACTTTGTTGAAAATCCTTCCACTCCGGAGCGCATGTTCCTCGACCGTGGAGGATCCGGGTGACACCTTGAGTACCGCAGAATCGGGTGGCGTAAGCGGTGCGGAGGGTTGATACGTAGGTGGTGGCGTTGGGTTAGGTGGTGATGGCGCGGTGCGGATTAAAGGCCTAGAGGGTTGGATGGTAGATGGGTAAGTGGTTGGCGAAGTGGGGAATGGGACGCGTAATAGCGGTCTGGATGGTTGGGGCATATCTGGGTAGGTGGTAGCGGGTGAAGTAGGAAATGGTATGCGTAATAGTGACCTAGATGGTAAAAGGGGCGCGTTATTGGTTTGCGGGGGGGTATATGATGGAGGCGCAGGAGTGCGTGGCGTAATAGGCTTAAGGAAGGTGGGTAGTGGTAGTGGGTCATTGGGTGCGGGCGAATGATATGTGGGTGTGGGTAGAGGGGTAATGGTAACGGGTTGTGGTCTGGGTATGTGGATGGTGCGGCGTGGTGGTCGTTCTGCGGTACTTTGAACGTGACCCGTTGAATAGAGAGAGGAAGAGTCCTCTATCCTCCATTGTTGCCCACGACCAGCCTCAGACTAGCTGTTCGTTAAAATGGGAGCATTCTGGTGCTCCGGGAGTGGATTCTGCACTATGCCCATGTTGGGTGGTGCTGCTGCTTGTGCCGGTGGTCTTTCTTGCTGCTGCTGCTGCTGTTGCGGTCTTCTCGCCTTCAGGGCTGATATGTACTTTTTCATCTCCTCCCAGTCTATGCCGCCCTGCTCGTTGAGATCATGAATGTAATCTCTGAATTGGAAGCAGGTGTCAATGGTATGCCCAGGTTGCCTATGGAAGTAGCAATACCTGGACGTATCGGCATTTTGAGGCCAGACGGCCTTTTCCCTTGGCAAAACTAAGGCGTTAGCTGCCATTAAAGCACTGAAGATATCTGCCAAGGATTCTGGGAGGGCCGGGTATTCTGCTCTTTTAGGGCCTGGGGGTCTCCTCTGCTGGTTGTAGTCACCAGGAGGAGGGACATTGTGGTATGCCGGCGGTGCGCGCGGCTGGTACTGTGGCTGTTGCTGCTGCTGATACTGCTGCTGCTGGGGTTGCTGGTACTGCTGTTGCCGTTGCGGCTGTTGCTGTAGCTGTTGCTGGTTCTGATTCTGATTCGGCTGCTGGGGCCGTTGATACTGTTGTTGGTACTGGGGGTTCTGCTGCTGTCTGTACCTTTGCTGCTGTGGCCTCTGGTACTGGTGCTGACTCCTCACGAACTGGGGCGAGTTATTGTTCATGGTACTCACTTGCTCATGAGAGAGCGTGCCCTCAGTAGTCGAACCTGTACTGGAAGAGTTCGGCACTGCAGGCTTCCGAGGCGGAGGCCTGCTAGGTCTATGAGGATCAAAGACGCTAGAGAATGTAGCGTCCTTGAAAGCATTCTGGCAGTACCGTGCTCTTTCATAGAGCTCTGCCATGTTAGTCAAATTGTTCAAGGAGAGGACGAGCTTGAACTGGGGCGTGGCATTGGAAATTAACATCTTCACTTGTTCGGACTCGGACAAGTGATCCTTCACCTTTTCAGCCAGACCCCGCCACCTGTCAGCAAAACTGACAAACTCCTCATCAGGTTTCATCTTTTCTGCAATGAGGTCCGTGATAGACAAGGAGGGTGCAACTCTGTCCTGGTATCGTTGAATGAATTTGCGTGAAACGATACCGTAATCCTCTACTTCTGAGGGTTCCAGGGAAAAGAACCACTCGAGGGCTGGTCCCTCTAGAGATCTCCTGAACAAGAAGGCCAACGACCTCTTATCATTCTGCCAGAAAGAGGATTCATACATAAACTCCTTCAGATGTGTGAAGGGGTTACCAGTACCGTTGTACTTTCAGTACACTGGCATTTCAGAGGGTGGCAGATGGAATACTGGCAGGCTCGGTAGACTGATTTCTGGCACAGCTTTGACCCCCATCATTTTCTGGAGGTTATTAAATTGCTCATCCATACGCTCCATTTTGGCCAGCAGCGTTTGTGTGGTCAGATCTGCCTGGGGAGGAGGAGGAGGAGGAGGTACTTGGTAGGCCTGCTGCCTAGAGTATGTTGGGCAGGGTGGACAATAGAGGGGAGGTCCGGCAGAGCTTCCGCCATGCCCGAGGGCATTTTGATAAGCAGGCGTTTGCGGTCTAGCCGGTTGCCTAGATGATGAAAGTTGCGGCCCAGCTGGCCGAGAAGTAATATGAAGGCCCTCCACGGCCTGATGGATATAAGGAGGAGGAAAAGAAGGTTGCTGAGGAACAGCAGGGGGAGCCACAGGGTTCGGCTCGGCAGGCTGCATGGGTGCCTTCCCTTTCAAAATAGATTGGATCGCCTCGAACTGCTGAGGGTCCAGTCGGGAGGCAAGAACTCCCAGAGCATTGATGAGATCCGTAGGATCAGAGGATGAGGGATCATTCTGATTCATGTCCCCCTCAAGATCAGGATTAGGGATCGCATATTCATGCGGAGGAGGATCAGGATATTGATCACGTGGATGCAAAAGAGGTGTCCGAACATTCCCATCTAGACGATATGGAATGGGGATAGAACTACGGGAGCCATCAGCATCTCTCCCACTCTCATAGTTGTATTCAGAATCCCGAGGGGCATTAGCATCTCCCTCGTAATTAACCATGGCGTCTGGAGCCACACTCAAGTCCCTACCTGATCGTAGCAACATGATGTTAGATTTCCTTTTCAAAGGTTTAATCAAACAAGTTGTACAGAGATTAATCAAACAAGTGGATGCTTAACGTGATTTTAGGATTCCTTGTTGAGTTATTTGAATTGGATTAAACCACAATTTCGCTCAGGGAAAGGATCCTAATTTCAGTTCAATTTCCACCGTTATTCTCTAAGGCTTTCTCTCACAACGCTTTCAGAATCTAACCAGGACTTCAATTGATACAACCAGCCCGATGATCAAGGAGGAATACCTTGATTTTGGGGACTTATGGAGGTCTCAACGTCAACTTCTCTAGTCTGATCAAGGGACCAACCCAATCAGAGAGAGTTGCTGACGTCGAGTAATGTGTTCCTAAGAAGAGGAGGGTATTAGCCTCAATGCGTATGTCCTGCGGCCTGGATGGCCTCTAATGCTTAATAAGTAATGGGTAGCTAGCACTCAAAACACAGAAATCCGGAAACTGAAAAAAAATTAAGAAACTGTCTGAATCGCGTCGATGGTGGTCGACGCTATTCAAAACAGAACTTAATTTTTCACAGAAACATATGCAGACAGCAGAGAAACTGTGAAGCCTGAAAGGCGTCTAGGGGTGTTGACGCGGTTTGAAACGCGTCAGCAATTCTGGACGCTTTTCAGTTCGCAGAAACAGTTTTCCAGGAGGATTTTCTGGGTTGAATCCTCCTTAAACAAGATAAAAAGCAGTAAACAATCGACTCATGCAAAATTTTTAGTTCCAGATTTTAAACAGGATGATTCACTGACTAAACAACTAGAAAAACAATCAATCACACATCATTTTTATCACAAAAACAGCTTTTTTTGAATTAATCAAGGGGAGGGCAAGATCTTGCCACTGGGGTGTGCACGAGGTGCACGAGGGAAATTAATTAAACTAAACACTCACCAATTGGTGAGGACGTGTCTAGAGACACAAATGGTGCACCGTGGGTGCCCGATATGATGATAGCAAGAACAAAAAGAAACTAAAAGATGGCGAGACCAAGTCCCACCGTGATCGCCAAAAAAGCTGTAGGTGCTTAGAATGACCGTGTGATTATCATGAAATATCTATGTGGTTTAGTGTAAACTAACCTATTAAAAACAGCAACTAAAGTGCAGTGATCGCCATAAACTTTTAACTTAAAAGTTTCAAAAGAGATATGATCGCCTACCTTTCAAACGCGGAAGATTGAGTCCTTGGTTCCCCTTCCTCAGCCGGCTGAAGAAAGAGAGCCCTTTCTTTGCTTCTTTGTTCTTGCTGTTGAATTTGAGGTTGAGGATCGTCCAGAAGTCTTTCTGACTTTGTGCTTGATTTGCTCCCCTTTTTGATTCTCTTGTTGTTGTTGTTGAGTGCAGTAGAGACAGAAACAAAATAAAGAAGAATTATGATGAGAATTTAAGTAGAAGCAATATCTGAACTAATCATGATTTTAACCATATTTAAAACAGCAAACTTACTTGTTTAGTGACTTTGAAACCCCTTAAATCAAATAGGTTTTTTTGAAAGATTATGCTGTGGTGTGTGTTTGCATGAAGTGAATATGAAGAATGGAATTAATGAAGATGAAAAATGCAGATGCAGTAATGAAAAACTTATGCCCAATCGGTTGAAGCTTTGAAAGGATGAAGATCTTGAAAGGGACGCCGACTTCTGGAAATGGCAGCGCTCCGGCGTTCCGACGTTGTTGCTTCGATCTTCAACTCGCTATAACGCTATGGCTCAACTCAACTCAATTCTCTTCTTTTTTTTTTTTTTTTTAACTCTTCAACATGCAGGGTATTTATAGGCATTTCTTGCGTTCGAGATTAACATAGCAAAATCCCGAATTTATCCATCTTAACCGACGGATAAATACTGATTAATTCATCTTTATCTGTAATTATCTAAAACGCGTCCACCATGGCTGACGCCTTTCAGATTAATTAAGATAAGGATAAATATCCGGGAAAACTTATCTTTATCTTTATTAGCTAAAACGCGTCTACATGTGTAGACGTCTTTTACACTAATTAAGATTAGGATAAACATCCGGAAGAGAAGTTAAAACAGCTTAGGAAACCTAAAACGCGTCGACTTTCACAGACGCCTTTTAGTTAATTAATCAATTAATTAAAATTCAAATTTAAACGTTAAAACAGGAATAAACTCTAAATCGCGTCCACACAGGTTGACGCGTTTTAGAATTCTGAATCGCGTCCACACAGGTTGACACGTTTTAGAAAGAATTCTGAATCGCGTCTACACAGGTTGACACGTTTTACAATTCTGAATCGTGTCCACACAGGTTGACACGTTTTAGAATTTCTGCATCTTTTAACTGAAATTTGAGCTAAAATCAATTTAATTGATTAACTTAAACATGTCTGTTAAACCCGACACTCAAAAAGATTAATAAAAATTAATCAATGATTAATTATCAGACCATTCTGAGGCATTATTATATGATATGAAATTTACTCGAAATGACGTCAAAATTAGCGTGTCTACACTAACGAGGTTAAAACATAAGGATACAGGCTCACAAGAGAACTTACGAGAAAAGGTAGGGAAACTGCTCCCGCATCTCATCCTCGCGCTCCCAGGTTGCCTCGCCCCCGGAGCGGTACTGCCAAATCACCTTAACCAAAGGTACAACCTTGTTCCGAAGGATCTGTTCCCTGTGATCCCCAATACGTACTAGAAACTCTGGAAAGGACAAGTCCTCAGCGATTTCCAACTCTGAAAAGTCAAAAATATGAGATGGATCCTGAACAATCTCTTCAATAAAGAAACATGGAACACATCATGCACCCCTACAAGACTGGGCGGCAAGGCCAGCTGATACACGGTTTCCCCAATTCGAGCAAGAATGGGAAAAGGCCCAATATATCGCGGACTCAGCTTACCTCGCTTCCTGAACCTCATCACACCCTTAGAGGGTGAGACTCGGAGAAATACGTGGTCCCCAACCTCAAACTCAAGCGGTCTCCTTCGGATATCAGCATAGCTCTTCTGCCTGCTCTGAGTTGCGATCAATCTCTGCCGTACCATCCTGGCAACCTCAGCACACTGCTGTACTAACTCTGGCCCTACTATCTGTCTTTCGCCAATCTCGGACCAACACACAGGAGATCGACACGGTCGCCCGTACAAAGCCTCGTAAGGTGCCATGCCGATACTAGAATGATAACTGTTGTTGTAGGCAAACTCCACTGTAGGCAAATGCTGCTCCTAAGAACCTCCCCAGTCTAAGCAACATGCCCTGAGCATATCCTCCAGAGTCTGTATGGTCCTTTCCGACTGCCCATCAGTCTCGGGATGATAGGCCGAGCTGAAGGCCAACTGCGTACCCAAGGCCTTCTGAAAACTCTTCCAGAATCTAGAAGTAAACCTCGGATCCCGGTCTGATATGATAGATAAGGGCACCCCGTGCAGAGAGATGATCCGACCTACAAACAACTTAGCCAACTTACCGACTGACCAGTCCTTCCTAATAGTCAGGAAGTGTGCCGACTTGGTCAGCCAATCAACAATAACCCAGATCGCGTCTCTTCTGCTAGGGGATACAGGTAATCCCATTACAAAGTCCATAGTCACATGCTCCCATTTCCATTCCGGGATCGGCAAGGGCTGCAACAACCCTCCTGGTCTCTGATGTTCGGCCTTAACCTGCTGACAAGTCATGCACCTAGCCACATACTCAGCCACATCCTTCTTCATACCAGGCCACCAAAAGTGCCTTCTCAAACAATGATACATCTTAGCTGTCCCGGGATGCACTACATATCTAGAACAGTACGCCTCGTCAAGGACATTCCTGCGCACGTCCTCTTCGGCCGGAACATAGAGCCTGCCTTTAAATCTGACTGTACCATCATCCCACAACTCCACCTCTGGTTTCTGGAGAATCTGCGGTAATTTCACATCTGCCCTCTAAGCCTCAATCACAGCATGGTACACTGCTGGCCTCACAGCCAAGCAAGCTACACGGCTCTATCATCCTCACGTGGAACCCGAAAGGAAAATTCTACAACCTGCTCAAATAATCTCCATTCTCGAATCATAATGTATGACACGACCGTCTTCCGACTCAACGCGTCTGCCACCACATTCGCCTTGCCTGGATGATAAGAAAGGTCGAGGTCATAATCCTTGATGAATTCCGTCCACCTACGCTGCCTCAAATTCAAATCCCTCTGTGTGAACACATACTTCAGGCTCTTGTGATCAGTAAAAACCTGAAATTTCTCTCCATACAAATAATGTCTCCAGATCTTCAATGCGAATACCATAACTGCCAACTCCAAATCATGGGTGGGATAGTTCTCCTCATGCTTCTTTAGCTGTCTAGAAGCGTAGGCCACGAGCCTACCATGCTGCATTAGAACTGCACCCAAACCTCGACGAGATGCATCTGAATAAACTACAAACCCACCTGAACCAGATGGAAGTACCAAAACTGGGGCCGAAGTGAGGCGAGTCTTCAACTCAATGAAACTCCGCTCACACTCCTCGGTCCACACGAAACGAACTCCCTTACGAGTCAACCTCGACAAGGGGGCCGCTATCGAAGAGAACCCCTGGACAAACCGCATGTAATAACCTGTTAGTCCCAAGAAGCTCCTGATCTCAGTCACTATTGTTGGCCTGCTCCAATCCATCACTGCCTCAATCTTGGCTAGATCCACTGTGATGCCCTCGCCAGAAATGACATGCCCCAAGAAGTGCACCTTGTCCAGCCAGAATTCACACTTGCCAAACTTGGCATAGAGTTGGTGCTCTCTCAGAACCTGTAATACCTTCTGAAGATGTGTGGCATGCTCTTCCTCAGAAGAAGAGTATATCAAAATATCATCTACAAATATCACCACAAACTGATCCAGATAGGCCCTGAAGACTCGGTTCATCAGATCCATAAAAGTCGCCAGAGCATTAGTCAAGCCAAAAGGCATAACCAAAAACTCATAATGTCCATACCGAGTCCTAAAAGCCGTCTTACTAATATCAATCTCACGGATCCTCATCTGATAATACCCTGATCTCAAGTCAATCTTTGAAAACACCTTCGCAGACTGCAGCTGATCCATCAAATCATCGATCCTCGGGAGTGGATACTTATTCTTTATCGTCACCTGGTTCAACTGTCTATAATCAATGCACAACCTCAGAGAACCATCCTTCTTCCTAACAAATAGAACTGGAGCACCCCACGGAGAAGTACTGGGACGAATGAAACCCTTATCCAGCAATTCCTGCAACTGCGCCTTCAACTCAGCGAGTTCGGCTGGTGCCATCCGATACGGGGCCTTAGACAAGGGCGCCGTACCCGATGCAAGCTCAATGGTAAACTCAACCTCTCGCTGAGGAGGAAGGCCAGGCAACTCCTCAGGAAACACATCTACAAAGTCACACACTACAGGCACCTCCCAAGGACTGAGACTACTACTAACATCAGTTACAACAACAGAGGCAAGGAAGGCCTCACAACCACCAACAAGCAACCTCTGAGCCTTAAAGGCAGAAATAAGAATACCTCGAGAAGAGAGCCTAATACCTTGGAAGTAGAAGGTCGGGATGTCTGGAATAGAGAAGCGCACTCTCTTCCTGTGGCAGTCCACCTCAGCATAATAAGTCTCCAACCAGTCCATACCCAGGATGACATCAAAATCACGAATGGCAAGCACAACCAACTGGGCAGGTAACTCATGGCCCTCAATGGTCAAGGGAACATCCCTGAAACAATTATAAGATAACATGTAATCCCCAGAAGGAACTTCTACCATAAATCCATCAGATAGCTCATCAACAGGTACAAAAAGAACATCTATGAACTGCTCAGAAATGAAAGAATGCGAAGCACCCGAATCAATTAGCACATGTGCAGAGTTCCCAAGGACAGAAAGTGTACCTTCCACCAAGTTGGACGCACGAGCCTCCTTCCTGGTGATAGCTAGAACTCTCCCCTGGGTCCTCGGCTTCTTCTGATCATCTGAACCCTGCCCCTGACCGTGTCCCTGCGGGCAATGCCTCGCCAAATGACCCTACTGGCCACAAGTGAAACACCTCCTAGGAAAAGCAGGACACTAAGTCCCATCATGAGTACCACCGCAATGCTGACAAACTGCTGGAAGTCTCTGAGCTGACTCCTGCTAAGCACTGGACACCGACTGGCTCTGCTGACCCAGCCTGGGTCTGCTGCTACCGCTGTTGCCACTACTGCTGCCACCGCCTCGAAAGAATCTCCTGAATCTGGAGCCGAGTGAAGATGATCCTGATCCGGACGAAGGAGCTGTTGCTGCTACTTTTCCCCTTCCACGAGCTGGTCCCTAAGTAGCCAGTCCTCTCTCTCTAGCCGACTGATCCTGCTGTGCCTCCACTGTCGCTGCACACCTAACTGCCGATGCCAAATCTGAGCAACAGTGGGATGCCACAAAACTCCTCAGACTGGACCTCAGTCCATCCACAAACCTCTCAGTCCGACGTTCCTCGTCTCCTGAGATAAAGGGCACAAACCTCCCTAGTGAAACGAACTTCGCCTGGTACTCGAGTACTGTCATACTTCCTTGAGTCAGCTCCATAAATTCCCTCTCCTTGGCCCTCTGAACATGCCTAGGGAAGTACTGTGCATTGAACTCCTTCACAAAAGTCTCCCATGGAATCTCCCTGAGGCTCCTATCCGCATATGACAGACTCTTCAAAGTGGTCCACCAATCGTAGGCATTATCCTTCAACATGAAGGAAGCCAACGGAGTCCTCTCAACTGCCGCACAATCCATAGTATCAAAAGTCTTCTCCATCTCCCTCAACCAGTGAACAGCCTCGTCAGGGTCAGGACAACCGGTGAAATGAGGTGGCCTCAGCTTCAAAAATCTTTCTAGGGTAGCTGAAGACCCTCCTCGAGCACTGGAACTCTCACTAGGGTCTCGGGTCTGATATCTAGCCATCGTGTCCATCATAGCCTCCATGAAATGCTCTACACTCGGCCTACAAGCCTCAGACCCACTAGGGACATCTCCCCGCTCTCTAATAACCGGCATCCTCTTCCTAGGAGCCATATAATTGCCTACAATCACAAAATCGAAAAGTTCTAATTAGAACCCTAAAACCTATACTACCGCCGTACCTGTACGGGATAATATAATTATTTGCCAGACTCTCGACGTTTAACCTAGTTATTCATTTATTTGCCAGACCGAATGCTCTGATACCAACTGTAACGACCCGCCACCCTATAATCGGGGATCCAATTACTAAATGGGTACCGAATCATTAATTTGGAACCAAACCAGGATCTAGATGAGTCTGGGAAATAAATAATAAACTAAGCTAAACATTCACATCGCATTGAATTGAAAGGAAAGTGCAGGAATTAAAAGTTATTACAATGCGACTCGACACAGCAAATAATTACATATTCCAACTGAGAAGAAATAATTAAGCGTACATGCCAGAAATAAAGATAACAACTACGTCGGGGCATACCCCGGAACAACAGCTGACGGCGCGAACTCACGGCAGCACACCCCTCGCTAAGTCTGCCTGGAACCCTCACCTGAAAACCGCAGGGGTGAGTCTCAACGAAAAGACTTAGTAGGGATCCTTCGATCCCCACCGCCCACTCACACACCCACAAGTGTAAAACACAGCTGAAGGTACAGTGAACAAGTAAAGCAGTAATCACTACTCCTAAATCTCGATATGAATCACATGCATTCGAAATATATTTAACATGCATATATCTGATAACCAATCTACCAAGGAACCCACAACCAGTGTCTCGTCAAAACACGCCAACCACACAAACGAAGGTGGGAAACACCGACCCGCTGAGACCAAACAGTAACCCTTCGGATAGCACGCTAGCTACTACGGCCCAACTGGCTCAGGTGGTTACTCCTTCCCCCAACACGAGTGACACTCCACAGGTACCACACCCACACCGGTACTAGCTAACCGCGGGGTCCACCAGGTGACCCTCTCTCACTAGGCGTCACCCCGCCACACCCACACCGGCGCTGTGCTCCACCCACACCAACACAGGGTGATAAAGCGCTACAACTATCACTCTAGGTCCACAGTCGCACGAAACAGCACACGGTGCGATCCAATCACATAGAATCATCATCCTCGGGTACAATTAAAGCATGCATTTAACTAAACTATTTAATAGTGTAAATATATTTTAATAGCATGAATTAGTGTGATTTTGTCTTGAATCGCGTCGCCCAAGGCCGACGCCATTCAAGTCTCTTGAACTGGTTCACAAAAACTCGGCCACAGAACCTGGCGTAAAACACGTCGCCACAAGTAGCCGCCTTTTGAAAGGCGTCGCTGTCCCTCGTCGCCTGTTAGCGACCGAAAACAGGGACAGGCCATGGGGTGATTTCCACTAAAACGTGTCGTTGACGCAAGTCACCTATTGAAAAGGCGTCGCTGTTCCTGGACGCCTATCAGTCCGGGGACAGGGTCTATCATTGGGTTAAATCGCGTCGTGGGTGAGCGCCGCCTTTCTAAAAGGCGTCGCTTCACCTCGACGCCATTTAGCCCCGACAGACAGGTTCTCCCCTACGTTTCCCCCAATCCTCGAGGTGGGATTTCTCTCCTAAAACGCATAGAAAAGGGGCACAAAACATAAAGGGGAAGGAGGAGAACCTAACTACCCATTAGAACACCCAATTTCTCATACATGCACTTAGCGTTTTCAACCCAAAAGCACCCCAAAATATGCTTCAAACGCGAGAAAACATTGTTTCAAACAACAATGCACTAGGAATCATCACCCTACCGATTACTTGAACTCCTCCAAGCTCCAAGCTGCCCACCCGTCTCGCCCCACGCCGCCGCCGGTACCGCCGAGGTCGTCGTTACTCCACCGGGACGTCGGCCGCCATCCGGAGAGAAAATGCCGCGGACGAGGTGGTGGTGGTAGTGGTGGGAGTTAGGAGATCGATGGAGTGGAGGGAGAGATGAAATGGTGGGAGGAAAAGAGGGAGGAGAAGGAGGCGTCGCCGAAATCGCCGGAGGAAGGGAGGAGAGAGAGAGGGAAGGAAGAAATGAGGGAAAGGAAGGAGGGTTCACGGGGTAACCAGAAACTGGGTAAAACGCGTCGTGCTGTGCGGACGCCTATCAGTTGACATGATGGGCCATACTGAACTCTGAAATGCGTCGCCTACCCAAGATGCCGTTCAGACGACAAGACCGGCACCGTACACTGACAACCCAGGGTCGCAGTCTGAATGGCGTCGTCCATAGCGGACGCCATTCAGATGACACGACAGGGCCGTACTCTCGCGACCCAAGGCCAGCCCACGTGGCACCCACGTGGCACAATCTAAAACGCGTCTGCATGCTGGACGCCGTTTAAACCGCGTCGAACCTGGCTCGACGCGAAACAGAACAAAGTCTCAGCCCCATCAGGGCCTGAACTACAGGGTCCGACCCCGAAAATTGACCCGATAACCAGATCCGAAAACCTCAGTCCTTACAACTAGAGAGAGAAAGAGAGGAGGGGGTGGCTAGGCTAGGGTTGAGCAGCAGCTTGGCCTGCTCAGCCCGTTCGCTACATTTAATATTAACCGCGCAATTTTTCATAAAAACCCCCGGTTTAATATAAAACCTACTTATTATCCATCGCCTTGAGAATCATTTGCGTGTGACCCTCTAGGCCCAATTACCAGTCCTGTTAATAGCCCATCAAGCCCAGTGACTCTTCACTAACTCAATTAATTAATTAATAATTCATATTAATTAATCGATCGAATTAATGCCGCACATTGAACTCAATCGGACCTCTAATCACGTTGGGTTCCAAACAACACCGCGTGAACCCGGAAGATATTGGGGTTAAGCAACCCACTCTTGGAACCTTTCTGTCAACAGTTACCGCGTGGATATAATCTTTCATTCGCACAATGCTCTCGAGTCAACTCAGGGTATGGTATACTGTTAAACCCTAACCGATCGACTCACTTGGATCAGATGTTGTCGTATAATATCGGAAAACTCCTTTCCCGATATTATCGTCCGCCCTGGCTAGGGACTTCCACGCATCCTTCCTAGAGCATTCTCTCTCTAACTACTGAGAGTGAATGATTCCTTATTGATACTTAATTTCCTTCGACGATATTCCGTTGTACCCGATCCTTGGCTGTTTAGAATCCCGTGGTTAGAGATTCATAAACTAAGGTCAAAGCACAGAAGTCCACCGACAAGGTGTCCTTGGTGCCTCGGTCCGAGGACCATCCATGCAACTACGACAATAGAATCTAACTGGTTGACAGTAAGGTACAATACCATCCAGCGATTCAGTCGGATCAATTCAGTGAACTCATTCTCTAATGAGCACCTATAGATTCACCTTAGTGTCTCTACACAAGTGACTATGAGATCAGTCACCCTTATCATATGAGCAGGAGTAATCTGTACTAGTCTAACTAAATATCCAATGTCCTTCTCGGATATCCTCCGACTATGAACCATTAAGAATAAGTATGATTAAGTGATCAGTCTCATTAGTATGATCTCATCATAATCTAATCACTATCGCACATATTCACGGAATTCATTATGAGACGATAATTAAAGTGAATTATACATAATGAATATTATGTCATTTTATTAATAAATGAATAAGATTACAAAGTCATATTGACTTGTAGGCCACCTAAGACTAACAATTACTGGATGCACTCTTTTAGGCTTAGTTTGTGGCATAAGCAATCCTCCTTAACTCATCCATGTGCTTTCATTATAGTGGCGAATAGTGAAGCAAAGGAAGACAGATGAGATGACATTGTGATAAAGAGGAAGAGCTATCTTGGCAGATACACAATTAGTAGTGTGATGCACATCTATAAGGTTTAAGGTTTAGGTTTTCAATACAAGTGTAGAAATAAACACGATGACAAAAACTAAAAAATTGTAGAACTATCTACCTTCTCCAATCATAATTGAAATACTAGGCTTATTTTCAACTTCTTATATTGAAAATCCCTACAAGAAGAAAATGAAAGTTATGACACTAAAGTGAAATGAACAAATCAATCAATGACTAACGAAGGGATGCCAATGGGATAGTTTAGTACACTTACTAAGACATGGCATGAAGCTTTAGCTAATCCAATTGGACTAGCATGAACCTAAAATAGAAGAAACAATAGCATTGATTTTGAAAACACATTGATTATGAAAGTATGAGAATAACAAGCTATAGATTTATCATTAGAATTATTGTCACTTTGAACTTTCATGTTCTCATCAATTAGACCCAATGAAAAATTTAAAAATTACTATATACTTTCTATATATGTGTTCATTATTGTTGTAAGGACCCACAAAGAAAGTTTACTTAACATTTTAATAAAATTTTGGTGTAGTTAAGTTGTTAATGAATTTTACGAAAATATATACATAATTCTAAAA
The DNA here is from genome assembly GCA_030544215.1 of Zantedeschia hybrid cultivar. Lineage (NCBI taxonomy): Eukaryota > Viridiplantae > Streptophyta > Magnoliopsida > Alismatales > Araceae > Zantedeschia > Zantedeschia hybrid cultivar. The sequence continues at coordinate 53,307,985 of JARZZO010000009.1, forward strand.
AAGGGCATATTTGTAAATCATAAAAAGTATTATGCAATTATAAAAAGTCTGAGGATAACAATGTGATTGATAAGTTTTAGAAGGTCTTAAGTATAAATTTTAAAATTTCTAGATGTATCATAAAATAGCTAAAAAGAGGTTAAATTCGGTGAAAAAGTATTGAATGAGGGTATAAATCTAATTATAGAAAAATATAGGGTTAAAGTATAATCAGTAAAAGGTTAGTACTATTGGTAAAAGATAAGGATACAAATAAGAATTATTGGTAAGGTAAAGGATACGGATACTGGTAAGGTTTCTTAGCCCTTAAGTAACCTCCATGCCACCTCACTAGACACTTGTCCCAGTCTTAAGGCTTGCCCACCTCTTTAAATAGGAGGGTTTGCCCTCCCATTCCATTCTATCCTCTTCTTCTCCAACACAAGGACAAGAAAGAGAGAGGGAGGGTTAGGGAGAAGATTAGAGAGCCTTAGAGAAAGTGAGAGTCTTAGCGCCAGTTCGAGATGTCTTAAAGGGTGGCGCAAGGAAGATCTTCAGGAGGCTGTGAGTGCATAGCATGAAGGCAAGAGGCAAGTGATGACTAACCCTGACTCCGCAGATACTTTTATGTAGAAAACTCTGTTTTCAACACTATTTTCCTACTTACTATAAGTGCGAAAATCTATATCATATTCATGATTATTCGCATATGTTGGATAAGATAGATTGCATATAGTTGCATATGTTTAGGCATGTTGCATGCATGTGTTAAGATGATTAACCAAACGATAGCTCAGGAACTAAGTGCCATGTAGGTTGCTATGGGAGGAAAGGGCTACCTATGGAAAGGGCTATCCTTAGAGGTGAAGCCGCCATAGCGTGGAGCCACCCCTTGGAGGAAAAGGCTACCTATGGAAAGGGTTACCGTAGCGTGGAGCCACCCCTGGGAGGAAAGGGCTACCTATGGAAAGGACTACCCTTAGAGGTGAAGCCGCCATAGCGTGGAACCACCCCTTGAGCTTGTAGGGGCCACCTCTAGAATCATTTGTCTATCCGGTTAAACAAGTGATATGATGATGATATGTGTGATCATGTTCAGTTAAGCATGTTAAGAAATAAGATGCATGATATATTAAGTTCAGGATAGAGGCATGTTATGTGATTTGACGCTAAAGAACATATTTAGGGCATAAGCATGTATATACGATATTATGATACATGTTATTTAGATATTTATCATATCTTTTCCTTTATGATATATTGTATGAGAAACCTATGGTTTTGTGGGTTATGAACTTGCTAAGTCTATTGGGACTTACGCTTGTATATTAACTATTTTTTAGAAAAAGAAGAGAAAGGTCGAGCAGTGAGACAGAAGACTTAGTGACAGAAGATCGAGTTACTATTTAATTGATGTAATAATTTGAATATATTTAGAGATCCTGAGCAAGTATTGTAATTTGCATTATTTGTTATTAGTGGATAAATTTGTAGTTATGATGGTTTATTCATAGTGTTATGGATGTATGTATGTGCTCACTCTGGAGTAAGTATATGTTTGGGTTGTTCCCACTGTAGCGCCCGCTGGTTCAAAGTAAGCCGGCATGACTGAACCGGGTCAGGAGGGCGTGACTGAGAATGGTATCAGAGCAGTTCTAGATTGAGCACCTAAGTATGATCAACCTGAGCCACTGAACTCGGACCATAGGCATAGGATTGTAAAGAATTAGGTTTAAATGGATGGTTCCACTTTTCTTTAAGGAGGAGAACGACCCTACAGTGGTGGAGTGTAGAGAATAAGGTGAGCGAAGCAAGTATATGCTGCAGGAAGGAACTAGAAGGCTTATCTATAGTAGAATGGAAGTATCCTGGTTGTTTGCTTATTCTGAAAATTTGAGGACGAATTTTGTTTAAGGGGGAGAGGATATAAAGACCCACAAAGAAAGTTTACTTAACATTTTAATAAAATTTAGGTGCAGTTAAGTTGTTAATGAATTTTACGAAAATATATATATAATTCTAAAAGAAGACATATTTTTAAATACTAAAAAATATATATGCAATTATAAAAAGTTCGTGGATAATAATGTGATTGATAATTTTTAGAAGGTCTTAAGTATAAATTTTAAAGTTTCTAGATGTATCCTCAAATAGTTAAAAAGGGGTTAAATTCGGTGAAGAAGTATTGAATGAGGATATAAATCTAATTATAGAAAAATATAGGGTTAAGTATAATAAGTAAAAGATTAATACTATTGGTAAAGGATAAGGATACAAATAAGGATTATTGGTAAGGTAAATGATAAAGATACTAGAAAGGTTTCTTAACCCTTAAGCAACCTCCATGCCACCTCACTAGACACTTGTCCCAATCTTAAGGCTTGCCCACCTCTTTAAATAGGAAGGATTGCCCTCCCATTCCATTCTATCCTCTTCTTCTCCAACACAAGGACAAGAAAGAGAGAGGGAGGGTTAGGGAGAAGATTAGAGAGCCTTAGAGAAAGTAAGAGTCTTAGCGCCAGTTCGAGATGTCTTAGAGGGTGGCGCAAGGAAGATCTTCAGGAGACTGTGAGTGCATAGCATGAAGGCAAGAGGCAAATGATGACTAACCCTGACTCCACAGATACTTTTATGTAGAAAACTCTGTTTTCAACACTATTTTCCTACTTACTATAAGTACGAAAATCTATATGATATTCATGATTATTCGCATATGTTGGATAAGATAGATTGCATATAATTGCATATGTTTAGGCATGTTGCATGCATGTATTAAGATGATTAACAAACTGATAGCTTGGGAACTAAGTGCCACCTAGGTTGCTATGGGAGGAAAGGGCTACCTCTTGGAGGAAAAGGCTGCCTATTGAAAGGGTTACCATAGTGTGGAGCGACCCCTTGGAGGAAAGGGCTACCTATGAAAAGGGATACCCTTAAAGGTGAAGCTGCCATAGCGTGGAACTACTCCTTGAGTTTGTGGGGGCTACCTCTAGGATCATTTGTCTATCCGGTTAAACAAGTGATATGATAATGATATATGTGATCATGTTCAGTTAAGCATGTTAAGAAGTAAGATGCATGATATATTAAGTTCAGATAAAGGCATGTTATGTGATTTGACGCTAAAGAACATGTTTAGGACATAAGCATGTATATACAATATTATGATACATGTTATTTACATATTTATCATGTCTTTTCCTTTATGATATATTGTATGAGAAACCTATAGTTTTGTGGGTTATGAACTTGCTAAGTCTATTGGGACTTACGCTTGTTTATTAACTATTTTTTAGAAAAAGAAGAGAAAGGTCGAGCAGTGAGACGGAAGACTTGGTGACAGAAGATCGAGTTACTATTTAATTGATGTAATAATTTGGATATATTTAGAGATCTTGGGCAAGTATTGTAATTTGCATTATTAGTTATTAGTAGATAAATTTTTAGTTATGATGATTTATTAATGGTGTTATGGATGTATGTATGTGCTCACTCTGGAGTAAGTATATATTTGGGTTGTTCCCACTGTAGCGCCCGCTAGTTCGAAGTAAGCCGGCATGACTGAACTGGGTCAGCAGGGCGTGACTGAGAATGGTATTAGAGCAGTTCCAGATTGAGCACCTAAGTATGATCAACCTGAGCCACTGAACTCGGACCATAGGCATACGATTGTAAAGAATTAGGTTTAAGTGGATGGTTCCACTTTTCTTTAAGGGGGAGAGCAACCCTACAGTGGTGGAGTCTAGAAAATAGGGTGAGCGAAGCAAGTATATGCTGCAAGAAGGAACTAGAAGGCTTATCTATGGTAGAATGGAAGTACCCTAGTTGTTTGGTTATTCTAAAAATTCGAGGACGAATTTTGTTTAAGGGGAGAGGATATAAGGACCCACAAAGAAAGTTTACTTAACATTTTAATAAAATTTAGGTGCAGTTAAGTTGTTAATGAATTTTACAAATATATATATATATAATTCTAAAAGAAGACATATTTTTAAATACTAAAAAGTATGTATGCAAAGAACATGTTTAGGGCATAAACATGCATATACGATATTATGATATATGTTATTTAGATATTTATCAAGTCCTTTCGTTTATGTGACTTGATGCTAAAGAACATGTTTAGGGCATAAGCACGTATATACGATATTATGATATATGTTATTTAGATATTTATCAAGTCTTTTCGTTTATGATATATTGTATGAAAAACCTGTGGTTTGTGGGTTATGAACTTGCTAAGTATGTTGGGACTTACGCTTGCTTATTAACTATTTTTCAGAAAAAGAAAAGAAAGGTCGAGCAGTGGGACGGGAGACTTAGTGACAGAAGATCGAGTTACTATTTAATTGATGTAATAATTTGGATATATTTAGAGATTCTGGGCAAATATTGTAATTTGCATTATTTGTTATTAGTGGATAAATTTGTGGTTATAATGATTGATTCATAGTGTTATGGATGTATGTATGTGTTCACTCTGAAGTAAGTATATGTTTAGGTTGTTCCCACTATAGCGCGCCCGCTGGTTCGAAGTAAGTCGGCATGACTAAACCGGGTCAGCGGAGCGTGACAAGTACAGACAATTATGTAATTATATTAAGCTACATACTTAGTGAGAAAGAGTTAAATCAACTACTCATACTTGCCTTCATCATACAACTTTGTCTTTTATGGTCATGTTTTTCACAATTTTGCTTGCTCTCTCTCTCTCTTTTTTTTCATTTTGTTACATAGCTTACACCTAGTTTGTCTTCCTTCACCCACTCTTTTAGACTTTTTGTTCCCTTTTATATATAATATGTATGGATTGCCCAACTTCACTTCATTTGAGGAGCATGCAATATTTCCTTTGCTACTTGTTCCTATATGATGTCTTGCATTTGTTCCACATGCTGGCTTGATCTTATTTGGCCCTCATGCTCTTCAATTATTTGATGTTCACTTTGTAGTAGTTGATTTTTCAAAATTGAAATATTTTCTCAAGTTTGACTCAGATCAGAGATGATGACATTGTATATATCTTCAAATCTCCCAGCCAAATAAGCCAACTAGCTAGTGCAACGATGTATGTGATTATTCTACATGGCTTCTAAAGTAAGAGACTAATGATATACTTGATATCTACCACTAACAAGGAGTAATGATCTTGTAATTAACTTCGTCCAATAGGTCAAAATATAATATTGTGAAATTTCAACAATGTTCTTGAGAAGGAACACCTTTAATATATGCCTACACAAGATGCCAATGAATTCAAAAATTGACAATCACACTTGCCTACTTCAGAATATTTATCAAATATGACAATAAATGAATTAACCATCATCAAAACTACTCTTAACCTTATAAAAGTGGAGCATGTTCTACTTTTACCACCTACTATGTAGTAATTACATTTCACAACTCGTCTTGAAATAATGAAAAGATTGATTTTGTGTATACCTTTGCAGCATGTTGTTCCAAATTTGAACCATTGATCATAAGGATTGAAATAAAGTCTTCTTTTATTTCCTTCTTGTAATATTTATCTAATGCATTAGCAAACTGAATAACCAACTCACTTAAAGGAGTCTTTGAATTCACAAATGAGTCAAAAATTGAATTTATGCTCTCATTTCTTTGTGTTGTGTTCATACCTACATATTCTAATTATATGTTGGCACCCATGACTGTCAAGTAAATACAACCCATTGAGCCACTCATTCTCTTGCAATGCATATTCTTCTATTAATGCTTGCCAAAAAAATTTTCAAATCTCTGCATAGTGACTGAATCATGAATGCAACTCTTTAATGCATAGTTGAACCTAGAGTACTTGTGATATACATGTGAATTTTCTAGAATTTTTTCTTAATAAGTCAATAGTACAGTCGATGACGAGTACTTGGAAATCCTCTACTAACAATAACCCCAGTAGCTAGACTTGATCAGCTATGATAGAAATAGGATGCTTTCCATACATGGCCTTGGCTCAGGTCTCAAACAACTATACAAAAGATATCTCTAACTCATCTTGCAATAATGTACAACTAAAGAAATATTGATTGTTGATGATAGCTAACTCTAGTAAATGGTGCAAAAGGCATACTATATTTATTTGCTCTATAAGTAGTATCGAATGTTTACATCACCAAAGTATTGAAATGTCATTTGCAATTAAGCCTCCACCAAAAAAATAAATTACCATTCAATCTTCTTCTTAGAGGAATTGAGTAATGCTTATACATTTCCAACATCTATTTTGTTCTTACATTTCTAAGTTTATTCCAACAGTCTCTTTTATCAAAATTCTGTAGAGTGGTGTCAAAAATTACAGCAATTTTTCAATTGATAATCCTTCCTCTTTAAATGTTTGCACAAGACATTTAGAAGCAGTAGATGTTTTCTTGTTGGATCAAATGTAAGATATTTTATTTTGATAGACCATTTGGTGACTATGATCAATATCAAAAGTCTTCATAAACATTTATTACCTTTCTTCGAGTTTTTCCATCAACTTCTTATTCTACTATCTTACTTCTATAAAATCCTTGGTTTGAACACACATGTATCCTACATATTACCTCTGTACTACGTATATCTATTTTAGAATTATGAGTCCAATATCTGAAGCTTTCTTGCTTAGCGAATAATTTATTTATTTATTTTGCTGCATTGAGTGATTCATACTCCATCCCTATATAAGGCTTCAAAATATCTTCAAACGATGTACACAACTAGGGCTTCAAAAGAGTCAAGCTGAGTTGAGTTTTACCTCGCTCAAACTCGGCTCAACTCATTTTTGGTTGATCTCTAACTTGGTCAAAACTCGGTTGAGTATCTAAACTGCAATTCAAACTCAGCTCGTTTAGATGCTCGATGAGTTCAAGCTAAACTCGACGAGCTCGAACCAACCCACAAGTGCAAACTTGGCACAAAAAAAGTTCAATTATTAAATGAGTAATGCTTGCTACACCACATCAAGCTGAGAGGAACGAGTCCCCCCATCCCTCTCTTGCCATCTAGAAAGTACACATGGTATGTCCCTCTTATTAAATGTGCCCCGACGTCACCCGCACATTAGCGCACATGATGGGCGCCAGATTAAAAAAATAATAAAAGAATTTGCCCAACATATTGTGATCTCAAGAGAATCCTAAAGTATTTGAAAGCATCCTGAAGCTCTCGAGCACATGATGCTTAGAGCTTCAGGATACCGAGAGCTGTGCTCGAGAGCTTCAAGATGTTCTAGAATTCTTTCAGAGCGTCATGCTCTCGAGATCATCGAATGCACTCGAGAGCATCCTTAAACACTCGGGAGCATCCTAAAGCGCTCGAGCGCATGCTGAAGCTCTCGAGCAAATGATGCCCTAATGGGTAAATTTTTTATTATTTTTTATTCCAACACGCCCCATGTGCACTGACGCGTAGATGATGTCAGAGCACATTCAAAGGGGGAATAGGAGCCATGTGGACTTTTCAGATGGCAAAAAGGGATAGGGGGTTCAATCCTTCTCAGCTTGCTATAGTACAACAAGCATTACTCTCATTAAATTGCCACTGATCCTAGATGGGTCCACCTACTAGTAGCAATAGCCAAAGGGCAGTGTCGTTACTTTTAAATAGATAGTCAGGTTGTAACTTTTCCAGAGTTTCCAATGTAGGATTATCCTACATCTAGTAATCGAACCTCATACCCAACAATTATTTCCAAGTTCCCTTCTCCAACTTAACTATTCTTTACATATTAACTATTCTTTAACCACTAATTCTTATAATCTTTATTTCTATCTATTGCACCTCATAACCTTGCATTATTTCATCAAATGTTTATAAGATATTCAATATGTTAGCAACTAAGTTTATTTTTTAATAGAATAGTTCAATAATGAATGAAGTAGTCAGAAGAATGCCTCAAGGAGTATATAAACAAGTTGCTAAATAAATACATACATAAGTTCTTAATGAGACTTAAACGAGCTTGTTCATAAACATAATCTAGCCGATCTCGCCTATGTTCAAGCTCGAGCTCATTTATGAATCAAGCCTAAATTTTTGTTCAAACTTGTTTATTTGTGTTATTTACAACCCAATAATAAATTTACTTAATTGGAATTAGACTAGATAACCAATTATGAGAGTTTATTAATGAGTTTAAGTCTAATTAACCCAATTATAAAAGTCTATTACCCCAATGATATTAGTAAGAACAGCCCACTAACCTAGTTAAAATGTTGGGTTTAGATGCACTGGACAATAGCTTAATAAAATAATGATAACTTTCTATAAAGAATTCAGACTAAAGCATGGTCAATATTGATGGAAAGAGTATGAAAAGATCTATAAATTTATATAAGATCAATTTTATTAATTCATATATTCTAAGGATAAAAAATATCAACGATCTATTTTAAAAAGGGCTACCAATGAGAAACAAATCCTAATAGGACTAGAATTTGAATTAGAAAAGAAAGGAAAGTGTAATTAAAATTAACCACGATTTGAAAAGTTATAAAAGAGGTCTTTGAGTTGTATTAGAAGTAGAACATAATAAATTTGAGTGCGATTAGAATTATAATTTGTAAATAGAAAGTCATAGTTTTAACACATATTTGCTTGACATAGTTTTGGTGTTTAAAGCATAACTTTACGTATAAAATTCTAAATTATGTAAGACAATTACCATTAGATAGATAAGTCAAAATTCTAGAATTTGTATGTAGATCATATTTTCAAAATAAGTCATTTACTAGTTAAAATTAGGACTAGAATTTGTATACATATTTGCCAATGAGAAATAAGTCCTAATAGGACTAGAATTTGAATTAGAAAAGAAAGGAAAGTGTAATTAAAATTAACCACAATTTGAAAAGTTATAAAAGAGGTCTTTGAGTTGTATTAGAAGTATAACATAATAAATTTGAGTGTGATTTTTTTAATTCGTAGATAGAAAGTCATAGTTTGAATCCTTCTCGAACAAAGATTTTGTACATAGATTTACTTGACATAGTTCTAGTATTTTAAGCATAACTTTGTATATAAAATTCTAAATTATATAATAAAATCACCATTAGACATATAAGTCAAAATTCTAGAATTTGTATGCAGATCATATTTTTAAAATAAGTCATTTACTAGTCGGAATTAGGACATCATTAGATGGGAACTGTCAAACTTTTAGGTTTGAAGTACTCAAAACAGTAGGTTAGTAAAATAAGGATAACATTTTGCACAAATGTCAAACAATGGTGATATTGGTGTTGTTGGAAATATATAACAAAGTTATACAACTTTGTAGAAGAGAGTTTCTATTAATTATGATATTTAAAGAGTCAAATTTAAAAGTTTTTAAAAAATGTAACTGTAGATTATAAAAATAGAGTTTGATTTGCACTAGTATTGATACTTTAACTTAAAGAAAAAGTATTGTGGGGTGAAGCTCCGACTTAAGGAGGAAATGAGAGTTAGTATTGGATGTAAAAATAAGAATCAGTTATAAATAAGCCATTGGATTTATACTGGAGCTATTAAGGGGTGCAACTCTTCTTGGAGAGTAAGTTTATGGTGGTGTTCTTGAGAGAAAAAAGAGAAGAGAAGGTTAAACTCTATTGGGGTTGATTTTAATACTTGATGGTAGTTCTAAAAGACTTAGGGATTGAAGAAAATAGTTTAAAAAATGTAAAAAAGAACTTAGAAGAGGAAGAAATCATGGATAGATAGCAAGGAAGCCATAGGAGAATCAAGAACTGACCTTTTTTTAAGAGGTAAATGGATAACTCTAAATATGATATATTTTGTACTAAAAATTATATTAGTTTTAAAAGTTTTCAAATCTAATAAATTAGTAAGAAGCTTGATCTATATATCTACTTCATGATCATCAAATTTCATATTTTTATGATCTTATTTACTATTTATTTCATGATTATTATCTCAACATATATAATCTGTCCATTCAATCTCTTTTGTTTTCCTACTATAATCACTTAAGTTACAGATATTTGTGCTCCTTTGTTCGATGTTCTATTCACCTGAAATTTTTGACATAAGTCTTTTTTATATATGTTATATGTCCAATAAATTTTATAAATTTTATTTTTTTTAATATTTATTTCGTAATTATCTTATTAGACTATACAATCTATCCTAACAAATTTTGAAATCTTAACTTGTAGATCTTATACCTCACTTGATTCATATCCAAATCATGTTAACATCTTGTAAAGTTTGAGAATTTTTTGACCCCGTTTGATATTTATTTTGTCCTCTGTTTTTAAAGTGGGATTTTTGGAATCGAAGCAGGAGTCTAAAATCATATTAAATTAATTCAAAAATTGATGAAATTTTGCCCACACTTTATATATAACCTATTTGACATGTTGACCAAGTTTGACAATTTTTCAAATCTATTTGATAGTATTCGGCCTATTTGTTGATTTTTTAATTCTAAAAATTAGTTTTAGTGACCAAACAAATTGTTAATTTATCCAAAATTATGAGAAAATTCTTGAAGCTTAATTTTCAATCCAAAAATCTGTTGACATCAACTTTGCTCTGATTTTTCATATATATGATCATATTGACTCTTTAAGTGATTATTTTGTATATAAAAATATGTATTTTAACTCTTATATGTATGTATCACTTTGATAATTCAATTTTTAAATATATACTCATCATTTGCTCTCTGTTATCTAATTGTGAAATATATGATTTGATCTGTTTAGATATTACCATCTTAAGGAGATTGTAGGGCCCGATTCTATAAAAAGCATATGTATTGGATAGGCGCATTTTGTGTGTAAAACTAAGGGTAACAGGTAAAATCTCAGTTAGGCGATAGATACAAAGTGTCATATAGAACAAAGTACTACTCTGAGCAGGATCCACCTCTTGAATCCATAGGCGCCACCTCTTGAAACCTATTTGTCATTAATATGGTTATGGTGACACTTAGACTCTGATTCTACGTAGGACTAAGACCTTTACATCATTTGCCTAAATGCCTTAATATTTATTCGTTTGGTTCCTTATGTTGTGGTTTGTGTACATGTCTGTTATGATATAATTTAATATGTTTGAATGGCACATAAATTTGAACTTTTTGCTACACATAAATTTGAACTTTTTGCTACATGTCTTCATTTTAATTCAACATAGTCATTTGAATCATTTGATCATCCTACTTAACTATTCATCTGAATCATAAGAATTTGTCTTAATCTTATAATTCATGATATGAGTCTGATCTGATAAGTTACTATGTCATGTTATTCATTATGTGATATGCGATAAGTTCCATTTGATATGAGATATATTCAGTTTGATATGTGATCGACGGTGAAGCCAAACTCCAAAGGCAATGGAGCTATAGAGTGGATGTGGTGAATAGATTGGAAATATTATTTTTACTTATCGTTGCCTATGTAGATAAAAACCAACAGAAAGGTACAAAAAATAATAATAATAATAACTGATAGGACATAGTGTTATGCCCTGCACCTTTATAATACATTAATGAGTTCAATTAATTTAAGTTGGACCATTTAACTAATTATCATAGTGTATTAGTGAGTTTAAGTAATTTAATTCAGTCCAATTAAACCAAATATATAAGTCCATTAGCCTAATGATACTAATAAGAATAACCCACTAACTTAGTTGAAATTTTGAGTTTAAGTGCATTAGACAACAGCTGAATAAAATAATGATATGTTTTTGTAGACAATTCAGATTGAGGTATGGTTGGCACCGTTGGAAAAAGCATGAAAAGATCTATAACTTTGAAAGAGACTATTTATACTAATTCAGATATTTTAAAAATCCAAAATGGTGATGATCAATTTTAAAAGGGGCTACCAATGAGAAATAAGTCCTACTAGGATTATGATTCAAATTAGGAAACAAGAAAAAGTATAACTAAAGTTAACCATAACCTGAAAACTTACGTAAGATATATTTGACTTAGATTAAAATTAGAACACAATAAATTTAAGTATGATTGAGATTCTAATTAGTGAGTAGAAAGTCATAATCGGAATCCTACTTGAACTAAGATTCAGTAAACAAATTTACTTGACATAGTCTTAGTATGTTAAGCATAACTTCGTGTATAAAATTCTAAATTAAGTAAGACAACTCTCATTAGAAATATAACTTAAAATTCTAGAAGTTTTATAAAGATCATATATTTAAAATAAGTCGTTTACTAGTCGGAATCATGATATCTTTAGATCGGAAAACAATCTACTAGATTTTTAGGTTCAGAGTACTCAAGATAGCAAGTCAGTAAAATAGGCATAACATTTTGTAAACATATCCAAAAATAGTGAGATTGATGGCATTAGAAAGATAATAAAATTTTATAAAATTTTATAGCAGATAGTTTTTTCTAATTCTGACGTTTAAGGGATCGAATTTAGAGGTTTTTAGATTAGGAAATTAAAAATTGTAAGAATTGATTCCTACTTGCACTAGAAAAGCACTTTAACGTAGAGAATATGCCATTGGAGTTGGAGTTCAACACCAACAAAGAAAAGGACTGTTAGTGCTTATATTAAAAAGGAAAATAAGTATAAATAAAATCTTGGGATCATGTATAAGTCTCATTGCAAGCAACTCTAAGTTTAAAATAAGGACATGTTGTTCTTTGGAGAGAAAGAGAATGTTTCATGATTAATTCTTTTGATAATTTGATTTTAATCAATGTTTGATATTATTAAAGTTTAATGAATGGGAGAAAGAACTTAAAAAATATGACAAAGTTTTTAAAAGAGTAAGAAACTATGGATAGATAGTAAAGAAGCCATAGGAGAAACAAAAATCAACTTTCTTCAAGGGGTAGGTGGATAACTCTAAACATGATCTATTTTATATTAAAAATTATATTATTTAAAAAAATTAAAAAGTAATTAATCCGTAAGAAGTTTGATCTATATGTCTACTTCATGACCATAAAGTTTCATATTTTTATGATCTTCTTTACTATACATTCCATGATTATTATCTCAACATATGTAACATATCCATTCAATCTATTTTGTTTCCAACTATGATCATATAAGTTATATCTATTGTTATCTTTTGTCCAATATCTAATTGAGTTAACATTTTGCCAAAGTCTATTTTACATGTTATATTTATTTTTAATTATTTAATAATTTTGTAAGCTATTTTGATATTTATTCCGTAATTTTCTTCTCAGACTATATAATTTATTCTGATAGTTTTAAAATCCAAAATTGTGGATCCTTTAGCTCACTCGATTCATGTCTAAATAATGCCAAATTTCTTAGAGACCTTTATTATATTATCATTTACTTCTCTGTAAAGTTTGAGAATTTTTTGACCCCGTTTGTGATTTATTTTGCCATATGTTTTAAGTTATTGAAATTCTATTTAAGTCGAATTTTTTGGAATCTAAGCGGGAGTCCAAATCATATCAAACCAATCCATACATTGATGAAATTTTGTCCACATTTTACATATGATAAATTTGACATGTTAGCCAAGTTTGAAATTTTTTTGAATTTATTTGTTAATATTCAGACTATTCGTTAATTTTTCAATTATGAAAACTAGTCTTAATGGCCGAAAAATATGTTTATTATTATTAAAATTATGAGATAATTCCTCAAAGTTATAGTTTTGTCCGATAACTTGTTGGCATTAGTTTTACTCTAAGTTTCTATATATATGACCATATCGACTCTTTAAGTAACTATTTTGTATATAAAAGTATATATTTTGACTCTTTTATGTATGTATCAATTTGATAATTCAATTTTCAGATCTATACTCATCATTTGCTCTTTGTTAGCTTATTGTTCTATATTTGTATGACCATATTTAGATATTGTCATCTTATGAAAATGTAGGGCCTAATTCCAGTGTAAACATCCATATTGGATAGGGCATTTGAACTGGCGGACAATAGGTAGAATCTTGATTTCCATCTGGCTAAACGATGGGACGGCGATATGTAACGCCCTGAAAGTTTGAAGTTAGATAGAACTTAGACTTTCGATTCTACGCAGTAACCAAGACCTCTGCATCATTGTCTAAATATTTTGGTATACGTGTAGGGCTCTTTGTGTTGTGGTTTGAGTACATGTCCATTATGATATAATTTGATTTGTTTAATTGGCATATAAATCTGAAATATTTGCTCTATATGTTCAATTGAATTTAGTTTAGTCATTTGAATTTTTTGGTCATCATAATTAACTATTTCTCTGGAATCATATGAATCTGTCTTAATCTTATAATCCATGATATGAATCTGATCTGATAAGTTACTATGCCAGGTTATTTGTTATGTCATATGTAATAAGCTCAGTTTGATATAAGACATGTTCAGTTCAATATATGATAAATTTTGTTCATGACTAGTAGAATTTAATATGTCTGATATGAGTTCAATCGTGCTATATATACTATATGTTAGTTGATCCATTCATGTTAATAGAAAACACATTTGATTTGATAAGCTTATATTTGACTATATTTTATATCATGTTCTTATTTGAGCTATATGTAGAATTGTATAAAATCATATTTAGTATAATTATATAATATAATTTGTAAAACTTACTATATGTTAAGTCATGTGGATAATTTAAAGCCTATTAAGTAGTTGTACTCATAAATCCTATTAATATTTTCAGAGTCTGAAAAAGAGAATTTAAAATTTGAGGAGACTTCTGATTGAAACATTTGACATTTTCAAGAGATTATCTAGATTTAAATTTACTATTTTCTTAGATTTGATACAATAAGGATAATGAGAGATTGATGTATTTTTCTTTATTTGATAAGATTGAGAATTTATATACGAATTGATGAATATTGTAATTTTTGAACTTTCATATTAACTATATTTAGATATTTTAGATTAATTGATAGTTATATCATTTATTTAAATCATCTTGTGGTTGTTTAGCCCTCATATATGTTTGTTATAATGGGATTTATTATGAGATTATGCAATCAGAGTCTGAGTTTAAAAAAATGACTCGGATCCAAGGCATAACACATAGATTGAATCAAACTTGGTTGCAATGTTGCCTCTCGTAGGTTGCTCCTCGACTGGGTCTGAGTCCACTACTTTCCAAGTCTTCAGATGATGGGATACAATTTGAAAATAAGATAAATGTAGGGACCAAAGACTACTTTTGTGCTGGGTCGCTGTTGTAACACCTCTAAGCTCTATGTCTCATCATATCCGACTTTCTTTGGAATTTGGAGACAGTACAAGTATGGAACAGTGAACATGATGGGAATGAGAGCATGAGAGTCTACAAGGCAATAAATAATTAAAGACATCCATCGCACAAGTCCAAATAACAATAAGCCAAACACAATTTACTAAAAATAATATGATAATAACAACAGTCTTTGAATAATATGAACCAAATTTTTACTTGCTTAGGATCTCCCATATTACATCAAAGACTCAATAATCATACTATATCAATCTACTAAAATAAAATGACTCAAATTATCATAACTAGTCCGTGATCTCAGCAAACTCTGAGAAATACCTTAGCCTTATGATTATAGTCAAAATCCAACTCTTTGGCCATCTCTCCTGAAAATTTGATTAGCAAACTTAATGAGTATAAAACCCAGTAAGCATCCTATCCATCACAGGTTAAACATATAATAATTAAAATTCATATGGTAACTAAATCATGTCATAAATAATTCACAATACTACATATAAGTCAAATAAAAGAATGATACAAAACTAGGTCTTACATATATCGTACAAAATCACACGTGTTTTCTAATCAGTTAGAACAAACATAATAGTACATATATCTTATCATATATATCAATTTTTTCTTAAATTGTTTGAAAACAAACTACTAACCATAAACATATCACATAAAGCCTCCAACATATAGGGAGGCTCCTCCAACATATAGAGAAGCTCATGTCATATAGTATATGGCTTATACTTATAAATAGTAGCATATAATCAAGCTAAATGCTTTAAAATTCATATATAAGAGAATTCTACATGATAAAAACAAATTTATAATATTTTAAAATATATTCAAATAATTCACATATGTGTCAAGTTATCACAGTTTCATATATTAGTTGGACAAGCATCCTGACTACAACATAAGAGGACACATATACACATATACCGGGTACTTAGATAATAATACTGAGTTTATCGGATATCACAAGTTACTTTTATAGATTTTACCCATTGCTTACGGATTCACATAATACCCTATCTAACAAAGACGTTGATTTTAGAATTAGGCTACATAATCCCCTTAAGATAGTTATGTCCATATCACACATTTTTCAACTTAATAGCACATGAATTACAGTAGTTAAGATTCATTAGATTGCATAAAATTTAGATATCCACATAGCTAATAGTACAGTTTTGCTAAAAGTAATAATATTTAAATGAAAAGAGATATATTTAAAGCACAACATATTATTACTAATTTTTTTATGTAAAACAGGTTTCAACAAGTCAAAGATGATATTTGAAGTATTCTAAATTTTTTAAATTTTTTTATAAATATTTTATAAATATTTTTTAAAATTTTCTAACATAAAATCTTATTTAAAACTAAAATACACTATTTACTAAAATAAATATCAAATAGATTCAAAAATTAGCAAAACTTGGTGAAGATGATAAAAAAAATCATATTTACTATGTCTTCAACATTTCACAATTTTTTAAATCCATTTGACCTAAATTTTAACTCAAAGTTCAGATCCGATTTAAGTTACATAGTGTACGGTGCGATAGGTCTAAATTTAATATCAAAATAAATTTTAAATAATTTTTTAAATTTATCAAAATATAATACATAAACTTGACATGTAGGTTATTATTGTTCAAAAATTCAAAGCATTTTGACAAGAAACGAAGGAGAACCAAGTATCTGAACTTGAGATAAGAAATCTGGGAGCACCCAGACTAATAGCAAATAGAAGCATGTAGAACAACCACAAAATTCAATTTTTTTTAAAATTCTTGGTGTTCCACTTCAAAAAAAAAAAAGATTGCACATGAAAATGCAATCTCACACAAGACTAAGCTTTGAAATTTTCAAAATAATCACATTTTTTTTATAGATATAAAATATCTATGTGGGAGGATAATCATTACCTACCTCTTGCGCTAGCATACCAAAATCCAAAATCCTTCAAAAGATCTCGACTCCGAGCAAGTAGCATACTTCCTAGCCTTCTTCATGAAGAACTTAAGCAAAAACTCATGTTTCTCAAAGTAGTGTGCCCCTTAAGGTTAACCACGCCCCCAAGCATCTATAAATACTCTTAATCTCAAGTTTCAACTTTGGTTGGTCTCCACAGACCTCCTTTGGGAGGGACTTAATCTTGCTTTCCAAGAAACAATGGAAATCTTACTTGAAATCGGACTCTTTTCACGTATCCCCTCTTATTATACTTGTTAATTCGATTTTCAGACTTAATAAACGGCAGAATTATTTAAAATGATCTTCTACAAAGTTTTAAATCTTCAAATCTTCTTTCCAACGATACTAACTATGCTCAAATATAAGTTTTTTACTAAAAGTTATGGCTAATTTACTGAACTACTATCCTAGTACTCGAACCCAAAAATCCTACTAACTTAAAGGACCAACTCATTTACACTCTTTAATATTATTACTATCTATTTATTAATTAAAAATCTACCGAATATTATAGCTGTAGCGTGGGTGCAGCCATGGGAGGGGAGGCAACATATTGGTGGTTGGGAAGGAGCAAAGGTGCAGCGATGGGGCGCAAGTTTGAGCGGCAGCAAAGGTGCAATAGTTTTGAACAATTTTGAGGGCAGATAAAGAACACTTCTGCACAGATTTGAGAGGCTGCCACCTGTAATTTATGGACAGGTCAGCTGTGCTACACTGGTTGGTGTGTCAAGTGGTTGTGAGGAGATGTCATGAAAGAGATGAGGAGGGGGGTTTCGAATCGTTGGGTGGTGTGGGGGAAATAGATGGAGGAGAGAAGAGGAAGGTTGAAGGTTGCAGATGGAAATGACGGGGGAGAGAAGGTGAGAAGTCCACCGCGGAAAGGTTGGTGAGAATAATATGAGCCTTTGGATTTATTAGGATCTAAGGCCTCATATTAGGTGGCAAAGTGTTCTGCTGCCATGGAGAACCCACCTCTCTATCTCTCTCTCTCTCTATATATATGTTCTTATTTTTATTTTAACATTAATTCAATAGGTTGAAATGTTGTTTCATGTTGAATAAGAAATTGTATTCTTTAATAACTAAATTTGCTTTGGATCAGAGGTGAATAGACATTAAGATAAATGTGAAACTTGCCATAATATCTCTTATTCTTGTGGATAAAAATTAGCATCTGCGTCCACACATTTTGCTAGAATCTGAATTGTAACTTTTGTTTCAATTCATATAGAACTTGGATCCTATTCTGTTACTGAGTTTAAATCTCTTAGAATTTGGATCCTTTTCCACCTTTTATTTTAGGCTTACTCCATTACCAAATTATATGTTATAACTCCCAAAATTAGAAAGAGGTCAAAATCCAAGCAAATTAGTGGGCTTGCCTAAGATTGTGACATGTTAGGTTTTAATAAGGTTAGAGGTTTTGCCAGCGGTTTTAGCAATTCTGTGACACCAAGTTAACACAATGGATATCATGAGCATGAATAAGTTGCATCACTAGCTTTTAATGATTGCCACATATTGACACATATCTACTAATTTATATTGGGTGACTAACCAAAATCAATTCTACGACACCAAGTTAACTTTAAGGTTTGAATTGACCTAAGAGTAATATTTGCTGGTGAGTCATCTTGTAATGTAAGATGTCATTGGTCCACCTAAACAGGAGTCACATGGGTAGGACAACTTTTTCTATAAGTGAGTCAAATAAATATTAAATGCAAGTATAGATTTTGGGTGTGACAAATGTACATACTCATGACAGATATTCCGTGGACATGAGAAATACTACTTGTCACGCCTAAGGAATATTTATCACACTTGAAAAATATTTGTCACGTTTGTAAACCTGAACACACGTGTAGAGATGACAAATAGTTTATACGTCCACGAAGTAGTCTGTAAAATATTTGTGATGCCAAAAAAATCTATACACATGCAGAGATGACAAATATTTTCTAAGCGTGACAAATACTTCACGAGCGAAATAGGTATTTGTCACAGTCACTAAATATTTATCAGGTCCACATGTACTTTTCATGTCCAAAAATTTGAACTCACATTTAATGTTTTTCTGGTCCACCTGTGAAATTTTTTTTGTCTAGCCTATGTGACTCCCTACTTAATTGGACCAATAACACCTTGCATTATAAGATGACTCAACTTGCTGCACTGACTCGCAGTGTAGTAAGCATTACTCTTAGCCTAAATCAAGTCAGTTTACTGTCCAGTGACTAATTTGACTAGCTATTAGGTAGGGGCTTGCGGGTCTATTTAAATGCTCATGGCCCCTCTTAAGGAACTATTGAGCCCTCCTTTCCCTCACTCTTCGTTCTAACCTTCTCTTCCTCACTCTTTTCTCTTGGTATCCAATTTCCATCTATCATGATTGACTACTGTAGTGGTCGGAAACTGGTCGGATCACGACGATCGTCCGATCGAAGCTCTCGACTACTTAATAGAATTTGTAATTAGATAGAAACGCTCAGAATAGAACCTGCAAGAGGGAGAAGCGGCTTAAAGGGAGGCCCCAGTCTGTTAGAGAGTAAAACCCTCTGATGCCTAAGTTAAGTCCTAGAAGATGAGATCTTGCAGGAGTTTTTTAGACTCAGTATTGCGTACCTGTGACCGATGAGATCTATTTAAATGCCCATGGCCCCTCTTAAGGAACTAATGAGCCCTCCTTTCCCTCACTCTTCGTTCTAACCTTCTCTTCCTCACTCTTTTCTCTTGGTATCCAATTTCCATCTATCATGAATGACTACTGTAGTGGTCAGAAATTGGTCGGATCATGACGACCGTCCGATCGAAGCTCTCGACTACTCGATAGAATTTGTAATTGAATAGAAATGCTCAGAATAAAACCTGCAAGAGGGAGAAGAGGCTTAAAAGGAGGCCCCAGTCTGTTGGAGAGTAAAACCCTCTGATGCCTAAATCTTAGAAGATGAGATCTTGCAGGAGTTTTTTAAACTCAATATTGCGTACCTGTGACCGAAGAAGGTCTGGAGTTATATAGTCCCTTGCCTTAGAGTTGTCCTAGGGATAGTTATCTCTGGAGAGGCAATCAGCCCATGATTCACTCCTTTTGATTGAAGGAATCGTGGGATACTGTGTAAAGAGAGATTTGCTCACGGTTGAGGGGAGCAGATCGTGTAGATCTGCCGTAACTGGCAGTTGTGCCGTTACGTGCAAGACCTGCCTAATAGCGGGGAAGAGTTATGGGTCGCCTCCGGATGGGGGGACCTTCATCATCTCGGGAGGTCTAGAGGAAGTGGCCTTCCGAGTCCAGACTCCTGATCTTCACGTGATTGGATTGCATATCTCCAAGAGCTGAGAGCGTCAACATCCTCAAGTCTCGGTTGCCATAACCGAGACTCTGGGAGTCTTGGGGGTGGCCAACTGGTACTTTCGGGACATGGGTCCGTACTTCGGATTTTTGCCTTCAACCCGCCAATTGGGTTACCTAGACGGCCCACGTGGCACCCTCGTGACGGTGCATGCTGATTGCGGACTCCTGGGCCTATCGGCCAAATGGACCTAGTTGGGTCGAATCCCAATCGCCCCTCATCAACTTCAATCCCATGTTAAATTGTTTGATCCAGTCGACATCATTTGCCTTTTTCAAGTATAATTACATGCACATAATGTATAATAGAATCCGATTTAAGGTGCCATAATACCATATTTTGTTATTTTATAATATTATAATTTTATACATTGTGTCGAACAAATAACCAAGGAATTCATTTTGTGTGGCGAGAGCTTTGTTAGTGGCGGGAATATGTGGAGATATTATCCCATGCCGAAGTTTGCCACATAGTGTTTATGTACAATTCTTATCTATAATGCGGCAAAGGTTCAATACTAGCCAAATAGCTTGACCTTTATTAGACACCACATACCTATAACTTCAATTTTTACTCTAACTTTGACTTTGACTGTACTTCTAAGTGAGATTATCAAGATATGTAGAGCATTCTATCTTGAGTTAAGAAAATCCTTTAATACTATGCATACGCTATCATTTGAATATACGCTTAGATGCATACAATTATGTTTAACCCATTCAAAAAAAAGTTTAAAGAATTACATATATAGAGTTAGATGGTGTTTTTTCATTTGATAGTGATGATAATGACTGAATCACTATCTTTTAATGCATTTCACAATAATGAACGTGTAACGGTTAGAAATTGGTCAGGTGACGATGACCGTCCGATCAAATCTTCTGACTATTAGCATCATGGTGGTCATTGTCCTTGGAGAGTTAATTGGCTCACGATCCACGCCTCTTGATCGAGGGATCTGGGGTATTAGGCTAAATGAAGGAATCTCCTATCGTGATCGAGGGAGCAAATCGTGAGGACCTATTTTAAGTGGACAATTATAGCGTTAGTCCGCAAAACCCGTCTAATGTCTAGAAGGGAGTTATGGACCGATCTCGGGAGGGCCTTCAATCTCTCGGGCAGTCGGGAGGAGGCGGCCTCGAAGTCCAGGCCCCTTGCCTCCCCTTAGACGAGTCTCGGACCTTAGTTTACTGAGAAAGTAGGCTCATCTTGATATTCGATAGACGTGACCGAGACCCTGCTAGTCTCGGAGTTTATCGACTGATGTGTCGATCTTCTAAACTTGACGTTCTTGAGACTTAGAGTCCATGCATTCTAGATCTCAACATTTGACTTGTCAGTTGGGGTATCGAGAGCGCTTGCGTGGTGTCCTTGCGTAAGTAATTGCGTACTGCGGGCCCTTAGGCCTTTGGTGGGCTGGACCCAATCACCCTTCATCCGAACAAATTGTATTATTATTTGGAATATTTTAAGACTAACATTGCTATTCTTCACGTTTTCAAATCTTTTAATGAGAAAAAAAACCTGAGTCTTGTCAACTTGTCTGAGCCCTGGTCAGGGATACAGTCGAGATTGATTTTGGCTTAACCGATCTAAGACATCGTGTTATGCAATAGGAGGTTTTAACATTTTAAAGACATGTTCATAGAATATATCGAAAAAATTATTATTATTATTTTATTACTTTTAAAAAATATTTGTTGTAATGTCTTTTGAGTAGTACAGTACAACTGTCATCTGATTTTGTACGGCCGCAGTCGATTGGACCCAACTGAATTTTGAGAAAAATCTAAAAGACATTACAACAAACATTTCTCATTAGACCAAATTGAAGATTTGTTTAGGTCACACCAGATGCATCCAATCCGACCATACAGTGCAATGTCGGATTGGATGATCCAAAAAATCTGTAAAATCAAAAATTGTTATTAGGCTCGACTGTTTAAAGGCATTTTTAGATTTGATTTTTCAGACTTCTTTGGATCGTCCGTTCAGGCATTGTGCGGTACAGACTTACCTTACCGATCTAAAATAAATTTTAGAAAATAAATTTAACTTGATATAATATCCAACATTATAGCATCGGAGACATTGCAGCAAGTACTCTCCGTATGATTTTTCACAAAAATTGATGCCCATTTGAGGCCCGTCTAATTCCAGGCCCATCAGGGGGTCTCACAGCGTCTCTCTTTCTCTCGCTTGCTCGCTCGCGCTCAACAGTCGCATGCTCCAGAGCAGAACACTCCCTCGCCCATTCCGCCGCAACCACTTCTCGACCCTCCCCACCGCCCTCCAATGGCGGAACCGCATTCACCGAAGCCGCCTCGTCGCCCTCGTCGCCGCCACCCTGCTCCAGCGCAAGCCTTGGGCGTCCCTCCTCCTCTACCGCAAGCCCGCCCTCCTCGCCGCCTTCTCCGCCAACCCCACCCTCCTCTCCCAGATCCTCGCCCGGGCCGCCTCCCACCCCCTCATCGCCCTCGACTTCTTCCGGTGGTCAGAGTCCGCCCTGGGGCTCCGCCCCGACCTCCGCACTCGCTGCAGGATGGCGCAGATCCTGGTCGACTACGGCCACCCGGCGCCCGCCAGGGCCCTCCTGGCGCCGGCCCTCCGGTCCCTCCCGGCGCCGGCGTTCCTCGACGAGGCGGCCCGCGTCTGCCGCGGCGAGGAGTCCCGCTTGGCCTTGCTCGGTCTCCTTCTGGAGGAGTACGCGGTTTCGGGGAGCATCCTGGATGGCCTGGAGGCGTTCCGGAGGATTAGGCTTTCTGGGTGCCCGCCGTGCTCCCGGGGCTGCGATGTGTTTCTGGAGAGGTTGATCTCGTCGGGGGAGATCCGGGTCGCGTGGTGCTTCTTTGCCACGGTGGTGCGGGCGGGCGTTGTGGCGGATTCCCGCACGTGGGTGCTTCTGGCTCGGCTTCTCTGCAAGGAAGGGAAGCTCGACAGGGCTTTGAGGCTTGTGGAATCGGGCGTCTCTTATGAAAAGATCTGTTCTTTGGTTGTAGATTGTTACTGTAGGAATGGGAATTTTGTTGCTGCGATTAGTCTTCTGAGGAGTATGCACGAGAACGATTTGAGACCTGGCTTTGCTGTTTATAGCTCCATTCTTGACGGGGCTTGTCGATACATGGATGGTGGTGTGATTGGTTCTTGTCTCAGGGATATGTTCACGAGGGGTTTGATGCCAACTGTTCCATTCCTCGATTATGATTTGGCGATCCAGCGGCTGTGTGCGGTGGAGAAGACCTATGCAGCAGAAATGTTCCTCGAGAGGGCTTGGCGTGCAAATTTTAACCTTGGTAATGGGACGTATGCATGCTTACTGAGGGCACTTTCTAAGGCAGGAAGAGTGGAGGAAGCTATGAGAATGTATCGAGTTATGTTGGAGCACGGTGTTACAGTGAATCCTAGATGCTTGGATGTGTTTCTGAAGGCAGTTTGTGAGGGAGAACCTTCAGTGGATGCCAGCCAAGTGCTAAAAGATGTGATTGGAAAGGGTTTTGTTCCTAGCAGTTTGGATATCTCAGAATACATAGCTAGTCAGTGCTGTAAAGGCTTGTGGGAAGAAGCAGATAATCTTCTGAATTTGGTTTTGGAAAAGGGTATTATGCCTGCTGCAAATTGCTGTGCTTCTTTGGTGCAACATTACTGTGCATGTAAACATGTTGATTCGGCAATTGCTTTGCTTATCAAACTGAAGAAACTAGGAGGAGGTTTAGATGTAACATCTTACAACAGGCTTCTTGATGCACTGACCACAGAGGGGAGATTGGTTGAAGCAGTTCAAGTATTTGATTACATGAGGGAACACAAAGTAAGGGACAGCACAAGTTTTGTTATTATGATAACTGCATTATGTCTGGAAAAGGAGCTGAGGAAAGCTATGAACCTTCATGATGAAATGCTGAAAGTTGGGCTTAAGCCTGAAGAAGACACTTACAGACGTTTGATATCTTGTTTTGCATAGATGATCCCTTATTGCTTCTCTATTAGGAGAAGTACAGTGGCAAATTTTTCTAGCATTTCCCTTAAGGTCCATAGTGAATGTTTTGCATAAGAATGCCTTTGGCTGCACTGGAGATATTGTAAATCATGCCCTTCATTGTTAGTTTTCTGAAGCCCCCTTGCTTTGTTCGAAGATAACTGGAATTAAGAGGTGGAAGTCACGTAAGATTAGAACACTTATATTTGGCTACATGTGGGACCAAATTGTGGAATTTATAAGCTTTAAAGTATGAAATTCCCTATCTTAGAGGGAAATGAGGAGGCCTACGACTCCTAGCGATGAAATCCATGACCCCCCAAGTAAATATCAATGAGCTTATGACATTTTGGATTTGCAAGCTTAATGATTTTGTTGTTCAGATCTGACTATGTTGGTTTTCTTATCTAGGTTTTGTTTTTTTCTCTAGGTTTCCTCC
The DNA here is from genome assembly GCA_030544215.1 of Zantedeschia hybrid cultivar. NCBI lineage: Eukaryota > Viridiplantae > Streptophyta > Magnoliopsida > Alismatales > Araceae > Zantedeschia > Zantedeschia hybrid cultivar. Next base: position 53,332,909 of record JARZZO010000009.1, read on the forward strand.
TTGCAATATGTGTCAGCAATGATTGGCATTAGATGGAGACGTTGATCATGCAAAGTCCTTTATCTATAGAGTTTGTTTCTGCTGATTGTGTTAGCAAAGAATTGTTGGTTGATGCAACACAGTTACTTTGCCATAGTGATTGTAAGCATTGTCATTAAGGCTTGTGATATTTATATGATCTTGTTCTACCATCCCTTGTTGAATTCTTCGACTGAGTGCTGGTTCTCAGCATGGATTAAGTGTTTATTTGTTTCAAGTTGTTAAATCTGTTCCAACCATGTGAAAAAAAAAAGATAAGGCTGATGCAGAGATGGATGTGATGATACTATAACACCATGAGGTACATGATTGTGCATCTGCAGAACACTGGTAGTGATGTTATTGGAATTACCGATAGTGCATTCCTGATTTAGTACTGATTACTGTGGAAATTAGAAGAAAGATTGTATATATTGGTTCATATTGTGTATGGACATGGAATCTAGCTGTCGTTTATTCTGATTCCAAGAGGACTGAAAGCAAGTGAGAGCCGTTGAGTTTTTTTCAGATGAAGGTACTATTTTGGAAGTGTTGGTGGAGAAAGCTCAAGTCCTGAAGCTTTATTTATCAAGTAATCAAGTTACAGAAGATTACATATGCTGCAGATTTTGGAAAGACCTTCGGTGTTGGAGCATAGGTTATTTGTGGCTTGCTAGTTGTTGCCATATATGAGGTAACATTTCCCATGTGAGATAGTGTTTCCTAGAATGGCTATTGCACTTTTAAGATGTCCTCGTGTCTAGTTCGTTGTTATGATGGAACACCGACCTTGTTGCATATAGGAAATGATCCTTTGCGTCAAAGATGAAGCATGACATTTGCATTGATCACCATACTAAGTTGAATTTGCCAAGTTTCAAATGTAAACCCAAGCACTGGTCTTCACATCTTTCATGTAATTGATGATCACATTGTTTCATGAAGGAATGTTGAAACAAAAATGGTTTTAATATTCCATATGTTTATCTCATGGCTGTGAGCATGGTGTGGACCATATCTTTTCTTTTCTAAATAGGGCCTTTATTAATGTATGCACATATAGGAGTTTCTTGATTACTGGATTTGTGAAAGTAAGTTGACCAGAACCAACATAGTCTAAGAAACTGTGTGATTGTTTTATGCTGTTGAAAGAAACCCTAGTTACAAGACTGAATGAGTTTTGGAGGTTTAAGTGAATTAATTTGATGATCATTCTCATTAGTGCTAAAATACAAAAAAAGCAGACGTACAATTGAATACCTTTCATGACAATGCTGTGACATTTAATCTATACTTCTACATGTTATTTACAGGATTGTCATCCTGGAAAGAAAAGGTAGGCTAGGGTTCGACTGTGTGCATGGTTGTTGACTTGGCTCGAAATTATGCTGGGATATCTAAAGGGAAGAATCCTAAAAGTTATGTACTTTTCTGGTTCTATGAAGTTGAAAAGATATGGACAATGGGAAAGAGTCTTGGTCTTGCATGTTCATTTGAGACCTACCGGTTGTCTCTTTGTAAGAAGTAATCTGGCATATTCAATTGAGACTTACCAGTTGTCTCTTCGTAAGAAGTAATAGCAGTGTTTCTTGTGTATGACGGGTACTTTATAAGCTATATGACTGATAGGAATTTCATTTCCGTAGTTGTTTTGAAGATTCTCCAGATGATGAGGAGGATTGTTGGTTTTGTGAGGAAACAAACGAAGGTCAGTGTGGATCTATCACTTGGTTGGTCTTTTATATTTGGCATCTATGAAGGGTTTTTCTCTTTTGGAGTGGAGGGGTTACTGAACATGCACTCCTTGACAGACTGAGGTATTCATATTTTCATTTGAGTTTGTAGCTATGTTTTCACTGAGGTGTCCTATGTGGTTGTCTTACTGACAGCTACATAAGAATATTTATACATCTGGACACCAAGTTTATCGAAGGGTTTTAACTCTTCCTTAAGAATTAGAAAAAACAGAGTTTGATGCCATTTCCTCATCAAGGTGGTCCAAACTTGAAAATTGTTGAGAAACCAGAATATTGTATACTTGTGAAAGAAGACGGGTGATATGAATGAAACAGTAACAATGAGATGTACGTTGGAAGACTTTCTAGACAAGTGTAAGAGAATGGAATGGAGAGGGAAGAGAGGAGGTATGATGGTTGAACAGGTAGACAAAGAATTACAAAGGCATTGGTAAAAATAAAATAGGTTTTGACTAACAAAGCAGAAACCAATTTTCTGTTCCATCCTGTGGCACAATTGCCATAATGCATTCTCATGAAGTGGAAACAGTGTGTATTTAAACTGGCATGGGTATGTGATAGTCACAGGTGGATAGAGTGTGCTCTGCCTTTCCAAGAGTTTACTCTTTGCTAGCCAGTGCTTGTTCTTGACATCTGAAAAAAAAAAGTAGAAACATTCAATGCTACTTCTAAAATTTCAAGTAATACCACCTGCCATCCAATGGACGACAAACTGCCTTTGTGATCCTAAATGTGCATCTGCATGCAGCCGTAGGAAAGTGCAGATTTGATGTTGTCAGTGTAAACAATCTATAACCTATATATTAGAAGTCACAGTTCTTTTTTTCTTTTTTCCCCGTTCGGGTTCATTTCACTGGTTCAACCTCACTTCCTGTCTCCTGAGTTGCATTACTCGTCAATACGTGAAAGGCATATCTCTCCACTTCCTTCCTCCCCAATTAATAGGCATCCCATCTAATCTTTTTTCTGTAACTGCGATGCATACTTCTCCACCTCTGTGACTTCTCTCCTCCCTAATTAATTGGCATTCCATCTAATCTTTAGTAATTGGAACATGTACTTCTGTGACTTTCCTCCTCCCCAATTAATTGGCTTCCATCTAATCTTTAGTAATTGCAAGGCATACCTTTCCAACTCCAACTCTGTGAGGCATACCTCTCTACCTCCTTCCTTCCCAATTAATTGGCATCCCATTCACTGATCTTACTAACTGATTTGACCGGAAAGGTTTAAGACTTCTTTTTACCACAACAATTTGTTGGCACATTATACATGAAATCAATGAATAACTAACAATATATATTTTTGTCAAAGAATTCAAAAGTTAGGTAGAAATATCTATATTTTTGTAATGTCCAATTTATACACAACTTATATACATGTCACACACATTTTTTGTATTATTCATAAAATTAATTAAAGTGTGAACAAATAAAAGATAAAATTAATTAAATTTATAAATATTTCTTTTAATATATATAAATTTAATCTAAACTTTTAATCGAACTAATCGATGTCGAGCAGCATGAAACACAAATGTCTTTTAAACTGAATATCTGTATTTGCTGAATTGCTAATTATGATCTCTCTACTTTGATAATGAGACTTTATAGTCTTGTTATCAATTAATTTTTAATATTAATAAAAAAAATTGAACTTTGAATGGAATTAATTTCAAAGTATTAATATTGATAAAGTTTTTGAACTTTGAATGGACCTCTATCTCCCTGTAAAATCTTAAAGAGATCGAATCTCTCTCCCTGTTAGCAATTCACCAGCATACTATACATGACCTTTGACAAATAATTTTAAAAAATAAATTTGCCAAAGAATTCAAAAGTTAAGCAAAAGTAACCGAGTTTTTGAAGGTGCCAATTTATACACAAATTGTACACGCATTATAAACATTTTTATACTTTTAAATAAATTAATTAAAATATTAGTAAATAAATGATAATAAATTATGTAAAAATATAAAGATATTAAGTTTAGTATATTTAAAAGTATTTTATACACTTACTCTGATTTTATGATCTGGACTAATCAAGGTTGAGCAGAATTAAATACGAGCATGTTTCAAACTGAATATCTACATTTGCTGAATTGGTAACTATGATCTCTCTTCTCTCCCCATCCCCCCTCACCCCCCCACAACCCCAACCCAACCCACTGATACGGAGATTTTGTAATCCTATTATTAATTATTTTTAAAGTATTAATGTTAATAAATTTTTTTTGAACCTTGGATGGACCTCTCCCTCCCTCTAAATCTTAAATGAACGTATTGGCAATTCACTGGAATATTATCATGAACTAGATGAATAATTGAAAATATATGGGCATGGCGAATTTGAAATAAGTCCTTGTATCTTATGTATGTTGATATTAGTCCATATAAACTTAATGTTATCTAATAATAAATCCTTTTGATTAATAATCACTTAAAGAAGCAAATATTCACGGAATATTCTTCAAACAAATGTTAAAATGGATAGAAATACTTAAAATGACTCTAAAAAAATCAAACATTGAGCTCCAATAAATAGAAACCGGTGACCTTAATGGGTCGAGTTTTTGGATTGTCTAATTGAAGATCGGATTGTCCAAACATGTGGGGTATGTTTGAGGTGAGCTAGAAATTTATTTTTTAAAAATTTGACTGCACTGGCAGCTTGTGTAGCACTAGCTGCCGGTATAACAAGTAAAACTCAAAATTTAAATAGGGGTATAAGTAACTTTTCTAGAGTTTGTTAAACTTAAACTCATGTTTAACTATGGTAGAGTTAAGAAAAATTTACGGAAGCAAATGGTGGGGATCAAAAGCTAAAAAGTTTAAGTTTATAGGGACTAACATCAAAATACACAAGATGTAGGGGCTTATTTTCGAATTTACTATGTTTATAGAGATCGATATCCAAAAAACCCAATATATGTACTTGTGCCAAAGAATTCAAAAGTTAGAAATAAATATCTATATTTTTTAAGGTCTCCAGTATATACACAAACTGTACATGTATTACACACATTTTTTTGTTTTCCATAAAATATTTAAAACATTAATAAGTAAAAGATAATAAAATTATTTTAAAAAAATAAATTTGTTAATATTAATATATTTAAAAATAGTTTATATGCTTACTGTGAATTTTTTATCCCAAGTAACCAATATTGAGCAGAATTAAAAACCAACATTTTTCAAACCGACTACTTGCATTTTTTGCATTGATAATTGTGATCTCTAGGTCCAGCCCAAACCTTCCGCTAGTCTGCACTGCCCCCTATGTTGGAATATGCTCCCTTGTTGCAGAGCTGTGCACCTGTGCTCCATGCATCTGGTGGTGCACCAGAGGGTGTTAGTGCACCACCCTTGTTTTAGGAGTTGGTTGATTATGTTTCATGAGCTGATCACATTGTTGGCTTCCTCACAACGATGTTGACCTCGTCCAACATCCCGTCCACCAATAGTACGCGTTTTGCATACTGCCCTTGCACACGCGCTAAGAACATTTGTGCACCCTTCTTTAAGCCCTTAAGCTGCCTCGATTTATGTGCCAGCTTTCGAGTGTTTCTGACTATGTGGCATGCTTCTTAAGGAGGGCACCCAACAGCGTGGATCTGGTTTGTTACATCAAATCAGGGCACTAAGTATTGTTTTCTGCCATGTCTTCTCAAATTTTTACCTTCAGCGTGACTTTGCCCAACAAAGAATGTGCCACAGTGGTTCTGAACGAAAGAGAGCATGGGAACTTTATTTCTCGCCCCATTGTTAATTCATTGCTGAAGAATAGGGATACTATTGTAGAAGGGAACGGGTTTTTGTAGAGCTATATTAGCGATGTATGGAGATTAATTCGACGAATCTTGTTACTTATTTCGATGGGGCATGGTTCACTATTGATTTTATGGTCCAAAATCCTATGCATCAGTCATGATTTGGTGAGTCTCCAAGCCAAAGTGAGACTAGTTCAGCCCTCTGACATGTGTAATGCATTGGTTACATTGGTGTGTTGATTCTGGATGATGAATTTTGGAAGGTAAACTTTCCCTTTTGGTGAACTGGCTGAAGAGCATACTTCATCTAGTGAGGATGTATAGTAGCTTGAGATTCTTCCATCCAATCCTTTCCCAGACTGATGAATGTCGGCTTGAGAGTGCAAGACCATGTCCCCGAGGTTCCTACTGGACTGTGCATGTGGTTACTGATGCCCTAGACTTGCGGTAGTTCCTTAACTACCAACGATTCCACGTTTCCTCATTGCGAGGGACGACTTTCTAGACTCAGTTTCTCTTATTTTGGTGTAGTTATCTTATTGGTCTACTGCATGTTCTGGTGCTTACTGCTATCTCTCATTGCTATTTGTTGATCTTATTGCACACATTAGCAATTTTATTAGGCTCCGATAGTTGTCCTACATCAACTGGGTTAGAAAAGATCCTCTCTCTAGTTGCCATATGTCCTAAAATTGCTTTTGGAGGTATGAGGTAACCCCTGCCTTCAATGGCTGACCAAGGTGACAAGATCTTGCCCTACCTTGACAATGAGGTAATGGGAACCAGTGACATAAATGCATGACCAATGCATGTACATAACCCTTCACATTCATCTCAACATTCGCACACCCAGCAGCAATGGTTTTATGTACAATAGTTTCCTGGTTACGTTTTTATTATCTATGGCTTTAGTTATAGAAGCTGATTTTGTATATAAGTAGAAATTTCATTGGGTTACATAGCCTAGTTCTATCTTACAAGATGCATGTAGAGATTTATCTAACCACATGTAATGGTAACCAAATGCGTGAGAACCTAAAAGCCGAAGAGATTCAGCCCAGAATAACCCTAAAGAGCCCGACCCAACAAGGGCCGTCCCACTATTGTGCTGCAAGGCGCAAGTGGCTAGCGGAGAAAGATAGTGCTAGTGTTATATCCTGTATTTTTACAATTCATTAATGAATTCAATTAATTTAAGTTAGACCTATTAATTAATTATGAGAGTCTATTAGTGAGTTTAAGTAAATTGATTTAGTTTAATTAACCTAATTATGAAAGCCCATTAGTCTAATTATACTATTAAGGATATCTCACTAATTTAGTTAAAATTCTAGATTTGATGCATTAGACAACATCATAGTAAAATAATGATAACTTTTTGTAAAAACATTAAATTAAGGTAAAGAGCATGAAAAGATCTATAACTTTGTAGAAGACCATTTTTACTAATTCAGATGCTCTAGAGGTCAAAAATATCGATGATCAGTTTTAGAAAGGGCTGCCCATAAAAAACAAATCATAATCAGACTAGGATTTGACTTAGGAAACAAAAGATGATATAACTAAAGTTAATAACGACCTAGAAAGTTATGTATGATATCTTTGAGTTGGATTAGAAGTAGAACATAATAAATTTGAGTATGATGAAGATTTCAATTAGTAAGTAGAAAGTCATAATTAGAATTATACTTGAATTAGGATTATGTATACAAATTTACATCACACGGTCTTGGTGTTTTGAGTATAACATCGTGTATAAAATTTCAAATTAAATAAGACAATTCTCATTATAAATATAACTCAAAATTTTAGAAGTTTTATGAAGACTACATTTAAAGTAAGTCATTTACTAGTCGGAATCAGGATATGTTTGAACGGGAAAGAAATCTGTTAGATTTTTAGATTTGGAGTACTCAGGACAATAGGTTAGAAATATAGGTATAATCTTTTGTACAAATATCCAAAACTAGTGATATTGGAAAGATAATAAAAAGTTATAAAACTTTGTAGAAGAAATTTTTTTCTTAATTCAAACGTTTAAGCAGTGAAATTTAAAGATTTTCAGAAAAGAAAATTGTAGGTGGCCTCTCTCCACTAACTTCGATTAGTGTTAATTACGTCGAGCAACTGCTCGACAACTCTTGATTAACCGTCTGTTCATATCCTTGTAACATACCACGTTGCTACTGCTCGACAACTCTTGATTAACCGTCTGTTCATATCCTTGTAACATACCACGTTGCTACTACACGTGACACATGTATATGAAGATATGTTTTAGGTCAAGTCCTTGGCCTCACCTAAGTTTAGGATAGGTTTATGATGGGTTGGGAGACTTTTAAAAGGTTTTAGATTGATTCTGAGTTATTTGGATTGATTCCAAGTATTGTAGTCCCATAAGGGTATTTTCATAATTGTGCCAAGTTGGAGGGCGTAGGGGTATTATGGTCACTTTGATGTGTGAGATGAATTTTAAGGACTTGATGAGGTTTCAAGACCTTAGGAGGGGTTTTAGAGTTGTATTAAGTGTATTTGGATTGTATGGGTATTTTTGTAATTTAGATTGAAGTGGGTTTTATGGATATTCATCATATTTTAAGTTATTTAACATTTTTTTATGATTTTTCTAGATTTTTTTAATGATTTTTAATATCTTAAGGGTATTTTAGTAATTTTGCTCATTTTTAGGGTTTTGAGGGCATTTAGGGTATGTTGGGTGGTTTTTACATTTTTTAAGATTTTTCTATAATTTTTATCATGAGAAGGTTATTTTGGTCATTTTAAAGTTCTAAGAGGGTTTGAGTCATGTTGGGAGCTTTTTACATTTTCTCTGTATTTTCTTTCTGATTTTTACTGATTTTTATCAGTTTTTACAGATTTATTAATTATTTATTAATTATCTATGGGTGGTGGACATTTTAGTCATTTTACACTTAGGTGTGTTATTTAGTATGTATATGGTTCATTACATCTTAAACATTGACTTTGACTTAGCCATGTGTAGGGGTGAGACCAACGGTGCTTAGGTGTTTTTTAAGTTTTAAGTATGTGTTTTATTATTTAAGTATAAGTTTAGTCATATAAGTGTAAATGTTATTTATATATAAGTTCAATCATATGCATGCAACATACATACGCACAAGTATTTGGCACAATAGACACATTAATATTTTATAGAAATTTCGACAGAATTTTGTCTTATGAAAGACGATTTTACAACAAAAATTCAGCAGAGCTTCCCCTAAGAGAACCTTAAGGAAAAAAACTAAAAAATGAAGCCTCCTCCTGCATGCTTGAACTTGTGCAAAGCACGCAGTTCGTCGTCCTCAAACTGGCAGCATGTCCCCTTAGGATTTTTAGCCCTCAGTTGGCATGTCCCTTCACCTTCTATATGGGGGTATTTATAGGGCCTTGAAGGCCAATGGTGGGGGGTGTCACTGGGAAAATTTAGGAGAGTGAGAGAGAGCCAATAGAGAGATGTGAGAGGGTGGGGGGGTGTTCCTGTGGGTACCCCCACCAGTTGAGAAACCGGTGGTGGGTGCCACCGGTTATGAAAATCGTGAAAATCGGTGGCCAACTCCCCTTTTCCTCTTTTTTTTCTTCTTCTCCCTCTTTTTTGCTTAATAAATGAGGAGAACCTCATTTATCACCTTTTCTTTTAAGTTTGTGGGAAGGTTCCCAATAATGGAGGCCAATGATTGGCCATTAAAATCTTCTTCAGTGGAGAATCCACTAACATGGGGAGCCCATATGGGCATTAACCCCCTTAAATAAAGGCTATAAAAGGTCATTAAACTCTACTCTCGCCCCGCTTTTTTCTATATTAAATAGAAAGAGGATCCCCCATTGGTTGGGGGGTTTTCTCTTTATTTAATGGGATTAAGACCCCCACTGGTGGGAGATTCCATGGGAACCGGTGGGGGTCTAGCCTCCCTCTTTCTTCCTTTCTTTATTGACCCACATCCCTCTATTTTTCCCATACTTAATAAAGGAGGACGACCCCCCCACCGATTGGGCCCGAATGTCTAAACCTTTTGACAAGATGGTGAAAGAAAGAGTGTTCAAGAAAGGCGACCTGGTCATGGTCAAACAAAAAGATGTAATGACATCTCATCCCAAGAACAAGTTCAAGCCTAACTGGATACAACTTTTCATAGTCAATAAAGTATATGAAGGAGACGCCTACAAATTTGTTGATGAAAAAAGGAATGTGACATTTCTTCTATTGAACGGGTACCATATGAAGTTATATTATGCTCCAGAACATGAACTTCATGAAAATTTACAGCTAAAGAAGTCATAAAAAAAAAGCTTAAAAATGAGGTGTCCTGACAAACTTAATTGGTTTTCTCATAAAAAACGAAGCTAGTTAAGGGTAAAAAGGTCTTGAACTCGACTGAGGTGAAAATCTGTAAGGGTGCCTTGGGTAAAAATAGGAAACCCTATTGTGTGGAAATCCGTAAGGATGTACAGGCAAAAGTAAGAAGGGGTTAGTCTTAGTGAAAACTCGTGAGGGCGCTAAGATTAGTTAAAAGAAAAAAACCCATTGGAGAAACGACTCACAAAGGCACTCCAATGAGGGAAGAATTCTCCTCACCTATCCTTGATGAGGGTTGAGTTTTCCCACATCCTTACCCAGAGAGGATGTCAGAGTCATCAATGACAAGAAAACCCTTAGCTCACTCCACAATTGGTGGGATGACATCCACCAAAGGGCTACGACCAAGATGATGACAACGACGTTCTCTCGACTCGGTAAAGAAGTGGGAAAATCCATTCTTCACCTTAGAATGGTTCAAAAAATTCCTCCATCCCAAAGTCGCTTGCCCCCCTAAGTAAAACCAAAGTCTTCCAAAATTTTCTAAAGTTTCCGGCCCGGGGAGCCATTGTATCCCAAAACTCAAAATTCCCAAAGCTTTCGGCCAGGAGAGCCATTATATCCCAACCCAAGATTCTCAAAGTTTCCGCTCCGGGGATCCATTGTGTCCCAAAACCTAAAATTTCCTAAAGGTTTTAGCCTGGGAAGCCATTGTATCCCAAAACCCAAAACCATCTGAAAGTTTTCAACCCGGAAAGCTATGGCGTCCCAAAGCCTTAGAAATCCAAAACATCTCGTCCCATTGGGATAATTCCTATCGATAAATTCAAAGTTCATGTCTATTTGGAGTCTTTACCCTTTTGAATACCCTAAAATCTATGGCTAGTGGGAGCCTTTACCCCCCTTGAAAATCCAAAATCTATGGCTACTTGGAACTTTCTTCCCCTTGAAAAACCCAAAAGTCCATTACGCTACCTGGAACTCTCACTTTTCGGAAAAAAAAGTCCCCAAATCCTCCATCTCACCGGAAAAAGTGCACAAAAAAAAAAATCTCGGCCTGAGGAGCTATTTTGTCCTAAAGCCTCGAAAATCTAGAATTCCTAGTCCCGTAGCAATCCTAAGTCCTACCACTTTGGCCCACAGAGATGCCATAATTCCCTACCGAACAAAATGGAAAACTCTATCCAAATATGGCCCACAGGGAAGCCATAATTCCCTATTGAAAAAAAAAGGAGCTTAAAATTGAGGTGCTCCGACGGACTTAACTGTTTCCTCCCAGAAAAAGGACAGTTCAGGTTTAAAGATCTCAAAATCTAAAATTCGAAAGGGTGCCTTTGGCAAAAATGGATAACCCCGTTGCATGAAAATCTAAAAAAGACGTGCATGCAAAAATAAAAAAGGGCTAATTCTGGTAAAAACCCGAAAGGGTGCTAGAGTTAGTTAAAAAAAATAAAAAAAGAGGGATGAGTAATTACACAACATTGGAATGATTTGAAATCAAGGTTCTACTAATAGATAAATGTGTTGCCCGAGATAGGCTCTCGGGGCAACCAAGTCACAGAAAGTGCGCTATTCGAGACAATCCCTTAGGATAGCCAGCTCACGAAAAAAATGGAGACAAAATCGTGAGAAGCTAAAATCAAAGTCAACTTCGGAAAGATGACGATATAATTATGACAAGAACCTGCCAAAGTTCAAGTCTCATGAAGAGACCTGATATCATGCTTATGAGTCAGGTTGTCCCGGAAGCTCTTAAATGCATTTGAGGAGCCAAAGGTGATGTTCGATACTCAACAAAGACATGCCTTATACCTTAGCCACGACGCAAAGGAGGAAAGAAGCAGGCTACATGCGAAAGGAAAGAAAGAATTGAGAACAATTTACTATCAAAACTTTGAAGGGCAAAGAAGCAAAATGAAGGCCTATAGATCATGGCAAAGGTACAAAGTCTGGCTCATTAAAGTCAAAGCTTCAGCCAATTAGGGCTACTTTCACCATGCACCCTAAAATGCCAAAAGAGGGTTATCCATACCTAAAGATCAGCTTATCACAGTCAAAGCTTCAGTCAATTAGGGTCAATTCCATAATGTGCCCTAAAATGCCAGAAGGGGGGTTGTTCATGCCCAAAGATTGGCTCCTTACGGTTAAAGCTTCGGCCAATTAGGGTTACTTTCACCATGTGCCCTAAAATGCCAGAAAAGGGATTGTTCATACTCAAAGTTCGATTTATTGAAGTCAAGGGTTTCGTGCAGTTAGGGCCACCTCTGAATATGCCCTAAAATGCCAAGAGAGGGTTGTTCATACCCAAAGATTGGCTCATTACAGTCAAAGCTTCGGCCAATTAGGGTTACTTTCATTGTGTGCCCTAAAATGTTAGAAAAAAGGCTGTTCATACTCAAAGTTCGATTTATTGAAGTCAAGGCTTCGGCCAGTTAGGGTCACTTCTGAATGTGCCCTAAAATGACAAGAGAGAGTTTTTTATACCCAAAGATCTGCTCATTACAGTTAAAGTTCCAACCAGTTAGGATCACTTCCACAGCGTGCCTTAAAACGTTAGAAGATGATTGTTCACACCCTAAGATTCTAGCCAGGGTTTGCCTAAAAAAGCTCAACATGGTTTGACGTGAAAATCACAAAGATCGGATTTTACCCCCAAAATCTCAAGGAGGTTTGGGTAGGTTGTGACATACTCAAGTCGTCCTAATACTGAAGTTGGGGTCTATCAGCCCTTAGTTAAATGCAAGATGATCACATGCGACGAAGCTAACTAGAGACTATGAAGTGGATGCACGGGACACATGCCTTCGCCCCTGCTTCCGACACATGTCCCGTGGGGACATTTCTTGAAATATTTTTTTAATGAAAAAAGTAGAAAATAAAAAGAAAAGAGGGGCATGTACATAATAAAAAAGTGTAAAAGAGAGGGCAAGAAGGAAAAAAGATAAAAATGAGGGGGAAAATGGAAGAAAAAAAAGGAAAGAGAGGGGGAGGAGCCACTGATGCCCCCCCTAGTAGGGCAGGGTGCCACTGGTGGGAGGTCCCCCCCCCCCCCCCCCTTTTTTTTTTCTCGCTTCTCTCTCCCCCTCTTCCCACTCTATTAATACCCCCCATGAGGGGCTGCTGCAGGAGGAGATTTTTGAAGGCGTGGAGGCTCTACCGACGAAGGGAAAACTCGTGTGAAGACTCCATCAAAGACTCCGAAGCCCCGAGATTCGCTGTGCATGGCATATATTGGAAATGATCTTTGGTTAACTTGTATCAATTGTAATCATATTAATTAATCAAATGGTTCATTCATATCAGTTAAATGGCCAAAATTTCAATTAATTAATTATGTGGTTCATTCCTATTAGTGAAATGGCCAATAAATTTGTGGTTCACTCTTATTAGTAGGGTGACCAAAGTTCTTTGCTTGGTTCATTCCTATTGATGGAATGGCCATTAAATTCTTGGTTCATTCCTATTGATGGAATGGCCATTAAATTCTTGGTTCATTCCTATTGATGGAATGACCAAAAAGTTTATGGTTCACTCTTATTGGTAGAGTGGCCAATAATCATTTTTTATGGTTCATTCCTATTGATGATTGGCGATGAAGTTTATGGTTCACTCTTATGGGTAGAGTGACCAAAAAATCATCTTAAGTGGTTTATTCCTATTGGTGGAATGACCAAAATTCATGTGGTTCACTCTTAACTAGAGTGATCAAATTTGTATTGATTCATTCCTATTGATGGAATGATCAAAATTGATGTCACTTGGTGGGTACACAAAGTGGACCTAAATAAAGCTTTGCACGTGGTTGATGTATGTCCAATTTTATTTGGTAATGCATGTCCAATTTCATTTATTTGATACATATTCGATTTCATTTGTTTAAATGGTGGATATGCTGACCAAGTTAAAATGTGTTTAACTTAAGATAAGTTGATTTTGGTCTATTCATATTAGTTGAATGGCCGATAAAGTTATTAGTTCTTTCATATTGGTTGGAGAACCATTAAGTTTTAAAAGAATATTCTTAGTTATGTGGTGGTCATTATACCTCATTAGCTAAGTCTTTTCCTTACAAGTTCATAAAAAAGAGCAAAATGAAAGAGAGAATGCTACCCAAATCCATCTAATTTTAATGGTTTTCTTAATAGTTTCTCAAGGATTTTTAAAGGGATATTTAAAGGACACTGTCAAATTCTCTAATGAACTCTAAGGGTTTTGCTGGAAAGCATATTCTCTTAGAACTTTTTGGCTGACGTGCCTTCATGCGAGTCTAAAGTCTTATAAATATCCTTTATGGTATCCTTTAAGATTTCTAAAGGGATTTTAAAAGATGGACACCGAACCCACAAAGCCTATGTAAATGTCCAAAATAAAACTTGTGTCTTTTATTCCTATGGTGCAATGTCTAGTTTTCTTATTGTGCATTTTATTTCAAGGGCATCAAAGGACGGTTAATCAAGGATTGCCAATAGGTGATTGGTGTAATTAACACTAATCGAAGTCAGTGGGAAGAGGTCAAATTCACAGATCTATTCGCTTGATCCAAAACCCTAGACTCCCTGAGGGCTCAAAGTCTACACTTAAAACAAAGAAAAATGACTCTTTTGAAAATTACAAATCTTTCAGGCCCATTTAAAAAAAAAGATTGATTTCAAAAAATGAAGTCTCACAGTGACCCAGAGGTATTTCACTTCCATAGTGGTTTAAAAGACCCTCCAGGCAGTAGGGAGGATTGCTGATTCTGTGGGGAAATAAACAAAGGTCAGTGTGGGTCTATCACTTCGTTGGTCTTCTATATTTTGTGTATATAAAAAGCTGTTTTTGGGAGTGGGGAGGAATTACTGTGCATGCACCCCCTTACAGACACAGGTATTCATATATTCATTGAGTTTATAGATTTGTTTGCACAGAGGTGCCATATGTGAGTGCTGTATACTAGAGCTGTGTAAAAATACTTGTACATCTTTACACTTCAATTTTACCAATGATACATGGTATAAAAAAGCTCTTACAATTATTTAATTCTTTCTTAAAAGTAAAAAAGAAAACCTCTAGAGTTTAATGCCATTTCCTCGTCAAGGTGTCCAAACTTGAAAATTGTCGAGAAACCTGAATATTGTATTGTTGGGAAAGAAGACATGGGATAGTATGAATCAAAAGAATAAAAGTGAGTTGTAAGTTCAAAGAGTTTCTAGAAAAATGTAAGAAAATGGAATAGAGAAGGAGGAGGGGAGGATGTTGGATGGTTGCACAGGTAGATGAAGAATTACAATGGCATTGGTAAAAATATGTTTTGACTAAACCCATGACACAATTGGCCATAACACCTGCCTCATGAAGTGGAAACAATGTGTTTAAATTGGCTTGGAGATGCAACAGTGACAGGTGGATACAGTGTGCTCTGCCATTCCCAATCCCAGGGTTTACCCTTGGCTGGCCAGTGTTTTTCTCTCAACATCTGAAAAAGCAGAAACACTCAATGATATTTTTAATTTTTCAAGTAATTCTACCTGCCATCCAAGGGACAATAAGCTGGACTAGTGGGGCCTTGACATCTTAAATGTGCATCGGCATGTAGCCTTGGGCAAGTGCAGATTTCGTGTCGTCGGTTTGTACATAGGTCAGTGAGGAGCAAACCCATGATCAAACCTGAATGATGCACCATGTAAGTTCCATGGCAGAAAATTATTCTTATGTTTTTCGCAGAATTTGGGTACAATTTTTTTCACTCTCTTGCTGTGCACACACCTGTTCTTCTTATTTTGGGCCTAAAACATTTATGAGCTAAACCTTTCATGTATTTCTTCCACTAATGTCTGCATGCGTCTTTTGCTGAAGTAGCTCTTCTAGATTTCTCATACTTGCTACTCATTGCCAGGACATGATCATTATGCAGGTTAGCCTAAAGAAAGTCCCCCTTTGAGAGGACCTGGAACACTGGTTAACCCTCACAAGGAATTTTGAGTAAATCCCACATGCACAGGAAGCTTGCATATGAGCATGAGATTGTGATACACCAATTGGCTCCCGCATATAGAGTGAAAGTGTTGTTTGGGGCAGACCCAAGTTCTCAGCACACGGACTGCAGTTGAAATCACTTACAAGATTCTTTGTGTGCTTAGGTACTTCAGCAAGCGTACTGTGGTAGATGTTAGGTATTATGAGTCTACCAAATGACTATGATGAAATAAATTGGTTAAATTAGATCATGAAGCATTTAGTCGCACCTGACAATGATGCAATTATTACAGCTCAGCTTCTGCATTTGTTTTCAGAACGTCTCAGATGGCGTTCCATTTGTGCCATCACTGTTAGACTAATCCCGACCGAGTAAGGCAGGATCTCTGAGCAGCAGCTAGCTGTGGAGAGAGTAAACTTGACCACAAAGAGAATCACAGTTAATGCTGTACAAAGTCTACAGTTAAGCTAGACTATTCCTTGTCGAAAACTCAAGAATTAACTTCAGTCTGAAACTGGACCAGAAGATACGTAAGAAATGGCCCATATATGTTTTCCTGTTTGCTGTTAGAGGCACATTAATCCTCATCTTTGTCAGGGCACACATGGTGGAACAGGGATTTTCCTGTTTGCTGTTAGAGGCACATAAATCCTCATCTTTGTCAGGGCATATCTGTGGAACAGGAGCCGCTGCATTTTTCCCTCTTGGCATGAGATCCTCTGCACAGCCAGTGATGCACCGTCGCTCACATGAGGTAAGAGCAAATTTGTTGTCTGCCAAGAGAAGATAGGGAGAATGGCAAGTTTGCCTTGGCCCATGTGAGTCTAGGGCATACTTCCCAGGACATAGAGGACCTCGTTTCTTCCCTCTCAAATAGTCCCAGCCAGTCTCAGGATGTCTATAAGATGTTTTCATCTGTGCACTTTCAAAAAAGTTGTTTTGTCAGTGAATTGTTATCTAAGGGATCAGATAGTGCATTTCACTGCAAGAACTCTGGTGACCTCTGACTTTCTTTGCAGGGATTGGGGAGACATGCCTCATTTAATAGAATTTTCTAGTGCTGACTTCTGGTTATTATGATTCTTTAGGTAGGAAAGGTTTTGATCATATCTGATACATTATTGAAGTGAAAACAGCCTCCAGAAAGTGAAGTTCTCGAACAGTTTCTGCATTTATAAATATTATTGGAAACTTAGTGTAGCTAAAAAGAGCTGCAAGTAATATTCTCTTTGTTTTTGTTGGAGCTGACTGCTGAGCTAATAAAAAGCAGTTGGTTTCTTTTGGAAAATATTGGGAAGTGCTGTTTCTGATTTTGGAGGTACACTTTCACATTAGTGGGACTGATACACTTGTACAAGAAGCTTCTGTGGCTGTGAGTTGGAATTTCAAGCCATAGTCCCTGTGGTAACTGGTAAGATCCTGCACAAAGTATAGTTGTCATCTATAGTTTAACAAACAAAACTACCTTTGAAGCAATTGCTACTTATAATGGTGAGCACTAAGGTGCAGTCTCATCTATCTGGGGTTTTTTATCAGTCTGCCGAAAAGCTGCCTTCTATATTTGATATCATGCTCACTCAACTAGATAAGTTATCAAATACAGACATGTGCCAGCAATCTTTGTTATGTTATCATGTTGCATTCCATTCTCCTAATTCACTTTATCTGTGACATGGAAATCTATTTAACACCACATGCCTTTTCTTAGCAGTGTTAAAGACGATTGGTTTCTGGTCCACCCAATGAAGAGCCCTTTCAGTTTCAGGGAGGTAAGACAGAAAATTGATTATTTATTTCATACGTCTTTTTTGACAGACGAAAAAAGGAGAGGAGAAAAAAAAGAGCAGAGCTGGCAATCCTAACCCATCAGACACTACTTCCAAGGTTTCAATATTGAAAGCACAATGATGATTGCAATTATCAGCAGTATGGTTATGGAGATCAGCATGCACTTTCTAGACTTCTTCTGCAGGTTCTTTGCAGTGTGCAGAGCTTCATTCCCTGACTGTACATACTCCACTGCATTCGTTACCTGTAAAGACAAAGTTCTCTGTAAGTGTAAACTGGTCTCTGCTGTCATCATGTGTTGTAAAAGGTTTTTCTTGTTTTTTGAATCTTCCGTGTGTTACAGATTTTGTAGAAAGCATAGTTATTGAAAAAAATCATACCATGCTCTTAAACATTGTATCAAGAAGATCTATTTCACAGATAATAAAAGCTAGCAATAATCGGATGCAATGAAGATAACTAATGAGTATTGCTAGACTTAATAGATGATATTAGGTACCCAAACCAAATTAGTTTTGCAAGAGAATTTTGTCCACTGTTCGTTTACTTGATAAGGGAGGGTAGAAATCCAGCTTGTTGCCACGGATCATCGTATCCTCTTGGTAGCTCATTGCCGTCTTCACGAGTTTCTATATTGAGTGAAAGTTCACTTATCAGATTTTTGGCACAGTGGAAACCTCATTCCAACTAGTTGTAATCAGTCCTGGAGGCATCATGTGTGAATCAATCCCTCGGTCATGATCTGCGGCCTGATTTTACGCCTTGTATGTTTGGCTGGCCACAAGCTAAAGATTGCTTGCAATATCTTATGTGCCATTGCTTTTGTCTCATAGAGAAAGTTGGCCAGCTTGGTATCGGAATCTGACCGAAGTTCTTGAAAAAACCAAACGGACTCGTGTTGATTCAGATCAAGTTGGCCAATAACCTTTGTAGCAGTCCAAGCATATCCACAAAATTAGGATACAATTCAGAAATCTGAAAAGTGTTTTGATTGGCCATCTAAAAGAAGTTAATCTCTAAAGCTGCTCCTGGAGTCTCCATGTATGGCAGCAATGAGTGTGGGTCCGGCGATGAGCGGTACCTATAGCGGTGAGCAGGAGGACAGTGCTTCCGGCAGCAAACAGAGAACTATCATGAGGAACAATGAGGTCTCTTGCGACCCATTGCAGGAGGAAAGAACGTATAGATATCAACAACTCAGGGACGAGAAAATGCAGAGCTACTGGCAGGAAGCGAGACAAGCACGGTGCTACAGATGTTTAGAAGTCAGTCATTGAGTTTCAGAGTGTCGTAATGGGTTAGTTTGCTGGAAATGTAACAGAATGGATCATTGAAGTTATTCTTGCACAGAGGTTCTCGTATACAATGATGGGAATCTAAGAGCAGCGCACCACTACATTACACATGATGGAGTGCGTCTACTGTCATCGAAGAGTCGTTCTGACTTCATTGTGACTCAAAAATTCAACAGAGCTAGTATGATGCATAGCTTATTATTATTCGGTCCATGGATATTTTGTTTAGCCCATTTGAGGCTTGTATAAGTCTTTTTCTATTTTTTAGACTTTTGTTGTGTGATCTTCACACTATTATTTTATGTTAAGGATATTTTGATCCAGAGTAAAGTTTAAGGAGTTAATAAGATTTGTTTTCTCTTTAAGTAGTCCTGTAACATTCTTTTTCAATTAGTGTATAAATTTTAGTACGAATTTGATTAATTTTTAGTACGACAGAGAAGAGGTCCTTGCAACGGAGTCAAATCTGTCCTGCGACGGGGCTAGATGTGATGTCCAAGCCACCGGTGTGACGCCGGAGGCCGTTATCTCGCCGCCGGTGTGACATTTGAGGCCTTTTTCACCACTTTGTTCGGCGTCTATTTGGTATTAGAGCGACAAAGGTGCACTCTTCAATTGCGTCACTTGAAATGAAAGTTTATTTTTCCAATTCAGTACTCTTCAAGTTGGGTAACGTCCTATCCTGAAGATTCGAGCAAGGTCACGAAGTGAATGGTTGACTCGACATTCATCTCAACAAATTCTGGTTCTTTGGACACTATCGCAATGCATCATCACTATCTCTACCCTTAAGATACGAGGTAAATCTTGATGCTTCCCTTGCCACATCAGCTGTAGTGGCCCCTCTGTTTCTGTGTGGGCCACCTGTATGAGATAGTCTATCATGGTTGTGACTAGTCTTCTTTACCGTAGGATTCTCTATTTATAGAGTCAATGGATAAGCAGGTTAAGTTGACCATCTTTACAAACAGAAACTTTGTCACTAGATCATGTGTTTTCGATCAAGTGTGTGCGAATTTTTTGATCATACATAGCAATACTCTACGCACTTTGATATAGTTATTAGTTCTAGATTTGTGATGTTGTTCTCACTTGTTGCAGTTACTATCGTAATACTCCGACATTACAAACTCGAGGACAAGTTTTTCTGAACTAGGAGAGAATGATGGGAATCTAAGATCAGTGCACCATTGCATTACACATGATAGAGTGCATCTACTATCGTCGAAGCGTCGTTCTGGTTTCATTGTGATTTAGAAACTCAACAGAGCTTGTCTGATACATAGTTTATTGTTAGATGAATCTGTAAATATTTTGTTTAGTCCATTTAAGACTTGTTTAGGTCTTTTTTTTTACTTTTCAGAAAATTTTTGTGCGATCTTCATATTATTATTTTTATGTTAGGGTGTTTTGGTCTAGAGTAAAATTTAGGGAGTTCTTATAGTTTGTTTTCTCTTAAATAGTTCTGTAGTACTTTTTTTTCAATTAGTAGATGAATTTTAGTGCGAATTTTTTATTAATTTCTGGTGTTCTCTATAATGAAGAAGACGTCCATGTGACGTAGTTGAATCTGTCCTGCTGCAGCAGGGCCGGGTGTGACATCCAAATAACCAGTGATGTCGATGACTGTTATCTTGCGGTCCGTGTGACGCCGGAGGCCTTTTCCTCCACCTTGTTCCGCATCACACAACAATGTCCGAGCATCTCCGAATTCTAGTAAATCTTTCGAGAGTAAAAGTCCCATTGTTGAACTTCCGTGGATTCACAGATTTTGTAACAACTTGGCAGCTTTTTAAGGGAGTCTATTAGGTTACTCTGCCTCAGGGTTTGTGAATCTCCAAAATGTTCAAGAAGTTTATCTCAAAGATGGTTGGAGGCAGGATCTTGGAAGTTTTCCAAGATTGATGACATGAAGTTCTTGCTATGGAATATTTCTACACAAGCATCAAGAAGTCTGTTGAATACTCTAAAGACTCGTGTTTTTGGCACTGAAGTCTATGGTCACCTTGGTGCGTGGAATCCGGTACCGAGCCAGCAACAAAGGGTCGAATGGTCTTGTGTAGATTAGTAGGCATTCAATATCCTGTTTGGGATGCGTAAGTTTCAAAGCTATTATAGCTCCATTCGGCGTGGTGAAGCAGACCAGTGATGACACAAGGAATTGGGGATTTCTAGGTTTTGCCAAAGTGCTAATAGAGTCAGATGATGCATCTTCCATTCCAGATCAAATAACATTGCGATGAGGTAACCATTCTTTATGGGTGCAAGTGATGATGAAACAACTTCCACCCAAAAGGTACATTGCAGATGCAGTGGACTTACAAATTAGTCGCAGCAGCTTACAAAGTTTGGAGGATAAACGGAGATAGGAATGTTTTAAGTTTGATTTGGTTTGGTTTGATTTGAAGATAAAGTTTAAAAACCAAATCAAATAGAGTCAAATTGAATCAAATCAAACCATAATAATTTGAAACCGAACTGTGATTTGGTTTGCAGTTTGAGTCTTATAATGGGCCACTATAGTTAAATAACCTATTTTAATATTTATTTTCTAAAAAATAATTATTAAAAATATTATTTAAAAGTTTAAGTCTTAAAATAGACTATTATAATTAAGCATCTTATTTTATTAAGGATTCAACATTTTTTTGTACAAGATGACGATCTAAAAAGTATTATCTGAAAATAATTTAAAATTCTATATCTTATAATTTATATAAATTCATACTTAATTTAAAAATTTTAATACTTATATTATGTCTTTTTAACATAATTCAATTTGTTCGGATTTGATTTGATTTATGAATAAGAGAAATCAAATCAAACTAATTTTTTTAATTCGATTTGATTCTAACTTAAATCAAAATTTTTAGAAGTTTAAACCAAATCAAACCAAACCGAATTAACTAGTTCGATTTGATTTTTAGATTTGAACGGAACGGTGAACACCCTTAAACGGACAAAAGGAGGAAAATGGACGAGTCAACCGGGTTGACGCGGACGGCCTTAAACAATGGGGGAAGAGAATGAATTGTCTCAGTCACGCGAGGCCAACAAGTCGCACACGTCGGAGTTGAATTTCACACCAACGGAGGTTTCTTCGCAGGCGTCCTCCGAGTCAGCTCAAAAAGACGAACACGCCCTTCAAATTACCCAAAGGGGAGATGAAAATGCAGGGGGTAATTGCGATCTTTCCACTAATGATCCAGTTACCTTCTTTGCTTCACAGATTGTGGCAGCGATCCATGCGGAGAGCAAAAAGGGGGAAAGGCGGCCTTTTCTATCGGAGTTTGCGGAGGAGAGGTGTAGAGAACAACCAAGGACAGGGAGGCTCTAACTATCCCCCAGTTCCAGCGATGGCTACAATCAACAACGAACGTCGCCGCGACAGTAACGATGAGGCTAATAGGAGCAAGGATGTAATGCAACAGTTTCAAATTCCCGGTATGTTCAAATCTCCTCTTTCCCCCATCCAAATCCCCCAATTTCCCCTGTCACCTTCTGCTGCAAGAGAATGACGTCGTCCATTCAAATTTATCACAGTGGGAGGAAGATAAGCAAATAAACAGAAAGGCATGTTAAAGGCAAGGGTGTGGATTTAGCAGAGGGCATTCCGTTGTTGAATGATTGGAGTAACGAGGAGAGAGAGGAAAGAGCCGGCATGTTAGGTTTGGAGGTGCATAACAAAATAGGGTAGTTGCATAGCACAAGCACAAGCCAAGCCAATGAGTTTCTTAAAAGTAACGAGTCTAAATCACATTTTAGAGAAATGTATCTTATTAATTAATAGAAAAAAATGTAATGTTACTTATCAAATGGTAAAAATCAATTTAAAATAACCTATTATAAATGTATGATTCGACACGAATCCGATCCGACTCTGTGTATATTAGTGGATTGGACTTACTCAGATATAAGTCGACTAGTACGAGTTGGCACGATCTAATACGATACGGCAAATCATGGCGTAGGGTTGGGACACTACTACAACATTGGGAGCAGAAAAAAATAAGAAAGCTGTTGGTCAAGGGGAGCTCAAGAGCTTAGCAAAAGAATATTGCCAATTGGTGCAGCACGGATGAATCACAGCATATAGAAGTCATGTTCCTTCAAAATGATCGCTCTGTATTATAGGTCTGAACAATGTCAATAAGCAACTGGCAGTTAAAAAAATCCTAAAAGAACAAAGGCAGAGATTTTTTGTTTGCAAGAGACGAAAATGGAGATGTTTTTTTGTTTGCAAGAG
Source organism: Zantedeschia hybrid cultivar (assembly GCA_030544215.1). NCBI lineage: Eukaryota > Viridiplantae > Streptophyta > Magnoliopsida > Alismatales > Araceae > Zantedeschia > Zantedeschia hybrid cultivar. The sequence continues at coordinate 53,356,058 of JARZZO010000009.1, forward strand.
ACGAAAATGGAGATGTTTGATGCACAGATGCTGCTTAAAATCTCAGGTTATGAGCAGGTGCATTTTGCTTTTAGAAGATCACAAGGGTTCTCAGGAGGCATTCTGGTAGCATGGAATACTGAGCCCTGGACTGAACAGTTATTGAAGATCGGAGAATTTTCAGTTATGGTTAGATTCAGCAACACTATATGCAAAGCAGGATGGATGTTTTCTACAGTCTATGAACCGATCAACCCACAGGACAGACAATTTTTGTGTAACAGAATAACTAAGTGCCATGAATCGTTTGATTTGCCTTGGTGCATAGCTGGAGATTTTTTTAAAGTTAGACAGCCACATGATCGAAGTAGAGGAGGAAGAATGACCTAAGGTAAGATGATTTTCAACAATTGGATTAATGAGTTGAATTAATTGGAATTTTCTTCATCCAATCAAAAATTTACTTGGAGCAATTTAAGAGAATCTCCTTTGCTATCTATACTTGACAGAGTCTTGGTGGACAGTGATTGGGAGTCGTTGTTCCCTTTAGTAAAAGTCTCTGTTCATCCACGAACTGTTTCCAGTCACAATGCGATAATTATAGATAGTGCCAATGGTACTAAAAGCAATGGGGCTTTCAGATCAGAGGCAGTTTGGACTTTGGATCAATTATGATGATCTCAGAAGTTCGGTTACAAATAATTGGAAGCAATCCCACACAGGTTTAAAGCATTTTGCCACAAAACTGAAATTGTTGAAAGCAGATGTTAAGCAGTGGGAGCTAATTGGAGAAAGGAAAGATTCAGAGTGACGACAGATTTGTTAGAGAAGATCCATTCCTTGGAAATCATTCAAGAAAGCAGATTGTTGACCCAGCGATGGTAGATAATGTTGCCATCTTGGAAAGCTAAATTTCTTGATTGGTTGCAAGAAGAGAGCAGGTGGAAACAAAAATCAAGAATTTCTTGGTTAAGAGAAGGAGATAACAATACATCTTTTTTTTCACAAGGTTGCTAATGGTTGAAGAAGGCATAATTCTATTCCCAGATTAAAGAAAGATAACGACTGGTTAAGGGATGAAAGTCAGATCACTAAGGAAATAATCCAATGTTATAAAGAGTTATTTTGGGCAGAAAGGCGTTGGTATCCAGATTGGACTGATCCAAAGCTTATCAAACTAACAATAATGAATTTTCTGCTTTGAACACCCTTCTTTCAGACGAAGGAATAGAGGAAGCAGTGTTCAACCTGCGTAAAGACAAAGCACTAGGTCCTGATGGTTTTCCCATACTTTTTTTGTCAGAAAATTTGGAAATTCATTAGCTATGTTATCACCTCACTCCCTTGAGCTAAAATGCCTCGCCTCATGTTCACCTCACTCACTTAGGCACTTGCCTATGATTTCTATGCCATATGCTTGTTTCTTTTTTAATTGTGTTGTATTGCTCTTTTGTATTCTTAATTATTCTAAAGTGGCTAATACTAGTTTTAACGATGTCTAGTACCCTTTTTCTCTTGCATGCTATCACATTTTTTTTCCTTATTTTTAATGATTCTCAAGACCAACAACTACTTATGTGAGTAGTGGATGGTTTTAGGACATTACATGTTGGACATGATCAATGCTTCTCAAGATCTTGGATTTTTTATTGTCTTTGTATTGTCATTTTCTTCCTTCAAAGTGATTATGCGAGAATACATCACCTCAAATGCCTAGGCGATCGCCTAGTTTTATGAGGTTGAGATGAACCCTTGGTCATGTTGATCACCTCTTGTCTCTACCTACATAACTAATTAGAATGGATGTGATCAACACAATCCAACATTTTTTGGCTATTGAAAAGGGTATTGAATTTATTAATCAAACTTTTTTGGTGTTGTTACCTAAGAAGAATGAAGCCCTAAAGCTTAAGGATTTTCGGCCAATCAGCTTGCTCAATGGCTCTTACAAAATTATTGCTAAAATATTGGCTACTAGGTTAATGGGGATCCAGGACCAATGCACTATAATGGAGTGTGTTTATCACCGTCAGAGGGTCGTTCCAACTTTGTTGTGGCTTGGAGGCTCGCTAGAACTTGTTTGACGGATAGGGTAATTTTAGAGGAGTCCCATAGATATTTTATTTGGCTCATTTGGAGCCCATTTAGCATGTTTTTTATTTTTTTCTGAATTTTTGTTGCGAATTTTTGTAATAATTATCTAATTAGGGGTATCTTAGTTCATATTAGAGTTTGAGTTGGAAAGGTCCCTAATCACCATATATATGTTTGTAATATCTCTTTTTAATTTATAGATGATTATTTGCATGAATTTAGTGATTTTTTTGTGTTCCTATACAACAAAGAAGACGAACCTGCGATGGGGTCGAATCTGCCCTACGATGGGACAGGGTGTGACGCCCAAATATCCCCTTCTTCTTGCATCATCCCACATCAATTTTTGGTATTAGAGCCCAACTTTGATCCCCCATTGTGCTGCCGCTGCACAACTACTGCAAGCCGCCACGCTTGTCATCCTCCTCCTCCTCTCTCTACTCTCTACTCATGGCAATCTCTCTCTCTCTCTCTCTCTATATATATATATATATATATATATATATATATTTTACTATTCATGGTACATCAAAATATGGGATGGAGAGGCCCGACCCCCATTGCCCATAATCCTTCTCTCTCTCCTATTCTTTCTCTCTCTCTCTCTCTCTCTCTATTTTTCTCTCTCTTGGTCACTTTCTCTCCCTCCTGCACCCTTTCCCTCTCTACCCAACACCCTACTCCCTCTCGATCGTTGTCTCTCTCTCTCTCCATCTCTTTCCTACCTCCTTTCCTTCTCTCTCTCTCTCTCTCTCTGTTCGATTCTCTTTATGCTTGATGCCCTTGTGGCCCACTTATTATAGGGCAACAGGCGTTCGTGCCCTACCTAACCTAGTCCAAAGAGGTTTGATCTGGTCCACCACCAGGGCCCTCTTATAGCTCCTATCCACCTGGTTTGAGCCAAGTCAGTTTGGGAGGGTCCCCCTAATATGTGAACCGATTTTGCTACTACTGTGTGCCACGACCCCGTGGACCATACGTGTGCCGGCCTGTGCACCTGACTGTGCTATCACACTGCCATCGTCGGGATCACGTTTGTGCTCCAATTTACGTGCCATTCCCACTGTTGGGTTCATGCACAGAGGCTGACCTCGTGCAACAGCCTGTTCACTAGTAGTGCATCATTTTGTGTTCTGCCCTTACACGCCTTTCGAGGACAAATCTAGCCTCCATTTGGTGAGCCAATTGCATGGTTGGCTTTCTTATAGCAACGCTGACCTCGCACAATGTCCCGTCTGCCAGTGCCACTTTGTTTTGAATGCCCACCTCCGAGGCCCGCGCCAGACACTAAGGGTACCTTTGTGCTATGATTTGTGCGCCGATTGCGTTGCTGGCATCTTTGCAGTGAGACAACTCCATGAGTCCATCGCTAGCTTCATCAGGCATGGGTTGGGTTGCATTAAAGGATCAAGTTAAAGAATGATATTAAAAGCTACAATGCCAAAATGACCAAACCAAAAGAGGTAGTTTATAAAGTCAATCTAACACTAGCAGATGAATATTTTGAAGAGGTCAAGTCCAAGAGGTTTGAAGCATGTGATGGCATTTTCCTCGCTAAACCGAGACTAGACGTGACTGTCGAAGTCCATTTTGAGGTTAGTTTTACATTCTTGGCTAAACATAATGAGCCGAGGAAGGAAGAGACAATCAAAGATATGGTTAGTTAGGCATAAAGTTGTTCAGGACACCGTCAGCCAACATGACTTTGACCATATGCGGAGTGATAATGAAGCACACTTACCACATCATGGTGAAGCGCTCCCCCATGGTGATCTCAATGGCATCGGTCGTGCTTCTTTGCTTTGCTGCTCTCATCATCTCCCTATAGATATTACCACATTTTAATACTCGAGGATGAGTTTTCTTAAACTAGGAGAGAATGATGGGGATCCAAGACCGATGCACTATGACGGAGTGCATTTATCACCATCAGAGGGTTGTTTCAACTTCGTTGTGGCTGAGAGGCCCGCCATAGCTTGTTTGATGGATAGGGTATTTTATAGGAGTCGATAGATATTTAATTTGGCCCATTTAGAGTCCATTTAGTGTTTTTTTATTTTTTCTGAATTTTAGGTACGATTTTCTATTTTAAGAAATTTTAGTGCGAATTTTGCAATAATTATCTAGTTAGCGGTGTCTTAGTACCTATTGGAATTAGGTAGTCGAGTTTGAGTCGGAAAGGTCCTTAATCACCATATATATACTTGTAAAATCTCTTTAATTTATATATATCACACATTGGGAAGGGCATTGCCGGCAAGTATCTCTTTTTCATTTAGCTCATGAAGTCCTTTTCTCAATAAAAATAGTTAAAAAGGAAGGGCATTGCCTGCAGGTTGGACTTTAATAAGGCATATGATCGAGTTTAGTGGGAATGTTTATGGAGCATTATGAGGAATCACAATTTCTCTACCGAGTGGATCTCTCTTACCAAAAATTGTGTTACCACAGCCAAGTTCTCTACTATTCTTAATGGTAAAGTACAAGGATATTTCTCTAGTCCAAGGGGGCTTCTTCTAGGGGATCCTTTATCTTCTCTTTTATTTGTATTAGTGGCCAACATATTAAGCAGGATGTGCAGTATTGTAGAACAACAAGGGTGGATAAGAGGCATTCAGATTGTCAAAACAAATTATAGGATCTCTCATTTGCAATATGTAGATGACATTTGGTTATTCTTGGAGGGCAGCATTAGTCAGTTGATAATGTTACAATTCATCTTGAAAAACTTTGAAGCATGTTCAGGGCTGAAAATTAATTTCAATAAAAGTGCCATCATTGACCTTAACATGACCAAGGAAGAGACCTGTGGATTTTTCAGTATTCTGGGATGCAAGCTGATAGCCTTCCTATTACTTATCTCAGCTTGCCACTTCATTATAGGTACCTGCATGCTTCAGAGTGGAATCTTCTAATTCTCAGATTGCAGAAATAGGGGGAAGAATTGTTTTATTGAATGCAGTTTTATCCAGCATCCCTACACACTATCTATCTATTTTCAAATTACCAGTCAAAGTTGAGCAGAAAATGGATAGAATAAGAGGAAATTCTTATGGAGTGGTTCCAAAGATAGCAGGGAAAACATTGCTTTGGTCCCTTGGGACAAGATTTGTCATTCCTTCAAAAACGGTGGACTAGTCAAGAGTGGCTATGCTAGGTAAATGGTTGTGGGAAATTATGACCGAAGATGATTTGCTCTGGAAAGGAATTTTGAAGCATAAGCTTTACAGAAAATGGTTAACAATTCTGTTTTAAACTTGAAAATCAGTCCATCATCAGTCCTATACGGAAAGGCATCGCTTATATTGGAAAAATATAGGAAATGGAAATGATACTTCATTTTGGTATGATAAGTGGGTGGGCCAATACAGACTTAAAGATTCCTTTCCCAAGATGTTTGCTTTAGGTAAGTCTAAATGCCAAAAAGTGGCTGACCGCTACTTCCAAGATGACACCAATTCATAGTGTTTTATTATCCTAAGAAGGGGATTGAAGGAAGATGAAGAACAAGAGTACTTATCTCTCATGCAAGGTTCTTAATGATGTTCAGATTCATTCCAATCACAAGGATAAAGTTGTACGGTGCATAGTGTGCTATAGATTGACGGAAAATGGAGGCGTGGGCCTTAAGAATATTAAGTTTTTCAATCTGGCTCTCCTTTCTAAGTGGTTGTAGAAGGTGGTGAAGAATGACTCAGGATTTTGGAGTCAGATGATCTCACAGAAATATTATGCACACTCTCTAGGCTGTGGGATTTGCTTTTGGCAACAGACTACAATATATCCCTGGAATGGAAGGGTATTGTTTCTAGTGCTGATGTGTTCAAGGCAGGATCACACATTGTAGTTGGTGATGGGAGGAGCACTCTCTTTTGGGAGGATGTTTGATGCACATCTTAGCCATTATGCTGCATCCTCCTGCACTTGTTTGACATTTCTCTCCAACCGTCAGCTGTAGTTTCACAGGTGGCCGATGGAAACACTTGGACTCCTTTGTTCAGGAGGAATTTGAGAGGAATAAATAAGGGACTTCTCTTGCTCAGTTGGCTGCAACCGCTTCATGTAGAACCTCTAGCTGAAGATTGTTGGACTCGGAGGTGGGACAAGGACACTCTGTGAAGTCTACTTATTCCACTACTGCTGATGGGGGACTCATATGCCCTTTTCTCTCTTTAGTATGGGGAGTCAAAAGCCCCCCCAAGGTGTAGTTCCTTCTGTGGAGGGTCTCTATCTATAGGCTCCCTACTTGCGATCGGCTGATTTGTTTTCTTCATGATCTGCCTACTGGGTATTGTATGCGTGGGGTGGAGGATGAGAATGTGGAGCATCTGTTTACTTCATGCTCCTTTGTAGTGGAGGTGTGGCAGCTTGTGTGCACTCAGATTCACAGGACACTCGAGCAAGTAGACTCAATAGAGAACGTCCTCTACTCATGGGAAGACATTGGCTGAGGAAATAGGATCATGTCTTATGGTACCTGATCCTCCATGCTATTAAATGGGTGATATGGATGGAGCAATAGTAGGATTTTAGATGAGAAGCTGCTACCCTGCATAGGATTTTCTCTTTTGTTTGTGATAAGGTCAAAGGGTGAGTTAAAATATCTTGAAATTTGGATTTTTGTAACTCCTCTTTGACCATCATGGTGTTTTGTATAGGGGGGGACTTTTGTGGTTTTTCCCTTCTTACTTGTACATTTTACCTTTTGTTTTTCTTTATAATACAAGTGGTAGTTAACTTCTTCTGCTAACCAAAAAAAAGGGATAAATTTCTCAGAAAAATTCAGTTTTAGTTAGATAGGGTAGATTAAGACAGGATGTCTAAAGAACTAATTGTTGAGCTGTATGAGGTAGGAAACTCTCAAGTACTGTTCTAAGGAAAGGAGTGGACTTACCTATTCTGACTGAGGAGAACAGGCCATTCGACAGGGTGATTATGAAATTGCACAAGCTTGGTCCGATCAAGTTGCTGAGTATTGGAAACAAGCTATAACGCTTACTCCGAGTAATTATATTGAAGCACATAATTGGTTGAAGATAACGAGGCAGTTCAAATCATGGTCGGCCGAGTCGGATTGGATCGCCCGGTCCGCTCGGAAACCGGACAGTCCGAACCGACCCCGAGCCCCGACCCAGCGACCCCAGCTCGGGATCGTTGGGATCGGGTTGGGTCGGCCGGGTCGGCTGACCTGGGCCCGGGTCGGACCGGTCCGGCCGACCCGGGCCCCCAATGGCTAGTTCCGAACTAGCCGTTGGGGTAGCCATTGGAACCCATTCAAATGGGTTCCCAACAGTTAGAAGGGGCTTCTAAGCCCCTCCAAGTCCCTATAAAACCCCCTCCTACCCTTCTCTCCCTCATTCACACAAATTCTCATTTCTCTCTCTCTCTAAAACTTCTCTCTCTCTCTCTAAGCTCTCATACTCTCTCAAAGACTCAAAGTTCTCTTAACTTCTTTCTCTCCAAACTTCCAAAGCTCTCTAGAGTTCTAATTTCTAAAGGACGGACGGACGGACTACATCAATTTTTTTTCATCATATTATTTTTATTGCATTTTAATTTTTCTCTCTAACCTCTTTTTGTCTATGTAGCTTTCTTTCTCATTGTCTCTCACAGTCTCACTGTCCCTCAAGGTATGATATGAAATCTCACTCTCTTTCTCTATGTTTTTTCTTATTTCTCACCATTTCTCTTTATGTAATTACTAATTATCTCTTTCCCTATTAATATATTTTTTATTTTTAAAGATGTTGACTTCTGAGCATAATGAGGTCACATCTGTCACCTCTCGTGGTGACCCGGGATGGAACCACTGCACCGTCGTAGATATGGCTTCACGCAAGGTCAAATGCAACTACTGCAGTCGGATTATTTCGAGTGGAGTTTTTCATCTAAAGCAACATATTGGGGGTGTCAAAGGAGAAGTAAAGGCTTGTACTGCTGCACCACTAGAGGTAAAAAATCAATTAAAAAATTACCTACGACAAAGAGAGTTGGAAAAAGGAGCAGCATCAACGATGAGAGGCCAAATTAGGAAGAAAATGACACGGCCCTCAGGTCAAGATATTCATATTCACCCTCCGGGAGATAGATCTCGGGAGGAAGACATAGACCCTACCAAAAGGAGATTCACTGCATTTGAAGACTTTTCTCGAGGTATTCTTTGATTTAAAATTTTCAATTAATTATTTATTTGTTTATATTTCATCTTGATTAAATTAGTCTAATCATCTATTTTAATTTAAAGATGATATACGTCAAACCATGGACGAAAGTAGAAGATCTTTTGCTAATGAGGATGTGTATAGACGCACCGGTCGATACGTTGGGCAAGGGAGTGGATCCGGACATGGATCCAACGAGGAAGAAATTCATGATTTGACTAGGGACAATGATCCTAGAGTGGGTCCTATAGATGCTTTCCTAACAAGACGGAGAGATAGACAACCATCAATCACAGCTGCTATGAAGAACCTGAAGGTATGCAAGGAGAAGATTGGCCGTACTGTTTCGAGATGGTTTGTTTATAACAGTGTACCTACCAATGCTGCAAAGGGTCCTCATTGGGAGGACATGATTGAGACTATTGGAGATGTGGGTAAGGGTATTCCTGGACCAACCCCCAAGGAGATATACAACACTTATCTTCCTCAAAAGGTAAGTGATCTCTAAGAGTATATCAAGTCGTTCGAGCGAATTTGGGATGAAAGAGCCTGCACAATAATGACAAATGGCTGGACAGGTGAGTACATTGAATTAGTTTAACATATTTAGAATCTTAGATTAATAGATTATATTTTTTAGTTAATTTAGACATTCGCTAATATCTATAACATTATTTGAATAGGAATTACGAGAAGAAGTATAATTAATTTCTTTATATACTGTCAAGCTGGGACTGTATTTTGGAAGTCCGTAGATGCTAGTGGAAAGGTAAAGAATGCTGAATATCTTTTCAAGTTAATTGATGACATTGTGGAGCAGGTGGGAGAAGATCGGGTTGTCCAAGTTGTAACAGATAATGCAGCTTCATATAAAGCTGCTGGCCATATGTTAATGGAGAAGAGGCCACATCTATATTGACTTCCTTGCTCTGCTCATTCCCTAGATTTGATGCTAGAAGATATTGGGAAAGATGTAAAAATTACTGAAACAGTGAAGTCAGCCCAATTCATCACATCCTATATCTACAACCATAACTATGTGCTCACGTTGATGCGTGAACACACTGGACAGAGGGAGTTACTACGTCCTGAGGTAACTCGTTTCGCCTCCACATACATTTCCTTGGAGAGTATACAGTCACAAAAACGCCCCTTGAAGTAGATGATTTCAAGTAAAGGATGAGAGGATTTGATGACAAGACATGCGAAGCGTGATGCTAGAGACAAGGGGAAGCAGGTTGAGGACTTGATTGAGAGTCGGGAGTATTGGAAGGATATAAAGATGATCTTGAGCGTAGTTGAACCTCTTGTGCGGCATCTGAGGATGGTGGATGGAGATAAGAAGGCCACAATGGGATATTTATATGAAGTTATGGACCGTGCAAAGGAAGACATTGCTAAGGCCAACAAAAATACATACAGAAAGTGGTGGGATATCATAGATGCAAGATGGGATAGGACACTCCACCATGACTTGCATACGGTAGGTAACAAAATAAGTCAATCCATATTGGTTGCCATTTTATTTCCTATAAGTTTTATTTCATTTTTAATTTGTTTTTCAATTCTTTAGGTCATTTCTTCAACCCAAGATACCAATATAGCTATGCTACTCAACATGCGCCCAATGATGAAGAAGTACTCTGTGGGACTCAAAATGTAATTCGGCGTTTGTTACATGATGAGGATCGAGCTATCATAGCATGCAACAAAATGCATCACTATAGGCTCCGGACATTACATTTTGGTACTCATCGTGCTCAACGGGCAGTCATGTTGCTTTCACCAGGTATTTAGAATTTTACACATAACTAATACTTTCACGAAATTGTTATCAACTTATCATGCCTAGGCTTTACAAATTACAATACTAATTGTTAGTTGGATCGTTATGGAATTACAACTGATTGGTGGATGGATCATGGGAAGGCTCCAGGTTATGAAGATCTTGCTTATGTTGTTATTCGTGTATTGAGCCAAACCACCTCCTCTTCTGGCTGTGAGAGGAACTGGTCTACATTTAGCTTGACACACACCAAGCAAAGGAACCGATTAAGCTCAGCGAGATTGGAGCAATTGGTCTTTTGTCACTACAACATGCGCTTGAAATTAAAGAATCTTCAAAAAATTCAAGAGAACCAAAGAGAAGAAGAACGATGGAGAGATGAAGTTGCTGGAAGACCGGTGCAAGTAGAACAATAAGTTGAGGAACCAATCGATCTGGACGAGATATTTAAGGAGCAGAACCCACTGAATGCATGAGTGGATGCAAGGAATGTTTCGAGTCCATCAGAATTTGATCCAAACGATCGATTATGGGCAGAAGGACAATTAGATGGTGTCCCCTTGTCCGTTGAGTTTCAACTTCTACCTCCTTCAAAACGGCAAAAGAAATCCACCCCACAAAGTTCAGGTAAGGGTAAAGGTAAAATAACTCATGTTGATATTGCATATTTAGAAAATGTACAAGAAGATGAGTCAGACGAGACACCAGAGCCGAGCGACAAGTTCGTTTACCAAACTTCAGACGACTCTACTTCGGCAACGACTACCCCTGACGATGACGATGATGATCCATATGGAAGTCAAGGTGGATCCTCGCAACAACGGTCATCTCGAGGACGTGGATCAAGTCAACATGTTGAAGCTCCTCCAATGATTTTCACAGGAGAGCAAGAATTTACGCATGCTACGCAGGATGATGACCACTCCAGTAGGTTGGCTAAGGACACATCAGCAACAAATAAAGGCAAAGGGAAACAACAACAAGAGTTCCTAAAGAGAACATCCTCTCAAGAGCATTCGTTTGATGCATCCTCTCAAGTTCCATTAGACGGTTATAGTCCTTATGGATATCTAGGTACATATTATCAACATCCATCACCCAATGATGCATTGAGTTACTTAGGAGGATATCCCACTTATCCTCCAACTTCAGATGCTTCCTCTTATCAATCGTCAACCTCAGAAGGATCTTATCATGGGCCAAAGACACAAGGATGGATACCGGTGACAATAATCTACCCATTCACAGATGAGTATAACCGGTTTGTACAGGAATATGAACAATGTTACCAAGCTTATATGTCTTGGGCCGATTATGTGCAACATTTGTATAGCACCTACAATGTAAGGCTAGAATAAATGTATGTCTACTTGTTCTGTCACTTTGTGTGTGTGTGTTTTTTTTTACTATCATGTAATACTTAGGGATAAGGTTTTATGTCCCTCCCATGTATTGTATTCAAATTTTTTTCAAAGTTAATAAAAAATTTAAGGGCTTACCCAAGGTACCTAGATAAGTTTTGGGTAAATATAATTTTTTCTGATTTTTTGAAAAATTTTCTTATTTTTTGGACTTGTTTTTCTATTTTTTCCCTATTTTCTTCTATTTTTTCCCTTTTTTAAAATTGGATCGGCCAGACCGGTCCTGCTCGGTCCGGACCGGTTCGGGATCGGGTCGGATCGGCCGATCCACTCGGTCAGGACCGGACCGATCCGAGTCCGACCCACGGGTTGGCCTACCTTGGTTCAAAGAAGACCACTCTCCCTTGTAATTCATGAAAATGGATTAGTTGGATCCATCAAGTTAATTTAATAAAATAGATCGTTTGGATCTAATCAAGGAATTTCATTATATTCCTTCCCTTTCTAAAATCATTCTTCTATCCACATTAAGAAAGAATGGTGCATAGTGCTGACAATGATATATTTTCTGTTCAATCTTTATACTAGTTCATAGAAGGAGGACAACCCACTTATAAGAGATTCAAGGACGTGTGGAAAGTGAAAGCGCCTTTTAAAGTTAGAGCTTTTATGTGGCTAGCATTTCAACCAAGGTTCGCCGTATTGCGGATCCGGATCGGATCGGGTCCGGCCAGATACGAGTCGGATACGATCTGGCTTAGGCGACTTGGGTCGACTCGTACGAATCAGTCCGGTTCAGGCCAGTTCAGTCCGGTTCAGTTTTATTTTATTTTTTTGAAGAGAAATCTTCAGTTTATTGACATAAATATGCAATTTTATAAATTTTACTAGATGTTTTTATCACGGTAAATGATTATGAGTCACATTTGATAAGAAAACATCAATTTGCAAAAGAAACTGCCACACTAAATCAAGGAATTCTGGGTCGGGTCGGGTCCCCGAATCGGGACCCGGCGATCCCGACCCGACCCGATCTGGATCGGCCGGGTCAGCCGATCTAGATGAAGTCTGGCCGGTCCAACTCGGCCGGATTAAAAAAATAAAATGAAAATATGAAAAAATCAGAAAAAATCAGAAAAAATTATATACATATTATTCAATGGATGTACAATAACAATGAATGCAATTCATGTACATCTATAAAAAATAAATATTAAAGACAACTAACTCACTAATAATTCTTGTTGTGCACTAATTAAAAAATACATTATTGTTGAAAAATACTTTAGAAAGATTACATTTGTGATTATTCATCATCCGGCTCATAAGTTTGAGCCGGCGGGCCATAATCTGCCGACATGTGTACTGGATATTTATAGCCGAACAAGGAGCTAGGTGTGTAAGCTTGTTGGCTTGAACTTTCTCCTGATTGTACTGGAGGGACATAAATGCCATACTGTATAGGTGGAGGTCTAGAGTACCTCTTAGTAATGCTGCTGATGTCTGAATATAGCAGTGTAGGGGGGTGAAAAATGGGCGGATAAGAAGGTGCATCTTCTCATAGGGGCTAATTATATCCTGCCTGTCTCTGTTGGCTTTTAAATCCCCTTTGTTGTCCTTGTCTTTGGCCTTGAGTTCCTTTAGAATGATTCGGAGGTGTGGAGTAATCTTTGTATCCTGTGTAACTGCTCCCAAGTACAGACCTCCTAATAGTCCAGCAGTAACAACAGCGCTATCACCATCACCATCACCATCTCCATCATCATCCTCAGTAGAGTCATCACTCCCCATTTGGCTTGTTTTCCTCAACCGCCTTCTTCTACGCCTGTAGTTTTGTCTCTCTACCTCGTACATGCTGGCCAAGTGAGGTGGTAAACCTGGGGTGTCCTTAAGTGTCTCTCCAGTCTGCTGAACTCTCCCCTGTTCTTCTTCCGATGGGTCCACTCATTGTTTAGACTTTCCTTTTGATTGTTTTTTCTTTTTACTACTAGATGACTGCAGTGAAGGTCTCGCTGGCTCTTTCTCCTTTCTTCTTTGTAGATCCACTAGAGTAGCTGATCTTCTGAATGCTGGCTGAGAGGCAAAAGTTCTAGTAGTGTCTACTAGTATGGCTGACTTTCGACGCCTATAAAGAACAAGAGCACCTCCTTCTTGTGTTGTCTGAAATTCAGGATCTCGAGCAACTACTGCATCTAATTCACCTCCTGTTCAACTCCGATCTTGAGGATCAAACTCAGGCTGTGTATCTCTGACTGCTTTGCTCTCCACCCAAGAATGTAATGGGTGTTCTTCATCTAGCAGTTCATCAATATCAATCTGATGTACAGGCTCATCAACTGGTCTGCCAGCAAACTCCATGAATCTCTATCTTTCAAGCCTTTGTCTTTCTTGAATCTGCTTGATTTTTAGGCGCATGTTGTAGTGACAGTACACTAACTTCTCTAGCCTAGAAACACCCAATATGTTACGAACCTTCGTGTGAATGAGACTGAATGTACTCTAGTTTCTTTCACACTGACTGAAAGAAGTGGTTTGATTGAATATTCTCACTGCAATATATGCCAAAGGGTTTGTGGTAGCTTATCTGTAATTAATCTGGATTCACCATTCAGTTATTGCAAAAAAAAAGAAAAAAGAAAAAAAAAGAAGACGACGATATTAATAATGAATGGTAGGTTGGTAGTAATTCATTAAATTGAGTGTTTGATTATTTATTATGTAATTCACCTTGAGTTGTCCTCATTATCGCAGCCCTGACGTCATCATCTCCATAATTGCCAATCTTCAATTTAAATCTCTCTATCTACAAAATAAATATAAATGGCATAAGTTAATGGTAAAAGACTGGATTTTCATAAACTCCTACTTTGTATGTTACCTCTGCTAAGGCATCTATCTTTTCATTCGTATTCTTTTATATTCTAATAATCACATTAGTTGTGCCTCGAAGGACCTTTCCATCATTATGCACGCTCTCACTATACTGATACTTTGGGTTGAAAAAATATCTTGCATTTAAATTATGGTTCATTAGTTATAAAAATAAATGTGATTAAAATTAATAAAATAAAATCAACTTGAAAAGATGAAGACTTAACCAGCAGCATGGAGATCATGATAGAGAGTCGACTCCTATCTATCATCGATGATCCTTCACCATTTGTCATGAGCAGTAGGAAGGCTTTCCCTCAAGTGCTCCTTTGTTCTATATATGGCCTCATACAAATATCCCATGTCATTTTTGTCATCTCCGTCAACTAACCTCAGAACATGTACTAGAGGTTCAACCACTTTCAGATAGTGAGAAACTTTATCCCAAAAACTTCTCTCCCTAACTAGCGATTGCACTACTAAGGCAACTTCTCTAGCATCGGCCCTCAGTGTCCCTATATGTACTAGAAACTCGTCAGAGTGGACTAACTGGGCCAACTAATGCTTGTATTTACTCAGGCTCTCTAAAAAGATGAAGTTGGATGTAAATCTGGTAGGGCCAGCACGAAGAAGATCCCGTCCACCTGTATGCTCTCTCATTATATGTAGGATCCTGTTGTGACTATAAATAAATCCCGTAGTCATCTGAGCATGCTGTACCACCTCAGCAACAAAAGGGTCTCTGCCTATGCCTCCATCATCAAGTCAATGGAATGTGCTACACAAGGCACCTAGTACAAATGGTGCCTTTTCTACATCAACAATTTACCAACTGCTTTGTAGCTTGCTTCGTTGTCAGTGACTATCTGCACAATATTTTCTTCACCAATTTTCTCTACCACGTCATCCATTAGCCTTTATAAATAATAAGCATTCTTTATTCTGTTTGAGCCATCCATAGACTTCATAAAAACAATGCTCTTGCTGTAATACACAAGGAAATTAATCATGGATCTCCTTGTGATCCATGTCTAACCATCACACATGATGGTACAACCACGCTCCTTCCACATATTTTTGAAGTTGTCGACCCATACCTTCAAGTCATTATACTCTTCTTCAAGCCCAACATTATAAATATAGTGAGGTGTGGGGGCCTTTACACCAGGCCCAACATCTGCAATTGCATCTACCATCATCTAAAAATATGGACTAGATACTGTATGTGCTGGCACACTTGTATGTAAAAATCATTTCACAATTTCTTTCAAGATATTTTTTGCTGAAGTCTTGACTCTTTTTAATGATTGCTTGATTCTAGGCTATTTGGCAGATCTTGATCTGTACAAAAATTGGTCCATAGGACCGCGTGCCACATCTGATGTCCGTCCACAACCCAACATAAAACTAATAGTCCTACGACCAGAAGAGCCCCTAGGAACGAATCTCCCAGGCTGAGAAGCAGTAGGTACTGATCCACCTGATGATCCTATGCCTCTTTGCCGGTCTTCATCTTCTCTATTTGTCCGTAAATTGGCACGAACAGTTTTAGTGTACTCTGCATCAGGTCATCTGAATCTTCCTCATCCTCCTTCTCCTCCTCCTCATCATCATCTAAATTGATCGGCCGCTGAATAGGTAGGCTGTAATCCCTTTGTCTCTGGCGCTCTGATATCTCATCTTGCAAATCCGTGTGTATTTTTTTACCCATCATATAAGTCCTCATTTCCTTCTTCAAATCCAGTAGGACTGACTCACATCTGCTGACGTCTCCTGATATGCCAGTAAGATGATTTTTTAGGCGATACACGTCACCACCCATCTGCTTCCCACGCCAGTTGTATTTGACCCTCTTCTTAACACTGTCCACTAGTGTACAATACTGCCAACCAGGATCAATACCCTACTGCTCCACATCTTGTTCATGATGTCCTTGCTCTCTATATTCCTGCAAAACATAAAAACACAAAAATGCAATTAGATTGTAATAAGTTCAATTGAATATTTGGCACACTATTGAACTCTAATTACACTACTCATACAAAAGTCCTAAAAATTAACCTTTAATTAAAGTTAATTTTAGGAAATTAGTACTAATGACGGGCAATTAATGCAAAAAATTGTACAATTAGGTTCTAATTTGTTCAATTGAGTATTTGGCATACTTAATTGAATCCTAATTACACTAATTATACAAAAGTCCTAATTTTTAACTCCTATTTAGGGTTAATTTTACCAAATTAACGCTAATAACATACAAGTAATGCAAAAAAGTATGCAATCAGATTGTAATAAGTTCAATTGAGTGTTTGACACACTTAATTGAATTCTAATTATACTAATCATACAAAAGTTTTAATTTTTAACCCCTAATTATAGTTAATTTTACCAAATTAACGCTAATAACGTGCAATTAATGCAAAAAAGTATGCAATCAGATTGTAATAAGTAAATTGAGTGTTCGACACACTCAATTGAACCTTAATTACACTAATCATACACAAGCCTCAATTTTTAACCCCTAATTAGGGTTAATTTTAACTAATTAACGCTAATAACATGTAATTAATACAAAAAAATGTACAATTAGGTTCTAATAAGTGCAATTGAGTGTTTTGGCACACTCAAATGAATCCTAATTACACTAATCATACAAAAATCTAAATTTTTAATCCCTAATTAGGGTTAATTTTAACTAATTAATAATAATAACATGCAATTAATGCAAAAAAATGTACAATTAAGTTCTAATAAGTTCAATTGAGTGTTTGACATACTCAATTAAACCTTAATTACACTAATCCTACAAAAGTCTCAATTTTTAACCCCTAATTAAGGTTAATTTTAGGGATTTTGTCTAATCAACATGTTAATTTTTTTTTAAACATAAATAGTAATAGATGTATACAATGTACACAATTATACGTCATTTTTAATTTTTTGAGAATTTAAAAAAATATATATTGAAATATACCTAAACTCGGATCGGGATGCAGAAACAAAATCTGGCGCCGACGGCAGCAGTAATGGCGACAACATCGGCGGCGATAGCTCCCGGCTGGCCGGCCGACGATGACGGGGTGAAAACCCCCTTCTTTCGGTCGAGATCTCAAAGAAAAAGAGAGAGAGAGAGAGAGAGAGAGAGAGAGAGAGAGAGGAGAGAGAAGAAGTTGGCGACGGACGGCCGGCGGTAGACGTCCGGCGGTGGCGGGGGGACCGGCGGCGAGTGGCAGCGGTGGCCAAGGGAGGGGGAGGGGGAGGGGCAGCAGCCAGTAGCAGAAACGCTACTGGCTCCCGATCACCCCTTAAGGGGGGGATCCGGGAGTGTCTGAATCGGGCTAAACCGGATCCGGACCGGCTTGATCGACCGATCTAGACCCGATTTGATCCGATTCGGACCAATTCACCCCATTTTTTTAAAAAAACATCGGTGTGGGGGGGGGGGGGGGGACAGTAAAATCCCTCCCGAATCGGATCGGAACCGCTGATCGGACCGGCCGATTCGGATCGGAATCGGCCGATTCCGCAATCCATGCACCAAATCTCATAGAAGGATGAAATATAAAATTTCAAGCATCAACACTGAAAACTCATAAGTTTTTCAGACATGATATTATATATGACAATATGATATATGTAGTAGCACCAATACATGAGTC
Organism: Zantedeschia hybrid cultivar; assembly: GCA_030544215.1. NCBI lineage: Eukaryota > Viridiplantae > Streptophyta > Magnoliopsida > Alismatales > Araceae > Zantedeschia > Zantedeschia hybrid cultivar. The sequence continues at coordinate 53,373,969 of JARZZO010000009.1, forward strand.
ATAAAATTACTCAATCATCCTCATTAAAATCATCAGAAGAAGCAAAAGATCTCTCATCCTCTCCACCAAAGTCTAACTCAATCTGCGTAGAAGGTGGGACATGTGGCTGTCTCTGAATACATCTAACCATTTGAATAAATGATGGTGTGTGAACAGTAGTAGATGGAATATGAAACTCTAAAAAAAATACTCTCACAGCATCCATGATCTCTGCTCTAGATCCTCTAGTAGACGTAGATAACGATGGACGAGTCGACGATGTAGGCAGCCTGGTTGTAGGGTGTGTACGTCAGACATCATGAGGGACTGAAGGATATGGATGCTATCTCTGCATATCCCCGCAAGATGCTTCGAGAAACGATGGATCCCGTTAACAAGGTATCCACAGTATAGACAATGGATCTGTTGATCTCCTAGGACTATGTACTCGTAGTCTCATGCTGAATGACGTTGCTCATGTGGCATCTGCAAAAGAAGAATTGAAAGAATAATTTAAGAACATGATCTTCATTTGAAAATTTGAACTATTGAACCATATTAAATTATTAAAATGAGACAAACACATTAAGGCTTAAGGGTTTAAAATCACAACAAAAGTAAAGAATGAAATGTCAATAATGGCCCCAATGTGGATATTGTGTAGGTATAGCATAGTTATAAGTCCCCGTCGAAGCATCTCCTAATAACTGAACCTGATAGTTGGACATCACATAGTCCTGATATTGACTTCAAGTTATATAGGAGCTATATCTCTTATGAAATTCTACTGAGTACTGCTGATATGTCACATAACTCGGTTTGTATATGATTGGCCGTGGTACTACAGGAACATAAGGTATGCCTTCACCATAACTGTGACCACTATATGGATATGCACCTGAAGTAGAATATACATACAGAACTAATGTTGGTTGCTGGTATCCTGAGACCGAATGATCACCACTGTAAGATGATGTACTTTTATATCCTATCTGTGGCTGCCGCTGGGGGTTGGATGCATCAGAACTATAATGTCCCACACCTGAGCTTCTCTCATATTGTATACTCAGTCCATCAAACTCTCTCATCATGTGGTGCAACCCGTACTCATATATGATGGTGCCAGTGTCAGGATTATAAAAATGTTCATCATCTGAGGATGAGTCAGTGTGCATCTGATTTGGTATGTCTGCCTGTTGTCACCTTCGACGATACAGAACCTTTATTATAGGACGAGGTAGTGCCTCCACAGCGCCATCTGGCCTACGAGTTTTATGGTTGGTATCCTGAGTAGCGTGCGTGAAGTCTTCCTCTATAGTATAAAGGACTCTACCTCCCCCACCCCCACTACCATGGCTACCACCAACTTTACCTCAACTAGTATAGCTGACACCAGGACCACCACCACTACGAACAATACCCTGACCACCATCCCCACCACCCCCCGCGCCACCATCATCTGTATCATCTCCAGCTGATGAAGAAGATGCACTCTCTGAGATTCGAGTATCAGAAGGAGATGGTGTCTCATCTTGAGCATTAGGATCTAAGGTTTCTAAGTCTGCAATGTCAAGTGGATCGTCTGGGACTACATTCTTCTTCTTCTTGCCCTTTTTGGATCTTGTTAACACCTTTGACATCTGGGTTTTCATGCCACTCCATCTCTTCTTACCCTTTAAAGTTACTTCTTTGCCGCATGCTTGCTTCTGCACTACACCAGCTGGGAGACGTACTGGAGGCGTGCACTGGAATGACGTGAACTCTGACTAGAAAGTTGTCGCTGTACAGGTCCACTCTGTACAGACTGAGATCTGGATGGATGCCGAGGTGTTAGTGCAGCTGGAGGACGCTAAGGTGCATGCGCAACTGGAGGACACTGAGGTGTAGAATCCTGCATTAGTTGCTCCCACTCTGCATCATCATCTCGAGGTACTGCGCTTTTGCCCCTTGTGACCAAATGATCATCATCATCATCAACCTCTAAATCAACTTCTTGGTCATGACCTTGTGCATGCTCCTGATTATGACCTGAACCAGCAATATATTAATCATCTTGTTCTTCACCTACTGCTGCTGTTGCTGATATTTTTGCTGCCAAGAAGGTGTTCGGATCTAATGTCTCATCTGGTTCTGGCTCCCTACGATCTGTTGTTCTGACAACTCAAGCAATAATAGGATCCTCACCATCTCGAAGGTAACTAAGATTAGTGGGATCATAATCACCCTCTCTCTTCTTTGCATCATGTTGCAAGTGTTTAATCCTCAGCCTCTATTATAGTGGACATACACAAGCTTGTCCAAGCGCATATGTGACAATCGATTCCTGATCTTTGAATGTATCAGTGCAAACGTAGACCAGTTCCACTTATATCCACTAGAAGAAGAAGTCTGCGACAAGATCTTGATGGCTATGTTTCTCAACGTTGATGCAGATTTTTCATAATTCAACCACTAGTCAGCTACAAAACAAACAATAGAAGTCTATCAAGATATGAAAAATAAAAAGAGCAGTATGTTAAAGTGTTTTCTAAACAAAGTTCTTTTTATACCAACATCAGATCTCTCACGGCCAGCTATAGCTGATGGCTCTGCAAATGTCCCTACTGCCTCCCAAAAGATTTTTGTTTGCATAATTAACAATGTCATTACGACCTTTGCATAACAGACACAAAGAAATGATAGAATAATAGATTGGGCACCTTACTTCATTAACTACCTCTACTACTGTATTCGGATCACCCACAAGTCGGTTGACCACCATTGTCACAATTGCAATCAAGTCATCATTGTACGCCAACGAATGATCGTACTGAAATGTCGGACGGAAATAATACGCTGTAATAAAAAAAAATCACCTATCAAACATCATTATAAAAGTTAAAATTATCACCAAAGGTCATGAAATGTAAATTGTTCACTTGCCATATGCAACTCTGCCCATCTGCAAGTCCCACCTCCTTTCTATAATCTTCAATAATTCCTCTGCATATTTTCTTGAGATAATAGGTATCTTTCTTCCTCGTTATGGCCTCCAATTTGGCATACACCAATCCTAAGGTTGGTATCCGATCTCTATCCACACAGCGTAAGACCTCATATAATGGCTCAATAAGCTGTACAATAAGCTTTATCTTAACCCATAAATCACTGGTGTTCACCAAACTTTCAAACTTCTTTCTCTCGTCTGTCCTAGCAAATGTGGAGTGCATCCATTTGCCACTTCTAAACATTTATTTCAAGCCTACTTCATGTTTTAATATACTCTGCAAGGCAATGAAGTTGGTGGCAAATCTTGTGATTGCAGGCCTTAACAACTCACCATGTGTATGATCCCTCATCAATCTCAATACATAAGAATGATTGTAAATGTATCGTGTAATCTTCTGTGCTTTGGCAACATTCTTCTTGACAACATCCAGTTGTCCAATTTCTTTCAGCATTAAATCTACACAATAGGCTGCACATGGGGTCCATAACAAATGAGGTCTGTGGAGCATTAGCTCCTCTCCTGTCTTCTTGTACGCGGAGCCATTATCTGTCACCACTTGGACAATGTACTTCTCGTCAATTTTCTCCACGGCACTGTCCATCAGTTGCATAATATATTTATGATTGTGTATCTGATTTGATGCATCTACAGACTTATGATAGAACACTTGTCTATCGCAATACACAAGAAAATTAATCAGATTGCTCTTAGTGGTCCCTGACCAGCCATCACACATCAAGGTAACTCCATATTTCTCTCACTTTTTCTTAAAAGAGCCAATGTACTGCTTGATCTCCTTTACTTCATCATCAAGATAGTTTCCTACCAGTTCTTTTAGAGTCGGAGGTTTAACATGTAACCCTTGAACTAGTGCTTCAGAGATCATACTAGAATAGTAAGGGTTGCTTACTGCATTGAAGGAGATGCCTGCATGATGTCAAAATTTTGCCACAGCCCTTCCTAATATATATCTTAGACCACTCTTCTTACTGTAGCTATCATCAACTCTTGTATGTTTCCCTAGGAAACCTATAAGGGTCAACCTCCTCAACAGGAATGCTTGATTTATGCTTCTGAGGCCGAGTTGTAGGTACTGGTCCAGTAGTAAAATAAGAGGATACACTCCTCCTAGGTTAAGCTTACCCCCTAGAGGAACTCCCACCAGCACTTGATGATCCACCAACACCCTGCTAAGCCCCTTCAAAGTGAATCCCCTGAGCTCTCATAAATTCTATCTCCTAATGCTCATACCTACTAAGCTTCAGCATTCGCCGAGTATGTGAAGAAGGCGGCTTACGTCTATGTACCTCCTGAACATCATCATCACCGTCAGACTCAGTCCAGCCTCCTTCATCATTATCTCCCCCATCGGCAACTCCATAGATCATGCATTCTTCCCTTTCTTTGTCTACATCCTTCTTTAAGTGCACTTCCTTCAAACTTTTCAAGTGTTGAGCCATCTGCATCCTGACCTCCCCAGGAACATTTTTACACCTAACCACTTCATTATACCCAACAATTTTTCCTCCTGCAAGGTGTTTCTTCAATCGAGAAACACCACTGCCTTGTCCTATAAATTGACAGTAGTTGCATTTGAACTTGTGCCTACTGCCATCAACCATGCTCCCATGCTGTCATCCGATATCTCCGGAATCTGGACGAGGGGGTGGGGCGGCCATCTAATGACAACAAACAAAAGAGAAATAAGAACAAAAAAAACATTAAATAACAAGTAAGAATAGTATGACTTGAAATGTTGTTAAAATTATCCTTACATTCAAAGATTTTTTTACTTTTTATAAATTATAAAATTATAAATATTAAATATAAAAATAAATAAATTATTAATATATACTTAACAAATTAAATAAATTATAAATATTAATTGAACATATTTATAAAAGCATAATTTAAAGTGTACGAAGAACATAAATATAAGTTGAGGGCATGTCCAAAATTTGTATACGAGTATCACATTTAAACATTATTAAGTAATAATATATTATACCATTAACTAATTTAATTAAAATAAGATTTTAAACTAAAAATTTTATACCTAAAACATACAAGTTAAAACATAGATCTAAATCTAATCATTTTTTACTTCTAGAATAGAGAGTAGATAATTTATAAATTATTTTACATTTTAAATTTTATTTCATATTTTAATAATCACATTAATACATTAATCTTCATAACTTAAGATTTTGAATGAAATTTTAAGCAAACATATGGAACTCATAGATCTATGCCCATCATAACATAAATAGATCATTTATTTTATTTTTAATTTTTTCTGTATTTTTTTTAATATTTAATAAAAATCTACCTCAAATTTGAACAAATCTAGATTTTTTCATATCAAATTTACAAAGAGACAATAGATCTACCTCTTCTTCATCTCTTAATACCCTAAACAACATCAAGCAACAAGAAAAGAAGATGAAAAATAAAAAAAACTTATGGTTCATATGCTTACCTTGTTGAAACCGGATGAAAATGTTCCAAAGGGTTAGAAAACCCCTTTCCTTTCTAATAAAATCAACTTCAAACCTTAAAAAACGCTTGGATCTCCTAAAAGCACCAAGAGAAATGGAAGCAAGAAGAAGGGGGAAGGGTTTGGAAGGGTGCGGCTCCTGCGTTTGGTGCGTTTCTGTTCGAATAGAAACGCTGCTGACAGTTTTAGGGGTTTAAAGCCCTACATCGTATCGGATCTCAGCGTCTCGGGCCGTATCAGGCTGGATCGCAGCAACTTGACTTGTATCGGGTTGGATCGCACCGGTTCGCCGCGAGATGGTGCAATCCGGCCCGACACAAGCCGAGTCAATGCGATCTGGTGGCGGTTCAAACTGAATCGGGCGAGCCGACCGTGCTAGCACATCGGGTCTGCCCAGATCCAAGTCGACTCGTACGAGTCGGCACGATCCGGTACGATACGGCTAACCTTGGTTTCAACACCATATAGTTACTAAAACCTATAGAAGCAAATGGTTACATAATCGTGATACTGAACTGCGGAGTAGCAGCTGAAGATATCGAACACATTTTCTTCACTTGCCTTGTTAGTCAGGAGGTTTGGAAGATCTTTGGGAAGATTTTGGATTTTCAATATAACTTCATGACTACAGAAGATGTGGAACTACTTCAGAAATCAGAGAATAAGGTTAGATAATTGTATTCGAAGCCAACTGCTGCTCATGATTCCTCACGTGATCTGCTGGAGTCTCTGGAAGGAGCGTAACGAGGTCATCTTTCAAGAAAGTAAAGCATACATATAAAACATTTGCTTTAAAATCTTGTCTTTTATATTCAACTGGAATCTTCTGCATCTCTCTGATGACTGAAAAAAGGAAGTCTCTTATCATCAGTCCTCATTTGATGTAATTTTCCTTCTTTTTGCGTGAATGAGGAACTTCTCCTCCCTCCTCCACCTGTCATCGTACTTCCTCTCTTTATTCTGAATAAAATTCGTGCTACAATTGGTACCTTCTTTCCAAAAAAAAAAAATCGCTATAACTGCTTCTGTTCCTGGGAATTTGCTGCTCCTGTTGGGAATTTGAAGCTGTAGTCTTTTCTTCAGCATTCTCAAAGTTAACTTGGATTTTCAGTAAGTCTTAATTGTCAATGCGCAACAGTGTCAGGTTAGTTCTCAACCGAAGGCGCCCAAGTGGTCGATTGGATATGCTCCATTAGTATTTTATTTTCATCTCAGACCTCTGCAGTAAAAGAAGGATGCAACCAGTGTCACACCTGAAAGCAGGGCTGTAAACGATACTCCGATTTTCCATTCTTTGATCCATTTCTGATGTTTCGGAAATGGTATATAAAAGTGCAAAAGAATATTCTTCTCTTCTGATACACGTATTTCAGAATTGAAACCTTCCGATAAGAAATTGAATGCGGCAAGTAGAAATACTTGTTTCCATACCTACCTTCCAATATATATTCCAATAATGTTTATTATCATGGTACAATAAATGTTCGTTATATTTTTTCCTCCTCACAGAAGTCAACTAGTAAGGCAAGGATTTGAACCCTTAAACTTCAAGGTAGGTAGCTTGGTTACCAATGCTTTGGTTAGTTAAGGGATGATCCTTTTTTAAAAGGAGGCTAGGATCTTCGCTCTTATTTCTGGCCGAGGTGATATTGTATAATAGAGATGCTAATCTAACCCAATGTGTGTATCACATGCATCACTGCAATGGGGAAGGCCACAAGTGCACGGACGCTTCGTATATTTTTTCTAGAACTACTGTATCTTTTTTCAACAGAACTACTGTTACATAATGTAACATCTATTCTTTAGTTCTAAACATCATCTTCCTAAATTATCACTGCAAAATGAAGAATATTTATGACCACGTAGAGCTTGGCAAATTATCTGTAAAAGGTTAAGCAGCTCGCCCAACCGCTCTTAATCAATGCCAAGGGATATTTGGCAAAGCTTTTAGTTGGAAGTTACTTTTGGCTTCCACTTTCAACATGAAGAATATTGAGCAGAAGTGGTTGCAAGTAATTTTGTGTAATTACAAAGTCAAAATTACTTAACGACTTCATTTTTACCTTGGGCTTGGAAATTCCAGTTCAAAACTTCAATTGGAAGCAAAAAAGAACCAAAATTTATGTAAATGGCTTTCAGTTCTATTTTTCATTGAAATAATTAAGTGGAAGATCAAAACTATTTCAAATTGCAAACTGTGCCAAACGTAACCTAAGTAAATCAGTCGGAAAGTTTTGGTCTTACAGGCTAGCTTTCTTTCCCAGGCCAGATTACTGTGAGGATGACAATGGTAAATAAGATCAGAAGAATGATGATTGCGAAGTATGGGTTGCCATAACTAGACATAATGCAAGATAAAATATGGAAGCACGTAGCTAACAGCAACATGTGCATAGAACTTATTAACTGTTCAACTGAAATTAACAGATGCAAGACAAAGTGATAGACCTGGCTTTCAATGTTGTCTAAGATCTCCCCTTGAGACTCAACTAGGACAGCCATATCCATGAAAAGCTGGAAATATTTTTTTTTGAATGTTAGACTTTCTGCTTCCTGATAGTCTGTCACATCAAGAATGAAAGTTGATACCTGATGCAAGTCAAGGAGCTTCTTCTCAATCTCCTTCACAGCATCGTGCCTCTCTTGAATCTCTTCAAGTGTATCTATTATCTGCAAGAATGATTCCAGGTAAGCATAATACTAAGATATCTGCAAGCTTTTAAAAACTGGCAAATCTTCCCTTGTTAAATGCTGTAGACCAAAGTGCTAGAAACATTTGCAAAGCTGACAAAGTTAACATTGTAAAGCTTGGTGTGTTAGTGCTTACAGGATCATCATCAAGCATCTGTGATATAATGGAGATAACTGCACCACGTAAGGCCACTGTTCACCACATATCCATGTGACTTGCAAGACAGATTTGTGCATTTTAAGATTGATACTTTGTATTTGTGCGGAGTTCATTCATGGGCAAAGGCTCACCCATGTTTGCCGTATCATACCGGATCATGCCAACTTGCATGAGTGGACTTGTATCTGGGTGCATCCAATCAGCTGGCATGCATCGAGTTGGACAGAATCGTGCTGACTCGTACTTACATAGTGAGTTGTTTCAGATTGAGTTTTTCTCACTTGATAAGTAAAATTACAGTTTATATCAATTAATCGGGTATATTTCTCTAAAATGTGGCTTAAACTAATTATTATTAATAAACTCATTGGCCTGACTCAGCCTGACTCGTGCGAGCGGGATCAATATCATACCTTATTGGGAAGATACAATCTGCATGGATCTGTGTTATGGCAAACATTGCGCTCACCTATCATCACTTATGAGAACCCTTGCTAAAAGGGGATAATGTAGCACACCTATAAAAGTGTAACTGCGTAAGATACCCCCCTAGACAGAAGTCATACCTATCATTGGAAAAGGGCAACTAATGTGGATGGAAGGCATTATCACAATTTTTGGCTCATCTTCTTCATTGGTTGTCATGTGTTAAGGCCATGGCCTTGCACCCACAGTGTATGTGGGACTATTCTCCTCTCAGTTACAATGATATCTGAACTCCCAAGCACCCTGTGTTTCTGTTCTCACTGCCTAGAGCACTTAGCCACACATTAGTTGGCACACCTAGCTTTTTCTGTGAACTAAGCATTTGAGCTTTCACAACTCATATTCTTTGTTAATGTTTCATTTTGCTTTTCTGACAGTTTTGTTCCATCCTTCTATATAATAAAATTAGGTACAGTTGATTCTTAGTGAAATAGATGCATGTTAAGGATTGTTATGCACTGAAATTGTTTTTTGTCTGGATTCTGAAGTTCTTATGTCCAGAGCTCAAAAGTAGCAAAATCAAAAATCTACATTTAAGCAACACTACAATAATCTACCTGCCCACGACCCATTTCCTTTATGGCCTTTTGAAAGATCTGTTCACTGTTTCCTGTTTCAATCAAGCGCTCTATCGTCTGCAGATGATCGAAAATTGACAGTTAGAATGAAAATATAGGCTATTGAGTTCTAATCTGTAGTTTCTCAGTGGATTACCTCTTCATCTGGTCTGGTGCCCGTGACTGTTCAGCTTAGAAATTGGTTACCACATGGGGTAATGAATAAGAACCATTTAAGAAGATTTCATTTGAAGCAAAAATGTTAACAATTCAGAACCTGTAAAAAGTCTTCGACCAACTGTCTCCCGATATTCATCTTGAATGGCCTGTCTGAGAGTCTGGTAAACAGGAAACTGCTTAGGTATGAAAAAGACATTTTGACATGGTTATGAAAAAGAGATCAAAGTGTGGAACTAGTACCTGGAAGTCATTCATCCTATCTTTCAACTTCTTTTTCAATGAACTACATTAAAAGGAAACTACTTTCAGACATTGCTGACAGGGGTTCCATTTGGAAACATAAATAGGGAACTTATGAAATGGAAAGCTAAGAAATTCTAGCAAACTATATAAAATCTAAGACAAGACTGATTAATTTGCAGAACTCACGCAGTCATAGCCATCCTAGACCTATCGACACTGGTTCCTTTTCCACAGCCAGGCCTTTGCCGGTTCGTTAAATTCTGAAAAAATAGGAAGGTGAGTAATGGAGTCAGTACAATAAAAATATTATTCTCCTAGTGAATAACATAGCTATGCGGATGACTAAGAAAGAAGACTACATCATTGTCGATTTCCTCGAGTATGACTTTGATGTTACGAGCAATCCTTCCCACTTCGTCCACATCTTTCATTATTCTTTGCTTGATTGCTGTAACAAATCAAGTGCTTTTGTCAGTAACTCATTTCCTCATTAACCATCAAAACCATGTACTTGACATTTAAAAAGTCAGACCTTTCATGGTAGATGCTTTTGTGACAGACCTTGACTCTTCTTTGGCATCCTGGTATAATTTATGAGGCAGAATGCAAATTTTGAGTAGTTTACTCAGCAAAAAAAAAGGTAAACGTATAAACATTTCAAGCTCCTAATTCTCACATAGGAGGCTATAGTTACATAATATATACATTCCGGATTTGTAGGTGGACCTAGCCATTTCCCTGGGGCGAAATAAAGCATTTAGATCTATAACTTGCATAAGAGTAGAAGCTTATATATAAAGGAGGGGGAGACGATGTGTATGCCCCTTAAATCTTTTCCTGAAGAGGCAAAAATTTTGTCAGAGGCTTGGACCTTTTCCGTCCTACAAGGTCAGGTATGGGTAACTCCAGATCCTAGAGAAAACTATAACCAATATTAATGCATTTTATGTTAGACATCACAGATTACTATTCCTATTCTCCCCTCTTTTCTTGTTACTTTATTCCCTAATTTCCTTATTTATGGTAAGAATGGTAAGGGAGATGATTAAAAAGTAAAACCAAAAAGGAAAGAAGATATACAACAAAGGTGGCTTTAGATAAAAAGGTGGGAAAAATAAACCAACCCAACCCTCCAAATTATCACACATGAAGAAGAGCAAAAACATCAAGAAATACTCGAAAGAAGGCCTCATGCCTTGTGCTTAACTCATTGACAAGTTCATTGATGACATACACAACTATCTTAGCTATTCCGGTCACCATTGACATGTCTGAATGTATCCTCCCAATTTATCACCTTTCCACCTCAAATTCCTTGGCGATATCTATTAATGAGATATAACATGCAGCAATTAGATTTAGCGACAAGTTGATCCATCTAGTTAGTGAGAAGACATATTTGTACAAGCGAAGTAGGTGTCAATCAGAAGGGACTGAAGGAGATGATGAGAGGCAAATATTGCAAGGTTGATATGGTCACACACATTCAGTGCATGCCCACTGGCTTTTTTCCAAATCTACCCCAAGTGGAAAAATTATTGGTCAGGTTTAAATCATTCTGTCCAACCAGCTCACATTGGGTAACTTTAGATCCACAAGATCTGGAGTCAATATTATCCATTTATATTAAGCATCTGAGATTACCATTCATCCTATTCTCCCTCATTTTTTTGTCACCTTGTTATCTATTTCTTCATTTATAACATGAGAGATGGATAAAAGTTAAAACCAAGTAGAACAACTACTAATAAGGAGGTTTAGACAAAACAGGTGAGCAAGTTAAAACAATTCCCACTCTCCAGAATAGCATAGATAAAGAAAAGAAAACAAAATTCAAGACCAAATAAATGCCTACTGTCTTTACCTTGAACTCTGTTAATGTGTTCATTAATAAGATCTGCTGTTACCTCAGCTGCTAGGGTTGGCATTCACATGATTATAGGTGTTTTCCCGAATTATCATTTGAACTAAACTTTTATTTAACACATTGTTGTTTATTTATTTTGATTTAATAGAGAAAGAAATAGAAAGAGGAAGAATTGACCTTAAATTGAACAGAAGAATAAGAAGGGGAGGCCTTTGGAGATGAAGTGTGTGACTTCAAGAAGAAAAGAAAGTGCAGCAGCTGGGCAAGGGGAATGTGATCAAGGAAGAGAGAGAAGCCTAGTTGAAGATGTTTGGACCTAGTGGTCTAGTCCCCATTGGGTCTTTCCATGATAGAGAAGAGAGAGGAGAAGGCTCCCATGCACACACAGATAGATAGCTATAGTAGATAGGTGGGAGTTGGGAGGCAGCAGGGAAAGAATGAATTCGGATGGGACATGCACCCCTGTATCCACGGGAGGCCTTCTGTCTATGAGTGTGTGTGTGTGTGTGAGAGAGAGAGAGAGAGGTTCTGATGGGGCCCGCACCCATATATGTGTGTGTGTGTATGTGTTTTGAACTTTTAGGTGGGTCCCAACTCGACATACATATCCGTACAATCCAAAAAAAACCCTAAATGAATAGTAAAAAATTGTATAAGACATGTAGAATGGTGCCACCCACTCCAAAAACATTTTAAACGATCTCTAACTTCTAATACAAAGTATTAAACATTATAGAAAATATGAAAATTATATAAATATAGAAAATCATTCTATTCCAATATCTAAAAGTCATAGAGTAGATGATACTGTATATGACACTATTTAGACCATCCATTTTGTACATCTTTGATGCATAAAAAGTAATTATCGGATGCCTCTAATTTTTACTTTATAGATAATCTTTTAGTAGTTGATATGATTTAACAGTTTGGATTAGAAGTTAGAGTTTGTTTAAGGTGTTTTTAGAGTAGGTGGCACCATTCTTATTTTGCCACTAGTGGCGGATATAGGGGGCAGATATAATGTGTCCCGGGGCGCATCTAAGTTGCGCATTTAACTTAGATGCGCCCCACCCTGAAACCCCCCCTCCCATTTTCAAAGAAAATAAAAACCATAAAAAAATTTAAAATTTTAAAATACTCTCATCTAGGTTGTTCCTACCCATTTGGATTTAATTTTCACTGTTAGATTGAAAAATTTAACCGTAGTCATCCAATCAAATGCGTCGTTGTTTGGGGATCAAAACTAAAACCCCACGGGATGGGATCAACCCTAAGTACTAACTTGACAATTTTTTTATTTTTCAATATTTTTAGACGTTGATTTTTGATATATGCTCGATCGGATGGCTCCAGTTGATCGTCAAGATCGGTTGGTGAAAATTAATGCCCCCGGGATGGGATCAACCCTAAAGGCCCTATTCATGGATGTAGAATCAGTCGATCCCGATCCAGATTGGCCGATTCGGATCGGGATCGGCGGGTCCCGATCCAGTCAGAATCGGATGTTCCTGGTCGATTTCAATTGATTATGGCAGATTTGATCCCGATTCAGATTGAGATCGATGGGTCCCGATCCGTGCCAGAATTCCATGGTAAGGCCTCTATTTGATTATTTAAAATTTTATGATTTTTTTAACCATGAGGGTGGGGTTTCGAGGGGTGCATTTACTTAGATGTGCCTCGAGGCGCGTTCTATCCTTTCTCTCTCTCTCTCAATATATATATATATATATATATATATATATATATATATATATATATATATATATATATATATATACACACACACACGTATATGCACATATATATATGACTTGTATATATATACACACACACATATATGTGCACATATATATATATACACACACATAGAGCTGATACACTCAGCTGCCCGTTTAGCAACCGCTGCAACTGTAGACATCACGGTTGGATCTTTATCCTGGGATTTCTCAACACCGCGTTTCCTTTCGGAAGGTGGGTCCTACTTTACGTTTCTCTCTCTTTCTCCGTCGTGTGATATCTCCACCCATTTTTCTCTGGTGAGATACCCACACGGATCCACTTTCTCTCTCTCTCTCTCTCTCTCTCTCTCTCTCTCTCGCCTACATGTAAGAAGTTGGGGTCTACTATTTGGTCTCGTAGCTGGTAAGGAGGGCCCTAGGCATGCTAGAGGCTTCGGCCATCGTCGACAACTCTGCTGCCATGGGTGATGAAGCCATTAGCTTAAGATGTCTTAGTGCAAAAATGGTATATTGATCAGCTCATTGCCCTATGTAACACAAAGGGGGCTTAGCATGCATGGATCCATGCAGCCCTTCTCCTCAAGTCCATCTTCGAGGTGGTGGACGACTGCTGCAAGACGGAGCTGCCAACTGACTTGTTCGACAGCATGGTGAAGTAGTGAAGGACCAGAACTCCCACTGCTCGGCAACCATGGCACCATGTCGGTGTTCATGGAGGTGGTGCCTTATGGGAGGAACTGGGCCAGGGCGATGGAGGCTGGCACGGTGGTGGTGTTGGTGAAGCTGCTTGTGGAGGCCATGGACGGGGGCGATAGGAGGAAGAGCGAGGTGATGTTGGTGCTGCAGGAGCTGCTGTGCATGCGGGCAGAAGGGCGGTTGGCACTGCTGGAGCACCTGGCTGGCATGGCAGTGGTGGCGGGGATGGTGCTGAGCATGTTGCAGGCGGCCACTGACAGGGCAGTGAGAGTGTTGACGCTGATGATGGTGGGGATGGTGCGAAGCTGTGCATGGTGGTGCAGGTGGGGGGGGACAGGATGACGACAGAGAAGGCAGCAGAGATCTTCCGCATGTGCGGGAATCTCACGTGAGAGAGAGACATAAAGTGGGACCCACCTTCCAAGAGGTGCTAAGCATTCCCAGGGTGAAGATCCAACGGTGAAATCCACAATACGATATATATATATGCCGTATGTATATATCTATATATATATATATATATATATATATATATATATATATATATATATATATATATATATATATATATATACATACGGCAGGGCCGTACAGCCATTTTGGACCCGTTCCCCATGTTGAAAAAAATTAAAAATCATTATAAAATTTTAAATATTCAACTTACCCCATAGGGTTGTTCCCATCCCCTGGGGTTTAATAGATCTAATATGTGGCAAGGCCACATAGCCATTTTGGACCCCTTCCCTATGTTGAAAAAAATTAAAAATCATCATAAAATTGTAAATATTCAACTTTCCCCGTAGGGTTGTTCCCAGCCCCTAGGACTTAATATTGATCGTTCGGTTATGAACTTTAACTATAGTCGTCCGATCAAATGTCATTTTTGATCCTCACGATGGAAGGGTCTAAATTTTTTAAAAAAATAGTCAAAAAGTAGAAAATAGTGTCAATTATCCTTAGGATTGTTCATATCCCCTGGGGTTTTAGTTTTGATCACCCATTATAGAGTTCAAACTCCGTGCGGTCTAGACCATGGTCCGCGCCATAGCATCCCTATATAAGTAAAACCCACTCTACAATGTGTACCCACTCTCTTCCAACCGCAAAAGAGTCCATAACACATGCATCTCTCTCTCTCTCTCTCTCTCTCTCTCTCACAACCACACCCCTCTTCCAACCTCATCCCCCACTTACACACATAAAAATAAAAATCATAATTTTTTTTTAAAAGATTCAAATACCTTCCTCTAAATTGGTTTGTACCCTTGGGATTTAATTTTCACTGTCGGATCGAAAAACTCAACCGTAGTCATCCAATCAAGTGTGTCCTCCATTAGGAATCAAAATTAAAACTCCAAGGGATGGGATCAACCTTAAGGGTTAATCTAACAAATTTTCTATTTATTGACTTTTTTAAAATATTTTTAGATATTAATTTTTGGTATGTACTTGATCGGACGGCTCTAGTTGATTTTTAAGATTGGATGGTGACAATTAAAGTCTTGGGGATGGGAACAACCCTAAGGAGCCTATTTGAATATTAAACAAATTATTAATGAATTTAATTATTTTTTAAACATGAGGAGAAGAGGATTTCTATAGGGGCTCGTTTGACCCATTCCCCATATAAATATAAGTATATATATATATATATATATATATATATATATATATATATATATATATGAGAGAAACATAAAGAGAAGATCAAATGTGCCTCCTCCCCCAATGTTGAAAAGAAATAAAAATTACCAAAATTTTTAAATATTCAAATATCGCGCTTAAGGTTACTCACATCCATGGGGTTTTAATTTTTCACTATATAATTGTGAAAATCAATCTTTGCCATCCGATTGAGCGAGCACCAAAAATATTATTTAAAAATATTGAAAAAAATTGTCAAAAATAGAAAATTAATCAGATTAACTCTCACGGAGGATCCCATCCATTGGGGTTTTAGCATTGACTCCTAATTAAGGATGCACTTGATTGGACGGTTGCAATTGAGTTTCTCGATCAGATTGTGAAAATTAAACCATATGAGGTAGGAACCACCAAGCACCAGGGGGTATTTTAATATTTTATTTTTTTGATGATTTTTTTATTTTTTAAAACACTTAAATGCACCTAGGGTGCGTTAGATCCTCTCTCTCTCTCTCTCTCTCTCTCTCTGTGTATATATATATATATATATATATATATACACAGAGAGAGAGAGAGAGGGAGAGGTGTTCTTGTGGGGCCTGGGCCGCCTGACACCACCCCTCTCACCACCTAGTAACCAAGGGAGGTTTTACAATCTGGTTTGATTTTAATGACATTTTATAAAACCTAGACCAAAACAAACAAAAAATCCTAACCCATACAATATGTTGTTGAAACCCAACCAAATTGAAATAATCAAGCCTTTTGATTTACCCTTCATAATAGGCCTTTAGTTCCCAAATAAGGCTTCAACAATTTAACTTGTATGATGAGCAGATAACCTACCCAAATACTGTACATAACATTAACCTCCACAACTAATCAAATGCTAAACATGTCCCTAGCACTTACGACTTAATCAAAGGACAAAAATGTCTTTCACACCTTGAAATTACTTAAAATAACCAAATACCCTCTAAGCTATAACTTGCCTAAAATCCAAACTTATACCTTGCCTAAAATGACCAAAATACCCCTAAAATCTTAAAAACTGATTAAAATGAATATAACATTCCCGAGAGCCTAAAACATGCTGAAAATTACCAACATGCCCTTTAAATTAACTAAGATGACTAAGGTACCCCAAGAACCATATAAATCTGAAGAGAACCAAGATCCCCTCGAAATCTTGAAAACCACTCTAATTCAGCCAGCACCTTCTAGAATCTAAAATCCTCTAAAATGACCAAAATGCCCATGAACTCTAAAATGATCATCATTAACAAAATATATTTCTACCCTAGACCATCCAAAATCATACCAAAACCCCTTAAAACGCTTACTGGACCACGGTAAATCTTCTAGACTTGATTTAGCTTGCTTCTTGTGGTTTGATTTCATCAATGGTGGTTACTTGAGAAATTTCATCCACTAGGGGCAAGGCTATTGAAAGCGCTAGAGTTCAGTGTGATGGGCCAAATCTAGAAACCCTAAAATGTCAACCCAATTGGGTTAGAAAAAGGGCAGTACCTTGTCATGAAGGTTCCACTACTGTAGGATCCAAGGAGGGTCAATTTTACATAGCCTTACCCTTTTCTGATTTTGAATTGTGGCCACCAAGTCACAATGGAGCAGCCTTACTGTTACACCAAGGCTTCCTCTCCCAGTTGAGCTAAAACCTGAAGTAAATTATCAAAATCATCTGTAAACCCTTCAAAAAATGATAAAATAAAAAGAGGCATTCCAACACATCTGCATTTCCAATCCTTTCTCCGTGATATTATCTTTTCATGGCATCATTGTAAGGAGCATAAAAGACAGTGAGGTGGTGATCCATTTGGTTAGCGAGATGATTTTGGCAACCATCCAAAAGAGCAATCTGAAGACACAAACCCGTCCTGGTAATACAAGAAGTAGGCAGCTACTCATAAAACTTCGTCAAATCTTTGGCCCCTTCATTGTACCCAATCAATCATAAGTTCATGGGATAAGTTCATTAAATGCTAGAAATCAATCATGATTATTGTTCAAAGGTGGGCTTAAACTAGTGCAAGTCCTTGGAGACTAGTCTTTCCTTTTTTTTTTTTGAAGGTGTCCTTGGAGACTACTTGTCCAACAGGAACTTGACCACTTTATTGTGCAGAATAAAAGTCTTTTTATATGGGATAACTCTAATGTTATATCCTAAGATGCACCATGCTCTGGATCATGGTTAATCGAACCAAGATGGTGAAGAAGGATTGAACAGAACTTGGTTCATATGTGAGACTTAATATTACAACATTTCTACATGTATAGCTCTGAAATCACGGTTAGTGGATTGCACCTCCGTATTCGATGTACTTAGCCATGGTTGATGGTGATTTAACAGAGGTTACAATTGCATCTTTTTTACATTTCGGTGTGTAGGCTCAAACATGAAGTATGTAGGTTCTTAATGTCAAGTATTCAAGATTTCAGGAGTATATATGCAGAAATATCCAACAAAGGCCAGATAGCAAATTGACAGGCAAGTTTCAAAAATATAGAGATGTCAAGAACTATGGGCTAAAGTTCTTTGTAAAGTGGAAGTACCTAAACTTTTCAATTTTTGCCTTGGTGGTTAGAGTGTGACATAAGTGTGATGTTGAGCCTATAACTTTCTGTTAAACACTTTTGTGTGCTTTGCAATCCTGCATTATGACTTCTCTCGAAGACCATATGGTTTGCATTAGCACTGAAATAATGTTTATGATTATAAGAGTCCTGGTGGAATAACATCACGCTAGTGCTCCTCAAAACAAGATCCTTGAAGACATTATTATGTTTTTGGTGAAAGTGGAAATATTGGGGGGATGATGAACAATGACTGGAGAATCTTTCATATGGTCTACCCCAGGCAGAAGAGGAATTTGTGATCGATGTACCATTTGACTGCCATGACGAGAGTCACTTTCAACTTGGGCAGACAAGGTCTACATGGCTTCTGCATGGCAAATATTCTGAATATGAATCTTCTATCATATATATAATAGATAAACAAATGACAAAAAGAGAAACAAAACAAACGGATGTGAAATTCTCAACTGATTGGCCTGGGGAGTAACAGAAAACAGAATGTTTCAGCTTAAAATCCAATACAGAACTCACTATTTACCCACAAATGAAATGCATCCTTAGTTGTGCATTATACCTGAAGCTTCTGAAGTTGTTTAGCGAGCTTCTCCATCTGCATTTCAATTTCTTTCACCTAGAAGGGAAATTTAAAATTATGAATCTCTTAGCTTAACTTATTGCTTTACTCCTATGCTACTATGATCAAAGCACAAACTCAAATACAAGATGAAAGGACAATACATGTACGGTCAATGACAATGATATAGGAATTTCTACAGTGATGGCAGTATAAAAGAAGGATTCATATAAACATGCATCTATGTGTAATCTACTGGAACTAAGCACTAAAATCCGGATTCTACAAAATTCTGCGTTTCGGTCAGAATGAAATGTGCTGATGGAAAACCCTCAGCTTCCTTGGAGTACCTGCTTGAAGAAGTCATCCATTCCCAAATCAACGGTACTCTTTTTTACACCTTTTCCCAGTTCAACATCATCCTCTTTAGGAGACTGATCTCCACTCTTCACAAAACTGTCCTGTGATTCAAAATCAACATAATGGTGAGGTTTCTCAGATGTACATGGACTAAATGAAGATTGATCTTTCATTAAAATAATCATGTGGCTCAAAGCATGAAACTCATAGCAAATTTCCAGGAACTTACTAAATGATAGCTCTATTCCATGAATTCATTAATAACAAGCATCAGGATTGAGTGGAGACCCTCATGGTAAAATGTTAAAGCAAATTTGGGATGAAAGACTAGTAAAGCTCACTATCATTGGTAATTTAAAAGTTCATTATCAGTCAAGCAATTTACCAGTACCTCTTTTAATGGTTTTGTTTATTTTCTTACAGCCACTGAAGTGTGGCTGACTTAAAATAGAGAGATAGGGACGCGGGCAGAAAACTCGGCAATCTGAAATAGGATGATTTAGACATCACAATTTAACATCCTCAGCATTCTCGATATACAATAAGCTATAAAGCCTTGTTTGTCCAGCATGTAAATTCCCAAGTAATCACCTGCTGTTCTCAGTTGACTTCCAGCTGTGGCATTACAAATAAAATTTTGCCATGTGCATGCATCAAATTATGATCGAATAACCCACCTGTCTTCCAAGCAGCCACTACATGTTTATGAACATAATAAAAGCAAGTCAATGACCCCTTAGATTAATCTCCAATGTATTTTTTGGATTAATCTCAGGTGTGGTAAGTTGCAACCAAGCAAATTACTAACATAGCAAAGCAAAAAATAGCATCACTCCGAGAAGCAAGCACATGGACATATAATAACTGTTATCTGCTTCCAACTAGTTACAAATAAGCTTAGAAATTTAACTGGATTTGGCAAAGATTAAGAATGAATATTAGTTGCAGCATCCATTAAATAGGCAGATAAACCTTTAGTTTTAGGTTTTGCTGCATCCCTGAGAACCACTCCCTACTGATTGTGAAGCGTTGCTGGAATTGAAGAATTGAATCTGACTTAGGATTTGCTTTGTTCTGTTTTAAGTTATGTGCCAATAAGAAGCAGGCATGGATGAAATCAAGCCTGGATGAAATCAAGTGCAGTTTCTTGTACAGCACAATTGTATCTCTCTTTACTGGTGCAAATGATTTTCTTTTTTCACTTGCTTTCGAAGGAAGGACTCAAGTGAAAATTTCCCAGCCGGTCATTCTTTGCTACTCTGTTGAGCTCCCATTTGTTCTTTCCAATCTAGAATATGGACCATCTTTTTCCCTCACGTTGCCAGAACTTCCATAATTAGCAGTGTTCCAATAGCTTCAATTCCACATGGAACAACACTATCCCAAATTCCAAGATCTTCAAATTCCACATGGAACAACTAACTATAATAACCCAAATAAGAAACCTGATAAATCTTGCCTAGAAAAGAGATCGAATGCAACACAAATGAAAGGAAATGCTGACTACGCTTGAGATGAGAAACACCCATGATGCCGAAAATAGGGAGGGAAAATCTTACGGTGAGAAGGTTGTTCATTTTGATGAAACCAGAAGGTGAACACACAGGGAGAGAAGGGAAGAGTGGGGAACAAAGACAGTGGGGATCCTTCTGCTGTACCAACAAGGAACATGAGACTGAACAAAAGGAGGAGCAGAGCGGCCACCTCTGTGGCCTCAAGGAGAAAGCAAAACTGAAATGGCTCCCTTTTGAAGACAGGAAGTAGACAGTCGGCAATCGTATTATATATAATGGGGAAGCTTCGAAGTGTTTGAGGAGGCCGGCAGAACCCAGAGAGTTAAAAAGAGAGAAAGACAAGGAGAGGGGCGAGCTGTAGCAAGACAAGAAATACGGTGGGAGTTGACGAAGAAGGAAACCATGAAGTTTATAGTCATAAACTAACTCCCCATTTGGATGTAACTTGAGAAAAATGCAGAGGTTTTCCATAAGTCCATTTATCATAAATGTTTAGTTTAGTTTGAGCTGTTTGGCTCCAAGTGACTTGAGCCGTGAACGTAACACATGACATGAGCATGTGAAGGGATGGAGTCCAGTCTTCCTCTTGTTCAAAAATTTTGGTGGTGGTGAGGGCTTTTGATGCTTCCTGGGAGGAGATCCACCTTCCCCATGGGTGCCTGGCGCATGTCACACAGACACAAGCATGCATGTCTCGTGGTCGGGTGCCCAACGGCCGCTGCTCACTCGCGTCACGCGTTGCATTAACCGTAGGGTTTGCTTGTTTAATCCTAAAATGTTGTGATTAGTTAATTATAAAATTAGTAGATTTTAGACTATTAAAATCAAGGAGCATTTTATTTAGATGTCTGTAAAACACATGAAAATAAAATAAGAAAACACACAAGTTCTTTGATTTTGATTTATGGTGACTCTTTCCTATAAATTCAAAACAAGAGAATAGACATCCCGCTGGACAGACAGAGGGTGGACAAAATTTTATTTTGTACTATTTCCATTAAACCAAATATTAAAAATATTGTAAACTATTTTTTTTGTTTTTGAATTGTAGTATTTTACATTGAAACAAACAGTCTCCTAGATGCGAGGAATTAATAATTGGATGTTGGAATTGGACAGATTTTGCACGCAAATTCTTTTTCCGATTTCAAGGCCCATTTTTGTGAAAAATCGGACAGTTCTTGCCACTTTCTTCTCATGGGATTGGACTGGCTCCGATCTAATTCGCCCAATTTTCGATATCATGATTGCTTTCGTTCAATTTGATGTTATGGTTTAAACAGGATAGTGAAATACCTCTAGTCTAGTTGTTTTCAGTGAACATGATTTAGTTTATGACAAATTTTAAACCAACTCCGGATTGACTGGTTATTCATTTGCTTTTGGACCACTCTGTTTATCTTTCTGAACAGAGTTTATGTTGAAGCATAGCTGGCTAAGGGAACTGTTTTAGAAGGTAAAACTAAGGAACATGGCATTGAGTGATCCACCAACCTCAACTAGCTAAGATTATGAGAGAATGAAGAGTGGGAATAGGAGATAGCTTCTATCACATCATCCATCATCCTCGTAGAGAATAAACAATTCTAAAAATTTATATAAAGCTTTGTATCTGAATTCTTAAATTTTTATTATATTTTATTTCAAATCACATCTTAATTAAACATGCAGGCCTTTGTTTGCTGCCACATAGCCAAGTTCTTATTTGTTCACGGGTATCACCCCCCGTTAATTCCAAACAGGGTGGATTTTACGAGGAGAGCCGTCCTATTTGCGCGTGCGTCATCCCCCCCCCCCCCCCCCCACATGCAACATAAAACTGAGATCCGTTTAAAGAAAATGTGATTTATTAATATTTTTTCACTTTAACATATTTTTCATACAACTAAACTATATTTTATTGAAAAAACTTTAATTTTTTTGTGAATTCAAAAGGTTGGAATTTGAATTTTTATATACTAAAAATATTCAAAAAATTTGTTAATTTTTCTAGAATTGATTTTTTCTTAAACTCTGACTTGGTAATGTTGCCTCCCACCTCCGTAGAGTAATACTTGCTACCCCACTGTCGGTGCAAGTGCAAGTCCTGCAAGAAGGCCCAGTTGCAAGGAGCCTCTCTATCCCTTTTTGTCATCTAAGAAGGCCACGTGGGCCTTGTCCCCCACTAAATATGCCTCCACGTCATTCGCATGTCAGCACATATGGGGAAGGCTAGATTAGAGAGAATAAAAAATTTGACCACCATGTTACTTTTTAGAGCACAAGAGCATTGCTCATGCTCTCGAGAGTATCATGATGCTCTCCGATGTTCTGGAGAAATTTCAGAATATAATGTTTTTGAGAGTTTGCAAACTTAAAGATGCTAACGAACGCTTCAGAATGCTCTTAAGATCAGTCTTTACAAGTAAAATTTTTTATTTTTTTAATCTATCCCCCTCAATGTGCGTTAACGGATGGATGACATCAGGACGCATTTAGTGGCAGATAGGACCCATGTAGGCTTTTCAGATGACAAAAGAAGATAGGGGGGCTCAGTTTAGCTCAGTCTTCTTGCGTCGGTAGCCGTGCAGCAAGCATTACTCTACCTCTGTCTTATGTTGAATGTGTGCTATAAAGTACAGTAAAAGCACTTTTTGTGGTATTTTGAGGCTTAGAATGTCACATTTATGATATTTCCCTCATGTTAAACCACCATATATTGTTAAATGCCAAAATCCTTTCAATCGATAAAGCACTTTTGTGTCTGATTTTAATTTTAAATCCTAAATTATTGAAATGTAAAGCTCGGAGATTTTAAAACCAGAAAATTATAGTGATTTTGTTTTGGTTGGTTTTAAAATTGTTGATTTCAATGCTAGCATATTATGATCTTTTTCATTTTACAGGACTCATTTCATACGTTTCAACATTTTATCTGATACAGTGACTTTGTTTCCTTGGCTAAGCACTCTGTAGACATGCATGCTTCCACCAGAGTCGATACACCCAAATATATCTCATTTTAATGACAATAGAGGCCTGTCGTGTTTCCTTTCCAAAATGAGGAATTTGTGGGATCTGATGTTTCCTCCACAATTATCTGCCAGTATAAACTCTTCGAGACCCCTACCTTTTTCCAAAGTAGAATCCTCTCTCCCATTGACTGAGTTGTAGTTTTAAGGTTTTGTTACTGGTGCATCTTTTTTTCAGTTATATACATTTATAAAGTCTCTAAAGTGCAGAATCTGGATATTGCATATATTTGTACTTACCAATTCTTTCCAAGTAAGAAACTCTCCATGTGTCCCAGGCTTCCAGCCTAGTGGACACAGCCCCATCTCATTATTTGAGAGGTAAGGGGTTCGATCTTCCCCATTTCCACATGGAAACGGAATGGGGAGGGAGCAGTCCGCTGCTGGCGGGAACTATCACCTGTTTTGGTTGAAAATGTCGGCCTATTTATTCTTCCCATTCATGGGAGGATTTGTGGGTTTCGAACCCAGGTCATTTGCTTAGGATTGATGCTAAAGGAGGAAAATTTCGCTCTGCTCAAAAGTAGTAATGGGTCTGCCCGCTAATCTCTCTCTTCTCTGAAGCATTCAGCCCATGAAGGGCAACCCAAAGCTAGAAGTTTCGGGGAAACTCGGAGAGGGATCAGATCCCCGTCAGGACTTTTCCAATTGGGCCGGACCCCCTATTCTGACCAGAACCTGGAGCTTGAGGTCCTTGGCCGTGCGGACTTATCGATGGAATCGAGTCTCGGAATTCGCCTCAGACAAGGCTTTCATGACCATAGTCAGCCCTTTATACGAGTCCAACCAAAACTGTCACCTATTTTTGGTGAAAATGTCGGCCTATTTATTCCCCCATTTATGAGAGGATTTGTGGGTTTCGAACTCATGTCATTTGCTTAGGATTGATGCTAAAGGAGGAGAATTTTGTTTAGCCCAAAAGTAGTAATGGGTTGGTCCGCTAATCTCTCTCTTCTCTGATCTATGAACTTGTTGAATGCTATAGCCCACGAAGAGTAACCTAAAGCTAGAAGTTTTGGGGAAAACTCAGAGAGGGATCAGATCCTCATCAGGACTTTTCTAATTGGGCCGGACCCCCTATTCCGACCAGAAACCTGGAGCTTGAGGCCCCTAGCCGTGCGGATTGATCGATGGAATCGAGTCTCAGAATTCACCTCAAACAAGGCTTTCATGACTAGAGTCAGCCCTTTATACGAGTCCGACCGCTATATAAAGGGACTCTACGTCCAACCGATAAAGGTATGCTTTCTAGAGTCCAAGTTACCTGGTCTTTTCCGAAAAATCTCTAGGCTTCTAACTTAGGCATCGGAGGGGACTCCTTCGAACTACTGTCGGGGGTCCTCTGATGGTGTTCTATTTTACAGGTAGTGCCGTCCCTCTGATTAAAGATAGAAGGCTCTGATTGTGGTGGACAAGATTTCAGTGTATCATCTTTTGGCACCGTCTGTAGGAAATGACTGTAAAAAGTCATAGTTGAGGAAAATCCTCGACGGACTGACCACGAATGATACTACTCGCATGATCCGAACAGGAAGGGTGCTCGCGCGACCTGTGAAGGAAGTGATAAGAGAAAATATGCCTCTACCCCTGGAGCTCAAAATCCCAATCGAGAGGATAGAAGACGGTCTCCTAGCACCTAATGAACGATAACCTTCTCTAATGAAGATCTCCAAGGTATAGCCCTCCCCCATAACGATGCATTAGTAATCGAAGCTGATATAAAAGGACGATGAGTAAGGAGGGTCCTTGTCGACATCCGAAGCCTCGTAAGTGTCCTCTTTCTCAATAGATTCTGACAATTCGACTAGGCAAATACGCAGAATAAGGGCAACCGACTGGTCAAAAGCCATGCAATTCTTCTGTTGGCGATAGGCACCTCTCTCCTGACGTCCATTCGGATGGTCACGTTTGAAATAATGGACGCCTCCTCGCCATATGATGCCATCTTGGGAAGAGGATCCTTGGGACAATTTGGGACCGTCCCCTCTAGTCTGCATCAGAAGCTTAAGTTTCCAACTGAGCATATGATCGGATAAGTACGTGGAAGCCAAAGCGTCTCGCGACAAACGTACTTGGTCGTGATCGAGGAACAAATGAGGAAGCCTGTCGAGCCCCCTCAAGAGTTACCGGATAGACTGAGGGAAGCAGCTGAACCATCTGAGGAGCTAGTCTCTATAAGGGTTGGCCCTGCAACCGACCAGGAACTTAAGGAGGGTGCTCTTTTGTCTGAGCAGAAGAGAGAAGAATATTGAAAGTTTCTCTACATCCACTTAGACATGTTCGCTTGGGCGCACACCCCGCTCCTTAGGGTACCATAGCACATTGCCTTACACTCCCTTAACCTCGACCCAAGGTTCCCACCGATCCGACATCGGAAGTGTCATTTTGTTGTAGAATGACAGGACAAGTAACTTCTTTACTCAATGCAGGGGTGATTCGGGACGCTCGCTATTCGGTGTGGGTGGCCAACATCGTTCTAGTAAAAAAACCTCTAAAAAGTGACGGATGTGCATTGACTTCACTTACCTTAATAAAGCAACTCTAAGGATTGTTTTCCTTTGCCAAACGTCGATCAGCTGATCGACGTCACGGTCGGCCACGAACAACTTAGTTTCTCGACGCTTTTTTGGGCTACCATCATATTCAAATGAATCTCGAGGATAAGGAACACACTGCTTTCATCATCGACATGGGGTTTTATCGCTACACTTGTATTCCGTTCGGATTAAAGAATGTCGGCGCAACATACCAGAGGTTCGTCAATACAATGTTCGACTAACAGATAAGGCGAAACATAGAGGTGTACATAGACGACGTGCTGGTGAAATCCAAGCATGCCAACGAGCACTTTGAAGATCTTTTGGAGACGTTCGACACATTAAGGCGATAGAGCATGAAGCTCAACCCTGCCAAATGTGCCTTCAGAGTCACCGCAAGGAAGTTCCTAAGCTTCGTTATCACCCACCGAGGGATCGAAGCCAAACTTGACAAAATCGACGCCATATTATCAATGGAGCCATCAATACTGTTGAATGACATCCAGAGGCTGACGGGACGCCTGGCAGCCCTCAACTGATTTCTCTCAAGAGCCGCTGAGCGGTGCCTTCCTTTCTTCAAGCTGTGACGGGTAAAAGATAACCCTCATAATGCCCAAGGATGCATCAACTAGACCCTAGATTGTCAGCAAGTGTTCCAGGAGCTGAAACAATATTTAGCTACCTCGCATGTCCTTTCTAAATCACAACCGGGTGAGTCTCTTTCCATTTACCTCTCTATAACCCCTCACACTGTGAGCTCAGTGCGGTCAGGAAAGAAGGGGGAATTCAGATGCCGGTCTACTATGTGAGCTGGGTCCTCCAAGGAGCGGAACTACGCTATCCAATAGCAGAGAAGTTTGGATCCCTCGTGGTAGCTGCCCGAAAGTTATGAATACATTATCCCGTACAGGCACTGCGGTAGTTTAGGTTTTGGACTCTAATTAGAGGTTTCTGATTCTTATGATTGTAGGTGATTAGATGGCTCTTAGAAAGAGAGTGCCTGTTATTCGTGATCAGAGAGATGTTTCTAGTGGGTCTGAGAACGGTAGGGAGAATATGGAACGCTTTGTGGAAGCAATGATGGAGACAATGACTAGATATCAGGTTCGAGATCCTAGTGAGAGTTTTAGTGCTCAGGGAGGGTCTTCGACTGCGTTGGAGAGATTCCTAAAGTTGAGGCCACCTTATTTCACTGGTCTTCCTGACCCTGATGAGACAGCTCATTAGCTAAAGGAAATGGAGGAGACTGTCAATACTCTAGACTGTGCGGCAGTTGAGAGGACTCCGTTGGCCACCTTCATGTTGAAGGATGATGCATATGATTAGTGGTCCACCTTGAAGAACATGACATATGCAAATAAGAATCTCAGGGAGATTCCATATGAGACATTTGTGAAAGAGTTCAACAGGCAGTACTTCCCTAGGCATATCCAGAAAGCCAAGGAGAGAGAGTTTATGGAGTTGACCGAAGAGAGCATGACAATGCTCGAGTACCAGATGTAGTTTGTCTCTTTAGGGAGGTTTGTGCCCTTCATTTCAGAAGATGAAGAATGAAGAACTAAAAGGTTCATTGACGGGTTGATATTCGACTTGAAGAGTCTAGTGGCATCCCACTGTTGTTCAGACTTAGCTTCAGCAATGAAGTGTGTAGCAGAAGTAGAGGCGCATCACGACCAGATGGCTCGGGAGAGGGGACTGGCAACTCAGGGACCGGCATACAGCAAGGGAAAGACCGCAGCAGCAGTAGCTCCTTCGTCTGGTTCGAGATCGTCTTCACTCGGCTCCAGATTCAGGAGGTTCTTCCGAGGCAGTAGTGGCAGCAGCAGATCTAGGCAGACCCAACATAGTCAGTCGACGTCCAACGCACAGTAGGAGGCAGCCCAGAGGGTTCTGACGACTTGTTAACATTGTGGTGGTACTCATGATGGGATTCAGTGTCCCGCATTTTCAGGGAGGTGCTATACTTGTGGCCAACATGGCCATTTGGCGAGGAGTTGCCCACAGAGGCATGGTTAGGGGCAGTGACCCGGAGACCAGAAGAAGCAGAGGACCTAGGGGACAGTTCTCGCTATCACCAGGAAGGAGGCTCACGCGTCTAACTTGGTGGAAGGTATATTTTTTGTCCTTGGGAACTCCGCTCATGTGTTGATTGATTCGGGTGCTTCGTATTCTTTTATTTTCGAGCAATTCGTAAATGTTCTTTTTGCATCTGATGATAAGATTTCTGGTGGGCTGATGGTTGAAGTTCCTTCCGGAGATTTCATGTTGACTTATAACTATTTGAGTGAGGTTCCCGTGGCCATTAAGGGTCATCAGCTATCTATCCAGTTGGTTGTGGTTGTCATTCGAGACTTTGATGTCATCTTGGGCATAAACTGGTTGGAGGTCTATTATGCTGAGGTGGATTGTCACAGGAAGATGGTGTGCTTCTTCATTCCGGACATTCCAACCTTCTACTTCCAAGATATTAGGCTTTCTTCTCGTGGTATTCTCATTTCTGCTTTTAAGACTCAGAAGTTGCTTGTTGGTGGTTGTGAGGCTTTTCTTGCCTCAATAGTTGTGGTTCGTGATGATAGTGTTTCCAGTCTTTTAGGGGCGTCACTAGTCTGTGATTTTTCTAATGTGTTTCCTGAGGAGTTGCTTGGCCTTCCTCTTCAGCGGAAGGTTGAGTTCACTATTGAGCTTGCACCGGGTACGGCGTCCTTGTCTAAGGTCCTGTATTGGATGGCTCCAACCGAACTCGTTAAATTGAAGGCGCACTTGCAGGATTTACTGGGTAAGGGTTTTATCCGTCCCAACACTTATTCGTGGGGTGCTCCCGTTTTGTTCGTTAGGAAGAAGGATGGTTCTTTGAGACTGTGTATTGATTACAGACAATTGAACCAGGTAACTGTAAAGAACAAGTACCAACTTCTGAGGATCGATAATCTGATGGATCAGTTGCAGTCTGCCAAGGTGTTCTCGAAGATTGACTTAAGGTCAGGGTATTACCAGATGAGGATCTATGAGTTAGATGTGAGTAAGATGGCTTACAAGACTCAGTATGGACATTATGAGTTTTTTGTTATGCCTTTCGGCTTGACCAATGCTCCGGCAGCTTTCATAGATTTGATGAACCAGGTTTTCAAGGCCTATCTAGATAAATTTGTAGTAGTATTTGTGGATGATATTTTAATATATTCTTCTTTTGAGGAAGAGCATGCTACGTATCTTCAGGTAGTGTTGCAGGTCCTAAGAGAGCACCGACTCTATGCTAAGTCCAGCAAGTGTGAGTTCTGGCTAGATAAAGTGCACTTCCTGGGGCATGTCATTTATGGTAATGACATTTCAGTAGATTCAGCCAAAGTTGAGGCAGTGATGGATTAGGGAAGACCGACGACTGTGTCAGAGATTAGAAGGTTCTTTGGGTTGGCAAGATATTATCGGCAATTTGTCCAGGATTTTTCTTCCATAGCAACACCCTTGTCGAGGTTGACTCATAAGGGAGTTCGTTTGTGTGGACCGAGGAGTGTGAGCGGAGCTTTGCTGAGTTGAAGACTCGTCTCACTTCGGTTCTAGTTCTGGTGCTTCCATATGGTTCAGGTGGATTTATGATTTACTCAGATGCATCTCGTCGAGATTTGGATGCAGTCTTGATGCAGCACGGAAGGTTGTGGCCTATGCTTCTAGGTAGCTGAAGAGGCATGAGGAGAACTACCTCGCTCACGATTTCGAGTTGGCGGTTGTGTTTACATTAAAGATTTGGCGGTACTATCTGTATGGGGAGAAGTTTCAGGTCTTCACTGATCATAAGAGCCTGAAGTATATGTTCACACAGAAGGATTTGAACCTGAGGCAACGTAGATGGATGGAGTTTATAAAGGATATGATCTCAACCTTTCTTGTCATCCGGGCAAGACTAAAATGGTGGCGGACGCCTTGAGTCGGAAGACGGTCGTATTATATCTCATGATTCGGGAACGGAAGTTATATGAGCAGGTTGTGGAGTCTTCTTTCAAGGTTCTCCGAGAGGCTGGCAGAGCCGTGTTGTCTAGTTTAACTGTAAGACCAGCAACGTACCATTCAGTGATTGAGGCTCAGAAGGTAGATGCAGAGTTACTACAGATTCTCTAGATATTAGAGGTGGAGTTGTGGGATGATGGAACAGTCAGGTTTCGAGACAGACTTTATGTTCCGGCAGAGGAGGAGGTGCGCAAGAGTGTTCTGGATGAGGCACATCATTCTATATATGCAGTGCATCCTGTAACGACCAAGATGTATCATTGTCTGAGGATCCTCCCCCATATCAGTACGACCAAGATAAATGGTTACCCTTCTCCATATCAATTACCGCCTATGACAATACCACTCGATCCTTACTGGGCATGGTCTACCTTAAGGTAGAGCTAGGTCCTGTCTGCCATTTAGAGGTCAAATTCCACATTCTGGAGATAGACCCCTCTCTCAAAGACATCTTTGGTCACTTTTATATCAAACTTCTTGAGGTTGTTCTTTCCACTAATCATCAATGCCTTAAGTTTCCTTACAAGGAGCGTATCGTCAAGGTGACTAGCATGCCTATTCTTGCCACTACTCATACCTTCAATGCTAATCCACTTCCTATTCCAACACCAATCTTGTCTCTCCTGGAAACCTATCTTCCTTGAGAAGATCCGTTGAAATCCATCATGCCAACCTCATACCCTTTAGATGCAATAAAACGGGGGAAGTTCATGAGTACTTTGGCATGGAACATTATGATGAAGATCGGATACCAGTCTGGGAGAGGACTGAAAACCCAATTGTAAGGAAGGCTCAAGCCTGTGAAAGACAAAAGGATTGTACCTGGAAGTGGTTTGGGTTACAGACCGGAGAAAGTAAGATATGAAATAGTGCAGTAAGAAGAGAATGAAGGAGGACATAAGGTGTGGAACACCATAGTAACACCATGCAAAGAAAACCGGGACCCGTTAACATAGACATTATCTATCCATTTCGTCAAATGGACTATTATCCAGCATGGGGGTAATAATACGGTGGTAATCACTTTAGACTTTGATCTTTATGATATATATAGGAGAGATTTGGCCACACATTGTGCATTGTTGCTTACGTATCAATCCTTGGAGGCTCTGCGGCCTCTTAAGAGAAGGAAATTTCATGATCCATAATGTGAACGGTATAAATGGTTCGATATATGGGATCTCTATATGCTCTAAACCGGCTCTTCCTCTATCCAATAGAGCCTACATGATTGCCACTGGTGGAGAACTTGATTGAAGGATATGGCTCCATATTTGACAAGAGGATACTGCTTGATGAGGAAACTGATGAAGGGGAACTTGATGACCCCTATGAAGAAGGCCTAACTATATAGCACCTCTGGATGGCCACTTATCCTTCCCATGTCCTTACTCTCCACACTCTGTTCAAGATCTGTTGTTGACCCCAACTTGGTCCAGGATAGTTACTGAAGGTATGCCTCGGGCACCGCCCATTCTGATTACTTTATCCACACAGGATTTCTTCCTTCGGATTCCTCTCAATCTTGAGGAGATCTGTGACATAATTCGGGACATCCTGCTATATGATCCCCTAAATCTTCTGGCCATAGTGCCATTATTTTCTTTATCTTCCTCTACTCCACATGTTCCCCAAATCTATTCTTGTTTTATGATTAATGAAAATTCCAAAAAAAAAAACGTCCAATTCTCAACCTCCTCCCAAGTCGCCTTTGAGGAGACTTCTTACTTCTTGTCCGAGTGTACCCTATCACACGGGTCGCTCAAACAATATTCTCTGCTAGATCTGTTCTTCCCCTCCTAGCAGGGGACATCACCTATATCTCATTTTGTATCTCATAATTTTTATCCTTCTTCGTCCTCCATAGGTCAGGATAGAGAGTCTAGCTTTAAGGAGTCTAGTGAAGATGAGTCTAGGCAAGTTTGGAAGTCTAAGAAATCCAAGGATAGACGCATTTCAGACATATACCTTCAAGAACTAGTTCTAAATGCCTTTCTTGTTCCCGAATCCCTCAGCTTTTAGAAGACTCTATCCATGTGTCAGAAGAATGTGAGGTAGATGAACATGTCGATGATGGATATGGGGTGTATGAATTGCTACATGAGAAAGATACCATGATTGAAGGTGAAGAAGAAAATGAGGACGCAGTTGAAACATATGTAAGTGGAATGAAGAGATTTGATGAACCATCAACTGTTGTAGAAGAACTTACTAAGGAAATCAACCTAGGAACTGAAAATGAACCTAAGGTCGTCCTCATCAATAAAAGTCTTTCTACATCAGACAAAGAGGCTTTGGTTCAGGTTCTCAAGGATTATAAAGACACTTTTGTATAGAGTTATGAAGATATACTGGGGTTAGACTCGTATTTGGTAGAACACAGATTGACCTTAAAACTTGGAGCTAAACCGGTTAAACAGAAATTAAGGCGATTCCACTCCCAAATGGCTTTGAAGATGAAAAAGGAGGTTGACAAATTACATAAAGTCAAATTTATTAGAGTTGTTCTCTATTCTCAATGGGTGGCAAACATAGTTCCAATCAAGAAGTAGGACGGAAGAGTCAGAATTTGTATTGACTTCCGAGACTTGAATAGAGCATATCTTAAAGATGATTTCTCATTGCATTACATTGATGTTCTTATTGATAATACATTTAGATATGAGATTCTGTCGTTTATGGATGACTTCTCAGGATATAATCAGATCTGTTTGGTAGAAAAAGATCAAGAAAAGACATCATTCACTACACCGTGAAGAACCTATTATTATGTGGTTATACCATTTGGATCAAAGAATGTTGAAGCCACCTACGAGATGGCCATGATGACAATATTTCATGACATGATGCATATTCATTTGGAGGTGTATGTAGATGATCTTTTGGTGAAGTCCAGAACTAAAGCCGATCATGCTAAGATCTTGGCTAAGGTTTTGGATAGATCAAGAGAATACCAATTGAAAATGAATCTCAAAAAGTGCGTGTTTGGTGTTTCTTCGGGAAAATTGTTAGGATTTATTGTGAGCAAACTGGGCATTAAGATTGATCCCAACAAGGCAAAAGCCATCATAAAAATGCCACCTCCCAAGAATTTGAAGGAATTAAGAAGATTGATCGGGAGGTTGCAATTTATCCGTTGTTTTGTCTCCTAACATTTATAGAGATGTAGGCCATTTTACGAGCTTACTAAGCCGCGAGTTAAATTCGATTGGGACAATAAGTGTCAGGAGGCATTCAATGGACTAAAGAAATATCTGGCAAATCCTCCTATCTTAAGACCACCATCTCCAAACAAACACTTGACTCTATATATATCTATCCTAGATGATTCGATGGGGGCTTTCTTGGCGCAAGAAGACGAAGAAGGGAAAGAGAGGGCAGCCTACTATCTCTCTAAACTTCTCAACCCCACAGAGCAAAGATACACAGTGATGGAGAAGACATGTGTTGCATTGGTATGGGTGGTTCAGAAATTGAAACACTATCTTCTAGCCCATAAAGTCCATCTCATCACTAGGATTCATCCTATCAAATTTCTGCTTGAAAAGCCGTCCTTACAGAGCACGCTGGCAGAGCTTTCTCTCTCAATTTGACATCACTTACATTCAGCAGAACGCAATTAAGGGTTATGCCATAGCAGAACATCTTGTTGATCACTCTCTTCCCAGATTTAATCCAATTCAACGTAGTTTCTAGATGAGGAACTGATGTCCATAAACAAATTGACTCATAACGTATGGACTATGCATTTTAATGGAACTCTGAATTCTCATGCTAAGGGCATTGGCATTGTTCTCCTATCACTAGAAGGTATCACCATTCCTCAGGTCTTTCAGCTTGCTTTTCCTATTACAGACAATATAGCTAAGTACGAGGCTCTCCTTGTCGGCCTCGAGGCCACTCATCTGTTGGGATTTGGGTGGGACGCGAAGAACGCAGCGGAATATGAAACGAAAAATCCTGCCCGACGCACATAGATCCGTTTCGAAACAAAAATCGTAAAACCGAAATACAACGGGATGAGATCATGTCACGATGCGTGGATTTGAATCCGCGTCCGAATCAGTTCCATCGAGGCGATGTCGCTGGCCGCACAAGCGTCCGGCCACCAGCGGTATCCATGCGATCCTCCGCGGTTGTTCATCCTCGCTCCTTCGTCCAGATCAGTATGCTCGTTGAAGAATCTTCACCACAACAGCGTCCAGAACACGCGGGCGGGAATTCCCGACGTTTGGGATTTGCGTGCGGTGGAGACAGGAAGACACTCGACGCCCCGAAGGGGGCGCCTAGAGGAGGAGGGGAGAGAGAAGGGGGCGGCCTACATGGAGAGCTCCCGGAGCTTGGCCCAGGATTTCTACACGGCCTAACTATATATTAAGTCAGTGCGACTTTTCACAAAAGTCTCCGAATTAATATAAAACCGACTAAAACACCACCGACTGAGAATTTATTTGTGTGTGACCCTTTAGGCTCATTTACCAATCTGGTTTTCAGCCCATTAAGTTCAATAACAATTTATTGACTTATAGTAATTAATTAATATCTCATATTTAATTAATACTTAACCGAATTAACATCTCATATAAATTCAGCTGAACTTCTGATCAAGTTAGATGCCAAGCAACACCGCATGATCCCGGAAGGTAATGGGGTTCAGCAACTCATTCATGAAACCAGTCTATCCACAGTTACCGCATGGCTATAAGCCTTCATTCGCACAATGCTCTCGAGTCGACCTACGGTATAGTCAACTGTCAACTGTCTAGCTAGAGACTCATACGGATCTATCTTAGAGCATTCTCTCTCTAGTTACCTGAGAGCGAATGGTCCTCTATTGAACATACAATCATCTTCGAAGGTCTTCCGCTAAACCCGATCTTTGACTATTAGAGATCCCGTAGATAGATATTCGTAAGCTAAGGTTAAAGCCCAGAGGTCCACAGACAAGATGTCTTTGGTGTCTCAAGTTTAAGGATCAACCACGCCACTGTGACGATGAATCAAGTCTGCTGATAGTCAGGTAAATTACCATCCGGCGATTTATGTCGGATCAGTTCAGTGAACTCATTCCCCAATGAGCACCTACAGATTTACTTTAGTGTCTCCACGCAAGTGATTAATGAGATCAGTCACCCTCATCATATGAACTGAAATAACATATACTAGTCTTACTGAATGTTTGATGTCCTCCTTAAACATCCTACGATTGGGAATAATTAAGAACGTGTGTTTATAAGTTATCAGTCTAATTATTATGATCTCATCATAATCCGATGACTATTGCACACATTCAAGGACTTCATTATGCGTAATAATAAATACGCCGATCTTCATAATAAATTTAATGTCATTTATCATTAAATCATATTGTAATAGGTGCTTTATGATTGGCTTTGAAGGCATCTATATCCAACAATCTCCCACATGGACTCAAGACAATCACCTTCGGATTTGATCTCCATCAAATTTAGGTGATGCTCACATAAAGTCTGTGACTAAGGGTTGGTCAGGGATCTGCTAAATTATCTACAGATAGAATATTTTTCATTACGTTATTTTCTCTTAATCCTTTGTCTCTGAACTTGTAAAAGAGCCTCAGAATATTCTATAACTTCTAAGGAGACCATTGTTCTACTACAAAATTATCCGCTTCCACTGTTGTCCTACAACAACGAGACATGATTAAAGACCTTTTAGAACTACATCTTGTTAGGGATAAACTTTTTCATTCATACTATTCCAATAACAGTATCATATGTTTATATTGTCAACTAAGCATTGCGTTCTGGGTTGGAACCCTTCCAATCCACTCCATATTATTCTATCAACAGTATTAGCTATGCTCATGTCAACAGTGGTTTTTAGCTTGGAACTTTTTCAATCCACTGCTTTCTCATTAGAAAGCAAAAATCCATGTCTGACTTGAATTTTGAGTCAATATGACCTCATCATTTCCATCATCCAAGAGTGCACCTTTAACACTTCTCAAGTATATAGTGATGTGCTTCACTCCTTTTATTAAGTTCTCATGAATCTCTTAAAGAACATTTTCTTAAAGAAATAAATTCCATGTCTCAACGATTGAAACTTATTATGGTATTTATTATGTCAAATATTTTGATATACAGGTTAATGTAACTGATGGTAACATCCTCATCGACCTATCTTAATAGATTCGTATTCCCAATATGCAGGATGTTGTATCCAAACCTATTATAGAGAAATACATAGATAATAATACTTTTACTAATGCTAACATCCTATTGTCATTCCCAATGACTTTGATATTACTATCACAAAGCATTAACAACGCGACCGTGCTCCCACTATCCTTTTTGTACACACACAATCCGTGGTCATTCTTAATGATCACTAAGTATTTGACCATGAGATCAAAACTCTTATTGCAACTTTGGAAAACTTCAATTTGATTCAAAATTGATCGTTGAAATCGTAACATGCTTCTTGAACATTCTAAAAGCTTTAAAGTTGTATTATATACACATTTTCCTCAATCACATTGAAGGAATACTTTTATCCAACTGTCTTTATCGCATCATCATGATAGGCAGTTTTGGCAAGTAGAATTCTAATAAACTTATTTATGGTAACCACTGAGGAAAAACTTGTCTAAGTCAACACTTTGACCTTGACCATTTTTTTTAGCTTGCCATATAAGTCTTAAGTAGTTTATCTGTACTAATCTTCATTCTGAAGATTTACTTGCTTCTGATAAGTACAGTACCGTTACGCAATACTATCAAGTTCGAAACTTGATAGGTGTTATAAACTATGGCTTAGAATTTTTAATCTCTTGTCAATCCCAAAGTTGTAATAATAGAGAACATCTTCATAGATTTTGTATCATAATCCACATTTTTGAGATTCTCTCATTCTGCTATCTCTGATATATCAAACATATCCTTCTAGCCATTGAGATAATCTCAAAAATCTATGAAGCTCTTTTATGTGTGTCATGAATGGTTCTAAACAACTAAATATTATCTAACAATCTAGTATTAATTTGTGGGTTTAGAACACTTTCCAGTTTTATCAACTCTCACCGTCTTCTCTGAAGATATATTCCTCTTCATAGAAGAGCTTTCTAGACGATAATCATTCTATTATCGCTTGACTAATAAATGTAATGTCCAAACATTTTAGACATCTCACAAATTCACACTACATTATGTCCTTTGATCCAACTTATTTGGATCATGTCTTTTCCACAAGACCAAGACATACCTTGATATTACTATTCTTAAAATCAAGTTTCCTTATAATTCATATCTCATATGAATTATCTTATCTCCATATCTTATATGGACATACTGACTTATTTGGAACTATATGTAAAGTATGGACATCTAATGTTCATACTCATATTTACAAGGATATAATAAATTAGGCATATCTTATTATGTATCACACCATATCCAATAAGGTGCAATTCCTCATTCTATCATATTGCTATGATGTACGATGATAGATCAATCAAGAGAAGATACTATTATCCTTTTAATGATTTGTGTTAATCACATACTCAAGTATTAATTTATTTGATCAAATCAAAGAATTTTAATACTCTTTATAATTAGTCACTTCATCTTGATCTTATATTCCTTAATCTCTCATATTCATTCGACTTGTACTTTGGCAAGTACAAATAGCCAAATCTTCTAAGAGATAACCATTAAGATAAGTCAATAAAAGTGATTATCTTTGGCCTTAAGAAGATATTGGGCTATTTACATCAGTATGTATAAGTCCCAATAATTTCTTGTTACACAACCTAAGTGTCCAGTGCCATAGATAATTAGGATTCACACTGTCCTTTTCTATAGGAGACTTATTGTAAGGATCGAGACCTTCGGACCCTGTAGTTCTGGCTACGTGATGTAGACTGGATCTATCGCGACCGGATTCCGAAGCTGGGACCCGAAGTTTGGATCCGAGGCTGGGTCGGATCGGTGACGAGGCCCGACGGGGATCCGGATGGCGACGGAGGCGAAGCCGAAGGCCCGAGGCCGAGGGTGGCTCGGTCGGGCGTTAGCTTGTCTTCGGAAGCAAGGCCGAAACCCCTTCGGGCGGTGCGAAACCGGATTTCCTTCGGACCGAGAGGCAGCCGGCGCTCGGCGTCGAGACCAGTGGGAGGAGTCCGAGGTCGGCGGCCGAGACCGACTCGGGTTGATCGGCGACTCGAGGGTGCCACGTGGGCTGGCTTTGGGCCGCGTAGCGTACGGCCCTGTCGAGTCGTCTTACTAGCGCCCACGTGGGACGACGACCTCTTGACAGCGGCGCAGGCTGTGTCAGGGTACGGCCCCGACATGTCGGCTGGACGGCGGCCTCGATCCACGCGCTCGGCCCGTCTCGAGATAAACCCCCGCGAGCCCTCCTTTCCCTCATTTTTTTTCTCCTTCTCTTCCTCTCCTTCCCCTCCGGCGAACTCGGCGGCGATCCCTCCGTCTCTCTCTTTTCCTCCCACCTTTTCACCTCTCCCTCCACTCCATCCTCTACCTAGCTCTTACCACTGCCACCTCCATCTCTACTGCGGCGCTCTACTCTCCGGACGGCGGCCGACGTCACGGTGGAGCAAGGACGACCACGGCGGTACCGGCGGCGGCGTGGGGCGAGTCGGGTGGACGGCTTGAAGCTCGGAGGCGTTCAAGTGTCCGGTAGGGTGACGGTTCCCATAGCATCGCGTTTTAACCAGGTTTTCCTCGTTTAAGCATGACTATGGATCTCTGGTTTTGGGGGGTAGAATGAGCATGTTTAGGTATTCTTTTGATGATTTGGGGGATTTGCTATGAAGGTGATTTTCCTATGGTTTGTATTGTCCCTCTTTCCCCTCTGTTTTTGAGCAACTTTGGGGTTTCATGGGTTGGTAAGGGAGTCTCGGGCCCATGGCAGATTTTGGGTTCTTGGGCGTTGGCTTGTCTTCGGATAGCGGGGCCGAAACCCCTTCGGGCCGAGGACCCTTCGGGCGGGTTGAAAGACGTGCATGGACGACGCCTTTTTGAAGGGCGTCGGGCCATCACGTCTTTGACAGAAATCGTCTGGCCGAAACCCCTTCGGTCCGAGGACTGTTTTACATAAACCTGATTCTGAACAGAACCTCACTAATTCATGCCAGTAAAACGTGTCCATACTGCTAGATAGCTGGTTAATGCATGTTTTGGTGCACTCGACAATGATGGATTCTTCATGACCGGATGGCACTGCGTGGGGTGTCGTGCGATCGCGGGCTTTTCACGTGACCGGATCGTACCGTGCCGGGTTTGGTGTTTTGTGTTACTGTGGACCTGGAGTGACATTGTAGCACTTTATCACCCTGTGCTGGTGGGGGCGTGAGCACAGCGCCGGTGGGGGCGTAGGCGGGGTGATGCCTAGTGAGAGAGGGTCACCTGGTGAACCCCTGGGTCAGCTAGTACCGGTGTCGGAGTGGTACATTCGGAGAGTCACTCATGCTGAGGGAAAGAGTAACCACCTGAGCCAGTTGGGCCGGAGTAGCTAGCATGCTATCCGAGGGGTTACTGTTTGGTCTCAGCGGGTCGGTGTTTCCTACCTTCGGCTGTGGTTGGTGTTTCCTACCTTCGGTGGTGATCGATGTTTCCTACCTTCGGCTGTGGTTGGTGTTTCCTACCTTCGGTGGTGATCGATGTTTCCTACCTTCGGCTGTGGCCGGTGTTTCCTACTCTCGGTTGTGTGGCCGAGACACCTTCGGTTAATGCTAAGCCGAGATGTGAGTTGTTGGCTCCTTGATAGAATGATTCTAGAATTATGCATGCTACATTCCGAATGCACATGGTTCATATCTAGATGTAGGAGTAGTGCACTTACTTCTGTGTTCGTTACTTTACCGTTAGCCGTACCTTACACTTGTGGGTGTGTGCGTGGGCAGTGGGGATCGAAGGATCCCTACTGAGTCTTGTCTTGAGACTCACCCCTGCGGTTTTCAGGTGAGGACTCCCAGCAGACTTAGAGCGGCGTGTGCGGCCGCGTGTTAAGCGCTTTCAGCGGTTGTTCCGGGGTATGCCCCGATGTAGTTGTTATTTATTTCTGGCCTGTATGTTTAATTATTTCTTTTCAGTTGGAGTATGTAATTATTTGCTGTATCGAGTCGCATTGTAATAATTTTAATTCCTGCACTTTCATTTCATTCAATGCGATGTGAATGTTTAGCTTAGTTTATTATTTATTTCCCAGACTTACTAGATCCTGGTTTGGTTCCAAATTAATGATTCGGTACCCATTTAGTAATCGGATCCCCGATTATAGGGTGGCGGGTCGTTACAGTTGGTATCAGAGCATACGGTCTGGTAAATAAATAAATAACTAGGTTAAATATCATAAGTCCGGCAAATAAATACATTATCCCGTACAGGCACGTCGGTAGTATAGGTTTTAGGATCCTAATTAGGACCTTTTGATTTTGTAATTGTAGGCGAGTTGATGGCTCCCAGGAAGAGGATGCCGGTTATTCGAGAGCGGGGAGATGCCCCTAGTGGATCCGAGGCAGGGAGGCCGAGTGTAGAGCGGTTTATGGAGGCCATGATGGACACTATGGCTAGATACCACACGCGAGATCCTAGTGAGAGTTCTAGTGCTCGGGGAGGGTCCACAGCTACACTTGAGAGGTTCCTGAAGCTGAGGCTACCTCACTTCACCGGTCGTCCCGACCCTGATGAGGCCATTCATTGGCTTAGAGAGATAGAGAAGACCTTCGATACCATGGACTATCCAGCCGTAGAGAGGACCCCATTGGCTACCTTCATGCTGAAGGATAGCGCTTATGACTGGTGGACTACACTGAAGAGTTTGTCTTATGGGGACAGGAGTCTTAGGGAGATTTCTTGGGAGGCCTTTGTTAAGGAGTTCAATGCACAATATTTCCCTAGACATGTCCAGCGAGCCAAGGAGAGGGAGTTTATGGACCTGACGCAGGGGAGTATGTCGGTACTTGAGTACGAGGCGAAGTTCATTTCGCTGGGACGGTTCGTACCTTTCATATCTGAGGATGAGGAGCGTCGCACGGAGAGGTTTGTGGATGGGCTTAGGCTCAGTCTGAGGAACTTCGTGGCGTCTCACTGTTGCACGGATTTGGCTTCTGCGGTTAGATGTGCGGCAGCTGTAGAGGCTCAGCAGATCCAGTCGGCCCGAGAGAGAGGACAGGCTGTTCAGGGGCCAGCGCGTGGCAGGGGCAAGGCTGCGGCACCGACTCCCTCGGTCGGATCGGGATCGTCGTCACTCGGCTCCCAATTCAGGAGGTTTTTCAGAAGCGGTGGCAGCAGTAGTGGTAGCAGCGGCAGCAGCAGGTCCAGGCAGGGTCAGCAGGGTCAGTCTGCATCCAGTGCACAGCAGGAGCCAGCTCAGAGACTTCCGGCAGTCTGCCAGCACTGTGGAGGTGCCCATGGCGGGACTCAGTGTCCCACTCTTCCCAGGAGGTGTTTTACTTGCGGCCAACAGGGCCATTTGGCGAGGCAGTGCCCGCAGGGGCATGGTCATGGTCAGGGTTCAGGTGATCAGAAGAAGCCGAAGACCCAGGGAAGAGTTCTGGCTATCACCAGGAGGGAGGCTCGCGCGTCCAACTTGGTGGAAGGTACACTTTCTGTCCTTGGGAACTCTGCACATGTATTGATCGATTCAGGCGCTTCGCATTCCTTCATTTCTGAGCAGTTCCTTGATATTCTTTCTGCACCCGTTGATGAGTTATCTGATGGCTTGATGGTAGAGGTTCCTTCTGGAAACTTTATGATATCTTATAATTGTTTGAGGAATGTTCCCTTGACCATTGAGGGTCATGTGCTACCGGCCCAGTTGGTTGTACTTGCTATTCGTGACTTTGATATCATCCTGGGCATGGATTGGTTGGAAGCCTTTTATGCTGAGGTGGACTGCCACAGGAAGAGGGTGCGCTTCTCTATTCCGGACATCCCGACCTTCTTTTTCCAAGGTATTAGGTTTTCCTCTCGAGGCATTCTCATTTCTGCCTTTAAGGCACGGAGGTTGCTTGCTGGTGACTGTGAGGCTTTCCTTGCCTCTGTTGTTGTTTCTGATGTCCGTTCTAGTCCCAGTCCTTGGGAGGTGCCCGTGGTTTGTGACTTCGTAGATGTGTTTCCTGAGGAGCTGCCAGGCCTTCCTCCTCAGCGAGAGGTTGAGTTTACCATTGAGCTTGCACCAGGTACGGCGCCCTTGTCTAAGGCCCCGTATCGGATGGCGCCAGCCGAACTCGCTGAGTTGAAGGCGCAGTTGCAGGAGTTGCTGGACAAGGGTTTCATTCGTCCCAGTACATCTCCATGGGGTGCTCCAAGTCTGTTTGTTAGAAAGAAGGATGGTTCTCTGAGGTTGTGCATCGATTATAGGCAGCTGAACCAGGTGACAATAAAGAATAAGTACCCGCTTCCAAGGATCGATGATTTGATGGATCAGCTGCAGTCCGCAAGGGTGTTTTCCAAGATCGATCTGAGATCTGGATATTATCAGATGAGGATCAGGGATGTGGATATTAGTAAGACGGCTTTCAGGACCCGGTATGGGCATTATGAGTTTTTGGTTATGCCTTTCGGCTTAACCAATGCTCCGGCGGCCTTTATGGATCTGATGAACCGAGTCTTCAGGACCTACCTGGACCAGTTTGTGGTTGTGTTTGTTGATGATATTCTGATCTATTCTTCTTCTGAGGAAGAGCACGCTGCTCATCTTCGGGCAGTGTTCCAGGTCCTGAGGGAGCACCAACTTTACGCTAAGTTCAGCAAATGTGAATTTTGGCTAGACGAGGTGCACTTCCTTGGGCACGTTATTTCTGGTGAAGGTATCGCAGTGGATCCAGCCAAGATCGAGGCAGTAATGGACTGGAGCAGACCGACTTCAGTGACTGAGATCAGGAGCTTTCTGGGGCTTGCCGGTTATTACAGACGGTTTGTTCAGGGATTTTCTTCGATAGCGGCCCCCTTGTCGAGGTTGACTCGAAAGGGAGTTCGTTTTGTGTGGACTGAGGATTGTGAGCAGAGTTTTATTGAGCTAAAAACTCGCCTCACGTCAGCCCCGGTGCTGGTGCTT
Source organism: Zantedeschia hybrid cultivar (assembly GCA_030544215.1). NCBI lineage: Eukaryota > Viridiplantae > Streptophyta > Magnoliopsida > Alismatales > Araceae > Zantedeschia > Zantedeschia hybrid cultivar. The sequence continues at coordinate 53,417,361 of JARZZO010000009.1, forward strand.
CCATCTGGGTTAGGTGGATTTGTGGTTTACTCGGATGCGTCCCGTCGAGGGTTGGGAGTAGTCCTTATGCAGCACGGCAGGGTAGTTGCTTATGCTTCTCGGCAGCTGAAGAGGCATGAGGAGAACTATCCTACTCATGATTTGGAGCTTGTAGCTGTGGTGTTTGCACTGAAAATCTGGAGGCATTACTTATATGGAGAGAAATTTCAGGTTTTTACCGATCATAAGAGCTTGAAATATGTGTTCACTCAGAGAGACCTGAATCTGAGGCAGCGGAGGTGGATGGAGTTTATCAAGGATTATGACTTTGACCTTTCTTATCATCCGGGCAAGGCGAATGTGGTGGCAGACGCTTTGAGTCGGAAGACGGTCATGTCATACCTTATGATTCAAGAATGGAGGTTGTTTGAGCAGGTTGCAGAATCTTCCTTTAGGGTTCCGCGTGAAGATGACAGAGCCGTGTTGGCCAGCTTGACTGTGAGACCAGCCGTGTATCATGCTGTGATTGAGGCTCAGAGGGCAGATGTTGAATTACCACAGATTCTCCAGAGGTCAGAGGTGGAATTATGGGATGACGGTACTGTCAGGTTCAGAGGCAGACTTTATGTCCCGACTGAGGAGGACGTACGCAAGTGTGTGCTTGATGAGGCGCACCGTTCGAGGTATGCAGTACATCCTGTGACAACAAAGATGTATCATTGTTTGAAGAGGCACTTCTGGTGGCCTGGTATGAATAAAGATGTGGCTGAATATGTGGCTAGATGCATGACTTGTCAGCACGTTAAAGCCGAGCATCAGAGACCTGGAGGGTTGCTGCAGCCCTTGCCGATTCCAGAGTGGAAATGGGAACATGTAACGATGGACTTTGTGATGGGGTTGCCTACATCCCCTAGCAGGAGAGATGCGATCTGGGTCATCATTGATCGGCTGACCAAGTCGGCACACTTCCTAGCTATTAGGAAGGACTGGTCGGTCGGCAAGCTGGCAAAGTTGTTTGTAGACCGGATCATCTCCTTGCACGGGGTACCTTTGTCCATTGTATCAGATCGAGACCCAAGGTTCACTTCCAGGTTCTGGAAGAGCTTTCAGAAGGCATTGGGCACTCAGTTGGCCTTCAGCTCGGCTTATCATCCCGAGACTGACGGGCAGTCGGAGAGGACCATTCAGACCTTGGAGGATATGCTCAGGGCATGTTGCCTAGACTGGGGAGGTTCTTGGGGGCAGCATTTGTCCACCGTGGAGTTTGCCTACAACAACAGTTACCATTCCAGTATCGGCATGGCGCCTTATGAGGCTTTGTATGGGCGACCGTGTCGATCTCCGGTGTGTTGGTCCGAGATCGGTGAAAGGCAGATAACGGGACCAGAGTTAGTGCAGTAGTGTGCTGAGATTGCCAGGACAGTTCGGCAGAGGTTGACCGCAGCTCAGAGTAGGCAGAAGAGTTATGCTGACGTCAGACGGAGACCGCTGGAGTTTGAGGTTGGGGACCACGTGTTTCTTCGAATCTCACCCTCCAAGGGTGTGATGAGATTCGGGAAGCGAGGCAAGTTGAGTCCGCGATATATTGGGCCTTTTCCCATTCTTGCTCGAATTGGGGAAACCGCGTATCAACTGGCCTTGCCGCCCAGTCTTGCAGGAGTGCACGATGTGTTCCATGTTTCCTTACTAAGAAAGTATGTTCAGGATCCGTCTCATACATTGGATTTTTCAGAGTTGGAGGTCGCAGAGGACCTGTCCTTTCCAGAGTATCCTGTTCGTATTGAGGATCGCAGAGAACAGACCCTACGGAACAAGATTGTACCTTTGGTCAAGGTGATTTGGCAGTACCGCTCCGGAGGTGAGGCAACCTGAGAGCGAGAGGACGAGATGCGGGAACAGTTCCCTTACCTATTTTCGTAAGTTTCCTTGTGAACTTGTATCCCTGTTTTGACCTTATTAATTATAGCAGTCAATTTCGGGGGCGAAATTCTTTTAAGGGGGGGAGAATGTAAGGATCTAGACCTTCGGACCCTGTAGTTCTGGCTACGTGATGTAGACTGGATCTATCGCGACCGGATTCCGAAGCTGGGACCCGAAGTTTGGATCCGAGGCTGGGTCGGATCGGTGACGAGGCCCGACGGGGATCCGGATGGCGACGGAGGCGAAGCCGAAGGCCCGAGGCCGAGGGTGGCTCGGTCAGGCGTTAGCTTGTCTTCGAAAGCAGGGCCGAAACCCCTTCGGGCGGTGCGAAACCGGATTTCCTTCGGACCGAGAGGCAGCCGGTGCTCGGCGTCGAGACCAGTGGGAGGAGTCCGAGGTCGGCGGCCGAGACCGACTCGGGTTGATCGGCGACTCGAGGGTGCCACGTGGGCTGGCTTTGGGCCGCGTAGCGTACGGCCCTGTCGAGTCGTCTGACTAGCGCCCACGTGGGACGACGACCTCTTGACAGCGGCGCGGGCTGTGTCAGGGTACGGCCCCGACGTGTCGACTGGACGGCAGCCTCGATCCACGCGCTCGGCCCGTCTCGAGATAAACCCCCGCGAGCCCTCCTTTCCCTCATTTTTTTTCTCCTTCTCTTCCTCTCCTTCCCCTCCGGCGAACTCGGCGGCGATCCCTCCGTCTCTCTCTTTTCCTCCCACCTTTTCACCTCTCCCTCCACTCCATCCTCTACCTAGCTCCTACCACTGCCACCTCCATCTCCACTGCGGCGCTCTACTCTCCGGACGGCGGCCGACGTCACGGTGGAGCAAGGACGACCACGGCGGTACCGGCGGCGGCGTGGGGCGAGTCGGGTGGATGGCTTGAAGCTCGGAGGCGTTCAAGTGTCCGGTAGGGTGACGGTTCCCATAGCATCGCGTTTTAACCAGGTTTTCCTCGTTTAAGCATGACTATGGATCTCTGGTTTTGGGGGGTAGAATGAGCATGTTTAGGTATTCTTTTGATGATTTGGGGGATTTGCTATGAAGGTGATTTTCCTATGGTTTGTATTGTCCCTCTTTCCCCTCTGTTTTTGAGCAACTTTGGGGTTTCATGGGTTGGTAAGGGAGTCTCGGGCCCATGACAGATTTTGGGTTCCTGGGCGTTGGCTTGTCTTCGGATAGCGGGGCCGAAACCCCTTCGGGTCGAGGACCCTTCGGGCGGGTTGAAAGACGTGCATGGACGACGCCTTTTTGAAGGGCGTCGGGCCATCACGTCTTTGACAGAAATCGTCTGGCCGAAACCCTTTCGGTCCGAGGACTGTTTTACATAAACCTGATTCTGAACAGAATCTCACTAATTCATGCCAGTAAAACGTGTCCATACTGCTAGATAGCTGGTTAATGCATGTTTTGGTGCACTCGACAATGATGAATTCTTCATGACCGGATGGCACTGCGTGGGGTGTCGTGCGATCGCGGGCTTTTCGCGTGACCGGATCGTACCGTGCCGGGTTTGGTGTTTTGTGTTACTGTGGACCTGGAGTGACATTGTAGCGCTTTATCACCCTGTGCTGGTGGGGGCGTGAGCACAGCGCCGGTGGGGGCGTGGGCAGGGTAATGCCTAGTGAGAGAGGGTCACCTGGTGAACCCCGGGGTCAGCTAGTACCGGTGTCGGAGTGGTACATTCGGAGAGTCACTCATGCTGAGGGAAGGAGTAACCACCTGAGCCAGTTGGGCCGGAGTAGCTAGCATGCTATCCGAGAGGTTACTGTTTGGTCTCAGCGGGTCGGTGTTTCCTACCTTCGGCTGTGGTTGGTGTTTCCTACCTTCGGTGGTGATCGATGTTTCCTACCTTCGGCTGTGGTTGGTGTTTCCTACCTTCGGTGGTGATCGATGTTTCCTACCTTCGGCTGTGGCCGGTGTTTCCTACTCTCGGTTGTGTGGCCGAGACACCTTCGGTCAGTGTAGCCGAGACACCTTCGGTTAATGCTAAGCCGAGACGTGAGTTGTTGGCTCCTTGATAGAATGATTCTAGAATTATGCATGCTACATTCCGAATGCACATGGTTCATATCTAGATGTAGGAGTAGTGCACTTACTTCTGTGTTCGTTACTTTACCGTTAGTCGTACCTTGCACTTGTGGGTGTGTGCGTGGGCAGTGGGGATCGAAGGATCCCTACTGAGTCTTGTCTTGAGACTCACCCCTGCGGTTTTCAGGTGATGACTCCCAGCAGACTTAGAGCGGCGTGTGCGGCCGCGTGTTAAGCGCCTTCAGCGGTTGTTCCGAGGTATGCCCCGATGTAGTTGTTATTTATTTCTGGCCTGTATGTTTAATTATTTCTTTTCAGTTGGAGTATGTAATTATTTGCTGTATCGAGTCGCATTGTAATAATTTTAATTCCTGCACTTTCATTTCATTCAATGCGATGTGAATGTTTAGCTTAGTTTATTATTTATTTCCCAGACTTACTAGATCCTGGTTTGGTTCCAAATTAATGATTCGGTACCTATTTAGTAATCGGATCCCCGATTATAGGGTGGCGGGTCGTTACACTTATGAACATTCATCATATGATATGTTACATCAAGAATCTATAGTGCATTGACTAGTTTTAAAATCTTTCATTTTATTTCTTAAACTATATGGAACAACACTTATTCCATTCTTAGCTAATGTTTTTCACTTTTACAATTCTTGATATCTAATGGAACTAAATAACAATTATTTAGTTTTACATAGTCTCCTGGCGATATACAAAGATTTACTGTCTCACAGTAACTTGTACAACTCTTGCACTATTGTTGAGTCTAACTCAACACTTTCATTCTCTCGATTACCTTTTACTTGTCTAAGTTTGTATCATATTGCAGATCTGATAATCATTTATAATATCTCATATCGGAGATGTTGATTCTACAATAGACATACAAAAGTTGATAATAAGAATATCCGAAACTTCTTTCAAATTTCATATTCTTGTTGCCATTTCCAATATCCTTATTAGTTGCAGTGAGAAAACTGCTCCTTCTCTCTTTCAGCTGACTTGCCTTTATCCTTCTTAGGTGTCCGTTCGACCGTTAAAGATCTTATCTCTTGCCTTTCTCAAAGGCACACCATGAATACCTCTTCTCATCAGTCTAGCCAAATAAGAAATTACATGATATCCACTGCCTTTCTCAAAAGCATACCATGAGTACCTCTTCTCCTTGGTCTAGCCAAATAAAAGATCACACGATATCTGATGTAGGACAAAGGTTATCACTTGGATCTAAAAATATTCTTCAAAATGCTATAGTCAATCTAAATATTGGAAGTATATCGAAGTATTGGCATCCAACATGCCAAATCTTGGATTAATAGACGACATTTCAATTAATAAAGGAAATAAAGAGATTTAAGCATACAGTTCTTATAATTCAAATATGGTCTTTTATCTTGAATTATTTCCTACTAATTTTCGACAAACTGTATAACCCTCAGGTATACAGAACAGGAGACGCCGACAGTCTCCTAGTAGGGATCAGAATATCAATGATTTGTAGTACAGTCTTGTAAATAACACAACAAACTATAATACAATCTAAGAGCACATATCTCATAGGACTTACAACTCCTTGCAATATCTAATCATAGTTTTGGTCCCCAGAGATTTAATGGTCTTATAGATAGCACAACAAACTATTAATTCTGATCTAAGTATTATCATCGTTACAAGACATATATAGATTTGCATGCAGCCCTTGTGGATAGTACAACAAGGCTACATGGTTCCTCTACCCCGATCAATAGGCATCTCATGCTATATCCAGAATCTCTCCTTACAATTAGACATGCCTTGTGAATAGCATAACAAATCTGCCTAAAGTAATTTGAGTCATATGACTATAACGATGGAGGACCACACAGTAAGTTCTCAACTATTCACGTTATGATTTAGACTTTAGCGAGGGTTTTTGATAACTTTTATCTTGTTCTCTTCTTAGATGATAGTTCATAAATATATTACATATATATAACTATATTCGGATAATAGCAATTGATTTATTATTCATAATAAAAAACTAAAAGCATGCATCAACTATACATGTTCATTATGTGGTCATAGACAGCACGGTGATTAATTAGAACCAAACAATTAATAACCATAACAATATAACAATTATATTATCAATGCATGCAAACACACAGGTTCTAATGATCTCATCTCCTGATGCCTTCCTAGTTGTATTTGTGAATCATCCTCGTCTTTCTTCGGCTAACACGATCAATTACATGATAATATAGAATTTGAAATATTTTCAAATACAAATTAATTGTAAGTGAAAGCCTTATGGCCGAGTACAACAATAGAGGGAGATAGAATTACATCGGAATGAGAGAAAGAGGGAGGTACGCAGGCCTTATTAATTAATAATTAATTAACCCACATCAAATTCCAAAATGATCTACATAATCACACACCATCACATGATATGAAATTAATTAAGTGTATCTCCATGGTCACGACAAATTTTAACCATCCACACATGATCATACACATAATATAAAGGCTAAAATTTTAAAAAATAATTAATTATATTTTCTTAAAACCTAGGTACCAATCAAAATTACATAATTTGAATTTTTCGAAAATCTTATTTTCTAACATGTATTTAAATCTAATTTAAAATATCAAACATATCAACAAATACATACAAGACTAAAATTAAAATTATAAAATATTATATGCAAAATTTAGAACACTTTTAAATTAATTAATCTAACTCTTAGATTAATCTTAAATCACACTAACAACATTTATTAATGTGACACTATCTAACATTTAGATAAAATTATAAATCCCTTGCTAACTCTTTTAAAAGAATTTATAACTTTAATTTTAATTTCTTAACAACTTTTTGTTAAGAACTCCTTCAATAAATAATATTTCTCAACAACAATTGTTTGTTGAGAAATATTAATTTAGAACATTTCTAAATCAATTAATTTAACACTTAAATCAATTAAAGTTGTCTTAACAACTCTTGTTAAGTTATCCCCAAATTTAAAAATTCTCTTACCAACCTATTGTTAAGAAAAATCACCAAGATATTAATAATCGCTTAACAACTCTTGTTAAGTGATACACAATAACAATTAATGCCATTACAACTCTTGTTAAAAGTCCTTGAGGTACAAGCACTCATTTAACAACCCTTGTTAAAGAAATAGTAATTTTTCATTTCAATTAATATTAATCTAACACTTAGACTAATATTAAATAATGAAAAAAAATCATCATTTATTAATCAAACAATTAGTTCAACAAATAATGTAGTAACAACAATTATTAACACTAATTAAAGATCATCATCTTTACTTTAAATCTCAAAGAAAACAAGACTTAATTGAGTTTTAGTTTTAAAACAATGATTCAAGTTATATCTTGCTTATTAAACTTGTTAATAGAACATTAGTCTTAAAACAATTTTAAGACAACACTTATTTTAATATCTTGTTAATTGAAATTTTAGTTTTAAAACACTTTTAAAATATAATCTTCAATTAAATATTTTGTAAATTAAATTTTGGGAATAATTGGATAATAATTGAAGGGGGTTAATGATTTAAGAAAGGGGCTAAATGAGTTAAAATGTTCTACTAGGCTAAAAGGGCCCCTAAACAGGCTGGCTCGGTCGGGCCAGACCAGTCTGGGCTAGCCCAGGCGCCTGGGCCCGAGCCACGCCAGCCCCAAGTGGGCTTGGGCCTGGCTCGGGTCCGACCTGCACCGCCCAGGCGGGTCAGCACGAGCTAGTGCCCTGTATTGGTATGGGCAACTAGGGTGTGCCCTAGCTGCCGCCCTTAACCCCTTTACCTGCCCGACGTCGACAAGGGGGGGGCGGGGTGGACCAGGCGGCGGTGCCTGCCCTCCCCGCCGCCCCAGCGGACGGCCTTGGCAGTTGGCGGAGCTCCGACAAGCCCCCCTCTTACACCGTCCGACGCCTCTTTCTTCTTCCCTTTTTCTGCATCAAATGAGTAGGAGAAGAGGAGGGGAGGGAGCTCCACCGCCGGTCACCGCCACCCAGCAAGGGGCCAGCGAGGTCGTCGCCCACCGGCCTCACGGCGACAAGGTCGACGGCCGACAATGGCCAAAAAACCAACAATACAAGCCCATAGAACCCGGTTCTTCATACCCATGAAGAACACCATGAAAACGCCAAAAAAATCGATTTTCTTCACAGCAAATTAATCTGATTACTACATGCTCATCCCATGAGCAATTTCTGTGAGTGAAAAAGGATTCGAGCATGGAAGTTATTCTAGAATAATAATTTTAGCGTTCCAAAACGAATCAGAGTGGAACCTGGCTTTGATACCACTGTTGGGATTCATGACGGGTGCGAAGAACGCAGCGGAATATGAAACGAAATCCCACCCGATGCCCGCAGATCCATTTTTCAAAACAAAAACCATCAAACCGAAATAAAATGGGATGTGATCATATCATCGTGCGCAGATTCATACCCACGTCCGCATCGATTCCGTCAAGGCGATGCCGCTAGTCGCACAAGTGTCCGGCCTCCAGCGGTATCCACGTGATCCTCTGCGATGGTTCGTCCTCATCTCTCGTCTAGATCAGCACGCTCGCTAAAGAATCTTTGCCGCAACAACATCCGGAACACGCGGACGGGAATTCTCGACATTCGGATTTGCGCGAGGCGGAGACGGGAAGACACCTGGCGCCCTGAAGGGGGCGCCCAAAGGAGGAGAAGAGAGAGAAGGAGAGCGGCCTGTATGGAGAGCTCTTGGAGCTTGGCCTAGGGTTTCTACACGGCCTGACTATATATTAAGTCGGCGCGACTTTTGACAAAAATCCCCGAATTAATATAAAATCGACTAAAACACCACCGACTGAGAATCTATTTACGTGTGACCCTTTAGGTCCATTTATCAGTCCGATTTTCAGCCTATTAAGTCCAATAACAATTTATTGACTTATAGTAATTAATTAATATCTCATATTTAATTAATTATTTAACCGAATTAACGTCTCATATAAATTCAGTTGGACTTCCGATCAAGTTAGGTACCAAGCAACACCGCATAATCTCAGAAGGTAATTGGGTTCAGCAACCCACTCATAGAACATGTCCGTCTACAGTTACCGTGCAGCTATAATCTTTCATTTGCACAATGCTCTCGAGTCGACCTAGGGTAGGTCAACTGTCAAACCCTAGATGGTCAACTCACTTGATATTGTGTTCACTCTAGCTAGAGGCTCATGCGGATCTATCCTAGAGCATTCTCTCTCTAGTTATCTGAGAGCGAAGGATGCTCTGTTGAACACACAATCATCTTCGAAGGTCTTCCACTTGATCCAATCCTTGACTATTAGAGATCCCGTAGATATGGATTCGTAAGCTAAGGTCAAAGCCCAGAACTCCATCGACAAGATGTCTTTGGTGTCTCAAGTTTAAAGATCAACCATGCCACTGTGACGATGAATCAAGACGGCTGACAGTCAGGTAAATTATCATTCGACGATTCATGTCGGATCAGTTCAGTAAACTCATTCCCCAATGAGCACCTACAAGTTTACCATAGTGTCTCAACACAAGTGACTAACGAGATCAGTCACCCTCATCATATGAGCTGGAATAACCTGTACTAGTCTTACCAGATGTTTGATATCCTCCTCAAACATCCCACGACTATGAATAATTAAAACGTGTATTTATAAGTCATCAGTCTCATTATTATGATCTCATCATAATCCAATGACTATTACACACATTCAAGGACTTCAATATGTGCAGTAATAACTACGCCAATCTTCATAATGAATTTAATGTCATTTATTAGTAAACCAGATTATAATAGGTGCCTTATGATTGGCTTTGAGGACACCTATATCCAGTATCATCTTCATGGTGATACCAGATTGCGAATTATAGGTGATAGTCAACTCATCCTTCGCCAAGTGCTTACCAAGTAACGCACTCTTGATCCCAAACTCGAGTCTTTTCAAGAACTCACATATGCTTATACCAAGCTATTCACCAAATTGATTTTCATTCATGTTCCTCGAAATCAGAACAGTCTAGCTGATGCTCTTGCCTCCCTCGCTTCTTCCTTTTATTTTCCACTCAGCAGACATTTCGAATCAATCATTATCCATAGGCGTTTCTCTCATGCTGTAGAAAACCCTTCTTTTCTTAGGGTTTAGGAGAAACTATTGAAGAAAGTTCATGATGGAGATATTGTGGAGAAGAGAGAAATCATGTTGTTAGAATTACAGGAAGAATTGGTAGACAAGAAGAAACCGTGGTACTATGAGATTACCAAATACTGTGAAGATCAATCATACCCTGAAGAAGCTCCTGCTGAAGAGAAAAGGACTATTAGAAGAATTGCTTAGAGGTACACCCTGGTTGCAAGAGAGCTTTATAGAAAAGGATTCGATGGTGTTCTTCGGAGATGTCTAGATGAAGATGAGTTTAGGAAGATCATGGAAGGAGCTCATGCTGGAGTTTGTGGTGGTCATGTTAATAGACAGATGTTAGCAAAGAAGATCCTTAGATAAGGATATTATTGGCCGACCATGAAAGAAGATTGTGTAGGGTATGTTCGTAGGTGTACAAAGTGTCAACTTTACGCTGACAAAATTCACTCTCCTGCATCTTCACTCCATCCTTTGTCCTCCCCATGGCCTTTCTCTATCTGGGCTGTCGACATCATTGGTCCCCTTGGTGATCCTAACTCCTCGGTCAAACAGGAGTCGTACTCATGGCGAAGGAATACTTCACCAAATGGGCGGAAGCTGAAGCCTACGTGGAAATCAAAGCATCAACAGTCTGCAAGTTCATCATGAAGGACATCATGATTGGGGATTCCAAGTACCATCGTCACTGACAGTAGACCTCAATTCATTGCGCAAGAACTAAAGGACCTCTGCAACCGATATAACATTGCATTGCATCATTCTTCTCCATACTATGCACAAGGCAATGGTCAAGTAGAGGCCACTAATAATGAGACTGATGACTTATAAATACACGTTCTTAATTGTTCCTAGCAAAAGATGTTTGAGAAGGACATCAAACATCCAGTGAGACTAGTATAGGTTAGTCCAGCTCATTTGATGATGATGATTGATCTCATTAGTCACTTGTGTGGAGACACTATAATGAACATGTAGGTGCTCATTAGAGAATGAGTACACCGAATCGATCCAACATGAATCGTCGGATGGTAATTTACCTGACTGTCAGTCGGCTTGATTCATCGTCACAGTAGCGTAGTTGGTCTTTAGTCTTGAGACACCAAAGGCACCTTGTCGGTGGACTTCTGGGCTTTGACCTTGGCTCACAATTCTTTATCCACAGGATCTCTAATAGTCAAGTATCAGGTCCAGTAGAAAACCTTCGAAGGTGATTGTGTGTCCAATATGGGATCATTCGCTCTTACGTAATTGGAGAGAGAATGCTCTAGGAAAGATCTGCAATAGTCTCTGGCTAGAGCATGCACAATATCAGAAAATGTGTTTTCTGATACTGAATAACGGCGTCTAATCCAAGTGAGTTGACCATCTAAGGTTAAATAGTTGACCATGCCCTTGGTTGACTCGAGAGTATTGTGCAAATGAACGATTATAGTTGTGCGGTAACTATGGACGGACATGTTCCATGAGTGGGTCGTTGAACCCCATTACCTTTCGGGATCATGCGGTGTTGTTTGGCACCCAACTTGATCGGAAGTCCGGCTGAATTTACATGATATGATAATTCAGTTAAGTAATTAATTAAATGTGAGATATTAATTAATTACTATAAGTTGAAAAAATGTTATCGGACTTAACAGGCTGAAAACCGGATTAGTAAATGGGCCTAGAGGGTCACACGCACAAAGCTTCTCGTCGATAATGCTTTAGTAGTGATGTAGCCGAAGCTATCACGACCGGATTCCGAAGCTGGAATCCGAAGTTTGGATCCGGAGCAGGGTCGGATCGGTGAAGAGGCCCGATGGGGATCCGGAAGGCGACGGAGGCAGAGACGCGGTCGAAGATCCGAAGCCGAGGGTCGCTCGGTCGGATGTCGGCTAGCCTCCGGAAGGCGCGGCCGAAGTCCCTCTGGTCGAAGGGCAACCGGTGCGGAGCCGAGGCACCTTCGGGCGAGGAGAATCAGCCGGCGAACGGCGTCGAGACCGGAGGAAGAAGTCCGAGGTCGGCGGCCGAGACCGACTCGGGGAGGTCGGCGAAGATTCGAGCCGAGCCCCTGCAGGAGGGAAAGAAGAAGAAGAACCGGTCAGTAGGAGTCCCGGGCTTTGGCCCTTAGGAACCCCCTCCGACGGTTAAGTTAGCTTCCAAAGATGGTTCGATTCAGAAGTCAAAGAGATGGAAGAAGCAGCTTTAATGATTTTCGGACTGTAGTCCTTTAGGGTCACGAAGACATACCTTTGGCAATAAATAGCGGTGTATTTATAACGGAGGATAGAGGATGGTTAACGGTGGTAGCCGATATAGGACTATGTTCCGGGCTTACTGGTAAACCGCCATAGTCCTCCACCGGAGTGGGCCGGACATGGCTATTGGGCCGAAGGGGGTTGGGCCGCTGATGGGCCGAAGCCTACTGGGCCGAGGGCTGCTGTGCCGCTAACGGGCCGAAGGCTATTGGGCCGCTGACGGGCCGAACGTTGCTGGGCCGCGGACGGGCCGAGGACCACTGGGCTGCTTACTGGGCCGAGGGCCGCTGGGCCGCTAATGGGCCGAAGGCTGCCAGGGGGCCTCTTACTACTGCTGTCGGACTGGTCTGTGTTGGGCTTGTTTTAATGGGCCGAATCGGATTCTGCCTCATCACATAGCCCCCCACTCTTGTCTTCCTCAGTTTTGAGATGGCGAGAGTATAGCCTGAAGCCTGCTTGGGGGATAACGTAACAGGCGCTATCCGAGGCTTTCTGTTATGTTAAGAAGAAATGATGCCCTCGGTCGGCCGAGGGTCAGTAGCCATTTAATTGTCCTCATTCGGGACGCAGTGGCGAAGGCCTTCGCTCTTGATTGCGAAGGAGGCTGCTGGCTTGTGTCAGGCTTAATAAATGGACGGGACAGGCGTCAAGTTCTCCGTCAGAACGGTCGCGTCGCGAAGAAACATAGGACACGCATCGCGCATCCGGCCGCTCCGTTAGAAACACAAAAGGATCCTGGCCGTACGCGAATCGCGGGTCACCTCGGCTCTCTGTCCGAGGTTTTACTCGGATTGCCGCCTCTTTCTTCCTTGACACGCGGATCGGCTCACGTGGCGGGCATCCGAGGGATCAGCCAAAGGGTCGGACCGCTTTCGGCCATCGATTATCTTGCCTCGATTCCCGGAGTCGGGCCGTCATCATTACCGAAGGACGGTGCACGTGGCACGTATCCGAGAGAGGCGGTGATATGAAGGAGACGATCCTAGCCGTTGATTTCGGCAGGGGATGTTTCGAACTTAGCCTATAAATAGGAACCCTTCGCAGGGCACTGTTCCGCTTCCTCCTTCCTGCGCCTGCGTTTCTCTGCAACCATCCGAGCTTTTCTTCTCCTCCGGCGAAGGGCTAGCCACTTGAAGGTGCTTCCGAGCGTGCGGCTTGTCGCAGGGAGCTCTCCATCGCCCGGAGTCGTTGCCGGGGAAGTTCCTTTTGCTTGAGAGGCGGTGTTCGATCGAGGAGATCTTTCTTTAAGGGTAAGCCTCAATTTCCTTTCTCCACCCCCACGATTTCATGTCCCACAGTTCTTCCTTGGCTGATAGCAGTTCTTCAGCCGAAGACTATACTCCGTCCCAATCTCCTGAATCTTCCTTATCATCTTCCCTTTCTTCGAATTCCCCTGCTTCTGCTATGGCGGACGAGGCCGAATCGTCTAGCGCCGAGGGGGCCGAAGAGGTTCTTACCCCGGGCCAGGCTTCCTCTTCCGGTCGTCGTCGTCCCGAGACTGCTTCGAAAGAAGCCTGTACTCTTACTGATGACGGGGTCAGATACCTTGCTTCCTACTACCAATTCCCTTCGTGGATGACCCCCTATCGGCTGGTTCGAACACCAAGGCCAATTCTCCCCGTCCGGGTAGTTTTTCCATTTATGAGGAAAGCTTCCGGGCGGGCTTTCGTCTTCCTCTCTCTACCTTCGTCATCAATCTCTTATGTTTTTACGGGTTAGCCCCGTCTCAATTTTTTCCCAACACCTGGCGCACAGTCTACGCCTTCTTGGCTGTGTTAGCCCATATCGATGTTACCCCTTCGGTAAACATCTTTCGCTATCTCTTCAAGATTCAACGGCAGGGGAGATCCGAGTGGTACAGTTTTGTCCCTCGCCTCGGCCGGGGTATCTTTTCCGATAAGCCCTCGTCCATTCATGATTGGAAGAGGAACTTCATCTTGGTTTCTCTCCCGGAGAATGAGAAGAGCATGTGGCCCTTTCCCATTAAGTGGGCACCACTGGCCGAAGGCCTCTCTGATCCGCCTACTCTCAACCCTGATCAGCTTCACATAGTGAGCCTCATAGATGCCTCGGCTCCGTATGACATTGCGGAGCTCTTCAATGAGACGGAGCAGCTCGTGCAGGCTGGGGCATGGCCGGATCCGACGAAGGATCCTCCGCGGGCCTCTCCTTATCTTCCTCCCGATGAGGTTCCGGAGGAGACGGAAGGAACCGCCGAGGTTGCGCCTCCGGCCGAAGCTCCTCCGGCCGTAGAGGGTGCTGAGGCTTCGGCCGAGGGTAAGTCGGTCTTGAGTTGTGGATTTTGTGCGTTGTGGGTCGTTAACCCCTCTTTCTTCTGTTTGCAGAAATGTCTAGAATCCGAGGCCTCCTCAGCCGGATGGCCCAGCAGGGCGGTCGATCCCAGTTGTCCCGGCCGCAGGCGGCGGGAGGGGCCGGACGAGGCGTGGCCCCGAGCGTCCGGGCCGGGATAACGACGGCGGCTTCCTTCGAGGGCCGCACCGCTACTGCAGCTCTCGAGAGGGAGAGGAAAGGTAAGTCAGTCGTCCGAAGGGACAGCCGATTGTCGAAGCGAGGCCGGGCGGACGAGCCTGGCGAAGCAGAGCCCGCCCCGGCGGCTAAGAGGCCGGCCGTTGCCCGAAGGGCCCCGCTCTTGTCGCCTCCCGAAGCGCCGAGGGGCGATTCTCCTTCGGCCACGACGACGGGGGCGGAAGACCTGGGAGGTACCGGGTCGCAGGCGTCTCGCGAACAGGAGCGCGAGCTATGGGTCCCGGTCCTGGGGATCTATAGGGACCAGAGTCTAGAGGACCCTCGGACGTGCCTGCGTCTGCTCCAGGGCCTGACCCTCCCGACGACCGAGGATCATCTAAAGGATCTCTCGGCAAATGAACTGGCGCTGTTGAGTGCCCGACTGTCGGTCCAGGTAAGAAGCTTCTTTGTGCGCCTCGGTCTAATGTTTCCCTTAGCTTGTTTTGGGTTTGCTAACTTCTGTTTGCTTCTGGCTGCAGGCCGCGGTCACGGGTGGCATCCTGATCCGTCGTCAGGCGGCCATCCATGAACAACTCCAGGACGCCGAGAAGGCGTCGGCCCCGTCGGCTTCAGGCGAGGGCTCTCCGGCGCGACGCGACTTCGAGGCCAGCGTCGACTGGCTCCTGGAGGCGAACTCCCGGATGCGGGCTAAGCTGGAGGAGCAGGAGGCGGCAACTCGCGCTTCCTCTGAGGCCAAGGCGAAGGCCGAATGGGAGAAGGAGAAGGCCGAGTGGGAGCTGGAGGCGGTCCTGGCCGAAAACAGGGCTCTCAAGGCCGAGATCCAGGACAAGGACGCCCAGCGGGCCTCGGATCGCCGCCCCCATGCCGAGGAGCTGTCGGCCGTGAAGCTGGATCTGGAGGCCAAGGCCGAAGAGGCTGTTCGCACAGCCGTAGCCGATTATAAGGCTGGCCCAGACTATGCCGAGGAGATAATCCAGGCGCAACTTCTAGCGGCCTCCTAGGTATTCAACATAGGACTGGCCGCCGCCCAGAAGGTCTGCCCGGCCGTGGACTTAACTGGCATCGCCCTTTCGACAGACGAGGAGGGCGAAGAGCTCCTATCCTTGTGGAAGGGGCTTACGGCTGAGAGGGCCCCAGCTTCGGCGGAAGGCGGCGAGGCCGTTCCAGCCGAGGCAGCTCCTGTCGAAGCCGCCCCCTCCGAGGCCGTGCAGATCGATGATTCTCCCTCCCCATCTCCTGGCCGGAGCCTAGTTGATGTGGATGGTGAGAATACCGAGGGCTAATACGGGGGCTTTGTCCCAGTTTTTGTTTTGACTTCTCTTGAAGGAGTGCGGCCAGATGTACGGCCGATTTTGTACTTCTTTTCTTGTATATATAGAAAGTACTTTGCTTCATCTCCGCGTTCTGAATGGATGATTGAGTCTGGCTCTTCTTGTGTCTGAAACCTTATCGTCGTTTAGTTGCGGCTTGCACGGCCGAAACCCAATCCATATTCGGATATGGAGTTGGAGAATAATGTCGCTCCCGATATGGTTTACGTGGCCGAGGATGGGTTTCGGGCCGCGAGAGTATGGCCCCTGTCTCGTCGTTTGAACGGCGTCCACGATGTACGACGTCATTCTGACTGCGACCCTGCGATGTCAGTGTACGGCGCTAGAGTGCTGTCAGTACGGCCCGTCCTGTCGTCTGAACGGCGTCCGTGGTGAGCGACGCGTTTCAGAGCGCTGTCAATACGGCCCGTCCTGTCAGCTGATAGGCATCTATCTCGATCAACGCGTTTTAGCCAGTTTCTGATTGACCCCGCGAGCCTCCCCTTCTTTCCCTCATTCTCGCCTTCACTCTCTCTCACCTCGCCCTCTCCGCCTCCTCCGACCCCTCTCTTCCCCTTTCCCTTCCTCTTCTTCCTCTTCCACCACTCCAACGCCTCTCTATCTCTCACCACTACCACCACCACTTCCTTCGCGGCGTTCTATTCACCGGACGGCGGCCGACGTCCCGGCGGAGTGGCGACGTCCTCGGGGTTACCGGCGGCGGCCTGCGGTGCGGCGGTTCGGCCGCACGGAGCCAGGAGGAGTTCAAGAACCGGTAGGGGGACGAACCTTGCGTAGATTACACTCGTTTCATCCGTAGTTCCATGTGTTGCATGATGCGTTTGGGGGTAGAACAAGCATGTTTAGGGGCTTTTCTTGATGGGAATAAGGGTTTCTATGAATGTGGGTTTATGATGGTTTGGTTTGCCTCTCCCTCTTTCCTCTATTTTGGGCGGTTTTGGGTTTTTGGGGGTGAAAAGGGAGCCCTCGGGCTCGAGACAGAACCTGGCTCCTGGCGCTAAAAGACGTCGTGCGTGGACGACGCCTTTTAGAAGGGCGTCGGGCCATCATGACGCGTTTTAGGCAGGAATCGTTCCACTAAGGCTCTGTCAGTTCGGGGATTCTGGCACTGAAAGACGTCATGCTTGTGCGACGCTATTTGTAATAGCGTCGGGTCACCATGACGTCTTTTAAGGCAGAAATCCCCTGATTAACGTTTTCTGCAATTCTGGATTTCTGTGTGATTGGCGTTTGAGGATGTTGACGCCTTTTAAAAGGCGACCTCTAGTATCGACGTCTTTTTGGCCATATTCTGAGGCCGGTATTTCATGAACCAGTTTAGGGTGCTTGAATGGCGTCGGCCTTGGGCGACGCGATTCAAGACAGAACCACACTAATCCATGCCAGTAAAATATGTTTACACTGCTAGATAGTTGGTTAATGCATGCTTTTAGTATACTCGATGTGATGGACTCTTCGTGACCGGATGACACTACGTTATATGTCGGGCGACCGTGGACTTCTCACGTGACCGGATCGCACCGTACCGTGTTTTATGTTACTGTGGACCTAGAGTGACAGTTGTAGCATTCTACACCCTGTGTCGGTGCGGTAGGGACACAACACTGATGGGAGTAGTGGCGGGGTGACGCCTAGTGAGAGAGGGTCACCTGGTGAACCCCGGGGTTAGCTAGCTTGTACCGGTGTCGGAGTGGTACCTGTGGAGTGTCACTCGTGCTGGGGGAAGGAGTAACCACCTGAGCCAGTTGGGCCGGAGTAGCCAGCGTGCTATCTGAGGGTTACTGTTTGGTCTCAGCGGGTCGGTGTTTGCTGGGGGAAGGAGTAACCGCCGAGGTAGCCAACGTGCTTTCCGAGGGGTTACTGTTTGGTCTCAGCGGGTCGGTGTTTCCCACTTTCGGAGACGTGGTTGACGCGTTTTGCGGAGACGCGAGTTGTAGGTTCCTTGGTAGAATGATTTCTAAGATATGCATGTTATATTCCGAATGCATGTGGTTTATATCGAGAATTAGGAGTAATGTGTTACAGCTTTACTTATCTTGCTCCCATGTATCTTTGTAATTGCACTTGTGGGTGTGTGAGTGGGAGGCAAGGGATCGGATGATCCCTACTGAGCCCAGTTCTGGTGTGGCTCACTCCCTGCGGTTTTTAGGTGTGGACCTCGTGGCGAGTGGCGGTGCGTGGTGTTCTCTTTGGTGTGCGGACCAGCAACTATCTCAGTTCCGAGGTATGCCCCGATGTTGTTGTACTTTACTTATGCCTGTACTTAATTAATTTGTTGAACCATGTAATTATTGTTGGACTGTGGACGGACATTATTACTTTACTTCCTGCTCACTGTACTTCCTTGTAATCTATGTGAATGCTATATTTAACCTTGTTTAACGCTTACTCCTCCAGATATGTATATAAGATCCGGGTGTGAGACCGTTGGATAATGATTCGACACCCATTTAGTGATCGGGTCTCCGATCATAGGGTGGCGGGTCGTTACACGAGTCTTCAGTCCTTGCAGCAGACTTCGGTTAGTGACCTCGACCTAGCCGTTTGCCCAGGGGTGTGCTACTGAAGTGAATTTGTGAAGGATACCGAAGCTGGCACAATTATCATTGAACCGACGGCTGTCGAACTGCTTGCCGTTGTCTGAGATGATGGCCCGGAGGATGCCGTACCGGCAGATGATGGACTTCCACACGAAGTTCGAAGCATTGCTATCGGTTATGGACGCGAGGGGTTCGGCTTCTATCCATTTGGTGAAGTAGTCTACTGCCACGAGGAACTTCCTTTGGCCGGTGGCTACGGGAAAGGGCCCCAGGAGGTCGATTCCCCATTGAGCGAAAGGCCAGGGGTCGGATAAAGGAGTTAGAAGGGTTGCTGACTGGTGGATGAGGGAGCTGAACCTCTGGCATTGATCGCAGTGACGAACGAGGGTAGTTGCATCCTCTCGGAGCGTCGGCCACCAGTATCCTTGCCTCAAAAGCTTGTGAGCCAGGGCCCTTCCTCTCACATGTGCTCCGCATACCCCTTCGTGCACCTCTCGCATGGCGTAGTCGGCTTCAGCCGGGCCGAGGCATCGCAAAAGCGGTCGGCCGAAGGATTTTTTATACAGCAGCCCGTCCAGGAGAAGGAAGTGAGATGAACGCTGCCGAACATGCTTTGCTTCCTTCGGATCGGGCGGGACTTCTCCTCGGAGGAGAAAAGAGACTAGGGGAGTCATCCAGGTCTCAGCCTCGGCTTCGGTCACTTGCATGACCTCAGGCTCTTCGAGGCTTGGCTCGGCGAGTTCTTCTACTAGAATCATTCGACCTCCTCCCCTGTCTTGAGTTGATGCCAGCTGGGAAAGGGCATCGGCTCGGGCATTCTCAGCTCTCGGGATCCGCACAATTTCACAAGAATCGAATTGAGTAAGGATCTTGCGAGTCACCTCGAGGTAAGATGCCATTATCGCATCCCGAGCTTCGTACTCTCCGGAAACGTGACTGGCAATTAGCTGAGAATCGCTAAAAGCCTTTAGGTTCCAGACGCCAAGCTTTCTTGCGGCCCGGAGGCCGGAGATGAGAGCTTCATACTCAGCGGCATTATTGGTGGCTGGAAAGGAGAAGCGCAGCGCGTACTCCGTGACGACCCCTTCGGGAGACGCCAAGATCCATCCGGCGCCGCTGCCCGTGGAGCACGCGGAGCCGTCTACATAGAGTTGCCACTCATCCGCCGGTGTGCAAGCCGAAGTGTCCTCGGTCTCGGATGTGTCGGCCTTCGGCTGAGGGAGCTTCGGGAGTGAGCTCGGCAATAAAGTCGGCTAACGCCTGAGCTTTTATCGCCATCCGAGACGTGTAAGAGATGTCGAATTCTCCCAGTTCGATCGCCCATTTAGCCAGTCTGCCGGATACCTCCAGCCGGGAGAGGACTTGCTTCAGATGCTGGTCGGTGAGGACCTTTATTGAGTGGGCGAGGAAATAAGGCCGAAGCCTCCTCGCGGATGAGACGAGGGCCAAAGCCAGCTTCTCTAGAGCAAGATATCGGAGCTCTACTCCTTGAAAGGCTCGGCTGGTATAATAGATTGGCTTCTGGACGCCATCTTGCTCCTGGACGAGGACGGCGCTGATAGCTGTCTCGGATACCGCGAGGTAAAGGCACAGCGACTCTCCGTGGACTGGCTTGGACAGAATGGAAACCTTGGAGAGATAGTCCTTCAGTTGCTCGAAGGCTGTCTGGCACTCGTCCGTCTAGGAAAAGCTATTGGTCTTCTTCAGCAGCTTAAAGAAGGGGAAGCAATAGTCCGCCGCTCTGGACATGAAGCGGCTTAAGGCGGCTATTCTTCCGTTTAGCTTTTGAACCTCTCGGAGGTTAGCCGGAGGGCGCATCTGCATGATGGCCGAAACCTTTGCGGGGTTAGCTTCCACCCCTCGGTGAGTGACCATATAGCCGAGGAACTTCCCGGAGGCCACTCCGAAGGCGCATTTGGTCGGGTTCAGCTTCATTTTGTACTGCCGCAAGGCGGAGAATGTCTCGGCCAAGTCGGCCAAATAGTCTTTAGCGACGCGGCTCTTCAGCAGCATGTCGTCGATGTAGACTTCCATGTTGCGGACGAGCTGCGGGGCGAATACTTTGTTGACGAGGCGCTGATATGTCGCGCCAGCATTTTTCAGGCCGAAGGGCATCCGGGTATAGCAATACAGACCCAGATCAGTCGTGAAGTTGGTCTTGCTTTCATCGTCCGGATGCATTCAGATCTGATGGTAGCCTGAATAGGCGTCGAGGAAGCTCAGAAGCTCGTGGCTGGAAGTCGCGTCTACCACCTGATCTATCCGAGGTAGCGGGAAGCTATCCATCGGACAGGCTTTGTTAAGGTTGGTGAAGTCCACGCACATTCGTCATTTGCCGTCCTTCTTGGGCACCATCACTACGTTGGCGATCCAGTCCGGGTGATGCACCTCTCGGAGGTGCCCGGCGTCCAGCCCCTTTTGAACTTTGGCTTGAATGGCGGCTCTCCTCTCCTGATTGAAGGTACGCCGCTTCTGCTTGACCAGGGGCTGGTTAGGATCGGTGTGAAGCCGATGCTCGGCTATTTCCAGGTCGACCCCGAGCATGTCTGTCGAAGTCCATGCGAAGACGTCGAGATTCTTCTTCAAGAACTCGGTGAGCTTCTCCGCTTCGGTTTTCTCCAAGCCGGAGCCTATCATCAGGGTTCGTCCCTCGCCTCCCGGAACTGGGATGGCTATGTGTTCTTCTCCCGGGGATGCTTCGGCTGACGATTCAATCGACAAGGACTCGGCTGCAGCTTTCCCCTTGACTGAAATCATGTAACACTGCCGAGCCGCTTCTTGATTTCCCCTGGCTTCACCTATTCTGTGGCTAGTATGGAACTTTAGCTTTTGATGGAAAGACGAAGGCACAGCTCCGACCCTGCCGATTAGCCTTCGGCCAAAGATGGCGTTGTAGGCTGAGTCGATTTTTACAACGGCAAAATCCGTTTCTACGGTTAATTGCCGGGGGGCGGAGCCTATGGTTACGGGGAGCCGGACAATGCCCTCTACTCGGCAGGGCGAGCCGTTAAAACCGAACAGGGGACCCCGGTGAGGCTTCATATTAGCCTCATTCAATCCCATTTTTACAAAGCAGTCATAAAATAAGATGTTCGGGGCGCTTCCATTATCAACAAAAATACGATGTACATCGTAACTGTTTATTACAGCGTTTATGACGAGGGCGTCGTCGTGAGGGACCTGAACATCAATCAGGTCCTCTGAGCCGAAGGTAAAATCTTCTTGGCGAGGCTGCTTCGGCTCGACGTCGACCGTCGCTATTGTTGCAGAGCTGTGCTGTCGGCGCCTTGATCCTTCTCCCGGCCCGCCGGATATCATCATGATAGACCCAGAGCTGGGTCTTTGATGAGACGTCTCCATCGGGGCCAAGGTAATCTTTGGCGGAGGAGCGGCTTCCTTCTCCGGGGGTTGCTGCGGCATGGCCGTCTCAGGGACATCCCGGTTCCGCTGTTGCTGGGGTTGCTCTCGTCGGAACTGCGGCAGTCTGCCCTCCCTGATGAGGCGGTCGATCTCCTCCCGAAGGTGTCGGCACTCGTCAGTTGTATGACCGATCTCCCGATGATACTCGCAGTATTTGTCGGGGTCCCTTCGGCGAGGATCTGTCTTGATGCGCTCCGGCCGCCGGATCATGCCCTTCACCTCCATAAGCATTCGGGAAGGGGGAGCGGGCAGCGGCAGGTACCGCGGATGCGGATCCCGTCGCCTTTCTCGGTCCCACTCCTCCCTACGATATCGCTTTCGAGAGGGCTCTTGATCTTCGGGTCGAGGGCGGACCACCTAGGAGGCAGGCGCCGAAGCTGCTTCGGCTGCGCCTTTGCCTTTGGACATCATCAGGGCCTCCCGGTTGATATACTTGTGGGCCCGGGCTACAAGGTCCTGGAAGGTAGGGGGATGGCGCTTCCCAATGGAGCCGAGGAGCCCTTCATCCCGGCACCCGCTGATTACGGCCGAAACCGCAATCGAGCTGTCGAGGTTTGGGATTTTGGCGGCTTCGGTCCGGAACTTGCTAAAATACTCCTGGAGAGTTTCGGTGGGGCCTTGCCGGATGGCTAGTAGGCTGGCGGAAGTCTTACACTGCTGGGTGGCGTCATAAAACTGGTCGATAAATAGCTGGCCCAACTGGACTAGGGAGTGGATAGAGTTGGGGCCCAGTGTTTCGAACCAGGTTAGGGCAGTCTTCTCAAAGGTGAGGGGAAAAAGACGGCAGCGGACTGCCTCGGCGACCCATCGGACGGAGAGGTAGGTGTTGAACCTCTGGAAGTGACAGACCGGATCTGTCATTCTGTCATAGAGGGGGCCCTTCGGCAGCTTGAAGTTGGGAAGTACCTCGGTAGCCAGGAGCTCTGGCGTGAACGGGGTTTGCTCCAGGATGGTACTGGCAAGGGGCGCCCCGTAAGGCCGAGACACCATCTGCTGCATCTCCTTCCTCATCGCCGTTAACCGCCGGTCCAGGTCCGGGGCAGTTGAGGTGGCGACCGATTGTCCTCCGGTTCCTGTTGGGCGAAACTCGGACGAAGCATAGCCTTGCTCCGTCGTCATACGGTCGGCGCGAGGGGCTCGGGAAGGTAGCACCGAGGGCTCGCTGCGTGCCGTGGCGGTTTCGTCGGGGGAGACCGGTGAGGGCGCCGGCCGGAACCTTGTATCTTGGATCGGGTAGAGTGGAGGGAGCGGCGCTTGCTGGGGAAGCTGGCCCAGCAATCCCATGCACTGAGCAATGGCGGACACCATCTCCTGCAGAGGTGCAAGAGAGGTGACGGCAGCGGCTAGTGTCGCCATCTGTTGCTGGAGCACTCCCACCCGGTCGTCTCCTGCAACGAGGGACTCTGGTATGACTGGCAGAGCCGCGCTTGGTGGAGCAGATGGGGCGCCTTCGGAGTGCAGTAGCTGCGCTGAGGCTTCCCGTGTCTCTGCCTCGCTCTGTCTGGATCGCCGGGTTACAGGACGTTGAGACATGACTTGTTTGTTTGTTTCCCACAGACGGCGCCACGTGATGTAGCCGAAGCTATCACGACCGGATTCCGAAGCTGGAATCCGAAGTTTGGATCCGGAGCTGGGTCGGATCGGTGAAGAGGCCCAACGGGGATCCGGAAGGCAACGGAGGCGAAGACGCGGTCGAAGATCCGAAGCCGAGGGTCGCTCGGTCGGATGTCGGCTAGCCTCCGGAAGGCGCGGCCGAAGTCCCTCCGGTCGAAGGGCAGCCGGTGCGGAGCCGAGGCACCTTCGGGCGAAGAGAATCAGCCGGCGAACAGCGTCGAGACTGAAGGAAGAAGTCTGAGGTCGGCGGCCGAGACCGACTCGGGGAGGTCGGCGAAGATTCGAGCCAAGCCCCTGCAGGAGGGAAAGAAGAAGAAGAACCGGTCAGTAGGAGTCCCGGGCTTTGACCCTTAGGAAACCCCTCCGACGGTTAAGTTAGCTTCCGAAGATGGTTCGATTCAGAAGTCAAAGAGGTGGAAGAAGCAGCTTTAATGCTTTTCGGACTGTAGTCCTTTAGGGTCACGAAGACATACCTTTGGCAATAAATAGCGGTGTATTTATAGCGGAGGATAGAGGATGGTTAACGGTGGTAGCCGATATAGGACTATGTTCTGGGCTTACTGGTAAACCGCCATAGTGCCTAGTCCTCCACTGGAGTGGGCCGGACACGGCTATTGGGCCAAAGGGGGTTGGGCCGCTGATGGGCCGAAGCCTACTGGGCCGAGGGCTGCTGTGCCGCTAACGGGCCGAAGGCTATTGGGCCGCTGACGGGCCGAAGGTTGCTGGGCCGCGGACGGGCCGAGGACCACTGGGCTGCTTACTGGGCCGAGGGCCGCTGGGCCGCTAACGGGCCGAAGGATGCCAGGGGGCCTCTTACTACTGCTGTCGGACTGGTCTGTGTTGGGCTTGTTTTAATGGGCCGAATCGGATTCTGCCTCATCAAGTAGGTTTTATATTAATACGAGGACTTTTGTGAAAAGTCACCCCAGATTAATATAAATATACGCTGTGTAACAACCTTGGGCCAAGATCTAGGGCTTCTCTAAGCAGGCTGCCCCTCTCTCTCTCTCTCCTCCTCCTTTACGCGCTTTGTTTGGGGCGCCGGGTTCTTTCCGTCTCTACGTACGCACTTCCCAAATGTCAGTAATTCTCCGTCCACTTGTTCTGGACGTTGTTGCGGTAAAGAATTATCAGCGGGCGTACTGAGCTAGATAAGGGAGCGAGGATGAACCGATGAAGAGAATCGCGTGAATATCGCTGGAGGCTGGGTATTGCATGGTTAGCGGCATCGACTTAACGGAACCGAGACAGACGTGGATCTGAATCTACGTACGGTGATGTGATCACCTCATATTTTTCGTCTTGTCGTTGATTTATTCTGAAACGGATCGGGGGAAATGGGCAGGATCAATTTTTGTATTTAGTTTCCACTGTGCTCTTCGCGACCTTCCTGGATTCCAACATAGTGAGTTAGAAAAGTTTCAAGCAAGAAACCGTTGGTGATTCGATGATTGAGGCAGAATATATTGCTACAGTGAAAGCGGTGTTGGGATCCAGGAGGGACGCGAAGAACGCAGCGGAAACATAGAAAAATATCCCACACGATGCCCGCAGATCCGTTTTAGAACAAAAGCAATAAAACTGAAAAATCGGGAGCGAGTGCGCGGATTCGTATCCGCGACCGTGTCGGTTCCATCGAGGCGAAGCCACTAACCGCACAAGCGTCTAGCCTCCAATGGTATCCATACGATCCTCCACGGTGGTTCGTCCTCGCTCCCTCGTCCAGATCAGTGCGCTCACTGAGGAATCTTTATCGCAACAACATCCATAACACGCGGACGGGAATTCCTGACTTTCGAGATTTGCGCGCGGCGGAGACGTGAAAGCACCCGACGCCCTAAGAGGGGTGCCCAGAGGAGGAGGAGAGAGAGAGAAGGATGGCCAGCAAGGGGAGACTCTGGAGCTTGGCTCAGGGTTTCTCAACAGCCTGTATTTATATTAAGTCGACGCGACTTTTCATAAAAGTCACCGAGTTAATATAAATCTCACTTAAATATTATCGACTGAGAATCTATTTGCGTATGACCCTCTAGGCCTATTAACCAGTCCGATTTTCAAACCGTTAAGTCCAATAACTATTTATTGATTTATAGTAATCAATTAATATCTTATATTTAATTAATTACTTAACCGAATTAACATCTCACATAAATTCGGTCGGACTTCCGATCAAGTTGGGTGCCAAGCAACACCGCATGATTCCGGAAGGTAATGAGGTTCAGCAACCCACTCATGGAATATGTCCGTCCACAGTTACTGCATGGCTATAATCCTTCATTCGCACAATGCTCTCGAGTCGACCTAGGGTACGGTCAACTGTCAAACCCTAGACGGTTAACTCACTTTGATTAGATTCTGCTATACAATATCAGAAAACACCTTTTCTGATATTGTGTCCGCTCTGGCCAGAGACTTCTGCAAATCTATCCTAGTGAATTCTCTCTCCAGTTATCTGAGAGCGAATGATCTTATATTGAACACTCAATCACCTTTGAAGGTCTTCCGTTAGACCCGATCCTTGACTATCAGAGATCTCGTAGATAGGAATTCGTAGGTCAAGGTCAAAGCCCAAAAGTCCAGCGACAAGATGTCTTTGGTGTCTCAAGTCCAAGAATCAACCATGCCACTGTGACGATGAATCAAGTCGGTTAACAGTTAGGTAAATTATCATTCGGCGATACATGTTGGATTAGTTCAATGAACTCATTCCCCAATGAGCACCTACAGGTTCTATAAGGATTGAGATTTCGGATCCGATTATCGGGTCATGTTCGGTATCGGACCCCTGTGGTTTGGGCTCTTGTAGGCTTGGGGCATGGGCTCTTTATCGTGTCGAACTTGCGAGCCGCGATTTTTTAACGGTGTCGGCCTAGGGGGACGCCATTTATGAGCCATACAGGGGTGCCACGTGGGCGAGCGTTATGGTGCCAGTGTAATGCCCCGGTCTGATCGTCTGAAAGGCATCTTGCATGACCGGCGCCATTTAGAGATCTGCCAATATACGACTCCATTTTGTCGTCTGAATGGCGTCATCTGGGAATGACGCGATTTAACCTGTTTCGATTTGATGCCTAAGCCTTCCCTCCTTTCTCTCATTTCTCTCCTTCTCACTCTCTCTCTTCCCTCTCTCCGATCCATCCGTCCCCTTCCCCTCTTCTTCATCTTCCTCCTCTTCTTCCACTCCATCAACCTCCTAACCTTCACCACTACCACCACCATCTCCTCCATGACACCTTGCTCTTCGGACGGCGACTGACGTCCCGATAAAGTAACGGTGCTCACGGTGGTACCAGTAGCTGCTTGGGGTGTAGCGGCGGCGGCTTGGAGTTAGGAGGAGTTCAAATAAACGGTAGGGTGACGATCCTCATTGTGTTTTGTTTAAAATCATGATTTTTTCGCTTTGAAGCATGCGATGTGTGTGGATATTTTTGGGTAGAAAGCATGTTTTAAGGGATTTTTAATGAAAATAGACTTTTTTTATGAAATGGGGCTTAGTATGTTTCAATTGGTTATTTGGTCCCCCCCGCCCTATCTTCTTGCGTTTTTGTGTATTTTGGGGGAGAGAGGGACCCTCGGTTTTGGCTCAATGGAGACCGGAGAAGCTTGGTTTCGGACGTTGAATGGCGTTGAGACCAAGTGACGCCATTTAGAATGGCGTCAAGGTCAGGTGATGCTATTCAATGGCCCAATTTTCCGATTCCCGAGGCAAGTGTGGGATAAAGAGCTGAACGACGTCATCCATATGTAACGCTATTCAGGCCAGTATCCCTGGGTCCCAGCGCCTGTGAGAAAACTGAATCAATTTAGGGGTCTTGAATGACGTTGACTACGAGCGACGCGATTCAAGACATAACCCCATTAATTCATGCAATTAACATGTATATACATTATTAGATAATTCGGTTAAATGCATGTTCGAAACCGTACTTCGAGGACGAGGGTTTCCACATGACCGGATTGCACTGTGTTGTGTTTTGTGCGATTATAGACCTAAAGTGATAGTTGTTAGTGCTTGACACCTTGTGTCAGTGTGGGAGTGACACAGTACCGGTGTGGGAGTGGTGGGGTGACGCCTAATGAGAGAGGGTCACCTGGTGTACCCCAGGATATAGTTAGTACCGGTGTGGGAGTGGTACATTGCGGAGTGTCACTTGTGGCTGGGAGGAGGCAGAACCACCTAGAGCTAGATAGGTCGGAGTAGCCAGTGTGCTATTCGAGGGGTTATTGTTCCATCCCAGCGAGTCGGTGTTTTTCTGCGTTCGGCTACGTGGTTTGTGTGTTTCACACGAACACTAGTTGTGTACTCTGGTGTTGAGTCGAGTGGTTTTAGAGTTATGTTTGTTGCATCTTTGAATGCATGTGTTTCTTATCGGAATTTGGGAACTATGTTTACTTCTTTACTTATTTAATTGCCTATATTCGTATTGTTGCACTTGTGGGTGCGTGAGTGGGTGGTAGGGATCGAAGGATCCCTACTGAGTCCATTTCGATGAAACTCACCGGGTTTTGTCTTGGGTTGCGCGCCAGCAGCTACTACTCCGGGGTATGCCCCAGTGTAGTTGTTATTTTCTTTTCAGGCATGTATGTTTAATTATTTCTTTTTAGTTGGAATATGTAATTATTTGATGAGTCGAGTCGAATTGTAATAATTTTTAATTCCCGCAGTTCCTTTACAATTCGTTATGATGTTGAATGTTTAGCTTAGTTTATCATTTATTTCTCAAACTTATCGAGATCTTGGTTTGGCTCCAAATTTTAATGATTCGATACCCATTTAATAATCGAATCTCCGATTGTAAGGTGACGTGTCGTTACAGGTTCCCCATAGTGTCTCTACACAAGTGACTAAGGAGATCACTCACCTCCATCATATGAGATGGAATAACATGTACTAGTTTTACCGGATGTTTGATGTCCTTCTTAAACATCCTACGACTAAGAACAATTAAGAATATGTGTTTATAAGTCATCAGTTTCATTATTATGATCTCATCACAATCCGATGACTATTGTACATATTCATGGACTTCATTATGCGCACTTATAAACATGTCAATCTACATAATGAAATAAATGTCATATATTAGTGAATCAGATTGTAATAGGTGCTTTATGATTAGCTTAGAGGATACATATACCCAACAAGCGGCCGAGGAGGCAGCTTGGATGAAGAAGTTCATCACCGACCTTAGTATAGTTCCTACCATCTCTGATCTTATCCCTTTGATGTACGACAACAATTGGGGTGATTAAAAGCAAAAGAGTCACGGTCTCATCATAAGTCGAAGCACATTGTGAGGCATTTTTACTTGATCAGAGATATTATTGCCAATAGAGAGGTATCGGTGAAAGGGTTCCCTCAGCTGACAACATAGCAGACCCATTGACGAAACCCTTGTCTCATATTGTATTCAAACGTCACCTACATTGTATGGGGATACATCACATGGGTGATTGACTTTAGTTCAAGTGAGAGATTGTTAGTTCTATGTATACAAGCCAATTAGACTTATTCTCGTTCATTTATTAATGGCAATAAATATTCATTATGTGTAAATCGTCTCTTTTAATATTAATCGTACCATAGTGTAGTCCATGAATGTATGTAATGATTGTCAGATTGTGATGAGATCACAATAATGAGACTGACAATCTATAAACATGCATTCTTAATTGTTCATAGTTAGTGGATATCTGAAAAGGACATCGGACATCCGGTTAGACTAGTACACGTTACTCCAAATCCTATGTGTAAGGAATCGCCATGAACGCAGCGGAAATAAAAATGATTCCACTGTATCGGTTGCTGGGGTCGTAAAACGGACATTAAAATCTAAGCGGGAAGAACAGTTCTTCACTTTTGCGGGGTTTCGAATCTCCCGTGGATGATGCCGACTCGGTAATCGCGCACGCGCACGATCTCTAGAGGTATCCACACGAGTTCCCGCAGCAGACGCGATTTCCTCCTCGGTTTGAGTGCTCCGACCAGATCTCAAATCCACCATGCGCGGAGAGAGACAGATCCACTCCAAGAGAAGGAGAGAGAGAGAGGAGAGAGAGAATCTGAGGAGTAAAATTCGTCCAACTAACCTTTTACCACTCCCCCTTGGCCCTCCTTATATAGAAATAAGGATAAGCACAAGAGTTAATCCTCATGATTATCCAAGAGTTTGGCCTTAGATAATTCTTCATTAAATCTTCATGTTTATCCTGCAGCTTTTCACAAAAATCCAGATAAGCATGA
Source organism: Zantedeschia hybrid cultivar (assembly GCA_030544215.1). Taxonomy (NCBI): domain Eukaryota; kingdom Viridiplantae; phylum Streptophyta; class Magnoliopsida; order Alismatales; family Araceae; genus Zantedeschia; species Zantedeschia hybrid cultivar. The sequence goes on from JARZZO010000009.1 coordinate 53,447,337, forward strand.
AATTTAACATCTCTCACCGTCTGACGAGAACTCTTATGTGTGTGACCCTCTAGGCCCATATATCAGTCCGGTTGAAGGCCCATTTAAACTTAGAACTGTTTCTTGAGTTTAATATTTATTAATTAACATTTAAACATCACATGTTAAATGATTAATTTAATAAACAAGTGAATTATCATCTGATGATCAAATCACTTGGCCTTCTGATCATGAACAGCACCAAACACTACCTCATGATCCCAGAAGATATAATCCTTCACTCATGCAATGTCCCGATAACGCAAGGGTATGGTTTTATAGTCAAACCCTCTATCGCATTATCCAGATGGATTCTAGTACACAGTTAATATCTAGAAAGACATCTCTTTCATTTGACCATGGCCAGGGATTTCTGTGTACACATCCATAGGACATTCTCTCTCCAGTCTTATACCAAGAGTGAGTGATCCCTTGTTGTTCACTCAATTACCTTCGCAAGCTTTCCACTGTATCTGAAAAACCGATTATGGTGGACTTAATGGTTAAAGTCCACGAGTCAGAGAATCAAGATACAATGGTCCACAAACAAGGTATCATTGGTGACTCAGGTCAAAAGACCAACTGCGCTACTGCAACGATTGAATTCCCTGGTTGACTAATAGGTATAATTACTATCCAGGAATTCTTGTTTGGGTCTGTTCAGTGAACTCATTCTCTAATGAGCACCCACTTGTTTGTCTTAGTGTCACCACACGAGTGAATGTGAGATCATTCACCCTCATCATATGAGCAGACATAACTTGTGTCGATCTTATCGGATATTTAATGTCCATATCAAATATCCTATGATCGAGAACTATTTAAGACAATTGCCTTAGGATATTGATCTCACTATCATGATCTCATCATGATTCAATATCCCATACATTTGTCTATGGACCTTCATTACGATAGTCGTTTGCGAGAACTATTAAATGAAGAAATAATTGCCTTTATTAATAATCTGAACTAGAATGTACAATGATTGACTTTGAGTCCACCCAATTCTAACAATATGATGAGGGTGATTGGTCTCATAGTCACTTGTATGGAGACACTATGTTGAACTTATAAGTGATCACTGGGGAATGAGTTCACTGAACTGATCCGACATGGATTACTGGATGATAAGTTACTTAATTATCAACTAGTTTGATCCATTGTCACAGTAGCGTAGATGGTTCTCGGATCTGAGACACCAAAGACTCCTTGTCGGTGGACTTCTAAGCTTTAACTATGACTTATGGATTCCTATCCATGGGATTATAGTCAATCATCTGATCAGGCTCAGCGGAAGACCTTTGAAGGCGATTGTGTGTCAATAAGAAATCATTCGCTCTCAATAATTAGAGAGAGAATGCTCAAGGTTAAATGAATAGAAGTCCTTGGCCAGGGCAGGCTCAACATTAGGAAATGAGTTTTTTTATTTGAATAAGTACGCATTCATGCCGAGTGGGTTAACCGGTTAGGGTTTGACAATTGACCATGCCCTAGGTTAACCTGGGAGCATTGTACTGATGAAGGATTAAATCCAGGCAATAACTGTGGAGGGACATGTTCCAAGAGCTGGTTACGGAACCCCATCACCTTTCAAAATCATATGGTGTTGCTTGGCACCCAACATGATTAGAGACCCGACCGATTACCGTGAGACAGTAATTCAGTTTAATAACTAATTGAATATAAGATATTAATTAATTATAATAAATCAATAAAGAGTTATTGGGCGTATTGAGTCGAAAAATGGACTGGCGTTTGGGTCTAGAGGATTACATGCAAAAAGGTTCTCAGTTCGGGATAATTAAGTGGGTTTTATATTAACCATAAGTTTTTATAAAAAACAATTGGAGTTAATATAAAACATAGAGAAGAGGGCTGCCCTAGGCCGAGCTCTAAAGCAGCCCTAGTTGCCCCCTCCTCTCTCTCTCTCTCTCTGTGCTCTCAGCGCCACCCCCAGGATGGTTCTTTGGGTTCCATCTTCTCTGTGCTGCGATTCCCGCTTGCAGGGATTTTTTTCGTCCGCATGCCGCGATGATCTCTATGGATTCAGAAGCATGGCATGGCTGTTGATTCGAGTGAGGAGATGAGGATGATCCCGCAATAGGGGGACCGCGTGGATACTGCTAGAGGCCGGGTGTCTGCGCGACTGATGGCATCGCTCGTTCGGAACAAATCGAATGCAGATTTGAATCTATGCAAGGTGATTTTTGAATCTTTGCTCTGTGTTTTTATCGAAACGGATCAATGATGATGGGATAGAATTTTAATTTTTATATTCCACTGCATTCTTTATGCTCCACCCTATCCTTACAGCGGGCACCTTCGTAAAGAAGAAATGCCAACGAACGCACCATAATGGAAGAGGGAGCGAGGATGAACCGTCAAGTGGTGGGTCATGTGGATACCGTTGGAAGCCAGGCACCTGTGTGGCTAGCAACATTGCTCCATCAAAATCACGCAGTTGTGGATTCGACTTTGCGCAAGGTGATACTCGATCACTATTTAGCGCAGTTCTTCCCAAAATGGATTGGGAATGGGCGAGTTTAAATATTATTTTGTGTTTCCGTTGCATTCTCCGCCGTCCCGCCTGGATCCTTACATGACTCTCTAGGCCCAAGTGTCAGTCTAGTTGCAAGCCTATTAAGTTATGTGACTCTCAATTGGATTTATCGGTTAACTCCTTAACCTTATAAGTTAATTAACTAATCATCTCATAACTTAAGTTAATTAACTTGATTATCAAATAATCACTTTAATATTCATCTCATAATTATTAAGCATGGACTTTTTTGATCATGTTGGACTCCAAGCAATGCCATATGATCCTAGAAGATATTGGGGATAATTAATCCCACTTAAGAATCTTTCTGTGAATAGATGCCATATGGATATAATCCTTAATTCATACAATACCCCTTATTTAGCTAAGAGTATGATTTAATAAACTCTTATATGCTAAACTAGGTAGACCTCATGTTGGGTTTTCTCGGGTTTCTCCGGATCGCTCACGCAACGGAAAATAAAATATAACAGCGATCCGTTTTTCCGTTTCGAAAAATCTAAAAAACACGATAATCGGATTATCGGTTCTCACTGTGTGCGGATACGAATCAGCAATCGTTCGGTTCCGTCGGTGCGACACCACAAGCCGTGCAAGCACCCGGCCTCTAGCGAAGTCCACACGATCCTCCTCGCGACAGATATCCTCACGTTCCACGTTCTTCGCAGCCCACGAGACCTCCGCCAGTCGCCGTAATGATCGCCGCAACGTACGGACGATTTCCTGTCAAACGGGATTCGGAGAAGCGGCGGAGCAGATCTGGATCTGTCTGGACGCCAGAGAGAAAGAGAAACAGAGGAGGGGCCGCTAGGGTTAGCAGCAGCTTGGCCTACTCAGCCCGTTCGCTATGTTTTATACTAACCGCGCGATTTTTCATAAAAACCCTCGGTTTGTATAAAACCTACTTATTTATCCATCGCCTTGAGAATCATTTGCGTGTGACCCTCTAGGCCCAAGTACCAGTCTAGTTAATGGACCAACAAGCCCAGTGACTCCTCATTGGCTTTATTAATCAATTAATAACCCTTTATTAATTAATTAATCAATCAAATTAATGTCGCACATCGAATTCGACCGGGCCTCCGATCACGTTGGGTGCCAAGCAACACCGCGTGAACCCGGAAGGTATTGGGGTTAAGTAACCCACTCTTGGAACCTTTCCGCCGACAGTTACCGCGTGGATATAATCCTTCATTCGTGCAATGCTCTTGAGTCAACTCAGGGTATGACGAGCTGTCAAACCCTAACTGGTCGACTTACTTGAATTGGATGTCGCTGATGAATATTGGAAAACTCCTTTCCCGATATTATCGTCCGCCCTGGCCAGGGACTTCCGCGCATTCTTCCTAGAACATTCTCTCTCTAAGTACCGAGAGCGAATGATTCCTTATTGACACACAATTTCTTTCGACGGTATTCCGCTGTACCCAATTCTTAGCGTATTAGAATCCCGTGGCTAGAGATTCGTAAACCAAGGTCAAAGCACAGAAGTCCACCGACAAGGTGTCCTTGGTGTCTCAGGTCCGAGGACCATCCACGCAACTGCGACAATAGAATCAAGCTGGTTGACAGTGAGGTACAATACCATCCAGCGATTCAGTCGGATCAGTTTAGTGAACTCATTCTCTAATGAGCACCTACAGATTCGCCTTAGTGTCTCCACACAAGTGACTTATGAGATCAGTCACCCTCATCATATGAGCAGGAGTAATCTGTACTAGTCTAACCAGATATCCGATGTCCTTCTCGGATATTCTCCGACTAGAAACGATTAAGAATATGTGTGTTTAAGTGATCAGTCTCATTAGTATGATCTCATCATAATCTGATCACTATAGCACATATTCACGGACTTCATTATGAAACGATAATTAATGCGATTTACACATAATGAATATTATGCCATTATATTAATAAATGAATGAGATTTACATAGTCAGATTGGCTTGTAGGCCACCTAAAACTAACAATCTCCCACTTGAACTAAAGTCAATCACTTTTATACAATAAGCCTATAGACTCTAGGTGACGCTCAAACAAAATTTGAGCCAACGGCTTTGTCAGTGGATCTGCTACATTGTTGACAGATGGAACTCCTTCCACTACTACATCTCTTCTGGATAAGATGAAAGCGCCTCAGAACATCTTTCGATTTCTGATGAGACTACGGCTCTTTCACTTGTGCAATGGTCCCATTGTTGTCGCACAACAGCGGAACATGATCAAGGATACCGGGAACTATGTCAAGGTCGGTGATGAACTTCTTCAACCACACTATTTCCTTGAAAGCTTCAGCTGCAGCGATGTGCTCAGCTTCAGTCGTCGAATCTGCAGTGGTTACTTGCTTGGAACTCTTCCAACACACTGCACCTCCCTTTAATGTAAACACAAATCCAGATTTAGACTTGCTATCATATGGATCTGACTAGAAACTCAAGTGAGTAAAGTCTTGCAGTTTTAAGTCACCTCCTCCATAGACAAGAAACATATCCTTAGTTCTTCTCAAGTACTTAAGGATATATTTCACTGCCTTCCAGTGCTCTTTGCCTGGATCAACCTGAAATCTGCTCGTAACACTTAGAGTAAATGCAACATCAGGCCGTGTACATAGCATGGCATACATGATGGATCCTATGGCAGAGTCATAGGGTATTCTATCCATGAATGCCCTCTCATTAGGAGTCTTAGGAGACTGCTCCTTTGAGAGATTAATTCCATGTCTCATCGGTATGAGACCTCTCTTGAAATTTTTCATGTCAAACATTTTGACTATGGTATCTATGTACAAGGATTGAGTCATTCCAAGCATCCTCTTTGATCTATCTCTATATATCCGTATTCCCAATACGTAGGATGCTTCTCCCAAATCCTTCATGGAGAAGTTTTTCGACAACCAGATCGTTACTGATGACATCATAGCTACATCATTCCCAATGAGTAGTATGTCATCTACGTAAAGAACTAGAAAAGTGACTACACTCCCACTGGTCTTCTTGTACACACAAGGCTCATCTTCATTCTTAATGAAGCCATAAGACTTGACAGCCTCGTCAAATCTTATGTTCCAGCTCCGGGAAGCCTGCTTCAGTCCATAAATGGACCTCTGAAGCTCGCACACTTTATCTGGAGATTCTTTGGATGTGAAACCTTCTGGTTGTATTATATACACCTCTTCCTCAAGGTTACCATTGAGAAACGCAGTCTTCACATCCATCTGTCAGATTTCATAATCAAAATGTGCAGCAATGGCGAGTAGAACTCTGATCGACTTTATCATGGCAACAGATGAGAAAGTCTCGTCATAGTCAATTCCTTGCCTTTGACGATATCCCTTTGCCACCAACTTTGCCTTAGAAGTGTCGATCCGTCCATCATCACCGATTTTTCTCTTAAAGATCCACTTGCAACCAATGGGTACAATACCCTCAGGCAAGTCCTCCAAGTTCTAAACTTGGTTGGTGTGCATGGACTGGATTTCTAAGTTCATAGCTTCTCGCCATTTCCTGGATTATGGGCCTTCTATGGCCTCTTGGTAGGTTTTAGGATCATCATCCTCATTATATTCTACCTTAGACTCACGTTCAGCGATATGTCCCACATATCGTTCGGGTAGTTTAGGTAATCTACCAGATCTACGAGGCTCATTTGTGTGTACCTGAACAGATTCAGGAACTGATATCTCATCTGATGATAATGCAGCTGTTTGGGGATCTGGAACCTCTTCCAGTACTATTTTACTCCCACTGTCCTCCTGGAGAAGGTATTCCTCTTCCAAGAAGATAGCTTTTCTGGCGACAAACACCTTTTGTTCACTAGGATGGTAAAAATAGTATCCAAAGGTTTCCTTTGGATATCCCACAAACTTGTATTTATCAGTTCGTGATTCCAACTTGTCTGGATCATGCCTCTTTACATGAGCAGGACAACCCTAAACTTTATAATGTTTAAATTCTGGTTTCCTGTCTTTCCATATCTCATATGGAGTAGAGGCCACAGACTTGCTGGGTACTCTGTTCAATAGGTATGCTACTGACTCTAGAGCATACCCCCAGAGGGTCACTGGTAATCCCGAAAAACTCATCATGGATCGCACCATGTCCAACAAAGTGCGATTCCTTCTTTCTGATACACCATTTATCTGTGGTGTATATGGAGGGGTTAGCTGAGAAAGGATACCATTATCCTTTAAGAATTGTGTGAAATTGGTACTCAAGTATTCTCCTCCTCAATCTGATCGAAGAGTTTTAATACTCATTCCTAACTGCTTCTCTACCTCATTCTTGAACTCCTTAAACTTCTCAAATGCTTCCGACTTGTACTTCATTAAGTACACATAGCCGAATCTTGAGAAGTCATCGGTGAACGTGATGAAGTATGAGTAGCCACCTTTGGCTTGGGTGGACATGGGACCACATACATCCGAATGTATTAGTTCCAAAATGTCCTTGGCACGTTCTCCATGTCCAGTAAATGGAGATTTTGCTATCTTTCCCATAAGGCAGGATTCACATGTTGCAAACGATTCATAATCGAATGCTGTTAAGTAACCATGCTTGTGCAACTTTTGCAACCTGCTTTCGCCAATGTGCCTAAGTCTACAATGCCACATATAGGCTTGGTTCACACAATTCTTACTTTTCTTAAGAGCATTATCAATTTGAAGATTGTAATAAGAAACATCTAAGAGATATAGACCATTGCCCAAAGATGCCGAAGCTATTGATTTATTACCATAATAAATCGAACAACTTCTTTTCTCAATAGTCAACCTATATCCTATCATGTACAAACAAGATATTGATATGATGTTCTTTATTATGTTAGGAACATAATAACAATCTTCTAAAAGTAAGGCGTCTCCTGATGGAAGCCTGAGGTTTGTTGTCCCAACAACAATCGCCGCAACTATTGCGCCGTTTCCTAGCCTCAATTCCACCTCGCTTTGTCTCAGCTTGCGCTTACTTGTCAGCATCTGCACATCATGGCAGATATGAGAAGCACATCCGATATCCAATACCCAAGATGTGGGGTCTCTAACTGACAAGTTGATATCTATCATATAGATATCTGAAGCCTCAGACAGCTTCATCTTTCCATGAGCTTTATCGTTAAGGAACTCCTTGTAGTTCTTCTTCCAGTGACCATACTGCTTATAGTAGAAGCAGTCACCCTTTACTACTCTTTTGCCTTTGTCCTTCAATCTTTTATCGTTAGCTATCATCTCTGTTTCAAGGGTATCCAATGTCGATTCAGCAGGAGGATCAGCTCCAGGGACAAAGTTATTGTGCTCAGATCTGAAGACATTCTTCAGGTTTCTGAACCAATCCGAGTAGATCAGGTAAGTCAAAAGGGCATCAAGTATGCCGTGGAGTGGGTTCTTCGACGACATAATTCCCTACAGGAGATAAGTAAAATCTATTTAGCAGATGTTCAATTATTAAAATTTAAAACAAGACATGGTCTTTTGTTCAAGTTTAACTCCCACTAATTTTCGACGGACTGTATAACCCCCAGTTATACAGAACAGGAGACGCCGACAGTCTCCTAGTAGGGATCAGAATCTTAATGACTTGCACTACAGCCTTGTGGATAGCACAACAAACTGTTATACAATCAAAGAGCACCCAACTCATGGGACTTGCAACTCCTTGCAATATCTGATCATAGCTTCGGTCCCCAGAGATTTAATGGCCTTGTAGATAGCACAACAAACTATTAATCCCGGTCTAAGCTAACCATCATTACGCAACGAGTATAGATTTGCATGCAGCCCTTGTGGACAGCACAACAAAGCTACATAGTTCCTCTACCCCGATCATATAGGCATCTAATGCCATAGTCACAGTTTCTCCTCCCAATTAAGCAGGCATTGTGGATAGCACAACAAATCTGCCTAAAGTGATTCGAATCCTATGACTATAACGATGGTGGACCACGCGGTAAGTTCTTAACTACTCGCGTTACGGCTTAGAGTTTATCTGAGGGTATTTAGATAACTTTTATATAGGTCTCTCCTAGGTGATAGTATATAAATATATTGTATATATTTACTAAATACTATACATGCTTTGATTCATAATCAAAAGAAAAAAATACATTTCATACATGTCATTAGTGTGGTCATGGATAGCACAGTGGGTTTGACTGGAGTCAACAGTCAAACGCACACACAATCTAACATAACAATTATATTAGATATCCTGCAAACACACAAGTAAGAGATCTCTATCTTTTCGCCTTCCTGGTTGCAGCTGTAGATCGTCCTTGCTCCTTCCTCGGTTGCCTCAATCATATTACATTAATTCTAGAATTACATGTAATTAGAAGAGAGTCTTATGGCGAGTACAAGAGAGAGGGAGGTAGAAATAAATCAGAGAATGAGAGAGGGAGAGATACGCAGATCTCTATTTATTAACAATTAATAAACATCCATCATTCACGATCGACACAATCCATTCATCACATGAATAATGAAATGAGTGCATATCTATGACCACAGTGTGTTTTAAACATCCACACAAGATATAGCGCATCACATGGTTAAAATAAAAGAGTTTTCAAAATATATAATTTTGGCTTTCAAAAAGCATGGGATCCAATCAAAATTGGTGTTTGAATTTCGAAAACACTTTTAATTAACTTAACATGCAATTAAATCAAAATTTAAAAGTAATAAACATACATCACATGTGCACACACTCCGAATTAATAATTCCAGATTATTCCATGCAAATTAGAACAATTCTAATAATCTAACACTTAGATTAAATCCCCATTAATAATCTGACAATTAGACTATTAATAACTAATCTAACTCTTAGACCAGTCCAACAAAGTTAATTAACAATTTAACACTTAAATTATTAATTAACTCTAATTATTAATTAAATACTAATCTAACTCTTAGATTAGTTAATTAATGTTAATTAGTAATTTAACACTTAAATTATTAATTAACTCTAATTATTAATTAACTACTAATCTAACTCTTAGATTAGTTAATTAATGTTAATTAGTAATTTAACACTTAAATTATTAATTAACACTAATGAATTAATAATTATAATCTAACAATTATATTAGTTAATTTAAAAATAAATATTAATTTAACTCTTAAATTAACAATTAACCTTAATTAATTAATGATTACTAATCTAACAATTAGATTAGAAGATTAATGTTAATCATTAATTTAACCCTTAAATCAATAACTAACAATTAATCATTAAAGACTACTAATTTAACACTTAAATTAGTTATCTAAGTTAATTATTAATTTAACTCTTAAATTAACAATTAACTTACATATTAATTAATAATTAGTTGAAATAATAATTAGTAATCTAACTATTAAACTAATACTTATTAATTACTAATTTAACCATTAAATTAGTTTTATTAAGATTAATTATTAGTTTAACTATTAAACTAACAATTAACATTAATCAAATTAACAACTAAATGTTAATCAAAATTGATTCAAAAATCATTAATAGGCACAATAAATAAAAATTGAATAATAAATTTAAATTTCAAAACAATTTTGAATTTTAAAATTTAATTCAAATTTAATTTGAATTTTAAATGGGCTCATTTGGGGTTTTAGGGGGTTTAAATGGGAAATATATAGGATAAATTGATCCTGCCTGTTCGAGCCAAGGAGGACCGGCTGAACCGGCCCGGTCGGACCGGCTCGGGACCGGCCGGCCCCCCTTCCTTTTTTCCCCACCTGCAACCCTAAATCGCAGCAGGTTGTAGGCGGCGGGTGGGCTCGTTGCAGGCCGCCGCCGGCCCTGGCCGGCGATGCCCCCGGCGCCGGCAAGGGCCGCCGGTGGCCTCCAGTTGGGGTGTAATCAAAGCCCAAAAACCCTTTAAAAAACTGGTTTTTTAGGTTTCAAAAACCGACTTAGGACTTAATTATGCAGCCCTCCAAGGCCACTCCGGCGCCGATCTTGGTGACCGGTGGATAGTGGTGACTATCCTCTATGGATCCGGAGTCTCGGCCGGCCATCCCAACGCTTGGGAAGCTCGTATGAAGTTGCCAAAAAGCCCCGGTTCATCATCTCATGAAGAACACTATAACACCCCAAATAAAATCCGAAAAATCACAGAAAAATAATCTAATTATTTGTGTTTATCTTATGAACACTATTTCATCATTTTAATCGGATTAAACGCATGGAATAACTCATGAAAAAAAAATTAATTTGGAGATCGAAACGGGACGAGAAACAGTGGAACCTAGCTCTGATACCACTGTTGGGTTTTCTCGGGTTTCTCCGGATCGCTCACGCAGCGGAAAATAAAATATAACAGCGATCCGTTTTCCCGTTTCGAAAAATCTAAAAAACACGATAATCGGATTATCGGTTCTCACCGTGTGCGGATTCGAATCCGCAATCGTTCGGTTCCGTCGGTGCGACACCGCAAGCCCCGCAAGCGCCCGGCCTCTAGCGAAGTCCACGCGATCCTCCTCGCGATGGATATCCTCACGTTCCACATTCTTCGCAGCCCACGAGACCTCCGCCAGTCGCCGTAATGATCACCGCAACGTGCGGACGATTTCCCGTCAAATAGGATTCGGAGAAGCGGCGGAGTAGATCTGGATCTGTCTGGACGCCAGAGAGAAAGAGAAACATAGGAGGGGCGGCTAGGGTTAGCAGCAGCTTGGCCTGCTCAGCCCGTTCGCTATGTTTTATACTAACCACGCGATTTTTCATAAAAACCCTCGGTTTGTATAAAACCCACTTATTTATCCATCGCCTTGAGGATCATTTGCGTGTGACCCTCTAGGCCCAAGTACCAGTCCAGTTAATGGCCCAACAAGCCCAATGACTCCTCACTGGCTTTATTAATCAATTAATAATCCTTTATTAATTAATTAATCAATCGAATTGATGTCGCTCATCGAATTCGACCGGGCCTCCGATCACGTTGGGTGCCAAGCAACACCGCGTGAACCCGGAAGGTATTGGGGTTAAGTAACCCACTCTTGGAACCTTTCCGCCGACAGTTACCGCGTGGATATAATCCTTCATTCGTGCAATGCTCTTGAGTCAACTCAGGGTATGACGAGCTGTCAAACCCTAACTGGTCGACTTACTTGAATTGGATGTCGCTGATGAATATTGGAAAACTCCTTTCCCGATATTATCGTCCGCCCTGGCCAGGGACTTCCGCGCATTCTTCCTAGAACATTCTCTCTCTAAGTACCGAGAGCGAATGATTCCTTATTGACACACAATTTCTTTCGACGGTATTCCGCTGTACCCAATCCTTAGCGTATTAGAATCCCGTGGCTAGAGATTCGTAAACCAAGGTCAAAGCACATAAGTCCACCGACAAGGTGTCCTTGGTGTCTCAGGTCCGAGGACCATCCACGCAACTGCGACAATAGAATCAAGCTGGTTGACAGTGAGGTACAATACCATCCGACGATTCAGTCGGATAAGTTCAGTGAACTCATTCTCTAATGAGCACCTACAGATTCGCCTTAGTGTCTCTACACAAGTGACTTATGAGATCAGTCACCCTCATCATATGAGCAGGAGAAATCTGTACTAGTCTAACCAGATATCCGATGTCCTTCTCAGATATTCTCCGACTAGGAACGATTAAAAATATGTGTGTTTAAGTGATCAGTCTCATTAGTATGATCTCATCATAATCTCATCACTATAGCACATATTCACGGACTTCATTATGAAACGATTTTTAATGCGATTTACACATAATGAATATTATGTCATTATATTAATAAATGAACGAGATTTACATAGTCAGATTAGCTTATAGGCCACCTAAAACTAACACTTCATACTTAAAGTCCCATCAGAAAACTCCTTTTCTAATGAATTGTTGAACCCTGGCCATGGATTTTTTCGAGTACTTATCTATAGGGTATTCTCTCTTATTCATATATTGACCGTGAATGATTCCGTGTTGATTTCAAATTACCTTCACAAGTACTCTATTGAGTTTGAGCTACTGACTGCCCAAGGTCTCATGGTTAAAGAAGTTTAAGTTAGAAGACAAGGCTCAATAATGCTTAAGCAATCCTTTAAAATCTCAAGTCTAAGAATCAACCCTGATATTGTGACAATGAATACCCTAGTTGATACTTAGGTATAATTACCATCTAGGGTTTTATGATTAGATCAGTTTAGTGAACTCATTCTCTAATGAGCACCTATGGGCTTGACTTAGAGTCTCTATATATATAAGACCAGTCACCCTCATTATCTAAATAGGCATAACACATACTCGTCTGTCTGGATATAAGATGTCCTATCTCAAATATCCTATGAATGGAATAATTTAAGAATTGTGATTAGGAATATTAGTCTTATTATCATAATCTCAATATGATCTAATACTTCCCACATAGTTCCGAGGATTTCATCATGCTCAATAAGTTAAATGCCAATCAATGTAATGAATTCATTGTCATTTATTAATGAAAAAGAATGTACATAGGTGCCATAGGATTGGCTTTAAGGACATCTACATCTAACATTTATATATCCTACTTTATAAGTAAAACATTAATAGGTATAATATAAGGGTGATCTGGTAAAAATATGATGAAAGTCATATTCGAGAGCACTTTAAAATCCACGTCAAAATCATAGTTTACCAAACAACTTCCTACATGAAAGTTCTTTCTAAAAAGCTCTCAAAAAAGAGCTTTTTCAAATGGAAGAGCTTCCTTTTAAAATCCACTTCTTCCAAAGCTACACCCAAACATGCCCTAGTAGTCTATGAGACTCTAAATATAAGGAAATCATCATAAAATAATTTTCAGCACTCCAAACATATAAAAAACATCATTTACGATATTTTACATTGCACATAATGACTCGAACATGTTGACAGTCTTCCCATGAGATTGAAGGAAATTTCTTATTTTCATCACTAGATCATAGGAAATACATGTGATGTAATATACTTTTTCAGCTTCTCCTTACCAAGATTAATTCTATGTAAAAAAGACATCCAAATGCCCATCTAATTAAGAAACTTCTCACTAATTTCTAGATTACGCTTGGACTTGTAGAACTTGGGAACTATAAAGATGATAGGTATGAGTTTCTTGTTCCCAAAATATAATTAGACTCCAGTAGAATCTTTTTATCATAGGAGGAGGCGATTGAGCTCTGAGTGTTTGGACTCTAATTTTTATCTCTTTAGAGACATCTTTAAGGACATGTTTGGCATAGTTTTTATTGGAGGTCATTTTTTTGGTTCCCTCTTTCAAGAAAAAAACATTGTGCAAAAGTGGTTGTAACTAATTTTAAGTAGTTATAAAAATCAAGTCTTTCTTTGCAACTCCTCTTTTTCTCCACCCGATTAAGAATAGAATCTTATCTAGTTTCCCCCCAAAAAAAAACAAAAACAGTTTCCGGTCAACCCGGCAACAAGATCCGCACCTCTCCCCGAATCCGGTTAGCAACAACCAACAAGCACCATCCGAATTTCCAATAATACCCTTCCCAGTCTCCTCTTTCTTCGTCTTCTCTTCTCCTTCCCCTCTTCGGTGAGAGAACTCGAACGCAAAGTACCTCTCTCGCCGGAAACAATGGCGTCCTACCCACCCCTCTCTCTCCTCCTCCTCCTCCTCCTCCCCCTCTTATCCGCCGCCGCAGTCGCCGACGACCTCGCTGCCGAGCTCGATGCCCTCCGCGCCCGCTCCCCATCTGGCGTCATCCACCTCGACGACGTCGCCGTCTCCCGCTTCCTCACCTCGGCCCCCCTCCCTCGCCCCTACTCCCTCATCGTCTTCTTCGACGCCGCCCACGTCCGCTCCAAGCCCGAGCTCCACCTCCCCCAGCTCCGCTCCGAGTTCGCCCTCGTCTCTGCTGCCTTCGCCGCCCGCCACCCCGCCTCCCCCTCCCCCTCCCCCGTCTTCTTCTGCGACCTCGAGTTCGGCCAGTCGCAACGCTCCTTCGCGCTCTTCGGCGTCTCCTCCCTCCCCCACGTCCGCCATGTGGGCCCCGCCGTCGCCGATCTCAAGCTCTCCGAGCCGATGGCCCAGCCCGACTTCGCCCGCCTCGCCGAGGCCATGGCGGAGTTCGTCGAGGCCAAGACGGGTCTCCCAGTCGGCCCCGTCGAGCGTCCCCCCACCGTCTCGCGCGGCCAGATGGCCCTTCTAGCTGCCGCTGCGCTGGTCGCTGCGCCGTTCGCGATCCGGCGGGTGGCGGCGGGGGATACCCCGCTGCACGACCGCAAGATCTGGATGGCGGGCGCGGTGTTCGTCTACTTCTTCAGCGTCTCGGGGGCGATGCACAACATCATCCGCAAGATGCCTCTGTTCTTGACAGACCGCGGGGACCCTTCGCGGCTAGTATTCTTCTACCAGGGCTCGGGGATGCAGCTTGGCGCCGAGGGCTTTGCCGTGGGCTTCCTGTACACTATGGTCGGTTTGATGATGGCATTGGTGACACACGGGCTGGTGCAGGTGAGGAACGGGGCGGTGCAGAGGGGTCTTATGATGGTGGCCATCGTGGTTTCATTCTGGGCGGTGAGGAAGGTGGTGCATCTCGACAATTGGAAGACGGGGTACGGCGTCCACGCCTACTGGCCCAACAGTTGGAGGTAAAGAATGACTCTGCGTTTCTTGGCAGGGGTGATCAGGTAATGGGAATTGACAGAAACTTGGTCTTTTTTGGATTTCTATTTTGTTTGTTGTGATGAAATGGGAGTTCCTTTAGTGGGCATTCTGCATCCTTGTTTAACTAAGCATTAGTTCTTTTAGTAGATGTGTGGATTCTTTGTTTCAAATGATCAGAAGTTAGCTTGGGTGCTGATAAACCTCATGGTGGGCACAATATTCACAATCCTCATCATTTTATTCCTGTGATTCCTAACACACTAACTCTGCCTTTTTGAGTCTGAGTCCTGACATGAGGGGAGAGAAAGAGGGAGGCTAGTGGATTCCCCTGGTATCTTTCCATGCATCGAAGAAGACCTTCCTCGAATCAGCTGATTTGGCCGACCTGATCTGATCTGACTTAGGATCCGTTTGGGAACACTTTTGGAACTATAGATTTTTGTGGAATTTGGATTTTGAATGCTGTCAGCTCATCATGTTAGAAAGTTAGATTTGGGGAGAAGTTATAGACTTTCTTGAATCTCCTTTGGTAGGAGTAACCTTTAAACAGATTTGGAAAAAATCAAAAGACACTTTTGTCCTTTAGAGGTAATTAAGGTCTCACTTGTGTCCTTCAAAAGTAATCAAGGTCTTACTTTTAGGAGGGTAAAAGTAGAAAGAAGTAGGGAAGACACTTTTGTTCTTAAAAAATAATTAGGTTCTTATTTTTGTCCTTCAGAAGTAATTAAGGTCTCACTTGTGTCCTTCAAAAGTAATCAAGGTCTTAGTTTTAGGAGGGTAAAAGTAGAAAGAAGTAGGGAAGACACTTTTGTTCTTCAAAAATAATTAGGGTCTTATTTTTAGAGGGTAAAAGTGGAAAGAAGCAGGGTCTTACTTTTCTGAATCTCCAGATTTTCCTCCTATCCTTTTTTCAAAAGATAGCCCAAAAATCGAAAAAACTCCCATTTTCAACGTGCCTCCTAGCTGCAGATTCGAATAGAATCTAGTCACAAGTTTTCATTTGAAAAAACAGATTTTAGATTCTTGCCGAATTTGAAGGCTTCAAATCTAAGCCGGAGTCGTTACCAAACAGAGCCTTACATTGGGAGAGGGTGTTAAGGTGTTATGGTTCCCCATGGTATGGGTGATGAGATGGAGTTACTTCCCTCTCAAATTGACACTCTAGAAGGAAAATGAATGCACCAAAAGAAAAGTAGACTGAGAAAGTGGAGTGACACTGGACTAAACTTCTCTCTATGGAAGAGGCATTCACGTTTTCAACTCTGGATAGCTTCCCATTACATGCTTATTCCCCTTTTATAGGCATTACAAATAACAAATAAAGAGAGAGAAAAGAATCTTGGATTCCTCCA
The DNA here is from genome assembly GCA_030544215.1 of Zantedeschia hybrid cultivar. Taxonomy (NCBI): domain Eukaryota; kingdom Viridiplantae; phylum Streptophyta; class Magnoliopsida; order Alismatales; family Araceae; genus Zantedeschia; species Zantedeschia hybrid cultivar. The sequence goes on from JARZZO010000009.1 coordinate 53,463,877, forward strand.
TCAAAGCCGCCCCTAAACTCTTCTGGTCCTCCTGCGTGCACGAACTCCGTCGGAGTCGGGTTGACCACGTTTGCATGCTCCCTGCTTAGCCGATTCTAGTGTGCATGGTGGAGAAATGGCTGTTCTTGATGGATTCTCCCTCTTCGCTGAACATATTGCAACGTGTTGAGACCAGCATCTGAGGCTAAGATTCCCCGGATCAATGGGACATGGGTACCATGATATTTTAGGGTCCCAGGACCATACTGGGAAGGAAGATTGGGTGGGTTTGGACAAGGGGATACAGAGGGCTCCCAAATGGCTAGTCATTTGGGATGGAACCAGCACTGAGCAACCTGGAATCAATGTCACATCAAGCTCCCTTTTTCTCCAGAAGGAGCAATATAGGAGAGGGATACTTGGTGCCTTGTGGGTGAGAGGATCTGGCCCATATATTGCTGCTGGGAGGATGCCCCTTTGGAATATGTCCCATGGTTCAGAGTGAAAGCTAGCAAGCTTACCTAAGGTAGGCGTTGGGATCCCTGCATACAAGCAGGATGAAATATTATGTTTCCCATGGTATGGGGTCATGGGAATTGGGACATTTCAGGTCTTTAACCCTAGGCTGGGGAAAAAGTTTGGTTGGTATGAGCAAATAAGGAAGTGGCTAGTTATTTGGATGTAACCAGCACCTTACAGACTGATTCTGATCTGAACCAATTTTGAAATCCTTGATGGGGCATTGGCCAAGTTTATTACCATTTTTGGTGAATGAAAAGAACATTGTTTGGTACCTAGAGTGTGTCTTGAAGAATGGTGACTGAAAAGGTCAAACCATAAAATATTGACATCCATAAATCACTACATGTTGCAAATTTAATAATATTTTGTTAACAATGAAGATATTTTCTTCATTTGAGAAATTGAGTTTTTTTTTTAAACTTTGAAAATTCTAACATAGTCAGCCTTACAATGTGCTCATGACCAGTAGTCCAGGATATAATTATTTATAGTTCTGTTGTCAGTGAAGAATAGGTAATAGTTGAGGCTGCTACTTTAGAGACATTTGCTTTTCCAAATGGTTCGTAGAGATGTAGACCTGAGGGGATGAGTAGGATATGCACCAAAAAAGCACCAGAAGCAGTATAGTAGTATCATTTCTTGCATTCTTTTTGTTCTGTAAATTGGGCTTGCTTTTTGTAGATTAAATATTGTAGAAAAGATCTTTCCTTCAGATGGTTGATGATAAATGATGTATCAAGGAGAAATGGTCGATTGGAAAGGGGGAAATGGATGGGGATCACAAGGAGATTGTTGGACATTCTACCCCATATATGGTTTGATTAGCTATGGGGTATTAAGAAGGAATTAGAGTCCTGTTATGGTTGTTCTGTAGAGTGCTAGGGCTTTAATCTAATGCAGGGAGTGCAGTTGAAAATGAATATTTAGGCGATAAATGCTTGCTGCTTATGGTGGCGGCACCTCGGTATTTACATAATCGAGCTTATTCTACCAAAATGAGCTATGAGCCTGGGCAGCCAAAATAAATTTGGGCATGCATTATTTTCTTTGCCTACTTGTTCTACCATAAACTTTGATCATGAGATGAGGACTAAGGATATTTGGCAGGTTGATCTAGGAACTTGGAGTTACCTGGTAGGCCCCAAGTAGAATATATTATCTTTGGTTAATTGGTGGACACAAATGCAATATATCATCCTTGTTAAGTGTTTTATGTAACACAGCCCTCCTTTATTGCATTGTTGTAGGGTTGTTGAGAGATTGGTTATGAGGTGGAAGGAAACCTATTTGTTTTAATGTTAAATGGGATAACTATAGCTTGCAATTTGTTGCCACACTGGCCTCGTGTACAAAATAGGGATTTTTCTTTGGTTGGTCCTTGGTAAGAGGTTGACAGAATGCCACGTGGCATATGACGGGTAATTAATGTGTGCAGCCTCTCTCCGAAAGAGTCAAATAAGTGGGCTGTTTTTTGGCATATGAACTATGCATGTTTTCAGATAGCATGTGGATGTGATTTGGTGGATTTCTCTACATTACTGGGGTCCTTTGCCAATAAGAATCATGAAAGCTAGAATATATATAGATTATGCCATTAGCAATAAGATGGCCAACAGGCTTCACACCTCAAACGAAAAAAAAGGACTGAACTGTCATGGTAGGCCTGCAAAGCCTGTTTCACATTAGTTCATTTTTTAAGTTTTTCCACTGAAAGTGGTTGGTCTGCAACTAATGAAGAAAAGAACTTCCATAAGCAAGTATAGCTCCCAGACCCCAAAGTCTCTACACAATACTAAATGTGAAACAAGGATCCCTCCCAAGAGAAAGTAACATGAGGTTGAGTCAACCCCACACTCACCCCCAATTCCTACGCTTACACCTCCACTATAAAACACCATGTTATCTCTAAAGTTGTAGAAGACAATTTTGCAATAGCTTAAGCCCATTTCCTAATTGACCTATGCTTCCTCTTCTCTATTTCACTTCTTAACACAGATCTTACTGGTCCATGTAGAAAGTTGAGAAGAAGGGAGGAGGAAGAGATGATAAGCAACGGACAACAACAAGAGGACTGTGGCAGTGACTAGCCAGGCTGCCCCTTACATCTCTTATATATTATGAGTCCCAAGGTTTACAAGAATTGGACAAGGACATAAATACCCCTTGTTCTAATAAAGACATAATTAACCCCATACAACTCATACGCTAAGAGTAAAAGAGAGACAATCAAACATAATGACAAAGTTACCCTTGACTACACTCCCCCTCAAGCTGAGCATAGATATTAGACATGCACAACTTGAACAAAAGAGAGGTAAAAAGGTCCTTGGACAGCCCTTCAGCAAAGACATTAGAGAGCTAATAAGCAGAGCGAATATAAGAGAGACATATTTCCCAAGAATTCAGCTTCTCGCAAATGAAGTGTCGATCAATCTCAATGTGCTTCGTTCGATCATGTTGAATCGGGTTATTAGCAATGTTGATGGCAGCCTTGTTGTCACAATACAAGCGTATAGGTGTGTGAACTTGAATTCCAAGGTCTTGAAGGAAAAGCTTTAGCCATAACATCTCTGTAACATCATGTGCTATGGCTCGATACTCAGTTTCAACACTGGAATGGGCACATACAGTCTGTTTCTTGCTGCGCCAAGTGACTAGGTTTCCACTGAGGAACAAACAGTAGCGAGTGGTTGATCGTCTCATCTTGAGAAGCTGCCCAATCAATATCGGTAAAGACATCAATATTTAAGTGAGGAGCCTTAGTATACAACAACCCTTTGCCATGACAAGACTTGATATAGCACAATATTATCTCCACAGCACACACATGAGGGGATTGAGGAGCATGCATGAACTGACTGACAATGCTAACAACATAGTTAATGTCTGGTCGAGTAAGAGATAAATACAAAAGCTTCCTCACAAGACGTTGGTATGAACCTTTAGCGGATTCAGACATGTCTCCCGTTGACTCTAAAAACCCATGATTGGTCTTAGTAGGAGTAAGAGCTGGTTTACACCCTAGATTTTCAGTTTCTTGAAGCAAATCAAGGGCGTATTTCCTTTGACAAATGTAGAGATCATGTTGAGACTTGTCTACCTCAATGCCAAGAAAGTACTTCAGCTCCTCAAGGTCTTTGATATCAAACTCATGTGTGAGGCTGTTCTTAAGCTTATATATCTCTGTGGTATGATGTCCAGTGATAATCATATCATCCGCATCATAGTTTAAAAGGTCTTAAGGCGGTTGTGAGGCGCTTTTCATAGTTTAAAAGGCCTTGAAAAGCGCCTTACAAGGCCTAAGCCTTGAGACGTCATAAGGCGTAAGCCTTACTATTTTAAGGAAGTGATGTAAAAACTATTAAATAATGTTGATTTGGCATTGATAATACTATCTTTACTTAATAATAAGGCCTATAAAAATGAACTATATGGCAAAAGTCATGGACTATTAGTTTTACATTGAAGCACAAACTACCATAGTTACCACCCTCTTTGTTGGTGTTGAAAGTAGAAGAGTTGGGTTTAGTTTCAATCCTTTTATTTTGTTTGTCTAATAGAATTGTCATCATTGAATCATATTTCAAGGACAATAAAGGTGATATAAGTATTAGGTCTACCTTAACGCATCTCATTGCCTTACCGCCTTGAGGCATAAGCCTCAAGTAAATGGCATGAGGTGTATGCCTCAACTAACAAAAGGCGTAAGGCAAAAGTAAACAACATGAGGTGTATGCCTCAAGGCGTTTTTTCAACTCTTCGCCTCAAAGCATATGCCTTAGTGCCTTGAGGTGCTGCCTTTTTAAACAATGATATTCCATATACATAAGAAGAACCACCACTTTGCCATCCTTCCACTTGGTGAAAAGAGTGTGATATGAGTTGTCTTGTTGGTAATCAAGCCGAACTATAGTAGTTCTAAATCTGTCAAATCAAGCTCTTAGGGACTGTTTTAACCCATACAATGTCTTCTTCAGTCCACATACTCTCCCCTTGGCATCAAGTCCAAGTGGGGGGTGCATATATACTTCCTCCTGCAAGTCACCATTAAAAAAAGTATTTTTAACATCCAACTGATGAAGCTTTCAAGAGAACTGGACAACAAGAGAGAACACAACTCTCACAGATTTCAGCTTGGCTACGAGAGCAAACGTCTTTATATAATCCACACCATAAGTTTGGGTAAAACTCTTGGCAATTAGTCTAGCGTTATATCTCTAATAGTGCCATCAGAATGATACTTAATGTTGAACATCCATCTGGACCCAACCAAACTATTCTCCGGAAGCAAGATCATAAATCCCTAGGTTTTATTTTTATCAAGGGCTTGCATCTCCTCGTCCATTGTGTGCACCCACTTTGGATCCTTAACAACTTTAGCAAAAGAGTTAGGAACATAGTATGTGGAAATAGCAGACATAAAAGAACAATAGGATGGTGAGAGATGAGAGTAATAAACATAATTAGAAATAGGATGCTTGGTACAAGCTCTCATCCCTTTCCGAACAGCAATAGGGAGATTCAAATCAACAGGTGCAGTAGGTGAGGAGGTCAAAATTGGACTTGAAATTTCAGCACCTTCCTGAGATGGTAGATATGCGGGAGGCTCTTTCTTGTGCCATGTATGCTGGAGTAAGTTAGAGTATCTGATGGAGACTTCTTATACGATCTAGATGTAACACCATTCATGTCAGTGGCAAGAGGCAAGGGAAGAGGTTCAAGAGAGGAATCATAATAAGAAGTAGGAGAATCCTCCCCCTTACTAGAAGACTAAGGAGCAAAATAAGACTTTGACTCAAAGAAGGTGACATCTTTAATGACATACTTTCTCTCAGATTTGGGGTCGAAGTATTTGTATCCTTTTTGAGTGGGAGAATAACCCAAAAAGGTGTTACAGACAGCACGAGGGTCCAGTTTAGTAGAGCTAGGACTCAAAGAATGAATAAAACACAAACAACCAAAAACATGAGGTTCCAGAACAAACAATGGATAATTAGGATAGAGTACTCGAATATAAGACATGTAGTTAAGTGTTCTAAAAGGTATACGGTTGATAACATAGGAGGCGATTAGGATATCTGCCCAAAAATTTTTGGGCAACTGACGTTGCAAGAGAAAACTCGAAAGGTCTCAAGTGTCTGTTTTGCCTTTCAACCACCCCATTTTATTGAGGTGAATAGGCACATGGGGATTCATGAATGATTTCCTCATCTTCCATAAAGATATTAAGGGTCCTCTCAAAGTAGTCTCTTACATTGTTAGATCTAAACACCTTAACACGCCGTTTAAACTAGTTTTCAACCATTTTGCAGAATACTTGAATGATTCGAGATAATTTTTCACGAGATTTCATGAGATAGATCTAACAACAATGAGAAAAGTCGTTAATAAAATTGATGAAATAATGATGACCATCGACAGAAGGAATAGGAGATGGGCCCCAGACATCAGAATGAATAAGTTTAAAAGGAAAGGTACTTTTATTCATGAAAATTTGAAAATTGGTTCTACAATGTTTAGCAAGTTGACATACTTGACATTGAAGAGTGTTAGTCTTTATTGACTTGAACAAAGAAGGGAACAAAACTTGTAATGGCCTAAAGGACAAGTGCCTTAGACAACTGTGCCACAAATAGATCACTTCAAGTTTTTGCTTCATCCCACCATCAATACTAGACTAAAACGCCACTCTATTGTTAGGCTCAAAGTGATATGGGCCTCCCACTTAATGACCAGTCCCAATTCTGCTTGTGTTTCAAAGACTGAAAAACATAATGTGTAGGAAAGAAGGTTATTGAACACTGAAGAGTTTTAGTGAGGTTGCTCGTAGACAAAAGGTTAATAAGCAAAGCATGAACATGAAGTACATAGGACATAGGAAGATCATCATTGGGAATTAAGGGGTTCATTCATGTAGGAATAGGAATGGCAGAGAAGACTCGTTTCCCACTCCCAAAAGAAGTCCTGCAGAATGTTTTCCATCACTGGAAAAATGTGGAACGGGGAATGGCTCCCAAGTCCCAACTGTGACCATAATAGATTGCATCACTATATTCCAAAAACAAACTAACAAAAACTATGGGCAAGGACCAAACATGATTATAATACTATTGGCTGGCGCCTAACGGACTCACGCACGGCAGACAGAGACACTAACGATGCTCAGAATCAAGTCAATTTTAAACTACCCTTTATAGTCTATGACCTGGTAGCCACTGTGACGTTACAACAACATCTAGTATTAAACTATGCCCTTGACAACTAAAACAAACTGGGTAATACTATTCTTTTTTTGGATGACGAGGGAAACCCGGTTGCCCGGAAAACCCTAGGGAATCTACTGTGCGGGGGGTGAGGCATGGCTTCCCAGTTCCACCATCGGGGGTGGCGAGGATCGAACCAACGAGCTGCTCATGTAACTAGTCACGGACACTATCGGGAAAGTTTCAAACCTGCCCATGTAACTAGTCATGCCCAATGGGCCAAGTTCATACGATTTACACTGAAGGCTTGTTCAAGTTTATCATAAACTGTTGGGTTCGCTGTGTCGAGATCCGACCGAAAAACGCAGCGGAATAATTTATTCGGGATCGGATCCATCCCGTTTTGATCAATAAAATAAATCGGGAATTTGATTTATCTTGTGCGGATTCGAATCCGCATTCGTTTTCCGGTTTCGTCGGAGTGATGCCGCAAGCCGCGTAGGTGCCCGGCCTCTAGCAGTATCCACGCAGTTCTCTTCGCGATGGATCGCCCTCGCTTCCTTGCTTGATGCGGCGTTCGTAGATCCCGTCTGGCTACGCGTAATCCGCCGCGACATGCGGATTTGGAAACTCCCGTCAGATAGAAGGCGGAGCTGTCGGGAGCCGAAGTGGAGCCTCCAGATGGTCGCCTCGTGTCGTGCGCCCAGTAGAGAGGAGAGAGAAAGTATGCGGCGGCTAGGTTAGGATTGCTGGCCCCCGACGTAGCAGCCGTTATTTTATAATAAGTCTATTTGCGGTTTTTCATAAAACCCCAGACTTATTTGAAATCATGTCGGATTATCCATCAACTTGAAAACCTTTTGCGTGTGACCCTCTAGGCCCAAATACCAGTCTAGTTAATGGCCCATTAAGTCTAGTAACTCTTTACGGACCTACTGAATTAATTAATATCCTTATATTAATTAATCAACTAAATTTAATGTCCCACAGTAAATTCGGACGGGCTTCTAATCACGTTGGATGCCAAGCAACATCGCGTGATCCTAGATGGCATTGGGGTTATCGCAATCGTTTATTGGAACCTTTCCGTCATCGGTCAGTGCGCGGATATAATCTTTTATCCGTGCAATGTTCCCGAGTCGACCTAGGGTATGGTTTACTGTTAAACCCTAGCCGGTCGATTTACTTGAATCAGATGTCGCTAAACTATATCGGATAACTCTTTATCTGATACAGTGTTCGCCCTGGCCAGGAACTTAAGCGCATCATTTCCGGAACATTCTCTCTCATAATACCGAGAGCGGATGATCCCTTATTGAACACTCAATTACCTTCGATGGCATTTATCTGAACCTGATCATTTGACTTATTAAAAACCCATGGTTAGAGATTCGTTAGTCAAAGTCAAAGCTCAGAGACGTACCAACAAGGTATCTTTGGTGTTTTAGGTCCAAGGACCATCTACGTAACCGTGACAAAAGAATCGAGCTGGTTAACAGTGAGGTATATACTATCCAGCGATTCATGGTCGGATCAGTTCAGTGAACTCATTCCCCAATGAACACCTACAGGTCCAGTATAGTGTCTCCACACAAGTGACTTATAGGATCAGTCACCTTCATCATATGAGCTGAAGAAACCTGTACTAGTCTATCCGGATGTTTGATGTCCATTTTAAATATCTTCCGACTATGAACAATTGAGAACATGTGTTTATAAATCTTTGATCCAGTAATTATGATCTCATCATAATCCGAAGATTGTTGCACATGTTCCTGGACTTCATCGTGATACGATAAACATAGATCGAATTAATTACACACAATGAATTAATGCCATTTATTAATAAACTAAATCATTACATAGTATCGGATTGGCTTTGAGATCACCTAATACTAACAATCTCCTACTTGGACTAAAGTCAATCACTTTTATACAGAATACCCATATTCTCTAAGTGACGCTCAAAGACATTTTGAGACAAAGGCTTTGTCAGTAGATCTGCTATGTTGTCGTCTGAAAGAACTCTTTCCACTACGACATCTCTTCGAGCTATAATCTCTCTGATCATATGAAAGCGTCGCAGAATGTGCTTCGCCTTCTGATAAGACCTCGGCTCTTTCGCTTGAGCAATTACCTAATTGTTGTCACACAGCAGTGGGATGGGACCAGAGATGCTTTCCACTACACCAAGATCGTCGATGAATTTCTTCATCCAGACAGCTTGCTTGGCGGCTTCAGCAGCAACAATATATTCAGCTTCCGTTGTCGAATCAGCAGTGATTTCCTATTTAGAACTTTTCCAGCTCACTGCTCTCCTGTTGAGTGTGAAGACAAAACTTGATGTCGACTGATGCGTATTTAAATGCCGTCGTTAAAACACAAATAACATCAATCTTAATTTCCGAATCTCAATTAAAGATAACAATGTAGTGCGTGGTTGAGATCGGGTCGATCCACAAGGAAATAGAATTTTTAACTTTGAAAATCTTGGGTTTTTAGTGGAAACAATGTTAACAAGTGTAACTTTGAGATGCAAATCTAGAAAAGATGATCAATTGTTTACCAAAATTCACTCACACTCCTAAAACATTAAATCGCCTAAGTTTCATTATGACAACACTAATAAGACCCAACTAATGATCTAAAATAAAATATGTAAATCTAGCTAAATGACTGAATAATAGACGAAATAAATATACTATAAAGATAGATATTTCCAGAAGACTAAATTATCAAGCTACTGTAAAAAAAAATTGATACAAACTTATTTAAGGAGAAATTACAATGGGAGTTTTCAAGACTAATTGAACTAAACACATTAAAATAAAATAACCAAATTAAAATATCAACAGTGGTAAGAGCCGCAGCAGAGGGGCTTCTGGAGGCGCCTGGTGCAGTGGGCAAGGGGCACACTGGTCCGAGCAGGGGTTCGTGGTAGCAGATGGGAGCAGCGGCGCGTTGGACCGAGGGCTCGGGCACTGCAGACGAGGCGGAGCGGCGCAGCAGGCCGTGCGGCGCGGCAGGCGAGGCAGCCAGGCGCGGCTGACGCGTGGCGGCGGCCGAGCGGGAGCTTCCGCTCCTGTGCGCACGGGCGACGAGGCGCGGCGGCGCGAAGCTGTTGGCGCTGCCGCGTGGCGGAGCGTGGCGGCGCGTTCTGCAACGCGCGGCACAGGCGACGATGCCGAGCGGGGCGAACCCGCTCCTGCTGACGCGTGGCGGCGACTGACGCTGGTGGGCCCGGGACTGCGTGCGCTGCTGCGCGTGGGCACGCTGCGTGGCCGGCGGCTTTCTCGTACCGCGACAGAGAGAAAAGCAAAGGCGGAGAGAGAAGGAGAAAAGGAAGAGAGAGAAGGAGGGGGGGCGATGCGTGACAGATAGAGAGAGAGAAGCCGAGGGAGAGAGATAGAAAATGACAGAGAAAGAAAAGAGAGAGAGATGCGTAGGGAGAGAGAGAGAACAGTGGGAGTGAGGGAGAGAAAACTGTGGGAGAGAGAGAGAGGTTTTAAGAAAATTCTGAAAATTTCGGGGCCCCTTACCTTGACCTCCTCCCTTAGTTTTATAGAAAAGAGGGGGGTTTTGAATTTCAAAAAGAGATTTTAAAATCCTTTCATTAAGTTCCCCTTGATTTAGGGGATCCTCTTTAAAACATTAATTGGTATTTTTGAATTTCGAATTTCTGAAATGGATCCTCCTTTCTTTGAATTTCAGAATTCTCTCCTTCTTTCTCTCTTAGTTGGCATGTGGGCCCCAGTTGAAGTTAAAATACGAAAATAAAATGTTGTTTTTGCCAGGATTCGAACTCTGGTCATTTCCTTGAAGTTCAGGTGGTCCAACCACTATGCCATCTGCTTGTTCATGTCCTGTTTCACATAAAATAACAGTTAAGTTCTCATAGCCATAAATCATTCAACTGCGCATTAAATAATTGCTGAGGAAATGAAGTTGTTACCCTTATTCCATCCATGGAGTGATGATATTTTTAAAATTCAGATTCTGAATGCGCAAATGGTTTATCTATCATTCCATGTGATTTTGTCCGTTAAATTGATAGCAAATTATGTAAATTTCATATGTTATTTATGTAAAATTGTGGACTTATCACACCCCCCAACTTAATCATTGCTAGTCCCTTAGCAATACAATCATTTGAAAAATTAGGACTACCATGATCAGTAAAAAGAATCACACTTCTTTTTAAAGGATATCTATTGCAAATGGTAGGTAATTGGAATTCAAGTTTTCGTTCTCCCGCCCACCATACTTAGAATCATGACAAGTGATTGTGCATATCATTTGAGGTGCTTGGAGTTCATTTCTATCCTGTTTGGTATATCGTTGCCTTTACTGTCTCTTGGAGTAGAATTACCCAGGGGAGAGAATAGAAAAAGAGATCTCTGGATTAGTTGGCTAGGTTCGCTTTTCGGTTTTCGCCCCGACTTAAAACTTTTTAGGATTTGGTCTTATTTTACTGTGAAGGACTTTAGCATGATTGTTTTGTGCTTTGAGAGTGCGTACTTTTTGTCACTCTCTTTATTTTTGTCTGAGGGGAGGTGCATACTTTTTGCCACCGTCCTTCCTTTGACTCTTTTGAAGCATATTTATTTGATTTTCACGCTTCTGATTGTCCTTTTTTTTTTTTTTTTTTCTCAGTGACCGCCTCCTTAAAGTGTTAAGTAGTTTGTTCTCCTATTACGAATCCTAACTTTCCGTTCGTTTGACCTAAAAGAAAAAAAAATAGAATGGGTAATTCTACACTTCGGGTAACTCCAGCAACTCTACACTTTCAGGATCTTTCACTCTTTCCAAGTTACCGTGTGTGTGTGAAAATCATCCCGTCGTGATTCTTTGTAGAGAGGGGGGTTAATTCAAACTTTTACTCAACTTCCTAACTCAATTTTGATCAATATTCCTTAAATGAAGTGTGATAGATATGAATTTCTGTTGGAATGTGAAAATGAAACATTTTTTTTTTCTTTTGAAAATTTGTGTGAAAATTGAAAAAAATTTCAAAACTTTTGTTCATTTTAAACGATTTTATTCAATATGCACTATGATTCTCCCCCCAACTTGAATGACATTGTCTTCAATGGCATAGAAATGCACAAAAATTAATGATGAGGAGAGATACAACCTGAGGTGTGACGAGGCTTCTCTCTGCTCTCCATAGTGGATTTTATGAATTTTCTAAAAAAAGAAAAGAAAAAGAGAATAATTAGAATAAAAATGAGAAGATTGGGTTGCCTCCCAATAAGCGCTAAGTTTATTGTCTTCAGTCGGACAAAATTATGTTCATTGTGGATCACTTAGCTGTACGATTCCAATGGACAATTTTGAAGGTTTTCAATGTAAGGTTTTAAGCGTTGCCCATTAACAGTAAATGTCTGTCCATTTTTTGGATCCATGATCTTGACTGCACCATGGTCAAAAGCTTTAATTACCAAGAATGGCCCATCCCATCTTGATTTTAATTTCCCAGGGAACAAACGCAACCTTGAGTTAAATAGCCAGGCTTTCTGATTAGGGTGGAAAGATTTTCTCACAATATGTTTATAATGAAAAGTTTTAGTCTTGGCTTTATAGATTTTCGAGTTCTCATAGGCTTCATTTCTTACTTCATCTAGTTCGCTCAATTGTAAGGTTCGGTGTGAGCCTGCTTTGACTAGATCAAAATTGACATGTTTGATAGCCCAATAAGCTCTATGTTCTAATTCCACTGGGAGATGGCAGGCTTTTCCAAAGACTAGCCTGTATGGTGACATGCCAATAGGAGTTTTATAAGTAGTCCGATAGGCCCACAAAGCATCATCTAGCCTTTCGGACCAATCTTTTCTGTCGGGCCTAACAGATTTTTGCAAGATATTCTTGATTTCTCTATTGGATATCTCTACTTGGCTACTAGTTTGGGGATGGTAAGGGGTAGCAAGCTTATGAGTAATCTCATATCTTTTGAGCAATGCTCGAAATTGAGAATGAGTGAAGTGCGAACCCCCATCACTAATGATAGCCTTTGGCCATCCGAACCTAGAAAAGATATTCTTCTGTACAAATTTCATCACCACCTTGTGATCATTGGTTCGGGTGGCTATTGCTTCAATCCATTTAGACACATAGTCCACTGCCACTAAGATGTATTCGCATCCAAAAGATGGTGGAAAAGGGCCCATGAAATCTATTCCCCAAACATCAAAAATCTCAACCACTAAGATTGGATTTAGAGGCATCATATCTCTTTTAGTCATATTTCCAACAGCTTGACATCTTAGGCATGTTTTGCTGAACTCATAAGCATCCTTGAAAAGTGTGGGCCAATAGAAACCGCTTTGTAAAACCTTTGCTGCGGTTTTCACATCCATTTGCCAGATCTCGTAATCATGGTATACTGTAATGGCGAGAAGAATTTTTATAGATTTAATTATGGCAACGGGTGAGAAGGTCTCGTCATAGTCAATTCCTTACTTTTGACGATATCTTTTCGCCACTAGCCTTGCCTTATAAGTCTCTGTTCATCCATCTACACTGATCTTTCTTTTAAAGATCCATTTACAGTCGATAGGTACTATACCTTCAGGCAAGTCAACCAAGTTCCAAACTTGGTTGATGTGCATGGATTGAATCTCAGAATTCATGGCTTCTTGCCATTTTCCGGCCTCTGGACTTTCAATGGCCTCATTGTAAGTCTTAGGATCATCATCCTTATTATAGAGTATCTTAGAACCATCCAAATTAATATGTCCCACGTATCTTTCTGGTGGTTTAGGTACTCTTTCTGACCTACGAGTTTTTTGTGTACTTATTTGAACAGGTTTAAAAACTGACAGTTCATCAGATGAACCATTATCAATTTGTGGGTTTGGAATTTCTTCCAAGGTTATTTTACTCTCATTATCTTTTTAGAGAATATAATCTATTCTAGAAAGATAGCTCTCCTAGCTACAAACACTTTTTGTTCGGCAGGATGGTATCCATAAGTTTCTTTTGGATATCTCACAAATCTGCATTTGTTAGTTCTGGATTCCAGCTTATTTGCGTCATGTCTTTTAACATGAATAGGACATCCTCAGACTTTAACATGTTTAAGGTCTGGTTTCTTTCCATTTCATATCTCATATGGAGTGGTTTCAACAGATTTGCTGGGTACTTTGTTCAGGATATACATAGCCGAGTTAAGTGCATATCTCCATAAAGACACTAGTAATTTGGATATGCTCATCATTGATCGTACTATTTCTATTAATGTGCGATTTCTCCTTTCTGATACACCATTCATCTGAGGTGTATAAGGAGGTGTAAGCTGAGAAAGGATACTATTATCCTTTAAGTATTTAATGAACTCCGAACTCAAGTATTCACCACCTCAATCAGATCGGATGACTTTTATACTCTTTCTAGTTTATTTCTCTACTTCATTTTTAAATTCTCTGAATTTCTCAAAGGCTTTAGATTTATACTTCAATAAGTATATGAATCCAAACCTTGAGTAATCATTAGTGAATGTAATGAAGTATGAGAAACCACTAATGGCTTGGGTAGACATAGGACCACATACATCTGAATGTATAAGTTCCAATATGTCTTTGGCTCTTTCTTTAGTTCCAGAAAATGGAGATTTAGCCATTTTACCCATCAAACATGACTCACAAGTCGCATATGATTCATAATCAAATGGATCTAAATATCCGTCTTTATGCAACCTTTGGAGTCTGTTTTCTCCAATGTGGCCAAGCCTATAATGCCATAAGTAGGTTTTGTTCATTTCATACTTATTTCTTTTAGTTAAAGAACTGATATTTAAATTCTCATGAGACACATTTAACAAGTACAATCCATTGGATAATATAGCAGAAGCTATTAATTTATTTTTGAAATAAATTGAACAACAATTGTTTCTAACAGATAAAGTGTACCCAATTCTATCTAAACATAAAATAGAAATAATATTCCTTATTATGTTAGGTACATAATAAAATTCATCTAATGAAAAAGTGTCCCTAATGGTAACTTGAGTTCCACTGTCCCTACAACGATTGCCGCAACTCTTGTGTTGTTACCTAGCCTCAGTTCCACCTCGTCAGTCCTCAGTTTACGCCTTCTTGTCAGTGCCTGCACAGAGTTGCAGATGTGAGAAACACATCCAGTATCTAATACCCATAATGTATAATCTTTAATTGACAAGTTTATATCTATCTTATAGATACTTGAAGCGTCCTGTTACTTCCCAATTCCTTGAGCCTTGTCCTTGAGGTATTCTTTACAATTCTTCTTCCAGTGCCCTTTCTGATGACAATAGAAGCATTCACCCTTCTCAGCACTCTTGCTTTTGTCATTCTTAACAACTTTCGGCTTCTTCTGAGTCTTGTCTTTACCTTTCCTAAAGGCTTAGACCGCTAGTCTTTTTTAGCCGGTCTTACCAACCATAAGGACTTGGGATTTCTCCTTCACAAGGTTTCCTTCCGCAGTCTTCAGCATGTTCAGTAGTTCAACTAAGGTTGTCTAGATCTTATTCATGTTGAAGTTCACAATGAACTGGGCATATGATTGTGGAAGTGAGGACAACATAAGCTCGGTATGCATCTCTTTGGGGAGTGGAACCCTAAGAGCATCCAGTCTTTTCACCCATTCAATCATCTTCAGCACATGAGTCTGTACTGAAGATCCCTCTGTCATCTGAGCCTTAAACAGATTCTTGGATATCTCATATTTCTCGATCTTGCTTTGCTCACCGAATAGCTCATTCAGATGAAGCATGATGGATCTGACATCCATCTCTTCATGTTGCCTCTACAACTCATTGCTCATAGAGGCTATCATGTAGCATTAGGCTATGGTGGAATCCTCTTTCCATTTCTCATATGTCAGCATGTCCTCCTTCGGTGCATCTAATGTTGGTTCAGTAGGAGGTTCATCATCTAAGACATAAGCAATTTGCTCAGACCTGAGGACAATCTTCAGGTTTCTGAGCCAGTCTGAGTAGTTTGGTCCTGTCAAACGATTGACATCAAGTATGCCACGCAACGGGTTGTGGTGTGACATTTTAGCCTACAGGAGATAATAGATTACATTTAGCAGGCATTCAGTTTATTGATTCAAAAACAAGATATGGACTTTGTTTATCTAGTTTTATTCCCACTAATTTTTGTCGGACTGTATAACTTTCAGATATACAGAACGGGAGACGCCGATTGTCTCCTAGTAGGGATCAGAATCTCAAGCATCACAGTATGACCTCGGGTAAACACATAGTATCATACCGCTATCTTAGAGCAATCATCTCATGATAATTACAACTCCTTGCAATATCCGATCATGTTTCGGCTCCCAAGTTATTAATGGTCCTAGATAAACACGGTAGACTATTATTCCCGATCTAAGTTTTACCATCAATACGTGACAGAGTAGAGTAGAAATATAGTTCCCGGATAAATACGTGGATAACTATATCGTTCCTCTATTCTTATCCAGAGACATCTAATGCCATAATTAATAGTTCTCTCAACAGACAATGGCAAACCTCGGATAAACATATAGTATCTGCCACTACTGAATTAAGTTTTATTAATCATATTGATGGAGAGCCACGCGATGCATTCTCAATGACTCGCGTTACGGCTTAGAATTTGTTACGAAGATTTTATTTATTTACTTTGGTCTCATCCTAGGTGATAGTATTAAATATATCGAATATATTATATATACTAATAACCTAGGTTGATTCGTAATCAAAATAAAACACACGCATCATATACATGTCATTAGTGTGGTCATGAATGGCACTGCGGTTTGACTTGAGCCAGACAGTCAAACACATACACACACAATATAACAATTTATATCATGAGTTTGCAAACTTATAGGTTTTAAGGAACTCTTTCTTATCCTTCTTGGTTGCAGTTGTGGATCATCCTTGCTCCATGTTTAGCCGCTTCGATCAAAATACATCATAAATTCATATTTATATGATAATTTAAAAGAGGAAGCCTTAAGGCGAATACATTAAGGAGGGAAGTAGAAACACAATAGAATATGAGAGGGAGAGGTTTGAAGACCTTTATTTATTAACAAATAATAAACCACACAATCACATTCCTCATCCACATAATAATGCACATCCATGACCACCGTGTGTTTTAATTAAACAATCCACACATGTAGAGCACATCACATTGCTAATGCAAATTTTCAAAATTAGATAATTTTGGTTTCGTAAACCAGGAACCAATCAAAATTGGATTTAGAATTTTCGAAAGATTTTTCATTTAATTTAAGTATGCTAATTTAAATTAGAATTTAAACAAGCAATAAATGTACATAAAAATAAATGCACAATCATACCAAATTGACAAATTTATAATATTCCATGCTAGTAAAATTTACAGACATTAAATTTAATTTAACAATTAAATTAACTCCCTTTAATGTCGTTCAATCTAACAATTAGATTAAATAACTAATTAACAACATTAAATTTAATTCCTCATAAAAAGATATTAATTGGCCCTTTAACAGTGATAAAACAAATATTAAATAGATTAAAATATAATTTTAATTTTAAATTAAAATTTGTAATTTTTAAAGGGTCAATAAATAATTAAATAGGGAATTAAAATAGGTTTTTTAAAAAATAAAATAAAAGGGCCTGCTGAACCGGGCTTGGTCTGGCCCCTGGACCGACCCCAACCGGCGCCCGGACTCGCCCTATGGGGCGGGCCTGGCCCGGGTCGGGCGCCGGACTGGGTCGGGCCCAGGGCCTGGGCCGGCCCGGCCGCCCCTCCCCTCTCGACCGACACAGCTAGGAAACCCTAGCTGCGCAGGAGCGGGAGGCGGCACCCCCGCCGCCAACTACTTGCCCCGTAGGCATCGGCCGGCGGGGTCCGGCGGTGTGAGCCCCTGGTCGACGGCCAGGGACGCCGGCGACGGTGCCGGTGGCCAAGGAGGTCACCGGAACACCCCCCCCCCCCCCCCCCCCCCCCCCCCCCCTTCTCTACAAAAACTTGCAAATCAAAACCCCATGGCCCCCTTTTCAAACTCACATAGGAAGGAGGAAGATGGGCCGTCTACCCCGTCGCCGGCCAGAGGTTCACCGACGACCGACAACCCCGTGGGAAAAGATTCCTTGCATCTGCGACCCGTTCCCAACGTTTGGGATGCCGTGAATATGCCGGTGCAAGTCGTTCTTCGTCAGACGAAGAACACGAAATTACCATTAATAATTTCGATTTTAATCACAGTATTTTATCAAAAAATTCATTGTGATCATCTCATGAACACAACATATGCAGTTAAAATTTAAACTACGCATGGAAATTATTATAAACACATCAATTTGGAGATCGAAACAGCAAAAACACAGTGGAACCTGGCTCTGATACCACTATTGGGTTTGCTGTGTTGAGATCCGACCGAAAAACGCAGCGGAATAATTTATTCGGGATCGGATCCATCCCGTTTTGATTAATAAAATAAACCGAGAATCTGATTTACCTTGCGCGGATTTGAATTTGCGTTCGTTTTCCAATTCTGTCGGAGCGATGCTGCAAGCCGTGCAGGTGCCCGGCCTCTAGCGGTATCCACGCGATTCTCCTCGCGATGTATTGTCCTCTCCTTCTCACTCGATGCAGCGTTCGTAGATCCCGTCTGGCTACGTATAATCCGCCGCGACATGCGGATTCGGAAACTCCCGTCAGAGGGAAGGCGGAGCTGTCGGGAGTCGAAGCGGAGCCTCCAGATGGCCGCCTTGTGTCGTGCGCCCAGTAGAGAGGAGAGAGAAAGTATGCGGCAGCTAGGTTAGGGTTGCTGGCCCTCGACGTAGCAGCTGTTCTTTTATAATAAGCCTATTTGCGATTTTTCATAAAAACTCAGACTTATCTGAAATCATGTCGGATTATCCATCGACTTGAAAATCTTTTGCGTGTGACCCTCTAGGCCCAAATACCAGTCCAGTTAATGGCCCATTAAGCCCACTAACTCTTTACGGACCCACTGAATTAATTAATGTTCTTATATTAATTAATCAACCAAATTTAATGTTCCATAGTAAATTCGGACGGGCTTCCGATCATGTTGGATGTCAAGCAACATCGCATGATCCTGATGGTATTGGGGTTATCGCAACCCTCTATTGGAATCTTTCCGTTATCGGTTAGCGCGCGGATATAATCTTTTATCCGTGTAATATTCCCAAGTCGACCTAAGGTATGGTTTACTGTTAAACTCTACCCGGTCGATTCACTTGAATTAGATGCCGCTAAACTATATCGGATAACTCTTTATCTGATACAGTGTCCACTCTGGCCAGAGACTTAAGGACATCATTCCCAGAACATTCTCTCTCATAATACCGAGAGCGGATGATCCCTTATTGAACACTCAATTACCTTCGATGGCATTTCTCTGAACCTGATCATTTGACTTATTAAAAACCTATGATTAGAGATTCGTTAGTCAAAGTCAAAGTTCAGAGACGTACCAACAAGGTATCTTTGGTGTTTTAGGTCTAAGGACTATCTATGCAACCGTGACAAAAGAATCGAGTTGGTTAATAGTAAGGTATATACTATCCAGCGATTCATGGTCGGATCAGTTCAGTGAACTCATTCCCCAATGAACACCTACAGGTCCAGTATAGTGTCTCCACACAAGTGACTTATAGGATCAGTCATCCTCATCATATGAGCTGAAAAAACTTGTACTAGTCTATCCGGATGTTTGATGTCCATTTTAAATATCTTCCGACTATGAACAATTGAGAGCATGTGTTTATAAATCTTTGATCCAGTAATTATGATCTCATCATAATCCGAAGATTGTTGCACATGTTCATGGACTTCATCGTGATACGATAAACATAGATCGAATTAATTACACATAATGAATTAATGCCATTTATTAATAAACTGAATCATTACATAGTATCGGATTGGCTTTGAGATCACCTAATACTAACATAAACTCACTCAAGTTTACACAGAACAGGTAATGATGCGGCGGAGCGGAGAGAGTGGAGAGAGTGGGGGAGGTTCTTTCGGCGGACCTTCTCTTGGTAGGGAGAAAGCTTGGCTTGCTGTTCAGGGGAAGGGTGGTCGCAGCTCTGCTTTACGGAAGAATCTGGCCACGGTCGGACTTCCAGTAGGTAGAGATGTGTGCATCTGATGTCTGAGTAAGGGTCATCATGCAGTGGTGTGGAGAAATTGTCTGGTGCTTACACTGTAAAGGAGTTGGACATAGACGATACTACTGTCCTTCTCTTCGGCTTTCTACCATGAAGCCAGTGGTGGGCGACAAGCAGCTGACTTCTCGTCAGATAGCTAATTCAGGCAGTACCTCCTACCAGAAGGTTGAAGTGGTGGAAATTCCATGGTCGCCAGAGATTGAACCAGCCAGGCGCGCCTTGGAGAATTGTGTTGTTGCCTCTGTTCGGGAGAATCCTAAGGGGTTTGCAGTGGATTGTGAAGAGGTAAGGGGGAGTTTGCAGAATCTATGGCCGGAAGTGAAGTATTGATGCATTAGAAGACTGGATTCTTGCTCCTTTCTTGTTAGTACCGAGGCTGAATCGTGGAGGAGTCGTGCTTGTTCCAATGGAAGGGTGGTGTTGAAGAAGGGAGCCGTTATGTCCTTTTCACTATGGAAGGTTGATGTTGGTACTTCCCCGGTGGAGGATGGTCTTGTTCTCTAGTGTAGACTTCAGGGGGTGCCTCTTCATCTTTGGAATATCAATACGTTCCAAGCAATATGTTCCAGATTTGGAAGGCTCAGAGAAGTGGATGGGAAGGGCCTCAGGGGGGATAACATTTCCTTTGCTCGGGTAAAAATCTATGTCGAGCAGATGGGGGATATCCCGGAGAAGATTAAAATTTTGGTGGGGAGTGGTGTCTTTTGGGTTCGCATCGAGGTGGAAGAAGTAGTGAAGGCTAGTTCCGATGAGTAAGATTGGTCCTGGGCTAATGTGGTGGTGGAATATAGAAGGTTCAAGCATAACTGAGAGGGAGCAGCTAAAACAGGGGCACCGGAGTTCTCCTTTCCTTCAGTCCAGGGTGATGCTGGTAATGAGTCTGACCCAACTCCTAACCTGATGAACTCAGCAGAGCTGAGTCAGAGGGAGATGAAGAGTCAGGCAAGCGAAGATAGAGGCATTCATGATACCGGCGGTAGGAAAAGGGATCCTCGGGACGTTCCTAGAGCCTTCCTTTTGCAGGGTCGAGCCGTCCACTGTTATCGGGGAGGGCAATCCCTTCTCTTCTGGCATGGAGAAGGACCCAATTGTTGGTCCTGAGGTGGGTTTGGCGAAGGGTTGTCAGGGGGGTGTTGACGGGTTTCCGGGCGAAGAAGATGAATAGGTGCGGGGTTGAGTTCTTGTGAATTCGGTTCTGGTTGGGGATCCGATGCTTAAGGATCCTTTTGTATCAGATCATGGTTTATCTTTGAACCGCAGTTGAACTAGACCGGTTCAAATGTCTGTCGCTGAACCGAGACCGAGCCGTCGTCTTCCTCCTCCTGAGCCTGGAAACGTCTCTATTTCAGGAAAACAGAGTACCGGAACGGATTCTTCCTCAATCTGCGGAAGGTGGAATCCTTCCTCTTGGGCTCAAGTCTGTAACGACCCTTGTTCTGGGGATGGTCAAGAGGTTCGAGAGCTGCTGGGGATTGTGGATAGGCATTCGGGGTTGAGTGGTGGTCAATCGGAGTTCTTCAACACTTTTGCAGGGGATGATTGGATCTGTGATAGCATGAAAGGGAATTTACAAGATGAAGATGTGGTACTTAATCTGGCTGGTACTCAACATGTTATGGCAGGAGAGGGTTTGAACAAACTACAGGGTGATCCTCAATGTGCCCAGATTGTGTCTTATAAAGAGAGTGAAGTGCCGCTGCCAGTAAAACAGTTTGTTGACGAAGAGATTTGGACAAATGAAATTATTCAGTTTGGACAGCGTATTAGAGTATCCTTTGTTGGAAGGGAGGTTATGGTCCTAAGTTTCCTGAAGAAGTTGAGGAGGAATGACGCCTTGCAACATTCAATGAAGAGGAAGGGCACGGGTGGAGGAATTAAGATTGGGAAGCGAGAAGCCAATTTTGTGAAAAACAATGAAGTTGTGGACAGTCTAAGAGGAAAGAAGATTAAGGAAGTGGGGACGCATTCTGGTTCATCATGAATCTAATCTCATGGAATATCAGGGGGCTCAATGGGGACTTCAAAGCCCGAGCTGTGAAAGATTTGATGCGATCCCTTCGCTTAGACTGTATATGTTTGTAGGAGACCAAGATGAACAGTTTAGATAGTATCTCTTTAACAAGATTGAGCGGGTCTGTGTTAAATGAGGCTGCTGTTCATCCTGCAGATGGAATTAGAGGAGGGCAGATGGTGCTGTGGAATGGGAATAAGTTTGATGGCAAGGTGTGTAATGTGGGCAGGTTCAGTATTTCGGTCTCCTTTAATTGTAAGAATAGAAGGTCCTCCATTGCATGTTGGGTCATTACATCTGTGTATGGTCCTCACACTGATCAGCAGAGGGAAAGTTTTTTCCAAGAACTTTATAGGCTGTCCACTCTATTTCCCGATGTTGGTGTGTATTAGGGGATTTTAACTGTGTCAGGTATCCTTGGGAGAGGTATGGTAGACATAAATGGAGCAAAGAGATGGAAACATTTAATCAGTGGATTAGGGATGTTAAGCTTACGGATTTGGAAATTCCAAACAGAAAATACACATGGTCTAATCTTCAGCAGGACAGCATACAATTCAGGATTGATAGATTATTGATTTCAGTTGAATGGTTCAGGAGATTCCCTTTGTCACAGGTTAAAGGACTTTGTAGGTCTGTTTCTGATCATATTCTCTTGTTACTCATGGTGGATGATAAGAGGAAGAAGCCTAGAATTTTTAGATATGAACTCAAGTGACAGAGGGAAGATGGATTCAAAGATTTGGTAAGTAATTGGTGGCAACAAGCACCAGTGGAGGTTTCAGCAGTGCATAATTTCCAGGGCAAGCTGAAATGGATCAGGAAATGTTTGAGACAATGGGCTAAGCAGAAATTCGGGAGGGAAATAGAGGAGAGGCAGAAATTGAAGATTAACATAGAGGAGCTGGAGCTGAAAAGTCAGGCCTTTGATTTATCCATTCAAGAATTGCATTCTTTGAAGGAATTTAAGAAGACTTACAATGATGAGCTGTTGAAGGAGGAATTCGGTGGAGACAGAGAGCTAAGGAACATTGGTTAAAGGAAGGGGATAAGAATACTTCTTTTTTCCATGCAATGGCTAGTGCTAAGAAAAAATTCTTGTCTATTGACCATATTAGAGAAAATGAGACTGATTGAAGATCCTAATGAGATTAAGAGCAGCTTTGTTGCTTTTTATAAGAATCTTTTCTCAGAAGATTACCTGTTGAGACCCCATCTTCAAATTGACTTACTCCCTAAGCTTGAAAATTCCGAAGCTGAAGAGTTGTGTGTACCTTTTTTGAAGGAAGAAGTTAAAGTGGCAGTATTTAGCATGGATCCTAATAAAGCACCGGGACCCGATGGATTTTCCCTTGGGTTTTACCAATTTTTTTGGAATACTATTAAAGAAGATTTGGTTAATCTTGTTCAAGAATTTTATGACAGCCCGGAAAGGATAAAAATTGTTAACTCCACATATATTGTCCTTATACCGAAAGAAGAAGGTGCTGAAAGAATGACTGATTTCCGTCCTATTAGCTTACTTAACGGGGTGTTATAAAATCATAACCAAGATTTTGACTTCTCGGCTCAAGAAGGTGATTCACAAGTTAGTAGGTATCAATCAGTCAGCTTTTATGCAAGGAAGATTTATACTAGACAACTATATGGCAGCCTATGAAGCAATCTACCACTACAAGAATAGAAAAAAGCAAGGGGTTTTGTTAAAGCTAGATTTTGAGAAGGCCTATGACACAATCAATTGGAATTGTCTTAAAAAATCTATAGAACTCATGAGTTTTAATGAAAGATGGATAAGATGGGTGATGAGTTGTATCTGTTCCTCTAGATTTTTTGTGTTGATAAATAAAGAGCCGTGTAGTTATTTCAACAGTTCTAGAGGACTTAGACAGGATGATCCTATGTCACCTCTTCTTTTTCTGCTGATTGGTCAGATTTTGAGTTCTCTTTGGGATAGCGCAGCTCAACAGGGTCTGATTGAAGGATTCAGAATTGGTAGAAGCAATATTCATCTATCTCATCTTCAGTTTGCAGATGATACTTTGTTGTTTACATCTGAAAGTAATGAGGATATTCAGAATATCAAAAGTTTGCTGGTTTTGGTGGAAGTTATCACTGAACTGAGAATCAATTTTGAGAAGTCAGAAATTGTTGGATTGAATGTGCCATAGCCAAGACTTCAGGAAATTGCAAGCTATTTGAAGTGCAGAGTTAGTAACTTTCCTATCAAATACCCGGGTCTACCCCTATCGAATGGTGCAATTAGGGTAAGGGATTGGGATGGCCTAATCAAGAAATTTGAGAGTAGGTTGGAAGGGTGGAAAGGTGGTTTTCTCTCAAGAGGAGGGAGATTGATTTTATCCAAAACGGTTCTCTCTTCATTGGCTATTTGTTATGCTTCTATTTTTAAGATTCCAAGGACGTGGAAAATATAATTGAATCAGTTAGAATTTTTTTTCTGGTCTGAAGGGAAAAGGGAGAAGAGAGGACTTCATTTGATTAATTGGAGAAATGTGTGTAAGAGTAAAGAGCAAGGTGGTATTGGTCTAAGTGGAATTGCCACCTTTAATAAAGCCTTGTTAGCTAAATGGCTGTGGAGAAGGGGGGAGTGTTCGGGTGCTCTCTGGGCTGTTATTGTAAACGATTTGTTACTTTTATTTTGAGAATAAATGGAGTCTCTACCCTTCAACCAGCTACAACCTGTCTCCCATTTGGAAGAATATAGTTAAGAGTGCTGATTTCATGGCCATTTCCTTTGATATCCATTTGGGTAATGGTTGTGATACAAGATTTTGGATTGATAGATGGTGTTTCAGTCTGATTCTGTCTTCTCAATTTAGCAATCTGTTCAACATTACTCATGATAAAGAGGCTTCGGTTGAGGAAGTTTTACCTCATAATGCTGCAGGACAGATTAATTTGACGATGAGAAGGGACCTTACGAAAGTGGAAACAGAGGAACTCTTATATTTGTTTAATCTTATAAGTGAAGTTAGGATTTCTGGACAGGTGCATGATAAGAGAGTTTGGAGGTGGACTAATAATGGGCTGTTTTCGGTTAAGTCCGTTGTTCAGATGTTGGATGATGGTGGATGTAGGGTTTAATGGAAGGATTTAATTTGGTCTAATTATCTTCCAAATAAGATTAAGGTGTTTTTGTGGAAGCTTGCTTGGTCCAGAATTCTTACGGGAAAGAGGGCCAAGAAGTTTCATTTCTCTGGGAGTTCTTTATGTGTTTTCTGTGCAGTTTTTGAGGAGGACCAAAAGTATTTATTTTGTGGCTGTGGCATTATTATTACTCAATGGAAGACTCTCTGCAGATTGTTTGGACTGAACTGGGTGGAGCATTCTTCGGTGTTGGATCTTCTAAATTGGTGGGCTGCTGTCTGTCCATTTACAGACCTTAAAAAAGTGTGGTTTCTCATTTGTCCGGCTCTGATGTGGTCAATCTGGTGTGAGAGAAATAGGAGGAAATTCAGTGACCAATTTAGTAGTGTTAATGAACTACTGAAGAGTTCTTTTAGATGGGTGGAAGAATGGGGAAGAGCTGCTGATATTCTAAATGGGAAGTGCGATGTTATTTTTGAGAAGACTAGACCGTGGAGAGGATTGCTTCTTTGATGTTCCCTTTTCTTTGTAATTCTGTTTTATTTCCTTGATAAAACAAAATATTTGTAAATTTTGTTGAGCCGAGATGGGGACTTGGATGGGGGAATGTCCCACTCAGGTTGTGTAGCCTTCTTGGGTTTTCTCCCTGTAATTTTCTCTTACTGATTAATGAATTGTGACTTTATGTCACCTTCTAAAAAAAAAAAAGTTTACACAGAACAATCAAAGAATTACGTGAGTTATATAAAAAAATGCATTCTCTAGAAGTGAATTAATCTTTATTATGTCATGATTCTGAACTCCAAAAGCTGCAAGACTTTGCAAAATATGAACGTAACTCAAGACACCTTTGGGAACTCCCATGCGGTATCAAGGGTTTTGTTGGAATATAAAGTCTCTTACATGCAGAGATTTTCCAGAAAAGTGATCACAGTATGGAACTATGGATACCAAAATCTGGATCCGAAGGTAATCAATGGGTTTTTCCATTTCAGAACTTTCTGAATCACCAAACATTCTTTGCGATCAACTTTTCTGGAAAACCTGCATGCAACAGATTTTACGTCATACCAAATGCACTCTAAGTGTAGTAATTTCATGGAGAAGGAATTCTAACGCAATAAAGATAAGAACCGTCTGGCAATGCAAATGCATAGTACTTTGTCAAAACCACTCCTTGACTGTTATGAGAGGGAAAAAGGACAGAAAAAAAACCTGTCCATCGTCCTTGCTGATCCTTTCTTCCGTTGTCAGAACCTATTGTTTCTTTTATAATGCCTGAATGCCCCATAATCCACCCTGTTTGCTTCCTCTATCCATGATGTTCTTCATCTTCTCTTCTCTACTGACATGCCCTCTCTTGCTCCATGGCACAAAGCCATCACACCAACTTCTATTCTTTGTCAAACTGCCTCCTGGGAAGCTCAGGAGTCCAGCCCATTAATCCAGATCTGCAGTTGATGGTCTACCGGTGGAGAGTTTGGATTGGATTTCTCTTTTGCCTTTTCAATCTCTGGGAAGGAGTGGAGCTTGGCAGCCCATGTGACCCTATTGCAGCAAGCAAAAAGAGGGCTGGCAAATATTGGGATGGGAATGGAGGCTATGCAGAGTAACTGCAGGAAACAAAAAGGAGTGCCACAAGGCTCCTGCCATCACAGGGTCTGAAGGTTAATTTTATGAAGCCTTACCTTTCCTTTTGAAAAGAAGCTGTTTACCTCTAGATCACATTGGATTACCATTAGACCAAGGCTCTCCCTCAACAACAAAAGGAAAACAAAAGACATAAATGAAGGTCATCTACCTTATGTTGCCAGAGGAGGGATTGTGCTCTCCATTCGAGAAGAGAGAAGGAAGATTGTTACGCACGGATCCGATTCACTTTTTTTTTTAAAAAAAAAAACTTTGGACTCGAACTGCGCAACATTGGGATAAATCACACACAAGAAACGGATATGAGAGATAAACAATTATAAGACAATTAAAATAAATACTATTACCATCACAAATTTCAAATAAGTAGTCAAATATCAAAGTTCACAAAGAACAATATCCATAAGTTAGTATCAAAGCTCTCAACCTCACAAAATAAAGGAAAATATATCAAATCTCTCAAAATGTCTACTACATCAAGTCTAATAAATTTGAAGATAAATCTAACTAAAACTCCAATGCCTCTCATAGTAATTATCTTCTTCAAATCCTAAGCAATTTTGCCTCTAAGATTATTGCTTGTCCGAAGAGTCTGAGATGGTTAGTAAGTTTATGAGTGCAAGTACTCAGTAGGCATCATGCCTACTACATACTAAGCTTATACTAAGAACTCAAACTCAATGAATACTTAATTACATATCATGGATAATTTTACATATAACTAAAATAAAGTAATGATATAAAAATATGGTCACATATAACATATAGAATCAAATGTGTCTTCTACTACTCAAGAGCAAATTTGATAGCACATGTATCTCATAGTATATAAGTACATTCCTTAATTAAATTACTATTCCATCTAATCAAATCCACTCGCCATAGCACACAAACATATTATCCGCCAATACATAAGGAAGCTCACATATCATATAATAAATTGACATGGTTGGCAACATATAATCAAATTAGCATATTCATATTTCAGGTTCTCATATGTGCAAAGTCATATCTTTTAAGCTTTAAGTCAAATTTCACAAATTAGGTATCTTAGGATATAGTCTAAAGAATCAAATCTTACAAATTAACCAAGAATTCGTGTGAGAGTTTCTAAATAGGGTTCAAACATATTTTAAGGATTCAAAATAGGTTTATAGCTTACTTATAATGTGTGAAACAAATCATATTCTATACATATTGGACGGACATGCATCTAATCACAACACAAGGGACACGTACATAAACACCAATGCATCTAGCTAAATGGTACAAAGGTCTTGATTACTGTATAGAACCAAATAGTCTGTCCCACCCAAAGCTGTACACAAAATCCCAGCTTTAGGATTCCACCCATTGCATATAGGTCCTGACCTATTCTACAAACGCTCGTAGGATCTGCCCAAACTCCGCTTACAATGATAGTGCCTAAGTATCTTACATGTATGGCACATATCTTATAGTAATTCCAAGTTGTCATATTTTTGAAATTTTAATTATCAAATACTGCTAAATATAAATAATAATAAAAACAACTCAAATTGAGTGTCAGTTAAAGGCAAAACAGGTTAGTACTGTGAATTTCTATGAAAAGTTGATACCAATAGGTTAATCAAGTATTTAAAAAAACATGGTGAATTTTTTAGAATTTTTGGAATTGATTTCATATCTTTTTGGCATGTAAACTTAAATGTCAAGGTAGAAATTCAATAATAATTAAAAATACTTAGCAAACGAATTCAAAAGTTGACTAAAATTTATGGGCATGCTTAAAAGTTCACCTGTAATGCTTTTGCAAAGTTTCATCTGATCATATGCATTGGTTTGATACTAAATCAGACTTTTACAGGACTTCGGGAAAGCCGTAGATAAGTGAACATCAAAATGATCATGAATTTAATTGCAGATTAAGTGAAACATGATATAAACGCTAAAATCATGTGGAATTTATTCCACAAGGTCCAATGTACATTGTTCAAGGTGTATAATGAATTTTAGACTTTTCAGAGCAGTATTCATATTTTTTTGACTCACCCAGCCCCTCCCTTCCTTCCCTGGTCGGAGTTGTCCTGGGAGAAGCTTTCTCTTGAAGGGAATATTCAAATCCGACAGGAGATTGGGCTCCTTCCTCCAGGCAGCTCTTCTGTGTACTGATTATTGAATTTTTTGACCTCCAAGTTAGTGAAAGTTATCTTTTGTGAAGTTCTTGAACTTCAAATCTTCTTTCAAAAGGATCCAACCATGCCCCAATCCGACTTTCCTATGGTGAGATATCCCTATTTTACTGGATTGGTTTCCTGTACATCTGTGATCAGAAACTAATTTGGGTAGGATTTGAACTAGGATCCCTCATGAATGAATTTAGAAATCTGAATCTAGCAAATCTTAGTGTTTCTACCTTCACTCTAACTCCATTATCCTTCCATAAGCTTTTCAAATCATGCGCCTCTTAAATTAAACTTTTGTATCTTTCCTAATCTAAATCCTAGTCCTGTTAGTATCTGTTTCCCACTTTCCTAAACCAGCAGTTTAAAGCATCGTATATTTAACCCCTAAGACATCCAAATTAGTAAAAGTTATCTTCTTCAAACTCATAGATTTTTAGCACTCTTTCTAACATGACCAACCTTGTATTAATCTGAATTTTTACAGGGATTTACGTACAAAATATTAGGGTACTATCTTGAGAGCATGCGACCAGTAAACTATTTTGTGTAGTTTTTAATTAATGATTTCTTGCAGAGTTGTTGGTTTGTCCAAGTATATATCACTTTGTTGGAATATATTATTAATTGGCTCATATAATGATATAGTAGCATTCTACATAGATTGTATTTTCCTCCTATGAATTACATTCCAATTAGGAAAATCCTCCTTTTTGGAAAGTCTGTGTAAGGACCTGCAAATTGGACCCTTAATGGGTCAGCTTATTGGGCCTAATGGCCTTAATATAATGGGTGTTGAGTATACTTGTTGCAATGCCTCCCGCTGCCACAGTGCATGGCATTGCAGGGGATATTACAGCAAATATAAAAGAATTATGTTTTGAAATTTTTTTTAGGTTGGGCCCCACACGCTTTACATGTCACTACAATCCGATTAGTGATTTGACTACCCAAAAAATGCTAAAAAAAAATAAAAATTGAGCCCCAGTGAATAGTAAAAAATGCCCTTAATGGGCCAAGCGTAATAATAGTTTTTGATTTTTAAGAATTTTATATGTCATTCGATCGGAGATCGGGTTGTACTAACATGTAGGCTGTGTAGGGCCCAAACTAAAAAAATCAATTTTTTTTTAAAAATATTTGTTGCAATGCCCTACACTGCAGTAGTAAGGGGCATTGCGGCAAGTATTACTTGTGGGTGTTTAATGGATTCTTATTGTGCTTACTTTCAGCCCACATATGGAAAGTTATTGGGTAAGTTTTTTAAAAGATTAATGGATGCTTAATGGGCCCAATTCTACACTAGACCATTAATTATAGATCAATTAGTGATGTTAATTAGCTTTAATGATGGTTTAGTAGAGAACCCCTAAGGGACTATTTAATGGTCTAATGGGTAGGATTAACGGGTCAATGGACCCTTCCCTTAATGGGCTGTTAAGTGGGCCAGCCAGGCCCATAAGGGGGAGGGTGGTTTAGTCCTTCCTAGACTGAACCCCTCTCACCCCTATAAGAGGAGAGGGAGGCGGCCAGACCAGCACATAGCTGGCTGGTGTTAGTCTTAGGTGGCTTACAAGTCAATATGACTTTGTAATCTCGTTCATTTATTAATATATAATGGCATAATATTCATTGTGTGTAAATCGTATTAATTATCGTCTCATAATGAAGTCCGGGAATATGTGCGATAATGATCAGATTATGATGAGATCATACTAGTGAGACTGATCACTTAAACACATATTCTTAATCGTTCCTAGTCGGAGGATATCCGAGAAGGACATCGGATATCTGGTTAGACTAGTACAGATTACTCCTGCTCATGCGATGAGGGTGACTGATCTCATAGTCACTTGTGTGGAGACACTAAAGTGAATCTGTAGGTGCTCATTGGAGAATGAGTTCACTAAACTGATCCGACTGAATCGCTGGATGGTACTGTACCTCACTGTTAACCAGCTTGATTTTATTGTCGCAGTTGCGTGGATGGTCTTCGGACTTGAGATACTAAGGACACCTTGTCGGTGGACTTTTGTGCTTTGACCTTGGTTTATGAATCTCTAACCACGAGATTCTAAACAGTCAATGATCGAGTACAACGGAATACCGTCGAAGAGAATTGAGTGTCAATAAGGATCATTCGCTCTCGATACGATGAGAGAGAATGTTCTAGGAAAGATGCGCGAAAGTCCCTGGCCAAGACGGACGATAATATCGGGAAATGAGTTTTCTGATATTCATCAGCGGCATCCAATCCAAGTGAGTCGACTGGTTAGGGTTTGACAGCACACCATACTCTGAGTTGACTCGAGAGCATTGTACGAATGAAGGATTATATCCACGCAGTAACTGTTGGCAGAAAGGTTCCAAGAGTGGGTTACTTAACTCTGATACCTTCCGGGTTCACGTAGTGTTGTTTAGCACCTAACGTGATCGGAGGGCCGATCGAATTTGATGTGCGACATCAATTCGATTGATCAATTAATTAATAAAGAGTTATTAATTGATTAATAAAGCCAGTGAGAAGTCACTGGGCTTATTGAGCTATTAACTGGACTGGTTATTAGGCCTAGAGGGTCACACGCAAAGAATTCTCAAGGCGATGGATAAATAAGTAGGTTTTATATAAACCGAGGGTTTTTATGAAAAATCGCACGGTTAGTATAAAATATAGCGAACGGGCTGAGCAGGCCAAGCTACTGCTAACCCTAGTTGCCCCACCTTTCTTCCTCTCTCTCTGACGCCTCAGGCCAGATCCGGATTCCTGGATCTGTTCTGCCGTTTCTCCGACTCCCGTTCGGCGGAAAATCGTCCGCGCGTTGCGGCGATCGTTGCGGCAACCGGTGGAAGTTTTGTGGCTGCGAAGAACGAGGAATGTGTGGATATCCGTCGCGAGAAGGATCACGTGGACCATGCTAGAGGCCGGACGCTTGTGGGGCTTGCGGTATCGCACCGACGGAACCGAACGGTTGCGGATTCGAATCCGCAAACGGTAAGAACCAATTATCCGATAATCGAGTTTTTTAGTTTTTTTTTCGAAATGAAAACGGATCTCCGTTTTTAATTTTATTTCCGCTGCACGGGAAATCTGGAGAAATCCGAGAATCCAACAGCTGGCACATAAAATGAGAGAGGGAGAGAGGCAGTGAAAGAGAGGGAGAGCAAGAGGGAGAGATAGAGAGAGAGGCTGTGAGGGAGGAAGAGAGACAAAGAGAGAGAGAGTGTGTGTGGAGAGAGAGAGAGGGAGAGAGGTGGCTAGAGAGAGGAGAGAGATAAAGAAAAAAAATAGTGAGAGATGAGGGCAAAATAGTAGAGAGAATTTGAGGGTGATGAAGAAGAAGTTGGAGAGGAGAGTGAGAAGAGGAGAAAGAGAGAGAGAGAGAGAGTTATTGGAGGAGACTTAAATAGAGAGAGAAAGAGAGGAAGATAACAGGCTGCTATGAGGTAGTTTCTTCCCCAACAATTGGCAGCATCCTCAACTCATCTTCGTCGTAAGCGAGGGTTCTTCTACACGCTAGGCTCATTGGTGATGAGGTAGGGTGAAACACCCTCTTACTTCCCTTTTGTTTTGGGGTTATTTAGTGGTTTTGAGGGAATGACAAAGCATGAAAAACAGGGGGAAACCGTGCCAATTTGTTTGTGTTTTAAAAGAGTTGTGAACGGGTTAGGAACCACTAAAAGAATATGTATTGTTAGCGCATCACCATGCAATAGATGACTATTTTCAGCATGATTCCCACCATTTTATATGATGTTTTAATAGAGATTCATATTAGGGTTGTCTTGAAGTTATTGGGCCATCCAACACGAACCCTTAAGGCTTTGAGTGAAGTAGGCACCAACTATTTAAGTATTTGATTGTTTTTGTCCTTTTCTGATGTAGGACTATTCTAACACACCCCTTCACATGCAGGTTGATTTTAGGATCTGCCACGTAAACTACAAAGACGGGATGTGTGGCCCAATTTATAACCATGGGCTTTGATACCATGAAGAACAAGTAGGAGGAAGGAAGAAGGAAGAGTAAGCACCAAACAGCAACAAGGGGTGCGGCACCAACGCACAGGCTGATCCCCACATCTTCTCTATGTACATGCCTTGTAGGGTTACAATAAATGGTGCAAGATAGAAATATCCTTGACCCAGTGACCCATAAAAACACCCTTACAAAACACATGAAATATACAAAAAATTATTATTGTACGGATTACCCTTGACTATATTTATTTCATTATGATGAAAAGAACATGATGATTGTTATGAACTCCATATGAACCATATGATGAATTGTTCTCCAACTTAGAGAATCACTGTATAAAGAACCTGATTTGCATGTTTAGATTGAAGATTAGCAAGAAAAGTACATGAAAGCTTTTTTTCCCATGATGAAAAGAACCCAATGGACCAAGTCCATTAAGATCTCACATGAGCATAGAAATGACCTATGAAAAGAAAGATGTAGAGCCTTCTAGCTCGGTATGTTATATTGCCTTATTTTGTTTACTCTAGCATGGAACAAGAACGATCTCCATGATAATGATGATTCCCAGAAGGGGGCAAAAGAATTAGGAGACAGCCTAGTGCACTCTTGTGAAGAAATTATGCAATGAACTTTTACGAAGAACTAATGAAATAAACTCCTATGAAGAACTTATGAAATCAACCGAAGGCAAGAAAGCCTTCCATGATGAATAGTGATTCTTATGATATTTTATCTTTTAAGATTGAAGTGACATCACTTCATTAGCGGGACTAGCCCACATGATTTGTTCCTTGGAGATATGGGAACACTTGGGGGGTCAAGCTCTTTATGATGTGTGGTGTCGAAGTATAAAGTATCTTTTTTCCTTATAGTTTTAAAATCTAGATTTAGGACCTTGACTTAGGCAGAGGATAGAGAGCCTACTTGAGTACACATGAGTTGGAGGATAGATGCTGTAGTCAGCAGACTATGTCAGTTTACCTGCCCACCTCACCCAATGGGTTTCTAGAAGCCTTCTGGGGTGGACAAGTGGAGGCCAAGAGGTTCGTCAGTGGACAACCTGCTTAGTCAGTACGACCGCTAACGAGTGGTTATTTCCGTCACTTTGGGTCAAAGGATGAGTCACCTCGTTGGCAAGATGACCGACTCAAAGATCAATTAAAGATATGAACAAATGAGTGACTCATCCTTGAAACCCTATGATGATGATTTTCATTAAAATTTTTATATTTTTTCTATTAACATTGATTACCACTAATTACTAGAAGAAAAGAACATGAAAGACTTGAGCCTGTGAATTATTTGAAAAGAAGAAGAAAAATATACATGTTACAGTCCTATCTATCTTTTTGTTGCTGTTTTGTGTTGTTTTTACAATAGATGCATCCTATTCTACTTTAAGAATTATATCATGAATCTCATGTGTAGAGTTAATATATTTGCATGATAGAAATAGATAAAATAGTTTTTTTAAAAGGATGAGTGAATAGGGTGGTGAGTGAGGGATTATAGTAGGAATGTATAGCCAATTAGTTTTCTTTCTTGGGATGTGTATTTTTTTTTTATATATTATTGTTGTATAATAGACATGATTTCTCTTTTGCAATTTTATATAATTATATCTTATTATTTTGTTTTTGCATTGTGCGCCTACTGGAGATCTGCGAGTGGCACCCTTAACAGTCTGCCAGGCAGAACTCAAGTCATAATTTACTTTAAATCTCCTAAATTTAAAAATTAGATAAAATGCTCTCTTAACAATAATAGTTGACTTGATTATTCTTCAAATGAGCTTGGCTTCACTCAATTTTGGGTTCTTTATAGGAAGTTATGACTGAATTAAGATGGCTGTTCATAGTGGACCTGAGAATTATGTTTAACTTATTAGGTGATCTTCTAATCACTTAATGGGCCAAATGGGCTAAATGGATTTAGATGCAAGGCTTAAATGTGATGGGACATAACAAAGATACCACAGCTTTCCATGCATCGGAGAGGAGGAATATGTCAAAAGAGTTCCTTGTGAATAGTGTTAACCTTTGTGGGCTGTTGCATGTGAGGCAGTATTGCCCTATCCATTTTTTTATCCTACATGGAGGAGAAAATCAATCCATATGGAAGGAAAAACTTTCTCCTGTACCAGATTGATTTTTATCCCCCCTTCTTGAGCAGTCAATACTAGTAAGCATGTACTACAAATGGTCTTTTTTCTGGAAGAAGTCATTCTACAAGGAGAAGCAATTTAGGGCTTCAAGAGGGTTATCAAATGCATCCCAGCTTTGAAAGACCTTCGGTAGTTCTTCTGCAATGATCACTCAATTGTCTGCAAATAGGAACATGTTGTCTGCAAAATGTCTTATATGTTGTTGGTATCCTATAATAGTCCATTGATACTTCATGCCAACCTTTGATTACCACTAGCTTGTGACTATTTTTACCTGTCGTTCAAAATGCAACCTCCCCTCATTAACTACTACGTGCTTGGTTGTAAGGTTCGGTCAGAAATCTCGGTTCGAATCTTAAGGGGAGCCACATATTCTGTTATTCCCAAGTGAGAAACATGTTTCACTTGATATGTTTCGTCTGTCTGTCCCCTAGTTGAAACCTTATTGAATTTAGTGTTGCAGTCTCATTTCCAGTTAGTGTAGGTTAGGAAAAATCCAACATTGTGATCATCTGTCCAGGTGAAGTTATAGTCCATTACATTTGTTGATTTCTTGCTAGTTGTAGTTGTCTATTAGACCCCTCTCTCTCTCTCTCTCTCTCCGCAAAAACTTACTCCATGCTGCTTCATGATTTTATAGTTTAGTTTAGTTGTGGAGATGTTTCTTTGCTTGATTGTAAGTTTCCGTTGGTGAGATTTATCTTCTAGAGAAATTGTAGATCGAAGTGGTGGGGCATAGGAGCTCTGAGGTGAATGATGATGTCTGAAATGAAAGATGTAATCCATGATGGTCCTTTCTTAATTGTGACCGTGAAGATCTTATGTGAAATAGTTTTATCTAGTTTCTACTAACTCCATGTCTTTGTCGCTATAAAGGAGACAAGCAATTTGTCAACGCAATGTTGGTCAGTAACCAATTTAAAAACAAACGGACTTGGAATTTTTTTCCCATTATTGAAATATTGGCATTTACTTCTTGTGCATTAATTTGGCTGTATTTATTTGTATGAAGTAGGTAAGCTTCAGAGATGCTCGGCTGACTAACCTTAAATTTTTCTCATGTATTCTGCAGGAATGACAGGTAGAACACTGATCCTTGGCTGCTTAAAGCTTTCGGCTCAATATAATGTGCACCAATTTTGGTGATCACACCTGCCTGGATTTTGTGTTAAAATTGGAATACAAGAGTTTTAATTTGATAAGTAAGATTAATATGCTACACACTTTCCCAAGACTGCGAAGTAATTCATAGATGATCTTTTTGCATGTTCCCGTGTCTGGAAGTACTTACAAGAAAATTTAAACTTTTTCAGTTTTTTTTCATTTTTTCAAAAACTTGTGAAAGATGACGTGATGTGCTGTAGAGCCATGACATTGTGATCTTTGCATCTGCCGACTGTTCACAAGAAATGCGATGATAAATGGAGGGTGAATAATGAGAGGGGTGTGTGTGTTTGTGTGTGTGTGTGTGAGAGAGAGAGAGAGAGAGAGATCACCTTATTATTATGGATAGGTTACATGAATCGTATCCTATTATTTAAATCCATCTAATATAATATATGTTGTTTAACGTAGGAAGATTATTTTTTGATCATCTAATTTGGCGGTTGATGCTTATGTCCAAATCATTTGAGCTTATTTTCCCTAGTAGTGTCTGATAAGAGTTATATTTAAATTATTTAAAATATGGTTTGATGAGTTGAGATTTCGTCTACTATGATCAGAGCCTTTAGTCTTTGATCAGAGGGATAAAGTCGGTCGGTTTCTATAAAATATAACACTGTCATAGGGCCTCCGATAGTAGTTTGGAGGAGTCCCTTCTGATGCTTAAGTCAGAAGGTTAGGGGTGTTGTAGAAAAGATTGGGTAGCTTGGGTTCTATAAAGTGTACTTTTGTTGGTTGGACCTCGGACCTTTATATAGCCAGGTGGAGAGTTCCAATCGGGGAAGCAAGGTCTAAGAAGTATTTTGGACCATTCTCAATTCGTAAAAGGTCCTCTTTGGAGGAGTCGGGTCCGGAATGGATTCCTTGGTTTGGCCTAATTTGATTGGGAGTAGAGGGTATTTTCTTGTTGGACGGGATCTTTAATTGAGTAAGCTTTCAATTTAAGTCCGTCTGCTTTCGGTAAGGGTAAGAGTATCCTGATGCGGGTTGACTTCTGCTTAAGGTAGGGGTTTCATTTCGGTTGGATCGGACTAAACATCTTGTCCGTAAATGTAAGGACTCAAATAAATTATACTTATATGAAAAGTTTACTTATAATTTTAGGAATTTTATGGTACAATTAGATGGTAATAAGTTTTACTTAACATATATATAATTATGAAAAATGATATATTTGTAAATTTTTAAAAAATATAAATACAATTATGAAAATTTTATGTTTTATGATGTAATAGATGATTTTTATAAGGTCTTAAGTGAAATTTTTATGGTTTCTTGATACGTCCTCAAATCACTAAAAAATTAAATTCGGTGAAAAAGTGTTGAATAAAGGTATAAAGTTAATTATAAAATAATATAGAACTAAAATATAAAAGTACAAATTATTGGTGAAGGATAAAGATACAAATAAGGATACCGGTATAGTAAAGGATAAGGAAAGTGGTAATGTTTCTTAACCCTTAAGAAATTCTCATGCCACCTCACTAGACACATGTCCTAAATTCAAGCAAAGTCCATCTTAAAAGGGGCACATGTCCCCATCTTAAAGCTAGCCCATCTCCTATAAATAAGAGGGTGGTCCTCCCATTCCATTCCCATCCCCTCCTTCTCCTCCACGCCAAGGTGAGAGAGAAAGAGAGGAAGAGAGAAAGAGAGAAAAAGAGAAAGAGAGAGAGATTTAGAGAGAGAACGGGAGAAGTTCGCGAAGTTCTTCGCACGCATAAGAGGAGGAGGTTCCTGCCGTGCTCAAATGAGTTTTCGATTAAGGCAAGTACGTAGTTCTTTCTCCATAGTTATTTTTCTACCACAAATGTCCTGTTTTAAAATTAGATATTTTGCTACAAACTTAAATATATGCTACTAAGTTAACATTTTGTCAAAATGACATAAGAGCCTATATGAATACCCAACCCATGGCTAAATCCCGTTCCATAAGTCTCCCATATTAAAATCGAATATGCTTATGAACAGTGCCACCTTAGGAGCCCATGCGTCCGAATCATATAAGCATCTTTATGAGGCGGACATTAAGTTAAAAGACGTATGAAACCCGAGGCAAACAGGTAAAATCCTGGCTACGGTTCTTCCGGTCTAGGTGGGACGGGTAGGTCCCCCTGTTGCGCAGTGGAAGCGCCACTGGGCAATTGTCTTACCGCTGGTTGCATGTCATGTTAAACCTCCTCATGTTGTGATTTGGATGTATGTCTGTTAAACAAGTGATAAGATTCATGCTATTCCTATGTCATATATTTATGATCCATGATCTTTTAACCATGCTATGCTATGCCATGATCTTTTATGCTTATACTCACGTCACGCTATGATGCTATGCCATGAACTTTATGCTTATACTCACGCCATGCCATAATGCCATATCATGATCTTGTATGTTTATAATCACGCTATGCCATGATGCTATGCCATGAGCCATGATCTTTATGTTAGCTGAAGCTCGCTATGTAATATTCTACCATGACATGATTATATGGTATTATCATGTCTCCTTTTATGTTATATATGATAAACAATGTAGTGGTATCATGTGCTTGTTGAGTCGATAAACTCACCCATGCTATTTAACTCCCCTTTCAGGAGAGGACCTTCACAAGGTAGTCGAATAATCCCTACAATCTTAGTTAAGTTGAGCAGAGCTTGATTTTTGTAAGTCTAGTCCTATGTAAACTTACAAGTTATACTCCGGGACTTGATGTACTGCTATGTATTGTATATGACATTAATATAAAGAGTTTTGTGACTCACGATCGATCGCCTGTTTAAGTACATGCGAAGTGCTCAATCTTAACTACAATACATGTTCGGGTTGTTCCTGCTGTCAATGGGTCCCTTCGGATCAAAGTATGTTGACATGACTGAACTGCCGATAGGGTGTCGTTACAGTCTGTGGTATCAGAGCAAGGTTAAGGATGAGCACTAAAAGCATGTACCACAAGTCCCGGAGTGGTAGAACTAGAAGGCCAGACCTAGCTAAACTCAGACTAACCTATGACTTGTCCTATAGGTCATGGCGACTAACGGATGAGGGAGGACACATATGGCCGGAAGGGTCAGTCCAGAGCCCCTGAATGCTATACCTGTTCCTTCACCACCACCCATAGATGTGGGTGCCTTTATGCAGATTTTCCAAAGATTTCTCCATGCTA
Source organism: Zantedeschia hybrid cultivar (assembly GCA_030544215.1). Classification (NCBI taxonomy): domain Eukaryota; kingdom Viridiplantae; phylum Streptophyta; class Magnoliopsida; order Alismatales; family Araceae; genus Zantedeschia; species Zantedeschia hybrid cultivar. The sequence goes on from JARZZO010000009.1 coordinate 53,503,151, forward strand.
TCCAACAGCAGCAGAGCTCTTTAGATCAGGGAAGCCAGGTAGGAACCATCACCATAGAGCGGTTTAAGAAGATGGGGCCGCCTGTCTTTAAGGGGCAGAGTGACCCCCTGATTGTTGAAAGCTGGATTCGGGAGATCGAAAAGATCTTCCGTGCCATCCGTTGCCCATATATCGATAAAGTAAATCTAGGCAGTTACATGTTACAGGATTGGGCAGACATATGGTGGTTTTCTACACTCCGCACGAAGTTTGCCGGAAGAGAAGGAGAGGTAATGTGGGAAGAATTTTTGACAGCCTTTAGGACCAAGTTCTTTCCACAACATACTCAAGACAAAATGATGCAGGTGTTTCTGTCCCTGACCCAAGGCACTATGTCAGTTATGGAGTATGAAGCTCGATTTTCTGAGTTGGCAAAATTCTCACCTCATATGTGCCTTGATGGGCGTTGGAAATTACAACAATTTCTGATGGGGCTAAAACCCATATTACGCATCAAACTAGTTGCGTACAAATTTAGTTCTATGGAAGAGGTAGTGGAAGCTGCGTGCAGGCAAGAAGCCGAGCACGAGATTTACTTAGAAGAATGTAAGGTAGGTCTTAAGACGCAGACATCTTCCTCTATGCCCAAGAAGAGAAAGGTTGAGTTTCTGAAGATGCCAGTAATGACTACTATTCCATCCCCTCGAGCTCCCTCTTACCCTCTGTGTCAGAAATGTGGAAAAAGACATGAAGGTATTGAATGTTTGAAAGGATCTGGTCGATGTTTTGGTTGTGGAGAGACCGAACATATTATGAAGGACTGTCATAAGGTTAGAACCACTCCTATGCGAGCACCAACATTAGTGCATCAAACAGTTCCTACCAAATCACAAACGCCAGCTCGTGCTTTTACTTTGACTCAGGAAGATATGGTGGTTGTTGAGAACGTCACTGAAGGTATGGTTCTTATAGCCGATACTTATGCTCGAGTTCTTTTTGATACTGGTACTATACATTCATTTATTTCAGAAGAATTCATACAATCATTACTTGACAAGATAGATCTAGTTGAAATCCCAGTCCTTATGATTGTTTTCACTCCTAAAGGAGTTCTCCAGTCCCAAAGGTGCATTACCTCTCTTAAGGTAGAGATCGAAGGTAGGCGACTCTTCACTCAATTATATGTGCTTAAGATGAAAGACTTTGATGTCATTCTAGGGATGGATTGGCTAGAACAGCACCATGTTATGCTTGATTGTCGAAGGAAAAATATTCTTTTTAGAATTCCAGTAAAAGAAGAGTTCTCTTTTAAGCTCCCCAAACTTAGAAAACAAATCATCTCAATACTTAAAGCACGACGCTGCATTGATAAAGGCTGTTCAGCTTACTTAGTCAACGTAGTTCTTATCCCAAAAGAAAAGAAAACCCTCTCTATCTCTAACATTGAAGTAGTTAGAGAATATCCATATATCTTTGCAGATGAATTTCCAGGTCCGCCGCCAATAAGGAAGATCGAATTTTCAGTTGAGCTTCTCCCATGCATAGTACCCATCTCTAAGATTCCTTATCATATGACACCTGCTGAGTTGGCAGAATTAAAGAAGCAATTAAGAATTATTAGACAAGGGGTTTATTCGCCCTAGTGTGTCTCCATAGGGTGCTCCTGTTTTATTTTTAGGAAGAAGGATGGATCTTTGCTGCTCCGTGTAGATTATCGAAAGTTGAATCATGTTACTATCAAGAATCGGTATCCACTGCCGCGAATTGATGATCTGTTTGATCAATTACAAGGTGCCACTGTATTTTCAAAGATAGATCTTCGATCAGGATATCATCAATTAATGATTAAAAAAGAAGATATTCCCAAAACAACATTTAGAATCAGGTACATGTACTATGAATTTCTAGTCATGCCTTTTAGTTTAACTAATGTCCCTGTAGCTTTTATGGATTCAATGAACTAGGTATTCAAACCGTACTTGAATTATTTTGTAGTAGTATTTATAGATGATGTCCTGATATATTCTCCTACTGAGGAAGCACACAAGGAACACCTGAAGATTATTTCGGAAACTCTCAGAACTCACAAACTATATGCCAAATTCAGCAAATGTGAGTTCTGGTTACAACAAATTCAATTCTTTAGCCATATTATTTTTAAAGAAGGTGTAGCTGTTGATCCAGGCAAGATTCAAGCTATACTTAATTACGAAGCACCCAAGACTCCAACTAAAGTTCGGAGTTTTTTAGGTCGAGCTGAATACTACCAACGTTTTATAGAAGGGTTCGCTACTTTAGCAGTCCCTTTTACTAAGCTAACCCGGAAAGGGGTAAGATTTTTGTGGACAGAAGAATGTGAAAGGAGTTTTTAGGAGCTAAATAAAAGATTAACTATAGCTCCAGTCCTTGCCCTGCCTAGTGGAACTGAAGGTTTTATCATATATACTGATGCCTCAAGACAAGGTATCGGATGTGTGCTTATGTAGCATGGTAAGGTAATTGCTTTTGCATCCTGCCAACTAAAGGATCATGAGTTAAATTATCCCACCCATGATCTTGAATTAGCAACAGTAGTTCATGCACTCAAAATATGGAGGCATTATTTATATGGAGTGGAATTTCAAGTCTTCATAGATTACCAGAGCCTTAAATATATTTTTTCTCAGAAAGAGCTCAATCTTAGACAAAGGCGTTAGGTAGAATTACTAAAAGATTATGACTTTGAATTGAATTATCACCCAGACAAGACAAATATTGTGGCCGATGCCCTCAGCAGGAAGTGGCTGATGATGATTAGAGATTGGAAGATGATTGAGGAAGTTATTGCCTCTTTATCTCTGCTATCCATCCAATCTGCCATTGTAGAAAATATCTCTAAAGGTCAACAGAATGATCTTAAGTTGCAAGAACTGACTGATAAGCCCGAATTTAAAACAAATGATCATGGGGTTACATATTTCCAAGATAAATTATGCGTTCAAGAGGACCAAGAATTAAGAAAGGAACTTTTGATTGAAGCCCATAGGTCAAGGTTCACTATTCATCCTGGAAGTACTAAGATGTTCTAAGATATAAAGCGTACCTTCTGTTGACCAGGTATGAAGAAAGATACTGCTGATTTTGTTTCTAAATGCCTAGTCTATCAACAGGTTAAGGCAGAACATCAAAAACCCTCTGGACTACTCAAAAGATAGAAATTCCGAAATGAAAATGGGAACATATCACTATGGACTTTATCGTGGGTCTACCCCGATCAGCACGTGAACATGATGCCATCTGGGTAATCATGGATAGATTCACAAAATCTGCCTATTTCTTGCCAATTAAGATTAAACAATCAGTAGAAAGTTTGATCAAGCTATACATTGACAACATCATTAAGTTGCATGGGATTCCCAAGTCACTTATTTATGACAAAGACTTTAGATTCACCTCCAGAATATGGAAGAGTCTCTAGGAAGCTTTAGGCGCTCAATTAAAGTTTAGTACTGCCTTTCATCCTCAGACTGACGGTCAGTTAGAAAGAACTATCAAGACTTTAGAAGATATGCTGAGAGCATGTAGTCTGGACTGTAAAGGAGATTGGGATAAAAACTTATCGTTGGTCGAGTTTGCCTATAATAATAGCTTCCATGCCTGTATTAAAATGGCTCCTTTTGAAGCTCTTTATGGGAGGCCCTGCAGATCACCTGTATGTTGGAAAGAGTCCGGAGAGACAACTGATAGGACCAGACATTGTACATGGCAGCACATAGAACATTCAACTTATCCATCAAACGTTGATAGTTGCACAAAATCGATAAAAGAGTAATGCCGATCAAAAGAGAAAGGATGTTTCTTTTGAAGTCGGGGACTATGTTTTTCTGAAAGTTTCCTCATCAAAAGGAGTTGTTAGATTCGGAAAGCGAAGCAAGCTGGCACCCCGCTATATTGGTCCATTTGAAATCCTGCAGAAAGTTGGAGATGCAGCTTACCAGCTAGCCTTACCACCTGCCCTGGAAAGAGTTCACAACATCTTCCATGTCTCCATACTCAAGAAACATCTTCATGACCCATCTCATGTCATAGATTATGGTGAGCTCTAGATTCAGCCAAATTTGAGTTATAAAGAACAGCCAAGACAAAGGAGCTTAGAAATAAGAAAATTCTCTTGGTAAAAATCTTATGGGTAAATCAATCAAAATAGGAAGTTACATGGGAAATGGAAGAAGAAATGAGGATAAAGTATCTGCATCTTTTCGGTAAGATCCTCACTATACTCATGCAATTTATTTAGTCGGATTTAAAATTCGAGGATGAATTTTGTTTAAAGAGGAGATGATGTAAGAACTCACAAATAAATTATACCTATATGAAAAATTTACTTATAATTTTAGGAACTTTATGGTACAATTAGATGCTAATAAGTTTTACCCAACATATACATAATTATGAAAAATGGTATATTTGTAAATACTTAAAAAATATAAATACAATTATGAAAAATTCATGTCTTATGATGCAATAGATAATTTTTATAGGGTCATAAATGAAATTTTTACGGTTTCTTGATGCGCCCTCAAATCGCTAAAAAGAGATAAATTCGGTGAATAAGTGTTGAATAAGGGTATAAAGTTAATTATAGAAAAATAAAGAACTAAAATATAAAGTACAGGTTATTGGTAAAAGATAAGGATACAAATAAAGATACTAGTATGGTAAAGAATAAGAAAAGTGATAAGATTTCTTAGCCCTTAAGAAACCCCCATGCCACCTCACTAGATATATACCCTAAATCCAAGCAAAGTCTATCCTAAAAGGGACACATGTCCCCATCTTAAAGCTAGCCCATCTCCTATAAATAGGATGGTGGTCCTCCCATTCCATCCCCATCCCCTCCTTCTTGTCTAGTTAAAGGCAAGTACATGGTCCTTTCTCCATAGTTATTTTTTTACCACAAATGTCCTGTTTCCAAATTATATATTTTCCTACAAACTAAGTATATGCTACTAAGTTAACATTTTCTCAAAATGACATAAGAGTCTATATGAACACCCAACCCATGCCTAAACCCCGTTTTATAAGTCTCCGATGTTAAAATCAAACATGCTTACGGATAGTGCCACCTTAGGAGTCTATGCGTCTGAATCATACACGCATCCTTATGAGGCGAACATTAAGTTAAAAGACACATGAAACCCGAGGCAAATGTGTAAAATCTTGGCTATGGTTCACCTGGTCCAAGTGGGACGGGGGGTTCCCCCTGCTGCGCAGTGAAAGCACGAGCATTTGCCTTACCGTTGGCTGCATGTCATGTTAAACCTCCTCATGTTGTGGTTTGGATGCATGTCCGTTAAACAAGTGATAAGATTCATGCTATTCCTATGCCATATATTTATGATCCATGATCTTTTAACCATGCCATACTACGCCATGATCTTTTATGCTTATACTTACGTCACGCCATGATGCTATGCCATGAACTTTATGTTTATACTCACGCCATTCCATGATGCCATGCCATGATCTTGTATGTTTATACTCATGCTTTGCCATAATGCTATGCCATGAGCCATGATCCTTATGTTAGCTGAAGCTTGCTATGTTACATGCTACCATAACATGATTATATGGTATTATCATGTCTCTTTTTATGTTTATATATGGTAAACCATGTAGTGGTATCATGTGCTTACTGAGTCGATAAACTCACCCATGCTATTTAACCCCCCTATCAGGAGAGGACCTCCATAAGGCAGTCGAAGAATCCCTACGGTCTTAGTTAAGTTGAGTAGAGCTTGGTTTTTGTAAGTCCAGTTCCTATGTAAACTTACAAGTTGTACCCCTGGATATAATGTACTACTATGTATTGTATATGACATCAATATAAAGAGTTTTGTGACTCACGATTGATTGCCTGTTTATATACAAGCGAAGTGCTCAACCTTAAGTACAATACATGTTCGGATTGTTCCCGCTGTCAATGGGTCCCTTCGGATCGAAGTACGTTGACATGAGCGAACCGGTCGACAGGGGGTCGTTACAATCTATGGTTTCAGATCCTCAATCTGCGTGGCCATCTTTGTCTGAGTGAGCTCTTGGTGGATGGGAACTGGGCCTTCCTCGATAATTGGGCCGGCCTATGGGCCATCTGGGTTGAGTGAGATTTTCTCCCTTCACTTGTCCCCCACTCCATGGCGCGTAGCTCGCGTCAAGGAGTAGGAGCCTAAAATACCTACTGACGTAAGCTCGAATGGTTGTTTGACCGTCGCCGTGAATAAGAAAGGTTAGGGCGGCGATAACGTTTAGATTTTGAAGAGCCACCGAGCATTGTGCGAGGTTCGGAATATTTCGAAATGATGGGCACACTTTCCTCATGGGAAGTGCCAGTTCGCTTTTCTCCTTACTGACACGCCCGTTCAATGACCTTGGACTCCGTACGTCGCTTCCAATCGGGCTTCTCGCGTCATTTTAGATAATCGTGTTCTCCCGCACAGCCCGTCGCTTCATCATACGGGAGGTGTCTTCCTCGGGAAATGTTGCGTCGCCATTGTCTCAAGACCAGGGGCTACAAGAGGTACGGCAGAGGTCTGCTAAGGGATTTCGACATCGCTGACCATCCTCTATCCTCTGCCCCCCTTGCCGCGTAGCCCTATGTTGTTGGTTAGAGTGGAAGTTTTTGGGAGTTCCTTGCGTCCTTCTCATCGCGATGGTGCACCGAGCTTTGAGGGACATGAGGTACGCTGAGTTGGTGGAAGAAGAGCATCGGGCACTGGAGCCTTGTCAAGTCTTTGGAGAGCTCTTGGCAACTATGCGGGACATCTACCAGGACCCTCCCCCACCTCCCTCTGGAGGTGCTCCTTCATGGTTTATGAGGCCATGTTCGAGGATGGGTTCCATCTTCCACTCCCCCCTTTTGCTATCTAACTGTTGGAGTGGCTTCAGGTTGCCCCAGCTCAGCTGATGCCTAATGCATAGAGGTTGGCGTTCACAGTCGCTGTACTGGCCCGAGACAAGGGGCACCCAGCACCAACAACGAAAATGTTTCTGAACTTGTATAAACCTATAGGGGGACCAAGCTTCTGAATAGGGGATTCATGAACTTCCGGACGCACGACAAGAAGTCCATCTCGCTCGAAAAGTTCTCAAGTGTCAAGTCTTGGAAGAAGACCTTCTTCTGGGTGGTGGAGCAGCTCACAGGGTGGTGACCTTTCTCGGTCACGTTCTGGGATCTTTCTTTTAAGGGCTCTGTCAATGAACAACCCTTGCCGCTGTCGGCCGATGACTAGAACGTGGTGGATGCCGTACTAGGGGGCGAGGCTCTTGATGCTGGCACGTTGGTCAACGAGGAGGCCCTGCAGCAGGTGGGCCTATCTAGAATTGTCATTCCCCACGCAATTGCTTAGAGTTCCTTCTTCAGTTTCTCCTTTCTTTTTCTTCATTGCATCAGATTCTCGGGTATTGAGGGAGGTATTTCTTGCTGGCAGTGGCAGCTCATCTTGGTCGCATGGGCAGCAGAGGGCCTATCGCTGCAAGCATTCCCCTTGGGACAGCCCTCAATCCGGAGCTCCGATAGATGCTACCTGTCGTCGTCGCCTCTCCCTGGTCGGGTGTCCGTGAGTACATCCCCCCAGACATCTTGAGGAGGGAGAAGAAGAAGGCCATTGCAGGCGGCTCTTGGACTGGATTGTCATAGCTTTGCTGGGTACAAGGTGGTTATTCACATGGATCCCAGACCAGGGCAGAGCTAGTGGTTCAAGCGAAAGATACGTCCTTCGGTGGCCGTGGCCACGGCTTTTGCAATGCCCCCTTCTGGGCCCTTAGGAAGGACCAGGGGAAAAAAGCGGGATGTGGGAGACCGAGAGGAGGAGGAGGATGAATTGGTGGCATCTTTTGTTATGACGGCGGCACCAAAGAGGGAGATGAGGAGGAGGCGTCTTCGGCTATGGTAGCCACACTGGGGAAGACGAGTCAGGGGCCTTTGTAGCGGGGGCCGGCGAAAGCGAGGAGGAAAAGAAGATGAAGAGGAGGAGATTGTCCTCTCCCCGCGGCGTTGGCTGAGGAAAGGGCCACACCCTTTGATTGGGCCGCCTGGGGCAGGTAGTGATGGTAGAGACAGTGGTGATGTCTTCACGGTTTCCCCTAATGGGGGCTTAGGCCGACAAGGGTCGGCTCTGGCTCAGCAGGCGGGCTCTACAGCCCCTGATTTAGTAGCAGTAGTCGAAGCATTGGGGGGGTGGACCCAATCCCTTAGGCAGGGTGGCCCTTCGGCTAAGGCCGTCAGACATCCTTTGAACGGGGGTGAAGATGGCCGAGCTAGCAGTGGCAGCGACGTGGGGGTCGTCGTCGCAAGCTCTATTGGGGACAACCCCATCGAAGGTCCCATCTCCCTTGGAGCAAAATGGGAGCGGGTCGAGTCGTAGGATTCTCCTCCCACGAAGCACCATCATCAAGAGGTGCCTCGCCTTCCCTTCGTCATCCCGTCTAAAGGGGTGATACTAGTGGCGTCCTCCATGGAAGCTTCTTCGGCGTGCGAAGGATCGCCAGAGCTCACGGCCGAGGTGCTAAGCGACATTGCCTGGTTGGAGGTAGGGGCGTTCAGACGTCCGATTCTCCTAGGCCTACCCATCAGGGAGGGGCAGAGACGGGTGCCGCGGGAGAGCTAGTAGTGGCAGCAATGGGAGAGCAGGAGCTGCCACAAAGCAGAGGTGTGGGGGAAACATCCCTCGAACGGGCCAATGCCTGGCCAGCTTCGGACGCCGGCCTCCCCTTAGGCAGGCCCCAAGATGTCTAGGACATCAGGGGCAATCTCCAATCCGGCCTGGCGAAGGAGATCCAGGATTGACGTCAGCGGGGGAGGGGGAAACACTCAAGGTGATCCTCTAGCGGGTCGGCGATGGTACCTCAGTTGCTAGTGGCATTGTGTCCCTTGAGGTCCTCAGGTAGCTCCGCTTCCCATTTGACGACTGCGCTCTATGGGCCATGACTTCCACCGGTCTCCTGAGGGATGTGGTGTCTATTGCGCTGCGAGTGGGCCTCTACGCCGCGGTCCTCTCGGACCATTGGCGTTTGGAGTCCAGGCTAGCCTCGTCTGTGTTCACGCTACTTCGTGAGCTGAGCAGAAAGCGTCGGTCAGATGCAACAAAGATGGAGAGGCTTCAGTGAGAGTTGAGGACCTTTGAAGAACGGGCCGCAATGGCGGTGAGGAAACTAGAGCCGTCAGTGTAGAGAGGATGGCCGAGCAAGAGGTGATTCGTCAGGAGGGGGTAGCTGCTTATGAGGCTTCCGAAGAGTTTCGACAAGCCTTAGTAGCCTACGTTGCTGAGGCCAAGAAGCTGATATATGACGATAGTTGGGACGACGGATATCTTGCCGGCTTTTCCAATGTAAAGGCGTGTTTCCATCCGACTGGAGCTTCATCGTCCTCAGGGGTGGACCTGTCTCCTCAATCCCTGAGTGGTTGTCCGGTTGGCCGAACATCTCAAGGCCCTTAGCAGGCTTATTGTATTTTGTATTATTATTATTATTATTATTATTTTAAAAGGAATATAGATGTAGCTATGGCCCAATCTACTGTACTCTCCTATCTTTAGTAATTAAAGGAGGTTCTTTCTGCATCGTGTGTGTTTCATCCCCTCTTCCCCCAAACTAAAATAGGCTAAGTTGTACTTGACAACTTAGTCTTGGCGTATGGTTGGGGTTGGTTTTTAAGTGGGCTTATGTGGTATGAACGACGCATTACAGTGGAGGGGCGACTGGAGCGTCGCCACGTGCGTCTGATCGCTTCCAAGGGTGGAATGCTCCTTCCTTGCAAGATTTGTGATTTTGGTTCTAGCTTTGGGTGGTGAACCCCTTTCCTATGAGACGAGGCTCGGCAGGGGTGTCGTCGAGTTTAGTCCCATCTGAGGGTGGGGAGTCCTTTTCCTGTGAGACGAGGCTCAGCAGGGATGTCGCCCATTGAGTTTAGTCCTATCTAAGGGTAGGGGTCCCTTCCATGCGAGACGAGGTTCGGCAGGGGTGTCGCCGATTGAGTTTAGTCCCATATGAGGGCGGAGAGCCCCTTCCCTGCGAGATGAGGCTCGACAGGGGTGTCGCAGATCGAGTTTAGTCCCATCTGAGTGTGGGGAGCCCCTTCCCTACGAGACGAGGGGGGTATTGTTGATCGAGTTTAGTTCCATCTGAGGATGGGGAACCCCTTCCCTGTGAGACAAGGCTCAGCATGGGTGTCGCCAATCGTGTTTAGTTCCATTTGAGGATGGGAAGCCCCTTCCCTATGAGACGAGGCTTAGCAAGACTATCGCCGATCGAGTTTAGTCCCATATGAGGATGGGGAGTGTTGGGTTTAGTGTCCTCAAAGTCATTCATAAGGCAACTATTATGTTCTGCTTCAGTGGCAAATAGAAATTAATTTATTATGAAGATTGACGATTAACGAATTCCGCATAATGAAGTCCATGAAATTATGAGGGAAATATTACATCACAATGAGATTGTGATAATGAGACTAATACTTACGACCATAATTCCTAAATATTTTCAGTTATAGGATATTAGAGATAGGACATCTAATATCTAGATAGACTGCTGTGTGTTATGCATGCTCATATGGTTAGCTTGACTAATCTCATGGTCATGTGTGTAGGGACACTAAGGTAAATACACACGTCCTCATTGGGGAATGAATTCACTGAACTGATTCCACTTGAATCACTGGATGATAATTTTGCCTGATTGTCAACTAGCTCGATTCAACGTCACAGTAGTGTGGTTGGTCCTTGGACGTGAGACACTAAAGGCATCTTGTCGGTGGACTTCTGGACTTTGACCTTAGCTTATGAATTCCTATCCACGGAGTTCTTAATAGTCAAGGATCGGGTTTAGTGGAAGATCTTTGAAGGTGATTGTGTGTTCAATAAGGGATCATCCGTTCTTAGATAATTAGAGAGAGAATGCTTTAAGAAAGATGCGCAGGAGTTTCTCGCCAAAGCGAACACAATATCAAGAAAGGTGTTTTCTGATATTGTATAGTGGCATATGATCCAAGTGAGTTAATTATCTAGGGTTTGATAGTAGATCATACCCTAAGTTAACTCGAGAACATTATATGGATGAAGGATTATAACCACGTGGTAACTGTGGACGGAAAGATTTCATGAGCGGATTGCTGAATCCCATTACCTTCCAAGATCAAGCAGTGTTATTTGGAACCCAACTTGATCGGAAGTCCAGTCGAATTCACATGAGATGTTAATGTAAGATGCTCGCAGGACGCAGTGGAAGAATAAAAACGATGAGCGACACGATCAAGACGTGATGGTCTTGTCGTTACAACTCAAAATAATAGAGAGAGAGTGATTTTTCATCTTTGCAGGATCGAGAAAAATCTCCCGAAGATTGAAGATGAATGAACATAGATAAAAAATTTCCTTCAATTGCAGACAATCCGTGGGACGGAGTAGCCGCACATGCACACGGCTTCTAGACATAGTGTCCACACGGATATACGCGCAGATGGGATCTCCTTCACGTCGTCGGTGTTGCCTTCCACCACCAGGGAGATTCCAGAGAGGGAGAGAGAGGGGGACGGCTAGAGAGAGACCCAGTGCTTGTTAGGATTTTTTTTCTATGTTCCTCTATTATATATATTTTCTCGAGCTTTATACAAAAGTCCATAATATATATATAAACCTATATAAATCCAGTCTCGCGTAAATCCTTATGTGTGTAATCCTCTAGGCCTGACTATCAACCTGGTTGTAGGCCCATCAACATTAAAATATATTTTTCAAATTAAATTAATTCATTTGTCATCTCATAATAAAATAAATTAAGCATTTCGATTACGAATGGCACCAAGCAACACCTTGTAATCTCAAGAGATGTCGGGGATCATCATCCCACTATCGAAACCTATACATTCATAGATTATTGTACGGAAATAATCCTTTGTCCATAGAACTTAACAGTGATGACATAGTATGGTTAACTGTCAAACTCCTCTATCACTTAAGTGGATCGATCGCTCAATGATATATCGGGGAACTCCATTTCCGATAATCCCATTAATCCTAGCCATGAACTTAAACGAGCATAGACTATTGTGGACGATTCCATCTTGATCACTCAATCACCTTCGTACGACTTCCACTGCTAACGGTCACTTGAATATTCGGACCCGTATACTCTGAATCCTTAATCAAGAGACTGGTAATAGCAGTCCTCGCACAAGGTGTCTTTGGCGTCTCATGTCAAAGGTCCTACCATACTACTGTGTCACAGAATATCCTGGTTGACAGTTAAGACCATCCAATAATTCTGGAGCGGATCAGTTCAGTGGACTCATTCAAGTAATGAGCACTTACATGTTTATCTCAATGTCTCCACACTAGTGGTTAAGATACCAACTACTCTCATCACATAAGCAGACACAACATGTCTCAGTTTGTCCAAATGCTCGATGTCTAGTTCGAGTATTCTATGACTGAGAACAATTTAGGACTTATGTTTATAGAGGGTTAATCCCATTATCACAAACTCCTTGTGATTTAACTCTCGTTGTATAAGTCTTCGGACATCACACGCACACACATACACACACATATATATATATATATATATATCGCGTAACTAGATGCACAATTATATACATATACATACATATATGTATGAGAAATATCATTTATTACTGAATGAAAATTACAGGATGTAAGTCCGTGATTGGCTTAAGGCACCCTAACTCCTTCATTCTCTCACTTGGACTGCCGCCCATCACCTACATGTTTAATCCCCATCTCATGTAAGTGACATTCAAAAACTTCCGGAACTAAAGGTTTTGTTAGTGGGTCTGCAATGTTATCTTCAGATGCAACTCTTTCCATGAGAATATCTTCTCAAGCAATCATCTCTTTGATCAAGTGGTACTTCTGTAGAATATGCTTAAACCTTTGATGAGACCTGAGTTCCCTAGCTTGCGTTATTGTCCCATTGTTGTCACAAAACAAGGGCATTGGATCAGAGATATTGGGCACTATCCCAAGCTTGGTGATGAATTTCTTTATCTAGATCACTTTCTTAGCTACTTATGAGGCCTAGAGTCGACTGTCGTACTCTACTTGGAACACTTCCAACTCACCGCTCCACCATTCAGGGTAAGGATGTATCCTGATGTGGACTTCTTGTCCAATGTTGTAGACCTGGATCAGCCTAGTATTTGTTGGCTATGCTCAAAGCATTCGCCACATCAGGTCAAGTACATAGCGTCACATACATGATAGACCCAATAGCTGAAACATAAGGTACCTCACTCATATACTCTTTCTCCTCAAGTGTGTTAGGTGACATATTCTTGGAGAGATAGATTCATGTCTTATCGGCATGAGAGCCCTTTTGGAATCTTGCATGTTAAACTTTTTAACAATCGTGTCTATGTATATAGGCTGAGATAAGCTAAGCATCCTATTAGATCTATCCCTATAGATCTTTATCCTTACGATATAGGATGCTTCTCCCAAGTCCTTCATAGAGAAGTTAGATGACAACTAAGGTTTCACAAACAACAACATTCCTATATCATTCTCAACGAGTAAAATGTCGTCAACATAAGAAACAAGAACAATCACTGCATTCCCACTGACTTTCTTGTACACACACGATTCGTCTTTATTCTTAATGAAGTCGTAAGATTCGATTGCTTCATCAAATCACATATTCTAGCTGCGAGACTCCTGCTTCAGTCCATAAATAGACTTCTGTAGTTTGTACACCCTTCCTGGAAACTTTGTGGATGTAAAACCTTGAGGTTGTATCATATACAACTCTTCCTCGAGTTTTCCGTTAAGGAAGGCTATCTTCACATCTATTTGTCAAATTTCATAGTCATAGTGTACTCCTATGGCTAGTAGGATTCTGATGGATTTGATCATAGCCACTAGCAAAAAGGTCTCCTCATAATCAATGTCTTGCTTCTGAGTGTAACCTTTTGCAACCAACCATGCCTTGAAGGTCTCTACCTTCCCATTAGAGCCAATATTTTTTTTATAGACCCATTTGCATCTAATGGGTACAATATCCTTTGGTAGATCTACCAAGTTCCAAACTTGGTTGAAATACATTGATTCCATTTCAGAATTCATGGCTTCCTACCATTTCTCAGAATCAACATTGTTTATTGCCACCTCATAAGTTTGAGGGTCCTTACCCTCAATGTTTTGTACCTTTTGCTCATCTTGAAAAATATGTAGCACATATCTATAAGGTTTTCTAGATATCCTATCTGACCTGTGCACAACTGGATCTGATCTCTGTTGAACCAGAGTGTATGATTCCTGAACAGATTCCTAAGGTATCTGAGTGCTGACCTGTGATTCTAGAACTTCTTCTAGGACTACCTTTCTCCAACTATTCCTATCAAGGTTGTACTTGCTCTCCAGGAATTGGGAGCGCTTAGCGATAAACACACTTTGTTCGCTAGGCTGGTAGAAATAATATCCAAAAATCTCTTTTCGATATCTAAGAACTCTACACTTCTCAATCCTAGACTGCAATTTGTCTGGATCATGCCTCTTAACATGTGCAGGGCATCCCCATACTCTGACATGTTTAAAGTCTGATTTCTTCTCTCTCCATATCTGATATGGTGTGGAAGAAACTGATTTAGTCAGAACCTTGTTTAGGAGGTATACAACTGTCTCTAGGGCGTAGCCCTAAAGACACGAGAAGAAAAGTACAGGTATGACGGGGATAATGTCTACGATTGGATTTCTACATATCCGACCAAATCGGTCAACTTTAGTCCACTCAGCCATCTCTCCTAATTTGGAATTGGTATTTTTTCTTTATTCTATTGGGCATTTCTAAAAAATAAATTCATTGTATCATACTCATAAGCAAAAGAAAGCGGTGAACTTTTGGGTCGAGCTGGATTTGAACCAATGTATAAAGCTATGACACAATCAAATCCAAATGAACAAAATGTTGAATTGAATAGTACCAGTTGATTTGTTATGCTTAAAATGACATTAGATGAGTCGATAAAAGTCTAAATAAATAAAATTTCTAGAAGTCTAAGTAGCAAAGTACATCATGGACTGTACCATATCTAATAAGGTACGATTCCTCCTTTCAGCAACTCCATTTAATTGAGGTGTGAAGGGAGGTGTCCATTGTGATAGAATCCCATTATCTTTCAGATATTGGGTGAACTCTATACTCAAGTATTCACCACCTCGATATTAATCGAAGTGCTTTGATACTTTTTTTTTTTTTTCACTTCATTTCTGAATTTCTTAAATTTCTCTATTTCCTCGGATTTTTATTTCATCAAGTACACATATCCAAATCGAGAAAAATCATCAGCGAAGGTAATGAAGTAGGAAAAATCACCCTTAGCCTATGTGGACATGGGTCCACATACATCTGAATGTATGAGTTCTAATAACTCACTTGCTCTCTCTTCATTTCCATTAAAAGGAGCTTTGGCCATCTTACCCGTGAGGCATGACTCACATATGACATATGATTTATAATCAAATGGGTCAAGATATCTATTTTTATACATCCTAGTGAGTGTATTCTATTGATGTGACCTAGCCTATAGTGCCAAAGATATACAACATTCACCCCAACTGTAAACCTTTTGATGGACTTATGAACAAACAAACAACATGAAAAGAGTGCAATCTAAAACATACAAACCATTATATAAATTCCCATATGCAATCTTATTGCCATTCCTAAATAATGAACAACCATTGTTCTTAATAGAAATGCTATATCCTATCTTGTCCAAATAAGAAATAGAAATAATGTTCTTAATAATACTAGAAACATAATAGTAGAAAGTAACTCCAGAAGGTAAACTGAGGTTGATGGATCATACGGCGAGTGTAGCAACTCTTGCACCATTCCCCCTGCGAAGCTCGACCTCTCCTTTGGCAAGCCTCCTATTGCTCTACAGCACCTGTAATTATTACATATATGTGAGGCACAACTAGTGTCTAATACCGAAGATGTAGATATGTAAGAAAGGTTCAGGTCTATCATATAGATGCCTGTAACTTTAGCTTGCTTCATCTTAGCCTTCTCTTCAAGATACTTCTTGCAATTCCTTTTCTAGTGCCCTTCCTCCTCACAGTAGAAGCACTTTCCTTTGTCTTTCTAATCTGGTTGAGGTTTCTTAACAACCTTATTTATCTTTGCCTTCTTGTCTTTTCTTTCCTTAAAGGGCTTCTGAGGCTTTCCTTTCTTGTCAGTCTTACCGACAAGCAAGACTTGATTCTTATCCCTCTTTACAGTGATCTCAGTTGTCTTCAACATGTTTAGGAGTTCCGCCATGGTGGCATTATTCCTGTCCATGTAAAGTTGGAACAAGAATATGGGAGGGATTGCATGATCAAATCAATATGAAAATCACGCACTATCAGAAAATCAACTCCTTCAAGTCTCTCTATCTAGTCAATCATTTTCAAGACATAGGCCTGAACAGGTGATCCTTCTGCCATCTTGGCATGAAAGAGACTACGAGATATCTCATACCTCTTAGTCCTACTATGGTCACTAAACAACTCTTGCAAGTGAACCAGCATAGAGTAGGCGCTCATCTTTTCGTGTTGCCTTTGCAATTCATTGGTCATTGAAGCCAACATGATGCATTGAGCAGTGACATCATCTTCCCTCCATTTCTTGTAAGCCTCCCTCTCAACTCTTGAGAGGTTTTTGGCAAACTCAGGCACTTCCTCTTCGAGGACAGAGGCTATTTTCTCAATGGTGAGGACTATCCTCATGTTCCTCAGTCAATCAGTAAAGTTCGGACCTGTGAGCTTGTTAGCATCTAATATGCTACAGAGCAAGTTCGTTGATGACATGTTTGTGATATGTGAAGATCAAGTATAAATTTTGATAAGCATGCAGATATTCTAAATTTTAATTACATTAAAAATAGATTTTAAAAATTTAATGTAATCTCCTACTAATTTTCGATGAATCACATAACCCTCATTATGTAAAGCGGGAGACTTTGACGATCTCCTAGTGGATAGTGAGACCCTATTAACATAATGTGCATAGTCTTGAGGTAGCTCAACAAACTATACCATTCTTCTTGCCAGTTACAATTCCTTGTAACTCCCGATAGTCTGGCCTCCAAATTATTATGACCTTTTGGTAGTAAAACAAATCATGAATATTTGGCCAAGTTTCAACCATTATAACGTTATGAGCATGGATTAATGATGCACCTCTTGAGGTAGTTCAACAAAGATATATCCGGACCCCACCCCAAGGTAAGGCATATGATGTCATAGACTAAATTCTAATTCTTTTGTCAGGCTAGCCTTGAGGTATCTCAACAAGCAAGACCTAATTAAGAATAAGCCTTTAATCCATTATGATGGAAGGCCACGTGGGTTATATTCTTAACTCACGTTAACTAACTTGAATTTAAAATTGAGGGATTTTTCGAGCTAATATTTTAAGGTCTCATCTGTCATTGTGCTACATACATATGGACTATATTTAGAATATCATATATTATCAAATTATAGTAAATATGTATCTAGTAGCACATCCACACACACACACATATATTGGATGATCATGGACTTCATAATCTAATTGGATACACTAGAGCCAGTTGGTGATCCATTAGAACCTATGGTGAAAATAAATCCAAGCATGGCTAACATCAAATGTTCTTGATGATGAGGCTTCATTTCCCATGAGTCATGCTAGTCTTCAGGTCCTTCTCAATATATCCGCTTCTTAAAATTACATGAATGAAATTAAGGCACACAGGCCTACAAATTTACATTCACATCAAGAAATCTTGATTATTAGGCAGGGGGAGTACAACACTAGGGGAAGATAGAAAGTAAAACCCAAATTTAATAAAGAGAGAGAGAGAGACAAGCAAGTCTTATAAGTACACACATCATTTAAACATGCATTCATTTACCATTCATATATCATCATATGGCACTTGTCCATGATCATCCAACCATGTATAACAATACATCACATGTATATTATGGTGGTAATATAATTAGTTATATCTGAAATAACTCATTATTTCAAAATACTATAACTAAATATGTTAGGTTGTAAAATTATTATTTACTAAACAATTTAGTTAATCACTAATGAACTCTTAAACAATTTTAGAGAAAGTTATTCGTCGTTACAGCATGGGGTATTGCCATAAAGTGCAGTTAATTAATCCTATCAGAATCTCATCCCAACATTTAATTAACTTACACAAAGTTAGTTAAGTTTAATATTTGAAACAGTTTCAATATTTAGCCGTTAACTAACATTTCTATGAAGTTTTAAGAAAAACTATGTTAACATGTGATAAAATAATTTTAAAATTGTAAAATATTTTTTTACAGGGTTGAGAAAAATCTCCTGAAGATTGGAGACGAATGAACGGAGATCAAAAACCTCCTCAAGTCGCAAACGATCCACAGGACGGGGTAGCCGTACATGCGCACGGCCTCCAGACGTAGTATCCACATGGATTTACGCATAGACAGAATCTCCTTCACGTCGTAGGCATCACCTTCCACCACCAGGGAGAGGAGAGGGACAACTAGAGAGGGAGAGAGGGGGCCGGTCAGTGAGAGACTCACGTGCCCATTAGGATTTCTCTATGTTCCTCTGTTATATATATTATCTGGATGTTTACACAAAAGTCTAGAAAATATATATAAACCTCTATAAACCCAGTCTCACATAGATACTTATGTGTGTGACCTTCTAGGCCCGACGATCAACCTAGTTGTAGGCTCATTAACTTTAAAACATCCTTTTAAAATTAAATTAATTCATTTGTCATCTCATGATCAAATGAATTAAGCCTTTCGATCATGAACAACACTAAGCAACACCTCGTGATCCCAGAAGATGTCGGGGATCATCATCCCACTATCGGAATCTGTATATGTACAAATTATTGTACGGAAACAATCCTTCATCCACAGAACTTAACATTGATGATAGAGTATGGTTAACTATCAAACTCCTCTATCACTTATGTGGATCGATCTCTCAATGATATATCGAAGAACTCTTTTTTTGATAATCCTAGTAATCCTGGCTAGGAACTTAAACGAGCATAGACTATTGTGGATTTCCATGTTGACCACTCAATTATCTTCGTGTGACTTCCACTGCTAACAGTCACTGGAATATTCGGACCCGTATACTCTGAATCCTTAATCAAGAGCCAGATAGCAACGGTCCTCACACAAGGTGTCCTTGGCGTCTCAGGTCCAAAGACCTATCATACTAATGCGACACAGAATATCCTGGTTGACAGTTAAGACCATCCATTAATTCTGGAGTAGATTAGTTCAGTGGACTCATTCAACCAATGGGCACCTACATGTTCATCTCAGTATCTCCACATTAGTGGTTTTGAGACCAACCACTCTCATTACATAAGCAGACAACATATATCAGTCTATCTGAATACTCGATGTCTAGTTTGAATATTCTATGACTGAGAATAGTTTAGGACTTATGTTTATAGAGGGTTAATCTCATTATCACAACTCCTTGTGATTTAACTCTCATATATATATATACATATCACACATATCACATAAGTAGATGCACAATTATACACATATATAAACATATATATGAGAAATATCATTTATTGCTGAATAAGAATTATATGAATTAAGTCTATGATTGACTTAGGACACCCTAACTCGTTTAGTTAATTCAGTTAAGTAATTAATTAAATATGTGATATTAATTACCATAAGCCGATAAAATGTTATCGGACTTAACGGCCCGAAAATTGGACTAGTAAATGCGTAGAGGGTTACATGCACAAAGATTCTCCGTCGGTGGTGTTTTAGTAGGTTTTATATTAATTCAGGGACTTTTGTGAAAAGTCACGTCGACTTAATATAAATACACGTCGTGAAAAAACCTTGGGCCAAGCTCCAGGGCTTCTCATGTTGGCCGCCCCCACTCTCTCCCCTTCTCCTCTGGGCGTCCTATTCGAGGTGCTGATTTCTTCTGTCTTTGCGGCACGTGATTCTTGGTGGTTGGAAACCTCTGCCCACTTGCTGTGGGCTCTGTTATGGCAAAGAATCTTCGATGAGTGTGCCAATTCAGATAAGGGAGCGAGGATGAACTGTCGATGAGGGTCGCGTAGACACTGCTGGAGGTCGAACACTTGTGCGACTAGTGGCATTGCCTTGACAGAACTGACATGGACGTAGATCCGAATCCGCATAAGGTAATGTATGATCACCGAGTTTTATTCCTTTTTGTTTGAAATGGATAGGGAACGGGTGCGATTTATTTTTGCTGTTCGTTTTCGCTGCGTTCTTTATCGTCTAGCCTTGGTCCCTACAGTGGTATTAGAGTTAGGTTGCGATTGATTCATTTCTGTAAGGACCGAGACTTTCGGATCCGGTTTTCGGGTCGGGCCCTGTAGTTCTAGCCCTGGTGAGGGGCGGGGGTTCTGAGTTGAATCGCGTCAGGACCCCGAGACGCGTTTTAAACGGCGTCCACCGTGGCAGACGCGTTTCAGGTTCTGCCACGTGGGTGCCACGTGGCTTGACCTCGGGCCGCGAGAGTCCGGCCCTGTCAGGTCGTCTGAACGGCGTCCGTGTGGGTCGACGCCATTTAGACTGAGACTCTGGGTGTGTCAGAGTACGGCCCTGACAAGTTGTCTGAATGGCGTCTGTGAAGGACGACGCGTTTCAGAATCTTGTCAGAGCGGCCGTCACGTCACCTGATTGGCGTCCGTACATGTCGACGCGTTTTTAGCCAGTTTCTGGTTAACCCCTCGAGCCCTCCTTCTTTCCCTCATTTTCTCCTACTCTCCTTCTCTCCTCCTCCTCCGGTGACCGGCGGCGACCCCCTCCTCCTCCCTCTTTTCCTCACACCATTTCGCCTCTCCCTCCACTCCATCCTCTACCTGGCTCCTACCCCTACCACCTCCACTTCCACTGTGGCGTTCTACTCTCCGGACGGCGGCCGACGTCACGGTGGGGCTAGGACGACCTCGGCGGTACCGGCGGCGGCGTGGGGCGAGACAGGCGGACGGCTTGAAGCTCAGAGGCGTTCGAGTGTCCGGTAGGGTGACGGTTCCCACGGCTTTGTGTTTAAACCATGTTTTCTCCCGTTTATGCATGTTGTGGATCCTTGGTTTTGGGGGGTAGAATGAGCATGTTTAGGAGTTCTTTTGATGATATGGGGGATTTGCTATGATTGAGATTTCCTATGGATTGTGTGCCCCTCTTTCTCCTCCGTTTTTGGGTATTTTGGGGCTGTTTGGGTTGAAAAGGGGAGCCCTCGGGCTCATGGCAATTCTGGTTCCTGGGGTTGAAAGACGTCGTGCATGGACGACGCCTTTTCAAAGGGCGTCGGGCCATCACGACGCCTTTTAGACAGGAATCGCCTGACTGAGAGTCTGCCAGTTTGGGATTCTGGGACTAAAAGACGTCATGGGTGGTCGACGCGTTTTGAATAGCGTCGGGTAGCCATGACGCCTTTTAAGGCAGAAATCCCCTGTTTAAAGATTTCGGAAAATCCTGGTTTTCTGTGCTGAATGGCGTCTGAGGATGTCGACGCCTTTTAAACGGCGTCCTCTGGTGTCGACGCCTTTTAAGGCCAGATTCTGAAGACTGATTCATATGAACCTATACATGGAGCTTGAATGGCGTCGACCTCGGTCGACGCGATTCAAGACAGAATTCCACTAATTCATGCCAGTAAAACGTGTTCATACTGCTAGATAGTTGGTTAGCACATGTTTTAATGCACCCGATAGAGATGGATTCCTCATGATCGGATGGTTCTATGTGTGTTATGCGATCGCGGGCTTTTCACGTGACCGGATCGCACTGTGTTGGGTTTTCAGTTACTGTGGACCTGGAGTGACATTGTAGCATTTTATCACCCTGTGCTGGTGGGGGCGTGAGCACAGCGCCGGTGGGGGCGTGGGCGGGGTGACGCCTAGTGAGAGAGGGTCACCTGGTGAACCCCGGGGTCAGCTAGTACCGGTGTCGGAGTGGTACATTAGGAGAGTCACTCATGCTGAGGGAAGGGGTAGTCACCTGAGCCAGTTGGGCCGGAGTAGCGAGCGTGCTATCCGAGGGGCTGCTCCTTGGTCTCAGCGGGTCGAGGTTTTTCTCACCGTTGTTTGTACGGTCGGCGAGTTCTATCGAGACGGCAGTTGTGGGTTTTCTAACGGTTGGTTTAAAATGTGCATGATTATTATATTTCGACTGCATGTGTTCTCACGTAGAGAATTAGATATTGTACCTGCCACTACACTTGTTACTCTACTGTTAGCTGTACTTTACACTTGTGGGTGTGTGCGTGGGCAGTGGGGATCGAAGGATCCCTACTGAGTCTTGTCTTGAGACTCACCCCTGCGGTTTTCAGGTGAGGACTCCCAGCAGACTTAGAGCAGCGTGTGCGGCCGGGTGGTGTGCCTTCAGCGGTTGTTCCGGGGTATGCCCCGATGTAGTTGTTATTTATCTTTGGCCTGTATGTTTAATTATTTCCTTCTGTTGGAGAATGTAATTATTTGCTGTATCGAGTCGCATTGTAATAATTTTAATTCCTGCACTTTTATTTCAAGTCAATGCGATGTGAATGTTTAGCTTAGTTTATTATTTATTTCCCAGACTTACTAGATCCTGGTTTGGTCCCAAATTAATGATTCGGTACCCATTTAGTAATCGGATCCCCGATTATAGGGTGGCGGGTCGTTACAGTTGGTATCAGAGCATACGGTCTGGCAAATAAATAAATAACTAGGTTAAATGTTGGAAATTCGGCAAATAAATACATTATCCCGTACAGGCACGGCAGTAGCATAAGTTTTAGGACTCTAATTAGAACTTTTGATTTTGTAATTGTAGGCGAGTAGATGGCTCCCAGGAAGAGGATGCCAGTTATTCGAGAGCGGGGAGATGTCCCCAGTGGGTCCGAGGCAGGGAGGCCGAGTGTTGAGCAGTTTATGGAGGCCATGATGGATACTATGGCTCGATATCAGACTCGAGATCCTAGCGAGGGTTCTAGTACTTGGGGAGGGACCACAGCTACACTTGAGAGGTTCTTGAAGCTGAGGCCACCTCACTTCACCGGTCGTCCCGACCCTGACGAGGCCATTCATTGGCTTAGAGAGATTGAGAAGATTTTTGATACTATGGATTGTGCAGCAGTAGAGAGGACCCCACTGGCTACCTTCATGCTGAAGGATAGCGCCTATGACTGGTGGACCACACTGAAGAGTTTGTCTTATGGGGACAGGAGTCTTAGGGAAATTTCTTGGGAGACCTTTGTCAAGGAGTTCAATGCACAATATTTCCCTAGACATGTCCAGCGAGCCAAAGAGGGGGAATTTATGGATCTGACGCAGGGGAGTATGACGGTACTTGAGTACGAGGCGAAGTTTGTTTCGCTGGGACGATTCGTGCCTTTTATATCTGGGGACGAGGTGCGTCGCACGGAGAGGTTTGTGGATGGGCTTAGGGTCAGTTTGAGGGACTTAGTGGCGTCCCATTGTTGTACAGACCTGGCGTCAGCAGTTAGGCGTGCAGCAGCTGTAGAGGCTCAGCAGAACCAGTCGGCCCGGGTTAGAGGGCAGACTGTTCAGGGGCCAGTGCGAGGCAGGGGTAAGGCTACGGCACCGGCTCCTTCTGTCGGATCGGGATCGTCTTCTCTCGGCTCCCGATTCAGGAGATTCTTCAGGGGTGGTGGCAGCAGTAGTGGCAGCAGCGGCAGCAGCAGGCCCAGGCAGGGTCAGCAGAGTCAGACTGTGTCCAGTGCACAGCAGGAGCCAGCTCAGAGGCTCCCGGCAGTTTGTCAACAGTGTGGTGGTGCCCATGGCGGGGCTCAGTGTCCCACTCTTCCCAGGAGATGTTTTACTTGCGGCCAACAGGGCCATCTGGCGAGGCAGTGCCCGCAGGGGCATAGTCAGGGGCAGGGTCATGGCGATCAGAAGAAGCCGAGGACTCAGGGGAGAGTGCTGGCTATCACCAGGAGGGAGGCTCGCGCGTCCAACTTGGTGGAAGGTACACTCTCTGTCCTTGGGAACTCTGCGCATGTGTTGATCGATTCAGGTGCTTCGCATTCTTTTATTTCCGAGCAGTTCCTAGACATTCTTTCTGCACCCGTTGTTGAGTTGTCTGATGGTCTGATGGTTGAGGTTCCTTCTGGAGACTTCATGATATCTTATAATTGTTTGAGGGATGTTCCCTTGACCATTGAGGGTCATGTGCTACCTGCCCAGTTGGTCGTACTTGCTATTCGTGATTTCGATATCATCCTGGGTATGGATTGGTTGGAAGCCTTTTATGCGGAGGTGGACTGTCACAGGAAGAGGGTGCGCTTCTCTATTCCGGACATCCCGACCTTCTTCTTCCAAGGTATTAGGCTTTCTTCTCGAGGTATTCTCATTTCTGCCTTTAAGGCACGGAGGTTGCTTGCTGGTGGCTGCGAGGCTTTCTTAGCCTCTGTAGTTGTTTCTGATGTTCGTGCTAGTCCCAGTCCTTAGGAGGTGCCGGTTGTTTGTGAGTTCGTAGATGTTTTTCCTGAGGAGCTGCCTGGCCTTCCTCCTCAGCGAGAGGTCGAGTTTACCATCGAGCTTGCACCAGGTACGGCGCCCTTGTCTAAGGCCCCGTATCGGATGGCGCCAGCCGAACTCGCTGAGTTGAAGGCGCAATTGCAGGAGTTGTTGGATAAGGGTTTCATTCGTCCCAGTACGTCTCCTTGGGGTGCTCAAGTTCTGTTTGTCAGAAAGAAGGATGGTTCTTTGAGATTGTGCATCGATTATAGGCAGCTGAACCAGGTAACGATAAAGAATAAGTACCCGCTTCCTAGGATCGATGACTTGATGGATCAGTTGCAGACAGCGAGGGTGTTTTCCAAGATCGATCTGAGATCTGGGTATTATCAGATGAGAATCAGGGATGTGGATGTTAGTAAGACGGCTTTCAGGACTCGGTATGGGCATTATGACTTTTTGGTTATGCCCTTCGGCTTAACCAATGCTCCGGCGGCCTTTATGGATCTGATGAACCGAGTCTTCAGGACCTACCTGGACCAGTTTGTGGTTGTGTTTGTTGATGACATTCTGATCTATTCTTCTTCTGAGGAAGAGCACGCTGCTCATCTTCGGGCAGTGTTGCAGGTTCTGAGAGAACACCAACTTTACGCCAAGTTCAGCAAATGTGAATTTTGGCTGAACGAGGTGCACTTCCTTGGGCACGTTATTTCTGGTGAAGGCATCGCAGTGGATCCAGCCAAGATAGAGGCAGTGATGGACTGGAGCAGGCCGACTTCAGTGACTGAGATCAGGAGTTTTCTGGGGCTTGCCGGTTATTACAGGCGGTTTGTTCAGGGATTCTCTTCGATAGCGGCCCCCTTGTCGAGGTTGACTCGAAAGGGAGTTCGTTTCGTATGGACTGAGGATTGTGAACAAAGTTTTATTGAGCTAAAAACTCGTCTCACGTCAGCCCCAGTGTTGGTGCTTCCATCTGGGTCAGGTGGATTTGTGGTTTACTCAGATGCATCCCGTCGAGGTTTGGGAGTAGTCCTTATGCAGCATGGCAGGGTAGTTGCTTATGCTTCTCGGCAGCTGAAGAGGCATGAAGAGAACTATCCTACTCATGATTTGGAGCTTGCAACTGTGGTGTTTGCACTGAAGATCTGGAGGCATTACTTATACGGAGAAAAATTTCAGGTTTTTACATATCACAAGAGCTTGAAATATGTGTTCACTCAAAGAGACCTGAATCTGAGGCAGCGCAGGTGGATGGAGTTTATTAAGGATTATGACTTTGACCTTTCTTATCATCCGGGCAAGGCGAATGTAGTGGCAGACGCTTTGAGTCGGAAGACGGTCATGTCATACCTCATGATTCGGGAGTGGAAATTGTTCGAGCAGGTGGTGGAATCCTCCTTTAGGGTTCCACGTGAAGAGGATAGAGCAGTGCTTGTCAGCCTGACTGTGAGACCGGCTGTGTACCATGCTGTGATTGAGGCTCAGAGGGCAGATACTGAGTTACCGCAGATTCTCCAGAGGCCTGAGGTTGAGTTGTGGGATGATGGTACCGTCATATTCAGAGGCAGACTCTATGTCCCGACTGAGGAAGACGTGCGTAGATGCGTTCTTGATGAAGCGCACCGTTCGAGGTATGCTGTGCATCCCGGGACAACAAAGATGTATCACTGTTTGAGGAGGCACTTCTGGTGGCCCGGTATGAAAAGAGATGTGGCTGAGTATGTGGCTAGATGCATGACATGCCAGCAGGTTAAAGCCGAGCATCAGAGACCAGGAGGGTTGCTGCAGCCCTTACCGATTCCTGAGTGGAAATGGGAGCATGTGACGATGGACTTTGTAATGGGTTTACCTGCATCCCCTAGCAGGAGAGACGCTATCTGGGTCATCGTTGATCGGCTGACCAAGTCGGCACACTTCCTAGCCATTAGGAAGGACTGGTCGGTCGGCAAGCTGGCTAAGTTGTATATGGACCGGATTATCTCTCTGCACGGGATACCCTTGTCCATTGTATCGGATCGAGATCCGAGGTTTACTTCCAAATTCTGGAAGAGCTTTCAGCAGGCGCTGGGCACTCAGTTGGCTTTCAGCTCGGCCTACCATCCAGAGACTGACGGGCAGTCGGAGAGGACTATTCAGACCTTGGAGGATATGCTCAGGGCGTGTTGCCTAGACTAGGGAGGTTCGTGGGAACAACACTTGTCCACCGTGGAGTTTGCCTACAACAACAGCTATCATTCTAGCATCGGCATGGCGCCTTATGAGGCTTTGTATGGGCGGCCGTGTCGATCTCCGGTGTGTTGGGCCGAGATCGGTGAGAGGCAGATAGCAGGACCTGAGTTTGTGCAGCAGTGTGTTGAGATTGCCAGGACGGTTCGGCAGAGGTTGACCGCAGCTCAGAACAGACAGAAGAGTTATGCTGACATCCGACGGAGACCACTTGAATTTGAGGTTGGGGACCACGTGTTTCTCCGAGTCTCACCCTCCAAGGGTGTGATGAGATTCGGAAAGCGAGGCAAGTTGAGTCCACGATATATTGGACCTTTTCCCATTCTTGCTCGAATTGGGGAGACCGCGTATCAGCTGGCCTTGCCGCCCAGTCTTGCAGGAGTGCACGATGTGTTCCATGTATCCTTGTTGAGGAAGTACGTTCAAGATCCGTCCCATGTGTTGGATTTTTCAGAGTTGGAGGTCGCTGAGGATTTGTCATTTCCAGAGTATCCTGTTCGTATTGAGGATCACAGAGATCAGGTCTTACGGAACAAGGTCGTACCGTTGGTCAAGGTGATTTGGCAGTACCGCTCCGGAGGTGAGGCAACCTGGGAGCGGGAGGATGAGATGCGGGAGCAATTTCCTTATCTCTTTTCGTAAGTTTCCTTGTGAACTTGTATCCCTGTTTTGACCCTGTTAATTCTTGCAGTCAATTTCGAGGGCGAAATTTCTTTTAAGGGGGGGAGAATGTAAGGACCGAGACTTTCGGATCCGGTTTTCGGGTCGGGCCCTGTAGTTCTAGCCCTGGTGAGGGGCGGGGGTTCTGAGTCGAATCGCGTCAGGACCCCGAGACGCGTTTTAAACGGCGTCCACCGTGGCAGACGCGTTTCAGGTTCTGCCACGTGGGTGCCACGTGGCCTGACCTCGGGCCGCGAGAGTCCGGCCCTGTCAGGTCGTCTGAACGGCGTCCGTGTGGGTCGACGCCTTTTAGACTGAGACTCTGGGTGTGTCAGAGTACGGTCCTGACAAGTTGTCTGAATGGCGTCTGTGAAGGACGACGCGTTTCAGAATCTTGTCAGAGCGGCCGTCACGTCACCTGATAGGCGTCCGTGCATGTCGACGCGTTTTTAGCTAGTTTCTGGTTAACCCCGCGAGCCCTCCTTCTTTCCCTCATTTTCTCCTACTCTCCTTCTCTCCTCCTCCTCCGGTGACCGGCGGCGACCCCCTCCTCCTCCCTCTTTTCCTCACACCATTTCGCCTCTCCCTCCACTCCATCCTATACCTGGCTCCTACCCCTACCACCTCCACTTTCACTGCGGCGTTCTACTCTCCGGACGGCGGCCGACGTCACGGTGGGGCTAGGACGACCTCGGCGGTACCGGCGGCGGCGTGGGGCGAGACAGGCGGACGGCTTGAAGCTCGGAGGCGTTCGAGTGTCCGGTAGGGTGACGGTTCCCACGGCTTTGTGTTTAAACCATGTTTTCCCCCGTTTATGCATGTTGTGGATCCTTGGTTTTGGGGGGTAGAATGAGCATGTTTAGGAGTTCTTTTGATGATATGGGGGATTTGCTATGATTGAGATTTCCTATGGATTGTGTGCCCCTCTTTCTCCTCCATTTTTGGGTATTTTGGGGCTGTTTGGATTGAAAAGGGGAGCCCTCGGGCTCATGGCAACTCTGGTTCCTGGGGTTGAAAGACGTCGTGCATGGACGACGCCTTTTCAAAGGGCGTCGGGCCATCACGACGCCTTTTAGACAGGAATCGCCTGACTGAGAGTCTGCCAGTTTGGGATTCTGGGACTAAAAGACGTCATGGGTGGTCGACGCGTTTTGAATAGCGTCGGGTAGCCATGACGCCTTTTAAGGCAGAAATCCCCTGTTTAAAGATTTCGAAAAATCCTGGTTTTCTGTGCTGAATGGCGTCTGAGGATGTCGACGCCTTTTAAACGGCGTCCTCTGGTGTCGACGCCTTTTAAGGCCAGATTCTGAAGACTGATTCATATGAACCTATACATGGAGCTTGAATGGCGTCGACCTCGGTCGACGCGATTCAAGACAGAATTCCACTAATTCATGCCAGTAAAACGTGTTCATACTGCTAGATAGTTGGTTAGCACATGTTTTAATGCACCCGATAGAGATGGATTTCTCATGATCCGATGGTTCTATGTGTGTTATGCGATCGCGGGCTTTTCACGTGACCGGATCGCACTGTGTTGGGTTTTCAGTTACTGTGGACCTGGAGTGACATTGTAGCATTTTATCACCCTGTGTTGGTGGGGGCGTGAGCACAGCGTCGGTGGGGGCGTGGGCGGGGTGACGCCTAGTGAGAGAGGGTCACCTGGTGAACTCCGGGGTCAGCTAGTACCGGTGTCGGAGTGGTACATTCGGAGAGTCACTCATGCTGAGGGAAGGGGTAGTCACCTGAGCCAGTTGGGCCGGAGTAGCGAGCGTGCTATCCGAGGGGCTGCTCCTTGGTCTCAGCGGGTCGAGGTTTTTCTCACCGTTGTTTGTACGGTCGGCGAGTTCTATCGAGACGGCAGTTGTGGGTTTTCTAACGGTTGGTTTAAAATGTGCATGATTATTATATTTCGACTGCATGTGTTCTCACGTAGAGAATTAGATATTGTACCTGCCACTACACTTGTTACTCTACTGTTAGCTGTACTTTACACTTGTGGGTGTGTGCGTGGG
Organism: Zantedeschia hybrid cultivar; assembly: GCA_030544215.1. Taxonomy (NCBI): domain Eukaryota; kingdom Viridiplantae; phylum Streptophyta; class Magnoliopsida; order Alismatales; family Araceae; genus Zantedeschia; species Zantedeschia hybrid cultivar. The sequence continues at coordinate 53,532,545 of JARZZO010000009.1, forward strand.
CAGTGGGGATCGAAGGATCCCTACTGAGTCTTGTCTTGAGACTCACCCCTGCGGTTTTCAGGTGAGGACTCCCAGCAGACTTAGAGCAGCGTGTGCGGCCGGGTGGTGTGCCTTCAGCGGTTGTTCCGGGGTATGCCCCGATGTAGTTGTTATTTATCTTTGGCCTGTATGTTTAATTATTTCCTTCTGTTGGAGAATGTAATTATTTGCTGTATCGAGTCGCATTGTAATAATTTTAATTCCTGCACTTTTATTTCAAGTCAATGCGATGTGAATGTTTAGCTTAGTTTATTATTTATTTCCCAGACTTACTAGATCCTGGTTTGGTCCCAAATTAATGATTCGGTACCCATTTAGTAATCGGATCCCCGATTATAGGGTGGCGGGTCGTTACAATTTCAGTGTTCTAAAATTCGTTTCTCGGTAGATTCCATGCAAGAAAAATCGATCTTTGATCTTGTTGTTGATTCATATGATGAATCACCTTTGATTATGCATTCATGTTGATGAATTGTTTTTGGAAATCAAAGGGGGATGCCAAGAATGGTTCAAAATAGTTTCATTTTTTTTTTGTTGATGTTCTTCGAGTAGATGGACCTATGTGAAGGGGTTACCGGCGAGTTTGGTGTCACTAGTGGTTCTACCGGGCAACGTCAGACACCTCCTAGACCCCGCAAGGGCGGATAGGGCCGGCGGCGCCGGCCACCTCCCCTCTTTTCCCCTCTCTTCATGTGATGAAGGGAGGAGAGAGATAGAGGGGATATCAGCACCCTGGCCACCGCCGGTGTGATCAGCGGCGATAGGCATGCCGGCCGATCGACGCTGCCCCACCAGAATAGGGTGCAGGCGTTGGTAGCATCAGTGCCCCACTCCCCGCCGCCTTCTGTAAAATAGGGGGCTCAGGGGGGAGGACCCTTGGGCGCCGGCTAGGGTTTTCCCTAGCCGCCTTTCGAGGTGGTTGCTGGGCTAGGGCCTGGCCTTGGCCGAGCCGGCCCAGGTAGCCCCCTAAGGGGCGGGCTTGGGCTTGGGCCAAGTGGCCTGGGTACACCTAGCCAAGCTGAGCCATGCCCAGCCACCCAGTCCGAGTTGGCCCTTGCCCCTTTAACACCCCCCCCCCCTTCTCTTGGCCCATTAACCCCCTTAGGCCATTAAAATTGAATTTAAATTTAAAATTTTATTTTAAAGTTAAAAGTTTATTTAAATCCTATTTGATTAGACATAATATTAAGATGATGATCTTTAAATTATATTAACAAATGTTGTTTATTATTTGACATTGGTCTAGGTGTTAGATTAATGTCCTTAATTATTTCAAAATAGTTTTGAAATAAATTTTTTTTAACAAGAGTTGTTAAAGAAATTATTTTGTCTCAAGGATTTCTTAAATAAAGGTTGTTAAGAAATGACCTTTAAGTTGTCTTAACATGAGTTGTTAAGATAATCATGATCTTTAATTAATTTATTAACAAAGGTTATTAAAAGATTATTTAATATAAAGAATTCTTTGTCAATAGTTGTTAAGAGATTTAATAATAATCTAATAGTTAGATTAAATTCAATTTTGTGTTGATCTTAATTATGCACTATTTCAGTTAATAAGAGTTGTTAGTGAATTTTAAGTAAATATAAATGTTAGATTTATTATATTTAGAATAGTTCTAAGATTGTGCATAATTTTAATTAACTAGAACTGTTAAGATATTAAATTACCTTGGGAACCTCTTAACAAGAGTTGTTAAGAGAGAAGTAATTAATAATGTTAGATTAATTTATTGTTGTTTGGAGGTTGCTTAACAAGTGTTGTTAAGGCAATAATTTTTTTATTTAAGTTTTAGATTAATTTATTTAGAATTGTTCTAAATTTGAATAGAATCTTTCTAGAAATTAATTTTAGTCTTTGTGAGCACATGTTGATGTGTTGATTAATGCTTTAAATTAGATTTAAGTGCATGCTTAGAAAATGAGATTTACGAAAATCAAATATCCAATTTTTGATTGGTACCCTGATTTTGAGAAAACCAAAATTATCTATTTTCAAAATGTACTCAATCGTGTGTGAATGGTTAAAATTTTTAATTGTCATAGACATGTACGTAGTTAGTTTTATATCATGTGATGATGTGTGGTGAATGTGGATAATTTATGGAATGGTTTAATTTAATTAAGTATTAATTAATGCAATCTACATGCCTCCCTTTCTCTCATTCCAATGTACTTCTACCTCCCTCCATAAATGTACTCCGCCATAAGGCCGTCTTTTACAATTATGTAAATTTGATAATTGTATCATTTTTGTAAAGTGATTGATCGCACTGGCCGAGGAGGAGAAATGACGATCTACAAGTGCAACTAGGAAGGTGTCAGGAGATGAGATCACCAGAGCCAATGTATTTGTATTTGATTAACATAATTGTTATATTAGTTGTGGTGATCAACTCTATGGCTCCAATTAATCACCGTGCTATCCATGACCACATAATTGACATGTATGTTGATGCATATATTTATTTATTTGATTATGAATCAAATTATATTACCTAAGTTTAGTTAAATATACGTGATATATTTATGTCCTATCACCTAAGATGAGACTAAGATAAAATTTATAAAATTCCTCGTTTTTAAAGTTGAAGCCGTAGTGCGAGTTATGGAGAATGCACTACGTGACCCTCCATCATTATAGTTTTAGATGCTTAGATCTGGATTGTGTTGATTTGTTGTGCTATCCACAAAGTCTATCCTCTATTTCTAGGACTAGAACTATGGCATGTTGATGTCTGACCACGGAGTAGAGGACGGTGTTACTAGTAGCATCCGAATATATTGTTGTAATGTAATGATGGTAATGCTTAAACCATAAGCTAGTGGTTTATTGTGCTATCCACAAGACTACTAAATTTATATGGGCCAAATGATGATCAACTATTGCAAGAAGTTGTAAGTGCTAAGAGTTGGTTGCTCTTTGATCATACATAGTGTAGCTTATTGTGCTATTCACAAGATCACTCCATTAGTTAGTGAGATTCTGATCCTTGCCATGAGACCATCGATGTCTCCCATTCTGTATATTTGAGGGTTATATAGTCCGCTAAAAAATAGTGAAAGTTAATTCAAGATAAAAGACTATATCTAAATTAATAAGAGTTATGTGCTTAATTTCTTTATAATCTCCTGAAAGTAATTTATGTCATCAAATAATATGATATATGGCATATAGATGCCATGAGATTGGCATACTCCACTTATGCAGGTTGGCTGAGTGAGTCTAAAGAATGTCTTCATATTCAATAAATGAAGAATGTCTTCAGATCCAGAAATACCTCGTCCTTAATATGTAGCATCCACATGACCTTACTGACAGTAAGGAGAAATCTTGTGACATCGTACCTAGTGAGACTAGGAGAAAGAGATACTCAAGGGTATGTCTTTGAGAAAGGCAAGGAGAATAAGCCTTAAATGGCTCAAACTGTTGCTAAAAAGGATAAAGTCTAGCCAGCTGAAATAGAGGAGTGCTTCCAGTACCACGTGCAAGGACATTAAAAAGGCAAACAGTGAGAATATGAAACTTGGTGAATTTTCGAGTATTCTTAACTTTTGCTTGTCCATTATAGAATCCACGTCTTAGTATGAGATACTAGATCGTGCTCCTTATATCTGTAGAGATATGCAGATTTAGACAAGTAAAAGAAAATTATGAGTTGTAGAGGTTGATCTGAAGATTTTGATCAGCGCAAAGTTGCAGCTGATGCTATATGGACAACGAATCTCAAGATGCTTTTAGCGAACTTAGTAGGATTTAATAATTATTATTTTATTTCATCTGTCATTAAGATCTCAATCTTAAATTATGTAGAGGTAGAGATGGATATCTATTGACTGAGCATGGACAAATGTTGTTCCATTTATTTATGAAATAAATTGATGGATTTTTGTAAAACTAGTCAATAGATTATTGATGTGACATCTTATGTGATGAATATTCACAAATCTCCTGAAGGAAAAGACAAAATATGAATCTAGATCATTTATGACACTGTAGGCTGGGTCATAAAACTTAGGACATATTGAATGTAAGGACTGAGGTTTCAGGTTCAGTATTCGGGTCGGGTTCGGGCCGGATCCCCTGGTTTGGACCCTGTGGGGTCTTGAGAATTCTGACTGAATGACGTCGGCACTGATCGACGCCTTTCAAAAGGCGTCTGTCTATGTGGACGCCATTTAAGTCTGTCGCTGTTGTGCCACGTGTACGCCACGTGGGCGGGTTTCGGGCCGCGAGAGTACGGCCCCTGTCTCGTCGTCTGAACGGCGTCCACGATGGACGACGCGATTTAGACTGCTACCCCTGCGATATCAGTGTACGGCGCCGGAGCGTTGTCAGTGCGGCCTGTCCTGTCGTCTGAACGGCGTCCGTGGTGAGCGACGCGTTTCAGACCGCTGTCAGTACGGCCCGTCCTGTCAGATGATTGGCGTCTGTCTCGATCGACGCGTTTTAGCCAGATTCAGATTGACCCCGCGAGCCTCCCCTTCTTTCCCTCATTCTTCGCCTCCACCCTCTCTCTCTTCGCCCGCTCCGCCCTCCTTTCCCCTTTCTCTTCCTCTTCTTCCTCCTCCATCACTCCAACACCTCCCTACCTCTCACCTCTACCTCCACCACTTCCTTCGCGACGTTCCATTCTCCGGACGGCGGCCGACGTCCCGGCGGAGTGGCGGCGTCCTCGAGGGTACCGGCGGCGGTCTGCGGTGCGGCGGGTCGGCGGCACGGAGCTTGGAGGAGTTCAAGAACCAGTAGGGGGATGAACCTTGCATGGACTGTGAATGTATTGCTCGTGATTTCCTTGGCGTGGCATGATATGTTTTGGGCTAGACTGAGCATGTTTAGGGGGTTTTCTTGTGGGAATGGCCGTGTTAGGGATTGTGGAATTGTAGCATGCTTGTGGTAGTTGATTTCCCTTTCCTCCCCCTTCTGTTTTGGGCATTTTTGGGGTGTTTGGGGTTAAGGGAGAAACCCTCGGATCGAACCAGGGAACCAGGTTTCTGGCGCTAAACGGCGTCGTGCCTGGTCGACGCCTTTTATAAGGACGTCAGGGCAGTACGACGCCTTTTAAGGCAGAAACCTCCCTGTTCGAGTTTTCGTTGTACGGGGTTCTGGCACTAAAAGACGTCATGTATGGACGACGCCTTTTAGAAGGACGTTAGACCATCATGACGTCTTTTAGGCAGGAAATCACCCCGACTGAGGGTTCTGCAAACCTGGAATTCTGGTGTGAATGGCGTCTGTGGGCTCTGACGCGTTTTAAAGGGCGGCTTCCCAGGTCGACGTGTTTTAAGGAATTAATATGGTTTAAATGAACCTGTTTGAGGGGCTTGAATGGCGTCGACCTCGGTCGACACGATTCAAGACAGAACTGCTTTAACTCCTGTTATTAACACATGTTTCACGGTTGGATGGTTCGAATGCATGCTTTAAGCTGTACGCTGAGACGGAGGTTTACTGTGCGAATGGAATCATGTTATGTGTGTGTATGTGCTTATGCGAATATGGAATCGGAATAACTGTGGTTTACGTTTGTCACCTTGGGCCGATGGGGACAGGGCCATGGTGTCTGTGAGGCATTGTTGCCGTACCGGTGGGGGAGTGGTACATGTTGTGTTTTACCTTTGGCTGAGGGAAGCAGAACCACCTTGAGCCCGTCGGGCCGGAGTAGCCGGTGTGCTATCCGAGGGGTTGCTGTTTGGTCTCAGCGGGTCGGGGTTTCCCTATTTGTCGTGGCAGCTTCCGGCGCATTTCTTGCTGTGGAGCTGGTTGTGGTACTGTTGGAGTTGTTTTACCCCTGTAGCCACTGGGCCTGATGTGACCTTTGATCAAGGTTACGAGTGGTACCCTTCGTCCTTTGGCCTGACGCAGCCCGGGAGGTTAGGGTTGTGGGTAGTTCCTGTAGCTTCGGCTTGACGGGGGTTCGCCAGTCCCCAGGACCCTCCTGAAGCGCCGAGGCCTGGCGTGGAGGAAATCCGGTCGGTAGGACAGTAGTCTAGACTGCTTGTGTGCATACGTAGCTGGGCAGTGGTGGTTCACTGGTCCCAGTTAGTCCTAGTTTGACTCACTGCCTCACCCTACAGTGCCCCGGAACACTGTAGGGGCGGACAGGCGTGAGTAGTGGTGGTAGTGTTGTGAGGCGACGTTTGTTGACAGTCGACAGTGTGGTTTGGTCGTTTCGTGGACCTTGGTTGTGAGACGTGACTTTGTGTTGGGTTCTTCGGGTTACTTAGAACTGTTCCTGCTACACTGCTTATGCGTACGTTTCATATCAGGTTTGGGCACCATGTTTACTGCTTTATTTAATTGCCATATATCCGTATTGTTGCACTTGTGGGTGTGTGAGTGGGAGGCAGGGGATCGGATGATCCCTACTGAGCCCAATTCTGGTGTGGCTCACTCCCTGCGGTTTCAGGTGTGGACCTCGTGGCGTGTGGCGGCGTGTGGTGTCTTCTCGGTGTGCGGGCCAGCAGCTGTCTCAGTTCCGGGGTATGCCCCGATGTTGTTGTACTTTACTTCTGCCTATACTTATTTAATTTGTTGGACCATGTAATTATTGTTGGACTGTATACGGACATTGTTATCTTCCTTCCTGCGCACTTGTTATATCTTTGTAGTCCATGTGATTGTTATATTTAGCCTTGTTTAGCGCTTACTCCTCCAGATGTGTTGTGTGAGATCCGGGTGTGAACCCGCAGTTAATGGGCTGACATCCATTTAGTGATCGGGTCTCCGGTCATAGGATGGCGGGTCGTTACATTGAAGTTCATAAATGCTGATGTATATAGTCCAGTATCCTCTCAGAGCCGTATAATGTTACTACTATTTTTGTTCTTTCGCAATGATGATTTCTCTAAAGATTCGGCTATGTGTACTTGTTGAAATACAAGTCGAAAGTATTTGAGAAAATTAAGAGATTTATGAATAAATTGGAGTGACACATTGGAAAGAGTATTAAAACTCTTCAATTTGATTGGGGAGATGAATACTTAAGAAATTCACACAACTCTTGAAAGATAATGGGCTCTCAATTGACCTCTGTGAATACACCTTATTTGATATAGTGCGACCTATGATAAGTTTGCATGTTTCTCCTATTTCCTTGATGGTTTAAGTATTGGCATTAGATGTATATACTTTTGATAAGGTTCCAAATAGATCAGTGCATATTACTCTATATGGGATATGGAGAGGAAAGTGGCCAGACTTTAAATGTGTTAAAGTCAGGCGATGTCCAACACATGTGATGAGGCTTTTAGTATATTTGACTTCAGGAATGGCAAGAAACTCTGACATCCAGACCATCCATGCCGATCAAGTTTAGAACTTGATAGACTTGAGGGTAATGTACCCATTAGCTGCAAGTAGATCTTCAAATGGAAGACAGGTGATGATGGACTGTTTGATACTCGTATTGCAAGACATAGCATATCCTGATCATTGGGAATGACAAAGAAATGTTACCAACAGTAAGAGCATGATTATCCATAATTTCTCTACAAAGGATTTATGTGAAGTATCCTACATATTGTGAATATGTATCTATGGAGATAGATTGCTAAAGATACTTGATTTAACCTAATTTAAGTACATCGACTGAAATGTTAAAAAAATGTGACATGACAAATTTCAAAGGAGATCTCATATTGATGAGATGAGGAATTAAATTTCTTTAAGGAAATATTTCTTATAGAGAGATTGCATGTACTATGTTTGATACAATGTGTACAATAAGCATCAGGTAGATTTAAGAGAACTTTATAAAAAGGTGGTAAAATACATCCTTATGTATTTGAGAAAAACTAAGGATGTGCTCCTAGCACCTGGAGGAATTAATTTAAAGCTGCAAGCTTGCACTGACTCAAGCTTCCAATGAGTAATGGATAATAGAAAATTGATATCAGATTATGACTTGAAGACAAAGACAAGTACATAGTTACTGAGATTGTGTGGATGAAGAAGTTCATCCTTGAATTAGGGGTAGTTCCATACACTTATGATCTCGTCTCATTATTGTGAGACAATAGTGGGAGTAACTGATTAAGTGAAAGAGTCGCGGTCTTATCAGAAGTTGGAGAACATTTTGAGACACTTTCACCTGATCAGAAAGATAAGTTACATAGGATATATAGAGTAATGAAAATGATTCTATTTCTAGATGATATAGAAGATCCCTAACTAAGCCTTAGTCATAGGTCTTTTGTGAGCATCACCTAAGTTTGATGGAGATCAAATATGAAGGTGATGGCTTTAGTCCAAGTGGAAGATTGTTAGAGATAGGTGTCCTGAATGCCAATCATAAGGCACCTATTACATTCAAGTTCACTGATAAATGAAATTAATTCATTATGAAGATTGGCGATTACGAATTGCGCATAATGAAGTCCGTAGAATTATGAAGGTAATATTAGATCACAATGAGATTGTGATAATAAGACAAACTCCTGACCGTAATTCCTAAATGTTCTCAGTTATAGGATATTTGAGACATGACATCTAATATCTAGATAGACTGGTGTGTGTTATGCCTGCTTATATGATGATCGGACTGATCTCATGGTTACATGAGTGGGGACACTAGGGCAAACACACACGTGCTCATTGGGGAATGAGTTCCCTTTGCTGATCTAACTTGAATCCTGGATAGTAATTTGTCTGACTGTCAACCAGCATGATTCAACGTCACAATAGCGTGGTTGGTCCTTAGACCTGAGACACCAAAGACATCTTGTCAGTAGACTTCTGGGCTTTGACCTTGGCTTACAAATTCTTATTCATGGGGTTCTTAATAGTCAAGGATCGGGTCCAACGGAAGACCTTCGAAGGTGATTGCATGTTTAATAAGGGATCACCCACTCTCAGGTAATTAGAGAGAAAATACTCTAGCAAAAATGCATAGGAGTCTCTAGCCAGAGCGGACATAATATCAAGAAAGGTGTTTTCTGATATTGTACAATATCTGATCCAAGTGAGTTAATCATCTAGGGTTTGACAGTTGACTATGCCTTAGGTTAATTCGAAAGCATTGTACGGATGAAGGATTATAGTCATATGGTAACTGTAGACAAAAAGGTTTTGTGAGCGGGTTGTTGAACCCTATTACCTTTTGGGATCAAGCGGTGTTGCTTGGCACCTAACATGATCGAAAGTCTAGTCAAATTCATATGAGATGTTAATTCAGTTAAATAATTAATTAAATATATGATATTAATTACTATAAGTTAATAACATATTGTGGAACTTAACGGACTGAAAATCGAACTAGTAAATGGGCCCATAGGGTCACACGTACAAAGATTCTTAGTAGGTGGCATTTAGTCGGTTTTATATTAATTCGGAGACTTTTATGAAAAGTAGCGCTGACTTAATATAAATACATGCCTTGAAGAAACCATGGGCCAAGTTCCAGGGCTTCTCCATGTTGGCCACCCCCTCTCTCTCCTCCTCCTCTGGGCACCTTGTTAGAGGCACCAGTTTCTTCTCCGTCTTCATCGTGCGTGATTCCCGATGGTCAAGAAAGCTCCGCCCACTTGCTACGGGCTTCATTTTGGCGAAGAAGCTTCAACAAGTGCGCCAATTTAGACAAGGGAGCGAGGAAAAACAGCCGACGAGGATCGCGTGGATACCTCTAGAGGTTAGACACTTGTGTAGCTAGTGGCATTGCCTCGATGGACCCGACACGGGTGCAGATTCGAATTTGTGCAAGGTGATCTATGATGACTGAGTTTTATTCATTTTTGTCAGAAACAGATTGGGAACAGGCGAGATTTATTTTTGCCATTCATTTTCGCTGCGTTCTTCATCGTCCTGCCTTAATCCTTATAAGGAGTCCCTTCCCTATGAGATGAGGTTCGGTAGGGGTATCGTCGATCGAGTTTAGTCCCATATGAGGATGGGGAGTCCCTTTCCTGCGAGACGAGGCTCGGCAGGGGTGTCACCGATAGAGTTTAGTCCCATTTGAAGATGAAGAGCTCCTTCCCTACGAGATAGTGCTCGGCAGGGGTATCGTCGATTGAGTTTAGTCCCATTTGAGAGTGGGGAGGCCCTTCCCTGCAAGACAAGGCTTAGCAAGGGTATCTTCAATCAAGTTTAGTCCGTATGAGGGTGAGGAGCCCCTTCCCTACAAGACGAGACTTGATAGGGATGTCGCTGATTAAGTTTAGTCTCATTTTAGGGTGGGGAGCTCCTTTCCTACAAGACGAGGCTCGGCAGGGGTATTACTAATCTAGTTTAATCCCATTTGAGGGTGGGGAGTCCTTCCTTACGAGACTCGACTCGACAGGGGTATCGTCGATCGAGTTTAGTCTTATGGGGGGGCCCTTCCCTACGAGATGACTCTCGATTAGGGCATCCTCCATCGAGTTTTTATGACCAGATGAAGCTTTGAACGTTGTTGGTCGATCATAATATATTCATTTTCAACCATAACAAAGTGCAAGAAATAATCATTGTTCTTAAAGTACATAAAAAGAATGACTGTTAAACATATTAAAGGTGGTCTAGACCTATTGAAGTAAAGAAAATAATAAACTATGACTCATCTAATCCATGTCACTCGTCAGGGATAGTGGGATTCTTTAATTGTGCATTGGTCGCTGCAAGGTATGTCTGTCGGGCGACATGTTGGTTTCCTCGAGCCTCTCCGACTCCTTCTTTAGTCGGAAACTTTAGTTTTTGATGGAGGCTAGAGGGGATGACCTTAAACCTCCCTAGGTAATCCCTTCCTAGGATGACATTATAGGCAGAAGGAACATCCACCACCATAAATTCGATTTCCCATATGATTGTCCAACGTCATGGATGGTGATCTGTCCTTTTATAGTGACTGATTGGCCACCAAAGCCGTATATTGGGGTTTGGATCTTGAGCGTGCCGGACAAGTTTGGCTTATGTTGCATGAAGCAGTCGAGGAACAAGAAGTCCAAAGAGCTCCCATTGTCGATGAAGACTCTTTTAACCCTATAACCTACAATGTCAGCTTCAATTACTAGCGCATCATTATGTGGGAGCACGATACCTTGGAGGTCTTCAGATTAAGTGATGGGCTCTTTGGTCAAGGGCGGACGGGTGACAATGGCAACCTCCCAGGGGAGCCTTTGTGTCTCAGAGGCATAGCTTCGCATCTTCTTATTGCTATCTCCACCACTGGAAGCTCCTCTATTGATCATGTGGATGATTCGCTCAAAAGGGGTTGGCCCCTCTCGACTAGCATGTGGAGGGGACTGGTGGCCGTCCCTCGAGCCCTGTCGTGATTCTTGCTCTCCTCTATGAGCGATGTACCTCTTCAGATATTCTCGCTTGATGAGGTCTTCGATCTCCCGTATGAGGTCATAGCATTCAGATGTAAAGTGGCCATACTTGTTGTGGAAGGCATATAACTTTTTAGACTTCTTAGCCCCTAGGATGGGTGTCATTTCCTTGGGCCAATGTACATAGCCCTCATTTTCAATCTCTTGGAGAATGCAGTCGATCGGCGTGTTCAACATATTGTAATTTCCTTCCCGCTGATCTGAGAATCGGTCATGCCGTCCTTCTGCTTGATCCTTGTAAAGCCAACCAGGCCGGTCTCGCTTTAGTCATCATTTATTATGACCAGAAGCTGGTTGATCTTTAGTTTTTCCCTCAAGATTCGAGTGTTGCTGCAAGGTTTTGCATGCACGGAGCAATTCTTCACTATTAATGCACTGGTTGACCTTTCTTACAAAGTCGAAGAGGTCAATCGAGAGCTCCTTGCTTAGCTCAAACTGACCTTTTTAGCTGGTCGTCCCTGCTATGAAGTATTGTGACACGTTAGGCACATCCACATTGGGGATCTTCGGAGCAGCCTCATGAAAATGCGCCCAATACCTTCAGAGTGATTCATCTCTCCTTTGGTGCAAGGACGTCAGAGACGCCATAGTCACTAGCATACGCCTACTTGCGGCGAAGTTATTATGAAAAGAATGTTGTAGTTCTTTGAAGTTATCAATGGAGTTAGGTTTGAGCTGTCGGAATCATTGTTGAATGTTCACCTCTAACGTTGTCGGGAAGACTTAACATTTAATTTTGTCTGACATGTTTAAGAGTGAGAACATGCTTTTGAACATTTGCAGTTGATCATTCGGGTCTTTCATGCCATCATAAGTTTTTAATGTAGGCATGCAGAAACGTAGGGAGGAGGTTGCTCGTACACTCTCCTAGTAAAATAGAAATTCCAGCCCCCTTGATCTTCTAGGGCAAACTTTCAATCATGGTGGAGTAGCTTATAAACTTATTCTTCTAGTTTCCGCACCCTCCATTCCCCGAGGGACAAGCGGCGGGAGTGGCAGTTAGACCTACCATGCTTGCTCCAAGGTATGGCTGTCGAACTTGAAGAAGAGGAGTCTAGGCCGGGGGACTCCCTGGATGAAGTGTTGCTATCGATGAAACCATCATTCTGTCGTTGACGATGCGAACCTTTGGTTCGGGGTGGGGGAGAGGCTTCTTGCCTGACCATGTGACCCCTAACTAGAGGGTCGTGCTTGAACCAATTGCTTATGTGACCGGCCACACTCCTTGTCTAGCATGGGGTCATGGTGTAAAGGCTGCCTCTCTGTGAGGACCACATGGCCACCTGATGGGAGTGGTCGGGGAGGTTGTAGTGGATTCTCCGTGTTTTGATGACTTCTGACAGGACTTGCCGTCCGATTGCACCTCCTGCACTGCGTGTCTCCTTCGAGGTGATCGACTGTGGCCTCTAGCCGACATATAAGGTTGACCAAGTACTGTAGATCGGGACCGCTTGCCTGGCGTAATTCCTCGGGATGGTTGGAGTCACCATTGGGAGGTCTCGACGGAAGGAGGGCATCAACGGCTAGAGGAGGTGGCGGAGGGAGAGGTTTATCCTATCCCCCGCTGCTTCCTTTTGTCGAGACATGTGATTGCCTCTCACGATGGCTTTCCGAACCATTTCCTATAGACAATGCCAAAAGATGATGAGCCAAGATCTCATCCGCCACGATTAGAGCCTTTACGAACAAAGAGATGAAGCCGGTCGGTCCCTGCAAAACAAAACACCATCAGAGGGCCCCCGACAACAATTTGAGGGAGCCATGTCCGATGTCTAAGTCAAAAGGCTGGGGATGTTGTGGGAAAGACTGGGTAACTTGAGTTATGCCCCTGATCCGATTCAGTCATTTGGACTCACTTCGGATTCAAGTTACGTAACTACGGAACCAAGTAACATAAAAATCAGACATGAAAGATGAGAGATAATAACCAAAGCAATATCATTTACCATCAAAATATCTAAATAAAATTTTTATTTGCCAATACCATAATTTTACAAATGTGTTACATCAATAACATGATATCAGATATACTAAATATTTATATAAAATAAAATCATTCAACTCACTAAAGAAATAGAAAAATATATATATCTCTCTTTATCCCTACTACATTAATCTTCTAGGCAAATAACCAAATCTACCTAGATAATAGTGAAATTTTTCAGATCCAAAGATTTCCACTAATTAAAAATTCAACTCCTCATCCTTAAGAGATTATGAAAATGTTAATAGGATTTATGAGTACAACCACTCAGTAGAAAATGAGCCCACCAAATGCTAAACAATATAATAGTTGAAATCGAGTGATATGTAACTAATCATGATTTGTAGTTATATATATATCTCAAATAAGAACATAATACAAAATATGGTCAGTTATAAATTTATCAAGTCAAATATATTTTCTAACAATTATGAGCAATATCCCATGGAGATACAATAATAAAGAAAGTAAAATAGACACCCTAGGAACAATAACCAATCAAAAACGAAAATGAGGAACACTAGACTTGTCCATAGTCAACTCTCCTATAATAGAAGGAAGCAAAGCGGCAGCTAAAGAAAATGTATGAGAAGTATGAGATGAGCATGAGAAGTTGGCCAATGCATTAGCTGCCTTGTTACATTCTCTGACCACATGCTGGAACTGAATATGCATATAGTCCTTCAAAGAGCATAGCATATCATAGATTAAAGATTATGACAAATTCATATGATTCTAAGGAATAACTAAGCAAGATGATCAAAGAATTCAAATGATTAAGCTGAATTCAATTAAACATATCAAAATAAAGATTTTATATTTATGTGCCAATCAAATATATCAAATACATCATAATGGACATATACCCAAATCACCACATAAGGAGCCAAACAAAACAAATACTAAAGCATCTAGGCAAATGATGTAGAAGTCATAGTTACTACACAGAATCGGAGAGTCTAAGTCCCACATAACTCCAAACCGTCAGGACATTACGTATCACCGTCCTCTAGTTTAACTGGTCAAAAATCAAGATTCCACCTGTTTACCACCGGATTCTAAACAAAATATTCTATTCGATATGGATGCTTATAATAGAATCGAGTCAAATATTTCTTTAAGACGGAAATGTACAAACATGGTCATACAAAATAAGATAATAGTGAGTATAAGACAAACATAGATATGAAAATTTAATTATCAAAATGCTACATATAGATATAAGTTAAAATATATGCCTTTTTATATAAAATAGTCACTTAAAGAGTTAACATGGTCATATCCGTGAAAAATTTGAACAAAACTAATGTTATAAGATATCTGGATAGAAGAATATGTCATAGGAATATTCTCAAAATTTTTGAATAACATATGTATTTTTCAACCATTATGACTAATTTTTAGAACTCAAAAAATCAATAAATAAGATCAAAAATAGAAAAAGAATCAGAAATTGATCAAACTTGGTGAACATGTCCAAGAGGTTAAAATAATCATATTAAAAATATTTCATGCAATTCAGACATCAAACAAATGATTTAGAGCAGCAAATGACATATAAGGAACTTAAGTCAAATTAGACCAATCAAATAAATAGTAGAATAATAGGCAAATAAAATTTGAAATTTATGAGATTTTACTAGTAGGAAAATAACAAGTCAAAATCAGAGTGTGATCAAAATATTAAGTCAATCGACTAAGAAACAAAAGAATTATGGTCAATCAAAGTTCATGTTGAAAATTGGTCACTAGTTCTAAAAACTATAACAAAAGAACCTAATAACTGTAGTCAAAGGTGCTCATAATCGTAGCCATAGGTATATGAATTTTTAGTCTTTAAGTAAGAATCACGTCAGAGATAGTGGATATATGTTTGAGACATTTTTAAATCGTGTCGGGTCTAGGCGATGCATTTAATAGACATCCACTTGGGCCAACACCTTTTAAACATGATTTCTGGAATTTACATATTTTGTGAATTTGATTAAAAATTGATGAAACAAAGAAAGAACTGAGATCATAGATGAATAGAATATTATTTCAAAAATTATGTTTGACCACTTTTGAAAATCAAAATGAAGTTTTTATATTAATATAAAATATCATTTAATGGGTTTTCCTATCCTATCTTTAGAATGCGAAGAATACTTTCCTCTAATGCCTTTTAATCATCTTATAGTACTCTAATCTCGGTTTTCTTGTGATTTAAGACTTCTCTCACGACCTTTAAATCTCAAAGAACAACAGTCCACCTATTAGAATCGACTTAAAAAAAAAATTAAGTCAAAACCCTTCTCTTTCTCATAAAGAACACTATGTTCTTATCTTTTAACTTGAGGCTGCATGCATAAGGTTTTATGCATCTCCAAGGCTCTATATATACTCTTTTAGCTTCCTAATACTATCCAATTAAACTCCCAAAGTTATCAAGTCAAACTCAAATCATAATTTACTTAACCAACAAACTAAAACATTCCGATTTAAACTAGGAACTCAAATTTTCGTGTAGAATGAGTTTCCTTCTATAAACCCCCTCCAATTTGACCCATTAAACATCCAAATTAACTTTTGATCTTTTTGACAAAGGTTTCGTATTTTATATCATCTTTCCAACCATATATGCCATGTCATTTTTTAGAGTTTTTTACGCGACGTTATTATATTCGCAAAACAATACTTTCTCATAGTTTTCGGACCCGAAAATTTGACTACGAATACCAACTAGTTTCCTAATTGGGACATCAATTAATGGGCCTAGTTTGACTTCATTGTTGACTTATCCATTCTAAATCTATTATTATATCACTAATTATCTATTAATTAGATTTAATTTCTATTACTCTATTAAATAATATAAAATAGACTTAATTAAGTCTTAATTAATTAGGCCTAGTTAACTAAATATTAACTAAATGTGCTTAGTAAATCAAAATCTATAAATGAAATGAAATAAGTTCAAGGTTTAGGTCATAACAGCTTGGGCTCTAGAAAGCATACCTTTACTGGTTGGACCCCGGATCCTTATATAACTAGGTGGAGAGCCCCAACTGAGGAAGTAAGATCTAAGAGGTATTTTGGACCGTTCTCAATTTGGAAAGGGTCCTCTTTGGAGGAGTCGGGCCTAGAACGGATTCTTTGGTTCGGTTTAATCCGAGTGGGAGTAGATGATACTTTCTTGTTGGATAGGATCCTTAACTGAGTGAGCTTCCAACTTAAGTATGTCTCCTTCCGAGAAGGGTAAGAGTATCCCGATGCGGGTTGAGTCCTGCCCAAGGTAGGGGTCTCATTTTAGTTGGGTCGGCCTAAATGCTTTGTCTATGAACGGATTCGGATCCCCGATCTATGTAGCCATCTTCGTCTGCGTGAGCCCTTGGTAGATGGGAACTGAGCCTTCCTTGAATAACTGGGCCGGCCCGTAGACCATCTAGGCTAAGCAAGATTTTCTCCCTTCAATGGTTATTTCAAAATTTATCCTTTCTAGTATTATTACAAATTCATCTTAGCATCCTTATCTTTTTCTTACAAGTAACACAATCTCATCTCTATGGGGACTTTTCAATCCCACCACATCAGTACTCAAGATGTATTTTCTCTACTTCAATAAGACTTTAACTCTATGTGATATCTTTTTAGATCTTTTTATTCTCCATAACTCTATGTGTGATATCTTCTTTGATCTTTCCATTCTCTAGAATAATAGAGTTAAAATATCAAAATTGCTACTTTTTATGAATGCATTGATTGTTTATCAAATTCTCTTGGTCTATCTACATTTTATTAGATTTCATATATTTTAACCTAGTTTGACTAATCTTAAATCCTTAGATTCCAATGCAATTCTTCACCATTCTGGTTTATTATTTAAACTTTTCACATTGTCATTAATTAAACTAACATTGTCTAAAAACAACATGCACTAAGGGATACTATTCCATAATGAGAAAAAAAAAAGAATTCTTAAAGTGCATCATTGACATTTAAAAAGTGCCTTAAGATTCTAAGGTACTTCACATGGCATAATATTAGAATATGTTAGGGATTTTTGTATATATAATCTCATAAATTATTGTATTTGTATATATACTCTCTACTCTTACATGTTGTTTTAAATGCACCTAACATCCTCAGAAATATTGGGTTATACCTCTCATCAAAAAATCGTAAACTCTAATGGGGTATGCTAAAAAAGTTCAAAGATTTTTACGTATATACTCCTAAATTCACCATAGCATGTATATTTCTAAATTCATCATACTCTACAGAATCTTATTGGCATATTTAATTTTAAAGTTCACAACATTGACAAAAGGATATAAATGTAACTTTTATGAAGATGTTAGGGACATTTATAACAATATATAGGAGCCGAGGGTCTATATATAAATATAATAGTTAATAGACATATATATATATATATAAAGTTTAATATATTAAAGTACTACATGTTAAGGGTGTATTTGTTTACCATTTGAGAATGGATTTACTTCACTGTAAAAATCAACTAATCATTCGTCTTTTCCCCTCCTGTTCTGATGATCTTGGGATGGGAGAAAAAGCTTTTGTTTATACTTCTCCTGAGGAGATTATCCCACTTGACCTAATATGTAGATTCTTAGTCTTCAAAAAAGTTTGCATTCATTATTTTATTAGTGTACATATCGGTTAAAAGAATATATCCGTTAATTGACCTATGAACTCATAAATGAACGGTCAGTCCAATAGGTAGGTTCTTAGTCTACGACACGTATTCAGTCGGTCAAAACAATTTACATCCATTACTTCAAAATTATGTATATCGGTTAAAAAAAAATCTTTTAATTGACCGGTCGAATCATGGGTTATCATATTGCATTTACATAATTACATCCCCCAAACATAATGTTACAGAAAAGGGAGAACAGATAAATATGCATTAGTCCATGAGCCAGGCAGTCAGCTCAGCTGATATGGAGAACAGGTTTGGCGACAGTTTGTAGACCGGGCAGCCTCCGCTGTCAGGAAAGGAGACAAGGAGAAAGGAAAGGCGTGCCATGGCCCATGGCGGCGAGAGCAGCCGCAGCAAGACACCTGAGAGAGGAGGGCGCGGTGGTCTTCCACTGGAACCGCCTCATCGCCCAGGAGGAGCCGCAGGCCGCGCTCCCCCTGTACAAGTCCATGCAGGCGCGGCCCGTGCGCCCCAACAACCACACCTTCCCCGCCGTCCTCCGCGCCTGCGCCGCCCTCCGCAACCCGCTCCACCCGGCGCAGCTCCACGCCCACCTCCTCCGCCTCGGCCTACTCCGCGCCCACAGGCACGCCTCCGCCGCACTCCTCGACGCGTATGGCAAGTGTGGCCTCCCGAGTCACGCCCGCCAACTGTTCGAGGAAATTCCGAAGCGGGACCTCGACCCCTTTCTCTGGACGGCGTTCATCAATTCCCTCTCCATCAATGGTCTCGTTCCACAAGCCTTCGAGGTTTTCTCGTTTATGAGACATTCGGATGACCCCGAGTGCAGCGGGGGCGATGCTGTCACACTTGCCACGCTCGTTTCCGCCTCAGAATCGTTATTCTGTTGTCAGATGCTTCATGCTCTCGTCATAAGACGTGGTTTCGATGGCAATGTCCGGGTGGCTAATACACTCGTGAACATGTATGCTCGATGCCGAGTGGCCGATGATGCATGGAACTGTTTTAGATGCATACCATTGGGTATGAGGGATGTGGTCTCATGGAATACAGTGATCGCTGGGTTGGCGGCGAATATGAAGAACCAGGAGGCATTGTCGGTGTTCGACGAAATGATATTGGTGGGAGAAGCTCCCAACTATGTGACGCTGATCTCCGTGTTGAAGTCATGTGCACAACTCGGCTGCAGTGAGACAGCCCAACGCATCCATGAATATGTCAGTTTGTGTCATCCGCTGCTGTCAAATGACGTTGCAGTGATGACTGCTCTAGTTGACATGCACGCACGGTGTGGTGACCTCAAGAGGGCGAAGAGAATTTTTGATGGAATTGAAGGGAAGAACACAATCTGTTGGAGTGCAATGGTTGCGGGATATGAGCAGGCATCCATGCCCAAGGAGGCTCTTCTGGTCTTCAAAACTATGTTGGCAGAAGGAGGGGTAAAGCCCAATGCAGTTACCATGCTCAGTGTTGTAGCAGCTAGTGCAGCATTGGGAGCCTCCAGACCGGGAAGGACAATCCACAAGTATGTGCTTTCTGCCGGTATGGAGAATGATACCCGCGTCTTCTCTGGGCTTATAGACATGTACGGTAAATGTGGAGACCTGAACGTTGCAAGACGATTGTTCACAGGCATGGAACATACAGAGAAGAGTGTGATTTCATGGACAGCTATGATTGGAGCAGAAGGCTTGCATGGCGAAGGATGGCAAGCCCTCTTCTTCTTCTCAAAGATGCAAGAGGTGGGTTTCAAACCCAATGATGTCACATTTGTTTCTCTCCTTTCAGCATGCAGTCATGCGGGTCTAGTGGAAGAAGGCTTGTCATGCTTTGAAAGCATGGAGAGGGATCATAATGTTGCACCCAATGCAAAGCATTACTCCTGTGTGGTTGATCTTCTAGGCCGAGCAGGCAGACTTGAGGAGGCATACAATCTGATCTGCAAAATGCCAATAGAAGCTGATCTAGCTGTGTGGGGTTCTCTGCTTGGAGCATGCCATATTCATGGTGACAGCAATCTTGGAGAACTCGTAGAGAAAAGGATCCTGAGTTTGAATCCGAGGAGTGCGGGGCATCGTGTCCTATTGGCCAACATGTATGGCAGAGCAGGAAGATGGAAAGATGTTGTCAGGGTAAGAGTTGAACTGAAAAATGATAGGCTGAGAAAGTCTGCAGGCCAAACCTTTATTGAGATAGGAAGCGAAGTTTACAGCTTCATGGCAGAAGATCGATCTAATGAAGAATCAGAGCTCATTTACTCAGAGTTGCACGGTCTGGACATTCAGGTGAAAAGAGCTGGATATGTAAAGGAATTGCCCTCCAGTGTAACGGCTAATCATCTAGATGTCAAGGCAGTAGCACTTGCAGATGTACAGACAGGTAGCGAGTACCACAGTGAGAGATTGGCAATAGCATTTTGGATTATAATGAAGCGTAGAGGCAGAATCAGTGGAGGAACAGAATCAATTAGAATCACCAAGAATCTTCGTGTTTGTAAAGATTGTCATGTTTATACTAAGTTTGTCTCCAAAGTGATCAACAGAGAACTGATTGTCAGAGATTCCCATCGATTTCATCATTTCAGAGATGGTGTATGCTCCTGCGGAGATTATTGGTGACAGATCCCTACAATCTTGAGGAAGGGAAAATATTATGACATTTGAGTAATGCTTTGGAGAGGTGAAAAGAGGCACTATTTGGAAGAAATTCCCGAGGTAGGTTATACATTGTAGTATAGTTAAGAGCTGGGCACATGATCGTTATGGACATGATGAAGTATGCAGACTGGAGGAGCTAACAGAGAAACAGCGTGTCAGGAAACTGTAGACTGGGACTGAGCATTAAGCAGAATGGTACTCCATGTGGACAAGAGTTGTCTGCAGCACATATGACTTCTTGTCTGCTTTGGCCCAAAGGACTCGTGGTTTTTTTCCCTTAGAAGGCACCTCATGTGCAAGTTAACAGATTTGTTCTTGTAAGTGGAATACTTCAACTGACTCATATGGGTGTATCACGGAAGCCCAACAGTGTTACTCTAAGAAACCTCTGAGAATTTTGTCCATAGTGTGTGTTGGGAGAGATATGAACCAGGCACACCTGATGGAAAATGAAACTCCAGTAGGTCAAATGGCTAAGAGGCAGGATTGAGATAACTATTTATATCAACAAAAAAAAAAAAAAAAAAATCTGTTCAAAGGATCAATATGCAAACCCAATAAGCTTTGTGTATCGGACGTGTCTACTGTCATTGAGAAATGGTCCATCTAGTTACCTCAAGCACACTCACATGACTGTGCCAACTTCTATGACCATTCTTAAGTAGTCTAGGTTATTGAGGGGACTGGAAGTTTGGAATGTCGTCCACAATACTGAGGCAAGGAAGGTTATTAGCTTGCTGGCTACATTGTTTGATTGTTTCTGAGGCTCCAGCAAACAAATACTTTCAAGATAACTTGTGATAGGACACCCTGAGCCAGAACAACTCTATATATCAGATGAGGACTACAATCAGCAGGCATCCAAATTACTGAGGCATTCTGGGTAAGTTGGGATCTCTTCGGGTCTTGTTTTCAAAAAATTACTCATGAGGGAGCTCATGACCCAGGAAATGGGACCTCAGGTGCCAGCTATGTCACATGCAATTCACTTGGGAAGATCTTAAGAACCGGCAAAGTGTATCCAGGCTCAAAATCTGCAAAGCAAGCAGGGATCATAGCTGTCCGTGAGGATTCAAAAGGAAGGTGCATAGAATGATCACTATCTGATTATATCAACTGATACCAAAGTGAGCACTGAAATAATAAATAACATTGGTATTGAAAACTTACTCCTTAGGTGCGAGGAGTCGAGCTCATCCTGCAACAGCAGGCGTCAAACATTCTTACAAGGTATGAGTTTTAGTAGACAAATCAGGTAGCAAATTGTTTAGTTAGCAAGACAAGCTAGAATTACCGAATCTACTGAACACTGGTGGAGGGATACCCAGCTGAAGTTATGGCATCGCATGCAGGATATGGGGCCCAAGCTCTACCTCAGGAGTTAGTAGTAAGTTGTATTTCTCCCCTAACCCCCAAAAAGAGGGTTTTACATGATGCATCTGAGTTTTGATCGATCGTTTATTCCTACCTCTGACCGGTAAACTTTTGTGTTCACGATCGTCTCATATCTTGACGGTGGCTTTAACACGTTTTAAATGATTTAGCATTTTAGTGATAAAAAGGTTCTGCCACCATGGGAATGAAAAGACTGTTGAGTTATGCACACTCTGAAACTTATTTCTGATAATTTAATACATTGAATACCGAAGGCTAGATGATGACCAAGAAATAAAAGGATCGAAAAAAGAGCAAAATACGAAAAAAATTGACTGAATATTGATGCAATCAAAGTCCGTAGAAGTACCGTATCAATGGACGAGTAAGGAAAGAACAACTAAAAAATGAATAGTTTTTTTTTTTTTGTAACATTTTCAGATATTTAATATTATAGAACACAGTTTGACTTGGGTTCGAACTCTATTATTCACATTAATGGATGAGATTAACCTAGATACTCAAAAGAGTTCCTCTCTATGTAGGAAGAGGAGTTTAGGATTGTGGTCTATGTAAGAGACCCACATCTATAAAAGAGAGGTTTAAGAGATGAGAGCCTACTGTTGGACCTTCTCTCTCTCTCACTCACTCACGTGTGTGTGTATATATATATATATATATGGTGTATTTTTTACCGTGCGTGAAGTTTAACCGCACGCATTGTTTCGACTCCTTCGTTATGTAAAAAAAAGAAAAATCATGATAAATTTCTAAACATTCAATTCTCTCTCAAAAATATTTTTCATCCATTTTCGCTTAATTTTCACTGTTGGATCATGAGGCATTTAATGTAAACCATCTAAATTTATATCTATAAATTAGTGATGAATACTAAAAGTCCAAAGGATTGTTAGTATCATGTGTGGCCTATAGATACAATGTACATACTTATTTAGTTATTTATTAATTAATGACAATAAATTTATTGTGTGCAAATCACTTTTTGATATTATTTTATATGAAGTCTATGAATGTGTGTAACAGATGTCATATTATAATGAGATTATAATAATGACATTGACAACTTATAAATACACATTCTTAAGTATTCCTAGTCGGAGGATATCTAAGAAGGATATCAAATATCTGGTGAAACTAGTACAAGTTGTTCCTGTACATGTGATGAGGGTGACTGGTCTCATAGTTACTCGTGTGGGGACACTAAGGTTAACCTCTAGGTGTTTATTGGTAAAAGAGTTCACTGAACTGATCCGACTTGAATCATTGGATGGTAATGTACCTGACTGTTAGTCAGCTTGATTTAATTGACACAGTTGTGTGGTTGATCTTTGGATCTGAGATACTAAAGACACCTTGTCGATGGACTTTTGGATTTTGCTTTGGCTAAGGGATCTCTGATCATGAGGTTTTGATTAGTCAAGGCATGGGGTTCAGTGGAGTATCTTCGAAAGTGATTGAGTACTTAATACATAATCATTCGCTCTCGATATTTAGAGAGAGAATATTCTGAGAATGATGTGCAGCTAGGGCAGACACTTTATCAGAAAAGGAATTTTTTGATATCGTATTGCAACATCCAATCCAAGTGAGTTGATCGGTTAAGATTTGATAGTTGATCAAGCCACGCGATAACTAATGACGGAAAGGTTCCTTGAGCGGAATACTGAACTCCATTACCTTTCAAGATCATGCGGTGTTGTTTGACACCTAATTTGATCAGAAGACCGATCGATTAATATGAGCAATGTTAATTATGTGAATTAAATATTTAATATTAATTATTTAAGCCAGTAAGGAGTTATTGGACTTAGTGGGCAAAAAATCGGACTGCTACTTGGGCTTGGAGGGTCACACATACAAAGATTCTTAGTTAATAATTGAAAAGTGAGATTTTTATTAATTCAATGACCTTTGTGAAAAGTCATTGTAAATTAATATAAATATACTCCGAGAGAAGAATCCTAGGCCAAGCTCCAGCCCCCTCTCTCTCTCTCTCTCTCTCTCTCTCTCTCTCTCTCTCTCTCTCTCTCTCTCTATGTAGCCGATGCCTCCTTGGAGAGGGTGTGCCCATTTGTCAGTTCTCCACTGCCGCTACCACCTCCCGCTTGCGAGAGGTGATCGTCCGCATGCTGCGGGTACTGTCGCAGAGAAAGAACGCTATTATGCGCACTGAATCGAGTGAGAGAGCAAGGATGACACATTAAGAGGAGGATTACGTGGATACCGTTAGAGCCCGAGCATCTGCGTGGCTTGTAGCGTCACTCCGTCGAAACCAAACAATTGCGGATTTGAATTCGCACAAGATGATACTCAATCACCGTGTTCTTATTTTTGTTCTTCGAAACAGATCGGGATGGTGGGAATCAATTTTATTTTTCTGTTTCCGTTACGTTCTTCAAGTCCCACCTGATCCTTACAGGGATGGGAACAACGCTAAGGGCAAATATGACAAATTTTCTATTTTTTGATTATTTTTTCATGATTTTTAAAAATTGAGATTTGCATTTACCCGATGGATGACTAAGATCAAGTTTGAAGATTGGACTATGATCGGACGGTCAATATAAAGTCCAAGGGATGGAAACAACCATAAGAGAGGTTATTGAATATTTAAAAATTTATGAAAATTACTATCATTTTTTTAAACATGGGGATGGGGTTTAATGTGTGATTTTATCTATAGTTTCCTCTCTCTCTCCTTCGCATATACCACCTCACCTCTTGGAAATTGCTGTGTAGAGATGTGTGGGAGACTTGGGGAGCCTTTCCGCACAATAAGGACGATCTTCCTTCTACTTTTTTTTTTGGTCTTGTGGCTCATAGCAGTAATCAATTAGATGTTAGTTGTGTAATTGATTAGATGTGTTATGCAGGAATTAGGGTGTCTTACAAGTCAATCACATTAGATGTGATAGATACTATTTCTGTAATTTTCATTCATTAATATAATAGTGGTTTATTATTGTTCAAAAAAATAGTGGTTTATTTTTTATATATTGTGTGTGTGAATGCTTGTTATAATAAAGTCTATAGGCTTATGCAATATGGATTAAATCACAGTGAGATTGCGATAATGAGATTAATTTATTTTAAATATAAGTCTTAAACATTCTCAGTGATATGATATCTGAGTTTGGACATTAGATATCCAGATAGATTGATGCATCTTATACCTGCTCATATGATGAGAGTGATTGAATTCATAATCACTCGTGTGGTGACATTAAGGCAAATATGCAGATGCTCATTGCGGAATGAGTTTATTGAATTGATCCGTGTCGGAATTCTTAGATGATCATTATACCTAGCTATCGACCAGGAAGTTCTACGTCACAATTGCACAGTAGATTCTTTGACCTAAGACATTAAAGACATTTGTTAGAGGATTATTGACTCTTGATGCTTGGTGAAGGATTCTTAATATAAGAGATTTGAATATCCAAGTTATTAGATTCAGTATGATATTTGCGAAGGTAATTGAATGTACAATATGAGATCATTCACTCTCGTTATACTTCGAGAAAGTATGTTGCAGTCGTCCCTCTCTCTCTCGCCTCCTCAGCCCGAGCACCCCCCCTTGGTGCTCTCTCTCTCTCTCTCCTCTCTAGTGGAATAAGAAGGAGATGTTGGGGAATTTGCAGAGAGAACCCTGCTGTGTTGGTGCCCGTGTGGATACCGTTAGTGGTCGAGCACTTGATCGGTTCTGCACCCTATAGATCCCTATTCATTGTCTTGAATCGTCGGGAGTTTTTGCGACCCCACAAAGGTGAGAAACTGTCTGCCCGACGGCTATTATTTGTTCTCTATTCGATTTTCAAAAGCCAGTAGCGATTTCTATGACATTTTGTCATTCTGCTACACTATCCCATGAAACATTACAGTGGTATCAGAGCCAAGTTGCTGGCGTTTTCAAAATCGACAGAGTTTCGATGTGATTTCATGTCTTTTGTCTATTTCGCATTCTGCATGGGGTCATCATGTTGACGATGTTCTTGGGTGGTTCATGAGATGAATAACTCACGTTTGTCGCTTGTGAATCATTTTCGGTACTAAGGAGATCGCAACGGAGCCTTCAGTGCACTATTTGAGACACCAAGGAGGTCGAATGGTCGTCGTGAAGTTGCTTGTTCGCAGTAGATTTTTGGGGATTTAAAATCATTTTCTAACCCCACAAATTGATTCGTCGGAGTTCCTGGATGGCCGGGAGATGTCCACGACGATAGTGGACATTGAACGACAGTGGTGGGTGTAATGCATTTTGTGCTCTTTCCAACGACACTAATTTTGTTGAATTTCGAGTTAAAAACATCATCATTTTATGTGAAAAATTGGGTGTAATGCATTTTGTGGTTTTACAAGCAAGCCGATGATATTTAATAATTTTATTTGGACATAATTATTATTTTATATTCACTGCAGAGACCTAATTTGAATTTATTTTGTGTGGACAAGATATAAAAAGTATGTGGCACAATTGACTAGATTATTTGGCATTTGTGGGAAGGACCAGAGTTCAAATCCCAGCAACAACATAGTTTATTTTTGCCAAAAGGACAAAATAGGGGCAAAATGAGCATTTAATGACCTAAAGAGGGTTGCCCTAACTTTCTCCCCAAGCAAGGCTCACTGGAGCAGCCGTCGCCCCCTCTCTCTTTCCTTTTTCTCTCTCTCCTTCTTATTTTAAAAATCCATCTCCCCTATTTTAAAGGCCCATCTTCTTCTCTCTCTTCCTCTCTCCACTCGGTTTCTCTCTCTCTTATCGCATCTCTCTCCCCCGATGTTTCTCTCTCTTCTCTCCCTTTTGTCTCTCTCTTTATCCCTCTCTATCACTCTCTACGTCCTTCTCTCTCTCTTTATCTCTCTCCTCACTCTCTTCCCGCGCCCCATGCGCCGCTGCCGCGGAGCGCCCACACATCAGGCGGAATTGTTTCACTAGGTGAGCCTTGTCGATCGAGCCCCCGCGCCATGTGGCGCATGAACCCATGCCCTACTGATGCTCCTAGGGCCATACAACGATCGCCTGTCGTTTCCTGCTAATGTGCTGCGGCCGCCTCTGCGCTCGACCCTAGAATCGGCACCCACTGTGCCGCTTTGCTGTTGCTGCTATGCCCCAGTCTATTGTGCTAGCCTCTCTCAAAGCTGCTGTTGCCTCATCCCGCTATGTTGCCTCTACTTTGGGGCTACTACGCCTGTGCGCCGTTTGCACAGGAGCCATCCGTTGCTGCTCTCCCTCTCTCTCTTCTATTTTAGTTTACTCATTAGGATTAGTATTTTTTTTTTTTCTCCCTATTTATTTATTTTGTTTGGAGAATCTTAGTTCCATGAATTTGTGGTATGTATTCCTTTTAGACAAATACTATATTATTTTAAGTTATAAATCATAGTGTAATATTTGTGCTTTTAATTTAGATTTTCTTCGCTTAATTTCTCTCTCCCCTTCTTCATTCTAAGTGTAGTTAATTTAAGTTCCTTATATCACTGAGTTATTGAGTCAGATTTGCATATCTTGCTGAATTTCATTGGTTGATTTGTGGTGTTTTAGTCTCTAAAGTGTTAAATAGTTGCTTAAAAATATATTTAAATTGCGTAATTAGTTTCTTCAAAATCACTCAATTATTGTTGTTACTCTTTAGTTTCAAGCCTTCATTGACTTAGAATTAGGATAGAATAACCAGTGTAAGCGGTTAATTTTAATCTCCACTTTTCAAATCTCATTTTTAGATTAATCAAAATCCAAGATTGTCAACTCTACAAGTCTGTTTCTCTGTGGATCGACCTGGTTCTCACCACTTAACTATTTCCAAATTAATTGTGAGTTCAAAATTTTGAAGTTCGTTGCCATGAGCGTTTAACGACATGCATTGCGTGCACATCAGATGCTCAGGCGGTGGCGGATAGCCAATCGGAGTCCTAGAGGACTTGTAAGGAGGCGTGTAAATTTTCAAACCAAAAAAAAAAAAAAGGGACAAGGGGCAATTAGTGCCGGCACTGTCTAATAGTGCCGGCGGCATGGGCAGCACTGCTGGCAGTTGCCACTACTGGCCTACCGGCGGCATTGGTCCCCTCCCCTCTTGCGCGAGCAAGGAGGGGGTGGCGGCGGCTAGGTGGCGGCGGCTAGGGCAAGCCCTAGCCACATTCCCAGTTGGGCTGGACCATTGGTCCACCACCAGACTTTATCTCACGTGGTAGACCATAGTCCAATGTGCCCCCCTTAACCCATGTACGCCCCTCCTCTATTTTGCCGTACACCAGGGCACTATAAAAATGCCACTTCTTTAAAGTTTTTTTTTAGTTTAAATGGTTTAAAATTCTAAAGAAATTAGAAAATTATTTCAAAGGTTCTAAAATTGTTTTAAATATCTGTTGACAGAATTTTCATGATTTAATTCAAGAATTGTTAGTTAAGAGTTCTTTTGAAATCATTTTAAATGTTCCATTTAACTAATTTCTTGTCAGTTAATTATTAATTATAACGTGATTCTAATGGGCTTAATTAACTGAGTCTCGTGGCCTTATCCAGGGAGACTTGAAGGCCTTCCCAGCTTTTTTCCTCTACATTAAAAAAAAGAAACACACACACACACACAAACACATCGCATAGAGAATGGAGAAGGGGGTTTATAGTGGACATTGCGACTTCTTGGGCCACCTCCATCGCCAGAGCTCCTTCTTCCATTGCCATTTCTTCTTCCTCTTCGCCGACCACTTCTTCCTCTTCTATGGCTATAGTTTCCTCTTCTAGATTCACCACCGATGGGGCCGAGACACATGCTCTCTTGCCAAGGTGGGGCCTCCCTCCTCTATGGAAGCCAGTTGAGAGTGAAGGGAGAGGGCTCAGTTTGAGAGTGAGGATGAGAGGGAGAGTGAAGTGAGAGAGTCGATTTGAAAGTGAGGATGACAGAATAAAGAGGGAGAGCTTAGAAAAGGAAGAGAAGTTCACAAGAGGCTTGGATTGCCGGAGAGGAGGTCTTGATCGTCGGAGAAGAAGGCCGAAGGAAGAAGAAAGAAGAGAGGAGAAGAAGAAGGCCATTTGCGTGGGGTTAATAGGAATCTAATTCGCATCTACCATGGTAGACATGTTTTAGAAAGCACGAAGTTTGAGGAACATTTAAATAGCTGAATGGCATCTACTCTGGCAGACGCATTTTGAAAGATTGATGCATTTGCTATATGGGATGGTCATAAGTTGGCTAAAAGGCGTCCACTATAGCGGATATGATTTGCAATAAGTAGAATTTGATTTGAAAAGAATAATCATGTGAATTTCTAAATAGCGTCCAACGTAGAGGACATATTTTAGAGGAGCAGTGTACTTGCTGTACGAGAAAGATCATGAGTTTTTCTAAAAGACATCCACCATGGCAGACGTATTTTAGAGAGTTGGTATACAAAAATTTAATTTGAATGGTGTCCACCATGGCAGACACAATTTGGGGAAAAAATTAATTTCTGGAGAAAAATAATTTGTTGAATGGCGCCGACTGTGGTGGATACGATTTAAAGCAATTTTCACAATCATGTCATATTTAGAGATTTTAAGCCTATTTAATTGAGAAAAATCATGAAAAAATAATAAACATGAAGGAATGATTGTCAAGCATTGGAAATGTTCAAATTTAGTCATAAGAAAAATTTGAAGAGTGCATGAACTTAATTCTTAGAAGATCTAGGCCTAAGTTTTCTAAGCTCAATTACATAAATCTTCCACAATTCCTTGTTCTCTTCCTCATATAGAGCAACCCACCTTGGATGTTGGTCTTCCATAGTACAGTAATGCATTTCACTTCCTCTAAATGTTGAGTCGTCCCCGGAGTCCTCTCCTTGTTGGGTAAAAGATGAGAGAGTTTGTGGAACTCATAGCGGGGCATGCCAATTTGAGAATGGGCACGGTGTGCGTTGTAAAGAACAATCTTAGAAGCACCAATAAGATGAAGATCCATGCCATAAGAGAATCTTACTTGCAGATCCTTGGATAGAAGAGCTGGAGGTACAAAAGTGAATAGATTCCTTGCCATAAGTTTGAAGTGTTGGTGCCAATCTGAATGGGTCTTGAGTTTGGGAACTCTGTTGATCATAGTGTCATTGAAACCCACAATGTTGGCTATGCTGTAGATGGGACTCTTCTTCAAAATTATGGACATACTTGGAGCATCTTAGCAATAGTCGAATTTGAAGTGAAGATCAATCCACAATACTAGAAGAAGCATACTACCGTATGGAGGATGTCCTATACAAGCTGTTGTGAACCCACTGTAGTGATAAGCCAAGATAGTTAGACCGATCCTCTTGCCTTCCCAAATCTTACAGATTGCACTCAATTGATCATCTTCTAATACATTGTCCTGGGATGGGAATAATAGAGCTCATGCCAAACAAATTGTAAATCCTTTCGTCCAATCTTCATAGTTCTCATCTTTCTTAGTCTTAAGGAGAGCTTGAATGAGCTAGTTTGCCAAATTTTGCAGGTGAATGCCTCATCATATCCTTGATCACATTCGAATCACCCATGAAGCTACCCAAGAGCTTACAATGAGAAATTGGATGTGGCATGAGCATCATCTCATCTTCATCTCCTTTCTTGGTCTTCTTCAAGCCCAATAACAGTTATGCCTCTTCTAGGAGAATGGTAGCTTCGAAAGTGGGAAAGACGAAGGTGTGAGTTTGTGGATGCCATATTTAAATGATAGTTCCCATGTAAGCCCAATCCATTTACACTTTATCATAATGCTTTGCATGGATGACGAGTTCTTCTATTTGACACTTAGAGATGAGAGTCCGAATGGTGAGTGGGATGTTCTCCACAAGCTTAGAAATCTATGGTCGTTTTGAAAATCTTCTTGGTCCGAGGAAGAGTGGATAATCCTTTTGAATAAAGAAAGGAGAAGAAAAGAAGGAGGACACATATAAAGGAATAAGGAATTGAGAAAAGATGATGAAAGAAAAATTTCTTGAAAATAGTGATGAGAAATAAGTAGAGAAGCTTATTCTATGGTTTGGGTTCTTGATACCTATCAATATCACTCATCCTGTTAGTTACCAAAGCATCATCAGGTTTCATCTTCTTGCTTGGTTCCTTTATTATCCCTCTTTTGAAAATTTTTGAGTTTTCTTCCACTTTCTTTCCCTTTTTCTCTTGTGAATTGTGAGAATCTTAGTCAAAAGGAGAGTATAAGGGGGTATATATAGAGTTGGAGGTCAGAGTTGAGGTTCCTTGTCTTTTCTTGAGGAGGAAGGGTGCCATCAAGGGTCATAAGCTGCATTAGAGACGGACTGAGAGCAAGCTGTTTCGGTCACTTGAATCGTATCTGCCCAACTGAACATAATTTGAAACACATCCACTACAGAGGACGCGATTTAGGAATCTTAATGAAAATCATTGAATATTTATTATTTATTATCTATTTGATGTTTGTCGACAGCCTTTTAGTATAGAAAAATGAAAAAGGATGTGAGCTTCACACTGTATTACACAAGTCCCACTATGGTCATTAGAACTCATGGTTATCCATTTACTTGTATTCTTTGACGTATTTGATCTGCATTAGTATATGGTATTTAGTTATTGGATTATATCAAGGACTTTGTAGTTTTGATGAAACTAAAATTTGAGTTCTCTATCAGAAACAATTAAAATTCCAGAGGATTCTTAATCGCACGGATAAGCCATTGGATTGTTCATTAATGGGGACGATAGTTCCGTTTGTAAGTGTTACGCCTCGGATCCAGTTCAATTTCAACTCAGAATCCAACCACATAATCTCAGAACAAATTCCACCATAACAAATACATATGAGAACTAAACAATCATAAGTCAATTTAAATAAATATCATAATCATCAATTAATCTAAAGTATCAAAATATAGTCAATACCAAAGTTCACAAATTACAATATCTATCAATTTGTAAATAAATTTTCAATCTCACCAATAAAGAAAAATATATCAATCTCTCATTATCTCTACTACATCAAATCTAAGAAAACTGAAAAATTTAAATCTAAATAACTTCTTGAAGATATCAAATGCCTCAATCAGAAGTCTTCTCAAATTCCATGTTCTCTTTTTCAGATTCTAAAACTGTTAATAGGATTTATAAGTATAACCACTCAGTAGGCTTCAAACTATCTACATGACTTAACATATAGTAAATTTTACAAATCACATTATATAATTATACTAAACATGATCTTACACAGTTCTACATATATCTCAAATAAGAACATGATACAAAATATAGTCAGATATAATCTTATCAAATCAAATGTATTTTCTAATAATATAAATAGATCAACTACCATATAGCATATATGGCATGATCGAACTCATATCAGACATATCAAATTCTACTAACTATAATAAGAACGTATCACATATTTGAATATAACATATCAAATTGTCAAATTGTCAGGGCGTTACATATCGCCATCCTCTGAGCACATCTTATATCAAATAATAAATATCATGGCGTAGTAACTTATCAAATCATATTCATGGATCATTTAGTTAAGACAGATTCATATGATTGTAATAGGATAGCTAAACATGATGATCAAAAGATTCAAATGACTAAGCTGAATTCAAATGAACATATGGAACAAAGATTTCAGATTTATGTGCTAATCAAACAAATCAAATTATATCATAACAGACATACACCCAAACCATAACATAAGGCGCCAAACAAAACAAATACCAAAGTATCTAAGTAAATGATGCAAAGGTCATGGTCACTGCACATAACTAGGGAGTTTAAGTCTTACAGTCAAGAGGAGAGGAGAGGGTCCTTTCCCCTAAAAGAGGACACAGCTTCAAAGTAGGGCCGTAAAGGAAACTAATAATGCATCCTTTTGACCCGTTTTCAATAAAAAAGTAGATTCAAATAGAAAAATCCTTTCGGTAACTATTGGGATCAGGAGTTTGATAAGTTATAGGAATCAGAAATGAAATTTCCATATTCTAATTTGATTTTCAATCCCATTAAATATTAAAATATATAAGCATGGGATGGATTCCATCTAATAACTTTCGTTAGATACACATAACAAGGAGGATGAGGATTGAGGAACTTTAAATTGTTTCTGATAATTTTTTAGAACTATTTTGGTTCTAGATATTGGAAATGAAAATGAAATGGAAATAGAAATCGCATTCTCCAATCATATCAACATAATTTTATTTAGTATCAGAAATAGAATAAAAAAAATGAAGACTACATCATAAACACTTGACCTCCTTCCTCCAGTTCTCAATGGAGATATTCAAGATAAATCTACTTTGAATAAACAAGAAAGAGATAGCTCTAAGGCAAGTACTTTCAATCTAACATTTACTCGCTTGGAAAATGCCTCCTTTCCTCTCCTTCCATATGCTCTAGCAGATGGCATGTGGAGTGAGAAGAAGCAGCGTGCCCAAACCGCTAGGGTGTTACATATCGTCTTCTCCTGGTTTTAGCCGGCTGAAAAATCAGGATTCTAGCTGTTTACCCTCGAGTTTCAAACAAAATAGCCTATCTAATATGGATGCTTATAATGGAATCGGGCCAAATATCTCTTTAAGATGGCAATGTCCAAGCAAAGTCAAATAATTATGGCACAATTATATTAACAGAAATCAAATGATGACAAAAAATGAGCATAGATCTGAAAATTGAATTATCAAATTGATACGTACATATAAGAGTTAAAATATATACTTTTATATACAAAATAGCCACTTAGAGAGTCATCATGATCATATATATGGAAAATCAGGGTAAGCTGATCAAAATAAGTTTTTGGATAGAAATTATAATCAAGAAAATTTTCTCAGAATTTTTAGAATTTTCGGCCATTAAGACTAATTTTCATAATTGAAAAATCAACAAATAGGTCGAATAATATCAAACAGATTCAAAAAGTTACCAAACTTTATGAGCATATCTTATAGATCATATTTAAAGTGTGGACAAAATTTCATCAATTTCTGAACGGGTTTTATATGATTTTGGATTCTCACTTCGATTCTGGGAATTCGATTTAAATAAAATTCCAACAAATCAAAACAGAGGGCAAACTGAATAACGCACATAATAATAAAATTTTAAAACTTTTCAGAGAAGTCAAGGATAGTATAACAAAAGTCTTCAAAAAATTTCTTCTTTGGACATGAATCAAGTAAGATATAAGATTCATAAGTTATTATTTCAAAACTGTCAGGACAGATTATATAGTCTGTAAAGCATATTAAAGAATAAATATCAAACAAATTCTCTTACTTAATTTAAAATTTTATGCACAGAGTTATGCTTAAAATACTAGGACTATGTTAAGTAAATATGTATATAGAATCTTAGTCCAAGTAAGATTTCAATTATGACTTTCTACCCATTAATAAGAATCTTAATTATATTCAAATTTATTATGTTTTACGTCTAATTTAAGTCAAATATATTATACGTAATTTTTTAGGTCGTGATTAACATTAATTATACCATTTTTTATTTCCTAATTCAAATCCTAATCCGATTAAGACTTGTTCTCTATAAGTAGTCATTTCTAAAACTGATTTTTGATAATTTTGACTTCTAAAACATCTGAATTACTAAAAGTAGTTTTCTACAAAGTTATAGAACTTTTTATTATCTTTCTAATGATGTTAATTATACCTTAATTAGAATTTTATATAGAAAGTTAGCATTATTTTACTATATTGTTGTCTAATACATCAACTCAAAACTTGATCTAAATTAGTTGACTATTCTTAGTAGCAAAATTGGGCTATTGAGTTTTCATAATTGGGTTAATTGGACTAAATTAAGTTATTTAAACTCTTTCATGGATTCTTATAATTAGTTAATCAGTCTAATTTAAATTAAATAAATTTATTAATAGTTGTAAAAGTACGGGGTATAACAGTAAGATGGTGCATGAATAGTTGAGCTTCGGCTTAGTACTGAATTGCAAGACTGGTATCTTGACTCATCAATGACAATTTATTAATATTATCTTTGATTAATATTATCTTGACTCATGTATTCATATAGGATTTTGAAATCATTGTGATAAGAATTAGTTTAATGATTATTTTAAAGACCATTTGCTTTAATAAGTATCAATGTGATATCAGATATTCCATTATGAGTTGAGTAATTGACTATCTTTGAAGTCATTCTAAGTTGTCTTTTAGAAATTAACATTGTTTAGATTCTTCATCTTTATTGTCCTTAAGATCCATCATGGTTGTAGCATGTCCATATTGGTTGGTAATCGCTCTCCATAGTAAAACCCGTATGATTTGTGACTTAGGATACTTCTCATCGTGTAGGTTGATCTATTTTTATTTCTCTCGTCTCCACGTGCACATTTTATTTTATCCTTTATCCAAATATTTGTTAATTCTTGAAGATTACTTAAAATCACATTGATGATTGTTTTTGAAAGATTCTCATCATATGATGTTGAGTGCATATCTCATTATACCATGACATCACCTTTTCAGTTCATTCCATTTCATTTCGTTTACCGCCATTTCATTCCATTTCGCTTCATTCTCTTATAAAGCCGATGTCAAGGTGAGAGAACTGTAGACACACTAATTTTGACTTCACATAGAGTAAATTACATATCACATTATAATGTCCAAAGTGGTTTTTAATCTAATCATTTGAGTGATTTTTACCTATTATTTCTTGAATTTAATTAAACCTTTTGAATCTCATCTGCCATGCTAGACGTCACTTAAGTATCTAGCCCTAATTGATTTTTGAATCAAATTCTTAATTGATTATCAATTTTTTTGAATTGTGTTCTTTATGGTTGGCGCCATTTAGAATTTCAATTCAAGTCGATTAACTACTTGATTTTTGAACAGATTACTATTCACTTGAAACACAACCACTATAGTAAATGTCATTTACATTTTTCATATTTATCTTTGATTTTTATTTCTTTTTTGATTCCTTGAAAAGACACCTAGTTGGTGGACGCCTTTTTAAAACGTATCTCTTTGATTGGACACGATTTAGTTGCGCCTAAAAGACCCAATCCAAGCCAAATTCAGTAATTTTACTCTAAGGTTGACGGAAAGTTTTAGATGGTTTCCATATTGTGAGGTGTCTTAGAGCCTAAGAACTCTATTTTACATTGATTTATTGCGAAAATTGACTCTCTATATACACATATGTGCTTTGAGGCCTCAAAGAGGTTGGTCAATTGATCATTGAAAGTTCTATCAAAGAGAGTAGATAACCCTCTGCCCTTTGCACGAAAATCAATAGCTTTGAAGTTCTTCTTTCTCTCCTGAAACCTTCTTCCTCATTGAAGGATGCCTTCAACTAAGGATGGCTTTTTGGAAGGCCAACTTCTTCTTTTTCTTCTCATTCTCGCACTAGTTTAATTACATGCATCATATCTTCATCACACACATCACATTATAATTTTTTTTTCCTTTTCATATAGGGGGTTTAAAAGAGAAAGACAAAAAAAGTGAGTTTTAGTTTAGTTACATCTTTAACTCTTATTTAGAATAGATACTACATTAATCATAAGCTCTAATCATATGTTTTTTATTTTTTTATTTTTTTTGCAAGGAACATCAAAGAGAGTGAAAGAACAAGAAAATGAGGCTTTTCTTCTTCGGCCGATTAAAGAGGGAGAAGTTAAGGATTCATAGTCATCCCGTTAATCTAAGGTACACGTGCAATGACTTTTCTATTTCTTTAAGAATTTCATTATCTGGCGATCACAATCTTATTAGTTTAGCATGATATTTAATTTTTATTTCAATAGCACATATTGAGTACTTATACTAGGAAGTCCGTGGCCAAAGGTACACTGTAATGGGAAAAAGAGTTTTCTAATGATGCATATAGATAATATCTAATCCATGGGAGCGAACATTATTAAGCCTTGACAATAAAATCATACCCTAGGTTCACTTGAGAGCATTATATAGATGAAAGACTATAGATATGCTGTAACTGATGGCGGAAAGGTTCTTGAGTAAGTTGCTCAACTCAAATGACTTTTGAGATATGAGATGTTACGTAATACCTGAAATGATTTAAAGTCTAATCGATTTAATCATGAGATAATATATTGATAGATTAATTATTAATTAAGTCGTTAAGGTGTTATTGGGCTTAGTGGACTCGAAACCAGACTGGCATCTGGCTTAGAGGGTTACATGCATAAGGTTCTCGTCGATGAAAATTAAGTAATGATTTATATAAGTTAGGGATTTTTGTGAAATACAACCAAAACTACTATAAGTTGTAACGACCCGCCACCCTATAATCGGAGATCCGATTACTAAATGGGTACCGAATCATTAAAATTTGGAGCCAAACTAGGATCTCGATAAGTCTGAAAAATAAATGATAAACTAAGCTAAACATTCCATATCATATCGGATTGTAAAGAATGTAGGAATTAAAAAACATATTACAATTTGACTCGACTCAGCAAATAATTATATAATCTAACTGAAATGAAATAATTATGTGTACAGGCCTAAAAGTTAAAGAACAACTACATCGTAACATATCCCATGGTTTAAAACCATAGGTAGAGCTCTATGTAACAACATGAAATAAAGAAAAAGGAAGGAATGATCTCCTACATTTGACAATGAAGGCATGATCCCAATACGATGTTCTCTAGAAGAAAGGCACCTCCACCTACCAAAAGCTCCACTAGATTGGTGAGCGAGGTGAGGAACTTCAGCAACTAGAGGCATAGGGGTCAAGAGATAAGATAGGGCTTCCCTCTAGGGTCCTATTCATAGAAGGACAATCAAGTATTTTTATAACCCTACATAAAAAGTAGGGCAGCCAACAAGGACGGTGCTCGCCAATTTGGCACTCGGAGTTCTCAGAGTTCACTCTGAGCAACTTTCGGAATCCTCAGAGTTTCCTGTGGAACTCTGGAACTGTGCTCTTCCATCTTCCTCCTTCCTCTCCCATTTCTCTTGCCTGCCGTCTCCAGAGTTTCCTCCTCCACACCACGTCCTCCTCATGTTTTCTTCTAGTTCATCTTCCATTCACCCTCAGTTTACTGTCTTCTCCCAGCCAATGTAATTTCCTTAATTTCACAACCTTCCATACTCTCCTCCCTTGGTTCCTTTCTCTATTCTTCTCTCAGCCTCCTACTGGCTTTGTCATTCCCTCCTTAATACGAATGGATCCAGGTGAAGCAACAGACGCTCCGTTGTCCATCCAAGAAGAAGCTGTTCTACAGAAATTTAAAAGTATGCTGGCCAGAGAGGAGACTCATACTCCTACCGAGCTAAGAATAGTGCATCAGTCTGGACTCGACTGTTGCAAATCTGCGGTGGTTGTCAAGGTACATACAGATATTTCTGTTCGCCCTGCGGGGCTGAAAGAATGGAGGCAAAAGATGTGGAATCCCAGTGGCCATTGGGTCATGATAGATTATCCAAGAAACACATTCATAGTAGGATTCTCAGACCCAGCTGACGCAATTAAAGTCTGTAGAAGAGTCCCATGGCTGTTCAACAACGATCTGGTCCTAGTGGAAAAGGCTAAACCAGGTATGTCCCCCTCAAAGTATGAGCTAAAATTTGCCGAGCTATGGACCCGAATTTTTGATGTCCCGGAATAATACCTATCTCTTGAAGCTGCGATGCAACTCGCTAATCAGATAGGGGAATCTCAAAGACCCATTGAAGAGAATGATATGAATTGGAGTCAATTCATAAAAATCAAACTGAAAATTAATGTTCTCCTTCCCCTAGTTCAATACATTCATGCCAAACTTCCTGGTGGAGTCATCAAAAAGTTTCTTGTTGCCTATGAGAGATTGCCCCGTTTCTGTAAGTTCTGTGGATTGATGGGCCACGAGCTGGATCTCTGTTATACTTTGGATAAGCTATCAAACTACCATTTTCTGATTCTCTCGGAGTCTCAAGCAGATTCCTTGCTTCTGAATCAATTGTGGGTGATGTAGCCAAGGCTATCACGACCGGATTCCGAAGCTGGAATCCGAAGTTTGGATCCGGAGCTGGGTCGGATCGGAGTAAAAGGCCCGACGGGGATCCGGAAAGCAGCGGTCGCAGTGACGGGGTTGAAGATCCGAGGCCGAGGGTCGCTCGGTCGGACGCTGGCTTGTCTTCGGGAAGTGGGGCCGAAGCTCCTTCAGTAGACGAAGGGGCGGTACGAAACCGAGTCTCCTTCGGTCGCGGGGCAGCCGGCGCACGGCGTCGAGACCTGGGAGAGAAGTCCGAGATCGGCGGCCGAGACCGACTCGGGAAGGTCGGCGATGATTCGAACCGAGTTCCTGCAGGAGGGAAAGAAGAAGAAACCGGTCAGCAGGAGTTCCGGACTCCGGCCCTAAAGAACCCCCTCCGACGGTTAAGTTAGCTCCTGAAGATGATTCGATTCAGAAGGCAAAGAGTAGTTTTAATGTTATTTGGACTATAGTCCTTGAGGGTCTCGGAGACATCCCTTTGGTAATAAATAGTCGTGTATTTATAGCGGAGGATAGAGGTTGCTTAATGGTGGCAGCCGATATAGGACTATGTTCTGGGTTTACTGGTAAACCGCCATAGTGCCTAACCCTTCCACCGGAGTGGGCCGGATACGGCTACTGGGCCGAAGGGGGTTGGGCCGCTGATGGGCCGAAGCCTGTTGGGCCGCTGATGGGCCGAAGGCTGCTGGGCCGAAGGCTGTTGGGCCGCTGATGGGCCGAAGGCTGCTGGGCCGCTGATGGGCCGAAGCCTACTGGGCCGAAGGCTGCTGGGCCGAAGGCTGTTGGGCCGCTGATGGGCCGAAGCCTGTTGGGCCGCTGATGGGCCGAAGCCTGTTGGGCAGAAGGCTGTTGGGCCGCTGATGGGCCAAAGCCTGTTGGGCCGCTGATGGGCCGAAGCCTATTGGGCCGAAGGCTGCTGGGCCGCTGATGGGCCGAAGCCTGTTGGGCCGCTGATGGGCCGAAGCCTGTTGGGCCGAAG
Organism: Zantedeschia hybrid cultivar; assembly: GCA_030544215.1. Lineage (NCBI taxonomy): Eukaryota > Viridiplantae > Streptophyta > Magnoliopsida > Alismatales > Araceae > Zantedeschia > Zantedeschia hybrid cultivar. The sequence continues at coordinate 53,572,533 of JARZZO010000009.1, forward strand.
GCTGCTGGGCCGCTGATGGGCCGAAGCCTACTGGGCCGAAGGCTGCTGGGCCGCTGATGGGCCGAAGCCTGTTGGGCCGCTGATGAGCCGAAGTCTGTTGGGCCGAAGGCTGCTGGGCCGCTGATGGGCCGAAGCCTACTGGGCCGCAGGCTGCTGGGCCGCTGATGGGCCGAAGCCTACTGGGCCGAAGGCTGCTGGGCCGCTGATGGGCCGAAGCCTACTGATGTTGGGCTGATCTCAGTGCTGGGCTTGTTTTAATGGGCCGAATCGGATTCTGCCTCATCAGTGGGTAATCAAACTGAAGAGGGTATTCATGTTGTTTCACCCAATCCTTCCCTTGGAGGATTTCCTCTTTTAATTGCCCCTCTAGTCACTCTCCCCAATTCAGCCAACAATCGCCAGTCAAATGTCCCAAGCATGGCCTGTTCTACCCCTGACAAATCAAACCCAGAACATCATTTTCACCACCATTCCCCAGGGCTGGTCATTCATCCAGAGCACGTTATGTCCTCCCATTACCTACCCTTGACTGTTACCACCCCTCCCCTCACTTCCAACCCACTCCCTGCTGCCAGGGACTGCCCATCCCGTCAGGACATATGCACTCTTAATCCTGAACCACCTCCCCCAGTACTATCAACCCCCCCTACTCGGTCATTAGCCCTTTACCCCATCTCATCCCCCCACGAACCTCCCACTTGCTGCCAACCCAGCACATTAAACCCACCTTTGCTCCTTCCTAAAAGAAAGTTAGAATGGTCCCCCTAGACCTCTCCCAACAAATCAAAACCAGAAAACTTTGACCGAATTCTCTGCCCCGTTTCTTTCAATTATGGTTCTGAAACACCATAGACGGAGCAAGCAAAAAGTTTCAAAAGGGAATATACTCAAAGAGCTACTCAATTGAAGCGTGTCTTGAGGAAGAGAAGATCATCCTCTAAACGGAACGTGGGTGAGGCGATGGACCCTAAACCATCGCCAAGGCAACAATAAAGCTTGTAGTGTGGAATTGTCGTGGCATGGGCGGGGCCATGACAGTGAAATATGTAGACCAATTATCCCGTTCTCTCAATCAGGATATATCTTTCCTCTCTGACACTAAGTGTAATAAAAGGAAGGTTACAACATTTTTCCAAGCTAGAAATATCACCAGTTTTCACATTGAGGAAGCTCAAGGCCTTGCAGGTGGTCTTTGTCTTTGGTGGAAGACTGAATGTGACCTGAAAATCATAGACAATAACCAGAACTGGATTGCAGCGGAAGTGGATTCCAGTAGTCACAGCCATAATTGGTCTTAATTTGTATTTATGCTCCTCCTTCTGTTTCAACCAGAGATCAGTTCCAGCAGCGACTTCTTCACTTGACACTTAACATTACTACTCCATTTGTTGTTGTGGGTGACATGAATTGCATTCTTCATCAGCAAGACAAACAAGGTGGAGCAAAACCAAAAAGAAGACAGATGCAGTCACTTACGTACTTTGTGCAAAATGTCAAATTAATTGATCTGGATTTTCATGGGCCGGTGTTCACCTAGTCTAATCGGAGGAAAGCTAATCATCATATTAGGGAACGACTGGATAGAGCCTTCGCCAATTGTGACTGGCGGATCAGATTCCCTGACGCCTCTGTTCAGCACCTCCCTCGTTACTACAGTGATCACAGTACAAGTTATCTCAACTTGCTAGGTAAACAGATCAGAAGGAAAAGTACATTCAAGTTGGAAGCAATGTGGTTAACTCATCCAAAGTTTGGTGATGCAGTTAATTCCTTTTGGAATTCTTGGCTTGCATTGATTAATTTCCAAGATAAGATCTATCAATTCTAGAAAAATTTGAAAGTGTGGCGGAGGAAACATTTTCAGAATCCTAATAAGAGAATTGAACAAATCCATGCGAAACTGACAAATCTCAGTAAAAGTGACATCACCGAAACCAACATCATTCGTGAGGATGCATTGGAAAAAGAATTAGAAGATGAACTTGGCAAACCAGAACTTTACTGGAAACAGAGAGCAAAGATCCATTGGCTCAAAGATGTGGATAGATGTTCTAAATACTTCCATGCTCAAGTTCTCAACAGAAGAAGAACCAATTGTATTACTTGGATTCAAGATGTTCATGGGAATCGGACTGGAGATTGTAAATGCATCCAATCCATCTTTGTTAATTTCTTCTCTTCCTTATTTTCTTCTTCCTCACCTTCTCCTCCCCTTATTCTACCTACCTGTAATCCGCCAATTTCACATCTCGATGAATCTCAAATTACTCTCCTTCCTTCAGAGGTGGAGGTTGCACAGGTGATCCGACAGTTTGCTCCTCTGAAAGCTCCAGGTCAGGACGGCCTCCCCCCTTTATTCTACCAAAAATTCTGGACCATTATAAGTATGGAGGTTCTTGAGCTAGTTCAATTTGCGTTTCAATCTTTTACCTTTCCTGCAGGACTTAATCATTCTCATATCATTATGATCCCCAAGAAAGTACCTGCGAAATCACCGAGAGATTTTCGTCCAATCAGCTTGAGCAATATAGTGTATAAGTTAATAGCCAAGACTATTGCCAACAGGATCAAACCTTTGTTGCCTTCAATCATTTCTCAACATCAAGGAGGTTTTGTACCACATAGACAAATGACTGATTGCATTGTAGTTTTGAAGGAGATGTTGCATTCTCTTCACCATAAGAAAGGCAAATCAGGGGTCTTCGCATTGAAATTGGATATCTCGAGGGCGTATGACAAATTAGAGTGGCCTTTCATCCATTCTGCCTTAAGAAGCCACGGTTTTTCTGGCAAGTCTTTGGAGTTGATCATGCAATGTATCTCAACTACCACCTTCTCTATTGTCATCAATGGTGAACCAGTTGGTCATTTTGCAACTGAAAGAGGTATCAGGCAAGGATGCCCCATGTCACCTTACATTTTTATTCTTTGTTCAGAGATTCTCTCTACTATGATCAAGCAAAGACAGTTGGATGGTAGGATTAGAGGTTTCAAAGTTAATGCTCAAGCTCAATCAATTACCCATCTTATGTATGTTGACGATCTGTTCTTATTTGGGAGAGCAGTCCCCAATGAGCTGATTGAATTTATGGATTGTCTTCAACAATATTCCAATTGGTTGGTTCAAGAGGTGAATCTATCTAAGTCTGGCATTATGTTTAGTCCTAACACCCCAAGTCAGATTCGTAAAATTTATTTGCCAAGTGCCCCCTTTGAACAAAGACTCCTTATATTTAGGAGTGCCTATCTGTGTTAGTAGATGCAAGATCAATCACTTTCATTTTATTGAAGAGAGATTAAGGCAAAGGCTGAGTAGGTGGAAGGTAAATACCCTATCTACAGCAGGCAGAACTGTTTTGATTAAATCCACTCTGGGTGCCATTCCTGCTCATCTTATGACAACAACTTTGCTCCCTACATCTTTACTTAAGAGACTTAATCGCATTCAGAAGGACTTCTGGTGGGGAACATCCGATAACTGTAAACTCAACCTCACTAGCTGGGATAAGATAACATCCCACAAACTTTAAGGCGGTTTGGGTGTTCGTGATTTCAGGATTTACAATAAGGCAGCCTTAATGAAACTTGGAATTTCCTTCAAGATTCTCATAGTCCTTGGACTTGTCTACTTAGGGATAAGTATCTAGGATCTGCTTCATTTTGGGAAATCAAGAGAAAGCAAAATATTTCCTCCACTTGGGTTGGAATGTTATCAGTTAGAGAGGAATTATTTAGACGTTGTATTTGGACTATTTCCTCTGGTGCATCTATTAACATTTGGAAGGACGTCTGGATTCCTGATTTACCCTTATTGGTAAAGTTAAATAGGATTATAAAGGCCCTATCCCTCAATATGTTGCTGAAATTATCTCCAATGGTGCATGGGATCTTTGTAAGCTCTCCAAACTTTTTGAACCTCATATAATGAATCACATCTTGAAGATTCATTTATTTCAGAACTCTGGGAATGTTACTGACAAATTAATCTGGAAACCCACTAATAATGGGATCTTCAATGTTAAATCAGCATATCGCTGCTTAGCTGATGCTCAAAGACCAACTTCTTCAAGTCGTGCTGATATTTGGAAATGTCTGTTGCACCCTAAGATGACATCGAATATTCCTCCTAGAATCATCCTCTTTCTGTGGAAGGCGTTAAATAGAGCCATCCCAACAAATGCCAGACTTGCTAAGTTTACCAAAAAGGCATCCAAGAACTGTGATAGATGAGGAGCCCTTGAAGAAAATATTGAGCATATTTTGTTTCATTGCCCAGTAGCCAGAGCTACATGGTTTGCATCCCCCTTCTCATATCGTACAGATGCTGAAAATGGAAATTTGGAAGATAGACTTGTCAGGTGGTTTAATGCTCAATACCCCAATGAACTTGAGAAATTCATATTTTTGGCACTTACATGCTTTTTCATGTGGCAATTATGGAAACACATACGTAAATTTGTGATGGAAGGTAAATTATCGGATCCACACCTCATCTCTAACAGAGCAATTACTGATTTTTCCTCTTGGTCAGTTTCAGTTGAGCTTCAGAGGCTGCAGAAGGTGAACAATCAATCTTGGTCGATTCCCTCTCCTAACTGCTATAAAGTTAACGTTGATGGGGCTCTGAAGGATGGGCTCAGCAATATTGGGATAGTTCTTAGAGACGATAACGGTACTCCCCTCATGTGCAAAACTCTCATTGGTAATGATTTACACCCTGATGCCTGTAAAGCCAGAGCATTTTTGCAAGGTATCCTCCTGGCTTCTTCAGTGCAGAAGCCGGCCGGTTACTGTCGAGGGTGATGCCCTATCCATCATCCAAGCCATTAGTGGCTTGCGTCCTCCTCTGTGGAGAGCCAAGGCGTTGATTGAAGAATGCAAACATAGGCTACTTTTAGAGCAGTCTATCTCCATTTCCTTTGTTCCTAGATCAGGAAATCAAGTTGCTCATGATCTAACCAAATTTGCCATCTCTTTTAAATCACAAGCCTCTTGGGAATATCCTAATTTCCCCAGATGTATTTTATCTGCATTATCCTCAGACTTTGTAATCTCCCCTTCTTAATCTTGTATAGAAGCCTTATTTCCAAAAAAAAAAAGAAACCCTACATAAAGGAATTTGTATGTCGTATATTTTACATGTCGCATATGCATCAGATTTTTCATTTTGTAAAGCATCAAAAGAGATAGATGATAAAAGAGAAGATTTTGTGATAGCATGGACAAATATCTTTTGGACGTGGTTGTACTTTGGAAGATGATTCATCGAGCAACTTTAAACAACTCATGGTGAAAAGAACGATGAGGTGTTCAGTAAAGCGAGCAGGTAGTAAGTTTTAATTGTGACCATGTAAGCTGAAAGGACATGACAGGGGATTGATTCCAGAACCTTGAGAGGCTAAAGTACTTGGGGGCAGGCAACCTTCTATCAGTACACGTTGATTAAAATTTTTTGGCTTAGCCATACCGTATGACCCATTTTCCCGTCTTTAGTTAATGAATTGTGCAACAATTGCACACACCCAATGGGTGTGCGCCAATTCACGGACAAACACGTCACCCGCGCGCCTACCCGTGAATTGGTACATACCCACTGGGTGTGTGCGAGAAGCAATATGTGCACACCTCCCTAAGGTGTGCACCAAGTTGTTCTCTATCGAAAAAAGGACTTGAGCTTTTACAGAAAGCAACACCTCAACTGTAAGTCATATATGAGCTGATCTTAACAAACATTTCACAAGCTGATTTTTTACCCTAGCCATGAAGCATCCCACAGTTTGAAGCTCAGGGCTAGCTGGGGAAGAAGGGGGAGCAAATGTGATCATTTGAGAATATTTGAATCTGTACAGTACCATGAGAATATTACATCATATCTGAATGTGGATATATAATCATTATAATAAATGAGAGAAATATATAGGTATTTAAAGAGAAAAATGCCGCCCCCAAAGAATCCACCTCCAACTACAAAGTTCTCCCGAAAAAAAGTAATCTGCCATATATAAAAGGCATTTCCAAAAAGAAAAAAAGTTACAGAGTTCATGCATTTTTTATTTATTTTTTTGAAAATATATGTGGCCTGGTTTTGTACCAAGAAGATAGGACTCGTTTAGGAACGAGCTTTGCAGTGATTCCCATGACTGCAAGCTCCGACAAAGTAAATGATCTTTCTAAATAATGCAAGGTCATCTCGATTTGCTCAAAAGTGATTTTACCACTTCAAGAAAGAGAGACAAAACCGTGTTTTCCTCTCCACTTTTTCAAAAAGCAACCAAGTACCCGTTTCATGGGTAGAAAGAAGAGATTTTTGAAGGAAAAATCTTTTTTACCCATCATGTGCTACTCAAATTATAATTTATCCTTCTCCTAACCTTAGTCATCAAGGAAGGTATTTTCTTTTTTATCTTTTTCCAGTAGCTGTGCGTAACTATTTAGTGGTCTCGGTTGAATTTTGAAGGACTACTTATAAACATCTGGTTCCAATTCCATAAAGAATATACTGTGGGTTTTTTGGTAAATTAAGACCCCAAGTCTCTTGTGTCATCAAGTTTTGCAAATAACATTTAATTTTGATGAATTTTTTCATCATTTAAAATATGTACCTCTTACAAATCTAGTGGAATAATTGCTTTTACATGATTTAACTTCTTTTCTCAGTGTTCTCAAACGTCTCTTTTAGGCATAACAGTATTCTCGGCTCCCCGAGCATATTACAATCCCTGACCTACTCATAAATAGTAGAAAACATTGGCCGCCCCACATGTACTGCTTTTGCTGTGCAGTATCCGCGAGTTTCCTCTTGCTTTATATACTCCTCTTTCACACTTGTTTACACTTGTTCTTCTGCACGGGAAGCGATCCGGAATTGGATCCGAATCCTGTATTAAGTGCAGGTTCCATTGGAACATAATATGTACAGTTTTCAAAAAATAAAATTCTCCACGCACACCCAATGAGGGAGTGCAAATTCACAGGAGGTGGATGTGCGCGACAAGTGGCTCACGCACAGCAAGCCGTTCTCTTCCAAAAAAAAAAGCTTCTCATTGGGAAAGGAAAAAACTTTGCTTAGAAGAATAGAAAATTTTTGCGTCCAGATTTATATTGAATTCAGCCAATAAGGAGAAGAGAAGGTTTTAAAAAAAATCTCTCATGTGCTAATTTTTCTATTTTCGAAGAGAAATTTTTATGAAAAACTTCATCCTTTTCTCTATCACTCTGTGTGAACTTTTCTCTATCACTCTGTGTGTACTGCAGTCCGAATCCGTACGGATAGGAACCGCATATATATACGGCAGGGCAGGGGGGACATACTTAATTTCCTCTATATATACAATGGCAATAAGTACTAGTAATCCTCTACAATGGCCGGCACCCATGAGCCCCTGTTAGCTTCTCCCCGTGGGAGACCCCATAACACTGCCCGCAAAACCATCTTGCTCTCTTTCTCCTTAGCTGCGGTCATCTGCGTAACTGCACTTGTCGCCCTCCTAGTTACTACCAACCAGCAACACCATCTCAACGACCAGCCCTCCGACCTCTGCGCCACGTCTCCCAACCCCACGTCGTGCCGCGCGGTCATCGCCGACGTCTTGGCTGCCGAGCAGTACTCACACCCGCAGAGCTGTTGTGAAATAAACTTAATTTCATGGGGATCTTCTTATAATTGTGTAAGGAGTTTCTTATGTTATGAGTTAGAGAGAAAATAATTGGTCATTTATTATTTAGAGGTTATGGTATCTTTTGGGTTTCTTTTGTAACTCTTGTAACTCTCATTTGAGTTAAGAATGCAAGAGAGGTGGAGAGTCATGTAATGGTCATTAATAGGAGTTGAAGAGTCTTTTGTAACCACCCAAGTATAACTCCCATGCATGTAATGGGGAGATTTTCGTGCTCCACCTTGGAGCCTTAGTTAGTGGGAGTCTAAAAGTCATTTTAAGAAAGTTATCCATCTAGAAAACTCATGTAAGGTCTATATATACATGTGGTTAGTTGTTTTCATGTAAGAAGTCACATATGATCAATAGAATATCCACTTTTTGAGGTCTTCTTCAACTTTTGTGTTTTCTACCTTCTCTACATATATTTTTCCACCACAATTTCACCTTGTGTGAGTAAAAGCCCACCATTAGCTTCCAACAAAGTGGTATCAGAGCAAGATTTCTACTAGTTAGTATGCCTAGTGGGAATATGGCATTCCAAATTCCTCAACTCTCCAAAATCAACTATGAGAATTGGAGCATCCAAATGAAGGCGCTTCTTGGATCCTAAGATGTATGGGATATCGTCACCCAAGGCTATGATGAGCCAGATGATGAAGCGACCTTGCCTCAAAATGAAAGAATTTCATTGAAGGATTTAAGAAAGAGGGATAAAAAGGCCCTTTTTCTCATCTACCAAGGGGTGGATGAAGCTATCTTTGAGAAGATTGCCGAAGCAACTTCTTCAAAGGCGGTATGGGAGTTGCTCGAGAGGTTTTGCAAAGGAGAAGAGAGGGTGAAAAAGGTACGCCTCCAAACTCTAAGAGGTGAATTTGAAGCCTTACAAATGAAAGAGTCCGAGACTATCTCGGATTACTACACAAGGGTGAAGATAGTTGTAAATCAACTACGAAGAAATGGTGAGACTACATCGGATGTTCGTGTGGTGGAGAAGCTACTACGGTCACTTGATTCTAAGTTTGACCATATAGTAGTGGCTATTGAAGAATCCAAAGATTTTGATACCATGTCCGTCGAGCAACTTATTGGGTCCTTAGAGACCCATGAACATAGGCTTCTCAAGAAGAAGAAGGAAGTCTTGGAGCAAGCACTTGCCGCCAAACTTTCTCTCAAAGAAGGAAAAGGTGAAGGCAAGAATCAAAGAGGACGTGGTCGTGGACGTGGTGGTCGTGGCCGCGGTGGAAAAAGAGAACGAGGCATCTCCTATGAAGAGAAGGGAAGCACTTCTACAAACTCCACAAGAGGCCGTGGTAGAGGCCGTGGTGATTCATATCGAAAGCCAAGGTATGGAAAATCTCAAGTTGAATGTTACAACTGTCATAGACATGGACATTATGCAAGTGAATGTTGGCGTGATTCCACTAACAATGATGATGAGAAGGCTAATCATGTTGAGAAGCAAAATGAAGATGAAGAACCATTTGTCTTGTTAGCATACAAAGGAGAAGAGAAGGACAATCAAGAAGCATGGTATCTTGACTCCGGAGCAAGCAATCACATGAGTGGACAAAGAGAGATCTTCACAAATTTTGATGAGACAGTTGATGGCCAAGTTACTTTTGGTAATTCATCCAAAATAGCAATCAAGGGAAAAGGTAACATCTTGATTCGTTCAAAGAATAGAAATTATCAATTGATTTCCGATATTTATTATGTTCCGAAGATTAAAGATAATATTTTGAGTTTGGGACAACTCTTAGAGAAAGGCTATGATATTCGCTTGAAAGATCATGGTCTTTCAATAAGAGATAAAAGAAACAACTTGATTGCTAGAGTTGACATGCAAAAGAATAGAATGTTTGTTTTGAATATTCAAAGTGAAGTTACAAAGTTCTTGAAAGCATGTTTTAAAGATCTTTCTTGGTTATGGCATTTGAGATATGGGCATCTTAACTTTGCTAGTTTGAAGTTTTTGTCTAAGCAAAAGTTGGTGAAAGGATTGCCTCATATTGATCATTCGGATGAGTTATGTGAAGGTTGTATTCTTGGCAAGCATCATAGAAAGAGTTTTCCAAAAGAAACAACAAGAAGGACAAATGGGCCACTCCAACTCATTCACACCGATGTATGTGGGCCAATTTCTCCAACATCATTTAGTAAGAATAGATATTTTCTTACCTTTACAGATGATTTTACTAGAAAGACATGGGTGTATTTTCTTAAAGAAAAATCCAAAGTGTTTGATACTTTCAAGAAATTCAAGGTGTTTGTAGAAAAGCAAAGTGGTTGCTACATCAAAGCCATGAGATCGGATAGAGGTGGAGAATTCACATCAAAGTCTTTTGAAGCATTTTGTGAAGAGCATGGGATTCATCATCCATTAACGGCTCCATATTCACCACATCAAAATGGAGTCGCGGAGAGAAGAAATCGGACCATTCTCAATATGGCCCGAAGTATGTTGAAGTGCAAAAATATGCTGAAAGAGTTTTGGGCGGAGGCCGTGGCTTGTGCGGTTTATTTGTTGAATAGATGTCCCACAAAAGGTTTGGAAAGCATGACACCACATGAAACATGGTATGGAGAGAAACCAGATGTTTCTCATTTAAAGGTGTTTGGAAGTGTAGCCTATGCACATGTACCGGATCAAAGGAGAACCAAGTTAGATGACAAGAGCAAAAAGTATATCTTTCTTGGTTATGATCCACGTACTAAAGGCTATAAGTTGTTTGATCCTTCTAATGAAAAAGTTGATGTCAATGATGATGTGATTTTTGATGAAGAAGACACTTAGAATTGGAATACCAATAAAACTAGTGATGAGATGAGACCACTAGTTGATGAAGATGAAGATGCACATGAAGAACCTCATTTGCCTCAGTCGCCACCACCTTTGCCACCTTTGTCTCCACATGGTGGTGGATCTCCATCATCATCTTCATCGTCAGGAAGAAATTCAAGGCCAAGAAAGATGAGATCTCTTGATGAGATATACAATGTAACTGAAAATCAAAATGATCTAACACTCTTTTGTCTTTTTGCAGATTGTGAGCCTCTAACATTTGATGATACAGTAAAAATGAAAGGTGGAGATGTGCTATGGATGAAGAAATCAAATCAATAGAAAAGAACAACAGATGGAAATTGGCGGTTCTTCCAAAAGGCAAAAAGACAATTGGTATGAAGTGGGTGTACAAAATGAAGAAAAATGCCAAAGGAGAAGTTGAAAAATACAAAGCAAGATTAGTAGCCAAAGGATACAAACAAAAGGCCGGAATTGATTATGATGAGGTATTTGCTCCCGTTGCCCGTTTGGAAACTATTCGTTTGGTTATTGCTTTAGCGGCTCAAAATCATTGGAGTATTTTTCAAATGGATGTTAAATCGGCATTCTTGAATGGTTTTCTTGATGAAGAAGTTTATGTTGATCAACCTTTGGGTTATGTGAAGAAAGGACACGAAGGAAAAGTTTTAAGGCTCAAGAAGGCGCTCTATGGTTTGAAGCAAGCACCAAGAGCATGGAATAGTAGAATTTACAATTACAAAATAATTTTGTCAAATGTCCTTATGAGCATGCACTTTACTTGAAGATACATGAAAATGGAGACATATTGCTTATTTGTTTGTATGTAGATGATTTGATCTTTACAGGAAATAATCTACATATGTTCAAAGAATTCAAGGAATGCATGATTCAAGAATTTGAAATGACAGATATTGGCCTTATGTCCTATTTTCTTGGCATTGAAGTAAAGCAAACAATTGAAGATATTTTTATATCCCAAGAAGCTTATGCACGAGAAATTCTCAAGAAGTTCGATATGGAAGATTGCAATCCGGTCAACACTCCTGTAAAAAGCGGCATCAAATTGTCAAAGCATGAAGAAGGTGAAGTGATTGATTCAACTTTATTCAATAGTTTGATTGGAAGTCTTAGATATTTGACATGCACAAGGCCAGATATTTCATATGGTGTTGGTTTAGTGAGTCGATATATGGAAGAACCAAAGTCGACATATTTCAAAGCCGCAAAGAGAATTCTTCGGTACATCAAAGGTACTATTTATCATGGATTATTTTATTCATCATCCAAAGAATTTGATCTTGTAGGCTACTCCGATAGTGATTGGGGAGGTGACATTGATGAAAGGAAGAGTACCACTGGATTTGTATTCTTCTTAGGAGGAACGACATTCACTTGGTTTTCTAAGAAGCAACTTATTGTTACACTTTTTACTTGTGAAGCGGAGTATGTTGCATTATCATCCGGAGTGTGTCATGCACTTTGGTTGAGAAATTTACTCAAGAATCTTCATGTTAATCAAAGAGAGCCTACAAAGATACTTGTTGATAACAAGTCGGCAATTGTCTTAGCTAAGAATCCGGTCTATCATGAAAGGAGCAAGCACATTGATACAAGATTTCATTTCATTCGGGAGCATGTGAAGAGCAAAGAGATTGAATTTATTTTTGTCAAATCTCAAGATCAAGTTGCGGATATTTTCACAAAACCTTTGAAGTTTGATGTCTTCTTCAAATTGAAGAAATTACTTGGAATGCTTGATGGAAGAGAATTAAGTTTACAAGGAGGTGTTGTGAAATAAACTTAATTTCATGGGGATCTTCTTATAATTGTGTAAGGAGTTTCTTATGTTATGAGTTAGAAAGAAAATAATGGGTCATTTATTATTTAGAGATTATGGTATCTTTTGGGTTTCTCTTGTAACTCTTGTAACCCTCATTTGAGTTAAGAATGTAAGAGAGGTGGAGAGTCATGTAATGGTCATTAATAGGAGTTGAAGAGTCTTTTGTAACCACCCAAGTGTAACTCCCATGCATGTAATGGGGAGATTTTCGTGCTCCACCTTAGAGCCTTAGTTAGTGGGAGTCTAAAAGTCATTTTAAGAAAGTTATCCATCTAGAAAGTTCATGTAAGGTCTATATATATATGTGGTTAGTTGTTTTCATGTAAGAAGTCACATATGATCAATAGAATATCCACTTTTTGAGGTCTTCTTCAACTTTTGTGTTTTCTACTTTCTCTACATATATTTTTCCACCACAATTTCACCTTGTGTGAGTAAGAGTCTACCATTAGCTTTCAACAAGAGCACTGCCCATGTCCTCCAGACCATTCTCAGCAAGTCCATCCACCAGCTAGATGCCACTGTCGTGTTGGCCGGCGGCATCCAGCGCCGGCTAAGTGGCCACGGCGAGCAGGCGGCGTTGGCCGACTGCATGCACCTGATGGACCTCTCGCGAGATCGCCTCGACGGGGCCAACGCCTCCGCAGCTGCGTCCTCCCTCAGCGACGCACACACATGGCTGAGCGCGGTGCTTACCAACTACGACACCTGCCTCGACGGGCTCGACGGTGGCGCCAAGGGCGAACTGGAGGGCCACCTTAAGCCCCTGATGGAACTCGCCAGTGCCTCCCTCTCTGTCCTTCGGACCATCAACCCAGCCTCGGGTGACCACCTCACTAAGCCGGTGCTCACCTTCCCATCATGGGTGAGCGGAAGGGATCGGAAGCTGCTGGAGGATTCTCCAACGGGAAACGACGTCAAGGCCAACGTGGTGGTGGCGCAGGACGGGAGCGGGAAGTATAAGACGGTGCAGGAGGCCGTGGACGCGACGCCAAACAAGGGCACCAGCCGGTACGTGATCTACGTGAAGAAGGGCGTGTACAAGGAGACCGTGAGGCTGTCGAAGCGGAAGACCAATGTCATGATCATTGGCGACGGCATGGACGCCACCATCATCACCGGCAGCCGAAACATCGTAGATGGCACCACCACCTTCGAGTCTGCCACCTTGGGTACGTAACCAAGCAGATCCAACCATAGATATATATGACAAGTGTTGCTTCGAAATATTGGCTTGTGGTTAAAGGAACCAAAGGAGATGGAGAGAGAGGAAACGTTCAAATGTCACCTGCGGTTAACCTTTTGCGTCTGGTTGGTCCATCTGATCGACTTTTGCAGCGGCGGCGGGTGACGGCTTCATCCTGCAAGACATCTGCATCCAGAACACGGCGGGTCCAGAGAAGCACCAGGCAGTGGCGCTGCGCGTCAGCGCTGACCGAGCCGCCATCAACCGCTGCAAGATCGAGGCCTACCAGGACACCCTTTATACCCACAGCCTGCGCCAGTTCTACCGGGATAGCAACGTCTCCGGCACCGTCGACTTCATGTTCGGCAACGCGGCTGTGGTGTTCCAGAACTGCGACCTGGTGGCCCGGCGGCCCATGAGCAACCAGCAGAACCTGGTGACGGCACAGGGGCGCACCGACCCGAACCAGAACACGGGCACCTCCGTCCAGAACTGCCGGGTGGTGCCCAGCGCTGACCTGGTGCCGGTGAAGGGGACCATCCCCACGTACCTGGGGCAGCCATGGAAGGAGTACTCCAGAACGGTGTTCATGCAGTCGTTCCTCGACATGCACATAGCCCCCAAGGGATGGCAGGAGTGGGACGGGTCCTACGCGCTGGCGACGCTGTTCTTCGGGGAGTATGCCAACCGAGGGCCAGGGGCCGGGACAACAGGACGGGTGAACTGGCCGGGCTACCATGTGATCACCGACGCCATGGTGGCCAGGGCGTTCACGGTGGCCGACCTAATCCAGGGAGGGGCGTGCCTTGGTGACACCGGGGTGGAATTCACCGAAGCGCTGTGATGTGTGATCTCCTCACTGTAATCTGCATCGGTGGGGCGTATGGCTTGTTTGCTTTGGAGAGTGCTTTCAGTAATAACGCTTCTTGTACTAATTTTCTGATTTACAGTAAAATAGTAATGTTTGCATGCTTGTATTAGAAAATGATTATTATGGGAAAGAGTCTAATCATAGAATATACAACTTGTTTATTTTTAACAAAAATAATTAGGTATTCCGTATTTATGCATACGGATATTACAAGGAGAGAGAGAGAAGGAAGGAGAAGAAGATTGTCTCCATAGTTTTCCTTCAGGAATATTGTGTAAAAGTGACTGAGTTCGAAAGAGAGATAATGGTTAAATCTTTAAAAAGATACTAAAATGAGCTTTTCGTGGAAAAATTGTATATTACATAAAGTAAGTTACGGATAATTTATAACACAATAAATTATCTAGGTAAGTCTTCAAATGAAAGTTTAAAGACATATTTTCAACGTTGATAATTAAAGAATTTTTTCTCTCCGTTGGTGTAATGTGTCCAAGATTGCAAATGGTAGCTCATCTCATTATCGAGATCTATTTCATTCTTCTAACATTTATCAATCGTGATACATATGAAGTATCTCAAAGGCATGCGTAATTAGGGAAGTTCAAGTAGCAGTGGCCTTGGAATGGTTACACTTTTAAGGTTAATTTCATATTAATCATCTTTACATGCAAACTATCAAATATATCATTTTTACTTAAACAATATCATATATATCTTCTTTATAACATCATATTATTAAAATTGCCATTATGGTTACTCTATGCTTCTTTAATAAAATCAAACATATATAAGTTAACATTAATTAGGGTGTGAACAGACTTTTATACCCTCTCTCTCTTTGGGAGATCAACCCGATGACCCTCGACGAGAAGCGCCTGGTCGACCTTGCTGAGGACCTCCTCCAGCAGGCTATGCCCCGGCATAGGGAGGAGTTCTGCTCCTTGATCGAGAGCTAGAGCGGTGAGTCGCCGCTGGACCCGGTGGCCACTTCAGTGTTGAGATTTGATGTAAATCTAACCATCAATTTGCTGTGATCTGGGTCTATCTGACTGGGTCAATTTTAGTTGTAGTTTTCCTAGTCTTTAGGAGCAAGTAGTGGGTCATGTTCTTAAGTAGTCTTTCCCTGATTTTTCTCCACTTTCTCATGTTCTGTTCGTGCCCCACGTTTTTATGAAATGGTCACGAACTGTCACCCATGTAACCAGTAGTTGTGTTAGCTTGTATGCCTATATAAGACAACCTAGTTGTAGTTCTTCTGTGTGAATTTTTAATCAGCGATCAATCCTCTCTGTTTGGATTTTTGTTGTTAGTTTCTTTTTCTCCTGTGTTATTTGCAGTAGTAGAGGTTGTGTGTGTAAAAATTCTTCCCAAGCTAACAGTGGTATCAGAACTCCAGGTTCGACCAGATCTTGATGTCGTCGTGTAGCAGTGGTGCTTGCTGCAGCAGAGCATCCCGTGGAGATTGAAGCTTGAAAGTGTGAAGCTTCAAGGAGAGGTAAACTCGTCCTGCACATAAGGTGTTTGATTTAAGTTTTCTTAGAGAGTGTTCATCATGTCATCAAACAGTATGGCCACTCTTAACCTCTCTCAATCTATAGTACCAATTTTTAATGGGGAGAAATATGAGTTTTGGAGTATCAAGATGAGAACACATTTCATTTCGCAAGATTTGTAGGATCTAGTTGAGAATGGATATGCGGAGGAAGAGAATTCTAAGGCAACAGAGAAGATGGATACAAAAAATCTTCGTAAAAAAGATGCAAAAGTTCTACTTGTTTTGCAACAAACTGTGACAAAAGCTATTTTTCTCCGGATTGTCAACGCCACCAAATCAAAGGAAGCATGGACTATCCTCAGGCAAGAATATCATGGTGACAAGAAGGTAACAACTCTGAAACTCCAAACTCTCCGAAGAGAATTTGAGACCTTGTTCATGAAAAATAATGAATATGTTCAAGATTTTTTCTCAAGAGTTTCTGTAATTGTAAATCAAATGAAAAGTTTTGGTGAAATTGTGAGTAACCAGAAAGTTGCAGAGAAGGTCTTGAGGAGTTTACTGCCCAAATTTGATCATGTGGTCAGGGCAATAGAGGAGTCTATAGATTTGACTACTTATTCTATTAATAAACTGTTAGGTTCTCTTTTGGCACATGAACAAAGGACGAACAACTCAGCTGAGAAGAGTATAGAGCAAGCCTTCCAAGCCCAAGTCAAATTGGAGGACAATGGCAAAGAAAAAAAAGGTGCTACTTCTGACCAAAAGTATGCAGGTCGGAGACGCGGTAGAGGTGGTGACCATGGACGCGGACGTGGACGTGGAAGGTTCGAGGCTGGTAGAAACAAATCAGATAATGGTGATAATGGAAATCAGAGGCAGAATCACAAGAATAGATATTGCAAATATTGCAAAAAATCTAGGCACACCGAGTCGTATTGCTAGGACAAAGCAAAGGAACAAGCCAACTTTACAGAAGAAAAATCTAAAGAGAGTAATATTTTTCTTACTTATGAACCTGAGATAAAAAAACCTAATGTTTGGTTTTTGGATAGTGCATGCAGCAGACATATGACAGGACAGAAAACTCTCTTTCGCAATATGGATGAATCCATAAAGTTACAAGTTCGGCTTGGTGATGACAAGTTCATTCAGATTGAAGGCAAGGGAACTATAGCAATAAAGGCTAAATCAGGTACAGAAAAGTTGATTCATGATGTTTATTATTCTCCTGGTTTAGCACATAACCTGCTTAGTATGGGACAATTGATGAAACGAGGTAATTCATGTTGGTTTCATGATGATATTTGTGAGATTGAAAACAAGATATCAGATATGCCTCTTATTAAGATTAACATGACCGGAAATAATATGTTTCTCATTGACATATCCTGTCTTGATGATTGTGTTTTGGTTGCTAATGTGAAAGATGCTTCTTGGCTTTGCCATTTACAATATGGACACTTGCACTTTAATGAGCTGAAATTGTTGGGTCAGAAAAATATGATTTTTCGGCTGCCTCATGTTACTGCTGATGATAATATTTGTGAAGCATGTGTATATGGAAAACTACATCGGCTGTCTTTTCCAATTGGTAAAGCATGGAGAGCCAAAGATACCTTAGCACTAGTGCATGCATATATTTGTGGGCCAGTAAGAACTCCATCCTTGAACAAGAGTAGCTATTTCTTATTATTTACTGATGACTTTTCATGTATGAGTTGGGTGTTTTTCCTTATTCAAAAATCAGAAGCTCTTGAAAAATTTAAGGAGTTCAAAGCATTTGCAGAAAAAGAAAGTGGGTATTCCCTTAAGGTATTGTGTACTGACAGAGGGGGAGAATTTTTGTCTACTGAATTTGTTCTTTTTTGTAAGCATCATGGCATTCGTAGGCAATTGACAGTAAGAAAAACTCCAAAACAAAATGGAGTTGCGGAGAGAAAAAATAGAACTGTGGTGGAAATGGCTCGTAGCATGTGGAATGAGAAACACCTTCCAAATGATTTTTGGGCTGAAGCAGTGGCTACAGCAGTGCATCTCCTCAACATCTCTCCAACAAAAAAGCAGTGCGCAATATGACCCCGTATGAGGCTTGGTGTAAACAAAAACCCAATGTGAGTAATTTAAGAATTTTTGATTGCATTGGCTATTCTTTGATTGATTCAACTGATCGTAGTAAAATGGATAAGAAGAGTGAGAAATGCATTTTTGTGGGTTATAGTGATGGAACAAAAGGCTATCGGTTGTATAATCCGGTAACTAAGTCCTTAATCATCCGACGTGATGTTGTTTTTGATGAGAATAGTTCTTGGGATTGGAAGAAAACAGAAACCCAGCACACTCCTTTTTTGGAAGATCTACAAACTCACTATAATACTTCACAAGCTCCAAAGTCTTATGAAGGTCAGCATTCTCCAACACATGTGGTTAGAATATGCAGCAGTGACACTGCAGAAATAAAAGAGGCTGAAATTGACACTCCTCCAAGAAAGGTAGGTTCCTTGAATGAAAGTTATGAATCTAGCCTACTTGCTTTTATGGTGTCAGAACCTACATGTTATGAGGAGGCATGTGGTAAAGAATAATGGGAAAAATCTATGCAAGAGGAGATGGCTGTCATTGAGAAAAACAACACTTGGGAGCTTGTAAAGTTGCCACAAGGAAAAGAAGTCATTGGTGTGAAATGGGTTTATAAGGTAAAGTGCAGAGCCAACGGGAGCATACAAAGACTCAAGGCAAGGTTGGTTGTCAAAGGGTATGTGCAAAAACATGGCATTGATTTTTTTGAAACATTTTCTCATGTTGCTCATTTTGAGACTGTTAGATTGATATTGGCATTAGCAGCTCATATGAAATGGAAGGTTTTTCAATTTGATGTTAAGTCGGCTTTTTTTAATGGCACTTTAGAAGAAGATGTGTATGTAGAGCAACCATAGGGATTTGTCATCAGTGGACAAGAGGAAAAAATGTACAAGTTAAAGAAGGCTCTCTACGGTCTTAAACAAGCACCGAGAGCAGACTTAACTCATATCTTCACAGGAAAGATTTTCACCGGAGTAAAAGTGAACCCACTCTATATATCAAGGTGAAAGATACTGATATGCTTGTTGTTTGTGTTTATGTGGATGACATTATTTACATCGGATCATGTGATTCTCTCATTAATGAATTCAAGAACAACATGATGCATGAGTTTGAGATGTCAGATTTGGGTTTATTGCATTTTTTCCTTGGCCTTCAAGTTATGCAAACAAATGATGGTATTTTTATCTCCCAAGAAAAATATGCATTAGATCAGCTCAAGAAATATAACATGTTGAATTGCAAGGCATTCTCTACTCCAATTAATGCAAATGAGAAATTGAGTTTAAAATATGGAACAACTAATGCCAATAGTACTATGTTCAGGGGATTAGTTGGTGGGTTGTTATACTTAACTCATACACATCTAGATATCTGATTTTCCGTCAATTAGTCTCCAGGTTTATGCACAATCCATCAGTTCATCACTTTCGAGCAGCAAGGCGCATCTTGCGTTATATCCGGGCAACCACCAATTATGGAATATGGTATAAGCCAACCTCTCACTTCAATTTACTTGGCTTTACTGACAGTGATTGGGCAGGTTCAGTAGATGATCAGAAGAGTACTAGTGAGTTTATCTTTCAAGTTGGCTCGGGTGTTGTATCGTGGAGTTCAAAGAAGCAAAGTACAGCAGCATTGTCATCCTCTGAAGCAGAATATGTTGCTGCATCATCGGCAACATGCCAAGCTATTTGGATGCGTCGAATCTTAGAAGATTTGGGTCAAGCTCAAGCAAAAGCAACACCAATTTACTGTGACAACAAGGCAACAATAGCAATGACAAAGAATCCGGTTTGCCATGGCCGGACCAAGCATATTGAATTGCGTCACCACTTCATTCGTGATGCTGTCACAGAAGGTCTGATCGAGTTGAAGCACTGTTCGACCAATGAACAGATTGCCGACGGCTTCACGAAAGCACTCTCGTATCCGAAGTTTGTGAAGTTCCGCTCTCTCCTTGGCATTTCAGATTTTGCATCAAGGGGGACTGTTGACATTTGATGCAAATCTAACCATCAATTTGCTGTGATCTGGGTCTATCTGATCGGATCAATTTTAGTTGTAGTCTTCCTAGTCTTTAGGAGCAAGTAGTGGGTCATGTTCTTAAACAGTCTTTCCCTGTTTTTTCTCTACTTTCTCATGTTCTGTTCGTGCCCCACGTTTTTATGAAATGGCCACGAACTGTCACCCATGTAACCAGTAGTTGTGTTAGCTTGTATGCCTACATAAGGCAACCTGGTTGTAGTTCTTATGTGTGAATTTTTAATCAGCGCTCAATCCTCTCTGTTTTGATTTCTGCTGTCAGTTTTTTTTTTCTCCTGTGTTGTTGGCAGTAGCAGAGCTTGTGTGTGTAAAAATTCTTCCCAAGCTAACAGTGGTATCAGAACTCTAGGTTCGACCAGATCTGGATGTCGTTGTGTAGCAGTGGAGCTTGCTGCAGCAGAGCATCCTGTGGAGTTTGAAGCTTGCAAGTGTGAAGCTTCAAGGAGAGGTAAACTCGTCCTGCACATAAGGTGTTTGATTGAACTTTTCTTAAAGAGTGTTCATCATGTCATCAAATAGTATGGCCACTCTTAACCTCTCTCAATCTATAGTACCAATTTTTAATAGGGAGAAATATGAGTTTTGGAGTATCAAGATGAGAACACTTTTCATTTCGCAAGATTTGTGGGATCTAGTTGAGAATGGATATGCGGAGGAAGAGAATTCTAAGGCAGCAGAGAAGATGGATACAAAAGATCTTCGTAAAAAAGATGCAAAAGCTCTACTTGTTTTGCAACAAGCTGTGACAAAAGCTATTTTTCCCCGGATTGCCAATGCCACCAAATCAAAGGAAGCATGGACTATCCTCAGACAAGAATATCATGGTGACAAGAAGGTAACAAATGTGAAACTCCAAACTGTCCGAAGAGAATTTGAGACCTTGTTCATGAAAAATAGTGAATATGTTCAAGATTTTTTCTCAAGAGTTTCTGTAATTGTAAATCAAATGAAAAGTTTTGGTGAAATTGTGAGTAACCAGAAAGTTGTAGAGAAGGTCTTGAGGAGTTTACCGCCCAAATTTGATCATGTGGTCACGGCAATAGAGGAGCATATGGATTTGACTACCTATTCTATTAATGAACTGTTGGGTTCTCTTTAGGCACATGAACAAAGGACGAACAACTCAGCTGAGAAGAGTATATAGCAAGCCTTCCAAGCCCAAGTCAAATTGGAGGACAATGGCAAAGAAAAAAAAGGTGCTACTTCTGACCAAAGTATGCAGGTCAGGGACGCGGTAGAGGTGGCGACCATGGACGCGGACGTGGACGTGGAAGGTTCGAGGCTGGTAGAAACAAATCAGATAATGGTGATAATGGAAATCAGAGGCAGAATCACAAGAATAGATATTGCAAATATTGCAAAAAATCTAGGCACACCGAGTCGTATTGCTAGGACAAAGCAAAGGAACAAGCCAACTTTACAGAAGAAAAATCTAAAGAGAGTAATCTTTTCCTTACTTATGAACCTGAGATAAGAAAAGCTAATGTTTGGTTTTTGGATAGTGCATGCAGCAGACACATGACTGGACATAAAACTCTCTTTTGCAATATGGATGAATCTATAAAGTTACAAGTTCGGCTTGGTGATGACAAGTTCATTCAGATTGAAGGCAAGGGAACTATAGCAATAAAGGCTAAATCAGGTATAGAAAAGTTGATTCATGATGTTTATTATTCTCTTGGTTTAGCACATAACCTGCTTAGTATGGGACAATTGATGAAACGAGGTAATTCATGTTGGTTTCATGATGATATTTGTGAGATTGAAAACAAGAAATCAGATCTGCCTCTTATTATGATTAACATGACCGGGAATAATATGTTTCTCATTGACATATCCTGTCTTGATGATTGTGTTTTGGTTGCTAATGTGAAAGATGCTTCTTGGCTTTGCCATTTACGATATGGACACTTGCACTTTAATGGGCTGAAATTGTTGGGTCAGAAAAATATGATTTTTCGGCTGCCTCATGTTACTGTTGATGATAATATTTGTGAAGCATGTGTATACGGAAAACTACATCGACTGTCTTTTCCAATTGGTAAAGCATGGAGAGCCAAAGATCCCTTAGCACTAGTGCATGCAGATATTTGTGGGCCTGTAAGAACTCCATCCTTGAACAAGAGTAGCTATTTCTTATTATTTACTGATGACTTTTCATGTATGAGTTGGGTGTTTTTCCTTATTCAAAAATCAGAAGCTCTTGAAAAATTTAAGGAGTTCAAAGCATTTGCAGAAAAAGAAAGTGGGTATTCCCTTAAGGTATTGTGTACTGACAGAGGGGGAGAATTTTTGTCTACTGAATTTGTTCTTTTTTGTAAGCATCATGGCATTCGTAGGCAATTGACAGTGAGAAAAATTCCAAAACAAAATGGACTTGCGGAGAGAGAAAATAGAACTGTGGTGGAAATGGCTCGTAGCATGTTGAATGAGAAACACCTTCCAAATGATTTTTGGGCTGAAGCAGTGGCTATAGCAGTGCATCTCCTCAACATCTCTCCAACAAAAAAGCAGTGCGCAATATGACCCCGTATGAGGCTTGGTGTAAACAAAAACCCAATGTGAGTAATTTAAGAATTTTTGACTGCATTAGCTATTCTTTGATTGATTCAACTGATCGTAGTAAAATGGATAAGAAGAGTGAGAAATGCATTTTTGTGGATTATAGTGATGGAACAAAAGGCTATCGGTTGTATAATCCGGTAACTAAGTCCTTAATCATCCGACGTGATGTTGTTTTTGATGAGAATAGTTCTTGGGATTGGAAGAAAACAGAAACCCAGCACACTCCTTTTTTGGAAGATCTACAAACTCACTCTAATACTTTACAAGCTCCAAAGTCTTATGAAGGTCAGCATTCTCCAACACATGTGGTTAGAATATACAGCAGTGACACTGCAGAAATAAAAGAGGCTGAAATTGACACTCCTCCAAGAAAGGTAGGTTCCTTGAATGAAATTTATGAATCTAGCCTACTTGCTTTTATGGTGTCAGAACCTACATGTTATGAGGAGGCATGTGGTAAAGAATAATGGGAAAAATCTATGCAAGAGGAGATGGCTGTCATTGAGAAAAACAACACTTGGGAGCTTGTAAAGTTGCCACAAGGAAAAGAAGTCATTGGTGTGAAATGGGTTTATAAGGTAAAGTGCAGAGCCAACGGGAGCATACAAAGACTCAAGGCAAGGTTGGTTGTCAAAGGGTATGTGCAAAAACATGGCATTGATTTTTTTGAAACATTTTCTCATGTTGCTCATTTTGAGACTGTTAGATTGATATTGGCATTAGCAGCTCATATGAAATGGAAGGTTTTTCAATTTGATGTTAAGTCGGCTTTTTTTAATGGCACTTTAGAAGAAGATGTGTATGTAGAGCAACCATAGGGATTTGTCATCAGTGGACAAGAGGAAAAAATGTACAAGTTAAAGAAGGCTCTCTACGGTCTTAAACAAGCACCGAGAGCAGACTTAACTCATATCTTCACAGGAAAGATTTTCACCGGAGTAAAAGTGAACCCACTCTATATATCAAGGTGAAAGATACTGATATGCTTGTTGTTTGTGTTTATGTGGATGACATTATTTACATCGGATCATGTGATTCTCTCATTAATGAATTCAAGAACAACATGATGCATGAGTTTGAGATGTCAGATTTGGGTTTATTGCATTTTTTCCTTGGCCTTCAAGTTATGCAAACAAATGATGGTATTTTTATCTCCCAAGAAAAATATGCATTAGATCAGCTCAAGAAATATAACATGTTGAATTGCAAGGCATTCTCTACTCCAATTAATGCAAATGAGAAATTGAGTTTAAAATATGGAACAACTAATGCCAATAGTACTATGTTCAGGGGATTAGTTGGTGGGTTGTTATACTTAACTCATACACATCTAGATATCTGATTTTCCGTCAATTTAGTCTCCAGGTTTATGCACAATCCATCAGTTCATCACTTTCGAGCAGCAAGGCGCATCTTGCGTTATATCCGGGCAACCACCAATTATGGAATATGGTATAAGCCAACCTCTCACTTCAATTTACTTGGCTTTACTGACAGTGATTGGACAGGTTCAGTAGATGATCAGAAGAGTACTAGTGAGTTTATCTTTCAAGTTGGCTCGGGTGTTGTATCGTGGAGTTCAAAGAAGCAAAGTACAGCAGCATTGTCATCCTCTGAAGCAGAATATGTTGCTGCATCATCGGCAACATGCCAAGCTATTTGGATGCGTCGAATCTTAGAAGATTTG
Organism: Zantedeschia hybrid cultivar; assembly: GCA_030544215.1. NCBI lineage: Eukaryota > Viridiplantae > Streptophyta > Magnoliopsida > Alismatales > Araceae > Zantedeschia > Zantedeschia hybrid cultivar. Next base: position 53,596,769 of record JARZZO010000009.1, read on the forward strand.
GGTCAAGCTCAAGCAAAAGCAACACCAATTTACTGTGACAACAAGGCAACAATAGCAATGACAAAGAATCCGGTTTGCCATGGCCGGACCAAGCATATTGAATTGCGTCACCACTTCATTCGTGATGCTGTCACAGAAGGTCTGATCGAGTTGAAGCACTGTTCGACCAATGAACAGATTGCCGACGGCTTCACGAAAGCACTCTCGTATCCGAAGTTTGTGAAGTTCCGCTCTCTCCTTGGCATTTCAGATTTTGCATCAAGGGGGACTGTTGACATTTGATGCAAATCTAACCATCAATTTGCTGTGATCTGGGTCTATCTGATAGGATCAATTTTAGTTGTAGTCTTCCTAGTCTTTAGGAGCAAGTAGTGGGTCATGTTCTTAAACAGTCTTTTCCTGTTTTTTCTCTACTTTCTCATGTTCTGTTCGTGCCCCACGTTTTTATGAAATGGCCACGAACTGTCACCCATGTAACCAGTAGTTGTGTTAGCTTGTATGCCTACATAAGGCAACCTGGTTGTAGTTCTTATGTGTGAATTTTTAATCAGCGCTCAATCCTCTCTGTTTTGATTTCTGCTGTCAGTTTTTTTTTTCTCCTGTGTTGTTGGCAGTAGCAGAGCTTGTGTGTGTAAAAATTCTTCCCAGGCTAACATTCAGATGGCGACGACTTCGGTCGGGAGGATCGATCCTAGTGGCCAAGCTAGTCACCGACTACGTCATCGTGATCGACGTCGTGCTCCCATTGGGATTCATTGCTGATCTCCAGGAAATCGCCAGGCGCATGTTCTATGCCACAGCTGTGAGAAGGGGTGGACCCACGACTACAGCATCCGCAGGCGGGACTTCCTGGAGGAGAGCATCTCCACGTTGGGGCTGCACCTGGGGACCTCCAAGGCAGTGCAGAGCGCGCCGCGGTTCGAGCTGGAGGAGGAGATCGAGCAGTGGACCAAAGCCATCATCGTCGCCATCCACAGCCTCTTCCCCAGTGAGTGCCACCCCGATGACCATGTTTTCGTGGGCCTCGTCACCATTGCTGATCTATCCTTCACCGATACCTAGCGCGGCCCCGCAATGCAACTGCTTGGCTTTGCCAACGCCGTGGCGGTGGGGACCATGGCACCGAAGATGCTGTTCCGGATCATGGACATGTACAAGCCCCTCTGCAAGCTGGTCCCAGAGATCGACTCGGCCTTATCGGACCATTATTGCTCATTCGTGCATGGCAAGCCGTGGGTTTTTATCTGCAGGAGGCTAGGTGTGGCCATTTAGAGGGACCTTTACAGAGCTAGAGAACCTGATCCAATCGGACCTGGCAAAGGGGGTCGTCCTCAGCGGCCTCCTCCACTACCTCTGCGCTACGTGTGCCTGCCCTCCATGATAAGGGAGGCAGAGGGGGATGGTGGGGCGGGGGCGTTGGTGGCAGTGGAGTAAGCATGATCAAGATGGCTGGTGGTGGTCACGGGGGAGAACGCAGAGCCTGTGGTGCCAGAGCTGAAGAGGGTGACGGCGGTCCACGGGAGGATGCTGCACTCCATCGAGCACAACAATGGGGAGGGGTTCGAGCGGGAGAGGGTGCTGGTGGTGGGCTGCGGGAACTCGAGCATGGATGTGCTGCGAGCATGGCGCCTCGCCATCCATGGCTGTGAGGAGTGGCATAAGTCGTATGCTTCAACGGCAACGGCAGCTTCCCTGGACAGAGGAGGAGGAGGAGGAGTTGACGGGGCTGCGCTGCTCGTCTGAAATGCTGGAAGTGAGAGAAGCACCATGGAACAGTGATAGGATCCTCTCTCTCTAGGGGCGGGGGCATTGTAGACATTTTAACCATTCACTATTTTCTTTTAACAATTATAAAGAATCTCCTTTGCATATTCCAACAATTGTGAACGGATATTAATCTTAATGGCTGTTTTGATACTATAATATCATAAGAAGGATATGTATGGTATTATGTAAGTAATAGTAGAATATTTATATTTTACATGTAAAGATAGTTAATATAACCCTACTTTACATCATCACTGTGGGGATCTGTGATCTATCATTTTATCAGATGCGGTTATTATGCTTCTCTAAATGAACTACGTTCATTCTTACAGACTAATTTCCATGTCAAAAATAGACAAAAAACTGTCTTCCAAATAAAAATATCTTTACGCACATGCTTAATGTCAATTAGAATATAATAAGGGAGTCATTAGAACCTTGCGTCTTATCCAGTTTTCCTACGACCAGCAAATCCTGCTTTTTGAAGTTTGGATCAGATCTTATTTCAAAACTATATTTGTGTTAGGCTCGAGCTATAGCACACTATAGACTAAGAAATGGTTTATATAAATTTACAAGAAAATTGTGAGAATTTAAAATTCAAGTGAAAGATATAAAAGTATTATATTAAAATTTAAAGACTAATTAAACAGTGAGAAAGCAAAGAAAACACGCAGCTAAAATAACACATTAGATTTACAGTGGTTTGGCCTCTTCATTGACCTATGTCTACTCTTCAATACATAGTTGCCAATTTTCTCTATTAAAAATACATTTTAATCACGCTAGCGTGCCTGTCACCTCCGGCCCGCCCCTAAACTGTTCTGTTCTAGATACGGAAGGAATGCAATTTGAAAAATTTGTCTCAATTTATTTGCAGAATAGATTATTCAAAATTATTTATTTAAAATAACGTATACTAAAATAAGAGATATTTAAGTTTGATAGTTCTGTGGCCCATTGACAGAATAGAAAAGATAAGTAATTCTTAGATCTAGTTAGACTCGAATTGTTTATAATCTCCTTATTATAGGATAAGTAATTATAATGCAGTATAAGTCTATCAAACTAGAATTAGTCTTATTCTAAAAATAAGAAATCTTATTCTTCTCTAATTCTGCAAACAAAGTGAGTTAAAGTATTAATTGTTGGAACTATATATAAATCAATAATCCCATAGGAGGTGGTTAGCAAATGAGTGCTCAAGAAGAGATCCTATTTATGGGTCCACAAATCCCAGCAAGAAGAGGTAGATGGAACGGGAAAAGGTTTTCAAAACTCTTTCAAATGACTATTTCTAGGCATAAGCCGGTGTTGCCTTGCCTATTAATGGTCGACAATCGTAAAGTGGTCCATCCGTGGTCTAACGTAGACCATTTTCCACAACTGCAATAGGCGCAGTAGTTGAGTGTTGGTTTATTTGGTTAACCAATGCAGTGTTGATCTAGAATATGTATTGTAGTACAACCACTATTATCTCATCTGAATGGTGGAATCGACAGTGCGCTGCCATCATTTCACATCACATTCAGGAGGTGTAGTGGGTTTAAAATTCAAATGTCCACTAGCAACTATATACTACAATGCCCATAGAGGCATTGTACTAAATATTTCTCCCTTTGAAGTTCTGCTTTATTGGTCGAATATTTATCTTCTAGAGGTTCTGCTTTATTGGTTAACCATTGGCGTATCCTGATCCACGAATCCGCAAGATAGTTGGATTTAGGGGTTATTTGTCATAAAACTCTATAATTTTTAGTTTTAAAATTATTAATTTTAAAATAAGTGAATTTTACAATTTCAAAATCAGATTGTTTAGATATTTGTAAAGCATATGAAAAATAAAACAAAAGAATTCATAAATCATGTGAATTTGGTTTATGGTGGTCCTTCCATGCACGAAAACCAAACAAGGAAATCAACTGTCAAATGGTCCCACAAAGGCCGGACAAGACTTTGTTCTACACTATTTTATATCATATTTATTAGTAATTTAGAACCAACAATTAGGGAGAAAGTTACCTCACATTTGTGGTTGACGGAGAGATACTCGTGAGCCTACAGCAAAAGTAGACGACAAATCACCCTCGTCATGTGGGAAGGCTACTAGAGCCCCTCTCACAAAGTTCCATGAAGCAAGTTCCAAGGTCTAAGGTGGTACCCCAAAGGAGGAGAGAGAGAGAGAGAGAGAGGCTCTAACAGTAGCCTGAACCCCTCTTCTGTATATGTGGGTCTCTCATAGAGACTACAACCCCTGGACTCCTTTTCCCGCATAGAGAGGGACTCCTTTGAATCTGATCCAAGTCAATCTCATCTACCAATGTCAATGATGGACTTAGAACCCAAATCGAACTCTATTCTACATCTCCCACATAGACACATTACTTATCTAATAATTCTCTATAATGTCTTATTTAACTTTACCTGTCATACAGGAAAATGACACGTGTGATTGAACGAGGAAGATCTAAAGTGAGAAGTGTTACATTAAGTCACTACCTGACTAACGTAACACTTCAACTCTAAGTCCCATCTCATACTTCAAATCACAAACTCACACTAAGTAAAATTGATCTAATCCCTCATAGATCTCTATCTTGACCTCTCAAATAATCTGTCTTCACTCATAGTTGCATTGGACATATCCAACATAACTGCCTGAATAATGAGTCATGACAATTCGAGTATAATATAAGTCGACTTTTCCTATGCCACGCATATCAATCTGCTTTTACTTGACTACTTTCGTAGACATATTCTATAAGACCTCATGTTTTATGGTCTTTAAATAACATACTAAAGTAGCATCATCAAGTATCTATTTCACAAGAAGTTATATCGTCCTAAAGGATACAAGAAAATACAAAGGTTCACATAGTAATGAAATAGGGATCTATTTAGTCACTCCTCTAGCAGTTATCTTAAATAACACATACAGTATGACTTATATGCTATGGTGAAGTCAAAAACTAACATATGCCACGCCTATACAACATACGCATCTATAATTTTATGCTCAATTAAGCACATCTGGGTTGCCCATATGGCACTTATCAGATTTGACTATCACGAGCTACATGGAAAGATAAATCCATGTTTGACTGATTTCAACTAGTCTAAACTTAGTCATCTTCTAAGGTGATTACAATTCTTTATCACACTCCCATTGAATGTGAAATTACACTCCCACTGAGTGCAAAGTCCAAAAAGTTTATCTTAACATACTCGTTTTCATAGCAACATGATGATCATATGTATGAGCGAACCAATCATAGTCTACTGGTATTCTCATATAAGTGCACTAATAACAACTATCTCACTAATAGAGAAAACTAAAACAATAAATCTATATGCAAGCAACATAAAAATATCTAGTTAGTTCAAGGTACTGATCATGTCAACGCAGAGCAAGACCCTTAGTACCTCGCTTAAAGAGAACAATTTCTTTTCTTCTTTTGTTTTGGGGGCGTTACCCAATGTTAAGAGCTTTTAGTAGAGTATCAATAATTAAGCATCATATATATGGCTAATATGTAATTCACCTTTGCCTCAATCCTCCAATCCATAAGTAAAGGACTATAAGGAGCACACAGGAGATAGTAATATAAAATTCGAAGTATGGAATGCAGCAGAATAAAGAACTCCCATATGGTTCCTCTGATCAATTTCTAAGAAAATAGAACCGTTCTTCACCTTGCATAGAATCAGATGCACATTCATGGTTCGGTTCTAGAGAAGCGATACCACTACCTATGCAATTGTCTGACCTTCAGTGGTATCCATATGATTCTCCAATTGAGGGATTGTCCTTACTCTCCAAAGATAACCACCAGATCCCCAATTCTCTTCTTATTTGCAAGTGCCTGCGGCATGCAGATGAAGCAGTCTGTGGAGCAGTAGCAGACGCGGAAGAAAAAATAGAGTGGGGGGCCCTATTCTGAAGAGGACGGTTAGAGGAGGAGAGAGAGGGGGACAGCCAAAGACTCTGAGAAAGTCCAGAGCTTGGACCAGGGTTCTCTCTTAAGCTACTTATGTGAGGATTAAGATTTCGGATCCGGTTATCGAATCGGGTTCGGTATCAGACCCCTTGGTTTGGGCTCTTGTAGGCCTGGGGTATGGGCTCTCGACGCGATTTTGAATAGCATCGGTCTAGGAAGACGCCATTTAGGAGCCATGTAGGGGCGCAACATAGGTGAGCGTTGGGACGCGAGTGTACGGCTCCGGTCTGATCATCTGAAAAACGTCTTGCATGACCGACGTCATTCAGAGATCTACTAGTGTACGACCCCATCCTATCGTTTGAATGGCGTCGTCTGGGAACGACGCAATTTAGCCTGTTTCAATTTGACGTCCGAGCTCTCTCTCTTCCCTCTCTCCAATCCATCCGTCCCCTTCCCCTCTTATTATTATTTTTCCTCGTCCACCACTCCAAACCCCTCCCACCTCTCGCCACTACCATCACCATCTCCTCTGCAGCACTTCACTCTTCGGACAACGGCCGACGTCTCTGTAGAGTGACGACGTCCATGGTGGTACCGACGGCGGCTTGCAGTGTAGTGGCAGCGGCGGCTTGGAACTAGAAGGAGTTCAAGTAACCGGTAGGGTGACGATCCTCGTTATGTTTTGTTTAAAACTATGATTTTTTCGCTGTGAAGCATACAATGTGTATGGACATTTTTTGGTAAAAAGTATGTCTTAAGGGATTTTTAATGAAAATAGGCATTCTTATGAAATGATATTTTGGGTGTTAAATTGGTTATTAGATTTCTCTCCTTGTCTCTTTTATACTTTTATGTATTTTGGAAGAGAAGAGGGACCCTCGGTTTTGGCTTAGTGGAGACCGGAGAAGTTCGGTTTCGGGCGTTGAATGGCGTCGAGACCAGGTGACGTCATTTAGAATGATGTCGACTATGGCTGACGTGATTTAACAGCCCATTTTCTCAGTTCCCGAGGCCAATGTAGGATAAAGAGCTGAACGACGTTGGCCATAGGCGACGCCATTCAGGCCAGTATCTAGGGTCCCAATGCCTGTAAGAAAACTGAACCAATTTAAGGGTCTTGAATGACGTCGGCTACGGATGACGCCATTCAAGACAGAACCCCATTAATTCATGCAATTAACATATGTATACATTATTAAATAACTCGGTTAAATACATATTCGAAACTGTACTTTGAGGACGAGGGTTTCCACGTGACCGGATCGCATTGTGTTGTGTTTTGTGCGATCATAGACCTAAAGTGATGGTTGTTAGTGCTTGACACCCTGTGTCAGTGTGAGAGTGACACAGCACCGGTGTGGGAGTGTTGGAGTGACGTCTAGTGAGAGAGGGTCACTTGGTGTACCCCAGGGTATAGTTAGTACCAGTTGGGAGTGGTACACTGCGGTATCCTCCTTTTGTTGTACTTGTACTAATACTTCCATTCATTACAACACTTACAGTCATCTTTTGCAGCATTCTTATAGATCCACACATCCCTCATATCATTCACATCCACATTTATTAGAAATATTAGAAGAATAATATGGTTTCACAAAATATTAAAAAAATTCTCGCGAATTAATATTCGCAACAACTTCACCACCGTTGCTAAGCCCATCGCAAAAAGCTCAGTCACGAATACTTAGCAACATGTGATCCAAAAGCCATCGCAAATGTACATAATTATTCTCGATAGCTAAAATCAGTCATCGTTAGTAGTCGAATATTAGCGAGGTCATTTTATTAAGCTGTAGTTAATATTCGACTATTTGCTACAGTTAACTTCATTGCTGTCGGTAATATTTGCCTATTAGCGATGGCTATTTATTTAAGCCGTTCGAATATTTGCTACGGCTTGGTAACATAACCATTGCTAATAGTTGAATATTCACGACGGCTGCTTCATTAAGCCGTCACTAATAGCCGAATAGTAGCTACGATTTACTTTTAGTCGTCGCTTATAGTCAAATATTAGTGACGGCTATTAAGCAAAGTCGTAACTAATATTCATTATTAGGGACGATGACAAAAAAGGCCGTCGTGAATATGATTATTAGTGATGATTATTTTGAGCCGTCACAAATAATTCTTTTTTATTTTTTAAAAGTCTACCCTAAATTTTAAAGAAATCACATTATAAACACCTATAATACAAACACAATAACATACAACAAAACGAACAATCATATTATAAACACCAATTTGCCAAAAATATTGTACAATACAAAATGAAAATGTCTATACATCGAGGCCAAAATCACATTCCTGCTCCCCTCCCGATGACTCCTCCTCCTCCTCTGGCTGCAAGGGTGGCTAGGGCTGCAAGGGTGCCTATGGCTGCACGGGTGGCTACTGCGGCAAGAATTTGTACATATGTGCTAGTTCTACCATGATCTCATCCTTGAGCTTCGCCTTCAAGATGACAAAAAAAAAACTCCTCCCTCGTCCGCTCATGGTCCTGCCAGTACTGCTCAAACTCGGTCCTCATCTCTTGTAGCTACTCCCTAAGAGCTCGAACACCGCCGCTACTGTTGGTGGCACCGTCATGGGACGTCGTCGCCCATGATCTCAGCATCTCGCCTAGTCCGCCACGGCGAATATGGCTAGACATATCTTTTCCCCTTACTATAGTGAAGGCCTACTCAGGAGTAAGGGCAAGAGGTTGAGGAGTCGAGTTGTTGGATGGGGTAAGGGGTACATCAACTCCATCTTGTGCTCATGTTTTTAAAAATGAAACAATGCTCTTTAATAAAATATTTTTATATATAGATAAAAGAGAAATATTTTCATTCAACATTTACCATGATCACACGACTCTCGTCCGAAGCCTAGATGACTATCCCATTAGGTTGCACGCTGCTCTGAGACATCTGGAATATCTCCAGAGATGTCACATCTTGTTCATGAGCCTGATGCTTAATTTAATAAAAAAAGAATATAATTTCATCAATCAGAACTGAATTTTATAACTTAAGAAACAAATACGAAGATAAAGCTTGTAAAATCGTAGTTGAGCTGCCGATGATTAGTGCAGCCTTTCTTGTATGTCATTCTCTGGTGAGTGCGGTTGGCCTTGTTCCTCGCCGAGATTTTCTACAACAAAGAGAATATATTTAATTAAATATAATCATTATGTATTCATTGAAGCTTATATAAACAAATAAAATATTTACATGTTACTTAGTCCGACTAGCTAACCCAAGTCTCACACATCTTTCGCCACTAAAATAGATCTCTCTGCGGCGGAGGACATGCGACAACCTCGTCGAACGGATAATGCGTAAAATACTATCAAGATAAATAATTTAACATAAGTTAATTAATAATTAAATAATATGATGAATACATAATTTTTTTCAAATAAATACTAAACTTATGTTCAACATAAGGTGGAATCTTTGATTCTTCTACTGTTGACCTATATGCCTCAGAATGGCTAGGTCTCCCTTCTCAGTCTGCTCAAAAATAAATTGTTGTTGCACATTTACAATCTATTGATGTGAGTATACAATATGATTATTAAAATAATATTAATAAAGAAAGATTATTTTTTTAGAATTCTTACCATGAGGTCTTGAAAAATAACTTCCTTTATGTCAATAGGAAGTTTGGTGAAGTTTTGTTACCACATGGGGACGTGCATCCTATTCAGAACTCCACAATAAGTGGTAAAGCTCTAGTTATTCTTGTCGACAGCACTGCCCTTTACGAGCTCCACTGACAGGTCTTCTAATTCCTACAGTACCCATACGTAAGACACCTGTGCGGGACCTCGCCCGTGTCTACTACTTGATTCAAAATGGAACAAAACAAGTTAGTATTGCACATGTAAAATACACTATGTATGAAAAATAAAATTAATAACATCATGCATACAGTGGACGATGCCGTCTCCAACATCTGAGTAGTAGTGCCATGAAAAGCATCGAGCTGTGGGGTAGAGAGAGGAGTGGCCTGAGACACACCGGCTGGCAAGGTAAAGGGAGGAGCAACCTGTGAAGCTCCGACCAGTGAGGTAGACGGTGGGGCCACAACAAGGTCAGAGGTAAGGGGTCACGACGCTCTGGAACTCTGTACCGTAGTAGACGGTTGAGAGACAGTCGAACTCTGTGGAGGACAACGTGAGGGCAATTAGTGGTTACGCTTGACACTCAGCATCTGTCAAATTTAAACAAGTTAGCTTTCAACATGATCAATGTAGACACGTTAATTTTGACATCATTTCGAGTAAATTTCATATCATATAATAATGCCTCAGAATGGTCTGATATTTAATCATTGGTTAATTTTTATTGATCTTTTTGAGTGTCGGGTCAAACAGACATGTTTAAGTTAATCAATTGAATTGGTTTTAACTCAAATTTCAGTTAAAATATGAAGAAGTCTAAAAGACGTCGATCTGTGTGGACGCTATTTAGACTTTATTCTTATTTTAACATTTAAATTTGAATTTTAATTAATTGATTAATTAACTAAAAGACGTCTACCAGTCACGACGCGTTTTAGGTTTCCTAAGTTATTTCTACTTCTCTTCTGGATGTTTATCCTTATCTTAATTAGTGTGAAAGGCGTCTTCCATGGGCGACGCGTTTTAGCTAATACGAATAAAGATGAATTTTTTACCGGATGTTTATCCTTATCTTAATTAGTGTAAAATGCGTCTTCTCTGGTTGACGTGTTTTATATAATTACAGATAAAGATGAATTAATCTGTATTTATTTGTTGGTTAAGATGGATAAATCTTAAGATTTCTCCATGTAAATCCGCGGATGCAGAAGAAGTCTATAAATACCCTGTTGTAGACACGCTAATTTTGACGTCATTTCGAGTAAATTTCATATCATATAATAATGCCTCAGAATGGTCTGATATTTAATCATTGATTAATTTTTATTGATCTTTTTGAGTGTCGGGTTTAACAGACATGTTTCAGTTAATCAATTAAATTGATTTTAACTCAAATTTCAGTTAAAATATGAAGAAGTTTAAAAGACGTCAACCTGTGTGGACGCCATTTAAAGTTTATTCTTATTTTAACGTTTAAAATTTGAATTTTAATCAATTGATTAATTAACTAAAAGGCGTCTGTAAGGAACGACGCGTTTTAGGTTTCCTAAGCTATTTCTACTTCTCTTCCGGATGTTTATCCTTATCTTAATTAGTGTAAAAGACGTCTATACATGTAGACGCGTTTTAGCTAATTACAGATAAAGATAAGTTTTCCCGAATGTTTATCCTTATCTTAATTAATCTGAAAGACGTCTGTGATGGCTGACGCGTTTTAGATAATTACAGATAAAGATAAATTAATCTGTATTTATCTGTTGGTTAAGATGGATAAATCCCAAGTTTTTCCATGTAAATCCACGGACGCAGAAGAAGTCTATAAATACTTTCCTTTTGAAGGGGGTGTGATAAAGTGTTAAATTGATCATTTAAAGGCAATCATATGCATCATACTCATGTTTTTATCTGCAAAATAGCATGAAATGATAGATAATTATGTCACAAGTCCAACGGTACCAATTTCATCAAATTCTGACTTAAAAACATCGTCATTTTATGTGATCAAAGGAGTATAGCGCATTTGCGATTTTTCGACAAAACCGAGACGAAATGAATAAATATGATGATATTTTTATGATAATGCACTAAATTATATTTATTTTGTGTGAACAGGACATGCCGATGATGCAGTGCAGCTGGTGGAGTTTTTGGAAATTTGGGGGAGGTCCAGTGTGCGGATTTCAACTAAAACAGGGATAAAAATGCAATTTGATTCCTTCTTTCGCTGGAGTTTCCTAAAACCCACTATTTCCTTCCGTCTCTCCAATTTCCTAAACACATCCCTTCTTTTATTTTAAAAAATCCTCTCTCTCTCTCTCTCTTTCTCATTTTAGAAAGTCGAATCCTATTTCTTTTCCAGTTTCCTCTTCCTCTCCAGATCCAAATCCTGTCCCTTCTCCAAGTCTCCCACGTTTTTCGGCATATCCTCCTCCTTTTCCAACTCAAACCCGGCTACTCCTTCTCCTCTCTATAAATCTCTCCTCTCCTCTTTCTCTTCCTCCACTACCCCGGTTATCTCTTTCTTGGTTTCGCTCTTTCTCGGATCTCTCTCTCAGATTTCCTTCCTCTCCGGTTTCCCGTTCTCCCTCCTCCTCTCTCTCCCTGTTACGTTTCCCCTCTCCCGCAGCCTATGCACATCTCTTCTCTCTCTCTGTTTCCGTTTGTTTTCTCCTCCTCCGCTTAGTCTCTTCCTCTCTCCGGTCTCTCTTCTTCTCAGCGGCTGCCCGTAGCCCTCCTTCCCTCTCGTTCTCTCTTTCTCTTTCTCTCGTCCTCTCTTTCTCTTTCTCTCAGTCTCTCTTTCTCCACCTACTCCAAGCGGTTCCAGCAAGCCCACCAGCGCACTCCCAGCATCCTCCGCTGCGCTGCCACGAGCTCCCGGCTGCATCTTCTCCAGCATCGTCGACCCACGCACCTGCATGCATGTGAGCTGAAGCCCTCCACGCACCACCGGCTACCCCCAGCAGCACTCCAGCAGCCGTGAACCAGCCTTCCTCCTGCTCGCATCACACCAGCAACCAGTTCCCACGCCCTTCCGGAGCACCTCCTCCACGCAGCAGAGTTGCCAGACCGCACCCAGCACGCCTCTACGCGCATGCATGCACGCCGTCTGCCGTTCGTGCACATATCCTGAAGCCCTCCACGCGCCCCAGCGTGCAGACGTGCATGCATGCACGTCCGCCTCACGCACCAGCACATACCCGCCGCGCCAACGCACACCTACAAGACATCCACGCGCCGGCAACGCTCTAGCATCCTCCACTTCCACGAGTTGCCCAGCCGCCAGCAACACCTCCACCATCCAGCAGCTCCACGTGCTAACCTGCATGCAGCCAAGTCCCGAGCTTCCAGCAGCTGTTCACGGTGAAGCCAGCCTCTTACTCGCCCAAGTGCATGCTTGGTGAAGCTTTCCTCCAACAGCCCCACTGTCTGCGTGCCAGCAGCAAGTCTCAGCAATCCAGCGGCAGCAACCCAGTGGCAGCATCTCACCAGCAGCATTCTAGCATCTGGCCTTTTCCAAGCTATTCCAGCACCGGTCCAATGCGCCGGAGACCCTCTGAACTTCGTAGTTCTACTGGAGCTGCATAATCTGTTAATTTGCTTTAGTTTCTTTTAGTTTAGTTAATTAAGTTGTTAGTGTTTAATTATTTCTTGTTGCATAAAATTCAATTAGTTTAAATTAGAAGTTTTGCTATTTTTTTTCAACATGTTGTTAATCTCTCTTCTCAATTTTAAATATAGTTATATATATATATTTTTTAAAATTAGGCTAGTTTAATTTGTAAATTTAGTTTAATTTAATTAGATAGTTAATTAATCAATTCAAATTCCCAATTTTTCTAGATAATTAAAATCTAAGATTTTCGAAATTAAAATCTTAACTCCCTGTGGTTCGACTCGGACTCACCGCTATTAATTTCTTGTAATTTGATTTGAGTGAGCCGGATAAATTAAGATTGAACGTTTTCATGAGTGTTTAACGACGCACAATTCGAAACGATCAGGGTGACAATGAATGAATGTGAATGAATGTCGAATGAGTGATTAGTTGGTGATTGAAGCGATATCGAATTGAAGATCGAAGCAACAACGTCCAAATGCCGAAGTGCTGCTGTTTCCAGAAGTCGGCGTCCATTCAAGATTCTTCATCCAATTCAAGGCTTCATCTATTCGGCATAAGTTTTTCAATTCGTTTCTGCATTTTCATTTCATTAATCTGCATTCATCATCACCACTCCATGCAACACACACAACACTAGCATCCTTTTCAAAACCTATTTGATTAAGGGGTTTCAAAAGCCACTCAACAAGTAAGTTTCCTGTTTAGTTGCATGTTTAAAGCTTTGATTAGAATAGATACTATTTTTGCTTAAGTTCTCATCATTGTTTCTTCATCTTTCTTTCTATTTTTGCTGTACGGTGCAAAGGAGAATCAAGGGGAGGAAACGAACAAATCACAAGAACTCTGGACGATCCTCAACTTCAAAACTCAACAGCAAGAACAAAGAAAAGGAATGGCTCTCTTTCTTCAGCCGGCTGAAGAGGGGGAATCAAGAGCTCAACATTTCCCGCGTTCAAACAGGTAGGCGATCAAATCTTCTTTTGGAACTTTTAAGTCAAAAGTGTCTGGCGATCACTTCACTTAGTTTCCTTTTAATAGGTTTATTTTGCACTTAAACAACATAGATTTTTCATGATAATCACACAATCATTTTAAGCACTCACAGCTTTTTTGGCGATCACGGTGGGACTTGGTCTCGCCATCTTTTAGTTTTTTGTTCTTGCTATCATCAATTGGGCACCCACGGTGCACCACTTGTGTCTTTCAACACGTCCTCACCAATTAGTGAGTGTTTTTAGTTTAGTTAATTTCCCACGTGCACCACGTGCACACCTCAATGGCAAGATCTTGCCCTCCCCGTTGATTAGTTGAAAAGCTGCTTTTTGTGATAAAATGTTGTGTGATTGATTGATATCTTACTTGTTTAGTTAGTAAAATCATCCTGTTAAAACCTGAAACTAAAAAAATCTTGCATGAGCTGATTATTTACTGTTTTTATCCTGTTTGAGGAGGAATCAACCCAGAAATTCCTCCTGGAAAACTGCTTCTGCGACTTGAAAAGTGTCCAGGAACAGCGACGCGTTTCAAACTGCGTCGTCATACCCAGACGCCTTTCAGTCTTCTTTCTCTGCTGTCTGCAATCTGAGTTTCTGCGAAAATTAAGATTTTGTTTGAATAGCGTCGACTAATCTCGACGCGATTCACGCAGTTTCTTAATTCTTCTTCAGTTCTCAGATTTTTGTGACCTGTGTGCTAATTACCCATTATGTATTAAGCATTAGAGGCCATACAGGCTGCAGGTCATACGCATTGAGGCTAATACCCTCCTTTTCTTAGGAACACTCTACTTGACGTCATCAACTCTCTCTGATTGGGTCGGTCCCTTGATCAGACTAGAGAAGTTGACGTTAAGGCCTCCGTAAGTCCCCAAAATCAAGGTGCTCCTCGTTGATCATCGGGCTGGTTGTACCAATTGAAGTCCCGGTTAGATTCCATAAACGTTGTGAGAGAAAGCCATAGAAAATAACAGTGAATATTGAACTGAAACTAGGATCCTATCCCTTGAGCGAATTTGTGGTTTAATTAAATCCAAATAACTTAACAAGGAATCTTAAAATCACGCTAAACATCCACTTGTTTGTTTAAATCTCTGTACAACTTGTTTGCCAATCCTTGAAAAAGAATCTAACACCATGCTGCTCCGATCGGGCAGGGACTTGAGTATGGCTCCAGATGCCATTGTCAACTACGAGGGAGATGCTAATGCCCCTCGTGATTCCGATTATAACTATGAGAGCGGGAGAGATGCTGATGCCTCCCGTAATTATGTCCCCATTCCGTTTCGACAAGATGGGAATGTCCGGACTCCTCTCTTTCATCCCCAAGATCAATATCCTAATCCTCCCCCGCATGAATATGCGATTCCTAATCCCATTCTCGAGGGGGACATCAATCAGAATGATCCCTCGTCCTCTGATCCTTCGGATCTCGTCAATGCTTTGGGAGTTCTTGCCTCCCGTCTGGACCCTCAGCAGTTCGAGGCGATCCAGTCCATTCTGAAGGGGAAGGCACCCATGCAGCCTGCTGAGCCGAACCCTGCGGCTCCCCCTGCTATTCCTCAACAACCTCCTCTTCATCCTCCCTACATTCATCAGGCCATGGAAGGCCTCCATGTCACTTCTCGGCCAGCTGGGCCGCAACTTTCATCCTCTAGGCAACCGGCCAGACCGCTGACGCCTGCTTATCAAAATGCCCTCGGGCATGGCGGAAGCTCTACTGGACCTTCTCTTTACTGTCCTCCCTATCCAACGTAATCTAGGCAACAGGCCTATCAAGTACCTCCACCTCCTCCTCCTCTCCAGGCAGATCTGACAACGCAAGCGTTGCTGGCCAAGATGGAGCGCATGGATGAACAATTCAACAACCTCCAGAAGATGATGGGGGTCAAAGCTGCACAAGAAATCAACTTACCGAGCCTGCTAGTGTTCCACCTACCACCCTCTGAGATGCCAGTATATCGGAAGTACAACGGTACTGGTAACCCCTTCACACACTTGAAGGAGTTCATGGACGAATCATCCTTCTGGCAGAACGACAAGAGGTCGTTGGCCTTTTTGTTCAGGAGATCTTTAGAGGGACTAGCCCTCGAGTGGTTCTTTTCTTTGGAACCCTCCGAAGTAGAGGACTATGGTATCGTTTCTCGAAAATTCATTCAACGATACCAAGACAGAGTTGCACCATCTCTGTCCATCACTGACCTCATAGCAGAGAAGATGAAACCTGATGAGGAGTTCGTTAGTTTTTCCGACAGATGGCGGGGCTTGGCCGAGATGGTGAAAGATCACTTGTCCGAGTCTGAGCAAGTGAAGATGCTGATTTCCAATGCCACGCCTCAGTTCAAACTAGTCCTCTCCTTGAACAATCTGACCAGCATGGCAGAGCTCTATGAAAGAGCACGGTACTGTCAGAATGCCTTCAAGGACGCTACGTTTTCTAGCGTCTTTGATCCTCACAGACCTAGCAGGCCTCCACTTCGGAAGCCTGCAGTGCCAAACTCTCCCAGCACAGGTCCGACTACTGAGGGCACGCTCTCTCATGAGCAAGTCAGCAACATGAACAACAATTCGCCCCAGTTCGTGAGGAGTCAGCAACAGTACCAGAGGCCACCGCAGCCGAACCAGCAGGGATACAGGTAGCAGCCGAACCCTCAGTATCAGCAGCCCCAGCAGCCGAACTAGCAACAGCCACAGCAGCCGCCGCAACGGCAATTGCAGTATCAGCAGCCACAACAACACCAGTATCAGCAACAGTAGCAGTATCAGCCGCGCGCACCGCCGGCGTATCATAATGTCCCTCCTCTTGCTGACTACAACCAGCAGAGAAGACCTCCAGGCCCAAAGAGGGTAGAATACGCAGTCCTCCCAGAATCTTTGGCAGACATTTTCAGTGCCCTAATGGCAGCTAATGCTTTAGTCTTGCCAAGAGAAAAGGCAGTTTGGCCTCAGAATGCCGACACGTCTAGGTATTGCTATTTTCATAGGCAACCTGGGCATACTATTGACACTTGCTTCTAATTTAGAGATTATATTCATGATCTCAACGAGCAGGGTGGCATAGACTGGGAGGAGATGAAGAAATATATATCAGCCATGAAGGCAAGAAGACCACAGCAGCAACAACAGCAGCAGCAAGCAAGAGCACCAACACAAGCAGCACCACCACCAAACATGGGCATAGTGCAGAACCCGCTCCCAGAGCATCAGAACCAAAACTAAGTTGCCCCTATTCTGACAAACAGCCAGTCTGAGGCTGACCGTGGGCAACAGTGGAGAATAGAGGACTCTACCTCTCTTTATTCAACGGGTCATATTCCGAGTACCGCAGAACGACCACCACGCCGTACCATCCACATACCCAGATCACAACCCATTACCATCACCCCTCTACCGACACCCGCGTATCACTCAGCCGCACCCAATAACCCATTACCTCCACCCGCTTTCCTCAAGCCCCTTACACCCCACGCCACTACGCCTCCACCAAATAACCTCCCGCAAACCAACTACGCACCCCTCCTACCATCCAGACCACTACTACGCATACCATTCCCTACTTCACCTGCTACCACTACCACCTACCCAGACACCATCCAGACCGCTACTACGCGTACCATTCCCCACTTCATCCACCCCAATCACGTACCCATCCACCATCCAACCATCTAGACCTTTAATCCGCACCACGCCACCACCACCTAACCCCACGCCATTGTAAGGAATCGCCATGAACGCAGCGGAAATAAAAATGATTCCATTGTATCGGTTGCTGGGGTCGTAAAACGGACATTAAAATATAAGCGGGAAGAACAATTCTTCACCTTTGCGGGGTTTTGAATCTCCTGTGGATGATGCCGACTCGGTAATCGCACACGCGCACGATCTCTAGAGGTATCCACACGAGTTCCCACAGCAGACGCGATTTCCTCCTCGACTTGAGTGATCCGACCAGATCTCAAATCCACCATGCGCGGAGGGAGACAGATCCACTCCAAGAGAGAGAGAAGGAGAGAGAGAGAGGAGAGAGAGAATCTGGGGAGTAAAATTCGTCCAACCCTCTTTTTACCACTCCCCCTTGGCCCTCCTTATATAGAAATAAGGATAAGCACAAGAGTTAATCCTCATGATTATCCAAGAGTTTGGCCTTGGATAATTCTCCATTAAATCTTCATGTTTATCCTGCAGCTTTTCACAAAAACCCAGATAAGCATGAAATTTAACATCTCTCACCGTCTGACAAGAACTCTTATGTATGTGACCCTCTAGGCCCATATATCAGTCCGGTTGCAGGCCCATTAAACTTAGAACTGTTTCTTGAGTTTAATATTTATTAATTAACATTTAAACATCATATGTTAAATGATTAATTTAACAAACAAGTAAATTATCATCCGATGATTAATTCACTTGGTCTTCTGATCATGAACAGCACCAAACACTACCTCATGATCCCAGAAGATATAAGGGATACTGTTCCCTTCAATTGAACCTTTCCGTCTGCCGATACCGCACAGATATAATCCTTCACTCATGCAATGTCCCGATAACGCAATGGTATGGTTTTATAGTCAAACCCTCTATCGCATTATCCAGATGGATTCCAGTACACAGTTAATATCTAGAAAGACATCTCTTTCATTTGACCATGGCCAGGGATTTCTATGTACACATCCATAGGACATTCTCTCTCCAGTCTTATACCAAGAGTGAGTGATCCCTTGTTGTTTACTCAATTACCTTCGCAAGCTTTTCACTGTATCTGAAAGACTGATTATGATGGACTTAATGGTTAAAGTCCACGAGTCAGAGAATCAAGATACAATGGTCCACAAACAAGGTATCATTGGTGACTCAGGTCAAAGGACCAACTGTGCTACTGCAACGATTCAATTCCCTGGTTGACTAATAGGTATAATTACCATCCAGGAATTCTTATTTTGGTCTGTTCAGTGAACTCATTCTCTAATGAGCACCCACTTGTTTGTCTTAGTGTCACCACACGAGTGAATGTGAGATCATTCACCCTCATCATATGAGCAGACATAACTTGTGTCGATCTTATCGGATATTTAATGTCCATCTCAAATATCCTATGATCGAGAACTGTTTAAGACAATTGACTTAGGATATTGATCTCACTATCATGATCTCATCATGATTCAATATCCCATATATTTGTCTATGGACCTTCATTACGATAGTCGTTTGCGAGAACTATTAAATGAAGAAATAATTGCCTTTATTAATAATCCGAACTAGAATGTACAATGATTGGCTTTGAGGCCACCCAATTCTAACATTCTCCCACTTGGACTATAGCCAATCACCCATGTGTCTAAGTCCCATAGACTTAAGGTGACGTTCTAAATTGTTTTGAGACAATGGCTTAGTCAAGGGATCTGCTACATTATCTTCAGATGAGACTTTCTCAACTACTATATCTCCTCGGGCGATGATCTCACGAATCAGATGAAATCGTCTCAGAATGTGCCTTGACTTCTAATGTGATCTGGGCTCCTTCGCTTGAGCTATTGCCCCATTCTTGTCACACAATAATGGAACAGGATCTGAAATGCTTGGAACTACTCCAAGCGCCGAGATGAACTTCTTCATCCAAACCGCCTCCTTGGCTGCTTCAGCTGCAGCAATGTATTCTGCTTCGGTCGTCGAATCTGCAGTAGTTTCCTGTTTGGAACTCTTCCAACTTACTGCACCTCCATTTAATATGAACACAAATCCAGAGATGGATTTGTTGTCATCCATATCCGACTGGAAACTCGAGTCAGTAAATCCTCGAAGTTCCAAGTCGTTTCCTCTATAAACGAGAAATAGATCCTTAGTCCTTCTCAAGTATCTAAGGATACATTTCACCGCCTTCCAGTGTTCCTCACTTGGATCAGCCTGATATCTACTAGTGACACTTAATGGATGTGCCACATCAAGCCTAGTACATAGCATTGCATACATGATAGATCCTATTGCCGAGGCATATGGAACTCTATCCATGTATGCTCTCTCTTCAGGTGTCTTGGGAGACATTTCTTTAGAGAGATAAATTCCATGCCTCATAGGAACGAGGCCTCTCTTGGAATTTTTCATGCCAAACCTTTTGACTATGGTATCTATGTACATAGATTGGGACAAGCCAAGCATCCTTTTGGACCTATCTCGATAGATCCTTATTCCTAGAATATAGGATGCTTCTCCCAAATCTTTCATGGAGAAGTCTTTGGATAACCAAGCCTTTACTGATGACAGCATTCCTACATCATTCCCAATGAGTAGAATGTCATCAACGTAAAGTACCAAAAAGGTAACCGCGCTCCCACTAACCTTTTTGTATACACAAGGTTCATCTTCATTCTTAATGAAGTCATAAGATTTGATTGCTTCATCAAATCTTAAGTTCCAAGTTCGGGATGCCTGCTTTAATCCATAGATGGATCTTTGCAGCTTGCGTACCTTGCTTGAATGCTCTTTGGAAGTGAACCCTTCATGTTGTATCATATACACCTCTTCTTGAAGGTTCCCGTTAAGGAATGCTGTTTTCACATCCATTTGCCATATTTCATAATCATAGAATGCAGCGATAGCAAGAAGTATTCTGATTGACTTAATCATGGCAACTGGAGAAAAGGTTTCGTCATAGTCAACACCTTGCCTTTGACGATATCCTTTTGCTACAAGCCTTGCCTTGTATGTGTTAATTTGTCCATCTGCCCCGATCTTTCTTTTAAAGATCCATTTACTGCCAATAGGTACCATACCTTCTGGCAGATCAACCAAGTTCCAAACTTGGTTGGCATACATGGACTGAATTTCAGAATCCATTGCTTCTTGCCATTTTCCTGATTCATGACTATTTATGGCTTCTAGGTAGGTTTGAGGATCATCATCCTCATTTAAGTGTACTTTTGGTTTGCCTTCATCGATATGTCCAACATATCTTTCAGGCTGCTTAGGCACTCTACCTGATCTGCGAACCTTTTGTGTATCATCTTGAACAAGTTCTTGAGTCAATGGTTCAGTAGATGAACCAGTGTTGATTTGTGAGTCTAGAATTTCTTCCAGTTCTATCTTGCTCCCACTGTCTTCTTTTGAAAGATATTCTTTCTCTAA
Organism: Zantedeschia hybrid cultivar; assembly: GCA_030544215.1. Taxonomy (NCBI): domain Eukaryota; kingdom Viridiplantae; phylum Streptophyta; class Magnoliopsida; order Alismatales; family Araceae; genus Zantedeschia; species Zantedeschia hybrid cultivar. Next base: position 53,617,820 of record JARZZO010000009.1, read on the forward strand.
GAAGATAGCTCTTTTTGCGACAAACACCCTTTGATCGCTGGGCTGATAGAAGTAATATCCAAAACTCTCTTTTGGATATCCCACAAATCTACATTTCTCTGTCCGAGAATCCAGTTTGTCTGGATCATGTCTTTTGACATGTGCAGGACAACCCCACACTCTAACATGCTTAAAGTCTGGTTTCTTTCCTTTCCATATCTCATATGGAGTGGAAGGTACTGACTTACTGGGAACTTTGTTCAACAGATATGCAGCAGTCAACAGTGCATATCCCCATAAAGAGATTGGAAGTTTGGCATAACTCATCATGGATCGTACCATATCTAATAGAGTACGATTTCTCCTTTCCGATACACCATTTAACTGAGGTGTATAGGGAGGAGTCCACTGAGACAAAATACCATTATCCTTAAGATATTCTGTGAATTATGTACTTAAGTATTCACCCCCTCGATCTGATCGAAGTGTTTTAATACTCTTTCCAGTCTGGTTCTCAACTTCGTTTTTAAACTCTTAAAATTTCTCAAAGACTTCTGACTTATATTTCATTAAATATATGTAGCCATATCTTGAGAAATCATCTGTAAATGAAACAAAGTATGAGTAACCACCCATAGCATGAGTGGGCATTGGACCACATACATCACTATGTATTAGTTCCAATAAGTCCTTAGCTCTTTCTTTGGTCATTTTTCCCATGAGACAAGCTTCACAGGTTGCAAATGATTCATAATCAAATGGATCAAGATATCCATTCTTTTGCAACCTTATGATCCTGTTCTCATTTATATGACCTAATCTACAATGCCATAGGTACAATTTATTCACATCCTTATCTAAGCGTTCAAGAGAATTATTTACCAGACAAACATCATATGAAATATCAAGTAAATATAAACCATTCAACAAATATCCGGAAGCAAACAATTTGTCTCCTTGATAAATTGAACAACCTTTATTCTCTAGCTTCATAGAATATCCTTGTCTATCTAAACATGAAATAGATATGATATTCCTAATAATGGTTGGAACATAATAACAATCTATCAGTTCCAAAGAATATCCTGACGGCATCTGAAGTCTTGCTGTCCCCACAGCTAACGCAGCAACTTTTGCTCCATTCCCGAGCCTCAGATCCACGTCTCCGCGGTTCAATCTTCTTTTACTTGTTAACACCTGCAAGTTATTGCAGATATGAGAAACACATCCAGTATCTAATACCCAGGATGTTAATTCTCTATAAGACAAGTTAAGATCGATCATGAGAATACCTGAAGCTTCACCAAGCTTCTCCTTTGCTTTTTCTGCAAGATAAATCTTGCAGTTTCTCTTCCAATGACCTTCTTTATGACAGTGGAAACACTGACCTTTATCATTGACTTTAACTTTGTCCTTTTGTGCCACCGGTTTGCTTTTCACTTGCTTCTTAGGCTTACCTTTCTTAAAGGTCTGTCCAGCTTTTCTTTTCTTGTTGGTCTTATCAACAAGCATTACATTTGGCTTATCTTTCTGGATAGTGCCTTCTGCTGTCTTCAACATGTTAAGCAGCTCAGCTAGTGAAACTTCAATTTTGTTCATATTGAAGTTGATAATGAATTGTGAAAATGAATCTGGAAGGAACTGTAGGATTAAGTCAATGCTCAGGTCATTATTCATAACAAAGCCGAGTACAGCAAGCCTCTCAATCCATTCTATCAACTTGAGCACATGAGTTTGCACAGATGTGCCCTCGCTCATTCTGGTCCTGAACAATTTCTTAGATATCTCATATCTTTCTGTTCTAGATTGTTCACCAAACAACTCTTGTAGGTGATTCAGAATGGTCTTAGGTTCCATGTTATCATGCTGTCGCTGCACTTCATTGTTCATTGAACCGAGCATATAACATTGGACCTTGACAGAGTCCTCCTTCCAATTTTCATACATCATTAATTCATCTTCGTTAGCATTATCACCGGGTTGCACTGGATCTGGTTGATACAGGACATAGGCTAGCTTTTCACACCTGAGGACAATCTTCAGGTTGCGTAACGAGTCAATGTAATTTGGTCCCGTGAGTTTGTTTGCATCAAGTATGCAACGGAGGGGGTTAGGTGACGACATAGCGACCTACATGGAAATATATAAAATGAGCAGATAGTTCTTAAAATCAGATTTAGGACTTTTAATCTAGATTTTATGCTCCCACTATTTTTCGGCGATCTGTATGACCCTCTAATATACAGAACGGGAGATTCCGGTGATCTCCTAGTGGGGATCAGAATCCTTCGGGCAATATGCATGTGACCTTGTGGTAGCACAACAAATCACATCAAGTCCCTTAGGCAGTCAACTCTTGACAGTTGCAACGTTTGCAATATCCGATCGATTTAACCCCTGAATCAGAATGACCTTGTGGTAGCACAACAAATCAATTTGATTCAGTTAAGTTTATCCATCATTACTTAGATGACATGAATTCATAGTGCAATCCTTGTGGTAGCACAACAAAACTACACTATTTGTCCATTCATCTTAATGACATCACATGTCGTAGACCTAGTTTAATTTCTAAATCAAACAGACCTTGTGGTAGCACAACAAATCCGTTTGAGATAAGAATTATCCTAAGATCTATAATGATGGTGGGTTACGTGGATTATTCTTAATATCTCACGTTTACAACTTAAGTTTTAAAAGAGGGTTTTGATTTTGATTTATAAAAAATCGTGCTATCAATAGTATTTTAATTTGAAGTATCAATATACTTAATAGAAATATATATATATGATAGCATGGTCCGTAAACATCACATATATGCAGAAAAATTAAATGGAGATGATCATGGACTGCTAAAGCTACTATGGAATCATCGGAGCCAAACGATGATCCATAATAGGATCTTAATGTGAAAACAGCAACACTGGTTCCATTTGATGCGAGTCCTCCCTCCAGAGGTGTCTTCAGAAGATCCCGTCCTCTAAACTTAATCCGATACATTTAAATACAAAATTCAGGACTCGCAGGTCCACAAATGTACATTTAAACAATCAGAAATCTTGATCTTATCAAGGGGAGTACAATCTTATAGGAAGGTAGAAAGTACACTTGGATTAAGAGAAAGGAGGACACGCAGGTCCTATTTAAAATACCAAATGAAATAAGCATCGCATCCATTCACATCATTCATCACATGAAAATTCTAAGTCCATGATCATCCCACCATAAAACACATCACATGCATCACAATCATCACATAATTACTGTTCGGTATTAAATTTTATAAATATAAAATTATAATACCAATTAGTTTTCGAAATAACATTTATTTCAACATTATCAATAATATTCAAAACATTATTGACAAAATAACTAACTAAACTATTCAGTTAATCTAAATACTAATTCAAACAATTTGAACAGTAATAATAATCAAGTTATGCATGAAATCAGTTTAAAACAGTTTTAAACTAATTAATATAACAGGGAAATTAATTATCTAAAACAATTTTAAATAATTAACTAACACCCTATTGAAAACAAAGCCCTTTAAGTAAATAACAGTTATTAAACACTTTAATAAGCTGTTAATAATCATAAAAATAATTAATAACAATTATTAATTATTTCTATAATTTTTCTGTTTTAAAACAATTTTAAAACGGGCTTAAATGGGCTAATAATGAGTTTAATGGGGTTAAACATATATTAAAAAACAATTTTTAAAAAACCAGAAAATGGGCCCAACCCATTAGGGCCCAATGGCCCGGACCCAGGGCCTTGGCTCGACCAGGGTCGAGCCCTGGCTCAGCCAGGGGGTCTGGCTCAGCCAGACCCGAGCCCTGGCTCGGCCAGGGTCGAACCCTGGTCGAGCCAGGCACCGCACCTGGCCCAGCCAGGTCCAGGCCCAAGCCGGGTCCGGTCCGAACCGGTCCGAACCGGCTCGGGACCGGCCGGCTCAGCAGATTCCTGCAACCCTAACCCTTGCCTTTTCTTGCAGAATCTGCGGCTGGGAGGATCCGGCGCCGCCGCCGGCTGGCCCCCGGCGACGATTGGCACCGGCCGGCGATGCCCCCGGCGCCGGCGGCGTGTCCGGCGCCGGCATGGCCGCCGGTGGGGCCCCCGAAGCAGCAACCCGAGCCCTTGAAAGTATCCCTTAAATCTGATTTTTCAGGGTAAAATCCGTATTAGGGCTTCAAATTTGCAGCTCTCCAAGGCCACTCCGGCGCTGGCAAATGTGTCTAATGTGTAGTGGTGACTATCACCTAATGATCCAGACATTCGGGCCGCCATCCCAACACTTGGGATGCACGTACGAAGCCGTCGAAGTACCCCGGTTCATCATCACATGGAGAACTCCGAAAAACTCAAATAAAAATTCGAAAAATACAAAAAAATAATCAAATTGATCGTGATCATCATATGAACACTAATCTGTCATTTTTAATCGGATTAAACATAAGAACACGTACAATACGGGTTCTTCACGCATAACGAGAAAACACACAAAACGGTGCCGTTTTACAATCGAACCAGCGAACTTGGTTCTGATACCACTGTAAGGAATCGCCATGAACGCAGCGGAAATAAAAATGATTCCATTGTATCGGTTGCTGGGGTCGTAAAACGGACATTAAAATCTAAGCAGGAAGAACAGTTCTTCACCTTTGCGGGGTTTTGAATCTCCCGTGGATGATGCCGACTCGGTAATCGCACACGCGCACGATCTCTAGAGGTATCCACACGAGTTCCCACAGCAGACGCGATTTCCTCCTCGACTTGAGTGCTCCGACCAGATCTCAAATCCACCATGCGCGGAGGGAGACAGATCCACTCCAAGAGAGAGAGAAGGAGAGAGAGAGAGGAGAGAGAGAATCTGGGGAGTAAAATTCGTCGAACCCTCTTTTTACCACTCCCCCTTGGCCCTCCTTATATAGAAATAAGGATAAGCACAAGAGTTAATCCTCATGATTATCCAAGAGTTTGGCCTTGGATAATTCTCCATTAAATCTTCATGTTTATCCTGCAGCTTTTCACAAAAACCTAGATAAGCATGAAATTTAACATCTCTCACCGTCTGACGAGAACTCTTATGTGTGTGACCCTCTAGGCCCATATATCAGTCCGGTTGCAGGCCCATTAAACTTAGAACTGTTTCTTGAGTTTAATATTTATTAATTAACATTTAAACATCATATGTTAAATGATTAATTTAACAAACAAGTAAATTATCATTCGATGATTAATTCACTTGGCCTTCTGATCATGAACAGCACCAAATACTACCTCATGATCCCAGAAGATATAAGGGATACTGTTCCCTTCAATTGAATCTTTCCGTCTGCCGATACCGCACAGATATAATCCTTCACTCATGCAATGTCCCGATAACGCAAGGGTATGGTTTTATAGTCAAACCCTCTATCGCATTATCCAGATGGATTCCAGTACACAGTTAATATCTAGAAAGACATCTCTTTTATTTGACCCTGGCCAGGGATTTCTGTGTACACATCCATCGGACATTCTCTCTCCAGTCTTATACCAAGAGTGAGTGATCCCTTATTGTTTACTCAATTACCTTCGCAAGCTTTTCACTGTATCTGAAAGACCGATTATGATGGACTTAATGGTTAAAGTCCACGAGTCAGAGAATCAAGATACAATGGTCCACAAACAAGGTATCATTGGTGACTCAGGTCAAAGGACCAACTGTGCTACTGCAACGATTCAATTCCCTGGTTGACTAATAGGTATAATTACCATCCATGAATTCTTATTTTGGTCTGTTCAGTGAACTCATTCTCTAATGAGCACCCACTTGTTTGTCTTAGTGTCACCATACGAGTGAATGTGAGATCATTCACCCTCATCATATGAGCAGACATAACTTGTGTCGATCTTATCGGATATTTAATGTCCATCTCAAATATCCTATGATCGAGAACTGTTTAAGACAATTGACTTAGGATATTGATCTCACTATCATGATCTCATCATGATTCAATATCCCATACATTTGTCTATGGACCTTCATTACGATAGTCGTTTGCGAGAACTATTAAATGAAGAAATAATTGCCTTTATTAATAATCCGAACTAGAATGTACAATGATTGGCTTTGAGGCCACCCAATTCTAACAGCCATCACCTACATACCAACACCCCGCATCACCTACACCACCCAACTCTGCGGTACTCAAAGTGTCACCCGGACCTTCCACGGTGAGGAACATGTGCTCCGGAGTGGAAGGATTTTCAACAAAGTCTTTCCTCAGTCAACAGTTAGAGACAGCCCATCACAGCCGACAGAGGAAGCACACAATGAAGAGAGTGCACCAGGCACTCAGTATGATTTGTTGAAACATCTGGATCGAACACTGGCACGAATCTCCGTGCTTGAACTGATCAAAAGATCGAAGAGTCACCAAGAAGTTTTGATGGAATATTTGCAGAAGGTGATGGTCAACGAGGACGTGCCGGTAGAAAAGATTGCAGCACTATTAGTTCCTCAGGGGGATCAGCCCTCCATTACATTTCATACATCGGAACTAGCACCGCCAGCAGCCAGAAGCATGGCTCTGAGCATCACGGTCAACATCTGCAAGAAGGCCGTGGATGCATGCCTGGTTGACACAGGGGCTTCAATCAATGCTCTACCTCCGAAGACGCTGGAGTTGTGCGGTGTGCCCAAAGAAAAATGGCTGCCTAGCCCCATCTCTGTGACAGCATACGATAACTCCACCCGTTCCCCTCTGGGAATGGTTTATTTGAAAGTGGAGCTAGGCCCTGTAAGTCATGCTGAGGTCGAATTTCACATTCTGGAAATCGACCCTTCTTTAAATGTCATCTTGGGCCGTCCTTACATAAAAACTCTCGAGGCGATTCCCTCCACGAATCATCAATGCCTCAAATTTCCCTTTAAATGACGAATCATTCAAGTGACGAGCATGCCGATCCTTGCTGCTGCTCATACCTTGAATATTAAATCCGCTGCTTTAGCTGGCCGACAACCTTTTCTGTCGGGATTACAGGTTTACCATCCAGTGGCTGATCCTCTGAAAACTGCCACTATTTCTCCTTACCTGTTAAACGCCATAAAAAGGGGGAAGTGCATGAGTACCCCAGGATGGAGAATTATGATGAAGAATGGCTATGAGCCTGGAAGAGGTCTGGGCACACAGTTGCAAGGCAGGACCACTCATGTCAAAGATCACCGAGGAGCACCTGGAAGCGGTCTGGGCTACAGGCCAAGAAAACTGAAACAAGACATGGTTCAGCAAGCAGAGAATGAAGATGGTTAGAAAGTCTGGGAGACAATGTCTACACCGCCCAAGGAAGGCCGGGATCCCCTAACATGGACCTTGTATACACATTTTGTAAAAGGGCCCATAATTAGCCATGACAACATGGTGGTCATTACTTCGTGTTTTGACCCCCATGATATATATGGGAGAGACTTGGCTCGGCATTGCTCAGAACTACTCACGTACCAGTCCTTGGAGGCTCTGCGGCCTATGAAGAGGAGAAAATTCCAAGATCCTGAATGTGAATGGTACATGTGGTTCGATCTAAGAGACCTCTACATTGCACTGAACAGACTATTTTTAGATCCTGCAGAACCCAAGTGGCCGCCACAGATTGATGAACTGATCGAAAGTCCCGGTGCTATCTTTGACAAACGGATATTGCTGTCAGAAGAGACCGATGAAGGGGAGCCAGATGATCCCTATGAAGCTGGCTACACCACAGATCTGCTCTGGAGGGGGACATATCCTTCTCATGTTTTCATGCTTCACACCTTGTTTCGAACTTTGCTCCTGACCCCGACTTGGTCGCGGGTCATTATTGAAGATATTCCACGGGCTCCGCCCGTTATGATTACTCTGTCCCCTCGGGACCTCATTCCACCACCTCCTCTCGATCTAGAGAGGATGTATGATTTGATCTGGGACATACTGCTGTATGATCCCCCCAACCCTTTGGCCTTGGTGCCACTTCCTCCATCTAATCATCCTTCTATTTGTATTCATTCCTGTTTTATGCTTAATTCCTCTATTGTCCAAAAAAAAATGCCAATTTGGCAACAAATTCTTCTAAGATCCTCATCGAGGAAACCTCTTACTTGTCCGATTATACCCCATCGCGCGGGTCTTTCGGTCAAGATTCTCTCCTAAATCTACTCTGCCCCTCCCCTCAGGAGGATTCTCCTGTATTTCCACTTGTATCCCAGGATTTCCATCCTGCTTCATCTTCATTAGGTTATAATAGGGAGTTTAGTGAAGTTAGGCAGTCTAGTTCTAGGCAGGTTAATCAAGTTAGGAAGTCTAGGAAGTCTAAGGGTAGGCGAATTCCAGATAGATACCTCCAGGACCTAGCTGATAGATGTCTTTCTTGCTCTTTAATCCCTCAATTTTTAGAAAATCCAATTCAAATGCCAGAAGATTGTATGGACGATGAGTCAGTCAATGATGGGTATGGGGTGTATGAGTTAGTACATGAGAAGGACCCCATTGTTGAAGATGAGGAAGATGATGAGGACCCGGCTGAGGCATATGCCAGTGGAGTGAAGAGGTTTGATGAACCCTCAGCTGCCGTAGAAGAGCCCACCAAAGAAATCAATTTAGGGACTGAAGACGAACCTAAGGTTGTCCTCGTCAGCAAAAATCTTTCTACAGAGGATGAGAAGGCAATGGTACAAGTACTTAAGAACTATAAGGACACTTTCGCCTGGAGTGAAGATATGTCGGGGTTAGACTCGTCATTGGTTGAACACAGATTAACATTAAAGGAAGGAGCTAGCCCTGTCAAGCAGAAATTAAGGCGATTCCACCCACAAATGGCTCTAAAGATGAAGGAAGAGGTCGACAAATTACATAAAGTCAAATTCATTAGAGTTATCCTTTATCCACAATGGGTGGCCAACATAGTCCCGGTTATGAAGAAGGACGGGAAGGTCAGAATTTGCATTGACTTCCGTGTTCTGAACCGGGCGTGTCCTAAAGATAATTTTCCATTGCCTCATATTGATGTACTCATTGATAACACCGCTGGCTATGAGACTTTATCATTCATGGACGGATTTTCAGGGTACAATCAAATTAAGCTGGCAGAAGAAGATCAAGAGAAGACATCATTCACTACACCTTGGGGAACATACTGCTATGTCGTCATGTCATTTGGATTAAAAAATGCTTGAGCCACTTATCAGAGGGTTATGATGGCAATATTTCATGACATGATGCACATAGATCTGGAAGTGTATGTAGATGATCTATTGGTTAAATCTAAGACAAAGGCTGAGCATGCCAAAGTTTTGGCAAGGGTATTAGAGAGATCGAGAGAGTATCAGTTAAAGATGAACCCCAAGAAAATGTGTATTCGGGGTATCTTCTGGGAAATTACTTAGATTCATCCTCAGCAAACGGGGAATTAAGATCGATCCCAACAAGGCGAAGGCTATCAGAGAAATGCCACCTCCCAAAAACTTGAAAGAGTTGAGAGAATTAATCGGGAGGTTGCAATTTATTCGCCGCTTTGTCTCTCAGCACTCACAAAGGTGTAAGCCGTTCTACGAGCTTACTAAGCCGGGAGTCAAATTCGATTGGGACGATAAGTGTCAGGAGGCATTCGATGGATTAAAGAACTATTTGGCAAGTCCTCCTACTTTGAGACCACCATCTCCAGGCAAACCATTTATACTTTATATTTCTGTCCTAGATGATGCAGTGGGGACTGTCCTAGCACAAGAAGATGAAGAAGGAAAGGAGAGGGCAGCCTACTATCTCTCTAAACTTTTCAACCCCGCTGAACAGAGATACACGGCGATGGAGAAAACATGTGTAGCATTGGTCGGGGTTGTTCAGAAATTGAAGCATTATTTTCTGGCCAATGAAGTCCATCTCATCGCTAGGATGAATCCGATCAAATTCCTTCTGGAGAAATCTGTTCTTACTGATAGGTTAGCGCGATGGCAAAGCTTTCTATCTCAATTCGATATCATTTACATTCAGCAGAAAGCGATCAAGGGCTACGCCATAGCGGAACATCTTGCCCATCATCCCCTTCCTCGTTTTGATTCAATACGATCAGAGTTTCCGGATGAGGAACTGATGTCCGTAAATCAAATCAGAGATGATATGTGGACTCTGCATTTTGACGGAGCTCTGAATTCTCATGGAAAGGGGATCGGTATCGTTCTGCTATCACCTGAAGGTGTCACCATTCCACAAGCCTTTCAGCTCGACTTTCCAGTCACCAACAATATAGCTGAATACGAGGCACTCCTTGCTGGCCTCGAGGCTGCTCATTTCTATGGTGCTACTAAACTCAGGATTGTAGGTGATAGCCAACTGATTCTTCGCCAAATGCTGACCAAGTATCGAACTCTTGATCCCAAACTCAAGCCTTGTCAAGAACTTACTTCTGCTTATTCAAAGCTTTTCATGAAATTGATCTTTGTCCATGTCCCTAGGAATCAAAACATCTTAGCTGACGCTCTAGCTTCACTTGCATCCTCTCTTGATTTTCCAATCAGCAGGCAATCCGAATCAATCATAGTTCATAGGCGTCTTTCACCCGCCGTGAAAAACCCTTCATTTCTTAGAACTAAGGAGAAACTGTTGAAGAAAGTCAGAGATGGAAATATTGTGGAAAAAAGAGAAATCATGTTGATGGAGCTGTTAGAAGAGATGAATGATGAACAGAAGCCATGGTATTATGAAATTGCCAAATATTGTGAAGATCAATCATATCCTGAGGAAGCTACAACTGAGGAGAAAAGAGCTATCAGGAGAGTTGCTTAGAGATACACCCTAGTTGGAGGAGCACTGTACAAGAGAGGTTTTGATGGAGTTCTTCTGAGATGTCTAGATGAAGATGAGCATTGGAAGGTTATGGAAGGAACTCATAGTGGAGTTTGTGGTGGCCATGTCAATGGACAGATGCTAGCAACGAAGATCCTTAGACAAGGATTTTATTGGCCAACCATGGAAGAAGACTGTGTAGGATATGTCCGTAGGTGTGCTAAGTGTCAACTTTACGCCGACAAAATTCATTCTCCTGCATCTTCACTCCATCCTGTTTCTTCCCCATGGCCTTTCTCCATGTGGGCTTTCGACATCATTGGACCCCTTGGTAATCCAGATTCCGGCATCAAGCAAAAATCTTTCATTCTCACGGCAACGGAATATTTCACCAAGTGGGCAGAAGCCGAAGCGTACGCGGAAATCAAAGCATCAACCGTCTGCAAGTTCATCATGAAGAACATCATCACCAGATTTGGAATTCCAAGCATCATCGTCACTGACAATGGACCGCAGTTCGTGTCACAAGAATTGAAGGACCTCTGCAATAGGTATAGAATTGCATTGCATCATTCATCTCCTTATTATCCGTAAGGCAATGGCCAAGCAGAGGCAACTAATAAGACTTTGATAAAAATCATCAAAAAGACGTGCAAATCTAACAAATTCGCAGACTGGCCAGAAAAATTGGTTGAGGCTCTATGGGCCTACCGAACTTCAATCCGCACGCCCATTGGGCAAACTCCTTATTCCTTAACATTTGGAATGGAGGCGGTAGTTCCATACGAGATCCTTATACCGTCATTAAGAGTACAATTGAATAAGGAATTTTCCATTGATGAACATCGTTCAGCACTCCTTGCTCAATTGGAATTCTTAGACGAGAAAAGATGGTCAGCCGCTAATCATGCAAAAGTTTATCAAAATAGACTAGCACGTTTTTATCAAAAGAAAGTCATTGAACGTAAGTTCAAAGTCGGTGAAATGGTCGTCAAAAGGATTTTTGTAAAACCTGGTGGTCCGCGTTCTAAGCTCCAACTCAACTGGGAAGGACCTTATGTTGTATCGCACGCTTTTCCTGGTAACGCTTACTGTCTTGTCAATGCAGAAGGAGAAGAGCTTACTCATCCCTGGAATGGTTTACATCTTAAGAAATACTACCCTTAGGTTAAAGAGTCGATCAGCATGGTACAAAGACCAGTGGAATCAGAAAATTTATAAACTCAAATTTCCTTGTTAGTCTGGATATTTTAACTTCAAATCCATTACTACACACACTGACACGTTTGATTCGTGAGTAACAAGAGATGCCAAGTCCTAAGGAATACCGAAAGTTTGACTGAAAGTGTAAAGTGCAAATCATTCGTTTTAAAGCAAAATTCTGTTTTACACTCGGCCCATGATGTCGGAACGAGGCTTAGAATAGACTACCAAAGAATACCCGCCATCTTAGTAGGAGGCCGTCATAAAAAAAATGGGGGAGATCCGTTCCAAAGAAAAGAATAGAAAATCAAAAGCAAAAGACAAAATCCAAATGTCAAATCAAAAGGCCATTACAGTACAAACGTTACATCAAGGCTATGAAATGAAACAAAAGGGAATGCAAGGTCGATAAATACCCCGGAAAGAAAATGACCGAACCCGCAACGGATATTAGGGTACGAAAGGAACATCTTTTTAGGTTTCCGGAACCTTCTCATGGGCTTTCTAAACTTATTCTTCCTTCCTTTCTAAAGAGGCGTACTCCAAACTTAAGGAATGACTTAGATTGACTAAGGGTCAAATCATCAAATGGGATCACGAATGAAAACACAAGTTCAAACACGATGGGTTCAAGTTAAGTTGTTGAAGAACAATTCGGGAATTAAGTTCATAAATGAATATGATCTTTTGATCTGAGTACCATGCTGGTCTTTTAGTTTACATACATATGTCAAAAATAAAAAAAATACATATTTCAAAATCCTAAAAAAATACATATTTTAAAAATCCCAAAAAAATACATACATATGCCAAAAATGCAAAAAAAATACATATGCCAAAATTTTTTAAAAAATATACATATTTCAAAAAGCAAAAAAAAAGGGCATACATGTTTCAAAAAAAAAAAAAAAAAAAATACAAAACAAAAAAAAGGATATTTCAAAACAACAAAAATATTTCAATTAGCATTTGCTTATTGCATCTGGTATGCTTCATTCTTTTTATTTTCAGTGAGCATCCGTCTGCTTGTATGTTGCATTTTGCTTACAGTTTGATTATTCATATTACCTTTGTTAATAAAGGCTATGCCCCTTGACCCTTCTACCAAGGATAGGATCAAGTAGTCGGTTACTTAACCAGGCAAGGGGCTAAGCCTAAATAGATGCTTAACTTGTTTGTTTAAGTCATATACAGGACACAAGGCATTGGAAGAGTTGGAATCCGGATAGTAGAGAACAACCAGAAACCTGTTTCTGTGAATAAAAGGCGTCGAGAAACAGCGCCGCGTTTTAACATTGAATGGCGTCTGCCCGACACGACGCGTTTCAGTCTTTCTGTGATTTTCCCGAAATTCTGTGATTTTTGATGCTTAAATTGAATATTTGTTTGAAATTATTAATGATTTTGAATGCAGGAAATTCAAGAAAACCCGAATAAAGCTGAAAATATCAAGAAGATCCCACTGTGAGAATTTATGAAGTCCTGACCGTGGCTAAAAAGATGGTTATTTCTACCTCTGTACTATTTCATGTAAATAATTTGCATTATTATATGATAAATATTTACTAGAGTATGTCAAGGACCTTGTGGTTTTGATGAAACTGGAATTTGAGTTCTCCTTCAACAAAAACGGTGATAATTCCAGAGGATTCTTAATCACACGGATAGGCCGTTGGATTGTTAATTAATGAGGACGATGGTTCCACTTTTGTGAAACGGTGTGTGGATAAACGAGCTTCGGCTTAGCACTGAATTATAAGAATTGGTATCTTGACTCATTAATGACAATTTAACAATATTATCCTTGATTAATTTATATGTTATTTGACTTTATATTTTTCTTTTAGCCCAGCATGCATCATGTAGGACTTTGAAATCACTGTGGTAAGAATTAATTACCGATTAGGTTTCAGACTATTAATCAAAATAACTTCAACATGATATAAAATATTCCACTCTGAATTGAGTATCTTGATTATCTTTGAGGTTCGCTTGAAGATATCCTTGGAATTCTATCCTTTTTTGGACTCTTTATCCAATATTTCTTGTTTTCTTTTAAGATCCATCATGGCTGCAGCACGTCCACATTGGCTGGCAAATGCTCCCCATAATGAAACCTACAGTGTCTACGACCTGGGGTACTTCCCACTCCGTAGAAGTTGATCGGCTTTATTTTATTTCCTTGTCTACCTCATCTAGACATGATTGATTCTATTGATCTCTTTGAACTATCTTCATCGATGATCTTGAGAAAAATTCCAATCATGTGATGTTGAGAGCGTGTCTCATCACACATTGGCATCACCTTTTCAGTACATTCCATTCCATTTCACTCCCTTGCAAAGACGATGCCAAGGTGAGGCAGCTGTAGACACGCTAATTTTGACGTCATTTCGAGTAAATTTCATATCATATAATAATGCCTCAGAATGGTCTGATATTTAATCATTGATTAATTTTTATTGATCTTTTTGAGTGTCGGGTTTAACAGACATGTTTAAGTTAATCAATTAAATTGATTTTAGCTTAAATTTCAGTTAAAATATGAAGAAGTTTAAAAGGCGTCAACCTGTGTGGACGCCATTTAGAGTTTATTCTTATTTTAACGTTTACAATTTGAATTTTAATCAATTGATTAATTAACTAAAAGGCGTCTGTAAGGAACGACGCGTTTTAGGTTTCCTAAGCTATTTCTACTTCTCTTTCGGATGTTTATCCTTATCTTAATTAGTGTAAAAGACGTCTATACATGTAGACGCGTTTTAGCTAATTACAGATAAAGATAAGTTTTCCCGGATGTTTATCCTTATCTTAATTAATCTGAAAGGCGTCTGTGATGGCTGACACGTTTTAGATAATTACAGATAAAGATAAATTAATCTGTATTTATCTGTTGGTTAAGATGGATAAATCTCAAGTTTTTCCATGTAAATCCACGGACGCAGAAGAAGTCTATAAATACCTTCCTTTTGAAGGGGGTGACAATGAATGAATGTGAATGAATGTCGAATGAGTGATTAGTTGGTGATTGAAGCGATATCGAATTGAAGATCGAAGCAACAACGTTCAAACGCCGAAGTGCTGCTGTTTCCAGAAGTCGGCGTCCATTCAAGATTCTTCATCCAATTCAAGGCTTCATCCATTCGGCATAAGTTTTTCAATTCGTTTCTGCATTTTCATTTCATTAATTT
The DNA here is from genome assembly GCA_030544215.1 of Zantedeschia hybrid cultivar. Taxonomy (NCBI): domain Eukaryota; kingdom Viridiplantae; phylum Streptophyta; class Magnoliopsida; order Alismatales; family Araceae; genus Zantedeschia; species Zantedeschia hybrid cultivar. The sequence goes on from JARZZO010000009.1 coordinate 53,632,998, forward strand.
GCATTCATCATCACCACTCCATGCAACACACACAACACTAGCATCTTTTTCAAAACCTATTTGATTAAGGGGTTTCAAAAGCCACTCAACAAGTAAGTTTCCTGTTTAGTTTTATGTTTAAAGCTTTGATTAGAATAGATACTATTTTTTCTTAAGTTCTCATCATTGTTTCTTCATCTTTCTTTCTATTTTTGCTGCACGGTGCAAAGGAGAATCAAGGGGAGGAAACGAACAAATCACAAGAACTCTGGACGATCCTCAACTTCAAAACTCAACAGCAAGAACAAAGAAAATGAAGGGCTCTCTTTCTTCAGCCGGCTGAAGAGGGGGAATAAAGAGCTCAACATTTTCCGCATTCAAACAGGTAGGCGATCAAATCTTCTTTTGGAACTTTTAAGTCAAAAGTGTCTGGCGATCACTTCACTTAGTTTCCTTTTAATAGGTTTATTTTGCACTTAAACAACATAGATTTTTCATGATAATCACACAATCATTTTAAGCACTCACACCTGTCTCTTGAATGGGTGACAGAGTTGGAGTTGGAATTAGAGTTAGAATTGAGTGAAAATTGAAGAAGAAATTGAAACAACGACGTCCAAGCGCTGAAGAACTGAAATGTTGTCGGCATCTATTCAAGATCAAGGCTTTCCATTCTTCATCCAATCGGCATAAGTTTTTCAATTCATTTCTGCATTCTCTTCATTTTTCATTTCTATTAATCTTGCATATTTCATCACATCACTCCATGCAACACACACACCACACTAACATCATTTTCAAAACCAATTTAAAGGGGTTTCAAAGACCATCCCAACAAGTGAATTTTATGTTTAGTTGTATGTTTAAAACTCTGTTAAGAATGGATACTACTTCTGCCTGAATTCTCATCATTCCTTCATTTCTTTCTATTTTCTGCAAGGTGCAAAGGAGAATCAAAGGGGAGGAAATCAACAAACAAATCACAAGAACTCTGGACGATCCTCAAACTCAACAGCAATCAAAGCAAGAACAAAGAAAAGGAAGGGCTCTCTTTCTTCAGCCGGCTGAAGAGGGGGAATCAAGAGCTCAACATCTCCCACGTTCAAACAGGTAGGCGATCAAACTCTTTCTTTTGGAACTTTTAAGTCAAAAGTTTCTGGTGATCACTTAATTTCTTTTTAATAGGCGTTATTTTGCACTTAAACAATATAGATTTTTCATGATAATCACACACTCATTCTAAGCACTCACAGCTTTTTTGGCGATCACGGTGGGACTTGGTCTCGCCATCTTTTAGTTCTTTTGTTCTTGCTGTTATCAATCGGGCACCCACGGTGCACCACTTGTGTCTCTCGACACATCCTCACCAATTGGTGAGTGTTTTTAATTTAGTTATTATTCCCACGTGCACCACGTGCACACCCCTGCGGCAAGATCTAGCCCTCCCCGTTGATTAGTTAAAAAGCTGTTTTTGTGATGAAATGTTGTGTGATTGATTGATATCTTAGTTGTTTATTTGATAAAATCATCCTGTTAAAAACTGAAACAAAAAAAATCTTGCATGAGCTGATTATTTATTGTTTTTATCTTGTTTGAGGAGGAATCAATCCAGAAATTCCTCCTGGAAAACTGCTTCTGCGACTTGAAAAGCGTACAGGAACACTGATGCGTTTCAAACTGCGTCGGTTAACCCAGACGCTTTTCAGTCTTATTTCTCTGCTGTCTACAATCTAAGCTTCTGCAAAAAATTAAGACTCTGTTTGAATAGCGTCGACTAACCTCAATGCGATTCAGGCAGTTTCTTATTTCTTCTTCAGTTCTCAGATTTTTGTGATCTGTGTGCTAATTACCCATTATGTATTAAGCATTAAAGGCCATCCAGACTACAGGTCATACGCATAGAGGCTAACACCCTCCTTTTCTTAGGAACACTCTTCTTGACGTCATCAACTCTCTCTGATTGGGTTGGTCCCTCGATCAGACTAGAGTAGTTGGCGTTAAGGCCTCCGTAAGTCCCCAAAATCAAGGTACTCCTCCTTGATCATCGGGCTGGTTGTACCAGTTGAAGTTCCAGTTAGATTCCATAAACGTTGTGAGAGAAAGCCATAGAAAATAACGGTGAACATTGAATTGAAACTAGGATCCCATCCCTTGAGCGAATTTGTGGTTTAATTAAATCCAAATAACTCAACAAGGAATCTTAAAATCACGCTAAACATCCACTTGTTTGTTTAAATCTCTGTACAACTTGTTTGTCAATCCTTGAAAAAAGAATCTAACATTATGCTGCTCCGATCGGACAGGGACTTGAGTATGGCTCCACATGCCATTGTCAACTACGAGGGAGATGCTAATGCCCCTCGCGATTCTGATTACAATTATGAGAGCGGGAGAGATGCTGATGCCTCCCGTAATTCTGTCCCCGTTCCGGTTCGACATTATGGGAATGTTCGAACCCCTCTCTATCATCCTCATAAGCAATATCCTGATCCTCCCCCACATGAGTATGCGATTCCCAATCCCATCTTCGAGGGAGACATGAATCAGAATGATCCCTCGCCCTCTGATCCTTCGGATCTTGTAAATGCTTTGGGAGTTTTCGCCTCCCGTCTGGACCCTCAGCAGTTCGAGGCGATCTAGTCCATTCTGAAGGGGAAGGCACCCATGCAGCCTGTCGAGCTGAACCCTGCGGATCCCCCTGCCATCCCTCAGCAACCTCCTCTTCATCCTCCCTACATTCATCAGGCCATGGAAGGCCTCCATATCACTTCTCGGGTAGCTGGGCCGCAACTTTCATCTTCTAGGCAACCGGCTAGAGCATTAACGCCTGCTTATCAAAATGCCCTCGGGCATGGCGGAAGCTCTGCCGGACCTCCTCTTTACTATCCTCCTTGTCCGACATATTCTAGGCAATAGGCCTATCAAGTACCTCCACCTCCTCCTCCTCCCCAGGCTGATCTGACAACGCAAGCGTTGCTGGCGAAGATGGAGCGCATGGACGAACAATTCAACAACCTCCAGAAGATGATGGGGGTCAAAGCTGCACCGGAGATCAATTTACTGAGCCTGCCGGTTTTCCACCTGCCACCCTTCGAGATGCCAGTGTACCAGAAGTACAACGGTACTGGTAACCCCTTCACCCACTTGAAGGAGTTCATGTACGAATCATCCTTCTGGCAAAACGACAAAAGGTCGTTGGCCTTTTTGTTCAGGAGTTCTTTAGAGGGACCAGCCCTCGAGTGGTTCTTTTCTTTGGAACCCTCCGAAGTAGAGGACTATGGTATCATTTCCCGAAAATTCATTCAACGATACCAGGACAGAGTTGCCCCCTCCCTATCCATCACTGACCTAATACCAGAGAACATGAAACCAGATGAAGAGTTCGTCAGTTTTGCTGACAGATGGCGGGGCTTGGCCGAGAAAGTGAAAGATCACTTGTCCGAGTCTGAGCAAGTGAAGATGCTGATTTCCAATGCCACGCCCCAGTTCAAACTAGTCCTCTCCCTGAACAATCTGACCAGCATGGCAGAGCTCTATGAAAGAGCACGGTACTGTCAGAACGCCTTCAAGGACGCTACGTTTTCTAGCGTCTTTGATCCTCACAGACCTAGCAGGCCTCCACCTCGGAAGCCTGCAGTGCCAAATGCTCCCAGCATAGGTCCAACTACTGAGGGCACGCTCTCTCATGAGCAAGTTAGTAGTATGAACAACAACTCGCCCCAGTTCGTGAGGAGTCAGCAGCAGTACCAGAGGCCACCGCAGCCGAACCAACAGGGGTACAGGCAGCAGCCGAACCCTCAGTATCAGCAGCCCCAATATCAGCGGCCCAGCAGCCGAACCAGCAACAGCAACAGCAACAGCCACAGCAGGCGCCGCAACGGCAATTGCAGTACCAGCCACCGCAACAACAACAGTATCAGCAACAGCAGCAGTATCAGCCGCGCGCACCGCCGGCATATCATAATGTCCCTCCTCCTGCTAACTACAACCAGCAGAGAAGACCTCCAGGCCCTAAGAGGGCAGAATACCCAGTCCTCCCAGAATCCTTGGCAGGCATTTTCAGTGCCCTAATGGCAGCTAATGCCTTAGTCCTGCCAAGAGAAAAGGTAGTTTGGCCTCAGAATGCCGACACGTCTAGGTATTGCTATTTCCATAGGCAACCTGGGCATACTATTGACACCTGCTTCTAATTTAGAGATTACATTCATGATCTCAACGAGCAGGGTGGCATAGATTGGGAGGAGATGAAGAAATATATATCAGCCCTGAAGGCAAGATGACCACAGCAGCAGCAAGCAAGAGCACCAGCACAAGCAGCACCACCACCAAACATGGGTATAGTGCAGAACCCGCTCCCAGAGCATCAGAACCAAAACCAAGTTGCCCCTATTCTGACAAACAGCCGGTCTGAGGCTGACCGTGGGCAACAGTGGAGGATAGAGGACTCTTCCTCTATCTATTCAACGGGTCACGTTCCGAGTACCGCAGAACAACCACCACGCCGTACCATCCACATACCCAGACCACAGCCCATTACCATCACCCCTCTACCGACACCCGCATATCACTCACCCGCACCCACTAACCCATTACCACCACCCGCTTTCCTCAAGCCCATTACACCCCACACTCCTACGCCTCCACCATATAACCTACCGCAAACCAAGTACGCACCCCTCCTACCATCCAGACCCCTACTCCGCGTACCATTCCCTACTTCGCCCGCTACCACTACCACCTACCTAGACACCATCCAACCATCCAGACCGCTACTACGCGTACCATTCCCCACTTCGTCCACACCAACCGCTTACCCATCCACCATCCAACCGTCTAGACCTTTAATCCGCACCACGCCACCACCACCTAACCCCACGCCATCACCTACATACGAACACTCCACGCCATCCGCACCATGCAACCCTGCGGTACTCAAAGTATCACCCGGATCTTCCACGGTTGAGGAACATGCGCTCCGGAGTGGAAGGATTTTCAACAAAGTCTTTCCTCAGTCAACAGTTAGAGACGGCCCATCACAGTCGATAGAGGAAGTACACAAAGAAGATAGTGCACCAGGCACTCAATATGATTTGTTGAAACATCTGGACCGAACACCGGCACGGATCTCCGTGCTTGAACTGATCAAAAGATCGAAGAGTCACCAAGAAGCTCTAATGGAATATTTGCAGAAGGTGATGGTCAACGAGGACGTGCCGGTGGAAAAGATTGCAGCACTATTAGTTCCTCAGGGGGATCAGCCCTCCATTACATTTCATACATCGGAACTAACACCGCCAGTAGCCAGAAGCATGGCCCTGAGCATTACAGTCAACATCTGCAAGAAGGCCGTGGATGCATGCCTAGTAGACACAGGGGCTTCGATCAATGTCTTACCTCCGAAGACCCCGGAACTATGCGGTGTGCCCAAGGAAAAATGGCTGCCTAGCCCCATCTCCGTTACAGCATATGATAACTCCAGCCGTTCCCCTCTGGGAATGGTTTATTTGAAAGTAGAGCTAGGCCCTGTAAGTCATGCTGAGGTCGAGTTTCACATTCTGGAAATCGACCCTTCTTTAAACGCCATTTTGGGTCGTCCTTATATAAAAACTCTTGAGGCGATTCCCTCCACGAATCATCAATGCCTCAAATTCCCTTTTAAATGACGAATCGTTAAGGTTACGAGTATGTCGATTCTTGCTGCTGCTCATTCTTTGAATATCAAACCTGCTTCTTCACCTGGCCGACAACCTTTTCTGTCGGTATTACAGGTCTCCATCCAGTGGCTGATCCTCTGAAAACTGCCACTATTACTCCTTATCCATTAAATGCCATAAAGAGGAGGAAGTGCATGAGTACCCCAGGATGGAGAATAATGATGAAGAACGGTTATCAGCCTGGAAGAGGTCTGGGCACACAGTTACAAGGCAGGACCACTCCTGTCAAAGATCACCGAGGAGCACCTGGAAGCGGCCTGGGGTATAGGCCGAGAAAAATGAGGCAAGACATTGTTCAGCAAGCAGAGAATGAAGATGGTCAGAAAGTCTGGGAGACGATGTCTACACCGCCCAAGGTAGGCCGGGATCCCCTAACCTGGACCTTGTATACACATTTTGTAAAAGGGCCCATAATTAGCCATGACAACATGGTGGTCATTACTTCGTGTTTTGACCCCCATGATATATATGGGAGAGACTTGGCTCGGCATTGCTCAGAACTACTCACGTACCAGTCCTTGGAGGCTCTGCGGCCTATGAAGAGGAGAAAATTCCAAGATCCTGAATGTGAATGGTACATGTGGTTCGATCTAAGAGACCTCTACATTGCACTGAACAGACTATTTTTAGATCCTGCAGAACCCAAGTGGCCGCCACAGATTGATGAACTGATCGAAAGTCCCGGTGCTATCTTTGACAAACGGATATTGCTGTCAGAAGAGACCGATGAAGGGGAGCCAGATGATCCCTATGAAGCTGGCTACACCACAGATCTGCTCTGGAGGGGGACATATCCTTCTCATGTTTTCATGCTTCACACCTTGTTTCGAACTTTGCTCCTGACCCCGACTTGGTCGCGGGTCATTATTGAAGATATTCCACGGGCTCCGCCCGTTATGATTACTCTGTCCCCTCGGGACCTCATTCCGCCACCTCCTCTCGATCTAGAGAGGATGTATGATTTAATCTGGGACATACTGCTATATGATCCCCTTAATCCCTTGGCCTTGGTGCCACTTCCTCCATCTAATTCTCCTTCTATTTATATTCATTCCTGTTTTATGCTTAACTCCTCTATTGTCCAAAAAAAAACGTCAATTTGACAACAAATTCTTCCCAGATCCTCATTGAGGAAACCTCTTACTTGTCCGATTACACCCCATTGCGCGGGTCTTTCGGTCAAGATTATCTCCTAGATCTACTCTGCCCCTCCCCACGGGAGGATTCTCCTGTATCCCCACTTGTATCTCAGGATTTCCATTCTGCTTCATCTTCATTAGGTTATAATAGGGCATTTAGTGAAGTTAGGCAGTCTAGTTCTAGGCAGGTTAGTCAAGTTAGGAAGTCTAAGGGTAGGCGAATTCTAGATAGATACCTCCAGGACTTAGCTGATAGATGCATTTCTTGCTCTTTAATCCCTCAGTTATTAGAAAATCCAATTCAGATGCCAGAAGATTGTATGGACGATGAGTCAGTCAATGATGGGTATGGGGTGTATGAGTTAGTACATGAAAAAGACCCTATTAATGAAGATGAAGAAGATGACGAGGACGCGGCTGAGGCATATGCCAGTGGAGTGAAGAGATTCGATGAACCCTCAGCTGCCGTAGAAGAGCCCACCAAAGAAATCAATTTAGGGACTAAAGACGAACCTAAGGTTGTCTTCGTCAGCAAAAATCTTTCTACAGAGGATGAGAAGGCAATGGTACAAGTACTTAAGGACTATAAGGACACTTTCGCCTGGAGTTATGAAGATATGCCGGGGTTAGATTCGTCATTAGTGGAACACAGATTGACATTAAAGGAAGGAGCTAGCCCAGTCAAGCAGAAATTAAGGCGATTCCACCCGCAAATGGCTTTAAAAATGAAGGAAGAGGTCGACAAATTGCATAAAGCCAAATTCATTAGAGTTGTCCTTTATCCACAATTGGTGGCCAACGTAGTCCCGGTTATGAAGAAAGACGGGAAGGTCAGGATTTGCATTGACTTCCGAGATTTAAACCGGGCATGTCCTAAAGATGATTTTCCATTGCCCCATATTGACATACTCATTGATAACACTGCTGGCTATGAGACTTTATCGTTTATGGATGGATTTTCAGGATACAATCAGGTCAAGTTAGCAGAAGAAGATCAGGAGAATACATCATTCACTACACCTTGGGGAACATACTGCTATGTTGTCATGCCATTTGGATTAAAGAACGCTGGAGCCACTTATCAGAGGGCTATGATGGCAATATTTCACGACATGATGCACATAGATCTAGAAGTGTATGTGGATGACTTGTTGGTTAAATCTAAGACAAAGGCTGAGCATGTCAAAGTTCTGGCAAGGGTGTTAGAGAGATCAAGGGAGTATCATTTAAAGATGAACCCCAAGAAATGTGTATTCGGGGTATCTTCAGGGAAATTACTTGGATTCATTGTCAGCAAACGGGGAATTGAGATTGATCCCAACAAGACGAAGGCTATCAGAGAGATGCCACCTCCCAAGAACTGGAAGGAGTTAAGAGGATTAATCGGGAGGTTGCAATTTATTCGCCTTTTTGTCTCCCAGCACTCACAAAGGTGTAAGCCGTTCTATGATCTTACCAAGCCAGGAGTCAAATTTGATTGGGACGATAAGTGTCAGGAGGCATTCGATGGATTAAAGAATTATTTGGCAATTCCTCCTGTTTTGAGACCACCATCTCCAGGTAAACCATTGATACTTTACATTTCTGTCCTGGATGATGCAGTGGGGGCTGTCCTAGCACAAGAGGATGAAGAAGGAAAGGAGAGGGCAGCCTACTATCTCTCTAAACTTCTCAACCCCACTGAACAGAGATATACAACAATGGAGAAAACATGTGCAGCATTGGTTTGGGTTGTTCAGAAATTGAAGCATTATTTTCTAGCCCATGAAGTCCATCTCATCGCTAGGATGAATCCGATCAAGTTTCTTCTAGAGAAATCTGTCCTTACTGATAGGTTAGCGCGATGGCAAAACTTTCTATCTCAATTCGATATCACTTACATTCAGCAGAAAGCGATCAAAGGCTATGCCATAGCCGAACATCTCGCTCATCACCTCCTTCCTCATTTTGATCCCGTTCAATCGGAGTTTCCATATGAGGAACTGATGTCCATAAATCAAATCAGAGATGATATGTGGACTCTGCATTTTGACGGAGCTCTGAATTCTCATGGAAAGGGGATTGGTATCGTTCTGTTATCACCTGAAGGTGTCACCATTCCACAAGCCTTTCAGCTTGACTTTCTAGTCACCAACAATATAGCTGAATACGAGGCACTCCTTGCTGGCCTCGAGGCTGCTCATTTTCATGGTGCCACCAAACTCAGGATTGTAGATGATAGCCAACTAATTCTTCGCCAAGTGCTGACCAAGTATCGAACTCTTGATCCCAAACTCAAACTTTATCAAGAACTCACTTCTGCTTATTTAAAGCTTTTCACGAAATTGATCTTCGTCCATGTCTCTAGGAATCAGAACATCTTAGCTGACGCTCTAGCTTCACTGGCATCTTCTCTTGATTTTCCAATCAGCAGGCAATCCGAATGAATCATAGTTCATAGGCGTCTTTCACCCGCCGTGAAAGACCCTTCATTTCTTAGAACTAAGGAGAAACTGTTGAAGAAAGTCAAAGATGGAGACATCGTGGAAAAGAGAGAAATCATGTTGATGGAGTTGTTAGAAGAGATGGACGATGAACGAAAGCCATGGTATTATGAAATTGTCAAATATTGTGAAGATCAATCATATTCTGAGGAAGCTACAACTAAGGAGAAGAGAGCTATCAGGAGAGTTGCTCAAAGATACACCATAGTTGGAGGAGCACTGTACAAGAGAGGTTTTGATGGAGTCCTTCTAAGATGTCTAGACGAAGATGAGCTTTGGAAGGTTATGGAAGGAGCTCATAGTGGAGTTTGTGGTGGCCATGTCAATGGACAGATGCTAGCAAAGAAGATCCTCAGACAAGGATTTTATTGGTCAACCATAGAAGAAGACTGTGTAGGATATGTCCGTTGGTTTGCTAAGTGCTAACTTCACGCCGACAAAATTTATTCTCCTGCATCTTCACTCCACCCTATTTCTTCCCCATGGCCTTTCTCCATGTGGGCTTTCGACATCATTGGACCCCTTGGCAATTCCGATTTCGGCATCAAGCAAAAGTCTTTCATCCTCACGGCAACGGAATACTTCACTAAGTGGGCGGAAGCCGAAGCATACACGAAAATCAAAGCATCAACCGTTTGCAAGTTCATCATGAAGAATATTATCACCCGATTTGGAATTCCAAGCACCATCGTCACCGACAACGGACCGCAGTTCGTGTCACAAGAATTGAAGGACCTCTGCAACAGGTGTAGAATTGCATTGCACCATTCGTCTCCTTATTATCCGCAAGGCAATGGCCAAGTAGAGGCAACTAATAAGACTTTGATAAAAATCATCAAAAAGACGTGCAAATCTAACAAATTCGCAGACTGGCCAGAAAAATTGGTTGAGGCTCTATGGGCCTACCGAACTTCAATCCGCACGTTCACTGGGCAAACTCCTTATTCCTTAACATTTGAAATGGAGGCGGTAGTTCCATACGAGATCCTTATACCGTCATTAAGAGTACAATTGAATAAGTAATTTTTCATTGATGAACACCGTTCAGCACTCCTTGCTCAATTGGAACTCTTAGACGAGAGAAGGTGGTCAGCCGCTAATCATGCAAGAGTTTATCAAAATAGACTAGCACATTTTTATCAAAAGAAAGTCATTGAACGTAAGTTCAAAGTCGGTGAAATGATCGTCAAAAGGATTTTTGTAAAACTTGGTGGTCCACGTTCTAAGCTCCAACCCAACTGGGAAGGACCCTATGTCATGTCACACGCTTTTCCTGGTAACGCTTATCATCTTGTCAATGCATAAGGAGAAGAGCTAACTCACCCCTGGAATGGTTTACATCTTAAGAAATACTACCCTTAGGTTAAAGAGTCGATCAGCATGGTACAAAGACCAGTGGAATCAGAAAATTTATAAACTCAAATTCCCTTAGTAGTCTGGATAATTTAACTTCAAACACATTACTACACACATTGACACGTTTGATTCGTGAGTAACTAGAGATGCCAAGTCCTAAGAAATACTGAAAGCTTGACTGAAAGTGTAAAGTACAAATCATTCCTTTTAAAACAAAATTCTGTTTTACACTCGGCCCATGATGTCGGAACGAGACTTAAAATAGACTACCAAGAATACCCGCCATCTTAGTAGGAGGCCGTCATAAAAAAAAGGGGGAGATCCGTCCCAAAGAAAAGCAAAGGAAAGGCAAAATCCAAATGTCAAGTCAAAAGACCATTACACTACAAACGTTACATTAAGGCCATGAAATGAAACAAAAGGGAACGCAAGGTCGATAAATACCCCGGAAAGAAAATGACCGAACCCCAACAGATATTAGGGTAGGAAAGGAACATCTTTTTAGGTCTCCGGAACCTTCTCATGGGCTTTCTAAACTTATTCTTCCCTTCTTTCTAAAGAGGCGTACTCCAAACTTAGCCTCAATTTGATTGCAGAATAGGTTACTCTGGAATTATTTATCTGGAATAGCGTATACTAGAATAAGGGGTCCTTAGCTTTGATAATTCTGTGGGACCCACTGGCGGAATAAGAAGGATAAGCAATTCTTAGGTCTAGGGTCGAATTGCTTATTCTCCGAATAAACTATTCTGCACCGGTATAAGCCATTCCGCTTGTCAAAGCTAAATTAAGCTTATTCTCCCTTTATTCTTCCTTATTCTTCTCCTATTCTCCAATCAAAGTGGCCCATAAAGAATGGCTTAGATTGACTAAGGGTCAAATCATCAAATGGGATCACGAATGGAAACACAAGTTCAAACACGATGGGTTTAAGTTAAATTGTTGAAGAACAATTTGGGAATTAAGTTCATAAATGAATATGATCTTTTGATCTGAGTACTATGCTGGTCTTTTAGTTCACATACATATGTCAAACACCCAAAAAATATACATATTTCAAAAAAAAAAAAAATACATATGTCAAAATAAAAAAAAATACATATGTCAAAATAAAAAAAATACATATGTCAAAAAAAAAAATACATATGTCAAAATAAAAAAAAAATACATATGTCAAAATAAAAAAAAATACATATTTCAAAAATAAAAAAAAATACATATGTCAAAATAAAAAAATATATATATGTCAAAATAAAAAAAAAATACATATGTCGAAATCCAAAAAAAAGGGGTACCTGTTTCAAAAGCAAAAAAAATATACATATTTCAAAACCCAAAAAAAAAATATTTCAAAACAACAAAAATATTTCACTCAGCATCTGCTTATTGCATTTGGTATGTTTCATTCTTTTTATTTTCAGTGAGCATCTGTCTGCTTGGATGTTGCATTTTGCTTATATTTGATTATTCTTATTACCTTTGTTAATAAAGGCCCCCTTGACCCTTCATTTAAGAAAAAGATTGATTGACCATTCATTTGATCAGGCAAGGGGCTAAGCCTAAATAGATACTTAACCTGTTTGTTAAGTGATGTACAGGATGCAAGACAAACACATGGAACGCAAGATTGGAGGCCAAAAGTTTCATGTATATCATCAAAAGGTGTTTTGTACATGATACACAAAAGAAAGAAAAATACATAAGCCCTCAAAGCTGACTCTCTCCTGCACCCTCATCCATCTGGCTCTGAGCCTCGTCCTGGGCGTCTGGCGGTGGAGCTCTAGGCGGCAGTGGACCCATGGCACTCGGATCAGCTTGACCGGAAGAAATGGCCACGCTAGCTGTGAAAGCGCTCGCCTGCCCGCGCTCCTGAGCACGCTGTCGAGCACGCCTGTATCTCTCCTCCACGCTTCGGCGCTCGTGCTCAGCAATGCCCAACTGAACTCGGAGGGAGGCCATCTCCGAGTCCATCTTCTATCGCTCCAGCCGCTCCCTCTCTCTCTCTTCGATGATGAACTCCAGTCGGGACTGGAGGCGTGAGAACTCACGAGGAAGATCTCCGGTGGAGAGGCGAGCCACCTGCTCCTCTAGCTCGTGAACTCGAGCCACCTGCTCCTCGAGATCGCGAACCCGGGCCGCATCTGCTTCAGTCCTCTGAAGGGCTTCATGAAGGTCAGCAACCTGCAGGAGAAGTCATTATTAGTTCAAGGCAATCAAGTAATCAAAATCAGGTTCAAAAGTCAAAGGGAAAGAACTTACCCGAGCGGCGCGATCCTCCTCTGCAAGGGAAGCTCGGTGGATGGCGGAGGCAAGCTAGCTCTGGAGGTCTGCCAAAGCAGCCTCATGAACAGCAAAGGAAGAAGACGATGATGCTCCATATGTAGGGGGAGCCGCCTGGGTGTAGACGGCTCGCTGCACCAAAAAGACAACCTGTCAGTGGTTGATCGTCAAAACAACTAAGTAATTAAAACATCCATTCATATTCATGCATACATACCAGGTCAAAGAGCTCCTTCTGGACCTGCTCCAGCTGGGCCTCCGCGTCATGTAGGCGGGCCCGTAGGTCAATGATGACCGCATTGCGTGCATCCTGCATATCACACATACATACATTCATTCACAAACATAAATCAAGATAATAATAAAATGGAAGACGCATAAAAGCATACTTACATCGAGCGGGTCGGAGGAGCCGAAGCTGATCGGCGTAGTGAGCCCGATACTGCTGGAGGTAGGCCTCGCTACTCTCTGCCCGGGACTCCACTCTGACGCCGCGGCGGTGCCAGTCCTCGTACTGCTCCGGGAACTTGGCATGCCAGTCGGTGAGGGCTTGCTTGCCCCTTATGCTCCTCCCAACGCCCTCCGGGACCTCTTCGTCGACCCACTCTTGGTGGAGGCCCAAGGTCCTCATCACGAGGCGGAGGCGGAGCGGCTCGATCTCGTTGAGGCAATGCACCCACATTTGCCTCCCGAACCGTCTCCGGCCAGCCGTCACCCATGGCTGACCCTCCTCGCCCATACCAAGGTACGGGCGCCAGATCACCTGCATATAGGTTAGATGCATTCATATAAATAACTTGCATTTAATGAATAAAAGATTGCATTTAATGAATAAAATTGAACAAGTTAAGAACTCACCAGAAGCTCCGGATAATCAAGGAACTGACGGCGGAGGGCCGTCAGCTGGTGGTGCTGGGGTGCTGTATCCACGATCGGCTGCCAACGGCATGCCAATGGGACAGCACCCGGTCTCGCGATCCTCGCTCTGCCGAGCGGGAAATAATGGTAGCTCCACACCTGCATACATGGACATATAGGTTAGAAAAATCATTTCATTGCATATCATAAACAAATAATAAAATAACTTAATACCTGAAGAAATGGGGAAAAGCCACTAACAGTCGTCTCACGGTCCGGCGTGACCGCAGACAGATCAGCAAAGAGATGGGCCAGAAGGGCCGCACCCCAGGCGTTCTCCCCTAGACTCTCTAAGTCATCTAGCAGGTACAAGAATCTACAGTGGATATGGTCGCCCTTCGTACCGAAGAGCAACCGACCAAAGAAGAAAACTAAAAAGACTCTCAGCTGTTTTTCTACCTCCTCCCCCTAACTAGGGTCGCTACAATATACGACGGTGGAAGACTCAGCTAATCTATCTCTAAACTCCTCCCGGGTCTCATCAGATCGACGCCGGGGCTCATCCAGTCCTAGGGCAGCCTTTACCTCTACCCTAGGGACCATCCTAGACTCCCTGCCTAGGCTGGACATCTCTATACCTAATAGTGCCTCTGCCAATCCCTGGTAGTTAGGGTAAGTCACCCCACTTACCGGTCGGCCCTCTACCCTGAGGCTAGTGATCCTGGCCACATCCTCTAGGGTGGGGACCATATGCCCCCACGGTATTAGGAAAGCCTTGCTTTCCGCATGCCACCTCTCCCGCAGCGCCTGCAGGAGGACTAGATCGAGCCAAAACGGCTCGATATCTAAGACTTCGCCGAACCCCATCCGGCGCAGGCGCGCCTTCTGGAAGTCCGGGAGTCCCCAGTATCACCCTATCACCAGATCCCAGCTGATCCTGGACCTCATCACTCCCTGCAGATGAAGAACAAAGAACTAGGGTCAGTAATAATAAAAAAAGAGTTAAAATATTTCTGGTTTAAATAGCGTCAAGGCACTTGGACGTCTTTTGAAAAGCGTCCACATGTCCTGACGCAAATTAAACCTATTTTCTACCTGATTAAAAGTGGGAATTTAGCCTTGAAAGGAGTCGTCCTAGGGTGACGCCATTTGAATGGCGTCACCTAGTCTGGACGCCTTTCAAGACCCGATTCCGGGTTCTTGAGGAACCCTTTTCTCCCCTCTTTTTCTCACCCCATTCAAGCCACAAGAGAACTTACTAGGTGGAAGGCTTCCTCCTCTTCTTCTCCTCCCTCGACCGCCGCCGGTGGGGGATTTCTTCCTCTAACATGGCCGCTGCCTCCTCCAAAGCCATGGCTTCTTCGGGGCGAGCCGCCTCGCGTTCTTCCCTTCTCACCACCCGTACGGCGCGGCGACGCTTTCCCCTTGATCCCTCGCCGGGTTCCATAGTCAAAAGAGAGAGTTTTAAGAAAAAAAAGAAAGAGATCGCCGGAGGTCGCCGGATCTTGAAGAGAGAGAAAGCAAGGGAGAAAGTGAGGAAGAAAGGGGGCCTTCGTGGGTCTGTAAACGAAAAGATAAAAGGCGTCGACTCAGGTAGACGCATTTTATGGCGTATAAGTTGAGGCGGCAAAGCCAGCTGTTTGAAATTGAGTGAAAGACATCCACTTGGTCTGATGCGTTTTAGGTTACCGCCAATTCTGGTCAGAGCCGTATGCAGCATGATGATGAAAAGCGTCTTAAGATATATACGCGTTTTAGTGGATTAATCACGGGATTAATGGCAGAGTCCTGAAAAAAGTAGGAGAGAGAATTGAAAGGCGTCTTGTCTGGTAGACGCCATTTAAAGTTAAATCAGGATTTTTGAGGATTGAACTGAATTTTTGGAAAATGAATTATGTTTTAAAGGCGTCTTTCTGAGTGGACGCGTTTTGAATTAACAGAACCCGAACTGTCATATTTTCAGGAAAAATCTAGATTTTACTAAAGGAAAAATCATGAACACATCACAAGGGGTTAAGGAAAGATTTCAAGGCATGAAAAATAACTCTTTATTCAATAAAATCTTTGTTACATCAAAAGAAAAAAAAAAGAAAAGAAAAGAGGACACTTAAGGAAGAATTTCATGAAGACCTTGAATGTATGGAAATTTCAGTCCTCTATCTCTATCTTTAGAGGATTTTACACGATAACTAAAGCCAAGATTCCACAAGGTGGTAATAAGTTCTGTGGCTTCATAGTCTTCATCGGATTCTAAAGCACGCCTCTTGATCGGGGATGTGAAGGAGAACTCGGGGAACTCATGACGGTTCAAGCTAAGTTGAGTAAGGCACCGATGAGGATTGTATAACACGAACTCGGTGGCCCCGATCAACTTGAGATCCGCTCCCGCTGCACGGCGTACTCTGATAGGCTTTCCAACAAGAGCGAGTGGAGAAGAATCAAACATGTTCCATGACATGCATCTCAGATGCTCTCTCCAGTCGGCCCGGGTCTTGAGCTTTGGTACCTTGTTGACCATGCACTCGTTGAACTTAACGATGTTGGCAATGCAGTGGATCGGACTATTCATGTAAATTTGAGACGGTCTTGGAGGCATCCTCTTGCAGTACTCGAATTTGAAGTGAAGTTCAACCCACAGAGCAAAAAGTAACATGCACCCGTAGGGAGGACGACCCACAGATGCCGCAGAAAGCCCGCTGTAAAGGTAGGCCAAGATCGTAGTGCTAATGGATTTACCTTCGAAGATCGCGCAGATAGCACTGACCTGATCATCTTCTAGAATGTTGTCTTGCGCGGGAAAGAACAGAGCACCGGCAAGGCATGTGACGAAAGCTTTCGTCACATCCTCTGCTTCGTCCTCCCTTAGATCATCGATCTCGTACAAAGTCCACTCAGCGAGCTTTGCAAGGTTGATCCCTTTATTGGTAAGGCATTCTTTAGCTTCTGAAGGATCCTTTATGATTGATGTCAACAATTGTTGACCGGTGATCCGCTCTCTCATCAAAGCCATCTTATCTTTAGTCTTTGGGAGACCCAATAAGAGCTCTGTTTCCTCCAAAAGGATGGTGCACTCGAATTGCTGGAAGAGGAACGTATGGGTTTGAGGATGCCACTGTTCGATCAAAGCACCCATAGCCGCCCAGTCTACGTTCAAGCTCTTGTAGTGTTTGGCAAGCACCACTAGTCTTTGAAGGTTCCACTTGGAGATGAAAACTTGCATGGAAAGCTTAACACTTTTTGCAAGTTTACGAATCCAAGGGAGAGAGGTGAATCTCCTTGGGCCGGAAAACGTAGGATAAGTCTGAAAACAAAAGGAAGAGTTTGAAAAACAAGATCAACACGAAGAACATGAAGGAACAAGAAGAAGAATTGAAGGGAAGTTAATTCAACTTACTTGGAGATTGGTATCCTTTCCGATGAGGTGATTCTCCACGTCAGAGATCTTCTCCAGCGACATCTTCATCCTCTTGTTTGAAGAACTCATCCCCTTTTTCTGATTTCTTCCTTCTTGAAGCTTGGAAACCTTGGAGACCTTGAAAAACCTTGAAATCTTGAAGGAAAACTCAACCTTAGATCTTTAGATTATGGTAGGATTGCTTGGAAACAACTTAATGGTGTTTATATAGAAGGAATTGCGATTCTAGGAAGATTTTTCCGGATTGGAAAAGGGATGTGCATTGGAAGAGTTGGAATCCGAGTAGAGAACAGCCAGAAACCTGTTTATGTGAGTAAAAGGCGTCGAGGAGAACCGCCGTGTTTTAAAGATTGAATGGTGTTGGTGCGATACGACGTGTTTCAGCATTTCTGTTATTTACCCGAAATTCTGTGGTTTTTGATGCTTAAATTGAATATTTGTTTGGAATTATTAATAATTTTGAATGCAGGAAATTCGAGAAAACCCGAGTAAAGCTGGAAATATCGAGAAGATCCCACTATGGGAGTTTATGAAGTCTCAACCGTGGCTAAAAAGATGGTTATTTCTACCCTTGTATTATTTCATGTAATTCATTTGCATTACTATATGATAAATATTTATTAGAGTATGTCAAGGACCTTGTGGTTTTGATGAAACTGGAATTTGAGTTCCCCTACAACAAAAACAGTGATAATTCCAGAGAATTCTTAATCGCACGGATAGGCCGTTGGATTGTTAATTAGTGGGGATGATGGTTCCACTTTTGTGAAACAGTGCGTGGATAAACGAGCTTTGGCTTAGCACTGAATTACAAGAATTGGTATCTTGACTCATTAATGATAACTTAACAATATTATCCTTGATTAATTTATATTTTATTTGACTTTATATTTTTCTTTTAGCCCAGCATGCATCATGTAGGACTTTGAAATCACTGTAATAAGAATTAATTATTGATTAAGTTTCAGGCCATAAATCAAATAATTCCAACATGATATGAAATATTTCATTCTGAATTGAGTATCTTGATTATCTTTGAGACTCGCTAAAAGATATCCTTGGAATTCTATCCTTTCTTGGATTCTTTATCCAATATTCTTGTTTTCTTTTAAGATCCATCATGGCTGTAGCACGTCCACATTAGTTGGCAAACGCTCCCCATGATGAAACATGCAGTGTCTATGACCTGGGGTATTTCCCACTCCGAGGAGGTTGATCGACCTTATTTTATTTTCTTGTCTACCTCATCTAGACAGGATTGATTCCATTGATCTCTTTGAACTATCTTCATTGATAATCTTGAGAAAAATTTCAATCATGTGATGTTAAGAACGTGTCTTATCACACATTGGCATCACCTTTTCAGTACATTTCATTTCATTTCACTCCCTTGCAAAGACGATGCCAAGGTGAGGCACCTGTAGACACGCTAATTTTGACATCATTTCGAGTAAATTTCATATCATATAATAATGCCTCAGAATGGTCTGATATTTAATCATTGGTTAATTTTTATTGATCTTTTTGAGTGTTGGGTCAAACAGACATGTTTAAGTTAATCAATTGAATTGGTTTTAACACAAATTTCAGTTAAAATATGAAGAAGTCTAAAAGACGTCGACCTGTGTGGACGCTATTTAGACTTTATTCTTATTTTAACGTTTAAATTTGAATTTTAATTAATTGATTAATTAACTAAAAGACGTCTACTAGTCACGACGCGTTTTAGGTTTCCTAAGTTATTTCTACTCCTCTTCCAGATGTTTATCCTTATCTTAATTAGTGTGAAAGGCGTCTTCCATGGGCGATGCGTTTTAGCTAATACGGATAAAGATGAATTTTTTACCGGATGTTTATCCTTATCTTAATTAGTGTAAAAAGCGTCTTCTCTGGTTGACGCGTTTTATATAATTACAGATAAAGATGAATTAATCTGTATTTATCTGTTGGTTAAGATGGATAAATCTTAAGATTTCTCCATGTAAATCCGCGGACGTAGAAGAAGTCTATAAATACCCTGTCTCTTGAATGGGTGACAGAGTTAGAGTTGGAATTAGAGTTAGAATTGAGTGAAAATTGAAGAAGAAATTGAAACAACGACGTCCAAGCGCTGAAGAACTGAAATGTTGTCGACATCCATTCAAGATCAAGGCTTTCCATTCTTCATCCAATCGGCATAAGTTTTTCAATTCATTTATGCATTCTCTTCATTTTTCATTTCTATTAATCTTGCATATTTCATCACATCACTCCATGCAACACACACACCACACTAGCATCATTTTCAAAACCAATTTAAAGGGGTTTCAAAGACCATCCCAACAAGTGAGTTTTCTATTTAGTTGCATGTTTAAAACTCTGTTAAGAATGGATACTACTTCTGCCTGAATTCTCATCATTCCTTCATTTCTTTCTATTTTCTGCAAGGTGCAAAGGAGAATCAAAGGGGAGGAAATCAACAAACAAATCACAAGAACTCTGGACGATCCTCAAACTCAACAGCAATCAAAGCAAGAACAAAGAAGAGGAAGGGCTCTCCTTCTTCAGCCGGCTGAAGAGGTGAAATCAAGAGCTCAACATCTCCCACGTTCAAACAGGTAGGCGATCAAACTTTTTCTTTTGGAACTTTTAAGTTAAAAGTTTTTGGCGATCACTTAGTTTCTTTTTAATAGGCGTTATTTTGCACTTAAACAACATAGATTTTTCATGATAATCACACACCCATTCTAAGCGCTCACAATCAATATAATTCCAATGCATAATATCAATGAAAAAATAACCATAATAGAATAACATGCTTACATTAGCTTAAGTCTGCATTTGAGATTTTCTACGTGGAACAACGATTGGTATGCCAACTTCTATATACTATACTACTTGCAGCCCATCAGTATTTATATATGTATCATTTATTTGCAGCTTTACAGGGATATCAAAAAGAAGTTGTTGTATGGCCT
This sequence comes from Zantedeschia hybrid cultivar, assembly GCA_030544215.1. Classification (NCBI taxonomy): domain Eukaryota; kingdom Viridiplantae; phylum Streptophyta; class Magnoliopsida; order Alismatales; family Araceae; genus Zantedeschia; species Zantedeschia hybrid cultivar. The sequence continues at coordinate 53,653,179 of JARZZO010000009.1, forward strand.
CTTCTGTTAGTCTTAGGTGGCCTTCAAGCCAATATGACTTTGTATAATCTCGTTCATTTATTTATAAAATGGCATTATTTCATTATGTGTAATTCATTTTATTACCGTTTCATTTTGAAGTTCGCGAATATGTGCAATAGTGATCAAATTATGATGAGATTATACTAATAAGACTGATTACTTATATACACATATTCTTAATTGTTCCTAGTCGGAGGATATCTGAGAAGGACATCACATATCTGGTTAGACTAGTACATATTACTCATGCTCATATAATGAGGATGACTGATCTCATAGTCACTTGTGTGGAGACACAAAGACGAATCCGTAGGTACTCATTAGAGAATTAGTTCACTGAACTAATCCAGCTGAATCGCTAGATGGTAATGCACCTAACCATTAACTAGCTTGATTCTATTGTCGCAGTTGCATGGATAGCCCTCAGACCTGAAACACCAAAGATACTTTGTCGATGGACTTCTTTACTTTGACTTTAGTTTACGGATCTCTATTCACGGGATTCTAAAGGGCCAAGGATCAGGTACAACAGAATACTGTCGAAGGGAATTGAGTATTCAATAAAGAATCATTTGCTCTCGATATTCAGAGAGAGAATGCTCTAGGTAGGATGTGCAAGAGTCCCTAGCCAGGAAGGACAATAATATCGGAAAATGAGTTTTCCAATATTATACGGTAGCATTCGATCCAAGCGAGTCGACCGGTTAGGGTTTGATAATTCACCATACCCTAAATTGACTCGATAACATTGTGCGAATGAAGGATTAAATCCACATAGTAACTGTCGGCAGAATGGTTCCAAAAGTGAGTTGCTTAACCGCAATACCTTCCAAGTTCATATGGTGTTGCTTAGCACCCAACGTGATCAGAAGCTCGATCGAATTGTATGTGCGACATCGATTCGTTTGATTAATTAATTAATATAAAATACTAATTGATTAATTAAGTCAGTAAGGAGTTACTGGACTTATTGGGTTATTAACTGGACTTGTATTAGTATAAAACATTAATTGGGTCATTAACTGGATTGGTATCATTAACACGCTAAAGATTCTCAAGGCGATGTATGAAAAGTGGGTTTTTTGCTTTTCTGGGGTTTTTATGAAAAACTACACGGTAAGTATAAAATATAGTAAGTGGGCTGAACAGGCCATGCATCTGTGTGAACGCTCAAATCGTGTATGTGATTTTCATGAATTTCATGTTGTTTGTATAATGAATAAAACTATTGAAAACTAAAGAAAACGTGATCACTAGAAACTTTTTAAAAGTTTCAAAGAAAGATTGATCGCTTTCCTTTTCAAACTTGGGAGATTGAGTCCTTGATTCCATCTCTTCGGCCGGCCAAAGAGAAAAAGCCCTTTTTTGAGATGTTCTTGCTTTTGATTTCTTGATTGTTGTTCCTTTGAATCTCCTTCTTTCTTCTTCTTTGTACCTTGTAAGAAAGATTAAACAAGAAAGAATCTAATTAGAACTAAAGTAAAGTAGTATCTATTCTAATAAGAAGTTTAATCATATAACTAAACTAATCTACTCACTTGATTGGTGGTCTTTAAACCCCTAATATGAATGTGGGTGTGAAAAATATGATGTGTGTGTGTGAATATGAAGTGATGATGATGAATTATGAAAGACAATGATGAAGATATGAAATTAATGAAAAGCTAGAAAGAAATTAAGGAAAGAAGATGCTTGGTTGGCTTCTCCATAACCTTTGCTTTAAAAGCTTCAAGGGATGAAGAAGAAGAAGAAGAAGAGGCCTTGAATGAAGTTCTTCTTATTGTCCACGTTTTCCTTCTTTAAAGCCTTCAAAAACCTTGCCTTAAGTTTTAAAATCACCAATTGCCAACCTTTTCTAAAGGTTCAAAGGGTGTTATATATATAGAGAGTGGTTTAGAGTTGTTTTGGGCCTCAAAATGACTCTCTCCCGCAGTCGGACTTACCTTGGATGAGCATGGAGGAGTTAGCAACCTTTCCAACTTCGTAAATCGGATTATTTCGGCTAAATCATGTTTATCAGGAAACTCTCAAATCGCGTCGTTCAAGTGGGACGCCATTTGGCTAATTAAAGCGGTCAAAAATAGAAATAAAATCTGGAAAGGAAACCGAAATAAATAGGACACCAAAATTGCGTCTCCCAAGGGCGACGTGCTTCAAATAATTAGAAAATTAATTCGAATTAAAATCAGAAACTCAGACGGATTAGAACTTAAATGACGTCTCCCTTGAGCGACACTATTCAGTTAAATCTATATGAATTTGAAAATTTAATTCCGGATCGATTTCTACTATGAATCTAAATGGCGTCGTGCACGGGCGATGCTAATTAACAAATTTCAAGAAAAAATAATAAAAATTAATTTATTAATAATTAAACATCAATCTATTTTGGGACAATTGTTACATGAAATTTATTTAATATGAGGTTAAAATTAGAGTATTTACAGCTGCCCCACCTTGGCATTGACTTTGCAAGGAAATGAAATGGAATGGAATATACTGAAAAGGTGATGCCAAAGTGTGATGAGACACGCTTTCAACATTACATGATAGGAATTTTTCTCAAAATGATCAGTGAAATAACTCAAAGATGTCAATGGAATCAATCCTGTCTGAATAAAAGAGACAAAGGAAATAAAATAAGGTCAATCAACTTCCACAATTGGGAAGTACCCTAGGTCACAAACCCTGCATATTTCATCATGGAGAGTAGTTACTAACCAATGTGGACGTACTACAACTATGATGGATCTTAAAAGGAAACAAGAAATATTTGAGATAAATAATCCAAGCAAGGATAGAATTCCAAAAATATCTCCAAGAAAATCTTAAAGATAATTGAGAGATCAATTCAGAATGGAATATTTCATATCACGTTGGGATTTATTTTGAATAATGATCTGAAATTTAATCAATAACTAATTCTTATCACAATGATTTCAAAGTCCTACATGATACATGCTGGGCTAAAAGAAAAATTAAAATAAATTAAAATATAAATTAATCAAGGATAATATTGTTAAATTGTCATTGATGAGTCAAGATACCAGTCCTGCAATTCAGTGCTAAGCTGAAGCTCGTTTGTCTACGCACTGTTTCACAAAAGCGGAACCATCGTCCCCATCAATTAACAATCTAACCGCCTATCCGTGCGATTAAGAATCCTCTGGAATTATCACTATTTTTGTTGAAGGGGAACTCAAATTCTAATTTCATCAAAATCACCAGGTCCTTGATATACTCTTTGTTCTGACTCTAATTCGAACTCCACTTTCCTTCAATGCACATCCCTCTTCTAATTCGAAAAGGACTTCTCAATCTCGCAAATCTCTCTATAAAACCTTTCTCTCTTTATATCAAAGAATTACAATACACAATCAAGAGGGAAAGTTAAAGGGTTCTCTCCAAAACTCAGGAAGAAGAAAAAATCAAGGCGGAAAGATGGCGAATTCTTTAAACAAAAGGATGAGGAAGACTATTGAAAAGTTCTTTGAAGTGAAAGATCATCTACGTGGACGAGATCTTAACTTACAAGTAAGCTAATCTTTCTTCAAATCACTCCCTCTTCTATGTTCTTCAATTCTCTTTCCATATTCTCAATTCTTCAATAAGCAAGATAGAACTATTCCAAAATTTTTTCTTCATCTAAAGATATCCTTTCTTCTGTAGTCCAAGAAGATTTTCTTCACTTCCTTGGGTCCAAAAGTTTGTTAACAAGATCAATCTCTCTATGCAATCTTATATATCCAAGTGGCATATCCAAGGGTTGGTTATTCATGCCAAACATTACAAAAGCATAAGCATGGATTTGGTTGCGATTAACGCATTGATCGAACTATGGCACCCTCTAACTCATACTTTTCTTTTTTCTATGTTCGAAGCCACTATCCTTATAGAAGAGGCTGAACTCTTATTGGGTCTTCCTAAGCTCAAGGTTAACAATGATGAACTTGATTTGAGTGATATGATGTTCATGAGGAAAAAGCTCACGAGTCAACAATTGTTGGAAAAGATTATAAAGAAGCCAAAGGAAATTCAAGGTTGTCTTACGAAGAGGGGAATCAATCTTGCTAAATTAGTTGAATGGACTTTTAAAGAAGATTAAAGATTTCGAAGATGAAGAAACAGAGAACGTGATGAAAGCGTTCACCACATGCTTGGCTGGAATTTTACTATTCCCTACTCAAGACAATGTCCTAGAAGATGATCTGATAAGCGCAATCAATGGGATCTTCGAAGGAAAGTAGATCAGCACAGCGGTTCTAGCCTACCTATATAGTGGGCTCTTTGCAGCTTCTACATGTCAACTTCCTTATGACAGTATGCTTCTCTTAGCTTTATGGTGGAATTCCACTTCAAGTTCAACCACAATAAAGAAGACGTTCCAAAGATATCTCAGATGTACCATTAAAGTTCTATCTTCCATATTGCCAACATAGTGAAGTTCAACGACAACATGACTAATCGGGTGCCTAACCTCAAGACTCGAGCTGACTGGCACGCTTATTTCAAGTCTATGCCCATAACTGGATTCAAATCCACGCCACTTGCTCTCATGGAAAAGACAGTTCGTGTGCGTCGTAGTGCTGGCACAGAACTCCAACTGATCGGGGCGACCGAGTTCGCTCTATATTAGCCTCATCGTTGTCATCCTCAATTTGGTATGCCACGCTATGAATTTCTTGAAATATCTTCTCTTTCTCCAATCAAGAAACAGGTATTGGGAACTGACGAAGACTTTGAGGCGACAGAACTCATTGCTACTTTGTGGAACATCGGATTCACCAATTGTGTAAAACTTCCTCATAAAGCCAATTGAGAATTATGGAAAGCTTATGTGAAGGGGCTTAAGAAGATCCGCCCATAAAAGCTCTATCTTATCTTCCAACTTTATCTACTTTTGATTTTATTTTTAATGAAGAATCTTTTCTTTATGTAGAATCCTTCCTTAATATTTTTCAAATTTTCAGGAATTTTTCCTTAAATAAAAGTATGATTTTTCCTCAAGATATGAACTTTCGGATTCAGTTAATTCAAATCACGTTGACTCAGAAAGACGCTATTCAATCTTAATTAATATATGAAATTCAAAATTAATTCCTTAAAGGAACCCAAATAACGTCTTTAGTGGGCGACGCCTTTCAATTCTCTTTCCTATTTTTCAGAGATTTCTTATGATTAATCCATTGAAAGGCGTCTAGACAGGGGGACGCGTATAACTGATTTCCATGGTACGGCGGTGGCGGTTTAATCTGAATAGCGTTGCGACGAGGGGATATGTATAAGAATTTTCAAAAATTTCTCTTGCTGCCTCAGTTTATGTGCTGCTAAATCGCGTTGCTTCCTTATGACTCCTTTCAAACTTTCCAAACAGTGGTTGCGCGAGGTCGAGCCCTTCTTTCCTCATTCACCCATCCTCTTTCTCTTTATTCCCTCTCTGGCGAGCACTGCGAACTCAGGCGACTCTCCCTTCTCTGGCCATCCTCTCCATCACCGGCGACTCCTCCCTCATCCTCATTTTCTCTCTTTCTCGGATCCCCTTAATCTCACTTTCACTTTCTCCATCCGAGTTCTTCTCTCCGAGCTCCAACTCCTCTAATCTTCTGTCCATCTCACCCACCAAGGAATCCGGTGGGAGCTCGAGCGGCCACAGGTAGCGCCGGCGACTTGCCCCACTCGCGACAAGGGCGGAGGTGCCCAAAGAAGCTCCTCTTGTGGAGGTCGTTCTAGCGGAGGCGGCGGCGTTCTTAGACGCCAAAGAAGCTCCACCCACGGCGGCGGGTAAGCAAGAGGCGGCGGAGGCCGGTCCTCCTGTGGTAAGCCCTTAGATTATATGTATTTTGTTTGAAAAATGAGCAAGGAATAGGAGTTCACAGATCCTCAGATCTGTGGATGAATGGCATCGAGACTAGGTGACGCCTATTAAAAGGCGTCGACCAGGTCTGGCGCCATTCAAAAAGGCAGAATTTAATTCAAAAATATTTTGAAAATGGATTTTAAATGCCTATTATCTGATGCTTTTCTTGAATTATTTGCAGGGGACGATGAGGGCCAAAATTTCATGGGATCTGGTCATCGGCGCATACCGGGGTTTGCCCGACTTCCAGAAGGCGCGACTATGCCGGATGGGGTTCGGCGAGATCCTAGATATCGAGTCTTTTTTGCTTGATCTGGTATTGTTGTAGGTCCTACGAGAATGTTGGGATGCCAAGAGCAGGGCATTTCTAATATCCTGGGGATATATGGTCCCTAGTCTGGAAGACGTAGCGAGGATTACCGGCCTCCGTGTGGAGGGCCGGATAGTGAGTGGGGTTACATACTCTGATTACTTTGGGCTGGTGGAGAGTCTCCTCGGCATCGAGGTCTCCAGTTTAGATAGAGAGTCTAGGACCATGCCCAGAGTAGAGGTAGAGAGGGCACTAGGATTACTAGACCCTAGACGACGTCCAGACGAGTCTAGGGAGGACTTCAGAGATAGATTAGCTGTTAGTATTAGATGGTCTCAAAGCCAATCCAATACTGTGTACTTATTCAGATTATTAATAAATGGCAATAATTCATTGTGTGTAATTAATTCGATCTGTGTTTATCGTATCACGATGAAGTCCATGAACATATGCAATAGCCTTCGGATTATGATGAGATCATAATTACGGGACCGAAGACTTATAAACACATGTTCTTAATTGTTCCTAGTCATAGGATGTTTGAGATAGGACATCGAACATCCGGATAGACTAGTATAGGTTACTTCAGCTCATATGATGAGGGTGACTGATCCCATAAGTCACTTGTGTGGAGACACTATGCTGAACCTATAGGTGCTCATTAGTGAATGAGTTCACTGAACTGATCCGACTATGAATCGCTGGATGGTAATCACCTCACTGTTAACCAGCTCGATTCATTTGTCACGATTGCGTGGATGATCCTTGGACCTGAGACTCCAAAGATATCTTGTTGGTAGGTTTCTGAGCTTTGACCTTGACGAACGAATCCCTAACCATGGGTTATCAATAAGTCAAGCGATCGGGTTCAGGGAAATGCCCTCGAAGATAATTGTGTGTTCAATACGGGATCATCCGCTCTCGGTAGTTTGAGAGAGAATGTTCCGGGAATGATGCGCTTAAAGTCCCTGGCCAGGGCGGACTCTGTAATCGATAAGGAGTTATCGGATTCAGATTAACGGCATCTGATTCAAGTGAATCGACCAAATAGGGTTTAACAGTAAACCATGCCCTAGGTCGATTCGGGAACATTATACGGATGAAGGATTATATCTGTGCGCTAACCGATGACAGAAAGGTTCCAATAGAGGGTTGCGATAACCCTAGTACCATCCAGGATCACGCGATGTTCCTTGGCATCCAACGTGATCGGCAGTCTGTCCGAATTTATTGTGGGACATTAAATTCGGCTGATTAATTGAATATAAGGATATTAATTAATTCAGTGGGTCAGTAAAGGGTTACTGGACTTAATGGGCTATTAACTGGATTGGTATTTGGGCCTAGAGGGTCACACGCAAATGGTTTTCAAGTCGATGGATAATCCGACAGGATTTCGGATAAGTCTGGGTTTTTATGAAAAACCGCAAACTGACTTCTTATAAAAGAACGGATTCTACGTCCGAGGCCAGCAACCCTGACCTAGCCGTCATTCGTTCTTCCCCACTTTCTCTCTCTTCTGGGCGTGCGAATCCCAACTGCTCCACCTTCCGTTCGACGGGGATTCCGAATCCACATGTCGCGGCGGATTACGCGCAGTCAGACGGGATCTATGAACGCCGCAGCGAGCAAGGAAGCGAGGACGATCCATCACGAGGAAAACCGTGTGGATACTGCTAGAGGTCGGGCATCTGCGCGACTTGCGGCATCGCTCCGACGAAATCGGAAAACGGACGTGGATTCGAATCCGCGCAAGGTAAATCGATTTACACCGATTTTATTGTAACGACCAAAACGGGACAGATCCGATCCCGAAAATTTTATTCCGCTGCGTTTTAGGATCGGATCCCGACACAGCGATCCCAACAGTGGTATTAGAGCCAGGTTCCACTGTGTTTTCGCCGTTTCGGTCTCCAAATTAATGCGTTTATAATCAATTCCATGCATAGTTTTGATTTTAATCACTTGTGTTGTGATCATGGGATGATCACAGAGTATTTACTGTAAATACTGCGATTAAAATCGGTTTTTAAATTGGGTTATTTCGTGTTCTTCGTCTGACGAAGAACGCATCGCGACGGCATGTCCATGGGCACCCCAAATGTTGGGGATGGCTCACTGGAGTGTGGGCTTCCTTCCACGATGTTGTTGGTGGTCAGGATGACCTATGGCCGGCAAGGGGGAGGACGGTCGAGCCCCCTCCTACTTCTAAATTTTATTTGAAATCAAAGGGACGGCAAGGGATTTTAACTGTGAAAAGGGGCGTTTTCCGGCCCCCTTGGAGGGCTCCGGCGCCGTCACCGGCGTCGCCTGGCCGCCGGCCAGGGTTACCCGGTGACAGACCCCGCCGGCCGACACCTGCGGGGCAGGTGGTCGGCGGCGGGGGGCCCTCCCCTTCCCGCGCCCTACGCAGCTAGGGTTTCCTAGCTGCGTCGGGCGGCAGGGAAAGGGGGGGCTCAGGCCGGCCCGGGCCTGGGCCAGACCCGGCCCGGCGCCCGACCTGGGCCAGATCCGCCCCTTGGGGTGGTCTGGGCCCGGTCCGGGCGCCGGCCGGGGTCGGTCCAGCGGCCGGACTGACGCGGTTCAGCTTCTATTAAACCCCCCCCCCCCCCCCCCCCCCCCCCTTTATTATTAACCCATTTTAATTCGTTTTAAATTGCTTAATGACCTTTTAAATAACAGATTTTTAATTTAAATTTAAAATTGGATTTTAAATGAATTAAGGTCTATTATGTTACTGTTAAAGGTCCCATAATTTTTGGAATTATATTTTATTTAACAATTGTTGTTAATCAAGTTTTATTTAATCTAATTGTTAGATTAATCAGGCATTAAAGGAAATTAATTTAATTGTTAAATTAAACTTTAATGTCTGTAAAATTAACTAGCATGGAATGTTATAAATGTGTCTATTTGGATTTAACATGCATTTATTTTAATGATGTGCATTGGTTTGCTTATTTAAATTAGATTTAAATTGGCATGCTTAGAGTTAATGAAATTTTTTCGAAAAATCCTAAATCCAAATTTTGTTTGGTCCCTGGTTTTATGAAACCAAAATTAATATTATTTTCGAAAATTTTAATTAAGCCATTTGATGTGCAATTCATGTGTGGTTTGTTTAACTAAAACACATGGTGGTCATGGACGAGCATTAATTGTGGATGTGGAATGTGATTGTGTGGTTTATTATTTATTAATAAATAGAGGTTTGCGAACCTCTCCCTCTCATATTCCATTGTACTTCTACCTTCCTCCTCGATGTAATCGCCATAAGGCTTCCTCATTTAAATTATCATGTAATTTGATCGAGGCGGATGCGTGCGGAGCGAGGATGATCCACAACTGCTGAACAGATGAAAATGAAGGAGTTCATTGAATCCATGGATTTGCAGACTCATGATATAAGTTGTTATATTGTGCATGTGTGTGCGTTTGACTGTCTGGCTCAAGTCAAACCACAGTGCCGTCCATGACCACACTAATAACATGTATGTGATGCGTGTGCTTTATATTTGCTAGGTTATTAGTATTTATAATATATTCGATATATTTAACACTATCACCTAGGATGAGACCGAACTAAATAAGTAAAACCTTCGTAACAAACTCTAAGCCGTAGCGCGAGTCATTGAGAATGTATCGCGTGGCTCTCCATCAATATGATTAATAGAACTTAATTCGGTGGTGGCAGATACTATGTGTTTACCCGAGGTCTGCCATTGTCTGTTGAGAGGACTGTTGATCATAGCATTAGATGCCTTTGGATAAGAGTAGAGGAACGATATAATCTTCCACGTGTTTACCCGGGAACTATATTTCTACTTTACTCTGTCACGTATTGATGGTAAAGCTTAGACCGGGGATAATGGTCTACTGTGTTTACCCGGGACCATTAAACTTGGGAGCCGAAGTATGATCGGATATTGCAAGGAGTTGCAATTATCATGAGATGATTGCTCTGAGATAGCAGTATGATACTACGTGTTTACCCGAGGTCATACTGTGATGCTTGGAGATTCTGATCCCTACTAGGAGACAGTCGGCGTCTCCCGTTCTGTATATCTGAAGGTTATACAGTCCGTCGAAAATTAGTGGGAGTAAAACTAGATAATAAAAGACCATATCTTGTTTTAGTTAATCTGAATATCTGCTAATTATCAATTGATTATCTCCTGTAGGCGAGAATGTCGCACCATAACCCGTTGCGAGATACATGATGCCAACCGTTTGACATGCACCAATTACTCATATTGGCTCAGAAACCTGAAGATAGTCCTCAGGTCTGAGCAGATTGCCTATGTCTTGGATAATGAACCTCCTGCTGAACCAGCATTAGATGCTCCAGAGGAGGAAATGATAGCGTATGAAAAATGGAAGGAGGATTCCACCATGGCCCAATGCTATATGTTAGCCTCTATGAGCAATGAGTTGCAGAGGCAACATGAAGAGATGGATGCTAGATCCATCATGCTCCATTTGAAGGAGCTATTTGGTGAGCAGAGCAGAATCGAACGATATGAGATATCGAAGAATCTGTTCAAGGCTCAGATGGCAGAGGGAACTTCAGTACAAAATCACGTGCTGAAGATGATTGAGTGGGTGGAGAGGCTGGATGCTCTTAGGATTACACTTCCCAAGGAGATGCACACAGACCTCGTGTTGTCTTCACTTCCACCGTCATATGCTCAGTTCATCGTTAATTTTAACATGAACAAGATCCAGGCTACCTTAGCTGAACTGCTGAACATGATGAAAACTGCTGAGGGGAACCTTGTGAAGGATAAACCCCAAGTCCTAATGGTTGGTAAGACCAACAGAAAAAGACTTGCAGTCCAAGCTTTTCGAAAAAATAAGAACAAGGTTCAGAGAAAGGCAAAGGTCACCAAGAAAGACAAAGGTAAAAGTGCTGAGAAAGGTGATTACTTCTACTGTCACCAGAAAGGGCATTGGAAGAGGAATTGCAAAGAATACCTCAAGGACAAGGCTCAAGGAACTATGAAGCAACATGACGCTTCAGGTATCTATATGATAGATGTAAACTTGTCAATAAGAGATTGTACATCATGGGTATTAGATACTGGATGTGTATCTCATATCTGCAATTCTGTGCCGGCACTGACAAGAAGGCGTAAGCTGAGGACCGGCGAGGTGGAGCTGAGGCTAGGTAACGGCGCAAGAGTTGCGGCGATCGCTGTAGGGACAGTGAAGCTCAAGCTACCATCCGGAGACACATTTTTATTAGACGAATGTTATTATGTACCTAGCATAATAAGGAACATTATTTCTATTTCATGTTTAGATAGAATTGGATACAATTTAAATTTTGGGAACAATAGTTGTTCAATTTATATCGGAAATAAATTAATAGCTTCTGCTATTTTGTCCAATGGATTGTATCTATTGAACGTGTCTCATGATAATTTACATATCAGTTCTTCAATTAAAAGAAGTAAGTATGAAATGAACAAAGCCTACTTGTGGCATTGTAGGCTAGGACACATTGGTGAAAACAGACTCCAAAGGATGCATAAAGATGGATATTTGGATCCATTTGATTATGAATCATATGCAACCTGCGAGTCATGTTTAATTGGTAAAATGGCTAAGTCTCCATTTAGTGGAACTGGAGAACGAGCCAAAGACATATTAGAATTCATACATTCAGATGTATGTGGTCCTATGTCAACCCAAGCCATTGGTGGTTTTTCATACTTCATTACATTCACTGATGATTACTCAAGGTTTGTATATATATACTTATTGAAGTATAAATCTGAAGCCTTTGAAAAATTCAGAGAATTTAAGAATGAAGTAGAAACACAAACATGAAAGAGTATAAAAACCATCCGATCTGATCGGGGTGGTAAATACTTGAGTACTAAATTCATTAAATACTTAAAGGATAATGGTATCCTTTCTCAGCTTACACCTCCTTATAGACCTCAGATGAATGGTGTATCAGAAAGGAGGAATCGTACATTAATGAAAATGGTGCGATCCATGATGAGCATGTCCAAATTACCAGTGTCCTTATGGGGATATGCACTTAGCTCGGCTATGTATATCCTGAACAAGGTACCCAGCAAATCTGTTGAAACTACTCCATATGAAATATGGAATGGAAGGAAATCAGACCTTAAACATGTTAAAGTCTAGGGATGTCTTGCTCATGTTAAAAGACATGACGCAGATAAGCTGGAATCCAGAACTGACAAATGCAGATTTGTGGGATATCCAAAGGAAACTTATGGATATTACTTTTATCATCATGACGAACAAAAGGTGTTTGTGGCCAGGAGAGCTGTCTTTCTGGAAGAAGATTATATTCTCCAGAAGGATAGTGGGAGTAAAGTAATTCTGGAAGAAGTTCCAGACCCACAAACTGGCAATGGTTCATCAGATGAACCGTCAGTTTCTGAACCTGTTCAAAATGATACACAGAAACCTCGTAGGTCTGAAAGAGTACCTAAACCACCAGAAAGATATGTGGGACATATTAATTTAGATGGTTCAAGGATACTCTATAATGAGGATGATGATCCTAAGACTTACCAGGAGGCCATTGAAAGTCCAGAGGCCAGGAAATGGCGGGAAGCCATGAATTCTGAAATACAGTCCATGTACATCAACCAAGTTTGGAACTTGGTAGATTTACCCGATGGTATAGTACCTATCGGCTGCAAATGGATCTTTAAAAGAAAGATCGGTGCATATGGACGTATTGAGACTTATAAAGCAAGATTAGTGGCGAAAGGCTATCGTCAAAGACAAGGTGTTGACTATGACGAAACATTTTCACCCGTTGCTATGATTAAGTCCATCAGAATTCTTCTCGCCATTGCTGCCTACCATGATTATGAAATATGGCAGATGGATGTGAAGACTGCCTTCCTCAATGGAAACCTTGAGGAGGAGGTGTATATGATACAACCAGAAGGATTCACATCCAAAGAATCTCCAGACATGATATGCAAGTTGCAAAGGTCCATTTATGGATTGAAGCAAGCATCCCGAAGTTGGAACATAAGATTTGATGAGGCGATCAAATCTTATGGCTTCATTAAGAATGAAGATGAGCCCTGTGTATATAAGAAAAACAGTAGGAGCGCAATCACATTTCTGGTTCTTTATGTTGACGACATCCTACTCATTGGGAATGATGTAGGAATGATATCATCAGTAAAGATATGGCTGTCAAAGAACTTCTCCATGAAGGATTTGGGAGAAGCATCTTACGTATTGGGAATACGGATCTATAGAGATAGATCAAAGAAGATGCTAGCTTTAACCCAATCCATGTACATAGAAACCATTGTCAAAAGGTTTGGCATGGAAAATTCTAAGAGAAGTCTCATACCGATGAGACATGGAATTTCACACTCTAAAGGTCAGTCTCCCAAGACACCTGAAGAGAGGGCTGTGATGGATAAAGTCCCCTATGCTTTTGCCATAGGGTCCATCATGTATGCCATGCTATGTACCAGACCTGATGTAGTATATTCTCTAAGTGTTACGAGCAGACATCAGGCAGATCCAGGTGATGAACACTGGAAGGCTGTGAAATGCATCCTTAAGTACTTGAGAAGGACTAAGGATCTATTTCTAGTCTATGGAGGAGGAGACTTAAAGCTGCAAGGATACACTGACTCGAGTTTTTAGTCTGATCCTGATGATAGTAAGTCAACATCAGGTTTTGTTTTCATACTAAACGGGAGAGCAGTGAGCTGGAAAAGTTCTAAGCAGGAAACCACTGCTGATTCGACAACGGAAGCCGAGTATATTGCTGCTGCTGAAGCCGCCAAGGAAGCTGTATGGATGAAGAAATTCATCGGCGATCTTGGTGTGGTGGAAAGCATATCTGGTCCCGTCCCACTGCTGTGTGACAACAATAGGGTGATTGCTCAAGCGAAAGAGCCGAGGTCTCATCAAAAGTCGAAGCACATTTTGCGGCACTTTCATTTGATAAGAGAGATTATAGCTCGAGGAGATGTCGTGGTGGAAAGAGTTCCCTCAGCCGACAACATAGCAGATCCACTTACAAAGCCTTTGTCTCAAAATGTTTTTGAGCGTCACTTAGAGAATATGGATATTCTGTATAAAAGTGATTGGCTTTAGTCCAAGTGGGAGATTGTTAGTATTAGATGGTCTCACAGCCAATCCGATACTGTGTATTTATTCAGATTATTAATAAATGGCAATAATTCATTGTGTGTAATTAATTCGATCTGTGTTTATCGTATCACGATGAAGTCCATGAACATGTGCAATAGCCTTCGGATTATGATGATATCATAATTACGGGACCGAAGACTTATAAACACATGTTCTTAATTGTTCCTAGTCATAGGATGTTTGAGATAGGACATCGAACATCCGGATAGACTAGTATAGGTTACTTCAGCTCATATGATGAGGGTGACTGATCCCATAAGTCACTTGTGTGGAGACACTATGCTGAACCTATAGGTGCCCATTGGTGAATAAGTTCACTGAACTGATTCGACTATGAATCGCTGGATGGTAATCACCTCACTGTTAACCAGCTCGATTCATTTGTCACAGTTGCGTGGATGATCCTTGGACCTGAGACTCCAAAGATATCTTGTTGGTAGGTTTCTGAGCTTTGACATTGACGAACGGATCCCTAACCATGGGTTATCAATAAGTCAAGCGATCGGGTTCAGGGAAATGCCCTCGAAGATAATTGTGTGTTCAATACGGGATCATCCGCTCTCGGTAGTTTGAGAGAGAATGTTCCGGGAATGATGCGCCTAAAGTCCCTGGCCAGGGCGGACTCTGTAATCGATAAGGAGTTATCGGATTCAGATTAGCGGCATCTGATTCAAGTGAATCGACCAAATAGGGTTTAACAGTAAACCATGCCGTAGGTTGATTCGGGAACATTGTACAGATGAAGGATTATATCCGTGCGCTAACCGATGACAGAAAGGTTCCAATAGAGGGTTGCGATAACCCTAGTACCATCCAGGATCACGCGATGTTCCTTGGCATCCAACGTGATCGGCAGTCTGTCCGAATTTATTGTGGGACATTAAATTCGGCTGATTAATTGAATATAAGGATATTAATTAATTCAGTGGGTCAGTAAAGGGTTACTGGACTTAATGGGCTATTAACTGGATTGGTATTTGGGCCTAGAGGGTCACACGCAAATGGTTTTCAAGTCGATGGATAATCTGACAGGATTTCGGATAAGTCTGGGTTTTTATGAAAAACCGCAAACTGACTTCTTATAAAAGAACGGATTCTACGTCCGGGGCCAGCAACCCTGACCTAGCCGTCATTCGTTCTTCCCCACTTTCTCTCTCTTCTGGGCGTGCGAATCCCAACTGCTCCACCTTCCGTTCGACGGGGATTCCGAATCCACTTGTCGAGGCGGATTACGCGCAGTCAGACGGGATCTATGAACGCCGCAGCGAGCGAGGAAGCGAGGACGATCCATCGCGAGGAAAATCGCATGGATACCGCTAGAGGTCGGGCATCTGCGCGACTTGCGGCATCGCTCCGACGGAACCGGAAAACGGATGTGGATTCGAATCCGCGCAAGGTAAATCGATTTACACCGGTTTTATTTTAACGACCGAAACGGGACAGATCCGATCCCGAAAATTTTATTCCGCTGCGTTTTAGGATCGGATCCCTACACAGTGATCCCAACATTAGCTAGGTCAGCTTTCGAGGTATACTGCAGGGATGAGAGTCAGGAGGAGGAGGTAGATAAACAACCCAGGGTCTTCCTGATCTTCTTCTTTGGTCGGTTACTCTTCGGCATGATGGGTAACCACATCCATTATAGATTCATGAGTTTGCTGGACAACTTGGATCGTCTTCATGAGTATGTTTGGGGTTTGGCCCTGCTGGCCCATCTCTTTGCTGATCTTTCTGCGGTCACACCGGACCGTGAGACTACCATTAGTGGCTTTTCGCCGTTTCTCCAGGTACAAAACATTTTAATTGTTATTTATGTAAATGCATGCTTATGACATGATGCTTTTTCTAACTTATATATGCATGTATGCAGGTGTGGAGTTACTTTTGCTTCCCTCTCGGCCGTGCGAAGGTCATGAGACCCGATACCATCCCGTTGGCCAGCTGTTGGCAGCTGATTGTGAACACCGCTCCACAGCACCATCAGTTGACGGCCCTCCGTCGTCAATTCCTTAATTATCCGGAACTCCTGGTAAATACAGTTTTCTTATTTATTTGATTTTATTTTATTAAATGCAATCTTTCACAAATTAAATGTAATTTATTATTATGAATGTATCTAACCTATATGTGTGCAGGTGATTTGGCGCCCTTATCTGGGCATGGGAGAAGCAGGCCATCCCTAGGTGACGGCCGGTTGAGGGAGGTATGGATGCCAGGTGTGGGTCCACTGCCTCGATGAAGTCGAGCTGCTTCGCCTACAGCTGGTCGTGCGCACCTTGGGTCTCCACCAGGAGTGGGTGGATGAAGAGATCCCGGAGGGGATCGGGCGGACGATGCAGGGGAAGCAAGCCCATACTGACTGGCACATCAAATTCCGCAACCAGTATGATGATTGGCAATGCGGGGGCGTTCTGATACAGTCAAATACGGAGAGTAGCGAGGCCTACCTCCAGTAGTACTGGGCACACTACGCCGACTAGCTGCGACTTCTCTGTCCTCTTGATGTAAGTATGCTTTCATGCTTCTTTCATTTTAATTATTATCTTCATTTAGATTTGTGAATGAATGGATGTCATGTATGGATATGTAGGATGCGCGCGATGCCACCATCATCACTCTCCGGGCCCGACTCAATGATGCGGAGGCCCAGTTCGAGCAAGTGCAGGAAGAGCTTTTCGATCTGGTATGTATGAATGAATTATGCATATTCATTTTATTAATTAAGTTGTTTTAGCATTCAACCACTGATGGTTATTCTCTTGGTACAACGAGCCGTTTATACTCAGGCTGCTCCTCCTTCTACTTCCACTGAAGCTTCATCGTCTAGTACTGCTGATCACGAGGTCCTCGTGGCCAACTTGCGAGGCCAACTAGCTCAGGCCATCCGACGGGCCACCCAGGCTGAGGAGGATCATATTGCCTAGGTAATTCTTCATTCTTGGCTTCTTCCTTTCTTGCATTTACTTGGCGAGCTTCATTTCTGACTTGGATGACAATGCCTTTCTTTTTATAGATTGATGCTCTCCGTGCAGCTCTTCATCAAGCTAAGGCAGAGTTGGAACAGGCTCGAGGAATGGCGACCCAGGCGCAGGCAGATGCCGCTTGTATTCGAGCATTGGAAGAACAGTTGTCACGGCTCTCCAATGACGATCTTCCTCGCGAGCTCTCACGACTCCAGGTTCAGCCGGAGGTTCTGACTGAAGAGAGAGATTGAGACTGAGCTCAGATGGAGAGTCTTCAGGGCCGACTCTCAGTGGCAGAGTACGAGCGCCAAAACATTGAGGCGCATTATTAGTGTGCTCGACAGCGGGCGCTGGATCAGGGCCAGATGAGCGCTTTTACTGCCAGTATTGCCGTATCTTCTGGCCAGGCAGGGCCAAGTGTCATGGGAGCACCACCACTGCCAGCACGGGGACCCGATGACCAGGACGAGGCGCAGAGCCAACTGGATGAGGGTGCAGGGGAGAGCCAGCCTTAAGGGCTGCGCTTATGTATCTTCCTCTTTTTTGTAAGTCCTGATGATGACGGACTCTTATATGTACATGAAACTCTTTTGATGAATGAAACTTCTGACTTTTGCACTTGTGTTCTACATGCTTCCTGCCTTTTGTATCATGCCCTATTCATCACTTAACAGACGTGTTAAATATCTATTTAGGCTTAGCCCCTTGCCCAGTTAAGGAACTGGCTACTTGATCCTATCCTTGGTAGAAGGGTCAAGGGGCGAAGCCTTTATTTAATGAAGGCAAATAAAGACAAATAAAGGGAAAACAAATGCAACATACAAGTACGCAAATGCTCACTAAAATCAAACCGTGTAACACTCATGATCTAACAAGCAGATACTAATTGAAATATTTTTATTTTGCAATTGTGATTTTTTTTGAAATATCCAATTTTTTTGTTTTGAAATATTCAATTTTTTTTTTTGTGGTTTTGAAATATTCAACTTTTTTTTTGTGATTTTGAACTATTCAATTTTTTGTGGTTTTGAAATATTCATTTTTTTGTGGTTTTAAAATATTCAATTTTTTTTTTGAAATATTCAATTTTTTTGTGGTTTTGAAATATTCAATTTTTTGTAGTTTTGAAATATTCAATTTTTTTTTGGTGATTTTGAAATAAGACATCGACTAAATAAACTAAAAACCAGCATGGTGCTTAGATCAAAAGAGTATGTTCATTTATTTACTTAATTCCCAAATCATTCTTTAATGACCTAATCCCGACTCATCGTGCTTGAGTTTTGTTTATGTTCATAATCCCATTCGATGATCTGACCTTTAGTCAACCTAGGCCATCCCTCAAATTTGGAGTACGCCTATTTAGAAGGAAATGAAGAATTGGTCTAGAAAACCTACGAGAGGGTTCCAGAGACCTAGAAAGATGTCCCTCCTTTACCTTATTATCTGCCTATTATCTGTTAAGATTCGGTCATTTTCACTTTTTGCGGGGTATTTATCGACCTTGCGCTCCCTTTCCATTTGATCTTGTGGCCTTTTGATGTAACATTTATAATGTTGAGTGGCCTTTTGATTTTGTTGGCGTTTTGCCTTTTATATTTTTCTTTTGCCTTTTTGTGGGGCAGATCTCCCCATTTTTTTTATGATGGTCTCCTACTAAGATTTCGGTAGTCTATTCTATACCTCGTTCCGACATCGTGAGCCGAAAGTAAAACATAAGTTTTCTTTTGAAAAGAATGAGTGGTACTTTTACACTTTTTGGTCAAGCTTTCGGCGTTCTTCGGGTTTCACATCTCTTGTTACTTACGAATCAAACGTGTTTGTGTATGCAATAATGTGTTTGGATTAGATTATCAAAGACTAACGAGGGAATTTGAGTTTCCAAATTTTCAGACCCCACTGGTCCTTGCACCATACTGATCGACACACTTATCTAAGAGTAGTATTTCTTAAGATAGAGACCATTCCAGAGATGAGATAACTCTTGCCCTTCTACATTAACTAAGCGATAGGCATTACCAGGAAAAACATGCAAGATAACATAAGGACCTTCCCAACTAGGTTGGAGCTTATAACGCGGACCACCAGGTTTTACAAATATTCTTTTAACAACCATTTCACCAACTTTGAATTTTCGTTCAATGACTTTCTTTTGATAAAAACGTGCTAATCTATTTTGATATACTCGTACATGATTAGCGGTTGACCATCTTTTCTCATCTAAAAGTTCCAATTGATGCAGGAGTGCTGAGCGGTGCTCATCGATGGAAAACTCCTTGTTCAACTATACTCTTAAGAATGAGATGAGGACTTCATATGGAACTATCGCCTCCATTCCGAATGTTAAGGAATATGGAGTCTACCCAGTGGGCGTGCAGATTGAAGTTCGGTATGCCCATAAAGCCTCCATTAATTTTTCTGGCCAGTCGGAGAACTTATTGGATTTACCCGTTTTCTTGATGATTTTTATCAAAGTCTTGTTAGTTGCCTCTGCTTAGCCATTGCCTTGCGGATAATATGGAGACGAGTGATGCAATGGAATTTTATACATGTTGCAGAGGTCCTTCAATTCTTGTGATATGAACTGTGGTCCATTATCGGTGACGATGGTGCTTGAAATTCTGAATCTTGTGATGATATTCTTTATGATAAACTTGCAGACTGTTGATGCTTTGACTTTCGCATAAACTTCGACTTCTACCTACTTGGTGAAGTATTCCGTTACCATAAGAATGAAGAATTTATGCTTAATGCCGGAATTGGGATCACCGAGAGGTCCAATGATGTCGAAAGCCCACGTGGAGAAAGGCCATAGGGAGGAAACATGATGGAGTGAAGATGCGGGTGAATGAATCTTGTAGGCATGAAGTTGACATTTAGCACACCTACGAACAAACCCTACACAATCTTGTTTCATGGTTAGCCAATAGAATCATTGTCTAAGGATCTTCTTTGATAACATCTGTCCATTAATATGGCCACTACAAACTCCAACATGAGCTCCTTACATAATCTTCCAAAGCTTATCTTCATCCAAGCATCTCAGAAGAATACCATCAAAACCTCGTTTATAAAGTGCTCCTCCAACTAGGGTGTATCTCTGAGCAACTCTCCAGATAGCCCTTTTCTCCTCAGCTATGGCTTCTTCAGGTTAGGATTGATCTTCACAGTAGTTTGCAATTTCAAAATACCATGGTTTCTCTTTATCATCCATATCTTCTTGCAGCTCCAATAACATGATTTCTCTCTTCTCCACAATATCTCCATCTTTAACCTTCTTCAGCAATTTCCCCTTAATCTTAAGGAATGAAGGGTCTCTCACGGCGGGTGAAAGACGCCTATGGACGATGATCAATTCAGATTGTTTGTTGATTGGGAAATTTAGGGATGATGCGAGAGAAGCTAAAGCGTCAGGTAGAATGTTCTGATTCCAAGGAACATGGACGAAGATCAATTTGGTGAAAAGCTTGGCATAAACAGAAGTGAGTTCTTAATAAGGCTTGAGTTTAGGATCAAAAGTTCCGTACTTAATAAGCACTTGGCGAAGGATTTTATGTAATAAAATATGAGTATTTTCTTTGCATTATTAGTGCACTTATATTTGTGAATGTGAATATGTTTTTCACAAGACTTTTGATCGGTCCACTCACACAGATGATCGCCATGTCACTATAAGAGTGAGTATGATTAGATAGACTTTGTAGACTTTACACTAAGTGGGAGTGTACATTTTCTACGTTCAGTGGGAGCATGATACAAGTTGCAATCGCCTTAGTAGACGGCAAAGATGAGACTGATTGAAAACAGTCGGACATGGACTCTTTCATGTAGCTTGTTGATAGCTGAATTTGATGAGAGCCATATGGGCAACTGGATGCACTTAGTGAAATGCAGGGTTACAGATTTGTATGGTGTATGAGTGTTGCTATTCCTACTCTTAGCTCCACCATAACATACTAATCATATTGTATATGCTATCCTTTCGAACTTCAGGAGAGTGAATAAATGGATCCCTACTTCGTCACTGTGTGAAGCCTCTGCCCTTTTTATTATGCCCTTTGAGACTATGCACCTTGTCATGATGTGGACAACTTGATGATGCTACTTTAGCATGTTTTATAAGGACTATGAAACATGCGATTCAGCAGAGCATGTCTAGGAAAGCAGTTAAGTCGAAGCAGATTGACATGTGTGGTGTAGGTAAAACAGACCTGTATCACACCTATGCCATTCTGACTCAGTGCTGGACAGCGGTTATGATGGATGTGTCCAACATAATCATGAGTACAAAAGCATAGCTTTTTGAGAGGTTAAGGTAGAGATTTCAGAGGGATCAAATCTCCTTAACCCAATGTGAGCTGTGATTTAGGGTATTAGACAAGATTTGAAGTTGCAGTGTTATGTTAGTATGGCGATGACTTAATATAACACTCCTCACTTACATATCCTTCTCGTTCGATCGCACACATCATTTCCCTGTTGTAGACACTGATTTTGGACCACCCTTTTGGTCATGAGTCTCATCCATCATTAGCCCTTCACCACCAAAATCCCCTCATTTTAGCCACCTCAGCCCACTAACAACTAGGCCCATTAACCAAATCCCGACTCTAGCCACCTTTTCGTGGAAGGCCACCCCTCGCCTTCCACCACCCTTGGAAGGCCAGCCACCTTGCCTTCCACCTTTTGGCCACCTTTTTCACTTTTTACCACCTTTTCGTGGAAGGCCACCCCTTGCCTTCTACACCCTTGGAAGGCCAGCCACCTTGCCTTCCACCTTTTTGCCACCTTTTTCACTTTTTACCACATTTTCGTGGAAGGCCACCCCTTGCCTTCCACCTCCTTCGAAGGCCAGCCCCCTTGCCTTCCACCACTTTCAAAGGCCACCCCTTGCCTTCCACCACCCTTCGAAGGCCACCCCTTGCCTTCCACCCCCTTCGAAGGCCACCCCTTGCCTTCCACCCCCTTCGAAGGCCAACCGGGCCACCTTCCACCACGGGATTGGAAGGCAAGATGGCTGGCCGTCAACACCCCTAACTACCACCTTGACCTCGTCTTCCCCACGATCTCTTCTACTCGCCGCCCACGTCCCCACTACTCCGATCACTCCCCACTCCGGCGACTGCCGCGCGCACCACCTCCGACCCTTGACCACTTCCTATTGGCTGAAGGTTGATTTACAGGGATTTAGACCCCTATTTCCTCCTATTTTATCCTTCATCTATTTAAACCCCCCAGGTTCCCTCGAGCAAGGAGGTTGGAAGGGGATTAAGGAGGAGTTTCTTTCTCGGAGCAGGTCGGCTTGGAGGAGTCGAGCGGGCAAAGAGTCAAAGGGCTGTTTCAGGAAGAACGTCACTCCAAATGGACTTGTCTTCCTAACCTTCTCTTTACTTTTCACCTTTTTCACTTCATTGCATTTCCAATCTCCATCTAGTCCGTAACATTTCCCTCTCTCACTCCTCTTTCCACTTTCAACGCATAATTTCACTTTTCACATACGAGCACCCTATCTGCATGCATGCATTTTAGGATGACTTAGCACCCTTTACCCCCAGAGGTTTCAAACAAAAAATCGGGAGGTGGGTGGCCATAACATATGGTCACCTTTCCTCCCCACCACCCATCCGGTGCGTTTCCCTCCGATTTTAACTAGTTTTTTACATCTTCATGGATAGATTCTGCATGTTATAGTTCTAATCGGGTTATTTTCTGTTTTGTCTTTTCTTTCCAGGGATCCTTACCACATTTCCGCGTGCAGAGTGTCGGGCTCTCCTCCTCTGGCCGGCCGGAGGAAGAGAAGGAGGAACCAGCATTTCCTGCTCCCACAGAACGCGCGATCACTTCCTACACTCCTGCGGAGCACAGGGACCGTAAGGTAATGCTCCTGGCGATCACATCCTAATTTCTAACCCCCTTTAAATCGCCACAGTGCTAAGACGAACGGAGAGGACCCTCGATCCGAGGCCCGCGGCCGCGGCGGGGACGTTCCGGGCGCCTACACCTGTATGAAAGATAAAGTTATAAAAGAAGAGACAATTGTGATATGTCCAATGTGTCTGAGTGGGAGATGTTACATATGACATAGGTCATGTATAGATCAGCATGCACATTAGAGTGCTCCTTGTTGGATAAGGATGTGGAGGAATAAGAGCCCCCATTAGGTGGGGACTCTTTAAGGGTCTTTTCTATATATATATGCATATATAGAGAATAGCCACCACTATGTGAGATCCTCTCTACCCTTTTCTCTCCCAACCTTCTCCCTCTCTTCTCTATCTCTCTCTCTTGGAGGAATCATCCATGGCCTCCAGGACTTAGCACGTAGATTTTGCGGGCGACTCTGGTAGCCGCACCGCACTGATGAGGGGACCGACTTCCGCACCACGCCAATGAGGACTGCGCATGCATCAAAGGTAAAATTATGTCTACACTTCCTATACTTGTTTATCCTCTATTCAGAGGTCATGAGTAGACTACTTCAGAATTCTCTCATGGCGAGAACCTTAAGAGACTCAAGATTAGCAGAAAGCCCCTGTAATGTCCCATTTGGTCTTTGTTGATGACTTAATTTTTTTTTGAGAAGCTATACCTCAAGAAGTAGATTGTATTATGTGCATGACCACTCATGAGAAGTGAAGAGGACAATGGATAAATCTTGCCAAATCTGTCATCTTTGTCAGTAAGAACGTGGAGATTCAAACCAAAGACAACATCAAAAGCAGATTAGGAGTGAAAGAGAAGGACAAAACTAAAACTATTACTTGGGTATCCCATTATTCCAAGGAAGAGCTCATGGGAAATATGCAGACTTTATTAAGGAAAGCAAACGAACATGCTTCAAGGATGGAAGGTCAAGTCCTTGTCAGTGGTAGGTAGAACAATTCTTATAAAGTCAGTCCTCTCAACCATACAAACTTACATCATGGGATCACTAAAATTGTCCAAGAAAGTTTGCCAAGAACTTACAAAGCTCCAAAGAGACTTTTGCTGGAACTTTCAAATTGATACTAAACATCATTACCTGATAGCCCATAACAAAATTACTCGGCCCAAAGTCTCTAGAGGATTGTGCACCTCTAGGCATCTGTCCCTATAGCAAAAAACCTTGGTAACGACTCCTTTTGGGACAACAAGCTACCAAACAGGTATTCCAATACTTGGTCTAGTATACTCAGTGTAAGGCACTTCACACTAAGAGGAGCAAGATGGGTGGTAGGGGATGGAAAATCTTTAAATATCTAGAGGGATCCGGGGTACCATGTTTCCCTTAACAACACCCAAACCTAGTAGCTCTCCAATCCTCTTGGTTCACGACCTCATCCCTAGATTGGTGCATACATGGAATGAAGAAATCATTGAACAAAACTTCCCTCCCCACTCCCAGACAACCCATATGACACTTAGGACACTCTTATTTGGATATTTCATGAGAGATGGAAGATTCACCACTGGATCAGCATATGGGTTTATCACCAAGGATGAGGATGCTCCTTCTTCATCAACACCCAACAAGATTTGAAAAATTATATGGAACAAAAGGCTAAATGAGAGAGTCCCTCCCAAAGTTACACACTTCCTTTGGAGGTGTATTTTGGTAGCCCTTCAACTGAATGTAGTCAGGGCTAAACACTCGCAAACCATTGACCTAGTTTGCCCTCTGTGCACTTAGGAAGAGGAAGATAGCTTGCAACTTTTCCTGAGATACCCCTATACTCGAGCAACTTGATATGCATCTTTTCACTTACTATTGATTCCACTTTCGTCCCAAGATAATTGCAAGAGTAGTTGACACTTTGTGCTAGGACTGAAATAGTGATACTTGATGGTCTATCACCATTAATAAGGAGAGTAGCCAGTATAGTCAAGTTCATATGGAAGGATAGATGCAAAAAAATGTACTGAGGACATATCATCTCAACCATTGAGTATTGTATATTGGGCAGGGGCCACATGCTAGGATGATAGGTTCTAAGATTGCTCAACTTATGGAAATAACCACAAGCCAGCATTCAAGGACAGTCACCAGCAAATCCGCAAGCTTGGAAGCCGCTACCAACAAATCAGTTGAAGATTAACGTTGACACAGTAATATGACATGACAAGGGTGAGGTTACAAGGATCATTTGCAGAGATCACTCAAGTTCAATGCTTTAATTTCATGCCTGTCATATCACCCCTGATGAACCTATCTTCGCAGAAGCATTAGCCTTCAAGGTAGGGATAAAACTTGCAGCCACAAAGGATAGGCCAACCACCGTAGAGGGAGATGCTCTAACTGTAATTAAGGCCCTGAATGAGGAGACTAAACCTCTGTAGAACATCTAGAAAGGAAAATCTTGGAATCAACCCTACACATCAAAGTCCTATTCATACTAACAGCAGCCATGCAAGTAGCCCATCTATTAGGTTGTTTCATAAGGTTCACTTGTAACCTTCATTGGGACCAGGGAGAAGTCCCCCTCCTGTTCTGCCAACCATTTTAAGAGACTAATGGATAGTATTGTGCTATGCTCCTTTTCAAAAAAATAAAAAAAATCAACATACCAACACCATTTCCAAAAGATAAACGAGTTCCAAAATTGTTTTGATCCACTCCTCTCCCCTTCTAGGTTAGTCATTCCTTTCTCCTCATTGTTTTTCTCCATCTTAATTCTCATTGTTCCTCCTCCACCTATCTGCTAGCCCGCTCAACAGATTGGCAGATTCGTGCCCAACATCCCCTGCCTACTTCTGCATTGCCACCTGCCTGCAGGGATTGCAGGATCGGCCGATTTCAATTTAGATCGGGATCGGTATGTTTCGATCTGATTTGGGGGGAGAAATCACTGTCCCCCACTCCCCCAAGATTTTAAAAAATAAAAATATATAGGATCGGCCTATATCAAGCCCAGATCGGCTGATCAGGTCCGATATGGCCCGATACAAGCTGATCCCAAATCCCCCCTCAAAGGGGGAACGGAGATAGTCGCAGCTCCCCCTCTCCCACCTGGTCCCCTCTGCCACCACTGATCAGCCGCCACAGACGATCTGTCGCTGTTGCCACCATCCTCTTCTCTTCACTCTCTCTCTCTCTCTCTCTCTCTCTCTCTCTCCCTCTCTCTCTCTTTCTCTCTCTCTCACTCTCTCCCCCTCCTTGAGATCTTGACCAAAAGAGGGGGGGTTTTCACCCCGTCACTGCCCGTCGACTATCTGGCAGCCACCGCCACTGTTGTTGTTACCGCTGCCGTCGACGTCGGATTTCTTTATTGGATCTTAATCTAGATTAAGCTATATTTCGATCTTAAATTTTTTTAAATTCTCAAAAAAATAGAAATGATGTATGGTAGTGTAGATCTATTAATAATTAACTTAGAAAAATTTTAGCATGTTGATTAGACAAAATCCCCAAAATTAATCCTAATTAAGGGTTAAAAATTAGGAGTTTTGTATGATTAGTATAATTAGAGTTCAATTGAGTAGGTCAAATACTCAATTGAACTTATTAGAACCTGATTGTACAGATTTGTGAATTAATTCTATGTCATTAGTACTAATTTTTCAAAACTAACCTTAATTAGGTGTTAAAAATTAGGTCTTTTGTATGATTAGTGTAATTAGGATTCAATTGAGTGTGTTAAACATTCAATTGATATTATTAGAACCTATTGCATAGTTTTGTGTATTAGTTGTATGTCATTAGTACAATTTTTTCAAAATTAATCCTAATTAGAGTTAAAAGTTGGGACTTTTGTATGATTAATGTAATTAGGGTTCAATAAAGTGTGCCAAAACACTCAATTAAACTTATTAGAACCTGATTGCAAAGATTTGTGCATTAAGTACACGTTATTAGCGCTGATTTTCTAAAATTAATCCTAATTAAAGTTTAAAAATTGGGACTTTTGTATTATTAGTATAATTATGGTTCAATTTAGTGTGCCAAACACTCAATTGAACTTATTAGAATATGATTGCATAGATTTGTACATTAATTACATGTTATTAGTATAATTTTTTAAAATTAACCCTAATTAGGGGTTAAAAATTAAGACTTTTGTATGATTAGTATAATTAGAGTCCAATTGAGTGTGCCAAACACTCAATTGACCTTATTAGAACCTGATCGCATGGATTTGTACATTAATTGCATGTGATTAGTGCTACTTAAACTTTTTTGTGCCTTTTTATGTTATGTAGGAATAAGGACATCATGAACAGGATGTGGACCAGTAGGGTGTTGATCCTAGTTGACAACATTGCACACTAGTAGACAGTGGGCAAAGGAGTGTCAAATGCAATTTGTGTGGAAGGAGATGGGTGGAGGCGTGTATCGCCAAAAAAATCATATTGCCAGTATAGCAGGAGATGTCAGCAGATGTGAGTCAGTTCCACCAAACTTTAAGAGAGAAATGAGGACTTACATAATGGGTAAAAAGGTCTAAAAAGATTTATCAGTTCAACAACAGATAGATCTGCATGATAAGATATCAGGGCGCTAGAGACGAAGGGATTACAGTTTGCCTGTTCAGCGGTTGATCAGTTTAGATGACGATGATGAGGGGGATCCAGATGACCATGATCCACAATACACTAGAGTTATTCGTGCCAATCTGCGGACAAATAGAGAAGATGAGGATCGACGAAGAGGCATAGGATCATTAGTTGGATCTGTGCTTGCCAGTTCTTAGTCTGGGAGATCCCTTCCTAAGGGCTCTTCTATTGGTAGGTTTGCTAGTGATGTATTGGGTTGTGGACGGGCGTGAGATGTGGCATAGGGTCCTATGGACCAATTTTTCTTCAGATCAAGGTCTGCTAGATAGCTTGAAATCAAGCAAGTATTGAAAGGAGTCAAGGCCACCTCCATTGAATAAAATAGAGAACCAACAATTGGTGAACATAGCCTTTCTTTATGAAGGTAATCCATTGCTCACAAAATCCAAACTTAGTCAAGGTCTTCTCGGTTAAAGCATGAAGTGTTCACTTCAATTTTTTAACCCCCCAAAAAGAAGCAGTTTTAGATGGCCTGCAGGCCATACCCATAGGCAGGCGGTGGACTCTTTTTTAGGTAAGGGTGGAAAAGGACGAGGCCCTCTCCTCGGGGAGGGGGAAGAGGAGTAGGTATGGGGCCTCTTCCGCTTAACCAACATGGGGAACGTGGAATCCCATGTGAATCAGCAAGGACCACCTTGACATTTTTTATGAAGAAAATCAAAAGCATCGACCGATATAGAATCAATATTCTAGATAATGTTTGTTATCCGGAAATTTTCTCGTTTTTTAGTTGCATAAATACTTAAAAAAGAATAAACCTCGGTTTGAAGAAATTATATCTTCTACCAAGACATTCACTGAGAAAGTAGAAGTCGTTTTGAAGGAGGCTATTCATAAAAATGCCTTGAAAGAAATTGTGAAGTGATCTTTGAGTGCAGGTGTGCTAGCACATGCAGCATCCAACCCATATTCTCAAATGATGATGGGTGTAATTGTAAATGTTGGGTTTGGTGTAAAGGCCCCCATACCTCACTATATTTATGATGTTGGACTCTAAGAGGAGTACAATGAGTTGAAAGCATGTGTGGACAACTTAAAAAATGTGTGGAAAGAGCATGGTTGTACTATCATGTGGGATGGTTGGGCCGAGACGATAAGGAGATCCATGATTAATTTTCTTATCTATTGCAGCGAGGACACTATTTTTTTAAAGTCTGTGGATGTCTCCAAAAAAATAAACAATATTGATTATTTGTACAAGCCAATGGATGAGGTGGTATAGAAAATTGGTGAATATAATATTATGTAGGTGGTCACTAACAATGAAGCAAGCTACAAAGCAGCTGGCAAATTGTTGATGTAGAAGAATAAGCATTTGTACTGGTTGTCTTGTACAATACATTCCATTGACTTGATGATGGAGGATATAAGCAAAGACCCTTTTGTTGCTGAGGTGGTATAGCAGGCTCAAATGATCAGTGGACTTATTTATAGTCACAACAGGATCCTACATATGATGAGAGAACATATAGGTGGACGGGATCTCTTTCGTGCTGGCCCCACTAGATTTGCATCTAACTACATTTCTTTAGAGAGCCTGATGAAGTACAAGCATCAGTTGGCCTAGTTAGTCCACTCTGACGAGTTTCTGGCACATATAGGGACACTGCGGGCCAATGCTAAAAATGTTGTCATGGTAGTGCAAATGCTAGTTGGGGAAAAAAATTTGAGATAAAGTTTCTCGCAATCTAAAAGTGGTTGACCCTCTAGTACACGTTATGAGGTTGGTTAATGGAGATGACAAAAATGATATGGGCTATCTGTATGAGGCAATGGATCGAGTAAAGGAGCACTTAAGGGCAAACAATCTTACATCTTATGGGAAATGGTGGAGGATCATTAACGATAGATGGGAGTCAACTCTCCATCATGATCTCCATGCTGCTGGTTAATTCTATTTCTTTCTTACATGATTTTATTTGATTAATGTTAATGACATTTATTTTGATAACTAATGAACCTTAATTTAAATGCAGAGCATTTTTTCGACCTAAGATATAAGTATGATGAGAGCGTACACAATGATGGAATGGTCTTTCGCGGCACAACCAATGTCATTACTAGAATATCAAGGAATACAAAAGAAAGGATAGATGCCTTAGCAGAGGTAACATATAAAGTAAGAATTTATGGAAATCCAGTCTTCTATGATTAATTTATGTCATTTACATTTATTTTGTAGATGGAGAGATTTAATTGAAGATTGACATTTATTGAGATGAGGATGTCAAGGCTGCAGTAATGAGGACAACTCCAGGTGAATTACATAATAAATAATTAAACACTCAATTTGATGAATTACTACCATTAATTATTAATAATGTCTTCTTCTTCTTTTTTTTCCTGCAATAGCTGAATGGTAGATCTAGATTAATTATAGACAAGCTACCACAAACCCTTTGGTGTATATTACAGTAAGAGTACTCAGTCAAATCACTTCTTCCAGCCAGTCTTAAAGAAACTGGAGTACATTCAATTTTATTTACATGAAGGTTCATACTGGATTGAGTGTTTCTAGACTAGAGAAATTGGTGTACTGTCATTATAACATGTGCCTAAAGATCAAGCAGATTCAGGAAAGATAGAGGCTTGAATGATAGAGATTCATGGAGTTTGCTGGCAGACTAGTTATGAGACTCTACATCATATTGATAATGATGAACTGCTACATGATAACACCCATTGCGTTCTTATAGTAAGACTAGAGCAGTTAGAGATGCTCATCCTGAGTTTTATCCTCATGATCGTAGTTAGGCAGGAGGTGAATTAGATGGAGTAGTTCCTCGAGATCTTGAATTTCAGACAGCAAAAGAAGGGCGTCTAACTATTCTTCAAAGGCTTCGAAAGTTAGCCACACCCTCAGACGTTGATAAAGTTTCTGCCTCTCAGCCAATACTAAGGAGATCAGCTACTCAGGTGGATCTATATAGAAGAAAGGACAAAGAGCCAACAATAATTTCATTGTAGTTATCTGGCAGGAAAAAGAAAAAATCAATCAAAAGAAAAGTCTAAATAACGAGTGGACTCGTCAGAAGAAAAACAAGGAGAAAACACAGTTAGAATTCAATAGACAACAGAGACACTTGAGGACATCTCAACTTTACCACCTCACTTGGCCAGTATGTACGAGGTAGAAAGACAAACCTATAGGTGTAGAAGAAGGTGGTAAGCAAAAATAGGCCAAGTGGGGAGTGATGACTCAACTTAGGAATAATTAAATGATGATGATTGTAACGACTCGCCATCCTATGAGCGGAGACCCGATCACTAAATGGATGTCGGCCCATTAACTACGGGTTCACACCCGGATCTCACACAACACATCTGGAAGAGTAAGTGCTAAACAAGGCTAAATATAACAATCACACGGACTACAAGGGTATAACAAGTGCGCAGAAAGGAAGATAACAATGTCCGTATACAGTCCAACAATAATTACATGGTCCAACAAATTAATTAAGTACAGGCAGAAGGAAAGTACAACAACATCGGGGCATACCCCGGAACTGAGACAGCTGCTGGTCCGCACACCAAGAAGGCACCACACGCCACCACACGCCGTGAGGTCCACACCTGAAACCGCAGGGAGTGAGCCACACCAGAATTGGGCTCAGTAAGGATCATCCGATCCCCAACCTCCCACTCACACACCCATAAGTGTAACAACATAGATATATGTCAATTAAGTAAAGCAGTAAACACAACACCTAAATCTGATAAGAAACGTACGATAAGCAGTGTAGCAAGAACAGTTCTAAGCAACCCGAAGAACCCAACACAGAGTCACGTCTCACAGCCAAAGTCCACGAAGCGACTGAACCACACTGTCGACCGAAGTCAAACGTCACCTCCCAACACTACCACCACTGCTCACGCCTGTCCACCCCTACAGTGTTCCGGGGCACTGTAGGGTGAGGCAGTGAGCCAAACTAGGACTAGCTGGGACCAGTGTACCACCACTGCCCAGCTACGTGTGCACACAAGCAGTCTCGACTATTGTCCTACCGACCGGATTGCCTCTACGCTAGGCCTCAGCACTTCAGGAGGGCCCTGGGGACCGGCGAACCCTCGTCAAGCCGAAGCTACAGGAACTACCCACAACCCTAACCTCCCGGGCTGCGTCAGGCCAAAGGGCTAAGGGTACCACTCGTAACCTTGATCAAAGGTCACATCAGGCCCAGTGGTTACAGGGGTAAAACAACTACAACAGTACCACAACCAGCTCCACAGCAAGAAACGCGCCGAAAGCTGCCACGACAAACAGGGAAACCCGACCCGCTGAGGCCAAGCAGCAACCCCTCGGATAGCGCACTAGCTACTCCGGCCCGACGGGCTCAAGGTGGTTCTGCTTCCCTCAGCCAAAGGTAAACTACAACATGTACCCCTTCTCCCACCGGTACGGCACAATGCCTCACAGACACCATGACCCTGTCCCCATCGGTTCATGGTGACAAACATAAACCACAGTTGTATAAGCACATACACACATATAACATGATGTAATTCCACTCACGTAGAAGTCCTCAGTCTCAGTGTACAACGTAAAGCATGCCTTTGAACCGCCTAACAGTGAAATACATGTTAAAACCAGCATTTAGACAGTTCTGTCTTGAATCGCGTCGACCGAGGTCGACGCCATTCAAGCCCCTCAGACAGGTTCATTTAATAGCCAGATTATTTCTTGAAACGCGTCGTCATAGGGAGTCGCCCTTTAAAACGGGTCCACGTCCACAGACGCCATTCACATCGAAATCCCAGATTCACATACCCTCACTCCGGGTGATTTCCTGCCTAAATGGCGTCATGATGGCCCGACGTCCTTTCGAAAAGGCGTCGTCCATCCATGACGTCATTTAGCGCCAGAACCCCTATTTCGTGAAACCTCGAACATGGAGGTTTCTGCCCTAAAAGGCGTCGTACTGCCCTGACGTCCTTCTAAAAGGCGTCGACCAGGCACGACGCCGTTTAGCGCCAGAAATCTGGTTCCCTGGTTCGAACCGAGGGTCTCTCCCTTAACCCCAAACACCCCGAAAAAGCCCCAAAACAAGAAGGGGAGGAAGAGGAATTCAACCACCACAAGCATGCTACGAATCCACGATCACAAGCACAGCCATTCCCACAAGGAAACCCCCCTAAACATGCTCAATCTAGC
This sequence comes from Zantedeschia hybrid cultivar, assembly GCA_030544215.1. Taxonomy (NCBI): domain Eukaryota; kingdom Viridiplantae; phylum Streptophyta; class Magnoliopsida; order Alismatales; family Araceae; genus Zantedeschia; species Zantedeschia hybrid cultivar. Next base: position 53,686,187 of record JARZZO010000009.1, read on the forward strand.
CCAAACACGTTATGTCACGCCAAGGAAACACGAGCAACGCATGCAAGGTTCGTCCCCCTACCGGTTCTTGAACTCCTCCAAGCTCCTCGCCGCCGACCCGCCGCACCGCAGACCGCCGCCGGTACGCTCGAGGACGCCGCCACTCCGTCGGGACGTCGGCCGCCGTCCGGAGAATGGAACGCCGCGAAGGAGGTGGTGGAGGTAGAGGTGAGAGGTAAGGAGGCTATGGAGTGATGGAAGAGGAAGAAGAGGAAGGGAAGGGAGGAAGGAGGGCGGAGGGAGCGGAGAGGGGCGAAGAGAGAGAGGGAGAAGACGAAAATGAGGGAAAGAAGGGGAGGCTCGCGGGGTCAATCTGAATCTAGGTAAAATGCGTCGATCGAGGCAGACGCCAATCAGTCTGACAGGACGGCCGTACTGACAGCGCTCTGAAACGCGTCGCTCACCGCGGATGCCGTTCAGACGACAGGACAGGCCGTACTGACAACGCTCTGGCGCCGCACCCTGACATCGCAGATGTCGCAGTCTGAATCGCGTCGACCGAGCTGGACGCCGTTCAGACAAAGTGACAGGGGCCGTACTCTTGCGGCCCGAAACCCGCCCACGTGGCGCACACGTGGCACAACAGCAAGCAGACCTAAATGGCATCCACACACCCTGACGCCTTTTGAAAGGCGTCGAGCAGTGCATACGTCATTCAGTATGAACTCTCAAGACCCCCTCCAGGGTCCAAACAAGGGGATCCGGCCCGAACCCGACCCGAATACAGAACCCGAAACCTCAATCCTTACATTCTCCCCTCCTTAAAAGAATTTCGTCCTCGAAATTCGCAACCGCTCAACGCTAAACTCGGCTAACCATCACATGCCGACACACACCGATTACAACAATCATTCCCACCAATCGCACACACAAGGCTCCACATAATTAGCCAATCAATTTCTCATCAAGCTAACTAAGATTCTCGATTCTAACAAAAAGCTGAAAGATCATAATAACCGCACGCTGGTACGGCGCATATTACAAAACTAATTCTCCACCAAACCCAAGTACTTACAAGAGCCACAAGAGTTCACAACCACCTCTGAACAAGACAAGATAAAAGTGCTCTTCTAGTATAGCCTCTCGGACCACCACAAAGAGACGCAACTCCACTCACGTCTCGAACACCTACTGACCACTCGGCTCCTGACTTGCCTTATTCTTCTGGGGACAGTTCCTCGCGAGATGTCCCTTCCTACCACAGCCAAAACAGCTACCAGTGATCAAAGGGCATATCCTGTCGCCATGAAACCTGCTACAACGGGGACAACGATCTGCAGCATCCCGCCTCGCCTCCTACTGCCAGCTGACCTCTGTCTGCATCTGCTGAACCGAACCATCCTCATCCTCGTCACAAGGTACCTCCTGGAACTCGACCTCAAAAGAACTCGAACCACCTGACGAAAAGACCGTTGGTCTATCCCTGCTATGCTGCTTCCCCTGTGCTGAATGCTCCGATTCCTTTGCCGTGTGTTGAAACTGCATCTCCACCGCTGCCGCGCACCGAACTGCTGATGCCAGGTCCTTACAACAATGGGCTGCCACAAACTCCCTCAAATCATGCCGAAGCCCATCCACGAATTTCTCCGTCCTAAGATCCTCACGCTCAGATATGTGTGGAGCAAATCTTCCCAGAGCTACAAATTTCATCTGATACTCTAGAACTGACATACCATCCTGTACCAATTCCATAAACTCCCTTTCCTTGGCCCTACGAACATGCCTCGGAAAGTACTGTCCACTAAACTCTCTCACAAAGCCTTCCCAAGGAATCTCTCTCAAAGACCTATCTGGAAACATCAACTCCTTGATGGTAACCCACCAATCATAAGCATCGCCCTTCAGCAAGTAGGTTGCCAACAAGGTCTTGTCACTCTCAGCACATTCTAGAACATCAAACGTCTTCTCCATTTCCTTAATCCACTGAGCTGCCGCATCTGGAACAGGTTGACCCGTGAAAGAAGGGGGCTTCAACTTCAAGAACCGCTCCATCACCATAGATTGGCCACCTCGGGAATTGGACCCCTCACTTCCATCTCCCTGCTGGTATCTAGACATAGCCCCAATCATAGCTTCCATGAATCGATCCACATTATGTCCTTCTGCTCTCGAACCACCACCATCTGCTCTCGAACCACGAGCCAACGGAACTCCCCTCTTCGGTGCCATCACTACCCCACAACACGCAAATCGAACAAAAACACGTCAAAACCTACGAATCTACACCAGCAGCCATCGCCTGTACAGACTCGTTCCTTATTTTTGGACAGTAATATCTAACTTAGTTTACCACATACTCGACCAGACTGAGCTCTGATACCAACTGTAACGACCCGCCATCTTATGACCGGAGACCCGATCACTAAATGGATGTCGGCCCATTAACTACGGGTTCACACCCGGATCTCACACAACACATCTGGAGGAGTAAGTGCTAAACAAGGCTAAATATAACAATCACACGGACTACAAGGGTATAACAAGTGCGCAGAAAGGAAGATAACAATGTCCGTATATACTCCAACAATAATTATATGGTCCAACAAATTAATTAAGTACAGGCAGAAGGAAAGTACAACAACATCGGGGCATACCCCGGAACTGAGACAGCTGCTGGCCCGCACACCAAGAAGGCACCACACGTCACCACACGCCGCGAGGTCCACACCTGAAACCGCAAGGAGTGAGCCACACCATAATTGGGCTCAGTAGGGATCATCCGATCCCCAACCTCCCACTCACACACCCATAAGTGTAACAACACAGATATATGGCAATTAAGTAAAGCAGTAAACACAGCACCTAAATCTGATAAGAAACGTACGATAAGCAGTGTAGCAAGAACAGTTCTAAGCAACCCGAAGAACCCAACACAGAGTCACGTCTCACAGCCAAAGTCCTGTAAGGAATCGCCATGAACGCAGTGGAAATAAAAATGATTCCATTGTATCGGTTGCTGGGGTCGTAAAACGGACATTAAAATCTAAGCAGGAAGAACAGTTCTTCACCTTTGCGGGGTTTCGAATCTCCCGTGGATGATGCCGACTCGGTAATCGCGCACGCGCACGATCTCTAGAGGTATCCACACGAGTTCCCGCAGCAGACGCGATTTCCTCCTCGGCTTGAGTGCTCCGACCAGATCTCAGATCCACCATGCGCGGAGAGAGACAGATCCACTCCAAGAAAGAGAGAGAAGGAGAGAGAGAGAGAGGAGAGAGAGAATCTGGGGAGTAAAATTTGTCCAACTAACTTTTTACCACTCCCCCTTGGCCCTCCTTATATAGAAATAAGGATAAGCACAAGAGTTAATCCTCATGATTATCCAAGAGTTTGGCCTTGGATAATTCTCCATTAAATCTTCATGTTTATCCTGCAGCTTTTCACAAAAACCCAGATAAGCATGAAATTTAACATCTCTCACCGTCTGACGAGAACTCTTATGTGTGTGACCCTCTAGGCCCATATATCAGTCCGGTTGCAGGCCCATTAAACTTAGAACTGTTTCTTGAGTTTAATATTTATTAATTAACATTTAAACATCACATGTTAAATGATTAATTTAATAAACAAGTGAATTATCATCTGATGATCAAATCACTTGGCCTTCTGATCATGAACAACACCAAACACTACCTCATGATCCCAGAAGATATAAGGGATACTGTTCCCTTCAATTGAACCTTTCCGTCTGCAGATACCGCACAGATATAATCCTTCACTCATGCAATGTCCCGATAACGCAAGGGTATGGTTTTATAGTCAAATCCTCTATCGCATTATCCAGATGGATTCCAGTACACAGTTAATATCTAGAAAGACATCTCTTTCATTTGACCCTGGCCAGGGATTTCTGTGTACACATCTATGGGACATTCTCTCTCCAGTCTTATACTAAGAGTGAGTGATCCCTTGTTGTTCACTAAATTACCTTCGCAAGCTTTCCACTGTATCTGAAAGACCGATTATCGTGGACTTAATGGTTAAAGTCCACCAGTCAGAGAATCAAGATACAATGGTCCACAAACAAGGTATCATTGGTGACTCAGGTCAAAGGACCAACTGTGCTACTGTAACGATAGAATTCCCTGGTTGACTAATAGCTATAATTACCATCCAGGAATTCTTATTTGGGTCTGTTCAGTGAACTCATTCTCTAATGAGCACCCACTTGTTTGTCTTAGTGTCACCACACGAGTGAATGTGAGATCATTCACCCTCATCATATGAGCAGACATAACTTGTGTCGATCTTATCGGATATTTAATGTCCATCTCAAATATCCTACGATCGAGAACTATTTAAGACAATTGCCTTAGGATATTGATCTCACCATCACGATCTCATCATGATTCAATATCCCATACATTTGTCTATGGACCTTCATTACGATAGTCGTTTCCGAGAACTATTAAATGAAGAAATAATTGCCTTTATTAATAATCTGAACTAGAACGTACAATGATTGGCTTTGAGGCCACCCAATTCTAACAAGTCCACGAAGCGACTGAACCACACTGTCGACCGAAGTCAAACGTCGCCTCCCAACACTACCACCACTGCTCACGCCTGTCCACCCCTACAGTGTTCCGGGGCACTGTAGGGTGAGGCAGTGAGCCAAACTAGGACTAGCTGGGACCAGTGTACCACCACTGCCCAGCTACGTGTGCACACAAGCAGTCTCGACTACTGTCCTACCGACCGGATTGCCTCCACGCTAGGCCTCAGCGCTTCAGGAGGGCCCTGGGGACCGGCGAACCCCCGTCAAGCCGAAGCTACAGGAACTACCCACAACCCTAACCTCCCGGGCTGCGTCAGGCCAAAGGGCTAAGGGTACCACTCGTAACCTTGATCAAAGGTCACATCAGGCCCAGTGGCTACAGGGGTAAAACAACTACAACAGTACCACAACCAGCTCCACAGCAAGAAACGCGCCGGAAGCTGCCACAACAAACAGGGAAACCCGACCCGCTGAGGCCAAGCAACAACCCCTCGGATAGCGCACCAGCTACTCAGGCCCGACGGGCTCAAGGTGGTTCTGCTTCCCTCAGCCAAAGGTAAACTACAACATGTACCCCTTCTCCCACCGGTACGGCACAATGCCTCACAGACACCATGACCCTGTCCCCATCGGTCCATGGTGACAAACGTAAACCACAGTTGTATAAGCACATACACACATATAACATGATGTAATTCCACTCACGTAGAAGTCTTCAGTCTCAGTGTACAACGTAAAGCATGCCTTTGAACTGCCTAACAGTGAAATACATGTTAAAACCAGCATTTAGACAGTTCTGTCTTGAATCGCGTCGACCGAGGTCGACGCCATTCAAGCCCCTCAGACAGGTTCATTTAATAGCCAGATTATTCCTTGAAACGCGTCGTCATAGGGAGTCGCCCTTTAAAACGCGTCCACGTCCACAGACGCCATTCACATCGAAATCCCAGATTCACATACCCTCACTCGGGGTGATTTCCTGCCTAAATGGCGTCATGATGGCCCGACGTCCTTTCGAAAAGGCATCGTCCATCCATGACGTCATTTAGCGCCAGAACCCCTATTTCGTGAAACCTCGAACAGGGAGGTTTCTGCCCTAAAAGGCGTCGTACTGCCCTGACGTTCTTCTAAAAGGCGTCGACCAGGCACGACGCCGTTTAGCGCCAGAAATCTGATTCCCTGGTTCGAACCGAGGGTCTCTCCCTTAACCCCAAACACCCCGAAAAAGCCCCAAAACAAGAAGGGGAGGAAGAGGAATTCAACCATCACAAGCATGCTACGAATCCACGATCACAAGCACAGCCATTCCCACAAGGAAACCCCCCTAAACATGCTCAATCTAGCCCAAACACGTTATGTCACGCCAAGGAAACACGAGCAACGCATGCAAGGTTCGTCCCCCTACCGGTTCTTGAACTCCTTCAAGCTCCTCGCCGCCGACCCGCCGCACCGCAAACCGCCGCCGGTACCCTCGAGGACGCCGCCACTCCGTCGGGACGTCGGCCGTCGTCTAGAGAATGGAACGCCGCGAAGGAGGTGGTGGAGGTAGAGGTGAGAGGTAAGGAGGCTATGGAGTGATGGAAGAGGAAGAAGAGGAAGGGAAGGGAGGAAGGAAGGCGGAGGGAGCGGAGAGGGGCGAAGAGAGAGAGGGAGAAGACGAAAATGAGGGAAAGAAGGGGAGGCTCGCGGGGTCAATCTGAATCTAGGTAAAACGCGTCGATCGAGGCAGACGCCAATCAGTCTGACAGGACGGCCGTACTGACAGTGCTCTGAAACGCGTCGCTCACCACAGACGCCGTTCAGACGATAGGACAGGCCGTACTGACAACGCTCTGGTGCCGCACCTTGACATCGCAAATGTCGTAGTTTGAATCGCGTCGACCGAGCTGGACGCCGTTCAGACAAAGTGACAGGGGCCGTACTCTTGCGGCCCGAAATCCGCCCACGTGGCGCACACGTGGCACAACAGCAAGCAGACCTAAATGGCGTCCACACACCCTGACGCCTTTTGAAAGGCGTCGAGCAGTGCAGACGTCATTCAGTCTGAACTCTCAAGACCCCCTCCAGGGTCCAAACCAGGGGATCCGGCCCGAACCCGACCCGAATACAGAACCCGAAACCTCAGTCCTTTCAATGATGATGGTGATGATGGAGATGGGTGATGGTGATGGTGCTACTGCCGGACTATCAGGAGGTTCTGGACTTAGGAGCAATTATTCATATACAAAGATTACTCTGCACCTCCGAGTCATTATAAAGGAACTCAAGACCAAAGGCAAGGACAACAATAGGAATTTGAAGGCCAATGGAGACAGGCAGGATATGATTGGCCTAATTGAGAATATGGATCTTCTTATCTGCCCATTTTTCACTCCCCTATATAATCGTATTCGGACATCAGCAGCACAACTGAGGAGTACTCTAGAACTCCACTTATTCAATATGGCATTTATATCCCTCCAACACAATCAGGAGAAAGTATAAGCCAACAAGCAAACACACCTTAAGGTATTTAAAGAGAATTGGAAGACCTCACTAGTTCCTTATTTGGCTATAGGTATCCAGCATATATGTCGGTGGATTATGGGCCATCAACTCAATCTTATAAGCCAAACGATGAAGGATCACAAATGTGACCTTTCTAAGGTATTTTTCATTAATTTCATATAAAATATTTCATAATATCTTTTTTAAATAATATACAATAATAATTATTAACGAGTTATTTGTCTTTAATGTTCATTTTTTATGGATGTGCATGATTTGCATTTATTCTTATTGTACATTCATTCAATAATATGTATATATATATATATATATATATATATATATATATATATATATATATATATATATTCTAATTTTTTGTGATTTTTTCATATTTTTTTTTATTTTTTAATAGGACTGATCCAGACGGGCCCATCTTCATCAGGATTAGCTAATCCGACTATTCTGGATCGGATCAGATCGAGATCGGTGGGTCCCGATCCTGGCACCCGACCCGACTCAGAATTCCATGCCTGCCTGGCGTTGCCCCCATTGTCATGTCTGTGTCCCCCTTAGCACCTCCTCCCCTAGAAGATCTGTCCATCACCCCTCTTGCCCCCTCTGTTGCTCTTCTTGCTTGCCCCTCACTCCCTCAACTTTGCTGGGATGGCTTTGTCGGGTGGTGCCTGCTACCTTTGACCTTTTGCCCTTAGTTCCACTCCCCCTTCTATATACCCCCGGGTTATGCCATCAATCGCCTACTGCTGAGCTGCCCTTACATTTTACTCATGTTTCTTGGTATCTCTCTCCCAACTTCTTCAATTTATATCGCCCTTGCCCTTCATCCAAATCTAACTATTTTGTGGTCCAATTATTGTCCTCGTTAGGGATTTCTTCTAGGCAGCTTTTGGTCATGTGCCATCTCTAGCCGTAGAGGTTTCTTGGCTTTGAGCCCTAGGAAGGCATACTAGGGGCCTCCTGCCCCCTATAAAAGCTCGCATATTGGTGCTCATCACATGCTTATCCAGGAGCATCTTCATTTGAGCCTCTAATTATGGCATGGTTGCCTTATCGTGCAACCCATCTACATCCTTAATCGATATGGTGCTCTTCCAATCTGTCAAGTTAGATATTGGGCATTCTTCTTTGGAGTCTTATCCTCTATGTTGGTTCCAGTGATCATCGGTCTTCTATCCAAGCCCCTATGGTACTTATGTGATTCTCTTGATAGTTAACTATATTGGATACCATGATGGATGGGTATGGTTGATATGGGCTACCTATTTCTATTGTGTTGTACTCTTTGTGATGCGCTCTCTGGGATATATTCTATTACTTTCTTCTTTTGTACTGTACTACCCTCTCATGTTGATTAAAAAAAAATTTAGAGGTAAGCAATTACTTGTGACATTTCTTCCAAAACTTTGAATATTGGATTTGATTTTGTTGGCAAAGAAAAGCTAAAGTTGTTGGTCTTTTTAGTCTGAAAAAGTTATACAATTTGAAAAAAAACTAAAGAAAGAAACTACTAATTTATTACCAAAAATATTGTCGACAAATTTCCAAAAGATAATTCTGTCAAAATTCAATGCAATTTTTAATCATCCAAGGAAAGAATCTTGTGATGAAAATAAGAATTACATTAAATATATATAAGTATAATATACACAATGTATACAATATACAATATATTCAATAGGTAAAATAATCTAATTTAAACATCAATTTTATATAGTCAATTTAGAATGAAGGGAATCGAAAGTCTATACGATTTCAACTTATTTTAATAATATTAATTTATTTTTTATTAAAGTATAAAATATATTTTAAAAAATAAAATTATAAAATTCAAAAATAACATAAAGAGTTCCATAATTTTAGTACGTTTGAATTACCAAAAACTACGCAATACCTGTTGCACTGCAGCGTGCTGCACCATGATGTTGTGCGTCACACCACGTTCAATCGCAGCTAACGCATGGCCTAGGAGCCTGATTCTCTTTTTTTAATTTTTTTAACCAATTTGAACGGTACAAATAACTCTCATTGTCCTTATCACATAAAATTTTAACAAAATTATTATGCACCCGATGGGCGCCTGCGGTTGCAGCAAATTAGGGGTGTCAATGGGCCGGGGTCGGCTCAGCCCGCAGTTACGCCAGCCCAGCACACATAATTTTCACAAGGCCCATGGGGTCCGCATGGCCCGACCCGGCCCGTTCCCTATCTCGAACTCCCCTCGCCCACGCTGAAGCTCGCCGAGGTCAACAGTAACCGACCATAACCATAAGCCATGGGCAACGCCGTAGGCCACACCTGCAGCAGCGCCAGGCCGGGCGCTTCTCTCCTCTGCTCACGCGTCATGATGCCCTCCTCCTCATCCGCGCCCTTCTCCGTCGCTCGCCCTCCTTCGACACCCCGAGCCGCCTATTTCTCTTCCCCGGCGGGTGGCCACAAGGACGACTCCGGCGTTGATCCGGGAGAACCATCACCGGTACTAATGAACCGCTAAGAACAAGCATAGCAACCTCTGCACCTACGTGGCTGCCATGGGTAAGGTCCTCGTGGTCCTTGTCGTCGTCAGAGGATGCCGCGCATTTTCGGTTCTGGCCGCCCAACTGATTCTAGGAGATTGAGTGGAACTTGCTGAAGAACATCGATGACTCAATGGCCATGAAGGGGCGGGCGAAGTAGACGCCGGATATATAGATGGATTCCACAACCAGCGCCGGACAAGTCCGCAGTCGACACGCCGTCGCCGCACCAGCTGGCACTCCTCCCCAGCCTCACCGTCGCCATCCTGCTCCTGTTCATGCTCGTCCTCCTCTGGTCTGTCGACACCGCCGTTATCCGCGGCCACGCCGGCTGTTCCTCCTTCGCCAGCTACCTCCTCCCCACCTTCATCACGACTGCCAGGACCCCCACACAAGACCAGGACTAGATCCCGGACGCCACCCCTGTCCCTGAAGCCAACTCACCGTCGCCTCCGTCGGAAGGCAGGGATCCGCCAGCCGCCGTTGAAAGGGAGACCAACATTGCTCGACCGTCCAGCCGGAGAGCGCAGCGGCGCATGTTCCGCCGCCGCCGGCCACCGCCCCTGCCTGGATGTCCGTCGAACTGGAGCCCACCCTTGGCCTGAGTTGGCTTGAGTCGACCCGCGAGCTGGGAAACCTTGGCCCGCGGGCTCACAACTTGTGCCCGAAACTGAGCCAATACTTGGCCCAGCCCGTAAGCACGCGGGCCAACCCAGCCCTACAGCAAATACGTCTTTAATATGACAAGATGGGAGACGGCTCCGAACGAAACCAGCCTTAAAAAATATTAGGAAGAATAGTCGTTGTAATGTCTAGTGTTGCACCACAAGGCGTTACAGCAATTATAAAAAGTTTCTCTTTTTGATTTTTTTGAGATTGGACCTTATATGTCTTTACATGTTTATATCTGATTGGATAACCTAAAATTTTTGAGAAATTAAAAATTATTAGTAAGATTCAACTCATAAGAGATTTCCATTATTTAATTTATTTTTTGAAATTCATATATTTTTTACATGTTCTGATTAAGAATTAGTAAGTACTACTGTCCAACTATATATAACTCAGAAGGGGGGGGGGGGGGGGGAGGTGAATTGGTTTTTAAAAAATTAGTTATACTAAATTGTAAACCTAGATAGTTAACTAGATAGAAAAAGAAAGGAACAAGGAGCAACACACAGTGAACATAGGAATTTATACTAGTTCGGTCTATCTAGATTTACGTCCAGTCTCTAAACAACTTCTTCGAAGTTCCACTACACAAGGTACAAACCCCTTGCAGGTTATGCAACAACCACAAGATACAAATTCCTTGTTGGTCTAACAAAATTTCTAACAACTATTGGTCCTCTCTTTAACACATTGAAGAGAAAACAACTATATGTATGTCACAGGCATCTCTTCTAACAGACCAGGAAGAGAAAACAACACAAAGAAAAATATTTGTGAATACAGTAGTATCTTAGAAAAGGCAAGTGTTCACAGATGAATACAAACAAAATTAAGAAATTAAAATAGAAAAGCACAAAGTATACAATTTTTGATCTTCAAACTGTCCCCCAGAGATTCGGTGTACATAAGTTGATTCTGAGCTCTAGAAGACTTCTTTCTCTGGGATGATCTCTTAAGTGTGAAGAAGATTTTTAGATTAGCTAGAATACCTTCTTATTAGTGGAGCTCTCGATTTTTTTGACACTGTTCTTCTCTAATTAGTTCAGGTGCTCTCTTGTATAAATCAATCTCTCAAGTTCGAACTCTAGGTTATATAACCTGTTTTCATAATTTGCCTGTTAAACTGCAAAATGAGATCTGTTAGAGACGAGCTTTCCGTTGTGTCTAATGTTTGAATTTCTTCAAATAGACATAGAGATCTTCTGCTGTCCAAAATGCTTCATATTAACCTAGGTGCCTGTAGTCTAGTACACTCAAGTATAACCTCAGACTAGTTGGTGAAACATTCTGTCAAAGACCTGAAATAAAAAGTTACATGAAAAAGGTAACTAAACCTTTTTTGCCTTGTGCGTCAGTGCAGTAGAAATCCAATAATAATATAATAGCTGAGAGTCCTAGAAAATGTGAAGAGGTCTAAATAAACATAATCGAAGTGAAAAAGCTTGCTCATCAAAGCCAAATATGAAGGTTAATCGATTTGAGAAGATAAACATAATTGGAGTTCAGTTTGAGTCTCAAAATTGATTAATCTGAACACAGTAATCGATTAGACACAAGACGGTAATCGAAGTTATAAGCGCTGAGAGCGTAATTGATTAGTCGTAAAAAAATAACCGTCGTGACCATCGATAAGGCTGATTGATTTGATCAATAACAATAATCGAAGTATAAGCACAGTAAATGATTGTACAATCATTAAGACTAATCGATTAGATGTAATTGAAGTGAAACGATTAATCAATTAGACTAATAATGTTAATCGAAGTTGAAACTAGAACATTGAATCGATTAGAGTTATGACAATAATCAAAGTCGATGTTCGATTAAAGCTACATTATTAATCGATCAAAGTAATATAATCGACTTAAAGATATAATCAGTTAATTGAGATAGAACTTATAAATAAAGCATTAATCGATTAGGGATAGAGACTTTAATCGATTTACCGGTTAAGTCTATAATCGATATGATCATAGATCTCTTGAAATCAACTAAGTCCAGAACTGTGTGAAACTATCAGCATAAAAATATATTAAATTAAGCTATTAAAGGAAATGTAAATAAAGCTTATTGATAATATTTTCATTATTTATTATCACTAAAATATGAGAGTAAAATAAAGACACAAGTTACTCAACAATCTCCTCCTTTTTGGTAATGACAAAAACTTCTAAAAATACAAGAATATAGTACACAGGATAAGCATATCACACATAGAGATCAAAGAATAATAGAACAAACACTATATGCTGGCAACTTAATTATGTATACTGAATGAATTTAAGAAAATGTAGGTTGTACGTATTGTTGGATAGATTACTTCTTCCCTTTTTGGTCAATCACTTAAAAAGGAGAAAAAGGGAAGGAATAGGGAGGTGATCACAAAAATTGCATGAAGGATTGTGGAACGATGAGAGCATGAGTAGTGATTATCTCCTAGATCTTCTGTTCAAAGAATTTCGACCTAGACAGGAAAGCCTCTAGGGAGAGTTCAAAAAGCTGACCAGCTTCAGTCTTCTTCTGACAATATTGCTCATAACTTCTTTTCATCCGAGCACTATACTCTGTAGGAGAAATCTTGGTCCTCAGTATGAGAGGAGATGAATTCCTCGCATATCTCAAAAAAATATTATTACTAAACGGGCATTTTAATTGGTGCAGTGACAGATCTCTCTTCATGTTGTAAAATGCTAGACATTTCTACTTCCAGTTTATATAAGAATCCTCAAAGTGAGCAATGGACTATTGGTCCTCATACTCTTTCACAGTCAAGGGGTTCTTTCTATTTGGTGCTTTTTCTCTGTTGTTTTCCAAGAGCTACTTGTGGGCCTCTGAATAAGCTTTTGCCCATTCCTCTTCTATGTATGTCTTGGCTTGAGAATAAACTTGAGCAAGTGCTTCTAAAGAGATTACACTTACTTGTGAGCTCGCTTCAAAAATGAGGAAAAGACAGCACTATGTGCAATTTCATAAATTGCTTGGCCTTGATTATAGTATATAATTCCATAATTTGACCTCCTACAGGTGTATCCATCATTAGGAAGTGTACTTGTGGAAATATGATGTAGCATGGGATGGAGTTCAGATCAATATCCAATGAGAGCTCAATCTAGGGTCCTTGTTGAGTTAGTTATGCAACACAGATGAGATACTGAAATTGACTCTGAATGTGCTCAGGCGCATTTGATGCTCTTCTTCTCTCATTGAAATGTAGGAAATTCTTGTATTCTCACTTGGCTGTCTCCCTGTATCTACTCCATTTTAGCTCATGGATTGCCTCCATCCACTAAAGAAGTATCCATGGAGGCAAATTTTGCTCTATTTTGTTGATATTATTTATAGTAAATCTGAAGAAGTCAGTGGGATGATCCTTTCAACACTCTTCTTCAGTCTGGAATGCTGAATTTTTCAGATTTTACCAATTTTTTGACTAGAAATCTTGTGTTTAGCAATGTATTGCTCAATATGTTCATTTAGAGATAGAACAAGAAGTTTCAAAACTTCTAGCCTAGCATTCCTCTCCAGATAATCTACATATAATAATCTGCACTTAGGGATGGCAGGAAAGATGTCCTTAAATAAAGGAAACATATGTGCAGCAGTCTTGACCATATTTTCTTCTTAGGAGATGCCAATGCGTCTACAAGAGGAGTGTCATCTCCAATCTCTATCTCTGCAACCTCTTCTGGTTCTGACTTAATTGAGAACTTTATTTGAGAGGATGTCTCTCGTGCAGAAGTGGTAGGAGATGCCTCTATAGAGGTGGTTCTCGGTGATTGTGAAGGAGGTATAACGAAGATAGGAGAAACTTGGGTAGGCGATGAAGGACGAGAAGGAGAGAGTGACTCTAATGTATGCTCATCATCATAGTGCGTAGGTGTTGAGGAAGAAGGTCCATCAGGGAAGTAAGTTCTAGATGGTCCAGAGGAGGAAATAGGAATATCTAATAGATCAAAGGTAGAGGAAGGACCAACAAAGACTGGTTGAATATCCTCTTGTGAGTGCTCAAATTGTGATGTGTGAAATCATGAAAATTTTATATTGATTAAATGACAAATAAACCTATTAAAAACTAAGTGTAATCGCCAGAAAGTTTTTGACTAAAAAGCTTCAAAAGATAAAAAGATGATCGCATACTTGTTTTGAAGTTGGGAGATTGTTGAATTCTTGATTCCTTCTCCTCAGCCGGCTGAAGAAAAAGAGCCCTTCTAGTGCTTTTGTTCTTGTTTGGATTTGGTGATTTTGGGGATCTTCCTTTCTACTCCAATTCTTCTTTGGATGATGATCTTCACTTGTTCTTCTTGATGATTGTACCTTGCAAAGAAATAAAGAAAGAAAAATAAAACTAATAAGAACTAATGGAGTGTAGAATCTATTCTAATCAGAACTTTAATCATGCAACTAAACAAAATCACTCATTTGTTTTGTAGTCTTTTAAACTTCTTTAGCATGTGGGTTGGAAATTATGAATGTTGTGAGTGTGTGAATAGTATGAAGTGATGATTATGAAATTATAATACTAATGATGATGAAAACAAGAGAAAGAAAGAATGAAGTTGAATGGCCCTTGGAAGCCTTAGTCTTGAATGGACGAAGAGGATGAAAAAAGGACGAAGCTCTTCTTTCAAGACTCCTGGAAGTAATCGTGTGGCACCTCGATCCTTCTTCAGCGTTTGTATGTCGTCTTTCTTTTGAATTTTTTACTTTTCCTTCTTCAAAACTTGTGTATTTATAGACTTAAGTTCAAGACTCTCATGCGCATCCGCAGTCACTTATAGATTAATATGAAAGAATTTAGAGCCAATTCAACTAAGAAACAGATAAACATAGGCTAATTCATCATTATCTGTAATTAACTAAAATGCGTCGCCCCAGAGAGACGTCTTTTACCTTAATTAAGATAAAGATAAACTTGAGAAGAAGAAACATAAGAACTTTAGGAAACCTAAATGACGTCGTGCTATACAGACGTCTTTTAGTCAATTAACAAATTAATTAAAAATTAAATATTAATTAAAAATTAAATTAAAAATAGGATTAAAACCCTAAATGACGTCTGCAGAAGTCGACGTCTTTTAGGATAATTTTCATATTCAATTGAAAAATTGAGTTAAAATTAATTCCATTAATAAACTTAAATGGTGTCTGTCTTGCCCGACATTATTTAGACAATAAAATAATAAAAATTAACTTATGCTTAAATATCAGACCATTTTGGGGCATTGTTATTTGATATGAATTTTTTCTCAAAATGATGTCAAAATTAGCGTGTCTACAGCTGCCCCACCTTGGTATTGACTTTGCAAGGGAGTATAGTGAAATGGAATGTACTGAAAGGTGATGCCAAGGTGTGATGAGACACACTCTCAACATCATATGATAGGAACCTTTCTCAAAACGACCAATGAAGATAATTCAAAATATCGATGGAATTAATTGTGTCTGAATGAGGTAGACAACAAAATAAGGTCGATCAACCTCCACAATTTGGAAGTACCCTAGGTCACAAACTTTACAGGTTTCATCATGGGGAACGGTTACTAGCTAATGTGGAAGTGCTGCAACCATGATGGATCTTATAAGAAACAAGAAATGTTAGATAAAGAGTCCAGGAAAGGATAGAATTCCAAAGATATCTTCAAGCGAACCTCAAAGATAATCAAGACACTCAATTCAGAATGGAATATTTCATATCATGCTAGGATTTATTTAAGTAATGGTTTGAAACTTAATCAATAATTAATTCTTATCACAATTATATCAAAGTACTACATGTTGCATGCTGGGCTAAAAGAAAAATATAAAATCAAATAAAATATAAATTAATCAAGGATAATATTGTTAAATTATCATTAATGAGTCAAGATACCGATTCAGTAATTCAGTGATAAGCCGAAGCTCGTTTGTCCACGCACTGTTTCACAAAAGCGGAACCATCGTCCTCATCAATTAACAATCAAACGGCCTATCCGTGCGATTAAAAATTCTATGGAATTATCATAGTTTTTATTGAAGGGGAACTCAAATTCCAGTTTCATTAAAATCACAAGGTCCTTGATACACTCTAATAAATATTTATCATATAATAATGATGATAATGCAAATCAATTATATGAAATAATACAAGGATTAGAGATAACTGTCTTTTTAGCCACGGTCAAGACTTATAAACTCCCACAGTGGGACCTTCTTGAAATTTTCAGTTTTGTAGTAAGTTCTTTGAATTTCCTGTATTAAAAAATTATCAGTAACTTTAAGCAAATACTCAATTAAGCATCAAATATAGATAAACATGTAATTTCAGGTAAATAACAGGAAAACCCTGAAACGCGTCGTGTCGCGCTGACGCCATTAAGACCAATCAAATAACGTCACTGTTTACCGACGCCATTTAAGTCGCAGAAACAGGTTTCTGTTGTGTTCAATCCGGATTCCAACTCTTCATGCATATCCTTTCTCTAATTCGGAAAAGCTTATTCATAATCGCAAATATCTATAGATAAGGTTCGTTAACTTGTATTAAGGCAAATCCATACACAATCTAGAGATCAAAGTAAGAGATTTTCTCCAAAGTTCAAGAGAAATCAAGATTTCAAAAGGAAAAAGCTCAAGAACAAGATGGATTTTTCAAACAAGAGGATGAAGAAGATGCTTGAAAAGCTTTCAGAGGTGAAAGATCATCTTAGCGGACGAGATCCTAACTTTCAAGTAAGTTAAATCCTCTCTTTCTTTCAATTCTTCTTCTTCAATTCCGCTTTTTTTTTAAAATTCTTCATGTTCTTCATGGAATTTTCTTTTATTTATCTAGGCATATCATCTTTTTCCTGGCCTAAGAAAATTCTCTTCCCTTCCTTAGATTCGGAAGCTTGCGAAAAATATTACGATTTCCATGTAATCTTATGTTTCCAAATGGAATATCCAAGGTTTAGTTGTCTATGCAAAGCACTATAAGAGTTCAAACGTGGCTTGGGCAGCAATGGGTGCTCTAATTGAGTTGTGGCATCCTCAAACTCACACTTTTCTCTTTGATGAATTCGAATCTACTATACTTTTTGAAGAGGCTGAACTTCTACTAGGCCCTTCCTAAGATCAAGCTGAACAATGATGAACTGATCCTGAACAAGATGGCTCTTACGAGGGAAAAGATCACAGGTCAACAACTATTGATGAAGATTATAAATGATCCAAAAGAAGTTCAAGGATGCCTTACTAAGAAAGGGATCAACCTTGCAAAGTTGGCAGAGTGGACTTTGTATAAGATTGAGGAACTCAAAGAGGATGATACTGAGAACGTGATGAAGGCGTTCACTACATGCCTGGCTGGAGTTTTATTATTTCCTGCCCAGGACAATATTATAGAGGATGATCAAGTTAATACAATTTGTGAGATCTTTGAAGGGAAACAGTTTGGCACGGCGATCCTAGTCTATCTCTACACTGGACTTTCTGCAACATCTATAAGTCAACCCCCTCATGGTTGTATGCTTCTCTTTACTCTGTGGGTTGAGTTACATCTCAAGTTCGAATACCACACTAGAAATTCTACAAGACCATCTCAAATATATCAAAACAATCCAATCTTTTATATTTCCAATATCGTGAAGTTCAATGAGAGAATGATCAACCGAGTGCCCAAACTCAAGACTCGAGCTGATTGGCTTGCTTATCTTAAGACCATGCCATCGTACGGATTCAATTCTTCTCCACTTGCTCTTGTAGGGAAACCAATCCGAGTATGCCGTGCAGCTGATGCAAAGCTTCGACTGATTGGGGCAACTGAGTTCGTGCTATATAATCCTCATCGCTGCTATACTCAACTTAGCATGCCTCGCCATGAGTTCCCAGATCTTTCTCACATCTCTCCAATCAAGAAATGCACCTTAGAATCTGATGAAGACTTTGAAGCAACTGAACTTATAGTTACACTGTGGAATATTAGCTTTATTCATCGTGTAAAATCTTCACACGAAGCTCATAAGGGATTAGCATATCCATATGTAATGGGACTTCGAAAAATTCTTCCTTGAAAGCTCTCTTTTATTCCTTTTTGATGTAATTTCAATAAAGAATTCATTTATACCATAGAAATCATTCCTTAATGTTCTGTGATTTATCTAGGATTTTTCTTAAGTAAAACCATGATTTTTCCTTAAAACATATTTTTTGGGTGTAAATAGCGTCGTCCTAAAAAAACGCCTTTCAATCATAATTAATTTCCGAAATTCATAGTTTAACTCTTTAAAATCCCAGATTATGCCTAAAATGTGTCCCCATTCACAGACGCATTTCAATTCTCTCTCATACTTTTCCTCAGAGTTCTACCATTAATCATGTAATTAATCCACTGAAACATGTCGTACTGTAAAGATGCGTTTAATCATTGTGCCTGGTATGGCCCTGAACAGAATTGACGGTTTAATCTGAAATGCGTTGTGATATGTAGACGCGGTTCACACAATTTCAATTTCCTGGATTGCTGCTTCAGTTTATGTGTGTTGAATGGCGTCGCTGTCCCTCGACGCGTTTTAACTTCTCCAAACAGAAGTCGTGCGAGCCCGAGCTCCTTCTTCTCATTCTCCCAAAACTCTCTTCTTCTTCTCGTTTTCCCAAACTCCAGTGACTCCTTTCCTCTCCGGCGAACTTCTCAACTCCGGCGACCTCGAACCGCCCCTCATTCCAGTTATCTCCCTCTCTCACTTACTCCCTCTTACCCGAACTCTCTCTTTCTCTCAAACTCGAGCCCTGTCATCCTTCTCTCTCAAACCCTCAAAGCTATGGAGAAGGGAAAATCGAGCAAAGCCAAGGTTGTGGTGAAACAACGGCAGACTGCCTCCCTCTCGCTGGTGGCGGCGAAGGAAATCCCTGAGGTGGCGCCGGCCAACCTCGCGGAAGTGGCGACGTTTCTAGGAGAGGAGGAGGTTCCTCCCACGGCCGTGGGCGAAGAAGAAGAAGGGGAGGACGTCCTCCACTTGGTAAGTTTTCTATGGACATGTTTGGATGTGGGAATGAGTAAGAAAAAGGGACCTTCCAAGAGGTCCGACTTCGGGCTTGAATGGCGTCCAGACCAGGTGACGTCTTTCAAAGGGCGTCGCCCTAGTCCAACACCATTCAAGCAGAAAATGTATTTTTGTTTAAATTTAAATGAGCAAGGAAAATGGAGCTGAATGACATCTAGACCTGTGGACGCCTTTCAAAGGGCGTCCACCAGGTCCGACACCATTTAAACAGAGTATCTTTATTTTAAGGAAATTGATTTTTAATGCCCATTGACTGATGGAAAATTGTTGAATTATTTGCAGGGGACGATGCGGGTTAGGATCTCCTGGGACCTAGTCGTCGATGCCTACCGAGGCCTACCTGATTTCCGGAAGGCGCGACTACACCGGATGGGATTTGGCGAGATCCTAGAGATTGAGCCATTCTGGCTTGATTTGGTACTCTTATAGGCGCTGCGGGAGAGGTGGGATGCAGACAGTCGGGCATTCCTAATGCCCTGGGGCCACATGGTCACAAGTCTGGAGGACATAGTTAGGATCACCGGCCTTAGAGTAGAGGGTCGGGCAGTGAGTGGGGTGACTTACCCCGACTACCTAGGATTAGGAAAGAGTCTATTAGGTATAGAGGTCTCAAGTGGGTTAGGCAGAGAGTCCAGGACCATACCCAGAGTAGAGGTAGAGGCAGCCCTAGGGTTAGTAGAGTCTTCTTCCGCCGTATATTGTAGAGATCCAAGTCAGGAGGAGGAGGTAGACCGATAGCTTAGGGTTTTTCTTGTTTTCTTTTTCGGTCGGTTGCTCTTCGATACGAAGGGCGACCACATTCACTGTATATTTCTTAGTTTGCTAGATGATTTAGATAGCCTGTACGAGTATGCTTGGGGTGCGGCCCTCCTGGCCCACCTCTTCGCATATTTGTCCGTGGTCATGCCGTACCGTGAGATGACCATTAGCGGCTTCTCGCCGTTCCTCCAGGTATTATTTAATTATTTGTTTATGCAATGAAATGCAATGAAATGATGATTTCTAACTTATATGTTCATGTATGTAGGTATGGAGTTATTATTACTTCCCGCTCGGCCGAGCGAGGATTGTGAGGCCAGACGATGTCCCGTTGGCTCGCCGTTGGTAGCCAATTGTGGATACGGCCCTACAGCACGACCAGCTGACGGCCCTCCGCCGTCAGTTCCTTGACTACCCCGAGCTCCTGGTGAGTTTTTAATTTAGTTTTGTTCATTAAATGCAATCTTTCATTTATTAGATGTAATTTATTTACTATGAATGCATCTAACCTGTATGTAGGTGATCTAACGCCCATACTTGGGCATGGGCGAGGCATGTCAGCCGTGGGTGACGGCTGGTCGGAGGAGGTTTAGCAGGCAGATGTGGATCTACTGCCTGAACGAGATCGAGCCCCTCCACCTCCGCCTAGTGATGAGGACCCTGGGCTTCCACCAGGAATGGGTGGACGAGGAGGTCCCGGAGGGAGTCGGACAATCGATGAGGGGGAAGCAGGCCCTCATCGACTGGCGTGCCAAGTTCCCCGAGCAATATGAGGACTGGCACCGCCGGAGCGTACGAGTGGAGTCCCATGCGGAGAGTAGCGAGGCTTACCTCCAGCAATATCAGGACCACTACGCCGATCAGCTACGACTCCTTCGTCCACTCGATGTAAGTATGATTCATATGTCTTTCATTTTATTATTATCTTAATTTATATTTGTGAATGAATGTATGTGTATGGTATGTAGGATGCGCGCAATGCGATGGTCATCGACCTCCGGGCTTGCCTACAAGATGCGGTGGCCCAGTTAGAACAGGTCCAAAAGGAATTATTTGATATGGTATGTATGCATGTTTATGCAATGTTTATTTTGATTAGCTATTTTGTTTTGACATTCAGCCACTGACGGTCGTTCTTTTGATACAGCGAGCCGTGTATATACAGGCGGCTCCTCCTCGCTTCTCTACCAGTGCTTCCTCATCTTCCACGGTTGCTCATGAGGCCGCCATCGCTGATCTTCAGGGTCAGCTGGCTTCTGCCATCCACCGGGCCTCTCTCGCGGAAGAGGATCGGGCCTCCTAAGTTAGTTCTAACCTTTTGACTTCCATTATTGAATTTGATATTGATTGCTTGATTACCTTGGGCTGACAATGTCTTATCTTGTAGGTTGTTGAGCTTTAGGAAGCCCTTCAGAGGGCTGAGACTGATGTGGCTCGGGTCCGGGAGTTGGAGGAGCAGGTGGCTCGTCTCTCCACCGGGGACCTTCCTCGGGAGTTTTCGCGTCTCCAGTCTCGGCTGGAGTTCATTACTGAGGAGAGGGAGCGAGAGCAGCAGGAGCGGCAGCGGATAGACATGGAGATGTCTTCTCTCCGGGTCCAGCTGGGCATCGCCGAGCATGAGCGCCGTAGTGTGGAGGAGCGATACCGACGTGCTCGACAGCGGGCTCAGGAGCGTAGACAGCCGAGTGCTTTCACTGCCAGTGTTGCAGTGTCTTCTGGTCAAGCTGGTCTGAGCACCATGGGTCCACTGCCACCGTCGTCTAGAGCTCCAGCACTGGATGCCTAAGATGAGGCCCAGAGCCAATTCGATGAGGGGGTAGGAGAGAGCCAGCCTTGATGGCTACATTATGTACTTTTCTTCTTTTTTTGTGAGTCCTGATGTTGATGGACTCAGATATGTATGCAAAACACATTTTGATGATATACATGAAAACTCTTTGTCTTCAGATTTGTACTTTCTGTGGATTCTTCCTAATCGTGTCCTGTACATCACTTAGCAAATAGGTTAAGCATCTATTCAGGCTTAGCTCTTTACCTGGTTAAGTAACCAGCTACTTGATCCTATCCTTGATAGAAGGGTCAAAGGGCGAAGCCTTTATTAACAAAGGTAAAATGAATAATTGAACTGAAAGAAATAATGGAGTAAAATGCATTGGCAAGCAGGCAATTGCTTACTGGAAATAAAATGAATGAAACACACCAAATGCTACAAGCAGATGTTAATTGAAATATTTTTGTTTGAAATTTTTTATTTTTAAATGTTCATTTTATTTGAGTTTTGGAATATATATATATATATATATATATATATATATATATATTTTAGATTTTGAAATATATATATTTTTTGGAATTTTGAAATATATATATATATATATATATATATATATATATATTGGATTTTGAACTATCTATTTTTTTTGGATTTTGACCTATGTTTTTTTTTTTTTTGGATTTTGAACTATATTTTTTTGGATTTTTAACTATCTATTTTTTTTTTTTGAACTATCTATTTTTTTTGGATTTTGAAATATATATATTTTTGGATTTTGAAATATTGCGTAAACTAAAAGACCAGTATGGTACTCAGATCAAAAGAACATATTCATTTATTAACTTAATTATCAAATTATTCTTCAATAATCTAACTTAGACTCATCGTGCTTGAGCTTGTGTTTTCATTCGTGATCCCATTCGATGATTTGACCCATAGTCAATCTAGGTTGTTCCTTAAGCTTGGAGTATGCCTCTTTAGAAAGAAAGGAAGAATTTGTCTAGAAAGCCCAAGAGAGGATTTCGGAGACCTAGAAAGATATCCCTTCTTTACCCTAATATCCGTTGGGGTTCGATCATCTTCTTTACGGGGTATTTAACAACCTTGCGCTCCTTTTTATGGCCTTGGTGTAACGTTTGTAATGTAATGGCCTTTTGATTTTGTATCAGCTTTTTTTGCCTTTTGCTTTTGCTTTTTCTTTTCATGGGACGGATCTCCCTTTTTTTTTTTAATGACGTCCTCCTACTAAGATGGCGAGTACTTTTGGTAATCTATTCTAAGCCTCGTTCCGACATCTTGGGCCGAGTGTAAAAATAGAATTTTTATTTAAAAAGAATGATTTACACTTTATACTTTTAGTCAAGCTTTCGGTATTCCTTCGGACTTTACATCTCTTGTTACTCACGAACTAAATGTGTCAGTGTGTGTAGTAATGCGTTTGAATTAAATTATCTAGACTTATAAGGGAATTTGAGTTTCAAAATTTTCTGATTCCACTGGTCCTTGCACCATACTGATCGACTATCTAACCTAAGGGTAATATTTTTTAAGATACAAACCATTCCAGGGGTGAGTTAATTCCTACCCTTCTGCATTAACTAAGCGATATGCGTTATCAGGAAAAACATGTGATATGACATACGGTCCTTCCCAATTGGGTTGGAGCTTAGAACGCGGACCACCAGGTTTTACAAAGATTCTTTTGACGGCCATTTCACCAACCTTGAACTTCCGTTCAATGACTTTCTTTTGATAAAAACGTGCTAATCTATTTTGATATACTCGTGCATGATTAGCAGCTGACCATCTTTTCTCGTCTAAAAGTTTCAATTGAGCGAGGAGTGCTGAGCGATGCTCATCAATAGAGAATTCCTTGTTCAATTGTACTCTTAATGACGGTATGAGGATTTCGTATGGAACTACTGCCCCCATTCCAAATGTTAAGGAATACGGAGTCTACCCAGTAGGTGTGCGGATTGAAGTTCGGTATGCCTATAGAGCCTCAATCAGTTTCTCTGGCCAGTCTGTGAATTTATTAAATTTGCATGTCTTTTTGATGATCTTTATCATAGTTTTGTTAGTTGCCTCTGCTTGGCCATTGCCTTGCGGATAATAAGGAGACGAATGATGCAATGCAATTTTATACCTGTCGCAGAGGTCCTTCAGCTCCTGTGATACGAACTGTGGTCCATTGTCGATGACGATGGTGCTTGGAATTTCGAATCTTGTGATGATGTTCTTCATGATGAACTTGCAGACGGTTGACGCTTTGACTTCCATGTATGCTTCAGTTTCTATCCACTTGGTGAAGTATTCCGTTGCCGTGAGAATGAAGGATTTCTGCTTAATGCCGGAGTCAGGATTACCAAGGGGTCCAATGACGTCGAAAGGCCATATGAAGAAAGGCCATGGGGAGGAAACATGATGGAGTGAAGATGCCGGGGAGTGGATCTTGTCGGCATGAAGTTGACACTTGGGACACTTACGGACATACCCTACACAATCTTCTTCTATGGTTGGCCAATAGAATCCTTGTCTAAGGATCTTCTTTGATAGTGTAAGGATCGAGACTTTCGGATCCGGTTTTCGGGTCGGACCCCGTAGTTCTAGCCCTTGTGAGGGGCGGAGGTTCTGTGTCGAATCGCGTCAGGACCTCGAGACGCGTTTTAAACGGCGTCCACCGTGGCAGACGCGTTTCAGGTTATGCCACGTGGTTGCCACGAGGGCTGGCTTCGGGCCGCGAGAGTACGGCCCTGTCGTGTCGTCTGAACGACGTCAACGTGGGACGACGCCTTTCAGACTGCGACTCTGGATGTGTCAGAGTACGGCCCTGACAAGTTGTCTGAATGGCGTCTGTGTAGGACGACGCGTTTCAGGATCTTGTCAGAGCGGCCGTCACGTCACCTGATAGACGTCCGTGGATGTTGACGCGTTTTACCCAGTCTCTGGTTAACCCCGCGAGCCCTCATTCTTTCCCTCATTTTCTCCTACTCTCTTTCTCTCCTCCTCCTCCGGCGAATTCGGCGGCAATTCCTCCTCCTCCCTCTTTTCCTCCCACCATTTCATCTCTCCCTCCACTCCATCCTCTACCTAGCTCTTACCACTACCACCTCCACCTCCACTGCGGCGTTCTACTCTCCAGACGGCGGCCGACGTCACGGTGGAGCAAGGACGACCACGGCGGTACCGGCGGCGGCGTGGGGCGAGACGGGTGGACGGCTTGAAGCTCGGAGGCGTTCAAGTATCCGGTAGGGTGACGGTCCCCATAGCATCGTGTTTAAACTATATTTTTCCCCGTTTTAAGCATGTTATGGATCTTTGGTTTTGGGGGGTAGAACGAGCATGTTTAGGAGTTCTTTTGATGATATGGGGGATTTCTATGAATGTGTTTGCCTATGGACTGTATTGCTCCTCTTTTCCCTCCGTTTTTGGGTGATTTTGGGGTTGTTTGGGTTGAAAAGGGAGCCCTCGGGCTCATGGCAACTCTGGTTCCTGGGGTTGAAAGACGTCGTGCATGGACGACGCCTTTTCGAAGGGCGTCGGGCCATCACGACGCCTTTTAGACAGGAATCACCTGACAGAGAGTCTGCCAGTTCGGAGATTCTGGGACTAAAAGACGTCATGGGTGGGCGACGCGTTTTGAATAGCGTCGGTTAGACATGACGCCTTTTAAGGCAGAAATCCCCTGAGTAAGGGCTTTGGAAATTCCGGATTTCTGTGTTGAATGGCGTCTGAGGATGTCGACGCCTTTCAAAAGGCGACCACTGGTGTCGACGCCTTTTAAGGCCTAATTCTGAAGACCGTTTTACATGAACCTGTACATGGAGCTTGAATGGCGTCGGCCTTGGGCGACGCGATTCAAGACAGAACTACACTAATTCATGCCAGTAAAATGTGTTCATACTGCTAGATAGATGGTTAGTGCATGTTTTAGTGTACCCGATAGAGAAGGATTCTTCATGATCGGATGGTTCTATATGTGTGTTATGCGATCGCGGACTTTTCACGTGACCAGATCGCACTGTGATGGGTTTTGAGTTACTGTGGGCCTGGGGTGACATTGTAGCACTTTATCACCCTGTGCTGGTGGGGGCGTGAGCACAGCGCCGGTGGGGGCGTGGGCGGGGTGACGCCTAGTGAGAGAGGGTCACCTGGTGAACCCCGGGGTCAGCTAGTACCAGTGTCGGAGTGGTACATTCGGAGAGTCACTCATGCTGAGGGAAGGAGTAGCCACCTGAGCCAGTTGGGCCGGAGTAGCTAGTGTGCTATCCGAGGGGCTACTGCTTGGTCTCAGCGGGTCGAGTTTTTCCCACCGTTGTTTGTACGGTCGGCGAGTTCTATCGAGACGACAGTTGTGGATTCTCTAATCGGCTTATTTAGAATGTGCATGTTATTATATTTCGACTGCATGTGATTTCACGTTGAGAATTAGGAATTGTACCTACCACTGCACTTGTTACCTTATCGTTAGCTGTACTTTACTCTTGTGGGTGTGTGCGTGGGCAGTGGGGATCGAAGGATCCCTACTGAGTCTTGTCTTGAGACTCACCCCTGCGGTTTTCAGATGAGGACCCCCAGCAGACTTAGAGCGGCGTGTGCGGCCGTGTGTTGAGCGCCTTCAGCAGTTGTCCCGGGGTATGCCCCGATGTAGTTGTTATTTATTTCTGGCCTGTATGCTTAACTATTTCTTTTCAGTTGGAGTATGTAATTATTTGCTGTATCGAGTCGCATTGTAATAACTTTTAAATTTCTGCACTTTCATTTCAATTCAATGCGATGTGAATGTTTAGCTTAGTTTATTATTTATTTCCCAGACTCACTTAGATCCTGGTATGGTTCCAAATTAATGATTCGGTACCCATTTAGTAATCGGATCCCCGATTATAGGGTGGCGGGTCGTTACAGTTGGTATCAGAGCATACGGTCTGGCAAATGAATAAATAACTAGGTTAAATGTTGTAAGTTCGGCAAATAAATACATTATCCCGTACAGGCGGCGGTAGCATAGGTTCTAGGACTCTAATTAGAACTTTTTGATTTTGTAATTGTAGGCGAGTAGATGGCTGCCAGGAAGAGGATGCCGGTTATTCGAGAGCGGGGAGATGCCCCTAGTGGGTCCGAGGCAGGGAGGCCGAGTGTGGAGCAGTTTATGGAGGCCATGATGGACACTATGGCTATATATCAGACGCGAGACCCTAGCGAGAGTTCTAGTGCTCGGGGAGGGTCCACAGCTACACTTGAGAGGTTCTTGAAGCTGAGGCCACCTCACTTCACCGGTCGTCCCGACCCTGATGAAGCCATTCATTGGCTTAGAGAGATTGAGAAGACTTTTGATACCATGGACTGTGCAGCAGTAGAGAGGACCCCGCTGGCTACCTTCATGCTGAAGGATAGCGCCTGTGACTGGTGGACCACACTGAAGAGTTTATCTTATGAGGACAGGAGTCTTAGGGAAATTTCTTGGGAGACCTTTGTTAAGGAGTTCAATGCACAATATTTCCCTAGACATGTCCAGCGAGCCAAGGAGAGGGAGTTTATGGATTTGACGCAGGGGAGTATGACGGTACTTGAGTATGAGGCGAAGTTTGTTTCGCTGGGACGGTTCGTGCCTTTCATATCTGGGGACGAGGAGCGTCGCACGGAGAGGTTTGTGGACGGGCTGAGGCTCAGTCTGAGGAACTTTGTGGCGTCCCACTGTTGTACAGACTTGGCATCAGCAGTTAGGCGTGCAGCAGCTGTAGAGGCTCAGCAGACCCAGTCGGCCCGGGAGAGAGGGCAGACTGTTCAGGGGCCAGTGCGAGGCAGGGGTAAGGCAGTGGCACCGGCTCCTTCGGTCGGATCGGGATCGTCGTCACTCGGCTCCCGATTCAGGAGATTCTTCAGGGGTGGTGGCAGCAGTAGTGGCAGCAGCGGCAGCAGCAGGCCCAGGCAGGGTCAGCAGAGTCAGTCAGCGTCCAGTGCACAGCAGGAGCCAGCTCAGAGGCTTCCGGCAGTTTGTCAGCACTGTGGTGGTACCCATGGCGGGACTCAGTGTCCCACTCTTCCCAGGAGGTGTTTTACTTGCGGCCAACAGGGCCATCTGGCGAGGCAGTGCCCACAGGGGCATGGTCAGGGGCAGGGTCATGGCGATCAGAAGAAGCCGAGGACCCAGGGGAGAGTTCTAGCTATCACCAGGAGGGAGGCTCGCGCGTCCAACTTGGTGGAAGGTACACTTTCTTTCCTTGGGAACTCTGCGCATGTGTTGATCGATTCGGGTGCTTCGCATTCTTTCATTTTCGAGCAGTTCCTAGATATTCTTTCTGCACCCGTTGATGAGTTATCTGATGGTCTTATGGTGGAAGTTCCTTCTGGAGACTTCATGATATCTTATAATTGTTTGAGGAATGTTCCCTTGACCATTGAGGGTCATGTGCTACCTGCCCAGTTGGTTGTACTTGCTATTCGTGATTTTGATATCATCCTGGATATGGATTGGTTGGAAGCCTTTTATGCGGAGGTGGACTGCCACAGGAAGAGGGTGCGCTTCTCTATTCCGGACATCCCGACCTTCTTCTTCCAAGGTATTAGGCTTTCTTCTCGAGGTATTCTCATTTCTGCCTCTAAGGCACAGAGATTGCTTGCTGGTGGCTGTGAGGCTTTCCTTGCCTCTGTGGTTGTTTCTGATGTCTGTGATAGTCCCAGTCCTTGGGAGGTGCCTGTTGTTTGTGATTTCGTAGATGTGTTTCCTGAGGAACTGCCTAGCCTTCCTCCTCAGCGAGAGGTCGAGTTTACCATCGAGCTTGCACCAGGTACGGCGCCCTTGTCTAAGGCCCCGTATCGGATGGCGCCAGCCGAACTCGCTGAGTTGAAGGCGCAGTTGCAGGAGTTGCTGGATAAGGGTTTCATTCGTCCCAGTACATCTCCATGGGGTGCTCCAGTTCTGTTTGTCAGGAAGAAGGATGGTTCTTTGAGATTGTGCATCGATTATAGGCAGCTGAACCAGGTGACAATAAAGAATAAGTATCCGCTTCCTAGGATCGATGATTTGATGGATCAGCTGCAGACCGCGAGGGTGTTTTCCAAAATCGATCTGAGATCTGGATATTATCAGATGAGGATCCGGGATGTAGATGTTAGTAAGACGGCTTTCAGGACTCGGTATGGGCATTATGAGTTTTTGGTTATGCCCTTCGGCTTAACCAATGCTCTGGCGGCCTTTATGGATCTGATGAACCGAGTCTTCAGGACCTACCTGGACCAGTTTGTAGTTGTATATGTTGATGATATTCTGATCTATTCTTCTTCTGAGGAAGAGCACGCCGCCCATCTTCGGGCAGTGTTGCAGGTCCTGAGGGAGCACCAACTTTACGCCAAGTTTAGCAAGTGTGAATTTTGGCTAAACGAGGTGCACTTCCTTGGGCACGTTATTTCTGGTGAAGGTATCGCAGTAGATCCAGCCAAGATTGAGGCAGTGATGGACTGGAGCAGGCCGACTTCAGTGACTGAGATCAGGAGCTTTCTGGGGCTTGCTGGTTATTACAGGCGGTTTGTTCAGGGATTTTCCTCGATAGCGGCCCCCTTGTCGAGGTTGACTCGAAAGGGAGTTTGTTTTGTGTGGACTGAGGATTGTGAGCAGAGTTTTATTGAGCTAAAAACTCGCCTCACGTCAACCCCAGTGCTGGTGCTTCCATCTGGGTCAGGTGGATTTGTGGTTTACTCAGATGCGTCCCGTCGAGGTTTGGGAGCAGTCCTTATGTAGCATGGCAGGGTAGTTGCTTATGCCTCTCGGCAGCTGAAGAGGCATGAGGAGAACTATACTACTCATGATTTGGAGCTTGCAGCTGTGGTGTTTGCACTGAAGATCTGGAGGCATTACTTATATGGAGAGAAATTTCAGGTTTTTATCGATCACAAGAGCTTGAAATATGTATTCACTCAGAGAGACCTGAATATGAGGCAGCGGAGGTGGATGGAGTTTATTAAGGATTATGACTTTGACCTTTCTTATCATCTGGGCAAGGCGAATGTGGTGGCAGACGCTTTGAGTCGGAAGACGGTCATATCATACCTTATGATTCGGGAGTGGAAATTGTTCGAGCAGGTGGTGGAATCCTCCTTTAGGGTTCCACGTGAAGAGGATAGAGCGGTGCTAGTCAACTTGACTGTGAGACCAGCTGTGTACCACGCTGTGATTGAGGCTCAGAGGGCAGATGCGGAGTTACCACAGATTCTCCAGAGGTCAGAGGTGGAGTTGTGGGATGACGGTACTGTCAGATTCAGAGGCAGGCTCTATGTCCCGACTGAGGAAGACGTGCGCAAATGTGTTCTTGATGAGGCGCACCGTTCGAGATATGCAGTGCATCCTGGGACAACCAAGATGTACCATTGTTTGAGGAGGCACTTCTGGTGGCCCGGTATGAAGAAAGATGTGGCTGAGTATGTGGCTAGATGTATGACTTGTCAGCAGGTTAAAGCCGAGCATCAGAGACCTGGAGGGTTGCTGCAGCCCTTGCCGATTCCTGAGTGGAAATGGGAGCATGTGACGATGGACTTTGTGATGGGATTGCCTGCATCCCCTAGCAGGAGAGACGCTATTTGGATCATCGTTGATCGGCTGACCAAGTCGGCACACTTCCTAGCCATTAGGAAGGACTGGTCGGTCGACAAGCTGGCAAAGTTGTTTGTAGACCGGATCATCTCTCT
Organism: Zantedeschia hybrid cultivar; assembly: GCA_030544215.1. Lineage (NCBI taxonomy): Eukaryota > Viridiplantae > Streptophyta > Magnoliopsida > Alismatales > Araceae > Zantedeschia > Zantedeschia hybrid cultivar. The sequence continues at coordinate 53,716,649 of JARZZO010000009.1, forward strand.
GCACGGGGTACCTTTGTCCATTGTATCAGATCGAGATCCGAGGTTTACTTCCAGATTCTAGAAGAGCTTTCAGCAGGCGTTGGGAACTCAGTTGGCTTTCAGCTCGGCCTACCATCCCGAGACTGACGGGCAGTCGGAGAGGACTATTCAGACCTTGGAGGATATGCTCAGGGCATGTTGCCTAGATTGGGGAGGTTCGTGGGAACAACATTTGTCCACTGTGGAGTTTGCCTACAACAACAGTTATCATTCCAGTATCGGCATGGCACCTTATGAGGCTTTGTATGGGCGACCGTGTCGATCCCCGGTGTGCTGGTCCGAGATCGGTGAGAGGCAGATAACAGGACCAGAGTTAGTGCAGCAGTGTGCAGAGATTGCCAGGACAGTTCGGCAGAGGTTGACCGCAGCTCAGAGTAGACAGAAAAGTTACGCAGACATCTGACGGAGACCACTTGAGTTTGAAGTTGGAAACCACGTGTTTCTCCGAGTCTCACCCTCCAAGGGTGTGATGAGATTCGAGAAGCGAGGCAAGCTGAGTCCGCGATATATTGGACCTTTTCCCATTCTTGCTCGAATTGGGGAAACCGCGTATCAGCTGGCCTTGCCGCCCAGTCTTGCAGGGGTGCACGATGTGTTCCATGTGTCCTTGCTGAGAAAATATGTTCAGGATCCGTCCCATGTGTTGGACTTTTCAGAGTTGGAGGTCGCTGAGGACCTGTCATTTCCAGAGTATCCTGTTCGTGTTGAGGATCGCAGAGATCAGGTCTTGCGGAACAAGATTGTACCGTTGGTCAAGGTGATTTGGCAGTACCGCTCCGGAGGTGAAGCAACCTGGGAGCGAGAAGATGAAATGCGAGAGCAGTTCCCTTACCTCTTTTCGTAAGTTTCCTTGTGAACTTGTATCCCTGTTTTGACCTTGTTAATTCTAGCAGTCAATTTCGAGGGCGAAATTTCTTTTAAGGGGGGGAGAATGTAAGGATCGAGACTTTCGGATCCGGTTTTCGGGTCGGACCCCGTAGTTCTAGCCCTTGTGAGGGGCGGAGGTTCTGTGTCGAATCGCGTCAGGACCTCGAGACGCATTTTAAACGGCGTCCACCGTGGCAGACGCGTTTCAGGTTCTGCCACGTGGTTGCCACGAGGGCTGGCTTCGGGCCGCGAGAGTACGGCCCTGTCGTGTCGTCTGAACGGCGTCAACGTGGGACGACGCCTTTCAGACTGCGACTCTGGGTGTGTCAGAGTACGGCCCTGACAAGTTGTCTGAATGGCGTCTGTGTAGGACGACGCGTTTCAGGATCTTGTCAGAGCGGCCGTCACGTCACCTGATAGACGTCCGTGGATGTCGACGCGTTTTAGCCAGTCTCTGGTTAACCCCGCGAGCCCTCATTCTTTCCCTCATTTTCTCCTACTCTCTTTCTCTCCTCCTCCTCCGGCGAATTCGGCGGCAATTCCTCCTCCTCCCTCTTTTCCTCCCACCATTTCATCTCTCCCTCCACTCCATCCTCTACCAAGCTCCTACCACTACCACCTCCACCTCCACTGCGGCGTTCTACTCTCCGGACGGCGGCCGACGTCACGGTGGAGCAAGGACGACCACGGCGGTACCGGCGGCGGCGTGGGGCGAGACGGGTGGACGGCTTGAAGCTCGGAGGCGTTCAAGTATCCGGTAGGGTGACGGTCCCCATAGCATCGTGTTTAAACCATGTTTTTTCCCGTTTTAAGCATGTTATGGATCTTTGGTTTTGGGGGGTAGAACGAGCATGTTTAGGAGTTCTTTTGATGATATGGGGGATTTCTATGAATGTGTTTGCCTATAGACTGTATTGCTCCTCTTTTCCCTCCGTTTTTGGGTGATTTTGGGGTTGTTTGGGTTGAAAAGGGAGCCCTCGGGCTCATGGCAACTCTGGTTCCTGGGGTTGAAAGACGTCGTGCATGGACGACGCCTTTTCGAAGGGCGTCGGGCCATCACGACGCCTTTTAGACAGGAATCACCTGACAGAGAGTCTGCCAGTTCGGGGATTCTGGGACTAAAAGACGTCATGGGTGGGCGACGCGTTTTGAATATCGTCGGTTAGACATGACGCCTTTTAAGGCAGAAATCCCCTGAGTAAGGTCTTTGGAAATTCCGGATTTCTGTGTTGAATGGCGTCTGAGGATGTCGATGCCTTTCAAAAGGCGACCACTGGTGTCGACGCCGTTTAAGGCCTAATTCTGAAGACCGTTTTACATGAACCTGTACATGGAGCTTGAATGGCGTCGGCCTTGGGCGACGCGATTCAAGACAGAACTACACTAATTCATGCCAGTAAAATGTGTTCATACTGCTAGATAGATGGTTAGTGCATGTTTTAGTGTACCCGATAGAGATGGATTCTTCATGATCGGATGGTTCTATATGTGTGTTATGCGATCGCGGACTTTTCACGTGACCGGATCGCACTGTGATGGGTTTTGAGTTACTGTGGGCCTGGAGTGACATTGTAGCACTTTATCACCCTGTGCTGGTGGGGGCGTGAGCACAGCGCCGGTGGGGGCGTGGGCGGGGTGACGCCTAGTGAGAGAGGGTCACCTGGTGAACCCCGGGGTCAGCTAGTACCGGTGTCGGAGTGGTACATTCGGAGAGTCACTCATGCTGAGGGAAGGAGTAGCCACCTGAGCCAGTTGGGCCGGAGTAGCTAGTGTGCTATCCGAGGGGCTACTGCTTGGTCTCAGCGGGTCGAGTTTTTCCCACCGTTGTTTGTACGGTCGGCGAGTTCTATCGAGACGACAGTTGTGGATTCTCTAATCGGCTGATTTAGAATGTGCATGTTATTATATTTCGACTGCATGTGATTTCACGTTGACAATTAGGAATTGTACCTACCACTGCACTTGTTACCTTATCGTTAGCTGTATTTTACTCTTGTGGGTGTGTGCGTGGGCAGTGGGGATCAAAGGATCCCTACTGAGTCTTGTCTTGAGACTTACCCTTGCGGTTTTCAGGTGAGGACTCCCAGCAGACTTAGAGCGGTGTGTGCGGCCGTGTGTTGAGCGCCTTCAGCAGTTGTCCCGGGGTATGCCCCGATGTAGTTGTTATTTATTTCTAGCCTGTATGCTTAACTATTTCTTTTTAGTTGGAGTATGTAATTATTTGCTGTATCGAGTCGCATTGTAATAACTTTTAAATTTCTGCACTTTCATTTCAATTCAATGCGATGTGAATGTTTAGCTTAGTTTATTATTTATTTCCTAGACTCACTTAGATCCTGGTATGGTTCCAAGTTAATGATTCGGTACCCATTTAGTAATCGGATCCCCGATTATAGGGTGGCGAGTCGTTACAGATAGTATTTGTCCGTTAATATGGCCACCACAAACTCCAGTATGAGCTCCTTCCATGATCTTCCAAAGCTCATCTTCGTATAAACATCTCAAGAGAACTCCATCAAAACCTCTTTTATATAGCGCTCCTCCAACTAGAATGTACCTCTGAGCAACTCTCCTGATAGCCCTTTTTTCCTCAGCTATAGCTTCTTCAGGATATAATTGATCTTCACAATATCTGGTAATTTTATAGCTTCTTGTAATTCTATCAACATTATCTCTCGCTTCTCCACAATATCTCCATCTCTGACCTTCTTTAGCAACTTCTCCTTAGTCCTAAGGAAAGAAGGGTCTTTCACGGCTGGTGAAAGACGCCTATGAACAATGATTGATTCAGATTGTCTGCTGATTGAAAAATTGAGGGAAGATGCGAAGGAAGCTAAAGCGTCAGCTAAGATGTTCTGATTTCGAGGAACATGGATGAAGATCAACTTAGTGAAAAGCTTGGCGTAAGCTGAAGTGAATTCTTGATAAGGCTTAAGCTTAGGATCAAGAGTTCGATATTTAGTGAGCACTTGGCAAAGAATTAAGTGGCTATCACCCACAATTCTGAGTTTGGTGGCACCATGGAGATGAGTAGCCTCAAGGCCAGCAAGGAGTGCCTCGTATTAAACTATATTGTTAGTGACTGGAAAGTCAAGCTGAAAGGCTTGTGGAATGGTGACACCTTCAGGTGACAGCAGAACAATGTCGATACCCTTGCCGTGGGAATTTAGAGCTCCGTCAAAATGCAGAGTCCACATATCATCTTTGATTATGTCTATGGACATCAGTTCCTCATCTGGAAACTCTGATCGGACTAGGTCGAAACGAGGAAGGGGATGGTGAGCAAGATGTTCTGCGATGGCATAGCCTTTGATTGTTTTATGTTGAATGCAGATAATATCAAATTGAGATAGAAAGCTTTGCCATCGTACTAACCTATCAGTGAGGACGGATTTTTCAAGGAGAAACTTAATGAGATTCATCCTAGCGATGAGATGAACTTCGTAAGCCAGAAAATAGTGCTTCAGCTTTTGAACCACCCATACAAGTGCTGCACATGTTTTCTCCATCGCCATGTATCTTTGTTCAGCGGGGTTGGGAAGTTTAGAGAGATAATAGGTTGCCCTCTCTTTTCCTTCTTCATCTTCTTGAGCTAAGACAGCCCCCACCGCATCATCCATGACAGAAATATATAGAATTAAAGGTTTGTCCGAAGATGGTGGTCTCAAGATAGGTGGACTTGCTAAATAATTTTTCAATCCATCAAATGCCTCCTAACACTTATCGTACCAATCGAATTTGATTCCTAGCTTGGTAAGTTCGTAAAACGGCTTACACCTTTGTGAATGCTGGGAGATAAATCGACAAATAAACTGCAACCTCCCAATTAATCCTCTCAACTCTTTCAAATTTTTGGGAGGTGGCATCTCTCTAATAGCCTTTGCCTTGTTGGGATCAATCTCAATTTCCCGTTTACTGACAATAAATCCGAATAATTTCCTTGAGGATACCCCGATTATACATTTCTTGGGGTTCATCTTCAACTGATATTCTCTTGATCTTTCTAAAACTTTTGCCAAAACTTTGGCATGCTCAGCCTTAATCTTAAACTTCACTAACAGGTCATCCACATACACTTCTAAATCAATATGCATCATGTCATGGAATATTACCGTCATAGCCCTTTGATAAGTAGCTCCAGCATTCTTCAGTCTAAAAGGCATGACGACATAACAATATGTTCCCCAAGGTGTGGTGAATGATGTTTTCTCTTGATCTTCTTCTGCCAAGAGAATCTGATTATATCTTGAGAATCCATCAATAAATGATAGAGTTTCATAACAAGCTGTATTATTGATGAGTGCATCAATGTGAGGCAGTGGAAAGTCATCCTTAGGACATGCCCGGTTCAGATCTCAGAAGTCAATATAGATTCTGACCTTCCCATCCTTTTTCATAATCGGGACTATACTGGCCACCTATTGCAGATAGAGGACAACTCTAATAAACTTGGATTTATGCACCTTATCGACCTCTTCTTTCATTTTCGAAGCCATTTATGGGTGGAATCGCCTTAACTTTTGTTTAACCAGGTTAGCTCCATCCTTTAATGTCAATCGATGTTCCACTAGTAATGAGTCTAACCCTGGCATATCCTCATAACTTTAGGCGAAAGTGTCCTTATAGTCCTTGAGAACTTGGACCACTGCCTCCTCATCTGTTTCAGAAAGAGTTTTACTGACGAGGACAACCTTAGGTTCGTATATAGTTCCTAGATTAATCTCCTTGGTAGGCTCTTCTACAGCAGCTGTGGGTTCATTAAATCTTTTTAATCTACTGGCATATGTCTCAGCCGCATCCTCGTCATCTTCCTCATTTTCAGTAATGGGGTCTTTCCTGTGTATCAATTCATACACCCCATATCCATCATTGATCGACTCATCAACTTCACAATCATTTGGCATTTGAATAGGATTTTCCAATAGCTGAGAGATCTGAGAACAAGAAAGGCATTTGAAAGATAGATCATAGAGGAATCTATTTAGAATTCGCCTACCGTTAGATTTCCTAGACTTCCTAACCTTATTAACTTGCCTAGAACTAGACTCCCTAACTTCACTAGATTCCCTATCTTCACTAGACTCCCTATCCTGACCTAATGAGGATGAAAAAGGATAAAAATTATGGAGTACATGAGGTGATACAGGATAATCCTCCCGAGGGGAGGGGTAGAGCAAATCTAGAAGAGAATCTGGCCCGAATGACCCACGCGATGGGGTACAATCGGACAAGTGTGAGGCTTCCTCAACGAGGATATGGGAGGAAGAAGTTGCCGAATTGACGTTTTTTTTTGGAGAAAAGATGAGTTAATCATGAAATAAGAATGGATATGAATAGGAAGAGAATAAGATGGAGGAAGCGGCACTAAGGCCGAAGGATTAGAGGGATCATACAATAGTATGTCCCAGATTAAATCATAGATCCTCTCTAGATCGAGAGGAGGTTGAGGAATAAGGACCCGTGGGGACAGAGTAACCATAATGGGTGGAGCCCGTGGGATATCTTTAGTGATGACCTGCGACCAAGTCGGGGTCAGGAGTAGGGTGTGGAATAGAGTGTGAAGGGTGAAGATGCGAGAGGGATAGGTTCCTTTCTAGAGAAAATCAGTAGTATAGCCAGCTTCATAGGGGTCATCTAGATCCCCTTCATCTGTTTCCTCGGACAGCAAAATTCTTTTATCAAAAATGGCGCCCTTCAATCAACTCGTTTATCAGTGGCAGCTACTTCGGCTTTGAGGGATCAAGGAATAATATGTTCAATGCCATGTATAGATCCCTCAGGTCGAACCACCGGTACCATTCACCTTCTGGATCTTGGAATTTTCTCCTTTTCATCGGCCGTAAAGCCTCCAAGGACTGATACGTCAGCAATTCTAAGCAGTGGCTGGCCAGGTCCCTCCCATATATGTCATGCAGGTCGAACTAGGAAGTGATTAGCACTGTGTTATCATTATCATGACTGATGACGGGCCCCTTGACAAAATGTGTATGCAGAGTCCATGTCAAGGGATCTCGGCCTTCTTTACATGGGATGGACATTGTTTCCCAGGCCTTCTGGCCATCTTCGTCTTCTTGTTTTTGGGTGATGTCATGCCTGACTCTTCTTGGCCTATAGCCCAGGCCATTACCGGGTGTCCTTCGGCTGTCTTTAAAGGGCATAGTTCTGCCCTGCAATTGTGTGCCCAGGCCCTTTCCAGGCTGATAGCCACCTTTCATCATAATTTTCCAATGAGGGGTACTCATGCACTTCCCCCATTTCATTACATCAATTGGATAGGAATCAAGTATACTAACTTTCAAAGGATCAGCCATAGGATGATAAACCTGTAATACTGACAACAGAGGTTGTTGGGCAGGTAAAGGGGTCGGCCTGATATTCAAAAAATGAGTGGTAGAAAGAATTGGCATACTCGTGACTTTAATGACGCGTCCCTTGTATGGGAATTTGAGGCATTGATGATTTGTAGAGGGAATTGCCTCAACGGACTTAATGTAAGGGCGACCAAGGATGCCTTTCAAAGAGGGATCAATTTCCAAGATGTGGAACTCAACCTCGGTATGACAAATAGGGCCTAACTCTACCTTCAAATAAATCATTCCCAGAGGGGAATGGGTAGAATTGTTATAGGCCGTAACAGAAATTGGGGAAGGCAGCCATTTCTCCTTGGGTATACCACACAGTTCAAGGGTCTTTGGTGATAGAACATTGATTGAGGCCCTTGTGTCAACCAGGCATGTATCTACGGCCTTCTTGCAGATGTTGACCGTAATGCTCAGAGCCATGCTTCTGGCTGCTGGTGGTGCTAGTTCCGAAGTATGGAATGAAATAGAGGGCTGATCCCCGTGGGGAACTAACAGTATAGTGATATCCTCCACCGGTACGTCTTCGTTGACCATTACCTTCTGCAAATACTCCATCAGGGCTTCCTGATGGGTCTTGGATCTCTTGATCAACTTGAGCACGGAGATTCGTGCTGGTGTCCTGTCTAATTGTTTCAACAGGTTATACTGAGTGCCTAGTGCACTCTCATCATTATGTACTTCCTTTGGCAGCTATGATGGGCCGTCTCTGACCGTGGACTGAGGAAAGACGTTGTTGAAGATCCTCCCGCTCTGGAGTGTATGTTCTTCAATAGTGGAAGGTCTAGGTGACAGTTTGAGCACCGTGGGGTTGGTGGGTGGGTGTGGGGGGTTGGTTTGCAGGTGATGGTGCGGGGTTGTTTGGTGAAGGCATGGTGCGGATGAGGGGTTTAGAGGGTTGGATGGTGGAGGGGTAAGTGGTCGATGTGGGTGAAGTAGGGAATGGCATACGGAGCAATGGTTTGGATGGTTGTATGTGTTAGTTTAAGGTGGCCTGCAAGCCAATCTGACTATGTAAATCTCGTTCATTTTATTAATAAAATGGCATAATATTCATTATGTGTAAATCGCGTTAATAATCGTTTCATAATGAAGTCCGTGAATATGTGCTATAGTGATCAGATTATGATGAGATCATACTAATGAGACTGATCACTTAAACACACATATTCTTAATAGTTCCTAGTCGGAGGATATCCGAGAAGGACATCGGATATCCGGTTAGACTAGTACAGATTACTCCTGCTCATATGATGAGGGTGACTGATCTCATAAGTCACTTGTGTGGAGACACTAAGGCGAATCTGTAGGTGCTCATTGGAGAATGAGTTCACTGAACTGATCCGACTGAATCGCTGGATGGTATTGTACCTCACTGTCAACTAGCTTGATTCTATTGTCGCAGTTGCGTGGATGGTCCTCGGACCTGAGACACCAAGGACACCTTGGCGGTGGACTTCTGTGCTTTGACCTTGGTTTACGAATCTCTAGCCATGGGATTCTAATATGCCAAGGATTGGGTACAGCGGAATACCGTCGAAGGGAATTGTGTGTCAATAAGGAATCATTCGCTCTCGGTACTTAGAGAGAGAATGCTCTAGGAAGGATGCGCGAAAGTCCCTGGCTAGGGCGGACGATAATATCGGGAAAGGAGTTTTCCGATATTCATCAGCGGCATCCAATCCAAGTGAGTCAACCGGTTAGGGTTTGACAGCTCGCCATACCCTGAGTTGACTCGAGAGCATTGTACGAATGAAGGATTATATCCACGCGGGAACTGTCGGCGGAAAGGTTCCAAGAGTGGGTTACTTAACCCCAAATACCTTCCGGGTTCACGCGGTGTTGCTTGGCACCCAACGTGATCGGAGGCTCGGTCGAATTCGATGTGCGACATCAATTCGATTGATTAATTGATTAATAAAGGGCTATTAATTAATTAATAAAGCCAGTGAGGAGTCACTGGGCTTATTGGGCCATTAACTGGACTGGTACTTAGGCCTAGAGGGTCACACGCAATTGATTCTCAAGGCGATGGATAAATAAGTGGGTTTTATACAAACCGAGGGTTTTTATGAAAAACTGCGCGGTTAGTATAAAACATAGCGAACAGGCTGAGCAGGCCAAGCTGTTGCTAACCCTAGCCGCCCCTCCTCAGTTTCTGTCTCCCTCTGGCGTCCAGGCAGATCCAGATCTGCTCCGCCGCTTCTCCGAATCCCGTTCGACGGGAAATCGTCCGCGCGTTGCGGCGATCATTGCGGCGACCGGCGGAGGCTTCGTGGGCTGCGAAGAACGAGGAACTCGAGGATATCCGTCGCGGGGAGGATCGCGTGGACTTCGCTAGAGGCTGGGCGCTTGCGCGGCTTGCGGTGTCATACCGACGAAACCGAATGACTGCGGATTCGAATCCGCACACGGTGAGAAAAGATAATCCGATTATCTTGTATTTTAGATTTCGAAACGGGAACGGATCACTGTATTTTTTTTTTTTCCGCTGCGTGAGCGATCCAGAGAAACCGAGAAAACCCAACAGTATGGTACTAGGATAAGCGGTTGTGGTAGGTGATGTGGGGAATGGTATGCGGAGTAGTAGTTTGGATGGCAGGAAGGGTGCTGTGGCTGGTTCGGTGGCTGCTGGTATTGCTGTTGCTATGGCTGCTGGTTTGGATGGTTCTATGGTACTGGGATAAGCGGTTGTGGTAGGTGATGTGGGGAATGGTATGCGGAGCAGCAGTTTGGATGGCAGGAGGGGTGCTGTGGCTGTGGCTGGTTCGGTGGCTGCTGGTATTGCTGCTGGTTCGGAGGTTTGTAACCTTGCTGGTTTGGTGGTTGTTGGTTCCTTACGAACTGGGACTGATTATTGTTCATAATGCTGACTTGCTTGTGGGAGAGCGTGCCCTCAGTTGTTGGACCCGTGTTAGGAGAGTTTGACACGGCAGGCTTCCGAGGTGGAGGTCTGCTGGGTCGGTGAGGATCAATGACGATGGAGAAGGTAGCATCCTTGAAGGCGCTCTGACAGTAACACGCCCTCTCATAGAGTTCAACCATGCTGGTCAGGTTGTTCAATGTAAGGACCGGCTTGTATTGGGGGGTGGCATTGGAGACCATCATTTTGACCTGTTCGAATTCGGACATATGATCCTTAATTTTCTCTGCCATACTCCTCCATCTATCGGCGAATGTGATGAAGCCTTCATCGGACTTCATTTTCTCTCCAACCAGATCAGTTATGGATAGAGATGGTGAGACTCTGTCCTAGTATCGTTGATTAAATTTCCTTGATACGATACCGTAATCCTCCACCTCAGACGGTTCTAATGAGAAGAACCACTCAAGGGCTGATCCCTCTGAATAGGAATGCCAATGACCTCTTGTCGTTCTGCTAGAAGGAGGATTCATACATGAACTCCTTCAGATGGGTGAAGGGGTTACGGTACCATTGTATTTCCTATACAATGGCATTTCTAAAGGTGGCAAGTGAAACACAGGCAGACTTGAAAGATTGATCTCAGGCGCGGGCTTAACTCCCATCATTTTCTGAAAATTGCTGAACTGCTCATCCATACGTTCCATCTTCACGAGCAGGGCTTGAGTTGTCGGGTCAACTGGATAGGAGGTGGTGGTGGTACATGATACACCTGTTGCCTGGAATATACGGGGCAAGGTGGACAATAAGGTTGTGGTCCGACAGTGCTTCCACCATGCCCGAGGGCATTTTGGTAGGTTGGCGTTAGCGGTCTAGCCGGTTGCCATGAAGAGGACAATTGTGGCCCAGCCGGCCAAGAAGTTGAAACATGAAGGCCTTCCATGGCCTGATGAATAGAGGAAGTTTGCTGGGGAACAGGTTGAGAAATAATAGGGGGGATTATGGAATTCGGTTCAGCATAATGTAAGGGCATCTTTCCTTTCAGGATGGATTGGATCGCCTCGAGCTGTTGATGATTCAGATAGGAGGCTAAAACCCCCAAGGCGGTAACTAGATCAGAGGGATTAGTGGATGAGGGCTCATTTAGGTCAATGGCTCCCTCGAAGACAGGATTGGACATTGCATGCACATGTGGAGGAAGATCAACGCCAGAATTGTATTGATCATGAATGACAGGAGGAGGGATATGGGGGTTTCCCTCATTCTTAGATAAGTAGGAATGGGGATCACCGGGGGCATTAGCATCTCCCCCGTTCTCATAATGATAATCATATCCAGGAGGAGCATTAACATCTCCTTCGTAGTTAACCAGAGCGTCTGAAGCCATGCTCAAATCTTTACCTGATCGAAGCAACATGGTATTAGATTTTTCAACAAAGATTTGCAGGCAAGTTGTGCAGAGATTATACAAACAAGGGATATTTAACGTTTGTTTTAGGACTCCTTGTTGGATTATTTAGATTCTGTTAACCACAAATTCACTCAACAGGTAGGATCCTAATTTCAATTTAGTTTCCACCGTTATATTCTAAGGCTCTTTCTCATAACGACATGAAAATCTAACCAGGACTTTAATTGGTACAACCAGCCCGATGAACAAGGAGGAATACCTTGATTTTGGGGACTTACAGAGGTCTTTAACACTAACCACTCTAGTCTGATCGAGGGACCGACCCAATCAGAGAGAGGTGAAGATGTCAAGAAATGTGTTCCTATGAGAAGAGGGGGGGTTAGTCCCAGTGCGTATGACCTATAGCCGAGATGGCCTCTAATGCTTAATACATAATGGATAGATAGCAGTCAAATCAAAGATCTAAGGACTGATGAACAAAATAAAAATTCTGATTGAATGGCATCGCTGTAACCCGACGCTATTCGCAACAGAGTTTTATTTTATTCGCAGAACCTCAGGCAGCAAACAGTAGGAATATCAGTTTAAATGGCGTCGGGGAATGGCGATGCAGTTAGAAAGCGCGTCACTGTTCCTAGATGCTATTTAAGGCACAAAATTAGCAAATAAGAAGGAATTTTTGGATCAATTCCCTCTCAACTTATCAGGATAAAGCAGTAAATGATCAGCTCATGCGAATTTTAATTTTTAACAAGATGATTTATCATTCAAACAAAAGAAAACTCAATCAATCACACACATTCATATCACAATCACAATACTTTCAAACAATTCACAGGGAGGGCAAAATCTTGCCGCAAAGGGGTGTGCACGTAGTGCACGTGGGAATAACAATTAAACTAAAAACTCACCGATCGGTGAGAACGTGCCCGAGGGACACAGGTGGTGCACCGTGGGTGCCTGATTGATAAAAGCAAGAACAAAAGAGTTTAAAAGACGGCGAGACCAGTCCTACCGTGATCGCCAAAAAGCTATGAGTGCTCAAACTGTAATGTGTGCAATCATGAAAATTTTATGTTGATTAAATGACAAATAAACCTATTAAAAACTAAGTATGATCGCCAGAAAGCTTTTGACTAAAAAGCTTCAAAAGATAAAAAGATGATCGCTTACCTGTTTTGAAGTTGGGAGATTGTTGAATTCTTGATTCCTTCTCCTCAGCCGGCTGAAGAAAAAGAGCCCTTCTTGTAACGACCCGCCACCCTATAATCGGGGATCCGATTACTAAATGGGTACCGAATCATTAATTTGGGACCAAACCAGGATCTAGTAAGTCTGGGAAATAAATAATAAACTAAGCTAAACATTCACATCGCATTGACTTGAAATAAAGGTGCAGGAATTAAAATTATTACAATGCGACTCGATACAGCAAATAATTACATTCTCCAACAGAAGGAAATAATTAAACATACAGGCCAAAGATAAATAACAACTACATCGGGGCATACCCCGGAACAACCGCTGAAGGCACACCACACCCGGCCGCATACGCCGCTCTAAGTCTGCTGGGAGTCCTCACCTGAAAACCGTAGGGGTGAGTCTCAAGACAAGACTCAGTAGGGATCCTTCGATCCCCACTGCCCACGCACACACCCACAAGTGTAAAGTACAGCTAACAGTAAAGTAACAAGTGTAGTGGCAGGTACGATATCTAATTCTCTACGTGAGAACACAAGCAGTCGAAATATAATAATCATGCACATTCTAAGCCAACCGTTAGAAAACCCACAACTGCCGTCTCGATAGAACTCGCCGACCGTACAAACAACGGTGAGAAAAACCTCGACCCGCTGAGACCAAGGAGCAGCCCCTCGGATAGCACGCTCGCTACTCCGGCCCAACTGGCTCAGGTGACTACCCGTTCCCTCAGCATGAGTGACTCTCCGAATGTACCACTCCGACACCAGTACTAGCTGACCCCGGGGTTCACCAGGTGACCCTCTCTCGCTAGGCGTCACCCCGCCCACGCCCCCACCGGCGCTGTGCTCACGCCCCCACCAGCACAGGGTGATAAAGTGCTACAATGTCACTCTAGGTCCACAGTAACTGAAAACCCAACACAGTGCGATCCGGTCACGTGAAAAACCTGCGATCGCATAACACACATAGAACCATCCGATCACGAGGAATCCATCTCTATCGGGTGCACTAAAACATGTGCTAACCAACTATCTAGCAGTAAGAATACGTTTTACTGGCATGAATTAGTGAGATTCTGTCTTGAATCGCGTCGACCAAGGTCGACGCCATTCAAGCTCCAAGTACAGGTTCACATAAATCAATTTCCAGAATCTGGCCTTAAAAGGCGTCGACACCCGTGGTCGCCTTTTAAAAGGCGTCGACATCCCCAGACGCCATTCAACACAGAAACCCGGAATTCCAAGACCTTTACTCAGGGGATTTTCTGCCTTAAAAGGCGTGGTGGGTGCCTGACGCCATTCAAAAATGCGTCGTTCACCCATGACGTCTTTTAAGCTCTGAATTCCCGACCTGGCAGACTGTCTGTCAGGCGATTCCTGTCTAAAAGGCGTCGTGATGGCCCGACGCCCTTCAAAAAGGCGTCGTCCATGCACGACGTCTTTCAAGCCCAGGAACCAGGATCGCCCTAAGCCCGAGGGCTCCCTTTCCAACCCCAAACAAACCCAAAACGGAGGGAAGGAGAGAAATAATACTATCCATAAGCAATACATTCGTGGAAATCCCCCTTATCATCAAATGAACTCCTAAACATGCTCATTCTAACCCCCAAATCAAAGATCTACCACATGCATAAACGAGGAAAAACATGATTTTAAGCACGATATTATGGGGAACGTCACCCTACCGGACACTCGAACGCCTCCGAGCTTCAAGCCGTCCGCCTGTCTCGCCCCACGCCGCCGCCGGTACCGCCGAGGTCGTCCTAGCCCTACCGTGACGTCGGCCGCCGTCCGGAGAGTAGAACGCCGCAGTGGAAGTGGAGGTGGTAGGGGTAGGAGCCAGGTAGAGGATGGAGTGGAGGGAGAGGCGAAATGGTGTGAGGAAAAGAGGGAGGAGGAGGGGGTCGCCGCCGGTCGCCGGAGGAGAAGGAGAGAAGGAGAGTAGGAGAAAATGAGGAAAAGAAGGAGGGCTCGCGGGGTTAGCCAGAAACTGGCTAAAACGCGTCGACATGCACGGACGCCTATCAGGTGACATGACGGCCGCTCTGACAAGATTCTGAAACGCGTCGTCCTACACATACGCCATTCAAACAACTTGTCAGGGCCGTACTCTGACACACCCAGAGTCGCAGTCTGAAAGGCGTCGACCCACACGGACGCTGTTCAGACGACCTGACAGGGCCGGACTCTCGCGGCCTAAGGTCAGCCCACGTGGCACCCACGTGGCAGATACTGAAACGCGTCTGCCACGGTGGACGCCGTTTAAAATGCGTCTCGAGGTCCTGACGCGATTCGACTCAGAACCCCCGCCCCTCACAAGGGCTAGAACTACAGGGCCTGACCCGAAAACCGGATCCGTAAGTCTCGATCCTTACATTCTCCCCCCCTTAAAAGAAATTTCGCCCTCGAAATTGATTGCTAGGAATATCAAGGTCACAACGGGGATACAAGTTCACGGGAATACTTACGAAAAGAGGTAAGGAAATTGCTCCCGCATCTCATCCTCTCGCTCCCAGGTCGCCTCACCTCCGGAGCGGTACTGCCAAATCACCTTGACCAACGGTACGACCTTGTTCCGCAAGACCTGATCTCTGCGATCCTCAATACGAACCGGATACTCTGGGAATGACAAATCCTCAGCGACCTCCAACTCTGAAAAATCCAACACATGGGACGGATCCTGAACGTACTTCCTCAGCAAGGACACATGGAACACATCGTGCACTCCTGCAAGACTGGGCGGCAAGGCCAGCTGATACGCGGTTTCCCCAATTCGAGCAAGAATGGGAAAAGGTCCAATATATCGCGGACTCAGCTTGCCTCGCTTTCCGAATCTCATCACACCCTTGGAGGGTGAGACTCGGAGAAATACGTGGTCCCCAACCTCAAATTCAAGTGGTCTCCGTCGGATGTCAGCATAACTCTTCTGTCTATTCTGAGCTGCGGTCAACCTCTGCCGAACCGTCCTGGCAATCTCAGCACACTGCTGCACTAACTCAGGTCCTGCTATCTGCCTCTCACCGATCTCGGACCAACACACCAGAGATCGACACGGCCGCCCATACAAAGCCTCATAAGGCGCCATGCCGATGCTAGAATGATAGCTGTTGTTGTAGGCAAACTCCACGGTGGACAAGTGTTGTTCCCACGAACCTCCCCAGTCTAGGCAACACGCCCTGAGCATATCCTCCAAGGTCTGAATAGTCCTCTCCGACTGCCCGTCAGTCTCTGGATGGTAGGCCGAGCTGAAAGCCAACTGAGTTCCCAACGCCTGCTGAAAGCTCTTCCAGAATCTGGAAGTAAACCTCGGATCTCGATCTGATACAATGGACAAGGGTACCCCGTGCAGAGAGATAATCCGGTCCACAAATAACTTAGCCAGCTTGCCGACCGACCAGTCCTTCCTAATGGCTAGGAAGTGTGCCGACTTGGTCAGCCGATCAACGATGACCCAGATAGCGTCTCTCCTGCTAGGGGATGCAGGCAATCCCATCACAAAGTCCATCGTCACATGCTCCCATTTCCACTCAGGAATCGACAAGGGTTGCAGCAACCCTCCTGGTCTCTGATGCTCGGCTTTAACCTGCTGGCATGTCATACATCTAGCCACATACTCAGCCACATCTCTTTTCATACCGGGCCACAAGAAGTGCCTCCTCAAACAGTGATACATCTTTGTTGTCCCGGGATGCACTGCATACCTCGAATGGTGCGCCTCATCGAGAACACATCTGCGCACGTCTTCCTCAGTCGGGACATAGAGTCTGCCTCTGAATCTGACGGTACCATCATCCCACAACTCAACCTCAGACCTCTGGAGAATATGTGGTAACTCAACATCTGCTCTCTGAGCCTCAATCACAGCATGGTACACAGCCGGTCTCACAGTCAGGCTGACAAGCACTGCTCTATCCTCTTCACGTGGAATCCTAAAGGAGGATTCCACCACCTGCTCGAACAATTTCCACTCCCGAATCATGAGGTATGATATGACCGTCTTCCGACTCAAAGCGTCTGCCACTACATTCGCCTTGCCCGGATGATAAGAAAGGTCAAAGTCATAATCCTTAACGAACTCCATCCACCTCCGCTGCCTCAGATTCAGGTCTCTCTGAGTGAACACATATTTCAAGCTCTTGTGATCTGTAAAAACTTGAAATTTTTCTCCGTATAAGTAATGCCTGCAGATCTTCAGTGCAAACACCACAGCTGCAAGCTCCAAATCATGAGTAGGATAGTTCTCTTCATGCCTCTTCAGCTGCCGAGAAGCATAAGCAACTACCCTGCCATGCTGCATAAGGACTGCTCCCAAACCTCGACGGGACGCATCTGAGTAAAGCACAAATCCACCTGACCCAGATGGAAGCACCAGCACTGGGGCTGACGTGAGACGAGTTTTTAGCTCAATAAAACTCTACTCACAATCCTCAGTCCACACAAAACGAACTCCCTTTCGAGTCAACCTCGACAAGGGGGCCGCTATCGAAGAAAATCCCTGAACAAATCTCCTGTAATATCCGGCAAGCCCCAGAAAGCTCATGATCTCAGTCACTGAAGTCGGCCTGCTCCAGTCCATCACTGCCTCTATCTTAGCTGGATCCACTGCGATGCCTTCACCAGAAATAACGTGCCCAAGGAAGTGCACCTCGTTCAGCCAAAATTCACATTTGCTGAACTTGGCATAAAGTTGGTGCTCTCTCAGAACCTGCAACACTGCCCGAAGATGAGCAGCGTGCTCTTCCTCAGAAGAAGAATAGATCAGAATGTCATCAACAAACACAACCACAAACTGGTCCAGGTAGGTCCTGAAGACTCGGTTCATCAGATCCATAAAGGCCGCCGGAGCATTGGTTAAGCCGAAGGGCATAACCAAAAACTCATAATACCCATACCGAGTCCTGAAAGCCATCTTACTAACATCCACATCCCTGATTCTCATCTGATAATACCCAGATCTCAGATCGATCTTGGAAAACACCCTCGTTGTCTGCAACTGATCCATCAAATCGTCGATCCTAGGAAGCGGGTACTTATTCTTTATTGTTACTTGGTTCAGCTGCCTATAATCGATGCACAATCTCAAGGAACCATCCTTCTTCCTGACAAACAGAACTGGAGCACCCCACGGAGATGTACTGGGACGAATGAAACCCTTATCCAGCAACTCCTGCAATTGCGCCTTCAACTCAGCGAGTTCGGCTGGCGCCATCCGATACGGGGCCTTAGACGAGGGCGCCGTACCTGGTCCAAGCTCGATGGTAAATTCAACCTCTCGCTGAGGAGGAAGGCCAGGCAGCTCCTCAGGAAAAACATCTACGAAATCACAAACAACAGGTACCTCCCAAGGACTGGGACTAGCACGGACATCAGAAACAACGACAGAGGCTAAGAAAGCCTCGCAGCCACCAGCAAGCAACCTCCGTGCCTTAAAGGCAGAAATGAGAATACCTCGAGGAGAAAGCCTAATACCTTGGAAGAAGAAGGTCGGGATGTCCGGAATAGAGAAGCGCACCCTCTTCCTGTGGCAGTTCACCTCCGCATAAAAGGCTTCCAACCAATCCATACCCAGGATGATATCGAAATCACGAATAGCAAGTACGACCAACTGGGCAGGTAGTACATGACCCTCAATGGTCAAGGGAACATCCCTCAAACAATTATAAGATATCATGAAGTCTCCAGAAGGAACCTCAACCATCAGACCATCAGACAACTCATCAACGGGTGCAGAAAGAATATCTAGGAACTGCTCGGAAATAAAGGAATGCGAAGCACCCGAATCGATCAACACATGCGCAGAGTTCCCAAGGACAGAGAGTGTACCTTCCACCAAGTTGGATGCGCGAGCCTCCCTCCTGGTGATAGCTAAAACTCTCCCCTGAGTCCTCGGCTTCTTCTGATCGCCATGACCCTGCCCCTGACTATGCCCCTGCGGGCACTGCCTTGCCAGATGGCCCTGTTGGCCGCAAGTAAAACACCGCCTGGGAAGAGTGGGACACTGAGTCCCGCCATGAGCACCACCACATTGCTGACAAACAGCCGGAAGCCTCTGAGCTGGCTCCTGCTGTGCACTGGACACTGTCTGACTCTGCTGCCCCTGTCTAGGCCTGCTGCTGCCGCTGCTGCCACTACTGTTGCCACCACCCCTGAAGAATCTCCTGAATCGGGAGCCGAGAGAAGACGATCCCGATCCGACAGAAGGAGCCGGTGCCGCTGCCTTACCCCTGCCTCGCGCTGGCCCCTGAACAGTCTGCCCTCTCTCTCGGGCCGACTGGATCTGTTGAGCCTCTACAGCTGCTGCACGCCTAACAGCTGACGCCAAGTCTGTACAACAATGGGACGCCACGAAGTTCCTCAAACTGAGCCTAAGCCCATCCACAAACCTCTCCGTGCGATGCACCTCGTCCCCAGATATGAAAGGCACGAACCGTCCCAGCGAAACAAACTTCGCCTCGTACTCAAGTACCGTCATACTCCCCTGCGTCAGATCCATAAACTCCCTCTCCTTAGCTCGCTGGACATGTCTAGGGAAATATTGTGCATTGAACTCCTTGACAAAGGTCTCCCAAGAAATTTCCCTAAGACTCCTGTCCCCATAAGACAAACTCTTCAGTGTGGTCCACCAGTCATAGGCGCTATCCTTCAGCATGAAGGTAGCCAGTGGGGTCCTCTCTACTGCTGCACAGTCCATAGTATCAAAAGTCTTCTCAATCTCTCTAAGCCAATGAATGGCCTCGTCAGGGTCGGGACGACCGGTGAAGTGAGGTGGCCTCAGCTTCAAGAACCTCTCAAGTGTAGCTGTGGTCCCTCCCCGAGTACTAGAACCCTCGCTAGGATCTTGAGTCTGATATCGAGCCATAGTATCCATCATGGCCTCCATAAACTGCTCAACACTCGGCCTCCCTGCCTCGGACCCACTAGGGGCATCTCCCCGCTCTCGAATAACTGGCATCCTCTTCCTGGGAGCCATCTACTCGCCTACAATTACAAAATCAAAAGTTCTAATTAGAGTCCTAAAACCTATGCTATCGCCGTGCCTGTACGGGATAATGTATTTATTTGCCGAATTACAACATTTAACCTAGTCATTTATTTATTTGCCAGACCGTATGCTCTGATACCAACTGTAACGACCCGCCACCCTATAATCGGGGATCCGATTACTAAATGGGTACCGAATCATTAATTTGGGACCAAACCAGGATCTAGTAAGTCTGGGAAATAAATAATAAACTAAGCTAAACATTCACATCGCATTGACTTGAAATAAAGGTGCAGGAATTAAAATTATTACAATGCGACTCGATACAGCAAATAATTACATTCTCCAACAGAAGGAAATAATTAAACATACAGGCCAAAGATAAATAACAACTACATCGGGGCATACCCCGGAACAACCGCTGAAGGCACACCACACCCGGCCGCATACGCCGCTCTAAGTCTGCTGGGAGTCCTCACCTGAAAACCGCAGGGGTGAGTCTCAAGACAAGACTCAGTAGGGATCCTTCGATCCCCACTGCCCACGCACACACCCACAAGTGTAAAGTACAGCTAACAGTAAAGTAACAAGTGTAGTGGCAGGTACGATATCTAATTCTCTACGTGAGAACACAAGCAGTCGAAATATAATAATCATGCACATTCTAAGCCAACCGTTAGAAAACCCACAACTGCCGTCTCGATAGAACTCGCTGACCGTACAAACAACGGTGAGAAAAACCTCGACCCGCTGAGACCAAGGAGCAGCCCCTCGGATAGCACGCTTGCTACTCCGGCCCAACTGGCTCAGGTGACTACCCCTTCCCTCAGCATGAGTGACTCTCCGAATGTACCACTCCGACACCGGTACTAGCAGACCCCGGGGTTCACCAGGTGACCCTCTCTCGCTAGGCGTCACCCCGCCCACGCCCCCACCGGCGCTGTGCTCACGCCCCCACCAGCACAGGGTGATAAAGTGCTACAATGTCACTCTAGGTCCACAGTAACTGAAAACCCAACACAGTGCGATCCGGTCACGTGAAAAACCCGCGATCGCATAACACACATAGAGCCATCCGATCACGAGGAATCCATCTCTATCGGGTGCACTAAAACATGTGCTAACCAACTATCTAGCAGTATGAATACGTTTTTCTGGCATGAATTAGTGAGATTCTGTCTTGAATCGCGTCGACCAAGGTCGACGCCATTCAAGCTCCAAGTACAGGTTCACATAAATCAATTTCCAGAATCTGGCCTTAAAAGGCGTCGACACCCGTGGTCGCCTTTTAAAAGGCGTCGACATCCCCAGACGCCATTCAACACAGAAACCCGGAATTCCAAGACCTTTACTCAGGGGATTTTCTGCCTTAAAAGGCGTCGTGGGTGCCTGACGCCATTCAAAAATGCGTCGTTCACCCATGACGTCTTTTAAGCTCTGAATTCTCGACCTGGCAGACTGTCTGTCAGGCGATTCCTGTCTAAAAGGCGTCGTGATGGCCCGACGCCCTTCAAAAAGGCGTCGTCCATGCACGACGTCTTTCAAGCCCAGGAACCAGGATCGCCCTAAGCCCGAGGGCTCCCTTTCCAACCCCAAACAAACCCAAAACGGAGGGAAGGAGAGAAATAATACTATCCATAAGCAATACATTCGTGGAAATCCCCCTTATCATCAAATGAACTCCTAAAGATGCTCATTCTAACCCCCAAATCAAAGATCTACCACATGCATAAACGAGGAAAAACATGATTTTAAGCACGATATTATGGGGAACGTCACCCTACCGGACACTCGAACGCCTCCGAGCTTCAAGCCGTCCGCCTGTCTCGCCCCACGCCGCCGCCGGTACCGCCGAGGTCGTCCTAGCCCCACCGTGACGTCGGCCGCCGTCCGGAGAGTAGAACGCCGCAGTGGAAGTGGAGGTGGTAGGGGTAGGAGCCAGGTAGAGGATGGAGTGGAGGGAGAGGCGAAATGGTGTGAGGAAAAGAGGGAGGAGGAGGGGGTCGCCGCCGGTCGCCGGAGGAGAAGGAGAGAAGGAGAGTAGGAGAAAATGAGGAAAAGAAGGAGGGCTCGCGGGGTTAGCCAGAAACTGGCTAAAACGCGTCGACATGCACGGACGCCTATCAGGTGACATGACGGCCGCTCTGACAAGATTCTGAAACGCGTCGTCCTACACAGACGCCATTCAAACAACTTGTCAGGGCCGTACTCTGACACACCCAGAGTCGCAGTCTGAAAGGCGTCGACCCACACGGACGCCGTTCAGACGACCTGATAGGGCCGGACTCTCGCGGCCCAAGGTCAGCCCACGTGGCACCCACGTGGCAGATCCTAAAACGCGTCTGCCACGGTGGACGCCGTTTAAAACGCGTCTCGAGGTCCTGACGCGATTCTACTCAGAACCCCCGCCCCTCACAAGGGCTAGAACTACAGGGCCTGACCCGAAAACCGGATCCGTAAGTCTCGATCCTTACACTTCTAGTGCTTTTGTTCTTGCTTGGATTTGGTGATTTTGGGCATCTT
This sequence comes from Zantedeschia hybrid cultivar, assembly GCA_030544215.1. Lineage (NCBI taxonomy): Eukaryota > Viridiplantae > Streptophyta > Magnoliopsida > Alismatales > Araceae > Zantedeschia > Zantedeschia hybrid cultivar. Next base: position 53,738,895 of record JARZZO010000009.1, read on the forward strand.
CCTTTTTGCTCCAATTTTTCTTTGGATGATGATCTCCACTTGTTCTTCTTGATGATTGTATCTTACAAATAAATAAAGAAAGAGAAATGAAACTAATAAGAACTAATGGAGTGTAGAATCTATTCTAATAAGAACTTTAATCATGCAACTAAACATAATCATTTACTTGTTTTGTAGTCTTTTAAACCCCTTTAGCATATGGGTTAGAAATTATGAATGTTGTGAGTGTGTGAATAGTATGAAGTGATGATTATGAAATTATAATACTAATGATGATGAAAATAAGAGAAAGAAAGAATGAAGTTGAATGGCCCCTAGAGCCTTGGTCTTGAATGGACGAAGAAGATGAAGAAAGGACGAAGCTCTTCTTTCAAGACTCCTGGAAGTAATCGTGCGGCCCTTCGATCCTTCTTCAGGGTTTGGACGTCGTCTTTCTCTTGAATTCTTTACCTTTCCTTCTTCAAAGCTTGTGTATTTATAGACTTAAGTTCAAGACTCTCACGTGCATCTGTGGTCACTTATGGATTAACGTGAAAGAATTTGGAGCCAATTCAACCAAGAAATAGATAAACACATGCAAATTCATCATTATCTGTAATTAACTAAAACGTGTCGCCCCAGGGAGACGTCTTTTAGCTTAACTAAGATAAAGATAAACTTGAGAAGAAGAAACAGAAGCACTTTAGGAAACCTAAATGGCGTCGTGTTGTGTAGACATCTTTTAGTCAATTAACAAATTAATTAAAAATCAAATTAAAAATAAAAATAGGATTAAAACCCTAAATGGCATCTTCAGAAGTCGACGTCTTTTAGGATAATTTTCATATTCGATTGAAAATCTGAGTTAAAATTAATTCCATTAATAAACTTCAATGGTGTCTGTCCTGCCCGACATTATTTATACAATAAAATAATAAAAATTAACTAATGCTTAAATATCAGATCATTTTGGGGCAGTGTTATATGATATGAATTTTTTCTCAAAATGATGTCAAAATTAGCGTGTCTACACCTCTGTAATGATTTAGGTTACGGATCCAGTTATCAGGTCGGGTTCGGTATCGGACCCTTTGGTTTGGGCCCCTGTGGACCTGAGGCATGGGCTCTTTATCGCGTTAGGCTTGCGAGACGTGATTTTGAACGGCGTCGGCCTAAGGGGATGCCATTTAGGAGCCATGCGGAGGTGCCATGTGGGCGAGCGTTGGGACGCGAGTGTACGGCCCCGGTTTGATCATCTGAAAGGCGTCTTGCATGACCGACGCAATTCAGAGATCTGCCAGTGTACGACTCCGACTCGTCGTCTGAATGGTGTCGTCTGGGAACGACGCGATTTAGCTTGTTTTAGTTTGACGTCCGAGACTTCCCTCCTTTCTTTCATTTCTCTCCTTCTCACTCTCTCTCTTCCCTCTCCGAACAACTCAGTTTCCCCTTCTTCTTGTCCTTCCTTTCCTCCTCTTCCTCCACTCCATCAACCTCCAACCCCTCTCCGCTATCACCACCATCTCCTCTGTAGCACACTGCTCTCCGGACCGCGGCCGACGTCCCGGTGGAGTGACGGCGTCCACAGTGGTACTAGCGGTGGATTGCGGTGCAGCGGCGGCGACTTGGAGCTAGGAGGAGTTCAAGTAACCGGTAGAGTAATGATCCTCGTTGTATTTTGTTTAAAACCATGATTTTTTCGCTTTGAAGCATGCGATGCGTATGGAGAATTTTGGGTAGAAAGCATGTTTTAAGGGGATTTTTAATAAAAATAAGCATTTTTATGAAATGGGGTTTAGTGTGTTTCAATCGGTTATTTGATTCCTCCCCGTATCTTCTTGCATTTTCGTATATTTTGGGGGAGAGAGGGACCCCCCGGTTTTTGCTCGGTGGAGATCGGAGAAGCTCGATTTCTGACGTTGAATGGCATCGAGACCAGGTGACGCCATTTACAATGGCGTCAAGATCAGGTGATGCGATTCAACAACCCAGTCTCTCAGTTCCCGAGGCCAGCGTGGGATAAAGAGCTGAACGACGTCGGCCATGGGGGATGCCATTTAGGCCAATATCCCCTGGGTCCAAGTGTTGTAAAACACAGAATCTATTTAGAGGTCTTGAATGACGTCGGCCACAGGCGATGCCATTCAAGACAGAACCTCATTAATTTATGCAATTAACATGTGTATACATTATTAGATAATTTGGTTAAATGGATGTTTGAAACCGTACTTCAAGGACGAGGGTTTTCACGTGACCGGATCACACTGTGTTATATTTCGTGCGATCGTGGACCTAGAGTGACAAATGGTAACGCTTGACACCCTGTGTCGGTGTGGGAGTGACACAGTGCTGGTGTGGGAGTGGTGGGGTGATGCCTAGTGAGAGAGGGTCACCTAGTGTACCTCAGGGTATAACTAGTACCGGTGTAGGAGTGGTACACTGCAGAGTGTCACTCGTGGTCGGGAGGAGGTAGAACCATCTAGAGCTAGACAGGCCGGAGTAGCCAGTGTGCTATCCGAGGGGTTGCTGCTCCGTCCTCGCGGGTCAGTGTTTTTCCGCGTTCGGCTGCGTGGTTTGTGTGTTTCTCAGGAATGCTGGTTGTGAACTCCGGTGTTGAGTCGAGTGGTTTTAGAGTTATGCCTATAGCATCTTCGAATGCATGTGTTTCATATTGGAATTTGGGAACTGTGTTTAGTACTTTACTTATTTAATTGCCTATTCATGTTGTTGCACTTGCGGGTGGTAGGGATCGGAGGATCCCTACTGAGTCCATTTTGATGAGACTTATCCATGCGGTTTTCAGGTGAGGGTTTAGGCAGGCATAGCGTGGTGGGTTCGTCTCGGGTTGCACGCTAGCAGCCACTCTTCCGGGATATGCCCCTGATGAAGTTGTTATTTTCCTTTTCAGGCATATACGTTTAATTATTTCTTTTCAATTGGAATATGTAATTATTTGCTGAGTCGAGTCGAATTATAATAATTTTTAATTCCTGCATTCCTTTACAATTCGATGTGACGGGGAATGTTTAGTTTAGTTTATCATTTATTTTTCAGACTTATCGAGATCCTAGTTTGACTCCAAATTTTAATGATTCGGTATCCATTTAGTAATCGGATTCCCGATTATAGGGTGGCGAGTCATTGCATCCTCAGTCTGAGGTGCACTAGATGGTTTGTAGGTTGGTGAGATTGTGAAGATTTAGAAGTGGTAAGTTCCTCAGTAGGTTCAGAAAGTGGATGAATGGATGAGAGTGTAGGAACATTATCCAAAATATTTACACTTTCAGACAAATAAACTGTGGAGTGTTGAATCTGGAAGGAAAGGTGCTGGCTGAGGAGAGGATAGTTCTTTATCCACTGGCTCAATATATGGAGTTACATAAGAATGATGAGTAGGTGTAGGAACTCTGGGAGGAGTAGGTCCTATAGAGTGAGTAGGCTCTTTAGGTGGAGAAAGTGCCCTAGGAGAGGAAGGATAAGATAAGGTGGCAGGAGGAGTAGCTCTAGTTCTTCTTCTTCTTATAGGAATGACCTTCCTTCTCATCTATCCTACTCTTAACTCAGACACAGATCTGATCACATCCCCTAGCAAGCTCTTCATCTTAAGCATTCTAGTCTTCAGTTCATCAAGATCAGTCTACTACTGATCCAATCTCTTCATTACTGCAATAAACTGGCCCTACTTCTCTTCTCTATCCTCTCTTCTCTTTCTGACTTACTCTTTCTAAGGGATAGATGAAGGAGGAGGAGAGGGTATAGATTCTACTTTAGGATGCAGAAATCATGTATCTCTCAAAAACTCATCAATATGTGCAGTTGCCTTAGCAACTCTCCTCTATTCTTTTCCAAAATCATGAGCCTGCCCCTCAATAGAAGGCTTCCCCTCAACACAAGCAAGTTGAGGAATTGATTCTTTAGTGAAGATTTCTACAAGCTGATCCTGCATCTCTACTTCTGGTTGTGGCTGATCAACAACCTCTGTAACATTTTATATTGCTGGTTTAGTTTCTGTTGTTGATGGTTCTACTGCTGCTGCTACTGCTTCAAATGTTTCTGCTACTATTGCTGGTGATTCTGGTGCTTGTGCTGCTACTGGTGATGTTGGTGCCTAACCCAATAAGATTTTCCATCAAAGAAAGAGAATTGACTTCTCTTCAAACTTCTCGAGGTGAAGGGCAAATGTGACAACTCCTCTTCATCTTTGAAGTCCACTCCAAAGTGTCGAAATATGACTGTAAGACAATGACCATTGGAAAGCCACACATTATTTGATTTTTGGGGCTTCTTTAGCTCCTTAATGTTGTTTGGCATGCTCTAAATGATGTAGGCAGAAAAATTTACATCTTCTCTCTTCAGCATCCAACATAGAAAGTCAAAGTCCTCCTATGTGACCATTGAAAAAGTATCTTTTCTACTGATCAAAAGGTATGCGGTGATCAGATGCAATATCCTCTTTTCTGCCTACAGTTGGGTGACATCCACACAGGCTTTCTTCAACATATATCTAGGCCCAACAATAGCTCTGACCTTTGTCACACTATCTTCACTGGCATCTGGTCCTAGGCCTGTAGGTTCACAACCCAACAGTTGTTCCAACATGCTTATGGTTACTTCAATCCACTTGCCTTTGACATTGCTGATGATGGAGGTATTGGTCTTCTCCACAACGTTTATATAGAAGGCCTTCACCAGGTCCTTGTAGACTGGCTTACTGGTCTCACAAATCTACTTCCACTTTAACTCATCCAACAATTTTTCTACCTTCTCAAGCCCCTTCTTGTCCAAGTCTGCGAAATCTACTTTCTTTCAGCTGCAGAAGTCGACCTTCGCTTCCATGAACCTCTGGTATTTTGCCATTGATATGAAGTGAATACAGAGGCAGCTGGAGCAGCGGGTTCAACTCAAGCAGCCGAAACTTGAGATGCAGATGCATATGCGGCCATATGAAGAACTCTAGGGTTTAGGAGTTGCACGGAATGAGAAAAAAATTATTCAATCAATTGAATAAGCTGAGGGGAAAGATAGAGGAGGTTAAGATGAGTGAAAAAGATTCTATGTTTTGAGAGAAATCGAGCTGGAAAGCAGAGAATCTAAAAAATCTTTCCTCTGCGTAGGAACTTTGGAAGTAGGAAGGTTCAAGAGTGAGGAAGAAGAAAATTGTAGCTTTTGGAAGGAGGAAAGACAAATGAACAAATCCTCCCTTTATATAGGCACTCGATCAAAAGATAGTTTATAAATTAAAAAAAAAAAAGAAATCGATTATCTTTGAGGGCAAAATTGATTCACAGTGTAACCATAGTCGAAGTGAGGGGTAATTGATCTGAAGGAGAATCGATTACAAAACAAACTATAATTAAATAGAACTAGCATCTATAATCGATAAAAGAGAGTTGAATTGATTGGGTGGGTGAATCAATTAATGAATAGTATCGATAAAAGGCAGGACATCAATTAACATAATGAATTGATTAACAAAGAATACAGGTAATCGATTATCTAAGAAAATCTATTAAGGTGGAATATCGATTAACAAAATGAATCAATTTATGAATACAACTAGATAATCGATTAACATCAAGACGATTAAGCATAGATTTTAAAATAAAGAGTTAATCGATTAAGGATTTAAGTTAAATCAATTAAGAGTCCTTAAATAGAGTGGTGATTAAGGTAGCAATTAAGTCAACAAATGAGTCAATTAACAAGGAAATTTTAATTTAATAGAGAGAAGTGATCAATCTACTCACACCTTTTGGGAGTCTATCCATATTTTTTATTATTTAAACTAATTAATATCCTCACAAATTGCACATGCCCAACTCTCTTCTGATAGAGGTAAATCTATCGTTAGGAAGGGATTTTGTGAAGATATTAGCTAGTTGATGTAAAGTATCAACAAAATTCATATTAATACTATTATTAACTATATGGTCTCTAATAAAATGATGTCTAACCTCAACGTGCTTGGTCCTGGAATACTTAGTTGGATTCATTGTCAAGTTGATAGCACTGGTGTTATCACACATCATTGGAACTCCATCCAGCTTCAATTTAAGGTTGGTGGGGACACTTCCCACCCTTCACTCTGGTTGGGGTCCGACATCACATTTTAAGCTTGAGAGCTCCTTATATGTGTACTTTCCTTTATCTATTTTCTTATTGGGCTATATTGTCCTCTTTCCTTGAGTCAGGGCATGCTAGCCCATTATTCCTGGGTTAAGTGGGTCATTTAGGGCCTAAGGTTGGTCCTTTGTTCTTTTTTGAAAGTTATGTATTTATGTGTAAAAATGTGGCTTCCTCTATAAATAGAGGCCCACCTCTCATTTGTGCCCATGATGTTTAGTGAATGAGAATAGCATTTGCCTTTCTTGTGTGGGTGTTAGAAAATCTAGTGGTCTTGGTGCAAATCCAATAAGGATGTGAAGCCCTTGGGTGTGAAGCCCATCCTATTTCCCTCTCTCTCCCATTTTCTCTCTCCTGTGAATCTATCCCTCCTAGCCATCTAAGTCTCCACCTCATCATCCACAGCAGACCCACATCAGCCCCAAATTGCCACCTCATTGTAGGCGCCCGGAACGTTCCTCGCCATGGCTGCGGGCTTCGGATCGAGGGTCCCTCCGTTCGTCTTAGCACTGTGGCGATTTAAAGGGGGGTTATAAATTGAGGTGTGATCGCCAGGAGTATTACCTTTCGGTCCCTGTGCTCCGCAGAAGTGTAGGAAGTGATCGCGCATTCTATGGGAGCGGGAAATGCTTGTTCCTCCTTCTCTTCCTCCGGCCGGCCAGAGGAGGAGAGCCCGGCACTCTGCACGCGGAAATGTGGTAAGGATCCTTGGAAAGAAAAGACAAAACAGAAAATAACCCGATTAGAACTATAATATGCAGAATCTATCCATAAAAATATAAAAACTAACTAGAATTGGAGGGAGACGCACCGGATGGGTGTTTGGGAGGGAAGGTGAACATATGTTATGGCCACCCACCTCCCGTTTTTTGTTTGAAATCTCTGGGGGTAAATAGGGATTGCTAAATCAATGTAGATAAGTGCTCGTGTGTGAAAAGTGAAATGATGTGTTGAAGGTAAAAAGAGAGTGAAAGAGGGAGAATGTTACGGCATGGACGGAAATTGGAAATGAAATGAAATGAAAAAGGTGAAAAGTAAAGAGAAGGTTAGGAAGACAAGCCCATTTGGAGTGACGTTCCTCCTGAAACAGCCCTCTGACTCTTTGCCCACTCGACTCCTCAAAGCCGACCCGCTCTGAGAAAGAAACTCCTTCTTAATCCCCTCTCCCCCAACCCCCTTGCTCGAGGGAACTTGAGGAGTTTAAATAGATGAAGGAAAAAATAGGAGAAGATAGGAGTCTAAATCCCCGTAAATCAATCTTCAGCCAATAGGAAGTGGTCAAGGGTCGGAGGTGGTGCGCGTGGCAGTCGCCGGAGGGGGGAGTGATCGGAGTAGTGGGGACGTGGGCGGCGAGTAGAGGAGATCGTGGGGAAGACGAGGTCAAGGTGGTAGTTAGGGGAGTGGACGGCCAGCCATCTTGCCTTCCAATCCCGTGGTGGAAGGCGGCCCGGTTGGCCTTCGAAGGGGGTGGAAGGCAAGGGGTGGCCTTCGAAGGGGGTGGAAGGCAAGGGGTGGCCTTCGAAGGGTGGTGGAAGGCAAGGGGTGGCCTTCGAAGAGGGTGGAATGCGGACTGGCTGGCCTTCCAAAAAAAAGTGGCGAAAAGTGAAAAAGGTGGCCAAAAGGTGGAAGGCAAGGTGGTTGGTCTTCCACGGGTGGTGGAAGGCAGCCTGGTTGGCCTTCCACGAAAAGGTAAAAAGTGAAAAAGGTGGCCAAAAGGTGGAAGGCAAGGTATCTGGCCTTCCAAGGGGGTGGAAGGCGGACTGGCTGGCCTTCCACGAAAATGTGGTGAAAAGTGAAAAAGGTGGCAAAAGGGTGGAAGGCAAGGTGACTGGCCTTCCAAGGGTATAGAAGGCAATGAGTGGCCTTCAAAGGAGGTGGAAGGCGAGGGGTGGCCTTCGAAGGGGGTGGAAGGCGGACTGGCTGGCCTTCCACGAAAAGGTGGCTAGTGTCGGGATTTGGTTAATGGGCCTAGTTGTTAGTGGGCTGAGATGGCTAAAATGAGGGTATTTTGGTGATGAAGGGCTAATGGTGGATGGGACTTATGACCAAAAGGGTGGTTCAAAATCGGTGTTTACAAATGCCCCTCCGGGACACCTGTTTTGCAGTGGAGTGGAGCAGAATGATAAATAGGTGTTCCGGAAATCGAACCAGATTTTGGACCGCCCGGAAATGAATGAGTTATATCCAAGGATGATATGCGAATGCGGCAAATGCATGAAAGCTAGCTATTTGAATTGCAAGAGTGGTTTAAGAAAAGGGACAAAGTTCAGTACTAGAGAATCACAGTCCATGGGACCCTTGGGTGCTGGAACCGCGAGGCCTTGGCGCACCAGGATGCAACGATCTGGCCCAAGGGGATCTCGAGCATGAAAGGTGTAGGAGTGTGACTTGAAGAACTCTCGACACAACGGGCGCGCGGTGGCCTGGCGCATCATCGGATCGCCAAGTGAGAGAATCTTAAGCACACGTATTGAAAAAAGGGAAGAGGTCTTGCAATTCGAAGAGTTAACAAACGAACAATTGTCAGACTACAGATCAACAATGGATTAAGCAGAGTGATAAGTTATGGTCATTGCCCCTTAGGGCGGGAATGGTGGATGATGCTTATGCAATGCATGCTGGTTTAAAAATTAGGAAACAAATTCCTAATGCAAACAGGAGGGATTTATTGGCCAATCGAATAACTTGGAGAATATAGACTCCTCATTGTTTTGTTTAAAGAGGAACTCAGAGTCTATACGCCCGAAGTTATTAGCCTCCTATGTCTTCAATCCTACTTGCTTCAGATTCCCTGCAGCTGCAAGAACGCACATCAGTAAATGTAAATAATCAATGATCCACAATATCTTAATGACAAGCTGCAAGGAAGCGAGGGACAAAGGTCCCCGTCGAGTCGAAGCCAGCGCGGAAGATATGGCCATTCTCAAAGTAGAATGCCAATCCGGCTGCTTTTGGCTTCGACTCGACAGCAAAAGTGTCCACCTTTTGGACATAGAATTCTTATTCCTGTATGCACAAAATGAAGGGGAAGTAGTTAGTAGCATCTGTTTTCGGCCCCTTGCCCAAAATAGAGCAACTACCTTTTCCCTAGCCTTCGCATAGGGTCAAGGGGCCGTGTTATTAACCAGACAAAAGGAAGAATATTGAAACTGATGCAAGAAGTAAATATGCAAATGATAGCGGATATTAACAAGTGGAGTGTGTGATGAAAACATATTTTTGATTCCGCCTGCTTGGTGACTGCCCAAAATTAGGCTAGTTGAATGATGAAAGGGAAATGCACACTCAACTTCCCAGGTATCCTAAGCTCACATCTAGATTGATTTGGGCCTCTAGACTCATCAAACTAACCTTGACCGGCTAAGACTCATACTGATGACAATACCGTCATGCCATTCTTAGGCTCCCAGCTGCTTCCGACCACCAAGTTTGCCCAAAAAGTTTTCGAGGTAAATGATTTGCTCGACCCGGATCTCTTTCCTCACAATCTGGAAGGTATATGATGGAACACCTTGGAACCCTAACGGTCAACCGCGCGACGCTGACCCGGAATCAGACGCCGTCGCACCGATTGGTGACGCGCATGCATTGACCTCAGCCCGAAGTTTTCGAGAGTACACATTGAGATTATGGTTAAGAAATTAGTTCACCAGAAACAACGACGTTACTCTTCACCCATTTTGGACTCCTGTGATCATGTGAGCATGTGACGATTTTTTGAAAAATGAACCATTTTAAAATGATGTTCGGTCTTTAGATAGCTATCTCGTGCTAAACCTTGAGAGGGAAAAAGTGAAGAAATTTTGGAGATAAACCTCACAGGAGGATCGACAAAACCGTTAAAAGGGCGAGCTGTGACAAAACGGACCCCTTTTGACCTCCTAGATGCCCCTATTTTGACTTTTCAGGCCTTTGGTAGATTTCATGGCCAGGCATGATCACGACCAGGCTTTTTTGTATGATTGCTTGAACCCCTTTTCTTTTTCGTATTTCTTTTTGATGCTTTTGACATTTTTCGGGATTATTTGATATTCTGCCTGCGGGGACACTGCCCTCTTCACATGCTCTGGTCCTTTACATTTCATTTTTGGGCCCTTTTTTGAGGGGTTACATCTATCGGGTTTGTGGAGGAACCGCAATTTGTTGAGCTTGACCGTTTAAGGGCGTCAACTGTCTTGATCGGTCGAGAGATGAAGAGCAAAGGTTGCATTTTGACAGTACACTAAAGACTTTGAACTCATTTTAAGAAGGTTCTCTTTTGAAAAGCGTGTAGGTGTGTGCATCTCATGATGAGCATAGGGATCCGTATGAAAGTAAAGTAGACATGTCCAAGGTTCTGGTGGACCAAAGTCTTAGCCAAACCGCAATATCAACCCAACCTATCATGCAACTAGACCTAGACAGGGGGTTACGTGGCAGTCACCAGACAGTTGGATTTTGTGTCTTTTCTGATTTTTTTGTCATTTTCATTAAAGTATGTACATATTTACAAATATTTTTGATGCTTTTTGGATATTCGATTTTTTTAAGATTTTGAAATTTTTGACTTTTTTTGTATTTAAAGAGTATAATTTTTAGATAGACTCCTATCCAAAGAAAAACAATTTTCAAATATTTACACTTATTTGCTAACTCATGAACTAGAAACAAAAGAACTTACTTACCTCTACAACTTGTAGATAAAGAGGAGGCTATCCAATCCCCAAACGATTATGCACAAGACTCTGAGGGTGAGTCAGACATGTTGCGAAGGTGGGTCCTTGAGGCAGAGACCCAATGATGGCAGAATTGCCCCAGTATGTTGGCTCCTCATGGAAGTGAGACTTTTCCTCTTTTTTGGGGTCGTAGTCTCCAAGCATAAAACATTCAGGGGAATGTGCTACAACCGGTGATAGAAACCTGAGAAGGGAAAGTGTGTGAAATAATAAGGGAATGAGAGCGGTGGGTACCTGTTCATCCCTCACTAAGGAGGCTCCTTCTTGTCGAGGGGTTGGTTCATAGAACAGCAGCTGTGTACCGAAATCTTCTGCCTCTTCTCTTTGAGCTTCATTGATCAACTCATCCTTGTAGACACCAATTTTGGACCACCCTTTTGGTCATGAACCCAATCCATCATTAGCCCGTCATCACCAAAATCCCCTCATCTCAGCCATCTCAGCCCACTACCAGCTAGGCCCATTAACCAAATCCCGACTCTAGCCACCTTTTTCGTGGAAGGCCAGCCAGTCCGCCTTCGAAGGCCACCCCCCGCCTTCCACCACCTTCGAAGGCAAGCCACCTTGCCTTCCACCCTTTTGGCCACCCTTTTTCACATTTTCGTGGAAGGCCAGCCCCCTTGCCTTCCACCGCCTTCGAAAGCCAGTCCGCCTTCTACCCCCTTCGAAGGCCAGCCACCTCGCCTTCCACCTTTTTAGCCACCTTTTTCACTTTTTACCACCTTTTCGTGGAAGGCCAGCCCCCTTGCCTTCCACCTCCTTCGAAGGCCACCCCTTGCCTTCCACTTCCTTCGAAGGCCACCCCTTGCCTTCCGCCTCCTTCGAAGGCCACCCCTTGCCTTCCACTCCCTTCGAAGGTCAGCCGGGCTACCTTCCACCACAAGAATGGAAGGTATGTCACCTGGCCGTCCACTCCTTAACCACCCCCTTGACTCCATCTTCCCCACGATCTCCTCTACTCGCCGCCCTCGTCCCCCACTACACCGACCACTCCCCACTCCGGCGACTACCGCGTGCACCACCTCCGACCCTTGACCACTTCCTATTGGCTGAAGGTTGATTTACGGGGATTTAGACCCCTATTTTCTCCTACTTTTTCCCTCATCTATTTAAACCCCCCAGGTTCCCTCGAGCAAGGGGGTCGGAGGGGTTGGAAGGGGATTAAGAAGGAGTTTCTTCCTCGGAGCGGGTCGGCTTTGAGGAGTCGAGCGGGCAAAGAGTCAGAAGGCTGTTTCAGGAGGAACGTCACTCCAAATGGGCTTATCTTCCTAACCCTCTTTTACTTTTCACCTTTTTCACTTCATTGCATTTCCAATTTCCATCCATGCCGTAACATCCTCCCTCTTTCACTCTCTTTTTACCTTCAACACATCATTTCACTTTTCACACACGAGCACTTATCTGCATGCATACATCCTAGAATGACTTAGCAATCCCTATTTACCCCCAGAGGTTCCAAACAAAAATCGGGAGGTGGGTGGCCATAACATATGGTCACCTTCCCTCCCAAACACCCATCCGGTGCGTCTCCCTCTAATTTTAGTTAATTTTTATGTTTGCATGAACGGATCCTACATGTCACAGTTCTAATTAGGTAATTGTCTTTTCTTTGTCTGTCTTCTCTTTTCAGGGGTTCTTACCAGATTCTGCGCGTGCACTACCGAGCTCTCCTCCTCTGGCCGGCCGGAGGAAGAGAAGGGGAAACCACCATCTTCCGCTTCCACAGAACGCGATCACATCTCCACCATCCTGCGGAGTACAGGGACCGTAAGGTAATGCTCCTGGCGATCACATCATTTATTTCTAACCCCCTTTAAATCGCCACAGTGCTAAGACGAACGGAGAGGAACCCTCGCCCGAAGCCCGCAGCCGCGGTGGGGGACGTTCCGGGAGCCTACAATCCTCAAGATAGTGTATCTTGAGTACCCCTTGATTTTCCTTCACAAAGTGATCCAAGAGACTCCATTTTCTTGATCCTTCAGTTGGTTTGGTTAGTATGTAACCCAATTTGAATCCTCCAATAGTCGGATTTTCAAAGATAGGTTCTTGAATTCCCTGCTCTTCTTTGTCCAACCCAGATCCCGAACTATACCCCATTTCGCCCATAAGCTTCCAACCTATGCTAGGCTGGGACTTGGCCTGAGAGTCAACCAATGAAAGGATGGGCTCTGCCCCTTTTCCAGGAGTGATCATGGATGGAATTTGTTCAGTTGAGACTAAATCCAAAGGCTCAAGATAGGGGGTACCCTTCATTTTGACAATCTTCCTATTGTATGGGAATTTATAGCACTGATGATTAGTGGAGGGCACTCCCAGGGTTTGGTCCATCCAAGGCCTTCCCCGAATGGCGTTGTCTTTGGGCTTGACATCAAGGATGTAGAATTCAAAGATCAAGGTCACTGGCCCAATTTCCAGTTTCCTATTTGCTGGTCTTTGAGAATGATCATGGGTTGAGACCATCACGGGAGTAGACTCAATCTCTTCTGGATCAATCCCTATTTTCTTAAGGGTCTTGAATGGACAAACATTGATTGATGCACCGGTATCCAACAGGATGGAGTCCAATGAGTGACCCTTGAGTGTTGTAGTTAAGCATGAGGGAAGGGATTGGCATTCAGGGGGAGCTAGATTCTTATCTGTGAAGGATAGGGTAGGTGTCTGGGTGACTGAGAGAATGGCATTTGTGAGCCCCCTGATAGGAAGATCTTCATTGAGTGTAATTTGCTGGAGGAACTTGAACAATGTCTCCTTGTGTGTAGGAGATCTCCTAATCAACCCTAGGAGCGAAATCTTGGCGGGAGTCCTCCCTAGATGTTGTAGGATGTCATACTTGGATTGAACAATCCTTTTAGACAGATCTGAATCCTCTTGAGAGTCCAAGGGTTGACTTGTTGGGAGAATGATGCGATTTCTCAGTGTAACACCAATCGGACTGGGTCCACTGCCTGATCTGACTTTAGTAGTTGAACTGGTGGTGAATTCATTAGGCAGAATTGGGTTACTGGACCTGGCTTTGGTGTTGGACACAAGATGGATAGAGGAGGTTCTCTGATTGAAATTGAGGGAACTTGGACCCGAGTGGCTGGGTTGATAGCTGTTGGTTGTTCCCTAGGTCGTATCAAGACCAAAGGTTTGTCTTGGATAATAGTGGAGACTCCTTGCAACGACTCTCTAGGTTTGGTTGTCCTAGTAGGGCACTCATGCCATATCCCAATCTCTTCATACTCCCAGTACTGTCCTCTGTGATCGACATTTGGTTCCAAATTTTTGACAAGGGTGCTCACCCTTTCTAGAGAGCTAGATGGATCTTGAGCTACCTGATGAGAGGGCGGAGGGCCCTTGACTTTCAAGGTCTCAATAGCCTCTTTCACGTGCCCCCAATTGATCTTGGCACTGGAGAAAGGGGGAACTACTGAATATGGTTTCTGATTTGATTGCTTGTCTGATCTGGACATAGGACTGGGTAACCTAAAGGGTTGCCCCAAGGCACTCACCTGTTCATTGATTGTCACTCCCTCTATTGGTGGAGTCCTCTTACTTCTGTTCTGATTTTCAAAGAAGGATGGCAAAGTGGAACTCCAGATCTGAGATTGAACTACCCGAGCTCGATTATAAAGTTGTGCGAATGTGTGAAATTCGCTCAGCATGAGAATAGACCGAAGCTGCGGGATAGCGTTATTGACTAGCATGGTGATAGCTTGAGATTCGGGGATTGCCACTTCCGCCCTAGAGGCCATTGCCCTCCACCTGTTGGCAAAATACGTGAACTCCTCTTCAGGCTTCATCTTCTCCATCACAAGATCAAACAAGGTGGGAGGCATGGTTGTCATATAACTAAACTGAGTGATGAATTTTTCGGAGACCATGTCAAAATTGATTAGGTCTGTGGCGGGTAAAGAAGAAAACCATCTTAAGGCCTCACCTTCTAAGGATTTCTGGAACAGATGGACAAGGAGGACTCTGTCGTAGAGCCATTGATAGGAATCCATGAGGAAGCTTGATAGGTGATCATGAGGGTCAGAGGTGCCATCATATTTCCTGTACTCGGGGGCTTTGAATCCTGGTGGAAAGTAGGCCGGAGGGAGCTTGTAACAGCTCAGGAGAGAGTGCGGTTGTTTCAGGGTAAGTTTCTCGGCCATGAGCTTACGCACATAGGTTTCAACCTCACTTTTGTAAATGAATTATTTCTGCTCGGGAGGAGGTGTAGTTGGAGAGACTGCAATCGGCATGACTGGTGGAGCAACTGGAGTAGGAGTTGGCTGGTTGATGCGGGTCTGAGCTCTGTTGGAAGATCCTTGGAGGTGAGTTCTCCGAGGAGTGGCATCTTGAGTTTTGCCATAGGAGGCCCACTGGATGAGTTGATCAGGGGTGTACCGTGATAACACGGCAGTAAGTTCCGGATCCTCCCTCGGGTTTTGGAAGTTTATGTTGGAGATTACAGGGTCACTTTCTGATGGGGAAGATTCATCCAAGTATCTTGCCTTAAGTTCCTCTCTAGGTGTTTGGAACATGCCCACAAATGTTGGTTGTGGATCCTCTTCAATCTCAAACAGAGGGTTGTGTGTGACATTGTTACCAAACTCATACATGTCACCATACACAGTGTTAACATACATTTGGTTCATTATGCAATACAAATCCTAAGAGATTTTATATTTCACTTGGAAGGTTAACTGTGTATTATGAGAGTCGGTTTCTAACAAATCAAGTTCAAATCCTTAACGACCCTGGACTTTTTCTTTCAAAACATGTTCCACCAAGGTTTAATTAGGTGTCTTTAAATTTTGAAATGATTCTCTCAGTGACACCTATAGGTGGATGATTGTGAATGGAAAAGTTTAATTAATCTCTCACACAAACCCGAGGTTCCTATGGGGTGGTTTCAGGTACAACCTGCTCGGCGGCCAAGTGGGAATCCTTGGCTCGCGGAGACTGACGGAGGTTCCCAACAGAATAAGACTAGTTGCACCCGAGTGGGAATCCTCAGGTGGAGAGTCAGATCCTGCGGGAGAGGTAACTAGAAGTGTGATGCCGGCTCTTCCTTAAAACCCCGCGGAGAACACCCCAAAAAACCCAAAAAGTTAACAAACAGCAGGTCAGAACATCTAACAATTCAACAGAACAGGTAGCAGCACATCATACATGAACAGCAGTAGCGAGCAGAAAAGGACAAAGAACTAACGAGAGGTCGACGGCCAGGGGTTGGCCGTCCAAGCGGTCGGATGGCCAGGTGCTGGCCGTCCAAGGGAATGTCGACGGCCAGGGGCTGGCCATCCAATGGGTCGGACGGCCAGGTGCTGGCCGTCCAGTGGGAGGTCGACGGCCAGGGGCTGGCCGTCCAATGGGTCAGACGGCCAGGTGCTGGCCGTCCAGTGGGAGGTCGATGGCTAGGGGCTGGCCGTCCAATGGGTCGGACGGCCAGGTGCTGGACGTCTTGTGGGAGGTCGACAGCCAGGGGTTGGCCGTCCAATGGGTCGGACGGCCAGGTGTTGGCCGTCCAATGGGGTGTCGACGGCCAGGTGCTGGCCGTCCAGGGGGTCTGACGGCCAGGGGCTGGCCGTCCAGGGGTCAATGGCCGTCCGGGATCCTTACCTTCTTTTCCTTTTCGCCGCAACGCGTGCAACGGGCTATAGGGGTCCCACCGTGATCGCCAGAGGGCTGTAGGCGCCCAAAACGTTCCTCGCCACGGCTGCGGGCTTCGGATCGAGGGTCCCTCCGTTCGTCTTAGCACTGTGGCGATTTAAAGGGGGGTTAGAAATTGAGGTGTGATCGCCATGAGCATTACCTTTCGGTCCCTGTGTTATGCAGGAGTGTAGGAAGTGATCGCGCGTTCTATGGGAGCGGGAAATGCTTGTTCCTCCTTCTCTTCCTTCAGCCGGCCAGAGGAGGAGAGCCCGTCACTCTGCACGCGGAAATGTGGTAAGGATCCCTGGAAAGAAAAGACAAAACAGAAAATAACCCGATTAGAATTATAATATGCAGAATCTATCCATAAAAATATAAAAACTAACTAGAATTGGAGGGAGACGCACCGGATGGGTGTTTGGGAGGGAAGGTGACCATATGTTATGGCCACCCACCTCCCGTTTTTTGTTTGAAACCTCTGGGGGTAAATAGGGATTACTAAATCAATGCAGATAAGTGCTCGTGTGTGAAAAGTGAAATGATGTGTTGAAGGTAAAAAGAGAGTGAAAGAGGGAGAATGTTACGGCATGGACGGAAATTGGAAATGAAATGAAGTGAAAAAGGTGAAAAGTAAAGAGAAGGTTAGGAAGACAAGCCCATTTGGAGTGACGTTCCTCCTGAAACAGCCCTCTGACTCTTTGCCCGCTCGACTCCTCAAAGCCGACCCGCTCCGAGAAAGAAACTCCTTCTTAATCTCCTCTCCCCCAACCCTCTTGCTCGAGGGAACCTGGGGAGTTTAAATAGATGAAGGAAAAAATAGGAGAAGGTAAGAGTCTAAATCTCCGTAAATCAACCTTCAGCCAATAGGAAGTGGTCAAGGGTCGGAGGTGGTGTACGCGGCAGTCGCCGGAGTGGGGAGTGATCAGAGTAGTGGGGACGTGGGCGGCGAGTAGAGGAGATCGTGGGGAAGACGAGGTCAAGGTGGTAGTTAGGGGAGTGGACGGCCAGCCATCTTGCCTTCCAATCCCGTGGTGGAAGGCGGCCCGGTTGGCCTTCGAAGGGGGTGGAAGGCAAGGGGTGGCCTTCAAAGGGGGTGGAAGGCGGACTGGCTGGCCTTCCACGAAAAGGTGGTGAAAAGTGAAGAAGGTGGCCAAAAGGTGGAAGGCAAGGTGGTTGGCCTTCCACGGGTGGTGGAAGGCAGCCTGGTTGGCCTTCCACGAAAAGGTAAAAAGTGAAAAAGGTGGCCAAAAGGTGGCAGGCAAGGTAGCTAGCCTTCCATGAGGGTGGAAGGCGGACTGGCTGGCCTTCCACGAAAAGGTGGTGAAAAGTGAAAAAGGTGGCAAAAGGGTGGAAGACAAGGTGGCTGGCCTTCCAAGGGTGTAGAAGGCATGGGGTGGCTTTCGAAGGAGGTGGAAGGCGAGGGGTGGCCTTCGAAGGAGGTGGAAGGCGGACTGGCTGGCCTTCCACAAAAAGGTGGCTAGAGTCGGGATTTGGTTAATGGGCCTAGTTGTTAGTGGGCTAAGATGGCTAAAATGAGGGGATTTTGGTGATGAAGGGCTAATGATGGATGGGACTTATGACCAAAAGGGTGGTTCAAAATCGGTGTCTACACTCTTAGCCACCTCAACCTTGAGCCTTTGTTCCTCAATGGAGCATTAATAATCTCCCATCCTCCCACTCCACTAACACATCAACCAAAAGGAATTTAATCCCTCTAGAGCCTCCCACATAGTCTTTCCCTCTTCCCCAAGGTGACTCCACAAATTCCCAACCCACTAATGGAAAAAGAAACTCAAGAGTCACCTTAAGCCTCCCATTCCATACTCCATCTAACCCATTTTCGTATGGCATCCTTCCACTCCTGATATATAACCAAAACTCCTCTTCCATCTCCATTCTTCTTCCTTAACTTCCCCTGCCATTCCCTAGTGCATTCCCCACTCTTTCCTTAATGTTTCGACCCCTTTTAGCCCCCATCGGTAAATCTACGCTTTCTACACTAACCATCCATAGAGAGTCTCCTTCGGGCATCTCCATCGCTGTTCTAGGAGGCCGAAGTGAAGCTTCTTCGACCCTCCTACCCTTGCAACAGCACTTCCAGTGATCTTCTTCGAGATAGGCTACTCAACGTTCACCCCAACTTCGCCTACGCGGACAACATCGACAAGTTGCTCCAACTGCCTTGTCCCACGTGCTGCAACATTACTACCATCCAGGTTCATCTTCCTCAAGGCGAGAAAAATGGCTCACTCCCTCATTGCGACTGTCAGCCATTATTGCGCCCGCGCCACGGAGTTCGCAGTAACCTTACTGCAGTTTTTTCTTCCCAACCGCACGATCACCCTCTTGCAAGGAGAGTAATATCTTTGTAATTTCAATTTTCCCTCCCTATCTAATTCCCTTCCCCGAGTTCACCCTACGTGTGAGGAGGTTTGAGGTTTGGTTGTACTCCAGCATATCCAAGTCATCACCGATGCTGCGTGTGGCGCGTTTACACACATCCCTGCTCACCCTTGTCACCGATTGGGACTGGTTTCTCAACCGACATGGTGAGTGGTCTGCCGCTTCTTCTTTGTTAATTTCTTGTTCCTCTAGTATTCCTAGTAGTTCACGCCGACGGAGAGAGAGTGCCCGATCCCATTTATTTCTTTTATTTACTTACATCGTTGTCGTGAGGAGAGTGAGTGTACCCCGTGCCCAAGTGCACGTGATCTGCCCGAGTTGATCACGGGCTTCCTAAATCGAGGGTGGGTCTACCTTTACTCCCCACTACCATATTAGTGTGGGTTTATCATGGGCCGCAGTCCGGTTCTACCATCTCCCTAGGTTTGGGGGACGTCGTGTAAGTACCACGTTGTCTAAGGGACCGCTACTTAAGTTGCTTTGTTTGCTGGTGTTGCCTTGTTCCTTAACATGTCCCGCATCACATTTGGTATCAGAGCATGGTTCTTGGGTTGTTCCCGCAAGCCTAGGTCTTAGGAACTTAGGGTCGAATCAGGGTATCACTTGTCTGTGCATATGTACACAACTAGGTGTGATTTTGACACCCTGTCAGTAAAACAGACGTAACTTAGTGCCCGATTGTCAGATTTAGACCCACGACCCTAATTTGGAATCGGCGCACCGATGCCGACGTGTTTATTTACACTTGAGCTATAAAGGCTAGCTTGGTTCCCCAAAATTCCACTGTTTTCCAGGTTAAAATCACATTTTTGTAAAAAAAATTACCATTTTTGGAAAGTTTTTGGGCTAGAGTTTCAGTGCCTTAGTGGTGGAGTTTGCTAGAGGTTCCTTTGAAGGAATTGCTTAAAATTTTATGATCTTTCACGTGGTAGATTTTAGGGTTTTCTAGTGGAAATCAGATTTTCTCTATTATAAATAGTAAGTTTCCTCCAGTAGAAATCTGCCCACCGTTCCCTCCCTTGTATGATCACTTGCAACGGTGCTAAGAGAGTCTCTAAGGTCTCTATGGCATGGATCCCTCAACCTTAGAGACTCTCTTAGCCAAAATGAACCAAATCAGTGACCAAATGACTGACCTAACTCAGTCTGTTAGAGATGTAAATGCGAGGGTTGATGCTTTAGAAACCCCTCGAGCTGAGAGAAACCAGCAACCTCATGCTCACATGCATCGACGAGAACCTGATCCATCTTCTGAATCTGATGAAGGGGAGCGAAACTTCATCCCGAGCCCTCCAAGAGGATGAAGAGAAGGCCAGCGTGGAGGTCGGAACCAAGTTCCGTGAGACAGAGACATCGATAACCACATTTTAAGGTATGTTAAGATCTCAGCTCCTACCTTTGATTTAAGATCTCAGCTCCTACCTTTGATGGTCCCCATGACCCGAATGCCTACATAGATTGGAAAATAGCCGTGGACCAATACTTTGATTGGTACCATATGTCTAAAACTAGGAAAGTCAGGTTTGCCAAAATGAAATTGTTGGGTCAAGCCAAAACTTACTAGCTCAATGTGGAGCAACTCCTAGACATGAGGAGGCAAGAGCCAATAGAAATTTGGGGTGATATGAAATTGAAATTGAGAGAAAAATACGTGCCTCATTCTTACTTCCAACGCCTTCTATATGAATGGCAAATGTTGTCCCAAGATGGAAAATCCGTAGTTGAATACATTGAAAATTTTGATAGATACCTCTTGCAGTGTGGAGTGCAAGAAACCGATGTTGTCATCCTATCTAGCTTTAGGTCAGGACTGAATGAACACATCCAACGGGAGCTCTACTTGAGAGATGTGGATACTTTAGAGCATGCTTATCAGATAGCTCATAATGTAGAGAAATTCCAATGGCCCCATAAGCCGTTTGTCCCAAAACAGCAAGAGGTGCGCATTGTCATTCACAAAACCAGATTAAATCCCAACTCTTACCAAGGACCATCAACTCCTGCTAAACAAACCAACAATCCTCTCCCTCCCACAACTCATATCCAGAGTAACCCAAACGTTCCTTATTACGAGAAGGAAGATAGGGGAAAAGGTGTAGTCACTGAAAGCACCCCTCCCACTAGTGCTACTTGACAATGCTACCGACGTTAGGGGTTTGGACACCATGCTCACCAGTTTCCCAGTTGTAGACACGCTAATTTTGACGTCATTTTGAGTAAATTTCATATCATATAATAATGCCTCAGAATAGTTTGATATTTAATCATTGATTAATTTTTATTGATATTTTTGAGTGTCGGGTTTAACAGACATGTTTAAGTTAATCAATTGAATTGATTTTAGCTCAAATTTCAGTTAAAATATTCAGAATTTTAAAAGGTGTCAACCTGTGTGGACACGATTCAGAATTCTAAAAGGTGTCAACCTGTGTGGACGCGATTCAGAATTCTAAAAAATGTCAACCTGTGTGGACGCGATTCAGAATTCTAAAAGATGTCAACCTGTGTGGACGCGATTCAGAATTCTCAAAGGTGTGAACTTGTATGGACGCGATTCAGAATTCTAAAAGGTGTCAACCTGTGTGGACACGATTCAGAATTCTAAAAGATGTCAACCTGTGTGGACGCGATTTAGAGTTTATTCCTGTTTTAACGTTGAAATTTGAATTTTAATCAATTGATTAATTAGCTAAAATGCGTCTGTGAGTGCTGACGCGATTTAGGTTTCCTAAGCTATTTTAACTTCTCTTCCGGATGTTTATCCTTATCTTAATTAGTGTAAAAGACGTCTACACATGTAGACGCTTTTTAACTAATAAAGATAAAGATAAGTTTTCCCGGATATTTATCCTTTTCTTAATTAATCGGAAAGGCGTCAGCCAATGTGGACGCGTTTTAGATAATTACAGATAAAGATGAATTAATCAGTATTTATCTGTCGGTTAAGATAGATAAATCCGAAGTTTTTCTATGTTAATCACGGACGCAGAAGAAGTCTATAAATACCTTACATGTTGAAGAGTAAATGTAACGACCCGCCATCCTATGACCGGGGACCCGGTCACTAAATGGATGTCGGCCCATTAACTACGGGCTCACACCCGGATCTCACACAACACATCTGGAGGAGTAAGTGCTAAACAGTGCTAAATATAACAATCTCACGGACTACAAAGGTAAACAAGTGCGCAGGGAAAGTAACAATGTCCGTATACAGTCCAACAATAATTACATGTCCAACAATTAAATAAGTACAGGCAGAAAGAAAGTACAACAACATCGGGGCATACCCCGGAACTAAGACGGCTGCTGGTCCGCACACCAAGAAGAACCACGCTACCGCTGCGCCTCGAAGTCCACACCTGAAACCGCAGGGAGTGAGCCACACCAGAAATGGGCTCAGTAGGGATCATCCGATCCCCTGCCTCCCACTCACACACCCACAAGTGAAGCAACAGTAATATATAGAACAGTCAAGTAAAGCAGTAAACACAACAGGCAACCCCGGTACGAAACGTACGACAGACAGTGTAGCAGGAACAACGCTGAGTAACCCGAAGAACCCAACACAGAGTCACGTCTCACGACCGAAGTCCACAAGGCGACTAAACCACACAGTCGACCGAAGTCCAACGTCGCCTCCCAACACTACCACCAGTGCTCACGCCTGTCCACCCCTACAGCGTTCCGGAGCACTGTAGGGTGAGGCAGTGCGCTGAACTAGGACTAGCTGGACTCAGTGTACCGCCACTGCCAGCTACGTGTGCACACAAGCAGTCTAGACTACTGTCCTACCACCGGATTGCCTCCACGCTAGGCCTCAGCGCTTTCCTGGAGGGTCCTGGGGACCGGGAACCCCCGTCAAGCCGCAGCTATAGGAACTACCCGCAGACCCAACTCTCCCGGGCTGCAGCAGGCCAAGGGCTAAAGGTACCACTCGTAACCTTGATCAAAGGTCACATCAGGCCCATTGGCTAAAGGGTAAACCAACTCCCACCAGTAAAACCACCAGCTCCACAGCAAGAGACACGCCGGAAGCCGTCACAGCAAGCAAGGAAAACCCCGACCCGCTGAGACCAAACAGCAACCCCTCGGATAGCACACTAGCTACTCTGGCCCGCCGGCTCAAGGTGGTTCTGCTTCCCTCAGCTAAAGGTAAAACACCACGAGCACCCCTCCTCACAGACACCATGACCCTGTCCCCACCGGTCCATGGTGACATCGGAAACCATTGTCACATCGATCCACAGTCGTATGATCACACATACACATATAACATGCTGTCAATCCATTCGCACAGTAAACCCCAGTCTCAACGTACAGTTAAAGCACATACACACCCACAGATGATGAAATCCCAGTCATGCAGAAGTTCTCAGTCTCAGTATATAACTCAAAGCATGCATTAGAACCATCCCACCGTGAAACATACATCAAATACCCCAAGTTAACCATTCCTGGCTTGAATCGCGTCGACCGAGGTCGACGCCATTCAAGCCCCACAGACGGGTTTATTAAAAGACCAGAATAACCCTTAAAACGCGTCCACCGATGAAGTCGCCTATTAAAACGCGTCTGGATGGCCCGACGCCATTCAACCCCGAAATCCAGAATACAGAACCATTAAGCGGGGGCAAATCCTGCCTAAATGGCGTCATGGTGACTCGACGTCCTTCAGAAAGGCGTCGATCACTCATGACGTCATTTAGCCCAGCATCCCTAACCTCTGAAACTCGAACAGGGGGATTTCTGCCCTGAAACGCGTCGTACTTAACCGACGTCCTTCTAAAAGACGTCGACCAAGGACAACGCCTTTCAGCGCCAGGAACCAGGTTCCCTGGTTCGAACCGAGGGTTCCTCCCTTGAACCCCAAGCACCCCGAAAACCCCAAAACAAGAGGGAGAGGAAGGAGAACTCAACTACCACATGCATACGCCGAATCCTACGATCACAAGAACGCCAATTCCCACAAGAAAACCCCCTAAACATGCTCATTCTAGCCCCAAATACATCACGTCACGCCGAGAATCACACGAACGTCACAAGCAAGGTTCGTCCCCCTACCGATTCTTGAACTCCACCAAGCTCCTCGCCGCCGACCCGTCTCGCCCCACGCCGCCGCCGGTACCTTCGGGGACGCCGCCACTCCGCCGGGACGTCGGCCGCCGTCCGGAGAAGGGAACGCCGCGAAGGAAGTGGTGGAGGTAGAGGTGAGAGGTAGGGAAGCTATGGAGTGGTTGGAAGAGGAAGAAGAGGAAGGGAGGGGAGGAAGATCGCCGGAGAGGCGGAGGGGGTGAGGAGAGAGAGAGTGTGAGGGTGAGAATGAGGGGAAAGAAGGGGAGGCTCGTGGGGTCAATCCGAAACCAGTTAAAACGCGTCGATCGAGGCAGACGCCTATCAGTCTGACAGGACAGCCGTACAGACACTGCTCTGAAACGCGTCGCCCACCGTGGACGCCGTTCAGACGATGTGACAGGCCGTACTGACCACGCTCTGGCGCCATGCCCTGACATCGCAGATGTCGCAGTCTGAAACGCGTCGACCCACCTGGACGCCGTTCAGACAAATCTGACAGGGCCGTACTCTCGCGGCCCGAAAACCCGCCCACGTGGCGCACACGTGGCACAACAACCAGGAACCTAAATGGTGTCCACGCACCCTGACGCCTTTTGAAAGGCGTCGACAAGAGCTGACGCCATTCAGCCAGAAATCACAAGACCCCACAGGGTCCAAACCAGGGGATCCGGCCCGATCCCGACCCGAACACAGAACCCGAAATCTCGGTCATTACAATAAAAAAGTTAAGCGTGATCTTGAGTGAAGCGTAATCTTGAGTTAATTGAGCGATCGCAAGTTGAAGATCGGAGCAACAACGTCCAAACGCCGAAGCGCTTTCCAGAAGTCGGCGTCTATTCTTCATCCAATTCAAGGCTTCATCTAGTCGGCATAAGTGTTTCATTTCTGCATTTTCATTTTACATCTTCATTAATCTCATTCTTCATCATCACTCTATGTAACAGACACAACATCATTTCTTTTCTTTTCAAAAACCTATTTGATAAAGGGGTTTCAAAAAGCCATCCCAAAAAGTAAGTTTGCTGTTTAGTTTCATGTTCAAAATCATGATTAGAATGGATATTGCTTCTGCTTAAAGTTCTCATAATTGTTTCTTCGTTTCTCTTTCCATTTTTCTTAACAGAACAACAAGAGAATCAAAAGGAGTAAATCAAGTACTCAACACAAGAACTCTGGACGATCCTCAAATCCTCAACTTCAACTCCAAATTCAACAGCAAGAACAAAGAACAAAGAAAGGGCTCTCTTTCTTCAGCCGGCTGAAGGAAGGGAATCAAGGACTCGATATCTTCCGCGTTCAAACAGGTAGGCGATCAATACTCTCTTTTGGAACTTTTAAGTCAAAAGTTTATGGCGATCACTTCACGTAGTTACTATTTTTAATAGGTTTAATTTGCACTAAACAACATAGGATTTTTCATGTTAATCACACTGTCATTCTAAGCGCCTACAGCTTTTTTGGCGATCACGGTGGGACTTGGTCTCGCCATATTTTAGTTTTTTTTGTTCTTGCTATCATCAATCGGGCACCCACGGTGCACCATTTGTGTCTCTCGACACGTCCTCACCAATTGGTGAGTGTTTTAGTTTAGTTAATTTCCCTCGTGCACCACGTGCACACCCCAGTGGCAAGATCTTGCCCTCCCCTTTATTAGTTTAAAAAGCTATTTTTGTGATGAAAATGATGTGTGATTGATTGATTTTCTAGTTGTTTAGTTAGTAAATCATCCTGTTAAAATCTGGAACTAAAAAAAATCTACATGAGTTGATTATTTACGGCTTTTACCCTGTTTGAGGAGGATTCAACCCAGAAAATCCTCCTGCAAAATTGTTTCTGCGAACTGAAAAGCGTCTAGGAGCACTGACGTGTTTCAAAACCGCGTCAACACAACTCGACGCCTTTCAGTCTTCATATCTTCTCTGCTGTCTGCATCTGTTTCTGCGAAAAAATTAAGTTTTGTTTTGAATAGCGTCGACTACCATCGACGCGATTCAGACAGTTTCTTAGTTATTTTTCAGTTTTCAGATTTTTGTGGTTTGAGTGCTAGCTGCCCATTACTATTAAGCATTAGAGGCCATCCAGGCCGCAGGACATACGCATTGAGGCGAATACCCTCCTTTTCTTAGGAACACACTACTTGACGTCAGCAACTCTCTCTGATTGGGTTGGTCCCTTGATCAGACTAGAGAAGTTGACGTTAAGGCCTCCATAAGTCCCCAAAATCAAGGTATTCCTCCTTGATCATCGGGCTAGTTGTACCAATTGAAGTCCCGGCTAGATTCTGAAAGCGTTGTGAGAGAAAGCCATAGAGAATAACGGTAGAAATTGAACTGAAACTAGGATCCTTTCCCTGAGCGAATTTGTGGTTTAATCCAATTCAAATAACTCAACAAGGAACCTTAAAATCACGTTAAGCATCCACTTGTTTGATTAATCTCTGTGCAACTTGCTTGTCAAATCCTTGAAAAAAAAAAGAATCTAACATCATGCTGCTGCGATCAGGCAGGGACTTGAGTATGGCTCAAGACGCCATCATCAACTACGAGGGAGATGCTAATGCCCCTCGCGATTCGGACTACAACTATGAGAACGGGAGAGATGCTGATGCCTCCCGTAATTCTGCCCCCATTCCATATCGACAAGATGGGAATGTCCGGACACCTCTCTTTCATCCCCATGATCGATATCCTGATCTTCCCCCGCATGAATATGCGATTCCTAATCTCGATCTTGAGGGGGACATGAATCAGAATGATCCCTCATCCTCTGATCCTGTGGATCTCGTCAACGCTTTGGGAGTTCTTGCCTCCCGTCTGGACCCTCAGCAGTTCGAGGCGATCCAGTCGATTCTGAAGGGGAAGGCACCCGTGCAGCCTGCTGAGCCGAACCCTGTGGCTCCCCCTGTGGTTACTCAACAACCTCCTCTTCACCCTCCTTACATCCATCAGGCCATGGAAGGCCTTCATATCACTTCTCGGCCAACTGGGCCGCAGCTTTCATCCTCTAGGCAACCGGCTAGATCGCAAACGCCTGTTTATCAAAATGCCCTCGGGCATGGCGGAAGCTCTGCCGGACCTCCTCTTTATTTTCCCCCCTGTCCAACGTACTCTAGGCAGCAGGCCTACCAAGTACCTCCGCCTCCTCCTCCTCCCCAGGCAGATCTGACCACGCAAGCGTTGCTGGCCAAAATGGAGCATATGGATGAGCAATTTAATAACCTCCAGAAGATGATGGGGGTTAAAGCTGTGCTATAGATCAATTTGCCGAGCCTGCCGGTATTCCACCTACCACCCTCTGAAATGCCAGTGTACCGAAAGTACAACGGTACTGGTAACCCCTTCACACATCTGAAGGAGTTTATGTACGAATCGTCTTTCTGGCAGAACGATAAGAGGTCGTTGGCCTTTTTGTTATGGAGATCTCTAGAGGGACCAGCCCTCGAGTGGTTCTTTTCTCTGGAACCCTCCGAAGTAGAGGATTACGGTATTGTTTCACGCAAATTTATCCAACGATACCAGGACAGAGTTGCGCCCTCCTTGTCCATCACTGACCTCATTGCAGAAAAGATGAAACCTGATGAAGAGTTTGTCAGTTTTGCCGACAGGTTGCGGGACCTGGCTGAAAAGGTGAAAGATCACTTGTCCGAGTCCGAGCAAGTGAAGATGTTAATTTCCAACGCCACGCCCCAATTCAAGTTAGTCCTCTCCTTGAACAATTTGACCAACATGGCAGAGCTCTATGAAAGAGCACGGTACTGCCAAAATGCCTTCAAGGACGCTACGTTCTCTAGCGTCTTTGATCCTCACAGACCTAGCAAGCCTCCACCTCGGAAGCCTGCAGTGCCAAACTCTCCTAGCACAGGTCCGACTACTGAGGGCATGCTCTCTCACGAGCAAGTTAGTAGCATGAATAATAACTCGCCCCAATTCGTGAGGAACCAGCAGCAGTACCAGAGGCCACCACAGCCAAACCAACAGGGGTACAGGCAGCAGCAGAACCCCCATTATCAGTAAGAGTATCAACGGCCCCAGCAGCCGAATCAGAACCAGCAACAGCTATAGCAGCCGCTGCAGCGGCAACAACAGTATCAGCAACCCCAACAACAGCAATATCAGCAACAATAATATCAGCCGCGTGCACCGCCGGCATACCATAATGTCCCTCCTCCTGCTGATTATAACCAGCAGAGAAGACCTCCAGGCCCGAAAAGGGCAGAATACCCGGCCCTCCCAGAATCCTTGGCAGATATCTTCAGTGCTCTAATGGCAGCTAATGCCTTAGTTTTGCCAAGGGAAAAGGCCGTCTGGCCTCAAAATGCCGACACGTCCAGGTATTGCTACTTCCATAGGCAACCCGGGCATACCATCGACACATGCTTCCAGTTCAGAGATTATATTCATGATCTCAACGAGCAGGGCGGCATAGACTGGGAGGAGATGAAAAAGTATATATCAGCCCTGAAGGCGAGAAGACCACAGCAGCAGCAAGCAAGACCACCAGCACAAGCAGCGCCACCACCCAATATGGGCATAGTGCAGAATCCACTCCTGGAGCACCAGAACCAAAACCAAGTTGCTCCCATTCTGATGAACAGCCAGTCTGAGGCTGGTCGTGGGCAACAGTGGAGAATAGAGGACTCTTCCTCTCTTTATTCAACGGGTCACTTTCAGAGTACCGCAGAACGACCACCACGCCGCACCATCTACATACGTAGGCCACAACCCGTTACCATCACCCCTTTACCGACACCCACATATCACTCGCCCACACCCAATAACCCATTACCACTACCCGCCTTCCTTAAGCCCATTACGCCCCACACCACCACACCGCTACCATATAATCCCCCGCAAACCAATCACGCGCCCCTTCTACCATCCAGACCGCTATTACGCGTACCATTTCCTACTTCGCCTGCTACCACTACCACCTACCCAGATACCCCCTTACCATCCAGACCGCTATTACGCGTGCCATTCCCCACTTCACCGACCACTTACCCATCCACCATCCAACCATCTAGGCCTCTAATCCGCACCGCGCCATCACCACCTAGCCCTATGCCATCACCTACATACCAACCCTCTACATCATCCGCACCATCCAACCCAGCGGTACTTAAGGTGTCACCCGGATCCTCCACGGTCGAGGAACATGCGCTCCGAAGTGGAAGGATTTTCAACAAGGTCTTTCCTCAGTCCACAGTTAGAGACGGCCCATCACAGCCGACTGAGGAAGCCCATAATGAAGAGAGTGCACCAGGCACTCAATATGACTTGTTGAAACATCTGGACAGGACACCGGCACGGATCACTGTACTTGAATTGATCAAAAGGTCCAAGATTCACCAAGAAGCCTTAATGGAATATCTACAGAAGGTGATGGTCAATGAGGACGTGCCGGTAGAAAAAATTGCAGCACTACTAGTTCCTCAGGGGGATCAGCCCTCCATTACATTTCACACATCGGAACTAGCACCGCCAGCAGCCAGAAGCATGGCTCTGAGCATCACGGTCAACATCTGTAAGAAGGCCGTGGATGCATGCCTGGTAGATACAGGGGCTTCGATCAATGTTTTACCTCCGAAGACCCTGGAGCTGTGCGGTATGCCCAAAGCAAAATGGCTGCCTAGCCCCATCTCTGTGACAGCATATGACAATTCTACCCGTTCCCCTCTGGGAATGGTTTATTTGAAGGTGGAGCTAGGCCCTGTAAGTCATGCAGAGGTCGAATTTCACATTCTGGAGATCGACCCTTCTATAAATGCCATTTTGGGCCGTCCTTATATCAAAACTCTTGAGGCGATTCCCTCTACGAATCACCAATGCCTCAAATTCCCTTTCAAAGGACGAATTATTAAAGTGACGAGTATGCCAATCCTTGCTGCTGCTCATACCTTGAATGTTAAATCTGCTGCTTTACCTGGCCGACAGCCTTTTCTGTCGGTATTACAGGTCTACCATCCAGTGGCTGATCCTTTGAAAGCCGCCACTATTTCTCCTTACCCGTTAGATGCCATAAAAAGGGGGAAGTGCATGAGTATCCCAGGATGGAGAATTATGATGAAGAACGGCTACGAGCCTGGGAGAGGTCTGGGCACACAGTTGCAAGGCAGGACCACTCCTGTTAAAGAACATCGAGCAGCACCTAGAAGTGGTCTGGGCTATAGGCCAAGAAGACTGAAGCAAGATCTGGTTCAGCAAACGGAGATTGAAGAAGGTCGAAAAATCTGGGAGACAATGTCTACACCACCCAAAGAAGGCCGAGATCCCCTAACATGGACCCTGTATACACACTTTGTGAAGGGGCCCATACTTAGTCACGACAACACAGTGGTCATTACTTCGTGTTTTGACTTCCATGACATATATGGGAGGGACTTGGCCAGGCATTGTTCAGAACTACTTACATACCAATCCTTGGAGGCTCTGCGGCCTATGAAAAGGAGAAAATTTCATGATCCTGAATGTGAATGGTACAGGTGGTTCGATCTGAGAGACCTTTACATTGCACTGAACAGATTGTTCTTAGATCCTGCAAAACCCAAGTGGCCGCCGCAGATTGACGAGCTGATTGAAAGCCCTGGTTCCATCTTTGATAAGCAGATATTGCTGTCTGAAGAGACCGACGAAGGGGAGCCAGATGACCCCTATGAAGCTGGTTACACTACAGATCTGCTCTGGAGGGGGACATATCCTTCACATGTCTTCATGCTCCATACTCTATTTCGTACACTGCTCTTGACCCCGACTTGGTCGCGGGTCATTATTAAAGATATTCCACGGGCTCCGCCCGTTATGATTACCCTGTCCCCTCGGGACCTTATTCCACAACCTCCTCTCGATCTAGAGAGGATGTATGACTTGATCTGGGACATATTGCTATATGATCCCCCTAATCCTCTGGCCTTGGTGCTACTTCCCCCATCTGATTCTCCTTCTATCTGTATTCATTCCTGTTTCATGTTTAATTCCTCTGATATCCAAAAAAAAACGCCAATTTTACAACAAACTCTTCTCATATCCTTATCGAGGAAACATCTTACTTGTCCGATCGCACCCCGTCGCGCGGGTCCTTCGGTCAAGATTCTCTCTTAGATCTACTATGTCCCTCCCCTTGGGAGGATTCTCTTGTATTTCCACTTGTATCCCAGGATTTCTATCCTGCTTCATCTTCATTAGGTTATAATAGGGAGTTTAGTGAAGTTAGGCAGTCTAGTTTTAAGCAGTTTAATCAGGTTAGGAAGTCTAGGAAGCCTAAGGGTAGGCGAATTCCAGATAGATACCTCCAGGACTTAGCTAATAAATGCTTTTCTTGCTCTTTAATCTCTCAGTTTTTAGAAAATCCAATTCAGATGCCAGAAGACTGTATGAATGATGAGTCAGTCAATGATGGGTACGGGGTATATGAGTTAGTGCATGAAAAGGACCCCCTTATTGAAAATGAGGAAGATGATGAGGACGCAGCTGAGGCATATGCCAGTGGAGTGAAGAGATTCGATGAACCCTCAGCTGCCGTAGAAGAGCCCACCAAAGAAATCAATTTAGGGACTGAAGACGAACCTAAGGTTGTCCTCGTCAGCAAAAATATTTCTACAGAGGATGAGAAGGCAATGGTATAAGTACTTAAGGACTATGAGGACACTTTCGCCTGGAGTTATGAAGATATGCCAGGGTTAGACTCATCTTTAGTTGAACACATGTTGACATTAAAGGATGGAGCTAGCCCTGTCAAGCAGAAATTAAGGCGATTTCACCCACAAATGGCTCTAAAGATGAAGGAAGAGGTTGACAAATTGCATAAAGCCAAATTTATTAGAGTTGTCCTTTATCCACAATGGGTGGCCAACATAGTCCCGGTTATGAAGAAGGACGGGAAGGTCAGAATTTGCATTGACTTCTGCGATCTGAACCGGGCGTGTCCTAAAGATGATTTTCCATTGCCTCATATTGATGTACTCATCGATAATACCGCTGGCTATGAAACCTTCTCGTTTATGGACGGATTTTCAGGATACAATCAGATTAAGCTGGCAGAAGAAGATCAAGAAAAAAACGTCATTCACTACACCTTGGGGAACATACTGTTATGTCGTCATGCCATTTGGATTAAAGAATGCTGGAGCCACTTATCAGAGAGCCATGATGGCAATATTTCATGACATAATGCACATAGATCTGGAAGTGTATGTGGATGACTTATTGGTTAAATCTAAGACAAAGGCTGAGCACGCCAAAGGTTTGGCAAGGGTATTAGAGAGGTCGAGAGAATATCAGTTAAAGATGAACCCCAAGAAATGTGTATTCGGGGTATCTTCAGGAAAATTGCTTGGATTTATTGTCAGCAAACGGGGAATTGAGATCGATCCCAATAAGGCGAAGGCTATCAGAGAAATGCCACCTCCCAAAAATTTGAAAGAGTTGAGAGGATTAATCGGGAGGTTACAATTTATTCGCCGTTTTGTCTCCCAGCACTCACAAAGGTGTAAGCCTTTTTACGAGCTTACCAAGCCGGGAGTCAAATTTGATTGGGACGATAAGCGTCAGGAGGCATTCGATGGATTAAAGAACTATCTAGCAAGTCCTCCTGTTTTGAGACCACCATCTCCAGGCAAACCATTGATACTTTACATTTCAGTCCTGGATGATGCAGTGGGGGCTGTCCTAGCACAAGAGGATGAAGAAGGAAAAGAGAGGGCAGCCTACTATCTCTCTAAACTTCTCAACCCCGCTGAACAGAGATATACGGCGATGGAGAAAACATGTGCAGCATTGGTCTGGGTTGTGCAGAAATTAAAGCATTATTTTCTGGCCCATGAAGTCCATCTCATCGCTAGGATGAATCCGATCAAATTCCTTCTGGAGAAATCTGTTCTTACTGATAGGTTAGCGCGATGGCAAAGCTTTCTATCTCAATTCGATATCACTTATATTCAGCAGAAAGCTATCAAGGGTTATGCCATAGCAGAACATCTCGCTCATCATCCCCTTCCTCGATTTGATCCAGTGCGATCAGAGTTTCCGGATGAGGAACTGATGTCCGTAAATCAAATCAGAGATGATATGTAGACTCTGCATTTTGACGGAGCTCTGAATTCTCATGGAAAAGGGATCGGTATTGTTTTGTTATCACCTGAAGGTGTCACCATTCCACAAGCCTTTCAGCTTGATTTTCCAGTCACTAACAATATGGCTGAATACGATGCACTCCTTGCTGGCCTCGAGGTCGCTCATTTCCATGGTGCCACTAAACTCAGGATTGTGGGTGATAGCCAACTAATTCTTTGCCAAGTGCTGACCAAGTATCGAACTCTTGATCCTAAGCTCAAGCCTTATCAAGAACTTACTTCTGCTTACTCAAAGCTTTTCACGAAATTGATATTTGTCCATGTCCCTAGGAATCAGAACATCTTAGCTGACGTTCTAGCTTCACTTGCATCTTCTCTTAATTTTCCAATCAGCAAGCAATCCGAATCAATCATAGTTCATAGGCGTCTTTCACCCGCCGTGAAAGACCCTCCATTTCTTAGAACTAAGGAGAAGTTGCTGAAGAAAGTCAGAGACGGAAACATTGTAGAAAAGAGAGAAATCATGTTAATGGAGCTGTTGGAAGAGATGGATGACGAATAGAAGCCATGGTATTATGAAATTGCAAAATATTGTGAAGATCAATCGTATCCTGAGGAAGCTACAACGGAGGAAAAGAGAGCTATCAGGAGAGTTACTCAACGATACACCCTAGTTGGAGGAGCATTGTATAAGAGAGGTTTTGATGGAGTTCTTCTGAGATGTCTAGACGAAGATGAACTTTGGAAGGTTATGGAAGGAGCTCATAGTGGAGTTTGTAGTGGCCATGTCAATGGACAGATGCTAGCAAAGAAGATCCTTAGACAAGGATTTTATTGGCCAACCATGGAAGAAGACTGCGTAGGATATGTCCGTAGGTGTGCTAAGTGTCAACTTCACGCCGACAAAATTCATTCTCCTGCATCTTCACTCCATCCAGTTTCTTCCCCATGGCCTTTCTCCATGTGGGCTTTCGACATTATTGGACCCCTTGGTAATCCAGATTCCGGCATCAAGCAAAAATCTTTCATTCTCACGGCAACGGAATACTTCACCAAGTAGGCAGAAGCTGAAGCGTATGTGGAGATCAAAGCATCAACCGTCTGCAAGTTCATCATGAAGAACATCATCACCCGATTTGGAATTCCAAGCACCATCGTCACTGACAACGGACCGCAGTTCGTGTCACAAGAATTGAAGGACCTCTGCAACAGGTACAGAATTGCATTGCATCATTCATCTCCTTATTATCCGCAAGGCAATGGCTAAGCAGAGGCAACAAATAAGACTTTGATAAAAATCATTAAGAAGACGTGCAAACCTAACAAGTTCGTAGACTGGCCAGAAAAATTGGTTGAGGCTCTATGGGCCTACCGAACTTCGATCCGCACACCTACTGGGCAAACTCCTTATTCCTTAACATTTGGAATGGAGGCGGTAGTTCCATATGAGATCCTCATACCGTCATTAAGAGTACAATTGAATAAGGAATTTTCCATTGATGAACATCGTTCAGCACTCCTTGCTCAATTGGAACTTTTAGACGAGAAAAGATGGTCAGTTGCTAATCATGCAAGAGTTTATCAAAATAGACTAACACATTTTTATCAAAAGAAAGTCATTGAACGTAAGTTCAAAGTCGGTGAAATGGTCGTAAAAAGGATTTTTGTAAAACCTGGTGGTCCGCGTTCTAAGCTCCAACCCAACTGGGAAGGACCTTATGTTGTATCGCACGCTTTTCCTGGTAATGCTTATCGTCTTGTTAATGCAGAAGGAGAAGAGCTAAATCATCCCTGGAATGGCTTACATCTTAAGAAATACTACCCTTAGGTTAAAGAGTCGATCAGTATGGTACAAAGACCAGTGGAATAAGAAAGTTTATAAACTCAAATTTCTTTGTTAGTCTGGATAACTTAACTTCAAATACATTACTACACACACTGACACGTTTGATTCGTGAGTAACAAGAGATACTAAGTCCTAAAGAATATCAAAAGCTTGACCGAAAGGGTAAAGTACAAATCATTCGTTTTAAAGCAAAAATTCTGTTTTATACTCGACCCATGATGTCGGAACGAGGCTTAGAATAGACTACCAAGAATACCCGCCATCTTAGTAGGAGGCCGTCATAAAAAAAAGGGAGAGATCCGTCCCGAAAAAGAGAAAAGAATAAAACAAAAGCAAAAGGCAAAATCCAAATGTCAAAACAGAAGGCCATTACATTACAAACGTTACATCAAGGCCATGAAATGAAATGAAAGGGAACGCAAGGTCGATAAATACTCCGAAAGAAAATGACCGAACCCCAACGGATATTAGGGTAGGAAAGGAACATCTTTTTAAGTCTCCGGAACCTTCTCATGGGCTTTCTAAACTTATTCTTCTTTTCCTTCTAAAGAGATGTACTCCAAACTTAAGGAATGGCTTAGATTGACTAAGGATCAAATCATCAAATGGGATCACGAATGGAAACACAAATTCAAAGACGATGGGTTTTAAGTTAAGTTGTTAAAGAACAATTTGGAAATTAAGTTAATAAATGAATATGATCTTTTGATCTAAGTGCCATGCTGATCTTTTAGTCAAAAATTCAAAAAAAAAATACATACGTCAAAAAAAAAAAAAAAAACATATGTCAAAAATCCAAAAATACATATGTCAAAAATCTAAAAAAATACATATGTCAAAAATCCAAAAAAAATACATATGTCAAAAATAAAAAAAAATATATATGTCCAAAATTAAAAAAAAAGCATATATTTCAAAACCCAAGAAAAAATGAATATTTCAAAACAACAAAAATATTTCAATTAGCATCTGCTTGTTGCATTCAGTATGTTTCATTCTTTTTATTTTCAGTGAGCATTTGTCTGCTTGCATGTTGCATTTTTGCTCAAGTTTGTTTATAATTCAATTACCTTTGTTAATAAAGGCTATGCCCCTTGACACTTCTACCAAGGATAGGATCAAGTAGTCGGTTACTTAACTAGGCAAGGGGCTAAGCCTAA
Source organism: Zantedeschia hybrid cultivar (assembly GCA_030544215.1). Classification (NCBI taxonomy): domain Eukaryota; kingdom Viridiplantae; phylum Streptophyta; class Magnoliopsida; order Alismatales; family Araceae; genus Zantedeschia; species Zantedeschia hybrid cultivar. Next base: position 53,774,889 of record JARZZO010000009.1, read on the forward strand.
ACAGATACTTAACCTGTTTGTTCAAGTCATATACAGGACACAAGGCATGAAGAGAGTTGGAATCCGAGTAGAGAATAGCCAGAAACCTGTTTCTGAAATCAGAGAAATTCAAAATGTTAAAAAGATCCCACTGTGGGAGTCAAGAAGTCTCAACCGTGGCTAAAAAGACGGTTATCTCTACCCTTGTACTCCTTTCATGTAAAACATTTGCATTACTATATGATAAATATTTATTAGATCATATCAAGGACCTTGTGGTTTTGATGAAACTAGAATTTGAGTTCTCCTTCAACAAAAACAATGATAATTCCAAAGAATTCTTAATCGCACGGATAGGCCGTTGGATTGTTAATTAGTGAGGACGATGGTTCCATTTTTGTGAAACGGTGCGCGGATAAACGAGCTTCGGCTTAGCACTGAATTACAAGAATTGGTATCTTGACTTATTAATGACAATTTAACAATATTATCCTTGATTAATTTATATTTTATTTGACTTTATATTTTTCTTTTAGCCCAGCATGCATCATGTAGGATTTTGAAATCATTGTGATAAGGATTAATTATTGATTAAGTTTCAGACCATTAATCAAATAATCTCAAACATGATATGAAATATTCCATTCTGAATTAAGTATCTTGATTATCTTTGAGGTTCGCTTGAAGATATCATTGGAATTCTATCCTTGATTGGATTCTTTATCCAATATTTCTTATTTTCTTTTAAGATCCACCATGGCTGCAGCACGTCCACATTGGCTGGCAAACGCTCCCCATGATGAAACTTGCAGTGTCTACGACCTGGGGTACTTCCCACTCCGAGGAAGTTGATCGACTTTATTTTATTTCCTTGTCTACCTCATCCAGACATGATTGATTTCATTGATTTCTTTGAACTATCTTCATTGATGATTTCGAGAAAAATTCCAATCATGTGATGTTAAGAGCGTGTCTCATCACACCTTGGCATCACCTTTTCAGTACATTCCATTCCATTTCACTCCCTTGCAAAGACGATGCCAAGGTGAGGCAGCTGTAGACACGCTAATTTTGACTTCATTTTGAGTAAATTTCATATCATATAATAATGCCTCAGAATGGTTTGATATTTAATCATTGATTAATTTTTATTGATATTTTTGAGTGTCGGGTTTAACAGACATGTTTAAGTTAATCAATTGAATTGATTTTAGCTCAAATTTCAGTTAAAATATTCAGAATTCTAAAAGGTGTCAACCTGTGTGGACACGATTCAGAATTCTAAAAGGTGTCAACCTGTGTGGACGCCGTTCAGAATTCTAAAAGATGTCAACCTGTGTGGACGCGATTCAGAATTCTAAAAGATGTCAACCTGTGTGGACGCGATTCAGAATTCTAAAAGGTGTCAACCTGTGTGGACGCGATTCAGAATTCTAAAAGGTGTCAACTTGTGTGGACACGATTCAGAATTCTATAAGATGTCAACCTGTGTGGAGGCGATTTAGAGTTTATTCCTGTTTTAACGTTGAAATTTGAATTTTAATCAATTGATTAATTAGCTAAAAGGTGTCTGTGAGTGCTGACGCGATTTAGGTTTCCTAAGCTATTTTAACTTCTCTTCCGGATGTTTATCCTTATATTAATTAGTGTAAAAGACGTCTACACATGTAGACGCTTTTTAGCTAATAAAGATAAAGATAAGTTTTCCCGGATATTTATCCTTATCTTAATTAATCTGAAAGGCGTCAGCCAATGTGGACGCGTTTTAGATAATTACAGATAAAGATGAATTAATCAGTATTTTTCTGTCGGTTAAGATAGATAAATCCGAAGTTTTTCTATGTTAATCACGGACGCAGAAGAAGTCTATAAATACCTTACATGTTGAAGAGTAAAAAAGTTAAGCGTGATCTTGAGTGAAGCGTAATCTTGAGTTAATTGAGCGATAGCAAGTTGAAGATCGGAGCAACGACGTCCAAACGCCGAAGCGCTTTCCAGAAGTCGGCGTCTATTCTTCATCCAATTCAAGGCTTCATCTAGTCGGCATAAGTGTTTTATTTCTGCATTTTCATTTTACATCTTCATTAATCTCATTCTTCATCATCACTCTATGCAACACACACAACATCATTTCTTTTCTTTTCAAAAACCTATATGATAAAGGGGTTTCAAAAAGCCATCCCCAAAAGTAAGTTTGCTGTTTAGTTTCATGTTCAAAATCATGATTAGAATGGATATTGCTTCTGCTTAAAGTTCTCATAATTGTTTCTTCATTTCTCTTTCCATTTTTCTTAACGGAGCAACAAGAGAATCAAAAGGAGTAAATCAAGTACTCAACACAAGAACTCTGGACGATCCTCAAATCCTCAACTTCAACTCCAAATTCAACAACAAGAACAAAGAACAAAGAAAGGGCTCTCTTTCTTCAGCCGGCTGAAGGAGGGGAATCAAGGACTCGATATCTTCCGCGTTCAAACAGGTAGGCGATCAATACTCTCTTTTGGAACTTTTAAGTCAAAAGTTTCTGACGATCACTTCACGTAGTTACTGTTTTTAATAGGTTTATTTTGCACTAAACAACATAGGATTTTTCATGTTAATCACACTGTCATTCTAAGCACCTACACCAGTAAGGTTCTCCAAGGGTTGATGGAAGAAAAGGGAGAAGGAATGAATAATGAACAAGAATAATTTGAAGGGTATGAACCTAACCTTGCCCTCATTGTCCAATTTGAGGAGGAGAATGTCATCCCAGAAAACACCCCAGTTGAGTATATTCAAATTTGTGCCATTTTTAAGCACCTGACCAAAGGAAGAATCGGTGTTTTTCGTTGTTTCTTAACCCAACCTGAGGAGAAAGACTAACGTCGGACCTCCATCTTTCAAACTTACATCACGATTGGGACACGACCCTATAAAATCGTCTTTGACACTGGCAGTTGCATAAATCCCGTGTCAACAAACTTTTTCTCCTGATTAAGCTGACAACTGTCAAGCATTCTAAGCCATACCAAGTGACATGGGTAGATAATACTTCCATCCCAATTGACACTTCATGTCAAGTTCCCATATAGTTCAATTCCTATCAAGGAGTTTGGTGTGATGTCTTACCAATGCAAATAGGGAGCATACTCTTAGGGAGACCGATGATATACGATGTAGATCTCACTTCCTAAGGAAGATCTAATCAATTTTCGTTCATCCACAACGGCATTAGGATCCAGCTCTATCCCACCACTCTTAGGTCTATTCGGAGCAAACACCCAGTTCCAGTAGGAGAGTCGTCCAAGACTAAATCCCAAATTCCCCTCTTAGATACATTGGTGCCCTGTGCCTCAACTACTCCCAACAAGAATTCTAGATCAGAAAAAAAATCTCCACTAAATAAATTTTCAAGAGTTAGAGGAAGAGATTGCTGCTAAATCACCCATCTGTGCCACAGTAGTGACCATCAACAATGAGAAGGAATCCATTCAATACCCTAAAGAAGTCCAGATCCTCTTAGAGGAATTCAAGGATGCCTTTCCTAAGGACCTTCCCAATCATTTACCTCCCATGTGTGATGTGCAACATGCAATTGACCTTCTCCTAGGAGCCACCATACCCAATCTGTTAGGTTCGCTATGTCGAATCCGAATAAAAAATGCAACGGATAGAAGAGTCGCATCCGTGCTATATCAGGTATTAAAAACAAAAGGGGAAACCGTATTTTCACCTTGCGCGGATTCGAATCTATGTTCGTCGAGTACCGTCTGTGCGATGCTGCAAGCCGCGCAGGTGCCCGGCCTTTAGAGGTATCCACACGGTCTTCCTCTCGATGGATCGTCCTCGCTTCCTCGCTCGGTACAACGTCCGTAGAGCACATCTGGTTGCGCGTTATCCTCCGCGACATGCGGATTTAGAACTCTCGTCAGACGAGAAGAGGAGAAGGCGGGAGTCGGAGCTGAACCTCCGGGGGGCCAGGTACAGAAGGGGGTGCCCAGGGGAGAGAGAGGAGAGAGAGGGGGGCGGCGGCTAGGTCAGAGTTGTTGGCCTCTGACCTAGCAGCGGTTCTTTTATAATAAGTGGTTTTGCGATTTTTCAGAAAAATCAACACTTATCATAAAACCCGTAAACTAATCCACCAACTTGAAAACCTTTTGCATGTGACCCTCTTGTAGTGCTCAAAAAGGATGTGTGTTCATCATGTTATCATGTGTTCACTATGATTAACAATACGAAAAGAATAGTGATCGCCAGAAATCGAGGGTTTCAAAGGAAAGGTGATCGCTTACTAACCTTGCAAACCGGGAGAATATGGTGTCTTTTTGTTCCTCTCTTTCGGCCGGCCGAAAGAAAAAAGCCTTCTCTTTTTTTACTCTTGTTCTTCTTTTGTACCTTGCAAAAAAAATAAAAAAAATAAAAAAACTATGATTAGAGTTAAAATAGTGTAGTATCTATTCTAAATAAGAATCTAAACATGCAACTAAACTAAAATAACTCACTTTTTGTTTTCTTTTAAACTCCTTTAAGGAGTGTAGGTTTGGAAATTATGAAGTGAGTGTGTGCGATGAATTGATGCAATGAAAAATCATATGAAAAGGAACAAGAAAGAAATTAGAGAAGGAGATGGTTGGTTTGGCCCCTTGAAAGCTTTGATCTTCTTCAAGCTTCAATGGAGAAAGAAGATGAAGAAACGAGAACTCCTTCTTGTTATCCACATTTTTCTCCCTTGAAGACCTTCAAACACCTTGTAGAGAGCTCTGAATTCTCCAAAAACCAACTTTTTTCAAAGGTCAATGTCCATATGTATTTATAAGAAGTAACTTTAGGGTATTTAGCCTTCAAAGGGACATCTCTCGCAGCTCGGACTTGCTTTGGACGATCATAAAGGGAATTGGAAACCCTTCTAACCTTGGGAACAGGATTATCTCGGCCAAATCTTGCTTATCAGGAAACTCTTAAAACACATCGCTCAATAGGGATGCCTTTTAGTTCATTAATGCGGCCAAAATAGAAATAAATCCAGAAAGGGAAATAGAAAATAATTAGTAAATATGAAACACGTCGTGTATATGCGACATGCTTTAGATAAATTAGAAAATTAACCAGAATTAGAAATAGTAAACTCAAGCGGATTAGGACTTAAACGGCGTCATGTAAGGGCGGCGCTATTCTGTTAAATCTTTTTAAATTTACAATTTTCAATTCCGAATTGATTTCTGCTAAGAATCCAAATGGCGTCGTGTATGCGCCACGTGATTCAACAGATTTCGAGAAAAAAATCAATTAAAAGTAATTAATGATTAAACATCAGACCATTCTGGGGAATTATCATTGTGACATGAAATTTACTCAATATGATATAAAAATTAGTGTGTCTACATGTAAGGATTGAGGTTTCGGATCCGGTTATCGGGTCAGTTTCGGGGTTGGATCCCTTAGTTTGGGCCATGGTGGGGCTGAGACCTAGAGTTTTTTTTTTCGCGTCGAGCTTGCTCGACGCGGTTCAAACGGCGTCCAACAATGTGGACGTGTTTTAAGCTGTGCCACGTGAGCGCTACGTGGGCTGTGTAACGACCCGTCATCCTATGACCGGAGACCCGGTCACTAAATGGATGCCGGCCCATTAACTGCGGGTTCACACCCGAATCTCACACAACACATCTGGAGGAGTAAGCGCTAAACAAGGCTAAATATAACAATCACATGGACTACAAAGATATAACAAGTGCGCAGGAAGGAAGATAACAATGTCCGTATACAGTCCAACAATAATTACATGGTCCGACAAATTATTTAAGTACAGGCAGAAGTAAAGTACAACAACATCGGGGCATACCCCGAAACTGAGACAGCTGCTGGCTCGCACACCAAGAAGACACCACAAGCCGCCACACGCCACGAGGTCCACACCTAAAACCTCAGGGAGTGAGCCACACCAGAATTGGGCTCAGTAGGGATCATCCGATCCCCCGCCTCCCACTCACACACCTACAAGAGCAATAATACAGATATATGGCAATTAAACAAAGTAGTAAACATAGCTCCCAAACCTGATATGAAACGCGCGCACAAGCAACATGGCAAGTACAGTCTAAGTAATCCGCAGAACTCAACACAAGGTCACGACTCACAACCAAGGTCCACGAAGCGACCAAACCACACTGTCGACTGTCAACAAACGTCACCTCACAACACTACCACCACTACTCACGCCTGTCCGCCCCTACAGTGTTCCAGGGCACTGTAGGGTGAGGCAGTGAGTCAAACTAGGACTAACTGGGACCAGTGAACCACCACTGCCCAGCTACGTGTGCACACAAGCAGTCTAGACTACTGTCCTACCGACCGGATTTCCTCCACGCCAGGCCTCGGCGCTTCAGGAGGGCCCTGGGGACCGGCGAACCCCCGTCAAGCTGAAGCTATAGGAACTACCCACAACCCTAACCTCCCGGGCTGCGTCAGGCCAAAGGGCGAAGGGTACCACTCGTAACCTTGATCAAAGGTCACATCAGGCCCAGTGGCTAAAGGGGTAAAACAACTCCAACAGTACCACAACCAACTCCACAGCAAGAAACGCGCCGGAAGCTGCCACGACAAACAGGGAAACCCCGACCCGCTGAGACCAAACAGCAACCCCTCGGATAGCGCACCGGCTACTCCGGCCCGACGGGCTCAAGGTGGTTCTGCTTCCCTCAGCCAAAGGTAAAACACAACATGTACCACTCCTCCCACCGGTACGGCACAATGCCTCACAGACACCATGGCCCTGTCCCCATCGGCCCAAGGTGACAAACGTAAACCACAAATTTTCCGATTCCATATCCGCATAAGTACACACACACACACACACAACATGATTCTATTCACACAGTAAACCTCCGTCTCAGCGTACAACTTAAAGCATGCATTTGAACCATCCAACCGTGAAACATGTGTTAATAACAGGAGTTAATGCAGTTCTATCTTGAATCGCGTCGATCGAGGTCGATGCCATTCAAGCCCCTCAAACAGGTTCATTAAAATCAGATTATGCCCTAAAACACGTCGACCTGGGTAGCCGCCCTTTAAAACGCGTCAGACTCCACAGACGCCATTCTCACCAGGATTTCAGAGTTGCAGAAGCCTCAGTCGGGGGATTTCCTGCCTAAAAGGCGTCATGATGGCCCTACGTCCTTCTAAACGGCGTCGTCCATACATGACGTCTTTTAGCGCAAGAACCCCGTGCTCACGAAACCTCGAACAGGGAGGTTTCTGCCCTAAAAGGCGTCGTACTGTCCTGACGTCCTTATAAAAGGCGTCGACCAGGCACGACGCCGTTTAGCGCCAGAAACCTGGTTCCCTGGTTCAACCCTAGGGTTTCCATTTTCGCCCCAAAACACCCCAAAACAGAAGAGGAAGAGGGGAAACCAAACTACCATGAGAAACCCACAATTCCATAATCATAGAAATCCCCATTCCCATCAAGAAAAGCCCCTAACATGCTCGTTCTACCCAAAGAAACCCCCACACGCATCATGATTTACACGGGAAACACAGGTGAAACAACTACCATCCATGCAAGGTTCGTCCCCCTACTAGTTCTTGAACTCCTCCTAGCTCCGTGCCGCCGACCCGCCGCACCACAAACCGCCGCCGGTACCCCCGAGGACGCCGCCACTCTGCCGGGACGTCGGCCGCCGTCCGGAGAATGGAACGCCGCGAAGGAAGTGGTGGAGGTAGAGGTGAGAGGTAGGGAGGTATTGGAGTGATGGAAGAGGAAGAAGAGGAAGGGAGAGGGGAAAGGAGGGCGGAGAGGGCGGAGAGGGCGAAGAGAGAGAGGGTGGAGGCGAAAGTGAGGGAAAGAAGGGGAGGCTCGCGGGGTCAATCAGAAACTGGCTAAAACTCGTCGATCGAGACAGACGCCTATCAGATGACAGGACGTGCCGTACTGACAGCACTCTGAAACGCGTTGACCACCACGGACGCCGTTCAGGTGACATGTCAGGCACCGTACACTGACACCGCAGGGTCGCAGTCTGAATCGCGTCGTCCATCATGGACGCTGTTCAGACGACGAGACAGGGGCCGTACTCTCGCGGCCCGAAACCCGCCCACGTGGCGCACACGTGGCACAACAGCATCAGACTTAAATGGCGTCCACCCAGCCAGATGCCGTTTGAAAGGCGTCGAGCAGTGCGGACGTCATTCAGTCAGAATTCTCAAGACCCCACAGGGTCCAAACCAGGGGATCCGGCCTCAGTCCTTACATTCTCCCCCCCTTAAAAGAATTTCGTCCTCGAAATTTGCAACCGCTCACGATAATCTCGGCTAACCATCACATGCCGGCACACCGATTACAACAATCATTCTCACCAATCACACACACAGGGCTCCACATAACTAGCCAATCAAATCCACACCAAGCTAATCAAGATTCTCAATTTGACAACAAGCTGATAGATCAAAATAATCACACACTAGCAAGGCACATATCACAAAACTAGTTCTCCACCAAACCCAAGTTCATAAAAGTGCCACAAGAGTTCACAACCACCTATGAGTAAGACAAGATAAAAGTGCTCATCTAGCCCAACCGCTCGGACCTCCACTAAGAGACGCAACACCACTCAACGTCTCGAACAGCTAATGACCACTCGGCTCCTGACCTGCCTTATTCTTCTGGGGATAGTTCCTCGCGAGATGTCCCTTCCTACCACAGCCAAAACAGCTACCAGTGATCAATGGACATATCCGATTACCATGAAACCTGCCACAACGGGGGCAACGATCCTCAGCGTCCCGCCTCGCTTCCTGTTGCCAGCTGACCTCCGTCTGCATCTGCTGAACCGAGCCATCTTCATCCTCGTCACAAGGTACCTCTTAGAACTCGAGCTCAAAGGAACTCGAACCGCCTGACGAAAAGACCGCTGATCTATCCCTGCCTTGCTGCTTCCCTTGTGCTGATTGCTCCGACTCCTTCGCCGTGTGTTGTAACTGAGTCTCTACCGCTGCCGCGCACCGAACTGCTGACGCCATATCCTTACAACAATGAGCTGCCACAAACTCCCTCAGATCATGCCGAACTCCATCCACAAATTTCTCCGTCCTAAGATCCTCATGCTCAGATATGTGTGGAGCAAATCTTCCCAAAGCTACAAACTTCATCTGATATTCTAGAACTGACATACCATCCTGCACCAATTCCATAAACTCCCTTTCCTTGGCCCTCCGAACGTGCCTCGAAAAGTACTGTCCACTAAACTCTTTTTACAAAGCATTCCCAAGGAATCTCTCTCAAGGACCTATCTGGAAACATCAACCCCTTGATGGTAACCCACCAATCATAAGCATCGTCCTTCAGCAAGTAGGTTGCCAACAAGGTCTTGTCACTCTCAGCACATTCAAGAACGTCAAATGCCTTCTCCACTTCCTTAATCCAATGAGCCGCCGCGTCTGGAACTGGTTGACCCGTAAAAGAAGGGGGCTTCAACTTCAAGAACCGCTCCATCACCATGGACTGGCCACCTCGGGAATTGGACCCCTCACTTCCATCTCCCTACTGGTATCTAGACATAGCCCCAATCATAGCTTCCATGAAACGATCCACATTATGTCCTTCTGCCCTCGAACCACTATCATATGCTCTCGAACCACGAGCCAATGGAACTCTCCTCTTCGGTGCCATCACTATCCCACAGACACGAAAATCGAACCAAAACACGTCAAAACCTACCAATCTATACTAGCAGCCATCGCCAGTACAGACTCGTACTTATTGTTGGACTAAAATATCTAACCTAGTTTACCACATACTCGACCAGACTTAGTTCTGATACCAACTGTAACGACTCGCCATCCTATAACCGGAGACCCGGTCACTAAATGGATGTCGGCCCATTAACTGCGGGTTCACACCCAGATCTCACACAACACATCAGGAGGAGTAAGCGCTAAACAAGGCTAAATATAACAATCACACGGACTACAAAGATATAACAAGTGCGCAGGAAGGAAGATAACAATGTCCGTATATAGTCCGACAATAATTACATGGTCCGACAAATTAAATAAAGTATAGGCAGAAGTAAAGTACAACAACATCGGGGCATACTCCGGAACTGAGACAGCTGCTGGCTCGCACACCAAGAAGACACCACAAGCCGCCACACACCACGAGGTCCACACCTGAAACCGTAGGGAGTGAGCCACACCAGAATTGGGCTCAGTAGGGATCATCCGATCCCCCGCCTCCCACTCACACACCCACAAGAGCAATAATACAGCTATATGGCAATTAAACAAAGTAGTAAACACAGCTCCCAAACCTGATATGAAACGCGCGCACAAGCAACGTGGCAAGTACAGTCTAAGTAATCCGCAGAACTCAACACAAGGTCACGACTCACAACCAAGGTCCACGAAGCGACCAAACCATACTGTCGACTGTCAACAAACGTCGCCTCACAACACTACCACCACTACTCACACCTGTCTGCCCCTACAGTGTTCCGGGGCACTGTAAGGTGAGGCAGTGAGTCAAACTAGGACTAACTAGGACCAGTGAACCACTACTGCCCAGCTACGTGTGCACACAAGCAGTCTAGACTACTGTCCTACCGACTGGATTTCCTCCACTCCAGGCCTCGGAGCTTCAGGAGGGCCCTGGGAACCGGCGAACCCCCGTCAAGCCGAAGCTACAGGAACTACCCACAACCCTAACCTCCCGGGCTGCGTCAGGCCAAAGGGCGAAGGGTACCACTCGTAACCTTGATCAAAGGTCACATCAGGCCCAGTGGCTAAAGGGGTAAAACAACTCCAACAGTACCATAACCAACTCCACAGCAAGAAACGCGCCGGAAGCTGCCACGACAAACAGGGAAACCCCGACCCGCTGAGACCAAACAGCAACCCCTCGGATAGCGCACCGGCTACTCCGGCCCGACGGGCTCAAGGTGGTTCTGCTTCCCTCAGCCAAAGGTAAAACACAACATGTACCACTCCTCCCACCGGTACGGCACAATGCCTCACAGACACCATGGCCCTGTCCCCATCGGCGCAAGGTGACAAACGTAAACCACAGTTATTCCGATTCCATATCCGCATAAGTACACACACACACACACACAACATGATTCTATTCACACAGTAAACCTCCGTCTCAGCGTACAACTTAAAGCATGAATTTGAGCCATTCAACCGTGAAACATGTGTTAATAACAGGAGTTAATGCAGTTCTGTCTTGAATCGCGTCGACCGAGGTCGATGCCATTCAAGCCTCTCAAACAGGTTCATTAAAATCAGATTATGCCCTAAAACACGTCGACCTGGGTAGCCGCCCGTTAAAACGCGTCAGACTCCACAGACGCCATTCTCACCAGGATTTTAGAGTTGCAGAAGCCTCAGTCGGGAGATTTCCTGCCTAAAAGGCGTCATGATGGCCCGACGTCCTTCTAAACGGCGTCGTCCATACATGACGTCTTTTAGCGCCAGAACCCCGTGCTCACGAAACCTCGAACAGGGAGGTTTCTGCCCTAAAAGGCGTCGTATTGTCCCGACGTCCTTATAAAAGGCGTCGACCAGGCACGACGCCGTTTAGCGCCAGAAACCTGGTTCCCTAGTTCAACCCGAGGGTTTCCATTTTCGCCCCAAAACACACCAAAACAGAAGAGGAAGAGGGGAAACCAAACTACCATGAGAAACCCACAATTCCATAATCATAGAAATCCCCATTCCCATCAAAAAAAGCCCCTAACATGCTCGTTCTACCCAAAGAAACCCCCACACGCATCATGATTTACACGGGAAGCACAGGTGAAACAACTACCATCCATGCAAGGTTCGTCCCCCTACCGGTTCTTGAACTCCTCCTAGCTCCGTGCCGCCGACCCGCCGCACCGCAAACTGCCACCGGTACCCCCGAGGACGCCGCCACTCCGCCGGGACGTCGGCCGCCGTCCGGAGAATGGAACGCCGCGAAGGAAGTGGTGGAGGTAGAGGTGAGAGGTAGGGAGGTATTGGAGTGATGGAAGAGGAAGAAGAGGAAGGGAGAGGGGAAAGGAGGGCGGAGAGGGCGGAGAGGGCGAAGAGAGAGAGGGTGGAAGCGAAAGTGAGGGAAAGAAGAGGAGGCTCGCAGGGTTAATCAGAAACTGGCTAAAACGCGTCGATCGAGACAGACGCCTATCAGATGACAAGACGTGCCGTACTGACAGCACTCTGAAACGCGTCGACCACCACGGACGCCGTTCAGCTGACATGTCAGGCACCGTACACTGACACCGCAGGGTCGCAGTCTGAATCGCGTCGTCCATCATGGACGCCGTTCAGAAGACGAGACAGGGGCCGTACTCTCGCAGCCCGAAACCCGCCCACGTGGCGCACACGTGGCACAACAGCATCAGACTTAAATGGCATCCACCCACCCATACGCCGTTTGAAAGTCGTCGAGCAGTGCGGACGTCATTCAGTCAGAATTCTCAAGACCCCACAGGGTCCAAACCAAGGGATCCGGCCCGAACCCGACCCGAATACTGAACCCGAAACCTCAGTCCTTACAGGCTGGCCTTGGGCCGCAAGAGTACGACCCCGATCTTATCGTCTGAATGGCGTTTTGGATGGACGACGTCATTTAGAGTACGACCCTGGTTTGTCAGTGTACGGCCTGGTCTTGTCGTCTGAATGACGTTGGACTTGCACGACGCGTTTTACCCAGCTTCTGTTTGACCCCACGAACCTTCCCTCATTTCTCTCATTCTCTCCTTTCTTTTCTCTCTCCCTCTTCCCTCTGATCCCCGGTGACCCCTTCCCCCTCTCCTTGCTTCCCTCCCTCCACTCCATCAACCTCCTAACTCCCACCACTACCACTACCATCTCCTCCGCGGCGTTTTTCTCTCCAGACGGCGGCCGACGTCCCGGTGGAGTAACGGCGTCCACGGCAATACCGGCGGCAGCGTGTGGCGAGGCGGGTTGGCGGCTTGGAGCTAGGAGGAGTTCGAGTAACCGATAGGGTGACGATCCCCGTTGTATTGTGTTTAAAAAACTATATTTTTCCCGCTTTGGAGAATGTTTAGGTGTTTTCTTAGGGTGAAAATACTAATTGGATGTAATGAAAATTTGGGTGTTTTAATGGGTATTTACGTTCTTCTCCACTTTTCTTAGTGTTTTACACGATTTGGGGGAGGAAATCCCATCCCGTAAATTGGGAGATGGCGGAGGAAGAAGCTGTCTGTGATGGTTAAATAGCGTCGGGGGACAGCGACGCCTTTTAAAAAGGTGGCTTCCACCCGCGACGCGATTTAGCTTAAATAATAGACTCTGTCCCTGGACTGATGAGCGTCAGCCATGGGCAACGTGATTCAAGATAGAATCACATCAATTCATGTTATTAACATGTATTTACACTGTTAGATAGTTTGGTGAAATGCATGCTTGAAACCGTACTCGTGGACGAGAATTTTTACGTAATTGGATCGCACTGTGATGTGTTTTGTGCGACCGTGGACCTAGAGTGACAGTTGTAGCGCTTAGGCACCCTGTGTCAGTGTGGGAGGGACACAGTGCCGGTGTGGGAGTGGTCGGGTGACGCCTAAAGAGAGGGTCACCTGGTGTACCCGGGGGTTAGCTAGTACCGGTGTGGGAGTAGTACCTTTGGAGTGTCACTCGTGCTGGGGGAAGTAGAAACCACCTAGAGCCAGTTGGGCCGGAGTAGCTAGCGTGCTATCCGAGGGGTTACTGTTTGGTCTGAGCGGGTTGGTGTTTCCCGCGTTCAGCCTTGTGGTCGGCATGTTTTGCCGAGACGCTGGTTGTGGGTCCCGTGGTAAAATGATTTCAGAATCGTGCATGTTACATTTCGATTGCATGTATTTTATATCGAAATTTAGGAATTATGTTTACTACCTTACTTGCTTAAATTATTTTTACTTGTGTTGCTGCACTTGTGGGTACGTAAGTAGGCGGTGGGGATCGAAGGATCCCTACTGAGTCTTTTCGTTGAGACTCACCCCTGCGGTTTTCAGGTGAGGGTTCCAGGCAGGCGTAGTGAGGAGAGTGCTGTCTTGGGTTGCGCGCCAGCAACTGCTGTTCCGGGGTATGCCCCGATGTAGTTGTTATTTTATTTTCTGGCCTGTATGCTTCATTATTTCTTTTCAGTTGGAGTATGTAATTATTTGCTGAGTCGAGTCGCATTGTAATAATTTTTAATTCTTGCACTTCCTTTTTAATTCAATGCGATGTGAATGTTTAGCTTAGTTTATTATTTATTTTCCAGACTTATCTAGATCCTGATTTGGCTCCAAATTAATGATTCGGTACCCATTTAGTAATCGGATCCCCGATTAGAGGGTGGCGGGTCATTACAGTTGGTATCAGATCATTCGGTTTGGCAAATAAATGAATAACTAGGTTAAATATTGTAATTTCGGCAAACAATTACATTATCCCGTACAGGCACAGCGGTAGTGTAGATTTTAGGATTCTAATTAGAACTTTTTTATTTTGTGATTGTAGGCGATTAGATGGCTCCTAGGAAGAGGATGCCAGTTATTAGAGAGTGGGGAGATGTCCCTAGTGGATCTGAGGCCGGTAGGCCAAGTATGGAGCGTTTCATGGAGGATATGATGGACACGATGTCTAGATACCAGACCCAAGACCCTAGTGAGAGTTCTAGTACTCAGTCTTCAGCTACACTGGAGAGATTCCTGAAGCTAAAGCCGCCTCATTTTACCGGTCGTCCCGACCCTGATGAGGTTGTTCATTGGTTGAGGGAGATGGGGAAGACTTTTGATACCATGGATTGTGCGGTGGTTGAGAGGACTCCTTTGGCCACCTTCATGTTGAAGGATGACACCTACGATTTGTTGACCACTTTGAAGAGTTTGTCATATGCGGATAAGAATCTCAGGGAGATTCCATGGGAGACATTTGTGAAGGAATTCAATGCGCAGTACTTCCCTAGGCATGTCCAGAGGGCCAAGGAGAGGGAATTTATGGAATTGACCTAAGGAAGCATGACGGTGCTTGAGTACCAGATGAATTTTGTTTCACTTGGGAGGTTCGTGCCTTTTATCTCAGGAGACGAGGAGCGTCGGATTGAGAGGTTTGTGGATAGACTGAGGTCCAATCTGAGGAGTTTTGTGGCATCCCATTGTTGTATAGATTTGGCATCGGCGGTTAGATGTGCCGCGGCAGTAGAGGCACAACATGATCAGTCAGCTCGGGAGAGGGGACTGACTACTCAGGGGCCAGCTCATGGCAGGAGAAAGACAATAGCAGCAGCAGCTCCTTCGTCCGGATCAGGATCGTCTTCACTCGGCTCTAGATTCAGGAGGTTCTTTCGAGGAGGTGGCAGCAGCAGTGGCAGCAGCGGTAGTAGCAGACCCAGCAGAGTCAGTCGGTGTCCAGTGCTCAATAGGAGGCAGCTCAGAGGCTTCCGGCAGCTTGTCGACATTGCGGTGGTACTCACGGTGGGACTCAGTGTCCTACATTTTCTGGGAGGTGTTACACTTGTGGCCAGCAGGGCCATTTGGCGAGGTATTGCCCGTAGGGGCAAGGGCCAGGTGATCAGAAGAAGCCGAGGACCCAGGGGAGAGTTCTAGCTATCACCAGGAAGGAGGTGTTGGTTTTCCCAGGTTTCTCCGGATCGCTCACGTAGCGGAAAATAAAAAAAAAAAAAACAGCGATCCGTTTTCCCGTTTTGAAAAGCTAAAATCGATTATCAGATAATCGAAGTTCTCACCGTGTGCGGATTCGAATCCGCAATCGTTCGGTTCCGTCGGTGCAACACCGCAAGCCGCGCAAGCGCCCGGCCTCTAGCGAAGTCCACGCGATCCTCCCCGCGACGGATATCCTCGCGTTCCTCATTCTTCGTAGCCCACAAAACCTCCGCCGGTCGCCGCAATGATCGCCGCAGCGCACGGACAATTTCCCGTCGAACGGGATTCAGAGACGCGGCGTAGCAGATCTGGATCTGTCTGGACGCGAGAGAGAGAGAGAGAGAAACTGAGGAGGGGCGGCTAGGGTTAGTAACAGCTTGGCCTGCTCAGCCCGTTCACTATGTTTTATACTAACCGCGCGGTTTTTCATAAAAACCCCCCGGTTTGTATAAAACCCACTTATTTATCCATCGCCTTGAGAATTATTTGCGTGTGACCCTCTAGGCCTAAGTACCAGTCCAGTTAATGGCCCAACAAGCCCAGTGACTCCTCACTGGCTTTATTAATCAATTAATAACCCTTTATTAATTAATTAATCAATCGAATTGATGTCGCACAACGAATTCGACCGGGCCTCCGATCACGTTGGGTGCCAAGCAACACCGCGTGAACCCGGAAGGTATTTGGGGTTAAGTAACCCACTCTTGGAACCTTTCCGCCGACAGTTACCGTGTGGATATAATCCTTCATTCGTACAATGCTCTCGTGTCAACTCAGGGCATGGCGACCTGTCAAACCCTAACCGGTCGACTCATTAGGATTGGATGCCGGTGATGAATATTGGAAAACTCCTTTCCCGATATTATCGTCCGCCCTGGCAAGGGACTTTCGCGCATCCTTCCTAGAGCATTCTCTCTCTAAGTACCGAGAGCGAATGATTCCTTATTGACACACAATTCCCTTCGATGGTATTCCGTTGTACCCAATCCTTGGCGTATTAGAATCCCGTGGCTAGAGATTCGTAAACCAAGGTCAAAGCACAGAAGTCCACCGACAAGGTGTCCTTGGTGTCTCAGGTCCAAGGACCATCCACGCAACTGCGACAATAGAATCAAGCTGGTTGACAGTGAGATACAATACCATCCAGCGATTCAGTCGGATCAGTTCAATGAACTCATTCTCCACTGAGCACCTACAGATTCATCTTAGTGTCTCCACACAAGTGACTTATGAGATCAGTCACCCTCATCATATGAGCATGAGTAATCTGTACTAGTCTAACCGGATATCCGATGTCTTTCTCGGATATCCTCCGACTAGGAACAATTAAGAATATGTGTGTTTAAGTGATCAGTCTCATTAGTATGATCTCATCATAATCTGATCACTATAGCACATATTCACGGACTTCATTATGAAACGATAATTAATGTGATTTACATATAATGAATATTATGCCATTTTATTAATAAATGAACGAGATTTGCATAGTCAGATTGGCTTGTAGGCTACCTAAAACTAACAATCTCCCACTTGGACTAAAGTCAATCACCTTTATACAATAAGCCTATAGACTCTAGGTGACGCTCAAACACAATTTGAGCCAACGGCTTTGTCAGTAGACCTGCTACATTGTCGACGGATGGAACTCTTTCCACTACTACATCTCCTCTAGATATGATCTCTCTGATAAGGTGAAAGCGCCTCAGAATATGCTTCGATTTCTGATGAGACCGCGGGTCTTTCGCTTGCGTAATTGCTCCATTGTTGTCGCACAACAGTGGAACAGGTTCAGAGATGCTGGGAACTACGCCGAGGTCGGTGATGAATTTCTTCAACCACACTGCTTCCTTGGCGGCTTCAGCTGCAGCAATGTACTCCGCTTCAGTCATCGAATCTGCAGTGGTTACTTGCTTGGAACTCTTCCAGCACACTGCACCTCCGTTCAAACTAAACACGAATCCAGATGTAGACTAGCTATCATCTGGATCTGACTGGAAACTCGAGTCCGTAAAGCCTCGCAGTTTCAAGTCATCTCCTCCATAGACAAGAAACATATCCTTAGTTCTTCTCAAGTACTTAAGGATACATTTCACTGCCTTCCAGTGCTCTTCGCCTGGATCAGCCTGAAATCTGCTCGTAACACTTAGAGCAAATACAACATCAGGCCGTGTACATAGCATGGCATACATGATAGATCCTATGGCAGACGCATAGGGTATTCTATCCATGAATGCCCTCTCATCAGGAGTCTTTGGAGACTGCTCATTTGAGAGATAAATTCCATGTCTCATCGGTATGAGACCTCTCTTGGAATTTTCCATGCCAAATCTTTTGACTATGGTATCTATGTACAAGGATTGGGTTATTCCAAGTATCCTCTTTGATCTATCTCTACAGATCCATATTCCCAATACGTAGGATGCTTCTCCCAAATCCTTCGTGGAGAAGTTTTTCGATAGCCAGATCTTTACTGATGACATCATAGCTATATCATTCCCAATGAGTAGTATGTCATCTACGTAAAGAACTAGAAAAGTGACTGCACTCCCACTGGTCTTCTTGTACACACAAGGCTCATCTTCATTCTTAATGAAGTCATAAGACTTGACAGCCTCGTCAAATCTTATGTTCCAGCTCCGGGAAGCCTGCTTCAGTCCATAAATGGACCTCTGAAGCTTGCACACTTTATCTGGAGATTCTTTGGGTGTGAAACCTTATGGTTGTATCATATACACCTCCTCCTCAAGGTTACCATTGAGGAAGGCAGTCTTCACATCCATCTGCCAGATTTCATAATCAAAATGTGCAGCAATGGCGAGTAGAACTCTGATCGACTTTATCATGGCAACTGGTGAGAAAGTCTCGTCATAGTCAATGCCTTGCCTTTGACGATATCCCTTTGCCACCAACCTTGTCTTATAAGTGTCGATCCGTCCATCAGCACCGATCTTTCTCTTAAAGATCCACTTGCAACCGATGGGTACAATACCCTCGGGCAAGTCCTCCAAGTTCCAAACTTGGTTGGTGTACATGGACTGGATTTCTGAGTTTATGGCTTCTCGCCATTTCCCGGCTTATGGGCCTTCTATGGCCTCCTGGTAGGTTTTAGGATCATCATCCTCATTATATTGTACCTTAGACTCACCTTCAGCAATATGTCCCACATATCGTTCGGGCAGTCTAGGTACTCTACTAGATCTACGAGGCTCATATGTATGTACCTGAACAGATTCAGGAACTGATATCTCATCTGATGATAATGCAGCTGTTTGGGGATCTGGAACCTTTTCCAGTACTATTTTACTCCCACTGTCCTCCTGGAGAAGGTATTCCTCTTCTAGGAAGACAACTTTCCTAGCGACAAACACCTTTTGTTCACCAGGATGGAAAAAATAGTATCCAAAGGTTTCCTTTGGATATCCCACAAACCTACATTTATCAGTTCGTGATTCCAGCTTGTCTGGATCATGTCTCTTTACATGAGCAGGAAAACCCCAGACTTTAACATGTTTAAATTCTGGTTTCCTGCCTTTCCATATCTCATATGGAGTGGAGGCCACAGATTTGCTGGGTACTCTGTTCAGTAGGTATGCTGCTGACCTTAGAACATACCCCCAGAGGGACACTGGTAATCCCGAAAAGCTCATCATGGATCGCACCATGTCCAACAAGGTGCGATTCCTCCTTTCTGATACACCATTCATCTGTGGTGTATATGAAGGGGTCAGCTGAGAAAGGATACCATTATCCTTTAAGAATTGTGTGAAGTTAGTACTCAAGTATTCTCCTCCTCGATCTGATCGAAGAGCTTTAATACTCTTTTCTAACTTCTTCTCTACCTCATTCTTGAACTCATTGAACTTCTCAAATGCTTCTGACTTGTACTTCATTAAGTACACTTAGCCGAATCTGGAGAAGTCATCAGTGAACGTGATGAAGTAAGAAAAGCCACCTTTGGCTTGGGTGGACGATAAAGAACAAGTACCCACTTCCGCGGATCGATGATCTGATGGATCAGTTGCAGTCTGCGAAGGTGTTTTCAAAGATTGACTTGAGATCGGGGTATTATCAGATGAGGATCCATAAGGTTGATGTTAGTAAGACGGCCTTTAGGACTCAGTATGGACATTATGAGTTTTTGGTTATGCCTTTTGGCTTGACCAATGCTCCAGCGGCTTTTATGGATTTGATGAATCGGGTCTTCAGGGCCTACCTAGATCAGTTTGTGGTGGTATTCGTAGATGATATTTTGGTATACTCTTCTTCTGAGGAAGAACATACCACACATCTTCAGGTGGTATTGCAGGTTATGAGAGAGCACCAACTCTATGCCAAGTTTAGTAAGTGTGAATTCTAGCTAGATAAGGTGCACTTCCTGGGGCATGTCATTTCTGGAGATGGTATTGCAGTGGATCCAACCAAGATTGAGGCAGTGATGGACTGGAGTAGACCGACCACAGTAACCGAGATTAGGAGCTTCTTGGGGTTAGCAGGATATTACAGACGGTTTGTCCAGGGTTTTTCCTCGATAGCGACCCCCTTGTCGAGGTTGACTCGTAAGGGAGTTCGTTTCGTGTGGACCGAGGAGTGCGAGCGGAGTTTCATTGAGTTGAAGACTCACCTCACTTTGGCTCCAATGCTGGTACTTCCATCAGGTTCCGGTGGATTTGTGGTTTGCATCTCGGCGAGGTTTGGGTGCGATTCTGATGTAGCATGGTAAGGTCGTGGCCTATGCTTCTAGGCAGCTGAAGAAGCATGAGGAGAACTATCCCACTCATGACATAGAGTTGGTAGCTATAGTATTTGCGCTGAAGATTTGGCGGCAATATTTGTATGGGGAGAAATTTCAGGTTTTTACTGATCACAAAAGCCTGAAGTATGTATTCACGCAGAAGGATCTGAACTTGAGGCAGCGCAGGTGGATGGAGTTCATCAAAGATTATGATCTTGACCATTTGTATCATCCGGGCAAGGCAAATGTGGTAGCAGACGCCTTGAGTCGGAAGACGGTCGTATCATACCTTATGGTTCAAGAATGGAGGTCATTTGAGCAGGCCGTGGAATCTTCCTTTAGGGTTCTACGAGAGGCTGATAGAGCCGTGTTGGCCAGCTTAACTGTGAGGCTAGCAATGTACCATACCGTAATCGAGGCCTAGAGGGCAGATGCAGAGTTACCACAAGTTCTCCAGACACCAGAGGTAGAGTTGTGGGAGGATGGTACAGTCAGATTTAGAGGCAGACTCTATGTCCCAGTTGAGGAAGACGTGCGCAGGAGTGTCTTGGATAAGGCGCACCATTCTAGATATGCAGTGCATCCCGGAACGACTAAGATGTATCATTGTTTGAGGAGGCACTTTTGGTGGCCTGGTATGAAGAAGGACGTGGCTGATTATGTGGCAAGGTGTCTTACTTGTCAGCAGGTTAAGACAAAACACCAGAGACCAGGAGGATTGTTGCAGCCTTTGCCGATCCCGGAATGGAAATGGGAACACATAACTATGGACTTTGTGATGGCATTGCCTGTGTCCCCTGGCAGAAGAGACGTAATCTGGGTCATTGTTGATCGATTGACCAAGTCGGCACACTTCCTAGCTATTAGGAAAGACTAGTCAGTCGGTAAGTTGGCTAAGTTGTTTGTGGACCGGATCATCTCTCTGCACAGGGTGCCCTTATCCATCGTGTCAGACCGGGATCCGAGATTTACTTCTAGATTCTGGAAGAGTTTTCAGAAGGCCTTGGGCACGCAGTTAGCCTTTAGCTCGGCTTACCATCCCGAGACTGATGGGCAGTCGGAGAGGACCATTCAGACACTGGAGGATATGCTCAGGGCATGTTTCTTAGACTGGGGAGGTTCTTGGGAGTAGCACTTGTCTACAGTGGAGTTTGCCTACAACAACAGTTATCATTC
Organism: Zantedeschia hybrid cultivar; assembly: GCA_030544215.1. NCBI lineage: Eukaryota > Viridiplantae > Streptophyta > Magnoliopsida > Alismatales > Araceae > Zantedeschia > Zantedeschia hybrid cultivar. Next base: position 53,796,390 of record JARZZO010000009.1, read on the forward strand.
TAGTATCGGCATGGCACCTTATGAGGCATTGTACGGGCGGCCGTGTTGATCTCCTGTGAATTGGTCTGAGATTGGTGAGAGGCAAATAGTAAGGCCAGAGTTGGTACAGCAGTGTGCTGAGGTTGCCAGAGTGGTGCAGCAGAGGTCGACTACAGCTCAGAGCAGACAGAAGAGTTGTGCAGACATCCGTAGGAGACCGCTTGAGTTTGAGGTTGGGGACCACGTGTTTCTCCGAGTCTCACCCTCCAAGGGTGTGATGAGATTCGAAAAGCTAGGTAAGCTGAGTCCGCGATATGTTGGGCCTTTTCCCATTCTTGCTCGAATTGGGGAAACGGCGTATCAGCTAGCCTTGCCACCCAGTCTTGCAGGAGTGCACGATGTGTTACATGTTTCTTTACTGAGGAGATATATTCAGGATCCATCCCATGTTTTGGACTTTTCAGAGTTTGAGGTCGCTGAGGACTTGTCCTTTCCAGAATTTCCAGTACGTATTGAGGATCGCAGGGAACAAGTCCTTCAGAAAAAGGTTGTTCCTCGGGTTAAGGTGATTTGGCGGTATCGCTCTGGGGGCGAGGCGACTTGGGAGCGCGAGGATGAGATGCGGGAGCAGTTTCCCTACATTTTCCCGTAAGTTCTCTTGTAAGCTTATATCATTACTTTTTCAATCCCGTTAGTTATAACAGGCAATTTTGGGGACGAAATTCTTTTAAGGGGAGAGAATGTAAGGATTGAGGTTTCGGATATGGTTATCGGATCAGTTTCGGGGTCGGATCCCTTAGTTTGGGCCCTGGTGGGGCTGAGACTTAGAGTTTCTTTTTCACGTCGAGCTTGCGAGATGCGGTTCAAACAGCATCTAGTAATGTGGACGTGTTTTAGGCTGTGCCACATAGGCTGGCCTTGGGCCGCGAGAGTACGGCCCCGGTCTTATCGTCTGAATGGCGTCTTGGATGGACGACGCCATTTAGAGTACGACCCTGGTTTGTCAGTGTACGGCCTGGTCTTGTCGTCTGAATGACGTCGGGCTTGCACGACGCGTTTTACCCAGCTTCTGTTTGACCCCGCGAACCTTTCCTCCTTTCCCTCATTCTCTCCTCTCTTCCCTCCGATCTCCAGTGACCCCTTCCCCCTCTCCTTGCTTCCCTCACTCCACTCCATCAACCTCCTAACTCCCACCACTATCACTACCATTTCCTCCGCGGTGTTTTTCTCTCCGGACGGCGGCCGACGTCCTGGTGGAGTAACGGCGTCCACGGCAGTACCGACGGCGGCGTGTGGCGAGGCGGGTTAGCGGCTTGGAGCTAGGAGGAGTTCGATTAACCGGTAGGGTGACGATCCCCATTGTATTGTGTTTAAAAAACCATGTTTTTCCCGCTTTGGAGTATGTTTAGGTGTTTTCTTGGGGTGAAAATACTAATTGCATGTAATGAAAATTTGGGTGTATTAATGGGTATTTAGGTTATTCTCCACTTTTCTTAGTGTTTTACACGATTTGGGGGAGGAAATCCCACCCCGTGGATTGGGAGATGGCGGAGGTAGAACCTGTCTGTGAGAGTTAAATGGGTCGGAGGACAGCGACGCCTTTTCGAAAGGTGGCTTCCACCCGCGACGCGATTTAGCTCAAATAACATACTCTATCCCTGAACTGATGAGCGTCCAGGTACAGCGGCGCCTTTTGAACGGTGACTTGCATGGGCGACGTGTTTTAAGGCCATTTCTGAGTCCCATTTTATATGAACCAGTTTATGAGGCTTGAATGACGTCAGCCATGGGCGACACGATTGAAGACAGAATTACATTAATTCATGTTATTAACATGTATTTACACTGTTAGATAGTTTGGTGAAATGCACGCTTGAAACCATACTCGTGGGCGAGGATTTTTACGTAATCGGATCGCACTGTGATGTGTTTTGTGCGACCGTGGACCTAGAGTGACAGTTGTAGCGCTTAGGCACCCTGTGTCGGTGTGAGAGGGAGACAGCGCCGGTGTGGGAGTGGTGGGGTGACGCCTAGAGAGAGGGTCACCTGGTGTACCCCGGGGTTAGCTAGTACTGGTGTGGGAGTGGTACCTTTGGAGTGTCACTCGTGCTGGGGGAAGCAGAAACCACCTAGAGCCAGTTGGGCTGGAGTAGCTAGCGTGCTATTCGAGGGGTTACTGTTTGGTCTCAGCGGGTCAGTATTTCCTGCATTCGGCCTTGTGGTCGGCGTGTTTTGTCGAGACGCTGGTTGTGAGTCTCGTGGTAAAATGATTTCAGAATCGTGCATGTTACATTTCGATTGCATGTGTTTTATCGAAATTTAGGAATTATGTTTACTGCCTTACTTGCTTAAATTATTTTTACTTGTGTTGCTGCACTTGTGGGTGCGTGAGTAGGTGGTGGGGATCGAAGGATCCCTACTGAGTCTTTTCGTTGAGACTCACTCTTGCGGTTTTCAGGTGAGGGTTCCAGGCATGCGTAGCGAGAAGAGTGTTGTCTTGGGTTGCGCGCCAGCAACCACTGTTCCGTATGCCCCGATGTAGTTGTTATTTTATTTTCTGGCCTGTATGCTTAATTATTTCTTTTCAGTTGGAGTATGTAATTATTTGCTAAGTCGAGTCGCATTGTAATAATTTTTAATTCTTACACTTACTTTTTAATTCAATGCGATGTGAATGTTTAGCTTAGTTTATTATTTATTTTCCAGACTTATCTAGATCCTAGTTTGGCTCCAAATTAATGATTCGGTACCCATTTAGTAATCGGATCCCCGATTATAGGGTGGCGGGTCGTTACACTACACCTCTAGGCCCAAATACCAGTCAAGTTAATAGCCCATTAAGTTCAGTAACTCTTTACTAACCTGCTTAATTAATTAATATCCTTATATCAATTAATCAGCCGAATTTAATGTCCCATAATAAATTCGGACGGGCTTTTCTCTCCTATTACCGAGAGCGGATGATCCCGTATTGACCACACAATTACCTTCGAAGGCATCTCCCTGAACCCGATCACTTGACCTATTGATAACCTATGGTTAGGGATTTGTTAGTCAAGGTCAAAGCTCAGAGACCTACCAACAAGGTATCTTTGATGTCTCGGGTCTAAGGATCATCCACGCAACCGTGAGAAAAGAATCGAGCTGGTTAACAGTTAGGTCGCTACCATCTACTGATTCTTGGTCAGATCAGTTCATTGAACTCATTCGCCAATGAGAACCTACAGGTCCAGCATAGTGTCTCCACACAAGTGACTTATAGGATCAGTCACCTCATCAAATGAGCTGAAGAAACCTGTACTAGTCTATCCGGATGTCTGATGTCCTTCTCAAACATCTTCTGACTAGGAATAATTAAGAACATGTATTTACAAGTCTTCTATCTCGTAATTATGATCTCATCATAACTCGAAGACCATTGCACATGTTCATGGACTTCATTGTGAAACGATAAACGAGATTGAATTATATACACAATGAAATAAAGCCATTTTATTAATAACTGAATTAATACAAAGTATACAATTGACTTGTAGGTCACCTAATACTAACAATCTCCCACTTGGACTAAAGTCAATCACCCCTATGTTGAATACCCATATTCTCTAAGTGACGCTCAAACACGTTTTAAGACAAAGGCTTTGTCAATGGGTCTGCTATGTTGTCGGCTAAAGGAACCCTTTCCACCACGACATCTCTTCGAGCAAAAATCTCTCTGATCAGGTGAAAGCACCTCAGAATGTGCTACAACTTTTGATGAGACCTCGGCTCTTTTACTTGAGCAATCGCCCCATTGTTGTCACACAATAGTGGGACGGGACCAGAGATGCTATCCACCAAATCAAGATCACCGATGAACTTCTTCATCCAGACTGCTTCCTTGGTAGTTTCAACAGCAGCAATGTACTCAGCTTCTATTGTCGAATCAGTAGTGGTTTCTTACTTGGAACTTTTCCAGCTTACTACTCTCCCGTTGAGTGTAAAGACAAATCCCATGTTGACTTGCTGTCATCCGGGTCAGACTGAAAACTCGGGTTAGTGTATCCTTGCAGCTTTAAGTCTCCTCCTCCATAGATCAGAAATATATCCTTAGTTTTTCTTAAGTACTTAAGGATACATTTCATAACCTTCCAGTGTTCATCATCTGGATCTGTCTGATGTCTGCTCATAACACTTAGAGCATATGCTATATCAGGTCTAGTACATAGCATGGCATGCATAATGGAACATATGACTGATGCATAGGAAACTTTATCGATTTATGCCCTCTCTTCAGGGGTCTTAGGAGACTGACCTCTAGATAGATAAATTCCATATCTCATCAGTATGGGACCTCTCTAGGAATTTTCCATGCCAAACCTTTTGACAATGGTTTCTATGTACATGGATTGGGTTAAAACAAACATCTTCTTGATCTATCTCTATAGATCCGTATTCCCAATACATAAGATGTTTCTCCTAATTCTTTTATAGAGAAGTTTTTAGACAGCCATACCTTTACTTATGACATCATCCCTACATCATTCCAAATGAGTAGGATGTCGTCAATGTAAAGGACTAGGAAGGTGATTGCGTTCCCACTGTTTTTCCTATACACACATGGCTCATCTTCATTCTTAATGAAGCCATAAGATTTGATCGTCTCATCAAACCTTATGTTCCAGCTTCGGGAAGCTTGCTTTAGTCTATAAATAGACCTTTGCAACTTGCATACAATAACTGTAGATTCTTTCGATGTGAAGCCCTCTGGTTGTATCATATACACCTCTTCCTCAAGATTTCCATTAAGGAAGGCTGTTTTCACATCTATTTGCTAGATTTCATAATCGTGATATGCAGCAATGACGAGAAGTATTCTGATAGACTTAATCATAGCAACAGGCGAGAAGGTCTCGTCATAATTAACACCTTGTCTTTGACGATAACCCTTCGCTACTAACCTTGCCTTATAAGGCTCAATTCGTCCATCAACGTCGATCTTTCTTTTAAAGATCTACTTGCAACCGATGGGTACTATACCCTTGGGCAAGTCTATCAAGTTCCAAACTTGGTTGATGTACATAGACTGAATTTCAGAATTCACGACTTCTCGCCATTTCCTGGCCTCTGGACTCTCAATGGCCTCCTGGTAAGTCTTAGGATCATCATCTTCATTATAGAGTATCCTAGAATCATCTCTACTTATAGGTCCCACATATCTTTCGGGTGGTTTAGGTACTTTAACAGACCTACGAGGTTCTTGTATGTGTTCTTGAATAGGTTCAGGAACTAACAATTCATCTAATGAATTGATGATAGTTTGTGGGTCTGGAATTTCTTCCAGAGTTACTTTACTCCTAGTATCCTTTTGGAGAATATAATCTTTTTCTAAGAAGACAACTCTCTTGGTTACAAACACCTTTTGTTCATCAAGATGATAAAAGTAATATCCGTAGGTTTCCTTCGAATATCCCACAAATCTGCATTCGTCAGCTCTGGACTCCAGCTTATCTGTATCAAGTCTTTTGACATGAGCAGGACTTTCTCAGACTTTAACATGCTTAAGGTCTGGTTTCTTTCCTTTCCATATCTCATATGGAGTGGATGTAACAAATTTGCTTGGTATCCTGTTTAGGATATACATAGCCGAGCTAAGTGCATATCCCTGTTGCGACAATAGTAATTTAGGCATGCTCATCATAGATCGCACCATTTCCATCAATGTGCGATTCTTCCTTTCTAATACACCATTCATCTAAGGTGTATAAGGAGGTGTAAGCTGAGAAATGATACCATTATCCTTTAAGTATTGAGTGAACTATGTACTCAAGTATTCCCTACCGCAATCAGATCGGATGGTTTTGATGCTCTTTCCAGTTTATTTCTCTACTTCATTCTTAAATTCTCTGAATTTCTCAAAGACTTCTAATCTATACTTCAATAAGTATATAAAACCATACCTTGAGAAATCATCAGTGAATGTAATGAAATAGAAGAAACCACCGATGGCTTAGGTAGACATAGGACCACATATATTAGAATGTATTAGTTTCAGTATGTCTCTGGCTCGTTCTCCACTTCTAGTAAATGGAGATTTAGCCATTTTACCCATCAAACATAACTAACATGTTGCATATGATTCATATTCAAATAGATCTAAGTATCTATTTTTATGCAACATTTGGAGTCTGTTTTCTCCAATGTGACCAAGCCTACAATACCATAAGTAAGCGTTGTTCACTTCATACTTACTCTTCTTAAGAGTATCACCAACATTAAAACTATCATGAGACACATTCATTAAGTACAATCCATTGGATAATAAAGCAGAAGCAACCAGTTTATTTTTGAAATAAATAGAATAACTATTCTTCCCAATGGATATAGTGTACCTAATTCTATCTAAACAAGAAATAGATATAATGTTTCTTATTATGCTAGGTACATAATAACATTTATCTAATAAAAAATAGTCTCCATATGGTAGCTTGAGATTCATTGTCCCCATAGCGATCGCCGCAACTCTTGCGCCGTTACCTAGCCTCAGCTCTACCTCGCCGGTCCTCAGCTTACACCTTCTCGTCAGCACATGTACAGAATTGCATATATGAGAAACACATCCAGTATCTAATACCCATGATGTATAATCTCTAACTGACAAGTTTACATCTATCATATAGATACCTGAAGCGTCCTACTGCTTCACTTTGCTTTGATCCTTGTCCTTGAGGTATTCCTTGCAATTCCTCTTCCAGTGACCCTTCTAATGATAGTAGAAGCAATCACCCTTCTCAGCACTCTTGCCTTTATCCTTTTTGGCAACCTATGGCTTTTTCTGATTCTTGCCTTTGCCTTTCCTAAAGGCTTGGACTGCCAGTCTCTTCTTGTTGGTCCTACCAACCATGAGGATTTGGGGTTTTGCCTTTACAAGGTTCCCTTCTACAGTCTTCAGTATGTTCAGTAATTCAGCCAAACAATCTTGGATTTTGTTCATGTTAAAATTAACAATGAATTGAATATATGATTGTTGAAGAGAAGACAAAACCAGGTCAGTATGCATCTCCTTGGGAAGTGGAACCCCGAGAGCATCTAGCCTTTCCACCCATTCAATCATCTTTAGCACATGAGTCTTCACTAAAGATCCCTCCACCATTTGAGCCTTGAATATATTTTTAGATATCTCATACCTTTTAATTCTGCTCTGCTCACCAAATAGCTCCTTCAAGTGGAGCATGATGGATCTAGCATCCATCTCCTCATGCTGCCTCTACAACTCATTGCTCATAGTGGCTAGCATGTAGCATTAGGCCATGGTAGAATCTTCCTTCTATTTCTCATATAACACCGTGTCCTCTTCTGGGGCATCTAATGCTGGTTCAATAGAAGGATCATCATCCAGAACGTATGCAATCTGCGCAGACCTGAGGACAATCTTCAGGTTTCTGAGCCAGTTTGAGTAATTAGGGCTAAACGGTTGGCATCCTATATGCCACGCAACGGGTTATGATGTGACATTTTAGCCTACAGGAGATAAGAATTTTAATTAATAGAAAATTTAGTTATTAAAACAAGATATGGACTTGTTTATCTAGTTTTACTCCCACTAATTTTTATCGGACTGTATAACCTTCAGATATATAGAACATGAGATGTCGATTGTCTCTTAGAGGGGATCATAATCTCTAAGAATCATAGTATGACCTTGGGTAAACAGAAGTATCATACTATTATCTTAGAGCAACCATCTCATAGTAGTTGCAACACTTTGCAATATCTAATCTTACTTTAGCTCCTAGGTTTTTAATGGTCTTGGGGAAACACAGCAAACTATTATCCCTAGTCTAAGCTTTACCATCAATACGTAACAGAATAGAGTAAAATGGAGTTCCCGGGTAAACACGGGGATAGCTACATCGTTCCTCTACTCCAATCTTAAGGCATTATAATGCCATAGTTAATAGTCTTTTCATCAGATAGTGGCAGATCTCGGGAAATACAAGAAAGTGCCATCACTGAAAAGTTCTAAAAATTATATTGATGGAGAGCTACGCGGTGCATTCTCAATGACTTGCATTCCAGCTTAAACTTTATGTCGAAGGTTTTGTTTATTTTATGTTGGTCTCATCCTAAGTGATAGTATTTAAATATATCGCATATATTTAATGTATATACTAATAACCTAGATATTTGATTCGCAATCAAAATAAAGAGCATGCATCACATACATGTTATGGTGTGGTCATAGATAGCACGGTGGTTTGACTTGAGCCAAACAGTCAAACACACACACAAATAATATAACACTTATATCATAATCCTGCAAACACACTGGGTGTATGAACTCCTTCATATTCCTCCTTGGTTGCAGTTGTGGATCATTCTCGCTCCAAACTCGGTCGCCTCGATCAAATTACACAATAAATTCTAAATTTACATGCAAATTTAAAAGAAGGCCTTATGACAAGTACATAAAGGAGGGAGGTAGAATTACAATGGAATATGAGAGAGAGAGAGAGAGAGAGAGATTCGCAGACCCTTATTTATTAACAATTACTAAAAACACCTACATACCTATGATCCACATCCATACATCATCACATGAAATATACTTCAGTGCGTATCCACGACCACTGTGTATTTTATTAACCAAAGCACATATGAATAAGCGCATCAAATGGCTAAAATTTAAAATTTTGAAATTATTTAATTTTGATTTTATAAACCAAGGATCAAACAAGATTTGGATAATTAGAATTTTTGGAAAGGTTTTATTTTGTAGAACATGAAAATTAAATCGTATTTAAAAAGCATTAACATCACATCGCATGTCTGTGCACACCAAATTGATCGGTCTATAATATTCCATGCATATATAACGAATTGACATTAATGTGATTAATTTAACAATTAAATTAACAATCATTAATATTAAATAATCTAACAATTAGATTAATTACTTATTAACAACACCTTGTTAATTAAAATTGATTTAAAAATCGGTTTTGGCCCCTATTAACAGTAAATCAAAACTTAAATTAATTTAAAATTTCATTTTAAAAGAAACTTAAATTCTATTTTTGAAAAAGAGTTAAATAGGCCAATTAAAGGGGAGGGGGGGTTTATTGGGCCAGGTCCAAGTAGGACCAAACGGGCTCAGCCCTGTTGAGCTCAGTTCGGTCCTTGGACCGAGCCCAGCCAGTAGCTAGGCTCGGACCCAAACCCACCCCAAGGGGAGGGCCTGGTTCGGGCCAGCTACTGGGCTGGCTCGGGCCCAAGGCCCGGCCAGGCCCAGCAGGGGCGGTTCCACCCCCAACCCTGTGTCAAGCTAGGAAACCCTAGCTGCGTGAAAGAGGGGGGACGACGCCACGCCACCGGCCACCTACCCAGTAGGCACCGGCTGGCAGGCACCTATCCTGCGGGGCACCGCCCGGCGACCACGGGTGTCGGCGACTGCTTCGGTGGCCCTTGGTCGGCCGGCGGTCCCTGCCTCGTCCCTAGTTTGTCTGCTAACCAAGCCCCCTCCCCCCCTTTTCTAACCCGTAGATGAAGAAGAAGGAGGAAGAGGGCCAGCCGGCCACCCTGTCTGGCACAGGCTATGGGCCCGATAGTGGCTGGTGGCCACCCCTTGAGGATCTGGGGCACCAGAGAGCCTTCCCCAACAATTGGGGTGCCGAAAATGGGATATTTAAAATACCATTCTTAGTCTCACGAAGAGCACGAATTGCATACAAAAAAATTGATTCTCTGTAAAAAAAAACATCTAAATAATTGTGTTCGTCTCATGAGCATTGTTCTAACAATTAAAATCAAATTATAGCATGGAATAATATATTGAATGATCTATTTGAAGACTGAAACGCCGAAGAACACAATGGAACCTGGCTATGATGCCACTGTTGGGTTCACTGTGTTAGATCTGAATAAAAAATGCAGCAGATAGAAGAGTCGGATCCGCGTCGTATCGGGTATTAAAAACAAAAGGGGAAACCAGATTTTCACCTTGCGCGGATTCGAATCCGCATTCGTCGAGTTCCTTCTGTGCGATGCCGCAAGCCATGTAGGTGCCTGGCCTCTAGCATGTAGACATGCTAATTTTGACATCATTTCGAGTAAATTTCATATCATATAATAATGCCTCAGAATGGTCTGATAATTAATCATTGATTAATTTTTATTGATATTTTTGAGTGTCGGGTTTAACAGACATGTTTAAGTTAATCAATTGAATTGATTTTAGCTCAAATTTCAGCAAAAATATGAAGAATTCTAAAAGACGTCGACTCATGTAGACGCCATTTAGAGTTTATTCTTATTTTAACATTTAAATTTGAATTTTAATCAATTGATTAATTAACTAAAAGGCGTCTGTGAGAGTTGACGTGTTTTAGGTTTCCTAGGCTATTTTAACTTCTCTTCCGGATGTTTATCCTTATCTTAATTAGTGTAAACGACGTCTACACATGTGGACGCGTTTTAGCTAATAAAGATAAAGATAAGTTTTCCCGGATATTTATCCTTATCTTAATTAATCTGAAAGGCGTCAGCCATGGTGGACGCGTTTTAGATAATTACAGATAAAGATGAATTAATCTGTATTTATCTGTCGATTAGGATGGATAAATTCTATATTTTTCTATGTTAATCGCGAACGCAGAAAAAGCCTATAAATACCTTACATCTTAATGAGTTAAAAAGCGAAGCGTATTATTGAGAAAAGAGAGAGTGTTATTATAGCGAGTTGGAGATCGAAGCAACAACGTCGTAACGCCGGAGCGCTGCCATTTCCAGAAGACGGCGTCCTTTCAAGATCTTCATCCTTTCAAGGCTTCAAACCAACTGGGCATAAGTGTTTCATTTCTGCATTTTTATTCTACATCTTCATTAATCTTTCATTCATCATAATCACTTCATGCAACACACACCACGGCATCATCTTTCAAAAACCTATTTGATTTAAGGGGTTTCAAAAAAACCATTTAAACAAGTGAGTTTGTTGTTCAATTATATGCTTAAAATCATGATCAGTTTATATACTGCTTCCACTTAAATTCTCATCAGTATTTCTTCATTTCCTTTCTCTCTGTTTCTGCTGCACTCAACAACAACAAGAGAATCAAAAGGGGAATCAAGCACAAAGCCATAAGGACCTCTGGACGATCCTCAACCTCAAATTCAACAGCAAGAACAAAAGAACAAAGAAAGGGCTCTCTTTCTTCAGTCGGCTGAAGGAGGGGAATCAAGGATTCAACATCTTTCGCGTTCAAACAGGTAGGCGATCACACTTCTTTTGAAACTTTTTAGTTAAAAGTTTATGGCGATCACTTCACGTAGTTGCTGTTTTTAATAGGCTATTTTACACTAAACAACATAGGATATTTCATGTTAATCACACTGTCATTCTAAGCACCCACAGCTTTTTTTTGGCGATCACGGTGGGACATGGTCTCGCCATCTTTTAGTTTCTTTTTGTTCTTGCTATCATCATATCGGGCACCCACGGTGCACCATTTGTGTCTCTCGACACGTCCCCACCAATTGGTGAGTGTTTTAGTTTAATTAATTTCCCTCGTGCACCACGTGCACACCCCAGTGGCAAGATCTTGCCCTCCCTTGATTAATTCAAAAAGCTGTTTTTGTGATAAAAATGATGTGTGATTGATTGTTTTTCTAGTTGTTTAGTTAGTAAAACATCCTGTTTAAAACCTGGAACTAAAAAAATTTTCATGAGTCGATTGTTTACTACTTTTTATCCTGTTTGAGGAGGATTCAACCCAGAAAATCTTCCTGGAAAACTGTTTCTGCGAACTGAAAAGCGTCTAGGAGCACTGACGCGTTTCAAAACCGCGTCAACACTTCTAGACGCCTTTCAGGCTTCACAGTTTCTCTGCTGTCTGCATCTGCTTCTGCGAAAAATTACGTTCTGTTTTGAGTAGCGTCGATCACCATCGACGCGATTCAGACAGTTTCTTAATTTTTTTCAGTTTCCAGATTTCTGTGGTTTGAGTGTTAGCTACCCATTAATACTAAGCATTAGAGGCCATCCAGGCCATAGGGCATACGCATTGAGGCGAATACCCTCCTTTTCTTAGGAACACACTACTCGACGTCAGCAACTCTCTCTGATTGGGTTGGTCCCTTGATCAGACTAGAGAAGTTGACGTTGAGACCTCCATAAGTCCCCAAAATCAAGGTATTCCTCCTTGATCATCGGGCTGGTTGTACCAATTGAAGTCTCGGCTAGATTCCGAAAGCGTGGTGAGAGAAAGCTCTAGAGAATAACGGTCGAAATTGAACTGAAACTAGGATCCTTTCCCTGAGTGAATTTGCGGTTTAATCTAATTCAAATAACTCAACAAGGAATCTCAAAATCACGTTAAGCATCCACTTGATTGATTAATCTCTGTGCAACTTGTTTGTTAAATCTTTGAAAAAAAGAATCTAACATCATGCTGCTGCGATCAGGCAGGGACTTGAGTGTGGCTCCAGACGCCATGGTCAATTACGAGGGAGATGCTAATGCCCCTCGGGATTCTGATTACAACTACGAGAGTGGGAGAGATGCTGATGTCTCCCGTAATTCCGTCCCCGTTCCGCTTCGACATGATGGGAACGTCCGGACCCCTCTTTTTCATCCACAGGATCGATATCCTGATCTTCCCCCGCATGAATATGCGATCCCTAATCCCGATCTAGAGGGGGACATGAATCAGAATGATCCCCCACCCTCTGATCCTTCGGATCTCGTCAACGCCCTGGGAGTTCTTGCCTACCGACTGGACCCTCAGCAATTCGAGGCGATCCAGTCGATTCTGAAGGGGAAGGCACCCGTGCAGCCTGCTGAGCCGAACCCTGTGGCTCCCCCTGTTGTTACTCAACAACCTCCTCTTCCTCCTCCTTATATCCATCAGGCCATGGAAGGCCTTCATATTACTTCTCGGCCAGTTGGGCCGCAGCTTTCATCCTCTAGGCAACCGGCTAGACCGCAAACGCCTGTCTATCAAAATGCCCTCGGGCATGGCGGAAGCTCTGCCGGACCTCCTCTTTATTTTCCCCCCTGTCCAACGTACTCTAGGCAGCAGGCCTATCAAGTACCTCCACCTCCTCCTCCTCCCCAGGCAGATCTGACCACGCAAGCGTTGCTGGCCAAGATGCAGCGCATGGATGAGCAGTTCAACAACCTCCAGAAGATGATGGGGGTTAAAGCTGTGCCAGAGATTAATTTGCCGAGCCTGGCGGTATTCCACCTGCCGCCCTCTGAGATGTCAGTGTACCGAAAGTATAACGGTACTGGTAACCCCTTCACACATCTGAAGGAGTTTATGTACGAATCGTCTTTCTGGCAGAACGATAAGAGGTCATTGGCCTTTTTGTTCAGGAGATCTCTAGAGGGACCAGCCCTCGAGTGGTTCTTTTCTCTAGAACCCTCCGAAGTAGAGGATTACGGTATCGTTTCACGTAAATTTATCCAACGATACCAGGACAGAGTTGCACCCTCCTTGTCTATCACGGACCTCATTGCAGAAAAGATGAAACCTGATGAGGAGTTTGTCAGTTTTGCTGACAGGTGGCGGGGCCTGGCCGAAAAGGTGAAGGATTACTTGTCCGAATCTGAGCAAGTGAAAATGTTAATTTCTAACGCCACGCCCCAATTCAAGCTAGTCCTCTCCTTGAACAATTTGACCAACATGGCAGAGCTCTATGAAAGAGCACGGTACTGCCAAAATGCCTTCAAGAACGCTACGTTCTCTAGCGTCTTTGATCCTCACAGACCTAGCAGGCCTCCACCTCGGAAGCCTGCAGTGCCAAACTCTCCCAGCACAGGTCCGACTACTGAGGGCACGCTCTCTCACGAGCAAGTCAGTACCATGAATAATAATTCGCTCTAGTTCGTGAGGAACCAGCAGCAGTACCAAAGGCCACCACAGCCGAACCAACAGGGGTACAAGCAGCAGCAGAACCCCCATTATCAGCAACAGTACTAGCGGCCCCAGCAGCCGAACCCGAACCAGTACCAGCAGCCCCAACAGCAGCAATATCAGCAACAGCAACAGCAATATCAGCCGCGTGCGCCGCCGGCATACCATAATGTCCCTCCTCCTGGTGACTACAACCAGCAGAGAAGACCTCCAGGCCCTAAAAGGGCAGAATACCCGGCCCTCCCAGAATCGTTGGCAGATATCTTCAGCGCTCTAATGGCAGCTAATGCCTTAGTTTTGCCAAGGGAAAAGGCCGTCTGGCCTCAAAATGCCGATACGTCCAGGTATTGCTACTTCTACAGGCAACCTGGGCATACCATTGACACCTGCTTCCAGTTCAGAGATTATATTCATGATCTCAATGAGCAGGGCGGCATAGACTGGGAGGAGATGAAAAAGTATATATCAGCCCTGAAGGCGAGGAGACCACAGCAGCAGCAGCAAGCAAGACCACCGGTACAAGCAGCACCACCACCCAATATGGGCATAGTGCAGAATCCACTCCTGGAGCACCAGAACCAAAACCAAGTTGCTCCCATTCTGACGAACAGCCAGTCTGAGGCTGGTCGTGGGCAACAGTGGAGAATAGAGGACTCTTCCTCTCTTTGTTCAACGGGTCACGTTCCAAGTACCGCAGAGCGACCACCACGCCGCACCATCCACATACCTAGGCCGCAACCCATTACCATCACCCCTTTACCCACACCCACATATCACTCGCCCGCACCCAATAGCCCATTACCACTACCCACCTTCCTCAAGCCCATTACACCCCGCACTCCTACGCCTCCATCATATAACCCCCCACAAACCAATTATGCACCCCTCCTACCATCTAAACCATTACTCCGCGTATCATTACCTACTTCGCCCACTACCACTACCACCTACCCAGATACACCCTTACCATCCAGACCGCTATTACGCGTGCCATTCCCCACTTCACCGACCACTTACCCATCCACCATCCAACCCTCTAGGCCTTTAATCCGCACCGCGCCATCACCACCTAGCCCTACGCCATCACCTACATACCAACCCTCTACGCCATCCGCACCATCCAACCCTGCGGTACTTAAGGTGTCACCCGGCTCCTCCACGGTCGAGGAACATTCGCTCCAAAGTGGAAGGATTTTCAACAAGGTCTTTCCTCAGTCCACAGTTAGAGACGGCCCATCACAGCCGACTGAGGAAGCCCATAATGAAGAGAGTGCACCAGGCACTCAATATGACTTGTTGAAACATCTGGATCAGACACTGGCACGGATCACTGTACTTGAACTGATCAAAAGGTCCAAGATTCACCAAGAAGCCCTCATGGAATATCTACAGAAGGTGATGGTCAATGAGGATGTGCCGGTAGAAAAAAATGCAGCACTACTAGTTCCTCAGGGGGATCAGCCCTCTATTACATTCCACACATCGAAACTAGCACCGCCAGCAGCTAGAAGCATGGCTCTGAGCATCACGGTCAACGTCTGTAAGAAGGCCGTGGATGCATGCCTGGTAGACACAGGGGCCTCGATCAATGTTCTACCTCCGAAGACCCTGGAGCTGTGCGGTGTGCCCAAAGAAAAATGGCTGCCTAGCCCCATCTCAGTGACGGCATATGACAATTCTACCCGTTCCCCTCTGGGAATGGTCTATTTGAAGGTGGAGCTAGGCCCTGTAAGTCATGCAGAGGTCGAATTTCACATTTTAGAAATTGATCCTTCTATAAATGCCATTCTGGGACGTCCTTATATTAAAATTCTTGAGGCGATTCCCTCTACGAATCACCAATGCCTCAAATTTCCTTACAAAGGACGAATTATTAAAGTGACAAGCATGCCGATCCTTGCTGCTGCTCATACCTTGAATATTAAATATGCTGCTTTACCTGGCCGACAACCTTTTCTGTCGGTATTACAGGTCTACCATCTAGTGGCTGATCCTTTGAAAGCCGCCACTATTTCTCCATATCCATTGAACGCCATTAAAAGGGGGAAGTGCATGAGTACCCCAGGATGGAGGATTATGATGAAGAACGGCTACGAGCCTGGGAGAGGTCTTGGCACACAGTTGCAGGGCAGGACCACTCCTGTTAAAAGTCATCAAGCAGCACCTGGAAGCGGTCTGGGCTATAGGCCGAGGAGACTGAAGCAAGACAGGGTTCAGCAAGAAAATGGTCAAGAAATCTGGGAGGCAATGTCTACACCACCCAAAGAAGGCCGGGATCCCCTAACATGGACCCTGTATACACATTTCATAAAAGGGCCCATATTTAGCCATGACAACACGGTGGTCATTACTTCGTGTTTTGACTTCCATGACATATATGGGAGGGACTTGGCTAGGCATTGTTCAGAACTACTTACGTACCAGTCCTTGGAGGCTCTGCGGCCTATGAAAATGAGAAAATTCCACGATCCTGAATGCGAATGATACAGATGGTTCGATCTGAGGGACCTTTACATAGCACTGAACAGGTTGTTCCTGGATCCTGCAGAACCCAAATGGCCGCCGCAGATTGATGAATTGATTGAAAGCCCTGGTGCCATCTTTGATAAGCGGATACTGCTGTCGGAAGAAACCGATGAAGGGGAGCCAGATGACCCCTATGAAGCTGGTTATACTACAGATCTGCTCTGGAGGGGGACATATCCTTCACATGTCTTCATGCTCCATACTTTATTCCGTACACTGCTCCTGACCCCGACTTGGTCGCGGGTCATAACTGAAGATATTCTACGGGCTCCGCCCATTATGATCACTCTGTCCCCTCGGGACCTTATTCCATCATCTCCTCTCGATCTAGAGAGGATGTACGATCTGATCTGGGACATATTACTATATGATCCCCCTAATCCCCTGGCCTTGGTGCCACTTCCTCCATCTGATTCCCCTTCTATTTGTATCCATTCTTGCTTTATGTTTAATTCTTTCATTGTAAAAAAAAAAACGCCAATTTGGCAACAAATTCTTCCCAGATCCTCATCGAGGAAACATGTTACTTGTCCGATTACGCCCCATTGCGCGGGTCCTTCGGTCAAGATTCTCTCCTAGATCTACTCTGTCCCTCCCCTCGGGAGGATTCCCCTGTATTTCCACTTGTATCTCAGGATTTTCATCCTGCTTCATCTTCATTAGGTGAGTTTAGTGAAGTTAGGCAGCCTAGTTTTAGTCAGGTTAATCAGGTTAGTAAGTCTAGGAAGCCTAAGGGTAGGCAAATTCCAGATAGATACCTCCAGGACTTAGCTGATAGATGCTTTTCTTGCTCTTTCATCCCTCAGTTTTTAGAAAATCCAATTCAGATGCCAGAAGACTGTATTAATGATGAGTCAGTCAATGATGGGTACGGGGTATATGAGTTAGTGCATGAAAAAGACCCCATTAATGAAAATGAGGAAGATGACGAGGATACGGCTGAGGCATATGCCAGTGGAGTGAAGAGATTTGATGAACCCTCAGCTGCCGTAGAAGAGCCCACCAAAGAAATCAATTTAGGGACTGAAGACGAACCTAAGGTTGTCCTCGTCAGCAAAAATCTTTCTACAGAGGATGAGAAGGCAATGGTACAAGTACTTAAGGACTATAAGGACACTTTCGCCTCGAGTTATGAAGATATGCCAGGGTTAGACTCATCTTTAGTTGAACACAGGTTGACATTAAAGGAAGGAGTTAGCCCGGTCAAGCAGAAATTAAGGCAATTCCACCCACAAATGGCTTTAAAGATGAAGGAAGAGGTCGACAAATTGCATAAAGCCAAATTTATTAGAGTTGTCCTTTATCCACAATGGGTGGCCAACATAGTCCCGGTTATGAAGAAGGACGGGAAGGTCAGAATTTGCATTGACTTCCGCGATTTGAACCGGGCGTGTTCTAAAGATGATTTTCCATTGCCTCATATTGATGTACTCATTGATAATACTGCTGGCTATGAAACCTTATCGTTTATGGACGGATTTTCAGGATATAATCAGATTAAGCTAGCAGAAGAAGATCAAGAGAAAACGTCATTCACTACACCTTGGGGAACATACTGTTATGTTGTCATGCCATTTGGATTAAAGAATGCTGGAGCCACTTATCAGAGGGCCATGATGGCAATATTTCATGACATGATGCACATAGATCTGGAAGTGTATGTGGATGATTTATTGGTTAAATCTAAGACAAAGGCTGAGCATGCCAAAGTTTTGGCAAGGGTATTAGAGAGATCGAGAGAGCATCAGTTAAAGATGAACCCCCAGAAATGTGTATTCAGGATATCTTCAGGAAAATTACTTGGATTCATCGTCAGCAAACGGGGAATTGAGATCGATCCCAACAAGGCGAAGGCTATCAGAGAAATGCCACCTCCCAAAAACTTGAAAGAGTTGAGAGGATTAATCGGTAGGTTACAATTTATTCGCCGTTTTGTCTCCCAGCACTCACAAAGGTGTAAGCCGTTTTACGAGCTTACCAAGCCGGGAGTCAAATTTGATTGGGACGATAAGTGTCAGGAGGCATTCGATGGATTAAAGAACTATTTAGCAAGTCCTCCTGTTTTGAGACCACCATCTCCAGGCAAACCATTGATACTTTACATTTCAGTCCTGGATGATGCAGTGGGGGCTGTCCTAGCACAAGAGGATGAAGAAGGAAAAGAGAGGGAAGCCTACTATCTCTCTAAACTCTCAACCTCGCTGAACAGAGATATACGGCGATGGAGAAGACATGTGCAGCATTAGTTTGGGTCGTGCAGAAACTAAAGCATTATTTTCTGGCCCATGAAGTCCATCTCATCGCTAGGATGAATCCGATCAAATTCCTTCTGGAGAAATCTGTTCTTACTGATAGGTTAGCGCGATGGCAAAGCTTTCTATCTCAATTCGATATCATTTATATTCAGCAGAAAGCGATCAAGGGCTATGCCATAGCAGAACATCTCGCTCACCATCCCCTTCCCCGATTTGATCCAGTCCGATCAGAGTTTCCAGATGAGGAACGGATGTCCGTAAATCAAATCAGAGATGATATGTGGATTCTGCATTTTGACGGAGCTCTGAATTCTCATGGAAAAGGGATCGGTATCGTTCTGTTATCACCTGAAGGTGTCACCATTCCACAAGCCTTTCAGCTTGATTTTCCAGTCACCAACAATATAGCTGAATACGAGGCACTCCTTGCTGGCCTCGAGGCTGCTCATTTTCATAGTGCCACCAAACTCAGGATTGTGGGTGATAGCCAATTGATTCTTCGCCAAGTGCTGACCAAGTATCGAACTCTTGATCCCAAGCTCAAGCCTTATCAAGAACTTACTTCTGCTTACTCAAAGCTTTTCACGAAATTGATCTTTGTCCATGTTTCTAGGAATCAAAACATCTTAGCTGACGCTCTAGCTTCATTGGCATCTTCTCTTGATTTTCCAATCAGCAAGCAATCCGAATCAATCATAGTTCATAGGCGTCTTTCACCTGCCGTGAAAGATCCTTCATTTCTTAGAACTAAGGAGAAGTTGCTGAAGAAAGTCAGAGATGGAGATATCGTGGAAAAAAGAGAAATCATGTTGATGGAGCTATTAGAAAAGATGGATGATGAACAAAAGCCAAGGTATTATGAAATCGCTAAATATTGTGGAGATCAATCATATCCTGAGGAAGCTACAACTGAGGAGAAGAGAGCTATCAGGAGAGTTGCTCAATGATACACCCTAGTTGGGGGAGCATTGTACAAGAGAGGTTTTGATGGAGTTCTTTTGAGATGTCTAGACGAAGATGAGCTTTGGAAGGTTATGGAAGGAGCTCATAGTGGAGTTTGTGGTGGCCATGTCAATGGACAGATGCTAGCAAAGAAGATCCTTAGACAAGGATTTTATTGGCCAACCATAGAAGAAGATTGCGTAGGATATGTCCGTAGGTGTGCTAAGTGTCAACTTCACGCCGACAAAATTCATTCCCCTGCATCTTCACTCCATCCTGTTTCTTCCCCATGGCCTTTCTCCATGTGGGCTTTCGACATTATTGGACCCCTTGGTAATCCAGATTCCGGCATCAAGCAAAAATCTTTCATTCTCACGGCAACGCAATACTTCACCAAGTGGGCAGAAGCTGAAGCATACGTGGAGATCAAAGCATCAACTGTCTGCAAATTCATCATGAAGAACATCATCACCCGATTTGGAATTCGAAGTACCATCGTCACCGACAACGGACCGCAGTTCGTGTCACAAGAATTGAAGGACCTCTGCAACAGGTACAAAATTGCATTGCATCATTCATCTCCTTATTATCCGCAAGGCAATGGCCAAGCAGAGGCAACAAATAAGACTTTGATAAAAATCATCAAAAAGACGTGTAAATCTAACAAGTTTGCAGATTGGCCAGAAAAATTGGTTGAGGCTCTATGGGCCTACCGAACTTCAATCCGCACGCCTACTGGGCAAACTCCTTATTCCTTAACATTTGGAATGGAGGCGGTAGTTCCATATGAGATCCTCATACCGTCATTAAGAGTACAATTGAATAAGGAATTTTCCATTGATGAACATCGTTCAGCACTCCTTGCTCAATTGGAACTTTTAGACGAGAAAAGATGGTCAGCTGCTAATCATACAAAAGTTTATCAAAATAGACTAGCACGTTTTTATCAAAAGAAAGTCATTGAACGAAAGTTCAAAGTCGGTGAAATGGTCGTAAAAAGGATTTTTGTAAAACCTGGTGGTCCGCGTTCTAAGCTCCAACCCAACTGGAAGGGACCTTATGTTGTATCGCACGCTTTTCCTGGTAATGCTTATCGTCTTGTTAATGCAGAAGGAGAAGAGCTAAATCATCCTTGGAATGGTTTACATCTTAAGAAATACTACCCTTAAGTTAAAGAGTCGATCAGTATGGTACAAAGACCAGTGGAATCAGAAAGTTTATAAATTCAAATTTCTTTGTTAGTCTGGATAACTTAACTTTAAACCCATTACTACACACACTGACACGTTTGATTCGTGAGTAACAAGAGATGCCAAGTCCTAAAGAATATCAAAAGCTTGACCAAAAGTGTAAAGTACAAATCATTCTTTTTAAAACAAAAATTCCGTTTTATACTCGGCCATGATGTCGGAACGAGACTTAGAATAGATTACCAAGAATACCCGCCATCTTAGTAGGAGGCCGTCATAAAAAAAAGGGGGAGATCCGTCCCGAATAAGAGAAAAGAATAGAAAAGCAAAAGGAAAAGGCAAAATCCAAATGTCAAATCAAAAGGCCATTACATTACAAACGTTACTTCAAGGCCATGAAATGAAACAAAAGGGAACGTAAGGTCGATAAATACCCCGGAATGAAATGACCGAACCCCAACGGATACTAGGGTAATATAGGAATATCTTTTTAGGTCTCCGGAACCTTCTCATGGACTTTCTAAACTTATTCTTCATTTCTTCCTAGAGAGATGTACTCTAAACTTAAGGAATGACTTAGATTGACTGAAGGTCAAATCATCAAATGGGATCACGAATGGAAACACAAGTTTAAACACGATGGGTTTAAGTTAAATTGTTGAAGAATGATTTGGAAATTAAGTTCATAAGTGAATATGATCTTTTGATCTAAGTACCATGCTGATCTTTTAATCAAAAATCCAAAAAAATACATATGTCAAAACCCAAAAAAATACATATGTCAAAAATCCAAAAAAAAATACATATGTCAAAAAAATCAAAAAAAAAAAAAAAAAATCAGAAAAAAATACATATACCAAAATTCAAAAAAAAAAAAAAAAAAAAAAACATATGTTTCAAAACCCAAACAAAAATGAATATTTCAAAACAACAAAAAATATTTCAATTAGCATCTGCTTGTTGCATTTAGTATGTTTCATTCCTTTTATTTTCAAGTGAGCATCTGTTTGCTTGTATGTCGCATTTTGCTTAAGTTTAATTATTCACATTACCTTTGTTAATAAAGGCTATGTCCCTTGACCCTTCTACCAAGGATAGGATCAAGTAGTCGGTTACTTAACCAGGCAAGGGGCTAAGCCTGAACAGATGCTTAACTTATTTGTTCAAGTCATATACAGGACACAAGACAAGAAAAGAGTGAGAATTCGAATAGAAGAACCTGTTTCTGTGAGAAAAAAGCGTCGAGGAGAACTGCCGCGTTTCAATATTGAATGGCGTCAACACTACACGACGCGTTTCAGAAATGCAAAGAAATGATTACAAAGCTGGAAATGTCAAGAAAATCCCACTGTGGAAGTCAAGAAGTCTCAACCGTGGCTAAAAAGACGGTTATTTCTACCCTTATATTATTCCATGTAAATCATTAGCATTATTATATGATAAATATTTATTAGATTATATCAAGGACCTTGTGGTTTTGATGAAACTGGAATTTGAGTTCCCCTACAACAAAAATAGTGATAATTCCAGAGGACTCTTAATCGCATGGATAGGCCGTTGGATTGTTAATTAGTGAGGACGATGGTTCCACTTTTGTGAAACAGTGCGTGGATAAACGAGCTTCGGCTTAGCACTGAATTACAAGAATTGGTGTCTTGACTCATTAATGACAATTTAACAATATTATCCTTGATTAATTTATATTTTATTTGACTTTATATTTTTCTTTTAGCCCAGCATGCATCATGTAGGACTTTGAAATCATTGTGATAAGGATTAATTATTGATTAAGTTTCAGACCATTAAATCAAATAATCTCCAACAAGATATGAAATAGTCCATTCTGAATTGAGTATCTTGATTATCTTTGAGGTTCGCTTGAAGATATCATTGGAATTCTATCCTTCTTGGACTCTTTATCCAATATTTATTGTTTTCTTTTAAAGATCTATCATGGCTGCAGCACGTCCACATTGGCTGGCAAACGCTCCCCATGATGAAACCTACAGTGTCTACGACCTGGGGTACTTCCCACTCCGAGGAGGTTGATCGACCTTATTTTATTTCCTTATCTACCTCATCCAGACAGGATTGATTCCATTGATTTCCTTGAGCTATCTTCATTGATGATTTCGAGAAAAATTCCAATCATGTGATGTTAAGAGCGTATCTCATCACACCTTGGCATCACCTTTTCAGTACATTCCATTCCATTTCACTCCCTTGCAAAGACGATGCCAAGGTGAGGCAGCTGTAGACACGCTAATTTTGACATCATTTCGAGTAAATTTCATATCATATAATAATGCCTCAGAATGGTCTGATAATTAATCATTGATTAATTTTTATTGATATTTTTGAGTGTCGGGTTTAACATACATGTTTAAGTTAATCAAGTGAATTGATTTTAGCTCAAATTTCAGCAAAAATATGAAGAATTCTAAAAGACGTCGACTCATGTGGACGCCATTTAGAGTTTATTCTTATTTTAACATTTAAATTTGAATTTTAATCAATTGATTAATTAACTAAAAGGCGTCTGTGAGAGTTGACGCGTTTTAGGTTTCCTAGGCTATTTTAACTTCTCTTCCGGATGTTTATCCTTATCTTAATTAGTGTAAACGACGTCTACACATGTGGACGCGTTTTAGCTAATAAAGATAAAGATAAGTTTTCCCGGATATTTATCCTTATCTTAATTAATCTGAAAGGCGTCAGCCATGGTGGACGCGTTTTAGATAATTACAGATAAAGATGAATTAATCTGTATTTATCTGTCGATTAGGATGGATAAATCCTATATTTTTCTATGTTAATCGCGAACGCAGAAAAAGCCTATAAATACCTTACATCTTAATGAGTTAAAAAGCGAAGCGTATTATTGAGAAAAGAGAGAGTGTTATTATAGCGAGTTGGAGATCGAAGCAACAACGTCGTAACGCCGGAGCGCTGCCATTTCCAGAAGACGGCGTCCTTTCAAGATCTTCCTCCTTTCAAGGCTTCAAACCAACTGGGCATAAGTGTTTCATTTCTGCATTTTTATTCTACATCTTCATTAATCTTTCATTCATCATAATCACTTCATGCAACACACACCACAGCATCATCTTTCAAAAACCTATTTGATTTAAGGGGTTTCAAAAAAACCATTTAAACAAGTGAGTTTGCTGTTCAATTATATGCTTAAAATCATGATCAGTTTATATACTGCTTCCACTTAAATTCTCATCAGTATTTCTTCATTTCCTTTCTCTCTGTTTCTGCTGCACTCAACAATAATAAGAGAATCAAAAGGGGAAATCAAGCACAAAGCCAGAAGGACCTCTGGACGATCTTCAACCTCAAATTCAACAGCAAGAACAAAAGAACAAAGAAAGGGCTCTCTTTCTTCAGCCGGCTGAAGGAGGGGAATCAAGGATTCAACATCTTCCGCGTTCAAACAGGTAGGCGATCACACTTCTTTTGAAACTTTTTAGTTAAAAGTTTCTGGCGATCACTTCACGTAGTTCCTGTTTTTAATAGGCTATTTTACACTAAACAACATAGGATATTTCATGTTAATCACACTGTCATTCTAAGCACCCACATAGCAGTATCCGCGCGATCTTCCTCTCGATGGATCGCATCCTCGCTTGGTGCAGCATCCGCATATCCTGTCTCGCTACGCGTAATCCTCCATGACATGTGGATGCAGAACTCCCGTCGGATGGGTGGCGGAGCAGGCAAGAGTCGGAGCTGAACCTCCGGCGGGCCGGGCACAGAAGGGGGGGTGCCCACGGGAGAGATAGGAGAGAGAGGGGGGCGGCGGCTAGGTCAGAGTTGCTGGCCTCGGACCTAGCAGCGGTTCTTTTATAATAAGTGGTTTTGCGATTTTTCAGAAAAACCAACACTTATCATAAAAGCTATAAACTAATCCACCGACTTGAAAACCTTTTGCGTGTGACCCTCTAGGCCTAAATACCACTCCAGTTAATGGCCCATTAAGTCCACTAACTCTTTACTGACCCACTTAATTAATTAATATCCTTATATCAATTAATCAGCCGAATTTAATGTCCCACAATAAATTCGGACGAGCTTCCGATCACGTTGGGTGTCGAGCAACACCGCGTGATCCCGGAAGGCATTGGGGTTCCGCAACCCACTATTGGAACCTTTCCGTCATCAGTTGCCACCTCGGATATAATCCTTCATTCGTGCAATGTTTCCAAATCGACCTAGGGGTATGGTTTACTGTTAAACCGTAGCCGGTTGATTCACTTGAATCATATGCTACTAAACTATATCAGATAACTCCTTATCTGATACAAAGTCGCCTTAACTAGGGACTTAAGCGCATCATTCCAGGAACATTCTCTCTCGTATTACCGAGAGTGGATGATCCCATATTGACCACACAATTACCTTTGAGGGCATCTCCCTGAACCCGATTACTTGACTTATTAATAACCCATGGTTAGGCATTCGTTAGTCAAGGTCAAAGCTTAGAGACCTACCAATAAGGTATCCTTGGTATCTCAAGTCTAAATACCATCCACGCAACCATGACAAAAGAATCGAGTTGGTTAACAATTAGGAAGCTACCTGTAGACACCGATTTTAGACCACCCTTTTGGTCATGAACCCCATCCATCATTAGCCCATCGTTACTAAATCCCTCATCTTAGCTGTCTCAGCCCACCAATAATTAGGCCCATTAACCAAATCCCGACTCTAGCCACATTTTTGTGGAAGGCCAACCGGTCCACCTTCCACCACCCTTCAAAGGCCAACCAGCCCGCCTTCCACCACCCTTCGAAGGCCAGCCAGCCCGCCTTCCACCACCCTTTGAAGGCCAGCCAGCCCGCCTTCCACCATCCTTCGAAGGCCAACCAGTCCGCCTTCCACCATCCTTCGAAGGCCAGCCAGTCCGCCTTCCACCACCCTTCGAAGGCCACCCCTTGCCTTCCACCACCCTTCGAAGGCCACCCCTTGCCTTCCACCACCCTTCGAAGGCCACTCCTTGCCTTCCACACCCTTCGAAGGCCAACCGGGCCGCCTTCCACCACTTCGTGGAAGGCCAGCTACCTGGCCTTCCACGGGATTGGAAGGCATGTTGGCTGGCCGTCCACTCCCCAAACTACCACCTTGACCTCGTCTTCCCCACGATCTCCTCTACTCGCCACTCTCACCTCCACTACTCCGATCACTCCCCACTCCGGCAATTACCGCGCGCACCACCTCCAACCTTTGACCACTTCCTATTGGCTCCAGGATGATTTACGGGGATTTAGACCCCTATTTTCTCCTATTTTCCCTTCACCTATTTAAATCCCCCATGTCCACTCGAGGAGGGGGTTAAGGAGGAGGAGTTTTTCTGGAGGGAACGCTCAAAGGAGGTTGGCAAGCGAGTCTGTCTTGAGGAGTCGAGTGGACAAGGAGTTAGAGAGTTTCAGGAGGGGCTTCAGGAGGAATCCTTCGCTCTCCAAATGGGCTTGTCATCTTAACCCTCTCTTACTTTTCCCTGCTTCATTCCGTTGCATTGTCATTTTCATCCATGCCGTATCATTCTCCCTTTCTCACTCCTCTGTTTACTTTTAACATATCACTTCATTTTTCACACACGAGCACCCCCCATTTGCATGCATGCATGTTAAGATGACCTAGCAACCCTTATTATCCCCAGAGGTTTCTAACAAAAAACGGGAGGTGGGTGGCCATAGCATATGGTCATCTTCCCTCCCCACGACCCATCCGGTGCGTCTCCCTCCGATTTTAACTAGTTTTTGTATCTTCATGGATAGATTCTGCATATTATAGTTCTGATCGGGTGGTTTTCTGTCTTGTCTTTTCTTTTCAGGGATCCTTACCACATTTCCGCATGCAGACTGTCAGGCTCTCCTCCTCTGGCCGGCCGGAGGAAGAGAAGGAGAAACCAGCATTTCCCGCTCCCTCATAACGCGATCACCTCTTACACTCCTGCGGAGCACAGGGACCGAAAGGTAATGCTCCTGGTGATCACACCTTAATTTCTAACCCCCTTTAAATCGCCACAGTGCTAAGACGAACGGAGGAACCCTCGCCCGAAGCCCGTAGCCGCAGCGGGGGACGTTCCGGGCGCCTACAGCCCTTTGGCCATCACGGTGGGACACCTATAGCCTGCTGCACGCGTCGCGATCAAGCCAAGAAGGTAAGGACCTGAGACATCTTTGATTAAATAAATAAAAAAAACCTGCCAAACGGCCAGGAGACTGGCCGTCCCGCACCTTGGACGGCCACCCTCCTAGCCGTCGCCGGCCCCTCAGACGGCCATCCCCTGGCCGTCGTTTCCTCTGGACGGCCAACGACCAGGCCGTCCACTGCATTGGACGGCCGGTCCCCTGGCCGCCATCTCCATCTTGACGGCCAACTTGTTGGCCGTCTTGTCCGTTTAACGGCCAATTGGTTGGCCGTCCTTTGCCTTTGACGGCCAAGTCTTTGGCCGTACACTGCCTTTGACGGCGAAGTCTCTAGCCGTCCTTTTCTGCTTGCTATTGTTGTTCATGTATGATGTGCTGCTGCCTGTTTTGTTGAATTGTTAGATGTTCTGACCTACTGGTTGTTAAATTTCTGGGTTTTTTGG
The DNA here is from genome assembly GCA_030544215.1 of Zantedeschia hybrid cultivar. Taxonomy (NCBI): domain Eukaryota; kingdom Viridiplantae; phylum Streptophyta; class Magnoliopsida; order Alismatales; family Araceae; genus Zantedeschia; species Zantedeschia hybrid cultivar. The sequence goes on from JARZZO010000009.1 coordinate 53,823,778, forward strand.
GGTGTTCTCCGCGGGGGTTTTAAGGAAGAGACGGCATCACATCTTTAGTCACCTCTCCCGCAGGATCTGACTCTCCACCTGAGGATTCCCACTCGGGTGTGACTAGTCCTATTGTGTTGGGAACCTCCATCAGTCTCCGCGAGCCAGAGATTCCCATTTGGCCGCCGAGCAGGTTGTACCTGAAGCCACCCCATAGGAACCTCGGGTTTGTGTGAGAGATTAATTAAACCTTTCTATTCACAATTATCCACCTATAGGTGTCACTGAGAGAATTATTTCAAAATTTAAAGACACCTAATTAAACCTTGGTGGAACAAGTTTTGAAAAGTGAAGGGTCGTTAAGGGTTTGAACTTGATTTGTTAGAAACCAACTCTCATAATACATTGTTAACATTTCAAGTGAAATATAAAATCATTTAGGGTCTGTGTTTTATAATGAACCGAGTGTATGTTAACGCTGTGTATGATGACATGGACGAGTTTGGTAGCAATGTTATACACAACCCTTTGTTCGAAATTGAAGAGGATCCACAACAGACCTTCATAGGAATGCTCCAAGCATCCAGAGAAGGCCTTCAGAGGAAGGATTCTAATGAATCTTCTACCTCACAGGGAGAAGATGAGCCAGTAATTTCCAGTAGGATATTCCAACACCCTGGAGAAGATCCAGAACTCATTGTTGTGCTATCACGCTATACTCCGGATCAACTCATCTAGTTGGTTTCCCGTGGCAAAATTCAAGATGCCACTCCTCGGAAAACCCAATTCCAAGGATCTTCTAGCAGACCCCAGGCAATTCAAGCTATGCCCACTCATACAATCCCATTTAATCCCATCAACTAGGTCACACCTCCCAAGCAGGAGGAGTTCATCTACAAGAATGAGGTTGAGACTTGTGTGCGGCAACTCATGGACGAAAATCTCAGCCTTAGGCAACCTCATTATCTTATGAGCTACTGCAAGCTCCCCCCAGCCTACTTTCCACCAGGGTTTAAAGTACCTAAGTACAGGAAGTACGATGGTACTACTGATCCACATCATCATTTATCCGGGTTTCTCATGGATTCCCACCAATGGCTCTTCGATAGAGTCCTCCTTGTCCACCTTTTCCAGAAGTCTCTCGAGGGAGAGGCCTTGAGATGGTTCTCTTCTCTACCAGCCACTAACCTAATCAACTTTGATATGGTCTCTGAGAGATTTATCACCCACTTCAACCATATGGCAGCCTTGCCCCCTACCTTGTTTGATCTTGTAATGGAAAAAATGAAGTCTGATGAAGACTTCACTCATTTTGCTAATAGGTGGAGAGCTATGGCTTCTAGAGCAGAGGTTGTTATCCCTGAAGCACAAGCAGTCACTATGCTTGTTAACAATGCTACCCCCCAGCTTCGAGCTATTCTCATACTTAGCGAACTTCAGACATTCGCTCAGCTGTACAACCGAGCTAGGGTAGTTCAGTCCCAAATCCGAGACTCCACTATGCCTTCATTTTTTGAGAACAGAAACAGGAACAAGAAAACCACACCAGCTCCTACCACAGAAGGAGTTACCATCAATAAACAGGTCAGCATGCTGGCACAGCCGACCAGGATTCCCAATCCTCATCCTATGTCTGACCCTCAGCCCAATCAAAAGCAATATTTAGTTGTTCCTCCCCCGACTAATTACAGTCGTCCTATGGCTAAGCGAGCTTCATATCCACCTCTGCCGGAATCATTGGCAGACATCTTTTATGCCTTGCTAGCCTGTAACGCCATTCAACTCCCACCTCAAAGAGAAGGTGTCCCGCGCAATACGGACACATCCAGGTATTGCCCCTACCATAGGATCAGGGGACACACAATCTACAATTGTTTCACCTTCAGGGATTGGGTGTATGACTTGAATGATGAAGGGCGGATAAACTGGGAGGACATGAGAAAAGCCATTGAGGCTTTGAAGGCAAAGAAGGAACTGGGAATTGTGAAGGACCCGTTACCTTCTCATCAAGTAGGTCAAGATTCCTCCAGCTCTCAAGGAACGGTCAACACTCTGATCAAAAACTTGGAGCCCGTAACAGTTCGCAGGGAACAATACTGAGAGTACGAAGGGTCTAGGATTAGACATCAAGATCCCACTTGGTCGCGTGAAACTAAAGGAGTTACTCCGGAAGTCTCTACGCTTTCCCCTAATGAGCCTTTGGTCCTAATCCGGCCCAAAGAACAACCGGCAACCCTCAAGCCGGTCACTCTCATTCAGATCCCTCTGATCACAGCCGAGGGGCCCACCCTATCTATCTTCTGTCCAACTAGGAATTAGGGTTCGATGACTGGCTTCAATCCCATTAGGTCACCATTGGAAGCAGATCCAATCTCGGTAGGAGTAACACTCAGGAATCGCATCATTCCTCCGAGCCAGCCCTTGGACTCTCAAGGTAACTCAATCCCTACCATGGGGAATGCCCAGTCTGAGTACGACATTCTCCAGCATTTAGAGAAGACCCCCGCTAAGATCTCTATCCTCGAGCTTATCCGGAAGTCTCCCACACACAGGGAGACGTTGTTTAATTTCCTACAACAAATCACGATCAATGAGCATCTTCCTAGTGGTGGGGTTACTAATGCTATCCTCTCAGTTACTCAGACCCCCATGATCTCCTTCCCGGAAAAGGATCTAGCTCCCCCTGAGTGCCGATCCCTTCCTCTGTGCCTAACCGCCATTCTCAATGGTTTAGTAGACTCCATTCTACTGGATACCGGTGCCTCTATCAATGTCTCTCCCCTTAAGACCCTCAAAAGGATAGGGATAGACCGAGAGAAGATTGAGTCCACCTCTATGATGGTCTCAGCTTATGACAATTCCCAGAGACCAACAGATGGGAAGATCTTCCTGCAACTAGAAATCGGCCCGGTATCCATGATTTCGGAATTCTACATCCTGGATGTTAAGCCCATCTATAATGCTATTCTAGGGAGACCATGGATGGACCAAACCTTGGCGGTCCCATCCACCAACCACCAGTGCTATAAGTTCCCGTATAACGGGAAGATTGTGAAAGTCAAAAGAACTCCCTACATTGAGTCATTGGACTTAGTGACAGTAGAACAAATTCCGTCCATGATAACTTCCAGGAAAGGCAAAGAGCATGTTCTTTCATTAGTGAATTCCCACCTAAGACCTAGGTCTGGCATAGGTTGGCAGCTCATGAGTAAGATGGGGTATAGCTCAGGCTCCGGGTTAGGGAAAGAAGAACAAGGCATTCGTGACCCCATCTCAGAGAACCCTGTCAGTAGGGGATGTGGCCTGGGTTATAAGTTTACTGAACCACCAAAAAAAGCAAAGGGATGGTCCCTTATGAATCACTTTGTAAGAAAGAAGCAGGAATTGCCCAGGATAGAGGAGGAAGTGCAAGAATATCATGAGGATAGTCAAGAGGAAGACTTTGGCATATCATCCTTGTTTTGTGAATCAAGCAGCCCGCCGAGAGGGCTTTTCTTGGCCAGGAATGAACCAGCTCCGGCTACGTTCATTCCTTTCTTGTTCCACCCACCTTCCGTCCCGATGCTCTCAGCTCCGATCAACGCCATTTCTTCTGAATGTTTCATGTTACAGGCGTTCGGTCACAAAAAAAAGAGTTCAATTCCCATCCTAAGGGAGGGGAAATCACTTTCGAGGAGCTTGCGTGGTGGGGCGACCCCGCCGTCATTGAATCTTTGTCCCAAGGGTCTACCCTTGTCCCATCCAGGACAAAATTGACCCATTCACCAGGACATGTACATAGCAGTTTAGGAATTAGGATAGTTTCCTCCCTGTCTAGAAATTGTAGGGCTAAGCAAGTTCCTTCATTCTTAGTTTAGGAATTAGCAAATAGGTGCAAAGCTTTGAAAAAGTTGGATAAGTTTCTTCAAATAGGGGTCATCTCCGAACCACTGGAGTTAGTGAAAAACGAGTCTTGCAGTGATGGTCTGGGAGTATTTGAGCTTAGTGAAGAGGAAGAGGAAGAGGTGGATGACTTGGTCGAACCACTTGTGAATGGGACGAGACGGTTTGATGAACCTTCATCAGCCATCGATGAACCCACTAAAGAAGTCAACCTTGGAACAGAAGAGGATTCGAAGATAGTGCTAATTAGTGCCCGTTTGAGTCCAGAAGAAGAAGGGTCCATAATAGCCGTGCTCCAAGAACACCGTGATGGGTTCGCTTGGTCATACGAGGATATGCCCGGATTAAACACAGAATTGGTGGAACATCGGCTAATCCTCAAACCTGACGTCAAACCCGTGAAACAAAAGTTGAGACGGCTACAACCGGAATTAGCACTTAAAGTAAAGAAAGAGGTTGACAAATTACACAAGGCCAAGTTCATCCGGGTAGTGCTCTACCCTAAGTGGGTGGCTAATATCGTCCATGTGGCAAAAAAGGACAGAAAGGTTAGAGTTTGCATAGACTTTCGCAACCTCAATCAAGCCTGCCCAAAGGATGATTTCTCACTACCTCATATAGACTTGCTGGTTGATAACACGGTTGGATTTGAGATGTTATCTTTCATGGATGATTTTTCGGGATATAATCAGATCAGATTAGCTGAGGAAGATCAAGAGAAAACATCTTTCATAACTCCATGGGGAACCTATTGCTACATGGTCATGCCATTTGGGCTTAAGAATGTTGGAGCCACCTACCAGAGGGCTATGATGACAATCTTTCATGACATGATTCACATCGACATGGAGGTTTATGTGGATGATATCTTGGTGAAGTCTAAAACCAGGAAGGGACATGCTCAAATCCTTAGGGCTGTAATGTAGAGGTCAAGGGAGCACCAACTAAAAATGAACCCAAAAAAGTGCGTATTTGGTGTTTCTTCTGGAAAATTGCTAGGGTTCATGGTGAGCAGAAGAAGGATTGAGGTTGATCCAGACAAAGTGAAGGCGATAGTGGAAATGCCCCCACCTAAAAATGTCAAGGATATAAAGGGTCTCATCGGCCGTTTGCAATTCATCAGACGGTTCATATCTCAACATTTTGTGAGATGCAAACCCTTTTATGATCTATTGAAAGGAGGGGCAAAGTTTATTTGGAGCGATAAGTGTCAAAAGGCCTTCGACGAATTGAAGAGCTACCTCCTCAATCCACCAGTCCTTATGGCTCCTATCCCAGGGCGGCCTTTATTGCTATACGTCTCCACCACTGAAGAATCAGCTAGAGCAGTATTGGCCCAACTTGACGACGGGAAGAAAGAAAGAGCAGTGTACTATCTCTCCAAACTCTTTAACGACGCCGAAAAGCGATGCACTGCCATGGAAAGGACATGCGCGGCCGTCGTCTGGGTAGTGCAGAAATTGAAGCACTATTTCCTCGCCCACGAGGTCAAACTTCTAGCAAGAATGGACCCGATCAAATATTTGCTAGAGCGGCCAGTTGTAACAGATAGGCTGGTGCGATGGCAGACCTTCTTGAACCAATTTGACATCACCTATGTAAATCAGAAGGCTGTGAAGGGACAAGCAATTGCCGAACACCTAGCCCATCATCCACTGCCTACATTTTCACCCGTCAACGAGGAATTCCCGGATGAGGAGTTGGGTCTAATAGTGGATGATACTCCATCCTGGGTCCTTTATTTCGACGGGGCATTTAATTCTCAAGGCAACAGGATAGGGGTGGTCCTCGTATCTCCAGAAGGGGTAAGTATTCCGCACACTTGCCAACTCTCCTTCTTAGTGACCAACAATGTCGTTGAATATGAGGCTCTCCTAGCTGGCTTAAAATTGGTGTTGGTTCTTAACGTCTTGGAGTTGAGGATAATTGGAGACTCTCAACTAATCCTCCACCAAACCGTGCGCAAGTATCAAACCCGGGATTCAAAATTGAAGCCATATCAGGAGTTAGTGAAGTCGCTAACCAGGCATTTCAGAAGGATCACCTATGTACATGTGCCTAGGTCTCAGAATATCCTAGCAGATGCCCTGGCCTCCCTATCTTCAGCATTAGAGATTCCTGTCACCAAAAGTTCAGCCACCATCACTCTGTACAAGCAAGACTCGCCTTCCTTCCAGGACCCCTGGTTCCAGCAATTCCTCCTCTCATCTGAACATGTTTCTGCTATCACGGATGAACTCACCCCCGATTGGGATGATGGGAATCCATGGTATTTTGATATCATGAACTATCTCCGCGATGGGTCATTCCCATCTTATGCCACATCTTCTGACCGTAAGGTTATCCGCCGTGCATCTCAACGATACCTTATCTTAGGCGGTCGGCTTTTCAGAAGATCCTTTAGCGGAGTGCTTCTTCGGTGTCTAGATGATGCCGAAATTCATCATGTCATAGAAGCAGTGTTAGGAATCTTCAAGAACGCAGCGGAGAATAAAACGATTCCTACATATCGGCTGCTGGGATCGTAAAACGGACAACAAAATAAACACGGGAAGAACGGTTCTTCACCTTTGCGGGGTTTCGAATCTCCCGTGGATGATTCCGACTCGGTAATCGTGCACGCGCACGATCTCTAGAGGTATCCACACGAGTTCCCGCTGCATACGCGATTTCCTCCTCGACTTGAGTGCTCCGACCAGATCTCAAATCCACCATGCGCGGAGAGAGGCAGATCTACTCCAAGAGAGAAAGAAGGAGAGAGAGAGAGAGGAGATAGAGAATCTGGGGTGAGTAATTTGTCCAACCCACTTTGTACCCCTCCCCCTTGGCCTCCTTATATAGAAATAAGGATAAGCACAAGGATTAATCCTCATGATTATCCAAGAGTTTGGCCTTGGAAAAATCTCCATTAAATCTTCATATTTATCCTGCGGCTTTTCATAAAAACCCAGATAAGCATGAAATTTAACGTCTCTCACCGTCTGACGAGAACTCTTATGTGTGTGACCCTCTAGGCCCATATATCAGTCCGGTTTCAGGCCCATTAAACTTAGAACTAATTCTAGAGTTTAATATTTATTAATTAACATTTAAACATCATATGTTAAATGATTAATTTAATAAACAAGTGGATTATCATCTAATGATTAATTCATTTGGCCTTCTGATCATGAACAGCACCAAACACTACCTCATGATCCCAAAAGATATAAGGGATACAGTTCCCTTTAATTGAACCTTTCCGTCTGCAGATACCGCACAGATAAAATCCTTCACTCATACAATGTCCCAATAACGCAAGGGTATGGTTTTATAGTCATACCCTCTATCGCATTATTTCGATGGATTCCAGTACGCAGTTAATTTCTACAAAGACATCTCTTTCATTTAACCCTGGCCAGGGATTTCTGTGTACACATCCATAGGACATTCTCTCTCCAGTCTTATACCAAGAGTGAGTGATCCCTTGTTGTTCACTCAATTACCTTCGCAAGCTTTCCACTGTATCTGAAAGACCGACTATCGTGGACTTAATGGTTAAGTCCACAAGTCAGATAATCAAGATACAATGGTCCACAAACAAGGTATCATTGGTGACTCAGGTCAAAGGACCAACTGTGCTACTGCAACGATTGAATTCCCTAGTTGACTAATAGGTATAATTACCATCCAGGAATTCTTATTTGGGTCTGTTCAGAGAACTCATTCTCTAATGAGCACCCACAAGTTTGTCTTAGTGTCACCACACGAGTGAATGTGAGATCATTCACCCTCATCACATGAGCAGAAATAACTTGTGTCGATCTTATCGGATATTTAATGTCCATCTTAAATATCCTATGATCGAGAACTGTTTAAGACAAGTGACTGAGGATATTGATCTCACTATCATGATCTCATCATGATTCAATATCCCATACATTTGTCTATGGACCTTCATTACGATAGTTAATTTGCGAGAACTATGAATGAAGAAATGATTGCCTTTATTAATAATCTGAACTAGATTGTACAATGATTGGCTTTGAGGCCACCTAATTCTATTATTCTCCCACTTGGACTATTGCCAATCACCCATGTGTCTAAGTCCCATAGACTTAAGGTGACATTCTAAATTATTTTGAGACAATGGCTTAGTCAAGGGATCTGCTACATTATCTTCAGATGAGACTCTCTCAACTACTATATTTCCTCGGGCGATAATCTCACGAATCAGATGAAATCGTCTCAGAATGTGCTTTGACTTCTGATGTGATCTTGGCTCCTTCGCTTGAGCTATTGCTCCATTGTTGTCACACAATAATGGAACAGGATCTGAAATGCTTGGAACTACTCCAAGTGCCGAGCTGAACTTCTTCATCCAAACCGCCTCCTTGGCCGCTTCAGCTGCAGCAATGTATTCTGCTTCGGTCGTCGAATCTGCAGTTGTTTCTTGTTTGGAACTTTTCCAACTTACTGCACCTCCATTTAACATAAACACAAATCCAGACATGGATTTGCTATCATCTATATCCGACTGGAAACTAGAGTCAGTAAACCCTCGAAGTTCCAAGTCGTTTCCTCCATAGACGAGAAATAGATCCTTAGTTCTTCTGAACTATCTAAGGATGCATTTCACCGCCTTCCAGTGTTCTTCACCTGGATCAGCCTGATATCTACTAGTGACACTTAGTGGGTGTGCCACATCAAGCCTAGTACATAGCATTGCATACATGATAGATCCTATTGCCGAGGCATAAGAAACTCTATCCATGTATGCTTTCTCTTCAGGTGTCTTGGGAGACATTTCCTTAGAGAGATAAATTCCATGCCTCATTGGAACGAGGCCTCTCTTGGAATTTTCCATGCTAAACCTTTTGACTATGGTATCTATATACATAGATTGTGATAAGCCAAGCATCCTTTTGGACCTATCTCTATAGATCCTTATTCCCAGATTATAGGATGCTTCTCCCAAATCTTTCATGGAGAAGTTTTTGGATAACCAAGTCTTTACTGATGACAACATTCCTACATCATTCCCAATGAGTAGAATGTCATCAACGTAAAGCACTAAAAAGGTAATTGCGCTCCCACTAGTCTTTTTGTATACACAAGGTTCATCTTCATTCTTAATGAAGTCAAAAGATTTGATTGCTTCATCAAATCTTAAATTCCAAGTTCGGGATGCCTGCTTTAATCCATAAATAGAACTTTGCAGCTTGCATACCTTGCTTGAATGCTCTTTGGAAGTGAATCCTTCAGGTTGTATCATACACACCTCTTCTTGAAGGTTCCCGTTAAGGAATGTTGTTTTCACATCTATTTGCCATATTTCATAATCATAGAATGCGGTGATAGCAAGAAGTATTCTGATTGACTTAATCATGGCAACTGGAGAAAAGGTTTCGTCATAGTCAATGCCTTGCCTTTGACGATATCCTTTTGCTACCAGCCTTGTCTTGTATGTGTCAATCTGTCCATCTGCCCCGATCTTTCTTTTAAAGATCCATTTACTACCAATAGGTACTATACCTTTTGGCAGATCAACCAAGTTCCAAACATGGTTGGCATACATGGACTGAATTTCAGAATTCATTGCCTCTTGCCATTTTTCCGATTCTTGACTATTTATGGCTTTTTGGTAGGTTTGAGGATCATCATCCTCATTTAAGTGCACTTTTGGTTTGCCATCATCGATATGTCCAACATATCTTTCAGGCTGCTTAGGCACTCTACCTGATCTGCGAACCTTTTGTGTATCATCTTGAACAAGTTCTTGAGTCAATGGTTCAGTAGATGAACTAGTGTTGATTTGTGAGTCTAGAATTTCTTCCAGTTCTATCTTGCTCCCACTGTCTTCTTTTGAAAGATATTCTTTCTCTAAGAAGACAGCTCTTTTTGCGACAAACACTCTTTGATCGCTAGGCTGATAGAAATAATATCCAAAAGTCTCTTTTGTATATCCCACAAATCTACATTTTTCTATCCTGGAATCCAGTTTGTCTGGATCATGTCTTTTGACATGTGTAGGACAACCCCAGACTCTAACATGCTTAAAGTCCGGTTTCTTCCCTTTCCATATCTCATATGGAGTGGAAGATACTAACTTACTAGGAACTTTGTTCAACAGATATGCAGCAGTCAACAGTGCATATCCCCATAAAGAGATTGGAAGTTTGGCATAACTCATCATTGATCGTACCATATCTAATAGAGTACGATTTCTCCTTTCCGATACACCATTTAATTGTGGTGTATAGGAAGGAGTCCACTGAGATAAAATACCATTATTCTTTAGATATTGTGAAATTATGTACTTAAGTATTCACCCCCTCGATCTGATCGAAGAGTTTTGATACTCTTTTCAGTCTGGTTCTCAACTTCATTTTTAAACTCTTTAAATTTCTCAAAGACTTCTGACTTATATTTTATTAAATATATGTAGCCATATCTTGAGAAATCATCTGTAAATGAAACAAAGTATGAGTAACCACCCATAACATGAGTGGACATTGGATCACATACATCACTATGTATTAGTTCCAATAAGTCTTTAGCTCTGTCTCCATGTCCTGAAAACGGAGCTTTGGTCATCTTTCCCATGAGACAAGCTTCACAGGTTGCAAATGATTCATAATCAAATGGATCAAGATATCCATTCTTTTGCAACCTAATGATCCTGTTCTCATTTATATAACCTAGCCTACAATGCCATAGGTACGATTTATTCACATCCTTATCTATTCGTTCAAGAGATTTATTTACCAGACAAACATCATATGAAATATCAAGTAAATATAATCTATTTAATAAATATCCGGAAGCAAACAATTTGTCTCCTTGATAAATGGAACAACCTTTATTCTCTAGTTTCATAGAATATCCTTGTTTATCTAAACATGAAATGGATATGATATTCCTAATAATGGTCGGAACATAATAACAATCTATTAGTTCCAATGAGTCTCCTGACGGCATCTGAAGTCTTGCTGTCCCCATAGCTAACGCAACAACTTTTACTCCATTTCCGAGCCTCAGATCCACATCTCCGCGGTTCAATCTTCTTTTACTTGTTAGCACTTGCAAGTTATTGCAGATATGAGAAACACATCCAGTATCTAATACCCAAGATGTTGATTCTCTATAAGACAAGTTAAAATCGATCATGAGTATACCTGAAGCTTCACCAAGCTTCTCCTTTGCTTTTTCTGCCAGATAGATCTTGCAGTTCCTCTTCCAATGACCTTCTTTATGGCAGTGGAAACACTGACCTTTATCATTGACTTTAGTTTTGTCCTTTTGAACCGCCGGTTTGCTTTTCACTAGCTTCTTAGGCTTACCTTTCTTAAAGGTCTGTCCAACTTTTCTTTTCTTGTTGGTCTTACCAACAAGCATTACATTTGGCTTATCTTTCTAGATATTGCCTTCTGCTGTCTTCAACATGTTGAGCAGCTCAGCCAGTGTAACTTCAATTTTGTTCATATTGAAGTTGATAGTGAATTGTGAAAATGAATCTGGAAGGGACTGTAGGATTAAGTCGATGCTTAGGTCATTGTTCATAACAAAGCCAAGCACAGCAAGCCTCTCAATCCATTCTATCATCTTGAGCACATGAGTTTGCACAGATGTGCCCTCGCTCATTCTGGTCCTGAACAATTTCTTAGATATCTCATATCTTTCTATTTTGGATTGTTCACCAAACAACTCTTGTAGGTGATTCATAATGGTCTTAGGTTCCATGTTATCATGTTGTCGTTGCAGTTCATTGTTCATTGAACCAAGCATATAACACTGGACCTTGACAGAGTCCTCCTTCCAATTTTCATACATCATTAATTCATCCTCGTTAGCATTTTCACCGGGTTGTACTGGATCTGGTTGATCCAGGACATAGGCTAGCTTTTCACACCTGAGGACAATCTTCAGGTTGCGTAACTAGTCAATGTAATTTGGTCCCGTGAGTTTGTTTGCATCAAGTATGCAACGAAGGGGGTTAGGTGACGACATAGCAACCTACAAGGAAATATATAAAAATGAGCAGATAGTTCTTGAAATCTAATTTAAGACTTTTAATCTAGATTTAGGCTCCCACTATTTTTTGGCGAACTGTATGACCCTCTAATATACAGAACGGGAGATTCCGGTGATCTCCTAGTGGGGATCCGAATCCTTCGGGCAACATGCATGTGACCTTGTGGTAGCACAACAAATCACATCAAGTCCCTTAGGCAGTCAACTCTTGACAATTGCAACATTTGCAATATCCGATCAATTTAACCCCTGAATCAGAATGACCATGTGGTAGCACAACAAATCAAATGATTCAGTTAAGTTTATCCATAATTACTTAGATAACATGAATTCATAGTGCAATCCTTGTGGTAGCACAACAAAACTATACTATTTGTCCATTCATCTTAATGACATCACATGTCGTAGACCTAGGTTAATTTCTAAATCAAATAGACCTTGTGGTAGCACAACAAATCCATTTGAGATAAGAATTATCCTAAGATCTATAATGATGGTGGGTTACGTGGATTATTCTGAATATCTCACGTTTACAACTTAAATTTTAAAAGAGGGTTTTGAGTTGATTTATAAAAATCGTGCTATCAATAATATTTCGATTTGAAGTATCATTATACTTAATAGAAATATATATATATGATAGCATAGACCACAAATATCACATATATGCAGAAACATTAAATAGGGATGATCATGAACTGCTTAAGCTACTATGGAATCATCGGAGCCAAACGATGATCCATAATAGAATCCTAATGTGAAAACAGTAACACTGGTTCCATTTGATGTGAGTCTTTCCTCCAAAGGTGTCTTCAGAAGATCCCATCTTCTAAGCTTAATCCAAAACATTTAAATATGAAATTCAGGACTCGCAGGTCCATAAATGTACATTTAAAACAATAAAAAATCTTGATCTTATCAAGGGGAGTATAATCTTATAGGAAGGTAGAGAGTATATTTGGATTAAGAGAGAGGAGGACACGCAGATCCTATTTAAAATACCAAATGAAATAAGCATCGCATTCATCCACATCAATCATCACATGATAATACTAAGTCCATGATCATCCCACCATAAAACACATCACATGCATCACAATCATCACATAATTGCAATTTGGTATTAAATTTTTATAAATATAAAATTATAATACCAATTAGTTTTCGAAATAACACTTATTTCAACATTATCAATAATATTCAAAGCATTATTAACTAATGAAATAACTAAACCATTCAGTTAATACAAATTCAAACAATTTGAACAGAAAAATATAATCAAGTTATGCATAAAATCAGTTTAAAACATTTTTAAACTAATTGATTTAATAGGAAAATTAATTATCTAAAACAATTTTAAATAATTAACCAATACCCTATTAACAATAAAACCCTTTAAGTGAATAACAGTTATTAAACATTTTAATAACCTGTTAATAATAATAAAAATAATTAATAACAATTATTAATTATTCCTATAATTTTTTTGTTTTAAAACAATTTTAAAATGGGCTGAAATGGGCTTAAAATGGGCTAATAAAGGGTTATAGGGGGTTATAGGGGGCTAAACAGTTATTAAAACATTTTTAATAATCATAAGAAATGGGCCCAGCCCATTAGGGCCAATTGGCCCGGACCCGAGCCCTGGCTCGGCCAGGGGCTCCGGCCCGGCCAGACCCGAGCCCTGGCTCAGCCAGGCTTGAGTCCTGGTCGAGCCAGGCACCGGCCAGCTCCCGGCCCGGTCCGACTGGGTCGGGACAAGGCGGTCCGACCGCTTCTTCTCCAACAGAAGCGCCTGTTTGCAGAAACCCTAGGGTTCCCACCTCGGCGGCGCCGACCGCCGAGCCCCGCCCCCCCCCGGCGGGCGCCGGCCCCGCCGGTGATGCCCCCGTCGCCGGCGCTGCCCCCGGCGCCAGAAGGCACGCCGGTGGGCCCCGGTTTGGGGTATTAACCGAGCCCCCAAAAATCCCAAAATTTCTGATTTTGCAGGGTTTAAGACTATCTTTGGGCTCAATTTTACAGCTCTTGAAGGCCACTCCGGCGCCGGCAAATGTGTCGGATGTGTAGTGGTGACTATCACCAAGAGATCCGTGCATTCAGGCCGCCATCCCAACGCTTGGGAATCGTTAACGAAGCCGCCGAAGTACCCCAGTTCATCATCTCATGAAGAACTCCGAAAACCCCAAATAAAATCCGAAAAATCACAGAAAAATAATCAAATCATTTGTGTTCATCGTATGAACACTATTCCATCATTTTAATCGGATTAAACACAAGAACACGTACAATACAGGTTCTTTACGCATAACGAGAAAAACACGCAAAACGATGCCGTTTTACGACCGAACCAGCAACCTGGCTTTGACACCACTGTTAGGAATCTTCAAGAACGCAGCGGAGAATAAAACAATTCCTACGTATCGGCTGCTGGGATCGTAAAACGGATAACAAAATAAACACGGGAAGAACGGTTCTTCACCTTTGCGGGGTTTCGAATCTCCCGTGGATGATTCCGACTCGGTAATCGCGTACGCGCACGATCTCTAGAGGTATCCACACGAGTTCCCGCTGCAGACGCGATTTCCTCCTCGACTTGAGTGCTCCAACCAGATCTCAAATCCACCATGCGCGGAGAGAGACAGATCTACTCCAAGAGAGAGAGAAGGAGAGAGAGAGAGGAGAGAGAAAATCTGGGGTGAGTAATTTGTCCAACCCACTTTTTACCCCTCCCCCTTGGCCCCCTTATATAGAAATAAGGATAAGCACAAGGATTAATCCTTTTGATTATCCAAGAGTTTGGCCTTGGATAAATCTCCATTAAATCTTCATGTTTGTCCTGCGGCTTTTCATAAAAACCCAGATAAGCATGAAATTTAACGTCCCTCACCGTCTGACGAGAACTCTTATGTGTGTGACCCTCTAGGCCCATATATCAGTCCGGTTTTAGGCCCATTAAATTTAGAACTAATTCTAGAGTTTAATATTTATTAATTAACATTTAAACATCATATGTTAAATGATTAATTTAATAAACAAGTGGATTATCATCTGATGATTAATTCACTTGGCCTTCTGATCATGAACAACACCAAACACTACCTCATGATCACAGAAGATATAAGGGATACAGTTCTCTTTAATTGAACATTTCCGTCTGCAGATACCGCACAGATAAAATCCTTCACTCATACAATGTCCCAATAACGCAAGGGTATGGTTTTATAGTCAAACCCTCTATCGCATTATTTAGATGGATTCCAGTACTCAGTTAATTTCTACAAAGACATCTCTTTCATTTGACCCTGGTCAGGGATTTCTGTGTACACATCCATAGGACATTCTCTCTCCAGTCTTATACCAAGAGTGAGTGATCCCTTGTTGTTCACTCAATTACCTTCGCAAGCTTTCCACTGTATCTGAAAGACCAACTATCGTGGACTTAATGGTTAAAGTCCATAAGTCAGAGAATCAAGATACAATGGTCTACAAACAAGGTATCATTGGTGACTCAGGTCAAAGGACTAACTGTGCTACTGCAACGATTGAATTCCCTGGTTGACTAATAGGTATAATTACCATCCTGGAATTCTTATTTGGGTATGTTCAGTGAACTCATTCTCTAATAAGCATCCACAAGTTTGTCTTAGTGTCACCATACGAGTGAATGTGAGATCATTCACCCTTATCACATGAGCAGACATAACTTGTGTCGATCTTATCGGATATTTAATGTCCATCTTAAATATCCTATGATCGAGAACTGTTTAAGACAAGTGACTGAGGATATTGATCTCACTATCATGATCTCATTATGATTCAATATCCCATATATTTGTCTACGGACCTTCATTACGATAGTTAATTTGCGAGAACTATGAATGAAAAAATGATTGCCTTTATTAATAATCTGAACTAGAATGTACAATGATTGGCTTTGAGGGACCCAATTCTATCAAGCAGCTCATGCCAGCGATTGTGGCGGTCATATTTATGGTCGTGCCCTAGCTCAGAAGCTCCTCATGTCCTATTATTGGCTTTCAATGGAGGCTGATTGTTCCATATTTGTTCAGAGGTGCTTGAAATGCCAGTTACATGCTAACAAGGTTCATGCACCTTCATCATCTCTCAAATCCGTCATTTCCCCATGGCCCTTCGCCATGTGGGCATTCGACGTTATAGGACCTTTGGAGGATCGATCAGGCGAAATAAAAAGGAAATCATTTATCCTAACTGCCACTGAATATTTCATTAAATGGGCTAAAGCGGAAGCATTTGCGGAAATCAAAGCATCCACGGTGGTGAAGTTCATCAAGCGCAACATCCTCGCCAGGTTCGGGACACCGCGCGATCTCATCACCGACAATGGACCACAATTTATCTCCCAAGAGCTCCAGGACATGTGCAGTAAGTATGGCATTAATTTGCACCATTCTTCGCCTTACTACCCACAAGGAAATGGTCAGGTTGAAGCCACCAATAAAACTCTCATTCGAATCATCAAAAGAACTTGTAGATCACACAATTATTCAGACTGGCCGGATCGCCTAGTAGAAGCTCTTTGGGCGTACCGTACTTCTATCCGAACCCCTACTGGACAAACACCATATTCACTAACATTCAGAACAGATGCGGTACTTCCATATGAGATTCTCTTTGCTTCTCTAAGAGTGCAGTTGGACAATGGAATTAGCGACGCTGAGCGTCGTAAGGCCATGTTATCCCAACTAGAACTATTAGATGAAAAAAGGATGATGGCGGCAAACCATGCTCAAGTTTACATAAAAAGGATCGCAAGATTCTACGCAAAGAAGGTTCTCGAAAGAAAGTTTGAAATTGGGGAAATAGTACTCAAAAGAAAAATGATCAAAATTCCTGGTCCCAAGAGCAAATTGCAAGAAAATTGGGAAGGTCCATTTGTAATCAAGGAGGCATACTCAGGTAATGCGTACCGCTTAATCAATGAAAAAGGAGAGGAATTACCCCACCCATGGAATGGGGTGTATCTGAAGAAGTTTTATCTCTGAAAACACAAACAAAAAAAAAAAAAAAAAAAATCAAAAATCAAAAATCTCAAAAAAATCGAATATCCCAAAAAAGCAACAAAAATGTTTGTAAATATGTGGATACTCCAATGAAAATGACAAAAAAAAAGAAAAAAAAAAAGACACAAAATCCAACTATCTGGTGACTGCCATGTAACCCCCTGTCTAGGTCTAGTTGCATGATAGATTGGGTTAACATTAAGGTTTGGCTAAGACTTTGGTCCACCAGAACCTTGGACATGTCTACTTTACTTTCATACGGATCCCTATGATCATCCTAAGATGCACACACTTACGTGTTTTTTCAAAAGCGAACCTTCTTAAAATGAGTTTTAAGTCTTTAGCATACTGTCAAAATGCAACCTTTGCTCTTCGTCTCTCGACCGATCAGGACAGTTGATGCCCTTAAACGGTCGAGTTCAGCAAATTACGGTTCCTCAACAACCCGATAGATGTAACCCCTAAAAAGGGCCCAAAATTGAAATGTAAAGGACCAGAGCACGTGAAGAGGACAGTGTCCCCGCAGGCGGAATATCAAATAACCCCGAAAAATGTTAAGAGCGTAAAAGAAATACAAAAAGAAAAGGGTTCAAGCAATCAAAAAAGCCTGGTCGTAACCGTGCTTGGCCGTGAAATCTACCAAAGGCCTGAAAAGTCAAATAGGGGCATCTAGGAGGTCAAAAGGGGTCCGTTTTGTCACAGCTCGTCCTTTTAACGGTTTTGTCAATCCTCTTGTGAGGTTTGTCTCAAAATTTCTTCACTTTTTTCCCCTCAAGGTTTTAGCACGAGATAGCTATCTAAAGACTGAACATCATTTTAAAATGGTTCGTTTTTCAAAAATCGTCACATGCTCACATGATCACAGGAGTCTAAAATGGGTGAAGAGTAATGTCGATGTTTCTGGTGAACTAATTTCTTAACCATAATCTCAATGTGTACTCTCGAAGACTTCGGGCTTAGGTCAATGCATGCGCGTCACCAATTGGTGTGACGGCGTCTGATTCCGGGTCAGCGTCGCGCGGTTGAGCGTTAGGGTTCCAAGGTGTTCCATCATATACCTTCTAGATTGTGAGGAAAGAGATCCGGGTCGAGCAAATTATTTACGTCGAAAACTTTTTAGGCAAACTTGGTGGTCAGAAGCAGCTGGGAGCCTAAGCATGGCATGACGGTATTGTCATCAGTATGAGTCTTAACCGGTCAAGGTTAGTTTGAGGAGTCTAGAGGCCCAAATCAATCTAGATGCGTACTTAGGATACCTGGGAAGTTGAGTGTGCATTTCCCTTTCATCATTCGACCAGGCTAAGTTTGGGCAGTCACCAGGTAGATGGAATAAAATAAACATGTTTTTCATCACACACCTCAATTGTTAATATATGCACCAGTATTTGCATATTTACTTGTCGCATTAGTTTCAATATTTTTCTTTTTGTCTGGTTAGTAGGACACGGCCCCTTGACCCTATGCGAAGGCTAGGGAAAAGGTAGTTGCTTGATCGTTCCAAATTGTGCATCGTTAAGCACTCATGAAAACGTTCAATCTAAATTTATCCGGCTCACTCAAATCAGATTTTGAAAATTAATAGTGGTGAGTCCGAGTCGATCCACAGGGAGTTAAGATTTTAACTTTGAAAACTTTGGAATTTAGTTAGTCTAAAAAGTTAAGAATTTGAGTGAACTAACTACTTAATTAAAGTAAAACTCAATTAACTAGTGTTACCTAAAAAGATAATTGCTTGAATTAAACAAATCTCTTTTTTTTTTCTTTTTTTAAAAATGAAACACAAACACATATATAAAGAAAATACGCACAACTAAAAATTATAACAAAGACATTGAAATTTAACTACGTGGAACTTATTAATTATCTAAAAATTACGAAACAAATTACAAAATTTAATAGTTTAATAACCTTAAACTAAATAAATAAAGTATGAAATAACAACTAACTAACCCTAAATAATTAAATTAATTCTAAACTAACGGGGGAAGGGAAAGAACAAAATAATAGTAATCTGTGGGGGCTGATTCCCTTGATGGCTGCTGCGTGGATTTGAAGGAGAGGAGCTGCTGCTGCATGCGCTGGAAGATGCAGGCTACGTGGAGGAGAGACCCAGCTGGGACAGCACGTACATGCAGTGGAGGTGCTGGCTGTGGAGCTTTGCTGGTTTCACCTTGCAGACGCGTGCATGCATGCGCGGACGGGTGCAGCACGTGGAGGAGCAGCTGGCTTCAACGCAGGTGTGTAGAGCTTCTGTTGGTCTTCAACAGACGTTGCTGGCGCGTGGTTGCTGCATGGAGGAAGGAGCTGCGTGGAGAAACTGCTGGTACTCGGGTACTTGCAGGCGTTGGAGCCCAGCTGGGTGGTGCGTGGAGGATGCTGCTTCACCGGGCTGCATGCGAGGGTGCGAGGAGGAAGCCGGCATGCGCGTGGGCTGCGCTGGGTAGTAGGAGGTGCTGGAGCTCGTCGTGCAGCTGCTGGGTTGCGTGGAGGGCTTCAGCTTGCAGGACGAGAGAGCCGGGATGCTCACAGCCGGCTACGTGGTGGACAGTTGCTTGCAGGTGCTTGCAGTGAAGCCGGGTGGTGCTTGGGTGCAGCTTGGAGGTGCAGCAGGCCGGCGGGAGACGCAGGGTGCGGTGGAGAGAAAGAATAGAAGAGAGAGAGAAAGAGAAAAACCGAGAGAGAACAGCGAGAGAGAAAGAGAGAAACCGAGAGAGGGAGAGAACCGGAGAGAGGGAGAGAGGGATGCTGGAAAGGAGAGGAAGAGAGGACCGTGAAAGAGAGAATAGAGGGAGAGAAAGGAAGAGAGAGCTGCGTGGGAGAAAGAGAGAGAAGGAGGAGCGTGCGGGAGAGTTTTTGAAAAGGGAGAAGGAACCGGTGGCTAAGAATTAGGATTTTCTTGGTAAAGGGTTAGGGTAACCCTAATATGAGGAGCAAATTATCCGTTTGCCCCTACGCCCTTTTATTTCTAAAAAAGATGGACAATTCTGCTAAGATTTGAACCCCGGACCTCCCACAAGCCTGCAAAGTCTGAACCATTGCACCACGGCTCCCTTCATGTCCTGTTCACATAAAATAAATTTAAATTAACACATTATCATAAAAATATCATCATATTTATTTATTTCGTCTCGATTTTGTTGAAAAACCGCAAATGCGCTATACTTCTTTAATCACATGAAATGACGATGTTTTTAAGTCAGAATTTGACGAAATTGGTACCGTTGGACTTGGTACACAATTATCTATCATTTCATGCTATTTTTCAGATAAAAACATGAGTATGATGCATATGATTGCCCTTAAATGATCAATTTAACACTTTATCATTGCTCTTTTGGGGGAAGGGGCCGAAAACAGATACTACTAACTGTTTCCCCTGATGTTATGCATGCAGAAATAACAGGTATGGACAGAAAGCAAAACAAGAAGTGCCCATATACGAATAGTGAAATATGCAAGCATAACATTATAATCATACATCACGACACAGGGGCATACTCCTGCATCAGCTCCCAATCCCTCTTCCTCTCAATCCCTCTTCCTTCCCTCCGCATCGTCATCTCTCCTATCTCGAGAGGGGTGCCTCATCTGGCTCTCAGCGTCATCCTCCCGAGCATGGCGATGCCCTGACGCCGGTCGCATAGACCCCGATGAGCCAGCGGGTCACAATGCTCTCCACGCATCCTCAGCTAGAAGGGAGTCAAGGTATCTGAAAACAGAGCTCCCAGCAGGTGCCTGGCCAGCCGACGGGGCAGGAATGGGGGGACGAGCTCCTGGACTCTGCGTGACGGATCTCGTAGCTCGTTCTCGCCCCTTCTTCATCACTTGGTCCTACAAGGTTCGGTACTTGAAGTCAAGCTCCCGCACCTCGGTCTGCGACCTCGTCAGCTCCTCCCGTAAGCCGGCTATCTTACCCTCCCAGTACACGTCCGGGTGGGATCCTTCACTCGCCTTGGCCCGAGCTATCCACTCCTCTAAGACCTGGTCTCTCAACTGCTGATTAAGGCTCTCCAACTCTTGCGCCCTGGCTAAGGCGGTCTCCACCTCCTGGCACTGCAAAGGAATTCAGGGTTAAACAAGCTCAATCATTATAACACAGGAGCAGAACAAGTCTCACCTGTTGTGCCAAATCCGCCCCTCGGGCCTCCGCACGACGGAGAGCCTCTTGCAGTCTCGCCTCCCAATCAGCAGGGGCAGCTGGCCCTTAGGATGATGAGCCCGCACCAGGATCCCCTCGCAGCCCGTGACGGGCTAGTGTCTCTCTCTGCATCACAAGGGTTTTTTCACAAAAATGAGATGGACAACCTCATACCCGAATTTAGAAATCAAACTTCTCACCAATTCCCTAATCTGGAGAAGCAGGTCACTCGTCTGTAGAACCAGAATCTCATTCTGATTCTTTAGGATCTGCACGGCTTCAGTTTCAGGCATCTGTTGCAGGAATATCACTAAGGTTAGTCCATGGAAAATTTGAGTGAAATAGATTGAAGGGTTTGAATGACATACCCGCCGCGCATCTAGAAACATGTGGTCTGAGTATCGCCGGGCATAATCCCCCATGTATCTGAAGCTGTTTCGCAGGAATTTATCCTCCTGCAGGGCATCCCCGGTGCGGTGCCACACTTCAATCTCAGCTCGTCTCACCACTCGCCAATCCTGACCAATAGCAGAAGATCGGCGACGACCGCGGTTCATATCAGGATAGGTCGGATAGGCGAGTAGAGGCTGATGCCATCCCCATGTGCGGTAGGCCATCCGGACAAAGAGGCCGTCACAGATGTTCACGCACAGCAGGGGCACCTCCCGCCGAAACTGAGAGAGACTCTGGGACACCCATGGATGATCGGCCAGGTCCTCCTCCGCATATGGAATCCACACCACCTAAATGAAACAAAGGGTCAGACCTTATCATTTGTTCAGATGCACATATACCTCAAATCACTCACCATATGAGGAGGAAATGTGTCGAGCTGGGCGCGGATGTCCTCCACGCGGTACATCACGGGACGATAATCCCGGATCATTTCCCACCGCGCCATGAGAGGGGTCCATCCTTCACGGTCCGCAGAAACGGTCCCCCGGCCGATGGGGAAGCGGGTGTAACCCCAGATCTGCAAGGGACAACACAGTCAGTGCCAATCAACATAAGTGAGGAAGGAGATCCACAACTAAGAGGATTACCTGAAGAAAAGGGGTGAATCCACCCAAGTTGCTAGAGCCCTGACGGTAGCTCACCAGATGGGAGAAAAGGTGACCCAGCATCGCAGCTCCCCACGCCTTCTTCTTCGCCGCTTGAAGGTCCTCCAACAGCGGCAGGTACTTCAGATTGACCTTATCTGAATCCGTGGCAAATAGCAGCCTCTCAAAGAGGAACAAGAGAAAGATTCGTAGGTTCTCGTCGTCCGAGCGGCCATCCAAGTCCAAGAGCGCCTCCACTCTCTCGGCGAAAGCCTCCAGAGTCTCGCTCGGCATCCGCCGTACCCGGCTCAACCCCACAGACCGAGCGAAATGTCCGAGGGGTATGTGAGATAGCTCTCCTTACCCCCGGTAATACCCCTCGCCCAGGAGTCGATCTGACAGCTGCCTGTAGTCCCTAAGCTCGGGACCCACTACCGGATCCCCAATGACCGGCAAGCCCGTCAAGAAGGAAACGTCCTCCAGTGTGGGTAGCATGTGTCCCCACGGCATGATGAAGGCCCTGCATCTGTCATCCCAGCGTTCCCGCAAAGCCACTAAGAAGGGTGCATCCACCATGAACGGTCGGATCCGGAACAGTGGCCCGAACCCAAACACGTCCACCTGGAAAAGGAGCCGATCGGGCAGCGCATGGTACCAGGCCCAGACCAACTCCCAAGAAACTCGGCCTCGGACTCTCTGTGGACCCTGAAAATCCCAACAAAATCAAAAGTTAGGGGCACGAGCATATATATAGAGATTTGGAGTAGGCGAGGCAGCAAGCCTCACCGTTCGTACAGGTGGACGCCACCCGTCGTCCGCACGGACGGACGGCGGGGCCGCCCGCCGTCCGCACGGATAGGCGGCGGCTCCGCCTGCCGTCCTCACCGTGGTTCCAAAACAGAAAAAGAACAAAAAAAAAAAAAAAAAAACTAACCTTCTTCTTCTTCTTCGGGGGCACCTCTCCGTTGCCGCCGCCTTCTCCATCACCTTCACCTTCTCCTTCTCCTTCTTCTTCCTCTCCATCAGCTCCGTCATCCTCCTCTTCATCTTCCTCTGTTGCCGCCGTCCTCCCTTCTTCTTCTTCTTCCTCTCCGAGGCGAAGCGACTCCTCCTCCTCGTCGCCGCCGACATCCTCCTCGCCACCGCCGCCGTAGACATCCTCCTCGCTGCCACCGCCGCCGCCGCCGCGGACGTCCACCTCGTCGCCGCCGCCGCCACTGGAGCTCGCTCCATCGCCACTGCTGGTCTTCCTCCTCCTAAGGGAGCGGGGAAGCCAAACTCTTGCCATGGATGGAAGGGTGGGAAAAATTTTGGAATCGGAGAAGAGGAAGAAAGGGGTAGGAGTGGAGAACATTAAGAACCCAGGGCTTCTTAAAGCCGTCCGCCAGCGTGGACGGCCACTCACCTGGCCGTCCGCCAGTGTGGATGGCCACGTACCTGGCCGTCCGCTGGCGTGGACGGCCAGCCGCCTGGCCGTCCGCCGGCGTGGACGGCCAGCAACCTGGCCGCCCCCCAGCGTGGAAGGCCACGCACCCAGCCGTCCTCCCGCGTGGACGGCCACAGCCGTGGCCATCCCACGCGTCCGCCAATGTGGGCGGTTTTCTTACATCTTTGCGAAATCGCCAGGAAAATAAAATTGGTATTATTCACTAAAATTTCAATGGATACATTATTCCAATGCTCTACGGCCCATGAAAAAGGCACATACAGCAGGTCGTACATTGGTTAAATAGTTCACATATCTTTTGACTTCCTCTGAAGTCTCTGCTACATCAAGACGGGCTTTTGTGAATCTGGAGTGACGGCGCCATGCACGCCGAAATCGCTCTATTGCTTGCGCCTCTCTCGCGTACCGTGTATGTCTCGGCACGATCAGTGTGTCATGCAAAGCGGGGAACGGTACCTGTCTGGGAACTCCGATCTGAAGATGGCAACGATGTCCTTGGTACACGGCTAACTCGTCAGGGCCAATTAGCCACAACTCATGCTCACGAGAAGCCCTTGTGGTGAAATCCATATCTCGAAGGATCATCGGGACAAAGATAAATTTCTCCACGGGCAGGAAGTTCAGGTAATCACGCCAGTCGTCCCTCATCTTGAGATGAGCCGTGAGACACTTGACTTGATCTTCGGGACCAAGAAGCGAGCGTACAGGATACCATGCGCTGTGCTGAAAAATCCTGGAGGTGGAAGTCACTTTTTCATCAAAATCAAAGGATAAATGCATCTCCATCTATAATTGTAAGGTGAACAAGCTTCCCCTCACAGATCGCCCCATACTCATATGGCTAAGCCCTCCATACAGGTGTGACAAGATCACTGGGGTGAGAGAACGGCCCCTCCACAACAAGCTCAGCACGCCCACATACTCCCTCTCTAGCACAAAGCCTGTAGTTGGAAACCATAAGACTCCCCCAAGAACTAGGCATAAGCCTCGCATCAGCCTCTCAGATTCGACCGTCTTGCGCTTAATCTCTCGGATCAACCAGTACACAAGGCGATCGACGAGGATTCCTCGATTGTTAGTTATGTGGCATACCTCCCGTTTGTCTTGCACAATATCAACAAAGATTTCCTCCCATGCAGGCAAACTAGAGGGATCACCGGTGGCTAGGCCCTCCCAACCATAGAAGGTTTCTACCTCCTCCAGCAAAACTGTCGCCTCGAACTCTCGGAACACGAACGTGTGTGTCTCCGGATGCCACAGTTCGAGTAGTGCACCCAGCCCCTCCCAGTGCCAGTGGATGAAAGCGAACCACTTTGCAAACACAATGGAATGGGTCAAATTCCACTGATGCAAATATACCCTCATGCCTAGGGTAATCACGTCCAGCAGGGCTGCAAGCCATGCATACTTGCGAGTATGCCTAGCGTCAGGGAATTTGGGAAGAGGCTGTAGGACAACCAAGAGTCAAGAGAGAGAGGAGAGAGAGGAGAGGTGGATACACAAAGGTTTGAGCATACCTGTCCGTGGGCCACCAGGTTGCTGAGGTGGGCTTACACATCGGATAGAACCTGAGGTTCTTTGGCAGTAGCGCGAGCAGAAGGTGAAGCCATATTTCCACAGAAAACTTGAGTTCTAGAAGAAAAGCCCCGCGACAACCCTCCCCTTTTAAGGCCACGGGATAATTACAAACTTTTCCACGCCCCATAAGAGATGGAAGGGCATGCATATCCTTTTCTTTTTCCCTCTTATGGACTGCATACCCCTTGGCCTTCCACCACTTCATGGAAGGCATGCTAGTTGGCCTTCCACCTTTTTGTAGAAGGCATGCCAGCTGGCCTTCTACCCCTTTAGAAAAGTTACATCCACGAGAAGGCAAAGTGCCCTTCTCCCTTCTCTACTTTGAGAAGGTAACCTCACCCCAGGGTCAAGAGACCACCTTGCTCAATATCAACAAATTAATGGTTCTTCCTGGAATTCGAGTCGAAGCCATATTGGATTGGCATTCTACCAATAGAATAGCCATATCTTCCATATCGGCTTCGACTCGAAACTAAACATTTGCTTCTTATCCTCCTGCAGTTTAATGTTGTGATCATTGAATATGTGAACGTTGCTAATGTGTGTTTTTGCAGCTGCAGGAAATCTGAGGCAAGTAAGATTGAAGACACAGGAGGCTAATAACTTCGGGCGTATAGACTATGAGTTCCTCTTTAAACAAAACAATGAGGAGTCTATATTCCCCAAGTTATTCGATTGGCCAATAAATTCCTCCTGTTTGCATTAGGAATTTGTTTGTTAATTTTAAACCAGCATGCATTTGCATAAGCATCCACCCACGCCGTAGGGGCAATGACCATAATTCATCACGCTGCTTAATCCATTGTTGATCTGTGGGTCTGGCAATTGTCCGTCTGTTAGCCCTTTGAATTGCAAGACCTCATCCTTTTTCCAATACGTGCGCTTGAGATTCTCTCACTTGGCGATCACATGATGCGCCTGGCCACCGTGCGCCCGTTGTGTCGAGAGTTCTTCAAGTCACACTCCTACACCTTTCATGCTCGAGATCCCCTTGGGCCAGATCGTTGCATCCTGGTGCACCAAGGCCTCGCGGTTCCAGCACCCGAGGGTCCCACGGACTGTGATTCTCTAGTTTGAACCTTGTTCCCCTCCTTAATCACCCTTGCAATCCAAATAGCCAACTCTCATTCATTTACCACATTCGCATATCATCCTTGGATATAGCTCATTCCTTCTTCGGGCTGTCCAAAATCTGGTTCGATTTCCGGAACACCTATTTATCATTCCGTTCCACTTTACTGCAAAACAGGTGTCCCGGAGGGGCATTTGTAGACACCGATTTTGGACCACCCTTTTGGTCATGAACCCCATCCCTCATTAGCCCATCGTCACCAAATCCTTCATCTTAGCCGTCTCAGCCCACTAATAATTAGGCCCATTAACTAAATCCCGACTCTAGCCACCTTTTCGTGGAAGGCCAGCCGGTCCGCCTTCCACCACGCTTCGAAGGCCAGCCAGCCCGCCTTCCACCACCTTTCGAAGGCCAGCCAGCCCGCCTTCCACCACCCTTTGAAGGCCAGCCAGCCCGCCTTCCACCATCCTTCGAAGGCCAGCCAGTCCGCCTTCCACCATCCTTCGAAGGCCAGCCAGTCTGCCTTCCACCACCCTTTGAAGGCCACCCCTTGCCTTCCACCACCCTTTGAAGGCCACCCCTTGCCTTCCACCACCCTTCGAAGGCCACCCCTTGCCTTCCACCCCCTTCGAAGGCCAACCGGGCCGCCTTCCACCACTTCGTGGAAGGCCAGCTACCTGGCCTTCTACGGGATTGGAAGGCATGTTGGCTGGCCGTCCACTCCCCAAACTACCACCTTGACCTCGTCTTCCCCACGATCTCCTCTACTCGCCGCCCTCACCTCCACTACTCGGATCACTCCCCACTCTGGCGACTGCCGCGCGCAGCACCTCCGACCCTTGACCACTTCCTACTGGCTCCAAGATGATTTATAGGGATTTAGACTCCTATTTTCTCCTATTTTCCCTTCACCTATTTAAACCCCCCATGTCCACTCGAGGAGGGGGTTAAGGAGGAGGAGTTTTTCTGGAGGGAACGCTCAGAGGAGGTTGGCAAGCAAGTCTATCTTGAGGAGTCGAGCGGACAAGGAGTCAGAGAGTTTCAGGAGGGGCTTCAGGAGGAATCCTTCGCTCTCCAAATGGGCTTGTCTTCTTAACCCTCTCTTACTTTTCCCCGCTTCATTCCGTTGCATTGTCATTTTCATCCATGCCGTAACATTCTCCCTTTCTCACTCCTCTGTTTACTTTTAACATATCGCTTCATTCTTCACACACGAGCACCCCCCATTTGCATGCATGCATGTTAAGATGACCTAGCAACCCTTATTACCCCTAGAGGTTTCTAACAAAAAATGGGAGGTGGGTTGCCATAGAATATGGTCATCTTCCCTCCCCACCACCCATTCGGTGCGTCTCCCTCCGATTTTAACTAGTTTTTGTATCTTCATGGATAGATTCTGCATATTATAGTTCTAATCGGATCGTTTTCTGTCTTGTCTTTTCTTTTCATGGATCCTTACCACATTTCCGCGTGCAGACTGTCGGGCTCTCCTCCTCTGGCCGGCCGGAGGAAGAGAAGGAGAAACCAGCATTTCCCGCTCCCTCATAACGCGATCACCTCTTACACTCCTGCGGAGCACAGGGACCGAAAGGTAATGCTCCTAGCGATCACACCTTAATTTCTAACCCCCTTTAAATCACCACAGTGCTAAGACGAACAGAGGAACCCTCGCCCGAAGCCCGCAGCCGCGGCGGGGGACGTTCCGGGCGCCTACACTACCATCCAACGATTCTTGGTCGGATCAGTTCAGTAAACTCATTCGTCAATGAGCATGTATAGGTCCAACGTATGTCTCCACACAAGTGACTTATAGGATCAGTCTCCCTCATCAAATGAGCTGAAGAAACCTGTACTAGTCTATCCAGATGTCTGATGTCCTTCTCAAACATCCTCCGACTAAGAATAATTAAGAACATGTATTTACAAGTCTTCAATCTCGTAATTATGATCTCATCATAATCCGAAGATCATTGCACATGTTCATTGACTTCATCGTAAAATGATAAACAAGATCGAATTATATACATAATGAAATAAATATATTTTATTAATAACTGAATTAATACAAAGTATCCGTTTGGCTTGTAGGCCACCTATTACTAACACAATCTTCCACACTACCGCCTAAACCCAACTGAACATGCGGAACTAAGGTAGCAGATTGAGGAACTCATATAGAAGGGCTTTATTAGGATTAGCAAGAGTCTGTATGTTGTCCCTGCTCTTTTGACCCCCAAGAAATATGGATCATGGCGCATGTGTGTTGATAGTCGAGCCATCAACAAGATTACTATCAAGTATAGATTTCCCTTCCCTAGGCTTGATGATATGCTTGACCTGCTTTCTGGAGTCACCATTTTCTAACAAAATTGACTTAAAAAGTGGTTATCATCAAGTGAGGATTTGACCAGGGGACTGTGGATGCTAGGAATGTCCCCCCCCCTTCCTTCCGCGGGGAGGCTTCCGTCCGTCGTACAACTGTAGCGATGAGGTGTTAGGAATTAAAGGGTGTGATCGCCATGAGCATTACTATGGGTCCCTGTACTCCGCAGGATGGGTGGGTTGATCACGTTTTCTTGGAGCGGGGGGTGTTGAGTTCCTCTTCTCTGCCTCCGGCCGGCCGAAGGGGGAAAGCTCGATAATCCGTACGCATAAAGTGGTAAAAGCCCCTGAGAAAAAAGACAAAACAAAGTAAAGAAAACCCGATTAGAACTATGATATGCAGAGTCTATCTATGCAAACAAATAAACAAGTTAAAATTGAAAGGGGACGCACCGGATGGATGTTTGGGGAGGGAAGGTGACCATCTGTTATGGCTACCCACCTCCCGTTTTTCGTTTGGAACCTCTGTTAGAGTGGGTGCTAGGTCATCCTAGGATGCATGCAACAAAGTAAACATGTATGCTATGGTGAAAAGATGGATGGGTTATATTAAAAGGGGGTATGAGATCTGGTAAAGAGGAGAATGCAGTAAAACATAAAAGAAAGAGGGGAAGAGTTAGAAGAACAAGCCCATGTAGGAAGGATTCCTAGTACTCCCTTTCTGCTACCCGCAACCTCCAGACTTGCCAACCTCTAATTTTTCAAACCCCCCCCCCCTTCGAGAGAAGTAAGAGGGTTTAAATTGTAACGACCCGCCATCCTATGACCGGAGACCCGATCACTAAATGGATGTCAGCCCATTAACTGCGGGTTCACACCCGGATCTCACACAACACATCTGGAGGAGTAAGCGCTAAACAAGGCTAAATATAACAATCACACGGACTACAAAGATGTAACGAGTGCGCAGGAAGGAAGATAACAATGTCCGTATACAGTCCAACAATAATTACATGGTCCAACAAATTAAATAAGTACAGGCAGAAGTAAAGTACAACAACATCGGGGCATACCCCGAAACTGAGACAGCTGCTGGCCCGCACACCGAGAAGACACCACACGCCACGAGGTCCACACCTGAAACCGCAGGGAGTGAGCCACACCAGAATTGGGCTCAGTAGGGATCATCCGATCCCCTGCCTCCCACTCACACACCTACAAGAGCAATAATACAGATATATGGTAATTAAACAAAGCAGTAAACACAGCTCCCAACCTGATATGAAATGCACGCACAAGCAACGTAGCAAGTACAGTCTAAGTAATTCGCAGAACCCAACACAAGGTCACGACTCACAACCAAGGTCCACGAAGCGACCAAACCACACTGTCGACTGTCAACAAACGTCGCCTCACAACACTACCACTACTACTCACGCCTGTCCACCCCTACAGTGTTCCGGGGCACTGTAGCGTGAGGCAGTGAGTCAAACTAGGACTAATTGGGACCAGTGAACCACCACTGCCCAGCTACGTGTGCACATAAGCAGTCTAGACTACTGTCCTACCAACCGGATTTCCTCCACGCCAGGCCTCGGCGCTTTAGGAGGGCCCTGGGGACCGGCGAACCCCCGTCAAGCCGAAGCTACAGGAACTACCCACAACCCTAACCTCCCGGGCTGCGTCAGGCCAAAGGGCAAAGGGTACCACTCGTAACCTTGATCAAAGGTCACATCAGGCCCAGTGGCTACAGGGGTAAAACAACTCCAACAATACCACAACCAGCTCCACAGCAAGAAACGCGCCGGAAGCTGCCATGACAAACAAGGAAACCCCGACCCGCTGAGACCAAACAGCAACCCCTCGGATAGCGCACCGGCTACTCCGGCCCGACGGGCTCAAGGTGGTTTTGCTTCCCTCAGCCAAAGGTAAAACACAACATGTACCACTCCTCCCACCGGTACGGCACAATGCCTCACAGACACCATGGCCCTGTCCCCATCGGCCCAAGGTGACAAACGTAAACCACAGTTATTCCGATTCTATATCCGCATAAACACACACACATACATGATGTAATTCCATTCACGCAGAAGTCCTCAGTCTCAGTGTACAACTCGAAGCATGCATTCGAACTATCCAATCGTGAAACATGTGCTAAATAACAGGAGTTAAGCAGTTCTGTCTTGAGTCGCGTAAACCGAGGTCGACGCCATTCAAGCCCCTAAAACAGGTTCATTAAAACCAGATTATTCCTTAAACCACGTCGACATGGGAAGCCGCCCTTTAAAACGCGTCAAAGTCCACAGACGCCATTCACCCCAGAATTTCATATTTGCAGAAGCCTCAGTCGGGGTGATTTCCTGCCTAAAAGGCGTCATGATAGTCCGACGTCCTTCTGAAAGGCGTCGTCCATACATGACGTCTTTTAGCGCCAGAACCCCGTACAACGAAACCTCAAACATGGAGGTTTCTGCCCTAAAAGACGTCGTACTGCCCTGACGTCCTTATAAAAGGCGTCGACCAGGCACGACGCCGTTTAGCGCCAGAAACCTGGTTCCCTGGTTCGATCTGAGGGTTCCTCCTTTAACCCCAAACACCCCGAAAATGCTCAAATAGAAGGGGGAGGAAAGGGAAATCAACTACCACAAGCATGCTACAATCCCACAATCCCTAACACGGCCATTCCCACAAGAAAACCCCCTAAACATGCTCAGCCTAACCCAAAACATATCATGCCACGCCGAGGAAACCATAAGCAAGATAATCACGATTCATGCAAGGTTCGTCCCCCTACCGGTTCTTGAACTCCTCCAAGCTCCGTGCCGCCGACCCGCCGCACCGCAGACCGCCGCCGGTACCCTCGAGGATGCCGCCACTCCGCCGGGACGTCGGCCGCCGTCCGGAGAATGGAACGCCGCGAAGGAAGTGGTGGAGGTAGAGGTGAGAGGTAAGGAGGTATTGGAGTGATGTAAGAGGAAGAAGAGGAAGGGAAGGGAGAAAGGAGGGCGGAGGGGGCGAAGAGAGAGAGGGTGGAGGCGAAGAATGAGGGAAAGAAGGGGAGGCTCGCGGGGTCAATCTGAATCTGGCTAAAACGCGTCGATCGAGACAGACGCCAATCAATCTGACAGGACGGCCGTACTGACAGCGCTCTGAAATGCGTCGCTCACCACGGACGCCGTTCAGACGACAGGACAGGCCGTACTGACAACGCTCTGGCGCCGTACACTGACATCGTAGGGGTCGCAGTCTGAATCGCGTCGACCAACATGGACGCCGTTCAGACGATGCGACAGGGGCCGTACTCTCGCGGCCCGAAACCCGCCCACGTGGCGCACACGTGGCACAACAGAAAGCAGACTTAAATGGCGTCTATACAGACAGACGTCTTTTGAAAGACGTCGAGCAGTGCAGACGTCATTCAGTCAGAAAACTCAAGATCCCTCAGGGTTGAAACCAGGGGATCCAGCCCGAACCCGACCCGAATACTGAACCCGAAACCTCAGTCCTTACATAAATAGAGTGCCAGAAATTAGGAGAAAATAGGGATCTAAATCCCCGTTAATCCCCCAAGAGCCAATAGAAAATGGGCATGGACTGGGGATTGTGTTTGCGGCAGTTACCGGAGTGGGGAGTGATCGGAGTAGTGGAAGGTGAGGGTCGCGATAGGAGGAGATTGTGGGAAGATGAAGTCAAGTTGAAAGTGGGTGATGGACGACCAACAATCTTGCCTTCCACTTTCGTAGAAGGCCACTAAGTTGGCCTTCTGTGAAAAGGATGGAAGGCAGCATAGCTAGCCTTCCGCGAAGGTGGAAAGCCACCAAGCTAGCCTTCCGCGGGAGTGGAAGGCGACAAAGCTGGCCTTCCGCGAGAGTGAAAAGCGATAAAGCTGGCCTTTTGCGGGAGGTAGAAGGTGACAAGGCTGGCCTTCCGTAGAAGGTGGAAGGCAACAAAGCTGGCCTTCTGTGAGAGGTAGAAGGGGATGAGTGTTGGTTAATGGGCTTGTCTAATGGGATGAATTAGGTGGGAAAATGTGATGGGCTTCATGAGATGAGTTAAGGTGATGGTGATGGATTAATGGTGAGAGGGGGTTTATGACCAGGAAGGTGTCCAAAATTGGGTGTCTACAGGGATGAGTGGAAAACTGCTTTCAAAACTAAAGATGGGCTATATGAATGGCTTGTCATGCCTTTTGGGCTATCAAATGCCTCAAGTACTTCCATGAGGATCATGACTGAAGTTCTCCATCCCTTTATTGGGGTCTTCTTAGTCGTCCATTTGGACGACATCCTCATCTACAGTCATACAAAAGAAGAACACCTAGAGCACCTAAGACAGGTTCGTGCCATTCTTAGGAAAGAAAGCCTTTCTTCCAATTTCAAGAAGTGTGGCTTCTTAATTACAAAGTGATCTTCCTAGGATTTGCAGTGTCAACCCAGGGAGTGTTTGATGATCCCAACAAAATCAAAGCGATAGTGGACCGGTCGGAACCTACAACCCTCCATGATGTTCTTAGTTTCCATGGCTTAGCCACCTTCTATTAACGAATCATCAAGAGTTTCAACACCATTACAACCCCAATCACTAACTGTCTTAAAAAGGGAACTTTCGAATGTACCAAATCTGCTTCCAAAGCTTTTCAAGAAATCCAAAAAAAAAGATGATGCAGGCCCCTGTCCTTCACCTAATAGACTTCTTTAAAGTCGTCGAAGTGACATGTGATGCCTCTGGATTCGGAATTGGAGTGATCCTCAGTCAAGAAGGTCACCTATAGCCTACTTCAGTGAAAAGTTAGATAATGCAAGGCTTAGGTATTCGAGCTATCACAAATAATTATTTGTTGTGGTTCAGTCTGTTAGGCATTGGAGACATTATCTCTTGCCTCAGGAATTTGTTCAATTCTCTAATCATGAGACTTTGAGGTGTTAGTCTTAGGTGGCCTACAAGCCAATCTGACTATAAAAATCTCATTCATTTATTAATAATATGGCAATTAAATTTATTATGTCTAATTCGTATTGGGCCATGAATATGTACGATAGTGATAAGATTATGATGAGATCATACTAGTGAGACTGATCACTTAAACATATATTCTTAATAGTTCCTAGTCGGAGAATATCCGAGAAGGACATCGGATATTCGGTTAGATTAGTACAGATTACTCCTGCTCATACGATGAGGATGACTGATCTCATAGTCACTTGTGTGGAGACAGTAAGACGAATCTGTAGGTACTCATTAGAGATGAGTTCATTGAACTGATTCGACTGAATCGCTGGATGGTATAGTACCTCAATGTCAATCAGCTAGATTCGCAGTTGCGTGGATGGTCCTCAGACCTGAGACACCAAGGACACCTTGTCGGTGGACTTTTGTGCTTTAAGCTTGGTTTATGAATCTCTATCCACGGGGTTCTAAACAGCCAAGGATCGGATACAGCGGAATACCGTCGAAGGGAATTGAATGTCAATAAGGAATCATTCGCTCTCGTTACTTAGAGAGACAATGCTCTAGGAAGGATATGTGGAAGTCACTAGCCAGGGCAGATGATAATATCGGGAAAGGAGTTCTCTGATATTATACGGCAGCATCCGATCCAAGTGAGTCGACCGGTTAGGGTTTGACGATAAACCATACTCTGAGTTGACTCGAGAGCATTGTACGAATGAAGGATTATATCCACGCAGTAACTGTTGGTGGAAAGGTTCCAAGAGTGGGTTACTTAACCCCGATACCTTCCGGATTCATACGGTGTTGCTTGGCACCCAATGTGAATGGAGGCCTGACCGCATTTAATATAAGATATTAATTCGATTGATTAATAAATTAATAATAAGGTATTAATTGATTAATCAGGCCAGTGAAGAGTCACTGGGCTTATTGGGCCATTAACCAGACTAGTTATTGGGCCTAGAGGGTCACACACACATGATTCTCAAGGCGATGGATAATAAGTGGGTTTTATATTAAAGCGGGAGTTTTTGTGAAAAATCGCGCGGTTAATATAAAAGATAGCGAACAGGATGAGCAGGCAGGCTACTGCTAACCTTAGCTGCCCAATCCTCTCTTCCTCTCTCTCTTAGGCGCCCTAGGCCGGGGATTTGTTCTCCGGGTTTGCTTCTCCGCTTCTCCGACTCCCGTCCGACAGGAAATCGACTGCACGTCGCAGTGGTCGTTGCGGCGAACGACGAAGGGTTCGTGGGCTGCGACGAGGGAGGAATGTGAGGATATCCACCGCGTGGAGAATCGTGTGGACTTCACTAGAGGCCGGGCATCTGCGCGGCTGACGGTGTCACAGCGACGGAACCAATCGGTTGCGGATTCAAATCCGCGCACGGTAAGAAACAATAATCCAATTATCGATTTTGGTTTTATCTAAATGGGAAAACCGGATCACTGCTTTTATTTTAATTTCCGCTATGTGAGTGATCCGGAGAAACCTGAGAACCCAACAGTGGTATTAGAGCCAGGTTCCACTGTTTCTCGTCTCGTTTCGATCTCCGAATTAATTTTTCCATACTATATTCTATGCGTTAAATCCGATAATAATAATAGAAAAATGTTCCTGATTTTCGTATTCATCGTTGGACAAAGAACGACAGACTTTGGAGCTTTGTTCGAGCATCCCCAATTGTTGGGGAGGTGGGCCGGAACCCCGATTCCTTCAAGGAGCATCACCGGTCTCTGTGGGCATCAAAGCCAGCGCCGGAGAAGTGATGAGGGGCTGAAAAATGGGGCTTTCTCTTCTTTCATCTTCATGGTTTTATGAAAATCAGAAAATTCAGTTTTAAGGGAGATGAATAGAGGCTCAGCCAGCAGGATTCGAACTCCCTCCGATGAGCCCGCCCATGCCGGCAGGGTCGTACGGCGCCGGTCAGCCAGCCGCCTAGAGGGACGCCACTGCCGAGGGCCACCGGCCGCTGCTGCCTTCCATTCCCCGCCGCCATGCCCTGCAAAAATTAGGGTTTTCTGGTTTCGATGGGGGGCGTCAGTTTGGGGAGGAAACATACCCAGGCAGGCCGCCGTTCCCGACCCGGTCGGACCGGGCCAGGTGCTGGTGGACCGAGGCAGTCCGAGGCTTGGCCTGGGTCTGAGCCCCTGGTTCGAGCCAGGGGCTTGAGCCAGGTGCCCTACTGGCTCAGCCAGTCCACCCTTTAAAACCCCAACTCCAAACCCCTATTAAACCCAATTTAGCCCATTTAAAACTCAGACAAAAAATTGATTTTAATTTTAAGGTTCAAAATTGTTTTCAATATTAAAATTATCATTAATATAATTAAGCATTAATGATTTTTTTGAAATCATTATTATTGATTTTAAAATGGGTTATTAATGATTTTGAATCATGATCAATTA
Source organism: Zantedeschia hybrid cultivar (assembly GCA_030544215.1). Lineage (NCBI taxonomy): Eukaryota > Viridiplantae > Streptophyta > Magnoliopsida > Alismatales > Araceae > Zantedeschia > Zantedeschia hybrid cultivar. The sequence goes on from JARZZO010000009.1 coordinate 53,859,650, forward strand.
ACAATTAATTGCTAATTAATTATGGCTAATTATTAATTTAAGTGTTAAATTAATAATTAATCTTAATTTAAATAATTTAAGAGTTAAATTAGTGTTTAATAATTATTAGTCTAAGTGTTAGATTATTAATTATTATATCATCTAACTGTTAATTAATTAAAGTTAGTTATTAATTTAACTGTTAAATTAATAATTAATTTAAATGTTTGATTTAAATGTTAAATTAGTAGTCATTGATTAATTAGTGTTAATTATCACTTTAAGAGTTAAATTAATTATTAACATTAGTTATCTAATCTAAGAGTTAGATTAACACTTTTTAGTTAATTAGTGTTAATTGTTAATTTAAGTGTTAAGTTAATGATTAATTTTAAATTGACTAATCTAAGAGTTAGATTAATATTTATTAATTTATTATTTTTAATTAATAATTTAAGTGTTAAATTAGTAATTAACATTAATTTGCTAATCTAAGAGTTAAATTGGTAGTTAATAATTAAAGTTAATTAATAATTTAAGTGTTAAGTTTAATAATTAACTTTATGGACTAATCTAAGAGTTAGATTAGTAATTTATTCTTAATAGTCTAATTGTTAGATTATTAATAATTGATTAATATAAATATTAGATTGTTTTAATAATTAGAAATGTTCTAATGGCATGGAATAATATGGAATTATTAATTTGGAGTGTGTGCACATGTGATGTATGTTTTGATGCTTTTAAATTTAATTTAATTGCATGTTAAGATAATAAAATGAGTTTCCAAAATTAAAATACCAATTTTGATTGGAACTTAGCTTTTTGAAAGCTAAAATTATTTAATTTTGAAACTCTTTTATTTTAGCTATGTGATGCGCTTATCATGTGTGGAATGTTTAAAACACACGGTGGTCATAGATATGCTTTTTAAAATTATTCATGTGATGAATGATACATGTAGATCGTGGATGTATGTTTGTATATTTATTAATTGTTAATAAATAAAGGTCTGCGTACCTCTCCCTCTCTCATACTCCGATGTACTTCTACCTCCCTCTCTCTTGTACTCGCCATGAGGCCTTCTTTAATTTATATGTAATTCTAGAATTAATTGTAATATGATTGAGGCAACCGAAGAAGGAGCGAGGATGATCCACGGCTGCAACCAGGAAGGCGAAAAGATGCAGATATTTTGCTTATGTGGTTGCAGTATGGTTTAATGTAATAGTTATGTTAGATTTTGTGTGCATTTGACTATTGACTCCAGTCAAACCCACTGTGCTATCCATGACCACACCTGACATGTATGTGATACAATATTTTTATGTTTGATTTGAATCAAGGAAGGCATAGTATTTAGTAAATATATATGATATATTTATATACTATCACCTAGGAGAGACCATGATAAAAGTTATCTAAATACCCTCGTCTAAATTCTAAGCCGTAACGTGAGTAGTTGAGAACTTACTGCGTGGTCCACCATCGTTATAGTCATAGGATTCGAATTAGTTTAGGCAGGTTTGTTGTGCTATTCACAGGGCCTGTTTAATTGTAAGGAAAGACTGTGGCTATGTCATTAGATGCCTATTGATCAGGACCATGTAGCTTTATTGTGCTATCCACAAGGGCTACATGCAAATCTATACTCGTCTCGTAACGATGGTTAGCTTAAACCAAAATTAGTGGCTTTCTTGTGCTATCTACAAGGCCATTAAATCTCTGGGGACCGAAGATATGATCGGATATTGTAAGGAGTTGCAAGTCCCATAAGATGGGTGCTCTTTGTTTGTTTTACAACTTTCTTGTACTATCCACAAGCTTGTACTGTAAGTCATTGAGATTCTGATCCCCACTAGGAGACTGTCGACGTCTCTCGTTATGTATAACTGAGGGTTATACAGTCCGTCCAAAATTAGTGGGAGTTAAAACTTGATCAAAAGACCATGTCTATTTTTAAATTCTAATAAATTGAATATCTGCTAAATAGATTACTTATCTCCTATAGGAAAATATGTTGTCGAATAACCCACTCTGTGGCATACCTGATGCCAAACTTTTGACTAGCCTGAACTACTCGGATTGGCTCAGAAACCTAAAGAATGTCTTCAGATCTGAGTACATTGCCTACGTCCTTGGGACTGATCCTCCTGCTGAACCGGCATTAGATGCCCCTGAGGCAGAGATAATCGCATATGATAAAAGATTGAAAGACAAAGGCAAAGGAGTATTAAAAGGTGACTGCTTCTACTGTAAGCAGAATGGTCACTAGAAGAGGAACTGCAAGGAGTTCCTCAGCGATAAAGCTCATGGAAATGTGAAGCTATCAGAAGCTTTAGATATCTATATGATACATATCAACTTGTTAGTTAGTTATTCCACATCTTGGGTATTAGATACCGGATGTGCTTCTCATATCTGCCATGATATGCAGATGCTGACAAGTAAGCGCAAGCTGAGAAAAGGCGAGGTGGAACTGAGGCTAGAAAATGGTGCAAAAGTTGCGGCAATTGCTGTAGGGACAACAAACCTCAGGCTTCCATCGGGAGACGTCTTATCATCGGAATATTATTATTATGTTCCTAGTATAATAAAGAACATCATATCAATATCTTGTTTGGACAAGAAAAGATATAAGTTGTCTATTGAGAATAGAAGTTGTTAGATTTATTATGGTAATAAATCAATAGCTTTAGTATCTTTAGTCAACGGTCTATATCTTTTAGAGGTTTCTTATTACAATCTTCACATTGATTATGCTCTTAAGAAGAGCAAGAATTGTGTAAACCAAGCGTACATATGGCATTGTAGACTTGGACACATTGGTGAAAGCAGGTTGCAAAGGTTGCACAAGCATGGTTATTTAACTGCATTAGATTATAAATCATTTGCGACATGTGAATCCTGCCTAATGGGAAAAATAGCAAAATCTTCATTTATTGGATATGGAGAACATGCCAAGGACATTTTGGAACTAATACATTTAGATATATGCGGTCCAATGTCCACCTAAGCCAAAGGTGGCTTCTTGTACTTCATCACATTCACCGACGACTTATCAAGATTCGGCTATGTGTACTTAATGAAGTATAAGTCGGAAGCATTTGAGAAGTTCAAGGAGTTCAAAAATGAAGTAGAGAAGCAAACAGGAAAGAGTATTAAAATTCTTCGATCATATCAAGGAGGAAAATACTTGAGTACTATTTTTACACAATTCTTAAAAGATAATGGTATCCTTTCTTAGCTGACCCCTCCATATACACCACAGATGAATAGTGTATCTGAAAGGAGGAATCGTACCTTATTGGACATGGTACGATCCATGATGAGCTTTTCGAGTTTACCAGTGTCCCTATGGGGGTATGCTCTAGAGTCAGCGGCATCCCTACTGAATAGAGTACCCAATAAGTCTGTGACCTCTACTCCATATGAGATATGAAAAAACAAAAAATTAGAATTTAAACATGTTAAAATCTAGGATTGTCCTTCTCATGTAAAGAGGCATTATCCAAACAAGTTGGAATCGAATTGATAAATGCAGGTTTGTAGGATATCCAAAGGAAACATTTGGATACTATTTTTACCATCCTGGTGAACAAAAAGTATTTATCGCTAGGAAAGTTGTCTTCCTGAAAAAGGATTACCTACTCTAGGAGGACAGTGGGAGTAAAAAGAATTAGAAGAGGTTCCAGATCCCCGAACAGCTGCGATATCATCAGATGAGCTATCAGTTCTTGAATTTGTTTAGGTACACACAGATGAGCCCCGCAGATCTAGTAGAGTACCTAGACTACCCGAACGATATGTGGGACATATCACTAAAGGAGAGTCTAAGGTTCAATATAATGAGGATGATGATCCTAAAACCTACTAGGAGGCCACAAAAGGCTCAAAAGTCGGGAAATGGCGAGAAGCCATGAATTTAGAAATCCAATCCATGTACACCAACTAAGTTTGGAACTTAGAAGACTTACCGAAGGATATTGTACCCATTGGATGCAAGTGAATTTTTAAGAGAAAGATAGGTGCTGATGCACGGATCGACACTTATAGGTAAGGTTGGTGGCAAAGGGATATCGTCAAAGGCAATGAATTGACTATGACGAGACTTTCTTACCAGTTGCCATGATAAAGTCGATCAAAGTTCTACTCGCCGTAGCTGCACACTATGATTACGAAATCTGGCAGATAGATGTGAAAACTACCTTCCTTAATGGTAACCTTAAGGAAGAGGTATATATGATACAACATGAAGGTTTCACATCCAAAGAGTTTCCATATAGAGTGTGCAAGTGTAACGACCCGCCATCCTATAATCGGGAATTCGATTACTAAATGGATGTCGGACCATTAACTGCGGTTCACACCCGGATCTCACACAACGCATCTGGAGGAGTAAGCATTAAACAAGGCTAAATATAACAATCACACGGACTACAAAGAGATCACAAGCGCGCAAGAAGGAAAATAACAATGTCCGTATATAGTCCAACAATAATTATATGGTCCAAAAAATTAAATAAGTACAAGCAGAAGCAAAGTACAACAACATCGGGGCATACCCCGGAACTGAGATAGTTGCTGGTCCGCACACCAAGGAGACACCACACGCCTCCACACGCCACGAGGTCCACACCTGAAACCGCAGGGAGTGAGCCACCCCAGAATTGGGCTCAGTAGGGATCATCCGATCCCCGCCTCCCACTCACACTCCCACAAGTGTAATAATACAGAAAGATGGCAATTTAAATAAAGCAGTAAACACAGCTCCCAAAACCTGATATGAAACGTACGCACAAGCAATGCAACAGGCACAGTTCTATGTAATCCGAATAACCCAATGATAAGTTTACAATTTTACATAAATAACAGATGAAATTTACATATTTTGCTATCAATTTAATGAACAAAATCACATGGAATGATAGATAAATCATTTGTGCATTCAAACATATCAATTTTGAAAGAAACAAAAATATATGAATTTCAAATATCATCACTCCATAGATTGAAGAAGGGTAGCAATTTCATTCTCAAATAAGATTTTGTCGACAATTATTTAATGTGTAGTTGGATGATTTATTGCCGCATGAACTTAACTGTTATTTTATGTGAATGTAAGACATGAACAAGCAGATGGCATAGTGGTTGAACTACTTGGATTTCAAGGAAGTGACCAGGGTTCCAATCCTAGAAGGAACAAAATTGTATTTCTTTTTGTCTTAAAAGGGGAACCACAAGCCAACTAAGAGAGAGAAGAGGGAATTTTGGAATTCAAATTTCAAAAATGTTATTTCAAAATCTTGAAAATAATATTTATTCTTAAATTCAAAATTCAAATTTTGAAATATCCCTCTCCAAATTTAAATTTCAAATATGCATTTACGGATAATCCTCTAATCAAGGAGGAGCTTAATACGAGCAATTAAGTGCCCATTTATTAGAGGATTTGAAATTCAAAATTTGAATTAAGAATTCTCTTCTATGAAATCAAGAGTGAGAGGAGGGAATCCTGAAATTTAAAAAGAAAGATATTTATTTCGAAATTCAAAATTCAAAATAGTCTTTATGGACTTAAAAGAAGATCCACTAATCAAGGGGGAGCTTAATAGCCTATTTATTATCCTATTTGAAATTCAAAATTTGAATTAAGAATTCTCTTATATAAAACCATGGGAAGGGGGAGGAAAAATGGGGCTTGTTTTTTTTGGAAATTCTCTCTCTCAATTTCTCTCCCACTTTCTCCCTCTCTTTCACTCTCTCTCTCTCTCTCTACATCTCTCTCAAACCAGCGGCTATTAGTGCAAGAGGTGGATTCGAGGCATTGCAACTGACCATTGGAAGGAATCCAAGGCTACCAAGGATCCACGCGAAGGGCTACGGCGGCTGCAAACATCAATTTTCTTTCTCCACTATCTCTTTCTAGTTTTTGAGTTCTCCATGTTACACTGTATTTGGAATATGTTCTGTAAACGTTTTCTTATAAAAGTTATGTTAATTTTTTATTTTCAATGTCTCTGTAAAATTTCATATTATTCTGATAATGAATGACAGTAGCTCCTTTGAAAAACGTTATCTTTTCTCCATCTTTTTGTTCTACAACTTTTATTTTTTCTTCTGTTAACACTACTCAAATTTTATATTCTACTTTTAATTAGTGTTTTAGAGGTAGTCTTAGTTCAATAAATGGTCTTATTATGCTCGTTTAGGAGTGCTCTTTTTGTGAGTTCATAGTAAGTCCGGTTAATTTTGATTCTTAACAAATCAAATCATCATGCTCCCTCTTCTTTCTTCTCTATTTTTCCTCTAAAAACTCAAAGTTTTCAACTTTAAAAATCTATTTCCCTGTGGATTCGACCCAATCTCACCACTTGTTATTTTTCAAATAATTATATGTGGAAATTAGAATTTTAAGATTGATGTTCGAATATGCTTAACGACACATAATTTCGAGCGATCAATTTTTGGCGCCGTTGCCGGAGATTTAGAATTTTAATTTTGATTATTTTTGGTCCATTTGTATAAATCCTTACTCACATTCATTTTCTCTTTTTGCAGGAATTTTTTTTTTTTTAAAAAAAAGAAGACAAAAGGAAAGCTCAACTTGGTGAGTTTGTTCCAATTTATTTAATATTTTTATTTTCAGATTTGCTTAAAATAGATATAGACATCATTAAATAATTAAAAAAAATCAGAAAAACAAAATTAAAAAAATTACATTTCAAGATTAGAAACCAAACTACCATGTTTTAGGACATACATCATTTAGGAATGCATTAGTTTTAATTTTTTGTCATTTGTTGCATGTTGAAGAGTGCGGGAGGCAAGGTAAGTCTTTCTAAATTGTGCAAATAACATGTTCATGCATTGTCATTTCATTATTGCACAAAAAAAACTTGATTAAATTGTGGTGTGCATCTCATTGATAAAATAATTTAAGGGCATTTTCATAACAAGATAAGGTGGGGATTTCATCACCCTTCCTTGGCCCACAAACCACAAACACTCCATCTTGCATTGTCCCAAGCCCAATAAAAATCAAATAGCAATTGCACCTAGGGTTCACACTATGATTGGACCGAGCTTTGAATTCATTTCTACTTTGGACAACGGTGTCTAGGCTAAAGGTTACAAAGGTAAACGCCTAAGTGGACAAGTGGTTATTTAATTAGGTCCCTACAAAAGTAGGGGGAGCCTCCCACTATCCCACCTCTTACCTGGCTGATTGATCTATTGTAGGGGTGATTCATAGTGAATTCTAGTCATTTTGTGAGAAATCTCATCCTTAAGTTTAGGATACACTTAGGTCATTAGGAATTTGTTATTAACTTGTTTGTCTTTGCATAAATAAACATAAAAAAAAATAAAAAAAAAAATAAAAATCACAAAAACAACCATTCTCATCTCATCTTGGTCTAGTGTATGCTAGGTAGAAGATCTCAAAAGCCATATATTATCAAACCCATTCAATAAATTGAGAGATACCTACATCACCAAACCAATATTCAACATCAAATGGCTGGAAATAATCAACAAATGCCAAAACAAATGAAGGAATACTTCATTCCTCAAGACTATAATCCTTCATCTTGTATCCAATTGCCCAATGTCCATGCTAGCCATTATGAGATCAAGCCAAGCACCATCCAAATGCTCCCATCTTTTTATGAGAATACCAATGAAGATCCATATAAACATTTGGATGAATTCTTTGAGATTTGGTCAACCGTGAAAATTCAAGATTTCACAGAAGATGCCCTTCGACTTACCCTATTCCCTTTCTCACTTAAGGACAAAGCCAAATATTGGCTTGGAACGATAGGGAAGCCCATTAGGACTTGGCCCGAAATGCAACAAGAATTCCTAAAAAAATTCTATCATATTGGGAGAACAAATACAATGAGAAGGGCTATAACTGGATTCTCACAATTACCAGGAGAACAAATTCATGAATCTTGGGAACAATTGAAAGAATTGTTGAGAAAATGTCCACACCATGGATTGTCTAGATGGCAAATTGTGCAAGCATTCTATGAAGGTTTAGATGCACAATACAGGCAAATGGTAGATGCATCTTGTGGAGGAGCATTCATGAGCAAAAGTGAGGAAGAAGTTTATGATTTGTTTGAAATGCTAAGTGAAAATTCAATAAATCATGCTTCACTTTCATCATATGAAAGATCTGTGGGAACATCCAAACGGACTGGAGGTTATGAAATAAGAAATAGAGGAGAATTTGAACCTAAGATGGATATCAATGCCTTGGCCCAAAAGTTGGATAAGGTGGAGCTTCTGGCCCAACAAATGAGCAAAATGGATCTTATGGCCCAAAAGCTAGACCAAGTCCTAGCTTCGAATAACCAAGGATCTAATATCCATGCACAATCAAGACCTTACTCTGAATCTTCTCCATCTTATCAAGAAGCTTGTAGTCTTTGTGCCAGCCCAACTCACCATGTCAGTGAGTGTCCTACGGCAGCTCAATTGCCACCGTTCATCCAAGAACAAGTCCAAGCAGCCCAGGGTTATTCAAAGCCCAATCATGATCTATATTCTAACACCTACAACCCTGGTTGGAATAATCATCCTAATTTTTCATGGAAATCTCAACAAGCCCAACCTCCAAATCCACAAGCACAAAATTTTCAGAACAGGGTCCATCAACAAAATTACTATCCAAATCAATCTTTCAATAAAAGCCAACCTATCCAGTCCCAAGCTCAAGCTCCTTACTTTTAGCCCAATAACAATCAGAATATGTTCTCTCAACCTCCATATCAAATCCCACAACATCAGCCATCAAATCAAAATGATGACAAATTCAATATGCTGAAACAATTACTCATGAATCAACAACAACAGCAACAACAATTGCATCAATTGGTCATCTCTCAACAACAATCCATTTCGAAATTAGAAGTCCAATTGGGTCAAATGGCTGATACAACAATGAGGAGGGAAGTTGGCCTATTACCAAGTCAACCCATTGCAAACCCGCGAAACTATCCTCCGGATTTCCAACATCAACCAATCCTACCTAATCCTCAAGCCCAACCTCAAATGGGCTCAAATCCACTAAGAGGCCTACAGTTAGAAAATGCGAAAGCAATTTTGGCCTTAAGAAGTAGTAAAGTCTTGCCGGATCCTTACCTAAATCAAGGATCTAGTCAGCCCAATCCTGAACAGAATGAAGAAGAAGAAGAAGAAGAAGAAGAAGAAGATGAAGATGAGAATGAACAACCCAATATCAGTCAAGGAAAAGGAAAAATGGAGGAATGTCCTGAGAATTATAAACCAAAAATCCCTTTTCCACAAGCTTTAGAAAATGGCAACGAAAAAAGAAAGCATCAAATCCAAGCAAAAATGAACAGTTAATGAACTTATTTAAACAAGTCCACATTAACATACCATTGGTTGATGCAATCAAATATGTGCCGGCCTATGCCAAATTTTTGAAAGAACTTTACACTCATAAGAGAGAGCCTAAAGCAAATCCTAAGAAAGTCTTTTTGTCTGAAGAAGTGAGTGCCATTTTGCTCAACCAACTGCCTAAAAAGATGAAAGATCATGGGGCTCCACTTATCTCTTGTGTTATTGAAGGAATTACATTTGACAAGGCACTTCTTGATCTTGGGGCTAGCGTAAACCTTTTGCCCACTTCTGCCTATGAACAACTAGATCTTGGAGAACTGAAGGCCACTCCTATTATTCTCCAACTGGCAGATCGATCAATTAAAGTGCCACGAGGACTCATTGAGGATGTAATTGTCTAAATCGAAGATTGCTACTTCCCCGTGGACTTCCTTATCTTGGATATGGCCCCATCCTCAGTTTGAATCACACTCCAATCATTCTAGGACGTCCATTCTTAGCTACAGCAAAGGCAAATATCAATTGTGCGACAGGTAAGATGGGCATATCTTTTGGGGACCGGCAGATTGGGATCAATATTTTTCAAGCTCCTAAGTACTTGGATCGGAATGAGGGTTGTTATACAGTGCATGCCATGGATAATATAGTAGATGATAGTCCAGATTTAAAACAGTTCCTCTTTCCCTTAGAAGAGAATTTGGAGTTTGAACAGTCTTTATCCTACACGAAGGACATTGATTTACTTCACAATTTTCCTCACTCGCTTAGTCCTTGGCCTATCATTGAACCTGTACCAAAATTGCACCCTAGGCCAACACTGCCATCTCCTATATCTCCTCCTGAATTTGAGCACAATTACTTACAGTCTGATCGCATGCACGACATTCATATGGTGAGACATGCTAAGTCGAGAGGAGAATTACACATGAACCAAGGTCTAAGTGAAGTAGACGTGAATGAGGTAGTCAAATGGTCAAATCAGATAAATCATCACTTCATGAGTAGGAAAAGTATGGCTCTGAGAATATCTGAGCAGGGCACACAAAATGATACCAACAAATCAATTGACCCAGGTTGATAAGAACTCACATGCGTCTGGCTGAAGACGTTAAACTTAGTGCTTATTGGGAGGCAACCCAATCTTCTCATTTTTATTCTGATTATTCTCTTTTTCTTTTCTTTTTAGAAAACTCATAAAATCTACCTTGGAGAATAGAGAGAAGCCTCGTCACACCTCAGGTTGTATCTCTCCTCATCATGAATTCTATATTAAATAATTTTTGTGCATTTCTATGCCATTGAGGACAATGTCACTCAAGTTGGGGGGAGAATCATAGTGCATATTGAATAAAATCGTTTAAAATGAACAAAATTTTTGAATTTTTTTTTTCATTTTTCACACAAATTTTCAAAAAAAAAAAATTGCTTCATTTTCACACTCCAACAGAAATTCTTATTTATCATAATTCATTTAGGGAATCTTGATCAAAATTGAGTTAGGAAGTTGAGTAAAGGTTTGAATTAACTCCCCTCTCTACAAAGAATCACGACGGGATGATTTTCACACACACACGGTAACTTGGAAAGAGTGGAAGATCCTGAAAGTGTAGAGTTGCTGGAGTTGACCCGAAGTGTAGAATTACCCATTCTGTTTTTATTTTTAAGTCAAACAAACGGAAAGTTAGGATTCGTAATAGGAGATCAAACCACTTAACACTTTAAGGAGGCGGTCATTTCGAAAAAGAACAATCAGAAGCGTGAAAATCAAATAAATATGCTTCAAAAGAGTCAAAGGAAGGACGGTGGCAAAAAGTACGCACCTCCCCTCAGACAAAAATAAATAAAGAGGGTGGCAAAAAGTATGCACTCTCAAAGCACAAAATAATCGCGCTAAAGTCCTTCACAACAAAATAAGACCAAATCCTAAAGAGTTTTAAGTCGGGGCGAAAACCGAAAAGCGAAACTAGCCAACTAACATGGAGATCTCTTTTTCTGTTCTCTCCCCTAGGTAATTCTACTCTAAGAGTCAGTGAAGACAACGATATACCAAACAGTATAGAAATGAACTCCCAGCACCTCAAATGATATGCACAATCACCTGTCCTGATTCCAAGTATAGTGGGCGGGAGAACGAAAACTTGAATTCCAATTACCTACCATTTGCAATAGATATCCTTTAAAATGAAGTGTGATTCTTTTTACTGATCATGGTAGTCCTAATTTTTCAAATGATTGTATTGCTAAGGGACTAGCAATGATTAAGTTGGGGGGTATGATAAGTTTACAATTTTACATAAATAACAGATGAAATTTACATACTTTGCTATCAATTTAATGAACAAAATCACATGGAATGATAGATAAATCATTTGTGCATTCAAACATATCAATTTTGAAAAAAAAAAAAAATCTGAATTTCAAATATCATCACTCCATAGATTGAAGAAGGGTAGCAATTTCATTCTCAAATAAGATTTTGTCGACAATTATTTAATGTGTAGTTGGATGATTTATTGCCGCATGAACTTAACTATTATTTTATGTGAATGTAAGACATGAACAAGTAGATGGCATAGTGGTTGGACTACTTGGATTTCAAGGAAGTGACCAGGGTTCAAATCCTAGAAGGAACAAAATTGTATTTCTTTTTGTCTTAAAAGGGGAACCACAAGCCAACTAAGAGAGAGAAGAGGGAATTTTGGAATTCAAATTTCAAAAATATTATTTCAAAATCTTAAAAATAACATTTATTCTTAAATTCAAAATTCAAATTTTGAAATATCCCTCTCCAAATTTAAATTTCAAATATGCATTTACGGATAATCCTCTAATCAAGGGGGAGCTTAATGCGAGCAATTAAGTGTCCATTTATTAGAGGATTTGAAATTCAAAATTTGAATTAAGAATTCTCTTCTATGAAATCAAGAGAGAGAGGAGGAGGGAATCCTGAAATTTAAAAAGAAAGATATTTATTTCGAAATTCAAAATTCAAAATAGTCTTTATGGACTTAAAAGAAGATCCACTAATCAAGGGGGAGCTTAATAGCCTATTTATTACCCTATTTGAAATTCAAAATTTGAATTAAGAATTCTCTTCTATAAAACTATGGGAAGGGGGAGGAAAAAGGGGGCTTGTTTTTTTTGGAAATTCTCTCTCTCAATTTCTCTCCCACTTTCTCCCTCTCTTTCACTCTCTCTCTCTCTCTCTCCATCTCTCTCAAACCAGCGGCTATTAGTGCAAGAGGTGGATTCGAGGCATTGCAACTGACCATTGGAAGGAGTCCAAGGCTACCAAGGATCCACGTGAAGGGCTACGGCGGCTGCAAACATCATTTTTCTCTCTCCACTATCTCTTTCTAGTTTTTGAGTTCTCCATGTTACACTGTATTTTGAATATTTTCTATAAAAGTTTTCTTATGAAAGTTATGTTAATTTTTAATTTTCAATGTCTCTGTAAAATTTCATATTATTCTGATAATGAATGACAGTAGCTCCTTTGAAAATAGTTATCTTTTCTCCATCTTTTTGTTCTACAACTTTTATTTTTTCTTCTGTTAACACTACTCAAATTTTATATTCTACTTTTAATTAGTGTTTTAGAGGTAGTCTTAGTTCAGTAAATGATCTTATTATGCTCATTTAGGGGTGCTCTTTTTGTGAGTTCATAGTAAGTCCGGTTAATTTTGATTCTTAACAAATCAAATCATCATGCTCCCTCTTCTTTCTTCTCTATTTTTCCTCTAAAAACTCAAAATTTTCAACTTTAAAAATCTATTTCCCTGTGGATTCGACCCAATCTCACCACTTGCTATTTTTCAAATAATTATATGTGGAAATTGGAATTTTAAGATTGATATTCGAATATGCTTAACGACACATAATTTCAAGCGATCACCCAACACAATGCCACAATTCATAACCAAGGGTCCAACTAAGTGACCAAACCACACTATCGACCGCAGACAAAGGTCGCCTCACAACACCACCAACACTCACGCCTGTCCGCCCCTACAGTGTTCCGGGCACCGTAGGATGAGGCAGTGAGTCAAGCTAGGACTAACTGGGACTAGTGAACCACCACTGCCCAGCTACGTGTGCACACAAGCAGTCTAGACTACTGTCCTACCGACCAGATTTCCTCAACGCTAGGCCTCGGCGCTTCAAGAGGGCCCTGGGGACCGGCGAAACCCCCGTCAAGCTGAAGCTATAGGGACTACCCACAACCCTAACCTCCCGGGCTACATTAGGCTAAAGGGCGAAGGGTACTACTCGCAACCTTGATATCACAGGTCACATCAGGTCCAGTGGCTAAAGGGGTAAAACAACAACAGCACCACACCCAGCTCCACAGCAAGAAACACGTCGGAAGCTGCCACGACAAACAGGAAAGCCCCGACCCGCTGAGACCAAACAGCAACCCCTCGGATAGCGCGCTGGCTACTCCGGCCCGACGGGCTCAAGGTGGTTTTGTTTCCCTCAGCCAAAGGTGAAAACACAACGTGTACCACTCCCCCACCGGTACGGCAACACTGCCACACAGACACCAAGGCCCTCCCACTTCGGCACAAGGTGACAACGTAAACCACCGCTGTTCCAACTCCACAATCGCATAAGCACACATCATATGATATGATTACACAGCAAACCTCAGTCTCGATGTACGATTTAAAGCATGCATTTATTGAACTATCCAACAGTGAAACACATATTAATAACAAGAGTTAATGAAGTTCTGCCTTGAATCGCGTCGCCCGTGGCCGACGCCATTTAAGGCTCCCAAACTGGTTCGTTTAAACCCGGCCTCAAAATATGGCCTAAAACGCGTCGTTCTGGGAAGCCGCCTTTTAGAAAGGCGTCGCTGTCCTCAGACGCCATTCACAACAGAACCCGAAACTTGTAGAAACCTCAATCGGGGTGATTCCTGCCTAAATGGCGTCGTGCTGGTCCGTCGCCATTGCAAATGGCGTCGTCCAGGCACGACGTCATTTAGCGCCATAAGCCCAAACTAACAGAACCTCAAATAGGGAGATTTCTGCCTAAATAGCGTCGTGCTGGTCCGTCGCCATTCTAAATGGCGTCGTCCAGGCACGACGTCATTTAGCGCCAGAAACCTGGTTCCGTAGCTCAACCCGAGGGTCCCTCTTTCCACCCCAAACACCCCAAAAACACACCAAAACAGAAGAGGAGGAAGGGAAAACAGAACTACCATGTGCAACCCACAAATCCACGTTCATAAACACGGACATTCCACTAAGAAAACCCTCTTAACATGCTCATTCTACCCCAAACACATCATGCTTCACAATGGAAATCACGGGCAAGATAACCACAATCCATGCAAGGTTCGTCCCCCTACCGATCTCTTGAACTCCTCCTGGCTCCGCGCCGCCAAACCGTCGCACCGCAGACCGTCGCCGGTACTCCGAGGACGTCGCCACTCCGCCGGAACGTCGGCCGCCGTCCGGAGAATGGAACGCCGCGAAGGAAGTGGTGGTGGTAGTGGTGAGAGGTAGAGAGGTAGCGGAGTGGTGGAAGAGGAAGAAGAGGAAGGGAAAGGGGAGAAGAGGGTCGGAAGGGGGTGAAGAGAGCGAGGAGAGAGAGTGAGAGGGTGAGAATGAGGGAAAGAAGGGAAGGCTCGCGGGGTAAATCTGAAACAAGGTAAATCGCGTCGTACGAGGCAGACGCCTATCAGATGACAGGACGGGCCGTACTGACAGCGCTCTGAAACGCGTCGCTCACCACAGACGTCGTTCAGACGACAAGACCGGCACCGTACACTGACAACGCAGGGTCGCAGTCTGAATGGCGTCATCCATCACGGACGCTGTTCAGACGACAAGACAGGGGCCATATTCTCGCGGCCCGAAACTCGCCCACGTGGCGTCCACGTGGCACAACAGCAACAAACCTAAATGGCGTCCACCCAGCAAGACGCCATTTGAAAGGCGTCGTGGAGGGCAGACGTCATGCAGAGAAAACTCTCAAGACCCCCTTAGGGTCCAAACCGGGAAATCCGACCCGGAACCGACCCGAATACTGAACCCGAAACCTCAGTCCTTATAGCAAGCTTTAGAGATCCATTTATGGATTGAAGCAAGTATGCCAGAGTTGGAATATAAGATTTGACGAGGCGATCAACTCTTATGACTTCATTAAGAATGAAGATGAGCCTTGTGTGTACAAGAAGACTAGTGGGAGTGCAGTCACTTTCTTAGTTCTTTACTTAGATGACATACTACTCATTGGGAATGATGTAGATATGATGTTATTGGTACAGATCTAGATGTCGAAAAATTTCTTCATAAAGGATTTGGGAGAAGCATCCTATGTATTGGGAATATGGATCTATAGAGATAGATCAAAGAGGATGCTTGGAATGACCCAATCTATGTACATATTGTTAGTTTTAGGTGGCCTACAAGCCTGACTATGTAAATCTCGTTTATTTATTAATATAATGGCATAATATTTATTATGTGTAAATCGCATTAATTCTCGTTTCATAACGAACTCCGTGAATATCTGCTATAGTGATCAGATTATGATGACATCATACTAATGAGGCTGATCACTTAAACACACATATTCTTAATCATTCCTAGTCGGAGGATATCCGAGAAGGACATCGGATATCCGGTTAGACTAGTACAGATTACTTCTGCTCATATGATGAGGGTGACTGATCTCATAAGTTACTTGTGTGGAGACACTAAGGCGAATCTGTAGGTGCTCATTGGAGAATGAGTTTACTGAACTGATCCGACTGAATCGCTGGATGGTATTGTACCTTACTGTCAACCAGCTTGATTCTATTGTCACAGTTGCGTAGATGGTCCTTGGACCTCAGACACCAAGGACACATTGCCGGTGGACTTCTGTGCTTTGACCTTGGTTTATGAATCTCTAGCCACAGGATTCTAAAACGCCAAGGATTGGGTACAGTGGAATACCGTTGAAGGGAATTGTGTGTCAATAAGGAATCATTCGCTCTCGGTACTTAGAGAGAGAATGCGCTAGGAAGGACGCGCGGAAGTCCCTGGCCAGGGCGGACGATTGTTGGATTTTCTCGATTTCTATGGATCGCTCACGCAGCGGAAAATAAAATTTTTACAGCGATCCGTTCTCGTTTCGAAATCTAAAATACGATAATCGGATTATCGAAGTTCTCACCGTATGCGGATTCGAATCCGCAACCGTTCGGTTCCGTTGGTGCGACACCGCAAGCCGCGCAAGCGCCCGACCCCTAGCGAAGTCCACGCGATCCTCCCCGCAATGGATATCCTCACGTTCCTCGTTCTTCGCAGCCCACGAAGCCTCCGCCGGTCGCCGCAATGATCGCCGCAACGCAAGGACGATTTCCCGCCGAACGGGATTCGGAGAAGCGGCGAAGCAGATCTCGATCTACCTGGACGCCAGAGAAAGACAGAAACTGAGGAGGGACGGCTAGGGTTAGCAGCAGCTTGGCCTGCTCAGCCCGTTCGCTATGTTTTATACTAACCGCGTGGTTTTTCATAAAAACCTCCGGTTTGTATAAAACCCAGTTATTTATCCATCGCCTTGAGAATCATGTGCGTGTGACCCTCTAGGCCCAAGTACCAGTCCAGTTAATGGCCCAACAAGCCCAGTGACTCCTCACTGGCTTTATTAATTAATCAACAACCCTTTATTAATCAATTAATCAATCGAATTGATGTCGCACATCGAATTCGACCGGGCCTCCGATCACGTTGGGTGCCAAGCAACACCGCGTGAACCCGGAAGGTATTTGGGGTTAAGTAACCCACTCTTGGAACCTTTCCGCCGACAGTTACCGTGTGGATATAATCCTTCATTCGTACAATGCTCTCGAGTCAACTCAGGGTATGGCGAGCTCTCAAACCCTAACCGGTCGACTCACTTGGATTAGATGCCGCTGATGAATATCAGAAAACTCCTTTCCCGATATTATCGTCCGCCCTGGCCAGGGACTTTCGCGCATCCTTCCTAGAGCATTTTCTCTCTAAGTACCGAGAGCGAATGATTCCTTATTGACACACAATTCCCTTCGACGGTATTCTGCTGTACCCAATCCTTGGCGTATTAGAATCCCGTGGCTAGAGATTCGTAAACCAAGGTCAAAGCACATAAGTCCACTGCCAAGGTGTCCTTGGTGTCTCAGGTCCGAGGACCATCTACGCAACTGCGACAATAGAATCAAGCTGGTTGACAGTGAGGTACAATACCATCCAGCGATTCAGTCGGATCAGTTCAGTGAACTCATTCTCCAATGAGCACCTACAGATTCGCCTTAGTGTCTCCACACATGTGACTTATGAGATCAGTCACCCTCATCATATGAGCAAGAGTAATCTGTACTAGTCTAACCGGATATCCGATGTCCTTCTCGGATATCCTTTGACTATGAACGATTAAGAATATGTGTGTTTAAGTGATCAGTCTCATTAGTAAGATCTCATCATAATCTGATCACTATAGCACATATCCACGGACTTCATTATGAAATGATAATTAATACGATTTACACATAATGAATATTATGCCATTTTATTAATAAATTGAACGAGATTTACATAGTCAGATTGGCTTGTAGGCCACCTAAACTAACAATCTCCCACTTGGACTAAAGCCAATCACCTTTATACAATAAGCCCATAGACTCTAGGTGACTCTCAAACACAATTTGAGCCAACGGCTTTGTCAGTGGATCTGCTATATTATCGACGGATGGAACTCTTTCCACTACTACATCTCCTCTGGATAAGGTGAAAGCACTTCAGAATATGCTTCGATTTCTGATGAGACCGCAGCTCTTTCACTTGCGCAATTGCTCCATTGTTGTCACACAACAGTGGAACATGCTCAGAAATGTTGGGAACTACGCCGAGGTCGGTGATGAATTTCTTCAACCACACTGCTTCCTTGGCGGCTTCAGCTGCAGCGATGGACTCAGCTTCAGTCGTCGAATCTGCAGTGGTTACTTGCTTGGAACTCTTCCAGCACACTGCACCTCCGTTCAAAGTAAACACGAATCCAGATGTAGACTTGCTATCATCTGGATCTGATTTGAAACTCGAGTCAGTAAAGTCTCGCAGTTTCAAGTCACCTCCTCCATAGACAAGAAACATATCCTTAGTTCTTCTCAAGTACTTAAGGATGCATTTCACAGCCTTCCAGTGCTCTTCGCTTGGATCAGCCTGAAATCTGCTCGTAACACTTAGAGCAAATGCAATATCAGGCCGTGTACATAGCATGGCATACATGATAGATCCTATGGTAGAGGCATAGGGTATTCTATCCATGAATGTCCTCTCATCAGGAGTCTTAGGAGACTGCTCCTTTGAGAGATTAATTCCATGTCTCATTGGTATGAAACCTCTCTTGGAATTTTTCATGTCAAACCTTTTGACTATGGTATCTATTGGATCATTCCAAGCATCCTCTTTGATCTATCTCTATAGATCCATATTCCCAATACGTAGGATGCTTCTTCCAAATCCTTCATGGAGAAGTTTTTCGACAGCCAGATCTTTACTGATGACATCATAGCTACATCATTCCCAAAGAGTAGTATGTCATCTACGTAAAGAACTAGAAAAGTGACTGCACTCCCACTAGTCTTCTTGTACACACAAGGCTCATCTTCATTCTTAATGAAGTCATAAGACTGTACAGCCTCGTCAAATCTTATGTTCCAACTCCGGGAAGCTTGCTTCAGTCCATAAATGGACCACTGAAGCTTGCACACTTTATCTGGAGATTCTTTGGATATGAAACCTTCTGGTTGTATCATATACACTTCTTCCTCAAGCTTACCATTGAGGAAGGTAGTCTTCACATCCATTTGCCAGATTTCATAATCAAAATGTGCAGCAATGGCGAGCAGAATTCTGATTGACTTTATCATGGCAACTGGTGAGAAAGTCTCGTCATAGTCAATTCCTTGTCTTTGACGATATCCCTTTGCCACCAACATTGCCTTATAAGTGTCGATCCGTCCATCAGCACCGATCTTTCTATTAAAGATCCACTTGCAACCGATGGGTACAATACCCTCGGGCAAGTCCTCCAAGTTTCAAACTTAGTTGGTGTACATGGACTGGATTTCTGAGTTAATGGCTTCTCGCCATTTCCCGGCTTCTGGGCCTTCTATGGCCTCCTGGTAGGTTTTAGGATCATCATCCTCATTATATTCCACCTTGAACTCACCTTCAGCAATATGTCACACATATCGTTCGGGTAGTCTAGGTATTCTACCAGATCTACGAGGCTCATCTGTGTGTACCTGAACAGATTCAGGAACTGATATCTCATCTGATGATAATGCAGCTGTTTGGGGATCTGGAACCTCTTCCAGTACTATTTTACTCCCACTGTCCTCCTGGAGAAGGTATTCCTCTTCCAAGAAGACAGCTTTCCTGGCGACAAATACCTTTTGTTCACCAGGATGGAAAAAATAGTATCCAAAGGTTTCCTTTGGATATCCCACAAACCTGCATTTATCAGTTCGTAATTACAGCTTGTCTGGATCATGCCTCTTTACATGAGCAGGACAACCCCCGACTTTAACGTGTTTAAATTATGGTTTCCTGCCTTTCCATATCTCATATGGAGTAGAGGCCACAGACTTGCTGGGTACTCTATTCAATAGGTATGCTGCTGACTCTAGAACATACCCCCAGAGGTACACTGGTAATCCTGAAAAGCTCATCATGGATCGCACCATGTCCAATAAGGTGCGATTCCTCCTTTCTGATACACCATTCATCTGTGGTGTTTATGGAGGGGTCAGCTGAGAAAGGATATCATTATCCTTTAAGAATTGTGTGAAATTAGTACTCAAGTATTCTCCTCCTCGATCTGATCGAAGAGCTTTAATACTCTTTCCTAACTGCTTCTCTACCTCATTCTTGAACTCCTTGAACTTCTCAAATGCTTTCGACTTGTACTTCATTAAGTACACATAACCGAATCTTGAGAAGTCATCGGTGAACGTGATAAAGTATGAGTAGCCACATTTGGCTTGGGTGGACATAAGACCACATACATCCGAATGTATTAGTTCCAGAATGTCCTTGGCACGTTCTCCATGTCCAGTAAATGGAGATCTTGCCATCTTTCCCATAAGGCAGGATTCACATGTTGCAAACGATTCATAATCAAATGCTATTAAGTAACCATGCTTGTGTAACTTTTGCAACCTGCTTTCGCCAATGTGCCCAAGTCTACAATGCCACATGTAGGCTTGGTTCACACAATTCTTACTCTTCTTAAGAGCATTATCAATTTGAATATTGTAATAAGAAACATCTAAGAGATATAGACCATGGACTAAAGATGCCGAAGCTATTGATTTATTACAATAATAAATCGAACAACTTCTATTTTCAATAGTCAACCTATATCCTATCTTGTCCAAACAAGACACTGATATGATGTTCTTTATTATGCTAGGAACATAATAACAATCTTCTAATAGTAAGGCGTCTCCTGATGGAAGTATGAGGTTTGCTGTCCCAACAGCAATTGTCGCAACTTTTGCGCCGTTTTCTAGCCTCAATTCCACCTCACCTTGTTTCAGCTTACGCTTACTTGTCAGCATCTGCACATCATGGCAGATATGAGAAGCACATCCGGTATCTAATACCCAAGATGTGGAATCTCTAACTAACAAATTAATATCTATCATATAGATATCTGAAGCTTCAGACAGCTTCACTCTTCTATGAGCTTTATCATTAAGTTAATATCTAACAAGTTATTATGCTAGGAATTGTTTGAAGTTGGTACTCAAGTATTCTCCTCCTCGATCTGATCGAAGAGCTTTAATACTCTTTCCTAACTACTTCTCTACCTCATTCTTGAACTCCTTGAACTTCTCAAATGCTTCCGACTTGTACTTCATTAAGTACACATAGCCGAATCTTGAGAAGTCATCGGTGAACATGATGAAGTATGAAAAGCCACCTTTGGCTTGGGTAGACATGGGACCACATACAACTGAATGTATTAGTTCCAGAATATCCTGGCACGTTCTCCATGTCCAGTAAATGGAGATTTTGCCATCTTTCCCATAAGGCAGGATTCACATGTTGCAAACGATTCATAATCGAATGCTGTTAAGTAACCATGCTTGTGCAACTTTTGCAACCTGCTTTCGCCAATGTGCCCAAGTCTACAATGCCACATGTAGGCCTGGTTCACACAATTCTTGCTCTTCTTAAGAGCATTATCAATGTGAAGATTGTAATAAGAAACATCTAAGAGATATAGACCGTTGACTAAAGATGCTGAAGCTATTAATTTATTACCATAATAAATCGAACAACTTCTATTCTCAATAGTCAACCTATATCCTATCTTGTCCAAACAAGATATTGATATGATGTTCTTTATTATGCTAGGAACATAATAACAATCCTCTAATAGTAAGGTGTCTCCCGATGGAAGTCTGTGGTTTGCTGTCCCAACAGCAATCGCCGCAACTTTTGCGCCGTTTTCTAGCCTCAATTCCACCTCACCTTGTCTCAGCTTGCGCTTACTTGTTAGCATCTGCACATCATGGCAGATATGAGAAGCACATCCAGGATCCAATACCCAAGATGTGGAATCTCTAACTGACAAGTTGATATCTATTATATGGATATCTGAAGCTTCAGACAGCTTCACTCTTCTATGAGCTTTATCATTAAGGAACTCCTTGCAGTTCCTCTTCCAGTGACCATACTGCTTATAGTAGAAGCAATCACCCTTCACTACTCTTTTGCCTTTGTCCTTCGATCTTTTATCGTTAGCTATCATCTCTGCTTCAGGGGCATCCAATGCCGATTCAGCAGGAGGATTAGCTCCAAGGACAAAGTCAATGTGCTCAGATCTGAAGACATTCTTCAGGTTTCTCAACCAATCTGAGTAGATCAGGTAAGTCAAAAGGGCATCAAGTATGCCACGGAGTGGGTTATTCGACGACATAATTCCCTACAGGAGATAAGTAAAATCTATTTAGCAGATGTTCAATTATTAAAATTTAAAACAAGACATGGTCTTTTGTTCAAGTATAACTCCCACTAATTTTCGACGGACTGTATAACCCCCAGTTATACAGAACGGGAGACGCCGACAGTCTCCTAGTGGGGATCAGAATCTCAATGACTTGCACTACAACCTTATGGATAGCACAACAAACTGTAATACAATCAGAGAGCACCCAACTTATGGGACTTGCAACTCCTTGCAATATCTGATCATGGCTTCGGTCCCCAGAGATTTAATGTAAGGACTGAGGTTTCGGGTTCAGTTTTCGGGTTGGTTTCGGGCCGGATCCCCTGGTTTGGACCTTAAGGGGTCTTGAGAGTTTCTTCTGAATGACGTCTACACTTCACGACGCCTTTCAAACGGTGTCTTGATAGGTGGACGCCATTTAGATGAATTGCTGTTGTGCCACGTAGGCGCCACGTGGGCGGGTCTCAGGCCGCAAGAGTACGGCCCCTGTCTCGTCGTCTGAACGGCGTCCATGATGAACGACGCGATTCAGACTGCGACCCTGCGGTGTCAGTGTACGGTGCCTGACATGTCAGCTGAACGGCGTCCATGGTGGTCGACGCGTTTCAGAGTGCTGTCAGTACGTCCCGTCCTGTCACCTGATATGCGTCCTCCTCACTCGACGCGTTTTAACCAGTTTCTGATTGACCCCCGCGAGCCTCCCTTTCTTTCCCGCATTCTCACCCTCTCACTCTCTCTCCTCTCCCTCTCCGCCTCCTCCGATCCCTCTCTTCCCCTTTCCCATCCTCTTCTTCCTCTTCCACCACTCCAACGCCTCCCTACCTCTCACCTCTGCCACCACCACTTCCTTCGCGGCGTTCCATTCTCCGGACGGCGGCCGACGTCTCGGCGGAGTGGTGACGTCCTCGGGGGTACCGGCGGCAGTCTGCGGTGCGGCGGTTCGGCGACACGGAGCCAAGAGGAGTTCAAGTATCCGGTAGGAGGACGAACCTTGCATGTGTTGCTCGTGATTCCTTGGTGTGGCATGATATGTTTTGGGTTAGAATGAGCATGTTTAGGGGGTTTTCTTGTGGGAATGGCTGTGCTCGTGAACGTGGATTTGTAGCATGCTGGTAGTAGTTGTTTTCCCTACCTTCCCCCTTCTGTTTTGGGGCATTTTCGGGGTGCTTGGGGTTAAGGGAGAAACCCTCGGATCGAACCAGGGAACTAGGTTTCTGGCGCTAAACGGCGTCGTGCCTGGTCGACGCCTTTTAGAAGGACGTCAGGGCAGTACGACGCCTTTTAGGGCAGAAACCTCCATGTTCGAGGTTTCAAGAGTTAGGGGTTCTGGCGCTAAATGACGTCATGTATGGACGACGCCTTTCAGAAGGACGTCGGGCCATCATGACGCCATTTAGGCAGGAAATCACCCCGACTGAGGGTCTGTCAGTTCGGAGATTCTGGGACTAAAAGACGTCATGGGTGGGCGACGCGATTCGTAATAGCGTCGGGTAACCATGACGCCTTTTAAGGCAGAAATCCCCTGAATGATGTTTTCTGAAATTCCTGGATTTCGGTGTGAATGGCGTCTGAGGATGTCGACGCCTTTCAAAAGGCGACCGCTGGTGTCGACGCCTTTGAGGCCTGATTCTGAGGCCAGTGTTTTATATAAACCAGTACATGGAGCTTGAATGGCGTCGGCCTTGGGCGACGCGATTCAAGACAGAACTGCACTAATTCATGCCAGTAAAATGTGTTCATACTGCTAGATAGTTGGTTAATGCATGCTTTAGTGTACTCGATAGAGATGGATTCTTCATGACCGGATGGCACTGCGTTGTGTGTCGTGCGATCGCGGGCTTTTCACGTGACCGGATCGTACTGTGCCGGGTTTTGGTGTTTTGTGTTACTGTGGACCTGGAGTGACAGTTGTAGCGCTTTATCACCCTGTGCTGGTGGGGGTGGAGCACAGCGCCGGTGGGGGCGTGGGTGGGGTGACGCCTAGTGAGAGAGGGTCACCTGGTGAACCCCGGGGTCAGCTAGTACCGGTGTGGGCGTGGTACTTTCGGAGTGTTACTCATGCTGAGGGTAGGAGTAACCACCTGAGCCAGTTGGGCCGGAGTAGCTAGCGTGCTATCCGAGGGGTTACTGTTTGGTCTCAGCGGGTCGGTGTTTCCCACTTTCGGTTGTGGGGTCGGTGTTTCCCACTTTCGGTTGTGTGGTCGGTGTTTCCCACTTTCGGTTGTGTGGTCGGTGTTTCCCACTTTCGGAGGCGTGGTTGGCGTGTTTTGCCGAGACGCGAGTTGTAGGCTCCCTGATAGAATGATTCTAGAGATATGCATGTTACATTTCGAATGCATATGGTTCATATCGAGATTTTAGGAGTAGTGTATTACAGCTGTACTTGCCTTATCACTTGTATCTTTGTTATTGCACTTGTGGGTGTGTGAGTGGGAGGCAGGGGATCGGATGATCCCTACTAAGCCCAATTCTGGTGTGGCTCACTCCCTGCGTTTTCAGGTGTGGACCTTGTGGCGTGTGGCGGCGCGTGGTGTTCTCCTTGGTGTGCGGACCAGCAGTTATCTCAGTTCCCGGGGTATGCCCCGATGTTGTTGTACCTTTTTTCTGCCTGTACTTAATTAATTTTTTGGACATGTAATTATTGCTGGACTGTGTACGGACATTATTACTTTACTTCCTGCGCACTGTACTTCCTTGTAGTCCGTGTAAATGTTATATTTAATCTTGTTTAACGCTTACTCCTCCAGATGTGTGTATAAGATCCGGGTGTGAGACCATTGGATAATGATTCGACACCCATTTAGTGATCGGGTCTCCGATCATAGGGTGGCGGGTCGTTACATTTAATGGCCTTGTGGATAGCACAACAAACCATTAATTCTGGTCTAAGCTAACTATCGTTATGCGACGAGCATAGATTTGCATGCAGCCCTTGTGGATAGCACAACAAAGCTACATGGTTCCTCTACCCCGATCTATAGGCATCTAATGCCATAGCCACAGTTTTTCCTCCCAATTAAGCAGGCCTTGTGGATAGCACAACAAACCTGCCTAAAGTGATTCGAATCCTATGACTATAACGACGGTGGACCACGCGGTAAGTTCTTAACAACTCGCGTTATGGCTTAGAGTTTATCTGAGGGTATTTAGATAACTTTTATCTCGGTCTCTCCTAGGTGATAGTATATAGATATATCATATATATTTACTAAATACCATAACCTGCTTTGATTCATAATCAAAAGAAGAACAATGCATCTCATACATGTCATTAGTGTGGTCATGGATAGCACAGTGGGTTTGACTGGAGCCAACAGTCAAACGCACACATAATCTAATCATAACATTTACATTAGATATCCTGCAATCACATAGGCAAGAGATCTCCATCTTTTCGCCTTCCTGGTTGCAGCTGTGGATCGTCCTCGCTCCTTCCTCGGTTGCCTCGATCATATTACATTAATTCTAGAATTACATGTAATTAGAAGAGGGCCTTATGGCGAGTACAAGAGAGAGAGGGAGGTAGAAATACATCGGAGTATGAGAGAGAGAGGTGCGCATACCTCTATTTATTAACAATTAATAAACATTCATACATCCACGATCCACACAATCCATTCATCACATGAATAAAAAATTAAGTGTATATCCATGACCACGGTGTGTTTTAAACACTCCACACATGATTCAGCGTATCACATGGCTAAAACAAATGAGTTTTCAAAAATAGATAATTTTGGCTTTCAGAAAGCTGGAATCCAATCAAAATTGGTATTTGAATTTCGAAAACTCATTTTATTAACTTAACATGCAATTAAATCAAAATTTAAAAGCAATAAACACACATCACATGCGCACACACTCCAAATTAATAATTCCATATTATTCCATGCAAATTAGAACAATTCTAAAATTAAATAATCTAACACTTAGATTATACCACATTAATAATCTAACAATTAGACTATTAATATTATATACTAATCTAACTCTTAGATCAGTAGATTAAAATTAATCATTAATTTAACACTTAAATTAATAATCAACTTTAATAAGTCATTAACTATTAACCTAACTCAAGGACTAATCAAATAATTAATGTTAATAACTAATTTAACTCTTAAACTAGTAATTAACACAAATTATTCATTTAACCAGTAATCTAACTCTTAGATTATTAGATTAATATTAATTATTAGTTTAACACTTAAACTAATAACTAATAACTCCTAATTAAACCTTCATATTAGTTAATTAAAACTAATTATCAATTTAACATTTAAAATGATAATTAATTCCAGTTAACTAATGAATGCTAACTTAACACTTAAGTTAGACAATTAAAATTAATTATTAATTTAACATTTAAATTAATAACTAATTCCAATTATTAACAACACTTTGTTAATATTAATGAATCTAAATCATTAATGCCAAACAAAATTAAAATTGAATGATAATTTAAAATTCAAAACTATTTTGAAACATTTAAATTAAAATTCAATTTAACTACTGAATTGGTAATAGGGTTTAATTAGGTATATTTGGGGATTTAATGGGCTAAAGGGGAAGAAAAAATAGAAACTGGCTCAGCCTACAAGTGGAGCCAGGGTTTGGCCTTGTGTCGAACCAGGGCTCGGCCCTGGCTCAGCCACCCAGACCAGCCGGGGTGGCCCGGTCCAACCGAACCGGTCAGGGGCCGGCGGTTCGCCCGGCTTCTTCCCCAACCCGACAGGCTCTTCCCTGCAAACCCTAACCGCAGGAGCAGCGGCGGCTGGAGGCGTTGGGGCGCCGGCGGCCAGGCCCCCCCTGGCGGCGCCGGCCACGCCGGCGGTGCCCCCGGCACCGGCAGGGTCATCTTTGAGATGCATCCGATGCCCAAAATCTGGTTTTCCAAAAACAAGAAAATGAAGGCCATGATGCACAGATCCGATCTTCCCAGTGGGCTATTTGCCGCCGGTGATTGATGTTGTTGATGCCCGACATGATCATTGGTCATACCAGGACCTCGGGACACCTCCCCATCGCATGGGGTTGCCGGATTGAAGCCGCTAAACCACGCCGTTCTTCGTCCCACGAAGAACACGAAAGACCCCAAATAAAATCTGAAAAATCACAGAAAAATAATCAAATTATTTGTGTTCATCTTATGAACACTATTCCGTCATTTTAATTGGATTAAACACATGGAATAACTCAAGAAAAATTAATTTCGGAAATCGAAACGGGACGAGAAACAGTGGAACCTGGCTCTGATACCACTGTTGGGTTTTCTCCGTTTCTCTGGATCGCTCACGCAGCGGAAAATAAAATTTTTACAGCGATCCGTTCCCGTTTCGAAATCTAAAATACGATAATCGGATTATCGAAGTTCTCACCGTGTGCGGATTCGAATCCGCAACCGTTCGGTTCCGTCGGTGCGACACCGCAAGCCGCGCAAGCGCCCGGCCTCTAGCGAAGTCCACGCGATCCTCCCCACGACGGATATCCTCATGTTCCTCGTTCTTCGCAGCCCACGAAGCCTCCGCCGGTCGCCGCAATGATCGCCGCAACGCACGGACGATTTCCCGTCGAACGGGATTCGGAGAAGCGGCGGAGCAGATCTGGATCTGCCTGGACGCTAGAGAAAGACAGAAACTGAGGGGCGGCTAGGGTTAGCAGCAGTTTGGCCTGCTCAGCTCGTTCGCTATGTTTTATACTAACCGCGCAATTTTTCATAAAAACCCTCGGTTTGTATAAAACCCACTTATTTATCCATCGCCTTGAGAATCATGTGCGTGTGACCCTCTAGGCCCAAGTACCAGTCCAGTTAATGGCCCAACAAGCCCAGTGACTCCTCATTGGCTTTATTAATTAATTAATAACCCTTTATTAATCAATTAATCAATCGAATTGATATCGCACATCGAATTCGACCGGGCCTCCGATCACGTTGGGTGCCAAGCAACACCGCGTGAACCCGGAAGGTATTTGTGGTTAAGTAACCCACTCTTGGAACCTTTCTGCCGACAGTTACCGCGTGTATATAATCCTTCATTCGTACAATGCTCTCGAGTCAACTCAGGGTATGGCGAGCTCTCAAACCCTAACCGGTCGACTCACTTGGATTAGATGCCGCTGATGAATATCGGAAAACTCCTTTCCCGATATTATTGTCCGCCCTGGCCAGGGACTTTCGCTCATCCTTCCTAGAGCATTCTCTCTCTAAGTACTGAGAGCGAATGATTCCTTATTGACACACAATTCCCTTCGACGGTATTCCGCTGTACCCAATCCTTGGCGTATTAGAATCCCGTGGCTAGAGATTCGTAAACCAAGGTCAAAGCACAGAAGTCCACCGCCAAGGTGTCCTTGGTGTCTCAGGTCCGAGGACCATCCACGCAACTGCGACAATAGAATCAAGCTGGTTGACAGTGAGGTACAATACCATCCAACGATTCAGTCAGATCAGTTCAGTGAACTCATTCTCCAATGAGCACCTACAGATTCGCCTTAGTGTCTCCACACAAGTGACTTATGAGATCAGTCACCCTCATCATATGAGCAGGAGTAATCTGTACTAGTCTAACCGGATATCCGATGTCCTTCTCGGATATCCTTCGACTAGGAACGATTAAGAATATGTGTGTTTAAGTGATCAGTCTCATTAGTATGATCTCATCATAATCTGATCACTATAGCACATATCCACGGACTTCATTATGAAACGATAATTAATACGATTTACACATAATGAATATTATGCCATTTTATTAATAAATTGAACGAGATTTACATAGTCAGATTGGCTTGTAGGCCACCTAAGCTAATAACGATAATATCGGGACAGGAGTTTTCCGATATTTATCAGCTGCACCCAATCCAAGTGAGTCGACCGGTTAGGGTTTGATAGCACGCCATACCCTGAGTTGACTCGAGAGCATTGTACGAATGAAGGATTATATCCACGCGGTAACTGTCGACGGAAAGGTTCCAACAGTGGGTTACTTAAAACCGATACCTTCCGAGTTCACACGGTGTTGCTTGGCACCCAACGTGATCGGAGGCCCGATCGAATTCGATGTGCGACATCAATTCGATTGATTAATTAATTAATAAAGGGTTATTAATTGATTAATAAAGCCAGTGAGGAGAACTGGGCTTATTGGGCTATTAACCGAACTGGTAATTGGGCCTAGAGGGTCACACGCAAATGATTCTCAAGGCGATGGATAAATAAGTGGGTTTTATACGAACCGGGGGTTTTTATGAAAAATCGCGCGGTTAGTAGAAAACATAGCGAACGGGCTGAGCAGGCCAAGCTGCTGCTAACCCTAGCCGCCTCTCCTCTGTTTCTCTCTCTCTCTGGCGTCCAGATCGATCCAGATCTGCTCTGCTGCTTCTCTGAATCTCGTTCGACAGGAAATCGTTTGCGTGTTGCGACGATCGTTGCCGCGACCGCCGGAGGTTTCGTGGGCTGCGAAGAACGAGGAACGTGAGGATATCCGTCATGAGGAGGATCACGTGGACTTCGCTAGAGGCCGGGCACTTGCGCGGCTTGCGGTGTCGCACCGACGGAACCGAACGGTTGCGGATTCAAATCCGCACACGGTGAGAACCGATAATCCGATTATCGTGATTTTTAGTTTTTCGAAACGGGAATGGATCTTCGTTTTTATTTTATTTTCCACTGCGTGGGAGATCCGGAGAAACTCGAGAACGCAATAGTGGTATCAGAGCCAGGTTCCACTGTTTCTCGTCCCGTTTCGGTCTCCGATTTAATATTTCCATCATTTATTCCATGCATGAATTCGATTGTATTGATAGAACCATGTTTATATGATGAACATGATATAATTAGATTATTTTTGTTCTGCAAATTTCGAATTTTATGGGGTTTAATATTGTTCTTCGTCAGACGAAGAATCGGGCTTCATGACGGCTTCGTCTGGACACCCAAAGTGTTGGGGAGGTGGCACGGACCTTAAATACCTTTGCGGATATCCCTTCTCACCACCGGACCGGTGGCCAGTGCCCGAGAAGCCTCTGGAAGTGGCCGGAGGAAGCCCCACCTTCCTCATCTTTACACGGTTTTGAGAAAACCAGAAAATCAAGTTTTGAGAAAGGAGGATGATAAGGGGTAGGGCGGCTATTGAGGGGCACCGCTGGCGATCACCGACGACCGGAGCTTCACCGGCCGGCGCCGTGGACAGCCGCCGCCGTCGTCCTCCTCCTGTTGCAACCCGCCACTGCCTTTGTTGTTAGGGTTTTTCAGCAAGGGCCGTCGGGTTGTTGGGTTGAAGATGGTGGGGGCCGAGCCCGGGCCGGTCCAAGGTAGCTAGACCGGCCGGCCAGGCGAGCCAAGGGTGCCCTGGGCCAGGGGCCCGAGCCCTGGCTCGAGCCCAGGGACCCTGGCTGGCTCGGGTCTCTGCCGAGCCCAAGCTCAGCAATTGGGCTGAGCCCTGTTCCACCTTGTAAATTCCCATTTGAAACCCAGTTAAACCCCAAAATAAAACCCCTAATGCCCATTTAAAATGTGAATAAAATTTGAATTTAATTTAAAATTCAAAATTTGTTTTGAAAACTTAAATTACTATTCAATTTTATTTAATTGGGCTTTTAATTAATGATTTTGAATCATTTTAATATTAACAATAAGATTGATTAATTAAGGGTTAAATATTAATTTAATGGTTAAATTAATAATTAACCTTAATTTAACTAATTTAATTGTTAAATTAGTTATTAATAGTTATTAACCTAATTGTTAGATTATTAACTATTATTTAATCTAATTGTTAATTAAATATTGAAATTAGTTATTAATTTAATTTGTAAATTAATAATTAATTTAAATGACTAATTTAAGTGTTAAATAAGTAGACTTTAATAATTATTGTTAATTATTAATTTAATAGTTAAATTAATGATTAACATTAATCATCTAATCTAATTGTTAGACTAGTAATTATTAATTAATTAAAGTTAATTGTTAATTTAAGTGTTAAGTTAATAATTAATTTTAAATTAACTAATGTAATTGTTAGTTTGTAGTTATTAATTAATTAATGTTCATTAATAATTTAAGTGTTAAATTACTAATTAACATTAATTAACTAATCTAAGAGTTAGATTAGTAGTTAATTAATAATTAGAGTTAATGAATAATTTAAGTGTTAAATTGTTACTTAACTTTGTTGGATTAATCTAAGAGTTAGATTAGTCTTTAATAGTCTAATTGTTAAATTATTAATGGGGTTTAATCTAAGTGTTAGATTATTAGAATTGTTCTAATTTGCATGGAATAATCTGGAATTATTAATTCGGAGTGTGTGCACATGTGATGTGTGTTTATTGCTTTTAAATTTTGATCTAATTGCATGTTAAGTTAATAAATGAGTTTTTCGAAATTCAAATACCAATTTTGATTGGATCCCAGCTTTTGAAAGCCAAAATTATTTATTTTGAAAACTCTTTTATTTTAGCCATGTGATGCGTTATATCTTGTGTGGATGTTTAAAACACACTGTGGTAATGGATATGCACTTATTTAATTGTTCATGTAATGAGTGATGTGTTTGTGTGGATTGTGGATAAATGATGAATGTTTTTTAATTGTTAATAAATAGAGGTCTGCGTCCCTCTCTCTCTCTCATACTCTGATGTACTTCTACCTCCCCCTCTCTTGTACTCGCCATAAGGCCTTCCTCAATTTACTTGTAAATTCTAGAATTTATTGTAATATGATTAAGGCAACCGAGGAAGGAGCGAGGATGATCCACAGCTGCAACCAGGAAGGCGAATAGATATAAATCCTTTGCCTATGTGTTTGCAAGTTACCTAATGTAAATGTTATGTTAGATTGTATGTACGTTTGACTGTTGGCTCCAGTCAAACCCACTGTGCTATCCATGACCACACTTGACATGTATGTGATGCATTGTTTTCTTTTAATTATGAATCAAAGCAGGTATAGTATTTAGTAAATATATACGTTATATTTATATACTATCACCTAGGAGAGACCAAGATAAAAGTTATCTAAATACCCTCAGTAAACTCTAAGCCGTAACGTGAGTAGTTAAGAACTTACCGCGTGGTCCACTATCATTATAGTCATAAGATTCGAATCACTTTAGGCAGGTTTATTGTGCTATCCACAAGGCCTGCTTAATTGGGAGGAAAAACTGTGGCTATGGCATTAGATGCCTATAGATCGGGGTAGAGGAACCATGTAGCTTTGTTGTGCTATCCACAAGGGTTGCATGCAAATCTATGCTCGTTGCGTAATGATGGTTAGTTTAGAACAGAATTAATGGTTTGCTGTGCTATCCACAAGGCCATTAAATCTCTGGGGACCGAAGCTATGATCAGATATTGTAAGGAGTTGCAAGTCCCATGAGTTGGGTACTCTCTGATTGTATTACAGTTTGTTGTGCTATCCACAAGACTGTAGTGCAAGTCATTGAGATTTTGATCCCCACTAGGAGACTGTCGGCGTCTCCCGTTCTGTATAACTGAGGGTTATACAGTCCGTTGAAAATTAGTGGGAGTTAAACTTGAACAAAAGACCATGTCTTGTTTTAAATTTTTAATAATTGAACATCTGCTAAATAGATTTTACTTATCTCCTGTAGGGAATTATGTCGTCGAATAAACCACTCCGCGGCATGCTTGATGCCCTTTTGACTTACCTGATCTACTCGGATTGGTTCAGATTCCTGAAGAATGTCTTCAGATCTGAACACATTGACTTGTTCCTAGAGCTGATCCTCCTGCAGAGACGATAGCTATCGATAAAAGATCAAAGGACAAAGGCAAAGGAGTAGTAAAGGGTGACTACCTCACTATAAGCAGTATGGTCACAGGAAGAGGAACTGGAAGGAGTTCCTTCACGATAAAGCTCATGGAAAGGTGAAGTTGTCTGAAGCTTCAGATATCTATATAATAGATATTAACTTGTTAGTTAGAGATTCCACATCTTGGGTATTAGATACCGGATGTGCTTCTCATATCTGCCATGATGTGCAGATGCTGACAAGTAAGCGTAAGCTGAAACAAGGTGAGGTGGAATTAAGGCTAGAAAACGGCGCAAAAGTTGCGGCAATTGCTGTTGGGACAGCAAACCTCATACTTCCATCAGGAGACGCCTTACTATTAGAAGATTGTTATTATATTCCTAGCATAATAAAGAATATCATATCAGTGTCTTGTTTGGACAAGATAGGATATAGGTTGACTATTAAAAATAGAAGTTGTTCGATTTATTATGGTAATAAATCAATAGCTTCGGCATCTTTAGTCCATGGTCTATATCTCTTAGATGTTTCTTATTACAATATTCAAATTGATAATGCTCTTAAGAAGAGCAAGAATTGTGTGAACCAAGCCTACATGTGGCATTGTAGACTTGGGCACATTGGCGAAAGCAGGTTGCAAAAGTTACACAAGCATGGTTACTTAATAGCATTCAATTATGAATCGTTTGCAACATGTGAATCTTGCCTTATGGGAAAGATGGCAAGATCTCCATTTACTGGACATGGAGAACGTGCCAAGGACATTCTGGAACTAATACATTCGGATGTATGTAGTCTTATGTCCACCCAAGGCAAAGGTGGTTACTCATACTTTATCACGTTCACCGATGACTTCTCAAAATTCGGTTATGTGTACTTAATGAAGTACAAGTCGGAAACATTTGAGAAGTTCAAGGAATTCAAGAATGAGGTAGAGAAGCAGTTAGGAAAGAGTATTAAAGCTCTTCGATCAGATCGAGGAGGAGAATACTTGAGTACTAATTTCACACAATTCTTAAAGGATAATGGTATCTTTTCTCAGCTGACCCCTCCATATACACCACAGATGAATGGTGTATCAGAAAGGAGGAATTGCACCTTATTGGACATGGTGCGATCCATGATGAGCTTTTCAAGATTACCAGTGTCCCTCTGGGGGTATGCTCTAGAGTCAGCAGCATACCTACTGAACAGAGTACCCAGCAAGTCTGTGGCCTCTACTCCATATGAGATATGGAAAGACAGGAAACCATAATTTAAACACGTTAAAGTCTGGGGTTGTCCTTTCATGTAAAGAGGCATGATCCAGACAAACTGTAATCACGAACTGATAAATGCAGGTTTGTGGGATATCCAAAGGAAACCTTTGGATACTATTTTTTCCATCCTAGTGAACAAAAGGTGTTTGTCGCCCGGAAAGCTGTCTTCTTGGAAGAGGAATACCTTCTCCAGGAGGACAGTGGGAGTAAAATAGTACTGGAAGAGGTTCCAGATCCCCAAACAGCTGCATTATCATCAGATGAGATATCAGTTCTTGAATATGTTCAGGTACACACAGATGAGTCTCGTAGATCTGGTAGAGTATCTAGACTGCCCGAACGATATGTAGGACATATCACTGAAGGTGAGTCTAAGGTAGAATATAATGAGGATGATGATCCTAAGACCTACCAGGCGGCCATAGAAGGTCCAGAAGCCGGGAAATGGCAAGAAGCCATGAACTCAGAAATTCAGTCCATGTACACCAACCAAGTTTGGAACTTGGAGGAATTACCCGAGGGTGTTGTACCCATCGGTTGCAAGTGGATCTTTAAGAGAAAGATCGGTGCTGATGGACGGACCGACACTTATAAGGCAATGTTGGTGGCAAAGGGATATCGTCAAAGGCAAGGAATTGACTATGACGAGACTTTCTCACCAGTTGCCATGATAAAGTCGATCAGAGTTCTACTCGCCATTGCTGCACATTTTGATTATGAAATCTGGCAGATGGATGTGAAGACTGCCTTCCTCAATGGTAACCTTGAGGAAGAGGTGTATATGATACAACCAGAAGATTTCACATCCAAAGAATCTCCAGATAAAGCGTGGAAGCTTCAGAGGTCCATTTATGGACTGAAGCAGGCTTCCCGGAGTTGGAACATAAGATTTGACGAGGCTGTCAAGTCTTATGACTTCATCAAGAATGAAGATGAGCCTTGTGTGTACAAGAAGACCTGTGGGAGTGCAGTCACCTTCTTAGTTCTTTATGTAGATGACATACTACTCATTGGGAATGATGTAGCTATGATGTCATCAGTAAAGATATGGCTGTCAAAAACCTTCTCCATGAAGGATTTGGGAGAAGCATCCTACGTATTGGGAATACGGATCTATGGAGATAGATCAAAGAGGATGCTTGGAATGACCCAATCCTTGTACATAGATACCATAGTCAAAAGGTTTTGCATGAAAAATTCCAAGAGAGGTCTCATACCGATGAGACATGGAATTAGTTTCTCAAAGGAGCAGTCTCCTAAGACTGCTGATGAAAGGGCATTCATGGATAGAATACCCTATGCCTCTGCCATAGGATCTATCATGTATGCCATGCTATGTACATGGCCTGATGTTGCATTTGCTCTCAGTGTTACAAGAAGATTTCAGGCTGATCCAGTCAAAGAGCACTGGAAGGCAATGAAATGTATTCTTAAGTACTTGAGAAGAATTAAGGATATGTTTTTTGTCTATGGAGGAGGTGACTTGAAACTGCAAGACTTTACTGACTTAAGTTTCCAATCAGATCCAGATGATAGCAAGTCTGAATCTGGATTTGTGTTTACATTAAAGGGAGGTGCAGTGTGCTGGAAGAGTTCCAAGCTAGCAACCACTGTAGATTTGACAACTAAAGCTGAGCACATCGTCGTAGTTGAAGCTTTCAAGGAAGTAGTGTGGATGAAGAAGTTCATCACCGACCTTGACATAGTTCCTTGTATCCTTGATTATGTTCCGCTGTTGTGCGACAACAATGGGACTATTGCACACGTGAAAGAGCCGCGGTCTCATCAGAAATCGAAAGATATTCTGAAGCATTTTCATCTTATCAGACAGATCATCTCCAAAGGAGATGTAGTAGTGGAAAGAGTTCCATCCGTCGACAGTGTAGCAGATCCACTAACAAAGCCGTTGGCTCAAATTGTGTTTGAGCGTAACCTAGAGTCCATAGGCTTATTGTATAAAGGTGATTGTCTTTAATCCAAGTGGGAGATTGTTAGTTTTAGGTGGCCTACAAGCCAATCTGACTATGTAAATCTCGTTCATTTATTAATATAATGGCATAATATTCATTATGTGTAAATCACATTAATTCTTGTTTCATAATGAAGTCCGTGAATATGTCATATAGAGATCAGATTATGATGAGATCATACTAATGAGACTGATCACTTAAACACACATATTCTTAATCGTTCCTAGTCGGAGGATATCCGAGAAGGACATCGGATATTCGGTTAGACTAGTACATATTACTCTTGCTCATATGATGAGGGTGACTGATCTCATAAGTTACTTGTGTGGAGACACTAAGGCGAATCTATAGGTGCTCATTGGAGAATGAGTTCACTGAACTGATCCGACTGAATCGCTGGATGGTATTGTACCTCACTGTCAACCAGCATGATTCTATTGTCGCAGTTGCGTGGATGGTCCTCGGAGTTGAGACACCAAGGACACCTTGTCGGTGGACTTCTGTCCTTTGACCTTGGTTTATGAATCCCTAGCCACGGGATTCTAAAATGCCAAGGATTGGGTACAGTGGAATACCGTCGAAGGGAATTGTGTGTCAATAAGGAATCATTCGCTCTCGGTACTTAGAGAGAGAATGCTCTAGGAAGGATGCGCGGAAGTCCCTGGTCAGGGCGGACGATAATATCGAGAAAGGAGTTTTCCAATATTTATCAGCGGCATCTAATCCAAGTGAGTCGACCGGTTAGGGTTTGACAGCACGCCATACCCTGAGTTGACTCGAGAGCATTGTACGAATGAAGGATTATATCCACGCGGTAACTGTCGATGGAAAGGTTCCAAGAGTGACCCTGATACCTTCCGGGTTCACGCTGTGTTGCTTGGCACCCAACGTGATCGGAGGCCCGATCGAATTCGATGTGCTACATCAATTCGATTGATTAATTAATTAATAAAGGGTTATTAATTGATTAATAAAGCCAGTGAGGAGTCACTGGGCTTATTGGGGTATTAACTGGACTGGTAATTGGGCCTAGAAGGTCACACGCAAATGATTCTCAAGGCGATGGATAAATAAGTGGGTTTTATACGAACCCGGGATTTTTATGAAAAATCGCGCGGTTAGTATAAAACATAGCGAACGGGCTGAGAAGGCCAAGCGGCTGCTAACCACCCCTCCTCTGTTTCTCTCTCTCTCTGGCGTCTAGACAGATCCAAATCTGCTCCGCCGCTTCTCCGAATCTCGTTCAACGGGAAATCGTCCGCGCGTTGTGGCGATCGTTGCGGCGACCGGCGGAGGTTTCGTGGGCTGTGAAGAATGAGGAACGTAAGGGTATCCGTTGCGAGGATGATTGCGTGGACTTAGCTAGAGGCCGGGCACTTGCGTGGCTTGCGGTGTCGCACTGACGGAACCGAACGGTTGCGGATTCGAATCCACACATGGTGAGAAGCGATAATCCGATTATCGTGATTTTAGTTTTTCGAAATGGGAACGGATCTCCATTTTTATTTTATTTTCCACTACGTGGGAGATCCGGAGAAACTCGAGAACCCAACACATATATACCATAGTTAAAAGGTTTGGCATGAAAAATTCCATGAGAGGTCTCATACCGATGAGACACGGAATTTATCTCTCAAGGGAGCAGTCTCCAAAGACTCTTAATGAGAGGGCATTCATTAATAGAGTACCCTATGCCTCTGCCATAGGATCTATCATGTATGTTATGTTATGTACACGGCCTGATGTTGCCTACGCTCTAAGTGTTACGAGCAGATTTCAAGATGATCCAAGTGAAGATTTAGTACTTAAGAAGAACTAAAGATATGTTGATGATCTATAGAGAAAGTGACTTGAAACTGCGAGACTTTACTGACTCGATTTTTTAGTCAGATCCAGATGATAGCAAGTCTACATATGGATTTGTGTTTACTTTAAACGGAGGTGCAATATGCTAGAAGAGTTCCAAGCAAGAAACCACTGCAGATTCGACGACTGAAGATGAGTAAATCACTGCAGCTGAAGCCGCCATAGAAGCAGTGTGGTTGAAGAAATTTATCACTGACCTCGGCGTAGTTCCCAGCATCTCTGAACTTGTTCCACTGTTGTGCGACAACAGTGGAGCCGTTGCGCAAGCAAAAAAGTTGCGGTCTCATCGGAAATCGAAGTATATTTTGACACGCTTTCATCTTATCAGAGAGATCATATCCAGAAGAGATGTAGTAGTGGAAAGAGTTTCATCTGTCGACAATGTAACAGATCCACTGATAAAGCCATTGTCTCAAAATGTATTTGAGCGCCACCTAGAATCTATAGGCTTACAGTATAAATGTGATTGGCTTTAGTCTAAGTGGGAGATTGTTAGTCTTAGGTGGCCTACAAGCCAATCTGACTATGTAAATATTGTTCATTTATTAATAATATGTCAATTAAATTCATCATGTCTAATTCATATTAGTATCGTTTCATAATGAAGTCTGTGAATATGTGCGATAGTCATCAGATTACGATGAGATCATACTAGTGAGACTGATTACTTAAACACATATTCTTAATAGTTCCTAGTCGGAGGATATCCGAGAAGGACATCGGATATCTGGTTAGACTAGTACAGATTACTCATGCTCATACGATGAGGATGACTGATCTCATAGTCACTTGTGTGGAGACAGTAAGGCGAATCCGTAGGTGCTCATTAGAGAATGAGCTCACTGAACTGATCCGATTGAATTGCTGGATGGTATAGAACCTCACTATCAACCAGCTAGATTCTATTGTCGCAGTTGCGTGGATGGTCCTCGGACCTGATACACCAAGGACACCTTGTCGGTGGACTTCTGTGCTTTGACCTTAGTTTATGAATCTCTATCCACGGGATTCTAAACAATCAAGAATCGGGTACAGCGGAATACTGTCGAAGGGAATTGAGTGTCAATAAGGAATCATTCGCTTTCGGTACTAGAATGCTCTAGGAAGGATGCGCGGAAGTCCTTGGCCAGGGCGGACGATAATATCGGGAAAATAGTTTTCCGATATTATTTGGTAGCATCCGATCCAAGTGAGTCGACCGGTTAGGGTTTGACGGTTTACCATACCCTGAGTTGACTCGAGATGATTGTACGAATGAAAGATTATATCAACGTGGTAACTGTCAGTGGAAAGGTTCCAAGAGTGGGTTACTTAACCCAAATACCTTCCGAGTTCACGCAGTGTTGCTTAGCACCCAACGTGAACGAAGGCCCGATCAAATTTAATATGCGATATTAATTCGATTTATTAATAAATTAATAATGAGTTATTAATTGATTAATCA
The DNA here is from genome assembly GCA_030544215.1 of Zantedeschia hybrid cultivar. NCBI lineage: Eukaryota > Viridiplantae > Streptophyta > Magnoliopsida > Alismatales > Araceae > Zantedeschia > Zantedeschia hybrid cultivar. The sequence continues at coordinate 53,899,317 of JARZZO010000009.1, forward strand.
GGTCAGTGAGGACTCACTGGGATTATTGGGCCATCAATCGGACTAGTTATTGGGCCTAGAGGGTCACACGCACATGATTCTCAAGGCGATGGATAATAAGTGGATTTTATATTAAAGCGGGGATTTTTGTGAAAAATAGCACGATTAATATAAAAGATAGCGAACGGACTAAGCAGGCCAGGCCGTTGCTAATCCTAGACGCCCCCTCCTCTCTTCCTCTCTCTCTCTGGTGCCCCAGGCTGTATATGTTCTTTGGGACTGCTCCGCTGCTTCTTCGACTCCCGTCCGACGGGAAATCAACTGCGCGTCGTGGCAGTTGTTGCGGAAAACGGCGAAGGGTTCGTGGGCTGTGACGAGCGAGGAACGTGAGGATATACACCACGAAGAGAATCGTGTGGACTTCGCTAGAGGCCGGGCATCTGCGCGGCTGGCGGTGTCACACCGACGGAGCCAATCAGTTGCGGATTCAAATCCGCGCGCGGTAAGAAACGAATATATGATTATCGATTTTAGTTTTATCGAAACGGGAAAAATGGATCGCTACTTTTATTTTATTTTCCGTTGCGTGAGCGATTCGGAGAAACCCGAGAACCCAACATGAGGTACCTGAACTCCAAAACAAATTAATTGCAGCGCATGCTAGGTGGGTAGAGTTTCTCCAATCCTAAACTTTCGTTCTGAAACACAAGGCTGGGGTGGAAAATCGTGCCATAGATGCATTGAGTAGGAGAACCATGATACTATCAATTGCGAGGGTAGAAGTCAGTGGTTTTGATAAGCTAAAAAATGACTACCCGGACTGCCCTGATTTTGGAAGGATCTATGCAATCCTCAACTCTTATTCATCTACATAACATGATGGGTATTTGTTACAAAATGGATACCCTTTTATAGGGCAATGATTCTGCATTCCCCGGACCTCTGTTCGTGACTTCTTGATTTGGGAAATGCACACAAGAGGGCTTGCAGGTCACTTTAGTCGCAACAAGACCATAGCTGTAGTAGAAGGTCAACTCTCTTGGCCGAGTCTCAAATGGGATGTAACCAAGATAGTTGCCCAATGTCATACCTGTGCCTCAGCTAAACAAGTCAAACAAAACACTGGCCTATATTCCCCTCTTCCTATTCCTGAAAGTCCTTGGGAAGATGTGAGTATGGATTTTGTGCTAGGACTACCACGAATGCCCAATGTCATACCTGCGCCTCAGCTAAACAAGTCAAACAAAACACTGGCCTATATTCCCCTCTTCCTATTCCTGAAAGTCCTTGGGAAGATGTGAGTATGGATTTTGTTCTAGGACTACCACGAATGCCCAAGAAACATGATTCCATCCTAGTGGTAGTAGACAGGTTCTCAAAAATGCCTCATTTCATCCCTTGCAATAAAACCTCTGATGCCACCAAAGTGGCTCGATTGTTCTTTGATAACATTGTTTGCCGTTAAGGACTACCTAAAACCATTGTGTTAGACCGGGATGTGAGGTTCACTAGTTATTCAGGAAGACTCTGTGGCATGTAATGGGCACAATGGTTAAATTCTCCACTACATACCACCCACAAACTAACGGTCAAACAAAGGTTGTCAATAGAAGTCTAGGAAATTTACTTAGATGTCTAGTAGGAGACCATGCAGGAACTTGGGACTTAGTCTACCTAGAGAAGATTTAGCATGGTAGAAAACCAAGAAAGCCAATTGACCTCATTCCTCTACCCTTTCATGCTAGAATCTCAAAGTCTGCAGAGGCATTTGCATAGCATCTTAGGGATCTGTCTGAGCAAATTAGTAAACATATCAACTTAAGTAATGAATCCTACAAACGACAATCAGATACTCATAGACGTCACCAAGAGTTCAAAGAGGGTGATTTTGTAATGGTGAGAACTAAGAGACTCTCCCCATGAGTCTCCTCCAAGCTGAGATCCCAGGAATAGGACCCTTTAAAATCTTAAGGCGTATAGGCTCCAATGCCTATGAGGTAGACATACCCTCGGACTATGGAGTTAGCTTTACATTCCATGTGGCAAATCTCGTGCCCTACAAGGGCTAGACAGCGATTCCTAGTGATCCATTTGATCCCGCACCATCCTTTGAGAGTGAACCAACCCCTGTGAGTCAACCAGCCCTATTGAGAGCCCAGCGTGAGCAAATAAAAAGCATACTAGATGAACAGGTCATTAACACAAGGAATAAGGCATACCAGCAATACCTTGTTAGGTGGAAAGATCGACCTTAGTCTGAAGACGCATGGATCAGCAGGGAGGACTTACGGAGCCTTGATCTCGACCTATTGGAATGCTACCATAGCGGAGGGGACCCATACTTAACAGGGTCGAGCCTTCTGCACCCCGGGAGAATTGGCGGGGACACTTCCCACCCTTTACTCTAGTTGGGGTCCAACATCACATTTTGAGTTTGGGAGCTCCTTATATGTGCATTTTTCTTTATATATTTTCTTATTGGGCAATTTTGTCTTCTTTACTTGAGTCAGGACATGTTGGCCCATTATCCCTAGGTTAAGTGGGTCATTTATGGCCTAAGTTTAGTCCTTAGTTCTTTTTTGAAAGTTATGGGTTTATGTGTAAAAGTGTGGCTTCTATAAACAGAGGCCCACCCCTCATTTGTATCAATGATGTTTAGTGAATGAGGTTAGCTTTTGCCTTTCTTGTGTGTGCTAGAGTGAATCTAGTGGTTGTGAGTGCTTAAAATGAGTGTGTGATTATCATGAAAAATCTATGTTATTTAAGCGCAAAATAAAGCCTATTAAAGAGAAACTAAGTGAAGTGATCGTCAGAAACTTTTGACTTAAAAGTTTCAAAAGAAGAAGTTTGATTGCCTACTTGTTTGAATGTGGGAGATATTGAGCTCTTGGTCCCCCTCTTCAGCCGGCTGAATAAAGAGAGCCCTTTCTTTTCTTTGTTCTTGCTTTGATTGCTGTTGAGTTTGAGGATCGTCCAGAGTTCTTGTTGTTTGTTTGATTTCCTCCCCTTTGATTCTCTTTTGCACCGTGCAGAAAATAGAAAGAAATGAAGGAATGATGAGAATTCAGGCAGAAGTAGTATCCATTCTAAACAGAGTTTTAAACATACAACTAGACAGAAAACTTACTTGTTAGGATGGTCTTTGAAACCCCTTTAAATTGGTTTTGGAAATGATGCTAGTGTTGTGTGTGTTGCATGGAGTGATGTGATGAAGAATGTAGAATTAGTGAACTAAAAATGCATAAATGAATTGAAAAACTTATGCCGGTTGGTGAAGAATGGAAAGTCTTGATCTTGATTGGATGAAGATTGGATGAAGACTGGACGCCGACTTCTGGAAGCAGCAGCACTTCAGCGTGTGGACGTCGTTGCTTCGATCTTCAATTCGATATCGTTTCAATCACAAAGTAATCACCAACTCTCACTCTTTTTTCTACTAACTCCGTCACCCATTCAAGAGGAGGGTATTTATAAACTTCTTCTGCGTCCGCGGATTTACATGGAGAAACTTGAGATTTATCCACCTTAACCAACAGATAAATACAGATTAATTCATCTTTATCCGTAATTATCTAAAATGCGTCTACAACTGAAGACGCCTTTCAGATTGATTAAGATAAGGATAAACATCCGGAAAAACTTATCTTTATCTGTAATTAGATAAAACGCGTCGACATGTATAGACTCCTTTTATACTAATTAAGATAAGGATAAACATCCGGAAGAGAAGTAGAAATAACTTAGGAAACCTAAAACGCGTCGTGTCTTACAGACGCCTTTTAGCTAATTAATCAACTGATTGAAATTCAAATTTAAACGTTAAAATAAGAATAAAGTCTAAACGGCGTCCACACAGGTCGACGTCTTTTATACTTCTTCATATTTTAACTGAAATTTGAGTTAAAATTAATTTAATTGATTAACTTAAATATGTCTGTTAAACCCGACACTTTTTAGATAATTAACTTAAAAAGATCAATAAAAATTAATCAATGATTAAATATCAGACCATTATGAGGCATTATTATATGATATGAAATTTACTCAAAATGCTGTCAAAATTAGCGTGTCTACAGCTGCCTCACCTTGGCATCGTCTTTACAAGGGAGTGAAATGAAATGGAATGTACTGAAAAGGTGATGCCAAGGTGTGATGAGACACGCTCTTAACATCACCTGATTGGAATTTTTCTCAAGATTATCAATGAAGATAGTTCAAGGAGATCAATGGAATCAATCCTGTCTGGATGAGGTAGACAAGGAAATAAAATAAGGTCGATCAACCTCCTCAGAGTGGGAAGTACCCCAGGTCGTAGACACTGCATGTTTCATCATGGGGAGCGTTTGTCAACCAATGTGGACGTGCTGCAGCCATGATGGATCTTAAAAGAAAACAAGAAATATTGGATAAAGAATCCAAGAAAGGATAAAATTCCAAGGATATCTTCAAGCGAACCTCAAAGATAATCAAGATACTCAATTCAGAATGGAATATTTCATATCATGTTGGAATTATTTGTTTAATGGTCTAAAACTTAATCAGTAATTAATTCTTATCATAATGATTTCAAAATCCTATATGATGCATGCTGGGCTAAAAGAAAAATATAAAGTCAGATAAAATATAAATTAATCAAGGATAATATTGTCAAATTGTCATTAATGAGTCAAGATACCAATTCTTGTAATCCAGTGCTAAGCCGAAGCTCGTTTATCCACGCACCGTTTTACAAAAGTAGAACCATCGTCCTCACTAATCAACAATCCAACGGCCTATCCATGCGATTAAGAATTCTCTGGAATTATCACTGTTTTTGTTGAAGGGGAACTCAAATTCCAGTTTCATCAAAATCACAAGATCCTTGATATACTCTAATAAATACTTAACATATAATAATGCAAACTAACTACATGAAATAATACAAGGGTAGAAATAACCGTCTTTTTAGCCACGGTAGAGACTTCATAAACTCCCACAATGGGATCTTCTTGACATTTTCCAGCTTTGCAATCATTTCTTTGAATTTCTGAAACGCGTCGTGTCGCGCCGACGCCATTAACATGAACCAAAATACGTCGTTGTTTAACGACGCCTTTCAATCGCAGAAACAGGTTCTGGCTGTCTTCAATCCGTATTCCAACTCTCTTCATGCCTTGTGTCCTGTATATGACTTGAACAAACAGGTTAAGCATCTATTCAGGCTTAGCCCCTTGCCTGGTTAAGTAACCGACTACTTGATCCTATCCTTGGTAGAAGGGTCAAGGGGTATAGCTTTTATTAACAAAGGTAATATGAATAATCAGACTTAAGCAAAATAAAACATGCAAGCAGACGGATGCTCACTGAAAATGAAAGGAATGAAGCATACCAGATGCAATAAGCAAATGATAATTGAAATATTTTTTTGTTATTTTAAAATATTTTCTTTTTTGGTTTTGAAATATGTATTTTTTTTAAATTTTGACATATGTATTTTTTTTTTATTTTGGCATATGTATTTTTTTTGGATTTTTTTTTGAAATATGTATTTTTTTTGAGATTTTGAAATATGTATTTTTTTTTTGAATTTTGATTTTTGACATATATATGTGAACTTAAAAGACCAGCATGGTAATCAGATCAAAAGATCATATTCATTTATGAACTTAATTCCCAGATCGTTCTTCAACAACTTAACTTAAACCCATCGTGTTTGAACTTGTGTTTCTATTCGTGATCCCATTTGATGATTTGACCCTTAGTCAATCTAAGCCATTCCTTAAGTTTGGAGTATGCCTCTTTAGAAAGAAAGGAAGAATAAGTTTAGAAAGTCTATGAGAAGGTTCCGGAGACCTGAAAAGACGTTCCTTTCCTACCCTAATATCCGTTGGGGTTCGGTCATTTTCTTTCCGAGGTATTTATCGACCTTGCGTTCCCTTTTATTTCATTTCATGGCCTTGATGCAACATTTGTAATGTAATGGCCTTTTGATTTGACGTTTGGATTTTGCCTTTTGCTTTTGCTTTTCTATTCTTTTCTTTGGGACGGATCTCCCCCATTTTTTTTATGACGGCCTCCTACTGAGATGGCGGGTATTCTTGGTAGTCTATTCTAAGCCTCGTTCCGACATCATGGGCCGAGTGTAAAACATATTTTTGTTTTAAAAGGAATGATTTGTACCTTACACTTCCAGTCAAGCTTTCGGCATTCCTTAGGACTTGGCATCTCTTGTTACTCACGAATCAAACGTGTCAGTGTGTGTAGTAATGGGTTTGGAATTAAATTATTCAGACTGCTAAGGGAATTTAAGTTTATAAATTTTCTGATTCCACTAGTCTTTGTACCATGCTGATCGACTCTTTAACCTAAGGGTAGCATTTCTTAAGATGTAAACCATTCCATGGATGAGTTAGTTCTTCTCCTTCTGCATTGACAAGACGGTAAGCATTACCAGAAAAAGCATGCGATACAACATAAGGTCCTTCCCAGTTGGGTTGGAGCTTAGAACACGGACTACTAGGTTTAACAAAAATCCTTTTGATGACCATTTCGCCGACTTTGAACTTACGTTCAATGACTTTCTTTTGATAAAAACGTGCTAGTCTATTTTGATAAACTCTTACATGATTAGCAGCTGACCATCTTCTCTCGTCTAAGAGTTCTAATTGACCAAGGAGTGTTGAACGGTGTTCATCAATGGAAAATTCCTTATTCAATTGTACTCTTAATGACGGTATAAGGATCTCGTATGGAACTACCGCCTCCATTCCAAATGTTAAGGAATAAGGAGTTTGCCCAGTGGGCGTGCGGATTGAAGTTCGGTAGGCCCATAGAGCCTCAACCAATTTTTCTGGCCAGTCTATGAATTTGTTAGATTTGCACGTCTTTTTGATGATTTTTATCAAAGTCTTATTAGTTGCCTCCACTTGGCCATTGCCTTGCGGATAATAAGGAAATGAATGATGCAATGCAATTCTATACCTGTTGCAGAGGTCCTTCAATTCTTGTGACACGAACTGCGGTCCATTGTCGGTGACGATGGTGCTTGGAATTCCAAATCGGGTGATGATGTTCTTCATGATGAACTTGCAGACGGTTGATGCTTTGATTTTCGTGTACGCTTCAGCTTCTGCCCACTTGGTGAAGTATTCCGTTTCCGTGAGAATGAAAGACTTTTGCTTGATGCCAGAATCTGGATTACCAAGGGGTCCAATGATGTCGAAAGCCCACAAGGAGAAAGGCCATGGGGAAGAAACAGGATGGAGTGAAGATGCAGGAGAATAAATTTTGTCGGCGTGAAGTTGACACTTAGCACACCTACGGACATATCCTACACAGTCTTCTTCCATGGTTGGCCAATAAAATCCTTGTCTAAGGATCTTCTTTGCTAGCATATATCCATTGACGTGGCCACCACAAACTCCACTATGAGCTCCTTCTATAACCTTCCAAAGCTCATCTTCGTCTAGACATCTCAGAAGAACTCCATCAAAACCTCTCTTATACAGTGCTCCTCCAACTAGGGTGTATCGTTGAGCAACTCTCCTGATAGCTCTCTTCTCCTCAGTTGTAGCTTCCTCAGGATATGATTGATCTCCACAATATTTAGCGATTTCATAATACCTTGGCTTTTGTTCATCATCCATCTCTTCTAATAGCTCCATCAACATGATTTCTCTTTTTTCCACGATATCTCCATCTCTGACTTTCTTCAACAGTTTCTCCTTAGTTCTAAGAAATGAAGGATCTTTCACGGTGGGTGAAAGACGCCTATGAACTATAATTGATTCGGATTGCTTGCTGATTGGAAAATCAAAGGAGGATCTAAGTGAAGCTAGAGCGTCAGCTAAGATGTTTTGATTCCTAGGGACATGGACAAAGATCAATTTCGTGAAAAGCTTTGAATAAGCAGAAGTAAGTTCTTGATAAGGCTTGAGTTTAGGATCAAGAGTTCGATACTTGGTCAGCACTTGGCGAAGAATCAGTTGGCTATCACCGACAATCCTGAGTTTAGTGGCACCATGAAAATGAGCAGCCTCGAGGCCAGCAAGGAGTGCCTCGTATTCAGCTATATTTTTGGTAACTGGAAAGTCGAGCTGAAAGGCTTGTGGAATGGTGACACCTTCAGGTGATAGCAGAACGATACCGATCCCCTTTCCATGAGAATTCAGAGCTCTGTCAAAATGCAGAGTCCACATATCATCTCTGATTTGATTTACGGACATCAGTTCCTCATCCGGAAACTCTGATCGTACTGGATCAAATCGAGGAAGGGGATGATGAGCGAGATGTTCCGCTATGGCACAGCCCTTGATTGCTTTCTGCTGAATGTAAATGATATCGAATTGAGATAGAAAGCTTTGCCATCGCGCTAACCTATCAGTAAGAACAGATTTCTCCAGAAGGAATTTGATCGGATTCATTCTAGCGATGAGATGGATTTCATGTGCCAGAAAATAATGCTTCAATTTCTGAACAACCCAGACCAATGCCGCACATGTTTTCTCCATCGCCGTGTATCTTTGTTCAGCGGAGTTGAGAAGTTTAGAGAGATAGTAGGCCGCCCTCTCCTTTCCTTCTTCATCCTCTTGTGCTAAGACAGCCCCCACTGCATCATCCAGGACAGAAATGTAAAGTATCAATGGTTTGCCTGGAGATGGTAGTCTCAAAACAGGAGGACTTGATAAATAATTTTTTAATCCATCGAATGCCTCCTGACACTTATCGTCCCAATCGAATTTGACTCCCGGCTTGGTAAGCTCGTAAAATGGCTTACACCTTTGTGAGTGCTGAGAGACAAAACGGCGAATAAATTGCAACCTCCCGATTAATCCTCTCACTCTTTCAAATTTTTGGGAGGTGGCATTTTTCTGATAGCCTTCGCCTTGTTAGGATCGATCTCAATTCCCCGTTTGCTGACGATGAATCCAAGTAATTTTCCTGAAGATACCCCGAATACACATTTCTTGTGATTCATCTTTAACTGATACTCTCTCGATCTCTCTAATACCCTTGCCAAAATTTTGGCGTGCTCAGCCTTTGTCTTAGATTTAACCAATAGATCATCCACATACACTTCCAGATCTATATGCATCATGTCGTGAAATATTGCCATCATAGCCCTCTGATAAGTGGCTCCAGCATTCTTTAATTCAAATGGCATGACGACATAGTAGTATGTTCCCCAAGGTGTAGTGAATGACGTCTTCTCTTGATCTTCTTCTGCCAGCTTAATCTGATTGTATCCTGAAAATCCGTCCATAAATGATAAAGTCTCATACCCAGCGGTGTTATCAATGAGTACATCAATATGAGGCAATGGAAAATCATCTTTAGGACACGCCCGGTTTAAATCGCGAAAGTCAATGCAAATCCTGACCTTCCCGCCCTTTTTCATAATCGGGACTATGTTGGCCACCCATTGTGGATAAAGGACAACTCTAATGAATTTGACTTTATGTAATTTGTCGACCACTTCCTTCATCTTTAGAGCCAATTGCAGGTGGAATCGCCTTAATTTCTGTTTGACCGGGCTAGCTCCATCCTTTAATGTCAACCTGTGTTCCACTAAGGATGAGTCTAACCCCGGCATATCTTCATAACTCCAGGCAAAAGTGTCCTTATAGTCCTTAAGCACTTGTACCATTGCCTCCTCATCTTCCTCAGAAAGATTATGGCTGACAAGGACAACCTTAGGTTCGCCTTCAGTCCCTAAATTGATTTCTTTGGTGGGCTCTTCTACGGCAGTTGAGGGTTTATCGAATCTCTTCACTCCATTGGCATATGCCTCAGCCGTGTCCTCGTCATCTTCCTCATCTTCAATAATGGGGTCTTTTTCATGTACTAACTCATACACCCCATACCCATCATTGACTGACTCATCGTCCATACAATCTTCTGGCATCTGAATTGGATTTTCTAAAAACTGAGAGATTAAAGAGCAAGAAAAGCATCTATCAGCTAAGTCCTGGAGGTATCTATCTGGAATTCGCCTACCCTTAGACTTCCTAGACTTCCTAACTTTACTAACCTACCTAGAATTAGACTACCTAACTTCACTAAACTCCCTATTATAACCTAATGAAGATGAAGCATGATGGAAATCCTGGGATACAAGTGAAAATACAGGAGAATCCTCCCGAGGGGAGGGGCAGAGTAGATCTAGGAGAGAATCTTGACCGAAAGACCCGCGCAATGGGGTGTAATCGGACAAGTAAGAGGTTTCCTCAATGAGGATCTGGGAAGAATTTGTTGCCAAATTGGCGTTTTTTTTTGGACAATAGAGGAGTTATACATAAAACATAAATAAATACAAATAGAAGGAGAATTAGATGGAGGAAGTGGCACTAAAGCCAAGGGATTAGGGGGATCATACAGCAGTATGTCCCAGATTAAATCATACATCTTCTCTAGATCGAGAGGAGGTGGTGGAATGAGGTCCCAAGGGGACAGAGTGATCATAACGGGCGGGGCCCGTGGAATATCTTCAATAATGACCCGCGACCAAGTCGGGGTCAGGAGCAATGTGCGAAACAAGGTATGGAGCATGAAAACATGAGAAGGATATGTCCCCCTCCAGAGCAGATATGTGGTGTAGCCAGCTTTATAGGGGTCATCTGGCTCCCCTTCATCGGTCTCTTCCGACAGCAATATCCGTTTGTCAAAGATAGCACCGGGACCTTCGATCTGCTCATCAATCTGTGGCGGCCACTTGGGCTCTGCAGGATCTAGAACAGTCTGTTTAGTGCAATGTAGAGGTCTCTTAGATCGAACCACCTGTACCATTCACATTCAGGATCATGAAATTTTCTCCTCTTTATAGGTCGCAGAGCCTCCAAGGACTGGTACGTGAGTAGTTCTGAGCAATGCCGAGCCAAGTCTCTCCTATATATATCCTGGTGGTCAAAACATGAAGTAATGACCACCGTGTTGTCATGGCTAATTATGGGCCCCTTTACAAAATGTGTATACAAGGTCCATGTTAGAGGATCCCGGCCTTCCTTGGGCGGTGTAGACATTGTTTCCCAGACTTTCTGACCATCTTCATTCTCTGCTTGCTGAACAATGTCTTGTTTTAGTTATCTTGGCCTATAGCCCAGGCCGCTTCCAGGTGCTCCTCGGTGGTCTTTGACAGGAGTAGTCCTGCCTTGCAACTGTGTGCCCAGACCTCTTCCAGGCTGATAACCGTTCTTCATCATAATTCTCCATCCTGGGGTACTCATGCACTTCCCCCTTTTTATGGCATTTAACAGGTAAGGAGAAATAGTGGCAGTTTTCAGAGGATCAGCCATTGGATGGTAAACCTGTAATACCGACAGAAAAGGTTGTCGGCCAGGTAAAGAAGCAGGTTTGATATTCAAAGTATGAGCAGCAGCAAGGATCGGCATGCTCGTAACCTTAATGATTCGTCCTTTGAAGGGGAATTTGAGGCATTGATGATTCGTGGAGGGAATCGCCTCGAGAGTTTTTATATAAGGACGACCCAAAATGGCATTCAAAGAATGGTCGATTTCCAGAATGTGAAACTCGACCTCAGCATGACTTACAGGGCCTATCTCTACTTTCAAATAAACCATTCCCAGAGAAGAACGGGTGGAGTTATCGTATGCTGTCACAGAGATGGGACTAGGCAGCCATTTTTCCTTGGGCACACCGCACAGTTTTAGGGTCTTCGGAGGTAAGACATTGATTGAAACCCCTGTGTCTACTAGGCATGCATCCACGGCCTTCTTGCAGATGTTGACCGTGATGCTCAGAGCCATGCTTCTGGCTGCTGGCGGTACTAGTTCTGATGTATGAAATGTAATGGAGGGCTGATCTCCCTGAGGAACTAACAGTGCCGTAATCTTTTCCACCAGCACGTCCTCGTTGACCATCACCTTTTGCAAATATTCCATCAGAGCTTCTTGGTGACTCTTCAATCTTTTGATCAGTTCAAGCACGGAGATCCGTGCCGATGTTTGATCCAGATGTTTCAACAAATCATATTGAGTGCCTGGTGCACTCTCTTCATTGTGTGCTTCCTCTGTCGGCTGTGATGGGCCGTCTCTAACTGTTGACTGAGGAAAGACTTTGTTGAAAATTCTTCCACTCCGGAGCGCATGTTCCTCAACCGTGGAAGATCCGGGTGACACTTTGAGTACCGCAGAGTTGGATGGTGCTGATGATGCGGGGTGTTGGTATGTAGGTGATGACGTGGGGTTAGGTGGTGGTGGCGTGGTGCGGATTAAAGGTCTAGATGGTTGGATGGTGGATGGGTACGTGATTGGGGTGGATGAAGTGGAAAATGGTACGCGTAGTAGTGGTCTGGATGGTAGGAGGGTGTCTGGGTAGGTGGTAGTGGTAGCGGGTGAAGTAGGAAATGGTACGCGTAGTAGTGGTCTGGATGGTAAGAATGGTGCGTAATTGGTTTGCGGTAGGTTATTTGGTGGAAGCGTAGGAGTGTGGGGCGTAATGGGCTTGAGGAAAGTAGGTGGTGGTAATGGGTTAGTGGGTGCGGTTGAGTGATACGCGGGTGTCGGTAGAGGGGTAATGATAATGGGCTGTGGTCTGGGTATGTGGATGGTACGGCGTGGTGGTTGTTCTGCGGTACTCGAAATATGACCCGTTGAATAAAGAGAGGAAGAGTCCTCTATTCTCCATTGTTGCTCACGGTCAGCCTCAGACTGGCTGTTTGTCAAAATAGGGGCAACTTGGTTTTGGTTTTGATGCTCCGGGAGCGGGTTCTGCACTATGCCCATGTTTGGTGGTGGTGCTGCTTGTGCTGGTGCTCTTGCTTGCTGCTGCTGCTGTTGCTGTGGTCTTCTTGCCTTCAGACCTGATATGTATTTTTTCATTTCTTACCAGTCTATGCCGCCCTGCTCGTTGAGATCATGAATGTAATCTCTAAATTGGAAGCAGGTATCAATAGTATGCCCAGGTTGCCTATGGAAATAGCAATACCTAGACGTGTCGGCATTCTGAGGCCAAACTGCCTTTTCTCTTGGCAGGACTAAGGCATTAGCTGCCATTAGGTCACTGAAAATGTTTGCCAAAGATTCTGGAAGGACTGGGTATTCTGCCCTCTTTGGGCTTGGAGGTCTTCTCTGCTGATTGTAGTCAGCAGGAGGAGGGACATTATGATATGCCGGCGGTGCGCGCGACTGATACTGCTGTTGTTGCTGGTACTACTGTTGTTGTGGCTGTTGGTACTGCAATTGCCGTTGCGGCGGCTACTGTGGCTGTTGCTGTTGCTGGTTCGGCTGCTGGGGCCGCTGATATTGGGGCTGCTGATACTGAGGGTTCGGCTGCTGCCTGTACCCCTGCTGGTTCGGCTGTGGTGGCCTCTGGTACTGCTGCTGACTCCTCACAAACTGGGGCGAATTGTTGTTCATGCTACTGACTTGCTCATGAGAGAGCGTGCCCTCAGTAGTTGGACCTGTACTGGGAGCATTTGGCACTGCAGGCTTCCGGGGTGGAGGCCTGCTAGGTCTGTGAGGATCAAAGACGCTAGAAAACGTAGCGTCCTTGAAGGCATTCTGACAGTACCGTGCTCTTTCATAGAGCTCTGCCATGCTGGTCAGATTGTTCAGGGAGAGGACTAGTTTGAACTGGGGCGTGGCATTGGAAATCAGCATCTTCACTTGCTCCGACTCGGACAAGTGATCTTTCACTTTCTCGGCCAAGCCCCGCCATCTGTCGGCAAAACTGACGAACTCCTCATCGGGTTTCATCTTCTCTACTATTAAATCGGTGATGGACAGGGAAGGAGCGACTCTGTCCTGGTATCGTTGAATGAATTTTCGAGAAACGATACCATAGTCCTCTACTTCGGAGAGTTCCAAAGAAAAGAACCACTCGAGGGCTGGTCCCTCTAAAGATCTCCTGAACAAAAAGGCCAACGACCTCTTGTCGTTTTGCCAGAAGGATGATTCGTACATGAACTCCTTCAAGTGGGTGAAGGGGTTACCAATACCGTTGTACTTCCGGTACACTGGCATCTCGGAGGGTGGCAGGTGAAAAACCAGCAGGCTTGGTAAATTGATCTCCAGTGCGGCTTTGACCCCCATCATCTTCTGGAGGTTGTTGAATTGTTCGTCCATGCGCTCCATCTTCGCCAGCAACGCTTGCGTTGTCAGATCAACCTGGGGAGGAGGAGGAGGTGGAGGTACTTGATAGGCCTGTTGCCTAGAGTACGTCGGACAAGGAGGGTAGTAGAGAGGAGGTCCGGCAGAGCTTCCGCCATGCTCGAGGGTATTTTGATAAGCAGGCGTCAGCGGTCTAGCCGGTTGCCTAGAAGATGAAAGTTGCGGCCCAGCTGGCCGAGAAGTGATATGGAGGCCTACTATGGCCTGATGAATGTAGGGAGGATGAAGAGGAGGTTGTTGAGGGATAGCAGGGGGAGCCGCAGGGTTCGGCTCGGCAGGCTGCATGGGTGCCTTCCCCTTCAGAATGGACTGGATCGCCTCGAACTGCTGAGGGTCCAGACGGGAGGCAAGAACTCCCAAAGCATTGATAAGATCCGAAGGATCAGAGGTCAAGGGATCATTTTGATTCATGTCTCCCTCGAGAATGGGATTAGGAATCGCGTACTCATGCGGGGGAGGATCAGGATATTGCTCATGGGGATGGAAAAGAGGGGTCCGGACATTCCCATCATGTCGAAACGGAACGGGGACAGAATTACGGGAGGCATCAGCATCTCTCCCGCTCTCATAATTGTAATCAGAATCGCGAGGGGCATTAGCATCTCTCTCGTAGTTGACAATGGCATCTGGAGCCATACTCAAGTCCCTACCCGATCGGAGCAGCATGATGTTAGATTCTTTTTCAAGGATTGGTAAACAAGTTGTACAGAGATTTAAACAAACAAGTGGATGTTTAGCGTGATTTTAAGATTCCTTGTTGAGTTATTTGGATTTAATTAAACCACAAATTCGCTCAAGGGATGGGATCCAAGTTTCAGCTCAATATCCACCGTTATATTCTATGGCTTTCTCTCACAACATTTATGGAATCTAATCGGGACTTCAACTGGTACAACCAGCCCGATGATCAAGGAGGAGTACCTTGATTTTGGGGACTTACGGAGGCCTTAACGCCAACTACTCTAATCTGATCGAGGGACCGACCCAATCAGAAAGAGTTGATGACGTCAAGTAGAGTGTTCCTAAGAAAAGGAGGGTGTTAGCCTCAATGCGTATGACCTGTAGCCTGGATGGCCTCTAATACTTAATACATAATGGGTAATTAGCACACAGATCACAAAAATCTGAGAACTGAAGAAGAAATAAGCAACTGCCTGAATCGCATCGAGAGTAGTCGACGCTATTCAAACAGAGCCTTAATTTTTCGCAGAAGCTCAGATTGCAGACAGCAGAGAAATGAGACTGAAAGGCGTCTGGGTTAACCGACGCAGTTTGAAACGCGTCGCTTTTCCTGGACGCTTTTCAAGTCGCAGAAGCAGTTTTCCAGGAGGAATTTCTGGATTAATTCCTCCTCAAACAGGATAAAAACAATAAATAATCAGCTAATGCAAGATTTTTTTAGTTTCAAATTTTAACAGGATGATTTTACTAACTAAACAACTAAGATATCACTCAATCACACAACATTTCATCACAAAAACAGCTTTTTAACTAATCAACGAGGAGGACAAGATCTTGCCGCAGGGGTGTGCACGTGGTGCACGTGGGAAATTAACTAAACTAAAAACACTCACCAATTGGTGAGGATGTGTCGAGAGACACAAGTGGTGCACCGTGGGTGCCCGATTGATAACAGCAAGAACAAAAGAACTAAAAAGATGGCGAGACCAAGTCCCACCGTGATCGCCAAAAAAGCTGTGAGTGCTTAAAATGAGTGTGTGATTATCATGAAAAATATATGTTGTTTAAGTGCAAAATAAAGCCTATTAAAGAGAAACTAAGTGAAGTGATCGCCAAAAACTTTTGACTTAAAAGTTTCAAAAGAAGAAGTTTGATCGCCTACCTGTTTGAACGTAGGAGATGTTGAGCTCTTGGTTCCCCCTCTTCAGCCGGCTGAAGAAAGAGAGCTCTTTCTTTTCTTTGTTCTTGCTTTGATTGCTGTTGAGTTTGAGGATCGTCCAGAGTTCTTGTTGTTTGTTTGATTTCCTCCCCTTTGATTCTCTTTTGCACCATGCAGAAAATAGAAAGAAATGAAGGAATGATGAGAATTCAGGCATAAATAGTATCCATTCTAAACAGAGTTTTAAACATGCAACTAGACAGAAAACTCACTTGTTATGATGGTCTTTAAAACCCCTTTAAATTGGTTTTGGAAATGATGCTAGTGTTGTATGTGTTGCATGGAGTGATGTGATGAAGAATGTAGAATTAATGAACTAAAAATGCAGAAATGAATTGAAAAACTTATGCCGGTTGGTGAAGAATGTAAAGTCTTGATCTTGATTGGATGAAGATTGGATGAAGACTGGACGCCGACTTCTGGAAACAGCAGCACTTCAGCGTGTGGACGTCGTTGCTTCGATCTTCAATTCGATATCGTTTCAATCACAAACTAATCATCAACTCTCACTCTTTTTTTTACTAACTCCGTCACCCATTCAAGAGGAGGGTATTTATAGACTTCTTCTGCGTCCGCGGATTTACATGGAGAAACTTAGGATTTATCCACCTTAACCAACAGATAAATACAGATTAATTCATCATTATCTGTAATTATCTAAAACGCGTCTACAACTGAAGACGCCTTTCAGATTGATTAAGATAAGGATAAATATCCGGGAAAACTTATCTTTATCTGTAATTAGATAAAACGCGTCGACATGTATAGACGCCTTTTATACTAATTAAGATAAGGATAAACATCCGGAAGAGAAGTAGAAATAACTTAGGAAACCTAAAACGCGTCGTGTCTTACAGACACCTTTTAATTAATTAATCAACTGATTGAAATTCAAATTTAAACGTTAAAATAAGAATAAAGTCTAAACGGCGTCCACACAGGTCGACGTCTTTTATACTTCTTCATATTTTAACTGAAATTCGAGTTAAAATCAATTTTATTGGTTAACTTAAATATGTCTGTTAAATCCGACACTTTTTAGATAATTAACTTAAAAAGATCAATAAAAATTAATCAATGATTAAATATCAAACCATTGTGAGGCATTATTATATGATATGAAATTTACTCAAAATGATGTCAAAATTAACGTGTCTACAGTGGTCTTGGTGCGAATCCAAGAGAAGGGTGTGAAGCCCTTAGGTGTGAAGCCCATCCTATTTTCCTCTCTCTCTCATTTTCTCTCTCCTAAGAATCCATCCCCCCTAGCCATCTAAGTCGCCACCTCATCATCCACAATAGATCCACATCAAGCCCAAATCACCACCTCACAACCACCTCAACCTTGACCCTTTGTTTCTCAAGGGAGCATTAGTGATCTCCCATCCTCCCACTCCACTAACACATCAACCAAAGGGAATTTAATCACTCTATAGCCTCCCACACAGTCTTTCCTTCTTCCTTAATGTGACTCCACAAACTCCCAACCCACTAGTGGAAAAAGAAACTCAAGAGTCACTTTAAACCTCTCATTACCTACTCCATCTAACCCATTTTTGTATGCCACCCTTCCCACTCTTGAAACATAACCCAAAACCCCTCTTCCATATCTATTCTTCCTCCCTAACTTCTCTTGCCATTGCCTAGTGCATTCCCCACTCTTTCCTTATAGTTGAAACAACGTTTAGGCCCCTATTGGTAAATCTGCGATTTCTACACCAACCAGCCATAGAGAGTCTACTTTAGGCATCTCCATCGCTATTCTAGGAAGCCGAAGTGAAGCTTCTTTGACACTCCTACCCCTGCAACAGCACTTCCAGTGATCTTCTTCGATATAGGTTGCTCAACGGCCACCCTAGCATCGCCTACGCGGAAAACATCGACATGTTGCTCCAGCTGCCTTGTCCCACACTGCTGCAATGCTACTACATCCAAGTTCATCTTCCTCTTCTTCCTCAAGGTGAGACAAATAGAACACTCCCTCTTTGCGACTGTTAGCCATTGTTGCGCCCGCGTTACGATGTTCTTAGTAACCTTACTGCAGTTTTTTCTTCCCAACCCCATGATCACCCTCCTGTGAGGGGAGTAATATCTTTGTTATTTCAATTCCCCTCCCCATCTGATTCCCTTCCCCGAGTTCACCCTACTTGCGAGGAGGCTTGAGGT
Organism: Zantedeschia hybrid cultivar; assembly: GCA_030544215.1. Lineage (NCBI taxonomy): Eukaryota > Viridiplantae > Streptophyta > Magnoliopsida > Alismatales > Araceae > Zantedeschia > Zantedeschia hybrid cultivar. The sequence continues at coordinate 53,917,467 of JARZZO010000009.1, forward strand.
TGGTTGTATTCCAGCATATCCAAGTCGTCACCAATACTGCGTATGGCATGTTTACGCGCATCCCCACTCACCCTCGTCTCTGATTGGGACTGTTTCTCAACTAGTATAGTGAGTGGTCTGTCTCTTCTTCCTTCTTAATTTCTTGTTCTTCTAGTACTCCTAGTAGTTCACGCCGACTAAGAGAGAGTACCAGATCCCTATATATTTATGTTATTTACTTATGTCTCTATCATGAGGAGAGTGAGTGTACCCCGTGCCAAGTGCACGTGATATGCCCGAGTTGATCACGGGCTTCCTAAACTGAGGGAGGGTCACCCTTTACTCCACACTATGCTCATATTAGTTTGGGTTGATTGCGGGCCGCAATCCTATTCTACCATGCCTAAATCTCCCCGAATATGGGTGATGTCGTGGGAGTACCACACTGTCTAATGGATCACTTTTTAAGTTGCTTGGTTGGATGGTTTTGCCTTGTTCCCTAAATAAAATGATGTCTACTCTACCTCTAGTAAAATCATGATAAATGAAGAAAACACTTAGTCTTTCATACCAGGCTCTAGGAACTTGTTTCAGACCACACAAGTGTCTTATGCAATTTAAAAATATGGTTTGATAGAGCATGATCTTCACAACTTGGAAGTAGTTCAACATAAACTACCTCCTTTATAAAATCATTTAAAAATGCACTTTTCATATCTATTTGAAATAATTTTGAATTGAATGCGAATGCATATGCAAGTGGAATCTGAAGTGCCTCAAGTCTGGCAACTAAGATATAGGTTTCATCATAGTCTATGTCTTCCTCCTGACTATAGCCTTGAGCAACCAGCCTGGCCTTGTTTCTAGTAATTACAGTAGATTAATCAATTTTGTTTCTAAACACTCATTTGGTGCCTATTACTAGATGATCTGATGGTCTAGGCACAAGAGACCAAACTTGGTTTCTTTGAAATTGGTTCAGTTCATCTTGTATGGCTAGAATCTAGGATTCATCTTCCAGTGCTTCATTGACTGTCTTTGACTCCAATTGAGAAACAAAAGTAGTATAGTCATAAGGAATGGTCTTACTCAGTTTGAACTCCCTGTTTTGGATCTCCAAGCCAACGTTGTCATTATCATTATTAAGAATATAGCATTTGCATCCGAATGCCTTTAGATGACCAATCTTTGGTTTCTATTTTTTGTACAACTCATATGGTGTTTTCTTCAGAATTTTCCTGATCATTACTCTATTGATGACGTAGCATGCTGTATTTACTGCTTCTGCCTAAAAATATCTTGATAGATTTATCTCTGATAGTATGATTCTGGCCATATCCAGCAGTATTCTGTTTTTTCTTTCTGATACCCTATTTTGCTGAGGTGTCCTTGGTGCTGAGAAATTGTGTTGGATTTCCTACTCATCACAAAATATTGTAAACTCAGCATTCTTAAATTCTCTCCTATGATGTGATATAATGGAGATGATGTTTAATTTCTTCTCCTTCTATACTACTCTGTAGAACTTCTAAAATGCCTCTAGGGTATCTAACTTGTTTTCCAAGAATATCACCCAGGTGAACCTAGAGTAGTCATCAATCATGACAAACCCATAGTTCTTTCCACTTAGGATGGTTGTCCTCATAGGTCCAAATAGATCTATGTGAAGCAACCCCATAGGCTTGGAAATTGTCACCATTCTCTTAGACTTAAATGAGGTCTTGGTCTACTTCCGTTTAGCACAAGCTACACAAATCCCTGAGATCTTGAGCTTTAACTTGGGCAACCCTTCAACCAGGTTATGTTTGATCAGTTTCTAAATTATCCTATGACTGGCATGTCCCAATCTTCTGTGCCAAAGGTCTGCTTCTTCAAATATACTAGCAACTAAGCAAACATCTTGATCTCTAAGCTCTCTCAAATACAAAACATATATGTTCATATCTATGTGAGCTTTACACACTGTCGCACTATCCTTGGTTATTGTGCATTGATCAGCCTCAAAGGTTACTTTGTGTCCTCTGTAATCAAATTGTGCTTCAGCCCTTCCATACATAGCACATTCTCGATGAGATTTGTTGAACTACTGCCCATTGTGCCACTGCCCATTATTTTGTCTTTGCCATTGTCTCTATATGTGACTGTGCCTCCTTCAGTTTGCATGGACTTGATTAAGGTCCAGTCACCTGTCATATGCTTGGAGAAGCCACTGTCCATGTACCATTTAGATGGTCCTAGGCTGCCTAGTAAAATTTACTTGAAAGTCTTATGCACCCAAATCTTTATAGGTCCTCTGAAGTTGGTAGCAAGTGCAGATCCCTTTGGTATCCAAATCTACTTCCTCCACTTGCAAGTCTTATAAGTGTGACCCAATCTACAACAATGTGAATAGCAATCTATGCAAGGGGCCTTTTTCTTTAAGCTTGTTAACGTTGAAACTTTTACAAATAGGAAGAGGATGATTTTCTGAGGACGTTATTTTTGTAGAGGTCTTAGGCTATACATAACCAAGTCCATCTTTTCTATTATCAGTCATAAGTCATTTCAGGCAAAGGTGCAAAGATATTTTACCCCTAGTTAACTTTTCAAGCGAAGATTTTAAATATTGGTTCTCTTATATTAACTCATTTTCATGACTTTTATCTTTATTAAAAATCATCTTTCCTTTCTTTATCGTTGAAAGTTCAACATGAAGTTCTTCAAATTTACTATTATGAGTTTTATTAACCTCACCATATGATTGGTTTTCAGATTTTAGTCTTTCATTAACTTGAGATAAATTGATGTTGTCAGATTTTATGGAAGCACTTATAATACTCAATTTTTTGAATTGTGGTCTATTTTAAGTATTTTGGGTTCCTTCGAAAGAATTTTAAATTTTTTATATAGCTCATCAAAGACCTCTTCTAAAGATAGCTCTTCATCAGATTCATAATAGATTCACAATTTAAGTCAGAAGTTACATGCTCATCATCTTGATAAGAGTTGGTTGCCATAAGAGCTAGGTTTACAGTCTTCTCTTTTACTTCTGAACTTGAGGAGGAGGATGAATCTTCTTCATTGTCCCAAGCTACTACCATGGCTTTTCTTTTGAAGAATTTTTTGCACTTCTTGGAGTAGTCCTTCTTCTTGTCATCTTTCTTCTTTAGTTGAGGACAGTCAGCCTTCAAGTGTCCTGATTGTTTGCACTCATAGCAAGTAGGTCTAACTTTTTGTCCTCGTTGTGTCCATTCTCAATGTATATGTTGTGGACCTTCCTTGAAGCTTTTTTTCTTGAGAATTTATTGTAATCTTTGGAAAAGCAAAGCTCCTTCATCACTGTCATCATTTTATTCTCTTGAGGTGGCTTCATCCGAGCTGGGAATACTTGTCTTAAGAGCTGTGGAGACTTTCTTCTTAGAGGTGCTCTCCCTTAGCCTTTCCATGTTTATCTCATGGGCTATAAGGGACCTAATGAGTTTCTCAAGGTTGAGACAATTGAGGTTATTTGCTTCCTTAATTACTATCACCTTTCGAGTCCATTCGCTTAGAAGAGACCTTAGGGTTTTCCTTACTAAATCTTCACTTTTATATTGTTTCTTGAGAGTCATAAGCTCATTTGTAATGTCTGTGAATCTACTGTACATCTGGGCGATGGTCTCATAAGGCGCCATCTTGAACTTCTCATACTGAGTTACTAGGATGTCTGTCCTAGTTTCCTTCACTTTGTCAGTTTCTTCATATGTGAGCTCCAGCTTCTTCCACATATTTTGAGCTGATTTACATGTTGAAATTTGGTTTAACTCTTTCTTTCCAACTAGACAGCATAACATATTTTTAGCCATGTTATTCAAAGAAATTAAATGCTTTTAATTATCTGTCCACCTTTCTCTGAGAAGAGTAGTGGATGTAGAAATTTTATCCAATGGGGTCACTTTGACATTAAGTCAATAGCTGGGGCAGTGGGGTCTTAGGTTGGCCTATATAGGGTGCTGGGTTGGGCCAGTGGGGTCTCAGACTGGGTCAGTGGGGTCTCGGGCTATATTGCATTGAACTGGGCCAGTGGGCTTGGCAAAATCCAGTGGGGCCCCAAGACCCCACTGGGTTAATGTTAGATCCACCACTATCTGGGAACAGTAATGATGTAGTCACCATTCTCAAACACACTCCAAAGATTTAGGTTAAGACCCTTAAGAAAGTACTCCACTCTGCACTTCCAGTAAGAGCAATCTTCACCATCGAACAATGGAGGGCAGTTGATGGACTAACCTTCATCATAACCATTAGACATAGCCATCTCTAAGATCGTTAGATCTATATAACGAGAGAAACCTGCTCTGATACCACTTGTTGTCCAGCTATGTATAACTAGGGGCGGGAGAGGGTGAATGGGTTTTTAAAAAATTAGTAAACTAAATTGCGGAATTAAATAGTTAATTGGACGAAAAAGGGAAGGAACATAGAGGTTTATACTGGTTCACTATTTAGCCCTGCATCCAGTCCCCAGACAACTTCTTGGAGTTCTACTACACAAGGTACAAATCCCATGTAGATTATATAACAACCACAATATATAGACCCCTTGCTAGTCTAATGGAACCTCCAGCAACTGTTGGTCCTCTCTTCAATACACTGAAGAGGAAACAACCACCTGTATGTCGCAGGCCTTCTCTTCCAGAAAATCAGGAAGAGAAAATAACACAAAAAATGTATGTGAATGCAGTAGTGCCTTAGAAAAGGAAAGTGTTCACAAATGAATACAAACAAGATGAAGAAATCAAACAGAAAAGAACAAAATATATAGTCCTTGATCTTCAAACTGTCCCCTAGAGCTTTGGAGTGCACAGGCTGATCCTAAGCTTTAGAAGACTTTATTCTCTTGGATGATCTCTTAAGTGTGAAAAGACTTTTAGATTACCTAGAATTCCCGTGTTCTTCTCTAATTAGTTCAGGTGTTCTCTTGTATATATCAATCTCTCAGTTCGAACTATAGATTATATAACTTGTCTTTAAAATCTGCTCGTTAGACTACAAAATGAGATCCGTTGGAGAGGCACTTTGTAACGACCCGCTACCCTATAATCGGGGATCCGATTACTAAATGGGTACCGAATCATTAATTTGGAACCAAACCAGGATCTAGTAAGTCTGGAAAATAAATAATAAACTAAGCAAAACATTCACATCGCATTGAATTGAAATGAAAGTGCAGAAATTAAAATTATTACAATGCGACTCGATACAGCAAATAATTACATACTCCAACTGAATAGAAATAATTAAACATACAGGCCAGAAATAAATAACAACTACATCGGGGCATACCCCGGAACAACCGCTGAAGACGCTCAACACACGGCCGCACACGCCGCTCTAGGGCTGCTGGGAGTCCTCACCTGAAAACCGCAGGGGTGAGTCTCAAGACAAGACTCAGTAGGGATCCTTCGATCCCCACTGCCCACGCACACACCCACAAGTGCAAAATACAGCTAACGGTAAAGTAACAAGCACAGTAGTAGGTACAATTCCTAATTCTCAACGTGAAATCACATGCAGTCGAAGTGTATTAAACATGCATATTTCTAAACTAACCGACAAGGGAACCCACAACTGCCGCCTCGATAGAACACGTCAACCACACAAACAACGGTGGGAAAAAAAACCTCGACCCGCTGAGACCAAACAGTAACCCCTCGGATAGCACTCTAGCTACTCCGACCCAACTGGCTCAGGTGGTTACTCCTTCCCTCAGCACGAGTGACTCTCCGAATGTACCACTCCGACACCGGTACTAGCTGACCTCGGGGTTCACCAGGTGACCCTCTCTCACTAGGCGTCACCCCTCCCACGCCCCCACCGGCGCTGTGCTCACGCCCCCACCGGCACAGGGTGATAAAGCGCTACAATGTCACTCTAGGTCCACAGTAACACAAAACACCAGAACCCGGCACAGTACGATCCGGTCACGTGAAAAGCCCGCGATCGCACGACACACAACGCAGTGCCATCCGGTCATGAAGAATCCATTTCTACCGAGTACACTAAAGCATGCACTAACCAACTATCTAGCAGTATGAACACATTTTACTAGCATGAATTAGTGAGATTCTATCTTGAATCGCGTCGCCCAAGGCCGACGCCATTCAAGCTCCATGTACTGGTTTATGTAAAACACTGTCTTCAGAATCAGGCCTAAAAGGCGTCGACACCAGTGGTCGCCTTTTGAAAGGCGTCGACATCCTCAGACGCCATTTAGCACAGAAATCTAGGAATTCCATAAAACATTACTCAGGGGATTTCTGCCTTAAAAGGCGTCATGGCTACCCGACGCTATTCAAATCGCGTCGCCCACCCATGACGTCTTTTAGTCCCAGAATCCCCGAACTGGCAGACTCTCAGAAAGGCGATTCCTGCCTAAAAGGCGTCGTGATGGCCCGACGCCCTTCAAAAAGGCGTCGTCCATACATGACGTCTTTCAACCCCAGGAACCAGTCTGCCATGAGCCCGAGGGCTCCCTTTTCAACCCAAACAGCCCCACAATCACCCAAAAACGGAGGAGAAAGAGGAGCAATTCAATCAACAGGAAAACATATTCATAAAAATTCCCCATATCATCAAAAAGAACTCCTAAACATGCTTGTTCTACCCCCCAAAACCGAAGATCCATAACATGCTTAAACGGGGGAAACATGGCTTAAACACGATGCTATGGGAACCGTCACCCTACCGGATACTTGAACTCCTCCAAGCTTCAAGCCGTCCACCCGTCTCGCCGCACGCCGCCGCCGGTACCGCCGTGGTCGTCCTTACTCCACCGTGATGTCGGCCGCCGTTCGGAGAGTGGAACGCCGCAGTGGAAGTGGAGGTAGTAGTGGTAGGAGCTAGGTAGAGGATGGAGTGGAGGGAGAGATGAAATGGTGGGAGGAAAAGAGGGAGGCGGAGGAATCGCCGCCGAGTTCGCCGGAAGGGAAGGAGAGAAAGAGAGAAGGAAGAAAAGTGAGGGAAGGAAGGAGGGCTCGCGGGGTTAACCAGAGACTGGCTAAAACGCGTCGACATCCACGGACGTCTATCAGGTGACGTGACAGCCGCTCTGACAAGACTATGAAACGCGTCGTCCTACGCAGACGCTGTTCAGGCCACATGTCAGGGCCGTACTCTGACAATCCCAGAGTCGCAGTCTGAAAGGCGTCGTCCCACGTAGACGCCGTTCAGACGACATGACAGGGCCGTACTCTCGCGGCCCAAAGCCAGCCCACGTGGCACCCACGTGGCAGAACCTGAAACGCGTTTGCATCGGTGGACGCCGTTCAAAACGCGTCTCGAGGTCCTGACGCGAATCGTCACAGGACCTCAGTCCCCACTAGGGCCAGAATTACAGGGTCTGACCCCGAAAACCGGGTCCGAAAGTCTCGATCTTTACATTCTCCCCCCCTTAAAAGAATTTCGCCCTCGAAATTGACTGCTAGAATTAACAATGTCAAAACAGGGATACAAGTTCATAAGGAGACTTACGAAAAGAGGTAAGGGAACTGCTCCCGCATCTCATCCTCTCGCTCCCAGGTTGCCTCACCTCCGGAGCGGTACTGCCAAATCACCTTGACCAACGGTACAATCTTGTTCCGCAGGACCTGTTCTCTGCGATCCTCAATACGAACAGGATACTCTGGAAAGGACAGGTCCTCAGCGACCTCTAACTCTGAAAAATCCAACACATGGTGTAAGTGCTTAGAATGACAGTGTGATTAACATGAAAAATCCTATGTTGTTTAGTGCAAAAATAACCTATTAAAACAGTAACTACGTGCAGTGATCGCCAGAAACTTTTAACTTAAAAGTTTCAAAAGAGAGTATGATCGCCTACCTGTTTGAATGCGGAAGATTATGAGCTCTTGGTTCCCCTCCTTCTTGTTCTTTGTTCTTGCTGTTGAATTTGGAGTTTGAAGTTGAGGATTTGAGGATCGTCCAGAGATTCTGGTGTTGAGTACTTGACTTCCTTGATTCTCTTGTTGTTGAGTGCAGCAAAAAGTATAAAAAGAGAAATAAAGAAATGATGAGAACTTAAGCAAAAACAGTATCTATTCTAATCATGACGTCAAACATGCAACTAAATATAGAACTTACTTTTTGGGATGGCTTTTGAAACCCCTTTATCAAATAGGTTTTTGAAAAGAAAAGAAATGATGTTGTGTGTGTTGCATAGAGTGATGATGAAGAATGAGATTAATGAAGATGTAAAATGAAAACGCAGAAATGAAACACTTATGCCGACTGGATGTAGCCTTGAATTGGATGAAGAATGAACGCCAACTTCTGGGAACAACAGCGCTTCGGCGTTTGGACGTCGTTGCTCCGATCTTCAACTTGCTATCGCTCAATTAACTCAAGATTACGCTTTTTTTTAACTCATCAAGATGTAAGGTATTTATAGACTTCTTTTGCGTCTGCGGATTAACATAGAAAAACTTCGGATTTATCTATCTTAACCGACAGATAAATACAGATTAATTCATCTTTATCTGTAATTATCTAAAACGCGTCCACATTGGCTGACGCCTTTCAGATTAATTAAGATAAGGATAAATATCCGGAAAAACTTATCTTTATCTTTATTAGCTAAAAAGCGTCTACATGTGTAGACGTCTTTTACACTAATTAAGATAAAGATAAACATCCGGAAGAGAAGTTAAAATAGCTTAGGAAACCTAAATCGCGTCAGCACTCACAGACGCCTTTTAGCTAATTAATCAATTGATTAAAATTCAAATTTCAACGTTAAAACAGGAATAAACTCTAAATCGCGTCCACACAGGTTGACGTCTTTTAGAATTCTGAATCGCGTCCACACAGGTTGACATCTTTTAGAATTCTGAATCGCGTCCACACAGGTTAACACCTTTTAGAATTCTGAATCGTGTCCACACAGGTTGACACCTTTTAGAATTCTGCATATTTTAACTGAAATTTGAGCTAAAATCAATTCAATTGATTAACTTAAACATGTCTGTTAAACCCGACACTAAAAAATATCAATAAAAATTAATCAATGATTAAATATCAAACCATTCTGAGGCATTATTATATGATATGAAATTTACTCAAAATGACGTCAAAATTAGCGTGTCTACAGCTGCCTCACCTTGGCATCGTCTTTGCAAGGGAGTGAAATAAAATGGAATGTACTGAAAAGGTGATGCCAAGGTGTGATGAGACACGCTCTTAACATCACATGATTGGAATTTTTTTCGAAATTATCAATGAAGATAGCTCAATAAAATCAAAGGAATCAATCCTGTCTGGATGAGGTAGACAAGGAAATAAAATAAGGTCGATGAACCTCCTCGGACTGGGAAGTACCCCAGGTCGTAGACACTGTAGGTTTCATCATGGGGAGCGTTTGCCAGCCAATGTGGACGTGCTGCAGCCATGGTGGATCTTAAAAGAAAACAAGAAATATTGGATAAAGAATTTATCTACGCACCGTTCTTGTAATTCAGTGCTAAGCCGAAGCTCGTTTATCCACGCACCGTTTCACAAAAGTGGAACCATCGTCCTCACTAATTAACAATCCAACGGCCTATCCGTGTGATTAAGAATTCTCTAGAATTATCACTGTTTTTGTTGTAGGGGAACTCAAATTCCAGTTTCATCAAAACCACAAGGTCCTTGATATTCTCTAATAAATATTTAACATATAGTAATGACAATGCAAAATAATTACATGAAAGAAGTACAAGGATAGAAATAACCGTCTTTTTAGCCACGATCAGGACTTCACAAATTCCACAGTGAGATCTTCTTGATATTTCCAGCTTCATTTCTTTGAATTTCTGAAACGCGTCGTGTCGAGCCGACGCCATTCACATGAACAAAAACACGTCGCTGTTCAACGACGCTTTTCAATAGCAGAAACATGTTCTGGCTGTCTTCAATCCGTATTCCAACTCTTTCATGCCTTGTGTCCTGTATATGACTTGAACAAACAGGTTAAGCATCTATTCAGGCTTAGCCCCGTGCCTGAACGAATGAATGGTCAATTAATTTTTCCTTCAATAAATGGTCAAGGGGCATAGCCTTTATTAATAAAGGTAATGAGAATAATCAAACTTAAGCAAAATGCAACATGCAAGCAAACAGATGCTTACTGAAAATAAAAGGAATGAAACATACTAAATGCAACAAGCAAATGCTAATTGAAATATTTTTGTTGTTTTGAAATATTCATTTTTGTTTGGGTTTTGAAATATATGCTGTTTTTTAATTTTGACATATGTATATTTTTTTTTTGATTTTAGACATGTATTTTTTTTGGATTTTTGACATATGTATTTTTTTGAATTTTTGACATATGTATTTTTTTTTGAATTTTTGACATATGTATTTTTTTTGGATTTTTGACTAAAAGATCAGCATGGTACTTAGATCAAAAAAATCATATTCATTTATCAACTTAATTCTCAAATTGTTCTTTAACAACTTAACTTAAAACCATCGTGTTTGAATTTGTGTTTCCATTCGTGATCCCATTTGATGATTTGACCCTTAGTCAATCTAAGCCATTCCTTAAGTTTGGAGTACATCTCTTTAGAAGGAAAGGAAGAATAAGTTTAGAAAGCCCATGAGAAGGTTCCGGAGACTTAAAAAGATGTTCCTTTCCTACCCTGATATCCGTTGGGGTTCGGTCATTTTCTTCCGGAGTATTTATCGACCTTGCGTTCCCTTTCATTTCATTTCATGGCCTTGAAGTAACGTTTGTAATGTAATGGCCTTTTGATTTGACATTTGGATTTTACCTTTTGCTTTTGTTTTTCTATTTTTTTTCTCTTTTTCGGGACGGATCTCCCCATTTTTTTTTTATGACGGCCTCCTACTAAGATGGCAGGTATTCTTGGTAGTCTATTCCAAGCCTCGTTCCGACATCATGGGCCGAGTGTAAAACATAATTTTTGCTTTAAAACGAATGATTTGTACTTTACACTTTTGGTCAAGCTTTTGATATTCTTTAGGACTTGGCATCTCTTGTTACTCACGAATCAAACGTGTCAGTGTGTGTAGTAATGTATTTGAAGTTAAGTTATCCAGACTAACAAAGAAATTTGAGTTTATAAACTTTCTGATTCCACTGGTCTTTGTATCATGCTGATCAACTCTTTAACCTAAGGGTAGTATTTCTTAAGATGTAAACCATTCCAGGGATGATTTCGCTCTTCTCCTTCTGCATTAACAAGACGGTAAGCATTACCAGGAAAAGCGTGCGATACAACATAAGGTCCTTCCCAGTTGGGTTGGAGCTTAGAACGCGGACCACCAGGTTTTACAAAAATTCTTTTAACAACCATTTCACCGACCTTGAACTTACGTTCAATGACTTTCTTTTGATAAAAACATGCTAGTCTATTTTGATAAACTTTTGCATGATTAGCGGCTGACCATCTTTTCTCGTCTAAGAGTTCCAATTGAGCAAGGAGTGCTGAACGATGTTCATCAATGGAGAATTCCTTATTCAATTGTACTCTTAATGACGGTATAAGGATCTCGTATGGAACTACCGCCTCCATTCCAAATGTTAAGGAATAAGGAGTTTGCCCAGTAGGCGTGCGGATTGAAGTTCGGTAGGCCCATACAGCCTTAACCAATTTTTCTGGCCAGTCTGCGAATTTGTTAGATTTGCACGTCTTTTTGATGATTTTTATCAAAGTCTTATTTGTTGCCTCTGCTTGGCTATTGCCTTGCGGATAATAAAGAGACGAATGATGCAATGCAATTCTATACTTGTTGCAGAGATCCTTCAATTCCTGTGACACGAACTGCGGTCCGTTGTCGGTGACGATGATTCTTGGAATTCCAAATCGGGTGATGATGTTCTTCATGATGAATTTGCAGACGGTTGATGCTTTGATATCCACGTACGCTTCAGCTTCTGCCCACTTGGTGAAGTATTCCGTTGCCGTGAGAATGAAAGATTTTTGCTTGATGCCGGAATCTGGATTACCAAGGGGTCCAATGATGTCGAAAGCCCATATGGAGAAAGGCCATGGGGAAGAAACAGGATGGAGTGAGGATGCAGGAGAATGAATTTTGTCGGCGTGAAGTTGACACTTAGCACACCTACGAACATATCCTACACAGTCTTCTTCCATGGTTGGCTAATAAAATCCTTGTCTAAGGATCTTCTTTGCTAGCATCTGTCCATTGACATGGCCACCACAAACTCCACTATGAGCTCCTTCCATAACCTTCCAAAGTTCATCTTCGTCTAGACATCTCAAAAGAACTCCATCAAAACCTCTCTTGTATAGTGCTCCTCCAACTAGGGTATATCGTTGAGCAACTCTCCTGATAGCTCTCTTCTCCTCAGTTGTAGCTTCCTCAGGATACGATTGATCTTCACAATATTTTGCAATCTCATAATACCATGGCTTCTGTTCATCATCCATCTCTTCTAACAGCTCTATTAACATGATTTCTCTTTTTTCAATGATATCTCTATCTCTGACTTTCTTCAGCAGCTTCTCCTTAGTTCTAAGAACTGAAGGGTCTTTCACGGCGGGTGAAAGACGCCTATGAACTATGATTGATTCGGATTGCTTGCTGATTGGAAAATCAAGAGAAGATGCAAGTGAAGCTAGAACGTCAGCTAAGATGTTCTGATTCCTAGGGACATGGACAAAGATCAATTTCGTGAAAAGCTTTGAGTAAGCAGAAGTAAGTTCTTGATAAGGCTTGAGCTTGGGATCGAGAGTTCGATACTTGGTCAGCACTTGGCGAAGAATTAGTTGGCTATCACCGACAATCCTGAGTTTAGTGGCACCATGAAAATGAGCAGCCTCGAGGCCAGCAAGGAGTGCCTCGTATTCAGCTATATTGTTGGTAACTGGAAAGTCAAGCTGAAAGGCTTGCGGAATGGTGACACCTTCAGGTGATAACAGAACGATACCGATCCCTTTTCCATAAGAATTCAGAGCTCCGTCAAAATGCAGAGTCCACATATCATCTCTGATTTGATTTACGGACATCAGTTCCTCATCCGGAAACTCTGATCGCACTGGATCAAAATGAGGAAGGGGATGATGAGCAAGATGTTCCGCTATGGCATAGCCTTTGATCGCTTTCTGCTGAATATAAGTGATATCGAATTGAGATAGAAAGCTTTGCCATCGTGCTAACCTATCAGTAAGAATAGATTTCTCCAGAAGGAATTTGATCGGATTCATCCTAGCGATGAGATGGACTTCATGGGCCAGAAAATAATGCTTCAATTTCTGAACAACCCAAACCAATGCTGCACATGTTTTCTCCATCGCCGTGTATCTCTGTTCAGCGGGGTTGAGAAGTTTAGAGAGATAGTAGGCTGCCCTTTCCTTTCCTTCTTCATCCTCTTGTGCTAGGACAGCCCCCACTGCATCATCCAGGACTGAAATGTAAAGTATCAATGGTTTGCCTGGAGATGGTGGTCTCAAAACAGGAGGACTTGCTAAATAGTTCTTTAATCCATCGAATGCCTCCTGACACTTATCGTCCCAATCAAATTTGACTCCCGGCTTGGTAAGCTCGTAAAACGGCTTACACCTTTGTGAGTGCTGGGATACAAAACGGCGAATAAATTGCAACCTCCCGATTAATCCTCTCAACTCTTTCAAGTTTTTGGGAGGTGGCATTTCTCTGATAGCCTTCGCCTTGTTGTGATCGATCTTAATTCCCCGTTTGCTGACAATAAATCCAAGCAATTTTCCTGAAGATACCCCGAATACACATTTCTTGGAGTTCATCTTTAACTGATATTCTCTCGATCTCTCTAATACCTTTGCCAAAACCTTGGCATGCTCAGCCTTTGTCTTAGATTTAACTAATAAGTCATCCACATACACTTCCAAATCTATGTGCATCATGTCATGGAATATTGCCATCATAGCCCTCTGATAAGTAGCTCCAGCATTCTTTAATCCAAATGGCATGACAACATAGCAGTATGTTCCCCAAGGTGTAGTGAATTACGTTTTCTCTTGATCTTCTTCTGCCAGCTTAATCTGATTATATCCTGAAAATCTGTCCATAAACGATAAAGTTTCATAGCCAGCAGTATTATCAATGAGTACATCAATATGAGGTAATGGAAAATCATCTTTAGGACACGTCCGGTTCAAATCGCGGAAGTCAATGCAAATTATGACCTTCCCGTCCTTCTTCATAACCGGGACTATGTTGGCCACCCATTGTGGATAAAGGACAACTCTAATAAATTTGGCTTTATGCAGTTTGTCAACCTCTTCCTTCATCTTTAGAGCCATTTGTGGGTGGAATCGCCTTAATTTCTGTTTGACAGGGCTAGCTCCATCCTTTAACGTCAATCTGTGTTCAACTAAAGATGAGTCTAACCCTGGCATATCTTCATAACTCTAGGCGAAAGTGTCCTTATAGTCCTTAAGCACTTGCACAATTGCCTTCTCATCCTCTATAGAAAGATTTTTGCTGACGAGGACAACCTTAGGTTCGTCTTCAGTCCCTAAATTGATTTCTTTGGTGGGTTCTTCTACGGCAGCTGAGGGTTCATCGAATCTCTTCACTCCACTGGCATATGCCTCAGCCGCGTCCTCGTCATCTTCCTCATTTTCATTAATGGGGTCTTTTTCATGTATCAACTCATATACCCCGTACCCATCAATGACTGACTCATCGTCTGTACAATCTTCTGGCATCTGAATTGGATTTTCTAAAAACTGAGGGATCAAAGTGCAAGAAAAGCATCTATCAGCTAAGTCCTGGAAGTATCTATCTGGAATTTGCCTACCCTTAGGCTTCCTAGACTTCCTAACCTGATTAACCTGACTAAAACTGGACTGCCTAACTTCACTAAACTCACCTAATGAAGATGAAGCAGGATGAAAATCCTGAGATACAAGTGTAAATACAGGGGAATCCTCCCGTGGGGAGGGACAGAGTAGATCTAGGAGAGAATCTTGACCGAAGGACCCGCGCAATGGGGTGTGATCGGACAAGTAAAATGTTTCCTCGATGAGGATCTGGGAAGAATTTGTTGCCAAATTTGCGTTTTTTTTTGGACAATGAAAGAATTAAACATAAAGCAAGAATGGATACAAATAGAAGGGGAATCGGATGGAGGAAGTGGCACCAAGGCCAGAGGATTAGGGGGATCATATAGTAATATGTCCCAGATCAGATCATACATCCTCTCTAAATCGAGAGGAGATGATGGAATAAGGTCCCGAGGGGACAGAGTGATCATAATGGGCGGAGCCCGTGGAATATCTTTAGTTATGACCCACGACCAAGTCGGGGTCAGGAGCAGTGTACGGAATAAAGTATGGAGCATGAAGACATGTGAAGGATATGTCCCCCTCCAGAGCAGATCTGTAGTATAACCAGCTTCATAGGGGTCATCTGGCTCCCCTTCATCGGTTTCTTCCGACAGCAGTATCCGCTTATCAAAGATGGCACCAGGACCTTCAATCAGTTCATCAATCTGCGGCGGCCATTTGGGTTCTGCAGGATCCAGGAACAACCTGTTCAGTGCTATGTAAAGGTCCCTCAGATCGAACCATCTGTACCATTCGCATTCGGGATCATGGAATTTTCTCCTCTTCATAGGCCGCAGAGCCTCCAAGGACTGGTACGTAAGTAGTTCTGAGTAATGCCTGGCCAAGTCCCTCCCATATATGTCATGGAAGTCAAAACACGAAGTAATAACCACCGTGTTGTCGTGACTAAGTATAGGCCCCTTCACAAAGTATGTATACAGGGTCCATGTTAGGAGATCTCGGCCTTCTTTGGGTGGTGTAGACATTGTCTCCAAGATTTCTTGACCATTTTCTTGCTGAACCCTGTCTTGCTTCAGTCTCCTCGGCCTATAGCCCAGACCGCTTCCAAGTGCTGCTTGATGACTTTTAACAGGAGTGGTCCTGCCCTGCAACTGTGTGCCCAGACCTCTTCCAGGCTGATAGCCGTTCTTCATCATAATTCTCCATCCTGGGGTACTCATGCACTTCCCCCTTTTAATGGCGTTCAATGGATATAGAGAAATAGTGGCGGCTTTCAAAGGATCAGCCACTGGATGGTAGACCTGTAATACCGACAGAAAAGGTTGTCGGCCAGGTAAAGCAGCAGATTTAATATTCAAGGTATGAGTAGCAGCAAGGATCGGCATGCTCGTCACTTTGATAATTCGTCCTTTGAAAGGGAATTTGAGGCATTGGTGATTCGTAGAAGGAATCGCCTCAAGAGCTTTAATATAAGGACGTCCCAGAATGGCATTTATAGAAGGGTCAATTTCTAAAATATGAAATTCAACCTCTGCATGACTTACAGGGCCTAGCTCCACCTTCAAATAAACCATTCCCAGAGGGGAACGGGTAGAGTTGTCATATGTTGTAACAGAGATGGGGCTAGGCAGCCATTTCTCCTTGGGCACACCGCACAGCTCTAGGGTCTTCAGAGGTAAAACATTGATCGAAGCCCCTGTATCAACCAGGCATGCATCCACGGCCTTCTTGCAGATATTGACCGTGATGCTCAGAGCCATGCTTCTGGCTGCTGGCGGTGCTAGTTCCGATGTGTGAAATGTAATGGAGGGCTGATCCCCCTGAGGAACTAGTAGTGCTGCAATTTTTTCTACTGGCACGTCCTTATTGACCATCACCTTCTGTAGATATTCCATGAGGGCTACTTGGTGAATCTTGGACCTTTTGATCAGTTCAAGTACAGTGATCCGTGCCGGTGTCCGATCCAGATGTTTCAACAAATCGTATTGAGTGCCTGGTGCACTCTCTTCATTATGGGCTTCCTCAGTCGGCTGTGATGGGCCGTCTCTAACTGTGGACTGAGGAAAGACTTTGTTGAAAATCCTTCCACTCCGGAGCGCATGTTCTTCAACCGTGGAGGATCCGGGTGACACCTTAAGTACCGCAGGGTTGGATGGTGCGGATGATGTAGAGGGCTGGTATGTAGGCGTAGGGTTAGGTGCTGATGGCGCGGTGCGGATTAAAGGCCTAGATGGTTGGATGGTGGATGGGTAAGTGGTTGGTGAAGTGGGGAATGGCACGCGTAATAGCGGTCTGGATGGTAAGGGGGGATCTGGATAGGTGGTAGTGGTAGCAGGTGAAGTAGGAAATGGTACGCGTAATAGCGGCCTGGATGGTAGGAGGTGCGCGTGATTGGTTTGCGGGGGATTATATGGTAGCGGTGTAGTGGTGCGGGGCATAATGGGCTTAAGGAAGGCGGGTGGTGGTAATGGGTTATTGGGTGTGGGTGAGTGATATGTGGGTGTCGGTAGAGGGGTGATGGTAACGGGTTGTGGCCTAGGTATGTGGATGGTGCGACGTGGTGGTCGTTCTACGGTACTCTGAACGTGACCCGTTAAATAAAGAGAGGAAGAGTCCTCTATTCTCCATTGTTGCCCACGACCAGCCTCAGACTGGCTGTTCGTCAGAATGGGAGCAACTTGGTTCTGGTTCTGATGCTCCGGGAGTGGATTCTGCACTATGCCCATATTGGGTGGTGGTGCTGCTTGTACTGGTGGTCTTTGCTGCTGCTGCTGCTGCTGTGGTCTTCTCGCCTTCAGGGCTGATATATACTTTTTCATCTCTTCCCAGTCTATGCCGCCCTGCTCGTTGAGATCATGAATATAATCTCTGAACTGGAAGCAGGTGTCGATGGTATGCCCAGGTTGCCTATGGAAGTAGCAATACCTGGACGTGTCGGCATTTTGAGGCCAGACGGCCTTTTCCCTTGGCAAAACTAAGGCATTAGCTGCCATTAAAGCACTGAAGATATCTGTCAAGGATTCTGGGAGGGCCGGGTATTCTGCCCTTTTAGGGCCTGGAGGTCTCCTCTGCTGGTTGTAGTCACCAGGAGGAGGGACATTATGGTATGCCGGCGGTGCGCGTGGCTGATACTGTTGTTGCTAATATTGCTGCTGTTGGGGTTGCTGGTACTGTTGTTGCCGTTGCGGCAGTTGCTGTAGCTGTTGCTGGTTCTGATTCGGCTGCTGGGGCCGTTGATACTGTTGCTGATAATGGGGGTTCCGCTGCTGCCTGTACCCCTGCTGGCTTGGCTGTGGTGGCCTCTGGTACTGCTGCTGGTTCCTCACGAACTGGGGCGAGTTATTATTCATGCTACTGACTTGCTCGTGAGAGAGCGTGCCCTCAGTAGTCGGACCTGTGCTGGGAGAGTTTGGCACTGCAGGCTTCCGAGGTGGAGGCCTGCTAGGTCTGTGAGGATCAAAGACGCTAGATAACGTAGTGTCCTTGAAGGCATTCTGGCAGTACCGTGCTCTTTCATAGAGCTCTGCCATAGTGGTCAGATTGTTCAGAGAAAGGACGAGCTTGAACTGGGGCGTGGCGTTGGAAATTAACATCTTCACTTGCTCGGACTCGGACAAGTGATCCTTCACCTTTTCGACCAGGCCCCGCCACCTGTCGGCAAAACTGACAAACTCTTCATCAGGTTTCATCTTTTCTGCAATGAGGTCAGTGATGGACAAGGAGGGTGCAACTCTGTCCTGGTATCGTTGAATAAATTTTCGTGAAACGATACCGTAATCCTCTACTTCTGAGGGTTCTAGAGAAAAGAACCACTCGAGGGCTGGTCCCTCTAAGTATCTCCTGAACAAAAAGGCCAACGACCTCTTGTCGTTCTGCCAGAAAGAGGATTCATACATAAACTCCTTCAGATGTGTGAAGGGGTTACCAGTACCGTTGTACTTCCGGTACACTGGCATTTCAGAGGGTGGCAGATGGAATACTGGCAGGCTCGGTAGGTTGATTTCCGGTGCAGCTTTGACCCCCATCATCTTCTGGAGGTTGTTAAATTGCTCATCCATGCGCTCCATTTTGGCCAGCAACGCCTGTGTGGTCAGATCTGCCTGGGGAGGAGGAGGAGGTGGAGGTACTTGATAGGCCTGCTGCCTAGAGTACGTTGGACATGGAGGACAATAAAGAGGCGGTCCGGCAGAGCTTCCGCCATGCCCGAAGGCATTTTGATAAGCGGGCAGTCTAGTCGGTTGCCTAGCAGACGAAATTTGTGGCCCAGTGGGCTGTGAAGTAACATGGAGGCCTTCCATGGCCTGATGGATGTAAGGAGGAGGAAGAGGAGGTTGTTAAGGTACAGCAGGGGGAGCCACAGGGTTCGGCTCAGCAGGCTGCATGGGTGCCTTCCCCTTCAAAATGGACTGGATCGCCTCGAACTGCTGAGGGTCCAGACGGGAGGCAAGAACTCCCAAAGCATTAACGAGATCCGAAGGATCAGAGGATGGGGGATCATTCTGATTTATGTCCCCTTCAAGATTGGGATTCGCATATTCATGCGGGGGAAGATCAGGATATTGATCGTGATGATGAAAGAGAGGTATCCGTACATTCCCATCTTGTCGATATGGAATGGAGGTAGAATTTCGGGAGGCATCAGCATCTCTCCCGTCATAGTTGTAATCGGAATCACGAGGGGCATTAGCATCTCCCTCGTAGTTGATGATGGCGTCTTGAGCCATACTCAAGTCCCTACCTGATCGTAGCAGCATGATGTTAGATTCTGTTTTCAAAGATTTGACAAACAAGTTGCACAGAGATTAATCAAACAAGTGGATGCTTAACGTGATTTTAAGATTCTTTGTTGAGTTATTTGGATTCAATTAAACCATAAATTCGCTCAGGGAAAGGATCCTAGTTTCAGTTCAATTTCCACCGTTATTCTCTAGGACTTTCTCTCACAACGCTTTTGGAATCTAGCCGGGACTTCAATTGGTACAACCAGCCCGATGATCAAGGAGGAATACCTTGATTTTGGGGACTTATGGAGGTCTCGACGTCAACTTCTCTAGTCTGATCAAGGGACCAACCCAATCAGAGAGAGTTGCTGACGTCAAGTAATGTGTTCCTAAGAAAAGGAGGGTATTCGCCTCAATGCGTATGTCCTACGGCCTAGAAGGCCTCTAATGATTAATAATAATGGGTAGTAGCACACCAGCCACAAAAATCTGAGAACTGAAAAATAACTAAGAAACTGTCTGAATCGCGTCGATGTTGGTAGACGCTATTCAAAACAGAGACTTAATTTTCCCGCAGAGACTCAGAGCAGACAGCAGAGAAAAGATGACTAAAAGGCGTCTGGGTGTAGTGACGCGTTTTGAAACGCGTCGCTGTTCCTGGACGTCTTTCAAGTCGCAGAAACAGATTTCCAGGAGGAATTTCTGGGTCGATTCCTCCTCAAACAGATTAAAAGTAGCAAATAATCAGTTCATGCAGAGTTTTTTTTTTTTAGTTGCAGATTTTAACCGGATGATTTACTAACTAAACAACTAGAAAATCAATCAATCACACATCATTTTTATCACAAAAACAGCTTTTTTTTATCAAATCAATGGGGAGAGCAAAATCTTGCCACAGGGGTGTGCACGTGGTGCACGAGGGAAATTAACTAAACTAAAACACTCACCAATTGGTGAGGACGTGTCGAGAGACACAAATGGTGCACCGTGGGTGCCCGGTTGATGATAGCAAGAACAAAAACTTAAAAGATGGCGAGACCAAGTCCCACCGTGATCGCCAAAAAAGCTGTAGGTGCTTAGAATGACAATGTGATTAACATTAAAAATCCTATGTTGTTTAGTGCAAAATAACCTATTAAAACAGTAACTACGTGCAGTGATCGCCAGAAACTTTTAACTTAAAAGTTTCAAAAGAGAGTATGATCGCCTACCTGTTTGAATACGGAAGATTCTGAGCTCTTGGTTCCCCTCCTTCTTGTTCTTTGTTCTTGCTGTTGAATTTGGAGTTTGAAGTTGAGGATTTGAGGATCGTCCAAAGATTCTGGTGTTGAGTACTTGACTTCCTTGATTCTCTTGTTGTTGAGTGCAGCAGAAAGTATAGAAAGAGAAATAAAGAAATGATGAGAACTTAAGCAAAAACAGTATCTATTCTAATCATGATGTCAAACATGCAACTAAAAATAGAACTTACTTTTTGGGATGGCTTTTAAAACCCCTTTATCAAATAGGTTTTTGAAAAGAAAAGAAATGATGTTGTGTGTGTTGCATAGAGTGATGATGAAGAATGAGATTAATGAAGATGTAAAATGAAAACGCAGAAATGAAACACTTATGCCGACTGGATAAAGCCTTGAATTGGATGAAGAATGAACGCTAACTTCTGGGAACAGCAGCGCTTCGGCATTTGGACATCGTTGCTCCGATCTTCAACTTGCTATCGCTCAATTAACTCAAGATTACACTTTTTTTAAACTCTTCAAGATGTAAGGTATTTTTAGACTTCTTCTGCGTCTGCGGATTAACATAGAAAAACTTCGGATTTATCTATCTTAACCGACAGATAAATACAGATTAATTCATCTTTATCTGTAATTATCTAAAACGCGTCCACATTGGCTGACGCCTTTCAGATTAATTAAGATAAGCATAAATATCCGGGAAAACTTATCTTTATCTTTATTAGCTAAAAAGCGTCTACATGTGTAGACGTCTTTTACACTAATTAGGATAAGGATAAACATCCGGAAGAGAAGTTAAAATAGCTTAGGAAACCTAAATCGCGTCAGCACTCACAGACGCCTTTTAGCTAATTAATCAATTGATTAAAATTTAAATTTCAACGTTAAAACAGGAATAAACTCTAAATAGCGTCCACACAGGTTGACGTCTTTTAGAATTCTGAATCGCGTCCACACAGGTTGACATCTTTTAGAATTCTGAATCGCGTCCACACAGGTTAACACCTTTTAGAATTCTGAATCGTGTCCACACAAGTTGACACCTTTTAGAATTCTGCATATTTTAACTGAAATTTGAGCTAAAATTAATTCAATTGATTAACTTAAACATGTCTGTTAAACCCGACACTAAAAAATATCAATAAAAATTAATCAATGATTAAATATCAAACCATTCTGAGGCATTATTACATGATATGAAATTTACTCAAAATGACGTCAAAATTAGCGTGTCTACACATGGGACGGATCCTGAACATACTTTCTCAGCAAGGAAACATGGAACACATCGTGCACTCCTGCAAGACTGGGCGGCAAGGCCAGCTGATACGCGGTTTCCCCAATTCGAGCAAGAATGGGAAAAGGCCCAATATATCACTGACTTAGCTTGCCTCGCTTCCCAAATCTCATCACACCCTTGGAGGGTGAGACTCGGAGGAACACGTGGTCCCCAACTTCAAACTCAAGTGGTCTCCGTCGGACGTCTGCATAACTTTTCTGCCTACTCTGAGCTGCAGTCAACCTCTGCCGAACTGTCCTGGCAATCTCAGCACACTGCTGCACTAACTCTGGTCCTGCTATCTGCCTATCACCGATCTCGGACCAACACACCGGGGATCGACACGGTCGCCCATACAAGGCCTCGTAAGGCGCCATGCCGATACTGGAATGGTAACTGTTGTTGTAGGCAAATTCTACTGTGGACAAATGTTGCTCCCAAGAAGCTCCCCAGTCTAGGCAACATGCCCTGAGCATATCCTCCAAGGTCTGAATGGTCCTCTCCGACTGCCCGTCAGTCTCGGGATGGTAGGCCGAGCTGAAAGCCAACTGAGTGCCCAACGCCTTCTGAAAGCTCTTCCAGAACGTGGAAGTAAACCTCGGATCTCGATCTGATACAATGGACAAAGGTACCCCGTGCAGAGAGATGATCCGGTCTACAAACAACTTTGCCAGCTTGTCGAGTGACCAGTCCTTCCTAATGGCTAGGAAGTGTGCCGACTTGGTCAGCCGATCAACGATGACCCAGATAGCGTCTCTCCTGCTAGGGGATGTAGGCAATCCCATCACAAAGTCCATAGTCACATGCTCCCATTTCCACTCTGGAATCGGCAAGGGCTGCAGCAACCCTCCAGGTCTCTGATGCTCGGCTTTAACCTGCTGACAAGTCATACATCTAGCCACATATTCAGCCACATCTTTCTTCATACCGGGCCACCAGAAGTGCCTCCTCAAACAATGATACATCTTTGTTGTCCCAGGATGCACTGTATATCTCGAACGGTGCGCCTCATCAAGAACACATCTGCGCACGTCCTCCTCAGTCGGGACATAAAGTCTGCCTCTGAACCTGACAGTACCGTCATCCCATAATTCCACCTCTGACCTCTAGAGAATCTGTGGTAACTCAGCATCTGCCCTCTGAGCCTCAATCACAGCATGATACACAGCTGGTCTCACAGTCAAACTGACCAGCACGGCTCTGTCATCTTCACGTGGAACCCTAAAGGAAGATTCCACCACCTGCTCGAACAATTTCCATTCTCGAATCATAAGGTATGACATGACCGTCTTCCGACTCAAAGCGTCTGCCACCCCATTCGCCTTGCCCGGATGATAAGAAAGGTCAAAGTCATAATCCTTAATGAACTCCATCCACCTCCGCTGCCTCAAATTCAGGTCTCTCTGAGTGAACACATATTTCAGGCTCTTGTGATCAGTAAAAACCTGAAATTTCTCTCCATATAAGTAATGCCTCCAGATCTTAAGTGCAAACACCACAGCTGCAAGTTCCAAATCATGGGTAGGATAGTTCTCCTCATGCTTCTTCAGCTGCCGAGAAGCATAAGCAACTACCCTGCCATGCTGCATTAGGACTGCGCCCAAACCTCGACGGGACGCATCTGAGTAAACCACGAATCCACCTGTCCCAGATGGAAGCACCAACACTGGGGCTGACGTGAGGCGGGTTTTTAGCTCAATGAAACTCTGCTCACATTCCTCGGTCCACACAAAACGAACTCCCTTTCGAGTCAACCTCGACAAGGGGGCCGCTATAGAAGAAAACCCCTGAACAAACCACCTGTAATAACCGGCAAGCACCAGAAAGCTCCTGATCTCAGTCACTGAAGTCGGCCTGCTCCAATCCATCACCGCCTCAATCTTGGCTGGATCCACCGCGATACCTTCGCCAGAAATAACATGCCCAAGGAAGTGCACCTCGTCTAGCCAAAATTCACACTTGCTAAATTTGACGTAAAGTTGGTGCTCCCTCAGGACCTGCAATACTGCCCGAAGATGAGCGGCGTGCTCTTCCTCAGAAGAAGAATAGATCATAATATCATCAACAAATACAACCACAAACTGATCCAGGTAGGTCCTGAAGACTCTATTCATCATATCCATAAAGGCTGCCGGAGCATTGGTCAAGCCGAAGGGCATAACCAAAAACTCATAATGTCCATACCGAGTCCTGAAAGCCGTATTACTAACATCCACATCCCGGATCCTCATCTGATAATATCCAGATCTCAGGTCGATCTTGGAAAACACCTTCGCGGACTGCAGCTGATCCAACAAATCATCGATCCTTGGAAGCGGGTACTTATTCTTTATTGTCACCTGGTTCAGCTGCCTATAATCGATGCACAATCTCAGAGAACCATCCTTCTTTCTAACAAACAGAACTGGAGCACCCCATAGAGATATGCTGGGACGAATGAAACCCTTATCCAGCAACTCCTGCAACTGCGCCTTCAACTCAGCGAGTTCGGTTGGCGCCATCCGATACGGGGCCTTAGACAAGGGCGCCGTACCTGGTGCAAGCTCGATGGTAAACTCGACCTCTCGCTGAGGAGGAAGGCCAGGCAGCTCCTCAGGAAACACATCAACGAAGTCACATACTACAGGCACCTCCCAAGGACTGGGACTATCACGGACATCAGAAACAACAACAGAGGCAAGGAAAGCCTCACAGCCACCAGCAAGCAACCTCCGTGCTTTAAAGGCAGAAATGAGAATACCTCGAGAAGAAAGCCTAATACCTTGGAAAAAGAAGGTTGGGATGTCCGGAATAGAGAATCGCACCCTCTTCTTGTGGCAGTCCACCTCTGCATAAAAAGCTTCCAACCAATCCATACCCAGGATGATATCAAAATCACGAATAGCAAGTGCAACCAACTGGGCAGGTAGCACATGACCCTCAATAGTCAAGGGAACATTCCTCAAGCAATTATAAGATATCATAAGGTCTCCAGAAGGAACCTCTACCATCAAACCATCAGATAACTCATCAACGGGTGCAGAAAGGATATCTAGGAACTGCTCAGAAATGAAAGAATGCGAAGCACCCGAATCGATCAACACATGTGCAGAGTTTCCAAAGACAGAAAGTGTACCTTCCACCAAGTTGGACGCATGAGCCTCCCTCCTGGTGATAGCTAGAACTCTCCCCTGGGTCCTCGGCTTCTTCTGATCGCCATAACCCTGCCCCTGACCATGCCCCTGCGGGCACTGCCTCGCCAAATGGCCCTGCTGGCCGCAAGTGAAACACCTCCTGGGAAGAGTGGGACACTGAGTCCCGCCATGGGCACCACCACAGTGCTGGCAGACTGCTGGAAGCCTCTGAGCTGGCTCCTACGGTGCACTGGACACTGACTGACTCTACTGACCCTGCCTGGGCCTGTTGCTGCCGCTGCTACCACTACTGCTGCCACCGCCTCGGAAGAATCTCCTGAATCGGGAGCCGAGTGACGACGATCCCGATCCGACCGAAGGAGCCGGTGCCGCTGCCTTACCCCTGCCACGCACTGGCCCCTGAGCAGTCAGTCCTCTCTCCCGGGCCGACTGGTTCTGCTGAGCCTCTACTGCTGCTGCACACCTAACCGCTGATGCCAAGTCTGTACAACAGTGGGACGCCATGAAGTTCCTCAGACTGAGCCTCAGTCCGTCCACAAACCTCTCCGTACGACGCTCCTCGTCCCCAGATATGAAAGGCACAAACCGACCCAGCGAAACAAACTTCGCCTGATACTCGAGTACCGTCATACTCCCCTGCGTCAGATCCATAAACTCCCTCTCCTTGGCTCTCTGAACATGTCTAGGGAAATACTGTACATTGAACACCTTAACAAAGGTCTCCCATGAAATTTCCCTAAGACTCCTGTCCTCATAAGACAAACTCTTCAATGTGGTCCACCAGTCATAGGCGCTATCCTTCAGCATGAAGGTAGCCAACGGGGTCCTCTCTACTGCTGCACAATCCATGGTATCGAAGGTCTTCTCTATCTCTCTAAGCCAGTGAATGGCCTCATCAGGGTCGGGACGACCGGTGAAGTGAGGTGGCCTCAACTTTAGGAACCTCTCAAGGGTAGCTGTGGACCCTCCCCGAGCACTAGAACTCTCACTAGGATCTCGCGTCTGATATCTAGCCATAGTGTCCATCATGGCCTCCATAAACTGCTCTACACTCGGCCTCCCTGCCTCGGACCCACTAGGGGCATCTCCCCGCTCTCGAATAACCGGCATCCTCTTCCTGGGAGCCATCTACTCGCCTACAATTACAAAATCAAAAAGTTCTAATTAGAGTCCTAAGACCTATGCTACTGCCGTGCCTGTACGGGATAATGTATTTATTTGCCGAACTTACGACATTTAATCTAGTTATTTATTTATTTGCCAGACCGTATGCTCTGATACCAACTGTAACGACCCGCCACCCTATAATCGGAGATCCGATTACTAAATGGGTACCGAATCATTAATTTGGAACCAAACCAGGATCTAGTAAGTCTGGGAAATAAATAATAAACTAAGCTAAACATTCATATCGCATTGAATTGAAATGAAAGTGCAGAAATTAAAATTATTACAATGCGACTCGATACAGCAAATAATTACATACTCCAACTGAAAAGAAATAATTAAACATACAGGCCAGAAATAAATAACAACTACATCGGGGCATACCCCGGAACAACCGCTGAAGACGCTCAACACACGGCCGCACACACCGCTCTAGGGCTGCTGGGAGTCCTCACCTGAAAACCGCAGGGGTGAGTCTCAAGACAAGACTCAGTAGGGATCCTTCGATCCCCACTGCCCACGCACACACCCACAAGTGCAAAATACAGCTAACGGTAAAGTAACAAGCACAGTAGTAGGTACAATTCCTAATTCTCAACGTGAAATCACATGCAGTCGAAGTGTATTAAACATGTATATTTCTAAACTAACCGACAAGGGAACCCACAACTGCCGCCTCGATAGAACACGTCAACCACACAAATAACGGTGGGAAAAAAAACCTCGACCCGCTAAGACCAAGCAGTAACCCCTCGGATAGCACTCTAGCTACTCCGACCCAACTGGCTCAGGTGGTTACTCCTTCCCTCAGCACGAGTGACTCTCCGAATGTACCACTCCGACACCGGTACTAGCTGACCCCGGGGTTCACCAGGTGACCCTCTCTCACTAGGCGTCACCCCGCCCACGCCCCCACCGGCGCTGTGCTCACGCCCCCACCAGCACAGGGTGATAAAGCGCTACAATGTCACTCCAGGTCCACAGTAACACAAAACACCATAACCCGGCACAGTACGATCCGGTCACGTGAAAAGCCCGTGATCGCACGACACACAACGTAGTGCCATCCAGTCATGAAGAATCCATTTCTACCGAGTACACTAAAGCATGCACTAACCAATTATCTAGCAGTATGAACACATTTTACTGGCATGAATTAGTGAGATTCTGTCTTGAATCGCGTCGCCCAAGGCCGACGCCATTCAAGCTCCATGTACTGGTTTATGTAAAACACTGTCTTCAGAATCAGGCCTAAAAGGCGTCGACACCAGTGGTCGCCTTTTGAAAGGCGTCGACATCCTCAGACGCCATTTAGCACAGAAATCTAGGAATTCCAGAAAACATTACTCAGGGGATTTCTGCCTTAAAAGGCGTCATGGCTATCCGACGCTATTCAAATCACGTCGCCCACCCATGACGTCTTTTAGTCCCAGAATCTCCGAACTGGCAGACTCTCAGAAAGGCGATTCATGCCTAAAAGGCGTCGTGATGGCCCGACGCCCTTCAAAAAGGCGTCGTCCATGCACGACGTCTTTCAACCCCAGGAACCAGTCTGCCATGAGCCCGAGGGCTCCCTTTTCAACCCAAACAGCCCCACAATCACCCAAAAACGGAGGAGAAAGAGGAGCAATTCAATCAACAGGAAAACACATTCATAAAAATTCCCCATATCATCAAAAAGAACTCCTAAACATGCTTGTTCTACCCCCCAAAACCGAAGATCCATAACATGCTTAAACGGGGGAAACATGGCTTAAACACGATGCTATGGGAACCGTCACCCTACCGGATACTTGAACTCCTCCAAGCTTCAAGCCGTCCACCCGTCTCGCCGCACGCCGCCGCCGGTACTGCCGTGGTCGTCCTTACTCCACCGTGATGTCGGCCGCCGTTCGGAGATTGGAACGCCGCAGTGGAAGTGGAGGTAGTAGTGGTAGGAGCTAGGTAGAGGATGGAGTGGAGGGAGAGATGAAATGGTGGGAGGAAAAGAGGGAGGCGGAGGAATCGCCGCCGAGTTCGCCGGAAGGGAAGGAGAGAAAGAGAGAAGGAAGAAAAGTGAGGGAAGGAAGGAGGGCTCGCGGGGTTAACCAGAGACTGGCTAAAACGCGTCGACATCCACGGACGTCTATCAGGTGACGTGACAGCCGCTCTGACAAGACTATGAAACGCGTCGTCCTACGCAGACGCCGTTCAGGCCACATGTCAGGGCCGTACTCTGACAATCCCAGAGTCGCAGTCTGAAAGGCGTCGTCCCACGCGGACGCCGTTCAGACGACATGACAGGGCCGTACTCTCGCGGCCCAAAGCCAGCCCACGTGGCACCCACGTGGCAGAACCTGAAACGCGTCTGCATCGGTGGACGCCGTTCAAAACGCGTCTCGAGGTCCTGACGCGAATCGTCACAGGACCTCAGTCCCCACTAGGGCCAGAACTACAGGGTCCGACCCCGAAAACCGGATCCAAAAGTCTCGATCCTTACACACTTCTTGCTGTGTCTAATGTTTGAATTTCTTCAGATAGACAAAGAAATCTTCTGTTGTTCAGAAAACTTCACATTAACCGAGGTACTTGTAGTTTAGTGTAGTCAAGTACAGCCTCAGACAAGTTGGTGAAACATTCTATCAAAGACCTAAAATGGAAAGTTAAACGAAAAAGACAACTAGATTTTTTATGTCTTGTGCGTCACTGTAGTTAAAATCTAATAATAATATAGCAACTAAAAGTCCTAGAAAATCTCAATAGGTCTAAAAACGATGTCAGTTAGAGCTATAGACATTCTCACAATATGACAGTATAATATTTAAAGAAAGTAAGCACAATGACTAATGATGTAGCCGAAGCTATCACGACCGGATTTCGAAGCTGGAATCCGAAGTTGGGATCCGGAGCTGGGTCGGATCGGTGAAGAGGCCCGACGGGGATCCGGAAGGCGACGGAGGCGGAGACGCGGTCGAAGATCCGAAGCCGAGGGTCGCTCGGTCAGATGTGGGCTAGCCTTCGGAAGGCGCGGCCGAAGTCCCTCCGGTCGAAGGGCAGCCGGTGTGGAGCCGAGGCACCTTCGGACGAGGAGAATCAGCCGGCGAACGGCGTCGAGACCGGAGGGAGAAGTCCGAGGTCGGCGAAGATTCAAACCGAGCCCCTGCAGGAGGGAAAGAAGAAGAAGAACCGGTCAGTAGGAGTCCCGGGCTTTGGCCCTTAGGAACCCCCTCCGACGGTTAAGTTAGCTTCCGAAGATGGTTCGATTCAGAAGTCAAAGAGGTGGAAGAAGCAGCTTTAATGCTTTTCGGACTGTAGTCCTTAAAGATCACGAAGACATCCCTTTGGCAATAAATAGCGGTGTATTTATAGCGGAGGATAGAGGATGGTTAACGGTGGTAGCCGATACAGGACTATGTTCCGGGCTTACTGGTAAGTCGCCATAGTGCCTAGTCCTCCACCGGAGTGGGCCGGACACGGCTATTGGGCCGAAGGGGGTTGGGCCGCTGATGGGCCAAAGCCTACTGGGCCGAGGGCTACTGAACCGCTAACGGGTCGAAGGCTATTGGGCCGCTGACGGGCCGAAGGTTGCTGGGCCGCGTACGGGCCGAGGACCACTGGACTGCTTACTGGGCCGAAGGCCGCTGGGCCGCTAACGGGCCGAAGGCTGCCAGGGGGCCTCTTACTGCTGCTATCGGACTGGTCTGTGTTGGGCTTGTTTTAATGGGCCGAATCGGATTCTGCCTCATCAACTAACAAATATTTTGCCACATATATGGTCAGACATATCATAAGTTTTAATAAAGTAAAAGTCTATTGTGCAAACACTTAGATCGGAACAGTAATCGCTGAAAAAATAAGACCAATAATCAATTTAAAAACATACTTAATCGAAGTCAGAATCGCTTGCTTGGAGATACAAATAATCAAAGTGAAAAAACTTGTTAATCAAAGCAAGATATAAACGTTAATCGATTTGAGAAGATACAAGATGGTAATCAAAATTATAAGTGCTGAGAATGTAATCAATTAGTTGTGAAACAGTAATCGTCGTGACAATTGATAAGGCTAATCGATTTAATCGATAATGATAATCAAAATGTAAATATAGTAAACGATTGTACAATCATTAAGACTAATCGATTAGATATATATCAGTAATCGAAGTGAAACGATTAATCGATTAGGATAATAACTTTAATCAAAACTTAAACACTTAATCGATTAGAGTTATGACGATAATCGAAGCCGATGATGGATTAAAGCTATATCGTTAGTCGATCAGGATAATGTAATCGACTTAAAGACAGAATCGATTAACTGAAATAGAACTTAGAAATAAAATGTTAATTGATTTGAGACTTAATTGATTTACCAGTTAAGTCTATAATTGATATGACCATAGATCTTCTGAAATCGACCAAGTTCAAAATTGAATATATAATAGTAAAATTGTCAACATAAGAATAAAATAAAATAAATTATTAAAATAAATATAAATAAAATTTATTGTTAAAATTTTCAGTATTTGTTATTATTAAAATATGAGAATAGAATAAAGATATAAATTACTCAACAAGTACGAACATGTGAAAATTTCAAATTTCACTTAAAAAATTAAAAAAATTATAATAACGGCAATGCCCCCATAATAAAAAATGAGACCATTACAGCAAATTTCATTCAAACATTATTATTAGTTTATGAGAAATTCCTGTTGTGCGCACACCCCTCGGGAGAGGGGCCTCTAGGGTGTGAATTGGTGCACACTCAATGCAGGGCTTGCGCAGACCCACTTGAGACGTGCTGCAAGCCGTTCTTTTAACTTATTATTGTTCAGATTGGACACGGCACCCATGTGCTTCCAGCCTCGGTAGCGACGCGACTCGCACGCCGGCTGCCTTTTGCGACTTTCTTGTCGGCTAACGCATCCGCGGTCCCCAATCCGCGTCTCCGTTGGCAGTATCACCGTCCGGGTTTTAAATTAGGCACTCGTCCTTTAGCTCACATGCTGGAACATTTTATGCAATGTTTTTTTTTTTTTTTTGGTAGGGTTTGGAGGTCGGGTCTGTACAACTATTTACATGCGACCGGGGTTTAATCGGAAGCCGAGATTTCTTTCAAAAAAGATCATTTCGGCCGGATCGAGGGGTTAACTTAAGTAAGCGATAATTCTAGATCCGCCAGATTTTTGAGGAAAGTAATCTCACATACCAGGAGATAAATATCCCTATAGCACTGAAGCCATATAATTGGAGGATTTTTAGACTCCAATTAAGAATCAAACTTGAGACCTCCCTTTTGCAAGAGAGGTGGATGAACCAACTGCACTAAGCAACTAGTTCATGCAATGTCCTTTTACCCCCAGAATGTGACTGATGAGTTAATCGAAATATCAAGACCTTTATAAATAAGGAAGTTATTGATTTGAAGACTATGCGATAAGTAAAAGTGTCACTTTGTATATTATTGTGATTATTCTTCTAACTAGAATTTAATTTCAAATTGGTTATTAATAATAGCAGGCCAGCATACAGTTATGAAAATGAGTCTTAATAGAAGGTCTCTTTTGGGTAAAGAGAGATAACTTTTACTTTAGAGACAATACTTTATACAAGGAAATACATACCACAGAAAGCCTCGTTAAGCACTATATATTCTGATGATAATTTCGAATTCAAGTTTATCCTTCAAATAATTACACAAAAGTTATTATTATACAAAAGTATATTCATCACACAAAAGCATAAATGGTATCATTAATTTCCTACTTCTATAAGAACCCGTATGCCAAGGGGGGAGAGCCACACCGGAGCCACTTTGCGTCTTCCCCTCTACCAGCAGTCAGAAGCAACTGTAGTGCTCATCCACACACCATGAGACCTCCCATTCTTCTTCTCCTTCAGTCATGCCTTGTGTTGATCAGCTCCGTCACTGCAGCGACCGCCACCCCCATCCTTGACACCGCCGGCAACCCCCTCCTCGGCGGGGTGCCATACTACGTTCTGGCTCCCCAGGTGCGCGGCTTGGGCAACCTGGGGTTGGCCCCCAACGGTCCCTGTCCTCTGAAGGTTTTCCTGAAGCCCTTCCCCTACGGCCCCGCTGCACTGTTCTTCCCGGAGCGTTCCCAGGGGAACAGCACCGTCCTCGTCGGGGAGGACCTGTCTGTCATGTTCGCCGCGACCACGAAATGCTCGGAGTCCACCCAGTGGCAGCTCGACAGGAAGACAGGGCTCGTCACCACCGGTGGCGCTGTGTTACCACCAGAGAATATCAGCTACAGTAGGTTCAGGATAGCTCGGTTCGAGTTCCCCAACAGGAACTTCTACCAGTTCCTGAGCTGTCCCGGCGGGGCTGCCAAGTGCAGCACCCTGGGGGTGACTACTGAGCAGCTCCTGCGCCAGACCACCGAAGTCCTTGTTGTTTCGTTCATGAAGGTGCCGGAGGGATCCGCGTGATCAGCTGCCGCGATTGCTCGGCGTTGTCGGTGTAGGTTTAGCATGTTGGGGCCTCATATTAGTTGCCCTGTGTTTGTCTTACATTTCTGTTGTGTTCTTGTTCCTTCATCCCTTCAGAAGAAAAGGGCGCGCATTGCCGCTCCGTTTTAGGAGCTTTATACGAGCCATGTTCTGTCTTACCCAAATGTGTGATGATGGCATCTTAGGTCAGTGTAGATCTTTATGTCTCAGGGACTCGGGGTTGAACACGGACTCCTCATTGGTGGAGATGAGAATTTAACATTAGTTCAGAAAGATATAGCATATTTTAAACAAAAATCCTACAATATTATTGATGAATAAGTCTCCACGACCTATGAACAAGTCTCCATGACCTCACGTGAATTGGTATAAGGCCCCTAAACGTCACAAAAACTATTAATAAAGGGGGTAAGAATCTGTCACAAATGGTTGTTAGATGAGTTTTTTTTGTAAATAGTCAAATTAGGAAGAATTATATGTAGTATCCAAAGTTTTGGGAGGTTGATAATCAAAAAGTCTAATTATTTTTTTACATCCTTTTCTCTATATTTTAAAGTTGTAATTAAATTTTTTGTTAATATAAAATAATAAAATATCCAATTTAACCTGACCCTATGTAAAGGGACGAAAAAAGAAGTAAAGTTTCTAGTCTTAATGAATGTCTTATTAGTACGAGGCCTCTCTTAGAATTTTTCATACATAAATCTTTTGACTATGTTGTCTATGTACATAAATTTATTTAAGCCAAACATCCTCCTAAGTCTATCTTTATAGATCCTAATCCTTAAAACATAAGATGCTTCTTCCTAATCTTTCATGGAGAAGTTATTGGACAATCATATTTTAACTGATAATAACATCCCTACATCATTTTCAATGAGAAATATGTCATCAATATAAAGAAAAGAAGATGACTGTACTCCCACTAGTCTTTTTTGTAAAAACAAAGCTCTCATTTTTATTCTTAATGAAATCATAAGACTTGATATCTCATGAAATCTTATTTTCCATCTTGGGATCCATCGCCGATAACCTTTAGCCATCGCTCACCTTATAGGTGTTGATCCATCCATTAGCACCAATTGCCTTATAAGTGTCAATACCTATTGGTTCCACCAAGTTTAAAACTTGGTTAGTATACATAGATTAAATTTTTGAATTTATGGCCTCTTGCGATTTCCAAGACTTAAGGCTCTCAATAGCCTCTTGATAGGTCATTATAGGGTATAGTACTATTTGATCCTTCATCGATATCTCCCACATATCTTTTAAGTTGCTTAGTTATCTTCTAGACTAGACCAATACAGTTCTTGTGTGTGTTCTTGAACATGTTCTTAAGGTGATAGCTCATTCGATGAGCCTATATATAGTAATTTATGGGTTTAAAACCCTTTTTAAATCTATCTTTTTCCAACTATCCTCTCCGAGAATATATTTCTCTTCTAAGAAGACAACTCTTAGAGCAGTAAACACTCTTCATTTACTAGGAAGATAGGAATAGTCCATAAATCGCTTTCAAATACCCCAAAATTCTACACTTTTTACTTCTTAATTTTAGCTTGTCTAGATCATGTCCTTTTAGATAGGCGACGTAGCTCTAGACTTGAACATCTTAAAGTTAGACTTCTTACCCTTCCATATCTTATATGGGGTGGTAGATAATTATTTACTTGAAAACTAGTTCCACAGATATATTGCTAACTCTAGCACATATCCCTAAACGACACTCGTAGTTTGGCAAAACTCATCACTAATTGTATCATATCCAATAAGGTGTGATTCCTCCTTTCAGATAACTATTCATTTAATGTGTACAAGGAGGTATTTACTGAGAAAGGACACTATTATCTTTAAGTACTTTTGATGCCTAAATGTATCCGGAACTCAAAAGTTCATTTAGCCACTTTTGAAGTTTTCTAATTATGGGACATACATTTTGTAATGGTCTTGTGTTGTTGGATTGGCCTCATATAGGAAAGTGAACTCCTGGGCATGTAACCAAGGGATTGCTCTAAATATCCTTTCCTTTCGATGTTCAAGTATCTCATGTAAGGATCGCACGAGGAGAACGGACAAGATATATTAAAACGATTATGCATTGAAAATTACAATTTCTTCGAGATATCCTGATCTGTTTCTAGGAATTAAAACGAGGGAAGAACGATTCTTCACCTTACATGAAAATGAATCTACAACCATGTTGTTCCGATGGAGCGATGCCGCTAGCCACGAAGGTATTGGGTTCTCGGCGTTTCTCCGGATCGCTCACACTGCAGAAATTAAAATAAAACCAGCGATCCATTTTTCCATTTCGATTAAACTAAAACGATTATCAGATAACTGGATTCTTACCACGTGCGGATTCGAATCCGCAACTGTTCGGTTCCATCGGTGTGACACCGCAAACCGTACAAGTACCCGGCCTCTAGCGGAGTCCACGCGATCCTCCTCGCAGTGGATATCCTCACGTTCCTTGTTCTTCGCAGCCCAAGAAGCTTCCGCCGTTCCTCGCAACGATTGCCGCATTGCGCTGACGATTTTCCGGCAAACATGAATCAGAGAAGCAGCGGAGCAAATCCGGAGATCCCGGCTCTTCTGGGACGCCAGTTAGAGAGAGGAAGAGAGGAGGAGGCGGCTAGAGTTAGCAACAGTCTGGCCTACTCAGCCTGTTTGCTACATTTTATACTAACCGCGCGATTTTTCATAAAACCCCCGATTAATATAAAACCCACTTATTTATCCATTGCCTTGAGAAACATTTGTGTGTGACCCTTTAGGCCCAATAACTAGTCTAGTTAATAGCCCAATAAAAACTCCTTACTGTCCTGATTAATCAATTAATAACTCATATAAATTAATTAATTAATCAAATTAATGTCGCACATCGAATTCGATCGGACCTCCGATCACGTTGGGTGCTAAGCAACGCCGCATGAAGTTGGAAGGTATTGGGGTTAAGTAACCTACTCTTGGAACCTTTCTACCGACAGTTACCGCGTGGATATAATCCTTCATTCGTACAATACTCTCGAGTCAACTCAGGGTATGGTAAACTGTCAAACCTTAACCGGTCGACTCACTTTGATCGGATGCTGTCAAATTATATTGGAAACCTCTTTTCCCGATATTATTGTCCGCCTTGGTCAGGAACTTCCGCGCATCCTTCCTAGAGCATTCTCTCTCTAAGTACCGAGAGCGAATGATTCTTTATTGACACTCAATTTCCTTCGACGGTATTTTGGTGTACCCGATCCTTGGCTGTTTAGAATCCCGTGATTAGAGATTCATAAACCATGGTCAAAGCATAGAAGGCCACCGATAAGGTGTCCTTGGTGTCTCAGGTCCGAGGACCATCCACGGAACTACGACAATAGAATCAAGCTGGTTGATAGTGAGGTACAGTACCATCCAGCGATTCAGTCGGATCAGTTCAGTGAACTCATTCTCTAATGAGCACCTACAGATTCCCCTTAATGTCTCCACACAAGTGACTATGAGATCAGTCACCCTCATCTTATGAGCGGGAGTAATATGTACTAGTCTAATCGGATATCTGATGTCCTTCTCGGATATCCTCCGACTAGGAACTGTTGGGATCCAGGCGGGACGCGAAGAACGCAGCGGAAACGACGAACAAAATTATCCCCACCCGATGCCCGTTGATCCGATTCGGAACAAAAAACTAAAACTGAAAACTAACGGGAAGTAATCCGATTACCGTGCACCGATTCGAATCTGCTTTCATCTCGGTTCCGTCGAGGCGATGCCGCGAGCCGCACAAGCGTTCGGCCTCCAACGGTATCCACGTGATCCTCCGCGGTGGTTCGTCCTCGCTCCCTCGTTCGTATCAACTCGCTCGCTGAAGATCCGTCGCCGCAACGATGTCCGGAAACCCGCTGACGGAAATTTCTGACTTTCGGGAATCACGTGCGGTGGAGACGGAGATTATCTCAGCACCTCGAACAGGGTGCCCAGAGAAAGAGGAGAGAGAAAGGGGGGGACGGCCAGCAAGGGAAAATCCTGGAGCTTGGCCCAGGCTTTCTCAACAGCGCGTATTTATATTAAGTCAGTGCGACTTTTCACAAAAGTCCCCGAGTTAATATAAATCCCACTTATGTACCACCGACTGAGAATCTTATTGCGTGTGACCCTC
The DNA here is from genome assembly GCA_030544215.1 of Zantedeschia hybrid cultivar. NCBI lineage: Eukaryota > Viridiplantae > Streptophyta > Magnoliopsida > Alismatales > Araceae > Zantedeschia > Zantedeschia hybrid cultivar. The sequence goes on from JARZZO010000009.1 coordinate 53,954,346, forward strand.
TAGGCCTATTTACCAGTCCGATTTTCAGCCCGTTAAGTCCAATAACTAGTTATTGACTTATTCTAATTAATTAATATCTAGATATTAACTAATTACTTAGCCGAATTAACATCGCATGTAAATTTGGTAGGACTTCTGATCAAGTTGGGTGTCAAGCAACACCGCGTGATCTCGGAAGGTAATGGGGTTCAGCAACCCACTCATGCAACCTGTCCGTCCACAGTTACCGTGTGGCTATAATCCTTCATTCGCATAATGCTCTCGAGTTAACCTAGGGTATGGTCAATTGTCAAATCCTAGATGGTCAACTCACTTGAATCAGACTCCGCTGTACAATATCGGAAAACATCTTTTCTGATATTGTTTCTACTCTGGCCAGAGACTCCTGCAAATCTATTCTAGAGCATTCTCTCTCCAGTTACTTGAGAGCGAACGATCCTTTATTGAACACACAATCACCTTCGAAGGTCTTCTGCTGGACCCAATCCTTGACTATTAGAGATCTCGTGGATAGGGATTCGTAGGTCAAGGTCATAGTCCAGAAGTCCACCGACAAGGTGTCTTTGGTGTCTCAAGTCCAATGATCAACCACGCCACTGTGACAATGAATCAAGCCGATTGATAGTTAGGTAAATTACCATTCGGTGATTCATGTCGGATCAGTTCAGTGAACTCATTCCCCAATGAGTACCTACAGGTTTACCATTGTGTCTCCACACGAGTGACTAACGAGATCAGTCACCCTCATTATATGAGCTTGAATAACCTGTACTAGTCTTACCGGATGTTCGATATCCTTCTCAAACATCCTACGACTAGGAACAATTAAGAATATGTGTTTAGTAAGTCATCAGTCTCATTATTATGATCTCATCATAATCTGATGACTATTGCACATATTTATGGACTTCATTATGCGCAATTACAAATATGCCAATCTACATAATGAATTTAATGTCATTTATTAGTGAACTAGATTGAAATAGGTGTCTTATGATTGGCTTAGAGGACACCTATATCCATCAATCTCCCACTTGGACTTAAGCCAATCACCTTCGCATTTAATCTCCATCAAATCTAAGTGATGCTCACATAAAATATGTGACTAAGACTTGGTCAAGGATCTGTTAAATTGTCTAAAGATAGAATATTTTCCATTACGTTATTTCCTTTTTATCCTTTGTCTCTGAACTTGTGAAGGAGCCTCAGAATGTTCTGCAACTTCTAAAGAGACCATGGCTCGATCACACAATTGATCGCTCCCACTGTTGTCCTACCACAACGGGATTTTATCAGAGACCTTTTAGAACTATATCTAGTTCAGGCTTGAACTTTTTCATTCATATTGTTCTAATAACAGTATCATTTGTTTACGTCATCACCTTAATATCGAGTTCTAGATTGGAACCCTTCCAATCCATTCCTTTCTATTAAAAGATTATATCCATTATTTGACTTGAAATTTGAGTCAGTATGATCTCATAGTTTCAAATCATCCTCTCCATATACAAGAGTACATCCTTAGCACTTCTCAAGTGCTTAGTGATGCGTTTCATTCCTGTATCCTTTAAGGAACTTTTTCCCTAAAGGAATAAATTTCATATCTCAACAATGGAGACTTATTATGAAATTTATGCCAAACATCTTGACATACATGCCAATATAATATCCCCACCAATCTATCTTAATAGATTCGTATTTCCAATACGTGGGATATTATAACTAAACCTATTATAGAGAAAACATGGTTAACAATGCTTTAACTGATAGTAACATCTTGATGTCATTCTCAATGACTTTGAAGTTATTATCACAAAGTATTACTAAAGCGACCGTACTCCCACTGTCTTCTTTGAACATATACAGTCCATGATCGTTCTTAATGATCACATAATATTTGACAATTAAGTCAAAAACTCTTATTACAAGTTTGGAAAGCTTTAGTTTGATTCAAATAGATTTTTGAAGTCATAACTTGCTTCCTGGATATTTAAAAAGCTTTCAAGGTTTATCATATACATCTTTTCCTCAATCACATTGAGAAAACACTTTTAATATCAAACTGCCATCATCTTATGATTATGATAGGCAGTATTGACAAGAAGAATTCTAATAAACTTATTAGTGGTAACCACAGAGAAAAATTTGTCTTAGTCAACATTTTGACGTTGACTATTTTCTTCAGTTTACCATATAAGTTTTAAGTAGTCCATTTATGCTAATTCTGAAGATTTACTTGCTTTAGGTACAACTCTAGTAATACTATCAAGTTCTAAACTCAATAATAGTAATGGACTATTGCTTAAAATTCTTAACTACTTGTCAATCTCAAAGTTGTAATTACAGAGAGCATCATCATAGATTTTAGATCATAATCTATATCTTTAAGCTACTCTTATGTGTGTTATGAGTGGTTCCAAACAACTAAAGATTATCTAATAATCTTATGTTAACTTGTGCATCTAGAACATCTTCTAGTTTTATCAGCTCCCACTGTCTTCTCTGAGGACATATTCCTCTTTATAGAAGACAGCTTTAAGGACGATAATTATTTCATTATCATCTGGCCAATAAATGTAATGTCCAAACTCTTTAGACATTTCACAAATTCACATCACAGTATAACTTGACTTTAAAATTAGGTTTGTTCATAATTTACATCTCATATGAATTATTTAGTTTGCATATCTTATATGGACACATATTGACTTATTTGGAACTATCTGTAAAGTATAGACATCTAATGTTCAAAGTCATGTTCAAAAGAATATAAGAATTTGGCAAATCTTATTATGTATTGCACCATATCTTAATAAGGTGCAATTCTTCATTCTATCATATTACTATGATATACAATAAGAATCAATCGAACGAGGATACAATTATCATTTTAATGATTAGTGTGAATCATATACATAAGTATTAATTTCTTTGATCAAATCAAAAATTCAAATACTTCATATTGATCTTATACCTTAATCTCTCATATGCATTTGACTTGTACTTCAGTAAGTACATATAGTCAAATCATTCCAAGAGTAAAGTATAAGGTAAGGATATTGAGCTGTTTACATCAATATGTATTAGTACCAATAATTTCTTATTGTACAACCCTGTGTACAATAACATAGATAATCATGATTCACACAGTTCATTTCTATAGGAGACTTGTGAACATTCATTACATAAAATGTTACATCAAGAATCTATAGTGCATTGACTGATTCGAACAACTATTGTTCCTTCTCAATCAACGTTATTCACTTTATAATTCTTGATATATTATGCAACTAAATAACAATTATTCAGTTTTATATTTGATTCCTATAGATATACAAAGATTTACTGTCTGACAGTAACCTATCAATATCATGAACAATAGTTGATTCTAACTCAATACTTATATTTTCTCGATTTTCTTTTACTTGTCTAACCCGGCCCCTTCCTTCCCTAAACAAGTGCCCCCCCGAAACCCTAACCCTACGGCTGTTGCAAGTTCTTCATAGTGGCGGCGGCTTGCAGAGCGCCGCCCGGTGGCCGGCCCCGGCGCCGCCTAGCCCCGCCGACGACGCCCCCGAGGCCGGTAGGACCGCCAGAGAGCCCTAAAAGAAGCACCCAAGCCCCTCACCCGAAAACCTAAACCTGCAATGTTGCAGGTTGTTCATAGGCGGGTAGGGCTTGCAGCACCGCCGCTGGCCCTGACTTTTGACCCCCCCCCTCGGCACTGGTAGGCTCCCCGTCGCCGGCGTGCACGCCACAGAAGCCCTCGAAGGAGCCAGCCCAGCCCTCTTATTCTCCCCAAAACATCTGATCTTTTGGTTTTCAAAACCGTGGGGACTATAAGGATTTCCGGCCACCATGAGCAACGTCTCTGGCGCCAACCACTGATGCTGGCAGTGACCTATCGGGTCCCTGGTCATACCAAGACCCCTCGGCCACCCGCATCACAAGGGGACGCCCGAACGATGTCGCCGAACCTCGCCGTTCTTCGTCCCACGAAGAACACAAAGAACCCCAAATAAAATCTGAAAAATTATAGAAAAATAATCTAATTATTTATGTTCATCTTATGAACACAATTCCATCATTTTAATCAGATTATAAGCATGGAATAAATCATGAAAATACTAAATCGGAGACCGAAACGGGACGAGAAACAGTGGAACCTGGATCTGATACCACTGTTGGGTTCTCGGCGTTTCTCCAGATCGCCCACGCAGCAGAAATTAAAATAAAACCAGCGATCTATTTTCCCGTTTTGATTAAACTAAAACGATTATCAGATAATCGGATTCTTACCTCGTGCGGATTCGAATCCGCAACCGTTCGGTTCCGTCGGTGTGACACTACAATGGATATCCTCATGTTCCTCGTTCTTCGCAGCCCAAGAAGCCTCCGTCGTTCCTCGCAACGATCGCCGCATCGCGCGGACGATTTCCCGTCGAACGGGAATCGGAGAAGCGGCGGAGCAAATCCGGGGATTCGGGCTCGTCTGGGGCTCCAGTTAGAGAGAGGAAGAGAGGAGGGGCAGCTAGGGTTAGCAGCAGCCTGGCCTACTCAGCCCGTTCGCTACATTTTATACTAACCACACGGTTTTTCATAAAACCCCCAGATTAATATAAAACCCACTTATTTATCCATCGCCTTGACAAACATTTGTGTGTGACCCTCTAGGCCCAATAACCAGTCTGATTAATGGCCCAATAAGCCCAATGACTCCTCACTAGCCTGATTAATCAATTAATAACTCATATTAATTAATTAATCAATCAAATTAATGTCGCACATCGAATTCAATCGGGCCTCCGATCACGTTCGGTGCCAAGCAACACTGCGTAAACCCGGAAGGTATTTGGGTTAAGTAACCCACTCTTGGAACCTTTCCGCCGACAATTACCACGTTGATATAATCCTTCATTCATACAATGTTCTCTAGTCAACTCAAGGTATGGTAAACCGTCAAACCCTAACCGGTCGACTCACTTGGATCGGATGTTGCCAAATAATATCGGAAAACTCTTTTCCCGATATTATTGTCCGCCCTGGCCAAGAACTTCCGTGCATCCTTCCTAGAGCATTCTCTCTCTAAGTACCAAGAGCGAATGATTCCTTATTGACACTCAATTTTCTTCGACGGTATTTTGGTGTACCCGATCCTTGGCTGTTTAGAATCCCGTGATTGGAGATTCATAAACCATGGTCAAAACATAGAAGGCCACCGACAAGGTGTCCTTGGTGTCTCAGGTCCGAGGACCATCCACGCAACTGCGACAATAGTATCAAGCTGGTTGACAGTGAGGTACAATACCATCCAGCGATTCAGTTGGATCAGTTCAGTGAACTCATTCTCTAATGAGCACCTACAGATTCACCTTAGTGTCTCCATACATGTGAATATGAGATCAGTCTCCCTCATCTTATGAGCAGGAGTAATCTCTACTAGTCTAACTGAATATCCAATGCCTTTCTCGGATATCTTTAGACTAGGAACCATTAAGAATATATGTGTTTAAGTGATCGATCTCATTAGTATGATCTCATCATAATCTGATCACCATCGTACATATTCACGGACTTCATTATAAGACAATAATTAAAGCGAATTATACATAATGAATAATGCCATTATATTAATAAATTAACGAGGTTACAAAGTCATATTGGCTTGTAGGCCACCTAAGACTAACAGAAGGTGCTCGGCCTCCAACGGTATCTAGGCGGTTCTTTAGTTGAGGGATCATCCTCGTTTCTTTTCTAGAGATTTGCACAATCCTTGCCTTTCTTCTCATCACGCGTGCCCGCAACGTATGAGCGATGCCTCGATCTATGTGAGAGTGGAGGCAGAAGAGAGAAAGGAAGGGGGCACCCTTCTTCTCGAGGGGGCCGACTAGGGGAGAGAGAGAGAGAGAGAGAGAGAGAGAGAGAGAGGAGGGGGACGGACAGGTTGTGGGAAACCCTGGAGCTTGGCATAGGGTTCCCCCCTGACATATATTTATATTAATCTCTAGAGACTTTTCACAAATGTCACTGAGTTAATATAAATTCCCACTTAATATCCATCGACTAAGAACCTTGTGCATGTGACCCACTAGGCCCAAGTGTCAGTCCAACTTTTACCCAACGTCTCCTCATTGTGAGTTCAATTCAAACTTGATCTCGAGCACAAGTGGCTGAGCAAAGCTCTGCTATCCCAAAATATGTTGAGAAAGATCCAATGGGTCTACAACTTATTAATGAAGGTAGGGCATCAAACATTATTGGTCAAACTATGCAAGCAATCCAGACCTTAATGGCAATGATAACTCAATCTCAACTACCTCAACTAGGGGCACCATTAGCATGATCCAACTCCCCACAGGCACACGTGCTCCCTCCAAATGACCCACAAATCTCATACCCATTTCCTCAACCCATAGGAGTTACTAATTTCTTCAAGGAATGGGTGTTGGCCTTATTCTTCCGACGAAAAGATGAAGGGAGGACAGGTCCCAACGAGCGTGCCAAAAGAGATTATCGTCTTATTTTTTGTTTCCCTTTGGTGTTTTGTTTGGGATTTGGATTTGGGATTTATGTTTATGCGCTTGATCTGAATCACTCAGATGATTGCGTTTGTTCGGTTAACCCGATCCTGCTACCCATAAATGGAATAGCGTTAATTACATCATCCGAGGAGGAAAACCCTTGATTAATCGTCAGAAGAATTAGCCTAACACCCTTTAAAATAATATGAATGAAATGACAAGAATGCATTCAAAAAATTAATGGATTTCAATTTGGCATTTAGAAGGAAACTCATTTTTCAGTTGTAGAGTTGAGTCTGTGATAAGGGGTGCAGACTCAGCTGTCATTTTTGCTTTCTTGGTTATTCTTTAGAAAAATATGTCATCAGGTTTGATTTTTTAATTGTCCAGTAATTGACAGTGATGGGAGACATTTTTTGGTCTTTTTGGAATGATGTATATGAATACATTGAGAATTTATTTGAGTTTTTATGTTTTGAAGGTGAAATTGAGGTATGAGTTTGTGACAAGGGTGCGCAGACTCATCTGTCACCAATAGAAAATGCTTGAGTTTATTTGATTTTTGGTTTGCAAGAGGAGTGAAAGTCTTTTTGTGATTTTTTGATTGATGTGGGTGATGTTTTCTGTAGAAATTAAGATTTGATGCTTTAGTGTAGATTTTTGGTTGTGTTTTATGACAAGAAGTTTTATTGTCATCCTTCATGTCATTTTTTCCAATTATCTTTCAGGTTTGAAGTGAAGATGTTTTGGATTTGATTTGCAAGGAAATAAAGGGTATTTTTATATTTTTTCAAATGATTTCCATGAAGGTTGATTCAAGGACTTGAGTTTCATATGTTTGGATTTGCAGGTTTGAAGGATGAGTCTGCGCAAGGGGACGTAGACTCAACTGTCACTAGTTTGTTATTAAGCATTTTGTGTATTTTACAAAAGCAACTTTGGATTTTATTTGGTCTTTTGACTCACAGGAAGTATATAGTTTTCCTTTGGAGTTTTTTATTTAATTTGGAAAGGATTAATGGTTGAAAACTCATGGATTAGGGGTTGAGTCTGCGCAGGGGGGGGCGCAAACTCAACTGTCACCAGTTCGTTTTAAGTGTTTTTGTGCATTTTTAAAGGAGCATCTTTGTATCTTATTTGGTTTTCTGATTTGTAGGAAGCACATGATTTCTCTGAAACTTTAGATCCCCTTGGAGGATATCAATCTTGGGTATTTCAGGTTTTTTATGGATTTAAGGGCTGAGTCTGCGATAGGGAGGCACAGACTCAGGTGTTTAGCAAAAGATGACTTTTGTTGGGTTTTATTGGAAAACTTATTTTCTGGATGTATTTCTTATTGATGATTTGCAGGCTTGGAGGTGCACAAAAGTTCTAGAAGGCCATGGATATCTAAAAGGAGGAGTGGGGCCTTTGCACAAGGTGCAGACTCAAATGAAGAGGATTTCAAGGTTTTGAGTGAGGCTTCTTAAAAGCTAGAATCCTTCTGAAGTTGGAAGGCTATCCAAGATCTTCAAGTTGTAAAATGAATCTGCAGCAAGTGTTTTTTAAGGTAGTAGAGGCTTTGATCCTCAGGAAGCAATGTATGTGAAAAGAGGATTATTTTAGACAATAATTAATTTCATTTGTATGTAATGAAACATTTGAGTTATTATTTCAAGATTTTGATGATCTCTTTTGAGAGGAACCTTTGGTTATTTATTTTGTTCTATCTTTTGCTTTTTCCTTGAAATGAGTCTATGAAGGGTGGTGCAGACTCAGAAGTTATTTTAAAAGGAGTTTATCATATTTAACTTATATGCTGTAGAGCATCATTTTTATCAAAGAATTTGTCTTGTTATTAGGCTATTTTAGACAATTTTTCTCTTTCGAGTCCGGGGTAGGAGGCGCAGACGCATCTGGTATTTGTGATTTAGATTTATTCAATGAAGAAGATGTTTATTTCAGAGCCTTTTTGCATTGAATATATGTTAATATTAATGGTTCAAGTGGTTTTTGGTTATAAACAAGTTAGGGTAAAACATCCGGAATCGGAAAAACAATTTGTACCCAAGTCCCGAGTAAATCCTCATGTTTATAGAGGTGTAGAATCGAGATCCTGAGCCTATACTCAGTTTCATTTTTCCTCCAACTTAAAGTGATTTGATAATCACTACAAATTTTGAGAGTATGACTCTGATAGATCTCATAAATTTGAGTATGGCTAATGTTCCTTATATTGGATTCCTTCAAATGACAGTTTTCCGATGTCTATCCCGTTCTTCTTTGATCACTTTATGAAGCATTGAAAATGTTTAATAAAATGACTTCAAGATGAACTTCAAGCCTTCATTAGGAGAACCTAACAGGGGTTTAAGACATTCATGAAGAACCATGCCACGAAAGGACCGGAAGAATCAAATCCCCTGAAGAGATCATGAACGGCCAAAACCATGGGGGGTGGCTGCCAAGAGGAACGTGTCGAGCACAGTCACTCACCCAAAAGGGTGCCCTTGATGCCTTCAAAATGTAAGGGAAACTCATAGGGAGCAACCCGATACACTTCTACATGTGGAGACTAAGGAACTCCACCGAATCTTGCCGGGACATTCGGAGTATATCATCTAAATGAACTCATAGAAATGGGAGCTTGAGAATGGCATTCTTTCTGTATGAGGGCCCTTGATGGGTCAATACAACATTGTCATTGCTGGTTGCCATTTGATCTAGACTTCTTTCATGAAAACATCGGAAAAAGCTTAACATCTTTAAACATATAATAAGCTTTCGGCTTAAAACATCGAAGGCTTGATGAAACCCAAAGCCCAAACCACTTAGTGCTTTCACTGGGCATCAGAAGATAACCAAGGACTCTTTAGACAAGTTGGGGGAGGATCAATACATCACCTCCTATCAAGCCACATGGAAACAGGGGTACAAGCTCAAGACTGCAGACCTGCAACAGGGGTGCAGACTCAAGCCTACAGGCACAGACTCAAGATTGCAGGCACAGACTCAAGACGGTGGGCATGAATTTAATTAGATATGGACTTAAACATAGACTATATGTTAGAAAATATAAAGGGGGAAGTATGAAACCTCAAAAATTATTTAGAATATATCTTAGATGCATCATTCAAGAAGGCATCATGAAAAACTAAAACATATAACCCATGAGGAAGTAGAATATAAATGAAACATGTTTCAATTTCGCAATGGATTTTTCCTTTTAGCTCCATGTTACTGGAATTAGAACTGCAGAAGCTGATCCCCAACCAGTGGGGAGTCTCCCTTGGGAACCTCTAGGACTGAAGCCCTTAACCATATTAGGAAGAGATCAAAACAAAATTGGTTTGGTTGCAAAACTTAAAACATAGACTTAGAATGCAGAAAATATAGGGTTTGAGGGATCTCTTTGTGGTACTTGGCCATGGGAGATCATCATCGATGGAATGGACGTCCTCCCTAAGAGACATAGAGGGGCCAAGACACCTTCAAAACCCTCCAAAGCCCAAAACAAAACAAAACAAAAAAGATGCAATTCAGAAACCTGGACAAAATAGAATTTCAAATCATAGCTCCTTGTTTAGAGGGTTTCAAGACTTGAGGAGACCATTTCTATGAAGTAGAAAGGTCCCTTTAGCCATCCCCAAAGGAAAAACTAGCCTTATGAAGCATAAAATGGCATCTAAAATAGAAAAAACAGCAGATTTACAAGAACAGAAACAGAAAATCTAAACTTCATTTCATTGCAAATATAGACTTCATGGAGGAACATTAAGGGGGAGATAGAATACACTATTATAATCCATTAAAAGAAAAAGCGATAGAAAGCAAGAACAATAAAGAAACCTCATCACTAATCCCCATTCTACCTTGAGGATGGGATGAGGAAGGGGGACAGCCCCTACAAGCTCTTCTCTCTTCTCTTTTCTTCTCTTCCTTTCTCTCTTCTCTTCTCTTTTCTTTTTCTCTCTTGCTTGGCTGCTGGATATGGAGGGGAGGAGAGGAGGGAGATGTGCTCCTCCTTGCTCTCTCTCTTTTTTCTTCTTCTTTTCTTTTGGTTGGCCTTTTGTCTCCAACCCTTCCTTGGTAGAGGGTGTCTTTCTTTTATAGATAGCTTTGCCTTACTTTTGAAGGGTAGTCTAGGTATCCATTGCCCTTGGAATTAGAGAGAATATGCTCCAATGAGAATATGCTCCAATTATGAGCCATCCAATGAGGCAGTGACATTTGAAAAATCCTCATTGGCTACTTTTACTTTTTCTACCTACCACCTTCTAGAAGCCTTTTTGGCAAAGGGGGGACCATTTCTTTCTTCTTATCCAAGCTTGGGTAGCATTGGGCATGGGCCAAAGGATGTAAGGAGGATGTGTGGAGGGGCTATTAGTGGCCTTTTATGGCCTACCAACCATTTCTTTCTTCTTATCCAAGCTTGGGCGGCATTGGGCATGGGCTAAAGGATGTAAAGAGGATGTGTGGGGGGTCCATTAGTGGCCTTCTATGGGCTGTCAACCATTTCTTTCTTCTTATCCAAGCTTGTGCAGCATTAGGCATGGGCCAAAGGATGTAAAGAGGATGTGTGGGAGGTCCATTAGTGGCCTTTTATCAACTGCCATGAAATTGGGCCGGTGCACCCACTTTTCTAGCCCAAACGGTCATAATGTGCCCCTGTAAAGTATGAGGAGATGGGCTTATTGTTGTCCTTACATTTCTTCTTGCTTGGACCATCCTTCAACATTCTTGGGCTTGACTTTGAGCACAATTTCGGTGACAACACATACCAAAGACTCTACCAGAATGCAACATCATTATGACGACTCAGCAAAGAGGCTGAAACAATTTTGCACAAAATTTCAGACAAGTGGATGCTTACGCTTCTTGAGGATTTCTTGTTGACATTGGATGAGTTTTTAATGATGAATTCTCTTAAGAGAGTAGGTTCTTAGTTTCAGTTTGATTTTTCTCTGTTATTTTCTATGGCTTAGACTCACCACAAATTCGATGACTAACCCGGGACTTCAATGATACAACCGGTCTGATGAGCAAAGAGGGAATCCTTCGTTTTTAGGGACTTATGGAGGTCTCAACACTAACCACACTAGTTTGACCAAGAGGGACCAACCTCAGTCAAAGAGAGTTGAAAGTGTCAAGAAGGGTGTGATTCCTAAAAGAGGGAGTGAACTCCCGATGCTTATAACCTGCAACTAGGATGGTCTCTAATGCAATAAATAAGAAATTAACAAAGATGATTGTAGACATGTTAATTTTGACTTCATATTGAGTAAATTTTATGTCACAATTATAATGCCCCAAAATGGTTTGGTGTTTAATCATTAATTAATTTTTAGTGATTTTTCTCAGAATTTGTTGATTAACATCTCTCAGGCATGACGTCATTTAAATTCCTAGCCGAAATCAGTTCGGAATTAAATTTCCAAATTCAGATAGATTTACCTGAATAGCGTTGCATGTAGGAGACGCTACTTAAGTCCTAATCTGTCTAGGTTTACGATTTTAATCCGAATTAATTTCCTAGATTATTTAAAGCACGTCGCCCTTAGGAGACGCGATTTAGGTTTCCTAATGTATTTTGATTTTCTTTTCGGATTTCCTTTCTATTTTGGCCGCTTTAATTACCCAAATGACGTCTTGGTAAAACGACGCGATTTTCGGGTTTCCTGATAAACATGATTTGGCTGAGATAATCCGATTTCCGAAGTTGGGAATGTTGCAAACTCTTCCATACTCGTCCAAGGTAAGTCCGACTATGAGAGAGAGTCCTTTTGAAGTCCTAAACACCCCTAAACCTATTCTTATAAATACAACACCCTTTGGACCTTTTAAAAAGGTTGGCTATTGGTGATTTTGAAGCTCAAGGCAAGGTGTTTGAAGGTTCTAAAGGAGAAAAATGTGGATAGCAAGAGGATCTTCATCCCAAAGCTCCTTTTTCTTCATCCCTTTCGTTCCTAGAAGCTTTTGAAGAAAAAGGCTATGGAGGAGCCAACCAAACATCTTCTTTCCCTAATTTCTTTCTAACTTTTCCTTAATTTTATAGATTCATCATTATTTTTTTTCATAGTTCATCATCATCATCATCACTTCATGTTCACACACACACACACACACACTCATATTTCCAAATCCACATTCATGTTAGGGGTTTAAAGAACAATAATCAAGTAAGTAGATTAGTTTAGTTGCATGTTTAAATTTCTTATTAGAATAGATACTACTCTACTCTAATTCTAATTAGATCTTTCTTTGTTTGATCTTGCAAGGTACAAAGAATAAGAAAGAAAGAAGTTCAAAGGGATAATCATCAAGAAAATAAAAAGCAAAAACAAGAACGAAAATGGCTCTTTTTCTTTAGCCGGGCAAAGGAAGAGAATTAATGACTCAACATCTCCCAAATTTGAAAAGATAAGTGATCAACCTTTCTTTTGAAACTTTTACAGTTTCTAGCAATCACGTTTTCTTTAATTTTAATAGTTTTTACTATTCATATAAGCAATACAAAATCATGAACATCACACACATAATTTGAGCACCCACAGCTTTTTGGCGATCACGGTGGGACTTGGTCTCGCCGTCTTTTAACATTTGTTCTTGTTTTTTATCATCGGACACCCACAGTGCACCACTTGTATCCCTCGGGCACCCCTTTCACCAATTGGTGAGTTTGGTTACTTCTATCCCTTTGTGCACATCCCTTTACTGCAAGATCTTGCCCTCCCATGATTGATTGAAAGTTGTGAGTGTTATAGGAAGTGTGTGATTGAGTGAGTTTATGTTATTTGCATGATAGTAAACCTGTTTAAATTAAATTTGCATGACCAGTTTGATTCCTGTTTATCTTGATAATTTGGGAGAGGATTGTCCTCGAAATTGTTCTATGTTTATTGCTTTCAGGCTCTGAATAGCGTCTAGACAGAGAGACGCGATTCAAACAGCGTCCCTGTGTCTAGATGCCATTCAGCGATGTGAGGTTCTATTTACTGCTGCCTGAGGTTCTGTTAACAGAAGAAGCTACTGTGTTGAATAGCGTCGGAGAACAGCGATGCGATTCAAACAGTTTCTTCTTTTGCTCATCAGTCCTCGGATCTTTGATTTCTTTGTTACCTATACCTATCTTATACTATATTAGAGGCCATCCAAGCCGTAGGTCATCTGCATTGGGGCTCACCCCCTCCCCCCCCATAGGAAGACTTTTCTTAGCATCTTCACCTCTCACTGACTGGGTCGATCCCTCGTTCAGACTAGAGTGGTTAGTGTTAAGACCTCCGTAAGTTCCCAAAAACAAGGTATTCCTCCTTGTTCATCGGGCTGGTTGTATCAATTGAATTCCTGGTTAGTCATTCATACTGTTGTGAGAGAACCATAGAGTATAACAGTGAAAAAACTAAATTGAAACTAGGATTCTACCTGTTGAGTAAATTTGTGTTTAACAATCTAAATAATTCAACAAAGAATCCTAAGATAATGTAACCATCCACTTGTTTGCTAATCCTCTGCACAACTTGTTTGAATCTTTGTCAAAAATTAATATCATGATGCTCCGATCAGGTAGAACTCTCGACATGGTTGCCTTCGAACAAGAAGATGTGGTGGAGTACAAGGGAGATGCTCATGCCCCTCAATTTCAAATTGATTCAACTTATGATCAATATAATCAGGATATGGGCGATCATTCCCATGTTCATGTCATTTCCAACCCCGTCTTTGAAGGAGTCCAAGACTAAGCCGGACCCTCTTCCAATCATCCTTCTGATCTCGTTACCCTCATGGGAGCTCTATCTAATCATGTGGATCCTTGTCAGTTTTACGCCATCCAATCTATTCTGAAAGGGAAAACCCCCTTACAGTCTCCTGAACCAAATCTCTCGATTCACCCCTCTATTTATCAAGCTCCTACTTGGGCTATGGAAGGCCTCCATATTTCTACCCCTCGGCCCACAGGTCATCAACAATCTAGTTCGCGGCATCCTGTCAGGCCACAGACTCCAGTTTATCAGAATGACTTCAAGCAGGGTGGAAATACTGTTAGTCCACAACCTTACTGTCCTCCTATCCCTGCTTATTCCAAGAGGCAGTCTTTTCAACAACCCCCACCTCTACCAGCAGATTCTGCCACTCAACTTCTACTTAAAAAAATTTCTCAGACGGATGAGCGGTTCAAGAATTTCGAGAAGAAGATGGATAGTAAAACTGCTCCCGACCTCTCTGTTCCTGATCTACTAGTCTTCCATCTCCTACCTTCCGAAATCCCAGTCTATAGAAAGTACAACGGTGCAGGCAATCATTTCCTTCATATCAAGGAATTTCTATATGAATCATCGTTCTCTCAGCATGATAAGAGAGCACTGGCTTTCCTCTTCAGAAGGTCATTGGAAGGGTCAGCTTTAGAGTGGTTTTTCTCTCTGGACCCGAGTGAGGTAGAGAACTTCGTCGTTGTGTCAAAGAAGTTCCTGCGGAGATACAAAGACAGGGTGGCCCCTATCCTGTCCATTACTGATATGTTCAATGAAAAGATGAAGCCTGATGAAGACTTTATAGTGTTCACCGACAGATGGTGAGGAATGGCTGAGAAAATAAGGGATCACCTGTCAAAACAAGAATTAGTGAAGATGATGGTTGCCAACTCCACTCCCCAGTATAAATTGGTATTGACATTGAATAATTTGACCACCATGGTAGATCTGTACGAGAGGGCGCATTATGCTCAGAACGCATTCAAAAATTCCACTTTTGCCAGTGTTTTTGACCCCCATAGACCCAGCAGACCTCCACCACGGAAGCCTGCCATGCCAAATTCTTCTAGCATGGGTCCCACTACTGAACGCACACTCTCTCATGAACAAATCAACACTATAAACAACAATCAACCGCAATTCATAAGAAACCAACAGTAATAGCGACAGTATACAGGATAGAGACTGCCAAATCAACAGGGTTTTAGGCCACCTCAGCAACCATATTAGCCAGCCTACAATCAGCCTCAGCAGTAGTACCAACATACGTTCAATTAGTCACGTCAGCAGCCGGTATATCACAATGTACCTCCACTGGGTGACTACAACCAACAGAGAAAACCTCCAAGCCCAAAGAGGGCATCTTATCCTCCACTCCCAGAATCCTTATTAGACATATTCAACGCCCTTATGGAAGCCAATGCTTTGGTTTTGCCAAAGGGAAAAATAGTTTGGCCCCAGAATCCTGATGCCTCCAGGTAATGTGTCTTCCATAGACAACCTGGACATACAGTAGATGCATGTTTCCAATTTAGGGACTACATCCATGATCTGAATGAGCAAAGAGGTATTGATTGGGAAGAGATGAGAAAATATATAGTAGCCTTGAAGGCGAAAATACCACAGCAGCAATAGCAACAATAACAACCACATCAGCAACAACAGCAGATGCAAAGAGCACCAGTACAGGCAGTAGCACCACCAAATATGGGTATAGTGCAGAACCCGTTGCCAGAACATCAAAACTAGATCGCCCCAATTCTTATTAATAGTCGGTCTGAGGCTAACAGGGGGCAACAATGGAAGGTAGAGGAATCATTCTCTATTTACTCAACATGCCATATCCCGAGTACCATCCAGCAATCACCTCGCCGCATTCTACGCATACCCAAGCCAAAAACCATAACCATCACCCCCATACCAATACACGTCCACCATAAACCCATTCCACTGCCTACCTTCCTTAAACCCATTACTCCCCTCGCCACCATGTATCCACCAAATAACCCTCCGCAACATAATCACGAACCCCTCATGCCATCCAAACTATTGCTTCGCATACCATTTCCCACATCACCTACGCCAATCACCTACCCCAGTACCATACAACCTTCCAAACCACTCATCCGCGTTCTAACACCTCCACCAAACAACCCGCCATCATCCATATATAAACCCATTACCCTCTCCAAACTCCTTATTAACCCAGCGATACTCAAAATATCACCTTCCAATAATGATCAGCATGTGCTCCAGAGCAGGAGAATTTTCAACAAAGTCTTTCTTCAATCCACAGTTAGAGATGGCCCACCACAGCCGCTAGAGGAAGTACAGAATGAAGAGAGTGCACCTAGAACTCCATATGATCTGTTGAAACACTTAGACCTAACACCGGCACGCATCTCAGTGCTCTAATTGATCAAAAGATCTAAAACCCACCAAGAAGCTTTAATGGAGTACCTCAAAAGGGTTATGGTCAATGAGGATGTGCTGGTAGAGAAGATAACTGCACTATTAGTGTTAGTATTGGATGGCCAATAAGTCAATCCGACAGTATATTATGTTCAGATTATTAATATAATGGCATATTTTCATTGTGTATCTCATTTGAGCATTGCTTATCGAATCACGATGAAGTCCATGAACATGTGTATTAATCTTCGGATTATAATGAGATCATAATTATGGGACCGAAGGTTTATAAACACATGTTCTTAATTGTTCCTAGTCATAGGATGTTTGAAAAGGACATCGAACATCCGAACAGACTAGTATAGGTTTCTTCAGGTCATATGATGAGGGTGACTGATCCTATAAGTCACTTGTGTGGAGACACTATGCTGGACCTGTGGGTGCTCATTGGCAAATGAGTTCACTGAACTGATCCTACTAGGAATCGTTGTATGGTAAACACCTCACTGTTAACCAGCTCGATTCTTTTGTCACGGTTACGTAGATGATCCTTGGACCTGAGACGCCAAAGATATCTTGTTGGTAGGTTTCTGAACTTTGACCTTGACTAACGAATCATTAACCATGGGTTATCAATAAGTCAAGTGATCAGGTTTAGGGAAATTGATCGCTCGAAATTATGTGTCGTTAAGCATATTTGAACATCAATCTTAAAATTCTAATTTTCACATATAATTATTTGAAAAATAGCAAGTGGTGAGATTGGGTTGAATCCACAGGGAAATAGATTTTTAAAGTTGAAAACTTTGAGTTTTTAGAGGAAAAATAAAGAAGAAAGAAGAGGGAGCATGATGATTTGATTTGTTAAGAATCAAAATTAACCGGACTTACTATGAACTCACAAAAAGAGCACCCCTAAACGAGCATAATAAGACCATTTACTGAACTAAGACTACCTCTAAAACACTAATTAAAAGTAGAATATAAAATTTGAGTAGTGTCAATAGAATAAAAAATAAAAGTTGTAGAACAAAAAGATGGAGAAAAGATAAGTTTTTTCAAAGGAGCTACTGTCATTCATTATCAGAACAATATGAAATTTTACAGAGACATTGAAAATCAAAAATTAACATAACTTTCATAAGCAAACTTTTATAGAAAATATTCGAAATACAGTGTAACATGGAGAACTCAAAAACTAGAAAGAGATAGTGGAGAGAGAAAATTGATGTTTGCAGCCGCCGTAGCCCTTCGCGTGGATCCTTGGTAGCCTTGGACTCCTTCCAATGGTCAGTTTCAATGCCTCGAATCCACCTCTTGCACTAATAGCCGCTGGTTTGAGAGAGATGTAGAGAGAGAGAGAGAGAGTGAAAGAGAGGGAGAAAGTGGGAGAGAAATTGAGAGAGAGAATTTCCAAAAAAACAAGCTCTCCTTTTCCTCTCCCTTCCCATGGTTTTATAGAAGAGAATTCTTAATTCAAATTTTGAATTTCAAATAGGGTAATAAATCGGCTATTAAGATCCCCCTTGATTAGTGGACTTCTTTTAAGTCCATAAAGGCTATTTTGAATTTTGAATTTCGAAATAAATATCTTTTTTTTTTAATTTCAGGATTCCCTCCTCCTCTCTCTCTTGATTTCATAGAAGAGAATTCTTAATTCAAATTTTAAATTTCAAATCCTCTAATAAATTGACACTTAATTACTCGCATTAAGCTTCCCCTTGATTAGAGGATTATCCGTGAATGTATATTTGAAATTTAAATTTGGAGAGGGATATTTCAAAATTCGAATTTTGAATTAAAGAATAAATGTTATTTTCAAGATTTTGAAATAACATTTTTGAAATTTGAATTCCAAAATTCCCTCTTCTCTCTCTTAGTTGGCTTGTGGTTCCCCTTTTAAGACAAAAAGAAATACAATATTGTTCCTTCTAGGATTTGAACCCTGGTCACTTCCTTGAAATCCAAGTAGTCCAACCACTATGCCATCTGCTTGTTCATATCCTACATTCATATAAAATAACAGTTAAGTTCATGCAGCAATAAATCATCCAACTACACATTAAATAATTGTCGACAAAATCTTATTTGAGAATGAAATTACTACCCTTCTTCAATCTATGGAGTGATGATATTTGAAATTCAGATTTTGTTTTTCAAAATTGATATGTTTGAATGCACAAATGATTTATCTATCATTTCATGTGATTTTGTTCATTAAATTAATAGCAAAGTATGTAAATTTCATCTGTTATTTATGTAAAATTGTAAACTTATCACACCCCCCAACTTAATCATTGCTAGTCCCTTAGCAATACAATCATTTGAAAAATTAGGACTACCATGATCAGTAAAAAGAATCACACTTCATTTTAAAGGATATCTATTGCAAATGGTAGGTAATTGGAATTCAAGTTTTCGTTCTCCCGCCCACTATACTTGGAATCAGGACAGGTGATTGTGCATATCATTTGAGGTGCTTGGAGTTCATTTCTATACTGTTTGGTATATCGTTGTCTTCACTGACTCTTAGAGTAGAATTACCCAGGGGAGAGAACAGAAAAAGAGATCTCTAGGTTAGTTGGCTAGTTTCGCTTTTCGGTTTTCGCCCCGACTTAAAACTTTTTAGGATTTGGTCTTATTTTGTTGTGAAGGAATTTAGCGCGATTGTTTTGTGCTTTGAGAGTGCATACTTTTTGCCACCCTCTTTATTTATTTTTGTCTGATGAGAGGTGCGTACTTTTTGCCACCGTCCTTCCTTTGACTCTTTTGAAGCATATTTATTTGATTTTCACGCTTCTGATTGTCCTTTTTCGAAATGATCGCCTCCTTAAAGTGTTAAGTGGTT
The DNA here is from genome assembly GCA_030544215.1 of Zantedeschia hybrid cultivar. Lineage (NCBI taxonomy): Eukaryota > Viridiplantae > Streptophyta > Magnoliopsida > Alismatales > Araceae > Zantedeschia > Zantedeschia hybrid cultivar. The sequence continues at coordinate 53,973,854 of JARZZO010000009.1, forward strand.
TGATCTCCTATTACAAATCCTAACTTTCCGTTTGTTTGACCTAAAAATAAAAACAGAATGGGTAATTCTACACTTCGGGTCAACTCCAGCAACTCTACACTTTCAGGATCTTCCACTCTTTCCAAGTTACCGTGTGTGTGTGAAAATCATCCCGTCGTGATTCTTTGTAGAGAGGGGGGTTAATTCAAACTTTTACTCAACTTCCTAACTCAATTTTGATCAAGATTCCCTAAATGAATTATGATAGATATGAATTTCTGTTGGAGTGTGAAAATGAAACAAAATTTTTTATTTTTTTGAAAATTTGTGTGAAAAATGAAAAAAAATTTCAAAAATTTTGTTCATTTTTAACGATTTTATTCAATATGTGCTATGATTCTCCCCCCCAACTTGAATGACATTGTCCTCAATGGCATAGAAATGCACAAAAATGATTTAATATGGAATTCATGATGAGGAGAGATACAACCTGAGGTGTGACGAGGCTTCTCTCTGTTCTCCAAGGTAGATTTTATGAGTTTTCTAAAAAGAAAAGAAAAAGAGAATAATCAGAATAAAAATGAGAAGATTGGGTTGCCTCCCAATAAGCGCTAAGTTTAACGTCTTCAGCCAGACGCATGTGAGTTCTTATCAACCTGAGTCAATTGATTTGTTGGTATCATTTTGTGTGCCCTACTCAGATATTCTCAGAGCCATACTTTTCCTACTCATGAAGTGATGATTTGTCTAATTTGACCATTTGACTACCTCATTCACGCCTACTTCACTTAGACCTTGGTTCATGTGTAATTCTCCTCTCGACTTAGCATGTCTCACCATATGAATGTCGTGCATGCGATCAGACTGTAAGTAATTGTGCTCAAATTCAGGAGGAGATATAGGAGATGGCAGTGTTGGCCTACGGTGCAATTTTGGTACAGGTTCAATGATAGGCCAAGGACTAAGCGAGTGAGGCAAATTGTGAAGTAAATCAATGTCCTTCGTGTAGGATAAAGACTGTTCAAACTCCAAATTCTCTTCTAAGGGAAAGAGGAACTGTTCTAAATCGGGACTATCATCTACTATATTATCCATGGCATGCACTGTATAACAACCCTCATTCCGATCCAAGTACTTAGGAGCTTGAAAACTATTGATCCCAATCTGCCGGTCCCCAAAACATATGCCCATCTTACCTGTCGCACAATTGATATTTGCCTTTGCTGTAGCTAAGAATGGACGTCCTAGAATGATTGGAGTGTGATTCAAATCTGAGGATGGGGCCATATCCAAGATAAGGAAGTCCACGGGGAAGTAGCAATCTTCGATTTGGACAATTACATCCTCAATGAGTCCTCGTGGCACTTTAATTGATCGATCTGCCAGTTGGAGAATAATAGGAGTGGCCTTCAGTTCTCCAAGATCTAGTTGTTCATAGGCAGAAGTGGGCAAAAGGTTTACGCTAGCCCCAAGATCAAGAAGTGCCTTGTCAAATGTAATTCCTTCAATAACACAAGAGATAAGTGGAGCCCCAGGATCTTTCATCTTTTTAGGCAGTTGGTTGAGCAAAATGGCACTCACTTCTTCAGACAAAAAGACTTTCTTATGATTTGCTTTAGGCTCTCTCTTATGAGTACAAAGTTCTTTCAAAAATTTGGCATAGGCCGGCACATGTTTGATTGCATCAACCAATGGTATGTTAATGTGGACTTGTTTAAATAAGTCCATTAACTGTTCATTTTTTGCTTGGATTTGATGCTTTCTTTTTTCGTTGCCATTTTCTAAAGCTTGTGGAAAAGGGATTTTTGGTTTATAATTCTCAGGACATTCCTCCATTTTTCCTTTTCCTTAACTGATATTGGGTTGTTCATTCTCATCTTCATCATCTTCTTCTTCTTCTTCTTCTTCTTCATTCTGTTCAGGATTGGGCTGACTAGATCCTTGATTTAGGTAAGGATCCGGCAAGACTTTACCACTTCTTAAGGCCAAAATTGCTTTCGCATTTTCTAACTGTGGGCCTCTTGGTGGATTTGAGCCCATTTGAGGTTGGGCTTGAGGATTAGATAGGATTGGTTGATGTTGGAAATCCGGAGGATAGTTTTGCGAGTTTGCAATGGGTTGACTTGGTAAAAAAATGGGCCAATTTCCCTCCTCATTGTTGTATCAGCCATTTGACCCAATTATACTTCTAATTTCGAAATGGATTGTTGTTGAGAGATGACCAATTGATGCAATTGTTGTTGTTGTTGTTGTTGATTCATGAGTAATTGTTACAGTATATTGAATTTGTCATCATTTTGATTTGATGGCTGATGTTGTGGGATTTGATATGGAGGTTGAGAGAACATATTCTGATTGTTATTGGGCTGAAAGTAAGGAGCTTGAGCTTGGGACTGGATAGGTTGGCTTTTATTGAAAGATTGATTTGGATAGTAATTCTGTTGATGGGCCCTGTTCTGAAAATTTTGTGCTTGTGGATTTGGAGCTTGGGCTTGTTGAGATTTCCATGAAAAATTAGGATGATTCTTCCAACCAGGGTTGTAGGTGTTAGAATATGGATCATGATTGGGCTTTGAATAACCCTGGGCTGCTTGGACTTGTTCTTGGATGAACGGTGACAATTGGGCTGCCGTAGGACACTCACTGACATGGTGAGTTGGGTTGGCACAAAGACTACAAGCTTCTTGATAAGATGGAGAAGATTCGGAGTAAGGTCTTGATTGTGCATCGATATTAGATCCTTGGTTATTCGAAACTAGGACTTGGTCTAGCTTTTGGGCCATAAGATCCATTTTGCTCATTTGTTGGGCCAGAAGGTCCACCTTATCCAACTTTTGAGCTAAGGCATTGATATCCATCTTAGGTTCAAATTCTCCTCTATTTCATATTTCATAAACTCCAGTCCGTTTGGATGTTCCCACTGATCTTTCATATGATGAAAGTGAAGCATGATTTATTGAATTTTCACTTAGCATTTCAAACAAATCATAAGCTTCTTCCTCACTTTTGCTCATGAATGCTCCTCCACAAGATGCATCTACCATTTGCCTGTATTGTGCATCTAAACCTTCATAGAATGCTTGCACAATTTTCCATCTAGACAATCCATAGTGTGGACATTTTCTCAACAATTCTTTCAATCGTTCCCAAGATTCATGAATTTGTTCTCCTGGTAATTGTGAGAATCCAGTTATAGCCATTCTCATTGTATTTGTTCTCCCAATATGATAGAATTTTTTTAGGAATTCTTGTTGCATTTCGGGCCAAGTCCTAATGGGCTTTCCTATCGTTCCAAGCCAATATTTGGCTTTGTCCTTAAGTGAGAAAGGGAATAGGGTAAGTCGAAGGGCATCTTCCGTAAAATCTTGAATTTTCACGGTTGAACAAATCTCAAAGAATCCATCCAAATGTTTATATAGATCTTCATTGGTATTCCCATAAAAAGATGGGAGCATTTGGATGGTGCTTGGCTTGATCTCATAATGGCTAGCATGGACATTATGCAATTGGATACAAGATGAAGGATTATAGTCTTGAGGAATGAAGTATTCCTTCATTTGTTTAGGCATTTGTTGATTATTTCCAGCCATTTGATGTTGAATATTGGTTTGGTGATGTAGGTATCTCTCAATTTCTTGAATGGGTTTGATAATATATGGCTTTTGAGATCTTCTACCTAACATACACTAGACCAAGATGAGATGGAAATGGTTTTTTTTGTGATTTTTATTTTTATATATTTTTTATGTTTATTTATGCAAAGACAAACAAGTTAATAACAAATTCCTAATGACCTAAGTGTATCCTAAACTTAAGGATGAGATTTCTCACAAAATGGCTAGAATTCACTATGAATCACCCCTATAATAGATCAATCGGCTAGGTAAGAGGTGGGATAGTGGGAGGCTCCCCCTACTTTCGTAGGGACCTAATTAAAGAACCACTTGTCCACTTAGGCGTTTACCTTTGTAACCTCTAGCCTAGACACCGTTGTCCAAAGTAGAAATGAATTAAAAGCTCGGTCCAATCATAGTGTGAACCCTAGGTGCAATTGCTATTTGATTTTTATTGGGCTTGGGACAATGCAAGATAGAGTGTTTGCGGTTTGTGGGCCAAGGAAGGGTGATGAAATCCCCACCTTATCTTGTTATGAAGATGCCCTTAAATTATTTTATCAATGAAATGCACACCACAATTCAATCAAGTTTGTTTTGTCAAATAATGAAATGACAATGCATAAACATGTTATGTGCACAATTTAGAAAGACTTACCTTGCCTCCCGCACTCTTCAACATGAAACAAATGACAAAAATTTAAAACTAATGCATTTCTAAATGATGCATGTCCTAAAACATAGTAGTTTGGTTTCTAATCTTGAAATGCAATTTTTTTATTTTTGTTTTTCTGAATTTTTTTTTTATTTAATGATGTCTATACCTATTTTAAGCAAATCTGAAAATAAAAATATTAAAGAAATTGGAACAAACTCACCAAGTTGAGCTTTCCTTTTGTCTTCTTTTTTTTAAAAAAAAAATTCCTGCAAAAAGAGAGAATGAATGTGAGTATGGATTTATACAAATTGACCCAAAATAATCAAAATTAAAATTCTAAATCCCCGGCAACGGCACCAAAAATTAATCGCTTGAAATTATGTGTCGTTAAGCATATTCGAACATCAATCTTAATCCAATTTCCACATAGAATTATTTGAAAAATAGCAAGTGGTGAGATTGGGTCGAATCCACAGGGAAATAGATTTTTAAAGTTGAAAACTTTAAGTTTTTAGAGGAAAAATAGAGAAGAAAGAAGATGGAGCATGATGATTTGATTTGTTAAGAATCAAAATTAACCGGACTTACTATGAACTCACAAAAAGAGCACCCCTAAACGAGCATAATAAGACCATTTACTGAACTAAGACTACCTCTAAAACACTAATTAAAAGTAGAATATAAAATTTGAGTAGTGTCAACAGAAGAAAAAATAAAAGTTGTAGAACAAAAAGATGGAGAAAAGATAACTTTTTTCAAAGAAGCTACTGTCATTCATTATCAGAACAATATGAAATTTTACAGAGACATTGAAAATCAAGAATTAACATAACTTTCATAAGAAACCCTTTACATAAAATATTCGAAATACAGTGTAACATGGAGAACTCAAAAACTAGAAAGAGAGTGGAGAGAGAAAATTGATGTTTGCAGCCGTCGTAGCCCTTCGCGTGGATCCTTAGTAGCCTTGGACTCCTTCCAATAGTCAATTTCAATGCCTCGAATCCACCTCTTGCACTAATAGTTGCTGGTTTGAGAGAGATGTAGAGAGAGAGAGAGAGAGAGTGAAAGAGAGGGAGAAAGTGGGAGAGAAATTGAGAGAGAGAATTTCCAAAAAAACAAGCTCTCTTTTTCCTCCCCCTTCCCATGGTTTTATAGAAGAGAATTCTTAATTCAAATTTTGAATTTCAAATAGGGTAATAAATAGGCTATTAAGCTCCCCCTTGATTAGTGGATCTTCTTTTAAGTCCATAAAGGCTATTTTGAATTTTGAATTTCGAAATAAATATCTTTTTTTTTAAATTTCAGGATTCCCTCCTCTCTCTCTTGATTTCATAGAAGAGAATTCTTAATTCAAATTTTGAATTTCAAATCCTCTAATAAATTGGCACTTAATTACTCGCATTAAGCTCCCCCTTGATTAGAGGATTATCCGTGAATGCATATTTGAAATTTAAATTTGGAGAGGGATATTTTAAAATTCGAATTTTGAATTTAAGAATAAATATTATTTTCAAGATTTTGAAATGACATTTTTGAAATTTGAATTCCAAAATTCCCTCTTCTCTCTCTTAGTTGGCTTGTGGTTCCCCTTTTAAGACAAAAAGAAATACAATCTTGTTCCTTCTAGGATTTGAACCCTGGTCACTTCCTTGAAATTCAAGTAGTCCAACCACTATGCCATCTGCTTGTTCATGTCCTACATTCACATAAAATAACAGTTAAGTTCATGCGGCAATAAATCATCCAACTACACATTAAATAATTGTCGACAAAATCTTATTTGAGAATGAAATTGCTACCCTTCTTCAATCTATGGAGTGATGATATTTGAAATTCAGATTTTTTTTTTCAAAATTGATATGTTTGAATGCACAAATGATTTATCTATCATTCCATGTGATTTTGTTCATTAAATTGATAGCAAAGTATGTAAATTTCATCTATTATTTATGTAAAATTGTAAACTTATCAGAAATGTCCTCGAAAGTAATTGTGTGTTCAATACGGGATCATCCGCTCGTGGTAGTTTGAGAGAGAATGTTCGACGTGTGATGTGCTTAAAGTCCCTGGCCAGGGCGGACTCTATATCTGGTAATGAGTTATCGAATTCATATTAGCGGCATCTGATTCAAGTGAATCGATCGTTTAAGGTTTAACAGTAAACCATACCCTAGGTCGATTCGGGAACATTGTACGGATGGAGGATTATATCCGCGCGGTAACCGTTGACAAAAAAGTTTCCATAGTGGGTTTGAGTAACCGCAATGCCTTCTGGGATTACGTAGTGTTGCTTGGCACCCAACGTGATCGGAAGCCTGTCCGAATTTATTGTGGGGACATTAAATTCGGCTGATTAATTAATATAAGGATATTAATTAATTCAGTGGGTCAGTAAGAGGTTACTGGACTTAAAGAGCTATTAACTGGACTGGTATTTGGGCCTAGAGGGTCACACGGAAATGGTTTTCAAGTTGGTGGATCTTTTACAGGGTTTTGGATAAGTTCGGGTTTTTCTGAAAAACTGCAATAAAAGATTGTGATTAGGCTCAGGGGCCAGCAACCCTAACCCTGGCCGCCCCCCTCACCTCTCTCTCCTCTCTCTCTGGTGCCATCCCCATCTAGGTGCCCCTCGATAGAGTTGCATCGACTCCCGTTCTTCGTGTTCTCGTCCGACGAGAAAACGTCTTCGCATGTCACGGAAAATCACACGAAGCCAGACGGGATCCGCGGACGCTGCTACGAGCGAGGAAGATCCGCCAAGAGCAAGACCGCGTGGATACCGCTGGAGGTCGGGCACGTGCGCGGCTTGCGGGATCACACCGTCGGAACCGTTCGGACGTGGATTCGAATCCGCGCAAGGTAAATCAGATTTACCAATTAGTTTTAATGATCGAAACGGGATAGATCCGATCCCAAGAAATTTGCGTTTTCGGTCGGATCTCGACACAGCGAACCTAACAATTAGTTCCATAGGAGGATCAGCCGTCCATTTCACTCCATGCATCTGAGCTAGCACCACCAGCAGCCAGGAGCATGGCACTGAGCATTACAATCAACATCTGCAAGAAGGCTGTGGATGTATGTCTGGTTGATATACGGGCTTCCATCAATATGTTATCACCAAAGACCTTAGAATTCTGCGGTGTACCTAAAGAGAAGTGGTTGCCATCTCCCATATATGTTACTGCTTACGACAACTCTATACATTTCCCTCTGGGAATGGCCTATTTAAAAGTGGAATTAGGCCTTGTGTGTCATGCCGAAGTCGAGTTCCACACCTTAGAGATCGACACCTCTTTGAAAGGCATCCTTGGGCGTCCTTACATCAAATCGCTTGAGGCAATTCCATCTACAAATCATTAATGTCTCAAGTTTCCATACAAAGGACGGATCATTAAGATGACGAGCATGCCAGTTCTTGCTGTTACTCACTCCTTGAACATTAAGCCGGATCCTCACCTTGGCCAACAACCCATTCTGTCAGTTTTACTGGTACATTCTCCTTTGGCTGATCCTTTGAAAGCCACTATGCTCGTTCCTTGTCTAGTCGATGCCATAAAAAGGGAGAAGTACGTGAGTACTCCTGGCTGGGACATTATGATGAAAGGTGGTTACAAATCAGGAAAAGACCTGGGTACACAACTACAGGGCAGAACCAAGCCTATCAAAGACAATAGAAGGATACCTGATAATGGTTTGGGCTATAGGCCAGTGAAGGTAAAAAAGCAGATTGTTCAGCCGCATGAAGACAAAGATGGTCAGAAAGTCTGGAAAACAATGACCACCCCATGTAAAGAAAATCGGGATCCTTTAACTTAGACCCTATATACACACTTCATTAAAGGACCCGTGATTAATCATGACCATGATAACACGATAGTAATCACTTCCCACTTTGACCTACATGATATTTATGGTAGGGACCTAGCTAGATACTGCTCTGAGTTGCTGACATATCGATCCTTGGAGGCTCTGCGGCCAATGAAGAGGAGGAAGATCCAAGACCCAGAGTGCGAGTGGTACCGCTGGTTTGACATCTGGGACCTGTACATTGCACCGAACAGGCTAATCCTTGATCCCTCAGAACCAAAGTTACCCCATTGATTGATGAGTTATTTGAAGGGCCTGGAGCTATTTTTGACAAGAGAAGCCGGCTAAGTGAAGAGACAGGCGAAGGAGAGTCAAATGATCCTTATCAGCCTGGATTCACCACTGATCTTCTCTGGAAGGGAACTTATCCCCATCATGTCTTCACCCTCCATATCCTATTTCGTACTCTGCTCCTGACCCCAACTTGGTCAAGGGTCATCACTAAAGACATTCCACGGGCTCTGCCCATCATTATTACTTTGCCCCCTCGGGAACTAGTTCCTTAGATTCCTCTCGACCTTGAAAGGATCGATGATCTGATCTGGGGCATATTGTTATATGATCCTCCTAATCCTTTGGCCTTGATGCCGTTACCTCCATCTTCTCATCCTCCTCCTCTTCATATTCATTCATGTTTTATGATTAATACTCAAAATCATCAACAAAAAAAAAATGTCAATTTGGCAACCTCTTCCTCACACATCCTCGTTGAGGAAACTTCATATTACTTGTCCGATTACACCCCATCGTGCGGGTCACCCGGGAAAGATTCCCTCCTAGACCTACTCTGCCCCTCCTTTCGGGAGGATTCACCTGTACTCTCTCATGTATCCCTCGATTTTTATCCTTATTCGTCCTCATTAGGTCAGGATAGTAAGTCTAGTTCTAGGCAGGTTAGTCAAATTAGAAAGTCTAGGAAATCTAAGGGTAGACGAATTTCGAATAGATACCTCTAGGATCTAGTTTTAAGATGCCTTTCTTGCTCTCAGATCTCTTAGCTGTTAGAGAATCCCATTCAGATGCCAGAAGAATGTGAAGTTGATGAGTTAGTTGATGACGGGTATAGGGTATGTGAATTGTTACATGAGAAAGATCCCATTACTGAAGATGAGAAAGATGACGAGGACGCAGTGGAGGCGTATGCTAGTGGAGTGAAGAGATTTGATGAACCCTCAGCCGTTGTAGAAGAGCCTACCAAAGAGATTAATCTAGGTACTGAAGACGAACTTAAAGTTGTCCTCGTCAGTAAAAGTTTTTCAGAAGCAGACGAGGAGGTAGTGGTGTAAGTTCTCAGAGACTATAAGGACACTTTCACCTAGAGCTATGAAGATATGTCGGGGTTAGATTCTTCCCTAATGGAGCACCGATTAACACTGAAGGACGGAGCTAGCCCGGTTAAACAAAAATTAAGGCGATTCTACCCTCAAATGGCTTTGAAGATGAAGGAAGAGGTCAATAAGTTGTATAAAGCCAAATTTATTAGAGTTGTCCTCTATCCGCAATGGGTGGCAAATATAGTCCCGGTCATGAAAAAGGATGGGAAGGTCAGGATTTGCATTCACTTTCGAGATCTGAACCGGGCATGTCCTAAAGATGATTTTCCACTACCTCACATAGACGTACTCATTGACAACACACCTGGTTATGAAACACTGTCATTCATGGATGGTTTTTCAAGGTATAATAAGATTCCCTTGGCAGAAGAGGACCAGGAGAAGACGTCGTTCACTACACCTTGGGGCACTTATTGTTATGTCGTTATGCCATTCGGCCTGAAGAATGCTAGAGCTACTTATCAAAGGGTTATGATGGTTATATTCCATGACATGATGCATATTGATTTAGAAATGTATGTGGATGATCTGTTAGTAAAATCTAAGACTAAGGTTGTGCATGCCGAAGTATTAGCGAGAGTTTTAAAAAGATCAAGGAAGTATCAATTGAGGATGAATCCCAAAAACTGCATATTTGGTGTCTCATCAAGGAAGTTGTTAGGATTCATAGTCAGTAAGCGAGGCATTGAGATCGATCCCAACAAGGTTAAGGCTATCAGAGAAATGCCACCTCCCCAAAATTTGAAAGAACTGAGAGGATTGGTTAGCAGATTGTAGTTTATTCGCCGCTTTGTCTCCCAGCATACACAAAGGTGTAAACCATTTTACGAGCTTACTAAGTCAGGAGTCAAATTTGATTGGGATGATAAATGCCATGAGGCATTTAATAGACTGAAGAATTATTTGGCAAGCCTTCCTATTCTGAGACCACCATTTCTGGACAGACCTTTAGTTCTTTATATTTCTGTTCTAGATGACGCGGTGGGGGCTGTCCTAGCACAAGAAGATGAAGAAGGAAAAGAGAGGGCAGCCTACTATCTGTTTAAACTTCTTAACCTCGCAGAACAGAGATATACAGCGATGGAGAAGACCTGTGCTGCATTAGTCTGGGTAGTTCAGAAATTGAAGTATTATTTTCTAGCTCATGAAGTCCATCTCATCGCTAGGATGAATCCTATCAAGTTCCTCCTTGAGAAATCTGTTCTCACCGATCGATTAGCACGATGGCAAAACTTTCTATCCCAATTCGATATCATCTATATTCAGCAGAAAACGATCAAAGGCTATGCCATCGCAGAACATCTTGCTCATCACCCCTTTCCTCATTTTGATCTAGTCCGATCGGAGTTACCGAATGAGGAACTGATGTCCATAGACAGAATCAAAGACGATATGTTGACTCTGCATTTTGACGGAGCTCTGAACTCTTATGGTAAGGGTATCGACATTGTTCTGTTACCACATAAAGGTGTCACCATTCCACAAGCCTTTCAGCTTGACTTTCCTGTCACCAACAATATTGCTAAATATGAGGCCCTTCTAGCTGGTCTCGAGGCCACTCATCTCCATGGTGCCACCAAACTCAGGATTGTAGGTAATAGTCAGCTAATCATTTGCCAAGTGCTCACCAAGTACCGAACTCTTGATCCCAAACTCAAGCCTTATCAGGAACTCACTTCTACTTATACTAAGCTTTTCACTAAATTGATCTTTGTCTATATTCCTCGAAATCAGAACATCTTAGCTGACGCTCTAGCTTCTCTCGCGTCATCCCTGAATTTCCCAATCAGCAAGCAATCATCGTCCATAGGCGTCTCTCACCCGCCGTGAAAGACCCTTCATTCCTTAAGGTTAAAGAGAAATTGTTGAATAAAGTCAGAGATGGAGATATTGTGGAGAAGCGAGAAACTATGCTGTTAGAGTTGAAAGAAGAGATGGACGATGAAGAGAAACCATGGTATTTTAAGATTGCCAAATATTGTGAACATCAGTCGTACCCTGAAGAAGCCACAACTGAGGAAAAAAGGGCTATCAGGAGGGTTGCTCAGAGATACACCATAGTTGGAGAAGCACTTTATAAATGAGGTTTTGACGGTGTTCTTCTGAGATGCTTGGACGAAGATGAGCTTTGGAACGTTATGGAAGGAGCTCACACTAGAGTTTGTGGTGGCCACGTTAATGGATAGATGTTATCAAAGAAGATCCTTAGACAAGGATTCTATTGGCCAACTATGGAAGAGGACTGTGTCGGATATGTCTGTAGGTGTGCTAAGTGTCAACTTCATGCCGACAAGATTCATCTCTTGCATCTTCACTCCAACCTGTTTCCTCCCCATGGCCTTTCTCCATGTGGGCATTCGACATTATTGGTCCTCTTGGTGATCCTGATTCTGCCACCAAGCAAAAGTCTTTCATCCTCACCGCGACATAATACTTCACTAAGTGGGCAGAAGCCGAAGCTTATGTGGAAGTCAAAGCATCTACCGTCTGCAAATTCATCATGAAGAACATCATCACAAGATTCAGAATTTTAAACACCATCGTCACCGACAATGGACCACAGTTCATATCACAAGAGTTGAAGGACCTCTGCAACAGGTATAAAATTGCATTGCATCATTCGTCTCCATATTATCCGTAAGACAATGGCCAAGTAGAGGCAACTAACAAGACTTTGATAAAAATCATCAAGAAAACGTGTAAATCTAATAAGTTCTCCGACTTGCCAGAGAAATTAATGGAGGCTCTATGGGCATACCGGACTTCAATCCGCATGTCCACTGGGTAGACTCCGTATTCCTTAGCATTCAGAATGGAGGCGGTAGTTCCATATGAAGTCCTCATCCCGTCCTTAAGAGTACAATTGAATAAGGAGTTTTTCATTAATGAGCACCACTCAACACTCTTAGCTCAATTGGAACTTTCAGACGAGAAAAGATGGTCAGCCGCTAATCATGCACGAGTATATCAAAATAGATTAGCACGTTTTTATTAAAAGAAAGTCATTGAACGAAAATTCAAAGTTGGTGAAATGGTTGTTAAAAGAATCTTTGTAAATCTTGGTGGTCCGCGTTCTAAGCTCCAACCCAACTGGGAGGGACCTTATGTTATCTCACATGCTTTTCCTGGTAACGCCTATCGTTTAGTTAATGCAGAAGAGCAAGAGCTAACTAATCCCTAGAATGGTTTGTATCTTAAGAAGTACTACCCTTAGTTTAATGAGTCAATCAGCATGTGCAAGGACCAGTGGGGTCTGAAAATTTGAAAACTCAAATTCCCTTATTAGTCTTTGATAATTTAATCCAAACGCATTATTGCACACAAACACGTTTGGTTCGTGGGTAACAAGAGAAGTGAAGCTCGAGGAATACCAAAAGCTTAACTAAAAGTAGAAAAGTATAACTCATTCTTTTCAAAAGAAAACTTTTGTTTTACTCTCGGCCCACGATGTCAAAACGAGGCTTAGAATAGATTACTAAAAATACCCGCCATCTTAGTAGGAGGTCGTCATAAAAAAAAGGGGGGAGATCCACCCCACAAAAAGCAAAAAAAAAGCAAGGGCAAAGTGCCAACATAATTAAAAGGCCGTTCAACATTACAAACGTTACCTCAAAAGACCACAAAATCAAATGAAAAGGGAGCGCAAGGTCGTTAAATAATGAAAATGACTGAACCCTAATGGATAATAAGGTAAAGGAGGGACATCTTTCTAAGTCTCCGAAACCTTCTCGCGGGCTTTCTAGACCAATTCTTCCTTTCATTTTAAAGAGGTTTACTCCAAATTTGAGGAACGACCGAGGTTGACTAAGGGTCCGACCATCGAATGGGATCACGATTACGAGCATATTTCAAGCACAATGAACCTGGATTGGGCTATTAAAGAATGATTTGGGAATTAAGTTAATAAATGAATATACTCTTTTGATCCAAGTACCATGTTGGTCCTTAGGTTAGTCGAATATTGAAAAACCACAAAAAAATTGAATATTGCAAAACCACAAAAAATTGAATATTGCAAAATAAAAAAAAAATGAATATTGCAAACCACAAAAAAATTGAATATTGCAAAACCACAAAAAAAAAATTTGAATATTACAAAACCACAAAAAAATTGAATATTGCGAAACCACAAAAAAAAATTGAATATTACCAAACCACAAAAAAACTGAATATTGCAAAACCACAAAAAAAATTTAATATTGCAGAACTACAAAAAAAAGAAAAATTGAATATGGCAAAACCCAAGAAAATTGGATACTTCTAAAATTGCAATTGCAAAACAAAAATATTTTAATTAGCATTTGTTTGCCACATCACGTGTGTTGCATCCTTTTTATTGTCAGTGAGCATTTACATACTTGTATGTTACATTTTACTGTTTATTTTTTTTTAATTATCTTTATTTGTCTTTATTAAATAAAGGCTTCTCCCATTGATCTACCAAGGATAGGATCAAATAGATGGTTACTTAACTGGGCAAGGGGTTAAGCTTGAACATATATTCAATTTGTTTGTTCAAGTCGCGTGCAGGTATGAAGAGAAAGCCAATAGAGAAAAGTATAAAGGCAACTCAAGAAACCCTATGTACAAGTGTAAGTCGATCTACAGGACTTCAAAATGAAAAGAAAGTACATGATGGCAGCCATCATGCCTGACTCTCCCCTGCGCCCTCGTCCAGCTAGCTCTGCGCCTCTTCCTATATGTCTGGTCCTCGTGCTGGCGGCGGCGGTGGTCCCATGATGCTTAGCCCAGCCTGGCCGAAAGATACTGCTATGCTGGTGGTAAAAGCACTCGCTTGTCCTCGTTCCAGTGCACGCTGCCACGCACACTGATACCAAGCCTCTATGCTCTAGCGCTCGTGCTCCACCACTGAAAGTCGGCTCTGAAGACTCTCCAATCGAGATCGGTCGCGATCCCTCTCCTTAGTCAAGATCTCCAATCGAACCTGGAGTCGTGCAAGCTCGCGAGGAAGATTACCAGTGGAAAGCCTTGCCAGCTCCTCTTCCAGCTCAGCAACCCGGGCTGCTGAACCGCGAGCCTATGCCAACTCAATATCTCTCTCTACAAGAGCCACGCAAAGCTCTTGGACCTGCAGCAGAAGACATTGTTAGCCAACTGATCAAGCAAGCAAAACATACCATGCAAGAAACAAGTTGAAGATTTACCCGAGTAGTAGCATCTTCCTCAGCCTGAGTGGCTCGGTGAATGGCTAGAGCTAGCTGGATCCGCAGGTCGGCAAGGGCGGCCTCATGAGCAGCATAAGAAGATGAAGGACCAGCAGCGGTGGCAGATGAGGGAGTCGCCGCGTGGGTGTAAGCAGCACGATGTAACAAAAAGGTGACCACCGTTAGTGTACAAGTGTCAAAACAGTTTAATAATAAAAGGAAGCATTCATAATGGATATGTCACTCATGCATATCATGCTTACCAATTCATTCAGCTCTTTTTAGACCTGTTCCAATTGGGCCTCGGCATCCTGGAGATGGCCTTGGAGTGTGATGATGGTGGCATCCCATGCATCCTGCATATTCATATCATCCATGTTATACATTTACGAATATAAGCAAGATAATTAATAAAATAAAGGAAGCATTCATAACATGTCATATGCATCATGCTTACATTGAGAGGGCAGAGCAGCTAGAGGTGGGCCGCGTAGTGGGTCCGATAGCACTGGAAGTAAGCATCACTACTTACCCCCTGTGACTCCACCGGTATCCCATACCGATACCAGTCATTCCGCTGATCTAGGAATTTGGCGCTCCAGTCGGTGCGGGCTTGCTTGCCCCGCATGGTCCGCCCAATCCCCTCTGGGACCTCCTCCTCCACCTACTCCTGATGCAGCCCCAGCGTCCGCATCACCAACCTCAAGCGCAGGAGGGCGATCTCATTCATGCAATGCACCCAAACCTAGCGCCCGAATTAGCCCCGTCCTTGTTCTACCTAGGGTTGTCCTGCATCGTCCATACCAAGGTATGGACGCCAGATAACCTGCATTCATATAGGTTAATTGCATTGCATGTCATATGGAAGTAATGATAATAATCAACAAGTCATGTTATAATAAACATTTAAAATATCTAACATCTAAATCATTAATCGAATATGCAATTAAATAAATGTTAACTTAACAAGTATCTAAAAACATTTAACAAAACAATTAATTAATAGTTAAGTAGTTTAACCACATTTTAATAAAACAGATAACTAATCAAATATGAAACATAATAATAAATGACAAGAAAGGAATTAAAACTCACCAAAAGCTCTGGGTAATCGAGGAACTGACGACAGAGGGCCGTCAGCTGATGATGTTGTGGCACCGTGTCCACTACCGGACGCCAACGCCAGGCAAGTGGGACTACCGCCGGCTGTGTAGATGGCCTTGCTCGACCCAGAGGAAAGTAATAATATGTCCACACCTGCATAAAAGAACATACAGGTTAGAATTATCATATGCATTGTATCATAAGCATTTAATCAAATGAACAAAAATAAAATAAATTAAGTACCTGAAGAAACGACGTAAAGCCGTTGATGGTGGTCTCCCTGTCCTGTGTGACGGTGGAGAGTTCAATGAAGAGGTGGACCAGAAGGGCCACACCCCAGGCATACTCGCCTAGATGGTCTAAATCGGTAAGGAGACTCAGGAAGCGACAGTGGATGTAGTCACCCTTCATCCCAAAGAGAAGCCTATCAAAGAAAAAGACTAAAAATCTCCTAAGATCCCTATCTACACTAACCGTATCACTAGGATCCTAACAATACACTCCGCTAGCTGCCTTCGCTAGTCTCGATCTCAGCTCAGCCTGGGACTCATCGGTCTGTTGCCTAGGCTCCTCTAATCCTAGGGAACTCTCTACCGTTGTCCTCAAGAGAGTCCAAGACTCTCGACCCTCTAGCCCCGTGCACTCTAAGCCCAGCAATTCCTGAGCTAGTCCGTGATAATCGAGATACATGATCCCGCTCACTGCTCGACCTTATACCCGAAGGCCAGTGATCCTGCATACGTCCTCGAGACTGGGGACCATGTCTCCCCAGGGTATTAGAAATGCCCTGCTCTTAGCATACCATCTCTCTCTCAGGACCTAGAGCAATACCAGGTCGATCCAAAACAGCACTATCTCTAATATCTCCCGGAATCCCATCTCCGTCAGCCGCACCTTTTGAAAGTCCAGGAGACCCCTATAGGTAGCCACCGCTAAGTCCTAAGAGATCCTGGTCCTCATCGTGCCCTGCGATTTTCAAATAATTGATCAAAATCATCGTTATAACACTAATAATCAATTTTTAAATTAATTTTGATGTTTAATCACCATTTTTTAATCGCATCAGGGTACAGGGACACGTTTCAAAAAGCGTCCCTGTCCTCAGATGCCTTTCACTATACGTTTCGAGAACCTGTGGCCAAGCTCCCTTTTTCCCCACCAAAATTTAAGAATTTAACTAAATGGAGTGTTTTCAAGGCTTACCAAACGTGGGCCTGTCTCCTCGGCCGGTGTCGCCGCTTCCTCACCCTCCTAAGCTACGAGAGGAGTTTCCTCGGCTTCTATGAATGTCGCCGCCTCCGCTAGAACCATCGCCCCAGGAGGAGCTTCTTCGGACGCCTCCGCCCTTGCCGCTAATGGAGCAAGCTGCCGGTGCTTCCCATGGCCGCTCGAGCTTCCACCGGATTCCATGGCGTGAGAGAGTAAGAGAGAGCTCAGATGGAGATGAGAGAGAGTTTTAGAGAGAAAGAGAAAGCTTGTGGGCAACTCCTACAGGGAACCACATGCACGTGGGCAACTCCCACAAACCCACTCTTCTCAACTCCCACAAACCCCCACTCTTCTCATGATGCCCATGCCCAACGTGCGCAGAGAAAAATAAAATGTGGGCTTGTGACCCCATGTTCCCAAGTCAACAGTAACCATTCTCTTTAACGAATAATCTAGGGAGGCAAGCTAGCTGTAGTATCTACTCGTTTCCTTGCAAATTAATTAATAGGATCATGTGATATAGGACTCCCCTTGGCATAACTCTTTTCAACAAAAGAAAATGGAGCTTGTGTGCACTTGGCAGGAGGAGACAACATTTAATCTTGATATAAACGAATATGAGGGAGAGGGTACATGCATGCATATAGCTGACAACCAAAACCAGGGATGAGAAATCAGAACATGTCAACTTGATGCTGTCTGTCGATCTAAGGACAAAGTTAGGTAACGACTAAGTTAGGAATGTTAAACTTTCAATTAAACCTACTGATCGTATTTCACAGACCTACTTTCCATTAAATTCTTCGTCTGCATGTTGCCATTATAATTTAGATTGTCCTAAATGTGTGAAGTGGTGTATTGAAGTAATTTTAACATATAAAACAATGAAATTTACTTCATTCAAATGTCAAAAGATGTATTCAATGGATATCGCAAGTATCACGTCCCCGCCAGCCTTAGTGCTTCCTCTCGGTCATCCTCGAGCTCTTCGACCAGGTCTTCTTATGTTTCTTCTTTTTCCAAGTCATCGGCCCCATCTTGGCAGCAACTTGTCAGGTCTCATCGGCACTCTCGTCCCCTCTCCTCGGAGGAGAAGCGGGTTTGGAAGCTTGAGGAATAGGCAAAAAGACTATTCCCTCACAACCGAAAAATCGGGTTGGATGACCTAGGAGGCAGGGGCTCCTATTTCACGAGCAAGGTCCATGGGAAACCTCTACCTCTACGTTTTATGATACCAACCCTAAAAATGTATGACGGGACAAAAGATCCAGAAGACCACTTGCAGATGTTCGAGTGTATGTTCTCTCTATTGAACGTGCCTAATGAAATTAAGTGTCGGACCTTCCTGACGACGTTGAAAGGGAACGCTTGGCAATAGTTCAACCAACTAAAGCCCAACTCTATCGACAACCTTAGAGAATTGTAGTGTTCTTTTGGAATAATTTTGCTACTAGTAGGCACATGCCAATGACTATCCTCTCTTCGCCAAGGTACAGATGAGTCCCTCCGAAAATACTAGGCTCAATTTCATGAAGTGGTCCTGAAATCTCCAATTTAGATGTTTCAAATGCAGCCCAATATTTCATTGTCGGTGAAGCGAGCCAACATGTTCAATTCGATCTAATAAAGAAGCTCCAATAGATTTCCCTGACTATGCTCGCAAAGTCAAATTGTGTATTAATAGTGAAGAGCTGCCTTGAACATTTCAAGGCAGAGGACAAATGTGAGGAGCAATTG
This sequence comes from Zantedeschia hybrid cultivar, assembly GCA_030544215.1. Lineage (NCBI taxonomy): Eukaryota > Viridiplantae > Streptophyta > Magnoliopsida > Alismatales > Araceae > Zantedeschia > Zantedeschia hybrid cultivar. Next base: position 53,992,527 of record JARZZO010000009.1, read on the forward strand.
GTGGCAAGACAGAATAAAAGGCTCCTGGATCACGACCAGGTCGGTCGGCCGACCATGGACCAACGCCAAGAGCAAATAGAAGGTCGGAGGGACAGGTATGCTAATTAATTGTATGACGTGATTCACAGAGTTGACAGTTTGATTATTTTTTTGGTAATTCTGTAGTTAACTGCATGCCATAATTACCTGCTATGCATCTGAGCATATTCTACATTAAACAGAATCGTTTTATGCATGCATATGTAATTTAAGATGTTAAGATGCTTAAGTAGATGTACGAAGTTAGTAATGTGGACCCTTAGTGTCATGTGGACTAAAAATGCTACACTGTGGGGCCACTTCTTGATTCTCTCAGGGTCAAAGTGCCACGCAGTAAGAGCCATCTCTTGATTCCATAAGAATCAGTTCTAAATTTCCTCATTCACTCGGTTAAAGATTAAGGGTTAAGTAAGATATCTGAAGCAATATGTTAAATTCGAGAACTGTATTTTTATACTACCTCGGTAAGATTTGAAAACGTGAACGTTCTACGACTGCACAGTTGAAGATCTATTCGGTTTACTATAAACACTAGGTAAATAAGAAGTACTCGATGTAATTGTATGGTTACTTGTCCTCAGTTAAGTGAAAGATGTGATTTGTGTGATCACCTATGATGTTTAATGATAAAAGACGAAATCACAAGTTAATGGAAGTTTTCATGTCATGATATATATTAGAATTTCTTATTTATATCCATGTGAAGCTTGAGTATGCTAGATGTTCTTTACGCTTATCCCATGTTAATCTATACTTAAAAGTATATGCTTACTTGCTATTATTAACTCATATTTTAGAAGTTAACATATTTTTATGTTCATGTCTAAGTTAATAAACTACGTATAGTTCATGCATATTATTCATATTAACATGTTGCAATGTAAATAAAACATGATAAGATTGAAGTAGTATTATATGCTAGATTGTTACTCATGTTAGATAGATGTATGCAATATTTTCTTTTATATATATCATATGCAAAATATGTCTTTTGTGAATTCTAAACTTGCTGAGTTCCATGTGACTCATCATTTCTCAAACTATTATTTTTCAGAGGACTCAGAGGTTGACGTTGAGCCACAGGAGTGAGAAACTTAATCATTGGAGTCTAAAGTTACTATAGTAGGTTTCTATATTGTTATTTTTGTTTCATAGGTTAGCAAAAGTTGTATAAGTTAGATTATTTCAGATTATATGATGTACTTTTTCTTTTCTTATAGAAAGATCTTGGACAATTGTAATAGTTGTTTAATTCGATTAATGATATTTCAATTTGGTTTGGTTTGACTATGAAGGTTGTATTTATTTCATATATTTTGTTTCATACTTATACTCTATACTACCTATGTTGAGATGTTGAGTATGTTCTTTATGTGACGTGCCAAACTGACGATTTTCACTAAGTCGGCATGACCGAATCAGGCCAATGATTCTGGATGTTACACTATAACCGTCACTAATAATATTATTGGCGACGACTTTTAGCCGTCGCTAACATGACGATTTCTATTAGTAGTATTTTTTTCTTAATTTTAATTTGCATACTCCAATTCTTTAAACAAATTATTTTACTAACGTTAAGAACCTTAAGATTGGCGAGTAGGTGCATTGACCCCACATGCACAAGATACCATCTACCAGACTGAATGGGGGTCTTATTCTTTTCCCGATCGTCTAAAGAAATGGTGCAATTTGACCCTTATTCTCATGCATTGTTGTCCCATAAAATTATGGAAAACTAGTAAACATAAGTTTATGATGGTGGGTTTTTATGGTCCGAGGAGGATGGCCCAGTGAACACCCCCTGCCGTGTGCACTGGGGAGTCACAGCTCGAACCCCATTAGTGCATTGCACGAGGTTTTTGAGGAGTGCGGTTCCTCTCAGTACGGGTTTAGATTAACCTCAATTAATACAGAGAAAGAAGAAAAGAGTTTTTCATTAAAATCCTTCTTCGAAAATAAGAAAAATAACAGATGAGGGGATTTTTTTAAACTTTCTCCTCTCTGTACGGACTAAATTCAGTCCAAACCTGAATGTAAAAAATCTCTATTAGTTTTGGAGTCATGGAAAATTTTTGTGCACCTTGAAACGTAGACTTCTCGTCGTGGGTGTATTTGAGCTCTTTACTTTCCGGGATCTTATATGCGGTAGTTTCAATCCATGTTCTCGCAGAGAGGGGAAATGTGCCCGTATCAACTGGACTATTGAAGAAAAAAAAATAAACATGGCGATGGTAGTTTTTATGGGGAAAAAGGAGACACTATTCTATATGTATACATGATTTCCAAGCAGCCTACTTTTCGAAAGTGTGTTTCATGAAATTGGGATTATTAAACAAACAAATCTGGGATGCTTTGTTTCTTATATTGTGATCCCATGGTTGGGCGTAGGATTCTTTGTCAGAAGGACTAGGGATTGAGTCTGTTTGATAATGATGGAGTTTCTCACAAGGAAGAGGATTATTTTGAAGGGATTTTTGCATATATATTTCTAAAAATTAATCTATTTGTATCTATACTCTCAACTCCCATATATTGAATGAAATATTCTTAAAAACTTCAGAAAAATTACAGCCGTTCCCCATGTCAATATACCGTTAACTCTAACCGAATAAGTCTAAAGAGGATTCCATGATTCTGATAAAGCTAAGAACATATATGTAAAATTATAATGAATGTAGAGGCATGCAGGTAAAAATATTTGTAATCTCTTTAATATATTCCATCAGAGTTATCGACATTTTGACGAAGAGACATAGATACAATACTCCTAAGGTTTTCAAAGATATTTCATATAATATATGAAGTATAAGTACAAATATGTTAATTTTTGAAGGCATATATATAAAAATTCCTATGTCCAACGAAATCACCCAAACAGGCGAGAAGAACGGCCAAAGGTGTGGTCAAAGGGCGAGAATGACAACCATAACGAGGCATGCAATAAGATGGACATGTGATTGGTATTTTACTCATAAACAACGGTAAGGAAAAGATTACAAATAAGGTTTGATTTATAACTGATAGCAGAAAAATGAGAAGGATCAAATAATCGGACTTGAAAATAAGTACATTTTAACCCATACTTGAAGTTATACAAATTAATAGACTTATCCTCAAATTTCAAAACATTGTGTTCTTGTTTTCCTTTTTCTCGAGTAATTTTCAGCATTATCATATGGACAAATAAATATTAGGGTATCTTTTAGGTCCCACCTACCACAATCACCCATATCCAAGGAATTGTGTGGAAATAAAATAAGATGCTAGGTTGTGGGGGTCGCATGTGAAAGACTGATACCCTAACTTGGATAGTTGGATAATTAAATTTAAGATTGTGTTCATAGCTTTTGTGCCCCCACATGCCGAAGATGTAAAATACCCAACTTGAACGCCAACTTGCGCAGTTGGTACCTAGGGAAGATGGATACTATTGGCATTTGCTGCAATTTTAAAAGCTTAAAAAAAGACTGAAATCTTAAAAGTACCTTTCCGCATCGTGGACAAGATTGTCTAGAACGAGCTGCCTAAGGCAGTTGGTTGCCTCTCAAATGAGAGGTCTTAGGTTCGAATCTGGTTGGAGTTTAAAAACTTCTCAGTCATGCAGTCTAAAAGTGCTGTTCGGATCTTTATCCTTTGGTCCGTGAGATTACTTCTCCGAATAATCAGGCGACCTGAAACGCTCGCCTAATTAAGCAGAATTCTCGACCGGCGCGAAATTATTTCTAACTCTAGAGGACATCTCGAGTTCGATCCCTGGTCATTTGTAAATATCTGTCTACTGTGCCACTTAACAAAAAAAAAAAAAAAGATTGTCTAGACCTATGTGTCTAGACTGTTTAACATTTTTAGACACATGAAATCGAACTATTTGAGAATATATGAGGCATTTCTTTTTTAAAATAATGTGCAGAATGTATACGTACGACTCAATTTTATGTGTCTAAAACATGATTTGTCGTACCCGTTTGATTCGTGTCGACTCGTTCGACTCGTACTGTATCAAAATGAATCTGAGTCAATGCGATTCGATCGAGTTTATAAGATTCTAAAAAACTTTTTCATATAATTTAATCGAGTTAACATAAGTCAATCCGACTCGTACTGGATCCTAAAAAATCTGAGTCGTAAACTTTAGTGTTGAAGACGTTGGGCGGTCTAGAGACGATCTCGTTCCCCGCAACATGACAGGCTCGCCGCTGTCGCGCATACGCGTGCATATTTTGATAGAAAAGTTAGGTGCCATGTGAGTCATGTCCGAAGGCCTGTCGTATTGAGGAAAGGAGCCGAGCTAGTCCGAAAGGAATCCCTCCTCATCCAGGTGCTTAAAGACACAGGTACCCTAATGATGCGTCTTCCATTAACTAAAGCGTCACCACACCACTGCAGTTAATGAAAGGAAAGGTGCCACATATCACGTGCATTAGAACTTTAACAAAAGGTCAATACACCATGAACTCGTGCGTCTCATATCATGTCAACATGTGTTGTCTACTCTACTGCCAAGGTACGCGTCTCCCAATGGCTCGGGGACACTAGCATCCTCGAAAAGAAAAACAAGTGTTTAGATCACGTGACCAGGGTGAACTACATAGCCTCGGGGAAATTTTTCTAAACGTTAAAAAGCGTTTTCTTTTAATTTTAGGCATGCCACTTAATTTTTCAAACAAAAAGATTAAGTTGTTTTTATGGAGTGAGGAGAAAATCAAATAATCTATAACTTGTTCAAAAATTTATTTTAAATTATCTTTTAAAATAAGTCATAATTATCTTACTCTCTTTATCTCTCTCCAATTCTCATAATTTTTTTCACATACAAAAGTCTAAAAAATCTCTCTCCATTTGAAAACACTAAGGGTCAATTTGGTTGCATCGTAAAATATAATCAGATGAACAAGTTTTCTAAGAAAATCAATTTACGAGGAAATTGAAAACGTAATCGACCATTTAAGGTTTCTAAAAGTAATTTCTTCAAAATCTTTATCTTTTCCTAAAAGTAATTTCATACATTTGTTTGCTTATAAAAGAATTTTAGTATTACAAAATTTTTAACATAGATAAGTGAGAGAATATCCCAACTCTACATTTGATTAGATAATTCAAATAAAAAAGGTCATATCTTCAAATGCTAATTCCAACCTCAACATTAAAGGGTATTTTTTTTCTTTTTAATTTTAAGCTTGGAGTAAGTTTGGTTTGATTTACTTAAAATTATAATATCTTAAGTTTTAAGGATATAAGTATAAGTAATTCCAAAGGGAGAATTCAAACTAAAAAAAATAACCCTCCAACATGCCCTACATGTCCACATAATTGAATTTTTCATGGGACATCTTAAAAAATAATAAAAATTCAAAAATCAAGGCTTGATGAAAAGGAATATACTATTCATTGGGGTTCGATTTTTTTATTTACATTTTTTTTTAAGGTTTCTAACATGACCTACATGCTCATATAATTTGATTTGATGTTCGATCGGACATCTCAAAAAAAGATAAAAATTCAAAAATTGAGCCCCAGTGAACAGTAGTGTACTGTTCATTAGGAATTGATTTTTTATTTTTTTATTTTATTTTGAAAGCTCCTGATATGTCCTACCTGCCTATCTAATTCGATTTTAGATCAAACATCCCCAAAAAAAGATGAAAATTTAAAAATTAGCCCCAGCGAACAGTAATGTACTATTCAAGGAGCTAAGACTTTTGAATTTTCATGTTTTTCAGAGTGGTCCTATGAAAAATAAAACGAGGATGCAGGCAATGTTGGAGGCCTTTAAAAAAAAAATTAATTTTTTTGACTGTGACGAGGCAACAAGTTATTCTCTTCCACAAATATTGAATCTTTTTAAGGAGTTGCTCGTAAAAACTGCAAAAGCAAAGGGAGGCCACTTATGCGCTAAGGGAAGAGGTTACAATAAATTAAATTTTAGGAGTGAAAGTGTAGATAAATTTTGTGTAAAATTATAACAAGTTAAAATTTAAAAGTAGAAAAGTAAATTAATTTTTAAGAGTCTATTTGTGTTTCTGCCGGACATACACCTGACGCCAATCTCATAGGCTCTGCTCGAAAAATTGCACCTGGCTGGCTACAGCGGATGCCAAAATCGGGATTTTGACCAAGTCAACGCATCCACTTTTTATTGACCTGCCTATTTACATGCTACCAAATAGGACGTCTCGTTGAGGTATTCGAGAAAACTGGCTCATGCATCTACTTTTGCAGGGTACCAAAGGGACCTTAACGTTTGTACTCTTCTTGGTGTACTCTTGTTTAGATACTTTTTTAATACTTGAAAATTCATGGGAATGGGAAATGATGCGGCCAATGCTCTTCCCGAGCAGTTAAGGGAAACTAATGTAGAGGAAAGGAGAGAGTCTGAACGAGGGGGGGGGTCTCGGATATCTACACACAAAAACAAATGATGTTAGTGGGCCACGGGTGTAATCCTGGGGCAAGCCCTTCGACAGTCAAGTCAGCAATATGTGATAATTGGTGGATAATAATTATAAAGAGAGGATAAATATTTATCCCGAAAAGCAAACCTCGGTTTGACGTAAGTCGTACCCTTAAGTAGGGGGCAGTTGGGGAGCCCCCTTTGTTACAACTGATATTGAATTATTCTAGGAAACACTCCACCTTCTCTTAAACGTAGTCACTCTCTCTCTTGCTATTGGGTCGAAGGCCCGTCGGCCATTATTCTTAGGCAATTGACTCAGTTCAGATCCGGCCCTGTTCCTAGGACCACTTCGGGCTGAGCTCTCAGTCTCCTCATCACATGGCCCCCTACACCTTGTGTGATTTGAATGAGCAGTGCGCTGGGGGTATGTAGCAGCCTCGTCCCAGTCGAGGATGTCAATGTCGAGTACAAAGCATGATGTCTGAGACCTCTGGCTGGACAATATGACCATAACATCCGCTGGTGACATTCGAGTGGGAACCAGAACCAAAAGACACTCGTTGAGGTTCCCAAACGTGTCAAATTGGAGTCCGCGTAAAAGTTGAGGCCGAGATGGGTGTAACTCGAACCGTCATGCTGAGAGTGTGAGCGCCAAAATTTAGGCGGCAAAAGATTTGAAATTCCAGCCTTCAACACGCATGTCGAAGAGTAGTGACACGTGGCGCTATTAGATGAGGTGAGTGTAGACACCCAATTTTGGACACCTTTCTGGTCATAAAACCCTCATCACCGTTAATCCATCACCTTAGCCCATCACATTCTCCCATCTAATTCAGCCAATTAAGTAATCAGGCCTATTAACCAACCCCCGCTTCTTCCCGTAGAAGGCCAGCTTTGTTGCTTTCCACCTTCCCGTGGAAGGCCAGCTTTGTTGCCTTCTACGAAAGTTGAAGGCATAATTGTTGGCCGTCCATACTCCCACTCTTAGCATGACCTTGTCTTCTTACATTCTCTACCACTCACGACCCACACCTCCCACTACTCCGACCAATCCCCACTCTATCGACTACCGCGAGCATGACCTCCGACCTTTGACCATTTCCTATTAGTTCTAGGAGATTTACGGGGATTTAAATCCATATTTTCTCTTATTTTTTCCCCCTCTTATTTAAACCCTCTAAGTCCTCTCGGAAAAGAGGTTGGAAGGTTGGAGAGATTCAGACTGGCAAGGCTTTGTTGGAGAGTTTTCAAGTCGGAGGTGCGCTCCGGTGGGCATCTCAGAGGCTAGAGGTTGGAAAGTCGGAGGAAACAAGGAGTCCCCCACATTCCAAATGGGTTTGTCTTATTAACCCTTTCCTCTTTTACTTTTTTACATCATTTGTTATTCACTAACTCTGTACCTTCTCTTTTCCTTCCTCCTCCTTTGCTTTTTACCATTACACCTTCATTCCTCACCACGACACACCCACACACTACATTTGCATGCATACATATCAGGACATCCTAGCACCCTCCACTTCAGAGGTTTCAAACAAAAATACGAGAGGTGAGTGGCCATAGTATATAGTCACCTTCCCTCCCCAAATGCCATCCGGTGCATCCCCTTTCAATTATCATTTCGTTGAGAATATGCATGAGTAAATTCTACACATCACAGTTCTTATCGAGTTCTCCTAATTTTGTTTTGTTTTATCTCTCAGGGGCTCTCACCACAGTTCGTGCACAGACAACCGAGTTCTCTCCCTTCGGCCGGCTGGAGGAAGAGAAGAGGAATCTACTAACCCCCGCCCCAACAAGACGCGATCAACTGCATCATCCTGTGGAGCACAGGACCTCAAGGTAATGCTCCTGACAATCACACACTAATCTCCACATTGCATCGCCCCCGATGTGCACAAAACTAGATAGAGAAGGCCGGAGCAGGAAGAGTGAAGGCCACCCTCCGGGCGTCCACAGCCCTCTGGCGATCACGGTGGGACTCCTATTCACTCGCCGTGCGCGCAACATCTAGAGGTAAGAAGGTAAGAGCCCTTGCAAGTTTCCTCTTATGTTTTCCTTTTTTCCTTTTCTTTTTCCTTTTTTTTTCAGACGGCAAACTCCCCGGCCACCCAGACCCCTGGACGACCAGACTCCTAGCCGTCTATAGTCCTGGACGGCCAGATCTTATGCCGTACAGATACTTGGATGGCCAGCTCCTAGGCCGTCCATATCCCTAGACAGCTCCTAGGTTCAGTTTTCGGGTCGGTTTCGGGCCGGATTCCCTAGTTTGGACCCTGATGGGTCTGGAGAGTACCTTCTGAATGACGTCTAGGATGTACGACGCCTTTCAAACGGCGTCCTGCTGTGTGAAAGACATTTAGCGAGGTTGTAGTTGTGCCACGTGGACGCCACGTGGGCGGGCTTCGGGTCGCGAGAGTACGGCCCCTGTCGTGTCGTCTGAATGGCGTCCATGTTGGACGACGCCATTCAGAGTACGGCCCTGGATGTCAGTGTACGGTGCCGGTCTTGTCGTCTGAATGGCGTCCGTGGTGAGCGACGCGTTTCAGAGCCTCTGTCAGTATGGCCCGTCCTGTCATCTAATAGGCGTCCGTCTCGCACGACGCGTTTTACCATGTTTCAGATTGACCCCGCGAGCCTTCCCTCCTTTTCCTCATTTTCTCTCTCTCACTCTCTCTCTTCCCCCTCTCCGCCTCCTCTGACCCCTCTCTTCCCCTTTCCCTTCCTCTTCTTCCTCTTCCACCACTCCACTACCTCTCTACCTCTTACCACTACCACCACCACTTCCTTCACGACGTTTCCTTCTTTAGGCGGCAGCCGACGTCCCGGCGGAGTGGCGACGTCCTCGGGGGTATCGGCGGCGGTCTACGGTGCGGCGGTTCGGTGGTACGGAGCCAGGAGGAGTTCAAGTAACCGATAGGGGGACGAACTTTGCATGAATTGTAGTCGTTTCATCCGTAGTTTCCATGTGAAGCATGATGCGAATATGTGGTTTTCAGGTAGAATAAGCATATTAAGGGGGTTTGATGGGAGTTTCTATGCATGAGGATTTGTGATGGTTTGGTTTTCCCCTCTTCCCTTCCTATTTTGGAGCGTTTTGGCGTGTTTTGGGGTGGAAAGGGAGCCCTCAGGTTGAATGAAGAAACCTGATTTATGGCGCTAAATGACGTCGCGCTCGCACGACGCCATTTAGAATGGTGACGGGCCAGCACGACGCTATTTAGGCAGAAATTATCTCGGTAGCGGTTTCTGTCAGAGTGGGCTCCTGTTGTGAATAGCGTCTAGGTCCAGGGACGCCTTTTTAAAAGGTGGCTTATTTGGGCGACGCGGTTTACGCAAAATATCGTAGTTTGTCGTTATTTTTTTCGCTGTCCGGCGAGTAGAGACAGCGAAGCCTTTTCGAAAGGCGACTGGCATGAACGACGCCTTTTAAGTGGATTTAATTGTAGCCGTCCCTGCTTTTGCCGCTATCAGACGACGAGGGATGGCGACGCGTTTTAAACGGCAGCTACCTGTAGCGACGCCTTTTAGGCCATTTTCTGAGGCCGAGATTTCATGAACCAGTTTAGGATGCTTGAATGGCGTCGGCCTTGGGCGACGGGATTCAAGACAGAATCACACTAATTCATGCTATTAAAATGTGTTTCCACTGTTAGATAGTTGGTTAAATGCATGCTTTAAATTGTACTGGAGGATGAGGATTTCTATGTGACCGGATCGCATTACGTGGTGTTTCATGCGACCGAGGGCTTTTTACGTGACTGGATCGCACTGTGTTGTGTTTCGTGCGACTATAGACCTAGAGTGACAGTTGTAGCGCTTTATCATCCTGTGCTGGTGGGTGGAGCACAGTGCCGGTGGGGGTGTTGCGGGGTGACGCCTAGTAAGAGAGGGTCACCTGGTGAACCCCGTGGTTAGCTAGTACCGGTGTGGGTGTGGTACCTGTGAAGTGTCACTCGTGCTGGGGGAAGGAGTAACCACCTGAGCCAGTTGGGCCGGAGTAGCCAGCGTGCTATTCGAGGGGTTACTGTTTGGTCTCAGGGGGTCGGTGTTTCCCACTTTCGGTTGTCTGGTCGGTGTTTTCCACTTCCGGTGGCGTGGTTGGCGTGTTCCCACTTTCGGTGGCGTGGTGGGCATGTTTTGTCAAGACGCGAGTTGTAGGCTCCTTGGTAGAATGATTCTAGAGATATGCTTGTTACATTTCGAATGCATGTGGTTCATATCGAGATTTAGGAGTAGTGTGTTACAGCTTTACTTGCTTTAATCACCTGTATCTTTGTTATTGCACTTGTGGGTGTGTGAGTGGGAGGCAGGGGATCGGATGATCCCTATTGAGCCCAATTCTGGTGTGGCTCACTTCCTGCGGTTTTAGGTGTGGACCTCGTGGCGAGTGGCGGCGGGTGGTGTTCTTCTTGGTGTGCGGACCAGCAGCTATCTCAGTTCTGGGGTTTGCCCCGATGTTGTTGTACTTTACTTCTGCCTGTACTTATTTAATTTCTTGGACCATGTAATTATTGTTGGACTGTTTACGGACATTATTAATTTCCTTCCTGCGCACTTATAATTCCTTGAAGTCCGTGTGATTGTTATATTTAGCCTTGTTTAACGCTTACTCCTCCAGATGTGTGTATGAGATCCGGGTGTGAGACCGTTGGATAATGATTCGACACCCATTTAGTGATCGGGTCTCCGATCATAGGGTGACGGGTTGTTACAGCCAGCTCCTAGGTCGTCCAGTTCTGGACAGCCAGCTCTTTTGAGATAATTGATGAATGTCGAAGGACCCACATGCTGTTTGTTCCATTTTATTTTATAATTGTTGATTGCTCTGTGTGGGCTATTGTTCATTTTTGGGATAAGTTTAGGGTGTTCTCCGTGGTGGTCTTAAGGAAGAGCCGGCATTACACTGCAAGTTACCCCTCCCACAGTGTTTGACTCTACACCTGAGGATTCTCACTCGGGTGTGACTAGTCTTACTCTGTTGGGAACCTCTGTGAGTCTCCGCGAGCCAAGGATTCCCACTTGGCCGCCGAGTAGGTTGTATCCAAATCACCTAATAGGATCTCGGGGTTGTGTGAGGAAATTAAGTCTTGCCACTTACATCTCGTCCACCAGTAGGCGTCATCGAGAAGAATTGTTTCAAAAATTAAAACGCCTAATCAAATTTTGGTGAAAACAATTCTGTGAAAAGAAAACGGGGCGTTAAAGGTTGAACGTGATTTGCTAGAAGCCAACATATCCATAATACACAGTTAACTCTAAAGTGGAACATAAAACCTTTTAGGACTTGCGTTTCATAATGAATTGTGTGTATTTTAATACTGTGTATGATGATATGGATGAGTTTGGTGACAACATCACACATAACTCCCTATTTGAAATTGAAGAAGATCAACACCAAACATTTATAAACATGCTCCAGACACCTAGAGAGGAGCTCGGGAGAAGATGTTCTGATGAATCTTCCACTTCATAAGGGGAAGATGATCCTATGGTGTCAAGCAGAACTTTCCAAAATCCGGGAGAAGACCCAGAACTCATTGCTGTGCTTTTACGGTACACTCCCGACTAACTCATTCAGTTGGTCTATCGTGGCAAAACTTAGGAAGCCACTCCTCGAAAAACTCAGTTCTAGGGATCTTCTAGCAGACCCCAGACTAATGTCAATCAGTCAATTCCAGCTCCAATAGCACCACCTAATTTCACCAACCAGTTCACACCTCCCAAGCAAGAGGAATTCATCTAAAAAAATGAGGTCGAAACTTGCGTGTGTAAGCTCATGGCTGAAAGCCTTACCCTGAGGCAACCCCATTCTCTCTCGAGCTACTGTAAGCTCCCTCCAGCCTACTTCAAACCAGGATTCAAGGTGCTTAAGTACAGGAAATACGATGGTACCACTGATCTGCATCACCACCTATCAGGCTTCCTCATAGACTCCCATCAACGGCTCTATAATAGAGTCCTCCTTATCGACCTTTTTCAGAAGTCTCTAGAAGGAAAGTCATTGAGATGGTTCTCTTCCCTGCCCGCTATACACCTAATCAACTTTGATATGGTCTCAGAGATATTCATTACCCACTTCAATCATATGACAACGTTGCCTCCTACCCTTTTTGACCTTGTAATGGAGAAAATGAAGTCTGAAGAGGACTTCACACACTTCGCTAATAGGTGGAGGGCCATGGCCTCTAGGGCCATAGTCTCTAGGGCGGAAGTTACCATCCCTAATGCTCAGGCCATCACTATGCTTATCAACAATGCTACACCACAACTCTGAGCCATCCTTATGCTCAGTGAACTTCAAACATTCACTCAACTGTATAACCGAGCTCGGATGATTTAATCACAAATCTGAGACTCCACCCTGCCCTCGTTCTTTAAGAACAGGAATAGAATCAAGAAAACCACACCGACTCCCACCACAGAGGGAGTCACTATCAACGAGCAAGTGAGCATGTTAGGACAACCTTCTAGGTTTCCTAACTCTCAACCCAGATCAGATACCCAACCTAACCAGAAGTAAAACTCAGCAGTTCCTCCTTTGACTAATTATAGTCGTCCCATGTCCAAGTGTACATCCTACCCACCTTTGCCAGAGTCGTTAGCAGACATTTTTATGCCTTGCTAGCTTGCAATGCCATTCAACTTCCACCACATCGTGAAGGTGTTCCACGAAGCACGGACATGTATAGGTACTATCCATATCACAGAAACCCCAAACACACAATCAATAATAGCTTTACCTTTAGAGATTGGGTGTATGACCTGAATGATGAGGGCAGAATCAGTTGGGAGGATATGAAAAAGGCCATTGAGACCCTAAGGGCCAAGAAAGAATTTGAAATTGTTAAGGACCCTCTACCCTCCCACCAAGCAGTTCAAGATCTGTCTAGTTCCCAAGGGAAAGTCAATACCCTAATGAAGAATTTGGAACCAAAAGTGGTTCGTACGGAATAATATTGGGAATACGAGAGGTCCGGGATACGACACCAAGTCCCTACTCAGATGAGTGAGACTAAAAAGCCCATGTCAGACGTTTCCACAATCATTCAAAACAAACCTTTGGTCCTAATCCAACTTAAGGAGCAATCAGCAGTCATCAATCCAGTCACTCTCATCCAAGTTCCTTCAATCAAATCGGAGAACCTCCTCTGACTATCTTGTGCCCAACCACAAAGATGGGTCCAGTCACCCAACTCAACCCCATAAAATCACCACTGAAACCAAGTCAAGTAGCAAATCCAAATTCAGTAGGTGTTACGTTGTGGAACCACATCATTCCTCCAAGTCAACCCTTGGACTCTCAAGAAAATTCAAATCTAACTGGAGGGATTACTCAATCAGAATATGACATTCTATAGCATCTATGAAAAACTCTAGCCAAAATTTCAATCTTAGAGCTGATTCGAAGGTCTTCCACACATAGGGAAACATTGTTCAATTTTTTCCAGCAAATCACAGTTAATGAAGATCTTCCCATCGATAAAGTCACGAATGACATCCTCTCAATCACCCAGGCACTTATGATATCCTTCTCAGATAAGGATCTAGCTCTCCCTGAATGCCGATCCCTTCCCTTATTTAGTTTTAGGTGGCCTACAAGCCAATCTGACTATATAAATCTCGTTCATTTATTAATAAAATGGCATAATATTCATTATGTGTAAATCGCATTAATTATCGTTTCATAATGAAGTCCGTGAATATGTGCTATAGTGATCAGATTATGATGAGATCATACTAATGAGATTGATCACTTAAACACATATTCTTAATTGTTCCTAGTCGGAGGATATCCGAGAAGGACATCGGATATCTGGTTAGACTAGTACAAATTACTCCTGCTCATATGATGAGGGTGACTGATCTCATAAGTCACTTGTGTGGAGACACTAAGGTGAATCTGTAGGTGCTCATTGGAGAATGAGTTCACTGACTGATCCGACTGAATCGCTGGATGGTATTGTACCTCACTGTCAACCAGCTTGATTCTATTGTCGCAGTTGCGTGGATGGTCCTCGGACCTGAGACACCAAGGACACCTTGTCGGTGGACTTTTGTGCTTTGACCTTGGTTTACGAATCTCTAGCCACGGGATTCTAATATGCCAAGGATTGGGTACAGTGGAATACCGTCGAAGGGAATTGTGTGTCAATAAGGAATCATTCGCTCTCGGTACTTAGAGAGAGAATGCTCTAGGAAGGATGCGCGAAAGTCCCTGACCAGGGCGGACGATAATATCGGGAAAGGAGTTTTCCGATATTCATCAGCGGCATCCAATCCAAGTGAGTCGACCGGTTAGGGTTTGACAGCTCGCCATGCCCTGAGTTGACTCGAGAGCATTGTACGAATGAATGATTATATCCACGCTGTAACTGTCGGCGGAAAGGTTCCAAGAGTGGGTTACTTAACCACAATACCTTCCGGGTCCACGCGGTGTTGCTTGGCACCCAATGTGATCGGAGGCCCGGTCGAATTCGATGTGCGACATTAATTCGATTGATTAATTAATTAATAAAGGGTTATTAATAGATTAATAAAGTCAGTGATGAGTCACTGGGCTTGTTGAGCCATTAACTGGACTGGTACTTGGGCCTAGAAGGTCACACGCAAATGATTCTCAAGGCGATGGATAAATAAGTGGTTTTTATACAAATCGGGGGTTTTTATGAAAAACCGCGCGCATAGCGAACGGGCTGAGCAGGCCAAGCTGCTGCTAACCCTAGCCGCCCCTCCTTTGTTTCTCTCTCTCTCTGGCATCCAGATAGATCCAGATCTGCTCCGCCGCTTCTCCGAATCCCGTTCGACGGGAAATCATCTGCGCGTTGCGGCGATCGTTGCGGCGACCGACAGAGGTTTCGTGGGCTGTGAAGAACGAGGAACGCGAGGATATCTGTCGCGGGGAGGATCGCGTGGACTTCGCTAGAGGCCGGGCACTTGCGCGGCTTGCGGTGTCGCACCGACGGAACCGAATGGTTGCGGATTCGAATCCGCACACGGTGAGAATCGATTATCCGATAATCGTAGTTTTTAGTTTTTTGAAATGGGAACGGATCGCTGTTTAGTATTTAATTTTCCGCTGCGTGAGCGATCCGGAGAAACCCGAGAAATCCCAACAGTGGTATCAGAGCCAGGTTCCACTATTTCTCGTCCTGTTTCGATCTTCAGATTAATTTTTCATGATTTATTCGATGCAAAATTATTCGATTAATTGCTGGGTATGTGTTCATATGATGAACACAATTGATTAGATTAATTTTAATCCTGGAAATCGGAATTTTTGGGGTTTATTTGTGTTCTTCGTTGGATGAAGAACCGTGTTAATGGTGGCCTCGTTCGGGATTCCCAAGTATTGGGAAGGATGGTCGGGATCCCCGATCTTTAGAGGAAAGATCACCGGTCCTCACTGGACTCTGAGTCGGGGCCAGAGGGGCGAATGGAGGCGGCTAAACATCCCTTTCTTCCTCTTGGTTTAATGAAAACCAGAAAATTTTATTGGTGAAAGAGGGGTTTTGGCCTCATGCCGAGGGTCTCTCCGGCGAGCCCACCGGCGCCGGGGGCATCGCCGGCGCCGAAGGCATGGCCGATGAGGGTCGGCGCCGCCGGGGGGGGGCCGGTCGTCGGTGCCCTGCTGCTCCCACCGCCGGCTCCCACAGCAACCTGCAACTATGGTTTCAGGTTATTGGGGGCGTCGGGTTGCAGGGGCCGGCCCGAGCCGGTTTGGGGCGGGCCGGGCTGGCTGGGCCGGCCCAGGGCCTAGGCCCGAACTAGGTCCACCCTGGCTTGGGGCCAAAGGGGGCCCTGGTTCGAACCCCAGGCCGAACCAGAAGCCCAATTGGCTGGACCAATTGCCCCTCCCCTTTTTTTTTACCCTATTTAAACCCCAGCTTTACCCATTTAATTTAGATATAATTGAATTTTAATTTATCATTCAATTGTATTTAATTGGGCTTTTATTTAATGATTTTGAATCATTATGTCAATTAAGGATTTATTATTAATTAGCAATTAGTTGTAAATTAATTGAGGTTAATATTAATTTAAGTGTTAAATTAATTATTGACCTTAATTTGTCTAATTTTAAGAGTTAAAATTAGTAGTCAATAATTATTAATCTAATTGTTAGATTATTAATTATTAATATATCTAATTGTTAATTATCAATTTGAGTTAGTTATTAACTTAATTGTTAAATTAATAATTAACTTAAATGACTGATTTAAATGTTAAATTAGTAGTCCTTGATTAATTATTGTTAGTCATTAATTTAATAGTTAAATTAATGATAACTTTAAATACCTAATCTAAGAGTTAGATTAATTAATTATTAATTAGTTAGTGTTAATTATTGGTTTAAGAGTTAAATTAATAGTTAACATTAATTGGCTAATCTAAGTGTTAGATTAGTAGTTAATAATTAATTTGGTTGATTATTAATTTAAGTGTTAAATTATTAATTAACTTTGTTGGATTAATCTAAGAGTTAGATTAATCTTTAATAGTCTAATTGTTAGATTATTAATGGGGTTTAATCTAAGTGTTAGATTATTAGAATTGTTCTAACTTGCATGGAATAATATGGAATTATTAATTTGGAGTGTGTGCGCATGTGATGTGTGTTTAATACTTTTAAATTTTGATTTAATTGTATGTTAAGTTAATAAAAGTGTTTTCGAAATTCAAACACCAATTTTGATTAGATCTTAGCTTTTGAAAGCCAAAATTATATATATTTTGAAAACTCTTTTATTTTAGCCATGTGATGCGTTGAATCATGTGTGGAATGTTTAAAACACACCGTAGTCATGGATATGCACTTATTTAATTATTCATGTGATGAATGGATTGTGTGGATCGTAGATGAATGATGGATGTTTATTAATTGTTAATAAATAGAGATTTGCGTATCTCTCCCTCTCTCATTCTCTAATGTATTTCTACCTCCCTCACTCTTGTACTCGCCATAAGGCCTTCTTCAATTTACCTGTAAATTCTAGAATTTATTGTAATATGATCGAGGCAACTGAGGAAGGAGCGAGGACGATCTACAGCTGTACCCAGGAAGGCGAAAAGATGGAGATCTCTTGCCTATGTGTTTGCAGGATATCTAATGTAAATGTTATGTTAGATTGTGTGTGCGTTTGACTGTTGGCTCCAGCCAAACCCACTGTGCTATCCATGACCACACTAGACATGTATGTGATGCATTGTTTTTCTTTTGATTATGAATCAAAGCAGGTTATAGTATTTAGTAAATATATACGATATATTTATATACTATCACCTAGGAGAGACCAAGATAAAAGTTATCTAAATACCTTAAGATAAACTCTAAGCCGTAACGCGAGTAGTTAAGAACTTACCGCATGGTCCACCATCGTTATAGTCATAGTATTCGAATCACTTTAGGCAGGTTTGTTGTGCTCTCCACAAGGCCTGCTTAATTGGGAGGAGAAACTGTGGCTATGGCATTAGATGCCTATATGATCGGGGTAGAGGAACCATGTAGCTTTGTTGTGCTATCCACAAGGGTTGCATGCAAATCTATGCTCGTCGCGTAATGATGGTTAGCTTAGACCAGAATTAATGGTTTGTTATGCTATCCACAAGGCCATTAAATCTCTGGAGACCGAAGCCATGATCAGATATTGCAAGGAGTTGCAAGTCCCATGAGTTGGGTGCTCTCTGATTGTATTACAGTTTGTTATGCTATCCACAAGGCTGTAGTGCAAGTCATTGAGATTCTAATCCCTACTAGGAGACCGTCGGCATCTCCCGTTCTGTATAACTGAGGGTTATACAGTCCGTCGAAAATTAGTGGGAGTTAAACTTGAACAAAAGACCATGTCTTGTTTTAAATTTTAATAATTGAACATCTGCTAAATAAATTTTACTTATCTCCTATAGGGAATTATGTCGTCAAATAACCCACTCCGTGGCATATTTGATGCCCATTTGACTTACTTGATCTACTCGGATTGGTTCAGAAACTTGAAGAAAGTCTTCAGATCTGAGCACATTGACTTTGTCCCTAGAGCTGATCCTCCTGCTGAATCGGCATTGGATGCCCCTGAAGCAGAGATGATTGCTAACGATAAAAGATCGAAGGACAAAGTCAAAAGAGTAGTGAAGGGTGACTGCTTCTATTATAAGCAATATGGTCACTGGAAGAGGAACTGCAAGGAGTTCCTTAACGATAAAGCTCATGGAAGCGTGAAGCTGTCTGAAGCTTCAGATATCTATATGATAGATATCAACTTGTCAATTAGAGATTCCACATCTTGGGTATTGGATACCGGATGTGCTTCTCATATCTGTCATGATGTACAGAAGCTGACAAGTAAGCGCAAGCTGAGACAAGGCGAGGTGGAATTGAGGCTAGGAAACGACGCAAAAGTTGCGGCGATTGCTGTTGGGACAGCAAACCTCAGGCTTCCATCAGGAGACGCCTTACTATTAGAAGATTGTTATTATGTTCCTAGCATAATAAAGAACATCATATCAATATCTTGTTTGGATAAGATAGGATATAGGTTGACTATTGAGAATAGAAGTTGTTCGATTTATTATGGTAATAAATCAATAGCTTCAGCATCTTTAGTCAATGGACTATATCTGTTAGATGTTTCTTATTACAATCTTCATATTGATAATGCTCTTAAGAAGAGCAAGAATTGTGTGAACCAAGCCTATATGTGGCATTGTAGACTTGGGCACATTGGCGAAAGCAGGTTGCAAAAGTTGCACAAGCATGGTTACTTAACTGCATTCGATTATGAATCGTTTGCAACATGTGAATCTTGCCTTATGGGAAAGATGGCAAAATCTCCATTTACCGGACATGGAGAACGTGCCAAGGACATTCTGGAACTAATACATTCGGATTTATGTGATCTCATGTCTACCCAAGCCAATGGTGGCTTTTCATACTTCATTACGTTCACCGATGACTTCTCAAGATTCGGCTATGTGTACTTAATGAAGTACAAGTCGGAAGCATTCGAGAAGTTCAAAGAGTTCAACAATGAGGTAGAGAAGCAATTAGGAAAGAGTATTAAAGCTCTTCGATCAGATCGAGGAGGAGAATACTTGGGTACTTATTTCACACAATTCTTAAACGATAATGGTATCCTTTCTCAGTTGACCCCTCCATATACACTACAGATGAATGGTGTATCAGAAAGGAGGAATCGCACCTTATTGGACATGGTGCGATCCATGATGAGCTTTTCGGGATTACCAGTGTCCCTCTGGGGGTATACTCTAGAGTCAGCAACATACCTACTGAACAGAGTACCTAGCAAGTCTGTGGCCTCTACTCCATATGAGATATGGAAAGGCAGGAAACCAGAATTTAAACATGTTAAAGTCTAGGGTTGTCCAGCTCATGTAAAGAGGCATGATCCAGACAAGCTGGTATCACGAACTGATAAATGCAGTTTTGTGGGATATCCAAAGGAAACCTTTGGATACTATTTTTACCATCCTGGTGAACAAAAGATATTTGTCGCTAGGAAAGCTGTCTTCTTGGAAGAGGAATACCTTCTCCAGGAGGACAGTGGGAGTAAAATAGTATTGGAAGAGGTTCCAGATCTCCAAACAGCTACATTATCATCAGATGAGATATTAGTTCCTGAATCTGTTTAGGTACACACAGATGAGCCACGTTGATCTGGTAGAGTACCTAGACTACCTGAACGATATGTGGGACATATTGCTGAAGGTGAGTTTAAGGTAGAATATAATGAGGATGATGATCCTAAAACCTACCAGGAGGCCATAGAAGGCCCAGAAGTCGTGAAATGGCGAGAAGCCATGAACTCAGAAATCCAGTCCATGTACACCAACCAAGTTTGGAACTTGGAGGACTTGCCCGAGGGTATTGTACCCATCGGTTGCAAGTGGATCTTTAAGAGAAAGATCGGTGCTGATGGACGGATCGACACTTATAAGGCAAGGTTGGTGGCAAAGGGATATCGTCAAAGGCAAGGAATTGACTATGACGAGACTTTCTCACCAGCTGCCATGATAAAGTCGATCAGAGTTCTGCTCGCCATTGCTGCACACTTTGATTATGAAATCTGGCAGATGGATGTAAAGACTGCCTTCCCCAATGGTAACCTTGAGGAAGAGGTGTATATGATACAGCCAGAAGGTTTCACATCCAAAGAATCTCCACATAAAGTGTGCAAGCCTCAGAGGTCCATTTATGGACTGAAGCAGGCCTCCCGGAGCTGGAACATAAGATTTGACGAGGCTGTCAAGTCTTATGACTTCATTAAGAATGAAGATGAGCCTTGTGTGTACAAGAAAACCAGTGAGAGTGCAGTCACTTTTCTAGTTCTTTACGTAGATGACATACTACTCATTGGGAATGATGTAGCTATGATGTGATTAGTAAAGATCTGGCTGTCGAAAAACTTCTCCATGAAGGATTTGGGAGAAGTTTCCTATGTATTGGGAATATGGATCTATAGAGATAGATCAAAGAGGATGTTTGGAATGACCCAATCCTTGTACATAGATGCCAGGTTTGGCATGGAAAATTTCAAGAGAGGTCTCATACCGATGAGACATGAAATTAATCGCTCAAAGGAGCAGTCTCCTAAGACTCATAATGAGAGGGCATTCATAGATAGAATACCCTATGCCTCTGCCATAAGATCTATCATGTATGCCATGCTATGTACACGGCCTGATGTTGCATTTGCTCTAAGTGTTATGAGCAAATTTCAGGCTGTTCCAGGCGAAGAGCACTGGAAGGCAGTGAAATGTATCCTTAAATACTTGAGAAGAACTAAGGATATGTTTCTTGTCTATGGAGGAGGTTACTTGAAACTACGAGGCTTTACTGACTCGAGTTTCCAGTCGGATCCAGATGATAGCAAGTCTACATCTGGATTCGTGTTTACTTTGAACGGAGGCGCAGTATGCTGGAAGAGTTCCAAGCAAGTAACCACTGCAGATTCGACGACTAAAGCTGAGTACATTGCTGCAGCTGAAGCCGCCAAGGAAACAGTGTGGTTGAAGAAATTCATCACCGACCTCGGCGTAGTTCCCAGCATCTCTGAGCCTGTTCCACTGTTGTACGACAACAATGGAGCCATTGCGCAAGCGAAAGAGCCGCGGTCTCATAAAAAATCGAAGCATATTCTAAGGCGCTTTCACCTTATCAGAGAGATCATCTCCAGAGGAGATGTAGTAGTGGAAATAGTTCCATCCGTCGACAATGTAGCAGATTCACTGACAAAGCCGTTGGCTCAAATTGTGTTTGAGCGTCACCTAGAGTCTATAGGCTTATTGTATAAAGGTGATTGACTTTAGTCCAAGTGGGAGATTGTTAGTTTTAGGTGGCCTACAAGCCAATCTGACTATGTAAATTTCGTTCATTTATTAATAAAATGGCATAATATTCATTATGTGTAAATTGCATTAATTATCGTTTCATAATGAAGTCCGTGAATATGTGCTATAGTGATCAGATTATGATGAGATCATACTAATGAGACTGATCACTTAAACACACATATTCTTAATTGTTCCTAGTTGGAGGATATCCGAGAAGGACATCGGATATCCAGTTAGACTAGTACAGATTACTCCTGCTCATATGATGAGGGTGACTGATCTCACAAGTCACTTGTGTGGAGACACTAAGGCGAATCTGTAGGTGCTCATTGGAGAATGAGTTCACTGAACTGATCCGACTGAATCGCTGGATGGTATTGTACCTCACTGTCAACCAGCTTGATTCTATTGTCGCAGTTGCGTGGATGGTCCTCGGCCCTAAGACACCAAGGACACCTTGTCGGTGGAGTTCTGTGCTTTGACTTTAGTTTACGAATCTCTAGCCACGGGATTCTAATACGCCAAGGATTGGGTACATTGGAATACCGTCGAAGGGAATTGTGTGTCAATAAGGAATCATTTGCTCTCGGTACTTAGAGAGAGAATGTTCTAGGAAGGATGCGCGAAAGTCCCTGGCCAGGGCGGACGATAATATCGGGAAAGGAGTTTTCCGATATTCATCAGCGGCATCCAATCCAAGTGAGTCGACCGGTTAGGGTTTGACAGCTCGCCATGCCCTGAGTTGACTCGAGAGCATTGTACGAATGAAGGATTATATCCACGTGGTAACTGTCGGCGGAAAGGTTCCAAGAGTGGGTTACTTAACCCCAATACCTTCCGGGTTCACGCGGTGTTGCTTGGCACCCAATGTGATCGGGGGCCCGGTCGAATTCGATGTGCGACATCAATTCGATTGATTAATTAATTAATAAAAGGTTATTAATTGATTAATAAAGCCAGTGAGGAGTCACTGGGCTTGTTGGGCCATTAACTGGACTGGTACTTGGGCCTAGAGGGTCACACGCAAATGATTCTCAAGGCGATAGATAAATAAGTGGGTTTTATACAAACCGGGGGTTTTTATGAAAAACCGTGCGGTTAGTATAAAACATAGCGAACGGGCTGAGCAGGCCAAGCTACTGCTAACCCTAGCCACCCCTCCTCTGTTTCTCTCTCTCTCTGGCATCCAGACAGATCCAGATCTGCTCCGCCGCTTCTCCGAATCCCGTTCGACGGAAAATTGTCTGCCTGTTGCGGCGATCGTTGCGGCGACCGGCGGAGGTTTCGTGGGCTGCGAAGAACGAGGAACGCGAGGATATCCGTCGCGGGGAGGATCGCGTGGACTTCGCTAGAGGCTGGGCATTTGCACGGTTTGCAGTGTCGCACCGACGGAACCGAATGGTTGCGGATTCGAATCCGCACACGGTGAGAATCGATTATCCGATAATCGTAGTTTTTAGTTTTTCGAAACGGGAACGGATCGCTGTTTAGTATTTTATTTTCCGCTGCGTGAGCGATCCGAAGAAACCCGAGAAATCCCAACACCTTATGCCTAACTGCCACACTCAACGGTCACTCAGTAGACTCCATCCTACTGGATACTGGAGCTTCAATCAATGTTTGCCCACTCAAAACCTTAAAGAAGATAGGGATCAATCCAGAAAAGATCGAGTACACCACCATGATGGTTTCGGGCTACGACAATTCTCAAAGGCTAGCTGACGGCAAGATCTTTCTTCAATTGGAAATTAGCCTTGTGGCTATGATCTGAAAATTCTACATTCTGGATGTCAAGCTCATATATAATGCCATTCTAGGGAGACCTTGGATGGAGCAAACCTTAGGGGTACCATCCACCAACCATCAATGTTATAAGTTCCCATACAACGGGAAGATTGTCAAAGTTAAAAGCACCTCCTATATTGAGTCTTTGGACTCGGTATCAGCTGAACAAATTTCATCCATGATCACCTCTAAAAAGGGTAAAGAGCCCATTCTTTCATCAGTCAGTTCTCATCCCAAGCTCCGACCTAGCATAGGTTGGCAACTTATGGATAAGATGCGGTACAATTCAAGATCTGGGTTAGGCAAAGAAAAGCAAGGAATTCGAGAATCTATCTAGAAAAATCCTATTATTGGGGGATTCGGATTGGGTTACTCACCAACCAAACCAATTGAAAGGTCAGGAGAGTGGACACTTATGGACCATTTTGTAAAGAAGAACCAAGAGCTACTCAGAGTAGATCACCTTGGAAATAAGTTGGAAGAAGAGAGCAAGGAGGCTCAAAAAGAAGATGAGGAAGACTTTGGCACAATGCTATTGTTTCATGAACCAAACATTCCACAGGTAGGGATATTCTTGACCAAGGATGAACCGACACCGGCCTCGTTCGTTCCTTTTCTATTTTACTCGCCTTCCTTTCCTATGCTCCCAGCACCTGTCGTGGCACATTCTCCTGAATGTTTTATGCTTGAAGCCTATGACCACAAAAAAAAAAGTCCAATTCCCGTACCAGAGGATGTGAAGTCACTATTAAGGAGCCCATATGTTGGGATAGTTCCACCGTCACGGGGTCTTTGTCTCAAGGACCCACCCTTGTCCCTTCTAGGACAAGTCTGACTTGTTCTCCGAGTCATGTACATAGTAGCTTAGGAATTAGGATAGCTTCTTCCATATCTGGGAATTGTAGGGATAAGCAAGTTTCGTCTTTCTTAGTTCAAGAGTTAGCAAATAGGTGTAAATATTTAAAGGGAGTCGATGAATTTCTTAAGTTAGGGGTCATCCCCGAGCCACTAGAACCATTAGAGGTTGAACCTTGAAATAATGGTTTAGGGGTGTTTGAGCTTATTGAGGGTGAAGATGAAGAAGATGATGACTTGGCCAAACCATTTGTAAGTGGGATGAGGCGGTTTGATGAGCCTTCATCAGCTGTCAATGAACCCACTAAAGAAGTCAACCTCGAAACTGAGGAGGACCCAAAAATAATGCTAATTAGTGCCAAATTGAGTCAAGAAGAAGAGCGGTCCATCACAGCCGTACTCAAAGAATATCCTGATGGGTTTGCCTGGTCATACGAGAATATGCCTGGATTAAACACAGAATTGGTGGAACATTGGCTAGTCCTCAAACCTGATGTCAAACCCATGAAGCAAAAGTTGAGACGGCTGCAGCCAGAATTAGCACTAAAGGTAAAAGAAGAGGTTGACAAATTACACAAGACCAAGTTCATCCAGGTAGTGTTCTATCATAAGTGGGTAGCCAATATCATCCCTGTAACAAAAAAGGATGGAAGGGTTAGGGTCTACATAGATTTCCGTAACCTCAGCCATGCTTGTCCAAAGGACGATTTCCCACTTTCTCACATAGACTTGTTGGTTGATAATCCCGCCGGATATGAAATGCTCTCCTTCATGGATAGATTTTCGGGGTATAATCAAATCCGACTAGCTGAAGAAGACATCTTTCATAACCCCATGGGGAACCTACTGCTACGTGGTCATTCCATTTGGGCTTAAGAACGCTAGAGCCACTTACCAAAAGGCGATAATGGCCATCTTTCATGATATGATCCACCCTGATATGGAGGTTTATGTAGATGACATCCTAGTGAAGTCTAAGACGAGAAAAGGGCACACTCAGATCCTTAGAGTCGTAATGCAGAGGTCGAGAGAGCACCAACTAAAAATGAACCCGAAGAAGTGTGTATTCGGTGTTTCCTCTGGAAAGTTGCTAGGGTTCATGGTAAGCAGGCGAGGGATTGAGGTAGATCCAGACAAAGTGAAGGCGATAGCGGAGATGCCTCCTCCTAGAAATGTCAAGGACGTAAAGGGGCCTCATTGACCATCTACAATTCATTAGACGGTTCATATCTCAACATTCTTTGAGATGCAAACCCTTTTACGACTTATTAAAAGGAGGGGCAAAGTTCGAGTGATAAGTGTCAAAAGGCCTTTGATAATTTAAAGAGCTATCTCCTCAACCCACCAATTCTTATGGCTCAAATCTCGGAGTGGCCTTTACTACTATATGTCTCCACCACTGAGGAATTAGCTGGAGCAGTATTGGCTCAACTAGACGACGAGAAGAGAGAAAGAGCAGTATACTACCTCTCCAAGTTGTTTGATGATGCTGAAAGGCGTTATACAACTATGGAAAGCACATGCGCGACTGTCGTTTGGGTAGTGCAGAAATTGAAGCACTACTTCCTTGCCCACGAGGTCAAACTTCAAGCTAGAATGAACCCGATAAAATATTTGCTAGAGCGGCCAGTAGTAACGGATAGGCTGGTGCGATGGCAGACCTTCTTGAACCAATTTGATATCACCTACGTGAATCAGAAGGCTGTCAAGGGGCAAGCAATTGCTGAGCACCTAGCCCACCATCCATTGCCTAAGTTTTCACCCACCAATGATGAGTTGCCGGATGAGGAGTTGAATGTTATGGTGGATGATAGTCCATCTTGGGTCCTCCACTACGATGGGGCACTTAACTCTCAAGGCAGTGGCATAGGAGCGGTACTCATATCTCCAGAAGGAGTAAGTATTCCACATGCTTGCCAACTATCCTTCTTGGTGACAAACAATGTTGTAGAATATGAGGCCCTCCTAGCTGGCTTAAAAATGATGTTGGCTCTCAAGGTCAAAGATTTGAGAATTATCGGAGACTAACAACTAGTCCTTTGCTAAACAGTGGGCAAGTACCAAACCCGGGACCCCAAGTTGAAGCCATATCAAGAATTGGTGAGTTCTTTGACTAGGCAGTTTAGAAAGATCACCTATATTCATGTGCCTAGATCCCAGAATATTCTAGCTGATGCCCTATCAACTTTATCCTTTGCCCTAGAAATCCCCCTCACTAGGAGTTCGGAAACCATCACTATGCAGAAACAAGATTCCCCTTCTTTCAGGGAGCCGTGGTTCCAGCAAATTCTTATCCCACCTGAGCATGTCTCTGTCATCACTGAGGAACTCACACCCGATTGGGACGATGGGAACCCTTGGTATTTCGACATCCTTAACTACCTTCGAAATGGATCTTTCCCAGCCTATACTATGGCTTATGACCGTAAGGCCATCCGTCGTGTGTCTCAACGCTACATCATTTTAAGTGGGCTTCTCTACAGAAGGTCCTTTACTGGAATACTCTTTCGGTGTCTAGATGATACCAAAATCCCCTAGATCATTGAAGAAGCTCATTCGAGCAACTGTAGAGGTCACATCAATGGTCGTGCTCTAGTTCAAAAACTTCTCAAGTCCTATTACTAGTCTTCAATGGAGGTTGATTGCACCGTGTTTGTTCTAAGGTGCCTGAAATGCCAGCTACATGCTGACAAGATCCATGTGCCTTCATCATCCCTCCTATTAGTATTGGATGGCCAATAAGCCAATCCGACACTGTATTATGTTCAAATTATTATATAATGGCATATTTTCATTGTGTATCTTATTTGAGCATTGCTTATCGAATCACGATGAAGTCTATAAGCATGTGCACTAATCTTCGAACTATGATGTGATCATAATTACGAGACCGAAGGTTTATAAAAACATGTTATTAATTGTTCCTACTCATAGGATGTTTGATAAGGACATCAAACATCTGGATAGACTAGTATAGGTTTCTTCAGCTCATATGATGAGGGTGATTGATCCTAACCATGGGTTTTCAATAAGTCAAATAATCGGGTTCAGAGAAATGCCCTTGAAGGTAATTGTGTGTTCAATATGGGATCATCTGCTCTCGGTATTAAAAGAGAGAATGTTCTGGGAATGATGCACTAAAGTCCTTGGCCAGGGCGAACTCTGTGTCTGATAAGGAGTTATTGGATTCATATTAGCGGCATTTGAGTCAAGTGAATCGACCAGCTAGGGTTTTAAAGTAAACCATACCCTAGGTCGATTTAGGAATATTGCACGGATGAAGGATTATATCCACGCGATAACCGTTAATGGAAAGGTTCTAATAGAGGGTTGCGATAACCCCAATGCCATCCAAGATCACGCGATGTTGCTTGGCATCTAACGTGATCGGAAGCTCGTCCGAATTTACTATGGGACACACAAAAGGTTTTCAAGTCGATGGATAATCCGACAGGATTTTGGATAAGTCTGGGTTTTTATGAAAAACCACAAATAAGCTTATTATAAAAGAACGGCTGCTACGTCGGGGGTCATCAACCCTAACCTAGCCGCCACATACTTTCTCTCTCCTCTCTACTAGGCGCTCGACACGAGGTAGCCATTTGGAGACTCCGCTTCGGTTCCTGACAACTCTGCCTTCCGTCCGACGGGAGTTTTCAAATCCGCATGTCGCGGTGGATTACGCGTAGCCAGACGGGTTCCACGAACGCTGCATCGAGCGAGGAGGCGAGGACGATCCATCACGAGGAGAACCACGTGGATACCGTTAGAGGCCGGGCACCTGCGCGCCTTGCGGCATCGCTCCGACGAGACCGGAGAACGAACGTGGATTCGAATCCGGGCAAGGTAAATCCGATTCCCGATTTATTTTGTTGACCGAAACGGGACGAATCCGATCATGAGTATTTTTTATTTCCACTGTGTTTCCGGTTGGATCTGGGCACAACGAAACTAACAGTGGTATCAGAGCTAGGTTAACACTGTGTTCCTCCCGTTTCGGACTCTAGATTGGCAGTTTTATAATTTATTCCATGCTGTGTTTGATTATTAACTGCATGAATCATGTTCATTAGATAAACATGGTTAGTTTACAGTAAATAACTACTTTAAAATTATTTGTTTTCTGCATGCGTTTTGTGTTCTTTGTTTGACGAAGAACGGATACAAATCAGCATCCCCGAGGGCACCCCAAATGTTGGGGAAGGGTTGCTGGCTCTAAGGATCCCCTCTGTGGAGTCACCGGTCACCGGCGGCCTCATGCCTGGCACCGGATGGGGTGGCCGAAGGGCCCATCTCCTTCTTCTTCTCCCTGCAGTTTTGTAAGATGGGAAGGGGGTCGGATTTTTTTTTTTGCAAAAAAAAAAAAAAAAAGAAAGGGGAAACCACTGGCAACCAGGGGTTGCCAGTGCGGTCGCCATGCCCCTGGGCGCCGGCGGCCTCGCACCAGCCATGGCCCTGCCGGCCGGCGCCTGCAGGGCAGGCAGCCGACGGCAGGGAGCCGTCGCCCCCCATCCGAGCGCAGCTAGGAAACCCCCCTTTTACCTTTTTATTAGGCCCATTAACCCCTTATTTTTTTAAATTTTTTGTTGTCCTATTTAATTACAGAATTTAACTTATGAATAAAATATAATTTTATGATTAAATTAAGTTCTTTTCAATTATTAAAGGCCAGCAAATAGATTAATAATTTATAGGGTTAATTAACAAGTTGTTGTTAATTGGTTAACCTAATTGTTGGATTAATTGATATTAAAGATATCTAATTTAAATGTTAAATTAATTTCTTTAATGTCATTAATTATATTTGGCATGGAATATTATAAATCTGCCAATTTGTTGTTTGTACATTTATTTTGATGTGCATTTGATTGCTTATTTAAATTCGATTTAAATTAGTATGCTTTAGCTTAAATGAAATCTTTTTGAAATTCAAATCCAAATTTGGTTTGGTCTCTAATTTATGAAACCAAAATATTATTTATTTTTGAAAATTTTATTTACCCATGTTATGTGCATTAACTGTGTGGTTTGTTTTAATTAAAAACTACACGGTGGTCATAGATGTGCATTATTTTGTGGATGTGAAACGATTATGGATATGATTGCGTAGTTTATTGTTCATTAATAAATAGAGGTCTGCGAACATCTCCCTCTCATATTCCATTGTATTTCTACCTCCCTCTCTTTGTATTCGCCTTAAGGCTTCTTCCTTTAAATTATTGATGTAATTTGATCGAGGTGGCTATACGTAGAGCGAGGATGATCCACAACTGCAACCAAATGAATATGAAGAAGTTCATTAAATCTATGAGTTTGCAAACTCATGATATAAACTGTTATATTGTGTGTGTGTGTATTTGATTGTCTGGCTCAAGTCAAACCGCAGTGCTGTCTATGACCACACTAGTGACATATATGTGATGCGTGTGTTTTTACTTTGATTATGAATCAAATTAGGTAGGTTATTAGTATAAATATAT
The DNA here is from genome assembly GCA_030544215.1 of Zantedeschia hybrid cultivar. Lineage (NCBI taxonomy): Eukaryota > Viridiplantae > Streptophyta > Magnoliopsida > Alismatales > Araceae > Zantedeschia > Zantedeschia hybrid cultivar. Next base: position 54,022,428 of record JARZZO010000009.1, read on the forward strand.
ATTCGATATATCTAATACTATCGTCTAGGATGAGACCAAACTAATTATTATAAAACCTTCGTTTTAAAGTCTAAACCGTAGCGCAAGTCATTTAGAATGCACCGCGTGGCTCTCTATCAATATAGTCATTAAATCTCGATTCTTTGGTAGCATATTCTTCATGTTTACCTGAGATTTGCCATCATATGATGATAGGTCTATTGACTATAGCATTGGATGCCTGGAGATTGGAATAGAGGAACAGTATAGTTATCCACATGTTTACCCGATAACTATATTTTTACTCTATTCTGTCACGTATTGATGGTAAAACTTAGATCGGGGATAATGGTTTATTGTGTTTACCTGGGACCATTAATAACTTGGGAGTCGAAATATGATCGGATATTGCAAGGAGTTGCAATTATCATGAGTTGATTGCTCTGAGATAACAGTATGATACTATGTGTTTACCCGAGGTCATACTGTGATGCTTGGAGATTCTGATTCCCACTAGGAGACAGTCGGCATCTCCCGTTCTGTATATCTGAAGGTTATACAGTTCGACGAAAATTAGTGGGAGTAAAACTAGATAATAAAAGACAATATCTTATTTTAATTAATCTGAATACATGCTAATTATAATTTGATTATCTCTTGTAGGCTAGAATGTCACACCATAACCCGTTGCGAGGCATACTCGATGCCAAGCGTTTGACTGGCACCAACTACTCAGACTGGCTCAGAAACCTAAAGATTGTCCTCAGGTCTGAGCAGATTGCCTATGTCTTGGATAATGAACCTCCTATTGAACCAACATTAAATGCCCCAGAGGAAGAAATGATAGCATATGAAAAGTGGAAGGAAGACTCCACCTTGACCTAGTGCTACATGTTAGCCTCTATGAGCAATGAGTTGCAGAGGCAACATGAGGAGATGGTTGCTAGATCCATCATGCTCTATTTGAAGGAGTTGTTTGGTGAGCAGAGCAGAATCGAACGATATGAGATATCTAAGAATCTGTTCAAGGCTCAGATGGTAGAAGGAACTTCAGTACACACTCATGTACTGAAGATGATAGAATGGGTGGAGAGGCTGGATGCTGTTGGAGTTCTACTCCCCAAAGAGATGCATACCGACCTTGTGTTGTCCTCACTTTTACAATCATATGCTCAATTCATTGTGAATTTCAACATGAACAAGATCCAGACCACTTTGGCTGGACTGTTGAATATGCTGAAGACTGTGGAAGGGAACCTTGTGAAGGAGAAACCCTAAGTCCTTATGGTTGGTAAGACCGGCCGGAAGAGACTAACAGTCCAAGCCTTTAGAAAAGGTAAAGGCAAGAGTCAGAAGAAGCCGAAAGTTGTCAAGAAGGACAATGGCAAGAGTGTTGAGAAAGGTGATTGCTTCTACTATCATTAAAAAGGCCACTAGAAGAGGAATTGTAAGGAATACCTGAAGGACAAGGCTTAAGGAACTGTGAAGCAGCAGGACGCTTCGGGTATCTATATGATAGATGTAAACTTATCAATAAGAGATTGTACATTACTAGATGTGTATCTCATATCTATAATTATGTACAGGCACTGACAAGAAGACGTAAGCTGAGGACCGGCGAAGTGGAGCTGAGGCTAGGTAACGGCGCAAGAGTTGCGGCGATCGCTGTGAAGGCAGTGAAGCTCAAGCTATCATCCGGAGACACTTTTTCATTAGATGAATGTTATTATGTACCTAGCATAATAAGAAATATTATTTCTATTTCATGTTTAGATAGAATTGGATACAATTAAAATTTTGGGGACAATAGTTGTTCAATGTATTTTAGAAATAAATTAATAGCTTCTGCTATCTTATTCAATGGTTTGTATCTATTAAATGTGTCTCATGAAAATTTACACATCGATTCTTTAATTAAAAGAAGTAAGTATGAAATGAACAAAGTCTACTTATGACATTATAGGCTTGGACACATTAGTGAAAACAGACTTCAAAGGATGCATAAAGATGGATACATAGATTCATTTGATTATGAATCGTATGCAACCTATGAGTCATGTTTAATGGGTAAAATGGCTACGTCTCCATTTAGTGGAACTGGAGAACGAGCCAAAGACATGTTAGAAGTTATACATTCAGATGTATGTGGTCCTATGTCTACCCAAGCCATTGGTGGTTTTTCATACTTCATTACATTCACTGATAATCACTCAAGGTTTGGATATATATACTTATTGAAATATAAATCTGAAGCTTTTGAGAAATTCAGAGAATTTAAGAATGAAGTAGAGAAACAAACTGGAAAGAGTATAAAAATCATCCTATCCGATCGGGGAGGTGAATACTTGAGTACAGAGTTCATTAAATACTTGAAGAATAATGGTATCCTTTCTCAGCTTACACCTCCTTATACACCTTAGATGAATGGTGTATCAGAAAGGAGAAATCGTATATTAATGGAAATGGTGTGATCTATGATGAGCATGTCCAAATTACTAGTGTCCTTATGGGGATATGCACTTAGCTCGGCTATGTATATCCTGAACAAGGTACCCAGCAAATATATTGAAACCACACGATATAAGATATGGAATGGAAGGAAACTAGACCTTAAACATGTTAAAGTCTGGGGATGCCCTGCACATGTGAAAAGACATGACGCAGATAAGCTGGAGTCCAAAACTGACAAATGCTGATTTGTGGGATATCCAAAGGAAACTTATGGATATTACTTTTATCATCCTGGCAAACAAAAGGTGTTTGTGGCCAGGAGAGTTGTCTTTCTGGAAGAAAATTATATTCTCTAGAAGAATAGTGGGAGTAAAATAACTCTGAAAGAAATTCCAAACCCACAAATTGGTAATGGTTCATCAGATGAACTGTCAGTTTCAAGCTGTTCAAAATAATACACAGGAACCTCGTAGGTCTGAAAGAGTACATAAACCACCAGAAAGATATGTGGGACATATTAATTTGGATAGTTCGAGGATACTCTATAACGAGGATGATGATCTTAAGACTTACTAGGAGGCCATTGAAACTCTAGAGGCTAGAAAATGGCCGGAAGCCATGAATTCTGAAATATAGTCCATATACATCAACAAAGTTTGGAACTTGGGACATTTACCCAATGGTATAGTATATATCGGTTGCAAATGGATCTTTAAAAGAAAGATTGGTGCGGATGGACGTATTGAGACTTATAAAGCAAGATTAGTAGTGAAAGGCTATCGTCAAAGACAAGGTGTTGACTATGACGAAACCATTTCAACCGTTGCCATGATTAAGTCTATCAGAATTCTTCTCGCCATTGTTGCCTATCATGATTATGAAATCTGACAGATGGATGTGAAGACTGCTTTCCTGAATGGAAACTTTAAGGAGGAGGTGTATATGATACAACTAGAAGGATTCACATCCAAAGAATCTCCAGACATGGTATGCAAGTTGCAGAGGTCTATTTATGGACTAAAGCAAGCTTCCCGAAGTTAGAACATAAGATTTGATGAGGCGATCAAATCTTATGGTTTCATTAAGAATGAAGATGAGCTCTGTGTGTACAAGAAAAACAGTGGGAGCGCAATCACATTTTTTATTCTTTACGTTGACGACATCCTACTCATTAGGAATGATGTAGGAATGATGTCATCGGTAAAGATATGGCTGTCAAAGAACTTCTCCATGAAGGATTTAGGAGAAGCATCTTACGTATTGGGAATAAGGATCCATAGAGATAGATCAAAGAAGATGTTTGCTTTAACCCAATCCATGTACATAGAAACCATTGTTAAAAGATTTGGCATGGAAAATTCCAAGAGAGGTCTCATACTGATGAGATATGGAATTTCACTTTCTAAAGGTCAGTCTCCCAAGACACTTGAAAAGAGGGCTATAATAGATAAGGTCCCCTTTACTTCTACCATAGGCTCCATCATGTATGCCATGCTATGTACTAGACCTGATGTAGCATATGCTCTAAGTGTTACGAGCAGACATCAGGCAGATCCAGGTGATGAACACCGGAAGGCTGTGAAATGCATCCTTGCGTACTTGAGAAGAACTAAGGATCTATTCCTAGTCTATGGAGGAGGAGACTTAAAGCTGCAAAGATACACTGACTCGAGTTTTCAGTCTGATCCTGATGACAGCAAGTCAACATCAGGTTTTGTTTTCACACTCAATGGAGGAGCAGTGAGCTGGAAAAGTTCCAAACATGAAACCACTGCTGATTCGACAACAGAAGCCGAGTATATTGTTGCTGCTGAAGCCGCCAAGGAAACTGTATGGATGAAGAAATTCATTGGCGATCTTGGTGTGGTAGAAAACATATTTAGTCCCGTCCCACTGCTGTGTGACAACAATGGGGCAATTACTTAAGTGAAAAAGCCGAGGTCTCATCAAAAGTCGAAGCACATTCTGCGGCGCTGTCATTTGATCAGAGAGATTATAGCTCGAGGAGATGTCTTTGTGGAAAAAGTTCCCTCAGCCGACAACATAGTAGATCCATTAACAAAGCCTTTGTCTTGAATTGTATTTGAGCGTCACTTAGAGAATATGGGTATTATGTATAAAAGTGATTGGCTTTAGTCTAAGTGGGAGATTGTTAGTATTGGATGGCCAATAAGCCAATTCGACATTGTATTATGTTCAGATTATTATATAATGGCATATTTTCATTGTGTATCTTATCTGAGCATTTCTTATCGAATCACGATGAAGTCTATGAACATGTGCATTAATCTTCGGATTTTGATGAGATCATAATTACGGGACCAAAGGTTTATAAACACATGTTCTTAATTGTTCCTTGTCATAGGATGTTTGAGAAGGACATCAAACATCCGGATAGACTAGTATAGGTTTCTTCAGCTCATATGATGAGGGTAATTGATCCTATAAGTCACTTGTGTAGAGACACTATACTGGACCTGTGGGTGCTTATTGGCGAATGATTTCACTGAACTGATCCGACTATGAATCGATGGATAGTAAACATTTCACTATTAACCAGCTCGATTCTTTTGTCACGGTTGCGTAGATTTGGACCTGAGACGCCAAAGATATCTTGTTGGTCGGTTTCTGAACTTTAACCTTGACTAACGAATTCCTAACCATGGGTTATCAATAAGTCAAATGATCGGGTTCAGAGAAATGCCTTCGAAGGTAATTGTGTGTTCAATATGGGATCATCCGCTCTCGGTATTATGAGAGAGAATATTCCAGGAATGATGCGCTAAAGTCCCTGGCCAGGGCAAACTCTGTATCTGATAAGGAGTTATCGGATTCAGATTAGAGACATCTGATTCAAGTGAATCGACCAGCTAGGGTTTAACAGTAAACCATACCCTAGGTCGATTCGGGAACATTGCACGGATGAAGGATTATATCCGCGCGGTAACCGTTGACGGAAAGGTTCCAATAGAGGGTTGCAATAACCCTAATGCCATCCAGGATTACGCGATGTTGCTTGGCATCCAACGTAATCGGAAGCTCGTCCGAATTTAATGTGGGACATTAAATTCGGCTGATTAATTAATATAAGGATATTAATTAATTCAGTGGGTCCGTAAAGAGTTACCGGGCTTAATGGACTATTAACTGGACTGGTATTTGGGCCTAGAGGGTGACACACAAAAGGTTTTCAAGTCGATGGATAATTCGACAGGATTTCGGATAAGTCTGTGTTTTTATGAAAAATCGTAAATAGGCTTATTATAAAAGAACGGCTGCTACGTCGAGGGCCAGCAACCCTAACCTAGCCGCCGCATACTTTCTCTCTCCTCTCTACTGGGTGCTCGACACGAGGCGGCCATCTGGAGACTTCGCTTTGGTTCCCGATAGCTCCACTTTCCATCCGACAGGAGTTTTTGAATCCGCATGTCGCGGTGGATTACGCATAGCCAGACGGTATCTACGAATGCCGCATCGAGCGAGGAGGCGAAGACGATCCATCGTGAGAAGAACCGCGTAGATATCGCTAGAGGCCGGGCACCTGCGTTGCTTGCGGCATCGCTCCGACGGAACTTGAGAACGAACGCGGATTCGAATCTGCGCAACGTAAATCCGATTCTCGATTTATTTTGTTGACCGAAATGGGACAGATCTGGTCATGAATATTTTTTATTTCCGCTGCATTTCCGATCGGATCCGGACATAGCGAAACTAACACCTCCATCCCATCGTTTTCCTGTGTCCATTCGCCATGTGGGCATTCCATGTTATAGGACCTTTGGAAGATAGTTCAGGGGAAATAAAAAAGAAATCATTCATCTTCACTGCCACTGAGTATTTCTCGAAATGGGCTGAAGCTGAAGCATTCGCAGAAATCAAAGCATCCATGGTAGTGAAATTCATCAAGCGCAACATTCTCGCCAGATTCGGGACACCGCGTGATTTCGTCACCGACAATGGATTCCAATTTGTCTCCCAGGAGATCCACGATATGTGTAGTAAGTATGGTATCAATTTGCATCATTCTTTGCCTTACTACCCACAAGAGAATGGACAAGAAGAAGCAACTAATAAAACTCTCATTCGAATCATCAAAAGAACCTGTAGATCTCATAACTATTCAGACTAGCCTGATCGCCTGATTCAGGCACTTTGGGCGTATCGTACCTCTGTCCAAACACCCATTGGACAAACACCATATGCATTGATGATCGAGATGGATGCGGTACTCCCAGATGAGATCCTCCTTCCTTCACTAAGAGTACAGTTGCACCAAGGAATCAGCAACGTTGAGCGTCACGAAGCCAGGCTAACCCAATTGGAACTATTAGATGAAAGCAGGCTAATGGCAGCATACCATGCACAAGTTTACAGAAATAGAATTGCAAGATTCTATGCAAAGGAGGTCCTTGAAAGAAAATTTGAAATCGGGTGATGGTTCTAAAGAAGAAAATGATTAAAGCTTCTGGTCCCAAGAGCAAACTGCAGGAAAATTGGGAGGGTATGTTTATGATTAAGGAAGCATGTTCAAGAAATGCCTATCGCTTAGTCAACGAAAATGGAGAAGAATTGCCTCACCCCTGGAATGGGGTCTATTTGAAGAAATTCTACCCTTAAAATGCAAAAAAATTAAAATTTTCAAAAATCCCTAAAAAAAATTGAATATCCAAAAAGCAACAAAAATATTTCTAAATATGTACATACTCTAATGAAAATCACAAAAAAAAGATCACAAAAACACAAAATCCAACCGTCTGGTGACTGCCATGTGACCCTTGTCTAGGTCTAGTTGCATGATAGAATGGGTTACCATTGAAATTTGGATAAGACTTTGGTCCACTAAAGCCATAGAGATGTCTGCTTTATTTTCACATGGCCCTCCATGGTCCCTGTAAGATGCACACATTTACACATTTTTTTCAAAATAAACCTTCTTAAAATGGGTTCAATGTCTTTAGTACACTATCAATTGAAACAGCCTTTGCTCTTCTTCTCTTGACTGATCTGGACAGTCGACGCCCTTAAACGATCGAGCTCATCAAACTGCGGTTCCCGACAAACCCAATAGATGTAACTCCTTCAAATAGGCCCTAAATATGAAATGTAAAGGACCAGAGCACGTAAAAAGGGCAGTGTCCCTACAGGCGGAATAAGAAATGAAAAGCAAATAACCTTGAAAATGTCAAGAAAAAATCAAAAGGGTTCAAGCAATCATACAAAAAAAGCCTTGTTATGACCGTGCCTGGCCATTAAACGCCTGAAGCAATCAAAAGTAAACAGGGGCATCTAGGAGGTCGATAAGGATATGTTTTGTCATAACTCTATCTTTTAACGGTTTTGTCGATCCTCTTGTGAGCTTGGTTTCATCAGTTTCTTCATTTTTTTCTCGCTCAAGGTTCAAGTGAGAGATAGTCGTCTAAAGACTGAACTTCATTTTAAAAATGGTTTGTTTTCAAAAAGTTATCACATGCTTACGTGATCAGAAATGACCGGAGTGGGTGAAGAGTAATGTCCATGTCCTTGGTGAATCAATTTCTTATCCATAATCTCGATGAGCACCCTCAAAAATTCGGGCTTAGCTCAATGCAAGCGCATCACCTATAGGTGCGACGGCGTCTAATTCTGGGTTAGCATTGCGCGGTTGACCGTTAGAGTTCCAAGGTGTTCCATCTTATGTCTTTTATGTTGTGAGGAAAGAGACTCGAGTCGGGCAAATTATTTACCTCGAAAACTTTTTAGGCGAACCTGGTGGTCAGAAGTAGCTGGAAGCCTAAGCATGGCATGATGGTATTGTCATCAATATGAGTCTTAGCCGGTCAAGGTCAGTTTGAGGAGTCTAGAGGCCCAAATCAACCTAGATGCATGCTTAGGATACCTAGGAAGTTGAGTATGCATTCCCTTTCATCATTCAACCAGGTCAAGAATGGGCAGTCACCAGGTGGTCGAAACCAAAAACATTTCCCCACTTGTTAAAAACATTCGCATCTGCATGTTGCATTGCATTACATTTGTTAATATCCACCGGCATTTGCTCGTTTACTTGTTGCATCAGTTTCATTACTCTTTCTTTTGTCTGGTTAGTAGGACACAACCCATTGACCCTATGCAAAGGCTAGGGAAAGGGTAGTTGTTTTTTTTTTTGGACAAGGGACCGAAAACAGATACTACTAATTGTTTTCCCTTCAATGTTGTGTATGCAGGAAGAACAGGTATGAACGGAAAAGAGAAGATTGAAGTGCCCATAAATCAAACAGTGAGATATAGTGGCAAACATAAATTCATACATAATAAACAGTGGCATACCCCTGTGATAAACCATCAATCTCTCTTCTCCCCCTCACCCTCATCCTCTCTTCCCCCATGGGAGGAGTGTCTCATCTGACTCTCCGCATCATCCTCTCCCGTACGGCGCTGGCCAGACATCGGCAGCTTGGAACCCGAGGATCCGGCAGGTCAGTATGATCTCCACACGTCATCAGCAAATAGAGTTAGGGTCTCTAAAAGTTGAACTCCTAGCTAGCGCTAATCCAGCCGATGGAGCTGGAGCAGGCAGACGAGTTCCTGGACTCTGGGCACTAGACCTGGCAGCTCGATCTCTTCCCTTCTTCATCGCCCGGTCCTACAGGGTTTGGTACTTGAACTCCATCTCCTTCGCCTCCATCTGAGCCTTCGTGAGATCTCATTGAAGGCCAGCTATCATTCCCTCCCAATACACATCGGGATGGGACCCTCCTGCTGCCTCTGCTTGAGCTACTCGCTCCTCAGCACGGAGCACCTATTCCCAGAGCTGCTGGTTAATATTCTCTCTCTCCAGCCTGGGTCGCCCTCTCCTCAGCTGCCGCTGCCCTGGCTAGGGTAGCCTCGATCTCCTGGCACTGTAAGAAACACTAAAATTGAGGCACAGGTTCAACAAGAAAGAAGTAGCATTTGGATAAACGGCACTCACCTACTGCACCAGGTTTGCCTCTCGGGTCTCGGCCCGATGTAAGGTATTGCGCAGCTGGGCCTCCCAATCTGCTGGGGCCGCTTGCCCCTGTAATGAGGATCCCGCACTAGGGTCCCCTCGCCGTCCTTGACTGGCTAGCATTCCTCTCTTCATCGCAAATACCATGTAAATAAAGGGACATTCCACCTAACCTCCTATTGAATATCACTCACCAACTCCTAGATCTGCCTATGCATTTCAGCTAGCTCGAGAATCAGGCCGGCGTTTTAGTTCTTCAGTACCTGCACGGCCTCAGTCTCCAGCATCTGTTAAAACATAACCAGGGTTTGGTCAGGAAAAGAGAAGTAGGAGGAAGTAAGTGAAGTGAAAAGGGGCCAAGGTGATTTACCCGTCGAACATCAAGATACAAGCGATCCCCGTATCGCTTAACATAATCATCCAGGTACGCCCGATTGTCCCGTAGAGTCTTGACCTCTTTCATGGCATCTCCTGTGTGGTACCATACCTCGATCTCTTCTCGCCGGATCACTCGCCAATCCTGAGCAATTCCGGACGATCAAGTATAGAGTTAGATTTGTTATCAACAAGGAAAGATAAAAGCTTGATATGAATCACTCACCAAGTGAAGAGGGAAAGAATCGAGCTGGCCACGAATCTCCTCCAGACGGCGAGAGACGGAACGACGGTCCCTGATCACCTCTCACCGTGCCATCAGAGGAGTCCATCCCTCGCGATCCGCAGGGATCATACCACGGCCAATAGGGAAGCGAGTGTAACCTCAGATCTATAAAAGAAGGAAATACAGTTAGTATTGAACCAGGTGAACAAAAAAGGATTGAGGAATCAAGAAAAGTCACCTGGAGAAAAGGAGTAAACCTGTCAAGGTTCCCCAATCCTCGACGATTGCCTACCAAATGAGAAAAGAGATGACCAAGCGTCGTTGTTCCCCACGCCATCTTCTTTGCTGCTCGGAGATCCTCTAGTAGCGGTAGATACTTCAAGTTCACTCTGTCCGCAGCTGTCACGAACAGTAGGCTCCCAAAGAATAAAAGGAGGAAGATTTGCAGGTTTTGCGAGTTTTCTCTCTCCTCGCCAATTAATAATAGTTAATAGATACGTTGGGTTCTCTTCCTCACACCCAAACTCCGAAAGTCGGCGACCTATCCACGCCATGGCAAGTACCCCAAGTTCTTCATCTTCTGCAAGAAGGCCAATGTGCTTCTTGACTATAGATATGTCCAATCTTTATAGTTCTTTGAAAGGTCAGGATAAACTTTGTCAATAAGATCGAGTACAGAAACATTATCCTTTTTAATTAAAAGGTTATCAGAAATTGAAATCCATTCTACCTTCCCATTGTCAGATAAGTCTCCCTCATCCAATTTCCATTGCCAACTTTAAAGACCCATTGTGCAAATGCTCGAATATTTTCACGTTCGGTGCTGTTAAGATAATATGCATGAAGCCGCATATTCTCATGCAGATGAAAACATTTACAATATCTCTAAATTTCTAAGCGTTGAAGTGAAGTTGCTATAATTTTCTCTCGCCCACCATTTTTTACAACTGGAAGAATATGTCTGAAATCACCTCCCAGTACAGCAATCTTGCCACCAAAGACCTTTTGTAATGATTGTCTATCTTTAAATTTCATGAGGTCTTTGAAAGTACGATCTACTGCACCAAATGCATATCTATGCATCATTGGTGCTTCACCCCAAATAACTAATTTTGTCTCTTGAATAAGTTCTGATAAATCTGATTGTTGATTTATTGTGCAAGTTGATGTATCATGTAACTTCAATGGAATTTTAAATCTAGAATGTGTTTTGACCATCAGGTAAAAGTAAAGATGCAATGCCTGATGAAGCAACAGATAACACTATATTTGTTTCACTTCGTATCTTTACTATCAAAGCTTTGCAAAGAAATGTTTTTTCCATACCACCACTTCTATTTACAAAGAATAAATCTCCTTTGTTATTTATCACATAATGAAAGATTGCATCATATGCTTCTCTTTGTTCATCATTAAGTTTAAGATATAATCTATTAGATTCTTCTCTAGCTGATATGACATCATAGTTTAATTCATCACGTACCAATCTGTTAGAAGATATATGCCAATCTGTAGGAGTTTGCATAGATGGAAAATCTTGCATTATAGGTGGAGAGTTTTAGAAGATAACGTGGAGAGTTTTAGAAGAATAAAAATTTGATTATAGCGGATATGGGCTACTTATTTAAAGGTAAATTGATAGGTTTGAAAAAAAATATTATTTGGTCTTAACTGTGGATGACATATAGATATATATTTTCATTAAATGTTTACAATTTGAGGACATTGTATTAAAATTGAGAACAATCATACATCTGCATTTCAACATGATAATCAAATAATAGCAAAATAATTTAAAATTTTAAGCCTATGTATATTGAAAATGATGGTTACATACTTTACGATTTTAAGATATATGTATCAAAAGCATATCAATAAAATTATATTCTAACATCTGTTATGCAACATAAATATGGTGAATAATACAGAAGTTAGAGATCGTATAGTATAATATAGTTAATAATTAACATATTCAAAATAAGCGCAATGATAAAAAATTTCAATCAAAATTAAGGTAATGATAAAAATCTTTCAATGAAGTTCGTGAATAATAGCTCAAGTTTCTTTTGCAGCAACTCTCTTACTCTTTTTTTTTCATTCACAAATGATTGTCGTCTATGATGCTGGTGTTAAAGGAAAACGAAATAGTGAGTGATGAGGAACAGATGAAGATACAATTATAATATATATCTCATTTATTATGTACAAATAAAAAAACTTTTATTGATGTTAAACATCTATTAATTTCTGATTCTCAAGAGAAAGTTTTAATATACATTTAACAAGAGTGTGTAAAGGGGTTTTATTTAAGAAAGCCTTTCATCGTTAAAGAAATGCATACAATAGCAGCAGGCATGCATTGCGAATCAGGATATAAGCAGAAACTAATTTCTATTTATAAACCTAATTTTTAATGATAAAATACTAAAGACACCTATGCTATGGGAGCAAAGATTAGAAACAACTAGGAAGTCAAAAATTAACATGACAACATGAAAACGATATGAGGTCTGTAAATTTTATTGAGAGTTCGATGGTCAATTTAATATTATATGTACATATGATTATGTGGAAGAATAGCTGAGTAATAGGACTTTTCAGTGACCTAATAGTTGATAAAATGCACAAAACTGATAATGGTTGTACAAATGAAAAATATTAGAAACGGGTAGAAAGTTAAAAATTAAAATGACAACAGAATAACGATGTGATGTCTGTAGATTTTATTGAGAGTTAGATGATTAATGAAATATTAGATGTATATTTGATCATGTGAAAAAATAGTCAAGTAATAGGACTTTTCACTGACCCAAATAGTTTATAAAATGCACAAAGCTAATAATGATCGTATAGATTAAATAGCATTTTAGAAAGAATTTCATAAGAAAATTATTAAAGAAAGAACAATAGTTGTCAATGCACAATCGTCGCACCTCCCTACAAGAAGTGTAGTAAGTTGTAAACTTGCGCCCACCATTCGATCTACCAGATGACAGGTGGCTTGTATCACTAGCACAAGTAGTGATACAACAAGTGCTTTTTAAAAAAAAAAAAAGAAATTGCTTTAACACACACAATAGGAAATCTTCTCTTTTAACAAAGAGCCAACTTTTTTTTATTTTTTTTGAGCAGCGGAATAATGGGAACAGAGCATCTTTTCTTCTTTCACATCTCATGCTCTCTTTTGTTCCTTCTGTCCAAATATCCGGGTGACCGGAACCTAACGAGGTTGAGTTTAGCCATCTCGAAAGTTACAGGACCGCCGTCCTCTAATGATGGCCCTCTGCCTTGGGGTGGTGAAGGTCAGTCAATCAGGACCATCGATTGAGCTCATCACGTAGCCACAAGGTCCACCAGAGGCAGACAAACCTTCCGTTAGTAGAACCTAATTTTTAATTATTTTATATACTGTTATAAGTCACTGCATTTGTACATACATCTTGACTTTCACAGTTTTTATCAATATTTATAAAATCTTCAAAAAGATTGCAATGATATCTTTTATTAATATATTGTGAACTTAAATCGAATATGTCAGAAAGATTTTCTAAATTCTGATGGAGTCAAAATTATATATGTAAAATTATGATGAATTTAAAAATATGTATGTAAAAATATCCGAAGTTTTCTTGGCATACTCTATCAAAGTTCGGAGCATTATGATGGGAGGATTATAGTCACAACATTTATAGAAGATGTTAGTAAGGCTGCAATTTTAGGCGAGTGAACTCAAATCAGAGTGGACTAATCCGATAGTTGGGTCGGATAGAACTCAACTTAGTCTGTGTCGAGTTAGGTTAGGGTTGAGAGTTTTTTTAACTTGATCCTAGATGAGTTGAATTGGGTTGAAGGTTGACCAACCCGGCCTTATCCTGAACTTAATATTAATAGATCTAAATGATAGATCGGTAGAATATATTTCATTGATTTTATATTTTTGAGCAAGATTTACATTACAATATAGCTAAAGATGTCCCAAATGGAAGCCATATACTGACCCTTATTTTTTCTCATTTTTTAATGATTTAGTTTAAGGAAGATAAATGAATTTATTCATCTCTCTGTGGATAGAGTTTTGATAGTGAGAGAGAAATGTTTAGAATGTGCTGACCAGCTGAGATTTGACATTAACGATAAGGGACAGGTTAACGTGGGCATCAGAAGATGGAACAAGATTGTCTGGACTAACTTGATTATGTACAATTATCAATTTAGAAAATATATAAATGTATTATAATTTTTATTTATTAAGTATTTAAATAAGTATATAATATAAAATGAGAATTAGGATATTGAAATATTAAGAAACTATACTTTTAATTTTAGTTTTGGTATAATTGGAATAGAGATATTGAACATAGTAATACTTTACAGAAATAAAAATCAAGAAATTAAGGTGATCTACAATTGTTATTTTTCAAGCAAACAAATGCCATATTATAAGTGTTACTTATAAATTTATTTTAAGTGTAATAGGAAGTGAGAGTTAGGTTATCAAAATAGTTGTTCCAATATCTGAAACTATATTTTTTAAAGTTTATTTTTGCTCTAATTGGAAGACTATTTTAATTTTAATTTTTTACATGTAATAGTAGTTGAACAGCACCAAGATGTAGCATAATTAAGATACAAATTCATGATTCTACACGCATATCATATGGAACTAATTTTTGGATGGGGAAGAATTTGGATTAGGTGGTGGTAGATAGATTTGTGTGGGTCCTCCCATGTAGAAGAAATAATTTGTTGCATAAAAAGGGCTAGACTTTACGGGCCTTATAACTTGGGATCATAATAACTTAATTATTTAATGCTCAATACCACTGCATAAAGTAAAGGTTAAAAAAAGTAGAGTGGGAGATGGTAAATTCCCATGCCAAATTTCTACTTAGATGACATATATTAATTTTGAATGAATAAAATTATCAAAAATTTTAAACTATTAAAAGCTAAGTAGCTAATAGATGTACCGACCATAATAATTGTTGAACAAATATGAAGAGTTCCTATAATTAAAATGCAAATTCATGGTTCCACAAGAGTGGTCCAAGTGACAAATTTTAAAAAAAAATTATGCCATATAACATTTTTTAGAGGAGAGATGATCAAGGTACATTCATTAACTCTCACGATAATCACAAATAAAATTTACATATAAACTTAAGTTTAGAATGTGACCGGACATTGATAATTACAATTAGTATGCTTGTTATGGAAACATTAAGCATAAAAGAAATTATTATTTTTTCACATGGAACTTTGAATGTGGTATAAGATATGTACCAAAAGTGGATGCCAAATAAATCATGGTCTCCTAGTAATTAAACACATTTTATCTTAGAAAAGTAATTTAGATAGTTAATACTTATTGAATAAATAACGACATGAAGAGGATTACATTGTTATTCAACATATTTAATGTAATATGGGTACTATTATTTCTGTTAGAAAAATTACCTCTATATCCATTAAATCATTATGAATAACATGTATATCACTGCATTTAATGAACGTATTCTCGTGCCACCAAGTTTTTTTAATCCCTATAAACATAGCGAATTTGAATAAGTTTATGCATCTTGCATATTTTAAAATCAGTGCCTATATATTTAATATTTTTACATTTTAATCCATATCACCAACTTCTATCAACTTTTATTATCTTGACTAAGAATAAATTTCACTTAACTTTTACGGGCTGTGGACAGGACACCCCTCTCTCTCTCTCTCTCTCTCTCTCTCTCGCGCACGCGCGCGAATTTTCGATTTCCTTATGATAAGGCATTGCATTTGCAGCATTGTTGCTTCTGCCAACAGAATAATTTGGTTTATCACAGAGCTATGCAGTGCAAGGAATTAAAGATCTGAAATGTGATTAACCCCCACTGGCAAAAGCTTGGACTTAAATGGAAAGCTTTGTGGCTCATCAAATCATGCATACTTGAATGCCATTTAAACGGCTTTCTATTTAGCTTTCACCGACGACAGACCTCCCATTTAAAAACTGTGTCCAACAATGCTACCCATCAATATATTATTGATCAAGAGGACAAAAAAATATGTTGGAAATTCCTGATTCAATGATGCAAAATTACTCATATGACCATGTGAAAGAAGCACGTAGATAGAGAGGGCAGTGGCTTTGAGTGTTTTGTGGTAGAGATAAGGTGACTGGTTTTCATTTGGATTGGTCATTGGCTACATTAGCATGAATTGCCAGCAAACTCACATAATAAATGCATGATATGCATGGCAAGAACCGGATGGAGAAATCATATTCTGATCAAAATTTTGAACCACAGTTACAAATCCGTGCAAGTAAAATTTCTAATCTAAAAGAAATGTCATTAAATTATTGTCCAAAGTATTGAGTACATAAATTTTATTTTAGATAAAAAAATAAAACATAAACAAACTAAAAGAATGATAATGGGAATATGATTAGAGTCATTAACAATAAACCAATAACCTCACTCTAAATTTCGTGCCGCAAGGCACCCTCAAGAATCTGGAACCATGTCACCATAGAGCAGGGGGATGCCTCCACCCTCTCATCATCTGCCCAAAAACCAAAAATCTTTCTTTTCTTCGAAAATATGTAGCTTTGGTACATATGCATGTTCATGTTCCCCACCACTTATCGTTCAGTGCTTTTGGAAGGATCAAATCAAACCAAAACTCACCTGCTAACATTAGTGAACATTATATTACGTACAATAAATTAAGAAATAGATTGCTCTTATTATAAAAAGAAATAAAGAAGAACAGGAACTGAAGAGAAACTTACGTAGAATTGTAGATAGTAGGTAAAGAAAAATAAAACTTCAAGTTGAAGACTTGAATTCAGAGTGTACATCCTTACCCCATCATTTACACATAGATGGCGAGGTTTTGGGTGATAGCCACTCACAGAAGCGAAGCGGCAAACATGTGTCATCACTGCCGGAGAATATGTAGGTAACATACAAATATAGGAGAATATAGAGGCAACATACAAATATAATATCATGCCAAGGAAGTGAATAATGGCCACAAGATAAATATAATATCATGCCAAGGAAGTGAACAATGGCCGCAAGATAAATATAATATCATGCCAAGGAAGTGAACAATGGCCGCAAGATAAATATAATATCATGCCAAGGAAGTGAACAATGGCCGCAAGATAATTAGCATGGGTGTCAATCAAATGCTCTTTGCCATCCCATCTCTCAAGAGAAAGCATGAAAAAATGTACGAGAGTCTTGAGAGATATGAACTACCATGCATGCGACTTCAAGAGTGCCTCAACATGCTCTACCGCCACAAAATGGACATTGTCATCAACTATTCTGGTAGGCCTCATTATCAACAAAATTATTAAGCACACAAATTTGCATATAAATATCTCTACAACGCCAATTCTAATAATTTAACTCAAATAGAGACAAATTGGACATGCTGCAAGATGTGTGTGTGTGTCATGTGAGAGAGAGGGAGAAAGATTACAATTCTCGTGTTGATGCTTTCTGTGCCAAAATGGCACCTCTGTGCTGCACCTACTGACAATGGCCAAACAAAGAACCCAAAGATGAAAATGAGGGAAAATGTTATTTCTGTAAGCTCATAATTAAGTTTTGGGGGGGCGGGGGAACAAAGAACCCAAAGATGAAAATGAGAGGAATGAGGAATTGTTATTTCTGTAAGCTCGTAAATTAAGTTTGAGGGGGAGGGGGGATTACCTGAAACCTCTTGGAATCCAATCATGGGCTTTAGGTAAGTTTTATCTTACGTGGGAGAAGGAGGAAGTTACGTACTAGAAATTTTAATTCAGTGGGATTACGTGACGTTCTTGGAAGGAAGGGAGAGGACGAGACTTGCGAAGAAGAAGCTTACGTCAATTCTCTAGGCAAAGAAAGGCCGTATACATTCTTCCACCTCTTCCCTTAATATAGTTAATAGAATAGATATATAGGGCCACCAGGTGATGTGCTGAAGGACACGTGTCGGGCGGTGCACTCATCACCTCGTGAATTCACGTGGGCGGCGCACTGCCATTGGGTGTGCGCCAGTCTGCAGCGAAGACACCATTTTAAAATTGAGTTCGGATCACCTCAGTAGGAGGTTGGTCCGAACTCAATCAGTATTCACTGGGAGAGGGAGACTGCATTTAATGCAGTAGGACTCAGATGAAGTATTTTTCGAATTTTAAATTCGGACCCTCCAGTGGATACTGATTGAGTTCGGACCAACCTCCTATTGAGGTGATCCGAACTCTTTAAAATTACACACCTAATGACCCCTGAGGCCTAAAGCGAACCTCATCGGCATCTTCAGGGTGTAATAGTAACATCACCCGTCCGACTTTACCTATAAATAGGGCCACCAGGTGATGTGCTGAAGCACAAGAGGCACTGAAGTACCAGTAAATCCCCTACAATGGCCAGTCCCCATGAGCCCTTATTGGCTTCTCCCAAACGGAGAACCAATAGCATCACCTGCATGATCATCTTGCTCTCGTGCTCCTTAGCTGCAGTCATCTGCTTATTTGCCGTTGCCGCTCTCCAAGGAACTCACAACCAGCAGCCCCTTCTCTCTCCGCCCGCAGACCTTTGCGCCTTATCTCCCAACCCCACCTCGTGTCGCGCCATCGTCTCCGATGTTTTGGCCGCCGGGAACTCCCAGCAGCACAGTGCCTCCCATGTGCTCAAGATCATGATCATCAGGTCTATCGACCAGCTCGATGCCACTGTCATGGTGGCCGGCAGCGTCCAGCGCCTGGTAAATGGCCCCAGCGAGCAGGCGGCATTGGCCGACTGCATGCACCTTATGGACGTGTCGCGCGACCGCCTTGCCGGGGCCAACACTGCCGTGGTTACTTCCTCCCTGGATGATGCGCACACATGGCTGAGCTCGGTGCTCACCAACTATGACACTTGCCTAGACGGGCTCGGCGGCGCGGCCAGGGACCAGCTGGATGGCCATCTTAAGCCCCTGATGGCGCTTGCCAGCGCCTCCCTCGCCGTGCTCGGGACCACGAACCCAACGTCAGGCAATCACCTCACCATGCCGGTGCTCACGTTCCCATCATGGGTGAGTGGAAGAGATCGGAAGCTGCTGGGGGATTCTCCCGCGGCAAACGCCGTCCAGGCCAACGTGGTGGTGGCGCAGGACGGGAGCGGAAGGTACAAGACGGTGCAGGAGGCCGTAGACTTCGCACCGAACAAGGGCAGCGGCCGCTACGTGATCTACGTGAAGAAGGGCGTGTACAAGGAGACCGTGAGGCTGTCGAAGCAGAAGACGAACGTCATGATCATTGGCGACGGCATGAGCGCCACCATCATTTCCGGCAGCCGCAACTTCGTGGATGGTATCACCACCTTCGAGTCTGCCACCTTAGGTATGTAAACTAAGCACATCCAATCTCTATTATAATCGTCTAATTTTGTGTGAGTTAGTTGGTAATCAATAAACTCTATGGGATGGAAATAATCTTAAGGATAATTTGATTAATTTTTTATTTTTTGATTTTTTTTATATTTTTAAAAATTAGAAGTAATATGTATACGATAGACAATTAAGATTGAGTTTTAAGTCCCGATTGAATGGTAAAAATAAAGTCTTAAGCGATAGAAACAACCTTAAAGAGAATTATTGAATATTTACAAATTATTATAAATTTTATTTATTTTTTAAATATGAAGAAGAAGCGGAAAATAATATGTGCAACCCAATTGCACAATGCTACAATGCGTAGCTCTATAGCATTCCTATGTGTATATATATATATATATATATATATATATATATATATATATATATATATAATTTTAAATATTTAATAACTATGGTTAGAGTTGTTTCTATTTCCTAGGATCTTATAGTGTTTCCATCCCTTAGAGTCTTATTCTGACCAGTAGATCGAAATTTGATTCTAAAATTTGACCGTAACCGTCCATGGAGTACATTTAAATTTTAACTTTTTAAAATCATAAAAAAATAGTTAAAAACTAAAAAAATCATCAAATTAGTTTCTAGAATAAGATGACTTATGTTGAAAGCCTCACGATTCAATGGTTAAACTTAAGTAAAAAGAGATGAAGTTTCATTTGAAGTGAGAGTTAATATTTAAAAGTTTATCATAATTGTTATTTTTTAAAACATGAAGAAGAAGTCGAAATAGTGAGTGTACTCCACACTATAGTACTCCTCTCTCTCTCTCTCTTTATATATATATATATGAGTGCTCTTGTGTGAATACTAGAGTGCATGGGCACTATTTCGACCTATTCCTTATGATAAATTATTAAATATTCAAGTCTCCTCTTAAAATAGATTTTATTTTTTTTTAAGTTTCACTATTGGATTACGAAGCTTTGAACGTAAGTCTTTGAATATTTTATTTATAAATTAATGATGAATACTAAAATCTCAAGAGATACGAACAATTTTAGGAGCTAATCTTACGAATGTTTTAGTTTTTAACTATTTTTTTATAATTTTTAAAAATAAAAATTTACATGTATTTTATAGACAACTAAGATAGAATTTCAAAATCGAATCATAATGGGACGATTAAAAAGGGTTTCAAACAACCTTAACAAAGATTATTGAATATTTAAAATTTTATAAATTTTTTTTATTATTTTTTAAAATATAAAAATAAGACTAAAAAATAATACATGGCTTTTAACCACATGCTCGATAGTAATTGGCATTCTATCATTTCTATATAGAAAACAGTTTTGTGACTCCCACATTAGACACTTACATTTGACACGAGACACATGACATAAATTTTAAGATGAATAAATGACAAATACAAATTTGAATGGCAAATACAAATTTTAAAATTTGTGCCATATGTCTGGGCGTCAAATGTGGGAGGGTCACAAAACTGTTTTCCTTCCTATATAAGTAATTATTTGCGTATATTGTGGGAAGATCCTATTTTTCAGAAAAGTTGTAGGACCTTCTACGTCTAAAATTCAGGGAGGGAAAAGACCTCGCCGATTGGAAAATAGGATAAAAAATAAAAAAATAAAAATCGATCTTTGGGTCGGATGGTCTCTGTGCACGTGGCACGCATCGCATTCCCCGCTCCCGTGGACCACATATCGCACGGGCACGCTCCGCGCGGAGTAGGTTCCTCCACGCGGAAGTGTTTTCTTTTTCTTTTTTTTTTCCATCTTTAGACATTCATCTAAAGGTGGATACGGTCCGCTGTCGGCGAATAGAATCGAGATGGTGGTTTATATCATTTGTTGTGCGTGCGTCATGCGTGCGTGTGTGTGAACTACGTTCAGTTCCTTCGATTGGTTTGTGCAAAGTGTAAACCGAAAGAGATGTCGGTGAGAGGAAGCACTCAGATCTCACTCTTTGTTAACCTTGAGCGTCTGGTTTGTCCATTTGATCGACCTTGGCAGCGGCGGAGGGCGACGGTTTCATACTCCAAGACATCTGCATCCAGAACACGGCGGGTCCAGCGAAGCAACAGGCGGTGGCGCTGCGCGTCAGCGCCGACCGGGCGGTCATCAACCGCTGCAAGATCGAGGCCTACCAGGACACCCTCTACGCCCACACCCTCCGCCAGTTCTACCGAGACAGCACCATCTCCGGCACCGTGGACTTCATCTTCGGCAACGCGGCTGTGGTGATTCAGAACTGCGAGCTGGTCGCCCGGCGGCCCATGAGCAACCAGCAGAACCTGGTGACGGCGCAGGGACGTACCGACCCGAACCAGAACACGGGCACCTCTGTCCAGAACTGCAAAGTGGTGCCCAGCCGCGACCTGGTGCCCGTAAAGGGGTCGATCCCCACCTACCTGGGGCGGCCATGGAAGGAATACTCGAGGACGGTGTTCATGCAGTCCTTCATCGACGGGCATGTGGCGCCGCAGGGATGGAAGGAGTGGGAGGGCTCCTTCGCACTGCGGACGCTGTTCTACGGGGAGTACGCCAACCGGGGACCGGGGGCCGGAACGGCGGGGCGGGTGAAGTGGCCGGGCTACCATGTGATCACCGACGCCAAGGTGGCGACGGCGTTCACGGTGGCGGAGCTGATCCAGGGAGGGGCGTGGCTCAAGGGCACCGGGGTGGCCTTCATCGAAGGGTTGTGATCATCTCCTTCCTCTTCTCTGTGGTCGCGGTAGATGGATGGGATACGGTCCCCTAGCTTATTCGAGTTGTCCGGGTGCTTTTTAGTAATAAAGTGGCTTGTGGATGTTAGTTTAGAATAAAGATTATTACGTTTAGATTGGACTAGAAAGTGATGATGGGCCGACCAAGATAAAAATAAAAAAAATAGCTACTTTTCTTTTACTCATTGCACTGAACCACCTCGTGTGCAGCATTGAGAGCGGATGTAACAAGTGTTACAAATAAGTTATTAACTAGTAGTTATATAACATCATCATTTTCAACGAAATTTGATTGTCTCCACCTTTGTAGATCTTGAGGGAGAAGAGGTAGATACAGAAAAAGGAAAAGTCTCCAAGTGGATGATTTCAAAAGTGAAAAGCCACTACCTTTAAGAAAAGTAATCACAGTAGGATTTGACAAGTTAGTATAATTCATCATATAACCAAAGATATGCAAAATAATTAAAATTTGACCTTAGATTTTCATCATTAACAATTTATACTTTATACCTATTAATGTATTCTTTCTTGGAGATGATATTTCTTCTTAGCACTGTAAATGGTACTTGGAAGTTTCAATTGCAAACCATTTTCAATAAAAGAATACACGTGACAATAAAAAAATCTCCTCTTTTGATTCATAAACATTTTGAAATTAAAAGACCTTTCAATAAGAAATTTAAAGAAGAAATGAAAACACTCATACGCTTTCGTCTTTCAACGTATATGTTGATAATAGATTATTATGATATTTATATAACAGCAAATGGTAATTATATTTTTTTTCCCATCCTAAAACCTAACTAGCAAGGACACGGACTTGAACTTAAAGCTTCAAACTAGATGACTTGGCTGCCAATTCTTTGGTTCGATAAAAGGTGTCACTTGAATAATTTAAAAGAGGGTATGGCCTTCTCTCTTATTTTTGTCCCATTTGATGCTAATAAGGGTGCTACACCTAACCTGACATGCGCCTTACATATATCATTGTCATACCTAAGGGTGTCAATGGGCCGGATTCGACTTAGCAAACCCTAAGTCCATGTTCGTCAAGAAAAGTGAGGCCCAAGCTCGACCCAAGTCCACTACTCTATGTTTAAGTTTAAATCTGGCTCAAGTCTAAAATAACTGGGGTTTCAGATTCAGACTTTAGACTTAAATATAAGAAAAATTAATTTCATTATTTAAAATATGAACCTATCATATTAACAAGAGTAAGTGTCTATACAAAAATTTTCGTGCCCATTAAAAAATGAGATCTTCAAGATGATCATGTACACACATAAGAAAGCATTTTTTATAAAATCAAAACTTACCATAACACTTTGATCAAATATTGATTAACTCACTAAAATATTGTAATGATTATGATGCATACGGTTATTTTGAAAGTATCATAGATATGTGATCTTTTATAAAAGCAAAATTTAGCATAGCACTTTGATTAAATATTAATTAACTCACACTAAATATTATAAGGATTAATGGTGCATATGATAATTTTGAAGGACTCATAAAGATGTGAACTCTATAAGATAATGTGAGATATTTTTATGATTTATGGATTTAAGGTTATCAGTGCGCTTTATTTGATTTAATCAAGTGATTGTGTTTATTCATTTGACCCAATCTCACTATCCATAAATAAATAGCGTTAATTACAGTATCCAAGGAAAAAAATTCTTAATTAATCGTCGGAAGAACTTATCATAACAACTTATTAATGGACACGAGATAAGGCAATCAATGTACATTATGAAGTGCATAAGAATATGACATTGCGATGAATTTGATTATGTAAGGGTACAATTTGCAGTTATGAACTTATAACTTGAAAAACATCTCAAGTTTTGATCTGGAATCATGCCTTGAAAAGGCCATAGCTTTAGTTTACTCAACCTTGATTTTGCGGGGCTGATTCTATGGTCCACGGAGAGGCACATAATCAACTCCAACTTAGGTCGTTTATTTGCTCTATTCTCTGAAATTTATGCTGGAAAACCTTTTTTCTAATTGATTATGGATTGCAAGATTGAAGGTCTAGATTTTGAAAGAAGTATGGCTCAAGTTTCTTTTTTTAATAGGATCTTCAAGGTTGATTCATCACTCCTTTATGGAGCACAAGATTAGGTTCAAACTGACATTTCCAAAAGACATGCTGCCATTTCTTCTGAAAAAAGAGACCATGAGAAGTATTTTTTGGAGTTTTTCAAATTGCTATATTGATTTAGAGTTTGAAAAGTGTTGGATTTCTGAAGTGAACACCAGTTTCAGAAGTTGATTCTATAGCCTTTGAAGAGTGATACGCCACAATATGTGTCGTTAAACACAGACAATGACCAATTTTAAAATTGGACTTGCAACGAAATAAAGAATGTAATATAGAGGCGAGAACAGGTCGAGTCCACAAGGAGGCTGTAAGATCTCTAAATTGAGTATCTTTGATTTTTATTTATTAAAAAAAAAAATTTAAGTAGAAGAGAGATTGAGAGAGATTGGGATGAAGGTTAATGAGTGGCTTAGAGGGTTCACTACAAGGGAGGCAGGTTTTGTCAGCGAATATATGTCAACGGCTATAGATACTTGTCGACAAAGAGAATATACGTCGACGGTTTTAATATAGCCGTCGACATATGTAATAAATTAAAAAAAAAATAACAGTAAAAACTATATGTCAACGGCTATATCTGTAGCCGTTGACATATATAATATATGTCAGCGGCTACACATATAGCCGTTGACATATATACTATATGTCAACGGCTAAACTGTAGCCGTTGATATATCTGATATATGTCAGCGGCTACACTTATAGCCGTTGACATATATAATGTCAGCGGCTACACTTATAGCCGTTGACATATATACTATATGTCAGCGGCTAATAGCCGCTGACAAAAGACCGCCCCCCTTTTCCTGTCTCCCTCCCGAGCCCTAGCTCCCTGTCTCCATCTTTTCCCCTCTCCTAGCCCTAGCCACTGCCGGTCGCCTCCGCTCTGCCCGCCATCGTCGCCGGTCGCCTCCGCTCTGCCCGCCATCGTCGCCGGTCGCCTCCGCCGCTCTGCCCGCCATCGTCGCCGGTCGCCTCCGCTCTGCCTGCCATCGTCGCCGGTCGCCTCCGCCGCTCTGCCCGCCATCGTCGCCGGTCGCCTCCGCTCTGCCTGCCATCGTCGCCGGTCGCCTCCGCCGCTCTGCCCGCCATCGTCGCCGGTCGCCTCCGCTCTGCCCGCCATCGTCGCCGGTCGCGTGCTCTGCCCGCCATCGTCGCCGTCCGCTCGGCCCGCTGAAGTCATCGGTCCCACCCGCCATTGTCGCCGGTCTCGTCCGCTCGGCCCGCCATCGTGCTCGCCCACTGGCCACCGGCCATTCTCCTTTCCACGGCCACTGGCCATCCTCGTTTCCACGGCCCACTGCAGGTATAATTTTTTAAAAATCTAGATGCTCGTAGGTATAATTTTGTAAAAATCTCAGAATGGTGTGAATAAGAAGCAAGCAGGCTCGAAAAAAAAGCATACGATAATCTTGCATGTTTTCTACAGAGATACGTTATGCTTTTATGTTGGTTTATCTTTTTAGTCTACACCAGAAGAAATTGGTTCCATATGGAAGGAACACGTCCCCCCCACCCCCCCAAGCAAAAAAAAAAAAAGATACAGATGGGAGAAATTAGCCTGATATTGGAGGAAAGATACATTTAGTTGAAGGCTTGTGGAAAAAGTGAAGATAGGTTGTACATGGAACACTTCCTGCTAATTCTCTGCTTCCCAAAGATAATTCCCAGCATCGAATCGATGCTACGTCACATGTAATGCATTGGCTTGGCTCGGGCAGCTGGAGGAGGAGCTACCTGGACTATCTCTGGGGGATATTGTTGACCCTACTATCCAGCCTAACATGATCTCATGCAGCTCAACAATGCGCCAAGGTAGACGATTGAAACAGTCATCAATGAGGCCCCTACCAGGCCCAGTGTAATTGCTCAAAGGCAATGGTCTCATTGATCTCCTTAGGTTCAGTATGAGTTCAATTTGATTGCTTCGTTAAACCATGGTCTCTAACTCGATTCCAGTGGATGACGCCAAAAAAGAGGTCAGAATTAGCTGAGCTGATGTGGCCTAATCCTAACTTGCAAATCATGTAAGGCTAGATCCTAAAAGCATTTGGACTTCACAAGACAAGGTGAAATGTCCCTCATAGTGACCCTAGGGAAAACCCACTGATGCTTAAGTCAGCAAAAGGTCCATGATAAGTAAGAGCACATGAGTTGACTGGATTGTACAGTACCTAGTCCAAACTCCAGTAGTTAGTTAGATGGTATAGTAAGAGGCATTGAAGCAGCTATTTCTGAAAGCTGGTTTGAGGTTACTCCTTGGAGGGACATAGAAGCTACTTTAAGCTTGATGTGTGGCAGATCTGAAGATGGATAAGAGGTCAGATCTGATCTGCCTTATCACTAACTTGTTAGGTAAATCTAGTACCCCTATTCCAATCTGCAGTTAGAGCCACGTTGAGAGGGATCCGCAGTCATCTTCTGACTTCTGCATAGAGCAAGTCAGTCATAGGCTCGTCCCAATGGATGCAGGCTAATTGGTCAGGTTCCATTGAGTCAACAGTCACATCCAAGCATTGCTTAATGGGCCAAAGATGGGCCTCATCAATCACGCGAATAATAATGAGTTAATCACAAATATAAAATTCAAAAGTTGGAAAGATGTAAGATTCTTCCTCTTAATGTCTTCCCATTCTGGAACCCTCCATACATTCACTCAGTCCTTACTCACAAACTCTTGCTTGCTTTCTTGCAATGATGACACCTTAGTCTGGCACCATACTTTATGTCCCAACTCCTCTACCATTTCTTCCTATTATACATCCTCTCTCCAGCCCATCCCCCAAAAACATAAGAAAAACAAAAATGAAAATCATCCTGTCTCCAGCCCATCCCCCCAAAACATGTTAGATAGATAGATAGATACAGATATAACACACAGACAGACAGACAGATAGATAGATAGATAGACAAACATCTGTGTTACACCTCCTACCCTCAGCCGACTGTCACACAGTTAGCCACTAAATAAGGCGCTATTTGTACATAATGTAGTAGGCTCGTCCCAATGGAGGAAGGCAAACGTAAGTGAAGGTTTTGCGTATGACACCCTAGGACATGTTTATGATCATGCACTCTTAAATGGTAATAATTTTGGCTCCGAAGTCCTTATCCACATTTCAAAATTTACGACAAGCTTACCTTAAGCTCAAAGCTTAATAAAACAGATAAGAAATTCCAATCAGTTATGTTTTAGCCACATTGTTGGAAAATCAGGCACATCTCAGCGAATTGGCAGAGGAAAAGCCTCCCACTTATAACTGCTGAAAGCTCAAAAGCCACCTTCAGTTGGGTGTAATTATGATCTTGCCTGTCACATGTAGTTTAGCATTCTGTTCCATGACTACAAAACCAGAACATGTTCCCCCCCGGATCACCCAGTTTAGTCCAAGTTTAACTCAAATTCAGCCTAAATTCAGTCCAAATTCAATAATTTAGTCCAAATTCAATTAAGAGACAGGTTGATTGATTGGGTTAGTCCTCCTTTCTCCAGTTCAACTGATGATAAATCTCACCTTGTCATGTGTTTCTCCATTCTTTGGCAAATATGGAAGGACCGTTGTAATTAAGCATGTTATCGAAGGGAAAGCCCTTAATCCTATGATGATCATCCTGTGAAAAACTCTATTCGAATTTGAAATCTGGTCCAAATTTGAAAAACTTCTTTAGCATCCACACCCAGCAGAGACATTACCTCGTGCCCACCACCTTCAGGGTCACTCAAGATTAACTTTGATGGAACCACACATGATTCGGGTAGTTCTATTGGGATAGTTCTCAGAGATCACAAGGGTTTAGTGATCTCAAGTTCTATTTAGAAGTTATCTTCCTCTGATATAGTTTTACATTTAGGGTCCGTTTGGTAGATATAGATTTTTTTTTGGCAGACTATATTACTGCTTTGGTATATTAAACTGGAAACCCCAGTGCGTAGAGGTTTACCTCCGCCTAGTACCAAAGGGTAATATATAGTTGTGGATGCACATGCGAATTAGAATATAATTTTTGTACTATATATGTGAATGTGGATGTGATATGTATGAATGTGGATGTGATTTGATATTTACATGTAGATACAAATAAGTTTTCTTGCAGGTACAGATGATGATGTAAATGTGTACATGTATGTGTACGTGTATGTGGATGTGGATGTGGATGTGGCTGTGCATATGTAAATGCAGTTGTATATATGGATGTGGTTGACCCTTTTTTTTTTTTTGTCCGTTCAAGACTTTTGTTATGATATATGTTTTTACTGTCTTTTGACAGTAATGACATATATCGATCATAAAGTCTTGAATTGTCCTGTTGGACAGTCTGTGGATGTTTGATCATCTAATGTTCTTTATTATATGTGCTTCATGATCATCTTAAATTTTCGACAGTATCTTCTCACTCTTCTCCAATATACCTGCTAATTTTGACTGCTCTTTTTGTCATTTGTATTTCATACAAGTGACTTTTTGAGAAAAAGTTAAAATTAGTAAATAATGGTGGTATATTGGAGAAGTGTGGGGAGATGCTGCCGAAATTTTAAGATAATCATGAAGCACATATATTAAAGAACATTAGATGATCAAATATACATGGATGGACATGTTATGTGATGTAGGTACCCTTTGTTTATGAGATTGTATGAAATCAGACAGGTGTACAGGTTTGAAAAATGTACAACTTTCAGGGAAGATGCTGCTGAATTTTGTTTAGAAATGTGTACAAGTAACTTTCCTGACAGGTACGGATGTGGATGTGGATGTGTTTATTGGATGTGAATGCGTATGTGGATGTGGATGTGTAATGTAGATATTATTTTTTTATGAGATTGTATGAAACCAGACAGGTGTACAAATGTGAAAAATGTACAACTTTTAGGGGAGATGCTGCCGAATTTTTTTTAGAAATGTATATATCTATATTTATAAATATATTTATCTATCTATTTATCTATTTAACTTTTGTTAGTAGCACTTTTGAATTAATTGAATATGATGACGATGCGTTTATCTTTACAGGTTCTTTGTGTGTATGTCCTTGGTATTGTATGTGAGGCGATGATGATACACTTGACTTTACAGCTACTGCAAGCCATCTGCTAACGGCACGGCAACTCTGGATGGTCCTACTGGGCAACCGAGTTGCAGCCGTTTTGTGCGGATCGCTGAAGCATACGGAAGCCCCTATGGGTTAAAAACATTTTCTATCTGAGCCTCCGGTCTTCCCTCTCTTAAATTTTATGGAGAGACCACTGTGTGTCTTTGTGTTTTGCATGCGTGGATAATATAGATGTTATTAATCGATCACATTTGTTAATATGTAGGTTAGAGGATACATAGAAATGGCTGGACTTGACAAGAGTTGGATGAAGTTTGTTCATAATCGAGGAGATCCTAGATATGAGAGAGGGGTAGCTGAGTTTTTGGACTTTGCTTTTCATGAAGATAGAATAAGTTTTAGGCATGGACAAAATAATGAATTGATACAGTGTCCATGTCGGAATTGCCTTAACGGAGTAAAGTTGACTCGGATAGATGTTGAAACCCATCTTAAGGTGGACGGAGTATGGGTGCATTATACAAATTGGGTGTGTCATGGAGAGGCACCATTAACTGATATGTTCAGATATCAAACCAACAGTCCTACTGTAGAGATGAGTGAACGACAACAATCTTTTATTGCTGATAGTACAGTTGAGATGTTGCATGACTTGCAAGAAGCTGGAAGTGTTATTGCAGAAGAAGAGCATGAACCGAATTCCAAAGCGAGAGACTTTTATAAGCTATTGGAGGATGCTGAAATACCATTGTATCCTGGGTGCCAGAAGGTTTCAAAGTTAACATTTCTTTTAAAGTTGTTGCATATTAAGACACTGAATCAGGTGACAGGGGCATGTATGAATATGTTTCTTGAATTCATCAGAGAAATATTACCAGAAAGAGCCAATGTACCTCAAACATGGTATGAAGCAAAGAAGATTATTAAAGATTTGGGGTTGGGATACGAGAAGATAGATGCATGTCAGAATGATTGCCTACTATTTTGGAAGGAAAATGAAGATAAAGATCGGTGCCCATAGTGTGATGCACCGAGGTATAAGGAAAGTATGCATGACTTGAACAACCAAATACAGAATGAGAACAAGAGACTTAGCAAACGACTACCTAATAAATTTTTGCGCTATTTTCCATTGAAAGATAGATTGCAAA
Organism: Zantedeschia hybrid cultivar; assembly: GCA_030544215.1. NCBI lineage: Eukaryota > Viridiplantae > Streptophyta > Magnoliopsida > Alismatales > Araceae > Zantedeschia > Zantedeschia hybrid cultivar. The sequence goes on from JARZZO010000009.1 coordinate 54,052,854, forward strand.
GGTTGTTTATGTCTTCCAAGACAGCCAAGTGGTTGACATAGCATATTGATGGTCGAATTCCTCAACAAAACAGAGAGATGCGACATCCTGCTGATTCTGAGGCATGGAAACATTTTGATAATCAGTATCCAGATTTCGCGGCAGAAGCTCGCAACTTGAGACTCGGTTTAACGAGTGATGGGTTTAACCCATTCGGAAATATGAGCAGCAACTATAGTATATGGCCTGTAATGACAGTTGTTTATAATTTGCCACCGTAGATGTGCATGAAACAAACATTTATGATGATGTCATTACTAATTCCTGGTCCTAAAGATCCGGGAAATGACATCGATGTGTACTTACAACCACTAGTGGAAGACTTAAAAGACTTATGGGAGAATGGTGTTGAAACATATGATGCTGCAAAAAAACAGAATTTCAAGATGCATGCTGCCGTTCTTTGGACAATAAATGACTTTCCAGCATATGCCAATTTGTCTGGATGGAGCACTAAAGGAAAATTTGCATGTCCATCATGTAATTATAAAACCTGTTCAAGATGGTTAATTAATTGCCGCAAATTTTGTTACTTGGGACACCGACTTTTTTTGCCATTGCATCACAGATGGAGGAAAAGTAATTACAAACATAAATTTGATGGTACAGTTGTATGTGGCAGACGGCCAAGAATTCTGACAGGTTTAGAACTGTGGAATCAACAACAGAGTCTTCCTTATCTGAAATTCGGAAAAAAGTTCAAGAAAGATATTGCAGACTTGAAAGGATGGAAAAAAAGGAGCATTTTATTTAAAGAGTTACCATATTGGTCGAATCTTCTGATTCGTCACAATTTAGACGTAATGCACATCGAGAAAAATGTATGTGATAATTTGTTGGGCACTTTGAACCTTCTAAGTGGTGAAAAAAGTAAAGACCACTTAAAAGCACGGTTAGACCTAGAAGACTGGAAAATACGGCCAGAATTTCATGTGTCAAAGGACCCCCAATACAAGAACAAGATACCAGCAGCAATGTACACACTAAACAAAAGACAACAGTCTCTTGTGTGTGAATTCTTAAGTAACATTAAGGTCCCAGATGGATATTCTTCTAATTTATCCAAAAGTGTAGATATTATGGGTCGAAAGCTGACTGGGTTGAAGAGTCATGATTCTCACGTCTACATGCAAGTATTGCTGCCTTTGGCAATTCGTGGCATTGTACATAAAGATGTGACTGATCCAATTACAGAGTTGAGTATGTACTTCAAAGAAATATGTTCCAAAGTTCTTGTACCAGAACGTTTATTCAAATTAGAAAGTGATATTGCAGTGACATTATGTAAGTTGGAACAGATTTTTCCACCGTCTTTTTTTGACGTAATGATTCATCTGATAATCCATTTGGCATATGAAGCAAGAATTGCTGGTCCTGTTCAGTATCGGTGGATGTATCCTGTAGAAAGATTTTTGAAAAAATTGAAAGATTATGTTCTCAATAAGGCACGTCCAGAAGGTTCAATTGCAGAAGGTTATCTTGTTGAAGAAACGATGTCATTTTGTTCGATATATATGGATGACATTGACACTCGATTTAATCGGAGAGAAAGGAATTATGATGGAACTGTTAATGAGACTAATAATGAAAGTTGTTCGATTTTCAAATCTCCTGGACGTTTTCTCAAAGGAAAAGTAGAACCTCGTTTACTATCTGAAGAAGAAAGAGATTTGGCCCATACATACATTTTGAAACAGATTGAACAAATAGATCAATTTTTTTCTGAACACAAACAACAAGTGCAAACTTCAAATGTAGTGGAGAAAGACTTTCTGAAATGGTTTCAAAGTTATGTTGAAGAACTGAAAGAAACAAATGATCCTCGTTGTACTCATGAGATTGAAGTTTTGTCACAGAGACCATCAAGACTTGCATATTCACATTCAGGTTACATAGTAAATGGTTTTAGATTTCGTATCAAAGACATTGATCATACTAAATTGACTCAATTGTCTGGAGTTATTGTGAATGCGGAACTTGAATCTGGATGTGATGGATATTATGGACGTCTGATTGATGTCCTCGAAATATCTTTTGATCATGAAAGTCATATTGTACTGTTTAAATGTGATTGGTGGGATGTTTATAAAAAAGACAGGGGATTTAAGATTGATAAGTATGGAATTGTCAGTCTGAATACACGTTTTAAACTCAACACAAATGAGCCATTTGCTCTTGCAAATCAAGTAGAACAAGTGTTCTATGTAAATGATAATACAACAGCAGGGTGGATCATTCCTGTTAGAGCACAACCGCGAGATTATTATAACATGCAAGGTGAAACAACTGAAGATGATGAATTATATGTTGAAGAAGTTTATCAAGAAAACTTAATTGATATTCCTATTAGGGGAGAAACCATTGATGTGGATATTAGTGAAGGAATTAGCATAAGAGTAGGCGAATACTTGGAGGTTCAGGTGAAGGTAACTTTCAACGACGTTTATTTTTTATCTATTTTTACTTCTAACTCTAATCTAATACATTAGGATTTGAACAGATGGCTTCAGGTAGCGGCGCTCGTGGCTCAGGTAGTGGTTTCACACTCCGCAAGAAGCGGAATGCCTCTCAGCAGTCTATCCCTGAGCATTCGACCTCTCAGGCCATTGCCTCTCAGCAGTCTATCCCTGAGCGTTCAACCTCTCAGGCCATTGCCTCTCAGCAACTTATTCCCGAACTTCCCACCTCTCAGGCTCTTTCTACATATCAGGCTCTTGCCTCTCAGCCTGTTGCCTCTCAGGCCGCTGCGGCTCAGACATCTACATCTGTATCCACATCTTCATCTGCAATAGGTATGAATTTTAATTTTAGTCGTTCATTAAATTGATACTCTTATGTTTATAATTTCACATAAATATCTTTATCATGTATGTTTAAACAGGTCCATCTTCTACGCAGCCTTGGGGTCGGGGACATGGCCGTCGGGGTCCCACCAGAGGTGTCACCGATGGGAGATTGCAGCAGGGTCAACGATGGAACGTGCGGGTGATCAGCGGTTACGGCGTTGGTGAGAAGGGAAGCAGTTTTGTATCCCGCATGGGTGTTGTGGCAAAACTTCATTGCAAGATATGGCAGAAAAATTTTGTTACTCTTCCTGCAGCGAAACAAGCTGCAATGTTTAGAGATCTCGAGGTAACAATATTTAAAGTTAATTATATGTTTGTCAAATTTGTATGACTAATTAAGTTAACGATAATGTGCAGTTAATGTATAAGTGGGACCGAACTCCCGAGACAGATAGGGAGATGCTTATGCACATGACCTCAATGCATCGCAGTTGGCGCGGTGTTTTGAAGAAAAGAGTAAATGAAAATTTTTTATGTTCATTTATAATCTATTTTTGTATTATTTTTTCTTATGTTCATGTATAATGAAGTCAAACTGAAATCATTTCATAACATTATACGGGAAAGACTTTGGCGGATGCAATTGTTTCCGTGCCGGCGGGTGTTGATCCGCCTGATTGGCGGATGATGTGCGAGAAATGGAACACGTCAGATGAACAGGTAAAATAATAATGTAGTTTGATAATTTATGTTGATTTGTTCGATACAAATTTGACAACTAATAATTTTTTTTCTGCAGAAAATTGCTGATCGTAATAGAGAAAATCGCTCCCATCAGTCTATGCCATATAGGCGGGGCCGAACGAGTCATTATCAATTGAAGGATGACTTCGTAAGATTTATGTGTTTATTAGTAGTGTTTCTATATTGTTAACTTTTTATTACTTATTCTTTTTAATATAATTTGAACAGCATCATCTTCATCAACGTGATCCCGAGCGCCTTGAGATGTTCAAGATGGGTAGATGTAAGGATCTTCCAGACGGCAGTGAGCAATGGGTAGATGAGGAGAGTAGGAGTCGATATGTAAGTTATTCTATCATTTGAATTATTATTTTTAATCATTCTTATTAAATTTAATATGTATCACTAATAACAAATTTTTTTTATTTTTTTTTAGGAGAAGATGACTCAATTAACCACTTCTTCTTTGGAGAGTGATGTTGGTAGTACTCCCATTTCTGCTGAGGATGCATTCATTTCGGTTATGGGAAAAGATCGATCTGGCCGTGTTCGTTGTGCAGGAAGTCGAGAGACGTTACGTACATGGTATGGACCGGGAGAAGGATCGAGCTCTTCCTATCAACAGAAATTTGAGGAGCAGATTGTGGAAATGCAAAACATGAAAGAAAAAATCAAAGCCCAAGGGAAGGAGATGGAGTGGATGCGCAAACAAATGGCAGACATGAGCGCATTTATGAGTCAATTTCAAAAAATGCACAATCCTACTGTGAATGAGGACGACGCCCAAAACGAATCAAATGATGAGGGAGATGATTTTGATGGTGATGACGAACAGTGACCCGATGATAATTGATACATTTAGTTGTGGATGTGTAATCTGAATTTTTCGGGAATGTGTAATGTGAATTTTTCATGGATATGTTTTTTAATGTTATGTGAATGTTTATTTATGTATGTGGATGTATTTTTTTTGTGATTTTATGACTGCGTTTATTTGAAAGTGTGAATGTGTTTATTTGTACATGTTGATGTGTTTTTGTATATCTTTGTAAGCACAAATCTGTAATCTGTATATACAGGAAAAATATATAATTTATTAATTTAATATATTTTTTTTTTTTCTTAGTAACTATTTGTCAGCGGCTTTATAGCCGTCGACAAATAGTATTGTCAGCGGCCTCTCTCAGGGAAAACTTTTTGTCAGCGGCTTTAAAGCCGTCGACAAATATTATTTGTCAGCGGCTTTAGCCGCTGACAAAACTATTTGTCAGCGGCTTAGGCCGCTGACAAAACTATTTGTCGACGGCTATAGAGCCGTCGACAAATAGTATTTGTCGACGGCTACCACTAGCCGTGGACATATACCCTATTTGTCAGCGGCTAATGTCCGTGGACATAGGTTGCATATGTCAGCGGCTAGTTAAAGCCGCTGACATATGTATTATATGTCAGCGGCTACTGTGTGTAGACATATAATGTATATGTCAGCGGCTTTAAGAAGCCGCTGACATATGCGTTATATGTCAGCGGCTTCCGTGCGTAGACATATATAGTATATGTCAGCGGCTCTATGTAGCCGTTGACAAATATATGCCAACGGGACTTTTGTCCATGGCTTTGTCAGCGGCTGTGAAGCCGTCGACATAAGCATTTGTCAGCGGCTTTTTAAGATTTGTCAGCGGCTTTTAGCCGCTGACAAATCCTGTTTTTCTTGTAGTGGTTGTGGTACATCGGTGGGCATAAAAATGAGAATGCGTACCAACGATTTTGACGGTAAAGGATGAGCTGCCGGTTTGTTTGATGGCATGGTTATTGGCTATTGGGATTATGACGAGGAGTTTTGATGATAGTGGTGTAGACACGCTAATTTTAACATCATTTTTAGTAAATTTTATGTCATATAATAATGTCTTAAAATGATCTGATATTTAATCATTAGTTAATTTTTATTAATCGTTCTGAATTAATTGTCTAAATGACATCGGTTAGACAGACATAATTTAAGTTTATTAAAGAAATTTATTTTAACTCAGATTTTTAATCAAATATGAAAAATTCTAAAAGGCGTCGACCTGTGTAGACGCCATTTAGAGTTTATTCTTATTTTGATTATTAATCTAATTTTTAATTAATTTATTAATATACTAAAAGATATCTGCCATTCACGACGCCATTTAAGTTTCCTAAGCTGATTCTGTCTCTTCTTCCTGATGTTTATCCTTATTTTAATTAAACTAAAAGACGTCTTCCATAGGCGACGCGTTTTAGTTAATTATAGATAATGATGAATCAGGCTGAGTTTATCTATTTCTTGGTTAGATTGGCTTCAAACTCCTTCATGTTAATCTTTAAGTAACCGCGGATGCGTGAACTTAAGCCTATAAATACCCAACTCCTTGGTCATTAAAAAGTTAGTGATAATTTTGAGTGATGATAGAGATAATTTAGTGAAAATTGAGCAAAGAATCTTGGCGACGGCGTCCAAACGCTGAAGGATCGAGGTGCTGTTACTACTTCCAAGAGTCTTGAAGCAAGCTGCATCCTTTCTTCATATGTTCTTCGTCCTTTCAAGATCTATTCAAGAACTAAGGCTTTCCAAGGGCCACTTAACTTAGTTCTTAATTGATTTCTGCATCTTTCACATATTTTCATCACAGTTTCATCACATCACTCCATGCAACACACACTCACTAGTATTATTTTTCAATCCATGTTTAAAGAGATTTCAAAGACCACAAACAAGTGAGTTCTTTGTTTAAGTTGCATGATCAGAATCTTCATTAAAATAGATACTACCTCTACTTGAGTTCTTATTATTTTCTTTCATCCTATTTCTTGCAAGATACAAAAGGAGATTAAGAGAATCAACAACAAGGGAATTAAGCTGGGTGATCCTCAAAGTCCGATAAACATTCAAAGTAAGAACAAAGTCAGAAGGACTCTCTTTCTTCAGCCGGCTGAAGGAGGGGAATCAAGGACTCCAACTTCTCCCAATTCTGAAACAGGTAGGCGATCAATCTTTGTCTTTTGTAACTTTTTAGTTAAAAATTTATGGCGATCACATTCACTTAGTTTCTTTTTAATAGAATTTATTTGTCACATATAATTTTCATGATAATCACACACCTAATTTGAGCACTCACAGCTTTTTAGAGATCACGGTGGGACTTGGTATCGCCATCTTTTAATCTTTGTTCTTGTTTTTCATCAATCGAACACTCTCTGTGCACCACCTGTGTCTCTCGACACGCCCTCACCAATCGGTGAGTTTTTAGTTTAGTTGTTATTCCCACGTGCACCACGTGCACACCCTTGCAGCAAGATCTTACCCTCCCTATTTGATTGATTGAGGAGTTATGATTGTGATAAGAAGCATGTGTGATTGATTGAATGTTTTGTTGCTTACATGATAAATCATCCTGTTAAAAAATTGAAATAAAAAGGATTCGCATGAGCCAATTATTTACCGCTTTTATTCTGTTTGTTTAAGGGGGAACCGATCCAGAAATTCCTCCTGAAATATTCGTACTGCGACTTGAAAAGCGTCTAGGTGCAGTGACGCATTTCATACCGCGTTGTCTAACCCAGACGCCTTTCAGGTAATTTTCTCTGTTGTTTGCTACCTGAGATTCTACAAGAAAAATAAAGTTCTGTTTGAATAGCGTCAACCAACAGCGACGCGATTCAGACAGTTTCTTATTTTTTTCTTCAGTTCTTAGATTTCTGATCTGCTTGCTACTATACATTACGTAATAAACATTAGAGGCCATCCCAGCCACAGATCATACGCACTGGGACTAACACTCCCCTTTTCTCTTAGGAACACTTTTCTTGACGTCTTCAACTCTCTCTGATTGGGTCGGTCCCTCGATCAGACTAGAGTGGTTGGCGTTAAAGACCTCCGTAAGTCCCCAAAATCAAGGTATTCCTCTTTGTTTATCGGGCTGGTTGTACCAATCAAAGTCCTGGTTAGATTTTCATAATGTTGTGAGAGAAAGCCATAGAATATAACGGTGGAAATTGAACTAAAACTAGGATCCTACCCCTTGAGTAAATTTGTGATTAATTGAATCCAAATAACCCAACAAGGAATCCTAAAATAACGTTAAACATTTACTTGTTTGCTTAATCTCTGTACAACTTGTCTGCAAATCTTTGAAAAAAAATTTGACATCATGTTACTTCGATCAGGTAGGGATTTGAGCATGGCTTCGAGAGCTATGGTCAATTATGAGGGAGATGCTAATGCCCCTCTTGAATCTAATTATCACTATGAAAATGGAGGAGATGCTAATACCCCCCATGATCCTCATTCTTATCCATCTGAACATGAGGGAAACCTTTATATCCCTCCTCCTTTTGTCCATGAGCAACACCATTCTGGTGCTGATCTTCCTCCGCACGTGCATGCAGTTTCTAATCTTGTCTTTGAAGGGGCCATGAACCCGAATGAGCCATCATCTTCCAATCCATCTGATCTAGTCAATGCCCTGGGAGTTCTGGCCTCTCATCTGGATCCTCACCAGCTCGAGGCAATCCAGTCTATTTTGAAGGGGAAGACGCCCATGCAGTCTGCCGAGCCAAATCCTGTGGCTCCCCCTGTTATTCCTCAACCACCTCCCCATCATGCTTCCTTCATTCACCAGGCTATGGAAGGCCTTCAGGTTTTAACTTCTCGGCTAGCTGGGCCACAATTGTCCTCCTCGAGGCAACCGATCAGGCCGCCGACACCTACTTACCAAAATGCCCTCGGGCATGGCGGAAGCTCTGCTGGACCTCAACCCTATTGTCCCCCTTGCCCCAATTACTCTAGGCAACAGGCTTATCATATACCTCCACCTCCCCCTCCTCCAGTCGATCTGACAACTCAGGCTCTGCTCGCAAAGATGGAACGTATGGATGAGCAGTTCAATAATTTTCAGAAAATGATGGGAGTTAAAGTTGCACTTGAAATTAACTTACCAAGTCTGCCCGTGTTCCATTTGCCGCCTTCTGAAATGCCAGTGTACCGAAAATACAATGGTACTGGTAACTCCTTCACTGATTTGAAGGAATTCAAGTATGAGTCATCTTTCTGACAAAACGATAAAAGGTCGTTGGCATTTTTGTTCAGGAAATCCTTGGAGAGACCAGCCGTCGAATGGTTCTTTTCCTTATAGCCATCTGAAGTAAAGGACTAAGGTATCGTATCACGAAAGTTTATTCAACGATACCAGGATAGAGTTGCCCCCTCTCTTTCCATTACTGACTTGAGAGCAGAAAAAATGAAGCCCGACGAGGAATTCGTTAGTTTTGCTGATAGATGGAGGGGCATGGCAGAAAAAGTTAAAGATCATTTGTTTGAGTCCGAGCAAGTAAAGATGTTGATTTCTAATGCTACACCTCAGTTTAAGCTAGTATTCGCCTTGAACAACTTAACCAGCATGGCAGAGCTCTATGAAAGGGCGTGTTATTGCCAAAATGCTTTCAAATATACTACATTCTCTAGTGTCTTTGATCCTCACCGACCTAGTAGGCCTCCACCTCAGAAGTCTGCAGTGCCAAATTCTCCTAGCACGGGTCCAACCACTGAAGGCACGCTCTCCCATGAGCAGATTAGTACCATGAACAATAATCAGCCCCAATTCATGAGGAATTAGCAACCACAGTACCAACGGCCTCAGCAGCCAAACCAGCAAGGTTACATGCAGCAGCAGCCGAACCCACAGTATCAGCAGCCTCAGTACCAGCTGTTAGTTTAAGGTGGCCTACAAGCCAAATCTGACTATGTAAATCTTGTTCATTTATTAATAAAATGGCATAACATTCATTATGTATAAATCGCATTAATTATCGTTTCATAATGAAGTCCGTGAATATGTGCTATAGTGATCAGATTATGATGAGATCATACTAATGAGACTGATCACTTAAACACACATATTCTTAATTGTTCATAGTCGGAGGATATCCGAGAAGGACATCGGATATCCGGTTAGACTAGTACAGATTACTCCTGCTCATATGATGAGGGTGACTGATCTCATAAGTCACTTGTGTGGAGACACTAAGGCGAATATGTAGGTGCTCATTGGAGAATGAGTTCACTGAACTGATCCGACTGAATCGCTGGATGGTATTGTACCTCACTGTCAACCAGCTTGATTCTATTGTCGCAGTTGCGTGGATGGTCCTCGGACCTGAGACACCAAGGACACCTTGTCGGTGGACTTTTGTGTTTTGACCTTGGTTTACGAATCTCTAGCCACATGATTCTAATACGCCAAGGATTGGGTACATCGGAATACCGTCGAAGGGAATTGTGTGTCAATAAGGAATCATTCGCTCTCGGTACTTAGAGAGAGAATGCTCTAGGAAGGATGCGCGAAAGTCCCTAGCCAGGGCGGACGATAATATCGGGAAAGGAGTTTTCCGATATTCATCAGCGGCATCCAATCCAAGTGAGTCGACCGGTTAGGGTTTGACAGCTCGCCATACCCTGAGTTGACTCAAGAGCATTGTACGAATGAAGGATTATATCCACGCAGTAACTGTCGGCGGAAAGGTTCCAAGAGTGGGTTACTTAACTCCAAATACCTTCCGGATTCACGCGGTGTTGCTTGGCACCCAACGTGATCAGAGGCCCGGTCGAATTCGATGTGCGACATCAATTCGATTGATTAATTAATTAATAAAGGGTTATTAATTGATTAATAAAGCCAGTGAGGAGTCACTGGGCTTGTTGGGCCATTAACTGGACTGGTACTTGGGCCTAGAGGGTCACACGCAAATGATTCTCAAGGCGATGGATAAATAAGTGGGTTTTATACAAACCGGGGGTTTTTATGAAAAACTGCGCGGTTAGTATAAAACATAGCGAACGGGCTGAGCAAGCCAAGCTGCTGCTAACCCTAGCCGCCCCTCCATAGTTTCTGTCTTTCTCTGGCGTCCACATAGATCCAGATCTGCTCCGCCGCTTCTCCGAATCCCGTTCGACGGGAAATCGTCCGCGCGTTGCGGCGATCATTGCGGCGACCGGCGGAGGCTTCGTGGGCTGCGAAGAACGAGGAACGTGAGGATATCCGTCGCGGGGAGGATCGCGTGGACTTCGCTAGAGGCCTGGCATTTGCGCGGCTTGCGGTGTCGCACCGACGGAACCGAACGGTTGCAGATTCAAATCCGCACACGGTAAGAATTTCGATAATCCGATTATCGTATTTTAGATTTAGAAATGGGAACGGATCGCTGTAAATAATTTTATTTTCTGCTGCGTGAGCGATCTGGAGAAATCGAGAAAACCCAACAGTGGTATCAGAGCCAGGTTCCACTGTTTCTCGTCCCATTTCGGATTCCGAAATTAATTTTTCCTTGATTTATTCCATGCCGTATGTTCGATTATTTGCAAGATCTGTGTTCATATGATGAACACAAATTAATTGGATTAATGTTCTGCAATTTTCGTAATTATTTTTGGGGGTTTCGTGTTCTTCGTGGGACGAAGAACGGCGTGTTTACGGCCGCTTCAATCGGCCTTCCCAAGCGTTGGGATGGAGGCTGGGACCCTGGATTCTTACAGTATGATCCTATGCCTTCACCAAACTCCTCATCAGTGCCGGATTGGCCACTGGAAGGGACCGGATTGGAGGTCTCTTTTGTGTTCTTCCCACGGGTTTTTGAAACCTGAAAAAAATCCATTTTTTTTGGGACTTTGGGAGCTTGGCCGGCTCCTTCGGGAGGCTTCTCCGGCGACCTGCCTACGCTGGCGTGCCCACCGGCGGCAGGGGCATCCCCGGCCATGGCCGGCGGTGCCGGGGGGGCCGGCCGCCGGCGGCCTGCAAGACCCCAGCCGCCGCCTGCAAGTGAAGGTTTTAGGGTTTCTGTGTAAGGGAAAGGGGGTCTCGGGCTAGGGATGGGGGAGGGCCGGTCTGGTGAACCGGGCCGGCCGGTTAGACCCTGGCTCGGTCCAGGGTGCCCCGGGTCCGGACCCCTGGCCGAGCCCGGGCTCGCACCTGGCCGAGCCAGGGGTGGCACCAGGCCGAGCCCCTAGCTCGAACCAGTGAACCTGATTCTCCTTTGGGCTGGGCCCAATTCCCCATTTATACCCCTAACCCCTATACCCTATTTAAATCCCTAAACCCCAAGCCCATTAGAATATAAAATGATCTGTTTTTAATTTTAATAATTCAAAATTGTTTTGAAGATTGAAATTATTATTCAAATTATATTTAATTGGGCTTATTAATGATTTTTTGAATCATTTTGTATTAACTAGCAATTAGTTGTTAATTAGTTGGGGTTAATATTAATTTAAATGTTAACTTGATTATTAACCTCAATTTAACTAATTTAAATGTTAAATTAGTTATTAAATTAGTTATTAATAGTTATTAGTCTAATTGTTAGATTATTAACTATTATCTCAGCTAATTGTTAATTAATATTTGTGTTAATTATTAATTTAATTGTTAAATTAATAATTAGCTTAAATGACTAATTTAAATGTTAAATTAGTAGTTCTTAATTAATTATTGTTGTTATTAATTTAATAGTTAAATTAATAATAACCTTAATTGTCTGATCTAACAGTTAGATTAATTAATTATTAATTAGTTAGTGTTAATTATTAGTTTAAGAGTTAAATTAATAATTAATATTAATTAGCTAATCTAAGTGTTAGATTAGTAGTTAATAATTAATTCTAGTTGATTATTAATTTAAGTGTTAAATTATTAATTAACTTAGTTGGATTAATCTAAGAGTTAGATTAGTCTTTAAATAGTCTAATTGTTAGATTATTAATGGGGTTTAATCTAAGTATTAGATTATTAGAATTGTTCTAATTGGCATGGAATAATCTAGAATTATTAATTTGGAGTGTGTGCGCATGTGATGTGTGTTTAATGTTTTTAAATTTTGATTTAATTGCATGTTAAGTTAATAAATGAGTTTTTCGAAATTCAAATACCAATTTTGATTGTATCCCAGTTTTTGAAAGCCAAAATTATTTATTTTGAAAACTCATTTGTTTTAGCCATGTGATACGCTGAATCATGTGTGGGATGTTTAAAACACACCGTGGTCATAGATATGCACTTAATTTATTATTCATGTGATGAATAGATTGTATGGATCGTGGATGTATAATTGTTTATTAATTGTTAATAAATAGAGGTCTGTGCACCTCTCTCTCTCATACTCCGATGTATTTCTACCTCCCTCTCTCTCTTGTACTCGCCATAAGGCCTTCTTCAATTTACTTATAAATTCTAGAATTAATGTAATATGATCGAGGTAACCGAGGAAGGAGCAAGGACGATCCACAGCTGCAACCAGGAAGGCGAAAAGATGGAGATCTCTTGCCTATGTGATTGCAGGATATCTAATGTAAATGTTATGATTAGATTGTGTGTGCGTTTGACTGTTGGCTTCAGTCAAACCCACTGTGCTATCCATGACCACACTAATGATATGTATGAGATGCATTGTTTTTCTTTTGATTATGAATCAAAGCAGGTTATAGTATTTAGTAAATATATACGATATATCTATATACTATCACCTAGGAGAGACCAAGATAAAAGTTATTTAAATACCCTCAGATAAACTCTAAGCCGTAACGCGAGTAATTAAGAACTTACCGCGTGGTCCACCATCGTTATAGTCATAGGATTCGAATCACTTTAGGCAGGTTTGTTGTGCTATCCACAAAGCCTACTTAATTGGGAGGAGAAACTGTGGCTATGGCATTAGATGCCTATAGATCGGGGTAGAGGAACCATGTAGCTTTGTTGTGCTATCCACAAGGGTTGCATGCAAATCTATGTTCGTCGCGTAATGATGGTTAGCTTAGACTAGGATTAATGGTTTGTTGTGCTATCCACAAGGCCATTAAATGTCTGGAGACCGAAGCCATGATCAGATATTGCAAGGAGTTGCAAGTCCCATGAGTTGGGTGCTCTTTGATTATATTACAGTTTGTTGTGCTATCCACAAGACTGTAGTGCAAGTCATTGAGATTCTGATCTCCACTAGGAGACTATCGGCGTCTCCCGTTCTGTATAACTGAGGGTTATACAGTCCGTCGAAAATTAGTGGGAGTTAAACTTGAACAAAAGACCATGTCTTGTTTTAAATTTTAATAATTGAACATCTGCTAAGTAGATTTTACTTATTTCCTGTAGGGAACTATGTTATCGAATAACTCACTCCGTGGCATACTTGATGCCCTTTTTGACTTACCTGATCTACTCAGATTGGTTCAGAAGCCTGAAGAATGTCTTCAGATCTGAGCACATTGACTTTGTCCCTGGAGCTGATCTTCCTGCTGAATCGGCATTGGATGCTCCTGAAGAAGAGATGACAACTAACGATAATTGATCGAAGGACAAAGGCAAAAGAGTAGTGAAGGGTGACTGCTTCTACTATAAGTAGTATGGTCACTGGAAAAGGAACTGCAAGGAGTTCTTTCATGATAAAGTTCATGGAAGAGTGAAGCTGTCTGAAGCTTCAGATATCTATATGATAGATATCAACTTATCAGTTAGAGATTCCACATCGTGGGTATTAGATACCGGATGTGCTTCTCATATCTGCCATGATGTGCATATGCTGACAAGTAAGCGCAAGCTGAGACAAGGTGAGGTGGAATTGAGGCTAGGAAACGGCGCAAAAGTTGCGGCGATTGTTGTTGGGACAGCAAACCTCAAGCTTCCATCAGGAGACACTTTACTATTAGAAGATTGTTATTATGTTCCTAACATAATAAAAAACATCATATCAATATCTTGTTTGGACAAGATAGGATATAAGTTGACTATTGAGAATAGAAGTTGTTCGATTTATTATGGTAATAAATCAATAGCTTCAGCATCTTTAGTCAACGGTCTATATCTATTAGATGTTTCTTATTACAATCTTAATATTGATAATGCTTTTAAGAAGAGCAAGAATTGTGTGAACCAAGCCTACATGTGGCATTGTAGACTTGGGCACATTGGCGAAAGCAGGTTACAAAAGTTGCACAAGCATGGTTACTTAACAACATTCAATTATGAATCGTTTGCAACATGCGAATCCTGCCTTATAGGAAAGATGGCAAAATCTCCATTTAGTGGACATAGAAAACGTGCCAAGGACATTCTAGAACTAATACATTCAGATGTATGTGGTCCCATGTCCACCCAAGCCAAAGGTGGCTTTTCTTACTTCATCACGTTCACCGATGACTTCTCAAGATTCGGTTATGTGTACTTAATGAAGTACAAGTCGGAAGCATTTGAGAAGTTCAAGAATGAGTTCAAGAATGAGGTAGAGAAGCAATTAGGAAAGAGTATTAAAGCTCTTCGATCAGATCGAGGAGGAGAATACTTGAGTACTAATTTCACACAATTCTTAAAGGATAATGGTATCTTTTCTCAGCTGACCCCTCCATATACACCACAGATGAATGATGTATCAGAAAGGAGGAATCGCACCTTGTTGGACATGGTGCGATCCATGATGAGCTTTTCAGGATTACCAGTTTCCCTCTGGGGGTATGCTCTAGAGTCAGCAGCATACCTACTGAATAGAGTACCCAGCAAGTCTGTGGCCTCTACTCCATATAAGATATAGAAAGGCAGGAAACCAGAATTTAAACATGTTAAAGTCTGGGGTTGTCCTGCTCATGTAAAGAGGCATGATCTAGACAAGCTGGAATCACGAACTGATAAATGCAGGTTTGTGGGATATCCAAAGGAAACCTTTGGATACTATTTTTTCCATCCTGGTAAACAAAAGGTGTTTGTCGCCAGGAATGTTGTCTTCCTGGAAGAGGAATACCTTATCCAGGAGAACAGTAGGAGTAAAATAGTATTGGAAGAGGTTCCAGATCCCCAAACAGCTACATTATCATCAGATGAGATATCAGTTCCTGAATCTGTTCAGGTACATATAGATGAGCCTCGCAGATCTGGTAGAGTACCTAGACTACACGAACGATATGTGGGACGTATCGCTGAAGGTGAGTCTAAGGTACAATATAATGAGAATGATGATCCTAAAACCTACCAGGAGGCCATAGAAGGCCCAAAAGCCGAGAAATGGCGAGAAGCCATGAACTCAGAAATTCAGTCTATGTACACCAACCAAGTTTGGAACTTGGAGGACTTGCCCGAGGGTATTGTACCCATTAGTTGCAAGTGGATCTTTAAAAGAAAGATCGGTGCTGATGGACGGATCGATACTTATAAGGCAAGGTTGGTGGCAAAGAGATATCGTCAAAGGCAAGGAATTGATTATGACGAGACTTTCTCGCCAGTTGCCATGATAAAGTCGATCAGAGTTCTACTCGCCATTGCTGCACATTTTGATTATGAAATCTGGCAGATAGATGTGAAGACTGCCTTCCTCAATGGTAACTTTGAGGAGGAGGTGTATATGATACAACCAGAAGGTTTCACATCCAAAGAATCTCCATATAAAGTGTGCAAGCTTCAGAGGTCCATTTATCGACTGAAGCAGGCTTCCCGGAGCTGGAACATAAGATTTGACAAAGCTGTCAAGTCTTATGACTTCATTAAGAATGAAGATGAGCCTTGTGTGTACAAGAAGACCAGTGGGAGTGTAGTCACTTTTCTAGTTCTTTATGTAGATGACATACTATTCATTGGGAATGATGTAGCTATGATGTCATCAGTAAAGATCTGGCTGTCGAAAAACTTCTCCATGAAGGATTTGGGAGAAGCATCCTACGTATTGGGAATACGGATCTATAGAGATAGATCAAAGAGGATGCTTGGAATGACCCAATCATTGTACATAGATACCATAGTCAAAAGGTTTGGCATGAAAAATTCCAAGAGAGGTCTCATACCGATGAGACATGGAATTAGTCTCTCAAAGGAGCAGTCTCCTAAGACTCCTGATGGGAGGGCATTCATGGATAGAATACCCTATGCCTCTGCCATAGGATCTATCATCTATGCCATGCTATGTACACGGCCTGATGTTGCATTTGCTCTAAGTGTTACGAGCAGATTTCAGGCTGATCCAAGCGAAGAGCACTGGAAGGCAGTGAAATGCATCCTTAAGTACTTGAGAAGAACTAAGGATATGTTTCTTGTCTATGGAGGAGGTGACTTGAAACTGCGAGGCTTTACTGACTCGAGTTTCCAGTCAGATCCAGATGATAGCAAGTCAACATCTGGATTCGTGTTTACTTTGAACGGAGGCGCAGTGTGTTGGAAGAGTTCCAAGCAAGTAACCACTGCAGATTCGACGACTGAAGCTGAGCACATCGCTGCAGCTGAAGCCGCCAAGGAAGCAGTGTGGTTGAAGAAATTCATCACCGACCTCGGCGTAGTTCCCAGCGGTAACTGTCGGCGGAATGAAGGATGACTCGAGAGCATTGTACGAATGAAGGATTATATCCACGCAGTAACTGTCGGCGGAAAGGTTCCAAGAGTGGGTTACTTAACCCCAAATACCTTCCAGGTTCACACGGTGTTGCTTGGCACCTAACGTGATCGGAGGCCCGGTCAAATTCGATGTGCAACATCAATTCGATTGATTAATTAATTAATAAAGGGTTGTTAATTGATTAATAAAGCCAGTGAGGAGTCACTGGGCTTGTTGGGCCATTAACTGGACTGGTACTTGGGCCTAGAGGGTCACACGCAAATGATTCTCAAGGCGATGGATAAATAAGTGGGTTTTATACAAACCGGGGGTTTTTATGAAAAACCGCGCGGTTAGTATAAAACATAGCGAACGGGCTGAGCAGGCCAAGCTGCTGCTAACCCTAGCTACCCCTCCTCAGTTTCTGTCTTTCTCTGGCGTCCAGACAGATCCAGATCTGCTCCGCTGCTTCTCCGAATCCCGTTCGACGGGAAATCATCAGCGTGTTGTGGCGATCATTGCGGCGACCGGCGGAGGCTTCGTGGGCTGCGAAGAACGAGGAACGTGAGGATATCCGTCGCGGGGAGGATCGCGTGGACTTCGCTAGAGGCCGGGCGTTTGCGCGGCTTGCGTTGTCGCACCGACGGAACCGAACGGTTGCGGATTCGAATCTGCACACAGTGAGAATTTAGATAATCCGATTATCATATTTTAGATTTCAAAACGGGAACGGATCGCTGTAAATAATTTTATTTTTCACTGCGTGAGCGATCCGAAGAAACCGAGAAAACCCAACACCAACAGCCTCAGTAGCCGAACCAGCAACCACAACAGCAGCCACAGCAGCAGCCACAATGGCAATTACAATATCAACCCCCACAATAACAGCAATACCAGCCGCGCGCACCGCCGGCATACCACAATGTGACTCCTCCTGCTGATTATAACTGATGTAGACTGGATCTATCACGACCGGATTCCGAGGCTGGAACCCGGAGAAATGGATCCGAAGCCGGTTCGGATCGGTGTCGTTGAGGCCCGACGGGGATCCGGAAGGCCGAGGAGGCGGAGGCGAAGACGAGGGTCCGAAGGTCGAAGGGCGCTTCGTCGGTGCGGGCTCGTCTCCGGGAAGTCGGGGCCGAGGCTCCTGTTGCGGGGCAGCCGTCGCACGGCGTCGAGACCAGGGAGAGGAATCCGAGGTCGGCGGCCGAGACCGACTCGGGAAGGTCGGCGATGATTCGAACCGAGCTCCTGCAGGAGGGAAAGAAGAAGAAACCGGTCAGCAGGAGTCCCGGGCTCTGGCCCTTAGGAACCCGCTCCGACGGTCAAGTTAGCTCCTGAAGATGATTCGATTCAGAAGGCAAGAAGTAGCTTTAATGCTTTTCAGACCGTAGTCCTTAAGGGTCTCGGAGGCAAAGAGTTGCATACCTTTGGCAATAAATAGCGGTGTATTTATAGCAGAGGATAGAGGTTGGTTAACGGTGGTAGCCGATATAGGACTATGTTTGGGCTTACTGGTAAACCGCCATAGTGCCTGATCCGCCACCGGAGTGGGCCGGACTCGGCTATCGGGCCGAAGGGGGTTGGGTCGCTGAGGGGCCGAAGCCTGCTGGGCCTTGGGCTGCCGTGCTGTTCCCGGGCCGAAGGCTGGTGGGCCGCTGACGGGCTGAAGCCTGTTGGGCCGGGAGCGACGGTGCCGCTTACTGGGCCGAGGGCCGCTGGGCCGCCGATGGGCCGGAGGCTCCCGGAGGGCCTGGTACTGCTGCTGTTGGGCTGAACGGGGTTTGGGCCTGCTCTAATGGGCCGAATCGGATTCTGCCGCATCACATAGCCCCCCACTCTTGTCTTCCTCAGCTCTGAGATGGCGAGAGTATAGCCCGAAGCTGCCAAAAGATCATCATAACGGGTGTCTTACCCGAAGCTCTGTTCTCTTTTTACTGGGAAGAGGGGGCCCTCGGTCGGCCGAGGGCTACGCGGTTGCTTCGTCCCCGCTCGGAGTGGTGACGAAGGCTCGGAGCCGAGAAGCCGAAGGGGCCGAGCCCTCTGACTCGTGTCAGGCTCCATTAAATGGACGGGATGGCGCGTCACCTCGCGAGGAAGCACGGGACACGCGTCGCGCATCCGGTCGCTTCGTCGAAAACACAAAAGGATCCTGACCGCTCTCTGGTCGCGGATCGCCTCGGCTCTCTGCCCGAGGCTTCACTCGGATTGCCGCCCTTTTCATCTTCAACGTGCGGATCGGGACACGCGGCGCGTATCCGGGCGGCCAGCCGAAGGGTCGGAGCGCCCTCGGCCGTTGATTGCTTCGCTGCAAGTCCCGGAGCCAGTCCGTCATTATTGCCGATGGACAGCGCACGTGGCGTGCATCTGAGCGGGGCGAGGGGACGAGCGGGACGATCTCGGCCGTTGGCTTCGGCGGGAGGCGCTCCGAGTGGGCTCTATAAATACAAGCCCTCAGCAGGGCACTGTTCTTCTTCCTGCTGCTGCGCCTGCGTTTCCTCTGCAACCCTCCAAGTTCTTCTTCCTTCTTCAGCGGAAAGCTAGCTTCCTGAAGGCTTCGTCCGAGCTCGCCGGCCACCGTGGGAAGGTCTCCGTTCCTCGGAACGCATTGCTGGTGGAGCTGGGAGGTTTGAGGAGCCGCACTCGGCTCAGGAGAGACTTCCTCCCCCTTCCTGCGAGTAAGCCCTAGCTTTCCTCCTTCCCTTCGTGGCCTTATGGTCTGGGATTCTTCCAGTGAGATTACTCCTTCGGACGAGGAGTATACTCCTTCCCACTCTCTGCGATCTCTCCTATCAGATCCCCTCACCTCAGACTCCTCTGCCCCAGCAATGTCCGAAGAATCCGAGGTCTCCGAGACTGAGGGGTCTGAGGCTTCCGGAGCCGAGGTTTCCGGGGCCGAGACCTCCGGGGCCGAGTACGCCGAAGAGGCCAGGAACCCAGGCCAGGCTTCCACTTCGGGACGCCGTCGTCCTGATATGGCTTCGGAAGCATCCTGCGCCCTTTCGGACGCAGAGGTTACGCGCCTTGTCTCTTATTTCCAGCTCCCTTCTTGGATGACGGTCCTTCGGCCTGACTCTGCCACCCGGGCTAACACTTTCCGCCCGGGTTCCTTCTCTATTTACGTTGATAGCTTCGAGACGGGTTTCCGTCTTCCACTCCCCACCTTCGTCATCAACCTTCTCAGTTTCTACGGGCTGGCTCCGTCTCAGCTCTTTCCTAACTCCTGGCGCACCGTGTACGGTTTCTTGAGCGTCTTCGCTCAAGTGAAGATCCGCCCTTCCATCAATGTCTTCCGCTGCCTCTTCAAAATTCAAAGGCAAGGGAAGTCCGAGTGGTACTGCTTCGTCCCTCGGGTCGGGCGAAGCGTATTCTCCGGGAAGCCTTCGTCCATCCACGGCTGGAAGAGGAAGTTCGTCTTCGTCTCCCTGCCGGAGAAGGAGGAGGGCGTGTGGCCCTTCCCTACTGAATGGGCGCCGCTGGCTGCAGGCCTCTCGGATCCTCCTATTCTCACCCCGGTCCAGAGCATCCTCGTGGGTCGCATCCAGATGATGGCCCCGTACAGTGTCTGGGGGCTTCTCAGCGCGTCGGAGCGTCTGGTGACCGCCGGGGTATGGCCGGATCCCCGGTCCGATCCGGTGCGGGCCTTCCCTTATCTTCCTCCCGGGGAGACTCCGCGGGGCCGCGGAGGAAGGGCCGCCGCTCCTCTGGCCGAAGCTCTTCCGGCTGAGGATGCTGATGAAGTTTCGGCCGAGGGTAAGTCGGCTCTGAGTTTGTACTTGTTCACTGTTCTGTTTCTGACAGGTTTTTCTTGCTTGCAGCAATGGCCGATCTCGACTCCCTCCTCGACCGGATATCCGACCAGCGCGGTCCGGGCCGGGCACTGGCCCCGCAGGCGGCAGGCAGGCCCGGCAGAGGCGCTGGGGCTCCGAGGACCCGAGGCGGGGTCCCAAGGACTGCAGCCTCTTCCGAGGGTCGTGCTGCTGCTGCCGCCCTCGAGAGAGAGCGGAACTCGAAATTCGCCACTCGAAGGGGCGGCCGAGCGTCGAAGCGTCCCCGGTCGGAAGAGGCCGTAGACGCGGAGGAGGCTCCGCTGAGCAGGAGGAGTGCCGAGGCCCGAAGGGCCGCGAGGCTGGCGTCTCCCGAAACGCCGAGGGGCGATTCCCCTTCGGCTGTGGCGGCCGGGGTCGGCGACGAAGGCGCCGGGTCGCAGGCTCCCCGGGCGCAGCGCAAGTGGTGGCGCCCCGAACCGGGGATTTACGAGGACGAGAGTATGGAAGACTCGCAGACGTGCCTCCGTCTGCTCCGCAGTCTCACTCTCCCTTCGGCCTTTGAAGGGCTGAAGCGCCATTCGGTCATCGACTTGGCGGCGATGAGCGCTCGGCTGTCTGTCCAGGTAATAAGCTTGAAGGTGCTTCAGTCGAGCTTTCCTTAGCTTTCTCTTGGTTTTCCTTTTTTCTGATCACTGTTCGCTTTCGGCTCGCAGGCTGCGGTGACAGGCAGCGTCCTGATGCACCATCAGGAGCAGCTCCGGCTCCAGCTCCTGGAGGCCGAGAGGGAGTCGGATGGCTCGGGCGAGGGCACTTCGGTGGTGCCCGACATCGAGCCATTAGTCGGTGGGCTCGTGACCTCGAGTGCCCAGGTGCGGGCGCAGCTGGAGGAGAAGACAGCTGAGGCCCGCGCTTCTGCCGAGGCCAAAGTGAAGGCCGAGGGGGAGCTCGCCGCGGCACAGTCCGAGATCCGGGCCCTCAAGGCCCAGATTCAGGAGAAGGACTCCCGGCGGGCCTCGGAGAAGCGGCGACACGCCGAGGAGGTATCGGCGTTGAAGCGGGAGCTGGAGGAGGTGGCGGACTTGGCCGTAGCTGAATACAAGGCCGGCCCGGACTTCACCGAAGAGATCATCCAAGCTCAACTGCTGGCCTCTTCCTCCGTCTTCGACCTCGGGTTGGCTGTCGCCCAGAGGGCCTACCCGAGCGTCGATCTGACTGGGGTCGCCGTACCGAGGGGTGAGGAAGCCAAGGAGCTCCTGTCTTGGTGGCAGGGACTTATGGCCGAGAGGACCTCAACTCCTGCGCCGGATGATGAAGCTGCGCCCGCCGAGGGGGCCCCTGAGGAGGCAGTCCTTGAAGAGGCTGCCGACGAGGAGGCTGCCGCTGAGGAGGCTGCAGCTCCTGAAGCGGTGCAGATCGTCGACTCTCCCTCTCCCTCTCCCTCTCCGGTACAAGCCGCAGCCGAGGTGGAAGAGGCCGAAGCCGAAGAATGACGCGGGGATCCGCCCCGGTTTCCGCTTCTTCTTCTGTTGTAAGCCCTCGGCTTAGGGTATGGCTGGTTTACGCTTCTTCTTCTATCGTAAACCTCCGGCCAAGTATGGGGCCGGCTTTTACTTCTTCTTCTGTTGTAAGCCCTCGGCCGAGGGTGTGGCCGGTTTTTGTACTTCCTTTTCTATAAATATAAGGAATGTTTTCGGCTTTTACCTTGGTGTTTGCGTATGATCGACCGAATATGGCCCTTCTGGAGCCCGAGATCCTGTCGTCGTTCGCTATAGCTTGTAAGGCCGAGACCCGATGTAGGTTCGGATAGAATGTCGCCATAGTATTCGGCCGGGGCCTTTACTATCGTGGTCCATATGATCCCGAAGGGACATCTTGCCGCGTCTTACGTATGTCGGTTGGCCAAAGCCATTCATGCTTCTGCTTGCGCGAACTTAGATATGCCTTGCCGCTTCTCGAATCGGTATACGTGGCCGGAGCCATTCCCGGTACGGTTCACACGGTCTCATAAAGAATACCATGCCGCTCCCGATACGGTTTGCATGGCCGAAGCCACTCCCGGTACGGTTTACACGGACTTAGAAAGAATACCATGCCGCTCCCGATACGGTTTGTATGGCCGAAGCCACTCCCGGTACGGTTTACACGGACTTAGAAAGAATACCATGCCGCTCCCGATACGGTTTGCATGGCCGAAGCCACTCCCGGTACGGTTTACACGGACTTAGAAAGAATACCATGCCGCTCCCGATACGGTTTGCATGGCCGAAGCCACTCCCGGTACGGTTTACACGGACTTAGAAAGAATATCATGCAGCTCCCGATACGGTTTGCATGGCCGAAGCCACTCCCGGTACGGTTTACACGGACTTAGAGAATACCATGCCGCTCCCGATACGGTTTGCATGGCCGAAGCCACTCCCGGTACGGTTTACACGGACTTAGAAAGAATACCATGCTGCTCCCGATACGGTTTGCATGGCCGAAGCCACTCCCGGTACGGTTTACACGGACTTAGAGAATACCATGCCGCTCCCGATACGGTTTGCATGGCCGAAGCCACTCCCGGTACGGTTTACACGGACTTAGAAAGAATACCATGCCGCTCCCGATATGGTTTGCATGGCCGAAGCCACTCCCGGTACGGTTTACACGGACTTAGAAAGAATACCACGCCGCTCGATAAAAGAAGTCTTTATTCATACTCTTCGGCTGTAAGCCTGGGGAAAAGTGACTTACACATAATAACGCCGAAGGCGCTCAACATTCTAGGTGCGAGGGAGAGGCTGGCCCGAAAGGGTCTCCAACCGATAAGCTCCACGCCTAATCACCTCCCTGACTCGATAGGGCCCCTCCCAGTTGGGGGCAAGTTTTCCTGAGGCTTCGGCTGGTTGGAAGCATAAGCGTTCCTCAACACGAGGCTCCCTACTTCAAAGCATCGGGGCTTTACTCGAGCGTTGTGGTACTTCTCCATGCGCTGTTGATAAGCGGCCAGCCGGACGAGAGCCCTGTCTCGGGTCTCTTCAATGAGGTCCAGGTGGTCTTTCAGTCCTTCATCGTTGGCCTTCGGATCGTAAGCAATGACCCTGGGAGAGGGAAGGCCGATCTCCACCGGAATAACGGCCTCTACGCCGTAGGCCATGCGAAAGGGAGTTTCGCCGGTGGGGGTTCGGCTTGTCGTCCGATAAGCCCACAGAACACTTGGCAGCTCCTCCACCCATCGGCCCTTAGCTTCGCCGAGGCGGGTTTTCAATCCCTGTAGGAGGCTTCGGTTAACGACTTCGACTTGGCCGTTTGTTTGAGGATGCGCCACCGAAGTAAATTTGTGGAGTATGCCGAAGCTGGCGCAGTTGTCGTTGAACCGCCGGCTGTCGAACTGCTTCCCATTGTCAGAAATGATGGCCCGAGGAATGCCGAACCGGCAAATGATGGACTTCCAGACGAAGCTCCAAGCATTGCTATCGGTTATTGTCGCGAGGGGTTCGGCCTCGACCCACTTAGTGAAATAATCTACTGCCACGATGAGGAATTTTCTCTGGCCGGTGGCAACGGGAAAAGGCCCCAGGAGGTCAATCCCCCACTGAGCGAAAGGCCAGGGGTCGGATAAGGGGGTCAGAAGGGCGGCTGCCTGGTGGATGAGGGAGCTATACCTCTGGCATTGGTCACATCGCCGGACGAGGGCTAAGGCGTCCTCTCGGAGTGATGGCCACCAGTAGCCTTGCCTTAGAAGCTTGTGAGCCAAGGCCCTTCCTCCCGCATGCGCTCCGCATACCCCTTCATGGACTTCTTTCGTGGCGTAGTAGGCTTCAGCTGGGCCGAGGCACCGCAGCAGCGGTCGGCCGAAGGATTTCTTGTACAGGGCCCCGTCCAGAAGAAGAAAGTGGGATAAGCGCTGTCGAATGCGCTTTGCCTCCTTCGGATCTGGCGGGACTTCTCCTTGGAGAAGGAAAGCGACGAGGGGGGTCATCCATGTCTCGGCCTCGGCCTCGGCGACTAGCATGGCCTCGGTTTCGCCGAGGCTTGGCTCGGCGAGCTCCTCCACGATGATCATTCGGCCTCCCCCCCCGTCCTGGGTTGACGCCAGCCGGGAAAGTGCGTCGGCTCGGGCATTCTCGGCTCTCGGTATCCTCACGACTTCATAGGAGTCGAATTGGACGAGTATTTTGCGAGTCACCTGGAGATAAGAAGCCATCATTGCGTCCCGAGCCTCGTACTCCCCGGAGATGTGGCTGGCGATCAGTTGGGAATCGCTGAAGGCCTTCAGGTTCCGGACGCCGAGCTTCTTTGCGGCCCGGAGGCTGGAGATGAGAGCTTCATACTCGGCGGCATTGTTGGTTGCTGGGAAGGAGAAGCGCAGGGCGTACTCCGTGACGACCCCTTCGGGCGATGCCAGGATCCATCCGGCGCCGCTGCCCGTGGAGCATGCGGAGCCGTCTACGAAGAGTCGCCATTCGTCGGCCGGTACGGGAGCCGAAGTAGCCTCGGCTTCGGTCGCGTTTGGCACTGGCTGAGGCGCCTCGGAGGCGCCAGGGGTAAGTTCGGCGATGAAATCTGCCAACGCCTGGGCCTTTATAGATACTCGAGGAGCGTAGGAGATATCGAACTCTCCTAGCTCGATTGCCCATTTTGCCAGCCTGCCGGACACCTCTGGCCGGGAGAGGACTTGTCTCAGGGGCTGGTCGGTGAGGACCTTCACGGAATGGGCAAGAAAATAGGGCCGGAGCCTCCTTGCGGTCGAGACAAGGGCCAGAGCCAACTTCTCTAGGGCAAGGTACCGGAGTTCTGCCCCTTGAAGGGCTCGGCTGGTATAATAAACCGGCTTCTGTATGCCTTCTTGCTCTCGGATGAGGACGGCACTGAGAGCCGTCTCGGAGACCGCAAGGTATAAGCTCAGGGGTTCCCCGAGAACTGGCTTGGATAAGATGGGGACTTTGGCGAGGTAGGCCTTCAGCTGGTCGAAGGCTGCTTGGCACTCTTCCGTCCATTCGAAGTTGCTGGCCTTCTTCAACAGCTTGAAGAAGGGGAAACAATAGTCAGCCGCCCTTGACATGAAGCGACTGAGGGCTGCGATCTTCCCGTTCAGCTTCTATACCTCTCGGATGTTTGCCGGGGGGCGCATCTGTACGATGGCCGAAATCTTCTCGGGGTTGGCTTCCACCCCACGGCGGGTGACCATGTAACTGAGGAACTTGCCGGAGGCTACCCCGAAGGCGCACTTGGCCGGATTCAGTTTTATCTTGTACCGCCTAAGGGCGGAGAAAGTCTCGGCTAGGTCGGCCAAATGCTCAGAAGCGATACGGCTCTTGACCAACATGTCGTCTATGTAGACCTCCATGTTTCGGCCCAGCTGTGGAGCGAACACTTTGTTGACCAGGCGCTGGTAGGTTGCGCCGGCGTTCTTCAGACCGAAGGGCATTCGGGTGTAGCAGTACAGGCCCAAATCGGTCGTGAAGCTGGTCTTACTCTCGTCCTCCAGATGCATCCGGATCTGGTGGTAGCCCGAATAGGCGTCGAGGAAGCTTAAGAGCTCGTGGCCGGACGTCGCATCCACCACCTGGTCTATCCGAGGCAGCGGAAAGCTGTCCATCGGACAGGCTTTGTTGAGGTTGGTGAAGTCCACGCACATACGCCATTTGCCCTCTTTCTTGGGCACCATGACCACGTTGGCGATCCATTCCGGATGATGCACCTCTCGGAGGTGTCCGACGTCCAGCCCCTTCTGTACTTCGGCTTGGATGGCTGTTCTCCTTTCTTGATTGAAGGTGTGCCGCTTCTGCTTTACTGGGGGCTGGTCGGGATCGGTGTGGAGACGGTGCTCGGCTATCTCCGGGTCAACCCCGGGCATGTCCGATGGAGACCAGGCGAAGACGTCGAGATTCTCTTTCAAGAATTCGGTAAGCTTCTCCGCTTCAATCTTATCCAGGCCAGAGCCTATCATCAGGACTCGTCCCTCGCCTCTCGGAACAGGGACGGCGAGGAGTGCTTCTCCCGGAGATGTCTCGGCTGATGATTCGATCGTCAGGGTTTCGGCAGCGGCCTTCCCTTTGACCGAAATCATGTAGCACTGCCGGGCTGCTTCTTGGTTCCCTTTGGCCTCGCCTATTCCGTGGTTGGTATGAAACTTCAGCTTCTGATGGAAGGACGAAGGCACGGCTCCGACCCCGCCGATGAGCCTTCGGCCGAATATGGTGTTGTAGGCTGACTCGATCTTTACAACGGCAAAGTCCGTTTCAACGGTTAATTGCCGGGGGGCGGAGCCTAAGGTTACAGGAAGCCGAACAATACCCTCTACTCGGCAGGGCGAGCCGTTAAAACCGAAGAGGGGGCCCCGATGAGGCTTCATGCTAGCCTCACTCAATCCCATCTTCTCAAAACAATCGTAAAACAAGATGTTTGGGGCACTTCCATTATCCACAAAGATCCTATGTACATCATAGCTATTTATTACAGCGTTGATGACGAGGGCGTCATCATGAGGGACCTGGACATCAGTCAGGTCCTCGGCGCCGAAGGTGATGTCTTCCAGACGAGGCCGCTTCGGCTCGCCGTCGACCGCCGCTACGGTGTTGCGTTGCTGCGACCTTGATCCCTCCCCGGGCCCTCCGGATATCATCATGATAGACCCAGAGCTGGGTCTTTGATGGTGTGATTCAACCGGGGCCGAGGTGGCTTTTGGCGGAGGAGCGACTTCTATCGCCGGGGGTGGTTGTTGTCTGGGTGCTGCTGGGACGTCGCGGTTCTGCTGCGGCGGCTGCTCCCGCCGATATTGCGGCAATCTCCCCTCTCGGATGAGGCGGTCGATTTCTTCCCGGAGCTGCCGGCACTCGTCCGTCGTGTGGCCGATCTGTCGGTGATATTCGCAGTATTTGCCGGGGTCCCTTCGGCGAGGATCGGTCTTGATGCGATCAGGCCGCCGGAGCATGCCCTTCACCTCCATGAGCATCCGGGAAGGGGGAACAGGTAAGGGTAGGTACCGCGGCTGCGGGTCCCGTCGCCTCTCCCTGTCCCAATCCTCCCGGCGATAACGCTTCCGGGAGGGCTCTTGGTCCTCGGACCGAGGTCGGACCGCCGGGGGAGCAGGCGGCGAGGTAGTTTCGGTTGCGCCTTTGCCCCTGGACAGCATCAGGGCCTCTCGGTTGATGTACTTATGGGCCCGGGCCACGAGGTCCTGGAAGGTAGGGGGATGGCGCTTTCCGATGGAGCCGAGGAGCCCCTCATCCCGGCACCCGCTGATCACGGCCGAGACCGCGATCGAGCTGTCGAGGTTTGGGATCTGGGCGGCCTCGGTCCGGAACTTGGTGAAGTATTCCTGGAGAGTTTCGGTGGGGCCTTGCCGGATGGCTAGCAAGCTGGCGGAAGTTTTGGACTGCCGGGTGGCATCATAGAACTGGTCGATGAACAACTGGCCCAACTGAACCAGGGAGTGGATGGAGTTGGGGGCCAGAGCCTCGAACCAGGTGAGGGCGATTTTTTCAAGGGTGAGGGGGAAAAGACGGCAGCGGACTGCCTCAGAGATCCCTCGGACCCGAAGATAAGTGTTAAACTTCTGGAAATGACAGACCGGATCTGTCATTCCGTCGTAGAGAGGGCCCTTCGGCAGCTTGAAGTTGGGGGGTACCTTGGTGGCTAGGAGCTCCGCCGTGAATGGGGTCTGCTCCAGGATGTTGCTGGCGAGGGGCGCCCCGTGAGGCCGAGACACCATCTGTTGCATCTCTTTGCACATCGCCGTCAGCCGCTGGTCCAGGTCCGGGGCGGTCGAGGTGGCGACGGATTGCCCTCCGGTTCGGGCCGGACGGTACTCTGACGAAGCATAATCCTGCTCCGTCAGGCGACCAGTGTGAGGAGTTCGGACAGGTAGCGTTGAGGGCTCGCTGTGCGTCTCCGCGGCCTCGTTGAGAGGAACCGGCGCAGGCGCCAGCCGGAACCGGCGCAGGCGCCGGCCGGAACCGGGCATCTTGTACTGGGCAGAGCGGGGGGAGCGGCGCCTGCTGAGGAGGCTGTCCCATCAGCCCCATGCGCTGGGCGATGGCGGATACCATCTCCTGGAGAGGCGCTAGGGACGTGACGGCAGCGGCCAGTGTTGCCACTTGCTACTGGAGCACCCCCACTCGGTCTTCCGAGCCGAGAGACTCCGGTATGGTCGGTAGAGGCAGGCTCGGCGGGGCAGAAGGTGCGCCTTCGGAAGGCAGCATCTGCGCCGAGGCCTCCCGCGCTTCTGCTTCGCCTTGCCCGGATCGTCGGGTCACAGGTCGCTGAGACATGACTTGTTTTGTTGGTTTCCCACAGACGGCGCCACGTGATGTAGACTGGATCTATCACGACCGGATTCCGAGGCTGGAACCCGGAGAAATGGATCCGAAGCCGGTTCGGATCGGTGTCGTTGAGGCCCGACGGGGATCCGGAAGGCCGAGGAGGCGGAGGCGAAGACGAGGGTCCGAAGGCCGAAGGGCGCTTCGTCGGTGCGGGCTCGTCTCCGGGAAGTCGGGGCCGAGGCTCCTGTTGCGGGGCAGCCGTCGCACGGCGTCGAGACCAGGGAGAGGAATCCGAGGTCGGCGGCCGAGACCGACTCGGGAAGGTCGGCGATGATTCGAACCGAGCTCCTGTAGGAAGGAAAGAAGAAGAAACCGGTCAGCAGGAGTCCCGGGCTCTGGCCCTTAGGAACCCCCTCCGACGGTCAAGTTAGCTCCTGAAGATGATTCGATTCAGAAGGCAAGAAGTAGCTTTAATGCTTTTCGGACCGTAGTCCTTAAGGGTCTCGGAGGCAAAGAGTTGCATACCTTTGGCAATAAATAGCGGTGTATTTATAGCAGAGGATAGAGGTTGGTTAACGGTGGTAGCCGATATAGGACTATGTTTGGGCTTACTGGTAAACCGCCATAGTGCCTGATCCGCCACCGGAGTGGGCCGGACTCGGCTATCGGGCCGAAGGGGGTTGGGTCGCTGAGGGGCCGAAGCCTGCTGGGCCTTGGGCTGCCGTGCTGTTCCCGGGCCGAAGGCTGGTGGGCCGCTGACGGGCTGAAGCCTGTTGGGCCGGGAGCGACGGTGCCGCTTACTGGGCCGAGGGCCGCTGGGCCGCCGATGGGCCGGAGGCTCCCGGAGGGCCTGGTACTGCTGCTGTTGGGCTGAACGGGGTTTGGGCCTGCTCTAATGGGCCGAATCGGATTCTGCCGCATCACATAGCCCCCCACTCTTGTCTTCCTCAGCTCTGAGATGGCGAGAGTATAGCCCGAAGCTGCCAAAAGATCATCATAACGGGTGTCTTACCCGAAGCTCTGTTCTCTTTTTACTGGGAAGAGGGGGCCTTCGGTCGGCCGAGGGCTACGCGGTTGCTTCGTCCCCGCTCGGAGTGGTGACGAAGGCTCGGAGCCGAGAAGCCGAAGGGGCCGAGCCCTCTGACTCGTGTCAGGCTCCATTAAATGGACGGGATGGCGCGTCACCTCGCGAGGAAGCACGGGACACGCGTCGCGCATCCGGTCGCTTCGTCGAAAACACAAAAGGATCCTGACCGCTCTCTGGTCGCGGATCGCCTCGGCTCTCTGCCCGAGGCTTCACTCGGATTGCCGCCCTTTTCATCTTCAACGCGCGGATCGGGACACGCGGCGCGTATCCGGGCGGCCAGCCGAAGGGTCGGAGCGCCCTCGGCCGTTGATTGCTTCGCTGCAAGTCCCGGAGCCGGTCCGTCATTATTGCCGATGGACAGCGCACGTGGCGTGCATCTGAGCGGGGCGAGGGGACGAGCGGGACGATCTCGGCCGTTGGCTTCGGCGGGAGGCGCTCCGAGTGGGCTCTATAAATACAAGCCCTCAGCAGGGCACTGTTCTTCTTCCTGCTGCTGCGCCTGCGTTTCCTCTGCAACCCTCCAAGTTCTTCTTCCTTCTTCAGCGGAAAGCTAGCTTCCTGAAGGCTTCGTCCGAGCTCGCCGGCCACCGTGGGAAGGTCTCCGTTCCTCGGAACGCATTGCTGGTGGAGCTGGGAGGTTTGAGGAGCCGCACTCGGCTCAGGAGAGACTTCCTCCCCCTTCCTGCGAGTAAGCCCTAGCTTTCCTCCTTCCCTTCGTGGCCTTATGGTCTGGGATTCTTCCAGTGAGATTACTCCTTCGGACGAGGAGTATACTCCTTCCCACTCTCTGCGATCTCTCCTATCAGATCCCCTCACCTCAGACTCCTCTGCCCCAGCAATGTCCGAAGAATCCGAGGTCTCCGGGACTGAGGGGTCTGAGGCTTCCGGAGCCGAGGTTTCCGGGGCCGAGACCTCCGGGGCCGAGTACGCCGAAGAGGCCAGGAACCCAGGCCAGGCTTCCACTTCGGGACGCCGTCGTCCTGATATGGCTTCGGAAGCATCCTGCGCCCTTTCGGACGCAGAGGTTACGCGCCTTGTCTCTTATTTCCAGCTCCCTTCTTGGATGACGGTCCTTCGGCCTGACTCTGCCACCCGGGCTAACACTTTCCGCCCGGGTTCCTTCTCTATTTACGTTGATAGCTTCGAGACGGGTTTCCGTCTTCCACTCCCCACCTTCGTCATCAACCTTCTCAGTTTCTACGGGCTGGCTCCGTCTCAACTCTTTCCTAGCTCCTGGCGCACCGTGTACGGTTTCTTGAGCGTCTTCGCTCAAGTGAAGATCCGCCCTTCCATCAATGTCTTCCGCTGCCTCTTCAAAATTCAAAGGCAAGGGAAGTCCGAGTGGTACTGCTTCGTCCCTCGGGTCGGGCGAAGCGTATTCTCCGGGAAGCCTTCGTCCATCCACGGCTGGAAGAGGAAGTTCGTCTTCGTCTCCCTGCCGGAGAAGGAGGAGGGCGTGTGGCCCTTCCCTACTGAATGGGCGCCGCTGGCTGCAGGCCTCTCGGATCCTCCTATTCTCACCCCGGTCCAGAGCATCCTCGTGGGTCGCATCCAGATGATGGCCCCGTACAGTGTCTGGGGGCTTCTCAGCGCGTCGGAGCGTCTGGTGACCGCCGGGGTATGGCCGGATCCCCGGTCCGATCCGGTGCGGGCCTTCCCTTATCTTCCTCCCGGGGAGACTCCGCGGGGCCGCGGAGGAAGGGCCGCCGCTCCTCTGGCCGAAGCTCTTCCGGCTGGCCGCCGCTCCTCTGGCCGAAGCTCTTCCGCTCCTCTGGCCGAAGCTCTTCCGGCTGAGGGCCGAAGCTCTTCACCTACTACCACCACCACTTACCCAAATACCATGCAACCATCTAAACCATTACTCCGCGCACCATTCCCCACTTCATCCGCACCGACCGATTACCCCTCCACCATCCAACCATCTAAGCCTCTCATCCGTACCATGCCACCACCAAGTAACTCCACGCCATCACCTGCATGCCAAACCTCCGCACCATCTACGCCATCCACCAACTTTGCAGTTCTTAAGTTATCACCCTACCCTTCCACTAGTGAAGAACCTGCACTCCGGAGTGGGAGGATCTTCAATAAGGTATTTCCTCAATCAACAGTCAGAGACGGCCCATCACAGCCGCCAGAGGAAGCGCATAATGATGAGAGTGCACCCGGCACTCAATACGACCTACTGAAGCAACTGGACAGAACACCGGCACGAATCTCAGTGCTTGAGTTGATCAAAAGATCGAAGACCCAACAGGAAGCTCTGATGGAATATCTACAAAAAGTGATGGTCAACGAAGACGTGTCAGTAGAGAAGATCGCCACACTACTAGTTCCTCAGGGGGATCAGCCCTCTATCTTATTTCATGCCACGGAACTAGCACCACCAACAGCCAGGAGCATGGCTCTGAGTATTACGGTCAATATTTGCAAGAAGGTCGTAGATGCATGTCTGGTCGACACAGGGGCTTCAATTAATGTCCTGCCTCCGAAGACTCTTGAACTATGTGGTGTACCCAAAGAAAAATGGTTGCCTAGCCCTATTTGTGTAACAGCTTATGATAACTCCACCTGTTCCCCTCTGGAAATGGTCTATTTAAAAGTAGAGTTATGCCCTGTATGTCATGCCGAGGTCGAATTTCACATTTTGAAAATCGATCCTTCCTGGAATGCTATTTTTGGTCGTCCTTATATTAAAACCCTTGAGGCGATTCCCTCTACGAATCATCAGTGCCTCAAATTTCCCTACAAAGGACGAATCATTAAAGTTATGAGCATGCCGATCCTTGCTACTACTCACTCGAATATCAAGCCAACTTCTTCACCTGGCCAACAACCTTTTCTGTCGGTATTATAGGTTTACCGTCCGGTGGCTGATCCTTTAAAAGCCACCACTCTTACTCCTTATCCACTGGATGCCATAAAGCGGGGGAAGTGCATGAGTACCCCTGGTTGGAAAATAATGATGAAGGGTGGTTATCAGCCTAGAAAGGGCCTAGGCACACAATTACAAGGTAGAACCACGCCCCCCAAGGATAACCGAAGGACACCTGGAAATGGCATGGGCTATAGGCCAAGAAAAGTGAAGCATGATATTACTCAGCAGGAAGAAAATGAAGACGGCCAGAAGGTATGGGAGACAATGTTTACACCATGCAAAGAAGGTTGGGACCCTTTGATATGGACCTTATACACATATTTCGTCAAGGGGCCCGTGATCAGTCATGATAACACAGTGGTCATCACTTCCTGTTTTGATCTCCATGACATATATAGAAGAGACCTAACCAGACATTGTTCAGAATTGCTCATGTACCAGTCCTTGGAGGCTCTGCGGCCAATGAAAAGGAGGAAGTTCCAAGACCCTGAGTGTGAATGGTACAGATGGTTTGACTTGAGGGATCGGTACATTGCATTAAACAGACTATTTCTTAATCCTTCAGAACCAAAGTGGCCGCCACAAATAGATGAGCTGATTGAAGGGCCTGATGCCATTTTGACAAAGAATTCTGCTGTCTGAGGAAACAGATGAAGGGGATCCAGATAACTACCACGGATCTTCTTTGGAGGAGGACTTATCCCTCTTACATTTTCACACTCCATATCTTGTTCCGCACTCTGCTTCTGACCCCGAGTTGGTCGTGGGTCATTACTGAAGATATTCCACGGGCTCCGCCCATCCTGATCACCCTATCCCCACGGGACTTTATCCCTCAATCTCCTCTCGATCTAGAGAGGATTTATGATTTAATCTGGGACATACTACTGTATGATCCCCCCAATCCTTTGGCCTTGGTGCCGCTTTCTCCATCCCATTCTCCTCCTATTCACCTTCATTCTTATTTTATGATTAATTCATCTTTTCTCCAAAAAACAAGGCCAATTTGGCAACAAATTTCTCCCAGATCCTTATTGAGGAAACTTCCAACTTGTCCGATTGTACCCCATCGTGTGGGTCATTCGGTCAAGATTCTCTTCTAGATCTACTCTGCCCCTCCCCTCGGGAGGATTCTCTTGTATTTCCGTCTGTATCCTATAATTTTCATTCTGCTTCGTCCTCATTAGGCCAGGATAGGGAGTCTAGCGAAGTTAGGGAATCTAGTTCTAGGCAGCTTAGTCAGGTTAAGAAGTCTAGAAAATCTAAGGGTAAACAAATTCCAAATAGATACCTCCAGGATTTAGCTAATAACTACTTTCTTGCTCTTTGATCCCTCAGCTGTTAGAGAATCCTATTCAGATGCCAGAAGATTATGTAGATGATGAGTCAGTTAATGATGGATATGGGGTGTATGAATTGATACACGAAAAAGACCCCATTATTGAAAATGAGGAAGATGACGAGGACGCGGCTGAGGCATATGCCAGTGGAGTAAAAAGATTCGATGAACCCTCAGCTGCCGTAGAAGAGCCCACCAAAAAAATTAATCTAGGGACCGAAGACGAACCTAAGGTTGTCCTCATTAGCAAGAATCTTTCTGAAATGGATGAGAAGGCAATGGTACAAGTTTTTAAGGATTATAAGGACACTTTCGCCTGGAGTTATGAGGATATGCCGGGGCTAGACTCATCACTAGTGGAACACAGGTTGACATTAAAGGATGGAGTTAGCCCAGTTAAACATAAGTTAAGGCGATTCCACCCACAAATGGCTTTGAAGATGAAGGAAGAGGTCGATAAGTTACATAAAGCCAAATTCATTAGGATTGTCCTCTATCCGCAATGGGTGGCCAACATAGTCCCAGTTATGAAGAATCTGTATTGACTTCCGAGATTTGAACCGGGCATGTCCTAAGGATGATTTTCCATTGCCTCACATTGATGTACTCATCGATAACACGGCTGGCTATGAAACCTTGTCATTTATGGATGGATTTTCGGGATATAATTAGATCAAATTGGCAGAAGAAGATCAAGAAAAGACATCATTCACTACACATTGGGAAACATATTGTTATGTCGTCATGCCTTTTGGATTAAAGAACGCTGGAGCCACTTATCAAAGGGATATGATGGGAATATTTCACGACATGATGCATATCGATCTAGAAGTGTATGTGGATGACTTGTTGGTGAAATTTAAGACTAAGGTGAGCATGCCAAAGTTTTGGCAAGAGTATTAGAAAGATCAAGAGAACATCAGTTAAAGATGAACCCTAAGAAATGTGTATTCGGGGTATCCTCAGGGAAATTACTTTGATTCATTGTCAATAAACGGAGAATTGAGATCGATCCCAATAAGGCAAAAGCTATCAGAGAAATGCCACCTCCCAAGAACTTGAAAGAGTTAAGAGGATTGATCGGGAGGTTGCAATTTATTCGCCATTTTGTCTCCCAACACTCACAAAGGTGTAAGCCGTTTTACAAGCTTACCAAGCTGGGAGTCAAATTCAATTGGGACGATAAGTGCCAGGAGGCGTTTGATAGATTGAAGAATTATTTGGCAAGTCCTCCTGTTTTGAGACCACCATCTCCGGACAAACCATTGATACTATATATTTCTGTCTTGGATGTGTTGGGTTCGCTGTGTCGGGATCCAACCGAAAAACGCAGCAGAATAATATGTTCGGGATCGGATCCATCCCGTTTTGATCTTTAAAATAAGACTGGGGAAAATGAAGTTCACCTTGCGCAGATTCGAATCCGCCTTCGTTTTTCGGTTCCGTCGGAGCGATGCCGCAAGTCGCGCAGATGCACGACCTCTAGTGGTATCCACGCGGTTCTCCTAGCGATGGATCGTCCTCGCTTCCTCGCTCGCTGCGGCGTTCGTAGATCCCGTCTGGCTGCGCGTAATCCGCCGCGACATGCGGATTCTGAATCTCCCGTCGGACGGAAGCCGGAGCAGTCGGGAACCGCACGCCCAGAAGAGAGAGAAAGAGAGAAAGAACGAATGACGGCTAGATCAGGGTTGCTGGCCTCGGACGTAGAATCCGTTCTTTTATAATAAGTCAGTTTGCGGTTTTTCATAAAAACCCAGACTTATCCGAAATCCTGTCGGATTATCCATCGACTTGAAAACCATTTGCGTGTGACCTTCTAGGCCCAAATACCAGTCCAGTTAATAGCCCATTAAGTCTAGTAACCCTTTACTGACTCACTGAATTAATTAATATCCTTATATTCAATTAATCAGCCGAATTTAATGTCCCACAATAAATTCGGACGGACTGCCGATCACGTTGGATGCCAAGCAACATCGCGTGATCCTGGATGGCACTGGGGTTATCGCAACCCTCTATTGGAACCTTTCTGTCATCAGTTAGCGCGCAGATATAATCCTTCATCCGTGCAATGTTCCCGAATCGACCTAAGGCATGGTTTACTGTTAAACCCTATTTGGACTTCATCGTGATACAATAAACACAGATCAAATTAATTACACACAATGAATTATTGCCATTTATTAATAATCTGAATAAGTACATAGTATCAGATTGGCTTTGAGACCATCTAATACTAACAATCTCCCACTTGGACTAAAGCCAATCACTATTATACAGAATACCCATATTCTCTAAGTGACGCTCAAAAACATTTTGAGACAAAGGTTTTGTAAGTGGATCTGCTATGTTGTCGGCTGAGGGAACTCTTTCCACCACGACATCTCCTCCAGCTATAATTTCTCTAATCAAATGAAAGCGCCGCAGAATGTGCTTTGACTTCTGATGAGACCTTGGCTCTTTCGCTTGAGCAATCGCCCCATTGTTGTCACACAGCAGTGGGACGGGACCAGATATACTTTCCACCAC
Organism: Zantedeschia hybrid cultivar; assembly: GCA_030544215.1. NCBI lineage: Eukaryota > Viridiplantae > Streptophyta > Magnoliopsida > Alismatales > Araceae > Zantedeschia > Zantedeschia hybrid cultivar. The sequence continues at coordinate 54,089,631 of JARZZO010000009.1, forward strand.
ACCAAGATTGCCGATGAATTTCTTCATCCATACAGCTTCCTTGGCGGCTTCAGCAGCAGCAATATACTCGGCTTCCGTTGTCGAATCAGCAGTGGTTTCCTGCTTGGAACTTTTCCAGCTCATTGCTCCCCCATTGAGTGTGAAAACAAAACCTGATGTTGACTTGCTGTCGTCAGGATCAGACTGAAAACTCGAGTCAGTGTATCCTTGCAGCCTTAAGTCTCCTCCTCCATAGACTAGAAATAGATGCTTAGTCCTTCTCAGGTACTTAAGGATGCATTTTATAGCCTTCCAGTGTTGATCACCTGGATCTGCCTGATGTCTGCTCATAACACTTAGAGCATATGCTACATCCGGTCTAGTACATAGCATGGCATACATGATGGACCTTATGGCAGAAGCATAGGGGATTTTATCCATCACAGCCTCTCTTCAGGTGTTTTGGGAGACTGACCTTTAGAGAGTGAAATTCCATGTCTCATCGGTATGAGACCTCTCTTGGAATTTTCCATGCCAAACCTTTTGACAATGGTTTCTATGTATATGGATTGGGTTAAAGCTAGAATCTTCTTTGATCTATCTCTATAGATCCGTATTCCCAATACTTAAGATGCTTCTCCCAAATCCTTCATGGAGAAGTTCTTTGACAGCCATATCTTTACTGATGACATCATTCCTACATCATTCCCAATGAGTAGGATGTCATCAACGTAAAGAACCAGAAATGTGATTGCGCTCCCACTGTTTTTCTTGTATACACATGGCTTATCTTCATTCTTAATGAAGCCATAAGATTTGATTGCCTCATCAAATCTTATGTTCCAGCTCCGGGATGCTTGCTTCAGTCCATAAATGGACCTCTGCAACTTGCATACCATGTCTAGAGATTCTTTGGATATGAATCCTTCTTGTTGTATCATATACACCTTCTCCTCAAGGTTTCCATTGAGGAATGCAGTCTTCACATCCATCTGCCAGATCTTACAATCATAGTAGGCAGCAATGGCGAGAAGAATTCTGATGGACTTAATCATAGCAACAGGTGAAAAGGTTTCGTCATAGTCAACACCGTGTCTTTGACGATAGCCTTTTGCCACTAATCTTGCTTTATAAGTTTCAATACGTCCATCTGCACCGATCTTTCTTTTAAAGATCCATTTGCAGCCGATAGGACTGTATTTCAAAATTCATGGCTTCCCGCCATTTCCCGGCGTCTGGACTTTCAATGGCCTCCTGGTAAGTCTTAGGATCATCATCCTCATTATAGAGTATCCTTGAACCATCTAAATTAATATGTCCCATATATCTTTCTGGTGGTTTAGGTACTCTTTCAGACCTACGAGATTCCTGTGTATCATTTTGAACAGGTTTAGAAACTGACGGTTCATCTGATGAACCATTGCCAGTTTGTAGGTCTGGAATTTCTTCCAGTGTTACTTTACTCCCACTGTCCTTCTGGACAATATAATCTTCTTCCAGAAAGACAGTTCTCCTAGCCACAAACACCTTTTGTTCGCCAGGAAGATAAAAGTGATATCCATAAGTTTCCTTTGGATATCCCATAAATCTGCATTTGTCAGTTCTAGATTCTAGCTTATCTGCGTCATGTCTTTTAACATGAGCAGGACATCCCCAGACTTTAACATGTTTAAGGTCTGGTTTCTTTCCATTCTATATCTCATATGGAGTGGTCTCAACAGATTTGCTGGGTACCTTGTTTAGGATATACATAGCCAAGCTAAGTGCATATCCCCATAAGGATACTGGTAATTTGGACATGCTCATCATGGATCGCACCATTTCCATTAATGTGCGATTTCTCCTTTCTGATATACCATTCATCTGAGGTGTATAAGGAGGTGTAAGCTGAGAAAGGATACCATTATCCTTTAAGTATTTAATGAACTATGTATTCAAGTATTCACCACCCCGATCAGATCGGATGGTTTTTATATTCTTTCCTGTTTGTTTTTCTACTTCATTTTTAAATTCTCTGAATTTCTCAAAGGCTTCAGATTTATACTTCAATAAGTATATATATCCAAACCTTGAGTAATCATCAGTGAATGTAATGAAATATGAAAAACCACCAATGGCTTGGGTTGACATAGGACCACATACATCTGAATGTATGAGTTCTAATATGTCTTTGGCTCGTTCTCCAGTTCCACTAAATGGAGACTTAGCCATTTTACCCATTAAACATGACTCACAGGTTGCATATGATTCATAATCAAATAGATCCAAATATCCATCTTTATGCATCCTTTGGAGTCTGTTTTCACCAATGTGTCCAAGCCTACAATGCTACAAGTAGGCTTTGTTCATTTCATACTTACTTCTTTTAATTGAAGAACCGATATGTAAATTATCATGAGACACATTCAATAGATACAATCCATTGGACAAAATAGCAGAAGCTATTAATTTATTTCCGAAATAAATTGAACAACTATTGTTCCCAAAATTTAAATTGTATCCAATTCTATCCAAGCATGAAATAGAAATGATATTCCTTATTATGCTAGGTACATAATAGCATTCATCTAATAAAAATGTGTCTCCGGGTGGTAACTTGAGCTTCACTGTCCCCACAGCGATCGCCGCAACTCTTGCGCCGTTACCTAGCCTTAGCTCCACCTCGCCGGTCCTCAGCTTACGCCTTCTTGTCAATGCTTGTACAAAATTGCAGATATGAGATACACATCCAGTATCTAATACCCATGATGTACAATATCTTATTGACAAGTTTACATCTATCATATAGATACCTGAAGCGTCCTCCTGCTTCACAGTTCCTTGAGCCTTGTCCTTGCGGTATTCTTTACAATTCCTCTTCCAATGCCCTTTCTGGTGACAGTAGAAGCAATTACCTTTCTCAACACTTTTACCTTTGTCTTTCTTGGTAACCTTTGCCTTTCTTTGAACCTTGTTCTTATTCTTTCGAAAAGCTTGGACTGCAAGTCTTTTTCTGTTGGTCTTACCAACCATTAGGACTTGGGGTTTATCCTTCAAAAGGTTCCCCTCATCTGTCTTTAACATGTTCAGCAGTTCAGCTAAAATGGCCTGGATCTTGTTCATGTTAAAATTAACGATGAACTGAGGATAGGACGGTAGAAGTGAAGACAACACGAGGTCTGTGTGCATCTCCTTGGGAAGTGTAATCCCAAGAGCATCCAGCCTCTCCATCCACTCAATCATCTTCAGCACGTGATTTTGTACTGAAGTTCCCTCTGCCATCTGAGCCTTGAACAGATTCTTCGATATCTCATATCGTTTGATTCTACTCTGCTCACCAAATAGTTCATTCAAATGGAGCATGATGGATCTAGCATCCATCTCTTCATGTTGCCTCTGCAACTCATTGCTCATAGAGGCTAACATGTAGCATTGGGCCATGGTGGAATCTTCCTTCCATTTTTCATACGCTATCATTTCCTCCTCTAGAGCATCCAATGCTAGTTCAGCAGGAGGTTCATTATCCAAGACGTAGGCAATCTGCTTAGACCTGAGGACTATCTTCAGGTTTCTGAGCCAGTCTGAGTAATTGGTGCCTGTCAAACGGTTGGCATCAAGTATACCTCACAACGGGTTATGATGCGACATTCTCGCCTACAGGAGATAATCAATTGATAATTAGCAGATATTCAGATTAACTAAAACAAGATATGGTCTTTTATTATCTAGTTTTACTCCCACTAATTTTTGACGGACTGTATAACCTTCAGATATACAGAACGGGAGACGCCGACTGTCTCGTAGTGGGGATCAGAATCTCCAAGCATTACAGTATGGCCTCGAGTAAATACGTAGTATCATATCGCTATCTCAGAGCAATCATCTCATGATAATTGCAACTCCTTGCAATATCCGATCATACTTCGGCTCCCAAGTTTAATGGTCCCGGGTAAACACAGTAGACCATTATCTCCGGTTTAAGCTTTACCATCAATACGTGACAGAGTAAAGTAGAAATATAGTTCCCGGGTAAACACGTGGATGACTATATCATTCCTCCACTCTTATCCAAAGGCATCTAATGCCATGATCAACAGTTCTCTCATCAGTTAATGGCAAACCTCGGTTAAACACATAGTATCTGCCACCACCGAATTAAGTTCTATTAATCATATTGATGGAGACCCACGCGGTACATTCTCAATGACTCACGCTACGGCTTAGAGTTTGTTACGAAGATTTTACTTATTTAGTTTGATCTCATCCTAGGTGATAGTATTAAATATATCGAATATATTATAAATACTAATAACCTAGCAAATATTAAGCACACGCATCACATACATGCCATTAGTATGGTCATGGACGGTACTGCGGTTTGACCTGAGCCAGACAGTCAAACGCACACACATGCACAATATAACAACTTATATCATGAGTCTGCAAACCCATGGATTCAATGAACTCCTTCATTTTCATCTGGTCGGCAGTTGTGGATCATCCTCGCTCCGCGCACACCCACCTCGATCAAATTACATCATAATTCTCAATTACATGATAATTTAAATGAGGAAGTCTTATGGCGATTACATCGAGGAGGAAGGTAGAAGTACAATGGAATATGAGAGGGAGAGGTTCGCAGACCTCTATTTATTAATAAATGATAAACCACACAATCACATTCTACATCCACAATTAATGCTCGTCCACGACCACCATGTATTTTAGTTAAACAAACCACATATGAATTGCACATCAAATGGCTAAATAAAATTTTTGAAAATAATAGTAATTTCATATTTCATAAAACCAGGGACCAATCAAAAATTGGATTTAGAAATTTTTCGAAAAATTTTATAGTTTAAACATGCTAATTTAAATCAAATTCAAACAAGCAGTTAACATACATCAAATGTACATCATTAAAATAAACGCACATTAACTCCAAATAGACGCATTTATAACATTCCATGCTAATTAATTTTACAGACATTAAAAATTTAATTTAACAATTAAATTAATTCTCTTTAATGTCAAGATAATCTAACAATTAGATTAAAAGCTAATTAACAACATTTGTTAAATAGCTAATTCGTATTTAAAATATTTAATTATTGGCCTATAAAATGATCATATAGATTAAAATCAAATTTTAATAAAATTTCTGTAATTTATTGGCCAATAATAAATTTAATAGGAATTTTAATTGGGTTTTTTTTTTTAAAAAAAAGGGGCGGGACTGGGCCCGATCTGGGCACCGGCCTGGGCCGGTCCAAGGCCCGGGCTGGCCCGGATTCCCCTCCCCTCCCGCCCGACGCAGCTAGGTAACCCTAGCTGTGCAGGGGGGTGCGGGAGGCGGCGGCCCCGGCGCCGACCGCCTGCCCAGCAGGCGTCGGCCGGCGGGCCCCCGGCGCCGTGAGCCCCTGGCCCGGCGGCCAGGGACGCCGGCGACGACTCCGGTGGCCTCCAAGGTCACCGGAAAACCCCTTTTTCTTAGTGGTTTTTCTGTAATCCGAACCCCACGGTGGCCATGGTTTTTTCAACTAAAATTTGGAAGATAAAGGGGGTCTAGCTATCATCCCCATCGCCTATCTTGGATCCTTCTGACCACCAACGATCCCATGGGAGGAAATCCACCCGCCGGCGAGCCATCCCCAACTGTTTGGGGTGCCTTAAAACACGCCGACTCGTGCCGTTCTTCGTTAGACGAAGAACACAAAATAATCCAAAAAAAAAATCCGATTTTAATCACAGTAATTTACAGTAAATTTACTGTGATCATCTCATGATCACAACACATGTAATCAAAATTAAAGGACGCATGGAATTAAATATAAACGCATCAATATGGAGACCGAAACGGCGAAAACACAGTGGAACCTGGCTCTGATACCAGTGTTGGGTTCGCTGTGTTGGGATTCGACCGAAAAACGCAGCAGAATAATATGTTCGAGATCGGATCCATCCTATTTCGATCTTTAAAATAAAACTGGGGAAAATCGAGTTCACCTTGCGCAGATTCGAATCCGCATTCGTTTTCCGGTTCCGTCGGAGCGATGCTGCAAGTCGCGTAGATGCCCGACCTCTAGCGGTATCTACGCGGTTCTCCTCGCGATGGATCGTCCTCGCTTCCTCGCTCGCTGCGGCGTTCGTAGATCCCGTCTGGCTGCGCATAATCCGCCGCGACATGCGGATTCTAAATCTCCCGTCGGACGGAAGCCGGAGCAGTCGAGAACCACACGCCCAGAAGAGAGAGAAAGAGAGAAAGAACGAATGACGGCTAGGTTAGGGTTGCTGGCCCCGGATGTAGAATCCGTTCTTTTATAATAAGTCAGTTTGCGGTTTTTCATAAAAATCTAAACTTATCCGAAATCCTGTCGGATTATCCATCGACTTGAAAACCATTTGCGTGTGATCCTCTAGGCCGAAATACCAGTCCAGTTAATAGCCCATTAAGTTCAGTAACCCTTTATTGACCCACTGAATTAATTAATATCCTTATATTCAATTAATCAGCAGAATTTAATGTCCTACAATAAATTCGGACGGATTGCCGATCACGTTGGATGCCAAGCAACATCGCGTGATCCTGGATGGCACTGGGGTTATTGCAACCCTCTATTGGAACCTTTCTGTCATCAGTTAGCGCGTAGATATAATCCTTCATCCGTGCAATGTTCCCGAATCGACTTAAGGTATGGTTTACTGTTAAACCCTATTTGGTCGATTCACTTGAATCAGATGCCGCTAATCTGAATCCGATAACTCCTTATCGATTACAGAGTCCGCCCTGGCCAGGGACTTTAAGTGCATCATTCCCGGAACATTCTCTCTCAAACTACCGAGAGTGGATGATCCCGTATTAAACACACAATTACCTTCGAGGGCATTTCCTGAACCCGATCGCTTGACTTATTGATAACCCATGGTTAGGGATTCGTTCGTCAAGGTCAAAGCTCAGAAACCTACCAACAAGATATCTTTGGAGTCTCAGGTCTAAGGATCATCCACGCAACCGTGACAAATGAATCGAGCTGATTAACAGTGAGGTGATTACCATCCAGCGATTCATAGTCGGGTCAGTTCAGTGAACTTATTCACTAATGAGCACGTATAGGTTCAGCATAGTGTCTCCATACAAGTGACTTATGGGATCAGTCACCCTCATCATATGAGTTGAAGTAACCTATACTAGTCTATCCGGATGTTCGATGTCCTATCTCAAACATCCTATGACTAGGAACAATTAAGAACATGTGTTTATAAGTCTTCGGTCCCGTAATTATGGTCTCATCATAATCCGAAAACTGTTGCACATGTTCAAGGACTTCATCGTGATACGATAAATACAGATCGAATTAATTACACACAATGAATTATTACCATTTATTAATAATCTGAATAAGTACATAGTATCGGATTGGCTTTGAGACCATCTAATACTAACAGGATGATGCAGTGGGAGCTGTCCTAGCACAAGAGGATGAAGAAGGAAAGGAGAGGGTAGCCTACTATCTCTCTAAACTTCTCAACCCCGCTGAACAGAGATACACAACGATAGAGAAAACATGTGCAACACTTGTATGGGTGGTTCAGAAATTAAAACATTACTTTCTAGCCTATGAAGTCCATCTCATCGCTAGGATGAATCCGATCAAGTTTCTCCTTGAGAAATCTGTCCTTACTGATAGATTAGCACGATGGCAAAGCTTTCTATCTCAATTTGATATCACTTACATTCAATAGAAAGCGATCAAAGGCTATGCCATAGCAGAACATCTCGCTCATCACCCCCTTCCTCGTTTTGATCCAGTCTGATCAAAGTTTTTGGATGAGGAACTGATATTCATAGACCGAATCATAGATGACATGTGGACTCTGCATTTTGACGGAGCTCTGAATTCCCATGCAAAGGGGATCGGCATTGTTCTATTATCACCTGAAGGTGTCACCATTCCACAAGCCTTTCAGCTTGACTTTCTAGTCACTAACAATATAGCTGAATATGAGGCACTCCTTACTGGCCTCGAGGCTGCTCATCTCCATGGTGCCACCAAACTCAAAATTGTGGGTGATAGCCAATTGATTCTTCGCCAGGTGTTAACCAGATATCGAACTCTTGATTCAAAGCTCAAGTCTTATCAAGAACTCACTTCTGCTTATGCAAAGCTTTTCACAAAATTGATTTCATCTATGTTCCTAGGAATCAGCACATCTTAGCTGACCCTCTAGCTTCACTTGCATCATCCCTCAATTTCCCAATCAGCAGACAATCCGAGTTGATCATTGTTTATAGGCGTCTTTCACCCGCCGTGAAAGACCCTTCATTCCTTAGGACTAAGGAGAAGCTGCTGAAGAAGGTCAGAGATGGAAATATTGTGGAAAAGAGAGAAATTATGTTAATAGAGCTGTTAGAAGAGATGGATGATGAACAGAAACCATGGTACTACGAAAATGCCAAATATTGTGAAGATCAATCATATCCTGAGGAAGCCACAACTGAGGAAAAAAGTGATAGAATTGGGTGGCCTCAAAACCAATCATTGTACATTCTAGTTCATATTATTAATAAAGGCATTTATTTCTTCATTTATAGTTCTTGCAAATTAACTATCGTAATGAAGGTCTGTAGACAAATGTATGGGATATTGAATCATGATGAGATCATGATAGTGAGATCAATATCCTCAGTCACTTGTCTTAAACAGTTCTCGATCATAGGAAATTTGAGATGGACATTAAATATCTAATAAGATCGACACAAGTTATGTATGCTCATGTGATGAGGGTGAATGATCTCACATTCACTCGTGTGGTGACACTAAGACAAACTTGTGGGTGCTCATTAGAGAATGAGTTCACTGAACAGACCCAAATAAGAATTTCTGGATGGTAATTATACCTATTAGTCAACCAGGGAATTCAATCGTTCCAGTAGCACAGTTGGTCCTTTGACCTGAGTCACCAATGATACCTTGTTTGTGGACCATTGTATCTTGATTCTCTGACTTGTGGACTTTAACCATTAAGCCCACGATAGTCGGTCTCTCAAATACAGTGGAAAGCTTGCGAAGGTAATTGAGTGAACAACAAGGGATCACTCACTCTTGGTATAAGACTGGAGAGAGAATGTCCTATGGATATGTACACAGAAATCCCTGGCCAGGGTCAAATGAAAGAGATGTCTTTCTAGAAATTAACTGAGTACTGGAATCCATCTAAATAATGCGATAGAGGGTTTGACTATAAAACCATACCCTTGCGTTATTAGGACATTGGATGAGTGAAGGATTTTATCTGTGCGGTATTTGCAGACGGAAAGGTTCAATTAAAGGGAACAATATCCCTTATATCTTCTGGGATCATGAGGTAGTGTTTGGTGTTGTTCATGATCAGAAGGCCAAGTGAATTAATCATCAGATGATAATCCACTTGTTTATTAAATTAATCATTTAACATATGATATTTAAATGTTAATTAATAAATATTAAACTCTAGAATTAGTTCTAAGTTTAATGGGCCTAAAACCGGGCTGATATATGGGCCTAGAGGGTCACACACATAAGAGTTCTCGTCAGACGGTGAGAGACGTTAAATTTCATGCTTATCTGAGTTTTTATGAAAAGCCGCAGGATAAACATGAAGATTTAATGGAGATTTATCCAAGGCCAAACTCTTGGATAATCATATGGATTAATCCTTGTGCTTATCCTTATTTCTATATAAGGAGGCCAAGGGGGAGGGGTAAAAAGTTAGTTGGACGAATTTTACACCCCAGATTCTCTATCTCCTCTCTCTCTCTCCTTCTCTCTCTCTTGGAGTAGATTTGTCTCTCTCCGCGCATGGTGGATTTGAGATCTGGTCGGAGCACTCAAGTCAAGGAGGAAATCGCGTCTGCAGCGAGAGCTCGTGTGGATACCTCTAGAGATCATGCGTGTGCGCGATTACCGAGTCGGAACCATCCACGGGAGATTCGAAACCCCGCAAAGGTGAAGAACCGTTCTTCCCGCGTTTATATTATTGTCCGTTTTACGATCCTAGCAGTCGATACATAGGAATCGATTTTATTTTCCGCTGCGTTCTAGGAGATTCCTAACAAAAAGGGCTATCAGGAGAGTTGCTCAAACATATATCCTAGTTGGGGGAGCATTATACAAAAGAGGTTTTGATGGAATTCTTCTAAGATGTTTAGATGAAGATGAGTTTTGGAAGGTTATGGAACGAGCTTATGCTAGAGTTTGTGGTGACCATGTTAATGGATAGATGTTAGTATAGAAAATCCTTAGACAATGATTTTATTAGCCAACCATAGAAGAAGATTGTGTAGGATATGTCTGTAGGTGTGCCAAGTGTCAACTTCACGCCGATAAGATTCATTCTTCTGCACCTTCACTCTATCATGTTTCCTCTCCATGGCCTTTCTCCATGTGGGCTTTCGATGTCATTGGACCCTTTGGCAATCCCGATTCGAGTATTAAGCATAAGTCCTTCATCCTCACGGCAACGGAATACTTCACCAATTGGGCGGAAGCTGAAGCATACACAGAAGTCAAAGCATCAACCGTCTGCAAGTTCATCATGAAGAACATCATCACGAGATTTGGAATTCCAAGCACCATCGTCATCGACAATGGACCGCATTTCATGTCACAAGAACTGAAAGACCTCTGCAGACCTCTGCAACAGGTACAAAATTTCATTGCATCATTCATCTCCTTATTATCCACAAGGCAATGGCCAAGTAGAGGCAACTAACAAGATTTTGATAAAAATCATCAAAAAGACGTGCAAGTCTAATAAATTCACAGACTAGCCAGAAAAATTGATTGAGGCTCTATGGGCATACCGAACTTCAATCCGCACGCCCATCGGGCAGACTCCTTATTCCTTAACATTTGGAATGGAGGCGGTAGTTCCATACGAGATCCTTATACCGTCATTAAGAGTACAATTGAATAAGAAATTTTCTATTGATGAACACCGTTCAACACTCCTTGCTCAATTGGAACTCTTAGACGAGAAAAGATGGTCAGCTGCTAATCATGCAAGAGTTTATCAAAATAGATTAGTGCGTTTTTATCAAAAGAAAGTCATTGAACGTAAGTTCAAAGTTGGTGAAATGGTCATTAAAAGAATCTTTGTAAACCTGGTGGTCTGTGCTCTAAGCTCCAACGCAATTGGGAAGGACCATATATTGTATCGCATGCTTTTCCTGGTAACGCTTACCGTTTAGTTAATGCAGAAGGGTAAGAGTTAACTCACCCCTGGAATGGTTTGTATCTTAAGAAATACTACCCTTAGGTTAAAGAGTCAATCAGCATGGTACAAAGACCAGTAGAATCAAAAAATTTAGAAACTCAAATTCCCTTATCAGTCTGGATAATTTAATTCAAACGCATTACTACACATACTAACACGTTTGGTTCGTGAGTAACAAGAGATGCCAAGTCCGAAGAAATATTGAAAGCTTGACCAAAAGTTAAAGTGCAATTCATTTAAACAAAAATTCTGTTTTTACACTCGGCCCACGATGTCGGAACGAGGCTTAGAATAGACTACCAAGAATACCCGCCATCTTAGTAGGAGGCCGTCATAAAAAAAAAAAGAGGAGATCCGTCTCAAGAAAAGAAAAGGAAAAGGAAAAGCAAAAGGCAAAAGTCAAATGTCAAATCAAAAGGCCATTACACTTCAAACGTTACATCAAGGCCATGAAGTGAAATAAAAGGGAACGCAAGGTCGATAAATACCCCGGAAAGAAAATGACTGAACCCCAACAGATATTAGGATAAGAAAGGAACATCTTTTTAGGTCTCTGGAACTTTCTCATGGGCTTTCTAAACTAATTCTTCCTTTTTTTCTGAAGAGGCGTACTCCAAACTTAAGGAACGGCCTAGATTGGCTAAGGATCAAATTATCAAATGGGATCACGAATGGAAACATAAGTTCAAGCACGATGGGTCTAAGTTAGATTATTGAAGAACAATTTGAAAATTAAGTTAATAACTGAATATGATCTTTTGATTTGAGTACCATGCTGGTCTTTTAGTTTACACAATATTTCAAAATTCAAAAAAAATACATATTTCAAAATAAAATAAAAAATACATATTTCAAAAATTCAATAAAATACATATTCTAAAAATCCAAAAAATATATATATTTCAAAATTCAAAAAAAAGTACATATCTCAAAATCCAAAAAAAATAGACATGTCAAAATCCAAAAATATACATGTTCTAAAATCCAAACAAAATAAATATTTCAAAAATAAAAAATATTTCAATTAGCATCTGCTTGTAGCATTTGGTGTGCTTCATTCCTTTATTTTCAGCGAGCATTTGCATGCTTGTATGTTGCATCTTACTCCGTTATTTTCTTCTGTTCAATTATTATCACCTTTGTTAATAAAGGCTATGCCCCTTGACCTTTCTACCAAGGATATGATCAAGTAGCCGGTTATTTAATCGGGCAAGCGGCTAAGCGTAAATAGATACTTAACTTGTTTGTTAAGTAATGTACAGGACACAGGATAAACATGTGAGACACAAAGCTGAAGGCAAAATGTCATATATATATATCAAAAGGTGTTTGTACATGATACACAAAAGAAAGGAAAATACATAAGCAGCCCTCAGGGTTGACTCTCCCCGGCTTCCTCATACTGACTCGTCGCTTCATCAGGCCCCTCTGTCCCACGAGTTGGAGGCAGTGGCGGTCCCATAGCACTCCGCCCTGCTTGGTCAGAAGATATAGCAATGCTGGCCGTGAAGGCCCTCGCCTAACCCCGATCCAGCACTCGCTGCCGTGCACGCTGGTACCACGCCTCGATACTCTGGCGCTCGTGCTCTGCTATCGAAAGTCGGCCCTGGAGACTCTCCATCCGAACCCGATCCTGGTCCCTCTCCTCGGTCAGAATCTCCAGGCGAACCTGGAGTTGTGCGACGTCACCGGTAGAGAGGCGCGCCACCTAAGCCTCCAACTCGGCAATGCGAGCGGCTGAAGTCCGAGCTTGTGCCAACTCTGCATCCCTCTGCTAAAGGGCCTCTTGAAGCTAAGCGACCTATAAAAGGAGACATTATCAGTTCAAGATAATCAAGCAAATCAAGTCCAACAATGGAAGAAGAAGGATGGAACTTACTCGAGCAACCCGATCCTCCTCCGCGAGAGAAGCTCGATGGATGGCAGAGGCAAGCTGGCCCTGGAGGTCGGCGGCAAGGGCAGCCTCGTAAGCAGCAGGCAGGGCAGAAGAAGAAGCGCCATGAGAAGGGGGAGTCGCTTGGGTATAGACGGCTCGCTGCACCAAAAGACAACCATCAGTGGCTAATTGTCAAAACAAATTAATTAATTAAAACATTCATTCATAAGCATGCATACATACCAAATCAAAAAGTTCCTTCTGGACCTGCTCCAGCTGGGCCTCAGCATCTTGGAGGCGAGCCCGAAGGTCAATGATCACGGCATCTCGTGCATCCTGCATACCACACATGCATACATTCATTCACAAATATAAGTTAAAGATAATAATAAAATGAAAGATGCATAAATCATACTTACATCAAGTGGTCGGAGGAGCTGTAGTTGGTCGGCGTAGTGGGCCCGGTATTGCTGGAGATAAGCCTCCCTGCTCTCCGCATGGGACTCCACCCGTACGCCGCGGCGGTGCCAATCCTCGTACTGCTCGGGGAACTTAGCTCGCCAATCTGTGAGGGCCTGCTTGCCCCTCATGCTCTGTCCAACATCCTCCGGGACCTCCTCGTCCACCCACTCATGGTGGAGGCCCAGTGTCCTCATAACGAGGCGAAGGCGGAGGGACTCGTTCTCGTTCAGGCAATGTACCCACATTTGCCTGCTGAAGCTCCTCCGGCCTACCGTCACCTACGGCTGGCCCTCCGCGCCCATACCTATATACGGGCGCCAGATCACCTGCATATAAGTTAGATACATTCATATGAATAAAATTGCATTTAATAAATGAAAGATTACATTTAATAAACAAAATCAAATAAATTAAAACTTACCAGAAGCTCTGGATAGTCAAGGAATTGACGGCGGAGGGCCGTCAATTGATGGTGTTGCGGGGCCATGTCCACGATCGGCTGCCAATGGGACAGCATTCGGCCTCACGATCCACGCTCGGCCGAGCGGAAAATAGTGATAACTCCACACCTATATACATGAACATATAAGTTAGAAAAAGTATCATTACATTTTCATATCATAAACAAATAATCAAACAATTTAATACCTGAAGAAACGGCGAGAAGCCGCTGACGGTGGTCTCGCGGTCTGGCGTGACCGCGGAAAGATCGGCAAAGAGGTGGGCCAGGAGGGCCGCACCCCAGGCATACTGATGTAGACTCTCTAGGTCATCTAAGAGACCAAGGAACCTACAGTGGATATGGTCGCCCTTCGCACCGAAGAGCAACCGACCAAAGAAGAAAACTAAGAAAACCCTAAGCTGCCTATCTATCTCCTCTATCTGATCAGGGTCTCTACCTAGGGCAACCCCTACCTCTACCCTAGGGACGGTCCTAGATTCCCTATCTAAGCTAGACACCTCTATGCCTAGTGGGGTCTCTGCCAACCCTCGGTAATCGGGGTAGGTCACCCCGCTCACTGGTAGGCCCTCTACTCTGAGTCCAGTGACCCTGGCCACATCCTCTAAGCTGGGGACCATATGTCCCTAGGGCATTAGAAAAGCCCTGCTTTCCGCATGCTGATAAAGTGTTAAATTGATCATTTAAAGACAATCATACGCATCATACTCACGTTTTTATCTGTAAAATAGCATGAAATGATAGATAATTGCGTACCAAGTCCAACGGTACCAATTTCATCAAATTCTGACTTAAAAACATCGTCATTTCATATGATTAATGGAGTATAGCGTATTTGCGGTTTTTCGACAAAACCGAGACGAAATAAACAAATATAATGATTTTTTAATAATAATATGCTAATTTATATTTAGTCTATGTGAACAGGACATGCCGATGACGCAGTGCGGTTGGTGGAGTTTCTGAAAATTTGGGGGAGGTCTAGTGTTCGAATTCGACTTCATTTTGTCCAAACGATTAAAGCAGGGGTAAAAATGTCATTTGAGGCCCTAGTGTTGCCCAAATTCCATGGCCAAGAAGAACCCAAGAAGGGCCAGCCGCCTTCCTAAAGCCCACTTTCTTTTTTTTTAAAAAAATCTTCCTTCCCTTCTCTTTAAAAGAGCCCTCACGTACTCGAAACCCGCCTATTCCTTGTCCTTCTCCTTCACCAGTTTCTTTCCCGCAGTCGGTTCTTCCTCCCTTTCTCTTCTCTGCCTCCCTCTCTCTTCTCTTCCTCTCTCCCATGTCTCTTTCTCTCGGTTTCTCTTTCTCTCCCTCTGTCCTCTCTCTCTCCGGTTTTCTCCTCCTATTCTTAGCGTCTCCCTCGCCGTCTCTCTCTCTATCTCCTCTCCAGCATGCCCTCCACACGGCAACACTAGCAGCCTCCACTAGCCGCACCGCCCATGCACGTAGCCGGCCTCTCCACCAAGCTGGCATTCACAGCACCCTCCAGCACGCCCGGTGAAGACCTACGCGGCAGCGCTCCAGCGGCCTCCTCCTACCCTCCAACGTGCATGCATGCATGGACGTTCACGCGCCAACCTCCAGCATCTCCAGCAGACCCGGCCAATAGCTGTTCATTGCACCTCCCCGAGCTCCTCCTTTTCCAACCCAGCTGCATGCCAGCAGCCGCACGCCTGCGAGCCTGCATGCGCCCCATGCATGCATGCCTCCACGCTACACTTGAAGCTCCCCACGTCCAGCTCCATCAGCGCACCAGCCAGCCGCTCCACACGCAGAAGCCTTCCCCGACCCCTATTTGCTGCATATGTCGTTTACTTAATTTTTCATTAATTATTTTTGTTAGTTTAGATAAGTGTTGTTACTGTTAAAAGGTTAGTAATTAATGAGAGTTTTGTTCAACTTTTATTCAGTTAATACTTATTTCTTCATTACATTAGGGGTGTTTGCTTGTTTACTTGGAATTAGTTTAGTTAATTAGATTTCTTTTTAATTTTAGTTAATTAGCTTGTGTACGGTTTAATTAAGTAATTAATCATTTAGTATAACTAGTTAATTCAGGTTGTTGTTATTTTTAAAATAATTGAATTCTAAAGCATTAAAAATCTTAAACAATCGTTAATTTTTTTAGATTAATTAAATTTCAAAGTTAAAAATTTAACTCCCTGTGGATCGACTCGGACTCATCATTATTAATTTTCAAAATCTAATTTACATGAGCCGAATAAATTTAGATTGAATGTTCTTATGAGTGGTTAACGACACACAATTTGGAATGATCAATTTTTGGCGCCGTTGCCGAGGAAGTTAGATTTTTTATCTTGATTATCTTGGATTTAGTGTAATTAATCTTTACCTAACCTTATTTTTCTTATTTTTGCAGGTATATTGAAAAAAAAAAAAAAGGAAAGCGAAATCATGGTAAGTGTGTTCCAACTTTCTATGTTTCAATTTCCTTACTTTAGTTAGTTTCTATTTTTGTAGTTTCTAGTTTAGATAGGTTTCCATTAACTAAAAAAAGGAAACAAAAGAAGAACATCCAAATTTAAAAACCTTCATTTCTAAGATTAGAAACCTTCCATGCTAAGCATTCATCATTCTAGGAAAGCATGAGCTAGTTTCCTTGCACAGTTATTTTCATAAATTGTTGAAGATTGCGGGGGAAAGGTACGTGTTTCAATTTTAGCAAGTCATTCATGATTGCATCAACACACCCTACATTAATTTGCTTATTGCCTTGTATTGCATTCAAAAAGACTTTAAGGGCAACAACTTTAACCACATAAGGTAGGGATTTGATCACCCTTCCTTAGCCCACAAATCACCTTCCTTGCATTGGCATTTCCTAATCCAATTAAAAGCAAGTCGAAAGAGAATCTAGGGTTTACACCGTGAGTGGTTTGAATTTCGGGTTGCCTCCACGTTTGGCAACGGTGTCTAGGCTAGAGGTTAAAAAGGTGAACGCCTAAGCGGGAATGTGGTTCTCTAATTAGGTCCCTACGAAAGTAGGGGGAGCCTCCCACTACCCCACCTCTTACCTGGCCGTTGATTGATTGTGGTTGTGACTTGAGGTAGACTCCATTCACCTTGTAAGAAAATTCACATAGAGAGTCTAGGTTAACATTAGATCATTAGGATAATTTGTTTGTCAAAATTGTTTGCATTTAAAAAAAAAAAAAGAAATAGAAAAAAAAATTCAAACCCATCCTCTCTCTATCAGTCCTAGTGTATGCAAGGTAGGAGATCTCAAAATCCTAACCTTCTAGGACCATTTGCTGAAATAGAAAGAGTCTTACATCAAAGAAATCCACCACAAGATCAAATGGCTGATAATCAGGACCCATCAAAGCAAATGAAGGACTATTTCATTCCAAATCGATATCAACATTCATCATGTATTCATCTTCCTCAGAATCCAGCCAATCAATATGAAATTAAATCTAGCACCATTCAGATGCTCCCATCCTTTTATGGGAATACTAATAAAGATCCTTATAAGCATCTGGATGAATTTCTAGAAATCTGTTCTACGGTGAAGATCCAGAATTTCACCGATGATGGCCTTAAGTTAACCTTATTTTCCTTTTCATTAAAGGATAAGGCTAAATATTGGTTGGGGATTATAGGAAGGCCCATTAGGACATGGGAAGAAATGCAGAAAGAATTTCTCAAGAAGTTCTATCCCATAGGACGGACCAATACCATGAGAAAGGCCATCACGAGTTTTACCCAAACTCTCGGAGAATTGATCCATGAATCTTGGGAAAGATTGAAAGAATTGCTTAGAAAATGCCCTCATCATGGGCTTTCAAAATGGCAAATTGTCCAAGCATTCTATGAAGGATTGTCTGAACAGTTCAGACAGATGGTGGATGCCTCATATGGAGGGGCATTTATGATGAAAAATGAAGATGAGGCCTACGATTTTTTTGAGATGTTAAGTGAAAATTCCATCAATCATGCCTCATTATCATCTTATGAGAGGTCCGTTGGGCCATCTAAACGGAATGGAAAGTACAAACTCAAGGCCTGTGGAGAGCCCGAATCCAGAATGGACATAAATCTGATTAATCAGAAATTGGATAAGGTAGACATCTTGGCCCAGAAGCTAAATCAACTCTTGGCCTTAAACAAGCAAGAGCCTACTTACCCAACACAATCTAGTCCATATGAAGGCCCATCTTCGGCTAATCATGACATTTGTGCCTTATGCGCAAGTCCAACCCATCAAGTGAATGAATGCCCAACTGCGTCCCAATTTCCACCATCCATTCAAGAACAAGTTCAGGCTGCCCAGGGATTCTCCAGGCCCAATAATGATCCATTCTCAAATACTTACAATCCTGGCTGGAGAACCACCCTAATTTCTCTTGGAAGAATTAGCAGGCCCCACTACCAAAGTCCAATCCTCCCATGCATCAAGTCCAAAAGCCACAGAATTCATTTCAACATCAATCTAATTTCTATGGAAATGTTCAGGCTAGGGGATCTCAGGCCCAATTCTCTCAACCGGCCCACTACCACTCATTCCAATCTGGACAACCAACCCAATCATTCCAATCAGGTCAACCAGCCCACTACCACTCATTCTAATCCGGACAACCAACCCAATCATTCCAATCAGGACAGCCAACCTAATATCATCCTCCACCCACTTACCAACAACCTCCTCAGCCCAACTTTGATGACAAATTCACTCAACTCTAACAACTAATTTTGACCCAGCAACAATCCATTGCTAAGTTGGAAAGTCAAATGGGCCAACTAGCTGAGGCTACGATGAGAAGAGAAGTGGGTCAACTTCCTAGTCAACCCATTGCCAATCCAAAGAATCAACCTCCGGGTTTTCCACAGCAATCGGGTCTTTTACCTCTACTTGGCCCATTACCACAACCTAAAGGGCCGCAATTTGAGAATGCTAAAGCCATTTCAGCCCTTAGGAGTGGGAAAAGTCTAGAAAACCCACATACAAATCGAGAGTTAGCCAAGGGTTCCACTGATGGGCCTCATGAAATTGAAAGTGAGAGTGAGGTTGAGCCCAATATGGAAAAGTTGGAGGAGGACCCGAAAGGGAAAGGGAAGATAGATGAAGGGCCAAGTTCTTATCAACCTAGGGTGCCATTTCCTAATGCCTTGTTACCTAAGCCCAATGCCAGGAAGAAACTGGCCCAGAATGAGGAATTGCTGGACTTATTCAAACAAGTTCAGATTAATATTCCACTCCTCGATGCCATCAAGTATGTGCCAGCTTATGCTAAGTTCCTCAAAGAATTATGTACTCCACGAAAAGAATCTAGAATGACACCCGAAAAGGTTTGGCTTTCAGAAGATGTAAGTACGATTGTGATGAATCATCTATCTAAGAAGCTAAAGGATCCTGGAGCACCGTTGATCTCATGTGAGTTAGGTGGAGTTACATTTGATAGAGCTTTATTGGATTTAGGTGCTAGTGTGAACCTCTTGCCAACAACCATTTATGAGAAATTTGATATTGGGGAATTAATGCCCATACCCATCATCTTGCAGTTGGCTGATCAGTCTGTGAAGACTCCACAGGGATTAATTGAGGATGTTATTATGAAGGTTCATGATTGTTATTTTCCCGTGGATTTTCTTATTCTGGATATGGCATTACCTGAGGAACTCATTCACACCCCGATCATCCTAGGTCGTCCATTCTTAGCCACTGCCAAAGCTAATATAAATTGTGAAACTGGCATAATGGACATTTCATTTGGGGGTCAAAAGGTCAAGATTAATGTCTTCAAAGCTTCTCAATATCCAGATCACGAAAAAGAATGTCATACTATTGATATATTGGATAATCTGGTTGAAGAAAATGAGATGTTCACATATGACCTTTTGGAGGAAGCCAATACTTTAAAGGACTCTCATGGCCCATTAACATCTTGGCCCAAGGTCGAACCTTTACCAGCCTTACAATCTGAGCCCACCTTGCCATCCTTAGAGGACCCTCCTGAGCTTGAACTCAAACCATTACCTGAGTCTCTCAAGTATATCTTTTTGGGCCCGAACCAAACTCTCCCGGTCATCATTGCGGCAAATCTCACATCGCCGCAGGAGGCCCAATTAGCCGAGGTCCTCAAAGACCACAAGGGTGCCATTGGATGGTCGGTGGCCGATTTAAAGGGAATTAGCCCGTCCATTTGCATGCATCATATCTATATGAAAGAGAATTCTAAGCCCAGTCGGGAGATGCAAAGGCGGCTTAATCCCAATATGAAAGAAGTGGTGAAGAAGGAAGTTGTGAAATGGCTGGATGCGAGTATCATTTACCCCATATCAGACAGTAAATGGGTCAGCCCAACCCAAGTGGTACCCAAGAAATATGGATTAACAATTATCAAGAATGATCATGGAGAAGAGGTACCTATTAGGCTCATCACGGGATGGAGAGTGTGTATTGATTACCGAAAGCTGAATCTCATGACTAAGAAGATATCACTTTCTACTCCCATTCATGGATCAGATTCTGGAAAAGTTATCGGGCCAGAAGTATTTTTGCTTCTTAGATGGGTACTTCGGGTACAATCAAGTGGCTATTTACCCGGAAGATCAAGAAAAGACCACCTTTACATGCCCTTATGGCACGTTTGCTTTTAAGAGGATGCCATTTGGATGATGCAACGCACCAGCCACATTTCAACGGTGCATGATGGCTATATTCTCCGATATGGTGGGAGAATTCCTCGAAGTTTTCATGGATGATTTCTCAATCTTCGGGGATTCTTTTGAAAATTGCTTGGAAAATTTTAAACAGGTGCTAGCCATATGCATTGACACCAATCTGATACTTAGCTGGGAAAAAAGCCATTTTATGGTTCGAGAGGGCATTGTTCTAGGCTACATTGTGTCTGAAAGGGGGATAGAGGTAGATAAAGCTAAGATCGATCTCATATCCAATCTTCCTCCTCCTACCTCGGTCAGACAGATCCGTTCATTCCTTGGCCATGCCGGTTTCTATCGCCGGTTTATCCACAATTTCTCTCAAATTGCCCGGCCTCTAACTCTTCTCCAAGCTAAGGATGTTCCTTTCCAAATGGATGAATCTTGCATCAAGGCATTCAATTCTTTGAAGGAATCTTTGACCAAAGCCCCGATTCTTCAATCTCCAGATTGGTCTTTACCCTTCGAAATCATGTGCGATGCCTCTGATTATACTATCGGTGCGGTTTTGGGACAAAGAATCAACAAGTGTCCCGTGGTGATCTATTACGCAAGTCGCACCCTTGTAGATGCTCAAATGAATTATACCACTACAGAAAAGGAATTGTTAGCCGTGGTTTTTGCCCTAGATAAATTCAGATCTTATCTTTTATGGGCAAAAGTCATAATCTATTCTGATCACTCAGCTCTGAAATACCTGTTGACCAAGAAGGATGCAAAGCCTAGACTTATTAGATGGATCTTACTCCTTCAGGAATTTGATTTGGAAATTCGGGATAAGAAGGATTCTGAGAATGTGGTAGCTGACCACCTATCCCGAACTCTGATCTCCGAAAGTACACCAATCACTGATTCCTTTCCTGATGAGCATCTTCTAGCCATTTCTCACACTGTTGTGCCTTGGTATGCTCATATTGTCAATTACAAGGTGACTAATCAGCTTCCGGAAGGATAGACTAAAAGTGAGAAGGACAAATTCTTTTCCTAGGAAAAGTATTATTTCTGGGAGGATCCTGAATTATTCAAATTCTGTCCTGATCAAATCATTAGGCGATGTGTTCCTGAAGAAGAACAACATAGTGTTCTCAACTTTTGCCATAATCTGGCTTGTGGGGGCCATTTCTTAGGAAATAAAACTGCAGCCAAGGTTCTGTAAAGTGGTTTTTACTGGCCCACACTTTTCAAAGATGCCCATAAATTTAGCAAAACTTGCCTCCGATGTCAGGCTTTAGGAAATATGGCGAAAAGGGATATGATGCCACTCAACCCAATCTTGGTGGTTGAAGTTTTTGATGTTTGGGGAATTGACTTTATGGGACCTTTTCCACCCTCTTTTGGACATACATATATTCTGGTAGCGGTGGATTATGTCTCTAAGTTGATTGAAGCAGTAGCCACCCGAACCAATGATCATAAAGTGGTCATTAAATTCGTTCAGAAGAATATCTTTTCTCGGTTCGGGTGGCCTAAAGCTATCATAAGTGATGGGGGAATGCATTTCACGAACTACCAGTTTCGAGCTTTGCTTAAGAAATATGGGATTAATCACAAAGTAGCTACCCTTTATCATCCCCAAACTAGTGGCCAAGTGAAAGTTTTCAATAGAGAGATTAAGAATATTCTACAAAAGTCCGTTAGGCCCGATAAAAAAGATTGGTCTGAAAAATTGGATGATGCCTTATGGGCCTATCGGACCGCTTACAAAACTCCTATTGGCATGTCTCCTTATCGCCTGGTTTTTAGAAAAGCATGCCACCTTCCGGTGGAATTGGAACATAGGGCTTATTGGGCCATCAAACAAGTCAATCTGGACCTAGCCCAAGCTGGTTCCCACCGAACCTTACAACTGAGTGAGCTAGAAGAGTTGTGCAATGAGGCCTATGAAAATTCAAAGATTTATAAAGCCAAAGCTAAAGCTGTCCATGATAAACATATTGTGAGAAAATCCTTTCTTCCAAATTAGAAAGTTTGGCTATTTAACTCTAGGCTCCGCTTATTTCCAGGAAAACTGAAATCCAGATGGGATGGACCCTTCGTGGTCGTTAAAGCCTTCGATCATGGAGCTGTTAAAATTCTGAATCCCAAGAGTGGGAACACTTTCACCGTTAATGGTCAACGGTTGAAACTATTCATTGAAAATCTTCAAAATGCACCACCTAAATCCATAGAACTGAGTGATCCACAATAACTGAACTTCCGTCTAGCTGAAGACGATAAACTTAGCGCTTGTTGGGAGGCAACCCAATATTTTACTTCAGTTTTTGTATTTCTTTTCCTTTTAGGTCCTTGAGTAGCAGTCGCCTTGGGCATGTCACATCATCTTCATCACAGGTTGTTTCTTTCCTTCCCATTCTCTTTTGGCTGACATGTTTTTCATATCTTTTATGCCATTGAGGACAATGTCAATCAAGGTGGGGGTTGGGACAATCAATTTGATATGCATTTATTGGAAAATCTTTTGAAGAAAACTGATATCTTTCACTGAAAAATGGTCAAATTTTTAAAATTTCTTTCAAAAACTTCTTTTCACATCCTATGAAAATTGCATGAAAATCATGTTTCATTAAGTAAATCTTAAACAAATCAGTTTTTGTTAGTCACATTGGTTAAAGAGCCTTCAAAGTTTAAATATCCCACTTCACAAAAATCCACGGTAGGATAATTTTCACACACACACGGCAACTTAGAATAAATGAAAGATCTTAAAAGTATAGAATTGTTGGAATTAACCTTAAGGATAAGACTACTTATTCTAATTTTTCTTTTTAGGTTGAACGAAAGGAATGTGTAGGATTCGTAATAGGAGACTGTCCCACTCAGCACTCTAAAAAGAGGCGGTCATTTAAAATGGACAGCTGTAAATATTAAAGGCAATAGAAGGTGTTAAAAGAGCTAAAGGAAGGTAGGTGGCAAAAAGTACGCACCTCCTCTTAGGCAATTCAAAGAGAGTGGCAAAAAGTACGCACTCTCAAAAGCAAAAGTACAATGAAATGAAAAAGCCACGCTAAAAAGTCCATCGTACCAGAAACATGACCAAGTCGTGAAAAGTGCTGAGCTGGGGCGGGAACTGAAAAACGGTCCTCGCTGACTGATAGGGAAATATTTTATTCTCTTCTCCTCCCCAAGTAGTCTTATCTAAAGGGTAGTAAAGGCAAGAATATACCAGAAAGGTCGGAAACGAGTTCTAAGCGTGTCAATTTTCATGCACAATCACCTGTCGTGAATCAAAATATTGTGGGATATGAAAACTTTAACTTAACCAATCGGCTACCACTTAAATTGTTTGTGATAGATATTACAAATAAAGCATGTTAATTCATTGTCTGTCCTAACTTTTCCTTATTTGCATAGCTAAGGGACTAGCAATGAGTAAGTTGGGGGGTGTGATAAAGTGTTAAATTGATCATTTAAAGGCAATCATACGCATCATACTCACGTTTTTATCTGTAAAATAGCATGAAAGGATAGATAATTGCGTACCAAGTCCAACGGTACCAATTTCGTCAAACTCTGACTTAAAAACATCGTCATTTCATGTGATTAATGGAGTATAGCGTATTTGCAGTTTTTCGACAAAACCAAGATGAAATAAATAACTATAATGATTTTTTAATAATAATATGCTAATTTATATTTATTCTATGTGAACAGGACATGTCGATGATGTAGTGCGGTTGGTGGAGTTTCTGGAAATTTGGGGGAGGTCTAGTGTTCGAATTCGACTTCATTTTGTCCAAAAGATTAAAGCAGGGGTAAAAACGTCATTTGAGGCCCTAGTGTTGCCCTAATTCCATGGCCAAGAAGAACCCAAGAAGGGCTAGCCGCCTTCCTAAAGTCCACTTTCGTTTTTTAAAAAAAAAATCTTCCTTCCCTTCTCTTTAAAAGAGCCCACACGTACCCGAAACCCACCTATTCCTTGTCCTTCTCCTTCTCCAGTTTCCTTCCCGCAGCCGGTTCTTCCTCCCTCTCTCTTCTCTGCCTCCCTCTCTCTTCTCTTCCTCTCTTCCACGTCTCTTTCTCTCGGTTTCTCTTTCTCTCCCTCTGTCCTCTCTCTCCGGTTTTCTCCTCCTCTTCTCAACGTCTCCCTCGCCGTCTCTCTCCCTATCTCTTCTCCAGCACGCCCTCCACGCGGCAACACTAGCAGCCTCCACCAGCCGCACTGCCCATGCATGTAGCCGGCTGCCCAGCTCCTTGCACCTGCACGTAGCCGGCCTCTCCACCAAGCGGGCGTTCACAGCACCCTCCAGCACGCCCGGTGAAGACCCACGCGGCAGCGCTCCAGCGGCCTCCTCCTACCCTCCAACGTGCATGCATGCACGGACGTTCACGCGCCAACCTCCAGCATCTCCAGCACACTTGGCCAGCAGCTGTTCCCTGCACCTCCCCGAGCTCCTCCTTTTCCAACCCAGCCGCACGCCAGCAGCCGCACGCCTGCGAGCCTGCACGCGCCCCATGCATGCATGCCTCCATGCTGCACTTGAAGCTCCCCACGTCCAGCTCCATCAGCGCACCAGCCAGACGCTCCACACGCAGAAGCCTTCCCCGAGCCCTATTTGCTGCATTTGTCGTTTACTTAATTTTTCATTACTTATTTTTGTTAGTTTAGATAAGTGTTGTTACTATTAAAAGGTTAGTAATTAATGAGAGTTTTGTTCAACTTTTATTCAGTTAATACTTATTTCTTCATTACATTAGGGGTGTTTGCTTGTTTACTTGGAATTCGTTTAGTTAATTAGATTTCTTTTTAATTTTAGTTAATTAGCTTGTGTACGGTTTAATTAAGTAATTAATCATTTAGTATAACTAGTTAATTCAGGTTGTTGTTATCTTTAGAATAATTGAATTCGAAAGCATTAAAAATCCTAAACAATCGTCAATTTTTTTAGATTAATTAAATTTCAAAGTTTTCAAAGTTAAAAATTTAACTCCCTGTGGATCAACTCGGACTCACCATTATTATTTTTCAAAATCTAATTTACATGAGCCGAATAAATTTAGATTGAACGTTCTTTTGAGTGGTTAACGACACACAATTTGGAACGATCACATGCCACCTCTTCCACAGTGCCTGCAGGAGGACCAAATCGAGCCAAAATGGCTCGATCTCGAGAATCTCGCCAAACCCCATCTGGCGCAAGTGCGCCTTCTAGAAATCCGTGAGTCCTCGGTAGGCCCCTATTACTAAATCCCAAGAAATTATGGCCCTCATTGTTCCCTACAAATAAAAATAAGAAATTCATCACTTAATAGATATAGAAAATCAATAAAAATTGAAAGGCGTCCATAAGCTTTGACGCCATTTAAACCCATTTTCTAATATATTAAAAAATGAAATTTGCTTTGAATGGCGTCAGACCTAGGCGACGCCCTTTGAAAGGCGTCACTTGGTCTGGACGCCATTCAATCCCGATGTCGGGCTTCTTCAAAGAGCCCCTTTCTACACCCGATTCATCCCCTAATGCATCCATTAGAAGACTCAGCAAGTGCATAGCCTCTTCTTCTTCTTCTCCTCCCTCGATCGCCGCCGGTGGAGGGATCTCCTCTTCTAGGATAGCCGCTGCCGCGCCTCTAAGGCC
The DNA here is from genome assembly GCA_030544215.1 of Zantedeschia hybrid cultivar. NCBI lineage: Eukaryota > Viridiplantae > Streptophyta > Magnoliopsida > Alismatales > Araceae > Zantedeschia > Zantedeschia hybrid cultivar. Next base: position 54,115,909 of record JARZZO010000009.1, read on the forward strand.
ATAGCCTCCTCAGGAAGAGCCGCCTCGTGCTCCTCCCTCCTCACTACGCACACGGCACGGCGGCGTTTCCCTCGTGATTCTTCTCCTTGGTCTATGGGCTTCCAAGGGGAGAAGAACAAAAGAGAAAGAGAGAGTTTGAGAAAGCTCCGGAGAAGAGAGACCGGCGATGAAAAGGAAGGTCGGTGGAGCTTGATCGCCGGAGAAGAGAGAAAGATGGCCGGAGAAGGGAGGAAGATCGCCGGAGCTCGGGAAGGGAGAGAAAACATTTGGAAGAATGAGGAAGAAAGGGGGGCTTGCGCGGGTTCTGTTAGAGAAGGGTAAAACGCGTCTGGGTACAGCGACGCCATTCAGGGCGCATAAACTGAGGCGGCAAGGCAGGTGTTTGAAATTGATCAAAAGGCGTCTTCACAGAGCGACGCGTTTCAATCTAAACCACCAATTCTGGTCAGAGCAATACAAGGCATGATGATTAAACGCGTTTGAACTTCACGACGCGTTTCAGTGGATTAATCACAGAATTAATGGCAGGATTCTGGAGAAGAGTAAGAGAGAGAATTGAAACGCGTTTACATGTGTGGACGCTTTTTAAGGATTATTCAGGATTTTAAGGATTAATCTCTCATTTTTGGAAAAGGATTTTTGGATGAAAGGCGTCTCCACATCTGGACGCATTTTAAAAATAATTCGGGGGGTTTCAGAATTAATCTCATTTTTGGAAAATGATTTTTAACTGAATGACGTCTACATATCTGGACGTGTTTTAAGGATAATTTGGGAGTTTTAAGGATTAATCTCTGATTTTTAGAAAATGAATTATGGTTAAAAGGCGTCTTTCTGAGTGGACGCGTTTTGCATTAAGTAAACCCGAATTGTCATATTTTAAGGAAAAATCAAGTTTTTATTCAAGGAAAAATCTTGGACAAGTCACAGAAGATTAATGATGAATTTCAAGACATAAATGAACAATTCATTATTGAAATAAATTCTTTATTACATCAATCATAAAGAGAGAGCATTCAAGGAAGGAATTCCCAAAGTCCCATTATATATGGATAAGATAATCCTCTATCTCTATTCTCAGAAGATTTTACATGATGATTGAAGCTGATATTCCACAGTGTAACTATAAGTTCAGTGGCTTCATAATCTTCATCGAATTCCAAGGCACACTTCTTGATTGGAGAAGTGTTCGAAAACTCAGGGAATTCATAGCGAGGCAGGCTGAGTTGAATATGACATCGATGAGGATTGTATAGCACGAACTCAGTTGCCCCGATCAGTTTAAGCTCTGCTCCCGCTGCATGGCGCACTCGAATGGGTTTTCCTACGAGAGCAAGAGGTGAAGAGTTGAACCCATTTATTGACATTGTTCTCAGATAATCTCTCCAGTTAGCTCGAGTCTTAAGTTTTGGCACTCGATTGATCATCTTCTCATTGAATTTCACTATGTTGGAAATATGGAAGATAGGACTATTCTAATAGATTTGAGATGGTCTTGTAGAATTCCTAGTGTGATATTCAAACTTGAAGTGCAACTCGACCCACAGAGCGAAGAGTAGCATATAGCCATAGGGAGGCTGACCTGTAGATGCTGCAGAGAGTCCACTGTTGAGATAGGCTAGAATTGTTGTGCCGATCTGTCTTCCCTCAAAGATCTCGCAGATTGCACTGACTTGATCATCTTCAAGTATGTTGTCTTGAGCAGGAAAGAACAAAGCTCCAGCTAGGCATGTGGTAAAAGCTTTCATCACGTTCTCAGTTTCATCCTCTCTAAGATCTTCAATCTTGTACAAAGTCCACTCTGCTAGTGATCGTTTGATATCATGTGTCGTTAAACCTGCACGAACATCAACTTTAATTTCCAATTCTCACACATCCTTATTTGAAAGTAGTAAGTGGTGAGATCAGGTCGGATCCACAGGGAGGTAAAATTTTAACTTTGAAAATCTTGAATTTTTATTGAAAATTAAAAGATATGAAGTATTTGATTTCAAATAAAACTAGGAAATTTAGAATTAGGTGGCTAACAAAATATGTGAAATAAATTAGTTAAAAAAAAAGGCCTAAATATCATTCATTAATTAAATGCCTAATCTAAGGAAAATCTAAGCTAAAACACCAATAATTCGTAATCGAAAATTCAAGATAATCATTGTTAAACACCTAAAAGTACGATATGGAATTACAAACTTTTGAGTTTAAATATCTCTAAGAAATAAATAAACTTAAACACTCATTGTCTAATAACTATAAAAAAATTAATATTGTAGCTACAGGGCCTCGGTGGGCGATAGAGCTTCCTGTGAACGCGCTGGGCGCACCAGGAGCGCACGGGTGTGCAGCGGGGTACGTGGCAACAGGTGGAGGCGTGCGGTGCACTGCACCGAAGCGTGGCAGGCGAAGCAGGACGCTGCAGGCGAGGCGTGGCAGGGCTGTGCGGCATGGCAGGCGAGGCGGCGGCGCGGGGCGAGAAGCTGGCACGGGCGACGATGCTGGCTTGTGCGAACAAGCCTAAGGCGCCGCGTGGCGTTGGTGGGACCTGGGGCGCTCCTACGCGACGGTACGTACCCCCCAGCCTCGGGCTTGCCTCCTCGTACCACGTCAGAATAGAGAAAGAGAAAGGTAGAAGAGGAAAGAGAAAAGAGAAAGGAGGAGAGAGAGGCTGTAGGAGAGAGAGAGGCTGAGAAGGAGAAAAAGTAAGGGAGAGAAAGAGAAACGCAGAGGGAGAGAGAAAAAGTAAAAGGGAGAGAGGGAGAGTATGCGAGAGAGACAGAGAGAGGAAATGGTAGGAGAGAGAGACTTCGGGGAAAACAGAGAGAGAAAGAGACTCTGAGAGAGGGAAAGAATGCAGGAGAGAAGGAGACAGAGAGAGAAAAAATAAGGGAGAGAGAGACTGCTGTGAAAAAAACTCCCCTTGAGGGGAAGAGGGGGATCCTTTTAAAGAAAAGAGAAGGAAGAGTTTTAAAATAAAGAAAGTGGAAGAAAGGAAGGCGGCTGGCCCCATAAATTAGGGTTTCTTGGGTATAGGGTTAGGGTAACCCTAATATGAGGAGCAAATGACCAGTTTGCCCCTACGTTTTTTTATTTTTCCAAAAAGGTGGGCTATTTTGCTGAGATTTGAACCCCAGACCTCCCAGAAGCCCACAGAGATTTAACCATTACACCACAGCTTCTTTCATGCCCTGTTCACATAAGATAAATTTAAGTTAGCATATTTTCATAAAAGTCATCACATTTATTTATTTATTTCATCTCAGTTTTGTCGAAAAACCGCAAACGCGCTATACTCCATTAATCACATGAAATGACGATGTTTTTAAGTCGGAATTTGACGAAAGTGGTATCGTTGGACATGGTACGAAATTATCTATCATTTCATGCTGTTTTACAGATAAAAACTTGAGTATGACGCGTATGATTGCCCTTAAATGATCAATTTAACAATTTATCACACCCCCCAACTTACTCTTTGCTAGTCCCTTAGCAATGCAAATAAGGAAAAGTTAGGATAAAGAATGAATTATCATGCTTCATTTGTAGTTATCTATCACAAACAGTTTAAGTAGTAGCCGATTGGTTAAGCTAAAGTTTGCATATCCCACAATATTTTGATTCACGACAGGTGATTGTGTATGAAAATTGGCACGCTTAGAACTCGTTTCCGACCTTTTCGGTATATTCTTGCCTTTACTACCCTTTAGATAAGACTACCTGGAGAAGAGAAGAGAATAAAAGATTTCCCGATCAGTCAGCGAGGACCGTTTTTCAGTTCCCGCCCCGACTCAGCACTTTTCACGACTTGGTCATATTTCTAGTATGATGGACTTTTTAGCGTGGCTTTTTCATTTAATTGTACTTTTGCTTTTGAGAGTGTGTACTTTTTGCCATTCTCCCTGAATTGTTTGAGGGGAGGTGCGTACTTTTTGCCACCTACCTTCCTTTAGCTCTTTTAACACCTTCTATTGCCTTTAGTGTTGACAGCTGTCTATTTTAAATGACCGCCTCTTTTAGAGTGCTGAGTGGGACAGTCCCCTATTACAAATCCTAACACATTCCTTTCGTTCAACCCAAAAGAAAAATTAGAATAAGTAATCTTATCCTTAAGGTTAGTTCTAGCAATTCTATACTTTTAAGATCTTTCATTTATTCTAAGTTGCCGTGTGTGTGTGAAAATTATCCTGCCGTAGATTTTTATGAAGTGGGATATTTAAACTTTGAAGGCTTTTTAACCAATGTGACTAACAAAAACTGATTCGTTTAAGATTTTCTTAATGAAACATGATTTTCATGCAATTTTCATAGGATGTGAAAAGAACTTTTTGAAAGAAATTTTAAAATTTTGACCATTTTTCAGTGAAAGATATCAGTTTTCTTCAAAAGATTTTCAAATAAATGCATATCAAATTTATTGTCCCACCCCCCAACTTGATTGACATTGTCCTCAATTGCATAAAAGATATGAAAAACATGTCAGCCAGAAGAGAATTGTAAAGGAGAGAAACAACATGTGATGAAGAAGATGCGACATACCAAAGGTGACAGCTGCTCAGGGACCTAAAAATGAAAAGAAATACAAAAACTGAAGTAAAAGATTGGGTTGCCTCCCAACAAGCGCTAAGTTTATCGTCTTCAGTGAGACGGAAGTTCAGTTAATGTGGATCACTTAGTTCTATAAATTCAGGTGGCTCATTTTGAAGATTTTCGATAAATGGTTTCAACCGTTGACCATTAATGGTGAAAGTGTTCCCACTCTTGGGATTTAGAATTTTAACAGCTCCATGATCGAAGGCTTTAACGACCACGAATGGTCCATCCCATATGGATTTCAGTTTTCCTGGAAATAGGCGGAGCCTAGAGTTAAATAGCCAAACTTTCTGATTTGGAAGAAAGGATTTTCTCACAATATGTTTATCATGGACAGCTTTAGCTTTGGCTTTATAAATCTTTGAATTTTCATAGGCCTCATTGCACAACTCTTCTAGCTCACTCAGTTGTAAGGTTCGGTGGGAACCAGCTTGGGCTAGGTCCAGATTGACTTGTTTAATGGCCCAGTAAGCCCTATGTTCCAATTCCACCGGAAGGTGGCACGCTTTTCTAAAAACTAGGTGATAAGGAGACATGCCAATAGGAGTTTTGTAAGCGGTCCGATAGGCCCATAAGGCATCATCCAATCTTTCAGACCAATATTTTCTATCGGGCCTAACGGACTTTTGCAGAATATTCTTAATCTCTCTATTGGAAACTTCCACTTGGCCACTGGTTTGGGGATGATAAGGGGTAGCCATTTTGTGATTAATTCTATATTTCTTAAGCAAAACTCGAAACTGGTAATTCGTGAAATGCGTTCCCCCATCACTTATGATAGCTTTAGGCCACCCGAACCGAGAAAAGATATTCTTCTGAACGAATTTAATGACCACTTTATGATCATTGGTTCGGGTGGCTACTGCTTCAATCCACTTAGAGACATAATCCACCGCTACCAGAATATATGTATGTCCAAAAGAGGGTGGAAAAGGTCCCATAAAGTCAATCCCCTAAACATCAAAGACTTCAACCACTAAGATTGGGTTGAGTGGCATCATATCCCTTTTCGACATATTTCCTACAACCTGGCATCGGAGGCAAGTTTTGCTGAACTCATGGGCATCTTTGAAAAGTATGGGCCAATAAAAACCACTTTGCAGGACCTTGGCTGCAGTTTTATTACCCGAGAAGTGGCCCCCACAAGCTAGATTATGGCAGAAGTTGAGAACACTCTGTTGTTCTTCTTCAGGAACACATCGCCTAATGATTTGATCAGGACAGAATTTGAATAGTTCAGGATCCTCCCAGAAATAATACTTCTCCTGGGAAAAGAATTTGTCCTTCTCACTTTTAGTCCATCCTTCCGGAAGCTGATTAGTCACCTTGTAATTGACAATATGAGCATACCAAGGTGCAACAGTGTGAGAAATGGCCAGCAGATGCTCATCAGGAAATGAATCAGTTATTGGTGCACTCTCGAAAATCAGAATTCGGGATAGGTGGTCAGCTACCACATTCTCAGAACCCTTCTTATCCCGAATTTTCAAATCGAATTCCTGAAGGAGTAAGATCCATCTAATAAGTCTAGGCTTTGCATCCTTCTTGGTCAAAAGGTATTTCAGAGCTGAGTGATCAGAATAAATTATGACTTTTGCCCCTAAAAGATATGATTTGAATTTTTCTAGGGCAAAAACCACAGCTAATAATTCCTTTTCTGTGGTGGTATAATTCATTTGAGCATCTGCGAGGGTGCGACTTGCATAATATATCACCAAGGGACACTTGTTGATTCTTTGTCCCAATACTGCACCGATAGCATAATCAGAGGCATCGTACATGATTTCGAAGGGCAAAGACCAATCTAGAGATTGAAGAATCGGAGCTTTGGTCAAAGATTCCTTCAAAGAATTGAATGCCTTGATGCAAGATTCATCTATTTGGAAAGGAACATCTTTAGCTAGGAGAAGAGTTAGAGGCCGGGCAATTTGAGAGAAATTGTGGATAAACCGGCGATAGAAACCGGCATGACCAAGGAATGAACAGATCTGTCAGACCGAGGTAGGAGGAGGAAGATTGGATATGAGATCGATCTTAGCTTTATCTACCTCTATCCCCCTTTCAGACACAATGTAGCCTAGAACAATGCCCTCTCGAACCATAAAATGGCTTTTTTCCCAGCTAAGTATCAGATTGGTGTCAATGCATCTGGCTAGCACCTGTTTAAGATTTTCCAAGCAATTTTCAAAAGAATCCGCGAAGATTGAGAAATTATCCATGAAAACTTCGAGGAATTCTCCCACCATATCGGAGAATATAGCCATCATGCACCGTTGAAATGTAGCTGGTGCGTTGCATAATCCAAATGGCATCCTCCTAAAAGCAAACGTGGCATAAGGGCACGCAAAGGTGGTCTTTTCTTGATCTTCCGGTAAATAGCCACTTGATTGAACCCGGAGTACCCATCTAAGAAGCAAAAGTACTTTTGGCCCGATAACTTTTCCAGAATCTGATCCATGAATGGGAGTGGAAAGTGATCCTTTTTAGTCATGAGATTCAGCTTTCGGTAATCAATGCACACTCTCCATCCCGTGGTGAGTCTAGTGGGTACCTCTTCCCCATGATCATTCTTGATAACCGTTAATCCAAATTTTGGGTACCACTTGGGTTGGGCTGACCCATTTACTGTCTGATATGGGGTAAATGATACCCGCATCCAGCCATTTCACAACTTCCTTCTTCACCAGTTCTTTCATATTGGGATTAAGCCGCCTTTGCATCTCCCGACTGGGCTTAGAATTCTCTTTTATGATGCATGCAAATGGACGGACTTATTCCTTTCAAATTTGCCACCGACCATCCAATGGCACCCTTGTGGTCTTTGAGGACCTCGGTTAATTGGGCCTCCTGTGGCGATGTGAGATTTGCCGCAATGATGACCGGGAGAGTTTGGTCTGGGCCTAAAAAGATATACTTGAGAGACTCAGGTAATGGTTTGAGTTCAAGCTCAGGAGGGTCCTCTAAGGATGGCAAAGCGGGCTCAGATTGTAAGGTTGGTAAAGGTTCAACCTTGGGCCAAGTTGTTAATGGGCCAGGAGAATCTTTTAAGGTGTTGGCTTCCTCCAAAAGGTCATGTGTGAACATCTCATTTTCTTCAACCAGATTATCCAAGATATCAATAGTATGGCATTCTTCTTCATGATCTGGATATTGAGATGCTTTGAAGACATTAATCTTAACCTTTTGATCTTAACCTTTTGACCCTCAAATGAAATGTCCATCATGCCAGTTTCACAATTTATATTAGCTTTGGCAGTGGCTAAGAATGGACGACCTAGGATGATCGGGGTGTGAATGAGTTCCTCAGGTAATGCCATATCTAGAATAAGAAAATCCACGGGAAAATAACAATCATGAACCTTCACAATAACATCCTCAATTAATCCCTGTGGAGTCTTCACAGACCTATCAGCCAACTGCAAGATGATGGATGTGGGCTTTAATTCCCCAATATCAAATTTCTCATAAATGGCTGTTGGCAAGAGGTTCACACTAGCACCTAAATCCAATAAAGCTCTATCAAATGTAACTCCACTTAAGTCACATGAGATCAAAGGTGCTCCAGGATCCTTCAACTTCTTGGGAAGGTGATTCATCACAATCGCACTCACATCTTCTAAAAGCCGAACCTTTTCGGGTGCCATTCTAGATTCTCTTCATGGAGTATATAATTCCTTGAGAAACTTAGCATAAGCTGGCACATGCTTGATGGCATCGAGGAGTGGAATATTAATCTGGACTTGTTTGAATAAATCCAACAACTCCTCATTCTGGGCCAGTTTCTTCCTGGCATTGGGCTTAGCTAACAAAGCATTTGGAAATAGCACCCTAGGTTGATAAGAACTTGGGCCTTCATCTATCTTCCCTTTTCCTTTTGGATCCTTCTCCAACTTCTCCATGTTGGGTTCAGCCTCACTCTCACTTTCGATTTCACGAGGCCCATCAGTGGAACCTTCGGCTAACTCTTCATCTGTATGTGGATTTTCTAAACTTCTCCCACTCCTAAGGGCTGAAATGGCTTTAGCATTCTCAAATTGCGGCCCTTTAGGTTGTGGTAATGGGCCAGGCTGAGGTAAAAGGCTCGATTGCTGTGGAAAACCCGGAGGTTGATTCCTTGGATTGGCAATGGGTTGACTAGGAAGTTGACCCACTTCTCTTCTTATCGTAGCTTCAGCTAGTTGGCCCATTTGACTTTCCAACTTAGAATGGATTGTTGCTGGGTCAAAATCAGTTGTTGGAGTTGAGTGAATTTGTCATCAAAGTTGGGCTGAGGAGGTTGTTGGTAAGTGGGTGGAGGATGGTATTGGGTTGGTTGTCCAGATTGGAATGAGTGGTAGTGGGCCGGTTGACCTGATTGGAATAATTGGTAGTGGGCCGGTTGAGAGAATTGGGCCTAAGATCCCCTAGCCTGAACATTTCCGTAAAAATTAGATTGATGTTGAAATGAATTTGGTGGCTTTTGGGCCTGATGCATGGGAGGATTGGATATTGGTAATGGGGCCTGCTGATTCTTCCAAGAGAAATTAAGGTGGTTTCTCCAGCCAGGATTGTAAGTATTTGAGAATGGATCATTATTGGGCCTGGAGAATCCCTGGGCAGCTTGAACTTGTTCTTGAATGAATGGTGGAAGTTGGGCTGCAGTTGGGCATTCATTCACTTGATGGGTTGGACTTGCGCATAAGGCACAAATTGTTAGTATTAGATGGTCTCAAAGCCAATCCGATACTGTGTACATATTCAGATTATTAATAAATGGCAATAATTCATTGTGTGTAATTAATTCGATCTGTGTTTATCGTATCACGATGAAGTCCATAAACATGTGCAATAGTCTTCGGATTATGATGAGATCATAATTACGGGACCGAAGACTTATAAACACATGTTCTTAATTGTTCCTAATCATAGGATGTTTGAGATAGGACATCGAACATCCGGATAGACTAGTATAGGTTACTTCAGCTCATATGATGAGGGTGACTGATCCCATAAGTCACTTGTGTGAAGTTATGTTGAACCTATAGGTGCTCATTGGTGAATGAGTTCACTGAACTGATCCGACCATGAATCGCTGGATGGTAATCTCCTCACTGTTAACCAGCTTGATTCATTTGTCACGGTTGTGTGGATGATCTTTGGACTTGAGAATCCAAAGATATCTTGTTGGTAGGTTTCTGAACTTTGACATTGACGAACGAATCCCTAACCATGGGTTATCAATAAGTCAAGCGATCGGGTTCAGGGAAATGCCCTCGAAGGTAATTGTGTGTTCAATACGGGATCATCCGCTTTCGGTTGTTTGAGAGAGAATGTTCCGGGAATGATGCGCTTAAAGTCCTTGGCCAGGGCTGACTCTGTAATTAATAAGGAGTTATCGGATTCAGATTAGCGGCATCTGATTCAAGTGAATCGACCAAATAGGGTTTAACAGTAAACCATGCCCTAGGTCGATTCGGGAACATTGCACGGATGAAGGATTATATCCGCGCGCTAACCGATGATAGAAAGGTTCCAATAGAGGGTTGCGATAACCCCAGTGCCATCCAGGATCACGCGATGTTGCTTGGCATCCAACGTGATCGGTAGTCCGTCCGAATTTATTGTAGGACATTAAATTCGGCTGATTAATTGAATATAAGGATATTAATTATTTCAGTGGGCCAGTAAAGGGTTACTGGACTTAATGGGCTATTAACTGGACTGGTATTTGGGCCTACAGGGTCACATGCAAATGGTTTTCAAGTCGATGGATAATCCGACAGGATTTCTGATAAGTCTGGGTTTTTATGAAAACCCGCAAACTGACTTCTTATAAAAGAACGGATTCTACGTCCGGGGCCAGCAACCCTGACCTAGCAGTCATTCGTTCTTCCCCACTTTCTTTCTCCTCTGGGCGTGCGGTTTCCAACTGCTCCACCTTCCGTTCGACGGGAATTCCGAATCCGCATGTCGCGGCGGATTTCGCGCAGTCAGACGGGATCTTCGTACGCCGCAGTGAGCGAGGAAGCGAGGATGATCCATCGCGAGGAGAACCGCGTGGATACCGCTAGAGGTCAGGCATCTAGGCGACTTGCGGCATCACTCCGACGGAACCGGAAAACGGACGCGGATTCAAATCCGCGCAAGGTAAATCAATCTACATCGGTTTTAGTTTTAACGACCGAAACGGGACAGATCCGATCCCGAACTTCTTTATTCCGCTGTGTTTTAGGATCGGATCCCGACACAGCGATCCCAACAGTGGTATCAGAGCCAGGTTCCACTGTGTTTTCGCCGTTTCGGTCTCTAAAAATTGTGGTTTTAGAATTTAAATCCATGCTAGTAATTATTTTCTTGAAAGATTTGGGTTCATGAGATGTTCACAGCGATGAGATCGCGATTTAAATCTGAAGAAAATATTTTTTTGGGGGTTATTTCGTCGTGTTCTTCGTTGGACGAAGAACGGGGTATTTTTTGATAGAAACGGGTCCATGAGATGGATCTTTTGGGGGTTTGATCATTGTGAACGATGCCGGCAACATGAGGCTCCAGGTTTCGCTGGCCTTGGCCTTCCTTCTTCTTCCTCTTGCGTTTTTCTTTTGAAACCGCTGTGAAAAGAGGGGTTATAGTGAGGATTTTTGAAATCGGAAGGAAGGCCACCGGAGCCCTTCATGGGCCTGCCCCGGCCGCCGGACGGCGCCAGCAACATAGCCGGAACCGGCGGACGGTCGCCGGTGGCCGGACGGCGCCGGTGCCGGCGCCGGAAGGGAGCCCCGTCGGGGCTGCCACCGACTGGTTCCCTGCAATGCAGGGAACCGTTGGGTGGCCCCTTATCGGGTGGCTAGGGTTTGCCCTAGCCGCCGACAGGGTCCAGGACATTAAAATTTTAATTTTTTTGGATCCTAATAATGAAATATGAGTTTTTCATTATCATATTAACAAATGTTGTTAATACTAAGTATTAATCTAAGTTGTTAGATTGATTGTTATATATAATTGTTAAATAACCCCGTAATTATTTGAATTGTTCAAATTGAGCATGGAATATTTCTAAAACCATTATTTTTAGATTTTATGCACATTTGATGTGTTATTGATTTGCTTGTTTAAATTGGATTTAAATTAGCATGCATGAAATAAATACTGAAGTTTTCGAAAATCCTAAATCCAAATTTTGTTTGGTCCCTAGTTTTATGAAACCAAAATTAATATTATTTTCGAAAATTTTATTTAGCCATTTGATGCGCTATTCATGTGTGGTTTGTTTAATAAAACACATGGTGGTCATGGACGGGCATAATTGTGGATGTGGAATGTGATTGTGTGGTTTATTGTTCATTAATAAATATAGGTCTGCGAACCTCTCCCTCTCATATTCCATTGTACTCCTACCTTCCTCCTCGATGTAATCGCCATAAGGCTTCCTCTTCTAAATTATCATGTAGTTGGGAATTACGATGTAATTTGATCGAGGCGGTTGCGCGCAGAGCGAGGATGATCCACAACTGCTGACCAGATGAAAATGAAGGAGTTCATTGAATCCATGGGTTTGCAGACTCATGATATAAGTTGTTATATTGTGTATGTGTGTGCGTTTGACTGTCTGGCTCAAGTCAAACCGCAGTGCCGTCCATGACCATACTAATGACATGTATGTGATGCGTGTGCTTTATATTTGCTAGGTTATTAGTATTTATAATATATTCGATATATTTAATACTATCTCCTAGGATGAGACCGAATTAAATAAGTAAAACCTTCGTATAAACTCTAAGCCGTAGCGCGAGTCATTGAGAATGCACCGCGTGGCTCTCCATCAATATGATCAATGGAACTTAATTCAGTAATGGCAGATACTATGTGTTCACCCGAGGTCTGCCATTGTCTGTTGAGAGGACTGTTGATCATGGCATTAGATGCCTTTGGATAAGAGTAGAGGAACGATATAGTCATCCACGTGTTTACCCGGGAACTATATTTCTACTTTACTCTGTCGCGTATTGATGGTAAAGCTTAGACCGGGGATAATGGTCTACTGTGTTTACCCGGGACCATTAAACTTGGGAGCCGAAGTACGATCGGATATTGCAAGGAGTTGCAATTATCATGAGATAATTGCTCTGAGATAGCAGTATGATACTATGTGTTTACCCGAGGTCATACTGTGATGCTTGGAGATTCTGATCCCCACTAGGAGACAGTCGGCGTCTCCCATTCTGTATATCTGAAGGTTATACAGTCCGTCGAAAATTAGTGGGAGTAAAACTAGATAATAAAAGACCATATCTTATTTTAGATAATCTGAATATTTGATAATTATCAATTAATTATCTCCTGTAGGCGAGAATGTCGCACCATAACCCATTGCAAGGCATACTTGATGCCAACCGTTTGACAGGCACCAATTATTCAGACTGGCTCAGAAACCTGAAGATAGTCCTCAGGTCTGAGCAGATTGCCTACGTCTTGGATATTGAACCTCCTGCTGAACCAGCATTGGATGCTCCAGAGGAGGAAATGATAGCGTATGAAAAATAGAAGGAGGATTCCACCATGGCCCAATGCTATATGTTAGCCTCTATGAGCAATGAGTTGCAGAAGCAACATGAAGAAATGGATGCTAGATCCATCATGCTCCATTTGAAGGAGCTCTTTGGTGAGCAAAGCAGAATCGAACGATATGAGATATCGAAGAATCTGTTCAAGGCTCAGATGGCAGAGGGAACTTCAGTACAGAATCACGTGCTGAAGATGATTGAGTGGGTAGAGAGGCTGGATGCTCTTGGGATTACACTTCCCAAGGAGATGCACACAGACCTTGTGTTGTCTTCACTTCTACCTTCATATGCTCAGTTCATCGTCAATTTCAACATGAACAAGATCCAGGCCACCTTAGCTGAACTGCTGAACATGTTAAAGACTGCTAAGGGGAACCTTGTAAGGGATAAACCCCAAGTCCTAATGGTTGGTAAGACCAACAGAAAAAGACTTGCAGTCCAAGCTTTTCGAAAGAATAAGAACAAGGTTCAGAGAAAGGCAAAGGTTGTCAAGAAAGACAAGGGTAAAAGTGCGGAGAAAGGTGGTTCCTTCTACTGTCACCAGAAAGGGCATTGGAAGAGGAATTGCAAGGAATACCTTAAGGACAAGGCTCAAGGAACTGTGAAGCAGCAGGATGCTTTAAGTATCTATATGATAGATGTAAACTTGTCAATAAGAGATTGTACATCATGGGTATTAGATACTGGATGTGTATCTCATATCTGCAATTCTGTGCAGGCACTGACAAGAAGGCGTAAGCTGAGGACCGGCGAAGTGGAGCTGAGGCTAGGTAACGGCACAAGAGTTGCGGCGATCGCTGTGGGGACAGTAAAGCTCAAGCTACCATCCGGAGACACATTTTTATTGGATGAATGTTATTATGTACTTAGCATAAAAAGGAACATCATTTCTATTTTATGTTTAAATAGAATTTGATACAATTTAAATTTTGGGAACAATAGTTGTTCAATTTATTTCAGAAATAAATTAATAGCTTCTGCTATTTTGTCCAATGGATTTGTAGGTGCTTAGAATGACCGTGTGATTAACATGAAATATCTATGTTGTTTAGTGTAAACTAACCTATTAAAAACAGCAACTAAAGTGCAGTGATCGCCAGAAACTTTTAACTTAAAAGTTTCAAAAGAGAATATGATCGCCTACCTTTCAAAATGCGGAAGATTGAGTCCTTGGTTCCCCTTCCTCAGCCGGCTGAAGAAAGAGAGCCCTTTCTTTGCTTCTTTTGTTCTTGCTGTTGAGTTTGAGGTTGAGGATCGTCCAGAAGTTGTGCTTGATTTCCCCTTTTTGATCTCTTGTTGTTGTTGTTGAGTGCAGAAGAGACAGAGAAAAAAAAACAAAAAAATGAAGAACTAATGATGAGAATTTAAATAGAAGTAGTATCTGAACTAATCATGGTTTTAAGCATATTTAAAACAGCAAACTCACTTTTTTAATGGCTTCGAAACCCCTTAAATCAAGTAGGTTTTTGAAAGATTATGATGTGGTGTGTGTTTGCATGAAGTGAATATGAAAAATGAACTAATGAAGATGAATGCAGTAATGAAAAACTTATGCCCAATCGGTTGTAGCCTTGAAAGGATGAAGATCTTGAAAGGAACGCCGTCTTCTGGAAATGGCAGCGCTCCGGCGTTACGACGTTGTTGCTTCGATCTTCAAATCGCTATAATGCTATGGCTCAACTCAACTTAATTCTGTTCTCTCTTTTTTTTTAACATGCAGGGTATTTATAGGCATTTCTTGCGTTCGAGATTAACATTGAAAAATCCCGAATTTATCCATCTTAACCGACAGATAATTACTGATTAATTCATCTTTATCTGTAATTATCTAAAACGCGTCCACCTTGGCTGACGCCTTTCATATTAATTAAGATAAGGATAAATATCCGGGAAAACTTATCTTTATCTTTATTAGGTAAAAAGCGTCCACTTGTGTAGACGTCTTTTAGACTAATTAAGATAAGGATAAACATCCGGAAGAGAAGTAGAAACCACTTAGGAAACTTAAACCGCGTCGACATTTCCAGACGCCTTTTAGTTAATAAATAAATTAATTAAAATTCAAATTTAATCGTTAAAAATAAGAATAAAGTCTAAATGGCGTCCACGTTAGTCGACGTCTTTTAGAATTCTTCATATTTTAACTCAAATTTGAGCTAAAATCAATTCAATTGATTAACTTAAACACATCTGTTAAACCCGACACTTAAAAAGATTAATAAAAATTAATTAATTATTAATTATCAGACCATTCTGAGGCATTATTGTATGATATGAAATTTACTCGAAATGACGTCAAAATTAGCGTGTCTACAGGATTGTATCTATTGAATGTGTCTCATGATAATTTACATATCGGTTCTTCGATTAAAAGAAGTAAGTATGAAATGAACAAAGCCTACTTGTGGCATTGTAGGCTTGGACACATTGGTGAAAACAGACTCCAAAGGCTGCATAAAGATGGATATTTGGATCCATTTGATTATGAATCATATGCAACCTGTGAGTCATGTTTAATGGGTAAAATGGCTAAGTCTCCATTTAGTGGAACTGGAGAATGAGGCAAAGGCATATTAGAACTCATACATTCAGATGTATGTGGTCCTATGTCAACTCAAGCCATTGGTGGTTTCTCATACTTCATTACATTCACTGATGATTACTCAAGATTTGGATATGTGTACTTATTGAAGTATAAATCTGAAGCCTTTGAGAAATTCAGAGAGTTTAAGAATGAAGTAGAAAAACAAACAGGAAAGAGTATAAAAACCATCCGATCTGATCGGGGTGGTGAATACTTGAGTACTGAGTTCATTAAATACTTAAAGGATAATGGTATCCTTTCTCAGTTTACACCTCCTTATACACCTCAAATGAATGGTGTATCAGAAAGGAGAAATCGCACATTAATGGAAATGGTGCGATCCATGATGAGCATGTCCAACTTACCAGTGTCCTTATGGGGATATGCACTTAGCTCGGCTCTGTATATCCTGAACAAGGTACCCAGCAAATCTGTTGAGACCACTCCATATGAGATATGGAATGGAAGGAAACCAGACCTTAAACATGTTAAAGTTTGGGGATGTCCTGCGATTGTTAAAAGACATGACGCAGATAAGCTGGAATCCAGAACTAACAAATGCAGATTTGTGGGATATCCAAAGGAAACTTATGGATATTACTTCTATCATCCTGGCGAACAAAAGGTGTTTGTGGCCAGGAGAGCTGTCTTTCTGGAAGAAGATTATATTCTCCAGAAGGACAGTGGGAGTAAAGTAACACTGGAAGAAGTTCCAGACCCACAAACTGGCAATGGTTCATCAGATGAACCGTCAGTTTCTGGACCTGTTCAAATTGATACACAGGAACCTCGTAGGTCTGAAAGAGTACCTAAACTACCAGAAAGATATGTGGGACATATTAATTTGGATGGTTCAAGGATACTCTATAATGAGGATGATGATCCTAAGACTTACCAGGAGGCCATTGAAAGTCCAGAGGCCGGGAAATGGCGGGAAGCCATGAATTCTGAAATACAGTCCATGTACATCAACCAAGTTTGGAACTTGGTGGATTTATCCGATGGTATAGTACCTATCGGCTGCAAATGGATCTTTAAAAGAAAGATCGGTGCAGATGGACATATTTAGACTTATAAAGCAAGATTAGTGGAAAAAGACTATCGTCAAAGATAAGGTGTTGACTATGACGAAACCTTTTCACCCGTTGCTATGATTAAGTCCATCATAATTCTTCTTGCCATTACTGCCTACCATGATTATGAAATCTGACAGATAGATGTGAAGACTGCCTTCCTCAATGGAAACCTTGAGGAGGAGGTGTATATGATACAACCAGAAAGATTTACATCCAAAGAATCTCCAAACATGGTATGCAAGTTGCAGAGGTCCATTTATAGACTGAAGCAAGCTTTCCGGAGCTGGAACATAAGATTTGATAAGGCAATCAAATCTTATGGCTTCATTAGGAATGAAGATGAGCCCTGTGTATACAAGAAAAACAGTGGGAGCGCAATCACATTTCTGGTTCTTTACGTTGACGACATCCTACTCATTAGGAATGATGTAGGAATGATGTCATCAGTAAAGACATGGCTGTCAAAGAACTTCTCCATGAAGGATTTGGGAGAAGCATCTTACGTATTGGGAATACGGATCTATAGAGATAGATCAAAGAAGATGCTAGCTTTAACCCAATCCATGTACATAGAAACCATTGTCAAAAGGTTTGGCATAGAAAATTCCAAGAGAGGTCTCATACCGATGAGACATGGAATTTCACTCTCTAAAGGTCAGTCTCCCAAGACACCTGAAGAGAGGGCAGTGATGGATAAAGTCTCCTATGTTTCTGCCATAGGGTCCATCATGTATGCCATGCTATGTACCAAACATGATGTAGCATATGCTCTAAGTGTTACGAGCAGACATCAGGCAGATCCAGGTGATGAACACTGGAAGGCTGTGAAATGCATCCTTAAGTACTTGAGAAGGACTAAGGATCTATTTCTAGTCTATGGAGGAGGAGACTTAAAGCTACAAGGATACACTGACTCGAGTTTTCAGTCTGATCCTGACGACAGCAAGTCAACATCAGGTTTTATTTTCACACTCAACGGGGGAGCAGTGAGCTGGAAAAGTTCCAAGCAGGAAACCACTGCTGATTTGACAACGAAAGCCGAGTATATTGCTGCTGCTGAAGCCGCCAAGGAAGCTGTATGGATGAAGAAATTCGTCGGCGATCTTGGTGTGGTGGAAGCATATCTGGTCCCGTCCCACTGCTGTGTGACAACAATGGGGCGATTGCTCAAGCGAAAGAGCCGAGGTCTCATCAGAAGTCGAAGCACATTCTACGGTGCTTTCATCTGATCAGAGAGATTATAGGTCGAGGAGATGTCGTGGTGGAAAGAGTTCCCTCAGCCGACAACATAGCAGATCCACTTACAAAGCCTTTGTCTCAAAATGTTTTTGAGCGTCACTTAGAGAATATGGGTATTCTGTATAAAAGTGATTGGCTTTAGTCCAAGTGGGAGATTGTTAGTATTAGATGGTCTCAAAGGCAATCCGATACTGTGTACATATTCAGATTATTAATAAATGGTAATAATTCATTGTGTGTAATTAATTCGATCTGTGTTTATCGTATCACGATGAAGTCCATGAACATGTGCAATAGTCTTCGGATTATGATGAGATCATAATTACGGGACCGAAGACTTATAAACACATGTTCTTAATTGTTCCTAGTCATAGGATGTTTGAGATAGGACATCGAACATCCGGATAGACTAGTATAGGTTACTTCAGCTCATATGATGAGGGTGACTGATCCCATAAGTCACTTGTGTGGAGACACTATGTTGAACCTATAGGTACTCATTGGTGAATGAGTTCACTGAACTGATCCGACCATGAATCGCTGGATGGTAATCACCTCACTGTTAACTAGCTTGATTCATTTGTCACGGTTGCGTGAATGATCCTTGGACCTTAGACTCCAAAGATATCTTGTTGGTAGGTTTCTAAGCTTTAACCTTGACGAACGAATCCCTAACCATAGGTTATCAATAAGTCAAGCGATTGGATTCAGGGAAATGCCTTCGAAGGTAATTGTGTGTTCAATACGGGATCATCCGCTCTCGGTTGTTTGAGAGAGATTGTTCTGGGAATGATGCGCTTAAAGTCCCTAGCGAGGGCGGACTCTGTAATCGATAAGGAGTTATCGGATTCAGATTAGCGGCATCTGATTCAAGTGAATCGACCAAATAGGGTTTAACAGTAAACCATGCCCTAGGTCGATTCGGGAACATTGCACGGATGAAGGATTATATCCGCGCGCTAACCGATGATAGAAAGGTTCCAATAGAGGGTTGCGATAACCCCAGTGCCATCTAGGATCACGCGATGTTGCTTGGCATCCAACGTGATCGGTAGTCCGTCCGAATTTATTGTAGGACATTAAATTCGGCTGATTAATTGAATATAAGGATATTAATTATTTCAGTGGGCCAGTAAAGGGTTACTGGACTTAATGGGCTATTAACTGGACTGGTATTTGGGCCTACAGGGTCACATGCAAATGGTTTTCAAGTCGATGGATAATCCGACAGGATTTCTGATAAGTCTGGGTTTTTATGAAAACCCGCAAACTGACTTCTTATAAAAGAACGGATTCTACGTCCGGGGCCAGCAACCCTGACCTAGCTGTCATTCGTTCTTCCCCACTTTCTTTCTCCTCTGGGCGTGCGGTTCCCAACTGCTCCACCTTCCGTTCGACGGGAATTCTGAATCCGCATGTCGCGGTGGATTACGCACAGTCAAACGGGATCTTCGAACGCCGCAGCGAGCGAGGAAGCGAGGACGATCCATTACGAGGAGAACCGCGTGGATACCGCTAGAGGTCGGGATCTGCGCGACTTGTGGCATCGCTCCGACGGAACCGGAAAACGGACGCGGATTTGAATCCGCGCAAGGTAAATCGATCTACATCGGTTTTAGTTTTAACGACCGAAACAAGACAGATCTGATCCCGAACTTCTTTATTCCGCTGCGTTTTAGGATCGGATCCCGACACAGCGATCCCAACACAAATGTCATGATTGGCAGAAGATGGGCCTTCATATGGACTAGATTGTGTTGGGTAAGTAGGCTCTTGCTTGTTTAAGGCCAAGAGTTGGTCTAATTTCTCGGCCAAGATGTCTACCTTATCCAATTTCTGATTAATCAGATTTATGTCCATTCTGGATTCGGGCTCTCCACGGGCCTTAAGTTCATACATTCCAGTCCGTTTAGATGGCCCAACAGACCTCTTATAAGATGATAATGAGGCATGATTGATGGAATTTTCACTTAACATCTTAAAAAGATCATAAGCCTCATCTTCATTTTTCATCATAAATGCTCCTCCACATGAGGCATCCACCATCTGTCTGAACTGTTCAGACAATCCTTCATAGAATGATTGGACAATTTGCCATTTTGAAAGTCCATGATGAGGGCATTTCCTAAGCAATTCTTTCAGTCTTTCCCAAGATTCATGGATCAATTCCTCGGGAGTTTGGGTAAAACTCGTGATGGCCCTTCTCATAGTATTGGTCCGCCCTATGGGATAGAACTTCTTGAGAAATTCTTTCTGCATTTCTTCCCATGTCCTAATGGGCCTTCCTATAGTCCCCAACCAATATTTAGCCTTATCCTTTAATGAAAAGGGAAATAAGGTCAACTTAAGGCCATCATCGGTGAAATTCTAGATCTTCACCGTGGAACATATTTCTAGAAATTCATCCAGATGCTTATAGGGATCTTCATTAGTATTCCCATAAAAGGATGGGAGCATCTGAATGGTGCTAGATTTAATTTCATATTGATTGACTGGATTCTGAGGAAGATGAATACAGGATGAAGGTTGATATCGATTTGGAATGAAATAGTCCTTCATTTGCTTTGGTGGGTCCTGATTATCAGCTATTTGATCTTGTGGTGGATTTCTTTGATGTAGGATTCTCTCTATTTCAGCAAATGGTCCTAGAAGGTTAGGGTTTTGAGATCTCCTACCTTGCATACACTAGGACTGAGAGAGAGAGGATGGATTTGAATTTTGTGTTCCATTTCTTGTTTTTTTTTTTTTTTAAATGCAAACAATTATGACAAACAAATTACCCTAATGATCTAATGTTAACCTAGACTCTCTATGTGAATTTTCTTACAAGGTGAATGGAGTCCACCTCAAGTCACAACCACAATCAATTAACGGCCAGGTAAGAGGTGGGCTAGTGGGAGGCTCCCCCAACTTTCATAGGGATCTAATTAGAGAACCACTTTCCCGCTTAGGCGTTTGCCTTTTTAACCTCTAGCCTAGACACCGTTGCCAAAAGTGGAGGCAACCCGAAATTTAAACCACTCACGGTGTAAACCTTAGACTCTCTTTCGACTTGCTTTTAATTGGATTAGGAAATGCCAATGCAAGGAAGGTGATTTGTGGGCTAAGGAAGGGTGATCAATGTCAGGAATCGCCTAGAATGCAGCGGAAAATAAAATTGATTCCTATGTATTGGTTGCTGGGATCGCAAAACGGACAATAAAATTAATCGCGGGAAGAACGGTTCTTCACCTTTGCGGGATTTCGAATATCCCGTGGATGATTCCGACTCGGTAATCGCGCACGCGCACGATCTCTAGAGGTATCCACACGAGCTCACGCTGCGGACGCGATTTCCTTCTCGACTTGAGTGCTCCGACCAGATCTCAAATCCACCATGCGCAGAGAGAGACAGATCTACTCCAAGAGAGAGAGAAGGAAAGAGAGAGAGGAGATAGAGAATCCTGGGGTGTAAAATTCGTCCAACCTATTTTACCCCTCCCCTTGGCCTCCTTATATAAGAAATAAGGATAAGCACAAGGATTAATTCTCATGATTATCCAAGAGTTTGGCCTTGGATAAATCTCCATTAAATCTTCATGTTTATCCTGCGGCTTTTCATAAAAACCCAGATAAGTATGAAATTTAACGTCTCTCACCGTCTGACGAGAACTCTTATGTGTGTGACCCTCTAGGCCCATATATCAGTCCGGTTTCAGGCCCATTAAACTTAGAACTAATTCATCAGTTTAATATTTATTAATTAACATTTAAACATCATATTTTAAATGATTAATTTAATAAACAAGTAGTTTATCATCTAATGATTAATTCATTTGGCCTTCTGATCATGAACGGTACCAAACACTACCTCATGATCTCAGAAGATATAAGGGATACTGTTCCCTTTAATTGAACATTTCCGTCTGCAGATACCGCACAGATAAAATCCTTCACTCATGCAATGTCTCAATAACGTAAGGGTATGGTTTTATAGTCAAACCCTCTATCGCATTATTTAGATGGATTCCAGTACTTAGTTAATTTCTAGAAAAACATCTCTTTCATTTGACCCTGGCCAGGGATTTCTGTGTACACATCCATAGGACATTCTCTCTCCAGTCTTATACCAAGAGTGAGTGATCCCTTGTTGTTCACTCAATTACCTTCGCAAGCTTTCCACTGTATTTGAGAGCCCGACTATCGTGGGCTTAATGGTTAAAGTCCACAAGTCAGAGAATCAAGATACAATGGTCCACAAACAAGGTATCATTGGTGACTCAGGTCAAAGGACCAACTGTGCTACTGCAACGATTGAATTTCCTGGTTGACTAATAGGTATAATTACCATCCAGGAATTCTTATTTGGGTATGTTCAGTGAACTCATCCTCTAATGAGCACCCACAAGCTTGTCTTAGTGTCACCACACGAGTGAATGTGAGATCATTCACCCACATCACATGAGTAGACATAACTTGTGTCAATCTTATCGGATATTTAATGTCCTTCTCAAATATCCTATGATCGAGAACTGTTTAAGACAAGTGACTGAGGATATTGATCTCACTATCATGATCTCATCATGATTCAATATCTCATACATTTGTCTACGGACCTTCATTACGATAGTTAATTTGCAAGAACTATAAATGAAGAAATAATTGCTTTTATTAATAATCTGAACTAGAATGTACAATGATTGGCTTTGAGGCCACCCAATTCTATCATTCTCCAACTTGGACTATAGCCAATCACCCATGTGTCTAAGTCCTATAGACTTAAGGTGACGTTCTAAATTGTTTTGAGACAATGGCTTAGTCAAGAGATTTACTACATTATCTTCATATGAGACTTTCTCAACTACTATATCTCCACGGGCGATAATCTCACGAATCAGATGAAATCGTCTCAGAATGTGCTTTGACTTCTGATGTGATCTTGGCTCCTTCGCTTGAGCTATTGCCCCATTGTTGTCACGTAATAATGGAACAGGATCTGAAATGCTTGGAACTACTCCAAGTGCTGAGATGAACTTCTTCATCCAAACCGCCTCCTTGGCCGCTTCAGCTGCAGCAATGTATTCTGCTTCGGTCGTCGAATCTGCAGTTGTTTCTTGTTTGGAACTTTTCCAACATATTGCACCTCCATTTAACATGAACACAAATCCAGACATGGATTTGCTATCATCCATATCCGACTAGAAACTTGAGTCAGTAAACCCTCGAAGTTCCAAGTCGTTTCCTCCATAGACGAGAAATAGATCCTTAGTTCTTCTTAAGTATCTAAAGATGAATTTCACCGCCTTCCAGTGTTCTTCACCTGGATTAGCCTGATATCTACTAGTAACACTTAGTGGGTGTGCCACATCAGGCCTAGTACATAGCATTGCATACATGATAGATCCTATTGCTGAGGCATAAGGAACTCTATCCATGTATGCTTTCTCTTCACGTGTCTTGGGAGACATTTCTTTAGAGAGATAAATTCCATGCCTCATTGGAACGAGGCCTCTCTTGGAATTTTCCATGCCAAACCTTTTGACTATGGTATCTATGTACATAGATTGGGATAAGCCAAGCATCCTTTTGGACCTATCTCTATAGATCCTTATTCCCAGAATATAGGATGCTTCTCCCAAATCTTTCATGGAGAAGTTTTTGGATAACCAAGTCTTTACTGATGACAACATTCCTACATCATTCCCAATGAGTAGAATGTCATCAACGTAAAGTATCAAAAAGGTAACTGCGCTCCCACTAGTCTTTTTGTATACACAAGGTTAATCATCATTCTTAATGAAGTCATAAGATTTGATTGCTTCATCAAATCTTAAGTTCCAGGTTCGGGATGCCTGCTTTAATCCATAAATGGATCTTTGCAGCTTGCATACCCTGCTTGAATGCTCTTTGGAAGTGAATCCTTTAGGTTGTATCATATACACCTCTTCTTGAAGGTTCCCGTTAAGGAATGCTGTTTTCACATCCATTTGCCATATTTCATAATCATAGAATGCGGCAATAGCAAGGAGTATTCTGATTGACTTAATCATGGCAACTGGAGAAAAGGTTTCGTCATAGTCAATGCCTTGTCTTTGACGATATCCTTTTGCTACCAGCCTTGCCTTGTATGTGTCAATCTGTCCATCTGCCCCGATCTTTCTTTTAAAGATCCATTTACTGCCAATAGGTACTATACCTTCTAGCAGATTAACCAAGTTCCAAACTTGGTTGGCATACATGGACTGAATTTTAGAATTCATTGCCTCTTGCCATTTTTCTGATTCTTGACTATTTATGGCTTCTTGGTAGGTTTGAGGATCATCATCCTCATTTAAGTGCACTTTTGGTTTGCCATCATCGATATGTCCAACATATCTTTCAGGCTGCTTAGGCACTCTACCTGATTTGTGAATCTTTTGTGTATCATCTTGAACAAGTTCTTGAGTCAATGGTTCAGTAGATGAACTAGTGTTGATTTGTGAGTCTAGAATTTCTTGCAGTTCTATCTTGCTCCCACTGTCTTCTTTTGAAAGATATTCTTTCTCTAAGAAGACAGCTCTTTTTGCGACAAACACCCTTTGATCGCTGGGCTGATAGAAATAATATTCAAAAGTCTCTTTTGGATATCCCACAAATCTACATTTTTTTGTCCTAGAATCCAATTTGTCTGGATCATGTCTTTTGACATGTGCAGGACAACCCCAGACTCTAACATGCTTAAAGTCTAGTTTCTTTCCTTTCCATATCTCATATGGAGTGGAAGATATTGACTTGCTGGAAACTTTGTTCAACATATATGCAGCAGTCAACAGTGCATATCCCCATAAAGAGATTGGAAGTTTAGCATAACTCATCATTGATCGTACCATATCTAATAGAGTACGATTTCTCCTTTCCGATACACCATTTAATTGTGGTGTATAGGGAGGAGTCCACTGTGACAAAATACTAATATTTTTAAGATATTGTGTGAATTATGTACTTAAGTATTCACCCCCTCGATCTGATCGAAGAGTTTTGATACTCTTTCCAGTCTGGTTCTCAACTTCATTTTTAAACTCTTTAAATTTCTCAAAGACTTCTGACTTATATTTCATTAAATATATGTAGCCATATCTTGAGAAATCATCTGTAAATGAAACGAAGTATGAGTAACCACCCATAGCATGAGTGGACATTGGACCAGATACATCACTATGTATTAGTTCCAATAAGTCCTTAGCTCTTTCTCCATATCCTGAGAATGGAGATTTGGTCATTTTTCCCATGAGACAAGTTTCACAAGTTGCAAGTGATTCATAATCAAATGGATCAAGATATCCATTCTTTTGCAACCTAATGATCCTGTTCTCATTTATATGACCTAGCCTACAATGTCATAGGTATGATTTATTCACATCCTTATCTATTCGTTCAAGAGATTTATTTACTAGACAAACATCATATGAAATATCAAGTAAATATAATCCATTCAATAAATATCTAGAAGCAAACAATTTGTCTCCTTGATAAATGGAACAACCTTTATTCTCAAGTTTCATAGAATATCCTTGTTTATCTAAACACGAAATAGATATGATATTCCTAATAATGGTTGGAACATAATAATAATCTATTAGTTCCAATGAGTCTTCTGACGGCATCTGAAGTCTTGCTGTCCCCACAGCTAACGCAACAACTTTTGCTCCATTCCCAAGCCTCAGATCCACATATCTGCGGTTCAATCTTCTTTTACTTGTTAACACCTGCAAGTTATTGCAGATATGAGAAACACATCCAATATCTAATACCCAAGATGTTGATTCTCTATAAGACAAGTTAAGATCGATCATGCGTATACCTGAAACTTCACCAAGCTTCTCCTTTGCTTTTTCTGTTAGATAGATCTTGCAGTTTCTCTTCCAGTGACCTTCTTTATGGCAGTGGAAACACTTACCTTTATCATTGACTTTAGCTTTGTCCTTTTGAACCGCCGGTTTGCTTTTGACTAGCTTCTTAGGCTTACCTTTCTTAAAGGTCTGTCCCGCTTTTCTTTTCTTGTTGGTCTTACCAACAAGCATTACATGTGGCTTATCTTTCTGGATAGTGCCTTCTGCTGTCTTCAACATGTTGAGCAGCTCAGCCAGTGTAACTTCAATTTTGTTCATATTGAAGTTGATAATGAATTGTGAAAATGAATCTGGAAGGGACTGTAGGATTAAGTCTATTTTTTGGTCATTGTTCATAACAAAGCCAAGCACTGCAAGCCTCTCAATCCATTCTATCATCTTAAGCACATGAGTTTGCACAGATGTGCCCTCGCTCATTCTAGTCCTGAACAATTTCTTAGATATCTCATATCTTTCTGTTCTGGATTGTTCACCAAACAACTCTTGTAGGTGATTCAGAATGGACTTAGGTTCCATGTTATCATGCTGTCGTTGCAGTTCATTGTTCATTGAACCAAGCATATAACACTGGACTTTGACAGAGTCCTCCTTCCAGTTTTCAAACATCATTAATTCATCCTCGTTAGCATTTTCACCGGGTTGTACTGGATCTGATTGATCCAGGACATAGGCTAGCTTTTCACACCTGAGGACAATCTTCAGGTTGCGTAACCAGTCAATGTAATTAGGTCCCGTGAGTTTGTTTGCATCAAGTATGCAACGAAGGGGGTTAGGTGATGACATAGCGACCTACAAGGAAATATAAAAATAAGCAGATAGTTCTTAAAATCAGATTTAGGACTTTTAATCTAGATTTAGGCTCCCACTATTTTATCGGCGATCTGTATGACCCTCTAATATACAGAACGGGAGATTCCGGTGATCTCCTAGTGGAGATCAGAATCGTTCGGGCATCATGCATGTGACCTTGTGGTAGCACAACAAATCACATCAAGTCCCTTAGGCGGTCAACTCTTGACAATTGCAACATTTGCAATATCCGATCAATTTAACCCCTGAATCAGAATGACCTTGTGGTAGCACAACAAATCAAATGATTCAGTTAAGTTT
Source organism: Zantedeschia hybrid cultivar (assembly GCA_030544215.1). Classification (NCBI taxonomy): domain Eukaryota; kingdom Viridiplantae; phylum Streptophyta; class Magnoliopsida; order Alismatales; family Araceae; genus Zantedeschia; species Zantedeschia hybrid cultivar. Next base: position 54,142,907 of record JARZZO010000009.1, read on the forward strand.
ATATATCATTACTCAGATAACATGAATTCATAGTGCAATCCTTGTGGTAGCACAACAAAACTATACTATTTGTCCATTTATCTTAATGACATCACATGTCGTAGACCTAGGTTAATGTATAAATCAAATAAACCTTGTGGTAGCACAATAAATCCATTTGAGATAAGAATTATCCTTAGATCTATAATGATGGTGGGTTACGTGGATTATTCTGAATATCTCACGTTTACAATTTAAATTTTTAAAAGAGGGTTTTTGAGTTGATTTATAAAAATCGTGCTATCAATAGTATTTCGATTTGTCATAATACTAAGTAGAAATGATAGCATAGACCACAAATATCACATATATTCAAAAAAATTAAATAGGGACGATCATGGACTGTTTAAGCTACTATGGAATCATCGGAGTCGAACGATGATCCATAATAGAATCCTAATGTGAAAACAGCAACACTGGTTCCATTTGATGCGAGTCCTTCCTCCAAAGGTGTCTTCAGAAGATCCCGTCCTCTAAGCTTAATCCGTAACATTTAAATATGAAATTTAGGACTCGCAGGTCCATAAATGTACATTTAAACAATAAGAAACCTTGATCTTATCAAGAGGAGTACAATCTTATAGGAAGGTAGAGAGTACATTTGGATTAAGAGAGAGGAGGACACGTAGGTCCTATTTAAAATACCAAATGAAATAAGCATCGCATTCATTCACATCAATCATCACATGATAATACTAAGTCCATGATCATCCCACCATAAAACACATCACATGCATCACAATTATCACATAATTACAGTTGGTATTAAATTTTATAAATATAAAATTATAATACCAGTAAGCTTTCGAAATAACACTTATTTCAATATTATCAATAATATTCAAAACATTATTGACTAATGAAATAACTAAACCATTCAGTTAATCTAAATACTAATTCAAACAATTTGAACAGTTAAATAAAATCAAGTTATGCATAAAATGAGTTTAAAATAATTTTAAACTTAATTGATTTAATAGGAAAGTTAATTATCTAAAACAATTTTAAATAATTAACTAATACCCTATTATCAATAAAACCCTTTAAATAAATTAACAGTCATTAAACAGTTTAATAATCTGTTAATAATAATAAGAATAATTAATAAAAGTTATTAATTATCACTATAATTTTTCTATTTTAAAACAATTTTAAAATGGCTAAAAAGGGTAAAAAGGGGTTAACGGGTCTATGGGAGGGTTGCTGGGTCCGGACCCGGTCCGGATCTAGCACGGGTCCGGGCGGGCCGACCCGGCGGCCCACGCGCCGCTTCACCCCCGCCGCCCGTTAGGGTTTGGGGTGAAGTCGGCGCCTGGTTCGCACCCCCGAGCGGCGGGGAAGGTCGCCGCCGGCCCAAGCGACCGGCGGCAGGGCTCCGGCCGGTCCCTCCGGCACCGTCTCAGATCACCGGCGGCCCAGATGCATGTCGCCGGACGTCCCCTCCATCCTGGCAAGCGCAGGTGATTGCAACGCCTGGTGCGAAGCCCGCGGGGAGGAAAAGGGCGGTGTGGCTGGCCGTTGTGCTTGTCAGGCAGCGCCAAATGGCGCCTGCGACGCCGACAGACGTCCTTGGTGAGGCCGGTGGGTGCCGTCGGACGTTCTCCAACAATCATGCAAGCATGTATTATCCCGCTTGCATGGCCGCATGGCCAAGATAAAGATAACAGGTTATCTTCAGCCATCATCGGAGAAAACGGTGGGGATCCTAGCATGGGTATCCTATCTGGTCATACCAGAAAAGATGAAGGCATACTGCCGTTACATGACCCAGGCTATTCTCCCCTATTGCATTTCTAAACTGAAAATAAAAGTTCAAGCTAGCAATCCATATTCATCTCTCCTTACCTCCATGCATCATCAGAGAAAACCAAGACACTCCTAGATCTAAATTTGACGTGCAGATAGAGGATTCTTATCAAGAAAAAAATATAACCAACCCTAATATATCTACTCGCATGTTCATCCATCAACATGAACGAAATACCCCTTTTAAATCCAGGATCATATCTCAGTAAGTTTTAGACATTCTAAAAACGTGGGAACGATTCCCATATTTTAAAATAAATTTTAGCCCAAGAACACGTACAATACGGGTTCTTCACGCATAACGAGAAAAATCACGCAAAACGAAGCCATTTTACGATCGAACCAGCAACCTGGCTCTGATACCACTGTCAGAAATCGCCTAGAATGCAGCGGAAAATAAAATCGATTCTTATGTATCGGTTGCTGGGATCGCAAAACGGACAATAAAATTAAACGCAGGAAGAACGGTTCTTCACCTTTGCGGGGTTTCGAATCTCCCATGGATGATTTCGACTCGGTAATCGCGCACGCGCACAATCTCTAGAGGTATCCACACGAGCTCCCGCTGCAGACGCGATTTCCTTCTCGACTTGAGTGCTCCGACCAGATCTCAAATCCACCATGCGCGAAGAGAGACATATCTACTCCAAGAGAGAGAGAAGGAGAGAGAAAGAGGAGATAGAGAATCCTGGGGTGTAAAATTCGTCCAATCTATTTTACCCCTCCCCTTGGCCTCCTTATATAAGAAATAAGGATAAGCACAAGGATTAATCCTCATGATTATCCAAGAGTTTGGCCTTGGATAAATCTCCATTAAATCTTCATGTTTATCCTGCGGCTTTTCATAAAAACCCAGATAAGCATGAAATTTAACGTCTCTCACCGTCTGACGAGAACTCTTATGTGTGTGACCCTCTAGCCCCATATATCAGTCCGGTTTCAGGCCCATTAAACTTAGAACTAATTCATAAGTTTAATATTTATTAATTAACATTTAAACATCATATTTTAAATGATTAATTTAATAAACAAGTGGTTTATCATCTAATGATTAATTCATTTGGCCTTCTGATCATGAACGGTACCAAACACTACCTCATGATCCCAGAAGATATAAGGGATACTGTTCCCTTTAATTGAACATTTCCGTCTGCAGATACCGCACAGATAAAATCCTTCACTTATGCAATGTCTCAATAACGCAAGGGTATGGTTTTATAGTCAAACCCTCTATCGCATTATTTAGATGGATTCCAGTACTTAGTTAATTTCTAGAAAGACATCTCTTTCATTTGACCCTGGCCAGGAATTTCTGTGTACACATCCATAGGACATTCTCTCTCCAGTCTTATACCAAGAGTGAGTGATCTCTTATTGTTCACTCAATTACTTTCGCAAGCTTTCCACTGTATCTGAGAGACCGACTATCGTGGGCTTAATGGTTAAAGTCCACAAGTCAGAAAATCAAGATACAATGGTCCACAAACAAAGTATCATTGGTGACTCAGGTCAAAGGACCAACTGTGCTACTGCAACGATTGAATTTCCTGGTTGACTAATAGGTATAATTACCATCCAGGAATGCTTATTTGGGTCTATTCAGTGAACTCATTCTCTAATGAGCACCTACAGGTTTGTCTTAGTGTCACCACACGAGTGAATGTGAGATCATTCACCCTCATCACATGAGCAGACATAAGTTGTGTCGATCTTATCGGATATTTAATGTCCTTCTCAAATATCCTATGATTGAGAACTGTTTAACACAAGTGACTGAGGATATTGATCTCACTATCATGATCTTATCATGATTCAATATCCCATACATTTGTCTACGGACCTTCATTACGATAGTTAATTTGCAAGAACTATAAATGAAGAAATAATTGCCTTTATTAATAATATGAACTAGAATGTACAATGATTGGCTTTGAGGCCACCCAATTCTATCAATCAAATCCCTACCTTATGTGGTTAAAGCTGTTGCCCTTAAAGTCTTTTTGAATGCAATACGAGGCAATAAGCAAATCAATGCAGGGTGTGTTGATGCAATCATGAATGACTTGCTAAAATTGAAACATGTACCTTTCCCCTGCAATCTTCAACAATTTATGGAAATAACTATGAAAGGAAGGTAACTCATGCTTTCCTAGAATGATGAATGCCTAGCATAGAAGGTTTCTAATCTGGAAATGAAGGTTTTTAAATTTGGATGTTCTTCTTTTGTTTCTTTTTTTTTTTAGTTAATGGAAACCTATCTAAATTAGAAACTACAAAAATTGAAACTAACTAAAGTAAGGAAATTGAAACATAGAAAGTTGGAACACACTTACCATGATTTCGCTTTTTTTTTTTTTTTTTTTTCAATATACCTGCAAGAATAAGAAAAAGAATGTTAGCTAACGAATAATTACACTAAATCCAAGATAATCAAAATTAAAAATCTAACTTCCACGGCAACGGTGCCAAAAATTGATCGTTTGATATCATGTGTCTTTAAACATGCACGAACATCAACTTTAATTTCCAATTCTCACACATCCTTATTTAAAGTAGTAAGTGGTGAGATCAGGTCGGATCCACAGGGAGGTAAAATTTTAACTTTGAAAATCTTGAATTTTTATTGAAAATTAAAAGATATGAAGTATTTGATTTCAAATAAAACTAGGAAATTTAGAATTAGGTGGCTAACAAAATATGTGAAATAAATTAGTTAAAAAAAAAGGCCTAAATATCATTCATTAATTAAATGCCTAATCTAAGGAAAATCTAAGCTAAAACACCAATAATTGGTAATCGAAAATTCAAGATAATCGTTGTTAAACACCTAAAAGTACGATATGGAATTACAAACTTTTGAGTTTAAATATCTCTAAGAAATAAATAAACCTAAACACTCATTGTCTAATAACTATCGAAAAATTAATATTGCAGCTACAGGGCCTCGGTGGGCGATAGAGCTTCCTGTGAACACGCTGGGCGCACCGGGGGCGCACGGGTGTGCAGCGGGGTACGTGGCAACAGGTGGAGGCGTGCGGCGCACTGCACCGAAGTGCGGAAAGCGAAGCAGGACGCTGCAGGCGAGGCGTGGCAGGGCCGTGCGGCGCAGCAGGCGAGGCGGCGTGGTGGAGCGTGCGGCACGGCAGGCGAGGCGGCGGCGCGGGGCGGGAAGCTGGCATGGGCGACAATGCTGGCTTGCGCGAACAAGCCTGAGGCGCCGCGTGGCGTTGGTGGGACCTGGGGCACACCCACGCGACGGCACGTACCCCCCAGCCTCGGGCTTGCCTCCTCGTACCACGTCAGAACAGAGAGAGAGAAAGGTGGAAGAGGAAAGAGAAAGGAGAAAGGAGGAGAGAGAGAGAGACTGCGGGAGAGAGCGAGGCTGAGAAGGAGAAAAAGTAAGGGAGAGAAAGAGAAACGCAGAGGGAGAGAGAAAAAGTAAAAGGGAGAGAGGGAGAGTCTGTGAGAGAGACAGAGAGAGGAAAAGGTGGGAGAGAGAGACTTCGGGGAAAATAGAGAGAGAAAGACTGCGGGAGAGAAGGAGACAGAGAGAGAAAAAGTAAGGGAGAGAGAGACTGCTATGAAAAAAACTCCCCTTGAGGGGAAGAGGGGGATCATTTTAAACAAAAGAGAAGGAAGGGTTTTAAAATAAAGAAAGTGGAAGAAAGGAAGGCGGCTGGCCCCTTAAATTAGGGTTTCTTGGGTAAAGGGTTAGGATAACCCTAATATGAGGAGCAAATGACCAGTTTGCCCCTATGTTTTTTTTATTTTTCCAAAAAGGTGGGCGATTTTGCTGAGATTTGAACCCCAGACCTCCCACAAGCCCGCAAAGATTTAACCATTACACCACAGCTTCTTTCATGCCATGTTCACATAAGATAAATTTAAGTTAGCATATTTTCATAAAAGTCATCACATTTATTTATTTATTTCATCTCGGTTTTGTCGAAAAACCGCAAACGCGCTATACTCCATTAATTACATGAAATGACGATGTTTTTAAGTCGGAATTTGACGAAAATGGTACCGTTGGACTTGGTACGAAATTATCTATCATTTCATACTATTTTACGGATAAAAACTTGAGTATGATGCATATGATTGGCCTTAAATGATCAATTTAACAATTTATCAGCTAGCTTAGCAAGATTGATTCATTTCTTGGTGAGACATCCTTTAACTTCTTTTAGATCCTTCATGATTTTCATCAACAATTGTTGACCTGTGATCTTTTCCTTCATCAAAGCCATCTTATTCAGGATAAGTTCATTACCATTCAACTTGATTTTGGGAAGGCCCAATAGAAGTTCAACCTTCTCTAGAAGAATAGTGCATTCAAATTCAGGAAAAAAGAAAGTATAGGTTTGAGGATGCCACAACTCAATCAAAGCACCCATAGCCGCCCAGTCCACGTTTAGACTCTTGTAGTGCTTTGCATGAACTACTAGACCTTGAATATCCCACTTGGAAACAAAGGATTGCATAGAAATAGTAATACTTTTAGCAAGCTTTCGAATCCAAAGAAGAGATGTGAATTTTCTTGGACCCGAAAACAAAGGATATGTCTAGAAAATAAAAGGAGAATTGTTATGAAAAATTTGAAGAACATGGAGAAAAAAGGAAATTAAGAAAGAAGGATTGAAGGAAAGAGGATTTAACTTATTTGGAGGTTAGGATCTCTTCCACTTAAATGATCTTTTACGTCGGAGAGCTTCTCTAGTGTCTTCTTGACTCGCTTGTTTGAAGAATCCATCTTGTTCTTGAAGCTTTTCCTTCTTGAAACCTTGAAACTTTGAAAGCCCTTGAACTTTGAAGAAAATCCCTTGTTTCAATATCTAGATTGTGTTAGGAATTGCCTTAATATTAGTTAATGAAGTTTATATATAGGGATTTGAGATTTTAGGAAGGCTTTTCTGGATTGGAGAAGAGATAAGTATAGAGAGAGTTGGAATCCGGATTAAACACAGCCAGAACCTGTTTCTGCGACTGAAAGGCGTCGTTGAACAGTGACGTGTTTTAATTCACCTTAATGGCATCGGCACGACACGACACGTTTCAGGATTTTCTGTTATTTGCTCGAAATTCAATATTTTTCCATATTTTGATGCTTAGATAATGCACTTGTTTGAAGTTACTGATGATTTTTAAGTACAGAAAATTCAGGAAAATTCAAATGAAGCTGAAAATTCAAGAACATCCCACCATGGGAGTTTATGAGTCCCGACCGTGGCTAAAAAGACAGTTATCTCTATCCTTGTATTCTTTCATGTAATTGTTTTGCATTATCATTATTACTATATGTTAAAATATTTATTAGCCTTGTGATTTTGATAAAACTGGAATTTGAGTTCCCCTTCAACAAAAACAATGATAATTTCAGAGAATTCTTAATCGCACGGATAGGCCGTTGGATTGTTAATTAGTGAGGACGATGGTTCCGCTTTTGTGAAACCGTGCGTGGATAAACGAGTTTTGGCTTAGCACTGAATTATAAGAATTGGTATCTTGACTAATTAATGACAATTTAACAATATTATCCTTGACTAATTTATATTTTATTTGATTTTATATTTTTATTTTAGCCCAGCATGCATCATGTAGGACTTTGATATAATTGTGATAAGAATTAATTACTGATTAAGTTTCAGACCATTAATCAAATATTCCATTCTGAATTGAGTATCTTGATTATCTTTGAGGTTCGCTTGAAGATATCCTTAGAATTCTATCATTTCTTAGATTCTTTATCAAACATTTCTTGTTTTCTTTTAAGATCCATCATGGCTACAGCACGTCTACATTGGCTGGCAATTGCTCCCCATGATGAAACCTGTAGTGTCTATGACCTGTGGTACTTCCCAATCCGTAGAGGTTGATCGACCTTATTTTATTTCCTTGATTACCTTATCCAAAAAAGATTGATTCCATTGATCTCCTTGAGTTATCTTCATTAATAATTTTGAGAAAAATTCCAAACATGTGATGTTGAGAGCGTGTCTCATCACACCTTGGCATCACCTTTTCAGTACATTCCATTTCATTTAACTCTCTTGTAAAGACGATGCCAAGGTGAAGCAGCTGTAGACACGCTAATTTTGACATCATTTTGAGTAAATTTCATGTCATATAATAATGTCTCAAAATGGTCTGATATTTTATCATTAGTTAATTTTTATTAATCTTTCTGAATTAATTGTCTAAATGACATCGGTCAGATAGACATAATTTAAGTTTATTAAGAAAATTCATTTTAACTCAGATTTTTAATCAAATATGAAAAATTCTAAAAGACGTCGACCTGTGTAGACGCCATTTAGAATTTATTCTTATTTTGATTATTACTCTGATTTTTAATTAATTTGTTAATAAACTAAAAGACGTCTGTCATTCACGACGCCATTTAGGTTTCCTAAGTTGATTCTGTCTCTTCTTCCCGATGTTTATCCTTATCTTAATTAAACTAAATGACGTCTTTCATGGGCGACGCGTTTTAGTTAATTACAGATAATGATGAATCAGGCTGAGTTTATATGTTTCTTGGTTGGATTGGCTTCAAACTCCTTCATGTTAATCTTTAAGTAGCTGCGGATGTGTGAACTTAAGCCTATAAATACTCAACCCCTTGGTCATTAAAAAGTTAGTGATAATTTTGAGTGATGATAGCAATAATTGAGTGAAAATTTGATAGAATTGGGTAGCCTTAATGCCAATCATTGTACATTCTAATTCAGATTATTAATAAAGACAATTATTTCTTCATTTACAGTTCTTACAAATTAACTATCGTAATGAAGGTTCGTAGACAAATGTATGGGATATTGAATCATGATGAGATCATGATAGTGAGATCAATATCCTTAGTCACTTGTCTTAAACAGTTCTCGATCATAGGATATTTGAGATGGACATTAAATATCCAATAAGATCGACACAAGTTATGTCTACTCATGTGATGAGGGTGAATGATTTCACATTCACTCGTATGGTGACACTAAGATAAACTTGTGGGTGCTCATTAGAGAATGAGTTCACTGAACAGACCCAAATAAGAATTCCTGGATGGTAATTATACCTATTAGTCAACCAGGGAATTCAATCGTTGCAGTAGCACAGTTGGTCCTTTGACCTGAGTCACCAATGATACCTTGTTTGTAGACCATTGTGTCTTGATTCTCTGACTTGTGGACTTTAACCATTAAGCCCACGATAGTCAGTCTCTCATATACAGTGGAAAGCTTGCGAAGGTAATTGAGTGAACAACAAGGGATCACTCACTCTTGGTATAAGACTGGAGAGAGAATGTCCTATGGATGTGTACACAGAAATCCCTGGCCAGGGTCAAATGAAAGAGATGTCTTTCTAGAAATTAACTGAGTACTGGAATCCATCTAAATAATGCGATAGAGGGTTTGACTATAAAACCATACCCTTGCGTTATTGGGACATTGGATGAGTGAAAGATTTTATCTGTGCGGTATCTGCAAATGGAAAGGTTCAAATAAAGGGAACAGTATCCCTTATATCTTCTGGGATCATGAGGTAGTGTTTGGTACCGTTCATGGTCAGAAGGCCAAGTGGATTAATCATCAGATGATAAACTACTTATTTATTAAATTAATTATTTAACATATGATGTTAAAATATTAATTAATAAATATTAAACTTTAGAATTAGTTCTAAGTTTAATGTGCTTGAAACCGGACTGATATATAGGCCTAGAGGGTTACACATATAAGAGTTCTCGTCAGAGGGTGAGAGATGTTAAATATCATGCTTATCTGGGTTTTTATGAAAAGCCGCAGGATAAACATGAATATTTAATGGAGAGTTATCCAAGGCCAAACTCTTGGATAATCATGAGAATTAATCCTTGTGCTTATCCTTATTTCTTATATAAGGGGGCCAAAGGGAGAGGTGAAAAAGGTTGGACAAAATACACACTCTCAGATTCTCTATCTCCTCTCTCTCTCTCCTTCTCTCTCTGGAGTAGATCTTTCTCTTTCCGCGCATGGTGGATTTCAGATCGGGTCGGAGTACTCAAGTCGAGGAGGAATACGCGTCTGCATCGGGAACTTGTGTGGATACCTATAGAGATCGTGCGCGTGCGCGATTACCGAGTCAGAATCATCTACGGGAGATTCGAAACCCCACAAAGGTGAAGAACCGTTCTTCCCGCGTTCATTATCCCAACAACCGATACATAGGAATCGATTTATTTTTCCGCTGCGTTCTAGGCGATTCCTAACAGTGGTATCAGAGCCAGGTTGCTGGTTCGTTCGTAAAACGGCATCGTTTTGCGTGATTATTTGTCGTTATGTGTGAATAACCTGTATTGTACATGTTCTTGGGCTAAAATTTATTTAAATATCAGGGAATCGTTCCCCGCGTTTTTAGAGTGTCTAAAATTATTGGGATATGATCCCGGATTTAAATAGGGTCTTTCTTAGGGAAGGTTTTCACAGCATAAAGAATTATTTTCTTCATGTCGTTTAGGAAGCTGCTGGCTTAATCGACGGGTGAAAGGGATTGTCCCTGGATACGTGTGGCCCTCTGGTACGACCAGAGAGATCTCTGATGATAACCGAAATTTACCCATTTTTTTTGTTGGGGGCAATGCCACTCTGTTATCTTCCGATGCATGTGTATTGTAATGTACAGTACCGGTCATGTCAAGAGCTTCCCTACGCATGCAGGGCTTAACGGACGGTCGGCGACGTCTGCCGGCGCCGTAGGCGCTAGTCGAAGGCCCGCCGCCCATCGGATGGGTCGGCGGCGACCTGCCCTCACCGGCCGAGGGAGAACCAGGCGCTGCTGTGGCTATTTCGCAGGCAAGGGTCGAGGAGCATTTCCGGCGACGATCACCAGGGTCACCGGCGTCGTTCACCGGCGCCATAGGGGCTGGCCGGAGCCCTATAGCCGATCACCAGGGCCGACGCTGGCCTCCCTGCACTGGTCCGCCTGCGCGTAGCAGGAAGCTCCCCCCCCCCGAAACCCTAACGGGCGACGGGGGTGAGCGGCGCGTGGGCACCGGGCCGCCCGCCCGGACCCGCGCTGGATCCTCGCCAGATCCGAACAGGGTATGACCCGACCGACCCAGCAGGATACCCGAACCCTTTTAAACCCCATTTATTAACCTTTTTAGCCCTATCTTAAACCCCTTTTAGCCCATTTTAAAATTGTTTTAAAATAGATATTTTATAGGGATAATTAATAACTATTATTAATTATTCTTATTATTATTAACAGATTATTAAACTGTTTAATAACTGTTAATTCATTCAAAGGGTTTTATTGATTATAGGGTATTGGTTAATTATTTAAAATTATTTTAGATTATTAACTTCCCTATTAAATCAATTAAGTTTAAAATTGTTTTAAACTTATTTTATGCATAACTTGATTTATTTATCTGTTTAAAATGTTTGAATGAGTATTTAGATTAACTGAATGGTTTAGTTATCTTGTTTGTCAATAATGTTTTGAATATTATTGATAATATTGAAATAAATGTTATTTCGAAAAGTTATTGGTATTATAATTTTATATTTATAAAAGTTAATACCAACAGTGATTATGTGATAATTATGATGCATGTGATGTGTTTTATGGTGGGATGATCATGGACTTAGTTTTATCATGTGATGATTGATGTGAATGAATGCGATGCATATTTCATTTGGTATTTTAAATAGGACCTGCGTGTCCTCTCTCTTAATCCGAATGTACTCTCTATCTTCCTATAAGATTGTATTCTTCTTGATAAGATCAAGGTTTCTTATTATTTAAATGTACATTTATGGACCTGCGAGTCCTAAATTTCATATTTAAATGTTACGGATTAAGTTTAGAGGACGAGATCTTCTAAAGACACCTCTGGAGGAAGGATTCGCATCAAATGGAACCGGTGTTGCTGTCTTCACACTAGGATTCTATTATGGATCATCGTTTGGCTCCGATGATTCCATAGTAGATTAAGTAGTCCATGATCATCCCTATTTATTTTTCTGCATATATGTGATATTTGTGGAATATACTATTATATATATATTTCTATTAAGTATTATGATACTTCAAATCGAAAATATTATTAATAGCACGATTTTTATAAATCAAATCAAAAACCCTCTTTCAAAAATTTAAGTTGTAAACGTGAGATATTCAGAATAATTTACGTAACCCACCATCATTATAGATCTAAGGATAATTCTTATTTCAAATAGATTTGTTGTCTTACCACAAGGTCTATTTGATTTAGAAATTAACCTAGGTCTACGACATGTGATGTCATTAAGATAAATGGACAAATAGTGTAGTTTTGTTGTGCTACCACAAGGATTGCACTATGAATTCATGTTATCTAAGTAATGATGGATAAACTTAACTGAATCTTTTGATTTGTTGTGCTACCACAAGGTCATTCTGATTCAGGGGTTTAATCTGATCGGATATTGCAAATGTTGCAATTGTCAAGAGTTGACTGTCTAAGGGACTTGATATGATTTGTTGTGCTACCACAAGATCACATGCATGATGCCCGAAGGATTCTGATCCTCACTAGGAGATCACCGGAATCTCCCGTTCTGTATATTAGAGGGTCATACAGATCGCCGAAAAATAGTGGGAGTAATAATCTAGATTAAAACTCCTAAATCTAATTTTAAGAACTATCTGCTTATTTTTTATTATATTTTCTTGTAGGTTGCTATGTCGTCACCTAACCCCCTTCGTTGCGTACTTGATGCAAACAAACTCACGGGACCAAATTACATTGACTGGTTACGCAATCTGAAGATTGTCCTCAGGTGTGAAAAGCTAGCCTATATCCTGGATCAACCAAATCCAGAATAACCTGGTGAAAATGCTAACGAGGATGAATTAATGATGTTTGAAAACTAGAAGGAGGACTCTATTAAAGTCTAGTGTTATATGCTTGGTTCAATGAACAATGAACTATAACGACGGCATGATAACATGGAATCAAAGTCCATTCTGAATCACCTACAAGAGTTGTTTGGTGAACAATCCAGAATAGAAAGATATGAGATATCTAAAAAACTTTTCAAGACCAAAATGAACGAGGGCACATCTATGCAAACTCATGTGCTCAAGATGATAGAATGGATTGAGAGGCTTGCAGTGTTTGGCTTTGTTATGAACAATGACCTAAGCATCGACTTAATCCTACAGTCCCTTCCAGATTCATTTTCACAATTCATTATCAACTTCAATATGAACAAAATTGAAGTTACACTGGCTGAGCTGCTCAATATGTTGAAGACAGCAGAAGGCACTATCCAGAAAGATAAGCCACATGTAATGTTTGTTGGTAAGACCAATAAGAAAAGAAAAGCTAGACAGACCTTTAAGAAAGGTAAGCCAAAGAAGCTAGTGAAAAGCAAACCGACGGTTCAAAAGGACAAAACTAAAGTCAATGATAAAGGTCAGTGTTTCTACTGCCATAAAGAAGGTCACTGGAAGAGAAACTGCAAGATTTATCTAGCAGAAAAAGCAAAGGAGAAGCTTGATGAAGCTTCAGGTATACTCTTGATCGATCTTAACTTATCTTATAGAGAATCAACATCTTAGGTATTAGATATTGGATGTGTTTCTCATATCTGTAATAACTTCCAGGTGCTAACAAGTAAAAGAAGATTGAACCGCAGAGACGTAGATCTGAGACTTGGGAATGGAGCAAAAGTTGCTGTGTTAGCTGTGGGGACAACTAGACTTCAGATGCCGTCAGGAGACTCATTAGAACTAATAGATTGTTATTATGTTCTAACCATTATTAGGAATATCATATCTATTTCATGTTTAGATAAACAAGGATATTCTATGAAACTTGAGAATAAAGGTTGTTCCATTTATCAATGAGACAAATTGTTTGCTTCTGGATATTTATTGAATGAATTATATTTACTTGATATTTCATATGATGTTTGTCTAGTAAATAAGTCTCTTGAACGAATAGATAAGGATGTGAATAAATCATACCTATGGCATTATAGGCTCGGTCATATAAATGAAAACAGGATCATTAGGTTGGAAAAGAATGAATATCTTGATCCATTTGATTATGAATCATTTGCAACTTGTGAAGCTTGTCTCATGGGAAAAATGACCTAAGCTCCGTTTTCAGGACATGGAGAAAGAGCTAAGGACTTATTGGAACTAATACATAGTGATGTATGTGGTCCAATGTCCACTCATGCTATGGGTGGTTACTCATACTTTGTTTCATTTACAGATGATTACTCAATATATGGCTTCATATATTTAATGAAATATAAGTCAGAAGTCTTTGAGAAATTTAAAGAGTTTAAAAATGAAGTTGGGAACCAGACTGGAAAGAGTATCAAAACTCTTCGATCAGATCGAGGGGGAGAATAATATCTTAAGAATAAAGGTATTTTGTCTCAGTGGACTCCTCCCTATACACCACAATTAAATGGTGTATCGGAAAGGATAAATCGTATTCTATTAGATATGGTACGATCAATGATGAGTTATGCTAAACTTCCAATCTCTTTATGGGGATATGCACTATTGACTGCTGCATATCTGTTGAACAAAGTTTCCAATAAGTCAGTATCTTCCACTCCATATGAGATATGGAAAGAGAAGAAATCAGACTTTAAGCATGTTAGAGTCTGGGGTTGTCCTGCACATGTCGAAAGACATGATCCAGATAAACTGGATTCCAAGACAAAAAAGTATATATTTGTGGGATATCCAAAAGAGACTTTTGGATATTATTTCTATCAGCCCAGCGATCAAAGGGTGTTTGTCACAAAAAGAGTTGTCTTCTTAGAGAAAGAATATCTTTCAAAAGAAAACAGTGGGAGCAAGATAGAACTGGAAGAAATTCCAGACTCACAAATTAATACTGGTTCATCTACTGAACCATTGACTCAGGAACTTGTTCAAGATAATACACAAAAGGTTCGCAGATCAGGTAGAGTACCTAAGCAGCCTGAAAGATATGTTGGACATATTGATGATGGCAAACCAAAAGTGAACTTAAATGAGGATGATGATCCTCAAACCTACCAAGAAGCCATGAATAGTCAAGAATCAGAGAAATGACAAGAGGCAATGAATTCAGAAATTCAGTCCATGTATGCCAACCAAGTTTGGAACTTGGTTAATCTGCTAGAAGGTATAGTACCTATTGGCAGTAAATGGATCTTTAAAAGAAAGATCGGGGCAGATGGATAGATTGACACATACAAGGCAAGGCTGGTAGCAAAAGGATATCGTCAAAGGCAAGGCATTGACTATGACGAAACCTTTTCTCCAGTTACCATGATTAAGTCAATCAGAATACTTCTTGCTATCGCCGCATTATATGATTATGAAATATGGCAAATGGATGTGAAAACAACATTCCTTAATGGAAACCTTCAAGAAGAGGTGTATATGATACAACCTAAAGGATTCACTTCCAAAGAGCATTCAAGTAAGGTATGCAAGCTGCAAAGATCTATTTATGGATTAAAGCAGGCATCCCGAACTTGGAACTTAAGATTTGATGAAGCAATCAAATCTTATGGCTTCATTAAGAATGAAGATGAACCTTGTGTATACAAAAAGACTAGTGGGAGCGCAGTTACCTTTTTGGTACTTTACGTTGATGACATTCTACTCATTGGGAATGATGTAGGAATGTTATCATCAGTAAAGACTTGGTTATCCAAAAACTTCTCCATGAAAGATTTGGGAGAAGCATCCTATTTTTTGGGAATAAGGATCTATAGAAATAGATCCAAAAGGATGCTTGGCTTATCCCAATCTATGTACATAGACACTATAGTCAAAAGGTTTGTCATGAAAAATTCCAAGAGAGGTCTCATTCCAATGAGGCATAGAATTTATCTCTCTAAGGGAATGTCTCCTAAGACACCTGAAGAGATACCATACATGGATAGAGTTCCTTATGCCTCGGCAATAGGATCTATCATGTATGCAATGCTATGTACTAGGCCTGATGTGGCACACCCACTAAGTGTCACTAATAGATATCAAGCTGATCCAGGTAGGGAACATTGGAAGGCGGTGAAATGTATCCTTAGATACTTAAGAAGGACTAAGGATTTATTTCTCGTCTATGGAGGAAACAACTTAGAACTTTGAGGGTTTATTGACTCGAGTTTCCAGTCGGATATGGATGATAGCAAATCCATGTCTGGATTTGTGTTCATGTTAAATGGAGGTCTAATAAGTTGGAAAAGTTCCAAACAAGAAACAACTGCAGATTCGACGACCGAAGCAGAATACATTGTTGCAGCTGAAGCGGCCAAGGAGGCGGTTTGGATGAAGAAGTTCATCTCTACACTTAGAGTAGTTCCAAGCATTTCAGATCCTGTTCCATTATTGTGTGACAACAATGGGACAATAGCTCAAGCGAAGGAGCCAAGATCACATCAGAAGTCAAAGCACATTCTGAGAAGATTTCATCTGATTCGTGAGATTATCGCCCGAGGAAATATAGTAGTTGAGAAAGTCTCATATGAAGATAATGTAGTAGATCCCTTAACTAAACCATTGTCTCAAAACAATTTAGAACGTCACCTTAAGTCTATGGGACTTAGACACATGGGTGATTGGCTATAGTCCAAGTAGGAGAATGATAGAATTGGGTGGCCTCAAAGCCAATCATTGTACATTCTAGTTCAGATTATTAATAAAGGCAATTATTTCTTCATTTACAGTTCTTGCAAATTAATTATCGTAATGAAGGTCCGTAGACAAATGTATGGGATATTGAATCATGATGAGATCATGATAGTGAGATCAAAATCCTTAGTCACTTGTCTTAAACAGTTCTTGATCATAGGATATTTGAGAATGCATTAAATATCCGATAAGATCGACACAAGTTATGTCTGCTTATGTGATGAGGGTGAATGATCTCACATTCACTCGTGTGGTGACACTAAGATAAACTTATGGGTGCTCATTAGAGAATGAGTTCACTGAACAGACCCAAATAAGAATTCCTAGATGGTAATTATACCTATTAGTCAACCAGGAAATTCAATCGTTGTAGTAGTACAATTGGTCCTTTGACCTGAGTCACCAATGACACCTTGTTTGTAGACCATTGTGTCTTGATTCTCTGACTTGTGGACTTTAACCATTAAGCCCACGATAGTCAGTCTCTCATATACAGTGGAAAGCTTGCGAAGGTAATTGAGTGAACAACAAGGGATCACTCACTCTTGGTATAAGACTGGAGAGAGAATGTCCTATGGATGTGTACACAGAAATCCCTGGCCAGGGTCAAATGAAAGAGATGTCTTTCTAGAAATTAACTGAGTACTGGAATCCATCTAAATAATGCGATAGAGGGTTTGACTATAAAACCATACCCTTGCGTTATTGGGACATTGGATGAGTGAAAGATTTTATCTGTGCGGTATCTGCAAACGGAAAGGTTCAAATAAAGGGAACAGTATCCCTTATATCTTCTGGGATCATGAGGTAGTGTTTGGTACTGTTCATGGTCAGAAGGCTAAGTTCATTAATCATCAGATGATAAACCACTTATTTATTAAATTAATTATTTAACATATGATGTTAAAATATTAATTAATAAATATTAAACTTTAGAATTAGTTCTAAGTTTAATGGGCCTGAAACCGGACTGATATATGGGCCTAGAGGGTTACACATATAAGAGTTCTCGTCAGACGGTGAGAGATGTTAAATATCATGCTTATCTGGGTTTTTATGAAAAGCCGCAGGATAAATATGAATATTTAATGGAGAGTTATCTAAGGCCAAACTCTTGGATAATCATGAGAATTAATCCTTGTCCTTATCCTTATTTCTTATATAAGGAGGCCAAGGGGAGGGGTGAAAAAGGTTGGACAAAATACACACTCTCAGATTCTTTATCTCCTCTCTCTCTCTCCTTCTCTCTCTCTTGGAGTAGATCTTTTTCTTTCCGCGCATGGTGGATTTGAGATCGGGTTGGAGTACTCAAGTCGAGGAGGAATACGGGTTTGCATCGGGAACTCGTGTGGATACCTCTAGAGATCATGCGCGTGCGCGATTACCGAGTCGGAATCATCCACGGGAGATTCGAAATCCCGCAAAGGTGAAGAACCGTTCTTCCCGCGTTTATTTAATTGTCTGTTTTACGATCCCAGCAACCGATACATAGGAATCGATTTATTTTTCCGCTGCGTTCTAGGCGATTCCTAACAAAATTGAGCAAAGAATCTTGGCGACGACATCCAAACGCTGAAGGATCGAGGTGCTGCTACTACTTCCCGGACTCTTGAAGCAAGTTGCATCATTTCTTCATCTGTTCTTTATCCTTTCAAGATCCATTCAAGAACCAAGGCTTTCCAGGGGCCACCCAACTTAGTTATTAATTGATTTATGCATCTTTCTCATATTTTCATCACATTAAGCATCACAATTTCATCACATCACTCCATGCAATACACACTCACTAGCATTGTTTTTCAATCCATGTTTAAAAGGGTTTCAAAGACCACAAACAAGTGAGTTCTTTGTTTAAGTTACATGATCAGAATCTTTATTAGAATAGATATTACCTGTGCCTGAGTTCTTTTTATTTTCTTTCATCCTGTTTCTTGCAAGGTACAAAAGGAGATTAAGAGAATCAACAACAAGGGAATCAAGCTGGGTGATCTTCAAAGTCCGATAAGCATTCAAAGCAAGAACAAAGTCAGAAATGCTCTCTTTATTCAGCCGACTGAAGAAGGGGAATCAAGGACTCCAACATCTCCCAATTCTGAAACAAGTAGGCGATCAATCTTTGTCTTTTGGAACTTTTTAGTTAAAAGTTTCTGGCGATCACATTCACTTAGTTTCTTTCTAATAGGATTTATTTGTCACATAAACAACATAATTTTCATGTTTAAATCAGCAGAGGTTCAAACAATTTTGCAAGCAATTAACTATTACATATCGTACCTTTACAACCTATTAATTAATTTAATTTAATTAAACTAATTAACTAATTATAAGAGTGTATTAGTGAGTTTAAGTAATTTATTTAGTCTAATTATTATGGAAGTTTATTAGTCCATTTATGCTACTAATAGTAGGCCATTAATTCAGTTAAAATTCTAGTTTAGGTGCATTAGACAGTAGCACAATAAAATAATGATAACTTTTTGTAAAAAAATTAGATAAAGGCATGGTTAGTATCATTAGAAATAGCATGAAAAGATTTATACCTTTGTAGAAGACCATTATTACTCATTCAGATATTTTAGAAGTCAAAATATCGATGATTAGTTTTAGAAATGACTATCCATAGAAAACAAGTCCTAATAAGACTAGAATTTGAATTAAAAAAATAAAAAGTGGTATAACTAAAATTAACCACAATCTGAAAAGTTATGTATAACATATTTGATTTATATTAGAAGTAGAACATAATAAATTTGAATATGATTAATATTTTAATTAGTGGGTAGAAAGTCATAATTAGAATCTTACTTGAACTAGGATTCTGTACACATATTTATTTGACATAGTTTTGGTATTTTAAGTATAACTTCATGTATAAAATTCCAAATTAAGTAAGACAATTCTCATAAGAATGAAGACTCAAAATTCTATACATTTTATGAATGCCATATATTTAAAGTAAGTCATTTACTAGTCAAAATCAAGATATCTTTTGAAGTGAAGAAAATATGTTAGATTTTTGCATTCGAAGTACTAATGACCGTAAGTCAGTAAAATAAGGATAACCTTTTGTTAAAATATATGAAAATAGTTATATTAGTTGTATTTAAAAGATAATAAAAAGTTATAAAACTTAGTAGAAGATAGTTTTTTTATAATTAATGTATAATTTTGATAGAAGCATATTTTACATGTTATATATATGTCCAATAAATTTTATAATTTTTTGAGTTATTTTAATATTTATTCCATAATTTTCGTCTTAGACTATATAATATGTCCTGGTAGTTTTGAAATCGCAACTTGTAGATCTTTTATGTCACTTGATTCATGTCCAAATAATGCCAAATTCTAAAGCAAACTTTTTTATATTATTATTGAAATATGTCCTGGTAGTTTTGAAATCGCAACTTGTAGATCTTTTATGTCACTTGATTCATGTCCAAATAATGCCAAATTCTAAAGCAAACTTTTTTATATTATTATTGACGTTTTTTTAAAATTTGATAATTTTTGGATCCCCATTTGCTATTTATTTTGCCTTCTATTTTAAGTTACTGAAATTCTATTTAAGTTAAATTTTTGAAATCGAAGCGAGAGTCCAAAATCATATCAAACTAATCCAAACATTTTTAAGACTTTGTCCACACTTTATATATAACCTATTTAACATGTTTACCAAGTTTTGCAATTTTCTAAATTTGTTTGATATTTTCAATTTTATTTGTTGATTTTTAAATTCTAAAAGTTAATCTTAATGACCGAAAAAATATATTTGTTATTCCGAAAATTCTATGAAAATTTTCTTGGTTTTCTTCTTTATCCCATAACCCATTTGCATAAGCGTTACTTTGATTTTATTCTTATATGATCATTAAGTGGCCATTTGGTATATAAAAGTATGTATTTTACCGTTTATATGTATGTATCACCTTATTAATTCAATTTTCAGATCTATACTCATCATTTACTCTCCGTTATCTTATTGTGCTATATATAATTTGATTCATTTATACATTTCCATCTTAAGGAGATGTAGGGCTTGATTTTGGTATAAGCATTAGTATTGGATAGGGCATTTGAATTCGAGGGCAACAGGTGGAGTCCTGATTTTCAACCAACTAAACCAGGGGACGACGATGCGTAATGTCCTAGCGGTTTACAGTTTGGTGGGACTTAGACTTCCTGGTTCTATACTTCCTGGTTCTATACAGTGACCAATACCTCTACATCACAGCCTAGATGTAAGGATCGAGATCTTCGGATCCGGTTTTCGGGGTCGGACCCTGTAGTTCTGGCTACGTGACGTAGACTGGATCTATCACGACCGGATTCCGAGGCTGGAACCCTAAGTTTGGATCCGAGGCTGGGTCGGATCGGTGACGAGGCCCGACGGGGATCCGGATGGCGACGGAGGCAAAGCCGAAGGCCCGAGGCCGAGGGTGGCTCGGTCGGGCGTTAGCTTGTCTTCGGAAGCAGGGCCGAGACCCCTTCGGGCGGTGCGAAACCGGATATCCTTCGGACCGAGAGGCAGCCGGCGCTCGGCGTCGAGTCCAGTGGGAGGAGTCCGAGGTCGGCGGCCGAGACCGACTCGGGTTGATCGGCGACTCGAGGGTGCCACGTGGGCTGGCTTTGGGCCGCGTAGCGTACGGCACTGTCGTGTCAGAGTGCGGCCCTGACGTGTCGACTGAACGGCGTGCCTCGGTCGACACGTTTTAGAAATTTGTCCTTGCGGCCGTCACATCACCTGACGTGTCGGCTGGACCGCGTCTGCCTCGGTCGACGCGTTTAGCCTGGTTAACCCCCACGAGCCCTCCTCCTTTCCTCATTTTTCTCCTTCTCTCTTTCTCTCCTTCCCCTCCGGCGATCTCAGCGGCGATTCCTCCGCCTCCCTCTTTTCCTCCCACCATTTCACCTCTCCCTCCACTCCATCCTCTACCTAGCTCCTACCACTGCCACCTCCATCTCCACTGCGGCGTTCTACTCTCCGGACGGCGGCCGACGTCACGGTGGAGCAAGGACGACCACGGCGGTACCGGCGGCGGCGTGGGGCGAGTCGGGTGGACGGCTTGAAGCTCGGAGGCGTTCAAGTGTCCGGTAGGGTGACGGTTCCCACAGCATCGCGTTTTAACCAAGTTTTTACCGTTCAAGCATGATTATGAATTTCTGGTTTTGGGGGGGGGGGGGAGAATGAGCATGTTTAGGTGCTCTTTTGATGATATGGGGGATTTGCTATGAAGGTGATTTTCCTATGGATTGTATTGCCCCTCTTTCTCCTCTGTTTTTAAGTAACTTTGGGGTTTTATGGGTTGAAAAGGGAGCCCTCGGGCCCATGGTAGATTCTGGTTCCTGGGCGTTAGCTTGTCTTCGGATAGCGGGGCCGAGACCCCTTCGGGCGGGTTGAAAGACGACGCGCATGGACGACGCCTTTTTGAAGGGCGTCGGGCCATCACGACGCCTTTTAGACAGAAATCGCCTAGCCGAGACCCCTTCGGCCCGAAGACTGTTTTACATAAACCTGATTCTGAACTGTTTTACATAAACCTGTACATGGAGCTCGAATGGCGTCGGCCTTGGGCGACGCGATTCGAGACAGAACCTCACTAATTCATGCCAGTAAAACGTGTTCATACTGCTAGATAGTTGGTTAATGCATGATTTGATGCACTCGACAATGATGGATTCTTCATGACCGGATGGCACCGCGTGGTGTGTCGTGCGATCGTGGGCTTTTCACGTGACCGGATCGTACTGTGCCGGGTTTTGGTGTTTCGTGTTACTGTGGACCTGGAGTGACATTGTAGCGCTTTATCACCCTGTGCTGGTGGGGGCGTGAGCACAGCGCCGGTGGGGGCGTGGGCGGGGTGACGCCTAGTGAGAGAGGGTCACCTGGTGAACCCCGGGGTCAGCTAGTACCGGTGTCGGAGTGGTACATTCGGAGAGTCACTCATGCTGAGGGAAGGAGTAACCACCAGAGCCAGTTGGGCTGGAGTAGCTAGCATGCTATCCGAGGGGTTACTGTTTGGTCTCAGCGGGTCGGTGTTTCGTACCTTCGGCTGTGGTCGGTGTTTCCTACCTTCGGCTGTGGTCGGTGTTTCGTACCTTCGGCTGTGGTCGGTGTTTCCTACCTTCGGCTGTGGTCGGTGTTTCCTACCTTCGGCTGTGGTCGGTGTTTCCTACCTTCGGCTGTGGTCGGTGTTTCCTACCTTCGGTGGTGATCGATGTTTCCTACCTTCGGCTGTGGCCGGTGTTTCCTACTCTCGGTTGTGTGGCCGAGACACCTTCGGTCAGTGTAGCCGAGACACCTTCGGTTAATGCTAAGCCGAGACGTGAGTTGTTGGCTCCTTGATAGAATGATTCTAGAATTATGCATGTTATATTTCGAATGCACATGGTTCATATCGAGATATAGGAGTAGTGTACTTACTACTGTGTTCGTTGCTTTACCATTAGCCGTACCTTGCACTTGTGGGTGTGTGCGTGGGCAGTGGGGATCGAGGGATCCCTACTGAGTCTTGTCTTGAGACTCACCCCTGCGGTTTTCAGGTGAGGACTCCCAGCAGACTTAGAGCGGCGTGTGCGGCCGCGTGTTAAGCGCCTTCAGCGGTTGTTCCGGGGTATGCCCCGATGTAGTTGTTATTTATTTCTGGCCTGTATGTTTAATTATTTCTTTTAAGTTGGAGTATGTAATTATTTGCTGTATCGAGTCGCATTGTAATAATTTTAATTCCTGCACTTTCATTTCAATTCAATGCGATGTGAATGTTTAGCTTAGTTTATTATTTATTTCCCAGACTTACTAGATCCTAGTTTTGTTCCAAATTAATGATTCGGTACCCATTTAGTAATCGGATCCCCGATTATAGGGTGGCGGGTCATTACAGTTGGTATCAGAGCATACAGTCTGGCAAATAAATAAATAACTAGGTTAAATATCATAAGTCCGGCAAATAAATACATTATCCCGTACAGGCACGTCGGTAGTATAGGTTTTAGGATCCTAATTAGGACCTTTTGATTTTGTAATTGTAGGCGAGTTGATGGCTCCCAGGAAGAGGATGTCGGTTATTCGAGAGCGGGGAGATGCCCCTAGTGGATCCGAGGCAGGGAGGCCGAGTGTAGAGTGGTTTATGGAGGCCATGATGGACACTATGGCTAGATATCAGACGCGAGATCCTAGTGAGAGTTCTAGTGCTCGGGGAGGGCCCACAGCTACACTGGAGAGGTTCCTGAAGCTGAGGCCACCTCACTTCACCGGTTGTCCCGACCCTGATGAGGCCATTCATTGGCTTAGAGAGATAGAGAAGACCTTCGATACCATGGATTGTGCAGCGGTAGAGAGGACCCCGTTGGCTACCTTCATGCTGAAGGATAGCGCCTATGACTGGTGGACTACATTAAAGAGTTTGTCTTATGAGGACAGGAGTCTTAGGGAAATTTCATGGGAGACCTTTGTTAAGGAGTTCAATGCACAATATTTCCCTGGACATGTTCAGAGAGCCAAGGAGAGGGAGTTTATGGATCTGACGCAGGGGAGTATGACGGTCCTCGAATATCAGGCGAAGTTTGTTTCGCTGGGTCGGTTCGTGCCTTTCATATCTGGGGATGAGGAGCGTCGTACGGAGAGGTTTGTGGACGGACTAAGGCTCAGTCTGAGGAACTTCGTGGCGTCTCACTGTTGCACGGATTTGGCTTCTGCGGTTAGATGTGCAGCAGCTGTAGAGGCTCAGCAGATCCAGTCGGCCCGAGAGAGAGGACAGGCTGTTCAGGGGCCAGCGCGTGGCAGGGGCAAGGCTGCGGCACCGACTCCCTTGGTCGGATCGGGATCGTCGTCACTCGGCTCCCGATTCAGGAGGTTTTTCAGAAGCGGTGGCAGCAGTAGTGGTAGCAGCGGCAGCAGCAGGCCCAGGCAGGGTCAGCAGGGTCAGTCTGCATCCAGTGCACAGCAGGAGCCAGCTCAGAGACTTCCGGCAGTCTGCCAGCACTGTGGAGGTGCCCATGGCGGGACTCAGTGTCCCACTCTTCCCAGGAGGTGTTTTACTTGCGGCCAACAGGGCCATTTGGCGAGGCAGTGCCCGCAGGGGCATGGTCATGGTCAGGGTTCAGGTGATCAGAAGAAGCCGAGGACCCAGGGAAGAGTTCTGGCTATCACCAGGAGGGAGGCTCGCGCGTCCAACTTGGTGGAAGGTACACTTTCTGTCCTTGGGAACTCTGCACATGTATTGATCGATTCGGGCGCTTCGCATTCCTTCATTTCTGAGCAGTTCCTTGATATTCTTTCTGCACCCGTTGATGAGTTATCTGATGGCTTGATGGTAGAGGTTCCTTCTGGAGACTTTATGATATCTTATAATTGTTTGAGGAATGTTCCCTTGACCATTGAGGGTCATGTGCTACCGGCCCAGTTGGTTGTACTTGCTATTCGTGACTTTGATATCATCCTGGGCATGGATTGGTTGGAAGCCTTTTATGCTGAGGTGGACTGCCACAGGAAGAGGGTGCGCTTCTCTATTCCGGACATCCCGACCTTCTTTTTCCAAGGTATTAGGTTTTCCTCTCGAGGCATTCTCATTTCTGCCTTTAAGGCACAGAGGTTGCTTGCTGGTGGCTGTGAGGCTTTCCTTGCCTCTGTTATTGTTTCTGATGTCCATTCTAGTCCCAGTCCTTGGGAGGTGCCCGTGGTTTGTGATTTCGTAGATGTGTTTCCTGAGGAGCTGCCAGGCCTTCCTCCTCAGCGAGAGGTTGAGTTTACCATTGAGCTTGCACCAGGTACGGCGCCCTTGTCTAAGGCCTCGTATCGGATGGCGCCAGCCGAACTCGCTGAGTTGAAGGCGCAGTTGCAGGAGTTGCTGGACAAGGGTTTCATTCGTCCCAGTACATCTCCATGGGGTGCTCCAGTTCTGTTTGTTAGAAATAAGGATGGTTCTCTGAGGTTGTGCACCGATTATAGGCAGCTGAACCAGGTGACAATAAAGAATAAGTACCTGCTTCCAAGGATCGATGATTTGATGGATCAGCTGCAGTCTGCGAGGGTGTTTTCCAAGATTGACCTGAGATCTGGATATTATCAGATGAGGATTCGGGATGTGGATGTTAGCAAGACGGCTTTTAGAACTCGGTATGGACACTATGAGTTTTTGGTTATGCCCTTCGGCTTGACCAATGCTCCGGCAGCCTTTATGGATTTAATGAACCGAGTCTTTAGGGCCTATCTGGATCAGTTTATGGTGGTATTCGTCGATGATATTCTGATCTATACTTCTTCTGAGGAAGAGCACGCTGCTCATCTTCGGGCAGTGTTGCAGGTCCTGAGGGAGCACCAACTTTACGCTAAGTTCAGCAAATGTGAATTTTGGCTAGACAAGGTGCACTTCCTTGGGCACGTTATTTCTGGCGAGGGTATCGCAGTGGATCCAACCAAGATCGAGGCAGTGATGGACTGGAGCAGGCCGACTTCAGTGACTAAGATCAGGAGCTTCCTGGGGCTTGCTGGTTATTACAGGCGGTTTGTTCAGGGGTTTTCTTCTATAGCGGCCCCCTTGTCGAGGTTGACTCGAAAGGGAGTTCGTCTTGTGTGGACTGAGGATTGTGAGCAGAGTTTTGTTGAGCTAAAAACTCGCCTCACGACAGCCCCAGTGCTGGTGCTTCCATCTGGGACGGGTGGATTTGTGGTCTACTCGGATGTGTCCCGTCGAGGTCTAGGCGCAGTCCTTATGCAGCAGGGCAGGGTAGTTGCTTATGCTTCTCGGCAGCTGAAGAAGCATGAAGAGAACTATCCTACTTACGATTTGGAATTGGCAGCTGTGGTGTTTGCACTTAAGATCTGGAGGCATTACTTGTATGGAGAGAAATTTCAGGTTTTTACCGATCATAAGAGCTTGAAATATGTGTTCACTCAGAGAGACCTGAATCTGAGGCAGCGGAGGTGGATGGAGTCTATCAAGGATTATGACTTTGACCTTTCTTATCATCCGGGCAAGGCTAATGTAGTGGCAGACGCCTTGAGTCGGAAGACGGTCATGTCATACCTTATGGTTCGAGAATGGAGGTTGTTCAAGCAGATTGTAGAATCCTCCTTTAGGGTTCCGCGTGAAGATGACAGAGCCGTGTTGGCCAGCTTGACTGTGAGACCAGCCGTGTATCATACTGTGATTGAGGCTCAGAGGGCAGATGTTGAATTACCACAGATTCTCCAGAGGTCAGAGGTGGAATTATGGGATGACGGTACTGTCAGGTTCAGAGGCAGACTTTATGTCCCGACTGAGGAGGACGTACGCAAGTGTGTGCTTGATGAGGCGCACCGTTCGAGGTATGCAGTACATCCTGGGATAACAAAGATGTATCATTGTTTGAAGAGGCACTTCTGGTGGCCTGGTATGAAGAAAGATGTGGCTGAATATGTGGCTAGATGCATGACTTGCCAGCAGGTTAAAGCCGAGCATCAGAGACCTGGAGGGTTGCTGCAGCCCTTGCCGATTCCAGAGTGGAAATGGGAACATGTAACGATGGACTTTGTGATGGGGTCGCCTACATCCCCTAGAAGGAGAGATGTGATCTGGGTCATCGTTGATCGGCTGACCAAGTCGGCACACTTCCTAGCTATTAGGAAGGACTGGTCGGTCGGCAAGCTGGCAAAGTTGTTTGTAGACTGGATCATCTCCTTGCACGGGGTACCTTTGTCCATTGTATCAGATCGAGACCCAAGGTTCACTTCCAGGTTCTGGAAGAGCTTTCAGAAGGCATTGGGCACTCAGTTGGCCTTCAGCTCGGCTTATCATCCCGAGACTGACGGGCAGTCGGAGAGGACCATTCAGACCTTGGAGGATATGCTCAGGGCATGTTGCCTAGACTGGGGAGGTTCTTGGGAGCAGCATTTGTCCACCGTGGAGTTTGCCTACAACAACAGTTACCATTCCAGTATCGGCATGGCGCCTTATGAGGCTTTGTATGGGCGACCGTGTCGATCTCCGGTGTGTTGGTCCGAGATCGGTGAAAGGCAGATAACGGGACCAGAGTTAGTGCAGCAGTGTGCTGAGATTGCCAGGACAGTTCGGCAGAGGTTGACCGCAACTCAGAGTAGGCAGAAGAGTTATGCTGACGTCAGACGGAGACTGCTGGAGTTTGAGGTTGGGGAGCACGTGTTTCTTCGAATCTCACCCTCCAAGGGTGTGATGAGATTTGGGAAGCGAGGCAAGTTGAGTCCGCGATATATTGGGCCTTTTCCCATTCTTGCTCGAATTGGGGAAACCGCGTATCAACTGGCCTTGCCGCCCAGTCTTGCAGGAGTGCACGATGTGTTCCATGTTTCCTTGCTAAGAAAGTATGTTCAGGATCCGTCTCATATGTTGGATTTTTCAGAGTTGGAGGTCGCAGAGGACCTGTCCTTTCCAGAGTATCCTGTTCGTATTGAGGATCGCAGAGAACAGACCCTACAGAACAAGATTGTACCTTTGGTCAAGGTGATTTGGCGGTATCGCTTTGGAGGTGAGGCAACCTGGGAGCGAGAGGATGAGATGCGGGAACAGTTCCCTTACCTCTTTTCGTAAGTTTCCTTGTGAACTTGTATCCCTGTTTTGACCTTATTAATTATAGCAGTCAATTTCGGGGGCGAAATTCTTTTAAGGGGGGCAGAATGTAAGGATCGAGACCTTCGGATCCGGTTTTCGGGGTCGGACCCTGTAGTTCTGGCTACGTGACGTAGACTGGATCTATCACGACCGGATTCCGAGGCTGGAACCCTAAGTTTGGATCCGAGGCTGGGTCGGATCGGTGACGAGGCCCGACGGGGATCCGGATGGCGACGGAGGCAAAGCCGAAGGCCCGAGGCCGAGGGTGGCTCGGTCGGGCGTTAGCTTGTCTTCGGAAGCAGGGCCGAGACCCCTTCGGGCGGTGCGAAACCGGATATCCTTCGGACCGAGAGGCAGCCGGCGCTCGGCGTCGAGTCCAGTGGGAGGAGTCCGAGGTCGGCGGCCGAGACCGACTCGGGTTGATCGGCGACTCGAGGGTGCCACGTGGGCTGGCTTTGGGCCGCGTAGCGTACGGCACTGTCGTGTCAGAGTGCGGCCCTGACGTGTCGACTGAACGGCGTGCCTCGGTCGACACGTTTTAGAAATTTGTCCTTGCGGCCGTCACATCACCTGACGTGTCGGCTGGACCGCGTCTGCCTCGGTCGACGCGTTTAGCCTGGTTAACCCCCACGAGCCCTCCTCCTTTCCTCATTTTTCTCCTTCTCTCTTTCTCTCCTTCCCCTCCGGCGATCTCAGCGGCGATTCCTCCGCCTCCCTCTTTTCCTCCCACCATTTCACCTCTCCCTCCACTCCATCCTCTACCTATCTCCTACCACTGCCACCTCCATCTCCACTGCGGCGTTCTACTCTCCGGACGGCGGCCGACGTCACGGTGGAGCAAGGACGACCACGGCGGTACCGGCGGCGGCGTGGGGCGAGTCGGGTGGACGGCTTGAAGCTCGGAGGCGTTCAAGTGTCCGGTAGGGTAACGGTTCCCACAGCATCGTGTTTTAACCAAGTTTTTACCGTTCAAGCATGATTATGGATTTCTGGTTTTGGGGGGGGGGGAGAATGAGCATGTTTAGGTGCTCTTTTGATGATATGGGGGATTTGCTATGAAGGTGATTTTCCTATGGATTGTATTGCCCCTCTTTCTCCTCTGTTTTTAAGTAACTTTGGGGTTTTATGGGTTGAAAAGGGAGCCCTCGGGCCCATGGTAGATTCTGGTTCCTGGGCGTTAGCTTGTCTTCGGATAGCGGGGCCGAGACCCCTTCGGGCGGGTTGAAAGACGACGCGCATGGACGACGCCTTTTTGAAGGGCGTCGGGCCATCACGACGCCTTTTAGACAGAAATCGCCTGGCCGAGACCCCTTCGGCCCGAAGACTGTTTTACATAAACCTGATTCTGAACTGTTTTACATAAACCTGTACATGGAGCTCGAATGGCGTCGGCCTTGGGCGACGCGATTCGAGACAGAACCTCACTAATTCATGCCAGTAAAACGTGTTCATACTGCTAGATAGTTGGTTAATGCATGATTTGATGCACTCGACAATGATGGATTCTTCATGACCGGATGGCACCGCATGGTGTGTCGTGCGATCGTGGGCTTTTCACGTGACCGGATCGTACTGTGCCGGGTTTTGGTGTTTCGTGTTACTGTGGACCTGGAGTGACATTGTAGCGCTTTATCACCCTGTACTGGTGGGGGCGTGAGCACAGCGCCGGTGGGGGCGTGGGCGGGGTGACGCCTAGTGAGAGAGGGTCACCTGGTGAACCCCGGGGTTAGCTAGTACCGGTGTCGGAGTGGTACATTCGGAGAGTCACTCATGCTGAGGGAAGGAGTAACCACCTGAGCCAGTTGGGCCGGAGTAGCTAGCATGCTATCCGAGGGGTTACTGTTTGGTCTCAGCGGGTCGGTGTTTCATACCTTCGGCTGTGGTCGGTGTTTCCTACCTTCGCCTGTGGTCGGTGTTTCCTACCTTCGGCTGTGGTCGGTGTTTCCTACCTTCGGCTGTGGTCGGTGTTTCCTACCTTCGGCTGTGGTTGGTGTTTCCTACCTTCGGTGGTGATCGATGTTTCCTACCTTCGGCTGTGGCCGGTGTTTCCTACTCTCGGTTGTGTGGCCGAGACACCTTCGGTCAGTGTAGCCGAGACACCTTCGGTTAATGCTAAGCCGAGACGTGAGTTGTTGGCTCCTTGATAGAATGATTCTAGAATTATGCATGTTATATTTCGATTGCACATGGTTCATATCGAGATATAGGAGTAGTGTACTTACTTCTGTGTTCGTTGCTTTACCGTTAGCCGTACCTTGTACTTGTGGGTGTG
Organism: Zantedeschia hybrid cultivar; assembly: GCA_030544215.1. Taxonomy (NCBI): domain Eukaryota; kingdom Viridiplantae; phylum Streptophyta; class Magnoliopsida; order Alismatales; family Araceae; genus Zantedeschia; species Zantedeschia hybrid cultivar. Next base: position 54,173,264 of record JARZZO010000009.1, read on the forward strand.
TGCGTGGGCAGTGGGGATCGAGGGATCCCTACTGAGTCTTGTCTTGAGACTCACCCCTGCGGTTTTCAGGTGAGGACTCCCAGCAGACTTAGAGCGGCGTGTGCGGCCGCGTGTTAAGCGCCTTCAGCGGTTGTTCCGGGGTATGCCCTGATGTAGTTGTTATTTATTTCTGGCCTGTATGTTTAATTATTTCTTTTCAGTTGGAGTATGTAATTATTTGCTGTATCGAGTCGCATTGTAATAATTTTAATTCCTGCACTTTCATTTCAATTCAATGTGATGTGAATGTTTAGCTTAGTTTATTATTTATTTCCCAGACTTACTAGATCTTGGTTTGGTTCCAAATTAATGATTCGGTACCCATTTAGTAATCGGATCCCCGATTATAGGGTGGCGGGTCGTTACACTAGATGCTTTGGTATACGTGTAGGACCCCTTATGTTGTTATTTGGGTGCATGTCCTTTACGATATGATTTGATTTGTTTGATTCATACATAAATTTGAATCTTTTCTCCACATATTTATTTGAATTCAGCTTAGTCATTTGAATCTTTTGATCATCTTGATTAACTATTTATATAGAATTATATGAATATGTCATAATCCTGTGATCCATGATATGATGATTTGATAAGCTACTATGCTATGATATTTGCTATTTGATATAAGATATGCTCAGGGGACGGCGATATATAACGCTCTGAGTATTTGATATGTTCTGTTCGATATGTGATACATTTCTTATCATGACTAGTAGAATTTGATATGTCTGATATGAGTTCGATCATATTATATATGTTATATATTAGTTGATCTATTCATACTATTAGAAAACATATTTGATTTGTTAAGGTTATATCTGACCATGTTTTGTATCTTGTTCTTATTTGAGTTATAGTAGAACTATTTAAGATCATGTTTAGTATAATTATATAATATAATTTATAAAATTTACTATATGTTAAGTCATGTGGATGGTTTGAAGTCTACTGAGTAGTTGTACTTATAAACTCTATTAACATTTTTAGAGTCTAAGAAAGAGAATCTGGAATTTGAGGAGACATGATTAAGGCATTTAACATCTTCATAAGGTTATTTTGATTTAAATTTACAGTTTTCTTAGATTTCGTGTAGTAGGGATAATGAGAGATTAACGTATTTTTCTTTATTTGGTGAGATTGAGAATTTATATATGAATTAATTAATAGATATTGTAATTTGTGAACGTTGATATTAACTATATTTGGATATTTTGGATTAATTGATGATTATGACATTTATTTAAATAACTTTGTAGTGGTTTATCTCTCATATCTTTTTGTTATGATGAAATTTATTTTAAGATTACACATTTAGAGTTTGAATAAAAAGAAAATGACTCAGATTTGGGACGTAACAATATGAAATTAGAGCAATTATGAGAGTTTATATATCCACAACCATCTGATCATAAGCCATACTAATTGATCTTATGGGATACGATGAAGTTTAAGATTAGTATGATCGTAGGTATAGATTAGCATAAGGTAATGTCTAGTTTCAAGTTAGGGGTTGGAGATTTGGGAGTAGGTGATTGAAAATGACGTGTTTAGTTAGTTCCCACAATTAAACTTATATAAAAAGAATTTTTAGTATGCATGGGGATTAAGAGGATTTAAGTTTTATCTTTTTAAGGGCGAAGGAGAGCCAGCTATAGGATGCATATGTGTCTACCACTTATATATTTACACTAGCTTTAAGTCATTAGAAATTGACCTATTTTTATTCATGATTCTTTGATAATTAGTACTAAGGGATGCCTTGACCACAACGTACATTCATAAACATAATTAACGATGTCTATCCAGTTACATTAACTTGTATTGCTCAAAAATTAAAAAGGGTTGGTTAACACTTTAAATGTTAGGATAAGTTAGTGCCCTAAACTTTTGTAAGTGACTCGTATCTAATTTTACGACATGTGTTTGATTAGATGTCGATAATAATAAATCTACTTCTGATGTAAGTAACTAGAATCATATTATGAGCACTGATCCTTTAAACGTTCGTACTTCTATGAGAAAGTATAGATACCACATTAGAGATGAGTTTATTTGATAGTGGTGCTGCACCATAGATATATTCTCTTAATTCAGTTAGAATACTAAGAAGATACTTATAGACATGTACAAAATCCTTTCAAGATGATCCACTAGGTTACCTATAGATATATACTTAAGTCCTTCTATGCTATCCTTTATGCTTTATCGTTGAATATAAATATAGATTACTTCTAGTTCCATGCTAAGTAGATTACTATTAAGGTCACAATTTAAAAATTAATTAAAAACACTTGTTAGTATTGATTTAAGATGATATCTTAAATATAAACCCCTCTAATCACTTAATTAAAAATTATTTACAATTAATATCATAGCTTAACTATAACTCCTTTAATTACTTAATTATAAGTAATTTACAATTAAGATCATATCTTAATTATAACCCCTCTTATTACTTAATTAAAAGTAAACTAACAACAATTGTTAGAAAAATTTAAGATCACCTCTTAAAAATTAAACCTTTAAGATCATATCTTAAAATCAACCTTCTATAACTCAAAAACACAAATTCAAGGTTTAAAACACATTTTAAGTTTTAAGTTAAATAGGTTGGGGTTTTAATTAATAAGGAGTTTAGGGGTTAATTGGGGGTTTTGGGTCATTGGGCCATTCAGCCTAACCTAGGCCTGTATTGGGCCTGGCTCGGACTGAGCAAAAAGTGCTCGACCCGCTCGGGCCTGGGCCTAGTCAGGCGTGCCTAGACCAGCGCCCTGTGCTCCCAGCCCCCCCCCCCATTCCTCGGTCGACCCAGGATGGGTCCAGCCGGGCCTAGCCCCCCTCCGGTTTCTGGTTGTTGCATATGGGTTGCGCCGCCGCCAGCGCCAGCAGCAGGTGTTGGGTTCTTGGGTTTCTTCGGATCTCCTGCGCAGCGGAAATAAAATTAAAAACGAAGATCCGTTCCCATTTCAAAAAATCTAAAAATCCGATAATCGGATTATCGAATCTTATCGTGTGCGGATTCAAATCCGCAACCGTTCGGTTTCGTCGGTGCGACACCGCAAGCAGCGCAAGCACCCGGCCTCTAGCGGAGTCCACGCGATCCTCCTCGCAACGGAAATCCTCACGTTCCTCATTCTTCGCAGCCAAAAAAACTTCCACCATTCGTTGCAACGCTCGTCGCAACGCGCAAACGATATCCCGTCGAACGGGAGTCGGAGAAGCGGCGGAGCAGATCCGATGATCCGGATCTGGCCTAGGGCACCAGAGAGAGAGAGAAACAGAGGAGGGGCAGCTAGGGTTAGCAGCAGCTTGGCCTGCTCAGCCTGTGCACTACATATTATACTAACCGCACGGTTTTTCATAAAAACCGCCAATTAATATAAAACCCACTTACTTGTCCATCGCCTTGAAAATCTTTTGTGTGTGACCCTCTAAGCCTAATAACCAGTCCGGTTAATCGCCCAATTAGCCCAGTGACTCCTCACTAGCTTTATTAATTGGTTAATAACTCTTTATTAATTATTTAATCAACTGAAACAATGTCGCACATCGAATTCGGTCGGGCCTCCGATCACGTTGGGTGCCAAGCAACACCGCGTGAACCCGGAAGGTATCGGGGTTACGTAATTCACTCTTGGAACCTTTCCGCCGACAGTTACCACGTGAATATAATCCTTCATTCGTACAATGCTCTTGAGTCAACTCAGGGTATGGCGTGCTGTCAAACCCTAACCGGTCGACTCACTTGGATTGGATGCCACTGATGAATATTGAAAAACTCCTTTCTCGGTATTATCGTCCGCCCTGGCCAAGGACTTTCGCGCATCCTTCCTAGAGCATTCTCTTTCATCGTACCGAGAGCGAATGATTCCTTATTGATACTCAATTCCCTTCGATGGTATTCCGCTATACCCGATCCTTGGCTGTTTAGAATCCCGTGGTTAAAGATTCATAAACCAAGGTCAAAGCACAGAAGTCCACCAACAAGATGTCCTTAGTGTCTCAGGTCCGAGGACCATCCACCCAACCGCGACAATAGAATCAAGCTGGTTGACAGTGAGTTACAGTACCATCTAGCGATTCAGTCGGATCAGTTCAGAGAACTCATTCTCCAATGAGCACCTACAAATTCGCCTTAGTGTCTCTACACAAGTGACTATGAGATCAGTTACCCTCATCGCATGAGCAGGAGTAATCTGTACTAGTCTAACTAGATATCGGATGTCCTTCTCGGATATCCTCTAACTAGGAATGATTAAGAATATGTGTGTTTAAGTGATCAGTCTTACTAGTATGATCTCATCATAATCTGATCACTATCGCACATATTCATGGACTTCATTATGAGACAATAATTAGTACGATTTACATACAATGAATATTATGTCATTATATTAATAAATGAACGAGATTACATAGTCATATTGGCTTGTAGGCCACCTAAGACTAACAATCTCCCACTTGGACTAATGTCAATCACCTTTATACAGTAAGCCTATAGACTCTAGGTGACGTTCAAACACAATTTGAGCCAGCGACTCTGTCAGTGGATCTGCTACATTGTCGACGGATGGAACTCTTTCCACTACTACATCTCCTCGAGATATGATCTCTCTGATAAGATGAAAGCGCCTCAGAATATATTTCGATTTCTGATGAGACCGCGGCTCTTTCGCTTGCGCAATGGCTCCATTGTTGTCGCACAACAGCGGAACAGGCTCAGAGATGCTGTGAACTATGCCGAGGTCGGTGATGAATTTCTTCAACCACATTGCTTCCTTGGCAGCTTTAGCTGCAGCGATGTACTCAGCTCCAGTCGTCGAATCTGCAGTGGTTGCTTGCTTGGAACTCTTCTAGCACACTGCACCTCTGTTCAAAGTAAACACGAATCCAGATGTAGACTTGCTATCATCTGGATCTGACTGGAAACTCGAGTCAGTATAGCCTCGCAGTTTCAAGTCACCTCCTCCATAGACAGGAAACATATCCTTAGTTCTTCTCTAGTACTTAAGGATACATTTCACTGCCTTCCAATGCTCTTTGTCTGGATCAGCCTGAAATCTGCTCGTAACACTTAGAGCAAATGCAACATCAGGCCGTGTACATAGCATGGCATACATGATAGATCCTATGGCAGAGGCATAGGGTACTCTATCCATGAATGCCCTCTCATCAGGAGTTTTAGGAGACTGTTCCTTTAAAAGAGTAATTCCATGTCTGATCGGTATGAGACCTCTCTTGGAATTTTTCATGCCAAACCTTTTGACTATGATATATATGTACAAGGATTGGGTCATTCCAAGCATCCTCTTTGATCTATCTCTATAGATCCGTATTCCCAAAACATAAGATGCTTCTCCCAAATCCTTTATGGAGAAGTTTTTTGACAGCCAGATCTTTACTGATGACATCATAGTAACATCATTCCTAATGAGTAGTATGTCATCTTCATAAAGAACTAAGAAAGTGACTATACTCCCACTGGTCTTCTTTTACACGCAAGGCTCATCTTCATTCTTAATGAAGTCATAAGACTTGACAGCTTTGTCAAATCTTATATTCCAGCTCCGGGAAGCTTGCTTCAGTCTATAAATGGACCTCTGAAGCTTGCGCACTTTATCTGGAGATTCCTTGGATGTGAAGCCTTCAGGTTGTATCATATATACCTCTTCCTCAAGGTTGCCATTAAGGAAGGCGGTCTTCACATCCATCTGCTAGATCTCGTAATTGAGGTGTGCAGCAATGGCGAGTAGAACTCTGATCGATTTTATCATAGCAACTAGTGAGAAAGTCTCATCATAGTCAATTCCTTGCCTTTGACGATATTCCTTTGCCACCAACCTTGCCATCAGCACCGATCTTTCTCTTAAAGATCCACTTGCATCCGATGGGTACAATACCCTCGGGTAAGTCCTCCAAGTTCCAAACTTGGTTGGTGTACATGGACTGGATTTCCGAGTTCATGGCTTCTCGCCATTTCCTGGCTTCTGGGCCTTCTATGGCCTCCTGGTAGGTTTTAGGATCATCATCCTCATTATATTCTACCTTAGACTCACCTTCAGTGATATGTCCGACATATCGTTCGGGTAGTCTAGGTACTCTACCAGATCTACGAGGCTCATCTGTGTGTACCTGAACAGATTCAGGAACTAATATCTCATCTGATGATAACGCAGCTGTTTGGAAATCTGGAACCTCTTCCAGTACTATTTTATTCCCACTGTCCTCCTGGAGAAGGTATTCCTCTTCCAAGAAGACAGCTTTCCTGGCGACAAACACCTTTTGTTCACCAAGATGGTAAAAGTAGTATTCAAAGGTTTCTTTTGGATATCCCACAAACCTGCATTTATCAGTTTGTGATTCTAGCTTGTTTGGATCATACCTCTTGACATGAACAAAACAACCCCAGACTTTAACATGTTTAAATTCTAGCTTCCTACCTTTCCATATCTCATATGGAGTAGAGGCCACAGACTCGCTGGGTACTCTGTTCAGTAGGTATGTTGCTGACTCTAGAGCATACCCCCAGAGGGACACTGGTAATCCCAAAAAGCTCATCATGGATCGCACCATGTCTAACAAGGTACGATTCCTCTTTTCTGATACACCATTCATTTGTGGTGTATATGGAGGGGTTAGCTAAGAAAGGATACTATTATCCTTTAAGAATTGTGTGAAATTAGTACTCAAGTATTCTCCTCCTCAATCTGATCGAAGAGCTTTAATACTCTTTCCTAATTACTTCTCTACCTCATTCTTGAACTCCTTGAACTTCTCAAATACTTCCGACTTGTACTTCATTAAGTACACATAGCCGAATCTTGAGAAGTCGTCGGTGAATGTGATGAAGTATGAGAAGCCACTTTTGGCTTGGGTGGACATGGGACCACATACATCCGAATGTATTAGGTCCAAAATGTCTTTAGCACGTTCTCCATGTCCAATAAATGAAGATTTTGCCATCTTTCCCATAAGGCAAGATTCACATGTCGCAAATGATTCATAATCGAATGCTGTTAAATAACCATGCTTGTGCAACCTTTGCAACCTGCTTTCACCAATATGACCAAGTCTACAATGCCACATGTAGACTTGGTTCACACAATTCTTGCTCTTCTTAAGAGTATTATCTACATGAAGTTGTAATAAGAAATATTTAAGAGATATAGTCCGTTGACTAAAGATGCCGAAGCTATTGATTTATTACTATAATAAATCGAACAACTTCTATATTCAATCGTCAACCTATATCCAATCTTGTCCAAACAATATACTGATATGATGTTCTTTATTATGCTAGGAACATAATAACAATCTTCTAATAGTAAAACGTCTCCCGATGGAAGTTTGAGGTTTGCTGTCCCTACAGCAACCGCTGCAACTTTTGCGCCATTCCCTAGCCTCAATTCTACCTTGCCTTTTCTCAGCTTTCGCTTACTTGTCAGCATCTGCACATTATGGCAGCTATGAGAAGCACATCTGATATCTAATACCCAAGATGTGGAATCTCTTACTGACAAGTTGATATCTATCATATAAATATCTGAAGCTTTAGATAGCTTCACCTTTCCATGAGCTTTATCATTGAGGAACTCTTTGCAGTTCCTCTCCCAGTGACCATTATGCTTACAGTAGAAGCAATCACCTTTTACTATTTCTTTGTCTTTGTCCTTCAATCTTTTATCGTTAGCTATCATCTCTGCGTCAATGGCATCCAATGTCGGTTCAACAGGAAGATCAGCTCCAAGGACACAGTCAATGTGTTCAGATATGAAGACATTCTTCAGATTTCTGAACCAATCCAAGTAGTTCAGGCTAGTCAAACGTTTGGCATCAAGTATGCCACGGATTGGGTTATTCGACGACATAATTCCCTACAGGAGATAAGTTCTATTTTAGCAGATGTTCAAATATTAAATATAAAACAAGACATGGTCTTTTTTTCAAGTTTTAACTCCCACTAATTTTCAACGGACTGTATAACCCTCCGCTATACAGAACGAGAGACGCGACAGTCTCCTAGTGGGGATCAGAATCTCAATGACTTACAATACAGCCTTGTGGATAGCACAACAAACTGTAATACAATCAAAGAGCACCCAACTCATGGGACTTGCAACTCCTTGTAATATCTGATCATATCTTCGGTCCCTAGAGATTTAATGGCCTTGTGGATAGCACAACAAACCACTAATTCTGATCTAAGCTAACCATCATTACGCGACGAGCATAGATTTGCACGCAGCCCTTGCGGATAGCACAACAAAGCTACATGGTTCCTCTACCCCGATCATATAGACATCTAATGTCATAGCCACAGTCTCTCCTCACAATTAAATATGCATTGTGGTAATACAACAAACCTTCCTAAAGTAATTCGAATCTTATGACTATAACGATGGTGGACCATGCAGTAAGTTCTAAACTACTCACGTTATGGCTTAGAGTTTAGACGAGGGTATTTAGATAACTTTTATCTTGGTCTCTCTTAGGTGATAGTATAAATATATCGTATATATTTAATAAATACTATACTTGCTTTGATTTATAATCAAAAGAAAACAATGCATCTCATACATGTCATTAGTGTGGTCATGGATAGTACAATGGGTTTGACTGAAGCCAACAGTCAAGCGCACACACAATCTAATCATAACATTTATATTAGAAAATCCTGCAAACATAAAGGCAAAAGATCTCCATAGTATCGCCTTCTTGATTGCAGCAGTGGATCGTCCTCGCTCCTTCCTCGATTGTCTCGATCATATTACATTTAAATCTAAATTTACATGTAAACAGAAGAAAGCCTTATGGCGAGTACAGGAGAGAGAGAGGTAGAAGTACATCGGAGAATGACAGAGAGAGAGAGAGGTACGCAGACCTCTATTTATTAACAATTAATAAATAAAATCCATCATTCATCTACGATCCACACAAACACATCATTCATCCCATGAATAATATTAAATATGCATATCCATGACCACGATGTGTTTTAAACAATCCACACAAGATATAGCACATCATATGGCTAAAATAAAAGAGTTTCAAAATTAAATAATTTTGGCTTTCAAAAAGCTGGTATCCAATCAAAATTGGCTTTTGACTTTTGAAAACTCTTTTAATAAATTTAACATACAATTTAAATCATATTTAAAAGCATCAAAACACACATCACATGCGCACACACTCCAACTTAATAATTCCAGATTATTCCATGCAAATTAGAACAATTCTAATAATTAAATAATCTAACACTTAGATTAAACTACATTAATAATCTAACAATTAGATTATTAACAATTAATTTACTAATCTAACTCTTTAGATTAGTCTAATAAAGTTAATTAATAATTTGACACTTAAATTAATAATCAACCATAATTAATTATTAACTACTAACCTAACACTTAGATTAGTCAATTAATGTTAATTATTAATTTAACACTTAAACCAATAATTAACACTAACTAATTAATCTAACTCTTAGATTAGATAATTAAAGTTATCATTAATTTAACTATTAAATTAATGACTAACAATAAATTAAGGACTACTAATTTAACATTTAAATTAGTCATTAAAATTAATTATTAATTTAACTTTTAAATTAATAATTAACTCTAATGAATTAACTATAAGATGATTAAACAATTAAAAATCTAACATTTAGATTATAACTATTAACCACTAAAGTTAATTCCTTAAATAAGTCATATTAAGATTAATAATTAATTTAACATTTAAATTAATATTAACCCTAATTAATTAACAACTAATTGCTAATTAATAATCCCTTTAACGACTTAATGATTCAAAATCATAAATGTCCAATTAAAAGAAAATTGAAAATCAATTTAAATTTACAAAAAAATTTTGAATTTAAATTTAATATTCAATTTAATTTAAATTGGGTCAATGGGGTTAAGTGGTTAATCAGCTCTATGTGAGAATTGGGGTTAATGGCCCAGCCTGGCTCGGTCAGGGCTCGAACTAGGGCCCCTGGTTCAAGCCAGGGTGCACATGGTTAAGGTCCCAGGCCTTGGGCCGGTTGGACCAGCCCGGTTCAAGCCAAAAGGCCGGCCTGGTCGAACCACCCTCCCCCTTTCCCTTTCTCCTTGCAACTACCGGACGCCCATCTGCAGGAAAACCTAGAAAGGTGGAGCATGGCGGCGCGCGGGGTGGGGGGGTGCAGCAGTGGCCGGCGGCATTGTGCCGCCCGGTCCCGCCGGTGAAGCTCCGGTCGTCGGGGCTCGCCGGCGGTGCCCCCAAAATAGCCGGCCGACCCCTTCATTCCATTGATTGGTTTCCTCCAGCCACTCCGACGCCGACAAGGAGTCTAGTGATGACAGAGGATCACACCAAGAGAATCCGGAGTCCCGGCCTCCATCCGAACGCTTGGGAAGGCCGATTGAAGCCGCCGTAAACCCGCCGTACTTCGTCCCACAAAGAACATGATTAAACTCCAAAAAAAATTCCGAAAATAGTAGAATCAAAATAATCAGATTATTTTAGTTCATTGTATGAACAAGGATTCATTTATTAACGGAATACATGCATGGAATAAATTCATGGAAATATTAAATCGGAAACTGAAACGGGACGAGAAACAGTGGAACCTGGCTCTGATACCACTGTTGGGTTCTCGGGTTTATCCGGATCTCCCGCGCAGCGGAAATAAAATTAAAAACGAAGATCCGTTCCCGTTTCAAAAAATCTAAAAATCCGATAATCGGATTATTGAATCTTACTGTGTGTGGATTCGAATCCGTAACCGTTCGGTTCCGTCGGTGCGACACCGCAACCCGTGCAAGTGCCCGGCCTCTAGCGGAGTCCATGCGATCCTCCTCGCAATGGAAATCCTCACGTTCCTCGCTCTTCATAGCCACGAAAACTTCCGTTGTTCGCCGCAATGAGGGGACGATATCCCGTCGAATGGGAGTCGGTGAAGCGGCAGAGCAGATCCGAAGATCCGGATCTAGCCTGGGGTGCCAAAGAGAGAGAGAAACAGAGGAGGGGCGGCTAGGGTTAGCAGCAGCTTGGCCTACTCAGCCAGTTCACTATATTTTATACTAACCGCGCGGTTTTTCATAAAAATTCCCGGTTCGTACAAAACCCACTTATTTATCCGTCGCCTTGATAATCATTTGCGTGTGACCCTCTAGGCCCAATTACCTGTCCGGTTAATAGCCCAATAAGCCCAGTGACTCCTCACTGGCTTTATTAATCAATTAATAACTCTTTATTAATTAATTAATCAATCGAATTCGATCGGGCCTCCGATGGGTGCCAAGCAACACCGCATGAATTCGGAAGGTATCGGGGTTAAGTAACCCACTCTTTGAACCTTTCTGCCGACAGTTACTGCATGGATATAGTCCTTCATTCATACAATGCTCTCGAGTTGACTCAGCGTATGGCGTGTTGTCAAACCCTAACCAGTCGACTCACTTGGATTGGATGCCGCTGATAAATACAGGAAAACTCCTTTCCCGATATTATCGTCCGCCCTGGCTAGGGACATTCGCGCATCCTTCCTAGAGCATTCTCTCTCATCGTACCGAGAGCGAATGATTCCATATTGACACACAATTCCCTTCGACGGTATTCCGCTATACCCGATCCTTGGCTGTTTAGAATCCCGTGGTTAGAGATTCATAAACCAAGGTCAAAGCACAGAAGTCCACCGACAAGATGTCCTTAGTGTCTCAGGTCCGAGGACCATCCACGCAACTGCGACAATATAATCAAACTGGTTGACAGTGAGGTACAGTACCATCTAGTGATTCAGTCGGATCAGTTCAGTGAACTCATTCTCCAATGAGCACCTACAGATTTGCCTTAGTGTCGCCACACAAGTGACTATGAGATCAGTCACCCTCATCATTGTAGGCGCCCGGAACGTCCCCCGCCACGGCTGCGGGCTTCGGATCGAGGGTCCTTCCGTTCGTCTTAGCACTGCGGCGATTTAAAGGGGGTTAGAAATTGAGGTGTGATCGCCAGGAGCATTACCTTACGGTCCCTGTGCTCCGCAGGATTGTAAGAGGATGATCGCGTTCTGGGGGAGCGGGAGATGGTGGATTCCTCTTCTCCGCCTCCGGCCGGCCGAAGGGGGAGAGCTTGGTAGTCCGCGCGCAGAATCTGGTAAGAGCCCCTGAAAAGAGAAGACAAACAAAGAAAAGACAATATCCCGATTAGAACTGTGATATGTAGAATCTATCCATAAAAATATAAAAACTAACTAGAATTGGAGGGAGACACACCGGATGGGTGTTTAGGAGGGAAGGTGACCATATGTTATGGCCACCCACCTCCCGTTTTTTGTTTGGAACCTCTGGGGATAAAGGGTGCTAAGTCATCCTAAGATGCATGCATACAGAATAGAGTGCTCGTGTGTGAAAAGGGAAATGATGTGTTGAAGGTGAAAAAAAGAGTGAGAGAGGGAGAATGTTACGGCATGGATGGAAAGTGAGAATGCAATGAAATGAAGGGGCGAAAAGTAAAAGAGGGTTAAGAAGACAAACCCATTTGGAGTGTGAAGGATTCCTCTGAGACTCGGACTCCTTGCCCACTCGACTCCTCAAAGCCGACCCGCTCCGAGAAAGAAACTCCTTCTTAATTCCTTTCCAACCCCCTTACTCGGGGGAACCTGGGGGGTTTAAATAGATGAAGGAAAAATAGGAGAAAATAGGGGTCTAAATCCCCGTAAATCCTCCTGTAGCCAATGGGAAGTGGTCAAGGATCGGAGGTGGTGCGCGCGGCAGTCACCGGAGTTGGGTGTAATCGGAGTAGTGGGGACGAGGGTGGCAAGTAGAGGAGATCGTGGGGAAGACGAGGTCAAGGGGGTGGTTAGGGAGTGGACGGACAGCCAACTTGCCTTCCAATCCCGTGGAAAGCCAGGTAGCTGGCCTTCCACGAAGTGGTGGAAGGCGGCCCGGTTGGCCTTCGAAGGGGGTGGAAGGCAAGGGGTGGCCTTCGAAGGGGGTGGAAGGCAAGGGGTGGCCTTCGAAGGGTGGTGGAAGGCAAGGGGTGGCCTTCGAAGGGGGTGGAAGGCGGACTGGCTGGCCTTCCACGAAAAGGTGGTGAAAAGTGAAAAAGGTGGCCAAAAGGTAGAAGGCAAGGTGGTTGGCCTTCCACGGGTGGTGGAAGGCAGCCTGGTTGGCCTTCCACGAAAAGGTAAAAAGTGAAAAAGGTGGCCAAAAGGTGGAAGGAAAGGTGGCTGGCCTTCCAAGGGTGGTGGAAGGCGAGGGGTGGCCTTCCAAGGATGGTGGAAGGCGGGCTGGCTGGCCTTCCAGGGATGGTGGAAGGCGGCCTGGTTGGCCTTCCAGGGGTGAGAGGAAATGGAGATTGGTTAATGGGCCTGATTATTTAGTGGGTTGAATTATGTGAGAAAATCTGATGGGCTAAATGAGATGGATAAAATGATGGGTTTGGTGATGATGGGCTAATGATGGATGGGGTTCATGACCAAAAGGGTGGTCCAAATTCGGTGTCTACAAATGTCCCTCCGGGACACCTGTTTTGCAGTGGAGTGGAACAGAATGATAAATAGGTGTTTCGGAAATCGAAATTGATTTTGGACAACTCGAAAAATGAATGAGCTATATCCAAGGATGATATGCGAATGCGGCAAATGCATGAAAGCTAGCTATTTGAGTTGCAAGAGTGGTTTAAGAAAATGGACAAAGTTCAATACTAGAGAATCACAGTCTGTGGGACCCTCGGGTGCTGGAACTGCGAGGCCTTGGCACACCAGGATGCAACGATCTGGCCCAAGGGGATCTCGAGCATGAAAGATGTAGGAGTGTGACTTGAAGAACTCTCGACACAACAGGCGCGCGGTGGCCAGGCGTATCATGGGATCGCCAAGTGAGAGAATCTTAAGCACACGTATTGAAAAAAGGGAAGAGGTCTTGCAATTCAAAGGGCTAATAGGCAAACAATCGCCAAACTCACAAATCAACAATGGGTCAAGCAGAGTGATAAATTATGGTCATTGCCCCTAGGGCGAGGGTGGATGGTTATGCAAATGCATGCTGGTTTAAAAATTAGAAAACAAATTTCTAATGCAAACAGGAGGGATTTATTGGCCAATCGAATAACTTGGAGAATATAGACTCCTCATTGTTTTGTTTAAAGAGGAACTCAGAGTCTATACGCCCGAAGTTATTAGCCTCCTTTGTCTTCAATCCTACTTGCTTCAGAATTCCTGCAGCTGCAAGAACGCACATCAGTAAATGTAAATAATCAATGATCTACAATATCTTAATGACAAGCTACAAGGAAGCGAGGGACAAAGGTCCCTATCGAGTCGAAGCCGGCACGGAAGATATGGCCATTCTCAAAGTAGAATGCCAATCCGACTGCTTTTAGCTTCGACTCGACAGCAAAAAGTGTCCACCTTTTGGACATAGAATCCTTTTCCTGTATGCACAAAAATGAAGGGGAAACAGTTAGTAGTATCTGTTTTCGGCCCCTTGCCCAAAAGAGCAACTACTTTTTCCCTAGCCTTCGTATAGGGTCAAGGGGCCGTGTTCAACTAACCAGACAAAAGGAAGAGTATTGAAACTGAAGCGACAAGTAAATATGCAAATGATAGCGGATATTAACAAGTGGAGTGTGTGATGAAAACATGTTTTTGATTCCGCCTGCCTGTTGACTGCCCAAACTTAGGCTAGTTGAATGATAAAAGGGAAATGCACACTCAACTTCCCAGGTATCCTAAGCACGCATCTAGATTGATTTGGGCCTCTAGACTCCTCAAACTAACCTTGACCGGTTAAGACTCATACTGATGACAATACCGTCTTGCCGTGCTTAGGCTCCCAGCTACTTCTGACCACCAAGTTTGCCCAAAAAGTTTTCGAGGTAAATGATTTGCCCGACCCGGGTCTCTTTCCTCACAATCTAGAAGGTATATGATGGAACACCTTGGAACCCTAACAGTCAACCGCGCGACGTTGACCCGGAATCAGACGCCGTCGCACCTATAGGTGACGCGCATGCATTGACCTAAGCCTGAAGTCTTCGAGAGTGCTCATTGAGATTATGGCTAAGGAATTGGCTCACCAAAAACAACGACATTACTCTTCACCCATTTTGGACTCTTGTGATTATGTGAACATGTGACGATTTTTGAAAAACAAACTATTTTAAAATGATGTTCAGTCTTTAGATAGCTATCTCGTGCTGAACCTTGGGGGAGAAAAAGTGAAGAAATTTTGGAGACAAACTTCACAGGAGGATTGACAAAACCGTTAAAAGGGCGAGCTGTGACAAAACGGACCCCTTTTGACCTCCTAGATGCCCCTATTTTGACTTTTCAGGTCTTTGGTAGATTTCATGGCCAGGCACAGTCACGACCAGGCTTTTTGTATGATTGTTTGAACCCCTTTTCTTTTTGGTATTTCTTTTCTACTCTTGACATTTTTTCGGGGTTATTTGATATTCCGCCTGCGGGGACACTGCCCTCTTCACATGCTCTGGTCCTTTGCATTTCATTTTTGGGCCCTTTTTTTGAGGGGTTACATCTATCGGGTTGTTGAGGAAGCGCAGTTTGCTGAGCTCGGCCGTTTAAGGGCGTCGACTGTCCTGATCAGTCGAGAGACGAAGAGCAAATGTTGCATTTTGACAGTATGTTAAAGACTTGGAACTCATTTTAAGAAGGTTCCCTTTTGAAAAAACGTGTAAGTGTGTGCATCTCAGGATGATCATAGGGATCCGTATGAAAGTAAAGTAGACACGTCCAAGGTTCTGGTGGACCAAAGTCTTAGCCAAACCTTAACGTCAACCCAACCTATCATGCAACTAGACCTAGATAGAGTGTTACGTGGCAGTCACCAGACAGTTGGATTTCGTGTCTTTTTTGATTTTTTTGTGATTTTCATTAAGGTATGCACATATTTACAAATATTTTTGTTGCTTTTTAGAATATTTGATTTTTTGAGATTTTGAAATTTTTGAATTTTTTTTGTATTTTTAAGGATAAAAGAAAAACATTTCAACAATTTTCAAATATTTACACTTATTTGCTAACTCTTGAACTAGAAATGAAAGAACTTACTTACCTCTACAACTCTTAGATAAAAAGGAAGCTATCCAATCCCTAAGCGATTATGCACAAGACTCAGAGAGTGAGTCAGACATGTTGCAAAGGTGGGTCCTTGCGACAGAGACCCAATGATGGCAGAATTGCCCCAGGAGTGTGCTACGACTGATGATAAAAGCCCGAGAAGGACAGGTGTGTGGAATAGTAAGGGAATGAGAGCGGTGGGTACCTGTTCATCCCTCACTAAGGAGGCTCCTTCTCGTCGAGTGGTTGATTCATAGTACAGCAACTGTGTAGAGAAATCTTCTGCATCTTCTCTTTGAGCTTCATTGCTTGTTTCCTTCAACTCATCCTCAAGATAGTGTATCTTGAGTACCTCATGATTTTCCTTCACAAAGTGATCCAAGATACTCCATTTTCTTAATCCCCCAGTTGGTTTGGTTGGTAGGTATCCCAATCTGAATCCCCCAATGGTCGGATTTTCAAAGATAGGTTCTTGAATTCCCTGCTCTTCTTTGCCTAACCCAGATCCTGAACTATACCCCATTTTGTCCATAAGCTGCCAACCTATGCTAGGCTGGGACTTGAGCTGAGAGTCGACCGATGAGAGGATGGGCTCTGCCCTTTTCCAGAAGTGATCATGGATGGAATTTGTTCAGTCGAGACTGAGTCCAAAGACTCAAGATAGGGGGTACCCTTCATTTTGACAATCTTCCCATTGTATGGGAATTTATAGCACTGATGATTAGTGTAGGGCACTCCCAGGGTTTGGTCCATCCAAAGCCTTCCCAGAATGGCGTTGTATATGGGCTTGACATCAAAGACGTAGAATTCAAAGATCATGGCCATTGGGCCAATTTCCAGTTTCCCATTAGCTGGTCTTTGAGAATTACCATGGGTTGAGACCATCATGGAAGTAGACTTAATCTCTTCTGGATCAATCCCTATTTTCTTGGGGGTCTTGAATGGACAAACATTAATTGGTGCCCCGGTATCCTTGAGTGTGGAGTCCAATGAGTGACCCTTGAGTGTTGTAGTTAAGCATGAGGGAAGGGATTGGCATTCAGGGGGAGCCAGATCCTTATCTGTGAAAGATATCGTAGGTGTCTGAGTGACTAAGAGAATGGCATTTGTGAGCCCCCTGATAGGAAGATCTTCATGGACTGTAATCCGCTGGAGGAATTTGAACAATGTCTCCCTATGTGTAGGAGATCTCCTAATCAACTCTAGGACTGGAATCTTGACGGGAGTTTTCCCTAGATGTTCTAGGATGTCATACTTGGATTGAATAATCCTTTTAGACAGATCTGAATCCTCTTGAGAGTCCAAGGGTTGACTTGTTGGGGGAATGATGCGATTTCTCAGTGTAACACCAATCGAACTGGGGTCCACTGCCTGATCTGACTTTAGTGGTTGAACTGGTGGTGAATTCATTACGCAGAATTGGGTTACTGGACCTGGCTTTGGTGTTGGACACAAGATGGATAGAGGGGGTTCTCTGATTGAAATTGAGGGAACTTGGAACATAGTGATTGGGTTGATGACTGTTAGTTGTTCCCTAGGTCATATCAAGAACAAAGGTTTGTCTTTGATAATAGTGGAGACTCCTTGCAACGGCTCTCTAGGTTTGGTCATCCTAGTGGGGCACTCACGCCATATCCCAACCTCTTCATACTCCCAGTACTGTCCTCTGTAATCGACATTTGGTTCCAAATTTTTGACAAGGGTGCTCACCCTTTCTAGAGAGCTAGATGGATCTTGAGCTACCTGATGAGAGGGCGGAAGGTCTTTGACTTTCAAGATTTCAGTAGCCTCTTTCATGTGCCCCCAATTGATCTTGGCACTAGATAAAGGGGGAACTGCTGAATATGGTTTCTGATTGGATTGGTTATCTGATCTGGACAAAGGATTGGGTGACCTAAAGGGTTGCCCCTAGACACTCACCTGTTCATTGATTGTCACTCCCTCTATTTGTGTAGTCCTCTTACTTCTGTTCTAATTCTCAAAGAAGGATGGCAAAGTGGAATTCCAGATCTGAGATTGAACTACCCGAGCTCGATTGTAAAGTTGTGCGAATGTGTGAAATTCGCTCAGCATGAGAATAGACCGAAGTTGCGGGGTAGCGTTATTAACTAACATGGTGATAGCTTGAGATTCGGGGATTGCCACTTTCGCCCTAGAGGCCATTGCCCTCCACCTGTTGGCAAAATACGTGAACTCCTCTTTAGGCTTCATCTTTTCCATCACAAGATCAAATAAGGTGGGAGGCATGGTTGTCATATAACTAAACTGAGTGATGAATTTTTCAGAGACCATATCAAAATTGATTAGGTCTGTGGCGGGCAAGGAAGAAAACCATCTTAAGGCCTCACCTTCTAAGGATTTCTGGAATAGATGGACAAGGAGGACTCTGTCGTAGAGCCATTGATGGGAATCCATGAGGAAACTTGACAGGTGATCATGAGGGTCAGAGGTGCCATTATATTTTCTGTACTCGGGGGCTTTGAATCATGGTGGAAAGTAGGCCGGAGAGAGCTTGCAATAGCTCGAGAGAGAGTGCGGTTGTTTCAGGGTAAGTTTCTCAGCCATGGGCTTACGCACATAAGTTTCAACCTCACTTTTGTAGATGAATTATTTCTGCTCGGGAGGAGGTGTAGTTTGAGAGACTGGAATCGGCATGACGGGTGGAGCAACTGGAGTAGGAGTTGGCTGGTTGATATGGGTTTGAGCTCTATCGGGAGACCCTTGGAAGTGAGTTCTCCGAGGAGTGGCATTTTGAGTGTTGCCACAAGAGGCCAACCGGATGAGTTGATCAGGGGTGTACCGTGATAACACGGCAATAAGTTCCGGGTCCTCACTCGGGTTTCGGAGGGTTCTGTTGGACATTATAGGGTCACTTCCTGAAGAAGAAGATTCATCCAAGCACCTTCTCCTAAATTCCTCTCTAGGTGTTTAGAACATGCCCACAAATGTTTGTTGTGGATCCTCTTCAATCTCAAACAGAGGGTCGCGTGTGACATTGTTACCAAACTCATACATGTCATCATACACAGTGTTAACATACATTTGGTTCATTATGAAATACAAATCTTAAGAGATTTTATATTTCACTTGGAAGGTTAACTGTAAGGACTGAGGTTTCGGAATTAGTATTCGGGTCGGGTTCGGGCCGGATCCCCTGGTTTCGACCCTGAGGGGTCTTGAGATTTCTGACTGAATGACGTCTGCACTGCTCGACGTCTTTCAAAAGACGTCTGACTATGTAGACGCCATTTAGGTCTGCTTTCTGTTGCGCCACGTGGGCGGGTTTCGGGTCGCGAGTGTACGGCCCCTGTCTCATCGTCTGAACGGCGTCTATGATGGTCGACGCGATTCAGACTGCGACCCCTACGATGTCAGTGTGCGGCACCAGAGCGTTGTCAGTACGGCCCGTCCTATCAAACTGATTGGCGTCTGTCTCGATCGACGCATTTTAGCCAGATTCAGATTGACCCCGTGAGCTTCTCCTTCTTTCCCTCATTTTCGCCTCCACCCTCTCTCTCTTCGCCCTCTCCGACCCTCTTTTCCCCTTCCCTTCCTCTTCTTCCTCTTCCACCACTCCAACACCTCCCTACCTCTCACCTCTACCACCACAACTTCCTTCGCGGCGCTCCATTCTCTGGACGGCGGCCGACGTCCCGGCGGAGTGGCGGCGTCCTCGAAGGTACCGGCGGCGGTCTGCGGTGCGGCAGGTCGGCGGCACGGAGCTTGGAGGAGTTCAAGAACCGGTAGGGGGACGAACCTTGCATGAATCGTGATTATCTTGTGTATGTTTTCCTTGGCGTGGCATGATGTGTTTTGGGTTAGAACGAGCATGTTTAGGGGGTTTTCTTGTCGAAATGACCGTGTTAGGGATTGTGGAATTGTAGCATGCTTGTGGTAGTTGATTTCCCTTTCCTCCCCCTTTTGTTTTGGGCATTTTCGGGGTGTTTGGGGTTTAAGGAGGAACCCTCAGATCGAACCAGAGAACCAGGTTTCTGGCGCTAAATGGCGTCGTGCCTGGTCGACGCCTTTTAGAAGGACGTCAGGGCAGTATGACGCCTTTTAGGGCAGAAATCTCTATGTTCGAGGTTTCGTTGTACGGGGTTCTGGCGCTAAAAGACGTCATGTATGGACGACGCCTTTTAGAAGGACGTCGGACCATTATAACGCCTTTTAGGCAGGAAATCACCCGACTGAGGCTTCTGCAAAATCTGAAATTCTGGGGTGAATGGCGTCTGTGGGTCCTGACGCGTTTTTAAAAGGGAGGCTTCCCAGGTAGACGTGTTTTAAGGCATAATCTGTTTTAAATGAACCTATTAGAGGGGCTTGAAAGGCGTCGACCTCGGTCGACGCTATTCAAGACAGAACTGCTTAACTCCTGTTATTTAACACATGTTTAACGGTTGGAAGGTTCAAATGCATGCTTTATGTTGTACGCTGAGATGATGGTTTACTGTGCGAATGGAATCATGTTATACTTGTGTATGTGCTTATGCGAATATGGAATTGGAACTACTGTGGTTTACGTATGTCACCTTGGGCCGATGGGGAAGGGCCATGGTGTCTGTGAGGCATTGTGCCGTACCGGTGGGAGGAGGAGTACATGTTGTGTTTTACCTTTGGCTGAGGGAAGCAGGACCACCTTGAGCCCGTCGGGCCGGAGTAGCCGGTGTGCTATCCGAGGGGTCGCTGTTTGGTCTCAGCGGGTCGGGGTTTCCCTGTTTGTCGTGGCAGCTTCCGGCACGTTTCTTGCTGTGGAGCTGGTTGTGGTACTGTTGGAGTTGTTTTACCCCTGTAGCCACTGGGCTTGATGTGACCTTTGATCAAGGTTACGAGTGGTACCCTTCGCCCTTTGGCCTGACGGAGCCCGGGAGGTTAGGGTTTTGGGTAGTTCCTGTAGCTTCGGCTTGACGGGGGTTCGCCGGTCCCCAGGGCCCTCCTGAAGCGCCGAGACCTGGCGTGGAGGCAATCCGGTCGGTAGGACAGTAGTCTAGACTGCTTGTGTGCACACGTAGCTGGGCCGTGGTGGTACACTGGTCCCAGCTAGTCCTAGTTTGACTCACTGCCTCACCCTACAGTGCCCCGGAACACTGTAGGGGCGGACAGGCGTGAGTAGTGGTGGTAGTGTTGTGAGGCGACGTTTGACTTCGGTCGACAGTGTGGTTCAGCCGCTTTGTGGACTTTGACTGTGAGACATGACTTTGTGTTGAGTTTTTCGGGTTACTTAGAACTATTCCTGCTACACTGCTTATGCGTATGTTTCATATCAGATTTGGGTGCTATGTTTACTGCTTTACTTAATTGCCATATATCCGTACTGTTGCACTTATGGGTGTGTGAGTGGGAGGCAGGGGATCGGATGATCCCTACTGAGCCCAATTCTGGTGTGGCTCACTCCCTGCGGTTTCAGGTGTGGACCTCGCGGCGTGTGGCGGCGTGGGGTGTCTTCCCGGTGTGCGGGCCAGCAGCTGTCTTAGTTCCGGGGTATGCCCCGATGTTGTTGTACTTTACTTTTGCCTGTACTTATTTAATTTGTTGGACCATGAAATTATTGTTGGACTGTATACGGACATTGTTATCTTCCTTCCTGCGCACTTGTTATATCTTTGTGGTCCGTGAGATTGATATATTTAGCCTTGTTTAACGCTTACTCCTCCAGACGTGTTGTGTGAGATCCGGGTGTGAACCCGCAGTTAATGGGCCGACATCCATTTAGTGATCGGGTCTCCGGTCATAGGATGGCGGGTCGTTACAGATGGTATCAGAGCTCAGTCTGGTCGAGTATGTGGTAAACTAGGTTAGATATTATAGTCCAATAATAAGTACGAGTCTGTACAGGCGATGGCTGCTGGTGTAGATTGGTAGGTTTTGACGTGTTTTGGTTCGATCTTCGTGTTTGTGGGGTAGTGATGGCACCGAAGAGGAGAGTTCCGTTGGCTCGTGGTTCGAGAGCAGATGATGGTAGTTCAAGGGCAGAAGGACATAATGTAGATCATTTCATGGAAGCTATGATTGGGGCTATGACTAGATACCAGCAGGGAGATGGAAGTGAGGGGTCCAATTCCCGAGGTGGCCAATCCATGGTGATGGAGCGGTTCTTGAAGTTGAAGCCCCCTTCTTTCACGGGTCAACCAGTTCCAGATGCGGCAGCTCATTGGATTAAGGAGGTAGAGAAGGCATTTGACGTTCTTGAATGTGCTGAGGATGACAAGACCTTATTGGCAACCTACTTGCTGAAGGACGATGCTTATGATTGGTGGGTCACCATCAAGGGGTTGATGTTTCCAAATAGGTCCTTGAGAGAGATTCCTTGGGAAGGCTTTGTGAGAGAGTTTAGTGGACAGTACTTTCCGAGGCACGTTCGGAGGGCCAAGGAAAGGGAGTTTATGGAATTGGTGCAGGATGATATGACAGTTCTAGAATATCAGATGAAATTTGTAGCTCTGGGAAGATTTGCTCCACACATATCTGAGCATGAGGATCTTAGGACAGAGAAATTTGTGGATGGACTTCGGCATGATCTGAGGGAATTTGTGTCAGCTCATTGTTGTAAGGATTTGGCGTCAGCAGTTCGGTGCGCGGCAGCAGTGGAGATGCAGTTCCAACAAATCACGAAGGAGTCGGAGCATTCAGCACGAGGGAAGTAGCAAAGCAGGGATAGATCAGCGGTCTTTTCGTCAGGTGGTTCGAGTTCCTTTGAGCTCGAGTTCCAAGAGGTACCTTGTGACGAGGATGAAGACGGTTCGGTTCAGCAGACGCAGACGGAGGTCAGCTGGCAACAGGAAGCAAGGCGGGACGCTGCGGATCGTTGTCCCCGTTGTGGTAGGTTTCATGGTAATCGGATATGTCCATTGATCACCGGTAGCTGTTTTGGCTGCGGCAGAAAGGGACATCTCGCGAGGAACTGTCCCCAGAAGAATAAGGCAGGTCAGGAGCCGAGTGGTCAGTAGGTGTTCGAGGCGTGAGTGGAGTTGCGTCTCTTTGTGGAGGTTTGAGAGGCTGGGCTAGATAAGCACTTTTATCTTGTCTTACTCAGAGGTGGTTGTGAACTCTTGTGACACTTTTATGTACATGGGTTTGGAGGAGAATCAATTTTGTAATATGTGCCTTGCTAGTGTGTGGTTATTTTGATCTCTCAGCTTTTGTCAAAATTGAGAATCTTGGTTAGCGTGGTGTGGGTTTGATTGGCAACTTATGTGGAGCCCAGTATGTGTGTGATTGGTGAGAATGATTGATTGTATTCAGTGTGCCGGCATGTGATGGTTAGCCGAGATTATCGTGAGCGGTTGCTAATTTCGAGGACGAAATTCTTTTAAGGGGGGGAGAATGTAAGGACTAAGGTTTCGGGTTCAGTATTCGGGTCGGGTTCGGGCCGGATCCCCTGGTTTCGACCCTGAGGGGTCTTGAGATTTCTGACTGAATGACGTCTGCACTGCTCGACGTCTTTCAAAAGACGTCTGTCTATGTAGACGCCATTTAGGTCTGCTTTCTGTTGCGCCACGTGGGCGGGTTTCGGGTCGCGAGTGTACGGCCCCTGTCTCATCGTCTGAACGGCGTCCATGATGGTCGACGCGATTCAGACTGCGACCCCTGCGATGTCAATGTGCGGCGCCAGAGCGTTGTCAGTACGGCCCGTCCTGTCAGACTGATTGGCGTCTGTCTCGATCGACGCGTTTTAGCCAGATTCAGATTGACCCCGTGAGCTTCCCCTTCTTTCCCTCATTTTCGCCTCCACCCTCTCTCTCTTCGCCCTCTCCGACCCTCTTTTCCCCTTCCCTTCCTCTTCTTCCTCTTCCACCACTCCAACACCTCCCTACCTCTCACCTCTACCACCACCACTTCCTTCGCGGCGCTCCACTCTTCGGACGGCGGCCGACGTCCCAGCGGAGTGGCGGCGTCCTCGAGGGTATCGGCGGCGGTCTGCGGTGCGGCGGGTCGGCGGCACGGAGCTTGGAGGAGTTCAAGAACCGGTAGGGGGACGAACCTTGCATGAATCGTGATTATCTTGTGTATGTTTTCCTTGGCGTGGCATGATGTGTTTTGGGTTAGAACGAGCATGTTTAGGGGGTTTTCTTGTCGAAATGACCATGTTAGGGATTGTGGAATTGTAGCATGCTTGTGGTAGTTGATTTCCCTTTCCTCCCCCTTCTGTTTTGGGCATTTTTGGGGTGTTTGGGGTTTAAGGAGGAACCCTCGGATCGAACCAGAGAACCAGGTTTCTGGCGCTAAACGGCGTCGTGTCTGGTCGACGCCTTTTAGAAGGACGTCAGGGCAGTACGACGCCTTTTAGGGCAGAAATCTCTATGTTCGAGGTTTCGTTGTATGGGGTTATGGCGCTAAAAGACGTCATGTATGGACGACGCCTTTTAGAAGGACGTCGGACCATTATGACGCCTTTTAGGCAGGAAATCACCCGACTGAGGCTTCTGCAAAATCTGAAATTCTGGGGTGAATGGCGTCTGTGGGTCCTGACGCGTTTTTAAAAGGGAGGCTTCCCAGGTAGACGTGTTTTAAGGCATAATCTGTTTTAAATGAACCTATTAGAGGGGCTTGAAAGGCGTCGACCTCGGTCGACGCTATTCAAGACAGAACTGCTTAACTCCTGTTATTTAACACATGTTTCACGGTTGGAAGGTTCAAATGCATGCTTTATGTTGTACGCTGTGACGAAGGTTTACTGTGCGAATGGAATCATGTTATACTTGTGTATGTGCTTATGCGAATATGGAATTGGAACTACTGTGGTTTACGTATGTCACCTTGGGCCGATGGGGAAGGGCCATGGTGTCTGTGAGGCATTGTGCCGTACCGGTGGGAGGAGGAGTACATGTTGTGTTTTACCTTTGGCTGAGGGAAGCAAGACCACCTTGAGTCCGTCGGGCCGGAGTAGCCAGTGTGCTATCCGAGGGGTCGTTGTTTGGTCTCAGCGGGTCGGGGTTTCCCTGTTTGTCGTGGCAGCTTTCGGCGCGTTTCTTGCTGTGGAGCTGGTTGTGGTACTGTTGGAGTTGTTTTACCCCTGTAGCCACTGGGCCTGATGTGACCTTTGATCAAGGTTACAAGTGGTACCCTTCACCCTTTGGCCTGACACAGCCCGGGAGGTTAGGGTTGTAGGTAGTTCCTGTAGCTTCGACTTGACGGGGGTTCGCCGGTCCCCAGTGCCCTCCTGAAGCGCCGAGGCCTGGCGTGGAGGCAATCCGGTCGGTAGGACAGTAGTCTAGACTGCTTGTGTGCACACGTAGCTGGGCCGTGGTGGTACACTGGTCCCAGCTAGTCCTAGTTTGACTCACTGCCTCACCCTACAGTGCCCCGGAACACTGTAGGGGCGAACAGGCGTGAGTAGTGGTGGTAGTGTTGTGAGGGGACGTTTGACTTCGGTCTACAGTGTGGTTCAGTCGCTTTGTGGACTTTGACTGTGAGACGTGACTTTGTGTTGAGTTCTTCGGGTTACTTAGAACTATTCCTGCTACACTGCTTATGCGTATGTTTCATATCAGATTTGGGTGCTATGTTTGCTGCTTTACTTAATTGCCATATATCCGTATTGTTGCACTTGTGGGTGTGTGAGTGGGAGGCAGGGGATCGGATGATCCCTACTGAGCCCAATTCTGGTGTGGCTCACTCCCTGCCGTTTCAGGTGTGGACCTCGTGGCGTATGGCGGCGTGGGGTGTCTTCCCGGTGTGCGGGCTAGCAGGTGTCTCAGTTCCGGGGTATGCCCCGATGTTATTGTACTTTACTTTTGCCTGTACTTATTTAATTTGTTGGACCATGAAATTATTGTTGGACTGTATATGGACATTGTAATCTTCCTTCCTGTGCACTTGTTATATCTTTGCGCACTTGTTATCTTACTTGTCATAGGATGGCGGGTAGTTACATTAACTATGTATTATGAGTGTTGGTTTCTAACAAATCAAGTTCAAACCCTTAACGACTCTGGAATTTTTCAAAACTTGTTCGACCAGAGTTTAGTTAGGTGTCTTAAATTTTGAAACAATTCTCTCAGTGACACATATAGGTGAGTGATTGTGAATGGAAAGGCTCAATTAATTCCTCAAACAATACTCGGGATCCTATTAGGTGGTTTAGGTACAACCCGCTCGGCGGCCAAGTGGGAATCCCTGGCTCGCGGAGATTGACGGAGGTTCCCAACAGAATAAGACTAGTCACACCCGAGTGGGAATCCTCAGGTGGAGAGTCAAATACTGTGGGAGAGCTAACTAGAAGTGTGATGCCGGCTCTTCCTTAAAAACCCCTGCGGATAGTACCCTTGAATTAACCCACAGTCCAACAGACAAGAGAAGAAAAGAAAAGATAAGAGAACAGTGAACAAAAAAACAAACTAGAATGCGCAACAATTTAATCAGAAAAATAAAAAAAGGACACAAAAAAATCAGGCAGCCAGAAAGGCCGGAGCCTAGACGGCAGGCTACTTGGCCGTCCTAGAGCCTGGACGGCCAGGTAGTGGGCCGTCCAGCCTGGACGGCCAGGCGCTTGGCCGTCCTGGGCTCTGGACGGCCAGGTACTTGGCCGTCCGGGCTGGGCGGGACGGCCAGGCACATGGCCGTCCGGTCCACTGGATGGCCAGGTACTTGGCCGTCCGGGCTGGGCTGGACGGCCAGGCACATGGCCGTCCGGTCCACTGGACGGCCAGGTACTTGGCCGTCCGGTCTGCGCTGGATGGCCAGGTACTTGGCCGTCCGGTCTGGGCGGCTAAGCGCTTGGCCGTTCAGGACTCTGGGAGGCCAAGCGCTTGGCCGTTCAGGACTCTGGGCGGCCAAGTGCTTGGCCGTCCACGGGAGGAGCTCTTATATTTTTAAGCTGTCTTACCTGCGCGGCGAGCAAGAGAGGGTCCCACCGTGATCACCAGAGGGCTGTAGGCGTCCGGAACGTCCCCCGCCGCGGCTGCGGGTTTCGGATCGAGGGTCCTTCCATTCGTCTTAGCACTGTGGCGATTTAAAGGGGGTTAGAAATTGAGGTGTGATCGCCAGGAGCATTACCTTACGGTTCCTGTGCTCCGCAGGATTGTAAGAGGATGATCGCATTCTGGGGGAGCGGGAGATGGTGGATTCCTCTTCTCCGCCTCCGGCCGGCCGAAGGGGGAGAGCTCGATAGTCCGCGCGCAGAATCTGGTAAGAGCCCCTGAAAAGAGAAGACAAACAAAGAAAAGACAATATCCCGATTAGAACTGTGATATGTAGAATCTATCCATAAAAATATAAAAACTAACTAGAATTGGAGGGAGACGCATCGGATGGGTGTTTGGGAGGGAAGGTGACCATATGTTATGGCCACCCACCTCCCGTTTTTTGTTTGGAACCTCTGGGGATAAAGGGTGCTAAGTCATCCTAAGATGCATGCATGCAGAATAGAGTGCTCGTGTGTGAAAAGTGAAATGATGTGTTGAAGGTGAAAAAAAGAGTGAGAGAGGGAGAATGTTACGGCATGGATGGAAAGTGAGAATGCAATGAAATGAAGGGGTGAAAAGTAAAAGAGGGTTAAAAAGACAAGCCCATTTGGAGTGCGAAGGATTCCTTTGAGACTCTGACTCCTTGCTCGCTCGACTCCTCAAAGCCGACCCGCTCCGAGAAAGAAACTCCTTCTTAATCCCTTTCCAACCCCCTTGCTCGGGGGAACCTGGGGGGTTTAAATAGATGAAGGAAAAATAGGAGAAAATAGGGGTTTAAATCCCCGTAAATCCTCCTGGAGCCAATGGGAAGTGGTCAAGGATCGGAGGTGGTGCGCGCGGCAGTCGCCGGAGTGGGGCGTGATCGGAGTAGTGGGGACGAGGGCGGCGAGTAGAGGAGATCGTGGGGAAGACGAGGTCAAGGGGGTGGTTAGGGAGTGGACGGCCAGCCAACTTGCCTTCCAATCCCATGGACTTCCACGAAGTGGTGGAAGGCGGCCCGGTTGGCCTTCGAAGGGGGTGGAAGGCAAGGGGTGGCCTTCGAAGGGGGTGGAAGGCAAGGGGTGGCCTCCGAAGGATGGTGGAAGGCAAGGGGTGGCCTTTGAAGGGGGTGGAAGGCAAGGGGTGGCCTTCGAAGGGGGTGGAAGGCGGACTGGCTGGCCTTCCACGAAAAGGTGGTGAAAAGTAAAAAAGGTGGCCAAAAGGTGGAAGGCAAGGTGGTTGGCCTTCCACGGGTGGTGGAAGGCAGCCTGGTTGGCCTTCCACGAAAAGGTAAAAAGTGAAAAAGGTGGCCAAAAGGTGGAAGGCAAGGTGGCTGGCCTTCCAAGGGTGGTGGAAGGTGAGGGGTGGCCTTCCAAGGATGGTGGAAGGCGGGCTGGCTGGCCTTTCAGGGATGGTGGAAGGTGAGGGGTGGCCTTCCAAGGATGGTGGAAGGCGGGCTAGCTAGCCTTCCAGGGATGGTGGAAGGTGAGGGGTGGCCTTCCAAGGATGGTGGAAGGCGGGCTGGCTGGCCTTCCAGGGATGGTGGAAGGGGGGCTGGCTGGCCTTCCAGGGATGGTGGAAGGCGGCCTGGTTAGCCTTCCAGGGGTGAGAGGAAGCGGAGATTGGTTAATGGGCCTGATTATTTAGTGGGTTGAATTATGTGAGAAAATCTGATGGGCTAAATGAGATGGATAAAATGATGGGTTTAGTGATGATGGGCTAATGATGGATGGGGTTCATGACCAAAAGGATGGTCTAAAATCGGTGTCTACAATCATATGAGCAGGAGTAATTTGTACTAGTCTAACTGGATATCCGATGTCCTTCTCGAATATCCTCCGACTAGGAATGATTACGAATATGTGTGTTTAAGATATCAGTCTCATTAGTATGATCTCATTATAATTTGATCACTATCGCACATATTCATGGACTTCATTATGAGACGATAATTAATACGATTTACACACAATGAATATTATGCCATTATATTAATAAATGAACAAGATTACAAAGTCAGATTGGCTTGTAGGCCACCTAAGACTAACAGCAGGGTGGCCGGAGGCTGTAAGGGGGGTGTGCCCCCTTTGTCCCCGACCGGTCGGCTAGCCAGTGCCGCTGGTGGCCGCCAAAATTCGGTGGCTAATAGGGGTTTTAAAACCCATGGCCTTGTAAGGAATCGTCGAGAACGCAGCGGAGAATAAAAACGATTCCATTGTATCGGTCGCTGGGATCGTAAAACGGACATTAAAATTAAATGCGGGAAGAACGGTTCTTCACCTTTGCGGGGTTTCGAATCTCCCATGAATGATGCCGACTCGGTAATCGCGCACACGCATGATCTCTAGAGGTATCCACATGAGTTCCCGCAGCAGACACGATTTCCTCCTCGACTTGAGTGCCCCGACCAGATCTCAAATCCACCATGCGCGGAGAGAGATAGATCCACTCCAAGGGAGAGAGAAGGAGAGAGAGAGAGGAGAAACAGAATCTGGGTAAAAATTCATCCAACCAACCTTTTTACCCCTTCCCCTTGGCCCTCCTTATATAGAAATAAGGATAAGCACAAGGATTAATCCTCATGATTATCCAAGAGTTTGGCGTTGGATAATTCTCTATTAAATCTTCATGTTTATCCTGCGGCTTTTCATAAAAACCCAGATAAGTATGAAATTTAACGTCTCTTACTGTCTGACGAGAACTCTTATGTGTGTGACCCTCTAGGCCCATATATCAGTCCGGTTGCAGGCCCATTAAACTTAGAACTGTTTCTAGAGTTTAATATTTATTAATTAACATTTAAACAGCATATGTTAAATGATTAATTTAATAAACAAGTGAATTATCATCTGATGATCAAATCACTTGGCCTTCTGATCATGAACAGCACCAAACACTACCTCATGATCCCAGAAGATATAAGGGATACTGTTCCCTTTAATTGAACCTTTCCGTCTGCAGATGCCGCACAGATATAATCCTTCACTTATGCAATGTCCCGATAATGCAAGGGTATGGTTTTATAGTCAAAGCCTCTATCGCATTATCTAGATGGATTCCAATACACAGTTAATATCTAGAAAGACATCTCTTTCATTTGACCCTGGCCAGGGATTTCTGTGTACACATCCATAGGACATTCTCTCTCCAGTCTTATACCAAGAGTGAGTGATCCCTTGTTGTTCACTCAATTACCTTCGCAAGCTTTCTACTGTATCTAAAAGACCGATTATAGTGGACTTGATGGTTAAAGTCCACTAGTCAGAGAATCAAGATACAATGGTCCACAAACAAGGTATCATTGGTGACTCAGGTCAAAGGACCAACTGTGCTACTGCAACGATTGAATTCCCTAGTTGACTAATAGGTATAATTACCATCCAGGAATTCTTATTTGGGTCTGTTCAATGAACTCATTCTCTAATAAGCACCCACTTGTTTGTCTTAGTGTCACCACACGAGTGAATGTGAGATCATTCACCCTCATCACATGAGCAGACATAACTTGTGTCGATCTTATCGGATATTTAATGTCCATCTCAAATATCTTATGATCGAGAACTGTTTAAGACAATTGACTGAGGATATTGATCTCACTATCATGATCTCATCATGATTCAATATCCCATACATTTGTCTATGGACCTTCATTACGATAGTTAATTTGCGAGAACTATTAAATGAAGAAATGATTGTCTTTATTAATAATCTGAACTAGAATGTACAATGATTGGCTTTGAGGCTACCCAATTCTAACATTCTCCCACTTGGACTATAGCTAATCACCCATATGTCTAAGTCCCATAGACTTAAGATGACGTTCTAAATTGTTTTGAGACAATGACTTAGTCAAGGGATCTGCTACATTATCTTCAGATGAGACTTTCTCAACTACTATATCTCCTCTGGCGATGATCTCACGAATCAGATGAAATCGTCTCAGAATGTGCTTTGACTTCTGATGTGATCTTGGCTCCTTCGCTTGAGCTATTGCCCCATTGTTGTCACACAATAATGGAACAGGATCTGAAGTGCTTGGAACTACTCCAAGCGCCGAGATGAACTTCTTCATCCAAACCGCCTCCTTGGCCGCTTCAGCTGCAGCAATGTATTCTGCTTCGGTCGTCGAATCTGCAGTTGTTTCATGTTTGGAACTCTTCCAACTTACTGCACCTCCATTTAACATGAATACAAATCCAGACATGGATTTGTTGTCATCCATATTTGACTGGAAACTCAAGTTAGTAAATCCTCGAAGTTCCAAGTCGTTTCCTCCATAAACGAGAAATAGATCCTTAGTCCTTCTCAAGTATCTAAGGATACATTTCACCGCCTTCCAGTGTTCCTCACCTGGATCAGCCTGATATCTACTGGTGACACTTAGTGGGTGTGCCACATCAAGCCTAGTACATAGCATTGCATACATGATAGATCCTATTGCCGAGGCATAAGGAACTCTATCCATGTATGCTCTCTCTTTAGGTGTCTTGGGAGACATTTCTTTAGAGAGATAAATTCCATGCCTCATTGGAACGAGGCCTCTCTTGGAATTTTCCATGCCAAACCTTTTGACTATGGTATAAATGTACATAGATTGGGATAAGCCAAGCATTCTTTTGGACCTATCTCTATAGATCCTTATTCCCAGAATATAGGATGCTTCACCCAAATCTTTCATGCAGAAGTTTTTGGATAACCAAGTCTTTACCGATGATAACATTCCTACATCATTCCCAATGAGTAGAATGTCATCAACGTAAAGTACCAAAAAGGTAACTGCGCTCCCACTAGCCTTTTTGTATACACAAGGTTCATCTTCATTCTTAATGAAGTCATAAGATTTGATTGCTTCATCAAATCTTAAGTTCCAAGTTCGGGATGCCTGCTTTAATCCATAGATGGATCTTTGCAGCTTGCATACCTTGCTTGAATGCTCTTTGGAAGTGAATCCTTCAGGTTGTATCATATACACCTCTTCTTGAAGGTTCCCATTAAGGAATGCTGTTTTCACATCCATTTGTCATATTTCATAATCATAGAATGCAGCAATAGCAAGAAGTATTCTGATTGACTTGATCATGGCAACTGGAGAAAAGGTTTCGTCATAGTCAATGCCATGCCTTTGACGATATCCTTTTACTACCAACCTTACCTTGTATGTGTCAATCTGTCCATCTGCCCCGATCTTTCTTTTAAAGATCCATTTACTGCCAATAGGTACTATACCTTCTAGCAGATCAACCAAGTTCCAAACTTGGTTGGCATACATGGACTGAATTTCAGAATTCATTGCCTCTTGCCATTTTTCTGATTCTTGACTATTTATGGCTTCTAGGTAGGTTTGAGGATCATCATCCTCATTTAAGTGCACTTTTGGTTTGCCATCATCGATATGTCCAACATATCTTTCAGGCTGCTTAGGCACTCTACCTGATCTGCGAACCTTTTGTGTATCATCTTGAACAAGTTCTTGAGTCAATGGTTTAGTAGATGAACTAGTGTTGATTTGTGAGTCTAGAATTTCTTCCAGTTATATTTTGCTCCCACTGTCTTCTTTTGAAAGATATTCTTTCTCTAAGAAGACAGCTCTTTTTGTGACAAATACCCTTTGATCGCTGGGCTGATAGAAGTAATATCCAAAAGTCTCTTTTGGATATCCCACAAATCTACATTTCTCTGTCCTAGAGTCCAGTTTGTCTGGATCATGTCTTTTGACATGTGCAGGACAACCC
Source organism: Zantedeschia hybrid cultivar (assembly GCA_030544215.1). NCBI lineage: Eukaryota > Viridiplantae > Streptophyta > Magnoliopsida > Alismatales > Araceae > Zantedeschia > Zantedeschia hybrid cultivar. The sequence continues at coordinate 54,205,993 of JARZZO010000009.1, forward strand.
CAGACTCTAACATGCTTAAAGTCTGGTTTCTTTCCTTTCCATATCTCATATGGAGTGGAAGGTACTGACTTACTAGGAACTTTGTTCAACAAATATGCAGCAGTCAACAGTGCATATCCCCATAAAGAGATTGGAAGTTTGGCATAACTCATCATTGATCGTACCATATCTAATACAGTACGATTTCTCCTTTCCGATATACCATTTAATTGTGGTGTATAGGGAGGAGTCCACTGAGACAAAATACCATTATTCTTTAGATATTATGTGAATTATGTACTTAAGTATTCACCCCATCGATCTGATCGAAGAGTTTTGATACTTTTTCCAGTCTGGTTCTCAACTTCGTTTTTAAACTCTTTAAGTTTCTCAAAGACTTCTGACTTATATTTCATTAAATATATGTAGCCATATCTTGAGAAATCATCTGTAAATGAAACAAAGTATGAGTAACCACCTATAGCATGAGTGGACATTGGACCACATACATCACTATGTATTAGTTCCAATAAGTCCTTAGCTCTGTCTCCATGTCCTGAGAATGGAGCTTTGGTCATCTTTCCCATGAGACAAGCTTCACAGGTTGCAAATGATTCATAATCAAATGGATCAAGATATCCATTCTTTTGCAACCTTATGATCCTGTTCTCATTTATATGACCTAGCCTACAATGCCATAGGTACGATTTATTCACATCCTTATCTAAGCGTTCAAGAGATTTATTTACCAGACAAATATCATATGAAATATCAAGTAAATATAATCCATTCAATAAATATCCGGAAGCAAACAATTTGTCTCCATGATAAATGGATCAACCTTTATTCTCTAGTTTCATAGAATATCCTTATTTATCTAAACATGAGATAGATATGATATTCCTAATAATGGTGGGAACATAATAACAATCTATTAGTTCCAATAAGTCTCCTGACGGCATCTGAAGTATTGCTGTCCCCACAGCTAACGCAGCAACTTTTGCTCCATTCCCGAGCTTCAGATCCACATCTCGGCGGTTCAATCTTCTTTTACTTGTTAACACCTGCAAGTTATTGCAGATATGAGAAACACATCCAGTATCTAATACCCAAGATGTTGTTTCTCTATAAGACAAGTTAAGATCGATCATGAGAATACCTAAAGCTTCACCAAGCTTCTCCTTTGCTTTTTCTGCAAGATAAATCTTGCAGTTTCTTTTCCAATGACCTTCTTTATGGCAGTGGAAACACTGCCCTTTATCATTGACTTTAGCTTTGTCCTTTTGTGCCGCCGGTTTGCTTTTCACTAGCTTCTTAGGCTTACCTTTCTTAAAGGTCTATCTAGCTTTTCTTTTCTTCTTGGTCTTACCAACAAGCATTACTTGTGGCTTGTCTTTCTGGATAGTGCCTTCTGCTGTCTTCAACATGTTGAGCAGCTCAGCCAGTGAAACTTCAATTTTGTTCATATTGAAGTTGATAATGAATTGTGAAAATGAATCTGGAAGGGACTGTAGGATTAAGTCGATGCTCAGGTCATTGTTCATAACAAAGCCGAGCACTGCAAGCCTCTCAATCCATTCTATCATCTGGAGCACATGAGTTTGCACAGATGTGCCCTCGCTCATTATGGTCCTGAACAATTTCTTAGATATCTCATATCTTTCTGTTCTAGATTGTTCACCAAACAACTCTTGTAGGTGATTCAGAATGGTCTTAGGTTCCATGTTATCATGCTGTCGCTGCAGTTCATTGTTCATTGAACCAAGCATATAACACTGGACCTTGACAGAGTCCTCCTTCCAGTTTTCATACATCATTAATTCATCTTCGTTAGCATTATCACCGGGTTGCACTGGATCTGGTTGATCCAGGACATAGGCTAGCTTTTCACACCTGAGGACACTCTTTAGGTTGCGTAACCAGTCAATGTAATTTGGTCCCGTGAGTTTGTTTGCATCAAGTATGCAACGGAGGGGGTTAGGTGACGACATAGCGACCTACATGAAAATATATAAAATGAGCAAATAGTTCTTAAAATCAGATTTAGGACTTTTAATCTAGATTTATGCTCCCACTATTTTTCGGCGATCTGTATGACCCTCTAATATACAGAACGGGAGATTCCGGTGATCTCCTAGTGGAGATCAGAATCCTTTGGGCATCAAGCATGTGACTTTGTGGTAGCATAACAAATCACATCAAGTGCCTTAGGCAGTCAACTCTTGACAGTTGCAACATTTGCAATATCCGATCGATTTAACCCCTGAATCAGAATGACCTTGTGGTAGCACAACAAATCAAATGATTCAGTTAAGTTTATCCATCATTACTTAGATAACATGGATTCATAGTGCAATCCTTGTGGTAGCACAACAAAACTACACTATTTGTCCATTCATCTTAATGACATCACATGTCGTAAACCTAGGTTAATTTCTAAATCAAATAGACCTTGTGGTAGCACAACAAATCCATTTGAGATAGGAATTATCCTTAAATCTATAATGATGGTGGGTTACGTGGATTATTCTGAATATCTCACGTTTACAACTTAAATTTTAAAAGAGGATTTTTGATTTGATTTATAAAAATCGTTCTATCAATAGTATTTCGATTTGAAGTATCAATATACTTAATAGAAATATATATATATGATAGTATGGTCCGCAAACATCACATATATGCAGAAAAATTAAATGGGGATGATCATGGACTGCTAAAGCTACTATGGAATCATCGGAGCCAAACGATGATCTATAATAGGATCCTTATGTGAAAACAGCAACACTGGTTCCATTTGATGCGAGTCCTTCCTCCAGAGGTGTCTTCAGAAGATCCCGTCCTCTTAGTTTAATCCGATACATTTAAATATGAAATTCGGGACTCGCAGGTCCATAAATGTACGTTTAAACAATTAGAAACCTTGATCTCATCAAGGGGAATACAATCTTATAGGAAGATAGAGAGTACATCTGGATTAAGAGAGAGGAGGACACGCAGGTCTTATTTAAAATACCAAATGAAATAAGCATTGCATTCATCCACATCATTTATCACATGCAAATACTAAGTCTATAATCATCCCACCATAAAACACATCACATGCATCACAATCATCACATAATTGCATTTTGGTATTAAATTTTATAAATATAAAATTATAATACCAATAAGTTTTCGAAATAACATTTATTTCAGCATTATCAATAATATTCAAAACATTATTGACAATTAAATAACTAAACCATTCAGTTAAGCTAAATACTAATTCAAACAATTTGAACAGTTAAATGTAATCAAGTTATGCATGAAATCAGTTTAAAACAATTTTAAACTAGTTAATTTAACAGAGAAATTAATTATCTAAAACAATTTTAAATAATTAACTAACACCCTATTAATAATAAAGTCCTTTAAGTGAATAACAGATATTAAAAACTTTAATAAACTATTAATAATCATAAAAATAATTAATAACATTTATTAATTATTCCTACAATTATTCTGTTTTAAAACAATTTTAAAACTGGCTTAAATGGGCTAATAATGGGTTTAATGGGGTTTTAACAGTTATTAAAAACAATTTTTAATAAACCAAAAATGGGCCCAGCCCATTAGGGCCCAAATGGCCCGAACCCAGGGGCCTTGGCTCGGCCAGGGTCGAGCCCTGGCTCAGTCAGGGTCGAACCCTGGCTCGGCCAGGAGGTCTGGCCCAGCCAGACCCGAGCCCTGGCTCGGCCAGGGTCGAACCCTGGCTCAGCCAGGGTCGAACCCTAGCTCGGCCAGGGCGCCGGCCCGGCCCCCGCCCGGTCCGACCGGATCGGGACCGGGCGGTCCGGCCCTTTCTCCTCCATTCGACCGGCCCGTTCTTCTTTCCTGCAAACCCTCACAGGTTAGCATCCCGGCGGCGGTGGGGTTTGCATGCGGCGCCGGCGGCCGCCCCCGGCGGCGCAGGCCCCGGCCGGCGGTGCCCCCGGCACCGGCGATGTACCCGGCGCCGGCAGGGCCGCCGGCAGTGGCCAAATCAGGCTCCTCGAGCCACGGTTTTCACCCCCTTAAATCTGGTTTTCCCAGCGTAAAATCCAAATTAGGGCTTCAAATTTGTAGCTCTCCAAGGCCACTCCGGCGCCGGCAAATGTGTCGAATGTGTAGTGGTGACTATCACCAATAGATCCAGACATTCGGGCCGCCATCCTAACACTTGGGATGCACGTACGAAGCCGCCGAAGTACCCCGGTTCATCATCACATGAAGAACTCCGAAAAACCCAAATAAAATCCGAAAAATTACAGAAAAATAATCAAATTATTTGTGTTCATCATATGAACACTATTATGTCATTTTTAATCGGATTAAACACAAGAACACATACAATACGGGTTCTTCACGCATAACGAGAAAAACACGCAAAACGATGCCATTTTACGACCGAACCAGCGAACCTGGCTCTGATACCACTATAAGGAATTGTCGAGAACGCAGCGGAGAATCAAAACGATTCCATTGTATCGGTCGCTGGGATCGTAAAACGGACATTAAAATTAAATGCGGAAAGAACGGTTCTTCACCTTTGCGGTGTTTCGAATCTCCCGTGAATGATGCTGACTCGGTAATCGCGCACGCACACGATCTCTAGAGGTATCCACACGAGTTCCCGCAACAGACACGATTTCCTCCTCGACTTGAGTGCTCCGACCAGATCTCAAATCCACCATGCGCGGAGAGAGATTGATCCACTCCAAGAGAGAGAGAAGGAGAGAGAGAGAGGAGAAAGAGAATCTGGGTAAAAATTCATCCAACCAACCTTTTTACCCCTTCCCCTTGGCCCTCCTTATATAGAAATAAGGATAAGCACAAGGATTAATCCTCATAATTATCCAAGAGTTTGGTCTTGGATAATTCTCTATTAAATCTTCATGTTTATCCTGCGGCTTTTCATAAAAACCCAGATAAGTATGAAATTTAACGTCTCTCACCGTCTGACGAGAACTCTTATGTGTGTGACCCTCTAGGCCCATATATCAGTCCGGTTGCAGGCCCATTAAACTTAGAACTGTTTCTAGAGTTTAATATTTATTAATTAACATTTAAACAGCATATGTTAAATGATTAATTTAATAAACAAGTGAATTATCATCTGATGATCAAATCACTTGGCCTTCTGATCATGAACAGCACCAAACACTACCTCATGATCCCAGAAGATATAAGGGATACTGTTCCCTTTAATTGAACCTTTCCGTCTGCAGATGCCGCACAGATATAATCTTTCACTCATGCAATGTCCCGATAACGCAAGGGTATGGTTTTATAGTCAAACCCTCTATCGCATTATCTAGATGGATTCCAGTACACAGTTAATATCTAGAAAGACATCTCTTTCATTTGACCCTGGCCAGGGATTTCTGTGTACACATCCATAGGACATTCTCTCTCCAGTCTTATACCAAGAGTGAGTGATCCCTTGTTGTTCACTCAATTACCTTCGTAACCTTTCTACTGTATCTGAAAGACCGATTATGGTGGACTTGATGGTTAAAGTCCACTAGTCAGAGAATCAAGATACAATGGTCCACAAACAAGGTATCATTGGTGACTCAGGTCAAAGGACCAACTGTGCTACTGCAACGATTGAATTCCCTGGTTGACTAATAGGTATAATTACCATCCAAAAATTCTTATTTGGGTCTGTTCAGTGAACTCATTCTCTAATAAGCACCCACTTGTTTGTCTTAGTGTCACCACACGAGTGAATGTGAGATCATTCACCCTCATCACATGAGCAGACATAACTTGTGTCGATCTTATCGGATATTTAATGTCCATCTCAAATATCCTATGATTGAGAACTGTTTAAGACAATTGACTGAGGATATTGATCTCACTATCATGATCTCATCATGATTCAATATCCCATACATTTGTCTATAGACCTTCATTACGATAGTTAATTTGCGAGAACTATTAAATGAAGAAATGATTACCTTTATTAATAATCTGAACTAAAATGTACAATGATTGGCTTTGAGGCCACCCAATTCTAACAGGTCTCCCTTTTTCCCCTCTTCCAATATTTGAAAAATAGAGAGATGGGAGGCTCCAACACTGGCCGCCGGTCACAACATGGATCTTCTGAGGTCAAGAAGGGTTGTTGGTCATACCAGCGATGTAATTGAGGTCTCCGACCACCATGGTACCCTTCTACGAAGCCCACAAAACTGGTTCTTCATCTCCATGAAGAACGTGATGAAAAATTTAACATAGAAAAATAAAATTTTAAAATTTTAAGTTCATCCTATGAACAATTTCTATGAGAAAAACGAATTAAATGCATGGAAATAATTTTAGAACATTAATTTTAGCGTTCTGAAGCGGATCAGAGCGGAACCTGGCTCTGATACCACTGTTGGGATCCGGGTGGGGTACGACGAACACAGCAGAAACAATAAAAATAATCCCGCCCGATGCCCACAGATTCGTTTCGGAACGAAAAACTTAAACCGAAGAAACGGGTCATATGATCACATCACCTTGCGTGGATTCGAATCCGCGACTGTGTCGGTTTCATCGAGGCGATGCCGCTAGCCGCACAAGCGTCTGACCTCCAACGATATCCACGCGATCCTCCGCGGTGGTTCGTCCTTGATCCCTCGTCCAGATCAACACGCTCGCTGAAGAATCCTCGCCACAATAATGTCCGGATTATTCGGACAAGAATTCCCAACTCTTGGAAAGTACGCGTGGCGGAGACGGGAAGTCTCTCAACGCCTCGAAAGGGGCACCCAGAGGAGGAAGAGAGAGAGAGGGGGATGGCCAGCCTTGAGCGCTCCTAGAGCTTGACCCAGGGTTTCTCAACAGTGCGTATATATATTAAGTCGGCGCGACTTTTCATAAAAGTCCTCGAGTTAATATAATTCTCACTTAAGTACCATCGATTGAGAATCTGCTTGCGTGTGACCCTCTAGGCCCATTAACCAATCCGGTTTTCAACCCTTTAAGTCCAATAACAATTTATTGGCTTATAGTAATTAATTAATATCTAATATTTAATTAATTACTTAACTGAATTAACATCTCATGTAAAATCAGTCGGACTTCCATTCAAGTTAAGTGCCAAGTAACACTGCATGATCTCGGAAGGCAATGGGGTTCAACAACCTACTCATAATGAAACCTGTCCGTCCACAGTGACCGCGTGGCTATAGTCCTTCATTTGCACAATGCTCTCGAGTTAATCTAGGGTATGATCAACTATCAAACTTTAGATAGTCAACTCACTTGAATCAGACTTCGCTGTACAATATCTAAAAACACCTTTTCTGATATTGTGTCTACTTTAATCAGAGACTCATGCGGATCTATTTTAGAGCATTCTTTTTCCAATTACCTGAGAGCGAACGATCCTTTATTGAACATACAATCACCTTTGAAGGTCTTCTGCTGGACCTGATCATTGACTATTAGAAATCCCGTGGATAGAGATTCGTAAGCCAAGGTCGAAGCCCAGAAGTCCACCAACAAGGTGTCTTTGGTGTCTTAAGTCCAATGATCAACCACGCCACTGTGAAGATGAATCAAGCCGGTTGACAGTCAAGTAAATTACCATTTGGCGATTCATGTCGGATCAGTTCAGTAAACTCATTCACCAATGAGCATCTACAGGTTCACCATTGTGTCTCCACACAAGTGACTAACGAGATCAATCACCCTCATCATATGAGCTAGAATAATCTGTACTAGTTTTACTTAGTATTTGATGTCCTTCTCAAACATCCTACGACTAAGAACAATTACGAATATATGTTTATAATACATTAGTCTCATTATTATGATCTCATCATAATCTGATGACTATTGCACACATGCAAGGACTTCATTATGTTTAATTATAACTACATCAATATTCATAACAAAATAAATACCATTTATTAATGAATCAAATTGTAATAGGTGCCTTATGATTGTCTTAGAGGACACCTATATCTATCACAGAATATTATAACCAAATAGAGTGTAAGTAGAAGGGTAATATCACAATAGAGTAGTGACATACTTACAAGTGATCGTAATAACATTCAACAGTTAATTTATTAAAATTTTAATACATGAAGATTACATTACTCTTAGATTAATTTATTGCTATGTAATTGCTAATATGGTATTGCGCAGTTGTTTTGCTATTACGTTACTATTACTATATTATTTCATTGTTATGTTATTATTATTTTAATTTTTTGATGGTCCATTATACACTAGTAGAAATTGGAGTATTTGTGACGACTAAAAGCCATCATGAATACTAAAAAAATTGTCGCTAAAAGTATTCGCGACGGCTAAATCGCCATGCTTGTCGTCACTAAAAGTCCTGTTACGAATACTTAACAACATGTTATCAAAAACCATCGCTAATGATTAAGTATTTGCAATGGCTTAGTTATAGCGGTCGCGAATAATTAACACTATTAGCGACGACTTATAAGAAGATGTTGCTAATAGTAGACTATTAGTTACGGCTAGCATGAAAGTTATTGCAAATAATTGACTATTAGCGACGGCTTTACAGAGAGCCATCACTAATAATCTTTTTTTAGTTTTTTAAATATTATACCATTAGCGACGGCTTAGACTATAGCCATTGTAAATAATTTTTTATTTTTTGTATATTATCAAAAATATAAAAATATCATAATATATAAATATTTATATTATTTCATTATTTTATTTTCATAATAATAATAATATTATTATCTTATTATTTTTATACTTTATTATTTTATTATTTATTATTTTTAGAGCAATCGACTTTAGAAACAAAAACTTCCAAAGAGGTCACTTATCCTCGTACTACTCCTAGTTAAGTACGCTTAACTACGGACTTCTTTGCAAGAATCCAACTAATGCTTTTCAAGTGCCTTGTTGATTCAACATACAAATCCACTATATTTGAGGACTACTAACCCTCTTAAATAGTGGATGTCATTGTCACCAAGTTTTTAACCAAAAGTGAGAAACTGAGTGTACCTAGGATTTAGGGGCATTTTGTATAGAAGTCCATTTAAAATATATACATGAATATGTACTAGAATGAATAATTGTAATGTAACTTAAGAAAAGAATAATTATAATAGTTATATTAGTGCAGTTGGGTAGAATATTTTAATATATAGTTGAATATACAATTTTATGTATATATAAGTACATTTATATATAATTAAATATTAATATATATTAATATATTTTAGGTTCCATATATACGTGTATTATTATTGATATAAATATTATGGTTAAGAATACATACACTAATATAGTCAAGTTAGTTATATTTAACTACACTATATTTATCTATATTATACTAGTTATACTAGTTTAGTAAATGATTAACTATAATAGTTAACTGCTTACGTACCTATATTAAACTTAGTTAACTCTATTTTCGTTAAATACCTATATATACTTTATAGTTGCATACTATATATTTAAGTATATTACTTAAACTAATATCCTAATATATTTACCTCATTAAATACCTATATATACTTTATAGTTGCATACTATATATTAAAGTATATTATTTAAACTAATATCCTAATATATTTAGCTAATATACTTAGTTAAGTATATTTAATAATATTTATGTTATATATTTACTTAGTATAACTATATCTATACTAATATATTTAACTTATATAATGCATAGTTACATGCTTAAACAATTAAGTATATTAGTTAACTATATACTTCACTATACCAGTTAAATACTTATATATACTTAACTACATATTTATAATATAAGTATAGTTAACTATTTTTATACTATATATTTACTTAACCTAAGTATATATTTAATTATATTATATTAAGTTAATATATTTAACTATAGTATAGATACTAAATACTTACTTAGTATAACTATATTTAACCCTACAAAATATTTACTTAGTATAACTATGTTTAACTTGTTATAACTATATTTAGCTATCCTAAATATTTACTTAGTATAACTATGTTTAACTTGTTATAACTATATTTAGCTATCCTAAATATTTACTTAGTATAACTATGTTTAACTTGTTATAACTATATTTAGCTATCCTAAATATTTACTTAGTATAACTATGTTTAACTTTGTATAACTATATTTAACTATACTAAATATTTACTCTGTATAACTATGTTTATATTATATGTTTATTGGGCAATTTGTGTTCATATGTTGAGATTATTGAGCAATCTACGTCTATATATTGTTCCCATATTTTGGTGATAACAAACAATGAAAATATTTGAATAGATACCTATTACATTCCCTTTGATAGTTGTATTGAAATGTGGTTTTATGTTGTCAGATTCATGGGTAGTTGTTCAGTTCTAAATTTAGCCAATTAGTAGTTTCAGTTCTATGGTTTTAGACTTTAACTTATAAATCAACTAAGTATCTCTTGCTAATCAATTAACCGTCTGATTTCAAGTATTGTCCAAGAATAATCAATTTGGATTTTATTTAATTCCATATCGTTAAATGGATTATATATGAAGTCTTGATCAGTCTGCGATTTTACCTAATCGATTATGCATCTAAATAGTCATTTCGATTAAAAAATTAAAAGGTTTTTATCCATTAACGTTACCAAGTTTCATTCGATTACCATTAAGTTTTCACCTTGAGACAAGTTTAAATATGAATTTGATTAACGTTTAAGTGACAACTTCGATTACGTTTATAGCGTTAATCGAAACTCAACTTAGAGTCATAGTTTGTGCCTTAATCGAAATAGTATTTTAAGTTTCATTTCAATTAGCATTCTAGAATATCTTTCAATTACTGATATAATGGTAATCGAAGTTTTGCTTTCGGACTTCACTTCGAGTAACGCTGTGAGTTTCACTTTGATTATCATTTCTAGTGTTACTTTGATTAACGATATATTTTACTCTGCGTAAACTTAAGTATCGTTTCGACTACTGATCATAAGTTGCACTGCGAGTACTGAATGAATTGAGACTTCGACTAGTGAGAGAGTTTACTCAAGTTTCATGATATCGATTAAGAATTTGTTTAATGTTTTAGTCCTCACTTAGATTATTGTCAAAATAACTAATCGATTAACTCTAACAATTGCACAATTGATTATTATGTTTACACTTCGATTTTTTTTTTATCAATAAATCAATTAGTCTGTTTTGAGCAACATTGTGATTACCGATTAAATCGGTTCATGTTTCAACTCTTTACTCCGATTATTATAATATGATTAATCAATTGTTCTTAACATTCAACACATCACTTATCATCTTAGATTGATCAATTGATGTATTTAGTTTAATCGATTATGAGATTCGAATTGAATTTAAACTTATTTTATGATCTCAAATCGATTAACTATTACATATATAGCTTCGATTAAGCTACTTAAGCAAGCACCTGTAACTTGACTATGCATCTATTCGATTTACTTAAACGATCAGTATTCAAATTGAAAAGGCTCTCTAGGTACTTTTTCTTTGGCAAATCTACTTTTTCTATCGGAGCATATCTTTGACAGTACCTTTTGTTGAGTAGTGTGGAAACAATTCTTTTCGTTATAGACTGTCCATATGAAGGATATCTGCATTTAATTTATGACAACTTTTTGAGCTATTCAATATCTTAGAATCTTTTCTAAATAGATTTCATACTACACTAATAGACTAGGTAGAAAAAGCCAGGTTGCATTTTTGGTGTAACATTCTATTTCAAGTTCTTGATAAGAAGTTTACCAACTAGTCTGAGGCTGTACCTGAGCGTTCTAGACTGTAGGAATCTGGTCAATGAGAAACTTCTAGACATTAGAAATATTATTATTTATCTGAAGAATTTCAAATGTTAGACTTAGCGGAAAACTTTCATCTAACAAGTTCAAACTTGCTGTCTAACGGATCCTATGCAAATTCTAATGACAATATATATGTTCGACATTTTGAAACTTTCAAGGAAGAAAAAGAAAAGAGGGAAGCAAGAACACAAGTAGAACACAAGGAAGAATATAGGAAGGAGAACGTAGAGAGATTCAAAAGAAAAGAGAGAGCTTCATTGAAAATGAAGAAAACTTCTATTGCTACATCAAAAGAGCCTTTTTCACAGTTAAGAGATAGCCTGACAGAGAGAGCTTCAAGTTTCCACACATTACCAGCTCTCGGGCCACTGACTAGATCAAGCATTGCATCTTTCATTTACAACTTATTAGTCTTGATATGTGCTTATTATATTACATTGTATGTCATCCTATCAAGAGACATTTCTGTACTTATTTTACATTACAGGTGTTGTAATTCCTTTTCTTGGCTATGGAAGAGAAGACCTACCTAGTGTTCAGAGTGTACTATTCCCTTTGGTTGAAAGGGAAGACCTGCCTAGTATGCAAGGTGTGTTCTCCTTTAATGAAAGGGAAGACCTACCTAGTGTGTAGGACATGTTGTTCCCCTTTGTTGAAAGGAAAGACCTGCCCGGCATGAAGAGTATTGTTGATAACTAGCAAGGGTTTTTACTTTGTAGAGTGAAAATCCCAAGAGGTTACTCGGTGATTGGGTGTAGGTCTAAAAAGACAAAACCAGTATAAATCTTTGTGTTCATCGTGTTTTCTCCTTTTCTCTCCCACCTTCTATCTAATTTGATTTAATTTCACACTTTACTCTAGTTAATCTTTATTTACCTTTTTAGTAGCCCATTCACCACCGTTCTAGGTTATACATAACTGAGTAATAAGTGGTATTAAAGTAGGTTTCTCTCGTTGTATAGATCTAACGATTAGAGAGATGGCTATGTCTAACAGTTATGGTGAAGGCTAGTCTATCAACTGCCCTCCATTGTTCAATGGTAATGATTACTCTTACCTGAAGTGCAAATGGAGTACTTCCTTATAGGTCTTGAGCTAGATCTATAGGGTGTGTTTGAGTATGGTGATTACGTCATTACTGTTCCTAGAGAGAGATAGATAGATAATGACAAAATGTTTAATTTCATTGAATAACAGGGCCAAAAGTGTACTATGATGTGCACTTGAAAAAAGGAGTTCAATCGGATCTCTACTTGCAGATTATCTCAAGCAATGTAGAGGAAATTATAGTTGATTTATAAAAGAACTGATAAAGTGACAGAAACTAGGAGTGACATCCTAGTTACTCAATATGAGAAGTTCAAGATGGAGTCTTCTAAAACCATCACCCAAATGTATAGCAGATTTATTGATATCATAAATGAGTTGATGGCTCTTGGTAAAGAGTACAACAATGGAGACTTAGTTAGAAAAATTCTAAGGTTTTCTCAAGTCAATGGACTCCAAAGGTGATTGCAATTGAGGAAGCAAAGGACCTCAGCAGTCTAAGCCTTAAGAAGTTTATTGGCTTATGGCCTATGAAATCAACATGGAAAGGTTAGGAAAGAGTACCTCCAAGAAGAATGTCTCCACAACACTAAGAACAAGCTTCCTCAACTCTGATGAAGATTCCTCAAGTGAGGAACCCAGAATCAACAGTGAAGAAGAAGATGCTCTTATGTCTCAAAGACTTCTAAAAATTCTTTAAAAGAAGAAATTCCAAAGTGCTTCGGGACAGAAGCATTACAAAAAGAAGTTTACTAAGGACAAGAAGCCGAAGCCAACCTACTATGAATGCAATCAGCCTAGACATCTGAAATTTTAATGTCCATTGCTTAAGAAGAAGGAGCTCAAGAAGAAAGAGCATACCAACAGGTTCAAGAAATCTATCAAGAAGAAGGCAATGATAGGTACTTGGGACAATGAAGAAAGCTCATCTCTTCCTCAAGCTCAGGAGAAGAAGGGGAGACTATAAACTTGCCTCTCATGGCACAAAGTTCTCATCAACATGATGAGTAGGTAACTTCTGACTTAGCTTATGATTCTATTTCTAATTTTGATGATGAGCTATCCTTGGAAGAAGCCTTTGATGAGCTGTATAAAAAAATTAAATTATTTCAAAATAGCTCAAAACACTTAAAACAAATCATAAAAAATAGAGTGAAATGAGTGTCCATTTAAAATCTAAAAACACATAGTTAGCTTAGGATAATGAAAGAATAAAATATGAAAATTAGTCACTTGAGGAGGATTACAAAACTCACAATAGTAAACTTGAAGAACTTTATGCTGAACTTTCAAAGATAAAGAAAATAAAAATGATTCTAAATGAAGATAAAAGTTATGAAAATAAGGTAATATAAGAGAATCAATAACTAAAATCTTCTCTTGAAAAATTAAGTAAGGGTAAGACATATTTACATCTTTGTTTGAAGGGACTTAGGTCTGATAATAGAAAAGATGGACTCAGATATGTGCAACCTAAGACCTTTAAACATATAAAGCACACAAAAGAATATCCTCTCCCTAGATTTGTAAGAGCCTCTTCTACAACAAGCTCAATAAGAAAGGCTCCTAGCATAAACTACTGTTCACGTTGCTGCAGATTGAGTCACACTTCCGAGACTTCCAAGTGGAGAGTGCGGATTTGGATACCCTAAGGTTCTACACTTCCCACTTACCTTAAAGGATCCAAAAAGATTTGGGTACCTAAAACTGTCAAGTAATTCTTGCAGAGCAGCCTGGGAGCATTAAGATGGTACATGGATTGTGGATGCTCCAGGCATATGACAGGAGATTGTACCTTATTCAAGTCTCTCAGATCATAAGAAGGTACAAGCACCTATAGAGACAATGGCGAAGGAAAACTAGTTGGTTGTGGTACAGTGGGCAACAAGTCAACAAACCAAATAGAAAATGTACTGTGTGTAGAAGGTCTGAAGAAAACTTGATTAGCATCAGCCAACTATGTGACAAGGAATACAAGGTGATCTTTGAAGCCTCAGAGTGCACCATCTCTAAAAATGATAGAGTGATCTTTAAAGCTTATAGGGAGAAGAACCTCTACATCCTTCACCTAAATGAGCTCAAAGACAAAGATGTGTGCCTAGCAACTAGTAGTTCAGAGGAAGTAGATCTGTGGCACTGAAGAGTGGGTCATGCAAGCCAAGGAGCAATTCACAAATTTATCAAGCATGACTTGGCAGTTGGACTCCCCAAGATGGAGATGAAGACATCAAATGTTTGTGCAACATGTGCCGCGAGCAAGCAGACCAGGACCTCATTTCAGTCTAAGACCATTGTATTAACTTTCATACTTCTAGAGCTGATACATATGAATTTGTTTGGACCTATGAGGATGGCTAGCCTATGTGGTAAAATCTATGGGTGTGTCATTGTTCATGACTGCTTTAGGTTCACCAAGGTGGCCTTCTTGGAAAGCAAGTCTGACAAATTTGAAGTCATTCGCAAGTTCAACAAAGTGGTATAGAAAAAGCAGAAGTTGAGCATCATTGCAATCAAATCTAACCATGGTAGAGAATTAAAGAATGCTGAGTTCACCAAATTTTGTGAAGAGAATTGAATTCAACATGACTTTTTAGCACCAAGAACTCTACAGTAAAATGGTGTAGCAGAGAGGAAGAATGGAATCTTGCTAGACATTACTAGAATTATGCTATTAGAAAGTAATTTTTCAAGATATTTATGGGCAGAAGCAATCAACACAACCTGCTACATCATTAACAAGTCAATGATCATGCCAATACTCAAGAAGACACCATATGAATTGTACAAAGGAAAAAAGCTAAATGTAGGGCATTTAAAGCCATTCGGATGTAGATGTTTCATCATCAACAATAGGAAGGACAATCTTGACAAACTTAATGTCAAATCAGATGAAAGTTTGTTCCTAAGGTATATTTCTAAACCTAATGGCTCTAGAGTTTTCAATAAAAGAACCTTAATTGTTGAACAAACTATACATGTAATATTTGATGAAGCTAATCCATCTTGCAAAGGAAGAGAAAGGTGTTGTGATGATGATGATGCAGGTAACATTATTGAAAGGATGGACAAGATGAAACTTAAAAAGGTTGAGAAAGAAGATTCATCTTTGGAAGATCTGCAGCAAATTGAAGATCAACCTGAAGATCTACCGAATGAGTGAAAGTACCACAAAGCTCATCCATAGGAGAACATACTGGGAGATCCCAATCAGGGAGTTACGGAGTAAGACTATTCTTTGTGATTATACTATCTTTGTTTCTTAAATTGAGTCAAAGATAGTCAATAAAGCACGGAAAGATGAATCTCGGATTTTATCCATACAAGAGGAATTGAACCAATTGCAGAGAAACCAAGTTTGGTCTCTTGTGCCTAAGCCATCAGAATATCTAGTAATAGGCACCAAATGGATGTTTACAAACAAAATGAATGAGTCTGGTGCAATTTCAAGGTCAGATTGGTTACTCAAGGCTATAGTCAGGAGGAAGGCACAGACTGTACTGAGACCTATACCCAGTTGCTAGACTTGAGGCAATTCAAATTTTGCTTGCATATGCATCTGCATTTAATTTGAAATTATTTCAAATAGATGTTAAGAGTGCATTTTTAAATGGTTTATGAAGGGAAAAGTTTATATGGAACAACCTCCAAGTTTTCAAGATCATTCTCTACCTGACTATATTTCAAACTGCATAAAGCATTATATGGTCTAAAACAGGCTCCTAGAGCCTAGTATGAAAGATTGAGTGCTTTACTTATCCAACATAGTTTCACTAGAGGCATAGTAGATAGCACCTTATTCATTCAGAATAATAAAAAAGAGACCTTGATAGTTCAAATATACGCAGTTGATATTATTTTTGGAGTAACTAATGAATCACTTTGCAAGAAATTTGAAAAGTTAATGCAAGAAGAAGATAAGATGAGCTTAATAGAAGAACTAAGTTACTTCGTTAGACTTCAAATCAAACAAATGAAGGAAGGTATCCATATCTGTCAAGCCAAGTACGTAAAAGACATACTAAAGAAGTTTGATTTTGACAAAGCTAAAGCTTTAACAACTCCTATGAGCACCTCCACCAAACTAGATGTAGATCTACATGATAAAAGTGTATATCAAAAGACCTATAGAGGTATGATAGGATATCTACTGTATTTAACTACTCGTAGACCAGATATTTTATTGTGTATACATGTGTGTTACATTTCAAGCAAATCCTAAAGAATCTCATTTGACTTGTGTTAAATGAATCGTTAGATATCTAGTTGGTACTAGTGAATTAGGAGTTTGATATCTTAAAAGATGTGATTTCAGATTGTTTAGATATTCTGATGCTGACTATGCTAGATGCAAGATAAATAGAGAAAGCACCAGTTGTAAGGACTGAGGTTTTCGGATTCGGTTTTCGGGGTCGGACCCTGTAGTTCTGGCCCTAGTGGGGTCTGGAACTCTGTGTTGTTTCGCGTCGAGCCCGCGAGACGCGGTTTAAACGGCGTCCACCATGGCAGACGCGTTTCAGGTTCTGCCACGTGGGTGCCACGTGGACTGACTTTGGGCCGGGAGAGTACGGCCCTGTCAGGTCGTCTGAACGGCGTCCATGTGGGTCGACGCCTTTCAGACTGCGACTCTGGGTTGTCAGAGTACGGCCCTGACAAGTTATCTGAATGGCGTCTGTGAAGGACGACGCGTTTCAGAATCTTGTCAGAGCGGCCGTCATGTCACCTGATAGGCGTCCGTGCATGTCGACGCGTTTTAGCCAGCCTCTGGTTAACCCCGCGAGCCCTCCTCCTTTCCCTCATTTTCTCCTTCTCCCTTTCTCTCTTTCCCTCCGGCGAACTCGGCGGCGATCCTCCTCCTTCCTCTTTTCCTCACACCATTTCGCCTCTCCCTCCACTCCATCCTCTACCTGGCTCCTACCCCTACCACCTCCACTTCCACTGCGGCGTTCTACTCTCCGGACGGCGGCCGACGTCACGGTGGGGCTAGGACGACCTCGGCGGTACCGGCGGCGGCGTGGGGCGAGACAGGCAGACGGCTTGAAGCTCGGAGGCGTTCGAGTGTCCGGTAGGGTGACGTTCCCCGTGGCACTGTGTTTAAGATCACGTTTTCCTCAATATGCATGTGGTAGATCTTCGGTTTTGGGAGTTAGAATGAGCATGTTTAGGAATTCTATGGGGGTGTTTGCCTATGAATTGTCTTGCTCTTCGTTTCCCTCCAGTTTGAATGATTTTCGGGGTTATTTGGAATTGGAAAGGGAGCCCTCGGGTTTAGGGCGTTCCTGGTTCCTGGGCTTGAAAGACGTCGTGCATGGACGACGCCTTTTTGAAGGGCGTCGGGCCATCACGACGCCTTTTTAGACAGGATTTGACTGACAGACAGTCTGCCCGATTGGAATTTCTGTGGCTGAAAGACGTCATGGGTAAACGACGCGTTTTTGAACGGCGTCGGGCATCCATGACGCGTTTTAACGGCAGAAATCCCCTGGTTAAGACCTTGGGAATTCCGGATTTTCGTGTTGAAAGGCGTCTGGGGATGTCGACGCCTTTTGAAAGGCGACCATGAGGGTCGACGCCTTTCAAAGCCAGATTCTGAAAACTGATTTATACAAACCTGCACATGGAGCTTGAATGGCGTCGACCTCGGTCGACGCGATTCAAGACAGAATCTCACTAATGCATGCCAGTAAAACGTGTTCACATTGCTAGATAGATAGTTTGCACATGTTTTAGTGCACCCGATAGAGATGGATTCCTCATGATCGGATGGTTCTATGTGTGTTAAGCGATCGCGGGCTTTTCACGTGACCGGATCGCACTGCGTTGGGTTTTCAGTTACTGTGGACCTGGAGTGACATTGTAGCACTTTATCACCCTGTGCTGGTGGGGGCGTGAGCACAGCGCCGGTGGGGGCGTGGGCGGGGTGACGCCTAGTGAGAGAGGGTCACCTGGTGAACCCCGGGGTCAGCTAGTACCGGTGTCGGAGTGGTACATTCGGAGAGTCACTCATGCTGAGGGAAGGGGTAGTCACCTGAGCCAGTTGGGCCGGAGTAGCGAGCGTGCTATCCGAGGGGCTGCTCCTTGGTCTCAGCAGGTCGAGGTTTTTCCCACCGTTGTTTGTACGGTCGGCGAGTTCTATCAGGACGGCAGTTGTGGGTTTTCTAACGGTTGGCTTAGAATGTGCATGATTATTATATTTCGACCGCATGTGTTCTCACGTAGAGAATTAGATATCGTACCTGCCACTACACTTGTTACTTTACTGTTAGCTGTACTTTACACTTGTGGGTGTGTGCGTGGGCAGTGGGGATCGAAGGATCCCTACTGAGTCTTGTCTTGAGACTCACCCCTGCGATTTTCAGGTGAGGACTCCCAGCAGACTTAGAGCGGCGTGTGCGGTCGGGTGTGGTGTGTCTTCAGCGGTTGTTCCGGGGTATGCCCCGATGTAGTTGTTAATTATCTTTGGCCTGTATGTTTAATTATTTCCTTCTGTTGGAGAATGTAATTATTTGCTGTATCGAGTCGCATTGTAATAATTTTAATTCCTGCACTTTTATTTCAATTCAATGCGATGTGAATGTTTAGCTTAGTTTATTATTTATTTCCCAGACTTACTAGATCCTAGTTTGGTCCCAAAATTAATGATTCGGTACCCATTTAGTAATCGGATCCCCGATTATAGGGTGGCGGGTCGTTACACCAGTGGTACTTGTCAATTTCTTATAAGTTGCCTAATCCCATAGTTCTCTAAGAAAAAAATTCTTTAGCCTTGTCAACAACAAAAGCAGAATATGTAGCAGCTGAAAGCTGTTGTGCACAACTGCTGTAGATCAAGTATCAAATTGAAGACTTTGGATTTATGTTGGATACAATTCTTATGATGTATGACAACACCGACGCCATCAACCTGTCGAGAAATCCGGTACAACATTCCAGGACCAAGCATATTGAGGTCAAACACCGTTTCATTAGAGAACATGTACCATCTGGTAATATCATTATGAATTTTGTTAACACTGAACATCAACTGGCTGATATATTTACAAAACCTCTACCTGAAGATAAATTTACTTCTATGAGAAGATAATTGGGCATGTGCAATTTGCAAGGATATTAACTAGATTAAATAATCATGAACATGGATAGATAGAAAGGTATGAGTAAAGTGATCACTTCTATGAGCTATAGTGAAAGCTCCTTGATGATCAATTCCTTTTAGTGACTAACTATCAGTTTCAATCCTTAAGGTTTATAATCGATTTACCTATTTAATTGATTTGCTTCTATCTAATCGACAATGGTTGTGAACCTATCTAAGCTATGTTTTGCTATCTAATTGATTATTTTTTCTGGATCAATTATTATTTACTTCGAATAGGCTACTTGCGGCATCGATTCACGAGCTGTCTGATTAATGTTTCACTTCAACTTTTTTTGTTTTGTTTCACTGACTAATCGATCATATTAGTCAGTACCCTCTCTTCCCAGTCTCTAAAACATCATTTCTTATTCAAACCTGTTAGATAGACAGTAACTTCTTTTTGACCAACTGACAGAGTCAAACTAATCTGTTTAATCTAGATTTTTTAGTCCACATCATTTCTTTCCATCTCTTCTTTTTTATGACTACTTTTATGAGATTATTATTTTCTTTGAGTATTCTTAGTCTATAAAAGGTCTGCGTAGCTCAACTCCATGTTTACTTGCATATTAACTCTAAGCTACTTAGTAGACATCCCAAAGCAAGACTTTCGTTTAGATTTTCGAGAGGCCATTCCTCTCTTCATCTTCTACCCCTAGCATTTCCTGAATCCTATCGAACAATCATGTATCTTTCTTCAGTCGTTTGGTATTTGACCCCGAAGAAGTTTTTGTTAGTATTAGATGGTCTCAAAGCCAATTCGATACTGTGTACATATTCAGATTATTAATAAATGGTAATAATTCATTGTGTGTAATTAATTTGATTTGTGTTTATCGTATCACGATGAAGTCCATGAACATGTGCAATAGTCTTCGAATTATGATGAGATCATAATTACGGGACCGAAAACTTATAAACACATGTTCCTAATTGTTCCTAGTCATAGGATGTTTGAGATAGGACATCGAACATCCGGATAGACTAGTATAGGTTACTTCAGCTCATATGATGAGGGTGACTGATCCTATAAGTCACTTGTGTGGAGACACTATGCTGAACCTATAGGTGCTCATTGGTGAATGAGTTCACTGAACTGATCCGACTATGAATCGCTGGATGGTAATCACCTCACTGTTAACCAGCTCGATTCAATTGTCACGGTTGCGTGGATGATCCTTGGACCTGAGACTCCAAGGATACCTTGTTGGTAGGTTTCTGAGCTTTGACCTTGACGAACGAATCCCTAACCATGGGATATCAATAAGTCAAGCGATCGGGTTCAGGGAAATGCCCTCGAAGGTAATTGTGTGTTCAATACGGGATCATCCGCTCTCGGTTGTTTGAGAGAGAATGTTCCGGGAATGATGCGCTTAAAGTCCCTAGCCAGGGCGGACTCTGTAATCGATAAGGAGTTATCGGATTCAGATTAGCGGCATCTGATTCAAGTGAATCGACCAAATAGGGTTTAACAGTAAACCATGCCCTAGGTCGATTCGGGAACATTGTACGGATGAAGGATTATATCCGCGCGCTAACCGATGACAGAAAGGTTCCAATAGAGGGTTGCGATAACCCCAGTGCCATCTAGGATCACGCGATGTTGCTTGTCATCCAACGTGATCGGCAGTCCGTCCGAATTTATTGTGGGACATTAAATTCGGCTGATTAATTGAATATAAGGATATTAATTAATTCAGTGGGTCAGTAAAGGGTTACTGGACTTAATGGGCTATTAACTGGACTGGTATTTGGGCCTAGAGGGTCACACGCAAATGGTTTTCAAGTCGATGGATAATCCGACAGGATTTCGGATAAGTCTGGGTTTTTGTGAAAAACCGCAAACTGACTTCTTATAAAAGAACGGATTCTACGTCCGGGGCCAGCAACCCTGACCTAGCCGTCATTCGTTCTTCCCCACTTTCTCTCTCCTCTGGGCGTGCCGTTCCCAACTGCTCCACTTCCCGTTCGACGGGGATTCTGGATCCGCATGTCGCGGCGGATCACGCGCAGTCAGACGGGATCTTCGAGCGCCGCAGCGAGCGAGGAAGCGAGGACGATCCATCGCGAGGAGAACCGCGTGGATACCACTAGAGGTCGGGCATCTGCGCGACTTGCGGCATCGCTCCGACGGAACCGGAAAACGGACGCGGATTCGAATCCGCGCAAGGTAAATTCGATTTACACCGGTTTAATTTTAACGACCGAAACGGGACAGATCTGATCCCGAACTCCTTTATTCCGCTGCGTTTTAAGATCGGATCCCGACACAGCGATCCCAACAGTGGTATCAGAGCCAGGTTCCACTGTGTTTTCGTCGTTTCGGTATCTAAAATTTATGGTTTTTCAATTTATTCCATGCTTAGATTTTTGTTCTTGAAAGATTTATAATCATTAGATGATTACTGCGATGCGATCGTGATTTAAATCTGAAGAAAAATTTAATTTTGGGGGTTTTTCGTCGTGTTCTTCGTTGGACGAAGAACGGGACGTTTTTGATGTGGTCGGATCCATAGAGATGGATTTTAAGGGGTTTTAATCGCTGTAGATCATGCCCAATGACCCTGGTCGAATTGTTGGTGGCATGGGAAGCCGTGGAAGAGCAGCCATGGACCTTCTTCTTCCTCCCCACGGGTTTGAGAAACCTGCAAAAACAGATTTTTTGGGAGAAAAAGGGGGGCGAATAAACCCCTTTCCGGGGCACCTCCGTGGCCATCACCGGTCGCCGGAGCTCGCCGGACGTACAAGCTTCGCCGGCGGCGTGGTGCGGTGCCCGGCCGGCGCCGGGATTGGCACCGGAGAAGACCCCAAAGAGGGGGCGGCGCCGTCGGGTTCCCTGCGTTGTAGGGAACCTTGGGCGGTTCGGCCGGGCGGCTAGGGTTTCCCTAGCCGCCGACCGGACCCGGCCCGGCTGGGCCCTGGCTCGTGCCAGGCGGCCCGAGCCAAGGCGCAGCAGGGCTCGGACCTGGGTCCGAGCCCTGGCTGCGCCCTGGCTCGGCCCTGGCCCGAGCCAGGGGCTCAGCAGGCCTGAGCCCTTTTAGGGGCCCAGTTTATTCATTTTTTTTTATTAATTATAAAAAAAAATTTGGTTTAATAATTATCTGTAAAATATGATTTTACTGTTTTTATTAAATTCAATTTTGATTGGGCCCTTATTAAGGTTTATTATGTTAATTAATTAACAAAAGGTTGTTAATTGAATTAATTCTAAATGTTAGATTAAACCTTATGCAATCTAATTGTTAGATTAACCCCATAAATATTTGAATTGTTCAAATTGAGCATGGAATATTTCTGAAGCCGTTAATTTTAGATTTTAATGCATTTTTGATGTGTTATTGATTTGCTTGTTTAAATTGGATTTAAATTAGCATGCTTGCAATAAATACTAAAGTTTTCGAAAATTCCAAATAATCCAAATTTTGTTTGGTCCCTGGTTTTATGAAACCAAAATTGATATTATTTTCGAAAAATTTTATTTAGCCATTTGATGCGCAATTTATGTGTGGTTTGTTTAATAAAACACATGGTGGTCATGGACGAGCATTAATTGTGGATGTGGAATGTGATTGTGTGGTTTATTGTGTATTAATAAATAGAGGTCTGCGAACCTCTCCCTCTCATATTCCATTGTACTTCTATCTTCCACCTCGATGTAATCGCCATAAGGCTTCCTCTTTTGAATTATCATGTAATTGGGAATTACGATATAATTTGATCGAGGAGGATGCGCGCGAAGCGAGGATGATCCACAACTGCTGACCAGATGAAAATGAAGGAGTTCATTGCATTCATGGGTTTGCAGACTCATGATATAAGTTGTTATATTGTGTGAATGTGTGCGTTTGACTGTCTGGCTCAAGTCAAACCGCAGTGCCGTCCATGACCACACTAATGACATGTATGTGATGCGTGTGCTTTATATTTGCTAGGTTATTAGTATTAATAAATATATTCGATATATTTAATACTATCACCTAGGATGAGACCAAATTAAATAAGTAAAACCTTCGTTACAAACTCTAAGCCGTAGCGCGAGTCATTGAGAATGTACCGCGTGACTCTCCATCAATATGATTAATAGAACTTAATTTGGTGGTGGCAGATACTATGTGTTTACCCGAGGTCTGTCATTAACTGATGAGAGGACTATTGATCATGGCATTAGATGCCTTTGGATAAGAGTAGAGGAACGATATAGTCATCCACGTGTTTATCCGGGAACTATATTTCTACTTTACTCTGTCGCGTATTGATGGTAAAGCTTAGACCGGGGATAATGGTCTACTGTGTTTACCCGGGACCATTAAACTTGGGAGCCGAAGTACGATCGGATATTGCAAGGAGTTGCAATTATCATGAGATGATTGCTCTGAGATAGCAGTGTGATACTATGTGTTTACCCGAGGTCATATTGTGATGCTTGGAGATTCTGATCCCCACTAGGAGACAGTCGGCGTCTCCCGTTCTGTATATCTGAAGGTTATACAGTCTGTCGAAAATTAGTGGGAGTAAAACTAGATAATAAAAGACCATATCTTGTTTTAGATAATCCGAATATCTGCTAATTATCAATTAATTATCTCCTGTAGGCGAGAATGTCGCACCATAACCCGTTGCGAGGCATACTTGATGCCAACCGTTTGACAGGCACCAATTACTCAGACTGGCTCAGAAACTTGAAGATAGTCCTCATGTCTGAGCAGATTGCCTACGTCTTGGATACTGAACCTCTTGCTGAACCAGCATTAGATGCTCCAGAAGAAGAAATGATAGCGTATGAAAAATGGAAGGAGGATTCCACTATGACCCAATGCTATATGTTAGCCTCTATGAGCAATGAGTTGCAGAGGCAACATGAAGAGATGGATGCTAGATCCATCATGCTCCATTTGAAGGAGCTCTTTGGTGAGCAGAGCAGAATCGAACGATATGAGATATCGAAGAATCTGTTCAAGGCTCAGATGGCAGAGGGAACTTCAGTACAGAATCACGTGCTGAAGATGATTGAATGGGTGGAGAGGCTGGATGCTCTTGGGATTACACTTCCCAAGGAGATGCACACAGACCTTGTGTTGTCTTCACTTCCACCTTCATATGCTTAGTTCATTGTCAATATCAACATAAACAAGATCCAGGCCACCTTAGCTGAACTGCTGAACATGTTAAAGACTGCTGAGGGGAACCTTGTGAAGGATAAACCCCAAGTCCTAATGGTTGGTAAGACCAACAGGAAAAGACTTACAGTCCAAGCTTTTCGAAAGAATAAGAACAAGGTTCAGAGAAAGGCAAAGGTTGTCAAGAAAGACAAGGGTAAAAGTGCTGAGAAAGGTGATTGCTTCTACTGTCACCAGAAAGGCATTGGAAGAGGAATTGCAAGGAATACCTCAATGACAAGGCTCAAGGAACTGTGAAGCAGCAGGACGCTTCAGGTATCTATATGATAGATGTAAACTTGTCAATAAGAGATTGTACATCATGGGTATTAGATACTGGATGTGTATCTCATATCTGCAATTCTGTGCAGGCACTGACAAGAAGGCGCAAGCTGAGGACCGGCGAGGTGGAGCTGAGACTAGGTAACGGCGCAAGAGTTGCGGCGATCGCTGTGGGGACAGTGGAACTCAAGCTACCATCCGGAGACACGTTTTTATTAGATGAATGTTATTATGTACCTAGCATAATGTGGAACATCATTTCTATTTCATGTTTAGATAGAATTTGATATAATTTAAATTTTGGGAACAATAGTTGTTCAATTTATTTCAGAAATAAATTAATAGCTTCTGCTATTTTATCCAATGGATTGTATCTATTGAATGTGTCTCATGATAATTTACATATCGGTTCTTCGATTAAGAGAAGTAAGTATGAAATGAACAAAGCCTACTTGTGGCATTGTAGGCTAGGACACATTGGTGAAAACAGACTCCAAAGATTGCATAAAGATGGATATTTGGATCCATTTGATTATGAATCATATGCAACCTGTGAGTCATGTTTAATGGGTAAAATGGCTAAGTCTCCATTTAATGGAACTGGAGAACGAGCCAAAGGCATATTAGAACTCATACATTCAGATGTATGTGGTCCTATGTCAACCCTAGCCATTGGTGGTTTCTCATACTTCATTACATTCACTGATGATTACTCAAGGTTTGGATATGTATACTTATTGAAGTATAAATATGAAGCCTTTGAGAAATTCAGAGAATTTAAGAATGAAGTGGAAAAACAAACAGGAAAGAGTATAAAAACCATCCGATCTGATCGGGGTGGTGAATACTTGAGTACTGAGTTCATTAAATACTTAAAGGATAATGGTATCCTTTCTCAGCTTACACCTCCTTATACACCTCAGATGAATGGTGTATCAGAAAGGAGAAATCGCACATTAATGGAAATGGTGTGATCCATGATGAGCATGTCCAAATTACCAGTGTCCTTATGGGGATATGCACTTAGCTCGGCTATATATATCCTGAACAAGGTACCCAGCAAATCTGTTGAGACCACTCCATATGAGATATGGAATGGAAGGAAACCAGACCTTAAACATGTTAAAGCCTGGGGATGTCCTGCTCATATTAAAAGACATGACGCAGATAAGCTGGAATCCAGAACTGACAAATGCAGATTTGTGGGATATCCAAAGGAAACTTATGGATATTACTTCTATCATCCTGGCGAACAAAAGGTGTTTGTGGCCAGGAGAGCTGTCTTTCTGGAAGAAGATTATATTCTCCAGAAGGACAGTGGGAGTAAAGTAATTCTGGAAGAAGTTCCATACCCACAAACTGGCAATGGTACATCAGATGAACCGTCAGTTTCTGAACTTGTTCAAAGTGATACACAGGAACCTCGTAGGTCTGAAAGAGTACCTAAACCACCAGAAAGATATGTGGGACATATTAATTTGGATGGTTCTAGGATACTCTATAATGAGGATGATGATCCTAAGACTTACCAGGAGGCCATTGAAAGTCCAGAGGCCGGAAAATGGCGGGAAGCCATGAATTCTGAAATACAGTCCATGTACATCAACCAAGTTTGGAACTTGGTGGATTTACCCGATGGTATAGTACCTATCGGCTGCAAATGGATCTTTAAAAGAAAGATCGGTGCAGATGGACGTATTGAGACTTATAAAGCAAGATTAGTGGCAAAAGGCTATCGTCAAAGACAAGATGTTGACTATGACGAAACCTTTTCGCCCGTTGCTATGATTAAGTCTATCAGAATTCTTCTCGTCATTGCTGCCTACCATGATTATGAAATCTGGCAGATGGATGTGAAGACTGCCTTCCTCAATGGAAACCTTGAGAAGGAGTTGTATATGATACAACCAGAAGGATTCATATCCAAAGAATCTCCAAACATGGTATGCAAGTTGCAGAGGTCCATTTATGGACTGAAGCAAGCTTCCCGGAGTTGGAACATAAGATTTGATGAGGCGATCAATTCTTATGGCTTCATTAAGAATGAAGATGAGCCCTGTATATACAAGAAAAACAGTGGGAGCGCAATCATATTTCTGGTTCTTTACGTTGACGACATCCTACTCATTGGGAATGATGTAGGAATGATGTCATCAGTAAAGATATGGCTGTCAAAGAACTTCTCCATGAAGGATTTGGGAGAAGCATCTTACGTATTGGGAATACGGATCTATAGAGATAGATCAAAGAAGATGCTGGCTTTAACCCAATCCATGTACATAGAAACCATTGTCAAAAGGTTTGGCATGGAAAATTCCAAGAGAGGTCTCATACCGATGAGACATGGAATTTCACTCTCTAAAGGTCAGTCTCCCAAGACACCTGAAGAGAGGGCAGTGATGGATAAAGTCCCCTATGCTTCTGCCATAGGGTCCATCATGTATGCCATGCTATGTACCAGACCTGATGTAGCATATGCTCTAAGTGTTACGAGCAGACATCAGGCAGATCCAGGTGATGAACACTGGAAGGCTGTGAAATGCATCCTTAAGTACTTGAGAAGGACTAAGGATCTATTTCTAGTCTATGGAGGAGGAGACTTAAAGCTGCAAGGATACACTGACTCGAGTTTTCAGTCTGATCCTGATGACAGCAAGTCAACATCAGGTTTTATTTTTACACTCAACGGGGGAGCAGTGAACTGGAAAAGTTCCAAGCAGGAAACCACTGCTGATTCGACAACAGAAGCCAAGTATATTGCTGCTGCTGAAGCCGCCAAGGAAGCTGTATGGATGAAGAAATTCATCGGCGATCTTGGTGTGGTGGAAAGCATATCTGGTCCCATCCCACTGCTGTGTGACAACAATGGGGCGATTGCTCAAGCGAAAGAGTCGAGGTCTCATCAGAAGTCGAAGCACATTCTGCGGCGCTTTCATCTGATCAGAGAGATTATAGCTCGAGGAGATGTCGTGGTGGAAAGAGTTCCCTCAGCCGACAACATAGCAGATCCACTTACAAAGCCTTTGTCTCAAAATGTTTTTGAGCGTCACTTAGAGAATATGGGTATTCTGTATAAAAGTGATTGGCTTTAGTCCAAGTGGGAGATTGTTAGTATTAGATGGTCTCAAAGCCAATCCGATACTGTGTACATATTCAGATTATTAATAAATGGCAATAATTCATTGTGTGTAATTAATTCGATCTGTGTTTATCGTATCACGATGAATTCCATGAACATGTGCAATAGTCTTCGGATTATGATGAGATCATAATTACGGGACCGAAAACTTATAAACACATGTTCTTAATTGTTCCTAGTCATAGGATGTTTGAGATAGGACATCGAACATCCGGATAGACTAGTATAGGTTACTTCAGCTCATATGATGAGGGTGACTGATCCCATAAGTCACTTGTGTGGAGACACTATGCTGAACCTATAGGTGCTCATTAGTGAATGAGTTCACTGAACTGATCCGACTATGAATCGCTGGATGGTAATCACCTCACTGTTAACCAGCTCGATTCAATTGTCACGGTTGCGTGGATGATCCTTGGACCTGAGACTCCAAGGATACCTTGTTGGTATGTTTCTGAGCTTTGACCTTGACGAACGAATCCCTAACCATGGGATATCAATAAGTCAAGCGATCGGGTTCAGGGAAATGCCCTCGAAGGTAATTGTGTGTTCAATACGGGATCATCCGCTCTCGGTTGTTTAAGAGAGAATGTTCCGGGAATGATGCGCTTAAAGTCCCTGGCCAGGGCGGACTCTGTAATCGATAAGGAATTATCGGATTCAGATTAGCGGCATCTGATTCAAGTGAATCGACCAAATAGGGTTTAACAGTAAACCATGCCCTAGGTCGATTCGGGAACATTGTACGGATGAAGGATTATATCCGCGCGCTAACCGATGACAGAAAGGTTCCAATAGAGGGTTGCGATAACCCCAGTGCCATCTAGGATCACGCGATGTTGCTTGTCATCCAACGTGATCGGCAGTCCGTCCGAATTTATTGTGGGACATTAAATTCGGCTGATTAATTGAATATAAGGATATTAATTAATTCAGTGGGTCAGTAAAGGGTTACTGGACTTAATGGGCTATTAACTGGACTGGTATTTGGGCCTAGAGGGTCACACGCAAATGGTTTTCAAGTCGATGGATAATCCGACAGGATTTCGGATAAGTCTGGATTTTTGTGAAAAACCGCAAACTGACTTCTTATAAAAGAACGGATTCTACGTCCAGGGCCAGCAACCCTGACCTAGCCGTCATTCGTTCTTCCCCACTTTCTCTCTCCTCTGGGCGTGCCGTTCCCAGCTGCTCCACTTCCCGTTCGACGGGGATTCTGGATCCGCATGTCGCGGCGGATCACGCGCAGTCAAACGGGATCTTCGAGTGCCGCAGCGAGCGAGGAAGCGAGGACGATCCATCGCGAGGAGAACCGCGTGGATACCGCTAGAGGTCGGACATCTGCGCGACTTGCGGCATCGCTCCGACGGAACCGGAAAACGGACGCGGATTCGAATCCGCGCAAGGTAAATTCGATTTACACCGGTTTAATTTTAACGACCGAAACGGGACAGATCCGATCCCGAACTCCTTTATTCCGCTGCGTTTTAAGATCGGATCCCGACACAGCGATCCCAACAGTTTTGCTGTGCTTCTGGATGAGTGTGGAGCAAGGGCCGTGGTGGGGAAGAAATCTACTTCAATCAATTTTGGACAAACTGATCCTGCTAGGCTATTGGCTCTCTACTGACAAACCATCCAAACATAATTTACATTCTCACCCATATTGGTGAGATCCTCCACAAATAATCGAGATATTCTGATGGAGGATCTCATATAGTCCAATATTGGGATCATGAGAATGGAAGTCTTACTTGCCCTAGGTGAGTGCTATACGTTCATGTCCTGTTATGTCACTATCAACTGAAGAACTTTCTTCTCAGACACAACAGCAAGAATTGTAGTGCCAACTAAAACTGCACTTTAGAAAATGCAAGAGGAACAACTCACTACAGGAGGAGCCATAGAGTGAGGGAGAGCAACTAGCCAAGGGAAAAGAAAGACTGCATCCTTGACCATAGTGCAAAAGTTCTCTCCACTCAGTTCTATTCGGACATCAAACTATTTTTGTATTTTATTTCTTTTGTATTTGGTTGTACATCTACAATGGAAGTAACCATTATGTAATTTTGTAATCTTCATCAATAAAGATCATTTTTTTCTAGTGAAAAAGTTCCTTAGAATGTTCTTGGATTTCCAGTAATCTTTTTTTGCTCTTCACTGATTGATGTATATCTTTTCTTGCACATTCAGTATTCCTTTCTCTTTACCTTAACCTCTCTTTTTTGGTAGATTGACAAAAAAGGGAGAGAAATATTGCCTATTCATCATTCTAATGCAACATTTTAATGTATACATTGTGCTTTATTCACTTTACATTGTCTGATAACACACAGGGGGAAAAAGACCTCTATGTGATATATTGTGATATGATTTTTGCTATATGATTTTATTTTTATATGAGTATGTTTTACTGTGTACTATATTCTTATATTTTTAGAAGTTTTTCATCACCAAAAAGGGAGAGATTGTTAGGCAATTTATGCCTATATGTTGAGATTATTGAGCAGTCTGCGTCTATATGTTGCTCCCATATTTTGGTCATAACAAATAATAAAAATGTTCGAATAAACACCAATTACATTCCCCTTGATAGCTGAATCATATTCATGGCTAGTTGTTTAGTTCTAAACTTAGCCGATTAGTAGTCTGAGCTCTATGATCCTGTGATTTTAGACTTAACTGATAAATCGACTAAGTATCTATTGTTAATCAATTAATTGACTGGTTTCAAGTATTGTCTAAGAATAATTGATTTGGCTTTTATTTAATACCATATTGTTAAATCAATTATGTGTGAAGTCTTGATTGTTTGCGACTTTACCTAATTGATTATGCACCAAAATAGTCACTTCGACTAAAGAACTAAAAGGTTCTTATGGATTAACGTTATCGAGTTTCATTCGTTTATCATTAAGTTTTCACTTCGAGATAAGTCTAAGTCTAATTTCAATTAATGTTTAAGCGACAACTTCGATTACCTTCGTAATGTTACTGAAACTCTACTTAGAGTCATGGTTTGTACCTTAATTGAAATTATATTTTAAGTTTCATTTCGATTAGCATTATGGAATATCTTTCAATTACTGATATAACAGTAATCGAAGTTTCACTTTCGAACTTCACTTCGAGTAACACTGTGAGTTTCACTTCGATTATCATTTCCAACATTACTTCAATTAACGATGTATTTTACTCTGTGTGAACTTAAGTGTCGTTTCGATTACTGCTCATAAGTCTCACAACGGTTACTAAACAAATTGCGACTTCAATTAGTGAGAAACTTCACTCAAGTTTCACCATATCGATTAAGAATTTATTTAACGTTTGAGTCATCACTTAGATTATTGTCAAAATAACTAATCGATTAGCTCTAACAATTGCACAATCAATTATTGCATTTGCACTTCGATTTTTGTTATCAATAAATCTATTAGTCCGTTTGAGCAACACTACGATTATCAATTAAAGATTCATGTTTCAACTCTTTACTCCGATTATTGTAATATGATTAATCAATTATTCCTAAAATTTAGTACAACGCTTATCATCTTGGATTAATCGATTGATGTGTTTAATTTAATCGATTCTAAGATTCAAACTGAATTTAAATTTACTTTATGATCTCAAATTGCTTAAACATTACACATATAGCTTTGATTAAGCTACTTTAAGCAAGCACCTGTAAGTTGACTATGCATCTATTCGATTTGCTTAAACAATAACTATTCAAATTGGAAAGGCTCTCGATGTACTTTTGCTCTAGCAAATCTCATGATTTCTTAGAGCAGATCTTTGACAGTACCTTTTGTTGAGTAATGTGCAAACGATTCTTTTCGTTATGGACTGTCTATATGAGAGGATGTCTACATTTAATTTTTGACAAATTTTATGGACTATTCTGCATCCTAGCATCTTTTCTAAATAGATTTCATGCTATACTAATAGACTACGCAGAAAAAGCATGGTTGCCTTTTTGGTGTAACCTTCTGTTTCAGATTTTTGACAAGAAGTTTACCAACCAGTCTAAGGTTGTACCTAAGTGCTCTAGACTACAGTAACCTGGTTAATGAGAAGCGTTTGGACATTGAAAATATTCTTGTTTATCTGAAGAATTTCAAACGTTTGACTCAACGAGAAACTTTCATCTAATAAATTTGAACTTGTTGTCTAACGGATCCTATTCTGCTGTCTAACAGGCAAATTCTAAAGACAGTATATATGTCCTGCATTTTGAAGCTTCAAGGGAAGAAAAGAAAAGAGAGAAGGAAGAACACAAGTAGAACACAAGGAAGAATATAGGAGGGAGAACACAAAGAGCTTCAAACGAAAAGATAGAGCTTCACTAAAGGAGAAGAAAGACTCCATTGCTACATCAAAAGAGCCTCCTTCACAATCAAGAAATAGCCTGAGAGAGAGAACTTCAAGTTGATCCACACATCACCGGCTCTTGGGCCACCAGTTAGATCAAGTATTGCTTCTTTCATTTACAGCCTTTTAGTCTTGATCTATGCTTACTGTATTACATTGTATATCAGCCTATCAAGAGACATTTCTATACTCATTTTACATTACAGGTGTTCTAATTCCTCTTTCTAGCTGTAGAAGAGAAGACTTGCCTAGTATGTAGGGTGTGCTACTCCCCTGGGTTGAAAGGGAAGACTTGCCTGGTGTATATGGTGTATTGTTTCCCTTTATTGAAAGGAAAGGGCAGTCTGGTGTACAGGGTATTTATTTTCCTTTGTTGAAAAGAATGACCTGCCTAGTGTGCATGGTGTGTTGTTCTCCTTTGTTCAAAGGGAAGACCTACCTAGTGTGCATGGTGTTGTTGATTATTGACAAGGGATTTGTACCTTATATAGTGGAATTCTCACGAGGTTGCTTGGGGATTGGATGTGGATTTGGAAAGACTGAACTAGTATAAATCTATATGTTCATTGTGCGTTTGCTCCTTGTCTCTCCCTCTTTCTATCCAATACGATTTAATTCCAAACTTAATTTACTCTAGTTAATCCTTAATTTTTTAGAAACCGATTCACATTCTCTTTGGGTTATACATGGTTGGGCAATAATATTTATTTAGTATAACTATATTTATACTAATATATTTAACTAATATAATGTACAGGAAATTATTTTGATTATAGCCATACACCTGTACATTGCTATGTAATTGATTGAAAAGAGAGATAAGAGACCTATGGGACAAAAGAGAGATGTCGATATATGTACGCTACTAATATTTATTTAAGTATGTAACTTAATTAGTTAAATACTTAATTAGTTAAATCTATTAATTAAGTTGCATAATTAGTTAATTATATTTAATTATATAACTATGTCATACTAAGTTAACTATATTTAACTGCAATATATGTTTAACTATTTTGTATGGGTCATATTTGTAACGCCCCGCCGACTCAGTTTAGTTATACCGGCTTACTATGAACCAGCGAGCACGCCACACTGGGAACAACCCAAACATATACTTACTCCAGAGTGAGCACATACATACATCCATAACACCATGAATCAACCATCATAACCACAGATTTATCCACTAAATAATAAATACTGTAAATTACAATACTTGCCCAAGATCTCTGATTATATCCAAATTATTACATCAATTAAATAGAAGCTTGATCTTCTGTCTATAAGTCACCTAGTCCTATAGTTTAATGTTTACCCCTCTTTGCCTGAAAAATGTTAGCGAGCAAGTGTAAGTCCCAACAGACTTAGCAAGTTCATAACCTGTAAAACTACAAGTTTTCATATAATATATCATAAAGGGTATCATAAAGGGAAAAGACATGATAAATATCTTAATAACATGCATCATAATATCGTATATACACGCTTATACCCTAAACATATTCTTTAACATTGAATATAAACATCAAACATGATAAGCCTAACATGTATCTTAACATAACTTAACATGCATCTTAACGTAGCATGCCTCTGTCATCGACTTAATATATCATACATCTTAATTCTTAGCATACCATCATGCTAACATGCTTAACTGAACATGATCATACATATCATCATCTTATCACTTGCATACTGGACATGCATTCAAACCACGACATAAGGAGTACCTATTAACTAATTCCTAGTGACTAACATATACCAAAGCACCTAGGCATGAAGTGCTAAGATCTTGGCTACTCTGCAGAATGCAAAACCGCGGATACCGCATTCGTATATCCGATGCCCACGGGTTCTGACCTTCCCCGTGAATGCTTGCAAGGTTGGCCCAAAACTCTCCTTACGATGGCACTATTTTGTAATAGTCGGTTAATCATTTTAACACATGCATGCGACATGCCTAAACATATGCAACTACATGCAATCTGTCTTATCTAACATACGCGATTAATCATGAATATCATATAGACCTTTGTACTTATAGTAAGTAGGAAAATAGTGTTGAAAATAGAGTTTTCTACATAAAAATATTTGCAGAGTCAGCATTAGTCATCACTTGCCTCTTGCTTCATGCTACGTATGATGGATATAGGTGTCTTCTAAGTCAATCATAAGGCACCTATTTCAATCCGGTTCACTAATCAATAGCATTAAATTCATTATGTAGATTGGCATATTTATAATTGCGCATATGAAGTCTATGAATATGTGCAATAGTCATCAGATTATGATGAGATCATAATAATGAAACTGATGACTTATAAACACATATTCTCAATAGTTCCTAGTCGTAGGATGTTTGAGAAGGACATCAAACATCCGGTAAGACTAGTACAGGTTATTCCAACTCATATGATAAGGGTGACTGATCTCGTTAGTCATTTGTGTGGAGACACAATGGTAAACCTTTAGGTGCTCATTAGGGAATGAGTTTACTAAACTGATCCGACTTGAATCGCCGAATGGTGATTTACCTGACTATCAACTGGCTGATTCATTGTCACAGTGGCATGGATGATCCTTAGACTTAAGACACCAAATACACCTTGTCGGTGGACTTCTGGACTTTGACCTTGACCTACGAATCCCTATCCACGGGATTTCTAATAGTCAAGGATTGGGTTCAGCGGAAGACCTTCGAAGGTGATTGTGTGTTCAATAAAGGATCGTTCGCTCTCAGGTAACTGGAGAGAGAATGCTCTAGAATAGATCCGCAGGAGTCTATGGCCAGAGCAGAAATAATATCAGAAAAGATGTTTTCCGATATTGTACAGTGTAGTCTGATTCAAGTGAGTTGACCATCTAGGGTTTGACAGTTGACCATACCCTAGGGTAATTCGAGAGCATTGTGCAAACGAAGGATTATATCCACGCTGTAACTGTGGACGGACAGGTTCCATGAGTGGGTTGCTGAACCCCATTGCCTTCCGGGATCATGCGGTGTTGCTTGGCACCTAACTTGATCGGAAGTCCGACCGAATTTACATGAGATGTTAATTCGGTTAAGTAATTAGTTAATGTCTAGATATTAATTAATTACAATAAGTCAATAACTAGTTATTAGACTTAATGGGCTGAAAACCAGACTAGTTAATGGGCTTAGAGGGTCACGCGCAAATAGATTCTCAGTCGGTGGTGTTTTAGTGGGATTTATATTAAGTCAGGGACTTTTGTGAAAAGTCGTGTCGACTTAATATATATATATATATATATATATACACGCTGTTGAAAAACCCTGGGCCAAGCTCTCGGATTTTCCCATGCTGGCCGTCCCCCTTTCTCTCTCCTCCTCTGGGTGCCCCGTTCGAGGTGCCAGGACAGTGTCCGTCTCTGCCACGCGCGATTCCCGAAAGTCGGGAATTCCCGTCCGCAGGTTTTCGAACATCATTGTGGCGACGGATCTTTAGCGAGAGAGCTGATACGAGCGAGGGAGTGAGGATGAACCACCGCAGAGGATCGCGTAGATACTGCTGGAGGCCGAACGTTTGTGCGGCTTGCGGCATCGCCTCGACAGAACCGAGACGGAAGCGGATTCGAATTTGCGCACGGTGATTTAATCATCCCGTTTATTTTTTGGTTTTAGTTTTTCGTTCCGAAACAGATCAGCGGGCATCGGGCAGGATATTTTTATTGTTTCCGCTGCGTTATTCGTGTCTCGCCCAGATCCCAATAACATACTCACAGTCTCCTGAAGATCCTCCTCGCGCTACCCTCTAAGATGTCTCGAACTGGTGCAAAGAACCTTCTTCATAGCAGAAGCTCACTTCTCTTAACTCTTCTCCCTCTTTCTCTCTCTCTTTCTCTCTCCCTCTCACTCTCTCTCTCACTCTCTCCTTGGCGTGGGGGAAGAAGGAGGAGGAATGGGGAGAAATGGGAGGACCACCCTCCTATTTATAGGAGATGGGCTAGCTTAAGATGGGGACATGTGTCCCTCCTTTAAGATAAGGATAACTTAGACTGTGACAAGTGTCCTTACTTGGATTTGGGACATGTGCCCCTTTAGGATATGGATTAGCTATATTAGGACAAGTGTCCCTACTTGGATTTGGGACATGTGTCCCTTTAGGATAAGGATTCCCTAGATTGGGACAAGTGTCCCTTTAGGATAAGCTTCACCTGAATTGTGACAAGTGTCTAGTGGCATAGGGGTAACTTAGGTGCTAAGAAACCCTACCAGTTTTCTTATCCTTTAGCAGTATCCTTTATCCTTTACTTTACCAATATCCTTATCCTTTAGTATTTATTACATTTTAGTCCCCGTATCTTTTATATTGGCTTTATACTCTCATTCAGCACTTCTTCACCGAATTTAACTTCTTTTAGTGGTTTGAGGATGCATCTAGAAAATTTAAACATTATTCTTAAGACCTTCTAAAAATCATCAATCACATTGTTATCCTCAAACTTTTATAATTGCCTTTATACTTTTTGAAAATTTAGAAATATGTCCTTTTTATAATTGTCTTTATACTTTTTGGGAATTCACAAATATGTCCTTTTTATAATTGTGCACATGTTAATTACTTTATACTTTTTGGGAATTTACAAATATGTCTTTTTTATAATTGTGCACATGTTAACCAAACTTGTTATTGTCTAATTGTACTATAAAATTCTTAAAATTATGATTAAACTTTTCATGTAATAGTTTTGTGGGTCCTTACAATATTGGTTAAGTAAACGTTCAACTATATTAATTATGTGCTTAAAAAATTATATATAATTATATTTATATATGCTTAATATTTACATAATAGTTTTATTAGTTAGGATAATTAATTACACTCTAACCATATTAGTTAAATATATAAATATGCTATATTTAACAATGCTTATGTTAGTTTTGAACTAATCATGACTAGTTAAATATATACTTACCTATATATCTAGTAATGTAATATTTAGTTAACTATAACAAATATATTTAAGTTAACTAATATACTTAGTTAAGCATATTTAACTATGTTTATATTATATATTTACTTAGTATGACTATATTTATATTAATATACTTAGATAATATTTTACGTACTTGATTATATATTTAACTATATTATACTAAGTTAATTATACGATTTATTAGGTAGAAGTTATATTTAACTATATAACTAATACAATAAATATTACATATAAGTTATATTTGTTATATAATTATAATTATATGAGAAATATTAAGTTAAATATTCTAATTATACTTTATAGCTAACTTTAGTACAATATTAACGATATGTGTATTAAATATAAATTTAATATATAAAAATTATTAGTGACGGATAAAAATAGGCATCGCAATTAGTACTATTATTGGTGACAGTGTTTATGCAACAATTTTGGGTGACAACATTTTTAGCCGTCATGAATAATATTATAATAGCAACAATTTTTTTATACTCGTTGCTAATAATATTATAATAGCGACGGATGGTATTTTAAATGTCACAAATAATATTATTTGCTACAGCTTTTTTTAGCTGTCACGAATAATATTATAATAGCCCAATCAGGCCCAACTAGCCTAAGGCCCAAGGTCCCACAAGCTCACATGCGAGGGTGCCATGTAAGTTCTCTTGGTACTCCGATAAGCAAGCTGAAGGCTAGGACCCAGAATGTAGGGGTCCTGATCTAAGGAAAGCCAAGCCTAAGATGACCAACATCTCAGTCGGTAAGCCTCGAGACCATTGACATTTTGGTCGAAGCTCCCGAGTGCCGGGAGGAGCCTATCCTCTCTGTAATGAAAAGCCTCTGCTTCAACTAGAGGAGGCCAAGTCCCTAGACTTAAGGGTCACTGCCTCCCGAGTGCCCAAGAGAGTGTAGGCCCCTAGGTCAATCGATAACTCTGCCCCACCATCAAGCGGAACTCACAGTCCAATGACGTAACTGCCCCTTTAAGGTGGGTCCCATGATCTGGTCCTTCCATTACGAGAGGAGATCCCACCTTCCAGCCTAACATCCTACGGTCCCCTCGATCAAGGGGCATGGATCATAGGCCAGTTAACTCCCCACGGGTAATGGCCCCCATGATGTCGCACGTAGAGGGGATTATATATACTCCAACCTCTCTCCTGAAAGATGTACATCGAATACTACACTCAACCCCAGAGTATTCTCCATCTTCTCAAGAACTTGACTTAGGCATCAAAGGGTCTTGCTCCCAAGAATAACGGGCGGGCCCTCTGACGCCTCTTCTTCCTCTTACAGGCTCTATCCTAGGTTTTATGATTCTACAAATACTATCAAGTAGACAGAGATTTGATCAGACGGTCATCGCCGCCTGACCAATTTTTTACTGCTACATGATTGGTGTCATTTGTAGGAATGCACAGAATGCCTTGGCAAGAGGCAACAAGAACAGCCACCGCATTGGAGTAGCTTCGCAAGTCAATGATGCTGGGGTCCACGCAGGTGCTAACCGGTCACAGAATACATCTTCGAGGTGCTCGCAAAATGGTAGCGATTCCATGGGAGTAGTCGTCCAATAGCTTGGGGCCCTGATCACCATAATGTAGGAGTGTATTCCTGCACCCCTAGAAGTCCCTCAAAGGTGGTCCGGCAACATGCCGGTTGGCAACAAGGTATACAGAGTGCCGGTGGTCATTTCCTCATCCTTGATAGGGAAATCCGCCACAACAACCTATAACCCACTACATTAGGAGTCGCCAGCTCAAACCGCACCTCCCCAAGATGGAAAAGTGGTCACAAGAGTTTGATCCATCACTCCCATACGTCATGGTCTACCTCCCCAAGAGAGTTCAACCATCCACCGATGTATTGATGAGCTGGAGAGGAGACTCAACGAACGAGAGCACGTGTTGGAGCGCTGAGAGAGGTGTCTCGAGGACCTCCTTCGAAGGAGGCACTCTCCCTCCCTCTCCGATGAA
This sequence comes from Zantedeschia hybrid cultivar, assembly GCA_030544215.1. Taxonomy (NCBI): domain Eukaryota; kingdom Viridiplantae; phylum Streptophyta; class Magnoliopsida; order Alismatales; family Araceae; genus Zantedeschia; species Zantedeschia hybrid cultivar. The sequence goes on from JARZZO010000009.1 coordinate 54,245,856, forward strand.
GAAGAGGACCACTCCCCTTCTCTACCGAGATCCTAGATGTTCTGGTCTCTAGGAAGCTGTCAGTCAACAACCTCAACACTTATGATAGGTAGGGTGACCCAGAGACACACTTCAAGAGTTTCTAGTCTCACATGAGACTGTATAGGGTCCCGTATGCCATTTGCTGCCACACTTTCACTACTACCATGGTGGGAACTGCACAAGCATGATTTTCCTCTTTTGATCCGGGATCCATACACTTTTACGGGCAACTTGGGAAATTGTTCTGACATCACTTCATAGGTGCCCACCGGAAGAGATCATCGGCCAGCCTCGTGGCCATCAAGTAGAAGCGCGAAAAATCTCTCATAGATTATATCTCGCATTTCCATGATAAGGCCCTCCGAGTTCCCAAACACGAGGTGTCTTTAGCCGTGACGGCCCACACTCAAGGCACCCGAGACGATGCCCTCCGAAAGGCTATTGTCCTTCAGGTCCCCAAGACCTTGAATGCCGTCATCAACCTCGCACACTAGCATGCCCACTACAAGGAAGTAGTGTCCACATACCACTTTCATGGGGAGGATCGCAAGTGCTCGAATGAGAGACCTCTTCCCGAAAGAAGAAGACTCGGTGCTTTGAGGGAGAAACCAAAGGGGCATCCGGACCTTAAATGCCATTGACTACTCCCGTATTCGAGATCCTACAGGATATCGAAAATAAGGAGTACGCCAACTGGTCCCAGAAGATGGGGACCAATCTAAAGCACCGAGACAAGAGAAAGTACTACCACTTCTACAAAGATCACGGCCATACCATGGAGGAGTGGTAGTAGCTGTGGGATGAGATAGAATCCTTGATTCGATGAGGGTATCTCTGAAAGTACGTAGCGAAGCTTGACCAAGAATGTGAAGCCCCTCAAATCGAGAACTACCCTAAAAAAATGGAGATCCACATAATCTCGTACAGCCCAACATCAGGAGGAGACAACCGCCAAGGGAAGAAGTGGTATGCCCTCTAGGTGAACCTTGTAACTCCTGATCCTAAGCACCCTGTGTTGGATTCGGTCGTAGCCCCCGAGAAATCACAGGAGCGGATGAACAAAAATTAAAATGATTTCCCAAACCAGTTCGGGCTCCGATTGATGTAACAAAAACGGTCTAATTAAATCATACGAGATTTTCACCTTGCGTACAACATGTTGTTCTACAGTGATCGATGACGAACTCCTTGAAGTTTTGAGCCGCACAAACGTACGATCTCTAGAGCTGATCCACACTAATCCTCGTAGCAACGGAGATCAACTGCTTCAAACCCGCACAAAAGAAACCCTCCTTCAACGCTTCTGGGAAGAGTCTAACTCTTCCAAGGCTTGACGGCAAGGGTTGATTGAAATGTTGGAATGGCCTTCGTTGCAGGTTATGGGAAAATAAAGAGTTATATATAGGATTGATTAGGCGGCAGCTTGAACTGACCCTTTTAACTAATCCCCGTCTTTAACCACCTCGGCTAAAAGCAACTACGGTTAAAAGTAAACTCGATGACATTTTATATATAAATATATTATTATTAACTCATTTATCAAATAAGTCTAATAATACATATATTATATATATGTCCTTTATATTATTGTATATATACTTTTCAGCCATTTATAAATTCTTTTCCCAAAAAAATTAATGTTTTAGTATATTTTTCCATACAATAATATTTTGTTCTGTATGAGTTATTGGTGTGTGATCCTCTAGGCCCATTATCACTCTGGTTTAAAGATCCATTAACTTCTAATCTAATTATAAGAAAATTAAACCGGTTATTCCCAATAACCGTTTAATTTGTTCCGGACCTTTTTGATCACGTTGGGTAAAGTAAATCTGCATGATCCCTGAGGATGTCGGGTTCATCTTTATCCTGTCTGGTACCTGTAAGTCTTCAGTTACCATATCGCTATAATCTCTCGCTCATTCTATGAGTCCGATCCAATCGTGTGGTATGGTTTCGTCAAACCACTAGTGATCATGTCGTCTAACCATGACCTCTATAATAATTTCACGTTCGTTCCAAACGAACTGATACCACCCTGGCCAGGGATTTAGTGGAGTGTCTATGTCATGACTCATTAATTTTCTGTAATATACCTAACAGTGAGCGATTCCTTCTTAACCATTAACGGTCTTCACATGTATTCTGATGTAGCTAATAATTCAGTGTTTTATGACTTATGGTTAAAGTCATTTAACTAAACATTAAACCACACCAATCCTTATGCAAGACTTCGTTAATGTCTCAGGTCAAAGGATCAACAATACTATTGAGACTGATGGATCTTCAGTTGACATTAGGTATAATTAACCATCTTAAGATCCAACGGATTAGTTCAGTGAACATCCTTCCAGGATGACCACCCACACATATGTACTGGTGCCCTGCACCTATGACCGAGAGATTGGTCATCTACATATCATGCGTACTAATTTACAAGTAATTCAATGTCCCAGAGTGATTACTCTCCAATCAGGAACAGTTTAAGATATGTGTCCATATACAGTCAAACTCACATTCGAGATCCTATCTCGAAATTGACTTTATAACCACATATCCTAGAGACAACGTAAAGCAATCCGTAAATTACAAGTTTATGATCTAATTACCACTTAATTATATTGAATAAGATTGTACAACACATTGGGCCTACACGACCCATAATTGGTCTGTAGGACACCTCAAAAAACTAACAATCTCCCACTTGTACTACAGCCAATTGCCCACAGTCTTGAAGCCCATCTTTTCCCGATGACACTGAAACACAATCTGTGACAAAGGTTTTGTCAGTGGATCTGCAATATTGTCTTCTGATGGTACACCCTCTACCATCACATTTCCCCTTGCAACAATCTCCTGAATCTAGTGGAAGCGCCTTAGAATATGCTTCGACCTTTGGTGAGACCGAGGTTCCTTCGCCTGGACAATGGCCCCATTATTATCACATAATAATGGGATGGGAGCCGATATGCTGGGAACTATGTCAAGTTTCGAGATGAATTTCTTCATCTAGACCGCTTCCTTGGCAGCTTCAGCCGCAACTATAGACTCTGCCTCTGTCGTTGAATCCGCAGTGGTTTCTTACTTGGAACTCTTTTAACTGACTGCCCCATCATTTAACATGAATACAAATCCAAACATGAATTTGCTATCATCCGAATCTGACTGAAAACTAGAGTCTGTATATGCTCTCAATTGCAAGTCCTCTTCTCCTCCATATAGCAAGAAAAGATCCTTAGTTATTCTCAAGTACTTAAAGATGCATTTCACTACTTTCCAGTGCTCTTCGTTTGGATCACTCTGATATCTGCTGGTAATGCTCAAAGCATTGGCCACATCAGGACGAGTACATAGCATAGCATACATGATCGACCCTATTGCCGAGGCATAGGGCACCCGACTCATGTGCTCTACTTCCTCAAGTGTTTTAGGGGTCATGCCCTTAGATAGGTAAATTCCATTTCTCATAGGAATGAGACCTCTTTTGGTATTTTTCAACTTGAATCTCCTGAGTATAGTATCTATGTACATGGATTGGGACAATCCCAGCATCCTTTTTGATCTATTACGATAGATTCTTATGCTCAGCATATAGGATGCTTCTCCCAAATCCTTCATAGAGAATGCCTTAGACAACCAAGACCTCGTTGATGTCAGCATCCTTACATCATTCCCAATGAGTAAGATGTCATCAATATAGAGGACTAAGAAGGTCACTGAACTCCCACTGACCTTCTTGTAAATACAGGGTTCATCTTCATTTCGAATGAAGTCAAAAGATATGTTAACCTCATTAAATCTCAAATTCCAACTTCGAGACGCCTGCTTCAGTCCATAAATGGATTTCTGAAGCTTTCATACCTTATTGTGATGCTGCTTAGATGTGAATCCATCAGGTTATACCATGTACACCTCTTTTGACAGGTTTCCATTAAGGAAAGTTGTCTTCACATCCATCTGCTAGATCTCATAATCTAGGTATGCTGCAATGGCAAGGAGGATTCTAATTGACTTTATCATTGCTACTGGTGAAAAAGTTTCGTCATAGTCAATTCTTTGTCTTTGACGATATCCCTTTTGATAAATATAAGTGTCCTCTAAGCCAATCATAAGGCACCTATTTCAATTTGGTTCACTAATCAATGACATTAAATTCATTATGTAGATTGGCATATTAATAATTGCGCATAATGAAGTCCATGAATATGTGCAATAGTCATCAGATTATGATGAGATCATAATAATGAAACCGATGACTTATAAACACATATTCTCAATTGTTCCTAGTCGTAGGATGTTTGAGAATGACATTAAACATCCGGTAAGACTAGTACAGGTTATTCCAGCTCATATGCTGAGGGTGACTGATCTCGTTAGCTACTTGTGTAGAGACACAATGGTAAACTTGTACGTGCTCATTGGGAAATGAGTTCACTGAACTGATCCGACTTGAATCGCCGAATGGTAATTTACCTGACTGTCAATCGGCTTGATTCATCGTCACAATGGCGTGGTTGATCCTTAGACTTAAAATACCAAAGACACCTTGTCGATGGACTTCTGGACTTTGACCTTAACCTACGAATCCCTATCTACGGGATCTCTAATAGTCAAGGATCGGGTCCAGCGGAAGACCTTCGAAGGTGATTGTGTGTTCAATAAAGGATCGTTCGCTCTCAGGTAACTGGAGAGAGAATGCACTAGAATAGATCTGCAGGACTCTCTGGCCAGAGCAGAAATAATATCGGAAAAGATGTTTTCCGATATTGTACAGTGGAGTCTGATTCAAGTGAGTTGACCATCTAGGGTTTAACAATTGACCATACCCTAGGTTAACTCGAGAGCATTGTGCGAACAAAGGATTATAGCCACGCTGTAACTGTGGATGGACAAGTTCCATGAGTGGGTTGCTGAACCCCATTGCCTTCCGGGATCATGCGGTGTTGCTTGGCACCCAACTTGATCAGAAGTTCGACCGAATTTACATGCGATGTTAATTTGGTTAAGTAATTAGTTAATATCTAGATATTAATTAATTACAATAAGTCAATAACTAGTTATTGGACTTAACGGGCTAAAAATGGGACTAGTAAATGGGCCTAGAGGGTCACACGGAATAAGATTTTCAGTCGGTGGTACTTAAGTGGGATTTATATTAACTCGGGGACTTTTGTGAAAAGTCGCACCGACTTAATATATATACGTGCTGTTGAGAAACCGTGGGCTAAGCTCGAAGGTTTCCCCATGCTGGCCCTCATCCCCCCTTTTCTCTCTCCTCTTCTGGGTGCCCCGTTTGAGGCGTCAGAACAGTCTCCGTCTCCACCGCGCTCGATTCCCGAAAGTCAGGAATTCCCGTCTGCAGGTTTCGGACATCGTTGCGGCGACGGATCTTTAGCGAGTGAGCTGATACGGATGAGGGAGCGAAGACGAACCACCGCGGAGGATCGCGTGGATATCGCTGGAGGCCGGACGCTTGTGCGGCTCGCGGTATCGCCTCAATGGAACCGAGACAGTTGCGGATTCGAATCCGCGCACGGTAATCAGATTACAATAGTTAGTTTTCGGTTTTAGTTTTCGTTCCGAATCGGATCAGCGGGCATCGGGCGGGATAATTTTATTCGTCGTTTCCGCTGTGTTCTTCAAGTCCCACCCAGATCCCAACAGTAGTATTAGAGCCAGGTTCTACTTTGATCCGCTTCGGAACGATGAAATTATCATTCTAAATAATTCCTTGCATTAGTTTGTTTTTCTTATTAACCCATTAACCCCAAAACCCCAGATTAACCCATTAACCCCAAAACCCCTTTATTAATTAAAACCCCACCTCTATTAACTGAAAATTAAAATAAATATAGTTTAAAATTTATTTTAATCTTAAATTAGCATTTTTTCAGTTAATCAGAGGTTAATTATTAAAGATGTGATCTTTAGTGGAGGATTAATTTATTAAGATATGATCTTAATTTGTTAATTAACAAGTGTTGTTACTGATTAATTAAGATATGATCTTAATAAAAGAGGGGTTTAATTTTAAGATGTGATCTTAAATAAAATTAACATAATTTGTTGATTTACCTTGAATTAAAGTAATTAAAGGCGTTAAAATTTAAGATTTTGATCTTAAATTATAATTAACAAGTGTTTTTAATTTAATTAAGTTGTGACTTTAAAATTAATTAACAAATGATGTTAATTATTTAAGTGATTAGATTAATGTATCAATTTCTTAGCAATCGTCGTTAGGAAATTAATTTTTGTAATTGAGGGACACTTAATAATAGTATTAAGTGTTTAATTGACTAGTTTTAATGTGTTAATTAATTTTTGAGTGTTAACCCTTAATAACATTTGTTAAGGATTTATTTATTTATCTTTAAACTCTCAATAATAGTTATTGAGATAATTAATTACACTTCTCAAGAATCTCTCAATTATAGTTAATATTGATCTAATCTACTTAGAATTAGATCTTTTAATAAAAGTTATTAAGAGATTAAATTAAGTCTAATTGTTAGACTAATTTTTATTAGAAATGTTCTAATAATTATTTCTTAATAATTGTTATTGAGAAATATAATTTAATAAAGGGTTCTTAACAAAGAGTTGTTAAGTAATTAATAATGGGAATTAAAAATTCTTTTATAAGTACTATTTAGGAGTTTTTAATTCTATCTAAATGTTAGATTGTTTCGTATTAATAATTGTTATTAATGTGATTTAAGATTAATCTAAGTGTTAGATTAATTAATTTAAAATTATTCTAAATTATGCATGGAATATTTTAGAATTTTAATTTTAGCTTTGTTTGCACATGTTGATGTGTTTGATGTTTTAAATTAGATTTATTGCATGTTAGAAAATAAGATTTTCTAAAATCATAATTATCTAATTTTGATTGGTACCCAGGTTTTATGAAAACCAAAATTATTATTTTCAAAATTTTAGCCTTCATGTGATGTACTTTATCATGTGTGGTTGGTTAAAATTTGAAGTGGTCATGGACATATACTTTATTTATTTCATATTATGTGATGGTATGTGATTTGTGTGGATTATCTTGGAATGTGTTATATGGGTTAATTAAATGTTAATTAATGAGTCCTGCGTGCCTCCCCCTCTCTCATTCCATTGTAATTCTATCTCCCTCTGTTATTGTACTCAGCCATAAGGCTTTCTCTTACAATTAATTTGTATTTGAAAATGTTTCAAATTCTATTTTATATTTGTAATTGATCGCGCAGGCTGAGGAGAGGCGAGGATGATCCACAAATGCAACTAGGAAGGTGACAGGAGATGAGATCACCAGTGGCTATGTGTTTACATGTTTAGATTATATAATTGTTATATATAGTTTTGGTGATTAATTGTTTGGCTCTAATTAATCACCGTACTGTCCATGACCACATAATGAACATGTATGATTGATGCATGCTTTTTAATTTTTGATTTTGAATCGATTACTAATATCTAGGTATAGTTAAATATATACGATATATTTATAAACTATCATCTAGGATGAGACCAACTTAACATAAACAAAACCTTCAACATAAAGTCTAAGTCGGAGCGTGAGTCTTTGAGAATCCACCGCATAGCTCTCCATCAACATAGTTCTTAGAACTTGATTTAGTGATGGCAGTTTCTATGTGTTTACCCGAGATCTGCCACCATCTGATAAAAGGACTATTAACTATGGTATCTTAATGTCTTGAGATTGGAATAGAAGAACAGTGTAGCTATCCTCGCGTTTACTTGGGAGCTGCATTCTTGCTCTACTCTGTCACGTATTGATGGTAAAGCTTAGACCAGGTATAATGGTCTACTGTATTTACCCGGGACTATTAAAGACCTGGGAGCCGAAATAAGATCGGATATTGTAAGGAGTTGCAATTACCATGAGATGGTTGCTCTAAGATAATGGTATGATACTATGTGTTTACCCGAGGTCATACTGTAATTGTTGGAGATTCTGATCCTCATTAGGAGACCGTCGGAGTCTTCTGTTATGTATACCTGAAGGTTATACAGTCCGTCGAAAAATAATGGGAAATAATTCAAGATAAAAGACCATAATTGAATTATAAGAACTATCTGCTTAAAACACGTTATTTCCTTCGTTCACTAAAATGTCGTCTATTCGAGATTTTGGCATATTGGATGCCAAAACTTCTCATATTCAGATTGACTAGAAAACTCTAAAGAATGTCTTCAAGGGTAAGTGAAAGTTACTATCCTAATCAGATATCATGAATCCTCTTACTTGGATAGACCAAGGTGAAGAGGTACTCATGGTGTGTCTTTCTGAAAGGCAATAGTTGTCATGAAATCTCTTATTTGGATAGACCAAGATGAAGAGATATTTATGATGTGCCTTTGAGAAAGACAAGTGGTAAGATTTTAAACGGTCGAACCCACACCTGAAAGGATGTAGAAAGGTCAGCTGAGATAGAAAAGTAACAGTTCTCCCACTGCAACCAATATAAGAATATTGGCAAAACGAATATAAAACTTGAAAGAAGTGTTAGATATTCTTATTATTAACCTTTTACATATCTATTGGAGAATTAGCATCTCCAATATGAGATATTGGAAATGGTTCTCAGAGCTGCGATGGTATGTAGACTTAGACAAGTAAAAGGAAATCGAAAAAATATAAGTGTTGAGTTAGACTTAACAATTGTTCATAATATTCATAGGTTACTATCAGACAGTAAATCTTTGTATATCTATAGGAGTAAAATTTGAAACATAATAATTGTTATTTAGTTGCATAAGATATCAAGAATAACATTGATTGAGAAAGAATAATAGTTGTTCGAATCAGTCAATACACTATAGATTCTTGATGTGACATTTCATGTGATGGATGTTCACAAGTTTCCTATAGAAATGAACTGTGTGAATCCTGATTATTTATGGTATTATACACAGGGTTGTACAATAAGAAATTATTGGTGCTAATACATACTGATATAAATAGCTCAATATCCTCTTAAGGCCAAAGATAATCACTCATATTTCCTTACCTTATAGTTTACTCTTGGAATGATTTGGCTGTATGTACTTAATGTAGTACTAGTCGAATGCATCTGAAAGATTAAGGTATAAGATCAATATAAAGTATTAGAATTTTTTATTTGATCAAATAAACTAATACTTTAGTATATGATTCACATAAATCATTAAAAGGATAATTGTATCATCGCTCGATTGATCCTCCATGTACATGATAGTAACATGATAGAATGAGGAATTGCACCTTATTTAGATATGGTGCAATATATATAATAAGATTTGCCTAATTCTTATCCTTGTAAACATGAGTATAAACATGAGATGTCCATACTTTATAGATGGTTCCAAATAAGTCAGTATGTGTCCATATAGGATATTGAAACCAAATAATTCATATGAGTTGTGAATTATGAACAAATCTGATTTTAAAGTCAAGTTATACCGTGATGTGAATTTGTAAAATGTCTAAAGAGTTTGGACATTACATTTATTGGCCAGACGATAATGAAATGATTATCGTCTAGAAAGTTGTCTTCTATGAAGAGGAATATGTCCTCAAGAAGACAGTGGGAGCTGATAAAAGTAGAAGATGTTCTAGATTTACAAGTTAACATAAGATTATTAAATAAACTTTAGTTGTTTGGAATCATTTATAACACATATCAGAGAGCTTCATAGATTTTTGAGATTCTCTCAGTGACTAGAAGGATATGTTTGACATATCTGATTTAGTAAGATGAGAGGAGCTCAAAAATAGATTATGATCTAAAATCTATGATAATGGTGCTCTCTGTCATTACAACTTTGAGATTGATAAGTTTATAAGAATTCTACTTGTCAATAGTGCCTATCATTATAATGAGATGATGACAGTTGGATATTAAAAGCGTTCTCTCAATGTGATTAAGGTAAATATATATATGATACACCTTTAAAGTTTTTAGAATGTCCAAGAAGCAAGTTATAATTTCAAAGATCATTTTGAATCAAACTGAAGCTTCCTAAGTTGTAATAAAAGTTTTGACTTAATGGTCAAATACTGCGTGATCAATAAGAATGATCACAAATTGTGTGTGTCTTCAAAAGGGATAGTGGGAGTATGGTCGTTTTAGTAATACTTTGTGATAATAACATCAAAGTCATTGAGAATGACATCAGGATGTTACTATCAGTAAAAGCATCATTAACTATGCTTTCCTCCATAATATGTTTAGTTATAATATTATACGTATTGGAAATACGAATCTATAAAGATAGATTGGTGAGGATATTATATTAACCTATGTGTCAAGATGTTTGACATAAATTTCATAATAAGTCTCAATTGTTGAGATATAGAATTTATTCCTTTAGGAAAAAAATTCCTTAAATGATACAAGAGTGAAATGCATCACTAAGCACTTGAGAAGTGCTAAGGATGCACTCATGTATATGGAGAAGATGATTTGAAACTATGAGGTCATACTGACTCAAATTTCAAGTCAAATAATAGATTTAACTTTTTAAGAGAAAGGAATGAATTGAAAGGGTTCCAATCTAGAACTCAATATTAAGGTGACGACATAAACAAGTGATACTGTTATTAAAACAGTATGGATGAAAAAGTTCATCCCTGAATTAGATGTAGTTCTAAAAGGCCACTGATAAAATCCCGTTGTTGTAAGACAACAGTGGGAGCGATCAATCGTGTGATCGAGCCATGGTCTTTTTAGAAGTTGCATAACATTCTGAAGCTCTTTCATAAGTTCAGAGACAAATGATTAAGAAGAAATAATGTAATGGAAATATTCCATCTCTAGATAATTTAACAGATCCCTGACCAAGTCTTAGTCACAGAATTTATGTGAGCATCACCTAGATTTGATGAAGATCAAATGTGAAGGTGATTGGCTTGAGTCCAAGTGGGAGATTGATGGATATAGGTGTCCTCTAAGCCAAACATAAGGCATCTATTTCAATTTGGTTCACTAATCAATTGCATTAAATTCATTATGTAGATTGTCATATTAATAATTGCGCATAATGAAGTCCATGAATATGTGCAATAGTCATCATATTATAATGAGATCATAAAATGAGACTGATGACTTATAAACACATATTCTCAATTGTTCCTAGTCGTAGGATGTTTGAGAAGGACATCAAACATTCCGTAAGACTAGTACAGGTTATTCCAGCTCATATGATGAGGGTGACTGATCTCGTTAGCTAGTCGTGTGGAGACACAATGGTAAACCTGTAGGTGCTCATTGGGGAATGAGTTCACTGAACTGATCCGACTTGAATCGCCGAATGGTAATTTACCTGACTGTCAATCGGCTTAATTCATCGTGACAGTGGCGTGGTTGATCTTTGGACTTGAGACACCAAAGACATCTTGTCGGTGGACTTCTGGACTTTGACCTTGACCTACGAATCCCTATCCACAGGATCTCTAATAATCAAAGATCGGGTCCAGCGGAAGACCTTCGAAGGTGATTGTGTGTTCAATAAATGATCGTTCGCTCTTAGGTAACTGGAAAGAGAATGCTCTAGAATAGATCTGCAGGAGTCTCTGACTAGAGCAGAAATAATATCAGAAAAGATATTTTCCGATATTGTACAGCGGAGTCTGATTCAAGTGAGTTGACCATCTAGGGTTTGACAGTTGATGATACCCTAGGTTAACTTGAGAGTATTGTGCGAACGAAGGATTATGGCCACGTGGTAACTGTGGACGGACAGGTTCTATGAGTGGGTTGCTGAACCATATTGCCTTCTGGGATCATGCGGTGTTGCTTGGCTCTCAACTTGATCAGAAGTCCGGCTGAATTTACATGCGATGTTAATTCGATTAAGTAATTAGTTAATATCTAGATATCAATTAATTACAATAAGTCAATAACTAGTTATTGGACTTAACGGGCTGAAAACTAGACTAGTAAATGGGCCTAAAAGGTTACACGCAAAAAGATTCTCAGTCGGTGGTACTTAAGTGGGATTTATATTAACTCGGAGACTTCTGTGAAAAGTCGTGCCGACTTAATATATATACGCGCTGTTGAAAAACCCTGGGCCAAGCTCCAGGGTTTCCCCATACTGGCCGTCATCCCCCCTTTTCTCTATCCTCCTCTGGACGCCCCGTTTGAGGCGTCAGAACAGTCTCCGTCTCCGCCGTGCTCGATTCTCGAAAGTCGGGAATTCCCGTCCGCGGGTTTTCGGACATCGTTGCGGCGACGGATCTTCAGCGAGCAAGCTAATACGGACGAGGGAGCGAGGACGAACCACCGCGGTGGATCGCGTGGATACTGCTGGAGGCCGGACGCTTGTGCGGCTCGCGGCATCGCCTTGATGGAACTGAGACGGTTGCGGATTCGAATCCGCGCACGGTAATCAGATTACGGCCCGTTAGTTTTCAGTTTTAGTTTTCGTTCTGAATCGGATTAGCGAGCATCGGGCGGGGTAATTTTATTCCTCGTTTCCGCTACATTCTTCGCATCCCGCCTGGATCCCAACACCTTTGCCACCAGTCAAGCCTTATAAGTGTCAATTTGTCCATCTGCTCCGATCTTCCTTTTGAGGATCCATTTGCAGCCGATAGGGACCTTTCCTTCAAGTATGTCAACTAAGTTCCAAATTTGATTGGTATACATGGATTGGATTTCTGAATCCATAGCTTCCTTCCATTTCTTGGAGTCAGAATTACGAAATGCCTCCTGATAGGATTAAGGATCATCATCCTTATTTATCAGTACCTTAGACGAATTGTCAGAGACATGTCCAACATATCTCTCAAGTTCTCTAGGTACCTTACCAAATCTTCGTAATATCTACGTTTCATTTTAAGCACTTCTCGTAAGTAGCATCTCATCTAATGAGACTGTGTCCCCAGTTTGTGGTTCATGGACCTCGTCCAGTTCTATCTAGCTCCCACTGTTTTTTTGGAGGAGATATTCCTTCTCCATGAATACAACTCTCTTGGCCACTAAGACCCTTTGCTCAGAAGGGTGATAGAAATAATATCCAAATGTCTCTTTTGGATATCCCACAGACCTACACTTGTCTGTTCTAGACTCTAACTTATCTGCGTCATTCCTCTTCACATGGGTAGAACACCCCCAAACTTTAATATGATTAAAGTTCGGTTTCCTTCCCTTCCATATCTCATATGGTGTGTTAGGAACTTACTTACTCGAAACCCTATTTAACAAGTAGCCTGCTTACTCTAAGGTGCACCCCCATAGAGACAATGGTAATTCTGACAAGGACATCATGGAACGGACCATGTCTAACAAGGTCTTATTTCTCCTTTTAGATACACCATTATGCTGTGGCGTATATGGTGGAGTCCACTGAGAAATTATTCAATCGTCTTTCAGGTAAGAAGTGAATTCGAGACTTAAGTGTTCACCTCCTCCATCCGATCGAAGAGTTTTAATACTTTACCAGTCTGCTTCGCTACTTCATTCTTGTATTCCTTAAACTTCTCAAAAGCTTGTGATTTATATCTCATTAAATACACATAGCCATACCTAGATAAGTCATCAATAAAAGAAATGAAATAGAGATGTCCTCCTTTAGCTTCTATTGACATGGGTCCACATACATCCATGTGTATGAGTTCTAGAAGCTCAACAGCCGTTTCACCATATCCATTAAAAGGAGCTTCAGTTATCTTCCCCATGAGACACGACTTATGATTTGAATTCGAATGAATCTAAGTATTCATTTGAACATAGGTGAGAAATCCTCTTCTCTCCTATATGACCAAGTCTGCAATGCCAAAAATATGCATGATTCACTTTTTCTGTCTTATCACTGGAAACCCGCATTATATCATTATATGTATCCAATACATATAACCTATTGAACAAATAACCATTAGCTATAATCAAACCATTATTGATAATAGAGCACCCAATGCTAGTTATCATCAAAGAGTAACCAACATTGTTTAAGTAAGAAATAGATACAATATTTCTGATAATTTATAGAATAAAATATCACTCTGTTAACTCCATAATTATCCTAGAAGGTAAACTAAGATGAACAGTCCCCACAGCTTTAGCAGCAACTATAGCTCCATTGCCCATCCTTAGTTGGATCTCTCTTTTGTCAAGTCTTCTTTTATTTGTTAGTACCTGTAAAGAATCGCAGATATGATATGCGCATTCAGTATCCAACACCCATGATGTGTATCTCATAAGAGACAAATTTAAGTCAATGACAAAAATACCTTCATTTAGAATTGCCTTTTAATTCCTTTTCCAGTGACCTGTCTGTCCACACCGAAAGTATTTGCTGTCTTTTTCATCCTTCTTGTCCTTGCCCTTGCCTGCCTTGGTGATCTGATTACCTCTAGTCGGTTTCTTTCCCTTCTTGTTATTGGGTGTCTAGGTGGCCTTCCTTTTCTTGTTGGTCTGACCAACAATCATTACAGAAGATGATTTTTCCTTCTACATGGTCCCTTCAGCACTCTTTAACATGTTTAAGAGTTCTGGTAGAGAAATCTCAATCCTATTGATGTTAAAGTTCATGATTAAGGGAGAAAAGGATTCAGGCAATGACTGGAGAATGAGATCAATGCTAAGTTTAAGATCCAACTTGAATCATAGTCCATTGAGTCTCTCTATCCACTCCATTTTCAATACATGAGCCTGTACTGAAGCACTCTCAGACATCCTAGTCCTGAAAAGTTTCTTGGAGAGCTCATACCTCTCTATCCTACCCTGCTCACCAAAGAGTTGGTGTAGTTGGAGAAGTATAGCTCTACAATCTATCTTTTCAAATTGCCTCTGTAGCTCGGGAGTCATAGATGCCAATATATAACACTGCGCAAGGGAAAAATCTTCCAACCATTTTGCATAATTTAATTGATCACACTTCTCAGCATCAGCGGGAGGCTCAGGTTGAATCGTGTTTAACACGTTCACAATCTTTTCGACTGTTAAGACAATTTGCAGATTACGCAGCCAATCTTGATAATTAGGTCCAGTCAATTTGTTCGCATCCAAGATGCTACGGAGGGAATTTGTCAACGACATGATGATCTGGATGAAAAAATAAAAGACAATATTTTAGCATGCGTTCAAGGTTCTAACTTAGATGTGGTTTTCTATCTTAGTTAGCTCAACTATTTTGTGTCGAACTAGATGACCCTCAATCATATAGAATGGGAGATCAAGGCGATCATTCTAGTAGGTCGGAATCCCAACAAAACTGAGATGCGACCGTGTAGAAAGCACAACAAATCACATCCCATTCCTTGGGCAGTCAACAACACTTACATCCAATGCAATATATGTCTTTCGGCCCCCGAGCAGTGATCCCTTTATGGAAAACATAACAAAGGATACTCCCAGTTAGATCACACCACCATTACTACACAGTAATGAGTTCGTGACTTGACCCTTGTGGAAAGTACAATAGGGCCAAGTTCAATTCCTTATCCCATTGAAGCAAAGCTTTAGGACTGAAATCCTATTCCCAAATCATGAACCTTGTGGAAAGCACAACAAATCCATGAGATAATGGCATTCAATCACCCTATAATAGTGGAGAGTCACGACGGGTTCTAAAGCCACGTTCACAGATCTAATATTTAATAAAGAGGGTATTGTGCTTTTATCTTGGTCTTACCTTAAGTGGTAGAATAAGCATATTCGTGCTACATATTTACTGTACCTAGTAATTGCTCAAAATAAATATATCTCATGCAAATAAATAAGCCTAGGTGATCATAGACTCTAAGTAAAACTACGTAGATATCCAGCCTACTTCTCAAGTAGCAGGATCATCCTCGCAGTTCGTCCTCCGTACTTTTAAGCTCCATCCGCAGCATTAATTATAATAATTACACAGTTTGCAGGTCGGAAAAAAGAATTACATGCCAAATAATTTATAGCAGCCCTTGGGGCGAGTACATTCATCGGAGGAAGATAGAATTATATTGAAAATTAAATAGAGAGATAAGGGAGGCTCGCAGGCCTCAAACGAAACTGAGCTAAGCCCATGATCGCCCACCATTCCATACACAATCACATCAATCACAGAAGGGTTATTTTGAAAATAATCCTTACATTTGGATTGAAATCATAAGTTGTGCATACGAGAAATTTTGGTTATAATTAGTTTTGAAAAACTTATTGTTGCATTCAAAAGTAATCTAACAGAGACCAAAACAATTATGGCATCACAATAACATCTATGCACAGAATCATTCCATGTGTATAAGAGGATACACACATGAATTTAAAAATTTAAATTCAATCAATCATGATAATTAAGACAAACATGAAATTTAAATTCAAATTAATCATCCAATGATAGAATACAATTTAATTAAATGATCGTCTTCAATTATCTTTCATTAAAATTTATAATTTGATCCTTTGAAAATTATCTAATAATTTTATAAATTCAAAATTTGAATTTTAATGATAATTCTCTCAAAATTCGAATTTAACAATTATCTAATAATTAAAAATTCAAAAGTTTGAATTTATACGTAATCTTCAATTAATCTCAAAATTTACATGATAATTATCAGATTAATCAAAATCAAATATAACTAATTGTATCTGACAATTATCTTAATTTTGGAGGAAAATTTTTAATTTTCTGGGACAGTGCAGTGCGCAGTACGGGTTGGAGCAGTGCGTCTAACCGTGGAAAAAATCGGGCAGCAAATATATTTTTAAAATAAAAATAGGCGGACGGCATGGCCAAGTGCCTTCCAACAAGTGGAAGGCCACCATGTTGGCCGTCCACCAAGTGGATGGCCACAACCTTGGCCATTTAATCCCCGACGGCCACTCTGACTTCCGTCGGCAATCTGAAAAATTTCTAAAAAATTTCAGACATCCCACTGTCTCCGAAAAATAAAATTTTCATGGCCCAAAAAATTAAAATAAAATTAAAGAACTCGAATATGATGTTATAACAGAGATCGTTCTTCCCAGTTTCATCAACAGGAGCCTAAACCTGACTATGATACCACTGTTAGATTCGGTCGTAACCCTCGAGAAATCATAGAGCAGATGAACAAAAATAAAAATGATTTCCCATACCAGGTCGGGCTCCGATTGATGTAACAAAAATGGTCTAATTAAATCATACGAGATTTTCACCTTGCGTAGAACACATTGTTCTACAATGATCGATGCCAAACTCCTTGAAGCTTTGAGCCGCACAAACATACGACCTCTAGAGCTGATCCACACTGATCCTCGCAGCAACGGAGATCAACTCCTTCAAACCCGCACAAAAGAAACCCTCCTTCAATGCTTCTGGGAAGAGTCTAACTCTTCCAATGCTTGACGGCAAGGGTTGATTGAAAGGTTGGAATGGCCTTCGTTGCGGGTTCTGGGAGAATAAAGAGTTACATATAGGATTGATTAGGCGGCAGCTTGAACCGACCCTTTTAACCAATCCCTGTCTTTAACCTCCTCGACTAAAAGCAACTGCGGTTAAAAGTAAACCCGATGACATTTTATATATCAATATATTAATATTAGCTCATTTATTAAATAAGCCTAATAATACATATTATATATGTCTTTTATATTATTGTATATATACTTTTCAATTATTTATAAATTCTTTTCTCAAAAAAATTTAATGCTTTAGTATATTTTTTCATACAATAATATTCCGTTCTATATGAGTTATTTGTGTTTGATCCTCTAGGCCCATTATCACTCTGGTTTAAAGATCCATCAACTTCTCATCTAATTAGAAGTAAATTAAACCGGTTATTCTCAATAACTGTTTAATTTGTTCCGGACCTTTTTGATCACGTTAGTTAAAGCAAATCCGCGTGATCCCAAAGGATGTCGGGTTCATCTTTACCTTGTCTAGTACCTGTAAGTCTTTAGTTACCGTATCGCTATAATCTTTCGCTCATTCTATGAGTCCGATCCGATCGTGTGGTATGGTTTCGTCAAACCACTAGTGATCGTGTCGTCTGACCATGACCTCCATAATAATTTCACGTTCATTCCAAATGAACTGATACCACCCTGACTAGGGATTTAGTAGAGCGTCTATGTCATGATTCATTAATTGTCTGTGATATACCTAACAGTGAGCGATCCCCTCTTGACCATTACCGGTCTTCGCATGTATTCTGATGTAGCTAATAATTCGATGTTTCATGACTTATGGTTAAAGTCATTTAACTAAACATTAAACCACACTAGTCCTCACGCAAGACCTCATTAATGTCTCAGGTCAAAAGATCAATGATACTACTAAGACAGATGGATCTTCAGTTGACATTAGGTATAATTAACCATATGAAGATCCGTCAGCGGATTAGTTCAGTGAACATCCTCTTAGGATGACTACCCACACATATGTGCTAGTGCCCCGCACCTATGACCGTGAGATTGGTCATCTACACATCATACGTACTAATTTACAAGTAATTAATGTCCTAAAGTGATTACTCTCCAATCAGGAACAGTTTAAGGTATGTGTCCATATACAGTCAAACTCACATTTGAGATCCTATCTCGAAATTGACTTTATAACCACATATCCTAGGGACAACGCAAAGCAATCCATAGATTACAAGTTTACGCGCTAATTACTACTTAATTATATTGAACAAGATTGTACAACACATTGGGCCTATACGGCCCATAATTGGTCTATAGGACACCTAAAAACTAACACCCTGAACCTACAAAAAAAATTGTAAGGGACCGAATGATGGATCAAATCACTTTTTCGAACGAGGACCTAAAAGGAATGACCGTTCTTCACAATGATACACTCTTTGTGACCAATGGTCAACAAATGTAAAGTTCGCCGCATCTTAGTGGATGGAGGCAACGGCCCCAAAGTTATCATGTATGGTTGTTTCCTCCGAATGGGTGCTAATGTCCCCCCTACACAGCAGATGCGCACACTACCTTTTGGCTTTTTGGACAACGTTGCACCTCAAGTCATTGTTGTAACACTTGCTGTGTCTCTCAGGACCGATCCCCGAGAAGTCACTTTTATTGCCGACTTCGTCATCATCCAAGAAATGAACACCTACAATGCCACCATCAGAAGACGGATCATTGGAGGAGTGACGGGAGTCCCCTCCTCATATCATCAAAAGTTGAAGTTCATGACTCCCTTTGGTGTTGGAGAGGCAAGAGGGAACCAAGAGGAAGCCCCTTCTACCATCTTATCACCTCCAAGGGACAAGACAAACAAATAGTAGAGCTCCCCCGAGAATTGAGAGACGAACCAAAAGTTGCCTCTCCCGCCAAAGATCTCATGAACATCTAGCTCGGTGAAGATTCTGATCGAATAGTCCGCATTGGCTCAACCCTCTCGACTTAGCAAGTGGAGGAATATCGATCCTTCCTATCCCAGTACCAGGACGTCTTTGCCTAGTCCGAGGAGGATCTCCTGGGCATCCCAACCGAGTTGACATTGCACCACCTCAACCTACTTCCTAATGGGAAGGCGGTCCCAAAATAGAGAAGGAGATGTGCGCCCGAGCATCAGGAAGTAGTCTGAGAACAAGTTACAAAGGGGTAGAAATCAGTCTATTCAGACCTGTCCTGTACCCACGATGGTTTGCCAATGTTTTCCTAGTCCCAAAGGCTACCAAGAAGTAGCGCATGTACATAGACTTCACCGATTTAAACAAGGCTATCCCGAAGGATTGCTATCTACGGCTGAATATCGACTAGTTGATCGACTCAATGTCGAAAAATGAGATGCTAAGTTTCCTAGATGCATACCCAGGGTACCATCAAATTAGGATGAGCTAAATCGACGAGGGGAAGACAACATTCATCACCGACTTAGGCATCTATTATTACACCAGGATGCCTTTTGGCCTCAAGAATGTTGGAGCGACACATTAGTGCCTGGTGAATTCCATGTTTAATTCTCAACTTGGGAGAAACATGGAGGTCTACATCGACGACATACTCGTAAAGAGCCTGAAGGCTGCCAATCACCTCTCTGACTTGGCAGAAACCCTCGACATGCTAAGGAGATACAACATGAAACTAAACCCCTCCAAATGCATATTTCTTGTTAAGTCCGAAAAGTTCTTGGAATTACTAGTAACCTATAGAGGGATAGAGGCCAATTTGGAGAAGCTCTAGGCCATTTAGGACATGGAACGCCCCGATAAGATCCGAGACATCTAATGCCTGACTAGGAGAGTAGCAACTGTCAATCACTTCCTATTGCGAGCAACGAAAAGATGTCTACCCTTCTTAAAAGTCGTATGGGGCATCCAAAAGCAGTCGGGAAACAAAAGCAAGATTGAGTGGACTCAGGAATGCAAGAATGTGTTTTAAGACTTAAAATGCTACATGGCCTCGCCACCCATCTTGTCTAAGCCAGTTGCTACGAACACCAATTTCTGTACATGTCGGTCACTCCCCACTCGCTGAGCTCTATGCTAGTGAGGGATGACGGAATACAAAGCCTACTTTACAACAGGTCCTATAATGTCCCGAGTTGTGATATCCCATTGCCGAGATATTTTCCCTGGCTTTGATACATTCGGCCAAGTGACTGCGCCCTTACTTCCAGGCTCACCTAATCATTGTCTTTACAAGCCAACCTTTGGGGAAGATCCTGCAAAATCCTGAAGCATCGGGATGCCTGGTCAAGTGAGCAATTGAGATGGGTGAATTCGACATCACCTACAAGGCAGAACTGCTATAAAGGCACAGGCTCTCGTCGACTTCGTAGTTGAAAAAATGCACCATTCCAGTGCAAGAAGCAGGTAATGTGAGTCTCGACCTAATTTGGGAGCTCTATGTCGACGGTTCCTCTTGTGCAGCCGGCAGCGGTGTGGGTCTAGTCATGATATCCCCCGGGGAATTGAGCTACACTGCGCCCTACACTTCAAGTTCCCGGCATCAAACAATGTAGCAGAATATGAGGGCCACCTGTCGGACTATACGTATGGTTAGGATTATGGGGGCCACCAAAATAAAAATCTTCACTAACTCCCAGCTAGTGGCCAGCCAGATTTGTGGAGAGTTTGAGGCTCGATATCCAGGCATGAGTTGGTACCTACAGGAGGTTCAAAGCAAAACAGTAGGGCTCGAATACTTCGAGGTAGTTCATATCACGAGAGAGGAGAATGGCAAGGCTGATTCCCTATCCCCACTAGCCTCCTCTGTTGGATTCGTGCCCTCTTAGTTAGTGCTTATCAACGATCTCGAATGACTAAGTATCCAAAAAGAAGCCTGGAAGCTATTAGGTTGACCGCGTCGTAGATAGAGCCAATATCAGAGTCCTTGGCTCACGGGAAACTCGAAGACAATCGACTAGAGGCAAGAAGTGTCAGGAACAGGGCCCGATGCTTCATTGTAATAGGTAATACCCTATATTAAAGGTCTTTCTCCCAACCCTTGCTCATGTGTCGGTGGAAGCTCTAAAATATATAGAGGAAGTCCATGAAGGTATGTGTGGAAGCCACTTGGGGGGCCGTTCATTGGCTTGCATCCTACTCTATCAAGGCTATTTGTTGCCCACCCTACAGAAAGATGTGTTGGAGTACGTCAAGAAGTGTGATAGATGACAATGCTTTGCCGCAACTCCTTACCAACCAGTCGTCCCCATGACAAGCCTTCTCGAGCCGTATCCTTTTGCAAGAAGGGGAATCAACATACTTGGCCCTCTGTCCGAAGCATCGAGATAGAGGAAGTTCGTCATTGTGACAATCGATTACTTCTTCAAATGAATGGAGGCGGAGCCACTGACCAAGATAACTGTCATAGCAGTCAAGAGCTTTGTGTGGAAGTCTATCATCTACAGATTCAATATTCCGAGATCTATAGTCTCAAACAATGGGAGGCAATTTGCTAGTGCCTATTTTCGAGAGCGGTGTGAACAATTGAAAATTAAGAATTGCTACGTCGGTAGCTCATCCCCAAGCGAATGATTTAGTAGAAAATCCTTTCTCTATAGAGTTAAGACTTGATTAGAAGGGACCGCAAGGTTTTGGATAGAAGAGCTACCTAGCGTTCTGTAGTCACGTAGAACAATTATTCAAGCAGCAACTGGAGAAACTCCTTTCCACTTAGTGTATAGAGGAGAAGTCCTGATCCCCTTAGAAATATGCAGCCCCTCGTCGTAGACAGAGAAAATCTTGAGATACTCCCGAAAGTCCGAGAGAATGTCAAGCTAAGAATGGTTGAATACCAGCAAAAGATTGCCAAGTATTACAACCTCATCGTGGATAGAGAAAATCTTGACATACTCCCAAAAGTCCAAGAGAATGTCAAGCTAAGAATGGTGGAATACTAGGAAAGGATGGCCAAGTATTACAACCTTTAAGTGAGAAAAAGAAGTTCTTCCCGGGAGACCTAGTCCTGAGAAAAACTGAAGTTTCGGCACCACAACTTGCTACAAGAAAGTTGGATCCAAATTGGGAAGGCCCTTATCGCATACTAGAAGCTTTTGGGAAAGGCTCGTACCTACTCTCCACACTTAATGTCAGGGAGGTACTCCGCACCTGGAACTCTAATAACCTAAAAGCTTATTATTATTAGGACCTTCTTGTTTATCAGTTTAGCAAAATCTCCTTTTCCTAAATAAAAAGAAACTTTAGATTTTGTACTAAGTTAAGAAATAAATGAGTCTTTTATCTCCCAATATGTCGGTGTTCATTATTTTACCTGAGTGCTTACACTCAGGAAAGTCTCTCAAGCCAATCTTTTTCCCGAGTGTTTACACTCGGAAAGGGTTCTTAAGCTAATCATTTTCTCGAGTGTTCACACTCAGGAAGGGCACTTAAGTCAATCTTTTTCCTTAGTGTTCATACTCGAGAAAAGTTTTTAACCCAATCTTTTCCCGAGTGCTCACACTCAGGAAGGGCTCTTAAGCCAATCTCTTCCCCAAGTGCTCACACTTAGAAAGGATTCTTAAGCCAATCTTTTCACCGAATACCAATAGCTAGGAAAAGCCCTTAGGCTAGCATTTTAACTGAGTGCCTACAGTCGAGAAAAGCCAATTATCCTCAATATTTACTTGAAGGAAATAAACAGATTGCTTAGATATCAGTACACTGAGACAAGTCGACAAGCAACACAACATCAACAAAAGGAAAACAAAGTTTCTATTTTATATGAAGAAGTGCCCATAAGATTACATTACAAGCTTCGCCCAAGGGGCTTACAAAAAAGAAAGAAAATAAAAAGGAATATAGAACCTATGGTGGACCGGTTGTCTCGCTCCCTAATGGGAGCGAAGATACAAAATGGGGTAAGTTGGTAAGAAATAGGTAGAAAAGGAGAATGGTTCACAAGTTTGACAAGGTATCCCAAATACCTTGTCAGTTAACATCCATCCGATCTGGATCAGAGGAGGAGACTGTCTAAGGGTCAATGACGCCCTCGGTAGTAGCAGCGGTGTCCTTGGCAGTGAGCTCTTGGGGGTTGTCAGGGGAGGCAGTGAGGTCGATGGCTTCGGGCCTCTTCCCATCAGCTTCCTCGGCTTTGGCCCTCAACTGGTCCTTGACGAAGTGGTAGGCCAAGTCGCCTTGTTCTAGTACCCCCAAGCCATCGACGTCCATAAAGAACTCTTGGGTCCGAGTGACTGCCGCCCAAGAGCCGACAGAGAAGCCCTTCGTAGTACCCTTGTCGTAACCGACCGTGTACTCCTTCAGACTAAATTTGACCTTTTTGTCAAGGCACTCAGTCGAGGCTTTGTATCGACTCACCACTTTAAAAGTTGCCATCTCCAGTGATCGAGTGCGAGCCTAGGCCAGGTCCAACTCCTCCTCAACCTTCTTCTTCCTCTCCTTTGATTTCATGACTTGGGCCAAAGTTGCATTGAAGCTGGCCCCAGCTCCTCCTTCGCTTTGATTGCTCACTGCATTTCTACTTGGGACTCATCCAAGGCTCGCTGAAGATCTTGTTGTTTAGCTTTAAGTCTTTGCCTGTCCACCTGAAGTTCATCAAACCTCCACTAGGCGGTAGGGACAAGCATCCTCAAGCCCGAATGCAGGGCCCAGATCGAAAGTTCCAAGTCAGGCCTTCATTCCTCCCAAACCCCCTTGATGGGGATGCATGCGGCCAAAGCCAAGTCATGCATCATGCCCCCATCAACGAAGGTACTGTCGGTGTATACCCTCTACACAGGCGAGTTCCATGGGCCGGCTCTCGAGCCTATGAAGATGCTGTAGGCTGCCTCGGTCCGATTAGGGTGCTTTAGATGACTACACCCACTGCCAGTCAAGGGGCTTCAACAGTTTCCTCCCTTTGGCCACTAACCACGGGGGCCTTCCCTGTGTCCGCCCAGCACCTTTTCCATCGAGCCTTGCCCCCCTCGACAGCTTCACCTCCTTGAGGTTGCCGCTTGGCTGCCCTCTTTTGTCGCCTCATCTCCTCAAGCATCAAGGTCACGCTGGCCCTACCCCCATTGGGTCCCCCACTAGAATGCCCTCGGGAATGTCGATGTACCTAAGAGAAGGCCCAACATTGAGCCCTTGGATCTCTGCATGTGGCGAACCTACTAGGGCTGCCTCACCATCTTTGCTCTCAGCCTATGCCTCCTCCCGCGTAGCAAGGGCGGCCCAAACGAACGTCTCGGCTGAAAAGTAAAGCACATGGTTAGTATATGACCGAGAAGAAAAAATGCATTAGCAATGACCGAGAAGGACATTTACTTTGAGAGTCCTACGGGGCAAGGTGAGCCACCGACAAGGCCCTCTCGGTAAATTCGAGGTCAGCATCTGTTACGAGTAGGGCCTTTAAGGGCCACCTTCCTCAGCTCCACATTTGGAGGAATTTGATAAGGTAATGGGTCCTCCTGCATGGGAGTGAAATTGAAGGTGCTGCAGAAGTCCCAAAGGGGGTATCACTATAGGGTCTTAGGTCACAAAGAAGAAATGGTTGTTCAACAATTTGTGGCTTGAAACAGTGGAGCTAAGTCAGAAAAATAGGTTGCGAGGATGGGCCTTCAGGAAGAAGAACCCATCATCGATATGGGTGAGGAAGGTGCTGGAACATGCACCATAAGAGGAGAGCCAAGGAAATTACTCTTCGCTCATGGCATACGAAAAGGAAGGCGTAGATGTAAAACTAGACATTATGAGTGAATTGGGTAGGAGCTAATTGGTATTCTTGTAAGAGGTTACAAACGAAGCAGGGAACTAAGAGACAGAAACATGTAAGGAACATCTCCTTGTAGGCTACAAAAGAGTTGTGGGCCTCAGAAGAAAGTTGGTCACCCGGACCAGCCGCAACTAGTTGGTACGCATGGGGCACCCTATACTCCTCCATCATCCTACCTAACTCCGCCTGCCTAACTACACTATGGCTATGATGGGCCAAGGCAGGGGCCCTCCTCTCAGACTCGTCGGAGGTACTGGCAACCTCGTTGGAGGCCATAACTGAAGTCTCCAAAGAATCCTCAAACCAAAGGGAAGAAGGCTTGCTAAGCGAAAGAAGAAGTAGAAGACTCCGTGCACCAGGAAGTGGATCTAGAGGAAGAAGAAGGATGTGAGGAAGTCCTAAAGGACTTTGAAGAATTGACAGACTCGGAAGTCAGGGTGGACTAACTGAAGAAAGCACAGGAGATGTCCAGGCAAAGGAGAATCTCCTCTTCCTCAACTCCGGCAAGTGACTGGAATGTTGAAGAAAGCATAGGAGCAAGTTTGGCTTCCCCCAAACCCTACCTTTATAGGGGAAGGCTAATCAAACCTATTGCCTCTTCGACCCACCTAGGATACCGAGAGGTGCCAAAACGGTCTGCCATGATGACTGACCAGACACATTTTTTGAAGCCAAAGGGACGCACCCCATCATGACAGCTCAAGTCATCTCATCATCCGTGAGATGGCGCCACATATACAATCGAAACATCTAGCTGGATTGTTCTGGGAGTGCGAACGACAGGGGACATCATCTCCTTCCTTAAATGGGCATCCTTTTGAACTACAACCAGCATCCCGTTTCCCGTGCCTACTGATCTTATCAACCTTCTTTGGACTTTCCACTCAATATCACTCCCACATTCGAATTTAGAATTTGGGAGTGAGGGGACTGGTGATGAGGGGTGATTGGGATCTGATCTAATCAGGCCCAACTAGCCGAAGGCTCAAGGGCCTGCAGCCCACAGGCTCACACACGAGGGCGCCGCGTGAGTTCTCTAGGTACTCCGACAGGGAAGCTAAAGGCTGCGACATTGATACTACGATTTCTACCAGTGATAAAGTGACTAGAAGAGAGTTAAAAAAAATGCAGGAGAAAAAATGGGGTAGGTATTGAAAACTGACAGATAGTGAAAAATAATGTCAAAAGTACAAAGAATTTAATTAATTTTTTATTGTTATACACACATTTATTATATATTTTTCTGCATCAAAATTTCACCATAATGTGTCTGGTTTGGGGATGCGGACAGAGACAACTAGGTTAAAATAGCTTGCCAGTTATATCCAACGGTGAAAGAAAATAACGGATGGACATAGATAGTAATATCTTTTAAAACATTTTTTTATCCGCCGTCCGATATTAAGATCGGACGGTCGTAACCGGCTCACTGGGTTACCAAAACGAGGCCAGCGTGAACCAGAGACGTTTGCGAAGATAAATTTAAAAGCCCGCTAACTCCTCCCCGCCCATCCTTTTCTTCGGCTGTGACCTGGTCGCCCTGCCAGCACCAGTGTCTCCCCTTCCCTCCTCTCGTTTCCCATTGCCTCTGTAGAGAAAAAGGGAGAGAGAGAAACTGCAGAAATTTAGCAAGAAATGGGTGGGAAAAGAGGGAGAAGGGAAGGCAGCAAAGGTCTCCACTCCCTAGGGTGCCCATTTGGAACCCCCTCCTGAGGATTCCCAGAGGGTGATCACTCTAACCTCCGCAATGTCCCCACCTCCCACTCTGTGTTGATCCCCCTCCGACAACTGAAGACACAACCAAGACAGGGGAGGAGGAGCACGAAGGAAGGAGTACCTGTACCCCCTCACACACTCTCGCAACAATGGCCTTCAGGCCGATGGCCTTCCTCTTGGTGTCCGTCGCCATGGCCACGGTCTTCTCCTTCACTGCCTTCCCGGGCGCGACGGCGCAGGACTACGGCGGCAACGACGAGCCGGCGCTGCCCCCCGCCGCGGACAGCTGCAACGGCATTTTCGTCACCTACACCTTCCTCTACCGCACCAAGGAGTACCCCCACGTAAAAAACGCCTCCGCGCAGGCGTGGGCGTTCGAGTCCATGGCAACCCTGCTTAACACGGGCAAGCAGGACCTGCAGGGGTGGAACCTCTTCGTGGGGTTCCAGCACCAGGAGATTCTGGTGTCGGCATCGGGCGCGGGGCTCACGGACGGCTCCGACTTCCCGGCGCAGGTGGGCAACGGCACCTACCTGTCGGGTTTCCCGCAGACCGACCTCAAAAACTCCATCGAGACCGCGGGGGACATGAGCCAGATACAGGTGGAGGTGCAGCTAAAGGGCACTCAGTTCGGGCTTAGGGACCCTGCCGTGCCCATGCCCAAGACCATCCGCCTCGCCAACGACGGATACAAGTGCCCCAAGCCCACCCGCCATGGTAAGTAATTAAGCCATTAGCCGTTTGATATATAAAACAGTTTTTTTTTTCCGCACATGTACACCATGTAATTTTTCTGCGTTAGAGATAGTCATGTGACATAATATTGATATGCTTAGCGATATACGTGAAAATTCAAAAGAAATGATAAATCAATAAGTTTTATGCCATGCTAACGAAATTAATTTAATTAGCGGTATTTCCCCGTGCATGGTGTTTGGTCGTTCATGCATGCCTGCGTGGTGCATCTTAATAATTTGCGGTGGGCATGCAGCGAACGAGATGTACGTGTGCTGCTCGAGGGACCCCAAGTTCAAGGCGAACAAGACGGCCACCAACACCAAGTTCCTCCCCCGGCGCTATGGAGACCTCACCATCGCCTACGACGTGCTGCAGGCCTTCGAGGGCAAGTACCTGGCGCAGGTCACCCTGGACAACAACAACCCCCTGGGCCGCCTTGACAACTGGAACCTCACCTGGGATTGGAAGCGCGGCGAGTTCATCTACTCCATGCGTGGCGCCTACACCCACCTCAAGGACGCCTCCGGCTGCATCTTCGGCGAGGCGTCCAACTATTACGCGGGCCTTGACTTCACCAACGTCATGAACTGCGAGCGCCGCCCCGTCATGGCCGACCTTCCCCCCGAGCACGCCAAGGACGAGCAGATCGGCAACCTCCCCTTCTGCTGCAAGAACGGCACGCTGCTCCCCACGTCCATGAATGCTACCAAGTCCCACGCCATCTTCCAGCTCCTCGTCTTCAAGATCCCGCCCGACATGAACCGCACGACCCTCTACCCGCCACAGAACTGGCATATCAACGGCGTCCTCAACCCGGACTACAAGTGCGGCGCCCCCCGCCGCGTCAGCCCCATGCAGTTCCCCGACACCACCGGCCTCGACGCCGTCTCCAACGCCATCGCTAGCTGGCAGGTCATCTGCAACATCACCCGCCCCAAGACCAAGGCCTCCCGCTGCTGCGTCTCCTTCTCCGCCTTCTACAGCGACTCCGTCGTCCCGTGCAGCACCTGCGCCTGCGGCTGTCCCGATGACCTCGCCTGCGACCCCGACGCCTCCCCCCTGCTGCTCCCCTCCGAGGCCCTTCTCGTGCCCTTCGACAACCGAACTGCCAAGGCCAAGGCCTGGGCCAAGATCAAGCACCGCCCCATCCCGAACCCCCTCCCTTGTGGCGACTACTGCGGCGTCAGCATCAACTGGCACGTCTACTCCAACTACCGCAAGGGCTGGACCGCCCGTATCACCATGTTCAACTGGGAGAGCTACACCTTCCAGGACTGGTTCGCGGCCGTGCAGCTGAATAAGGCCTACCCCGGCTACGAGAACGTCTACTCCTTCAACGGCACCAGGCTGCCCGAGCTCCAGAACACCATCCTCTTCGAAGGGCTGCCGGGCCTAACCTACCTGATGCCGCTCTCGAGCGAGAACGACCCTTCGTCTGGCACGAGGGTGCCCGGCAAGCAGCAGTCCGTCATCTCTTTCACCAAGAAGCTGACGCCCGGGATCAACATCGAGGCCGGGGATGGGTTCCCTTCCAGGATCTACTTCAATGGCGAGGAATGTGCCCTCCCCACGGAGATACCAAAAGCGGCTGGGTATCGGTCTCATGCAATTGGCTTCTTGCCGCTGGTTTTCTTCACAGTAATGGTTCTACTGTTGACAGTGGATAATCCTCTCTGGTGATCGATAAGTGGCTCGACCGCTTCATGTACGCCTTCTGCAAGTTTTATGTGGTTCTGTGATGATCGAGTTCGGTGGATATCCATGCACTAGTGTCGAGAACACTAGAGTTTTGTCTGACAGCATGAAGACACAAAGTTAGAGGATTCTGCAGATGCAGAAAAGTTTCAGAAATTAATCAGAGGACGAACGACACATAACTCACAAATTAATATGCCCGTGTAATTTTGCGGGGTCAGAGGAGAACGAAGCGAAATTACAAGAAGACGGAAGATGGACCATGGTGCATGTTGGGATCAGGATGGAAATATCAATAGGGATAAGGAACTCTTACATTTGAGTGCTCTTCTCCTGTTTTTTATTTAAGGGAAAAAAAACGCTGGGAAATTCTAGGGTGAATTGGTGATTAGTACAGCTGGGTTTACTTGTGCCCAGGAAGACAAAGTTGCGTAATTTCTGTAAAAGCTAATTATCTTTTTAGGTGTTGTATTTCATTTCGAATATGAATCTTGCAATCTCTATGAACATTGTCTTGTATTCTCAAGTTAATTATGAATATACATAGAAATGGCATTCTTCTCAGAATATGAATGTTGTCTTAATTGATGGTTAATCCATGAAAATGCCACGAGTAAACGGAGATGTATTACCATTGAATGATGTAATCTTAGTTTTATGTTCAGGACTACTATATTCATTTGCGATCAATAACCGATGCTTGTGGCATTGAAAGAACATCACGACGCTAAAGCCTAAAATAGAGACGGATTTGCTTAGATAACTTTAGTGAATTCAAAATAAGTCTTTGTATCTTATATATTTTGATATTAGTCTTTATATATTTAAGTTTTTTTTGTTTTTAACCCTACCATTTACTTTTGTCAGTTTTTCTTAACTCCGCATAGTTAAACATGACTTTAATTTTAATTCACTCTAAAAAAGTCATCTATATACTTATGCGTCTGTTTTTCTGAACTCTAACATAATTAAATACGAGTTTAATTTTAATTCACACCAAAAAAGTCACTTATACATTTGTTTAAATTTTTATTAAGTCGCCTCAAACGTGCTCCACATGTCCATCAAATCTGACTATGATCAGACGATAAAAAAATTTAAAAATAAAAAAAAATATTATTAGACTCAGTCCATTAATTTCATTTTTTACTACTTAATGGAGCTTAATGTTTTGTTTTTTTAAATCATATCAAATATTTTTGTCCATTTGACATTGATTTGAAGAATATATGTTTATTTCTTTTCAATGATTGTTAAGAAGAAACATTTATTAATAAATACTATTAAACTTATAAGAATTAATATCAAAGTACACAACATATAAGAATTTATTTTGAATTCATTATGTTTATAGGAATCAATATCAAAAAGTCCAATACTACAACAACAACAACAACAACAATAATAATAATAATAATAATAGTAATAATAATAATAATGCTCCCAAAAAAAGGAGCATCAAATTTTAAGTGAATTTAGATTTCACATTAGGTATAACACTTCTTAATTTATGCATTGTAATGTTTTGAATATTGTAATACAATCACCGTGCTACCGAGTTGATTGAATTATATGCCGACGATGACATATAGTCACTGCACTGTTGGACGAGGAATTAAATTTGAATAGTTCATTGCCGACTTACAACTCAGGACACAATCTGCTACAGATAAAAGCACAGAGCAAAGTGACCAAGACAAAAAAGCCCCTACCTGCTGTAGGAAGAACCTCAAGTTATGGAGCTTCCTTCCCCATCACAGTTGATAGAGTCATGGCGGCTGACCATAAACTGCCGCAAGTTTCCAAATGAAACTTATTGCTTGGAATTGCCGAGGAGTGAAAGGGACCTCGACAATCTCCTATATCAAACAACTCTCCCTTTCAGTAAAACCTGATGTTTGTTTCCTTACTGAGACTAAGGCCAAGGCAAATTTCAGCAACAACTATTTTTTCAAGAACCAAATCTCCAATTTCTTTGTCGTTGAATCTGACGGTTTCAGTGGAGGTATGTGGCTCTGGTGGCAACCCCCTACCCAGATCACCATTGTGGATTCTTGCAAAAATTATATCATTGCCAAAGTCCTTGATATTGATGGAAATCCTTGGACCCTTATCTGTGTGTATGCCCCTCCAAAAGCTGCTGATCGCAGGGTGTTTTGGCAGAAGATATCCCTTATCATTAAAAACATCCATGATCCTTTGTGTATCATTGGAGATTTCAACTCCATTATGTTTCAGTTTGAGAAATATGGTGGGTGTCCCGTGAGCAACTTTCATACAAAACACTTCCTATCCTTTATTAATGACACGGGCTTGATTGATCTTGGTCATGAAGGACCTGCCTACACCTGGTCAAATAACAGGTCCCTCCCTTTTCATATCAGAGAAAGGATTGACAGAGGTTTTGCAAATTCAAAGTGGTTTCTCCAATTTCCAAATGCAAAAATCCTCCACCTCCCTCTTTTTGCCAGTGATCATAGACCCATTGTTCTGAAAACTGATGCCACCAAGAAATATAGACGTACTCTTTTCAAGATGGAATCAGCCTGGACGCTCAGAAAGGATTTTAAGAAGGTTGTTCATTCAGCTTGGCTCTCCTCCCCACTTTTGTCGTCTGACTATTCTGGAAAGATTGGTAATATCCAGTCCATGATGAGAAAATGGAAAAGATGCAACTTCTCCAATGCCAAACTGAGAAGTGAAACTCTGGATAAGCAGCTTAACTCCTTAGATATGGCCCAACCCTCAGAGGAAATTCTGGAAGCTAGCCGAGCTATTCGACTATCACTCAAGCAAGCACTCCTTGAAGAGCATGAATTCTAGAGGCAAAGAGCAAAGGCTCACTGGTTCTCTTATGGTGACAAGAACTCTAACTTCTTCCACCTCTCAGTGCTATGTCGCAGAGGAAATAATAGGATCGCTGGAATTTAGTTGAGTAGTGACACTTGGGTGGAAGATTTGAGTTTTATTAAGACAACTTTCACTAACTACTTTAAGGACTTATACTCAGCAACTTCTTCTCACCCAAGCTTCATTAATTGGCAGCCTCACAGCACTCTGGATCAGTTGATTCATGAGCAAGATAACTGCATGCTGGTATCCATTCCTTCTGACAGTGAAATCACTGAAGCCATTCAAAGTATGTCTCCCAGAAAGGCTCCTGGCCCTGATGGACTGCCTCCTTTATTCTACCAACAATATTAGGATATTGTGAAAGCTGAAGTTATAAGTTGTACTCAAGGTATCTTCAAAGATATTCGCATGCCTGCAAAATTGAACCACACACTCATTGCTTTGATCCCCAAGAAGAAACCTGCTGCTTCACCTGCTGATTATAGGCCTATTAGCTTGTCAAATGTCATTTATAAAATCTCTGCCAAAATTCTGGCCAAGCGTTTGAAGTCTTTGCTCCCAAAGTTGATTTCTCCAAACCAATCAGCCTATGTTCCTAATAGGCAAATTATGGATAACATCCTTACTACCCAAGAATTGGTTCATTCCATGAAAAGCAAGAAAGGAAAAGAAGGATCCTTTGTTTTAAAAGCAGACATCTCAAAGGCTTATGATAAACTTAACTGGGATTTCATTGCAAATACTCTCAAGAAGTTTGGGTTTTCAGATAGAGCTATCAGCCTTATCCTGCTTTTCATCACCACCACCACCTACTCTGTTATTATCAATGAAGAATGCACTGGTCATATTATTCCTAGCAGAGGAATCAGGCAAGGTTGCCCTTTATCACCTTATGTTTATATTCTCTGTGCAGAAATACTTTCTCAGCTTATAAACTCCAAAGTTGAAGAGGGTACTATTGCTCCTTTTAAAGTTAACTGTAGGGCCCCTATGATTACCCACCTCATGTATGCAGATGACATTATACTTTTTGGCAGAGCAAATCCTGCTGATCTTAATGGTCTTATTGCCTGCCTGGACACTTGCAGTCATTGGTCTGGGCAACTTTTAAACAAGATAAAATCTGGTTTGTTCTTTAGTCCAAACACACCTCCTGCTGTCAAACAAGCTCTGAGCTCTTCCACTGGAATCTCCATCTTGTTAGAGAAAGAAATATATCTAGGTGTCCCTTTCTGGCCTATCAGAGGAAAGCTAGGACAATTCTCCTATTTGTAAGACAGAATGAAGCTTAAACTGTCAAAGTGGAAGGCAAACTCATTGTCCTTTGTAGGGAGAGTTACACTCATCAATTCTATTTTATCTGCCATTCCAGTACATGTTATGGGAATGGGTCTTCTACCCAAAGCCACTATACAGAAACTTAATCAGATCCAATGTTCCTTTCTTTGGGGAGATTCAGAAAATCACAAAAGGCTACATTTCTGCAATTGGAAATCCTTGAAGCAACACAATCTCTCTGGTGGTCTTGGAATCAGAGATCTTCAAACTTTTAACAGAGCCTCTGTTCTTAAAATAGTCTGGAAATTTCTACACAATCAGAATTCCATGTGGGCTTCCCTTATTCGAGCTAAGTACTTGGCAAATCACTCCTACTGGGATGCCCCTGAATCTGGTTCTTGCTCTTTCTCTTGGAAAGCTATGTTGCAGGTCAGGAAGGTTGCCTCTCAAGTTTATTTTCATGTTATCCAAGATGGGCTTACTACAAAGATTTGGCAAGACAAGTGGATCCCTGATTTCTTGGGCACTCCTAACATCAGAGATGATTATTTGTAGCCCCTCCCAACTTGGGTTTGTCAACTGATCTCAAATCATCAATGGAACCATAACCTCATAAATCAGATCTTCACTGATGACACTGCCAAAGCCATCTCCTCAATCACACTCCCTACCACTATTGACTGTCCTAAAGATAAACTTATTTGGCCCCTAAATGTCAATGGAGTCTTCTCTGTGAAGTCTGCCTACCGCTTCCTCATGTTGGATTCTCACCATGTCTCAACCTCCTCCCCAGATCCTATTTGGAAGATACTTTGGAGTACCCATATTGGCAAGGTGGTCCCTCCCAAGATTATCCATTTTATCTGGAAATGCATTAGGAATGCCATCCCTGTGAACAACATCATCTATAGGAGAATCCCATCTATTGATAGCCTTTGCCCATTGTGCTGTTTAGACCTTGAGAGTGTTGACCACATCTTCTTCCACTGCAACTTTTCCCGCTGTGTTTGGATAGCCTCTCCCCTCAATTATCATTCTAGTTCCGAAAACTTGTGTCTTGCTGACAGGATTATGCAGTGGAGTACCCCTCCCTTTTCTAAAAATAAGAAAGACACCTATCTTATCTCCATGTGTTTCTCAATCCTATGGTAGATCTGGAAGGCTAGATGTTGTAAAGTCTTTGAAGGAAAGGAGCCCAATCCTTACTACAGTAATTGTTGCCACCACTGATACTACTTTCTGGTTTTCCTGCCAGCCAACAACATCAAATTTGGCCCCCAAGCATCACTTAAGTTATCTAAATGGCATCCTCCTGAGATAAACAAGTTCAAAATCAATTTTGATGGAGCTACTTATTCCCATGGTGGTGGTATTGGTGTTGTTATGCGAGATCATTTGAACAATCCTACCTACTGCATCTCCAGACATGTGTATTCCTCAGATCCCTGTGTTGTTGAAGCTCTTGCCCTTATGGAGGCTCTAAAGCTTGCTACCAGCTCTCATGAAACTACCCTTGTGGAAGGTGATGCTCTCACTATTATCAATGTTGTCCTCAAGATCAAGGATCCCCCTTGGAGAATTCAAATTATTATCTGGAACTGTCAGGATCTCTTGGAACGTCTGCCCTTAAATCTTAGTTTCATTCCCAGAACTTGTAATGGCGCTGCCCATTGTTTAGCAAAGTTAGCTTGCTCCACCTCATAAGATAACTTTTGGATCTCTCCACTGTTTCCTGACGTTCTTTCATCTGCTCTGGATGCAGATAACTTTTGTAATCCTGTTACTTTGTCTTAATCAATTTACCTCCTTTTAAGTTTCAAAAAAAAAAGTGTAGCATGCGCTGAGTAATGCACGTTGTCCAATAGATTCAATCAAAATGCAATTGCACGTACCGTACTGTCCTCACGGCATCGCAACTTGATTTCTTTTCATTTCTTTAGTTATATACTGTTCGTCTTTTCTGTATTTTTTTGTTACAACAAAGGAAAAAAAAATAGAAATAATAAAAGAATAACACA
Source organism: Zantedeschia hybrid cultivar (assembly GCA_030544215.1). NCBI lineage: Eukaryota > Viridiplantae > Streptophyta > Magnoliopsida > Alismatales > Araceae > Zantedeschia > Zantedeschia hybrid cultivar. Next base: position 54,281,260 of record JARZZO010000009.1, read on the forward strand.
AAGGAGTGAACATAGTGCAGGAAAGGAGTGAAGATCATCCTGCGCTCAGCTTTCAACTTGTTCAAATCCAAAATTTCCTTTTGGAAATCCTGTAGCCACATGTTAATTACTTGCTTTGTTTTTCCTTGCTTCCATAGCTAGCCAGTTGGCTATCTCATTGGTTTCCCTTAATTCATGGAAGCTATGTCTTTTACAGTGGAACTTTGGCAGTGTTGGGTCGGAGATTCGTCCAATTTGTATCAACAGCTGAAATTGTCCGAATCGCTGAAGACTCCCTGCAGTCCTATAAGATAGACACTAAGATTGTCAAGGAAAACCGGATTATCTAATTTTTTGATCCGTTACCAAAAAAATATATCCATTTTCAATAAAAAATACTCCCCCGATAATTATCGGAATTGGAAATGGATATTTACGATAAGTTATCGGCATCGGAAACGGAAACACCTATTTTTGTATCTATTTTTCAATTTTCAATTTTGATTATTATTAGGTTTATTAACATTTGGATCATTTTTATTCTAACGGTTGAGGAGAGGGACTTATGTAAGAAGGGAGGACCCTAATAAGTTTTAAATAAATCAGTTAAGAAATTAATCATTTTTTATAATTATCAAACATAATATCCGATTCCGATATTGGAATCGGAAAGAAATCAAAAACGGAAAATGCATTTTCCGGTCTTATTGGAAACGGAAATGGAAAATACACTTTTCAATTTTATCGGAATCGAAAACAAAAATAGGCTATTGTTATCGGAATCGGAAAACGAAAATACTTGTTTCTGTTTCCGTATCCTACCTGTTTATAGCCCTAACATATACTAGGTCAGAGGAGACCCCAGTTGCGATCCAGTGGAACCCCCTCTAATACCTAAGTCAGAGGGTGTAAGAGCAAAGAGGAAGTAGGAAATGGGGATGCAGAACATACCTTCTGAAGGTACCGAGGGGTCCCTTTTATAAAGATAGGTTTGAGGGATAATTGAGTCTGATCGGGGAACATATCAGGGGAGCTTGGTCTGATCCCAAGGCGGGACAGGACTCTGGCTTCCCTTATCTTGAATTATGGAGTTGACTTCCTTCGGTAGGAAATCTCCCTACGCATGTAGGGCGTGGGAGTCCATTATGGATTAAGGGGCTCCCTGTTGGGGCTTGGACGCACGGGCCCGCCGGTTGAAAGGCCCATCGGTCTCTAACAAGAGGCCAAGGCATCTATGTTAAGGCCGGCCCACTTAGTAAATGGGCCAGCGAAACTGGGCCCTCTTACTAGCCCCCCTACTCCGAAAGGCAAGGTGCGGCCTTTGGAAAAGTCAAACTGCAAATGGGCCGGTGCATTAAATGATGACGTGGAATGTCCTGCCCCTTCATCTTAGGGTGGGCGATAATGATTCAATCGGCTGATGTGTCACATTATGTACGGATCTCGTGACGGGATCCGGAGCGCAACAGAAAATAAAATTTATTGGATCCCGTGTCGTTTCGAATAACGAGAACGAATCAAAAGTGAATGAATTTCACCTTGCACAAATTCGAACCCACTTGCATATGATTCTGTCGGTTCGATGCCGCAAGCTGCGCAGGTGCCTAGCCTCTAGCGATATCTATGCAATCTTCCTCTTAATAGATCGTCCTTGCTTCCTCACTTGGTGCGACGTTTGCGCATCCTGACTGGCTTCTTGTAATCCTCCACGACATGCACAGACGAATTCCTGTCTGACGGGAAGCGGTGCCTGCAGGAGACAAAGCAGGGACCAAATGGGGCGCCCTTTGAGGGGGGGCGGCCAAAGAGAGAGGAGAGAGAGGGGGCAGCTGCTATAGGGTCAAAATGCCTAGCCTCTGACCTAGTAGCCGTACTTTTATATTGCATGCTTTTGTAATTTTTCAGAAAAATCCGCACTTAATATAAAACCTATTAAATGACCCATCGATTGAAGACCTTTTGTGTGTAACCCTTCAGGACCAAATACCAATCCAATTAATGGCCCATTAAGCTCAGTAAATTTTTATTGACTCACTAAATTAATTAATATCTATATATTAATTAATTAACTGAATTTAATGTTCCGCATTCAATTCGGACGGACCACCAACCACGTTAGTTGCCAAGCAACATTGCGTGAACCTAGAAGGCATTGGGGTTCTGCAACCTACTAACGGAACCTTTTCGTCATCGATTACCGTGCAGATATAATCCTTCATACGTCGACCACACAATTACCTTCGAGGGTATCTCCATGAACCCGATCACTTAGCTCATTTATATCCCATGGTTAGAGATTTGTTAGTCAAGGTTAAAGCTCAAAAACCTACCAACAAGATATCCTTAGTGTCTTAGGTCTAAGAATTAACCACACAACCGTGACAAAGAATCAAGCTAGTCCATAGCTAGGTAGATACCATCCAGCGATTCATGGTCGGATCAATTCAATAAACTCATTCGCCAATGAGCACACACATGTCTAACATAGTATCTCTACACAAATGACTTATAGGATCAATCACCCTCATCATATGAGCTGAAGAAACCTATACTAGTCTAACTTGATGTATGATGTCCCTCTCAAAGATCTTCCGACTATGAACAATTAAGAACATGTGTTTACAAGTCTTCAGTCTCATAATTATTATCTCATCATAATCCGAAGACCATTGCACATGTTCATGGACTTCATCGTGAAACGATAATTAAAGTCAATTACACACACAATGAATTTAAGGCAATTTAATTAATAATTGAACAACACATAGTATTTAATTGGCTTGCAGGCACCTAATATTAATAATCTCCTACTTGGACTGAATACCCATATTCTCTAGATGACATTCAAATACATTTTGAGACAATGGCTTCATGAGTGGATCTGCAATATTGTCAGTTGAGGGAATCCTTTCCACCACGACATCTCCGCGAGTAATGATTACTCTGATTAAGTGAAAGCACTTCAGAATGTGCTTCGACTTCTGATGAGACCATGGCTCTTTTGCTTGAGTTAACGTCCCATTGTAGTCACACAGCAGTGGGACGGGATCAGAGATTCTCTCCACAACACCAAGATCACTGGTGAACTTCTTTATCCATATTGCTTCTTTGGCGGCTTCAGCTGCAACAATGTACTTAGCTTCAGTTGTCGAATGAGCAATGGTTTCTTACTTGGAACTTTTCCAGCTCACTGTTCCCCCGTTGAGTGTAAATACAAACTCAGATGTTGACTTGTTGTCATCCGAGTCAGACTGAAAATTCAAGTTAGTATATTCTCGCAGTATTAAGTCTCCACCTCTATAGACTAAAAATATATCCTTAGTTCTTCTCAAATACTTATGGATACATTTTATAGCCTTCTAGTGCTCATTACCTAGATATGCCTGATATCTGCTCGTAACACTTAGAGCATATGCTACATCAGTTCTAGTACGTAGCATGACATACATAACAGAACCTATGGCTGATGCATAGGGACCTTTATCCATAAATGCCCACTCTTCAGAGGTCTTAGGAGACTGACCTTTGTAGATATGCTAATTTTGACATCATATTGAGTAAATTTCATGTCACAATGATAATACCCCATAATTGTCTGATGTTTAATCATTAATTATTTTTTATTTATTGTCTCTTGAGATTCGTTGAATAACGTTGCTTACGCGCGACGCCATTTGGATTTATAGTAGAAATCAATTCGGAATTAAAATTAGTAAACTTAAGATGATTTAACTAAATAGCGTTACCTCTGGACGACACTATTTAGGTCCTAATCCGCCTAGGTTTACGATTTCCAATTCTAGTTAATTTCCTAAGTTATCTAAAGCACGTTGTGTATGCACGACGCCTTTTATGTTTCCTAATTGTTTTTGGTTTCTTTTTTCGGATTTATTTCTATTCTGGCCGCATTAATTAAATAAAAGGCGTCTCCCTTGAACGATGCGTTTTAAGAGTTTCCTGAAAAATATGATTTGGCCGAGATAATCCAATTCCAAAGGTTGGAAGTGCTTCCAATTCCCTTCATGATCATCCAGGGCAAGTCCGAGCTACGGAAGAGTCTTTTTGAAGCCCAAAATACTCTAAAGCCTATTCTGATAAATATATATAGACATTGACCTTTGAAAAAGGTTGGCTATTGGAGAATTTGAAGTTTCCAACAAGATTTTTGAAGGCCCTCAAGAAAAAAAATGTGGGCAGCAAGGGAAGCTTGATCTTCTTCATCATCTTCACCCTTTGAAACCCATTGAAGACCAAGGCTATAGAGGGGCCATCCTGTTCCTCTCTCCTTGATTTTTTTTCATTGAATTTTGATAGATTCATATAGTTTAAATTTATGTTTTCATATAGTTCTTCATTACACACATTCACTTCATATTTTTCATGCATATACATCCTTTAAGGGTTTAAAAGAACACAAAACAAGTGAGTTCTTTGGTTTAGTTGCATGATAATTTTGTTGGGTAGAATAGATACTATCCCTCTTTAATTCTAATTTATTTGCTTTCTTTTGTTTTCAATCTTTCTTGCAAGGTTTGAAGGAGATTTAGAAAAAAGTTTGGAGTTTAGACGGAAGAAGAAACACCTCCACAGAACAAGAGTAAAGAAAGAGAAATATCTTTTCTTTCGGCCGGCCGAAAGAGAAGAACAAAAAAAACCCACACTCTCCCGATTTGCAAGGTTAGTAAGCGATCACTTTTCCTTTGAAGCCCTCGATTTTTGGCGATTACAATTCCTTTCATATTGTTAATCATAGTAAACATATGATAGCATGATGAACACATACCCTTTTTGAGCACTACAACTTTTTGGCGATCACGGTGGGACCTGTCTTGCCGTTTCTCTTTATTTACTCTTGTTATTTTCATTGGGCACCCTCGGTGCACCGCTTGTGTCCCTCGGGCACGTTTGATGGTTTGTTGGTTGGCTATTTGATCCTTATCCCCACGTGCACCTCGTACATACCCCCCTTATTGTAAAATCTTGCCCTCCCTTGATTGCCTTGAGAAGTAGTATTGGAAAGTGTGTTTTATTTGAATTAATATCCATAATGTCACATAATTAGCCTATATATTTAACTGTTGTCGCATGAGAAGTTGATTCATTATTCATCCTATTATTTAGAGAGGGGATTGCCCCTAGTTTTGCTGCTTGTTTGTTGTTTTTGGGACCCCATTAAGTGCATCGCCCTTTGTAGACGCGATTTAGTGTCCCTTTTATCTCTCTTGCTGCACGAGCCACTGTGAACAAGAGGGGCTACTGTCTTGAATAGCGTCTACCAACAACGACGCGATTTAAGATATTTTCCCTGTTGGTCACTAACACTCGGATCATTGATTTCATTGTTACCTATACGTATTCATTCTATATTAGAGGCCATCCAAGCCATAGGTCATTTGCATCGGGGCTCACCCCCCTCCTATAGGAACACCTTTCTTAACATCCTCACCTCTCTCTGACTGGGTCGGTCCCTCGGTCAGACTAGAGGGGTTGGTGTTAAGACCTCTGTAGGTCCCCGAAAGCAAGGAATTCCTCTTTGTTCATCGAACCGGTTGTACCATTTAAAGTCCCGGGTAGTTGTTCATACCATTGTGAGTGAAGCCATAGAGCATAATGGCGGAAATTTAATTGAAATTAGGATCCTACCCACTGAAAGAAATTCAGTTTAAAAATTCAATTAACCCAAAAAGTAACTCTCAAAACAGTGTAAGCATCTACTTGGTTGTTAATCTGTGCCAACTTGATTGAAATAATTATCATCTCAACACAATGATGCTACGTTCAGGTAAAACCGTCGGCATGGTTGCCTTTGAACAAGCAGATCTGGTCGAGTACGAGGGAGATGCTTATGCCCTTCAAGTTCATAGTGCATCTTATTCTGAAGATGAAAGAGACGCCTATATCTCTGGTTATCCTGACCAATTCCATACCATACACGAGGGAGATGCTCATGCCCCTCAGTTTTAGGATAATTCAATCTATGATCAATACCATCTGGATTTGGGTGATCAATCACGTGTCCATGTCATCTCCAATCCTACCTTTGAAAGAGCCCAAGACCAAGCTGGGCCCTCTACCAATCATCCTTCTAACCTCTCTACCCTCATGGGAGCTCTGTCTAATCATGTGGATCCTCGTCAATTTGACGCCATCCAATCCATTCTAAAAGGGAAAACTCCTCTGCATCCTTCTAAGCCAAGTCCCTCAATTCACCCTTCTACTTATCAAGCTCCTACTCAAGCCATAGAAGGCCTTCATATTTCCACTTCTCGGCACACAGGCCCTCAACAATCTGGTTCACAACATCCTATCAAGCCGCAAACCTCGATTTATCAAAATGCCTTCGGGCACGGTGTGAACGCCGCCAGTTCCCAACCTCACTGGCCTCACATCCCTGCTTATTCGTGGAGGCAGTCTTTTCAACAGCCATCACCTCCACCAATAGATTCTACCACTCAACTCCTACTTAACAAATTTTCTCAGATGGATGAGCGGTTCAAGAATCTTGAAAAGAAAATGGACAACAGCACAGGCAATCCTTTCCTTCACATCAAAGAATTCCTGTCCCTGATTTGCCAGTATTCCATCTTTTGCCTTTTGAAATGCCAGTCTACAGAAAGTACAACAACACAGGCAATCCTTTCCTTCACATCAAAGAATTCCTGTATGAATCATCATTTTGGCAGCATGATAAAAAAGCACTGGCTTTCCACTTCAAAAGATCATTGGAGGGATCAGCCTTGGAGTGGTTCTTCTCTTTAGACCCAAGTAAAGTAGAGAACTTTGGCATGGTGTCAAAGAGGTTCCTACAAAGATATAAAGACAGGGTGACACCTACCTTGTCCATTACTGACTTATTCAATGAGAAGATGAAGCAGGATGAAGACTTCATAGTGTTCACCGATAGGTGGCGAGGGATGGCTGAGAAGATAAGAGATCACCTATCCGAACAAGAATTGGTAAAGATGATGGTTGCCAATGCCACCCCACAGTACAAGCTAGTGCTGACACTGAATAACTTGACCACCATGGCAAATCTATATGAAAGAGCGCGTTATGCTCAGAATGCGTAAATAGACTCCACCTTTGCTAGTGTCTTCGATCCTCATCGACCCAATAGGCCTTCACCTCGGAAATCTATTATCCCCAACTCTTCGTCTATGGGTCCAACTACCAAGGGTAGACTGTCTCATAAACATGTCAGTATAATGAACAATAATCAGCCCCAGTTTATGAGGAATCAGCAATAATATCAGTCACCGACGCCTCAAAACCAACAGGGTTACAGGCCTCCTACTCAGCAGCTCCAGTCAGCACCGCAACATCCCCCCCCCAGCAAGTATACAATCCACCTCGGCAGCAGCCGAATTATACCTATGTTCCTCCTCCTAATGACAATACACACCAGAGGAAACCTCCTGGCCCCAGAAGGTCGGCATACCCCCAATTACTAGAATCTCTCATGGATATATTCAATGTCCTTATGGCAGCCAACACCTTAGTGCTGCCGAAGGAAAGGGCCGTTTGGCCACCAAATGTTGACATGTCCCGTTACTGTATGTTCTATCGTCAACCGGGACACATAGTAGATGCTTGCTTTCACTTTCGGGATTATATTCATGATCTCAATGATCAAGGAGGGATTGATTGGGAGGAGATGAAGAAGTACATAGCCGCCTTGAAGGCGAGAAGACCACAACAACAACAGCAGTAGCCACAGCCACCACAGCAGCAACAACCAATCCAAAGAGCACCGGTAGAACAAGCAGCACCATAGAATATGGGCATAGTGCAGAACCCGCTGCTGGAACATCAAAACTAGATCGCCCCCATTTTGACGGGTATCCAGTTCGAGGCTAATAGAGGGCAACAGTGGAAAGTAGAGGATTCTTCCTCTATTTATTCAACAAGTCATATATCAAGCACTGCCGAGCAACCGCCTCGCCGCATCCTCCGCATACCCAACCCACAACCCATCACCATTAAACCCATTACACCTTTCGCCATCATATCTTCACCAAATAACCCTCCGCAAACCAACTATACACCCCTCATGCCATCTAAACCATTATTCCATATACCATTCCCTACGTCACCTACAACAACCACTCACCCCGGTACCATGCAACTCTCTAAACCACTCATCCACACAGTACCTCCACTAAATAACCCGTCACCATTACCCGTTTATCCACACCCACAACCCTCCAAACCACTCATTCGAGTCCCCTTACCTCCATCAAATAACCTACCAACACCTGCTTACCAAACCATTACACCCTCCGGACCACTCCTCAACACGGCAGTGCTCAAGATAACGCCTGGACCTTCCACTATTGAAGAACATGCACTCCGAAGCAGCCGAATATTCAACAAGGTGTTCCCCCAGTCTACGATGCAAGATGGCCCATCACAACCGATAGGAGAAGTTCAACATGAAGAGAATACACTGGGTACTCACTATGATTTGTTGAAACAGCTGGATAGAACATCGGCACGCATTTCTATACTAGAGCTGATCAAGAAATCCAAGGCCTATCAAGAAGCCCTAATGGACTACCTACAACGAGTAATAGTCAGTGAAGACGTGCCAGTATAAAAGATCACTACATTGTTGGTCCCTCAGGGGGACCAACCCTCTATATCCTTCCATACTTCTGAACTGGCACCGTTGGCAGCAAGGAGCATGGTGTTAAGTATAACTATCAACATATGTAGAAAAGTTGTGGATACATGTCTAGTAGATACCGAGACATCTATCAATGTGTTAGCACCAAGAACTCTGGAGCTCTGCGGAGTCCCGAAAGAAAAATGGCTGCCTTCTCCCATTTCTGCCACAGCCTATGATAACTTTATCCGTTCCCCTTTGGGCATGGTCTATTTGAAGGTAGAGTTAGGCCCTGCTTGCCATGTTGAAGTTGAATTTCATATTCTCGAGATCAACTCTTCACTGAAAGGCATACTCAGTCGTCCTTACATCAAGTCATTTGAGGCGATTCCATCAACGAACCACCAATGCCTCAAGTTCCCTTACAAATGACATATCATCAAAGTCACTAGTATGCCTATCCTTGCTGCAACCCACTCGCTGAATATAAGTCCAAATCCAGTCCTTCCAACTGTTCAAAGGCCAACCATATCTTTATGCCAAACCTACATCCTTTCGGTAGACCCCTTTAAGCATATCATGCCTACATCTTACCCGATCGATGCCGTGAAATGGGAGAAGTTCATGAATACCCCAGGCTGGAACATCATGCTGAAGGTGGGATATCAACCTAGAAAGGGTCTGGGCACTCGGTTGCAAGGAAGAATTAAACCAGTGACGAATGAGATAAGGATATCTGGTAGCGGCCTAGGCTATAAGCCGAAGAAAGTGAGGCATAATATTGTGGAACAACAAGAAGGTAAATATGGTCAAAATATATGGAAAACAATGGTTACCTCTTGCAAAGAAAATCAGGATCCCTTGACTTGGACCTTGTCCACTCATTCTGTTAAAAGGCCCGTGATTCAACATGACCACGATAATACAATAATGATTACCTCCCATTTTGACCTGCATGATATATATGGGAAGGATCTGGCTAGACATTGTTCACAACTGCTGACATACCAGTCTTTAAAGACTTTGTGGCCGATGAAAAGGAGGAAGACTCAAGATCCAGAATGTGAATGGTACCGCTAGTTTGACACATGGGACTTGTATATCGCACTGAACAGACTATTCTTAAATCTATCAGAACCAAAGTGGCCGCCACTGATAGATGAATTAATTGAAAGGCCTGGGGCCATCTTTGATAAAAGGATTTTGCTGACTGAAGAAACTGATGAAGGGGAACCGGATGACCCTTATGAAACTGGATTCACTACTGATCTTCTATAAAGAAGAACCTATCCCTTTCATGTTTTCACCCTCCACACTCTGTTCCGCACCCTGCTCCTAACTCCGACTTGGTCGCAGGTCATTACTGAAGACATTCCACAAGCTCCGCCCATTATTATTACTATGTCCCCTCAGGACCTTATTCCTCAGATTCCTCTCGATTTTGAGAGGATCTACGATTTGATCTGGGACATACTGTTGTATGATCCCCCCAATCCCTGGGCACTGGTGCCATTACCTCCATCATTTCATTCTCTCCCTATTCATGTTCATTCCTGCTTTATAATAAACTTAAATAATTCACACAAAAAAAAAACGTCAATTTGGCAACTTCTTCCTCCCAAATCCTCGTTGAGGAAACTTCATATTTATCTGACTGTACCCTACTGCGCAGGACGTTCGGGCAAAATTCCCTTCTAGATCTGCTTTGTTCCTCCTCTCGAGAGGATTCACCTATATTCTCTCCTGTACCCCTTGATTTTTATCCTTCTTCGTCCTCATTAGGTCATGATAGGGAGTCTAGTTCTAGGTAGGTCAATCAGGTTAGGAAGTTTAGGAAATCTAAGGGTAGACGAGTTCTAAATAGATACCTCCAAGATTTAGCTTTAAGATGCCTTTCTTGCTCTCAAATCCCTCAGCTGTTAGAAGATCCCATTCAAATATCAGAAGAATGTGAAGTTGATGAGTTAGTCGATGATGGGTACGGGGTATATGAGTTGTTACATGAGAAAGACTCTATTAATGAAGAAGGAGAAGACGATGAGGACGCGGCTGAGGAGTATGCCAGTGGAGTGAAGAGATTTGATGAACCCTCAGCTGCCGTAGAAGAACCTACCAAAGAGATCAATCATCAATCTAGGGACTGAAGATGAACCTAAGGTTGTCCTCGTCAGTAAGAACCTGTCTGAAGTAGACGAAGAGGCAGTAGTCCAAGTTCTCAAGGATTATAAAGATACTTTCGCCTGGAGTTATGAAAATATGCCGAGGCTAGATTCTTCCTTAGTAAAACATAGATTGACATTGAAAGATGGAGTTAACCCGGTTAAACAAAAGTTAAGACGATTCCACCCTCAGATGGCTTTGAGAATGAAAGAAGAGGTCGATAAGTTGCATAAAGTCAAATTCATTAGAGTTGTCCTCTATCCACAATGGATGGCTAATATAGTCCCGATTATGAAAAAGGATAGAAAAGTCAAAATTTGTATTGACTTTCGAAATTTGAACCGGGTGTGTCCTAAAGACGACTTTCCACTGCCCCACATAGATGTACTCATTGACAACACGACTGGCTATGAAACATTGTCATTTATGGATGGGTTCTCAGGGTATAATTAGATTAAGTTGGCAAAAGAGGATCAAGAGAAAACATCGTTCACCACACCTTGGGGAACTTATTGCTATGTTGTTATGCCATTTGAATTGAAAAATGCTGGAGCCACTTATCAGAGAGCCATGATAGCGATATTCCATGACATGATGCACATTGACTTAGAAGTGTATGTGGATGATCTGCTGGTAAAATCCAAGACTAAAGCCGAGCATACGAGAATTCTGGCAAAGGTTTTGGAGAGGTCAAGAGAATATCAGTTGAAGATGAATCCCAAGAAGTGTGTATTCGGAGTATCATTAGAAAAATTATTAGGATTTATTGTAAGTAAACGGGATATTGAGATCGATCCCAACAAGGCAAAGGCTATCAGAGAGATGCCACCTCCCAAGAATTTGAAAGAATTAAGAGGATTGATCGGGAGGTTGCTGTTTATCCACCGCTTTGTCTCTCAGCATTCACAAAGGTGTAAGCCGGTCTACGAGCTTACTAAGCCAGGAGTCAAATTTGATTGGGACGATAAGTGCCAGGAGGCATTTAATGGATTAAAGGATTATTTGGCAAATCCTCCTGTCTTGAGACCACCATCTATAAACAAACCTTTGACTCTATATGTTTGTGTTCTGGATGATGCGGTAGGGGTTGTCTTAGCACAAGAAGATGAAGAAGGAAAGGAAAGGGCAGTCTATTATCTCTTCAAACTTCTCAACCCCGCAGAACAAAGATATATAGCGATGAAGAAAACATACGCTACATTGGTATGAGTAGTTCAGAAATTGAAGCATTATTTTCTGGTACATGAAGTTCATCTCATCGCTAGAATGAATCCCATTAAGTTTTTTCTTGAGAGATCCGTCCTCAATGATAGGTTAGCACGTTGGCAAAGCTTTCTATCCCAATTTGATATCACCTACATTCAGCAGAAAGCAATCAAAGGTTATGCCATAGCAGAACATCTTGCTCATCACCCTCTTCCTCGATTTGATCCGGTCCGATCGGAGTTTCCAAATGAGGAACTAATGTCCATAGACAAAATCAATGATGATATGTGGACTCTGCATTTTGACAGAGCTCTGAATTCTCATGGTAAGGGCATTGGCATTATTCTCCTATCATCTGAAGGTGTCACCATTCCACAAGCCTTTCAGCTTGATTTCTATGTCACTAACAAAATAACTGTATATGAGGCTCTCTTTGCTGGCTTCGAGGCCGCTCATCTCTATGATGCCACCAAACTAAGAATTGTGGGTGATAGTCAGCTAATTCTTCGCCAAGTGCTTACTAAGTATCGCACCCTTGACCCCAAGCTTAAGACCTATCAGGAACTCACTTCAGCTTATGCCAAGCTTTTCACCAAACTGATCTTTGTCTATGTTCCTCGGAATCAGAACATTCTGGCTGACGCTTTAGTTTCTTTCGCATCTTCTCTAAATTTCCTAATCAGTAGGCAATCTGAGTCGATCATTGTTTATAGGCATCTTTGTCCTGCCGTGAAAGACCCTTCCTTCCTTAAGGTTAAAGAGAAACTGTTGAAGAAGGTTAGAGATGGGGATATTGTAGAAAAGAGAGAAATTATGTTGCTAGATTGGCAACAAGAAATGGAAGACGAGGATAAACCATGGTATTATGAGATTGATAAGTACTGTGAAGATCAGTCATACCCTAAAGAGGCCACTACTGATGAGAAAAGGGCTATCAAGAGAGTTGCTCAGAGATACACCTTAGTTGGAAGAACTCTATATAAAGGTGGATTTGATGGTGTTCTCTTGAGATGTCTAGATGAAGATGAGCTTTGGAAGATCATGGAAGGAGCTCATGCTGGAGTTTTGGTGGCCATGTTAACGGACAATGCTATCAAAGAAAATCCTTAGACAAGGATATTATTGGCCAACCATAGAAGAAGATTGTATAGGATATGTTCGTAGGTGTACTAAGTGTCAACTTCACGCCGATAAGATCCATTCTTCCGCATCTTCACTTCATCCTGTTTCATCCCCATGGCCTTTCTCCATGTGAGCATTTGACATCATTGGACCCCTTGGTAATCCTGATTCTGCCACCAAGCAAAAATCTTTCATTCTCACGACAACGGAATACTTCACCAAGTGGGTGGAAGCTGAAGCATATACGGAGGTCAAAGCATCAACGGTCTGCAAGTTCATCATGAGGAACATAATCACCATATTCAGAATTCCAAGCACTATTGTCACTGACAATGGACCGCAATTCATATTACAAGAGCTAAAGGACCTCTGCAACATATATAAAATTACATTGCTTCATTCATCTCCTTATTATCCTCAAGACAATGGCCAAGTAGAAGCAACCAACAAGACTCTAATAAAAATTATCAAGAAAACGTGTAAGTCTAATAAATTCTCAGACTGGCCAGAAAAATTAATTGAGGCTCTATAGGCATACCGAACTTCAATCCGCACACCCACTGGGCAAACTCCTTATTCCTTAACGTTTGGAATGGAGGCGGTAGTTCCATACGAAGTCCTCATCCCATCATTAAGAGTACAATTGAGAAAGGAATTTTCCATTGATGAGCATTGCTCTGCACTCCTCGCTCAGCTGGAATTCTTAGATGAGAAAAGATGGTCAGCCGCTAATCATGCAAGAGAATGTCAGAACATATTAGTACGTTTTTACCAAAAGAAAGTCATTGAATGAGAGTTTAAAGCTGGTGAAATGGTTGTGAAAAGAATCTTTGTAAAACCTGGTGGTTCGCGTTCTAAGCTCCAACCCAACTAGGAAGGACTATATGTCATATCGCATGCTTTCCTTGGTAATGCCTATCATTTAGTTAATGCAGAAGGGTAAGAGTTAACTCACTCCTGGAACGGTCTGTATCTTAAGAAGTATTATCCTAAGGTTAAAAAGTCGATTAGCATGGTGCAAGGACCAGTGGAGTCAAAAAATTTGAAAATTCAAATTCAAACGCATCACTGTACACACTAACACGTTTGGTTCGTGAGTAACAAGAGAGGTGAAGTCCAAAGAATACCAAAAGCTTAACCAAAAGTGGAAAAGTACAGCTCATTCCTTTTAAAACAAAACTTCTGTTTTACTTTTGGCCCACGATGTCGGAACGAGACTTGGAATAGACTACTGAAAACACCCGCCATCGTAGTAGGAGGACGTCATTAAAAAAAGGGGGGGAGATCCGCCCCACAAAAGCAAAAGAAAAAGCAAAAGGCAAAAGCCAACAAAATCAAAAGGCCATTTAACATTAAAAACATTACATCAAAAGGCCGCAAAATCAAATGAAAAGGAAGCGCAAGGTCGTTAAATATCCCGTAAAAATGAAAATGACTGAACCCTAACGGATAATAGGGTAAAGGAAGGACATCTTTCTAAGTCTCCGGAACCCTCTCGCGGGCTTTCAAGACAAATTCTTTCTTTCTTTCTAAAGAGGCGTGCTCTAAGCTTGAGGAATAGCCAAGGTTGACTAAGGGTCGGACCATCGAATGGGATCACGATTACAATTTTTTTTTTCGAGCATGATGAATATGGATTAGGTTATTAGATAATGATCTGGGAATTTAGTTAACAAATGAATCTACTCTTTTAATCCAAGTACCATGCTAGTCTTTAGATTAGCCGAACATTTCAAAATAAAAAAAAATTGAATATTTCAAAATTACAAAAAAATTGAATATTTCAAAACCACAAAAAAATTGAATAATACAAAACTACAAAAAATGAATATTTTAAAACCCAAAAAAAAATTGGATATTTCTAAAACTGTAAAATAAAAATATTTCAATCAGTATTTGTTTGTCGCATCATATGTGTTGCATCCTTTTTATTTTTCAGTGAGCATTTGCATACTTGTATGTTGCATTTTACTTCCTTTTAATTTTTTTTATTTGCCTTCATTAAATAAAGGCTTCGCCCCTTGACCCTTCTACCAAGGATAGGATCAAATAGCCGATTACTTAACTGGCAAGAGGCCAAGCCTGAACAGATATTTAATTTGTTTGTTCAAGACGCGTGCAGGTATGAAGAGAAAGACAATAGAGAAAAGTGCAAAAGGCAGCTCAAAGATGAGGAAACTCTATTTATATATAAGAAGAGTTTGTGCACAAGATGAAAGTTCATTTACTGGACTTTAAAATGAGAATAAAATACATGATGACAGCCATCACGGCTGGCTCTCCCCCGTACCCTCGTCCAGCTGGCTCTACGCCTCGTCCTAGACGTCCGATCCTCGTGCTGGCAGCGATGGTGGTCCCATGATGCTCGGCCCAGCCTGGCTGGAGGATACTGCTATGCTGGTGGTGAAAGCACTCGCATGTCCTCGCTCCAACGCCCGCTGCCGCGCACGCTGGTAACGAGCCTCTATGCTCTGGCACTCGTGCTCCGCCACTGATAATCGGCCCTAGAGACTCTCCAATCGGGACCAGTTGTGATCCCTTTCCTCCGTCAAGATCTCCAGTCGAACCTGGAGTCGTGCAAGCTCGCGAGAAAGATCACCCGTGGAAAGCCTTGCCAGCTGCTCCTCCAGCTCAACAACCCGGGCTGCCGAACTGCTGGCCTACACTAGCTGTGAGTGCTCAAATTGGGTGTGTGATTATCATGAAAATTTATGTTGTTTAAGTGACAAATAAACCTATTAAAAAGAAACTAAGTGAATGTGATCGCCAGAAACTTTTAACTAAAAAGTTTCAAAAGAAAAGAATTGATCGCCTACCTGTTTTGGAATTGGGAGATGTTCTAGTCCTTGATTTCTCTCCTTCAGCCGGCTGAAGAAAGAGAGCCCTTCTGACTTTGTTCTTGCTTTGGTTGCTTATTTGACTTTGAGGATCATCTAGATTCCTTTGTTGTTGATTCTCTCCTCTTTATCTCCTTTTGTACCTTTAAACCTTACAAAAAGTGGAAGAAAGAGGGAATAATAAGAACTCAAATAGACGTAGTATCTATTCCAGTAGAAATTCTAATCATGCAACTAAACAAATGAACTTATTTGTTTGATGGTCTTTTAAACCTCTTAAAACATAGATTGGAAAATAATACTAGTGAGTGTGTGTTGCATGGAGTGATGTGAAGAAAATATGGTGCCAATATGATGAAAATATGAGAAAAGTGTAGAAATTAATTAAGAACTAAGTTAGATGGCCCATGGAAAGCCTTGATTTCTGAAAGGATCTTAAAAGGATGAAGAAACGATGAAGAAAAGATGTAACTTGCTTCAAGACTCCTAGAAGTAGCAGCACTTCGATCCTTCAGCGCCTGGACATCATCGCCAATATTCTTTGCTCCAATTTCACTCAATTATCACTATCATCACTCTCAATAATTATCACTAACTTTTTAATGACCAAGGGGTTGTGTATTTATAGGCTTTTCATCCGCGATTATTAATGGATTAACATGAAAGAATTTGAAGTTTATCCAGCTAACAAACAGATAAACATAGATTAATTCATCTTTATATGTAATTATCTAAAACGTGTCGCCCATAGGAGACGTCTTTTAGACTAATTAAGATAAGGATAAACATCCGAAAAAAGAGATAGAAACAGCTTGGGAAACCTAAATGGCGTCGTTCTTGGCAGACGTCTTTTAACTAATTAATCAATTAATTAAAATTCAAATTTAAATATCAAAATATGAATAAACTCTAAATTGCGTCTACACATGCCGACGTCTTTTAGACTCTATCATATTTAATTAAAATTTGAATTAAAATCAATTTAATTAATTAACTTAAATTATGTCTGTCTGACCCGATACTATTTAGATAATTAATTCAAAAAGATTAATAAAAATTAACTAATGATTAAATATCAAACCATTTTGAGGCATTATTATATGATATGAAATTTACTCAAAATGATGTCAAAATTAGCGTGTCTACAGCTGCCTCACCTTGGCATCGTCTTTGCAAAGGAGTGAAATGAAATAGAATCTACTGAAAAGATGATGCCAAGATATGATGAGACACGCTCTTAACATCACATAATTGGAATTTTTCTCAAAGTCATCAATGAAGATAGCTCAATAATATCAATGAAATCAATCTTGTTTGGATAAGATCGACAAGGAAATAAAATAAGGTCGATCAACCTCCACGGATTGGGAAGTACCCCAGGTCATAGACACTGTAGGTTTCATCATGGGGAGCGATTGCTAGCCAATGTGGACGTGGTGCAGCCATGATGGATCTTAAAAGAAAATAAGAATATTTGAGATAAAGAATTCAAGAAATGATAGAATTCCAAGGATATCTTTAAGCGAACCTTAAAGATAATCAAGATACTCAATTCAGAATAGAATATTTTGTATCATATTTGAATTATTTGATCAATGGTCTGAAACTTAATCAGTAATTAATTCTCATCACAATTATATCAAAGTCCTATATGATGCATGCTGGGCTAAAAGAAAAATATAAAGTCAAATAAAATATAAATTAATCAAGGATAATATTGTTAAATTGTCATTAATGAGTCAAGATACCAATTCTTGTAATTCAATACTAAACCGAAGCTCGTTTATCCACGCACCGTTTTACCAAAATGGAACCATCGTCCTCACTAATTAACAATCCAACGGCCTATCCGTGCGATAAAGAATTCTCTGAAATTATCACCGTTTTTGTTAAAGGGAAACTCAAATTTCAATTTCATCAAAACCACAAGGTCCTTGATATACTCTAATAAATATTTAACATATAGTAATGATGATTATGCAAATCAATTACATGAAAAAATACAAGAATAGAGATAACCGTCTTTTAGCCACGGTCAGGACTCATAAACTCCCACAGTGGGATCTTCTTGATATTTTCAGCTTCATTTGGATTTTCCTGAATTTCCTACACTAAAAAATTCATCAATAACTTCAAGCAAGTGTTTAATTAAGCATCAAAATATGTAAAAACATTGAATTTCGGGTAAATAACAAAAAACCCAAAAACGCGTCGTGTCGAGTCGACGCCATTAAGACTGACCAAAACGCGTCGCTGTTTAACGATGCCTTTCATTCGCAGAAACAAGTTCTGGCTGTGTTTAATCCGGATTCCAACTCTCTTCACACATGTATATGAAACTTTTGAGCATATAGATTTCTGCACTTCAGCTTTGTGTCTTGTGTCTTTAACCTTGTGCCTTGTGCATGTCTTAGCAAACATGTTAAGTATCTGTTTAGGCTTAGCCCCTTGCTCAGTCAAGTGAATGATCGATCAATCTTTTTCTTAGTAGAAGGGTCAAGGGGCATAGCCTTTATTAACAAAGGTAGTATGAATAATCAAACTGTAAGCAGAATGCAACATGCAAACGGACATATGCTCACTGAAAATAAAAGGAATGAAACATACTAGATGCAATAAGCAGATGCTAATTGAAATATTTTTTTTGTTATTTTGAGATATTCATTTTTGTATGAGTTTTGGAACATATATATTTTTTTGAATTTTTTGAAATATGTGCTTTTTTTTGGATTTTTGAAATATGGTGCAAATTAAAAGACCAGCATGGTACTCAGATCAGAAGGAAACATATTCATTTATTAACTTAATTCCCAGATTGTTCTTCAATAATCTAATTTAGACCCATCGTGTTTGAACTTGTATTTTCATTCGTGATCCCATTTGATGATTTGATCCTTAGTCAATCTAGGCCATTCCTTAAGTTTGGAGTACGCCTTTTCAGAAAGAAGGAAAGAATTGGTTTAGAAAGCCCACAAGAAGGTTCCGGAGACCTAAAAGGATGTACCCTTCTTACCCTAATATCTGTTGGGGTTCGGTCATTTTCTTTCCGGGGTATTTATCGACCTTGCATTCCCTTTTATTTCATTTTATGACCTTGATGTAACGTTTGTAGTGTAATGGTCTTTTGATTTGACATTTGACTTTTGCCTTTTGCTTTTGCTTTTCTTTTCATGGGACGGATCTCCCCCATTTTTTTGTGACGGCCTCCTACTAAGATGGCGGGTATTCTTGATAGTCAATTCTAAACCTCGTTCCGACATCATGAGCCGAGTGTAAAAACAGAATTTTGTTTGAAAAGAATGATTTTTACTTTACACTTTTAGTCAAGCTTTTGGTATTCCTTAGGAATTGGCATCTCTTGTTACTCACGAATCAAATGTGTTAGTGTGTGTAGTAATGTATTTGAATTAAATTATTCAGACTGATAAGAGAATTTGAGTTTCTAAATTTTCTGATTCCACTGGTCTTTGCACCATGTTGATTGACTCTTTAACCTAAGGGTAGTATTTCTTAAGATACAGACCATTCCAGGGGTGAGTCAACTCTTCCCCTTCTGCATTAATTAAACGGTAAGCATTACCAGGAAAAACATGTGATACAACATATGGTCCTTCCCAATTGGGTTGGAGCTTAGAACGCGGACCACCAGATTTTACAAAGATTCTTTTGACAACTATTTCATCAACTTTGAACTTACGTTCAATGACTTTCTTTTGGTAAAAACGTGCTAATCTATTTTGATAAACTCTTGCATGATTAGCAGCTGACCATCTTTTCTCGTCTAAGAGTTCTAATTGAGCAAGGAGTGCTGAACGGTGTTCATCAATGGAAAATTCTTTATTCAATTGTACTCTTAATGACAGTATAAGGATCTTATATAGAACTACCGCCTCCATTCCAAATGTTAAGGAATAAGGAGTCTGCCCGGTGGGCGTGCGGATTGAAGTTCGGTAGGCCCATAGAGCTTCAATCAATTTTTCTGGCCAGCCTATGAATTTATTAGACTTGCACGTCTTTTTGATGATTTTTATCAAAGTCTTGTTAGTTGCTTCTATTTGGCCATTGCCTTGCGGATAATAAGGAGACGAATGATGCAATGCAATTTTGTGCATGTTGCAAAGGTCTTTCAGTTCTTGTGACACGAACTAAGGTCCATTGTCGGTGATGATGGTGCTAGGAATTCCAAATCTTGTGATGATGTTCTTCATGATGAACTTGCAGACGGTTGATGCTTTGACTTCCGTATACGCTTCAGCTTATGCCCACTTGGTGAAGTATTCCGTTGCCGTGAGGATAAAAGACTTCTGATTAATGCCGGAATCAGGATTATCAAGGGGTCCAATAATATCGAAAGCACACATAGAGAAAGGCCATGGGGAGGAAACAGGGTGGAGTGAAGATGCAGGAGAATGAATCTTATCGGCATGAAGTTGACCCTTAGCACACTTATAGACATATCCTACACAATCTTCTTCCATAGTTGGCCAATAGAATCCTTGTCTAAGGATTTTCTTTGCTAGCATTTGTCCATTAACATGGCCACCACATACTCCAGCACGAGCTCCTTCCATAACCTTCCAAAGCTCATCTTCGTCTAAACATCTTAGAAGAACTCCATCAAAATCTCTTTTGTATAATGCTCCCCCAACTAGGGTGTATCTTTGAGCAACTCTCCTGATAGCCCTTTTCTCCTCAGTTGTGGCTTCTCAGGATATGATTGATCTTCACAATATTTAGCGATTTCATAGTACCATGGTTTCTGCTCATCATCCATCTCTTCTAACAGCTCCATTAACATAATTTCTCTCTTTTCCACAATATCTCCATCTCTGACCTTCTTTAGCAGCTTCTTTTTAGTTATAAGGAATGAAGGATCTTTCACGGCAGGTGAAAGACGCCTATAAACGATGATTGATTCGGATTGTCTGCTGATTGGAAAATCGAGGGAAGATGCAAGTGAGGCTAGAGCGTCAGCTAAGATGTTCTGATTCCTAAGAACATGGACGAAGATCAATTTTGTGAAAAGCTTAGCATAAGCAGAAGTAAGTAAGGCTAGAGCTTGGGATCAAGAGTTCGATACTTGGTTAACACCTGGCGGAGAATCAATTGGCTATCACCTACAATTTTGAGTTTGGTAGCACCATGGAGATGGGCAGCCTCGAGGCCAGCAAGGAGTGCCTCATATTCAGCTATACTGTTAGTGACTAGGAAGTCAAGCTGAAAGGCTTGTAGAATGGTGACACCTTCAGGTGATAACAGAACAATGCCAATCCCCTTTCCATGGAAATTCAGAGCTCCGTCAAAATGCAGAGTCCCCATTCATCTCTGATTTGGTCTATGGACATCAGCTCCTCATCCGGAAACTCCGATTGGACTGGATCAAAACGAGGAAGGGGATGGTGAGCGAGATGTTCTGCTATGGCATAGCCTTTGATCGCTTTCTGCTGAATGTAAGTGATATCGAATTGAGATAGAAAGCTTTGCCATCGTGCTAACCTATCAGTAAGGACAGATTTCTCAAGAAAAAACTTGATTGGATTCATCCTAGTGATAAGATGGACTTCATAGGCTAGAAAGTAATGCTTCAGTTTCCGAACAACCCATACAAGTGTGGCACATGTTTTCTCCATCGCCGTATATCTATGTTCAGCGGGGTTGAGAAGTTTAGAGAGATAGTAGGCTGCCCTCTCCTTTCCTTCTTCATCTTCATCTTCTTGCGCTAGGACAACCCCCACCGCATCATCTAGGACAGAAATATATAGTATCAATGGTTTGCCCGGAGATGGTGGTATCAAAACAGGAGGACTTGCCAAATAATTCTTTAATCCATCAAATGCCTCCTAACACTTATCGTCCCAATCGAATTTGACTCCTTGCTTGGTAAGCTCGTAAAATGGCTTACACCTTTGTAAGTGTTGGGAGACAAAACATCGAATAAATTGCAACCTCCCTATTAATCTTCTTAACTCTTTCAAGTTCTTGGGAGGTGGCATCTCTCTGATAGCCTACGCCTTGTTGGGATCGATCTCAATTCCCCGTTTACTGACAATGAATCCAAGTAATTTCTCTGAGGATACCCTGAATACACATTTCTTGGGATTCATCTTTAACTGATATTCCCTTGATCTTTCTAATACTCTTGCCAGAACTTTGGCATGTTCAGCCTTAGTCTTAGATTTCACCAACAAGTCATCCACATACACTTCTAGATCGATATGCATCATGTCATGAAATATTGTCATCATAGCCCTTTGATAAGTAGCTCCAACATTCTTTAATCCAAATGGCATGACGACATAGTAATATGTTCCCTAAGGTGTAATGAATGATGTCTTTTCTTGATCTTCTTCTGCCAATTTGATCTGATTATATCCTGAAAATCCATCCATAAATGATAAAGTTTCATAGCCAGCAGTGTTATCGATGAGTACATCAATGTGAGACAATAGAAAATCATCCTTAGAACACGCCCGGTTCAAATCTCGGAAGTCAATACAAATCCTGACCTTCCCATCTTTCTTTATAACCGGGACTATGTTGGCCACCCATTGTGGATAAAGGACAACTTTAATGAATTTGGCTTTATGTAACTTGTCGACCTCTTCTTTCATCTTTAAAGCCATTTGTAGGTAGAATTGCCTTAACTTTTGTTTGACCGGACTAGCTCCATCCTTTAATGTCAACCTGTGTTCTACTAGTAATGAGTCTAATCCTGGCATATCCTCATAACTCCAGGCGAAAGTGTCCTTATAATCCTTAAGAACTTGTACCATTGCCTTCTCATCCGTTTCAAAAAGATTCTTGCTAACGAGGACAACCTTAGGTTCGTTTTCAGTCCCTAGATTGATCTCTTTAGTGGGCTATTCTATGGTAGCTAAGGGTTCATCGAATCTTTTTACTCCACTGGCATATGCCTCAGCTGCGTCCTCGTTATCTTCCTCATCTTCAACAATGGGGTCTTTTCCATGTATCAATTCATACACCCCATATCTGTCATTAATTGACTCATTATCTATACAATCTTCTGGCATCTGAATAGGATTCTCTAATAGCTGAGGGATCATAGAGCAAGAAAGGCATTTATCAGCTAAATCCTAAAGGTATCTATTTGGATTTTTGTTTACCCTTAGATTTTCTAGACTTCCTAACCTGACTAACCTGCCTATAACTAGACTCCCTAACTTCGCTAAACTCCCTATCCTAACCTAATGAGGACGAAGTAGAATGAAAATTATAAGATACAGGCAGAAATACAAGAGAATCCTCCTGAGGGGAGGGGCAGAGTAGATCTAGAAGAGAATCATGACCGAAAGACCTGCACGATGGGGTACAATCGGACAAGTAGGAAGTTTCCTCAATGAGGATCTGGGAGAAATTTGTTGCCAAATTGGCGTTTTTTTTTGAAGAAAAGATGAATTAATCATAAAACAAGAGTGAAGGTGAATAGGAGGAGAATGTGATGGAGGAAGTGGCACCAAGGCCAAAGGGTTGGGGGGATCATACAGTAGTATGTCCCAGATCAAATCATAAATCCTCTCTAGATCGAGAGGAGGTTGAGGGATGAAGTCCAGTAGGGACAGAGTGATCATGATGGGCGAAGCCTGTGGAATATCTTCAGTAATGACCCGCGACCAAGTCGGGGTCAGGAGCAGAGTGCGGAACAAGGTATGAAGTGTGAAAATGTGAGAAGGATAAGTCCCCCTCCAGAGAAGATCCGTGGTATAACCAGCTTCATAAGGGTCATCTGGCTCCCCTTCATCTGTTTCCTCAGACAGCAGTATTCTTTTATCAAAAATGGCACTAGGCCCCTCAATCAGTTCATCTATTTGTGGCGGCCACTTAGGTTCTGAGGGATCAAGAAACAGTCTATTCAATGCAATATACAGATCCCTTAAGTCAAACCATTTGTACCATTCACACTCAGGGTCTTGAAACCTCCTCCTTTTCATTGGCCGCAGAGCCTCCAATAACTGGTACGTAAGCAATTCTGAACAATGTCTAGCCAGGTCTCTTCCATATATATCATGGAGGTCAAAATAGGAAGTGATGACCACTGTGTTGTCATGACTGATTACAGGCCCCTTGACAAAATGTGTGTATAGAGTCCATGTTAAGGGGTCCCAGCCTTCTTTGCATGGCGTAGACATTATCTCCCATATCTTCTGTCCGTCTTCATTTTCTTCCTACTGAGTAATGTCGTGCCTCACTTTTCTTGGCCTATAGCCCAGGCCATTTCTAGGTGTCCTTCGATTGTCCTTGATGGACGTGGTTCTGCCTTGTAATTGTGTGCCTAGGCCCTTTCCAGGCTGATAACTACCATTCATCATTATTTTCCATCCAGGGGTACTCATGCACTTCCCCCGCTTTATGGCATTCAGTGGATAAGGAGTAAGAGTGGCGGCCTTTAAAGGATCAGCCACCGGATGGTAGACCTTTAATACCGATAGAAAAGGTTGTCGGCTAGGTGAAGAAGTTGGTTTGATATTCAAGGAGTGAGCAGCAGCAAGGATCAGCATGCTCGTTACTTTAATGATTAGTCCTTTGTAGGGAAATTTAAGGCACTGATGATTCGTAGAGGGAATCACCTCGAGGGTTTTCATATAAGGATGACGCAAAATAGCATTCAAGGAATGATCGATTTCCAAAATGTAAAATTCGACCTCGGCATGACATACTGGGCCTAACTCTACTTTTAAATAGAACATTCCCAGAGGGGAATGGGTGGAGTTATCATAAGCTGTAACAGAGATAGGGCTAGGCAACCATTTTTCTTTGGGTACACCGCACAATTCAAGGGTCTTCGGAGGCAGGACATTAATTGAAGCTCCTGTGTCGACCAGACATGCATCTACGGCCTTCTTGGAGATATTAAAGCCATGCTTCTGGCTAC
This sequence comes from Zantedeschia hybrid cultivar, assembly GCA_030544215.1. Lineage (NCBI taxonomy): Eukaryota > Viridiplantae > Streptophyta > Magnoliopsida > Alismatales > Araceae > Zantedeschia > Zantedeschia hybrid cultivar. The sequence continues at coordinate 54,306,059 of JARZZO010000009.1, forward strand.
TGGTGGTGCTAGTTCCGAAGCATGAAATGAGATAAAGGGCTGATCTCCCTGAGGAACTAGTAGTGCGGCGATCTTCTCTACCAGTACGTCTTCGTTGACCATCACTTTTTGTAGATACTCCATCAGAGCCTCTTGATGGGTCTTCGATCTCTTTATCAATTCAAGCACAGAGATTCGTGCTGGTGTTCTGTCAAGATGTTTCAACAGGTCATATTGAGTGCCTGGTGCACTCTCATCATTATGTGCTTCCTCCGACGGCTGTAATGGGCCGTCTCTGACTGTTGATTGAGGAAAGACTTTGCTGAATATCCTCCCACTCTGGAGTGCATGTTCTTCAGTTGTGGAAGGTCCGGGTGATAACTTGAGCACCGCAGGACTAGTGGATGGTGTAGACGGTGTAGAGGGTTGGTATACGGGTGATGGCGTGGGGTTAGTTGGTGGTGGCATGGTACGGATGAGAGGCTTAGATGGTTGGATGGTGAAAGGGTAATTGGTCGGTGCGGATGAAGTGGGGAATGGCATGCAAAGTAGAGGTTTAGATGGTTGTATGGTGTTTGGGTAAGTGGTGGTGGTAATGGGTGATGCAGGGAGTGGTACGCGGAGCAGTGGTTTGGATGGCATGAGGGGTGCGTAATTAGCTTGCGGGGGGTTGTTTAATGAAGGCGTAGTGGCGTGGGAGATAATGGGTTTGAGGAAAGTGGGCGGTGGTAGTGGGTTAATGGGCGCGGGCGAGTGATTTGCGGGTGTTGGTACTAGCGTGATGGTAACGGATGGTGGTCTAGGTATGTGGATGGTGCAACGTAGTGGTTGTTCTGCGGTGCTCGGAGTGTGGCCTGTTGAATAAATAGAGGAAGAGTCATCTATCTTCCACTCTTGCCCTCGATTAGCCTCAGATCGGCTATTTATTAAAATGGGGGCAACTTGATTCTGGTTCTGGTGCTCCGGGAGTGGGTTTTGCACTATACCCATATTTGGAGGCGCCGCTGCCTGCGCTGGTGCCTCCCTGCTCGTTGAGATCATGAATATAATCTCAGAATTGGAAGCAGGTATCTATGGTGTGTCCAGGTTGTCTATAGAAATAACAATACCTGGAAGTATCGGCATTTTGGGGCCAGATTGTTTTTTCTCTTGGTAGAACCAAATCATTGGCTGCCATTAAAGCACTGAAGATATCTGATAAGGACTGAATATTCTGCCCTTTTCGGGCCTGGAGGCTTTCTCTACTGGTTATAATCAGTAGGAGGAGGCACATTGTGGTATGCCGGCGGTGCGCATGATTGGTACTGCTGCTGTTGCTGATACTGCTGTTGTGGGGGCTGATACTGTAGTTGCCATTGTGGCTGCTGCTATGGCTGTTGGTTCGGCTGCTGAGGCCGCTGGTACTGAGGCTGTTGATACTGTAGGTTCGGCTGCTACTGTCTGTAACCCTGCTAGTTTGGCTGCTGTGGCCACTGGTACTGTGGTTGTTGATTCCTCATGAATTGGGGCTGGTTGTTGTTCATGCTACTAACTTGCTCATGGGAGAGCGTGCCCTCAGTGGTTGGACCTGTGCTAGGAGAATTTGGCATGGCAGGCTTTCGAGGTGGAGGCCTGCTAGGTCGGTAAGGATTAAAGATACTAGAGAATGTAGTATCCTTGAAAGCATTCTGACAATAACGTGCTCTTTCATAGAGCTCTGCTATGTTGGTCAAATTTTTCAGGGCGAGGACTAACTTCAACTGAGGCATAGCATTAGAGATTAACATTTTTACTTGCTCTGACTCAGACAAATGATCATTCACTTTTTCTGCCATGTCCCTCCATCTATCAGCAAAACTTACGAACTCCTCATCGGGCTTCATCTTTTCTACTATCAAATTAGTAATGGACAGAGAGGGGACAACTCTATCTTGGTATCGTTGAATGAATTTTCGTGAGACGATACCATAGTCCTCTATTTCAGCATGTTCTAAAGAAAAGCACCATTCGAGGGCTGGTCCCTCCAAGGATTTCCTGAACAAAAATGCCAACGACTTCTTGTCGTTTTGCCAGAAAGATGACTCATACATAAACTCCTTCAAATGAGTAAAGGGGTTACCAGTACCGTTGTATTTTCGGTACACTGGCATCTCAGAGGGCGGCAGATGGAACACATGCAGACTTGGCAGGTTAATCTCAGGTGCAGCTTTAACTCCCATCATCTTCTGAAGGTTGTTGAACTGTTCGTCCATACGCTCCATCTTTGCAAGCAGAACTTGCGTTGTTGGATCAACCTGGGGAGGAGGGGGAGGTGGAGGTACATGATAGGCCTGTTGCCTAGAGTACATAGGGCAAGGAGGACAATAGAGTTGAGGTCCGGCAGAGCTTCTGCCATGTCCAAGGGCATTTTGGTAAGTAGGCGTCGATGGCCTGACCGGTTGCCTCGAGGAAGAGAGTTGTGGCCTAGCTGGCCGAGAAGTTGAGACGTGGAGGCCTTCCATGGCCTAGTGAATGAAGGAAGTATGATGAGGAGGTGGTTGAGGAATGACAGAGGGAGCCGCAGGGTTCGGCTCGACAGACTGCATGGGCGTCTTCCCCTTCAAAATAGACTGGATTGCCTCGAACTGTCGAGGATCCAAGCGGGAGGCAAAAACTCCCAAAACGTTCACTAGATCCGAGGGATCGAAGGATGAGGGATCATTCGGGTTCATGCCCCCCCTCAAAAATACGATTAAGAACCGCATGCACATGCGGAGGAAGATCAGAATATTGATCATAAGCACAAGGAAGAGGGGTTTGTTGATTTCCCTCGTATCGAACTGGACAAGAATGAGGATTACGGGGGGCATTAGCATCTCCCCCGCTTTCAAAATGGTAATCAGACTCAAGAGGGGCATTAACATCTCCCTCATAGTTGACTAGAGCATCTGGAGCCATGCTCAAATCCCTACCTGATCGAAGTAGCATAATATTAGATTTTTTTTTTTTTTTTTCAAAGATTTGCAGACAAGTTGCACAGAGATTAAGCAATCAAGTGGATGTTTAATGTTACTTTAGGATTCCTTGTTGGGTTATTTAGATTCAATTAATCACAAATTCACTCAAGGGGTAGGATCCTAGTTTCAGTTCAATTTCCACCGTTATACTCTATGGCTTTCTCTCACAACGTTATAAAAATCTAACTAGGACTTTGATTGGTACAACCAGCCCAATGAACAAGGAGAAATACCTTGATTTTGGGGACTTACGGAGGTCTTTAACGCCAACCACTCTAGTCTGATCGAGGGACCGACCCAATCAGAGAGAGGTGAAGACGTCAAGAAGGGTGCTCCTAAGAGAAGAGGAGGGTGTTAGCCCCACTGCGTATGACTTGTGGCTTGGATGGCCTCTAATGCTTAATATGTTATGTGTAGTAGCAAGTAGATCAAAAATCTGAGAACTGAAGAAAACAACAAGAAACTACCTGAATCGCGTCACTATTGGTCGACGCTATTCAAACAGAAACTTTTCTTTTTCGCAGAAACTCAGGCAGCAGACAGCAGAGAATTGGCCTGAAAGGTGTCTGGGTTAGGCGACGCGTTATGAAACGCATCGCTGCTCCTAGACGCTTCTCAAGTCACAGAATCAACAATTAAGGATGAATTTCTAGATCGATTCCTCCTCAAACAGACAGGATGAAAGCAGCAAATAATCAGTTCATGCGATTCTTTTTATTTCAATTTTTTTTTTTTTTTTTTAGCAAGATGATTTATCATGTAAACAACAAAACATTCAATCAATCACACATGCTTCTTATCACAAAAACAGCTCTTCAATCAATCAAACGGGGAGGACAAGATCTTGTCACAGGGGTGTGCACGTGGTGTACGTAGGAATAACAACTAAACTAAAAACTCACCGATCGGTGAGTGCGTGTCGAGAGACACAGGTGGTGCACCGTGGGTGCCCGATTGATAAAAGCAAGAACAAAGATTAAAAAGATGGCGAGACCAAGTCCCACCGTGATCGCCAAAAAGCTGTGAGTGCTCAAATTGGGTGTGTGATTATCATGAAAATTTATGTTGTTTAAGTGACAAATAAACCTATTAAAAAGAAACTAAGTGAATGTGATCGCCAGAAACTTTTAACTAAAAAGTTTCAAAAGAAAAGGATTTATCGCCTACCTGTTTTGAAATTGGGAGATGTTCGAGTCCTTGATTCCCCTCCTTCAGCCGACTGAAGAAAGAGAGCCCTTCTGACTTTGTTCTTGCTTTGGCTGCTTATCGGACTTTAAGGATCATCCAGATTCCTTTGTTGTTGATTCTCTCCTCTTTATCTCCTTTTGTACCTTTGAACCTTGCAAAAAGTGGAAGAAAGAGGAAACAATAAGAACTCAAATAGACGTAGTATCTATTCCAGTAGAAATTTCTAATCATGAAACTAAACAAATGAACTCACTTGTTTGATGGTCTTTTAAACCCCTTAAAACATGGATTGGAAAATAATGCTAGTGAGTGTGTGTTGCATAGAGTGATGTGATGAAAATATGGTACCAATATGATGAAAATATGATAAAAGTGTAGAAATTAATTAAGAACTAAGTTGGATGGCCTCTGGAAAGTCTTGGTTTCTGAAAGGATCTTGAAAGGACGAAGAAACGATGAAGAAAGGATGTAGCTTGCTTCAAGACTCCTAGAAGTTGTAGCACTTCGATCCTTCAGCGCCTGGACGTCGTCGCCAAGATTCTTTGCTCCAATTTCACTCAATTATCACTATCATCACTCTCAATAATTATCACAAACTTTTTAATGACCAAGGGGTTGTGTATTTATAGACTTTTGATCCACGATTATTAATGGATTAACATGAACGAATTTGAAGTTTATCCAGCTAACAAAAAGATAAATACAGATTAATTCATCTTTATATGTAATTATCGAAAACGCGTCGTCCATGGGAGACGTCTTTTAGACTAATTAAGATAAGGATAAACATCCGGAAAAAGAGATAGAAACAGCTTTGGAAACCTAAATGGCGTCGTTCTTGGCAGACGTCTTTTACCTAATTAATCAATTAATTAAAATTCAAATTTAAATATCAAAATATGAATAAACTCTAAATGGCGTCTACATATGTCGACGTCTTTTAGACTCTGTCATATTTGATTAAAATTTGAATTAAAATCAATTTAATTAATTAACTTAAATTATGTATGTCTGACCCGATACTATTTAGATAATTAATTCAGAAAGATTAATAAAAATTAACTAATGATTAAATATCAGATCATTTTGAGGCATTATTATATGATATGAAATTTACTCAAAATGATGTCAAAATTAGCGTGTCTACACCAGCTCAGCATCTCTCTCTCCAAGAGCCACGCAAAGTTCTTGGACCTGCAACAGAAGACACCATCAGCCAAATGATCAAGCAAACAAAAGACATCATGCAAAAAACAAGTCAAAGATTTACTCGAGCAGCAACATCATCCTCAGCCTGAGTGGCTTGATGGATGGCTAGGGCCAACTAGTTGCGCAACTCAGCCATGGCAGCCTCATGGGCAGCGGAAGAAGAAGAAGGACCGGCAACAGTGGAAGATGAGGGGGTTGTCGCATGAGTATAAACAACATGCTGTAACAAAAAGGGAGATCACTGTCAGTGTACAAGTGCCAAAATAATTTAATAATAAAAAGAAGCATTCATAGTACCTATGTTATCCATACATATCACACTTACCAGTTTATCCAATTCTTTCTAGACCTGCTCTAACTGGGCTTCGGCATCCTGGAGGTTGCCTCAGAGCGTGATGATGGTGGCATCCCGTGCATCCTGCATTTTTCATAACATGTCATACATTTACAAATATATGCAAGATAATTAACAAAATGAAAGACGCATTCATGAGCATATATATCATAATACTTACATCGAAAGGCCGGAGTAGCTAGAGGTGGGCCGTGTAGTGGGCCCAGTAGTGCTGCAGGTAAGCATTGCTGCTCACGGCCTGAGACTCTACCGGGACTCCATACCGGTGCCAATCATCCCGCTGATCCAAGAATTTGGCACCCCAGTCGATGCGAGCCTGCTTACCCCGCATAGTCCTCTCGACCCCCTCTGGGATCGCCTCCTCCACCCACTCCTGATGCAGCACCAGTGTCTGCATCACCAGCCGCAGGCGCAAGAGGTCTATTTTGTTCATACAATGTAGCCACATATGGCGTCCGAATCGGCCCCACCCCTGCTCTACCCAGGGTTGTCCTGCATCGTCCATATCAAGGTACGGATGTCAAATAACCTGCATTCAGATAGGTTACTTGCATTGCATATCACACATCAAATAATCAAGCAATAAACATTTCATAGTATGTAAGTTCAAATATTCATCATTCAACATTTAACGGACATGTTAATAAAATAGCTAACTAATGAAAGTGCTTAATTAAATAAAACAATTGATAATGACAAGAAAAGAATTTTAAAACTTACCAACAACTCAAGGTAGTCCAAAATTTGACGGCGGAGAGCCGTCAACTGGTGATGCTGTGGCGCCGTGTCTACCACTGGACGCCAACGCCGGGCAAGCGGAACTGCCGCCGGCTGTGTGGATGGCCTCGCTCGGCACAGAGGGAAGTAATAATAAGACCAGATCTACATATAAGAACATGTAGTCAGGGTCACATGCATTGCATAGTAAGCATTTAATGAAGTAAACAAAAATAAAATAAACTAAGTACCTGAAGAAACGGCGCAAAGCTGCTGATGGTGGTCTCCCGATCAGGCGTAACCGCGGAGAGGTCAGTGAAGAGGTGAGCCAGAAGAGCCACACCCCAAGCATACTCACCTAATCTATCTAAATCTACAAGGAGACTCAGAAAGCGACAGTAGATGTAGTCGCCCTTCGTCCCAAAGAGAAGCCTACCAAAGAAAAAGACTAAGAATCTCCTAAGATCTCTATCTACAGTTTCCCTATCAGAAGGATCCTGACAATATACCTCGCTAGCTACCCTCACTAGTCTAGATCTCAACTCGGACCGAGACTCATCGATCTGCTGCCTAGGTTCCTCTAGTCCTAGGGATCTCTCTACTGCCATCCTAAGGAGAGTCCGAGACTCTCGACCTTACAATCCCGTGCACTCAAAGCCCAGCAACTCCTGAGCTAGTCTGTGATAATCGAGATAATTAATATAGCTCACCGCCCATCCTTCTACTTAAAGGCCGGTGATCTTGCACACATCCTCGAGACTAGGGATCATATGTCCCCAAAGCATTAGGAATGCCCTTATCTCAGTGTGCCACCTCTCCCTAAGTACCTGCAACAACACTAAATCTATTTAGAATGGCTCTATCTCTAGGATCTCCCTAAATCCCATCTCCGCCAGCCGTGCCTTTTGAATGTGTGGGAGACCCCTGTAGGCGGCAACCACCAGATCCCAGGAGATCCTAGTCCTCATTATGCCCTGCATTGTCCAAATAATTGATTAAAATCATCATTAGAACACTAATAATCAATTTTTAAAAATAATTTTGAGGTTTAATCACCAATTTTGAATCGCGTCTGGATACAGGGACGCATTTCAAAAGGCTTCTCTGTTCCCAGATGTCTTCACCACAAATTCATAGAATCTGTGGCCGGTTCTTTTTCCCCCAAAATTAGATCTAACATGAATAGGGTGTCTTGAGGCTTACCAAATGTGGGCCGCCCACCTCAGTTGGTGCCGCCGCTTCCTCACCCTCCTGAGCCGCGGGAGGGGCTTCCTCGACTTCTATGAACGCCCCCGCCTCCGCTAGAACCATTGCCTCGGGAGAAACTTCTTCGGACGACTCCGCCCTTGCTGCTAATGGAGCAAGCCTTCGGCGCTTCCCATGGCCGCTCGAACTTCCACCGGATTCCATGGGAGCGTAAGAGAGGGTGAGAGAGAAGAGGGAGTTTGAAAGTGAGGAAAAGATAAAGAGAAGACGAGGGAGATGGTAGCCGGCGCCGGAGAAGATGGCCGGAGAAAGAGAACTCGTTGGAAAAGCTTGAGATGGCCAGAGGCTTGCCGTTCGTCGAAGTCGCCAGAGCACAAGAGGAAAGAGAATGAGCAAAGGAAGAATGAGGGGACAAGAAGCTCGGGCTCACAAGACCCTATTAGAATTGATTAAATCGTGTCTTGAGACCGCGATACCATTTAGTGGTGCACAAACTGAGGCAGCAATAGAAAATTTTTGAAATTTATGAAACGCATCCCTTGTGGGCGACGCCGTTTGTATTTTACCGCCTCTTATGGTCAGGGCCGTACCACGGGAAATTTGAAAGAATTATGATTCGCGTCTTTTAAAGAGGACGCTATTCAGTAAATTAATTACTAGAAATCTCTGGAAAATAGGAGAGAGAGAACAGAAAGGTGTCTTACTGAAAAGACGCGATTTAGGGTTCTTTTGAGGACATGTTTTTATACTTGGAAATTGATTAACATTGAAAAGTGTCTCTCTGAGTCGATGCGATTTGAATTAACTAAGCCTGAACCTTCATAGTTTAAGGAAAAATCAAAGTTTCATTCAAGGAAATATTACAGAAAAATTGCAGAGCATTAAAGGAAGATTTCCATTGTATTAAGGAATGATTTCTTTGATGAAAATAAAACAAAAAATACATCAAATTGAAAGATAAGGACGAAGAGCTTTCAAGAACAAATTTTTTTGAGCTCTTTTACATATGATTTTCACAGTTCTTTATTGACTTCATGAGGAGTTTTACACAACGAGTGAATCTGATGTTCCATAAAGTTGCAATAAGTCCTGTCGCCCCGAAATCTTCATCAGTTCCTAATGCCCGCTTCTTGATTGGAGAAAGAGAAGATATTTCTGAAAATTCATAGCGAGGCATGCCAAATTGAGGATGACACTGATGTGGATTATAGAGAGTGAACTCGGTCGTCCCGATCAGTTAGAGCTCTGTGCCAGCACCACGGAGAACTCGAACTGTCTTTCCATGAGAGCAAGTGGCGTGGATTCAAATCCAATTCTGGGCATAATTTTGAAGTAAGCGCGCCAGTCAGCTCGAGTCTTGAGGTTAGGCACTCCATTGGTCATGTTGTTATTGAACTTCATAATGTTGGCAATGTGGAAGATAGGACTGCACTGATATGTCTGAGATATCCTTGGAACTTTCTCCTCATTATGGTTGAATTTGAAGTGGAATTCCACCCATAGAGCTAGAAGTAGCATGCTACCATAAGGAGGTTGACCTGTAGAAGCTGTGGAAAGCCCGTTGTAAAGGTAGGCTAGAACCGCTGTGCTAATCTGCTTCCTTTCAAAAATCCCATCGATTGTGCTGATTTGATCATCTTCTAGAACATTATCTTGAACAGGGAATAGTAGTGCTCCAACTAAGCAGGTGGTGAACGCCTTCGTCACGTTCTCTGTATCTTCATCCTTGAGATCTTCTATCTTCTTCAGGGTCCATTCAGCTAATTTAGCAAGATTGATTCGCTTCTTTGTAAGACAACTTTGAATTTCTTTTGGATTCTTCATAATCTTTTCTAATAATTGTTGACCCGTGATTCTTTCTCTCATGAATATCATCTCACTCAAATCGGGTTCATCATTGTTGACTTTAAGCTTAGGAAGACCTAATAAGAGTTCGGCTTCTTCTAAGAGAATGGTGGCTTCGAACGTGGCAAAGAGGAAAGTATGAGTTTGTGGATGTCAAAGTAAAATCAAAGTGCCCAATGCAGCCCAATCAATGCTTGTGCTTTGTAATGTTTGGCATGGACGACCAATCCTTAGATATGCCACTTGGATATATAAGATTGCATGGAGAGATTGATCTTGTTAACTAACTTTTTGATCCATGGAAGTGAAGAAAATCTTCTTAGACCAAGGAAGAAAGGATATCTCTAGATAAAGAAAGAATTGGAATATAGAGAACATGTAGAATGTTGTATAGAAAAAATTGATTAGAGAAAAGATTAGCTTACTTGTAAGTTAGGATCTCGCCCACTCATATGGTCTTTTACCTCAGAAAGCTTTTCAATCGCCCTTCTCATCCTCTTGTTTGAAGTAAAATCCATCTTCCTTGGTTTGATTTCCTTGACTTCTTCTTGTTCTTCACCTCTTTTTCTTGAGTTTTAGAGAGAATCCTTTAGTTTTTCCTCTTGATTACTTGTTATGATGCTTTGATATGAAGAAAGGAAGGTTTTATAGAGTGATTTGCGGGATTGGGGAACCCTTTCCGAATTGGAAGAGCGATGTGCATTAAGGCAAGCGGAGTTCGGATTGGAGTCAGAACAGAGAACAATTTCTGTAACTTAAATGGCGTCTGGACGGGGCGACATCATTTAAATGACGTCTGTGAGCAGCGATGCTATTTAATGAATGTTTTGAATTTCTATTATTTTTCTGAAAATCCATAATTGCATGATATTTAATTTGCTTGAAGTTACTGATGAAATTTTGAGTCTAGGAAATAGCAAAGAAGTGAAAATGATGTTGAGAGTTTCACTAAGGTCCCACTATGGGAGTTCATGAGTCCCGAATGTGACTAAAAAGACGGTTATCTCTATCATGTATTTCTTTTATGTAATTGATTTGCATTAGCATTACTATATGATAAATATTTATTAGACATATCAAGGACCTTGTAATTTTGATGAAACTGGAATTTGAGTTCCCTTTTAACAAAAATAATGATAATTCCAGAGAATTCTCAATTGCAGGGATAGGCCGTTAGATTGTTGATCGATAGGGATGATGGTTCCGCTTTTGTGAAATGGTGCATGTATAAACAAGCTTCGGCTTAGCACTGAATTATAAGAATCGATATCTTAACTCATTAATGATGATTTAACAATATTATCCTTGATTAATTTATATTTTATTTTATTTTATATTTTTCTTTTAGCCCAGCATGCATCATGTAAGACTTTGATATAATTGTGATAAGTATTAATTCTTGATTAAATTTCAGACTATTGATCCAATAAATCTCAATGTGGTATGAAATATTCCATTCTGAATTGAGTATTTCAATTATCTTTGAGGTTCACTTGAAGATATCCTTGGAATTATATCCTTTCTTGGATTTCTCATCTCAACATTTCTTGTTTCCTCTTAAGATCCGTCATAGTTGCAACACTTCCACATTGGCTGGTAACGGCTCTTAATGACGAAACCTGTAAGGTTTGTGACGTTTGTGAGCTAGGATACTTCCCAATCACGGAGGTTGATCGACCTTTTGTTTCTTTTGTTTCCTTCATCCAGACAGGATTGATTCGATCGATATTTTCAAGTTATCTTTACTGATTGTTTTGAGAAAGATTCCCATTATGTGATGTTGAAAGCATGCCACATCACACATTGGCATCACCTTTTCAGTACATTTCACTCCTTTGCAAAGCCAATGCCAAGGTGGGGCAGCTATAGACATGCTAATTTTGACATCATATTGAGTAAATTTCATGTCACAATGATAATGTCCTAGAATGGTCTGATATTTAATCATTAATTATTTTTTATTGATTTTCTCTTAAGATTCGTTGAATAACGTCGCTCACGCGCGACGCTATTTGGATTCATAGCAAAAATCAATTCGGAATTAAAATTAGTAAATTTAAGAGGATTTAACTGAATAGTGTCGCCTCTGGACAATGCTATTTAGGTCTTAATCTGCCTAGGTTTACGATTTCTAATTCTAGTTAATTTCGTAAGTTATCTAAAGCATGTCGCATATAGACGACGCCTTTTATGTTTCCTAATTGTTTTCGGTTTTCTTTTTCGGATTTATTTCTATTTTGGTCACATTAATTAACTAAAAGGCGTCCCCTTTGAATGACACGTTTTAAGAGTTTACTGATAAACATGATTTGGTCGAGATAATCTGGTTCCAAAGGTTGGAAGGATTTCCAATTCCCTTCATGATCATCCAGAGCAAGTCCAAGCCGCGAGAGAGTCCTTTTGAAGCCCAAATACTCTAAAACTTATTCTTATAAATACATATGGACATTAACCTTTGAAAAAGGTTGGCTATTGGAGAATTTGAAACTTCCAACAAGATTTTTGAAGGCCCTCAAGAAAAAAAACGTGGACAACAAGGGAAGCTTGATCTTCTTCATCCTCTTCACCCTTTGAAGCCCATTGAAGACTAAAGCTATAGAGGGGGCCATCCTGTTCCTCTCTCCTTGATTTTTTTCATTGAATTTTGATAGATTCATATAGTTTGAATTCATGTTTTCATATAGTTCTTCATTGCATCACTTCATTACACACGTTCACTTCATATTTTCCATACCTTTACATCCTTTAGGGGTTTAAAAGAATACAAAACAAGTGAGTTCTTTAGTTTAGTTGCATGATAATTTTGTTGGATAGAATATATACTACCCCTCTTTAGTTCTAATTTATTTGCTTTCTTTTGTTTTCAATCTTTCTTACAAGATTTGAAGGAGATTTAGAAAAAAGTTTGGAGTTTAGACGGAAGAAGAAACACCTCCAAAGAATAAGAGTAAAGAAAGAGAAAGCTCTTTTCTTTCGGCCGGCCGAAAGAGAAGAACAAAAGAACCCCACACTTTCCCAATTTGCAAGGTTAGTAAGCGATCACTTTTCTTTTGAAGCCCTCGTTTTCTAGTGATCACAATTCCTTTCATATTGTCAATCATAGTAAACACATGATAGCATGATGAACACACACCCTTTTTTAGCACTACAACCTTTAGAGTGATAAATTTCATATCTCATCGGTATGAGACCTCTTTTGGAATTTTCCATGTCAAACCATTTAACAATAGTTCTATGTACATAGATTGGGTTACAACAAGCATCTTCTTTAATCTATCTCTATAGATCCATATTCCCAATACGTAAGATGCTTCTCTCAAATCCTTAAGACAGCTATACCTTTACTGATGACATCATCCCTACATCATTCCCAATGAGTAGGATGTCGTCAACATAAAGGACTAAGAAAGTGATTGTGCTCCTACTAATTTTCTTATACACATATGTCTCATCTTCATTCTTAATGAAGTCATGAGATTTAATCGCCTCATTAAACCATATGTTCTAGCTTCGGAAAGCTTGCTTCAGTCCATAAATGGACCTTTGCAATTTGCATACTATATCTGGAGACTCTTTTAAAGTAAAGCCCTCTGATTGTATCATATACACTTCTTCTTCAAGGTTTCCACTGAGGAAGGTTGTCTTCACATCCATCTACCAGATCTCATAATCATGATATGCATAAATGGCGAGAAGTAATCTGATAGACTTAATCATGGCAACAAGTGAGAAGTTTTAGTCATAGTAAACACCTTGTCTTTGATGATAATCCTTCGCCACAAATCTTTCCTTATAAGTCTCAATATGTCTATCTGCAGTGATCTTTCTGTTAAAGGTCCACTTATAGCTGATAACAACTATACCCACAGGCAAGTCTACCAATTTTCAAACTTGGTTGGTATACATAGACTAAATTTCAAAGTTCATGTCTTCTCGCCATTTTCCGACCTTTGGACTCTCAACGGCCTCCTAGTAAGTCTTGGGATCATCATCTTCATTAGATAGTGTCTTAGAATCATTCCCACTGATATGTCCCACATATTTTTTGTTGGGTTCTCGGGTTTCTCCGGATCTCCCGTGCAGCGGAAATAAAATTAAAAACGGAGATCCGTTCCCGTTACGAAAAATCCAAAATTACGATAATCCGATTATTGAATCTTACCGTGTGCGGATTCGAATCCGCAACTGTTCAGTTCCGTCGATGCGACACCGCAAGCCGCGCAAGCTCCCAGCCTCTAGCAGAGTCCACGTGATCCTCCTCGCGACGGATATCCTTACGTTCCTCGTTCTTCGCAGCCACAAAACCTCTGCCGGTCGCCGCAACGCGCGGACGATTTCCCGTCAAACGGGAGTCGGAGAAGCTGCGGAGCAGATCTGGGGATCCAGATCTGGCCTAGGACGCCAGAGAGAGAGAGAGAGAAATAGAGGAGGGGGCGGCTAGGGTTAGCAACAGCTTGGCTTGCTCAGCCCGTTCGCTATATTTTATACTAACCACATGGTTTTTCATAAAAACCCCTGATTTATATAAAACCCACTTATTTATCCATCGTCTTGAGAATCATTTGCGTGTGACCCTCTAGGCCCAATAAGCCCAGTAACGCCTTACTGGCTTCATTAATCAATTAATAACTCTTTATTAATTAATTAATCAATCGAATTGATGTCGCATATCGAATTCGACCGGACCTCCGATCACGTTGGGTGCCAAGCAACACCGCGTGAACCCGGAAGGTATCGGGGTTAAGTAACCCACTCTTGGAACCTTTCAGCCGACAGTTACTGCGTGGATATAATCCTTCATTCGTACAATGCTCTCGAGTCAACCCTTTCCCGATATTATCGTCCGCCCTAGCCAAGGACTTCCGCGCATCCTTCCTAGAGCATTCTCTCTCTAAGTTCCGAGAGCGAATGATTCCTTAGTGACACACAATTCCCTTCGACGGTATTCCGCTGTACCTGATCCTTAGATGTTTCGAATCCCGTGGTTAGAGATTCATAAACCAAGGTCAAAGCATAGAAGTCCACCGACAAGGTATCCTTAGTGTCTCAAGTCCGAGGACCATCCACGCAATTGCGACAATAGAATCAAGTTGGTTGACAGTGAGGTACAATACCATCCAGCGATTCAGTTGGATCAACTCAGTGAACTCATTCTCCAATGAGCACCTACAGATTCGCCTTAGTGTCTCCACACAAGTGACTTATGAGATTAGTCACCCTCATCATATAGGCAGGAGTAATCTGTACTAGTCTAATCGGATATCCGATGTCCTTCTCGGATATCCTCTGACTAGGAACGATTAAGAATATGTGTGTTTAAGTGATCAGTCTCATTAGTATGATCTCATCATAATTTGATCACTATAGCACATATTCACGGACTTCATTATGAAACGATAATTAATGCGATTTACATATAATGAATATTATGCCATTATATTAATAAATGAACGAGATTTACATAGTCAGATTGGCTTGTATACCACCTAAAACTAATAAATCTCCCACTTGGACTAAAGCCAATCACCCTTATACAATAACCCCATAGACTCTAGGTGACGCTCAAACACAATTTGAGCCAACGACTTTGTCAGTGGATCTACTACATTGTCAATGAATGAAACTCTTTCCACTACTACATCTCCTCTGGATATGATCTCTCTGATAAGATGAAAGTGCCTCAGAATATGCTTCGATTTCTGATGAGACCGCGGCTCTTTCGTTTGCGCAATGGCTCTATTGTTGTCGCACAATAGTGGAACAGGTTCAGAGATACTGGGAACTACGTTGAGGTCGGTGATGAATTTCTTCAACCACACTGCTTCTTTGGCGGCTTCAGCTGCAGCGATGTACTCAGCTTCAGTCGTCGAATCTACAGTGGTTGCTTGCTTGGAACTCTCCCAGTACACTGCCCCTCCGTTCAAAGTAAACACGAATCCAGATGTCGACTTGCTGTCATCTAGATCTGATTGGAAACTCAAGTCAGTAAAGCCTCGCAACTTCAAGTCACCTCCTCCATAGACAAGAAACATATCCTTAGTTCTTCTCAAGTGCTTAAGGATACATTTTACAGCCTTTCAATGCTCTTCGCCTAGATCAGCCTGAAATCTGCTCGTAACACTTAGAGCAAATGCAATACCAGGCCGTGTACATAGCATGGCATACATAATAGATCTTATGGCAGAGGCATAGGGTATTCTATCCATGAATGCCCTATCATTAGGAGTCTTAGGAGACTGCTGTAGGTGCTTAGAATGACCGTGTGATTATCATGAAATATCTATGTTGTTTAGTGTAAACTAACCTATTAAAAACAGCAACTAAAGTGCAGTGATCGCCAGAAACTTTTAACTTAAAAAAAGTTTCAAAAGAGATATGATCGCCTACCTTTTAAACGCGGAAGATTGAGTCCTTGGTTCCCCTTCCTCAGCCGGCTGAAGAAAGAGAGCCCTTTCTTTGCTTCTTTGTTCTTGCTGTGGAATTTGAGGTTGAGGATCGTCCAGAAGTTATGCTTGATTTCCCCCTTTTGAATCTCTTGTTGTTGTTGAGTGCAGCAGAGACAGAAACAGAAAACGAAGAATTATGATGAGAATTTAAGTAGAAGCAGTATCTGAACTAATCATGATGTTAAGCATATTTAAAACAGCAAATTCACTTGTTTAATGGCTTTGAAACCCCTTAGATCAAGTAGGTTTTTGAAAGATTATGCTGTGGTGTGTGTTTGTGTGAAGTGAATATGAAGAATGAAACTAATGAAATGAATGCAATAATGCGGTAATGAAAAACTTATGCCCAGTCGGTTGAAGCTTTGAAAGGATGAAGATCTTGAAAGGGACGCCGATTTCTGGAAATGGCAGCGCTCCGGCGTTACGACGTTGCTTCAATCTTCAACTCGCTATAACGCTATGGCTCAACTCAACTCAATTCTCTTCTCTTCTTTTTTTTTTTAACTCTTCAACATGCAGGGTATTTATAGGCATTTCTTGCGTTCGAGATTAACATAGCAAAATTCCGAGATTTATCCATCTTAACCGACTGATAATTACTGATTAATTCATCTTTATCTGTAATTATCTAAAACGCGTCCACCTTGGCTGACGCCTTTCAGATTAATTAAGATAAGGATAAATATCCGGGAAAACTTATCTTTATCTTTATTAGGTAAAACGCGTCCACTTATGTAGACGTCTTTTAGACTAATTAAGATAAGGATAAACATCCGGAGGAGAAGTTAAAATCACTTAGGAAACTTAAAACGCGTCGACCTTCACAGACGCCTTTTAGTTAATTAATCAATTAATTAAAATTCAAATTTAAACGTTAAAACAGGAATAAACTCTAAATGGCGTCCACGTGGGTCGACGTCTTTTAGAATTCTTCATATTTTAACTCAAATTTGAGCTAAAATCAATTCAATTGATTAACTTAAACACATCTGTTAAACCCGACACTTAAAAAGATTAATAAAAATTAATTAATGATTAATTATCAGACCATTATGAGGCATTATTGTATGATATGAAATTTACTCAAAATGATGTCAAAATTAGCGTGTCTACAGCTGCCTCACCTTGGCATCGTCTTTGCAAGGGAGTGAAATGGAATGGAACGTACTGAAAAGGTGATGCCAAGGTGTGATGAGACACGCTCTTAACATCACATGACTGGAATTTTTCTCAAAATCATCAATGAAGATAGTTCAAGGAAATCAATGGAATTAATCCTGTCTGGATGAAGTAGACAAGAAAACAAAATAAAGTCGATCAACCTCCGCGGAGTGGGAAGTACCCCAGGTCATAGACACTGCAGGTTTCATCATGGGGAGCGTTTGCCAACCAATGTGGACGTGCTACAGCCATGATGGATCTTAAAAGAAAACAAGAATATTGGATAAAGAATCCAATCAAGGATAGAATTCCAAGGATATCTTCAAGTGAACCTCAAAGATAATCAAGATACTCAATTCAGAATGGAATATTTCATATCATGTTGGAAATTATTTGATTAATGGTCTGAAACTTAATCAGTAATTAATTCTTATTTCAATGATTTCAAAGTCCTACATGATGCATGCTGGGCTAAAAGAAAAATATAAAGTCAAATAAAATATAAATTAATCAAGGATAATATTGTTAAATTGTCATTAATGAGTCAAGACACCAATTCTTGTAATTCAGTGCTAAGCCGAAGCTCGTTTATCCACACACCGTTTCACAAAAGTGGAACCATCGTCCTCACTAATTAACAATCCAACGGCCTATCCATGCGATTAAGAATCCTCTGGAATTATCACTGTTTTTGTTAAAGGGGAACTCAAATTCCAGTTTCATCAAAACTACAAGGTCCTTGATATACTCTAATAAATATTTATCATATAGTAATGCAAATGATTTACATGGAAGAGTACAAGGATAGAAATAACCGTCTTTTTAGCCACGGTCTGAACTTGAATTCCACAATGGAATCTTCTTGATATTTTCAGCTTTACTTCTTTGAATTTATGAAACACGTCGTGTAGTGTTGACGCCATTCAATATTGAAACGCGGCGGTTCTCCTCGACGCCTTTTCCTCACAGAAACAGGTTCTTCTATTCGAATTCTCACTCTTTTCATGTCTTGTGTCCTGTATACAACTTGAACAAACAAGTTAAGCATCTGTTCAGGCTTAGCCCCTTGCCTGGTTAAGTAACCGACTACTTGATCCTATCCTTGAT
Source organism: Zantedeschia hybrid cultivar (assembly GCA_030544215.1). Lineage (NCBI taxonomy): Eukaryota > Viridiplantae > Streptophyta > Magnoliopsida > Alismatales > Araceae > Zantedeschia > Zantedeschia hybrid cultivar. The sequence goes on from JARZZO010000009.1 coordinate 54,324,247, forward strand.
AGAAGGGTCAAGGGGCATAGCCTTTATTAACAAAGGTAATGAGAATAATCAAACTTAAGCAAAAATACAACATGCAAGCAAACAGATGCTCACTGAAAATAAAAGGAATGAAACATACTAAATGCAACAAGCAGATGCTAATTGAAATATTTTTGTGGTTTTGAAATATTCATTTTTGTTTGAAGTATGTATTCTTTTTTTAGATTTTGACAAATGTACATTTTTTTGAATTTTTGAAATATGTACCTTTTTTTTTGAATTTTTGACTATGCAATTTTTTTTGAATTTTGACATATGTATTTTTTTTGAATTTTTGACTATGTATTTTTTTTTGAATTTTTGACATATGTATTTTTTTTGAATTTTGACATATACATTTTTTTTGAATTTTTGACATATGTATTTTTTTTTTGAATTTTTGACTAAAAGACCAGTATGGTACTTAGATCAAAAGATCATATTCATTTATTAACTTAATTTCCAAATTGTTCTTTAACAACTTAACTTAAAACCCCTCGTGTTTAAACTTGTGTTTCCATTCGTGATCCCATTTGATGATTCGACCTTTAGTCAATCTAAGCCATTCCTTAAGCTTGAAGTACACCTCTTTAGAAAGAAAAGAAGAATAGATTTAGAAAGCCCATGAGAAGGTTCCGGAGACCTAAAAAGATGTTCCTTTCCAACCCTAATATCTGTTGGGGTTCGGTCATTTTCTTTCTGGGGTATTTATCGACCTTGCGTTCCCTTTTGTTTCATTTCATGGCCTTTGTGACGTTTGTAGTGTATTGGCCTTTTGATTTGACATTTGGCTTTTTGCCTTGCTTTTGCTTTTCTATCCTTTTCTTTTTTTTCGGGACGGATCTCCCCCATTTTTTTATGACGGCCTCCTACTAAGATGGCGGGTATTCTTGGTAGTCTATTCTAAGCCTCGTTCCGACATCATGGGCCGAGTGTAAAACAGAATTTTATTTTAAAAAGGAATGATTTATACTTTACACTCTTAGTCAAGCTTTTGATATTCTTTAGGACTTGGCATCTCTTGTTATTCACGAATCAAACGTATCAGTGTGTGCAGTAATGGGTTTGAAGTTAAATTATTCAGACTAACAAAGAAATTTGAGTTTATAAATTTTCTGATTCCACTGGTCTTTGTACCATACTGACCGACTCCTTAACTTAAGGGTAGTATTTCTTAAGATGTAAACCATTCCAGGGATGATTTAGCTCTTCTCCTTCTGCATTAACCAAACGATAAGCATTACCAGGATAAGCATGCGATACAACATAAGGTCCTTCCTAGTTGGGTTGGAGCTTAGAACGCGGACCACCAGGTTTTACAAAAATTCTTTTAACAACCATTTCACCGACTTTGAACTTTCGTTCAATGACTTTCTTTTGATAAAAACGTGCTAATCTGTTTTGATAAACTTTTGCATGATTAGTAGCTGACCATCTTTTCTCGTCTAAAAGTTCCAATTGAGCAAGAAGTGCTGAACGATGTTCATCAATGGAGAATTCCTTGTTCAATTGTACTCTTAATGACGGTATAAGGATCTCATATGGAACTACCGCCTTCAGTCCAAATGTTAAGGAATAAGGAGTCTGTCCAGTAGGCGTGCGGATTGAAGTTCGGTAGGCCCATAGAGCCTCAACCAATTTTTCTGGCCAATCTGCGAATTTGTTAGATTTACACGTCTTTTTGATAATTTTTATCAAAGTCTTATTTGTTGCCTCTGCTTGGCCATTGCCTTGCGGATAATAAGGAGATGAATGATGCAATGCAATTTTATACCTGTTGCAGAGGTCCTTCAATTCCTGTGACACGAACTGCGGTCCGTTGTCGGTGACGATGGTACTTGGAATTCCGAATCTTGTGATGATGTTCTTCATGATGAATTTGCAGACGGTTGATGCTTTGATCTCCACGTATGCTTCAGCTTCTGCCCACTTGGTGAAGTATTCCGTTGCCGTGAGAATGAAAGATTTTTGCTTGATGCCGGAATCTGGGTTACCAAGAGGTCCAATAATGTCGAAAGCCCACATGGAGAAAGGCCATGGGGAAGAAACAGGATGGAGTGAAGATGCAGGAGAATGAATTTTGTCGGCGTGAAGCTGACACTTGGCACACCTACGGACATATCCTACACAATCTTCTTCCATGGTTGGCCAATAAAATCCTTGTCTAAGGATCTTCTTTGCTAGTATCTGTCCATTGACATGGCCACCACAAACTCCACTATGAGCTCCTTCCATAACCTTCCAAAGCTCATCTTCGTCTAAACATCTCAGAAGAACTCCATCAAAACCTCTTTTGTATAATGCTCCCCCAACTAGGGTGTATCGTTGAGCAACTCTCCTGATAGCTCTTTTTTCCTCAGTTGTAGCTTCTTCAGGATACGATTGATCTTCACAATATTTTGCAATTTCATAATACCATGGCTTCTGTTCATCATCCATCTCTTCTAACAGCTCCATCAACATGATTTCTCTTTTCTCCACAATACTTCCATCTCTGAATTTCTTCAGCAACTTCTCCTTAGTTCTAAGAAATGAAGGATCTTTCACGGCGGGTGAAAGACGCCTATGAACTATGATTGATTCGGATTGCTTGCTGATAGGAAAATCAAGGGAAGATGCAAGTGAAGCTAGAGCGTCGGCTAAGATGTTTTGATTTCTAGGGACATGGACAAAGATCAATTTTGTGAAAAGCTTTGAGTAAGCAGAAGTAAGTTCTTGATATGGCTTAAGCTTGGGATCAAGAGTTCGATACTTGGTCAGCACTTGGCGAAGAATTAATTGGCTATCACCTACAATCCTGAGTTTGGTGGCACCATGAAAATGAGCAGCCTCGAGACCAGCAAGAAGTGCCTCGTATTCAGCTATGTTGTTGGTGACTGGAAAATCAAGCTGAAAGGCTTGTGGAATGGTGATACCTTCAGGTGATAACAGAACGATTCCGATACCCTTTCCATGAGAATTCAGAGCTCCGTCAAAATGCAGAGTCCACATATCATCTCTGATTTGATTTACGGACATCAGTTCCTCATCCGGAAACTCTGATCGCACTGGATCAAATCGAGGAAGGGGATGATGAGCGAGATGTTCTACTATGGCATAGCCCTTGATCGCTTTCTGTTGAATGTAAATGATATCGAATTGAGATAGAAAGCTTTGCCATCGCGCTAACCTATCAGTAAGAACAGATTTCTCCAGAAGGAATTTGATCGGATTCATCCTAGCGATGAGATGGACTTCAAGGGCCAGAAAATAATGCTTCAATTTCTGAACAACCCAAACCAATGCTGCACATGTTTTCTCCATCGCTGTATATCTCTGTTCAGCGGGGTTGAGAAGTTTAGAGAGATAGTAGGCTGCCCTCTCTTTTCCTTCTTCATCCTCTTGTGCTAGGACAGCCCCCACTGCATCATCCAGGACAGAAATATAAAGTATCAATGGTTTGCCTGGAGATGGTGGTCTTAAAACAGGAGGACTTGCCAAATAGTCCTTTAATCCATCAAATGCCTCCTGACACTTATCGTCCCAATTGAATTTGACTCCTAGCTTGGTAAGCTCGTAAAACGGCTTACACCTTTGTGAGTGCTGGGAGACAAAACGGCGAATAAATTGTAACCTCCCGATTAATCCTCTTAATTCTTTCAAGTTTTTGGGAGGTGGCATTTCTCTGATAGCCTTCGCCTTATTGGGATCGATCTCAATTCCCCGTTTGCTGACAATGAATCCAAGCAATTTCCCTGAAGATACCCCGAATACACATTTCTTGGGGTTCATCTTCAACTGATACTCTCTCGATCTCTCTAATACCCTTGCCAAAACTTTGGCATGCTCAGCCTTCGTTTTAGACTTAACCAATAAGTCATCCACATACACTTCCAAATCTATATGCATCATGTCATGAAATATTACCATCATAGCCCTTTGATAAGTGGCTCCAGCGTTCTTCAATCCAAATGGCATGACGACATAACAATATGTTCCCCAAGGTGTAGTGAATGAAGTCTTCTCTTGATCCTCTTCTGCCAGCTTAATCTGGTTGTATCCTGAAAATCCATCCATAAACGATAACGTTTCATAGCCAGCAGTGTTATCGATGAGTACATCAATATGAGGCAATGGAAAATCATCTTTAAGACATGCCCGGTTCAGATCGCGGAAGTCAATGCAAATTCTGACCTTCCCGTCCTTTTTCATAACCGGGACTATATTGGCCACCCATTGTGGATAAAGGACAACTCTAATGAATTTGGCTTTGTGTAATTTGTCGACCTCTTCCTTCATCTTTAAAGCCATTTGTGGGTGGAATCGCCTTAATTTCTGCTTGACCGGACTAGCTCCATCTTTTAATGTTAACCTGTGTTCGACTAAAGATGAGTCTAACCCTGGCATATCCTCGTAACTCCAGGCGAAAGTGTCCCTATAATCCTTAAGCACTTGTACCATTGCCTTCTCATCCTCTGTAGAAAGATTTTTACTAACGAGGACAACCTTAGGTTCGTCTTCAGTCCCTAAGTTTATTTCTTTTGTGGGCTCTTCGACGGCAGCTGAGGGTTCATCAAATCTCTTCACTCCACTGGCATACGCCTCAGCCGCGTCCTCATTATCTTCCTCATCTTCAACAATGGGGTCCTTTTCATGTACTAACTCATATACCCCGTACCCATCATTGACTGACTCATCATCTGTACAATCTTCTGGCATCTGAATTGGATCTTCTAAAAGATGAGGGATTAAAGAGCAAAAGGAACATTTATCAGCCAAATCTTGGAGGTATCTTTCTGGAATTTGCCTACCTTTAGGCTTCCTAAACTTCCTAAACTGCCTAAAACTAGACTTCCTAACTTCACTAAACTGCCTATCATAACCTAAGGAAGATGAAGCAGGATGAAAATCCTAGGATACAGGTGGAAATACAGGGGAATCCTCCCGTGGGGAGGGACAGAGTAGATCTAGGAGAGAATCTTGACCGACGGACCCGCGCGATGGGGTGTAATCGGACAAGTAAGATGTTTCCTCGATAATGATTTGGGAAGAATTTGTTGTAAAATTGGCGTTTTTTTTTTGGATAATGAAAGAATTAAACGTAAAGCAGGAGTGAATACAAATGGGAGGAGAATCAGACGGAGGAAGTGGCACCAAGGCCAGGGGATTAGGGGGATCATATAGTAATATGTCCCAGATCAAATTATGCAACCTTTCTAGATCAAGAGGAGGTTGTGGTATAATGTCCCACGGGGACAGAGTAATCATGACGGGCGGAGCCCGTGGAATATCTTCAATTATGACCCACGACCAAGTCGGGGTCAAGAGTAGTGTACGGAATAGAGTATGGAGCATGAAGACATGTGAAGGATATGTCCCCCTCCAGAGCAGATCTGTTGTATAACCAGCTTCATAGGGGTCATCTGGCTCCCCTTCATCAGTTTGTTCGGACAGCAGTATCCGCTTGTCAAAGATTGCGCCAGGGCTCTCAATTAACTCGTCGATCTGCGGTGGCCACTTGGGTTCTGCAGGATCCAGAAATAGTCTGTTCAGGGCTATGTACAGGTCCCTCAGATCGAACCACCTGTACCATTCGCATTCAGGATCATGGAATTTTCTCCTCTTCATAGGCCGCAGAGCCTCCAAGGATTGGTACGTAAGTAATTCGGAACAATGTCTGGCCAAGTCCCTCCCATATATATTATGGAAGTCAAAACATGAAGTAATGACCACCGTGTTGTCGTGACTAAGTATGGGCCCTTTCACAAAGTGTGTATATAGAGTCCATGTTAAGGGATCTCGGCCTTCTTTCAGTGGTGTAGACATTGTTTCCAAGATTTCTTGACCATCTTCTTGCTGAACCCTGTCTTGCTTCAGTTTCCTCGGCCTATAGCCCAGACCGCTTCCAGGTACTGCCTGATGATCTTTAACAGGAGTGGTCATGCCTTGCAACTGTGTGCCCAGACCTTTCCCAGGCTCGTAGCCATTCTTCATCATGATTCTCCATCCTGGGGTACTCATGCACTTCCCCCTTTTGATAGCATCTAATGGATATGGAGAAATGGTAGCGGCTTTCAAAGGATCAGCCACTGGACGGTAGACCTGTAATACCGACAGAAAAGGTTGTCGGCCAGGTAAAACAGCAGATTTAATATTTAAGGTATGAGCAGCAGCAAGGATCGGCATGCTCGTCACTTTAATAATTCGTCCTTTGTAAGGGAATTTGAGGCATTGGTGATTCGTAGAAGGAATCGCCTCAAGAGTTTTGATATAAGGACGTCCCAGAATGGCTTTTATGGAAGGGTCGATTTCTAGAATATGAAATTCGACCTCTGCATGACTTACTGGACCTAGCTCCACCTTTAAATAAACCATTCCCAGAGGGGAACGGGTAGAATTGTCATATGCCGTAACTGAGATGGGGCTAGGCAGCCATTTCTCCTTGGGCACACCGCATAGCTCCAGGGTCTTCGGAGGTAAAACGTTAATTGAAGCCCCTGTATCAACCAGGTATGCATCCACGGCCTTTTTGCAGATATTGACCGTGATGCTCAGAGCCATGCTTCTAGCGGCTGGCGGTGCTAGTTCCGATGTGTGGAATGTAATTGAGGGCTGATCCCCCTGAGGAACTAGTAGTGCTGCGATTTTCTCTACCGGCACGTCTTCGTTGACCATCACCTTCTGTAGGTATTCCATTAAAGCTTCTTGGTGAATCTTGGACCTTTTAATCAATTCAAGTACAGTGATCCGTGCCGGTGTTCTGTCCAGATGTTTCAACAAGTCGTATTGAGTGCCTGGTGCACTCTCTTCATTATGGGCTTCCTCAGTCGGTTGTGATGGGCCGTCTCTGACTGTGGACTGAGGAAAGACCTTGTTGAAAATCCTTCCACTCCGGAGCGCATGTTCCTCGACCGTGGAGGATCCGGGTGACACCTTGAGTACCGCAGAGTCGGGTGGCGTAAGCGGTGCGGAGGGTTGATGCGTAGGTGGTGGCGTTGGGTTAGGTGGTGATGGCGCGGTGCGGATTAAAGGCCTAGATGGTTGGATGGTAGATGGGTACGCGGTTGGCGAAGTGGGGAATGGTACGCGTAATAGCGGTCTGGATGGTTGGGGCATATCTGGGTAGGTGGTAGTGGTAGCGGGTGAAGTAGGAAATGGTACGCGTAATAGTGGCCTAGATGGTAAAAGGGGCGCGTTATTGGTTTGCGGAGGGGTATATGATGGAGGCGTAGGAGTGCGGGGCGCAATGGGTCTAAGGAAGGTGGGTAGTGGTAGTGGGTTATTGGGTGAGGGCAAGTGATATGTGGGTGTGGGTAGAGGGGTGATGGTGACGGGTTGTGGTCTGGGTATGTGGATGGTGCGGCGTGGTAGTCGCTCTGCGGTACTTTGAACGTGACCCGTTGAATAAAGAGAGGAAGAGTCCTCTATCCTCCATTGTTGCCCACGACCAGCCTCAGACTGGCTGTTCGTTAGAATGGGAGCAACCTGGTTCTAGTTCTAGTGCTCCGGAAGTGGATTCTGCACTATGCCCATGTTGGGTGGTGCTGCTGCTTGTGCCGGTGGTCTCACTTGCTGCTGCTGTTGCGGTCTCCTCGCCTTCAGGGCTGTTATGTATTTCTTCATTTCCTCCCAGTCTATGCCGCCCTGCTCATTGAGATCATGAATATAATCTCTGAATTGGAAGCAGGTGTCAATGGTATGCCCAGGTTGCCTATGGAAGTAGCAATACCTGGACGTATCGGCATTTTGAGGCCAGACGGCCTTTTCCCTTGGCAAAACTAAGGCATTAGCTGCCATTAAAGCACTGAAGATATCGGCCAAGGATTCTGGGAGAGCCGGGTATTCTGCCCTCTTCGGGCCTAGAGGTCTCCTCTGCTGGTTGTAGTCACCAGGAGGAGGGACATTGTGGTACGCCGGCGGTGCGCGCGGCTGGTACTGTGGCTGTTGCTGCTGCTGATACTGCTGTTGCCGTTGCGGCTGTTGGTGTAGCTGTTGCTGGTTCTGATTCTGATTCGGCTGCTGGGGCCGCTGATACTGTTGTTGGTACTGGGGGTTCTGCTGCTGTCTGTACCCTTGCTGCTGTGGCCTCTGGTACTGCTGCTGACTCCTCACGAACTGGGGCGAGTTATTGTTCATGGTACTCACTTGCTTATGAGAGAGCGTGCCCTCGGTAGTCGGACCTGTGCTGGAAGAGTTTGGCACTGCAGGCTTCCGAGGCGGAGGCCTGCTAGGTCTATGAGGATCAAAGACGCTAGAGAATGTAGCGTCCTTGAAAGCATTCTGGCAGTACCGTGCTCTTTCATAGAGCTCTACCATGTTAGTCAAATTGTTCAAGGAGAGGACGAGCTTGAACTAGGGGGTGGCATTGGAAATCAACATTTTCACTTGTTCGGACTCGGACAAGTGATCCTTCACCTTTTCAGCCAGACCCCGCCACCTGTCAGCAAAACTGACAAACTCCTCATCAGGTTTCATCTTTTCTGCAATGAGGTCCGTGATAGACAAGGAGGGTGCAACTCTGTCCTGGTATCGTTGAATAAATTTGCGTGAAACGATACCGTAATCCTCTACTTCTGAGGGTTCCAGGGAAAAGAACCACTCGAGGGCTGGTCCCTCTAAAGATCTCCTGAACAAGAAGGCCAACGACCTCTTATCATTCTGCCAGAAAGAGGATTCATACATAAACTCCTTCAGATGTGTGAAGGGGTTACCAGTACCGTTGTACTTTCGGTACACTGGCATCTCAGAGGGTGGCAGATGGAATACTGGCAGACTCGGTAGACTGATCTCTGGCACAGCTTTGACCCCCATCATTTTCTGGAGGTGATTAAATTGCTCATCCATACGCTCCATTTTGGCCAGCAGCGTTTGTGTGGTCAGATCTGCTTGGGGAGGAGGAGGAGGAGGAGGTACTTGGTAGGCCTGCTGCCTAGAGTACGTTGGGCAGGGTGGACAATAGAGGGGAGGTCCGGCAGAGCTTCCGCCATGCCCGATGGCATTTTGATAAGCAGGCGTTTGCGGTCTAGCCGGTTGCCTAGATGATGAAAGCTGCGGCCCAGCTGGCCGAGAAGTAATATGAAGGCCCTCCACGGCCTGATGGATATAAGGAGGAGGAAAAGAAGGTTGCTGAGGAACAGCAGGGGGAGCCACAGGGTTCGGCTCGACAGGCTGCATAGGTGCCTTCCCCTTCAAAATAGATTGGATCGCCTCGAACTGCTGAGGGTCCAGTCGGGAGGCAAGAACTCCCAGAGCATTGATGAGATCCATAGGATCAGAGGATGAGGGATCATTCTGATTCATGTCCCCCTCAAGATCAGGATTAGGGATCGCATATTCATGCGGAAGAGGATCAGGATATTGATCACGTGGAGGCAAAAGAGGTGTCCGAACATTCCCATCTAGACGATATGGAATGGGGATAGAACTACGGGAGGCATCAGCATCTCTCCCACTCTCATAGTTGTATTCAGAATCCCGAGGGGCATTAGCATCTCCCTCGTAATTAACCATGGCTTCTGGAGCCACACTCAAGTCCCTACCTGATCGTAGCAACATGATGTTAGATTCCCTTTTCAAAGATTTAATCAAACAAGTTGTACAGAGATTAATCAAACAAGTGGATGCTTAACGTGATTTTAGGATTCCTTGTTGAGTTATTTGAATTGGATTAAACCACAATTTCGCTCAGGGAAAGGATCCTAGTTTCAGTTCAATTTCCACCGTTATTCTCTAAGGCTTTCTCTCACAACACTTTCAGAATCTAACCAGGACTTCAATTGGTACAACCAGCCCGATGATCAAGGAGGAATACCTTGATTTTGGGGACTTATGGAGGTCTCAACGTCAACTTCTCTAGTCTGATCAAGGGACCAACCCAATCAGAGAGAGTTGCTGACGTCGAGTAATGTGTTCCTAAGAAGAGGAGGGTATTAGCCTCAATGCGTATGTCCTGCGGCCTGGATGGCCTCTAATGCTTAGTAAGTAATGGGTAGCTAGCACTCAAAACACAGAAATCTGGAAACTGAAAAAAAATTAAGAAACTGTCTGAATCGCGTCGATGGTAGTCGACGCTATTCAAAACAGAACTTAATTTTTTCGCAGAAGCAGATGCAGACAGCAGAGAAACTGTGAAGCCTGAAAGGCGTCTAGGGGTGTTGACGCGGTTTTGAAACGCGTCAGCGATCCTGGACGCTTTTCAGTTCGCAGAAACAGTTTTCCAGGAGGATTTTCTGGGTTGAATCCTCCTCAAACGAGATAAAAAAGTAGTAAACAATCGACTCATGCAAAATTTTTAGTTCCAGATTTTAAACAGGATGGTTTACTAACTAAACAACTAGAAAAACAATCAATCACACATCATTTTTATCACAAAAACAGCTTTTTGAATTAATCAAGGGGAGGGCAAGATCTTGCCACTGGGGTGTGCACGTGGTGCACGAGGGAAATTAATTAAACTAAACACTCACCAATTGGTGAGGACGTGTCCAGAGACACAAATGGTGCACCGTGGGTGCCCGATATGATGATAGCAAGAACAAAAAGAAACTAAAAGATGGCGAGACCAAGTCCCACCGTGATCGCCAAAAAAGCTGTAGGTGCTTAGAATGACCGTGTGATTATCATGAAATATCTATGTTGTTTAGTGTAAACTAACCTATTAAAAACAGCAACTAAAGTGCAGTGATCGCCAGAAACTTTTAACTTAAAAAAAGTTTCAAAAGAGATATGATCGCCTACCTTTTAAACGCGGAAGATTGAGTCCTTAGTTCCCCTTCCTCAGCCGGCTGAAGAAAGAGAGCCCTTTCTTTGCTTCTTTGTTCTTGCTGTGGAATTTGAGGTTGAGGATCGTCTAGAAGTTATGCTTGATTTCCCCCTTTTGAATCTCTTGTTGTTGTTGAGTGCAGCAGAGACAGAAACAGAAAACGAAGAATTATGATGAGAATTTAAGTAGAAGCAGTATCTGAACTAATCATGATGTTAAGCATATTTAAAACAGCAAACTCGCTTGTTTAATGGCTTTGAAACCCCTTAGATCAAGTAGGTTTTTGAAAGATTATACTGTGGTGTGTGTTTGTGTGAAGTGAATATGAAGAATGAAACTAATGAAATGAATGCAATAATGCGGTAATGAAAAACTTATGTCCAGTCGGTTGAAGCTTTGAAAGGATGAAGATCTTGAAAGGGACGCCGATTTCTGGAAATGGCAGCGCTCCGGCGTTACGACGTTGCTTCAATCTTCAACTCGCTATAACGCTATGGCTCAACTCAACTCAATTCTCTTCTCTTCTTTTTTTTTTTAACTCTTCAACATGCAGGGTATTTATAGGCATTTCTTGCGTTCGAGATTAACATAGCAAAATTCCGAGATTTATCCATCTTAACCGACTGATAATTACTGATTAATTCATCTTTATCTGTAATTATCTAAAACGCGTCCACCTTAGCTGACGCCTTTCAGATTAATTAAGATAAGGATAAATATCCGGGAAAACTTATCTTTATCTTTATTAGGTAAAACGCGTCCACTTATGTAGACGTCTTTTAGACTAATTAAGATAAGGATAAACATCCGGAGGAGAAGTTAAAATCACTTAGGAAACTTAAAACGCGTCGACCTTCACAGACGCCTTTTAGTTAATTAATCAATTAATTAAAATTCAAATTTAAACGTTAAAACAGGAATAAACTCTAAATGGCGTCCACGTGGGTCGACGTCTTTTAGAATTCTTCATATTTTAACTCAAATTTGAGCTAAAATCAATTCAATTGATTAACTTAAACACATCTGTTAAACCCGACACTTAAAAAGATTAATAAAAATTAATTAATGATTAATTATCAGACCATTATGAGGCATTATTGTATGATATGAAATTTACTCAAAATGATGTCAAAATTAGCGTGTCTACAACTGCTCCTTTAAGAGATTAATTCCATGTCTTATCGGTATGAGACCTCTCTTGGAATTTTCTATACCAAACCTTTTGACTATGGTATCTATGTACAAGGATTGGGTCATTCCAAGCATCCTCTTTGATTTATTTCTATAGATCTGTATTCCCAATACGTAGGATGCTTCTCCCAAATCTTTCATGGAGAAGTTTTTCGACAGCCAGATCTTTACTGATGACATCATAGCTACATCATTCCCACTGGTCTTCTTGTACATATAAGGCTCATCTTCATTCTTAATGAAGTCATAAGACTTGACAGCCTAGTCAAATCTTATGTTCCAACTTCAGGAAGCTTGCTTCAGTCTATAAATGGACCTCTGAAGCTTGCACTCTTTATCCGAAGATTCTTTGGATGTGAAACCTTTTGGTTGTATCATATACACCTCTTGCTCAAGGTTACTATTGAGGAAGGCAGTCTTCACATCCATCTGTCAGATCTCGTAAACATAGTGTGCAGCTATGGCGAGTAGAACTTTGATCGACTTTATCATGACAACTGGTGAGAAAGTCTCGTCATAGTCAATTCCTTGCCTTTGACGATATCCTTTTGCCACCACCCTTGCCTTATAAGTATCGATCCGTCCATCAGCACTGATCTTTCTCTTAAAGATCCACTTACATCTGATGGGTACAATACCCTCGAACAAGTCCTCCAAGTTCCAAACTTGGTTGGTGTACATGGACTGGATTTCTGAGTTCATGGCTTCTCGCCATTTCCCGGCTTCTGGGCCTTCTATGGCTTCCTGGTAGGATTTAGAATCATCATCCTCATTATATTCAACCTTAGACTTACCTTCAGTGATGTGTCCCACATATCGTTCGGGTAGTCTAGGTAATCTACCAGATCTACGAGGCTCATCTGTGTGTACCTGAACAGATTCAGGAACTGATATCTTATCTGATGATAATGTAGCTATTTGGGGATCTAGAACGTCTTCTACTACTATTTTACTCCCACTGTCCTCCTGGAGAAGGTATTCCTCTTCCAGGAATAAAGCTTTCCTGACGACAAACACCTTTTGTTCACCAAGATGGTAAAAATAGTATCCAAAGATTTTCTTTGGATATCCAACAAACCTACATTTATCAGTTCGTGATTCCAGCTTGTCTGGATCATGCCTCTTTACATGAGCAGGACAACCCCAGACTTTAACATGTTTAAATTCTAGTTTCCTGCCTTTCCATATCTTATATGGAGTAGAGGCCACAGACTTATTGGATACTCTGTTCAATAGGTATGTTGCTGAGTCTAGAGCATACTCCTAGAGGGACACTGGTAATCCCGAAAAGCTCATCATGGATCGCACCATATTCAACAAGGTGCGATTCCTTCTTTCTGATACACCATTCATCTGTGGTGTATATAGAGGGGTTAGCTGAGAAAGGATACAATTATCCTTTAAAAATTGTGTGAAATTAGTACTCAAGTATTCTCCTCCTCGATTTGATCGAAGAGCTTTAATACTCTTTCCTAACTGCTTCTCTACTTCATTCTTGAACTCCTTGAACTTCTCAAATGCTTCTGACTTGTACTTCATTAAGTACACATAGCCGAATCTTGAGAAGTCATTGGTGAATGTGATGAAGTATGAGAAGTCACCTTTGGCTTGGGTGGACATAGGACCACATACATCCGAATATATTAGTTCCAGAATGTCCTTGACACATTCTTTATGTCCAATAAATGGAGATTTTGCCATCTTTCCCATAAGGCAGGACTCACATGTCGTAAATGATTCACAATCGAATGCATTCAAATATCCATACTTGTGCAACCTTTGCAGCCTGCTTTCACCATTGTGTCCAAGTCTACAATGTCACATGTTGGCTTGGTTCACACAATTCTTACTTTTCTTAAGAGCCTTATCAATTTGAAGATTGTAATAAGAAACATCTAAGAGGTATAAACTGTTGACTAAAGATACCGAAGCTATTAATTTATTATCATAATAAATCGAACAACTTCTATTCGCAATAGTCAACCTATATCCTATCTTGTCCAAACAAGTTATTGATATGATGTTCTTTATTATGCTAGGAATATAATAACAATCTTCTAATAGTAAGGCGTTTCCTGATGGAAGCCTGAGGTTTGCTGTCCCAACAGTAATCGCCGCAACTTTTGCGCCGTTTCCTAGCCTCAATTTCACCTCGCCTTGTCTCAGCTTCCGCTTACTTGTCAGCATCTGCGCATCATATTAGATATGAGAAGCACATCCGGTATCCAATACCCAAGATGTGGAATCTCTAATTGACAAGTTGATATCTATCATATAGATATCTGAAGCTTCACACAGCTTCACCTTTCCATGAGCTTTATCTTTGGGGAACCCCTTGCAGTTCCTCTTCCAGTGATCACACTGCTTATAGTAGAAGCAGTCACCCTTTACTACTCTTTTGCCTTTGTCCTTCAATCTTTTATCGTTAGCTATCATCTCTACTTTAGGGGCATCTAATGCCGATTCAGCAGGAGGATCAGTATTAAGGGCGTAGGCAATCTGCTCATATCTGAAGACATTCTTCAAGTGTCTGAGCCAATTCGAGTAGTTCAGGCTAGTCAAACATTTGGCATCAAGTATGCCACCGAGCGGGTTATTTGACGACATAATTCCCTACAGGAGATATATATAAAATCTTTTAGCATATGTTCAATTATTAAAAATAAAACAAGACATGGTGTTTTGTTCATATTTTAACTCCCACTAATTTTCGACGGACTGTATAACCCTCAGTTATACAGAACGGGAGACGCCGACAGTCTCCTAGTGGGGATCAGAATCTCAATGACTTGCACTATAACCTTGTGGATAGCACAACAAACCGTAATACAATCAAAGAGCACCCATCTCATGGGACTTGCAACTCCTTGCAATATCTGAACATAGCTTCAGTTCCTAAAGATTTAATGGTCTTGTAGATTGCACAACAAACCACTAATTATGGTCTAAGCTAACCATCGTTACGCGACGAGCATAGATTTGCATACAGCCCTTGTGGATAACATAACAAAACTACATGGTTCCTCTATCCCGATCATATAGGCATCTAATGCCATAGCCACAGTTTCTCCTCCAATTAAACAAGCCTTGTGGATAGCACAACAAACCTGCCTAAAGTGATTTGAATCTTATGACTATAACGATAGTGGACCATGCAATAAGTTCTTAACTACTCGCGTTACGGCTTAGAGTTTAGATGAGGGTATTTAAATAACTTTTATCTTGGTCGTTCCTAGGTGATAGTATATAAATATATCGTATATATTTACTAAATACTATACCTGCTTTGATTCACAATTAAACATTAAAAACAATGCATCACATACATTTCTAGTGTGGTCATGGATAGCACAATGGGTTTGACTGGAGCCAACAATCAAACGTATACACAATCTAACATAACAATTATATTAGATAACCTGTAAACACATAGGCAAGAGATCTTCATTCTTGGTTGCATCTGTCGATTATCCTCGCTCCTTCCTTGGTTGCCTCGATCAGATTACAATAATTCTTTAATTACATGTAAATAGAAGAGAGCCTTATGGCGAGTACAAGAGAGAGGGAGGTAGAAGTACATCGGAGAATGAGAGAGGGAGAGATACGCAGATCTCTATTTATTAACAATTTAATAAATATCTATCATTCATCCACAATCCACACAAACACACCATTCATCACATGAATAATTAAATAAGTACATATCCATGACCACGGTGTGTTTTAAACAATCCACATATGATTCAGCGCATCACATGGTTAAAACAAATGAGTTTTCAAAATTAAATAATTTTGGCTTTCAAAAACTGGGTTCCAATCAAAATTGGTATTTGAATTTCGAAAACACTTTTAATCAAGATAAGCATACAATTAAATCAAATTTAAAAACATAAAATCACATATCACATGTGGACATACTCCAAATTAATAATTTCCATATTATTCCATGCCATTAGAACAATTCTAATAATTAAACAATATAACAATTAGATTGAACTAAATTAATAATCTGACAATTAGACTATTAATAATCTATAACTAATCTAACTCTTAGACTAGTCTAATTAAAGTTAATTAATAATTTAACGCTTAAATTAATAATCAACTATAATTAATTATTAACTACTAACCTAACACTTAGATTAGTCAATTAATGTTAATTATTAATTTAACTCTTAAACCAATAATTGACACTAACTAATTAATAACTAATTAATCTAACTCTTAGATTAGATAATTAAAGTTATCATTAATTTAACTATTAAATTAATGACTAACAATAATCAATCAAGGACTACTAATTTAACATTTAAATTAGTCATCTAAGTTAATTATTAATTTAACAATTAAATTAATAACTAACTTAAAATTAATTAACAATTAGTAGAATTAATAATCTAACAATTAGATTAATAATCACTAACCAGTAATTTAAACTCTTAAATTAGTCATATAAAAGTTAATAATTAATTTAACAATTAAATTAATATTAACCCTAATTAATTAACAACTAATTGCTAATTAATTAACCCTTAAATTACTTAATGATTCAAAATCATTAATAAAAGCCCAATTAAATAAAATTGAACAATAAAATTAAATTTCAAAACAATTTTTGAATTTTAAAATTAATTCAAATTTTATTTGTAAATTAAATGGGCTTAAGGGGTTTGAAATAGGGTTAAAGGGGTATAGGGGTTTAATAGGGACTTAAAAGAATGGGGCCCAGCCCAACAAGATCCTGGTTCGGGCCAGGGTGAGTCACATGGCTCAGCCATGGTGCGGCTCCTGGTGAGCCCAGGGCTCGGGCCAGGGGGGCCAGCTTGCAGGGCTGGCTAGGGCCCAGTCCAAATGGGCCGGCCGGGTCCAACCGGGCTCGGGCGGAGCGGCCCGCCTTTCCTTGGACCGGCTCTCCTCCCCCACCCGACGCCCAGCATCTGCAGAAACCCTAAACGCCCAAAGTTCTAGGTGCTGCCCGACAGCGGCGACTCCTGGCGGTGGCCCCCCCTGGCGGTGCCCAGCTCCGCCGACGACGCCTCCGGCGCCTGTGGGCTCGCCGGCGGCGGTCGAATCTTATCCACAACAGGCCGAGCCTCCAAATCCACCTATATTTTCGTTTTCTAAAAACAAATAAAGGAAGATCAAGAGAGGTTTTGATCCCTTTTCCGGCCATCTATGTGGGTTCTCCGGCACCGACAAGGAGTCTGGTGATGACAGAGGATCAAACCAAGAGAATCCGGGGTCCCGACCTCCATCCCAACGCTTGGGAAGGCCGATTGAAGCTGTTGTAAACCCGCCGTTCTTCGTCTCACGAAGAATACGAAAAACCCCAATATTATTTCGAAAATGGTAGAGATAAAAATTAATCAAATTATTCTTATTATTAGTGTTCATCACATGAACACGGATCTTGCAAAAGTATCGAACTATCGCATGGAATAATACATAGAAAAATTAATTTTCGGAAACCAAAATAGGACGAGAAATAGTGGAACCTAGCTCTGATACCACTGTTGGGTTCTCGGGTTTCTCCGGATCTCCTGCGCAGCGGAAATAAAATTAAAAATGGAGATCCGTTCCCGTTTCGTAAAATCTAAAATTACGATAATCAGATTATCGAATCTTATCGTGTGTGGATTCGAATCCACAACCATTCGGTTCCGTCGGTGCGACACCGCAAGCCGCGCAAGCGCCCAGCCTCTAGTAGAGTCCACGTGATCCTCCTCATGACGGATATCCTCACATTCCTCGTTTTTCGCAACCACGAAACCTCCGCCGGTCACCGCAACGATCGCCGCAACGTGCGGACGATTTCCCGTCAAACGGGAGTCGGAGAAGCGGTGGAGCAGATCCGGGGATCCGGATCTAACTTGGGATGCTAGAGAGAGAGAGAAACAGAGGAGGGGGCGGCTAGGGTTAGTAGCAGCTTGGCCTGCTCAACCCGTTCGCTATATTTTATACTAACCGTGGAATTTTTCATAAAAACCCCCGATTTATATAAAACCCACTTATTTATCCATCGCCTTGAGAATCATTTGCGTATGACCCTCTAAGCCAAATTACCAGTCCGGTTAATAGCCCAATAACCCAAGTAACTCCTCACTGGCTTCATTAATCAATTAATAACTCTTTATTAATTAATTAATCAATTGAATTGATGTCTCACATCGAATTCGACCGGGCCTCCGATCACGTTGGGTGCCAAGCAACACCGCATGAACTCGAAAGGTATCGGGGTTAAGTAACCCACTCTTGGAACTTTCTGCCGACAGTTACCACGTGGATATAATCCTTCATTCGTACAATACTCTCGAGTCAACTCAGGATATGGCGTGCTGTCAAACCCTAATCGATCGACTCACTTGGATTGGACGCCGCTGATGAATATCGGAAAAACCCTTTTCCGATATTATCGTCTGCCCTTTCCAGGGACTTCCGCGCATCCTTCCTAGAGCATTCTCTCTTTAAGTACCGAGAGCGAATAATTCCTTATTGACACACAATTCCCTTCGATGGTATTCCGCTGTACCTGATCCTTGGCTGTTTAGAATCCCGTGGTTAGAGATTCATAAACCAAGGTCAAAGCACAGAAGTCCACTGACAAGGTGTCCTGGGTGTCTTAGGTCTGAGGACCATCCACGCAACTGCGACAATAGAATCAAGCTGGTTGACAGTGAGGTACAATACCATCCAGCGATTCAGTCGGATCAGTTCAGTGAACTCATTCTCCAATGAGCACCTACAGATTCGCCTTAGTGTCTCCACACAAGTGACTTATGAGATCAGTCACCCTCATCATATGAGCAGGAGTAATCTGTACTAGTCTAACCGGATATCCGATGTCCTTCTTGAATATCCTCCGACTAGGAACGATTAAGAATATGTGTGTTTAAGTGATCAGTCTCATTAGTATGATCTCATCATAATCTGATCACTATCGTACATATTCACGGACTTTATTATGAGACGATAATTAATACGATTTACACACAATGAATATTACGCCATTTTAGTAATAAATATGAACGAGATTTACATAGTCAGATTGGCTTGTAGGCCACTTAAGACTAACATTTCTCGGGTTATTTAGGCACTTTAATAGACTTACGAGGTTCCTGTGTGTGTACTTGAACAGGTTCAGAAATTGACGGTTCATCTGATGGACCTGTGACAGTTGGTGGGTCTAAAACTTCTTTCAGAGTTATTTTACTCCCATTGTCCTTTTGGAAAATACAATCTCTTCCAAGAAGACAGCTCTCTGGGCGACAAACACCTTTTTTCCGCCATGATGATAAATGTAGTAACCGTAGGTTTCCTACAGATACCCCACAAATCTACACTTGTCAGTTTTGGACTCTAACTTATCTGAATCATGTCTTTTAATATGAGCAAGACATCCCCAAACTTTAACATGCTTAAGGTCTGGTTTCCCTCCTTTCCATATCTCATATGGAGTGGATTCAACAGATTTACTAGGTATTCTATTCAGGATATACATAACAGAGCTAAGTGCATATCCCCATAGGAACACTGGTAATTTAGACATGGTCATCATTGA
Source organism: Zantedeschia hybrid cultivar (assembly GCA_030544215.1). Classification (NCBI taxonomy): domain Eukaryota; kingdom Viridiplantae; phylum Streptophyta; class Magnoliopsida; order Alismatales; family Araceae; genus Zantedeschia; species Zantedeschia hybrid cultivar. The sequence continues at coordinate 54,343,755 of JARZZO010000009.1, forward strand.
ACACACCATTTTCATTAATGTACAATCCTCATTTCTGATACACCATTCATCTGAGGTGTATAAGGAGGTCTAAGCTGAGAGAGGATACCATTATCCTTTTGGTACCGTGTGAACTATGTACTTAAGTATTCATCACCTTGATTCGATCAGATGGTTTTTATACTCTTTCCAGTTGGTTTCTCCACTTCACTCTTAAATTCTCTAAATTTCTCAAAGGCTTCCGATTTATACTTCATTAAGTACATAAAGCCATATCTTGAGAAATTATCAGTGAATGTAATGAAATAGGATAAGCCACTAATGGCCTGGGTAAACATAGGGCCACATACGTCAGAATGTATTAGTTCTAATATGTTTTTGGCTCATTCTTTGCTTCCAGTAAATGGGGATTCAGCCATTTTACCCATCAAACATGACTCACAAGTTGCATATGATTCAAAATCAAATGGATCTAAATATCCATCTTTATGCAATGTTTAGAGTCTGTTTTTTCCAATGTGGCCAAACCAACAATGCCATTAAGTAAGCTCTATTCACTTCACACTTGCTTTTCTTAAGAGCTCTATCGACACGAAGGCTATTATGAGATACATCCATCAAGTACAATCCATTGACTAAAGAAGCAGAAGCAACTACTTTATTTCCAAAATAAATTGAACAACATTTTTCCCAAGGATAAATTGTATCCAATATTATTTAAACAATAAATAGATATGATGGTCCTTATTATGTTTAGTACATAATAGAAATCATCTAATGATAAACAATCTCCAGATGGTAGCTTGAGATTCACTGTCTCTACAGCAATTGCGTCGTTACCTAGCCTCAGCTCCACCTCGCCAATCCTCTGCTTATGCCTTCTTATAAGCACTTGCACATTATTGCAGATATGGGAAACACATGTAGTATCTAATACCCATGATGTATCATCTCTAACTGATAAAATTATATCTATCATATCGATACCTAAAGCGTCATGCTGCTTCACCTTTCCTTAAACCTTGTCTTTGAGGTATTCTTTGCAATTCCTCTTCCAGTGGTTCTTTTGATGACAGTAGAAGCAATCACCCTTTTCCACTCCCTTATCTTTGTCATTCTTGGCAACCTTTAGCTTTTCTTGTTTCTTGCCCTTGCCTTTCTTAACGGCTTGAACTGCCTTCTTCTTTTTGTTGGTCTTACCAACCATGAGGACTTGGGAATTATCCTCTACAAGGTTCCCCTCTACATTTTTCAGTATGTTCAATAATTTAGCCAAAGATGGTTGGATCTTGTTTATGTTAAAATAAACTATGAATTGTGCATATGATTGTAGATGAGAAGCAATAACAAGATGAGTATGCATCTCCTTGGGAAGTGTAACCTCAAGAGCATCCAACCTTTCTATCCACTCAATCATCTTCAGCACATGGGTCTGTATTGAAGATCACTCTACCATTTGAACCTTGAATAAATTCTTTGATATCTCATATCTCTCGATTCTACTCTGCTCACCAAGTAGTTCCTTCAGATGGAGCATGATGGATCTTATATCCATCTCTTCATGCTGCCTCTGTAACTCATTGCTCATAGAGGCAAGCATGTAGCATTGAGCCATGGTGGAGTCTTCCTTCCATTTCTTATATGTCAAGATATCCTCTTCTGGGGTAATGCAGATTTAGTAGAAGGATTATCTTCCAGAACATAGACAATCTGCTCAGACCTGAAGATAATTTTCAGGTTCCTAAGCTAGTCGGACTAATTTGTCAGTTTTAAGTGGTCTACAAGCCAATCTGACTATGTAAATCTTGTTCATTTATTAATATAATGACATAATATTCATTATGTGTAATCGCATTAATTATCGTTTCATAATGAAGTCCGTGAATATGTGCTATAGTGATCAGATTATGATGAGATTATACTAATGAGACTGATCACTTAAACATACATATTCTTAATCGTTCCTAGTCGGAGGATATCGGAGAAGGATATCGGATATCCGGTTAGACTAGTACAGATTACTCCTGCTCATATGATGAGGGTGACGGATCTCATAAGTCACTTGTGTGGAGACACTAAGGTGAATCTGTAGGTGCTCATTAGAGAATGAGTTCACTGAACTAATTCGACTGAATCGTTGGATGGTATTGTACCTCACTGTCAACCAGCTTGATTCTATTGTCGCAGTTGCGTGGATGGTCCTCGGACCTGAGACACCAAGGACACCTTGTCGGTGGACTTCTGTGCTTTGACCTTGGTTCACGAATCTCTAGCCACGAGATTCTAATACGCCAAGGATTGGGTACAGCGGAATACCATCGAAGGGAATTGTGTGTCAATAAGGAATCATTCGTTCTCGGTACTTAAAGAGAGAATGTTATAGGAAGGATGCGCGGAAGTCCCTGGCCAGGGCGGACGATAATATCGGGAAAGGAGTTTTCCGATATTCATCAGCGGCATCCAATCCAAGTGAGTCGACCGGTTAGGGTTTGACAGCTCGCCATACCCTTAGTTGACTCGAGAGCATTGTACGAATGAAGGATTATATCCACGCGGTAACTGTCGGCGGAAAGGTTCCAAGAGTGGGTTACTTAACTCCAATACCTTCCGGGTTCACGCGGTGTTGCTTGGCACCCAACGTGATCGGAGGTCCGGTCGAATTCGATGTGCGACATCAATTTGATTGATTAATTAATTAATAAAGGGTTATTAATTGATTAATAAAGCCAGTGAGGAGTCACTGGGCTTGTTGGGCCATTAACTGGACTGGTACTTGGGCCTAGAGGGTCACACGCAAATGATTCTCAAGGCGATGGATAAATAAGTGGGTTTTATATAAACCGGGGGGTTTTTATGAAAAATCGCGCGGTTAGTATAAAACATAGCGAACGGGCTGAACAGGCCAAGCTGCTGCTAACCCTAGCCGCCCCTCCTCTGTTTCTCTCTCTCTTTGGCGTCCAGACAGATCCAGATCTGTTCCACCGCTTCTCCGTATCCTGTTCGACGGGAAATCGTCCGCGCGTTGCGGCGATTGTTGCGGTGACCGGCGGAGGTTTCGTGGGCTGCGAAGAACGAGGAACGTGAGGATATCCATCGCGAGGAGGATCGCGTGGACGTCGCTAAAGGATGGGCACTTGCGTGGCTTGCGGTGTCGCACCGACGGAACCGAACGATTGCGGATTCGAATCCGCACACGGTGAGAACTTCGATTATCCGATAATCGATTTTTGTTTTTCGAAACGAGAACGGATCGCTGTTTTAATATTTTATTTTCCGCTGCGTGAGCGATCCGGAGAAACCCGAGAAACCCAACAGTGGTATCAGAGCCAGGTTCCACTGTTTCTTGTCCCGTTTCGGTCTCCGAATTTAATATTTTCTTGTATTATTCCATGTGCGAATTCGATCTGTTTGCTGAATCCGTGTTCATGAGATGAACACGGATATTTAAGAATAATCTGATTTTTTTTTCTGCAAAATCGAATTTTTGGGGATTTTTTGGGTGTTCCTCATGAGATGATGTTTTGGGGGTTTTCGGCTGGTTCGTACTTGCTTCCCAAGTGTTGGGAGGGCGAGCAAGGACTCCAAATCCTAAGTGGATAGTCACCACTATCAATTGGGAACCCTTGCCGGCACCGGAGTGGCCTTGGAGGGCTCCGTAATCAAGCCCTAAATCGGTTTTTAACCTGTGAAAAACCAGGTTTTTGGGTGATGAAAGGTCTTAACCGAACCCCTTTTTTTAAGGCTTCTCCGGAAGCCTTGTCGGCGCCGAGCACGTTGCCGGCGCCAAGGGCGTCGCCGGCTGGGCCGGGCCCGGCCCAGCCGGCGGCGGCGCCGGTACCCCCCCATTTTCCCACCTGCAACTCATGTGGCTAGGGTTAGCAGCATCAGGTGATTGGGGAAGGGAGGAGGCCAGCCCAACCCCTGAACCGGTTCAACCGGGCTCAGGCTGGGTGGGTCCTAGCGGGCCAGGACCGAGCCCTGGCTGGCGCCTGGTCCAGACCCAGGCGAGCCAGGGCTCCTGACCCAGGCCGAGCCAGGGGTCGAACCTGGGTCCGAACCAGTTACCCAATTGGTGGGTCCAGGTTAACAATTAACCCCCTATGACCCTGTTATTAATTAAATTAGATTTGAATTTAAAATTTGAAATTGTTTTAAATTTTAAATTAGAATTCTAATTTATTTAATTATTTAATTAATGATTTTGAATCATTATGTTAATTAAGGTTTTTTTATTAACTAGCAATTAGTTGTTATTTAGTTGGGATTAATATTAATTTAAATGTTAAATTGATTATTAACCTCAATTTAACTAATTTAAATGTTAAATTAGTTATTAATAGTTATTAATAGTTATTAGCCTAATTGTTAGATTATTAACTATTATTTCATCTAATTGTTAATTAATATTTGAGTTAATTATTAATTTAATAATTAATTTAGATGACTAATTTAAGTGTTAAATTAGTAGTCCTTGATTAATTATTTTTTTCATTAATGTAATAGTTAAATTAATGATAACTTTAATTGTCTAATCTAAAAGTTAGATTTAATTAATTATTAATTAGTCAGTGTTAATTATTGGTTTAAGAGTTAAATTGATAATTAACATTAAATGACTAATCTAAATGTTAGGTTAGTAGTTAATAATTAATTTGGTTTATTATTAATTTAAATGTTAAGTTATTAATTAACTTTGTTGGATTAATCTAATAGTTAGATTAGTCTTTAATAGTCTAATTGTTAGATTATTAATGGGGTTTAATCTAAGTGTTAGATTGTTAGAATTGTTCTAATTTGCATGGAATAATCTAGAATTATTAATTTGGAGTGTGTGTGCATGTGATGTATGTTTATTGCTTTTAAATTTGATTTAATTGCATGTTAAGTTAATTAAAAGTGTTTTCGAAATTCAAATACTAATTTTGATTGGATCCCAGCTTTTTAAAAGCCAAAATTATTTATTTTGAAAACTCTTTTATTTTAGCCATGTGATGCGCTGAATCATGTATGGATGTTTTAAAACACACCGTGGTCATGGATATGCACTTATTTAATCGTTCATGTGATGAATGATGTGTTTGTGTGGATCGTAGATGAATGATGGATGTTTAATAATTGTTAATAAATAGAGATCTGGGTATCTCTCCCTCTCTCATTCTCTGATGTATTTCTACCTCCCTCACTCTTGTACTCGCCATAAGGCCTTCTTCAATTTACTTGTAATTTTAGAATTAATGTAATCTGATTGAGGCAACCGAGGAAGGAGCGAGGACGATCCACAACTGCAACCAGGAAGGCGAAAAGATGGAGATCTCTTGCCTATGTGTTTGCAGGATATCTAATATAATTGTTGTGTTAGATTGTGTGTGCGTTTGACTGTTGGCTCTAGTCAAACCCACTGTGCTATCCATGACCACACTAATGACATGTATGAGATGCATTGTTTTCTTTTGATTATGAATCAAAGCAGGTATAGTATTTACTAAATATATACGATATATTTTTATACTATCACCTAGGAGAGACCAAGATAAAAGTTATCTAAATATCCTCAGATAAACTCTAAGCCGTAACGCGAGTAGTTAAGAACTTACCGCGTGGTGCACCATCGTTATAGTCATAGGATTCGAATCACTTTAGGCAGGTTTGTTGTGCTATCCACAAGGCCTACTTAATTGGGAGGAGAAACTGTGGCTATGGCATTAGATGCCTATATGATTGGAGTAGAGGAACCAAGTCGCTTTGTTGTGCTATCCACAAGGGCTGCATGCAAATCTATGATCGTTGCGTAACGATGGTTAGTTTAGACCAGAATTAATGGTTTGTTGTGCTATCCACAAGGCCATTAAATCTCTGGGGACCAAAGCCATGATCAGATATTGTAAGGAATTGCAAGTCCCATGAGTTGGGTGCTCTCTTATTGTATTACAGTTTGTTGTGCTATCCACAAGGCTGTAGTGCAAGTAATTGAGATTCTGATCCCCACTAGGAGACTGTCGGCGTCTCCTGTTCTGTATAATTGGGGGTTATACAGTCCGTCGAAAATTAGTGGGAGTTAAACTTGAACAAAAGACCATGTCTTGTTTTAAATTTTAATAATTGAACATATGCTAAATAGAGTTTACTTATCTCCTGTAGGGAATAATGTGATCGAATAACCCACTCTATGGCATACTTGGTGCCCTTTTGACTTACCTGATCTACTCGGATTGGTTCAGAAACCTGAAGAATGTCTTCAAATCTGAGCACAATAACTTTGTCCTTGGAGCTGATCTTCCTGCTGAATCGGCATTAGATGCCCCTGAAGCAGAGATGATAGCTAACGATAAAAGATCGAAGGACAAAAGGAAAAGAGTAGTGAAGGGTGACTGCTTCTACTATAAGCAGCATGGTCACTGGAAGAGGAACTGCAAGGAGTTCCTCAACGATAAAGCTCATGGAAAGGTGAAACTGTCTGAAGCTTCAGATATCTATATGATAGATATTAACTTGTCAGTTAGAGATTCCACATCTTGGGTATTAGATACCGGATGTGCTTCTCATATCTGCGATGATGTGCAGATGCTGACAAGTCAGCGTAAACTGAGACAAGGCGAGGTGGAATTGAGGCTAGGAAACGGCGCAAAAGTTGCGGCGATTGCTGTTGGGACAGCAAACCTTAGGCTTCCATCGGGAGACGCCTTACTATTAGAAGATTGTTATTATGTTCCTAGCATAATAAATAACATCATATCAATATCTTGTTTGGACAAGATAGGATATAGGTTGACTATTGAGAATAGAAGTTGTTCGATTTATTATGGTAATAAATCAATAGCTTCAGCATCTTTAGTCAACGGTCTATATCTATTAGATGTTTCTTATTACAATCTTCAAATTGATAATGCACTTAAGAAGAACAAGAATTGTGTGAACCAAGCCTATATGTGGCATTGTAGACTTGGGCACATTGGCGAAAGCAGGTTGCAAAAGTTGCACAAGTATGGTTACTTAACAGCATTCGATTATGAATCGTTTGCAACATGTGAATCCTGCCTTATGAGAAAGATGGCAAAATCTCCATTTACTGGACATGAAGAACGTGCCAAGGACATTCTGGAACTAATACATTCGGATGTATGTGGTCCCATGTCCACCCAAGCCAAAGGTAGCTACTCATACTTCATCACGTTCACCGATGACTTCTCAAGATTCGGCTATGTGTACTTAATGAAGTACAAGTCGGAAGCATTTGAGAAGTTCAAGGAGTTCAATAATGAGGTAGAGAAGCAGTTGGGAAAGAGTATTAAAGCTCTTCGATCAGATCGAGGAGGAGAATACTTGAGTACTAATTTCACACAATTCTTAAAGGTTAATGGTATCCTTTCTCAGCTAACCCCTCCATATACATCACAGATGAATGGTGTATCAGAAAGGATGAATCGCACCTTGTTGGACATGGTGCGATCCATGATGAGCTTTTCGGGATTACCCGTGTCCCTCTGGGGATATACTCTAGAGTCAGCAGCATACCTACTGAACAGAGTACCCAGCAAGTTTGTGGCATCTACTCCATATGAGATATGGAAAGGCAGGAAACCAGAATTTAAACATGTTAAAGTCTGGAGTTGTCTTGCTCATGTAAAGAGGCATGATCCAGACAAGCTGGAATCACGAACTGATAAATGCAGTTTTGTGGGATATCCAAAGAAAACATTTGGATACTATTTTTACCATCCTGGTGAACAAAAGGTGTTTGTCGCCAGGAAAGCTGTCTTGCTGGAAGAGGAATACCTTCTCCAGGAGAACAGTGGGAGTAAAATAGTACTGGAAGAGTTTCCAGATCTCCCAACAGCTGCATTATCATCAGATGAGATATCAGTTCCTGAATATGTTCAGGTACACACAAATGAGCCTCGTAGATCTGGTAGATTACCTAGACTACCCGAACGATATGTGAGACATATCGCTAAAGGTGAGCCTAAGATAGAATATAATGAGGATGATGATCCTAAAACCTACCAGGACGTCATAGAAGGCCCAGAAGCCGGGAAATGGCGAGAAGCCATGAACTCAGAAATCCAGTCCATGTACACCAACCAAGTTTGGAACTTGGAGGACTTACTCGAGGGTATTGTACCCATCGGTTGCAAGTGGATCTTTAAGAGAAAGATCGGTGTTGATGGACGGATCGGTGTGCAAGCTTCAGAAGTCCATTTATGGACTGAAGCAAGCTTCGCGGAGCAGGAACATAAGATTTGACGAGGCTGTTAAGTCTTATGACTTCATTAAGAATGAAGATGAGGCTTGTGTGTACAAGAAGACCAGTGGGAGTGTAGTCACTTTTCTAGTTCTTTACATGGATGACATACTACTCATTGGGAATGATGTAGCTATGATGTCATCAGTAAAGATCTGGCTGTCGAAAAACTTCTCCTTGAAGGATTTGGGAGAAGCATCCTACGTATTAGGAATACAGATCTATAGAGATAGATCAAAGAGGATGCTTGGAATGACCCAATCCTTATACATAGATACCATAGTCAAAAGGTTTGGCATGAAAAATTTCAAGAGAGGTCTCATACCGATGAGACATGGAATTAGTCTCTCAAAGGAGCAGTCTCCTAAGACTCCTGATGAGAGGGCATTCATAGATAGAATACCCTATGCCTCTGCCATAGGATCTATCATGTATGCCATACTATGTACACGGCCTGATGTTGTATTTGCTATAAGTGTTACGAGCAGATTTCAGGCTGATCCAGGCAAAGAGCACTGGAAGGTAGTGAAATGTATCCTTAAGTACTTGAGAAGAACTAAGGATATGTTTCTTGTCTATGGAGGAGATGACTTGAAACTGCGAGCCTACACTGACTCAAGTTTCCAGTCAGATCTAGATGATAGCAAGTTTACATTTGGATTCGTGTTTACTTTGAACGGAGGCGCAGCGTGCTGGAAGAGTTCCAAGCATGTAACCACTGTAGATTCGACGACTGAAGCTGAGTACATCGCTGCAGCTGAAGCCGCCAAAGAAGCAGTGTGGTTGAAGAAATTCATCACTGACCTCGGCGTAGTTCCCAGTATCTCTGAACCTGTTCCGCTGTTGTGCGACAACAATGGAGCGATTGCGCAAGCGAAAGAGCCGCGGTCTCATCAAAAATCGAAGTATATTCTGAGGCGCTTTCATCTTATTAGAGAGATCATATCAAGAGGAGATGTAGTAATGGAAAGAGTACCATCCGTCGACAATGTAGCAGATCCACTAACAAAGCCGTTGGCTCAAATTGTGTTTGAGCGTCACCTAGAGTCTATGGGCTTATTGTATAAGGGTGATTGGCTTTAGTCCAAGTGGGAGATTGTTAGTTTTAGGTAGTCTACAAGCCAATCTGACTATGTAAATCTCGTTCATTTATTAATATAATGACATAATATTTATTATATGTAAATCGCATTAATTATCGTTTCATAATGAAGTCCGTGAATATGTGCTATAGTGATCAGATTATGATGAGATCATACTAATGAGACTGATCACTTAAACACACATATTCTTAATCGTTCCTAGTCGGAGGATATCCGAGAAGGACATCGGATATCCGGTTAGACTAGTACAGATTACTCCTGCTCATATGATGAGGGTGACGGATCTCATAAGTCACTTGTGTGGAGACACTAAGGCAAATATGTAGGTGCCCATTGGAGAATGAGTTCACTGAACTGATCCAACTAAATTGCTGGATGGTATTGTACCTCACTGTCAACCAGCTTGATTCTATTGTCGCAGTTGCGTGAATGGTCCTCGGACCTGAGACACCAAGGACACCTTGTCGGTGGACCTCTGTTCTTTGACCTTGGTTTACGAATCTCTAGCCACGGGATTCTAATACGCCAAAGATTGGGTATAGCAGAATACCGTCGAAGGGAATTGTGTGTCAATAAGGAATCATTCGCTCTCGGTACTTAGAGAGAGAATGCTCTAGGAAGGATGCGCGGAAGTCCCTGGCCAGGGTGGACGATAATATCGGGAAAGGAGTTTTCCGATATTCATCAGCGGCATCCAATCCAAGTGAGTCGACCAGTTAGGGTTTGACAGCTCGCCATACCCTTAGTTGACTCGAGAGCATTGTACGAATGAAGGATTATATCCACGCGGTAACTGTCAGCGGAAAGGTTCCAAGAGTGGGTTACTTAACCCCAATACCTTCCGGGTTCACGTAGTGTTGCTTGGCACCCAACGTAATCGGAGGCCCGGTCAAATTCGATGTACGACATCAATTCGATTGATTAATTAATTAATAAAGGGTTATTAATTGATTAATAAAGCCAGTGAGGAGTCACTGGGCTTGTTGGGCCATTAACTGGACTGGTACTTGGGCCTAGAGGGTCACACGCAAATGATTCTCAAGGCGATGGATAAATAAGTGGATTTTATATAAACCGGGGGTTTTTTATGAAAAACCGCGCGGTTAGTATAAAACATAGCGAACGAGCTGAGCAGGCCAAGCTGCTGCGAATCCTAGCCACCCCTCCTCTATTTCTCTCTCTCTCTTGCGTCCAAACAGATCCAGATCTGCTCCATCGCTTCTCCGTATCTCGTTCGACGGGAAATCGTCCGCGTGTTACGGCAATCGTTGCGGCGACCGGCAGAGGTTTCGTGGGCTGCGAAGAACAAGGAACGTGAGGATATCCATCGCGAGGAGGATCGCGTGGACTTCGCCAGAGGCCGGGCACTTGCGCGGCTTGCGGTGTCGCATCGACGGAACCGAATGATTGCGGATTCAAATCCGCATACGGTGAGAACTTCGATTATCCGATAATCGATTTTTATTTTTCGAAATGGGAATGGATCGCTGTTTTAATATTTTATTTTCCGCTGCGTGAGCGATCCGGAGAAACTCGAGAAACCCAACATAATTTGGGTCTGTCATTCGATTGGCATCCAATATTCCACGCAACAGGTTATGGTGCGACATTTTAGCCTACTTGAGATAAAATTGTAATTAACAGATGTTTAATTATGAATATTAAAATAAGACATGGACTTTTATATAGTTTTAGTCCCACTAATTTTTGCCGGACTACATAACCCTAAGATATACAGAATAGGAGACGCCAATAGTCTCCTAGAGGGCATTAGAATCTCTAAGACTCATAGCATGACTTCATAGAAACACAAGTATCACACTATGATCTAAGAGCAACCATCTCTTGCAACTCCTTGCAATATTTAATCATACTTTACCTCTCAGGTCTATAATGGTCTTGGGAAACACAATAAACCATTATCTATCGTCTAAACAATACCATCATTAAGTAACGGAATAGATTAGGATGCAGCTCCTAGGAAACACAAGGATAGTTGCATCGTTTCCTCTACCCAATCTAAAGGCATCATAATGCCATAGTTTTTAGTTTCTTCATTAGACAGTGACATATCTCGGGGAAACATATGAAATTGTGATCACTAAATCAAATCCTAAAACCTATAATGATTGAGAGCCACTGGTGCATTCTAAATGACTTGCGCTTCAACTTAGATTTTAAGTTGAAGGTTTTGTTTATTTTATTTTGGTCTCGTCCTAAGTAATAGTATATAAATATATCATATATATTTATTATATACATAACCTAGACATTTGATTCATAACCAAATTAAAATAAAATATCACATATATGTCAAGTGTGGTCATGGATAGCACAATGGTTTGATTAGAGATAGTCAAACACACACACAATCTATATTAGATAACCTGCAATCACAAAGGCAAAAGATCTCCATCTAATGGCCTTCCTAGTTATAGTTGTGGTTCATCCTCGCTCCTTCCTCGGTTGCCTCCATCAAATTATACTAAATTCTCAAATCACATGTAAATTAAAAGAAGGCCTCATGACGAGTACATAATGGAGGGAGGTAGAAGTACATCGAAGTATAAGAGAGGGAGAGGTTCGCTAACCTCTATTTATTAACAATTAATAAAACAATCACACATTCATGATCCACATTCATACATCATCATACGAAGTATTCACAAGTGCATATCCATGGTCACAATGTATTTTATTATCCAAACTGCACATGGAATAGCTCATCACATGGCTAAATAAAAGTTTTTCGAAAATAAATAATTTTAGCTTTCAAAAAACTTGATTCCAATCAAAATTGGTATTTGAATTTTGAAAATTTATTTTATTAATATAATCATGCAATTAAATCAAATTTAAAAGCATTAAACACACATCTCAAGTGCATACACTCCAAATTAATAATTTTCATAATATTCCATACAAATTAGAATGCTTCTAAACATTTAAATTAATCTTAACATTTAGATTAATCAATAATTAGCAATCTAACAATTAGACAATAAATTATCTTTTGTTAATCTAACTCTTAGATCATCCAGTTAGAGTTAATTGTTAATTTAATCTTTAAACTAATAATTAACAATAACTAATTAACAACATTTGTTAATCAAGAAAATAATTTAAAATCATTTTGGTCCTAATTTAACAAATTGAATAAAATTTTAATTTTCAAAATAATTTTTGAAAATTTTAAAATTTAAAACAAATTTATTTTATCGGATGCCGTACTATTTTGTATAATGAGAACGAATCAGAAGTGAAACGAATTTCACCTTACGTGGATTCGAATCCGCTTGCGTGTGGTTCCGTCAGTGCGATTTCGTAAGCCGCGTAAATATCCGACCTCTAGCGGTATCCACACGATCATCCTCTTGATGGATCGTCCTCACTTCTTTGCTCGGTGTGGTGTCTATGGATCCCGACTGGCTACTCGTAATCCTCTGCGACATGTAGAGAGGAATTTCCATTTGATGGGAAGTGGCGCCTAAAGGAGACGAAGAAGAGACCACAGGGGCGCCCTCTGAGGGGAGCAGCCATAGAGAGAGAAGAGAGAGGGGGCGGCTACTACAGGGTCAAAGTGCTTGGCCTCTGACCTAGTAGCTGAACTTTTATATTAAGTGGTTTTGCAGTTTTTCAAAAAAATCTGCACTTAATATAAAACCCGTTAAATGACCTGTCGACTGAAGAACTTTTGTGTGTGACTCTCTAGACTCAAATACCAGTCCAGTTAATGGCCCATTAAGTTCTGTAACTCTTTACTAACTCACTAAATTCATTAATATCCATATATTAATTAATCAGTTGAATTTAATGTCACACATAAATTCGGATGGACCTCCGATCACGTTGGGTGCCAAGCAATACTGCGTGAACCTATAAGGCATTAAGGTTCTGCAACCCACTAATGGAACCTTTCCATTATCGGTTATTGCGTGCATATACTCTTTCATCCGTACAATGTTTTCGAATCGACCTAGGGCATGGTGAATTGTTCAACCCTAACCAGTTGATTCACTTGAATCGAATGTCGCTAAAATATATCTGATAGCTCCTTATCTGATATAGTGTCCGCCCTAGCCAGGGACTAAAGCGCATCATTCTCGAAACATTCTCTCTCCTTTTATCGAGAGCAGATGATCTCTTATTGACCACACAATTATCTTCGAGGGTGTCTCGCTAAATCCAATCACTTAACTCATTGATATCTCTTGGTTAGGGATTCATTAGTCAAGGTCAAAGCTCAAAAACCTATCAACAAGGTATCATTGGTGTCTCAGGTCAAAGGACAAACCACACAACCGTGACAAAGAAACAAGCTGGTTAATAGTTAGGTAGATACCATCCAACGATTCATGGTCGGGTTAGTTCAGTGAACTCATTCGTTAATAAGCATCCACAAGTCCAACATAATGCCTCCACACAAGTGACTTATAGGATCAGTCACCCTCATCACATGAAATGAAGAAACATGTACTAGTCTAACCCGATGTATGATGTCCCTCTCTGTTACATCCTAGATCTCAAGCCCATGAATTTGTTAATGGGCCAAGGTTAATTAAGCCTAATTAGATTTAAATAAGTCTAATTAAGTCAATTAATAGGATAAAATTATTTAAATCTGTTTAATATTTATTTACTAATATAATAATAGGTTTAGAATAGGTAAGTCATTAGTTAAGTCAAAACAAGCCCAATAAATCCATTACTGACCCAATTAAGAAACTAGTTATTTTGCAACACTTAGTCAAATTTTTGGGTCTGAAGACTGTGAGAAAGTGTTGTTTTGCGAACGTAATAACTTCGCGTTTAAAAATCCAAAATTTATATGGTATATATGGTTGGAAATCAGATATACAAGACTATAATTTGGTTAATAAGACCAAAAGCTACTTTCGATGTTTAATGGGTCGCATCTGAGGGGGTTTATGGGAGGAAACCCATTTTGCGTGAAAATCTTGATTTCTACTTTGAATCGGAACGCTTCAGCTTGTTGGTTAAGGAAGCTACGGTTTAAGCTCGAGTTGTCAACTTTGTATGCTTAATTTGGATAGTATTAGGAAGCCAAAAGAGTATATATGCGACCTTGGATCATGAATAAGGCCTCCTTCATACAGTCCCAAGAGAAAAGATACGAACATGGTGTTCTTCATGAGAAAGAGAAGTGTTTGATTTAATTCTTTTTAAAAATTGATTCTAATAAATAGATTGTTGTTCTTTGAGATTTAGAGGTCGTGGGAGAAGTCTTAGATAATAAGAAAACCAAGATCAGAGTGCTAGAAGGTGATTTAAAGACATTAAAAGGGAGTGTTCTTCGTATTATTGAGGTACGTGATGATAACCCATTAAATGATATTTTGTATTAATATAAAAAGAATATTTGAATTTTCAAAAATGGTCAAACATAATTTCTAGAACCATAATCAACCAATCCATGACATTATATTCCACTTTGACCTATGAATTTTTGATCAAATTTGTAAAATCCTATATTTGGAAAATTCAGGACCTATGCCTATGGTTTTCAGAAGCTATGACTAATTTTTAGCTTGAACTTAAATTGACCATAACTCTTCCTTTCCTTGGTCGATTAACTTGAAATTTTGAACAGACTTTGATTTTGATATGTTATACCTGCTGGTAAAATCTCATATATTTTATATTTTATTTGCCTATTATTCTGCTATTTATTCGATTGACCCAATATAACTTAAGTTATTTATATGTCATTTGATGTTCTAAATACTTTGTTTAATGTCAGAATTACATGAAACTTTCTCCATATGATTGACAAGAGACTTCGCGGCTATGCATGTGCCAAGATCTTAGCATACTTGCTTATATGTTTTGGTATTTTTTTGTTCGGCTCTTTATATAGTGGTTGGATGCATGTCTATTTGATATGTTTGGCACATAATTATGAAACATAATTTGCTATTTAGATCTATTTGATTCAGCTTATAATCTATTCAGTTTGCTCTTTTGACATCTATACTCAGTTATTTTGATCTTAGCTTATTTGATTAAGAATCCATGTTTGTTCTGATTAGCTATTCCGATAGTATGAACTTTGACTTGGTAAGCTACCACACCATGACAAATTTGCTATATGTTCAGTTCAATATGTTTAGCTTGATATGTGATATGTTCTGATCATAGCTAGTAGATTTGTTCAGTTAAATTAGAATTTGAATATGTCTTATATACTATATGTTAGTTTAATTTGTTTTACTATTAGAAAATACATGTGATTTGGTAATTTATATTTGACCATATTTTATATCATAATCTTATTTGAATTATATGTATAACTGTGAATCATATATATATTTGATATTATCACTTTTCAATTATTGTATTGCTAGTATTTTGTAGGTTTGATTTGCCTACTGAGTGGTTGTACTTATAAACCCTAATAATATTTTCAGAGACTAAGGAGGAAGAGTTAGCTGAAAAATAGGGTTTTGCTTAAGGAATTGGATTCAAACTCATTTGGAGGTTATCTAGGATTAGATTTACTATTTTCTTAGATTTGATGTAATAGGAAATTGAGAGAGTATATGTACTTTTATATTTCTTTAGTGAGTTGAGATATTTTATTTCTACTGCATATTTAATGAAATTTGAGGATCCTAGTTATGTCAATATAATGGTAATATTTAGATTTAATGATGGTAAATGACATGTTGATTGCTTGGTTATTTGTCTCTTATCATTCATCTTTGATTTATACATTATTTGGTTCCGTAGCTACGTAACTTGAACCCGAAGTGAGTATAAATGACTGAACTACGTTAGAGACGTAACAATATGGTATCAGAGCATATGAATCATAAAAGAATATTAACTATTATCGTCTGATCGTAAGCCATTCCAAACTAATTTGGGGAGTGTGGATAGGACAGTCAAAGTAGGTTTCAATTCTTAAAGATGGAAGCTAATTGGGTTCTGCTTGATTTTCAGGCTATGGATATAATGAGAACGGGGGTTGGGAATAGAACGCCCATCATTGAGCCGGCTAGCATTGAGGAGTCTCCAGCTTAAGGAGGCTCAACTCGTGGTGATACCCAGACTACTCCTAGATAGGGGGTTGTGCAGACCAACCCTATGACCATGCCACATGGAGATTTTGGAGCTTTTTTGCAGGCTTTTCAGGCTATGGTCCAAACTATGCAAATATAGGCTACACAGCAGGCTTAGGTGGCACTATAAACTTAGACCGCTCCGATGACTACATTGTTAGTCTTAGGTGGCCTACAAGTCAATATGACTTTGTAATCTCGTTCATTTTATTAATATAATGGCAATATTTCATTATGTGTAAATTTGTATTATTGTCTCATAATGAAGTCCGTGAATATGTGCGATAGTGATCAGATTATGATGAGATCATACTAGTGAGACTGATCACTTAAACACACATATTCTTAATCGTTCCTAGTCGGAGGATATCGGAGAAGGACATCGGATATCCGGTTAGACTAGTACAGATTACTCCTGCTCATGCGATGAGGGTGACTGATCTCATAGTCACTTGTATAGAGACACTAAGGCGAATCTGTAGGTGCTCATTAGAGAATGAGTTCACTGAACTGATTCGACTAAATCACTGGATGGTATTATACCTCACTGTCAACCAGCTTGATTCTATTGTCGTAGTTGCATGGATGGTCCTCGGACTTGAGACACCAAGGACACATTGTCGGTAGACTTCTATGCTTTGACATTGGTTTATGAATCTTTAACCACGGGATTCTAAACAGCCAAGGATCAGGTACAGGGGAATACCATCGAAGGGAATTGAGTGTCAATAAAGAATCATTCGCTCTCGGTACAATGAGAGAGAATGCTCTAGGAAGGATGCACGAAAGTCCCTGGCCAGGGTGGACGATAATATTGGGAAAGGAGTTTTCCAATATTCATCAACAGCATCTAATCCAAGTGAGTTGACTGATTAGGATTTGACAGTACACCATACCCTGAGTCGACTCAAGAGCATTGTACGAATGAAGGATTATATCCACGCGGTAATTGTCGGCGGAAAGGTTCCAAGAGTGGGTTACTTAACCCCGATACCTTCTGGGTTCACGCGGTGTTGCTTCGCACCCAATGTAATCGGAGGCCCAACCAAATTTGATGTGCGACATTGATTCGATTGATTAATTAATTAATAGAGTTATTAATCGATTAATAAAGCCAGTGAGGAGCCACTTGGATTATTGGGCCATTAACCAGACTGGTTATTGGGCCTTGAGGGTCACACGCAAATGTTTCTAAAGGCGATGGAAAAATAAGTGGGTTTTATGTTAACCGGGGGTTTTTATGAAAACCGCGTAGTTAGTATAAAATGTAGCGAACGGGCTGAGCAGGACAAGCTGCTGCTAACCCTAGCGGCCCCCTCCTCTGTTTCTCTCTCTCTCTGGCATCCCAGACATATCCGGATCCCCAAATCTGCCCCGCCGGTTCTCCGACTCTCGTTCGACGGAAAATCGTCCGCATATTGCGGCGATCATTGCGGCGAACGGTGGAGACTTCGTGGGCTGCGAAGAACGAGGAACGTAAGGATATCCGTCGTGAGGAGGATCGCATGGACTTCGCTAGAGGCCGGGCGCTTGTGCGGCTTGTGGTGTCGCACCGACAGAACCGAACGATTGCGGATTCAAATCTGCACACGGTAAAATTCGATAATTCAATTATCAAGATTTTAGTTTTTTCGAAACGGGAATGGATCTCCGTTTTTATTTTATTTCCACCGCGCGAGAGATCCGGAGAAATATGAGAACCCAACATACATATGGGGCAACAATGATGGAGAAGTTCAAGAAACTCAGGCCTCCTTCTTTTAAAGGGGAGAATAGGCCAGAGGTTGCTGGCATGGATTCAGTAGATCGAGAAGATCTATGCAGCCATCAGTTGTGCAGAAGAAGAAGATATGGTCAGGTTGGCGACCGTCATGCTCGAGGATTGGGCAGACTTCTGGTGGAGTTCCACCAAGAGGACTATTTTTTATGGTCAAGACGGGCCGATCATATGGAAGGACTTCCTGACTGCTTTTCGCGAGCAATATTTCCCAACTCATATTAGAGATGCTAGAGTTGTTGATTTCCTTACTCTGACACAAGGGATGTTGACATTGGCCGAGTATGAGGCTAAGTTTGTTGAATTGGAGTGCTTTGTACCTAATTTCTTCACTGTGGAAGAGGAACGAGTCAAGAAGTTTGTTAATGGACTGAGTGGGGCTATTCGTAGTAGAGTAGCCCTGTTTAGGCATACTGTTATGAAGGAAGCATTGGCAACAGCTTACATTGTACAACTGGTGCAGATTGCTTCTGTAAATGCAAGAAAGGGTCCATGAGGGTCATATTACTTAGGCTCCACCTTTCCACTGTGAATTTGACAAGAAGAAGAGAAAGGATTTCTAGGTAGCGACATTGGCATTTGAGAAGGTAGCACATCCAATTTGTGCTCAGTGTGGGCGACCATACGCAGGCTCAAAGTGCTGGCGTGTAGCTGGCAAGTGCTTCAACTATAGTGTACCAGTCCATATGATTTGCAATTGCCCAAGGCCTAAGAGCAACTTTGCACCTAGAGCACTTGCGAAAGGAAAGGCACAAGTCTATTCACTTACCAATGAAGCAGTTGAAGCGGGTGATGGCACCAATAGGGCCAAAGGTACTATTCTAGCTAAGGGTGTACGTACCCAAGTTATGTTTAATTCTAGTGCTAAAAATAGTTTTGTTTCCACTCGATTCGTTGACTCTCTAAAGAGTGTTGTACTTTTAGAAGTACCACCCTTGATCATTACTATAACTACTGGTAAGACCTTGATTTCCACACTTATGGTGTCTAGTCTTCATGTTCGTATAGCGGATCAGGATTTATTTGCATGGCCTTATGTTATTAACATGGTGGACTTTGATATTATATTGCCTATGGATTTCCTAGAAAAACATGATCCACTTCTAGATTGCAAGAAGAAGAGAGTCATATTTCAGGGTCCTCATCCAGAGGATGAGAGTGTTTGTCTCCATCATCAAAGTAAAGAAATTAGTCAGCCAGGGCTATGAGGCATTTTTAGCTAGTGTGGTGATTGATTATAATATGGCCAAGACAATGTAGGATATTGAGGTGATTTGAGACTTTTCTGATGTTTTCTATGATGATCTACCCAGTTTACCACCATTACGGGTGATCGATTTCACCATTGATCTTATGTCAGGGATAACACGTATTTCGAAAGCACCATACCGAATGGCTCCTACTGAGTTGGCAGAGTTGAAGAAGCAACTGCAGGAACTTCTAAATAAAGGCTTCATACGTCCAAGTGTGTGACCATAAGGTGCATCAGTGCCATTTGTCCAGAAGAAGGATGGGTCAATGCAGTTGTGCATTAATTATCGCAAGATCAATCAAGTCACCATAAAAAACAAGTATCCCTTGTTAAGGATCAAAGACATGCTTGATTAGTTACAATCAGCCAAGGTCTTCTCCAAGGTTGGTCTTCAATCCGTTTACCACCATCAGTTGCGGATCAAGGATGAAGACATTTCACAAATAGCTTTCCGCACTAGGTATGGTCATAATGAGTTCTTTGTTATGCCTTTTAGGCTAACCAATGCTCCTATTGCATTTATGGATCTAATGAATAGAATCTTTCCCTTGACTAGTTTGTGGTGGTTTTATTGATGATGTGTTGATTTACTCTCCGAGTGAGGAAGCACATAGGGAGCATTTGAAGATTGTGTTGGAGATTCTTAGAGCACATTAGTTATATGCCAAATTCAAAAAATGTGAGTTCTGGCTCGAGCAAGTCTAATTTTTGGGGCATATTATTTCCAGGATGGAGTTTTTGTAGATCCGGCAAAGGTAGAAGTTGTTCAGAAATGGGAGGCTCCGAAGACTACTGCTGAAAAAAGGAGTCTCCTTGGTTTGGCTGGATACTACAGGAAGTTCATAGAGGGGTTTTCTACTTTAGCTTCTCCAATGACCAAGTTGATACAAAAATGCAAAATTTGTTTGGTCAGTAGAATGCGAGCAAAGTTTTCAAGAATTGTAGAGAAGACTGACCACAGCTCCGATACTCACTTTGCCAAGTGGGGTTGATGGTTTTGTTGTATACACTGATGCTTCACACAAGGGTCTTGGATGTGTGCTTATACAACATGACAAGATTTTAACATATACATTGAGACAATTGAAAGACCATGAACAGAATTACCCTACTTATGATCTAGAGATGGCCGTTATAGTGCATGCTTTGAGGATTTGGCGGCATTATCTTTATGGGGCACAATTTGAGGTATTTACTAATCACAAAAGCCTGAACTATATCTTTTCATAGAAGGATGTCAATCTGAGATAGAGGCGCTGGGTGGAGTTGTTAAAGGATTATGACTTCACTTTGAACTATCATCTAGGCAAGACAAATGTAGTAGCTGATGCGTTGAGTAGAAAGCTTATGACTTTACAGTTGCACTCATAGTAGAAAGATATGGAAGATGCTATTGAAGCCACACCTGAAGTACATGATGAGATGTCGTATCTGATGCAACTGACTATTCACTCTACTCTTATTGACCGAATTATCCAGGCTTAGGAGAAAGATCAGGCTATTCTTACTGTGAAAGGTAAGCCTGATGTAGTAAAAGGTACAGATGGAGCCATTCGACATAGCAATAGGTTATGTGTGCCTAATGATGACGAGCTAAAGAAATAGTTGTTGTCTGAAGCTCATAAATCAAAATTCTCTATACATCAAGGAAGTACAAAGATGTACCGAGATTTGAAGAAGAATTTCTGGTGGTTAGGCATGAAGAAAGACATTGTAGATTTTGTTTCTAAGTGTTCGACATGTCAGTAAGTGAAGGCTGAACATCAGAGACCTGCTAGTCCATTGCGGTCAATGGAAAAACCTCAATGGAAGTAGGAGCGGATCACTATGGATTTCATTACTGGCTTGCCTTAGACATGGAAGAAGCATGATATGATATAGGTGATTGTGGATCGGTTAACTAAGTCTACTTATTTTCTTGCTATTCACACGACCCAGTCATTAGAAGAATTGACTAGATTGTACATTAATGAGATAGTCCAATTTTATAGTGTGCCAATTTCTATCATATCAGATAGGGATTCTAGATTCACTGCACGATTCCGAAAGAGTCTACAGGAAGCATGAGACACACTGCTGAAGTTTAGCTTTGCTTTTCATCCTCAGACCAATGGTCAGTTTTAGAGGACTATACAGACGCTCGAGGACATGTTGAGAGCATGCAGCCTAGAGTGGTAGGATAGTGGGATGATCAGTTGCCTTTGATTGAGTTTGCACACAATAACAATTATGATTCTAGCATCGAGCTGGCTCCATATACGGCACTCTATGGCAGACTATGTAGATCACATGTTTGTTGGTCTAAAGTTGGTGAAAGAAGTTTGATCGGATCGCAAATTGTGTAAGATTGTTTTGAGAAGATTGATATCACCAGGAAGCAGTTGCTCACTGCTCAGAGCCGACAGAAGAGTTTATGTAGACAATAGAAGATAAGAGCTGGGAAGTGGGAGATCATGTGTTTATAAAGGTGTCTCCTACTAAGGGTGTGATGCCGTTCGGCAAAAGGGGCGAATTGTTTCCAAGATTCATTGGGCCATTTGAGATTTTACAACGAGTTGGCGAGGTGACATATAAGTTGGCATTACCACCTATATTGGCCAATGTACATCTGGTGTTTCATCTCTCTATGCTTAGAAAGTACCTATTAGATCTATCTTACCTGATCGAGTATGAGACACTAGATGTACAACAGGACCTATCCTATGAAGAAAAGCCAATTCGCATAATAGATCATAAGAACAAGTACTCCGAACCAAGATGATTCCTCTAGTGAAGGTTTTATGGCAGAACGATTCTATGGAGGAAGCTACCTAGAAGATAGAGGAAGATATGAAGAAGAAGTATCCAAATTTATTTGGTAATATATGCTAATTTCAAAGACGAAATTTCTTTAAGGGGGATAGTATGTTACATCATAGATCTCAAGCCCACTAATTTGTTAATGGGGCAAGGTTAATTAAGCTAATTAGATTTAAATAAGTCTAATTAAGTCAATTAATAGGCTAAAATGATTTAAACATGTTTAATATTTATTTAATAATATAATAATAGATTTAGAATGGGTAAGTCATTAATTAAGTCAAAATAAGTCCAATAAACCCATTAGTGACCTAATTAATTAGTTTCCAATATTTGGTCAAACTTCTGGGTCTGAAGACTATGAGAAAATGTTGTTTTGCAAACATAATAACTTTGCACATAAAAATCTAAAAGTGATATGGTATATATGGTGGGAAAGAAGATATAAAAAACTATAACTTTGTCAATAGGAGCGAAAGCTAATTTTGACGTTTAATAGGTCGAATCGGAGGGGGTTTATAGGAGGAAACCTATTCTATGCGAAAATTTTGGTTCCTAGTTTGAATCAGAACGCTTTAGCTTGTTGGTTAACGAAGCTATGGTTTGAGTTCGACTTGACAACTTTAGAGGCTTAATTTGAGTAGTATTAGGAAGACAAAAGAGTATATATGAGGCCTTGGGGTCATACATAAAGACCCTTTCACACAGCTCCAAGATAAGAGGTAAGAACATGGTGTTCTTCATGAGAAAGAGAAATGTTTTGATTTAATTCTCTTTAAAAATTGATTATAATTAATGGATTGTTTTTCTTTGAGGTTTAGAGGTCGTCAGAAAAGTCTTAGATTATAAGAAAACCAAGATTGGAGTGCTAGAAGGTGATTAAAAGGTATTAAAAGGGAGTGTTCTTCATGTTCTTGAGGTAGGTGATGATAATCCATTAAATAACATTTTGTACTAATATAAAAACTTTATTTTAATTTTCAAAAGTGGTCAAACATAATTTTTGGAACTATAATCTATCAATTTATGACTTTATGTTCTACTTTAATCTATAACTTTTTGATCAAATTTGCAAAATCCCATATTATAAAAATTTAAGACCTATACCTACGGTTTTCAGGACCTATACTACTGTTTTCAAAAACTGTGACCAATTTTCAACTTAAACTTAAATTGACAATAACTCTTTTGTTCTTTCGTCGATTGACTTGAAATTTTTAACACACTTTGATTTTTGACATGTTATACCTTCTAATAAAATCTCATATTATTCTGCTATTTATTCGATTGACCCAATTTGACTTAAGTTATTTATATATCATTTGATACTCTAAATCATTCGCTTGATGTCAGAATTACATGACACTTTGTCCATACGTTTCTTTTGACCTCCTGGACATGATTATCAAGTTATATAATTTTCGGAATCTATTTGCATTTTTTAATCTTATTTGTTTATTTTTCATTTTTGAAAATTAATTTTATTAGCTAAAAATTATAATTCTTTGTCTAAAAACTCTGAGAAAATTGCAGTAGTATACTCTTCTATCCAGAAACCTATTTTGATTGTCTTTACTCTGATTATCTATCTATATGACCATGTTGAATCTTTAAGTGACTATTTTGTATATAAAAGTATGTATTTTAACTCTTATACGTAAATATCACTATGCCAAATTAATTTTCAGATATATGATCATTATGAAATCTGTGAAAATATATTTGTACTATATTTGTTTGATATATATTTGGACATTGCTATCTTAAGAAGATTGGGGCTCATTCCATAAGTGTCCGTGGATGAGTTCTACCCGTGAGCAACGAAAAAATCTTGGTGATTGTGTTTTGTTTGCAGTCATCTGAGGTAGGATAGTATACTCCCTGGCTATGCATGTGCCAAGATCTTAACATATTTGCTTATATGCTCTGGTATTTGTTTGTTCGGCTCTTTATATGGTATTTAGATGTATGTCTATTTGATATATTTGGACTTGATTTGTTTGGCACATAATTATGAAATATAATTTGCTATTTAGATCTATTTGATTCAGCTTATAATCTACTCAGTTTCCTCTTTTGACATCTATGCTCAGTTATTTTGATCTTAATTTATTTCATTAAGAATCCATGTTCATTCTAATTAGTTGTTCTGACAGTATGAACTCTGATTGGCAAGCTACTATGTCATGAAAAATTTGTTATATATTCAGTTCGATATGTTTAGTTTGATATGTGATATGTTCTGATCATGGCTAGTAGACTTATTCAGTTAAGTTAGAATTTGATTATGCCTTATATGCTATATGTTAGTTCAATTTGTTCTTACTATAAGAAAACACATGTGATTTAGTAATTTATATATGATCATATTTTGTATCATGATCTTATTTGAGTTATAGGTAGAATTGTGAATCGTATATATTTTTAATATTATCATTTTTCAATTATTATATTGTTAGTATTATGTGGGTTTGATTTCCCTACTGAGTGGTTGTACTCATAAACCCTACTAAAATTTTTAGAGGTTGAGGAGGAAGAGTTAGCTGAAGAACAAGGCTTTCCTTAAGGAATTGGATTCAGACTCATTTGGAGGCTATATAAGATTAAATTTACTATTTTCTTAGATTTGATGTAATAGGAAATTGAGAGTATATGTACTTTTATATTTCTTTAGTGAGTTGAGAGATTTCATTTCTACTGCATATTTGATGAAATTTTAGGATCCTGGTCACGACAATATAATATAATATTTAGATTCAATGACGGTAAACGGCATGTTGATTGCTTAATTATTTGTCTTTGATCATTCATCTTCGATTTATATGTTATTTTGTTCCGTAGTTACGTAACTTAAATATGAAGCGAGTCTAAATGATTGAACCGGATTATGAGGGTAACACTCTCAAACATCCTCCGACTAGGAGCAATTAAGAACATGTGTTTACAAGCCTTCAGTTCTGTAAATATGATTTCATCATAATCTGAAGACCATTGCACATATTTACAGACTTCATCGTGAAACGATAATTAAAGTCGAATTACACATACAATGAATTTAAGCCAATTTAATTAATGATTGAATAATATATAGTATTGATTGGCTTGCAGGCCACCTAATACTAAAAGTCCGGTCGTGGGTGCCGGTTTGGCAATTGCATTCATTTGAGGCGTGTGTCTTTTCGCCTGTCAAGGGAGGCAAAAGAAACAGAGGGTATGGAAGATGATGCAATCGGCGGGGACGCCGAGGCAGTGGAGGAGGTATGGTCCTCCTCCTCGGGAGTGAACCCCTCACCATTGAAAGGCTCCGTAGGGGTGATCGGTGAGCATGTACATTTACGAGCGTTGGTACATTTATGACCCACTCGATCGACATACAACTATTCAGTGAGCTCAAAATGGTCCCATGTTTGCAGAAGAGGTAGCTGGTGAAGAATCAGGAGCCGGGGTGGCCGAGCCCCCAGTCGTGGAGCTTAAAGAGTCAGTGGCAGCTGAGGGGGGAACAGACGTTCTGGCGAGCCCCCAGGCGGCGACGGGGCAGCAAATTGACGAAGGGGGTGATGAGAACACTCACTCCCCGGTGCCTTCTCCTTTGGCTAAGCGCGCAGATATCTTGGCAGCCATGGTAGCTGAGGCAAAGGCTCGAGCGACGTATTTTCGTATGGAGTGGCTTCGGAGCCTGAAGATCTCGGTGCGCTTCCTGAAGCTTGGCTCTCCTCCCAACAAGAGGCTGGGAGTCTCCCCCGGTCGCACCGTCACTCGGGGCAAAGAGCCTGTGGGAGAGGTCCCAGCCTCGACCGCCAGGGAAGAACCGGTTATGGCTGTGCAACAAGAGGCTTGCTCAGACCCTTCCCTCGCCAATCCATCAACGGACCTCCAGTCCGGTGACATGCTAGCCGCCAGGTTCTCCTCTTTTGCATCTCAGGTCGCTCTCCATTCGACGGCCTTGTGTGTTTATTGGAGGGATGAGGTTTGCTGAACCGAAGCCTTGCAAAAGGAGTTATCAAACTGCTCGACGGAGGTTCTCCAACTTCGAGGGCAGTTGGCAAAGGCTGAGGCTTCGTTGGAGTGGATGGGGGAAGACCTGGCTGACCTCCGGCAGGAGTTAGACGCTTTACGCCAAGAAGCTGATGTTCATGTGGCCGTTGCTCGTGAAGAAGGCCTTGCCGCCGGGACCGCTACCTACAGAACTTCTGGGGAGTTACAATGGTAGTTGGACGAGTATACTTAGAGGGTCGGCGCCGAGAGCATGGCCCTTGCTTACCGGACAGGGTACAGTAAGGGTATAAGCAAGGGTCTGGCCGATGCCGAGGCGGCCTGGATTGAGCAGTCGACTGCACCTAGGGAAGGTGGCAAGGACAGCGCCGCCGCACAGCCTTAGTTGTGTTCCTTCTATTTTTCCCATTTTCTCGGCTCATCAGAGCCTCCTTTTCGTAGCTCCCTTTATTACTTGACCAGTCTTTCGGTCAAAATAAATATAATGCTATTTCTCTATTCATTTGTATTCCTTCCCTCTTTTTTCAGTTAGCAGCTTTTGCTTCCTCCTTTTTGACCGGTCAAAGTGGTTACGGTTTCCCTGTACTTATTGTCAGTTGGTTACAAGTGTAGAGTGCCCAGGCTTATGCCTATAAAAGGAGGGCACGGAAAAGGGTCGATCCACAGTTGTTTTGTGCACTTCCTCCTTAGTAGCTTTTCTTGCCTTTGTTCGATCGGAATGGCTTCAGACTACGCCCATGAGGTGGTCACGGACCGAGCCAACCTTAGGGCATCTACGATCACCGCTGGCTCTCTTGATAGGATAAGGGGTCGGTTCTAGGTCCTGACTGAGTTCGAGCTGTGTGTGCCTTCAAAACAAGACCGCCTGTACTTGAGTGGTCCCTGGTCGTTTATAGCCACCGAGGCCATGTTCAAGGCAGGCTTCTAGCTTCCAGTCTCCGTCTTCATCATAGAATTGTTGTAGTTCTTTGTCGTAACCCCTTCTCAGATCCTACCAAACTCCTGGTGTTTGGCGGTGGCCTTCAATGCCTTGGTACATTGTTATAGGGCTATGTTGATGCTTTAGTTGACATATTTTGTCATCCCTTTAGCATCCATCGCAGTGCGATCCTTGGCGTGCGTGGCTTCCTTCAGTTCCTCAGTTGTGGTGACTAAGGGCCCTTCATTGACTCCCCAGGCTTTCCTCCACAAGGGTGGAAGGAAGCTTACTTTTGGGTCGACTGTCCGGCCGGCGGGAAAGGGCCTTTCCCCATGATTGGAGAGATTTTGTTACCAAACATATCCCTGAATGGTTGCGTCAAGGGCTTTTTGAAAATGCACTTTGTTGGTGACGGATCTCTACAAGGACGATCCTATCAAGATCAACCTTTTCGTTACTGATGTTGTCTTGCAGTCGACTGGCCTTGCTCTGCCATCAGGCTTTCTTGTTGAGGCGTAGCTTCCTGTCAGAGGGGCATCGTGGTTGGCGAGGTGGTTGGCGTCGTGGTCGGTGAGGTCATTAAGAGAGAGAGTATTTAACTAGGGGATTAATTTGAGTGGAATCTTTGTAATTGTATCTTACTTGAATGAATATTGTTGATCGCTCTTTTTGCTTACTATCTCCCCTTCTTCTCCCGACCTCATAGGCTAAATAATAGCCATTGGTTTAGGCTCGGCCATGAATGCATTGGTGTTGTTTGCTTGGACGAATTTTATCCCAACTTAGGGTAGGGAGCCCCTTCCCTGTGGTGGTGATCACTAGGGGCTCGGACAGATTTTATGCCATCTTAGGGTGGGAAGTCCCTTCTCTGTGGTGGTGACACCCGAGCTCAGACAAATTTTATCCCATCTTAGGATGGGGAGCCCCTTTCTCGTAGTGATAACCGCCAGGAACTCGGACGAGTTTTATCCCATCTTAGGGTGGGGAGCCCCTTCCTTGTGGTGGTGGGCGCCAGGGGATCAGACGACCTTTGTGAGTGTAGAGTCTTGTTGCATGATCGACTGGTGCTAGACAATTGAGAAGATAAAATTGCATTTCATTGATAATCAATGTTGTTGCTAGTCAATTGAGAAGATAAAATTGCATTTCATTGATAATCAATGTTGTTGCTAGACAATTGAGAAGATAAAATTTCATTTCATTGATAATCAATATTGTAAACAGCAAAGCAAATTTAATTAAAAAAGGGACACAAATGCTCTATGTTCCACTTATTTTCAACCAATCGGCCATCCAAGCGGGCAAGTCTATATGCTTCATTCACATAACTCTTAGCAATTTTATATGGATCCTCCCAGTTGGGTGCGGGCTTTCTTCCTACTTCGAGTGGCCGGGATGCTTGCATGCTCTGTAGAACCAAATCTCCAGGATGGAAACGGTCGGACCTTGAAGTTGTACCAATGTGTGACCGCTCGTTGGTACTTGATTGCCCGTACCTGAGCTACTTCTTTGGCTTCTTCGATCAGATCTAGGTTCTCCCGTAGCTTTTGATTGTTACCAGCCTCCTCAAACCCTTATGCTCGGACAGCCGATAGACCTATCTCTAGGGGAATGACAACATATGTTCCGTATGCCAGATGGTACGGGGTCCCCCCTATGGCCGTCCTGGTTGTGGTTTGGAAGGACCACAGAATCTTCGAGAGGGCTTCTAGCCAGTTTCCTCCCTTCTACAAATGGATCTTGATGCCCTTCATAATAGTTCTATTTGTGTTTTCCACCAACCCATTAGCTTGTGGGTGCACCACCGAGGAAAACTGTTGCTATATGTTGAAGTCTTTGCAGCAGTCGACAAACCAGAAGCTAGTTAACTATCGACAATTGTTGATGACGAGCACTCTGGGGATGCCGAACCTCAAAATGATATTGTGTAAGAAAAACTTCCATACGGTGTCATCCCTAATGTTGGCTAAGGCTTCAACCTCAGGCCACTTGGTGAAGTAATCAATGGCGAGCACCATAAACTGCCATTGTCCAGCAGTCTTAGGGAAAGGCCCCAAGATGTCAACCTCCCACATGGCGAACGGGCAAGGCTCAGTAATACTCTACAGCTCGTTCGTTGGTAGCCTAGGGACCGGGACAATGACTAGGCAACCCAGGCACCTTCTTGTATACTCCACACAATCATGGCAAGGGTCAGCCACCAGTAGCCGTGGCGGAGGAGGGTTCGAGCTAGAGCACACGGCCCAACATGACTGCTACAAATTCCCTCATGGACCACTGAGTGGCTTGGGATGCATCCTCTGGCCCTAGGCATCGGAGAAGAGGAGTAGTCAGTGACCTTTGATAAAGGTCCTCACCGATCAATGTGAACTTTGGGGCTTGGTATTGAATTCTTCTTGCGTATGTCCGATCAGTGGGTAGCCGGCCACTCTGTAGATAATCGAAGATAGGGGTCATCCAGTTTCCCTCTTGACTAACTTGAGAGACTTCCGCCAAGTCTGTTGGACTGATCGCAGGCGTAAGGACTTCTTTAACAAAGACCAACCGACCAATAGGCTGGGTCAAGGAAGCCAACTTGGCTAACTTGTCTTCTGTTTGATTATGTTCTCTCGGGATGTGGAAGATCTCAAACCCCTCAAGGTAGGAGACTAACTGGAGAACCACATCCTTGTATTTATTCATGGAAAGTTCTTTTGTCTCATATTCTCCTTTGACTTGCTTCACCAAGAGCTAGGAGTTAGAATGCACTTGAATTTGTTTTGCTCCTAATCGCTTGTCCATTCGAATCCTAGAGATGAGGGCTTCGTATTCTACCTCGTTGTTAGTGGCTAGGAACTAGAACTTCAATGAGAACTAGAGGTTCTCCCCCTCCTAGGAATCGAGGGATATCAAAATAAGTTCAACCCTGCAACTTATGGCTCAGGCTGATCCATCTGTGAATATCTGCCAGACAGGCCCTTCACTCAGTCCGGCCGCGTGTTCTTGTGCTGGCAGTGTACACTCAGCTACGAAGTAGGTGAGAGCCTAAGCTTTGATGGCTGTCCTTGGGCGGTAGGCGATCTTGAATCCTGATAGCTCGACCGCCCACTTAATCATACAGCCGATAGCATCCGGTCGCTACAGCAGTTGTCAAAGGGGGCAATCGGTGACCACCTCGATCGGATGGGCCTAGAAGTAAGGCCGCAACTTCCTCGCCGCCGTCACCAGGGCAAGGGTAGTTTTCTCCACCGCCTGATATCGTGCCTCTGGTCCTTGGAGGACTTTGCTAACATAGTAGACCGGCTTTTGTTTTCCACCGTCCTCTTTGACAAGAGCAGAGCTGATGGTGGAATGTGTTATTGATAGGTAAACTAGGAGTTGTTCACCTCTGACTGGCTTGGAGAGCACCGAAGGACACCCAAGGTATTCTTTAACCTCCTCAAATGCCTTCTGGCATTCTGGCGACCACATAATGTTGCCTCGCTTGTCCAGAGGTTCTCCCTTACCCTCAACAGCTTGAAGAAGGGGAAGTAGCTCTCGGCCACCCTGGAGAGAAACCTGCTCAACGCCGCCAGTCTTTCTGTAAGCCTCAAGACATCATTGAGGTGGGTCAGCGGATGCAATGAAAGGATGGTAGATATTTTGTCGAGGTTAGCTTCAATTCCCCTCTGGGTCACTATAAAACCTAGGAACTTCCCAGCCGTATCCCTGAAAGCACACTTGAAGGGGTTCAACTTCATGTTATACCTTCTCAGGTGTCGAAGGTCTCCATAAGGTCTCCCAAATGGTCGGCCGCCTTAGTGGACTTCACTAGCATATTGTCCACGTACACCTCCATATTGCCGATCAGCCGATTAAACATTTGATTGACCAGCCTTTGATATGTTGCCCCTACATTCTTTAACCCGAAGGGCATCCGGGTATAACAGTACAACCCCGCCTCTGTGATGAAGACAATGTGTTCTTCATCGGCCTTGTTCATGTGGATCTGGTGATAGCCGGAGAAGGCGTCAACGAAGCTTAGGAGCTCGTGACCAGCAGTTTTGTCAATCAGCTGGTTGACGTTCAGCAAAAGGAAGCAGTCCTTCGGAGTGGCTTTGTTTAGGTCGGTGAAGTCTACACACATACACCACTTCCCGCTTGCTTTCTTCAACAAAACTACATTGGCGACCCAGGCAAGGTATTGGGCGTGCCTAATCATTCTGTCTCCAAGAGTTGATTGACCTACTCTTTAACTATCTCTTGTCGATCAGGAGCGAGATGCCTCTTCCTCTGCTACACCGGAGTATGGCTAGGATCTAGATTAAGGGAGTGCGCAGCATCCCCTAGAGGTACTTCCCCTAGAGCTACTTCCCCTTCTTCAAGCTGCTGCTGAGGGTAAGGAACTGTTGATACTCAAGCTTATGTTGTTTGGGCAATGAAGACCCTACCTTCAGCTCTTGATCGGCTGCTGGCCCTACTCTGATAGTAGCCAGCTCTTCAGAAGGTTGCACGTACCTCTCTGGGTCTTCTGCGATCTCCCTGACGATCATGACTGGCTTCTTCAGCTGAGCATTGGTAGAGGCCAGGTATGTCTGCCTAGAAATGTTGTGATTCCCTCGCTTCTCTCCGACCTCGTCAGGAGTGGGAAACATGAGCCTCTGATGCAGGGATGATGAAACGACAAAGAACATGCCCAGGGACTCTCTCCCTAGTATGCCGTTGTAAGTTGATGGTACATCGACCACCGTGAATTCTATCCCCTGGGTGAGAGCCTTTGGTGATGTCTCCAGAGTTAAGGGTAGGGTAATGATGCCCTCAACTATGACAGGTTGACCGCTGAAGCCATGTATGGGTGTTAGAACCTTCCTTAATCTCTTCATCTCCAAGTCGATCTATTTAAAGCAATCAAGAAAAATAATGTCAAGAGAGCTACTATTATCAACAAACACTCTCTTTACCTTGAAGTCCGCAATCTTGGGATCTATCACCAGGGCGTCATAATGAGGTAGTACTAGCCCTTCAAGGTCGGCTTTTGTGAATGTGATCAGCTCCTTGGTCAGCGGTCGGTGGGAGGTTGAGACGAACTCCTAAGCTGCTCTTTGAGTCTCGGAGGCATTACTTCACCTCCTCTTATTGCTATTTCCAGCACTGGCTGATTCTTCATATGTAACATGAATTACGCGCTCGGCCTGGGCTGGAGGAGCGTGTTCGATAGTAGGGGGAGACTGATCACGACGCCATTGATCAGGCTCCGGGTTGGCAAAGTACTTTTTTAAGTGCCCCTTCTTGATAAGGTTCTCGATCTCTCTCTTGAGATCATTACATTATGAGGTGTAGTGCCTATATCATCATGATAGGCACAGAACCTGTAAGGACTGAGGTTTCATATTCAATTATCGAGTCAGTTTTGGTGTTGGACACCCTGGTTTAGGTCTTCGTGAGCTTGGTGCATAGGCTCTGAACCACGTTGAGTAGGTAGGACGCACTTCTGATAGGCATCGGCCATGGGTGACGTGGTTTAGGAGCCATGCAGGTGTGCTGCGTGGTCGAGCATCAGGACGTATGTGTACAGCCCCGATCTTGTCGTCTGAATGACGTCACGCATGGTTGATACGATTCAGATATCTACCAGTGTATGACCCCTGTCTTGTCGTCTGAACTACATCATTCTGGAACGATGTGATTTAGCTCGGTCGGGGTTGGCGCTACGAGCCACCCCTCCTTTCTCTCATTCTCTCCTTCTCACTCTCTCTCTTCCCTAGCTCCAACCCTCTGTCTCCCTCTCTTCCTCTTCCTCCTTCACCACTCCATTTCTCCTCTACCACCTCTCACCACTTCCACCAACATCTCCACCACGTCTTCTTCACTCTCCAGACGGCGGCGGCGATATTGGCGGCGACTTGCAGTGTGGCGGTTCCGCGGTGAGGATTTTGAAGGAGTTCTAGTAACCGGTAGGGTGATGATCCTCACGTGTGTTTCAATTGGTTCAATTCATGCATTTCGATAGATTCTTGCTTTGGAGCATGCTATGGTTTTGTAGGGGATTTGGGTAGAAAATGAGCATGTCTTAGATGGATTTCGATTGAAATGGGTATTTTGAAAATGGGAGTAGTATGTTTATTTCGGTTAATGGTTTTTCCCCTATCTCTATGTGTGCTTTTCATTGGTTTTGGAGCTCAGTTTCGGACGTAAAACGTGTCCACCCAAGGCGACGCGATTTGAGAATGGCGTCGGCCTAAGTCGACACGATTTATGGCCCATGCCCCTGGGTCTTGAGGCAAAAGAGTGGGATAGGACACTGAATGACGTGGACCACGGTCAACATGATTCAGGTCAGTATCCCTGGGTCCCGAGGCCTAAAAGTGAGGAAAACCAGTTATACGGCCTTGAATGGCATCAACCTGAGTCAACACGATTCAAGACAAAGCCCTATATTTTTCTGCATTTAACATGTGTGATTATTGTACAATATGTTAATTAGATTCTCGTATATTGTTAGACAATCTTGTTAAATGCATGCTTGAAATCATACATTGGGGTAGGGATCTCCATGCGCTCGAAAGCGCATTGTGTTGTGTTTATGTGATCGTGGACCTATAGTGACAGTTGCTAGCGCTTTGCCCCCTATGTTAGTGTGGGAGTGACGCAGTGTCGGTGTGGGAGTGAGAAGGTGGCGCCTAGGAGGCGGGGGTCACCTGGTGTACCCCGAGATAATAGCTACTACTAGTATGGGAGTGGTACACTTCAAAGTGTCACTCGTGGCTGGGAGGAGGCAAAACCACCTAGAGCTAGACAGGTAAAAGTAGCCAACGTGCTATCTGAGGAGTTGCTATTCCGTCCCAGCGGTCGGTATTTATTAGTTGACTTGGCAGCTTCTTGTGCGTTCCTTGCAGTGGACGTGTGATTTATTTATCGCTTTACTTGCCCATATCCTGTATATATCTAAATAAATAAATAAATAATATATATATATATATATATATATATATATATATATATATATATATATATATATATATATATATATATATATATCCTTCTTGTGTTGCGATTGTGTGTGTGTGTGGGGGGGGGGGAGGTGGGGATCGACGGATCCCTACTGAGTCCATTCTAGTGTGACTCACTCCCTGCAGTTTCATATGAGGGTTCCTAGCAGGCGTAGTGGTTGTTGGCCGTCTCGGGTTGCACGCTAGCAGCCACCGTTCCGGGGTATGCCCCGATATAGCTATACTTTTATTTCAAGCCTGTACTCATAATTATTTCATTTCAATTGTGGACTATATAATTATTTGTTGAATCGAATCTGACTATAATAATTTTTAATTACTACACTTTCTTTACAGTTTAATGCTGTGTGGAATGTTTAGCTTAGTTTATCTTTATTTCTCAGACTTATTTCAAATCCTAGTTTGACTGTTAATTTTAATGATTCGGTACCCATTTAGTAATTGGAACCTCGGGTGGCGGATCATTACAGTTGGTATCCGAGCACTCTGTCTGGCAAATAGGTGAATAACTAAGTTAAATACCGTATTTCCATAAATGAATAGATTATCTTGAACTCGGAGAAGCTGTTGATGGAGCCTGGCTTTAGTTGAACGAACCACCATCGGGAAAGCCCTTCTAGGGTCATGGTGAAGGCACATCATCGGATCGCGTCAGGTGCGTCCAGCAGGTCAAAGGTGCTTTCAAAGGATTGCAGGTGGTCATCTGGATCTCGAGTACCGCCATATCTCTTCAACGATAGCATCCAGAAGCGGTGCAGCAGGGGTGCCTTCAACACACGCCAGGTAAAGCATGACCGTGCACCTTATCCATCATCCAGCCAAGCATTATAATTATGTTGGAGTAGCCTCTCCTTGTGCTCCTTTAACTTCTGCACACGATCCATGCCGAAAGGATGCCTATGATGTCGGCGATCACTCCTAGGAGTTCGGCAGCTTTAGAAAGTAGAGGACTCGAATGAGCGGTTAAATGACCTCCTTTGGGAAGAGCCCCTCCCCCAACCGCGATAGGAGCGGCGCTCTTAGGACACTATAGTAGAGCAGTTGGAGGAAGTTGAAGATCACCGGCACTGGTGCCGACCCCTCTCTGACCGCCACTATGATTGTCCTCGGCTATTTTGGTTTTCGGGGCTCTAACGAACCTTGGGAACCCACGGGGTCGCTAGCTGGAGCTCTAGCTATGGATTGTCCAACTGTGGATTGGTCAGTGCATGGTTGCTTGCTTAGAGACCTTCTACGCGATCGAACCGCTCCTCCAGTCGCCGTAGCAGGGCTATCACGGTCGGAAGCCCTTCTTGCTGAAGATCTCCTAGCGGAGGCAGATGTCTGACCCCGGCGGGTGCGGCGGTAGGTATCAGGGGCATGTTGGATCAGACAACCAAGGCATGAATGGCGAGAACTTGGATAGTAGGAGGAATAGAAGGGAGAGCTAAAGGGAGCGTAGGATGGGCTGCTACGAGAAGGGCGACCGGAGAGGCAACTGTAGACACGCTAATTTTGACATCATTTTGAGTAAATTTCATATCGTATAATAATGCCACAAAATAGTCTGATATTTAATCATTAGTTAATTTTTATTATTTTACTGATTAATTGTCTAAATAATGTCGGGCAAGACAAACACCATTTAAGTTTATTAATGAAATTGGTTTTAACTCAGATTTTCAATCGAATATGAAAATTATCCTAAAAGACGTCGACCTCTGAAGATGCCATTTAGGGTTTTAGCCCTATTTCGATTTTTAATTTGATTTTTAATTAATTTGTTAAATAACTAAAAGACGTATGCCTAGAACGACGCCATTTAGGTTTCCTAATGATATTGGTTTCTTCTTCCCGAGTTTATCTTTATCTTAATTAAGCTAAAAGACGTCTCCCTTGGGCAACACGTTTTAGGTAATTACAGATAATGATAAATTAATCTGTGTTTATCTGTTTCATGGTTGGATTGGCTCCAAATTCTTTCATGTTAATCCATAAGTGACCGCGGATGCATGTCAGAGTCTTAAATTCAAGTCTATAAATACACAAGCTTATGAAGAAGGAAAAGTTAAGAATTAAAGAGAGAGACGACGTCCAAACGCTGAAGGAGTTAAAGAAGGATCAAGGCGTTGCACAACTACTTCCAAGAGTCTTGAAAGAAGAGCTTCGTCCTTTCTTCATCCTCTTCATCTTTCAAGATCATTCAAGAACCAAGGCTTTCCATGGGCCATTCAACTTAGTCTTCTTAACTAATTCCTCATTAATCTCTGCATATTTTTCATTGATTTCATCATATTAGTTTCATAATTATAGTCATCACATCACTTCATGCTATTCACACAACACTAGCATATTTTTCTAACCCACATGCTAAGGGGTTTTAAAGACCATAAAACATATAAGTTCATCTTGTTTGAGTTGCATGATTATAATTCTCATTAGAATAGATACTACCCCCATTTAGTTCTTATTAGTTTTTCTCCTCTTTTTATCTCATTCTTTGCAAGGTACAAAGGAATATCAGAAGATCAAGAGGAGGGAATCAACAAAGAAAATCTGGACAATACTCAAAGTCCCATCAGCATTCAAAGCAAGAACAAAATTAAAATGGCTCTTTTTCTTCAGCCGGCTGAAGGGAAGGAATCAAGAACTTCAACATCTCCCACGTCTGAAATAGGTAAGTGATCATCCTTTATCTTTTGAAGCTTTTTAGTCAAAAGCTTTATGGCGATCACACTTAGTTTTTAATAGGTTTATTTGTCATTTAATTAACAAAAATTCATGATTTCACACATTTCAATTTGAGCACTCACAGCTTTTTGGCGATCACGGTGGGACTTGGTCTCGCCGTCTTTTAAACTCTTTTGTTCTTGGTTTTATCAATCGGACATCCACGGTGCACCACCTGTGTCCCTCGGGCACGTTCTCACCGATCGGTGAGTTTTTAGTTTAATTGTTATTCCCACGTGCACCACGTACACACCCTTGCAGCAAGATTTTGCCCTCCCCGTGAATTGTTTGAAAGTATTGTGATTGTGATATGAATGTGTGTGATTGATTGAGTTTTGTTTTGTCGAAATGATAAATCATCCTATTAAAAATTAAAATTTTGCATGAGCTGATCATTTACTGCTTTATCCTGATAAGTTGAGAGGGAATCGATCCAAAAATTCCTTCTTATTTGCTATTTTTGTGCCTTAAATAGCGTCTAGAAATAGCGACTAGAGTGGTTGATGTTAAAGACCTCCGTAAGTCCCCAAAATCAAGTTATTCCTCTTTGTTCATCAGGCTGGTTGTATCAATTGAAGTCCTGGGTAGATTTTCATGTCATTGTGAGAAAGAGCCTTCGAATATAACGGTGGAAACTGAATTGAAACTAGGATCCTACCCGTTGAGTGAATTTGTGGTTAGAAGAATCCAAATAGTCTAACAAGGAATCCTAAAACAATGTTAAACATCCATTTGTTTGTCTAATCTCTGCACAACTTGCCTGCAAATCTTTGTTGAAAAATCTAATACCATGTTACTTCGATCAGGTAAAGATTTGAGCATGGCTTCAGATGCTCTAATTAACTACGAGGGAGATGCTAATGCCCCTCCTGAATCTGATTATCATTATGAGAACGGGGGAGATGCTAATGCCCCCCGTGATCCCCATTCCTACTTATCTGAGCATGAGGGAAACCCCCATATCCCTCCTCCTGTCATTTATGATCAATACAATTCTGGTATTGATCTTCCTCCGCATGTTTATACGATGTCCAATCCTGTCTTCGAGGGAGCCATTGACCCAAATGAGCCCTCATCCACCAATCCCTCCGATCTAGTTATCGCCTTGGGGCTTTTAGCCTCCCATCTGGATCATCAACAGCTCGAGGCGATCCAATCCATCTTGAAGGGAAAGATGCCCTTACGTTCTGCTAAACTGAATTCCACGGTTCCCCCTGTTGTTCCTCAACCTCCTCCCCACCATACTTCCTTTATTCATCAGGCCATGGAAGGCCTTCATGTTTCAACCTCTCGGCCATCTGGGCCACAATTGTCCTCTTCAAGGCAACCGGCCAGACCGCCAACGCCAACCTACCAAAATGCCCTTGGGCATGGCGGAAGCGCTATCGAACCACAGCCTTATTGTCCACCTTGCCCCGCATATTCCAGGCAGTAGGTGTATCATGTACCACCACCACCTCCTCGCCAAGTTGACCTGACAACTCAAGCCCTACTCGTGAAGATAGAACGCATGGATGAGTAGTTCAGCAATTTTCAGAAGATGATGGGAGTTAAGGCCACGCCTGAGATCAATCTTCCAAGTTTGTTGGTGTTTCACTTGGCATCATCAGAAATGCCAGTATATAGGAAATACAATGGTACTGGTAACCCCTTCACTCATCTGAAGGAATTCATGTACGAATCCTCCTTCTAGCAGAACGACAAGAGGTCGTTGGCATTCCTCTTCATAAAATCATTAGAGGGACCAGCCATCGAATGGTTCTTCTCATTAGAACCATCTGAGGTGGAGGATTATGGTATCATATCAAGGAAACTTATTCAACGATACCAGGACAGAGTCGCACCATCTCTGTCCATAACTGATCTGGTTGGAGAGAAAATGAAGTCCAATGAAGACTACATCACATTTGCCGATAGATGGAGGAGTATGGCATAGAAAATTAAGGATCATATGTCCGAATCCGAACAGGTCAAAATGATGGTCTCCAATGCCACCCCCCAATACAAGTTGGTTCTTACATTAAACAATCTAACCAGCATGGTAGAACTCTATGAAAGGGCGCGTTATTGTAAGAACGCCTTCAAGGATGCTACCTTCTCCAGCGTCTTTGATCTTCACAGACCTAGCAGACCTCCACCTCAGAAGCCTGCCATGCCAAACTCTCCTAGCACGGGTCTAACAACTGAGGGCACGCTCTCCTACGAGCAAGTCAGCATCATGAACAATAATCAGCCCCAGTTCGTGAGGAACCAGCAACCACCAAACCAGCAAGGTTACAAACTTTCGAACCAACAGTACCAGTAGCCACAGCAGCAGTAGTACCAGCAGCCACAACAGCAGCAGTACCAGCAGTCACAGCAACAGCAGTATCAACAGCCACAACAACAGCAGTACTAGCCTCCACAACAACAATACCAGCCACGCGCACCGATGGCATATCATAATGTACCTCCTCCAGGTGATTACAATCAACAGAGGAAACCTCCAGGCTCGAAAAGGGCAGCATACCCAGCACTCCCAGAATCTCTATTGGACATATTTAATGCCCTAATGGCAACCAATGCCTTAGTCTTGCTTAGAGAGAAAACAGTCTGGCCTCAGAACGTCGATACCTCCAGGTACTGTGTCTTTCATAGACAACCTGGGCATACGGTAGATGCCTGCTTCCAATTCCGAGATTACATTCATGATCTCAACGAACAAGGAGGCATTGACTGGGAGGAGATAAGGAAATACATATCCACCTTGAAGGCAAGAAGACCTTAGCAGCAACAACAACAACATCAACATCAACAGCAACCACAACAACAACAACAACAAC
Source organism: Zantedeschia hybrid cultivar (assembly GCA_030544215.1). NCBI lineage: Eukaryota > Viridiplantae > Streptophyta > Magnoliopsida > Alismatales > Araceae > Zantedeschia > Zantedeschia hybrid cultivar. The sequence continues at coordinate 54,383,397 of JARZZO010000009.1, forward strand.
AATAGAGAGCGTCAGCACAGGCGGCAGCACCTTCGAATATGGGTATAGTATAGAACCCACTACCGGAGCATCAACATCAGAATCAAATTGCTTCCATTTGGACGAATAACAAGTCTGAGGCTAACCGAGGACAACAATGGAAGGTAGAGGACTCTTCCTCTATTTACTCAACATGCCACCTCCCGAGCACCGCCGAGCAATTGCCACGCCGCATCCCCTGTATACGCAAATCGCAACCCATCACCATTAAACCCATTACACCATCCACCACCACGTCTCCATTAGACAACTCTCCGCAAGCCAACTATACACCCGTCCTACCATCCAAACCACTACTCCACATACCATTCTCCACATCACCTACCACACCCACTTATCCCAGTACCATACAACCATCCAAACCATTGCTCCATATGCCATTCCCCACTTCACTCGCACTGACCACTTACCCCTCCACCATCCAACCCTCTAAACCCCTCATCCACACCATGCTTCCACCAAACAACCCCACACCATCACCAGCATACCAATCCCCCACACCATCTAAACCACCCATGAAACTGGTGGTGCTCAAACTGTCACCTGGACCTTCCACTATTGAAGAACATACGCTCCGAAGTGGGTGTAAGGATTGAGGTTTTGGATCCAGTTATTAGGTCAGTTTCGATGTTGGACCCTTTTGTTTGGACCCTTATGGGGCTGGGGGCATAGGTTCTTTATCGCATCGAGCTTGCTCGACGCAGTTCAAAAGGGGTCCTGTTAGCGGAACGCATTTTTAGAGTGTGCCACGTCAGTGCCACGTGGGCCAGTTTCGGGCAGCGAGAGTATGGCCCTGGTCTTGACACTTGAATTGCGTCGGTATTGGGCGACGCATTTTAGCTAGGTTCGGTTTAAACCTGCGAACCCTCCCTCCTTTCCCTCATTTCTCTCATTTTCTTCTCTCTCCTCCCTCTCTCCGATCCCTTCGCTCTCTCTACCCCTTCTCCTTTCTTTCCTCTCCCTCCACTCCATCAACCCCCCCCCCCCCCTTAACTTCCACCACTACCACCACCATTTCCTCCGCGGCGTATTGCTCTCCGGACAGCAGCCGACATCCCGGTGGAGTAACGGCGTCCACGGCGGTACCGGCGGCAACTTGTGACGTGGCAGTTCGGCGGCTTGAAGCTCAGAGGAGTTCAAGTAACCGGTAAGGTGACGATCTCCATTGTGTTTGGATTAAAACTACGTTTTTCCTACTTTGGAGCATGTTTAGGGGATTTTCAAAAAGAAATTCCACTTTTTGTACTCGAAAGGCTAGGGGAAACCTGTTAACGAATGTTAAATGGTGTCTTGAGACAGCGACGCCATTTTGAATGGCGGCTGCCTCCTACGACGTGATTTAGTTCGGATTACCCCGAGGCCTAATTCTGTTTCTGTCATGATAAGGCGACTAGGGATAACGACACCTTTTAAATGGTGACTACCTTGTACGACGCGTTTTAGGCCATTCTGAGGCCAGTTTTCGTATGAACCAATTTAGGAGTCTTGAATGACGTCAGTTACGGGCGACGCAATTCAAGACAGAACTTCATTAATCTATGTAATTAACACGTGTTTACATTATCAAATAGTTTGGTTAAAATGCATGATTAAAACCATACTTCGAAGTCGAGGATTTCTACGTAATCGGATCGCACTGTGACATGTTTAGTGCTATCATGGATCTAGAGTGATAGTTGTTAGCGCTTAAGCACCCTGTGTCAGTGTGGGAGTGACACAGAGGCGGTGTGGGAGTGGTGGGGTGACACCTAGAGAGAGGGTCACCTGGTGTATCCTGGGGTATAGCTAGTACCGGTATGAGAGTGGTACATTCGGAGTGTCACTCGTGTTGGGGGAAGCAGAACCACCTTGAGCCAGGTCAAGCCGGACTAGCCAGCGCGCTATTCGAGGGGTTGCTGTCTGGTCTCAGCGGGTCGGTGTTTTCCGCGTTCGGCCGTGTGACTTGTGTGTTTAGCCAAGACGCTGGTTGTGGACTTCGTGGTGGAGTGGTTTTAGAGTTGTGTTTACTACTTTATTTAAATTGTCTTTATTCGTGTTGTTGCACTTGTGGGTGCGTGAGTAAGTGATGGGGATCGAAAGATCCCTACTAAGTCTATTTCAATAAGACTCACCCCCTGCAGTTTTCAGGTGAGGATTCCAGGTAGGCGTAGCGAAGAGGGTTTTGTCTCGGGTTGCACGCCAGCAACCACCGTTCCGGGGTATACCCGATGTAGTTGTTATTTCTTTTCAGGCTTGTACGCTTAATTACTTCTTTTCAGTTGGAATATGTAATTATTTGCTGAGTCAAGTTGAATTGTAATAATTTTTAATTCCTGCACTTCCTTTACAATTCAATGTGATGTGAATGTTTAGCTTAGTTTATAGTTTATTTCCCAGACTTATCAAGATCCTGGTTTGGCTCCAAATTTTAATGATTCGGTATCCATTTAGTAATCGGATCCCCGATTATAGGGTGGCGGGTCGTTACAGTGGGAGGATCTTCAACAAGGTGTTTCATCAGTCCATGGTCAGAGATGGCCCATTACAGCCGCCAGAGGAAGTACATAATGATGAAAGTGCACCAGGCACTCAGCATGACCTGTTGAAACAATTAGACAGGACACCGGCATGAATCTCCGTACTCGAATTGATCAAGAGATCCAAGAGCCATCAGGAAGCTCTGATGGAGTACCTGTAGAAGGTAATGGTCAACGAAGACGTGCCGGTGGAGAAGATCACTACACTATTAGTTTCTCAGGGGGATCACCCCTCTATTTCATTCCATACTTTGGAACTAGCACCACCAACAACCAGAAGCATGGCTCTGAGCATTACGATCAACATCTGCAAGAAAGCCATAAATACATGCCTAGTTGACACAGGGGCCTCAATCAATGTTCTATCACCAAAGACCCTTGAACTGTGTGGTATACCCAAGGAGAAATGGTTGTCTTCCCTAATTTCTGTTATGGCCTATGACAATTCTATCCGCTCCCCTCTGTGAATGATTTATTTGAAGATAAAGTTAGGCCATGTTTGTCATACCGAGGTCGAATTTCACATCTTCGAAATCGACCCCTCTTTGAAGGGCATCCTTGGATGCCCTTACATTAAGTCCCTTGAGGCAATACCCTCTACAAATCATCAATACCTCAAATTCCCATACAAGCGATGCATTATTAAGGTCACGAGTATGCCAATTCTTGCTATCACTCATTCTTTGAATATCGGGCCGATCCCTTTACCAGGCCAACAACCTCTGTTGTCGGTATTACAGGTTTATTGTCCTATGGCTGATCCTTTGAAAGCCAGTACACTTGATTCCTATCCAATTGATGCCATGAAACGGGGGAAGTACATGAATACCCCTGGTTGAAAAATTATGATGAAAGGTGGCTATCAACCTGGAAAGGGCCTGGGCACACAATTGTAGGGCAAAACTACACCCCTTAAAGACAGCCGAAGGACACCCGGTAATGTCCTGGGCTATAGGCCAAGAAGAATTAGGCATGACATCACCGAACAACAAGAAGATGAAGACAGCTAGAAGGCCTGGGAAACAATGTCCACTCTATGTAAAGAAGGTCGGGATCCTTTGACGTGGACCCTGCATACACAGTTTGTCAAGGGGCCCATAATCAGTCATGATAAAGATAACATAGTGCTAATCACTTCCCAGTTCGACCTGCATGACATATATGGGAGGGACCTGGCCAGACACTGTTCAGATCGTTAGTATTAGATGGTCTCAAAGCCAATCCGATACTATGTACTAATTCAGATTATTAATAAATGGCAATAATTCATTGTGTGTAATTAATTCGATCTATGTTTATCGTATCATGATGAAGTCTATGAACATGTGCAATAGTCTTCGGATTATGATGAGATCATAATTACGGGACCGAAGACTTATAAACACATGTTCTTAATTGTTCCTAGTCATAGGATGTTTGAGATAGGACATCGAATATCCGGATAGACTAGTATAGATTACTTTAGCTCATATGATGAGGGTGACTGATCCCATAAGTCACTTGTGTGGAGACACTATGCTGGACCTGTAGGTACTCATTGGTGAATGAGTTCACTGAACTGATCCGACTATGAATCACTGGATGGTAAACAGCTCACTGTTAACCAGCTCGATTCTTTTGTCACGGTTGCGTGGATGATCCTTGGACCTGAGATACCAAAGATATCTTGTTGGTAGGTTTCTGAACTTTGACCTTGACTAACGAATCCCTAACCATGGGTTATCAATAAGTCAAGCGATCGGTTTCAGGGAAATGCCCTTGAAAGTAATTGTGTGTTCAATACGGGATCATCCGCTCTCGGTAGTTTGAGAGAGAATGTTCCGGAAATGATGCGCTTAAGTCCCTGGCTAAAGCAGACTCTATATCAGATAAAGAGTTATCCGATATAAATTAGCGGCATCTGATTCAAGTGAATCGACCGGCAAGGGTTTAACAGTAAACCATTTCCTAGGTCGATTCGGGAACATTGCACGAATGAAGGATTATATCTGCACGGTAACCGTTGACGGAAAGGTTCCAATAGAGGGTTGCGATAACCCTAGTGCCATCCAGGATCACGGGATGTTGCTTGGCATCCAACGTGATCGGAAACCCATCCGAATTAATTGTAGGACATTAAATTTGGCTGATTAATTGAATATAAGGATATTAATTAATTCAGTGGGTCCGTAAAGAGTTACCGAGCTTAATGGGTTGTTAACTGGACTGGTAATTGGGCCTAGAGGGTCACACGCAAAAGGTTTTCAAGTCGATGGATAATCCGACAGGATTTCGGATAAGTCTGGGTTTTTTGAAAAACCGCAAACAGACTTATTATAAAAGAACGGATACTACATCGGGGGCCAGCAACCCTAACCTAGCCGTCGTTCTTTCTCTCTCTCTCTCCTCTCTTCTGGGTGTGTGACACAAGGCGGCCATCTGGTGGCTCCGCTTCGATTCCCGACTGCTCCGCCTTCCGTCCGATGGGAGATTCTGAATCCGCATGTAAGGATCGAGACCTTCGGATCCGATTTTCGGGGTCGGACCCTGTAGTTCTGGCTACGTGATGTAGACTGGATCTATCACGACCGGATTCTGAAGCTGGAACCCTAAGTTTGGATCCGAGGCTGGGTCGGATCGGTGTCGAGGCCCGACGGGGATCCGGATGGCGACGGAGGCGAAGCGGAAGGCCCGAGGCCGAGGGTGGCTCGGTCGGGCGTTAGCTTGTCTTCGGAAGCAGGACCGAGACCCCTTCGGGCGGTGCGAAACCGGATTTCCTTCGGACCGAGAGGCAGCCGGCGTTCGGCGTCGAGACCAGTGAGAGGAGTCCGAGGTCGGTGGCCGAGACCGACTCGGGATGATCGGCGACTCGAAGGTGCCACGTGGGCTGGCTTTGGGCCGCGTAGCGTACGGCACTGTCGTGTCAGAGTGCGGCCCTGACGTGTCGGCTGGACGGCGTGCCTCGGTCGACGCGTTTCAGAAATTTGTCCCTGCGGCTGTCACATCACCTGACGTGTCGGCTGGACCACGTCTGCCTCGGTCAACGCGTTTAGCCTGGTTAACCCCCCCCGAGCCCTCCTTCTTTCCTCATTTTTCTCCTTCTCTTTCTCTCCTTCCCCTCCGGCGATCTCAGCGGCGATTCCTCCGCCTCCCTGTTTTCCTCCCACCATTTCACCTCTCCCTCCACTCCATCCTCTACCTAGCTCCTACCACTGCCACCTCCATCTCCACTGCGGCGTTCTACTCTCCGGACGGCGGCCGACGTCACAGTGGAGCAAGGACGACCACGGCGGCACCGGCGGCGGCGTGGGGTAAGTCGGGTGGACGACTTGAAGCTCGGAGGCGTTCAAGTGTCCGATAGGGTGACGGTTCCCATAGCATCGCGTTTTAACCAGGTTTTTACCGTTTAAGCATGATTATGGATCTCTGGTTTTGGGGGGGGTAGAATGAGCATGTTTAGGTGCTCTTTTGATGATATGGGGGATTTGCTATGAAGGTGATTTTCCTATGGATTGTATTGCCCCTCTTTCTCCTTTGTTTTTAAGTAACTTTGGGGTTTTATGAGTTGAAAAGGGAGCCCTCGGGCCCATGGCAGATTCTGGTTCCTGGGCGTTAGCTTGTCTTCGGATAGCGGGGCCGAGACCCCTTCGGGCGGGTTGAAAGACGACGTGCATGGACGACGCCTTTTTGAAGGACGTCGGGCCATCACGACGCCTTTGACAGCAATTGCCTGGCCGAGACCCCTTCGGCCCGAAGACTGTTTTACATAAACCTGATTCTGAACTGTTTTACATGAACCTGTACATAGAGCTTGAATGGCGTTGGCCTTGGGCGACGCGATTCGAGACAGAACCTCACTAATTCATGCTAGTAAAACGTGTTCATACTGCTAGATAGTTGGTTAATGCATGATTTGATGCACTCGACAATGATGGATTTTTCATGACCGGATGGCATCGCGTGGTGTGTCGTGCGATCGTGGGCTTTTCACGTGACCGGATCGTACTGTGCCGGGTTTTGGTGTTTTGTGTTACTGTGGACCTAGAGTGACATTGTAGCGCTTTATCACCCTGTGCTGGTGGGGGCGTGAGCACGCGCCGGTGGGGGCGTGGGCGGGGTGACGCCTAGTGAGAGAGGGTCACCTGGTGAACCCCGGGGTCAGCTAGTACCGGTGTCGGAGTGGTACATTCGGAGAGTCACTCATGCTGAGGGAAGGAGTAACCACCTGAGCCAGTTGGGCCGGAGTAGCTAGCATGCTATCCGAGGGGTTACTATTTGGTCTCAGCGGGTCGGTGTTTCCTACCTTCGGCTGTGTGGTCGGTGTTTCCTACCTTCGGCTGTGGTTGGTGTTTCCTACCTTCGGTGGTGATCGATGTTTCCTACCTTCGGCTGTGGCCGGTGTTTCCTACTCTCGGTTGTGTGGCCGAGACACCTTCGGTCAGTGTAGTCGAGACACCTTCGGTTAATGCTAAGCCGAGACGTGAGTTGTTGGCTCCTTGATAGAATGATTCTAGAATTATGCATGTTATATTTCGAATGCACATGGTTCATATCGAGATATAGGAGTAGTGTACTCACTTCTGTGTTCGTTGCTTTACCGTTAGCCGTACTTTGCACTTGAGGGTGTGTGCGTGGGCAGTGGGGATCGAAGGATCCCTACTGAGTCTTGTCTTGAGACTCACCCCTGCGGTTTTCAGGTGAGGACTCCCAGCAGACTTAGAGCGGCGTGTGCGGCCGCGTGTTGAGCGCCTTCAGCGGTTGTTCCGGGGTATGCCCCGATGTAGTTGTTATTTATTTCTGGCCTGTATGTTTAATTATTTCTTTTCAGTTGGAGTATGTAATTATTTGCTGTATCGAGTCGCATTGTAATAATTTTAATTCCTGCACTTTCATTTCAATTCAATGCGATGTGAATGTTTAGCTTAGTTTATTATTTATTTCCCAGACTTACTAGATCCTGGTTTGGTTCCAAATTAATGATTCGGTACCCATTTAGTAATCGGATCCCCGATTATAGGGTGGCGGGTCGTTACACCGCATGTCGCGGCGGATTACGCGCAGCCAAACGGGATCCACGAACACTGCATCGAACGAGGAGGCGAGGACAATCCATCGCGAGGAGAACCGCGTGGATACCGCTAGAGGTCGGGCATCTGCGCGACTTGCGGCATCGCTCCGACGGAACCGAAAAACGAACGCGGATTCGAATCCACGCAAGGTAAATCTGATTTACTCCGGTCTCGTTTTGTTGATCGAAACGGGATGGATCTAATCCCGAAATTATTTTTATTCCGTTGCGTTTTCGGTCGGATCCCGACACAGCGATCCCAACACAGATTTGTTGACGTATCAGTCCTTGGAGGCTCTGCAGCCAATGAAAAGGAGAAAATTCCAATATCCAGAATGTGAATGGTACCGGTGGTTCGACCTGAGGGATTTGTACATTGCATTGAATAGATTATTCCTTGATCTCTCAGAGCCGAAGTGGGCACCACTAATTAACGAATTGATTGAAGGGCCTGGCGCCATTTTTGACAAGAGAATTCTGCTGTCTGAGGAAACAGATGAAGGGGAGCCAGATGACCCCTATGAAGCTGGTTATACTACTGATTTTCTCTGAAGAGGAACCTATCCCTCTCGCATCTTCACCCTCCACACTCTATTCCGCACCTTGCTCCTGACCCCAACTTGGTCGCGGGTCATCACTGAAGACATCCTACGAGCTCTGCCCATTATGGTTACTCTGTCCCCACAGAACCTTATTCTTCAACACTCCTCTCGATCTAGAGAGGATCTATGATTTAATCTGGGACATACTATTGTATGATCCCCCCAATCCTTTGGCCTTAGTGCCGCTTCCTCTATCTCATTCTCTTCCTGTTCATATCCATTCTTGTTTCATGATTAACTCCTCTTTTCTCCAAAAAAAAAGGCCAATTTGGTAACTTCTCCTTCTCAAATCCTCGTTGAGGAAACCTCATACTTGTCTGACTGTACCCCATCGCGCGGATCATTCAGGCAAGATTCTCTTCTAGACTTACTTTGTCCCTCCCAACAGAAGGATTCCCCTATATCACCTCATGTACTCTATGATTTTTATCCTTCTTCATCCCCATTAGGTCAGGATAGGAAGTCTAGTTCTAGGCAAGTTAATCAGGTTAGGAAGTCTAAGAAATCTAAGGGTAGGAGAATCCCACATAGATACCTCAAGGATCTAACTATCAAATGCCTTTCTTGTTCTCAGATCCCTCAGTTGTTAGAGAATCCTATTCAGATGCTAGAAGATTGTGAAGTCGATGAGTTGCTCAATGATGGATATGGGGTGTATGAATTGATACACGAGAAAGATCCCATTATTGAAGATGAGGAAGATAACGAGGATGCGGCTAAGGCATATGTCAATGGAGTGAAAAGATTTGATAAACCCTCAGCTGCCGTAGAAGAGCCTATCAAAGAGATTAATCTAAGAACTATAGACGATCCTAAAGTTGTCCTCGTCAGTAAAAATATTTCTAAAGTAGATGGGGAGGCAGTGGTCCAAGTTCTCAAAAACTAAAAGGACACTTTCGCTTGGAGCTATGAGGATATGCCAGAGTTAGACTCATCACTAGTAGAACATCGATTGACATTAAAGGATGGAGCTAGTCCGATTAAACAAAAGTTAAGGCGATTCCACCCACAAATGGCTTTGAAGATGAAAGAAGAGATCGATAAGCTGCATAAAGTCAAGTTTATTAGAGTTGTCCTCTATCCGCAATGGGTGGCCAATATAGTCCCGGTTATGAAAAAAGATGGGAAGGTCAGAATCTATATTGACTTCCGAGATCTGAACCGGACATGTCCTAAGGATGACTTTCCACTACCTCACATTAATGTACTCATCGATAATACAGCTGGCTATGAAACTCTATCATTTATAGATGGATTCTTAGGATATAACAAAATTAAATTGGCAGAAGATGATCAAGAAAAGACGTCATTCACCACACCTTGGGGAACATATTGTTATGTCGTCATGCATTTTGGACTGAAGAATGCTGGAGCCACTTATCAAAGGGCTATGATGACAATATTTCATGACATGATGTATATTGATTTAGAAGTGTATGTGGATGATTTGTTGGTGAAGTCTAAGACTAGGGCTGAGCATGCCAAAGTTTTGACAAGAGTTTTAAAAAGATCAAGGGAATATCAGTTGAAGATGAACCCCAATAAATGTGTATTCGGGGTATCATCGGAAAAATTATTGAGATTTATTGTCAGTAAGCGGAGCATTGAGACCGATCCCAACAAGGCAAAGGCTATTAGAGAGATGCCACCTCCCAAGAACTTGAAAGAGTTAAGAGGATTAATTAGGAGGTTGTAGTTTATTTGCCGATTTATTTCCCAACATTCACAAAGGTGTAAGCCGTTTTACGAGCTTACCAAGCCGGGAGTCAAATTTGATTGGGACGATAAGTGTCAGTAGGCATTTGATGGATTGAAGAATTATTTAGCAAGTCCTCCTGTCTTGAGACCACCATCCTCGAACAAACCTTTAATTCTATATATTTCTGTCCTGGATGATGCAGTGGGGGCTATCCTAGCACAAGAAGATGAAGAAGGAAAAGAGAGGACAGCCTACTATCTCTCTAAACTTTTCAACCCCGCAGAACAAAGATATACGGCGATGGAGAAAACATGTGCAGCACTTGTATGGGTAGTTCAAAAGCTACACGGCGATAGATCTCTAAATTCCCACGGTAAAGGTATCAACATTGTTCTATTATCACCTAAAGGTGTCACCATTCCACAAGCCTTTCAGCTTGACTTTCCAGTCACTAACAATATAGCTGAATATGAGGCACTCCTTGCTGGCCTCAAGTCTGCTAATCTCCATGGTGCCACCAAACTCAGAATTATGGGTGATAGCCAACTAATCCTTCGCCAAGTGCTAACCAAACATCGAACTCTTCATCCTAAGCTTAAGCCTTATCAAGAACTTACTTCAGCTTATACTAAGCTTTTTACTAGATTGATCTTCATCTATGTTCCTCAAAATCAGAACATCTTAGCTTACACTCTAGCTTCCCTCGCATCTTCCATCGATTTTCTAATTAGCAGACAATCCGAATCGATCATTGTTCATAGGCGTCTTTCACCTGCCGTGAAAGACCCTTCCTTCCTTAGGACTAAGGAGAAGTTGCTAAAAAAAGTCAGGGATGGAGATATTGTGGAGAAGCGAAAGATAATGTTGATAGAATTACAAGAAGAGATGAATGATGAAGAGAAACCATGGTACTATGAAATTGCTAGATACTATGAAGATCAATCATATCCTGAAGAAGCCACAGCTGAGGAGAAAAGGGCTATCAGGAGAGTTGCTTAGAGGTACACCCTAGTTGGAGGAGCGCTATATAAAAGAGGTTTTGATAGAGTTCTCTTGAGATGTTTAGACGAGGATGAGCTTTGGAAGATCATGGAAGGACCTCACACTGGAGTTTGTGGTGGCCATGTTAATGGACAAATGCTATCAAAGAAAATCCTTAGACAATGATTCTATTGGCCAACCATGGAAGAAGATATGTCTGTAGGTGTGCCAAGTGTCAACTTTACGCTGACAAGATCCACTCCCCTGCATCTTCACTCCACCCTGTTTCCTCCCCATGGCCTTTCTCCATGTGGGCTTTCGACGTCATTGGACCCCTTGGTAATCCTGATTCCGGCATTGAGGAAAAATCCTTCATTCTCATGGCAACAGACTACTTCACCAAGTGGGCAGAAGCCGAAGCTTATACGGAAGTCAAAGCATCAACCGTCTGCAAATTTATCATGAAGAACATCATCACAAGATTCGGAATTCCAAGCACTATCGTCACCGACAATGGACTACAGTTCATATCACAGGAGCTGAAGGACCTCTGCAACAAGTATAAAATTGCATTGCATCATTCGTCTCCTTATTATCCGCAAGGCAATGGCCAAGCAGATGCAACTAACAAGACTTTGATAAAAATCATTAAAAAGACATACAAATCTAATAAATTCACAGACTGGCCAGAGAAATTGATTGAGGCTCTATGGGCATACCGAACTTCAATCCGCACGCCCACTGCGTAGACTCCGTATTCCTTAACATTTGGAATAGAGGCGGTAGTTCCATATGAGATCCTCATACCGTCATTAAGAGTACAATTAAACTAGGAATTCTCTATTGATGAGCATCGCTTAGCACTCCTTATTCAATTGGAACTTTTAGACGAGAAAAGATGGTCAGCTGCTAATCATTCACGAGTATATCAAAATGGATTAGCACGTTTTTATCAAAAGAAAGTCAAGAATGTAAGTTCGAAGTTGGTGAAATGGTCGTCAAAAGAATCTTTGTAAAACCTGGTGGTCCGTATTCTAAGCTCCAACCAAATTGGGAAGGACCATATGTCATATCGCATGCCTTTCCTAGTAATACATATAGCTTAGTTAATACAGAAGGGTAAGAGTCAGCTCACCCCTGGAACGGTCTTTATCTTAAGAAATACTACCCTTAGGTTAGAGAGTCGATCAGCATGGTGCAAAGACCAGTGGAATCAGAAAATTTTGAAACTCAAATTCCCTTATCAGTCTGGATAATTTAATTCAAACACAGTACTACACACACTGACACATTTGGTTCGTGAGTAACAAGAGATGTAAAGTTCGAAGGAATACTGAAAGCTTGACTAAGAGTGTAAAGTGCAAATCATTCTTTTTAAACAAAAATTCTATTTTTTACACTCGGCCCACGATGTCGGAACGAGGCTTAGAATAGACTACCAAAAGTACTTACCATCTTAGTAGGAGGCCATCATAAAAAAAAAGGGGAAGATCCGTCCCATAAAAAGAAAAAGGAAAAGCAAAAGCAAAAGGCAAAAAGCCAAATATCAAATTAAAAGGCCATTACATTACAAACGTTACACCAAGGCCGTGAAATCAAATGAAAAGGGAGCTCAAGGTTGATAAATACCCCATAAAGGAGATGACCGAACCCCAACATATATTAGGGTAAAGAAGGGACACCTTTCTCGATCTCCAGAACCCTCTCGTGGGCTTTCTAAACAAATTCTTCCTTTCTTTCTAAAGAGACGTACTCCAAGCTTGAGGAACGGCCTAGATTGACTAAGGGTCAGATCATCGAATGGGAATACGAACGAAAACACAAGCTCAAGCACGATGAGTCTAAGTTATATTATTGAAGAACAATTTAGGAATTAGGTTAATAAATGAATATACTCTTTTGATCTAAGTACCATGCTGGTCTTTTAGTTTACACATTATGTCAAAATTCAAAAAAATAGATATGTCCAAAAAAAAATATAGATATTTCAAAATCCAAAAAAAATAGATATGTCAAAATCCAAAAAAAATAGATATTTCTAATTTCAAAATAAAAATATATATATATATATATTTCAAAATCCAAAAAGATATATATTTCAAAATCCAAAAAAATGGATATCCAAAAATAAAACAAATCAAATATTACAATTGCAAAGTCAAACAAAAATATTTCAATTAGCATATGCTTGTCTCATTTGGTGTGTTTCATTCTTTTTATTTCCAGTGAGCATCTACCTACTTGCATGTTGAATTTTACTCCGTTATTTCTTTCAATTCAATTATTCATTTTACCTTTGTTAATAAAGGCTTCGCCCTTTAACCCTTCTACCAAGGATAGGATCAAGTAGTCGGTTACTTAACCGGGCAAGGGGCTAAGCCTAAACAGATGCTTAACCTATTTGATCAAGTCATGTACAGGGCACAGGTATATAAGTCAAAGAGAAAAGAGTACAAGTCTGAAGACAAAGAGTTTCATATATATCATCAAAATGTGTTTTGCATACATATCTAAGTCCATCAACATCAGGACTCACAAAAAAGAAGAAAATTACATGGTAAGCAGCCATCAAGGCTGGCTCTCTCCTGCCCCCTTATCAAATTGGCTCTGGGCCTCATCTTGGGCATCCGGTGTTGGAGCTCTGGATGGTAGCGGTGGTGGACCCATAGCACTCAGACCAGCTTGACCAGAAGTGATGGCCACGCTGGCTGTAAAGGCACTCGCCTGCCCACGCTCCTGAGCCCGCTGACGAGCACCTTGGTATTTCTCCTCAATGCTACGTTGCTCGTGCTCAACGATGCCCAACTGGACCTGGAGGGCGGACATCTCTGTGTCCAGCCACTGCCGCTCCTACCGCTCTCGCTCCCTCTCCTAGGTAATGAACTCTAGCCGAGACTGGAGACGTGAAAGCTCCCAAGGAAGATCCCCGGTGAAGAGACGAGCCACCTGCTCCTCCAACTCACGAACCCAAGCCGCATCAGTCTCAGCCCTCTGAAGGGCTTCCTGAAGCTCAGCAACCTACAAGAGAAGACGTTGTCAATCCAAAATAATCAAAAAATCAATATCATATTTGATAATGAAAGTCAGAAGGTCAAACTTACTCGGGAGGCCCGATCCTCTTCCGTAAGGGAGGCTCAATGGATGGCAAAGCTGATCCTAAAGATTAGCGATGGCGGCCTCGTGAGTAGCAGACAGGGCAGAGGATGATGAAGCACCGGTCAAGAAGGGAGGGGGAGCCGCCTACGTATACACGGCTCGTTGCACCAAAAGAACGACTGTCAGCGGCTAAACGTCAAAACAAATTAACTAATTAAAATATTCATGCATACATACCAGATCAAATAATTCCTTTTGGACCTATTCCTGCTGGGCCTCCGCATCTTGTAGGCGGGCGCGGAGGTCGATGATGGTCGCATCGCGCGCATCCTGCATAACATACATGCATACATTCATTCACAGATTTAAATAATATAATAATTAAAATTAAAGATGCATCAATGCATACTTACATCGAGTGGACGGAGGAGCCACAGCTAATCAGCGTAGCGAGTCCGATACTGCTGGAGGTAGGTGATGCTGTCCTCCGCATGAGACTCTGCTCGCACGCCCCGTTGGTACCAGTCCTCGTATTGCTCGGGGAATTTGGCACGCTAATCTGTGAGGACTTGCTTCCCCCTCATCGACCGTCCGACTCCCTCCGGGACCTCCTCGTCCACCCATTCCTGGTGGAGGCCTAGGTCCGCATCACGAGGCGGAGGGGATCGATCTCGTTCAGGCAATGATCTACATCTGCCTGCCGAACCACCTCCAACCAGTCGTCACCTACGGCTGGCCTGCCTCGCCCATGCCCATGTATAGATGCCAGATTACCTGCATACATATAAGTTAGATGCATTCATACATAAATAAATTACATTTAAAATGAGACATTGCATTTAAATAAAATAAACAATTGAATTTAAGCAACTCACCAGGAGCTCCGGGTAATCAAGGAACTGACGGCGGAGGGCCGTCAGGTGGTGGTGCTGTGGAGCCGTATCCACAATTGGCTGCCAACGGCGAGCCACGGGACAGCGTCTAGCCTCACAATCCTCGCTTGGCCGAGCGGGAAGTAATAATAGCTCCACACCTGCATGCATGAACATATAAGTTAGAAATCATCATTTTATCACATTTCATTGCATAAACAAATAATTAAAATAACTTATACTTGAAGGAACGGCGAGAAGCCGCTGATGGTCGTCTTGTGGTTCGGTGTGACCGCGGAAAAATCTGCAAAGAGATGGGCCAGAAGGACTGCACCCCATGCATACTCATGAAGACTATCTAAGTCATCTAACAAACTCAAAAACCTACAGTAAATATGGTCGCCCTTCGTACCGAAGAGCAACCGACCGAAGAAAAAGACTAAGAAGACTCTAAGCTGCCTATCTATCTCCTCCTCCTGACTAGGGTCACTACAGTAAATAAAAGAGGAAGACCTAGCTAATCTATCACTAAAAGTCTCGTGGGTCTCGTCAGATCGCCGCCTAGGCTCAACTAATCCTAGGGCTGCCTCTACATCTACTCTAAGCACGGTCCTAGACTCTCTGCCTAGCCCACCTGAGACCTCTATCCCTAAGAGACTCTCTGCTAGTCCTAAATAATCGGGGTAAGTCACCCCACTCACTATCCGACCCTCTACTCTATGGCCAGTGATCCTAACTATGTCCTCCAGACTTGGGACCATGTGGCCCCAGGGCATTAGGAATGCCCGACTCTCTACATCCCACCTCTCCCGCAGTGCCTGCAAGAGTACCAAATCGAGCCAGAATGGCTCAATTTCCAGAATCTCCCCGAATCCCATCCGGCGCAGTCGCGCCTTCTGGAAATCGGGCAGGCCTCGGTAGGCACCAATGACCAGATCCCAGGATATCCTAGCCCTCATCGTCCCCTGCAAATAATTCAATAATTTTTCATCAGTCAATGGGCATTAAAAATAAATTTTCAAATAAAAAGAATGGCATCGGCCATGGTGGACGCCCATTGAAAGGCGTCCACATGTCTTGACGCCATTTAGTCCAAATTTCCTTATTCTTAAAAAAGCGTGACTTGAATGGCGTCGGACCTAGGTGACGCCCTTTGAAAGGCGTCACCTGGTCTGGACGCCATTCAAGTCTGAAGTCTTACCTTTTGAAAGGCCCCTTTAGCTTACCAAGTGGGAGCCGGCTTCCATTTCTTCTTTTCCACCCACGGCCGCGGGAGGAGCTTCCTCCTCTTCTAGAAACGCTACCATCGCCGCGAGGTCGGCCGACACCACCTCGAGAGCTTCTTCCGCCGCCACTACCGAGAGGGAGGCGGTCCGTCGTCGTTTTACCACAACCTTGGCTTTGCTTGGTTGCCCCCTTTCCATGGTTTCGAGAAAAAGAGGAAGCTCGGGCGAAGAAGACTTGAGAATAGGAGGAAGAAAAGGAGAAGGCCAGTGATGGAGAGGTTGGCCGGAGTTGAAGAGGTCGCCGGAGGGGAAGAAAGCTCGCCGGAGGTTCAAGGTCGCCGGAGAGAAAGGAGAGGAAGATTGTCGGAGGTGGAAGAGAGAGAAAGTTTTGAGAGAATGAGGAAGGAAGGGCTCGGGCTTGCGTAGGTTCTATTTGAAAAAGTTGAAACGTGTTGAGGGACAGCGACGCCATTCAAAGCACATAAACTAAGGCAACAAGAAAAAAATTTGAAATTGTGTGAACTGCGTCTACAAGACACGACACGTTTCAAATTAAACCGTCAATTTTGGTCAGAGCCGTACAAGGTACAATGATTAACCGTATCCTAACAGTACGACGCGTTTCAGTGGATTAATTACGGGATTAATGCCAGAATTCTGTGGAAAAGTAGGAGAGAGAATTGAAAGGCGTCTGGATATAGGGATGCATTTTAGGCATAATTTGTGATTTTAAGGAATTAATCTTTGAATTTCAGAAATTAATTATGATTGAAAGGTGTCTTGTTAGGACAACGCTATTTACACCTGAAAAACATGTTTTAAGGAAAAATCATGGTTTATTTTGAGGAAAAATCATGGATAAATCATAAAACTTTGGGTATTAATTCTTTATTGAAAATAAATTCTTTACTACATCAAAGGGAATAAAAGAGAGCTTTCAAGGAAGAATTTTCCGAAGTCCCATTACATATTTGAAGACCATGCCATCGTATGGATTCGATTCTTCTCCACTTGCACTTGTAGGGAAACCGATTCGAGTAGCTAATATTAACTGTGGAATATTAGCTACTCGAATCGGTTTCCCTACAAGTGCAAGTGGAGAAGAATCGAATTCGTATGATGGCATGGTCTTCAAATATGCACGCCAATCAGCTCGAGTCTTGAGTTTGGGCACTCGGTTGATCATTCTTTTATTGAACTTCACGATATTGGAAATATAGAAGATTGGACTATTTTGATATATCTGAGATGGTGATATATCTGAGATGGTCTTGCATAATTTTTAGTGTGGTACTCGAACTTGAGATGTAACTCAACCCACAAAGCAAAGAGAAGCATGCAATCATGATGAGGCTGACCTATAGATGCTGTAGAAAGCTCACTGTAGAGATAGGCTAGGATCGTCGTGCCAATCTGTTTTCCTTCAAAGATCTCACAAATTGCACTAACTTGATCATTCTCCAGAATGTTGTCCTGGGCAAGAAAGAAAAGAGCTCCAGCCAGGCATTTGGTGAACGCTTTCATCACATTCGCAATATCATCCTCTTTGAGTTCCTCAATCTCATACAAAGTCCATTCTGCCAACTTTGCAAGGTTAATTCCTTTCTTTGTAAGGCATCCATGAACTTCTTTTGAATCCTTCATAATCTTCATCAATAGTTGTTGACCTGTGATCTTTTCCCTCATAAGTGCCATCTTGTTCAGAATCAGTTCATCATTGTTCAACTTGATTTTAAGAAGGCCCAGTAGAAGTTCGGCCTCTTCAAGAAGTATAGTAGATTTGAATTCAGCAAAGAGAAAAGTGTGGGTTTGTGGGTTTGAACTCTTATAGTGCTTTGCATGGTCAACTAAACCTTAGATATTCCACTTGGAAACATAAGATTGCATAGAGATAGTAATATTTTTCACAGGGTTCCGAATCTAAGGAAGGGAAGAGAATTTTCTTGGGCCGGGAAAAATAGGATATGCCTAGATAAATAAAAGAAAATTGCTATAATTCCATGAAGAACGTGAAGAATATGAAGAAAATGGGAGTTGAAGAAGAAGAATTTAAAAAAGGAGAGGATTTAACTTACTTGTAGGTCAGGATTTCATCCGCTAAGATGATCTTTCATATCAAAAAGCTTTTCGAGTGTCTTCCTCATCTTTTTGTTTGAAGAATCCATCTTGTTCTTGAGCTTTTTCTCCTTGAAATCTTGAAACCTTGATTTCTCTTGAACTTTGGAGAGAATCCCTTGCTTTGATCTTTAAATTGTGTATGAATTTGCCTTAATACAAATTAAGAAACCTTATGTAAAGAGAGTTGCGAGACTGAAGAGTCCTTTCCAAATTAGAGAAAGGATATGCATGAAGAGAATTGGAGTTCGAATGGAACACAACAAAAACTTGTTTCTGCGACTTAAAAGGCGTCGGTCAACAACGACGTTATTTGATTGGTATTAATAGCGTCGGCCCAACACGATGCGTTTCATGGTTTTTTCTGTTATTTGCTCGAATTGCCATGTTTATCCATATTTGATGATTAATTAAATATTTGCTGGAAGTTACTAATGATTTCTAAGTGCAAGAAATTCAAAGAAATGACAATGAAGTTGAAAATCTCAAGAAGGTCCCACTGTGGGAGTTTATGAGTCCCGACCGTGGCTAAAAAGACGGTTATCTTTATCTATGTCCCTGTCTTCCATCATGTAATTGATTTACATTGGCATTTATTATATGTTAAATATTTATTAGAGTGTATCAAGGACCTTATGGCTTTGATGAAACTGGAATTTGAGTTTTCCTTCAACAAAAACTGTGATAATTCCAGAGAATTCTTAATCGCACGGATAGGCTGTTTGATTGTTAATTGATGGGGACAAGGGTTCCGCTTTTGTGAAACGGTGCGTAGACAAACAAGCTTCGGCTTAATACTGAATTACTAAATTGGTATCTTGACTCATTAATGACAATTTAACAATATTATCTTTGATTAATTTATATTTTTTTTATTTTATATTTTTCTTTTTAGCCTAACATGCATCATGTAGGACTTTGATATCACTGTGATAATAATTAATTATTGATTAAACTTCAGACCATTGATCAAATAAATCCGACATGATATGAAATATTTCATTCTGAATTGAGTATCTTGATTATGTTTGAGGTTTGCTTGAAGATATCCTTGGAATTCTATCCTTTCTTGGACTCTTTATCCCAACATTTCTTGTTTCTTTTAAGATCCATCATGGTTGCAACACTTCCACATTGGCTGGTAACTGCTCCCCATGATGAAACCTGCAGGGTTTGTGACCTAGGATACTTCCCAATCGTGGAAGTTGATCGACTTTGTTTTGTTTCCTTGTCTATCTCATCCAGACAAAATTGATTCCATTGATTTCTTTGAGCTACTTTCATTGATTGTTTTGAGAAAAATTCCTATCATATAATGTTGAGAGCGTGTCTCATCACATCTTGGCATCACCTTTTCAGTACATTCCATTTCATTTCACTCCCTTACAAAGTCAATGTCAAGGTAGGGCAGCTGTAGACACGCTAATTTTGACATCATTTTGAGTAAATTTTATATCGTATAATAATGTCCCAAAATGGTCTGATATTTAATCATTAGTTAATTTTTATTATTTTACTGATTAATTGTCTAAATAATGTCGGGCAAGACAGACACCATTAAGTTTATTAATGAAATTGGTTTTAACTTAGATTTTCAATCGAATATGAAAATTATCCTAAAAGATGTTGACCTCTGAAGACGGTATTTAGGATTTTATTCCTATTTCGATTTTTAATTTGATTTTTAATTAATTTTTTAATTAACTAAAAGACGTCTGCCTAAAATGATGCCATTTAGATTTCCTAATGATATTGGTTTATTCTTCCCGAGTTTATCTTTATCTTAATTAAGCTAAAAGACGTCTCCCTTGGGCGACGTGTTTTAAGTAATTACAGATAATGATGAATTAACCCGTGTTTATCTGTTTCTTGGTTGGATTAGCTCCAAATTCTTTCATGTTAATTCATAAGTGACCGCAGATGCACGTCAGAGTCTTAAATTCAAGTCTATAAATACACATGCTTATGAAGAAGGAAAAGTTAAGAATTAAAGAGAAAGACGCCGTCCAAACGCTGAAGGAGTTAAAGAAGGATCGAGGCACTGCACGACTACTTCCAGGAGTCTTGAAAGAAGTGCTTCGTCCTTTCTTCATCCTCTTTATCCTTCAAGATCATTCAAGAACCAAGGCTTTTCAGGGCCATTCAACTTAGTCTTCTTAATTAATTCCTCATTAATCTCTGCATATTTTTCATTGATTTCATCATATTAGTTTCATAATTCTAGTCATCACATCACTTCATGCTATTCACACAATACTAGCATATTTTTCTAACCTACATGCTAAAGGATTTCAAAGACCATAAAACAAGTAAGTTCATCTTGTTTGAGTTGCATGATTATAATTCTCATTATAGTAGATACTACCTCCATTTAGTTCTTATTAGTTTTTCTCCTCTTTTTATCTCTTTCTTTGCAAGGTACAAAAGAATATCAGAAGATCAAGAGGAGGGAATCTACAAAGAAGATCTGGACAATACTCAAAGTCCCATCAGCATTCAAAGTAAGAACAAGGTTAAAAAGGCTTTTTTTCTTCAGCTGGTTGAAGGGAAGGAAGTAAGAACTTCAACATCTCTCACGTCTGAAACAAGTAAGCGATCATCTTTTATCTTTTGAAGCTTTTTAGTCAAAAGCTTTCTGGTGATCACACTTAATTTTTAATAAGTTTATTTGTCATTTAATCAACAAAAATTCATGATTTCACACATCACAATTTGAGCACTCACAACAACCAGTTGGGCAACAACCGGAAGAGCATGGGGATCGGCGGGGAGACCACATTGAGAGTGGTTGCAGTTCCGATTGGCCATGACTTCTTGTTGTTTCCCACAGACGACGCTAAAAAGATGTGGGGTCGAAGATTCGTCCGATCTATATCGGATAGTTGAAACTTTCCGAATCGCAGAAGACTCCCCGCGCTCCTACAAGATAGACACCAGGTCAGAGGAGATCCGGTTGCGATCTGGGGGAACCCCCTCTGATGCCTAAGTCAGAGGTAGAGATACAAAGGCTATCTAAGGCTTGAGTAAGAACTTGAGTGGGAGTCTAAGTAGAAGGATTGATGGGTTTAAAGGGACCCACAGGGGCTTTCCCTTTCAAGATGGCCTCGAGCTGCCATCCAGATGATTGGCAAGGACTCCAAGGGTGGAGACAAAATCCGCTGATGGGGTAGAAGATGAATGCTCATTATTATCCTTAGCCTCATTAACAGGATTCAGATTTGGTTTAGATTTCAAGAGCGTGGACTTAAGAGTGAGTGTAGTATCCTGATGTAGGATTGTATTGATCATATTGAGGCTCTTCGGGGTTGACTTGGGATTGATTTTGGGGATCATAAGAATTCTCCTCGTAGTCAAACACATTATTATACTCATACCTAGTCATTCCAACAACTTTACTTGAATGAAGCATCATGGTAGCTAAAATCAATCAGTGATGGATCCATACAATTTTGCGAATAGTAATCAACCAAGTGAATGCTTATGTTAGTTTGGAGTTTCTTGTTATATTAGGTGAGTTTTAGACAAGGTGGAAATTCTCTCAAATAGGTAGGACCCTAGTTTCAGTTCAATGACAATTGTTATTCTCTATGGATTCTCACAACTCACCACGAAAGGGCAATATACATGGACTTCAAAGGTACAACAAACCTGATGAGCAAAGAGGGAATCCTTAGCTTTTGGGAATTTACGAAGGCCTTGATAAAAGTTCTTCTGATCAAAGAGAGAGAGTCTGCCTCAATTGGAGGGAATTACAAGCACCAAGGCGGTGGTTGGCTCCTAGGATATGCAAAGAGATGTTGCAAATGAGGGGGAACAAATAAAACAAACAACCTGTATCAATGATCCAAATTGCGTCTACGACAAAGGAGACATTTCTGAATCACGTCCACCACTGTAGACGCAATACATAAAGCTACTTCTATTCACAAACACTCCTCGGGCAGCAATTAGGACAGACTAAACTACATTTGCCACAAAGGACACAATTATAAATCGTCTCTACCTGAATGGATGCGATTCAGAGTGCGTAGCAGAAAGACAGAGAGGTGTCCCTCCCTGGGCCAAATAGATAAAAGGAAGAAGATGAAAATAGAGCACCCAAATCCCGAATTCGAGTATGTGAGGAAATTAATTTGAAACAACAAAAATACCCAATATAATATTCTAAACAGACACAACTTTTAAATATTCAAGTGGAGCTAAATTGTCGTTCAACAAAAGGGGTGTGCATGCAGTGCACAGGAGGTAACAATAGTAAACAAGATTGCTCGAGAAGCACAACGGTGTGCACACATAGGTGCAAAAGGGGCTACACACATAGGTGTCGATTGTAAAAAGAGAGTGAAGATTAAAGAAAGAGAATGTGATGATAAATCCCACCATGATCACCAAAAAGCTGTGAGCGCTCAGAATATGTTGTTGAGATAAAAGGAGATACTGTGTAAAATGCCAGAATTGTGATCGCGAGATAATGAGATTTTCAAAAGAATGAATAAAAAATGATCACGTGTGTACCATGGATTTTTGGAATGATTGTGAATCCTCAACTTCTTCCTCCCTACTCGGCCAAGGACGAAGTGTCTCTCTTCTCTTTTCGTTTCTTCACTCTCCTGTGGACAAAGCTTCACGAACGGCAAGTGATCCTTTGATTCTACTTCAACTCCTTGTGTCCTTTGCAACCAAAGACAAAAAAACAAACAAAGACAATGATTAGAACTTTGATTAGAGTGTAGTGTCTATTCTAAATGAGAAATAAACATGCAACTAATGCTAAAAACTCACTTTTTTTGGTCTTTTTTTTTAAACTCCTATATGCAAAAGGGAAGGATGATATAATGAAGTAATGTGCGTGATGATTGTGACGATGATGGATGCAATCATATGTTGAAAAGAAAATGAAAGGATGATTGAAGAAAGAAATAAATTGGCCCCTTTAAAAGCCACCCAAACATAGAACACCCTTCAAAGTTGAAGAAGGCTTATTGGAGAGAGGAAAGACCACCCAAAAGTGTGAATTTTTGTGCAAAGGAAAGAGGGCTCTCTTCTCTCTATGATAGAACTCACAATGCTTAATTCGCCAACCTCCCTTAAGCTCCAATGACCTTATGTATATATAAGGCTTTAATTCCCGCAATAATTCAATGAAAAATAGAAGTTCTTTGGCTCTAGGGCACTCCATAACATGGAAACCATCCAAAATTCTCTCTCATCCTTGGATCAATCTATGGAGAGAAGGATTAGTATGAAAGGAAACAATATTATATAGAAATAACTCAATTTGGCTCGGATTGGACCTTCTGGGCTACGCACCTGAATCATGTCCAGTCAAGCAGACGTCTTTTAGAAAGGCGTCTTCTAACTAGGACGTCTTTTGGAGAGGCCAAATAGGAAAGAAAAGTCAGAAATAGATGTGAAAAGTAAAATGACGTCTATTATGGTGGACGTATTTCAAGTAAACAGTAATCCATTCAAGAATCAAGTAATTAATCAAATCGAAATATAATTCTAAATAACATCTACCATGGCAGATGCGATTCAGATAATTGATAATATTATTAAAAATTTGATTCAAGAATCGATTAGGGCTAGAAACTTAAATGGCGTCCAGCATGGAAAACACAATTAAGAAGACCTAACTAAATTTTAAAGAATGATAAGTAAAAAATCACTAAAATGATTAAATCAAAGACCACTTTAGAACATTATAATATGATATGAAATTTTCTCAATGGGAAGTCAAAATTAGCATGTGTACACTTTTTCTCTCCAATGCGAGAGCATTGCGATGCTTCAACGATGATCAACAAATTTTTTGAAGAGAAATTAAAATTATGCAATTTGTTTTTTTATGTAATTATCTTAAGAGTAGGGTCTTAAGTTTTTAAAGTCTAAGGGTGTTTATGTCATTGTGAGTCATGGGCACTGTAGCAGGATTGTAGCACGTGGTGCTGTAGCACACAGTAATATAGTGCATATTGTTGCAAGGTGATTGGGTCTTCTTGTTCAAATCTAGGTTGCTTAGGGATTGCGTTCAGGAATTCCAAGATGCCCTTTAAGACTCTTGGGTTTTCCAAGATGCCCTTCTTTCTTTTTTTGTTTTTTGACCAGGGCCAAGATGCCCTTCTCCTCCCCACTTTTTCTATTTAAAGATGTATTCTCCATCTCCTAAGGAATAGACAAGAAGATAAATTTCTAAGTTTGCAACTGCTATGGAAGAGTTTTCCCCTCCGATAAGGAGATCTCCGTGACGGAGAGGCTGATAAGGTCAAGGGGTGTGAAGCCACAGGGTGAGATGCTCCATCTATCTGCCGACGTCGGTGAATGAGGATCATCGGCAATGTATCATCCACCACAGCCCACACCGACTGCCAACACCTGCGCTATCCCCATCCCTCCTCCATCCTCTGGCCATCCCAAAGCTTCTTCCCATATTGGTGGTAAAAAAGCTAATGAAAAAAGTTTCACTCTATTAATAAAATGGTTTTTTTCTCTAATGAGATTTAAGGTCCCATGTAAGGGTCTAAGGAAATAGGCCTAGGTGATCTTTATCTTGGCACCGGTGCAGATAAAGTGATCAAAAACAGGATTGGACAGAAATGGCTTCTGTTACGAAGAAAATATAAGAGAACTTGATCAGAAAATGTCACAACCGTGTGTGATTTATGCAAGCGAGAATGATGAGAGCACGGAAGTGATCATGGTGATTACGACAATGCAAAACATGGCAATGCGAATAGAAGGGTGCAGATCTCCTCTGATCACATTATGTACATCTACATTGGCATTCACTAGGCCAACAGGCAGGGCTTGGGCCAAATGGCCCATCCAATAGACACACAGGACCGGATGATTAAAAAGAACTCCATGTGATAAAGTGGCTTAAAATTTCAAGTTTAAGA
Organism: Zantedeschia hybrid cultivar; assembly: GCA_030544215.1. Lineage (NCBI taxonomy): Eukaryota > Viridiplantae > Streptophyta > Magnoliopsida > Alismatales > Araceae > Zantedeschia > Zantedeschia hybrid cultivar. Next base: position 54,408,489 of record JARZZO010000009.1, read on the forward strand.
AGGCAGGGAGGATTTAAGTCGAATTAGCTTTTTTTATCAGTAAGAAGGTGAATCTATAGAATTTTAGAGGCCGGACGGCCGCAGCCAGACTTTGCTCAAAGAGAAACCCGTGTTGCAATGTTACATGGACATTTGCCTTGGTCATTGCAGTAGAGCAGCCACGGCAATAGAATTGCCATCCGATCGGCGGATCGGACGGTGTGTGCACTGCATCCTTCAGGGACAGTACTGGAACCACCACCATGTGGTAAAAAAAAAAAAAAAAAATTGCAAATGTGTCAAGCTACTCGCTCCATGCATTCAACTCAACACTCCCCCCATTCCTCATACTCCTTTTCCATCACATCATTAACTTTGGCAATCTACGCACCCTGAAATTAGCCTTGTTTTATCAGCTTTTGGAATCATCAGAATGTGATCGGGTTGTGACATACATTTGTCCAACAATGAGACATGGCTAGAAATTCATCAAATGGAAGGTCCCAACTGAGGTATAAGACTGAAATATTTAATAATTCCCCAAGAATGAGTACAAACTTCCAATTGAGCTGTAGTTGCAGCATGCGAGTAGTCAATTGATATGAGAGAAGCTTCCAAGCAGCAAGCTTCTAGTATTACAACAGATACACAATTGTTCATTTTTAGCAGTAGTACAATTCAATTACATATTTGCAAATGGGCGTTGAATGAAGATGATACAACGTTGAGGAACATCTGGTCGTCAGATATTGCTCCCTTGAAAGTGCTGAACGGTGGTTAAACCTCGTAGGGTACAAGTGCTTGATTACACAGCTCCTGCAAATTGAGGCTTGTATGGTATTTGCATTTTCTTTGACCAAGCCATGCGAGGGATATGAACAATCGCACATTATTCTGTTTAATGGGACAAAATAATTCAATCTGGCTTATGAACTGCAGATTTATTCATCTTTGGCTATGTCGCCTTTGCCTGTAACATGTAGACATACTGTGAGGACACCTTGGAATCTAGAATGCAAGATGTTAATCATCAGGGCTCAGTCTGAGAAGAGCAACATGATATCAAGATGCACCATGATGCACAGCCTGTCAAATGTTAAACTATCAACAGATTACTGACAAAGAAAAGTTCTTGTTAATAAAAATACTGCATAACACTGTAGGAAAAGATTCCATATTTTCTCTAAAAAGTGATATTGAAAGAAGTACATGCAGCTTGACTCTTGTCCTCTTTATAAAAAAGGAATCCTCTTTCCAAGGCCATGGCAAAGGTTTCTGTCAAGATGATGAAATGTTTTTCGACACTTTATGCATTCATTTGACAAGTTTTTTTTTTCCCTACGCAACCACTTGCCCTTTGGAGCACAGGTTCTTTCTCTTAACAAAAATTGTAAGTAATTTATTCTTCATCTGACCAATTTGTAAAATTGTCAAATAAAGAAAATTCCTCACCTTGAAGCATGTAAGGGAAAGAAAAATTCATGTCAAACAACTAGCGAAGGTTTAAATAGGCAAACATTTGAGATTCTCTTTTATAGAAAAACATTTGCATTTAACATAAAGAGAAAAGAAAAGACACCATAGATCCAAAATATAATGGGATATGTAACAAAACAACCCCGGCTAAAAAAGGCTTGGAAGATAACATCTATGGGTTCAGATAGTCCCTCAAGATCTCAAATGCCATTATATGTACTACTAACAGGTTTCTCATTGTATTCACAGCCATTGGGAATGGAAAACGATGCATTAGTTAATTGTATTATGGCCATTGGGAATCGAAAATGAAGCATGTGTTGAGGTTGTTGATCAACTTGGCCCTAAATGTGGAATGATCAATTGCCAATTTTCTAATAAGGATATTGCAAGGACTGATACACAGGAGACTTTCTGAACAAAAACAAGAGGTTCTGGTGATCTAATCAGCTTCTCCCAAATACGATTTTTAGCTTTGAAGTATTTGTTGACAGTCATTTTTGATACGACCGAATTGATTGAATTTGTTTTGATTTGATTATGGGAATCATGATTTCCTACCATTTATTGGATACTGCATTTGATTTGTATGGCGAGCAATTGTGCCCTGAGATTTTGTTTTGGAATTTCCATTGTATGTTGACTTACCCATAGAAAGGGTTGTATGGACTCCTTTTGAATTCAGACTCTTTCTGCCGGTCCGTAAACTGGCGTTAATTACATCCTACTGCAATAGAAAAATCCTTTGATTTCTTTAAGAAGTGTTCCATGAAATGGTGCTATGCAGCGGAATTTTCTCACTTGCTCTTATTTTATTCCTCGCACATATTGTATTACAAGGATCAACATTAGCCCTTTTGGACATCTGAAAATGATATCTTATTGCAAAGGCACATCATTTGGAAAACAAGGTGCGGCACATTTTGTGCGCGCCACCAATCCCCTACATTATAGGAGAGTAGTATGCACAAAATACTATTCACATGCACTATTTACCGATACTATTCATCGGCACTATTCATGTGTCCCATATGGGCCTCAACCCTAGTTGGGTCTGTCTCAGGGCATTCGACCATGTTTGGATATGATTTGATTTATTTATTTGATAAAAGGATGTGCGACACACTTATCGAAGCGTACGACCGAGGAATCCTATTTTAGAGCATGAATTAGGTCTTAGTGACTGAAAACATGATTAAGTTTTAAAATATGTGGGGTTGTTCATTTTCATGTAAGTGTGCACGGCATGCTTTCCTAGGTACTATCTACCCCCGAGCAACGACTGTCCCAGGATGGATCCTGCAGACAGTCAATAGTGCACATAGAACAAGACCGCACCTGATGCGTCTTATGTTGATTTGTGCCTTTAATGCGCGTGTCAAGACGTACTATTCAACCGCTGACGATGACTATCCTGAGTGGGTCCTACAGATGGACAATGGCGCAAGGCGATATGGTGATGTGACACTATTCATAACGACATCATACTATTCATGGCGACATCACATTATTCATGGTGGCGGCGCATTATTCGTGATGGTAGCACACTATTTATGGAGACATTGCCAGCACATAATGACAGCATTTGGGATGACGTTACGGGCAACTGGCAACGATGTTTACTATTCATGGTGACATTGCTAGCATGTGGCAACATGTTTAGGATGACGTCGCAGGCAGCTGGCAATGATGTTTACTATTCATAGGGACGTTGCCAACATGTGGAGACAAGCGACGGCATTTAAGATGATGTCGCGGGCAGCTAGCAACAACGTTTAAGATGACGTCATGGGCAGCTGGCGACGGCGTTTACTATTCATGGTAGTGTCACAAGGTCTTGGCGACAGCATTTGAGATGACACCGCAGGAAACTGGCAACGGTGGTTACTATTCATGGAATGACCATCCACGGCTCGTTGATTGTCATTCATTTACGACGTCAGATTGAGGGGCTTCGACCCACAGCACGCCACTCCACAGTATGGAAGTGGGCCGAGAGCATTTACCTGACGGCTCACCACTATTACATTGGAGCTTTCTATGAAATATAAGTTGAAGACGTATAAAATATGACATCGCAGGGAGCTAGCAGTGGCCGCAACATAGTTTTCTCTTCTTTGGAATACCTTGGAGAGAGAGAAAGAGTGAGAGAGAGATAGTGGAGTTGTATTTTTCCACTAATTTTCCGCCCATTTACAAGAGGGATATGGGGGTGTATTTATAGAGTTATACACCCAATGAGAACATACCAAGTGGCATTACATTTTTGGGCCTTAAGAGTGGGGCTTGCCTAGGTGGCACAATGCCATTGGATGAAGCTTCAGCTCCTCCCGATTGGTCCATTTGTCGCTTGCAGGGCAATGACCTGGCGAAGATGACGAGGCAGGAGGATCCATGCGGCATCTTGTCATTGAGCCATGTAGGCTCATATGGGGCCCACAAAAATATTTTTATTTTTTGAAATAATGGGCCCGTAGGGTGGAGATATGTCGCAAGGAGACAGTGATGTGGTGGAAAAGGGGCTGCAGCAGCAGACCCTTGTGGGCTGCCACACCCTATGGGCGGCAAAACATGGGGGTCTACCACCCATAGGAGGTGGTAGGGGTGGCAGCACCCTTGGCAGCAGCAGCAGCAGGGGGGGAAAGGGCAGGGGCTCTTTGGGTTTTTTTCCCCTCCCCTAAATTTTGATTTTTGGGTGGGTTTTTGGGGTTTTTTATTCCTACTTCATTTTTACAGGGAATTTCAGGTATTTTCCAAGGGAATATTGGTGAAAGGCCCTTTTCATTTTGGGTTTTTTGATATCTTGGCCCTTTAAATTTCTTGGAAAAGTTTTCTGCCAACAGTATTATACAAGGGATTTAGGAATGTAAGACTTGAAAACACATCATGAGTCTATATGCCCAATATGAGATCAGAAAACATCTCTTCAGTCCCTTACAGCTACTGTGCAGTCGGAAGACATAATCAACTATCATCCCTCTGTTAAATAATTCTCTGTATCCACATTGCAAATAGCAACAAACCACAATCGGTATCTCCAGACACATCAACAATGAAGTTTATTAGGTGGAAATCATAAATGGAGAGTGATTTGAGACTGACAACAGCCTACTTTGGTGTTGGCATCTGAAGTTAACCATTTTGTTGGTCCAATAAGACTATAAATTTAATGGTAAAAAGGAGGATTCTCAAGCCCCCTTTAACGCCTTTCTGTCAGTTTAGAGTTCACAGTGGCATTTTTTTTCTCAACAGATTAGTCAGTGGGTTTAATGACATTGTTGCGGCCAGGATAGTACATTGCCTAGCACCTCCTAACTGCTTTAGGTTTGCTAGAAATCTGTCCCAGATTGACAGGTCTTTACAGGGCTTGATGCTGATATGTGTATATGGTTCATACACTTAACTGGATTATAGATCAATTGCAGTAAGAAATATAAGCCTTTGCATGAAACTATAGACAAATATTATGTCTTCTTTGCCACCAAACAAATGCCTACAAAGCCTAGGTTTGGCTTCACAAAAATTCCTGTTCAACACTGAAGCAAAGTTCACGTATTTCCAAGAGAGGGTCCCCAGTCAATTAGCTACTGAACTCTGACTTGTACATTGTCAAATGAGTTTTTACTTTTTCTAAATCTGCTCATGTATGGAGTTGAACGGTATGAAAGGCTACAGATACCAGCATAGCTAGGATAAATGGATAGCGACTAGTATAGCCATACACTTCTTTTTTTGCTGTAAAGAAATCTTATGCTGTAACTGAACTTTTCTCTGCTCAACTAGACAAATATATATAGTATGGCTGACTAAATGAAAAACAAAAAACAGAAAAGATACAAGAAATATACTTCCTTTTTTGCTGTAAAGAAAGCTTATACTGTAACTGAACTTTTCTCTCCTCAACTAGACAAATATATATACCATGGCTAACTAAATGAAAAACAAAAAACAGAGATGATACAAGAAATTTAACCGATATTTTAGAAAGCAGATGACTAACCTTCTTTAAATATTTCTTATGAAGTTTCATTGCCCCACTGCAAGCTTTCTTCGCATCTAAATTTCCAGTCATGTCATTCAAAATCTGAAAGTATTGGGATGTGAAAGGTTGAGCATTCGGTAACATGGAATTCCAGCATTTCTATGGCTTTGTAAGAATAAACATTCAACTGATGAGTGTGATGGCCAATATCTAATATGGCTTTAGAACAATTGAATGATCGGTTGAGACGTTAATTGTCCATTAAACCTAATCTGCCAAAAGTTAGCATTATTTAGCTAGATTTTATTCCCTTTTACCAATGTTTTCTAATCTGAAACAAAACAACGCTATGTTGAAATGCATGTTGGCATATTGTCATGAGTCAGTTCCAACAGAGGCACCAAGTTATATATCTGCTTAAAAAGCCAACATTCTATATGATCTAGAAACCACGTCGATTAATCCTTACCTTAACAACATCATCTAATCCTCGTGCTTCCTGCAATAGCTTTGAGCTTTTCGTCTTCAAGACACTGGCAACCAGGAATACAGAAATGGGAAGAGGCGATTCTGGCTGTTTTGATTTATTTCTCATATTCTCCCTCTCAAACTTCCCAAACTGGCGTATGGATTTCACCTTTGCTTTTGATCCCTCATTCTTTTCATTAGAAGAATCCAGCTCCTCATACATTGAAAAGATATCAGGGTCATATTCCAAAGCCCACATCATCTGTTCCAGGCATTCAAGGTTATTTAGGAAGTTGTGAAGAATTTTGATACTTTGAAGAGAAAGTGAAACAACACTAGAATTTATCTGTTCCAGGCATAACAAATGAGTGGATGTTCAAAAAGATAATGAAGGTTAAAAGCTTAAATTTAAAAGGAAAAAAATGTTGTTGCATTATTACTCCAGATTAAGCTTATATCTAAATTCATCAATGAAATGTTTGATCCAGAGATCCATAGCAAATCTTGAAGTCTCCATGAGAAGCTTTTATCCATAAAACTCCATAGAATATGTCAAACAAACAAACCAATGCCGAATAGCAATTGATGGATGGACAGATTTTGTCAACAATAATATATACATACATGGCTATGCATTTTTACATAAATTCCCCAGATGAAATTTTACTTATGTAAAAATGCCACCTAAAAATTGTGATGTCACTCAATGGTACATATACATACATTGTGCTACTACACAAGGGATGCTTGTAAAGATAAGCTTGATGGCTTTTCTTCTACAGAGGGCATGATAAAATGTATATTTATATATACATACATATAACCATTTGTAAGACTCAAACAGAGATGTAACTGCATAAATCTGTTTTCATATGCAAAGAAAAATATTGATTAGCTTCAAATACTGTATATGATGGTCCTATCATCATGACTACAAAGGTGAGTGAACCAGCCAGAAGAAGAAGTTCCTGTTGGTTTCCCAAACATATGATCCCTAGCAAGCATTAATTCAAAACATTTAGAATGCCAGCTCATAAAGGTTTGAACCTTTTGGAATTGTAATTTAATTTTTCTTGGATTATTTCCTTAACCATTTACGTCAGAATTTATCTGGTTAAACAGAACTTTCATTTGAGGACACCCATATTTTTTCAAGGGAACCAAAAATGATGATATACATATAGAATGATGCTTTTCTTGGAATTTAGGGGTGTGAATATGTTTAAATAAATTATCACAACAAGATAGAAGTAAGAAGAAAAAACTGATTAATACAGCAGCAGATGTTATTTTGGGTCTATTGAATTAATACCTCCCAAAGGAACAAAGAATCTCCAAAAGAAAATTCTCGACGGAACAATACCATAAGCATACGGAAAGCAAAGAGATAGTCACCACCACCAAGTGCCTCTGTAAAGAAAAAACATTTTGAATGAGCATTAGACTATTACTCTACCCAAACAAGCAAAGATTTTGAGAACTATTGATGTACAAGCAGTAACTAGAATTCCAAGTGCTAGAAAGTTATAAGCAAGGCATAATGACAAATTTTGCTCCATGCTAAGCCATTAAAGACATAGATGCAGGCATTTTTCTACCTGTAGCAATTGTCATCATAATCATCATTGGAGCATTATTCTGTTCATTTAGGTTGGCCATTTTATTCCCTAAAGTGCCATATTTATAGTTAAACTTAAAAAGAGATGTCTCATACATCCCATAGGAAAAAACATGTCTCATGCATCCTATGTGAGGCCTCCCTCAAGCTCCTTGACCACATTTTGCTTGAATTTGATCACAGCTTCTAAAACTACTTAACTTGGATGACTGCATGTGCCTACTGAAAATGATCCTTTATGCCTAACATTTTTTTGCTGTCCATTCTGTTATTGCATCTCAGCACGTCAGTCTCCAGATACAGTACATAGAAAATCATCACTGCAATGGATCCAATTTTTGTTCTTCTTTCCACAACTGTCTCCTTCATTTGGGTCCAGAACTTCTCCGCATTGCCCTTCAAACCATGTAATAAGAGAACAATACTACTGCCCCATTCTACTCTACTCCTCTTGAGTTCTTCCTTGCACTGCTGTCCTTTCTTGAAGCAGCAGCAGGCGATGACCGAATTCATGTGAACCATCATCTTCTGTCACTAAAAGAAGCATTGGTTCCTCACAGATTGTTTTAGCTTAATCCTCAAACTGCCATTGTTGGTTCCCGAGAACCCCAACATCATTATCCTCTATCGTCTAGGCCCCCTTTTCTACCTCAATCTCCATTCAATTTATGTCATCATCACCAGACATCTATCCTCTTCATTGCCATGCAATCTTCTGTGGTGATATAGTACAAGTAGCGTGGAAGTTTGCACAAGGACAAGCTCTATGTATGACTGATTATGGTTTGGCTCCATGCAGAGGCCTATTACATTGAATTAGGTTCTATTGATTATACATGTTGGCAAAAGCCATTTAGTCTCATAACAGCTTGTATCAGTTCAGGACCTCTCCACCCCCAACTTGAGATTTGATCACAATTTTGTTTAGTGGCATGGTACAAAAGCCAGTTTGCCCATTGGATTTCCATTTTTTTAGCCATGCCACATGCCATAAGACTCCACCCCCATTATTGTAAGGTGCTGCTGAATCCCATTTAATCTTAAACAAGTATTCACAAGTCATTCTATGAGTTCTGGACCACTCCACCCACTAACTCAAATTTTGTGCCAGCAGTTCAGCTCAATAACAACACAAAAAACTGTTGATAGGGAAATATTTTCACAGTGAAGCAATATCTTATGCAATGAATTTTAAACAACAACTAAAATAAATAAATACAAAATATTAATTGGACATCCTATGCAATCATGTGGACAAAAAAAAATATACCCACCAAGATGTTGATGAAGCTTTGGATCAATAACCTGAGTGACTGATGCTAGGCTATGGAGTTGATTCTCTACCCCAACAGATCTCTCTGTGCATCTGAAATTTCCTCGCTTTAAATTTTCAAATGACAATAAATATCATAAGAAGCCAGAAAAAGAAAGAAACAAAAACAAAGCCTTAACAAGTATAAAAATGCATGACAATAGTTGCCAAGACATGATAGAATCTGATTTCCTTCATCACAAACAAATTATGAAGATAGTCAATAAGATCAACAGTTATCAATAGCTTGAAGGAAGAGTAGTTCCTAGAAGAATACAGCATCCATTAATTATTAAATAGATCAAAATGATTCACTGGATTTCTCTTCTTTTTCTTTCTTTTGAGTGGATAAAATACTCGAATTAAGGATCAGGGAAATAACCTAAATCGATCTTTCTTCTTTGATGTAGAAAATACAGCATCCCTTAATTATTAAATAGATCAAAATGATTCACCATATTTCTCTTCTTTTTCTTTCTTTTGAGTGGAGAAAATACACTAATTAAGGATCAGGGAGATAACCTGAATAGATCTTTCTTCTTTAATGTAGAAAATCAGCAAAAATTACCAAATACCAAGAAATCAACTATCACTAATAGGATCTTAGTAAGGAATTGTGACCAACATTACTCAAATTTATATTTCAACTATATGTAGTCAACATTTAAAAAAAAAAGGTTTAGGATTTATGATTGGCATGTGACAAAATACTGGTTGTCAACCTAATGCACACCCTCCTCCTTTCTCACCTTCCTCCTAGGTAAATCTAAAGGTAAAAAGATTCCCAGAAAAGAGAGTGGAGTGATGTAACTCAAGAGGCTATTGAGAAAAAAATGAGAAAACTCTTAAAGGCTTGCAAAAGAATAGAAGTGTTAAACCTTAAAAGAATACATAACTAGAAAAAAAAGAATACGAATAAAATAGTTAGTGAAGCTGAATTGAAGGCCTTTGAAGAATTATATCATAAACTTGGAACTTGGAAAGGAGAAACAGACATTTAAATTTGCTAAAGTCAGGAGAGAAAGAGTAAGGATTTAGATCATGCCAGATGCATTAAGAGTAAGGTTCAAAGTGTTTTGGTTAAAGAGTGGGAGATTAAGGAGAGGTGACACATTTATTTGAGCAGTTGTTAAATAAGGATCAATCTAAAGACATGCCTATTGAGGGAAATGATGAATCAGCTAGTATGAAAAATTATCAATACTTTCAGTGGATTAGACTTCAGAACTAGAGGCTGCCTCAAAAACATGATCATAGGTCTGGACAGCATGCTTATTGGAGCTTGGAGAAGTATAGATGATATTCATAGACAATGGAGAAAAAGTTTCGCGATTCCTTTCTTCAAAAACAAAGGAGACATAGAGAATTTTAATATTGTCATGGTACTAAAATTATGAGTCACACTAAGAAACTATAGGAGATGGCAGTTAAGAGCCATCTTAGACTTGTAACTAGTATTTCAAGAATTTGGTTTCGTGTCTAGCAGATCTATAGAAGCCATTTTCTTATTGAAGCAGTTCATGGAGAGCTATATAGAGATGAGGAAAGATGTACATGCTGTCTTTATTGAATTAGAAAAGACTAGACACCGAGTACAAAGAGAGTTGATTTGGTGGACATAGAGGAGCCCCTAAAGAATAGACCAATGTGGTTAACGATATGTATGAGGGGGTTTCTACTAGTGTGAGAACTATTACTAGAGAGACTTGTAAGCATTTTGTCACTAAAGGATTATATCAAATCAACTTTAAGTTAGTACCTCTTTATGATAGTTATAGATAAGGTAACCAAGCACTTACATAATGGAATCACTTGATGTATACTATTTACGGATGTTTCTATTTTACTTGATGAGAGTATACAATGTTTAAATACAAGGTTAGAACAATGTAGCACTGCTTTGGAATTTAAAATTTTTAGAATTAATTGGACTAAATCAGAATAAATGAAATGTAGTTTTTGTAACATAAAAACAGGAGCTGTGGGTGGTGCCCTAGGAGAGGGCATCTCACTAGGGAGTGTAAGGCCCCTGTGAGGTGTCTCTTATGTGGGGGGTCTGGCCGTGCCAGACTGTCGTGCTCTCTTAGGGGTGGTACTTTTGCAGAGGTTGTAGTAGGAAGATGGAGGGGCTCGGAGGGTAGGAAGAGGCTTGGGTTGCCATAGGTTCTTCAAGTTTTTGGCGCCCCGTTTGAGTAGGCTGAGATGCTGCATGCATCTCTCCCCTCTGATCGGCAAGACCTCTACGGTGGAGGTTCAGGAGATGCTAGAAAAGAGGGGGGCCTCCGCTGGGTCCTGGGAAGTGAGGGATTGTGGAAGCTACTTCTTGGGCCTCGCCCCCTCCGAGGAGAAAGCTTTTGGGTTGGTGATGATGGGTTTTTTTGGCTTCGGAGGGAGTAGTTCCCCAGGCGGCCTTATGGGAGCTCTACCACGGGGCATATCCAGAGTCTCCTCTAGCTAGGGTTTAGGTCTGACTAGTGGGCTGTCCTATGCCTCTATACAATCCGACGGCCATAGAGTTTATCTTGAAGGATGTGGGCATTTGGGAAGCAAGGGCCTTGAGCATGTCGGCTGGTGGAAACCTCTTGATTGTGGAATGGGTCATAAGGGCCTTCAATGCCTTTTTGTTTTTTGTGGGGAGGGGGTAGGGGCTTAGGGTTTCAAGGAAAGCAACATGAGGAAGAAGATGCCCTGGGGGCTGGGGTACATGGCTCATGCTCTAGTTCCCATTTGAATTTTAAACAGCCTCCCATACATGCCCGAGCTAGAGCTAGACCACCACTGGCTCTTACAAACAGTCGGACCGGTTCGCATCATGGGCATTTCTATTGCGTGGATTCAGGTAGCTAGAGCAGGGCCTGTGACCTACTTACTAGCAGGGTTCAAGTATGACTGGATTACTGGCCCGACGAAGGCCGTCCTATTCACCCAATAGCCATGGGTGCTCCTGTAGTCGCTGGTCTGTAGAGGCCAACGCTCGATGGTGGCTTTGATGGTGTCGGGGCTTTGGTGGTGCACTCCGGCGAGGGCAGCAACATCCAGGAGCTGCCAACAGTGGCAAGTATACCCATTGCACAGATTCCCGGTGGCCATGAGTGTGGACTCTTCTGGGCTTTATAAGGTGGGAGGGGTCTTCCTCTAAGGTTCTTCCTATAGAATGCAAGGAAGCCAATGGTGGAGGCTGTGGATGGTCGGATTCGGGTTCTGCAATCCCTATGAAGGATGGCTATCTCATCTCTCCTCCACCAGGGGGGGACCGAGGATCACTTCTTCATGTGCAGACCATAGGGACTGTTGATAGCAGCGCTTCCCCTCTATATGATGGCCCCTTCCCTCCGTCAAGCCAAGCTTGCAGGGACTAGGTGAATCTTTATTGAGGAGCTTTTGCCACCAATTTTTTAGGAGCATCAAGTGGACATGGCTCTAGAAGGTTTGGTGGGTAGAGCCCTGCCGACTTATTCATCGGCACCTTTTCTTAGTGGTAATGAAGGTGTGGATCTGAGTCAACATGAGGAGCAGGTTTAGGATGAGGGAAAGGTTGAGATTGTTCTGGAGTTGCCTACTTTGAAGTATGGGGTGGTTGATAGGGAGGAGGTTAGGAGGATCATGTCCGATATGGAGAGGCTTTTGGAAGATCAGGCTAAGGAGGTGGCTGCTCTCTTTTGAGGGTGTAGAGAAAGACATTCATGCGATGCTTCACAAGATACATAACAGATCACAGTTCGATGTTGCAAGAGGCGTGAAAGGGAGGCAATCTTGCAAGAAGGTTGAGAGAGTTGAGGGTAAGGGTGCAATCTTTGGGGAGGCGTAAGGGGTTCTACTGGTTTTCCATGAAGATCCTATCCTAGAATGTTAGAGGGTTGTGAAGTAGGAAGAAGAAGGCGGCTGTAATGGAATTAATTAGATGTTGTAGGGTGGATGTTATGTATATTCAATAAACTACATCTGAGGAGGTAAATGATGCAGTATGCGGTGAGGGGGGAGATTAGGGGGTCGAGACTAACCAAAGGTGTTGTTTTACTGGCGTTTGGCCGTTCAGGAGGCATCGTGTGCTATGGAATGAGTTCGTGGTGGAAGAAGTAGGCAGATATGTGCCGAGATCTATTATCTCTATCACCTTCAGAAGTATAGAGGATGGGTTCCTTTGGAACTTCTCAGGGGTGTATGGTCCTCAAGGGATGGAGGAGAAGAAGGCTTTATGCGATGAGCTAATTCTTTGATAGGTTCAAATAGGTAGACCATGGTGTGTGGCAGGTGAATTTAGTGCCACTACTCTTTTGGAGGAAAGGTCATAGGATTATTTTGCTTCCAATGCTATGGAAAACTTCTAGGAGTTTATACACCAAGCGGCATTTATTGATGTATGTACAGATAAAGGCTTCTCCACTTGGTCCAATCTCAAGTCCCAGCCTACTTGTTCTAGGTTGGATAGGTTTCTGGTTTCAATGGAGTGGAAAAAGCACTTCCTCAATCTATAGGCATCCTATGTTCAGCATACAATGTTAGACCATAAGCCCATTCTGCTGAATTCTAATTTCTCCTTTCACTAGAGGTCAATATTAGGATAGAGAAATTTTAAATTCAAGAAGAGGGCTTCTTGGATATTGTACAAAAAGTATGGACCTCAAGCATCTAGAAAGGATTAACTAGGGCCACTTTGATCAGCAACCTCAAGTCCTTGTCTCATGAGCTTTCTACTTGGGGAGCATCTAAAAGGCTTCCGAGCAAGGAGGCTAAGGAGGATCTTCTAGTGCAACTGGGGGGCTATGAGGCTCTTGAGGAAGTGGGACTATTAGATGAAGAGAAAGGAGTAAGTGGGTGTAAGTTGAAGGCTGAGTACCACAACATCCTTCTGAAGGAGGAGGTGTATTGGAAGTAAAGCGTCCAGTGATTGATTAGTGAAGGAAAGTGACGGGAATACTACTTATTTCTAAAAAAGAAAAAAAAAAAAACCTCTAGTAGAAGAAGATGAACCAGATTAGCTCTTTGCAGGCTAATGGTCAACCTCTTTCTAACAGAAGTGAGATCACCAACCATATCATTTCATTCTATTCTTCATTGTTTGCTAATGCAGATTTGGTCAGGCCTAGCATTGTCATTGTGGATGAACTTCTCCTTCAGATCTCAGTAGGGGAAAGGGAGTCTCTCTTGGCTCCTTTCATTGTTGATGAGGTAGGGAGGTTGTCTTTGCACTTCTTGGTGGTAAGGCCTTAAGCCTAGATGGATATCCACTATTTTTCTTTCACCATTGTTGGGAGGTAGTTCATCCTTTGTTGTCCTGGTTGGTAGTATCGGCCGATACAGATGCGATATATATCGATATTGGTGAGTACCGATATGATACTGAGGAAAACCCCGATAACAAACATTTGTATTTTAAAAATATTAAGAAAAGACTTTTATTGGACAGTACTATCCCAAAATGGACCTAGTACCGGCTGATACATGCCGATACGCCCGATACTGATACCGATACGTATCAATATCAATACCCTTGATACTGATGTTGATACTAGTACTGTCATCCTTAATTGTTGTTACAGGCTATGGCGTAATTTCAGGAGGGGAAAGCTCATCTAAGAGGCATCAACAAGACCCATATTATTCTGATTCCTAAGAGAGAAGGGGCTGCTTTATTGTCTAATTTTAGACCCATTTCTTTTCTAAATGAGGTCTATAAGATCATTTCCAAGATGTTGACTTCTAGAATGGAGAGGGTTATCATAGGCTAGTTAGTGCTAATCAGAATGCCTTCATAGAAGGCAGCCAGATCCATAAAGGCTTTATGGTGGCATGAAAATGTTTACATGGTCTGAAGCAACAGAGGAGGCAGGGAGTGGTCTTGAAACTTGACTTTCAGAAGGCATATGACACGGTTAATTGGGCTTGCTTGTTTGATATTCTCCTCAAGATGGAATTTGTCACTAGATGGGTTTCCTGGATTGTGCGTCTACTGCTTCATTTGCCATTCATATAAATGGGTCACCTACACAGTTTTTTCGTAGCGAGAGGGGTCTCCGGAAGGGGGATCCAATCTTTTCCATGTTGTTTGTTTCGATGGCCCAAGTGCTTAATTGTATGTGGATTAGAGCAAAAGAGGCTAGTTTTATCTCTAGTTTTTAGGCTACTCCTCAGTCCAAGAGGGTCTCTCATCTTCAGTATGATGATGATACTATCCTCATTTTGTCAAGAGAGTAGGATCAGTTCTTATGTGCTAGGCTTACCTTGGAGCTCCTAGATGAGGTCACAGGTTTGAGAGTGAATTTCTAAAAGAGTCAAGTTATTGGATTTAATATGAGTAATTCCAATCTAGAGAATGCGGCTCTCTTTCTGGGGTGTCAGGTTGGTGCCTTTCCTATTACTTAATTAGGTATTCCTCTTTCTCTGAGGGCCATTAAGTGCAGTGATTGGCAGCCAGTGATTAAGAAATTTCATCTCAATTGTCTGGTTGGAAGGCAAACTTTTGTCCAATGGTGTTAGGCTAGTCCTCTATGCTTCTATTCTTGACAGCCTCTCGATATATTTTCTCTCTATATTTAGGATTTTAGTTACAGTGGCTTATCAGTTGGAAGCTATTCATTGCAGATTCTTTTAGGAAGGCAATTCTAAAGGTTCCAAGAAAGGAAGGCACGGATGTGTTCGGGAAGAGCTTGCAAAAGCAAAGAGGGTACAAAGCTTGGTACAAGGCTCTTCTTTCAAAATGGCTACAAAAGCTTGGTACATATCAGTTGGATCTTTGGCTGAATCTTATCAAGGAGAAGTATTATGTTAATAGGAGGGCCTAGGATGTTGCCCCTTTTAATGACTACAATGTCTATAGTGTCTAGAGGGATATTCTTCAACCAACAAATATTATTATAGCATCTACTCAGGTTTACTTGGAGATAGCAAGTAGTGTTGCTTTTGGACTGACAAGTGGTGTGGCCCTACATTGCTTTCCTTATTGTTCTCCTTGCTTTATAAGATCTCCCCTGACCCACTTATTGTGGTTGCTCAGATGGTGGACATGGATACTCATGTTTGGATCCCCTCCTTTCATAGGAACCTTGGGGATGAGGAAAATTAAGAATTAGCTAGGCTTCTGGTATTGCTTCAAGATTGGATGGTTAATGAATCCATGAAAGACTCTTGGAGATGGATGTGGTCTTCGCATGGAGTCTTCTCTATCAGATCAATGTTCCAAATCATAGCTGACGGTGGGACAAGGAGTCCTTTTTCCACCATATTTGGGCCCAAAAATCCTCATTGAAGGTGAAGACTCTTGTATAGAGGATCGGTATGGGTAGGCTTCCTATGTGTGACAGGTTGAAAGGATTCGATTGTGATGTGCCTTCTTTATGTGTTATGTGCAGTGAGCATAATGAATCCTTAGACCATTTGTTCGTTAACTGCTCTTTTGCTAGTGAGGTTTGGAGCTTTCCTGTGGCTAAGCTCCAACAACAAGTAAAGCCAAGGTGGAATTGCTCATTCTGTAGTGGAAAAAGAACTTGTTCACTAAGGAGGACTGGGTGATATGGTGGCTGATTCTCTACACGACTCTTTAGGCCATTTGGGGCGAAAGGAACACGAGGATCTTCAAGGAGTCACCCAACCCCCAAAGGGTTGTCATTTTTGTTTGTAGTAGAGTGAGGGGGTGGGTGAGGATCTATCGTACAAGCTTAATTAGCTCTTCCTCATTTTTTGCTTATTTGGGAGTAGCCTAGGTTCTCTTTGTTAAGTTGCATCTCCTCCTTGTTTTGTTCTCTTAGAGGAGTTTTCTTTGAGAGTTACACCACCTTAGTGTTTGTATAGGAGGGACTATTGTTGCTTGCCCGCTTATTACTTGTACATGCCCACCTTTGTTTTGTATTTTAATAAAAGTGTTACCATCAACATTCAAAAAAAAGAAGAAGAAAAACTTAAGAATAGATAGATTTGATTATCATTGATCGTCAAGTTACTCCTAGAAGTAGTATCTCATTTAGGATCTATGGTTTAAGTGAGGAAATCTACGAGGATACAGCACATTTGGCAAAGCTAGGATAATCAAAGTAGAGAAGTGCATTTAGAGTCCTTTGCAATCAATAAGTCCCCTTAAAGCTCGAAGGAAGTAGTTTTAGAGAACTCTTGCCTTCTATATTATATGGTATGAAGTGTTGAGCGGTAAGAAAGCAACACATACAAAAAATGTGTAGCAGAGATGAGGATATTGAGACAGATCTGTGGTAAGACTTCAAAGAATAAGATTCAAAATGAACATATATGTGGAGACTTAGGTGTAGCTCCAATTGGTATTAAAGTTACGAAAAATATGCTTTGATGGTTTGCACATGTGTGTCATTGTCCAAACTCAGCGTCGGTTAGAAGGTGTAATCAAATTCAACTAGAAGATGGCAAAAGGACTGGGCGAAGGCATAAAAAAAAGATGGTCGGGCATAGTAAGAAAAGACATGAACTTTATATGTTGACTACAAATGTGGCTTTAGATAGATTAAAGTGGCTCTTAGCTACAAACATGCCTTTAAATGGTTTAACGTAGGTTTAGACCATTAAAGTGCTTCACATAGCCAACACGTTGTGACATACAAGAGCAGTCCCAACATTGCAAAATGCACTATTACTACTACTTATATGAAAACCAGAAGATATACACTAATACAGTTATTCATGCTCGCAGCAGTCTCAAGGTGATAACTACGTGAACAATGATATCATCTTTTTGCCCTTTTTTAATTATTTTCCTTGAGAAGAAGTTGAGATATACCACCATGCTTATTGAGTATAATAAACAAAGGTGATCCACCCATTCACTCAAGGCATTAAACCTCAATTGGGAACCCATCACATTAAAGGACAATAAGAATAGCAAAGGAACAAGTCTACAACAACATAACACTCGCAAGCAAAGGAACAGGTCTACAACAAACATAACACTTAAGAACCCATCAGACATGGTGCCCTAGCATGCCATAGGGATTTGTTATGGCTACATTGGTCAGCAACCTTAGATCTCTTACTTATGTGCTCTCTATCTGGGGGGCCTTGAAAAGGTTTCTTGAGAAGGTGGTTAAGGACAGGATCCTATAGTAGATACAGGGATATAAAGCTTTAAAGGAAGTGGGCTTGCTGGATGAGGGAGACAAGGAAATGAGAGACAAGTTAAAGACCGACTTTCAGGACACTCTGCTCAAGGAAGAATTGTATTGGAAATAGAGGTCTAGGGATAGGTGGATTAAGGGGATAGGAACATTGCTTACTTTTAGAGGCTTGCTTTAGGAGGAAGAAGGATGAACTGCATCAATGGTCTCACACATGAGGGGAACATCCTCTCTCAGAGGGAGTAGATCATCAAACACATATTTTCCTTTCACTCAAACCTCTTTACGGAGGTGGATTTTGTCAGCCCAATCATCTTTGATGATCTCCTTCCATAGTTGTCAAACGTTGAGAAAACCCACCTCTCTACTCCTTTTTCTATTGAGGAGTTGCAACTTGCGGTTTTTTCCTTGCCAAGGGATAAGGCCCCAAGGCCAGATGGGTTCTCTTTATTGTTTTTCCAATGTTGTTGGAAGGTTGTCCGTGACTTACTATTGCAGATAGGATTGGAATTCCAAGAAGGCGAGGCACACCTCAAGGTATCAATAAGACATTCATTGTCCTCACCCCAAAGAGAGAAGGAGCTGATTCCTTGGCACTCTTCATACCAATTAGTCTCCTTAATGGGGTTTACAAGATCATTTCCAAGATGCTTGCCTTCAGACCTAGAACTATTATTGACATAGTAATCAACCCAGACTAGAGTGCCTTCATAAAGGGTAGACAGATTTATGAAGGCTTCCAAGTAGCACGAGTACTTGCATGCCATGAAACTTCAAAGGAGTAGGATAGTCATCAAGTTAGACTTTGAGAAGGCTTATGACAGAGTTAATTGGAGCTGCCTTTTTGATATCATGGACAAGATGGGTTTTGGTGATACTTGGGTCAGTTGGATCAAAGCTAATGTTTCCTTAACTTCCTTTGCTATCCTTGTTAATGGAAAGCCTACACCTTTTATCCATGGTGGGACAGGACTATGCCAAGGGGACCCTCTGTCACCTTTTATCCATGGTGGGACAGCTGCCACGCGGTGCCGCGGCCAAGCTCGCAGGAGCACGCCTCGTCGATCAAGCTGTTTGCCCCCTCCCCTGTTTCATCCCGCACTGAGTGGTCTCCTGTAAAGCCACGACCCCTCCCCTAGCGTCCCACCCTGCAACTCCGAGAGCCCGAGGCTCAGTCTGTCCTTGGTGGCCTGGTTGTTCCAGTTGGATAGCGAGGCGCAGTGAACGGGGTGATAATCTACAGTGCTGCTGCTCCATACCCTGTTCCACAGCGTATGAGTCCCGATTTCCTCAATTCTTGTGCCCCACTGTTCAAAGGGCAGGTTAGCATCGAATAGGCCATCCTATCTCAATCGTGCTCGTCTATTATATGGTAGCAATCATGCTTTCGTGCTTGTGAATTAATTTTAGGATCGCCTAGCTCGTCTACAATTTATCATTGCCGGATTGTGTGAATGTGAATGACCTAACCCATGGCTCCATTTTGAGGCTTGTTGATGCAATATTGATGCTTTAGACGTTGGTGGTTCTCACTACCGCTGATCCACTCGTTACTCGCTACGAAGGACGGCTAGTTGAACTTGCTTTTCTTGTTACTATCACGTATTAGTTTTCTTGGAAAAATTGTTGATCGTGGTGCTCCTTTGTTATTCACATGGTGTGAATTATTGATCTCGATTGTGGTAAAGTAGTTGGGTCTATTTCGGTTGCCGTCCCGCATCATAATGTCTCCTTTAATTCGCATGGCATCATTCAAGTAGCTGATATTGATTCGGCGGCTGCCTTTGTTTCCCTTGGTAATGGCTGGCAGTGTTTTTTCTAGACAGACAAGTGGTGTGGGTTGGCGCTATTTTTGAGACTCTTCCCCAGGCTATATGATATTCAAGTCCCCAGGCTTATGTGGATCACATGGTTGATCAGCTTCCTCTCAGGAGAAAGGAGTGGGCTCCTTGATTTAGGAGGAATCTGCATGATGAAGAAATGCATGATTTGGCAAACCTCTTCATGCTTCTGCATGACCATATGGTGGATGTTTCAGCTTATAACTCTTAGAGGTGGGGGTGGAGCTCCAAAGGGACCTTCTCTGTTAGATCAGTGTATCGAGTTATAACAGATGGAGGCCTTAGAATGCCCTTCTTCCACTTTATCTAGACTCCGAAGTCCCCCTTGAAGATCAAAACTTTGCTTTGGAGAATCTCATGTGGGAGATTGCCCACTTGTGACAGGCTGATCCACTTTGGGAGTAAGGTGTCTCTTGTATGCTGCATGTGTAGGGAGGAAGATGAATCTCTTGGCCATCTCTTTGTGGGATGTAGTTTTGCTAGTGAGGTGTGGCACATTATTCTGAGCAAGTTGCATCTTCCTCTTAGGTTTCTGGATAAGGTGGATCTCCTTCTTCGGTTATGACCCTACCTTGTTAGACATAAGGAAGACAAACATATTTGGTGGCTGGTCATTCATGCTACTCCTTGGGCCATTTGGGGGGGGGGGAGAGAAACAAGAGAATTTTCGAGAGGGAAACAAGCTGTCCAAAGAGTTTAGCAATTTTTGTATGTAATAATAGGGTAAGGGAGTGGGTGAGAACATTTAGTGCTGAACACCTTGGCACATCCACCCTTTATGTCTTTCTTGAGGAAGGACGAGTGGAACACCATCTTGGTGTTATGTTTGATGGCCCTTTTTTGAGAGCTTCACTGTATACATTATCATACACCTTTTTATATTAATACATTTCGGTGGTACCATCGACTTTCAAAAAAAAAAAACACACACACACACTTGACCAACACAAATATTCGCTTCCAGGCCTCGGTACCCTCACAATGCAGTAATGCAACTCAAAAAACACTCAAACTTCTTACCCTGCTTTCTCTAACAACAGAAAAATTCCTATCAGAATCATCAAGCAAGCTCAAGCTCTTCAGTTCACAATATCCTTGAAATTTATTTTTACTACATCATTGGATCACCACAGGTGAAGGAATCTCATCAGCACAAAATTACCTCCAAAGCCTTCTATACTTGCACACGTATTTTCTATATCCACCCCAAGAAGTCCACACCTTGATAGTTGCTCATCACAAAGCTGATCAATGAACCCATCTGCCCCATAAGTGTATGAAACATTATCATGCACTGAAGAGCCAGAAAGACCAACCTCTGACCCATCCACAGTGATAGCATCTAATGTCACCCCATAGACCATTGACATCCAATGGCGTTGCAATCTAAGAGTGTTAAAATTTAGTCCTAAAAATTTGACTGTGAATTTGAATAAACACCTAATTATAAAATCAACCCAGACTTGTATTGATACTCCATGTTCAATTTTTCAGATTGCCACTTCAAGTTTCTATGAATTGCTGTTTCAGTATTAACATTAATTATTTTTTCACATAAAGGTTGTTCCATTTTTCTTTTAAACTAGAGAAGTAGATATGCGTGAACATTGGGTAGCCAGATAACACGTGTACTCCATTAAGCTCTCTAAGATACTGTTTTGCAACACATATAGCCATGTTGGAACATTAAACATTTGTCCTAATAGTTTGTGATGTTAGGGGCTTGCTGTATGCCTCTATGCGATGCAGCAAAGTACACAGAATTTTGGGTGAAGGTAGGTAGACGATGAAATAGAGATAAATTTCATCATGTAGAGATCATCAAGAACATAAGTTTTTCATCATAAAGCATCTGGTATTTGCCTTAATTGTCCCATATAGAGCATTGACAGACTTGGAAATGTAAGTTGGCAATGGATGTATAAAATGGCTATAATATCATCGTCGCCACATGAGATGAATCTGATCTCACATGGCATGTGTCTCGCTGAGATAGAGTAAAAGCATTCCACAATGATCACCAAAAAGCAAGATTTTGGAATAAGTTGTTTTTCATTTATGTATAGAGAAATAAAGTAAAATTATGAATCATAACTGCACATTGGCAACCAGTTATGTGGTGTTTGCAAATACACTTCTTTGTTGCATAGAGAAGCCAATTACCTAAATTAGCTGTATGTCATGTCATATGAACCCTTCTAGATCTTTATTCAGGTTAATTGTCAAGTTATAATAAAGAAACAAAAATATGGTCAAGCAAATTCAATTATTTGCATGACATGAAACAATTGTGGATAAGGAGGCATACCAATCTGCGCATCAAGCGCTCAAAGCACCAGAATGCATCTCCTTCATCTTCAAAAAGCACTACCATTGGGGAACAAAGATCACTCATTCCTGTTCATATATGGGCATATATATACATTTAGTTTATTTTTGCAGAATTGATAGAAAAAAACAAACAGAAATACTTTTCTTAACAATAAGACCCAGTAAATAGGCAATGAGCTATACAAACCATAAAATAATATACTTAATATCACACATGGAAATAAGAGGAAAACATATGCTAAACAGAATGTTTCATCGATCATGGACTAAAATGATAATGTTGTTAAGATTCCTACAAAGGATAAACGTGATAACACACCTTGACCATAGCCGACATCTTTATCTATCCAGGCATAAACAGCAAGAATATCCCAAAGCTTTGACAGATTTTCTTGCTTCTCATAGAACACTAGGGTTCTGTCAGTCCGAACAACGTCAAGTCCTAGCATAGATGCCATTCATTAATTTAAAAAAGAAAATGCTAGCTACATGGCAATCATGGTGTAAGCCCATTTGACAAATTACATCATGTATAGGATATATTCAACAGGTTGATGACCAGTGAGTCTAATATTTAGACACATGAATCACTAGAATTTTATCAAAATGTGAGAACCAAATCATATGTTGAAAAGGAAACAAAGATCAGGTTGCCAAAAGGAATTTTTGAGAATATTGGTCAAAATTATATTGGATAAGTATTCTGGGGGTGAGTGCAGAAGAGTGGAGAAGAGTTATTTCTTAGTTTTCTTCTTAGTTGGCTAAGATAGGAACCTCTCCTATCTTAGATGATTGTACTACATCTTTTTATTCTCAATAAAATTAGTGGTGCAATCCGATTTTCTTTTGAAAAAGAAGTCAAGCTTCATATTGATGTTATTTCATTTACTAAAATCCACAGAAGACATAAAAAGGGCATCCCATCCCACAAGCCTCACACCACTGTGGGGAACTTCTCATAGCCACAATAAAAAGAATGTGCAATAATAGTTAGGACCAGCATAAGGTCAGGCCTTACCAATTTGATGCAGAGTAAGTTTCCACTGTATTACTTTTTTGTCCAAAGGAGCATGACTATTTGACTTCTTTTCCGCACCATTACAGGAATTCAGGTTCGTACTCTCTGATACATCACCAGTCCGAAGCTCTTCATTTTCATGGCCACAGTCAGAACTCGGAGTTGCAGGAATCTCCTTGTTGGAATTGGCTTCGAATTGTACTATTGGATCCTGAACAGGCTCACCGTCCTCTGTGATTATTGGTGCTGTGATAATGCGGCCACTTCCAACAACTGAATCCATCTCCCGGCACTCTTCTTTACATCTAGCATATTGCTGTCTACATGGGAATGAGGGCAATAGGACTGTTAAATGTAAGTAGGTAAAGTGGTCACTTTTATAGATTTATCAAATGAAATGCAAAAAGCATAAAAAAGAAAAAAAATGCCTGAGAGGTATCAGATAAAAAGGATGTGAGATGTAAGATACAAGGAATGATTAGGAATAACAGGAAAAATGTATCTAGCATGCCAACTGGTAGCAGTGCCCCATGTAATAGAATAAGAATATATTATTTTTTTAGGAAAAGTTGTGGTGTGTACCACCAATTTTTATTAAAATAAATAGAGGTGACACAACCAAAGCGGGATGGAGGAGAGATTCCTCCCCTACTAAAAAGAAGTTACATCAAAGAAAAAAGGATAAAAAAACTCTTAAATATCCCGAATTGCCTCGGACCAATCTTCAGCTGAGAGACCAAGAATAAATCTGCCCCAATGATAAATAAAAGATGCTGATTGGAAGCAAATATTTTCCACATATACCCTGCTTTTCTAAATATGTTATCATTCCGACTCCTCCAAATGCTCCAATAAACTGCATGCGGAATGAGAAGAAGTAACTTAGATTGTACAGTCGAATCCCCTCGCAATCTATAATTCTTGAAAAAAGCCCACAAACCATCAATGGTATCAAAATTAAATCAAATGCCAACTATGAGAGCAACAATCCTCCAGACCTCCCTGCTGATTTCGCATTGAACAAACAAGTGATCGATGTTCTCCTCATGAAGTCCACAAAAAGGGCAAATCACATCCTTGTGCAAGCACCATTTCTTCCTGTACACTTTGGTCACAAGGTTTTTTTTTTGAAATAGCATCCAAATAAAAGCTCGCATTTTTAATGGGGATTTGACTTTCCAAATTTCTGAATATCGAATATATGCAGGATGGTCACAAAATCCTTGACTGCATATTGTTTCTGCCTAGCATTCAACCTTCGAATATTCCAGGCTGCTATCTTCATTGAGAACTGTGACCTGCCCTTCTCTGCCTACTCTGACAATTGATGCCCCCAGTCTGATGAACCTCTGATTTTAACAGATTACGTAATTCCCGCGAACCTTATTATTGGATATTTGACATCGGGCATCTTCTGAGCATGTCTTCCATAACTTCTTGTGTTGACCCACCTTATTTTGAACCTGCACACCCAAAACTCCCACCTTTTCCAGGATATTTGAATCTGACCAGTCTTCCACAAGATTGGCAAGAGCCTCAGTTTCAAAGTGCTTCTCCATATCATCAGACGATCCCGCTGGCTTGGCAATGTCATTGGCTCGCAAGTTGCTTCAGGGAAAGTGACAGAGGAGGAAGGGAATTTGGGGGGTCGACAATAGGAAATACAGGCGTGCCCGATACATGACTGGGTATTGCGGAAGAAATGCCTCCTCTGTCAGAATATATGCTTCTTTGTTTGAGTATATTCTGCTATTGTGTAGTCAGCTGACATTTCTATGGAAGAAGGCAATATTCAAGGCCGTTTGCTTGAAATAGGACCACTTTAAAAATTGCTAGCCCATTAAGATAGGTGTGAAATCGCATATATGGTCTCTTCAAGGACACCATAAGAACATAACATAGTAATGAAGTAGGTAGATTAACCAAAATGTCCAAATACCATCCCTTTATGTGAATGCATGGCAACAATCTATGATAGAGATTAAGATTACCACCAGCTATCTAATCCGTATACTTGACCATGTGTTGTAGGTTGATGTGTTTGACAAAAAGGATAATGCTCACTACAAGGACCCTGTGGATTATAGTCTTCATCCAAGTATAAGGGGAAAAGAATATCTGCATGACTTGAATAAGAATCCAATGCATGAATAATAGAGAATTTCCCAATTTGAGACAATTCCTTATGTTTCTTAGATGTCACTTGCAAAATAATCCCTCAAATATCTCGAACTCCTGGTAGCTGATGTTTTCCAACAGTGGTATATGTGGTGTTTTAGTCTGAGTATCTTGCAGTGATTTGTGAATTGGGGCATAATTTGTCTCTCACTGCATTGACATATAGATGCTAGTAGGAAAGAAGTATTAACTATAACACAAGAACAAGTAAAGAGAGAATGGGTGTTCTGGAAGGTTAAAAGCATTTAGGGGGTCATCGCTCAAGAATATTCTTGCTATGGTTGAATTGAGATGAGAGGGGATATGCACCTTAATAAGTTGGGGGATTGAATACAGGAAGTGGACAGTACCACTAAATTACATACAGCAACATGCTTCATCATGTACAACTCTTTGTGTTCTGATGAAGTTAGTAAAAAGAGATGGAGGATTACCTTCTATATTGTCTCAGCTGTTCTCTCTCATCAAAGGTGCTACTAGGATCATAGCAACCAAGCAAAAACTCCCAAACCTCGCCTCTTATTGTCGGATGAATTCCCTGATTGGATAGTTATACCATCAAAATGTTGAATATTTCCATGTTTAACATAAATGCAATCACCCATAAAAAGTAGCTCAGCAATAATGTACATTTACATGGACATAGCGCCCCAGGTGTACACAGCAAGTTTACTGATGCCCAAGGACAATAACTCAATTATTAATTGGACTTGTACATAAACAGGGAACACTTCTGTCATGTGTATTACTTGGACTTGTACATAAACAAGGAACACTTCCATCATGTGTCTGTTTTTTTGTGGTAGTCTGGCCGTAAATTGAAGGTACCTTTCTAGGGCGTACCCAGGATACTTGGAGGTGGATAGGTTGGGGTCTCTTGTTGGCATATACCTTTATTTCCATAATTGTACTTGGAGATGGATTGGTTGGGCTTAGAGGCAGCTGCTGATAAAGTGTCCAACCAGGAAGGTAGTGATGCTGATGCAAATGACAGGATCCCGTAAATGCTGGCAACAGCTAAAACAACAGCAGTGATCTATCCAATCATCCAAGGGCAGGTTGGAGTCAAGGACAGGTTGAGGCTTCAATCAAATATCTCAGAACGTGCAAGGTTCTGGGCCTTTGGACAGTGCTTTTAGCCTTTGTTCAGAGGATGGATGATCGATGAGTGACTTCATCAAATGGTTGCAGGAGTTAGCTGGGTCACCTTGAGCCAGGAGACGTCCTGACCTCCTTGCCTCTAATGGATAGTGGAATCCTCTTGTTGGTTAGAGTTCAAAATTTCCCATTGATTGGTTCAGATGAAGCTTCAGTTTCTTGGTGGAAGGAGCAGTATGCCACTCTTGTAAAGAAGAAGAGAGCCTCTCATCAAATGAAAATAATGAGGAAGCAAGAACTTTCTTATTAAAAAGGGTACCCTCTCTGTGAAGAGTCTAGGAGTAGCCTGCAGTGGGTGGAGTTGATGCTGTTATATTGACTGCTGTACCTGTATTCAGTTTCCTTTTTCTTTTTCCCCCTTGTTTTATTGGTGGGTTTGGGAGGGTTGTTGAAGGATGGTCGGATGGTTGAGGGGTTGGAGTGGGACTTTGTTTTATGGGTTCTATTCAATCTGTACCTTTTCTTTTTTGATTTTGCATATACGCAGAACCATCCACTCTCAAAACAAAACAAAAGAACAATCATTCTACGCAGCACAGGAAATTTAGTGTGGGCACAAATAGAAGAAATCCATGGAAACAGAACAACTGGTTGATTGACACAAATGGATTCTTCAATTTAAGGCGGAATAGATGGTTCAACATAAGCTAGCACAGAAAAAATGCTATAAGGAAAATAAGACCTTGTCATGAACCGAAAAGTCAACTAGTTTATAATTTATGCCAGACAAGGCATATTAAAATAGATCATTCACAAAGATAAAGTACTCACCCCCCGTTGAATCCGGCTGAGAGTTTTGCCAATGTCCAAATACCCTTCCTGACTAAATGCAGCATGCCATCGCCTTGCACTAAGGGTTTTCCCAGCCTACCATCAAGAAAACTAAGCTGTTTAGAAGTACTATGAAAATTGAACAGCTTCTAATGCCAATGTTACTGCTTACTTCAAAAGAAAAATTCCACAGTTCACTATCAAATACAAAGGACATATTCGAAACCTATATGCAACATCATATATAAAATATATACATGAAAACGTCTGAATCATTTCGATGAAGTAATCAAACAAGCGGACACAATTTTCATAGATTCAGCTAGTAACAGAAAATGGCACAGTTTACGAAATAAGATGTCATCATTTGGAGAGAGAAAGAATTCAGATTGAGATGACAAGCAAGAATACAGCTTTATATCAAGGATCAAGTCTGCCCCGTCTACAAAGAATACATGAAAGAGATCAACAAGATATTTGGACTACTACCCATATTTAGAGCCTTCTACCACATGGACATTCCAAACCAGAACAGAACAAAAATGCAATTTTGACCCCCCCAAGAGCTCCACCGGAAGAAACATAAACCAAACCAATGCAGCATCAAAATCGCAAGAAGACAACACGAAAGGAACAAATCTTCGCAAAACGAAGCACCTTAATCTTGAACCGCGTCTTGGGAACGTCCACGCATTCCGGCCTCACGGCGTAGAAGTCATCGGTGGGAGCTCCGCTGTCCCTCCACATGGCCGCCCCCGATCCAAAATCCGAGCCCGAGCTTCTCCACCGGCAGCTTCACGAGCAAGCGATCACCAGGAGCGCGCCAAAGGCGGCGCCTTTTTCCCGCGCAATGGGGGGAGGAGGCGGGCAAGAACCCGGCCGGCAGCCTCGACCCAGATCTCCTCCGGACAGGTAGAGCGTATTGGTGGCGTGGGGGGGATCCGGTCGGGAGCCGGCAGGAGAGGTAGGGAGGAGCGAAGGAGGAGGAAGAGGAGTTAGAGAGAGAGAGAGAGAGGGAGGAAGCGTTCCTGGTCGCGCTGGGTTCGGCTGTCCGAAAAATCCTAAAAATGCTTTTGTGGGTCGTGACGACAACGCCGCGGACGAAGCGGTCGTTGGCGGGGGGAGTGTGGGAGGAGTTGGTGTGGGCCCCACCTTTTAGCAAGTCCCACCCCCCACTCGGCCGGCGGGGCCGGTTGGTTCGGTGGAGATAGGTCGTCGGGCCATCGTCGATCCGACGGTAGATATTGCCTGTTCGTGTGGGACATCGCTAGTGGTGTTCGCCTCTGCCCTTTGATTCGGATCCAGAGGCCAGTGTTAGGGGTTGGGATTTTTCCATGCTGTTTTCCTTCTGTTTGGGGGAAGGAGGGTGGATAATTGGATTGGTGTGCTGTAAAAAGTTGTTTGTTTCAACAGGGTAATGTAAAAGAAAAAAAAATTACAATTTTTTTAATGTTTAAAATGATGTAAAATAATATAAAATATAAATTTATTTAAATTTTATCTGCCTACTTGATAGACCCATTTTATTTTGGTTTATAGAGAAGGCCCATTGTAAATCAAAACAAGAAGATTTAAGGATTCTCTTATTTTGTTTTATAAAAAATCAAACAAATATCTTTTAACTTTAAATCATAAAATTTTACTTGTTTTAAAATCAATTATTTTAAAGTCAATAAATTACAGAGTTTTATATGAAACAAACAATCCTTAAGTGTAAGGTAGTGAAATTTTTTTACTTTATGATTGTCAATTTTAAAATAGGTAAAAAATAGTTGATGACTATTTTGACAAGAATTGGAAAGGAGATTTCCTTGGATCCTGATTTTAAATCTTCTTACTTTCTATTAATCCAAGTAGTGGGAATCGAAGATTTTTATATATTTTTTTCATAAGGTGGAGGATTTCATGAGTAAGGGAATCAATTTTAGAATAAGATTTTTACTTTTCAGTCTCTATAATTTTCTAATATTCCTTATAAGTCCTTGTAATCTTCATATTTCCTTAAAACCCTCATGATCTTTGAACTATCCTTAAGAGGTCACTACAGGCAAACTTTTTTGGGTGGGTTGAAGGGTCTTTTAGGGACATTTTAAATAATTGTAGTAACTAGAAAAAATATAAAAATTGCAAGGAGTTATAAAGAATATTGAAAGATTATTGGGACTAAAAAGTAAAAATTTCTTCTAAAATTAGTAGCAATAGCTTAAAAATCTCTTTTAAAATTAGTAGCAATAACTTAATACTGGTTCCGAGAAAAATAAACGAGGAGATTCTCTTGGATCCTGCTTTTAGATTTTCCCAGTTCATAGTAGTAATTCAGGCAGTAGATATCTTAAATTTTCAGTATTTTTTTTTTTTTTTTCAGAAGTGGACTTCATGAGTGAGAGAAACACGATGTGTTTCACTATCCTACACGATATGGGAAAGACAGAGCAGTTGGTCTTGGTTTCTATTTTTTGCATTTTTTATTGGAGTTTTCAATATCTTCAATTAGAATGAGTAAAAGCAGTGGGCTCCATGGTTGGTCTGTCCTTTCTGGCCCATACACCAACCTAATTGACGTGTGTGGGGTTGGGTTGGACTCGGTCAAAGTCAAGAACTTCTATGCATGAAGATTTCTTCTGCATATGCATGGTTAGATGTATTTGTCTAATTAATGCAGACGCACAAGTAAATGTGTTCAACAAGTGAATCAGTGGAGGGGGCAGGGGCAGCATAGTGGTAACTCAAGGCATTGGTCGGTAGTCATTCCAGCAGTTCGTAGGTTCGATCTTTGCCAGTCTCATATGGTGTGAATCGGGAAGTCGTGTCCCATCTTCCGCACAGTAGCTTTTCCAAGGTTTACCGGATAACTGACTTTCCCTCGACATCTAAAAAAAGTGAATCAGTGGTGGACATGAATTTATGAAGTGTGTTTCCATTAAGAACTTAGGAGCGATTTGATCACCTTCGATTCGACGTAATTATAGATCTTAACCTTTGTTAATAGTAGTTGATCCCAACCCTGAACCTCAATCCTATCACGTGAGAAATAAGAAATTTTAGAGCTATAAAGGCATAGGAGCACAAATTCGCATCAACTACTTCGTATCAACTACTCTGTCATGGATCAATTGAAATAATGCTATGGTAACGGGTTAGGTAGTTACCTATCGAGCAAGTATTGTCATTCATTGGGTTTATCTTGTGTCGATTAAATTATGATGCACGCAAGTACACGTGTAAACAATTACCGGTCAGGTTGAATGCTGCCTCTTATCATTACCTTTGTTCTTAGAAGTAACTGGTTAATGAAGAGTACAAGGGTATGTTATTGAACAAGAGTTCACACATTGGGTTACTCTTTCTATATATTGCATAGAACCGGCATCCTTCTGGGTAAGCCTAATATATGTGATAAAGATGTGAGGAATCACAGTTATTGATCAACTTTATCAAGTATTAATGCTGGATAGATGTGATATTGAAGAGGGCCAAAACGGACTGGCCCAATAAGGCCCACATAGGCCCGTTTCCTGCTGAGGGCCCCGAATGGGGCCACTCGCAATATGATCACCCAATGGCCGCATGAGAGGTCCCCCATCAGGCCATATGTAGTTGGGTGATCGAGCACAAGTGAACCCGACCAGGAGTCTAGAGAGAGAGAGAGAGAGAGTGCTCATAGTGGCGGATCCAACCTTATCTAGTGGGGTCCTAGGATCTCATTAGATTTTGCCAAACTTATTGCTCAATCTAAAATAGTCTAGTTTGGGACTCTACTGACCTAGTCCTGGATCCTATTGATCTAATCCAGGACTTCATATAATCTAACCTAAGACCCTACTGATCTAATTATGTTTATGACTTAATGTTCGAGTGATCTTACTGGACAAAATTTCTGTGTTCGCCATTGAATGCTCGACAGATATTGGCACCTTCCCTTTCATTTTATGACTACCACTTCTAATAGAAAGGGAGACCTCTCCTTCGTAGGAAAGATCTCATTCCAGGCCCTCAACGGAGGCACCACCTCCCAATCATATGACACTTTCCCTCACCATGTGGGAATCATAGGATCGCCATACTCATGTAGGAAACCATGAGTCCAGCAAAACTGCATACCATAGTAGGCAAGGGAACCATCCACATTTGAGGACAGATCCCCTCTTTAATTGCAGTTTGCGGGTTTAACTCCATCAGACTTTGTTGGCCTTCATGGAACTCTTCTTTCATAGCATCAACCATTTTTTCGAAATCCTTGCTATTATGACTTGCAAAAAGGTTGCATAGTCCTTCAAATTGATGTCGTCATGTAGATACACTAAACAATCATCATATCTTTTAGGCATTCTACAAGTTCTCCCACTTGTCCCTCCTCTTGTACATTTTGATGACGTAGATCTAGAACTGGTTCAATTCCATTAGTTTGTTCCTCCTTTTGTGCTTCCTGGTGAGGTGGAATAGGAAGTTACTTGGACACTTCATGAGCAGCTTCTGGCAGAGGATCAATAGTTTACTTAGGTATGACCTCGACCAACATATCAGGTTCAATGATAGATGGCTTAGGACATTGAGCAACAATGCCTTGACTGAAAGAAATCAAAGGCATAGTTGGCACCTCATTTATTGGAGGCTCATCAAATCGTACGCCTTGACATTCCACACTCCTACTATTTGAGTCAACTTTTATGAACCTAGCAACATCAATCACTGCTATTCTGGTTGGAAGAGAAGGACAATAAAACTTAAAAACCTTGGATTTTTCAAGGTAGCCTATGAAATAGGCACTTGCTATCCATGAATCAAGCTTCCTTTCCCGTAGATTAAAAATCCTTGCCTTTGCCTTTGCCTGACACTTCCATGTATGAAAGTGATTTAAACGGGGTTTTCTATCTCCATGATTCAAATGGTGTCTTAAGGACAACTTTCAAATGGACCCTATTTAAAATTTACATGGTTATTTGCAAGGCTTCTCCCCATAGAAACAATAGAAGTGAGGAATTGTTTATCATACTTGATACGCTCGTGATGCACATTGTTAAACATTCACGGCGACCAATCTAAAATAAACCGGACTTGCAACAAAATTTAAAAGTGTAGTAGAGTGGTGAATCTGAGTCGATTCCAAAGGGAGGTTGCGAGTTTTAATTTGAAATCTTGTGCTCTTTTAATGAAACCTTTTTGGGTTTTTTTAAATTTTTTTATAAAAGGTTAGAAGATTGACTTTCAACGAAAGAGAAGTTAGAAATAAAAGAGAATTACTTAAGTTATTATAAGACAAAAAAAACATGTATTCCTAAAGTTCTACACGTAGAGAGGATTAATACACCTAAGAGATAGGAAGAGGAGAATAAATGCTTTAACTCAAACTAAAGGCTAAAATAAATATGCACACTAGAGAATGACACGAACTAATAAAACATGAAACATTTAAGCATAATAATCATCGGGAGAGAGATGAAATATTCATTTAAAATGATCCCATTACAATGTTGTTAAAAGAAAGAAAACAGAAATCTTGACAATAAGAGAAACTCGTAACAAAAAGAAGTGGGACAAATGATTCAATGGTGCGGCTAGGAAGTCTCCGAGGTGTTGTAGCAGGGTGCCTTCTCCTCGATGCCGTAGTGCTTTGATCTTCACCCGATGTGCCACAACCGCAAGAGCTTTCTAGCCGGCCATCAAGAGAGTAGAGTGTGAGAAAGAGCAAGGGGGAGAGAGAGGACGTGAGGAAGAGATAGAGAGAGGGAGTTGAAAACGTGAGAGAGAGAAAGAGGGAGAGATGGAGATGAAAACAAGAGAGAAGGGAAGTGGGACAGTACCTAAGGGTACTGTACTAGAGAGAGAGAGAGAGAGAGAGAGAGAGAGAGAGAGAGAGAGATCTTCACCTACACTAAACCTAAATCTAAAACCTCCAAAAAAATTCCCCTTAAGGTGGCCGGTCACAAGTTTTTATAGAGCTTGGAAAAATTTAAAATTCAAACTTTTGGTTCTCTTAAATTTTTGAAATTTGAGATTTAGGATATTAATTCTCCCTTTGATTTGAGGATCCACTCCTAAATTTTCTCTTATTTTAAAATTCAAACTCTTTTCCACAATTTGAAAAAGTCAAGAAGAGATCCTAAAAATTCTCCTCTTTAAAAAGCTTCTTTCATTTTGAATTTTGAAACTCTTCCCTCTTTTTATTCTCTTCCTCTTTTTAGTGTTAAGTGGGCCCCACTTGAAGGGGAGCCAAGTGGTTTGACCAATTGAGCTACGAGTTCTTCATATCCTACACACATAGAAAATTAAAATTAAGTATGCAAAGAGTGAAACTATAATCATACAATAATAAAATTATTTAGATGTCCGTCAAGCCCTAGTAATTACAATAAAGTCCCTTGTCGATAATGAAATTTGCACAAGTACATTGACACTCAATTTTTCACATAAATTGACGATGTTTTTGACTTAGAATTTTATAAAATTGATGTCATTAGAAAGATGACTAAATTATCTATCATTCTATGTGGTCTTACACATAAAATCATGAGTGTCATGCATTAATTCAATCTCTTTAATGCCTAAAAATGCCAAGTTATCACACCCCCCAACTTACTCATTGTTAGTCTCTTAGTAATGCAAAGAGTGAAAAATTGGGACTAATAAGAGTTTTAAAAATATCATGTTTCACTTCAAGAGCATCTTTCATAGAAAATCATAAAGTGTTACTAATCGTAGCAGTGGGCCGCAGAAGTAAATTTCATCAGTTTATGTGAACAAAAACTTCTTCAGGATACATATAAAATATCATAGCATTTGTGTGTGTGTGATCTAATTCCACTAGTAAGTATCAAGATAATGTATCATTTACTTCTAATCCAAGTTAGGTAGTTATCAATTCTACCCAACCCTAACCAAAACTATGGTAGGATTGACTCAAATATATATATATATATATATATATATATATATATATATATATATATATATATATTTTAATGACACTATGGTAGGTATCTCCAAAACATATGTTCTTCCTTTTTCATTTTTAAATGGGGAGGAATGCATTGGTTATTCGCTGTGTCAGTTATTCAACCATTGACACCGGGAAGACCTATAAAATAGTATGGTTTTTTTTTTTAATTGAGGTATCTCTAGAACATACATTGAGGTATCTCTAGAACATACATTCCCCTTTTCTCATTTTTAAATGGAGAGGAACATATTGATTTTTTGCCATGTCAGTTATTCGACCATTGACATTGGAGAGACGCTTTCTTTTCCTTTTTTTTAAAAACGAAGTTAACACCTTTAACAATTCCACAATCAACATCCGCTAATTTGGGATATTTAGAATTGAAAGTTACTTAACTTGACTGAGAAGTAAAAATCTCAAAATCTTCACTTACTAGTTTCATTAATGTACGAATGAAATCTTTAAGTGTTATCAAACTTCAGGTGTATGATGAGGAAGATTTTGAAAACATAACTAACTACTCTTACTTCTTGACTTACTACTAATATCAGTGGATACTCCTTGATCATTCTAGATCATATGGCTTAAGATTCTCTTTTATGAAATATAAGCATGAAAAGCAAAGTTGGGAGTGTAAAAAAATTTTGGGCATAAATTGCATATCTTTTTTTCACAAACTTTTTCAAAAATTCAAGTTGATCCATCCCCTTAACTTAAGTGACAATGTCCTCAATGACATAAAAGATAGAAGAGAAATATATCCATACAAAGTTAGGAAAGAAAAGATACAACCTGGGACATAGGTGAGAGAGGATCCTCGAAGGTAGCTTCGGACACCTAAGAAGAAAAAAAATGAAAATGAAAAAGGACTCAATAAAAATAAATTAACAATATTGGGTTGCCTCTCAACAAATGCTAAGTTTAATGTCTTCAGTTAGATGCATTGAGCACTCAAACAGGATCCCAATAAAAGTTTTTATCCACATATGTTGGATCTAGATATGCATGGATGGTCAGTAAGCTCAAGCCAAAAAAAGGTCTAGTTTGATCATTAATCAAATCAACACCTAAGCAATTAGTCATGACTTGAAAGTTTAGAGGAGCAAGAAAAATGTGCATAGGAAGATCTCCAATGAAATGTCCATGCCTTTGTAAGTAATTTCATGATAATTAATGACAAGGAATAGATCATTGAGAATGATGGGATTTAAGTTCAATTCATGAGATGGTTGTACACCAAAGAGAGGAAGGTCAATAGGAAAATCATATAGACTCTCCTTAACAATCTCAATTAATAAATATGATGGGTGCATAGATTGATCAATGATTAATTCCCTTATATGCTCCCTTGTTTCTTCTTCTAAATTAGAATGATCATTAAGTTCTTGGCCCTTATCATGATTAGAAATGTTAAGTGGGACCTCTTCTTTTTCTTTATCATCTTCAATAATGGAGTTGGGCTTAAAATCACTTTGCTTATTAGCCTTATTATTTTTCATATTAAAAAAATGACTTCTACTAGCATGCCCTATCTCCTCATGATATGACTCTTCAAGACTCTCATCAGATATGATGGGGGCATTGATGGATTGAGAGATCTTTGGTTGAATTAGCAGATCAAATTGTGAGTCAAAATCATGGGATAGATTTTCAAAGTTTTCGATGGGCTGGCTAGGCAATTGATGTGGTTCACTCTTCAATGCAGCTTCAATTAACTGATCCATGTAGGTTGCCATTCTATTGAAGGATTCTTGTTGGGCCAACATCAATTACTCAAATTGTTTGAGTTGCTCTTCATGTTAGATTAACTGCGAAGGAGATGGATAAATGGGCTGAGATTCAGACTGTGGAAAGTATGAATGTGGAGAGTAATCTGACTGGAAGTAAGTTGGAGAGGAGTATGTGGGCAGTGAATAAGCAAATTGTCTTTGATTGTGGGCTGGATCATGAGAGTGAATTTAAACTTAGGCCCAATCAGAAAAATTTCGAATAGGAGGACATTGGGCCTTGACCTGTTCAGATTCTCAATAGAAATTAGGGTGATCCCAACTTGAATTATAATAGTTTGAAAGTGGGTTATAGTTAAGTGGGGTGAATCCTTGAGCATTTTGAGCTTGAGAAGGTGATGAAAATTGGACTATAGGTAGGTAATCATCAACAAATTGGGTTAAGCCAGCCCATATGGTACAGTCCTCTTGATAGGTAGGGGGTGGTGTATAAGATGAGATGAGTTGTGAGCCCATGGCTAGGAATTGATCAATTTTATGGGCCAAATGATCCACCCAGTCACAAGCATGTGCCCAATCTATGGATAGAGATTTTTTTTTATGCAAACACAAGCATTGTGCAAGCAATTAACTAATGACTCTATATGTAAGGACCTACAAAATTATACTTATATAAAAAGTTTAATTATACTTTTAAGAACTTTATGGTACAATTGGATGGCAATAAATTTTACCAACATATACATAATTATGAAAAATGATATATTCATAAATACTTAAAAAGTATGAATGCAATTATGAAAAGTTTATGTCTTATGATACAATAGATGATTTCTATAAGGTCTTAAGTGAAATTTTAAAGGTTTCTAGATGTCCTTAAATCGCTAAAAAATGGTTAAATTCAGTGAAGAAGTGTTGAATGAGAGTTTATAGCTAATTATAGAAAAATATAAGACTAAAATGTGAAAGTACAGGTTATTAGTAAAAAATAAGGAAACAAATAATGATATTGGTATGGTAAAGGATAAGGAAATTGGTAAGGTTTCTTAGCCCCTAAGAAACCCCCATGCCACCTCACCATCCACATGCCATAATCCAAGTTATCCTTATCCTAAAAGGGACACATGTCCCGATCTTAAAGCTAGCCCATCTCCTATAAATAGGAGGCTGGTCCTCCCATTCCATCCCCATCCCCTCCTTCTTATCCACGCCAAGGTGAGAGAGAGAAAGAGAAAGAGAAAGAGAGGAAGAGAGGAAGAGAGAGTTAGGAGAAGTATAAAAGAGGTCTTAGCGCTAGTTCGAGACGCCTTGGAGGGCAACGCGAGGAAGCTTCTGTTGAGTCTAAGCAAGCCTCTAGTTAAAGGCAAGTACATGAACCTGTCTCTATGGTTATTTTTCTATCACAAATGTCCTATTTTCAAACATATATTTTCCTACAAATTTAAGTATATACTATTAAGCTAACATTCTACCAAAATAGCATAAGAGCCTAAATAGACACCCAACCTATGCCTAAATCCCATTCTATAAGTCTCCCATGTTAAAATCGAAAATACTTACAGACAGTGCCACCTTAGGTGTAACGACCCGCCACCCTATAATCGGGGATCCGATTACTAAATGAGTACCGAATCATTAGTTTGTAGCCAAACCAGGATCTAGATAAGTCTGGAAATAAATAATAAACTAAGCTAAACATTCACATCGCATTGAATTAAAAAGGAAGTGTAAGAATTAAAAGTTATTACAATGCGACTCGACACAGCAAATAATTACATACTCCAACTGAAAATAAATAATTAAGCATACATGCCAGAAATAAAATAACAACTACGTCGGGGCATATCCCGGGACAACGGCTGCTGGCGCGCAACCCAAAGCAGTACTCTCCTCGCTAAGCCTGCCTAGAACCCTCACCTGAAAACCGCAGGGGTGAGTCTCAACGAAAAGACTCATTAGGGATCCTTTGATCCCCACCGCCCACTCAAACACTGTAACGACCCGCCACCCTATAATCGGGGATCCGATTACTAAATGGGTACCGAATCATTAATTTAGAACCAAACCAGGATCTAGTAAGTCTGGGAAATAAATAATAAACTAAGCTAAACATTCACATCGTATTGAATTGAAATGAAAGTGCAGAAATTAAAATTATTACAATGCGACTCGATACAGCAAATAATTACATACTCTAACTGAAAAGAGATAATTAAACATACAGGCCAGAAATAAATAACAACTACATCGGGGCATACCCCGGAACAACTGCTGAAGGCGCTCAACATACGGCCGCACACTCCGCTCTAAGTCTGCTGGGAGTCCTCACCTGAAAACCGCAGGGGTGAGTCTCAAGACAAGACTCAGTAGGGATCCTTCGATCCCCACTGCCCACGCACACACCCACAAGTGTAAAGTACAGCTAACGGTAAAGCAACAAGTGCAGTGGTAGGTACAATTTCTAATTCTCTACGTGAAAATACATGCAGTCGAAATATAATAAACATGCACATTCTAAACCAGCCGTTTAGAGAATCCACAACTGTCGTCTCGATAGAACTCGTCGACCGTACAAACAACGGTGGGAAAACCTCGACCCGCTGAGACCAAGCAGTAGCCCCTCGGATAGCACACTAGCTACTCCGGCCCAATTGGCTCAGGTGGCTATCCCTCCCCTCAGCATGAGTGACTCTCCGAATGTACCACTCCGACACCGGTACTAGCTGACCCCGGGGTTCACCAGGTGACCCTCTCTCACTAGGCGTCACCCCGCCCACGCCCCCACCGGCGCTGTGCTCACGCCCCCACCAGCACAGGGTGATAAAGCGCTACAATGTCACTCCAGGTCCACAGTAACTCAAAACCCAGCACAGTGCGATCCGGTTACGTGAAAAGTCCGCGATCGCATAACACACATATAGAACCATCCGATCATGAAGAATCCATCTCTATCGGGTATACTAAAACATGCACTAGCCATCTATCTAGCAGTATGAACACGTTTTACTGACATGAATTAGTGAGGTTCTGTCTTGAATCGCGTCGCCCAAGGCTGACGCCATTCAAGCTCCATGTACAGGTTCATGTAAAACAGTCTTCAGAATTAGGCCTTAAAAGGCGTCGACACCAGTGATCGCCTTTTAAAAGGCGTCGACATATTCAGACGCCATTCAACACAGAAATCCGGAAATTCCAAAGCCCTTACTCAGAGGATTTCCGCCTTAAAAGGCGTCATGGCTAACCGACGCTATTCAAAAATGCGTCGCCCACCCATGACGTCTTTTAGTCCTAGAATTCCCGAACTGGCAGACCCTCTGTCAGGCGATTCCTGTCTAAAAGGCGTTGTGATAGCCCGACGCCCTTCAAAAAGGCGTCGTCCATGCACGACGTCTTTCAACCCCAGGAACCAGAGTCGCCTGAGCCCGAGGGCTCCCTTTCCAACCCCAAACAACCCCAAAATCGTCCAGAAACGGAGGAAAAAGAGGAGCAACACTATCCATAGGCAAACACATTCATAGAAATCCCCCATATCATCAAAAGAACTCCTAAACATGCTCATTCTACCCCTCCCAAAACCAAAGATCTACGACATGCATAGACGGGGGAAAACATGGTTTAAACACGATGCTGTGGGAACAGTCGCCCTACCGGGTACTCGAACGCCTCCGAGCTTCAAGCCGTCCACCCGTCTCGCCCCACGCCGCCGCCGGTACCTCCGTGGTCGTCCTTGCTCCACCGTGACGTCGGCCGCCGTCCGGAGAGTAGAACGCCGCAGTGGAGGTGGAGGTGGTAGTGGTAGGAGCTAGGTAGAGGATGGAGTGGAGGGAGAGATGAAATGGTGGGAGAAAAAGAGGGAGGAGGAGGAATCGCCGCCGGTCGCCGGAGGAGGAGGAGAGAAAGAGAGTAGGAGAAAATGAGGGAAAGAAGGAGGGCTCGCGGGGTTAACCAGAAACTGGCTAAAACGCGTCGACATCTACGGACACCTATCAGGTGACGTGACGGCCGCTCTGACAAGATTCTGAAACGCGTCGTCCTACACAGATGCCATTCAGACGACCTGTCAGGGCCGTACTCTGACACACCCAGAGTCGCAGTCTGAAAGGCGTCGTCCCACGCGGACGCCGTTCAGACGACAAGACAGGGCCGTACTTACGCGGCCCAAGGCCAGCCCACGTGGCACCCACGTAGCAGAACCTGAAACGCGTCCGCCAGGGTGGACGCCGTTTAAAACGCGTCTCGAGGTCCTGACGCGATTCGATACAGAACCTGCGCCCCTCACAAGGGCTAGAACTACAGGGTCCGACCCGAAAATCGGATCCGAAAGTCTCGATCCTTACAATCTCCCCCCCTTAAAAGAATTTCGCCCTCGAAATTGACTGCAAGAATTAACAGGGTCAAAACAGGGATACAAGTTCACAAGGAAACTTACGAAAAGAGGTAGGGGAACTGCTCCCGCATCTCATCCTCTCGCTCCCAGGTTGCCTCACCTCCGGAGCGGTACTGCCAAATCACCTTGACCAACGGTACAATCTTGTTCCGCAAGACCTGATCTCTGCGATCCTCAATACGAACAGGATACTCTGGAAATGACAGGTCCTCAGCGACCTCCAACTCTGAAAAATCCAATACATGGGACGGATCCCGAACATACTTCCTCAGCAAGGACACATGGAACACATCGTGCACCCCTGCAAGACTGGGCGGCAAGGCCAGCTGATACGCAGTTTCCCCAATTCGAGCAAGAATGGGAAAAGGTCCAATATATTGCGGACTCAGCTTGCCTCGCTTCCCGAATCTCATCACACCCTTGGAGGGTGAGACTCAGAGAAACACGTGGTCCCCAACTTCAAACTCAAGTGGTCTCCGTCGGACGTCATTATAACTTTTCTGCCTACTCTGAGCTGCGGTCAACCTCTGCCTAACTGTCCTGGCAATCTCAGCACACTGCTGCACTAACTCAGGTCCTGCTATCTGCCTCTCACCGATCTCGGACCAACACACCGGAGATCGACACGGCCGCCCATACAAAGCCTCATAAGGCGCCATGCCGATACTGGAATGATAACTGTTGTTGTAGGCAAACTCCACAGTGGACAAATGTTGTTCCCACGAACCTCCCCAGTCTAGGCAACATGCCCTGAGCATATCCTCCAAGGTCTGAATAGTCCTCTCCGACTGTCCGTCAGTCACGGGATGGTAGGCCGAGCTGAAAGCCAACTGAGTTCCCAACGCCTGCTGAAAGCTCTTCCAGAATCTGGAAGTAAACCTCGGATCTCGATCTGATACAATGGACAAAGGGACCCCGTGCAGAGAGATGATCCGGTCCACAAACAACTTAGCCAGCTTGCCGACCGACCAGTCCTTCCTAGTGGCTAGGAAGTGTGCCGACTTGGTCAGCCGATCAACGATGATCCAGATAGCGTCTCTCCTGCTAGGGGATGCAGGCAATCCCATCACAAAGTCCATCGTCACGTGCTCCCATTTCCACTCAGGAATCGGCAAGGGCTGCAGCAACCCCCCAGGTCTCTGATGCTCGGCTTTAACCTGCTGACATGTCATACATCTAGCCACATACTCAGCCACATCTCTTCTCATACCGGGCCACCAGAAGTGCCTCCTTAAACAATGGTACATCTTTGTTGTTCCAGGATGCACTGCATATCTCAAACGGTACGCCTCGTTAAGAACACATCTGCGCAGGTCTTCCTCAGTCGGGACATAGAGCCTGCCTCTGAATCTGACGGTACCGTCATCCCACAACTCTACCTCAGACCTTTGGAGAATCTGTGGTAGCCCAGCATCTGCCCTCTGAGCCTCAATCACAGCATGGTACACAGCTGGTCTCACAGTCAAGCTGACTAGCACCGCTCTATCCTCTTCACGTGGAACCCTAAAGGAGGATTCCACCACTTGCTCGAACAATTTCCACTCCCGAATCATAAGGTATGACATGACCGTCTTCCGACTCAAAGCGTCTGCCACCACATTCGCCTTGCCCGGATGATAAGAAAGGTCAAAGTCATAATCCTTAATAAACTCCATCCACCTCCGCTGTCTCAGATTCAGGTCTCTCTGAGTGAACACATATTTCAAGCTCTTGTGATCGGAAAAAACCTGAAATTTCTCTCCATATAAGTAATGCCTCCAGATTTTCAGTGCAAACACCACAGCTGCAAGCTCCAAATCATGAGTAGGATAGTTCTCCTCATGCCTCTTCAGCTGCCGAGAAGCATAAGCAACTACCCTGCCATGCTGCATAAGGACTGCTCCCAACCCTCGACGGGACGCATCTGAGTAAGCCACAAATCCACCTGACCCAGATGGAAGCACCAGCACCGGGGCTGACATAAGGCGAGTTTTTAGCTCAATAAAACTCTGCTCACAATCCTCAGTCCACACAAAACGAACTCCCTTTCGAGTCAACCTCGACAAGGGGGCCGCTATCGAAGAAAATCCCTGAACAAACCGCCTGTAATAACCGGCAAGCCCCAGAAAGCTCCTGATCTCAGTCACTGAAGTCGGTCTGCTCTAGTCCATTACTACCTCGATCTTGGCTGGATCCACTGCGATACCTTCACCAGAAATAACGTGCCCAAGGAAGTGCACCTCGTTTAGCCAAAATTCACATTTGCTGAACTTGGCGTAAAGTTGGTGCTCTCTCAGGACCTGCAACACTACCCGAAGATGAGCAGCGTGCTCTTCCTTAGAAGAAGAGTAGATCAGAATATCATCAACAAATACAACTACGAACTGGTCCAAGTAGGTCCTGAAGACTCGGTTCATCAGATCCATAAAGGCCGCCGGAGCATTGGTTAAGCCGAAGGGCATAACCAAAAACTCATAATGTCCATACCGAGTCCTGAAAGCCGTCTTACTAACATCCACGTCCCTGATCCTCATCTGATAATATCCAGATCTCAGGTTGATCTTGGAAAACACCCTCGCGGTCTGCAACTGATCCATCAAATCATCGATCCTAGGAAGTGGGTACTTATTCTTTATTGTCACCTGGTTCAGCTGCCTATAATCGATGCACAATCTCAAGGAACCATCCTTCTTCCTGACAAACAGAAGTGGAGCACCCCATGGAGATGTACTGGGACGAATGAAACCCTTATCCAACAACTCATGTAACTGCGCCTTCAACTCAGCGAGTTCGGCTGGTGCCATCCGATACGGGGCCTTAGACAAGGGCGCCGTACCTGGTGCAAGCTCGATGGTAAACTCGACCTCTCGCTGTGGAGGAAGGCCAGGCAGCTCCTCAGGAAATACATCTACGAAATCACAAACAACAAGCACCTCCCCAGGACTGGGACTAGCACGGACATCAGAAACAACAACAGAGGCTAGGAAAGCCTCACAGCCACCAGCAAGCAACCTCCGTGCCTTAAAGGCAGAAATGAGAATACCTCGAGAAGAAAGCCTAATACCTTGGAAGAAGAAGGTCGGGATGTCCGGAATAGAGAAGCGCACCCTCTTCCTGTGGCAATCCACCTCCGCATAAAAGGCTTCCAACCAATCCATACCCAGGATGATATCAAAATCACGAATAGCAAGTACAACCAACTGGGCAGGTAGCACATGACCCTCAATGGTCAAGGGAACATTCCTCAAACAATTATAAGATATCATGAAGTCTCCAGAAGGAACCTCCACCATCAGACCATCAGATAACTCATTAACGGGTGCAGAAAGAATATCTAGGAACTGCTCGGAAATGAAAGAATGCGAAGCACCCGAATCGATCAACACATGTGCAAAGTTCCCAAGGACAGAGAGTGTACCTTCCACCAAGTTGGACGCGCGAGCCTCCCTCCTGGTGATAGCTAGAACTCTCCCCTGAGTCCTCGGCTTCTTCTGATCGCTATGACCCTGCCCCTGACTATGCCCCTGCGGGCACTGCCTCGCCAGATGGCCCTGTTGGCCGCAAGTAAAACACCTCCTGGGAAGAGTGGGACACTGAGTCCCGCCATGGGCACCACCACAGTGCTGACAAACTGCCGGAAGCCTCTGAGCTGGCTCCTGCTGTGCACTGGACGCTGACTGACTCTACTGACCCTGCCTGGGCCTGCTACTGCCGCTGCTGCCACTACTGCTGCCACCACCCCTGAAGAATCTCCTGAATCGGGAGCCGAGTGACGACGATCCCGATCCGGCCGAAGGAGCCGGTGCCACTGTCTTACCCCTGCCTCGCACTGGCCCCTGAACAGTCTGCCCTCTCTCCCGGGCCGACTGGGTCTGCTGAGCCTCTACAGCTGCTGCACGCCTAACTGCTGATGCCAAGTCTGTACAACAGTGGGACGCCACGAAGTTCCTCAAACTGAGCCTAAGCCCATCCACAAACCTCTCCGTGCGACGCTCCTCGTCCTCAGATATGAAAGGCACGAACCGTCCCAGCGAAACAAACTTCGCCTCGTACTCAAGTACTGTCATACTCCCCTGCGTCAGATCCATAAACTCCCTCTCCTTAGCTCGCTGGACATGTCTAGGGAAATATTGTGCATTGAACTCCTTAACAAAGGTCTCCTAAGAAAT
The DNA here is from genome assembly GCA_030544215.1 of Zantedeschia hybrid cultivar. Lineage (NCBI taxonomy): Eukaryota > Viridiplantae > Streptophyta > Magnoliopsida > Alismatales > Araceae > Zantedeschia > Zantedeschia hybrid cultivar. The sequence continues at coordinate 54,452,894 of JARZZO010000009.1, forward strand.
TTTCCTAAGACTCCTGTCCCCATAAGACAAACTCTTCAGTGTGGTCCACCAGTCATAGGCGCTATCCTTCAGCATGAAGGTAGCCAGCGGGGTCCTCTCTACTACTGCACAGTCCATGGTATCAAAAGTCTTCTCAATCTCTCTAAGCCAATGAATGGCCTCGTCAGGGTCGGGACGACCGGTGAAGTGAGGTGGCCTCAACTTCAAGAACCTCTCAAGTGTAGCTGTGGACCCTCCCCGAGCACTAGAACTCTCGCTAGGATCTCGCGTCTGATATCTAGCCATAGTATCCATCATGGCCTCCATAAACTGCTCAACACTCGGCCTCCCTGCCTCGGACCCACTAGGGGCATCTCCCCGCTCTCGAATAACTGGCATCCTCTTCCTGGGAGCCATCTATTCGCCTACAATTACAAAATCAAAAAGTTCTAATTAGAGTCCTAAAACCTATGCTACCGCCGTGCCTGTACGGGATAATGTATTTATTTGCCGAACTTACAACATTTAACCTAGTTATTTATTTATTTGCCAGATCGTATGCTCTGATACCAACTGTAACGACCCGCCACCCTATAATCGGGGATCCGATTACTAAATGGGTACCGAATCATTAATTTGGAACCAAACCAGGATCTAGTAAGTCTGAGAAATAAATAATAAACTAAGCTAAACATTCACATCGCATTGAATTGAAATGAAAGTGCAGGAATTAAAATTATTACAATGCGACTCGATACAGCAAATAATTACATACTCCAACTGAAAAGAGATAATTAAACATACAGGCCAGAAATAAATAACAACTACATCGGGGCATACCCCGGAACAACTGCTGAAGGCGCTCAACACACGGCCGCACACTCCGCTCTAAGTCTGCTGGGAGTCCTCACCTGAAAATCGCAGGGGTGAGTCTCAAGACAAGACTCAGTAGGGATCCTTCGATCCCCACTGCCCACGCACACACCCACAAGTGTAAAGTACAGCTAACGGTAAAGCAACAAGTGCAGTGGTAGGTACAATTTCTAATTCTCTACGTGAGAATACATGCAGTCGAAATATAATAAACATGCACATTCTAAACCAGCCGTTTAGAGAATCCACAATTGTCGTCTCAATAGAACTCGCCGACCGTACAAACAACGGTGGGAAAACCTCGACCCGCTGAGACCAAGCAGTAGCCCCTCGGATAGCACACTAGCTACTTCGGCCCAACTGGCTCAGGTGGCTACCCCTCCCCTCAGCATGAGTGACTCTCCGAATGTACCACTCCGACACCGGTACTAGCTGACCCCGGGGTTCACCAGGTGACCCTCTCTCACTAGGCGTCACCCCGCCCACGCCCCCACCGGCGTTGTGCTCACGCCCCCACCAGCACAGGGTGATAAAGCGCTACAATGTCACTCCAGGTCCACAGTAACTCAAAACCCAGCATAGTGCGATCCGGTTACGTGAAAAGTCCGCGATCGCATAACACACATATAGAACCATATGATCATGAAGAATCCATCTCTATCGGGTACACTAAAACATGCACTAGCCATCTATCTAGCAGTATGAACACGTTTTACTGGCATGAATTAGTGAGGTTCTGTCTTGAATCGCGTCGCCCAAGGCCGACGCCATTCAAGCTCCATGTACAGGTTCATGTAAAACAGTCTTCAGAATTAGGCCTTAAAAGGCGTCGACACCAGTGGTCGCCTTTTAAAAGGCGTCGACATCCTCAGACGCCATTCAACACAGAAATCCGGAAATTCCAAGGCCCTTACTCAGGGGATTTCTGCCTTAAAAGGAGTCATGGCTAACCGACGCTATTCAAAAACGCGTCGCCCACCCATGACGTCTTTTAGTCCCAGAATCCCCGAGCTGGCAGACCCTCTGTCAGGCGATTCCTGTCTAAAAGGCGTCGTGATGGCCCGACGCCCTTCAAAAAGGCGTCGTCCATGCACGACGTCTTTCAACCCCAGGAACCAGAGTCGCCTGAGCCCGAGGCCTCCCTTTCCAACCCCAAACAACCCCAAAATCGTCCAGAAACGGAGGGAAAAGAGGAGCAATACTATCCATAGGCAAACACATTCATAGAAATCCCCCATATCATCAAAAGAACTCCTAAACATGCTCATTCTACCCCTCCCAAAACCAAAGATCTACGACATGCATAGACGGGGGAAAACATGGTTTAAACACGATGCTGTGAGAACCGTCGCCCTACCGGGTACTCGAACGCCTCCGAGCTTCAAGCCGTCCACCCGTCTCGCCCCACGCCGCCGCCGGTACCTCCGTGGTCGTCCTTGCTCCACCGTGACGTCGGCCGCCGTCCGGAGAGTAGAACGCCGCAGTGGAGGTGGAGGTGGTAGTGGTAGGAGCTAGGTAGAGGATGGAGTGGAGGGAGAGATGAAATGGTGGGAGAAAAAGAGGGAGGAGGAGGAATCGCCGCCGGTCGTCGGAGGAGGAGGAGAGAAAGAGAGTAGGAGAAAATGAGGGAAAGAAGGAGGGCTCGCGGGGTTAACCAGAAACTGGCTAAAACACGTCGACATCTACGGACGCCTATCAGGTGACGTGACGGCCGCTCTGACAAGATTCTGAAACGTGTCGTCCTACACAGACGCCATTCAGACGACCTGTCAGGGCCGTACTCTGACACACCCAGAGTCGCAGTCTGAAAGGCGTCGTCCCACGCGGACGCCGTTCAGACGACAAGACAGGGCCGTAGTTACGCGGCCCAAGGCCAGCCCACGTGGCACCCACGTGGCAGAACCTGAAACGCGTCCGCCATGGTGGACGCCGTTTAAAACGCGTCTCGAGGTCCTGACGCGATTCGATACAGAACCTGCGCCCCTCACAAGGGCTAGAACTACAGGGTCCGACCCGAAAACCGGATCCGAAAGTCTCGATCCTTACACACACCCACAAGTGCAACAACACAAATATAGGTAAATTAAACAAGTAAAGCAGTAACACAATACCTAAATTTCGATATAAAACACATGCCTTCGAGATATAACATGCACAACTCTGAAACCACTCTACCAGGGAGCCTACCACCAGCGTCTCGGCAAAACACGCCAACCACACAGCCGAACGCGGGAAACACCGACCCGCTGAGACCAAACAGTAACCCCTCGGATAGCACGCTAGCTACTCCGGCCCAACTGTCTCTAGGTGGTTACTACTTCTCCCAGCACGAGTGACACTCCACAGGTACCACTCCTACACCGGTACTAGCTAATCCCGAGGTACACCAGGTGACCCTCTCTCTAGGCGTCACCCCACGACTCCCACACCGGCGCTGTGTCCCTCCCACACTGACACAGGGTGGTAAGCGCTACAACTGTCACTCTAGGTCCACGGTCGCACGAAACACAACACAGTGCGATCCGATTACGTAAAAGTCCTCATCTTCAAGTACGATTTTAAACATGTAATTAACCAAACTATCTAACAGTGTGAAGATATGTTAACAGCATGAATTAATGTGGTTCTGTCTTGAATCGCGTCGCCCAAGGCCGACGCCATTCAAGCCTCCTAAACCGGTTCATGTAAAATCTGGCCTCGGAAATGGCCTAAAACGCGTCGTCACATGTCGCCGCCTTTTGAAAGGGGTCGATGTCCCTGGACGCCATTTAGTTCCAGAGACAGAATATGTTATCTGGGTCAAATTGCGTCGTGGGAGGAAGCCGCCTTTCTAAAAGGCGTCGCTGTTCCCCGACGCCATTCAACTTTCACAGACAGGTTCTCCCCTCCGCTTCTCTCAATCCACAAGGTGGGATTTCTCCCCCAAAACATACAAAAAAGGTCACAAAACATGGAGGGGAAGGAGGAGAACCTAACTACCATTAAATCTCACGATTTTTTCCATACATGCAATTATCATTTTCACCCCAGAAGTTCCCAAAACATGCTCGAAAGCAGGAAAACAAACATGATTTTAAGTTGAAACACCATGGGGATCATCACCCTACCGGTTACTTGAACTCCTCCAAACTCCAAACCGCCTACCCGCCTCGCCCTACACTACCGCTGGTACCGTCGTGGACGCCGTTACTCCACCGGGACGTCGGCCGCCGTCCGGAGAGAAAAACGTCGCGGAGGAGATGGTGGTGGTAGTGGTAGGAGTTAAGAGGTCGATGGAGTGGAGGGAGAGATGAAATGGTGGGAGGAAAAGGAAGGAGGGGGGAAAGGAGCCGCCGGCTCGCCGGAGGAAGAGAGGAGAGAGAAGAGGGAGGAGGAAATGAGGGAAAGGAAGGAGGGATCGCGGGGTCAACTAGAAGCTGGGTAAAACGCGTCATGCACGTCCGACGTCTTTCAGATGATAAGACCGGGCCGTACACTGACAAGCCAGGGTCGTACTCTGAAAGACGTCGTCCATCCAAGACGCCATTCAGACGATATGACCAGGGTCGTACACTCACGACCCAAGGCCAGCCCACGTGGCACAGCCTAAAATACGTCTCAGCCCCATCAGGGCCCGAACTAAGGGATCCGACCCCGAAAACTGACCCGATAACCGGATCCGAAAACCTCAATCCTTACATTAGGAGTCCATGCGTCCGAATCGTACAAGCATCCGTATGAGGCAAACATTAAGTTAAAAGACGCATGAAACCTGAGACAAACGGGTAAACTCCTGACTACGGTTCTCCCGGTCCAGGTGGGACAGGTGGGTCCTCCTGTTGCGCAGTGGAAGCGTCAGTGGGCATTTGTCTTACCGCTGGCTGCATGTCATGTTAAACCTTCTCATGTTGTGGTTTGGATACATGTTCGTTAAACAAGTGATAAGATTCATGTTATTCATATGCCATATATTTATGATCCATGATCTTTTAACCATGCCATGCTACGCCATGATCTTTTATGCTTGTACTCATGTTACGTCATGATGCTATGCCATAAACTTTATGTTTATACTCACTCCATGCCATGATGCTATGCCATAATCTTGTATGTTTATACTCACGCCATGCCATGATGCCATGCCATGATCTTGTATGTTTCTACTCACGCTATGCCATGATGCTATACCATGAGCTATGATCCTTATGTTAGCTGAAACTTGCTATATTACATTCTACCATGACATGATTATATGATATTATCATGTCTCTTTTTATGTTTATATATGGTAAACTATGTAGTGGTATCATGTGCTTGCTGAGTCGATAAACTCACCTATGCTATTTAAACCCCCTTTCAGGAGAGAACCTCTACAAGGCAATCGAGGAATCCCTACGGTCTTAGTTTAGTTGAGCAGAGTTTAGTTTTGTAAGTCCAGTCCCTATGTAAACTTACAAGTTGTACCCATGAACTTGATGTACTGCGATGCATTGTATATGACATCAATATAAAGAGTTTTGTGACTCATGACCAATTGCCTATTTATTTACATGCGAAGTGCTCAACCTTAACTACAATATATGTTTGAGTTGTTCCCCTTGTCAACAGGTCCCTTTGGATCGAAGTACGTCGGCATGACCGATCCGGCCGATAGGGGGTCGTTACACTATAGTTTCCTAGGACCTAGTAGTTCAAATATTGGATAATCACTAAGGTTAATAGAATTCTAAAATCACTTCCTTCGATTGGCCAGGTAAGAGGTGGGATTGTCAGAGGCTCCCCTTGTTTTCACAAGGATCTAATTAAATAACCACAAATCTACGTAAACTTGCGCCCGTTAACCTCTAGCCTTACCAATTTTCAGATGTGATATAGAAATAATTTCACTAAGGTTTCAACCCATTGAATAAACTAGATGTGACTGTTGGGTTCTTGGGTTTCTCCAGATCTCCCGCGCAGCGGAAATAAAAATAAAATGGAGATCCGTTCCCGTTTCGAAAAATCTAAAAACGGGATAATCGGATTATCGGTTCTCACCGTGTGCGGATTCGAATCCGCAACCGTTCGGTTCCGTCGGTGCTACACCGCAAGCCGCGCAAACGCCCGACCTCTAGCGAACTCCACGCGATCCTCCTCGCGACGGATATCCTCACGTTCCTCATTCTTCGCAGCCCATGAAACCTCCGCCGGTCGCCGCAACGTGCGGACGATTTTCCATCAAACGAGATTCGGAGAAGCGGCGGAGTAGATCTGGATCTGTCTAGACGCCAGAGAGAGAGAGAAACAGAGGAGGGGCGGCTAGGGTTAGCAGTAGCTTGGCCTGCTCAGCCCGTTCGCTATGTTTTATACTAACCGCGCGATTTTTCATAAAAACCCCCGGTTTGTATAAAACCCACTTATTTATCCATTGCCTTAAGAATCATTTGTGTGTGACCCTCTAGGCCCAATTACCAGTCCAGTTAATGGCCCAACAAGCCCAGTGACTCCTCACTGGCTTTATTAATCAATTAATAACCCTTTATTAATTAATTAATCAATCAAATTGATGTCGCACATCGAATTCGACCGGGCCTCCGATCACGTTGGGTGCCAAGCAACACCGCGTGAACCCGGAAGGTATCGGGGTTAAGTAACCCACTCTTGGAACCTTTCCGCCGACAGTTACCATGTGGATATAATCCTTCATTCGTACAATGCTCTCGAGTCAACTCAGGGTATGGCGTGCTGTCAAACCCTAACCGGTCGACTCACTTTGATTGGATGCCGCTGATAAATATCGAAAAACTCCTTTCCCGATATTATCGTCCGCCCTGACCAGGGACTTCCGCGCATCCTTCCTAGAACATTCTCTTTCTAAGTACCGAGAGCGAATGATTCCTTATTGACACACAATTCCCTTTGACGGTATTCTGCTGTACCCAATCCTTGGCGTTTTAGAATCCCATGGCTAGATATTCGTAAACCAAGGTCAAAGCACAGAAGTCCACCGATAAGGTGTCCTTGGTGTCTCAGGTCCGAGGACCATCCACGCATCTGCGACAATAGAATCAAGCTGGTTGACAGTGAGGTACAATACCATCTAGCGATTCAGTCGGATCAATTCAGTAAACTCATTCTCTAATGAGCACCTACAGATTCGCCTTAGTGTCTCCACACAAGTGACTTATGAGATCAGTCACCCTCATCATATGAGCAGGAGTAATCTGTACTAGTCTAACCGGATATCCGATGTCCTTCTCGGATATCCTCCGACTAGGAACAATTAAGAATATGTGTGCTTAAGTGATCAGTCTCATTAGTATGATCTCATCATAATCTGATCACTATAGCACATATTCACGGACTTCATTATGAGACGATAATTAATACGATTTACACATAATGAACATTATGCCATTATATTAATAAATGAATGAGATTTACATAGTCAGATTGGCTTGTAGGCCATCTAAAACTAACAATCTCCCACTTGGACTAAAGCCAATCACCCTTATACAATAAGCCTATAGACTCTAGGTGACGCTCAAATACAATTTGAGCCAACGGCTTTGTCAGTGGATCTGCTATATTGTCGACGGATGGAACTCTTTCCACTACTACATCTCCTCTGGATAAGATGAAAGTGCCTCAGAATATCTTTCGATTTCTGATGAGACCACCGCTCTTTCACTTGTGCAATAGTCCCATTGTTGTCGCACAACAGCGGAACATGATCAAGGATACAGGGAACTATGTCAAGGTCGGTGATGAACTTCTTCAACCACACTACTTCCTTAAAAGCTTCAGCTGCAGTGATGTGCTCAGCTTTAGTTGTCGAATCTGAGTGGTTACTTGCTTGGAACTCTTCCAACACACTGCACCTCCATTCAAAGTAAACACGAATCCAGATGTAGACTTGCTATCATCTGGATCTGACTGGAAACTAGAGTCAGTGAAGCCTCGCAGTTTCAAGTCACCTCCTCCATAGACAAGAAACATATCCTTAGTTCTTCTCAAGTACTTAAGAATACATTTCACTGCCTTCCAGTGCTCTTCGCCTGGATCAGTCTGAAATCTGCTCGTAACACTTAGAGCAAATGCAACATCAAGCCGTGTACATAGCATGGCATACATGATAGATCTTATGGCAGAGGCATAGGGTATTCTATCCATGAGTACCCTCTCATCAGGAGTCTTAGGAGACTGCTCCTTTAAGAGACTAATTCCATGTCTCATCGGTATGAAACATCTCTTGGAATTTTTCATGCCAAACTTTTTGACTATGGTATCTATGTACAAGGATTGGGTCATTCCAAACATCCTCTTTGATCTATCTCTATAGATCCGTATTCCCAATACGTAGGATGCTTCTCCCAAATCCTTCATGGAGAAGTTTTTCGACAGCCAGATCTTTACTGATGACATCATAGCTATATCATTCCCAATGAGTAGTATGTCATCTATGTAAAGAACTAGAAAAGTGATTGCACTCCCAATGGTCTTCTTGTACACACAAGACTCATCTTCATTCTTAATGAAGTCATAAGACTTGACAGCCTCATCAAATCTTATGTTCCAGCTCCGAGAAGCCTACTTCAGTCCATAAATAGACCTCTGAAGCTTGCACACTTTATCTGGAGATTCTTTAGATGTGAAACCTTCTGGTTGTATCATATACATCTCTTTTTGAGGAAGGCAGCCTTCACATCCATCTGCCAGATTTCATAATCAAAATGTGCAGCAATGGCGAGCAGAACTCTGATCGACTTTATTATGGCAACTGGTGAGAAAGTCTCGTCATAGTCAATTCCTTGCCTTTGACGATATCCCTTTGCCACCAACCTTGCTTTATAAGTGTCGATCCGTCCATCAACACCGATATTTCTTTTAAAGATCCACTTGCAACTGATGAGTACAGTACCCTCGGGTAAGTCCTCCAAGTTCTAAACTTGGTTGGTATACATGGACTGGATTTCTGAGTTCATGGCTTCTTGCCTTTTCCTGGCTTCTGGACCTTCTATGGCCTCCTGGTAGGTTTTAGGATTATCATCCTCATTATATTCTACCTTAGACTCACCTTCAGCGATATGTCCCACATATCGTTCTGGCAGTCTAGGTACTCTACCAGATCTACGAGGCTCATGTGTGTGTACCTGAACAGGTTCAGGAACTGATATCTCATCTGATGATAATGCAGCTATTTGGGGATTTGGAACCTCTTCCAGTACTATTTTACTCCCACTGTCCTCCTGTAGAAGATATTCCTCTTCCAAGAAGACAGCTTTTCTAGCGACAAACACTTTTTGTTCACTAGGAAGGCAAAATTAGTATTCAAAGGTTTCCTTTGGATATCCCACAAACCTGCATTTATCAGTTCGTGATTCCAGCTTGTCTGGATCATACCTCTTTACATGAGCAGGACAACCCCAGACTTTAACCTGTTTAAATTCTGTTTTCCTGCCTTTCCATATCTCATATAGAGTAGAGGCCACAGATTTGCTGGGTACTCTGTTCAGTAGGTATGCTGCTGACTCTAGCGCATACCCCAAAGGGACACTAGTAATCCCGAAAAGCTCATCATGGATCGCACCATGTCCAACAAGGTGCGATTCCTCCTTTTTGATACACCATTCATCTGTGGTGTATATGGAGGGGTTAGCTGAGAAAGTATACCATTATCCTTTAAGAATTGTGTGAAATTAGTACTTAAGTATTCTCCTCCTCGATCTAATCGAAGAGCTTTAATACTCTTTCCTAACTACTTCTCTACCTCATTCTTGAACTCCTTGAACTTCTCAAATGCTTCCGACTTATACTTCATTAAGTACATATAGTCGAATCTTGAGAAGTCACCGGTGAACGTGATGTAGTATGACTAACCACCTTTGGCTTGGGTGGACATAGGACCACATACATCCGAATGTATTAGTTCTAGAATGTCCTTGGCACGTTCTCCATGTCTAGTAAATGGAGATCTTGCTATCTTTCCCATAAGGCAGGATTCACATATTGCAAACGATTCATAATCGAATGCTGTTAAGTAACCATACTTGTGCAACTTTTGCAACCTGCTTTCGCCAATGTGTCCAAGTCTACAATGCCACATATAGGCTTGGTTCACACAATTCTTACTCTTCTTAAGAGCATTATCAATTCAAAGATTGTAATAAGAAACATCCAAAAGATACAGTCCGTTGACTAAAGATGCTAAAACTATTGATTTATTACCATAATAAATCGAACAACTTCTATTTTCAATAGTCAACCTATATCCTATCTTGTCCAAATAAGACACTGATATGATGTTCTTTCTTATGCTAGGAACATAATAACAATCTTCTAATAGTAAGGCGTCTCCTGATGGAAGTCTGAGGTTTGTTGTCCCAACAGCGATTGCCGCAACTTTTGCACCATTTCCTAGCCTCAATTCCACCTCACCTTGTCTCAGCTTGTGCTTACTTGTCAGCATCTGCACATCATGGCAGATATGAAAAGCACATCTGATATCTAATACCCAAGATGTGAAATCTCTAACTGATAAGTTAATATCTATCATATAGATATCTGAAGCTTCAAACAACTTCACTTTTCCATGAGCTTTATCATTAAGGAACTCCTTGCAGTTCCTCTTCCAGTGACCATACTGCTTATAATAGAAGCAGTCACCCTTTACTACTCTTTTGCCTTTGTCCTTCGATCTTTTATCGTTAGCTATCATCTCGGCTTCAGGGGCATCCAATGCCAATTCAACAGGAGGATTAGCTCTAGGGACAAAGTCAATATGTTCAGATCTGAAGACATTCTTCAGGTTTCTGAACCAATCCGAGTAGATCAGGTAAGTCAAAAGGGCATCAAGTATGCCGTGGAGTGGGTTATTCGACGACATAATTCCCTACAGGAGATAAGTAAAATCTATTTAGCAGATGTTCAATTATTAAAATTTAAAACAAGACATGGTCTTTTGTTCAAGTTTAACTCCCACTAATTTTCGACAGACTGTATAACCCTCAGTTATACAGAACGGGAGATGCCGACATTCTTCAGTGGGGATCAGAATCTCAATGACTTGCACTACAGCCTTGTGGATAACACAACAAACTGTAATACAATCAAAGAGCACCCAACTCATAGGACTTGCAACTCTTTGCAATATCTGATCATAGCTTTGGTCCCCAGAGATTTAATGGCCTTATGGATAGCACAACAAACCACTAATTTTGGTCTAAGCTAACCATCATTACGCGACGAGCATAGATTTGTATACAGTCCTTGTGGATAGCACAACAAAGCTACATGGTTCCTCTACCTCGATCATATAGGCATTTAATGCCATAGCCACAGTTTCTCGTCCCAATTAAACAGGTCTTGTGGATAGCACAACAAACCTGCCTAAAGTGATTCGAATCCTATGACTATAACGATGGTGGATCACGCGGTAAGTTCTTAACTACTCGCGTTACGGCTTAGAGTTTATCTGAGGGTATTTAGATAACTTTTATCTTGGTCTCTCCTAGGTGATAGTATATAAATATATCGTATATATTTAGTAAATACTATACCTGTTTTGATTCATAATCAAACATAAAACAATGCATCTCATACATGTCATTAGTGTGGTCATGGATAGTACAGTGGGTTTGACTGGAGCCAACAGTCAAACGCATATACAATCTAACACAACAATTATATTAGATAACCTGCAAACACATAGGCAAAAGATCTCTATCTTTTCGCCTTCCTGGTTGCACCTGTGAATCGTCCTCGCTCCTTCCTCGGTTGCCTCGATTAGATTACACTAACTCTAGAATTACATGTAATTAGAAGAGAGCCTTATGGCGAGTACAAGAGAGAGGGAGGTAGAAGTACATTGGAGTATGAGAGAGAGAGAGGTACGCAGACCTCTATTTATTAACAATTAATAAACATCCATCATTCATCCACGATCCACACAAACACATCATTCATCACATGAACAATTAAATAAGTGCATATCCATGACCAGAGTGTGTTTTAAACATCCACACAAAATATAGCGCATCACATGGCTAAAATAAAAGAGTTTTCAAAATAAATAATTTTGACTTTCAAAAAGTTGGGATCCAATCAAAATTGGTATTTGAATTTCGAAAAACTCATTTATTATCTTAACATGCAATTAGATCAAAATTTAAAAGTAATAAACACACATCACATGTGCACACACTCCGAATTAATAATTCCAGATTATTCCATGCAAATTAGAACAATTCTAATAATCTAACACTTAGATTAAACCCCATTAATAATCTAACAATTAGACTATTAACAACTAATCTAACTCTTAGATTAGTCCATTAAAGCTAATTATCAATTTAACACTTAAATTATTAATTCACTCTAATTATTAATTAACTACTAATCTAACTCTTACATTAGTCAATTTAAAGTTAATTATAAACTTAACACTTAAATTAACAATTAACTTTAATTAATTAATAATTACTAATCTAACTATTAGATTAGAGGATTAATATTAATCATTAATTTAACCCTTAAATTAATAACTAACAATAATAATTAAAGACTACTAATTTAACACTTAAATTAGTCATTTAAGTTAATTATTATTTTAACTCTTAAATTAACAATTAACTTACATATTAATTAACAATTAGTTGAAATAATAATTAGTAATCTAACTGTTAGACTAATAATTATTAATTACTAATTTAACCATTAAATTAGTTTTATTAAAGTTAATTATTAGTTTAACCATTAAACTAATAATTAATATTAATCAATTAACAACTAAATGTTAATTAAAGTGATTCATAAATCATTAATAAGCCCATTTAAATAATATTGAATAATAATCTAAATTTTATAAAACAATTTTAATTTTAAATTAAAATTCAATCAGACTCAAATGGGCTAATAGGGGTTAATAAAATGATTTTAAATGGGGAAAGCAAGGCCCAGCCCATTAGGGCCAAGCTGGTCTGGGCCCAGTAGGGCCTGGGCTCGAGCCAGGCGCGCCTGGGCCTGAGCCAGGCACGCTTGGGCTCAGGCCCGGTCCGACCAGGGGCCAAGCCCGGTCGGACCGGCCCGCCTGCCCCGAACCGCCTATCTCCTTCGTCCGAAACCCTAAGACCCATTGCAGGGAAAGAGACCGGCAGCGGGGCAGGCTGGGACCCATCGGTGGCACCACTCCGACAGGCGACCTAGCCAGCGCTGTCCGGTCCCACTGGCGGCGGCGGGATCGCTAGAGAACCCCTTTATATAACCTGAAACCCTAGACGGGTTCCTGCAGGAGACGGCGGTGGGGTTTTGTGCAGGGGCTCCGGCGGCCGACGCCCCGATCCCGTTCGGCCACGTCGGCGAAGCCCCGGTGCCGACAGCCCTCCCTGGCGCCATCAGATCCCCGGTGAAGCTGTCATGATGTGCAGACCGAGCCCTTATCCTCCCTTTTATTTCTGGTTTTTCAAAAACATGGGAGGAAAAAGAAGACAGGTGGGGCTCCCTCCGGCCATCTGTCGTGGCCACTCCGGCACCTGCCTTGAAGCCCACAATCACCGGCCTTGCTCCATGGAGAAAACGAGGTTCCGACCCACCATCCCAATGCTTGGGATGCCCCTACGAAGCCGTCGAAAACTCCCCGTTCTTCGTCCAACGAAGAACACAAAGACCCCCAAATTAATTTCGAAAAATTAAAAGAAAATAATCTGATTAACTGTGTTCATCGCATGAACACAGATCCAACAATTAATCGAAGTTACATCATGGAATAACTCATGAAAAAATTAATTTCGGAGATCGAAACGGGACGAGAAACAATGGAACTTGGCTCTGATACCACTGTTGGGTTCTCGGGTTTCTCCGGATCTCCCGCGCAGTGGAAATAAAAATAAAATGGAGATCCGTTCCCGTTTCGAAAAATCTAAAAACGCGATAATCGGATTATCGGTTCTCACTGTGTGCGGATTCGAATCCGCAACCGTTCGGTTCCGTCGGTGCTACACCGCAAGCCGCGCAAGCGCTCGGCCTCTAGCGAAGTCCATGTGATCCTCCTCGCGACAGATATCCTCACGTTCCTCGTTCTTCGCAGCCCACGAAACCTCCGCCGATCGCCACAACGCGCGGACGATTTCTCGTCATACGAGATTCGGAGAAGCGGCGGAGCAGATCTGGATCTATCTGGACGCCAGAGAGAGAGAGAAACAGAGGAGGGACAGCTAGGGTTAGCAGCAGCTTGGCCTGCTCAGCCCGTTCACTATGTTTTATACTAACCGCGCGATTTTTCATAAAAACCCCCGGTTTGTATAAAACCCACTTATTTATCCATCGTCTTGAGAATCGTTTGTGTGTGACCCTCTAGGCCCAATTACCAGTCCAGTTAATGGCCCAACAAGCCCAGTGACTCCTCACTGGCTTTATTAATCAATTAATAACCCTTTATTAATTAATTAATCAATCAAATTGATGTCGCACATCGAATTCGACCGGGCCTCCGATCACATTGGGTGCCAAGCAACACCGCGTGAACCCAGAAGGTATCGGGGTTAACTAACCCACTCTTGGAACCTTTCCGCCGACAGTTACCGCATGATATAATCCTTCATCCGTACAATGCTCTCGAGTCAACTCAGGGTATGGCGTGATGTCAAATCCTAACCGGTCGACTCACTTTGATTGGATGCCGCTGATAAATATCGAAAAACTCCTTTCCCGATATTATCGTCCGCCCTGGCTAGAGACTTCCGCGCATCCTTCCTAGAGCATTTTCTCTCTAAGTACCGAGAGCGAATGATTCCTTATTGACACACAATTCCCTTCGACAGTATTCTGCTGTACCCAATCCTTGGCGTTTTAGAATCCCGTGGCTAGAGATTCGTAAACCAAGGTCAAAGCACAGAAGTCCACCGACAAGGTGTCCTTGGTGTCTCAGGTCCGAGGACCATCCACGCAACTGCGACAATAGAATCAAGCTGGTTGACAGTGAGGTACAATACCATCCAGCGATTCAGTCGAATCAGTTCAGTGAACTCATTCTCCAATGAGCACCTACAGATTCGCCTTAATGTCTCCACACAAATGACTTATGAGATCAGTCACCCTCATCATATGAGCAGGAGTAATCTGTACTAGTCTAACTGGATATCCGATGTCCTTCTCGGATATCCTCCGACTAGGAACAATTAAGAATATGTGTGCTTAAGTGATCAGTCTCATTAGTATGATCTCATCATAATCTGATCACTATAGCACATATTCACGGACTTCATTATGAGACGATAATTAATACGATTTACACATAATGAATATTATGCCATTATATTAATAAATGAACGAGATTTACATAGTCAGATTTGCTCATTGGCCACCTAAAACTAACAAGGGCTACTTAGAATTGGTTGCTACTCAATTTTAAATTAATGGCTTAGGTGATGCAATTATGCAAAGATGTGGTTTGTGGGCTAAGGAAAGGTGATGAAATCCCCTCCTTATCTTGTGATGGCGGTGTCCTTAAAGTGTTTTAAGACTGCAACACAGTGATTCAATGGGGTTTAAATGTATATGCATGAACAAGTAATTTCTAATGAGAAGTTGAATCAAGAATTAAAATCAATGCACCTATATGATGAATGAGCTAAGACATGAAAGGTGTGCTTTCTAATCTTATCATGAAAGTTTTTTTTATTGAGTGCAAATGAATTTTTTTATTTTCATGACGCTATCTAACCAAGAAAATTAAAAAATTCATAAACATGTTAACTAGTTTAAACAAATATGGTGAAATGAAATAGGTGAGAGATATGTACTTCCCTCAACAGCACAAGAAAAATATTTTTTACGCAAAAATCCCATTTTTCTGATTTTCTGATACTTTTCTAGAATTTCTTGACATATTTCCCGAATTTCCTGATTTTTCTGCTATTTTCACCTTTTTCTTAGTTTCTGGTTTTAACACACATCTCGAGGCACCATAGCAATCAGAAATATGTTTGGGATAGAGTCCTTATTGTTTTAGGATTTTTGAAGATTTTTCTGAAATTGTTTCATATTTTTCCTACACACAAAAAGAGAAGAGGTTAATTTCAATGTATGCATAAAAATTGCAAGATTATCAAATCAAAAATCTTTACCTCCCCGTCAACGGCGCCAAAAATTGATATCCTTGCGATGCACGTCATTAAACATTCACGGAGACCAATCTAAAATAAACCGGACTCGCAACAAAATTTGAAAATGTTAGAGTGGTGAATCCGAGTCGATTCCACGGGGAAGTTGAGAGTTTTAATTTCAAATCTTTTGCTCTTTTGATGAAACCTTTTTGGATTCTTTTTTTTTTTTTTGTAGATGGTTAGAATATTAGACTTTCAAAGAAGGACAAATTTGAAATTTATATATGAATGATACTGACACTCGATTTAATCGCAGAGAAACAAATTATGATAGTGCTCTTAATGAGACTGATGATGAAAGTTATTCGATCTTCAATTCTCTTGGACGTTTTCTACAAGATGAGTTAAAACTTAATTACTATCTACAGAAGAAAGAAATTTGGCCTATATATATATATATTAAACAGATTGAACAAATGAATCAATTTTTTTATGAACACAAATAGAAAGTACAAACCGCAAATGCAATGGAGAAAGATTTTCTAAAATGGTTTCAGAGTTATGTTCAATAACTTAAAGATGCAAATGATCTTCATTCCACTCATAACATCGAAGTTTTGTCACAAACACCTTCAAGACTTGCATATTCATATTCAGGTTACATAGTAAGTGGTATCAGATTTCTTATAAAAGCTATTGATGATACTAAGTTGACCCAATCGTTTGTAGTTATTGTGATTGCATAACTTGAATATGGATGTCATGGATATTATAAACGTCTAATTGATACTCTTGAAATATTTTTTGATTATCAGAGTCATGTTGTATTATTTAAGTGTGATTAGTGGTATGTTTATAAAAAAAAGACAAGAAATTTAAGATCGATAAGTATGGAATTGTCAGCCTCAACACCTATTTTAAACTTAACACGAATGGGCTATTTGCTCTTGCAAATTAAGTAGAGCATGTGTTCTATGTAAATGATAATACAACAGTAGGGTAGATCATTCCTGTTAGAGTACAAACTCGAGATTGCTATAACATGCAAGATGAAGCAGCTGAAGATGATGTATTACATCTTTAAAAAGCTTATCAAGAAAACTTATTTGATATTTCTATTAGGAGAGAAACAATTGATGTGGATATTGGTGAAGAAATTAACGTAAGAGTAGGCGAATACATTGAGATTTAGGTGATAGTAAGTATCAACGAAGTTTCTTTTTTTATCTATTTTTACTTGTAAGTTTAATTTGATACGATAACTTTTGAACAGATAACTTCAAGTGGTAGCTCTCATGCCTCAAACGGTGGCTTTAGACTCCGAAAGAAGTGGAATGCCTCTCAGCACCCTATCCCTGAGCTTCTCACCTCTCAGGCCATTGCCTCTCAACATCATATCCTTAAGCTTCCCACTTCTTAGGCTGTTGCCCCCAGGCCGCTGCGGCTTAGAGATTTACAACTATATCTACATCTTCATCTGCAGTAGGTATGAATTTTAATTTTAATTGCTCAATGAATTGATATTCTTATGTTTATAATCTAACATAAATGTCTTTGTTATGTATGTTTAAATAGGTCCATCTTCTACGCAAGTTTGGGGTCAAGGACATGGCCGTCTGGACCCCACCAGAGGTATCATAGATACGAGATTGGAGCAAGGTCAGTGATGAAGAGAAGGAGAGCAATTTTGTATCTCGTATGGGCATTGTGGCAAAGCTTCATTGCAAGATACGGTTAAAAAAGTTTCTTATTCTTCTTGCAACGAAGAAGACTGCAATGTTTAGAGATCTCGAGGTAATGATATTTAAAGTTAACTATATATTTATGAAATATTTAAATTAATTAAGTTAATGATAATGTGCAGTTAATATATCAGTAGGACTAAATCCCCAAGACAGACAGGGAGATGCTTATACACATGACCTTAATGCATCGCAGCTGGCGTGAGATTTTGAAGAAAAGAGTAAGTTAATATTTTCCTAGAAAAGAGTAAGTTAATATTTTTTTATATTTCTTTATAATATATGTTTGTATTATTTTTTATTATATTAATATATAATAAAGTCAAAATCAAATAATATCCTAGTTTTATATGGGAAAGATTTTGAATGATGCAATTGCTCCCGTACCGGCCGGTGTTGATCCGTTTGATTAGTAAATGATGTACAAGAAATGGAACACGTCAGATGAGTAGGTAATAATAAAGTTTAATAAATGTTAATTCTTTATGTTTATTTGTTTGATACAAATTTGATAACTAATATTCTTTTCTATAGAAAATTGGTGATCGTAATAAGAAAAATAGCTTTATGTCATATAGATGGGGCCAGACGAGTCATTATCAATTGAAAGATGATTTTGTAGGATTTTTATTTTATTATTAGTCTTCTTATATTGTTAAGTTTTTATTACTTATTTTCTTAACATAATTTGAACATCATCGCTTTTATCAACGTGATCCTTAGTGTCTTGAGATTTTCAAGATATATGTAAAGATCTTCCGGATGACAATGAGTACTGGGTAGATGAAGAAAGTAGGATCGATATGTAAGTACTTTTATCTTTTGAATTAATTTTTATTTGAATAATTCTTATAAAAATTAATTTATATCATTAATAAGAATTTTACTTATCTATTTTTTTTGTAGGAGAGGATGACCTAATTGATAACTCTTTATTGGGAGAGCGATGTTGGGAGTACCTCCCTTTCTGCTAAGGAGGCCTTTATTTCAGTTATGGAAAAGGACCGATGTGGCCATGTTCGTTGTGCGGGTGGCCGAGAGACACTCCGTACATGATATAGATCAGGAGACGGGTCGAGTTCTTCTATCTATTAACGGTAAGTTGAGGAGCAAGGTGAAGAGTTGTGTACTGTAAAAGAGAAACTTAAAGCACAAGGAGAGGAGATGAAGTGGATGTGCAAGCAGATGGCAGAGATGAGTATATTTATGAACCAATTTCAGGCAATGCAGAACTCTACTCAGTCTCAGAGAGCTACTGTAGATGAGTGTTAGTATTAGATGGTCTCAAAGCCAATCCGATACTATGTATTGATTCAGTTTATTAATAAATGACATTAATTCTTTGTGTGTAATTAATTCGATCTATGTTTATCGTATCACGATGAAGTCCATGAACATGTGCAATAATCTTCGGATTATGATGAGATCATAATTACGGGACCAAAGGTTTATAAACACATGTTCTTAATTGTTCCTAGTCATAGGATGTTTGAGAAGGACATCAAACGTCCGGATAGACTAGTATAGGTTACTTCAGCTCATATGATGAGGGTGACTGATCTTATAAGTCACTTGTGTAGAGACACTATGCTGGACCTGTAGGTGCTCATTGGCGAATGAGTTCACTGAACTGATCCAACTATGAATCGTTGGATGGTAACCACCTCACTGTTAACCAGCTCGATTCTTTTGTCACGGTTGCGTAGATGATCCTTAGACCTGAGATATCAAAGATATCTTGTTGGTAGGTTTCTGAACTTTGACCTTGACTAACGAATCCCTAACCATGGGTTATTAATAAGTCAAGTGATCGGGTTCAGATAAATGCCCTCGAAGGTAATTATGTGTTCAATACGGGATCATCCGCTCTCGGTAGTTTGAGAGAGAATGTTTCGGGAATGATGCGTTTAAGTCCCTGGCCAGGGCGGACTTTGTATCAGATAAAGAGTTATCTGATATAGATTAGCGGCATCTGATTCAAGTGAATCGACTGCCTAGGGTTTAACAGTAAACCATACCTTAGGTCGATTCTGGAACATTGCATAGATGAAGGATTATATCCGCACGGTAACTGTTGATGGAAAGGTTCCAATAGAGCGTTGCGATAACTCCAGTGCCATCCAGGATCACGCGATGTTACTTGGCATCCAACATGATCGGAAGCCCGTCCGAATTTATTGTGGGACATTAAATTCGGCTGATTAATTAAATATAAGGATATTAATTAATTCAATAGGTCCGTAAAGAGTTACTGGGCTTAATGGGTTATTAACTGGACTGGTATTTGGGCCTAGAGGGTCACACGCAAAAGGTTTTCAAGTCGATGGATAATCCGACTGGATTTCGGATAAGTCTGGGTTTTTACGAAAAATTGCAAACAAACTTATTATAAAAGAACTGATACTACGTCGGGGGCTAGCAACCCTAACCTAACCGTCGTTCTTTCTCTCTCTCTCCTCTCTACTAGGCGTGCGACACGAGGCGGCCATCTGGAGGCTCCGCTTCAACTCCTGATTGCTCCACCTTCCGTCCGACGGGAGATTCCGAATCCGCATGTCACGGCAGATTACACGCACCCAGACGAGATCCATGAACGTCAAATTGAGCGAGGAGGCGAGAACGATCCATCGCGAGGAGAACCGCATAGATACCGCTAGAGGTCGGGCATCTGCGCGACTTGTGGCATCACTCCGATGGAACCGAAAAATGAATGCGGATTCGAATCTGCGCAAGGTAAATTCGATTTACTCCGGTTTTATTTTAATGATCGAAACAGGATGGATCCGATCCCGAATATTTTATTCCGCTGCGTTTTTCGGTCGGATCCCGACACAGCGAACCCAACAGTGGTATAAGAGTCAGGTTATCACTGTGTTCTTCGCTGTTTCGAATTCCGAAATCTAAATTTTTAGTCATATTCCATGCATATCATACGATTATGTTTAAGAAATAATATTCATGAGATGGATCAAGTTAATTTGATTAATTCTTTTTTTCAAAATCGTATTTTCTCTTAGGTCTCTTCATGTTGTTCGTGGGACGAAGAACAATGCTTATGGGGTGAAGTTCGAAAAATCACATGTGATACGAAGCTACTGGGATGGATTTTGGTATGACCAAATGATCCAACTGGCCACCGCCAACATCACCCTTGGCTTTGGCAGGGGCTAGCCGGCGATGACCGGCCGACAATAGTCACCCTCTTCCCCTCGGTTATGCACAGGGATGGGGGATTCGGAGCCCCCTTTTAGGGGTTGGGCAGGGTCGACGGAGCCGTCCGTCGCCGGCGGCTTGACCGGCGACCGTCCGGTGCCCTCCCGGCACCGAGGCGGTCGCCGGCCGAGGGTTTTCCCCACTTCCCCCCATGGCTTCCTGTTGCCCAGCGCCGCCGGAGCTGGAGAGGAAGGGGGTCGGGCCCGTGCGGCTAGGGTTTCCTAGCCGCACCGGTCTGACCCGAGCCAGACCGAGTTCGGACCGGGCCAAAGACCCAGGGTCCCTGGCTCAATGCCCTGGCACCCCTGGTCCGAGCCCATGGCTCAGCCAGGCTGAGCCCTTGTTCGGCCAGGGGTGGGCTGAGCCACCTAGTTGATTTATAGAACTAGGTTTTTATTAGATTAAATTGTTTTTAAAATTTTATATTTTCAAAATTGTTTTGAAATCAAAATTTATTATTCAATTTAACTTTTGAGAGACCCGTTGATTAAGCTCATTATCTTAATTGAAGTTAATAGTTATGATTAATTATTAATTTAAATGTTGAATTGATGATTATTTATAACTAAATAATCTAAGTATTAGATTTTAATAAGATAATGATTAATCTAGTTGTTTAATGACTTTATTAATCTAATCGTTAGATTAATCTTGTTATATATGCATGGAATATTCTAGATATTTAGTTTTGGAATATTAATGTATATGATGTGTTATTATGCTTGTTTAAATTCGATTTAAGTTAAGCATGCATAAATTGATTTTCGAAAATTGTAAATTCTCCAAAATTTTGTTTGGTCCCTGGTTTTATGAAACCTAAAATTTTGTATTTTAGAAAATTTTAATTTAGTCATTTTGATGTGCTATTTCATGTGTGGATTGTTTAATAAAACACATGGTGGTCATGGATGAGCATTTTTGTGGATATGGAATGTGATTGTGTGGTTTGTTATTTATTAATAAATAAAGGTCTACGTACCTCTCCCTCTCATATTCCAATGTCTTTCTACCTCCCTCCCTTTGTATTCACCTTAAGGCTTTCTCCTTGTATAAATTATCTTGTAATTATGGATTATGATGTAATTTGATCGAGGTGGCTGCGCACGGAGCGAGGATGATCCACAACTGCAACCAGATGAAGATGAAGGAGTTCATTGAATCTATGAGTTTGCAAACTCATGATATAAACTGTTATATTGTGTGTGTGTGTGTGTGTTTGACTGTGTGGCTCAAGTCAAACCGCAATGCCGTCCATGACCACACTAATAACATGTATGTGATGCATGTGTTTTATTTTGATTATGAATCAAATTTACTAGGTTATTAGTGTATATAATATATGTGATATATTTAATACTATCACCTAGGATGAGACCAATGTAAATAAATAAAACCTTCATAACAAATTCTAAGCCGTAGTGCGCATCATTGATAATGCACCGCATGGGTCTCCATCAATATGATTAATAGAACTTAATTTAGTGGTGGCAGATACTATGTGTTTTACCCAAGGTTTGCCATTGTCTGTTGAGAGGACTATTGATCATGGCATTAGATGCCTATGGATAAGAGTAGAGGAACGATATAGTTATCCACGTGTTTACCCAGGAACTATATTTCTACTCTACTCTGTCACATAATGATGGTAATGCTTAGACCGGAGATAGTGGTCTACAATGTTTATCCGGGACCATTAAACCTGGGAGCCGAAGTATGATCGGAAATTGCAAGGAGTTGCAATTATCATGAGATGATTGCTCTGAGATAACAGTATGATACTATGTGTTTACCCGAGGTCATGCTGTGATGCTTGGAGATTCTGAGCCCCACTAGGAGACAGTCGGCGTCTCCCGTTCTGTATATTTGAAGGTTATACAGTCCGACGAAAATTAGTGGGAATAAAACTAGATAAACAAAGTCCATATCTTATTTTAAATAAACTGATAGTCTGCTAATTTTAATTTGATTATTTCCTGTAGGCTAAAATGTCCCACCACAACCCATTGAGTGGCATACTTGATGCCAATCGTTTCTCAGGCCCAAACTACTCGGACTGGCTCAGGAACCTGAAGATTGTCCTCAGATCTGAGCAAATTGCATATGTCTTGGATAATGAACCTCCTACTGAACCAGCATTAGATGTCCCAGAGGAGGAAATGATCGCATATGAAAATTGGAAGGAAGATTCCACTATGACCCAATACTACATGTTAGCCTCTATGAGCAATGAGTTGCAGAGGCAACATGAGGAGATGGATGCTAGATCCATCATGCTCCGTTTGAAGGAGTTGTTTGATGAGCAAAGCAGAATCGAACGATATGAGATATCTAAGAATCTGTTCAAGGCTCAGATAGCAGATGAAACTTCAGTACATACTCATGTACTGAATATGATTGAATGGGTGGAAAGGCTGGATGCTCTTGGGGTTACACTTCCCAAGGAGATGCATATTAACCTCGTGTTATCTTCCCTCCCACAATTATATGCTCAGTTCATCGTTAACTTTAACATGAACAAGATCCAGACTACCTTAGCTGAGCTACTGAACATGTTAAAGACTGCAGAGGAGAATTTTGTGAAGGATAAACCCCAAATCCTCATGGTTGGTAAGACCAACAAAAAGAGACTTGCAGTCCAAGTCTTTCGGAAAGGTAAGAGCAAGGTTCAGAGAAAGCAAAAAGTTATCAAGAAAGACAAAGGTAAGAGTGCTGAGAAAGGTGATTGCTTCTACTGTCACCAAAAGGGCCACTGGAAGAGGAATTGCAAAGAATACTTCAAGGACAAGGCTCAAGGAACTGTGAAGCAGCAGGATGCTTCAGGTATCTATATGATAGATGTAAACTTGTCAATAAGAGATTGTACATCATGGGTATTAGATACTGGATGTGTATCTCATATTTGCAATTCTATGCAGGTACTAACAAGAAGACGTAAGTGTAGACACCGATTTTGGACCACCCTTTTGGTCATGAACCCAACCCATCATTAGCCCTTCATCACCAAAATCCCCTCATTTCAGTCATCTCAGCCCACTACCAGCTAGGCCCATTAACCAAATCCCGACTCTAGCCACTCTTTTCGTGGAAGACCAGCCGACCCGCCTTCCAACCCCTTCGAAGGCCACCCCCCGCCTTCCACCACCTTCGAAGGCCATCCACCTTGCCTTCCACCTTTTTGGCCACCCTTTTCACCTTTTTCGTGGAAGGCCAGCCAGTCTGCCTTCCACCCCCTTCGAAGGCCACCCCTCGCCTTCCACCACCTTCGAAGGCCACCCACCTTGCCTTCCACCCTTTTGGCCACCCTTTTTCACCTTTTCGTGGAAGGCCAGCCAGTCCGCCTTCCAACCCCTTCGAAGGCCACCCCCCGCCTTCTACCCCCTTCGAAGGCCACCCCCCGCCTTCTACCCCCTTCGAAGGCCAGCTACCTTGCCTTCCACCGTTTTAGCCGCCTTTTTCACTTTTCACCATCTTTTTGTAGAAGGCCAGCTCCCTTGCCTTCCACCACCTTCGAAGGCCACCCCTCGCCTTCCACCACCTTCGAAGGCCACCCCTCGCCTCCTACCCCCTTTGAAGGCCAGCCGGGCCGCCTTCCACCACAAGAATGGAAGGCATGTCACCTGGCCGTCCACTCCTTAACCACCCCCTTGACTCCGTCTTCACCACGATCTCCTCTACTCGCCGCCCACGTCCCCACTACTCCGACCATTCCCCACTCCGGCGACTGCCGTGTCCACTACCTCCAACCCTTGACCACTCCTTATTGGTTGAAGGGTGATTTACGGGGATTTAGACCCCTGTTTTCTCCCCTTTTTTCCTTCGCCTATTTAAACCCCCCACATCCTCTCGAGCAGGGGGTTAAGGACTTCGGGTTAAAGGAGGATTTGGGGTTAAGAATTTTCTGGGGTTAAGAGGTGGCTTCTTGGAGGAAAGGCTCAGAGAAGGCTGGCAAGCGGGCAAAGAGTCAGAAGGCTGTTTCAAGAGGAACGTCACTCCAAATAGGCTTGTCTTCTTAACCCTCTTTTACTTTCACCTTTTTCACTTCATTGCATTTCCAAATTCCGTCCATGCCGTAACATTCTCCCTCTTTCACTCTCTTTTACCTTCAATACATCATTTCACTCTTCACACACGAGCACTTATCTGCATGCATACATCATAGGATGACTTAGCACCTTTTACCCCCAGAGGTTCCAAACAAAAATCGGGAGGTGGGTGGCCATAACATATGGTCACCTTCCCTCCCAAACACCCATCCGGTGCGTCTCCCTCTAATTTTAGTTAATTTTTATGTTCGCATGAACGGATCCTACATGTCACAGTTCTAATTGGGTTATTGTCTTTTCTTTGTCTGTCTTTTCTTTTCAGGGGCTCTTACCAGATTCTGCGCGTGCACTACCGAGCTCTCCTCCTCTGGCCGGCCGGAGGAAGAGAAGGAGGAACCAGCATCTCCCGCTCCCACAAAACGCGATCACATCCCCACCATCCTGCGGAGCACAGGGACCGTAAGGTAATGCTCATGACGATCACATCCTTTATTTCTAACCCCCTTTAAATCGCCACAATGCTAAGACGAACGGAGAGGAACCCTCGATTCCAAAGCCTCGCAGCCGCGGCGGCGGGGGACGTTCCGGGCGCCTACAGCCCTTTGGCGATCACGGTGGAACTCCTACTTGCTTACTGCGCGCGCTAATAAGGTAAATAAATAATAAAAAAAAAAAAATCCGGACGGCCCACCCCCTGGCCGTCCAAACCTTGGACGACTAGAGTCCTGGCCGCCCAGCTCAGTTGGACGGCCAGACCCTAGGCCGTCCATCTGCAACAAAAAAAAATAAAAGTAAAAAAAAATAAAAAAAAAAAAAAAAAAAATCCGGACGGCCCACCTCTTGGCCGTCCAAACCTTGGACGGCTAGAGCTGGCCGCCCAGCTTAATAGGACGGCCAGATCCTAGGCCGTCCAGCCGCAACAAAAAAAAAAAAAAAAAAAAAAAAAAAAAAAAAAAAAAAAAAAAAAAAAAAAAAAAAAAAAATCCGAACGGCCAACCTCCTGGCCGTCCAAACCTTGGACGGTTAGAGCTGGCCGCCCAGCTTAGTTGGACGGCCAGATCCTAGGCCGTCCAGTTGCCCCAAAAAAAAAAAAAAAAAAAAAAAAAAAAAAAAAAAAAAAAAAAAAAAAAAAAAAAAAAAAAAAAAAATCCGGACGGCCCACCTCCTGGCCGTCCAAACCTTGGACGGCTAGAGCTGGCCGCCTAGCTTAGTTGGACGGCCAGATCCTAGGCCGTCCACCCGCCCCAAAAAAAAAAAAAAAAAAAAAAAAAAAAAAAAAAAAAAAAAAAAAAAAAAAAAAAAAAAAACCCTTGGACGACCAACACTTGGCCGCCCGACCTTCTGGACGGCCACCAGTTGGCCGTCGACATCTCCAGTGGACGGCCAGCACCTGGTCGTCCGACCCAGTGGACGGCCAGGGCATCTAGTGGACGGCCAACACCTGGCCGTCCGACCTTTTGGACGGCCAGACCCTGGCCGTCGGTTACCTCTTGGACGGCGGCCACCCGGCCGTCCGTGCCCTTTGACGGCTAGCCCTTAGCCGCCGACATCCTGTCGGTTTCTTTTTCTCTTATGCTATTACTGTTCATGAATGAGTTGCTGCTACTTGTTTTGTTGAGTTGTTAAATATTCTGACCTGCTGTTTACTAACCCGCTTACTGGGCTTTTTGGGGTGTTCTCCGCGGGGGTTTTAAGGAAGAGCCGGCACCACACTCTTTAGTCACCTCTCCTGCAGGATCTGACTCTCCACCTGAGGATTCCCACTCGGGTGTGACTAGTCTTATTCTGTTGGGAACCTCCGTCAGTCTCCGCGAGCCAGGGATTCCCACTTGGCCGCCGAGCAGGTTGTACCTGAAACCACCCTGTAGGAACCTTGGGTTTGTGTGAGGAATTAGTGAACTATTTCAAATTTAAAGACACTTAATTGAATCTCGGTGGAACAAGCTTTGGAAAAGTGAAGGATCGTTAAAGGTTAAACTTGATTTGTTAGAAACCAACTTTCATAAAACATTGGCAAACATTTCAAGTGGAACATAAAATCATTTAGGGTCTATGCTTCATAATGAACAGAATGTATGTCAATGCTGTGTATGATGACATGGACCAGTTCGGCAACAATGTTACACACAACCCTCTGTTTGAGATTGAAGAGGATCCACAACCAACATTTGTGGGCATGTTTCAAACACCTGGAGAGGAACTTAAGGGAAGATACTTGGATGAATCTTCCTCTTCAGAAAGTGATCCTATAATCTCCAACAAAAACTTCCAAAACCCGAGAGAGGATCCGGAACTTACTGCCGTGTTATTACGGTACACCCCTGATCAACTCATCCGGTTGGCCTCTAGTGGCAAAACTCAAGACGCCACTCCTCGGGGAACTCACTTCCAAGGATCTCCCAACAGAGCTCAGACTCGCATCAATCAGCCAACTCTTACCCCAGTTGCCCCACCCGTCATGCCAATTCCAGTCTCTCCAACTACACCTCCTCCTGAGCAGAAAGAATTCATTTACAAAAGTGAGGTTGAAACTTGTGTGCGTAAGTTCATGGCCGAGAAACTTACCCTGAAACAACCGCACTCTCTCTCGGGCTATTGTAAGCTCCCTCCGGCCTACTTTCCGCCAGGATTCAAAGCCCCCAAATACAGGAAATATGATGGCACCTCTGACCCTCATGATCACCTGTCAAGTTTCCTCATGGATTCCCATCAATGGCTCTACGACAGAGTCCTCCTTGTCCATCTGTTCTAGAAATCCTTAGAAGATGAGGCCTTAAGATGGTTTTCTTCCTTGCCCGCCACAGACCTAATCAATTTTGATATGGTCTCCGAAAAATTCATCACTCAGTTTAGTTATATGACAACCAGGCCTCCCACCTTGTTTGATCTTGTGATGGAAAAGATGAAGCCTGAAGAGGAGTTCACGTATTTTGCCAATAGGTGGAGGGCAATGGCCTCTAGGGCAGAAGTGGAAATCCCCGAATCTCAAGCTATCACCATGCTGGTCAATAACGCTACCCCGCAGCTTCGGTCTATTCTCATGCTGAGCGAATTTCACACATTCGCACAACTTTATAATCGAGCTCGGGTAGTTCAATCTCAGATCTGGAGTTCCACTTTGCCATCATTTTTTGAAAATCAGAACAGAGGTAAGAGGATTCCACCAATAGAGGGAGTGACAATCAATGAACAGGTGAGTGCCTTGGGGCAGCTCTTTAGGTCACCCAGTCCTATGTCTAGATCAGACAACCAATCCAATCAGAAACCATATTCAGCAGTTCCCTCTTTCCCCAGTGCCAAGATCAATTGGGGGCACATGAAAGAGGCTGCTGAAACCTTGGAAGTCAAGGGCCCTCCGCCCTCTTATCAGGTGACCCAAGATCTATCTAGCTCTCTAGAAAGGGTGAGCACCCTTGTCAAAAATTTGGAACCAAATGTCGATCACAGAGGACAACACTGGGAGTATGAAGAGGTTGGGATATGGCGTGAGTGCCCTACTAGGACGACCAAACCTAGAGAGCCGTTGCAAGGAGTCTCCACTATCATCCAAGACAAACCTTTGGTCTTGATACGACCTAGAGAACAACCAACAGCCATCAACCCAGTTACTCTGGTCCAAGTTCCTTCAATTTCAATCAGAGAACCTCCTCCATCCATCTTGTGTCCAACACCAAAGCTAAGTCCAGTAACCCAATTCTGCCTAATAAGCTCACCACCAGTTCAACCACTAAAGTCAGATCAGGCAGTGGACCCCAGTCCAATTGGTGTTACACTGAGAAATCGCATCATTCCCCCAACAAGTCAACCATTGGACTCTCAAGAGGATTCAGATCTGTCTAAAAGGATTATTCAATCCAAGTATGACATCCTACAACATCTAGGGAAAACTCCCACCAAGATGCCAGTCCTAGAGTTGATTGGGAGATCTCCTACACACAGGGAGACATTGTTCAAGTTCCTCCAGCGCATTACACTTAAAGAAGATCTTCCTATCAGGGGGGTCACCAATGCCATTCTCTCACTCACCCAGACACCTACCATGTCCTTCACAGATAAGAATCTAGCTCCCCCTGAATGCCAATCCCTTCCCTCATGCTGGACTCCAACACTCAAGGGTCACTCATTGGGCTCCATCCTGTTGGATACTAGGGCATCAATCAATGTCTGTCCGCTCAAGACCCCCAAGAAAGTAGGGATTGATCCAGAGAAGATTGAGTCTACTTCCATGATGGTCTCAAATGGGAACCTGGAAATTGGCCCAGTGGCCTTGATCTTTGAATTCTACATCCTTGATGTCAAGTCCATATACAACGCCATTTTGGGAAGGCCTTGGATGGACCAGACCCTGGGAGGACCTTCCACTAATCATCAGTGCTATAAATTCCCATACAAGGGGAAGATTGTCAAAATGAAGGGTACCCTCCATCTTGAGCCTTTGGATTTAGTCTCGACTGAACAAATTCCATCCATGATCACTCCTGAAAAAGGGGCAGAGCTCATCCTTTCATCGGTTGACTCTCAGCTCAAGTCCCAGCCTAGCATAGGTTGGCAGCTTATGGACAAAATGGGGTATAGTTCGGGATCTGGGATAGGCAAGGAAGAACAAGGAATTCAAGAACCTATCTTTGAAAATACGACCAGTGGAGGATTCGAATTGGGTTACATACTAACCAGACCAACTGAGGAATCAAGAAAATGGAGTATCTTAGATCACTTTGTGAAGGAAAATCAAGAGGTACTCAAGATACACTATCTTGAGGATGAGTTGAAGGAAGCAATCAATGAAATTCAGAGGGAAGATGCAGAAGATTTCGGTATACAACTGCTGTTTTATGAACCAACCACTCAACAAGAAGGAGCCTCCTTAGTGAGGAATGAACAGGTATCCACCGCCCTCACTCCCTTGCTATTTCACACACCTGCCCTTCTCAGGCTTTTATCACCGGTCGTAGCACACTCCTGGGGCAATTTTACCATCATTGGGTCTGTGTCTCAAGGACCCACCTTTGCAACATGTCTGACTCACCCTCTGAGTCTTGTGTATAATCGCTTGGGGATTGGATAGCTTCCTCTTTATCCACAAGTTGTAGAGGTAGGTAAGTTCTTTCATTTTTAGTTAGCAAATAAGTGTAAATATTTGAAAATTGTTGAAAAGCTTTCCTTTGGATAGGAGTCTATTTGAAGAAGATTTACCCTCAAAATACAAAAAAATCAAAAATTTCAAAATCCAAAAAAAAAATCGAATATCCAAAAAGCATCAAAATATTTGTAAATATGTACATACTTTAATGGAAATGACAAAAAAATCAGAAAAGACACAAAATCCAATTGTCTGGTGACTGCCACGTAACCCCCTGTCTAGGTCTAGTTGCATGATAGGTTGGGATGACATTGCGGTTTGGCTAAGATTTTGGTCCACCAGAACCTTGGACATGTCTACTTTACTTTCATACGGATCCCTATGCTCATCATGAGATGCACACACCTGCACGTTTTTCAAAGAGAACCTATTTAAAATGAGTTCCAAGTCTTTAGTGCACTGTCAAATGCAACCTTTGCTCTTCGTCTCTCGACCGATCAGGACAGTTGACGCCCTTAAACGGTCGAGCTCAGCAAACTACGGTTCCTCAAAAAACCCGATAGATGTAACCCCTCAACAAAAAAGGGCCCAGAAATGAAATGTAAAGGACCAGAGCACGAGAAGAGGGCAGTGTCCCCGCAGGCGGAATATCAAATAACCCCAATAAATGTCAAGAGCGGAAAAGAAATACAAAAAAAGAAAAAGGGGTTCAAGCAATCATGAAAAAAGCCTGGTCGTGACCGTGCCTGGCCATGAAATTTACCAAAGGCCTGAAAAGTCAAAATAGGGGCATCTAAGAGGTCAAAAGGGGTCCGTTTTGTCATAGCTCCCCCTTTTAACGGTTTTGTCGATCCTCCTGTGAAGTTTGTCTACACAATTTCTTCACTTTTTCTCCCCCAAGGTTCAGCACGAGATAGCTATCTAAAGACTGAACATCATTTTAAAATGGTTCGTTTTCAAAAATCGTCACATGCTCACATGATCACAGGAGTCTAAAATGGGTGAAGAGTAACGTCGATGTTTCTGGTGAACTAATTTCTTAACCATAATCTCGATGTGTACTCTCGAAAACTTCGGGCTTAGGTCAATGCATGCGCGTCACCAATCGGTGCGACGGCGTCTGATTCCGGGTCAGCGTCGCGCGGTTGACCGCTAGGGTTCCAAGGTGTTCCATCATATACCTTCTAGATTGTGAGGAAAAAGACCCGGGTCGGGCAAATCATTTACCTCGAAAGCTTTTTGGGCAAACTTGGTGGTCGGAAGCAGCTGGGAGCCTAAGCATGGCATGACGGTATTGTCATCAGTATGAGTCTTAACCGGTCAAGGTTAGTTTGAGGAGTCTAGAGGCCCAAATCAATCTAGATGTGAGCTTAGGATACCTGGGAAGTTGAGTGTGCATTTCCCTTTTATCATTCAACCAGCCTAAGTCTAGGCAGTCACCAGGTGGTCGGACAAAAAAAAACATGTTTTCATTCATCACACACCTCACTTGTTAATATCCACCAGCATTTGCATATTTACTTCTTGCATCAGTTTCAATATTCTTCCTTTTGTCTGGTTAGTAACACGGCCCCTTGACCCTATGCGAAGGCTAGGGAAAAGGTAGTTGCTCTTTTGGGAAGGGGCCGAAAACAGATACTACTAACTATTTCCCCTTCATTTTGTGCATACAGGAAAAGGATTCTGTCCAAAAGGTGGATGCTTTTGCTGTCGAGTCGAAGCCAAAAGCAGCCGGATTGGCATTCTACTTTGAGAATGGCCATATCTTCCGCGCTGGCTTCGACTCGACAGGGACCTTTGTCCCTCGTTTCCTTGCAGCTCGACATTAAGATATTGTGGATCATTGATTATTTACATTTACTGATGTGCGTTCTTGCAGCTGCAGGGAATCCGAAGCAAGTAGGATTGAAGACATAGGAGGCTAATAACTTCGGGCGTATAGACTCTGAGTTCCTCTTTAAACAAAACAATGAGGAGTCTATATTCTCCAAGTTATTCGATTGGCCAATAAATCCCTCCTGTTTGCATTAGGAACTGTATTAGGAATTTGTTTTTTAAAAGATTTCAACCCAGCATGCATTTGCATAAGCATTCATCCTCGCCCTATGGGCAATGACCATAATTTCATCACTCTGCTTAACCCATTGTTGATCTGTGAGTCTGGCGATTGTTCGTCTGTTAACTCTTCGAATTGCAAGACCTTATCCTTTTTTCCAATACGTGTGCTTGAGATCCTCTCACTTGGCGATCCCATGATGCGCTAGGCCACCGCGCACCCGTTGTGTTGAGAGTTCTTCAAGTCACACTCCTACACCTTTCATGCTCGAGATCCCCTTGGGCCAGATCGCTATATTCTGGTATGCCAAGGCCTCGCGGTTCCAGCACCCGGGGGTCCCACGGACTGTGATTCTCTAGTACTGAACTTTGTCCGTTTTCTTAAACCACTCTTGCAACTCAAATGGCTAGCTTTCATGCATTTGCCGCATTCGCATATCATCCCTGGGGATAGCTCACTCCTTTTCAGGTTGTCCAAAATCAGTCTCGATTTCCGGAACACCTATTTATCATTCCGTTCCACTCCACTGCAAAATAGGTGTCCCGGAGGGGCATTTGTAGACACCGATTTTGGACCACCCTTTTGGTCATGAACCCAACCCATCATTAGCCCTTCATCACCAAAATCCCCTCATTTCAGCCATCTCAGCCCACTACCAGCTAGGCCCATTAACCAAATCCCGACTCTAGCCACTCTTTTCGTGGAAGGCCAGCCGGCCCGCCTTCCAACCCCTTCGAAGGCCACCCCCCGCCTTCCACCACCTTCGAAGGCCATCCACCTTGCCTTCCACCTTTTTGGCCACCCTTTTCACCTTTTTCGTGGAAGGCCAGCCAGTCCGCCTTCCACCCCCTTCGAAGGCCACCCCTCGCCTTCCACCACCTTCGAAGGCCACCCACCTTGCCTTCCACCCTTTTGGCCACCCTTTTTCACCTTTTCGTGAAAGGCCAGCCAGTCCGCCTTCCAACCCCTTCGAAGGCCACCCCCCGCCTTCTACCCCCTTCGAAGGCCAGCTACCTTGCCTTCCACCGTTTTAGCCGCCTTTTTCACTTTTCACCATCTTTTTGTAGAAGGCCAGCTCCCTTGCCTTCCACCACCTTCGAAGGCCACCCCTCGCCTTCCACCACCTTCGAAGGCCACCCCTCGCCTCCTACCCCCTTCGAAGGCCAGCCGGGCCGCCTTCCACCACAAGAATAGAAGGCATGTCACCTGGCCGTCCACTCCTTAACCACTCCCTTGACTCCGTCTTCCCCACGATCTCCTCTACTCGCCGCCCACGTCCCCACTACTCCGACCATTCCCCACTCCGGCGACTGCCGTGTCCACTACCTCCAACCCTTGACCACTCCCTATTGGTTGAAGGGTGATTTACGGGGATTTAGACCCCTGTTTTCTCCCCTTTTTTCCTTCGCCTATTTAAACCCCCCACATCCTCTCGAGCAGGGGGTTAAGGACTTCGGGTTAAAGGAGGATTTGGAGTTAAGAATTTTCTGGGGTTAAGAGGTGGCTTCTTGGAGGAAAGGCTCAGAGAAGGCTGGCAAGCGGGCAAAGAGTCAGAAGGCTGTTTCAGGAGGAACGTCACTCCAAATGGGCTTGTCTTCCTAACCCTCTTTTACTTTCACCTTTTTCACTTCATTGCATTTCCAAATTCCGTCCATGCCGTAACATTCTCCCTCTTTCACTCTCTTTTACCTTCAATACATCATTTCACTCTTCACACACGAGCACTTATCTGCATGCATACATCCTAGGATGACTTAGCACCTTTTACCCCCAGAGGTTCCAAACAAAAATCGGGAGGTGGGTGGCCATAACATATGGTCACCTTCCCTCCCAAACACCCATCCGGTGCGTCTCCCTCTAATTTTAGTTAATTTTTATGTTCGCATGAACGGATCCTACATGTCACAGTTCTAATTGGGTTATTGTCTTTTCTTTGTCTGTCTTTTCTTTTCAGGGGCTCTTACCAGATTCTGCGCGTGCACTACCGAGCTCTCCTCCTCTGGCCGGCCGGAGGAAGAGAAGGAGGAACCAGCATCTCCCGCTCCCACAAAACGCGATCACATCCCCACCATCCTGCGGAGCACAGGGACCGTAAGGTAATGCTCCTGACGATCACATCCTTTATTTCTAACCCCCTTTAAATCGCCACAGTGCTAAGACGAACGGAGAGGAACCCTCGATTCCAAAGCCTCGCAGCCGCGGCGGCGGGGGACGTTCCGGGCGCCTACAGTAAGCTGAGGACCAGCGAGGTGAAGCTGAGGCTAGGTAACGGCGCAAGAGTTGCGGCTATCGCTGTGGGGACAGTGAAGCACAAGCTACTATCCGGAGACACTTTTTCATTAGATGATTGTTATTATGTACCTAGCATAATAAGAAACATTATTTCTATTTTATGTTTAGATAGATTTGGATACAATTTAAACTTTGGGAAAAATAGTTGTTCAATTTATTTCGGAAATAAGTTAATAGCTTCTGCTATCTTATCCAATGGTTTGTATCTATTAAATGTGTCTCATAAAAATTTACACATCGGTTCTTCAATTAAAAGAAGTAAGTATGAAATAAACAAAGCCTACTTATAGCATTGTAGGCTTGGACACATTGGTGAAAACAAACTCCAAAAGATGCATAAAGATGGATATTTAGATCCATTTGATTATGAATCATATGCAACCTGTGAGTCATGTTTAATGGGTAAAATGTCTAAGTCTCCATTTAGTGGAACTGGAGAACGAGCCAAAGACATATTAGAACTTATACATTCAGATGTATGTGGTCCTATGTCTACCCAAGCTATTGGTGGTTTCTCATACTTCATTACATTCACTGATGATCACTCAAGGTTTGGATACATATACTTATTGAAATATAAATTTGAAGCCTTTGAGAAATTCAGAGAATTTAAGAATGAAGTAGAGAAATAAATTGGAAAGAGTATAAAAACCATCCGATCCGATTGAGGTGGTGAATACTTGAGCACAGAGTTTATTAAATACTTAAAGGATAATGGTATCCTTTCTCAGCTTACACCTTCTTATACACCTTAGATGAATGGTATATCAGAAAGGAGAAATCGCACATTAATGAAAATGGTGTGATCTATGATGAGTATGTCCAAATTACCAGTGTCCTTATGGGGATATGCACTTAGTTCGACTATGTATATCCTGAACAAGATACCCAACAAATCTGTTGAAACCACTCCATATGAGATATAGAATGGAAGGAAACCAGACCTTAAACATGTTAAAGTCTGGGGATGTCCTGCTCATGTTAAAAGATATGACGCAGATAAGCTGAAGTCTAAAACTGACAAATGCAGATTTGTGGGATATCCGATTACTGACGGAAGCCGAGTATATTGTTGCTGCTGAAGTTGTAACGACTCGCTACCCTATAATTAGAAACCCGATTACTAAATGGGTATCGGATCATTATCTACGGATTCACACCCGGATCTCATACAACACGTCTGGAGGAGTAAACGTTAAACAAGGCTAAATATAATAATCACACGGACTTCAAGGAAAAATACAAGTGCGCAGGAAGGAAATTAATAATGTCCGTACACAGTCCAACAATAATTACATAGTCCAAAGAATTAAATAAGTACAGGCAGAAGTAAAGTACAACAACATCGGGGCATAAACCGGAACGGAGATAGTTGTTGGTCCGCACACCAAGGAGAACACCATACGCCGCCACTCGCTGAGAAGTCTACACCTGAAATAGCAGGGAGTGAGCCACACCAGAATTGGGCTCAGTAGGGATCATCCGATCCTTGCCTCCCACTCACACACCCACAAGTATAGTAATGTAGAATAAAGGAAATTAAGTAAAGCAGTAAACACAGCTCTCAAAACCCGATATGAAACATATGCATAAGCAATGCAACAGGCACAGTTCTAAGCAACTCAAGTAGCCGAACTCAATACCATAATTCATAACCAAGGATCCGGCTAAACGATCAAAACCACACTGTCGACCGCAAACAAATGTCGCCTCACAACACCACCAATGCTCATGCCTGTCCACCCCTACGGTGTTCCGGGCACCGTAGGGTGAGGCAGTGAGTCAAACTAGGACTAACTGTGTAACGACCCGTCACCCTATAATCGAGGATCCGATTACTAAATGGGTACCGAATCGTTAATTTGGAACCAAACCAGGATCTAAGTAAGTCTGGGAAATAAATGATTAACTAAGCTAAACATTCACATCGCATTGGATTGAAGGAAAAAGCAGGAATTAAAAGTTATTACAATGCGACTCGATACAGCAAATAATTACATACTCCAACAGAAAAGAAATAATTATACATACAGGCCAGAAATAAAGATAACAACTACGTCGGGGCATACCCCGGAACAACAGCTGACGGCGCACCACACACAGCCGCACACCCCTCGCTAAGTCTGCCTGGAGTCCTCACCTGAAAACCGCAGGGGTGAGTCTCAACGAAAAGACTCAGTAGGGATCCTTCGATCCCCACTGCCCACTCACACACCCACAAGTGCAAGGTACAGCTGAAGGTAAAGTAACAGGTACAGTAGTAATTACTACTCCTAAATCTCGATATGAATCACATGCAGTCGAAATGTATTAAACATGCATATTTCTAAACCAGTCTACCAGGGAACCCACAACCAACGCCTCGATAGAACACGCCAACCACACAAACGAAGGTGGGAAAAACACCGACTCGCTGAGACCAAACAGTAACCCCTCGGATAACACTCTAGCTACTCCGGCCCAACTGGCTCAGGTAGTTACTCCTTCCCTCAGCACGAGTGACACTCCAAAGGTACCACACCCACACCGGTACTAGCTAACCCCGGGGTCCACCAGGTGACCCTCTCTCACTAGGCGTCACCCCGCCACACCCACACCGGCGCTGTGCTCCACCCACACCAGCACAGGGTGATAAAGCGCTACAACTGTCACTCTAGGTCCACAGTAGCTCAAAACACAGCACAGTAAGAAATCCACGGTTGCATGCAACATCATGCGTACGATCCGGTTACAATGAATCCATCACCATAGAGTATAATTTAAAGCATGCATTTAACTAATTAAACGACTGTCTAACCGTGTAACATGTTTTAATGGCATGAATTAGTGTGATTCTGTCATGAATCGCGTCGTCCAAGGCCGACGCCATTCAAGTCTCCTAAACTAGTTCACAGAAGCTCGGCCATAGAACCTGGCGTAAAACGCGTCGCCACAAGCAGCCGCCTTTTGAAAGGCGTCGCTGTCCCTGGTCGCCTTTTAGCGACCGGCAAACAGGGACAGGAAAATGAGGTGATTTCACCAAAACGCGTCGTTGACGCCAGTCGCCTATTGAAAAGGCGTCACTATCCCTGGACGCTTATCGGTTCGAGAACAAGGTCTGTTTAATGGGCTAAATCGCGTCGTGGGTGGGCGCCGCCTTTCTAAAAGGCGTCGCTTCACCTCGACGCCATTTATCCCCGATAGACAGGTTCTCTCCTCGCTTTCCCCCAATCCTCGAGGTGGGATTTCTCTCCCAAAAACGCGTAGAAAAGGCACCCAACAGAGAGGAAAAGGAGGAGAATCCATCTACCCATTAGAACACCCAATTTCTCATACATGCACTTAGCGTTTTCGCCCCAAAAAGTACCCCAAAGCATGCTTCAAATGCTAGAAAACATGGTTTTCAAACGAAAATGCACTGGGGATAGTCATCCTACCGGTTACTTGAACTCCTCCAAGCCCCAAGCCGTCCACCCGTCTCGCCTCACGCCGCCGCCGGTACCGCCGAGGTCGTCGTTACTCCACCGGGACGTCGGCCGCCGTCCGGAGAGTAAACGCCGCGGAGGAGGTGGTGGTGGTCGTGGTGGGAGCCAAGTGGTTGACGGAGTGGAGGGAGAGACGAAGTGGTGGAAGGAAAAGAGGGAAGGGAAGGGGGCGTCGCCGGAGTCGCCGGAGGAAGGGAGGAGAGAGAGAGGGAAGGAAGAAATGAGGAAAAGGAAGGGGGACTCGCGGGGTTAACCGGAAACTGGCTAAAACGCGTCAAGAAGTATGGACGCCTATCAGTTGACATGACGGGCCGCTCTGACAGAACTCTGAAACGCGTCGTCCATTCAAGACGCCATTCAGACGACAAGACTGGCGCCGTACACTGACAACCCAGGGTCGCAGTCTGAAAGGCGTCGTTCCTCGCGGACGCCGTTTAGACGACACGATAGGGCCGTACTCTCGCAGCCCAAAGCCAGCTCACGTGGCACCTACGTGGCACAAACTAAAAACGCGTCTGCAACGCTGGACGCCGTTTAAACCGCGTCGAGCGGGCTTGACGCGAAACAAAACAGAGTCTCAGTCCCACTAGGGCCTGAACTTACAGGGTCCGATCCCGAAAACCGGATCCGAAAACCTCAATCCTTACATTCTCCCCCCCTTAAAAGAATTTTGCCCCCGAAATTGCCTGCTAGAATTAACGAGGTCAAAACATAGAGATACAAGCTCACAAGGGGACTTACGAGAAAAGGTAAGGAAACTACTCCCGCATCTCGTCCTCACGCTCCCAGGTAGCCTCGCCCCCGGAGCGGTACTGCCAAATCACCTTAACCAAAGGCACAACCTTGTTCCGAAGGACCTGTTCTCTGCGATCCTCAATACGAACTGGAAACTCTGGAAAGGACAAGTCCTCAGCGATCTCCAACTCTGAAAAATCTAAAACATGGGATGGATCCTGAACATATCTTCTCAGCAAGGAGACATGGAACACATCGTGCACCCCTGCGAAACTGGGCGGTAAGGCCAGCTGATACGCGGTTTCCCCAATTCGAGCAAGAATGGGAAAAGGCCCAATATATCGCGGACTCAGCTTGCCTCACTTCCCGAATCTCATTACACCCTTGGAGGGTGAGACTCGGAGAAACATGTGGTCTCCAACCTCAAACTCAAGCGGTCTCCTCCGGATATCAGCATAACTCTTCTGCCTGCTCTGAGCTGCGATCAATCTCTGCCGAACTATCCTGGCAACCTCAGCACACTGCTGTACTAACTCTGGCCCTGTTATTTGCCTCTCACCAATCTCGGACCAACACACAGGAGATCGACACGGTCGCCCGTACAAAGCCTCGTAAGGCGCCATGCCGATACTAGAATGATAACTGTTGTTGTAGGCAAACTCCACAGTTGGCAAATGTTGCTCCCAAGAACCTCTCCAGTCTAAGCAACATGCCTTGAGCATATCCTCCAGAGTCTGAATGGTCCTCTCCGACTGCCCATCAGTCTCGGGATGGTAGGCCGAACTGAAGGCCAACAGCGTGCCCAAGGCCTTCTGAAAACTATTCCAGAACCTGAAAGTAAACCTCGGATCCTGATCTGATACGATGGACAAAGGCACCCCGTACAGAGAGATGATCCGATCTACAAACAGCTTAGCCAACTTACCGACTGACCAGTCCTTCCTGATAGCCAGGAAGTGTGCCGACTTGGTCAACCGATCAACAATAACCCAGATTGCGTCTCTCCTGCCAGGGGATACAGGTAATCCCATCACAAAGTCTATAGTCACGTGCTCCCATTTCCATTCCGGAATTGGCAAGGGCTGCAACAACCCACCTGGTCTCTGATGTTCGGCTTTAACCTGCTGACATGTCATGCACCTAGCCACATACTCAGCCACATCTTTCTTCAAACCAGGCCACCAAAAGTGTCTCCTCAAACAATGATACATCTTAGTTGTCCCGGGATGCACTGCATATCTAGAACGGTGCGCCTCATCAAGGACACTCCTGCGCACGTCCTCTTCGGCCGGAACATAGAGTCTGCCTTTAAACCTGACTGTACCGTCATCCCACAACTCCACCTCTGGTCTCTGAAGAATCTGCGGTGACTCTACATCTACCCTCTGAGCCTCAATCACAGCATGGTACACTGCTGGTCTCACAGTCAAGCTGGCCAACACGGCTCTATCATCCTCACGTGGAACCCGAAAGGAAGATTCCACGACCTGCTCAAATAATCTCCATTCTCGAATCATAAGGTATGACACGACCGTCTTCCGACTCAAGGCGTCTGCCACCACATTCGCCTTGCCCGGATGATAAGAAAGGTCGAGGTCATAATCCTTGATGAATTCCATCCACCTACGCTGCCTCAAATTCAGATCCCTCTGTGTGAACACATACTTTAGGCTCTTGTGATCAGTAAAAACCTGAAATTTCTCTCCATACAAGTAATGTCTCCAGATCTTCAGTGCAAATACCACAGCTGCCAATTCCAGATCATGGGTGGGATAGTTCTCCTCATGCTTCTTCAGCTGTCTAGAAGCATAAGCCACGACCCTGCCATGCTGCATAGAACTACACCCAACCCTCGACGAGACGCATCTGAATAAACCACAAACCCACCAGACCCTGATGGAAGCACCAACACAGGGGCCGAAGTGAGGCGAGTCTTTAACTCAATGAAACTCTGCTCACACTCCTCGGTCCATACAAAACGAACTCCCTTTCGAGTCAATCTCGACAAGGGGGCCGCTATCGAAGAAAACCCCTGAACAAACCGCCTGTAATAACCTGCAAGCCACAAGAAGCTCTTGATCTCAGTCACTAAAGTTGGCCTGCTCCAATCCATCACTGCCTCGATCTTGGCTGGATCCGCTGCGATGCCCTCGCCAGAAATGATATGCCCAAGGAAGTGTACCTTGTCTAGCCAGAATTCACACTTGCTAAACTTGGCATAGAGTTGGTGCTCTCTCAGGACCTGCAACACCACCCGAAGATGAGTGGTGTGCTCTTCCTTAGAAGAAGAATATACTAAAATATCATCTACAAATACTACCACAAATTGGTCCAGATAGGCCCTGAAGACTCGGTTCATTAGATCCATAAAAGCCGCCGGAGCATTGGTCAAGCCAAAAGGCATAACCAAAAACTCATAATGTCCATACCGAGTCCTAAAAGCCGTCTTACTGACATCGACATCACGGATCCTCATCTGATAATACCCGGATCTCAAGTCAATCTTAGAAAACACTCTTGCAGACTGCAACTGATCCATCAAATCATCGATCCTAGGAAGTGGGTACTTGTTCTTTATTGTCACCTGGTTCAACTGCCTATAATCAATGCACAATCTCAGAGAACCATCATTCTTCCTGACAAATAGAACTGGAGCACCCCACGGAGAAGTACTGGGACGAATGAAACCCTTATCCAGCAACTCCTGCAACTGCGCCTTCAACTTAGCGAGTTCGGCTGGTGCCATCCGATACGGGGCCTTAGACAAGGGTGCTGTACCCGGTGCAAGCTCAATGGTAAACTCGACCTCTCGCTGAGGAGGAAGACCAGGCAACTCCTTAGGAAACACATCTGCAAAGTCACACACTACAGGCACCTCCCAAGGACTGGGACTATCACGGACATCGGAAACAACAACAGAGGCGAGGAAGGCCTCACAACCACCAGCAAGCAACCTCCGAGCCTTAAAGGCAGAAATAAGAATACCTCGAGAAGAGAGCCTAATACCTTGGAAGTAGAAGGTCGGGATGTCCGGAATAGAGAAACGCACCCTCTTCCTGTGGCAGTCCACCTCAGCATAATAAGTCTCCAACCAATCCATGCCCAGGATGATATCAAAGTCACGAATGGCAAACATAACCAACTGGGCAGGTAACTCATGGCCCTCAATGGTCAAGGGGACATCCCTCAAACAATTATAAGATAACATGAAATCCCCAGAAGGAACCTCTACCATCAATCCATCAGATAGCTCATCAACGGGCACAGAAAGAATATCTATGAACTGCTCAGAAATGAAAGAATGCGAAGCACCGGAATCAATCAACACATGTGCAAAGTTCTCAAGGACAGAAAGTGTACCTTCCACCAAGTTGGACGCACGAGCCTCCTTCCTGGTGATAGCTAGAACTCTCCCCTGGGTCCTCGGCTTCTTCTGATCACCTGAACCCTGCCCCTGACCATGCCCCTGCGGGCAATGCCTCGCCAAATGACCTTGCTGGCCACAAGTGAAACACCTCCTAGGAAAAGCAGGACACTGAGTCCCACCATGAGTACCACCACAGTGCTGACAAACTGCTGGAAGCCTCTAAGCTGACTCCTGCTGAGCGCTGGACACCGACTGGCTCTGCTGACCCTGCCTGGGTCTGCTGCTACCGCTGCTGCCACTACTGCTGCCACCGCCTCGAAAGAATCTCCTGAATCGAGAGCCGAGTGACGATGATCCCGATCCGGACAAAGGGGCTCCTGTCGCTGCCTTACCCCTGTCACGAGCTGGTCCCTAAGCAGTCAGTCCTCTCTCCCGGGCTGACTGGTTCTGCTGTGCCTCCACTGCTGCTGCACACCTAACCGATAATGCCAAATCTGTACAACAGTGAGATGCCACAAAATTTCTCAGACTGGACCTCAGTCCATCCACAAACCTCTCAGTCCGATGCTCCTCGTCCCCTGAGATAAAGGGTACAAACCTCCCTAGTGAAACAAACTTCGCCTGGTACTCGAGTACTGTCATACTCCCCTGAGTCAGCTCCATAAATTCCTTCTCCTTGGCCCTCTGAACATGCCTAGTGAAGTATTGTGCATTAAATTCCTTCACAAAAGTTTCCCATGGAATCTCTCTGAGACTCATATCCGCATAAGACAAACTCTTCAGAGTGGTCCACCAATTGTAGGCGTCATCCTTCAGCATGAAGGTAGCTAAAGGAGTCCTCTCAACTGCCGCACAGTCCATAGTATCAAAAGTCTTCTCCATCTCCCTCAACCAATGAACAGCCTCATCAGGGTCGGGACGACTGGTGAAATGAGGCGGCCTCAACTTCAGGAATCTCTCTAGTGCGGCTGAAGACCCTCCCCGGGCACTGGAACTCTCGCTAGGGTCTCGAGTCTGATATCTAGCCATCGTGTCCATTATAGCCTCCATGAACTGCTCTACACTTGGCCTACCGGCCTCAGATCCACTAGGGACATCTCCCCGCTCTCTAATAACCGGCATCCTCTTCCTAGGAGCCATCTAATCGCCTACAATCACAAAATCGAAAAGTTCTAATTAGAAACCTAAAACCTATGCTACCGCCGTGCCTGTACGGGATAATGTAATTATTTGCCGAACTCACGACATTTAACCTAGTTATTCATTTACTTGCCAGACCGAATGCTCTGATACCAACTGTAACGACCCGTCACCCTATAATCGGGGATCCGATTACTAAATGGGTACCGAATCGTTAATTTGGAACCAAACCAGGATCTAAGTAAGTCTGGGAAATAAATGATAAACTAAGCTAAACATTCACATCGCATTGGATTGAAGGAAAAAGTAGGAATTAAAAGTTATTACAATGCGACTCGATACAGCAAATAATTACATACTCCAACAGAAAAGAAATAATTATACATACAGGCCAGAAATAAAGATAACAACTACGTCGGGGCATACCCCGGAACAACAGCTGACGGCGCACCACACACAGCCGCACACCCCTCGCTAAGTCTGCCTGGAGTCCTCACCTGAAAACCGCAGGGGTGAGTCTCAACGAAAAGACTCAGTAGGGATCCTTCGATCCCCACTGCCCACTCACACACCCACAAGTGCAAGGTACAGCTGAAGGTAAAGTAATAGGTACAGTAGTAATTACTACTCTTAAATCTCGATATGAATCACATGCAGTCGAAATGTATTAAACATGCATATTTCTAAACCAGTCTACCAGGGAACCCACAACCAACGCCTCGATAGAACACGCCAACCACACAAACGAAGGTGGGAAAAACACCGACCCGCTGAGACCAAACAGTAACCCCTCGGATAGCACTCTAGCTACTCCGGCCCAACTGGCTCAGGTGGTTAGTCCTTCCCTCAGCACGAGTGACACTCCAAAGGTACCACACCCACACCGGTACTAGCTAACCCCGGGGTCCACCAGGTGACCCTCTCTCACTAGGCGTCACCCCGCCACACCCACACCGGCGCTGTGCTCCACCCACACCAGCACAGGGTGATAAAGCGCTACAACTGTCACTCTAGGTCCACAGTAGCTCAAAACACAGCACAGTAAGAAATCCACGGTTGCATGGAACATCATGCGTACAATCCGGTTACAATGAAT
Source organism: Zantedeschia hybrid cultivar (assembly GCA_030544215.1). NCBI lineage: Eukaryota > Viridiplantae > Streptophyta > Magnoliopsida > Alismatales > Araceae > Zantedeschia > Zantedeschia hybrid cultivar. The sequence continues at coordinate 54,497,033 of JARZZO010000009.1, forward strand.
CCATCACCATAGAGTACAATTTAAAGCATGCATTTAACTAATTAAACGACTGTCTAACCGTGTAACATGTTTTAATGGCATGAATTAGTGTGATTCTGTCTTGAATCGCGTCGTCCAAGGCCGACGCCATTCAAGTCTCCTAAACTGGTTCACAGAAGCTCGGCCATAGAACTTGGCGTAAAACGCGTCGCCACAAGCAGCCGCCTTTTGAAAGGCGTCGCTGTCCCTGGTCGCCTTTTAGCGACCGGCAAACAGGGACAGGAAAATGAGGTGATTTCACCAAAACGCGTCGTCAACGCCAGTCGCCTATTGAAAAGGCGTCACTGTCCCTGGACGCTTATCAGTCCGGGAACAGGGTCTATTTAATGGGCTAAATCGCGTCGTGGGTGGGCGCCGCCTTTCTAAAAAGCGTCGCTTCACCTCGACGCCATTTATCCCCGACAAACAGGTTCTCTCCTCGCTTTCCCCCAATCCTCGAGGTGGGATTTCTCCCCCAAAAACGCGTAGAAAAGGCACCCAACAGAGAGGGAAAGGAGGAGAATCCATCTACCCATTAGAACAGCCAATTTCTCATACATGCACTTAGCGTTTTCACCCCAAAAAGTACCCCAGAGTATGCTTCAAATGCTAGAAAACATGATTTTCAAACGAAAATGCACTGGGGATAGTCACCCTACCGGTTACTTGAACTCCTCCAAGCCCCAAGCCGTCCACCCGTCTCGCCTCACGCCGCCGCCGGTACCGCCGAGGTCGTCGTTACTCCACCGGGACGTCGGCCGCCGTCCGGAGAGTAAACGCCGCAGAGGAGGTGGTGGTGGTCGTGGTGGGAGCCAAGTGGTTGATGGAGTGGAGGGAGAGACGAAGTGGTGGAAGGAAAAGAGGGAAGGGAAGGGGGCGTCGCCGGAGTCGCCGGAGGAAGGGAGGAGAGAGAGAGGGAAGGAAGAAATGAGGAAAAGGAAGGGGGACTCGCGGGGTTAACCAGAAACTGGCTAAAACGCGTCGAGAAGTACAGACGCCTATCAGTTGACATGATGGGCCGCTCTGACAGAACTCTGAAACGCGTCGTCCATTCAAGACGCCGTTCAGACGACAAGACTGGTGTCGTACACTGACAACCCAGGGTCGCAGTCTGAAAGGCGTCGTCCCTCGCGGACGCCGTTCAGACGACACGACAGGGCCATACTCTCGCGGCCCAAAGCCAGTCCACGTGGCACCCACCTGGCACAAACTAAAAACGCGTCTACAACGCTGGACGCCGTTTAAACCGCGTCGAGCCCGCTCGACGCGAAACAGAACAGAGTCTCAGTCCCACTAGGGCCTGAACTTACGGGGTCCGACCCCAAAAACCGGATCCGAAAACCTCAATCCTTACAAACTGGGACTAGTGAACCACCACTGCCCAGCTACGTGTGCACACAAGCAGTCTAGACTATTGTCCTATCGACCGGACTTCCCTCAGCGCCAGGCCTCGGCGCTTCAAGAGAGCCCTGGGGACCGGCGAAACCCCCGTCAAGCCGAAGCTATAGGGACTACCCGCGACCCTAACCTCCCGGGTCACATCAGGCCAAAGGGCGAAGGGTACCACTTGTAACCATGATATCACAGGTTACATCAGGCCCTGTGGCGAAAGAGTAAAACTCCAACAGCACCACACCCAGCTCCACATCAAGAAACGCGCCGTAAGCTGCCACAAGAAACTAGGAAAGCACCGACCCGCTGAGACCAAATAGTAACCCCTCGGATAGCACGCTAGCTACTCTGGCAAAACTGGCTCTAGGTGGTTCTGCTTCCCCCAACCATAGGTGAAACACAATATGTACCCCTCCCACACCGGTACGGCAACAATGCCACACAGACACCATGGCCCTCCCACTTCGGCACAAGGTGACAAACGTAAACCATAACTGTTCCAACTCCACAATCGCATAAGCATACACACATACGATGCGATTCCAATCATACAGAAATCCTCGGCCTAGATGTATGATTTAAAGCATGCATTGATTGAACTATCTAACAGTGAAACACATAATAATATCAAGAGTTAATGTGATTCTGCCTTGAATCGCGTCATCCGTGGCCGACGCCATTCAAGCCTCCTAAACTGGTTCATAAAAACTCGGCCTCAGAATATGGCCTAAAAGGCGTCGTGCCTAGTCATCGTCTTTTAAAACGCGTTGCTGTCCCCAGTCGCTGGATAGCGACAGAAACAGAGACAGACTACGGTTAATTCACTTAAAACGCGTCGTCTTAGAAAGCCGCCGTTTGAAAGGCGTCGCTGTCCCTGGACGCTATTCAACTCAGAACTCTATTCTAACAGAAACCGCTTCTGGGATAATTCTGCCTAAATGGCGTCGTCCTAGGCCGTCACCGTTTAAAATGGCATCGTCCTAGCGCGACGTTATTTAGGGCCAGAAACCGGTTTCCTGCAATTCAACCTGAGGGTTCCCTTTAATCCCAAATTCACCCCAAAAACACCCAAGAGGGGGAAATGAAGAGGGGAAACCAATCCACCACATGAAACCCACAAATCCTTATTCATAAATACGGCCATTTCCACCAAGAAAGCCCCTTAACATGCTCATTCTACCCAAAAACCCCATACACACATCATGCTTCACAACGGGAAACACGGATGAAATAACCACATTACATGCAAGGTTCGTCCCCCTACTGGTTACTTGAACTCCTCCTGGCTCCGTGCCGCCGAATTGCCGCACCGCAGACCGCCGCCGGTACCTCCGAGGACGTCGTCACTCCGCCAGGACGTCGGCCGCCGCTCGGAGAATGAAGCGCTGCGAAGGAAGTGGTGGTGGTAGTGGTGAGAGGTAGAGAGGTGTTGGAGTGGTGGAAGAGGAAGAAAGGGAAGGGAAAGGAAAAGAGGGATCGGAGGGGGCGGAGAGAGAGAAGAGAGAGAGTGAGGAGGAGAGAATGAGAGAAAGGAGGGAAGGCTCACGGGGTCAATCTGAAACAGGGTAAAATGCATCGTGCGAGACAGACGCCTATTAGCTGACATGACGGGCCGTACTCTGACAGAGAGTCTGAAACGCGTCACCCATCAAAGACGCTGTTCAGGCGACAAGACCGGCGCCGGTACACTGACAACCCAGGGTCATACTCTGAATAGCGTCGTCCATCAAGGACGCCGTTCAGATGACACGACAGGGGCCGTACCCTCGCGGCCCAAAGCCCGCCCACGTGGCGCCCACGTGGCACAACAACGATCCAAACTAAGTGGCGTCCACTCAACAAGATGCCATTCGAAAGGCGTCGTGAACTCTAGACGTCATTTAGAAGGCACTCCCCAGACCCATCAGGGCCCAAACCAGGAGATCCGGTCCGAAACTGACCCGAAAACTGAACCCGAAACCTCAATCCTTAAAGAAGCCGCCAAGGAAGCTGTATGGATGAAGAAATTCATCGGCGATCTTGGTGTGGTGGAAAGCATATCTGGTCCCGTCCCACTGCTATGTGACAACAATGGGGCGATTGCTCAAGCGAAAGAGCCGAGGTCTCATCAGAAGTCGAAGCACATTCTGCGGCGCTTTCATCTGATCAGGGAGATTATAGCTTGAGGAGATGTCGTTGTGGAAATAGTTCCTTAAGCCGACAACATAGCAAATCCACTGACAAAGCCTTTGTCTCAAAATGTCATTGAGTCACTTAGAGAATATGGGTATTCTGTATAAAAGTGATTGGCTTTAGTCCAAGTGGGAGATTGTTAGTATTAGATAGTCTCAAAGCCAATCCGATACTTTGTATTGATTCAGTTTATTAATAAATGGCATTAATTCATTGTGTAATTAATTCGATCCATGTTTATCGTATCACGATGAAGTCCATGAACATGTGCAATAATCTTCGGATTATGATGAGATCATAATTACAGGACCGAAGGTTTATAAACACATGTTATTAATTGTTTCTAGTCATAGGATGTTTGAGAAGGACATCAAACGTCCGGATAGACTAGTATAGGTTACTTCAGCTCATATGATGAGGGTGACTAATCCTATAAGTCCCTTGTGTGGAGACACTATGTTGGACCTGTAGGTGCTCATTGGCAAATGAGTTCACTGAACTGATCCGACTATAAATCGTTAGATGGTAAACACCTCACTGTTAACCAGCTCGATTCTTTTGTCACGGTTGCGTAGATGATCCTTGGACCTGAGACACCAAAGATATCTTGTTGGTAGGTTTCTGAACTTTGACCTTGACTAACGAATCCCTAACTATGGGTTATTAATAAGTCAAGTAATCGGGTTCAGAGAAATGCCCTCGAAGGTAATTGTGTGTTCAATACGGGATCATCCGCTCTCGGTAGTTTGAAAGAGAATGTTCCGGGAATGATGCGCTTAAGCCCCTGGCCAGGGCGGACTCTGTATCAGATAAAGAGTTATTTGATATAGATTAGTGGCATCTGATTCAAGTGAATCGACCGACTAGGGTTTAACAGTAAACCATACCCTAGGTCGATTCGGGAACATTGCACAGATGAAGGATTATATCCGCGCGGTAACCGTTGACGGAAATGTTCCAATAGAGGGTTGCGATAACCCCAGTGCCATCCAGGATCACGCGATGTTGCTTGGCATCCAACATGATCGGAAGCCCGTCTGAATTTATTGTGGGACATTAAATTTGACTGATTAATTAAATATAAGGATATTAATTAATTCAGTGGGTCCGAAAAGAGTTACTGGGCCTAATGGGTTATTAACTGGACTGGTATTTGGGCCTAGAGGATCACATGCAAAAGGTTTTCAAGTCGATGGATAATCCGATATGATTTCGGATAAGTCTGGGTTTTTACGAAAAACCGTAAACAGACTTATTATAAAAGAACAGATACTACGTCGAGGGCCAGCAACCCTAACCTAGCCGTCATTTTTTCTCTCTCTCTCCTCTCTACTGGGCGTACGACACGAGGCGCCATATGGAGGCTCCGCTTCAACTCCCGACTGCTCCACCTTCCGTCCGACAGGAGATTCCGAATCCGCATGTCACGGCGGATTACACACACCCAGACGGGATCCACGAACGTCTAATTGAGCAAGGAGGCGAGGACGATCCATCGCGAGGAGAACCGCGTGGATACCGCTAGAGGTTGGGCATCTGCGCGACTTGCGGCATCGCTCCGACGGAACTAGAAAACGAATGCGGATTTGAATCCGCACAAGGTAAAACCGATTTACTCTGGTTTTATTTTAATGATCGAAACGGGATGGATCCGATCCCGAATATTTTATTCCGCTACGTTTTTCGGCCAGATCCCGACACAACGAACCCAACAGTGGTATCAGAGTCAGGTTATCACTGTGTTCTTCGCCGTTTCGAGTTCCGAAATCTAAATTTTTAGTTATATTCCATGCATATCATACGATTATGTTTAAGAAATAATATTCATGAGATGGATCAAGTTAATTTGATTAATTCTTTTCTGCAAAATCATATTTTCTATTAGGTCTCTTCGTGTTCTTCGTGGGACGAAGAACACGCTTATGGGGTGAAGTTCGGAAAATCACATGTGATGCGAAGCTACTGGGAAGGATTTTGGTATGACCAAATGATCCAACCGGCCATCGCCAACATCACCCTTGGCTCTGGCAGGGGCTAGCCGGCGATGACCGGCCGACAATAGTCACCCTCTTCCCTTCGGTTATGCACAGGGATGGGGGATTCGGAGCCCCCTTTTAGGGGTTGGGCAGGGTCGACGGAGCTGTCCGTTGCCGGCGGCATGACCGGCGACCGTGGCACCGAGGCGGTCGCCGGCCGGGGGCTTTCCCTCCTTCCCCCCATGGCTTCCTGTTGCCCAGCGCCGCCGGAGCTGGAGGGGAAGGGGGTCGGGCCCGTGCGGCTAGGGTTTCCTTGCCGCATCGGTCTGACCCGGGCCAGACCGGGTTCGGACTGGGCCAAAGACCCAGGGTCCCTGGCTCAATGCCCTGGCAACCCTAGTCCGAGCCCATGGCTCAGCCAGGCTGAGCCCTTGTTCGGCCAGGGGTGGGCTGAGCCACCTAGTTGATTTATGGAACTAGGTTTTTATTAGATTAAATTGTTTTTAAAATTTTATATTTTCAGAATTGTTTTGAAATCAAAATTTATTATTCAATTTAACTTTTGAGAGACCGTTTGATTAAGCTCATTATCTTAATTGAAGTTAATAGTTATGATTAATTATTAATTTAAATGTTGAATTGATGATTATTTATAACTAAATAATCTAAGTGTTAGATTTTAATAAGATAATGATTAATCTAGTTGTTTAATGACTTTATTAATCTAATCGTTAGATTAATCTTGTTATATATGCATGGAATATTCTAGATATTTAGTTTTGGAATATTAATGTATATGATGTGTTATTATGCTTGTTTAAATTCAATTTAAGTTAAGCATGCATAAATTGATTTTCGAAAATTTTAAATTCTCCTAAATTTTGTTTGGTTCCTTGTTTTATGAAACCTAAAATTTTGTATTTTCGAAAATTTTAATTTAGTCATTTTGATGTGCTATTTCATGTGTAGATTGTTTAATAAAACACATGGTGGTCATGGATGGGCATTTTTGTGGATATGGAATGTGATTGTGTGGTTTGTTATTTATTAATAAATAGAGGTCTGTGTACCTCTCCCTCTCATATTCCAATGTCTTTCTACCTCCCTCCCTTTGTATTCGCCTTAAGGCTTCCTCCTTCTATAAATTATCTTGTAATTATGGATTATGATGTAATTTGATCGAGGCGGCTGCGCACGGAGCGAGGATGATCCACAACTGCAACCAGATGAAGATGAAGGAGTTCATTGAATCTATGAGTTTGCAAACTCATGATATAAACTGTTATATTGTATGTGTGTATGTGTTTGACTGTCTGGCTCAAGTCAAACCGCAATGCCGTCCATGACCACACTAATAACATGTATGTGATGCATGTGTTTTATTTTGATTATGAATCAAATTTACTAGGTTATTAGTGTATATAATATATGTGATATATTTAATACTATCACCTAGGATGAGACCAATGTAAATAAATAAAACCTTCATAACAAATTCTAAGCCGTAGCATGCGTCATTGATAATGCACTGCGTGGCTCTCCATCAACATGATTAATAGAACTTAATTCAGTGGTGGCAGATACTATGTGTTTACCCAAGGTTTGCCATTGTCTGTTGAGAGGACTGTTGATCATGACATTAGATGCTTATGGATAAGAGTAGAGGAACGATATAGTTATCCACGTGTTTACCCGGGAACTATATTTCTACTCTACTCTGTCACATATTGATGGTAATGCTTAGACCGGAGATAGTGGTCTACTGTGTTTATCCGGGACCATTAAACCTGGGAGCCGAAGTATGATCGGATATTGCAAGTAGTTGCAATTATCATGAGATGATTGCTCTGAGATAATAGTATGATACTGTGTGTTTACCCGAGGTCACGCTGTGATGCTTGGAGATTTTGATCCCCACTAGGAGACAGTCGGCGTCTCCCGTTCTGTATATTTGAAGGTTATATAGTCCGACGAAAATTAGTGGGAATAAAACTAGATAAACAAAGTCCATATCTTGTTTTAAATAAACTGATAGTCTGCTAAGTTTAATTTGATTATTTCCTGTAGGCTAAAATGTCGCACCACAACCTGTTGCGGAGCATACTTGATGCCAATCGTTTCACAGGCCCAAACTATTCGGACTAGCTCAGGAACTTGAAGATTGTCCTCAGGTCTGACCAAATTGCATATGTCTTGGATAATGAACCTCCTACTAAACCAGCATTAGATGCCCCAGAGGAGGAAATGATCGCATATGAAAACTGGAAGGAAGATTCCACTATAACCCAATGCTACATGTTAGCCTCTATGATTAATGAGTTGCAGAGGCAACATGAGGAGATGGATGCTAGATCCATCATGCTCCTTTTGAAGGACTGTTTGGTGAGCAAAGCAGAATCGAATGATATGAGATATCTAAGAATCTGTTCAAGGCTCAGATAGCAGAGGGAACTTCAGTACATACTCATGTATTGAATATGATTGAATGGGTGGAAAGGCTGGATGCTCTTGGGGTTACACTTCCCAAGGAGATGCATATTGACCTCGTGTTATCTTCCCTCCCACAATTATATGCTCAGTTCATCGTTAACTTTAACATGAACAAGATCCAGACTATCTTAGCTGAGCTACTGAACATGTTAAAGACTACAGAGGGGAATCTTGTGAAGGATAAACCCCAAATTCTCATGGTTGGTAAGACCAACAAAAAGAGACTTGCAGTCCAAGCCTTTCGAAAAGGTAAGAGCAAGGTTTAAAGAAAGCAAAAGGTTGTCAAGAAAGACAAAGGTAAGAGTGCTGAGAAAGGTGATTGCTTCTACTGTCACCAAAAGGGCCACTAGAAGAGGAATTGTAAAGAATATCTCAAGGACAAGGCTCAAGAAACTGTAAAGCAGCAGGACGCTTCAGGTATCTATATGATAGATGTAAACTTGTCAATAAGAGATTGTACATCATGGGTATTATATACTGGATGTGTATCACATATCTGCAATTCTGTACAGGTACTAACAAGAAGACGTAAGCTGAGGACCAGCGAGGTGAAGCTGAGGCTAGGTAACGGCGCAAGAGTTGCGGCGATCGCTGTAGGGACAGTGAAGCTTAAGCTACCATCCGGAGATACTTTTTCATTAGATGATTGTTATTATATACCTAGCATAATAAGAAACATTATTTCTATTTTATGGTTAGATAGAATTGGATACAATTTAGACTTTGGGAAAAATAGTTGTTCAATTTATTTCGGAAATAAATTAATAGCTTCTGCTATCTTATCCAATGGTTTGTATCTATTAAATGTGTCTCATAAAAATTTACACATCGGTTCTTCAATTAAAAGAAGTAAGTATGAAATGAACAAAGCCTACTTATAGCATTGTAGGCTTGGACACATTGGTGAAAACAAACTCCAAAAGATGCATAAAGATGGATATTTAGATCCATTTGATTATGAATCATATGCAACTTGTGAGTCATGTTTAATAGATAAAATGGCTAAGTCTCCATTTAATGGAACTGGAGAGAACGAGCCAAAGACATATTAGAACTTATATATTCAGATGTATGTGGTCCTATGTTTACCCAAGCCATTGGTGGTTTCTCATACTTCATTACATTCACTGATGATCACTCAAGGTTTGGATACATATACTTATTGAAGTATAAATCTGAAGCCTTTGAGAAATTCAGAGAATTTAAGAATGAAGTAGAGAAATAGATTGGAAAGAGTAAAAAAACCATCCGATCCGATTGAGGTGGTGAATACTTGAGCACAGAGTTCATTAAATACTTAAAGGATAATGGTATCCTTTCTCAGCTTACACCTTCTTATACACCTTAGATGAATGGTATTTCAGAAAGGAGAAATCGCACATTAATGGAAATGGTGCGATCTATGATGAGCATGTCCAAATTACCAGTGTCCTTATGGGGATATGCACTTAGTTCGGCTATGTATATCCTGAACAAGGTACCCAACAAATCTATTGAAACCACTCCATATGAGATATAAAATGGAAGGAAACCTGACCTTAAACATGTTAAAGTCTGGAGATGTCCTGCTCATGTTAAAAGACATGACGCAGATAAGCTGGAGTCTAGAACTAACAAATGCAGATTTGTGGGATATCCAAAGAAAACTTATGAATATTACTTTTATCATACTGGTGAACAAAAGGTGTTTGTGGCCAGGAGAGCTGTCTTTCTAGAAGAAGATTATATTCTCCAGAAGGACAGTAGGAGTAAAGTAACTCTGGAAGAAATTCCTGAACCACAAACTGGTAATGGTTCATCAGATGAACCGTCAGCTACTGAACCTGTTCAAAATAATATACAGGAACATCTTAGGTCTGAAAGGGTACCTAAACCACTAGAGAGATATATGTGACATATTAATTTGGATGGTTCAAAGATACTCTATAATGAGGATGATGATCCTAAGACTTACCAGGAGGCCATTGAAAGTCCAGAGGCCGGAAAATGGCGGGAAGCCATGAATTCTGAAATACAGTCCATGTACATCAACCAAGTTTGGAACTTGGAAGATTTACCCGATGGTATAATACCTATCGGGTGCAGATGGACGTATTGAGACTTATAAAGAAAGATTAGTGACGAAAGACTATCGTCAACGACAAGGTGTTGACTATGACGAAACATTTTCACCCGTTACCATGATTAAGTCTATTAGAATTCTTCTCGTCATTGCTGCCTACCATGATTATGAAATCTAGCAGATGGATGTGAAGACTGCCTTCCTCAATCGAAACCTTGAGGAGGAGGTGTATATGATACAACCAGAAGGATTCACATCTAAAGAATCTCTAGACATGGTATGCAAATTGTAGAGGTCCATTTATGGACTGAAGCAAGCTTCCCGAAGCTGGAACATAAGATTTGATGAGGCGATCAACTATTATGGCTTCATTAAGAATGAAGATGAGCCCTGTGTATACAAGAAAAACAGTGGGAGCACAATCACATTTCTGATTCTTTACATTGACGACATCCTACTCATTGGGAATGATGTAAGAATGATGTCATCGGTAAAGATATGGCTGTTAAAGAACTTCTCCATAAAGGATTTGGGAGAAGCATCTTACGTATTAAGAATACGGATGTATAGAGATAGATCAAAGAAGATGCTTGCTTTAACCCAATCCATGTACATAGAAACCATTGTCAAAAGATTTGGTATAGAAAATTCCAAGAGAGGTCACATACCGATAAGACATGGAATTTCACTTTCTAAAGGTCAGTCTCCCAAGACACCTGAAGAGAGGGCGGTGAAGAATATCTGGTCCTGTCCCACTACTATGGATGAAGAAATTCATCGGCGATCTTGGTGTGGTGGAAAGCATATCTGGTCCCGTCCCACTGCTATGTGACAACAATGGGGCGATTGCTCAAGCGAAAGAGCCGAGGTCTCATCAGAAGTCGAAGCACATTCTGCGGCGCTTTCATTTGATCTGGGAGATTATAGCTTAAGGAGATGTCGTTATGGAAAGAGTTCCTTCAGCCGACAACATAGCAAATCCACTGACAAAGCCTTTGTCTCAAAATGTCATTGAGTCACTTAGAGAATATGGGTATTCTGTATAAAAGTGATTGGCTTTAGTCCAAGTGGGAGATTGTTAGTATTAGATAGTCTCAAAGCCAATCCGATACTCTGTATTGATTCAGTTTATTAATAAATGGCATTAATTCATTGTGTGTAATTAATTCGATCCATGTTTATCGTATCACGATGAAGTCCATGAACATGTGCAATAATCTTCGGATTATGATGAGATCATAATTACGGGACCGAAGGCTTAAAAACACATGTTATTATTGTTTCTAGTCATAGGATGTTTGAGAAGGACATCAAACGTCCATATAGACTAGTATAGGTTACTTCAGCTCATATGATGAGGGTGACTAATCCTATAAGTCCCTTGTGTGGAGACACTATGCTGGACATGTAGGTGCTCATTGGCAAATGAGTTCACTGAACTGATCCGACTATGAATCGCTGGATGGTAAACACCTCACTGTTAACCAGCTCGATTCTTTTGTCACAGTTGCGTAGATGATCCTTGGACCTGAGACACCAAAGATATCTTGTTGGTAGGTTTCTGAACTTTGACCTTGACTAACGAATCCCTAACTATGGGTTATTAATAAGTCAAGTAATCGGGTTCAGAGAAATGCCCTCGAAGGTAATTGTGTGTTCAATACGGGATCATCCACTCTCGGTAGTTTGAAAGAGAATGTTCCGGGAATGATGCGCTTAAGCTCCTGGCCAGGGCGGACTCTGTATCAGATAAAGAGTTATCTGATATAGATTAGCGGCATCTTATTCAAGTGAATCGACCGACTAGGGTTTAATAGTAAACCATACCCTAGGTCGATTCGGGAACATTACACGGATGAAGGATTATATCCGCGCGGTAACCGTTGACGGAAATGTTCCAATAGATGGTTGCGATAACTCCAGTGCCATCCAGGATCACGCGATGTTGCTTGGCATCCAACGTGATCGGAAGCCCGTCCGAATTTATTTTGGAACATTAAATTTGGCTGATTAATTAAATATAAGGATATTAATTAATTCAGTGGGTCCGTAAAGAGTTACTGGGCTTAATGGGTTATTAATTGGACTGATATTTGGGCCTAGAGGGTCACATGCAAAAGGTTTTCAAGTCGATGGATAATCCGACAGGATTTTGGATAAGTCTGGGTTTTTACGAAAAATCGTAAACAGACTTATTATAAAAGAACGGATACTACGTCGGGAGCTAGCAACCCTAATCTAGCCGTCGTTCTTTTTCTCTCTCTCCTCTCTACTTGGCGTGCGACATGAGGCGGCCATCTGGAGGCTCCCCTTCGACTCCCGATTGCTCTGCCTTTTGTCCGACGGGAGATTTCGAATCTGCATGTCGCGGCGGATTACGCGCAACCAGACGGGATCCACGAATGTCGAATCGAACGAGAAGGCGAGGACGATCCATCGCGAGGAGAACCGCATGGATACCGTTAGAGGTCGGGCATCTGCGCGACTTGCGGCATCGCTCTAACGGAACCGAAAAACGAATGCGGATTCGAATTCGCGCAAGGTAAATCCGATTTACTCCGGTTTTATTTTAATGATCGAAACGGGATGGATCCAATCCCGAATATTTTATTCTGCTGCGTTTTTCGGTCGGATCCCGACACAGCGAACCCAACAATGAGTACTACGCCGAAGGCAAGACATAAGAGGAGGGAGATGATTTTGATGGTGATGATAATGAGTAAGCCGAGGATTTTGATTGTGATTGACATTTTTTGTGATGATAATGAGTAAGCCGAGGATTTTGATTGTGATTGACATTTTTATGTTTATATATTTATATTATTGACAAATATACGTTTCTCTGTAGATCTGTAATGTAGATTTTTTATGAATTTGTTTATTTATGTATGTGGGCGTGTTTATTTGTGTATAGATGTGTCTATGAATGTTATCATTCTAAATTATAGGTTTTTGTGATTTAAAATTAATTAATATTTTAAAATATTTCTTTTAATATTGATAATTGTCAGTGACTTAAACCGTTAATTAAATTACCTGTCAAACGTATGTCAGCAGTTAGAACCATTGATGTATATAACATATGTCAATGGTTAAAGCTGTTGGCATATGTTATAATATTTATTAGCAACTACAACTATTAACATATCTTATAATATTTGTCAACGGCTACAGTCCTTGACATATTTAGTAATGTTTGTCAGTGACTACAGCCATTGACATATAGGTATGTAAGTAAATCACTATAGCCGTCAACATGTGTTCCATATGTCAACAGTGCCGACAGTTGATTTATAACAACGTTAGTCAACGGCTAAAGCCATCGACATATGTAACATATGTCAATCATTTCACAACCCCGTCGACAAAGTTTCACCGACGGATCTTTTGTCTACGGCTTTGTCGACGGCCTATTAGCCATTGATATATATGTTAATCTAGACTTTTTTCTCTTTGCCGGCGGTTCTTTGCCCCCAACACATCCGTGATTTCCTGTAGTGAAAGACACAACAGGATCAGACATCCTTCTCTCAATAGAGATGGGAAGAAACTCGCTGAACAGGGGCCGACGTGCGGCAGAAACATGGACGTGGACGCATTCGAACATCAATCTAACCATGAAATCAAAGCCATGATTAAACTCCTCCTAAAGACAAATTTTACAAGATGTTAATTACCTTAACATCCTCCATGTGGTAGAGAGGGAAAAACGTTATATTGTCAGGCCCAACAAGATTGGAGCAAAGCCCCCACGCTTTCCATAGCCTTCAGATCCAAGAAAGAAGCTAAAGGACGTTACAGCAAAGCCATCACTATATTCCACCTGATATTCTTGGAGTCTCCTGCCTGGTTTCCTGGTGGGACATCAAAACTCAGCGCTATTAAAACACCGAGTAAAAAGGAACGAACACCAAAACTAACGTTCCATACAAGCCACAAGAGTGTTCTAACACATCATGAAGCAAAGCATAAACCCTTAAATGTTGGTAGGAAAAGTAGGCGCCGGTGGAGGGCGGGGGGCCGCCATGAAAGCTGCCCCGAAATGCTTTGCACCGAGCGTTAAGACACCCAAGGGGAATACCGATGGCAGAAACCGCAAGTATTCCCCGCCACAGCTCTCAAAGGCCGCGCCGTGGAGGCCTACAAAAGGCCGCAGGCCTCCGCAAGCCGCCCACCAGCCTTGTGCCGAGGACTGCGCAGTGCATGCACAGTCGAGCCTTTTGGGCCCTCCCCGGTTTCTTCCCGCAGGTGATCCCCTGTTAGGTTTCCGCCATGGCATGCACGTCAGCTTGCAGCCTGCCAGGGTCAGGCCTGCTGTGCCTGCTGCTGCTGGCGCCCATGGCTGCTGCAACCCAGTTCAGGGTGGGAGGCCCCATAGGATGGGGTGTGCCGGGACCCAACGACCAGTCCTTCAACCACTGGGCGGAGAGGAACCGCTTTCAGATTGGCGACTCTCTCTGTAAGCTTGTAGTTATTGCCATTTCTAATACTGCTATCACAGGAATAGCTAGCAATTGGTGTTATAGTACTGCGTTATACGTCCTTTTTTTTCCTTGTTGTAGTGTTTTCATACCCAGCTGAGAAGGACTCGGTGCTCCAAGTGAGCAAGGAAGACTACGACAGCTGCAACACAGCAAACCCTATTGTCAAGTTCTCCGATGGAAGCACTGTGTTCCCTTTAGACCGGTCGGGTCCTTTCTTCTTCATAAGCGGGGTCCCGGACTACTGCAACAAGAATGAGAAACTGGTGGTCGTGGTCATGGCCGACCGGAGCAACCAGTCCGCCGGTGCGAGCCCGTCCGCGTCTCCACCGCTGCCTTCCCCAGCCCCCGTGTCGCCGCCACCTTCCTCCGCCATGGAGGCGCCACCTTCTCCTCCGCCGGAGGTGCCCATGGCTTCTCCCCCTCCGCCGGCCTCCATCCAGATAGTGCCATCGCCGGCGCCCCCTCAGGGTGGAGAATCTACTTCTCCTCCACCTGCACCGAGTGCAGCAACACTGAAGGTTGTGGGCATGGTGGGATATGCTGGGGCTCTCCTCGGATCGCTCCAGTTCTTTGTTATGTAAATGGTGACTTCCTCGGGCCGTAGGCGTCGTGGGTTTTTTGAGTATTTCGTGTGAGTGTGGGCTTGTGGGTTCTGTACCCGTTTATTCCATTTCTTTTGTAATTCTTTCATTTCTTCTTCGTGGTGTTCCCACCTGATGTGTTGTTTGGCTGGAATTTTGTGTATTTGGATACGAGGAAATAAAATGATGTAACATTCAGCACTCCATCCAAATATCACTAATGACCACTGAATGCCATGACCTCAGGATCTGCAAATCCCAAATACAAGATATTTATTAGAAATTAACACTGTCCCCCTTCAAGTAATATTTACCGCAATCCTTGGGCATTGGAGTGTGACGTGGATTGTAATATTTAGATGTGATCATTTGATCTTCAACATTAAATAATTTATATTATAAAAAAATAAATTAAATTTAAAAACTTTTTAAATTAAGATTCTACATAAGTCAACTTCTATACTATTCAATCTGTAATCAAATAATTATAATGAAAAAGATCGTCGTGGATGTGCCTTGAGTATTACTCTCTTCTTCTTCACGTGCAGCCCATGTGGCTATGAGTATCTGGCCGTTAAAGCCATCACTCATCTACGAGCAGTCAAAAACATAGAAGACACACACATCACTTAATGGAACCCAAATCCTGATTCTCCAAGGAGGTTATTAGTGAACTAACGAATATTGCATGTAATGCATAAACTTCTAGAAATGTAATTAAAAATTTCTGGATTTTCCTCACATTTTATCCGCCAATAAAAAAAAACCAAATGACGGCTTTCTTTTTACTTAACCAACCTAGGCCCCCGAGATTCAAGACCTTCGCGGACAAACCTCTCTGTATATGCAATATTGGTGATACCTTTCCATTAAATTACACACATTCCTCGGAATCCATTATGTCGTATCCATACCCTATATTCGTCATGTCATCTACGTTTCTATAATAATTTATATTCTATCATATCATCATCTCTCTTTTATCTATCATAACCTTAGCTAGACTCAGCAGGCTAAGATTAATCTACGTCTATTTAACCTCCTCACAAACTTGAAATGATCATAACGTACAAAAATTCATCATATTCTCCCGTGTATGCTTCAAAACTTTATATTTATCCCTAATTTATTTTTTGATGGAACATTCCTTCAAGTTTTAGCACACTGTCCCTGTGACCGGGAATGCATTTATGGGACCCCATGTTATGCAGTTCCTTTTTATAAGAGTTAGAGGTCACTCTCTCTACCTATTTAAGTATTGATGAGCCAAAATCTCGTCTATTTTGATCAGGATCCTTCGTCTCCCATCAGAGGGGTGTCACTTCGTGGTCCCTGCAAAAGAGAACAACGTTAGAGGGGCCCCAGTAATGGTTCAAGGATCTCCCCCTGATGCCTAAATCAAAAGGTTGGGAAAGAACAGGGAGGAAGCCAAGGAAGTTTGGTCTCTTGAAAACATATATGTAATGGTTCGACCAATGTTCCTCATATAGCAGTCGAATCCATAGGGTGGATCAATACTGTTTGGGAAAGCCGCGCCCAAGGCAAACTTCTTATCTTGATTCCGTTCCGGAGTCTGCACACCTTGGGGGACCCTAAGCCCTAGTCCTGATCCAATTAGAAGCCTCGATTCCTATACAAAAGGGAGGGGGGTTAGGTTGGAATCCGAACCTGACCCGAGTTTCATCTGCGGTCTCTTGTCTTGGGTTGGGCTTACGTGGCCCCTAACATTCAGCTAGTTAATGTATCGAGCTTGCAGGCCTAGTGCAAGAAGAATAGTAGGCTGGCCCATCAATACTTTGAGCTAAGCGAAATCTTCCTATTTCACTTGCCCCCTCACTCCTTGTCATGCCTGCATGGCGAGGAGTGAAGAGATGCTTGAAAAGATGCCTTCTACTGGTGCCCTTGGTGGTTGTCCTTCCTCCTTCCTAAATAATGGTTCCAGAGAATCCTACGGGCGGTCACGTCTGTTATGGTGGTTGTCATGCGTCGCTTCGCCTTTTGGTTGAAGCTTTATAACATCGAGAGGGGCAAACAATATAGTCCACTCCCGAAAACTGCATCATGGATTACGACAGGAGAGTTGCTGAAGACAGGAGTGTGATGGGCCAATCGCAGGTGACATTGGATTTCTTGGGTGAGCTGCGGGCGACCTACCGCATTCCGGGGGAGTTCCGCCTTGTGGTTTCGCCGCCTCAAGACTGCCTCTTTTCGAAGAGGACTGGTGCATTTGCAGTGTACGCGGCCATGTTTGAAGTGGGTTTTCAGCTTCTGGTGCTGGTCTTTGTTGCTTAGTTGATGTAGTTTTACGAGATTGCTCTTGTTCAGGTGATGCCGAACTCCTGGAGAATAAACATGGGCTTTAGCTATGCTAGTTCAGGACCTACGTCATCCTGGCATGACAGTCGACATATTCTACCACATCTTCCACGTTCGGCATTGCTGGCTCCAAGTGCGTGAGGCTTCATTTAGTTTGAGGCCAGAGATGTCATGCCACAAGCGTTAGGCCTTGGCTTCCCTTGTTCACGATGGAAGGACTTTTTCTTTTGGGTTGAAGGGAACCCGCAACGAGAGTGGCCCTTTCCGATGTTCTTCCAAGACCTTTCTGTGGATCCTCCTCTTGAACGATGGGTTGAGGAGCTTGCCCTCCTCCAGTAGTGATCGTTGGGCCGCAGGTCTCGGAGAGGGCGCTATAGCATGCAAGTCTACCTCTCCCGATGCCTACAAGTCGAGGGGAGCAAGTTTCAGATGAAGGCCCGAGCAGTGGGTCGGTAGCACAATAGAGAGGACGATGGCTATAAGCATGTGCAGACCAATTGGCGTGAGATGTAGGGTGGCCCCTTCGCATCCCCTCTTTTTTATTTTCTTCATTTTTTTGTAACCTGCGACACCTTCCGGCATATTAATATAATACACACCTCCCTCCTTTTTTTTAATAAGGGCTTGGGGCATACCTTGACATCCGGTTCGAATGGGTCTAGCTACGCGTACAGGCTAGCGGTTCGATGGCCGATCAATCAGAATCGATATAAGGGCGAGTCACATGTTGGGGTATTTCCAATGGTGATTTAAGTTGGATTCTCTACGCTATTGGTTCCGTCTGATCAGTCTAATCCTTCATCTGCTGCCTGACTGGTCAAAGCCGACTTGGGAATCTCGTTACTCCAGGCTAGCTCTATATGACCATAGTGTCTTCTAGGTTGTTCCTGTTGGGATCTGGGCGGGACACAAAGAACGCAGCGGAAACGATGAACAAAATTTTATCCCGCCGATGCCCGCTGATCCGATTCGGAAAGAAAAACTAAAACCGAAAACTACGAGAAGTAATCTGATTACCGTGCGCGGATTCAAATCCGCTTCCGTCTCGGTTCCGTCGAGGCGATGCCGCAAGCCGCACAAGCGTCCGGCCTCCAGCGGTATCCACGCGATCCTCCGCGGTGGTTCGTCCTCGATCCCTTATCCGTATCAGCTCGCTCGCTGAAGATCCGTTGCCGCAATGATTGCTGAAATCCCGCCGACGGGAATTCCCGACTTTCGGGAATCACACGCGGCGGAGACGGAAACTGTTTCTGGCGCCTTGAACGGGGCGCCCAGAGAAGGAGAGAGAAAGGAGGGATGACGGCCAGCAAGGAAAAATCCTGGAACTTGGTCCAGGGTTTCCCAACAGCACGTATATATATTAAGTCGGCGCGACTTTTCACAAAAGTCCCCGAGTTAATATAAATCCCACTTATGTACCACCGACTGAGAATCTTATTGCGTGTGACCCTCTAGGCCCATTTACCAGTCGGTTTTCAATCCGTTAAGTCCAATAACTAGTTATTGACTTATTGTAATTAATTAATATCTAGATATTAACTAATTACTTAACCGAATTGACATCACATGTAAATTCGTTCGGACTTCTGATCAAGTTGGGTGCCAAGCAACACCGCATGATCTCGGAAGGTAATGGGGTTCAGCAACCCACTCATGGAACATGTCCGTCCACAGTTGCCGCGTGGCTATAATCCTTCGTTTGCACAATGCTCTCGAGTTAACCTAGGGTATGATCAACTGTCAAATCCTAGATGATCAACTCACTGGAATCAGACTCCGCTGTACAATATCCGAAAACCTCTTTTTCTGATATTGTTTCTGCTCTGGCCAGAGACTCATGCGGATCTATTTTAGAGCATTCTCGCTCCAGTTACCTGAGAGCGAATGATCCTTTATTGAACACACAATCACCTTCGAAGGTCTTCCGCTGGACCGGATCCTTGACTATTAGAGATCCTGTGGATAGGGATTCGTAGGTCAAGGTCAAAGTCCAGAAGTCCACCGACATGGTGTCTTTGGTGTCTCAAGTCCAAGGATCAACCACACCACTATGACGATGAATCAAGCCGATTGACAGTCAGGTAAATTACAATCCGACGATTCATGTCAGATCAGTTCAGTGAACTCATTCCCCAATGAGCACCTACAGGTTTACCATTGTGTCTTCACACGAGTAACTAACGAGATCAGTCACCCTCATCATATGAGCTGGAATAACCTGTACTAGTCTTACCGGATGTTTGATGTCCTTCTCAAACATCCTACGACTAGGAACAATTAAGAATATGTGTTTATAATGTTAGTTTTAGGTGGCCTACAAGCCAATCTAACTATGTAAATCTCGTTCATTTATTAATATAATGGCATAATATTCATTATGTGTAAATCGCATTAATTATCGTTTCATAATGAAGTCCGTGAATATATGCTATAGTGATCAGATTATGATGAGATCATACTGATGAGACTGATCACCTAAACACACATATTCTTAATTGTTCCTAGTCGGAGGATATCCGAGAAGGACATCGGATATCCGGTTAGACTAGTACAGATTACTCTTGCTCATATGATGAAGGTGACTGATCTCATAAGTCACTTGTGTGGAGACACTAAGGCGAATCTGTAGGTGCTCATTGGAGAATGAGTTCACTGAACTGATCCGACTGAATCGCTGGATGGTATTGTAACTCACTGTCAACCAGCTTGATTCTATTGTCGCAGTTGCGTGGATGGTCCTCGGACCTGAGACACCAAAGACACCTTGTCGATGGACTTCTGTGCTTTGACCTTGGTTTACGAATCTCTAGCCACGGGATTCTAATACGCCAAGGATTGGGTACAGCGGAATACCGTCGAAGGGAATTGTTTGTCAATAAGGAATCATTCGCTCTCGGTACTTAGAGAGAGAATGCTCTAGGAAGGATGCACGAAAGTGCCTGGCCAGGGCGGATGATAATATCGGGAAAGGAGTTTTCCGATATTCATCAGCGGCATCCAATCCAAGTGAGTCGACCGGATAGGGTTTGACAGCTCGCCATGCCCTGAGTTGACTCGAGAGCATTGTACGAATGAAGGATTATATTCACGCGGTAACTGTTGGCGGAAAGGTTCCAAGAGTGAGTTACTTAACCCCAATACCTTCTGGGTTCACGCGGTATTGCTTGGCACCCAACGTGATCGGAGGCCCGGTCGAATTCGATGTGCGACATCAATTCGATTGATTAATTAATTAATAAAGGGTTATTAATTGATTAATAAAGCCAGTGAGGAGTCACTGGGCTTGTTGGGCCATTAACTGGACTGGTACTTGGGCTTAGAGGGTCACACGCAAATGATTCTCAAGGCGATGGATAAATAAGTGGCTTTTATAGAAATCGGGGGTTTTTATGAAAAACTGTGCGGTTACTATAAAACATAGCGAACGGGCTGAGCAGGCTAAGCTGCTGCTAACCCTAGCCGCCCCTCCTCTGTTTCTCTCTCTCTCTAGCATCCAGACAGATCCAGATCTGCTCCGCCGCTTCTCCGAATCCCGTTCGACGGGAAATCGTCCGCGCGTTGCGGCGATCGTTGCGGCGACCAGCAGAGGTTTCGTGGGCTGCGAAGAATGAGGAACATGAGGATATCCGTCGTAAGGAGGATTGCGTGGACTTTGCTAGAGGCCGGGAACTTGCACGGCTTGCGGTGTCGCACCAACGATACCGAAGGGTTGCGGATTCGAATCCGCACACGATGAGAATCGATTATTCGATAATCGTAGTTTTTAGTTTTTCGAAACGGGAAAAATAGATCGCTGTTTTATTTTATTTTCCGCTGCGTGAGCGATCCGGAGAAACCCGAGAAAACCCAACAGTGGTATCAGAGCCAGGTTCCACTGTTTCTCGTCCCGTTTCGATCTCCTAAATTATTTTTTTCATGAGTTATTCCATGCTTTAACTTAGATTAATTGTTGGATCTGTGTTCATGTGATGAACACGGTTAATTTTATTAATATTCTGCAATTTTCAAAATTAATTTTGGGGTTTTTGGAGTTCTTCATGAGATGATGAACCGGCCCTTTTCAGCGACTTCATGCGGGCTTCCCAAACGTTGGGATGGAGGGCCGAATCTCAGGATCTCAAGGTGATAGTCACCTCTGTCCACAGAGTATGATTTTCGGCGCAAGAGTGCCCTTGTAGGGCTGCTAAATCAAGCCCCAAAATTCGGTTTTGGAACCATTAAAACCAGAAAAACCAGGTTTTGAATAAGGGCTTGGGCAGCTTGTTTTGGCACCGCCGAAGCGCCAGTCGCCGGTGCCATGGGCGACGCGGGCGGGACCGGCGGGGCCCAGCGCCGGCCGCCGGGCGGCCCTGCTCCCCCTTCCCGCCGCCGGCTTGCAACTCTATTGCGAATTAGGGTTTCTGCGCATGGGAGGAAGATAGCAGTGGACCGGCCGGTCCTGAGCCGGTCTGACCAGCTAGACCGGGCCAGGCTGCTGGCCTGGCCGGGCTAGGCCAAGATGGGCCTAGCCACGAACCAGGGTGCAACCCTAGTTCGGACCAACCCGGGCCAGTGGCTCAAGCCATTTGAACCTTTGTTAATTCCTCCCTATTATCCAAAATAAATCCCTATGAGCCCATTTAAATTACAAATAAAATTTGAAGAAAATTTTAAAATTCAAAATAGTTTTGAAATTTAATTTGTTTATTCAATTTTATTTAATTGGGTTATTAAATGATTTTTGAGATCCATTTTGATTAACATTTAGTTGTTAATTAATTAATGTTAATTGTTAGTTTAATAGTTAAATTAATGATTAATCTTAATAATACTAATTTAATAGTTAAATTAGTAATTAATAATTATTAATCTAATAGTTAGATTATTAATTATTATTTCAACTAATTGTTAATTAATATTTGAGTTAGTTATTAATTTAATTGTTAAATTAATAATTAACTTACATGACTAATTTAAATGTTAAATTAGTAGTCCTTAATTAATTATTGTTAGTCATTAACTTAATAGTTAAATTAATGATAACTTTAATTATTTAATCTAAGAGTTAGATTAATTAATTATTAATTAGTTAGTGTTAATTATTGGTTTAAGAGTTAAATTAATAATTAACATTAATTGGCTAATCTAAGTGTTAGATTAGTAGTTAATAATTAATTTGGTTGATTATTAATTAACTTTGTTGGATTAATCTAAGAGTTAGATTAGTCTTTAAATAGTCTAATTGTTAGATTATTAATGGGGTTCAATCTAAGTGTTAGATTATTAGAATTGTTCTAATTTGCACGGAATAATCTGGAATTATCAATTTGGAGTGTGTGCACATGTGATGTGTGTTTTATTGCTTTTAAATTTTTATCTAATTGCATGTTAAGTTAATAAAATGAGTTTTTGAAATTCAAATACCAATTTTGATTGGATCCCATGCTTTTTGAAAGCCAAAATTATATATTTTGAAAACTCTTTTATTTTAGCCATGTGATGCGCTGAATCATGTGTGGATGTTTAAAACACACCGTGGTCATGGATATGCACTTATTTAATTGTTCATTGATGAATGATAAGTTTGTGTGGATCGTAGATGAATGATGGATGTTTATTAATTGTTAATAAATAGAGATCTGCACATCTCTCCCTCTCTCATTCTCTGATGTATTTCTACCTCCCTCTCTCTTGTACTCGCCATAAGGCTCTCTTCTAATTATATGTAATTCTAGAATTAATGTAATATGATCGAGACGATCGAGGAAGGAGCGAGGACGATCCACAGCTGCAGCCAGGAAGGCGCAAAGATGGAGATCTCTTGCCTATGTGTTTGTAGGATATCTAATATAATTGTTGTGTTAGATTGTGTGTGCGTTTGACTGTTGGCTCCAGTCAAACCCACTGTACTATCTATGACCACACTAATGACATGTATGAGATGCATTGTTTTATTTTGATTATGAATCAAAGCAGGTATAGTACTTACAAAATATATACGATATATTTATATACTATCACCTAGGAGAGACCAAGATAAAAGTTATCTAAATACCCTCAAATAAACTCTAAGCCGTAACGTGAGTAGTTAAGAACTTATCGCGTGGTCCACCATCGTTATAGTCATAGGATTCGAATCACTTTAGGCAGGTTTGTTGTGCTATCCACAAGGCTTGCTTAATTGGGAGGAGAAACTGTGGCTATGGCATTAGATGCCTATATGATCGGGGTAGAGGAACCATGTAGCTTTGTTGTGCTATCCACAAGGGCTGCATGCAAATCTATACTCGTCGCGTAATGATGGTTAGCTTAGACCAGAATTAATGGTTTGTTGTGCTATCCACAAGGCCATTAAATCTCTGGGGACCGAAGCCATGATCAGATATTGCAAGGAGTTGCAAGTCCCATGAGTTGGGTGCTCTGTGATTGTATTACAGTTTGTTGTGCTATCCACAAGGCTGTAGTGCAAGTCATTGAGATTCTGATCCCCACTAGAAGACTGTCGACGTCTCCCGTTCAGTATAACTGAGGGTTATACAGTCCGTCGAAAATTAGTGGGAGTTAAACTTGAACAAAAGACCATGTCTTGTTTTAAATTTTAATAATTGAACATCTGCTAAATATATTTTACTTATCTCCTGTAGGAAATTATGTCGTCGAATAACCCACTCCGTGGCATACTTGATGCCCTTTTGACTTACCTGATCTACTCGGATTGGTTCAGAAACCAGAAGAATGTCTTCAGATCTGAGCACATTGACTTTGTCTCCGGAGCTGATCCTGTTACTGAGTCGGCATTAGATGCCCCTGAAGCAGAGATGATAGCTAACGATAAAAGATCGAAGGACAAAGGCAAAAGAGTAGTAAAGGGTGACTGCTTCTACTATAAGCAATATGGTCACTGGAAGAGGAACTGTAAGGAATTCCTTAACGATAAAGCTCATAGAAAGGTGAAGTTGTCTGAAGCTTCAGATATCTATATGATAGATATCAACTTGTCAGTTAGAGATTCCACATGTTGGGTATTAGATACCGGATGTACTTCCCATATCTGCCATGATGTGCAGATGCTGACAAGTAAGCGCAAGCTGAGACAAGGCGAGGTGGAATTGAGGCTAGGAAACGGCGCAAAAGTTGCGGTGATTGCTGTTGGGACAACAAACCTTAGGCTTCCATCGGGAGACGCCTTACTATTAGAAGATTGTTATTATGTTCCTAGCATAATAAAGAACATCATATCAATATCTTGTTCAGACAAGATAGGATATAAGTTGACTATTGAGAATAGAAGTTGTTCGATTTATTATGGTAATAAATCAATAGCTTCGGCATCTTTAGTCAACGATCTATATCTCTTAGATGTTTCTTATTACAATCTTCAAATTGATAATGCTCTTAAGAAGAGAAAGAATTGTGTGAACCAGGCCTACATGTGGCATTGTAGACTTGGGTACATTGGCGAAAGCAAGTTGCAAAAGTTGCACAAGTATGGTTACTCAACTGCATTCGATTATAAACCGTTTGCAACATGTGAATCCTGCCTTATGGGTAAGATGGCAAGATCTCCATTTACTGTACATGGAGAACGTGCCAAGGACATTCTTGAACTAATACATTCGGATGTATGTGGTCCCATGTCCACCCAAGCCAAAGGTGGCTTTTCATACTTTATCACGTTCACCGATGACTTCTTAAGATTTGGCTATGTGTACTTAATGAAATACAAGTCGGAAGCATTTGAGAAGTTCAAGGAGTTCAAGAATGAGGTAGAGAAGCAGTTAGGAAAGAGTATTAAAGCTCTTCGATCAGATCGAGGAGGAGAATACTTGAGTACTAATTTCACACAATTCTTAAAGGATAATGGTATCATTTCTCAACTAACCCCTCCATATACACCACAGATGAATGGTGTATCAGAAAGGAGGAATCGCATCTTGTTGGACATGGTGCGATCCATGATAAGCTTTTCGGGATTACCAGTGTCCCTCTGGGGGTATGCTCTAGAGTTAGCAGCATACCTACTGAACAGAGTACCCAACAAGTCTGTAGCCTCTAGTCCATATGAGATATGGAAAGGTAGGAAACCTGAATTTAAACATGTTAAAGTCTGGGGTTGTCCTGCTCATGTAAAGAGGCATGATCCAGACAAGCTGAAATCAGGAACTGATAAATGCAGGTTTGTGGGATATCCAAAGGAAACCTTTGGATACTATTTTTTCTATCCTGGTGAACAAAAGGTGTTTGTCCCCAGGAAAGCTGTCTTCCTGGAAGAGGAATACCTTCTCCAGGAGGACAGTGGGAGTAAAATAGTACTGGAAGAGGTTCCAGATCCCCAAATAGCTACATTATCATCAGATGAGATATCAGTTCCTAAATCTGTTCAGGTACACACAGATGAGCCTCGTAGATCTGATAGAGTACCTAGACTATCCGAACGATATGTGGGACATATTGCTGAAGGTGAGTCTAAGGTAGAATATAATGAGGATGATGATCCTAAAACCTACCAGGAGGCCATAGAAGGCCCAGAAGCCGGGAAATGGTGAGAAGCCATGAACTTAGAAATCCAGTCCATGTACACCAACCAAGTTTGGAACTTGGAGGACTTGCCCGAGAGTATTGTACTCATCGGTTGCAAGTGGATTTTTAAGAGAAAGATCAGTGCTGATGGACGGATCGACACTTATAAGGCAAGGTTGGTGGCAAAGGGATATCGTCAAAGGCAAGGAATTGACTATGACGAGACTTTCTCACCAGTTGCCATGATAAAGTCGATCAGAGTTCTACTCGCCATTGCTGCACATTTTGATTATGAAATCTGGCAGATGGATGTAAAGACTGCCTTCCTCAATGGTAACCTTAAAGAAGAGGTGTATATGATACAACCAGAAGGTTTCATATCCAAAGAATCTCCAGATAAAGTGTGCAAGCTTCAGAGGTCCATTTATGGACTAAAGCTGGCTTCCCGGAGCTGGAACATAAGATTTGACGAGGCTGTCAAGTCTTATGACTTCATTAAGAATGAAGATGAGCCTTGTGTGTACAAGAAGACCAGTGAGAGTATAGTCACTTTTCTAGTTCTTTACATAGATGACATACTACTCATTGGGAATGATGTAGCTATGATGTCATCAGTAAAGATCTGGCTGTCGAAACACTTCTCCATGAAGGATTTGGGAGAAGCATCCTACGTATTGGGAATACGGATCTATAGAGATAGATCAAAGAGGATGCTTGGAATGACCCAATCTTTGTACATAGATACCATAGTCAAAAGGTTTGGCATGGAAAATTCCAAGAGAGGTCTCATACCGATGAGACATGGAATTAGTCTCTCAAAGGAGCAGTCTCCTAAGACTCCTGATGAGAGGGCATTCATGGATAGAATACCCTATGCCTTTACCATAGGATCTATCATGTATGCCATGCTATGTACACGGCCTGATATTGCATTTGCTCTAAGTGTTACGAGCAGATTTCAGGCTGATCCAGGCGAAGAGCACTGGAAGGCAGTAAAATGTATCCTTAAGTACTTGAGAAGAACTAAGGATATATTTCTTGTCTATGAAGGAGGTGACTTGAAACTGCGGGGCTTTACTGACTCGAGTTTCCAGTCGGATCCGGATGATAGTAAGTCTACATCTGGATTCGTGTTTACTTTGAATGGAGGCGCAGTGTGCTGGAAGAGGTCCAAGCAAGTAACCACTGCAGATTCGACGACTGAAGCTGAGCACATCGCTGCAGCTGAAGCTTTCAAGGAAATAGTGTGGTTGAAGAAGTTCATCACAGACCTCGGTGTAGTTCCCAGCATCTCTGAGCCTGTTCCGCTGTTGTGCGACAACAATGGAGCGATTGCGCAAGCGAAAGAGCCGCGGTCTCATCAGAAATCGAAGCATATTCTGAGGCGCTTTCATCTTATCAGAGAGATCATATCCAGAGGAGATGTAGTAGTGGAAAGAGTTCCATCCGTCGACAATGTAGCAGATCCACTGACAAAGCTGTTGGCTCAAATTGTGTTTGAGCGTCACCTAGAGTCTATGGGCTTATTGTATAAGGGTTATTGGCTTTAGTCCAAGTGGGAGATTGTTAGTTTTAGGTGTCCTACAAGTCAATCTGACTATGTAAATCTCATTCATTTATTAATATAATGGCATAATATTCATTATGTGTAAATCGCATTAATTATTGTTTCATAATAAAGTCCGTGAATATGTGCTATAGTGATCAGATTATGATGAGATTATACTGATGAGACTGATCACTTAAATACACATATTCTTAATTGTTCCTAGTCGGAGGATATCCAAGAAGGACATCGAATATCCAGTTAGACTAGTACAGATTACTCATGCTCATATGATGAGGGTGACTGATCTCATAAGTCACTTGTGTGGAGACACTAAAGCGAATATGTAGGTGCTCATTAGAGAATGAGTTCACTGAACTGATCCGACTGAATCGTTGGATGGTATTGTACCTCACTATCAACCAGCTTGATTCTATTGTCGCAGTTGCGTGGATGGTCCTTGGACCTGAGACACCAAGGACACCTTGTCGGTGGACTTCTGTGCTTTGACCTTAGTTTACGAATCTCTAGTCACGGGATTCTAATACGCCAAGGATTGGGTACAGCGGAATACCGTCGAAGGGAATTGTTTGTCAATAAGGAATCATTCGCTCTCGGTACTTAGAGAGAGAATGCTCTAGGAAGGATGCGCGAAAGTCCCTGGCCAGGGCGGACGATAATATCGGGAAAGGAGTTTTCCGACATTCATCAGCGGCATCCAATCCAAGTGAGTCGACCGGTTAGGGTTTGACAGCTCGCCGTGCCCTGAGTTGACTCGAGAGCATTGTACGAATGAAGGATTATATTCACGCGGTAACTGTCAGCGGAAAGGTTCCAAGAGTGGGTTACTTAACCCCAATACCCTCCGGGTTCACGCGGTGTTGCTTGGCATCCAACGTGATCGGAGGCCCGGTAGAATTCGATGTGCGACATCAATTCGATTGATTAATTAATTAATAAATGGTTATTAATTGATTAATAAAGCCAGTGAGTAGTCACTGGGCTTGTTGGGCCATTAACTGGACTGGTACTTGGGCCTAGAGGGTCACACACAAATGATTCTCAAGGCGATGGATAAATAAGTGGGTTTTATACAAATCGGGGGTTTTTATGAAAAACCGTGCGGTTACTATAAAACATAGCGAACGGGCTGAGCAGGCCAAGCTGCTGCTAATCCTAGCCGCCCCTCCTCTGTTTCTCTCTCTCTCTGGCGTCCAGACAGATCCAGATATGCTCCGCCGCTTCTCCGAATCCCGTTCTACGGGAAATCGTCCGCGCGTTGCGGCGATCATTGCGGCGACCAGCGGAGGTTTCGTGGGCTGCGAAGAACGAGGAACGTGAGGATATTCATCGCAAGGAGGATCGCGTGGACTTCGCTAGAGGCCGGGCACTTGCGCGGCTTGCGGTGTCGCACCGACGGAACCGAAGGATTGCGGATTCGAATCCGCACACGGTGAGAATTGATTATCCGATAATCGTAGTTTTTAGTTTTTCAAAACGGGAAAAACGGATCTCTGTTTTATTTTATTTTCCACTGCGTGAGCGATCCGGAGAAACCCGAGAAAACCCAACATATAAGTCATCAGTCTCATTATTATGATCTCATCATAATCTGATGACTATTGCACATATTCATGGACTTCATTATGTGCAATTACAAATATGCCAATCTACATAATGAATTTAATGCCATTGATCAGTGAACCAGATTAAAATAGGTGCCTTATGATTGGCTTAGAGGACACCTATATCCATCAGTTCCAGGTTCCTACAGAGCAGTTCTATAGGTTGTAAGAAAAAAGGGGGGTTAAGTATGCTACCTTTAGCCTAGTGGGCTATAAGGCCATGACCCGCCTTTTTCGATGGGTTCCATCAGTCTTCTACTTTTTGCACCATCCACCATGACTATACGAGCAAGACGAATCTCCTAGTAGTCCCTTCAAATCTTCCTCGGGGAAGACATGTTTTTCTCTTTAAAGAAGGGGAAGTCTCGCCACTATGTTTCTCATTCAAGAGCATGAAGAGTTTCATCTTCCCCGCTCTGGGGGGTGCCACCCTGTAGTGTTTTCTCTTCCAGAGTGACTTTATGGGGGTGTTCCCACCCTGTGAGGGGAGGCTCGGCAGGATCTTCCAATGTTGGACTAGGGGTCGCCGTGGTCCAGTGGTAGGGTTTTTCCTCCTCCAGTCTGTGGGGTCACCTGTTCTTCTTCCAGGGCTCAGATCCTTCATGTGGCCTTAGCAGAGGGGCGTTGTTGTCATCTTCTAGCTCCATTTTTGTTATGGGCATGTTGTTCTTAAGCTTTTGGACTAGGATCCAGCCTCATATTACTTTTTGCAATTTTAGGGGGCCTATTTTAGATTGATTTGTCAGAATCATGAAGCCATTAAGCTTAGGGGGAGCTTGAGGTGGCCCTTTTTATCCGAAGCTTTTGATGGTTCTTTTTAGGTAACCGGGTCGATCAAGCGAACGGTTGATAAAGTTGGGGAGGCTGTTGTCCTACTACTATACTACATTCCGGCCGCCTGGTGGTTGGCAGATTCCTGGCCCCACTGTCAGGGCCTCGGTTCCTAGTCAAGCGCATTTTGCTCCCATCGGACTCGAAGGCCGCCTTCCGAGTGGCAGGAGGGGGTCGCTACCCTATGACAGGATGCAACCTACCTGTGGGCCGTAACGGTGGAGGCCGGGGAAGGGGCCACTAGTGGCGCAACTATAAGGTGGCCTAGTTTTCAAGAGAGGTCGGATCTGAAGGCTTTCCCAGTTTTACAGTCCATCCTACCTTTAGTCTGGTCTTGTTATACTTCATACTTTTACAACTATTAATAAATTTAATTAATTTAAATTAGACTAATTAACTAATTATAAGAATCTATGACTAAGTTTAAGTAACTTAATTAAGTCCAATTAACTCAATTATGAAAGCCCAATAGCCCAATTATACTACGAAGAATAACCTACTAATTTAGTTCAAATTCTGGATTGATGTATTAGACAACAATATAGTAAAATAATGATAACTTTCTATAAAAAATTCTGATTAAGACATAATTGATATCATTGAAAAGAAAATAAAAAGATTTATAACTTTGTAGAAGACCATGGTTATTAATTGAGATGTTTTAGATGTCAAAAGTATCAAAGATCAGTTTTAGAAAGGGCTACCTATAGAGAGCAAGTCCTAATCTGATTAAGATTTAAATTAGGAAACAAAAGATGATATAATTAATGTTAACCACGACATAAAAAGTTATGTATAACAAATTTGACTTAGATTATAAGTAAAACAGAATAAATTTGAATATAATTAAGATTTTAATTAATAGGTAGAAAGTCATAATTGGAATCCTACTTAGACTAGGATTCTCTACAAAGATTTGTTTGACATAGTCCTAATATTTTAAGCACAACGCCATGTATAAAATTCTAAATAAAGTAAGACAACTACTATTAAAATTAAGACTCTAAATTATAGAAGTTTTGTGAAGACCATATTACTAATTGGAATCAGGATATCTTTAGACAAGAAGGAAATCTGTCAGATTTCTAAGTTCGGAGTACTCATTGTGAGTGCTCAAATTAGGATGTGATTATCATGAAAATTTATGTTGATCATATGACAAATAAGACCTATTAAAAACTAAGTGAATGTGATCGCCATAAACTTTTAACTAAAAAGTTCCAAAAGAAAAGATTGATCGCTTACCTGTTTTAGAATTAGGAGATCTTGGAGTTCTTGATTCCCCTCCTTCAACCGGCTGAAGAAAGAGAGTCATTTTGACTTTGTTCTTACTTTGAATGCTTATGGGGCTTTGAGGATCATCCAGCTTGATTCCCTTGTTGTTGATTCTCTTAATCTCCTTTTGTACCTTACAAGAAACAAGATAAAAGAAAATAGTAAGAACTGAAGTAGAGGTAGTATCTATTCCAATGAAAATTCTGATCATGCAACTTGAACAAAGAACTCACTTGTTTGATGGTCTTTTAAAATCCTTAAACAAATAGGATTGAAAATATGCTAGTGAGTGTGTATTGCATGGAGTGATGTAATGAATGAGATTTTGAACTAATATGGTGATGAGATTAATAAAAAAAAAAAAAAACTAATTTGGATGGCCCCTGGAAAGCCTTGGTCTTGAAAGCTCTTGAATAGACGAAGAAAGGATGAAGCTTGCTTCAAGACTCCTGGAAGTAGTAGCGTTTCGATCCTTCAGCGTTTGGACGTTGTCTCCTTCTTGGATCACTCAGATTATCACTCAAAATTATCACTAATAATCACTTTAATCACTAACTTTTTAATGACCAAGGGGTTGTGTATTTATAGGCTTAAGTTCACGCATCCGCGGTTATGATCAGATTAACATGAAAGATTTTGAAGTTTATCCAACCAAGAAACAGATAAATACAAATTAATTCATCATTATATGTAATTATCTAAAGCGCATCGCCCATGAGAGACGTCTTTTAGACTAATTAAGATAAAGATAACAATCGGAAAGAAGAGACAGAATCAGCTTAAGAGACCTAAATGGCGTCGTGCATGGTAGACGTCTTTTAGTTTATTAATAAATTAATTAAAAATCAGATTAAAAATCAAAATATGAATATAACCCTAAATGGCATCTTTGCAGGTCGACGTCTTTTAGAATTCTTCATATTTGATTAAAAATCTGAGTTAAAATGAATTTCTTTAATAAACTTAAATTATGTTTGTCTGACCGATGTCATTTAGATAATTAATCCAAAAAGATTAATAAAAATTAATTAATGATTAAATATCAGACCACTTTGAGGTATTATTATATGATATGAAATTTACTCAAAATGATGTCAAAATTAACGTGTCTACAACTGTCTCACCTTGGCATTGTCTTTGCAAGGGAGTGAAATGAAATGGAATGTACTGAAAAGGTGATGCCAAGGTGTAATGAGACACACTTTCAACATCACATAATTGAAATTTTTCTCAAAATCATTAATGAAGGTAACTCAATAATATCGATGGAATCAATTCTGTCTAGATGAGATAGACAAGGAAATAAAATAAAGTCGATCAACCTCTACGGATTGGGAAGTACCCCAGGTCATAGATATTGCAGGTTTCATCATAGGGAGCGATTGCCAGCCAATGTGGACGTGCTGCAGCCATAATGGATCTTTAAAAAAAAAAAAGAAATGTTGGATAAAGAGTCCAAAAAAGGATAGAATTCCAAGAATATCTTCAAGCGAACCTCAAAGATAATCAAGATACTCAATTTAGAATGGAATATTTCATATCATGTTAGGATTTATTTGATCAATGGTCTGAAACTTAATCAATAATTAATTTTTATCACAGTTATATTAAAGTCCTACATGATGCATGCTGGACTAAAAGAAAATATAAAGTCAAATAAAATATAAATTAATCAAGGATAATATTGTTAAATTGTCATTAATGAGTCAAGATACCAATTCTTGCAATTCAGTACTAAGCCGAAGCTCGTTTATCTATGCACTGTTTCACAAAAATGGAACCATCGTCTTCACTAATTAATAATCTAACGGCCTATCCGTGCAATTAAGAATTCTCTGGAATTATCACTGTTTTTGTTATAGGGGAACTCAAATTCCAGTTTCATCAAAACCACAAGGTCCTTGATATAATCTAATAAATATTTAACATATAGTAATGCTAATACAAATTAATTACATGAAATAATACAAAGGATAGAGATAACCGTCTTTATAGCCACGGTCGGGACTTATAAACTCCCACAGTGGGATCTTCTTTGAATTTTCAGCTTCATTTGGATTTCTTTTGAATTTCCTGTATTCAAAAATCATCAGTAACTTCAAACAAGTGCATCATCTAAGTATGAAATCTATAAAAACATTGAATTTCGAGCAAATAACAAAAAATCCTGAAACACGTCGTGTCACGTCGACGCCATTAAGTCCAGTTAAAACACGTCGCTGTTCAACGACGCCTTTCAGTCGCAGAAACAGGTTCTAGCTAACTTCTATTCAGATTCCAACTCTCTCTATGCTCATCCCTTCTCCAATTCGAAAAAGTCTTTTTAGAATCGCAAATCCCTCTATATAAACTCCATTAACTTGCATTAAGGCAATTCCTAACACAATCTAGAGATTAAAGTAAGAGATTTTCTTCAAAGTTCAAGGATTTTCAAGATTTCAAGACTTCAAGAAGGAAAAGTTTCAAAAACAAGATGGATTTTTCAAACAAGCGGATGAAGAAGACGCTCGAGAAGCTCTCTGACGTAGAAGATCATCTAAGTGGAAGAGATCCTAACTTCCAAGTAAGTTAAACCCTCTTTTCCTTCAATCCTTCTTCTTCAATTTCTTTTTTTCTCCATGTTCTTCAAGTTCTTCATAGCAATTCTCCCTTCTATTTTCTAGGCATATCTTTTATTTTCCGATCCAAGAAAATTCACATCTCTTCCTTAGATCCGTAAGCTTGCTAAAAGTATTACTATTTCCATGCAATCCTTTGTTTCCAAGTGGAACATCCAAGGTCTAGTAGTTCATGTAAAGCATTACAAAAGCTTAAACGTCCACTAGGCGGCTATGGGTGCATTGATTGAGTTGTGGCATCCTCAAACCCATACTTTCCTTTTTCCTGGATTTGAATGCACTATTCTTCTAGAAGAGGTTGAACTTCTATTAGGCCTTCCCAAAATCAAGTTGAACAACAACAATGAAGTGATCCAGAATAAGATGGCTTTGATGAGGGAGAAGATCACATGTCAACAATTGTTGATGAAGATCATGAAGGATTCAAAAGAAGTTAAAGGATGTCTCACTAAGAAATGAATCAATCTTGCAAAGCTAGCAGAGTGGACTTTGTATGAGATTGAAGATCTTAGAGAGGATGACATTGAGAACGTGATGAAAGCTTTCACTACGTGCCTAGCTGGAGCTCTGTTCTTTCCTGCTCAAGATAACATACTAGAAGATGATCAAGTCGGTGCAATCTGCGAGATCTTTAAAGGAAGACAAATTGGTACAGCGATTCTACCTTATCTCTACAGTGGGCTCTCTGCAGCATCTACAGGTCAGCCTCCCTATGGTTGCATACTACTCTTTGCCCTGTGGGTTGAGTTGCACTTCAAGTTTGAATATCACACTAGAAATTCTATAAGACCATCTCAAATCTATCAGAATAGTCCTATCTTCCATATTTCCAACATTGTGAAATTTAATGAGAAGATGATCAACCGAGTGCCTAAACTCAAGACTCGAGCTGACTGGAGAGATTATCTGAGAACAATGTCATCAAATGGGTTCGACTCTTCACCTCTTACTCTCGTAGGAAAGTCCATTCAAGTGTGCCGCGCAGTCGGTGCAGAGCTTAAACTGATCGGGGCTACTAAGTTCGTGCTGTTGATCGTTACAAATTGTGCGTCGTTAAACACTCATGAAAACGTTCAATCTAAATTTATCCGGCTCACTCAAATCAGATTTTGAAATTTAATAGTAGTGAGTCTGAGTCGATCCACAGGGAGATAGAATTTTAATTTTGAAAACTTTGGAATTTAGTTAATCTAAAAATAAGTGAGACTTTAAGTAAACTAATTACTTATTTAAACTAGAGTTAAATTAACTAATGTAACATAAAAATATAATTACTTAAATTAAACAAATCCTTTTTTTTTCTTTTCTTTTTCAAAAATTAAACACAAACACATATATAAAAAAAATAAGCACACAAACAAAAAAAAATTATAACAAAGACATTGAAATTTAACTATGTGTAACTTATTAATTATCTAAAAATTACGAAACAAATTACAAAATTTAATGATTTAATAACCTTAAACTAAATAAACAAAGTATTAAATAACAACTAACTAATCCTAAATAATTAAACTAATTCTACACTAATGGGGGAGAGAAAGAACAATCTGTGGGGGTTGGTTCCCTTGATGGCTGCTGCGTGGATTTGAAGGAGGTTGCTGCCTGGAACTTGAAGGGGTGCTGGAAGAGTTGGCTACTGTACGTGGCTGTGCATGCATGGAAGAGCTGGGGGGTTGCCGCGTGTGCAGGAGCTACTGGAGGTGCAGCAGGAGGTTGCTTGACGTGCGTGAAGTGCGGGGGAGGATTCACCGAGCATGCATGCACGCGCGTGAAGGAGGTTGCTGCTGTCGGCGCGTGGAGGTGCACCGTGGGATGTGCTGGAGGAGCAGGAAGAAGCTGCCGGCTGCATGCACTGGAGCCTGCTATTGCTGGTGAAGCTGTTGCACGCGTGGGTATGCAGGCCAGATGCAGCTGCTTGTTGCTGGTGCGCCGTGGAGAGTTGCGCGTGGAGAAGCTGGAAGGGGCTCACCGACGTGCATGCAAAGGGGGCCTCGCTGGTGCAGGCTTCACCGCATGCATGCATGGAGGAGTTTTGATGGGGCCGCTGAAGGTGCATGCGCTGGAGCTTGTTACTGGTTGCTGCAGGGTGCTGGGTGCTTGAGGCAGCACCTGAAACGTGGAGGTGCAGCAGCTGACTTGGTGGAGGTGCGCTGGAGGTTCACCGAGCGTGCATGCAAGCACGAGGAGGGCGCTGGAGGCAGTGCATGGAGCTCGGGCAGGTGCGGCGTGGGAGTGTTGCTGGCCGCTGGCTGGTTCGCGCAGGGGCCGTGAAGCTGCTGCTGGAGTGCTACCGCGTGGATGCCGGCTTGGTGGAGAGGCAGGTGCGTGGAGCTGGTGCTGGTGGAGACCTTGCCGGGTACTGGAAGAGATCGAGAGAGAGAGCTGTGGGGAGAGAAGAGAGGAGAGAGGGAGGAAGAGAGAGGAAGGGCTACGGGAAGCTGGGGAGAAAACATAAAGAGAGAGAACAGAGGGAGAGAAAGAGAGACCGAGAGAAACAGAGAGGGAGGAGGAGAGATACGGAGGAGGAGAGAAGGAGAGAATGCTGGGAGAGAGAGCAACCGAGAGAAAGAGAACTGTGGAGGGAGAGAGATTGCGGCTAGGAACTGGAGAGGGAGGCGAGGGAGACGCTGAGAAGAGGAGGAGAAAACCGGAGATTGCAGAAGGAGAAGGAGGGTGCGTGAAGGGAAACTGGAGAGAGGAGAAGTAGTAGGCTGCGAGAAGGAATTGGAGAGGAATAGGAATTGGAAGGAAAATTGGAGAGGAAGAAGAGAGGGTCGTGGGAGAATTTATAGAGAGGAAGAGAGAGTAGGAATTGGGGAAGGAAAGAGAGGGTTGCGGGGAGAGAGACGAATCCGAGAGAGAGGAGGAGGGTTGCGGGTTTGAAAAGGTTTCCTTTAAAAAGAGAGAGAGGGTTTTAAAATAAAGAAAGGAAGGGATGTGGTTGAGAAATTGGAGAGAAGGAAGGAAATAGAAGGTTTTGGGAAACTCCAGAGAAAGAAGGAATCAGAGTAATATTAGGACATCAAATTACATTTTTACTTCTACTTTAGTTAAAATCTGAACATTAGACCTCCCCTAAATTTCCAAAAACTCCACCAGCTACACTGCATCATCAGCATGTCCTGTTCACATAAAATAAATATAAATTAACACATTATCATAAAAATATCATCATATTTATTTATTTCGTCTCGGTTTTGTCGAAAAACCGCAAATGCGCTATACTCCTTAAATCACATGAAATGACGATGTTTTTAAGTCAGAATTTGACGAAATTGGTACGGTTGTACTTGGGTACAAAATTATCTATCATTTCATGCTATTTTGCAGATAAAAACATGAGTATGATGCATATGATTGCCCTTAAATGATCAATTTAACACTTTATCACACCCCCCAACTTACTCATTGCTAGTCCCTTAGCAATGCAAATAAGGAAAAGTTAGGACAAATAATGAATTATCATACTTTATTTGTAGTATCTTTCACAATCAATTTAAGTGGTAGCCGATTGGTTAAGCTAAAAGTTTTCGTATCCCACAATATTTTGATTCACGACAGGTGATTGTGCATGAAAATTGGCACGCTTAGAACTCGTTTCCGACCTTTCTGGTATATTCTTGCCTTTATTACCCTTTAGATAAGACTACTCAGGGAGGAGAAGAGAATAAAAGATTTCCCGATCAGTCAGCGAGGACCGTTTTTCAGTTCCCGTCCCAACTCAGCACTTTTCACGACTTGGTCATATTTTTGGTACGATGGACTTTTTAGCGTGACTTTTTCATTTCATTGTACTTTTTCTTTTGAGAGTGTGTACTTTTTGCCTCTCTTTGAATTGCCTGAGGGGAGGTGCGTACTTTTTGCCACCTACCTTCCTTTAGCTCTTTTAATGCCTTTTATTGCCTTTAGTCTTTAAGATGTCCATTTTAAATGGCCGCCTCTTTTAGAGTGCTGAGTGGGACAATCTCTATTACGGATCCTACACATTCCTTTCATTCAACCCAAAAGAAAAATTAGAATAAGTAGTCTTATCCTTAGAGTTAATTCCAACAATTCTATACTTTTAAGATCTTTCATTTATTCTAAGTTGCCGTGTGTGTGTGAAAATCATCCTGCCGTGGATTTTTATGAAGTGGGATATTTAAACTTTGAAGGTTCTTTAACTAATGTGACCACCAAAAACTGATTTGTTTAAGATTTACTTAATGAAACATGATTTTCATGCAATTTTCATAGGATGTGAAAAGAAGTTTTTGAAAGAAAGTTTTAAAAATTTGATCATTTTTCAGTGAAAGATATCAGTTTTCTTCAAAAGATTTCCAATAAATGCATATCAACTTGATTGTCCCACCCCCCAACTTGATTGACATTGTCCTCAATGGCATAAAAGATATGAAAAACATGTCAGCCAGAGAAGAATTGTGAAGGAGCGAAACAACCTGTAATGAAGAGGATGCGACATACCTGTAGGTGCTTAGAATGACCGTGTGATTAACATGAAAAATCCTATGTTGTTTAGTGTAAACTAACCTATTAAAAACAGCAACTAAAGTGCAGTGATCGCCAGAAACTTTTAACTAAAAAGTTTCAAAAGAGATATGATCGCCTACCTGTTCAAACGCGGAAAATTGAATCCTTGGTTCCCCTTCCTCAGCCGGCTGAAGAAAGAGAGCCCTTTCTTTGCTTTTTGTTCTTGCTGTTGAATTTGAGGTTGAGGATCGTCCAGAAGTCTTTCTGGCTTTGAGCTTGATTTCCCCCTTTTGATCTCTCGTTGTTGTTGTTGAGTGCAGCAGAGACAGAAACAAAATAAAGAAGAATGATGATGAGAATTTAAGTAGAAGCAGTATCTGAACTAATCATGATGTTAAGCATATTTAAAACAGCAAACTTACTTTTTTGAATGGCTTTGAAACCCCTTAAATCAAGTAGGTTTTGAAAGATTATGCTGTGGTGTGTGTTTGCATGAAGTGAATATGAAGAATGGAACTAATGAGGATGAAATGAATGCAGTAATGAAAAACTTATGCCCAATCGGATTAAGCCTTGAAAGGATGAAGATCTTGAAAGGACGCCGTCTTCTGGAAATGGCAGCGCTCCGGCGTTCCGACGTTGTTGCTTCAATCTTCAACTCGCTATAACGCTATGGCTCAACTCAACTCAATTCTCTTCTCTCTTTTTTTTTTAACTCTTCAACATGCAGGGTATTTATAGGCATTTCTTGCGTTCAAGATTAACATAGAAAAATCCCGAATTTATCCATCTTAACCGACAGATAAATACTGATTAATTCATCTTTATCTGTAATTATCTAAAACGCGTCCACCTTGGCTGACGCCTTTCAGATTAATTAAGATAAGGATAAATATCCGGGAAAACTTATCTTTATCTTTATTAGGTAAAACGCGTCCACATGTGTAGACGTCTTTTTAGCATAATTAAGATAAGGATAAACATCCGGAGGGGAAGTTAAAATCACTTAGGAAACTTAAAACGCGTCGACCTTACCAGACGCCTTTTAGTTAATTAATTAATTAATTAAAATTCAAATTTAATTGCTAAAATAAGAATAAAGTCTAAATGGCGTCCACTTGGGTCGACGTCTTTTAGAATTCTTCATATTTTAACTCAAATTTGAGCTAAAACTAATTCAATTAATTAAACATGTCTGTTAAACCCGACACTTAAAAAGATTAATAAAAATTAATCAATGATTAATTATCAGACCATTTCGAGGCATTATTGTATGATATGAAATTTACTCGAAATGACGTCAAAATTAGCGTGTCTACAGCTGCCTCACCTTGGCATCGTCTTTGCAAGGGAGTGAAATGGAATGGAATGTACTGAAAAGGTGATGCCAAGGTGTGATGAGACACGCTCTTAACAACACATGACTGGAATT
Organism: Zantedeschia hybrid cultivar; assembly: GCA_030544215.1. Classification (NCBI taxonomy): domain Eukaryota; kingdom Viridiplantae; phylum Streptophyta; class Magnoliopsida; order Alismatales; family Araceae; genus Zantedeschia; species Zantedeschia hybrid cultivar. Next base: position 54,536,823 of record JARZZO010000009.1, read on the forward strand.
TTTCTCAAAATTATCAATGAAGATAGCTCAAGGAGATCAATGGAATTAATCCTGTCTGGATGAAGTAGACAAGGAAATAAAATAAAGTCGATCAACCTCCTCGGAGTGGGAAGTACCCCAGGTCATAGACACTGTAGGTTTCATCATGGGGAGTGTTTGCCAGCCAATATGGACGTGCTGCAGCCATGACGGATCTTAAAAGAAAACAAGAAATATTGGATAAAGAATCCAATCAAGGATAGAATTCCAAGGATATCTTCAAGCGAACCTCAAAGATAATCAAGATACTTAATTCAGAATGGAATATTTCATATCATGTTTCAAATTATTTGATTAATGGTCTGAAACTTAATCAATAATTAATCCTTATCACAATGATTTCAAAGTCCTACATGATGCATGCTGGGCTAAAAGAGAAATATAAAGTCAAATAAAACATAAATTAATCAAGGATAATATTGTTAAATTGTCATTAATGAGTCAAGACACCAATTCTTGTAATTCAGTGCTAAGCCGAAGCTCGTTTTTCCACGCACTGTTTCACAAAAATGGAACCATCGTCCTCACTAATTAACAATCAAACGGCCTATCCGTGCGATTAAGAATCCTCTGGAATTATCACTGTTTTTTTTTTGAAGGGGAACTCAAATTCCAGTTTCATCAAAACCACAAGGTCCTTGATATCATCTAATAAATATTTATCATATAATAATACAAATGATTTACATGAAATAGTACAAGGGTAGAAATAACCGTCTTTTTAGCCACGGTCGGGACTTGAATTCCACAATGGGATTTTCTTGACATTTCCAGCTTTACTCAGGCTTTCTTGAATTTCCTGCAATCAAAATTATTAGTAATTCCAAACAAATATTCAATTTAAACATTAAAATCACAGGATTTCGGGAAAATAGCAGATTTGCTAAAAAGCGTCGGGTCGAGCAGACGCCATTCAACTTTGAAACGCGTCATGATTACTCGACGCCTTTTACTCGCAGAAACATGTTTCTGGTTGTTCCCTACCCGAACTCCAAGTCTATCAATGCACATCCCTTTTTCAATCCGGAAAAGGTCTACTTAGGATCGCAATTCCTCCTATATAAACACCCTTAGGTTATTCCCAAGCAATCCCATCATAATCCAAAGATCCAAAATAGAGTTTTCTTCCAAATTTTCAAGGTTTCTTCAAGGTTTTCAAGCTTCCCAAGCTTCAAGAAGGAGGAACTCCGAAAAAGGGAGATGGATTCCTCAAACAAGAAGATGAAGATGTCTCTAGAGAAGTTTACAGACATAGAGAATCATCTCAATGGAAGAAATCACAATCTTCAAGTAAGTCCAATCAACTTTTCTTTCATGTTCTTCATGTCTTCCATCATGCTCTTCCATCATGCTCTTCATCAAGCTCCCTCTTTATCTTTCTTTCAGTCCTACCCCATGTTTCCTGGTCCAAGAAAGTTCACATCTCTCCCTTGGATTGATAAACTTGCAAAAAGTGTTAAGCTTTCTATGCAAGTATTCATATCCAAGTGGGATCTTCAAGGACTTGTAGTGCTTGCCAAGAATTACAAAAGTGCGAACGTAGATTGGGCGGCTATGGGCGCCTTGATCGAGTGGTGGCATCCCCAAACTCATACGTTCTTCTTCCAAGATTTCGAGTGCACAATCCTTCTAGAAGAGGCGGAACTTCTATTGGGTCTCCCAAAAACCAGAGACAACAGAGACAAGATAGCCTTGACAAAAGAGAGAATCACCGGTCAACAGTTGTTGACATCGATCATGAAGGATCCTTCAGAAGCTAAAGGATGCCTCACCAAGAAGGGGATCAATCTTGCAAAACTAGCTGAGTGGACTCTTTATGAAATTGAAGATTTAAGGGAGGATGAGGCGAAGGATGTAACGAAAGCTCTCGTTACATGCCTTGCCGGTGCCTTATTCTTTCCTGCACAAGATAACATCTTGGAAGACGATCAAATTAGTGCTATTTGCGCAATTTTCGAAGGTAAATCTATTAGCACTGCACTTTTAGCATATCTCTACAGTGGACTTTCTGCGGCTTCTGTGGGTCGTCCTCCATATGGATGCATGCTACTCTTTGCCTTGTAGGTTGAACTTCACTTCAAATTCGAGCATAGCAAGAAAAGGCCTCTGAATCCATCTCAGATCTTCTTGAATAGTCCAATTCATTGCATTGCTAATATTGTGAAATTCAATGAGTACATGGTCAACAAGGTTCCAAAACTCAAGACCCGAGCCGATTGGAGAGAGTATTTGAAACTCATGACGTCCGACATATTCAACTCGTCTCCGCTTGTTCTTGTTGGAAAACCAGTTTGAGTGCGCCGCACAGCAGGAGCAGACCTCAAGTTAATTGGAGCCACTGAGTTTGTGTTGTACAATCCACACCGGTGCCTTACTCAACTTAGCTTGGCTCGTCGTGAGTTCCCTGAATTCTCTCCCACACTTCCAATCAAGAAGCGCGACTTGGAGTCCGATGAAGATTATGAAGCCATACAAATCATCATTACTCTATGGAACCTTGGCTTTAGCTATCGTGTAAGATCCTCTAAAGACAGAGATAAAGGATTGAAATTTCCTTATCTCAAGGGTCTTCATGATATTCTCCCTTGAATGTCCTCTTTCTCTTTTTTTTTTGATTTTGATGTAATAAAGATTGATTCCAATGAATAAAGATTGATTTTCATACCTTAGAATCTTTCCCTAACTTTCTGTGACGTGCACACGATTTTTCCTTAAGTAAAAACCTGATTTTTCCTGAAAATTCAACAATTCGGGTTCTGTAAAATGTAAAACGCGTCCACTCAGAAAGACGCCTTTCAAACCAAATTCTTTTCCAGAAATTCAATTTAATCCTCAAAAACCCGATTTAAGCTTAAAACGCGTCTACATACATAGACGCCTTTCAAATCTCTCTCCTACTTTTCCCAGAATTCTGCCATTAATTCCATGATTAATTCCCTTAAATGCGTCCAGTAGTAAAGACGCCTTTCATGATTTTTCTGTGTACGGCTCTGCACAGAACCTGAAACGCGTCCATGCATGTGGACGTGTTTTAACCAATTCAAACAGCTGTCCTTTGCCGCCTCAACTTATGCGCCCTAAAACGCGTCTATCTGAGTCGACGCCTTTCACCCTTTTCGTTACAGACCCGCGAAGGCTCTCCTTTCTTCCTCACTTTCACAAAAATCTTCTCTCTCCACCGAGCTCCGGCGATTTCTCCGGTGATCTCTCTCTCAAAAACTCCTACTCTAGAGCCATGGAACACGGTGAGGGATCAAGGAAGAAGAAGGCCTTGGCCAAGAGGAGGCGGAGGCAAGAAGAAGAGGTTCCCGAGGAGGTGCCGGCGGCGTTAGCCGAGGCGGCGGCCTTCTTGGAGGAGGAGCTCCCTCCACCGGCGCCCATGGCGGTGGAAGAGGAAGAGGAGGGCGACCTCCACACGGTAAGTCCCTTATGCAATGAATGGACAAGGAAAAGAGGGGAGAAAGGGGTTCATGAAGGAACCCGGAATCTGGACTTGAAAGGCGTCCAGACCAGGTGACGCCTTTCAAAAGGCGTCGCCTTGGGACGACGTCTTTCAAGATAAATTCTGAATTTTTTAATTATTAGAAAATATTTTTGAATTGCGTCAATTCATGTGGACATGTTTTAAAACACGTCTGTGTATGCTGACGCCTTTCAAAACAGAAAGTGAATTTTCCTGTTTTTATTAATTACTGACCCTATTTTTTGTTATTTTTATTTGCAGGGAGTGATGAGGGCTAAGATCTCTTGGGACCTAGTTATAGGGGCTTATAGAGGGCTCCCGGATTTCCAGAAGGCGCGCCTGCGCCGGATGGGGTTCGGTGAGATACTAGACATCAAGCCATTTTGGCTCGATCTAGTCTTGTTGCAGGCGCTCAGGGAGCATTGGCATGCGGAAAGCCGAGCTTTCCTAATGCCGTGGGGAAATATGGTCCCCACCCTAGAGGACGTGGCCAGGATTACCGGCCTCCGGGTAGAGGGCCGACCGGTGAGTGGGGTGACTTACCCCGACTATCGAGGATTGGCAGAGGCCTTGTTAGGGATAGAGGTGTCTAGCATGGGCAGAGAATCCAGGATGGTCCCCAGGGTAGAAGTAGAGGCTGCCCTAGGTCTAGACGAGCCCCGGCGTCGGTCTGACGAGACCCGGGAGGAGTTTAGGGACAGGCTAGCAGAGTCGTCCTCTGCCATCTACTGTAGGGACCCTAGCCAGGTAGAGGAGGTAGACCGACAGCTTAGGGTCTTTCTTGTCTTTTTCTTCGGTCGGTTGCTCTTCGGTACGAAGGGCGACCATATCCACTGTAGATTTTTGTATCTGTTAGATGATCTAGATAGCTTAGGGGAATACGCTTGGGGTGCGGCCCTCCTGGCCCACCTGTTTGCAGATCTATCCGCGGTCACTCCGGACCGCGAGACTACTGTCAGCGGCTTCTCGCCGTTCCTCCAGGTATTAAATGTTTTATTATTTATTCATGATATGCAATATGATATGATGCTTTTTCTAACTTATATGTTTATGCATGCAGGTGTGGAGCTACCACTATTTCCCGCTCGGCAGAGCGCGAATTGTTCGTCCAGATGCCGTCCCATTGGCCTGCCGATGGCAGCCAATTGTGGACACAGCTCCGCAGCACCATCAGCTGACGGCCCTCCGCCGTCAATTTCTAGATTATCCAGAGCTATTGGTAAGTTTTTAACTTGTTCAATTTTTTTTTATTAAATGCAATTCTTTATTCCTTAAGTGCAATTTATTTATGAATGCATCTAACCTATATGCAGGTGATCTGGCGCCCGTATCTGGGCATGAACGAGGAAGGTCAGCCGTGGGTGACGGCTGGCAGGAGACGATTTGGGAGGCAGATGTGGGTGCACTGCCTCAACGAGATCGAGCCCCTCCGTCTCCGGCTCGTGATGAGGACGTTGGGTCTCCATCAGGAATGGATAGATGAAGAGGTCCCGGAGGGTGTTGGAAGGAGCATGAGGGGCAAGCAATCCCTCACCGACTGGCGTGCCAAGTTCCCGGAGCAGTACGAGGACTGGCACCGTCGGGACATCAGAGTGGAGTCCCGTGCGGAGAGTAGCGAGGGCTACCTCCAGCAGTACCAGGTCCATTATGCCGACCAGCTGCGGCTCCTCCGACCACTCGATGTAAGTATGCATTCATGCGTCTTTAATTTTATTATTATCTTGATTTATGTTGGTGAATGAATGTATGTATATGTGATTTACAGGATGCTCGTGATGCGGTCATCATCGACCTCCGGGCCCGACTACATGATGCTGAGGCCCAGCTCGAACAAGTCCAGAAAGAACTTTTTGATCTGGTATGTATAAATGAATATGAATGCATGTTTTAATTAATTAATTGTTTTGGCGATTAACCACTGACAGTGTTCTTTTGGTGCAGCGAGCCGTCTACACCCAGGCGGCTCCCCCTACCTATGGAGCTTCATCTTCATCATCCTTCGCCGCGCATGATGCTGCCTTGGCTGACCTCCAGAGTCAGCTCGCTTCTGCCATCCACCGGGCTTCTCTTGCGGAGGAGGACCGTGCTGCTCGGGTAAGTTTTGATTTTTGAATTTGACTTGACTTATTTGATCGTCTTGAACTAACAAAATCTTCTTCTGCAGGTTGCTGAGCTCCAAGAAGCCCTTCAGAGGGCTGAAGCGGATGCCTATGCTACAGCGACTCGTGCTGAGGCTGATGCAGAACGGATCCGAGCTCTAGAGGAGCAGGTGGCCCGACTTTCGGTTGGAGATTTTGCGCGTCTCCAGACCCGCCTGGAGGTCATCAACGAGGAGCGGGAGCGGGAGAGGCAGGAGCGGCAGAGGATGGATGCTGAGATATCCGCCCTTCGGGTCCAGCTTGGCATCGCAGAGCACGAGCGCCGGAGTGTGGAGGAGAGGTACAGGCGTGCTCGACAGCGTGCGCAGGAGCGCGGTCTGACGAGCGCTTTTACTGCCAGCGCTGCCGTGTCTTCCGGCCAGGCGGGGCCGCGCACGATGGGGCCACCTCCACCTCCCAGCCGAGGACCAGCTCCAGACGCACCTGACGAGGCCCAGAGCCAGTTAGATGAGGGCGGAGGGGAGAGCCAGCCTTGAGGGCTTATGTACTTCTTTTCTTTTCATGTATCATGTATAAAACACTTTTGATATATACATGAAACTTTTGGACTCCAATCTCGTGTTTCTGTGCTTATCTTGCATCCTGTACAACACTTAACAAACAGGTTAAGTATCTATTTAGGCTTAGCCTCTTGCCTGACCAAACAAATGGTCAATCAATCTTTTCCTCGAATAAATAGTCAAGGGGCATAGCCTTTATTAACAAAGGTAATAAGAATAATCAGACTTAAGCAAAATGCAACATACAAGCAAACAGATGCTCACTGAAAATAAAAGGAGTGAAACACATTAAATGCAACAAGCAAATGCTAATTGAAATATTTTTATGGTTTTGAAATATTCATTTTTGTTTGGGTTTTGAAATATGTACATTTTTTTTGAATTTTTGAAATATGTACTTTTTTTGAATTTTTGACTATGCAATTTTTTTTTGAATTTTGACATATGTATTTTTTTGAATTTTTGACATATACATTTTTTTTGAATTTTGACTATGTAATTTTTTTTTGCATTTTTGACAATGCAGTTTTTTTGACTTTTGACTATGTAAATTTTTTTTTTTTTTTTGACTTTTTGACATATGTAATTTTTTTGACTTTTCAACTAAAAGACCAGTATGGTACTTAGATCAAAAGATCATATTCATTTATTAACTTAATTTCCAAATTGTTCTTTAACAACTTAACTTAAAACCCATCGTGTTTAAACTTGTGTTTCCATTCGTGATCCCATTTGATGATTTGACCCTTAGTCAATCTAAGCCATTCCTTAAGTTTGAAGTACACCTCTTTAGAAAGAAAAGAAGAATAGGTTTAGAAAGCCCATGAGAAGGTTCCGGAGACCTAAAAAGATGTTCATTTCCAACCCTAATATCTGTTGGGGTTCGGTCATTTTCTTTCCGGGGTATTTATCGACTTTGCGTTCCCTTTTGTTTCATTTCATGGCCTTGATGTGACGTTTGTAATGTAATGGCCTTTTGATTTTGCCCTTTTCTTTTTGTTTTTTTTTTCTATTATTTTCTTTCTTTACTTTGCTTTGGAACGGATCTCCCCCATTTTTTTTATGACGGCCTCCTACTAAGATGGTGGGTATTCTTGGTAGTCTATTTTAAACCTCGTTCCGACATCATGGGTCGAGTGTAAAACAGAATTTTACTTTAAAAGGAATGATTTGTACTTTACACTCTTAGTCAAGCTTTTGATATTCTTTAGGACTCGGCATCTCTTGTTACTCACGAATCAAACGTGTCAGTGTGTGCAGTAATGGGTTTGAAGTTAAATTATTCAGACTAACAAAGAAATTTGAGTTTATAAATTTTCTGATTCCACTGGTCTTTGTACCATACTGATCGACTCTTTAACCTAAGGGTAGTATTTCTTAAGGTGTAAACCATTCCAGGGATGATTTAGCTCTTCTCCTTCTGCATTAACAAGACGATAAGCATTACCAGGAAAAACATGTGATACAACATAAGGTCCTTCCCAGTTGGGTTGGAGCTTAGAACGCGGACCACCAGGTTTTACAAAAATTCTTTTAACGACCATTTCACCGACTTTGAACTTTCGTTCAATGACTTTCTTTTGATAAAAACGTGCTAATCTGTTTTGATAAACTTTTGCATGATTAGCAGCTGACCACCTTTTCTCGTCTAAAAGTTCCAATTGAGCAAGGAGTGCTGAACGATGTTCATCAATGGAGAATTCCTTGTTCAATTGTACTCTTAATGACGGTATAAGGATCTCATATGGAACTACCGTCTCCATTCCAAATGTTAAGGAATAAGGAGTTTGTCCAGTGGGCGTGCGGATTGAAGTTCGGTAGGCCCATAGAGCCTCAACCAATTTTTCTGGCCAATTTACGAATTTGTTAGATTTACACGTCTTTTTGATAATTTTTATCAAAGTTTTATTAGTTGCCTCTGCTTGGCCATTGCCTTGCGGATAATAAGGAGATGAATGATGCAATGCAATTTTGTACCTGTTGCAGAGGTCCTTCAATTCCTGTGACACGAACTGCGGTCCGTTGTCGGTGACGATGGTACTTGGAATTCCGAATCTTGTGATGATGTTCTTCATGATGAATTTGCAGACGGTTGATGCTTTGATCTCCACGTATGCTTCAGCTTCTGCCCACTTGGTGAAGTATTCCGTTGCCGTGAGAATGAAAGATTTTTGCTTGATGCCGGAATCTGGATTACCAAAAGGTCCAATAATGTCGAAAGCCCACATGGAGAAAGGCCATGGGGAGGAAACAGGATGGAGTGAAGATGCAGGAGAATGAATTTTGTCGGCGTGAAGTTGACACTTAGCACACCTACGGACATATCCTACACAATCTTCTTCCATGGTTGGCCAATAAAATCCTTGTCTAAGGATCTTCTTTGCTAGCATCTGTCCATTGACATGGCCACCACAAACTCCACTATGAGCTCCTTCCATAACCTTCCAAAGCTCATCCTCGTCTAAACATCTCAGAAGAACTCCATCAAAACCTCTCTTATATAATGCTCCCCCAACTAGGGTGTATCGTTGAGCAACTCTCCTGATAGCTCTTTTTTCCTCAGTTGTAGCTTCTTCAGGATACGATTGATCTTCACAATATTTTGCAATTTCATAATACCATGGCTTCTGCTCATCATCCATCTCTTCTAACAGCTCCATCAACATGATTTCTCTTTTCTCCACAATACTTCCATCTTTGAATTTCTTCAGCAACTTCTCCTTAGTTCTAAGAAATGAAGGATCTTTCACGGCAGGCGAAAGACGCCTATGAACTATGATTGATTCAGATTGCTTGCTGATTGGAAAATCAAGAGAAGATGCAAGTGAAGCTGGAGCGTCAGCTAAGATGTTTTGATTTCTAGGGATATGGACAAAGATCAATTTTGTGAAAAGCTTTGAGTATGCAGAAGTAAGTTCTTGATATGGCTTGAGCTTGGGATCAAGAGTTCGATACTTGGTCAGCACTGGCGAAGAATTAATTGGCTATCACCCACAATCCTGAGTTTGGTGGCACCATGGAAATGAGCGGCCTCGAGACCAGCAAGAAGTGCCTCGTATTCAGCTATATTGTTGGTGACTGGAAAGTCAAGCTGAAAGGCTTGTGGAATGGTGACACCTTCAGGTGATAACAGAACGATTCCGATCCCCTTTCCATGAGAATTCAGAGCTCCGTCAAAATGCAGAGTCCACATATCATCTCTGATTTGATTTACGGACATCAGTTCCTCATCCGGAAACTCTGATCGCACTGGGTCAAATCGAGGAAGGGGATGATGAGCGAGATGTTCTGCTATGTCATAGCCCTTGATTACTTTCTGTTGAATATAAATGATATCGAATTGGGATAGAATGCTTTGCCATCGCGCTAACCTATCAGTAAGAACAGATTTCTCCAGAAGGAATTTGATCGGATTTATCCTAGCGATGAGATGGACTTCATGGGCCAGAAAATAATGCTTTAATTTCTGCACAACCCAAACTAATGCTGCACATGTTTTCTCCATCGCCATGTATCTCTGTTCAGCGGGGTTGAGAAGTTTAGAGAGATAGTAGGCTGCCCTCTCTTTTCCTTCTTCATCCTCTTGTGCTAGGACAGCCCCCACTGCATCATCTAGGACAGAAATATAAAGTATCAATGGTTTGCCTGGAGATGGTGGTCTCAAAACAGGAGGACTTGCCAAATAGTCCTTTAATCCATCAAATGCCTCCTGACACTTATCGTCCCAATTGAATTTGACTCCTGGCTTGGTAAGCTCGTAAAATGGCTTACACCTTTGTGAGTGCTGGGAGACAAAACGGCGAATAAATTGTAACCTCCCGATTAATCCTCTTAACTCTTTCAAGTTTTTGGGAGGTGGCATTTCTCTGATAGCCTTCGCCTTATTGGGATCGATCTAAATTCCCCGTTTGCTGACAATGAATCCAAGCAATTTTCCTGAAGATACCCCGAATACACATTTCTTGGGGTTCATCTTCAACTGATATTCTCTCGGTCTCTCTAATACCCTTGCCAAAACTTTGGCGTGCTCAGCCTTCGTTTTAGACTTAACCAATAAGTCATCCACATACACTTCCAAATCTATATGCATCATGTCATGAAATATTGCCATCATAGCCCTTTGATAAGTGGCTCCAGCATTCTTTAATCCAAATGGCATGACGACATAACAATATGTTCCCCAAGGTGTAGTGAATGAAGTCTTCTCTTGATCCTCTTCTGCCAGCTTAATCTGGTTGTATCCTGAAAATCCATCCATAAATGATAACGTTTCATAGCCAGCGGTGTTATCGATGAGTACATCAATATGAGGCAATGGAAAATCGTCTTTAGGACACGCCCGGTTCAGATCGCGGAAGTCAATGAAAATTCTGACTTTCCCGTCCTTTTTCATAACCGGGACTATGTTAGCCACCCATTGTGGATAAAGGACAACTCTAATAAATTTGGCTTTATGCAATTTGTCGACCTCTTCCTTCATCTTTAGAGCCATTTGTGGGTGGAATCGCCTTAATTTCTGCTTGACCGGACTAGCTCCATCCTTTAATGTTAACCTGTGTTCAACTAAAGATGAGTCTAACCCCGGCATATCCTCGTAACTCCAGGCGAAAGTGTCCTTATAATCCTTAAGCACTTGTACCATTGCCTTCTCATCCTCTGTAGAAAGATTTTTACTGACGAGGACAACCTTAGGTTCGTCTTCAGTCCCCAAGTTTATTTCTTTGGTGGGCTCTTCTACGGCAGCTGAGGGTTCATCAAATCTCTTCACTCCACTGGCATACGCCTCGGCCGCGTCCTCATCATCTTCCTCATCTTCAACAATGGGGTCCTTTTCATGCACTAACTCGTATACCCCGTACCCATCATTGACTGACTCATCATCTGTACAATCTTCTGGCATCTGAATTGGATCTTCTAAAAGCTGAGGGATTAAAGAGCAAAAGGAACATTTATCAGCCAAATCCTGGAGGTATCTTTCTGGAATTTGCCTACCCTTAGGCTTCCTAGACTTCCTAACCTGACTAACCTACCTAAAACTGGACTTCCTAACCTCACTAAACTGTCTATCATAACCTAATGAAGATGAAGCAGGATGAAAATCCTAGGATACAAGTGGAAATATAGGGGAATCCTCCCGTGGGGAGGGACAGAGTATGTTTAAGAGAGAATCTTGACCGACGGACCCGCGCGATGGGGTGTAATCGGACAAGTAAGATGTTTCCTCGATAATGATTTGGGAAGAATTTGTTGTAAAATTGGCGTTTTTTTTTTGGATATCGGAGGAATTATACATGAAGCAGGAGTGAATACAAATGGAAGGGGAATCAGACGGAGGAAGCGGCACCAAGGCCAGAGGATTAGGGGGATCATATAGCAATATGTCCCAGATCAGATCATACATCCTCTCTAGGTCGAGAGGAGGCTGTGGAATAAAGTCCCGAGGGGACAGAGTGATCATTATGGGCGGAGCCCGTGGAATGTCTTCAGTTATGACCCGCGACCAAGTCGGGGTCAAGAGTAGTGTACGAAAAAGAGTATGGAGCATTAGGACATGTGAAGGATATGTCCCCCTCCAGAGCAGATCTGTTGTATAACCAGCTTCATAGGGGTCATCTGGCTCCCCTTCATCAGTTTGTTCAGATAGCAGTATCCGCTTATCAAAGATTGCGCCAGGGCTCTCAATTAGCTCGTCGATCTGCGGTGGCCACTTGGGTTCTGCAGGATCCAGAAATAGTCTGTTCAGTGCTATGTATAGGTCCCTCAGGTCGAACCATCTGTACCATTCACATTCGGGATCATGAAATTTCCTCCTTTTCATAGGCCGCAGAGCCTCCAAGGATTGGTACGTAAGTAATTCGGAACAATGTCTGGCCAAGTCCCTCCCATATATGTCATAGAAGTCAAAACATGAAGTAATGACTACCGTGTTGTCGTGACTAAGTATGGGCCCTTTCATGAAGTGTGTATATAGAGCCCATGTTAAGGGATCTCGGCCTTCTTTCAGTGGTGTGGACATTGTTTCCAAGATTTCTTGACCATCTTCTTGCTGAACCCTGTCTTGCTTCAGTTTCCTCGGCCTATAGCCCAGACCGCTTCCGGATACTGCCCGATGATCTTTAACAGGAGTGGTTCTGCCTTGCAACTGTGTGCCCAGACCTTTCCCAGGCTCGTAGCCATTCTTCATCATAATCCTCCATCCCGGGGTACTCATGCACTTCCCCCTTTTGATAGCATTTAATGGGTATGGAGAAATGGTAGCGGCTTTCAAAGGATCAGCCACTGGACGGTAGACCTGTAATACCGACAGAAAAGGTTGTCGGCCAGGTAAAACAGCAGATTTAATATTCAATGTATGAGCAGCAGCAAGGATCGGCATGCTCGTCACTTTAATAATTCGTCCTTTATAAGGGAATTTGAGGCATTGGTGATTCGTAGAAGGAATCGCCTCAAGAGTTTTAATATAAGGACGTCCAAGAATGGCATTTATGGAAGGGTCGATTTCTAGAATATGAAATTCGACCTCTGCATGACTTACTGGACCTACCTCCACTTTTAAATAAACCATTCCCAGAGGGGAACGGGTAGAATTGTCATATGCCGTAACTGAGATGGGGCTAGGCAGCCATTTCTCCTTGGGCACACCGCACAGTTCCAGGGTCTTCGGAGGTAAAACATTAATTGAGGCCCCTGTATCAACCAGGCATGCATCCACGGCCTTTTTGCAGATGTTGACCGTGATGCTCAAAGCCATGCTTCTGGCGGCTGGCGGTGCTAGTTCCGATGTGTGGAATGTAATTGAGGGCTGATCCCCCTGAGGAACTAGTAGTTCTGCAATTTTCTCTACCGGCACGTCTTCGTTGACCATCACCTTCTGTAGGTATTCCATTAAGGCTTCTTGGTGAATCTTGGACCTTTTAATCAATTCCAGTACAGTGATCCGTGCCGGTGTTCTGTCCAGATGTTTCAACAAGTTATATTGAGTGCCTGGTGCACTCTCTTCATTATGGGCTTCCTCAGTCGGCTGTGATGGGCCGTCTCTGACTGTGGACTGAGGAAAGACCTTGTTCAAAATCCTTCCACTCCGGAGCGCATGTTCCTCGACCGTGGAGGATCCGGGTGACACCTTGAGTACCGCAGAATCGGGTGGCGTAAGCGGTGCGGAGGGTTGATGTGTAGGTGGTGGCGTTGGGTTAGGTGGTGATGGCGTAGGGTTAGGTGGTGGTGGCGCGGTGCGGATTAAAGGCCTAGAGGGTTGAATGGTAGATGAGTAAGTGGTTGGCGAAGTGGGGAATGGGACGCGTAATAGCGGTCTGGATGGTTGGGGGATATCTGGGTAGGTGGTAGTGGGTGAGGTAGGAAATGGTACGCGGAGTAATGGCCTAGATGGTAAAAGGGGTGCGTTATTGGTTTGCGGAGGGTTATATGATGGAGGCGTAGGAGTGCGGGGCGTAATGGGTCTAAGGAAGGTGGGTAGTGGTAGTGGGTTATTGGGTGAGGGCGAGTGATATGTGGGTGTGGGTAGAGGGGTGATGGTAACGGGTTGTGGTCTGGGTATGTGGATGGTGCGGCGTGGTAGTCGCTCTGCGGTATTTTGAACGTGACCCGTCGAACAAAGAGAGGAAGAGTCCTCTATCCTCCATTGTTGCCCACGACCAGCCTCAGACTGGCTGTTCGTTAGAATGGGAACAACCTGGTTCTGGTTCTGGTGCTCCGGGAGTGGATTCTGCACTATGCCCATGTTGGGTGGCGGTGCTGCTTGTGCCGGTGGTCTTGCTTGCTGCTGCTGTTGCTGCTGTTGCGGTCTTCTCGCCTTCAGGGCTGATATATATTTCTTCATTTCCTCCCAGTCTATGCCACCCTGCTCGTTGAGATCATGAATATAATCTCTGAATTGGAAGCAGGTGTCGATGGTATGCCCAGGTTGCCTATGGAAGTAGCAATACCTGGACGTATCGGCATTTTGAGGCCAGACGGCCTTTTCCCTTGGCAAAACTAAGGCGTTAGCCGCCATTAAAGCACTGAAGATATCGGCCAAGGATTCTGGGAGTGCCGGATATTCTGCCCTTTTCGGGCCTGGGGGTCTCCTCTGCTGGTTGTAGTCACCAGGAGGAGGGACATTGTGGTACGCCGGCGGTGCGCGCGGCTGGTACTGTGGCTATTGCTGCTGCTGATACTGCTGCTGCTGGGGTTGTTGGTACTGCTGTTGCCGTTGCGGCTGTTGCTGGTTCTGATTCTGATTCTGATTCGGCTGCTGGGGCCGCTGATACTGTTGTTGGTACTGGGGGTTCTGCTGCTGTCTGTACCCTTGCTGCTGTGGCCTCTGGTACTGCTGCTGACTCCTCACGAACTGGGGCGAGTTATTGTTCATGGTACTCACTTGCTCATGAGAGAGCGTGCCCTCAGTAGTCGGACCTGTGCTGGGAGAATTCGGCACTGCAGGCTTCCGAGGCGGAGGCCTGCTAGGTCTATGAGGATCAAAGACGCTAGAGAATATAGCGTCCTTGAAAGCATTCTGGCAGTACCGTGCTCTTTCATAGAGCTCTGCCATGTTAGTCAAATTGTTCAAGGAGAGGACGAGCTTGAACTGGGGCGTGGCATTAGAAATTAACATTTTCACTTGTTCAGATTCGGACAAGTGATCCTTCACCTTTTCAACCAGACCCCGCCACCTGTCAGCAAAACTGACAAACTCCTCATCAGGTTTCATCTTTTCTGCAATGAGGTCCGTGATAGACAAGGAGGGTGCAACTCTGTCCTGGTATCGTTGAATGAATTTGCATGAAACGATACCGTAATCCTCTACTTCTGAGGGTTCCAGGGAAAAGAACCACTCGAGGGCTGGTCCCTCTAGAGATCTCCTGAACAAGAAGGCCAACGACCTCTTGTCGTTCTGCCAGAAAGAGGATTCATACATAAACTCCTTCAGATGTATGAAGGGGTTACCAGTACCGTTGTACTTTCAGTACACTGGCATTTCAGAGGGTGGCAGACGGAATACTGGCAGGCTCGGTAGACTGATTTCTGGCACAGCTTTGACCCCCATCATTTTCTGGAGGTTATTAAATTGCTCATCCATACGCTCCATTTTGGCCAGCAGCGTTTATGTGGTCAGATCTGCCTGGGGAGGAGGAGGAGGAGGAGGTACTTGGTAGGCCTACTGCCTGGAGTATGTTGGGCAGGGTGGACAATAGAGGGGAGGTCCGGTAGAGCTTCCGCCATGCCCGAGGGCATTTTGATAAGCAGGCGTTTGCGGTCTAGCCGGTTGCCTAGATGATGAAAGCTGCGGCCCAACTGGCCGAGAAGTAATATGAAGGCCCTCCACGGCCTGATGGATATAAGGAGGAGGAAAAGAAGGTTGCTGAGGAACAGCAGGGGGAGCCACAGGGTTCGGCTCGGCAGGCTGCATGGGTGCCTTCCCCTTCAAAATAGATTGGATCGCCTCGAACTGCTGAGGGTCCAGACGGGAGGCAAGAACTCCCAGAGCATTAATGAGATCCGTAGGATCAGAGGGTGAGGGATCATTCTGGTTCGTGTCCCCCTCCAGATCAGGATTAGGAATCGCATATTCATGCGGAGGAGGATCAGGATATTGATCACGTGGATGCAAAAGAGGTGTCCAAACATTCCCATCTAGACGATATGGAATGGGGATAGAACTACGGGAGGCATCAGCATCTCTCCCACTCTCATAGTTGTATTCAGAATCCCGAGGGGCATTAGCATCTCCCTCGTAATTAACCATGGCGTCTGGAGCCACACTCAAGTCCCTACCTGATCGTAGCAACATGATGTTAGATTCTTTTTCTTCAAAGATTTAATCAAACAAGTTGTACAGAGATTAATCAAACAAGTGGATGCTTAACGTGATTTTAAGATTCCCTTTTGAGTTATTTGGATTCAATTAAACCTCAAATTCTCTCAAGGAAAGGATCCTAGTTTCAGTTCAATTTCCACCGTTATTCTCTAAGGCTTTCTCTCACAACGCTTTCAGAATCTAACCAGGACTTCAATTGGTACAACCAGCCCGATGATCAAGGAGGAATACCTTGATTTTGGGGACTTATGGAGGTCTCAACGTCAACTTCTCTAGTCTGATCAAGGGACCAACCCAATCAGAGAGAGTTGCTGACGTCGAGTAATGTGTTCCCAAGAAAAGGAGGGTATTCGCCTCAATGCGTATGTCCTGCGGCCTGGATGGCCTCTAATGCTTAATAAGTAATGGGTAGCTAGCACTCAAAACACAGAAATCTGGAAACTGAAAAAGATTAAGAAACTGTCTGAATCGCGTCGATGGTAGTCGACGCTATTCAAAACAGAACTTAATTTTTCGCAGAAGCAGATGCAGACAGCAGAGAAACTGTGAAGCCTGAAAGGCGTCTAGGGGTGTTGACGCGGTTTGAAACGCGTCAGCTATCCTGGACGCTTTTCAGTTCGCAGAAACAGTTTTCCAGGAGGATTTTCTGGGTTGAATCCTCCTTAAACAAGATGAAAAGCAGTAAACAATCGACTCATGCAAAAATTTTTAGTTCCAGATTTTAAACAGGATGATTTACTAACTAAACAACTAGAAAAACAATCAGTCACACATCATTTTTATCACAAAAACAGCCTTTTTGAATTAATCAAGGGGAGGGCAAGATCTTGCCACTGGGGTGTGCACGTGGTGCACGAGGGAAATTAATTAAACTAAACACTCACCAATTGGTGAGGACGTGCCGAAAGACACAAGTGGTGCACCGTGGGTGCCCGGTTGATGACAGCAAGAACAAAAAAACTTAAAAGATGGCGAGACCAAGTCCCACCGTGATCGCCAAAAAAGTTGTAGGTGCTTAGAATGACTGTGTGATTAACATGAAAAATCCTATGTTGTTTAGTGTAAACTAACCTATTAAAAACAGCAACTAAAGTGCAGTGATCGCCAGAAACTTTTAACTAAAAAGTTTCAAAAGAGATATGATCGCCTACCTGTTCAAACGCGGAAAATTGAATCCTTGGTTCCCCTTCCTCAGCCGGCTGAAGAAAGAGAGCCCTTTCTTTGCTTTTTGTTCTTGCTGTTGAATTTGAGGTTGAGGATCGTCCAGAAGTCTTTCTGGCTTTGAGCTTGATTTCCCCCTTTTGATCTCTCGTTGTTGTTGTTGAGTGCAGCAGAGACAGAAACAAAATAAAGAAGAATGATGATGAGAATTTAAGTAGAAGCAGTATCTGAACTAATCATGATGTTAAGCATATTTAAAACAGCAAACTTACTTTTTTGAATGGCTTTGAAACCCCTTAAATCAAGTAGGTTTTGAAAGATTATGCTGTGGTGTGTGTTTGCATGAAGTGAATATGAAGAATGGAACTAATGAGGATGAAATGAATGCAGTAATGAAAAACTTATGCCCAATCGGATTAAGCCTTGAAAGGATGAAGATCTTGAAAGGACGCCGTCTTCTGGAAATGGCAGCGCTCCGGCGTTCCGACGTTGTTGCTTCAATCTTCAACTCGCTATAACGCTATGGCTCAACTCAACTCAATTCTCTTCTCTCTTTTTTTTTTAACTCTTCAACATGCAGGGTATTTATAGGCATTTCTTGCGTTCGAGATTAACATAGAAAAATTCCGAATTTATCCATCTTAACCGACAGATAAATACTGATTAATTCATCTTTATCTGTAATTATCTAAAACGCGTCCACCTTGGCTGACGCCTTTCAGATTAATTAAGATAAGGATAAATATCCGGGAAAACTTATCTTTATCTTTATTAGGTAAAACCCGTCCACATGTGTAGACGTCTTTTTAGCATAATTAAGATAAGGATAAACATCCGGAGGGGAAGTTAAAATCACTTAGGAAACTTAAAACGCGTCGACCTTACCAGACGCCTTTTAGTTAATTAATTAATTAATTAAAATTCAAATTTAATTGCTAAAATAAGAATAAAGTCTAAATGGCGTCCACTTGGGTCGACGTCTTTTAGAATTCTTCATATTTTAACTCAAATTTGAGCTAAAACTAATTCAATTAATTAAACATGTCTGTTAAACCCGACACTTAAAAAGATTAATAAAAATTAATCAATGATTAATTATCAGACCATTTCGAGGCATTATTGTATGATATGAAATTTACTCGAAATGACGTCAAAATTAGCGTGTCTACAATACCCACGGCGACTGCTGCTCAGGGACCTAAAAGGAAAAGAAATACAAAAACTGAAGTAAAATATTGGGTTGCCTCCCAACAAGCGCTAAGTTTATCGTCTTCAGCCAGACGGAAGTTCAGTTAATGTGGATCACTCAATTCTATGGATTCAGGTGGCTCATTTTAAAGATTTTCAATGAATGGTTTCAACCGTTGACCATTAACAGTAAAAGTGTTCCCACTCTTGGGATTCATAATTTTAACGGCTCCATGATCGAAGAATTTAACGACCACAAATGGTCCATCCCATCTGGATTTCAGTTTTACAGGAAATAGGCGAAGCCTAGAATTAAATAGCCAAACTTTCTGATTTGGAAGAAAGGATTTTCTCATAATATGTTTATTATGGAAAGCTTTAGTTTTGGCTTTATAAATCTTTGAGTTTTCATAGGCCTCGTTGCGCAACTCTTCAAACTCACTCAGTTGTAAGGTTCGGTGGGAACCAGCTTGGGCTAAGTCCAGATTGACTTGTTTGATGGCCCAATAAGTCCTATGTTCCAATTCCACCGGAAGGTGGCACGCTTTTCCAAAAACTAGGCGATAAGGAGACATGCCAATAGGAGTTTTGTAAGCGGTCCGATAGGCCCATAAAGCATCATCCAATCTTTCAGACCAATCTTTTCTATCGGGCCTAACGGACTTTTGCAGAATGTTCTTAATTTCTCTATTGGAAACTTCCACTTGGCCATTGGTTTGGGGATGATAGGGGGTGGCTACTTTGTGATTAATCCCATATTTCTTAAGCAAAGCCCGAAACTGGTAATTCGTGAAGTGCGTTCCCCCATCACTTATGATAGCTTTAGGCCACCCGAACCGAGAAAAGATATTCTTCTGAATGAATTTAATGACCACTTTATGATCATTGGTTCGGGTGGCTACTGCTTCAATCCACTTAGAGACATAATCCACCGCTACCAGAATATATGTATGTCCAAAAGAAGGTGGAAAAGGTCCCATAAAGTCAATTCCCCAAACATCAAAGACTTCAACCACCAAGATTGAGTTGAGTGGTATCATATCCCTTTTCGCCATATTCCTTACAGCTTGACATCGGAGGCAAGTTTTGCTAAATTCATGGGCATCTTTGAAAAGTGTGGGCCAGTAAAAACCACTTTGCAAGACTTTGGCTGCAGTTTTCTTTCCTGAGAAATGGCCCCCACAAGCTAGATTATGGCAGAACTTGAGAACACTCTGTTGTTCTTCTTCAAGAACACATCGCCTAATGATTTGATCAGAACAGAATTTGAATAATTTAGGATCCTCCCAGAAATAATATTTTTCCTGAGAAAAGAATTTGTCCTTTTCACTTTTAGTCTATCCTTCCGGAAGCTGATTAGTCACCTTGTAATTGACAATATGAGCATACCAAAGTGCAACAGTGTGAGAAATGGTCAGTAGATGCTCATCAGGAAAGGAATCAGTGATTGGTGTACTTTCAGAGATCGCAATTCGGGATAGGTGGTCAGCTACCACATTCTCAGAACTCTTCTTATCCCGAATTTCCAAATCAAATTCCTGAAGGAGTAAGATCTATCTAATAAGCCTAGGCTTTGCATCCTTCTTGGTCAACAGGTATTTCAGAGCTGAGTGATCAGAATAGATTATGACTTTTGCCCCTAAAAGATAGAATCTGAATTTTTCTAGGGCAAAAACCACAGCTAATAATTCATTTTCTGTGGTGGTATAATTCATTTGAGCATCGGCAAGGGTGCGACTTGCATAATATATCACCACGGGACATTTGTTGATTCTTTGTCCCAAAACCGCACCGATAGCATAATCAGAGGCATCGCACATGATTTCGAAGGGTAAAGACCAATCTGGAGATTGAAGAATCGAGGGCTTTGGTCAAAGATTCCTTCAGAGAATTAAATGCCTTGATGCAAGATTCATCCATTTGGAACGGGACATCCTTAGCTAAGAGAAGAGTCAGAGGCCGGGCAATTTGAGAGAAATTGTGGATAAACCGGCGATAGAAACCGGCATGGCCAAGGAATGAACGGATTTGCCTGACCGAGGTAGGAGGAGGAAGATTGGATATGAGATCGATCTTAGCTTTATCTACCTTTATCCCCCTTTCAGACACAATGTGGCCTAGAACAATGCCCTCTCGAACCATAAAATGGCTCTTTTCCCAGCTAAGTATCAGATTGGTGTCTATGCATCGTGCTAGCACCTGTTTAAGATTTTTCAGGCAATTTTCAAAAGAGTCCCCGAAGATTGAGAAATCATCCATGAAAACTTTAAGGAATTCTCCCACCATATCGGAGAAGATAGCCATCATGCACCGTTGAAATGTGGCTGGTGCGTTGCATAATCCAAATGGCATCCTCCTAAAAGCAAACGTTCCATAAGGGCATGTGAAGGTGGTCTTTTCTTGATCTTCTGGGTAAATAGCCACTTGATTGTACCAGGAGTACCCATCTAAGAAGCAAAAGTACTTCTGGCCCGATAATTTTTCCAGAATCTGATCCATGAATGGGAGTGGAAAGTGATCCTTCTTAGTCATTAGATTCAGCTTTCGGTAATCAATGCATACTCTCCATCCCGTGGTGAGCCTAGTAGGTACCTCTTCTCCATGATCATTCTTGATAACCGTTAATCCAGATTTCTTGGGTACCACTTGGGTTGGACTGACCCATTTACTGTCTGATATTTGGTAAATGATACCCGCATCCAACCATTTCACAACTTCCTTCTTCACCACTTCTTTCATATTGGGATTAAGCCGCCTTTGCATCTCCCGACTGGGCTTAGAATTCTCTTCCATATAGATGTGATGCATGCGAATGGACGGGCTAATTCCCTTTAAATCTGCCACCGACCAACCAATGGCACCCTTGTGGTCTTTGAGGACCTCAGTTAATTGGGCCTCCTGCGACGATGTGAGATTTGCCGCAATGATGACCGGGAGAGTTTCGTCCGGGCCCAAAAAGATATAGTTGAGAGACTCAGGTAATGGTTTGAATTCAAGCTCAGGAGGGTCCTCTAAAGATGGCAAAGCGGGCTCAGACTGTAACGCTGGTAAAGGTTCAACCTTTGGCCAAGATGTTAATGGGCCAGGAGAGTCCTTTAAAGTGTTGGCTTCCTCCAAAAGGTCATATGTGAACATCTCATTTTCTTCAACCAGATTATCCAAGACATCAATAGTATGGCATTCTTTTTCATGATCTGGGTATTGAGATGTTTTGAAGACATTAATCTGGACCTTTTGACCCCCAAATGAAATGTCCATTATGCCAGTTTCACAATTATATTAGCTTTGGCAATGGCTAAGAATGGACGACCTAGGATGATCGGAGTGTGAATGAGTTCCTCAGGTAATGCCATATCCAGAATAAGAAAATCTACGGGAAAATAACAATCATGAACCTTCACAATAACATCCTCAATGAATCCCCGTAGAGTTTTCACAGACCTATCAGCCAACTGCAAGATGATAGGTATGGGCTTTAATTCCCCAATATCAAATTTTTCATGAATGGCTGTTGGCAAAAGATTCACACTAGCACCTTGATCCAATAAAGCTCTATCAAATGTAACTCCAGCTAAGTCACATGAAATTAGAGGTGCTCCAGGATCCTTTAACTTTTTAGGTAAATGATTCATCACAATTGCACTAACATCCTCTGAAAGTTGAACCTTTTCGAGTGTCATTCTAGATTCTCTTCGTGGAGTACATAATTCCTTGAGAAACTTAGCATAAGCTGGCACATGCTTGATGGCATCGAGGAGTGGAATATTAATTTGGACTTGTTTGAATAAATCCAACAATTCCTCGTTTTGGGCCAATTTCTTCCTGGCATTGGGCTTAGCTAACAAGGCATTTGGAAATGGCACCCGAGGTTGATACGAACTTGGGCCTTCATCTATCTTCTCTTTTCCTTTCGGGTCCTTCTCCAACTTTTCCATGTTGGGTTCATCTTCACTCTTACTTTCAATTTCCTGAGGCCCATCAGTGGAACCTTTGGCTAACTCTCCATCTACATGTGGTTTTTCTAAACTTCTCACACTCCTAAGGGCTGAAATGGCTTTAGCATTCTCCAATTGTGGCCCTTTAGGTTGTGGTAACGGGCCAGGCTGAGGTAAAAGGCCCGATTGCTGTGGAAAATCCGGAGGTTGATTCCTTGGATTGGCAATGGGTTGACTAGGAAGTTGGCCCACTTCTCTTCTCATCGTAGCCTCAGCTAATTGGCCCATTTGACTTTCCAACTTAGCAATGGATTGTTGCTGGGTCAAAATCAGTTGTTGGAGTTGAGTGAATTTGTCATCAAAGTTGGGCTGAGGAGGTTGTTGGTAAGTGGGTGGAAGATAGTATTGGGTTGGCTGTCCAGATTAGAATGAATGGTAGTGGGCCGGTTGACCTGATTGATACAGGGCCGGTTGAGAAAATTGGGCTTAAGATCCCCTAGCCTGAACATTTCCATAGAAATTAGATTGCTGTTGAAATGAATTCTGTGGCTTTTGGGCTTGATGCATGGAAAGATTGGACATTGGTAATGGGGCCTGCTGATTCTTCCAAGAGAAATTAAGGTGGTTTCTCTAGCCAGGATTGTAAGTATTTGAGAATGGGTCATTATTGGGCCTGGAGAATCCCTGGGCCGCCTGAACTTGTTCTTGAATGAATGGTGGAAGTTGGGCCGCAGTTGGGCATTCATTCACTTGATGGGTTGGACTTGCGCATAAGGCACAAATGTCATGATTAGCAGAGGATGGGCCTTCATATGGACTAGATTGTGTTGGGTAAGTAGGCCCTTACTTGTTTAAGGCCAGGAGTTGGTCTAGTTTCTGGGCCAAGATGTTTACCTTATCCAATTTCTGATTAATCAGATTTATGTCCATTCTGGATTCGGGCTCTCCACGGGCCTTAAGTTCATACATTCTAGTCCGTTTAGAGGGCCCAACAGACCTCTCATAAGATAATAATGAGGCATGATTGATGGAATTTTTACTTAACATCTCAAAAAGATCATAGGCCTCATCTTTATTTTTCATCATAAATGTCCCTCCACATGAGGCATCCACCATCTGTCTGAACTGTTCAGACAATCCTTCATAGAATGCTTGGACAATTTGCCATTTTGAAAGCCCATGATGAGGGTATTTTCTAAGCAATTCTTTCAGTCTTTTCCAAGATTCATGGATCAATTCTCCGGGAGTTTGGGTAAAACTCATGATGGCCCTTCTCATGGTATTGGTCCGTCCGATGGGATAGAACTTCTTAAGAAATTATTTCTGCATTTCTTCCCATGTCCTAATGGGCCTTCCTATAGTTCCCAACCAATATTTAGTCTTGTCTTTTAATGAAAAGGGAAATAAGGTCAATTTAAGGCCATTATCGGTGAAATTCTGGATCTTCACCGTAGAACAGATTTCTAAAAATTCATCCAGATATTTATAAGGATCTTCATTAGTATTCCCATAGAAGGATGGGAGCATCTGAATGGTGCTAGATTTGATTTCATATTGATTGGCTAGATTCTGAGGAAGATGAATACAGGATGAAGGTTGATATCGATTTGGAATGAAATAGTCCTTCATTTGCTTTGGTGAGTCCTGATTATCAGCCATTGGATCTTGTGGTGGATTTCTTTGATGTAGGATTCTTTCTATTTCAGCAAGTGGTCCTAGAAGGTTAGGATTTTGAGATCTCCTACCTTGCATGCACTAGGATTGATAGAGAGAGGATGGATTTGAATTTTGTTTTCTATTTCTTGTTTTTTTTTTTTTTTAAATCTAATCAATTTTGACAAACAAATTATCCTAATGATCTAATGTTAACCTAGACTCTCTATGTGAATTTTCTTATAAGGTGAATGGAGTCCACCTCGAGTCACAACCACAATCAATCAACGGCCAGGTAAGAGGTGGGGTAGTGGGAGGCTCCCCCTACTTTCGTAGGGACCTAATTAGAGAACCACTTTCCCGCTTTGGCGTTTGCCTTTTCAACCTCTAGCCTAGACACCGTTGCCAAAAATGGAGGCAACCCGAGATTTAAACCACTCACGGTGTAAACCCTAGATTCTCTTTCGACTTGCTTTTAGTTGGATTAGGAAATGCCAATGCAAAGAAGGTGATTTGTGGGCTAAGGAAGGGTGATCAAATCCCTACCTTATGTGGTTAAAGTTGCTGCCCCTAAAGTCTTTTTGAATGCAATACAAGGCAACAAATCAATGCAAGGTGTGCTGATGTAATCATGAATGACTTGCTAAAATTGAAACACGTACATTTTCTCCGCAATCTTCAACAATTTATGGAAATAACTGTGAAAGGAAACTAACTCATGCTTTCCTAAGATGATGAATGCCTAGCATGGAAGGTTTCTAATCTTGGAAATAAAGGTTTTTTTAAATTTGGATATTCCTCTTTTTGTTTCTTTTTTTTAGTTAATGGAAACCTATCTAAACTAGAAACTACAAAAATGGAAACTAACAAGAATAAGGAAATTGAAACATAGAAAGTTGGAACACACTTACCATGATTTCGCTTTCCCCTTTTTTTTTTTTTCAATTTACCTGCAAAAATAAGAAAAATAAGGTTAGCTAAAGAATAATTACACTAAATCCAAGATAATCAAAATTAAAAATCTAACTCCCCGACAACGGCGCCAAAAATTGATCGTTACAAATTGTGCATCGTTAAACACTCATGAAAACGTTCAATCTAAATTTATCCGGCTCACTCAAATCAGATTTTGAAATTTAATAGTGGTGAGTCCGAGTCGATTCACAGGGAGATAGAATTTTAATTTTGAAAACTTTGGAATTTAGTTAATTTAAAAATAAGTGAGACTTTAAGTAAACTAATTACTTATTTAAACTAGAGTTAAATTAACTAATATAACCTAAAAATATAATTACTTAAATTAAACAAATTCTTTTTTTTTTCTTTTCTTTTTCAGAAATTAAACACAAACACATATATAAAAAAAATAAGCACAACAAACAAAAAAAAATTATAACAAAGACATTGAAATTTAACTATGTGTAACTTATTAATTATCTAAAAATTACGAAACAAATTACAAAATTTAATGATTTAATAACCTTAAACTAAATAAACAAAGTATTAAATAACAACTAACTAATCCTAAATAATTAAACTAATTCTACGCTAATGGGGGAGAGAAAGAACAATCTGTGGGGGCTGGTTCCCTTGATGGCTGCTGCGTGGATTTGAAGGAGGTTGCTGCCTGGAACTTGAAGGGGTGCTGGAAGAGTTGGCTACTGCACGTGGCTGTGCATGCATGGAAGAGCTGGGGGGTTGCCGCGTGTGCAGGAGCTACTGGAGGTGCAGCAGGAGGTTGCTTGACGTGCGTGGAGTGCGGGGGAGGATTCACCGAGCATGCATGCACGCGCGTGAAGGAGGTTGCTGTTGTCGGTGCGTGGAGGTGCACCGTGGGATGCGCTGGAGGAGCAGGAAGAAGCTGCCAGCTGCATGCACTGGAGGCTGCTATTGCTGGTGAAGCTGTTGCACGCGTGGGTATGCAGGCCAGATGCAGCTGCTTGTTGCTGGTGCGCCGTGGAGAGTTGCGCGTGGAGAAGCTGGAAGGGGCTCACCGACGTGCATGCAAAGGGGGCCTCTGCTGGTGCAGGCTTCAACGGGTGCTGTTGGTGCAGGCTTCACCGCATGCATGCATTGAGGAGTTTTGATGGGGCCGCTGAAGGTGCATGCGCTGGAGCTTGTTACTGGTCGCTGCAGGGTGCTGGGTGCTTGAGGCAGCAACTGAAACGTGGAGGTGCAGCAGCTGACTTGGTGGAGGTGCGCTGGAGGTTCACCGAGCGTGCAAGCAAGCACGAGGAGGGCGCTGGAGGCAATGCATGGAGCTCGGGCAGGTGCGGCGTGGGAGTGTTGCTGGCTACTGGCTGGTTCGCATAGGGGCCGTGAAGCTGCTGCTGGAGTGCTGCCGCGTGGATGCTGGCTTGGTGGAGAGGTAGGTGCGTGGAGCTGGTGCTGGTGGAGACCTTGCCGGGTACTGGAAGAGATCGAGAGAGAGAGCTGTGGGGAGAGAAGAGAGGAGAGAGGGAGGAAGAGAGAGGAAGGGCTACGGGAAGCCGGGGAGAAAACGGAAAGAGAGAGAACAGAGGGAGAGAAAGAGAGACCGAGAGAAACAGAGAGGGAGGAGGAGAGATACGGAGGAGGAGAGAAGGAGAGAATGCTGGGAGAGAGAGCAACCGAGAGAAAGAGAACTGTGGAGGGAGAGAGATTGCGGCTAGGAACTGGAGAGGGAGGCGAGGGAGACGTTGAGAAGAGGAGGAGAAAACCGGAGATTGCAGAAGGAGAAGGAGGGTGCGTGAAGGGAAACTGGAGAGAGGAGAAGTAGTAGGCAGCGGGAAGGAAATTGGAGAGGAATAGGAATTGGAAGGAAAATTGGAGAGGAAGAAGAGAGGGTCGTGGGAGAATTTATAGAGAGGAAGAGAGAGTCGGAATTGGGGAAGGAAAGAGAGAGTTGCGGGGATAGAGACGAATCCGAGAGAGAGGAGGAGGGCTGTGGGTTTGAAAAGGTTTCCTTTAAAAAGAGCGAGAGGGTTTTAAAATAAAGAAAGAGAGGGATGTGGTTGGGAAATTGGAGAGAATGAAGGAAATAGAGGGTTTTGGAAAACTTTAGAGAAAGAAGGAATCAGAGCAATATTAGGACATCAAATTGCATTTTTACCCCTACTTTAGTTAAAATCCGAACATTAGACCTCCCCCGAATTTCCAGAAACTCCACCAGCTGCACTGCATCATCGGCATGTCATGTTCACATAAAATAAATTTAAATTAGCACATTATCATAAAAATATCATCATATTTATTTATTTCGTCTCGGTTTTGTCGAAAAATCGCAAATACGCTATACTCCTTAAATCACATCAAATGACGATGTTTTTAAGTCAGAATTTGACGAAATTGGTACCGTTGTACTTGGGTACACAATTATCTATCATTTCATGCTATTTTGCAGATAAAAACATGAGTATGATGCATATGATTGCCCTTAAATGATCAATTTAACACTTTATCAGCTGTACAATTCTCATCGATGTCATATTCAACAAAGCCTGCCTCGCTATGAATTCCCTTAATTTTCCCATACATCTCCAATCAAGAAGCATGCCTTGGAATCCGATGAATACTTTGAAGCCACTGAACTTATAGTCACACTGTGGAATATTAGCTTCAATCATCGTGTAAAAGCTTCTGAGAATAGAGATAGAGGATTATCTTATCTATATATAATAGGACTTCGAGAATTCCTTTCTTGAATGTTCTCTCTTTCTTTTCCTTTTATGATGTAAATAAGAATTTATTTCAATAAAGAATCTTCCTTTATGTCTTGAAATCTTTCCTTAAAGTTCTGTGTCTTGTCCAAGATTTTTCCTTGAATAAAAACTTGATTTTTCCTTAAAATATGACAACTCGAGTTTACTTAATGTAAAACGCGTCCACTCATAAAGACGCCTTTCAACCATAATTCATTTTCCAAAAATTAGAAATTAATCCTTAAAACCCCGAATTATCCTTAAAACACGTCCACACGACTAGACGCCATTCAACCAAAAATCCTTTTCTAAAAATCAGAGATTAATTCTGAAAACCCCGAATTATCGTTAAAACACGTCTACATGTGTACACGCCTTTCAATTCTCTCTCTTATTTTTCTCCAGAATTTTGTCATTAATTCTGTGATTAATCCACTGAAACGCGTTGTGTTACCTGGACGCGTTTAATCATCATGCATTGTACGGCTCTGTGCAGAATTGACGGTTTAAACTGAAACACGTCGCTCTATGAAGACGCCTTTTGATCAATTTCAAATAACTGTCTTGCCGCCTCAGTTTATGCGCCTTGAATGGCGTCGTTGTACCTCGACGCGTTTCAACTTTCTCTAACAGAACCTGCGAGAGCCCTCTTTCTTCCTCATTCTTCCCAAAACTTCTCTTTCTCTCCGGCGATTTCCTCCCTTCTCCGGCGATCTCTTACTCTTTCGGTGACCCTTCCTCTCTCAAACTCTCTCTGTCGAGCTCTCTCTCTCTAGCTCTCTTTCTCTCTCTCTCTCTCTCTCTCTCTCAAGCTCTCTCTTTCTAGCTCTCTTCCTCCCCTGAGCTCCCTCAAACTCTTGTTCTCCTCCCATGGAGCAAGGAGAAGGATCACGCAAAGCCAAAATCATAGCAAAGAGGCGGCGGACGGCCTCCCTTGCGGTGGTGCCTGCGGAAGAGGTCCACGAAGAGGTGCTGGCCAATCTCGCGGCAGTAGCGGCCTTCTTGTAGGAGGAAGAAGCTCCCCCGGCGCGCATGGCTGAAGAGGAAGGCGGGGAAGAGGCTCTACACCTGGTAAGTTCCCTATGTGATGAATTTTTAATTGAATTGAGAGGGAAAGGGGAGAAAAGAGGTTCTTTGGAAGAACTCGAAACCAGATTTGAATGGCGTCCAGACCAGGTGACTCCTTTCAAAGGGCGTCACCATGGTCCGATGCCATTCAATCCAAAATTTGATTTTTAAATAGATTAAAAAATAGGTTTAAATGGCGTCAAGGGTAGTTGACGCGTTTCAATGGGCATCCATCTTGTTGGACGCCTTTCAATTATAGCATTTTTATTGACTTTTCATGTCTACTAACTGATGGAATTTTTTGGTTTTATTTGTAGGGGACGATGAGGGCCCGCATCTCCTGGGACTTAGTTGTAGGGGCATACCGAGGTCTACCTAACTTCCAGAAGGCGCGCTTGCGTCGGATGGGGTTTGGAGAGCTTCTGGACATCGAGCCATTTTGGCACGATCTGGTACTGCTGCAAGCACTCAGGGAGCATTGGCATGCAAAGAGTTAGGCATTCCTAATGCCTTGGGGCTACATGGTCCCAAGTTTGGAGGACGTGGCCAGGATCACTGGCCTTAGAGTAGAGGGTAGACCGGTGAGCAGGGTGACTTACCCCGATTACCGTAGGATGGCTGAGGCCCTGCTAGGGATAGAGGTATCCAGCCTAGATATGGAGTCTAGGATAGTCCCTAGGGTAGAGTTAGAGGCTGCCTTAGGTTTAGTAGAGCCCCGACGTCGGTCAGACGAGACCCAGGAGGAGTTTAGGAGTAGGTTAGCTGAGTCCTCTTCTGCCATCTATTGTAGTGACCTTGATCAGGTAGAGGAGATAGATAGGCAGCTCAGAGTCTTCCTTGTCTTCTTTTTCGGTTGGTTGCTCTTCGACACGAAGGGCGACCACATTCACTGTAGGTTCCTTAGTCTCTTAGATGACTTAGATAGTTTGCACGAGTATGCATGGGGTGCGGCCCTCCTGGCCCACCTATTCGCTGATCTCTCAGCGGTCACGCAGGACCGTGAGACCACCATCAACGGCTTCTCGCCTTTTCTTCATGTATTAAATTATTTAATTATTTTTTTATGATATGAAAATATAATGATGCTTTTTCTAACTTATATGTTCATGTATGCAGGTGTGGAGTTATCACTATTTCCCGCTCGGCCGAGCGTAGATCGTGAGGCCGGATGCTATCCCGTTGGCTTGCCGTTGGCAGCCAATCGTGGATACGGCCCCACAGCACCATCAGTTGACGGCCGTCCGCCGTCAGTTCTTGGATTACCCAGAGCTTTTGGTAAGTTTTGATTTGTTCAATGCAATCTTTTATTTATTAAATGCAATTTTATTCATATGAATGCATCTAACTTGTATGCAGGTGATCTGGCACCCGTACATGGGTATGGGCGAGGAGGGCCAGCCGTGGGTGATAGTTGGCCGGAGGAAGTTCGGCAGGCAAATGTGGTTGCATTGTCTGAACGAAATCGAGCCCCTCCGCCTTCGGCTCGTCATGAGGATCCTGGGCCTCCACCAGGAGTGGGTGGACGAGGAGGTCCCGGAGGGAGTAGGGAGGAGTATGAGGGGCAAACAAGCCCTCACGGACTGGCGTGCCAAATTCCTTGAGAAATACGAGGATTGGCACCGCCGGGGAGTGCGAGTGGAGTCCCGTGGGAAGGATAGCACTGCTTACCTCCAGCAATACCGGGCCCACTACGCCAATCAGTTACGGCTGCTCCGACCTCTCGATGTAAGTATGACTTTCATGCTTCTTTCATTTTATTATTATCATACTTTATATTTGTGAATGAATGTGTATATGTATAGTATGCAGGATGTACGGGATGATGTAATCATTGACCTTCGAGCCCGTCTCCAAGATGCTGAGGCCCAGCTTGAACATGTTCAGAAAGAACTTTTTGACCTGGTATGTATGTATGCTTATGATTATTTTAATTATTGAATTTGTTTTGACGATTAACCACTGATAGTTAGTCTTTTGGTGCAGCGAGCCGTCTACACCCAAGCGGCTCCCCCTTCTCATAGCGCTTCTTCTTCTTCATACTCAGTTGCTCACGAGGCTGCCCTTACCGACCTCCAGGGCCAACTTGCCTCCGCCATCCATCGAGCTTCTCTCACGGAGGTGGACCGCGCCACTCGAGTAAGTTCTATCCTTCTTCTTCCATTGTTGAAGTTTGATTTACTTGATTATCTTGAACTGACAATGTTTCCTCTTGTCGGTCGCTGAGCTTCAGGAGGCCCTTCAGAGGGCTGAAGCGGAGCTGGAGCATTCTCGTGCAGCGGCTGCTCGTGTCGAGGCCGATGCTGCACGTATCAAGGCCTTAGAGGAGCAGTTGGCACGCCTCTCCAGCGACAATCTTCCTCAAGAGCTTACACGTCTCCAGTCCCGACTGGAGTTCATCAGCGAGGAGAGGGAGCGCGAGCGGCAGAAGCGGCAACGGATGGATACTGAGCTGTCTTCTCTCCGGGTTCAGTTGGGCGTTGCCGAGCACGAACGCCAGAGTGTCGAGGAGCGATACAGACGTGCTCGGCAACGGGCTCAGGAGCGCGGTCAGGCGAGTGCTTTTACTGCCAGCGTGGCCATCTCCTCAGGTTAGGCTGGCCCAAGTGCCATGGGCCTGCCACCGCCGCCTTCTAAAGCTCCAGCACCTGAGGCCCAGGATGAAGCCCAGAGTCAATTTGACGAGGGGGCAGGAGAGAGTCAGCTGTGAGGGCTGCATCATTTACTTTCTTTTCTCTTTTTGCTAGCCCTGATGATGATGGACTCTTCATGTATATGTAAAACACACTCTGATGATATACATGAAACTTTAGTCTTCAACTTTGTGCCTTGTGCTTTTGACCCTGTGTCCTATACATAACTTAGCAAACAGGTTAAGTATCTGTTTAGGCTTAGCCTCTTGCGCAGTTTAGTAATCAGCTACTTGATCCTATCCTTGGTAGAAAGGTCAAGGGGCATAGCCTTTATTAACAAAGGTAACATGAATAATCGAACTGTAAACAAAAAATGCAATATGCAAGCAGGCAGATGCTTACTGAAAATAAAAGGAATGAAACACACTAGATGCGATAAGCAGATGCTATATTTTTTTTAGATTTTTTAAATATCTATTTTTTTTATTTTGAGATATGTACTTTTTTTTTATTTTAAAATATGTATTTTTTTTGGATTTTTGAAAATATGTATTTTTTTGAAATATGTATTTTTTGGATTTTTTTAAATATGTATTTTTTTGGATTTTTTAATATGTATTTTTTTTTATTTTTGAATATGTATTTTTTTTGGATTTTTGAATTAAAAGACCAGCATGGTACTCAAATCAAAAGAAACATATTCATTTATTAACTTAATTCCCAAATTGTTTGTCAATAATCTAACTTAGACCCATCGTGCTTGAACTTGTGTTTCCATTCGTGATCCCATTTGATGATTTGATCCTTAGTCAATCTAGGTCGTTCCTTAAGTTTGGAGTACACCTCTTTAGAAAGAAAGGAAGAATTAGTTTAAAAAGCCCACGAGAAGGTTCCGGAGACCCAAAAAGATGTTCCTTTCTTATCCTAATATCTGTTGGGGTTCGGTCATTTTCTTTCCGGGATATTTATCGACTTTGTGTTCCCTTTTATTTCACTTCATGGCCTTGATGTAATGTTTGTAGTGTAATGGCCTTTTTATTTGACATTTGGCTTTTGCCCTTTTGCTTTTTCTTTTCTTTTCATGGGACGGATCTCCTCCTTTTTTCTTATGACGGCCTCCTACTAAGATAGCGGGTATTCTTGGTAGTCTATTCTAAGTCTCGTTCCGACATTATGGGCCGAGTGTAAAAATAGATTTTTTGTTTTAAAAAGAATGATTTGCACTTTACACCCTCAATCAAGCTTTCGGTATTCCTTAGGACTTAGCATCTCTTATTACTCACGAAGCAAACGTGTCAGTATATGTAGTAATGTGTTTGAATTAAATTATCCATACTTATAAGGGAATTTAAGTTTCTAAATTTTCTGATTCCACTGGTCTTCGTACCATGTTGATCGACTCTTTAACCTAAGGGTAGTATTTCTTAAGATACAGACCATTCCAGGAGTGAGTTAATTCTTTCCCTTCTGCATTAACTAGACGGTAAGCGTTACCAGAAAAAACATGCGATACAACATAAGGTCCTTTCCAATTGAGTTGGAGTTTAGAATGCGGACCACCAAGTTTTACAAAAATTCTTTTGACGACAATTTCACCAACTTTGAACTTACGTTCAATGACTTTCTTTTGGTAAAAACGTGCTAATCTATTTTGATAAACTTTTGCATGATTAGCAGCTGGCCATCTTTTCTCGTCTAAGAGTTCCAATTGAGCAAGGAGCGCTAAACGGTGTTCATCAATAGAAAATTCCTTATTCAATTGTACTCTTAATGGCGGTATGAGGATCTCGTATGGAACTACCGCCTCCATTCCAAACGTCAAGGAATAAGGAGTCTGCCCAGTGGACGTGTGGATTGAAGTTCGGTAGGCTCATAGAGCCTCAATCAATTTTTCTGGCCAGTCTGTAAATTTATTAGACTTGCACGTCTTTTTGATGATTTTTATCAAAGTCTTGTTAGTTGCCTCTGCTTGGCTATTGCCTTGCGGATAATAAGGAGACGAATGATGCAATGCAATTTTGTACCTTTTGCAGAGGTCTTTCAGTTCTTGTGACACGAACTGTGGTCCATGGTCGGTGACGATGGTGTTTGGAATTCCAAATCTTGTGATGATGTTCTTCATGATGAACTTGCAGACGGTTGATGCTTTGACTTCCGTGTACGCTTCAGCTTCCGCCTACTTGGTGAAGTATTCTGTTGCCGTGAGGATGAAGGACTTCTGCTTAATGCCAAAATCAGGATTGCCAAGGGGTCCAATGACATCGAAAGCCCACATGGAGAAAGGCCATAGGGAGGAAACATGATTGAGTGAAGATGCAGGAGAATGAATCTTATCGGCGTGAAATTGACACTTGGCACACCTATGGACATATCCTACACAATCTTCTTCCATGGTTGGCCAATAGAATCCTTGTCTAAGGATCTTCTTTGCTAACATCTGTCCATTAACATGGCCACCACAAACTCCAGCATGAGCTCCTTCCATAACCTTCCAAAGCTCATATTCGTCTAAACATCTTAGAAGAACTCTATCAAAACCTCTTTTGTATAATGCTCCCTCAACTAGGGTGTATGAGTAACTCTCCTGATAGCCCTTTTCTCCTCAGCTGTGGCTTCTTCAGGATATGATTGATCTTCACAATATTTGGCAATTTCATAGTACCATGGTTTCTGCTCATCATCCATCTCTTCTAACAACTCCATTAACATAATTTCTCTCTTTTCCACAATATTTCCATCTTTGACCTTCTTCAGCAGCTTCTCTTTAACCCTAAGGAATGAAGGGTATTTCACGGCGGGTGAAAGACGTCTATGAACGATGATTGATTCGGATTGTCTGTTGATTGGAAATTGAGGGAAGATGCAAGTGAAGCTAGAGCGTCAACTAAGATGTTCTGATTCTTAGGAACATGGATGAAGATCAATTTTATGAAAAGCTTAGCATAAGCAGAAGTGAGTTCTTGATAAGGCTTGAGCTTGGGATCAAGAGTCCGATATCTGGTTAACACCTGGTGAAGAATCAATTGACTATTACCTACAATTCTGAGTTTGGTGGTACCATGGAGATGAGCAGCCTCGAGGCCAGCAAGAAGTGCCTCGTATTCAGCTATATTGTTAGTGACTGGAAAGTCAAGTTGAAAGACTTGTGGAATGGTGACACCTTCAGGTGATAACAGAACAATGCCGATACCCTTTCCATGGGAATTCAGAGCTCCATCAAAATGCAGAGTCCACATATCATCTTTGATTCGGTCTATGGACATCAGTTCCTCATCCGGAAACTCCGATCGGACTGGATCAAAAACGAGGAAGGGGGTGATGATCGAGATGTTCTACTATGGCATAGCCTTTGATCGCTTTCTGTTGAATGTAAATGATATCGAATTGAGATAGAAAGCTTTGCCATCGTGCTAACCTATCAGTAAGGACGGATTTCTTAAGGAGAAACTTGATCGGATTCATTCTAGCGATAAGATGGACTTCATGGGCTAGAAAGTAATGCTTCAATTTCTGAACTACCCATACAAGTGTTGCACATGTTTTCTCCATCGCTATGTATCTTTGTTCAGCGGGGTTGAGAAGTTTAGAGAGATAGCAGGCTGCCCTCTCCTTTCCTTCTTCATCCTCTTGTGCTAGGACAGCCCCCACCGCATCATCCAGGACAGAAATATATAGTATCAATGGTTTACCCAGAGATGGTGGTCTCAAAACAGGAGGACTTATTAAATAATTCTTCAATCCATCGAATGCCTCATGACACTTATCATCCCAATTGAATTTGACTCCCGACTTGGTAAGCTCGTAGAACGGCTTATACCTTTGTGAGTGCTGGGAGACAAACCGGCGAATAAATTGCAACCTCTTGATTAATTCTCTTAATTCTTTCATGTTCATGGGAGGTGACATTTCTCTGATAGCCTTTGCCTTATTAGGATCAATCTCAATTCTCCGTTTACTGACAATGAATCCAAGTAATTTCCCTGAGGGTACTCCGAATACACATTTCTTAGGGTTCATCTTTAACTGATATTCTCTTGATCTTTCTAACACTCTTGCCAGAACTTTGGCATGCTCAGCCTTAGTCTTAGATTTCACCAACAAGTCATCCACATACATTTCTAAATCGATATGCATCATGTCATGAAATATTGCCATCATAGCCCTTTGATAAGTGGCTCCAGCGTTCTTTAATCCAAAAGGCATGACAACATAGCAATATGTCCCCCAAGGTGTAGTGAATGATGTCTTTTCTTGATCTTCTTCTGCCAATTTGATCTGATTATATCCTAAGAATTCATCCATAAATGATAGGGTTTCATAGCCAGCAGTATTATCGATGAGTACATCAATGTGAGGCAATGGAAAATCATCCTTAGGACACGCCCGGTTCAAATCTCGGAAGTCAATACAGATTTTGACCTTCCCATCTTTCTTCATAACTGGGATTATGTTGGCCACCCATTGTGGATAGATGACAACTCTAATAAATTTGGCTTTATGTAACTTATCAACCTCTTCCTTCATCTTCAAGGCCATTTGTGGGTAGAATCGCCTTAACTTCTGTTTAACCGGGCTAGCTCCATCTTTTAATGTCAACCTGTGTTCTACTAGTGATGAGTCTAACCCCGGCATATTCTCATAACTCCAGGCGAAAGTGTCTTTATAATCCTTAAGAACTTGTACCATTGCCTTCTCATGCATTTCAGAAAGATTCTTGTTAACGAGGACAACCTTAGGTTCGTCTTCAGTCCCTAGATTGATCTCTTTGGTAGACTCTTCTACGGCAGCTAAGGGTTCATCGAATCTTTTTATTCCACTGGCATATGCCTCAACCGCGTCCTCGTCATCTTCCTCATCTTCAACAATGGGGTTTTTTTCGTGTATCAATTCATACACCCCATATCCATCATTAACTAACTCATCATCTACACAATCTTCTGGCATCTGAATAGGATTCTCTAACAGCCGAGAGATCATAGAGCAAGAAATACATTTAAATGCTAAACCCTAGAGGTATCTATCTAGAATTTGTTTACCCTTAGATTTTCTAGACTTCCTAACTTGACTAAGCTGCCTAGAACTAGACTCCCTAACTTCGCTAGACTCCCTAACTTCACTAGACTTCCTATCCTGACCTAATGAGCATGAAGAAGGATGAAAATTATAGGATACAGGCGGAAATATAGGAGAATCCTCCCGAGGGGAGGGGCAGAGTAGATCTAGAAGAGAATCTTGACCGAACGACCCGCGCGATGGGGTACAATCGGACAAGTAGGAAGTTTCCTCGATGAGGATCTGGGAGAAATTTGTTGCCAAATTGACGTTTTTTTTTTAGAAAAGATGAATTAATCATAAAACAAGAATGAAGGTGAATAGGAGGAGAATGGGCTGGAGGAAACGGCACCAAGGCCAAAGGATTGGGGGGATCATACAGTAGGATGTCCTAGATTAAATCATAAATCCTCTCTAGATCGAGAGGAGGTTGAGGGATAAAGTCCTGTGGGGACAGGGTGATCATGATGGGCGGAGCCTGTTGAATATCTTTAGTAATGACCCGCGACCAAGTCGGGGTCAGAAGCAGAGTGCGGAATAAGGTATGGAGTGTGAAAATGTGAGAGGGATAAGTCCCCCTCCAAAGAAGATCCGTGGCATAACCAGCTTCGTAGGGGTCATCTGGCTCCCCTTCATCTGTTTCCTCAGACAGTAGAATTCTTTTGTCAAAAATGGCACCAGGCCCTTCAATCAGTTCACCTATTTGTGGCGGCCACTTTGGTTCTGAAGGATCAAGAAATAGTCTGTTTAATGCAACGTACAGATCCCTTAAGTCAAACCATCTGTACCATTCACACTCAGGATCTTGGAACTTCCTCCTTTTCATTGGCCGCAGAGCCTCTAAAGACTGGTATGTCAACAATTCTGAACAATGTCTGGCCAGGTTTCTTCCATATATGTCATGGAGATCAAAACAGGAAGTGATGACCACTGTGTTGTCATGACTGATCACGGGCCCCTTGACGAAATATGTGTATAAGGTCCATGTTAAAGGGTCTCAACCTCCTTTGCATGGTGCAGACATTGTCTCCCATATCTTCTGGCCATCTTCATTTTCTTCTTGCTGAGTAATGTCGTACCTCACTTTTCTTGGCCTATAACCCAGGCCATTTCCAGGTGTCCTTCGGTTGTCCTTGAGGGGCGTGGTTTTGCCTTGTAATTACGTGCCTAGACCCTTTCCAGGCTGATAACCACCCTTCATCATTATTTTCCAACCAGGGTATTCATGCACTTCCCCCACTTTATGGCATCCAGTGGATAAGGAGTAAGAGTGGCAACCTTTAAAGGACTAGCCACCGGACGGTAGACCTGTAATACCGTCAGAAAAGGTTGTCGGCCTGGTGAAGAAGTTGGCTTGATATTCAAGGAATGAGCAGCAGCAAGGATCGGCATGCTCGTAACTTTAATGATTTGTCTTTTGTAAGGAAATTTGAGGCATTGATGATTCGTAGAAGGAATCGCCTCAATGATTTTAATATAAGGACAGCCCAAAATAGCCTTCAAGGAAGGATCGATTTTCAAGATGTGAAATTCGACCTCGGCATGACATACAGGGCCTAACTCTACTTTTAAATAGACCATTCCTAGAGGGGAACAGGTGGAGTTATCATAAGCTGTTACAGAGACAGGGCTAGGCAGCCGTTTTTCTTTGGGTACACCACACAATTCAAGGGTCTTCGGAGGAAGGACAATAATTGAAGCCCCCGTTTCGACCAGACATGCATCTACGGCCTTCTTGCAGATATTGACCATAATACTCAGAGCCATGCTCCTGGCTGCTGGTGGTGCTAGTTCCGAGGCATAAAATAAGATAGAGGGCTGATCCCCCTAAGGAACTAGTAGTGCGGCGATCTTCTCTACCGGCACATCTTTGTTGACCATCACTTTTTGTAGATATTCCATCAGAGCTTCCTGATGGGTCTTCGATCTCTTGATCAACTCCAGCACAGAGATTCGTGCCGGTGTTCTGTCTAGTTGTTTCAGCAAGTCATATTGAGTGCCTAGTGCACTCTCATCGTTATGCGCTTCCTCTGGCGGATGTGATGGGCCGTCTCTGACTGTTGATTGAGGAAAGACCTTATTGAAGATCCTCCCACTCTGGGGTGCATGTTCTTCACTAGTGGAAGGGCAGGGTGATAACTTGAGCACCGCGGGATTGGTAGATGGCATAGATGGTGTGGATGATTGGTATGTAGGTGATGGCGTGGGGTTAGTTGGTGATGACATGGTACGGATGAGAGGCTTAGAGGGTTGAATAGTGGAGGGGTAAGTGGTTGGTGTGGATGAAGTGGGGAATGGCATGCGGAGTAGAGGTTTAGATGGCTGTATGGTATCTGGGTAAGTGGTGGTGGCAGTAGGTGATGTAGGGAATGGTATGCGGAGTAATGGCCTAGATGGCATGAGGAGTGTATAATTGTCTTGCGGGGGGTTGTTTAATGGAGGCATAGTGGCGTGGGGTCTAATGGGTTTGAGGAAAGCGGGCGGTGGTGATGGGTTAGGCGTCATGGTAACGGGTTGTGGTTTAGGTATATGGAGGATGCGGCGTGGTGGTTGCTCAGTGGTGCTAGGAGTGTGACACGTTGAATAAATAGAGCAAGAGTCCTCTATCTTCTATTGTTGCCCTCGATTAGCCTCAGACCGGCTATTTGTCACAATAGGGGCAACTGTTAGAATTGGGTGGCCTCAAAGTCAATCATTGTACATTCTAGTTCAAATTATTAATAAAGGCAACTATTTCTTCATTTATAGTTCTTGCAAATTAACTATCGTAATGAAGGTCCGTAGACAAATGTATGAGATATTGAATCATGATGAGATCATGATAGTGAGATCAATATCCTCAGTCACTTGTCTTAAACAGTTCTCGATTATAGGATATTTAAGATGGACATTAAATATCCGATAAGATCGACACAAGTTATGTCTGCTCATGTGATGAGGGTGAATTATCTCACATTCACTCGTGTGGTGACACTAAGACAAACATGTGGGTGCTCATTAGAGAATGAGTTCACTGAACATACCCAAATAAGAATTCCTGGATGGTAATTATACCTATTAGTCAACCAGGGAATTCAATCGTTGCAATAGCACAGTTGGTCCTTTGACCTGAGTCACCAATGATACCTTGTTTGTGGACCATTGTATCTTGATTCTCTGACTTGTGGACTTTAACCATTAAGTCCACGAAAGTCGGTCTTTCAGATACAGTGGAAAGCTTGCGAAGGTGATTGAGTGAACAACAATAGATCACTCACTCTTGGTATAAGACTGGAGAGAGAATGTCCTATGGATGTGTACACAGAAATCCCTGGCCAAGGTCAAATAAAAGAGATGTCTTTCTAGATATTAACTGAGTACTCGAATCCATCTAAATAATGCGATAGAGGGTTTGACTATAAAACCATACCCTTGCGTTATCGGGACATTACATGAGTGAAGGATTTTATCTGTACGGTATCTGCAGACGGAAAGGTTCAATTAAAGGGAACAGTATCCCTTATATCTTCTGGGATCATGAGGTAGTGTTTGGTGCTGTTCATGATCAGAAGGCCAAGTGAATTAATCATCAGATGATAATTCACTTGTTTATTAAATTAATCATTTAACATATGATGTTTAAATGTTAATTAATAAATATTAAACTCTAGAATCAGTTCTAAGTTTAATGAGCCTGAAACCGGACTGATATATTGGTCTAGAGGGTCACACACATAAGAGTTCTCGTCAGACGGTGAGAGACGTTAAATTTCATGCTTATCTGGGTTTGTATGAAAAGCCGCAGGATAAACATGAAGATTTAATGGAGAATTATCCAAGGCCAAACTCTTGGATAATCATGAGGATTAATCCTTATACTTATCCTTATTTCTATATAAGGAGGGCCAAGGGGAAGGGGTAAAAAGTTAGTTGGACGAATTACTCACCCCAGATTCTCTATCTCCTCTCTCTCTCTCCTTCTCTCTCTCTTGGAGTAGATCTGTCTCTCTCCGCGCATGGTGGATTTGAGATCTGGTCGGAGCACTCAAGTCGAAGAGGAAATCGCGTCTGCAGCGGGAACTCGTGTGGATACCTCTAGAGATCGTGCGCGTGCGCGATTACCGAGTCGGAATCATCCACAGGAGATTCGAAACCCCGCAAAGGTGAAGAACCGTTCTTCCCGCGTTTATTTTATTATCCGTTTTACGATCCCAGCAGCCGATTCATAGGAATCGTTTTATTCTCCGCTGCGTTCTTGGCGATTCCTTACAGTGGTATCACAGCCAGGTTGCTGGTTCGATCGGAAAATGGCATCGTTTTGGGTGATTTTCTCATTATGCGTGAAGAACCCGTATTGTACGTGTTCTTGGGCTAAAAATTATTTTAATAATCTGGGAATCGTTCCCACGTTCTAGATTGTCTAAAACTTATTGAGAATTAATCCCGGATTTTATTTGGGATTTTCGGAGTTCTTCGTGGGACGATGAACAAGGTATTTTCGGCGACTTCGTACGCGATTCCCAAGCGTTGGGATGGCGGCTCGGATGCACGGATCTCTAGGTGATAGTCACCACTACACGTCCGACATATTTGCCGGCGCGGGAGTGGCCTTGGAGAGCTGCAAATATGAAGCCCTAATTCGGATTTTACGCTGAAAAAAATCAGATTTTAGGGGAGGATTAGGGCTCGAACCAGGGGCCATTTGACTACCGCCGGCTGCCCCACCGGTGCCGGGCAGGTCGCCGGCGGTGCCTGGCGGCGCCTGCGCCGGCGCCCGGCGGCGCTGCCAAAGCTTCCTCCCCGCCG
The DNA here is from genome assembly GCA_030544215.1 of Zantedeschia hybrid cultivar. Lineage (NCBI taxonomy): Eukaryota > Viridiplantae > Streptophyta > Magnoliopsida > Alismatales > Araceae > Zantedeschia > Zantedeschia hybrid cultivar. The sequence goes on from JARZZO010000009.1 coordinate 54,577,950, forward strand.
CCTGCAACTAGGGTTGCAGGAAAGGGGCGTCGGGTTCGGCTGGGAAGGAAGAGATGGGCCGCCGGTCCCAACCCGGTCGGAGCCCCTGGCCCTGGCTAAACAGCCCGGGCCCTGGCTCGGATTTGGCCGGGCCGGAGCCCCTGGCCGAGCCAGGGCCCGGGCTGTTTAGCCCTAATGGGCTGGGCCCATTTCTTATGATTATTAAAATATTTTTATAACTGTTTAGTGCCCTATAACCCCTATTTTAGCCCATTTAAGCCCTTTTCAGCCCGTTTTAAAATTATTTTAAAACAGAAAAATTATAGGAATAATTAATAATTGTTATTAATTATTTTTTTGATTATTAACAACTTATTAAACTGTTTAATAACTGTTATTCAATTAAAGGGATTTATTGTTAATAGGGTGTTAATTAATTATTTAAAATTGTTTTAGATAATTAATTTCCCTATTAAATCAATTAGTTTAAAATGTTTTAAACTGATTTTATGCATAACTTGATTTTATTTATCAGTTCAAATTGTTTGAATTAGTATTTAGATTAACTGAATAGTTTAGTTATTTCATTAGTCAATAATGTTTTGAATATTATTGATAATGATGAAATAAATGTTATTTCGAAAACTTATTGGTATTATAATTTTATATTTATAAAAATTTAATACCAGACTGTAATTATGTGATGATTGTGATGCATGTGATGTGTTTTATGGTGGGATGATCATGGACTTAGTATTTTCATGTGATAAATGATGTGGATGAATGCGATGCTTATTTCATTTGGTATTTTAAATAGGACATGCGTATCCTCCTCTCTCTTAATCCAAATGTACTATCTACCTTCCTATAAGATTGTACTCCCCTTGATAAGATCAAGGTTTCTTAGTATTTAAATGTACATTTATGGACCTGCAAGTCCTGAATTTCATATTTAAATATATCGGATTAAGCTTAAAGGACGGGATCTTCTGAAGACACCTCTGGAGGAAGGACTCGCATCAAATGGAACCAGTGTTGCTGTTTTCACATTAGGATCCTATTATGGATCATCGTTTGGCTCCGATGATTCCATAGTAGCTTTAGCAGTCTATGATCATCCCCATTTAATTTTTCTGCATATATATGATATTTGTGGACTATGCTATCATATATATATATTTCTATTAAGTATAATGATACTTCAAATCGAAATACTATTGATAGCACAATTTTTTATAAATCAACTCAAAAACCCTCTTTTAAAATTTAAGTTGTAAACGTAAGATATTCAGAATAATCCACGTAACCCACCATCATTATAGATCTTAGGATAATTCTTATCTCAAATGGATTTGTTGTGCTACCACAAGGTCTATTTGATTTAGAAATTAACCTAGGTCTACGACATGTGATGTTATTAAGATAAATGGACAAATAGTGTAGTTTTGTTGTGCTACCACAAGGATTGCACTATGAATTCATGTTATCTAAGTAATGATGGATAAACTTAACTGAATCATTTGATTTGTTGTGCTACCACAAGGTCATTCTGATTCAGGGGTTAAATCGATCGGATATTACAAATGTTGCAATTGTCAAGAGTTGACTGCCTAAAGGACTTGATGTGATTTGTTGTGCTACCACAAGGTCACATGCATGATGCCCGAAGGATTCTGACCCCCACTAGAAGATCACCGGAATCTCCCGTTCTGTATATTAGAGGGTCATACAGATCGCCAAAAAATAGTGGGAGCCTAAATCAAGATTAAAAGTCCTAAATCTGATTTTAAGAACTATCTGCTTATTTTTATATTTCCTTGTAGGTCGCTATGTCGTCACCTAACCCCCTCTGTTGCATACTTGATGCAAACAAACTCATAGGACCTAATTACATTGACTGGTTACGCAACCTGAAGATTGTCCTCAGGTGTGAAAAGCTAGCCTATGTCCTGGATCAACCAGATCCAGTACAACCCGGTGATAATGCTAATGAAGATGAATTAATGATGTTTGAAAACTGGAAGGAGGACTCTGTCAAAGTCCAGTGTTACATGCTTGGTTCAATGAACAATGAACTGCAACGACAGCATGATAACATGGAACCTAAGTCCATTCTGAATCACCTACAAGAGTTGTTTGGTGAACAATCCAGAACAGAAAGATATGAGATATCTAAGAAATTGTTCAGGACCAGAATGAACGAGGGCACATCTGTGCAAACTCATGTGCTCAAGATGATAGAATGGATTGAGAGGCTTGCAGTGCTCGGCTTTGTTATGAACAATGACCTAAGTATCGATTTAATCCTACAGTCCCTTCCAGATTCATTTTCACAATTCATTATCAACTTCAATATGAACAAAATTGAAGTTACACTGGCTGAGCTGCTTAACATGTTGAAGACAGCAGAAGGCACTATCTAGAAAGATAAGCCAAATGTAATGCTTGTTGGTAAGACCAGCAAGAAAAGAAAAGCTGGACAGACCTTTAAGAAAGATAAGCCTAAGAAGCTAGTGAAATGCAAACCGGTGGTTCAAAAGGACAAAGCTAAAGTCAATGACAAAGGTCAATGTTTCCACTGCCATAAAGAAGGTCACTGGAAGAGAAACTGCAAGATCTATCTAGCAGAAAAAGCAAAGGAGAAGCTTGGTGAAGCTTCAGGTATACTCATGATCGATCTTAACTTGTCTTATAGAGAATCAACATCTTGGGTATTAGATACTGGATGTGTTTCTCATATCTGCAATAACTTGCAGGTGTTAACAAGTAAAAGAAAATTGAACCGCGGAGACGTGGATCTGAGGCTTGGGAATGGAGCAAAAGTTGCTGCGTTAGCTGTGGGGACGGCAAGACTTCAGATGCCGTCAGGAGAGTCATTGGAACTAATAGATTGTTATTATGTTCCGACCATTATTAGGAATATCATATCTATTTTATGTTTAGATAAACAAGGATATTCTATGAAACTAGAGAATAAAGGTTGTTCCATTTATCAAGGAGACAAATTGTTTGCTTCCGGATATTTATTGAATGGATTATATTTACTTGATATTTCATATGATGTTTGTCTGGTAAATAAATCTCTTGAACAAATAGATAAGGATGTGAATAAATCGTACCTATGGCATTGTAGGCTAGGTCATATAAATGAGAACAGAATCATTAAGTTGCAAAAGAATGGATATCTTGATCCATTTGATTATGAATCATTTGCAACTTGTGAAGCTTGTCTTATGGGAAAGATGACCAAAGCTCCGTTTTCAGGGCATGGAGACAGAGCTAAGGACTTATTGGAACTAATACATAGTGATGTATGTGGTCCAATGTCCACTCATGCTATGGGTGGTTACACATACTTTGTTTCATTTACAGATGATTTCTCAAGATATGGCTACATATATTTAATGAAATATAAGTCAGAAGTTTTTGAAAAATTTAAAGAGTTTAAAAATGAAGTTGAGAACCAGACTGGAAAGAGTATCAAAACTCTTCGATCAGATCGAGGGGGTGAATACTTAAGTACAGATTTCACATAATATCTTAAGAATAATGGTATTTTGTCTCAGTGGACTCCTCCCTATACACCACAATTAAATGGTGTATCGGAAAGGAGAAATCGTACTCTATTATATATGGTACGATCAATGATGAGTTATGCTAAACTTCCAATCTCTTTATGGAGATATGCACTATTGACTGCTACATATCTGTTGAACAAAGTTCCCAGTAAGTCAGTATCTTCCACTCCATATGAGATATGGAAAGGAAAGAAACCAGACTTTAAGCATGTTAGAGTCTGGGGATGTCCTGCACATGTCAAAAGACATGATCCAGACAAACTGGATTCCAGGACAGAGAAATGTAAATTTGTGGGATATCCAAAAGAGACTTTTGGATATTATTTCTATCAGCCCAGCGATCAAAGGGTGTTTGTCGTAAAAAGAGCTGTCTTCTTAAAGAAAGAATATCTTTCAAAAGAAGACAGTGGGAGCAAGATAGAACTGGAAGAAATTCTAGACTCACAAATCAACACTAGTTCATCTACTGAACCATTAACTCAAGAACTTGTTTAAGATGATACACAAAATGTTCGCAGATCAGGTAGAGTGCCTAAGCAGCCTGAAAGATATGTTGGACATATCGATAATGGCAAGCCAAAAGTGCACTTAAATGAGGATGATGATCCTCAAACCTATCAAGAAGCCATAAATAGTCAAGAATCAGAAAAATGGCAAGAGGCAATGAATTCTGAAATTCAGTCCATGTATGTCAACCAAGTTTGGAACTTGGTTGATCTGCCAGAAGGTATAGTACCTATTGGCAGTAAATGGATCTTTAAAAGAAAGATCGGGGCAGATGGACAGGTTGACACATACAAGGCAAGGCTGGTAGCAAAAGGATATCGTCAAAGGCAAGGCATTGACTATGACGAAACCTTTTCTCCAGTTGCCATGATTAAGTCAATCAGAATACTTCTTGCAATCGCTGCATTCTATGATTATGAAACATGGCAAATGGATGTGAAAACAGCATTCCTTAATGGGAACCTTCAAGAAGAGGTGTATATGATACAACCTGAAGGATTCACTTCCAAAAAGCATTCAAGCAAGGTATGCAAGCTGTAAAGATCCATTTATGGATTAAAGCAGGCATCCCGAACTTGGAATTTAAGATTTGATGAAGTAATCAAATCTTATGACTTCATTAAGAATGAAGATGAACCTTGTGTATACAAAAAGGCTAGTGGGAGCGCAGTCACCTTTTTGGTACTTTACGTTGATGACATTCTACTCATTGGGAATGATGTAGGAATGTTGTCATCAGTAAAGACTTGGTTATCCAAAAACTTCTCCATGAAAGATTTGGGAGAAGCATCCTATATTCTGGGAATAAGGATCTATAGAGATGGGTCCAAAAGGATGCTTGGCTTATCCCAATCTATGTACATAGATACCATAGTCAAAAGATTTGGCATGGAAAATTCCAAGAGAGGCCTCGTTCCAATGAGGCATGGAATTTATCTCTCTAAAGAAATGTCTCCCAAGACACCTGAAGAGAAAGCATACATAGATAGAGTTCCTTATGCCTCGGCAATAGGATCTATCATGTATGCAATGCTATGTATTAGGCTTGATGTGGCACACCCACTAAGTGTCACTAGTAGATATCAGGCTGATCCAGGTGAAGAACACTGGAAGGCGGTGAAATGTATCCTTAGATACTTAAGAAGGACTAAGGATCTATTTCTCGTCTATGGAGGAAACGACTTAGAACTTCGAGGGTTTACTTACTTGAGTTTCCAATCGGATATGGATGATAGCAAATCCATGTCTGGATTCGTGTTCATGTTAAATGGAGGTGCAGTAAGTTGGAAAAGTTTCAAACAAGAAACAACTGCAGATTCGACGACCGAAGCAGAATACATTGCTGTAGCTGAAGCAGCCAAGGAGGCGGTTTGGATGAAGAAGTTCATCTCAGCACTTGGAGTAGTTCCAAGCATTTCAGATCATGTTCCATTATTATGTGACAACAATGGGGCAATAGCTCAAGCGAAGGAGCCAAGATCACATCAGAAGTCAAAGCACATTCTGAGACAATTTCATCTGATTCGTGAGATTATCGCCCGAGGAGATATAGTAGTTGAGAAAGTCTCATCTAAAGATAATGTAGCAGATCCCTTGACTAAGCCATTGTCTCAAAACAATTTAGAACGTCACCTTAAGTCTATGGGACTTAGACACATGGGAGATTGGCTATAGTCCAAGTGGGAGAATGTTAGAATTGGGTGGCCTCAAAGCCAATCATTGTACATTCTAGTTCAAATTATTAATAAAGGCAATTATTTCTTCATTTATAGTTCTTGCAAATTAACAATCGTAATGAAGGTCCGTAGACAAATGTATGGGATATTGAATCATGATGAGATCATGATAGTGAGATCAATATCCTCAGTCACTTGTCTTAAACAGTTCTCGATCATAGGATATTTAAGATGGACATTAAATATCCGATAAGATCGACACAAGTTATGTCTGCTCATGTGATGAGGGTGAATGATCTCACATTCACTCGTGTGGTGACACTAAGACAAACATGTGGGTGCTCATTAGAGAATGAGTTCACTGAACAGACCCAAATAAGAATTCCTGGATGGTAATTATACCTATTAGTCAACCAGGGAATTCAATCGTTGCAGTAGCACAGTTGGTCCTTTGACCTGAGTCACCAATGATACCTTGTTTGTGGATCATTATATCTTGATTCTCTGACTTTTGGACTTTAACCATTAAGTCCACGATAGTCGGTCTTTCAGATACAGTGGAAAGCTTGCGAAGGTGATTGAGTGAACAACAAGGGATCACTCACTTTTGGTATAAGACTGGAGAGAGAATGTCCTATGGATGTGTACACAGAAATCCCTGGCCAAGGTCAAATAAAAGAGATGTCTTTCTAGATATTAACTGAGTACTCGAATCCATCTAAATAATGCGATAGAGGGTTTGACTATAAAACCATACCCTTGCGTTATCGGGACATTACATGAGTGAAGGATTTTATCTGTACGGTATCTGCAGACGGAAAGGTTCAATTAAAGGGAACAGTATCCCTTATATCTTCTGGGATCATGAGGTAGTGTTTGGTGCTGTTCATGATCAGAAGGCCAAGTGAATTAATCATCAGATGATAATTCACTTGTTTATTAAATTAATCATTTAACATATGATGTTTAAATGTTAATTAATAAATATTAAACTCTAGAATCAGTTCTAAGTTTAATGGGCCTGAAACCGGACTGATATATAGGCCTAGAGGGTCACACACATAAGAGTTCTCGTCAGACGGTGAGAGACGTTAAATTTCATGCTTATCTGGGTTTTTATGAAAAGCCGCAGGATAAACATGAAGATTTAATGGAGAATTATCCAAGGCCAAACTCTTGGATAATCATGAGGATTAATCCTTGTACTTATCCTTATTTCTATATAAGGAGGGCCAAGGGGAAGGGGTAAAAAGTTAGTTGGATGAATTACTCACCCCAGATTCTCTATCTCTTCTCTCTCTCTCCTTCTCTCTCTCTTGGAGTAGATCTGTCTCTCTCCGCACATGGTGGATTTGAGATCTGGTCGGAGCACTCAAGTCGAGGAGGAAATCGCGTCTGCAGCGGGAACTCGTGTGGATACCTCTAGAGATCGTGCGCGTGCGCGATTACCAAGTCGGAATCATCCACGAGAGATTCAAAACCCCGCAAAGGTGAAGAACCATTCTTCCCGCGTTTATTTTATTGTCCGTTCTACGATCCCAGTAGCCGATTCATAGGAATCGTTTTATTCTCCACTGCGTTCTTGGCGATTCCTTACAGCAACTTGATTCTGGTTCTAGTGCTCCGGGAGTGGGTTTTGCACTATACCCATGTTTGGAGGCGCCGCTGCCTGCGCCGGCACTCTTGGTTGTTGCTGTTGTTGAGGTTGCTGCTGTTGCTACTGGGGCCTTCTCGCCTTCAAGGCGGATATATACTTCTTCATTTCCTCCCAATCAATGACTCCCTACTCGTTGAAATCATAGATATAATCTCGAAATTGAAAACAGGCGTCTATTGTGTGTCCAGGTTGTCTATGGAAGTAACAATACCTGGAAGTGTCGGCATTTTGAGGCCAAACTATTTTTTCTCTTGGTAGAACCAAGGCATTGGCTGCCATTAAAGCATTGAAAATATCTGTCAAGGATTCTGGAAGGACTAGATATTCTGCCCTTTTCGGGCCTAGAGGCTTTCTCTGTTAGTTATAATCAGTAGGAGGAGGTACATTATGGTACGCCGGCGGTGCACGCGGCTGGTACTGTTGTTGTTGTGGGGCTGGTACTGTAACTGCCGTTGTGGCTACTGTTGTGGCTGTGGTTGTGGCTACTGGTTCGGCTACTGAGGCCGCTGGTACCGAGGCTGCTGATACTGTGGATTTGGCTGCTGGGGTTGCTGATATTGTGGCAGCTGTTGTCTGTAACCCTGTTGGTTCAGAGGTCTATAGCCTTGTTGATTCAAAGGTCTGTAACCTTGTTGGCTTGGCAGTTGTTGGGATTGATTGTTGTTCATGCTACTAACCTGCTCATGGGAGAGCGTGCCCTCAATGGTTGGACCCGTGCTAGGAGAATTTGGCACAGCTGGCTTCCGAGGTGGAGGCCTGCTAGGTCGGTGAGGAACAAAGACACTAGAGAATGTAGCGTCCTTGAAAGCGTTCTAACAATGACGCGCTCTTTCGTAAAGGTTTGACATGTTGGTCAAGTTGTTCAGGGCGAGGACTAGCTTAAACTAAGGTGTAGCATTGGAAATCAACATCTTAACTTGTTCAGACTCAGACAGATGATCTTTAACTTTTTTTGCCATGCCCCTCCATCTATCAGCAAAACTAACGAATTCCTCGTCGGGCTTTATCTTTTCTGCTATCAAATCAGTAATGGACAGGGAGGGTGCAACTCTATCCTGGTATCATTGAATGAATTTTCGTGATACGATACCGTAGTCCTCTACTTCATATGGCTCTAAGAAAAAGAACCATTTGAGGGCTGGTCCCTCTAAGGATTTTCTGAACAAAAATGCTAACGACCTCTTGTCGTTCTGTCAGAAAGATGACTCATATATGAACTTCTTCAAATGAGTGAAGGGGTTACCAGTATCGTTGTATTTTCGGTACACTGGCATTTCGGAGGGCGGCAAATGAAACACGGGCAGACTTGGCAGGTTAATTTTAGATGCAACTTTAACTCCCATCATTTTCTGAAAATTATTGAACTGTTCATCCATACGCTCCACCTTTGCGAGTAGGGCTTGAGTCGTCGGATCGACTGGAGGAGGGGGAGGTGGAGGTACATGATAGGCCTGTTGCCTAGAGTATGTAGGGCATAGGGGACAGCAGGGTTGAGGTCCGGTAGAGCTTCCTCTATGCCCGAGGGCATTTTGGTAAGTAGGCGTCAGCGGCCTGACTGGTTGCCTCGAGGAGGACGATTGTGGCCCAGCTGGCCGAGAAGTTGAAACCTGAAGGCCTTCCATGGCCTAGTGAATGAATGAAGCATGATGGGGAGGTGGTTGAGGAATAATAGGGGGAACCGCAGGATTCGGCTCGGCAGATTGCATGGGCATCTTCCCCTTCAAAATAGACTGGATTGCCTCGAGCTGGTGAGGATCCAGATGGGAGGCTAGAACTCCCAAGGCATTGACCAGATCAGATGGATTGGAAGATGAGGGCTCATTCGGGTTTATGGCCCCCTCAAAGACAGGATTAGAAACCGCATGCACGTGCGGAGGAAGATCAGCACCAAAATTGTGTTGATCATGGACAAAAGGAGGAGGGATATGAAGGTTTCCCTCATGTTCAGATGGATAAGAATGAGGATCATGGGGGGCATTAGCATCTCCCCCATTTTCATAGTGATAATTGGATTCGAGAGGGGCATTAGCATCTCCCTCATAGTTGACCATAGCTCCCGAAGCCATGCTCAAATCCCTACCTGATCGAAGTAACATGATGTCAGATTTTTTCAAAGATTCGCAGACAAGTTTTACAAAGATTAAGCAAACAAGTGGATGTTTAACGTTATTTTAGGATTTCTTGTTGGGTTATTTGGATTCAATTAATCACAAATTCACTCAAGGGGTAGGATCCTAGTTTCAGTTCAATTTCTACCGTTATACTCTATGGCTTTCTCTCACAACGTTATGAAAATCTAACCAAGACTTCGATTAGTACAACCAGCCTGATGAACAAAGAGGAATACCTTGATTTTGGGGACTTACGGAGGTCTTTAATGCCAACCACCCTAGTCTGATCGAGGGACCGACCCAATCAAAGAGAGGTGAAGACGTCAAGAAAGGTATTCCTAAGAGAAATGGGGGGTGTTAGCCCCAGTGCGTATGACCTGTGGCCAGGATGGCCTCTAATGCTTATTACGTAATGTGTAGTAGCAAGCAGATCAGAAATCTGAAAACTGAAGAAAAAAAACAAGAAACTGCCTGAATCGCGTTGCTGTTGGTCGACGCTATTCAAACAGAACCTTATTTTTTTCGCAGAATCTCAGGCAACAAACAACAGAGAAAATTGCTTGAAAGGCGTCGAGTACGGACGACGCGTTATGAAATGCATCGCTGTTCCTAGATGCTTTTCAGGTCGCAGAATCAACAATTAAGGAAGAATTTCTAGATCGATTCCTCCTTAAACAAACAGGATGAAAGTAGTAAATAATTGGCTCATGCGATTCTTTTTTTTTTCAATTTTTAATGGGGTAATTTCATCAGATAAATAACTAAAATATCAATCAATACACAATCTTCTTATCACAACCACAACTTTCCAAACAATCAAACGGGAAGGGCAAGATATTGCCACAAGGGTGTGCACGTGGTGCATGTAGGAATAACAATTAAATTAAAAACTCACCGATCGGTGAGAGCGTGTCGAGAGACACAGGTGATGCACCGTAGGTACCCGATTGATAAAAAGCAAGAAACAAAGATTAAAAGATGGCGAGACCAAGTCCCACTGTGATCGCCAAAAAGCTGTGAGTGCTCAAATTAGAATGTGATTATCATGAAAATTTATGTTGATCATATGACAAATAAGACCTATTAAAAACTAAGTGAATGTGATCGCCATAAATTTTTAACTAAAAAATTTCAAAAGAAAAGATTGATCGCCTACCTGTTTTAGAATTGGGAGATCTTGGAGTTCTTGATTCCTCTCCTTAAGCCGGCTGAAGAAAGAGAGCCTTTCTAACTTTGTTCTTGCTTTGAATACTTATGGGGCTTTGAGGAACATCCAGCCTGATTCCCTTGTTGTTGATTCTCTTAATCTCCTTTTGTACCTTGCAAGAAACAAGATAAAAGAAAATAGTAAGAACTCAAGCAGAGGTAGTATCTATTCCAATGAAGATTCTAATCATGCAACTTGAACAAAGAACTTACTTGTTTGATGGTCTTTTAAACCCCTTAAACAAATAGGTTTGAAAATATGCTAGTGAGTGTGTGTTGCATGGAGTAATGTGATGAATGAGATTTTGAACTAATATGATGATGAAACCAATAGAGATTAATAATAATAAAAAAAACTAATTTGGATGGCCCCTAGGAAGCCTTGGTCTTGAAAGCTCTTGAATGGACGAAGAAAGGATAAAGTTTGCTTCAAGACTCCTGGAAGTAGTAGCGCATCGATCCTTCAGCATTTGGACGTCGTCTCCTTCTTGGATCACTCAGATTATCACTCAAAATTATCACTAATAATCACTTTAATCACTAACTTTTTAATGACCAAGGGGTTGTGTATTTATAGGCTTACGTTCACGCATCCGCGGTTATGATCAGATTAACATGAAAGATTTTGAAGTTTATCTAACCAAAAAACATATAAATACATATTAATTCATCATTGTCTATAATTATCTAAAATGCGTCGCCTATGGGAGACGTCTTTTAGACTAATTAAGATAAGGATAAACATTAAGAAGAAGAGACAGAATCAGCTTAGGAAACCTAAATGGCGTCGTGCATAACAGACGTCTTTTAATTTATTAATAAATTAATTAAAAATCAGATTAAAAATCAAAATATGAATATAATCCTAAATGGCATTTTTGCAAGTCGACGTCTTTTAGAATTCTTCATATTTGATTAAAAATCTGAGTTAAAATGAATTTCTTTAACAAACTTAAATTATATATGTCCGACCGATGTCATTTAGATAATTAATCCAAAAATATTAATAAAAATTAATTAATGATTAAATATCAGACCACTTTGAGGTATTATTATATGATATAAAATTTACTCAAAATGATGTCAAAATTAGCGTGTCTGCACTCATGACAGCAGGTTAGTAAAATAATCATAACGTTTCATATAGATGTTCAAAAATAGTGAGATTGGTGGCATTAGAAATATAAGAAAAAGTTGTAAAACTTTGTAGAAAAGAGTGTTTCTTAATTCAGAAGTTTAGAGGGTTTAAGTTAAAGGTCTTCGGAGAAGGAAACTGTAGGCAGCGTGAACATAGTCCGATTTGCACTAAGAAGTGATTTTGACTTGGAAATTAAGTTATGAAGAGTAAGAGTTAGACTCAGCAAAGAAAAAGAGTGTTGGTGGTTATATTAGGAGAGTAAATAAGCATAAAAAGAGCCTTGTGGTCATGCTCAAGTTCTATAGCATGCAGCTCTCTTCTAAGAGGTAAGTTCATGTGGTGTTCTTGAGAGATAGTAAGGAAGCTATAAGAAAACTAAGAGTCGGTCTTTCTTCAAGAGGTAGGTGGATAACTATACACATGATGTATTTTGTATTAAAAAAACTATGTTATTTTTGAAAGTTTTCAAAATCTAATCAATTGGTAAGAAATTTGATCTGTATGTCTATTTAACGATCATCAAGTTTCAGATTTTTTTGATCTTATTTACTATTTATTTTATGATTATTATCTCAGCCTATGTAATCTGTCCATTTAATCTGTTATGTTTTTAATTATGATGACATGAGTTACAGATGTTTATTCTCTTTTTTATGATATCCAATTGAGATAAATTTTCGGTAAAAGATTAATCTAGATGTTATACTCATACCCAATAAATGTCATAATTTTAAGAGTTTTTTTGATATTTATTTTGTAATATTCTTCGCAGACTATATAATTTGTCCTGAAAGTTTTGAAATCCTAACTTATGAATCTTATATCTCACTTGATTCATGTCCAAATCATGCCAAATTTTGTGAAGACTTTTGTTATACTATCTTTGACCTCTCTACAAAGTTTGAGAATTTTATGATTCCATTTGCTATTCAGTTTGTCTTCTATTTTGATTTACTAGAATTCTATTTAAGTCAGATTCCCGGAATCGAAGTGAAAATCCAAAATCATATCAAACCCATCCAAAAATTGATGAAATTTTGTCTACACGTCATACATAATCTATCAGATATTCTCATTATGTTTGGTATATTTTTGAATCTGTTTGGTATTATTCGGTCTATTTGTTAATGTTTCAATTCTGAAAATTAGTCTTAATGGCCGAAAAATATGTTTATTATTTCAAAAATTCTGAGAAAATCTCCTTGGTTATCGTTTCTATCAAAAAACTTATTTTGATCATCTTTACTCTGATTTTCTATACATATGACTACGATGACTCTCTATGTAAGGACTGAGGTTTTCGGATTCGGTTTTCGGGGTCGGACCCTGTAGTTCTGGCCCTAGTGGGGTCTGGAACTCTGTGTTGTTTCGCGTCGAGCCCGCTCGACGCAGTTTAAACGGCGTCCACCATGGCAGACGCGTTTCAGGTTCTGCCACGTGGGTGCCACGTGGACTGACTTTGGGCCGCGAGAGTACGGCCCTGTCAGGTCGTCTGAACGACGTCCGTATGGGTCGACGCCTTTCAGACTGCGACTCTGGGTGTGTCAGAGTACGGCCCTGACAAGTTGTCTGAATGGCGTCTGTGAAGGACGACACGTTTCAGAATCTTGTCAGAGCGGCCGTCATGTCACCTGATAGGCGTCCGTGCATGTCGACGCGTTTTAGCCAGCCTCTGGTTAACCCCGCGAGCCCTCCTTCTTTCCCTCATTTTTCTCCTTCTCCCTTTCTCTCTTTCCCTCCGGCGAACTCGGCGGCGATCCTCCTCCTCCCTCTTTTCCTCACACCATTTCGCCTCTCCCTCCACTCCATCCTCTACCTGGCTCCTACCCCTACCACCTCCACTTCCACTGCGGCGTTCTACTCTCCGGACGGCGGCCGACGTCACGGTGGGGCTAGGACGACCTCGGCAGTACCGGCGGCGGCGTGGGGCGAGACAGGCGGACGGCTTGGAGCTCGGAGGTGTTCGAGTGTCCGGTAGGGTGACGTTCCCCATAGCATCGTGATTAAAACCATGTTTTTCCTCGTTTACGCATGTGGTAGATCTTTGATTTGGGGGTTAGAATGAGCATGTTTAGGAGTTCATTTGATGATAAGGGGGATTTCCACGAATATATTGCTTATGGATAGTGTTGTTTCTCTTCTTCCCTCCGTTTTGGGTTTGTTGGGGGTTGGAAAGGGAGCCCTCGGGTTTAGGGCGATCCTGGTTCCTGGGCTTGAAAGACGTCGTGCATGGACGACGCCTTTTTGAAGGGCGTCGGGCCATCACGACGCCTTTTAGACAGGAATTGCCTGACAGACAGTCTGCCAGGTCGGGAATTCAGAACTTAAAAGACGTCTTGGGTGAACGACGCATTTTTGAATGGCGTCAGGCACCCACGACGCCTTTTAAGGCAGAAAATCCCCTGATTAAAGGTCTTGGAATTCCGGGTTTCTGTGCTGAATGGCGTCTGAGGATGTCGACGCCTTTTTAAACGGCGTCCTCTGGTGTCGACGCCTTTTAAGGCCAGATTCTGAAGACTGATTTATATGAATTTGTACATGGAGCTTGAATGGCGTCGACCTCGGTCGACGCGATTCAAGACAGAATTCCACTAATTCATGCCAGTAAAATGTGTTCATACTGTTAGATGATGGTTAGTGCATGTTTCAGTGTACCCGGTGGAGATGGATTCTTCATGACCGGATGGTGTCACATGTGTGTTATACGATCGCGGACTTTTTCACGTGACCGGATCGTACAGTGCTGAGTTTTGGTGGTTTTGTGTTACTGTGGACCTGGAGTGACATTGTAGCGATTTATCACCCTGTGCTGGTGGGGGCGTGAGCACAGCGCCGGTGGGGGCGTGGGCGGGGTGACGTCTAGTGAGAGAGGGTCACCTGGTGAACCCCGGGGTCAGCTAGTACCGGTGTCGGAGTGGTACATTCGGAGAGTCACTCATGCTGAGGAAAGGGGTAGTCACCTGAGCCAGTTGGGCCGGAGTAGCGAGCGTGCTATCCGAGGGGCTGCTCCTTGGTCTCAGCGGGTCGAGGTTTTTCTCACCGTTGTTTGTACGGTCGGCGAGTTCTATCGAGACGGCAGTTGTGGGTTTTCTAACGGTTGGTTTAAAATGTGCATCATTATTATATTTCGACTGCATGTGTTCTCACGTAGAGAATTAGATATTGTACCTGCCACACACTTGTTACTTTACCGTTAGCTGTACTTTACACTTGTGGGTGTGTGCGTGGGCAGTGGGGATCGAAGGATCCCTACTGAGTCTTGTCTTGAGACTCACCCCTGCGGTTTTCAGGTGAGGACTCCCAGCAGACTTAGATCAGCGTGTGCGGCCGGGTGGTGTGCCTTCAGCGGTTGTTCCGGGGTATGCCCCGATGTAGTTGTTATTCATCTTTGGCCTGTATGTTTAATTATTTCCTTCTGTTGGAGAATGTAATTATTTGCTGTATCGAGTCGCATTGTAATAATTTTAATTCCTGCACTTTTATTTCAAGTCAATGCGATGTGAATGTTTAGCTTAGTTAATTATTTATTTTCCAGACTTACTAGATCCTGGTTTGGTCCCAAATTAATGATTCGGTACCCATTTAGTAATCGGATCCCCGATTATAGGGTGGCGGGTCGTTACACTCTAAGTAATTATTTTGTATATAAAAGTATGTATTTTAACTGTTATATGTATGTATTAATTTGATAATTAAATTTTTAGATCTATATTCATTTTTTGTTATCATTTGATCTCTGTTAATCTGATTGTGTTATAATTATTTGACTTTTCTTAGACATTGCCATCTTAAGGAGATATTTGGCCCAATTTTATTATAAGCATCTATATTGGATAGGGTATTTTGTTTGGAACTCGAAGACAAACGGGTGGAATCCTGATTTTCGGTTAGCTAAAATCAGAGGACGACGATACGTAATGTCCTGGCGGTTTGGGGTTGGGTGAGACTTAGACTCCCCGGTTCTACATAATGACCAAAACCTTTGCATCATTTGCCCATATACTTTGGTATTTGTTTTGTTTTGCTCCTTATGTTGTGGTATGAGTGCATGTCCATTATGATATGATTTGATTTGTTTGATTGTCACATAAATATGAAATCTTTACTCCATATGTTCATTTGAATTCAGCTTAGTCATTTGAATCTTTTAATCATCTTGTTTAGCTATCCCTTTGCAATCATATGAATCTGTCTTAACTATATAATCTATGATATGAATCTGATTTGATAAGCTACTACGCCGTGATATTTGCTATTTGATATGACAAGTGCTTAGGAGACGGCGATTTGTAACGTCCTGACAATTTTATATGTTATGTGATATGTTCTGATTATGGCTAGTAGAATTTGATATGTCTGATATGAGTTCGATCATGCCATATATACTATATGTTCATTGATCTATTCATGCTATTAGAAAATACATTTGATTTGATAAGCTTATATTTGATCATATTTTGTATTATGTTCTTATTTGATATATATGTAGAATTGTGTGAGATCATGTTTATTATAATTGTATAATATGATTTGTAAAATTATTATATGTTAAGTCATGTGGATTGTTTGAAGCCTACTGAGTAATTGTACTCATAAATCCTATTAATCTTAGATTTGATGTAGTAGGAATAATGAGAGGTTGATGTATTTTATTTATTTATTGACATTGAAAATTTATGTACAAATTGATGGATATTGTAATTTGTGAATTTTGGTATTTGCTATGTTTGAATACTTTAGATTAATTGATGGTTATGCCATTTATTAAAATAGCCTTGTGGTTGTTTAGCTCTCATATATATTCGTTGTGGTGGAATTTATTCTGAGATTACGTGGTCGGATTCTGAGTAAAAATAAAAAGAAAAAGAAACTGGATCTGGGACGTAACAGGTTTGGTCAGAATTTTTATATCAGTTTCCAAAGGCACCAATATTGTCGCTTTGTATATGAAAATCTGCACTATATATATATATATATATATATTGTCGCAACTGCAAGTATTTATTATTTTCTACATCACCCTTCTTCCTTGGAATTGGACATGCTAAGTTGGTTCGGCAACTTAGGCTAAGTCCGCGTGCGTAGAGGATATTATGACTTTGTTCGAACAGGGGAGTTTAGATAAAGTATGGCACCGATCAAATTTAGTCCTGTCTGAGGATAGGGAGTGTTGGATTCGGGTCGTAACCCCAAGAAATCACAAAAGCAGAAGAACGTAAAACAAAATGATTTCCCAAACCGGTTTGGGTTTCGATTAATGCAACAAAAACGATCTTAAATAAATCACACGAGATTTATCACCTTGCACAATACACGTTGTCCTGTGAAAATCGATACCGTACTCCTCGAAGCTTTGAGCTGCACAAGTGTACGGCCTCTAGAGATGATTCACACGAAATCTCGTAGCAACGGAGTTCTCCTTCTTCAACTCATACAACCCTCCGCCTAAAGCACTCTGGCAAGAGTCCAACCCTTGTAAGAAACTTGACGGCCACCTTTTGAAAATGGTAAAAGCATCATCTATGGGTTGAAGAGAAGATGGGTTTATATAAAGGATTAAGGCGGCAGCTTGAACCGCTCATTCAACCAATTCCTTCATTTCATCACGTCAGCTAAAAGTAACTGTGGTTAAACATAAACCCGATGACATTTTATATATCAATATATTATTATTAGTTCATTTATCAAATAAGCCTAATAATACATATATTATATATATGTCTTTTACATTATTGTATATATATACTTTCAAGCCATTTATAAATTCTTTTACCAAAAGAACTTAATGCTTTAGTATATTTTTCCATACAATAATATTCTATTATGTAAGAGTTATTTGTGTGTGATCTTCTAGGCCCATTATCTCTCTAGTTTAAAGATCCATTAACTTCTAATCTAATTAGAAGTAAATTAAACCGGTTATTCCCAATAACCGTTTAATTAGTTCGAGACCTTTTTGATCACGTTGGGTCAAGCAAATCCGCGTGATCCCAGAAGATGCCGGGTTCATCTTCACCCTGTCTGGCACCTGTAAATCATCAGTTACCGTATCGCTATAATCTCTCGCTCATTCTATGAGTCCAATCCGATCGTATGGTATGGTTTCGTCAAACCACTAGTAATCATGTCGTCTGACCATGATCTCCGTATGATTTCATGTTCGCTCCAAACGAACCGATACCACCCTGGCCAGGGATTTAGTGGAGCGTCCATGTCATGACTAATTAATTGTCCGTGATATACCTGACAGTGAGCTATCCCCTCTTGACCATTAACAGTCTTCGCATGTATTCCGATGTGGCTAATAATTCGGTGTTTCATGGCTTATGGTTAAAGTCACTTAACCAAACATTAAACTACATCAGTCCTCACGCAAGACCTCATTAATGTCTCAGGTCAAGGGATCAACAATACTACTGAGACAGATGGATCTTTAGTTGACATTAGGTATAATTAACCATCTGAAGATCCATCAGAGGGTCAGTTCAATGAACATCCTCCCAAGATGAACACCCAGACATATGTGCCGGTGCCCCATACCTATGACCGTGAGATTGGTCATCTACACATCATGCGCACTGATTTACAAGTAATTAATGTCCCAGAGTAATTACTCTCTAATCAGGAACAGTTTAAGGTATGCGTCCATGTATAGTCAAACTCACATTCGAGATCCTATCTCGAAATTGACTTTACAACTACATATCCTAGGGACATATTACAAGTTTACGCTCTAAATATCACTTAAATATATTGAACAAGATTGTAGAACACATTGGGCCTACACGGCCCATAATTGGTCTGTAGGACACCAAAAAACTAACAATCCCCCACTTGTACTACAGCCAATTGCCCACAGTCTTGAGGCCCATCTTTTCCCGATGACACTCAAACATAATCTGTGACAAAGGTTTAGTCAGTGGATCTACAATATTGTCTTCTAATGGTACACGCTCAACCATCACATCTCCCCTTGCAGCAATCTCCCGAATTAGGTCGAAACACCTTAGAATATACTTCGACCTTTGGTGAGACCGAGGTTCCTTTGCCTGTGCGATGGCCCCATTATTATCACATAATAATGGGAAGGGAGCTAATATGCTGGGAACTATGTCAAGTTCCGAGATGAATTTCTTCATCCAGATCGCTTCCTTGGCAGCTATATACTCTGCCTCTGTCGTTGAATCCGCAATCGTTTCTTACTTAGAACTCTTCCAACTAACTACCCCTCCATTTAACATGAATACAAATCCAGACATGGATTTGTTATCATCTGAATATGGCTGGAAACTAGAGTCGGTCTATGCTCTCAATTGCAAGTCTTCTTCTCCTCCATATAACAAGAAAAGATCCTTAGTTCCTCTTAAGTACTTAAGGATGCATTTCACTGCTTTCCAGTGCTCTTCGCCTGGATCACTTTGATATCTGCTGGTAATGCTCAAAGCATTGGCCACATCAGGGCGAGTACATAACATGGCATACATGATCGACCTTATTGCCGAGGTATAGGGTACCTGACTCATGTGCTCTACTTCCTCAGGTGTTCTAGGGGTCATGCCCTTAGATAAATAAATTCTATGTCTCATATGAATGAGACCTCTTTTGGAATTTTCCAACTGGAATCTCTTGAGTATAGTATCTATGTATATAGATTGGGACATTCCCAGCATCCTTTTTGATCTATCACGATAGGTCCTTATGTCCAGCACATAGGATGCTTTTCCCAAATCCTTCATAGAGAATGTCTAGGACAAACAAGACTTCGTTGATGTCAGCATCCTTACATCATTCCCAATGAGTAAGATGTCATCAACATAGAGGACTAAGAAGGTCACTGAGCTCCCACTGACTTTCTTGTAAACACAGGGTTCGTCTTCATTTCGAATGAAGTCAAAAGATTTGATAACCTCATCAAATCTCAAATTCCAAGTTCAAGACGCCTGCTTCAATCCATAAATAGATTTCTGAAGCTTGCATACCTTATTGAGATTCTGCTTAGATGTGAATCCATCAGGCTGTACCATGTACACCTCTTCTAACAGGTTTCCATTAAGGAAAGTTGTCTTCACATCTATCTGCCAGTTCTCATAATCTAAGTATGCTGCAATGGCAAGGAGGATTCTAATTGACTTTATCATTGCTACTGGTGAAAAAGTTTCGTCATAGTCAATTCCTTGTCTTTGACGATATCCCTTTGCCACTAGTCGAGCTTTATAAGTGTCAATTTGTCCATCTGCTCCGATCTTCCTTTTGAAGATCCATTTGCAGCCGATAGGGACCTTCCCTTCAGGTATGTCAACCAAGTTCCAAACTTGATTGGTATACATGGATTGGATTTATGAATCCATAGCTTCCTTCCATTTCTCGGAGTCAGAATTACGAATTGCCTCCTGATAGGATTGAGGATCATCATCCTCATTTATCCTTTCTTTAGACGAACTGTCAGAGATATGCCCAACATATCTCTCAGGTTCTCTAGGTATCCTACCAAATCTTCGCAATATTTGTATTTCATTTTGAGCATTTTTCGTAGGTGGTGTCTCATCTAATGAAATTGTGTCCCCAGTTTGTAGTTGATGGACCTTGTCCAGTTCTATCTGGCTCCCACTGTTTTTCTGGAGGAGATATTCCTTTTTCAGGAATATAGCTCTCTTGGCCACTAAGACCCTTTGCTCAGAAGGGTAATAGAAATAATATTTAAATGTCTCTTTTGGATATCCCACAAACCTACACTTGTCTGTTCTTGACTCTAGCTTATCTGCGTCATTCCTCTTCACATGGGCAGGACATCCCCAAACTTTAATATAATTAAAGTTCGATTTCCTTCCCTTCCATATCTTATATGGTATGGTAGGAACTGACTTACTCGAAACCCTGTTTGACAAGTAGGCTGCAGTCTCTAAAGCGTACCTCCAAAGAGATAATGGTACTTCTGCCAAGGACATCATGGAACGGACCATGTCTAACAAAGTCCTATTTCTCCTTTCAGATACACCATTATGCTGTGGCGTATATGGTGGAATCCACTGAGAAATTATTCCATTGTCCTTCAAGTAAGAAGTGAATTCGTAACTTAAGTATTCACCTCCTCGATCCGATCGAAGAGTTTTAATACTTTTACCAGTCTGCTTCTCTACTTCATTCTTATATTCCTTAAACTTCTCAAAAGCTTGTGCTTTATATCTCATTAAATACACACAGCCATATCTAAAAAGAAATGAAATAGAGATATCCTCCTTTAGCTTCTATTAACATGGGTCTACATACATCTATGTGTATGAGTTCCAGAAACTCAACACCCTTTTCACCATGTCCACTAAAAGGAGCTTTGGTCATCTTCCCTATGAGACACGACTCACATGTATCAAATGATTTGAATTCAAATGAATTCAAGTATCCATTTGAACATAAGTGAGAAATCATTTTCTCTCCTATATGACCAAGTCTGTAATGCCAAAGATATGTAAGATTCACTTCTTTTGTCTTATCACTGGAAATCTGCATTATATCATTATATGTATCCAATACATATAACCCATTGAACAAATGACCATTAGCTATAATGAAATCATTATTGATAATAGAGCACTCAATACTAGTTATCGTCAAAGAGTAATCAACATTGTTTAAACAGAAAATAGATACAATGTTTCTGATAATTTGTAGAACAAAATAACACTCTGTTAACTCCAGAATTATCCCATAAGGTAAACTAAGATGAGCAGTCCCCACAACTTTAGCAGCAACTATAGTTCCATTGCCCATCCTTAGTTGGAACTCTCTTTTATCAAGTCTTCTTTTATTTGTCAGTACCTGCAAAGAATTGCAAATATGAGATGCGCATCCAATATCCAGTACCCATGATGTGGATCTTATAAGAGACAAATTTAAGTCAATGACAAAAATACCTTAATTTAGAATGGCCTTGCAATTCTTTTTCCAGTGACCTGTCTGTTCACACTGAAAGCATTTACTGTCTTTTTCATCGTTCTTGCCCTTGCCCTTACCTGCCTTGGTGATCTGATTACCTTTAGTCAATTTCTTTCCCTTCTTGTTATTCGGGGTTTGG
This sequence comes from Zantedeschia hybrid cultivar, assembly GCA_030544215.1. Lineage (NCBI taxonomy): Eukaryota > Viridiplantae > Streptophyta > Magnoliopsida > Alismatales > Araceae > Zantedeschia > Zantedeschia hybrid cultivar. Next base: position 54,599,871 of record JARZZO010000009.1, read on the forward strand.
GTGGCCTTCCTTTTCTTGTTGGTCCGACCAACAATCATTACAGATGATGGTTTCTCCTTCTTCATGGTCCCTTTAGGACTCTTTAACATGTTTAGGAGTTCTGGTAGAGAAACCTCAATCCTATTCATGTTAAAGTTCATGATGAAAGGAGAAAAGGATTTAGGCAATGACTAAAGAATGAGATCAATGCTAAGTTCAAGATCTAACTTGAATCCTAGCCCATTGAGTCTCTCTATCCACTCCATCATTTTCAGTACATGAGCCTGTACTGAAGCACCCTCAGACATCCTAGTCCTCAAAGGTTTCTTGGAGAGCTCATACCTCTCTATCCTACCCTGCTCACCAAAGAGCTGGCATAGTTGGAGAAGTATAGCTCTACAATCTATCTTTTCAAATTGCCTCTGTAACTTGGGAGTCATAGAGGCCAGTATATAACACTGCGCAAGGGAAGAATCTTCCGACCATTTTGCATAATTTAATTGATCTCTCTCCTCGGCATCAGCGGGAGGCTCAGGTTGAATCGTGTCTAACACATACACAATATTTTCGGCTGTTAAGACTATTCGCTGATTACGTAGCCAGTCTTGAAAATTAGGTCTAGTCAATTTATTCGCATCCAAGATGCTACAGAGGGGATTCGACAACGACATGATGATCTGAATGAAAAATTAAAAACAATATTTTAGCATGCATTCAAAGTTCTAACTTTAGATATGGTTTTCCATCTTAGTTAACTCCACTATTTTGCGTCAAACTATATCAACCTCAATCATATAGAACGGGAGATCACGGCGATCATCCTAGTGGGTCAGAATCCCAACAAAACTGAAATGCAACCTTGTGGAAAGCACAACAAATCACATCCCATTCCTTGGGCAGTCACCAGTACTTGCATCCAATGCAATATCCGACTTTCGGCCCCTGAGCAGTCATCTCCTTGTGGAAAGCACAACAAAGGATACTCCCAGTTAGATCGCACCACCATTACTACACAGCAATGAGTTCGTGACCCAACCCTTGTGGAAAGCACAACAAGGCCAAGTTCAGTCTCTCATCCCATTAAAGCAAAGCTTTAGAGCTGAGATCCTGCCATCAAATCATGAACCTTGTGGAAAGCACAACAAATCCATGAGATAATGGCATTCAGTCATCCGATAATGGTGGAGGGCCACGACAGTTTCTCAAGCCACGTTTACAGATCTAATATTTAATAAAGAGGGAATTTTACTTCTATCTTGGTCTCACCTTAAGTGGTAGAATAAATATATTCATGCTATATATTTACTGTACCTAGTAATTGCTTAAAATAAATGCATCCCATGTAAATAAATAAGCCTGGATGATCATGGACTCTAACTAAAACTACGCTGATATCCAGCCTACTTCCCAAGCAGCAGGATCATCCTCGCAATTCGTCCTCCGTGCCTTCAAGCTCCATTCGTACCATTAATTACAATAATTACACGGCTCGCAGGCCGGAAAAAGAATTACATACTAAATAATTTCCAGTAACCTTTAAGGCAAGTACATTCATCGGAGGAAGATAGAATTACATTGGAAATTAAATAGAGAAAGAATGGAGGCTCACAAGCCTAAAATGAATTGAGCTAAGTCCATGATCACCCACCATTCCAAACACAATCATATTAATCACAGAAAGATTATTTTGAAAATAATCCTTATATTTGGATTGAAATCATGGGTTGTGTATACGAGAAATTTTGGTCATGTTTAATTTTGAAAAACTCATCGTTACATTCAAAATTAATTTAACAGATACCAAAATAATTAAGGCATCACAGTAACATTCATGCTTAGAATCATTCAATACGTATAATAGGATACACGCATGAATTTAAAAAAAATAAATTCAATCAATCAAGATAATTAAGACAATCATAAAATTTAAATTCAAGTTAATCATCCAATGATTAAATACTATTTAATTAAATGATCGACTTCAATTATCTTTCATTAAAATTCACAATTTATTTCTTTGAAAATTATCCAATAATTTTACAAACTAAAAATTTGAATTTTAACGATAATTCTCTCAAAATTCGTATTTAACAATTATCTAATAATTAAAAATTCGAAAGTTTGAATTTATACGTAAACTTCAATTAAACTCAAAATTTACAAGATAATTATCAAATTAATCAACAATAAATTTAATTAATCATATCTGATAATTATCTTAATTTTTTATATAAAATTTTAATTTTCTGGGCCAGTCAGTGCGCAGTGCGGGTGGGAGCACTGTGCCTATTGGGCAACAAATTAATTTTTAAATAATTTTAAAATTAATTCGACGGCAAGGCCAAGTGCCTTCCACCAAGTGGAAGGCCACATGGCTGGCCGTCCACCCCTTGTGGCGGACGGCCACATGCGTGGCTGTCCAATCCAAGTGGACGGCCATGCATGGCCATTTATTTTTATTTTTTTTCAAAAAGTTTTTAGAAAAAATTCCACAAAACTTGACGGCCACTCCAAATGCCGTTTACGTTCCGGACAGCCACTCCAAGTGCCGTTTATAATCTGATTTTTTTTTTTCAAAATACTCAGACGGCCTGGCCTTTTACCGTCTAGTTTCCCTCTGTTCCGAAAAATAAATTTTTATGACCCAAAAAAATTAAAATAAAATTGAAGAACTCGAACATGATGTTACAACATAGATCGTTCTTCCCAGTTACATCAATAGGAGCCTAAACCTGACTCTGATACCACTATTAGATTCGGGTCGTAACCCCGAGAAATCACAGAAGCGAGAAAACGTAAAACAAAATGATTTCCCAAACCGGTTCGGGTTTCGGTTGATGCAACAAAAACGATCTTAAATAAATCATACGAGATTTATCACCTTGCACAGTACATGTTATCTTGTGAAAATCGATGCCATATTCCTCGAAGCTTTGAGCCGCACGAGCATACGGCCTATAGAGATGATCCACACGAACTCTTGCAGCAACGGAGTTCTCCTTCTTCAACCCACACAACTCTCTGCCTAAAGCACTCTGGCAAGAGTCCAACCCTCGTAAGAAACTTGACGGCCACCTTTTGAAAATGGTAAAAGCATCATTTGTGGGTTGAAGAGAAGATGAGTTTATATAAAGGATTAAGGCGGCAGCTTGAACTGCTCATTCAACCAAGCCCTTCATTTCACCGCCTCAGTTAAAAGTAACTGCAGTTAAACATAAACCCGATGACATTTTATATATCAATATATTATTATTAGCTCATTTATCAAATAAGCCTAATAATATATATATTATATATATATCTTTTATATTATTATATATATATATACTTTTAAGTCATTTATAAATTTATTTCCATAAGAATTTAATACTTTAGTATATTTTTTCATGCAATAATATTCTATTTTGCAAAAGTTATTTGTATGTGATCCTCTGGGCCAATTATCTCTCTAGTTTAAAACTCCATTAACTTCTAATCTAATTAGAAGTAAATTATACCGATTATTTCCAATAATCGTTTAATTAGTTCCGGACCTTTTTGATCACGTTGGGTCAAACAAATCCGCGTGATCCCAGAGGATGCCGGGTTCATCTTCACCCTGTCTGGCACCTGTAAGTCATCAGTTACCGTATCGCTATAATCTTTCGCTCATTCTATGAGTCCGATCCGATCGTGTATATGGTTTCGTCGAACCACTAGTGATTGTGTCGTCTGACCATGACCTCCATATGATTTCATGTTCGCTCTAAACGAACCGATACCACTCTGACCAGGGATTTAGTGGAGTGTCCATGTCATGACTCATTAACTATCTGTGATATACCTGACAGTGAGCGATCCCCTCTTGACTATTAACGGTCTTCGCATGTATTCCGATGTGGCTAATAATTCTGTGTTGCTTGACTTATGGTTAAAGTCACTTAACTAAACATTAAACTACATCAATCCTCACGCAAGACCTCATTAATGTCTTAAGTCAAAGGATCAACGATACTACTGAGACAGATGGATCTTCAATTGATATTAGGTATAATTAACTATCTAAAGATCCATCAGTGAATCAGTTCAGTGAACATCCTCCCAGGATGAACACCTACACATATGTGCTGGTGCCTCGCACCTGTGACCGTGAGATTGATCATCTACACATCATGCGCGCCGATTTACAAGTAATCAATGTCCCAGAGTGATTACTCTCCAATCAGGAATAATTTAAGGTATGCATCCATATATAGTCAAACTCACATTCGAGATCCCATCTCAAAATTGACTTTACAACTACATATCCTAGGGACATCGCAAAGCAATCCACATATTACAAGTTTATGTTCTAAATACCACTTAAATATATTGAACAAGATTGTACAACACATTAGGCCTACGCAGCTCATAATTGGTCTGTATGGCACCCAAAAACTAATAGGGAGCCCCTTCTTATGAGGCGAGGCTCGAAAGGGTATCGCCTATTAAGCTTAATCCCGTCTGAGGGTGGAGAGCCCCTTCTCTGTGAGGGAGGGTTTGGTAAGGGTATCGCCGATCGAGTTTAGTTCTATCTAAGGGTTGAGAACTCCTTTCCAACAAGACGAGGCTCGACATGGGTATTATTGATCGAGTTTAATCCCATCTGAGGGTAGAAAATCCCTTCCCTGTGAGGCGAGACTCAGCAGGGATATTATCGATTGAATTTAGTCTCATTTCATGGTGGAGACCCCCTTCCCTAGGAGGCGAGGCGAAGCAGAGATATTGTCAATCGAGTTTAGTCCCATGTGAGGCAGGGAGTCCCTTCCCTACGAGGCAAGGCTTAGTAGGAGTATCGTCGATCGAGTTTAGTCCCATCTGAAAAAGATGATAGGTCAAAATCTCGTCTGCCTTGATCAGGCCCTTTGTCTCCAATCAAGAGCTGTCACTCTGTGGTCCTTACAAAACAGAACACCGTTAGAGGGCCCCCAACAACAGTCCGGGAGATCTCCCTCCGATGCCTAAGTTAAAAGGCTAGGGAAGAATATGGAGAAAGCCAAGGGAGCTTGAGCTCTTGAAAGCGTACTTATACTGGTTGGACTAGGGGTCCTCATATAGTAGCTAAATCCATAGGGGGGATCGATTCTGTTTAGGAAAGCCGTGCCCAAGGTAGACTTCCGATCTTGATTCCATTTCGGGGTCTACACGTCTTTGGGGACACCGGGCCCGTGGTCCCGATCGGAGTCGGGAGTCTCGGTTCCTGTACAAAAGGGGGTGGAGGTTAGATTGGAATCTGAACCTGACCTGGGTTGCATCCTCAGTCTCTTGTCTTGGGCTGGGCTTGCGTGGCCTCTAACATTCAGAAAACTAGTGTATTGAGCTTGCGGGCCTGGGGTGAAAAGAATTAGTGGGCTGGTCCATCAATACTTTTGGACCTCCTTCAGGTATGCTTATTTGTGTATATGAGTAGAGCTCCATTGCCGTGAGCAGCGCCAAAACAAACACTCCCATGCCCATTCCTAAATCATATGAACATATCACAATTTTCATATCCACATCATCAAATATTTTCTACTATCAATGTTTAACTTACATATTTAAAGTTAAATGATTATGACACTAGATCCACAGACATCTAATAGACAAAAGATAAAAGATAAATGGTCCAAATAGTGCTGCGCGAGAGGAGGGTACTAATTGAAATGCAATCTGCCTAGATTGTAACATCCTTGGCTGTAGTTTGATCTGGTTGATCGGATGGCAGTTAGGTGTGCACCTTCACCCATCTGGCGTGTGCCATGTACTTGCAGGCATGCACTTCGAGATTGCACTGCATGGAATCCGGGAGCCTTCATGTTAGGAAAAGCACAATTTCAATTTTCTTGTTTTGACTTTTTTTATGGGACAATATAAACACTGAATTAAGATGGGTCCCAAACTTTAAAAAAAATATTTTGCACACATCTTTTATTGTCGTATGACTAAACCAGATCGGACAACAGCTAAGAAGTCATGTGGAATGTCTTTGCACTCCTCTCCCCTCTTTAGCATAGAAAGTATTTCTTATTGTGCTTTATAATTGTTGAATTTTTTACATTTTTTGGTATGTGACATTAAATTATCCCCCCTCTCCTAGTGTTGCAATGAAATGTAACGTGGTATGTAATGCCCCGCTGGTGATCTGATGCCAGCTGAGTGTGTACGTACCTACATGTATCTGGTGCGTGCCCTACACGTGTAGGTGCGCAGCTCGAGATTACACTGTCTGATCTGAGCTGTCAAATTGTGAAAAGTGCAATTTCATTTTTTTGTTTTGATTTTTTTATCAAAATTCCAAGTAAAAATGGACCCCGGCTGCATGCTATGCTGGTTCCTCCAGCTGCATGCGATGAAACCCACAGAGGATTCTATTTCAAGGTAGTGTTTTTTAATTTTCTTTTGAGCTATCTGGTCCATTTTATGAGTACAATAGGGAAACACCAACTGCCATCGACACCTTATCTTAACATTTCTCTCTGTATCCATGTACATATAAAGTAGAAGAATCGCAACACTGGTCAACTCTCAACTCCTTTTCCCAAAGACCCGCCCAAACTAAATCGACCTGTCTAATGCAACGTATGTTACCTTTTCAACACACTGCTATCCGACAGCACCTGGCCTTCAGGTCAGAAGGACTCTTTTTTTTTTAATATTTTTTTAAATTGAGAGAATATTAAATTCTACATTATATTAAACTATAATATCTTAAGTTTTAAAGATATAAATATAAGTAATTCCAAAGGAAGAATAACTTACTACACGTTAGGAGATATTACACCAACTGATGGATCAGTTAAACTAAAAAAAAAACTTTCTTAAGATTTTTTTGAACCCCTCAATATGTCTTACATGTCTACATAATTAGATTTTTGATCGGACATCCTAAAAAATAATAAAAATTCAAAAACTAAGGCTCGATGAACAGTAATATACTATTCATTGGAGATCGATTTTTTTATTTTCACAATTTTTTTTTGAAGACTTCTAAGATGACCTACATGCTCATATAATTCGATTTTCGATTAGACATCTCAAAAAAATATGAAAATTCAAAAATCAAGTCCCAATGAACAGTGATGTACTATACATTGGAGCTAGATTTTTTATTTTTTATATTTTTTGATTTTTTTTGTGAAAGTCTCTCACATGTCCTACATGCCTATCTAATTCGATTTAGATCAAACATCCCAGAAAAAGATGAAAATTTAAACCTAGCCCCAGTGAGCAGTTGTGTACTATTCATGGAGTTAAGGTTTTTAAATTTTCATATTTTTTTGAGTTATCTTATGAAAAATCTAATTATTTGAGGATGAAGGCGATGTTGGAGGCCTTTAAAAAAAATTAATTTTTTTCCTATGGTGATACAGCAAGTTATTCTCTTCTATTGGTTGGACTAACGTAGGATATGAATTTAAAATTATAACAAGTTAAATTTTAGGAGTGTAAGTGTAGATAAATTAGTTAATGCATGCACTTTTGGTTAACCTTGTATTCCTTAATTGATTATCTGTTTGTTTATCTCGCTACTCGTTTTATTCAGTTTCCTACTTCAATTAGCCAATCACCCATGCTCTTCTCAGAAATGGCATAGGGCACCCGGCTCGCTGCCACTGATACCAAAATCCCGATTTCACTTTTGGTTGACCTGCCCATTTACGTGTTACCAAATAGGATGTCCGGTTGGGGTTTTCGGGAAAACTAGTAAGTGCGTCTACTTTTGCAAATGGACCCTTAGTGTTGAGTAATTTATTTATTTATTTAATCTACATATTTTTGTGATATCATATAATGAAAATTTTAGAAATTAGTATTATATTGACTTATGTTGTTAGAATGATTTAAGCAATTAGTTACTGATAGAATAACTGTTTGACCCTCTTAAGTTAGGGGACTTAGTTGATTCGGTAGTTCTTTGATCCAATTAAAGATTAATTGAAATTTCTATTAATTATTTATTGCTAATCGATTAACAATGAGTATGCCCAGTTGAATGTCATTAATAAATTTGTTTCTGAATCGATTATAGAATATTTCTTTTTTTTTATAATCATCACCGCTTATCTAATCGATTCAGTCCCTATCGATTATTGTTGAAAGCGATTTAAACTGACCGAACCGAATGGATTACTACCACGCTTATGCTATCGATTAACGTTACGATTCTAGTCTTCGATTACTTATATTGTTTCAAGCGATTACAGTGTGGCCTTGAATCGATTTACAACTTGCGCTTAACTTCAATTTTTGTTGGTTGTTCAATCGATTAACTTTTAATTCTCTAATTGATTATCTGTTTATCTCGCCACTTGTTTTATTAAGTTTTCGACTTCAATTAGCCAATCACCCCTGCTCTTCTCGGAAAACGGCACACGGCACAGGGCACCCGGCTCGCTGCCGCTGATGCCAAAATCCCTATTTTGACATAGTCAATGCATGCACTATTGGTTGACCCGCCCATTTACGTGTTATCAAATAAGATGTCCGGTTGAGGTTTTCGGGAAAACTGGTGCATGCATCTACTTTTGCATGGTACCAAATGGACCTTTAGTGTTGAGTAATTTATTTATTTATTTAATCTACATATTTTGATGATAACGTACAATCAAAATTTTAAAAATTACTATTATATTAACTTATATTGTTAGAATGATTTAAGCAATTATTTTCTGGTAGAATGACTGTTTGAACCTCTTAAGTTATGGGACTTAGTTGATTTCAGTAGTTCTTTGATCCTTTCAATTAAAGACTAATTGAAATTTTGATTAATTGTTTATTACTAATCAATTAACAATCAGTATGTCAAGTTGAATGCCATTAATAGATTTTTTTTTGAATCGATTACAAAACATTTCTTTTTTTCTGTAATCAATATCGCTTATCTAATTGATTCAGTCCTTCAACATAACTCAAGTTTCACTTCGATTATTGTTGAACGCAATTTAAACTGACTGAACCGAATGGATTACTAACATACCTATGCTATCGATTAACGTTACGATTTTAGTGTTTGATTACTTATATTGTTTCAATCGATTATAGTGTGGCCTTGAATCAATTTACAACTTGCGCTTAACTTTAATTTATGTTGATTGTTCATTAGATTAACCTTATATTCTCTAATCGATTATCTGTTTGTCTCGCTACTTGTTTTATTAAGTTTTTGACGTCAATTAGCCTTATCCTTAAATCCATTAACTCGTTACTTTTTTAATCGTGTCAACTCAGTGTAACTTTGATTATTATTATATGATTAATTGATGACCTACTTATCCTTAATCGATTTTAAGTCTCTTTCATGATTTTGATTATTCATACTTGTCAAATCAATTATTGTATCTATTCTCCAGTGATTAATGGCGTAAGTTTGAACTGATTAAACGAATTCAATTACTTGTTCATTTAATCGATTCTCTCTTCTTTATATTAGTGATTTCTCTTTTGACATTTGTGACTTGATTATCTAAGTGATTTTATATTATTTCTGCCAAAGAAATTATTGATCTCTGTCTAATTAATTTATTTAGAGATCTCATATGCCATTTCTCTCATCCATTATCTGATAGCCTTTTTACTTTTCATAGTATTTTTTTATGAGTTCTCATTCTTCTATTTCATGTACCATCATAGGCTTATGCTATGCTGACGTTAAGGATAGAAAGGGCAGTTGTCCTTTTTGTATTCTCATTGGCACAGGTTCCTATCAGAAGATCTCTGCTGCCAATTCGAGACTGCACTTGATCACTATTTGGCATGTTGTACCTATAGCCTTGCTAAGCTTTTATGGGATAAATAAGGAATAAGATCTTTATCTAGTCATGACAAGAAGACTCTCTTTTCTCCCTCTCTCTAGAACTTTCAAACGTTAGACACAAATGGAGGCTACCTCTCTAACGTTTCCCTCCACTAGTCTAATGGACAGATTTTTGAAGATCTCCTATATATGAAGACATTGATCAAGCGAGAGAAAAAGGATTAAACATCAAGAAAATCAAGCCAAGACTTTGCTTCTCTGTGCCTAAAAAGAAATTATGTGCTCTTTTGCTTAGAAAGAGAGATAAATAGAAGAATCCGAGAGATTGAGCTTCCATTTGATCTGCGCACCCAGAGGGTCTTGGGATTCTTTAGACTAATAGAGACTAGTGTTCCATTGTTCTAACTTTATATTACGTCTTGATCTTATTATATGTTCATCTGTGAAGACCTGCCTCATTGAAGGTGTTGGGATCCGGGCGGGACACGAAGAACGCAGCGGAAACGAAAAACAAAATTAATCCCACCCAATGCTCGCTGATACGATTCAGAACGAAAAACTAAAACCGAAAATTACGAGAAGTAATCCGATTACCGTGCGCGGATTCGAATCCGCTTCTGTCTCGGTTCCATCGAGGCGATGCCGCGAGCCGCACAAGCGTCCGGCCTCCAGCGGTATCCACGCGATCCTCCGCGGTGGTTCGTCCTCGATCCCTCGTCCGTTTCAGCTCGCTCGCTGAAGATCCGTCGCCGCAACGATTGCTGAAATCCCGCCGACGGGAATTCTCGACTTTCGGGAATCACACACGGCGTATGGTTTGGCGCTTCGAACGGGGCGCCCAGAGGAGGAGAGACAAAGGAGGGATGACGGCCAGCAAGGAGAAATCCTGGAGCTTGGCCCAGGGTTTCTCAACAACGCGTATATATATTAAGTCGGTGTAACTTTTCACAAAAGTCCCCGAGTTAATATAAATCCCACTTATGTACCACCGACTGAGAATCTTTTTGCGTGTGACCCTTTAGGCCCATTTACCAGTCCGATTTTCAGCCCGTTAAGTCCAATAACTAGTTATTGACTTATTGTAATTAATTAATATCTAGATACTAACTAATTACTCAACCGAATTATCATCGCATGTAAATTCGGTCGGACTTCTGATCAAGTTGGGTGCCAAGCAACACCGCATGTTCCCGGAAGGTAATGGGATTCAGCAACCCACTCATGGAACCTGTCCGTCCATAGTTACCGCGTGGCTATAATCCTTCGTTCGCACAATGTTCTCGAGTTAACCTAAGGTATGGTCAACTGTCAAACCTTAGATGGTCAACTCGCTTGAATCAGACTCCGCTGTATAATATCCGAAAACTACTTTTTCTGATATTGTTTCTGCTCTGGCCAGAGACTCCTGCGGATCTATTCTAGAGCATTCTCTCTCCAGCTACCTGAGAGCGAACGATCCTTTATTGAACACACAATCACCTTCGAAGGTCTTCCGCTTGACCCAATCTTTGACTATTTGAGATCCCGTGGATAGGGATTCGTAGGTCAAGGTCAAAGTCCAGAAGTCCACCGACAAGGTGTCTTTGGTGTCTCAAGTCCAAGAATCAACCATGCCACTGTGACGATGAATCAAGCCGATTGACAGTTAGGTAAATTACCATTCGGCGATTCATGTCGGATCAGTTTAGTGAACTCATTCTCCAATGAGCACCTACAGGTTTACCATTGTGTCTCCACACTAGTAACTAACGAGATCAGTCACCCTCATCATATGAGCTGGAATAACCTGTACTGGTCTAACCGGATGTTTGATATCCTTCTCAAACATCCTACGACTAGGAACAATTAAGAATATGTGTTTATAAGTCATCAGTCTCATTATTATGATCTCATCATAATCTGATGACTATTGCACATATTCATAGACTTCATTATGTGCAAATATAAATATGCCAATCTACATAATAAATTTAATGCCATTTATTAGTGAACCAGATTGAAATAGGTGCCTTATGATTGGCTTAGAGGACACCTATATCCATCAGAAGGCACTCTCATTTCCTCTTCTTCGTTGTTGGAAGAGAGGGCATGCAATTGTGCAGTAGGTTGTTATCCTTTTCACTATATTGAGGAGAGGACCAGCTAAGGTTGGGGGCTATGTTTGTGTTGGTTAACCTACAAGGGGTTTATATGTGTAGTAGTGGAATTCCCAATGTGTTGATTTGGAGACTAGACATAGGTCTAGATAAACCGAATCGATATAAATCTTTGTACATCTTATGTGTTTATTCCTTATTTCCTCTCCTTATTGTGTGATTGTGATTATCTTTCATTAAACTTCAGTGTTTAAATTTTTAATAACCCATTCACGCCCCTCTGATTTCTCCATAGTCTAGGCAACAAGTGATATCAGAGTCCGGTGTCTCGTTGCAAAGATTTGAAAATGATCTAAGAGTAATGGATATGGCAAACAGCTATAGTGAAAACCAATCCATTAATTGCTCTTCGTTGTTTGATGGTGAAGATAACTCTTATTGGAAGTGTCAAATGGAATACTTCCTCAAGGGTCTTGATCTTGAAATATAGAGTGTGATTGAGGATGGCGACTATATCATCGCCATAGCCAGAGAAAGATGGATTGATAAAGACAAACGTTTGATCTCTTTGAATAATAGGGAAAAGAGTGTTTTGTGTTGCGCACTTGGGAAGAAAGAATTCAATAGGATCTCAGCATGCAAGATAGCACAAGAATTGTGGAAGAACCTAGAGCTAATATACGAAGGGACAAACAAAGTAAAGGAAACCAGGATTGATATCTTAGTCACTTAATATGAAAAGTTTAAATTGGAATCCTTAGAAATCATCACCCTAATGTATAGCAGATTTACTGATATCACCAATGGACTAATGACTCTTGTCAAGGAATATAGTAATAGGATTTTCGTGGAAGGCCAGCTAGTCCGCCTTCCACCACCCTTCGAAGGCCACCCCTTGCCTTCTACCCCCTTCGAAGGCCACCCCTTGCCTTCCACCTTTTGGCCACCTTTTTCACTTTTTACCACCTTTTCGTGGAAGGCCACCCCTTGCCTTCCACCTCCTTCGAAGGCCATCCCCCTTGCCTTCTACCTCTTTCGAAGGCCACCCCTTGCCTTCCACCTTTTGGCCACCTTTTTTACTTTTTACCACATTTTCGTGGAAGGCCACCCCTTGCCTTCCACCTCCTTCAAAGGCCAGCCCCCTTGCCTTCTACCTCTTTCGAAGGCCACCCCTTACCTTCCACCTCCTTCGAAGGCCACCCCTTGCCTTCCACCCCCTTCGAAGGCCAACCGGGCCGTCTTCCACCACTTCGTGGAAGGCCAGCTACCTAGCCTTCCACGGGAGTGGAAGGCATGTTGCCTGGCCGTCCACTCCCTAACCACCCCCTTGACCGCGTCTTCCCCACGATCTCCTCTACTCGCCGCCCTCGTCCTCCACTACTCCGACCACTCCCTACTCCGACGACTGCCACGCGCACCACCTCCAACCCTTGACCACTTCCTATTGGCTGAAGGCTGATTTACGGGGGTCCTGTTTTCCCCTATTTTCCCTTCACCTATTTAAAACCCCCCACATCCTCTCGAGTAGGGGGTTAAGAAGGTTAAGAAGGAGGAGGGGTTAAGGATTTTTTGGTGAGAGGTTCGAAGAGGTTAACGAGAAGTTTTCTAGAAGGAAGGCTCAGACAAGGCTAGCACCTTGAGGAGGCGAGCAGACAAGGAGTTAGCTTCAAGGGAAACCCTCCGCACTCTGCAATGGGCTTGTCTTCTTAACCTCCTTTCACTTTTCTCGTTCATTTCATTGCATCCTCATTTCCATCCATGCCGTAGCATTCTCTCTCCCTCTCACTTTTCTTTCTCACTTTTGACATACTACTTCACTTTCCACACACACGAACACTCTCATTTGCATGCATGCATGATTAAGATAACCTAACAATCCCTAACCACCAGAGGTTTCTAACAAGAAAAAACGGGAGGTGGGTGGCCATAACATATGGTCACCTTCCCTCCTCACCACCCATCCGGTGCGTTTCTCTCCGATTTTAGCTAGTTTTTTACATCTTCATGGATAGATTCTGCATACTATAGTTCTAATCGGGTTGTTTTCTGTCTTGTCCTTTCTTTCCAGAGATCCTTACCACATTTCCGCGTGCAGAGTGCCGGGCTCTCCTCCTCTGGCCGGCCGGAGGAACAGAAGGAGGAACCAGCATTTCCCGCTCCCACAGAACGCGCGATCACCTCCTACACTCCTGCGGAGCACAGGGATCGAAAGATAATGCTCCTGGCGATCACACCTCAATCTCTAACCCCCCTTTGAATCGCCACAGTGCTAAGACGAACGGAGGGACCCTCGATTCCGATGCCCGCAGCCGCGGCGGGGGACGTTCCGGGCGCCTACAGAGAGGAGAGTGATATTGACAGTGAAGAAGAGGCCTTGATCTCTCAGAAGTTGAAAAGAATTCTAAAAAAAAGAGAAGTTCCAAGGAACCTCAAATTAAAAAGACCTCAAGAAGAGAAGTAGCAGAGACAAAAGTAGTACCCAAAAAGAGAACAAAAAGGACTAAACAAAGAAGCTTAAGAAATACTTCAAGAAGAAGGCAATGACAGCTGATTGGGGAAATGAAGATGATTGCTCTTTATCTTCCAGCTTTGAAGAAGAAGAAGAAGCAACAAACTTAGCTCTCATGGCAACCAACTCTTATCATGAGGATGAGCAGGTAAACTCTAACTCAGCTTTTGAATCATGTTCGGATTCTGATGAGGAACTATCTTTAGAAGAAGCCTTTGATGAGACATATAAAAATTTAAAATGCTATCAAAGGAGCTCAAGTCACTTAAAACTGATCATGAAAAATTGAGTGCTCATAGTACTTCCTTAAAATCTGAGAATACAAAACTAGTGTAGGCTAATACTAGCTTAAAATTTGAAAATTAATCACTTAGTGAGGCCAACTTCAAGAACGTCATGCAAACATAAACAAGAAAAAGATGGTTATTAATGAAGATAAACAAATAAAAATGAGTTAATACAAGAAAACTAATATTTAAAATACTCTCTTGAAATACTAGGGGTAAGACATCTTTACACCTTTGTGCTGAGTATTTTGTGTTTTCATATTTTTCATGTTTTAGCAATAATACACTATGAAAATGTCAGGACTTTGTTTCTATGAGAATGAGAGAAATCTATTTTTTTCATTAGTTTAGTTGCTGAGTCTTCTATCGATTAGTGTTGTAAGTTCTCTATCGATTAACGTTTCATAGTTGCATTCGATTACCGTTTAAGTTTTTCACTTCGATTAAGTCTAAGTCTGACTTCGATTAACATTTCAGAGACCTCTTCGATTACTTTGATAACGTTAATCGAAACTCAACTTAGAAATATATTTTGTGTTTTAATTGATTTTTTTCTTTTAAGTTTTCATTTCGATTAGCATTTTTGAAATTTCCTTTCGATTATTGTAATAACGTTAATTGAAGTTTTGCTCTCAGACTTCACTTCGAGTAACTTTGTAAATTTCACCTCGATTAGTGTTTCCCAACATTACTTCGATTAACGATGTATTTTGGTCTGTGAGAACTTCAGTGACTTTTTATTACTGATTATAAGTCTCACCGTAATTACTAAACAAATTAAAACATCGATTAACAAGAGACTTCACTCAATTTCACCATATCGATGAAGACAACGTTTAATGCTTTAGTTTTCACTTTGATTAATCGTTTCTTACGTCTTAAGTTAAGTCATTCTTCTAATATGAGTGAGAACCGCCTGTATTTTGATTAACAGTCTATTTGTGAGTCACACTAATACTCACTTAGTGACTTCGATTTGTAGTCAGATTCTCACTTCCATTAGCATTCGTTTATGACTTATATTTTAGAATTGTCATTCCGATTAACCTATAACTTCAGCTAGTGATTATTTTACTGAATTCAATTTAAATTAGTTAATACTCTTCGGTCATATTTTATATGTACTTTTTACCCAAGATCTCTGTCATATCTTTATTTGACAGATTTGTTAGATTTCCTATGCACCTTGTACTATCCTAGACTTTTGCTACGAACTGACATAATGGGAGGAAAAGCAAACTTGCCTTTTCAGTATTTGTGCTTTATACAAGTCCAACCAAACAACACAAGATCTGTATCCGAGGAAGCTTCTATGCATTAATTTAGCTACCTCGAATCTAGTAGTGCAACAGATCAACCATGATCTCTCTTCAGGTTCTCTCTCAAAGATTTGAATGTTAGACATGGGTTGAAAGAAGCTTTCTTTAGACAAATCAGTCTAACGGATTATTTTTGAAGAAGGTATATAAGTAGAAGCCCTTCACTAGAGAGATGAGATAGACAACAGAGATACAAGAGACTTTGAAAGAGCTAAAATGTCTAGCTTGTTAAGAGAAAGAGGTTAAAGATCTCAAGAGTTGTGCTTCATCATTCTTACAAGAAGCTCTTAAGGATCCTCTTCAGATCAAGACCTATGCAACATCTTTATTCATTTTCTATCTTGATCTATACTATATTCTTTGTGAACACTTGCCTAATTCTTAGGCACTTTCTGTTTATTATTTTTTACTTTATTCCACTTCTTGGTTGTAGAAGAGAGGGTCTACTGGAAGCAAGAGGGTGTTCCTCTTTTTGGTGAAGACAGGGCCTGCAGTTGTAGGACGTTGTTGTATATAACCTATAAGGAGTTGGTACCTTACTGTTAGTGAAAATCTCAAGTGGTTTCTTGGGGACTAGACATAAGTCTGGATAGACCAAATCAGTATAAATCTCCTTTGCATTTATTGTGTAATTGCTTCTTTGTTTCTATCTCCTTCTATCCATTTATTAGCTTTCGCATTTAATTCAGTTAGATTAATTTTTAATAACCCATTAGTCTCCTCCTTTGGATTAGTCTAGCCTTGGACAACAAGTGGTATTAGAGTCCGGTCTCTCATTTATTAGACCTAACAGTCAAGAGAGTAATGGCTATGGCAAACAGTTATGTTAAAGGTCAGTCTATCAACCGCTCCCCACTATTTGATTGGAAAGACTACTTCTACTAGAAATGCCATATCGAATATTTCCTTAAGAGGGTCAACCTTGATCTCTAGAGTGTGTTTGAGGACGGAGACTATGTCATAACTATTCCTAGAGAGAGATAGACAGACAATGACAAACGTTTATCTCTTTGAATAATAAGGCCAAAAGTATCATATGCTACGCTCTAGCATAGAAGGAGTCCAACTGGATCTCTACTTGTAGAATTGCTAAAGAGATGTGGCTGAAACTCCAGCTAACATATGAAGGTACGGAAAAAGTCAAGGAAACCAGAATATATATTATGGTCACTCAATACGAGAAATTCAAGATGGAGCCAATTGAGAACATCACCCAGATGCATTCAAGATTCACAGACATTACCAATGGATTGACAGATCTTGAAAAAGAGTATCACTCAAGAGACCTTATCTGAAAAATCTTAAGGTCACTCCCCAGCCAATGGACACCTAAAGTGACAGCTATTGAGGAAGCTCATGACCTCAGTACCTTGACACTTGAAAGATTCATTAGGTCTCTCATTGGCCCATGAGATAAACATAGCAAGGCTTGGGGTGGGTACCTCCAAGAGAAAAGTCTCCACAACTTCAAGACTTCACAACTGATCACTAATGAGATGGCATCATCAAGTGAAGACAGTAATGCTAACAGTGCGAAAGAAGCCTTACTATCTAGAAGACTGCAGTAGATTCTGAAGAAGAAAAATGCTCAAGGAAGTCACAGATATTACAAGAAGAAGACTTTCAAAGAAAAGAAGTAGGAACCAACCTGTTATTAGTGTAAACAACCAGGACACATAAGAGCTAAATGCCCTCAATTGAAGAAGAAAGACAAGAAGAAAGAATACATCAAAAAGTCCAAGTTCTTCATAAGAAAATCTACGGCAACAGCTTGGGACAATAAGGAAGACTCTTCAATTTCATGCAGCTCAGATGAAGAAGAGGATATAGCCAATCTAGCCCGAATGGCAGATAGCAATCATCAGACTGATGAACAGGTAACATCTACTCCTTCCTTTAGTTCAGATTCTAATTCTAATGAAGAGTAATATTTTGAGGAAGCCTTTGATGAGCTATATAAAAAATTTAAAATACTGTCAAGGGAGTTCAAGATGCTTAAAGTAAAATATAAAAAATTGAGTGTTATGATTGTAAGGACTGAGGTTTTAGGCCTAGTTATCGGGTTGGTTTCGGTTTGGATCGCCTAGTTTGGGTCCTTGGGGGCAGGGTGTGTGGGTTTCAAATCGAGTCCAACTGCCAAGATGCGCTTTTGAAAGGCGTCGACCGTGGATGACATGATTCAGTACCATGAATGCGTGACTCATGTACGGGCGTTGGGAGACATGGGCGAGCACTGATCTTGTCGTCTAAATGGTGTCGTTTTGGGACGACGCAATTTAGCTCAGATGGGTTAACACCCTGAACCACCCTCCTTTCTCCCTCCTTTCTCACTTCCCTCCCTCTCATTCTCTCTTCCTTCCATCTCATCCTGTAAGGATCGAGACTTTCGGATCCGGTTTCCGGGTCGGACCCTATAGTTCTAGCCCTTGTGAGGGGCGGAGGTTCTGTGTCGAATCGCGTCAGGACCTCGAGACGCGTTTCAGGTTCTGCCACGTGGATGCCGCGTGGGCTGGCTTCGGGCCGCGAGAGTACGGCCCTGTCATGTCGTCTGAACGGCGTCCGCGTGGGACGACGCCTTTCAGACTGCGACTCTGGGTGTGTCAGAGTACGGCCCTGACAAGTTGTCTGAATGGCGTCTGTGTAGGACGACGCGTTTCAGAATCTTGTCAGAGCGGCCGTCACGTCACCTGATAGGCGTCCGAGGATGTCGACGCGTTTTAGCCAGTTTCTGGCTAACCCCGCGAGCCCTCCTTCTTTCCCTCATTTTTCTCCTACTCTCTTTCTCTCCTCCTCCTCCGGCGACTGGCGGCGATTCCTCCTCCTCCCTCTTTTCCTCCCCACCATTTCATCTCTCCCTCCACTCCATCCTCTACCTAGCTCCTACCACTACCACCTCCACTTCCACTGCGGCGTTCTACTCTCCGGACGGCGGCCGACGTCACGGTGGAGCAAGGACGACCACGGCGGTACCGGCGGCGGCGTGGGGCGAGACGGGTGGACGGCTTGAAGCTCGGGGGCGTTCAAGTATCCGGTAGGGTGACGGTTCCCACAGCATCGTGCTTAAGCCATGTTTTCCCCCGTCTATGCATGTTGTGGATCCTTGGTTTTGGGGGGGTAGAATGAGCATGCTTAGGAGTTCTTTTGATGATATGGGGGATTTCTATGAATATGTTTGCCTATGGATAGTATTGCTCCTCTTTTCCCTCCGTTTTGGATGATTTTGGGGTTGTTTGGGGTTAAAAAGGGAGCCCTCGGGCTCAGGGCGACTCTGGTTCCTGGGGTTGAAAGACGTCGTGCATGGACGACGCCTTTTTGAAGGGCGTCGGGCCATCACGACGCCTTTTAGACATGAATCACCTGTCAGAGAGTCTGCCAGTTCGGGGATTCTAGGTCTAAAAGACATCATGGGTGGACGACGCGTTTTTGAATAGCGTCGGGTAGACATGACGCCTTTTAAGGCATAAATCCCCTGAGTAAGGGCTTTGGAATTTTCAGATTTCTGTGTTGAATGGCGTCTGAGGATGTCGACGCCTTTTAAAAAGGCGACCACTGGTGTCGACGCCTTTTAAGGCCAAATTCTGAAGACTGTTTCACATGAACCTGTACATGGAGCTTGAATGCCGTCGGCCTTGGTTGACGCGATTCAAGACAGAACCACACTAATTCATGCCAGTAAAACGTGTTCATACTGCTAGATAGATGGTTGGTGCATGTTTTAGTGTACCCGATAGAGATGGATTCTTCATGATCGGATGGTTCTATATGTGTGTTATGCGATCGCGGACTTTTCACGTGACCGGATCGCACTGTGCTGGATTTTGAGTTACTGTGGACCTGGAGTGACATTGTAGCACTTTATCACCCTGTGCTGGTGGGGGCGTGAGCACAGCGCCGGTGGGGGCGTGGGCGGGGTGACGCCTAGTGAGAGAGGGTCACCTGGTGAACCCCGGGGTCAGCTAGTACCGGTGTCGAAGTGGTACATTCGGAGAGTCACTCATGCTGAGGGAAGGGGTAGCCACCTGAGCCAGTTGGGCCGGAGTAGCTAGTGTGCTATCCGAGGGGCTACTGCTTGGTCTCAGCGGGTCGAGGTTTTCCCACCGTTATTTGTACGGTCGGCGAGTTCTATCAAGACGACAATTGTGGATTCTCTAAACGGCTGGTTTAGAATATGCATGTTTATTATATTTCGACTGCATGTATTCTCACGTAGAGAATTAGAAATTGTACCTATCACTGCACTTGTTACTTTACCGTTAGCTGTACTTTACACTTGTGGGTGTGTGCGTGGGCAGTGGGGATCGAAGGATCCCTACTAAGTCTTGTCTTGAGACTCACCCCTGCGGTTTTCAGGTGAGGACTCCCAGCAGACTTAGAGCAGCGTGTGCGGCCGTGTGTTGAGCGCCTTCAGCAGTTGTTCCGGGGTATGCCCCGATGTAGTTGTTATTTATTTCTGGCCTGTATGTTTAATTATCTCTTTTCAGTTGGAGTATGTAATTATTTGCTGTATCGAGTCGCATTGTAATAATTTTAATTCCTGCACTTTCACTTCAACTCAATGCGATGTGAATGTTTAGCTTAGTTTATTATTTATTTCCCAGACTTACTAGATCCTGGTTTGGTTCCAAATTAATGATTCGGTACCCATTTAGTAATCGGATCCCCGATTATAGGGTGGTGGGTCGTTACAGTTGGTATCAGAGCATACGGTCTGGCAAATAAATAAATAACTAGGTTAAATATTGTAAGTTCGGCAAATAAATACATTATCCCGTACAGGCACGACGGTAGCATAGGTTTTAGGACTCTAATTAGAACTTTTTGATCTTGTAATTGTAGGCGGATAGATGGCTCCCAGGAAGAGGATGCCAGTTATTCGAGAGCGGGGAGATGCCCCTAGTGGGTCCGAGGCAGGGAGGCCGAGTGTTGAGCAGTTTATGGAGGCCATGATGGATACTATGGCTAGATATCATACGCGAGATCCTAGCGAGAGTTCTAGTGCTCGGGGAGGGTCCACAGCTACACTTGAGAGGTTCTTGAAGCTGAGGCCACCTCACTTCACCGGTCGTCCCGACCCTAACGAGGCCATTCATTGGCTTAGAGAGATTCAGAAGACTTTTGATACCATGGACTGTGCAGTAGTAGAGAGGACCCCACTGGCTACCTTCATGCTGAAGGATAGCGCCTATGACTGGTGGACCACACTGAAGAGTTTGTCTTATGGGGACAGGAGTCTTAGGGAAATTTCTTGGGAGACCTTTGTTAAGGAGTTCAATGCACAATATTTCCCTAGACATGTCCAGCGAGCCAAGGAGAGGGAGTTTATGGATCTGACACAGGGGAGTATGACGGTACTTGAGTACGAGGCGAAGTTTGTTTCGCTGGGACGGTTCGTGCCTTTCATATCTGAGGACGAGGAGCGCCGCACGGAGAGGTTTGTGGATGGGCTTAGGCTCAGTTTGAGGAACTTCGTGGCGTCCCACTGTTGTACAGACTTGGCGTCAGCAGTTAGGCGTGCAGCAGCTGTAGAGGCTCAGCAGACCCAGTCGGCCCGAGAGAGAGGGCAGACTGTTCAGGGGCCAGTGCGAGGCAGGGGTAAGGCAACGGCACCGGCTCCTTCAGTCGGATCGGGATCGTCATCACTCGGCTCCCGATTCAGGAGATTCTTCAGGGGTGGTGGCAGCAGTAGTGGTAGCAGCGGCAGCAGCAGGCCTGTGCAGGGTCAGCAGAGTCAGTCAGCGTCCAGTGCACAGCAAGAGCCAGCTCAGAGGCTTCCGGTAGTTTGTCAGCACTGTGGTGGTGCCCATGGCAGGACTCAGTGTCCCACTCTTCCCAGGAGGTATTTTACTTGCGGCCAACAGGGCCATCTGGCGAGGCAGTGCCCACAGGGGCATAGTCAGGGGCAGGGTCATGGCGATCAGAAGAAGCCGAGGACTCAGGGGAGAGTTCTAGCTATCACCAGGAGGGAGGCTCGCGCGTCCAACTTGGTGGAAGGTACACTCTCTGTCCTTGGGAACTCTGCACATGTGTTGATCGATTCGGGTGCTTCGCATTCTTTCATTTCCGAGTAGTTTCTAAATATTCTTTCTGCACCCGTTGATGAGTTATCTGATGGTCTGATGGTGGAAGTTCCTTCTGGAGACTTCATGATATCTTATAATTGTCTGAGGAATGTTCCCTTGACCATTGAGGGTCATGTGCTACCTGCCCAATTGGTTGTACTTGCTATTCGTGATTTTGATATCATCCTGGATATGGATTGGTTGGAAGCCTTTTATGCGGAGGTGGACTGCCACAGGAAGAGGGTGCGCTTCTCTATTCCGGACATCCCGACCTTCTTCTTCCAAGGTATTAGGCTTTCTTCTCGAGGTATTCTCATTTCTGCCTTTAAGGCACGAAGGTTGCTTGCTGGTGGCTGTGAGGCTTTCCTTGCCTCTGTTGTTGTTTCTGATGTCCGTGCTAGTCCCAGTCCTTGGGAGGTGCCTGTTGTTTGTGATTTCGTAGATGTGTTTCCTGAGGAGCTGCCTGGCCTTCCTCCACAGCGAGAGGTCGAGTTTACCATCGAGCTTGCACCAGGTACGGCGCCCTTGTCTAAGGCCCCGTATCGGATGGCGCCAGCCGAACTCGCTAAGTTGAAGGCGCAGTTACAGGAGTTGTTGGATAAGGGTTTCATTCGTCCCAGTACGTCTCCATGGGGTGCTCCAGTTCTGTTTGTCAGGAAGAATGATGGTTCCTTGAGATTGTGCATCGATTATAGGCAGCTGAACCAGGTGACAATAAAAAATAAGTACCCGCTTCCTAGGATCGATGATTTGATGGATCAGCAGCAGACCGCAAGGGTGTTTTCCAAGATCGATCTGAGATCTGGATATTATCAGATGAGGATCAGGGATGTGGATGTTAGTAAGACGGCTTTCAGGACTCGGTATGGGCATTATGAGTTTTTGGTTATGCCCTTCGGCTTAACCAATGCCCCGGCGGCCTTTATGGATCTGATGAACCGAGTCTTCAGAACCTACCTGGACCAGTTTGTAGTTGTATTTGTGGATGATATTCTGATCTATTCTTCTTCTGAGGAAGAGCACGCTGCTCATCTTCGGGCAGTGTTGCAGGTCCTGAGAGAGCACCAACTTTACGCCAAGTTCAGCAAATGTGAATTTTGGCTAAACGAGGTGCACTTCCTTGGGCACGTTATTTCTGGTGAAGGTATCGCAGTGGATCCAGCCAAGATCGAGGCAGTAATGGACTGGAGCAGGCCGACTTCAGTGACTGAGATCAGGAGCTTTCTGGGGCTTGCCGGTTATTATAGGCGGTTTGTTCAGGGATTTTCTTCGATAACGGCCCCCTTGTCGAGGTTGACTCGAAAGGGAGTTTGTTTTGTGTGGACTGAGGATTGTGAGCAGAGTTTTATTGAGCTAAAAACTCGCCTCACGTCAGCCCCGGTGCTGGTGCTTCCATCTGGGTCAGGTGGATTTGTGGTTTACTCAGATGCGTCCCGTCGAGGGTTGGGAGTAGTCCTTATGCAGCATGGCAGGGTAGTTGCTTATGCTTCTCGGCAGCTGAAGAGGCATGAGGAGAACTATCCTACTCATGATTTGGAGCTTGTAGCTGTGGTGTTTGCACTGAAAATCTGGAGGCATTACTTATATGGAGAGAAATTTCAGGTTTTTACCGATCACAAGAGCTTGAAATATGTGTTCACTCAGAGAGACCTGAATCTGAGGCAGCGGAGGTGGATGGAGTTTATTAAGGATTATGATTTTGACCTTTCTTATCATCCGGGCAAGGCGAATGTGGTGGCAGACGCTTTGAGTCGGAAGACGGTCATGTCATACCTTATGATTCGGGAATGGAAATTATTTGAGCAGGTGGTGGAATCCTCCTTTAGGGTTCCACGTGAAGAGGATAAAGCAGTGCTAGTCAGCTTGACTGTGAGACCGGCTGTGTACCATGCTGTGATTGAGGCTCAGAGGGCAGATGCTGAGTTACCACAGATTCTCCAAAGGTATGAGGTAGAGTTGTGGGATGCCGGTACCGTCAGATTCAGAGGCGGGCTCTATGTCCCGACTGAGGAAGACGTGCGCAGATGTGTTCTTGACGAGGCGCACCGTTCGAGATATGCAGTGCATCCTGGAACAACAAAGATGTATCATTGTTTGAGGAGGCACTTCTGGTGGCCCGGTATGAAAAGAGATGTGGCTGAGTATGTGGCTAGATGTATGACATGTCAGCAGGTTAAAGCCAAGCATCAGAGACCTGGAGGGTTGCTGCAGCCCTTGCCGATTCTTGAGTGGAAATGGGAGCATGTGACGATGGACTTTGTGATGGGATTGCCTGCATCCCCTAGCAGGAGAGACGCTATCTGGGTCATCGTTGATCGGCTGACCAAGTCGGCACACTTCCTAGCCATTAGGAAGGACTGGTCGGTCGGCAAGCTGGCTAAGTTGTTCGTAGACCGGATCATCTCTCTGCACGGGGTCCCTTTGTCCATTGTATCAGATCGAGATCCGAGGTTTACTTCCAGATTTTGGAAGAGCTTTCAGCAGGCGTTGGGAACTCAGTTGGCTTTCAGCTCGGCCTTCCATCCCGAGACTGACGGGCAGTCGGAAAGGACTATTCAGACCTTGGAGGATATGCTCAGGGCATGTTGCCTAGATTGGGGAGGTTCATGGGAACAGCATTTGCCCACTGTGGAGTTTGCCTACAACAACAGTTATCATTCCATTATCGGCATGGCGCCTTATGAGGCTTTGTATGGGCGGCCGTGTCGATCTCCGGTGTGCTGGTCCGAGATCGGTGAGAGGCAGATAGCAGGACCTGAGTTAGTGCAGCAGTGTGCTGAGATTGCCAGGACAGCTCAGCAGAGGTTGACCGCAGCTCAGAGTAGACAGAAAAGTTATGCTGACGTCCGACGGAGACCACTTGAGTTTGAAGTTGGGGACCACGTGTTTCTCCGAGTCTCACCCTCCAAGGGTGTGATGAGATTCGGGAAGCGAGGCAAGCTGAGTCCGCGATATATTGGACCTTTTCCCATTCTTGCTCGAATTGGGGAAACCGCGTATCAGCTGGCCTTGCCGCCCAGTCTTGCAGGGGTGCACGATGTGTTCCATGTGTCCTTGTTGAGGAAGTATGTTCGGGATCCGTCCCATGTATTGGATTTTTCAGAGTTGGAGGTCGCTAAGGACCTATCATTTCCAGAGTATCCTGTTCGTATTGAGGATCGCAGAGATCAGGTCTTGCGGAACAAGATTGTACCGTTGGTCAAGGTGATTTGGCAGTACCGCTCCGGAGGTGAGGCAACCTGGGAGAGAGAGGATGAGATACGAGAGCAATTCCCTTATCTTTTTTCGTAAGTTTCCCTGTGAACTTGTATCCCTGTTTTGACCTTGTTAATTCTAGTAGTCAATTTCGAGGGCGAAATTCTTTTAAGGGGGGGAGATTGTAAGGATCGAGACTTTCGGATCCGGTTTTCGGGTCGGACCCTGTAGTTCTAGCCCTTGTGAGGGGCGGAGGTTCTGTGTCGAATCGCGTCAGGACCTCGAGACGCGTTTTAAATGGCGTCCACCGTGGCAGACGCGTTTCAGGTTCTGCCACGTGGATGCCGCGTGGGTTGGCTTCGGGCCGCGAGAGTACGGTCCTGTCACGTCGTCTGAACGGCGTCCGCGTGGGACGACGCCTTTCAGACTGCGACTCTGGGTGTGTCAGAGTACGGCCCTGACAAGTTGTCTGAATGGCGTCTGTGTAGGACGACGTGTTTCAGAATCTTGTCAGAGCGGCCGTCACGTCACCTGATAGGCGTCCGAGGATGTCGACGCGTTTTAGCCAGTTTCTGGTTAACCCCGCGAGCCCTCCTTCTTTCCCTCATTTTTCTCCTACTCTCTTTCTCTCCTCCTCCTCTGGCGACCGGCGGCGATTCCTCCTCCTCCCTCTTTCCCTCCCCACCATTTCATCTCTCCCTCCACTCCATCCTCTACCTAGCTCCTACCACTACCACCTCCACTTCCACTGCGGCGTTCTACTCTCCGGACGGCGGCCGACGTCACGGTGGAGCAAGGACGACCATGACGGTACCGGCGGCGGCGTGGGGCGAGACGGGTGGACGGCTTGAAGCTCGGAGGCGTTCAAGTATCCGGTAGGGTGACGGTTCCCACAGCATCGTGCTTAAGCCATGTTTTCCCCCGTCTATGCATGTTGTGGATCCTTGGTTTTGGGGGGGTAGAATGAGCATGCTTAGGAGTTCTTTTGATGATATGGGGGATTTCTATGAATATGTTTGCCTATGGATAGTATTGCTCCTCTTTTCCCTCCGTTTTGGATGATTTTGGGGTTGTTTGGGGTTAAAAAGGGAGCCCTCGGGCTCAGGGCGACTCTGGTTCCTGGGGTTGAAAGACGTCGTGCATGGACGACGCCTTTTTGAAGGGCGTCGGGCCATCACGACGCCTTTTAGACATGAATCACCTGTCAGAGAGTCTGCCAGTTCGGGGATTCTGGGTCTAAAAGACGTCATGGGTGGACGACGCGTTTTTGAATAGCGTCGGGTAGACATGACGCCTTTTAAGGCAGAAATCCCCTGAGTAAGGGCTTTGGAATTTCCGGATTTCTGTGTTGAATGGCGTCTGAGGATGTCGACGCCTTTTAAAAAGACGACCACTGGTGTCGACGCCTTTTAAAGCCAAATTCTGAAGACTGTTTCACATGAACCTGTACATGGAGCTTGAATGGCGTCGACCTTGGTCGACGCGATTCAAGACAGAACCACACTAATTCATGCCAGTAAAACGTGTTCATACTGCTAGATAGATGGTTGGTGCATGTTTTAGTGTACCCGATAGAGATGGATTCTTCATGATCGGATGGTTCTATATGTGTGTTATGCGATCGCGGACTTTTCACGTGACCGGATCGCACTGTGCTGGGTTTTGAGTTACTGTGGACCTGGAGTGACATTGTAGCACTTTATCACCCTGTGCTGGTGGGGGCGTGAGCACAGCGCCGGTGGGGGCATGGGCGGGGTGACGCCTAGTGAGAGAGGGTCACCTGGTGAACCCCGGGGTCAGCTAGTACCGGTGTCGAAGTGGTACATTTGGAGAGTCACTCATGCTGAGGGAAGGGGTAGCCACCTGAGCCAGTTGGGCCGGAGTAGCTAGTGTGCTATCCGAGGGGCTACTGCTTGGTCTCAGCGGGTCGAGGTTTTCCCACCGTTATTTGTACGGTCGGCGAGTTCTATCGAGACGACAGTTGTGGATTCTCTAAACGGCTGGTTTAGAATATGCATGTTTATTATATTTCGACTGCATGTATTCTCACGTAGAGAATTAGAAATTGTACCTATCACTGCACTTGTTACTTTACCGTTAGCTATACTTTACACTTGTGGGTGTGTGCGTGGGCAGTGGGGATCGAAGGATCCCTACTGAGTCTTGTCTTGAGACTCACCCCTGCGGTTTTCAGGTGAGGACTCCCAGCAAACTTAGAGCGGCGTGTGCGGCCGTGTGTTGAGCGCCTTCAGCAGTTGTTCCGGGGTATGCCCCGATGTAGTTGTTATTTATTTCTGGCCTGTATGTTTAATTATCTCTTTTCAGTTGGAGTATGTAATTATTTGCTGTATCGAGTCGCATTGTAATAATTTTAATTCCTGCACTTTCATTTCAACTCAATGCGATGTGAATGTTTAGCTTAGTTTATTATTTATTTCCCAGACTTACTAGATCCTGGTTTGGTTCCAAATTAATGATTCGGTACCCATTTAGTAATCGGATCCCCGATTATAGGGTGGCGGGTCGTTACACATCCTCTCCCTCTTCCCACTCCACCACTCCATTTCCCCCACAACCACCTCTCACCACTTCCACCATCATCTCCACTGCGGCTCCTCACTCTCCAGACAGCGGCCGACGTCTTGGCATAGTAGCGGATCCATGGCGGTACTAGCGGCAGGTTGGTGGTGAGGTGGTTCGGCGATGTGGAGGTGGAGCTCGGTGATTCGTCGGCATTGCGGCGGTGCTTCTGCAAAGAGGGAACTCTGTGAGGGGTCGGGAGGAGTTCAAGTAACTGATAAGGTGACGGTCCTCACACGCGTTTTGGTCACTTAATCTTGTGGTTTTGGACGATTCCATGTAGAGATCATGATTAAGACCCCTTCTTCTATCTACTCCCTTGATAGTTTAGCCATTATCACATGATGAATTTGATTACAGCATGAATTAGGCGATTTCTTGTTAATGTTAATGCCATGGTTGCATTGAGATGTTTGGGTGGAATATGAGCATGTTTAGGGTGAATTTTTGATTTAGAATGAGTATGGATTTTATGGAATTGGGTCTGGCATGTTTTAATGGGGTTAATGGATTCATTGTCCAACTACATTTTTGTTGTATTTTGGTTTGTGGAAGGGGGAGTGCACTGTGGCTCGGTGACACCAGGGTGAGGTTTTGGTCTCGGGCTGTAAATCATGTCCACGCAAGCCAACAACACAATTTGCGAATAGCGTCAGTCTGAGTCGATGCGATTCAGGCCCATGTTTCTGAGTCACTGTGGCCCGTAAGTGAGGAAAACCAGTTTGAAGGATGGTTGGATTGCATCGATCTGAGTCAACGCGATTCAAACCCGAACCCCTCTAATTCTTGCATCCATAGAGTGTAATTAATATATGCATTGAATTAATTTCCCTATATATTATGTAAATTAGATTCTTGTACAATGTTCGATAACTTTGTTAAATGCATGCTTGAAATCATATGTTGGGGCGGGGTTTTCCATGTTCTTGAAATCGCATACTTTGTGATTATGTGATTGTGGACCTAGAGTGACAGTTCAGTTAGCATTTTACATCATGTGTTAGTGTGGGAGTGACACAGTGTTGGTGTGGGAGTGACACGGTGGTGCCTAGGAGGTGAGGGCCACCGGGTGTACCTCGAAGTAGTAGTTAGTGCTGGCGTGAGAGTGGCACATTTCGAAGTTTGTCACTCCTAACTAGGCGGAGGCAAAACCACCTAAAGCTGACAGGCCGAAATAGCCAGCATGCTATCTGAGGGGTTGTTGTTGCGTTGCAGTGGGTCAGTGTTTCCTATTCGACTTGGCAATTTCTTGTGTGCTTCTTACTGTAAACGTGGGGTTTTATTTATTGTTTATTTTGTGCATATATTGCCTATATTTCCTTGTTGCATTGTAGTTATGTATGGGAGGTGGGGATCGTGGGATCCCTACTGAGTCCATTTCTAGTGTGACTACTCTCTGTGTTTTCAGGTGAGGGTTCTCGACAGGCATAGGAGTTGCGGGTCCCGTCTTAGGTTGCGTGCCAACAACCACTATTCCGGTGTATTCCTTGACATAGTTGTACTTTTATTTCTAGCTTGTACGCACTAACGTTTCCTTTCAGGTATGGACAATGTATTTATTCACTGAATCGAGTCGGACTGTAATAATTTTTATTTCCTGCACTTTTAGTTTACAGTTTGATACTTATGTGGGTTGTTTAGCTCAGTTTATCATTTACTTCCTAGGCTAACTTGAGATCCTAGTTTAGCTCTTAATTATAACGGTTTGATACCCATTTAGTAATTGGATCCCTGATTATAAAGTAGCAAGTCGTTACAGTTGGTATCAAAGTACTTGGTCTAGTAAATATATGAATAACTAAGTTAAACATTGTATTTCAGCAAATAAATATATTACCCCGTACAGGCACGGCAGATAGTTTAGATTATGGGTTCTAATTAGAATCTTTCGATCTCTATGAGTGTAGGTGATAGATGGCTCCTAGGAGGAGGATACCAGTTATTTGTGATCAAGGAGACATTTCTAGTGGGTCTGAGGCCCGTAGGTAGAACATGGAGGGCTTTATAGAGGCAATGATGGAGAACATGTATCAAGCCCGAGATCCTAGTGAGGATTCGAGCTCTTAGGGTGGGTCTTCGACTGTTTTGGAGAGGTTCCTAAAGCTGAGGCCGCCTTATTTCTCTGGTCTTCCCGACCTTGACGATGCAGCATATTGGCTAAAGGAGATTGAGAAGACCTTTGATACCTTAGACTGTGCGGCAACAGAGAAGACATCGTTAGACACCTTTATGTTGAAGGATGATGCATATGATTAGTGGATCACTTTGAAGAGAATGGCCTATGCAGATAAGAAACTCAGGGAGCTCTCATGGGAGATGTTTGTGACATAATTCAACGAGCAGTATTTTTCCAAGCATGTCCAGGAAGCTAAGGAGAGAGAGTTCATGGAGTTGACCAAGGGTAGCATGTCAATGCTTGAGTATTAGATGAAGTTGATTTCCTTGGGGAGGTTTGTGCCTTTTATATCAGAGGATGCGGAGCATAGGACCGAGAGGTCCATTGATAGGTTGAGATTTGATTTGAGAAGTTCGGTGGCGTTACATTGTTATTTAGACTTAGCTTCAGCAATAAGGTGTGCGACAGCAGTGGAGGCACAGTACGATCAAATGGCTTGAGAGCGGAGATTGACAGCTCAGGGATCGGCGTACAACAAAGGCAAGACCGTAGCAGCAGCTCCTTCTTCTGATTTGGGATCGTCTTCTCTCGGCTCTAGGTTCAGGAGGTTCTTCCTGGTGGCGGTGGTAGCAGCCGGGGCAATAGACCCAGGCAGACCCAAAAGAGTCAGTCAACGGCCAATGTGTAATAGGAGGCAGTCCAGAGGGTTCCAATGACTTCTTGTTATTGTGGCAGTAAACATGGTGGGACTCAGTGTCCCACATTCTCAGGCAAGAGTTATACTTGTGGTCAGCAGGGACATCTGGCGAGGAGTTGTCCTCAAAGGTACAGTCAGGAGCAGGGCCCAAGAGATCAAAAGAAGCAGAAGACCCAGGGGAGAGTTCTTGCTATCATCAAGAAGGAGGCTTAGGCGTCTAACTTGGTGGAAGGTACATTTTTGTTCTTGGTAAGTCTGCTCGTGTGTTAATTGATTCTATCGCATCGCATTCTTTTATTTTGAAGCAGTTCATGAATTTTCTTTTTGTACATGTTGAAGATATTTCTGATGGGCTGATGGTTGAGGTCCCTTCTAGAGATTTTCTATTGACTTATAGTTGTTTGAGCAAGGTTCCCTTAGCCATTGAGGTTCATCAGCTACCAGCCCAGTTGTATGTGCTCACCATTTCGGACTTTGATGTCATTTTGGGCATGGACTCGTTAGAGGCCTTTTATGTTGAGGTAGATTGCCATAGGAAGAGAGTGCGCTTCTCTATTCTAGGTGTTCCGGCCTTCTACTTACAAGGTATTAGGATCTCTTCTTGTGGGATTCTCGTTTCTACTTGTAAGGCTCAGTGATTGCTCGTTGGTTGTTGTGAGACATTCTTTGCTTCAGTGGTTGTGGCTCGTGGTGATAGTATTTCTAGTCCTATGGATGTGCATGTAGTCTGTGATCTTTCGGATATTTCCTGAGGAGTTGTTTGGCCTTCCTCCTCAGCAGGAGGTTGAGTTCATTATCGAGCTCGCACCAGGTACAACACCCTTGTCTAAGGCTCTGTATCGGATGGCTCCAGCCGAACTCGCTGAGTTGAAGGCGCAATTACAGGTGTTGCTAGATATGGGTTTTATCCTCCCCAGTACTTCTCCGTGGGGTGCTCATGTTCTCTTTGTTAGAAATAAAGATGGTTCCTTAAGGCTGTGTATTGACTATAGATAGCTGAACCAGGTGACGGTAAAGAACAAGTACCTACTTCTGAGGATTAATGATATGTTGGATCAATTGCAATCTGCCAAAAGTGTTTTCGAAAATTGACTTGAGGTGTGAATATTACCAGTTGAGGATCCTTGAGTCAGATGTGCATAGGACAACTTTTAGGACTCAGTACAAACATTATAAGTTTTTTGTTATGCCTTTCGGCTTGACCAATACTCCGGCAGTTTTTACGGATTTGATGAACCGGCTTTTCAAAGCTTATCTGGATCAGTTTGTAGTGGTGTTTATGGATAATATGTTAGTGTTTTCTTCTTCTGAGGAGGAGCATGCTAGACAACTTCAGGTGGTGCTGCAGGTCCAAAGAGAGCACCAACTTGTGGATGTTCGGAGGGTTCCCTTTCATGTTGGCGCCTTCGATCGTCATACAACTGGGGCGATAATGGGATTAGAGTGTGATTGCTAGGAGCATTACCTTGAGGTCCTGTGCTCCGTAGGATGTTGAAGTTGATCGCATCTTGTTAGAGCAGGAGATAGTGGATTCCTCTTCTCTACCTCCGGCCGGCTGAAGGGGGAGAACTCGGTTGTCTACGCGTGAACTGTAGTAAGAGCCCCTAAGAAAAAAGACAAAACAAAGTAAAGAAAATCCGATTAGAACTATAATATGCAGAGTCTATCCATGTGAACAAATAAACAAGTTAAAATTGAAAGGGGACGCATCGGATGGGTGTTTGGGGAGGGAAGGTGACCATATGTTATGGCCACCTACCTCCCGTTTTTTATTTGGAACTTCTATAGTTAAGGATGCTAGATCATTCTAACATGTATGCATGAAAATGGGATGCTTGTGTGTGACAATAGCGAAAAGTAGATGTGTTGTGGTAAAAAGCAAAGGAGGAGAAAAAAAATAAAAGATTACGGGGTGAATGAATGAAAGGTGATATAAAAGAGTAAAAGAGGAGAACGTTAAGGAGACAAGCCCATTTGGAATTCGGAGGACTCCTCCATGTTTCCTCGCCAACCTCCCGCCTCTGTCCACTAGAACTTCCGCTGGAGCCTTCCTCTGGAAACTGCCAACCCGAAGCCTTCCAACAAAAACCTCTCCAACCTACAAAATTCTCAACTCCCTTCCGGAGAGGACTTAGAGGCTTTAAATAGGGGGGAAAATAAGAGAAATCCATGGTCTAAATCCCCGTTAATCCCCACGAGCCAATAAGAAATAGTCAAGGACTGAGGATCGTGGTTGCGGCAATCGCCGTAGTGGGGAGTGGTCGGAGTAGTGGGAAGTGAGGGTCGTGAATGGAGCAAAACGTGAGAAGACGAAGTCAAGTTGAAAGTGGGAGTATGGACGGCAAACAATCTTGCCTTCCAAAAATTAGAAGGCCACCAAGTTGGCCTTCTACGAAAGGGCGGAAGGTAGGAGAGCTGGCCTTCCAGAAATTGGAACGCCACCAAGTTGGCCTTCCGCAACAAGGTGGAAGGGAGCAGAGCTGGCCTTCCAGAAATTAGAAGGCCTCCAAGTTGGCCTTCCACAAAAAGGTGGAAGTCAGTAGAGTTGGCCTTCCATAAATTAGAAGGCCACCAAGTTGGCCTTCTGTGAAAAAGTGGGAGGAAGCAAAGTTGGCCTTCCAGAAATTAGAAGGCCACCAAGTTGGCCTTCCGCGAAAAGGTGGAAGGCAGGAGAGCTTGCCTTCCAAAAATTAGAAGGCCACCAAGTTGGCCTTCCGCAAAGAGGTAGAAGGCAGTAGAGCTGGTCTTCCAGAAATTGGAAGGCCACTAAGTTGGCCTTCCGCGAAAAGGTGGAAGCCAGTAGAGCTGGCCTTTCAAAAATTGAGAGGAGCAAGTGCTGGTTAATGGGCTTGACTATTTAATGGGCAAAATTACGTAGGAAAATGTGATGGGCTAAATAGGTTAAGGTGATGGGTTAATGGTGACGGGGGTTTATGACCAGAAAGGTCTCCAAAATCGGGTGTGTACAAATGCCCCTCCGAGACGCCCATTTTGCAGTGGAGTGGAGTGGAATGATAAATGGGTGTTTTGGAAATCGAACCTGATTTTGGGTACCTTAGAGAAAGAGTTGAGCTACACCCAAGGATGATATGCGAATTGTGATGAATGTACGAGAATTAGGTATTTGGACTGCAAGAGTGATTAGAAAGAGAAACAAAATCCGTAGTGGAGAATCACAATCTGTGG
Organism: Zantedeschia hybrid cultivar; assembly: GCA_030544215.1. Classification (NCBI taxonomy): domain Eukaryota; kingdom Viridiplantae; phylum Streptophyta; class Magnoliopsida; order Alismatales; family Araceae; genus Zantedeschia; species Zantedeschia hybrid cultivar. Next base: position 54,633,645 of record JARZZO010000009.1, read on the forward strand.
GACCCTCGGGTGCTAGAACCACGTGGCCTTGGCACACTAGGATGCAACGATCTGGCCCAAGGGGATCTCAAGCAGGAAAGATGAAGGAGTATGACTTGAAAAGGTCTCAACACAATGGACGCACAGTGGCCTGGCGTATCACATGATCGTCAAGTGAGAGAATCTTAAACACACATATTAGGAAAACATAAGGTCTTGCAATTGAAAGAGCTAACAAACGTATAGTTGCCAGAATCACAAATCATCAACAGGATAAGCAGAGTGACAAATCGTGGTCATTGCCCCCCAGGGCGAAGATGGATTTTCTTGTGGATGATGCTTATGCAATGCATGTTGGTTTAAAAATTAGAAAATAAATTCCTAATCTAAATGCAAACATGAGGGATTTATTGGCCAATCGAATAACTTGGGAAATATAGACTCCTCATTGTTTTGTTTAAAGAGTAACTCAGAATCTATACACCCAAAGCTATTAGCCTCCTGCGTATTCAATTTGCTTCAAATTTCCTACAGTTGCAATAACGCACATCAGCAAAATGTAAATAATCAATAATCATCAGCTTTTAATGATAGATTGCAAGAAAATAAGAGGCAAAGTGTTGGGTTCGTTGTGTCGGGATCCGACCGAAAATGCAGCGGAATAAAAATAATTTCGGGATCGGATCCATCCCATTTCGATCGTTAAAATAAAACTGGAGTAAATCGGATTTACCTTGCGCGGATTCGAATCCACGTTCGTTTTTCGGTTCCGTTGGAGCGATGCCGCAAGTCGCGTAGGTGCCCGACCTCTAGCAGTACCCACGCGGTTCTCCTCGCGATGGATCGTCCTCGCTTCCTCGCTCGATTTGACGTTCGTGGATCCCGTCTGGCTTCGCGTAATCTACCGCGACATGCGGATTCAGAATCTCCTGTCGGACAGAAGGCGGAGCAGTCGGGAATCGAAGCGGAGCCTCCAGAGGGCCGGCCTCGTGTCGTGCGTCTGGAAGAGAGCATAGAGATGGAACGACAGCAAGGTTAGGGTTGCTGGCCCCCAATGTAGCATCCGTTCTTTTATAATAAGTCTGTTTGCGGTTTTTCGTAAAAACCCAGACTTATCCGAAATCCTGTCAGATTATCCATCGACTTGAAAACCATTTGCGTGTGACCCTCTAGACCCAAATACCAATCCAGTTAATATCCCATTAAGCCCAGTAACCCTTTACTGACTCACTGAATTAATTAATATCCTTATATTCAATTAATCAGCCAAATTTAATGTCCCACAATAAATTCGGACGGACTTCCAATCATGTTGGATGCCAAGCAACATCGCATGATCCTGGATGGCACTGGAGTTATCGCAACCCTCTATTGGAACCTTTCCGTCATCGGTTAGCGCGCGGATATAATCCTTCATCCGTGCAATGTTCCCGAATCGACCTAGGATATGGTTTACTATTAAACCCTATTCGGTCGATTCACTTGAATCAAATGCCGCTAATCTGAATCCGATAACTCCTTATCGAACACAGAGTTCGCCCTGGCCAGGGACTTTAAGCGCATCATTCTCGGAACATTCTCTCTCAAACTACCGAGAGCGGATGATCCCGTATTGAACATACAATTACCTTCGAAGGCATTTCCCTGAACCCGATCGCTTGACTTATTGATAACCCATGGTTAGGGATTCGTTAGTCAATGTCAAAGTTCAGAAACCTACTAACAAGATATCTTTAGCGTCTCTGGTCTAAGGATCATCCACGTAACCGTGACAAAAGAATTGAGCTGGTTAACAATGAGGTGTTTACCATCCAGCGATTCATAGTCGGATCAGTTCAGTGAACTCATTCGCCAATGTGCACCTACAGGTCCAGCATAGTGTCTCCACACAAGTAACTTATAGGATCAGTCACCCTCATCATATGAACTGAAGTAACCTATACTAGTCTATCCGAATGTTCGATGCCCACTCTCAAACATCCTATGACTAGGAACAATTAAGAACATGTGTTTATAAGTCTTCGGTCCCGTAATTATGATTTCAGCATAATCCGAAGACTGTTGCACATGTTCATAGACTTCATCGTGATACGATAAACATAAATCGAATTAATTACACACAATGAATTATTGCCATTTATTAATAATCTGAATCAGTACATAGTATCGAATTATCTTTTTAACCATCTAATACTAACAATCTCCCACTTGGACTAAAGCTAATCACTTTTATACAGAATACCCATATTCTCTAAGTGACGCTCAAAGACATTTTGAGACAAAGGCTTTGTAACTGGATTTGCTATGTTGTCGGCTGAAGGAACTATTTCCACTACGACATCTCCTCGAGCTATAATCTCTCTGATCAGATGAAAGCGCCGCAGAATGTGCTTCGACTTCTGATGATACCTCGGCTCATTCGCTTGAGCAATCGTCCCATTGTTGTCACACAGCAGTGGGACGGGACTAGATATGCTTTCCACCACACCAAGATCGCCGATGAATTTCTTCATCCATACAACTTCTTTGGCGGCTTCAGCAGCAGCAATATACTCGACTTCCGTTGTCGAATCAGCAGTGGTTTCCTGCTTGAAACTTTTCCAGCTCACTGCTCCCCCGTTGAGTGTGAAAACAAAACCTGATGTTGACTTGTTGTCGTCAAGATCATACTGAAAACTCGAGTCAGTGTATCCTTCCAGCTTTAAGTCTCCTCCTCCATAGACTAGAAATAGATCCTTAGTCCTTCTCAAGTACTTAAGAATGCATTTCACAGCCTTCCAGTGTTCATCACCTGGATCTGCCTGATGTCTGCTCGTAACACTTAGAGCATATGCTACATCAGGTCTAATACATAGCATGGCATACATGATGAACCCTATGGTAGAAGCATAGGGGACTTAATCCATCACAGCCCTCTCTTCAGGTGTCTTGGGAGACTGACCTTTAGAGAGTGAAATTCCATGTCTCATCGATATGAGACCTCTCTTGGAATTTTCCATACCAAACCTTTTGACAATGGTTTTTATATACATGGATTGGGTTAAAGCTAGCATCTTCTTTGATCTATCTCTATAGATCCGTATTCCTAATATGTAAGATGCTTCTCCCAAATCCTTCATGGAGAAGTTCTTTGACAGCCATATCTTTACTGATGACATCATTCCTACATCATTCCCAATGAGTAGGATGCCGTCAACGTAAAGAATCAGAAATGTGATTGCACTCCCACTATTTTTCTTGTATACATAGGGCTCATCTTCATTCTTAATGAAGCCATAAGATTTGATTGCCTCATCAAATCTTATGTTTCAGCTTCGGGAAGCTTGCTTCAGTCCATAAATGGATCTCTGCAACTTGCATACCATGTCTGGAGATTCTTTGGATGTGAATCCTTCTGGTTGTATCATATACACCTCCTCCTCAAGGTTTCCATTGAGGAAGGCAGTCTTCACATCCATCTACCAAATTTCATAATCATGGTAGGCAGCAATGGCGAGAAGAATTCTGATAGACTTAATCATAGCAACGGGTGAAAAGGTTTCGTCATAGTCAACACCTTGTCTTTGACGATAGCCTTTCGCCACTAATCTTGCTTTATAAGTCTTAATACGTCCATCTGTACCGATCTTTCTTTTAAGGATCCATTTGCAGCCAATAGGTACTATACCATCGGGTAAATCTTCCAAGTTCCAAACTTGGTTGATGTACATGGACTGTATTTCAGAATTCATGGCTGCCCGCCATTTCCTGGCCTCTGGACTTTCAATGGCCTCCTGGTAAGTCTTATGATTATCATCCTCATTATAGGGTATCCTTGAACTATCCAAATTAATATGTCCCACATATCTTTCTAGTAGTTTAGGTACTCTTTTAGACCTACGAGGTTCCTGTGTATTATTTTGAACAGGTTCAAAAACTGACAGTTCATCTGATGAACCATTACCAGTTTGTGGGTCTGGAATTTCTTCCAGAGTTACTTTACTCCCACTATCCTTCTGGAGAATATAATCTTCTTCCAGAAAGACAGCTCTCCTGGCCACAAACACTTTTTGTTCGCTAGGATGATAAAAGTAATATCCATAAGTTTCCTTTGGATATCCCACAAATCTGCATTTGTCAGTTCTGGACTCCAGCTTATCTGCGTCATATCTTTTAACATGAGCAGGACATCCCCAAACTTTAACATGTTTAAGGTCTGGTTTCCTTCCATTCCATATCTCATATTGAGTGGTTTCAACAGACTTGTTAGGTACCTAGTTCAGGATATACATAGCCGAGCTAAGTGCATATCCCCATAAGGATACTAGCAATTTGGACATGCTCATCATGGATCGCACCATTTCCATCAATGTGTGATTTCTCCTTTCTGATACACCATTCATCTGAGGTGTATAAGGAGGTGTAAGCTGAGAAAGGATACCACTATCCTTTAAGTATTTAATGAACTATGTACTCAAGTATTCACCACCTCGATCGGATCGGATGGTTTTTATACTTTTTCTAGTTTGTTTCTCTACTTCGTTCTTAAATTCTCTAAATTTCTCAAAGGCTTCATATTTATACTTCAATAAGTATACATATCCAAACCTTGAGTAATCATCAGTGAATGTAATGAAGTATGAGAAACCACCAATGGCTTGGGTTGACATAGGACCACATACATCTGAATGTATGAATTCTAATATGTCTTTGGCTCATTCTCCAGTTTCACTAAATGAAGACTTAGCCATTTTACCTATTAAACATGACTCACAGGTTGCATATGATTCATAATCAAATGGATCTAAATATACATCTTTATGCATCCTTTGGAGTCTGTTTTCACCAATGTGTCCACGCCTACAATGCCACAAGTAGGCTTTGTTCATTTCATACTTACTTCTTTTAATTGAAGAACCGATGTATAAATTTTCATGAGACACATTTAATAGATACAAACCATTGGATAATATAGCAGAAGCTATTAATTTATTTTCAAAATAAATTGAACAATTATTGTTCCCAAAATTTAAATTGTATCCAATTTTATCTAAACATGAAATAGAAATGATGTTCCTTATTATACTAGGTACATAATAACATTCATCTAATGAAAATGTGTCTCCGAATGGTAGCTTGAGGTTCACTGTCCCCACATCGATCGCCGCAACTCTTGCGCCGTTACCTACCCTCAGCTCCACCTCGCCAGTTCTCAGCTTATGTCTTCTTGTCAGTGCCTGCACAAAATTGCAGATATGAGATACACATCCAGTATCTAATACCCATGATGTACAATCTTTTATTGACAAGTTTATATCTATCATATAGATACCTGAAGTGTCCTGCTACTTCACAATTCTTTTAGCCTTGTCTTTGAGGTATTCTTTGCAATTCCTCTTCTAGTGACCCTTTTAGTGACAATAGAAGCAATAATCTTTCTCAGCACTCTTGCCTTTGTCTTTCTTGACAACCTTTGCCTTTCTCTGAACCTTGTTCTTATTCTTTCGAAAAGCTTGGACTGCTAGTCTCTTTCTATTGGTCTTACCAACTATGAGGATTTGGGATTTATCCTTCACAAGGTTCCCCTCTGCAGTCTTTAACATGTTCAGCAGTTTAGCTAAGATAGTCTAGATTTTGTTCATGTTAAAGTTAACGATGAACTGAGCATATGACTGTGGAAGTGAAGATAACACGAGGTCTGTGTGCATCTCCTTGGGAAGTGTAATCCCAAGAGCATCCAGCCTCTCCACCCACTCAATCATCTTCAGCATGTGATTCTGTATTGAAGTTCCCTCTGCCATCTGAGCCTTGAACAGATTCTTCAATATCTCATATCGTTTGATTCTGCTCTGCTCACCAAATAGCTCCTTCAAATAGAGCATGATGGATCTAGCATCCATCTCTTCATGTTGCCTCTGCAACTCATTGCTCATAGAGGCTAACATGTAGCATTGGGCCATGCTGGAATCTTCCTTCTATTTTTCATACGCTATCATTTCCTCCTCGGGGCATCTAATACTGGTTCAGAAGGAGGTTCATTATCCAAGATGTAGGCAATCTGCTCAGACCTGAGGACAATCTTCAGATTCCTGAGCCAATCTAAGTAATTGGTGCCTGTGAAACGGTTGGCATTGAGTATGCCACGCAACGGGTTATGGTGCGACATTCTAGTCTACAGGAGATAATCAATTGATAATTAGCAGATATTCAGATTAAGTAAAACAAGATATGGTCTTTTTTAATCTAGTTTTACTCCCACTAATTTTCAACGGACTGTATAACCTTCAGATATATAGAACGGGAGACGCCGACTGTCTCCTAGTGGGGATCAGAACCTCCAAGTATCATAGTATGACATCGGGTAAACACGTAGTATCATACCGTTATCTCATAGCAATCATCTCATGATAATTGCAACTCCTTGCAATATCCGATCATATTTCGGCTCTCAGGTTATTAATGGTCCCAGGTAAACACAGTAGACCATTATCCCCGGTCTAAGCATTACCATCAATACGTGATAAAGTAGAGTAGAAATATAGTTCCCGAATAAACACGTAGATGACTATATCGTTCCTCTACTCTTATCCAAAGGCATCTAATGCCATGATCAATAGTTCTCTCATCAGTCAATGGCAAACCTCGGGTAAACACATAGTATCTGCCACCACTGAATTAAGTTCTATTAATCATATTGATGGAGAGCCACGCGGTGCATTCTCAATGACTCGTGCTACTGCTTAGAATTTGTTACGAAGGTTTTTATTTATTTTCTTTGGTCTCATCCTAGGTGATAGTATCAAATATATCAAATATATATATAAATAATAATAACCTAGCAAATTTGATTCACAATCAAAAATTAAACACACGCATCGCATACATGTCATTAGTGTGGTCATGGATGGCACTGTGGTTTGACTTGAGCTAGACAATCAAATGCACACATATACACAATATAACAACTTATATCATGAGTCTGCAAAACCCTTGGATTCAATGAACTCCTTCATTTTCATCTGGTCGGCAGTTGTGGATCATCCTCGCTCCGTGCGCAGCTGTCTCGATAAAATTACATCATTAATTTAAAAGAGGAAGCCCTATGGCGAATACATAGAGAGAGAGGTAGAAATACATTGGAAAATGAGAGGGAGAGGTTCGCAGACCTCTATTTATTAATGAATAATAAACCACACAATCAGATTCCATATCCACAAGTAAATGCACATCCATGACCACCATATGGTTTAATTAAACAATGCACACATGATATAGCGCATCAAATGGCTAAAATAAGATTTTCGAAAATAATAATAATTTTAGGTTTCATATAACCAGGGACCAAACAAAAATTTTAGAGAATTTTCGAAAAAATAGTATTAAGTTCAAGCATGCTAATTTAAATCCAATTTAAATAAGCAAACTAATGCACCTTAACATAAATGCACAATAACTACAAATTGAAAATTTTATAATATTCCATGCCCTTAAAAATATAGACATTAATTTTAATTTAACAATTAAATCAACTCCCTTTAATGTCATTTATTCTAACATTTAGAATAATGAAAAATATTAACAACAATTGTTAATATAACCCCATAATCTTATTTATAATCCATAAACAATTAAAAATATAATATAATTAAATAAAAAATCACATTTTAAATTTAAACTAAAATTTGTAATTTAATTATGGCATTAAATAAAAAAAATGGGGTTTAAATACAAAAATAACAAGAAAAGGGGTAATGAGCCTGGCGAACTGGGCCCGGTTCGGCGGCTGGACCGAGCCAGCCGGCCCCCAGACCGGGCTGGCTCAGACCCAGGGTCGGGCCCAGCTCGGCCGCTTCCCCATTCCCTGCCTGACGCAGCTAGGGTTTCCTAGCTGCGTTGCAGGCAGGAAGGGGGCAGCACCCCAGCCGCCGCCGGCCTGCCCCGCAGGCGGCAGCCGGCGGGGGCCGGCACCGGGGTGCCCCCCCCCGGCGGCCAGCGGTCCCGGCAACAGCGCTGGTGGCCCTGGCAGTCGGCGGTCACCCCAAATCCCCCCCCTTTTTCAACATAAATCTGAAACCCTCCCCCTTTTCCTGCATATTCCGGGGAGAAAAAGAGAGGAAGGCCGGCCATGGTTCTCCGGCGACCGAAGACCCCATGGGTGGTGTTCCCATGCTCCGGTGAGGAATCCCCTACCTTTGGGGTGCCCCCATAAAGGGTACACAAAAAAAATGATTTTTGATGCGAAAAATAATTTTAATTCACAGTGTTCATCACATGAATGCTTTGCATGTAATTAAAATCAAAATTAGACATGGAAAGAAATTATAAAATTATCAAATATGGAGATCGAAATGGCGAAAACACAGTAGAACCTGGCTCTGATACCACTGTTGGGTTCACTGTGTCGGGATCCGACCGAAAACGCAGCGGAATAAAAATAATTTCGGGATCAGATCCATCCCGTTTCGATCATTAAAATAAAATCGGAGTAAATCTGATTTACCTTGCGCGGATTCGAATTCGCGTTCGTTTTTCGGTTCCGTTGGAGCGATGCTGCAAGTCGCGCAGATGCCCGACCTCTACCGGTATCCACGTGGTTCTCCTCGCGATGGATCGTCCTCGCTTCCTCGCTCGATTCGACGTTCGTGGATCCCGTCTGGCTTCGCGTAATCCGCCGCGACATGTGGATTCAAAATCTCTCGTCGAACGGAAGGCAGAGCGGTCGGGAATCGAAGTAGAGCCTCCAGAGGGCCGACCTCGTGTCGTGCCTCTAGAAGAGAGGATAGAGATGGAACGACGGCTAGGTTAGGGTTGCTAGCCCCCAACGTAGCATCCATTCCTTTATAATAAGTCTGAAAAACCCAGACTTATCCGAAATCCTGTCGGATTATCCATCGACTTGAAAACCATTTGCGTGTGACCCTCTAGACCCAAATACCAGTCCAGTTAATAGCCCATTAAGCCCAGTAACCCTTTACTGACCCACTGAATTAATTAATATCTTTATATTCAATTAATCAACCGAATTTAATGTCCCACAATAAATTCGGACGGACTTCCGATCACATTGGGTGCCAAGCAACATCGCGTGATCCTGGATGGCACTGGGGTTATCACCACCCTCTATTGGAACCTTTTCGTCATCGGTTAGCGCGCGGATATAATCCTTCATCCGTGCAATGCTCCCGAATCGACCTAGCGTATGGTTTACTCTTAAACCCTATTCGGTCGATTCACTTGAATCAGATGCTACTAATCTGAATCCGATAACTCCTTATCGAATACAGAGTCCTCCCTGGCCAAGGACTTTAAGCGCATCATTCCCAGAATATTCTCTCTCAAACTACCGAGAGCGGATGATCCCGTATTGAACACACAATTACCTTCGAAGGCATTTCCCTGAACCCGATCGCTTGACTTATTGATAACCCATGGTTAGGGAATCGTTAGTCAATGTCAAAGTTCAGAAACCTACCAACAAGATATCTTTGGCGTCTCTGGTCCAAGGATCATCCACGTAACCGTGACAAAAGAATTGAGCTAGTTAACAGTGAGGTGTTTACCATCAAGTGATTCATAGTCGGATCAGTTCAGTGAACTCATTCGCAAATGGGCACCTATAGGTCCAGCATAGTGTCTCCACACAAGTGACTTATAGGACCAGTCACCCTCATCATATGAGCTGAAGTAACCTATACTAGTCTATCCGGATGTTCGATGTCCTCTTTCAAACATCCTATGACTATGAACAATTAAGAACATGTGTTTATAAGTCTTCGGTCCCGTGATTATGATCTCATCATAATCCGAAGACTGTTGCACATGTTCATGGACTTCATCGTGATACGATAAACATAAATCGAATTAATTACACACAATGAATTATTGCCATTTATTAATAATCTGAATCAGTACATAGTATCGATTGGCTTTGAGACCATCTAATACTAACACAAAGGTCCCCGTCGAGTCGAAGCCAGCATGGAAGATATGACCATTCTCAAAGTAGAATGCCAATACGACTGCCTTTGGCTTCGACTCAACAGCAAAAGTGTCCACCTTTTGGACATAGAACCTGCTTTTCCTATATGCACAACATTGAAGGGAAAACAGTTAGTAGTATCTGTTTTCGGCTCCTTACCCAAAAAAGAGCAACTACCTTTTCCTTAGCCTTCGCATAGGGTCAAGAGGCCGTATCCTACTAACCAGACGAAAGGAAAAAACAATGGAAGTGATGCGATAAGCAAGCATACAGATGCTAGTGGATATTAACGAATGAGACGTGCGACGCAATGTGCAGATGTGAGTGTGTGTTTTTTTTTTTTTTGATTAAGTGGGAAAATGTTTTTGGTTCCGACCACCTAGCGACTGCCCATTCTTAGCCTGGTTGAATGATGAAAGGGAATGCATACTCAACATCTCAGGTATCATAAGCATGCATCTAGGTTGATTTGGGCCTCTAGACTCTTCAAACTGACCATAACCGGCTAAGACTCACACTAATGACAATACCGTCATACCATGCTTAGGCTCCCAGCTGCTTCTGACCACCAAGTTCGCCCAAAAAGTTTTCGAGGTAAATGATTTGTCCAACCCATATCTCTTTCCTCACAACCTAGAAGATATAAGATGGAACACCTTTGAACCCTAATGGTCAACCACACGACGTTGACCTGGAATCAGACGCCGTTGCACCTACAGGTGACGCGCTTGCATTGACCTAAGCCCGAAGTTTCGAGGGTGCTCATCGAAATTATGGTTAAGAAATTGATTCGCCAGAGCACATTACTTTTGAACCTCTCTGATCATGTGAGCATGTGATGACTTTTGAAAACGAAACATTTTAAAATATTGTCAAGTCTTTAGCTAGTTATCTCATGTTAAACCTTGGGGGAGAAAAAGTGAAGAAATTTGAAGACAAACCTCACATGAGGATCGACAAAACCGCTAAGAGATAGAGCTATCACAAAACATATCCTTTTTTGACCTCTTAGATGCCCGTATTTACTTTTGATTTTTCAGGCCTTTGATAGATTTCATGGCAGGCACAGTCACGACCAGGCTTTTTTGTATGATTGCTTGAACCCTTTTTGATTTTTTTTTTCTGACATTTTCAGGGTTATTTACTTTTCATTTCTCATTCCGCCTGCGGAGACACTGCCCTCTTCACGTGCTCTGGTCCTTTATATTACATATTTCGGCCTCTTTGAGGGGTTACATCTATCGGGTTGTTGGGAACCGCAACTTGCTGAGCTCGGTCGTTTAAGGGCGTCGACTGTCCTGATCAATCTAGAGACAAAGAGCAAAGGTTGCAATTGACAGTGTACTAAAGACATTGAACTCATTTTAAGAAGGTTCATTTTGAAAAACGTGTAAATGTGTGCAGCTCATAATGATCATAGAGATCCATATAAAAGTAAAGCAGACACGTCCAAGGTTTTGGTGGACCAAAGTCTTAACCAAATCTTAATGATAACCCATTCTATAATGCAACTAGACCTAGACAGGGTTTATATGGCAGTCACCAGACAGTTGGATTTTGTATTTTTCTGATTTTTTTATGATATTCGTTAGAGTATGTTCATATTTACAAATATTTTTGTTGCTTTTTGAATATTCACTTTTTTGGGATTTTGAATTTTTTATTTTTTTTGCATTTTTAAAGGTAGAACTTGTTCAGATAGGCCCTTATCCAATGGAAAACTTTTCAACATTTTTCAAATATTTACACTTATTTGTTGACTCTTGAACTAGAAATGAAAGAACTTACCTCTACAACTCTTAGATAAAGAGAAAGCTATCTAATCCTTAAGCAATTATGCACAAGACTCTAAGTGTGAGTCAGACTTGTTACAAGGGCGGGTCCTTCAGACAGAGACCCGATGATGACGGAATTGCCCCAGTATGTGGGCTCCTCATTGGTGGTTTCACACCCTCCGGTATGGGAGTGGGAACTTTTCTTTTTTGGGGGGTCGTAGTCTCCAAGCACAAAACACTATGGGGAATGTACTACGACCGGTAATGGAAGCAGAAGAAGGGAAGGTGGGTGGAATAGGAAGGGAATGAATGTGGCGGGTGCCAGTTCATCCCTCGCTAAGAAGACTCCTTTTCGTGGGGTGTTCGGTTCATGAAACAGTAACCATGTACTGAAGTCTTCCTCATCTTCTTTTCGAACTTCCTTGGTTGTTTCCTTCAACTCATCTTCAAGGTAATCTACCCTAAGTAATTCTTGATCCTTCTTCACAAAGTGATCCAAGAGAGTCAATTTTCTTGATCCCTCAGCTAGTTTGGTTGGTAGGTACCCCAATCTGAATCCACCAATAGTCGGATTTTCTGAAACATGCTCCTGAATTCCTTGCTCTTCCTTGCCTAGCCCAGATCCCGAATTATATCCCATTTTGTCCATAAGTTGTCAACCTATGCTAGGCCGGGGCTTAGGCTGAGAAGCAACCGATGAAAGGATGGTCTTTTTCCCTTTTCCAGAAGTAACATGGATGGAATTTGTTCAGCCGAGACTGAGTCCAAAGACTCGACATAGGGGGTACTCTTGACTTTGACAATCTTCCCATTGTGTGGAAATTTGTAACACTGATGATTGGTGGGAGGTACTCCCAGGGTTTGGTCCATCCAAGGCCTTCTCAAAATGGCGTTGTATATGGGCTTGACAACAAGGATGTAGAATTTAGAGATCATGGCCACCGGGCCAATTTCTAGCTTTCCATTAGCTGGTCTTTAAGAATCGTCATAGGTTGAGACCATCATGGAGGTAAACTCAATCTTTTCTAGATCAATCCCTATTTTCTTGAGGATCTTGAGTGGACAAACATTAATTGATGCGCCGGTATACAACAGGATGGAGTCCACTGAGTGACCATTCAGTGTCGCGGTTAAGTACAAGGGAAGGGATCGACATTCAGGGGGAGCTAGATCCTTATCTGTGAAGGATATCATAGGTGTCTGGGTGACTGAGAGAATGACATTTGTGACCCTCTCTAATAGGAAGACCTTCATTGACTATGATTCGCTGGAGGAATTGGAACAATGTCTCCCTGTGTAAAGGAGATCTGCTAATCAACTCTATGACCGAAATCTTGGCGGGAGTTTTCCCTAGATGCTATAGGATGTCATACTCGGATTGAGTAATCCTTCGGACATAATCGAATTCTCTTGGGAGTCCAAGGGTTGACTTGTTAGGGGAATGATGCGATTTCTCAGTATAATGTAGACACGCTAATGTTGACTTCATATTGAGTAAATTTCATATCACAATTATAATTCCCCAAAATAGTCTGATGTTTAATCATTAATTAATTTTTATTGATTTTTCTCGAAATTTGTTGATTAGCGTTGCCCATGCACGACTACATTTAGATTCCTAGCCGAAATCAACTCGAAATCAAATTCCTAAATTCAGATAGATTTAACTGAATAGTGTCGCCCATAGGAGACACCATTTAAGTCCTAATCCGTTTGAGTTTGCGATTTTTAATAATAAAAGGGAGATCACCGTCAGCGTACAAGTATCAAAAGGGAGATCACCATCAGCGTACAAGTGCCAAAACAATTTAATAATAATAAAAGGAAACATTCATAATGCATATGTCATTCATGCATATCATGCTTACCAGTTCATTCAGCTCCTTTTGTACCTGCTCTAACTGGGCCTCGACATCCTAGAGGTGGTCTCGAAGAGTGAGGATGGTGGCGTCCCGTGCATCCTGCATATTCATATCATCTCATGTCATGCATTCACAAATGTAAGCAAGATAATTAATAAAATGAAAGACGCATTTATAGCATACATATCATAATACTTACATCGAGAGGGCGGAGTAGTCGAAGGTGCGGCGTAGTGAGTCCGGTACTATTGAAGGTAAGCATCACTGCTCACCGCTTGTGAAATCATCAGGACTCCATACCGATGCCAATCATCCCGCTGATTCGGGAATTTGGTGTTCCAGTTAGTGCGGGTCTGTTTCCCCCGCATCGTCCTCCTGATCCCCTCTGTGATCTCCTCCTCCACCCACTCCTGATGCAGCCCCAATGTCCGCATCACCAACTTCAAGCGCAGGAGGGCTATCTCGTTCATGCAATGTAGGCACACCTGGCGCCCGAATCGGCCTCGCCCCTGCTCAAACCAGGGCTATCCTACATCGTCCATACCAAGGTACGGACGCCAGATAACCTGCATTCATATGGGTTAGTTGCATTGCATTCCATACGAAAATTATAGTGATAAAAAATAATAGGTTATGTTATAATAAACATTTAAAACATCTAACAGTTAAATCATCAATCAAATAAGCAATTAAATGTTTAACAAATAAATGTTAATTTAACGTGTATCCAAAGGCATTTTAACAGAACAATTAATTAATAATTAAACAGCTTAACAACATGTTGACAAAACATGTAATTAATCAAGTATGAAACATAATGATAAATAGCAAGAAAATAATTAAAACTCACCAGAAGCTCTAGGTAGTCGAGGAACTGACGGCGGAGGGCCGTCAGCTGGTGATGCTGTGGCGTCGTATCTACCACCGGACGCCAACGCCGGGCAAACGGAACTGCCGCCGGCTGTGCAGATGGCCTCGCTCGGCCCAGAGGGAAATAATAATAACTCCAGACTTGCATAAAAGAACATGTAGTTAGAATCACAAGCATTACATCATAAGTATCTAATGAAATGAACAAATTCAAAACAAGTTATGTACCTGAAGAAACGGCGCGAAGCCGCTGATGGTGGTCTCCCAATCAGGCATAACCACGGAGAGGTCGGTGAAGAGGTGAGCCAGAAGGGCTGCACCCTAAGCATACTCGCCTAGTCTATCTAAATCTACACGGAGACTCAGGAAGCGACAGTGGATGTAATCGCCCTTCGTCCCAAAAAGGAGCCTATTGCAGAAAAACACTAAAAATCTCCTAAGATCCCTATCTACACTAACCCTATCACTAGGATCGTGACAATATACTGTACTAGACGCCTCGGCTAGTCTCAATCTCAACTCAGCCCGGGACTCATCAATCTGCTGCCTAGGCTCCTCCAGTCCGAGGGATCTCTCTACCGCCGTCCTGAGGAGAGTCTTGAGGAGAGTCCAAGACTCTCGACCCTTTAGCCCTATGCACTCTAAGCCCAGCAACTCCTGAGCTAATCCGCAATAGTCGGGATATGTGATCCCTCTAACTGCTCGACCTTCTACCTGAAGGCCAGTGATCCTGCGTACGTCCTCTAGACTAGGGATCATATGTCCCTAGGGCATTAGAAACAGCCTGCTCTCGGCATGCCATCACTCCCTCAACACCTGTAGTAGGACGAGGTCGATCCAGAACGGCTCAATCTTTAGGATCTCCCGAAACCCCATCTCCGTCAGTCGTGCCTTCTGAAAATCTGGGAGACCCCTGTAGGTGGCCACCACTAGGTCCCAAGAGATCCTGGCCCTCATTGTCCTCTGCAATTGTCAAATAATTCATTAAATTAATCGCTAGGAAATTAATAATCAATTTCTAAAACAATTCTCAATATCTATGAATCACGTCAGTGTCCAGGGATGCGTTCCAAAAGGCATCCCTGTCCCCAGACGCCTTCTAACATAGATTCATAGAATCTGAGGTCGGTTATCCTTTCCCCCCCAAAATTGAAATTTTAATATAAAAGAGTGTTCTCGAGGCTTATCAAGTGTGGACCGGCCTCCTCGGCCGGTGTTGCTGCCGCCTCGCCCACTGGAGCATCGGGAGGAGCTTCCTCGGCCTCCATGAAGGCCACCACCTCCACGAGTTCCACTGTCATTTCTTCGCCCTCGGCGATTTCCACCACTTCGATTGCCGCGACCCGGCGTCACTTCCCGCCTACCCCGCTAGGTCCTCCTTGTTCCATGGCTAGAAGAGAGAGAGATGGAGCTCAGAGAGAAGAGCTCGGATGGAGAGATAAAAGAGATGAAGCCCAAGAGAGAGACCGTGAGAGAGGGTGAGGAAGTGGAGATCGCTGGCATCGGAGAAGCTCACCGGAGTAAGGAAGATCACCGAAGAAGGAGGAGAATGGCCGAAGAACCACCGTCGCCGGAGAAGATGGAAAGGGAAGAGAGAGAAGACCCAAGAGAGAGTGAGAAGGAAAGGGGCTCGAGCTCGCGCGACCCTGTTGGAATTGGTTAAATCGCGTCTTGCAACAGGGACGCCATTCAGTGGCGCACAAACTGAGGCGGCAACGGGAAATTTTTGAAACTTGTGAAAAGCGTCCCCTATGGGCGACGCCTTTTAGACTTTACCGCCTCTATTAGTCAAGCCCGTACGTCTCTGAAGAAGGATGTGATTCAGTGGATTAATTACAGAAAATCTCTGGAAAGAAGGAGAGAGAAAGGAAAAAGGCGTCTAGCTGACCAGACGCGATTTTGGGTTCTTTTGAGGATAAATTTTTTATTTTGAAAATTGAATTATGCTGAAAAGTCTCTCTCTGAGTCGACGCGATTTGAATTAAATAAGTCCGAATCTTGATATTTTGAGGAAAAATCACATTTTCACTCAAGGAAAATTACAAAAAAATTGCAAGACATTTAAGGAATGATTTTTATTGTATTAAGGTACGATCCTTCATTGAAAATAAAATCAAAATACATCAAATTGGAAGGCAAAGGATGCAGAGCTTTCAAGGATGATTCTTCTTAAGCTCCTTTACATATGATTTCCATAGTTCTTTATGGGTTTCATGAGGAAGTTTGACATAACGGGTGAAGCCGATATTCCATGGAGTTGCAATAAGTTCTGTCGCCTCAAAATCTTCGTCAGTTCCCAAAGCTCGCTTCTTAATTGAAAAAAGAGAAGATATTTCTGAAAGTTCATAACGTGGCATACCAAGTTGAGGATGACAACGATGTGGATTATAAAGAACGAACTCAGTCGCCTCGATCAGTCGGAGCTCTGTACTAGCACCCCGGCGCACTCGAACCGCCTTTTCTATGAGAGCAAGTGGCGTGGATTCGAATCCAGTTCTGGGCATAGTCTTGAAGTAAGCACGCCAGTCAGCCCGAGTCTCGAGGTAGGGCACCCGATTGGTCATGTTGTCGTTGAACTTCACAATGTTGGCAATATGGAAGATAAGACTACGCTGATATGTCTGGGATATCTTTGGAACTTTTTACTCATTATAGTTGAACTTGAAGTGGAATTCCACCCATAGAACTAAGAGAAGCATCTGCCATAAGGAAGTTGACTTGTAGAAGCTGCAGAGAGCCCACTGTAGAGGTAGGTTAGAACCGCTGTACTGATCTGCTTTCTTTAAAAAATCCCACTGATTGCGCTAATTTGATCATCTTCTAAAATATTGTCTTGGGTAGGGAATAGTAGAGCTCCAACTAAGCATGTGGTGAACACCTTCATCACATTCTCTGTTTCTTCATCATTGAGATCTTCTATCTTCTTCAGAGTCCATTCGGCTAATTTGGCAAGATTGATCCCCTTGTTAGTAAGACAACCTTGAATCTCTTTTGGCTTCTTTATGATCTTTTCTAGCAATTGTTGACCCATGATTCTTTCCCTCATCAGCCTCATATCACTCAAATTAGGTTCATCATTGTTGACCTTGAGCTTACGAAGACCCAATAAAAGTTCAACTTCTTCTAAAAGGATAGTGGCTTCAAACGTGGCAAAAAGAAAGGTATGAGTTTGTAGATGCCACAATACGGTTAAAGCGCCCATAGCAGCCCAATCCATACTTGTGCTTTTGTAATGTCTGGCATGAATAGCTAACCCTTGGATATGCCACTTGGATATATAAAATTGCATGGAGAGATTGATCTTGTTAACTAGCTTTTGGACCCATGGAAGAGAAGAAAATCTTCTTGGACCAGGGAAGAAAGGATATCCCTAGATGAAGAGAAAAGAAATTGGAATAGTCTGCTCTTGCTTATTGAAGAATTGAGAATTTGGAAGACATATAAAAAGAATTGAAGAAAATAGAAGAAAGAATTGATTAGAAAAAAGATAAGCTTACTTGTAAGTTAGGATCTCACCCACTTAGATGATCTTTCACTTCAGAGAGCTTTTCAATTGTCTTCCTCATCCTTTTACTTGAGAAATCTTTTGAAGAATTCATTCTCCTTGAATTGATTTATTTGATTTCTTTCTCTTTCCCCTCTTTCTCTTGAGCTTTGGAGAGAATCCTTTAGCTTTCCCTCTTGATTGCTTATTGTAATATTTTGATATGAAGAGAGGAAGTTTTTATAGAGTGATTTGCGAGATTAAGGAACCCTTTCCTAATTGGAAGAGGGATATGAATTGAAGGAAAGTAGAGTTCGGACCGGAGTCAGAACAGAGAACTATTTCTGTAAGTTAAATGGCGTCTGGACGGGGTGACGTCATTTAAATAACATCTGTGAACAGCAACGCTATTTAATGAACTTTCTGAATTTCTGTTATTCACCGAAAATTCATAATTGCATGATATTTAATAATTGTTTATTCCTTAGCATGAAGTTACTGATGAATTCTAAGTGTAGGAAATTAAAGAAATGAAAATGAAGTTGAAAATTTCAACAAGGTCCCACTATGGGAGTTTCACTGAGTCCCAGCCATGACTAAAAAGACGGTTATCTCTATCTATGTATTATTTCATGTAATTGATTTGTATTATTACTACTGTATGATAAATATTTATTAGATATATCAAGGATCTTGTGGTTTTGAAGAAACTGGAGTTTGAGTTCCCCTTCAACAAAAACAGTGATAATTCCAGAGTATTCTTAATCGCACGAGTAGGCTGTTAGATTGTTGATTGATGGGGACGATGGTTCCGCTTTTGTGAAACAGTGCGTGGATAAACAAGCTTTGGCTTAGCACTTGATTACAGGATTGATATCTTGACTCATCAATGACAGTTTAATAATATTATCCTTGATTAATTTCTATTTTATTTCATCTTATTTTTCTTTTAGTCCAACATGCATCATGTAGGACTTTGAAATAATTGTGGTAAGAATTAATTATTGATTAAATTTCAGACTATCGTTCTAAAAAAATTCCAAGGTGATATGAAATATTCGATTCCGAATCGATCTCTCAACTAACTTTGAGGTTTTCTTGAAGATATCTTTAGAATTCCTTCTTGCTTGGATTCTTTATCCCAAATTTTCTTGTTTCTTTTAAGACCCATCAAAGTTGTAGCACATCCACATTCGCTGGTAACCGCTCTCCATGATGAAACCTATAAGGTTTGTGACCTATGATACTTCTTAATCGTGGAAGTTGATCGTCCTTATTTTATTTTTTTGTCTCTTTCATCCAAACAGGATTGATTACATTGATCTCTTTAAGTCATCTTCATTTATCATTATGAGAAAGATTCTCATCATATGATATTGAAAGTGTATCACATCACACCTTGGCATCACCTTTTCAGTATATTTAATTCTATTTCACTCCCTTGCAAAGTCAATGCCAAGGTGAGGCAGCTGTAAACACGTTAATTTCGACTTCATATTGAGTAACTTTCATGTCACAATTATAATGCCCCAAAATGATATGATGTTTAATCATTAATTAATTTTTATTGATTTTTCTCGAAATTTGTTGATTAGTGTCGCCTATGCATGACTCCATTTAGATTCCTAGCCGAAATCAGTTCGAAATTAAATTCCTAAATTCAGATAGATTAACTGAATAGCGTCACCCATAAGAGACACCATTTAAGTCCTAATCCGTTTGAGTTTGCGATTTTTAATTCGAATTAATTTCCTAATTATCTGAAGAACGTTGTTCTAGGGAGACATGATTTAGGTTTCCTAATGTTTTTCAGTTTCCTTTTCGGATTTCCTTTTTATTTTGGCCACTTTAATTAACCAAATGGCATCCCGTCTGGGCGACGCGATTTGGGAATTTTCTAATAAACATGATTTGGCCGAGATAATCTGGTTTCCGAAGTTTGGAAGGTTGCTAACTCCTCCATGCTTATCCAAGGTAAGTCCGACTGCGGGAGAGAGTCCTTTTGAAGTCCAAAACACCCTTAAACCTATTCTTATAAATACAATACCCTTTGGGCCTTTAAAAAAGGTTGGCCATTAATGATTTTAAAGTTCAAGGCAAGGTGTTTGAAGACTCTAGAAGAAAAAAACGTGGACAACAAGAGAGGCTTCATCTAAATTTCTTCTTCTTCATCCTCTTCATCCTTTGAACCTTTTGAAGATCAAGGCTATGGAGGAGACAACCAACCATCTTATTTCCCTAATTTCTTTCTAAACTTTTTATTAATTTCATACAGTTTATTGATTGTTTTCCATAGTTCATCATCATTATCACCACTTCATGTTCACACACACATCATTATTTTCCACACCCACATGCATATTAGGGGTTTAAAGAACAACAATCAAGTGAGTAGATTAGTTTAGTTGCATGTTTAAATTTCTTATTAGAATAGATACTACTCTATTCTAGTTCTAATTAGAATTTATACTTTTGTTTAATCTTTCTTACGAGGTAGAAAGAAGAAGAAAGAAGGAAATCCAAAGGAATAACCATCAAGAAATTAAAAACAAGAACATCAATAAAAGGCCTCCCTTTCTTTGGCCGGCCGAAGAAAGAGAATCAAGGACTCAATCTCCCAAATTTGAAAAGGTAAGCGATCAATCTTTCTTTTGAAATTTTACAGTTTCTAGCGATCACGTTTTCTTTAGTTTTCAATAATTTTATTATTCATATGAACCACATGAAACTCATGAACATCACACACACAATTTGAGCACCTACATGTAACAGCAATCAGACTAGGGTCTACTTCTTGATTTGACTTTAGTGGCTAAACTGGTGGTGAATTTATTAGGTTGAACTGAGTTACTGGACCCGACTTTGGTCTTGGACACAAGATGGACAGAGGAGGTTCTCTGATTGAAATTAAGGGAACTTGGACCAAAGTGATTGGGTTGATGATTGTTAGTTGTTCCCTAGGTTGTATCAAGACCAAAGGTTTGTCTTGGATATAGTGGAGACTTCTTGCAATGGCTTTCTAGGTTTGATCATCCTAGTAGGGCACTCACGTCATAACCCGACCTCTTCATACTCCCAATATTGCCCTCTGCGATCAACATTCGGTTCCAAATTTCTGACAAGGGTATTCACCCTTTCTAGAGAGCTGGATGGATCTTAAGCTACCTGATGAGAGGGCAAAGGGTCGTTCACAATCCCTGATTCTCTTTTCGCTTTCAAGGTTTCAATAGCCTCTTTCATGTTCCCCCAATTGATCTTACCTTCCTCATTCAAATCAGACACCCAATCTTTGAAAGTGAAGTTGTTATAAATTATATGCCCCGGCACTTAATGATATAGATAGTGTCTAGACATATCAACATTACAGGGGATGGCTGCATGCTTAGGTGGAAGCTGGATAGCATTGAAAGATAATAAGGCATGGAAAATGTCCAACAAAGATTCCGATAAAGGCGGATATGAGGTATGTTTGGGCATAGACCAACTGTAGCTAGACAAATGGGGAACCGTTGAGTATGGTTTATGATTGGATTGGTTGTCTGATCTGGACATAGGATTGGGTGACCTAAAGGGCTGCCCCAAGGCCCTCACCTGTTCATTGATTGCCACTCCCTCTATGAGTGGAGTTTGGATGGTCTACTTATTCCTATTCTGATTTTCTAAGAAGGATGGCAGAGTGGAACTCTAAATCTGAGATTGAACTATCGGAGCTTGACTATAAAGTTGTGCGAATGTAAGAAATTCACTCAACCTAAGAATGGCTCGAAGCTGCGGGATAGTGTTGTTGACCAGCATGGTGATAGCTTGAGATTTAGAGATTGTCACTTCTTTCCTAGAGGCCACTGCCCTCTAACTGTTGGCAAAATACGTAAAGTCCTCTTTGGGCTTCATCTTCTCCATCACAAGATCAAACAAGTTGGGAGGCATGGTTGTCATATGACTAAACTGAGTGATGAATTTTTCAGGGACCATATCAAAATTGATTAGGTCTTTGGCAGGCAAGCGTCCGGCCTCCAATGGTATCCATGCAATCATCCGCGGTGGTTCATCTTCACTCCTTCGTCCAGATCAGTACGCTCGCTGAAGATCCCTCACAGCAACAACATCCGAAACCCGCGGACGAGAATTCCCTACTTTCACGATTTGCACGCCGCGGAGATGGGAAAGCACCCGACGCCCTAAGAGGGGTGCCCAAAGGAGTAGGAGAGAGAGAGAGGGGGCGGCCATCAAGGGGAGACTCTGGAGCTTGGCCCAGGGTTTCTCAACAGCTCGTATATATATTAAATCGGCTTGACTTTTCATAAAAGTCTCCGAGTTAATATAAATCCCACTAAAACACCATTGATAGAGAATCTATTTGCGCGTGTGACTCTCTAGGCCCATTTACTAGTCAAGTTTTCAGCCCGTTAAGTCCAATAACATTTTATTGACTTATAGTAATTAATTAATATCTCATATTTAATTAATTACTTAACCGAATTCACATCTCATGTAAATTCATCCGGACTTCTGATCAAGTTGGATGCCAAGAAACACCGTATGATCCCGAAAGGTAATAGAGTTCAATAACCCACTCATAAAATATGTCCGTCCACAGTTACCACGTGGTTATATTCCTTCATTCGTACAATGCTCTCGAGTTGACCTAAGGTATGGTCAACTGTCAAACACTAGATGGTCAACTCACTTGAATCAGATTCCGCTATACAATATAAGAAAATATATTTTCTGATATTGTGTTTGCTCTGGCCAGACACTCCTGCATATCTATTCTAGAACATACTCTCTCCAATAACTTGAGAGCGAATGATCCTATATTGAACACACAATCACCTTCGAAGGTTTTTCGCTGGAACCCGATCCTTGACTATTAGAGATCCCATGGATAAGGATTCGTAGGTCAAGGTCAAAGCCCAGAAGTCCACTGACAAGATGTCTTTGGTGTCTCAAGTCCAAAGACCAACGCTACTATGACGATGAATTAAGCTAGTTGACAGTCAGCTAAATTACCATTCGGAGATTCATGTCGGATCAGTTCAGTGAACTCATTCACCAATGAACACCTATAGGTTCACCATTATGTCTCCACACAAGTGGCTAACATGGTCAGTCACCCTCATCATATAAGCTGGAATAACATGTACTAGTCTTTCCAGATGTTTGATGTCCTTCTCAAACGTCCTATGACTAAGAACAATTAAGAATATGTGTTTATAAGTTATCATCTCATTATTATGATCTCTTCATAATCCGATAATTATTGCACACATTCATAGACTTCATTATGCGCAATTATATATATGCCAGTATACATAATGAAATAAATGTCATTTATTAGTGAACTAGATTGTAATAGGTGCCTTATGATTGTCTTAGAGGACATCTATACCCAATAATCTCCTACTTGGACTCAAGCCAATCACCTTTACATTTGATCTCCATTAAATCTAGGTGATGCTCACATAAAGTTTGCGATTAAGGCTTGGTCAGAGATCTACTAAATTATCTGTAGATGGAACATTTTCCATTACGTTATTTCCTCTTAATCCTTTGCCTCTGAACTTATGAAAGAGTCTCAGAATATTTTTACAACTTCTGATGAGACTATAGCTCGACCACAAAATTGACCTCTCCCACTATTGTCCTACAACAACGCGACAGGATCAAAGACCTTTTAAAACTACATCTAGTTTAGAGATGAACTCTTTTATCCATGCTATTCTAATAACAGTATCACTTGTTTATGTTGTCATCTTAATACCGAGTTCTGGATTGAAACCCTTCCAACCCACTCCATACTATTCAAGCAACAGTATCAACTGTAATCATGTTAGCTGTGGTTTCTTATTTGGAACTTTTCCAATTCACTACTTTCTCATTAGAAGATTAAACCCATGTCTGATTTGAAATTTGAGTCAGTATGACCTCATAGTTTCAAATCATCCTCTCCATCATCTAAGAGTGCACCCTTAGCACTTCTCAAGCACATAGTGATGTGCTTAACTCCTACTGTCAAGGTTCCCCTGTATCCTTTAAGAAACTTTTCCTTAAAGAAATAAATTTCATGTCTCAACAATTGAGACTTATTATGAAATTTATTATGTCAAACATTTTCACATACAGGTTAAGGTAATGTCCTCATCGGTCTATATTAAAAGATTCGTATTTCTAATATATAGGATGTTACAACCAAACCTATCATAGAGAATTATATAGATAATAATGCTTTTACTGGTTGTATCATCCTAATTTCATTGTCAATGACTTTGATGTTATTATTACAAAGCATTACTAATGCAATCGTACTCCCAATGTCCTCTTTGTACATACACAATCTATGGTCATTCTCAATGATCACGTAGTATTTGACTATTAGGTCAAAACTCTTATTCCAACTTTGAGAAGGTTCAATTTGATTCAAAATTGATCTTTGAAATTATAACACGCTTCCTAAAAATTTTAAAAGCTTTAAAGTTGTATCATATATACATTTTCCTCAATCACATTGAGGGAATACTTTTTAATATCCAACTATCTTTATCTCATCATCAAGATAGGTAGTTTTGACAAATAGAATTCTGAAAATATACTTATTTATGGTAACTACTGATGAAAAATTTGTCCAAGTCAACACTTTGGCCTTGACCATTTCCTTCAGTTTACCATATAATTTTTAATTAGTCCATATGTATTATTCTTCATTCTGAAGATTTACTTACTTCTGATAGGTACAATACCCTCTAGCAACACCATCAAGTTCTAAACTTAATAAGTCTTATAGACTATAGCTTAGAATTCTTAACTTCTTGCCAATCTCAAAGTTGTAATAATGATAGGGAGCTTCCTCATAGATTTTAGATCATAATCCATATCTTTGACCGCCTCTCATTTTACTCTCTCTGATATGTCAAACATATCCTTTTAGCCATTGAGAAAATCTCAAACATTCTATGAAGCTCTCTAATGTGTGTTACAAATTGTTCCAAATAACCAAAGATTATCTAATAATCTTGCGTTAATTTGTGGGTCTAAAACATCTTTTAGTTTTATCAACTCCCATTATCTTCTCTGAGGACATATTCCTCTTCATAGAAAACAGCTTTCTAGACGATAATTATTCCATTATCGCCTGACCAATAATTGTAATATCTAAACTCTTTGGACATCTCACAATTTTACACTACACTATGTCCTTCTTAGATCCAATTTCTTTGGATCCTGTCTTTTTCACAAGACCAGGACGTTTCTTGATATTAATATTCTTAAAATCAAGTTTTTCTTATAATTTATATCTTATATGAATTATCTTATCTCCATATCTTATATGGACACACTGATTTATTTGAAACCAGCTATAAAGTATGGACATCTAATGTTCATACTCATATTCATAAGGATATAAGAATTAGGCAAATCTTATTATTTATAACACATTATCCAATAAAGTGCAATTCTTCATTATATCATATTTCTATGATATATAATGAGGATCAATCGAGAGAAGATATAATTACTCTTTTAATGATTTGTATGAATCATGTATTAAAGTTTTAATTTTCTTGATCAAATCAAAGAATTCTAATACTTTTTCCTATTATTCACTTAATTTTGATCTTCTATTCCTGAATCTCTCATATTTATTTGACTTGTACTTTAGTAAATACACACAGCTGAATCTTTCTAAGAGACATCATTCAGGTAAGTCAATAGAAGTGATTATCTTTGGCCTTAAGAAGATATTAGGCTATTTACATCAGTATGTATGAGTACCAATAATTTCTTATTGCACAACCCAAGTATACAATGCCATAGATAATCATGATTCACACAGTCATTTTCTATAAGAGACTTGTGAACATTTATCACATGATGTCACATCAAGAATCTATAGTGCATTGACTAGTTTTAAAATCTTTCATTTTATTTCTTAAACCATATGGAACAACGCTTGTTCCTTCTTAGTCAATGTTATTCACTTTTACAATTCTTGATAATTAATGAAACTAAATAACAATTATTCAATTTCATATTAGTCTTTTATAGATATACAAAGATTTACTGTCTCATAGTAACCTATATATATGTTGAACTATCGTTGAGTATAACCCAACACTTTCATTTTCTCAATTTCCTTTTACTTGTCTAAGTCTGCATACTATTGTATATTTTAAAAATATCTCATATTGAAGACGCTAATTCTTCAATAGACATGCAAAAGTTGATAATAAAAATATCCGAAACTTTTTACCAGTTCCATATTCCTTTTGCCTTTAGTAATATTCTTATTAGTTACAGTGGGAAAACTACTCTTTCTCTCTTTCCGCTGACTTGCCTTTATCCTTCGTAGATGTGGGTTCGACCGTTTAAGATCTTACCTCTTGCCTTTCTCAAAGGCACACTATGAATATCTCTTCTCCTTGGTCTATCTAAGTAAGAGATTTCATAATATCTTATTAGGATAGTGGCTATCACTTGGTCCTGAAGACATTCTTCAAAGTCTTCTAGCCAATCTGAATGTGAGAAATAAAGAGATTTAGACAGATAGTTCTTATAATTCAATTATGGTCTTTTATCTTGAATTATTTCTCATTAATTTTCAACGGACTATATAACATTCAGGTATATGTAATGGGAGACTTCGACGGTCTCTTAGTAGGGATCAGAATCTCAAGACTCATAGCATGACCTCAAGTAAATACATAGTATCATATCATTATCTTAGAGTAACCATCTCATGGTCATTACAACTCCTTGCAATATCCGATCTTATTTCAGCTCCTAGATCTTTAATGGTCCCAGGTAAACACAATAAACCATTGTCTAAGCTTTACCATCAATACGTGACATAATAAAGTAAAAATGTAGCTCCCAGATAAACGCGAGGATAGCTATACCGTTCCTCTATTCCGATCTCAAGGCATCATAATGCCATAGTTAATAGTCCTTTCATCAGATGGTGGCAGATCTCGGGTAAAATAATAAAATACCATCATTGAATCAAGTTCTAAACCTATACTGATTGAGAGCCACGCGGTGTATTCTCAATAACTCGTGCTCCAGCTTAGACTTTATATTGAAGGTTTTGTTTATTTTAAGTTGGTCTTATCCTAGGTGATAGTTTATAAATATATCGCATATATTTAACTATACTTAGATATTAGTAACTGATTCATAATCAAAAACTAAAAGTATGCATCAACCATACATGTTCATTACATGGTTATGGACAACACGGTGATCAACTAGAGTCATACAATTAATCACCATAAAATATAACAATTATATTCATATAAACATGCAAACACATAGGCTCTGGTGATCTCATCTCCTGACGCCTTCCTAGCTGCACTTGTAGATCATCCTCTCATCTCCTCAGCCAGCGCAATCAATTACAAATAACATTAAATTTTAAAACATATTTCAAATATAGATTAACTGTAAGAGAAAGCCTTATAGGCAAGTATAACAATAGTGGGAGATATAATTACATTATAATGAGAGAAAGAGAGGGAAGCTCGCCGACCTCATTAATTAACAATTAATTAACCCATATCACATTCAAAATTGATCTAGATAACCACACACCATCACATTATATGAAATTAATAAAGTGCATGTCCATGACTATCATAAATTTTAACCAACCACTTATGATTCGACACATCACATGAAGGCTAAAATTTTAAAAAATAATAATTTTAGTTTTCTTAAAACCTGGCACCAATCAAAATTGGATAATTTGAATTTTAAAAATCTTATTTTCTAACATGCATTTAAATCTAATTTAAAGTATCAAACCCATCATCATGTGCACACAATGCTAAAATTAAAATTCTAAAATATTCCATGTTAAATTTAGAACACTTCTAAATTAATTTATCTAACACTTAGATTAATTTTAAATCACACTAACAACAATTATTAATGTGAACTAATCCAACATTTAGATAAAAATTATAAATCCGTCAATAACTCTTATAAAGCAATTTATAATTCTAATTTTAATTCATTAACAACTCCTTATTAAGAACCCCTTTATTAAATTATATTTCTCAATGACAATTGAGAAGAAATATTAATTAGAATATTTCTAAATTAAAATAGTCTAACAATTAGACTTAATCAACCTCATAATCACTTTTACTAGAAGGGCCTTTTTAAGTAGATTAGATCTTCAAATACTTTAATTAAGAGATCTATGAGAATTTTAATTAACTATCTTAATAACTGTTATTAAAAGCTAATTAATCCTTAATAATTTTTATTAAGGTTTATTCTTAAGAAATAATTAACTCCAATCAGTTAATTAATCACTTGATAACCTTCTATTACTTAATTAAAGCAATAATTTCATAACAACAATTGTCAAGAAATTATATTTATCAAATCACCTAATTAAAATAAAATTAACAACATTTGTTAATTAGTTTTAAGATCACATCTTAAAGAACCTTCCAAACACTTATTTAAAAATAAATTAACAACAATTGTTAATTAATTTTAAGATCAAATCGTAAATATATATCCCATTTAAGATCATATCTTAAAACCAATCCCTTTATAACTGAAAATTAGAAATTTAAGTTTAAAACATATTTTAAACAATATTTAATTTCTATTTTCTAGTTAATAGAGGTGGGGTTTATTTTAATAAAAAGCTTTTGAAGGAAAAAGGGGTTAAATGGGCTGGGAATTGAGGGGGTGAAGGGGAGGGGGGGCAAGTGGGCCAGCTCGGTCGGACCAGACCTGTCTGGGCCGGCCCAAGTGCCTGGCCCAAGCCAGGCCTACCCTAAATGGGCTGGGCCTGCTCAGGTCCGGCCTGGACCGCCCGGCGGGCCGGCCCGAGCCAAAACCCAGACGGGTTTTGCAACTAGGGCTATGCCCTAGCCACCGCCACCTGGCTTCCCCCCTTCCCTGCCCGACACCGGCAAGGGGGAGCCAGAGTGGCGCCACTTGCCCTCCCTACTGCCCCTGACGGGGCCGACGGGGTCGGCCGGCAATGTCAGTGCCTAGGGAGGCTTCGGCAGGCCCCCTTCTAGCAGATCTGAAGCCTCTTCCTCTTGCCCTTTTTCTACATTAAATGATTAAGAGAGGAGGAGAGGAGGAAGCTCCATTGCCGATCACCGCCGCCCTGTGGGGGCCGGTGAGGTCGCCGCCCACTACTGGTCACACCGACAAGTCGAGGGCGGCCGGCGGTGGCCCCAAAAATCCGCATTAGAAATCCCGTGAAGCTGTTCTTCATCATGAAGAAGAACAAAATGAAAACCCCAAATAAAAATCATTTTCTTCATAGAAAATTAATATAAATATTATTTGCTCATCCGATGAGCAATTTCCGTGAGAGAGAATGATACGAGCATGGAACTTATTCTAAAATTGTAATTTTAGTGTTCCAAAATGGATTAAAGCGGAACCTGGGTCTGATACCACTGTTGGGATCTGGGCGGGACACGAAGAACACAGCGGAAACAATAAAAAATATCCCACCCAACACCCTCAAATCCGTTTCGGAACGAAAGCGGTAAACCGAAAAATCGAGAGCGATCGAATTACCATGCGCGGATTCAAATCTACATCCGTGTCAGTTCCATCGAGGCGATGCTACTAGCCACACAAGCATCCGGCCTCCAGCGGTATCCACGTGATCCTCCGCGGTGGTTCATCCTTGCTTCCTCGTCCAGATTAGCACACTCACTGAAGATCCCTCGCCGCAACAATGTCCGAAACCCGCGAACGGGAATTCCCGACTTTCGATATTTGCACGCTGCGGAGACGGGAAAGCACCCGGTGTAGGTGCTTAGAATGACAGTGTGATTAACATGAAAAATCTATGTTGTTTAGTGCAAAATAAACCTATTAAAAACAGAAACTATGTGAAGTGATCGCCAGAAACTTTTGACTTAAAAGTTCCAAAAGAAGTATGATCGCCTACCTGTTTAAACGCGGAAGATATTGAGTCCTTGATTCCCCTCCCTCAGCCGGCTGAAGAAAGAGAGCCCTTTCTTTGTTCTTTGTTCTTGCTGTTGAATTTGAAGTTGAGGTTCGTCCAGAGATTCTTGTGACTTTGTGTTTGATTTACTCCTTTTGATTCTCTTGTTGTTGAGTGCAGCAGAAATAGAGAGAAAAGAAATGAAGAAACAATGATGAGAACTTTAAGCAAAAATAGTATCTATTCTGATCATGATGTTAAACATGCAATTAAACAGCAAACTTACTTGTTTAATGGCTTTTGAAACCCCTTAATCAAATAGGTTTTGAAAATAATGAATGTGTTGTGTGTATTGCATGGAGTGAATGATGAAGAATGTAGAACTAAATGAAATGAATGCAGAAAAATAAAGACTTATGCCCAATGGTTGAATTCTTGAATGGATGAAGAATCTTGAAAGGACGCCGACTTCTGGAAATGGCAGCGCTTCGGCGTTCCGACGTTGTTGCTTCAATCTTCAACTCGCTATTGCTCAATCAACTCAAGATTACGCTTAACTTTTTAACTCTTCAAGATGCAAGGTATTTATAGACCTATTCTGCGTTCGCGGATTAACATAGAAAAACTTCGGATTTATCTATCTTAACCGACAGATAAATACAGATTAATTCATCTTTATCTGTAATTATCTAAAACGCATCCACCACGGCTGACGCCTTTCAGATTAATTAAGATAAGGATAAATATCCAGGAAAACTTATCTTTATCTTTATTAGCTAAAACGCGTCTACGTGTGCAGACGTCTTTTACACTAATTAAGATAAGGATAAACATCCGGAAGAGAAGTTAAAATAGCCTAGGAAACCTAAAACGCGTCAACTCTCACAGACGCCTTTTAGCTAATTAATCAACTGATTAAAATTCAAATTTAAATGTTAAAATAGAAATAAACTCTAAATCGCGTCCACACAGGTTGACGTCTTTTAGACTTCTTCATATTTTAACTGAAATTTGAGTTAAAATCAATTCAATTAATTAACTTAAACATGTCTGTTTGACCCGACACTTAAAAATATCAATAAAAATTAATCAATGATTAAATATCAGACCATTCTGAGGCATTATTATATGATATGAAATTTACTCAAAATGATGTCAAAATTAGCGTGTCTACACCCGGCACCCTGAGAGGGGCGCCCATAGGAGGAGGAGAGAGAGAGGGGGCGGCCAGCAAGGGGAGACTCTGGAGCTTGTCCCAGAGTTTCTCAACAGCTCGTATATATATTAAGTCGACACGACTTTTCATAAAAGTCCCCTAGTTAATATAAATCTCACTAAAATACCATCGATTGAAAATCTATTTGCGTGTGACCCTCTAGGCCCATTTACCAATCCTATTTTCAGCCTATTAAGTCCAATAACATTTTATTGACTTATAGTAATTACTTAATATCTCATATTTAATTAATTACTTAACTAAATTAACATCTCATTTAAATTCGGCCAGACTTCTGATCAAGTTGGGTGCCAAGAAACACCGTATGATCCCAGAAGGTAATAGGGTTCAACAATCCACTCATGAAACATGTCCGTCCACAGTTACCACGTTGTTATAGTCCTTCATTCGTACAATGCTCTCGAGTCGACCTAGGGTATGGTCAACTGTCAAACCCTAGATGGTCAACTCATTTGAATCAAATTCCGCTGTACAATATCAAAAAACACATTTTCTAATATTGTGTCTGCTCTGGGCAAAGACTCATGTAGATCTATTCTAGAGCATTCTCTCTCCAGTTACCTGAGAGCGAATGATCCTATATTGAACACACAATCACCTTCGAAGATTTTCTACTGGACCCAATCTTTGACTATTAGAGATTCCGTGGATAGGGATTCGTAGGTCAAAGTCCAAGCCCAGAAGTCCACCGACAAGATATCTTTGATGTCTCAAGTCCAAGGATCAACCATGCCAATGCAACGATGAATCAAGCAGGTTGACAGTTAGATAAATTACCATTCGGCGATTCATGTCGAATCAGTTTAGTGAACTCATTCCCCAATGAGCACCTACAGGTTCACCATAGTGTCTCCACACAAGTGACTAACGAGATCAGTCACCCTCATCATATAAGCTGGAATACTTGTACTAGTCTTACCAAATGTTTGATGTCCTTCTCAAACATTCTACGACTAAGAACAATTAAGAATATGTGTTTATAAGTCGTTAGTCTCATTATTATGATCTCATCATAATCCGATGACTATTGCACACATTCATGGACTTCATTATGTACAATTATAAATATGCCAATCTACATAATAAAACAAATGTCATTTATTAGTGAACTAGATTGTAATAGATGCCTTATGATTGACTTAGAGGACACCTATACTCAACAATACCTACCTATCTACATGCATCATATCGTGAAAAATGACCATCATAGCCCTTTAATATGTTAACCTTACGTTCTTCAACTCAAAAGGCATCACGACATAACAATAAATTCCCCATAGGGTGATGAAAGATGCCTTCTCTTGATCCTCTTCAGCTAATATGATCTAATTGTATCCTAAAAAGTCATCTATGAACGTAAGCAACTCTTAGCCCACAGTGTTATCTATTAGGACATCTATGTGTGGGAGTGGGAAGTCATCCTTTGAGCAGGCTTGGTTCAAATCTCTAAAATCTATGCACACCATGACCTTACCGTCTTTCTTTATCACTGGGATGATATTTGCTATCCACTAAGGATAGAGAACAACTCTAATGAATTTCACCTTGTAGAGCTTATCAACTTCCTCTTTGACTTTTAGAGACAATTTCGGATGTAGTCTTCTCAATTTCTATTTAACGGGCTTAGCATCGGGTTAGAGGACTAATAGGTGCTCCACTAAGGACGTATCTAGTCCTGGCATATCTTTATAAGACCAAGCGAAATCATCTAGATATTCCTTTAATACAGTCGTTATCTCAGCTTTCTCTTTGGTACTCAAATTGCACTAATAAGAATTATCTTAGGATCTTCCTATGTGCTAAGATTAATCTCCTTGGTTGGTTCATCGACTACGGCTGGTGACTCATCAAATCTCTTTGTTCCACTCACATAAGGACCTATCGGATCTTCCTCATCCTCAGACTCCTCATCCTCATTAATTTCTCCCACATATAAAAGATATACCCCAAGTCCATCTGATTCCAAACACTCCGCAACTTTCTGATTTTCAATTATATTGATGCAATCTTCCTCTTAGAACATAGATTTCTGAATTAAACTCCAACATTTGTGTGCCAAGTCTAAAACAAAATGCCTAGGAACTTCTCTCCCCTTCCCTTTCCGGTGGTGTGGATCTGAAGAAGTACTTTTTTGAGCCTATTCCTAAATTGCTATGTACAAGTGGGTAGATGATTGATGAATTCAGCTGGCAGGAAAGAAAGGTCCCTTGAATAAGAAAACTCTCTATAGACCCGTTCTCCCAGTATGAAGTTTCCTCAAACGTGATATTGCATTCTCTCTTTCTGAAATGGACATTTTTTTTTTGTCATCATAGATGATGAATGAGAAACAGTGGTGGGGAGATTTTGGCATCAAGTAAATGAGGAGTGGAGGGACTGAGGGGTGGAGTAAGAATAGAATGAAAGTGTGGGGAATAGGATACTAGTGGGCAAAATAGTGTTTGGAGTCCCAGCTCTTCTTCCGCCTCTTCTTTGTCACTCTCATCGGATGGATTGTCCCTCATATGATAAACCATCTTCTCTTTTTCTTGAAATCCAGTAGCCCCTGAAGCAAAGTATTCCAAGATCATCCAATCCAAGGGCTGCCAATACTCATCCCTGTATAGATGTCCTAATCCTACTCGATTGTAATTCTCTTCATCCTTGATAGGTTGCCTCATTCATTCCTCTTCCTTTCTTAATCCTTTCCCTGGACAATATCCCATCCTCATCATCATTTGCAAACCCCTTCTTTCACTATCCACTTTAGTCTCCTTCCTTAGTGGTAATGAAGCAATAGCTGTGCCAACTTCCTCTCCCAACTGAGATGAATTGACTGTGGACAAAGTCTCTTCATTTTTCTTTTCAATGACAGTCATGGCAGGAAGTTGTTATGTAGTAATTATCTCCAACACTTCCACTATGGTGGTGATTTAGATCTTAACTACTTTTCCCTTGAATGGAAATTTGCAACACTAGTCTACTGTGGATGGGATCCCTACAGTTTGTTCTATCCAAGGCCTTCCTAGAATCAACTTGTAGGTTGGTCCAACATCCAAGATGAAGAATTCTGAGAGCATGATTACTAGCCCAAATCTGACTGCAGAATGATTTTTCCAAAAGAGGTCCTTTTGGAGTTGTCATAAGCTGAAATGGTAGTTGAAACCTTTATCAACTCTTCTTCCTTCAATCCAATTTGTGTTAATGTCTTCATCGGTCACACATAGATGGATGCTCCAGTGTCAACCAAAATGGAGTCTACCTTTACTCCATTCAGGGTGGTATGGTAAGTAGTAATGGTAAAGAACGGTGTTCGGGAGCAGCCAAATCTTCATTAGAGAAAGTGATCATTGGTTGCCCGTGGGTGACAGAAAGGATAGCGTAGGAGACATCATTGGCTGGAGGATCCTCACTCACCATGACTTTTGGAGGAACTTGAGAAGTGTTTTTTGGCGTGAGGGAGACCTTTTAATTAACTCCAAGATGGATATCTTTGATGGTATCTTCTTAAGGTGTTGGAGGATATCATACTCGGTGGACGTGGAGCTTGATTGAGTGTTGGGCTCCTCTTGACTCTTAGGCATTCTGGAAGGTTGTAGGACTATTCTACTCCTGAGTGAGAGGTTCATGGTGATTTCAATACGAGCATGGACTTCTTTAGGGCTTGGTATGATCAATTGAAGTGGACAAGAGTGATTAGAAGCCATGAGTGAGGATGTGGCTTGAGTCAGGAACTTAAGTGAAGGATCATAACTTGAGGGTATAGTTGGAGTGAGTTCCTTTTTAGGCTACAAGAGCATTAAAGGCCTTCCTACTTTCTAGATAACTCCTATACTCACTTTTGCCTTTTCATAATAACCTTCCTCATCTTCCTATATTCTCGGATTAGTGGTTCTCCTTCATATCCCTAAAATTGTTCCCTTCAGATTACCTAGGGTTCTCGTCCAACTATAAAAGTGTTGACTTTATCTTTTTGTTCCTGTCCTGACGTAGATGGATTCTGGACATTCTGATGATCTGGGAGAGGGTTCTGAACTATGCCTAAGTCCCGGTTCCTTCCCTTCAAGTTGGAGATAGTAATCCTAACATCTTCCCAATTGATACGTCCCTCATTGTTAATGTTATAAACCCAATCACTAAATGCAAAATAGTTGTGAATGACATGTCCCGGGGCTCTATTGTAAAGACAGTATTTGGAGGTATCAACAATGGGAGAAATCCCCTCCCTCTGAGGCAAAAGTTGAATGGGTTTGGAAGCCATGAGAGCAAAAAAGATATCACTGAAAGATTTTGGAAGTGGGGGCTCTTTGGGACAAGCCTACCATAACTATTTGGCAAAGGGACAGCAGAGTACTGCTGAGGGATGTTGGTAGCGGTGGTGGGAGCACCGAGATTGACAGGTCTCCTCTTGGCCGGCTGATTAAAGGCGTTGACATTTTCATTGGTAATGACCCCCTCAATAATTGATACAGGCGTTGCCTTTCGATTTTGGGGGTAGATCTCAAAAAAAGAAGGGAGAGTGGAATCTCTGATCTGAGTATGTATCACTCTAGTGCTGTTGTGCAACTAGGCAAAGGTGTGGAGTTCACTAAGCATTAGAATGATTTTAAGCTGGGGTGCTACGTTGTTCACAATCATGGTAACTACCTGGGCTTTTGGAATGATAACTTCGGCACTAGATGCCATCACTTTCCATCTATTAGCAAATTGGATGAAATCTTCATCTGGCTTCATTTTCTCTGACACAAAATCAAAAAGAGTAGGAGCCAAATTGGTCATGTGACTAAAGTGACTGATCAATTTTTCAGAAACAGTGTCAAAATTAAGTAGATCCAAAGATGGAAGTCAAGCGAACCAACGCAGAGCTTCTCCTTCTAAGGATTTTTGAAACAGATGGACCAGCAACACTTTGTCATACAACCATTGGTGTGAATCCATAATAAAACCCGACAGATGATGATGCAGGTCTGTACTTGTTAGTTTTAGGTGGCCTACAAGCCAATCTGACTATGTAAATCTCGTTCATTTATTAATATAATGGCATAATATTCATTATGTGTAAATCGCATTAATTATCGTTTCATAATGAAGTCCGTGAATATGTGCTATAGTGATCAGATTATGATGAGATCATACTAATGAGACTGATCACTTAAACACGCATATTCTTAATCGTTCCTAGTCGGAGGATATCCGAGAAGGACATCGGATATCCGGTTAGACTAGTGTAGATTACTCCTGCTCATATGATGAGGGTGACTGATCTCATAAGTCACTTGTGTGGAGACACTAAGACGAATCTGTAGGTGCTCATTAGAGAATGAGTTCACTGAACTGATCTGACTGAATCGCTGGATGGTATTGTACCTTACTGTCAACCAGCTTCATTCTATTGTCGCAATTGCGTGGATGGTCCTCGGACCTGAGACACCAAGGACACCTTGTCGGTGGACTTTTGTGCTTTGACCTTGGTTTACGAATCTCTAGACACGGGATTCTAAAACGCCAAGGATTGGGTACAGCGGAATACCATCGAAGGGAATTGTGTGTCAATAAGGAATCTTTCGCTCTCGGTACTTAGAGAGAGAATGCTCTAGGAAGGATGCACGGAAGTCCCTGGCCAGGGCGGACGATAATATCGGGAAAGGAGTTTTTCGATATTTATCAGCGGCATCCAATCCAAGTGAGTCGACCGGTTAGGGTTTGACAGTACGCCATACTCTGAGTTGACTCGAGAGCATTGTACGAATGAAGGATTATATCCACGCGATAACTGTCGGCGGAAAGGTTCTAAGAGTGGGTTACTTAACCCCGATATCTTCCGGGTTCACGCGGTGTTGCTTGGCACCCAACGTGATCGAAGGCCCTGTCGAATTCGATGTGTGACATCAATTCGACTGATTAATTAATTAATAAAGGGTTATTAATTGATTAATAAAGTCAATGAGGAGTCACTGAGCTTGTTGGGCCATTAACTGGACTGGTAATTGGGCCTAGAGGGTCACACGCAAATGATTCTCAAAGCGATGGATAAATAAGTGGGTTTTATACAAATCGGGGATTTTTATGAAAAATTGCGCGGTTAGTATAAAACATAGTGAACGGGCTGAGCAGGCCAAGCTGCTGCTAATCCTAGCCGCCCCTCCTCTGTTTCTCTCTCTCTCTGGCGTCCAGACAGATCCAGATCTGCTCCGCCGCTTCTCCGAATCTCATTCGACGGGAAATCGTCCGCGCGTTGCGGCGATCGTTGCGGCGACCGGTGGAGGTTTCGTGGGCTGCGAAGAACAAGGAACGTGAGGATATCCGTCGCGAGGAGGATCGCGTGGACTTCGCTAGAGGCCAGGCACTTGCACGGCTTGCGGTGTCGCACCGACGGAACCGAACGGTTAC
Organism: Zantedeschia hybrid cultivar; assembly: GCA_030544215.1. Lineage (NCBI taxonomy): Eukaryota > Viridiplantae > Streptophyta > Magnoliopsida > Alismatales > Araceae > Zantedeschia > Zantedeschia hybrid cultivar. Next base: position 54,671,108 of record JARZZO010000009.1, read on the forward strand.
GGATTCGAATCCGCATACGGTGAGAACCGATAATCCGATTATCGTGTTTTTAGATTTTTCGAAACGGGAATGGATCTCCATTTTATTTTTACTTCCGCTGCGTGGGATATCCGGAGAAATCCGAGAAACTCAACAGTGGTATCAAAGCCAGGTTCCACTATTTATCGTCCCGTTTCGATCTCCGAAATTAATTTTTTTATGTGTTATTCCATGCTAAATATTCGATTAATTGTCAGATTTGTGTTCATATGATGGGCACAATTAATTAGATTATTTTTCTGCAATTTTTTGAATTTTACTTTGGGGTTTTCGGTGTTCTTCATGAGATGATGAACCGGGGCTTTTCGGCGACTTTGTACGGGCTTCCCAAGCTTTATGATGGAGGGCCGAATCTCAGGATCTTAAGGTGATAGTCACCTCTGTCCACCGAGTATGATTTTCGGCGCAGGAGTGCCCTTGGAGGGCTGCTAAATCATGCCCCAAAATTCGGTTTTGGAACCATTAAAACCAGAAAAACCAGGTTTTAAATAGAAGCTCGGGCCAGCATGTTTGGGTCACCGCCGGCTGCCCTACCGGCGCCGGGCGCGTCGCCGGCGCCGGGGGCGTGGCCGGCCGGGGCCGAGCAGCGCCTGGGCCGGCCGGCGGCAGCGCTACAAGTCCCCTCCCGCCGCCTTGATCTCTGTAGGTAAGGATTAGGGCGTTGGTTTTCTGGGGAAGATGAACAGGCGGGCCGGGTTTGGCGCTCTTTTGAGGCGGCCCGATTGGACCGACCGGGTCCAAAGCTCGACCGGGCCTGGCTGGGAGCCAGGGGCGGCCATGGCCGCACCCTAGTCCGGACCTTGGCTAGGCCAGGGTCTGAACCCATGGCTCAGCCCAAGTGGCTGAGCCCCATTACTTTCTCCCATTAAACCCCATTCTAATTCCCATTTAAAACTTATTAAGCCCATTTGACCCAATTAATATTTGATTAGATTTTAAATTTATATTTCAAAATTGTTTTGGAAATTAAATTTTTTAATATTATTGAATTGGGTCATTAATGATTTTGGAATCATTTTATTAACAAATTTTTGTTAATTATTGAAATTAGTTATTAATTTAAATGTTAAATTAATAATTAATTTTAAATGATTAATTTAAGAGTTAAATTAATGTTAAATTAATAATTAATTTTAAATGATTAATTTAAGAGTTAAATTAATGTTCATTAGTTAATTAGAATTGATTGTTAATTTAAATGTTATATTAACAATTAATTTTAACTAACTAATTAAATGGTTTATTAGGATTTATTAGTTATTAGTTTAAGTGTTAAACTAATAATTAATATTAATCTAATAATCTAAGAGTTAGATTAGTAGTTAAATAATTAATTAGTGTTAATTACTAGTTTAAGAGTTAAATTAGTCATTAACATTAATTAATTAATTAATCTAAGAGTTAGATTAATGGTTTATGACGAATTAAAGTTGATTATTAATTTAAGTGTTAAATTAATTATTAATTTTAATCTACTGATCTAAGAGTTAGATTAGTAAATAATTTTAATAGTCTAATTGTTAGATTATTAATGGGATTTCAATCTAATTGTTAGATTGATTATTAAAATTGTTCTAATTTGTATGGAATAATCTGGAATTATTAATTCAGAGTGTGTGCACATGTGATGTGTGTTTATTGTTTTTAAATTTGGATCTAATTGCATGTTAAGTTAATAAATGAGTTTTTCGAAATTCAAATACCAATTTTGATTGGAACCCAGCTTTTTGAAAACCAAAATTATATACTTTGAAAACTCTTTTATTTTAGCCATGTGATGCGCTGAATCATGTGTAGGATGTTTAAAACACACCGTGATCATGGATATGCACTTATTTAATTGTTCATGTGATGAATGATGTGTTTGTGTAGATCGTGGATGAATGATGGATGTTTATTAATTCTTAATAAATTGAGATCTGCGTATCTCTCCCTCTCTCATACTCCGATGAACTTCTACCTCCTTCTCTCTTGTACTCGCCATAAGGCCTTCTTCAATTTACTTGTAATTTTAGAATTATTGTAATCCGATCGAGGCAACCGAGGAAAGAGCTAGGACGATCCATAGCTGCAACCAGGAAGGTGAAAAGATGTTGATCCTTTGCCTATATGTTTGCAGGTTTTTCTAATATAAATGTTATATTAGAATTGTGTGTGCGTTTGACTGTTGGCTCCAGTCAAACCCACTGTGCTATCCATGACCACACTAGACATGTATGAGATGCATTGTTTTCTTTTGATTATGAATCAAAGCAGGTATAGTATTTAGTAAATATATACGATATATTTATATACTATCACCTAGGAGAGACCAAGATAAAAGTTATCTAAATACCCTCAGATAAACTCTAAGCCATAACGCGAGTAGTTAAAAACTTACCGCGTGGTCCACCATCGTTATAGTCATAGGATTCGAATCACTTTAGGTAGGTTTGTTGTGCTATCCACAAGACCTGCTTAACTAGGAGGAGAAACTGTGGCTATGGCATTAGATGCCTATATGATCGGGGTAGAAGAACCATGTAGCATTGTTGTGCTATCCACAAGGGCTGCATGAAAATCTATACTCGTCGCGTAATGATGGTTAGCGTAGACCAGAATTAGTAGTTTGTTATGCTATCTACAAGGCCATTAAATCTCTGGGGACCAAAGCTATGATCAGATATTGCAAGGAGTTGCAAGTCCCATGAGTTGGGTGCTCTTTGATTGTATTACAGTTTGTTGTGATATCTACAAGGCTGTAGTGCAAGTCATTGAGATTCTGATCCCCACTAGGAGACTGTCAGCGTCTCCCGTTCTGTATAACTGAGGGTTATACAGTCCGTCAAAAATTAGTGGGAGTTAAACTTGAACAAAAGACCATGTCTTGTTTTAAATCTTAATAATTGAATATCTGCTAAATAGATTTTACTTATCTCATGTAGGGAATTATGTCGTCGAATAACCCACTTCGCGGCATACTTGATGCCCTTTTGACTTACTTGATCTACTCGGATTGGTTCAGAAACCTAAAGAATGTCTTCAGATCGGAGCAGATTGCCTACGCCCTTAATGCTGATCCTCCTGCTGAATCGGCATTAGATGCCCCTAAAGCAGAGATAATAGCTATTGATAAAAGATCGAAGGACAAAGGCAAAAGAGTAATAAAGGGTGACTGCTTCTACTATAAGCAACATGGTCACTGGAAGAGGAACTGCAAGGAGTTCCTCAACGATAAAGCTCATGGAAAAGTGAAGCTATATGAAGGTTCAGATATATATATATGATAGATATCAACTTGTCAGTCAGAGATTCCACATCTTTGGTACAAGAAGACCAGTGGGAGTGCAGTCACTTTTCTAGTTCTTTACGTAGATGACATACTACTCATTGGGAATGATATAGCTATGATGTCATCAGTAAAGATCTGGTTGTCGAAAAACTTTTCTATGAAGGATTTGAGAGAAGCATCCTACGTATTGGGAATACGGATCTATAGAGATAGATCAAAGAGGATGCTTGTAATGACCCAATCCTTGTATATAGATACCATAGTCAAAAGGTTTGGCATGGAAAATTCCAAGAGAGGTCTCATACCGATGAGACATGGAATTAGTCTCCCAAAGGAGCAGTCTCCTAAGACTCCTAATGAGAGGGTATTCATAGATAGAATACCCTATGCCTCTGCCATAGGATCTATCAGGTATGTCATGCTATGTACATAGCCTGATGTTACATTTGCTCTAAATGTTACGAGCCGATTTCAAACAGATCCAGGCGAAGAGCACTGGAAGGCAGTGAAATATATCCTTAAGTACTTGAGAATAACTAAGGATATGTTTCTTGTCTATAGAGGAGGTGACTTGAAACTGCGAGGCTTTACTGACTCGAGTTTCCAGTCAGATCCAGATGATAGTAAGTCTACATATGGATTCGTGTTTACTTTGAACGGAGGCGCAGTGTGCTGGAAGAGTTCCAAGCAAGTAACCACTGCAGATTCGACGACTGAAGCTAAGTATATCGCTACAGCTAAAGCCGCCGAGGAAGCAGTGTGGTTGAAGAAATTCATCCCCGACCTCAGCGTAGTTCCTAGCATCTCTGAGCCTGTTCTGCTGTTGTGCGACAACAATGGACCGATTGCGCAAGCGAAAGAGCCGTGGTCTCATCAGAAATCGAAGCATATTCTGAGGCGCTTTCATCTTATCAGAGAGATCATATCTAGAGGAGATGTAGTAGTGGAAAGAGTTCCATCCGTCGACAATGTAGCAGATCCACTGACAAAGCCGTTGGCTCAAATTGTGTTTGAGTGTCACCTAGAGTCTATAGGATTATTGTATAAAGGTGATTGGCTTTAGTCCAAGTGGGAGATTGTTAGTTTTAGGTGGCCTACAAGCCAATCTGACTATGTAAATCTCGTTCATTTATTAATATAATGGCATAATATTCATTATGTGTAAATCGCATTAATTATCATTTCATAATAAAGTCTGTGAATATGTGCTATAATGATCAGACTATGATGAGATCATACTAATGAGACTAATCACTTAAACACACATATTCTTAATCGTTCCTAGTCAGAGGATATCCGAGAAGGATATCGGATATCCGGTTAGACTAGTGCAGATTACTCCTGCTCATATGATAAGGGTGACTGATCTCATAAGTCACTTGTGTGGAGATACTAAGACAAATCTGTAGGTGCTCATTGGAGAATGAGTTCACTTAACTGAGCCGACTGAATCGCTGGATGGTATTGTACCTTACTGTCAACCAGCTTCATTCTATTGTCGCAGTTGCGTGGATGGTCCTCGGACCTGAGACACCAAGGACACCTTGTCGGTGGACTTTTGTACTTTGACCTTGGTTTACGAATCTCTAGCCACGAGATTCTAAAACGCCAAGGATTAGGTACAACGGAGTACCGTCGAAGGGAATTGTGTGTCAATAAGGAATCATTCACTCTTGGTACTTAGAGAGAGAATGCTCTAGGAAGGATGCGCGGAAGTCCCTGGCCAGGGCGGACGATAATATCGAGAAAGGAGTTTTCCGATATTTATCAGTGGCATCCAATCCAAGTGAGTCGATCGGTTAGGGTTTGACAGCACGCCATACCCTGAGTTGACTCGAGAGTATTGTACGAATGAAGGATCATACCTACGCGGTAACTGTCGGCGTAAAGGTTCTAAGAGTGGGTTACTTAACCCCGATACCTTCCGGGTTCACGCGGTGTTGCTTGGCACCCAACGTGATCGGAGGCCCGGTCGAATTCGATGTGCGACATCAATTTGATTGATTAATTAATTAATAAAGGGTTATTAATTGATTAATAAAGCCATTGAGGAGTCACTGGGCTTGTTGGGCCATTAACTGGACTAGTAATTGGGCCTAGAGGGTCACACGCAAATGATTCTCAAGGCGATGGATAAATAAGTGGGTTTTATACAAACCGGGGGTTTTTATGAAAAATCGAGCGGTTAGTATAAAACATAGCGAACAGGCTGAGCAGGCCAAGCTGCTGCTAACCCTAGCCGCCCCTCCTCTGTTTCTCTCTCTCTCTGGCGTCCAGACAGATCCAGATCTGCTCCGTCGCTTCTCTGAATCCCGTTCGACGGGAAATCGTCCGCACGTTGCGGCGATCGTAGCGGCGACCGGCGGAGGTTTCGTGGGCTACGAAGAACGAGGAACGTAAGGATATCCGTCGTGAGGAGGATCGCGTGGACTTTGCTAGAGGCCAGGCACTTGCGCGGCTTGCGGTGTCGCACCGACGGAACCAAATGATTGCGGATTCGAATCCGCACACGGTGAGAACCAATAATCCGATTATCGTGTTTTTAGATTTTTCGAAACATGAACGGATCTCCATTTTATTTTTATTTCTGCTGCACGGGAGATCCGGAGAAACCCGAGAACTCAACAGTACTCCCATCATACTTTCAGTACTTGGAAGCCTTAAACCTATGCGGAAAATATACCAGGGGAAGTTTGCAGTATTCAACTGAGGAATATGGCTCGGAAACTGACAGTGACTTGATAAGTAATTTTCTGAGGTAAGACTCCATCTCTTGCTTTGAAATATATTCTAGAGGTCCAACTGGCTTATATGAGGTTGTGATTGAAGAGATTGGCTGCCAGGGTGTGGTTGCAACGAGGACTAGCATAGTGGGTAGAATTTAGGCATTTGGATTGGATTCCAATTGAATTTTATAGGGAGCTTTGTTTGAGGATACCTGGTAAGGTGTATGGGATGGATTTGGAAAAGCAGAATGATTGATTGGAGTCTTGCCTTTTGAGGTGATATGGATGAGTTGTTCGGGTGTGTACTGTGCTAGCACCCTGATTAAGTCAGCGTCATAACTAGGATTCTGCAGTGCTGATCTTCCAACCCTCAAACTAAATGCTTCTTCCTCCTCGTGGGAGGAGAGTTCATCTAGATCTTCATGATGTGAAGCATCTCCTTAATTTGTGTTAAACATACATACATATGCACTGACTCTCATGTCTTCTATTTCAAAAAGAAGTTCACCTTCAAATATAGGATTTGAAAACATGTTGTTCATTTTTATGTGCTTTGCAAACAAGTTGGACAAGCAATTATTTCCCCAAAAATGTTAATTTAGAGTTTAGGCCTGTGTGCTTTATGTTTTAAGATTCAGCGATGCACTCTTAAAAGAAAAATTAATTTCCTATGGAAAGTCTAGCTTTAGGCCAGCTAAAATCTGCACTCATCTCAATCCCAGGGTTCTTATAGGGCTTTCTCCAAGTACAACTAGCTCAGTCACCGTGCAGGAGTTCACGGTGTACATAGACTAACAAAGGTTCTCTATTTAAATTACTTGTGTGGTCATGCGAGAACCCCAAACAGAGAGTTAATCCAAAAGAGAGAGTGTTTCCTAGTAAAATGTGCAGAGGCTCCTCCACTACCCCTAAAAGATGCTTATTTAAATCAAAATCACAACAAAAGAAACCTTAAAAAATAAAGGATTAACAAAATTATCAATTAAATCAGCTCTAAACAGGGTCCACCTGCCGGCCAAATCAATGGTTGTCTGACAGATCAAACGACCACCTACCTCATCATCTGATAGATTAGGCGGCCACCCCTGGCCGTTTGATGATGTAGAAGGCCAGCAGTTTGGCCTTATAATGGCCTTCGCTACAAGTTACAAAAAAAACTTCAAAGGTAAAATGTTTGCAGGAAATAAAGAGGCGTGATAGGCACAAGTGGTCCTACCGTGATCGCTAGAGAGGTTGTAGGCGCCGAAAATGATCCCGTGCTCAATTGGTGAGCGGAGACCGATTTCTGTAGCTATGACTTTGGGATGAGAATGATGAAAAATGATGATAAAATATCAAAAGGGAAGGTAAGGAAATTGATGTACTAAGACACAAAGAACGAAAATGGTGATCGCCAGGGTGTTTTACCTCGACCCAAAAGGACTACCTTGATTGCTAGTGGCACTCTGAGACCTCTTCATATGTAGCGGGATTTGTGGTCCACACTCCCTTCCCCTAAGCCGGCCAAGGAGACAAGGCCTCACACCTCGATTTCCTACAAATTAACCACAAAGCAAAACACCTATTAGACTCTTAAATAGCATAGTATCCTTTCACTGAGGTAAAAATATCCTAATTGGGGGTGTGCTTATCGGATGTGTGGGTGAGAAGGATGAGTGACCAAGTGTTATGACGACCCATGTAAGGATTAAGGTTTCGGATCTGGTTATCGGATCAGTCTTCGGAGTCAGATCCCGTAGTTTAGGTCCTGGTGGGGCTGAGATTTAGTTTCAAGCTCGACGCGGTTCAAACGGCGTCCAACAATGTAGACGTGTTTTAGGTTGTGCCACGTGGGCTGGCCTTGGGGCGCGAGAGTACGGCCCCAGTCATATCGTCTGAATGGCGTCTTGGATGGACAACGCCATTTACAGTACGACCCTGGTTTGTCAGTGTACGGCCCGGTCTTGTCATCTGAATGACGTCGAGCTTGCACGACGCGTGTTACCCAGCTTCTGGTTGACCCCGCGAACCATCCCTCATTCTCTCCTTCCTCTTATCTCTCCTCTCTTCCCTCCGGCGAACCGGCAAACCCTTTCCCCCCTCCTTCCTTTCCTCTCTCCATTCCTCCTCTCCCTCCACTCCATTAACCTACCAACTTCCTCCAGTACCACCACCACTTCCTCTGCGGCGCACTTCTCTCCGGACGGCGGCCGACGTCCCGGTGGAGTAACGACGTCCACGGCGGTACCGGCGGTGGCGTGTGGCGAGGCGGGTTGGCGGCTTGGAGCTAAGAGGAGTTCGAGTAACCGGTAGGGTGACGATCCCCGTTGTATTTCATTTCAAAACCATGTTTTCCCGCTTTGAAGCATGTTTAGGGGTTTTCTTGGGGTGAAAACACTAATTGCATGTAACGAGAATTTGGGTGTTTTAATGGGTAATTAGGTTCTTCTCCTCCTTCTCCACGTTTTTTGTGTTTTTACACGATTTGGGAGAAGAAATACCACCCCGTGGATTGGGGGATGGCGGAGGAAGAACCTGCCTGTGAGGGTTAAATGGCGTCGGGGGACAGCAACGCCTTTTAGAAAGGCGGCTCCCACCCACGACGCGATTTAGCCCAAATAATAGACTCTGTCTCTGGACTGATGAGCGTCCAGGGACAGCGACGCCTTTCAAAAGGCGACTTGCATGGGCGACGAGTTTTAAGTGAAAATCACCCCGTAGCCTATCTTTGCTTCTGTCGCTATCAGGCAACTAGGGACAGCAACACCTTTCAAAAGGCGGCTACATATGATGACGCGTTTTAAGGCCATTTCTGAGGCCAGATTGCACATGAACCAGTTTAGGAGGCTTGAATGACGTCAGCCTTGGGCGACACGATTCAAGACAGAATCACATTAATTCATGCTATTAACATATCTTCACACTGATAGATGGTTTGGTTAAATGCATGTTTGAAATCATACTCGATGATGAGGATTTTTACGTGATCGGATCACATTGTGTTGTGTTTCGTGCGACCGTGGACCTAGAGTGACAGTTGTAGCGCTTAGGCACCCTATTTCAGTGCGGGAGGGACACAGCGCCGGTGTAGGAGTGGTGGGGTGACGCCTAGAGAGAGGGTCACCTGGCGTACCCCGGGGTTAGCTAGTACCGATGTAGAAGTGATACCTTTGGAGTGTCACTCATGCTGGGGGAAGCAAAAACCACCTAGAGCCAGTTGGGCCGGAGTAGCTAGCGTGCTATCCGAGGAGTTACTGTTTGGTCTCAGCGGGTCGGTGTTTCCCGCGTTCGGCCGTGTGGTTGGCGTGTTTTGCCGAGACGTTGGTCGTAGGCTCCCTAGTAGAATGGTTTCAGAGTTGTGCATGTTACATTTCGAATGCATGTGTTTTATATCGAAAGTTAGGAACTGTGTTATTGCTTTACTTGCTTAATTTACCTATATTTGTGTTGCTGCACTTGTGGGTGCGTAAGTAGGCGGTGGGGATCGAAGGATCCCTACTGAGTCTTTTCGATGAGACTAACCCCTGCGGTTTTCAGGTGAGGGTTCCAAGCAGGCTTAGCGAGGAGAGTGCTGCCTTGGGTTGCGCGCTAGCAGCCGTTGTTCCGGGGTATGCCCCGACGTAGTTGTTATCTTATTTTCTGGCCTATACGCTTAATTATTTCTTTTTAGTTTGAGTATGTAATTATTTGCTGTGTCGAGTCGCATTGTAATAATTTTTAATTCTTGCACTTCCTTTTCAATTCAATGCGATGTGAATGTTTAGCTTAGTTTATTATTATTTCCCAGACTTATCTAGATCCTGGTTTGGCTCCAAATTAATGATTCGGTAGCCATTTAGTAATCAGATTCCCGATTATAGGGTAGCGGGTCGTGACAACCCACCATCCTGTTTTTGATGTTTTGAATCAAAGTAAACCCTTTAGCAAAGACCTAAGGTACCTAATCATGAGTGCATGTGTGTGTAAAAGAAATCTAAACATGAATGAAATCCTAGAATGCATGCATGCATGTGAAGGAGTATGAAAAAAATGATGAAAAAGGAAATGAGAGAGGAGAGTAGGGTTCCCCTTTAACACAGAAGAGAAGGCTTCATAGGCACAAGGTTGATGGCACGTTCCTCCTTCCTAGAGCCTTCAAGACTCCATGGTCGTCCCTTCCCACGAGCTTCAAAAGAGAGGTCTAGGCTTAAGCTATGAAGTCCCTCTTTTCTCTCTTCGTTTTGTTGAAAATGATGTCCTAACCATAGTAGACCCTCCTACCTCACCCCCAAGGTAGAAGAGATACTAATAGGTTAAAGGGGCCAACCTAAAACCCTAGGATCTCCCTCTCCCATGAACAAATGGATGAGGATGGGGAAGAGTAGGAAGAGGGCTCCTAAACAACCCCATGCCTAAACCCCAATAAAAAACCACCACCTAAGCCCTAAATCAACTTTTTCCCAATCCATTAGAGTGAAAAAATGTGGGAGAAATGGTCAAAAACCCAAGGAAATGGCGCACATGAAGACTGGAGAGAAATCTGCAACAAACCCATCAGACGGCCAGGTAATGACGGCCATCGATCAGGCCTTCTAATGCACCCAACCCAAAAGGTTAAAAACTTGAAAAAGTTAAAGAAAAAGCTAAATCAGTCAAAAGGGTTTTCAAAAATTGAATTTTTAAAAGTCTAAATGGATTAAAAAATGAAATGGAGGACTTTAAAATAGTCAAAAAGGGTTTTGAAATTATGAACTTTTGAAATATGGAAGTTCTGTGACAAGTGCAACAGATAGCCAAGTAGGTGGCCCTCTGATGTAGGTGGCCGTCTGATGCATCAGAAGGTCAGCACTTTGGCCTTTTGATCCATCAGTTTAAAAGGTCCAAATGAGTGGGAAAAGGACAAAATCGGTCAACAAAAAAGGCCAATTAACACAAATAAAGTTCAAATCCGTCTATGGAATGGGCGAAAATTGGGTGTCTATAGTCATCATGAGCCAACTTCAATATGAGGTCCAAAGACTTAATGCTCAGCACCCTGGTGAGACTGTACAAGTCAGTTTTGATCTAGACAAAGCCACTGTGCCCATGAAGTTTTCACAACTTCATTATTTGATGATGGACACAGAAGAAGGCTTACAAATCATGGAGCTTCATGAGAAGATAAAAGGCAAGCATGCAACCAAGTACAACTTTGTCCTTCCCTTCTCTCATTTCATGAAGATGGCTATTCAGAATGGAAAGGTGAAGCCAGAGACTTTCTCTATTGTCTTTTCCCAAGTTGAGAGATATACTGAAGAAGAATGGGCTCAAGCCTATCCATAACTCTATCTGTAGCTCCTCACAATCAATAGAGAAAGAAGACCTCTAAGGAAAGATCCCCTAAATAGAAGAGAATTTGCAGACTAGCAATTAATAGCCTTCTCCTTTGACACCTACTTTAACTATAAGTGCATTTACCTAGCCTACAAAAACATGAAGCAAGCACTGAAGAATGAAGGCCTAGTTTCTCCTTTTAAGATACAAGGTTTTATTTTCTATGGGAAAAATCTAGTGCCTAGGTATCTAAGACATAAAGAGTTTTTAGGTTTTCATTTTGATTAGCATTTCTAAAATATTCATTTGATTATTGTTATAACACTAATCGAAGTTTCACTCTCAGACTTTACTTCGAATAACGTTGTATGTTTCACTTCAATTAATGTTTCCAACCTTACTTTGATTAACAATGTATTTTGGTCTAAGAGAGCTTAAGTGACCTTTCGATTACTGATTATAAGTCTTACTGCGATTATTGAACAAATTGAAACTTCGATTAACAAGAGACTTCACTCAATTTCACCATATCGATTAAGACTTCGTTTAATGCTGTAGTTATCACTTTGATTGTATGTTTCTTGCATTTTAAGTTAAATCATTCTTCTAATCTGAGTGAGAGCCACCTGTACTTCGATTGTTTGTGAGTCAGACTAACACTCACTTATTGACTTAAATTAGTGGTTAGATTATCACTTCTATTAGTGTTCGTTTATGACTTATACTTTAGAATTGTCATTCCAGTTAACCTATAACTTCAGCTAGTGATTACTTTAATGAATTCAATTTAGATTAGCCGGTACTCTCAAGTTATATTTTATATGTACTTTTTGCCTGAGATCTCTGTCATATCTTTATCTGACATATTTGTTAGATTTCCTATGCACCTTGTACTATCATAGACTTCTGCTATGAACTGGCATAATGGCAGGAAAAAGCAAACTTGCCTTTTTAGTGTTTGTACTTTTTACAGGTCTAACCAGATAGTAGAAGATATGTACTTGAGGAAGCTTCCATGCATTAATTTAGTTACCTCGAGTCCAGCAATGCAACAGATTAGCCATGCTCTCTTTCTAGCTTCTCTCTCAAAGATTTGATCGTTATACACGGGCAAGAAGAAGCTTTCTTCAGACAAATTTGTCTAACATATTGTTTTTGAAGAAAGGATATAGGTAGAAGCCCTTCACTAGAGAGATGAGATGTACAATAGAGACTTACACAGCCGAGTCTTTGAAAGAGCTAAAATGCCTAGCTTGCTGGGAGAAAGAGCTTGAAGATCTCAAGAGCTGTGTTTCATCATTTTCACAAGAAGCTCTTGGAGATCCTCTTTAGATCAAGACCTGTGCATCATCTTTGTTCATTTTATATCTTGATCTATGTTGTGTTCTTTGTGAACACTTGCCTAATTCTTAGGTACTTTTTGTTTACTATTTTTTGCTTTGTTCCTCTTCCTGGTTGTGAAAGAGAGGGCCTGCTGGAAGTAGGAGGGTGTTCCTCTTCTTGGTAAAGAGAGGGCCTTCAGTTGCAGGAGGTTATTGTGTATAACCTATAAAGAGTTGGTACCTTGTTGTTAGTGAAAATCCCAAGTGGTTTCTTGAGGACTAGACATAAGTCTGGATAGGCCGAACCAGTTTAAATCTCCTATGCATTTATTATGTGATTGCCTCCTCCTTCTATCTATCATTTAATTTCAATTAGAGTAATTTTTAATAACCTATTCACTCCCCCCTCTGGGTTAGTCTAGCCTTGGGCAATGCTTTACTTGAAACGACTTGAGACTGATAATAGAAAAGATGGACTTAGATATGTGCCACCTAAAGCCTCTCCATGGATAAAGCCCTGAGATAAATGCACTCTCCCTAGATTTGCAAAAGCCTCACTTAAAGAAAAAGACCATTTGCTTAGATTGTTGCTCACATTGTTGCATATTGGGCCACACTTCCAAGACCTACAAGTGGAGGAAGTGGATTTGAGTGCCCAAAGGATCTCCCTTAACTACTAACTCAAAAGGATACAAAATGATTTGGGTACCTAAAACTATCAAGTGATAATTTCATGATAGCATGGAAGCATCCAAATGATACATGGATGGTGGGTGCTCCAGGCATATGATAGATGATTGGACGTCATCTAAGTTTGTACAAGCTAAAGGAGGGACAACCACCTATAGAGATAATGGTAAGGGCAAAGTTATGGGTAGTGGCACATTAGGCAACAAATCAACTAACTTGATTGAAGATGTGATGTGTGTTGATGGACTAAAGCACAATTTGATCAACATCAGGTAGCTGTGTGACAGAGATCACAAAGTAATATTTGAAGCAATAGATTGCATTATAACTAAGGATGATGAAGTCATCTTTAAGGTTCACAAAGATAAAAACCTCTATGTACTGCACCTTAACGGAGTTAAAGAGCATGATGTATGTCTAGTAGTGAACAACTCAAAATAACTACATCTATGACAAAGGAGACTGGGGCATGCCGGTCATTGAGTGATCCTAAACCTAATCAAACATGACTTGGTTGAAGGATTATCTAGAATGAAGCCACAGACCTCAAGCATTTGTGTAACATATGCCAAAGGAAAGTAGACTAAGACCTCATTTCAATCCAAAATAGTGGTGGCAACTTTCAAGCCTATGGAGTTAATTCACATGGATCTGTTTGGGCCAATGAGGAAACCAGCTTGGGAGGCAAGAACTATGAGTTTGTCATGGTTGATGATGACTCTAGGTTCACCTGAGTTACATTCTTGGAAAGCAAATTAGACACCTTTGAGACCTTTCAGAGGTTCAGTAGAGTTGTACAGAAGGAACAGAAGTTCAACATCATGTCTATTAGATCAAATCATGGAGAAGAATTTGAGAATACTGAATTCATAACATTATATGATGAACAAGGAATTCAGCACAACTTCTAAACTTTCAAGACTCCTCAGTAGAATGGTGTGGCAGAGAAGAAGAACATGACACTGTTAGACATGGCTAAGACTATGCTTTTATGATACAACCTGCTTGGATACTTCTAGGTAGAGGCATTGAACACAACCTGCTACATCATCAATAGAGGCATGACCAAGTCAATTCTAAAAAAGACTCCTTATGAATTATATAAAGGTGTGAATTATAGAGGGGAGGGGTAAATAGGGTTTTTCTAAGAATTAAAATAATTTTCAAATTAAAATAAACGAGAAGGGAGATAGAAGACAAGGAGCCAATCACACAATTGAGACATACGATGTTTATAGTGGTTCGGTCATGTGGTGACCTATGTCCACTCCCCAAGAACACTTGGGTATGCACTAGAACCAATTCTAGAAACACACACGCTAGATTAATGGTGCTAGCTCACCAACAACATACAAACACACACTCTTAAACGAAGAACCACACAATGAAAATATGACAAAGAGGTGGAAGATCAAACATTTAGATGCCCTATGATAGTGTCCTGATCTCCACTTTTTCAACTTGAAGCACATTGAGCTTCCAAATGAACAATTGCAAGTGCAAAGGATTACCAAGAGCAAAAGGCAAGTGTAGAAACTTTTTTTCTACTTGGATGTCTTCACAAGGTCCATAGGAGTCTTTATATCGACCTACAATCCCAAAAGAGCCATTGGAGATGAGTAGATTTCGCAGTTCTTACAAATAGAAGGTCCAACGGTCAAAAAATATTCGCCCAGTCAAGGTGGTGTCAACACTGTATAGGGGTGGTGTCGACACCTCAAGACATACTCCCTGCGGACTATCTCTGTGTTACCTTGGGGTGTCGACACCTCAAAGAGACGCTTGCAGACTAGCCCTCTGTAGCTCTTTTGAATGACAACACTATACAGTGTGGTGTCGACACTCTGGTTTCCTCTAGGCTGCTAGTCTAGTGGTATCGACACCACTCAATGGGAGTGTCAACACCTCAAGTTGAGATGTCAAAGGTGTCAAACTTCAAACCCTGTTTTGTCCTATCATACTTCATAGAGACTGTTAGAACACTTGGTCCATGTTTTGTCATTGATCCAAATCAAGTAGATTAACATTCTCGTGCTTTTTGATGATGACAAAACCTTAAGCAATTCTTAGGATATAAGACATCCGACCCACACAAACAAATAAGGACAATCAAGAGATGTACAGCCAATCATAGTAATGTCCATCGAAGATAATATAAATCAAACTTAAACACACTAGCAACATCCATAGCAAACAACATACATAATAACTCCATACTAATTTTAACAATCCAAAGCAAATATGCTTAATAAGCCAAGGATAAGATAGTCCAAAATTTCTCCCCCTTTTTGTCATCAACAAAAGGGAAGATGCCTACGAGCCGAAGAAGGAAAACAACAAGATGCATTACGCATCCTTATCTGAAGCCCATTCAGAGTCAAAAACTTCATTGACTTTGCCTTGAAGATGCGCAAGGGTGCTATCCACCTGCTGAAATCAGTTGAGCACCTCGGTGTGGAAATGGTGGTGATCATCATGGAGCTCACTGATGTGTGCTGATTGTTCATCCACTTTGATATGAAGATTCTGCATGTGACCACTTAATTCAAGGAGCAATCGGTAATTTTCCGCATGATAATCAGGTACCATATCTATGTCGGCCTCCCTCTGAGGTGGAGCACCTCATGTGCAACAGGAGGTTTGGTTTGAGTGTGAACAAGTTGCCCATTCCAAATGATCATATGCATGCAATGTAAAGTAGGGGCTCCAAAGACCTCATGGCTAGTGGGAACATAGACTTGATCATTGACAAAGAAAACATTATAGAGTTCAAGAAGTTGGGTAAGAATTTGGCCATAAGGAAGGGTCAAGAATGTAAAAGGCTAGATCAATAGGATGATGTTCGAGCATGCAATAAACCATGAAGAGTTCAGTGCGAGTGATGACATCGAATCGGCCACTCTTAGGATAGAGTGTGTGACATACAAGAAGATGAAGTAAACACTCCAAGGGAGGGAAATGAGCAGCGTTTAGATCCTCAAGATGTTCTGTGTCAGTGCGACCAGAGACATGAACAATGGCTGTTTTGGTGTTGATATCATCAATATCCAAGAAATCAAGATCATTGGGAGTTCAAGGGATTCAGCAATCTTGCGTTCAATGAGTGGAATGGAAATGCCTTTCACATAAGTGGTGACTTTTCCATCTTTAGAGAAAATCATATTTGTGTAAAATTGCCGAACAAGATAAGGATAAATCAGATTTTTCAGAGAGAGAACAATCATCCATTCTTGTGGTGCAAAATACTAGAAAAAATTGATGCCACTGGGCTGAAAATAGGGAAAGTCTATGTAACAGCCGGTGAGAACAATCCTATAACAAAATCCTTGGCATAGTGATCAAAAGTATTAGGGTTGGCAAAATACCTGGCATCATAGCAGAGTACATGGAGTGGATCGGATGCGTGCTTAAATCATTTTTCCCCTGGCACATGCTCCTCCATGGTGGCTTTGCCCTACCCACTAGTGTCTCTCTTGGGGGCCATGGGAGGAAAAGGCGGAGGAAGGGGAAGATGAGAAGATATGCAATGGAGGAAAAGGAAAGGGGTAAGCCAAAAAATGCAAGAAAAAGGAGAAGGAAATGGGTGTGAAGGATGGAGATTAGGGAGGGAGAGGAGAGGGAATCGAATGAGGGAGAGAGGAAATGAGGACCGAGCAGGGCAGTTATAAAGGCCCGTGCTCGCCGTGGGTGGTATCGACACACTAGGTACAATAGTGTCCTCAGGTGCCAGATGGTGTCAACACTGCCCTATGTAGTGTCGACACCTTGGGATTAGTCCGAGCCCCCCCAAGGCTGGGGTGCTAACCCTTTTTTTTATTATAAATTGAGAGATACCATTCTTGACAATTCATACGAAAGTTAGGAATACCATGCATACAAAGTTAGAAATATTTACTTAAAAAAAAATTACCAGACAACCAAAATCATTCATACAAAGTACACATTCCTAATTCACACCGAATGGTAGAAAAACAATCTTCATACAATGGTGTAGTAAAAATATCTGCTAATTGATGATTTGTATTCACAAAATTAAGCGCAAATATCATTCTTAGCTACATGATCACATAGAAATAGGTAACGAATTTCGATGTGCTTCGCACAAGAGTGTTGAATAGGATATTTAGACAGATTAATCGCACTAGTAATATCATACAGAATGGGAATGCATTCTAAGTAAAGGCCATAATCAATAAGTTGGTGTTTAATCTAGAGCATTTGCACACAACAACTTCCGGTAGCCACATATTCAGTTTTGACCATTGATAACGCGATAGAATTTTATTTCATAGATGCCCATATATAAGACAACTACCCAAGAATTGGCAAATTCCACTAGTGCTCTTGCAGTCAACCATACAACCCGCATAATTCGCATCGGAATACGCAACCAAATCAAGATGGTATTCATGTGGATACAAAAGGCCAAGATCTATAGCATGCAATAAATATCGAAAAATTCTCTTAACGGCTATGAGATGTGATTCTTTAGGACAAGACTGAAAATACGCACAAACACAAATGCTAAACATAATATCTAGCCTGCTGGCTATTAAGTAGAATAAAGAACCAACCATACCTTTATATGATTTTTCATTTACCTTCTTACCATTTTTATTCTTATCCAATTTCGTTAATGAACTTATTGGAGTTGGTAACGGCTTGGTTTTGTCCATTCCATATTTCTTAAGCATCTCTTTTATGTACTTTGATCGTTTGATAAATATATCAAGAATAAAATTTAGCTCCCCCATTAGACTCATTTCAAATTCTTTCTGCATGTCTTGAGAAAATTATCTACATAAATTGTCGTTAGTAGCACCGTATACAATATCATCCACATAAATTTGGACGAAAATCATATCATTTCCTCTAGATTTGATAAAGAGAGGGGTGTCAACATTTCCTCGTTTAAAAACTTTTTTTTCCTCAAGAAAGGAGCTAAGCCTTTCATACCATGCACGAGGTGCTTGTTTTAAGCCATCTAGGGCTTTATGAAGTTTAAAAACGTGATTTGGAAAAACTTGGTCCTCAAAATCAAGTGGCTGCTCAACAAAAACCTCTTCTTTGATAAAACTATTTTAAAAAGTACTTTTTACATCCATTTGAAAAAGAGTGAAACCCTTTGAACATGCAAAAAGATAAAAGCATTTGAATGGCTTCTAATCTAGCTACAAAAGCAAAAGTTTTATCAAAATCAATACCTTCTTCTTAGCTATATCCCTTAGCCACAAGTATAGCTTTATTTCTTACCACAACACCGGTTTCATCTAGATTCTTCTGATACACTCACTTGGTTCCAATCACGGGATGATCCTTGGGCCTTAGTACCAAGGTCCAAATTTTGTTCCTTTCAAATTGAAGAAGCTCCTCTTACATTGCTAGAATCTAACTTTCATCATTGAAAGCATCGTCAATGTTCCTTGGTTCAATGTGAGAGATAAAAGCTACATAATCATGATGAACTTTATAAGATGATCTAGTGCACAAACCTTACAAAGGCTAACCCATGATATTATCAATTGGATGGCTCTTCATAATTTTTCATATAGTCCTTTGTTCTCCGTTTGAGGGGTCTGGAAACTTTCTTAGGGTAGTTCCATGTTAGTTCCATTATAATTTGTTGTCTCCTCCAAGGGTTTTTCAGTTTGATCATTTCCTTCCGTTCTTAGAGAGTCATTTATGAAGCTTGGTGATTCTTCCTTTCTTCCTATTTGCTCATCATCATCATCATAAGAAGGTGATCTTAAATGGCCAATAGATTCGTCAAATACCACATGGATGGATTCTTCAAAAATTAAGGTATGTTTATTAAAAACTCTATAAGCCTTAGAAAACAAAGAATATCCAACAAAAATACCTTCCGTGCTTTGAGGATCAAACTTACCCAATGGTTCCTTACCATTATTTAGTATGAAGCATTTACACCCGAACGGTCTTAAGTATGATATTTGAGATTCCTCCCATTGTAGAGTTCATAAGGTGTCTTGTGAAGAATGGGTCTAACAAGTGCACGGTTAGTAACATAACACGTTGTATTGATTGCTTTGGCCCAAAATAATGAAGTAAACCATTCTCACAAAGCATCGTTCTAGCCATATCAATCAAAGTCTGATTCTTTCTCTCAACAACATTATTTTGTTGAGGTGTTATCAAAGCCAAAAAATTATGGCTAAAACCATTTTCGTCACAAAATTAAAAAAATTAAGGTTTTCGAATTCCTTACCATGATTGCTTCTAATGTTGGTGATAACATATCCCTTGTCATTTTGCACTTCTTTGTAAAACTTGGTAAATACGGCTAGAGCATCACTTCTATAAAAAAGATAAAGCACTCAAGTAAATCTAGAGAAATCATCAACAATGACAAAATCATAACTCTTACCTCCTAGACAAGCAATACATGTTGGTCCAAAAAGATCAATGTGAAGTAGCTGAAGTGGTCTAGTAGTGGAAACTATATTCTTAGATTTGAAGGATACTTTGGTTTGCTTACCTTTGGTACAAGCATCATTTTTAGATTTTAAAATTATTTTTTAACATGAGAACCTTAAGTTGAGAGTCATCGAGATATGATGCTAATTCCTTACTAAGCCTCTTGTTTCCTTGCTTAGTAAGTTTATACCTAGAATATACGTTATCAAAGGCTTCTTGAAATTCTTCTAAAGTGAAAGGTAAAGGTTCAGGGATTACCTCATCTGTTTCTCTTGCCATGAGACATAAATTAGCCATTTCATTTTCTACGGATTCATCTGAAGAAGAGTCCTCCTCATCACTCCATGCTGCCACCATTACTTTCTTCCTTGTCCTTTCTTTGTCCTTTTTGTATTTCTTCTTTAGATCAGGGCATTCACCTCTCATGTGTCCTAGTTTTTTACATTCATAGCAAATGATTTCATCGGTTTTTGAAGATTCTCCCTTACGTTGATGCCTCTGATAAGTTTTGCATCGTTGTCCTTGTAACTTTTTTTTTTCAAGAATCTTTTGATCTGTTTTGAGATAATGGCCACATCACCTTCATCTAGGTCCTCGCTTTCATCACTTGATCAACCTAGTGAAGAAGCTCCGAGAGCGATCTACTTGTTTTCCTTTTGATCATCCTCGTTGACTCGCAACACGTTGATTCCATATGTCATCAAGGATCCCATGAGTTTGTCGATAGATAGAGTTGATAGATCCTTTACCTCTTCTATAGCTATAACCTTATGATTCCAAGTTGAAGGTAAAGAGTGAAGTATTTTTCTAACAAGATCAGGGTTTGGATATACTTTACCGAGGGCTTTGAGCCCATTTATGATGTTGTCGAACCGAGTGAACGTCTCTCCAATGGTTTCATTGCTGGCCATCTTGAAAAGCTCATATTTGTGGACTAGCATATTTCTCTTAGTCTCCTTCACTTGGTTCGTACTTCATATGTGACTTCGAGCATCTCCCAAATCTCTTTTATTGTGTCATACATTGAGACTCGACTGTATTCGTTAACGTCAAGTGCATAGTGAAGAGCTTGAATAGCTTTAGCATTAATAGAGAGTTTTCAAAAATCTTCTACATCCCATTCCTCAGGCTTCTTTGTAGGTACATATGGACCTAACTCAATCATTCACCACATCTCAAAGTCTACGGCTTGCATGTAAATGGCCATGCGATTCTTCCAATAGCCGTAATTTGACCCATTAAAGAGAGGAGGCCTAATAATCGATTGTCCTTCACCAAACAAGAAGTTAGCTCTGGGAAGTGCCATAGCTTTTAGGATCTCTCTAAAGAGTGTTAAACTTTTAACTTAGAGACCTGGCTCTGATACCAATTAATGATTCAAGCTATGATAAACCCTAGAGGGGAGGGGTGAATAGAGTTTTTCTAATAATTAAAAATAATTATCATATTAAAATAAACGAAAAGGGAGATAGAAGACAAGAAGCCAATCACACAATTGAGACACATGATGTTTATAGTAGTTCGGTCACATGGTGACGTCCACTCCCTATGAACACTAGGGTATATGCTAGAACCAATTCTAGAACACATATTCTGGATTAACGGTGCTAGCTCACCAACAACACCCAAACACACACTGTTAATCGAAGAACCACACAATGAAATTATGACAAAGAGGTGCAAGATCAAACACTTAGATGCCCTATGACAGTGTCTTGATCTCACCATTTTCAGCTTGAAGCACCTTGAGCTTCCAAATGAACAATTGCAAGTGCCAAGGATCACCGAGAGCAAGATGCAAGTATAGAAACTTTCTTTTTACTTGATGTCTTTACATGGTCCATAGGAGTCTCATCTATAGACCCATAATCATAAAAGAGTCGTCGGAGACAAGTATTTCATAGTTCTTACAAATAGAAGGTCCAACAGTTAAAAAATATTTGCCCAGTCGAGGTGGTGTCGACACTGCACAAGGTTGTGTCCTCACCTCAAGACATACTCCCTGCATGGTATCTCTGTGTTACCTTGGAGTGTCGACACTACAAAGTAGTGGTGTTGACACCTCAAAGAGGTGCTTGCAGGCTGGCCTTTGTAGCTCTTTGGGGTGTCGACATTGCACAGTGTAATGTCAACACCCTGGGTTCCTCCAGGCTACTAGTCCAATGGTGTCGACACCACTCAGTGGGTGTATCGACACCTCAAGTTGAGATGTCAAAGGTGTCAAACTTCAAACCCTATTTTGTCCTTTCATGCTTCATAGAGACTGTTAGAACACTTGGTCCATGTTTTGTCATTCATCAAAATCAAGTAGATTAACAAGAGTTTTTAATAGAAGAACAACATTAGTTGAACAAACTATACATGTTCTATTTGATGAAGCTAATCTATCTTCCAAAAAAAGAAAAAAGTATAATGATGATGATGCAGGAGAATTGATCAAGAATATGTAGAAGATGGACATAGAACAAGATGAAAAGGAAGATCCACCCGTATAAGATCTGCAGCAAGTTGAAGATTAATATGATGATCTTCCCAAGGAGTGGAAGTACCTTAAAGACCATTCAAAGGAGAACATTCTAGGATCCAAAATAGGTAGTACGAACCAGAAGTGAAACTATTCATTGTGATTGAGCCTAAAACATGCAATTATCTTTCAAATTGAGCCTAAAATACTCAATGAGGCACTAAAAGATGAATTCTAGATATTACCAATACAAGATGAACTAAATCAGTTCCAAAGAAATGAAGTATGGTTCCTTATACCTAGACCATCAGACCATCTTATGATTGACACCAAATGGGTGTTTAGAAATAAGATGGATAAATCTTGTGTGATTACTAGAAACAAGCCAAACTAGTTGCTCAGGGCTATTATCAGGAAGAAGGCATAAACTATTATGAAACGTATGTCCCAGTTATTAGACTTTTAAGGCAATTCGGATTTTGCTTGCATATGCATCAGCATTTGATCTAAGACTTTTTTACAAAGATGTTAAGAGTGTATTTTTAAAATATTTTATTAAAGAGGAAGTTTATGTTAAACAACCCATAAGTTTTAAAAATCATGCTTTTCCCAACCATATTTTTAAGTTACATAAGGCACTATACGAAACAAGCTCGTCGAACTGGGTATGAAAGACTGAATGTTTTTTCTCCTTGATCATAGTTTCACTACAGGTAAAGTTGATAGCACTCTTTTCATTCAAAATAATAAGCAGGGATCCTTAATAGTCCAGATTTATGTAGATGATATTATATTTAGTACTACTAATAAATCTCTTTATAAAAAGTTTAAAAAGTTGATGCAAGGAGAATTTGAAATGAGTATGATGGAAGAGCTAAGGTACTTCTTTGGGCTGCAAATTAAACAAATGAAGGAAGGGATTCATGTCTATCAAGCCAAATATACTAAGGACTTGCTGAAAAAGTATAGCTTTGATAAAGCTAAAGTTCTAACAGCTCCTTTGAGCATCTCTACCAAGTTAGATGCAGATCCAAAAGGTAAGAAGGTAGATCAAAAGATCTACAGAGGTATGATTGGATCATTATTCTATTTAACTACCAATAGACTTGATATTTTATTTAGTATATGCATTTATGCAAGGTTTCAAGAAGATCTTAAAGAATCCTACTTGATCTGTATCAAGAGAATCTTTACATATCTGGTTGATACTTGTGACATAAGTCTCTGGTATCCTAAAGGTTGTGACTTCAATTTGCTTGGATACTCTAATGCTGACTATGCTGGCTGCAAGATAGATAGAAAAAGCACCAGTTATACTTATCAATTTCTTATTAGATGCTTGATCTCCTAGTCCTCTAAGAAGTAGAAATCAATACTTTATTAACAGTAGAGGCAAAATATGTGTAGCCGTTGGATGTTGTTGTGCACAACTGCTATGGATCAAATATTAACTAGAGGACTTCGGATATAATCTTGAAGGTATTTTAATATTGTGTGACAACACCAGCGCCATCAACTTAACAAAGAATCCCATACAACACTTCGGAACCAAGCATATTGAGGTCAGACATCATTTTATTAGAGATCCTATAACTTATGGTGATATAAGAATGAATTTTGTTGATATATTACATCAACTAGCTGATATCTTTACAAAACTCCTCTTGAAGATAGATTTACCTCTATAAGAAGGGAACTGGGGATGTACAATTTGTGAAGGATATAAATTGGATCACATCTTTAAATAAATGGATATATCTCCAAAAAGAAATGAGTTAGAAGATTACTATTTTGATACTTAATCGATTTCTTTTAATTGATCGGTTAGTCGCTTTCTTTATCACTTCTCAGATTAAGTGTTTCTATACCGATTAAGTTAGAACTAGTAATCGATTACCCCTTTTTTACAATCGTCTACATAATCGTTGTGCAGATAATCGATTACTTCCTTGTATTCCTTAATCGATATCATGTATTCAATGTCAGTAATCGATACCTTTAGCTAATCGATTTGCTCTTTATAATCGATTGATGTTGTTAATTTAGTTTCTTCTCCACTTTGACTCAACCTGTTATATAATCGATTTATATCACACCTCGATTATAGTTCACTTCAATTCCTCATGTCTTTTCGATCTCTTTAACTGTCCTTGTATATCCAACCTAATTGATTAGGTCCTTAAAACTAATCGATCAACTATTGGTCAAAAACTTACTTTTTGACCAAGCCTTTATATAAAGGAAAATTTTGACCTACATCTTCCTTCCACTTGAGTCTCTTTCTATCTTCATTGCTCTTGAACCTTCCTACTTCTAAAGCCCCCACGCAAAGGACAACTTCTTGATTCTCTTCCTTCCTACGCGATTTATTTGTGATAGGTAGAATCTTTTCGACACTTCTTGATCTCTTCTACCTTTCTCCTCTATTTATTTCTTAGATTAATTCTTGCTTTCTTCATATTTTATTTTTTCTTCCCTTTCAAACCCTAGATCTTCTATCTAAATGGTTGCACCTACCCCAAAGGTTGCAGCAGCAGTAAAAGCCAAGCCTATGGCACCAGTATTATGTGATTATTTCCTTATTTCTATCTCCTATCTATTTATTAGCTTTCGTATTTAATTTCACTTAGAGAAAATTTTTAATAACCCATTCATCCCCTCCCTCCCCCTCTGGGTTAGTCTAGCCTTGAGAAACAAGTGGTATCATAGCCCAGTCTCTCATTTATTTGACCTAACAGTCAAGAGAGTAATGGCTATGACAAATGTTATGTTGAAAGTTAGTCTATCAACTGTCCTCCACTGTTTGATGGGAAAGACTACTCCTACTGGAAATGCTATATGGAATATTTCCTTAAAGGGGTCGGCTTGATCTATGGAGTGTGTTTGAGGATAGAGACTTTGTCATAACTGTTCTCAGAGAGAGATGAACAGACAATGACAAGCATTTAATCTCTTTGAATAACAGGGCCAAGAGTATCCTATGATGTGCTCTAGCAATGAAGGAGTTCAACTGGACCCTGCCTACAAAACTGTTAAAGAAATGTGGCTGGAGCTTCAACTAACTTATAAAGGCACAAAGAAAGTCAAGGAAAGCAAGATAGATATTATGGTCACTTAATACAAAAAGTTCAAGATGGAACCAACTAAGAACATCACCCAAATGTATTCAAGATTCACAGACATCACCAACGGATTGATGGCTCTTGAAAAAGAGTACAAAGCAAGAAACTTTGTCCAAAAAAATCTTAAGGTCTCTCCCCAACCAATGGACACCGAAAGTGACAGCTATTGAGGAAGCTTATGACCTCAATATCTTGACACTTGAAAGACTCATCGGGCCTCTCATAGCCTACAAGATAAACATGGAGAGGCTTGGGAAGGGGACCTCCAAGAGAAAAGTCTCTCAGCTCTCAAGACCTCACAACCAAGCATCAATGAAATAACAACATCAAGTGAAGCCATTGATGCTGACAATGAAGAAGAAGCATTGTTATCGAGAAGGCTGCAGTAGATTCTGAAGAAAAAGAAGTCTCTAGGTAGTCACATATACTACAAGAAGAAGACTCTTAAAGAAAAGAAGTAGGAACCAACTAGCGATGAGTGAAAACACTAAGGCACATGAGAGCAGAGTGCCCTTAACTGAAGAAGGACAAGAAGATAGAATACAGAAAGAAGCCCAAGTTCTTCAAAAAAAAAGCAATGGCAACAGCTTGAGATAATGAGAAAGACTCCTCAACTTCATCTAGTTCAGATGAAGAAGAGGAGACAGCAAATCTTTCTCGAATGGCTAACAACACTCATCATATTCATCATATTGATGAGCAAGTAACCTCTACTCCTCCCCTCATTTCAGATTCTGATTATAATGAAGAGTTATCTCTTGAGGAAGCTTTTGATGAGTTGTATAAAAAAATTAAAATACTCTCAAAGAAATTCAAAATACTTAAAATAAATCATGAAAAATTGAGTGCTATGGGTGTTTCTCTAAAATTTGAAAACTCAAAATTAGTTTAGGCTAATGAAAGATTAAAAATCTAATAATACACACCTTGGTGAGGTAAATAAACTAATAGACACAAAGCTTCAAGAATTACATTCTGAACAGTCAAAGAAAACTAAGGGAAAGATGATTGCTAACGAAGATAAAACAAAATAAAAATAATTAATCAAATAAAATCAATACCTAAAATCTTCTCTTTAGAAATTAACTAGGGGTAAATTATCTATTAACATGTGCTTGAAAGGACTTACGACTAATAACAAAAAAGATGGACTTAGTTTTGTGCAACCTAAAGCTTCTGCAAAGATAAACCCACAAATAAGTATCCTACCCATAGATTTGTAATATCTAAAACTGAAACAAGCTCACAGTCAAAAGCTCCTCATATAGATTGTTATTCATACTATAGTAGATTGAGACACACTTCTAAAACTTGTAGTATGAGGAAGTGGGTCTAGGTACCTAAGGGTTTAGTCCCTACTACTAACCATAAGGGATGCAAAAAGTTTTGGGTACTAAGTTCTCTAAGTGATAATTGCAGGTTGGCCTAGGAGCGTCAAGATGGCACATAGATAGTGGATTCTCTAGGCATATGATAGGAGATTGTATCATGTTCAATTTTCTTAGATCATAAGATGGTATAGTCACCTATGGGGACATCAAAGTAGTTGGTTGTGATATAATAGGTAGCAAGTTAGCAGATCTAATAAAGGATGTATTGTGTGTCAATGGTCTAAAGTACAACCTGATCAGCATTAGCTAACTTTGTGACAAGAGATACAAAGTGATCTTTGAAGCCTCAGAGCTGCACCATCACCAAGAAGCATAAAATAGTCTTTAAAGCTCATGTACAGAGGAACCTCTATATCCTTCATCTAAATGGGTTTAAATACAAAGATGTGTGCCTAGCAGCTAGCAGCTTAAAGAAAGTAGATTTGTGACATAGAAGACTAGGTCATACAAGTCAATGAGTAATTCACGAATTGATCAAGTATGACTTGGTAGTTAGACTACCCTAATTTAATATGAAGATAACAAGCATCCATACAGCATGTGCCAAGGGTAAGTAGACTAGGACCTCATTTCAGTCTAAGATCATTGTAATAATTTTCGAGCCTTTGGAGCTGACACATATGGATATATTTGGGCATATAAGGACAACTAGCCTAGGTGGTAAAATCTATGGATTTGTCATTGTTGATGACTACTCTAAATTCACCTGGGTAGCTTTTTTGGAAAGCAAGTTTGACACATTCGAAGTCTTTCTCAAGTTCAGCAAAGTAGCGCAGAAAGAGATAAAGTTGAACATCATTGCAATCAGATTTGACCATGGTGGAGAATTTCAAAATGCTGAGTTTACCAAATTCTGTGAAGAAAATAAAATTCAACATAACTTTTCAACGCCAAGAACTCCACAGCATAATGATATAGCAGAGTGGAAGAACAGAGCATTGTTGGACATGGCCATAACTATGATGTCAGAAATTAATTTACCAAGATACTTCTGGATAGAAGCAATCAATACAGCTTGTTACATCATTAACAAAATAATAATCAGGCCAATACTCAAGAAGACACCATATGAGCTGTACAAAAGGAAGAAACCAAATTTGGATATAAGTGTTTTATCCTCAACAATGGAAAGGCACCTGAAGTACTTGGAGACAAGTGTTTCATCCTCAATAATGGAAAGGACAACCTTGGCAAACTTGATGCCAAGTCAGTTGAAGGTTTATTTTTGGAGTACATCTCTAAATCTCATGGCTTCGTAGTTTTAACAAAAGAATTTTAGGTGTTGAACAAACTATATATGTTATATTTGATGAAGCTAATTCATCTTCCAAAGGAAGATAAAGGTATTGTAATGATGATGATGCAGGGGACATTATTAAAAAGATGGACAAGATAGAACTCAAAGAGAATGAGAAATAAGATCTACCCTTGGAAGATCTGCAGCAAATTGAAAATTAATATGAAGATCTACCCAAGGAGTAGAAGCACCACTAGGATCACCTAAAAGAAAATATACTAGGAAATCCTAATCAGGGAGTTAGAACTAGAAGTAAGATCATTCCTTGTGACTATTTAGCTTTTGTTTTCCAAATAGAGCCTAGGACAGTCAATGAAGCACTGGGAGATGAATCCTAGATCTTAGCAACGTAAGAAGAACTAAATCAGTTCCAGAAAAATCAGGTCTGATCTCTTGTACCTAGACCCTTTGATCATCCTATTCCTGGCACCAAATGGGTGTTTAGAAACAAATTAGATGAGTCAGACTAGAAACAAAGCCAGACTAGTATCTTAAGGTTATTGCCAAGAGGAAGGCATAGACTTTGATGAAACTTATGTCCCAGTAGCCAGACTAGAGGCCATTGGACTTCTTTTAGTATTTGCATCTGCATATGATTTAAAACTTTTTTAAATGGATGTTAAAAGTGTATTTTTAAATAGTTACATAAAGAAAGAAGTTTATGTGGAATAGCCTCTAGGTTTTGAAGAACATATTTTTTCAAATCATCTTTTTAAATTGCATAAGGCACTATGGTCTAAAACAGGCTCTCAGAGCTTAGTATGAAAGACTGAGTGCCTTTCTCATCCAATATGGTTTCACTAGAGGTAAAGTAGATAGCACCTTGTTTATTCAAAAATATAAAGAAACCTTGATAGTGCAAATATATGTGGATGATATTATTTTTATAGTAACTAATAAATCTCTCTGTAAGAAATTTAAAAAGTTAATGCAGAAAAAATTTTGAGATGAACATGATGGGATAGTTAAGCTACTTCCTTAGACTACAAATTAAGCAAATGAAGGAAGGGATTCACACCAATCAAGCCAAATACATCAAAGACCTATTGACAAAATATGACTTTGACTAAGTTAAAGCTCTAACTACTTCCATGAGTATAGCTTCCAGGTTAGATGCAGATCCATAAGGTAAGAAAGTAGATTAGAAAACCTACATAAGTATGATAGGATCTTTACTTTACCTTACTGCTACTAGACTTGATATTTTATGCAAGCATATCCTAGAGAATCTCACTTAATCTGTGTCAAGAGAATCTTTAGATATCTGGTTGATACCTCTGACTTAAAACTGTGGTATCCTAAAAGATGCAATTTTAATTTGCTTGGATACTCTGATGCTAACTATGCTGGTTGCAAAGTTGATAGAAAAAGCACTAGTGATACCTATCAATTTCTTGCAGGTTGTCTAATTTCATGATCCTCGAGAAAGCAAAACTCAGTAGCCTTTTCAATAGTAGAAGTAGAATGTGTAGCAATTGGAAACTACTGTGCTCAACTGTTGTGGATCAAGCATCAGCTGGTAGACATTGAACACAAGCTTGAAGGGATTCAAATGCTGAGTGACAACACAAGCACCATCAACTTAATCAATAATCCCATAAATCCCATTTAGCACTTGAGGATCAAGCATATTGAGGATAGGCATCATTTCATTAGAGATCATGTAGCTGATGATGATATTACTATAGATATTATAGATACATCTTATCAACTAGCTAATATCTTCACAAATCCTCTTTCAGAAGATAGATTTACTTCTATCTGAAGAGAGTTGAGAATGTGTAATTTGTAGATTCATCAACTAGATTTTCATATCATTAATAAACCTGGATAACTCTCCTGAGAAAATATACAACTAATGAAGATAGACATTAATTGAAACTTGATAATTACATATTTTTAGGTAATTAATAGATAAAATTTGCACATTACACTTGTTATTTTATATACAAAACTATAGGAAATGATAGATAAATCAGTGATCCTTTCAAAGATATCAATTTTGTAAAATTCGGAATTGAAAATATCGTCATTTTGTGTGATTAATTCAGTATCAATACATTTGTGAATTCTATTATCAATAAGGCCTTTTCAATAATTATTGTAGGCTTAATGTGCATCTGAATAATTTATGTCAGTGCAGAAGTGCAATTATTTGCGATAGGAATTTAATTCATATTTTATGTGGATGTAAGACATGAATGAGCAGATGACATAGTGGTTAGATCACTTGAACTCTATTGAAGTAATTAGGATTCGAATCTTGGTAAAAACAATAAGTTAGTTTTGTGTTTTCTCTTCAAGTGGGACCTGCATGCGAACTAAGAGAGAGAAGAAAGAGAGAAATCTGGAATTCAACGGGAGAGAGATTTCACCTCTCCAAAATTCAAATTTCAAAAACCCTCTTATCTTGGTGGAGGTTCCTCCAAGGAAAGATAAGTTTTAATTCTAAAATTTAACGATTTCATTTCTGGTGCCAAATTTTGAATTTCAAAACTCCCTTAGGCCTATAAAAACTACGGGTTGTTCTCCCTTTGGGGATTCCATTTTTTTCTTTTTTTTAATTCCCTTAATTTAAAAAGCCCCCTCTCTCTCCTTCTTCTTCCCCCTCTCTACCACACTGTTCTTTTTCCCTCTTTCTCCCCAAACCGAGCCTCTCTCTCTCCTTCTTCCTCTTTCTCTCTCTCTCACTTTTTCCCTCTGATTTTCTCTCTCTCCCTGTCTCCTCTTTCTCTCTCCAAAATCTGTTCCTTATCTCTCTAACTTTTCCTCTCTCTATTCCACGCCTCTCTCTTTCTTCTTCTCTTTCCCTCTCTTTCTTCCTCTCTCCTCCTCCTGCTCCTTATCTCTCTCCTCTCTCTCCTTCGCCTGCCTGCCTCAAACGCGTGGCACCCACGCGAAACACATCGGGCTCCACATCGTCGCCTGTGCAGAGAGCGATGCCTGCTCTGCCGTCCGCGCGCCACGTGTCGTGCCCAGAAACCGCCCCCACCTCCAGCGTCGCCACGCGATGCCCTAGGGACGAAGCCCGCCCAACCATCGCAACATGCTAGCCCTAGCGCCCGCTAGCTCCTCTGCCCGAGGCCACGCGCCAAGCTGCTGCAACAACCGTACGCGGCGCACTATGCCACCGGGGGCCGTTCTGCACCTGCCTGCCGTAAGGGCAAATCACGCCCACCGCTGAAGCTCGGTCTATTGCGCCCACAGAAGCGCCTATGTTGCTCATGTTGTGCCACTATTCTCTTTCTTGTGTTAACTTTCTCCAGTTTGAAGTTATGTGATTGTGATTAATCTAATTTTCTTTTCCTAATCTCTCTCTTTCTTCTAAGTAGGGTTATTTAGATTTCTTTTCTAAGAATTAGTGTATTTTGTTGGGATTGCATGGTTTTGTTCAATGGTGTTAATTATTTAGTTGAATTCAAGTGATGCTCTTTACGATTAATTAGTTTTTGTTAATTAATTTAAGTTGGGTGTGTAGTTCTAGATTAGAGTAGGTAAATCAATTGGTCAAAAGTTTTTCTAGTTTTAATTTAATCAAATATCTTAAGATGAGAATTAAAAATCTAAAGTTTTCAAAATTAAAAATCTAGTTCTCCGTAGATCGACTTGGTTCTTACTGTTTACTATTGCCAAATTAATTGTGAGTCCTGATTATTTGAAGTTAGTTGCCGTGAGCGTTTAAGGACGTGCATCGCGTGTACATCAATTTTCTTCATCAATCAAAATCTGAATCTCATTGGTTAACTCTGTGAACTCTTATGCTTACTCGAATGAACTTGAACTCTAATCAAAGTCTGAATATCTTAACCTCTAATCAATACTTCATCACCCCTTTTCATTCCAATCTACTCATTAATCAATACGTCTAATTGTTAGGTAATCGAAGTTCTGTCTTTGATCGTTAATCGAAGTAGAACTTATCTTCTCTATTTTTATTTTATCTTCTTCTCTAATCAAAGATCTGCCTTTGATCGTTAATCAAAGCAAAACTTATATTCTCTATACCTATGCTCTTTTCTTCTCTAATCAAAGTCTGTAACTTATTCTCTAATCGAAGTAAGTGACTTCTTCGTTAATCGAAACAAGCACTTCGCTAACCACTTTGATTACCCTCTGCTTACTTCTTTTCATTTGGTGCCCTTAGGGTGAATCAACACCTTTTGAATAACACCTCTTTCGATTTGGGTGTCCACTTAAAGAGACTTCAATCCCTCTTCGCCTTCCTACCACCCAAGCTTTCCTCTCCTATGATTTTGAAGCTTTTGCACTCTCATCCTCTCGCGCGAAGACAACCACGCTTTTCGGGCATTTTCTTGTTGATTACTTCCACAAAAGGTAGGATCTTTAACCCTTTCTTTGTAATTCCTGCCATCCTATTTTTAGTTTTCCACTTATTTCCAATCTTATCCTCGCTTAGAAACCCTAGTTTTTTTTTTTCCTTGAATCTAGCTACCATGGCCTCCTCTGTAGGCTCCACTACCATTTCTCAACCTATCAGAGTGGCATCTAGTGCCGCATCTGAGTGTTTCACGATGAGGCCAAGCATGAACGATTCCTCAACCCCCTGTAGATATCTACAGCTATAAAAGGCTAGATTTCACATATCTGAGGAAAAAGATATTGCAGTTAGTGGAGAAGGTCTAGCGGATGTTCAGTTGAGCCAAATGTGCCAAGTATCTGAGCCTTTCTACTTCAGCCTAGTCAAGGCTTTCTACATCACCTTGACAAATTATATCACACCCTCAGTTCTCACCACCAAGATAAAGGGGAAGGTTATTACCATTACCCCATAACTTTTAATTCAGTTATTTAGGTATAAGACAGAAGGTCAAACTTTAAGGAACTCAGTAGACATGGAAACCAAGGCAATAGCTATAATGGGACCAAGCTACATACTAACGAATAACACATTGGATGCCAACCAACTATCAGAAGACAACAGGATGATTCACCGCATCATTGCTCATATTATGAGTCCTAGAGAAGTAACTTTTGGTGTCATCACCCAGAAAGACCTAGACGTATTGTATTGGATTATTAAGATGATGAGGGTGAACATGCTTGATATCATGATGGCCAACATGCTTAATGTCTGTGAAGCTGTGAAGAACCCTCCAAAGTCCAAGAGTGTCATGCTACCATATGGTCACTTTCTTACAGTGATCTTCAGACACCATGGAGTGGATTTCACTGGAGAGGACTCAATGCTCCAGTCGGTCATCTATACAAGCAGCCTTAAGAGGAGCAAATTCAAATTTTTTAAGGGGGTATGGACAAGTGTTAGTCTTAGGTAGCCTACAAGCCAATCTGACTATGTAAATCTCGTTCATTTATTAATAAAATGGCTTTATTTCTTTATGTGTAATTCGTATTATTATCGTCTCATAATGAAGTCCGTGAATATGTGCGATAGTGATTAAATTATGATGAGATCATACTAGTGAAACTGATCGCTTAAACACACATTCTTAATAGTTCCTAGTCGAAGGATATCCGAGAACGACATCGGATATCCGGTTAGACTAGTACATATTACTCCTGCTCATACGATGAGGGTGACTGATCTCATAGTCACTTGTGTGGAGACATTAAGGAGAATATGTAGATGCTCATTAGAGAATAAGTTCACTGAACTGATCTGACTGAATTGCTGGATGGTATACTACCTCACTGTCAACCAGCTTGATTCTATTGTCACAGTTGCGTTAATGGTCCTCGGACCTGAGACACCAAGGACACCTTGTCGATGGACTTCTGTGCTTTGACCTTAGTTTACGGATCTCTATTCATGGAATTCTAAACAGCCAAGGATCGGGTACAGTGGAACACCGTCGAAGGGAATTGAGTGTCAATAAGGAATTATTCGCTCTCGGTACTTAAAGAGAGAATGCTCTAGGAAGGATGTGCAGGAGTCCCTGGCCAGGGCGGACGATAATATCGGGAAAGGAATTTTCCAATATTATACGGTAGCATCCGATCCAAGTGAGTCGACCGGTTAGGATTTG
Organism: Zantedeschia hybrid cultivar; assembly: GCA_030544215.1. Lineage (NCBI taxonomy): Eukaryota > Viridiplantae > Streptophyta > Magnoliopsida > Alismatales > Araceae > Zantedeschia > Zantedeschia hybrid cultivar. The sequence continues at coordinate 54,705,141 of JARZZO010000009.1, forward strand.
ACGGTACACCATATCCTGAGTTGACTCGAGAGCATTGTACGAATGAAGGATTATATTCACGCGGTAACTGTCGACGGGAAGGTTCCAACAGTGGGTTGCTTAACCCTAATACCTTCCGGATTCACGCGGTGTTGCTTGGCACCCAACGTGATCGGAGGCCCGACCAAATTTGATGTGCGACATTGATTCGGTTGATTAATTAATTAATGAGTTATTAATTAATTAATTAAGTCAATAAGGAGACACTGGGCTTAATGGGCGATTAACAGGACTGGTAATTGGGCCTAGAGGGTCACACGCAAATGATTCTCAAGGTGATGGATTAAAAAGTGGGTTTTATATAAACCGGAGGTTTTTATGAAATTCGCGCGGTTAATATAAAATGTAGTGAACGGACTGAGCAGGCCAAGCTGCTGCTCAACCCTGGCCGCCCCCTCCTCTCTCCCTCTCTCTCTTTGGAGCCCCAGGCCGGCCCTCTGTTGCGGGTCTACTCCGCCATCTTCTCTGATTCCCGTTCGACGGGAATTCGATCGCGTGTTGCGACGGTCATTGCGACGAACGGCAAATCGCTCGTGGGCTATGAGGAACGAGAGGAAATCCATCGCGAGGAGGATCGCATGGACTTCGCTAGAAACTGGGCATCTGCGCAGCTGGCGGTGTCACACCAACGGAACCATTCGGGCGTGGATTCGAATTCGTGCGAGGTAATGATCAATTACCCATTCTAATCCGGTTTTAGTTTAATCGAAACGGAAATGGATCGCATAATTTTATTTCTTAAATTCCACTGCGTTTGCGATCCGGAGACCCGAGAACCTAATAGTAGCATCAGAGCCAGGTTCAATTGTTTATCGTCCGTTTCGGTCTCTGAATTAATTTTTCATGAATTATTCCATGCATCATTTTAATTTTTATGCGAGGTTAATGATCATGAGATGATTGTTGCGATTCGATCACTTATTTTTGTTTTTAAAAATTAAAATTATTTTTAAAATTTTCGGATTTCTTCATGTGATGAAGAACGAGGTTCTCACCGGAGCCGTTTGGGAGATCTTGGTATCCTGAAAAGTTGATTGGCTAGCCTAGATGGTCCTAGGACAATGGCCGGTCACTATGGACATCAAACCCGACACAGGAGTGGCCATGAGGGGCTGCTAAATGGAGTTCTTCCTCCTATTTTCGGTTTTTAAAAAACCAGAAACAGATTTTAAGGGGAAGAAAGAGGCTCGGTAGGCTGCCCTTTTAAGGGGCCACTGGCGGCCCTGCCGGAGCCAGTGGCGTTGGCGGGGCCGGCCACCGGGTGGCCCTGCAACCTCCCCCCAAAGCCGCCGGCCACCATTACTTGCAACCTGCATTTTACATTAGGGTTTCGGTGGGGAAGGGGCGGTTTGGGTACGGGCGAGGGTTGGGGCTTGGGTAATGAATCGGGCAGACCCGATTGGACAAGGCCGGCCCCGGCCGAATTGGGCCCAAGCCAGCCCTAGGGTTGAGCCAGGGACTGAACTCATTGTGCCCCTTTTCCCATTTAAATCCCAAAATTGCCCATTTAAAATACAGTTAAAATTTGATTTTAATTTAAAATTCAAAATTATTTGGGAAATTAAAATTATTATTCAATTTTAATTTAATTGGGCATTAATGATTATGAATAATTATAATTAACAAATTGTTGTTAATTAATTAAAGTTAGTTATCAATTTAAGTATTAAATTAATAATTAATTTTAATTGACTAATTTAAATATTAAATTAGTAGTTATTAGTTAATTAGAGTTAATTGTTAATATAAATGTAAAATTAACAATTAATTTCAATTAGTTAATCTATGAATTAAATTAAGAATTAGTTGTTAATGACATAGTGTTAATTATTAGTTTAAATGTTAAATTAATAATTAACCTTAATATGACTAATTTCATATTTAAATTAGTAGTTAATAATTTTTAATATAAATGTTAGATTATTAATTATTAATTCATCTAATTATTAATTTATTAGAGTTAGTTATTAATTTAAGTGTTAAATTAATAATTAATTTTAATTGACTAATTTAAGTGATTAAATTAGTAGTTTATTTGTTATAGTTAATTGTGAATTTAAGTGTTAAGTTAATAATTAATTTTGATTAAGTAATCTAAGAGTTCGATTAGTAGTTAATAATTAATTAGAGATAATTAATAATTTAAGTGTGTTAAATTTAATAATTAACTCTAGTGGACTAATTTAAGAGTTAGATTAGTAATTAATTATAAATAGTATAATTGTTACATTATTAATATTCATTAATCTAAATGTTAGATTGTTTTAATTATTAGAAATGTTATAACGGGATGGAATATTATAGAATTATTAATTTGGAGTGTGTGCACATGTAATGTGTGTTTTAGATGCTTTTAAATATGATTTAATTGCAAGTATAGATAATTAAAAGAATTTTTGAAATTCAAAAGCCAATTTTTTATTGGAATCTAGTTTTTTTGAAAGACAAAATTATTTAATTTTGAAACTCTTTTATTTTAACCATGTGATATGCTTATCATGTATAGAATGGTTAAAACACACTGTGATCATGGATATACACTTTTAAAATTATTCATGTGATGAATGATACATGTAGATCGTGGATGTATGTTTATATATTTATTAATTGTTAATAAATAGAGGTTTGCATACCTCTCCCTCTCTCGTACTCCGATATAATTCTACCTCCCTCTCTCTTGTACTTGCCATAAGACCTTCTTCAATTTACATGTTATTCTAGAATTTAATGTAATCTGATCAAGGCAACCGAAAAAGGAGTGAGGACGATCCATAGTTACAACCAGGAAGGCGAAAAGATGGAGATCATTTGCCTATATGTTTACAGGGTGGTCTAATATAATAGTTATGTTAGATTTTGTGTGTGTTTTGACTGTTGGCTCCAGTCAAAAACACTGTGCTATCTGTGATCACACTTAACATGTATGTGATACAATATTTTTATTTTTTATTATAAATCAAAGTATGTATAGTATTTAGGAAATATATACGATATATTTATATATTATCACCTAGGAGAGACCAAGATAAAAGTTATCTAAGAACCCTCATCTAAATTCTAAGCTGTAACGTGAGTAGTTAAGAACTTATTGCGTGGTCCACCATCTTTACAGTCATAGGATTCGAATTACTTTAGGCAAGCTTGTTGTGCTATCTACAAGGCATGTTTAATTGTAAGGAGAGACTATGGCTATGGCGTTAGATGCCTATTGCTCTGGGTAGAGGAACCACGTAGCTTTATTGTGCTATCCACAAGGGCTGCATGCAAATCTATGCTCTTCTCGTAACGATGGTTAGCTTAGACCAGAATTAATGGCTTGTTGTACTATCCATAAGGCCATTAAATTGCTGGGGATCGAAGATATAATCGGATATTGCAAGGAGTTGGAAGTCCCATGAGATGGGTACTCTTTAATTGCCTTACAGCTTATTGTGCTACCCACAAGGCTGTACTACAAGTCATTGAGATTCTGATCCGCACTAGGAGACTATCGACATCTCCCGTTCTGTACATCTGAGGGTTATACAGTCTGTCAAAAATTAGTGGGAGTTAAAACTTGATTAAAAGACTATATCATATTTTATATTTAACAATTGAACATCTGCTAAAATAAATTTTATTTATCTCCTGTAGGGAATAATGTCATCAAATAACCCACTATGTAGTATACTTGATGCCCTTTTGACTGGCCTAAACTACTCATATTGGCTTAGAAACCTGAAGAATATCTTCAGATCTGAGCACTTTGCTTATGCCCTTGGAGCTGATCCTCCTGCTGAATCTGTATTAGATGCCCCTGAGGCAAAGATGTTTGCGTACGATAAAAGGTCAAAGGACAAAGGCAAAGGAATAGTAAAGAGTGACTGCTTCTATTGTAAGCAAAATGGTCACTGGAAAAGGAAGTGCAAGGAGTTCCTCAACGATAAAGCTCATGGGAAAGTGAAGCTATCAAAAGCTTCAAATGTCTATATGATAGACATCAACTTGTCAGTTATGGATTCTACATCTTAGATATTAGATACCGGATGTGCTTCTCATATCTACCATGATGTGCAGATACTAACAAGTAAATGCAAGTTAAGAAAAGGCGAGGTGGAACTAAGGCTAGGAAACGGTGCAAAAGTTGCGGAGGTTGCTGTAGGGACAGCAAACCTCAGGCTTCCATTAGGAGATGCCTTATCATTGGAAGATTGTTATTATGTTCCTAACATAATAAAGAACATCATATCAGTATCTTGTTTGGACAAGATAAGATATAGGTTGTCTATTGAGAATAGAAGTTGTTCGATTTATTATGGTCATAAATCAATAGCTTCGGCATCTTTTGTCAACGGTCTATATCTTTTAAATGTTTCTTATTACAATCTTCACATTGATAATGCTCTTAAAAATAGCAAGAATTGTGAACCAAGCCGACATGTGGCATTGCAGAATTAGGCACATTGGTGAAAGTAGGTTGCAAAAGTTGCACAAACATAGATATTTGAATGCATTCGATTATGAATCGTTTGCGACATGTGAGTCCTGCTTTATGGGAAAGATGGCAAAATCTCCATTTACTGAATATGAAGAACATGCTAAGGACATTCTGGACTAATACATTTAGATGTATGTAGTCCTGTAACGACCCGCCATCCTATGACCGGAGACCCGATCACTAAATGGATGTCGGCCCATTAACTACGGGTTCACACCCGGATCTCACACAATACATCTGGAGGAGTAAGTGCTAAACAAGGCTAAATATAACAATCACACGGACCACAAAGGTATAACAAGTGCGCAGGAAGGAAGATAGCAATATCCGTATACAGTCCAACAATAATTACATGGTCCAACAAATTAAATATGTACAGGCAGAAGTAAAGTACAACAACATCGGGGCATACCCCGGAACTGAGACAGCTGCTGGTCCGCACACCAAGAAGGCACCACACGCCACCACACGCCGCGAGGTCCACACCTGAAACCGCAGGGAGTAAGCCACACCAGAATTGGGCTCAGTAGGGATCATCCGATCCCCTGCCTCCCACTCACACACCCACAAGTGTAACAACACAGATATATGGCAATTAAGTAAAGCAGTAAACACAGCACCTAAATCTGATAAGAAACGTACGTTAAGCAATGTAGCAAGAACAGTTCTAAGCAACCCGAAGAACCCAACACAAAGTCACGTCTCACAGCCAAAGTCCACAAGGCGACTGAACCACACTGACGACTGAAGTCAAACGTCGCCTCCCAACACTACCACCACTACTCACGCCTGTCTGCCCCTACAGTGTTCCGGGGCACTGTAGGGTGAGGCAGTGAGTCAAACTAGGACTAGCTGGGGCCAGTGTACCGCCACTGCCCAGCTACGTGTGCACACAAGCAGTCTAGACTACTGTCCTACCCACCGGATTGCCTCCACGCTAGGCCTCAGCGCTTCAGGAGGGCCCTGGGGACCGGCGAACCCCGTCAAGCCGAAGCTACAGGAACTACCCACAACCCTAACCTCTCGGGCAGCGTCAGGCCAAAGGGCTAAGGGTACCACCCGTAACCTTGATCAAAGGTCACATCAGGCCCAGTGGCTACAGGGGTAAAACAACTCCACAACCAGCTCCACAGCAAGAAACGCGCCGGAAGCTGCCACGACAAACAGGGAAACCCGACCCGCTGAGGCCAAGCAGTAACCCCTCGGATAGCGCACCAGCTACTCCGGCCCGACGGGCTCAAGGTGGTTCTGCTTCCCTCAGCCAAAGGTAAAACACAACATGTACCCCTTCTCCCACCGGTACGGCATAACGCCTCACAGACACCATGACCCTGTCCCCATCGGTCCATGGTGACAAACGCAAACCACGGTCATTCCGATCCACAGTTGTATAAGTACATACACACATATAACATGATGTAGTTCCACTCACACAAGTCCTCAGCCCCAGTGTACAACGTAAAACATGCATTTAAACCGCCCAACAGTGAAACACATGTTAAAACCAGCACTTAGACAGTTCTGTCTTGAATCGCGTCGACCGAGGTCGACGCCATTCAAGCCCTTCAGACAGGTTCATTTAATAGCCAGATTATTCCTTGAAACGCGTCGTCATTGGGAGTAGCCCTTTAAAACGCGTCCACGTCTACCGACGCCATTCACATCGAAATCCCAGATTTACATACCCTCACTCGGGGTGATTTCCTGCCTAAATGGCGTCATGATGGCCCGACGTCCTTTCGAAAAGGCGTCGTCCATCCATGACGTCATTTAGCGCCAGCACCCCTATTTCGTGAAACCTCGAACAGGGAGGTTTCTACCCCTAAAAGGCGTCGTACTGCCCTGACGTCCCTCTGAAAGGCGTCGACCAGGCACGACGCCGTTTAGCGCCAGAAACCTGGTTCCCTGGTTCGAACCGAGGGTTTCTCCCTTAACCCCAAACACCCCGAAAAGCCCCAAAACAAGAAGGGGAGGAAGAGGAATTCAACCACCACAAGCATGCTACGAATCCACGATCACAAGCACAGCCATTCCTACAAGGAAACCCCCCTAAACATGCTCAATCTAGCCCAAACACGTCATGTCACGCCAAGGGAAACACGAGCAACACATGTAAGGTTCGTCCCCCTACCGGTTCTTGAACTCCTCCAAGCTCCTCGCCGCCGACCCGCCGCACCGCAGACCGCCGCCGGTACCCTCGGGGACGCCGCCACTCCGCCGGGACGTCGGCCGCCGTCCGGAGAATGGAACGCCACGAAGGAGGTGGTGGAGGTAGAGGTGAGAGGTAAGGAGGCTATGGAGTGACGGAAGAGGAAGAAGAGGAAGGAAAGGGAGGAAGGAGGGCGGAGAGAGCGGAGAGGGGCGAAGAGAGAGAGAGTGAAGGCGAAAATGAGGGAAAGAAGGGGAGGCTCGCGGGGTCAATCTGAATCTGGCTAAAACGCGTCGATCGAGGCAGACGCCAATCAGTTTGACAGGACGGCCGTACTGACAGCGCTCTGAAACGCGTCACTCACCGCGGACGCCGTTCAGACGACAGGACAGGCCGTACTGACAACGCTCTGGCGCCGTGCCCTGACATCGCAGATGTCGCAGTCTGAATCGCGTCGACCAACCTGGACGCCGTTCAGACGAAGTGACAGGGGCCATACTCTCACGGCCCGAAACCCGCCCACGTGGCACAACAGCAAGCAGACCTAAATGGCGACCACACACCCTGACGCCTTTTGAAAGGCGTCGAGCAGTGCAGACGTCATTCAGTCTGAACTCTCAAGACCCCCTCCAGAGTCCAAACCAGGGGATCCGGCCCGAACCCGACCCGAAAGCAGAACCCGAAACCTCAGTCCTTACAGGTCCAATGTCCACCCAAGCCAAAGGTGGTTTTTCATACTTCATCACGTTCACCGATGACTTCTCAAGATTCGGCTATGTGTACTTAATGAAGTACAAGTCCGAAGCATTTGAGAAGTTCAAGGAGTTCAAGAATGAGATAGAGAAGCAGATAGGAAAGAATATTAAAACTCTTCGATCAGATCGAGGAGGAGAATACTTGAGTACTATTTTCACACAATTCTTAAAGGATAATGGTATCCTTTCTCAACTGACCCTTCCATATACACCACAGATGAATGGTGTATCTAAAAGGAAGAATCACACCTTGTTAGACATTGTACTCTCCATAATGAGCTTTTCAAGTTTACCAGTGTCCCTCTGGGGATATGCTCTAGAGTCAGCAGCATACCTACTGAACAAAGTACCCAGCAAGTCTGTGACCTCTACTCCATATGAGATATATAAAGGCAGAAAATCAGAATTTAAACATGTTAAAGTCTGGGGTTGTCCTGCTTATGTAAAGAGGCATGATCCAGACAAGCTGGAATCACGAACTGATAAATGCAGGTTTGTGGGATATCTAAAGGAAACCTTTGGATATTATTTTTACTATTCTGGTGAACAAAAGGTGTTTGTCGCCAGGAAAGCTGTCTTTCTGGAAGATGAATACCTTCTCCAGAAGGACAGTGAGAGTAAAATAGTACTGGAAGAGGTTCCAAATCCCCAAACAGATGCGATAACATCAGATGGGATATCAGTTCCTGAATCTGTTCAGGTACACACAGATGAGCTTCGCAGATCTGGTAAGATACCTAAACTACCCGAACGATATGTGGGACATATCGATGAAGATAAGTCTAAAGGAGAATATAATGATGATGATGATCCTAAAACCTATCAGGAGGCCATAGAAGGCCCAGAAGCTGGGAAATGGCAAGAAGCCATGAACTCAAAAATCCAATCTATGTACACCAACCAAGTTTGGAACTTAGAAGACTTGCCCAAGGGTATTGTACCCATTGGATGCAAGTGAATCTTTAAGAGAAAGATTGGTGTTGATGGGCAGATCGACACTTATAAGGCAAGGTTAGTGGCAAAGGGATATCGTCAAAGACAAGGAATTGACTATGACGAGACTTTTTCAACATGTGCCATAATAAAGTCGATCAGAGTTCTACTCGCCATTGCTACACACTTTCATTACGAAATCTGGCAGATAGATGTGAAGACTGTCTTCCTCAATGGTAACCTTGAGGAAGAGGTGTATATGATACAACCTGAAGGTTTCACATCCAAACAGTTTCCAGATAGAGTGTGCAAGCTTCAGACATCCATATATAGACTGAAGCAAGCTTCCCAGAGCTAGAACATAAGATTTGACGAGGCTGTCAAGTCTTATGACTTCATTAAGAATGAAGATAAGCCTTGTGTGTACAAGAAGACCAGTGGGAGTGCAATCACCTTCTTAATTCTTTATGTAGATGACATACTACTCATTAGGAATGATGTAGCTATGATGTCAACGGTAAAGATCTGGTAGTCGAAAAACTTCTCCATGAAAGATTTGGGAGAAGCATCCTATATATTGGGAATACAGATCTATAGAGATAGATCAAAGAGGATGCTTGGAATGACCCAATCCATATACATAGATACCATAGTCAAAAAGTTTGGCATGGAAAATTCCAAAAGAGGTCTCATACCAATGAGATACGGAATTTATCTCTCAAATGAGCAGTCTCCTAAGACTCCTAATGAGAAGGCATTCATGGATAGAATACCCTATGCCTCTGCCATAGGATCTATCACATATGCTATGTTATGTACATAGCTTAATGTTGCCTATTCTTTAAGTGTTACGAGCAGATTTCAAGCTGATCCAAGCGAAGAGCATTGGAAGGTGGTGAAATGTATCCTTAAGTACTTAAGAAGAACTAATGATATGTTTCTTGTCTTTGAAGGAGGTGACTTGAAACTGCGAGGCTTTGTTGACTCGAGTTTTCAATCAGATCCAGATGATAGCAAGTTTACATCTAGATTTGTGTTTACTTTGAACGGAGGCTCAGTGTGCGGGAAGAGTTCCAAACAAGAAACCACTGCATATTCAATGATTGAAGCTGAGTACATCGCTGTAACTTAAGCCACTAAGGAAGTAGTGTAGTTCCCAGCATCTCTGAACCTGTTCCCCTATTGTGCGACAACAATGGAGCCATTGCGCAAGCGAAAGAGCCGTAGTCTCATCAGAAATCGAAGCATATTCTGAGGCGCTTTCATCTAATCAGATAAATCATTTTCAGTGGAGATGTAGTGGTGGAAAGAGTTCCATCCACCGATAGTGCAGCAAATCCACTCACAAAGCCACTGGCTCAAAATGTGTATGAGCGTCACCTAGAGTCTATAGGTTTAGTGTATAAAGGTGATTGGCTTTAGTCCAAGTGGGAGATTGTTAGTCTTAGGTGGCTGTAGGTGCTTAGAATGACCGTGTGATTAACATGAAAAATCTATGTTGTTTAGTGTAAACTAACCTATTAAAAATAACAACTAAGTGCAGTGATCGCCAGAAACTTTTAACTAAAAAGTTTCAAAAGAGATATGATCGCTTACCTGTTCAAACGCGGAAGATTGAGTCCTTGGTTCCCATTCCTCAGCCGGCTGAAGAAAGAGAGCCCTTTCTTTGCTTTTTGTTCTTGCTGTTGAATTTGAGGTTGAGGATCGTCCAGAAGTCTTTCTGGATTTGTGCTTGATTTCCCCTTTTGTTCTCTTATTGTTGTTGAGTGCAGCAAATACAGAGAGAAAGAAATTGAAGAAATACTGATAAGAATTTAAGTAGAAGCAGTATCTGAACTAATCATGATTTTAAACATATGATTGAACAGCAAACTTACTTGTTGAGTGGCTTTGAAACCCCTTAAATCAAGTAGGCTTTGAAAAATTATGCTGTGGTGTGTGTTTGCATGAAGTGAATGAAGAATGAAATTAATGAAGATGAAAGTGAAAATGAAGAAATGAAACACTTATGCCCAATCGTTTGAAGCCTTGAAAGGATGAAGATCTTGACAGGACGCCGACTTCTGGAAATGGCAGCGCTCCGGCGTTCCGACGTTGTTGCTTCGATCTTCAACTCGCTATAATAATGCTCTCTCTTAATGGCTTTCAACTCTTTTAACTCTTCAACATGCTAGGTATTTATAGACCTTTCTCTGCGTTCGCGATTAACATAGCAAAACCTCGAATTTATCCATCTTAATTGACAGATAAACACTGATTAATTCATCTTTATCTGTAATTATCTAAAACGCGTCCACTATGTCTGACGCATTTCAGATTAATTAAGATAAGGATAAATATCCGAGAAAACTTATCTTTATCTTTATTATCTAAAACGCGTCCACACGTGTAGACGTCTTTTAGACTAATTAAGATAAGGATAAACATCCGGAAAAGAAGTTAAAATCACTTAGGAAACTTAAAACGCGTCGACTCTCCAAGACGCCTTTTAGTTAATTAATCAATTAATTAAAATTCAAATTTAATCGCTACAATAAGAATAAAGTCTAAATGGCGTCCACACAGGTCGACGTCTTTTAGAATAATTCATATTTTAACTCAAATTTGAACTAAAATCAATTCAATTGATTAACTTAAACATGTCTGTGCGACTCAACACTTAAAAAGATCAATAAAAATTAATCAATGATTAAATATCAGACCATTCTGAGACATTATTATATGATATGAAATTTACTCGAAATGACGTCAAAATTAGCGTGTCTACAGCTGCCTCACCTTGGCGTCGTCTTTGCAAGGGAGTGAAATGAAATGGAATGTACTGAAAAGGTGATGCCAAGGTGTGATGAGACACGCTCTTATCATCACATGATTGGAATTTTTTCTCAAAATCATCAATAAAGATAGTTCAAAGAGATCAATGGAATCAATCCTGTCTGGATGAGGTAGACAAGGAAATAAAGTCGATCAACCTCCTCGGAGTGGGAAGTACCTCAGGTCATAGACACTGTAGGTTTCATCATGGGGAGCGTTTGCCAGCCAATGTGGACGTGCTACAGCCATAATGGATCTTAAAAGAAAAACAAGAAATATTGGATAAATAATCCAAAAAAGGATAGAATTCTAAGGATATCTTCAAGCGAATCTCAAAGATAATCAAGATACTCAATTCAGAATGGAATATTTCATATCATGTTTGAAATTGTTTGATTAATGGTCTGAAACTTAATCAATAATCAATTCTTATCACAATGATTTCAAAGTCCTATATGATGCATGCTGGGCTAAAAAGAAAAAATATAAAGTCAAATAAAAATATAAATTAATCAAGGATAATATTGTTAAATTGTCATTAATGAGTCAAGATACCAATTCTTGTAATCCAGTACTAAGTCGAAGCTCGTTTATCCACGCACCGTTTCACAAAAATGGAACCATCGTCCTTACTAATTAACAATCAAACGGCCTATCCGTGCGATTAAGAATTCTCTGGAATTATCACTGTTTTTGTTGTAGGGGAACTCAAATTCCAGTTTCATCAAAACCACAAGGTCCTTGACATACTCTAATAAATATTTATCGTATAGTAATGCGAATGCAAAATAATTACATGGAAAAAGTACAAGGGTAGAAATAACCGTCTTTTTAGTCACGGTCAGGACTTCTTAAATTCCCATAGTGGGATCTTCTTGACATTTCCAGCTTTGTAATCATTTCTTTGAATTTCTGAAACGCGTCGTGTCGAGCCGACGCCATTCACATGAACAAAAACACGTCGCTGTTCAACGACGCTTTTCAATAGCATAAATATGTTCTAGCTGTCTTCAATCCGTATTCCAACTCTTTCATGCCTTGTGTCCTGTATATGACTTGAACAAACAGGTTAAGCATCTATTCAGGCTTAGCCCCTTGCCTGACCAAATAAATGGTCAATTAATTTTTCCTTCAATAAATGGTCAAGGGGCATGGCCTTTATTAACAAAGGTAATGAGAATAATCAAACTTAAGCAAAAATGCAACATACAAGCAAACAGATGCTTACTGAAAATAAAAGGAATGAAACATACTAAATGCAACAAGCAAATGCTAATTGAAATATTTTTGTTGTTTTGAAATATTCATGTTTGTTTGGGTTTTGAAATATATGCTTTTTTTTGAATTTTGGACATATATATTTTTTTTGAAATTTTTGACATAGGTTTTTTTTTTTGAATTTTTGAAATATATATTTTTTTTTATTTTTGACATATGTTTTTTTTTTTTTTTTTTTTTTTTGACATATGTATTTTTTTTTATATTTTTGACATATGTATTTTTTTTTATTTTTGACATATGTATTTTTTTTTATTTTTGACATATGTATTTTTTTGGATTTTTTTGACTAAAAGATCAGCATGGTACTTAGATCAAAAGATCATATTCATTTATTAACTTAATTCCCAAATCGTTCTTTAACAACTTAACTTAAAACCCATCGTGTTTGAACTTGTGTTTCCATTCGTGATCCCATTTGATGATTTGACCCTTAGTCAATCTAAGCCATTCCTTAAGTTTGGAGTACATCTCTTTAGAAGGAAAAGAAGAATAAGTTTAGAAAGCCCATGAGAAGGTTCCGGAGACTTAAAAAGATGTTCATTTCCTACCCTAATATCCGTTGGGGTTCGGTCATTTTCTTCCGGGGTATTTATCGACCTTGTGTTCCCTTTCATTTCACTTCATGGCCTTGATGTAATGTTTGCAATGTAATGGCCTTTGATATTTGACATTCGGACTTATGCCCCCTTTTTTTTTTTTTTTTTTTTTTTTTTGCTTTTCTTTTGCTTTTCTTTGGGACGGATCTCCCCCATTTTTTTATGACGGCCTCCTACTAAGATGGCGGGTATTCTTGTTAGTCTATTCTAAGCCTCGTTCCGACATCATGGGCCGAGTTTAAAACAGAATTTTGTTTTAAAAGGGAATGATTTGTACTTTACACTTTTAGTCAAGCTTTCGATATTCTTTAGGACTTGGCATCTCTTGTTACTCACGAATCAAACGTGTCAGTGTGTGTAGTAATGAGTTTGAAATTAAATTATTCAGACTAACAAAGAAATTTGAGTTTATAAATTTTCTGATTCCACTGGTCTTTGTACCATACTGATCGACTCTTTAACCTAAGGGTAGTATTTCTTAAGATGTAAACCATTCCAGGGATGATTTAGCTCTTCTCCTTCTGCATTAACAAGACGATAAGCGTTACCAAGAAAAGCATGCGATACAACATAAGGTCCTTCCCAGTTGGGTTGGAGCTTAGAACGCGGACCACCAGGTTTTACAAAAATTCTTTTAATGACCATTTCACCGACTTTGAACTTTCGTTCAATGACTTTCTTTTGATAAAAACGTGCTAATCTATTTTGATAAGCTTTTGCATGATTAGCAGCTGACCATCTTTTCTCGTCTAAAAGTTCCAATTGAGCAAGGAGTGCTAAATGATGTTCATCAATGGAGAATTCCTTATTCAATTGTACTCTTAACGACGGTATGAGAATCTCATATGGAACTACCGCCTCCATTCCAAATGTTAAGGAATAAGGAGTTTGCCCAGTAGGCGTGCGGATTGAAGTTCGGTAGGCCCATAGAGCCTCAACCAATTTTTCTGGCCAATCTGCGAACTTGTTAGATTTGCACGTCTTTTTAATAATTTTTATCAAAGTCTTATTTGTTGCCTCTGCTTGGCCATTGCCTTGCGGATAATAAGGAGATGAATGATGCAATGCAATTTTATACCTGTTGCAGAGGTCCTTCAATTCTTGTGACACGAACTGCGGTCCATTGTCGGTGACGATGGTATTTGGAATTCCGAATCTAGTGATGATGTTCTTCATGATGAACTTGCAGACGGTTGATGCTTTGATCTCCACGTACGCTTCAGCTTCTGCCCACTTGGTGAAGTATTCCGTTGCCGTGAGAATGAAAGGTATTTGCTTGATGCCGGAATCTGGATTACCAAGGGGTCCAATAATGTCGAAAGCCCACATGGAGAAAGGCCATGGGGAGGAAACAGGATGGAGTGAAGATGCAGGAGAATGAATCATGTCGGCGTGAAGTTGACACTTAGCACACCTACGGACATATCCTACACAATCTTCTTCCATGGTTGGCCAATAAAATCCTTGTCTAAGGATCTTCTTTGCTAGCATCTGTCCATTGACATGGCCACCACAAACTCCACTATGAGCTCCTTCCATAACCTTCCAAAGCTCATCTTCGTCTAGACATCTGAGAAGAACTCCATCAAAACCTCTTTTGTATAATGCTCCTCCAACTAAGGTGTATCGTTGAGCAACTCTCCTGATAGCTCTCTTCTCCTCAGTTGTAACTTCTTCAGGATATGATTGATCTTCACAATATTTTGCAATTTCATAATACCATGGCTTCTGTTCATCATCCATCTCTTCTAACAGCTCCATCAACATGATTTCTCTTTTCTCCACAATACTTCCGTCTCTGAATTTCTTCAGCAATTTCTCCTTAGTTCTAAGCAATGAAGGGTCTTTCACGGCGGGTGAAAGACGCCTATGAACTATGATTGATTCAGATTGCTTGCTGATTGGAAAATCAAGAGAAGACGCAAGTGAAGCTAGAGCGTCAGCTAAGATGTTTTGATTTCTAGGGACATGGACAAAGATCAATTTTGTGAAAAGCTTTGAATATGCAGAAGTAAGTTCTTGATAAGGCTTGAGCTTGGGATCAAGAGTTCGATACTTGGTTAGCACTTGGCGAAGAATTAATTGGCTATCACCCACAATCCTGAGTTTGGTGGCACCATGGAAATGAACAGCCTCGAGGCCAGCAAGAAGTGCCTCGTATTCAGCTATGTTGTTAGTGACTAGAAAATCAAGCTGAAAGGCTTGTGGAATGGTGATACCTTCAGGTGATAACAGAACGATTCCGATCCCCTTTCCATGAGAATTCAGAGCTCCGTCAAAATGCAGAGTCCACATATCATCTCTGATTTGATTTACGGACATCAGTTCCTCATCCGGAAACTCTGATCGCACTGGATCAAATCGAGGAAGGGGATGATGAGCGAGATGTTCTGCTATGGCATAGCCCTTGATCGCTTTCTGTTGAATGTAAATGATATCGAATTGAGATAGAAAGCTCTGCCATCGCGCTAACCTATCAGTAAGAACAGATTTCTCCAGGAGGAATTTGATCGGATTCATCCTAGCGATGAGATGGACTTCATGGGCCAGAAAATAATGCTTCAATTTCTGCACAACCCATACCAATGCTGCACATGTTTTCTCCATCGCCGTGTATCTCTGTTCAGCGGGGTTGAGAAGTTTAGAGAGATAGTAGGCTGCCCTCTCCTTTTCTTCTTCATCTTCTTGTGCTAGGACAGCCCCCACTGCATCATCCAGGACAGAAATATAAAGTATCAATGGTTTGCCTGGAGATGGTCTCAAAACAGGAGGACTTGCCAAATAGTCCTTTAATCCATCAAATGCCTCCTGACACTTATCGTCCCAATCGAATTTGACTCCTGGCTTGGTAAGCTCGTAAAACGGCTTACACCTTTGTGAGTGCTGGGAGACAAAACGGCGAATAAATTGCAACCTCCCGATTAATCCTCTTAACTCTTTCAAGTTTTTGGGAGGTGGCATTTCTCTGATAGCCTTCGCCTTATTGGGATCGATCTCAATTCTCCGTTTGCTGACAATGAATCCAAGCAATTTTCCTGAAGATACCCCGAATACACATTTCTTGGGGTTCATCTTTAACTGATATTCTCTTGATCTCTCCAATACCCTTGCCAAAACTTTAGCGTGCTCAGCCTTTGTCTTAGACTTAACTAATAAATCATCCACATACACTTCCAGATCTATGTGCATCATGTCATGAAATATTGCCATCATAGCCCTTTGATAAGTGGCTCCAGCATTCTTTAATCCAAATGGCATGACAACATAGCAATATGTTCCCCAAGGTGTAGTGAATGACGTTTTTTCTTGATCTTCTTCTGCCAGCTTAATCTGGTTGTATCCCGAAAATCCATCCATAAACGATAATGTTTCGTAGCCAGCAGTGTTATCGATGAGTACATTAATATGAGGCAATGGAAAATCAACTTTAGGACACGCCCGATTCAAATCGCGGAAGTCAATGCAGATCCTGACCTTCCCGTCCTTCTTCATAACCGGGACTATGTTGGCCACCCATTGTGGATAAAGGACAACTCTAATGAATTTGACTTTGTGCAATTTGTCGACCTCTTCCTTCATCTTTAGAGCCATTTGTGGGTGGAATTGCCTTAATTTCTGCTTGACCGGACTAGCTCCATCCTTTAATGTTAACCTGTGTTCAACTAAAGATGAGTCTAACCCCGGCATATCCTCGTAACTCCAGGCGAAAGTGTCCTTATAGTCCTTAAGCACTTGTACCATTGCCTTCTCATCCTCTGTAGAAAGATTTTTACTGACGAGGACAACCTTAGGTTCGTCTTCAGTCCCTAAGTTTATTTCTTTGGTGGGCTCTTCTACGGCAGCTGAGGGTTCATCAAATCTCTTCACTCCACTGGCATACGCCTCAGTTGCGTCCTCATCATCTTCCTCATTTTCAACAATGGGGTCCTTTTCATGCACTAACTCATATACCCCATACCCATCGTTGACAGACTCATCATCTGTACAATCTTCTGGCATCTGAATTGGATCTTCTAAAAGCTGAGGGATTAAAGAGCAAGAAGAACATTTATCAGCCAAATCCTGGAGATATCTTTCTGGAATTTGCCTACCCTTGGGCTTCCTAGACTTCCTAATCTGACTAACCTGCCTAAAACTAGACTGCCTAACTTCACTAAACTGCCCATCATAACCTAATGAAGATGAAGCAGGATGAAAATCCTGGGATACAAGTGGAAATACAGGGGAATCCTCCCGTAGGGAGGGACATAGTAGATCTAAGAGAGAATCTTGACCAAAGGACCCGCGCGATGGGGTGTAATCGGACAAGTAAGATGTTTCCTCGATAATGATTTGGGAAGAATTTGTTGTAAAATTGGCGTTTTTTTTTTGATATCGGAGGAATTATACATGAAGCAGGAGTGAATACAAATGGAAGGGGAATCAGACGGAGGAAGCGGCACCAAGGCCAGAGGATTAGGGGGATCATATAGCAATATGTCCCAGATCAGATCATACATCCTCTCTAGGTCGAGAGGAGGTTGTGGAATAAGGTCCCGAGGGGACAGAGTAATCATAACGGGCGGGGCCCATGGAATGTCTTCAGTAATGACCCGCGACCAAGTCGGGGTCAAGAGCAGTGTGCGAAATAGAGTATGGAGCATTAGGACATGTGAAGGATATGTCCCCCTCCAGAGCAGATCTGTTGTATAACCAGCTTCATAGAGGTCATCTGGCTCCCCTTCATCAGTTTGTTCGGACAGCAGTGTCCGCTTATCAAAGATTGCGCCAGGGCTCTCAATCAGCTCGTCGATCTGCGGTGGCCACTTGGGTTCTGCAGGATCCAGGAATAATCTGTTCAGTGCTATGTATAGGTCCCTCAGGTCGAACTATCTGTACCATTCGCATTCGGGATCATGGAATTTCCTCCTTTTCATAGGCCGCAGAGCCTCCAAGGATTGGTACGTAAGTAGTTCGGAACAATGTCTGGCCAAATCTCTCCCGTATATGTCATGGAAGTCAAAACATGAAGTAATGACCACCGTGTTGTCGTGACTAAGTATGGGCCCTTTCACAAAGTGTGTATATAGGGTCCATGTTAAGGGATCTCGGCCTTCTTTAAGTGGTGTGGACATTGTTTCCAAGATTTCCTGACCATCTTCTTGCTGAACCCTATCTTGCTTCAGTTTCCCCGGCCTATAACCCAGACCGCTTCTAGGTGCTGCCCGATGATCTTTGACAGGAGTGGTCCTGCCTTGCAACTGTGTGCCCAGACCTTTCCCAGGCTGATAGCCATTTTTCATCATGATTCTCCATCCAGGGGTACTCATGCACTTCCCCCTTTTGATAGCATTTAGTGGGTATGGAGAAATGGTAGCAGCTTTCAAAGGATCAGCCACTGGACGGTAGACCTGTAATACCGACAGAAAAGGTTGTCGGCCAGGTAAAACAGCAGATTTAATATTTAAGGTATGAGCAGCAGCAAGGATCGGCATGCTCGTCACTTTAATAATTCGTCCTTTGTAAGGGAATTTGAGGCATTGGTGATTCGTAGAAGGAATCGCCTCAAGAGTTTTAATATAAGGACGTCCCAGAATGGCATTTATGGAAGGGTTGATTTCCAAGATGTGAAATTCGACCTCTGCATGACTTACAGGGCCCAGCTCTACCTTTAAATAAACCATTCCCAGAGGGGAACGGGTAGAATTATCGTATGCCGTTACTGAGATGGGGCTAGGCAGCCATTTCTCCTTGGGCACACCATACAGTTCCAGGGTCTTCGGAGGTAAGACATTGATTGAAGCCCCTGTATCCACCAGGCATGCATCCACGGCCTTCTTGCAGATATTGACCGTGATGCTCAGAGCCATGCTTCTGACGGCTGGCGGTGCTAGTTCTGATGTGTGGAATGTGATTGAGGGCTGATCCCCCTGAGGAACTAGTAGTGCTGCGATTTTCTCTACCGGTACGTCTTCATTGACCATCACCTTCTGTAGGTATTCCATCAAGGCTTCTTGGTGAATCTTGGACCTTTTGATCAATTCAAGTACAGTGATCCGTGCCGGTGTTCTGTCCAGATGTTTCAACAAGTCATATTGAGTGCCTGGTGCACTCTCTTCATTATGGGCTTCCTCAGTCGGCTGTGATGGGCCGTCTCTGACTGTGGACTGAGGAAAGACTTTGTTGAAAATCCTTCCACTCCGGAGCGCATGTTCTTCGACCGTGGAGGATCCGGGTGACACCTTGAGTACCGCAGAATCGGGTGGCGTAAGCGGTGCGGAGGGTTGATATGTAGGTGATGGCGTTGGGTTAGGTGGTGATGGCACGGTGCGGATTAGAGGCCTAGAGGGTTGGATGGTGGATGGGTATATGGTTGGTGAAGTGGGGAATGGGACGCGTAATAACGGTCTGGATGGTTGGATGGTGTCTGGGTAGGCGGTAGTGGTGGCGGGTGAAGTAGGAAATGGTACGCGGAGTAATGGCCTAGATGGTAAAAGGGGTGCGTAGTTGGTTTGTGGTGGGTTACATGGTGGAGGTGTAGTGGTGCGGGGCGTAATAGGCTTAAAGAAAGCGGGTAATGGGTTATTGGGCGTGGGCGAGTGATATGTGGGTGTTGGTAAAGGGGTGATAGTAATAGGTTGTGGCCTAGGTATGCGGATGGTGCGGCGTGATGGTTGTTCTGCGGTATTCTGAATGTGACCCGTTGAATAAAGAGAGGAAGAGTCCTCTATCCTCCATTGTTGCCCACGACTAGCCTCAGACTGGCTGTTCGTTAGAATGGGAGCAACTTGGTTCTGGTTCTGGTGCTCCGGGAGCGGATTCTGCACTATGCCCATATTGGGTGGTGGTGCTGCCTGTGCTGGTGGTCTTACTTGCTGCTGCTGCTGCTGTTGTTGCGGTCTTCTCGCCTTCAGGGCTGATATATATTTCTTCATTTCCTCCCAGTCTATGCCGCCCTGCTCGTTGAGATCATGAATATAATCTCTGAACTGAAAGCAGGTGTCAATGGTGTGCCCAGGTTGCCTGTGGAAGTAGCAATACCTGGACGTATCGGCATTTTGAGGCCAGACGGCCTTTTCCCTTGGCAAGACTAAGGCATTAGCTGCCATTAGAGCACTGAAGATATCGGCCAAGGATTCTGAGAGGGCCGGGTATTCTGCCCTTTTCGGGCCTGGGGGTCTTCTCGGCTGGTTATAATCACCAGGAGGAGGGACATTGTGGTATGCCGGCGGTCCGCGCGGCTGATACTGCTGCTACTGGGGATACTGCTGCTGCGGGGGCTGCTGGTACTGCAATTGCCTGAGTGGCGGCTGCTGTGGCTGATGCTGGTTCTGATTCTGATTCGGCTGCTGGGGCCATTGATACTGTTGCTGGTACTGGGGGTTCTGCTGCTGTCTGTACCCTTGCTGGTTCGGCTGCTGTGGTCTCTGGTACTGACTCCTCACGAACTGGGGCGAGTTATTGTTCATGGTACTCACTTGCTCATGAGAGAGCGTGCCCTCAGTAGTCGGACCTGTGCTGGAAGAGTTCGGCACTGCAGGCTTCCGAGGTGGAGGCCTGCTAGGTCTGTGAGGATCAAAGACGCTAGAGAATGTAGCGTCCTTGAAAGCATTCTGGCAGTACCGTGCTCTTTCATAGAGCTCTGCCATGTTGGTCAAATTGTTCAAGGAGAGGACGAGCTTGAACTGGGGCGTGGCGTTGGAAATTAACAACTTCACTTGTTCGGACTCAGACAAGTGATCCTTCACCTTTTCAGCCAAACCCCGCCACCTGTCAGCAAAACTGGCAAACTCCTCATCAGGTTTCATTTTTTCTGCAATGAGGTCCGTAATAGACAAGGAGGGTGCAACTCTGTCCTGGTATCGTTGAATAAATTTGCGTGAAACGATACCGTAATCCTCTACTTCTGAGGGTTCCAGAGAAAAGAACCACTCGAAGGCTGGTCCCTCTAGAGATCTCCTGAACAAGAAGGCCAACGACCTCTTGTCATTCTGCCAGAAAGAGGATTCATACATAAACTCCTTCAGATGTGTGAAGGGGTTACCAGTACCGTTGTACTTTCGGTACACTGGCATTTCAGAGGGTGGCAGATGGAATACTGGCAGGCTCGGTAGACTGATCTCTGGCACAGCTTTTGTAAGGATCGAGACTTCCGGATCCGGTTTTCGGGTCGGACCCTATAGTTCTCGCCCTTGTGAAGGGCGGAGGTCCTGTAACGAATCGCGTCAGGACCTCGGGACGCGTTTTAAACGGCGTCCACCGTGGTAGACGCATTTCAGGTTCTGCCACATGGGTGCCACGTGGGGCGTGGGTACGGCCCTGTCTTGTCGTCTGAACAGCGTCCGCGTGGGACGACGCCTTTCAGACTGCGACTCTGGGTGTGTCAGAGTACGGCCCTGACAAGTTGTCTGAATGGCGTCTGTGTAGGACGACGCGGTTCAGAATCTTGTCAGAGCGGCCGTCATGTCACCTGATAGGCGTCCATGCATGTCGACGTGTTTTAGCCAGTTTCTGGTTAACCCCGCGAGCCCTCCTTCTTTCCCTCATTTTCTCCTACTCTCCTTCTCTCCTCCTCCTCCGGCGACCGGCGGCGACTCCTCCTCCTCCCTCTTTTCCTCCCACCATTTCGCCTCTCCCTCCACTCCATCCTCTACCTGGCTCCTACCACTACCACCTCCACTTCCACTGCGGCGTTCTACTCTCCGGACGGCGGCCGACGTCACGGTGGAGCAAGGACGACCACGGCGGTACCGGCGGCGGCGTGGGGCGAGACGGGTGGACGGCTTGAAGCTCGGAGGCGTTCAAGTATCCGGTAGGATGACGTTCCCCATAGCATCGCGTTTAAAACCATGTTTTTCCCCGGTTATGCATGTGGTAGACCGTTGGTTTTTGGGGTTAGAATGAGCATGTTTAGGAGTTCTTTTGATAATATGGGGGATTCCTATGAATGTGTTACCTATGGATGGTGTTGCTCCTTATTTCCCTTCGTTTTTGGATGATTTTTGGGGTCGTTTTGGGTTGAAAAGGAGCCCTCGGGCTCAGGCGACTCTGGTTCCTGGGGTTGAAAGACGTCGTGCATGGACGACGCCTTTTTGAAGGGCGTCGGGCCATCACGACGCCTTTTAGACAGGAATCGTCTGACAGAAAGTCTGCCAGGTCGGGGATTCCGAGCCTAAAAGACGTCATGGGTGAACGACGCGTCTTTGAATGGCGTCAGGCACCCACGACGCCTTTTTA
Organism: Zantedeschia hybrid cultivar; assembly: GCA_030544215.1. Classification (NCBI taxonomy): domain Eukaryota; kingdom Viridiplantae; phylum Streptophyta; class Magnoliopsida; order Alismatales; family Araceae; genus Zantedeschia; species Zantedeschia hybrid cultivar. Next base: position 54,727,401 of record JARZZO010000009.1, read on the forward strand.
AGGCAGAAAATCCCCTGAGTAAAGGCCTTGGAAATTCCGGATTTCTGTGTTGAATGGCGTCTGAGGATGTCGATGCCTTTTAAAAGGCGACCACTGGTGTCGACGCCTTTTAAGGCCTAATTCTGAAGACTGTTTTACATGAACCTGTACATGGACCTTAAATGGCGTCTACCTATGTCGACGCGATTCAAGACAGAACCTCACTAATTCATACCAGTAAAACGTATTCATACTGCTAGATAGATGGTTAGCACATGTTCTAGTGCACCCGATAGAAATGGATTCCTCATGATCGATGGTTCTATATATGTTATGCGATCGCGGACTTTTCACGTGACCGGATCGCACTGTGTTGGGTTTTCAGTTACTGTGGACCTGGAGTGACATTGTAGCACTTTATCACCCTGTGCTGGTGGGGGCGTGAGCACAGCGCCGGTGGGGGCGTGGGCGGGGTGACGCCTAGTGAGAGAGGGTCACCTGGTGAACCCCGGGGTCAGCTAGTACCAGTGTCGGAGTGGTACATTCGGAGAGTCACTCATGCAGGGGGAAGGAGTAGTCACTTGAGCCAGTTGGGCCGGAGTAGCGAGCGTGCTATCCGAGGGGCTATTCCTTGGTCTCAGCGGGTCGAGGTTTTTCCCACCGTTGTTTGTGCGGTTGGCGAGTTCTATCGAAGCGACAGTTGTGGATTCTCTATTCGGCTGGTTCAGAATGTGCATGTTTATTATCTTTCGACTGCATGTATTCTCACGTAGAGAATTAGGATTTGTACATGCCACTACACTTGTTACTTCACCGTTAGCTGTACTGTACACTTGTGGGTGTGTGCGTGGGCAGTGGGGATCGAAGGATCCCTACTGAGTCTTGTCTTGAGACTCACCCCTGCGGTTTTCAGGTGAGGACTCCCAGCAGACTTAGAGCGGCGTGTGCGGCCGTGTGTTGTGCGTCTTCGGCAGTTGTTCCGGGGTATGCCCCGATGTAGTTGTTATTTATTTCTGGCCTGTATGTTTAATTATTTCTTTTCAGTTGGAGTATGTAATTATTTGCTGTATCGAGTCGCATTGTAATAATTTTAATTCCTGCACTTTCATTTCAATTCAATGCGATGTGAATGTTTAGCTTAGTTTATTATTTATTTCCCAGACTTACTAGATCCTGGTTTGGTTCCAAATTAATGATTCGGTACCCATTTAGTAATCGGATCCCCGATTATAGGGTGGCGGGTCGTTACAGCTTTGACCCCCATCATCTTCTGGAGGTTATTAAATTGCTCATCCATACGCTCCATTTTGGCCAGCAGCGTTTGTGTGGTCAGATCTGCCTGGGGAGGAGGAGGAGGAGGAGGAGGAGGTACTTGGTAGGCCTGCTGCCTAGAGTATGTTGGGCAGGGTGGACAATAGAGGGGAGGTCCGGCAGAGCTTCCGCCATGCCCGAGGGCATTTTGATAAGCAGGCGTTTGCGGTCTAGCCGGTTGCCTAGATGATGAAAGCTGCGGCCCAGCTGGCCGGGAAGTAATATGAAGGCCCTCCACGGCCTGATGGATATAAGGAGGAGGAAAAGAAGGTTGCTGAGGAACAGCAGGGGGAGCCACAGGGTTCGGCTCGGCAGGCTGCATGGGTGCCTTCCCCTTCAAAATAGACTGGATCGCCTCAAACTGCTGAGGGTCCAGACGGGAGGCAAGAACTCCCAAAGCATTAATGAGATCCGTAGGATCAGAGGATGAGGGATCATTCTGATTCATGTCTCCCTCCAGATTGGGATTAGGGATCGCATATTCATGCGGAGGAGGATCAAGATATTGATTGTGTGGATTAAAAAGAGGTGTCCGAATATTCCCATCTAGACGATAGGGAACGGGGACAGAATCACGGGAGGCATCAGCATCTCTCCCACTCTCATAGTTGTATTCAGAATCCCGAGGGGCATTAGCATCTCCCTCGTAATTAACCATGGCGTCTGGAGCCACACTCAAGTCCTACCTGATCGTAGCAACATGATGTTAGATTCTTTTTTTTTTTCAAAGATTTGACAAACAAGTTGCACAGAGATTAATCAAACAAGTGGATGCTTAACGTGATTTTAAGATTCCTTGTTGAGTTATTTGAATTGGATTAAACCACAAATTCACTCAGGGGAAGGATCCTAGTTTCAGTTCAATTTCCACCGTTATTCTCTAGGGCTTTCTCTCACAACGCTTCCAGAATCTAACCAGGACTTCAAATGGTACAACCAGCCCGATGATCAAGGAGGAATACCTTGATTTTGGGGACTTATGGAGGTCTCAACGTCAACTTCTCTAGTCTGATCAAGGCACCAACACAATCAGAGAGAGTTGCTGACGTCAAGTAATGTGTTCCTAAGAAAAGGAGGGTATTCGCCTCAATGCGTATGTCCTACGGCCTGGATGGCCCCTAATGCTTAATAATAATGGGTAGCTAGCACATCAAACCACAGAAATCTGAAACTGAAAAATAATTAAGAAACTGTCTGAATCGCGTCGAGGGTGGTCGACGCTATTCAAAACAGAACTTAATTTTTCGCAGAAACAGATGCAGACAGCAGAGAAACTGTGAAGCCTGAAAGGCGTCTAGGGGTGTTGACGCGGTTTGAAACGCGTCAGTGCTCCTGGACGCTTTTCAGTTCGCAGAAACAGTTTTGCAGGAGGATTTTCTGAGTTGAATCCTCCTCAAACAGGTTAAAAGCAGGAAATAATCAGCTCATGTAGATTTTTTTTAGTTCCAGATTTTTAACAGTATGATTTACTAACTAAACAACTAGAAAACCAATCAATCACACATCATTTTTATCACAAAAACAGCTTTTTAAACTAATCAAGGGGAGGGCAAGATCTTGCCACTGGGGTGTGCACGTGGTGCACGAGGGAAATTAATTAAACTAAAACACTCACCAATTGGTGAGGACGTGTCGAAAGACACAATTGGTGCACCGTGGGTGCCCGGTTGATGATAGCAAGAACAAAAAACTTAAAAGATGGCGAGACCAAGTCCCACCGTGATCGCCAAAAAAGCTGTAGGTGCTTAGAATGACCGTGTGATTAACATGAAAAATCTATGTTGTTTAGTGTAAACTAACCTATTAAAAATAACAACTAAGTGCAGTGATCGCCAGAAACTTTTAACTAAAAAGTTTCAAAAGAGATATGATCGCTTACCTGTTCAAACGCGGAAGATTGAGTCCTTGGTTCCCATTCCTCATCCGGCTGAAGAAAGAGAACCCTTTCTTTGCTTTTTGTTCTTGCTGTTGAATTTGAGGTTGAGGATCGTCCAGAAGTCTTTCTGGATTTGTGCTTGATTTCCCCTTTTGTTCTCTTGTTGTTGTTGAGTGCAGCAAAGACAGAGAGAAAGAAATTGAAGAAATACTGATAAGAATTTAAGTAGAAGCAGTATCTGAACTAATCATGATTTTAAACATATGATTGAACAGCAAACTTACTTGTTGAGTGGCTTTGAAACCCCTTAAATCAAGTAGGCCTTGAAAAATTATGCTGTGGTGTGTGTTTACATGAAGTGAATGAAGAATGAAATTAATGAACATGAAAGTGAAAATGAAGAAATGAAACACTTATGCCCAATCGTTTGAAGCCTTGAAAGGATGAAGATCTTGACAGGACGCCGACTTCTCGAAATGGCAGCGCTCCGGCGTTCCGACGTTGTTGCTTCGATCTTCAACTCGCTATAATAATGCTCTCTCTTAATGGCTTTCAACTCTTTTAACTCTTCAACATGCTAGGTATTTATAGACCTTTCTCTGCGTTCGCGATTAACATAGCAAAACCTCGAATTTATCCATCTTAATTGACAGATAAACACTGATTAATTCATCTTTATCTGTAATTATCTAAAACGCGTCCACCATGTCTGACGCATTTCAGATTAATTAAGATAAGGATAAATATCCGAGAAAATTTATCTTTATCTTTATTATCTAAAACGCGTCCACACGTGTAGACGTCTTTTAGACTAATTAAGATAAGGATAAACATCCGGAAAAGAAGTTAAAATCACTTAGGAAACTTAAAACGCGTCGACTCTCCAAGACGCCTTTTAGTTAATTAATCAATTAATTAAAATTCAAATTTAATCGCTACAATAAGAATAAAGACTAAATGGCGTCCACACAGGTCGACGTCTTTTAGAATAATTCATATTTTAACTCAAATTTGAACTAAAATCAATTCAATTGATTAACTTAAACATGTCTGTGCGACTCAACACTTAAAAAGATCAATAAAAATTAATCAATGATTAAATATCAGACCATTCTGAGACATTATTATATGATATGAAATTTACTAAAAATGACGTCAAAATTAGCGTGTCTACAGTGGCCACCAAGTCAATCTGACTATGTAAATCTCGTTTATTTATTAATAAAATGGGTTTATTTCATTATGTGTAATTCATATTGTTATCGTCTCATAATGAAGTCTATGAATATGTGCGATGTTGATCAGATTATAATGAGATCATACTAGTGAGACTGATCGCTTAAACACACATTCTTAATAGTTCCTAGTCGGAGGATATTCGAGAAGGACATCGGATATCCAGTTAGACTAGTACAGATTACTCTTATTCATACAATGAGGGTGATTGATCTCATAGTCACTTGTGTGGAGACACTAAGGCGAATATGTAGGTGGTCATTAGAGAATGAGTTCCCTGAACTGATCTAACTGAATCGCTGGATGGTATAGTACCTCACTGTCAACTAGCTTGATTCTATTATCGCAGTTGCGTGGATGGTCCTCAGACCGAAGACACCAAGGATGCCTTCTCGGTGGACTTCTGTGCTTTGACCTTGGTTTACAGATCTCTATTCATGGGATTCTAAACAACTAAGGATCGGGTACAGCGGATACCGTCGAAGGGAATTGAGTGTCAATAAGGAATTATTTGCTCTCGATACTTAGAGAGAGAATGCTCTAGAAAGGATGCGAAGGAGTCCCTGTTGGGATTTCTCGGGTTTCTCCGGATCGCTCACGCAGCGGAAAATAAAATTTTAAACAGCGATCCGTTCCTATTTCGAAAAACTAAAAACTATGATTACCGGATAATCGATTCTCACCGTGTGCGGATTCGAATCCACAACCGTTCGGTTCCGTCGGTGCGACACCGCAAGCCGTGCAAACGCCCGGCCTCAAGCGAAGTCCATGTGATCCCCCCCGCGACGGATATCCTCGCGTTCCTCATTCTTCGCAGCCCACGAAACCTCCGCCGGTCGCCGCAACGCGCGGACGATTTCCTGTCGAACGGGATTCGGAGAAGCGGAGGAGCAGATCTAAATCTGTCTGGACGCCAGAGAGAGACAAAAACTGAGGAGGGGCGGCTATGGTTAGCAACAACTTGGCCTGCTCAGCCCGTTCGCTATGTTATATACTAACCACGCAGTTTTTCATAAAAACCCCCGATTTATATAAAACCCACTTATTTATCCATCGCCTTGAGAATCATTTGCGTGTGACCCTCTAGGCCCAAGTACCAGTCCAGTTAATGGCCCAACAAGCCCAGTGACTCCTCACTCGCGTTATTAATCAATTAATAACCCTTTATTAATTAATTAATTAATCGAATTGATGTCGCACATCGAATTCGACTGGGCCTCCGATCACGTTGGGTGCCAAGCAACACCGCGTGAACCCGGAAGGTATTGGGGTTAAGTAACCCACTCTTGGAACCTTTCCGCCGACAGTTACCGCGTGGATATAATCCTTCATTCGTACAATGCTCTCGAGTCAACTCAGGGTATGGCGAGCTGTCAAACCCTAACCGATCGACTCACTTGGATTGGATGTCGCTGAAGAATATCGGAAAACTCTTTTCCCGATATTATCGTCCGCTCTGGCCAGGGACTTCCGCGCATCCTTCCTAGAGCATTCTCTCTCTAAGTACCGAGAGCGAATGATTCCTTATTGACACACAATTTCCTTCGACGGTATTCCGTTGTACCCAATTCTTGGCGTATTAGAATCCCGTGACTAGAGATTCGTAAACCAAGGTCAAACCACAGAAGTCCACCGACAAGGTGTCCTTGGTGTCTCAAGTCCGAGGACCATCCAGGCAACTGCGACAATAGAATCAAGCTGGTTGACAGTGAGGTACAATACCATCCAGCGATTCAGTCGGATCAGTTCAGTGAACTCATTCTCCAATGAGCACCTACAGATTCGCCTTAGTGTCTCCACACAAGTGACTTATAAGATCAGTTACCCTCAACATATGAGCAGGAGTAATCTATACTAGTCTAACTGGATATCCGATGTCCTTCTCGGATATCCTCCGACTAGGAACAATTAAGAATATGTGTGTTTAAATGATCAGTCTCATTAGTATGATCTCATCATAATCTGATCACTATAGCACATATTCACGAACTTCATTATGAAACGAGAATTAATGCGATTTACACATAATGAATATTATGCCATTATATTAATAAATGAACGAGATTTACATAGTCATATTGACTTGTAAGCCACCTAAAACTAACAATCTCCCACTTGGACTAAAGTCAATCACCTTTATACAATAAGCCTATAGACTCTAGGTGACGCTCAAACACAATTTGAGCTAACGGCTTTGTCAGTGAATCTGCTACATTGTCGACGGATGGAACTCTTTCCACTACTACATCTCCTCTGGATATGATCTCTCTGATAAGGTGAAAGCGCCTCAGAATATGCTTCGATTTCTGATGAGACCGCGGCTCTTTCGCTTGCACAATGGCTCCATTGTTGTCGCACAACAGTGGAACAGGCTCAGAGATGCTGGGAACTACGCCGAGGTCGGTGATGAATTTCTTCAACCACACTGCTTCCTTGGCGGCTTCAGCTGCAGCGATGTACTCAGCTTCAGTCGTCGAATCTACAGTGGTTACTTGCTTGGAACTCTTCCAGCACACTGCGCCTCCGTTCAAAGTAAGCACGAATCTAGATGTAGACTTGCTATCATCAAGTCAGTAAAGCCTCGCAGTTTCAAGTCACCTCCTTCATAGACAAGAAACATATCCTTAGTTCTTCTCAAGTACTTAAGGATTCACTGCCTTCCAGTGCTCTTCGCCTAGATCAGCTTGAAATCTACTCGTAACACTTAGAGCAAATGCAACATCAGGCCGTGTACATAGCATGGCATACATGATAGATCCTATGGCAGAGGCATAGGGTATTCTATCCATGAATGCCCTCTCATCAGGAGTCTTAGGAGACTGCTCCTTTGAGAGACTGATTACATGTCTCATCGGTATGAGACCTCTCTTGTAATTTTCCATGCCAAACCTTTTGACTATGGTATCTATGTACAATGATTGGATCATTCCAAGCATCCTCTTTGATATATCTCTATAGATCCGTATTCCCAATACGTAGGATGCTTCTCCCAAATCTTTCATGGAGAAGTTTTTCGACAGCCAGATCTTTACTGATGACCTCATAGCTACATCATTCCCAATGAGTAGTATGTCATCTACGTAAAGAACTAGAAAAGTGAATGCACTCTCACTGGTCTTCTTGTACACACAAGACTCATCTTCATTCTTAATGAAGTTATAAGACTTGACAGCCTCGTCAAATCTTATGTTCCAGCTCCGGGAAGCTTGCTTCAGTCCATAAATGGACTTCTGAAGCTTGCACACTTTATCCGGAGATTCTTTGGAAGTGAAACCTTCTGGTTGTATCATATACACCTCTTCCTCAAGGTTACCATTAAGGAAGGCAGTCTTCACATCGATCTGCCAGATTTCATAATCAAAATGTGCAGCAATGGCGAGTAGAACTCTGATCGACTTTATCATGGCAACTGGTGAGAAAGTCTCGTCATAGTCAATTCCTTGCCTTTGACGATATCCCTTTGCCACCAACCTTGCCTTATAAGTGTCGATCCGTCCATCAGCACCGATCTTTCTTTTAAATATCCACTTGCAACCGATGGGTACAATTCCCTCGGGCAAGTCCTCCAAGTTCCAAACTTGGTTGGTGTACATGGACTGGATTTCTGAGTTCATGGCTTCTCGCCATTTCCCGGCTTATGGGCCTTCTATGGCCTCCTGGTAGGTTTTTGGATCATCATCCTCATTATATTGTACCTTAGACTTACCTTCAGCAATATGTCCCACATATCGTTCGGGTAGTCTAGGTACTCTACCAGATCTACGAGGCTCATCTATGTATACCTGAACAGATTCAGGAACTGATATCTCATCTGATGATAATGTAGCTGTTTGGGGTTCTGGAACCTCTTCCAGTACTATTTTACTCCCACTGTCCTCCTGGAAAAGGTATTCCTCTTCCAGGAAGACAACTTTCCTGGCGACAAACACCTTTTGTTCACCAGGATGGAAAAAATAGTATCCAAAGGTTTCCTTTGGATATCCCACAAACTTACATTTATCAATTCGTGATTCCAGCTTGTCTGGATCATGCCTCTTTACATAAGCAGGACATCCCCAGACTTTAACATGTTTAAATTCTAGTTTCCTGCCTTTCCATATCTCATATGGAGTAGTGGCTACAGACTTGCTGGGTACTCTGTTCAGTAGGTATGCTGCTGATTCTAGAGGATACCCCCAGAGGGACACTGGTAATCCCGAAAAACTCATCATCGATCGCACCATGTCCAACAAGATGCGATTCCTCCTTTCTGATACACCATTCATCTGTGGTGTATATGGAGGGGTCAGCTGAGAAAGGATACCATTATCCTTTAAGAATTGTGTGAAGTTAGTACTCAAGTATTCTCCTCCTTGATCTGATCGAAGAGCTTTAATACTCTTTCCTAACTGCTTCTCTACCTCATTCTTGAACTCCTTGAACTTCTCAAACGCTTCCGACTTGTACTTCATTAAGTACACATAGCCGAATCTTAAGAGGTCATCGGTGAACGTGATGAAGTATGAGTAGCCACCTTTGGCTTGGGTGGACATGGGACCACATACATCCGAATGTATTAGTTCCAAAATGTCCTTGGCACGTTCTCCATGTCCAGTAAATGGAGATTTTGCCATCTTTCCCATAAGGCAGGATTCACATGTTGCAAACGATTCGTAATCAAATGCAGTTAAGTAACCATGCTTGTGCAACTTTTGCAACCTGCTTTCGCGAATGTGTCCAAGTCTACAATGCCACATGTAGGCCTGGTTCACACAATTCTTGCTCTTCTTAAGAGCATTATCAATTTGAAGATTGTAATAAGAAACATCTAAGAGATATAGACCGTTGACTAAAGATGCCGAAGCTATTGATTTATTACCATAATAAATCGAACAACTTCTATTCTCAATAGTCAACCTATATCCTATCTTGTCCAAACAAGATACTGATATGATGTTCTTTATTATGCCAGGAACATAATAGCAATCTTCTAATAGTAAGGCGTCTCCCGATGGAAGCCTGAGGTTTGCTATCCCAACAGCAATCGCCGCAATTTTTGCGCCGTTTCCTAGCCTCAATTCCACCTCACCTTGTCTCAGCTTGCGCTTACTTGTCAGCATCTGCACATCATGGCAGATATGAGAAGCACATCCGGTATCTAATACCCAAGATGTGGAATCTCTAACTGACAAGTTGATATCTATCATATAAATATCTGAAGCTTCAGACAACTTCACTCTTCCATGAGCTTTATCAGGAAGGAACTCCTTGCAGTTCCTCTTCCAGTGACCATACTGCTTATAATAGAAGCAGTCACCCTTCACTACTCTTTTGCCTTTGTCCTTCGATCTTTTATCGTTAGCTATCATCTCTACTTCAGGGGCATCCAATGCCGATTCAGCAGGAGGATCAGCTCCAGGGACAAAGTCAATGTGCTTAGATCTGAAGACATTCTTCAGGTTTCTGAACCAATCCGAGTAGATCAGGTAAGTCAAAAGGGCATCAAGTATGCCACGGAGTGGGTTATTCGACGACATAATTCCCTACAGGAGATAAGTAAAACCTATTTAGCAGATGTTCAATTATTAAAATTTAAAATAAGACATGGTCTTTTATTCAAGTTTAACTCCCACTAATTTTCGACGGACTGTATAACCCCCAGTTATACAGAACGGGAGACGCCGACAGTCTCCTAGCGAGGATCAGAATCTCAATGACTTGCACTACAGCCTTGTGGATAGCACAACAAACTGTAATACAATCAGAGAACACCCAACTCATGGGACTTGCAACTCCTTGCAATATCTGATCATAGCTTCGGTCCCCAGAGATTTAATGGCCTTGTGGATAGCACAACAAACCATTAATTCTGGTCTAAGCTAACCATCATTACGCGACGAGCATAGATTTGCATGCAGTCCTTGTGGATAGCACAACAAAGCTACATGGTTCCTCTACCCCGATCATATAGGCATCTAATGCCATAGCCACAGTTTCTCCTCCCAATTAAGCAGGCCTTGTAGATAGCACAACAAACCTGCCTAAAGTGATTCGAATCCTATGACTATAACGATGGTGGACCACGCGGTAAGTTCTTAACTACTCGCGTTACGGCTTAGAGTTTATCTGAGGGTATTTAGATAACTTTTATCTTGGTCTCTCCTAGGTGATAGTATATAAATATATCGTATATATTTACTAAATACTATACCTGCTTTGATTCATAATCAAAAGAAAATAATACATCACATACATGTCATTAGTGTGGTCATGGATAGCACAGTGGGTTTGACTGGAGCCAACAGTCAAACGCACACACAATCTAACATAACATTTACATTAGATAAACCTGCAAATACATAGGCAAAGGAACTTCATCTTTTCGCCTTCCTGGTTGCAGTTGTGGATCGTCCTCGCTTCTTCCTCGGTTGCCTCTATCATATTACTATAAATTCTAGAATTTACAGGTGAATTGAAGAAGGCCTTATGGCGAGTACAAGAGTGAGGGAGGTAGAAATACATCAGAGAATGAGAGAGGGAGAGATGCGCAGATCTCTATTTATTAACAATTAATAAACATCCATCATTCATCTACGATCCACACAAACACATCATTCATCACATGAACAATTAAATAAGTGCATATCCAGGACCACGGTGTATTTTAAACATCCCACACATGATTCAGTGCATCACATGGCCAAAATAAAAGAGTTTTCAAAATAAATAATTTTCGGCCTTCAAAAAGGTGGAATCCAATCAAAATTGGTATTTGAATTTCGAAAACTCATTTTATTAACTTAACATGCAATTAAATCAAAATTTAAAGCAATAAACACACATCACATGCGCACACAATCCAAATTAATAATTCCATATTATTCCATGCAAATTAGAACATTTCTAATAATTTAACACTTAGATTAAACCCCATTAATAATCTAACAATTAGACTATTTAAAGACTAATCTAACTCTTAGATTAATCCTGCAAAGTTAATTAATAATTTAACACTTAAATTAAATTAACTATAATTAATTATTAACTACTAATCTAACACTTAGATTAGCCAATTAATATTAATTATTAATTTAACTCTTAAACCAATAATTAACACTAATTAATTAATAATTAATTAATCTAACTCTTAGATTAGATAATTAAAGTTATCATTAATTTAACTATTAAATTAATGACTAACAGTAATTAATCAAGGACTACTAATTTAACATTTAAATCAGTCAATCAGAATTAATTATTAATTTAACAATTAAATTAATAACTAACTCTAATCAATTAACAATTAAATGATTTAATAATAAATAATCTAACTCTTACACTAAAAAATTATTAAACACTAATTTAACTCTTAAATTAGTTAAATTAAGGTTCATTATTAATTTAACAATTAAACTAATAATTAACCCTTAATTTATCAATCTAATTGTTAATAAGATAATGATTCAAAATCATTATAGCCCCTTTAAATAAAACTGAATAATAGAATAAAATTTTCAAAACTATTTTGACTTTCAAATTTTAATTCATATTTTATTTGTGTTTTAAATGGGCTCAATGGGGTTTTAGGGGTTTTAAATGGGACTTAAAAGGGGGGTTGTAATAAGAAAACTGGCTAAGCCAGTTCGGCTCTCCTGGCCCGAGCCCCTGGCTCGGCCAGGGTCGAGCCATGGCTCGAACCAGCCTGGTATTAAGTTGGCCCAGACCGCCGCCCAGACCAGCCCCATCCGGCCCAGGCCCTGAACCGGCCCATCCTCAACCCCGAACCCAACAGCCCTTGAAACCCTAAAATTGCAAGTGCAAGCGGCGGCAGGCTGGGTCGCCGGTGGCCGTGCCCCCCGGCGGCACAAGCCCCGGCCGGCAGTGCCCCCGGCGCCGGCGACGTGCCCGACGCCGCCAGGGCCGCCAGCGGTGGCCAAAACTATAGCCGGCCGAGCCCCCGAAATTCCCCAAAATCTGATTTTCAGGATTTTAAATCCGATTTGGGGCTCAATTTTGTAGCTCTTCAAGGCCACCATGGCGCCGGCTATCATGCCCAGTGTGTAGTGGTGACTATCACCAAGAGATCCGAAGACTCGGCCGGCCATCCCAACACTTGGGAAGCTCGTATGAAGTCCCCGAAAAGCCCCGGTTCATCATCTCATGAAGAACTCCGAAAACCCCCAAATAAAATCCGAAAAATCACAAAAAAATGATCTAAATATTTGTGTTCATCTTATGAACACTATTTCGTCATTTTAATCGGATTAAACGCATTGAATGACTCATGGAAAAAATAATTCGGAGATCGAAACGGGACGAGAAACAGTGGAACCTGGCTCTGATACCACTGTTGGGATTTCTCGGGTTTCTCCGGATCACTCACGCAGCGGAAAATAAAATTTTAAACAGCGATCCGTTCCCATTTCGAAAAACTAAAAACTACGATTATCGGATAATCGATTCTTACCGTGTGCGGATTCGAATCCGCAACCGTTCGGTTCCGTCGGTACGACACCGCAAGCCGCGCAAACGTCCGGCCTCTAGCGAAGTCCACGTGATCCTCCCCGCGACGGATATCCTCGCGTTCCTCATTCTTCGCAGCCCACGAAACCTCCGCCGGTCGCCGCAACGCGCGGATGATTTTCCGTCGAACGGGATTCGGAGAAGCGGCGGAGCAAATCTAGATCTGTCTGGATGCCAGAGAGAGACAGAAACTGAGGAGGGGCGGCTAGGGTTAGCAGCAGCTTGGCCTGCTCAGCCCGTTCGCTATGTTTTATACTAACCGCGTGGTTTTTCATAAAAACCCCCGGTTTATATAAAACCCACTTATTTATCCATCGCCTTAAGAATCATTTGCGTGTGACCCTCTAGGCCCAAGTACCAGTCCAGTTAATGGCCCAACAAGTCCAGTGACTCCTCACTCGCGTTATTAATCAATTAATAACCCTTTATTAATTAATTAATTAATCGAATTGATGTCGCACATCGAATTCGACTGGGCCTCCGATCACGTTGGGTGCCAAGCAACACCGCGTGAACCCGGAAGGTATTGGGGTTAAGTAACCCACTCTTGGAACCTTTCCGCCGACAGTTACCGCGTGGATATAATCCTTCATTCGTACAATGCTCTCGAGTCAACTCAGGGTATGGCGAGCTGTCAAACCCTAACCGATCGACTCACTTGGATTGGATGTCGCTGAAGAATATCGGAAAACTCCTTTCCCGATATTATCGTCCGCCCTTGCCAGGGACTTCCGCGCATCCTTCCTAGAGCATTCTCTCACCAAGTACCGAGAGCGAATGATTCCTTATTGACACACAATTCCCTTCGACAGTATTCCGTTGTACCCAATTCTTGGCGTATTAGAATCCTGTGGCTAGATATTCGTAAACCAAGGTCAAACCACAGAAGTCCACCGACAAGGTGTCCTTGGTGTCTTAGGTCCGAGGACCATCCACGCAACTGCAACAATAGAATCAAGCTGGTTGACAGTGAGGTACAATACCATCCAGCGATTCAGTCGGATCAGTTCAGTGAACTCATTCTCCAATGAGCACCTACAGATTCGCCTTAGTGTCTCCACACAAGTGATTTATGAGATCAGTCACCCTCATCATATGAGCAGGAGTAATCTGTACTAGTCTAACCGGATATCCGATGTCCTTCTCGGATATCCTCCAACTAGGAACAATTAAGAATATGTGTTTAAATGATCAGTCTCATTAGTATGATCTCATCATCTAATCACTATAGCACATATTCACGGACTTCATTATGAAACGAGAATTAATGCGATTTACACATAATGAATATTATGCCATTATATTAATAAATGAACGAGATTTACATAGTCAGATTGGCTTGTAGGCCACCTAAAACTAACAGTCCCTGGCCAAGGCGAATGATAATATCGAGAAAGGAGTTTTCCGATATTATACGGCAGTATCCGATCCAAATGAGTTAACCGGTTAGGATTTGACGGTACATCATACCTTGAGTTAACTCGAGAGTATTGTACAAATGAAGGATTATATCCACACGGTAACTGTCAACGGGAAGGTTCCACTAGTGTGTTGCTTAACCCCAACACTTTCCGGATTCACGCAGTGTTGCTTGCCACCCAATGTGATTGGAGGCCCGACCGAATTTAATGTGCGACATTAATTCGATTGATTAATTAATTAATATAAGTTATTAATTAATTAATTAAGTCAGTGAAGAGTCATTGGGCTTAATGGGCCATTAACCAGACTGATAATTGGGCCTAGAGGGTCACACGCAAATGATTCTCAAGGCGATAGATTAAAAAGTGAGTTTTATATTAATCGGGGGTTTTTATAAAAAACCGTGCCGTTAATATAAAATGTAGCGAACGGCCGCGCAAGCCAAGCTGCTGCTCAACCCTGGCCGCCCCCTCCTCTCTCCCTCTCTCTCTCTGGTGCCCCAGGCCGGCCCTCTGCTGTGGGTCTGCTCCGCCTTCTTCTCCGACTCCCGTTCGACGAGAATTCGACCGCGCGTTGCGGCGGTCATTGCGGCGAACGACGAATCGCTCGTGGGCTGCGAGGAACAAGGAACGAGAGGAAATCTATTGCAAGGAGGATCACGTGGACTTCGCTAGAGGCCAAGCATCTGCGCGGCTGGCGGTGTCACACTGACGGAACCGTTCGGACGTAGATTTGAATCCGTGCGCAGTAATGATCGATTACCTGTTCTTATCCGATTTTAGTTTAATCAAAATGGAAACGGATCGCATAATTTTATTTCTTAGTTTCCACTGCGTTTGCGATCCGGAGAAACCTGAGAACCTAACACTAAGGACATTGTCCCTACCGGTGACCCTCCCTTGGTCACAACCACACCAGTTGAGGCTAGTAGAGCAACACCAGCACCAGTAGAGGAAGAAGCAGCAACAACAACAATAATACTAGCAACAGAAGAAACAGCAGCAACAACAACAACACCAACAGAATAAGTTGCAGTAGAAATACCTCTAGTAGCAGAACCAAATGCAGTAGCAGTTGAGGAGAAGATGCAGCAACAACCTGCAACTCCTAAGGAACAGATGTAGGACCAGCCTGTAGCTCCTAAAGAGCAAATGCAGGACCAGCTTGCAAAGCAGATAGATAGGGCTAAAGAACTCTCCCCTTAACCAGCATTTGTTGAGGGGGAGCCACAAATTGAGGGGGAGGCCTATATGGAAACAAGTTCTAAATAAAAAAAATCCATTGAAGCAGCAAACATAGTGGATGAGTTGCCAATGGGGGCAGCATTTGTCCAACCCCCAGAGATGCCTTCTCCTCCTCCCTATGTGCCTCAAAAGGAACACGTAAGAAAGAGGCAAGAGGATAGGCCAGTGGATTATAACAAGTTGGATGAAGTCCTCAGTAAAGTTAATCAGTTGCAGATTGATATTGAGGATATCAAGAACAAGATGGGAGAGATCTCTAAACTTAAGGATGGTATGTTGCAGATCAGGCACTTACTAGAGAGGCTATTGGCAGAAAAGGCAGAATTTAGATCAATGTATGTCAAGAGAAAGGCATTGAGTCAGAGAGAGAGGCAGCCTAGGCCTACTTGTCCTTCCGCTTCCTCACCCACATCTGTTCATCCACCTTCTCCACAGTCAGACACTCAAGCTGGTGAAGAGACCACCTCTTTCCAGTTTGCAACCTCATCTATAAGCCATCAGCGCCACCCACTTCTCCTACTCCTCCTTCTCCTTGGGTACCATTATCTGAAACCATCAACACTGTAGATAGTGTACCTAACCTTGACACTATCCACCCTATCTCTGAACCATCTGAGCAATCATCTTCACCTACTGCTCTACCTCTAACCTCTCAACCCTCTACTTCACCTATTGGAGCTCCTCCCACTTCTCCTATCAAGACTCTAGAAGATCCATTATCTTCAATCCCACCTCCATCTCTAGCTACTCCTTTAGCTCCTTGTCCTCCACCAATAGTAGCTTTTTCTTCTCAACTAGAAATAGCTTCTACTTCTACATCTGCACCTCCTCCTATAGATGTTCCCACTTCCTTTACAACACCACCTCCAGCTCAAGCCGCTTCTTCAAACCTATTGATGTAGCCAGCTCTTCTTTTGGCTACCTAAAATCTACTTTTGATTTCTTCCCTGCTCAAGAATTCTTTCCTGAAGCAGGATCTACCTCATCTCCTTCTCATTCTCCTTCAACTCCTCCTCCTAGGGCAACACTAGCGCCTCAGGCTCTTCCAGAGCCTCCAACAGAGCAGTCTCCTATACGCTACAGTCTGCTAGCCTTCTTTGTGTAGCTGGAACCTCAAGCATCTACTGCAGAATATACAGTTTAAGATGATGACACTCCCCTCAGTTCATTGTTCTCCTCCAATAAACGGGCAGCTCCTGAAGGACAAAAATCCAGAGCTCTTAAGAGGCCCAAGAGGCGAACTAAGTATCACTTGTTCCTCTTTTCTTGGATGTCTTCTCCTCCACTGCAAAGACTAGAACTCTTGCAGAAGAATTCTAAAAGTGTTGGAGTTGTCTATTGTCTCCTTAAAGATGTACATAGAGCAGTTCACAGCGCAGCACTGCCTGACCAATGAGGAAGTTACTCAGGTCAGGAATGAGTCAACTATCCTGAAGGAACAAGAATGGAGCAACTTGAATCTACATCTATACTATTCTTTTTTACAAGACAACTCTGCCCGAGCTCAGTGAAGATAGCTAACTTTAGCTCTTGTAGAGTAGCTCAGAGGCATGAGGCCTATTGGAGAAGAAACGAAGAGTCAGTCAAATGGAAGTAACTACACTTCTTGCAGTACAGTGACAGGAGAAGGGCAGCTAATAAACCAGAGGTCAGCTTGAGCACAGTTTTAGGTCCAAAGACTTAGAGTTTAGCACCCTGGTGAGACAGTGTAGGTCAATCTTGATCTAGATGAGGCCACTGTGCCCATGAAGTTTCCACAACTTCACTATCTAATGATGGACATAGAGGAAGGCTCACATATAATAGAGTTGTATGGAAAAATCAAAGGCAAGCAATCAGCCAAATACAACTCCATCCTTTCCTTCTCTCATTTCTTAAAAATGGCTATTCAAAATGAAAAGGAGAAGCCAAAGACTTTATCTACTGTCTGCTCCCAAGCTGAGAGGTATACTGAAGAAGAATGGACTCAAGCCTATCCGGAACCCCATCAATAGCTCCCAATAATCAACAAAGAAAGGGGACCTCTTAAGAAAAGTCCTCTAAGTATCAAAGAATTCAAAGACCAGCAGTTCATAGCCTTCTCCTTCAACACTTATTTCAACTATAGGTACATCTACATGGCCTACATGAACATGAAGCAGACACTGTAGAATGAAGGCCTAGTTTCTCTTTTTAGGATATAAGGTTTTATTCTCTATGGAAAAAATTCAATGCCTAGATGTCTAAGGCATAAAGTGTCCAGCTAAGTTTACATGACCAAGATACAACAAGGGTATGCATATTACTACCAGAAGAGGATAGAGCAAGGAGAGTCAGTCAGAATGACTCTCTAGGAATACATTGCCAAATCAAAGGCCATTGAGTAGAAGATCTAGGAGATAGTCACAACCTTTGTTCTGACCTATCCAGACAAGTTCTTTCAATTCTGATTCATTGTACCCTCTCTCCAAAAAAAAAAATTTCTATACCACACCATATAAACGCACATTATATATCAATTTTAGAATCCAATATATCTTTGTGTCTCTCTTTCAATGTTCTATAGTGTGATTACCTTTTGCGTAATTAACAAAAAGGGGGAGAAATAAACTATCTAACGTTCTCATCAAACTGCATTTGCATATAGAAGAAATAAATTGTCTACCTATTTCAGCTCTAACAATTTTCTTTGTGTTGTTTTATTTGTTTAGCGCTGATACCAGTTTCAGTTCCTTGACTGATTGAATTATTTCTGGTTGTGGACTTATTTCTTCTAGAAGCATTGTCATTTTCAAGCAGTTTTGTCATCACCAAAAAGGGAGAGAATGTTGAGTAATTTATGTTTTCATATTCTCCATATTTTGGTGATAACACACTATGAAAATGTCAAGGCTTTATTTCTATAAGAGTGAGAGAAATCTCTTTGTTTCATTAGTTTACTTACTGACAGTTTCTATCATAAGTTGTGTAAGCTTTGCGACTTAAATTGCTTTAAAGGATCCTCAACTCTTATGATTAAAAAAGCTAATTGAAACTTCGATTAAACTTCAGGACTTCTAGTAACTTGCATCAGTTCGGCACTAATCGAAACATCACTCTCTATTTTAATTAATTCAATTTTTTTAAATATTCTATCAATTAGGTGATTAAATTTCACTTCGATTAGTGTTGACTTAGTCACTCTGAGTAAAAAACTTAAAGTCCCTTATCGATTAGCTTTTTAAGACTTCTATCGATTAGCATTTTAAGTTCTCTATTGATTAGCATTCTATAGTTACACTCGATTACCGTTTAAGTTTTCACTTCGAGTCTGTCTAAGTCTAACTTCGATCAACATTTGAATAACCGCTTTGATTACTTTCATAACGTTAATCGAAACTCAACTTAGAGTTACATTTTGTGTCTTAATCGAAAAAAACTTTTTAAGTTTCATTTCGATTAGCGTTCTGAGATATTCTTTCGATTATTATTATAATGCAAATAAAATTTTGCTCTTGGACTTCATTTCAAGTATCGTTGTAAGTTTCACTTCGATTAACGTTTTCAGCGCTACTTTGGTTAACAATGTACTTCCGATTACTGATCATAAGTCTCATTGTAATTATTGAATAATTTGATACTTCGATTAATAAGACATTCCACTCAAGTTTAGCAATTACCTCATATCGATTAAGACTTCGTTTAACCTTTTAGTTATCATTTTGATTAATTGTTTCTTGTGTCTTAAGTTAAGTCATTCTTCTAATCTGAGTGAGAGCCACCTGTACTTCTATTAATAATCTATTTGTGAGTCAGACTAACACTCACTTGCTGACTTTGATTAGTGGCCAGGTTCTCACGTCGATTAACGTTCGCTTATAACTTATACTAAAGACTTGTTATTTTGATTAACCTATAACTTCGACTAGCGATTATTTTACTGAATTTAATTTAAATTAGCTGGTACTTTCAGGTTATATTTGATATGTATTTTTTACCTAAGATCTTTGCTATATCTTTGTCTGACATATTTGTTAAAATTTATATGCACCATGTACTATTATAGACTTCTGCTAGAACCTAACACAATGACAGGAAAAAGCAAACTTGCCTTCCTAATGTTTGTGCTTTTTGTACGTCTGATTAGATAGCACAAAGTATGTACTCAAGGAAGCTTCCATGTATTAATTCAGGTACCTCAAGTCCAAAAATGAAGCAGATCAGCCATGCACTCTCTCCAACTTCTCTCTTGAAATTTTGAATGTTAGACATAGGCAGGAAGAAGCCTTCTTGAAGCAAATCAGGCTGACGGATTATTTTTTTAAGATATAAATAGAAGCCCTTCACCGTATTTAGAATAGATAGAAGAGCTACACAAGAGAAACACACTCACAAGTCTAAGAAAGAGCTAATATGCCTAGTTTGTTGAGAGAAAGAGCTCGAAGATCTCAAGAGCTATGCTTCATCATTCTTACAAGAAGCTCTTGAGGATCCTCTTCAGATCAAGACCTGTCCAGCTTACTTGTTCATCTTCTATCTTGATATGTATTGTGTTCTTTGTGAACACTTGTCTATTTCATATGCACTTTCAGTTTACTAATTGCTTTATTTCTTCTTCCTGGTTGTGAAAGAGAAGGCTTGTTGGAAGCAGAAGGGTATTACTCTTCGTGTTAAAAGAGAGGACCTACAGTTGCAGGAGATTGTTGTGTATAACCTGCAAGGGATTGGTACTTTGTTGTTAGTGAAAATCTCAAGTGGCTTCTTGGGGACTGAATGTATGTCTGAATAAACTGAACTAGTATAAATCTCATGTGCATTTATTGTGCGATTATTTCCCTATTTATCTCCTTCTATCCACTTATTAGCTTTCACATTTAATTTCAGTTAGAATAAATTTTTAATAACCCATCCACCCCCTCCCCCCTCTAGGTTAGTCTAGCCTTAGGCAAAACTGGGTGATGTTCTCTAGGTTGTATCTGAGCTGAGGGTCAATCAGATGAGAAGGAAGGTTATTCCCATGCGCCGAAGGAGAACTAGTACTCCTCCTCCTGCACCTCTTCCCCTTCTCCTCCTAGAAAACTCCTACCTTCACTATCCTCATCTCCTCCACTCCTATAGCTGAAGAAGTGTCTTCTTCATCTTCAGCTCCATAAGCCAAAACTTCAATAGTACCATTATCTGAAAGTATACATGTCTTAGACAACATACCTGAACTCTCTTCCATACCTCCTAGTCACATGCCATCTACTGAACCATCTATGCTTGCATCTTCACCATCTCACCAACCTTCTACAACCACTGATGTTCCTTCATAAGTTTTTGTTCCTCCAGCATCAGTTGGCCCATCCACTTCCTTTGACCCCAAAGATATGCCTAGTTCTTCGTTTGAACCTTCAAACCTATGAAGCACACAAGCTATACCATCTTCATCTATTCCTACTTTCTTTAATGAGGACATCTTTCCTTCATCATAGAGAAACTTGTCACCTCCTCCTTCTCCTCCTCCCTCACCTACCACAGTTCTTCCTACCTTTGTAGTATCACCTCTTCAATCTCCTAAGGTAGTCCCTGAGAAACCAGTTCCGCCTCCTACAATATCAAAAACCTCCTTTTGAATGAAATTCTCTATGAAAGAAGAGCTTGAGGAACTTGCAATTGACCTTAGATTTGCAAAAAGCATTCCTCTATCCCAGGTCCTAGAATCCTCTAAGAAGAAGAGAAAAGCACCTGCTCCTCTAGCTACATCTCCTAAAGGGAAGAAACAGTATAAGCTAAAGAGTGGACCTAAAGATGAGATATTCCCTTTGTTCAAGTACATCTTCCGAGCAGTCCTAGGTGCAGACTACTGTATATAGACTTTCTTGAGAGGAATGCAAGACTAGAAGTTCTTGAACTTCCGAGTCTTTTCTTGGAAGAATATATTAAATAGTACATTGATCAGTACAAAATTTCATGACAAGAAGTTGAGAAGGTCAAAGATAAGTCAACATTCCAAATAGAAGAACAGTAGAGCAGAGCTCATCCATCTCTATACTACAAACACTTGCAGAACAACACCAGCAGAATAGTGCAAGGCTTGCCTCCTTAGACACTTCTTCAATGGATGGAAGCTAATCATAAGATGAAGTGGGATAGATACAAAGATGTTGCAAAGAGGGAATAAAAATATTTTATCTAGTTTAATGAAAATAGAAGGGCAGTCAACAAGTCTGAACTCACATTAAGTCAGGTCCAATATGTTGTTCGTATTGAGCAAGGCAAACAACAAGGAACCCAACATTGAGCTATCTATGAATATTGATTTGAATTTCATCCCCTCATGCACTAAGTATTCTACTTTACATTTTCTAATGATTGATACAAATGAAGGGGGTCAGATCATGGAATTCTATAGAAAGATCAAAACCAAACAGAATGCTATGTATGGCACTAGGCTATCTTTTCCTTAGTTCCTGAAGCTATCTCATAAGAAAGAGGCCATTTCTCTAGAAACTTTTGCCAAAATCTATTCACAGGCAGAGAGATACTTAGAAGAAGAATGGACCAACGCATATCTAGAAGCTTATCAGCGACTCCTGCATGTTAACAAAGAAAGAGGTCCTAACAAAAAGAATCTCCTGACAGTGCAAGAATTTGAGGATCAACAGTTTATTGCTCACTCCCTTAATAGTTACAAGTATCTAGCATTTTACAATCTTAAGAAATAATTGATGCATAACAACTTAAAATGCCCATTTAATATTAATGGATTTAAGGAATCTAGTTCCTCCTCTTCCCAGACTCAAAGAGTATCTCCAATTGAGTACCAGTCAAGAATGAAAAAAGCATATGAACAGTACTATCAGAAGTAGCAGGAAGCAGCCCACCTAGTTGACCTAAGTCTAGATTCTTTCCTAACCCGTTTTGAACACTAAGAACAAAAATTTTAGGAAATCATTACCACCCATGCTCTTATGGTCCCTCAATCATTTATGCAATTCATTTGAACCTTCTCTTATACTCTGTTGTTTTCCTTTTTTACATGACAAAAAAGGGGAGAAAGACTATAATCATCCCAATGTTCCAATAATCATGTATTTGATCTAGTATGTTATTTTTTTCTGATAATTGTTTGTTTTGATTATGCTTATTGTTCTTGCATTTTTAGAAGTTTTCTCATCACCAAAAAATGAGAGATTGTTGAGCAATTTGTATATTTATTTAATCCCCGTGTTTTGACGATCACATACAACGAAAATGTCAAAAATCAGTATTGTGTTGACTTATGTTAAAATGATTTGATTAGTCACCGACAGAATCACTGTTCGAACCTTTTTAAGTTTTGAGACTTAATCAATTTCAATAATTCTTTAATCCTTTTGATAAACGACTAACTGAAACTTCGATTAAGTGTCTATCGCTAATCGATTAACAGTGAGTATGTCAACTTTAATACCATTAATCAATCTATCTAAATCAATTATAGAACATTTATTTTCTTCCGTAATCGCTATCGCTTAACTAATCGATTCAGTCCTTCAACGTAACTTAAGTTTCACTTTGATTATTGTTGAACCCTAGCGATTTAAACTGACCGAACCAAATTGATTATGGACATGTCTATGATATCGATTGACGTTAGAATTTCAGTATCGATTACTCATATGGTTCAAATCAATTATAATGTGATCTTGACTCGATTTTCAGCATGCATTTACTTCGATTTCTGTCAACTGTTCAGTCGATTAACCTTATGTTCTCTAATCGATTATATGTTTATCTTGCTAATCAATTTTTGTTAAATTTCGACTTCGATTTGCCTTATCCCTGAATCGATTAACCCGTTACTTCTTTAATCAATCTACCGAACAAATGTAACTTTGATTACTTTTATACGGCTAATTGATTACCTGCTTACCCTTGATTCTGAATATCTTTTATGACTTCGATTATTCGTACTTGTCAAATCGATTAATGTGTCTATTCTCCAGCAATTAATAACTTACTTTTAAGTCAATTAAACAAATTTGATTACATGTTCAGTTAATCGATTCTCTCCTCTTTATATTACTGATTTCTATCTCGACATTTGTGCGTAGTTATCTAAGTGAATTTGTAATATTTCTCGCAGAAATTATTGATCTGTGTAATTGGTTTTATTTTAATCCAATTGCATCTCTAACACTGTAATTTTTATATTTCCTATTTGGTTAGAGAAATCTTATATGGCATTTCTCTGAACCCTTATATAACAACCTTTCTCACCTTTTTATAGTACTTTTTCATGAGTTCCCATGTTTCTATTTCTTGTACTGTCAGATTTCTACTATGCTAACGTCAAGGGTAGAAAGTGCACTTGCTCTTTTTATGTTCTCATTGGCACAAGTTCCTATCAGAGATCTCTACTATCAATTCGAAGTTGCACTTGATCACTATTTGGCAGCTTGTACCTGTAACCTTGCAATGCCTCTATAGGATAAAGAAGTAACACGATCTTTATCCAATCATGACAAGAATGCTCTCTTGCTCTCCCTCTCTAGATCCACCAGTCTAACAAATAGATTTTTGAAGATCTCCCATATATGAAGACCACAATCAAAAGAGAGAAAAATAATTAAATATCAAGAAAATCAAGCCAACTCTTTGTTTCTCTACACCCAAAAAGGATTTATGTGCTCCCGAGCTGAGAAAGTGAAAATGGAAAAATTCAAGAGCTTGAGCTTCCATTTCATCTGCGCACCGAAAGGGTCTTGGGATTCTTCAGACTGATCAAGACTAGCTTTATTATTCTAACTTTATATTCTGTCTTGATCTTATTGTATGTTCATCTGTGAACACCTGCCTCATTGAAGGCACTCTTATTTCCATTTTATTCTATATGTATCATATGTTCCTCTTCCTAATTGTTGGAATAAAAGACCTAGAGTTGTGCAACAAATTGTTGTCATCTTTATTATGTTGAATAGAAGGCCAACTGAAACTGACGGTTGTATTTGTGTTGGTTAACCTGCAAGGAATTTGTACTTTATGTTAATAAAATTCACAAAATATTACTTTGAAAACTGAACATAAATCTAGATAAACCGAACTAATATAAATTTCTTTGTACACCTTATGCAATTATTCCTTATTTCCTCCCCTTGCTGTGTGATTGTGACTATTTTTCAGTAAATTTTAATGGGTAATTTTTTTACAACCCATTCACCTCCCTCTGAATTCTCCATAGTTTGAGCAACACTTAATGATGACTAAAATCTATACTTTTGCACGGTCACATCCGTCTCATGCCCTAGCTGTGGGGACAATTTTAACCATTTTGTATGAGAACTAACATAAGAAAGCTTTTGTCATCTCTCAAACTATTTCTGAAAATTTTCAAGAAAAACATATTATCCTTTAAAAATATTTCAAAAGACATGTTACCATGGCGGTGTAGTAGATCAAAGACTTTTTTTTTAATTAAAAAAATTGACTGCTGCCGTCCAATCAAAGAGATCAAATGGCATTGTCGGGGTGGTGCAGCAAGCATTACTCCCTATAAGATATTACTCTAAAGCATTGTCCATTCTTTTTCCATAAACTAAACCAAAAATTATCCCACTTGGAGTGTAGATGAATAATTGTGTAGTATAGTCTGTAACTTTTAGCAAAATTGAGCAAATATGAAACAAGGATGCAACCCTACTATTTATTTTCCATCGAATTGCATAACTTGGTGCAGAATGACATTACCCTGATGAAACGATGATCCAGAGTAAAAGAGGGTTAGTAGGTAATCTCCACGAAAAATGTGCAATTTCACATGAAACAGTGTAAAAATTATGTGCAACTCATAAAGCTGTGTAAATCCACACATAAGATGTTTAACCTGATGGAATTGTATACATCATATAACCAAAATGTAAACCGATTAGTAGAAAAAGATAACTTCCAAAACATGTTAGAACTAAGCAACTGTTGACTTATTTGCCTCATATATTGACAGATATACAGAGTGAAACGAGAGAATAGGAGCAAGAAAACCTGATCTATGCATAACTACTTCCACTACGGAAAAAGAATGCAACTTTGGGATGAAAATCCAAATGGTGGCATTTTCTTTTATGGGGTGAAGAAAAATTATTGCCAAAACCTCACCATCAGCTGTCACATGTGTTTCCCTAACTCAACCTTCTTCATCAACCTTATAGTATTATGTAATATTGAATCCAGTATCCCCGCAACCTGAAAGAGAAGAAAATTTACAGGCCAATGCTTAACAAAACTGAAACAAAGAATGGTCCAAAAAAATCTACAAGAAGAAACGGTCAAATTCTCATACTAACCGTGAAGACACCACCGATAATAGCACAGAGATTAGTAATAAAATGAGAAAAGGACTTCGGAACTTCTGTTACTAGAACCTGCGAGAAGAAAACTAAGTTAGTTCATAAGCTTTCGAGTGTAGCGATAAAATTACTAGTTTTCAGGGACCAACTTGCATAGGAGCTGGCTCGAAATGGAACTTGGCAACTGGAATATACAGGCTATGCACCAAACTAGTATGGGCAGTGTATTCATATTCTTCGAGCAATTTATGTTCATAAGAGGACCTCCTTGAAATTATCTCCGTCTTTACTACCTGAAGATAATGCTCAATCTGCAGGTATCAACAGGGTAGGCAAGAATTCAGTTGAGGCACAAGAAGCTCAGAATGCTGATGAAAGAATAAAGTAGAAACAGAAAAGAAACATAAATTTTGGAAAATACCAAAACCTAAAAGTTGACTGCCAAACTTTTTCTAGAACTCTGGAATGAAATCACCCTTGGATATGCTAGAAAATACATAGAAAAAAACTGCATTTTTTGAGAGTACAACAGTCTAGAAGAACCCTAGGTGACATACAAACCATGCCAAGCTTTAGTCCAACCACACTTCTGTGACCCCCGTCCCCCAAAACCCCCCCGTGTCCCACCACACATGGGGTTTGTGGAAAGTGGGAGTTGAATGACCATCTAGAAACATCTGTACTTGAAATAATTAGAATGAGAGGGACCAGAGTCAAATCAAGGTAATCCAATTTTGGCCACTCAGTGAGTCCAAGGATATGGACATAAGCGAGTGGTTCCACTCCTTCGATACCCATTCAGAATTGAAACCACTCTATTTAAATTACAATGCTCTCGAGTTAAACCATTTTTCAACTATAGGCAGCACAGCTCCATTTAAACAAAAAATCAAGCATTACTTGGATTACTGCTGGTTCAATTTTTAACAGCACCAGAGCAAAGAATTGGAGAGAACTAGTGTCCTGTCCAAACAGGATAGTAACGGAAACAAACTAATGAAGTTACGATACTTACGGTAGCATTTGCATTCATGTCACCATGGCTTGTCATGTAAGAATGCCCTGCCAAACGATCATAACTTCCACCAAGATAAGGTGTCAATCTCTTCAGTTCAGAAAGTGTCCTTGGGGAGAGCTTTTTCCCAAATGAAAAATGTGAAATGACATGTGAAACATTAATCTGGGATGGATCAAATGAATGTGCCCCTGAATGAGCTGAAATAACAAGGTTGCCAGGAACCTGCATGGCAGATGGGAAGACAAAAGGGGTAAGCGCATAGCCATGTATTCTCAGTGATGTAACCCCATGCTGAAGTTCAGCCAGCATCAAGGTGCAGTCAGGCTGCATCATCAAATTACAATTTTAAATGGAATCTACAGAATGAAAACAGATATAAGCACAAGCAAAGCTATTTCAAAAAGCAGATGTTATGGCACATCTATACCATGAATAAAAAAGAGATAAAAACAGTAGCTTAGGGTACCTAGGACAGTTGGCAATTTCCCTACATGCCCTACACCAAACTGTCCTTTCATCAAACAGAAAAGAAGAAATAGAGAAGAAAGTGAAGAGCAACGGTGAAGAGTGAGAAAGGCATGAGACAATATAGTGGACAAAAGGGCATGGTAAAGGGTGCCTGCATCCAAGGGTGAAAAAGAACGGGTGCAGGGAATCAATAAACTAATTAAAAAGAAGAAATCCATATGCATTTAAAAATAATCTACTGAAAGGGTAATATGGAATTGAAAAAAGGAAGTAAACACAATGTGGAATAAAATGTCATTGAATAAAAAAAATGCAGCTGCAGAACTATTAGGTGGGGAAAAAGATTTTGGTGGTGATGAAATGACAACTTAAATGCCATTAAAGAAAAGTGATAATAGTTTAGAACTTTGCAAAAAAAAATGGAGATGACAAAGCCACAAGATTACAAAATTGCAAAAAAAGAACATAAAAATAACCAATGAACCTAAGCTGAAAGTTTTTTTAACTGAATTATATTATAACCTGGGAATTTGGGAGGGTACAAACAACATGCTAGTATTAAACTTACTAATTCAGGGAGAAGAAGAGTAGAGAAATAAATCATGTTAGATGCATCAGAAGTGAGTATCAAAGGATTCTAGTTACAGATTTTGAGATTAAAAAAGGTGGCACATCTATTTTCAAAAGTTGTTAAATAGAGGAACACATTAGAGACCTGCGCTTTAACTTGAACTAATGAGCCAGCTAAGCTAAGAAACTATCATAATCTTAGATTACAACTTGGAAGTTATACATATCAAAGTATGAAAAAATATACAAGATATTGGGATAAGATGGCGGATTAAACTTCTTAATAAGATGCTAAAAGAAAGAAAAATGCCAGTTGAAAGGAGGAAAAGTATTATGGTATGTTTCTTTAACAATGAAGGGGATATTTGAACTTTGAAGTTCTAACAATTGTTGTGGAATTAAACTTATGAGTCAACATAATGAAATTTCAATAGCAACTGAGAAGCATGGAATTCCGCTCAGGTCGAGGGTCTGGATCGGACCCTGGCGATCCCGATCCGATGCGGGCTGGATTCCGGCCGGGCCGATCCAACTCGACTCGGGATCGGCCGATTTTGTAATCCCTGCTGAGAAGTGTCCCAGACATATGGACTCGTGTCTCAGAAAATCAGTTTGATGTCATACTAGGTAAATCTAATACAAAAGCTAATTTTTTTTATTCAGATAGTGATTGGAGAGGTATAAAGAGACCACAAAAGATGTATACATGGATTTCAGCGAATTAGGGAAATTCCATTACTGACAGAGTAAAGAAGTGTCCAAGGTTTTTGACTACCATTTTGCTCTCCAAATGCATCCCCTCCCCATACACAAACATCCATCCCTTGTACCATTAATATCCTGTAGACAGCACCACTTTTTGGGCATCCATTGAGGATAAAATTGACAAAACAAGCGGGAACATTTACATGTACGTGATCATGTAAGCACATGTTTGTGCACAGGTGTTGTGAGATCCTGAAAGGATCTTTATAGCAGTAATCATATCACTCAATACATATGAGAATTCTATGTTTACAGACATGGTAGAAAATGCCGGACATGAAGATGATTGGTATTACCTTCTTCACACGAACAAAGCCTTCAATTCTGCATCCAGCAGTGGTTGGTGCAGGTCGTTTTGCTGCGTCTATGATTTTATCAGATTTATCCTCCAAAGCGAGCTTATGGGATTCCATTGGGACTGATGCTACCAATGTTTCCATTGCCTGCAATTTGTTGATTAAGAAAATCCAACATGGGCCATTAGCCATGACAAGGGAAAAGTGAGAGAAAAGGATAAACTACCCATACTTCTGATGCAATTCATGTTTAAATGCAACATACCGCAACAAGGCTTTCTGTGTCTCTCTCTCCATAATAAGATTCATGGTCATGAT
Organism: Zantedeschia hybrid cultivar; assembly: GCA_030544215.1. Classification (NCBI taxonomy): domain Eukaryota; kingdom Viridiplantae; phylum Streptophyta; class Magnoliopsida; order Alismatales; family Araceae; genus Zantedeschia; species Zantedeschia hybrid cultivar. The sequence continues at coordinate 54,756,671 of JARZZO010000009.1, forward strand.
GTCCATGATCATCCCTGCTTGAGACAATAATCAACTGAATTTAACTGATCAAAAGGGACAAACATCTGAAGCAGTAACATGTATGTAATATGCAATTGAGAAGGGAAAAGAGGCAACTGGAGGAACTGCATGCAACTCTGAACCAACTAGCTACATAAAACAGATGCTCCACCTACATCAAACTTGCTATTTTTCCCATCTTCATTCTTTCGAAGGACAGGGCAACTTATAAGGGCAGAACCATATAGCAAGAACATTACCAATAATGTTGCTCCTACTTGCCAATTAAGCCTCATGGTACATTCAATGACCCCCTTACCCAAAATTACCTTGGCCAGAATTTAGCACTTCCTTGTGTAAGGCTGATGGCACACATGGCAACCATCAAAAAAAAAATGCTGAGAAATTGTTGACTTCATTATTGGATCAGCCATACAGATTTATAGAAAGAAATTTATTGCCGATTACTTAGAGGTTTTGATTTTTTATTAACCAAGCCACAACGGCAAAACTTTTAAGTACAATCCTACTGGTGCAATAGTAATTGTAATATCCCTCAATTACAAGGTAGTTATAAATCCCAGAAAGATATAGGTATAATCTTCAAATGTTTAGGGCTAAATATGAGAATAGGGTATATGAACACTCATTGGTTGAGGCTTGGACCACTCACATGATGACATGTCCAGTCAAGTTTAGCATGTGTCATCCACCCATTGACAGATGGCCATGATTGGTCAAGTTTGACACACCCACCGATTTGCGGATGGCAACTCATGATTGGTGGAGCACGATGTGTCATCGTCAAACTTTGACACCTCATCTACTGAGGCCCAAAAGGCCAACTCCTCTTCCAAAATCACCTATCTACAGCCCACTGAAATGGCAGAAAACTGACTGCCACCCCTTAGGTTGATGTATGCCTCCTCTCTAGAATTCCAAAATAGAATATGGTATGTATTCTTTCTCCCATTCTTAGCCAACTGACTGAGAGAGAGAGAGAGAGAGAGGATAAAGAGGGAGAAAGGGGGAGAAAAGGAGAGGAGGATAAAAAGAAAGAGTGAGTGAGAGAGAAGAGAGAGAAAAACCCTAGGAAAGACACTGAGCAGACCCAGAGATTATGAAAAAATGCAAGAAAAATATCTGAAAATTGGAAAACAATCCTCCAACTAAGGATCATGTGGGGAATAAGGAAAGAAAGTGGTCCTTGTACACAAGCTTCAAGGCTGCATCAACGAGGTCTTCATGCATCTCTAGGTAGGAGACTTGACATCTTCTTCTGGCTATGTGCCCCGCTCGTCCGTATGCTTTTGATATGATTCTTGGAACTTCCACTACATATGGCAAACACCCCCATATACGGGAGATGTGGTCTGACTTTTGTCCCGATGATTGAAATAAGAGGTTTTAATATAAGGGACTGAGAGGGGGGAATTGTTGGGAGCTTAATTGCAAGCCAGTTTCACAATGTATTCAGCCCCTCAATGTATGTTTGTCCTCGGATGTATATAAAGATGCCTTCTCACTATTGAATGGGATGAGATTTAGTCATGCATACACTAGTGTCAATTAAATGCATTAAAATTACTTTCTATAGAGATAATGGGATGTTTTATGTAGCTAAAAACATATGCTTGATTCAGCAAATGTCATTGTGTCTATTTAACCACATAATATCTTATGTAGAACATGATTGAATGAGTGAACACCTAAAAGCTAGGGCTAACTAGATGCATTAAAAAGGTCGAACCTTTCCCACCTTGTTTTAGTTGCATGGGAGAAATGGTGAAGATATCCATCTAAGAGTGGTTCATTATGATCACAATAAATGTGTATATAACAATCGAATAATCAATGGGAATTAGGATGGAGTGTATTGAGTTTGCTTTTATCCTAGACCTAAAAGGTGGAATCATTGCACAAGTTTGAGTACTGTGATTTAGGCCCTAACAGATACAAGTCCCTGACACAACTGATACAAGTCCCTGACACATGGACATTCAAAGGTAAATGAGTTTAAATTATGAAAGTGAGTGTTGGGGTGGTGACTAGATGTAAGAAAAATGTGGGCCAACCTACCAATCAAGTACCATTGTGCAGTTGAAAGAGGCTCCTAGAAAGGGCATCATCATTAAAGTGTGGACTGACAATTGAATTGTGAAAGATGTCAAGTGGCCAATGTAACCCATTTCTAAGTTGAGTTAAAGATGATGTAATGTGTTTTCACCTCTCTTGAATTTTAGGTGGAGCGACACTCACCAGCTCCTTTGCCCATTTAAAATTATGGACTCCTGTCAGGTTGGGGATAATAGCCTGCTTACAGCCATGGAGGTTAGGTTAGGACCCATGCAACCCTTATGACCAAGGAGATACGAGTCCAGTCTTGGGTTTTCTAACATAGGCCAATGAGTGAAATCCATGGATGGCAGTACCGGTACGTACCGGTACCAGTACCGGTACCGGCAGGTACGATCGGTACGGACTTAAAGGGGCTCAAAAAAATCAGAAAAAAATCAGAAAAAATAAGGAAAAAATCAGAAAAAATGTAAACAATTAATTAACTATGTGTTGGGTGTGACAAAAGTGGGTTAAGACAAAGAAGTACACATAACGCATACAAAATGACTATTTTCATACAGATTAAACATGAAAAATATTATGCTAATGTACTAAATATTTACAAATAATAAATGTTAACGAAATCAAACGATCCTTAACTATGAAAAATATAAGTCAGTATACTAATATGGATAATAACCCGTAGATTCTTCTTATTCATCATCTGGTTGCTGTTGTTGGTATCCATAATAAAGTTGCATATGTTCCCTATATTCATCATAACTAAACAATGATGCAGCCAAGTCGTACATCCCTCTTTGAATCTCTCTTGGAGTATATGCTTGTTGACTTGATGAAATTCCAGAATCATGATGCAAAGAAGTAGCATGAGGATAAGAAGAAGACCCTGACCCATAACTGCTACTGGATGGATGGAATTGAAAGCCTTCATACTCTACTCGATCTTCCCAGCTATACATGCCTGCTTCTTGTTGGCCACCTCCATAACCTGACTGCTGTCCATACTAACTTTGTTAATCATAATCTCTTTGACTTTCATGTTGTCCTCTTCCTATGTCAATATGCAAGGAGAAAGAAGGTGCATACACTCCGCCCCCGGTAGTAGCACCTGCAGCTACACGAGCATCATCACTAGGAGACTGTGTCCCATCATCATCATCTTGATCATAATCAACAACTAACTTTCTTTTGACATTACTTGATTTTTTCTTTTGTGATGCATATTTTTGCTAGCTTTCTTTTCTTTCTAGATCCTTTTATAAGTTCAATCGATTCAATAATCCTTTTCCTCGTGATGTATGCCTCACATAAATTTACTTCATCTCATCAATGGCAGGATCGTCTCTGGCAGTCAGATTAGTCCTCTTAAATGTAGATGTACTCCTTCTCAAGAATGATGGTGGCCCAACCATTTTAGGAGTGACTGGCCTACTATCTGATTCTGAGTGTCTAACAGGCTCAAGCTCAGTATTATGTGCAAATAAAGGCACATGCTCAGTCTGACTCTGATGCTCATGTGAAGGAGGAGGTGAATTTTCTTTTTGCCTTTTTGAGGTTCTTAATTCTGGATCTCTAGCAACAATTTCATCTAGTATGTCTTCTGCCCATTCTGTATCATCAGGATCAAAAACTGGCTCATCGATAGTTGCTCATATCTCAACCCAAGTCTACAAGGGATTATCATCATCAAATAACTCTTCCACATCAATTTGGCCAACAACATTTTCTGCGTGCCCTGCAGTTCGTTTCTCCCTCAATTGTTGTCTTAACCGAATGTTTTTGATCCTCAATCTCATATTATAATGACAGTACACCAATTTGTCCAATCATTCAGCCTTTAACCGGTTACGAATTTTTTAGTGTATAAGGCTGAACGTACTCTAATTTCTTTCACATTGGCTTGCCAATGTCGTCTGACTCAAAACCCTCACTGCAACGGAAACCAATAGATTATAACACCTATCTATGTTGTACACCATTATCCACCACTCAGTTGTGCCATCATTAAAAGAAACCAAAAAATTAATTAATATATGTTCTCGTTTCTTATGCACATATGACAACAATACAATGACTAAGTATATATGGGCTCACTTTCTCTACGGCAATTTGTACTGAGTCTTCATTATATGTCTCTAACCTTAGCCTATAAGCCTCCATCTACAAAGATAGAATTAACAATTAATAGAATTCATAGGCTCTTCAAATTACAAGTAATTGAATAAATCTTAAAGTCAAATCTTCACTAAGTATACATGTCTCTCTGCCTCAATTCTATCTTGTACTGTCCTCGACAAACGTGCAATTACATTTAGTGAGCTTTAGATCACCTCTCCATCAATGTGCACTTGCTGACTGTACATTACTCGAAGATTTAAAAAATAACCTGCATTTAGGTGGATAATTAGTAATGTCAATTTAATAAATAATGTCTCATGTAACAGTATAAGACTGCACTTACCAGCAACATGCAAGTCGTGGTGTAATGTGCTTTCCCATCTGACATCAATAAGGTCCCACCACTTCATATAAGTATTAGAAAATACGTTATTGATGTGCACCTTAACAATGTCAATTGCCTCGTACAAATATCCCATGTAATTCTTATCATCCCCATCCACCAATTTTAACACCTGTACGAGAAGTTCTACCAACTTCAGATAAGTCTCCATATTACTCCAAAATTTTTTATTATCTATGATTTTTCTCACTTCCAAATGTTCAGATTTAGATTCATTCGAGGTGGTCCGCATATACTCCAAGAACTCCTTATTAAACATAAAACCCTTGATCTCATTCCTGAATTTGTGCAAAGATTCTAAAGAAATAAAATTAGATGCAAATCGTGTAGGCCCCGCACAGATGAGATCTCGACCTCCAGATGCTTTTTCTTTGAACATGTTCAAGATCCTAGGATGACCATAAATAAATTGGGTAATTCTTTGGACTCTCTTTACTGTCTTGCTAACAGTCGGATCCTTACCAATGTCTTCAAGCATCAAGTCCAGACTATGCGCTGCACATAGGACCCAATAAAGGTGTTTGCGCTTATCCATTAACTTCTTCCCTACAGCTTTATAACTTGGTTCATTATCGGTGACCACCTGTACAACATTTTCCTCTCCAATTTCCTGCACCATCTGATCCATCAAACAAAATAAATATTTTACGTTCTTTGAATAGTTTGATGCATCAACAGATTTCATAAAAACTGTCCCTTTTGTGCAATAAACAAGAAAATTAATCATGGACTTCTTCATGGTACCAGTCCAGCCATCGCACATAATTGTGCATCATCTCTCCTTCCATACTGTCTTAAAACTTTCAACCAACTGTTGAAGTTCCTCGTATTCTCCATCAAGCCCCCGTCCATATATGTCTCAACATGTGGGGGCTTTGAACCCACGACTATGATATGTTATTGCATCAATCATAGGCTGAAAATAAGGAGACTGAGCAGCATGTGAGCGAACACCTGCATGCAAAAACCATTTGCAGATGCTTTTAAAAGCATGTCCTGTCGCTTCAGCTGACTTTTTTACTCCTCTCATTGCTTGCTTGATTTTTGACAGAGTAGAACTCTGTCTTCTAAAAAGATAACTGTCCATAGGACCCACTTGGCCTCTAGCTTGACTTGTGCCTCTTGTTGATGGTCCATCACCTCTCCTTCGGGCTTCGTCTTCTTGTTGATGCCACAAACTCTCTCTTCTAGCTGCAGTCATCTCAAGATCTTCATCATCATCATCATCACTAGAGTCTACAATTTGTTCAACCATTTGCCTCTCACGTATAGAAATGCCACTGGCCGCAGTATACATCCATTTGCCTTCTGTATTATGTCTACCTGAAATTTCATCTTGGAGTTCAACCTCCTCTTCATTCTTTTGCTCTTTTTGTGCTTTCCGACCGCGCAACAATTCACGCATATCGTTGGCAACTTGTCGGGGACAGACAGTACACCTTCTCACCTGTCTTGTCTTCCCTGCTAAATGTTCTTTTCCTCGAGTGATTTCACCACTCATCTCTTTGCCACAATATTTGCATTTCACTCTCCTCTTTGCACTATTAACTAAAGTGATATGGGCTCACCCTGGGTCTTGGTCTTGCTGTTCAACCATGTTCCTACAACAAGAAAAAAAAAAGTATAAACAAATATAAGAACATTTGGCATTATGTTCCTACTTTAAAATATGCAATGAAGTTTAATTAGGCTTCAAATGATGTTTAATTTATGTAATTAGACAAAAGCCCCAATTTTTAACTACTAATTATGGCCAAAATTGAGGATTTATCCTAATTAACCGTCGATCAATGCAATTGATAGCACACTTCTAGTTTAAAACATGCAATGAAGCTTAATTAGGCTCCAATTGATGTTTAATTTAAGTAATTAGACAAAAACCTCAATTTTTAACCGCTAATTAGGGCTAAAATTGGGGATTTCTCCTAATTAACTGTCAATCAACGCAATGGACAGCACACTCCTAGTTTAAAACATGCATTGAAGCTTAATTAAGCTCCAATTGATGTTTAATTTAAGTAATTAGACAAAAGTCTCAATTTTTAACCGTTAATTAACGCCAAAATTGGGGATTTCCCATAATTATCTGTCGATCAACGCAATTGACAGCACACTCCTAGTTTAAAACATGCAATGAAGCTTAATTAGGCTTCAATTAATGTTTAATTTAAGTAATTAAATAAAAACCCAAATTTTTAACTGCTAATTAGAATCAAAATTAGAGATTTCCCCTAATTAACCGTCGATCAACGTAATTGACAGCACACTCCTAGTTTAAAACATTCAATGAAACTTAATTAGGCTTCAATTGATGTTTAATTTAAGTAATTAGACAAAAATCCCAAGTTTTAACCGCTAATTAGGGCCAAAATTGGGAGTTGTCTATTTTACCAAGAAAATGAACGTAAACAATCTAAGAAATAGTTACCAACTAAAAAATAATCACTACATTAAAATATAAATCATACCTTCTTTTTTTCTTCCACCCAAAACAGTGAAAACGTCTCCAGAAAAGGGTGAAAACGTCTCCGGCGGCGGCAACGGGTGGCGGCGGCAGCTTTTTCCCCTCCTTCCCCTCCTTCCTCTCCTTGCCAAAAACGAACCCCTCTCACAGATCTGTTTCTGTGAGAGGGGAAAGTGAAACACCGGGCGTACCGGGCCGGTACCAACAGGGTACAGTAATTTCCCTTTTTTTCTTTTTTTTTTACGGTACCGACCCTTAATGGGGATACCGGTACCGGCCGAAATTGCCATCCATGGTGAAATCTCACTTGTATGCCTGATCATATTTTAGATATTGCGGTTTGGCATGTTATTGGACCTAACTAGTCTTGTCTACTTGTCTTGCCTCTCCTGACAACCAATACCCGTTAGGGTTAACAAGTGAAGACATAATAAAGTTGCCTTTAAGTACTCCACTGAGGCATGACGACTGTGACTAGCGTGCTGGCAACATTATTACTTCTGGGTTAGGCTTAGACTAGGCCACATTTAGAACAGTTTTTCTAAGTGGATAGTACTACTAAATTGTATAAATGAAAAGGATGATGTTCAAGAGTGTATATAATAAAGCTCTCAAAAAACACCAAGATGGTGCCTCACTCCATCTCCCTCTAAAAGAGCAAAAAGGAAGGAGTTGTCAATAAGCTCATTACAAAAGACCCTTACCCACTCCCTCACCCTAATACAAATAAAAGTTATCACTCTATCTGTAGAAGTCATCTCCCTCTTAATTATCCACCTGTTTCTCTCCCCCCATGCCCACAATGTGGCATGGAGGATCAACCACCAAATGAAGCGATCTTCCCTAGGAACCATCAAAGATGTCCATTGCCAAAGGAGGGAGTCCACTCCTTCCGCTACATTTGAACCTTTGTCCACAATGCCAACTATACTTCATTCGCAAAGCCGCATCCAACAAGTAGGTGGTCAAAAGACTTATCCTCCTGCCTACATAAGTAACATAAAGAAGGCACAACACATCCAAAGTGGATCAATCTATCACTAGTGGGGAGCCTACCATTAGAAATTCTCCACAACAAAATCTTCACCTTCCAAGGCTTAGGAGAATAAATGAGGCGAAAAGAAGGTGCCCCAATACCTCCATCTATAATTAGGTGATAAGCAGACCTAATGAAGAAGGTAGCCAAAGCATTCCACCCCCACTTCTACATATCAGGAGAGGAATCAACAAGTACAAAGTCTTGCAAAACCAGCAAGAGGGCCACCAAACCTTGAATCTACTCTTCCCACAAGTTCCTCCTGAACAAGGAGTCCACTCCCCTCTACTAGGGAGGTGCTACTTCACAACCTACAACATCTACGCTCAGGGATGCAAAATAGCATGTGGAAGAGCATAAAGTGGCATTGGACCACCACTTGTCCAACCATAAATGATAGCAACGACCATTCCAAAGAGGCATGCGTAGCTACAAGGATGATATCACTGGCATACAGAATGCCCTTCCAAACATAGGAAGCATTATAGCATGTTGGTAAGATAATGTCCCAGACGCTCATCCTAGAGTAGAATCTTTTTTCTATTACATCAAGCCAAAGACCTAATTGTGCCATACCAAGCTTTAAAAGCCATTTGAACAAGAGTCCCAAGTTGAAGTCTCAAAAGCCTCTAATCCTTAAGCCACCATTTTCTCTACTCTTACAAATTCTGCTCAACAAGTCTTATGACCTCCTCCCCAAGGAAACACTTTGCTCCCTTCCCAAAAGAAACAACAGTAAATAGCGTCAAGTTCCTTGACCATAGGCTTGGAAATTCTGAAGATGGTGAGAAAATTAATCAGAAGGCTATCCAAACATTGACCTGCAAAGCACAAACCTATCCCTATAGGAGAGAAGCTTGATCTTCCACCATACTAGACGAGAGTGATATTTATGAAGTACAGGCTGCCAATCACTACACTTGATGGTGCCCAACGAAAGAGGAAGGCCCAAGCATAGTTGTCAAGGCGATAAGGCGACCAAGGCGTGCTTAGGATTCTCTACCCTAGTCAAAAAGACAATGGTGTCTTAACAAATGTATCAAAGTCCATGCCCCCCCCCCCCCAATCCTCCCTAACCAAGGTAGATGAGGTGTTCCTAAGGGAAGATAGGCAAACCCCAGAGTCAGATGTTATCCTAGGTATGGCAATAAGAGGCAGGATGGCCCCCACCAAGGCATCCTCCAACATTGGCTCCTACCAGCATGGATTGTGGAATCGGCCGATTCCGATTCTAATCGGAATCGGCGGGTTTTGATCCGATTCGGGGGGGATTTCACTGTTCATCTCCCCCCCCCATTTTTATTTTTATTTTATAAAAAAGTGTGAATCGGTCCGAATCAGGCCAAATCGGGACCGGACCGGCCTGCGGACCGGCCAATCAGGCCGAGCCGGTCCGATTTGGCCCGATTCGGGCGCGATTTGGATCCCCCCTTAAAGGGGGCCGATCCAACCAGCAGCAGCAACGTTTCTACTGCTGCTGCTGGCCTTCCCCCAACCCCTCCCCCGGCCACCACCGCCGCCACTCGCCGCTGCCGGCAACTTGACCCCCAAAATAGGCTACAACTTGGAAATCTCAAGTATAATAGGCTAGGGACAAACGAAGTAATTAAACCTTGTTGCCTTTTATCTGGAAAGATCCAACATAGACTCCATCCAAAAAAAGGTTGTCACTGGCTTCAGACATTGGAAGGAAAATATACACAGATGATCATCAGTATATAAGACAAAAAGAGAATAACCAACAACCACAATAGATACAGAACCATCAAAGCAGAAACAAGAAGCTGATGTACATTGCCATGCTATGAATGGCTACCATCTACCGTTCTCTGCACCCCCCCCCCCATTAGATCTCTCCCAGCCACTTCCCTCGCCAGAACTATGTGCTCCCCATGAAGCTTTTCTTGACTCCAAGCATCTCTCTGCTAAAATGAACAAATGCGATTGCCCCAGCAACCAGACTCGTCACCTTTATCGGAATCAGTCTTTGGAGTCCAAGCTTGATCCTCATTAGACATTGCTCCTTTGGTTGACACAGATGTGGAATTCCATGCTTTTGCAGAGTCGCTGTCAAACCCCTTCAATTTGTTCCAATTGTTCGGCCCTTGGGACACTTGTCCACTTGGTTTTTCATAGGAAACAGCATCACTCTTTCGGACATCAGACCCTTAGTTGTCTTTAATGTACATATTTTTATGGATATACATGAATTGCATTCATTTTTATTGTACATTCATTCAATCATATGTATACAATTTTTTCTGATTTTTTCCTTATTTTTTTATTTTTTTAATCTGGCCGAGTCGGACCGGCCAAACTTCATATGGATCGGCCGACTCAGCCGATCCGATCCAGGTCGGATTGGGATCGCCAGGTCCCGATTCGGGGACCCAATTCGACCCGGAATTCCTTGCCTACCAGTCCACATAAGGCTCCAAAAGAGCTCATACAAGTAAGGCTCCTACTTGTCTCCACTTCTACCTCTGGTGGGAGTTTCTAGTATTGACCACACCTATACCTTGTAAAGGCCCTCTGAGAGGGCCTTCGAAGGCTCACTTCTCGGCGTAGATGTCTCCACATCCCTTCCTACATCGAAGGTGAAGGAATCACCACAACCCCTACCCTTACAGGGCCTGTAGAGCCTAACATCACTCAACCACTGCTAGATGTAAGAGCACAGGCATTCTAGAGACAATTGCTTGAGAACCCATACAAAAGTGGCCTAGAGGTGCCAACGAGGCTAGATGCCCTCCCCCGCTAGCTGGAAGGGAGGCCAACACCATAGCCCAACAGTAACCAAAATAGCAACATAAGCTACCAAGTGTAGGTGATGGCACTGTTCAGACCCATCATAGCTCGTAAAGAACACCTCTTGGATCCCTACCGAAGAGGGTAAGTCATTGGGCCCGAGGCAAGGACCCGAACCCATTGAAAAAAGGGTGCTAGACATCAGCGAGCTCAGCTGAACCAATACTTTGTCTCCTATCTCATGACGAGCTGACAAACTTCCTAGCCCTGACCGCCACTCCGTCCAGTTGGGATGGCAAAGGAGACACTTGGATCAGGAGGACCCCCCCCTGCACCATTGCCTCGATCACAGTCGACATGTCACTCAAGCTACTGACCTTAGCCGCCACAAGCACTGCAAGAAGCTGCCCTCCTATAGAGAACCATGCTTTAACATGAACAAAAGAGGCTAAGTCTACCAAGAGGGCAGACAAGAGCACTTTGTCATAAAGATATAGTGGTACATCTGCCAACTAAAACCGCATCTGTCATAGAATGTTGTGCCATGCTGAAGAATATCCTTTTGAGCCATTAGGATAGTATCCCCCAGTTTAGTGTGCCAAAAAGTGTTCACTCTCCTACTTGAGGTCACCTTCTGAAACATGGTTGGCAGTATCGGCCGATACCGGTACGTATCGGCCGGTACGTACCGGTATCGGCCGGTACCGGTACCGATACCCTCCAGATCGGCCGATACCGGTCTTTGTAGTAAAAAGAATAAGAAAATTCGATACGGCCGATACCGATACCGATACGTATCGGTACCGGTACCCACCGGTACCGATACCGAGATTGCCATCCTTGTTCTGAAAATATGCAGTACTCTTGTCCTCCTTTATCCACTTTTATCTAGATCTCTCCTGCCAATATTGTTCTTCCTTCATAAGGAGCTCCCCATAATCTGCCTTCAATGTATTCCTGATCTTTGTTTCCTCGTCATCAAGTAGGCCCACTTCCTTTAGGGCATCCAAGTCCTCAATACGAAGGAGACTGCTCTCCTTAGCCGCCTTGCTAGGTAAAGTTTTACCAACTCTCCACTTGGTAAGTTCTGTGGCCAATAACTTTAAGTTATTAACAACCCTAGCCATAGCAGAGCTTCCCCTGATAGGGGAGTTCCATATTCTGGAAACCACATGAATAAAATCATCCTCACAGAGCCAATGCCTCTCTAGGAAAAAATGGTGTTTGGAGACCCTCCTTTTGCTGGTCCGAAGAAGAATAGGTTTATGGTTGGAAACACGTCTAAAGAGACCTATGTAGTCAAAGGCAAGAGGCAATCGAGGCAACTAGGGGTTCGCCTCAACCTCAAATGCCTAGGCGATTGCCTAGGCATTTGAGGCGATGTGTTCTCTCATAAATCACCATGTAGGAAGAAAATAACAATATAAGGAAAATAAAGAAAAGCATCTAAGATAATTATATGTAAGACTGTGAGAAGCACTGATCATGTCCAACATGTAATGTCCTAAGACTAACCACTACTTATATACGTAGTGGATGGTCTTAGGAATCATCAAAATAAGAAAAAGTGTGGCATCATGTAAGAGAATAAAGTTACTAGACATTGTTAAAAGAGGTATTAGTCACTTTAGAATAATTAAAAATAATAAAAAACAGTACCACATAATTAAAAAATGAACAAACATATGACATATATTATAGGCAAGCGTCCAGGTGAGTGAGGCGAACATGAGGCAAGGCGAGGTGTTTTGGCTCGCCTGAACCTATTTCATTGCCTAGGCGAGCGAGGCGATGGCCTTTGATGACATAGGGAGAGACATAGAGTTTCTATGGCCAATAATTATCCTCCCAATCAAGTGACACCAGAAACCTATCCAGTGGGGATAGTGAAGGAGCTTCTCTAAAATTGGACCAAGTGAAGTGGGCATTGGGGGTGCAAATATCAATCAAAGCTGCATCCTAGATGAAACTCTGGAAATCATCCATCTCTGCATAGGGAAAAGAAAGGCAAGACCTCACATCCAAAGAGACTATGGTGTTAAAGTTTTCACCGAAGCACCAGGGTCGTCTTGAGAGCTGGTGTTTCTCAAGTAGTTCCTCCCATACTGCATTTTTCCCCTCTCTTTCCTGCAAGTCATACACTCCTGCAAAGTCCCATGCAAAACATCCTCCACATTTCGGAATGTGAGGGAAATATAAGATCGTTCTTTTTACTTTCCTCCAACACAAAATTATTCCAAAGAATCATGATGCCCCCCGATCTCCCCACAGAAGGTGAAGCAACCCCTTACACAGTGTTAAACCTCCAATATGCTTCATAATATTAATATCTCCTCCTTCGCTATCACATTTGATCTCATGTATACATTGTACATCCGTCTTGCATCTTCTGACAAAATCCCTCGTTACAATTCTCTTCACTTGCACCACCCTCACCCCAATGTTCCATGTAATGAGCCTCATTGGGACATTGGGATGTTATGGCCTCCCCTCCAACTCCAACATTCCCCTTCAGGCCCATCTTCTCCTAAAGCATCTTTCCTTTCCCACCAACCTTCACAGATTCCTCTCCCTTAGAAGATCTACTAACGTGAACAACCACCTCTTTTTGATTTTAAAGACCCCTCTTCTAACCTCCTTGTCTAGCCCTTCATAAGAAACACCTAGCTTCATAGCTAACTCCCTAAATTGTTCCTCTGTGAGAGTCACCACAGCCGCACACATCTCCCTTACCTCCCCCTTACCATCCTCTATATCTGACATGGTGCCTTCCTCCCCGTGATCATTTGTCTTGATGGTGTATATGGATTTCAGTGCACAGGAACTCTGCACATGTCTGGGCAAGGATGGCAGTACCGGTATCGGTACCAATATCGGAGGGTACTAATATCGATACGTATCGGCTGGTACCGACTGGTATTGGTCGATACATGTTTACAGGTATCGTATAGGACTAGGCTAATATTGATACATATCAGCCGATATGTATATCGGCTGATACTGCCAACCATGTGTCTGAGACTTTCAACCACCTCACCTGTCGGGGATAGGTCCTCTGCCTGCTAGCCCTCCTTTCCCTTAAGGTAAGGAGTGGGGCTATAGATCTAATCAGACACAGTCCATGGATAGCATGTAAAGGGGAATCGTAACGTAGGGAGACGGCTTGGAGGATGAGGGCCCCCAATGGTTGAACTTCCCAGCAGGAGTTATTAGGTGGGGCTAATAGAGGACCCCCCCCCCCTTTGGAAGGAGCAAGAAGAATTGATACAAGAGACTTGACAGCGCCAAAATACTCTTTTAACTCTGAATACCCAACAATCCTAGTGTCCCTAGGGGGCCTTACAGTCTGTACGATGGGGAGCGCTTAAGATTTCGTAAGGCCTTGGGCTTCTCGCCAGCATCTACAAGGAGAGCGGAAGGTAGGAGAGAGCTCCAAGGAATGCCCATGTCTAATGGGCGAGGAAGACAGAACAAGTTGGGCCTATGAGCGGGACCCAAAGGAAGTGCTTTGTCGAGTAAGTCAATGGCCGAGGACTCAGGTAGCACTGGGTTGAACCGTTCCCTCCAGCCAATTCCGGGACAGCTGAGCCACCCAGTTTAGAGGCAGATGGGTTGACCTCTCTCCGATTCGTGGTAGTCCATTTGAAATTCAAATGGCCCCCGAGATACTGCCATAATTTTAAAGGGCTTAAGGAGATAAAAAAGGCACTTTTCAAAAGCCTTACAAGGCGTAAGCCTTGAGGCACAATGAGATGTAAGCTTCACTATTTTAGGGAAAGGGTGTTAAAACTATCAAAGAAAATTAAATAATGCTGATTTGTCATTTGGTAAATACTATCTCAACTTAAGGATATGGCCTATACGAATGAACCATGGGGTGACAGCCATGGACTACTAGTTAGCATTGAAGAATGAATTGCCACAATTATTGCCCTCTTTTAGTGTTGGGTTCAGTTCAACTCCTCTTATTTTGTTTATAATTGTCTAGTAGAATTGTCATCATTGAATCGTATTTTAAAAACAATAAAGACAGCATAAGCCTTAAAGCATCTCATTATCTTATCGCCTCAAGGCGTAAGCCTCAAGTAGATGGCATAAGACACATGCCTCAATTACCAAAAGGCATAAGCCTCAGGTAAACAATGTGAGGTGCAAGCCTCGAGGCATTTTCTTAGTGCCTTGCCTTGAGGTGTATGCCTCAGTGCCGTGAGCCGCTGCATTTTTAAACAATGGTTATTGCCACAACAACCCCCCCCCCTTCTTCTATCTTCAAACCAAAGCCCTAAAACCCTAGAACAAACTGGCCCGCCAGTAGCACCCTACTGAGAGTCTGCATAGAGACCAAGAAAAGCCTATCCCAAGAGGCAAAAGGATGCCCTCTGAAATATCCTATCTGCTACAACCCCAGAGCACCCTTCAACAGCAAGAATGCCTTTCCTACACATAACCCTCAAACTATCCTCTTCCCTATCTCTGACTTTCCTCAACAACATATGTACCAGGTGCATCACATATGATAATGGGGATGCCAAGAAGGTGAACCTGCACCCGGGAGACTCTAGGATCCTATGTTATCAAAGGTGATCGCCTTGCTCACCTAGGGGATGAAGTAGGTAGAGGTGAGCCAAAATGCCTCACTCATCTAGCCACTTGCCTATGATATCTATGTCATATGTTATATTTCTTTGTAATTATGTGGTACTACTTTTTCTTATTCTTAATTATTTAAAAGTGACTAATACCTCTTTTAACAATGTCTAGTACCCTTTTTCTCTTATGATGTCACATGTTTTCTAATTTTTGATGATTCTTAAGACCATCGACTATGTATATAAGTAGTGGATGGCCTTA
Organism: Zantedeschia hybrid cultivar; assembly: GCA_030544215.1. Lineage (NCBI taxonomy): Eukaryota > Viridiplantae > Streptophyta > Magnoliopsida > Alismatales > Araceae > Zantedeschia > Zantedeschia hybrid cultivar. The sequence goes on from JARZZO010000009.1 coordinate 54,772,370, forward strand.
GGGCATTACATGTTGGATATGATCAATGCTTCTGAAAGTAACATATGATTATCTTGGATGTTTTTCTGTTATTCCTTATATTGTTATTTTCTTCCTACATAGTGATTTATAAGAGAATAGATCGGCTCAAACGCCTAAGCGATCACCTAGGTATTTAAGGCCGAGGCAAACCCCTGGTTGTCTTGATCGCCTCTCCCCTCTAACTACATATCCAGGGTCTGGGTATGTTCCATGCCAAAGATCTCATCTAAGCACTTGGAGAACACATCCTTCCCCTACCACAACTCCAAGTTCGACAAGGGCAGCGGCACACTTTCGAAGGGGGCAATCCCTAGGAAGCAGTCCCCCAAATCCTTGATCTCCCATCCCTCCTTAGACCCACCTCCTTAACTGACTAAAGCAAGAGCTTGGTGGGTGTCCAGCCAGTCCACCACCAGGAGAAACCGTAAGCATCTCTACAGATGTAGCAATCTTGGGGTGAGGAGCTCTGGGGAGAGGGGGGATGGTCAGGAGATAAGAGGTTGCTTATGAGCATTCCTTCCACTAGTTTTCCTCTCCCCTGCCACAACCTCCGCAAAAGAGCGCTCACCCCCACCACAAGAGCTCCGGACATGGCCCAACTCTCTACACTAGAGACACCTCACCGAAACAGCACATTCTCTGGAGAATGTCCTCTGTGGAGGCATCAGAAACAGACCACAGTCCCAAGATGCCGATGGGCTTCAGCCGGAACTCACCAGGGATGATGGCGCCATCCTGTACCCAGGGACACTCTGTTCGCCCCACTGGTGATGGGAGGTGCCATCCCAATGAGTCCCTTCTCCCAGTCAATTTGGAGAAGCTATCTTTCAAAGGGTGGCCTTTCGCGGAACCCTACACCTGACATGGTAGGTTTGATGTTGGATTGGAACAAATCACAGGGGGCTCAGAATGGATAAGCATGTCTGACAAATGGTACTGCATGCCACTATCTTAGGCCACATGGAGGGAAGGAATTATCCTATATATTCCACCGTCAAGCAAATCAACGAATGAGCTTACACCTTCATTTGTGATTGTGCTTGGGAGTGGGCATTTGGATCAGATGGGAGGATTATAGCAGCTCATGTATTTGGGGTAAACATTGTAGGTAGCCTTGCCACACAATCTTGGTGTGGTTTCTGAATGGTGGCCTCTTTTGGGGCAAGGTTGTTTTATGTATGGTGGATGTTCAGAAAAGGTATCCCATGATGGTTAAGATCTTGGGGTCAAGAAAGTATGTCTTTTACTCACACACTTTATTTCTTTCACTTAATGAATGTGTGGTACAGTCCACTTTCAGAAAAAAGATGGAAGGAATGCAAGCAACGTGTCTACAAATCCAAAATGTTTACGCTGGATCCTTTTCTACAATATCCACATTAAGCTCTTAGATCTTCTTTCCAGAGTCTTGGACATGGAGGAGTACCCTCTGATTGTGTGCACCATCTGGTTCCTACTTCAAACATGGCAAAGCTACCATAGTTGTTGCTCTAGTACTTTGGTGTTCCCTCTTTCTGCAAGTTAACTAAGGCCTTGAGAATACCAGACATACGAGGATTGCCAGTGCACTTCCTTCACTTCTTTCGAGAATTTTTTCAAACTATGTATGTGTAGATCATTCTACCCAAAAAAATAAATTGGGTCAATATTGGTAGGTGCCCGGTAAGCTGTTGGGTTATGCACACCTGTGGATGCTATTTTGGCTAACCACCTGTAAGTGTAAATAGGATTACAGACATTGGGCAATACCTAAGATTGATATTGGCCGTATGCCATATCAAGAATATCCGATATAGCATCAAATGACAATAAACCTTTCTCCATCAACCATGTGCATCAACATTAGAAAGAAATGTTCATTATGCATATTGCAGACTATTAATATTCTTAGCTACTCGGGCTTGGTTGTGATCACCATTTGTAGTTTGTACTCCCCCCCCCTATTATTTACCTTATTAATGTTCACAACATTAGCTTATAATGGAATATATGCCCCATTATTTACCTTTTGATACTTTTATTCTCTTTCATGCATTGATATTTTCAAGATCTGCTGATGGTCGATTTTTTAACTCTAATTTTTTGAAATAGTACCTTTTCAGAATGATCCAGAGGGAATCCTAATAAAATGCTGGTACACACAGGGTAGATGTGTATGGTCCTTGCTCAATCCCTTTCAATGTTGAGAGAGGAAGAGACACGTGGCAGTGACCACCCACGATACAGCAATGAGAGTCTTTAGGACTTTCAAATAAGAGTACCTATATTTTGATATGAAAAGATTGGCTGGAAGGGGCATTAAGTGATGACCAGCTATTTATGAGTCCTATATTTAGCCCATGTGACAAAAATCACTTAACAAGTATTTTAAACATATGTCATCTCGTCATGGGTCCTATATTTGGCCCTTGTGACAAAAATCACTTAAGTAAAATGTAAGTCGTCTATTCATGGGTCTTATATTTGGCCCTTGTGACAAAAATCACTTAACAAGTAATCAAAATGGAAGTTCAATGATGGAGCTTCAATCATAGGTAGTCGTGGCCCCCAGGAATTGCTGTTATGGAGATTTGCAAGGGTTCCATTGGCAAAAGAACGGTACCACCTACTCTAAAACATGATTCAATCTTTGTTTCCTAATCTGCGCCGTCAAATTCTCCACTCTTAAGAAGTCATTTATGAATTTGATATCCTATACTTCCAACATTTGTTTCTCAAGCATCAGATGAATGCACTTAGATAGTGTGATTTACCACCATGTTATATGTGACATTTTGATGTTAGATTTGAGTTATTTTTTACTTCTAGATAAGTTAATGGGTATAGAGAAAGTTTGACAGTACAAATTGAAAATTGGAGACTGGTCACGTAGTTTTGGTGTGTGTGTGTGTGTGTGTGGGGGGGGGGGGGGGGGGGGGTGGAGGGTGTGGTTGTAAACATCCTAGTACTACTTAGATTGGTGGATTGTATGCAGTGGTTCTACTTGGGGTTTCTACACATTGACCAGGTCTCATAGTTATGCTAGCATCCAGGAGGCATTCTAGTCCCAAACAGTACTGGGAAACATCTTGACACCTGTACATTTTTTTAGGAAACAGGTGTGGTTTATACAACCACTTTTATTAATATGAATAGAGGTTATACTACCATAGTCGAAAGAGGAGTGTTTAAGCACCAACTAAAAATGAGTTTACAAAAATTTAATAAATTCCCTCCACCTATGAACCGAAAGATCTAAGATTGAATCCGCCCCAATTGTGATTTTTTTAAAAAAAAAGAAACCTAATACAAATGTTCTCAATGAAAAGTTTGCTCCCCTCGAAGGATATGTCACTTCGTTCTCTCCATATGCTCCAGTCAGCTATGTAATAACAAATAAAAGCTTGCCCCCAATCCCTCTGACCCATATCATCTTTAGTCCGTTTGCCAATATCATCTTCAAATTACACATGCATGTCTTGATAATCTTGTAACCCAGTATGAAATCTGCTAGGCTTCCCAAGGTTCTCCAGAGTTGCTGACATTGCATTGAATGAAAATAGGCTCCACATCCTCATTTTGTGAGACACAATAGGAACATAATGTAACCCCTACACCATTTACTTCAATAGACCTTGGTAACCAATCTTTTCTTAAATAACAGCCACATGAAAGCCCTAACTTTCATTGGGGACTTTTAACTTCCAAACCTCAGCATATTTCTGATAAGGTGGAAGACAGCCCTCAGGGTAATTATATAGTGACTTTACAGAGAACCAACAATTATCTTTCCTCCAAAGGAACTGATTTTGCCATCCATAATCTGAATGTCTTCTAGCATTTACATCAAGGTCAAGTATTGTTCAGTTTCTGCATCTTCTGAACCTCTTACGAGAGTGATGGCCCATTGCATATTTGCCTTCTTTCACATACGCCTCTATGACAGTCATCCATTTTGCAAGCATAGTTGAAAACAACCAGAAGTCTGTCATTCAACAAATAACTGCCTGCCCATTGGTCCACCCAGAAGAAAGTATCTTTGCCATCACTACCCTTTTTTCCTAACTCCATTTTCAATCCACTTTGCAGTTTTTAGGATGCCTCTCCAAACAGGTGAAATAAAAGTCTGACTTTCAATAAGTTAAGCTTCTGATGAGTTTTGTAATGCTTTCAACCAATTACCTTTCTCCGTAATTTCTCCTCCGACTGGAGCTCCCGCAGCCATTTTCCTAGCAAAGCCAGATCAAAATCCTCAGATTTTTAGCCCTGAATCTTCTTTCTTAACAGTCTGCCGAAGTTTCTCCCACTTCGGTAAAGGAATGCACTGGGATTGAACGTATATTGGGCAATAACCCTGTTTTTTTTTTTTGGAAGTGGATAGTACCATAATTCTATCGAGTAAAGAGGGGGGATATACAGGTATGGAAAGCGTAAACTCACAAAGTCCCATTTTACAAAAAGCACACCAAGCTGAAGCGTACCAATACCAACCCTCAAGAGAAATAAAAAGGTTGAATTAACTGTATCACAAGTGAAAGAGGATACACTATCAGTGGTCCTGGTTGCCTGTCTATATATCCTTGCACTCCTTTCACCCAAAACGCCAAGAGAGTAGCATCAGAAATCAGCCACCACTCATTCTTTTTAAGTGTCCATCTTATATGCCACCTTTTAAAAGCCGCTCCAGAGTATCCAACAGATGTCGCAGTGTAGCTTGTTACAGATCCACTCCTACACCTCCTGGGAGAAAGGAATGCATAAAACAAGTGATCCAAAGATGACTCCTCCCACAAAAGCAGCAAGTCACATTAATGTCATCCAAGTGAGTGTCACAAGGAGTTAATTGCCTATGGGAGATCCTTCAAATGAGAATCCTCACTTTCAAAGGGCTGCAGACTTACTTACCAAAGGCAAGCATGTCCCTCCATCATGGATGAAACCATAGGCAGATTTTGTCAAGAACCTTCCACTGCTTTCCCTCCTCCAAACATGTGTCCATCCTGTCGGGATCATTATGATGCTCCAGAACTCCCACGGTTCCCTAGCTGACAAAACTTCTCATCCATGAAGTTTATATCAGAGCTCGCAAACCAATCCCCTGTTGAGCATCATCAAATAAGCAAGCCACCACTGTCAAAAGGGTTGATAGATAGACCTATTGCAAAGTCACTTCAGTAAGGCCTGACTGCACCACCTGTCCTTACGAAAATGACATTTCTGACCATTGCCAAGAGCCATCTAAATACCGGTCAGCATCTTGTCCTTAGCTTGCAAAATACCACTGAAGCTGAATAGAGTTTATTCAAGTTTCCCTGCTCAACTCATACGCTTAATGAGTAGCTCAAGTTCAGCTCACCTAATATTAGAATTTGACTTGTTTATTAAGTTAAATGAGCCAAGTTGAGACAAGCTGTTAAGCTCGATTCCTGAACAAATTTGGACCATTTAGTCTTGCGAACAAGCTTGTTTAACATTTTTAAAATATGTGAAATTATAAATATAATTTTCAAATATTTAATACTTTAATAAATAATTAAAATATTTTTAGATTTTTTAAACCAGCAAAGTGACTAGAGCCGTGCCAAACATCTGTGTAATTGCCAGGCAGCATCTTTCAAATGTTAGCAGTTCCACGAGGGAAAGATGCCGCCAGCCAGGGAACAGCAGCATAAAGAGGCTTCCTTTTTATTTTCTTGCCTCATCATATGTTGGCCATGGAGGATCGAGCCCTGTCATTGAAAGAGCCATATCAGGGCTTTGTCCATTTATTTGGGCTTTTGTGTTTAATGGACTTGGCCCATATAAGGAAAATAAAATCTGAAAATTGACTAACTTTTGGGCCGAGTTTGTAGATGGGCTCATGCTAAATGAGTTAGGCACTTGGGCTCACGAGTCCATGTTTGAGCATGTCGACCATATAAACAAACCAAAGTTCAATGGCTATTTTAGAAGCTTGACCAAGTTTGAGCTGAGTTTGAGCTTCGTCCAATTAGCTGAGACAAACATGAGCATGGTAGTAAACTCAGCTCTATTCATTTGCACCCCTACACTTAACATGATATCAGAACCACTCATTTTGGCATAGATGTTGCCTTCCATCGCAACCATGGATGGCAGTACCGGTACTGGTATCGGTGGGTACCGGTATCGGTACGTACCGGCCAGTACAGGCCCGGTATCGGCCGATACTCTTTATAGGCATGGTACTAGTGCCGGCCGATACCGTACGTACCACCCGGTACGTACCGGTATCGGCCGGTACTGCCAACCATGGTCACAACAACTCCTCCTTCTCATTACCTTGAACTCATGCATCCTCTTATTTCACTCATATAGGTGCTCCTATTCTCGTGGCAAATATCAAGTTCTTCTCTAGTGACAAGTTCTCTTGCAATGTCCTTATCTTTGTCATGCTTAGAACTCCTTGTGTCCACCCTTCCAGCACCGAGATTCCCTTGTGGTGTCCTGTAAAGTCCTTTCCTTCATTACTTTGGAACTCTTTGCATCACCCATCCCTCCATCCATCAAGCTTCTCCATATAGATGTTTATTTTCACATAACCTTATATACAACGTGATGATAACATTGAATTGACAAGCAAAACAAACCTTCTGATCACTAAGATACATTAGAAAATTCTACACACTACAAAATGCAGCATACTAAAAATAACTAGATATAGAATGTATCTCCTTGGACTATATAATGACAGATGCATCTCCTAGGACTAGAGAATCACAGCTATAGCATTATCTTGATAAAAACAATAAATCGCATTGTTTGAGAGAGAGGCCATTATACCTTTGAGAGGCCATTATACATTAGTGTTGCTAATACTTATACTATGAATCATTCTAAAAGAAAGTTCTGATTTAGTTTGTCTCAAGCCATCTACAATATACAAGGGATCTCAAAGCTACAAAAAGCCAAGAGTTAACCTACCATGTGGAATCATAGTACACTGGAAGTGCAAATGATCAAAGGAGTATGCTTAGTATGATGAAACTAACGAAAAAAAGAAAGTGACAACAGAAACCACAAATCTTTTGTGCAGAAATAATGGTGAATACCTGACATCACTTCCTTTCCGGAAAATTCGGATAGATGGGTACCCCTGAATATGGTTCCTGCAAAGTAAAATATATCAAGATAGGGCATGTGCTACCCCAGAATAGAGATGTCTAGTTCTTTGCATAAGAAATTGCTGCAGAAATTACATTAAAGAGAGACTAAACTATATAAAATTTATGAAGCAGAGTATCGCACCGCATGAATACAATCAATCAGACTAGAATAGATAAAAGTAATATCCAAAAAACAAAATGCAAAAGAAGGAAAGCATGACTATAATATAATGTTTAATAGCATGAATCAAGGAAGATGGCTGATGAGCAAGTATTCAAGAAGTTGACACAAATGTGTCAGCAGTGTTGCCAGTCTCTGATTTGAATTTAAGTAACGATATTACTGAAAAGTACCTTGCAATTTTTGATGTAAAAAGTACCTTGCAATCATTACAAAGATATGACACAGAAAATGAGTCACATGCCAATATGTATGGAAGTATAAATAGCCCTAATTGTACAGGAAACCTAGCTTACACAGTTATGACAAAATCAAAATTATTTCAGTTAGTAGTGGCTCAAGAAAAGGATGGCTCATGAAATAGAATAACAAGCTGAGATACAACCATGTTGGCAGCCTTTGGTCTTTCTGGAAGGAAAAGGGACAATAGGCTTTTGACAGATCGAAAGAGGAAAAATTAGCAGTAACTAATGAGGAAACCATGCAGCCAATGGAAGCATGGGCATATCCACAATGAAAATTTAAGGTACCAAAAGAATATCATATGTCAACTAGGACACTGGGGGCAAGGCATGACTGAGTCCTTCTATAAATCAGTTACTCAATTTTAACCTTGTTTAATATCGAGATCCCAAAAAAATGTAAAAGTGCCTGGAACAAAATTCTATATTGTTGTTGTTGCTTGCATGCAGCATAGGTCTTGTCCATTTTCTTTACTGTTCTTATAAAAGGGGGGACATACCACCAGTTATGTAAAAACAGGGTGATGGTCATGATGCATTCAAGTGTCTGAGGTGAGAAAAACAAAGGAGAGGAATGGGGAGGTAGAGCAGAGAGATCAAGGGTGGAACGGAACGGAGCGGAAGCGGTGGGACGATGGAGGAGCAGGATGGAGGGGAACAGGAGAGGGTGGTTTGAAGGCGGTGAGCGGAAGATGGGTTAGAGTGGAGAGGAATAGGGCAGAGAGAGGGAGACGGGGAGGAAGAGATGGAGGTGGTAAGAGACGGCTTGGTGCAGAGCGTGCAGAGAGTAAGAATCAAGGAGGACGTAGGAGAGTCTCATCATCAACCTTCAGGCATAGATGTTACCGATGCGGCTCACCTGAGCATGCGGTGCAGGACTGCAGGAATGGAATCGTCTGCTGGAAGTGTGGAAGGGTAGGACATCGAAGTTGTGTTTGTTCAGAAGCAGAGGAACAGCGCCTGAAGATCGGAGATGCTTCGGAACAAGGGATTGAAAAAACTCTGATGGGACCTAAGGTGGAGGTTCCATGGTTCTATTCCTATCGCAGGAACATGGCAATGTTCAGAAATTCCTTTGATAGGAATTAAGCATTCTGGGAGATGGGATATTCAAGAGCTTCAGAAACGGCTTCATAGGCAATGGTAATGTTAGGAGTGGGAGAATTTCAGAGATTAGTGATGATTCAGTCTTACTCTGGAATGTGTCATTCGGCATCAGACAGGCCCTGTTGAAGCAATCGGGAGAGGTGATATGGGTACCGTGGAGCAAAAACGATGGTTTAAATGAAGCAAAAACTGGGCATCTGGTTTGGCTTCATGTGCAAGGATTACCCTTTGTGCTATGGGATGCAGTGGTATTCTCTAGTATAGTGTCCAACTTTGGGTGCCTCGGAGAAGTTTGTAAAGGTACGAGATCATGGAACTCCTGTAGATCTGTGAGAATTTTGGTGGAGCTGGATGAAGGGGTTGAAGTACAGCAGCAGATTACACTTTGATGGAATTCGTGTAAATTCTCAATTTTGCTTGAGAAAGTGGTTAATAAAGTATCAGCTGCTAGGAGTAAATCTCAAGACACAGCGGGGTGGACTTACACCGAGGTGGTACAAGCTTACAAGTAGTACAAGGCTGACAGGGTTACTGGAGTGCAGGGTGACGGGAGGAAGACGACGAATCCACATGAGTCAACTCATTAGGAATCGGACAGGGCTGAGTTGTCTGCTGAGCGTGACAAGTCAACTCCTCAGGAATCGGCCAGGGCTGACTCGTCTGCTGAGCATGACGAGTACACCGATCAAGTGACAGAGCTAAAAGACAAAGCAGCGGACACTAATGCCCGCAGGAAGGTTATACTAGCAGAGGAAGTTACGAAGGGTAAGTTGGGTATTTCGGCAGATGATATGTGGAGAGAGGCCATTGCATCTCTCGTTTCACAGGTGGTCGACAATATTAGTAACAGTGTGAAGCATGAGAGGAAGGAGAGGCGTGTTAGGTGCTTATTCGCATAGAAGGAAGGGTGGGGAAAGGGAACTGGAGTCGCAGCCCTTGCCGTTGGCGATAGAAGGGCAGCAGCTGGTTTCCGTTGATGGCGATGTGCATTCCGAGCAAGAAGACAGTGGATGAGAAAAGGAAGGTGACCGGATTCAGCACAATCCACCAGCAACACAGGAAGACCAAAGAAAGAAGGGGGAGGAAGATACACCTATCAAAGACGACAGTCCAGGTTGGTGCAAACCTAACTCACCAGGTCACCCCTCCATTTCGCATTCTCCTCTTTCCCATTCTTGGCTCGTCGGCGACAACTCAGCCAATGCTGGGTTTACTAATACTATGGGGCAAGAAAGGGCGCTGCCAAGCTCAGAAAGTAAGGAGGGGAATATATCCTTCTTTGAGGATTGAGGAAATCATGAAATTCTTGAAAGAGCTGAGGGATTGGGAATACAAATCCAAGGCAAGGTTGGTCAGTTCCGAAAAATCTGGGGAAAAATGGACAAATTCCAAAAAAGGATAGCAAATGGCAGAAAGAAGGGTCGAAGATGACAAAAGAAGCTAGGGAGGTTGCAGAACAACTCAGCGCAAGAACACACATCAGGAGGAGATCCAGAAAAAAAGATGATTTTGCTGTCATGGAATATTCGGGGAATGAACAACAAGGTGAAATAACTTGCCGTTCAGGAAATTGTGAAGAGTAAGAAGATTGAAGTTTTTTGTGCCCAAGAGACAACGATAGAACTTATGACACTTCACATAGTTCGTGCTGTGACAGGATTCAGAAATGCAACATAGTTCGCGCTGTGACAGGATTCAGAAATGCAGATTTTGTTTTTAGAAGAGCTGAGGGACAATCAGGTGGTACTTTGATAGCATGTAATACAGATATATGGAAAGGAGAATTTCTGGAAATAGGAGAGCATCGTGTGTCTGTCTTAATTAAGAAAGGACAGCATGACAAGGGATGGATGTTAACTTGTGTATATGGGCCGAGCAGTGTCAGTAGAGGGAAGATTATGCAGAAGATCACTGAGTAATTGTCAGTTAAAATTTGATTATCCCTGGTGTGTACTTGGAAATTTCAATGAAGTGAGGGCACCAACAAATAGAAATCAAGGAAGCCATTATACTACAGGCATGAAGCACTTCAATTCTTGGGTTGATAAGTGTGGCATGATGGAATTACACACGTCTCAGTGCAGATTCACGTGGAGTAATGGACGGAGAGCTTCTTCATTATCAAGACTGGGCAGAGCTTTTATGGATGTCAATAGGGAGAGTCTTTTTCCTCAGGCAAATATTTCTGTTTTACATAGAGGAATCTCTGATGATAATGCTTTGATTTTGGACTGCAGAGAGGATGTTTGTGTAAACAAGATTTTTAGAATTGAGAAGGTCTGGTTACAAATTCCTGAGTTCATTGATCTTGTTAAACAATCATGGGAGCAACAAGTTGGCCAACATTCTAATCCAACAGCTCTCTTTCTGAAGCTCCATTTGCTGAAGAAAAATATAAAAATCTGGGAAAAACAGTGGAGAGAAAAGAGATATTTCAAAGTTAAAGATTGGAGGAAGAAGCTTGATAAAATGGAAGAAATCAGGAGCCTAACTGACCAGGAAAGGAATGAGAGAGTTCAGATTTAGTCCTTGTATAATGATTGGCTCACTGAAGAAGAACTCAGATGGAAACAGAAATCCAGAATTACTTGGCTGAAAGCAGGAGACTTGAACACTAGCAAGATTAAAAATATGTGAAAAATTATCTTTAAGCATGTAATCACCAGCCCATCTATCATGCCAGAAATAGGTACTCTTACCATCTCCCACTGTGATCTTACTGAATTTAAACACCCATTCCGCAAATTTCATTATGCCTTTCCTGATCGGAGACCAAACTCTTTGATTTGTGTTGAAAATGCTGAATCTTTCACTGTTGGCATAATACCTGACTTTCATAATGTCTTTCCACATATGTGGTTCATCAGTCAACATTCACCATAACCATTTGCCCAGCAATGACAGATTCATAATGGTCAAATTCTTGACCCCCAGACCTCCTCTTTTTGTTGGCTGACAGACTTTCTTCATTCTACCAAGGGAATTCCTTTTTGTTCTCGTTGTTCCCACTGAAAAAACCTTCTGATTTTGTCAATTCTTCTGATGACCTCCTTTGGCATGATAAAAACTGACATATAAAACATAGGAATGGAAGAAAGGACAGAATTTATAAGAGTGATCATAACTCCAAAACTCAAAATTTTAGCCTTCCACTGTGTTAATTTCCTATGCAATTTGGTGACCATAGGCTCCCAATCTGCAATCCTTGTTGATTTGTAATGTAGGGGTAACCCCAAATACACAATTGGCAGCCCTTCAATTCTGCATTTTAAAACCTGAGCACACTCATTCAATTCATCTTCCTGCATATTTATTCCAATGATAGAACTTTTTTCAAAATTTATTTGAAGTCCTGAAGTGAATTCAAATGTCATGAGTACAAACAACAACTTCTGTAACTGTTCTGTACCTCCTTCTAAAGATAATAAAGTATCATCTGCATACTGCGGATGAGATATAGAACACCTGGAGTTCACCACTTTGACGCCTTGGAACCAATCTTCTTCTTCTGCCGTCTGACACATGTTAGTTAGGATATTTGCCACTAATATAAAAAGATAAGGGGATAATGGATCCCCTTGCCTTAATCCTCTGGAGCTTTTGAAAAAACCTTCCACTCCTCCATTAATTATCATAGACAAAACAGCTGTGGAAATGCAATTCTACAGAATGAGCACCCACTGAACAGGAAAATTATGCTTATACAATACATTCCACAAGCATTGCCATGAAACTTTATCATAAGCCTTATGGAAGTCCAATTTAAGCATCATTCCTTTCCTCTTTTCCCTCTTCATGACGAAAAGCACCTCATGTGCTATAATAAAAGGGTCAAACAAATTCCTCCCAGGCACAAAAGCATTCTATTGCACATTGATCAGCTTCCGATTATCCTGCCCATTCTAGTTGCCAAGATTTTAGTAAAAATCTTATAAGACCCATTTTAAAGGCTAATAGGACAAAAGTCTTTCAGCCCCATTGCATTGTCTTTCTTCGGCAATAAAACAATAAATGTTTGATTCACATATCCCCCTCCCCTCTGATAAAGAAACCAATATTGAACTACCTGTATCACATCTCTCCCCACTAAATCCCAAAAGGATTGATAAAGGAACAGCTGCATTCCATTAGGACCTGGTGCTTTGTCACTTCCCAAATCAAAAACTACATGTTTAACTTCTTCCCAGAAATATGAGACATCAACATGTTCTTATCATCCTCATTAACTTTAACCACATCTTCACTCTACTAGACTGGGTACCATCCTTGTTCCGCAGAAAACAGATTTCGATAAAAATTTAGCATCTCCCCTATGACAACCTGTTCATCATCTGTCCACACCCCATTTACAACCAGTGAAGAAATATAGTTTCTTCTTCTTCTCCCATTGGTGATAAGATGAAAAAATCTAGTATTATTATCCCCCTCTTTTAACCACTGGATCCTGGACCTTTGTCTCCATTTGACTTCCTCCTCTATCCTCCATTCATTAAGTTGTATCTTGAGCATAGTCAATTTGGCCTTCTCCTGAGCAGTGAGTGATTGTACCTCTTCTTGGATCTCCAATTCATTGATATCTCTGGTAATTGCAGAAAAAAACTCATTATTTTGTTTCTTCCATTGCAAAGCCCATACCTTAATTGCAGCTTTTAATGTTTTTAGTTTAACTGCCAAATCTTTAACCCCTCGCAAAGTCATTCTGCACATTGTTCCAAGTGTATATCACCATACTTCTAAAATCTTCTAACTTCATCCAGCGCTTTTCCAATCGAAAGGGCCGATTTCTTGGAATAGTTTGACTGCACTCCACCACTAGCACACAATGATCTGACCAAAGAATTCTGGATCAGATCGGGTCCCCGAATCGGGACCCGCCGATCCCGATCCGAATCGGGATCGGATTGACCGGAATCGGCCGGATCGGGACCTACCGATCCGGATCAAGATCGACCGATTCTGCATTCCATGGATCTGACACAATGCCAGGCTTCGCACTTAACATTGCAGAAGGAAACAAAGCTTCCCATTTGACATCAATAAAAACCCTATCAATTCTTGACATTGAAGGGGGATTTCTAAAATTACTCCATACAAACCTTCTGCAATTCAGTGACAGCTCAATCAATTCCATAGAATTGATCCAATTATTGAAATCCTTCATGCCTCTTGTGTTGTGATCCTTCCTCCTGAACTCTTCTATGTTGGATTTCTCACCTCATTGAAATCCCCAGCTACACACCATGGAATATCAAATTTCTCTCTACAAAAGGTCAGTTCTTCATAAACAATCCTTCTTTCCATATACCTATTCAGACTATAGACTCCTGAAAAAAGCCATTCTGATCCATTAGGCAATGATTGTAACACTATAGTCACTGAGTGTTCCCCCACATCAGCAAGCATACCTTTCCAACTCTTAGACTCCCAAGCAATAAGAATTCCTCTAGATTGACCTTCAGCTCTACGAAACACAAAGTCAGGCAATGTGAAGCCAGAAATCATCTTCATCTGATTCAAATCAAAAATTGTCATCTTTGTTTCCACAATGCAAACGATGTCAACTTCCAACCTCTTGACAAAATCTATGACCGCCTGTTGAACCTTTTTTTATGAAGGGTGCAAAAAAAAAGAGATGAAGGAGGAGCAAAAAAAAAAAAAATCAATTAACAAAGGCCCATTATTTGCCTTTAATGGAGGAATAAAGAAAGGAAGGAGGAGGGAGGCCAACCCCCCCCCCCCCCCCCCCCCCCCCGCCCCCCCACCGGTTCCATTGGAACCCCGCACCCCACCGGTGGGGGCGATTGGGGGGGCTCTTCTTTCCATTAAATACAGAAAAAGAAGGAAAGAGAGAGAGGGGAATTAATGGGTTTAAACACCATTAAAAGAGGGTTTTTAAAGCCTTGTTCTGCCCCATGTTAGTGGAGCCTCCACTAACTCAATATTAAAAGGGGGACCTAATCATTGAAAGCCCATTTTCACACGTCCAAAAGAGAAGAGAGGGAGGAGAATTAATGAGTCATTTATTGAGAGAAAATGAAGAGGGGAGCATCCCCACCGGTTGCCCAAAACCGGTGGGGGGTCCAACCAGTGGGGGTGCCCACTGAGCCACCCATTCTCTCTCCTCTCTTTATCCTCTCTCTAATCTCTCTCTCACTCTCTCTCCAAAAAAATCCTCCGGTGACACCCCCCCCCCCCCCACCTCAAAATCTAACGGTGGGTACCCCCATCGATTAGGGCCCCCATGGCCTATAAATACCCCCCAAGGGGTAAGAAGAAGGCATGCCTCCTTGGCACAAAAATTCCTAGGGAAAATTATGCCATTTTGAAGACAGAACTTGGCACTTTTCTCACAAGTTCAGCGCGTGTGGAGGAGGCTTCATTTCTAGGTTTTTTCTAAAATTTTCCTAAGGGAAACTCTACCGAATTTATATTGTAAACCGCCGTTCTATAAAGTAGGATTATGCCGAAATGATGAATGAAATACCAATATTGTTCTTTGAGCATATGTGTGTATGTGTTCATAAACCTATTACTTAAGTAACATTAGGTTAATATATTTTCACATACATAATTAATTTAATAACTAATTAAAATACATAAGTACATAATTAAATACTCTAAAATATCATTGGCCTCCCCCCACACATAACTAAACCTGGACTCATAATCAAAACTCAATGATGAAACATTGAGACATAAAATAATATATTTAAGTTAAAAAATGACTTAAATACCCCTCATGCTTAATTAATTAATAAAATCTGTAGGAATTAATAAAAACCAGTAAATTCAATATAAAAATCAAAAAAGTTCAATAAAAACCAGTAACACTTAGTAAAAATCAGAAAACTAAATCTAAAAATTACATAAACCCAAAAACATGACTTAAATATCCTTCATATACTCAATTAATTAATAAACCAGTAACATTAATAAAAAACCAGTAAAATTCAGTAAAAAAAACCAATAAAAATACAGAACCAAATATGAAAACACATAAAATTTCCGAAATGACCGAAATGGCCCCAGAACTTAATATAAGTTACAAAAATATCCTCAACCATGAAAAAAATCTATAAAAATCACAGAAAATTCTTAAAAAATATTAAAACCTCTCATATGCCCAAACTACCCTCCAAACTTTAAAAAGATGGGTAAAATTACCAAAATAACCTCAATGTTATAAAAATAAGTAAAAAATCCAGAAAAATACATAAAAATATACAAATAGACTTTAAGTTAGAAACCCAATTTGGTGAAAAATTACCAAAATACCCTTACAACCTAAATACACTTAAAATAACTCTAAAATACCTCCTAAGTTTTTGAAACCTTCTTAAACCATTAAAACGCACCTCACACACTAAAGTGACCATAATCCTATACCTTCCAACTTGACATAATTACGAAAATACCCCTATGGGTCTAAAATACTTGGAATCAATCCAGATAATCCGGAGTCAATCCAAAACCTTTTAAAAAGTCTCCCAACCAATTATAAACTCATCATAAACTTGGATGAGGCCAAAGGCTTAACCTAAAACATATCCTCATATGCATGTGTTGCATGTAGTAATAGTGTTGTATGTTACAAGGGCATCAACGGAGGGTTAATCAAGGATTGTTGAACGGTTGCTCGACGTAATCAACATTGATCGAAGTCAGTAGAGAGAGGTCATATACTCGGATCTTCGCCTGATCCGAAGTCCCGGACTTCGTGAGGGCTAATCCCAAGTTCTCATAGTCCAAGAAACAAAACAAATAAAATCGACCTATATTTCTCCAAATAAAACAAAAACAAAATACGACTAATAAATCTGATAGGAGAGATCTAGGCCTAGGTTCCAAACAGATGACACATCCTGTGGGACCTCTCTTTCCCTCCATCTCTTCGTCCGGTGATGCCCTCACCACAACCCTACTACTAACTTTGTCATGTCTTATGCAGGTGATCGACTTTCTGCTCAAAAGACGACAATGGCAGCAAAGGTCACATATGGCCTACTTGTGGTGGCGACCCACGCACGGTGTGGATATCTAACTACACCAACATGCTTCGGAGACTTCTCCCCGGTGATTGGATCTCTATACTTTCTGGGAGTCATCCGACCCCGGAGCCTGATTTAGAAACGAAGAAGAAGAGGTGTGCTTCCCACGCCAGAAGAAGCAACAACGACGGCCGACCTAAGCGAGTGCTCGCCGTCAATACCATCAGCATCTCTCCAGCTTCCTCATTCAACAGGAGGCAAAAGCGAAAGGCTCTAACTGCAAGCCCGTCCAATACGGGGAAAACTATATTGATGGGGAACTTGCGAATTCGTCTGGATGGCAAGCAACCCATCATTCCTAAGATCCATCATATCCCGACGGTTCCTATTCAAAGCCGATTCAGGATTCTGTCGAAGGTGTGCTAGGATGTCAGGACCTTCAAAAAGAATAAAAGGACCCCAGAGGCCCTTGCCTGTCAGGACCCAAGAATTATACTAGAGCATGCCATGCCTCGAGCAGGGGGCCATACTACGCCTCAGCAGGGGGAAACTCCATGCCTCGGAATAGGGGTAAATCTATGCCTCATATTGGGGACAATCCAATGGAGGATGGGACCCTCCACATAAAGAAAATGTAGGTAACCAAAGAAAAAGCCCGCAAAACTTGCCATGCTAAAGTCACCCTAATAGAACAACAGTCTCAACGGCTCGTAGAGCCTGAGAGGCAGATAACCAACTCAGCTACCCGGCCTCGTTCCCCGCGAGGTCAAAAGAGAAAGATGACTATAAGGTGCAAAAACCAGTACAAAAACAGACATCTGTCTTCGAGCAGTTGGGCATATTGGTCTGATCAACTCACAAAAAGAAGAGAACTGTCAGAATGACAAAGAATGGCATACACTTCTACACATGCTACACCTCCAGCACCACCAACCGGCAACCTTCCCAGCCAGAAGACCCAAATGATATCGCCAATCTGGTGCAATGGGGTAGGCCCATAACCCGTCAAATGGAGCAGGCTATGCGCTTGCTGAATCAAGGAAGCCAGGGGGCAGGGCCACCCTAAATTGGCAGTAACAATGCTGCTAGAGGAGCTGATGAAGGCGGGGCAAATGCCCTAAGTATCGAGGCCGCTCTAGAACCCCAAGATCAAGTACAATCTCAGAGCATGGAGGAGATGAGACAAGAAAATCAACAACTTAGGACCTTGCTCTATGGCCTAATACAAAAGATAGAGAAGCAGTAAAGGGTAGCTAAAGTCCCCCCAATAAATGCACCACCTCCAAGGGCAGTACTATGCCAATGGTGATAAGACCGCAAGCTGCAGAGGTCAACTTCAACCCTGATGGGATACAAGAAGATTAGGTTGAGGAGCTCAATCATAATGCTCAGCAATCCCATGTCTCTGTAATTGATGGTATAGCATTGCAGAAGCGTCTTATCGAGTAAATTGTTGAAGCCAAAATGGCAGAACAAGACGACAGAATAGGCACATTTGATTTATACAAAGTGTCATTCCCAGCACGTCATATGTTCAAGAAGCTCCCGCCAGATCACAAGAAGTGCCCCAAGTTCACCAGGTATGATGGGGAAGGCTCGGCCCAAGAACATATTGCCTACTATATGAGTGACTTGGGAGATCTGGCTACTGATGAGACCAATCTTTTGAAGTTCTTTTCTACCTCCCTCACGGGCACTACATTCTAATTGTATGCAAAGTTGAAGCCTAACTCTATCAGCAGCTAGGTAATGCAAAAAAAGTTCCTCGACCGCTTCAAGGTATCAGAGCGAAAGGTCACCATCACTGAACTGGTGACACTAAAGCAAGGCAGGAATGAACCCGCCACCGACTACATCAAAAAATGGTGGAACCTCTGCATGAGATGCGACAATCCGCCGACCTACAAGGATGCGGTGCAATTGTGCAAATGGGACTTAAAACCTGAGATAAGTGAAAACTTGATTGGCGCAAATATCAGGAACTTTGATTAGCTAAATAACATTGTGACGAAAGTTGAAATATTATTTGCAGACCATCCAACCATTGCCTCCATTGAGGGGAAAGTACCAAAGAAGAAGAGTATAGATATAGAAGAGGTCAATGTTGTAGACTTTGCTTCGGCTGTAGAAAACATAGGAGGCAAGAGCAATGCAAATGCCTCGACATCCAATAGAAAGGGATCATATGCCACCCTTAATGAGAGGAGGAAGATGCCTTACTCTTTCACCAAAGAGCATACAAGAGACCTATTTGACGCCTGTGTGCGGGTAAATCTCTTGATGCTACCTGAAGTAAAAAGGCTAGTAGAAGTTGGTAAAATAAATGAACCCAATTATTGCATGTACCATCACATGTTGGGTGATGTAATAGAGGATTGTTATATCTGCAAAAGGGAAATTGAAGAGCTCATCCGAGAAGGGGGGCTATGGAGATGGAAAAATACCTGGTAAACCTGCCTCAGCCACATCGAATGCCCAGACAGACATTTGCAACAAATCTCGTTCACATGAGTGAAAACTCCTCAGAAGAAGAGCCTGCAAACAAGAACATAGATGCCCCTCCGGAGCAGGAAGTGATACCATCATACCTTCCAGCGAACCTCACTCTAGAAGGGTCTATCATGGCGGCACTAGAGAGGATTCAGATGAGTATGTCATCGCTCTCCCATCGGCAAGCCTTGCCGGAGCAATAGGCAATACCATCATACTCTCCAACGACTTTTGCTTTAGATGGGTCTATCATAGCAACACCAGAAAAGATTCAGATGAGTCTGGCATAGCTCTCCCACCAGCAAGCTTCACTGGAGCAGAAGATAACTCCATCATACACTCCAGCGACCCCTACTCTAGAGGGGCCCGTTATTGTAGCACTAGAGGGGATTCAAGTGAGTCTGAGACAAATCTCTCATCAGCAGTATGAACTCGCTCAGGTAATAGAGGGCCTTGCGAGACAGTGAACAAAAGTCCTGACAATGGACAGAGTCAATAGGCCATTCTCCTTTGAGGAGCCAAGACCAGAATGCAGCCGTCCCTTAAAGAAGAAGGGCAAACTTGTCATAAACTTAAATGAAGCACCAAAAGTCCAGACTGAGAAGGAATTGTGTTAAAATGGAAATGTTGTGACAGTCATGACAACACTCCTGAGGCCACCTTTGCAAGCAGACAAGGTTCTCAGGGGAAACAAGTTGTCGGTGCAGAAACAGGGATAAACTTTAAAAACACTAAATCCCTGACAAAAAAGCTCAAGAGACCATATTCCTTCCTGAAGGAAAAGACTCAGGAACTCTTCGAGTTATATATGAGCAGAAAAGCAATTGTTCTGCCCAAGGCAAAAAAAGAAGAAGAAGAAATGCATCGGACAGATGCACCCAACTACTGCCCATACCACTGCTTCATCACCCATCCAATTGAACATTACTTCATGTTCAAAGATGAAGTGAAAAAGCTTATTCAAGAAGGAAAGATAAATATGGAGAAGTACCCGGTGAATCTCCTACAGTAATTCGCAGAACCTTTTTGGAGGCAGAAAAAAAAAAAACAAACAAACCTCCACTTGATGGAATGTGCAGGCCTCAACCTAAAGAAGTCCCTCGCTATCAATATAGAGGAATAGCCTTGGATGGGCCGCCCACTACTCGAACCAAGCTACCATCAACACCATAGCAACAATTGCAAAAAGCATGGAAAGACATACCCTTGGATAACAATAGGGCGCTCTAAAGGAAGAGCAGAAGGCAGTTCCTCTAAAAGAAAAGAAAAGAACACATTTGGTGAATACCAAATATTGCCAGATGCAGTGGTCGAACAAGCTACTATAGCAACTTTCGACCGCAGCCAGTCAGAACAACAATGGACTAAGGTCCAAAAGAAGAGGTCAACGTCGACAAAACTGCCAAAGGCAAAAGATAAAAAGAACAAGGCAATAGTCAATAGTGCCCTGCCTCCAAGGGTGCAACCTCAATCCCGCTTCATCAGAGAGGCGACAAGGAGGAAGAAACATGAAAATAACAGGAGGAAAAATGAAAAGAGAAAGCTGAAGAGGTATAGAGCCTTGGCTAGTTCCTCAACTATGCCGAAGACGAAGTCATGCCTTTGTAGAGGTTCTAAAATATCGTTGATGAGTTGGAAGAATACCTACCAGGGCAGCCGACAAAAGGTGGATGCATCCCCTAGGAAGAACTAAAAAGCTCGAGCGTCAACACCAAAAAGAGGCCCCAGCGCCATAAGATCAAGGTTCAAAAATCCAGCTAAGATCGGCACGAATAGGCCGAGTCGGACCGATTTTGGGCCGTCCGTGCCGATCCTGGGTTTCATGGCCGAGTCCACGACTCAGATCGGACAATCCTAAGCCCTCGGATCGGCCCGACCTGGCCCCCAACGGCTAATTTGGGCCTTAGGGGTCTATTTAAACCCCCCCAAAGCCCTCCTAAGGCTCCACAAATGCCCTTTACGCCTCCTAACATTCTTGCTCTCTCTCCCACTTTCTTGATCATAGAATTCTCTCTCGGTCTCTCCCACGAGGTCACTACTACAAGCTCCGCGATCTCTCCTCTTCTTGTGCTGTGAAGGAATGGCATCTCAAGGTACTGCTGAGCGGTCCTCTAGGAATCCTCCTAGTACTGATCCTGCTTGGGGTCATTGCACACTGGTGGACATGGGCCAGAGAAAGGTACAATGCAAATATTGCAACTAGGTCGTCTCTGGCGGGGTCTACCGACTCAAACAACATCTTGCTGGAATAAAATGTGAAGTTGCAGCTTGTGCTCGAGTTCTTTCAAAAGTTAGGATCCAATTTCGAACTTATATGAAAGAGAAGGAATCAAGCAAAACAAGCACTGTCAGAAGAAGAGAGGAAATTCGAGAGGAGTTGTCTGAACCAGCGCGAAGCTCTGATGCTGGAGTCCGGCTTGGTGGAAATAATCAACTTAAAAATGTTGATTGGGATACTTGTAAGTTTCTTATTTAACTTATTTTCATGTTCTTCATTTAACGTTTTCATACAAAAAGTTATAGTATATTAAATTTTTTTCTTTTACATCTAAAGTTGAATTACGACGTGCAATGGAAGCAAGCCGACGGTGATTTGCAGATGATGACTTATTTCGGCACACTAGAAGATATGAAGGCCAGGGAAGTGGCTCCACACCCTCTGGACAAGGCACTAGCGCCGGCATGAGCACTAATGTATGCGAGGAGCTGCCTCAGGAGTTCACTAGAGCTGGAGATCTTAGAGTAAGTCTAATAGATCCCTTCCTCACGAAGAAGAGGGATAAACAACCGTTTATTAGTGTTGCATTCAAGAACTTAAAGCTTTGTAAGGAGAAGATAGGGAGAGTTACATCTAGGTGGTTTTTCTATAACAGTATCCCTGCTAATGCTGCCAAGGGGCCATATTATGAGTCTATGATCGAGGCCATACAAGAAGTTGGCAAAGGGGTTGAGGGGCCTTCTCCATATGAGATATACAACAAGTACTTGGATTTAGAAGTTGACGACATCCGAACATATATTACATCATTTGAAAGGATATGGGATGAGTATGGATGCACTTTAATGTGCGATGGATGGACAGGTACATAAATCTTATCTTCATTTGTTTATCTTATCTTCAATTTTTTTCTTAAATACGAATGGGTCTCTTTCTGATTTCTTATCACGTATGGAACTTTACAGGGATAACAAGAAGTATGATCAACTTCTTAATTTACTGCAACGCCGGAACCATATTTTGAAAGTCTATTGATGCATCTGGAAAGATAAAGAATGCCCAGTACCTATATGAATTAATGGATCAAATGGTGGAAGAAGTGGCCGAAAAAAGGATTGTCTAAGTGATTACGGACAATGCAGCAGCGTTCAAGTTAGCTGAAAAAATATTGATGCAGAAGAGACATCTATATTGGGTTTCCCTGTTCTGCTCATTGTATTGACTTGATGTTGGAAGACATTTGTTTTAATTCGATAGTGAATGGAGTGGTCAAGAGTGGTCGATTTATCACCACATTCATCTACAACCACAACAATATTCTGGATATCATGCGCACACATACTCATAGAAGAGAATTAATTATTAACCAGATGTTCTACTTAATTTTTAATTATAGCTTGCACACTGTTGACATGGCCAATTTTCTATTTACAGCTGACTGGTGGCTAGATCATGGAAAAGCATATGGGTATGAAGATCTAACCTATGTAGCAATTCGGGTCTTAGGTCAAACAATCTCTTCATCAGGGTGTGAGAGAAATTGGGACACCTTTGGCTTGATTCACACCAAACAAAGGAATAAATTGAAGTCGAGCCGTCTAGAAAAGCTAGTATTCTGTCATTAGAACATGAGGTTGAAGCTAAAAAATCTCAAACTCATAAGGAATCTTCAAAGGCAGGAGAAGGAGAGAATTTCCGGACAAGTCACGGAGACGACACATGCAGAAGAACCCTTAGACTTGGATGAGTTGTTCGAGGAGTAACATCCACTAAATGTATGGACTGATGCAAGTACCTCAAATGAGCCTGAATTCAACCCAACTGATCGGGAATGGGCGGAAGGTAAGTTAAATAACGTTCCACTACTTTCTGATTTTCAACCTCCTCCTTCAAAACGTCTAGAAAAAGAGCAAAAAACAAGCACCAAGCAAAAGGAAGAGTGGTACTGGAATTGAGATTGCTGATCTGAAGAGTATCGAGGAAGAGGATGAAACGCCAGAACCAAGTGATGAGGTACAATATCAAATCTCAAATGACTCGACATCAAAGATGAGCTCCGACAGTTCTGAGGATGGCGGAAATGCTACTAGTGCTCCAGCCCCACCTCCACCAATTCAATTCACTAGAGAACAAGAATACACACATGCTACTCAAGATGAACATCATGGTAGCATAGCAGGACGGGAAAAATCTCCCATTCAAGTATTCAGCAGATCAAGAAGGAAGGACAAAGATAAAACTCCTCAGTGTGCAGAAGCCAAAGAAGAACTTAGGAGGGAGAGAGAATATCAGGAGCAACTATCAGATGCATCATCATATTCTCCATACGAAAGATATAATCATCCTACTGGATATGTAGTTTACCCTCCTCAACATTCTGATACATCTGACTATTCAGGGGGTTGTCTAGAATATCCACAATTGTCAGTCATTTATACCAATACGGATGACTATAGCCAGTATGTGATGCAATATGAACAATACTACCAGAGCTATATGTCATGGTTAGAGTATGTAAGCCATATGCTCATTCAGTATAATGTACGTTTGGAATAAATGTTAAGTTCATAATCATATATATAAGTTTATTCAATGTTTTTTTGTCTAACAACATCTTATGTACTTCAAATCAATGTATTTCAACACAATTATATATTAGACTTGTGTTTTATATTTTTTCATATTTGTTTTATTTTTTTTTACCCGAACCAGCCAAGCCTGACTCAGCCAAGATTGGACTCGGCCAATCTGATCGGTTTTGGACCGGCCGATCCGAGACCCGATCCCGGGTTTCTTAACCTTACATAAGTTCCAATACATGTATACAAAAAAAAAAAAGAGGGGGAGGGGACTTAAAAATGAGGTGCCTTAACAGACTTGATTGGTCCCACTCTTGCGAGGGGCCAATTAAGGGCAAAAAAGTCCAAAAAAATCGGTTGAGGTGAAAACTCGAAAGGGCGCCTCAGGCAAAAATAAGCAAACCCTACTGTGTAAAAATCCGCAAGAGCGCACATGCAAAAATAAAAGGGGCTAGCATCGGTGAAAACCCGTAAGGGCGCGAATGTTAGTTTTAAAAAAAAAAATCATCATTATCCAACAACTTACCGGAGTATGGCTCACAGAAGTCGTTCATACCAAGTGTGGTCAAACATATATATATAGCCATACTCCGGTGGGGGGAGAACTCTCTCGACCTGTCTCAAGCGCGGATCAAGTTTTCCCACATCCCTATCAGAGCCGCCAATGACGAGAAAATCCTTGGTGTCACTTTATATTGGGTAAGTGGCACAAAAATTATTCTATCAAGAGCTATGATCGAGGCGACGATGATGACGTCCTCCCGACTCGGTAAGGAAGTGATAAACTCGATTTCTCACGTAACAGGGCCAAGAAGAGTAATTCACCCTCTTGGCTAAAATTATTGGTCCCACCGGAAAAATATATGTTAACAATTCATACCAAAACACCAAAATCCTTGCCCCTAGGAGGCGTTGTATCCCAAAACTCAACCAAAACTCCTTTGCGCCCCTGGGAGGCGTTATATCCCAAAATTCCCCTCATATATCTTAGTCTCACTGGCGTCCCAATAGGCAAATAAAACAAAAACAAAATAGGATTAATAATCCAATAGGAGAGATCTAGGCCCAGGTTCCAAACACCACTATTTATTTCTTCCATTCAGACCCCTGACATTCCAACAAATTATCTTCATGTATGACTACAAACTCCCCTTCTCTGCACTTGTGAATATTTTGCCGGGCTTTCACAATCTTCATCCACAAACTTAAGCAGATTACACAATTCCCTTGATCCTTTTGGCTTGGAAACAAAATTGCATTCTTTGGTAACGCTTTTATCCCATAACTTCCTGTATTGACCGTTATTCTTCTTCAAGTCTAGACCCAAAACCTTCACCTTCTCCACTAGCTCTCGATCTGTCATTCCACCTAGTAGATTCAGCTGCATAAACCCCTTCCAATCTTTCTGTTGCAGTTTAGACTCCTCCCGATCGTCCCCTTGCGTGCCATTCTCTTCAAGTTTTTTAGCATGTTGGGAACGGGAAAGAGGAAGAGGGATTTCAGGGGGCGCCTGCATGCAAAGACTACGCGTACCCGAAATAAAGGAAGACCCCTGATCCAAGTCCGCCACAGTATCGCCTACGCAATCTCCTCCTGGAAATGCTCCATCATTAGCGTTATTAAAGATATCCTCGGCCAGCTCAGTGGACCGAACTTGCCGTTCCCCCGACGAAGCTGTTGAGCTGGACAAATCTTTTCCGTAGAAGGAAGCCCTTCCCGTTGCAATAGGGGAATCTGTTGCGAAGATCCCATCTTCTCCGCCTTCTTCGTTGTGATATACCGACGCCTCTGGAAAACCCTAACAGCCCTTCCCCGATCTTTTCTTAACCCCCTCCACACTCATCGTATCACTTGGGTGGCAAAATGTTGGATGGCTCCTTTCCAAGCCTCATCAACTGTATTAATAGGCGACACTGATGTTAAGTGAACTGGTTCATCAGCTCTTAAGACATCCGACCGGTCCGGCCGATCCTTTGGAATAAGCTCATTTACAATTATTGCACCCAGCCCGGCCCAATTCACCTCACCATCCTCCTGAACTGTCATCTTCAACCTCTCGCCATCCACACTCCCTGTATTGCCCTTGTTCATCTTCTTACCGGACCCTGCATCGTCCTTTTTGCCTTTGTATTCCCTGTACGTTTTAACAACCTCACTACAGGTCCAATCCATCTGCCTGGTATTAAGTATTGACAGAGCTTCCTCTTCAACCTAAATAAAAATCTTCTGACGCCAACATAGCTTAAGAAAATGCGGAAATGTAGCACTCTGCTCAACTTCAAGAAGAACCCTGGCATATTGCAAATTTTCCCACTGAGCAGTCTCCCTATGCACCCTCTTCAAAGAACCAACCTTGTTCGAAATAGCTTTAAAGACTTCTACATCCCACAAATCTAATGAGATCCCATACAGCCTGCACCAGACAGATCGATTACCCTCATAAAGGACAGTGTTGAACTCAGAATTCCAACTTCTCTAAGAAAACTCAACTCATGCCACCCTCAATACATTTGTTTCGAATAACTTTTGCAATGCTGTTAAATCCGAGCATTGAACTAGAAAATACCCATCATGTAGAAACAACACATCCTATATCCTACTAACATAGTCTAAACTATGTAAATAAAGTTTCAAGTTCTGTATAGATAAGCTACCCTTCAGGACGAATACCACCAGGGATGAAGAAAGAAACTCCACATTCCGTCTAAATGAAGGACACCAAGGCGTATCAATTATTTTTGAAATCAGTGGCTCAGGATGTGACTTCTTCTCCACTTCGAGTAACATAGGGCAACGAAAGCTTCTATGATCAAGTCCCCGATAGTTCCTGCACACCAAGGCATTCCTGCACTGAAACGCCCTATGCCCAATCTTCAGGCATCGAACACATCTAACTCGACCATCCAAAGTTCTGTATGGCTCTCCCCTAGTTTGAAAACCTTCTCCATCATACGGACGAGGCCCACCTCTAGCCTCCCATAGCCTCTTAGCACCTACGAACCTGCTTCTACCGTCACCCACTGCACTCCAGCCGCTTCCCCCCGTCGCTACCTCCCACGGCTCTCCCATGCCGCTTCGTTGTTTGGGATACGAGAGGATGACCATGACTCATCGGAGGTCATATTTAAAGAGTTTAAGTGAGATCATGTAGTTAGAAATGGCCTTGAATTACTGATCTTATGCCACTCTTCATTCCCGACCGTGCCACCTCCTTACCACCAGACGCTGCCGTCGATCACCGTCGTCCCAGGTATTTTACCATGTTCGGTCATATTTGGTATCTTCTTTCCCCTCCATGTCCGGCACTGGCAAGGGCAAGAATATAACTTTCTTCTCCCTCTCACTTTCTCACTGTCTCAATCTCTATTGATAGTCTATCCCCCTCTCTATCTCAATCTCCCTCTTTCCCTTCTCTTCCTCTTTTGATCCCTCCTTCCTCTCTCTTTCTCTCTCTTTTGATCCATCTTATCCCTCAGTGCACTGTTCCAGTGACGGCAAGCATCTCTCTCTCTCTAACAGAGTAACAGGCCATGCACACTATTATGTGTACAATGCACGCATTGTTCCTTGCACAGTGCATGCACTCTTTGTAGAATAGTTAACACACTCTTCACGACACAATGTGTGCGCAGTTTTGTGCACAATGCATGCACTGTTCACAGAACAGTGTGGTATTAAACATATTATTCTAAAGTGTACGTCAAGGTGGGTGCCTGAGCAGTTAGGCGCTCCGGGACCCTAAGCATGCCTTGGGTCACCTTACCACCTTGACAACTATGGATCACGGGGATTTGTTTGTGTGTGACCATGGAGGTCAGATCAGGACTTTGGGTAACCCTTGTGTTCACAGAGATTAAGCTCCAGTCTCAGACCTATTGCTGTACGACAATGAGTATAATCTTACTTGTGCACATACCTGTGGGTCAAGGAAACCATGGTTTTGCTAGTAGTATGACTCAGCTAGTCCTTTACCCACCTGCCTTTCATGATGGCAAATGTTTCGTTAAGACCGACAGACAAGGATCTGGAAGAGTTTGCTAGCCAGCAACTTCACCAAGATGACTATGACCATGACTAATGTAGTGGCAACCTTGTAACTTCTGGAAATGGCTTAGACCTGATCACTATATTCGAAATGATAGTTTATTTTTGGAAGGTGGCAAAAGCCACAAATTATATTAAAGAAGAGAAGCGAAGTACAAAAGGCTACAAAGACAGTAGCCCAAGAAAAGGAAAATAAGTAGGATGCCTAATCCTGAAACAAAATAGAAGAAGATCAGAATAACATAAGCAACATCAAAGAAGGAAGTCTCTCCATCTTAGTAAAGGGAGTAGAGAGGTAGATTCAATATCAGGCTCCTGGGAAGCTGCTATTCCCCAGTTCTGGATAAATTTCAAGGAGTGGCTAATGAGCTTGAAAGATGGAGAGAGAGCCTGCTTGAAGCGCCTTGCATTTTGCTCTTTCCAAATAGCACAAACAGTAGCAGCTAATAACATATACTAATTATCCTCGTCACCCTCCTCATTGAGATCTTTCCATGAAGTGATCAGTTGATGAACTGACTGGGGCTGCTGCCAAGAGGTGCCAAGACAGAGGAAAATAATGGTCCACACCTTGGAGATAATACCACAATGTATGAACAGGTGATCAGCTGATTCTGGGAAGGTCCCACAGACAATCCATAGATCATTAATGCCAGGTTTGAATTTCTTGACTCAAACCATTGTAGCAAGTCTGTCCTGGATGAGTTTCCACATAAAGATTTTAATTTTGGATGGCCAAACTTTCTTCCATAAACTGTTAGGCCAAGAGACTTTAAGCCCTCCACGGGAGATAAAATTGCAGACAGACTTTACTGAAAAATGCCCCTTAGGATGCCCAAGTCCTCTTGTCCTCCTCCTAAAGGTTGAGATCAATTGGTTGAAGAATATTACTCAGGTTAAAATATTCCATAAGTTCCTCTTCACTGAAGTTTCTTCTGAACTGAAGGCCCCAAGAGTGAGGAGAGCCTTCAGCAAAGGAGGAGTATACTATAGCCTCCTTATTTACAGAAAGGGAGAAAATTCTAGGGAAACTTTCTGCAAGGGGAGGTCAAGAGCCCAAGAATCAGTCCAAAATTAGAAATGTTTTCCATTGCCCATGGTGAGAGAAGTACCAGACTCAACAATGTGCACATTCAAGAAAAGCTCTCCATATTGATGAAATCCCGCTTCTATTGGTCAGAGTGAAATCCCAAGGATTAGGAGGATGGAAATATTTAGATCTCACAACAGATTTCCATAAAGAATCCTGCCCTTCACCAAGTAACCGTAACCATTTTGAGAGAAGAGCAGTATTTAAGGAAGCAAGGGGTATAAGACCAACTCCACCTTCACATCTAGGCCTGCACACTTTGACCCAATTAATAGGGTTATAGATTCTCTGAGTTGAGGTTTTCCCTTTCTAAAAAATGGTTCTTCTCACAGCTTCAATTCTCTTTTCAGTGGCCTTTGGAAGCTTGAAAACCAACCAATATAACTGAATGTTAGTTAATAGCACTGGTTAAAACCAACCAACTTTTGTGGCAAAGGAAATATGCCAGTTTTGAGTGGGTCTGGATGTGGTTGAAAGGAACATAGTTTGAGTTGCTAATGCACGTGACTAGCGTACAACCCTGTCCTAAGAAATACGTTAACTATTTTAAGCTTACTGTTATACTTCTGTTCTATGTGATGTCAGTCGATGCTCGATACTAAGAGTTCAGTTTTGTCACAGGGTTGGACTCAAGACCTTACTTTCTTTGTGGTTTTTCTTTCTTGTATTCTGCACATTTTAATTATTCATTCCTGAATAAATGGTTGAAACCATTTAATTACTTTCTTACTCAATATTTAGCTGAATAGATTAACCTTCATTTATTGTGCATTAACCTACATGATCAGGCTTCATTGACATGTATGAATCATACACAAGTTGGGACTCACTGCCACCTTCGTTGTTTTGTTTTTTATCGTCTGTTTGGTTGGCAGCATTGCTAGGAGTTGAGCAAGGCAAAAATCACAAAAGTTGAGAAAAGTGGATGTTGCGACAATCTTTCCAAACTTGTATGGTACTATTGTCTTTTCAGTGCTACATTCCTATTGGGATGTGTGAGTGGGTTATTTCACATATATTTCTGTAATTAGTAACCTTAACCTATAATGAAGTTACTTTTAATTCCTGTGGTGCTTAATTCCTAGAGCATGCTTCCGTATTTCACCTTACTGGGTTTGTCTCACTTTGCAACTTCTTAAGACCCCTAAACTATTATAGTCGTAATGATAAGTGACAGACCCAACAAAGTCTCTATGTTTGGAGTTGAGATTGCCATACCTCCAACACCCTCTTGCAAGCTAAACGTGGATCATAAAGTAAGATTTTGTCAGCTAACGTCCTGAATTGCATAGTAGAGTATGATTTTATGAAGAGGTCACCAAACTACTTAGAAGAAGAAACACGAGGAAAAGTGTGCCAGAGAGAGTGATGTAGGATGAACTGAGAGTCATTTTCTATGTTATTCATCCGCACATCAAAGACCAAAGTGTTTGTTTAGTGTCATTCTAGTAATCCCAATATAATAGAGTAAGAGCTGGTGAACCAATGCCAAGGTCAAAGAGAAAACATCTCAGCTATACAATCTTAGCAGAAGCACCAGTGATAGCATAATGCTCAGCCTTTGTACTGGTACTAGAGACTGTCATCTGCTTCTTATAATGCCAGAAGAAAATTGTGAAATTGTGTTGCCCAAAAATATGAAAAAATGCATAGTAGAATGGCTAGTGGAATAACCCAACTAGTCAGCATTCAGAAAAGGCCCACAGCTCGAGACGAGCGGCATGCTAGAGGGAAAAGGAGAGTGCGGAGGAGGACAACACAAGGACATCCAAGGGACTTTTGATGGAGATGATGTGTTGCAGGTGTCAGATGAACTCAGTTGATGGGAATTCTAACCCCCACTATGATACCATGTTGGGGCATTAGAGTGGAGAAAAGGCAACAAGCATGACAATTTCACTATTACCACAATAAGCCAATATAGATGAGTACAGGTCCCACGGCAGGGACATATATACAATAAACCAAAGGAGCAACATACAAACCCACAATGGCATACATACAACCTTTCTAACCAAAATAACAGGGATTACATTTCAGTTCAGACTTTCAATCAAGGAAGGCAGCATCGGCCAGATCGAATTGGATTCAATCGGTTTTTACCCAAACTGATCTGATCTTGTGCCCCAATCCACTGGTCTGGGCCAGGATCGGTTGGTATCGGACATAATCTTCCCAGGATTGGACCAGATCAGACTGAGATCAGACCAAACTTTTTCTAAATAATTTAAAAATAAATGGGGTACTCGTCCAGATCGGCCCGCATGGGATCAGATTGTCCGATCCAACCAGTTTGGACCGAGCGGATCCGTGCCCGATCGCCGATTCTTCCTACCTTGCTTTCAATGAGGAAGTGTCGATAGTGACACTCCTCATTCTTCTAGATATTCGGGAACCTTTGGAAGTTGCTCATTAGTCGCATCTTAACATATTCAACCAAAATGGAACATTTCTACCTGCCAACTAGACCCATTTAACCTTTGGCAGACCCTACTGAGACTAAGTTACTTTGGTAAGGTAGTTGCTGCAACCCGTAAACAATTGACATTAGGTTCCCGTCAGAACATTTAGCCAAATCCTTGAATCCTTCATTGGAACTAGACAGTTCCAGATTGATGGGCACAAGGCTTCTGGTATTTCGATATGGTTGGAGACAAATGCAAGAACTTACTTTATCAAGAACATTGAACTAGTTCGTCCTAAAAAATTGTATGTGCTGTATGTTTGAGTAGGCAGAAGTTCACGAAGGTTGGACGACGAACGTGCCAGATTTAGAGGATGATTGCAACCACACTTAACGGATGTGTTAGAGTTTTATGAAAACTTTCTATTCTTTGGAAAGGAAAATTTTTCATTCCAAGACTAAACAAATCTTTCTGAGAAAATATAAATTTTCCCTAGTTAGGAGATATTAGGAAAAGTCAAATCTCCTGTGGGTTAATGTTAAATCTCAACCATTCCTATGAAAGGGAGAGAGTGATCAACGGAGAGTGGGAAAGAAGCTTGGTTTTTGTCCCAGAAAAAAAAAAAAAGGTTCTCCAAGGCATGGTTGGAAGTATCAGCCAATACCGATACATATCGATATCGGTAGGTACCAATACGATACTGGGGGATAGTGTGATACTAGTCATTTGTATTGAAAACATTTAAAAAAAAAACTTTTATTGGTAGGTACTGGGCCAAAATGGACCGGTACCAAGCCGATACTCAAGATACCGGTATTGGTACGTATTGGTATCGGTACCCCCCCCCCATACCAGTATTGCCATCCTTGAATCCAAGAACCAAAGATAGGAAAATTTTAGCGTAGTTTTCCCAACAAGGGAACAAAAAAAATTCTGTAAGCATTTATTTTCTAATCATAAGAAAACTACTTTTCCTAGAAAGTGGATTTTTCCCTACTATTTTCCCAAACCCTTAACCCACCCAACAGAGTGAGAAGAGTCAATTCATGAAAGCCTGTCTGGACGGAGGAGGGTGGCATACTTTCTACAAGAGCAACTTTATTTTCAGATAAAGTTTGTATTCTTGCTTTTCTGAATCACTTCTTGATGTGCATTAGATCTAGGTTTTACATCTTGTTACATGCCTTCGCATCAATAAAAATGACACACAGAAATTCAAAGAAAAAAAAAGGAGGCTTTGAGTTCATCCCAGATGTTACACAAAAACAGAGACAACTATCCTGCACTGCTGAATAGAGTTCTTGTATTCAAGGTTAACAGTGAACAAAAGTCGACACGAAGAATACCTCCTGCACAGTTCACTGTCTTCTGTGCAATCAACCTTCCCCAATAGAATTCGTCGATCTACTTCAGGATCATATCTGGGAAAAAATTAAACGCAAAGAAATAAATCATAAATGTCCCAGAGAAAAAAAAATGAGATTCTAGATGAACCAGCAGAAACTTTGCAGCAAAATGCAAATTACCTTTCTCGTATAATCTTAGCTGCCTTCTCCCATGATGGTTTCTGGAAAAAGCAATCAGCATATTAAAAACTCGCCGATGAATTATCACATCTATGCAGATGAATATAAGCGTCTAAATGAGGTGAACATGATATTTCTGCTTTGATATATAATAATTCACCCAGTGAATCACTATACACTGTATACTGCTGTCTGTGTGAGGAAGTCAGCAAGATATGGTAGAATAGGAAAGGGAGGAGGAGCAGAAGGAGTTGATGTAAATGTTGCAGTTGACAATGATGATGATGAACAGAAAAACCAGGAAAAAAATAGATAATGAAGGTGAGTGCAGGAGCAAAAGAATATATTCTGTCTTCTTTCCTATTATCAGTTTTCCTAATTTCTTTTTTCTCAATTTTCAAATTTTCCTTCTTTATTTTCATCTTTAGACTGATGAATCATCATATTTTCCTTGCCCCAAGTTAGGCAAATTCTGAAACCAAGAGCATATTGTTGCCCACACAGAAAGGTAAACCAACTATTGGACTCAAAACATTTATTGCCTGATAAAAGCCAGTATAGACCATGACAGCTATACTATGATTCCAGTGGAAAGAAGGAAAAACAAACACAGGAATCAAAGCCAAAGTGGACGGGTTTGGACTTTGGATAGATCCAGATTGGTTTGAATTTCTAGCACAGTTGGCAAAAGGACTTGACTTTAAGCCCTGATTTTACAAAAACTTTACCAAGATTCTATCTAATATGAGAATGACAGGTCTCTTATGAGGTAAGGACATATGCAAACTCGAGATTATAAGATCCAAGGGCGGGCAAGTCTCAGGCCCCAGAACTGTTTTGAGGGCCCAACTTAACATAGTACTTAGAACTTAAGGTACGTAGAATGTTTGAAATGTCCAAAGCACTAGATTTTCTATGCAGCACATAATTATAATGTATATTCTACTAGTAAACGCCAAAATGTTCCATTTTGATAAAACTTTATGCATACTTAAGGCAAAAGTAAACTAAATAACAGTCTTAATAAACAACCACTCTTCTACAGATTTATCAGAGGAAAGAGGGGAAGAGACCAAGGGACTGTGTTCAAGTACCTTGGTTTCTTGCTTTTGATAAGAATTGGAGGTTCTTCAACAGATGTTTACTAGGCTCGTCTTCGGATCCAATACAGAAGGAAAAGCTGTTAGATGTTCTGCAAATGAGATGGCCGGAGGTGAGTAATGGTTGGTGTTCTTTTGTTGATGCTAAACAGATACTCATCTGGTGTCCGTCAGATCGAATGCACAGAGAACTTTTAAAAGCCAGCAAAACAGATTGTCTGGGTGTCATTATTAATTGGAGAAGCTGGCTTCCGGGGGCAGGAGCTCAGAAGACAGGAAGATTATCTCAAAAATGGTGTAGATTGAGAGGTATCCCTTGGCATTTGTGGGATATATTAGTATTCAGGAAGATCGTTGCTCTGTTTGGGTGGGTCAGAAGGGTGGATAGGAAGACTATTCAATGGCAGTCCTTGGCATTCACTAGGGTTCTTCTTGATGTAGAACAGGGGACCGTATTGCCTTCTTTGGTACGGCTCTGTTGGGGAAATGAGGTTTATTTGATCCATGAGGAGTTGGAGTCTTTGACAGAGAATGTGAAGGAAGATGTTCAATGGACTTACAAAGAGGTAGCAATGGCATATAAAGCTTACAGGGCATCTAGGGTTTCTGGAGGTTTGGTCACAGCGAGGAAGACGATGGAGTTAACCCAGGAGACTGAACCACTAAATCGTTCAAAGGAGGAAGCGACTCAGACGATTCTACCAAGTTCACCCCAGCCAGAGACTGTACCTAAGGTACCGGATTCTTTATCGAACTGGTACTTGGAGTTGGATCCGACACCGGTCGAAGTCTTAGAGTGTGGCAGTAATGACTCTTTAGCCACAGGAGATAATGAGAAAGAGGCAGCGCATGGGGAGGGCAAAATCGTCAACAACCAAGGCATGAAATGGGGCGAAGCCTTAGTGTCACTCACGTCAGAGTTGGTGCGAGGAGTGCAGCGCGAGATGAGGACGGTTAGGAATAGGGAAGTCCGGCTTCAGTAGGGAGGAGCCAACAGAAGGAAGGAGCTATCCCGGGTCTTTCGGCGTTGGTGACAGCGAAGATCAATGGCGATGGAACAAAGGAATATTCTTCTACGGGCCCGTCCCGTCTTCATCTACCCCATTCTCCCGTTAAAGAAACCACCAACGACAAACAAGAGAAAGAAGATCTCCAGCTGCCCCAGTTTCTTGCCGAAGATGTTGCTAATGACAAACAAGAACAAAGAGGTCTTTAGATCGTCCCGTTCAAGACCAGCAATAAAAAATACATAAGAAGGAAGGAGAAATCTATAGAAGGAAGAGGTGATTTTTTGGAAGAATGGGACAATAATGAATTGGAAGGTAAAGCTTTGGAATTCAGCATCAACATTCAAGGCAAGGTTGGCCAATTCAGAAAGCTGTGTAACGGTAATCTGTGTGCTCTAGGTGCTCCAATGGTTCTTTAGAAGGGGAATTGGGAGTTGAAAAGTTTGCTAAAGGATAAAATTGTTACAGGTGAGAAAAGTCTGAACACCTTGGAGATCATTCTGGTTCTGGATGATTCTGTTATGGAATGTTAGGGGGATGAATGAAAGTGGGAAGCAGAGAGCTGTTAGAGATGTAATGAGAAGGAAGAATGTTGATATTGTTTGTCTGCAAGAGACTAAGATGGAGAAGCCTGATCTCCATATTATTAAAAATGTTACCAGCTTTGTCGAACCAGACTTTGTCTTCAGGAGAGCTTCAGGACAATCTGGAGGTATCATCATGGTGTGGAACAAATTGAAGTGGGAAGGACTTCTGTTAGATATTGGAGAATTCTCAGTGACTGTAAAACTGAATGATAGTCAATTAAAGAAGATTTGGATGTTGTCAGGAGTATATGGACCACATATGATTCAAGAACAAGAGGAATTGTGGAGAAAGCTAATGAGATGTCAGCAGCAGTACAATCTCTTTTGGTGAGTTATAGGTGATTTCAAACAAGACAGCCTTCAGAGTTCAGAGAGGAACAGAGGACTGTTATGAACAAGAAGGAGATGATGTTCAATGGTATGTTCAGATGCGCAGAAACATGAAGGATGAAGAAATTGAGGAGTTAAGTGCACTTATGACCTCTTTGCATACAGTTAAAATAGACTTATCTTCATCAGACAAGCTGATGCGGGGACCAGCCAAAGGAAAGTTCACAGTTAAATCTTAGTACTCAGCTCTTGAAGGTGTATTGCCAAATTACCCAAAACTTGATGATGTTTGGAAGGTCAAGACACTATTGAAGGTGAAAGGCATTCATGTGGTTTATGTTTGAAAAAAGAATTATTACAAAAGTCTATAGAAGCAAATGGTGTCCTAATGAGGAAGTGCTGTGTTCATTGTGTGAAGTTCATAACAAAGATGTGGATCACCTGTTTGTCCGCTGCAAAGTGAGTCTAGTAAGTGTGGAATATTTTTGGCAGGATGCTGAATTTCAAGAGGAAATTTCAATCACACGTGGTGTTTCTTCAAGCTTTTGAGGAGATCAACACGTGAAAAGAATTTGATAAGTATTTTGGGTATTCTTCCATATGCAATATGTTGGAGCATATGGTGAGAGGAATGATGCCATCTTCCAGGGAAGTAAAATTTACGTTGAAAATATTTCTCTTAAAAGTTTGTCATTTTTATATAGTTGGTCTCATCATATCTTAGGGATTTCAGCTGATTCTTAGAAAAAGGCATTTAAATAAGTGGTGAGTTTGTTTGTTTTTTATTTTTTATTTTTGTATTGGATAGGAACCTCTCCTATCCTTTTCGATTGTACTTCCTTCATTAATTCTGAATAAAATTGGTAGTGCAATCCATGCTTTTATCAAAAAAAGAAACCATTGTTATAAATCACATGTGCAATATTATCGTTTTAGGTGGAAGAATGATCCATGCAGCACTAGATGAAGTTCATGGAAATAAAACAATCTAGTTTTGGAGACAAATCTATAGTAAAAAAGCTATTATCTCATAGTTTATTTTATCATAGGTACCTTACCTCCATTGAATACTCTACTTCTACAGAAACAAAATTTTCAATCTTGTCAATATGAATTATGTGTGGGTGATAAGTATAACAGCATCCAAAATGGTGTCTTCAAGAAAAAGCAGATCAGTCACATGAATCCACATTCTACAGAAGAAGAGCACAAGTCTCGTGTTCCATTTTCTGCAATATTTCCCTTTGACCTTTTTGTGTTTCTCTAGATGTTAAATTGACCAGTCTAGGATTAACACCCCTCCCTTTTTTTTTTTTTTTCCTCTTTCAATCAGTCGGGCATAAACTCCGCCATGGCCGGTCCCAAGCCCGGGTGAGAAAGGAGGGTGTGCTTTAAGTTGACAGATAGCACTTAATAAAGTTTGTCACAACCCAATCATGAATCTTGAACCAATATTTTGTGCTAGTGCTAAAAGTGTTCCCTAGAAGCAACACGTTACATCGGCCCCCGAGTGTAATGAGAAGTGAGCAAGGGGTTGCTAGGGCATTCCTTAGAAGCGACACGCCGCAATGGTGCTCAGTTGCGATGGTTAATAGGCAAGGGTTCTCGTGTATTGGATGAACACAAGTAA
Source organism: Zantedeschia hybrid cultivar (assembly GCA_030544215.1). Lineage (NCBI taxonomy): Eukaryota > Viridiplantae > Streptophyta > Magnoliopsida > Alismatales > Araceae > Zantedeschia > Zantedeschia hybrid cultivar. The sequence continues at coordinate 54,810,018 of JARZZO010000009.1, forward strand.
AGAAGTTAGTATATAAGAATAAGAATAAAATTTGTTTAACTACATGGAACACAGGAACTCTAACTGGTAAAAGCTTAGAGTTAGTTAAACTAATGTGAGATAGGAAGGTGTGGGAGATGTAAAGGAGATCGAAACCTCGCACTACGATTCTTTTATTCTATGTTGTTTGTATATAGATTAGACCTTAAAAACTTGAGATGAGCACTCAAAAAGTCTAGAGCATTGGATCAAGTGTGTGGATCCATTGATTTTGACATCTCCCCACTAACCTCGATTAGTGTTAATTATATCGATCGAATGATCGACTACCCTTCATTATCTGTCATAAGGTAATGTCTTCTAAATGAAATTATGCACTAACTACAAATGATGATTTTAACTCAACTTGTCAGACCATAGCTTACTATGAACAGAACTATGGCATATTTCATTTATCTCCTTTTAAGTGCCTTTGTATCCTTAAAGGATGCACATTAACATAATGAGTCTATTAAGTTCCTTTTGTAATCCTTGAAGAATAGTCCTTTGAAGTGTCAAAACAATTACTGATGTAAACATGGCCCCTTGCCCAATAAGTATCCTTTAGGACATGACCTTTTAATAGGCCCTAATGAACCATACCAATATCTCATTAAGCATCCTTTTATACCAATATCTCATTAAGCATCCTTTTAGTTAAAGGATATTAGTAGGTCCAGTTAAGAACCATTAAGAGTCCTTTAGATTCAACATGTATCCTTTAAGAGAACATCTCTTAATAGTCCTAATAAACTATACCAATAATCCTTTAAGTATCCTTTAACCTAAAAGATACCAATAAACTTGATTAGGATCCATTAAAGACCAAGGATAATGTGGCCCATTAAGTCCAATTAATTGTCCTTTAATATAATTACTTAATAGTTCTAAGCAAAACATACTTATGGCCCATTAAGTATCCTTTAGTCTAATGGGTTTTAGTAGGTTCACTTAGGACCCATTAAGGATCCAAAAATGATCCATTAAGAGTTCACTTTAATCGGACAAGTCCAAACAAAGTCCAATGTGCTTTATTGAAGGGGCCCAATAAGAATTCTCATCCAAGATCCAATATGAATCAATAATCCATTAAAGAAGGCCCAATTAAATGTACTTTTAATAATTTTAATGAATCCATAAGGTACAATTAGACAAAATTCGGGCAAAGATCAACATGATTTATAAGTTCAACAAAGTCTATCATTTAATCTGATTGATCTCAGATAATATTGGGTAATGGTAGGAGTGCCCTATTCTGGAAGGAGAATTGGTGTGCCTCACAGCGACATAAGTAGATCTTTTCCCAGGCTTTTTGCCTTAGCTCGCCAGTAGTCCTCTTTTGTCTCCCAGATGGCTGAAGGAGAGGGATTGCACACTTGCTGGTGCCCTTTGTTCAAGAGAGATCTATGAGAGGATGAGATGGGAGACCTCTTGCAAATGTTTCAACTAGTGCAGAATTTCCATCTGGACCATACCATTCAGGATCAGTGGAGGTGGCAGTGGGATAAGGAAGGGAGACATTCATCTAGGTCGGCATATATGATGATGGCTCATGGGGGTACTAGATATAAACACTTCTCTTCTATGTGGAAGGTTAAAAGCCCACCGAAGGTACAATTTTTAATGTGGAGAGCCTTGCTCAATAGGCTTCCCACTCGTGATAGGCTTGTCCGGTTCCTGCAGGATATGCCTTTGGAGTGCTACTTTGCAGCAGAGGTCTGGCAGCTCATGTGCTCTCTCTTAAGGAGTGAACTATAGACAATTTGATTCAGTGGATGACATTCTTCTTAGGTAGGGGAGACATTGGCTTAAGCAAGATCATTGCATCTGGTGGTTGATCCTTCATGCAACTATTTGGGCCTTGTGGATTAAGCGCAACAATAGAATCTTCAAGAGGGAGGCTTCTTCAGCACACAGGATTCTCCTCTTTATTCATAACCATGTCAAGTTTTGGGCTAGGGTCTCTTGCAATTTGGATGATTGTAATTCCTCCTTATCTTGTTTGCTAGAGGCATAATTTTTTGGAGGGCTTCCCACACCACCTTGGTGTGTTGTATAGGGGGTTTTGGTGTTTGCCCAGTAATTTTTATACATCTCTCTTTTTTTCTTTTATAATAAATTGGTACCCTCCACATTCAAAAGAAAAAAGAAAGAAAGAAAGAAAGCATGAGTCATTACATAAAATGCAAAGCTCAAGAAAGCATGAGCTTACACAAAAGATCACTCAAGAAAGCATGAGTACATTGTCCTAGATCTAGAAAAAATTTATCAAGTTCAAGAAAGCATGAGCTGGGTCTTGCCTTGAAGGAGCATTTGCTTCTTTCTCACAGGGCAGCACTTCGTAATCTCTCCAAGAACTCTTTTTTATAGCAGACCCCTCGTGGCATATTTATAGGGTTGTGGAGGAGCCAACTGGTAGGGGGTATGTCACCAGTGGTACCCCCCACCAATGGCCTTCCCTTTATTTTTTTAAAATTTTTTTCTAGTTAGAGAGAGATATAGCAATGAGAAAGAGATAAGGAGAGAGATAAAAACAAGAGAGAGGGGAGTGGTGGAACCCTACACCGGTCTGAAGAGGGGGGGCAGCGGGATCCCCCCAGTTCTCTCCCTCCTCTCTTCTTACTTTCTTCTTTATTTCTTCCTCTCTCCTCTCTCTTTTTTCTATTTTCCAAAGAAAACAACACCCTCCCCCCTCCCCAACTAGTGGTGGGTCCAAGTGAAACCAAGGGGGTTAACCAGTGGGACCCCCCACCGGTTCCTTATGTCTCCTCTTTCCTTCTCTCTCTCTCTTCTTTCCTTCTTTCTTTCTCTCTATTTTTTTTTTTTTAAAGAACACCTGTGGTTGGGGGATGTGGGAAAATGATAATTGTAAAAAATATATAAAAAAGAGTTTTATATTTTTAATATGAATATCCTGTTTAATTCATGACCCATGAATTATGAGTTAGGTGTTGAATCAAGCACATGGATTTGAATTTGGACCCTTCTCCATCGACCTCGGTCAATGTTACACCAGTGAAGTCACTGGACACCTTTGATTGACCCCTTATACGTGATACTGAAATTAGCTATACAATAAAAGTTCGTGTAAAATTGACAATGACATAACATGCAGATAATGGAAATAATGAGAGCAATGAATTGAACTTTCATTAATCTGAAATATTACATATTACAAAGATGCCTGGGTAACCAAATGGGCATTACAATATGACAAAACTCCGATTATAATGATCGGAGATTGCATATGTAATTGATACAGTCAATGTGACAGATTTATACTCATCATTACAGATTTTGTATTCGAATCATCAGTCATGCAAGTATAGTCTCAATCCACGTAATCAAACCATAAAACTTACATCTATGATCACGATCAATGTGATCGGATCATCAGATCTATATTAACGGTCGTGTCGATGCGATCGGATCTTAAAATTTAACTGGATGGTTGAGATCACTAAGATCATAGCATCAGTTTTAAGTCGGCAGTCGGTTAGACCGTTAGATTTAAGCTTACGGCTGGGATCACTGAGATAGGACCGTTGGATTGGAGCTTATGGTCAAGATCATTAAGGTCTAACCGTTGGATTGAAGTCCACAGTTGAGATCGCTAAGATTAGACCACCGGATTGGAGCTTATGGTGAAGATCACTAAGATCAGACCGTTCAATTTAAATCCACGGTTAAGATCAGTGAAATCAGACCGTTAGATTAGAGCTTATGGTTGAGAACATTAAGATCAAACCATTGAATTTAAGTCCACAGTTAAGATCAATGAGATTAGACCGTTGGTTTGGAACTTATGGTCGAGATAATTAAGATCAAAGCGTTGGATTGAAGTCCACAGTTAAGATCAATGAGATCAGACCGTTGGATTGGAACTTAGGGTCAAGATCATTAAGATCAAACCATTGTATTGAAATCCAAGGTTAAGATCAATCATATCAGACCGTTGGATTGAAACTTATGGTTGAGATCAAAAAGATCAGACCGTTAGATTTATGGTTACAATTGAGATCAAAAAGATCAATGTGGTATTACTACAGTGCTCTGGAGGACCTTATGCAAAGGTTTGGAAATCAGGTAGACTGAACGGTCATCTGTATTAAAGATGCTGAGAGATTGGAATGAATTGTGTCCATGTCCTGCTCAGAAAGAGGTGTGGTCTCTGTTTGGTCCCGCGATGTTGTGGGCATTGTGGTATGAAAGAAACAAAAGGAAATTCAGACGTGAATTCAATAATGTTTTTGATATCTTGAGAAGAACTAAAGTCTCGGTGGAGCTTAACAGTGGATCGTAGTCAACATTCATATGCTCAGCTGCTTGAAAGGACTCTAGATGGAAGAACTTCATTTTGTGATAGTTTACTTTTCTTTTTTTTAGATCTGTTTTATCCTCTTGATAAAACAGTGTGTGTGTTTCTCTGGGTAGGGTGGGGTCCCTACCTCTGTCATCCTTTTGCCCTCTGTCTTGTATTGGGGTTTTCAGTTTCGCCGTGATTCAGATGGACTTATGGTTGCACAATGTATGGCTCTTGCTGTAATATTTGTAATTTCTGATCTCTCAATGAATTGTGACTCTCATGTCACTTTCTAAAAAAAACTTTGCTAAGCTTTTAAGGAGCATGCCACTTTAAAGATGATTTTTATGGAATTTATCAAATGTGGAAATCAGAATCCATCATGCAAAAGCAAATGAAGCAACATTCAACAAAATTCTCCTCTTTCAATGGAGAAACTTCCCAGCAGTAATAAACTTAAAAAGATTGTTTTCAAGTAAACACAAGCTTATACTTGAAGCAACTCAATGTAAACAGAAAGTGACATTTATGTCAGATCCATTGCCAACAAATTTGATCAAGATACTTTCACAATTTTTTGTAAGCATGGGAAAAAGAGACTAAGCCTGCCATGATGAAGTAATCTATAATCTTAACCTGCGATAATGAAGCATTCTTTATAACCCATATGACAAACAAAGACTGAGATTTACCAAGCGATTGCTCCAATAGCACCAAGGTGCATAAAAATTGACAACCAATATCGCATGCCTGCAAAAGATTCCCATTCGCATAAGAAAGCAACAAAATGTCATTCTTAGCATCCAAAGCAGTGATGATATGTTTCCAATTTTATTATTGTTAACCAGATCAATAATTTACCAACAGGTAAATAAGTGAAACAGAAAATAAATTAAATGATTGAAATGATTATTACATACTAATTTAAATGCCAGAGTTCACATACAACCTTTACCTCATATAAAAATAGTTGGACCTCAAAGCAACACATGAATATAAGAAAAAACAGACCAATCCACCTAGTTGCGATAAAGTATGAAAAACTCATACCAGGGAATGTCTGCCACCTTCGTCATCCCAGGTGATTCATCATTATTACACTTATTGACAAAACTTATCCCAGAGACACTAGGCTTCCTCACGGAACCATTTGTTTTGGACTAGATGGAGTGGTTTCTACATTTGTCTAAGCCTCCCAAGAGTTAAAGCTAGAACCAACTGAAAGGCAAGTTGAAAATGCTAACCACCATTTCACATAACCGACGGTTGTCCTTTTCATATTTAGTTTGGACTTAAGAGTAGCTAGAGACTCATTATCATCAGCCATAAGAACATCAAAATACGCACTGCAAACGTTCTGTTTCTGAGGTGAAATCAAAATGTGAACTGCTCACCGCGTGAAGGGAAAACAGTCATCACCTACACAGCAACCGGGCAACCGGGTGACAAGGTGCTTCAGAGTTATCAAGAAGACATGTGAACCTATTTGGACCTAGCCTAGATCTCTCCTATGAGGCTATTTATTATTATTTAGCTTATTTGGAAAAATATAGGTCGGTTTTATTTACTTTATTTCTTGGACTATGAGAAGAACTCTCTCCTATATAGCCATACCCTGGTAGGGGAAGAACTCTCTCAGCCTGTCTCAGGCGGGGATCGAATTTTCCCACATCTCTACCTATGGAGGATATCAGAGTTGCCGATGACGAGAAAATCCTTGGTGTCACTTTACATTGAGTAAGTGGCACAAAAATTATTCCATCGAGGGCTACGACCGAGGCGACAATGATGATATCCTCCCGACTCGGCAAGGAAGTAGGAAACTCGATTTCTCACTTGATAGGGCCAAGAAGAGCAATTCACCTTCTTGGTTAAAATCATTGGTCCCACCGGAAAAATATTTGTCAACAATTTATACCGAAACACCAAAATCCTTGTACCCCCAGGAGGCGTTGTATCCTAAAATTCAGTTAAAACTCCTTTGCGCCCCCGAGAGGCGTTGTATCCCAAAATTCAACCAAAAGTACTCTGAGCCCCCGGGATGCGTTGTATCTTGAAATTCGACGAAAATTACTTTGAGCCCCCGAGAGACGTTGTATCCCAAAATTCAACCATAATTAATTTAAAGCATTGTATCTCGAAATTCGACCAAAATTATTTTTCTGCCCCGGGAGGCATTGTATCCTAAAGTTTTCCCATTACCACCCCGAGGAGGCGTTGTATCATGAAATCTCCAATTAACGCCCCAAAGAAGCATTGTATCCTGAAATCTCAAATTATCGCCCCGAGGAGGCGTTGTATCCTAAATTTTCCCATTCCGCCCCGAAGAGGCATTGTATCCTAAACTTTCCCCATTTCCGCCCCAAGGAGACGTTGTATTCTAAAATCTCTCTTTTCGCCCCGAAGAGACGTTGAATCCTAAAATTTTTCCTCCCCCCCCCCAAGAGGCGTTGTATCCTAAATTTTCCCATTCTGCCCGAAGGTATTGTATCCTGAAAATTTCTCTTTTTGCCCCGAAGAGACGTTGAATCCTAAAATTTTTCCTCCCCCCCCCCCCCCCCCAAGAGGCGTTGTATCCTAAATTTTCCCATTCTGCCCGAAGGCATTGTATCCTGAAAATTTCTCTTTTTGCCCCGAGGAGACGTTGTATCCTAAAATTACCCCTAGCATGCATTAGTCCCACTGACGTGCCGCGATAGGTTGAAATTTTCCTTTCCGCCCCGAGGAAGCGTTGTATCCTAAAATTGCCCCTGGCATGCATCAGTCCCACTGGCGTGCCGTGATGGGTCGAAATTTCCCTTTCTGCCTCGAGGAGGCGTTGTATTCTAAAATGCCCCTGATATACACCAGTCCCACTAGCGTGCCAAAAGGCTAAAATTTCTCTTTCCGCCTATGGGAAGCGTTGTATCCCAAAATCCAAAATTTTGCCTGCCTGGGAGGCAGATATATCCCAGAAAAGGCAAAAATTTTCCTTTTCGCCTATGGGAGGTGTTGTATTCCAAAATTCAACTAATTGTCTTGCGGAACCATTGTATCCCAAAATTCACGGTTACCTAGAGTCCAGTTTTCTCAGAAACTCAAGAAATTCCTTAGCGGCTCATAGGGAGGCCTCAGTTCCCTACAGAAATTCCTTATCGATTCTCAGGGAAGACTTAGTTCCCTACAGAAATTCTTTAGCAGTTCTCAGGGAAGACTCAGTTCCCTACAGAAATTCCTTAGCGGTTCACAGGGAGGACTCAGTTCCCTACAGAAATTCCTTAGCAGTTCTCAGGAAAGACACAATTCCCCACAGCGGCTCACAGGGAGGCCTCAATTTCCTACAGAAATTCCTTAGCGGCTCACAGGGAGGCATCAGTTCCCTACAGAAAGTCTTTAGCGGTTCTCAAGGAAGACTCAGTTCCCTACATAAATTCCTTAGCGGCTCACAAGGAGGCCTCAGTTCCCTACAGATAATTCCTTAGCGGCTCTCAGGGACGACTCAGTTCCCTACAGAAATTCCTTAGCGGCTCACAAGGAAGCCTCAGTTCCCTACATAAATTCCTTACCGGCTCACAGGGAGACCTCAGTTCCCGACAGAAATTCATTAGCGGTTCTCAGGGAAGACTCAATTCCCTACATAAATTCCTTAGCTCAGTTCCCTACAGGAATTCCTTAGCGGTTCCCAGAAAAACCGTAATTCTCTACCGAATAAAAAAAAAAGAAAGAGAAAAAAAATAGGGCTTAAAAATGAGGTACCCTAACAGACTTAATCGATCCCGCCCTCAAAGAGATCGGTTAAAAGTAAAAAGGTCTCAAACCTAGCTATGGTGAAAACCCGAAAGGACACCTTAGGCAAATTCGGACAACCCCGCTGTGTGAAAACCCGCAAAGGCGCACAGGCAAAAATAAGAAGGAGCTAATACTGGTGAAAACCTGGAAAGGCCCTAGCATTAGTTTTAAAAAAAAGAAAGATACATGCAACATACGACAAAGCATTCATACCACTCAAGCATAGCATTGATCTTCAAAAGAACATTTGTAATACACTGGAGCAATGGCAGAGCTCGAGACAAGCCCGCGAGGTAGCTCGAGTTCTTCGACAAAAGACAGGCAATAAGAACTACAATAGAAAAATAGCAGATCAACTCTGGCCCAGGGAAGAACCATGTCCCACCAGAGACTGTAATAGACCGTCTACCAGTAAATGGAAAACTTCAAGCCTTTGAAGAAATTCGGCTCCATCTCCGAATGCTAGTCAAAGCGATGGTCGATGGTTGCCACAAAATAGTTCTCCCTCCAAACAAAGCTTCAAGAATATGTGCCTGCAAGCGCATAGCAGCAATCTAGACATCCGCGATACTAGAAAGGACAATACCCTTCTGATATTGAAGTATAGGAGTCTCCGCAACCCGAGCTGCATTGGTTGCCTCGATAGCTTCAATCTCGACCCGCTTTGGCGAAAGGCTACTCAACAATTGGCGGGACTGAAATATCTTCCTCTTTGTATCCCGCCATGGCAGCAACAATGATGTTGGAGGAGCCAAGGAGGGCGTGGCAAATGCCCAAGATACTGGGGTCGCTTTGCAGCAACCTTAAGATCAAGTTCAGCCTTAGATTATAGAGCAGATGATGCAAGAAAATCAACAACTCAGGGCCTTACCCTATAGCCTAGTACAGAAGATGGAGGAGCAACAAAGGGCAGCCCAAGTCCCTCTAGTACACGCAAGAGCAACAATTGTGTCGGCAGTGGTAAGGCCACAGGTCGTTGAGGTCAACTTTAACCCCGATGATGCACAAGAAGAGTGGGCAGAGGAGCCCAACCTTAATGGCCAACTGCTTCAGCAGATGATGCAACAGTACTGCAGAAGCATCTTATTGAACAAATTGTAGAAGCTAAAATGGCAAAACATGACGCAAAGATGAGCACAATCGACTTATATACAGTGCATTCCCAATTCATAATATGTTCAAAAAGCTCCCGCCGGATCATAGCAAACGCCTCAAAGTCACTAGATATGACGGAGAAGGCTCGGCTCAAGAGCATATAGCTCATCATATGAGCGACCTGAGAGAGTTGGCTACTGATGAAGCCTATCTCATGAGGTTCTTCTCTACCTCCCTCAAATGCAGGGTTTGTCGTACCGGCTTGACTCGTACCGACTCGGGCGACTCGTACCGTATCAGGATGAACCCGAGTCGGTGCGACTCGATCGAGTATGTACGATATAACCATGTGACTCGTACGAGTCGACACGAGTCAACCCGACTCGTACCGGATCATGGGAGATCTGAGTCGGTCCGACTCGTCGAGTCGGCAAACCTTGCTCAAATGCACGGCATTCCAATGGTATGCCAAATTGAAGCCCAACTCTATTAACAGCTGGGGCGAGATGCAGAAAAAAAATCGTTGACCGCTTAAAAGTGTCCGGGTACAAGTTCATCGTCATTGAATTGGTGACATTAAAGTAAGGCAAGAATCAGTCCGTTGTTGATTATATTAAGAAATGGCGGAATCTCAATATGAGGTGCGACAACCCTCCGGTCCACGAGGACGCGGTGAGGCTTTGCAAAAGAGGTTTAAAGCCTGAGATAAATGAGAAGTTGATTGGTGCCAATGTCAAAAACTTTGATCAACTCCATAATATAGTGACAGAGATCGAATGTTCTTCACCGATCACCCCACCGTGTTTTCCAACAACATGAAGGCTGCAAGGGAGCAGGAACCGCTACAAAAGAAGTTAATACATTTGATTTTACTTTAGCTGTGGAGAAAACTGAGGGCAAAGGAGGCCCCGGTACATCAACAGCCAATAAGAAAGGGGAAGGGAAGACACCAGTCACCTCTCTCAATGAAAGAATGAGAAAGCCTTATTCCTTTGTCAAGGAGCATACAAAAAGACTATTTGAGACATGCATGCGGGCAAATCTCATGTCGCTCGCGAAACCCGAGAAACTCGTTGAATCCGGTAGGGTGGACGAGCCGAACTATTGTCCATATCATCGCATGTTGAGGCATGTGATAGAAGATTGCTATGTCTACAAGGATGAGATCGAGAAACTCATCCAAGAAGGCATCGTGCAAATGGGCAAATACTTGATAAACCCTCTCCAGCCCCACCAGAAAGCCAAGCAAACATTTGCTGTCAATGTCATATATATAAGTGAGAGCTCCTCAGGGTTTCATCCCGAAAAATAAGATACAAGGGCCTCCTAGAGCGTGAGGCAACACCATCATATACTCCAACAACCCCTCCTCCAAAGGAGTCAATATGGCAGCATTGGAGGAAATACACGTAAGCTTGGGACGGTCATATCAATAAGAAGAGCTCACCCAGATGGTAGAAGGCCTTTCAAGACAATTGACAGAAGTCCTGGCAATGGATAAAGTCAATAGGTTCTTCTCCTCCGAAGAGCTAGGGTCGGAATGTGACCACCCTTCTAGAAAGGAGGGTAAACAAGCTTTGGACCCGAATGAGGCGTCAAACACTCATCAACGGGAGGAGACCGCATTCCAGAGGAAAAGTCAAGAAGGCGCAAATACGCCTAGAAAAGGCCGACATGCTAAGCGGGTTGCTGATAAAGGAGCAGGGATATGCTTCAAAAGCTCCCAAATCCTAAGGGAAAGGCTCGCAAAGCTATATTCCTTTCCAAGGGACAAAGTCTATGAACTCTTCAAGCTATGCATGAGGAAGAGAGCAATCACTCTCCCTAAGCTAAGAAGAGAGGAAGAAAAGGAGCAAAATACGAAGAGGTCATAAAAAGGCCAAGGGAAAACTCTGCTGCGTTCCACTCAAGAATTCAAGACCTTCAAGGGTTTCAGTACAGGTTTTGTATGATGCACGCATACTGCTTGAGTGACCATAGTTGTCTATTTTTTTGTGCATCCATATTGCTTGCATGGCCAAGTATTAACGTGCATGTAACTTGGATCATATGACCCTCATGCTCCATTAATCAAAAACACTTATCATATTAATGAGCCATCGTTTATTTGTGGAACTTGCTTAACTTGCTTAATGGGCTATAGCCATACTCCTCTTTACCTAGAAGTCATTTAATAAAATCTGCCCTAAAGGACACTTAATGGATCGAGGAGCTTATGACATTTTGTACCCTCCTCCTATGTCAATCAAGACTACCCTTTAGTGGGCTTCATTTGAAATAAATTCATCATGCCCGACATGTCTGGATGCAATTTTTTAAAACCCAACAAGTTGTCCCTTGATTTTGGGGTGCTGTCCAAATGACCGAATTGACCTTGGACTCACTACCTACCTTAACTCAAATCCAAAGATACCTTCAAATCAACCAAACATGCATGTCACCAACAATGAATTAAATACGGGACACTAGCCCAAGTGAAGAATCTAATGACTCCAATGGCTCCAAAATGACCTAAATGCCCTCACAACCCTTGACAACCCACTCAACTATTGAACAAGTAAAAATGACCAAAATATCTTTCCGATGATAAAAATCTGTAAAAATCACAGAAACATTATAAAAAAAATGTAAAAATCACCCGACATACCTTAAATACCCTCAACACCCTAAAAATGTCCTTAAATGTCCTCAGAACCTTGAAAATGACCAAAACACCCCTCCATCTACAAAAATCTGTAAAAAATCACAGAAAATCCTAAAAATGTAAAAATCACCCAACATTCCTCAAATGCCCTCAGAACCCTAAAATATGCAGAAAATTATCAAAATACCCTTAATGCACTAAAAAGCATTAAAAATCACAGAAAATTTATAAAAATGTTAAATCACCTAAAATATGCTACATACCCTTAAAATCTGATACTTTTAAAATTTATCAAAATACCCCTACAGCCCAAAAAACACTTAAAACAGCCCAGGAATACATCCTAAAGTCTTAAAATCTTCTTAATCTATTAAAACTCATCACAAACACTAAAATGACCCTAATGCCGCTATACCCTTCACCTCTACATAATTACTAAAATACCCCTTTTGGGTTTAAACCATTTGGAAAATCCAAAACCCCTTAAAAATCTTTTAAACTACATTAAATCAATCAAACATATCCTAAGCCAGAGTAAAGCTTTGGGGCTTAATTCAAATAGTGCTTTCAACACTTGAACTGCATCCTTTGTGGTTGAGTTCTCTTTAAGGACATCACTGGACAATTAATCAAGAGTTGTCGATCGGTTGATCGGCGTAATTAAACACTAACCGAGGTCAGTGGGGAAGAGGTCAAGTTCTCATATCCTCGCTTGATCTGAAGTCGCAGACTCCCCGAGCCCAAGGGCTCATCCTAAGTCCTCATAGTCAACCCAAAAATACCTACCTATATTTATCTGCTCATTCAAACGAAAATAAAAAAGATATAGGGAAGCGAACACTGATTTACATGTTTAATTGAAGTTTAATTGCATCAATAATGACAAGCTCCAAAATTTTTAAACCCTAATTTTGATAAAAATAAAGGACTTCATCACAAATGTAAAAATTAAATGCGCAATCATGCATCAATTGACGTAATTGACTTATTTACATGTTTAATTAAGGTTTAATTGCATCAATCAATGATTAAACCTTAATTCATGTGAAAGTTGGGGATTTCACCTATTCTTTTCAATTTCATATATATAGATCTCCAATCATGTATTCACTATATTAATGAAGCATTTAAAATGCAAATCTATCACTTTTTTATTTTATTTTAATTTTTAAAATTAAAAATAATTTTTTTACCTTGATGTCCAATCATGTATTCCTCCGTCAAGCCATGGGAGTGAACTTAAAGAGAAATACTACAAAGTTCAAATCATCAAGCCATGAGCTTAGCCCCTCGACCTGTAGCAGGTAGCAGGTGTCCTTGAAAACCCCGGTACATGTAGGTGTGCCATCCACAACCCTAATACCAATCGACTCTCTCCAACTTGGAAGAACTAACCCCTAACAAAGTAAAGCTATTATATCTATCAAGAAAGTTTGCATCAATCCTTTGAAATTCATCAGGTGTAACTCACAAATAATCTATCCAAGGCCAAACTTTCCACCTGACTAAGTAGCACCATTAGACTAGCATCCATCATGTGGAAGTTAGGATAGACCCATCATCCAACACATCCTCAATCTCCTCATGCCTGGCCTGGCTAGTAATAATCATATAGTTGATGGTGCAAGTAGAATAGAAAAAGGCTAGAGGCAAAATAGAGCTGCAATGTGGAATGTAGCAAATGCCCATGAAATTCAAGCTCACAAATCCTGCAAGATGCTACCTTCTTCTCAAAGGAGGGGGAATTTCTAGCAGAGACAAGGACTTGTTGATAATAAATAGAGGTAATACATCCAAAAAAGACATGAGATGAGATACCTCCTAACAAGACAAACCAAACTAACAATTCCAAAGACAATAACCGCACTGTATACATACACATATATATACATACACACACACACACATATATAATCTGGGGGGCATCTAAGTTAGATCCCCCCCCCAAACCCACGGCCCCATGATAAAAAAATAAAAAAAATAAAAAAAATCATAAATCTTTAGATACTAAAATAGTCCCCTTAGGGTTGATCTCATCTCCAAGGCTTTAATTTTCATCGTCTAATCTTGAAAATCCAATCATATACGTATAAAGAACAATGTCTAAAAATATTAAAAAAATAGTCAAAAATTTTCAATTTGTCATATTAATCCTTAAGGTTGATCCCATCCCATGGGGTTTTAATTTTGATCCCCAAAGAGTGACGAATTTGATTGGACGGCTACAATTGATTTCATTGAACGGACGGTGAAAACTAAATCTAAAGGGGTGGGAAACAACCTAGAGGGGAGTACTTGAATATTTAAATTTTTTGGTGATTTCTTTTTTTTATTTTTTTGAAATCGGGATGGGGGGTTTTGGGATTATATGTGCCCCAGTGCACGTCATAGCTGGCTCCTATATATCTATACACATTTTGCCATCTTTCCTCTCCCATATGTTGCTCCTAGTCCATGTTCCCATTCCTACTCCCAAAGAAAAATTGAATGTAAAACTAGCCTGCTCTATGTTTCTAAGCAATCGACATCCGCCGCAAACATCCAAGCTAGTGTCAACACTGCAACAAGACTGAAAAATGGCTAAAAGAAACCCAAGACATACAAAATCAATGTCTCAAGTCTCAACCCCAGGTCCAATAAAGCTATGCCAGACCAAAAAGTAGAGACAACAAACCCCTCCGACGATCAAACAACAAGAATAATACAACCCTCTATATCTTCACACCGAAAACATTATACAGTCCTCCAAAAACTAAATGATTTTTTTACTTTAAAGGTTTTTTTTTAAAATCTAACATTCAAATAAAGGCTAAGATAAAATTCTCTTTTTCCAGGGAAAATCATATTTTTCTAGAAGTGAAGGGAAAATCACAAATAAAAATATCAAAATGTTTTAAGTCAAACATTACCCTCCAATCCTATTTTAAAATAAGGGCCAACAATTTTTCCTTTATAGAGAAGTCATATCCTTTTGAGCCACTTTGATGCATCCATTGATGCCTCAGCAGCAGACAACCAGCCTTACCACGGCACCTACAATGCTACCATCCTGCTCTTACCCTCATTGTTCCTGCTCCCACCTGGCCATCATGCCTCATCATTGTTGACATCCCACAGCCCAAAGCATGTTGTCTCCTCCACAACGCCTGTAGCCACCCAGCCTCCTCTATCACACCTCCTCCATCACAGATACAGTACAAGTCCACCGAAGACATTAGTAATAACTAAGACTTTTAAGATCACCTATATGAGTCCCCTTATAAGTGGGACGATGACTATGTGCTTTTCAAGGTTGTGAGCCGTACCATGATAGCAACACAGGCTACCTTTCAAGGAATACCCTTCACTCCCTGATCCTGCACATAGCCCCAATCTTCTCTTCATCACCCTAAAATTGAACTGGACGTATATTGGATAGAACCAGCCAAAATGAACCAGATAGAACCAGTCCCGTTAAGGATTCTGCATTTTAATTGCTTGCAACTTAGGACACATTTATCTGCAAAGATACAATTGTGTGCAGCAAGAATTCACATGTCCAAAAAATCTCAAAACAAAGAACAGTTATCGTCCGCCAATATATTGCTTCCTGAACCGTAGACTAACATTCTGCAAATGTGAGTTATACGTTATACATTAGGAATGGAAAATGAGAACCACCAACCAAGAAAAAGAGCCAATTCATGATATCAACAACATGACGAGATAAATGTGGTTTCCGATCCATAAACCACCTTTCTTTTTTCATCTCAGGAGAAATGAACAAAGAAAAACAAAGCTATATTGTTCCTGAGAGTAAAGGACAACAGATAGAAGTAATAGAAGTAGGCATTAAGATGTGCAGCTCAATACAAATTGAAACAATGAAAAAGCAGATAAACCAGTTACTGACAACTTACTGGTGTGAGTAATGATCAAAATTATTAGCAGTTAGCTTAGCAGAGCCTTCACCAGAATCATAGTCTTCTTCAATTTCATCTCCATGGTTATTTACTACTGGAATTGGTCCAGAATGGAATTCAGAACCAGTTGACTTCATATTGGGATCTATTGAAAATTTACGAACAGTTTTCGTTATGTTTAACCTGTTCTGCAAAAGGAGGAGATGCATTATAAATTCAGCTGACACATCACTTGGATTGTGATAATAGAACATAAACACTCTGGAACAGTCAAAAGCTGGTATAGATGAATGATTGGACAATTTCACTCATATGATCTGATATTCAAAAAAAACATTTAAAAACCAAGAAATAAGGGTTTTATGACCACCATCGGAAAACCTTTCTAAACGAACAAGCTAAGTGATATATGTAACACAAAAATTGATTCAGACCACCCATGAAACATCACTAAGGCCAATGATCCATCATCTTCGATTGCTTAATCACAAAGAAGATGATCATCATGACTCCAAGATGGCATAGAAGTCTGCATGCAAAGATATACCTCTTGATCCCAAATCTGTTTCAGAATTTGAGCACAGTAGTAGTCTGCATCCAAGGATACACCTCTTATCCCCAGATCGGGATCCCTTTTTTTCTTTTTTGAAGGTGATCTGTTTCCAAATTTGAGCCCACCAGAACTAATCATTGACTGTTTGTTGATTCATCTCATTGTTTCATTGAAACAAGTGACACATGGATCTAAACTGACACAGGTTCAATAAAGGGAGGAAAAAAAATTGACAGTAAATGAAACTTCCAAACTACATTTAAGTAATCCATGTCGTCATTGTCAGAGCCTTATCCCATTTGTACTCATGTCCCGACACTTCAATCTATCCACTGCCCTATTTACAATCAAAGCAAAGAAGGTCAAGTCCTTTCTTACTGTATTAAACCATCTTATTTTAGACCTTCCCCAAGTCCCTTTGCCCTCTGCCTGCAATTGATCACACCTTCAGCCAGAGCCGAACTTGGCAACCATGCACATGATCAAACTGTCTTAAGCCCATTTTCCCTAAGCTTAACATCAACTAAGGCTACACCTAACTCTCCATATATATGACCATTCCAAACCTTATCCTTTCTAGTCTTTCCGCACATCCATCTCAACATCCCCAGTTCTGCTACATTCATTTTTTGTATCTGTTCTTTCCTCACTGCTCGACACTCAGTCTCATACAACATAGCAAGCCTCATGTCTATACAAAACTTTCCTTTGAGTTTAAGGAGACCTGTCAATAATGGAGGACTCTAAATGCACTTACCAACCTGCCTTAACACTATGCATAACATTCTCTTGTATCTTCCCATTCTCTTGAATCATAGATTTTTTTTAATAACGCAACTTACCACTTTTAGGAATAACTTGACCATTGATCATAATCAAATCATATTGGCCTACCATCTTGTTACTGAAACTGCATTTCAAACATTCTGATTTAGTTTGACTAATCCTAAAACCTTTAGATTCCAAGGCACCCTATTGCTTTTCTAACTTATCATTCAAGTCATCTGCATACTCATCAGTTAAAACAATATTGTCCACAAATAATGTACACCAGGGGATGCTGTCATGTAATTTCCACTTCATCCATAACTAAAGTAAGGAGGTCTGGACTTTAATAATGAAAGTTACTACTTTTAGGAATAACTAATGTATACCTTTAGATATCTATGTGAAGATATCCTTTGGGATGGTACTAGGGTGAAGATTGGAAATGGTCGGAAGTGCCTCTGCTGGCAAGACTTATGGTGTGATCCTTGTCCTCTCCAGGCATTCTTCCCGAGGCTTTTTGCTATTTCTCTTGACCCTCTCACTCATGTGGGGCAGGTGGTTGAGTCTATCAGTTTCAATTGCTTTTGGAGGCCTCCCTTCAGGTGGAATCAGAGAGACAAGGAGGTTACAGAATTCATGCAGCTTCTTCAACTCTTGTATAGCTGCCAAATACATCTTTCTTCTCAGCACCACAAGATTTGACAATGCGAACCTTCGTGGGCCTTCACTATGAAATCAGCCTACCACTTTGTTGTTGATGGTGGGACTAGGTTTCCTTAAAGGACCAAAAGTCCTCTCAAGTGAAGATTTTGATATGGAGGATGTCCCTCAACAGATTACCTACCTGTGATAGACTTGCTCAGTTTATGCCCAATTGGTATACCTCTTGCTGCCTTTTTTTTTGAAGGTGACCAAAGGTCACATTTCATTGATAGATATAATGGTTACAGTTTGACCAAAGTCAATACAAACTCCATTGACCAAAGTCAATCACAAACACAAGCCAAAACAGCAAGAATTATCTAGAGATTAATTTAAAAAAAAAAATACAAGAAAAGCTTCTTAAACTTCAAAGCAGCACAGAGCAAAGAAGAATCTCCCATATTAAAGAGGAGCCCAGCAGCCTTTGCCTAGATAAAAGTCCACCTGACAGCTCTAGCCAAGATGTGATCGATCCGATTGAATGATTGACTGAAAGTTCTTGAATTTTTTTCAAACCAGATAGACCAAAGCATGGCTAGCAGAAGCAAAGACCAAATCTTGAGGTCGGATGGGATTGGACAAATCCCATTCCATTGTTGGAGGAGGCTTGGTAAATCATGGAAGTCCTTCCAATGAAAAGAGAGTAATAGTCCAATAGATTTCCATAAGACATTAATGACCCCACAATGCATAAATAGATGCTCGGCATTCTCCTTCAAGATTCCACAGAAAACACAATTAGAGATTTTGACATGGGGAACGAACTTCAGTCTGTCCATGGTTGGAAGTCCGCCCAGTGCCATCTTCCAAAGGAATACTCTAATTTTTTTAGGAAGAAGGGTGGACCATACAGTATGATGTCAATTGACTCTCAATCCTCTGTCACTAGGCATTTTGGTAAGAGCATTGACAAAAAATATCCCTTTGTAATTCCAAGCCCAACTTCTGGAGGCCTTCTACAGCTGATTTACATAGCTTAAAACAAGCAAAAGTTGATCCATTTCAATGCCCACAGGCTCCCTTCTGAGACTAATATTCCAATGACTGCTTTCCTCTGGATCATAGATGACATTAATTGACTTTCCTTTATCCTCTGCAATACTATACAATTGCTGAAATTTGACTGTAAGAGGAATGTCTGTGCACCATCTGTCCTCCCAAAATCTGATCCAGTTCCCATCTCCCACAGGGAAAGTGATGGTTGTGTTGACAAGACTTGTTGATGTTCCTCTATATGGGTGAAATTGATAATTGAGAGGAGGGTTGAATAGCCCATTTGGACGCTTGAGGGTAATATTTGTTTATGATGATTTTGACCCATAGAGCGTTATCATTTTCACCCATTCTCCATAACCATTTAGCAAGCAATGCTTTATTGATGACCTCCCTGTGCTTTGCTAGTGTAGACCCTATCCCAAGCAACAAGATGCAGTCCTTTATTCTCCCTCCTCCCAAAAAAAATGGAACTCCTTATGCTTTCAATAATTCTTTCCACAGTTTTCGGAATAGAAAGAATGGAGAGGTGGTAAGTACTCAAGGATGATAGTATAGTTTTGGAAAGGATCCATTTACCTCCAGCAGATAGAAACTTTGCTTTCCAACCTTCCAATGCATGTGCAAATTTTTGAATTAGACGGTCCCATTCCCTAACTTTACTGCTGACATTGGAAAGAGGGAGGCCAAGATATTTGATGGGAAATTGGGACTATTTGCAATTTAAATCAGCAGCAATCTGATTGCTTCTATCTATCCCAGTGTTGATGCCCACAATTTCAAATTTGTCAAAGTTAATAGGAAGTCCGGTGACAGCCTCAACCAACAATAGGATTTTCTTGATATTTGCAAGCTTAGCATCTTCGGTGGATGAGAAAATCAAAGAATCATATGCAGATTGAAGATGGGATAGCTGAATGCCATTTATGCTTGCAAGGAAACCATCAACCAGCCCTTCTAAAGCAACTTGATCCCAAAGAGAGCTCAGCACTTGGCTAACCATGATGAAGATGAGAGGAGAGATAGGGTCTCCATGTCTTAGTCCTCTAGAACTAGCAAAGTAATCACTTGATTCCCCATTGATAAGAATAGAAAACCTAGCAGAGGTAACACAATTCATAACTCAACTGATCCACCTTTGTTTGAAGCCCATAAGCAGGAATACTTTTTCAATGCAACTCCAACAAACTTTATCAAAAGCTTTCTCGAAATCTAATTTAAAGACAACTCCTTGTTTCTTATAGCACTTCTGTGAATGAATAGCTTCATGAGCTGCTAGGAAGTTATCTAGGATGTACCTTCCTTTCAAAAAAGCAGATTGATTGATGCTAATGATATTTTGCAATGCCTTCTTCAGCCGGTTTGCCATGATTTTAGTGATGATTTTATAACAGCCATTTAATAGACTAATAGGTCTAAAATTTGCAGGCTTCTCAGCACCCTCCTTGTTTGGAATAAGAACAATAAAGGTAGAGTTGAAACAATTGATGGATTGCGGCCTGTGCTGAAATTCCTTCAAAGCATTAAATAAATCTTCCTTAATGACTTCCCAAAAAAATTGATAGAATCCCATAAAAAAACCATCAGGCCCTGGGGATTTGTTGGCATTCATGTTGAATACAGCTTCCTTAACTTCCTCTTCAATAAATTCAGCACATAAAGTTTCAGCTGTTGAATTATCTATTTTCAGAAGAATACCCTCCTTCAGATTAGGTCTCCAATGCTCATTTTCTGTGAAAATTTATTGGAAATAGGAAATGAAAGCTTCCTTAACTTCCTCTTCAATAAATTCAGCACATAAAGTTTCAGCTGTTGAATTATCTATTTTCAGAAGAATACCCTCCTTCAGATTAGGTCTTCAATGCTCATTTTCTGTGAAAATTTATTGGAAATAGGAAATGAAAGCTTCTTTGATGCCAACCTCTGAATCAATAAATTGATCTTCAATTTTAATGTGTTCTATCCTGAGAGTTCTCTTCTTGACTCCTGCGACTGCATGAAAGAATCTAGTGTTATTATCCCCTTCTTTAAGCCAAAGTTCATTGGCTCTTTGTCTCCATTTGATTTCTTCAAGACGAAGCCACTCATTAAATTCAGCCTTGAGGGCCCCCAATTCAAAGAATTCCTCGGAGGACAGATCTTGTGAATCTACTTTAGCTTCAAGGACTTCCAATTTGCTCATATACAACTTCCTAGTAGCAGCTTTATCCTCATGGGTCTGATGGCTCCACAATTTTAAACAATTTCTAAGTCCTTTGAGTTTAGTAGAGAAAGTCCTACAAGCATAATTATATGTAAGGCCTTCCTTCCACCAATTAGTAACCAGATCTTTAAAGCCTTCTTGAGACTGCCAGGCTATTTCATATCTGAACCTTTGCTTACTCTTGCCATCCATAGTCTTCAGGAGCAAAGGAATATGATCTGAAACAGATTTGTTGAGCCCTAAAATGGATGAAAGTGGGAAGTATTTGATCCAATGTGTAGAAACGAGAATTCTATCAATCCTTGATTGGATATTAAGATTATGTAGATTAGACATATTAGACCATGTAAATGTTCTGTTAGAAAGCTCCAAGTCTACCAAGCCATTGTCATTAATCCAGCAGTTAAACTTTTCCATCTCAACCGACCACTTCTGACCCATATCTTCCCAAGGAAACCTCACCACATTAAAATCACCAAGGATGCACCAATTGTCCATAAATAATTTTGCCAGTCTGCGTAATTCTTACAAGAATTTATCCATGTCCTAATCTTTGTTAGGGCCACAAACAGATGTAAGAATCCAATTCTTATTGTTGTTGATATTAGAGAACAATACTGACAGACTAAACAGACCTATATCACATAAAGAGCTATGAAATTTATTCCCATTCCACATGATAATGTCCCCCATTGTTTCCAACTGCAGGTATGAAAGCCCACTCATAGAGAGAAGATCCATTGATCCTAGAAATGCATTGAGCTTCCACATTATCCCTTTTGGTTTCTTGAAGGCAAAAGCAATCAATTTTATAACTATAAATACAATCTCTCACTGCTCTCTGTTTAGAGTCTGTGTTCAGTCATCTGATGTTCCATGAGCAGATGTTCATTTCAAAAGCAAGTTCTTCCCTACCATCTTTTTATCTCTTAGTCTGTCAAGTAGTTCATTGTTTTGGACATTGATTTCCCTCTTACCTATTTTATTTCCTCCTTTATAACCTTTGACCTTGGATGAGTTGTGCAAAGCATCCGCTCTTCTCAACTTCTTAATGAAGCTAATAACCACCTCCTCTCTACCCAAAAATGATACCCCAATCCTTTCTCCGAACTGTATAATATCCTCAGTCCACGGCTTCTCCACAGATAGTGGTTCGGAAGGTGTAAAGAAAGGTACAATGGCTCTTGAGTTATCTACCTCATTAGTAAGGTCTGAGAAGAAACAACCCTGGTTCAGTCTGGTAGGAAGAGAAGGATCAGCCGATTTAGAAGAAGCAGGTTCTGAGAATGTGACGATGATGTCACTCGGCGACAGCGCAAGAGAGAGAGCTGGGCAGAAAGCAACTTCTGGTGGAGTATCAACCTATCCCTTGGTCTGAGAAGATGGAAGGAGCTCTGAAAAACCAAGGGTTGGGCTGCCAGAACGAGTTGCAGGGAACTCGCGTTCCAGAGAAAGGAGAAAGAGATTGTATCGAGTACAATCGGGTGAAGACGAAGGACCCAATGGTAGTAAGTCAGACCCGAACTCCAGATCCGGGAACCTGATTGACTTACCCGCTACAGGCCTTTCGAATGGACCCGACAGGAAAGAGTCCGGCACCCGCTACTGTTTATCTTCCAAACCCGATAGGCTGATTTCCGAATTGTTGGCCTCCTTGAGACAACCAGACGCCCCACAACTGTTCCGGGAAGTGCTCTGCTCATAATGGCTCTTCCCCGTCTTCCCCAAGGCATCGAAGGCTGCACAATCAACATTAAGACTACCTTAAATAATGGGGTCGGCGCCCTTAACAGAAATCCCCTCAAAGCTTGGGCACCCTTTACAGAAAAAGGAGCAGACCTCGAGGAAAAACCAGGAGCTGGTTGATCAACTAACTGACTCGCTTTGGAGTCAGGTGCCCGAGTCTGACTCGGCACCCATTTCAGGACAGGCAAACAATTCTTCACTGGAGTTGAGGTCTCCATCGGAGCCCCAGAATTAGAAACCATCTGAACAGGGAGACGGGACTGCTTGTAAGTTTTGTAGGCAAAAACAACATCTACCCAACTCCAGTCAACCGGCGAAGGCCGATGGGATTCCTCCACTTTGCAGGACAGGGAGGAAGATGAGGGAAGCTCTGGTGAAATAGAAATCTAGAACCGGCGGCCACCCAGTCTAATTCTTAAAGAGGTTGGTATGCTCTCAAGGGAATCAACCTCCACTAGAAGCCTAGCGTACAAGAGCATCTCTGAACGAAGTGACCTGTCATCAATCTTGCGAAGGCTGCCAAATCCATCAACCAGTGCCTAGAATGTAGGAACATTCCAAGTATGGAGTGGCAGGTCTTTCACCAAGCACCAAACAAGGTGCCCTACAACTACAGGCTTCGCTCCCTTCTCAGCATTCCATTGCGAAAAGATGAAAGAGAATCCCCTGAAGGAAATATGTTGCACAGAGAGAGTAGCATCCTTCCATCCCTGCATCGTGGAATGAATGATGAATTCCTTTCCAGCTATCTCACGGATTCTCCAGTGGTAATTCCCTGGCCATGTATGGGACAGAGCATCCCAGATTAACAGCACAGGGTAAGACACTGGGTCCTCCGAAGAATGCTCAAGAGAGTTAAACTGGACCACAAACCCTGCTTGCAAGAGGTCCTGGGCAATACTGACTTCGTTAGACTAGGGGATCTCGACTATAGGAGAAGGTACAGAGTCGAAAAGAACCTTCATCTTGGAGTGACAAGAGAAGCTCTTGTGACCCTGCTGCCCACAGGTGATACATCTCACCTTGTAAAGGCAGTCCCTTGCCCAATGTCCTCGCTGGAGACACTTAATGCAGGCGTCATTGCCCACCGGAAGGCGAGAGATAGGCCGACAAGCCTTCGAGGGAGCTCTCTCTCTCTCCCTTCTGCCCACTATCTTCCACCCTTCCCCGTCGGCAGAGGGGGGAAGCAGGTTGCAGGACTTCTCCATTCCCTTGAAACATAGGCCTTACCTCTTGCTGCCTTTGTGGGACAGACGAGGAGAACCTGAACCTACTTTTCTTAGGTTGCTCCTTATCCTTGGAGGTGTGGCAGCTCCTTCATCATCAGCTCCATTGCTTTGTTAGCGACTTCGGGTTAGTGGAAGACCTCCTCAACTCCTGTGGGAGGCCATGCCCATGCAAAGGGGACTGGATTATCTGGTGGGTGATTCTTCATGCCACTAATTGGGGATATGAAACAAAACCAACCAACCTCCCACCTCCCTCAACCACCACCACCACACACACAAAAACATGAAGAAGGTAACGCTCTCCATTAACCCTCCCCAAGAAGACAAAAGGAGGAATTACAATGGTCAAATCACAAAGGAGTATCGCTCATGCCTTCACTATATCACATACAAAATATAACACCCTCTTTGGCATATTGGCCTCCTTGAAGATTCTTCCTCAATACATGCTCTCTTCATTTTTATAATGTACGTGGTACTATCCACTTCCCAAAAAGGACGTGTGGACTTAATGTTGACCCTTGTTGTAATCCAATATTGACAAGAGACTTGGAAATCTCTCTAGTGATAATTCTCGCACTAGTAAAAGCCTTCTTGTACATATCCTTGGCAACATCAATGCAACCTTTAGAGACACCCTTCTTCTCTAATGTCTTCCAAATCAACTCTCGGCACCAATTCACAAGCGTTCCCTAAATTAAATCATATGCATATCCCCCCTCATCTCTCTATATCTCTTCATCAATTGCCTCAATAAGAAAACAGAAGACAAAAAGAAATCAGCCAATCAGCAGTTCCCAAAAGACAAACCATCTCATCTAAGATAGTATTTTTTTAACATAACAGGTTATATTTCCAGTCGAAATCCGGAGCTTAGTGTACTTGTTAATTTTCTCTGTAAGTTTAGATGTCGCAGAACATTGTTCGCCTATCTTTTCAAAGCAGAAGCATAAGAAGATTTATTTTCTTGTCATTATTAAGTCTGGAATGCAGTTATCAGAATGGCACAATGTAACAGAAAGTAATATGGAATGACATGAAGCAGCAGAGAAGCCTGCACTCTAGAAGGATCTACAATGTCGGCACGATGCCATTTGCATTGACCCATACGCATGGCTGAAATTCATTATGATGCACAGCAGATAGCAAGAATAAACAACAAAGTTAGCATTTTGTCCATTCTCTCAGAAAAGAAAAAGATTTAAAGATTTAAAGATTTTTTTGAAGGTGGTTGGTATCACAAAGTGTATTAATGTAACCCAAAAAAAAGATACATGGGGAATGTACAAGAGTGAGGAACAAAAGCCCTCAGAGATTCCCTCTATACAAAAGGCACCCAATTAGCACATCACTCAAAACCCTGCCAAAAGAACCAAAAAAATAGGGATTAGCAGCCTCCTCGTTACATTTGACTTTCACCCACTCCCTAATTATAGTACAAACAAAATTAGCATTTCAGTCTGGGACCAATGCTTCCTTCTTGAAGATTCTTCTATTTCCTTTTCACCACATAGCCCATAGGGTGGCATGAAGAATCAGCCACCAGACCTCGCATCCTCCACCTTGCCATCCTCCTCGGTTGTTGGGTGCCAACTCCGCTTGTATAGGAGGCTGGCCACTCAGTCTGTGAACCAGCCCAAACCTACAGCTTGGCAAAGATAAGCTGTTAAACCTCCTTGGAATATGGACAAAAGCACAAACAGATGGTCTAGAGACTCCTCCCTACATAAACACCACATTGTGTGTAAGCCAGATACAAAGCAGACCACTCTATTACATGTGGTGGTCGGTACGAGCATAGTTGTCAATCCCATTCCAGGCCCCATTTTTTTATTGGGAAGGGACATGCAGGTGTATTGGACAATTGTCCCGTCCAGGCATTTTTCATACACATATTCTGACAAATACAATAGACATATATATAAATAATATCAAAATAAACATATAAACATCAAATAACATAAAATTAACGCAATAAAAGCATTTAGGATGGTTTATGGCTTTAAAGGAGTATATTCATCAAATGAACCCCCTAAAATAAATTGACAAAGAGCTTAAGCAGCTTGGAAAATCTCGGGTTAAAATTCTGGCTGGGTTAGGCCAAGATGGTCGGGATAGACTGGGACAGGCCGGTACATCCCAAGACGGACATTGGGATAGACAAGAAGTAGCCAGTCCCATTTTCACACTAGGCCAGGATGTCCCGGCCAATTCTAACTGGGATGGGAAAGGATTGACTACTATAGTCTACTTAAAAAGCCCTTCACGAAGTCTGACTATAAAGTTGAGGATACTATGCTAGGAGAAGTCAAAAACAATATATGGGTAGTACATATCTAGTCTCTGATCAGTCAAGATCTGAGATTCCATATTTGTAACCTTAGAAGGAGACAATGCTATCGTGGGAGGACAAGGATAGTGAATGCCCAGGCTACAGTTATGAGGACAATCGTGTTGCACAATTAGTTCCTATAAAATAAATAAAATTTGGGTTTTTATTAATTTAATCATTTTAATAAATATTTAATCACATTTTAAATAAATTTGCAGAAACAGGCACTTAAGATTGTTCGGCGTGGAGAAAGCCGACTTAAAGTCGAGCTTGGCAACACTGAACTATGTTCGGTGCTGCCATTAATGCCGAGTTAAACAACCTTCTCCACCCCCACCCCCACCCCCGCACCTCCCCTCCCCATTCACCCATTAGCTGCCGTGCATGCCCAGAAGCACCCGCAGCCCATTCACCCACTTTCTGCCAAACATACCCAGCATGCAGTAGCCTGCAGCCCATTCACCCCTGCTGCCACACATGCCCAGCAGGAGCAGCCCATTCATCCCCACTGCCATGCACGTCCAACAGCAGCTCGCAGCCCATTCACCTGCACCCGCCCCCTATTGTTCTTCTTCAGCCTGGCCTAAATTAATGTTGCCAATGCCAACCTAAATTCGGCATTGGCAATGCCAGCTTTAGGTCGGGTTTGGCAACCCGGAACATTCATCCAACACATGTTCGGACGGACACATGTCGCTTGCATTGTTTAAAAAGGCAATGCCACACAGCACTGAGGCATAAGCCTCAAGGCAAGGTGCTAGGAAAACACCCCACGGCATATGCCTCAAGCTACTTACCTGAAGCATCCACCTCAATCTACTTACCTGAGGCTTATGCCTTTTGTTAATTGAAGCATGTGCCTTACGTCATTGACTTGAGGCTTATGCCTTGAGGCAGTAAGAGAATGTGATGCTTTAAGGTAGACCTAAAGCATATGCCACCTTTATTGTCGCTAAAACATGAATGAATGATGACAATTCTATTAGATAAACAAAATAAAGGAATTTAAACTAAACCCAATTCTTCTAGTTCCACCACCAAAACAGAGGGCAATAACTCTAGTAGTTCATGCTGTAATGCCAACTAGTAGTCAATGGCTTTTTCCCCATAGTTCATTTGTATGGGCCCTATCATTAAGTTGAAACAATATTACCAGTGACAAGTGAGAATTGTTTAATTTTCTATAATAGTTTTAACATCCTTTCCCTAAAATAGTGAGGCTTACACCTCTTGCGCCTCAAGGCTTATGCCTTGTAAGACTCTTGTAAAGTGCCTCATGACCGCCTTAAGTCCTTTTAAACTATGGTTGCTTGGAGGTGGCCAGTGCCTGGCAAGTGATTATTTCTGCAAATTCATTTGAAATGTGATTAAACATTTAAATATTTATTAAAATATGATTAAATAAATAAAAACCCATAAAATTGTGTGCAAAAAGAAGAAACTTATGAACGATGCTGGCAACAATAGGTTTGTAGTGGTCATAAGACAGATAGGATGTGAAACATGGACAACATGAACAACTTAGCTTCCTCAACACATTCTCTGAATACGACCAGATCAAGATGAACCCGGCCGATAAGGAATACACGGCATTCGTCACCGATTTAGGCTTCTACTACTGCATATGTATGCCGTTCAAGCTGAAGAACACCGGAGCCACCTATCAGAGGCTTGTCAACAAAATGTTCGACAGCCAGATTGAACGAAACATGGAGGTGTACGTCGACAACATATTGTTAAGTCCAAGCAAGCATCCGACCACTTTGATAACCTCCTGAAAATCTGGCGATCCCGAACGGCAGCTAGTCAATGTTCGATCTGATTATTTGTTCATGGACGGTAGTGCGGACGCGCTGGCCAGCATCCGATCTGATTATTTGTTAACGCGCTGGCCAAGCTCACCTCTTCCGCACTACTAGCTAGTCAATGTTCATGGAGGATATAATACAACCAGCAATTCAGTAGCCATCCGTACTGATGGTCGGCTGAAAGTAACCAAGATGGACATTATTGTAACGGCCCTGCTTTTAGGACATCTGATAGGTGCATAAATGCAAAAACAGAATAATAAGAGACGATACTATAAAAGAGTAGAAATTAGCTCATGACTGAAATAGTCAGAAAAATAATGCACATATCCCAAGAATTTAAATTGGCCATACGTGATTCATTTTTCATTTTCACTGAATTAGATCTATCTTTCTTTGCTACTTCTTGAAAAATATGTTTTATAACTTTCATAAAAATCTAAAAATTGAGTTCTTAGTAAGGATCATTTACATCCCTACTGATATCCCATATACACCAATCCATTCACTTTTCCTTAACTATGCACAACATGTATTCAATTTCTCATACTGCTAACCGTCACACCTAACAAACGGGAAGTGAACAGCAGGTATGACATAATTTTCTATCTTAATTTCATGATCTAACCCACACCAAGTTACACATTTCGTTCTTCTAATTTAAACTTTTTAATTCGCCTTATAATTCGTTTATAGATGCATGTGACCTTTATGGAATAATGTTTGACCTAGTATGAAATGTATGCATTGTAAAAATAATGTGATCCGAAGCGAAAACATTCAACACAATGATAACAGTTACACATTTTCTTACATTATTTCTTCTCAGTGGTAATTTATACCAACATAGAAAGTATAAGGTATGTGTCGCAAGTCGTCAACATAAGGTCTCAAAAGTAAGTCGTTTATTCATTCATCTTTCAACTAACCAGTCGTTTCTTTATAACTATAACTCGATCAATCGTAAAGTCATAATCTTTGAAAAGTCATAAGTTTGTAGGACAACTTATCTTTTCGATCAGAAGTGACAAGAGATAATCATTACTAACAGTTGTAATCGTAAGCAGACCCTAATAGACTCCCACCTTCGCATGTCTACCCCAGCAAATTCTAGAGCCTTACTGGGTAAGGTGGGAAATATGAACTAAGTTGTACTCCTTACTCCTCCTGTAGCGTCCATTCCCCAGCCTATAAGTGCACTCAAATAGGATCTCTGTCCTTTGCCTTCGAGGTCCTAAAAGTGGACTATGGAACCGTAATCAAAAGAAGGGATGCTCCGTGTCTCGGCACTACACATCATTAAGGAGCTTTGACCCGGATGTCCCCTCATCCCCAAAGGAACATATTGTGTTGAGCCTTCCCACTAGTAAACGATGCCACTTCTTTTCTTATACAAAGACAAATCAATGTAGAAACCATCGGTCATAAATTCCATAAGAATTCACTATTAATGTAGAAGGCCTCCGTGCCCTTGTCTCGTATTTTCAATAACATTTCTGACTTTCATAATCCTCATTGCCCACTTTGGGTCATTATAGCCATGAAGTCTTCTTTACTCTCTCTCTCTCTCTCTCTCTCTCTCTCTCTCTCTCTCTCTCTCTATATATATATATATATATATACACACACACATCATATAGCTTTAGACAATTTATGGAGTTTAAGTCTCTAAGTCTTTCCTTCTTTTATAACTCACCTATGCATAGATGGATTTGGTCCATCTCTCTTTATTTATCATTTCCTTACTAGAGACTTTCCACATGATGTGTCACAATTGGATATAAAATGTCTAGGTTTCATCATGCCTCGTGTATTCGCATATGAATAATCAAACATGATCATCATCATGCCATGACACATTAACTTACGTTGTATAAATTCCTTTTATGACCCTTCTTCATTAAAGGTTTAACCCAACAGAGTTTTCCTCTAAATAGACATACAAGTTTTACATCCTACAATTAAAAGAACTCAAACTAAAAGAGCCAACAATAGGTGTATCACCCTACCTCTTAGGAAGCTCGCTGTCGAAGCCTTATTGGATTGCCGCCAGAATCCCAGTGTTTGCTGCCAAATCTCTTATTTTTCTTCTTCTTCTTCTCTCCCTCTCTCTCTCTCTCTCTCTCTCTCTCTCTCTCTTCCTGTCCTAACCTGCTCCCCCCTTGCCCTCCTTTTATAGAAGGAGAAGGGCGTGGGGAGGGTTCTAGGGAGAGGAAGAGGGATGTAGTGGAGGGGGACAGGTGGCAAAGAGAGAGGGGACAGGTGGCAAGAGGGGAAGGAAGAGAAGATGGTGGAAGGAGACAGGTGGAAGGGAGGGGGAGAAGGGCAGTGGCCTTTATTGGGCCCTTTTTAGAACTAATAACCAGGGCCTGTTAAGCCCTATAAGCAGGCCCATTAGGGCCTTTAATTCATGCACATTTAGGCCTTTAAATTAGGCCCATTAAGGTCTATGTTTTAGCACCTATTAAGGTCTATGTTTTAGCACCTATTAAGCCTCTTAATTTGAGCCCATTAACAATTAGGCTTAGGCGAAACTACCTTTTCAGATCGGAATCAACCTCTTAAGAGGCCCTAAGCCACTATATAGGGATTCTCGGTTCAACCTCTCGAGGTACGCTCTCTAGAACCTAAAAACTCCTGCACTTTCCTCCTCCTCTAGTTCTCTAACTTACGCATCAAAGAGGGATCCCCCAAACCACTACCAGGGACCCTTTAAGGGTGTTCTTTCTTGCAGATTTGGTGCACGTTAGCCTTCTGATCCTTGATGGAGGGCGTCTGATGTTGGTGGACGAGATTCTACTCCATAAGGCCTAAAGTCAATAAGATTATCTACCACTACCTTTTTCAGATGAGAAACATATAAGTATCATTGATACCTATAAGACATGCCTTGCCTTCCTGAAACCCCAGCACACCACTTTCAACCAAAGGTCCTCAAAAAGCTCCGAGAAGTGTTCATAAAATAGCACAGGAAAATCTTCCAAGCTCCGGCACTTTCCTCCTCCTCTAGTTCTCTAACTTAGGCATTAGAGAGGGATCCCCGGGACCACTGCCAAGGGCCCTTTAAGGGTGTTCTTTCTTGCAGGTTTGGTGTACGTTAGCCTTCTGATCTTTGATGGAGGGCGTCTGATGTTGGTGGACGAGATTCTGCTCCATCAGGCCTAAAGTCAATAAGATTATCTACCACTGCCTTCTTCAGATGAGAAACAGATAAGTATCATTGATACCTATAAGACATGCCTTGCCTTCCTAAAACTCCGGCACACCACTTTCAACCAAACGTCCTCAAAAAGCTCTGAGCAGTGTTCATAAAATAGCACAGGAAAATCTTCCAGGCTCTTGTACTTTCCTCCTCTTCTAGTTCTCTAACTTAGGCATCGGAGATCCCCGGGACCACTGCCAGGGGCCCTTTAAGGGTGTTCTTTCTTGCAGATTTGGTGCACGTTAGCCTTCTGATCTTTGATGGAGGGCATCTGATGTTGGTGGACGAGATTCTGCTCCATCAGGCCTGAAGTCAATAAGATTATCTCCCACTGCCTTCTTCAGATGAGAAACAGATACCTATAAGACATGCCTTGCCTTCCTGAAACTCCAGCACGCCACTTTCAACCAAAGGTCCTCAAAAAGCTCCGAGCAGTGTTCATAAAATAGCACAGGAAAATCTTCCAGGCTTGGGGCTTTGTCCCTTGTCAATTGAAAGACAGTTCTTTTGACCTCTTCTTCAGTGAAATGGCTGAAAAATCCTGTTTCTCATCTTCCAATAACTGGGGTATAAAGTCATCTACAATGGTCAGGTGCCAAACACCATCCTTGGAGAAGCGCCTAGAGTAGTAAATCTATATATCTCCCAAAAGAACCCCTTTATGAAACAATTTGGTCCCCATCTTGGAGACTTCTGATGTGGTTTAATCTTCTCTTTCCTGAAGCAATCCTCTAGGGTAGGATGTGTTTCAATTTCCTTAGTCCTTCTCTCGATCCCCACTTCTAGTAAATCTCCTGTTTAAGGAGCTTCCCCAGCTTCCTGTCAATCATATAATAGTCCAGCCTCTTCCAAAACCATCCAAACCATGAGTTTGATCAAGAATCAGGTTCTTAGCTGCCAAAACAGTGGTTCATCATATTCAATCAATGAAGCAGTATTGAATATGATAACAAGGAACTAGTCATCTTATTAAAGCAAAACCTACAACCAGATATGTCATTAATGTATGGGTTCAGTTTTTGATAAAGGATGAGGGAACAATACAGACAAATTTATGAGAACACATTCACAAAAAAGCATAAGATGGTATATTTCCTATCAGAATGTAAGGACTCCAGAAAAAGATTGCGGTAATTGCTCATTGACAAGGAAATATTTTCAAATAACATAAAAACAGCATGTGTTGCAAAAAGCGCCAATGGAAGGTACATAGTTGTGCAAGGACATACTACTTTTTTGGATGGAAGCAACTAAAACAAGCTATAGACTAAATGCAAGAAAACTTACTGTTCCCAAGACGTCACTCACATCAACTGATGCAAATTCACATGAAAGTGCAGGAAAGCTATAAAAGATTAAAGAAAATGTCAAGCAACCAGGAAACAAAATTGAGGTGCAAGCAACAATGTCAAGCTAATGTCACAAAAAATGCACAAGGGAAAGTCTTATTAGCTTTCTTTAGACATGATACCCGTAAATAACATCAACCTGCTTTAGATAAAGATAGCATACAGAAAAGGATCAAAGAGTATTGGAATGATTGCAACACATCCTCAATTATGCACAGCTGTAAACAACTTGCACCTCTGGAGACATTTTTTCCCATTGGAACCCCCCCCCCCCCAAGACTTCACAGCACAGTATCACAAATGGGCAAGTAACCACTACAAATGCAAACAGCTAACTGAAGACAATTAAGCTGAGAAAGGATGACATTTTGTTATATAAAGAAACAATAAAGCTCAAATAAGCAGCAACACCACCCCTCCCCACCCACAAAAGAGAATGAAAGAAAAATGCAGACAAACTGCCAGGGTGTTATGGGGTTTTTTGCATGCACAAACTTAAATTTCAATCTGGTTCAAATATGAACGGTGCCATCAGATCCGTTAACTTTGGGCACGTGATCAAAGATTTGATGGCACCATTCATATTTGGACCAGACATTGAAATTAAAGGACTGCTGTTGTGCAAGGGTGGCAACACCGGCATCAGAGGGTACCGATACCGATACATATCGTCCACCGGCCAATAAAAAATATTAAAAAGAAAATCTTAACTATAAAGACTGGTACCGATACCCTCCAGTATCTGCACCAGGCAGGGCCGATACCGGCACGTATCGGTAATTGCTGATACTGCCAACCATCCTGTTGCGGGGATCTTTCATGATGAACATTTGATCCGTGGAGTAGAAATTAAATGGAACGTCCTCTTATGGACCAGTGATCAATTTCACGTTAATCTTTTTTCTTGCATGAATGATGAAATATGTCTCGTTTTCATTGTTGTTAGGTGTCAATCATAGAAGAGTATAGTATAGTGAAATGGCATGCACATTTATCATTAAAGCATGAAGTAGAAATATAGCAGGCCATATTCCTATATTTCTTATTGTGACTAAAGAACAACTGTAATAACGACTAAGGCAACATAACGATAGAATGTGCTCACAATGCTAAACATGATGACAGTAATTAATATGTTGAGGAATGTGATTAAAGAAAGCCCTAATCCATTAAAGGTGAAAATTATGATTATGACTAAGGCTCTTGATCCTATAATTATAGTTAGAATGTTAGGAACTTAGCTAACCTTCCTGATCATCACATAACGTTTAAGGTTACATTATTTAACCTAGGATCCATGATTTAATACTGAAACCACACATTCTAGAGTGAAATTTAAGATGATTAATGATCTTTTACGAAACAGGTAACTACCTCACCTATAATTAACTTGTGTGATGAGTACATGATATAAATTATTAAGGATGAAAAGATGTTGTGACTGAAGATGATTATGAAAATGACTACAAAAAGATTGTTTGAGATGCTTGGGCTCAAGACATGGATGGGTCTTCTGCCATGGCCAAGTTGGTTAAGAAGTTGAAAAATCTCAAGTCAAGGTTGTCACATTGGGGTTCTCTCAGACATCTTCCTTCCAAAGAGACTAAGGCCAATATTCTTTGTCAAATTGAGAGCATGGATCTTCTTGAAGAGGTGGGTTTACTTTCTTCGGCTGATAAGGTAGCCGGGGACAGCCTCAAGGCAGAGTATAGTGATATTCTTCTCAAAGAGGAGATTTATTGGTGCCAAAGGTCCAAAGACATATTGGCCTCTTGCCATCGCAGGAGGAATACTATTAGGGAGCTTGAAGCAGGAGATAGACGGATTTGCAATAAGGAGGACCTTAGCCAGCATGCTCTGGATTTCTTCTCTTGTCTTTACTCTAAGGAGGATATTTGCATGCCCTCCATTCATTCTGAGGCTGCTCCGGTCCCTGGATGATGAGCAGAGGATATTCCTCCCTAGTCCCTTCTCCCTCGAGGAGGTCCACCATGCGGTCTTTACTCTTCCTGGTGACAAGGGCCCGGACCTGGATGGCTTCCCTCTCCTCCACTTCCAGTATTTTTAGGATATCATGCAGGAGGATCTCCTTTCTACAATGTTGGAGTTTCGGAGTTGTTAGGCTCAGCTGGCTGGTTTAGACAAGGCCTCCTTGGTCCTTATTCCTAAAAAGGAGGGATCAATGTCTCTTCATGATTTTCGGCCCATCAGTTTGTTGAATGAGTTCTACAAAGTGACCATCAAGATGTTGGATCTTCAGTTGGAGAAAGTCATCAACAATCTAGTCTCTTTTAATCACAGTCGCTTCATCAAAGGTAGATAGATTTAATTGGGCTTCTTGGTTGCACATGAGCACATTCATGCCATGAAAACTCAACACAAAATAGGATGAGTGATCAAAATTGACTTTGAAAAGGCTTATGAAGTGTCTCGTCTCTTATGGGTTTTGATGATGATTGGGTGAGGTGGATTAAGGGGTGTACTTCCTCTACCAGATTTGTCATTCTTATTAATGGACATCCTTCTCGCTTTTTCATAGTGGCAAAAGGATTAAGGCAAGGGGACCCCATCTCCCCCCTCTTTGTTCTGGTATCTCAGGCATGGTTTGCCGTATTGTACCGGATCAAGCGACTCGTACGAGTCCGACTCGTATCTGGATGAGTCTTGAGTCACTGGGACAGTTCGAGTCGCCAAGTCGCATTTGACTCACACTCGGACCTACTCGTGTGTGACTCGTGTCGACTTGATGTGACTCATCCCGACTCGTGCAATACACTGCAACCAGCACGGGTCGCTGCAATCTAGCTCAAACCTATTCGATGTGACTTATATCTTATTAAGTTGACCTTCCTTTTTCTAATTTGATAAGTAATTGAACTTTTTTCTCCAATTGGTAAATAATTGGACTTTTTTCTCCAATTTATAGGTAATTACATTTTTATACTGATTAATGGGATAGATTTCTCCTAAATTTAACTTAAAGTCATTGTCATTAATAAACCACTAGTGTTAAAAGTTTTATTTATGTCATAACTATTCATAAAATTAAAGAATATGAAAAGAAATTAGAAATAAGCCTAAATCGGCCAGACTCATGAGATTCGTGTGAGTCGGACCGAGTCGGCCCAAGTCAGATTGGTATCCTATCGTATCTGAGAAGATACAATCCGATACGGATCATCGACACGGCGAACCTTGATCTCAAGTTCTCAGCAAGATGTGGGATACAGCTCTCGATGTAAGGCTCATTCCAGGTTCCTCTGTTCATAGACCTAGCCTAGAGATCACTCCTCTTCAGTATGCTAATAATACAATTCTTTTTGTTACTTGCAGGGATGAACAGCTATTAGTGGTCAAACAGCTACTGGATATACTGAAGGTTGTCAAGCCTTTGATTGTTGGAAATAACATGGAGTCCTCCTGAGTGGTGAGAGCTACGAGAATCATGGGATGCAAGGTTGGCACCTTTCCCCTTCCTTACTTGGGTCTTCCTCTTTCAAGGGGTGCCACCTTTTGCTAAGGATTGGGAGGCCATTACCCTTAGAACGGAGAGAAGACTAGCAGGTTAGAAAGGCAAGTTGCTATCGTATGGGGGGAGATTGACACTTTGCAAGGCTGTTCTATGTTCGATTCCTATTTACTTCCTTGCTATATTTCACATTCCCAAGGTGGTTGCCAAGAAGATGGATTCTATTCAGTGCAGATTTGTATGGCATGATATCAGTTGGGCCAAGATTTGTAAGAGCCAAAAAGGAGGGGGCTTGGGAATTCGGAAACTTGGGGAGTTCAATATGACTTTATTATCCAAATGGCTACGGAAATTGGGCAATGGAGAGCCTAGTCTTTGGCAAGAGGTCATTTCCCAAAAATACTATAGGGGTGTTGATATGTGGGATTTGGTCCTCCTATTCATACTAATATCTCTCATGTTTGGAAAGGCATCCTTGGCACTATTGATATTGAGCAGGAGTCCATCTCTCTGTTGGTCATGGGCAGGGACCCATTCTTGGATCGATAGATGGTGTGGTTCTGGCACATTTATCTCTAGACTTATTTGCTCTTTCCTCCCCTAATGTGTTTCGGGCAGGGGTTCTTTCTCAATGGTGTTTCACCTGCTTGGACCCCATCCTTTCAATGGGTTCTTCATGATGAGGAATGCAATCAGTTGCCAATTTGCTTCTTCTTCTGAAGAGTCTGTCCCTTCGTTCCGGTTCTTCTGATTAGTGGGTTTGGGCCTAGAGCAGGGACGGGGTATTCTTGGTGAAATCTACTTATAACTTGATTGCTGATGGCGGTACTAGGCAAACTATTTTCCGCCCTATCTGAAAATCTTATTCCCCATTGAAGGTGAAGTTTCTATTGTAGAGAGTGGCACATGCCAGACTTACAACCAGGAATCGTCTCAAGGTTTTCTTGCCAAGTATCACTTTTCTTGCCTTTTTTGTAATGTCTGCAAATGAAAGCTTGGACCATTTGTTCGTGGGAAGCCACTTTTCCCTTCTTATTTGGTTGGCTATTCTCTCCAAATTGAATCACTCGTGGTATCCTTAGGCAACAGTTAGAGATCTCTTGTTCAGTTGGAGAAAGCTTGGGCCAATTCTTGTGATAAGAAGGTTTGGTGGACGGTTCTTCATGCCACAGTGTGGAGTGTGGACCCTTTGGAGATAAAGGAACCTGCGCATTTTTTTAGGGCACTAGTAGCCAGCCGTTTGGGATTGTCTCTTTTATTTGCGAGAAGATCAGAGAATGGTCCCCCAACTCCGAAGGATCAATTTCCTCCCACTCAATAGTTTTAGGTCTGCTCAGTCCTCTGTAGTTTTTAGGCCTCTTTTGTTCTCGAGGCCCTTTTTGTTTCTCTTGAGGCATTGGTTTGAGCACCTGCTGTTTTTTGTTTGAGGTGCCTTTTTGGGTTATCGTTGGGAGGTTGTCCCTGATTTGGAGCTTCCATTCAGACCATAGTAGTCAATCATGTCCCATCCCAACCTATCCCGGCCAGGACGTCCTATCCCAGTGAGAAAAAGGGACACAACAGTTTATTGTATGTCCCAAACCTATCTCGCTTTGTCCCAGCCCGTCCGGGCCTGTACCAACCTATTCCGGCCCAGCCCAACCTGTCCCGACCAGAATTAGTATTTTAACTTGAGATTTTCCTAACCACTTAAGCTCCTTGTAAACTTATTCTTGGATTTTCATTTGATGAATATACTCTTCTATAAACCCACAAATCAATCCTAAATGCTTTTATTGCATTAATTTTGTATTATTTCTATATTTATATATTTATTTTCATATTATTTATTGTACACATATCTTATATTTGCTAGAATATGTATGAAAAAAATTCCGAAATGGGACACCGAAATTGTCCAAGACACTCAGACTAAAAAATGGACCACTCATGTCATTCAGCCGACCATGCCGATTCCGGGTAACCCAGCCGATTCTAGGAGCCAGATCGGCCGATCCGTGCCAGATCGGCCAGGATCAACCGGATCGGGCCGATCTAGGCCCCAAATGTCATTGGCTGTCAAACTAGCCGTTGCTGGCTGTTTCCAAATGGCCAGCAACGACTAGTTTAGGCCTTGGGAGTCTATTTAAACCCTCCCCCCCAGGCCCTTCTAAGCCTCCACAAGTGTCCTTCTAAGCTTCCTAACACTCTCGTTGTCTCCCACACTCTCTCGATCGTGGAATTCTCTCTCGATCTCTTCCACGACTACAAGCTAGGTGATCTCTACAAAACTTCCTACTACAAGCTCTCTCTTTCTTTCTCTCCTCTTCTTCTAAATTCTTTTACTTTTATTTATCAATTTTTTTCTTTTTATATTATTGTTCTTAGGATCTCTATTTGCCCTTTAGTAGTCAATGTGTTGTGAACTGCTCAACTACCTAAAGAATGGCATCTCAAGGTGCTGCTGAGCGGTCCTTTAGGAACCCTCCTAGCGTTGATCCTGCTTGGGCTCATTAAACGCCGGTAGACATGGGCCACAAAAAAGTATAATGCAAATATTGCAACTGAATCGTCTCTAGCAAGGTCTGGCGATTCAAACAACATCTTACTTGAATAAAAGGTGAAGTCGCATTATGTGCTCGAGATCTTTCAGAGGTTTGGATCCAATTTCGAAACAATATGAAAGAAAAAAAATCAAGTAAAGTACCACTAAAAGAAGACAGAAAATTCAAGAAGAGTTGTCTAAACTAGCGTGAAGGTCTGATGTTGGAGGTCAGCTTGGTAGAAGTAGTCAATCTATAAATGTAAATGATTGAAACACAAGTAAATTTGTTATCTAACTTATTTTCATGTTCTTCAATTAATACTTTCAGACAAAAAGTTACAATAGATTAATTTTTTTCTTTTATATTTAAAGATGAATTGCTACGTGTAAGGGAGGCAAGCCGAGGTCCTTTGCAGATGAGGACTTATTTCGACAAATTGGAAGATACGCAAGACAAGGAAGTGGCTCCGTACCTTCTGGACAAAGAAGCACTAGTGCCAACATGAACACTAATGTATGCGATACTCTACGTCAAGAGTTCACTAAAGATGGAGATCTTAGAGTAAGTCCAATAGATCCCTTCCTCATCAAAAAGAAGGATAAATAGCCTTCCATTGTTGTTGCATTCAAGAACTTAAAGTTTTGTAAGAAGAAGATAGGGAGAGCTACATCTAGGTGATTTTTCTATAACAGTATCCATGTTAATGCTGCCAAGGAGGCATATTATGATTCAATGATAAAAACTATACAAGAAGTTGGCAAGAGGATTGAGGGGCCTACCCTATATGAGATATACAACAAATACTTGAACTTATTAGTTAACGACATCTGGATATGGAATGAGTATGGATGTACTTTAATGTGCAATAGATGGACAAGTACGTAAGCATTATCTTCTTCATGCTTTTATTTCTTAAGCATGAATGCATCTCTTTCTGGTTTTTTATCAACTATCGAACTTCACATGGATAACAAGAAGAAGTATGATCAACTTTTTAATTTACTGCAAAACCGGAATCGTGTTTTAGAAGTCCATTGATGCATCTGAAAAGGTGAAGAATACCCAATACCTATTCTAATTAATGGATCAAATGGTAGAAGAAATGGGAGAAAAAAAGATTGTCCAAGTGGTTATTGACAATGAAATGGCGTTCAAGTTAGCTGGATAAATTTTGATGGAGAAGAGACAACATTTACACTGGATCCCTTTTCTACTCATTATAGTGACTTGATGTTAGAAGATAGTTACTCTGACCCAATGATGGATTGAGTGGTTAAGAGCGTTCGATTTATCACCACATTCATCTACAATCATAACAATATTTTGAATACCATGTGTACATATACTCATGGAAGAGAGTTGCTTCGTCCGAGAGCCACCAGGTTTACATCTCAATATCTCTCTCTAGATAATTTAAGTCAACAAAAGAGTAACTTGATTAAGATGATAGCATCAGAAGATTAGGCGAATCACATATTGCGACATGCACCAACCAAGGTCAGAAAAAATGGTAAGAAAGTGGCTGACCTAATTCAGTCTAGGCACTTCTGAAGCGAAGTGCAGGAGATGTTAAATATTGTAGAACCGCTTGCCCGTGTCTCGCGATCTTGTGATGGAGAAAGAAGATCAGATATGGGATATTTATATAAGGCTGTGGACAGAGCCAAAGAGTTCATTCAACTTAACAACCCAACAACCTATGTGAAGTGGTAGGAGAAAATAGACAAACGTTGTGAATACATTTTACATTATGATCTTCATGCAACTAATAAGTAAGTAACTTCGTGTATTTATTAATTTATATACACATTTATCATAAATAATAACTAACTTCCACTTCTTTACTTAAGTTATTTTTTTCAACCCTCAGTACATGTATAAAACTGATAGGAAGAATGATAACTATGACAACAACTTAGAAGTATTGATTAGGACTAAAAATGTCATTAGGCGCATACTTGGGGATGAGGATAGAGCAATAATGGCATGCAAACAAATGTATAACTGTAGACTCATAATATACCACTTTGGGACAAATATTGCTCAAAGAGCTGCAAAGATTTTGAATCTAGATTTGAAAACTATCAACCAGATGTTCTACTTAAGTTTTAGTTATACTTTACACATTGTTGACATGTAAAATTTTCTATTTACAGCTTACTGGTGGCTGGATCATGGAAAAACATATAGATATAAAGATCTAGCTTATATAGCAATTCGAGTCCTAAGTCAAATAACCTCTGCATCAGGTTGTGAGAGAAACTGAAGCACATTTGGCTTGATTCACACCAAGCAAAAGAATAGATTAAAGCCGATCCGTCTAGAAAAGTTAATGGTATGCCATTATAATATGAGGTTGAAGCTAAAAAATCTCGAGTTTATATGAAACCTTCAGAAGTAGGAGAATGAGAGAATTGTCAGACAAGGCACAGAGGGGACAAGTGCAGAAGAACTCATAGACTTGGATGGGGTGTTCGATGAGCAACATCCACTAAATGCATTAGTTGATACAAGCACTTCAATTGAGCCTAAATTCGACCCAAATGATCGAGAATGGCAGAAGGTGAATTAGATGGTGTGCCATTACTTGTTGATTTTCAACCTCCTCTTTCAAAACGTCAGAAGAAAAGTAAAAAACAAGGACCAAGTAAAAGGAAGAATGCTACAGTAATTGACATTACTGATTTGGACACTATCGAGGAGGAGGATGAAACACCAGAACCAAGTGATGAGGTACAATATCAAACTTCAAATGACTCGACATCAAAGACGAGTACTGACAGTTCTAACCATGGAGATGTTATCAGTACTCCCACCAATTGTATTCACTGAAGAACAAGATTATACATATACTACTCAAGATAAACATCATAGTAGCAGAGCAGAACGGAAAGAAACTATCACTTAAGCATTCATCAGATAAGGAAGAAGGAAAAGAAAAAGCTCATCAATGTGCAGAACAACTCAAGAGGGAGAGAAAATATCAGGAACTATTAGATACATCATCTATTCTCCATACGAAAGGTATAATCATCCTACTGGATATGTAGTTTACCTTCAACACTCTGATAAATCCAACTACTCAGGAGGCTATCTACAATATCTACAAATTTCACAGCCATCCTCCTAATTCCATCAATCACATAGCTCATATCAAGTGCCAGATATTCCTAGATATACACCACCTACAGTCATCTATGCTAATACAGATGACTATAACTAATATGTGATGCAATATGAGTAATACTACCAGAACTATATGCCACGGTCCGAATATGTAAACATGTTCATTCAATATAATGTACATTTGGAATAAATGTAAGTTTATATAAGTTTATTCAAGTTTTTTTGTCTAACAACATCTTATGTACTTCAAATAAATGTAATTCAACACAACTATATATTGGACTTATTTTTATATTTTTTATATTTTTTTCTTATTTTTTTAATTTTTTTTATGTTGCCCCCTCCAGTCAACTCTGGTTCAGCCAGGATCGGCCCGAATCGGATCGGGATCAATCGATCCGATCAATTTTGGGCCGACCGATCCAAGACCCGATCTCTGGTTTCCTAACCTTGACTGAGGCAATTTAATCAGACAAAGCACTCAGACTAGACAAGATTGTGGGTAAGATGATCAGTTGTAACCTGGGGGCTTTCATCAAAGGAAGGTCTATTCATGAGAATTTTCAAGTTGCTCATGAGGCTATTCACCATGCAAGGACACATTGTTTAAAGGGTTATTTTCGGAAGTTGGATTTTGAGAAGGCTTATAACATGTTAACTGGGATTGCTTGCTTACCACATTTTAGATAAGATGGGGCCTGGAGAGAAGTGGATCAAATGGGTTACGGAATGTGTTTCCTCAACGTCTTTGGTGGTACTAGTCAATGGGCAGGACACTCCTTTCTTCCCATCAGGTAGAGGGCTCCGCCAGGGGAATCCCTTATCTCCACTCCTTTTTACC
Organism: Zantedeschia hybrid cultivar; assembly: GCA_030544215.1. NCBI lineage: Eukaryota > Viridiplantae > Streptophyta > Magnoliopsida > Alismatales > Araceae > Zantedeschia > Zantedeschia hybrid cultivar. Next base: position 54,852,594 of record JARZZO010000009.1, read on the forward strand.
ATGGTAGCTCATATCCTCAGCAGAGTTTGGCACAAAGCAAATGCTTCAGGTCTGATCTCTAGCTTGCGGGATGATCAACAGTGGTGAGGACACCCGTGCCCGGATCCGATTCGACCCGACCCGTGTCTACCGACGGAGGAGGATGACTGCAGCGTTCCCGGCATCTTTGTGGCTCGACAACGGCTCGCTTATTGGTTGACTTGTATTTATTTTGATGAGGATGCAGTTGAGACTAGTGTACGGCCCATTATGAGGCTCATTTATCAGTTTTTAATTTATTTAGCATTTGTCTGCACGAATTTTCTATATTTATCTAAATTTAGGGATAATATGGTCATTTGCTTCATTAGGGTATTATTAGGCTTTTAAGCACTCTATTTATAGCATTGTAAACCTCCTTGGAGGCATTGATTGATGATTAATGAAGAAAGATGAGTTCAGCCGCTGGGTTGCATGCGTTTGAGCCCAGGGCGTAAAGCCCCACCCTTATTCTCCTTGTCGCCTTCTTCTCTCTCTGTCAGTGCACTACGTCTCTCTCTCTCCCCTCTCTCTCACGCTGTTCTTCTGCACCCAACAGCGCCCCAAGGCACCCTACAGATCTACGCGCCTGCGTGCCCGACCACACGGCTTTGAGCCCGCACCCCCGGCTCGCACGGAAGCCCGCTGCCCCGTATCCCAGCCGCGCCCCACCAAAAGCACGCGGCAAGCCCGCGGCTGTCACGCCGTCGGGCATCGTCGCCCATGCCCCCACGGGCTAGGCGCTCCACGCTCTCGACCGCTATACAGCCACCCCTGCAACATTCCCGCCTACTGTCGCCACCGTCTTGCCACGCAGAACGCCCACATTGATCGCCCGGCCTCGCTATCGTCCCCCGTGAGGTACTCCCACGCAGGCTAACTTCGGAACTGGCACACAGCGCCCATACACCCCACCCTGTCTTGAGCTGAGCCGGTTCAACGTACAAGAAGCAAGGCCCGTGAGTCTATGTGTTGTTCGTCGCGCACCCGAAGTACCACAACCTTTTCAGTGTCATACAACGTCAGTTTAAAGCTATCAGTAGCCTTTGCATATTCTCTATCCTAGTACGACCCCACTCGACAGTGGGTTGGTTAGTCTTTAATCGACTTCCCCCTACTCAATTTGTCGTGCTTTATATGATTAAGATATGTTCCCATACTTGAGTATTAGGATTCCTAGCTATTTATTTAATTTCGTTGTCGGATTGTAAGTGTGAGTGGTCCGTTCCGTGGCACTATTTGAACGCATTGAACACGTTGCGATTGCCTTAGTCTTTTGGTAGTCCTTACTATCGACGGTCCTGTTTATTTTACTACTGTGAGCGGACGATTTCCCGAGCTTATGTGCGACTGCGTTACGTAATTACTCTCATGGAAACGTGGGATTTGATGATTATTGGCTATTTTCTTGTGGCACTCATGTTGATCTCGATTCGTGACACGAGTTCGGAGTCGTTTCGGTAGTCGTCCCGCATCAAATTGGTATCAGAGCATTAGGTTTGTCTAGGGCTTATTTATTGCATTTTATTTTATTTTTGAGTTAATATGTCTCCATCCATTTAGCTCCCCACTTTGCTTTTGTTGGTCTGTGTCATGCATGCTAGTCGTCTAGGTGTTAGTTGATACACGTCACCACTCTACCTGCATTGTATGCCCACACGTAGCAGCACGGATTTCCACATGTCTGCACCTGCGTCAAGTTCGCAGGCGAGGTCCCTGGATGTCTCTGATATAGCCGAGTTGGTTAACCAGTTCATGCACCGTATGGATGTTTGGGACCAACGCCTTGGGAGTATGGGAGGTTCGATCCATTCTGGAGAGAATAAGGTCGACGATTCCGAGCGTACGATTCAGGACCTAACAGGCCTCATGGGTGCACCTCTTGCTCATGCCCCCGCCCCATGTCACCACGGACATCCTGTCCCGGCCGTCCATGCCCCTCATGATCAGGCTCCTCCGAAAGCTGATCCGGTCGATGAGTGGCGACTTGCCGATGACGGGGTGGATTATGATCCACGTGATGAGTTGATTGCGCAGGTCGTAGTGCATAAGCCTATGAGGCATAATAGGCCGCACGACCGGGTTGATAGTACCGATCAAAGACACGCAAGGCGTCAAGGAGATAGGCTTGATCGTTATGACCATTGGGATCTTCGTTACCGCGATGATTGGTTAGAGTGGTACGCTCAGGACGTTCGATTCGATCAACACGATCGAGAGGATCGGCACGACCGCCGTGATCGTGGTGATCAACATGATCGGTACGCCTGTGGGGATCGGCCCGAGTTTGGTGAGGCGCCTAGACGCCATCGATGTCCGAAGGATCGGGATGATCCAGATGATCGGGATGATTTTGAGGAAGAGCGGAGGCCCCATCACGTCCCGAGGGACCTGGATGATCGTCGGGCCGCTCGTGCGAATGCTCCCACCTTTAACGGGTCCTTGGACCCGAAAGTTTATCTTGACTGGAAGGCCGGCATGAACCGTTACTTCGATTGGATGGGTATGACTGACGCCCGGCGAGCTCGATTCGCCATGATGAAATTGACAGGCCAGGCTCAGACCTATTGGTCGAATGTCGAGGACCTACTTGAGCAGCGTCGGTATGAACCCATCGAGTGGTGGGAAGACATGAAGATCAAGCTGCGTGAGAAATACCTTCCCCCGACTTACCGTCACCGCCTCATTTATAGGTGAGCATCTCTCAGGGTATTCATACTGTTTTTTAGTACATTGCCGAGTTCAACCAGTACCTGATGAGATGTGGGGCTCGAGAGGAGAGCGCGTTGACTCTTTCCCACTTTCGGAAGGGTCTACGTCGTGTATATTAGCAAGAACTGTTCCGTCAGCATGTGACAACCATTGGGCACAACTATCAAGTCGTAAGAGAGATTAGCAGTTTGAGCTTGAGGTGGAGTCACCCCCGCGTGCTAGACCGACCTATCAGCGACCTCTTGATCAGCGCGCCGCATCGGGAGTGCCCTAGAGGGTCCCTGCCTTCAGGCATGCTGACCCCAGTCGTCAAGACCCTCCCTCTCGTCCTCATTTTTCCTAGAGGGACCCGGTGCCTGCCTTACAAGCTCCCCCCGTCCATCCACCCATGGGAGCCCCTCCGCCCAGACGAGAGGATAAGGGAAAGGCCCCAGCTATAGGAGAGTCTCCCCAGAAGGGCGGATCCCGTGGTCGGTGCTTCAGGTGTCAAGGATTTAGGCATTTCCAGTCTCAGTGTCCGTCTAGGACCATGATTATAAGAGATGTAGATCCAGAGAAGTCCCAGCCTGAGCTATAGATGGTGAGTTATGCGGCTGGTGATGAGATGGCGGATGATTTTCACTCTGAAAGAGAGTTTGTGGGTTGCATCCAGACTCAGTTTATGTGAGATGGAGATAGTGAGGATCTTCCTGATGAGGGTAGGATTGGCGTGGTTAGATGCATCTTGACCCAGCCAAAGGTGTATGATGATTGGCGCCGCACCACCATCTTCTACACCTACTACCATGTTGATGGCAAGGTGTGTAAGGTGATTATTGACAGTGGAAGTTGCATTAATGCAATCTCCACTAATGTCGTCGCACGCCTTGGGCTAACTGTCGTTGACCACCCTCGTCCCTATTGTATATCCTGGGTGGATTCTACTTCCATTCCGATCCAGACTAGGTGTCTCGTTCCCATTTACTTTCCACCGTATGAGGATAAGATTTGGTATGACATCTTACCTATGGAGGTCGAGAGCCTTATTCTTAGTAGGCCTTGACTGTACGATATGGACGCGACCCTCTAGGGACGGTCCAACACTTGCATATTTCAATACGGCAACCTGCTCATCACTTTACAGCCTTCCCGACCTAGATCGCCCTCTCAGCAGGGGACTTCTCAAAGGAGTTCTTTGGCATCCCCGACTACCCCTCCTACTTCTAGTGTTGCTACCCCCTACAGCACCACACCTGTTGATCCATCCACCACTCTCAACACGACTTTAGCGAGAACGTGTTCCAATTCCCATCCGACCCGATCGGGCATCACCAGCACGTGCGAGCCTTCCCTCCTTGGCGCACCTTCTACTGTGGCTTTACAGCTTATTTCTACCAGGGAGCTTAAGCATGATTTGGTTGAGAGTGACCCTGTGTTTCATTTAGTAGTTAGAGAGGTTACTATCGAGACCCCAAGTGAGCACCCCATCGAGGTCACCTCTCTTCTTCAGGAGTTTTAGGATATCTTTCCTGAGGATCTTCCAGAAGGGTTACCGCCTATACGTGATATCCAGCACGCCATTGATCTAATTCCGAGATCCACTTTGCCCAACCTGCCGCACTATCGCATGAATCTCATTGAGCATTCTGAGCTCCAGAGGCAGGTTGAGGAACTCTTGAAGAGGGGCTCCATTCATGAGAGCATGAATCCCTGCGCCGTCCCCGCACTCCTAGCTCCAAAGAATGATGGCACTTGGAGGATGTGTGGATAGCCGCGCGATCAATCGCATCACGGTAAGATATCGCTTTCCCATTCCCCGCCTTGATGATATGCTTGATATGATGGCAGAAACCACTGTGTTTTCAAAGATCGATCTAAAGAGTGGTTATCACCATATTCGGATCAGACCTGGAGATGAAGGGAAGACGGCTTTCAAGACGAAAGATGGGCTTTACGAGTGGTTGGTCATGCCCTTTGGCCTGTCCAACGCCCCTAGTACTTTTATGCGGCTTATGACTCAGGTACTACGACCTTTCATTGGTATATTTTTTGTCGTATACTTTGACGATATCCTCATCTATAGTCGTTCTAGGGAGGACCATTTGGAGCACCTTCGGCAGGTGTGCCTTATCCTTCGTCGCGAGAGCCTGTATGGGAACATTAAGAATTGCACTTTTATGACTGATTGAGTGATCTTCTTAAGGTTCATCGTTTCATCTGAAGGGGTTTCCGCTGATCCCGAAAAGATCAGAGCGGTGGTAGAATGGCCTAAGCCGCAGTTTATCCATGATGTGTGGAGCTTTCACGGCTTAGCAACGTTCTACGGTCGATTTATTTGCGGATTCAGCTCCATTACGGCTCCGATCACTGACTACATTCGGAAGGGAGCATTTCATTAGACGAAGGCCGCAGCTTCGGCCTTTCGTGACATCAAGGAGCGTATGACCCATGCACCAGTCCTTCGTCTACCTGACTTTTCAAGGGTATTTGAGGTCTCTTGTGATGCTTCTGGTGTCGGCATAGGTCGGGTTTTGAGCCAGTAGGACAATCACATTGCTTACTTCAGCGAGAAACTGAACGATGCTAAGCTGAAGTACTCCACCTATGATAAGGAGTTTTATGCGGTAGTGCAGGCATTGAGATATTGGAGACATTATCTGCTACCGCAGGAATTCGTGCTATACTCCGATCATGAGGCACTTCGGTTTCTCGACGTCCAGAAGAAGTTGAACCCGAGACACAGTCGATGGGTCGAGTTTCTTCACGCCTATACATTTGTCCAAAAGCATAAGGCGGGTGTAGAAAACCACATGGCTAACGCACTGAGCCGTCGATCTTCCCTACTATCGGTTGTCAGTACGGAGGTCACGAGATTTGAGAGACTCCGGAATGAGTATCCTACCTGTCCCGACTTTGGTCCTATCCACTCGGCCCTTCAGTCCGGGCCATCTAGAGAGCACATTGAGTACATCCTTCAGGAGGGCTATCTGTTTCGTGGGTCCAGGTTGTACATTCCCTGGACTTCGGTCCGTGATTTCTTGACTTGGAGATTCACGCTGGGGGTCTAGCCGGTCACTTTGGCCGGAACAAGACTATTGAGCTTGTAGAGTATAGATTCTTCTGGCCAAGCCTGAAGCGCGATGTTGCTCATATCATTGCTCAGTGTCGCATATGCGCTACGGCGAAGCAGAAGAAGCAGAACACGGGTCTGTACACCCCTCTTCCCGTACCGGATTGTCCGTGACAGGATGTTAATATGGATTTTGTCTTAGGTCTGCCTCGAACAGTCCGAAAGCACGATTCTATCATGGTCGTCGTTAGTCGGTTTTCCAAAATGGCACATTTTATTCCGTGTTCGAAGACGGCAAATGCATCTCGAGTGGCCCAGTTATTCTATAAGACTGTGGTTCGTCTACATGGGCTACCCAAGACTATCGTCTTGGATCGAGATGTCCGTTTTGTTAGCTATTTTTGAAAGACCCTTTGGTATTTGATGGGCACCAAGCTTAAGTTCTCCACTGCCTATCATCCTCAGACCGATGGACAGACTGAGGTCGTCAATCGGAGTATACATGACTTACTACAGTGCCTTGTAGGAGAGCGTGCGCGTGGTTGGGATCAAGTACTATGGCAGGCTGAGTTTGCATACAATATAACTCGGTCAATAAGTCTACAGGCATATGTCCGTTCGAGATTGTTACTGTTTTATAGGCATAGGAGACCCATAGACCTCGTTCCTTTACCCATCCAGTCCCGCACGTCTGAGTATGCACAGTCCTTAGCTGATCACATTAGGAGTCTACATGAGGATGTCTATCGTCACATCGAGATCAGCAATGAGTGCAACAAGCAAATGGCAAATGCACATCGGCAATCCCAGGAGTTTCATGAGGGTGATTACATGATGATCAAGGTTCGACCTGAGCGGTTTCCTTCAGAAAACGTCAAGCTGCAAGTTCGAGGAGTCGTCCCCTTCAGAGTGCTAAAACGGATTGGACCGAACACATATGTGGTAGATCTACCCTCGGATTATGGCATCAGCAACACGTTCAATGTCTCAGATTTGGTGGCCTACCGGGAGCCGACAGTGATACCCAATGATCCGTTTGAGCCTTCTACCGACGGAGGAGGACGACTACAGCGTTCCCGGCATCTTTGTGGCTCGACGACGGCTCGCTTATGGATTGACTTGTATTTATTTTGATGAGGATGCAGTTGAGACTTGTGTATGGCCCATTATGAGGCCCATTTATTAGTTTTTAATTTATTTAGCATTTATCTGCACGAATTTTCTGTATTTATCTACATTTAGGGATAATATGGTCATTTGCTTCATTAGGGTATCATTAGGCTTTTAAGCACTCTATTTATAGCATTGTAAACCTCCTTGGAGGCATTGATTGATGATTAATGAAGAAAGATGAGTTCAACCGCTGGGTTGCGTGCGTTTGAGCCCAGGGCGTAAAGCCCCACCCTTATTCCCCTTGTCGTCTTCTTCTCTCTCTCTCACCGCACCACGTCTCTCTCTCCCCTCTCTCTCACGTTGTTCTTCCGCACCCAGCAGCGCCCCAAGGCACCCTACAGATCTACGCGCCTGCGTACCCGACCACGCGGCTTCGAGCTCGTACCCCCGGCTCGCACGGAAGCCCGCCGCCCCGTATCCTAGCCGCGCCCCACCAAGACCACGCAGCGAGCCCGCGGCTGTCACGCCGTCGGGCATCGTCGCCCGTGCCCCCACGAGCTAGGCGCTCCACGCTCTCGACCGCCATACGGCCACCCCTGCAACATTCCCACCCACTATCGCCACCGCCTTGCCACACAGAGCACCCACATTGATCGCCCGGCCTCGCTATCGTCGCCCGTGAGGTACTCCCACGCAGGCCAACTTCGGAACTGGCGCACAGCGCCCATACACCCCGCCATGTCTTGAGCTGAGCCGGTTCAACGTACAAGAAGCAAGGCCCATGAGTCTGTGTGTTGTTCGTCGCGCACCCGAAGTACCACAACCTTTTTAGTGTCATACAACGTCGGTTTAAAGCTATCAGTAACCTTTGCAGATTCTCTATCCTAGCACGACCCCACTCGACAGTGGGTTGGTTAGTCTTTAATCGACTTCCCCCTACTCAATTTGTCGTGCTTTATATGATTAAGATATGTTCCCATACTTGAGTATTAGGATTCCTAGCTATTTATTTAATTTCGTTGTCGGATTGTAAGTGTGAGTGGTCCGTTCCGTGGCACTATTTGAACGCATTGAACACGTTGCGATTGCCTTAGTCTTTTGGTAGTCCTTACTATCGACGGTCCTGTTTATTTTACTACTGTGAGCGGACGATTTCCCGAGCTTATGTGCGACTGCGTTACGTAGTTACTCTCATGGAAACGTGGGATTTGATGATTATTGGCTATTTTCTTGTGGCACTCATGTTGATCTCGATTCGTGACACGAGTTCGGAGTCGTTTCGGTAGTTGTCCCGCATCAAACACACCCTCCACATCTCACATCTTCAGTATGCTCCTGACACCATCCTTTTCCTGGCAAGGGAGGAGGATCAATTGTTTATTGCCAAATTTTCCTTAGAGTTGCTTACGGAGGCCACATGGCTTGTTGTCAATTTCCACAAAAGTCAATTAATTGGTATGAATATGAATGATGCTGCCATGGGGAGGGCTACTCTCATTCTAGGCTGCCACAAGGGGGAATTTCCAATGACTTACCTGGGAATGCCTCTCACCCCAGGATCTCTCAAATGTAGAGATTGGGAGCCAGTTGTTCATAGGTTTAAAAGAAGGATGTCTGGATGGAAGGGGAGGCTGCTCTCCTATGGTGGTAAGATGGAGTAAGGATCCTCCTAAATAGGATGGAACATTTTCAGTACGTTATGTTGATGATTCGGTCCACTAGATTAGCCAAATCTAGTACCTCTCACCCCAAGTACGCTCTCTAGAACCCAAAACCTCCTGTACTTTTCTCCTCCTCCTAAAGAGCTTAGACCATAGGAGAGCTTCAATCCGCTATTAAGGATTCTTGGACCTGGAGATAGAGTAAGGATGGGACATTTCAGTACATTATGCTTATTCCATTTTGTTTGATGGCGGTACTAGATTTGCCTTCTTCTCTTCAGTATGGGAGGTTAGAAGTCCTACCAAGGTGCAAGTCCTTATGTGGAGAGCATCCTTGGATCGACTTCCGACCTGCAACAGATTAACACGGTTTCTTATGGATATGCCTACTACATGTTGTCTTTATGGGGATGAGCCAAAGGATCGGGATCACCTTTTCACTGGGTGTTCTTTTATCATAGAGGTATGGGAGTTGTTGGGCTCTCGCTTCCGTATTGGGCTAGATCCGTGGACCACTTTTGATGAGCTGCTAACCTCGTGGGCGAGACCTTGGATGCAGAAGCTGGATAGGAAGCTGTGGCGGATGATCCTTCATGATATTGTTTGGGAGGTCTGGCAGAGCGCAATAGTAGACTGTTCAGGCGGGATCTTCTGCCCGGCACAGGACTTTCTCTCTAGTATGTGATAAGGTTAAAAAGTGGGCTACAGCTTCTCTTCCTTGTTTTGCCTTTTGGAAGGGAGTTGAGAAGGCTAGGGTGTGGGCTGCTGCTTTTGGTATAGGGTATGTGGTTCAATGTCCCCTTTTTATCTCCTTGGGGGTTGAGTCTTTGTTGCACCAGCTCCATGGTCTTTTGTTGGGGTTTGTTGGATGATATACTTGTACATCCCCTCCTTTTGTGATACCCTTTTTGTTTAATATAACTATAGTACTATCCACTTTCAAAAAAAAATGTCCTCGAGGCAGTATGTCTATGACACAATGCAGAGCCAACTCTTTAAGATATGTCATAAGATGGTTGTGTCAGATATACATGCATGAAGACGGCTGAGAGCCAATTATACATGACTTAAGATAACTGACAGATGTGAATTGATGATTTTTTGACCAAATTTCACTTTGTTCATTTAAATAATGAAACATATGACAAACAAGAAGAAGATGATCATGAAAGAAAAGGTGCAAAGGTTATGACCACTATGATTAAAGATAAACAAGATGAAGAAGATACATACTAGTTATGAACAATAATAGTAGATACATAGTGGCACAATGAACTACACCTAAAAAAGACCATGACGAATGATCATTAATGATTATGAATCTTAAAGAGTTAAGACTAAGAAACAATGAATAAAGACTCAAAGATAACAATTGGCAAACGATGTTTTAGTAATTTAATATTTATTAATCGTACTCATGCTTCCCATTTTAAACACGTGCAAAATTTGAGGAATATGCATATCTTAGTATCTTTATTTTACAGTTGAACAACGATCAACATGAATAAGTAGCATGTATGTACTTTGGGTAGAAGTGGGATGTAGATGACCCTAGACATTATAGCTCACACCCTTTGTGTTGGCGTTTCTTTTAGCCATGACCAATAGTATCAGTAAGTCAGGACAGAATCAAACAACTCGAAAACATCTCCGAGGTATGGTCAGCTTCTTGTTGCAAGGCTACTCTGCTCAGATCCTAGATTTAGTCTATCAGAAAGGAGCTGTATTGACAAAGGGACTCAGTTTTTCAATACATAAACTTTTTTTGTGAAGAAAAAAAAAAACTTATCTTTGTATTAGACAAACGGAATGGCATCTAACAAATTTCCAGTAACTTTTTTGTGAAAAAGCATCTAGATTAAAAAACAAGATTTCAGGCTAAAAAGAAAAGAGTACTTGAAGAATATATCCACTTTTGAAATAAAAAATAGTAGCAACAGTCAACATCAGGAAACAAAAAAAATGCTTCGTAAATGTGTTGGCACTCTTTTTAAACATGTTTCAAATAAAAGCCTAGTTGTTGTTAAACAAAAGATTCAAATCATACACATTGCACAGCAAGAAAGATGAAAATCAAAGCACGTATAAGGTGGATTAGCCCCCAACATGTCGACATCAGACCAAAAGTTATGGCCAGCCAACATGCAAAACAGTCAGAAATTGCAAAATCACCTACCTTATATTAAAATCAATGCGGAGGAATTCCCCATCCGTACTTTTGTCAACAACAACAGATGTAGTTGTACTCACTGTCAAATAGTCATTCAGTTCCTGACAAATGAAAACTATGAATTTCTTTCAAGAATCAGAAAAACAAATTTCACTTATGAACAAAGATTAATACACATAATTCCTTGACTAATTATTTGTAGCAAACAGCAAAGAAAGTAGAAAAGTATTTCATAGATTGACTCATCTCCAAACAAAAGGCTGGAATTTATTGGGTTAACGTCCATTGCTTCTTTAGAAAAGCATGCAGCCCATTGATCTATAAGAATTGCATGAAAAAGTACCATTCCAAACAAGAACATTATAGACAATGCGGCTATTATAGATAGACCAGCTCCTGAAAGTGATGCTTCCGTCAAATCTCTAGGGATTTTCCTGCATTGAAGAAAAAAACCATGGATATGTTAAGAAAATTCACAACAACAGCAATGAAGACAATAATAACATTTGTAAGTAACAAACTTACGTGCTAAAAGTTAACAAATTCTGGGCTCAATATCTAAAGCTGTGGAGGTACAGTAACAATTCAGCAAAAACGATTAATAGAGACACTATTATTGAACATTGGCTTCCCTTAATACCTGCACAGCTTTTTTTTAGAAAAACATGGATTGTACTACCAATTTTATTCATAAAAAAGAGGAAGTACAATGCATAACCGGACAGGAGAGATTCCTATCCCATGAAAAACAGAACAGAAAAAAATTACGAAGGCACTTATCTATTTAAATGCCTTTTTCCAATTGTCAATAGAGAAGCCTAGAATATGTCTAGACCAATTATATAAAAAAGACAAACTCCTAATAGCAATATTTTCCACATAGACTTAACTTCCTCTGAAAATTGCATCATTTCTCTCTTTCCAAATGCTCCAGCAGATTGCATGAGGGATCATCCCAAAAAATCTTCTATGCATCCTCTGTTTATGCTTTGAGCTCAGGTGCTTGAAGAAAGACCACATCTCCACCGCTGATTTGAACTTTGGTTGACATTGTAATAGCTCCCCGATGGTATTCCAAACTGTTTGACTAACCTTGCAAGTGACTATCAAGTGATCAACATCTTCTGGCAATGTTCTATGGCAGAAGATCAGACCCACCCACCCACCCACCCAAATTGGATTGCTATTGTTCTATGGCAATGCCAATCAGCCGATCTTTATTGGGCCAATATTGCGGAAACATGCATTCGTTGCTGGTTATTTTTCTTTACTGTTTTCTTGGAAATCAGGCTTGCCCCAAAACCAACTGCTCCCCTATGTACCAATGCATGTGGAAATCATTCAGTTTTAAACATGACATTTCTGTAGAAATGATCTTCCACCATGTCTCACAAAAATGGCACTAATTGAATTTCTTACTAATGAACCTTGAATGTCAAAAATATATAAATTGTGACAAACAAGGTCCTGTTGTAGATATCAACAAGAAGATGCAAATGCATTGCTTAGCATTAACTACTTTATGAATAACAATCACGATTCATGATTCCGCACCCCAGATGAAAAAGGAAGAAGAAGCAATGGTGCTCTCAGAATGACATTCTTGAACAGGGTTAATAAAATTAGTTGTACATACCACAACTTCTTCCAGGAAAAAAAAAAGAAGAAGACATCCTTGAAAAGAAACATCGCTACGCGCCTTGCTTGATAAAGAATGAGAATTCAGGAGTCAGGAACAAAGGGAACAGCAGAGGAGGCTCACAATGCTAAAGGTGCAAGGGCTAGGGGCACCTGCACTTCAAGTACCAGGACCTAGTCCCTGGTGTGGTGCTACATGTGTGGAGGCCAATCATTTGTTCAAACCCTGCTCTAGCAATGAGGGTCCAGGAGAACTAGAAATAGAGGGGATACTTGAAGTGCATAAAGCACGGGAGGATTGGAGCCAGTAATCAGCTTTGGCTCCCTCTGGTCATCTATCGACAAAAGATTCATAGACAATAAATAATGGTACATCTGTATCCTCATATTCGGGAATGTAGTGCATGGGGCATTGTGTCTGCCTGGGAGCTGCCACAACCCCAGTCGGAGTTTCCCACAAGTATCATCTCTACTCAAAAAAAAGGTAGTGCATGGGGCATTCTAGACAGAAGTTTGAAGAAGGCACCTTCTTCACAACACGAGGAACCAAAATTAGTAAGTAACTAAAGCAATCCAACAAGATTTTGTTATCAAGTGTCCTTTGAAGGAGATCACAAACAAGGTAGTGTTGATGGGATACCTGACAGTTTCAAGGTACCACAGTTGCCCCCAAGACTTGACATATTCACAAAGCAAGATTGTATCTTGGTGAAGTTCCCTTGGTACTCAATCATGATATCAGAACATGATCAGGCCATTTGGGACACCCATTGAATGCAAAAATTGATCCAGTAGAGGCTTTAAAGCTGCTGACAATTGTGAGCACTATTTTGATCGAGAGCTATAAGAAGATGTTACAGAAGATTAGTGTGTTGGCTGAGATAGGGACTCATCAACTAGCGTCTCCTTCCTTAGTGGTCATACCGCTCAGAATAGTGATCAGCAGTAGAGACAGATCAGAGATGAAGATGGAGATAGGCATTATCTCTAACGCTAGCCTCAGTCCAAAGTCAAGTTTCTAAACATGAGCAAGGCTGGTTGTTGGGAATTTGAGATCTGGCATGCACGGCTGGCTAATCAGACTTCAATCCACCAGACTTTAGCAACCCAAGCAACAAGAGAGATGGATGGAGATGGTGGACTCGGAATGCAATGGGAAAACCTAGGATGGTCACAACGGCTGACTTTACTTTAAAACTCAGGTATCTACAGCAGACCAAACATCCGAAAAACCCCCAAAAAACGACTCTTCAGTGTTTTACTTTTACATCATTTTAGAAACACCAAACAACACCTGAGCTAAAAATAACCACCGAGCACCACTAAGCCCGACCAAACCAACAAAAAAAGAAACACAAAACAAAACAAAGAGCAAGTTTGGCTGCAAGACATAAATGCGTTTAGGCCTAACATAAGCTCATTTTCTACGCTTAGTTGGGATAGTAAAGAAAATAGGTTTACCATAAACTCACTAAAATTTAATCACGAACGCAAAACCAACCCACAAACGCATTTTCGGTGAACCTACTTGGAGATTATTTACGCTGGAGACTCTCAGATTCATCATAACTCAAGTATGTTTACGCAGAACAACCGAACAAGAGTTTACAGAAAAAATGCGTTTATGATGACTGCATCCGCGTTTGAGTTGCATCCATACAGAGCCATAAACAAGCAAACGTAGAAAATGGAGCTAGCCAAGCACAACACCCACAGATCAGAGAAATAGCAGAACATCCTAGTACACACGCGACAACAACAGATCTGGAAGCCCCATTAGCGACGTAGGCAAGCCAAATTCCGCAAAGGACACAGGATTCCGCATATGGATGACGAAAATCGGAGATACGGAATGGGAGGTGATGCGAAAGATAGAGATCTAACCTGTAAAAATCGACGGATTTGAGCTTGCTGGCGGAAATCATGGCTGCGGAGTGTGGTGCCGCCGGCGATCGAGGATCTCCGCTGCTCCGATCTGGAGTCGACTGCGAGAGCGGCCGACGGGGACGGTGGGCAGGGAGAGGAAAGAGGCGAGAGCGGGGGAGACCTCAATTAAAAGCAGTCCCTTATTGTAATTTGATTTGATAAATACTTTTATTTACGTTAAAGAGTTGTGTCCGGCACTCGTATCTAACCATTTATTTCAAGATTCAAAATAAATACTAAAGATTTCTTCTAATATTTAAACACATCTTCTCAAGATTTTGTCTATGTGATCAAATTTATTATTTTTTTATATTTTAGATAAATTTTATTTTATTATAAACATATATAATTATGTATTCATACGTATATTCAAATATTCTATGTGCCCTCGTGTATTATTTTTAAGATATTAACGTGTCCAATATATGTATCAATGTCAACACTTAAAACTCTTGTCCTTGTCTCACAAATCATAAGTCCCTTATCCCATGGGACAAGTTTGAGAGTACGAACTCTTTTAAAGATAACAGGCATTTTTATAATAATGATAATAATTTATGAAATATTTACCAAAATAAGTTTGAGTTGAAAATGTTTTCAAATATATACGTCTTCCTATAGTTTTCAATCAGAGTATTCATTTTCAATTCAAAGGTACATACTAACTAATACACACTTTAGTTTGGAAATACACATTGTCGAATCTTAAATACACTTTTTTATGAATACATGCTTTTGCATCACAAGGCATATATTTAAAAAGAAACACATACTTTAATTCTATGATACATATTTTTAAGAATACATATTGTTTAAAAAAATACACACGTATAACAAGTCTATTTTTGACAACCTAAGTTTATTTTGATAAATATTTAAAAAAATATTATTATTTTTATGAAAATCCCAAAATAATAAACAACAACAAGGATAAAGATTAAACATATTGAAATTTTTATTAAAATAATTATCTTTAATTATAAAATATTTTTAAAAATAATCATCTAATAAGTCATGTATGTCTATTAGATGACTCTTGCACAAGCAAGTGCGAAGTACCAACCTAGAGTTAGTGTTGCTTACTTAGGGTGCCCCCATTCCCCAAATTCCCTCCTGACCTCTTCTTACCCTTCCCTTTTTTCCCCTCGGCTACCGTACGCTCTTCATCTTATTGCTCCTATCCCTTCATCCTTTTCTACTTCTTTTTCTGCTCTTTTGTGCTATGTCATCTGACCCTCCTTCTTCTCCTCCTCCCTTTTATTTCCATAGCAGCAACACCCCCTCCCCCCCCAAAAAACCTAGGGTACATACAAGTAATATCAACACTGACGTTAAAAATTAGGGCCTTTTGATTATCAATCCTTATAAATATAAGAATTTGAAATGAATTCTATATTTTGTGCATTTTGACATTAGTCCTCGTAGACTTGATATAATTTAATAATAAATACTTTTAGTTAAAAATTATTTAAAAGAAACAAATATTCATACAATGTTCTTCAAACAAATATTATAAATAATGAAAATACTTGAAATGATTCTAAAAATCAAATGTTGAGTCCCTATAAATAGTAAAAGTTGACCTTAATGGATTGAACCAAATAATATTTTTTATTTATTTTTTGGACGGTCTGATTGGAGATCAGATTGTCCAAACATGTAAGGCATGTTTGGAGTGAACTAAAAAATCATTTTTTAAAAAAATCTAGTTGCACTGTTGTCTGTGTAGCAAGTAAAAGTTAAAATTTAAATAACTTATAAGCGACTTTTCCGAAGTGAGTTAAACTTAAACTCATGTTCAACTATAGTAGAGTTAAGAAAAACTCATGAAAGCAAATGGTAGAGATTAAAAATCAAAAAACATAAGTTTATCAAGAGTAATATCAAAATATGCAAGATGTAGGGACTTGTTTCATATTGGACTTCTCAAAAAAGGCTTTGTTCCTGTGGAAACATAATTTGACTTTAATGTGGAAACGCAAATTTGACTTTAATGTGTACTTTACTATGTTTATAGATATCAATATCAAAAAAATCATAGAAACTAACTTTACCCTAATGCTGACGTGGCCAACTAAAGTCGTTATCAGCATAATTGACTTCATGTCAACATTAGCATCCCTTACTTCTCTTAATAGCTTGATCTACACAAGTATCACTTGATAAGTAAACGGGCATATAAGCAATGTAAACAACCCCTAACATATTCTATATTTGTAGATAATCTCCTGCATGATTTATATTTGTGTATAAGTTTCTTAACTATAATATTATTTGCGTATAATCCCCTTAACCAAATAGATTTATTTTGAATTTCACTTGAATTAAAATATTATTCCCATACATAAAATTTGTAAATGCTATTAAATAAAAATGCTAATACTATCATCAATTCAAATATAAATATATTTTAAGGAAAATCGAATAAACATCTACCCGTAAACTTGAATACAAATTTAACATCAAAAAATATTTTTTTATTTTTATGCAAAAATATTTTAACTCAGATTAAATTCAAGACAAACCACATAGTTAAAGAGTTATATGCAAATATTATTATGGTTAAGGGGGTTATACAAAAATATGAGTTATGCACAGACTATCTACAAATATGAAAATTTTCAGGAGTTATTTGCAAAAACCTCATATTTTTCTTAGTGAGTAAAATGTTAATTTTAATTATTTTATAAAAAAATCACAAGCATCCATATTTAGATATTTTTGAATAAGAAGAATATGAATATATCATTGTGATAATCTAACGATCTAATTATCCATATCAGTTTTTCTTCACTTAGCTTATCCATAGATCTATCTAATTTTAAATTATATTTTATTTATAATAAAATCTCAATTGTACACTTACCTTGTTAAACGTCTTAGAATTCACACCATTGTTTTAACTCTCTTTAACCCAGTAGTTTATGAAACCTATTTTTACGCATGTATCGTTTTTTTAAATAAAACACAAAGACTTTATATAAAAAAATTATAAGTATGTTTGGAAATAAGATTTTTTTTCCTCTAAAAATGATGCAAGAAATTTTTTTATGTCCGTGTACAATATTATCCAAAAAGTTATCCTTCATATATATTATTTTTTAAAAATTTACAACTTAAAAAATGAAAAATGTATACGCTTTTTTCAAACGATAAAGATAAGGATAAAAGCTGCTACCCGATTCCACGAGCACGTGTTCTTTCACATTCTTCCACAGGAGCGGCAGCGACGTATGTCACACGTGCGTTGATCTGGGTATGGCCGCCATTTATCTGACCCAAGATGCGGACCTATGGACCGGCCTCACACATCAGACCGACAGAATGCTTGGATGGATCTTGACGCTGTGGAAGATTGAAAAACAAGTTTGGGGCTTTGGACCACGTAATCTTTTGGGTTTGAGTACATTATAAGGAGAACAGTAATAATGTCTTTTTTTTCTGGAATTTTTAAATTTTTTTAGAACATCCAATAAAAAAATGGATAGTACATCCACAGAGTTCGGGTTGGCCCCAAGCCGGCTATATATATATATATATATTGTGAAAAGAAACTTTTGATACACATCTTAATTTGCGTGCAAACAAAAAGATTTTTTATCAAAAAAAGTATACATCCAGCTAGGTGCGGACTTGAACTTCCTGAATATACTGTCTAATTTTTTATCAGACGTTCTAAAAAATTAAAAAATTCTACAAAAAAAACAAAATAAAAGGAAAACTAGCAGCTGCACGCCGTCAAATCCCTGCACGACATAGTGCAAAACGCGTGGCCTGCACTGCATGGCACAGTACAACAAGTATTACTCCTACTGCAAATGATAGCAAGCTGTATCATCTGCTATGCAAGATGTAATTGGTTCATATGGACAAGAGGGAGATAGCCATGTCCCCTTTTCACAAACAAACATTTAGTGGGATTGATGGCACGTTTGATTGTACAATGACATATACTCCATAGACATGAATCATGATATATATTATGCAAAGATTGTTGGGTTCTCGTATTCCTCCAGATCGCTTACGCAGCGAAAAATAAAATAATTAAAACAACGAATTGTTCCCGTTTCGAATAAACCAAAACTGAATCGGACATTACCGCGCGCGGATTCGGATCCGCAACCGATTGGCTTCGTCGGTGTGACATCGCTAGTCGCGCAAGGGCCCGGCCTCTAGCGAAGTCCACGCGATCCTCCTTACGGTGGATATCCTCACGGTTCCTCGTTCTTCGCAGCCCTCGGTGAAGCGGTGAAGCGGGGGAGTTGGTGAAGCGGGAGAGTAGATTCGGGGATCCAGACTCGTCTGGGGCGCCAGAGAAAGAGGAAGAGAGGAGGGGGCGGCTAAGATTGAGCAGCAGCTTGGCCTGCTCAGCCTGTTCGCTACATTTTATATTAACCGCGCGTTTTTTCATAAAAATCTCCGATTTATATAAAACCCACTTTATTATCCATCGCCTTGAAAATTTTTTACGTGTGACCCTCTACGCCTAATAACCAGTCCGGTTAATGGCCCAATAAGCCCAGTGACTCATCACTGACATGATTAATCAATTAATAACTCATATTAATTAATTAATCAATCGAATTAATATTGCACATCAAATTCGATTGGGCCTCCGATCACGTTGGGTGCCAAGCAACACCGCGTGAACCTAGAAGGTATCGGAGTTAAGTAGCCCACTTTTGGAACCTTTCCGTCGACAGTTACCGCGCGGATAGAATCCTTCATTCGTACAATACTCTCGAGAAAACTTAGGGTATGGTATACTGTCAAACTCTAACCGATCAACTCACTTAGATCGGATACTGCCGTATAATATCGAAAAACTCATTTTCCGATATTATCGTCCGCCATGACCAAGGACTTCTGCGCATTCTTCCTAGAGCATTCTCTCTCTAAGTACCGAGAGCGAATGATTCATTATTGACACTCAATTTTCTTCGACGGTATTCCGCTATATCCGATCTTTGGCTGTTTAGAATCCCTTAGTTAGAGATTCATAAACCAAGGTCAAAGCACAGGAGTCCACCGACAAGGTGTCCTTGGTGTCTCAAGTCCGAGGACCATCCACGCAACTGCAACAATAGAATCTAACTGGTTGACAGTGAGGTACAATACC
The DNA here is from genome assembly GCA_030544215.1 of Zantedeschia hybrid cultivar. Lineage (NCBI taxonomy): Eukaryota > Viridiplantae > Streptophyta > Magnoliopsida > Alismatales > Araceae > Zantedeschia > Zantedeschia hybrid cultivar. The sequence goes on from JARZZO010000009.1 coordinate 54,872,000, forward strand.
ATCTAGCGATTCAGTCTGATCAGTTCAGTGAACTCATTCTCTAATGAGCACCTGCAGATTCGTCTTAGTGTCTTCACACAAGTGACTATAAGATCAGTCACCCTCATCACATGAGCGGGAGTAATCTGTACTAGTCTAACCGGATATCCGATGTCCTTCTCGGATATTCTCCGACTGTGAACTATTAAGAATATGCGTGTTTAAGTGATCAGTCTCATTAGTATAATCTCATCATAATCTGATCACCATCGTACATATTCACGTACTTCATTATGAGACGATAATTAAAACGAATTATACATAATGAATATTATGTCATTTTATTAATAAATGAACGAGATTTACATAGTCAGATTGGCTTGTAAGCCACCTAAGACTAACAATCTCCCACTTGGACTAAAGCCAATCATCTTTATGTACTAATCCTATAGACTCAAGGTGACGCTCAAACAAATTTTGAGCCAGTGGCTTCGTCAGTGGATCTGCTATATTATCGATAGATAGAACTCTTTCCACCACTACATCTCCTCTGGAAATAACTTCTTTGATAAGATGAAAGCGCCTCAGAATATCTTTCGATTTCTAATGAAACCGTGGCTCTTTCACTTGTGCAATAGCCCCATTGTTGTCGCACAACAGTAGAACATGATCAAAGATGCGGGGAACTATGCCAAGGTTGGTGATGAACTTCTTCAACCGCATAACTTCCTTGGCGGTTTCAACTGCAGCAATTTACTCAGCTTTAGTCGTCGAATCTGCAGTGTTTTCTTGCTTAGAACTCTTCCAGCACACTGCACCTCCGTTTAAAATAAATACAAATCCAGATGTAGACTTACTATCCTCTGGATCTGACTGGAAACTCGAGTCAGTAAAGCCTCGCAGTTTCAAGTCGCCTCCTCCATAGACAAGAAACATATCCTTAGTTCTTCTTAAGTACTTAAGGCTACATTTCACTGGCTTCCACTGCCCTTCGTCTATATCAGCCTGAAATATGCTCATAACACTTAGAGCATATGCCACATCAAGCCATGTACACAGTATGACATACATGATAGATCCTACGGTAGAGGCATAGGATACTCTATCCATAAATGCCCTCTCGTTAGGAGTCTTAGGAGATTGTTCATTTGAGAGATAAATTCCATGTCTCATCGATATGAAACCTCTCTTGGAATTTTCCATGCCAAACCTTTTTGACAATGGTATCTATGTACAAGGATTGGGTCATTTCAAGCATCCTCTTTGATCTATCTCTATAGATCCGTATTCCCAATACGTAGGATGTTTCTCACAAATCTTTCATGGAGAAGTTTTTCGACAATCATATCTTTACTAATGACATCATAGCTACATTTTTCTCAATGAGTAGTATGTCATCTACGTAAAGAACTAAGACTCTCCTTCAGCGATATGTCCCACATATCGTTCGGGTAGTCTAGGTACTCTACCAAATCTACGAGACTCATCTATGTGTACCTGAATAGATTTAGGAACTGATATTTCATCCGATGATATTGTAGCTGTAAGGATTGAGGTTTCGGATCCGGTTATCGGGTCAGTTTCGGGGTCAGATCCCTTAGTTTGGGCCCTGGTGGGGCTGAGACTTAGTTTCTTTTTCGCGTCGAGCTTGCGAGATACAGTTCAAATGGTGTCCAGGTAGATCGACGTGTTTTAAGCTGTGCCACGTGGGCGCCACATGGGCTAGCCTTAGGGCGCGAGAGTACGGCTCCGGTCATATTGTCTGAATGGCGTCTTGGATGGACGACGCCATTTAGAGTACGACCCTGGTCTATCAGTGTACGGCCCGGTCTTGTCGTCTGAAAAACGTCGGGCTTGAACGACGTGTTTTACCTAGCTTTTGGTTGACCCCGCGAACCCTCCTTCTTTTCCCTCATTCTCTCCTTCCTCTTCTCTCTCCTCTCTTCCCTCCGGCGAGCCGGCGACCCTTTTCCCCCCTCCTTCATTTTCTCTCTCCATTCCTCCTCTCCCTTCACTCCATTAATCTACCAACTTCCTCCACTACCATCACCACTTCCTCCGCGGCGCACTTCTCTCCGGATGGCGGCCGACGTCCCGGTGGAGTAACGGCATCCACGGCGGTACCGGCGGCGGCGTGTGGCAAGGCGAGTTGGCGGTTTGGAGCTAGGAGGAGTTCGAGTATCCGGTAGGGTGACGATCCCCGCTGTATTTTGTTTAAAAGCATGTTTTTTCCGCTTTGAAGCATGTTTAGGTTAAGCATGTTTAGGGGACTTTTGAGGTGAAAATATTAAAGGCATGTAATGAGAAATTAGGTGTTTTAATGGGTATTTAGGTTCTTCTTCTCCTTCTCCCCTCTGTTTGTGTTTTTTCACGATTTGGGGAAGGAAATTCCACCCTGTGGATTGGGGGAAGGCGGAGGAAGAACCTGTCTGTGAAGGTTGAATGGCGTCAGGGGACAACGACGCCTTTTAGAAAGGCGGCTTCCACCCACGACGCGATTTGACCCGGATAACAGACTTTGTCTCTGGAACTGAATGGCGTCTAGGGACAGCGACGCCATTTGAATGACGTCATCCGTGAACGACGCGTTTTAGGCCATCTTCCGAGACCATATTTCACATGAACCAGTTTAGGGAGCTTGAATGACATCGGCCTTGAGCGACGCGATTCAAGGCAAAATTCCATTAATCCATGCAATTAACACGTGTTTACATTGTTATATAGTTTAGTTAATTGCATGCTTAGAAACGTACTTGATAACGATGGGTTCCATGTGATCGGATCACACCGTATTGCGTTTTGTGCGATCGTGGGCCTAGAGTGACAGTTGTTAGCGCTTAGGCACCCTGTGTCGGTGTAGGAGTGACACGGCGCCGGTGTGGGAGTGGCGGGGTGACGCCTAGAGAGAGAGTCACCTAGTGTATCCCGGGGTATAGCTAGTACCGGTGTAGGAGTGGTACATTCGGAGTGTCACTCGTGCTGGGGGAAGCAGAACCACCTGGAGCCTGTCAGGCCGGAGTAGCAGCGCGCTATCCGAGGGGTTACTGTTTGGTCTCAGCGGGTCGGAGTTTCTTGCGTTCGGCCGTGTGGTTGGCGTGTTTTGCCGAGACGCTAGTTGTAGGCTCCGTGGTAGAATGGTTTCAGAATTGTGCATGTTATATTTCGACTGCATGTGTTTTATATCGAAATCTAGGAGTTTTGTTTACTACTTTACTTGCTCAAATTATCTGTAATTGCGTTGCTACACTTGTGGATGCGTGAGTGGGTGGTGGGGATCGAAGGATCCCTACTGAGTCTTTTCGACAAGACTCACCCCTGTGGTTTTCAGGTGAGGGTTCCAAGTAGGCGTAGCGAGGAGAGCATTGCTTTGGGTCGCGCGCCAGCAGCCGTTGTTCCGGGGTATGCCTCGATGTAGTTGTCATTTTATTTTCTGGCCTGTATGGTGTAGGTGCTTAGAATGACCGTGTGATTAACATGAAATATCTATGTTGTTTAGTGTAAACTAACCTATTAAAAACAGCAACTAAAGTGCAGTGATCGCCAGAAACTTTTAACTAAAAAAGTTTCAAAAGAAATATGATCGCCTACCTTTCGAACGCGGAAGATTGAGTCCTTGGTTCCCCTTCCTCAGCCGGCTGAAGAAAGAGAGCCCTTTCTTTGCTTTTTGTTCTTGCTATTGAATTTGAGGTTGAGGATCGTCCAGAAGTTGTGCTTAATTTCCCCCTTTTGATCTCTTGTTGTTGTTGAGTGCAGCAGAGACAGAAACAAAAAAAAACGATGAAACAATGATGAGAATTTAAATAGAAGTAGTATCTGAACTAATCATGATTTTAAGCATATTTAAAACAGCAAACTTACTTTTTTTAAATGGCTTTGAAATCCCTTAAATCAAGTAGGTTTTGAAAGATTATGCTGTGGTGTGTGTTTGCGTGAAGTGAATATGAAGAATGAAATTAATGAAGATGAAAATAAATGCAGTATTGAAAAACTTATGCCCGGTCAGTTGAAGCTTTGAAAGGATGAAGATCTTGAAAGGGACGCTGACTTCTAGAAATGGCAGCGCTCCGGCGTTCCGACGTTGCTTCAATCTTCAACTCGCTATAACGCTATGGCTCAACTCAATTCAATTCTCTTCTTTTTTTTTTTTTTTTTAACTCCTCAACATGCGAGGTATTTATAGGCATTTCTTGCGTTCGAGATTAACATTTAAAAACTCCGAATTTATCCATCTTAATCGACAGATAAATACTGATTAATTCATCTTTATCTGTAATTATCTAAAACGCGTCCACCTTGGCTGACGCCTTTCAGATTAATTAAGATAAGGATAAATATCCGGGAAAACTTATCTTTATCTTTATTAGGTAAAACGCGTCCACATATGTAGACGTCTTTTAGACTAATTAAGATAAGGATAAACATCCGGAGGAGAAGTTAAAATCACTTAGGAAACCTAAAACGCGTCGACATGTAAAGACGCCTTTTAGTTAATTAATTAATTAATTAAAATTAAAATTTAATCGTTAAAACAGGAATAAACTCTAAATAGCGTCCACTTGGGTCGACGTCTTTTAGAATTCTTCATATTTTAACTTAAATTTGAGCTAAAATCAATTCAATTGATTAACTTAAACACATCTGTTAGACCCGACACTTAAAAAGATTAATAAAAATTAATCAATGATTAATTATCAGACCATTTCGAGGCATTATTGTATGATATGAAATTTACTCGAAATGACGTCAAAATTAGCGTGTCTACAGCTGCCTCACCTTGGCATCGTCTTTGCAAGGGAGTGAAATGAAATGGAATGTACTGAAAAGGTGATGCCAAGGTGTGATGAGACACGCTCTTAACATCACATGACTGGAATTTTTCTCGAAATTATCAATGAAGATAGCTCAAAGAAATCAATGGAATTAATCCTGTCTGGATGAGGTAGACAAGGAAATAAAGTAAGGTCGATCAACCTCCTCGGAGTGGGAAGTACCCCAGGTCGTAGACACTGTAGGTTTCATCATGGGGAGCGTTTGCCAGCCAATGTGGACGTGCTACAGCCATGATGGATCTTAAAAGAAAACAAGAATATTGGATAAAGAATCCAATCAAGGATAGAATTTCAAGGATATCTTCAAGCGAACCTCAAAGATAATCAAGATACTCAATTCGAAATGGAATATTTCATATCATGTTGAAATTATTTGATTTAATGGTCTGAAATTTAATCAATAATTAATTCTTATTTCACACTGATTTCAAAGTCCTATATGATGCATGCTGGGCTAAAAGAAAAATATAAAATTAAATAAAATATAAATTAATCAAGGATAATATTGTTAAATTGTCATTAATGAGTCAAGATACCAACTCTTGTAATTCAGTGCTAAGCCAAAGCTTGTTTATCCACGCACCGTTTCACAAAAGTGGAACCATCGTCCTCACTAATTAACAATCCAACGGCCTATCCATGTGATTAAGAATCCTCTGGAATTATCACTGTTTTTGTTGTAGGGGAACTCAAATTCCAGTTTCACCAAAACCACAAGGTCCTTGATATAGTCTAATAAATACTTAATATATAGTAATGCAAACACAAAGTAATTACATGGAATAAGTACAAGGATAGAAATAACCGTCTTTTTAGCCACGGTCGGGACTCGAATTCCACAATGGGATTTTCTTGACATTTCCAGCTTTGCTCAGGTTTTCTTGAATTTTCTGCAATCAAAATTATTAGTTCCAAACAAATATTCAATTAAAATCACAGGATTTCGGGAAAATAGCAGATTTGATAAAACGCGTCGTGTCGCGCAGACGCCATTTAACTTTGAAACGCGTCAGGTATAATAGACGCCTTTTACTCACAGAAACAGATTTCTGGTTGTTCTCTACCCGAACTCCAACTCTACCAATGCACATCCCTTTTCCAATCCGGAAAAGGCCTACTTAGGATCGCGATTCCTCTTATATAAACACCCTTAGGTTATTTCCAAATAATCCTATCATAATCCAAAGATCCAAAGGAGAGTTTTCTTCCAAATTTTCAAGGTTTCTTCAAGGTTTTCAAACTTCCCAAGCTTCAAGAAGGAGGAACTCCGAAAAAGAGAGATGGATTCCTCAAACAAGAAGATGAAGATGTCTCTAGAGAAGTTTGCAGACATAGAGAATCATCTCAATGGAAGAAATCCCAATCTTCAAGTAAGTTCAATCAACTTTCTTTTCATATTCTTCATGTCTTCATCATGTTCTTCATCAAACTTCATCAAGCTCTCCTTTTTTTTTTTCTCTCTTTCAGAATTACCCCATGTTTCCTGGCCCAAGAAAATTCACGTCTCTCCCTTGGATTCGTAAACTTGCAAAAAGCATTAAGCTTTCTATGCAAGTGTTCATATCCAAGTGGGATCTTCAAGGACTTGTAGTGCTCGCTAAGAATTACAAGTGTGCGAACGTAGACTGGGCGGCTATGGGCGCCTTGATCGAGTGGTGGCATCCCCAAACTCATACGTTCTTCTTCCAAGATTTCGAGTGCACAATCCTTCTAGAAGAGGCGGAACTTCTATTAGGTCTCCCGAAGACCAGAGATAACAGAGACAAGATAGCCTTGACAAAAGAGAGAATCACCGGTCAACAGCTATTGACATCGATCATGAAGGATCCTTCAGAAGCTAAAGGATGCCTCACGAAGAAGGGGATCAATCTCGCAAAACTAGCCGAGTGGACTCTTTATGAAATTGAAGATCTAAGGGAGGATGAGGCAGAAGATGTAACGAAAGCCCTCGTTACATGCCTTGCCGGTGCCTTATTCTTTCCTGCACAGGATAACATCTTGGAAGATGATCAAATTAGTGCTATTTGCGCAATTTTCGAAGGTAAATCCATTAGCACTGCTCTCTTAGCATATCTCTACAGTGGACTTTCTGCGGCTTCTGTGGGTCGTCCTCCATATGGATGCATGCTACTTTTTGCCTTGTGGGTCGAACTTCACTTCAAATTCGAGCATAGCAAGAAAAGGCCTCTGAATCCATCTCAGATCTTCTTGAATAGTCCAATCCATTGCATTGCTAATATTGTAAAGTTCAATGAGTACATGGTCAACAAAGTTCCAAAACTCAAGACCCGAGCCGATTGGAGGGAGTATTTGAAGCTCATGACATCCGACATATTCGACTCGTCTCCGCTTGCTCTCGTTGGAAAACCAGTTTGGGTGCGCCGCACATCAGGAGCAGACCTCAAGTTAATTGGAGCCACCGAGTTTGTGTTGTACAATCCACACCGGTGCCTTACTCAACTTAGCTTGGCTCGTCGCGAGTTCCCTGAATTCTCTCCTACACTTCCAATCAAGAAGCGTGACCTGGAGTCCGATGAAGATTATGAAGCCATACAAATCATCATTACTCTATGGAATCTTGGCTTTAACTATCGTGTAAGATCCTCTAAAGACAGAGATAAAGGATTGAAATCTCCTTATCTTAAGGATCTTCATGATATTCTCCCTTGAATGTCCTTTGTCTTTTTTTGATTTTGATGTAATAAAAAATTGATTCCATTGAATAAAGAACGACTTTTCATGCCTTAGAATCTTTCCTCAACCTTCTGTGATGTGCACATGATTTTTCCTTAAGTAAAAACCTGATTTTTCCTGAAAATTCAACAATTCGGGTTCTGTAAAATGTAAAATGCGTCCACTCAGAAAGACGCCTTTCAAACTATATTCTTTTCTAGAAATTCAATTTAATCCTCAAAAACCCGATTTAAGCTTAAAAAGCGTCTACCTGTACAGACGCCTTTCAACTCTCTCTCCTACTTTTCCAGGATTCTGCCATTAATTCCATGATTAATTCCATAAAATGCGTCCATTTAACAAGACGCCTTTCATGATTTTCCTGTGTACGGCTCTGAGCAGAACCTGAAACGCGTCTACCCGTGTGGACGTGTTTCAACCAATTCAAATAGCTGTCCTTTACCGCCTCAACTTATGCGCCCTAAAACGCGTCTTCCTGAGTCGACGCCTTTCACCCTTTTCGTTACAGACCCGCGAAGGCCCTCCTTTCTTCCTCACTTTCTCAAAAATTTCTTCTCTCCACCCGAGCTCCGGCGATTCCGGTGATCTCTCTAGAGCTATGGAACACGGTGAGGGATCAAGGAAGAAGAAGACCTTGGCCAAGAGGAGGCGAAGGCAAGAAGAAGAGGTTCCCGAGGAGGTGCCGGCGGCGTTAGCCGAGGCGGCGGCCTTCTTGGAGGAAGAGCTCCCTCCACCTGCGCCCATGGCGGTGGAAGAGGAAGAGGAGGGCGACCTCCACACGGTAAGTCTTCTGTGGAATGAATGGACAAAGAAAAGAGGGGAGAAAGGGGTTCTTTCAAGAACCCGGAATCTGGACTTGAAAGGCGTCCAGACCAGGTGACGCCTTTCAAAAGGCGTCGCCCTTGGTCGACGTCTTTCAAGCCAAATTTCGAATTTTTAAATTATTAGAAAATAGGTTTGAATTGCGTCAAGGTATGTGGACGTGTTTTGAAACACGTCTGTGTGTGCTGACGCCTTTCAAAACAGAAAGTGAATTTTCCTGTTTTTATTAATTGCTGACCCTATTTTTTTTATTTTTATTTGCAGGGAGTGATGAGGGCTAGGATCTCTTGGGACCTAGTCATAGGGGCTTATAGAGGGCTCCCGGATTTCCAGAAGGTGCGCCTGCGCCGGATGGGGTTCGGTGAGATACTAGACATCGAGCCATTTTGGCTCGATCTAGTCTTGTTACAGGCGCTCAGGGAGCGTTGGCATGCGGAAAGCCGGGCTTTCCTAATGCCGTGGGGACATATGGTCCCCACCCTAGAGGATGTGGCCAGGATCACTGGCCTCCGGGTAGAGGGCCGACCGGTGAGTGGGGTGACTTACCCCGATTATCGAGGATTGGCAGAGGCCTTATTAGGGATAGAGGTATCTAGCATGGGCAGGGAGTCCAGGATGGTCCCCAGGGTAGAAGTAGAAGCTGCCCTAGGATTAGATGAGCCCCGGCGTCAGTCTGACGAGACCCGGGAGGAGTTTAGGGACAGGCTAGCAGAGTCGTCCTCTGCCATCTACTGCAGGGACCCTAGCCAGGTAGAGGAGGTAGACCGACAGCTTAGGGTCTTCCTTGTCTTTTTCTTCGGTCGGTTGCTCTTCGGTACGAAGGGCGACCATATCCACTGTAGATTTTTGTATTTGTTAGATGACCTAGATAGCTTAGGGGAATACGCTTGGGGTGCGGCCCTCTTGGCCCACCTGTTTGCAGATCTATCCGCGGTCACTCCGGACCGCGAAACTACTGTCAGCGGCTTCTCGCCGTTCCTCCAGGTATTAAATGTTTTATTATTTATTCATGATATGCAATATGGTATGATGCTTTTTCTAACTTATATGTTTATGAATGCAGGTGTGGAGCTACCATTATTTCCCGCTCGGCAGAGCGCGGATTACTCGCCCAGATGCCGTCCCATTGGCCTGCCGTTGGCAGCCAATTGTGGACACAGCTCCGCAGCACCATCAGCTGACGGCCCTCCGCCGTCAGTTTCTAGATTATCCAGAGCTATTGGTAAGTTTTTTTTTTAATGCAATCTTTTATTGTTTAAATGTAAATTATTTATATGAATGGATCTAATCTATATGCAGGTGATCTGGCGCCCGTACCTTGGTATGGGCGAGGAGGGTCAGCCGTGGGTGACGGCTGGCAGGAGGAGGTTCGGGAGGCAAATGTGGCTACATTGCCTCAACGAAATTGAGCCCCTCCGCCTCCGGCTTGTGATGAGGACCCTGGGCCTCCACCAGGAATGGATTGACGAGGAGGTCCCGGAGGACGTCGGGAGGAGCATGAGGGGCAAGCAAGCCCTCACAGATTGGCGTGCGAAATTCCCCGAGCAGTACGAGGATTGGCACCGCCGCGGCGTACGGGTGGAGTCCCGTGCGGAGAGTAGCGAGGGCTACCTCCAGCATTACCGGGCCCATTACGCCGATCAACTTCGGCTCCTCCGACCACTCGATGTAAGTATGCATTCATGCGCCTTTAATTTTATTATTATCTTGATTTATGTTGATGAATGAATGTATGAATGCGTAATTTGCAGGATGCACGTGATGCGGTCATCATCGACCTCCGGGCCCGCCTACATGATGCGGAGGCCCAGCTAGAACAAGTCCAAAGAATTGTTCGATCTGGTATGTATGCATGAATATGAATGCATGTTTTAATTAATTATTTGTTTTGGCGATTAACCACTGACAGTTATCTTTTGGTGCAGCGAGCTGTCTACACCCAAGCGGCTCCCCCTACTTATGGAGCTTCATCTTCATCATCCGCTGCGCATGACGCTACCTTGGCTGACCTCCAGAGTCAGCTCGCTTCTGCCATCCACCGAGCTTCCCTTGTGGAGGAGGATCGGGCCACTCGAGTAAGTTCCTTCCCTTTGGCTTTCTTTTTCAAATTTGATTGCCTTGGACTAATAAAATCTTCTTCTGCAGGTTGCTGAGCTTCAGGAGGCCCTTCGACAGAGGGATGCGGAGCTAGCAGAAGCGCGTACTTCGGCTGCTCGCATTGCCGAGTTGGAGGCTCAGGTGGCGTGCCTCTCCACTGGAGATCTGGCACGACTCCAGGTTCGCCTGGAGATCCTGACGGAGGAGAGGGACCGCGACCGTCTTCGGATGGAGAGCCTCCAGGGCCGTCTTTCGGTTGCAGAGCATGAGCGCAAGATGGTGGAGGAGAGATACCAGCGAGCCCGCCAGCGGGCTATCGATCGAGGTCAGGCGAGTGCCTTTACCGCCAGCATAGCCATATCATCTGGCCAGGCAGGGCCAAATGCGATGGGACCGCCTCCACCTCCTAGAGCTCCACCGCCAGATGCCCAGGATGAGGCCCAGAGCCAGTTGGATGAGGGCGGAGGGGAGAGCCAGCCTTGAGGGCTTTTGTACTTCTTTTCCTTTCATGTATCATGTATAAAACACTTTTGATATATACATGAAACTTTTGGGCTCCAATTTCGTGTTCCTGTGCTTATCTTGCATCCTGTGCAACACTTAACAAACAGGTTAAGTATCTATTTAGGCTTAGCCCCTTGCCTGACCAAACAAATGGTCAATAAATCTTTTCGTTGAATAAATAGTCAAGGGGCATAGCCTTTATTAACAAAGGTAATAAGAATAATCAGACTTAAGCAAAATGCAACATGCAAGCAAACATATGCTCACTGAAAATAAAATGAATGAAACACACTAAATGCCACAAGCAAATGCTAATTGAAATATTTTTTGGTTTTGAAATATGTATTCTTTTTTTAGATTTTGAAAAATGCATATATTTTTTTGAATTTTTGACTATGCAATTTTTTTGAATTTTTGACTATGCAATTTTTTTGAATTTTGACTATGCAATTTTTTTGAATTTTTGACTATGCAATTTTTTTTGAATTTTTGACTATGCAATTTTTTTGAATTTTTTTGACTAAAAGACCAGTATGGTACTTAGATCCAAAAGATCATATTCATTTATTAACTTAATTTCCAAATTATTCTTTAACAACTTAACTTAAAACCCATCGTGTTTGAACTTGTGTTTCCATTCGTGATCCCATTTGATGATTTGACCCTTAGTCAATCTAAGCCATTCCTTAAGCTTGAAGTACACCTCTTTAGAAAGAAAAGAAGAATAGATTTAGAAAGCCCATGAGAAGGTTCCGGAGACCTAAAAAGATGTTCCTTTCCTACCCTAATATCCGTTGGGGTTCGGTCATTTCTTTCCGGGGTATTTATCGACCTTGCGTTCCCTTTTGTCTCATTTCATGGCCTTGATGTAACGTTTGTAGTGTATTGGCCTTTTGATTTTTCCTGCCTTTTCCTTTTGTTTTTTTTATTCTATTCTTTTTTTTCTTCGCTTTGTTTTGGAACGGATCTCCCCCATTTTTTTATGACGGCCTCCTACTAAGATGGCGGGTATTCTTGGTAGTCTATTTTAAGTCTCGTTCCGACATCATGGGCCGAGTGTAAAACAGAATTTTACTTTAAAACGAATGATTTGTACTTTACACTCTTAGTCAAGCTTTTGATATTCTTTAGGATTTGGCATCTCTTGTTACTCACGAATCAAACGTGTCAGTGTGTGCAGTAATGGGTTTGAAGTTAAATTATTCAGACTAACAAAGAAATTTGAGTTTATAAATTTTCTGATTCCACTGGTCTTTGTACCATACTGATCGACTCTTTAACCTAAGGGTAGTATTTCTTAAGATGTAAACCATTCCAATGATGATTTAGCTCTTCTCCTTCTGCATTAATAAGACGATAAGCATTACCAGGATAAGCGTGTGATACAACATAAGGTCCTTCCCAATTGGGTTGGAGCTTAGAACGCGGACCCCCAGGTTTTACAAAAATTCTTTTAACGACCATTTCACCGACTTTGAACTTTCGTTCAATGACTTTCTTTTGATAAAAATGTGCTAATCTGTTTTGATAAACTTTTGCATGATTAGAAGTTGACCATCTTTTCTCGTCTAAAAGTTCCAATTGAGCAAGAAGTGCTGAACGATGTTCATCAATGGAAAATTCCTTGTTCAATTGTACTCTTAATGACGGTATAAGGATCTCATATGGAACTACCGCCTCCATTCCAAATGTTAAGGAATAAGGAGTTTGCCCAGTGGGCGTGCGGATTGAAGTTCGGTAGGCCCATAGAGCCTCAACCAATTTTTCTGGCCAGTCTGTGAATTTGTTAGATTTACACGTCTTTTTGATAATTTTTATCAAAGTCTTATTAGTTGCCTCTGTTTGGCCATTGCCTTGCGGATAATAAGGAGATGAATGATGCAATGCAATTTTATACCTGTTGCAGAGGTCCTTCAATTCCTGTGACACGAACTGCGGTCCGTTGTCGGTGACGATGGTACTTGGAATTCCGAATCTTGTGATGATGTTCTTCATGATGAATTTGCAGACGGTTGATGCTTTGATCTTCACGTATGCTTCAGCTTCTGCCCACTTGGTGAAGTATTCCGTTGCCGTGAGAATGAAAGATTTTTGCTTGATGCCGGAATCTGGGTTACCAAGAGGTCCAATAATGTCGAAAGCCCACATGGAGAAAGGCCATGGGGAGGAAACAGGATGGGGTGAAGATGCAGGAGAATGAATTTTGTCGGCGTGAAGTTGACACTTAGCACACCTACGGACATATCCTACACAGTCTTCTTCCATGGTTGGCCAGTAAAATCCTTGTCTAAGGATCTTTTTTGCTAGCATCTGTCCATTGACATGGCCACCACAAACTCCACTATGAGCTCCTTCCATAACCTTCCAAAGCTCATCTTCGTCTAAACATCTCAATAGAACTCCATCAAAACCTCTTTTGTATAATGCTCCTCCAACTAAGGTGTATCGTCGAGCAACTCTCCTGATAGCTCTTTTTTCCTCAGTTGTAGCTTCTTCAGGATACGATTGATCTTCACAATATTTTGCAATTTCATAATACCATGGCTTCTGTTCATCATCCATCTCTTCTAACAGCTCCATCAACATGATTTCTCTTTTCTCCACAATACTTCCATCTTTGAATTTCTTCAGCAACTTCTCCTTAGTTCTAAGAAATGAAGGATCTTTCACGGCGGGTGAAAGACGCCTATGAACTATGATTGATTCAGATTGCTTGCTGATAGGAAAATCAAGGGAAGATGCAAGTGAAGCTAGAGCGTCAGCTAAGATGTTTTGATTTCTAGGGACATGGACAAAGATCAATTTTGTGAAAAGCTTTGAGTAAGCAGAAGTAAGTTCTTGATATGGCTTGAGCTTGGGATCAAGAGTTCGATACTTGGTCAGCACTTGGCGAAGAATTAATTGGCTATCACCCACAATCCTGAGTTTGGTTGCACCATGAAAATGAGCAGCCTCGAGGCCAGCAAGAAGTGCCTCGTATTCAGCTATGTTATTGGTGACTGGAAAGTCAAGTTGAAAGGCTTGTGGAATGGTGACACCTTCAGGTGATAACAGAACGATTCCGATCCCCTTTCCATGAGAATTCAGAGCTCCGTCAAAATGCAGAGTCCACACATCATCTCTGATTTGATTTACGGACATCAGTTCCTCATCCGGAAACTCTGATCGCACTGGATCAAATCGAGGAAGGGGATGATGAGCGAGATGTTCTGCTATGGCATAGCCCTTGATCGCTTTCTGTTGAATGTAAATGATATCGAATTGAGATAGAAAGCTTTGCCATCGCGCTAACCTATCAGTAAGAACAGATTTCTCCAGAAGGAATTTGATCGGATTCATCCTAGCGATGAGATGGACTTCATGGGCCAGAAAATAATGCTTCAATTTCTGAACAACCCAAACCAATGCTGCACATGTTTTCTCCATCGCCGTGTATCTCTGTTCCGCGGGGTTGAGAAGTTTAGAGAGATAGTAGGCTGCCCTCTCTTTTCCTTCTTCATCTTCTTGTGCTAGGACAGCCCCCACTGCATCATCCAGGACTGAAATATAAAGTATCAATGGTTTGCCTGGAGATGGTGGTCTCAAAACAGGAGGACTTGCCAAATAGTCCTTTAATCCATCAAATGCCTCCTGGCACTTATCGTCCCAATTGAATTTGACTCCTGGCTTGGTAAGCTCGTAAAACGGCTTACACCTTTGTGAGTGCTGGGAGACAAAGCGGCGAATAAATTGTAACCTCCCGATTAATCCTCTTAACTCTTTCAAGTTTTTGGGAGGTGGCATTTCTCTGATAGCCTTCGCCTTGTTGGGATCGATCTCAATTCCCCGTTTGCTGACAATGAATCCAAGCAATTTCCCTGAAGATACCCCGAATACACATTTCTTGGGGTTCATCTTCAACTGATATTCTCTCGATCTCTCTAATACCCTTGCCAAAACTTTGGCATGCTCGGCCTTCGTTTTAGACTTAACCAATAAGTCATCCACATACACTTCCAAATCTATATGCATCATGTCATGAAATATTGCCATCATAGCCCTTTGATAAGTGGCTCCAGCGTTGTTCAATCCAAATGGCATGACGACATAACAATATGTTCCCCAAGGTGTAGTGAATGAAGTCTTCTCTTGATCCTCTTCTGCCAGCTTAATCTGGTTGTATCCTGAAAATCCATCCATAAACGATAATGTCTCATAACCAGCAGTGTTATCGATGAGTACATCAATATGAGGCAATAGAAAATCATCTTTAGGACATGCCCGGTTCAGATCGCGGAAGTCAATGCAAATTCTGACATTCCCGTCCTTTTTCATAACCGGGACTATATTGGCCACCCATTGTGGATAAAGGACAACTCTAATGAATTTGGCTTTGTGTAATTTGTCGACCTCTTCCTTCATCTTTAAAGCCATTTGTGGGTGGAATCGCCTTAATTTCTGCTTGACCGGATTAGCTCCATCCTTTAATGTTAACCTGTGTTCAACTAAAGATGAGTCTAACCCCGGCATATCCTCGTAACTCCAGGCGAAAGTGTCCTTATAATCCTTAAGCACTTGTACCATTGCCTTTTCATCCTCTGCAGAAAGATTTTTACTGACGAGGACAACCTTAGGTTCGTCTTCAGTCCCTAAGTTTATTTCTTTGGTGGGCTCTTCTACGGCAGCTGAAGGTTCATCAAATCTCTTCACTCCACTGGCATACGCCTCAGCTGCGTCCTCATCATCTTCCTCATCTTCAACAATGGGGTCCTTTTCATGCACTAACTCGTATACCCCGTACCCATCATTGACTGACTCATCATCTGTACAATCTTCTGGCATCTGAATTGGATCTTCTAAAAGCTGAGGGATTAAAGAGCAAAAGGAACATTTATCAGCCAAATCCTGGAGGTATCTTTCTGGAATTTGCCTACCCTTAGGCTTCCTAGACTTCCTAAACTGACTAACCTGCTTAAAACTGGACTCCCTAACTTCACTAAACTGTCCATCATAACCTAATGAAGATGAAGCAGGATGAAAATCCTGGGATACAAGTGGAAATACAGGGGAATCCTCCCGCGGGGAGGGACAGAGTAGATCTAGGAGAGAATCTTGACCGACGGACCCGCGCGATGGGGTGTAATCGGACAAGTAAGATGTTTCCTCGATAATGATTTGGGAAGAATTTGTTGTAAAATTGGCGTTTTTTTTTTGATATCGGAGGAATTATACATGAAGCAAGAGTGAATACAAATGGAAGGGGAATCAGACGGAGGAAGCGGCACCAAGGCCAAAGGATTAGGGGGATCATATAGCAATATGTCCCAGATCAAATCATACATCCTCTCTAGGTCGAGAGGAGGTTGTGGAATAAAGTCCCGAGGGGACAGAGTTATCATAACGGGCGGAGCCCGCGGAATATCTTCAATTATGACCCGCGACCAAGTCGGGGTCAAGAGTAGTGTACGAAAAAGAGTATGGAGCATTAGGACATGTGAAGGATATGTCCCCCTCCAGAGCAGATCTGTTGTATAACCAGCTTCATAGGGGTCATCTGGCTTCCCTTCATCAGTTTGTTCGGACAGCAGTATCCGCTTATCAAAGATTGCGCCAGGGCTCTCAATCAGCTCGTCGATCTGCGGTGGCCACTTGGGTTCTGCAGGATCCAGGAATAATCTGTTCAGTGCTATGTATAGGTCCCTCAGGTCGAACCATCTGTACCATTCGCATTCGGGATCATGGAATTTTCTCCTTTTCATAGGCCGCAGAGCCTCTAAGGATTGGTACGTAAGTAGTTCGGAGCAATGTCTGGCCAAATCTCTCCCGTATATGTCATGGAAGTCAAAACATGAAGTAATGACCACCGTGTTGTCGTGACTAAGTATGGGCCCTTTCACAAAGTGTGTATATAGGGTCCATGTTAAGGGATCTCGGCCTTCTTTAAGTGGTGTGGACATTGTTTCCAAGATTTCCTGACCATCTTCTTGCTGAACCCTGTCTTGCTTCAGTTTCCTCGGCCTGTAGCCCAGACCGCTTCCAGGTGCTGCTCGATGATCTTTAACAGGAGTGGTCCTGCCTTGCAACTGTGTGCCCAGGCCTCTTCCAGGCTGATAGCCGTTCTTCATCATGATTCTCCATCCTGGGGTACTCATGCACTTCCCCCTTTTGATAGCATTTAATGGGTATGGAGAAATAGTGGCGGCTTTCAAAGGATCAGCCACTGGACGGTAGACCTGTAATACCGACAGAAAAGGTTGTCGGCCAGGTAAAACAGCAGATTTAATATTCAATGTGTAAGCAGCAGCAAGGATCGGCATGCTCGTTACTTTAATAATTCGTCCTTTATAAGGGAATTTGAGGCATTGGTGATTCGTAGAAGGAATCGCCTCAAGAGTTTTGATATAAGGACGTCCAAGAATGGCATTTATGGAAGGGTCGATTTCTAGAATATGAAATTCGACCTCTGCATGACTTACTGGACCTAACTCCACCTTTAAATAAACCATTCCCAAAGGGGAACGGGTAGAATTGTCATATGCCGTAACTGAGATGGGGCTAGGCAGCCATTTCTCCTTGGGCACACCGCATAGCTCCAGGGTCTTCGGCGGTAAAACGTTAATTGAAGCCCCTGTATCAACCAGGCATGCATCCACGGCCTTTTTGCAGATATTGACCGTGATGCTCAGAGCCATGCTTCTGGCGGCTGGCGGTGCTAGTTCCGATGTGTGGAATGTAATTGAGGGCTGATCCCCCTGAGGAACTAGTAGTGCTGCAATTTTCTCTACCGGCACGTCTTCGTTGACCATCACCTTCTGTAGGTATTCCATTAAAGCTTCTTGGTGAATCTTGGACCTTTTAATCAATTCCAGTACAGTGATCTGTGCCGGTGTTCTGTCCAGATGTTTCAACAAGTCGTATTGAGTGCCTGGTGCACTCTCTTCATTATGGGCTTCCTCAGTCGGCTGTGATGGGCCGTCTCTGACTGTGGACTGAGGAAAGACCTTGTTGAAAATCCTCCCACTCCGGAGCGCATGTTCCTCGACCGTGGAGGATCCGGGTGACACCTTGAGTACCGCAGAGTCGGGTGGCTTAAGCGGTGCGGAGGGTTGATGCGTAGGTGGTGGCGTTGGGTTAGGTGGTGATGGCGTAGGGTTAGGTGGTGATGGCGCGGTGCGGATTAAAGGCCTAGATGGTTGGATGGTAGATGGGTAAGTGGTTGGCGAAGTGGGGAATGGTACGCGTAATAGCGGTCTGGATGGTTGGGGCATATCTGGGTAGGTGGTAGTGGTAATGGGTGAAGTAGGAAATGGTATGCGTAATAGTGGCCTAGATGGTAGGAGGGGCGCGTTATTGGTTTGCTGAGGGGTATATGATGGAGGCGTAGGAGTGCGGGGCGCAATGGGTCTAAGGAAGGTGGGTAGTGGTAGTGGGTTATTGGGTGAGGGCGAGTGATATGTGGGTGTGGGTAGAGGGGTGATGGTGACGGGTTGTGGTCTGGGTATGTGGATGGTGCGGCGTGGTAGTCGCTCTGCGGTACTTTGAACGTGACCCGTTGAATAAAGAGAGGAAGAGTCCTCTATCCTCCATTGTTGCCCACGACCAGCCTCAGACTGGCTGTTCGTTAGAATGGGAGCAACCTGGTTCTGGTTCTGGTGCTCCGGGAGTGGATTCTGCACTATGTCCATGTTGGGTGGTGCTGCTGCTTGTGCTGGTGGTCTTGCTTGCTGCTGCTGCTGCTGCTGTTGCGGTCTCCTTGCCTTCAGGGCTGTTATGTATTTCTTCATTTCCTCCCAGTCTATGCCGCCCTGCTCGTTGAGATCATGAATATAATCTCTGAATTGGAAACATGTGTCGATGGTATGCCCAGGTTGCCTGTGGAAGTAGCAATACGTGGACGTATCGGCATTTTGAGGCCAGACGGCCTTTTCCCTTGGCAAAACTAAGGCATTGGCTGCCATTAAAGCGCTGAAGATATCGGCCAAGGATTCTGGGAGAGCCGGGTATTCTGCCCTCTTCGGGCCTGGAGGTCTCCTCTGCTAGTTGTAGTCACCAGGAGGAGGGACATTGTGGTACGCCGGCGGTGGGCGCGGCTGGTACTGTGGCTGTTGTTGCTGCTGATACTGCTGCTGCTGGGGTTGCTGGTACTGCTGTTGCCGTTGCGGCTGTTGCTGTAGCTGTTGCTGGTTCTGATTCTGATTCGGCTGCTGGGGCCGCTGATACTGTTGTTGGTACTGGGGGTTCTGCTGCTGTCTGTACCCTTGCTGCTGTGGCCTCTGGTACTGCTGCTGACTCCTCACGAACTGGGGTGAGTTATTGTTCATGGTACTCACTTGCTCATGAGAGAGCGTGCCCTCGGTAGTCGGACCTGTGCTAGAAGAGTTCGGCACTGCAGGCTTCCGAGGCGGAGGCCTGCTAGGTCTATGAGGATCAAAGACGCTAGAGAATGTAGCGTCCTTGAAAGCATTCTGGCAGTACCGTGCTCTTTCATAGAGCTCTGCCATGTTAGTCAAATTGTTCAAGGAGAGGACGAGCTTGAACTGGGGGGTGGCATTAGAAATTAACATTTTCACTTGTTCGGACTCGGACAAGTGATCCTTCACCTTTTCAGCCAGACCCCACCACCTGTCAGCAAAACTGACAAACTCCTCATCAGGTTTCATCTTTTCTGCAATGAGGTCCGTGATAGACAAGGAGGGTGCAACTCTGTCCTGGTATCGTTGAATAAATTTACGTGAAACGATACCGTAATCCTCTACTTCTGAGGGTTCCAGGGAAAAGAACCACTCGAGGGCTGGTCCCTCTAGAGATCTCCTGAACAAGAAGGCCAACGACCTCTTATCGTTCTGCCAGAAAGAGGATTCATACATGAACTCCTTCAGATGTGTGAAGGGGTTACCAGTACCGTTGTACTTTCGGTACACTGGCATCTCAGAGGGTGGCAGATGGAATACTGGCAGACTCGGTAGACTGATCTCTGGCACAGCTTTGACCCCCATCATTTTTTGGAGGTTATTAAATTGCTCATCCATACGCTCCATTTTGGCTAGCAGCGTTTGTGTGGTCAGATCTGCTTGAGGAGGAGGAGGAGGAGGAGGTACTTGGTAGGCCTGCTGCCTAGAGTACGTTGGGCAGGGTGGACAATAGAGGGGAGGTCCGGCAGCGCTTCCGCCATGCCCGAGGGCATTTTGGTAAGTAGGCGTTTGCGGTCTAGCCGGTTGCCTAGATGATGAAAGCTGCGGCCCAGCTGGCCGAGAAGTAATATGAAGGCCCTCCACGGCCTGATGGATATAAGGAGGAGGAAAAGAAGGTTGCTGAGGAACAGCAGGGGGAGCCACAGGGTTCGGCTCGGCAGGCTGCATAGGTGCCTTCCCCTTCAAAATAGATTGGATCGCCTCGAACTGCTGAGGGTCCAGTCGGGAGGCAAGAACTCCCAGAGCATTGATGAGATCCGTAGGATCAGAGGATGAGGGATCATTCTGATTCATGTCCCCCTCAAGATCAGGATTAGGGATCGCATATTCATGCGGAAGAGGATCAGGATATTGATCACGTGGAGGCAAAAGAGGTGTCCGAACATTCCCATCTAGACGATATAGAATGGGGATAGAACTACGGGAGGCATCAGCATCTCTCCCACTCTCATAGTTGTACTCAGAATCCCGAGGGGCATTAGCATCTCCCTCGTAATTAACCATGGCGTCTGGAGCCACACTCAAGTCCCTACCTGATCGTAGCAACATGATGTTAGATTCCCTTTTCAAAGATTTAATCAAACAAGTTGTACAGAGATTAATCAAACAAGTGGATGCTTAACGTGATTTTAGGATTCCTTGTTGAGTTATTTGGATTGGATTAAACCACAATTTTGCTCAGGGAAAGGATCCTAGTTTCAGTTCAATTTCCACCGTTATTCTCTAAGGCTTTCTCTCACAACGCTTTCAGAATCTAACCGGGACTTCAATTGGTACAACCAGCCCGATGATCAAGGAGGAATACCTTGATTTTGGGGACTTATGGAGGTCTCAACGTCAACTTCTCTAGTCTGATCAAGGGACCAACCCAATCAGAGAGAGTTGCTGACGTCGAGTAATGTGTTCCTAAGAAGAGGAGGGTATTAGCCTCAATGCGTATGTCCTGTGGCCTGGATGGCCTCTAATGCTTAGTAAGTAATGGGTAGCTAGCACTCAAAACACAGAAATCTGGAAACTGAAAAAAATTAAGAAACTGTCTGAATCGCGTCGATGGTAGTCGACGCTATTCAAAACAGAACTTAATTTTTCGCAGAAGCAGATGCAGACAGCAGAGAAACTGTGAAGCCTGAAAGGCGTCTAGGAGTGTTGACGCGGTTTTAAAACGCGTCAGCTATCCTGGACGCTTTTCAGTTCGCAGAATCAATTTTCCAGGAGGATTTTCTGGGTTGAATCCTCCTTAAACAAGATGAAAAGCAGTAAACAATTGACTCATGCGAATTTTTTTTAGTTCCAGATTTTAAACAGGATGATTTACTAACTAAACAACTAGAAAAACAATCAATTACACATCATTTTTATCACAAAAACAGCTTTTTGAATTAATCAAGGGGAGGGTAAGATCTTGCCACTGGGGTGTGCACGTGGTGCACGAGGGAAATTAATTAAACTAAACACTCACCAATTGGTGAGGACGTGTCCAGAGACACAAATGGTGCACCGTGGGTGCCCGATATGATGATAGCAAGAACAAAAAGAAACTAAAAGATGGCGAGACCAAGTCCCACCGTGATCGCCAAAAAAGCTGTAGGTGCTTAGAATGACCGTGTGATTAACATGAAATATCTATGTTGTTTAGTGTAAATTAACCTATTAAAAACAGCAACTAAAGTGCAGTGATCGCCAGAAACTTTTAACTAAAAAAGTTTCAAAAGAAATATGATCGCCTACCTTTCGAACGCGGAAGATTGAGTCCTTGGTTCCCCTTCCTCAGCCGGCTGAAGAAAGAGAGCCCTTTCTTTGCTTTTTGTTCTTGCTATTGAATTTGAGGTTGAGGATCGTCCAGAAGTTGTGCTTAATTTCCCCCTTTTGATCTCTTGTTGTTGTTGAGTGCAGCAGAGACAGAAACAAAAAAAAACGATGAAACAATGATGAGAATTTAAATAGAAGTAGTATCTGAACTAATCATGATTTTAAGCATATTTAAAACAGCAAACTTACTTTTTTTAAATGACTTTGAAACCCCTTAAATCAAGTAGGTTTTGAAAGATTATGCTGTGGTGTGTGTTTGCGTGAAGTGAATATGAAGAATGAAATTAATGAAGATGAAAATAAATGCAGTATTGAAAAACTTATGCCCGGTCGGTTGAAGCTTTGAAAGGATGAAGATCTTGAAAGGGACGCTGACTTCTGGAAATGGCAGCGCTCCGGCGTTCCGACGTTGCTTCAATCTTCAACTCGCTATAACGCTATGGCTCAACTCAATTCAATTCTCTTCTTTTTTTTTTTTTTTTTAACTCCTCAACATGCGAGGTATTTATAGGCATTTCTTGCGTTCGAGATTAACATTTAAAAACTCCGAATTTATCCATCTTAACCGACAGATAAATACTGATTAATTCATCTTTATCTGTAATTATCTAAAACGCGTCCACCTTGGCTGACGCCTTTCAGATTAATTAAGATAAGGATAAATATCCGGGAAAACTTATCTTTATCTTTATTAGGTAAAACGCGTCCACATATGTAGACGTCTTTTAGACTAATTAAGATAAGGATAAACATCCGGAGGAGAAGTTAAAATCACTTAGGAAACCTAAAACGCGTCGACATGTAAAGACGCCTTTTAGTTAATTAATTAATTAATTAAAATTCAAATTTAATCGCTAAAATAAGAATAAAGTCTAAATAGCGTCCACTTGGGTAGACGTCTTTTAGAATTCTTCATATTTTAACTCAAATTTGAGCTAAAATCAATTTAATTGATTAACTTAAACACATCTGTTAAACCCGACACTTAAAAAGATTAATAAAAATTAATTAATGATTAATTATCAGACCATTTCGAGGCATTATTATATGATATGAAATTTACTCGAAATGACGTCAAAATTAGCGTGTCTACATATGGTTAATTATTTCTTTTCAGTTGGAGTATGTAATTATTTGCTGAGTCGAGTCGCATTGTAATAATTTTTAATTCTTGCACTTCCTTTTCAATTTAATGTGATGTTAATATTTAGCTTAGTTTATTATTTATTTCCCAGACTTATCTAGATCCTAGTTTGGCTCCAAATTAATGATTTGGTACCCATTTAGTAATCGGATCCTCGATTATAGGGTGGCGGGTCGTTACAGTAGCTGTTTGGGGATCTGGAACCTCTTCCAGTACTATTTTACTCCCACTGTCCTCCTGGAAAAGGTATTCTTCTTCCAAGAAGATAGCATTCCTAGCGACAAACATCTTTTGTTCACCAGGATGGTAAAAGTAGTATTCAAATGTTTCCTTTGGATATCTCACAAACCTGTATTTATCAGTTCGTGATTCCAGCTTATCTGAATCATGCATCTTACATGAGCAGGACAACCCCAGACTTTAACATGTTTAAATTCTGGTTTTCTACCTTTCCATATCTCATATGGAGTAGAGGCGACAGACTTGCTGGGTACTCTGTTCAGTAAGTATGCTGTTGACTCTAGAGCATACCCAGAGGGGCACTGGTAATCCCGAAAAGCTCATCATGGATCGCACCATATTCAACAACGTGCGATTCCTCTTTTATGATACACCATTCATTTGTGGTGTATTTGGAGGGGTCAACAGAGAAAAGATATCATTATCCTTTAAGAATTGTGTGAAATCAGTACTCAAGTATTGTCCTCCTCGATCTGATCGAAGAGTTTTAATATTCTTTCATAATTATTTTTCTACCTCATTCTTGAACTCCCTAAACTTCTCAAACGCTTCCGACTTGTACTTCATTAAGTACACATAGTCGAATCTTGAAAAGTCGTCGGTGAACGTGATGAAATATGAGAAGCCATCTTTGGCTTGGGTGGACATGGGACCACATACATCTAAATGTATTAATCCTAGAATGTCCATGGCACGTTCTCCATATCCAGTAAATAGAGATTTTGCCATCTTTCTTACAAGTCAGGACTCACATGTCGTAAACGATGTATAATCGAATGCATTCAAATATCCATATTTGTGCAACTTTTGCAACTTGCTTTCACCAATGTGTTCAAGTCTACAATGTCACATGTAGGTTTGGTTCACACAATTCTTGTTTTTCTTAAGTACATTATCAATATGAAGATTGTAATAAGAAATATCTAAGAGATATAGACCGTTGACTAAAGATGCCGAAACTATTGATTTATTACCATAATAAATCGAACAACTTCTATTCTCAATAGACAACCTATATCCTATCTTGTCTAAACAAGATACTGATATGATAAGACGTCTCTGGATGGAAGTCTGAGGTTTGCTATCTCAACAGCAATCGTCGCAACTTTTGCGTCGTTTCCTAGCTTCAGTTCCACCTCGTCTTTTCTCAGCTTGCGCTTACTTGTCAGCATCTGCACATCATAGCATATATGAGAAGCACATCCGGTATCTAATACCCAAGATGTGGTATATCTAACCGACAAATTGATATCTATCATATAGATATCTAAAGTTTCTGACAGCTTTACCTTTCCATGAGCTTTATCGTTGAAGAACTTCTTGCAGTTCCTCTTCCAGTGACTATTTTGCTTACAGTAGAAGCAGTCACATTTTACTACTCCTTTAACATTGTCCTTCTTCCTTTTATCATTAGCTATCATCTCTGCCTTAAAGGCATTTAATGCCGGTTCAGCAGGAGGATCAGCTCTAAGGAAGTAGGCAATATGCTCAGATCTGAAGACATTTTTCAGGTTTTTGAACGAATCAGAGTAGTTCAGGCTAGTCATAAGATTGACATCAAATATGCCACGGAGTGGGTTATTCGACGACATATTTCCCTGCATGAGATAAAATCTATTTTAGCAGATGTTCAATTATAAAGCAAGATATGATTTTTTATTCAAGTTTTAACTCTCACTAATTTTCGACGGACTGTATAACCCTCAGCTATACATAACGGGAGATGCCGACAATCTCCTAGTGGGGATCAGAATCTCAATGACTTGGAGTACAACCTTGTGGATAGCACAAAAAAGCTGTAAAACTATCAAAGAGCACCCATCTCATGGGACTTGCAACTCCTTGCAATATCCGATCATAGCTTCGGTCCCCAGAGATTTAATGGCCTTATGGATAGCATAACAAACTACTAATTCTGGTCTAAGCTAACCATCGTTACGGGATGAGCATAGATTTGCATGCAGCCCTTGTGGATAGCACAACAAAGTTACATGGTTTCTCTACCCCGATCATATAGGCATCTAATGGCATAACCACTGTCTCTCCTCACAATTAAACATGCCTTGTGGTAGCACAATAAATCTGCCTAAAGTAATTCGAATCTTATGACTATAATAATAGTGGACCACGCGGTAAGTTCTCAACTACTCGCGTTACGGCTTAGAATTTAGACGAGGGAATTTATATAAATTTTATCTTGATCTCTCATAGGTGATAGTATATAAATATATCGTATATATTTAATTAGTACTATACATGTTTTGATTCATAATCAAAATTAAAAACAATACATCTCATACATGTTTAGTGTGGTCATGGATAGTACAGTGGGTTTGACTGGAGCCAACAGTCAAACGCACACACAATCTAACATAACAATTATATTAGATAACACTGCAAACGCGGTAGGGCTGCCGGCGGAGGCCCCATGGTTGTTAGCCGATCCCCTTTAACCTCTCCTTGTTTACTAGTTTTTGAAACAAAGAAGAAGAAGAAGAATGGGTCCTCTTCATTCCGACCACCTCCAGCAGGTTTTCCAATGATGGCCTCGTAGCCCAGTGGTGCCCGACGACCCTTTGGACGATCTTGGGCCGGCCTCACCTCCCCAACGCTTGGGGATGCCTGAACAAAGCTCAGAAACTTGCCGTTCTTCGTCTCACGAAGAACACCAAAATCCCCAAATAAAAAATCCGATTTTACAAAATAAATTAATCTAATTAATTTCGTTCATCATATGAAACTTGATCGAGCAATAATATCGAACTCGTACATGGAATAAATCATGAAAAATTAATTTCAGAGACCGAAATGGGATGAGAAACAGTGGAACCTGGCTCTAATACCACTGTTGGGTTCTCGTCATTTCTCCGGATCGCTCACACAGCGAAAATTAAAATAAAATACTTCGATCCGTTTTCCCGTTTCGAAGAATTAAGAACGATAATCAGATTATCGATTCTTACCGTGTGCGGATTCGAATCCGCGATCGATCGGTTCCGTCGGTGTGACACTGCAAGCCGCGCAAGCGCCCGGCCTCTAGCGATGTCCACGCGATCCTCCTCGCGGTGGATATCCTCATGGTTCCTCGTTCTTTGCAGCCCACGAAGCCTCTGCCGTTCGTCGCATCGCGCGGACGATTTCCCGTCGAACGGGAGTCGGAGAAGGGGCGAAGCAGATCCGGGGATTCGGGATCATCTGGGGCACCAGAGAGAGAGGAAGAGAGGAGGGGGCGGGTAGGGTTGAGTAGCAGCCTGGCTTGCTCAGCCCGTTCACTACATTTTATATTAACAGCGCGGTTTTCATAAAAAACCCCGGTTTATATAAAACCCACTTATTTATTCATCGCCTTGATAATCATTTGCGTGTGACCCTCTAGGCCCAATAACCAGTCAAGTTAATGGGCCAATAAGCCCAGTGACTCCTCATTGACCTGTTTAATCAATTAATAACTCATATTAATTAATTAATAAATTGAATTAATGTCGCACATCAAATTCGATCGGGCCTCCAATCACGTTGGGTTAAGTAATCCACTCTTGGAACCTTTCCGCCGACAGTTACCCCGTGGATATAATCATTCATTTGTACAATGCTCTCGAGTCAACTCAGGGTATGGTAAACCGTCAAACCCTAACCGGTCGACCTACTTGGATCGGTTGTTGCCGAATAATATCAGAAAACTTTTTTCCTGATATTATCGTCCGCCCTAGCCAGGGACTTCCGCACATCCTTCCTAGAGCATTCTCTCTCTAAGTACTGAGAGCAAATGATTCCGTATTGACACTCAATTCCCTTCGACGGTATTCCGCTGTACCCGATCCTTGGCTGTTTAGAATCCTGCGGTTAGAGATTCATAAACCAAGGTCGAAGCACAGAAGTTCACCGACAAGGTGTCCTTGGTGTCTCAGGTCCGAGGACCATCCACGCAACTGCGACAATAGAATCAAGCTGGTTGACAGTGAGGTACAATACCATCCAGCGATTCAGTCGGATCAGTTCAGTGAACTCATTCTCTAATGAGCACCTACAGATTTACCTTAGTGTTTCTACACAAGTGACTATGAGATCAGTCACCTTCATCTTATGAGCGGGAGTAATCTGTACTAGTCTAACTAGATATTGGATGTCCTTCTCGGATATCCTCCGACTATGAATTATTTAGAATATGTGTGTTTAAGTGATCAATCTCATTAGTATGATCTTATCATAATATGATCACTATTGCACATATTCACGGACTTCATTATGAGACGATAATTAATACGATTTACACATAATGAATATTATGTCATTTTATTAATAAATGAACGAGATTTATATAGTCAGATTGGCTTGTAGGCCACCTAAGACTAACAATTTTTTCATAAAAACCCTCGAACTTTTCTGTAACTCTCTAAAATCCCATTTTCTGAGAACT
The DNA here is from genome assembly GCA_030544215.1 of Zantedeschia hybrid cultivar. Classification (NCBI taxonomy): domain Eukaryota; kingdom Viridiplantae; phylum Streptophyta; class Magnoliopsida; order Alismatales; family Araceae; genus Zantedeschia; species Zantedeschia hybrid cultivar. The sequence continues at coordinate 54,899,705 of JARZZO010000009.1, forward strand.
CTTGCATGTATGACCCTCTAGGCCCAATAATGAGCTGGTATTGAGCCTAATAATATTAGGACTCCTTCTAGTATTATTCATTAACCCCTAATAGTTACTGTAACACCTTCTGAGCTTTTTTCGAGTTACCACTTGACTTTGTACTGATTAATTATCATATATTAATCGGTTCTGGCTCATCGATAGCTCAAGCAACACGTCATGACTATTAGTCTTAGGGGGTCTACAATCCAATCAGACAGTGTATAATCTCGTTCATTTATTAATAAAATGATATTATTTCATTATGTGTAATTCATATCTTTATTGTTTCACAATGAAGTATGTGAATATGTGCAACAGTGATCATATTATGATAAGATCATACTAATGAGAGTGATCATTTATATACACATATATTCTTAATTGTTTCTAGTCAGAGGATGTCTAAGAAAGACATCTGGTTAAACTAGTACAGATTACTCCTGCTTATGTGATGAGGGTGATCGTTCTCATAGTCACTTGTGTAGTGACACTACGACGAATCTATATGTGCTCATTGGAGAATGAGTTCACTAAACTGATCCGACTGAATCGCTGGATGGTAATGTACTTAATTGTCAACTAACTTGATTCAATTGTCGCAATTGTGTGAATGGTCTTCGGATCCGAGACACCAAGGGCCCCTTGTTGATGGACTTCTGTGCTTTGACCTTGGTTTACGAATCTCTAAACACGGGACTCCAAATAGCTATGGATCGGGTGCAGTGGAATACCGTCGAAGGGAATTGAGTTTCAACATGGGATCATTCGCTCTCAATATGCAGAGAGAGACTACTCTAGGTAGGATGTTCAGGAGTCTCTGGCTAGGGCGGATAATAATATCGAGAAAGGAGTTTTTCAATGTTATACGGTATTATCTAATCTAAGTGAGTCGACCGATTAGGGTTTGACAGTTCACTATATCCTGAGTTGACTCGAGAGCATTGCGTGAATAAAGGATTTTATCTACGCGGTAATTGTTGACTGAAAGGTTCTATAAGTGAGTTGCTTAACTCCAATACCTTCTGAGTTTACGTGGTTTTGCTTGGCATCCAACGTGATCGGAGGCCCGACCAAATTACATGTGCGACATTAATTTGGTTAATTAATTAGTTAATATGTGATATTAATTAATTAATTAAGTCACTAATGAGTTACTGGGCTTAGTGGGCCATTAATTGGATTGGTAATTCGGCTTAGAAGGTCACATGCAAAAGATTCTCGTGCGATGATATTGAAATCAGATTTATATTAAGTCAGGGGTTTTTGTGAAAAATCTTGGAAGGACTTAATATATATATCCATTGAGTGGGCTGCCCTGGCCATACATAGAGCAGCCCTAGCCGTCCCCCTCTCTCTCTCTCTCTGGCGTCAGGAGGGGGACCCCCTTTGGTGCTCCGTCCCACCTTCGTCTCCAACTCCCGGTCCTGGGAATTCGTTCGCATGCTGTAGAGATCGTTGTGGAGAACAACGACATCCGCGAGCACTGCTACGAGTGAGGAACCAAAGTGTGGGTGCTTAAATCATGTGTGTGATTATCATGAATTTCATGTCGTTTATATGATGATTAAAACTATTAAAAATTAAAGAAAACGTGATCGCCAGAAACTGTTAAGTTTCAAAAGAGAAGTGATCGCCTTACCTTTCAAGTTTGGGAGAGTAGAGTTCTTGATTTCCTTTCTTTGGCAAGCCAAAGAAAATGAGCCCTTTTCGTTCTTGTCCTTGCTTTGATAGATTTATGGTTTGTCCTTTGTTTGCTCTCTTTTGATCTCCTCCTTTTGATATTTGATTCCCTTGCAAGAAAGATTAAACAAAGAAGAAAAATTCTATTAGAACTAAAGAACATGTAGTATCTATTCTATCAAAGATTCTAAACATACAACTCAATTAAGATCACTCACTTGGTTTGTGTTCTTTAAACCCCTATGCATGTGGGATTGGAAAAAGATGAATGTGTGTGTGTGTGTTAGAACACGGAGTGATGAACATGTGATGAAGAGTATAATGATAAAAAAAAAAAGTGATTAACTATGCTTAAACCATGGAAAAACTATAAAAGAACTAGGAGAAACGGGATTAATGGCCCCTTTGAAGCCTTGGGTCTTCTTTTTCTTCAAAGAAGGAAGAGGAAGAAGAAGAGTTGTTGTCCACGTTTTTCCTTCTTGAATACTTTATAAAATCTTGAAGAAGAGCTCCAATCCTTCAATTCCCAAGCTTCAACCCCCTTTTACCAATAGTTATATGATCGGTATATACAATTTTAGGTCTTAGGACTTGTTTAAGACTCTCACGCGCCTCCGCGGCTGCTTTCGGATCAACATGAAGAGTTTGAGACCCTTTCAACCATGGAAACAAGATAACTTCAGCCAAATCATCATTAGCTTAAATTAGCTAAATCGTGTTGCCACGACCAGACGCCTTTTAGCTAAATAAGGCAATAAAAATTCGGAAAAGCGAAACCGAAACAAATAAGGAAACCTAAATAGCGTCGTGCATTTGCGACATGCTTCATATAATTAGGAAATTAATTCGAATTAGAAATCGTAAATATAGACGGATTAGGACCTAAACAGCATCGTCCAAGGGCGACACTATTCAGTTAAATCTTTCTAAATTTAATAATTTTAATTCCGAATTGATTTTTGTTAGAAATATAAATGGCGTCGTCCATAGACGACGTGATTCAATAAATTTTGATAAAAAATAATAAAAAATAATTAATGATTACAAATCAGACATTTTGAGACATTATCATTATGACATAAAATTTACTCAATATGAGGTCAAACTTAGCGTGTCTACAGTTGCCCCACTTTGGCATTGACTTTGCAAGGGAGTGAAATGAAATGAAATGTACTAAAAAGGTGATGATAAGGTATAATGAGACACGCTCTCAACATCACAAGATGAGAATGTTTCTCAGAATGATTAATGAAATAACTCAACGAGATCAATTGAATCAATCTTAGTTGGATGAAAGAGATAAAGGAAATAAAATAAGGTCGATCAACTTCCACGATTGCGAAGTACCCTAGGTCACAAAACCTGCAGATTTCATCATGGAAAGCGGTTACCAAACATTGTGGACGTGCTATAACTATGATGGATCTTAAAAGGAAACAAGAAAAATTAGGATAAAGAATCTAAAAGAGGATAGAATTCCAAATGTATTTTCAAGAAAACGTCAAAGATAATTGAAATCAATTCAGAATGGAATATTTCATATCACGTTGGGATTTATTTGATCAATGGGCTGGAATTTAATCAATAATTAATTCTTATCACAATTATTTAAGAGTCCTACATAATGCATGCTAGACTAAAAAGAAAAATTAAAACAAAATAAAATATAAATTAATCAAGGATAATATTGTTAAACTGTCATTGATGAGTCAAGATGCCCATCTTGCAATTCAATGCTAAGCCGAAACTCGTTTATCCACGCATCGTTTCACAAAAGCGGAACTATCGTCCTCATCAATTAACAATCTAACGGTCTATCCGTGCGATTAAGAATTCTTTTGAATTATCACTGTTTTTGTTAAAGGGAAACTCAAATTCATGTTTCATCAAAACACGAGGTCCTTGATATACTCTAATAAATGCAAATCAAATACATAAAGGAATATAATGATAGAGATTACCGTCTTTTTAGTCACAGTAGGGACTTGGTGAAACTTACCTAGTGGGACCTTATCTAAAATTTCAACTCTCTTTTCATTTCCTGAATTTTCCTGCACTCATAATCTATCAGTAACTTCGAGCAAATAATCAATAAGCATTAAATATCAATAATTATGGAATTTCGGATAAATGACAAAAAAAACATGAAATCGCGTCTTCTTTTAAGATGTCATTCAAATGATGTCAGTGCGCCCAAATGCCTTTAAAACCAGAGAAACAGTTTCCCTGTTTCAAACCCGAACTCCAATTTCCTTCGATGCACAACCCTTTTCCAATTCGGAAAGGGCTCCTCATTCTCGCAAAACACTTATATAAGCTTTCCACTTTTCATATCAAAGTATTACAATAAGCAATCAAGAGAAAACGCCAAGGAATCCTTTCTAAAGCTCAAGAACAATCAAGAGATCAAGAGGAAAATCTCAAATCAACTCAAGGAAGGATGGATTCTTTAAGTAAGAGGATGAGGAAGATGATTGAGAAGCTTTCCGAGGTGAAGGATTATCTAAGTAGACGAGATCCTAACTTACAAGTAAGTTATTCTCTCTAATAAAATTCGCTTATTTTCTTCAATTCTCTCTACATGTTCTCCATGTTTCCAATCTTTAATAGACAAGATAAAACTATTCCAATTCTTTTTATCTAGGGATATCGTTTCTTCCCCAGTCCAAGACGATTCTCTTCACTTCCTTGGATTCAAAAGCTAGCCAACAAGATTAATCTCTCCATGCAATCTTATATATCAAAGCGGCATATTCAAGGATTGGTTATTCATGGCAAACATTACAAAAGCATAAACATGGATTGGGCTGTAATGGGTGCTTTGATTGAGCTGTGGCATCCACAAACTCATACCTTTCTCTTTGCCACGTTCGAAGCCACTATCCTCCTTGAAGAGGCCGAAACCTTATTGGGTCTTCCTAAGGTCAAGGTTAACAATGATGAACCTGATTTGAGTGATATAATACTCATGAGAGAAAGAATCATGGGTCAACAATTGTTGGAAAAGATCATAAAGAAGCCAAAGGAGATTCAAGGCTGTTTTACAAAGAAGTGAATCAATCTTGCCAAATTAGCTGAATAGACTCTGAAGAAGATTGAAGATCTCAAGGATGAAGAAACAGAGAACGTGATGAAGATGTTCACCACATGCTTAGCTGGAGTTTTACTATTCCCTGCCCAAGACAATGTTCTAGAAGATGATCAGATAAGCGCAATCAATGGGATTTTCGAAGGAAAGCAAATCAACATAGTGGTTCTAGCCTACTTCTATAGTGGACTCTCTGCAGCTTCTACAGGCCAACCTCCTTATGGTAGCATGCTTATCTTAACTCTATGGGTGGAATTCCACATCAAGTTCAACCACAATGAAGAAAACATTCTAAGGGTATCTCAGATGTATTAACGAAATCCTATCTTCCTTATCTCCAATATTGTGAAGTTCAATGACAACATAACCAATCGAGTGCCCAAGCTCAAGACTCGAGCTGACTGGTGCACTTAATTCAAGACTATGCCAAGAACTGAATTTGAATCCACGCCACTTGCTCTCATAGAGAAGGCGGTACGAGTGCGCCGTAGTGCTAGTACAGAGCTTCGACTGATCAGGGCGATCGAGCTCGTTCTCTATAATCCACATCGCTGTCATCTTCAACTCAGCATGCCACGCTATGAACTTTTAGAAATATCTTCTCTTTATCCAATCAAGAACCGTGCATTAGGAACTGACGAAGATTTTGAAGCGACTGAGCTCATAGCTACTCTATGGAACATCGGCTTCACCCGTTGTGTTAAACTTCCTCATGAAGCCAATCGAGAATTATGGAAAACATATGTAAATGAGCTTATGAAGATTCGTCCTTGAAAGCTCTCTCTTATCTTCCAACTTTATGTACCTTTGGTTTTATTTTCAATGGAGAATCCTTCCTTTATGTAGTAGAAATCCTTCCTTAATATTTTGCAATTTTTCAGGAACTTTTTCTTAAATAAAAGTGTGATTTTTCCACAAAATATGAACTTTCGGGTTCACTTAATTTAAAGAGCGTTGACTCAGAAAGACGCTATTCAATCTTAATCAATTTTCGAAATTCAAGATTGATTCCTTAAAAGAACCCAAATAGCGTCTTGCATGGGCGACGCTGTTCAATTCTCTTTCTTAGTTTCCAAAGATTTCCTATAATTAATCCATTAAAACGCGTCGAGACAATGGGATGCGTGTAACTGATTTCTATGGTACGTCTCTGATCAGCATTGGCGGTTTAATTTGAATAGCGTCGCGATTGGGGGACGCGTTTCAGAATTTTCAAAAATTTCTCTTGCCGCCTCAGTTTATGTGCCACTAAATAGCGTCACTATCCTACGACGCCTTTCAAACTTTTCAAACAGGGGCTCTACGAACCCGAGCCCTTCCTTCCTCATTCGCTCATCCTCTTTCTCTCTCCTCACTGCAACTTCCTCTCTGGAGACGACCGAGCTCTTCTGGCCATCCCTCTCGGCCATCCTCCGACGAGCGGCGGCCCCCTCCGACGATCATTTCCATCGCTTGCCATGCTCTCTCTCTTCCACAAACCCTCACCTCCACCCTCTCTCTGAAACCCGTGCTCCACCCCCTCTACTCTTCTCTCTTTCTCTCTCTCTCTCACTCATCATGGAATCTGGTGGAAGTTCGAGCGGCCGTGGGAAGCGCCGGCGACTTGCCCCCCTCTCGACAAGGGCGGAGGTGCCCTAAGAAGCTCCTCCCGTAGCAATCGTTCTAGCAGAGGCGGTGGCGTTTTTGGACGCCGAAGAAGCTCCACCCGCGGCGGGGGGTAAGGAAGAAGCGGCGGAGGCTGGCCCTCCCTTCAATTGGATGCGTTTGGTTTGAAAAATGAGCAAGGAAGAGGAGTCCACAGATCCTTGGATCTGTGGCTGAATGGCGTCGAGACTAGGTGACGCCTTTCTAAAGGCGTCGACCTGGTCCAACGCCATTCAAAAGGACATATTTTAATTCAAAAATATTTTGAAAATTGATTTTAAATTCATGTTATCTAATGTTATTCTTGAATTATTTACAGGGGACGATGAGGACTCGGATCTCGTGGGATCTGGTCGTCGGCGCATACCGGAGTTTGCCCGACTTCTAAAAGGCGTGACTACGCCGGATGGGGTTCGGCGAGATCCTAGACATCGAGCCATTTTGTCTTGATCTGGTGTTGCTACAGGCTCTACGACAAAGGTAGGATGCCAAGAGCAGGCATTTCTAATGCCCTGGGGACATATGGTCCCCAGTTTGGAAGACGTAGCGAGGATCACCGGCCTTCTCGTGGAGGGCCGGGCAGTGAGTGGGGTTACATACCCTGATTACCTTGGATTGGCGGAGAGTCTCCTCATCATCGAGGTCTTCAGTTTAGATAGAGAGTCTAGGACCATGCCCAGAGTAGAGGTAAAGAGGGCATTAGGATTAGTAGACCCTAGACGGCGTCCAGATGAGTCAAGGGAGGCTTTCAGAGATAGATTAGCTAGATAAGCTTCTGAGGTATACTAGAGTGATGAGAGTCAGGAGGAAGAGGTAGATAGACAACTAAGAGTCTTCCTGGTCTTTTTCTTTGGTCGGTTACTTTTTGGTACAAAGGGTGACCACATACATTGTAGGTTCCTGAGTTTGCTAGACAACTTGAGTCATCTTCATGAGTATGCTTGGGGTGCAGCCCTGCTGGCCCATCTCTTTATTGATCTTTTCGCGGTCATGCCAGACCGTGAGACTACCATTAGCGGCTTCTCGTCGTTTCTCCAGGTACGAAACATTTTAATTATTATTTATGTGAATGCATGCATATGAAATGATACTTTTTCTAACCTATATATGCATGTATGTAGGTGTGGAGTTACTTTTACTTACGTCTCGGCTGTCCGAAGGCCGTGAGACCTGATGTTGTCCCATTGGCCCGCCGTTGGCAGCCGATCGTGGACATTGCTCTACAACGCCATCTGTTGACGGCCCTCCGCCGTCAATTCCTTGATTATCCGGAACTTCTGGTGAATACAAATTTCTTGTTTATTTGATTTTATTTTATTAAATGCAATCTTTCATAAATAAAATGCAATTTAGTATTATAGATGTATCTAACCTATATGTGTGCAGGTGATTTGGAGCCCGTATCTGGGCATGGGAGACGTAGGCCAGCCCTAGGTGACGGCTGGTCTAGGGAGGTATGGACGTCAGATGTGGGTCCACTACCTCAATGAAGTCGAGCTACTTCGCCTACGGCTGGTTATGCGCACCTTGGGTCTCCACCAGGAGTGGGTGGATTGTTGGGTTCTCGGGTTTCTCTGGATCGCTCACGCAGCGGAAAATAAAATATTAAAACAGCGATCTGTTCACGTTTCGAATATCAAAAATCGATTATCGGATAATCGAAGCTCAACGTATGTGGATTCGAATCCGCAACCGTTCGATTCCGTCGGTGCGACACCGCAAGCCGCGCAAGCGCCCGACCTCTAGCTAAGTCCATGCGATCCTCCTCGCGACGGATATCCTCACGTTCCTCGTTCTTCGCAGCCCACGAAACCTTCGCCGATCGCCGCAACGCGCGGACGATTTCCCATCGAACGGGATTCAGAGAAGCGGCGGAGCAGATCTGGATCTGTCTGGACGCCAGAGAGAGAGAGAAACAGAGGAGGGGCGGCTAGGGTTAGCAGCAACTTCGCCTGCTTAGCCCGTTCGCTATGTTTTATACTAACCGCGTGGTTTTTCATAAAAAACCTCCGGTTTGTATAAAACCCACTTATTTATCCATCGCCGTGAGAATCATTTGCGTGTGACCCTCTAGGTCCAATTACCAGTCCAGTTAATGGCCCAACAAGCCCAGTGACTCCTCACTGACTTTATTAATCAATTAATAACCCTTTATTAATTAATTAATCAATCGAATTGATGTCGCACATCGAATTCGACCGGGCCTCCGATCACGTTCGGTGCCAAGCAACACCGTGTGAACCCGGAAGGTATCGGGGTTAAGTAACCCACTCTTGAAACCTTTCCGCCAACAGTTACCGCGTGGATATAATCCTTCATTCGTACAAAGCTCTCGAGTCAACTCAGGGTATGGCGAGCTGTCAAACCATAACCGATCAACTCACTTGGATTGGATGCCGCTGATGAATATCGGAAAACTCTTTTCCCGATATTATCGTCCGCCCTGGCCAGGGACTTCTGCGCATCCTTCCTAGAGCATTCTCTCTCTAAGTACCGAGAGCGAATGATTCCTTATTGACACACAATTCCCTTCGACGGTATTCCGCTGTACCCAATCCTTGGCGTTTTAGAATCCCGTGACTAGAGATTCGTAAACCAAAGTCAAAGCACAGAAGTCTATCGACAAGGTGTCCTTGGTGTCTCAGGTCCGAGGACCATCCACGCAACTGCGACAATAGAATCAAGCTGGTTGACAATAAGGTACAATACCATCCAGCGATTCAGTCGGATCAGTTCAGTGAACTCATTCTCCAATGAGCACCTACAGATTCGCCTTAGTGTCTCCACACAAGTGACTTATGAGATCAGTCACCCTCATCATATGAGTAGGAGTAATATGTACTAGTCTAACCGGATATCTGATGTCCTTCTCAGATATCCTCCGACTAGGAACGATTAAGAATATGTGTGTTTAAGTGATCAGTCTCATTAGTATGATCTCATCATAATCTGATCACTATAGCACATATTCACGGACTTCATTATGAAAGGATAATTAATGCGATTTACACATAATGAATATTATGCCATTATATTAATAAATGAACGAGATTTACATAGTTAGATTGGCTTGTAGGCCACCTAAAACTAACAATCTCTCACTTGGACTAAAGCCAATCACCCTTATACAATAAGCCTATAGACTCTAGGTGACGCTCAAATATAATTTGAGCCAACGACTTTGTCAGTGGATCTGCTACATTGTCGACAGATGGAACTCTTTCCACTACTACATCTCTTCTGGACAAGATGAAAGCGCCTCAGAATATCTTTCGATTTCTGATGAGACCACGACTCTTTCACTTGTGCAATAGTCCCATTGTTGTCGCACAACAGCGGAACATGATCAATGATACAAGAAACTATGTCAAGGTCGGTGATGAACTTCTTCAACCACACTACTTCCTTGAAAGCTTCAGCTGAGTGATGTGCTCAGCTTTAGTCGTCGAATCTGCAGTGGTTACTTGCTTGGAACTCTTCCAGCGCACTGCGCCTCCATTCAAAGTAAACACGAATCCAGATGTAGACTTGCTATCATCTGGATCTGACTGGAAACTCGAGTCAGTAAAGTCTCGCAGTTTCAAGTCACCTCCTCCATAGACAAAAAACATTTCCTTAGTTCTTCTCAAGTACTTAATGATACATTTCACTGCCTACCAGTGCTCTTCGCCTGGATCAGCCTGAAATCTGCTCGTAACACTTAGAGCAAATGCAACATCAGGCCGTGTACATAGCATGGCATACATGATAGATCCTATGGCAGAAGCATAGGGTATTCTATCCATGAATGCCCTCTCATTCGGAGTCTTAGGAGATTGCTCCTTTGAGAGACTAATTCCATGTCTCATCGGTATGAGATCTCTCTTGGAATTTTCCATGCCAAACCTTTTGACTATGGTATCTATGTACAAGGATTAGGTCATTCCAAGCATGGTCTTTGATCTATCTCTATAGATCCGTATTCATAATACGTAGGATGCTTCTCCTAAATCCTTCATGGAGAAGTTTTTTGATAACAAGATCTTTACTGATGACATCATAGCTACATCATTCCCAATGAGTAGTAGGTCATCTACGTAAAGAACTAGAAAAGTGACTGCACTCCCACTGGTCTTCTTGTACACATAAGGTTCATCTTCATTCTTAATGAAGTCATAAGACTTGACAACCTCGTCAAATCTTATGTTCCAGCTCCAGGAAGCCTGCTTCAATCCATAAATAGACCTCTGAAGCTTGCACACTTTATCTGGAGATTTTTTGGATGTGAAACCTTCTGGTTGTATCATATACACCTCTTCCTCAAGGTTACCATTGAGGAAGGTAGTCTTTACATCCATCTGCCAGATTTCATAATCAAAATGTGCAGTAATGGCGAGCAGAACTCTGATCGACTTTATCATGGCAACTAGTGAGAAAGTCTCATCATAGTCAATTCCTTGTCTTTGACGATATCCCTTTGCCACCAACCTTGCCTTATAAGTGTCGATCCGTCCATCAGCACCGATCATTCTCTTAAAGATCCACTTGCAACCGATGGGTACAATACCCTAGGGCAAGTCCTCCAAGTTCCAAACTTGGTTGGTGTACATGGACTGGATTTTTGAGTTCATGGCTTCTCGCCATTTCCCAGCTTTTGGGCCTTCTATGGCCTCCTTGTAGGTTTTAGGATCATCATCCTCATTATATTATATCTTAGACTCACCTTTAGCGATATGTCCCACATATCGTTCGGGTAGTCTGGGTAATCTACCAGATCTATGAGACTCATGTGTGTGTACCTGAACAGATTCAGGAATTGATATCTCATCTGATGATAATGCAACTATTTGGGGATCTGGAACCTCTTCCAGTACTATTTTACTCTCACTGTTCTCCTGGAGAAAGTATTCCTCTTCCAGGAAGACAGCTTTCCTGACGACAAACATCTTTTGTTCACCAGGATGGAAGAAATAGTATCCAAAGGTTTCCTTTGGATATCCCACAAACCTGCATTTATCAGTTCGTGATTCCAGCTTGTCTGGATCATGCCTCTTTACATGAGCAGGGCAACCCCAGACTTTAACATGTTTAAATTCTGGTTTCCTGCCTTTCCATATCTCATATGGAGTAGAGGCCACAGACTTGCTGGGTACTCTGTTCAGTAGGTATGTTGCTGACTCTAGAGCATACCCCCAGAGGGACATTGGTAATCCCGAAAAGCTCATCATGGATCGCACCATGTCCAACAAGGTGCGATTCCTCCTTTCTGATGCACCATTCATCTGTGGTGTATATGGAGGGGTTAGCTGAGAAAAAATACCATTACCCTTTAAGAATTGTGTGAAATTAGTACTCAAGTATTCTCCTAATCGATCTGATCGATGGGCTTTAATACTCTTTCCTAACTGCTTCTCTACCTTATTTTTGAACTCCTTGAACTTTTCAAATGCTTCCGACTTGTACTTCATTAAGTACACATAGCCGAATCTTGAGAAGTCATCGGTGAACGTGATGAAGTATGAGTAGCTACCTTTGGCTTGGGTGGACATAGGACCACAAACATCCAAATGTATTAGTTCCAGAATGTCTTTGGCACGTTCTCCATGTCCAGTAAATGGAGATCTTGCCATCTTTCCCATAAGGCAGGATTCACATGTTGCAAACGATTCATAATCGAATGTAGTTAAGTGACCATGCTTATGCAACTTTTGCAACTTGCTTTCGCCAATGTGCCCAAGTCTACAATGCCACATATAGGCTTGGTTCACACGATTCTTGCTCTTTTTAAGAGCATTATCAATTTGAAGATTGTAATAAGAAACATCTAAGAGATATAAACCGTTGACTAAAGATGTTGAAGCTATTGATTTATTACCATAATAAATCGAACAACTTCTATTTTCAATAGTCAACCTATCTCCTATCTTGTCCAAACAAGATACTGATATGATGTTCTTTATTATTCTACGAACATAATAACAATCTTCTAATAGTAAGGTGTCTCCTGATCGAAATCTGAGGTTTGTTGTCCCAACAGCAATCGCCGCAACTTTTGCGCCGTTTCCTAGCCTCAATTCCACCTCGCCTTGTCTCTACTTGCGCTTGCTTGTCCGCATTTGTGCATCATGACAGATATGAGAAGCACATCCGGTATCCAATACCCAATATGTGGAATCTCTAACTGACAAGTTAATATCTATCATACAGATATCTGATGCTTCAGACAGCTTCACCTTTCTATGAGCTTTATCGTTAATGAACTCCTTGCAGTTCCTCTTCCAGTGACCATACTGCTTACAGTAGAAGCAGTCACCCTTTACTACTCTTTTGCCTTTGTCCTTCGATCTTTTATCGTATGCGATCATCTCTGTCTCAGAGGCATCTAATGCAGATTCGGCAGGATGATCAGCATCAAGGGTATAGAAAATCTGCTCATATTTGAAGACATTCTTCAAGTGTCTGAGCTAATCTGAGTAGATCAGGTAAGTCAAAAGGGCATCAAGTATGCCACGAAGTGGGTTATTCGACGACATAATTCCCTAAAGGAGATAAGTAAAATCTATTTAGCAGATGTTCAATTATTAAGATTTAAAACAAGACATGGTCTTTTGTTCAAGTTTAACTCCCATTAATTTTCGACGGACTGTATAACCCCCAGTTATACAGAACAGGAGACGCCGACAGTCTCCTAGTGGGGATCAGAATCTCAATGACTTGCACTACAGCCTTGTGGATAGCACAACAAACTGTAATACAATCAAAGAGCACCCAACTCATGGGACTTGCAACTCCTTGCAATATCTGATCATAGCTTCGATCCCCAGAGATTTAATGGCATTGTGGATAGCACAACAAACCACTAATTCTGGTCTAAGCTAACCATCGTTACACGACGAGCATAGATTTGCATGTAGCCCTTGTGGATAGCACAACAAAGCTACATGGTTCATCTACCCCGATCATATAGGCATCTAATGCCATAGCCACAGTTTCTCCTCCCAATTAAACAGGCCTTGTGGATAGCACAACAAACCTGTCTAAAGTGATTCGAATCTTATGACTATAACGATGGTGGACCACGCAGTAAGTTCTTAACTACTCGCGTTACGGCTTAGAGTTTATCTGAGGGTATTTAGATAACTTTTATCTTGGTCTCTCCTAGGTGATAGTATAAAAATATATCGTATATATTTAGTAAATACTATACCTGTTTTGATTCATAATTAAAAGAAAACGTTGCATCACATACATGTCTAGTGTGGTCATAGATAGCACAGTGGGTTTGACTGGAGCCAACAGTCAAACGCACACACAATCTAACACAACAGTTATATTAGATAACCTGCAAACATATAGGCAAGAGATCTCTATCTTTTCGCCTTCCTGGTTGCAGTTGTGGATCGTCCTCGCTCCTTCCTCGGTTGCCTTGATCATATTACAATAAATTCTAGAATTTACAAGTAAATTGAAGAAGGCCTTATGGCGAGTACAAGAGAGAGGGAGGTAGAAATACATCAGAGTATAAGAGAGAGAGATATGCAGATCTCTATTTATTAACAATTAATAAGCAATCATACATCCACGATCCACACAATCCATTCATCACATGAATAATTAACTAAGTACATATCTATGACCACGGTGTGTTTAAAATATCCCACACATGATTCAGCGCATCACATGGCTAAAATAAAAGGGTTTTCAAAAAATATATAATTTTGACTTTTAAAAAGTTGGGATCCAATTAAAATTGGTGTTTGATTTTCGAAAACACTTTTAATGAACTTATCACGCAATCAAATCTAATTTAAAAGCATCAAAACACACATCACATGTGCACACACTCCAAATTAATAATTCCATATTATTCCATGCAAATTAGAACAATTCTAATAATCTAACACTTAGATTAAACCACATTAATAATCTAACAATTAGACTATTAATAACTAATCTAATTCTTAGACCAGTCCAACAAAGTTAATTAACGATTTAACACTTAAATCATTAATTAACTCTAATTATTAATTAACTACTAATCTAATTCTTAGATTAGTTAATTAATGTCAATTATTAATTTAACACTTAAATTATTAATTAACACTAATTAATTAATAACTATAATCTAACAATTAGATTAGTTAATTTAAAATTAATTATTAATTTAATACTTTAATTAACAATTAACCTTAATTAATTAATAATTACTAATCTAACAATTAGGTTAGAAGATTAATGTTAATCATTCATTTAACTCTTAAATCAATAACTAACAATTAATCATTAAAGACTACTAATTTAACACTTAAATTAGTTATCTAAGTTAATTATTAATTTAACTCTTAAATTAACAATTAACTTACATATTAATTAACAATTAGTTGAAATAATAATTAGTAATCTAACTATTAGACTAATAATTATTAATTACTAATTTAACCCTTAAATTAGTTTAATTATTATTAATTATTAGTTTAACATTTAAACTAACAATTATCTTTAATAAATTAACAACTAAATGTTAATAAAAAAAATGATTCAAAAATCATTTAAAGCCCAATTTAAATTTCAAAACTCTTTTGAATTTTTTAAGATTAAAATCAAGTTCGAATTTAATATTAAATGGAAAATTAGGGTTCATTTGTTAATGGGGTTTGGGCTAAGCCAATTAGGGACCTGGTCTGACCCCCTTGGCTCAGCCAGGCTCGAGCCAGGCACGGATCAGGGTCCGTCTTTGGCCCGCCCAGACCGCTTGAGCCTGGCCTGGTCCGGACCGGGCTGTCCGCCTGGGTCTTCCCCTTCCCCTAACCGACACCCCCTTCTTCTTGCAGAAAACCCTAGATGGGTTGCAGGCGCCACCGGCGGCGGGGAAAACTTCAGGGCCCACTGTGGCCTGGCCTCCGGTGCTGACCGGCGCCGGCGGGCTCGTCGGAGGGCTCGCCAGCGGCGCCCGGAGACATACATATGCAGCCCGAGCCCCTTTTTAAACCTGGTTTTCAAGTTGCTCTTCAAAAACCGTGGGGAAGAATAAGGAGTCGGGGCTCCTGCCGACCATCACCAGCGGGTTCTCCGGTAACGGCCTTGCAGCCCGTGGTGCCCAGTGATGATCTCCAGAACATCCGGGGTGCCGATCCTCCATCCCAACACTTGGGAGGCCCGAACAAAACGGAAATAATCCTCGTTCTTCATCACATGAAGAGCCCCCGAAAAATCCCCAATTATTTTGAAAAATTGCAGAATCAGAATCTGATTATTAGTGTTCATCTTATGAAACCAGATCTAGCAAAAAATTGACTTTTAAGCATGGAATTAAATCATGGAAAAATTAATTTCGGAGACTGAAACGGGACGAGAAACAGGTGAACCTGGCTCTGATACCACTGTTGGTTTCTCGGGTTTCTTCGGATCGCTCACGCACCGAAAAATAAAATATTAAAATAGTGATCCGTTCCCGTTTCAAATATTAAAAATCGATTATCGGATAATTGAAGCTCACTGTGTGCGGATTCGAATCCGTAACCGTTCGGTTCCGTCGGTGCGACACCGCAAGCCGCGCAAGAGCCCGGCCTCTAGCGAAGTCCACGCGATCCTCCTCGCGACGGATATCCTCACATTCCTCGTTCTTCGCAGCCCACGAAACCTCCGTCGGTCGCCGCAACGATCGCCGCAACGTGCGGACGATTTCCCATCGAACGGGATTCGGAGAAGCGGCGGAGCAGATCTGGATCTGTCTGGACGCCAGAGAGAGAGAGAAACAGAGGAGGGGCGGCTAAGGTTAGTAGCAGCTTCGCCTGCTTAGCCCGTTCGCTATGTTTTATACTAACCGCACGGTTTTTCATAAAAACCCCCGATTTGTATAAAACCCACTTATTTATCCATCGCCTTGAGAATCATTTGCGTGTGACCCTCTAGGCCTAATTACCAGTCCAGTTAATGGCCCAACAAGTCCAGTGACTCCTCATTGACTTTATTAATCAATTAATAACCCTTTATTAATTAATTAATCAATCGAATTGATGTCGCACATCGAATTCGACCGGGCCTCCGATCAAGTTGGGTGCCAAACAACACCGCGTGAACCCGGAAGGTATCGGGGTTAAGCAACCCACTCTTGGAACCTTTCCACCGATAGTTACCGCGTGGATATAATTCTTCATTCGTACAAAGCTCTCGAGTCAACTCAGGGTATGGCGAGCTGTCAAACCCTAACCGGTCAACTCACTTGGATTGGATGCCGCTGATGAATATCGGAAAACTCCTTTCCCAATATTATCGTCCGCCCTGGCCAGGGACTTCCGCGCATCCTTCCTAGAGCATTCTCTCTCTAAGTACCGAGAGCGAATGATTCCTTATTGACACACAATTCCCTTCGACGGTATTCTGCTGTAAGGTACAATACCATTCAGCGATTCAGTTCAGTGAACTCATTCTCCAATGAGCACCTACAGATTCTCCTTAGTGTCTCCACACAAGTGACTTATGAGATCAGTCACCCTCATCATATGAGCAGGAGGAATCTGTACTAGTCTAACCGGATATCCGATGTCCTTCTCGGATATCCTCCGACTAGGAACGATTAAGAATATGTGTGTTTAAGTGATCAGTCTCATTAGTATGATCTCATCATAATCTGATCACTATAGCACATATTCACGGACTTTAATATGAAACGATAATTAATGCGATTTACACATAATGAATATTATGCCATTATATTAATAAATGAACGAGATTTACATAGTTAGATTGGCTTGTAGGCCACCTAAAACTAACATGGATTGGGCAGACGATGCGGGGGAAGCAAGCCCTCACTAACTGGCGTGTCAAATTCTGCGACCAGTATGACGACTGGCACCACGGGGGCGTTGTGGTACAGTCGAATGCGGAGAGTAGCAAGGCCTTCCTCCAGCAGTACCGGGCGCACTACGCCGACCAGCGACGACTTCTCCGTCCTCTTGATGTAAGTATGCTTTCATGCGTCTTTCATTTTAATTATTATCTTCATTTAGATTTGTGAATGAATGAATGTCATGTATGGATATGCAGGATGCGCGTGACACCACCATCATCACTCTCCGGACCCGACTCTATGATGTAGAGGCCTAGCTCGAGCAAGTACAGAAGGAGCTTTTCGATCTGGTATGTATGTATGAATTATGTAAATGTTCCTTTTATTAATTAAGTTGTTCTGATGTTCGACCGTTGATGGTCATTCTTTTGGTACAGCGGGCCGTCTACACCTAGGCTCCTCCTCCTTTCGCTTCCGTTAGAGCTTCATCATCCAGTACTGCTGCCCACGAGGTTCTCGTGACTGACTTGCGAGGCCAACTGGCTCAGGCCATCTGACGAGCCACCTGGGCTGAGGAGGATCGTATTGCCCAGGTAATTCTTCATTCTTGACTTCTTCATTCTTGCATTTACTCGGCGAGCTTCATTTCTAACTTGGATGACAATGCCTTTCTTTCTACAGGTTGATGCTCTTCGTGCAGCTCTTCGCAAAGCTGAAGCAGAGTTTGAGCAGACTCGAGGGATGGCGACTCAGGCACAGGCAGACGCTGTTCGCATCCAAGCTCTAGAGGAGCAGTTGGCATGGCTTTCCAGAGACGATCTTCCTCGCGAGCTCTCACGACTCCAGGTTTGGCTGGAAGTTCTGACTGTAGAGAGAGATCGAGACCGGGCTCGAATGGAGAGTCTTCAGGGCCGACTCTCAGTGGCAGAGCACGAGCGCCATAGCATTGAGGCGTGTTATCAGCATGCTCGACAGCAGGCGTTGGATCGTGGCCAGACGAGCGCATTTACTGCTAGTATTGCCATATCTTCTGGCCATGCAGGGCCGAGTGTTATGAGACCACCACCACCAGCAGCACGGGGACCCAATGTCTAGGATGAGGCGCAGATGGCTGCAATCATGTATTTTCTTCTTTTTGTGAGTCCTGATGATGACGAACTCTTACATGTACACAAAACTCTTTCGGTGAATGAAACTTCTGACTTTTGCATTTGTGTTCTATGTACTTTTTGCCTTTTGTATCATGCCCTGTTCATTACTTAACAAATAGGTTAAGTATCTATTTTGGCTTAACCCCTTACCGAGCTAGGTAACCGACTACTTGATCCTATCCTTAGTAGAAGGGTCTAAGGACGAAGTCTTTATTAATGAAGGCAAAGAATAATTGAAAAAGGAAATAGAATTGTAAATTGCAACACAAAAGCATGCAGATGCTCACTGAAAATAAAAGGAATGCAACACACAAGATGTGACAAGCGGATGCTAATTGAAACATTTTTGGTTTGCAATTGCAAGTTTCCAAAGTATTTGATTTTCAAATTTTGTATTTGGTTTTGAAATATCTGATTTTTTTTTTTAATTTTGAGTTTTCAAATATCTAATTTTTTTGTGTTGGGAATAAGATATATATTTTTTTTTGGGTTTTGGGATAAGATATCTGATTTTTTTTGGGTTTTGGAATAAGATATCTAATTCTTTTTGGTTTTGAAATGTCTGATTTTTTTGGTTTTGACATATATGATTATTTTTGGGTTTTGGAATATCTAATTTTTTTGGGTTTTGGTTAGACAAACTAAGGACCAGCATGGTACTTAGATCAAAAGAGTATATTCATTTATTAACTTAATTTCCGAATCATTCTTCAATGACCTAACTCAGACTCATCGTGCTTGAGTTGTGTTTATGATCGTGATCTCATTCGATGGTTTGACCCTTAGTCATCCTAGGCCATTCCTTAAGCTTGGAGTACGCTTCTTTAGAAGGAAAGGAAGAATTGGCTTAGAAAGCTCACGAGAGGGTTACGGAGACCCAGAAAGTTGTCACTCCTTTACCCAATTATCCATTGGGGTTTGGTCATTCTCACTTTACGGGGTATTTATCGACCTTGCGCTCCCTTGCACTTGATTTTGTGGCCTTTTGGTGTAATGTAATGGCCTTTTAATTTTTGTATTGGTTTTTTTACCTCTTTTCTTTTACTTTTGTACGTGGCGGATCTCCCCCCCCCCCTTTTTTTTTTTATGACAGCCTCCTACTAAGATGGCGGACATTTTCAGTAGTCTATTCTAAGCCTCGTTCCGACATCGTGGGCTGAGAGTAAAAACAAAAGTTTGAGTTAAAAAAGAATTAGTTGTACTTTACGCTCTTAGTCAAGCTTTCTGTATTCCTTGGACTTCCCATCTCTTGTTACTCATGAACCAAACATGTTTGTATGTGCAATAATGAGTTTGAGTTAAATTATCAAAGACCAATAAGAGAATTTGAGTTTCCAAATTTTCAGACTCCACTGGTCCTTGCACCATACTAATTGACTTTTAAGCTAAGGGTGATACTTCTTAAGATAGAGACCATTCCAGGGATGAGTTAATTCTTTCCTTTCTGCATTGACTAAACGATAGGCGTTACCAGGAAAAGCATGCGAGATAACATAAGGACCTTTCCAATTAGGTTGGAGCTTAGAATGCGGATCACCAGGTTTTACAAAGATTTTTTTAACAACCATTTTACCAACTTTGAATTTTCGTTCAATGACTTTCTTTTGATAGAAACGTGTTAATATGTTCTGATATACTCGCGCATGATTAGCGGCTGACCATCTTTTTTCGTTTAAAAGTTTCAATTGAGCTAGGCGTGCTCAGCGGTGCTCATCAATGGAAAACTCCTTGTTCAACTGTACTCTTAAGGACGGGATGAGGACTTCGTATGGAACTACCGCCTCCGTTCCTAATGTTAAGGATATAGAGTCTGCCTAGTGGGCGTGCGGATTGAAGTTCGATATGCCTAGAGAGCCTCAATCAATTTTTCTGGCCAGTCAGTGAACTTATGAGATTCACATGTTTTCTTGATGATTTTTATCAAAGTCTTGTTAGTTGCCTCTGCTTGGTCATTGCCTTGTGGATAGTGTGGAGACGAATGATGCAATGTAAGTTTATACATGTTGCAGAGGTCCTTCAGATCATGTGATATGAACTGTGGTCCATTGTCAGTGACGATGGTGCTTGGAATTCCGAATCTTGTGATGATATTCTTCATGATGGACTTGCAGACGGTAGACGCTTTGACTTCCATATAAGTTTCGGCTTCTGTCCACTTGGTGAAGTATTCCGTTGCCGTGAGAATAAAGGATTTCTGCTTAATGTTGGAACTGGGATCACTAAGAGATCCAATAATGTCGAAAGCCCACATCGCGAAAGGCCATGGAGAGAAAACAAGATGGAGTGAAGATGCAGAAAAATAGATCTTGTCGGCATGAAATTGACACTTAGCACACCTACGAACATATTGATAGAATTGGGTGGCCTCAAAGCCAATACATTGTACATTCTAGTTCGAAATATTAATAAAGGCAATCATTTCTTCATTTATAGTTCTCGCAACTTAACGATCGTAATGAAGGTCCGTAAACAAATGTATGGGATATTGAATCATGATGAGATCATGATAGTGAGATCAATATTCTTAGTCACTTGTCTTAAATAGTTCTTGATTATAGAATATTTGAATTGGACATTAAATATCCGATAAGATTGACATAGGTTATTTCTGCTCATGCGATGTGAGTGAATGGTCTCATATTCACTCGTGTGGTGACACTAAGACAAACTTGTGGGTGCTCATTAGAGAATGAGTTCACTGAACAGATCCAAATTGGAATTCCTAGATGGTCATTATACCTAATAGTCAACCAGGGAATTCAATCGTTGCAGTAGCGTAGTTGGTCCTTTGACATGAGTCACCAATGGTACCTTACTTGTAGACCATTGTGACTTGATTCTCTGGCTTGTGGACTTTAACCATTAAGTGCACGATAGTCAGTCTCTCAGACATAGCGGAAAGCTTGCGAAGGTAATTGAGTGAACAACAGGGGATCACTCACTCTTAGTATAGGACTGGAGAGAGAATGTCCTATGGATGTGTACACAGAAATCCCTGGCCAGGGTCAACTGAAAGAGATGTCTTTTTATAAGTTAACTAAGTACTGGAATCCATCTAAATAATACGAGAAAGGGTTTGACCATGAAATCATACCCTTGCATTATTGGGACATTGGATGAGTGAATGATTTTATCTGTGCGGTATGTACAGACGGAAATGTTCAATTAAAGGGAACAATATCCTTTATATTTTATGAGATCATGAGGTAGTGTTTGGTGCCGTTCATAGTCAGAAGGTCAAGTGGATTAATCATCGGATGATAAACCACTTATTTATTAAATTAATTATTTAACATATGATGATTAAATAATAATTAATAAATACTAAACCTTAGAATTAATTCTAAGTTTAGTGGGCCTAAAACCAGACTGATATATGGGCCTAGAGGGTCACACACATAAGAGTTCTCGTAAGACGGTGAGAGATGTTAAATATTATTTATCTGGGTTTTTGTGGAAAGCCACAGGATAAACATGAATATTTAAATGGAGAATTATCCAAAGCCAAGCTCTTGGATAATCATGAGAATTAATCATTGGCCTTATCTATAATTGTTATAAAAGGAGGCCAATGGGAGTGGTGGTGGAGAAGTAACATACATACACTACACCTTTGGAATTTTCTCTCTCCTCTCTCTCTTGAAGTAAGATAGATCCCTCTCTCTTCTCAACTGCATGATGGATTTGAGATCGGGTCGAAGTATTCAAGCCAAGGAGAAAATTGCGTCTACGTCAGGAGCTCGTGTGAATACCTCTGGAGATCGTGCGCGTGCGCGATTACCGAAACGGTTCAATCCACGGGAGATTCGATACCCCGCATAGATGAAGAACGATTCTTCCCATATATTTTATTTTGTCCGTTTTACGATCCCAGCAATCCAATACTTGGATCGTTTTATATTTCCGCTACGTTCCGGCGATTCCTAACACATATTCTACACAATCTTCTTCTATGGTTGGCAAGTAATATCCTTGTCTAAGGATCTTCTTTGATAGCATCTGCCCATTAACATGGCTACCATGTAGGTGCTCAAATTATGTATATTATCATCAGGATATCATGTGTTGAATAATTAACAAATCTAATTAAATCGTGATCGCTAGAAACCAATGGTTTTAAAAGAAGGAATTGATCGCTTTACTCACCTTGTGAAAACTGGGAGATTTGGGTACTTTGTTCCTCTCTTTCGGCCGGCAGAAAAAGAAGAGCCTTTCCTCAAGCTTTTTTTCTACTTTAAACCTTGTAAGAGAATCGAACAGAGAAAAAGAAAATGGATTAGAACTATGATAGTGTAGTAACTATTCTAAATATTAATTAAAACATGTGACAAAACTAAAATCACTCACTTTTATGTTTCTTTTAAACACCTATCATGGACATGGGTTTTGGGAAAAGATGATGTGGGTGTGTGAATAATAGAGTGATATGATGAAAAACTATATGAAAATAGTTAATTAAATTATATGAAATCAATGAAGTCAATGAAGAAATCAAAGAGATGGTTGGTTGGTTAGTCCCTCCATAGCCTTAGTCTTCAAAGGATGAAGATGATGAAGAAGGAAGAAGCTTTTCTTGCTGTCCACGTTCTCTTCCTCTAGTACCTTCAAGCACCTTGTCTTGAGCTTCAAAATCACCAATTGCCAACCTTTTTCAAAGAATTGTATATATAGAGGTTTCAATTAGGGTTATTTGGCTTTTAAAAGGGCTTTCCCGCAGTCGGACTCGCCTTGGATGGACATGGAAGGAGTTGGAAACCTTTCCAACCTCTAAACCGGATTAGCTCGGCCAAATCATGCTTATTAGGAAAGTGCTTGAAACGCGTCGTGATCAAAGAAACGCCATTTAGCTAATTAGGAGGAGCCAACATAGAAAGAAATTCGCGAAGGAAACCGGAAAACATTAGGAAAGCTAAAGAGCATCGACCCTCGAAGTCATGATTTAGATAATTAGGAAACTAATTCGAAATTAAAAATTGAAAACTTAGACGGATTAGGACCTAAACAGCGTCGTCCATGGGCGACGTCATTCAGTTAAATCTATCTCAATTTAATAATTTAATTCCGAATTGATTTCTGCTAGAAATATAAATGGCGTCGACCGTGGTCGACGTTAATCAATAAATTTTGAGAAAAATCAATAAAAATTACTTAATGATTAAAAATTAGACCATTTTGGGATATTATAAGTGTGACATGAAATTTACTCAATATGAAGTCAAAATTAGCGTGTCTACAGCTACCCCACCTTGGCATTGACTTTGTAAGGGAGTGAAATAGAATGGAATGTACTGAAAAAGTGATGCCAAAGTGTGATGTGACACGCTCTGAACATCATATGATAGAAATTTTTCTTAAAATGATCAATGAACTGGCTCAAAGAGATCAATAGAATCAATCCATTCTGGATGAAGGAGACAAAATAAATAAAATAAGGTCGATCAGTTTCCACGATTGGAAAGTACCCTAGGTCACAAATCCTGCAGGTTTCCTTATGGAGAGCGGTTACCAGCCAATGTGGACATGCTACAACCATGATGGATCTTAAAAGGAAAATAAGAAATATTTGGGATAAAGAGTCCAAATAAGGATAGAATTCGAAAGATATTTTAAAGAAAATCTCAAAGATAATTGAGAAATCAATTCGGAATGGAATATTTCACATTACGTTGGGATTCTTTTTATTTTTTTTAGATCAATGGTCTGAAATTTAATCAATAATTAATTTTTATCACAATGATTTCAAAGTTCTACATGATGCATGCTGGGCTAAAAGTAAAATAAGATGAAATAAAATATAAATTAATGAAGGACAATATTGTTAAATTGTCATTAATGAGTCAAGATATCAATTCTGCAATTCAGTACTAAGCCGAAACTCGTTTGTCCATGCACTTGTGAGTGCTCAAATTAGGGGTATGATTATCATGAAAATTTATGTTGATCATATGACAAATAAACCTATTAAAAACTAAGTGAATGTGATCGCTAGAAATTTTTAACTAAAAAGTTTCAAAAGAAAAGATTGATCGCCTACCTGTTTTGGAATTGGGAGATGTTGGAGTCCTTGATTCCCCTCCTTCAGCCGGCTGAAGGAAAAGAGCACTTCTGACTTTGTTCTTGCTTTGGATGCTTATGGGGCTTTGAGGATCGTCCAGATTTTCTTGTTGATTCTCTCCTCTTGATCTTCTTTCGCACCTTTGAACCTTGCAAAAAATAAAACAAAAGAAAATAATAAGAACTTAGGCAGAGGTAGTATCTATTCTAATAGAAATTTTGATCATGCAACTTAAACAAAGAACTCACTTGTTTTGATGGTCTTTTAAACCCCTTAAACAAATAGGTTTGAAATTATGCTAGTGAGTGTGTGAAGCATGAAGTGATGTGATGAATGAGATTTTGAACTAATATGGTGAAACAAGTAGAGATTAAGAAAAAGAACTAATTTGGATGGCCCTCGGGAAGCCTTGGTCTTGAAAGCTCTTGAATGGACGAAGAACGGATGAAGAAAGGATGCAGACTCCGGGAAGTAGCAGCGCTTCAATCCTTCAGCGTTTGAACGTCGTCTCCTTCACTTTCGCCAAGATTCTTTGCTCAATTTTCACTCAATTATCGCTATTATCACTCAAAATTATCACTAACTTTTTAATGACTAAGGACTTGGGTATTTATAAGCTTAAGTTCACGCATCCGTGGTTACTTAAAGATTAACATGAAGGAGTTTGAAGTCAATCCAACTAAGAAATAGATAAATACAACCTAATTCATCATTATCTGTAATTATCTAAAACGCGTCGCCTATAGGAGACGCCTTTTAGCTTAATTAAGATAAAGATAAATATCGGGAAAAAGAGACAGAATCAGCTTAAGAAACCTAAATGGCATCGTGCATGGTTGACATCTTTTAGTTTATTAATAAATTAATTAAAAATCAGATTAATAATCAAAATAAGAATAAATCATAAATGGCATCTCCACATGTCGACATCTTTTAGAATTCTTCATATTTGATTAAAAATCTGAGTTAAAATGAATTTCTTTAATAAACTTAAATTATGTCTGTCTGACCGATGTCATTTAGACAATTAATCCAAAAAGATAATAAAAATTAATTAATGATTAAATATCAGACTATTTTGAGGCATTATTATATGACATGAAATTTACTCAAAATGATGTCAAAATTAGCGTGTCTACAGCTGCCTCGCCTTGCATCGTATTTGTAAGGGAGTGAAATGAAATGGAATGTACTGAAAAGGTGATGCCAAGGTGTGATGAGACACGCTCTCAACATCACATGATTTGAATTTTTTCTCAAAATCATTAATGAAGATAACTCAAGGAGATCAATGGAATCAATCATGTCTGGATGAGATAGACAAGGAAATAAAATAAGGTCGATCAACCTCCGTGATTGGAAAGTGCCCCAAGTCATAGATAGTGCATGTTTCATCATGGGGAGCGATTGCCAGCCAATGTGGACGTGCTGCTACTATGATGGATCTTAAAAGGAAACAAGAAATATTGGATAAAGAATCCAAGAAAGGATAGAATTCTAAGGATATCTTCAAGTGAACCTCAAAGATAATCAAGATACTCAATTTAGAATAGAATATTTCATATCATGTTAGAATTATTTGATCAATGGTTTGAAACTTAATCAATAATTAATTCTTATCACAATTATATCAAAGTCCTATATGATGCATGCTGGACTAAAAGAAAAATATAAATTAATCAAGGATTATATTGTTAAATTGTCATTAATGAGTCAAGATACAAATTCTTGTAATTTAGTGCTAAGCCGAAGCTCGTTTATCCACACACCGTTTCACAAAAGTAGAACCATCGTCCTCACTAATTAATAATCCAACGGCCTATCCGCGCGATTAAGCATTCTTTGGAATTATCACTGTTTTTGTTAAAGGGGAACTCAAATTCCAGTTTCATCAAAACCACAAGGTTCTTGATATAGTCTAATAAATATTTAACATATAGTAATGATGATGAAAATCAATTACATGAAAGAGTACAAGAGATAAAAATAACCGTCTTTTTAGCCACGGTCAAGACTCATAAACTCACACAGTGGGATCTTTTTGACATCTTCAACTTCATTTGGATTTTCCTGAATTTTCTGCACTATAAAATTATCAATAACTTCAAACAAATCATCGTCTAAGTATGAAATCTGTAAAAACATTGAATTTTAGGCAAATAACAGAAAACCCTGAAACGTGTCATGTCGTGTCGACGCCATTAAAGTGAACTAAAACACGTCGCTGTTCAACGACGTCTTTCAGTCGCAGAAACAGGTTTTGGCTGTGTTCAATCTGGATTCCAACTCTTGCCATGCTCAACCCTTCTCCAATCCGGAAAAGCCTTCCTAGAATCGCAATTCTCTCTATATAAACTTCATTAACTTGTATCAAGGCAACCCTAACACAATCTAGAGATTAAAGCTAGAGATTTTCTCCAAAGTTCAAGGATTTTCAAGGTTTTCAAGGTTTCAAGAAGGAAAAGCTCAAGAACAAGATGGATTCTTCAAGCAATCGGGTGAAGAAGACGCTCGAGAAGCTCTCTGTTGTGAAGGATCATTTAAATAGAAGAGATCCTAACTTCAAAGTAAGTTAAATCCTTTCTTCCTTCAATCCTTCTTCTTCAATTCCCTTCATGTTTTTCATGTTCTTCAAGTTCTTCATAGCAATCTTTTTATTCTTCTAGGCATATCTTTTGTTTTCCGGCCCAAGAAAATTCACATCTCTTCCTTGGATTCGAAAGCTTGCTAAAAGTATCACTATTTCCATGCAAGCTTTTGTTTCCAAGTGGAATATCCAAGGTCTAGAAATCCATGCAAAGCACTACAAGAGTTCAAATTTGGACTGGGCGACTATGGATGCTTTGATTAAATTATCGCATCCTCAAACCCATACTTTTCTCTTTCCTGAATTTGAATGCACTATTATTCTAGAAGAGGTTGAACTCCTATTGGGCCTTCCCAAAATCAAGTTCAACAGTGATGAACTTATCCTGAATAAGATGGCTCTGATGAGGGAAAAGATCATTGGTCAACAATTGTTGATAAAGATCATGAAGGATCCAAAAGAAGTTAAAGGATGCCTCACCAAGAAAGGAATCAATCTTGCAAAGATAGCAGAGTGGACTTTGTACGAAATTGAAGATCTTAGATAGGATGACACTGAGAACGTGATGAAAGCGTTCACCACATGCCTGGCTGGAGCTTTGTTCTTTCCTGCTCAAGACAACATACTAGAAGATGATCAAGTCAGTTCAATCTGCAAGATCTTTGAGGGAAGACAAATCGGCACAACGATTCTAGCTTATCTCTAGAGTGAGCTTTCCACAGCATCTACAGGTCAGCCTCCCTATGGTTGTATGCTTATCTTCGCTCTGTGGGTTGAGTTGCACTTCAAGTTTGAATATCACAATAGAAATTTTGCAAGACCGTCTCAAATTTATCAGAATAGCCCTATCTTCCATATCTCCAACATTATGAAATTCAATGAGAGGATGATCAACCGCGTGCCAAAACTCAAGACTCGAGCTGACTGGCGATCTTATCTGAAAAGAATGCCAACGTATGGATTTGATTCCTCTCCACCTGCACTCGTAGGAAAGCCAATATGAGTACGTCATGTAGCTAGTGCAAAGCTCAAACTGATCGGGACAACTGAGTTCGTGCTGTACAATCCTCATCGCTGTTATACTCAACTCAGTATGCCTTGCCATGAATTTCCTGAGTTTTCAAACACTTCTCCAATTAAGAAGCGTGCTTTGGAATCCGATGAAGACTATGAAGTCACTAAACTTATAGTCACACTGTGGAATATTAGCTTCAATCATCGTGTAAAATCTTCTCAGAATGCTCATAGAGGCTTAACCTATCCATATGTAATGAGACTTCAGGAAATTTGTCCTTGAATGTTCTTTTTATTTTCCCTTTTCTGATGTAAATAAGAATTTATTTTCA
Organism: Zantedeschia hybrid cultivar; assembly: GCA_030544215.1. Lineage (NCBI taxonomy): Eukaryota > Viridiplantae > Streptophyta > Magnoliopsida > Alismatales > Araceae > Zantedeschia > Zantedeschia hybrid cultivar. Next base: position 54,928,048 of record JARZZO010000009.1, read on the forward strand.
ATAAATAATTGTTCCTTTACGCCTTGAATTTCATCTTTAATCTTCTGTAATTCATCCCAGATTTTTCTTTAAGTAAAAACTTGATTTTTCCTTAAAAAAAATTACAGTTTGGGTTTACTTAATGCAAAATGCGTCCACTCAGAAAGACGCCTTTCAACCATAATTCATTTTCAAAAAATCAGAGATTAATCCTTAAAATCCCGAATTATCCTTTAAACGCGTCCAGATGGGTTGACGCCTTTTAATAAAAAATCCTTTCCAAAAACCAGAATTTAATCCCGAATAATTCTTTAAACACGTCCTCACATATAGATGCGTTTCAATTCTCTCTCTTACTTTTCTCCAGAATTATGCCATTAATTCTGTGATTAATCCACTAAAACGCGTCGTTTTAACTGGACGCGTTTAATCATCATGCTTTGTACTGCTCTGACCAGAATCGACAGTTTAAATTGAAACGCGTCGTACTGTGAAAACGCCTTTTACCCAATTTCAAACCCCTGCGTTGCCGCCTCAGTTTATACGCTTTGAATGGCGTCACTGTACCCCGACGCATTTCAACTTTTCCAAACAGAACTGCATGAGCCCGAGCTTCCTTCCTCATTCTTCCCAAAACTTCTCTCTCTCCTGCGATTTCCTCCCTTCCTCGACCATCTTTCTGCTTCCTCCGATGACTTTCCTCCTCTCCGGCGGTCATTTCCACAGAAAGCTCTTCTCTCAAGCTCTCTCCTATCCGAACTCTTTCATTCTCTCTTGTTCCTCTCTCTTGAAAGCCCATTGAGCAAGGAGAAAGATCACGAGGAAAACGCTGACGTGCCATGCTCGTAGTGAGGAGGGAGGAGCACGAGGCGGCTCTTCTTGAAGAGGCTACGGCTTTAGAAGCGGCGGCGGCTATGGTAGAAGAGGAAATCCCTCCACCGGCAGTGATCGAGGGAGGAGAAGAAGAAGAGGAAACCCTACACTTGGTAAGTTTCTTGTGGAATGAATTTTTGATTTGAATGGAATGAGGAAAAGGGGAGGAAAGGGGTACTTTCGAAGAACTTGAAATCGGTCTTGAATGGCTTCCAGACCAGGTGACGCCTTTCAAAGGGCGTCGCCATGGTCCGACGCCATGCAGTCCAAAATTTGATTTTTAAATAGATTAAAAAATAGGTTTAAATGGCGTCAAGGGTAGTGGATGCTTTTCAATGGGCGTCCATCTTGCTCGACGCCTTTCAATTATAGCATTTTTATTGACTTTTCATGTCCACTAACAGTTGGAATTTTCTTATTTTATTTGCAGGGGACGATGAGGGCCCGCATCTCCTAGGACTTAGTTGTAGGGGCATATAGAGGACTCCCGAACTTCCAGAAGGTGCGACTGCGCCAGATGGGATTCGTGGAGATTTTGGAGATGGAGCCCTTCTGGCTTGACTTAGTTTTGTTACAGGCACTGCGTGAGAGATGGCACGCAGAGAGTCGGGCATTCTTAATGCCCTGAGGCCACATGGTCCCAAGTTTAGAGGATGTGGCCAGGATTACTGGCCTTAGAGTAGATGGTAGGCCGGTGAGCGGGGTGACTTACCCCGATTACTGTGGGATGGCGGAGGCCCTATTAGGTATAGAGGTCTCTAGCCTAGATAGAGAGTCTAGGACTGTCCCCCGAGTAGAGGTGGAGGCTGCCCTAAGATTGACAGAGCCCCGTCGTCGGTCAGATAAGACCCGGGCAGAGTTTAGAGATAGATTAACCAAGTCTTCTTCTACCATTTATTGTAGTGACCCTAGTCAGATAGAGGAGGTAGATAGACAACTTAGAGTCTTTCTTGTTTTCTTTTTTGGTCGGTTGCTCTTCGGTACTAAAGGCGACCATATCCACTATAGGTTCCTTAGTTTATTAGATGATTTAGAGAATCTGCATCAGTATGCCTGGGGTGCGGCCCTCCTGGCCCACCTCTTCGCAGATCTGTCCGCGGTCACGCCGGACCGTGTGACCACCGTCAGCGGCTTCTCACTGTTTCTCCAGGTAAACATCATTTTAATTATTTGTTTATGCAATGTAATGATATGATGCTTTCTAACTTATATGTTTATGTACAGGTTTGGAGTTATTATTACTTCCTGCTCGGCCGAGCGAGGATCGTGAGTCCGGATGCTGTCCCGTTGGCTCGCCGTTGGCAGCCAATAGTGGACACGGCCCTGCAGCACCATCAATTGACGGCCCTCCGCCGTCAATTCTTCGACTATCCAGAGTTCCTGGTAAGTCTTTAATTTATCTAGTTTTTATTAAATGTAGTGTTTCATTTATTAAATGCCATTTTATTCATATGAATGCATCTAACTTGTATGCAGGTGATCTGGCGCCCGTACATGGGTATGGGTGAGGAGGGCCAGCCGTAGGTGACGGCTGGCCGGAGGAGGTTCGACAGGCAAATGTGGGTACATTGCCTGAACGAGATCGAACCCCTTTGCCTCCGGCTCGTGATGAGGACACTGGGCCTCTACCAGGAGTGGGTGGATGAGGAGGTCCCGGAGGGTGTTGGGAGGAGCATGAGGGGCAAGCAGGCCCTCACGGATTGGCGTGACAAGTTTCTGGAGCAGTACGAGGATTGGCACTGCCGTGACGTACGGGTGGAGTCCCATGCGGAGAGCAGCGAGACTTATCTCTAGCAACACCGGGCCCCCTACGCCGATTAGCTACGGCTCCTCCGACCACTTGATATAAGTATGATTTATGCGTCTTTCATTTTATTATTATCTTTAACTTATATTTGTGAATGAATGTATGCATGTGTGGTATGCAGGATGCACGAGATGCTGTGATCATCGACCTCCAGGCCCGCCTCCAAGATGCCGAGGCCTAGCTGGAGCAGGTCCAGAAGGAACTTTTTGATTTGGTATGTATGCATGCTTATGAATTCATGTTTTTAATTAATTTGTTTTGACAATTAACCACTGACAGTTGTCTCTTGGTACAGCGAGCCGTCTATTCCCAGGCGGCTCCCCCTTCACATGGAGCTTCATCATCTGCACTGCTTGCTGGTTATGAGGCCACCCTCGTTGACCTCCAGAGTCAGCTTGCCTCCGCTATCCATCGAGCTTCTATTGCGGAGGAGGACCGGACTGCTCGAGTAAGTTCTGTTCATCCTTGACTTTCTTTTCTGAATTTGATATTGATTGCTTGATTGCTTTGGACTAACAATATCTTCTTTTGCAGGTCGCTGAGCTTCAGGAGGCCCTTTAGAGGGCTGAAATTGACGCAGCTCGGGTTCGTGAGCTCGAGGAGCAGGTGGCCCGTCTCTCCACCGGGGATCTCGCACGACTCCAGGTTCGCCTGGAGATCTTGACTGAGGAGAGAGTTCGCGACCACCTTTGGCTGGAGAGTCTTCAGGGTCGCCTCTCCGTGGCAGAGCATGAGCGCCGGATGGTGGAGGAGAGATATTAGCGAGCCCGCTAGCGGGCTATCGATCGCGGCCAGGCGAGTGCTTTCACGGCCAGCATCGCCATATCGTCTGGCCAGGTAGGGCCGAGTGCGATGGGACCACCTCCACCTCCTAGCCGAGGACCGGCACCGAATGCTCAGAGCTAATTTGATGAAGGGGCAGGGGAGAGTCAGCCATGAGGGCTGCATATGTACTTTTCCTTTTCTTTTTGTGAATCTTGTACAAATCACCTTTTGATATATATATGAATATAAGCTTTGTGTCTTATTTGTGTAATTTCCTTGGCTTTCATACCTGTACCCTGTACATTACTTAACAAACAGGTTAAGTATCTATTTAGGCTTAGCTCCTTGCTCAGTCAAGTAACTGATCAATCAATCCTTTTCTTGATAGAAGGGTCAAGGGGCATAGCCTTTATTAACAAAGGTGATAATAATTGAACTGAAGAAAATAACAGAGTAAGATGCAACATACAAGCATGCAAATGCTCGCTGAAAATAAAGGAATGAAGCATACCAAATATTACAATCAGATGCTAACTGAAATATTTTTGATTTTTGAAATATTCATTTTATTTGGGTTTTGGAACATATATATTTTTTGGATTTTGACATGTCTATTTTTTTTTGATTTTGAGATATGTACTTTTTTTTTGGATTTTGAAATATGTATTTTTTTTTGGATTTTGAGATATATACTTTTTTTGGATTTTTTTTGAAATATGTATTTTTTTTTAGATTTTGAGATATGTTTTTTTTTTGAGTTTTAAAATATGTATCTTTTTTTTGAATTTTGAGATATGTATTTTTCTGGATTTTAAGACATGTACCTTTTTTTGATTTTGGGATTATGTGCAAACTAAAAATCAGCATGGTACTCAGATCAAAAGAACATATTCATCTATTAACTTAATTCTCAAATTATTTTTCAATAATCTAACTTAGACCCATCGTGCTTGAACTTGTGTTTTCATTCGTTATCCCATTTGATGATTTGATCCTTAGTCAATTTAGGCCGTTCCTTAAGCTTGGAGTACGCCTCTTCAGAAAGAAAGGAATAATTGGTTTAGAAAGCCCACGAGAAGGTTCCGGAGACCCAAAAATATGTTCCTTTCTTACCCTAATATCTGTTGGGGTTCGGTCATTTTATTTCTGGGGTATTTATTGACCTTGCGTTCCCTTTTCATTTCAGTTCATGGCCTTGATGTAACGTTTGTAGTGTAATGACCTTTTGATTTGACATTTGGCTTTTGCCTTTTGCTTTTTCTTTTTCTTTTCATGGGACGGATCTCCCCCTTTTTTTTAATGACGGCTTCCTACTAAGATGGCGGGTATTCTTGGTAGTCTATTCTAAGCCTCGTTCCGACATTGTGAGCCGAGTGTAAAAACAGATTTTTTTTGTTTTTTAAAAAAATGATTTGTACTTTACACCCTCAGTCAAGCTTTCGGTATTCCTTTGGACTTGGCATCTCTTGTTACTCACGAACCAAGCGTGTCAGTGTGTGTAGTAATGTGTTTGAATTAAATTATTCAGACTGATAAGAAAATTTGAGTTTCTAAATTTTCTGATTCCACTGGTCTTTGCACCATGCTGATCGACCTTTTAACCTAGGGGTAGTATTTCTTAAGATACAGACCATTCCAGGGGTGAGTTAACTCTTGCCCTTTTGCATTAACTAGACGGTAAGCGTTACCAAGAAAAGTATGCGATACAATATAAGGTCCTTCCCAATTGGGTTGAAGCTTAGAATGCGGACCACCAGGTTTTACAAAGATTCTTTTGATGACCATTTCACCAACTTTGAACATACGTTCAATGACTTTCTTTTGATAAAAACGTGCTAATCTATTATGATAAACTCTTGCATGGTTAGCAGCTGACCATCTTTTCCTGTCTAAAAGTTCCAATTGAGTAAGGAGTGTTGAGCGATGTTCATCAATAGAAAATTCCTTATTAAATTGTACTCTTAATGACGGTATGAGGATCTCGTATGGAACCACCACCTCCATTCCAAATGTTAAGGAATAAGGAGTCTGCCCAGTGGGCGTGCGGATTGAAGTTCGGTATGCCCATAGAACCTTAATCAATTTTTCTGACCAGTCTGTGAATTTATTAGACTTGCACGTCTTTTTGATGATTTTTATCAAAGTCTTGTTAGTTGCCTTTGCTTGGCCATTGCCTTGCGGATAATAAGGAGACGAATGATGCAATGCAATTTTGTACATGTTGCAGAGGTCTTTCAGCTCTTGTGACACGAACTGCGGTCCATTGTCGGTGACAATGGTGCTTGAAATTCCAAATCTTGTGATGATGTTCTTCATGATGAATTTGCAGACGGTTGATGCTTTGACTTCCGTGTACACTTCAGCTTCCGCCCACTTGGTGAAGTATTCCGTTGCCGTGAGGATGAAGGACTTCTGTTTAATGCCGGAATCAGGATTGACAAGGGGTCCAATGACATCGAAAGCCCACATGGAGAAAGGCCATGGGGAGGAAACATGATGAAGTGAAGATGCAGGAGAATGAATCTTATCGGCGTGAAGTTGGCACTTGGCACACCTACGGACATATCCTACATAATCTTCTTCCATGGTTGGCCAATAGAATCCTTGTCTAAGGATTTTCTTTGCTAGCATCTGTCCATTAACATGGCCACCACAAACTCCAGCATGAGCTCCTTCCATGATCTTCCAAAGCTCATCTTCGTCTAAACATCTTAAAAGAACTCCATCAAAATCTCTTTTATATAATGCTCTCCCAATTAGGGTATACCTCTGAGCAACTCTCCTGATAGCCCTTTTCTCTTCAGCTGTGGCTTCTTCAGGATATGATTGATCTTCGCAATATTTGGCAATTTCGTAGTACCACAGTTTCTGTTCATCATCCATCTCTTCTAACAGCTCCATTAACTTAATCTCTCTTTTTTCCACAATATTTCCATCTTTGACCTTCTTCAGCAGCTTCTCCTTAGTCCTAAGGAATGAAGGGTCTTTCACGGCGGGTGAAAGACGCCTATGAACGATGATTGATTCGGATTGTCTGCTGATTGGGAAATTGAGAGAAGATGCAAGTGAAGCTAGAGCGTCAACTAAGATGTTGTGATTCCTAGGAACATGGATGAAGATCAATTTTGTGAAAAGCTTTGCATAAGTAGAAGTGAGTTCTTGATTAGGCTTGAGCTTTGGATCAAGAGTCCGATATTTGGTTAACACCTGGCGGAGAATCAATTGTGTAAGGATTGAGGTTTTCGGATCCGGTTATCGGGTCAGTTTTAGGGGTCGGATCCCTTAGTTCGGGCCCTGATAGGGCTGAGACTCAGTTAATCGGCGTCCAGCAATGTAGACGCGTTTTAGACTGTGCCACGTTGGCGCCACGTGGGCTGGCCTTGGGTCGCGAGAGTATGGCCCCAGTCATATCGTTTGAATGCGTCTTGGATGGACGACGCCTTTTAGAGTACGATCCTGACTTGTCAGTGTACGGCCCGGTCTTGTCATCTGAAAGATGTCGGACATGCACGACACGTTTTACCCAGCTTATGGTTGATATCGCGAACCCTCCTTCCTTTCTCTCATTTCCTCCTCCCTCTTCTCTCTCCTCTCTTCCTCCGGCGAGCAGGCGGCCCCTTTCCCCCCTCCTTCCTTTTTCTCCCACCATTTCATCTCTCCCTCCACTCTATCGACCTCCTAACACCCACCACTACCACCACCATCTCCTCCGCGGCGTTTTTCTCTCTGGACGGCGGCCGACGTCCCGGTGGAGTAACGGCGTCCACGGCGGTACCGGCGGCGGCGTGGGGCGAGGCGGGTAGGCGGCTTGGAGCTTGGAGGAGTTCAAGTAACCGGTAGGGTGACGATCCCCGTGGTGTTTCAACTTAAAATCATGTTTGTTTTCCCGCTTTCAAGCATGTTTTGGGAACTTCTGAGGTAAAATGCTGATTGCATGTATGGAAAAATTGTGGGATTTAATGGTAGTTAGGTTCTCCTCCTTCCCCTCTATGTTTTACAGCCTTTTTTGTATGTTTTGGGGTAGAAATCCCACCTTGTGGATTTGGGGAACGGGGGGGGGGGGGGGGAGAACCTATCTGTCGGGCCTAAATGGCGTCGAGGGGAAGCGACACCATTTAGAAAGGCGGCTCCCACCCACGACGTGATTTAGCCCAATAACAGACCCTGTTTCCGGTCTGATGAGCGTCTAGGAACAGCGACGCCTTTCAAGAGGCAACTTGCGTGGGCGACGCGTTTTAAGTAAAATCACCTCGTAGCCTGTCCCTGCTTCTGTCGCTAACAGGCGATGAGGGACAACGACGCTTTTTAAAAGGCGGCGATATGTGACGACGCGTTTTAGGCCATTTCCGAGGCCAGATTTCACATGAACCAGTTTAGAAGGCTTAAACGGCGTCGGCCTTGGGCGACGCGATTCAAGACAGAACCACATTAATTCATACTGTTAACATATCTTCACATTGTTAGATAATTTGGTTAATTGCATGTTTAAAATCGTACTCGAGGATGAGAATTTTTACGTAATCGGATCGCACTGTGTTGTGTTTTGGTGCGACCGTGGACCTAGAGTGACAGTTGTAGCGCTTGCCACCCTGTGTCGGTGTGGGAGGGACACAGCGCCAGTGTGGGAGCGGTGGGGTGACGCCTAGAGAGAGGGTCACCAGGTGTACCCCGGGATCAGCTAGTATCGGTGTAGGAGTGGTACCTGTGGAGTGTCACTCGTGCTGGGGGAAGCAGAAACCACCTAGAGCCAGTTGGGCCGGAGTAGCTAGCGTGCTATCCAAGGGGTTACTATTTGGTCTCAGCGGGTCGGTGTTTCCCGCGTTCGGCTGTGTGGTTGGCGTGTTTTGCCGAGACGCTGGTTGTAGGCTCCATGGTAGAATGGTTTCAGAGTTGTGTATGTTATATCTCGAATGTATGTGTTTTATATCGAAATTTAGGAATTTTGTTACATCTTTACTTGCTTATTCTACCTGTATCTGTGTTACTGCACTTGTGGGTGCGTGAGTGGGCGGTGGGGATCGAAGGATCCCTACTGAGTCTTTTCGTTGAGACTCACCCCTACGGTTTTTAGGTGAGGGTTCCAGGCAGGCTTAGCAAGGAGAGTGCTGCTTTGGGTTGCGCGCCAGCAGCCGTTGTTCCGGGGTATGCCTCGACATAGTTGTTATTTTATTTTCTAGCTTGTACGCTTAATTATTTCTTTTCAGCTGGAGTATGTAATTATTTGTTGTGTCGAGTCGCATTGTAATAACTTTTAATTCTTGCACTTCCTTTTCAATTCAATGCAATGTGAATGTTTAGCTTAGTTTATTATTTATTTCTCAGACTTATCTAGATCCTGGTTTGGCTCCAAATTAATGATCCGGTACCCATTTAGTAATCAGATCCCCGATTATAGGGTGGCGGGTCGTTACAAATTGGCTATCACCTACAATTCTGATTTTGGTGGCACCATAGAGATGAGCAGCCTCGAGGCTAGCAAGGAGTGCCTCGTATTCAGCTATATTGTTAGTGACTGGAAAGTCAAGCTGAAAGGCTTGTGGAATGGTGACACCTTCAGGTGATAACAGAACAATGCCGATCCCTTTTCCATGGGAATTCAGAGCTCCGTCAAAATGCAGAGTCCACATGTCATCTTTGATTCGGTCTATGGACATCAGTTCCTCATCCGGAAACTCCGATCAGATTGGATCAAAACGAGGAAGGGAATGATGAGCGAGATGTTCTGCTATGGCATAGCCTTTGATTGCTTTCTGTTGAATGTAAGTAATATCAAATTGAGATAGAAAGCTTTGCCATCGTGCTAACCTACCAGTAAGGACAGATTTCTCAAGGAGAAACTTGATCGGATTCATTCTAGCGATAAGATGAACTTCATGGGCTAGAAAGTAATGCTTCAATTTCCGAACCACCCAGACCAATGCTGCACATGTTTTCTCTATCGCTGTGTATCTTTGCTCAACGGGGTTGAAAAGTTTAGAGAGATAGTAGGCTGTCCTCTCCTTTCCTTCTTCATCCTCTTGTGCTAGGACAACCCCCACTGCATCATCCAGGACAGAAATATATAGTATCAATGGTTTGCCCGGAGATCGTGGTCTCAAAACAGGAGGACTTGCCAAATAAATCTTTAATCCATCAAACGCCTCCTGACACTTATCGTCCCAATCGAATTTGACTACCGGCTTGGTGAGCTCGTAGAACGACTTACACCTTTGTGAGTGCTGGGAGAGAAATCGGCGAATAAATTGCAACCTCCCGATTAATCCTCTTAACTCTTTCAAGTTTTTGGGAGGTGGCATTTCTCTAATAGCCTTTGCCTTGTTGGGATCGATCTCAATGCCCCGTTTACTGACAATGAATCCAAGTAATTTCCCTGAGGATACCCCGAATACACATTTCTTAGGGTTCATCTTTAACTGATATTCTCTATCTTTCTAATACTCTTGCCATAACTTTGGCGTGTTCAGCCTTAGTCATAGATTTCACTAACAAGTCATCCACATACACTTCTAGATCGATATGCATCATGTCGTGAAATATTGCCATCATAGCCCTTTGATAAGTGGCTCTAGCGTTCTTTAACCCAAAGGGCATGATGACATAACAATATGTCCCCCAAAGTGTAGTGAATGATGTCTTTTCTTAATTTTCTTCTGCCAATTTGATCTGATTATATCCTGAGAATCCATCCATAAATGATAAAGTTTTATAGCCAGCCATGTTATCGATGAGTACATCAATGTGCAGCAATGGAAAATCATTCTTAGGACATGCCCGGTTCAAATCTCAGAAGTCAATACAGATTCTGACCTTCCCATCTTTCTTCATAACCGGGACTATGTTGGCCACCCATTGTGGATAGAGGACAACTCTAATGAATTTGGCTTTATGTAACTTATCGACTTCTTCCTTCATCTTCAAAGCTATTTGTAGGTGGAATCGCCTTAACTTCTGTTTAACCAGGTTAGCTCCATCCTTTAATGTCAACCTGTGTTCCACTAGTGATGAGTCTAACTCCGGCATATCCTCATAATTCCAGGCGAAAGTATCCTTATAATCCTTAAGAACTTGTATCATTGCCTTCTCATCCATTTCAGAAAGATTCTTGCTAACGTGGACAACTTTAGGTTCGTCTTTAGTCCCTAGATTGATCTCTTTGGTGGGCTCTTCTATGGCAACTGAGGGTTCATCGAATCTTTTACTCCACTGGCATATGCCTCAACTGCGTCCTCGTCATCTTCCTCATCTTCAACAATGGGGTCTTTTTCGTGTATCAATTCATACACTCTATATCTATCATTAACTGACTCATCATCTACACAATCTTCTGGCATCTGAATAGGATTCTCTAACAGCTGAGGGAACATAGAGTAAGAAAGGTATTTAAATGCTAAATCCTAGAGGTATCTATCTGGAATTTGTTTACCCTTAGATTTTCTAGACTTTCTAACTTGACTAACCTACCTAGAACTAGACTCCCTATCATGACCTAATGAGGACGAAGCAGAATGAAAATTATAGGATACAGGCGGAAATACAGGAGAATCCTCCCGAGGGGAGGGACAGAGTAGATCTAGAAGAGAATCTTGACCGAATGACCCATGCGATGGGGTACAATCGGACAAGTAGGAAGTTTCCTCAATGAGGATCTAGGAGAAATTTGTTGCCAAATTGGCGTTTTTTTGGAGAAAAGATGAATTAATCATAAAATAAGAATGTAGATGAATAGGAGGAGAATGGGATGGAGGAAGCGGCACCAAGGCCAAAGGATTGGGTGGATCATATAGTAGTATGCCCCAGATTAAATCATAAATCTTCTCTAGATTGAGAGGAGGTTGAGGGATAAAGTCCTGTGGGGACAGAGTGATCATGATGGGCGGAGCCCGTGGAATATCTTCAGTAATGACCCGCGACTGAGTCGGGGTCAGAAGCAGAGTGCGGAATAAGGTATGGAGTGTGAAAATGTAAGAGTGATAAGTCCCCCTCCAAAGAAGATTCGTGGTATAACCAGCATCATAGGGGTCATCTGACTCCCATTTATCTGTTTCCTCAGACAGCAGAATTCTTTTGTCAAAAATGGCACCGGGCCCTTCAATAAGCTCATCTATTTTTGGCGGCCACTTTGGTTCTGAGGGATCAAGAAATAGTCTATTCAATGCAATATACAGGTCCCTTAAGTCAAACCATCTGTACCATTCGCACTCAGGATCTTGGAACTTCCTCCTTTTCATTGGCCGCAGAGCCTCCAAAGACTGGTACGTTAGCAATTCTGAACAATGTTTGGCCAGGTCTCTTCCTTGTATGTCATGGAGATCAAAACAGGAAGTGATGACCACTCTGTTGTCATGACTGATCACGGGCCCTTTGACGAAATGTGTGTATAAGATCCATGTTAAGGGGTCCCGACCTTCTTTGCATGGTGTAGACATTGTCTCCCATACCTTCTGACCGTCTTCATTTTCTTCCTGCTGAGTAATGTCGTGCCTCACTTTTCTTGGCCTATAGCCCAGGCCATTTCCAGGTGTCCTTCGGTTGTCCTTGAGGGGCGTGGTTTTGCCTTGTAATTGTGTGCCTAGACCCTTTCCAGGCTGATAACCACCCTTCATCATTATTTTCCAACCAGGAGTACTCATGCACTTCCCCCGCTTTATGGCATCCAGTGGGTAAGGAGTAAGAGTGGCGGCCTTTAAAGGATCAGCCACCAGACGGTAGACCTGTAATACCGACAGAAAAGGTTGTCGGCCAGGTGAAGAAGTTGGCTTGATATTCAAGGAATGAGCAGCAGCAAGGATTGGCATGCTCGTAACTTTAATGATTCATCATTTGTAGGGAAATTTGAGGCACTGATGATTCGTAGAGGGAATCGCCTCAAGCGTTTTAATATAAGGACGGCCCAAAATAGCCTTCAAGGAAGGATCGATTTCTAAGATGTGAAATTCGACCTCGGCATGACATACAGGGCCTAACTCTACTTTTAAATAGACCATTCTCAGAGGGGAACGGGTGGAGTTATCATAAGCTGTTACAGAGATGGGGCTAGGTAGCCTTTTCTCTTTGGGTACACCACACAATTCAAGGGTCTTCGGAGGCAGGACATTAATTGAAGCCCCCGTGTTGACCAGACATGTATCTACGGCCTTCTTGCAGATATGGACCGTAATACTTAGAGCCATGTTTCTGGCTGCTGGTGGTACTAGTTCCGAGACATGAAATAAGATAGGCGGCTGATCCCCCTGAGGAACTAGTAGTGCGACGATCTTCTCCATCGGCACGTCTTCGTTGACCATCACCTTTTGTAGATACTCCATCAGAGCTTCATGATGGGTCTTCGATATCTTGATCAACTCAAGCACAGAGATTCGTATCGGTTCTATCCAGTTGCTTCAGCAGGTCATATTGAGTGCCTGGTGCACTCTCATCATTATGCGCTTCCTCCGGCGGCTGTAATGGGTCGTCTCTGACTGTAGATTGAGGAAAGACCTTATTGAAGATCCTCCCACTCTGGAGTGCATGTTCTTCACTAGTGGAAGGACTAGATGATAACTTGAGCATCGCAGGATTGGTAGATGGTGTGGATGGTGTGGCGGTTTGGTATGCGGGTGGTGGCGTAGGGTTGTTTGGTGGAGGTGCAGTGCGGATGAGGGGTCTGGAGGGTTGAATTGTGGAGGGGTAAGTGGTTGGTGCGGGTGATGTGGGGAATGGTACGCGGAGTAACGGTTTGGATGGTTGTATGGTATTTGGGTAGGCGGTGGTGGTAGTAGATGATGTGGGGAATGGTACGCGGAGCAACGGTTTGGATGGAATGAGGGGTGCGTAATTAGCTTGCGCTAGGTTGTTTGATGGATGTGTGGTAGCGTGGGGGGTAATGGGTTTAAGGAAAGTGGCGGTGGTGATGGGTTAATGGGCGTGGGTAAACGGTATGCGGGTGTTGGTACTGGTGTGATGGTAATGGGTTGTGGTTTAGGTATATGGAGGGTGCGGCGTGGTGGTTGCTCAGTGGTGCTCGAAGTGTGACCCGTTGAATAAATAGAGGACGAGTCCTCTATCTTCCACTGTTGCCCTCGATTAGCCTTAAACTGGCTATTTGTTAAAATGGGGGCAACTTGATTTTGGTGCTGGTGTTTCGGAAGTGGGTTCTGCACTATACCCATGTTTGGCGGTGCTGCCGCCTGTGCTGACACTCTTGGCTGTTGCTGTTGTTGGGGTTGCTGCTGTTGTTGCTGGGGCATTCTCGCCTTCAAGGTGGATATATACTTCCTAATTTCTTCCCAATCAATGCCTCCCTGCTCGTTGAGATCATGGATATAATCTCGAAATTGGAAGCAGGTATTTATTGTGTGTCTAGGTTGTTTATGGAAGTAACAATATCTGGAAGTGTCGGCATTTTGGGGTCAAACTGTTTTTTCTCTTGGCAAAACCAAGACATTGGCTGCCATTAAAGCATTGAAGATATCTGATAAGGATTCTGGAAGGACTGGATATTCTGCCCTTTTCGGGCCTGGAGGCTTCCTCTGCTGGTTATAATTAGTAGGAGGAGGTACATTATCGTATGTCGGCGGTGCGCACGGTAGGTACTGTTGTTGTTGTGGGGGCTGGTACTGTAACTGCCGCTGTGGCTGCTGCTGTTGCTGCTGTTGTGGCTGCTGGTCGGCTGCTGTGGCCGCTGGTACTGTGGCTATTGATATTGTGGATTTGGCTGCTGGGGTTGCTGATACTGTGGCTGCTGTTGTCCGCAACCCTGTTGGTTCGGTAGTCTTTGGCCTGCGAACTGTGATGGTGGCTGGTTCCTCACGAATTGGGGCTGATTGTTGTTCACGGTGCTAATCTGCTCATGAGAGAGCATGTCCTCAGTTGTTGGACCCGTGCTAGGAGAATTTGGCACGGCTGGCTTCCGAGGTGGAGGCCTTCTAGGTCGGTGAGGATCAAAGAAACTAGAGAATGTAGCATCCTTGAAAGTGTTCTGACAATAACGCGCCCTTTCATAGAGCTCTGCCATGCTGGTCAAGTTGTTCAGAGCGAGGACTAGTTTAAACTGAGGTGTAGCATTGGAAATCAACATCTTTACTTGCTCGGACTTAGACAGATGATCTTTAACTTTTTCTGCCATGCCCCTCCATCTATCAGCAAAACTGACGAATTCCTCGTCGGACTTCATTTTTTCTGCTATCAGGTCAGTAATGGACAGAGAGGGTGCAACTCTATCCTGGTATCGTTGAATGAATTTTCGCGATACGATACCATAGTCCTCTACTTCAGATGGCTCTAAGGAAAAGAACCATTCGAGGGCTGGTCCCTCTAAGGATTTCCTGAACAAAAATGCTAACAACCTCTTGTCGTTTTGCCAGAAAGATGACTCATATATGAACTCCTTCAAATGAGTGAAGGGGTTACCAGTACCGTTGTATTTTCGGTACACTGGCATTTCAGAGGGTGGCAAGTGGAACATGGGCAGACTTGGCAGGTTAATCTCAGGTGCAGCTATAACTCTCATCATTTTCTGAAAATTATTGAACTGCTCATCCATACGCTCCATCTTCACGAGCAGAGCCTGAGTCGTCGGATCGATTGGAGGAGGGGGAGGTGGAGGTACATGATAGGCCTGTTGCCTAGGGTATGTAGAGAATGGGGGACAATAGGGTTGAGGTCCGGCAACGCTTCTGCCATGTTTGAGGGCATTTTGATACGTTGGCGTAGGCGGTCTAGCCGATTGCCTCGAGGAGGACAATTGTGGCCCAACTGGCCGAGAAGTTGAAACCTGAAGGCCTTCTATGGCTGTAGGCGCCCGGAACGTCCCCCGTCACAGCTGTGGGCTTCGGGCAAGGGCTTCTCCGTTCGTCTCAGCGCTGCGGTGATCTGGAAGGGTTAAAAATTGAGGTGTGTGATCGCCAGGAGCATTACCTTACGGTCCCTGTGCTCCGCAGGATGGTGAGAGTGATCGCGTTTTGAGGGAGCGGGAGATGGCAGGTTCCTCTTCTCTTCCTCCGGCCGGCCGGAGGAGGAGAGCTCGGTAGTCTGCACGCAGAAATACGGTAAGGGTCCCTGAAAGGAAAAGACAAGACAAAAGAAGAAGATAACCCGATTAGGACTGTAATATGTAGAATCTATCCATGCAAATATAAAAGTCAACTAGAATTGGAGGAGGCACACCGGATGGATGTTTGGGGAGGGAAGATGACCATATGTTATGGCCACCCACCTCCCGTTTTTTTTGTTTAAAACCTCTGGGAGTAAGGGTTGCTAGGTTATCCTAACATGCATGCATGTAGATGGGGGTGCTCGTGTGTGAAAAGTGAAGTGATGTGTTAAAAGAGAAAAAAGGAGTGAGAGAAGGAGATGTTACGAAATGGATGGAGAGTGGGAATGCAATGAAGTGGAAAGGAGAAAAGTAAAGAGAGGGTTAAGAGGACAAGCCCATTTGGAGTGCGATGGATTCTTCCGGCTTCTCGACTGTCAAGGCTTCCTTTGGCTTGAAGTTCCTCCCGAAGCTCTCTGATTCCTTACCCGCTCAATTCCTCAAAGCCAACCCACTTGCCAACCTCCTAAACACCCCCCCCCCCTTCGACGAGACATGGAGGGTTTAAATAGGTGAAGGGAAAAAGGGAGAAAATAGGGGTCTAAATCCCCGTAAATCATCATAGAGCCAATGAGAAGTGGTCAAGGGTCGGAGGTGGTGCGCGCAGCAGTCGCTGGAGTGGGGAGTGATCGGAGTAGTGGAGGTGAGGGTGGCGAGTAGAGGAGATCGTGGGAAGACGAGGTCAAGGTGGTAGTTAGGGGAGTGGGCAGCCAGCCAACTTGCCTTCCAATCCCGTGGAAGGCGGCCCGGTTTGCCTTTGAAGGGTGGTGGAAGGCATGGGGTGGCCTTCGAAGGGCGGTGGAAGGCAGACAGGTTGGCCTTCGAAGGATGGTGGAAGGCGGACGGGTTGGCCTTCGAAGGGCGATGGAAGGCGGGCTGGCTGGCCTTCGAAGGATGGTGGAAGGCGGGCTGGCTGGCCTTCGAAGGGCGGTGGAAGGCGGGCTGGCTGGCCTTCGAAGGGCGGTGGAAGGCGGGATGGCTGGCCTTCGAAGGACGGTGGAAGGCGGGCTGGCTGGTCTTCGAAGGATGGTGGAAGGCGGGCTGGCTGGCCTTCCACGAAAAGGTGGCGAAAGTCGAGATTGGTTAATGGGCTTGATTATTTAGTGGGTTGAATTATGTGAGAAAATCTGATGGGCTAAATGAGATGGATAAAATGATGGGGTTATGACCAAAAAGGGGGGTCCAAAATCGGTGTCTACAAATGCCCCTCCAGGACACCTGTTTTGCAGTGAAGTGGAACAGAATGATAAATAGGTGTTCCGGAAATCGAACCTGATTTTGGACAGCCCAAAGAAGGAATGAGCTATATCCAAAGATGGTACGAGAGCGTGGCAAATGCACGAGAGCTAGCTATTCGAATTGCAAGGGTGACTAGGAGGAGGAACAAAGTTTAGTACTAGAGAATCACAGTCCGTGGGACCCTCGGGTGCTGGAACTGCGAGGCCTTGGCGCACCGGGATGCAACGATCTGGCCCAAGGGGATCTCAAGCATGAAAGATGGAGGAGTGTGACTTGAAATAGTCTCGACACAACGGGCGCACGGTGGCCTGGCGCATCATGTGATCGCCAAGTGAGAGAATCTCAAGCACATGAATTGAAAAGGATAAGGTCTTGCAATTCAAAGGGCTAACAGACGAACAATTGCCAGACTCACAGATCAACAATAGGTTAAGCAGAGTGATAAATTATGGTCATTGCCCCTAGGGCGGGAATGGTGGATGATACTTATGCAATGCATACTGGTTTAAAAATTAGAAAACAAATTCCTAATACAAACAAGAGGGATTTATTGGCTAATCGAATAACTTGGAGAATATAGACTCCTCATTGTTTTCTTTAAAAAGGAACTCAGAGTCTATACGCCCAAAGTTATTAGCCTCCTGTATCTTCAGTCCTACTTGCTTCAGATTTCCTGCAACTGCAAAAACACACATTAGCAAAGTTCATATATCCAATGGTCATATCATTTAAGTACTTAAATTGCGGAAGAATGAGAAGCAAATGATTAGTTTCGAGTCGAAGCCGATATGGAAGATATGGCTATTCTAATGGTAGAATGCCAATCCGATATGGCTTCGACTTGATTTCCAGGAATAACCATTAATTTGTTGATATTAAGCAAAGTGGTCTCCTGAACTTGGGGGTGAAGTTACCTCCCTAAAGTAAAGAAGGGAGAAGGGTAATATGTCTTTTCGTAGGTGAGCCTTTTCTCAAATGGTGGAAGGCCAACTAGCATGCCTTCTACGAAAAGGTGGAAGGCCAAGGGATGTGCCGTTCATGCAAGGATGGAAGGCCAAGGGGTATGTCGTCCATGAAAAGGTGGAAGGCCAAGGGATATGCATGCCCCCCGTCTTTTATGGAGCGTGGGAAGTTTGTAGTTTATCCCGTAGCCTTAAAAGGGGAGGGTTGTCCCGAGACTTTCTTCGAGAACTCAAGCTTTTCTATGGGAAAAAAATGGCCTTGCCCTCTGCTCGTGCAACTGCTAGGGAACCTCAGGTTTTATCGGATATTGAAGGCCATCTCAGCAACCTACTGGCCCATGGACAGGTATGCTCAAACTTTTATGTCGTTTACCTTGACTATCTCCTCTCTCTTGACTTTTGGTTGTCCTGCAGCCTATTCCCAAATTCCCTGATGCTTGACATACTCGCAAGTATGCATGGCTTGCGGCCCTGATGGACGCGATTACCCTAGACATGAGGGTGTATATGCGTCGGTGGAATTTGACCCACTCCATTGTGTTCGCAAAATGGTTCACCTTCATTCACTGGCACTGGGAGGGGTTGGGTGCACTGCTCGAACTGTGGTATCCGGAGACGCATACGTTCGTGTTTCGAGAGTTCGAGGCGACAGTGTTGGTGGAGGAGGTAGAAATCTTCTATGGCTGGGAGGGCCTAGCTACCGACGATCCCTCTGCTTTGCCTGTATGGGAGGAAATCTTTGCTGATATAGTGCAAGACAAACGGGAGGTATGCCGCATGACTGACAAGCGAGGAATCCTCGTCGATCGCCTTGCGCACTGGTTGGTCCGAAAGATTAAACGCAAGATGGTCGAATCTGAGAGACTGATGCGAGGCTTATGCCTAGTCCTTAGAGGAGTCTTATGGTTTCCAACTTCAGGCTCTGTGCTAGAAAGGGAGTATGTGAGCGTGCTGAGCTTGTTGTGGAAATGTCATTCTCTTGCTCCAGTGATTCTGTCACATCTATATGGAGGGCTTAGCCACATGAGCATGGGGCGATCTGTAAGGGGGAGCTTATTCACCTTGCAGTTGTGGATGGAGATGCATTTAGCTTTCGATTTTGATGACAAGGTGGCTTCCACCTCCAGGATATTTCAGCACAGCACATGGTATCCTGCACACTTACTTCTGGGTCCCGAGGTTCAAATTAGGTGTCTTACGGCTCATCTGAAGACGAAGGATGACTGGCGTGATTACTTGAACTTTCTGACCGTGGAAAAATTTATCTTTGTTCCGATGATTCTTCGAGGTATGGAGTTTACCACAAAGGCTTCTCGTGAGCGTGAGTTGTGGCTGATCAGCCCTGACGAGTTAGCCGTGTACCATGGGCATCGTTGCCATCTCCATATTGGAATTCCAAGACAGGTGCCATTCCCTGCTTTGCATGATACACTGATTGTGTCGAGACATACAGGTTACGTGAGGGAAGCGCAAGCCATAGAACGATTCCAACGTGCATGGCGTCATCACTGTAGATTCACCAGGGCTCGCCTTGATGTGGCAGAGACTTCAGAGGAAGTCGAGAGATATGTGAATTATTTGACCAATGTACGACCTACTGTATGTGCCTTTTTCATGGGCCGTAGAGCACTGGAATAATGTATTCATTGAAATTATAGTGAATAATACAAATTTTGCTTTCCTGAAAATTCCCTCGACATGGACAAAGGTCTGCTGCAGACGGCCATGCAGGTAGCCGTCCGTGACAGTGGACGGCTACATAGATGGCCGCCCTTCCTGTCGGACGGCCACGCGTATGGCCGTCCACGTTGGCGGACGGCCAGACGGGTGGCCGTCTGACGCGTCGGACGGCCACGTGTGTGGCCGTCCACGTTGGCGGACGGCCAGACGGCTGGTCGTCCGACGCGTCGGACGGCCACGTGCGTGGCCGTCCATGACGGCGGACGGCCATTCGTTTGGCCGTCTGACTCGTCGGATGGCTTTAAGAAGCCCCGGGGCCTTCTAGTTCTCTCCCTACCCTTTCTTCCTCTTCCTTTTCCGATTCCGATTTCTCCCCTACTCTTCCATGGCGCGAGTTTGGCTTCCCCGCTCTCTTAGGAGGAGGAGGACCAGCGGTGGCGATGAGGCGGCAGCGGCCGGCGGCGGCGATGGAGCAAGCTCCAGCGGCGGCGGGGTGGGTGTTGGCGGCGGCAACGGCGAGGACCCGCTTCGCGCTGAAGAGGAGGAACAAGAAGAAGAAGAGAGGGCGGCGGAGGAGGATGATGAAGAGGAAGAAGATGAAGTTGATGAAGAGGAAGAAGAAGAAGAAGGAGAAGGTGATGAGGAAGACAGTGGCAACGAGGAGGTGCCCCCGAAGAAGAAGAAGGTGAGTCCCTTAATTTTGTTCTTTGATCGTGGCGGCTAATGTGGCGGACGGCGGGAGATCCCGCCGTCCTTCCGTACGGATGGCGGGGGGCGCCGCCGCCCGTCCGTGCGGACGGCGGAGGGCCCTGCCGCCCGTCCGTGGGGGCCCGCCGTCTGCCCGTACAGACGGCGAGTAGGCCCGCCAGCTGCCTCACTCACCCGAAATCATTCGTATGATCATGCTCCTAACTTTTAATCTTGTTGGGATTTACAGGGTCCACAGAGAGTCCGGGGCCGAGTTTCTTGGGAGTTGGTCTGGGCCTGGTACCATGCGCTGCCCGATCGGCTTCTTTTTCAGGTGGACGCGTTTGGGTTCGGGCCATTGTTTCGGATCCGACCATTCATGGTTGATGCGCCCTTCTTAGTGGCTTTGCGAGAGCGCTGGGATGACAGATGCAGAGCTTTCATCATGCCCTGGGGACACATGCTGCCCACACTGGAGGACGTCTCCTTCTTGATAGGCTTGCCGGTCATTAGTGATCCAGTAGTGGGTCCTGAGCTCAGGGATTACAGGCAGTTGTCAGATCGACTCCTGGGTGAGGGGTACTACCGGGTTCAAGGAGCACTATCTCACATACCCTTCGGACATTTCGCCCGATCTGTGGGATTGAGTCGGGTATGGCGGATGCCGAGCGTGACTCTTGAGGCTTTTGCCGAGAGAGTGGAGGCGCTGTTGGACTTTGATGGCCACTCAGACGACGAGAATTTACGGATCTTCCTCTTGTTCTTCTTCGGAAGGTTGCTATTTGCTACAGCCTCAGACAAGGTCAACCTGAAGTATCTGCCGCTGTTGGAGGATGATAAAGTGTTAAATTGATCATTTAAGGGCAACCATATGCATCATACTCATGTTTTTATCTGCAAAATAGCATGAAATGATAGATAATTGTGTAACAAGTCCAACGATACCAATTTCATCAAATTCTGACTTAAAAACATCGTCATTTCATGTGATTAAAGGAGCATAGTGCATTTGCGGTTTTTCGACAAAACCGAGACGAAATGAATAAATATGATGATATTTTTATGATAATGCGCTAAATTATATTTATTTTATGTGAACAGGATATGCTGATGATGCAGTGCAGCTGGTGGAGTTTCCGGAAATTTGGGGGAGGTCTAGTGTGCGGATTTCAATTAAAACAGGGGTAAAAATGCAATTTGATTCCTTCCTTCGCTGGAGTTTCCCAAAACCCACTATTTCCTTCCTTCTCTCCAATTTCCCAAACTGCAGTCCTACTTCTTCTCCAATTTCCTTTCCCGCACACACTCCTCTCTATATATATTTCACCCTCTCTTCTTTTCTAAAAAAATTCTCTCCCACGTTTTGTTCTCCAGTTTCCTAGCCGCACTCCACTCCCCTCTCTCCGATTACTCTGTCTTCTCTCCCTCTTCCTTTCCCAGCTTTCTCTACCGCAGCACTCTCTCCTCCTCTTTCTCCTCTTTCTCTCCCTCTCTCCGATACTCCCTATTCTCTCTGCTTCTCTCAGTTTCTCCCTCTATATCTCCCTCTCTCCGGTTCTCTCTCTCGTTTGTTTTTTTTTTCACAGCAACCTTCCTCCCTCCTCTGTTCTCTCCTCCTCCGTCTCTCTCTATCTCCTCTCTCCCACACGATCTCTGTCTCCCCCACGCTCTCTCTCGGATCCCCAGCCAACTCACCAGCAGCAACCTGCATGCACGCCTTCCACCAGCGGCTCCTTTCTCCACGTGCATGCAGCAAGCTCCTCCACGCCTACCACCAAGCAGCTGCTCGTCCACGCATGCTGTCCCAGCTTCCTCCTTCCTCCAATGCAGCAGCAACAGCATCCTTCCTGTCCACAGCAGCGCAGCCTTCACGCATGCACCTCCTCCACGCGCCCAGCATCAACAGCATCCCAGCCTCCACGCGTTGCATCAGCATCCTCCATGTGCGGTGAACCCACAGCGCCGGTCTCCACGTAGCCAGCATCCGGCAAGCTCCAACAACATCTTCTTCCCAGCAGCTTCCAAGTATTCTCCAAGCCTGCTTCTCCAGCATCCAGCAAGCTACCCGAGCAACCTGCAGCAGCCATCAAGCTTCTTCCAGCACCTATGCACGGCCATGTGTAGTGAAGCTAGCCCTTCTCCAGCTTCCTCCTTCCTCCAGCCCGTTCACAGCAGCTGGTCCATTGCGCCATACCCCCATAGCCGGTCCATTGCACCGGCAGACTGCATGTTGCTCTGTTTTTTTTTCCTATTAGTTTAGATTTAGTCTGATTACTTAGGGTTAGTTATTTGTTATTTAACATTTTGATTATTTAGTTTAATTTTATTAAAAAATTAAACTTTGTAGTTTGTTTCATAATTTTTAATTAATTCATGTTTTTCCACGTAGTTAAATTTCAATGTCTTTATCACAAATTTTAGTTGTGTTTATTATTTTTATATGTGTTTGCGTTTAATTTCTGAAAAAGAAAAGAAAAAAAAAGGGATTTGTTTAATTCAAGCAATTATGTTTTTAGGTTACATTAGTTAATTGTGTTTTAGTTTAATTAAGTAATTAGTTTATTTAAAATTTCACTTATTTTTAGATTAACTGAAGTTCAAAGTTTTCAAAATTAAAATTCTATCTCCCTGTGGATCGACTCGGACTCACCATTATTAAATTTCCAAAATCTGATTTGAGTGAGCCGGATAAATTTAAATTGAACGTTTTCATGTGTTTAACGACGCACAATTCGAAACGATCAGAGGACCATCAAGCGGCGAAGAAGATGGCATGGGGAGCTGCGATGTTGGGTCACCTCTTTTCCCATTTGGTGAGCTATCGCCAGGGATCTGGCAATTTGGATGGATTCACGCCTTTTCTTTAGGTAATCCTTCTTGGTTGTGGATTTCCGTCCTTCCTCACTTGTGTTGGTTGACATTGACTGTGTTGTCCTTTGTAGATCTGGGGTTATACTCGCTTCCCCATCGGCCGAGGGGCCGTCTCTGCGGATTGTGAGGGATGGACTCCACTTATGGCGCGGTGGGAAATGATCCGGGATTATCGTCTCGTGATGTACCGCGTGGAGGACATCTGTGCCCAGCTCGACACATTTCCTCCTCATATGGTGAGTGATTTGAGATATATGTACATCACGACCGATGATTAAGTCTGACCCTTTACTCCATTCAGGTGGTGTGGATACCATATGCAGAGGAGGACCAGGCCGATCATCCATAGGTGTCTCAGAGTCTCTCCCAGTTCCGGCGGGAGGTGCCCTTGCTGTGTGTGAACATCTGTGACGGCCTCTTTGTTCGGATGGCCTACCGCACGTGGGGATGGCATTAGCCTTTACTCGCCTTTTCGACCTATCCTGATATGAACCGCGGTCGTCGCCGATCTTCTGCAATTGGTCAGGATTGGCGAGTGGTGAGGCGGGCTGAGATTGAAGTATGGTACCGCACCGGGGATGCCCTGCAGGAGGATAAATTCCTGCGAGACAGTTACAGATACTTGGGGGATTACGCCTAACGGTATGCGGATCGCATGTTTCTGGATGCGCGGCGGGTGCGTCACTCTAACCCTTCAATCCATTTCACCCAATCTTCTCTTATTGACTAATCTTGGTGGTATTCCTGCAACAGATGCCTGAAACTGAAGCTGTGCAGATCCTAAAGAATCATAATGAGATTCTGGTTCTGCAGACGAGTGACCTGCTTCACCAGATTGGAGAATTGGTGAGAAGTCTGATTTCTGAATTCGGGTGTGAGATTGTCCTTTGATTTTTGTGAAACCCTTGTGATGCAGAGAGAGACGCTGGCCCGTCACGGGCTGCAAGGAGATCCTGGTGCAGGCTCATCATCCCAGGGGCCAGTTGTCCCTGCCGATTGGGAGGCGAGGTTGCAGGATGCTCTCCGTCGTGTGGAGGCCCGGGAGGCGGATTTGGGACAGCAGGTGAGACTTGTTCCGCTCTTGTGTTATTCTGATTGAGCTTGCTTAACCCTGAGTTCCTTTACAGCGTCAGGAGGTGGAGACCGCCTTAGCCAGGGCGCAAGAATTGGAGAGCCTCAATCAACAATTGAGAGATCAGGTCTTAGAGGAGCGGACTGCTCGGGCCAGGGCGAGAGAAGGATCCCACCCCGACGTGTACTGGGAGGGTAAGATAGCCGGCTTACGGGAAGAGCTGACGAGGTTGCAGATAGAGGTGAGGGAGCTTGATTTCAAGTACCGGACTCTGTGGGACCGAGTGATGAAGAAGGGGCAAGAACGAGCCACGAGATCCAGCACACAGAGTCCAGGAGCTTGTCCCCCCATTCCTGTCCCGTCGGCTGGCCAGGCACCTGCTGGGCGCTCTGTCTTTAGAGACCTTGACTCCCTTCTCGCTGAGGACGCGTGGAGAGCACTGTGACTCGTCGGCTCATCAGGGTCTATGCGACCGGCATCAGGCCATCACCGTGCTCGGGAGGATGACGCTGAGAGTCAGATGAGGCACTCTTCTCGAGATAGGAGAGATGATGAAGCGGAAGGAAGGAAGAGTGATTGAGAGCTGACGCAGGGGTATGCCCCTGTGTCGTGATGTATGAACATTATGTTATGCTTGCATATTTCACTATTTGCATCGGGCACTTCTTGTTTTGCTTTTTGTTCATACCTGTTATTCTTGCATGCACAACATTAGGGGAAACAGTTAGTAGTATCTGTTTTCGGCCCCTTGCCCAAAAGAGCAACTACCTTTTCCCTAGCCTTCGCATAGGGTCAAGGGGCCGTGTCCTACTAATCAGACAAAAGAAAGAGCATTGAAATCGACGTGATAACAAAATATGCAAATACTAGTGGATATTAATAAGTGGGGTATGTGGTAAATGAAAACGTGTTTTTGATGTCGACCACCTGGTGACTGCCCAAACTTATCCTGATTGAATGATGAAAGGGAAATGCACACTCAACTTCCCAGGTATCCTAAGCACACATCTAGATTGATTTGGGCCTCTAGACTCCTCAAACTAACCTTGACCGGCTAAGACTCATACTGATGACAATACTGTCATGCCATGCTTAGGCTCCCAGCTGCTTCCGACCACCAAGTTTGCCCAAAAAGTTTTCAAGGTAAATGATTTGCCCGACCTGGGTCTCTTTCCTCACAATCTAGAAGGTATAAGATGGAACACCTTGGAACCCTAACGGTCAACCGCGCGACGTTGACCCGGAATCAGACGCCGTCGCACCTATTGGTGACGCGCATGCATTGACCTAAGCCCGAAGTCTTGAGAGTGCTCATTGAGGTTATGGTTAAGGAATTGGTTCACCAGAAACACTGACATTATTCTTCACCCATTTTGGACTCCTGTGATCATGTGAGCATATGATGATCTTTTGAAAAACGAACCATTTTAAAATGATATTCAGTCTTTAGATAGCTATCTCGTGCTAAGACCTTGAGGGGGAAAATGTGAAGAAATTTTGGAGACAAACCTCACAGGAGGATCGACAAAACCGTTAAAAGGGCGAGCTGTGACAAAACGGACCCCTTTTGGACCTCCTAGATGCCCCTATTTTGACTTTTCAGGCCTTTGGTAGATTTCATGGCCAGGCACGGTCACGACGAGGCTTTTTTTGTATGATCGCTTGAACCCCTTTTTCTTTTTATGTATTTCTTTTCCACTCTTGACATTTTTCGGGTTATTTGATATTCCGCCTGCGGGGACACTGCCCTCTTCACGTGCTCTGGTCCTTTACATTTCATTTTTGGCTCCTTTTGAGGGGTTACATCTATCGGGTTGTTGAGGAACCGCAATTTGCTGAGCTCGACCGTTTAAGGGTGTCAACTGTCCTGATTGGTCGAGGGACGAAGAGCAAAGGTTGCAGTTGACAGTGTACTAAAGACCTCGAACTCATTTTAAAAAGGTTCTCTTTGAAAAAACGTGTAGGTGTGTGCATCTCAGGATGATCATAGGGATCCGTATGAAAGTAAAGTAGACACGTCCAAGGTTCTGGTGGACCAAAATCTTAGCCAAACCTTAATGTTAATCCGATCTATCATGCAACTAGACCTAGACAGGGGGTTACGTGATAGTCACCAGACAGTTGGATTTTGTGTCTTTTCTAATTTTTTTGTCATTTTCATTGAAGTATGTGCATATTTACAAATATTTTTGTTGCTTTTTGGGATATTTTATTTTTTTTTGGATTTTTGAAAATTTTAAATTTTTTGTGGGTTTTTTTATGGGTAAAACTTCTTCAGATACACCCCATTCCATGGGTGGGGTAACTCCTCTCCTTTTTCATTGATTAAGCGGTATGCATTACCTGAGTATGCCTCCTTGATTACAAATGGACCTTCCCAATTTTCTGGCAACTTGCTCCTGGGACCAGGAATTTTGATCATTTTTCTTTTGAGTACTATTTCCCAAATTTCAAACTTTCTTTCGAGAACCTTCTTTGCATAGAATCTTGCGATCCTATTTCTGTAAACTTGAACGTGGTTTGCTGCCATTATCCTTTTTTCGTCTAATAGTTCCAGTTGGGTTAACATGGCCTTACGACGTTCGGCGTCGCTAACTCCATTGTCCAACTGCACTCTTAGAGAAGGAAGGAGAATCTCATATGGAAGTACCGCATCTGTTCCGAGTGTCAGTGCATAAGGTGTTTGTCCGGTGGGGGTTTGGACAGAAGTATGATACGCCCAAAGAGCTTCTACTAGGCGATCCGACCAGTCTGAATAATTGTGAGATCTGCAAGTTCTTTTGATGATTCGAATGAGAGTCTTATTGGTGGCTTCGGCCTGACCGTTTCCTTGTGGATAGTAAGGCGAAGAATGATGCAAATTAATGCCATACTTACTGCACATGTCCTGGAGCTCTTGGGAGATGAATTGTGGTCCATTGTCGGTGATGAGATCGCGCGGCGTCCCGAACCTGGCGAGAATGTTGCGCTTGATGAGCTTCACCACTGTGGATGCTTTGATTTCAACAAATGCTTCCGCTTCAGCCCATTTAGTGAAATATTCAGTGGCAGTTAGGATAAATGATTTCTTTTTTATTTCGCCTGATCGATCCTCCAGAGGTCCTATAACGTCGAATGCCCACATGGCGAAGGGCCACAGAGAAATGACGGATTTGAGAGATGTTGAAGGTGCATGAACCTTGTTAACATGTAACTGGCATTTCAAGCACCTCTGAACAAATATGGAACAATCAGTCTCCATTGAAGGCCAATAATAGGACATGAGGAGCTTCTGAGTTAAGGCATGACCATAGATATGACCGCCACAATCACTTGCATGAGCTGCTTCCATGACATGGTTAATTTCGGTATCATCTAGACACCGAAGGAGCACCCCGCTGAAGGATCTTCTGAAAAGGCGACCACCTAAGATAAGGTATCGTTGAGATGCACGGCGGATAGCCTTACGGTCAGAAGATGTGGCATAAGATGGGAATGACCCATCGTGAAGGTAGTTCATGATATCAAAATACCACGGATTCCCATCATCCCAATCGGGGGTGAGTTCCTCCGTGATAGCAGAGACATGCTCAGATGAGCGGAGGAATTGTTGGAACCAGGGGTCCCGGAAGGAGGGCGAGTCTTACTTGTGTAGAGTGATGGTGGCTGAACTTTTGGTGACGGGAATCTCTAGTGCTGAAGATAGGGAGGCCAGGGCGTTTGCTAGGATATTCTGAGACCTAGGCACATGTACGTAGGTAATCCTTATGAAATGCCTGGTTAGCGACTTCACTAACTCCTGATATGACTTCAATTTTGAATCCCGGGTTTGATACTTGCCCACGGTTTGGCGGAGGATCAGTTGAGAATCTCCAATTATCCTCAATTCCAGGACTTTGAGGACCAACGCCAATTTTAAGCCAGCTAGGAGAGCCTCATATTCAGCGACATTGTTGGTCACTGAGAAGGAGAGTTGGCAAGCGTGCGGAATACTTACCCCTTCCGGAGATACGAGAACCACTCCTATCCCACTACCTTGAGAATTAAGCGCCCCGTCGATGTAAAGGACCCAGGATGGAGTATCATCCACTATTAGACCCAACTCCTTATCCGGGAATTCCTCGTTGGCGGGCGAAAATGTAGGTAGCGGATGATGAGCTAGGTGTTCGGCAATTGCTTGCCTCTTCACAGCCTTATGATTTACATAGGTAATGTCAAATTGGTTCAAGAAGGTTTGCCATCGCACCAGCCTATCTGTTACAACTGGCCGCTCTAGCAAATATTTGATCGGGTCCATTCTTGCTAGGAGTTTGACTTTGTGGGCGAGGAAGTAGTGCTTCAATTTCTGCACTACCCAGACGACGGCCGCACATGTCCTTTCCATGGCAGTGTATCGCCTTTCGGCATCGTTGAAAAGCTTGGAGAGATAGTACACTGCTCTTTCTTTCTTCTTGTCGTCAAGTTAGGCCAATACTGCTCCAACCGATTCTTCAGTGGTGGAGACATATAGTAATAAAGGCCGCTCTGGGATAGGAGCCATAAGGACTGGTGGATTGAGGAGATGGCTCTTCAATTCGTCGAAGGCTTTTTGATACTTATCACTCCAAATAAACTTTGCCCCTCCTTTCAATAAATCATAAAAGGGTTTACATCTCACAGAATGTTGAGATATGAACCGTCTGATGAATTGCAAACGGCCGATGAGACCCTTTATATCCCTGACACTTTTAAGAGGGAGCATTTCCACTATCGCCTTTACTTTGTCTGGATCAACCTCAATCCCTCTTCTGCTCACCATAAACCCTAGCAATTTACCAGAAGAAACACCGAATACACACTTTTTTGGGTTCATTTTCAGTTGGTGCTCTCTTGACCTCTGCATTACAGCCCTAAGGATTTGAGCATGTCCCTTCCTGGTTTTAGACTTCACTAAGATATCATCCACATAAACTTCCATGTCGATGTGAATCATGTCATGAAAGATTGCCATCATAGCCCTCTGGTAGGTGGCTCCAGCATTCTTAAGCCCAAATGGCATGACCATGTAGCAATAAGTTCCCCATGGAGTTATGAAAGATGTTTTCTCTTGGTCTTCTTCAGCTAGTCGGATTTGATTATATCCCGAAAAGCCATCCGTGAAGGACAACATTTCAAATCCAGCCGTGTTATCGACCAGCAAGTCTATATGAGGTAGTGGGAAATCATCCTTTGGACAGGCTTGATTGAGATTGCGAAAATCTATGCAAACCCTAACCTTTTCGTCCTTTTTTGCCACGGGGACGATATTAGCCATCCACTTAGGATAGAGCACTACCCGGATGAACTTGGCGTTGTGTAGTTTGTCAACCTCTTCTTTTACTTTAAGTGCTAATTCCAGTTGTAGCCGTCTCAACTTTTGTTTCACGGGTTTAGCATCAGGCTTGAGGATTAGCCGATGTTCCACCAATTCTGTGTTTAATCCGGGCATATCCTCGTATGACCAAGCGAACCCATCACGATGTTCTTGGAGCACGGCTATTATGGACCCTTCTTCTTCTGGACTCAAACGGGCGCTAATTAGCACTATCTTCGGATCCTCCTCTATTCCAAGGTTGACTTCTTTAGTGGGTTCATCGATGGCTGATGAAGGTTCATCAAACCGTCTTGTCCCATTGACAAGTGGTTCGGCCAAGTCATCCTCCTCTTCTCCTTCGCTAAGCTCAAATACTCCCAGACCATCACTGCAAGATTCGTTTTTCACCATCTCCAATGGTTCAGAGATGACCCCTATTTGAAGAAACTTATCCAGCTTTTTCAAAGCTTTACACCTATTTGCTAACTCTTGAACTAAGAATGAAGGAACTTGCTTAGCCCTACAATCTCTAGACAGGAAGGAGGCTATCCTAATTCCTAAACTGCTATGTACATGACTTGGAGAATGGGTCAGTTTTGTCCTGGATGGGACAAGGGTAGACCCTTGGGACAAAGATTCAACGATGGCGGGGTTGCCCCACCACGTAAGCTCCTCGAAAGTGACTTCCCCTCCTTCAGGATGGGAATTGGACTTTTTTTTTCGTGACCGGACGCCTCTAACATGAAACATTCAGAAGAAGTGGCGTCGTCCGGAGCTGAGAACATCGGGACGGAAGGTGGGTGGAACAAGAAAGGAATGAACGTAGCAGGGGCTGGTTCATTCCTAGCCAGGCAAAGCCCTATCGGTGGGCTACTTGATTCACGAAACAAGGATGATATGCCAAAATCTTCTTCATTTCCTTCTCGACTACTTTCATGATTTTCTTGCACTTCCTCCTCTATCTTGGGCAATCCCTGCCTCTTTCTCACAAAGTGATTCATGAGGGACCATTCCTTTGTTCCTTTTGGCGGTTCAGTAGACTTGTAACCCAGGCCACATTCTCCAATGACAGGGTTCTCTAAGATGGGGTCATGAATGCCTTGCTCTTCTCTCCCTAACCCGGAGCCTGAGCTATACCCCATCTTACTCATGAGCTGCCAACCTATGCCAGGCCTAGGCCTAAGGTGAGAATTCACTGATGAAAGAACGGGCTCTTTGCCTTTCCTGGAAGTTATCATGGACGGAATTTGTTCTGCTGTTACTGAGTCCAATGACTCAATGTAGGGAGTGCTTTTGACCTTCAGAATATTCCCGTTATACGGGAACTTATAGCACTGGTGGTTGGTGGATGAGACTCCTAGGGTTTGGTCCATCCAAGGTCTCCCTAGAATAGCATT
The DNA here is from genome assembly GCA_030544215.1 of Zantedeschia hybrid cultivar. Classification (NCBI taxonomy): domain Eukaryota; kingdom Viridiplantae; phylum Streptophyta; class Magnoliopsida; order Alismatales; family Araceae; genus Zantedeschia; species Zantedeschia hybrid cultivar. Next base: position 54,958,761 of record JARZZO010000009.1, read on the forward strand.
GTAGATTGGCTTAACATCCAGGATGTAGAATTCCGGAATCATGGATACGGGGCCGATTTCTAGTTGCAGGAAGATCTTTCCATCTGCTGGTCTTTGGGAATTATCATAAGCTGAGACCATCATAGAGGTGGACTCAACCTTCTCTGGATCTATCCCTATCCTTTTGAGGGTCTTAAGGGGACAAACATTGATAGAGGCTCTGGTATCCAATAAAATGGAGTCTACTGAATGACCATTGAGAATGGCGGTTAGGCACAAAAGAAGGGATCGGCACTCGGGGGGAGCTAGATCCTTTTCCGGGAAGGAGATCATAGGGGCCTGAGTGACTGAGAGGATGGCGTTAGTGACTCCTCCACTAGGAAGGTCCTCATTGACCGTGATTTGTTGCAGGAAGTTAAACAACGTCTCCCTATGTGTGGGAGATTTCCGGATTAACTCAAGGATAGAAATCTTAGCAGGAGTCTTCTCTAAATGCTGGAGGATGTCATACTCAGACTGGGCATTCCCCGTGGTAGGGATTGAGTTACCCTGGGAGTCCAAGGGTTGGCTCGGAGGAATGATGCGATTCCTGAGCGTTACCCCCACCGAGATTGGGTCCGCTTCCATTGGAGATCTAATGGGATTGAAGCTAGTCATCAAATCTTGGTTCTTGGTTGGACAGAAGATGGATAGGGTGGGCCCCTCAGTTGTGATCGGAGGGATCTGAATGAGAGTGACCGGCTTGAGGGTCGCTGGTTGCTCTTTGGGTCAGATTAGGACCAAAGGCTCGTTAGGGGAAAGCGTGGAGACTTCTGGAGTAACTCCTTTAATCTCACGCGACCAGGTGGGATCTTGATGTTTTATCCCAGACCCTTCATACTCCCAGTATTGTTCTCTGCAAACTATTACGGGCTCCAAGAACTGGAGGAATCTTGAACCACTTGATGAGAAGGTAACGGGTCTTTCACAATTCCTAGTTCTTTCTTAGCCTTCAAAGCATCAATAGTCTTTCTCATGTCCTCCCAATTTATCCGACCTTCATCATTCAAGTCGTACACCCAATCCCTGAAGGTGAAGCAATTGTAGATCGTGTGTCCCGTGGTCCTATGGTAGGGGCAATACTTGGACGTGTCTGTATTGCGCGGAACACTTTCTCTTTGAGGTGGGAGTTGAATGGCGTTACAAGTTAGCAAGGCAGAAAAAATGTCTGCCAATGATTCTGGCAGAGGTGGATATGATGCTCCCTTAGCCATAGGACGACTGTAATTAGTCGGGGGAGGAACAGCTGAATATGGTTTTTGATTGGGCTGAGTTTCAGACTTAAGTTGGGAATTGGGAACCCTGGTTGGCTGTGCCAGCATACTAACATGTTCGTTGATGGTGACTCCTTCCGTGGTAGGAGTTGGTGTGGCTTTCTTGTTCATGTTTCTGTTCTTAAAGAACGAAGGCAGAGTGGAGTCTCGGATTTGAGACTGAACTACCCTAGCTCGGTTGTACAGCTGAGCGAATGTTTTAAGTTTGCTAAGCATGAGAATAGCTCGGAGCTGGGGGGTGGCGTTGTTAACAAGCATAGTGACTGCTTGTGCTTCAGGGATGACAACTTCTGCTCTAGAAGCCATTGCTCTCCACCTATTAGCAAAGTGAGTGAAGTCTTCATCGGACTTCATTTTTTCCATTACAAGATCAAACAAGGTAGGGGGCAAGGCTGCCATGTGGTTGAAGTAGGTAATAAATCTTTCACAGACCATATCAAAGTTGATTAGGTCAGTGGCTGGTAGAGAAGAAAACCATCTCAAGGCCTCTCCTTCGAGAGACTTCTTAAAAAGGTGATAAGGAGGACTCTATCGAAGAGCCACTGGTGGGAATCCATGAGAAACCCGGATAAGTGATGATGTGGGTCAGTAGTACCATCGTACTTCCTGTACTTAGGTACCTTGAATCCGGGTGGAAAGTAGGCCAGAGGGAGCTTACAGTAGCTCAAAAGAGAATGAGGTTGCCTAAAGCTGAGATTTTTGGCCATGAGTTGCCGCACACAAGTCTCAACCTCATTCTTATAGATGAACTCCTCCTACTTGGGGGGTGTGACCTGGTTGATGAGATTAGGGGGGATTGTGTGAGTGGGCATTGCTTGGTTTGCCTGGGGTCGGCTAGAAGATCCTTGGAATTGAGTTTTCTGAGGAGTTGCATCCTGAATTTTGCCACGAGAAACCAACTGGATGAGTTGATCCGGAGTATAGCGTGATAGTATGGCAATAAGTTCCAGATCTTCTCCAAGATTTTGGAATGTTCTACTTGAAATTACTGGCTCATCTTCTCCCTGCGAGGTAGAAGATTCATCAGAATCTTTCCTCGGAAGTCCTTCTCTAGATGCTTGGAGCATTCCTATGAAGGTATGTTGTGGATCTTCTTCAATTTGGAACAGAGGGTTGTGTATCACATTGTTACCAAGCTCATCCATGTCATCATATACAGTGTTAACATACATTCGGTTCATCATGAAACACAGATCCTAAATGATTTTATATTTCACTTGAAAGGTTAACAGTGTATTATGAGAGTTGGTTTCTAACAAATCAAGATCAAACCCTTAACGAACCTGGACTTTTTCAAAACTTGTTCCACCAAGGTTTAGTTAGGTGTCTTAAATTTTGAAATAACTCCCTCAGTGACACCTATGGGTGGATGATTGTGAATGGAGAGGCTTAATTAATCCTTCACACAAACCCGGGGTTCCTATGGGGTGGTTTCAGGTACAACCTACTCGGTGGCCAAGTGGGAATCCCTGGCTCGCGGAGACTCACGGAGGTTCCCAACAAAATAAGACTAGTCACACCCGAGTGGGAATCCTCAGGTGGAGAGTCAAATACTGTGGGAGAGGTGACTAGAGGTGTGATGCCGGCTCTTCCTTAAAACCGCCGCGGAGGATAGCCCAAAAAACCCAGAAACTTAACAATCAGCGGGTCAGAACATACAGTGAATCAACAAAGCAGGTAGCAACAGCATACATGAACAGCTAATAGGGTAACCATCAAAGCAGGGAGGACGGCTAGGGACCTAGCCGTCAAAAGCAGTAGACGGCCAGGATCTTGGCCGTCAAAACAGAGGACGGCCAAGTAATTGGCCGTCAAAGGAATAAGACGGCCAGTCAATTGGCCGTCAAGATGGAGATGGCGGCCAAGGGGCCCGCTGTCCAATGTAGTGGACGGCCTGCGCGTTGGCCGTCCAACAGAAAGGACGGCTAGGTGACTGGCCGTCCAGGGGGGTCGACGGCTAGGTGAGTAGCCGTCCAAGGCGTTGGACGGCCAACTGCTTGGCCGTTTGGCAGCCTTGACGGCCTAACAAGTCGTCCAGATCGATCAGAATAAAATATATCAGGGCCTTACCTTCTTACCTTTGATCGCGATGCGTGCAGCGGGCTATAGGGGTCCCATCGTGATCGCCAGAGGGCTGTAGGGGTCCCACCGTGATCGCCAGAGGGCTGTAGGTGCCAGGAACGTCCCCCGTCGCTACTGTGGGCTTCGGGCGAGGGCTTCTCCGTTCGTCTCAGCGCTGCGGCGATCTGGAAGGGTTAAAAATTGAGGTGTGTGATCGCCAGGAGCATTACCTTACGGTCCCTGTGCTCCGCAGGATGGTGAGAGTGATCGCGTTCTGAGGGAGCGGGAGATGGCGGGTTCCTCTTCTCTTCCTCCGGCCGGCCGGAGGAGGAGAGCTCGGTAGTCTGCACGCAGAAATGCGGTAAGGGTCCCTGAAAGGAAAAGACAAGACAAAAGAAGAAGATAACCCGATTAGGACTGTGATATGTAGAATCTATCCATGCAAATATAAAAGTAAACTAGAATTGGAAGGAGGCACACCGGATGGGTGTTTGGGGAGGGAAGATGACTATATGTTATGGCCACCCACCTCCCGTTTTTTTTGTTTAAAACCTCTGGGAGTAAGGGTAGCTAGGTTATCCTAACATGCATGCATGCAGATGGGGGTGCTCGTGTGTGAAAAGTGAAGTGATGTGTTAAAAGAGAAAAAAGGAGTGAGAGAAGGAGATGTTACGGAATGGATGGAGAGTGGGAATGCAATGAAGTGGAAATGAGAAAAATAAAGAGAGGGTTAAGAGGACAAGCCCATTTGGAGTGCGAAGGATTCTTTCGGCTTCTCGACTGTCAAGGCTTCCTTTGGCTTGAAGTTCCTCCCGAAGCTCTCTGATTCCTTGCCCGCTTAATTCCTCAAAGCCAACCCACTTGCCAACCTCCCAAACCCACCCCCCCCCCCCTTCGACGAGACATGGAGGGTTTAAATAGGTGAAGGGAAAAAGGGAGAAAATAGGAGTCTAAATCCCCGTAAATCATCATAGAGCCAATGAGAAGTGGTCAATGGTCGAAGGTGGTGCGTGCAGCAGTCGCCGAAGTGGGGAGTGATCGGAGTAGTGGAGGTGAGGGTGGCGAGTAGAGGAGAGCTTGGGAAGACGAGGTCAAGGTGGTAGTTAGGGGAGTGGGCGGCCAGCCAACTTGCCTTCCAATCCTGTGGAAGGCAGGTAGCTGGCCTTCCATGGAGAGGTGGAAGGCGGCCCGGTTGGCCTTCGAAGGGCGGTGGAAGGCGGGCTGGCTGGCCTTCGAAGGGCGGTGGAAGGCGGGCTGGCTGGCCTTCGAAGGATGGTGGAAGGCTGGCTGGCTGGCCTTCCACGAAAAGGTGGCGAAAATCGAGATTGGTTAATGGGCCTGATTATTTAGTGGGTTGAATTATGTGAGAAAATTTGATGGGCTAAATGAGATGGATAAAATGATGGGGTTATGACCAAAAAGGGGGGTCCAAAATCGGTGTCTATAATGGCTTGATGAATGAATGAAGCATGATGGGGAGGTGGTTGAGGAATAACAGGGGAAGTCGCAGGATTTGGCTCGGCAGACATCATGGGCGTCTTCCCCTTCAAAATATACTGGATTGCCTTGAGCTGGTGAGGATCCAGATGGGAGGCCAGAACTCCCAGGTGTTGACCAGATCAGATGGATTGGAAGATGATGGCTCATTCGGGTTCATAGCCCCCTCAAAGACAGGATTAGAAACCGCATGCACGTACGGAGGAAGATCAGCACCAGAATTGTGTTGATCATGGACAAAAGGAGGAGGGATATGAAGGTTTCCCTCATGTTCAGATGGATAAGAATGAGGATCATGGGGGGAATTAGCATCTCCCCTATTTTCATAATGATAATTGGATTCAAGAGGGGCATTAGTATCTCCCTCATAGTTGACCATAGCTCCCGAAGCCATGCTCAAATCCCTACCTGATCGAAACAACATGATAGATTTTTTTCAAAGATTTGCAGACAAGTTGTACAGAGATTAAGCAAACAAGTGGATGTTTAACGTTATTTTAAGATTCCTTGTTGGGTTATTTGGATTCAATTAATCACAAATTCACTCAAGGGGTAGGATCCTAGTTTCAGTTCAATTTCCATCGTTATACTCTATTGCTTTCTCTCACAACGTTATGAAAATCTAACCAGGACTTCGATTGGTACAACCAGCCCGATGAACAAGGAGGAATACCTTGATTTTGGGGACTTACGGTGGTCTTTCACGCCAACCACTCTAGTCTGATCGAGGGACCGACCCAATTAGAGAGAGGTGAAGACGTCAAGAAAAGTGTTCCTATGAGAAAAGGGGGGTGTTAGCCTCAGTGCGTATGACCTGTGGCCGGGATGGCCTCTAATGCTTATTACGTAATGTGTAGTAGCAAGCAGATCAGAAATCTGAGAAGTGAAAAAAAAAAAGAAACTGCCTAAATCGCGTCACTGTGCCTCGACGCTGTTCAAAACAGAACCTTATTTTTTTTGTAGAAGCTTAGGTAGCAGACATAAGAGAATTTGGCCTGAAAGGCGTCTGGGTAGGGCGACGCGGTATGAAATGCGTCGTTGTTCCTGGACGCTTTTCAAGTCGCAGAATCACCAATTCAAGGAGAATTTCTGGATCGATTCCTCCTCAAATAAACAGAATAAAAGCGGTAAATAATTGGCTCATGCGAATCTTTTTTATTTCAATTTTTAACAGGATGATTTATCACGTGAACAAAAAAAACATTCAATCAATCACACATACTTCTTATCACAATCAATGTGGTGCATGTGGGAATAAGAACTAAACTAAAAACTCACCGATCGGTGAGGGCGTGTCGAGAGACAGGTGGTGCACTGTGGGTGCCTGATTGATAAAAAGTAAGAACAAAGATTAAAAGATGGCGAGACCAAGTCCCACTGTGATCGCCAAAAAGCTGTGAGTGCTCAAATTAGGGGTGTGATTATCATGAAAATTTATGTTGATCATGTGACAAATAAACCTATTAAAAACTAAGTGAATGTGATCGCCAGAAACTTTTAACTAAAAAGTTCCAAAAGAAAAGATTGATCGCCTACCTGTTTTGGAATTGGGAGATGTTGGAGTCCTTGATTCCCCTCCTTCAGCCGGCTGAAGGAAAAGAGTCATTCTGACTTTGTTCTTGCTTTGGATGCTTATGGGGCTTTGAGGATCGTCCAGATTTCCTTGTTGATTCTCTCCTCTTGATCTTCTTTCGTACCTTTGAACCTTGCAAAGAACAAAACAAAAGAAAATAATAAGAACTTAGGCAGAGGTAGTATCTATTCCAATAGAAATTTTGATCATGCAACTTAAACAAAGAACTCACTTGTTTTGATGGTCTTTTAAACCCCTTAAACAAATAGGTTTGAAATTATGCTAGTGAGTGTGTGAAGCATGGAGTGATGTGATGAATGAGATTTTGAACTAATATGATGAAACAAGCAGAGATTAAGAAAAAGAACTAATTTGGATGGCCCCTGGGAAGCCTTGGTCTTGAAAGATCTTGAATGGACGAAGAACTGATGAAGAAAGGATGCAGACTCCGGGAAGGAGCAGCGCTTTGATCCTTCAGCGTTTGAACATCGTCTTCTTCGCTTTCGCCAAGATTCTTTACTCAATTTTTACTCAATTATCGCTATTATCACTCAAAATTATCACTAACTTTTTTATGACCAAGGACTTAGGTATTTATTGGCTTAAGTTCACGCATTTGCGATTACTTAAAGATTAACATGAAGGAGTTTGAAGACAATCAAACTAAGAAATAGATAAATACAGCCTAATTCATCATTATCTGTAATTATCTAAAACGCGTCGCCTTTGGGAGACGTCTTTTAGCTTAATTAAGATAATGATAAACATCGGGAAAAAAAGACAGAATCAGCTTAAGAAACCTAAATGGCGTCGTGTATGGTAGATATCTTTTAGTTTATTAATAAATTAATTAGAAATCAGATTAATAATCAAAATAAGAATAAATCATAAATGGTGTCTCCACATGTCGACGTCTTTTAGAATTCCTCATATTTGATTAAAAATCCGAGTTAAAATGAATTTCTTTAATAAACTTAAATTATGTATGTTTGACCGATGTAATTTAGACAATTAATCTAAAAAGACAATAAAAATTAATTAATAATTAAATATCAGACCATTTTGAGGCATTATTATATGACATGAAATTTACTCAAAATGATGTCAAAATTAACGTGTCTACAACACTATTTCACAAAAGCGGAACTATCATCCCCATCAATTAACAATCTAACGGCCTATCTGTGTGGTTAAGAATTCTCTGGAATTATCACTGTTTTTGTTAAAGTGGAACTCAAATTCCAGTTTCATCAAAATCACAAGGTCCTTGATATATTCTAATAAATATTTAACATATAATAATACTAATGCAAATCAATTATATGAGAAAATATAAATGATAGAGATAACCGTTTTTTTAGTCACAGTTAGGACTCATGAACTCCTACAGTAGGACCTTAGCGAAATTCTCAGCTTTCTTTTTCTTTTCTTGAATTTTCCTGCACTCATAATTTGTTAATAACTTCCAACAAATAGATAATCAACATCAAATAGCATCAAATAATCATTTTCGAAAAATAACAGGAAAATGCCTAAATGGCGTTGCCCCGTCCAGACGTCATTTAGCTTACCAAAACAACTCCTTCCTGACTCCAATCCGGACTCCACTTATCTCCCTTAAACTCCCTCTTCCAACTCGGAAAGGGCCTCCCAACTTTGCAAATCTCCTCTATAAATCTTCCTCCCTTTTGAGTCTTGATGATACATGTACAAGACTTTTGATATGAATGAGACTCTTTTTGTACTCTGATCGTCTTTGTCTAGCTTTGACTCTTTCCTTTTGTATACCTGTGCCCCGCATATGACTCAAACAAATAGATTAAATATATGTTTTGGCTTAGCCCCTCGCCTAGTTAAGTAACTGGCTACTTGATCCTATCTTTAATAGAAGGGTCAAAGGGCGAAGCCTTTATTTAATGAAGGCAAATAAAGATGACTAAAGACAATAATTAAAATGCAACATACAATCATGTAAATGCTCACTGAAAATTGAAGACATACAACATTCATGATTTGACAAGCAAATGCTAATTGAACTATTTTATTTTTTGCAATTGCAATTTTTGAAATATCCAATTTTTTGTAGTATTGTCATATTCAATTTTTTTTTGTGGTTTTCCCATATTCAATCTTTTTTTTTTGTGGTTTTGAAATATTCGATTTTTTTGTGATTTTCAAATATTCAATTTTTTTTTTTGTTTTGAAATATTCAATTTTTTGTGATTTTGAAATATTCATTTTTTTTTTCATTTTCAAACATTCAATTTTTTTTTTTCGATTTTTGAAATAAGACATCAACTAAATAAACTAAGGATCAACATGGTACTTGGATCAAAAGAGCATATTTATTCATTAACTTAATTCCCAAATCATCCTTTAATAGCCTAATCTAGACTCATTGTGCTTGAATTATGTTCATGATCGTGATCCCATTCGATGGTCCGACCCTTAGTCAACCTAGGCCATTCCTCAAGTTTGGAGTACCCCTCTTTAGAAGGAAAGGAAGAATCGGTCTAGAAAGCCCTCGAGAGAGTTCTGAAGACTCAGAAAGATGTCCCTCCTTTACCTTATTATATGTTGGGATTCGGTCATTTTCACTTTTACGGGGTATTTATCGACTTTGCGCTTCCTTTTATTTGATTTTGTAGTCTTTTGATGTAATGTTTGTAATGTAATGGCTTTTTGATTCTGTTGGCTTTTGCCTTATGCTTTTTCTTTTGCTTTTTTTTTTTTTTTTTTTTTTTGTGGAGCAGATCTCTCTTTTTTTTTTATGACGGCCTCCTACTAAGATGGTGGGTATTTTCGATAGTCTATTCTAAGTCTCGTTCCAACATCGTGGGCCGAAAATGAAAACAGAAGTTTTGTTTAAAAAGAATGAATTGTACTTTACACCTTTAGTTAAGCTTTCGGTATTTTTCGGGCTTCGCATCTCTTGTTACTCACGAACCAAACATTTGTGTGCAATAATGTGTTCAAATTAGATTATCAAAAGCTAATAAGGGAATTTGAGTTTTCGAATTTTCAGACTCCATTGGTCCTTGCACCATGCTAATCGACACACTTATCTAAGGGTAGTACTTCTTAAGATATAAACCATTCCGAGGATGAGATAACTCTTGCCCTTCTGCATTAACTAAGCGATAGGCATTAACAGGAAAAGCATGCGAGATAACATAAGGACCTTTCCAATTAGGTTGGAGCTTAGAACGTGGACCACCAGGTTTTACAAAGATTCTTTTAACAACCATTTCACCAACTTTGAATTTTCGTTCAATGACTTTCTTTTGATAAAAACGTGCTAATCTGTTCTGATATACTCGTGCATGATTAGCGGCTGACCATCTTTTCTCGTCTAAAAGTTCCGATTGAGCCAAGAGTGCTGAGCGGGTGCTCATCAATGGAAAACTCCTTGTTCAACTGTATTCTTAAGTACGGGATGAGGACTTCGTATGGAACTACTGCCTCCATTCCGAATGTTAAGGAATATGGAATCTGCCCAGTGGGCGTGCGGATTGAAGTTCGATATGCCTAGAGAGCCTCAATCAATTTTTCTGGCCAGTCAGTGAACTTATGAGATTCACATGTTTTCTTGATGAATTTTATCAAAGTCTTGTTAGTTGCCTCTGCTTGGCCATTGCCTTGTGGATAGTGTGGAGACGAATGATGCAATGTAAGTTTATACATGTTGCAGAGGTCCTTCAGATCATGTGATATGAACTGTGGCCCATTGTCGGTGACGATGGTGCTTGGAATTCTGAACCTTGTGATGATGTTCTTCATGATAAACTTGCAGGCTGTTGATGTTTTGACTTCCGTGTAAGCTTCGGCTTTTGCCCACTTGGTGAAGTATTTCGTTGCCGTGAGAATGATGGATTTCTGCTTAATGCCGGAATTGGGAACACCGAGAGGTCCAATGATGTCGAAAGCCCACATGGAGAAAGGCCATGAGGAGGAAACATGATGTAGTGAAGATGCGGGGGAATGAATCTTGTCGGCATGAAGTTGACACTTAACACACCTACGAACATACCCTATACAGTCCTCTTCCATGGTCAGCCAGTAGAATCCTTGTCTAAGGATCTTCTTTTCATAACATCTGTCCATTAACGTGGCCACCACAAACTCCAGCATGAGCTCCTTCCATAATCTTCCAAAGCTCATATTCGTCCAAGCATCTCAGAAGAACACCGTCAAAACCTCGTCTATAAAGTGCTCATCCAACTAGGGTGTATCTCTGGGTAACTCTCCTGATATCCCTTTTCTCCTCAGTTGCGGCCTCTTCAGGGTAGGATTGATCTTCAGAGTATTTGGTAATCTCAAAATATTATGGTTTCTCTTCATCATCCATCTCTTCTTGTAATTCCAATAGCATGATCTCTCGTTTATCCACAATATCTCCATCTCTAACCTTCTTCAGCAATTTCTCCTTAATGTTAAGGAATGAAGGGTCACGGCGGGTGAAAGATGCCTATGGACGATGATCAATTCAGATTGTTTGTTGATTGGAAAATTTAGGGATGATGCGAGAGAAGCTAGAGCATCGGCTAAGATGTTTTGATTTCGAGGAACATGGACAAAGATCAATTTAGTGAAAAGCTTGGCATAAGCTGAAGTGAGTTATTGGTAAGGTTTGAGTTTAGGATCAAGAGTTCGATATTTGGTAAGCACTTGGTGAAGGATTAGCTGACTATCACCTAAAATCCACAGTTTGGTGGCACCATGTAAATGAGCGGCCTAGAGACTGGCTAGAAGAGCCTCATATTCAACAATATTGTTGATGATAGGAAAGTCAAGCTGAAAGGCTTGTGGAATGATGACACCTTCGGGTGATAGCAGAACTATGCCGATACCCTTACCATGAGAGTTCAGAGCTCCGTCAAAATATAGAGTCCACATATCGTCTTTGATTATGTTTATGGACATCAATTCCTTATCCGGAAACTCCAATCGAATAGGATCAAAATGAGGAAGAGGGTGATGAGCAAGATGTTCTGCGATGGCATAGCTTTTGATTGCTTTCTGTTGAATGTAGATGATATCGAATTGAGATAGAAAGCTCTGCCAACGCGCTAATCGATCTGTGAGGACGGATTTCTCAAGAAGGAATTTGATTGGATTCATCATAGCGATGAGATGGACTTCATAAGCTAGAAAATAGTGCTTCAGCTTCTGCACCACCCATACTAATGCAGCACAGGTTTTCTCTATCGCTGTGTATCTTTGTTCTGCGGGGTTGAAAAGTTTAGAGAGATAATAGGCTGCCCTCTCTTTTCCTTCTTCATCTTCTTGTACTAAGACAGCCCCCACCACGTCATCCATGACAGAAATGTAAAGAAAAAAGGTTTGCCTGAAGATGGTGGTCTCAAAACAGGGGGACTTGCAAGATACTTCTTCCATCCATCGAATGTTTCCTAACACTTATCGTCCCAATCGAACTTGACTCTCGGCTTAGTAAGCTTGTAAAACGGTTTACACCTTTGTGCTTGCTGGGAGACAAAGCGGCGAATAAATTGCAACATCTCTATCAATCCTCTTAATTCTTTCAAATTTCGGGGAGGTGGCAGCTCTCTGATAGCCCTAGCCTCGTTGGGATCGATCTCAATGCCCCATTTGCTCACGATTAACCCTAACAACTTCCCTGATGAGACACCAAATACGCATTTCTTAGGATTCATCTTCAACTGATATTCTCTTGACCTTTCCAAAACTCTCGCCAATACCCTGGCATGCTCAGCCTTAGTCTTAGATTTCACTAACAGATCATCTACATACACTTCTAAATCAATGTGTATCATGTCATGGAATATAGCCATCATAGCCCTTTGATAAGTGGCTCCAGCATTCTTCAGTCCGAATGGCATAACGACATTACAGTAAGTGCCCCAAGGTGTAGTGAACGACGTCTTCTCTTGGTCTTCTTCTGCCAAGCGAATATGATTATACCCTGAATCCATCTATGAATGACAGTGTTTCATAACCAGCTGTGTTGTCGATGAGTACATCTATGTGAGGCAGTGGAAAATTATCTTTAAGACATGTCCGATTCAAATCTTGGAAGTCAATGCAAATCCTGACCTTCCTATCCTTTTTCATGACCGAGATTATATTTGCCACCCATTGTAGATAGATGACAACTCTAATAAATTTGGCTTTATACAATTTATTGACCTCTTCCTTCATTTTCAAAGCCATCTGAGGGTGGAATTGCCTTACTTTTTGCTTAACCAGGTTAGCTCCAGATTTCAATGTTAATCGGTGCCCCACTAGGGATGACCCTGGCATAACTTTATAGCTCCAGGCGAAAGTGTCTTTATAGTCTCTGAGAACTTGGACCACTACCTCCTCATCTGCTTTAGAAAGATTTTTACTGACGAGGACAACCTTAGGTTCATCTTCAATTCCTAGATTAATATCTTTGGTAGGCTCTTCTACGGCGGCTGAGGGTTCATCAAATCTCTTCGCTCCACTGGCATATGCCTCCGCTGCGTCCTCGTCATCTTCCTCATCTTCAGTAATGGGGTCTTTCTTGTATAACAGTTCATATACCCCATACCCGTCATCGACTTCACATTCTTATGGCATCTGAATGTGATTCTCTAACAGCTGGGGAATCTGAGTGCAATAAAGGCATCTTAAAACTAGATCTTGGAGGTATCTATTTGGAACTTGTCTACCCTTAGACTTCATAGACTTCCTAACCTGACTAACTTCACTAGACTCCTTAACTTTATTAAATTGTCTACCGCTAGACTCACTATCCTGACCTAGTGAGGATGAAGAAGGATAAAAATCAAAGGATACAAGATGTGATACAGGTGAATCCTCCCGAGAGGAGAGGCAAAGCATATCTAGAAGAGAATCTTGCCCGAATGACCCTCGCGATGGGGCATAATCGGACAAGTAGTATGAAGTTTCCTCGACGAGGATGTGAGAGGAGGGAGTTGCCAAATTGACGTTTTTTTTTTTTTGGGGAGATTTTGAGTGTTAAACATAAAACATGAATGAATATGTAAAGGTGGAGGATGCGAAGATGAAGGTAACGACACCAAGGCCAAAGGATTAGGGCGATCATATAACAATATATCCCAAATTGAATCATACATTCGAGAGGAATCTGAGGAAGTAGGTCCTGAGGGGACAAAGTGACAATGATGGGCGGAGCCCGAGGAATGTCTTCAGTGATGACCCTCGACCAAGTCGGGGTCAGGAGCAGAGTGCGGAATAGGATATGGCGGGTGAAAACATGACGGGGATAAGTTCCCCTCTAGAGACAATCAGTGGTGAATCCAGGTTGGTAGGGGTCATCAGGCTCCCCTTCGTCAGTCTCCTCGCTCAGTAGGATTCTCTTATCAAAAATGGCCCCAGGCCTTTCAATCAGTTCATCTATTAATGGCGGCCACTTCGGTTCTGAGGTATCAAGGAACAATCTATTGAGCGCAATGTATAGGTCCCATGTATCGAACCAGCGATACCACTTGCATTCTGGATCTTGAATCTTCCTCCTCTTTATTGGCCGCAGAGCCTCCAAGGATTGGTACGTCAGCAACTCAGAACAGTGCCTGGATAAATCCCTCCCATAAATGTCATGTAGGTCGAAGTGGGAAGTGATCACCACTGTGTTATCATTATCATGATTAATCACGGGTCCCTTAATAAAATGTGTATATAAGGTCCAAGTCAAGGGATCCCAATTTTCTTTGCATGGTGTGGTCATTGTCTTCTAAATTTTCTGACTGTTTTCATCTTCCTACTGCTGGACAATGTGTCGTTCATCCTCACTGGCCTATAGTCCAGACCATTACCAGGTGATTAAGTGCTAAATTGATCATTTAAAGGCAATCAAACGCATCATACTCACGTTTTTATCTGTAAATTAGCATGAAATGATAGATAATTGCGTACCAAGTCCAACGGTACCAATTTCGTCAAATTCTGACTTAAAAACATCGTCATTTCATGTGATTAATGGAGTATAGCGCATTTGCGGTTTTTCGACAAAACCGAGACAAAATAAATAAATATAATGATATTTTTATAATGATATGCTAATTTGAATTTATTTTATCTGAACAGGGCATGAAAGAAGCTGTGGTGCAATGGTTCAGACTTTGCGGGCTTGTGGGTGGTCCGGGGTTCAAATCTCAGCAGAATCGTCCATCTTTTTGAAAGATAAAAGGACGTAGGGGAAAACTGGTAATTTGCTCCTCATATTAGGGTTACCCTAACCCTAATTCTTACCCTAAGAGAGGCTAGCCGCCCTTCCCTTCTTTCCTTTTTATTTCTCTCCCTTATTTCCAAAAACTTTCCCACACCTCTCTCCGTTTTTCCAGCAGCTGTCTCCCTCGGTTTCCTTTCCTCCTCTTCGTTTCCCAGCCGTTTCCTTCTCCTCTTCCAACCTCTCCCACACCCCCTCTCTCTTGGATTCTCCTCTCTCTTATATATTCTTTCTCCAGAACCCCAGCCGGCATCCTCTCCCTCTCTTATTCGAACTCAACCCCGCAGCCTCTCCCTTTTTCTCTCTCTCGATTCTTCCTCTCCCGCAACTTTTCTCTCTCTTTCTCCCACGCACAGTGCTCTCTCTCTAGGTTTTTCTCCTCCACCCAGCCAGTTCTCTTTCCCTCTCTCTTCTATTCCTCTCTCCTGCACACCTCTCTCTCGTTTTCTTCTTCCCCTCTTTCCCAGCCTCGTTCTCTCCCTCCGCAGCTCCCTCTCTCCGGCTCTCCCTCTCTCCGGTTCTCTCTCTCTCAGTTTCTCTCTTTCTCTCCCTCTGTTCTCTCTCTCTCGATCTCTCTTCCACGCATGCCGGCAAGGCCACCGACGGCCTACATCCACGCGCCGGCATCTTCCTCCTCCATGCTCCTCCACGTCCCTCCAAGCTGAAGTCCACCTACCAGCAGCAACCACACCAAGCCGGCGTTTACAGTACCCGGCGGTGAAGCCTGCCTCTGCGCAAGCCACGCAGCAGCCAGCAAGCTCCTCAACCCATGCCCGGCAGCACCTCCTGCTTTAACGCTGCCCGAGCTCCACACAGCATCGCCGGTCTCCATGCGCCAGCAAGTGCATGCATGCCTGCATGCATGTGCGCTGAAGCACCACGCGTAGCGCCTCCAACGTGCATGCACCGTCCAGAATCCTCCACGCACCAGCAGCACTCTGAAACCTCCACGTGCTGTCCCAGCTGAACCAATCCCTCCACGTTACCGGCAAGTTCAAGGTTGAAGCCTAGCCGGTTGTGAGCCTCCATGTTTGCTAAAGCTGCAGCAAGCCTCTCCACCAGCAGCCAACCGTCCAAGCCCTTCTCCACGCATGCAAGCCAGCAGTAACAACATAAGCTACTGTTATTCTGTTCTTTCCCTTCCCCCATTAGTATAGTGTTAGTTTATTTAATTAGGATTAGTTAGTTGTTATTTGATGTTTTGTTTATTTAGTTTAAGGATATTAAACCATTAAATTGTGTAATTTGTTTCATGATTTTTAGTTAATTAATAATTTACACATAGTTAAATAACAGTTTCTTTGTTATTTTTTTAGTTGTGCTTATTTTCCATATATGCTTGTGTTTAATTTCTGAAAAAGAAAAGAAAAGAAAAAGATTTGTTTAATTTAAGTAATTATATTTTTTGGTAACATTAGTTAATCGAATTCTAGTTTGAATAAGTAATTAGTTCAGTTAAATTTTCACCTATTTGTAGATAACTAAATTCCAAAGTTTTCAAAGTTAAAAATTTAACTCCCTGTGGATCGACTCGGACTCATCATTATTAAATTTTCAAAATCTAATTTAAATGAGTCGAATAAATTTAGATTGAACGTTCTCATGAGTGTTTAATGACGCACAATTTGGAACGATCACCAGGTATCCTTCTGTTGTCTTTGATAGGCTTGGTTCTGCCCTGCAGTTGTGTGCTTAGGCCTTTTCCAGGTCGGTAACCACCCTTCATCATAATGTCCTAGCTAGGGTACTCATGCACTTACTTTTTTTCACAGCATCGACTGGACAAGGAACATGTATAGTGGCTTCCAAAGGATCAGTCGAAGGCGAACAAATATGTAATACCGACATAATGGGTTGTCGGCCAGGTAAATGAGTTGGCTTGATGTTCAAAGAATGAGCAGCAACAAGGATTGACATGCTTATTACTTTAATGATTCGTCCCTTATAAGGAAACTTGAGGCATTGATGGTTTGTAGAGGGTATGGCCTCAAGGGATTTGATGTAGGGATGGCCAAGGATGCATTTTAAAGAGGGGTCGATATCCAAGATGTGGAACTCGACCTCGGCATGACAAACGAGACCTAACTCTACCTTCAAGTAAACCATTCCTAGAGGGGAACAGATAGAGTTGTCTTAGGCGGTAACAGAGATGGGTGAAGACAACCACTTCTCCTTGTGTACACCACAAAATTTCAGGGTCTTCGGTAATAGTACATTAATAGAGGTCCATGTGTCAACCGGACATGCATCCACAACCTTCTTGCAAATGTTAAGTGTAATGCTTAGTGCCATGCTCCTAGCTGCTGGTGGTGCTAGTTCAGATGTGTGGAATGTTATAGAGGGATGATCCTCCTATGGAACTAGCAGTGCGGTTATCTTCTCTACTGGCACATCTTCACTGACCATTACTCTCTGCAGATATTTCATCAGAGTCTTTTGATGGATCTTAGATCTTTTGATAAGTTCTAGTATGGAAATACGTGCCGGTGTTCTGTCCAGTTGCTTCAGTAGGTCGTACTGAGTGCCAGGTGCACTCTCGTCATTCTGAATTTCTTCTGACGGCTGTGATGGGCCATCTCTTACTGTGGATTGAGGGAAGACCTTATTGAAGATTCTCCCGCTCCAGAGTATGTGTTGTTCAATATTGGAAGGTCTAGGTGGGATCTTAAGTACCATCGTGTTGATGAGGGGTTTAGAGGGGGTAATGAGTTCGTAAACGAGTGATGGTGGGGGATTGTTTGGTAGAGGTGCTGGAACGCGGATGAGTGGTTTGGAGGGTTTTATGGTATTGGGGTGAATGGTTGGTGCAGGTGATGTGGGAAATGGTATGCGTAGCAATGGTTTAGAAGGCATGAAGGGTTCGTGGTTGGGTTGCGGAGGGTTATTTGGTGGAGGTATGGTGGCGGAGGGGGTAATGGGTTTAAGGAAGGTAGGTGGTGGAGTGGGGGTAACGGGTTTAAGGGTTTGGGATTGCGGTTTGGGTCTATGGTTGGCGGGTGTTGGTATCGGAGTGATGGTTATGGTTTTTGGTTTAGGTATGCGGAGAATGCGGAGAGGTGAGAGATGCCTATGCACGATGATAGATTCTGATTGTTTGCTGATTGGAAAATTCAGGGATGATGCGAAAGAATCTAGAGCATCGGCTATGATGTTTTGATTTCGAGGAATATGGATAAAGATCAATTTAGTGAAAAGCTTGGCATAAGCTAAAGTGAGTTCTTGATAAGGCTTGTGTTTAGGATCAAGTGTTCGGTATTCGGTAAGCACTCGACAAAGGATTAACTGACTATCACCCACAATCCTGAGCTTGGTGGCAGCATGGAAGTGAGCAGCCTCAAGACCGGCTAAGAAGAGCCTAGTATTCAGCAATATTGTTGGTGACAGGAAAGTCAAGCTGAAAGGTTTGTGGAATGGTGACACCTTCGGGTGATAGCAGAACGATGCCGATACCCTTAATATGAGAATTCAGAGCTTCGTCAAAATGCAGAGTCCACATATCCTCTTTGATTCTATTTAAGGACATCAGTTCCTCATCTGGAAACTCTGATCGTACTGGATCAAAACGAGGAAGAAGGTGTTGAGCAAGATGTTCCGCGATGGCATAGCCTTTGATTGCTTTCTGCTGAATGTAGATGATATCGAATTGAGATAGAAAGCATTGCCAACGCGCTAATTGATCTGTGAGGACGGATTTCTCAAGGAGGAACTTGATTGGATTCATCCTAGCGATGAGATGGACTTAATGGGCCAGGAAATAATGTTTCAGCTTATGAACTATAGACCAATGCAGTACATGTTTTTTCCATCGCTGTGTATCTCTGTTCTGTGGGGTTGAGGAGTTTAGAGAGATAATAGACTGCCCTCTCCTTTCCTTCTTCATCTTCTTGTGTTAGGATAGCCTCCACCGCGTTATCCAGGACAGAAATATATAGAATAAAAGGTTTGTCCGAAGATGGTGGTCTCAAGACAGGAGGACTTGCCAAATATGTCTTCAATCCATCAAATGCGTCCTGACACTTATCGTCCCAATCAAACTTGACTCCTGGCCCAGTAAGCTCGTAAAACGGCTTACACCTTTGTGAGTGTTGGGAGACAAAACAGCGAATAAATTGCAACATGCTAATCAATCCTCTCAGTTCTTTCAAATTCTTGAGAGGTGCCATTTCAATAATAGCTTTTGCCTTATTGGGATCAATCTCAATACTCCGTTTACTCACGATGAATCCTAACAACTTCCCTGATGAGACCTCGAATATGCACTTTTTCGAGTTCATTTTTAATTGGTACTCCCTTGACCTTTCCAAAACTCTCGCCAAAACTTTGGTCTGCTCAGTCTTAATCTTGGATTTCACTAACAGATCATCCACATACACTTCTAAATCAATGTGTATCATGTCATGGAATATAGCTATCATAGCCCTCTGACAAGTGGCTCCAGCATTCTTCAGTCCAAATGGCATAAGGACATAATAATAAGTGCCCCAAGGTGTAGTGAACGATGTCTTCTCTTAGTCCTCTTCTGCCAAGCGAATCTAATTATACCCTGAGAATCTATCCATGAATGATAGCGTTTCATAACCAGCTGTATTGTTAATGAGCATGTCTATATAAGGCAGTGAAAGTCGTCTTTACGACATGCCCAATTCAAATCTCGGAAGCCAATGCAAATCCTGACCTTCCTATCCTTTTTCATAACCGGGACTATATTAGCCACCCATTGTGGATAAATGACAACTCTAATAAATTTGGCTTTATGCAACTTATCGACCTCTTCTTTCATCTTCAAAGCCATATGTTGTACATTTTTTAAGGAAAAAATGCACTTGATCTTGATTTCTTGATTTAGATTTAGATTTAGATTTGTTATTTGTGCACTCTACCTGACTCAGTCAGATGATTGCGTAGTTCTTCGACCCGATCCCGCTACCCATAAATGGAATAGCGTTAATTACATCCTCCGAAGAGGAAAACCCTTCATTAATCGTCGGAAGAATAAAAATAACACCATTTGAAATAGTATAAGCAAGATATACAAGATTGCATTCGAAAAAATGAATGAATGTCAATTTTTATTTGAGAAGAAAAACTCATTTTTTGTTTTTGAGTTGAGTCTGCACAAGACTTGATTTATTGATTTTTATTGATGGATAATGATGAGAGA
This sequence comes from Zantedeschia hybrid cultivar, assembly GCA_030544215.1. Classification (NCBI taxonomy): domain Eukaryota; kingdom Viridiplantae; phylum Streptophyta; class Magnoliopsida; order Alismatales; family Araceae; genus Zantedeschia; species Zantedeschia hybrid cultivar. The sequence goes on from JARZZO010000009.1 coordinate 54,978,560, forward strand.
CATTTTTTTAGTATTTTTGGATTGATTTATGGGGATGCATTGAAGATTTGTTGAAATTTTATGTTTGGGAGTGAATATGAAGTTGAGTCTGCGCAAGGATGCGCTGACTCATTTGTTAACAATGAGAATGCTTATATTTATTTTGATTTTTTGATTTGTGAAAGGGATGAATATCTTTTTTATGGTATTTTGATTGAAGTGGATGACATTTTTTATCAAGGAAGTCTAATAAACATTTCTTGTTGTGTTTTTTCAGATTTGAAGAGATTTTAGATTTGATTTGTAAAGTGTTTTTTATGTTTTCTTATTTGATTTAAGTGAAGAATACTTCAAGGACTTATGTTTTTTATGTTTTGAATTTGTAGGTTTTTAGAGAGTGAGCAAGGCCACAAAGTTAATTGAAATGAGGCTTCTTTTTAGGTATTTTTTTTTTATATTTTGCAAAAGGGCAAATATGAGTTTCTTTTGATTTTTGATTTATAGGAAGTATTTTAATCTTATCTTGGGGTTTTTGATTCAATTTTAAAGGGATTAGAGTTGAAAAGAGTAGATTTTAGCAATTAGGGGTTGAGTCTGCGCAGGGTAGCGCAGACTCACCTGTCACAAGCTTATTTTTTCAGTTTTTTAGGTAATTTTTAGGGAAAAGTTATCATTTTTGTTTGGGTTTTGATTTGTGGAAAATATAGGGTTTATTCTTAATATTTTGATTTGATTTGATGAAATTTTAATAGCCAAAATACCAGATTTTAGGAATTTAAAGTTGAGTCTGCGCTATAGAGCGCAGACTCATTGTTTATCAAAGTGTTTAGCATTTTTTATATTTTTTGTGAAAGGAGTTTTAAGCTTTTATTTAGGTTTTTGACTTATATAAATTATGAAGTTTTTATGTAATTTTTTGGATTTAATTTGGAGGGAAATTAAGGTCAAAAAGGGCAATTTTGGGATTTCAAGGTTGAGTCTACGCTGGGTGGCGCAGACTCATTTGTCACCAAAGTGTTTTTAGTTATTTTTTGCATTTTTTCAATAACAACTTGGTGTTTTTATTTGATATTCTGATAGATAAGAATAAACTTGATTTCCAGGATGCGCAGACTCAAGTCTGAACTGTGTATTTTTTGTTTGTGAGTTATTTTATTGGATTTTTGGTGGGATAACTTGATTTTAGGTTTTGTTTGATGATTATTTACAGATTTGGAGCTGCGACATGATTTGGGGGCCAAGAGACGAGGTTTTGGCCTTGAGATTGATGTGCAGACTCAAGTTCAAAGAGGATTTTGAGCAGGATTCTTGAAAAGATGGAACCTCCTGAGGTTGAGGGGAATTCTAAGAGTTTCAAAGCATTGGGGAGCTTCAAAGATCAAGGAGACAAGAAAAAATGAGTTTGAGTCTACGCAAGGGGTGTGTAGACTCAGCTGAACTTGTAATTTTTTGTTTATTTTGAAGGAGTTTTGATCCTTTTTGTAGATGAATGTTTATTTAAATGACATGGGGTGTTTGATATATGATTATGAGTGATTTGAGCAATTTGATTTATTGTTTAGTTGATTTTGTCATTTGGAATGAGCTTATGAAAGTTGTGCAGACTCAACTTGTAAGGATTGAGGTTTCGGATCCGGTTATCGGGTCAGTCTTCGAGGTCAGATCCCGTAGTTTGGGCCCTGGTGGGGCTGAGACTTGGTTCTTGTTTCGCGTCGAGCCTGCGAGACGCGGTTTAAACGACGTCCAGCAATGTAGACGTGTTTTAGGCTGTGCCACGTGGGCGCCACGTGGGCTCGCCTTGGGGCGCGAGAGTACGGCCCCAGTTATATCGTCTGAATGGCGCCTTGGATGGACGACGCCATTTAGAGTACGACCCTACTTTGTCAGAGTACGGCCCGGTCTTGTCATTTGAATGACGTCGGACTTGTACGACGTGTTTTTCCCAGCTTCTGGTTGACCCCGTGAACCCTCCTTCCTTTCCCTCATTCTTCCCTCCCTCTTCTCTCTCCTCTCTTCCTCCGGCGAACCGACGGCCCCTTTCCCCCCTCCTTCCTTTCCTCTCACCATTCCTCCTCTCCCTCTACTCCATTAACCTCCCAACTTCCTCCACTACCACCACCATCTCCTCCGCGGTGTTTTTCTCTCCGGACGGCGGCCGACGTCCCGATAGAGTAACGGCGTCCACGGCGGTACCGGCGGCGACGTGTGGCAAGGCGGGTTGGCGGCTTGGAGCTAGGAGGAGTTCGAGTAACCAGTAAGGTGACGATTCCCGTTGGATTGTGTTCAAAAACCATGTTTTCCCGCTTTTAAGCATGTTTAGGGGTGTTCTTGGGGTGAAAATACTAAACGCATGAAATGAGAAATTGGGCGTTTTAATGGGTATTTAGGTTATTCTCCCCATTCTCCACGTTTTTCGTATTTTACACGATTTTGGGGAGGAAATACCACCCCGTGGATAGGGAGATAGCGGGGGAAGAACCTGTCTGTGAGCCTTAAATGGCGTCTGGGGACAGCGACGCCTTTTAGAAAGGCGGCTCCCACCCACGACGCGATTTAGCCCAAATAACAGACCCTGGCTCTAGACTGATGAGCGTCTAGGGATAGTGACGCCTTTCAAAAGGCGACTTGCATGGGTGACGCGTTTCAAGTGAAAATCCCCCGTAGCGTGTCTCTATTTCTGTCGCTATCAGGCGACTAGGGACAACGACGCCTTTCAAAAGGCGGCCACATGCGACGACGCGTTTTAGGCCATTTTCGAGGCCAGATTTCACATGAACCAGTTTAGGAGGCTTGAATGGCGTCGGCCTTAGGCAACACAATTTAAGACAGAATCACATTAATTCATGCTATTAACACATATTCACACTGTCAGATAGTTTGATTAATTGCATGTTTGAAATCGTACTCGAGGATGAGGATTTTTACGCGATCGGATCGCATTGTGTTTTGTTTCGTGCGACCGTGGACCTAGAGTTACAGTTGTAGCGCTTGCCACCCTGTGTCGGTGTGGGAGGGACACAACGCCGGTGTGGGAGTGGTGGGGTGACGCATAGAGAGAGGGTCACCTGGTGTACCCCGAGGTTAGCTAGTACCTGTGTAGGAGTGGTACCTATGGAGTTTCACTTGTGCTGGGGGAAGCAGAAACCACCTAGAGCCAGTTGGGCCGGAGTAGCTAGCGTGCTATCCGAGGGGTTACTGTTTGGTCTCAGTGGGTCGGTGTTTCCCACGTTCGGCTGTGTAGTTGGCGTGTTTTGCCGAGACGCTGGCGTGTTTTGCCGAGACGCTGGTTGTAGGCTCCCTGGTAGAATGGTTTCAGAGTTGTGCGTGTTACATTTCGAATGCATGTGTTTTATACCGAAATTTAGGAATTGTGTTAATGCTTTAGTTGCTTAATTTACCTAAATTTGTGTTATTGCACTTGTGGGTGTGTGAGTGGGCGGTGGGGATCGAAGGATCCCTATGGAGTCTTTTCGTTGAGACTCACTCCTGCGGTTTTTAGGTGAGGATTTCAGGCAGGCTTAGCGAGGAGAGTGCTGCTTTGGGTTGCGCGCCAGCAACTGTTGTTCCGGGGTATGCCCCGACGTAGTTGTTATTTTATTTTCTGGCCTGTACGCTTAATTATTTCTTTTCAGTTGGAATATGTAATTATTTACTGTGTCGAGTCGCATTGTAATAATTTTAATTCTTGCACCTCCTTTTTAATTCAATGCGATGTGAATGTTTAGCTTAGTTTATTATTTATTTCCCAGACTTATCTAGATCCTGGTTTGGCTCCAAATTAATGATTCGGTACCCATTTAGTAATCGGTTCCCCGATTATAGGGTGGCGGGTCGTTACACAACTTGTGTTTGAAATTTTGTGTTTGTTTAAAATAGAAGATGGCTATCTTAAACCTTTTTTTGATTGAATTAACTTTAATCATTAGAGTTACTTGAACCATAAATGAGTCTATTAGCCCATGCAAGGCCTCTTTAATAATTCTGAGTTGAGTCTGCGCAAAGGTGCGTAGACTCAGAACAGTGGCGCAGACTCAAGTCTGAAATTTGATTTTTGAGTTTCCTGCACAATTCAAGCTGCAATTAAATCCATCAAGGGATTAGTTTCAACTATTAAAGTTAGAATATGAAATCCGGAGTCGAGGAAAACATATTGTACCCCATTTCCAATCAAATTTCCATAGTTATAGGTGCGTAGACTCAAAATCTGAGCATAATTTCAGGTTTATACCTCTTTCAACTTGAAGTGATCTAAGAATCACCACAAATTTGGGGAGGATAACACTGAGAAATCTCAGAAGTTGAGTATGGTTACATGAGGCCTTTTCAAAGAGTGGTTCTTGTGTGGATTTCTTCAAATGACATGATTTCTTCATGTTTATCTCATTCTTCTTAGATCACTTTATAAAGCATTAAAAGTGCTCAATATAGTGATTCCAAGTTGAATTTCAACATTTCATTAGGAGAACCCAATGAAGAGGTTTAAGATCTTCATGAAGGATCATGGCATGAAGGGACCCAAAGGACCAACTCCCTTAAAGGGGTATGTAATGGCTAATGCACCATAGGGATGGCTATAAAGGGGGGCGTGCCGAGCATCCAACCACTCACCCAAAGGGTGCCCTTAATGCCTTCAAGATGTAAGAAAAACCCACAAGGGGTAATCCGAAGCATCTCTACATTTGGGGAGTAAGGAACTCCACCAATTTCCCTAGAGGATCACATGTAGGTATGAACCATGGAGGTGGCTATAAAGGGGGGCGTGCCGAGCATCCAACCACTTACCCAAAGGGTGCCCTTAATGCCTTCAAAATGAAAGGGTTATCCACAATGAATCACCCATTCCACTTCTACATTTGGGGAGCAAGGAACTCCACCAACTCATTGGGACTTCGGGACACATCATCTACATGAGCCCATAGAAATTGGAACACAAGAATGATGCTTTTTATATGAGGGCCCTTGATGGGTTACCCAACATGAGATTGCTGGCACCCTTAGATCGGGACATCCTTGGAAAACATTGGAAAACATTTAAAACCTTAAAACATATGGCAAAACGTCGGTTTGAAACATTAAGGGCTTAACAACCCAAAGTCCAAGCCATTTAGGACCTTCATTGGGCCTCAAAGGGACAACCCTAGGTCCAAAGAACATTTGGACAGCTTGGGGGAGGATCAAGGAATTACCTCAAGCCCAAAAAACCCACTTGGAAGAGGCGCAGACTCAAAACCTGCAACTGGCGCTGAGTCTGCGCAGGGAGGCGCAGACTTAAACACTGTAGCACCTCCAGGCGCAGACTCAGGTTGAAACCCGGATTTTCGGTAAAAAATGGGTTTAAATCTAACCCAAATGATGGAAAATAAAGTATAAAAGGTACAAGGCCTAAAATATTTATTTAAAATATATTTTAGATGCATTTCTTTAGGAAAATATCATAAAAACTTGAATATGAACATAAGAAAAACTTAGGCATACTTTTTATCTTTTCTATGGATCTCTCCTTCTTGGCTCCATGTTAGAGGGTTTCTATCCAAAGAAGCTCATCCTCAACTAGTGAGGGAACCTGCTTGAGAACCTCTAGGGCTTAAACCCTTAGCCATTAAAGGAAAAAATCCAAACAAAACCCATTCGGTTCCAACATGAAAACAGAAACTTGGATCTTAATATATATGAATCTTAGGAGATTTCTCTTGATGTTTGGCCTTGGGGGAACATCATCTATGGAGGGGATGTGCTTCTAAAGGTCATGGAAGGCCAAGCCACCTTGAAAAACCCCAAAATCAAAGACAAATAATGAAAAATCAGTTTTCAGGAAATCTGGACAGCAAAGCACATTTCGAGCCATATCTCCATATTTAGGGGGTTCTAAGGCTGGAGGAGACCATTTCTATGAACTAAAAAGGCCCCTCTAGCATCCCCACACGAAAAACACATACCTTATGAAGGAAAAAATGACATAAAAGCAAGATAACCAGCAGATTCACAAAACAGACTCAAAAAATCTGAACTTTGCATTTCATTACTTTAATCACCATGGATGAACATCAAGGGGGAGATAGAAGTTTCTATGAACATCAAAATGAAAGAAAACATTATAAGAAAGCAAGGAGACAGAAATAGACCCCTTCTTCACCCCCACTCTACCTTGGAGAGGGGATGAGAAGGGAGAGTGGCTCTTGAAGCCTACAATCTTGCTCTCTTCTTCTCTAGCACTCTTCCTTTCTTTTTCTCTTCTTCTCTAACCCTTGTTTCTCTCTTGGGATGCAGGAAATGGAGGGTAAGGAGGAGGGAGACGTGCTCCTCCAAGCTCTCTCACTTTTCTTCTTCTCTTTTTTCTTTTTTGGGATTTTTGTCTCCAACTTTTTCTTGTAGAAGATGGGGGTTCTTTTATAGATAAAGTTGGGTTACTTTTTGTGGGGTAGATTAGGCATCCATTAGTCTTGGATTAGGGATAAGAAACCCCTCTTGAGAGCCCTCCAATGAGGCCACAACACTTGGAGAATCATGATTGGTTTCTCTTTTTGCTTTTCACCTATCCTTTTCTAGAAGAATCTTGAGGGGGGGACCACTTGCTTTTCTTCTTATCCTCCTTTGGGTAGATTTGACCATAGGACAAAGAGGTAAGAATAGGCCATGGGGGGAACCGTTTGGGCCATTTTAAAGGCTGCCACAAAATTGGGCTTTGGTCTTCACTTTTTGGGCCCAAATTGGCCCTATTGGGCTTCTTTTGCTTGAGATAATAGGCCCGGGCCTGCCCCCTTGGATTTCTTCATCATTTGGGCTGAAAGTAACCCCTTTTTGACTTCTTTGAGCTTGCAAGAATGGGCATGACTGCTATCCATTAACTTTTCTTCACTTGGGCCTTCTCTTTTTTTAAAAAAAATTGCTTGGACCTCCTTTGCTTGAGATAATGGGTCCGGTTGTGCCATTGGATTTCTTCACCATTTGGGCTCTAGAGTGGCCCCTTTTTTGATTCATTTGACTTGCAAAATAGGCATGACTGCTGCTCATTTACTCTTCTTCACTTGGACTTTCTTTGAAAAAATTGCTTAGACCTTTCTTGCTTGAATTAATAGGCTCGATTCTTCCTTTCAATTATCTTTGATTTGGGCCTTCTTTGTTGATCTTTAGGCTCTTCTTCTTGTTGAATTTTTTGGTGACAACAAATGCCCCCCATGCATAAGGCTCACGCACGGAGACCGGAGGCGATGAAGTGAGTTGTATGCGTGGCCCATTGCCACGTACTTATCTCATTTGAGCGGCTCACAGTTTAAAATCGGCCACACTTAAAGGTCTTGATTCACCCATTAAGGATTTGTTTGGCTGGGACTGTTGCAATCACCAGATTCCTTCTTGAATTTGTTTCCGCGACCGACTCAGATCGGGTCTTGAGCTTCGGGCAATCATAAGTTAATATACCCTTTGAGTCTGTGCCAGTCAAGGCTTAACTTGGGCTTTAAACCGATCGGATTTCTTGAATTTAGAGGATGGGGCATGTGTCCTTTGAGTCTACGCTGGTTCAGGCTTCAATTTGGCTCCAAACTCGGGCATATATGTTGAATTTGAGAGAAAGGGGCAGATCCCTTTGAGTCTGTGCCGGTTCAGTTTCATTTTGGCTTTGAACCGGTTCACGTATGTGAGGTTTGAAAGAGGGGGGCATATGCCTTTGAGTCTGGGCCGGTTCAGTCCGGTTCAGGCCTTGGACCGGCCAGGGCTTCAAGGACCGGTCCGGTCGGTTATAAAAAGGGAGGGGGCGGGATGCCTTTGCTATTGTGCTGGGGGATTCTGAGCGTCACCCGACCCTTCCTCTTCTTTCTCTTGCCATCGGCGGTGGACGGAGCTTCCGGAGCCGCGGGAGCAGACCCTTGCCACCGCAGATCACCGCCGCCACGCTTCTCTCCTTCTTCCCATTGTTGTCGGCGCCACAGCAGCTGCCGGGGAGCGCCATTGCCGACGAGAGTTGCCGCTGCCGCCGTCTGTGCGTCGGCCCTCCGCCGCTTGGGGGGTGCCGTTTGCTTGGCCCGCCAGTCGCCTCCTTTTCCCTTGGCCGGTGGCAAACGCTGCAACTCTGTTGGGGAGCGTTGTTGCCATCGCCTGTGGGTGTGAAGGCCGTCGGGTTCAGAACCGCAGGCCATGCTTCCCTGCTTCTTCTTCGTTGGCTGCATCGCAGGGTCTTGAGGAGAGCACCGCTGCTGTTGGAGAAGAGGTGCTGTCGCACCTGGACTTTTCAAGTAAAAGGCGAAGCCTTTCTTGGGTTTTTTGGCCGGTGGGACTGGTTGTGTGTCGTTGGCCACCATGTATTTGGGCATGGGGAGAGTGAAGAGGGTCTCCTCTGCACTTGTTTGATGCTCTAACAATTTTTTCTTTGTCTTCTTTTTGCAGAAAATCGACTTTGGATCCCTTCATCTATAGTAGGCACAGACTCACTACCGTAGCACTGCAGGTCGGATGGCTCTTTTTCAGCGTACCTGCTGTTTGACCATGGCAGTTCCCATGGGAGCAATCCTTGGGACTGCGGCTTCAGTACCTAGTCCCGGTTGTAGCTCGGCTCTCGGGAAGTGGGTTACTGGAATGCCATTTCTATACCCCTCTGTCTTTGACATGGGTCTTCTTCTTATCAGAGCATCTCGGTCTGTCTCGGATGGCTCTCGATAAAATTTTAACAGCCCTCTTTTAAGGGGAGATGCTGTCGAAATTTTGACAGAATTTTCTTTTTCGAGGAAAGCTTCTTGCATTTGATTTGACTTATTGTCTCTTCTTTTTCAGTATAATGGCTTCTCGGAGGAAAGACAAAGCTGTGATGCCTGAGACTGTCTCCGAAGATGTGCCAGTTTCTCCAACAGGGTCTTCTGAACAGACTCCTATGATGGCTGAAGAGAGTGGGCCTATGATAAGTCCCTTTTACTTGACACCTGCAGCAGGCATAGATGAGGACAGTGAACTACAACAATTTTTTGGGGTTGCTGTCTTGGACCATCCCTTTGCCGATGAATCAGATGGCAAGGTTGATGAGAGCAGGCTTGTCTTTTCAGGAGGATTCTATAAATATAGACGGGACAAAGATTATCCAGTTCACTTTCCCAGTGATCATCATTTGTACAACTTCTTGCTTGACTTCAAGGTCAATGGAGTGGGTTCTGAAAGGAGGGCTTTTTCTGCCGAGGATGCCATTTTGAAATTTCGAGACAACCTGAGGGGAACTGCAACCCGCAGTGAATCTTTGTTTAAGCCGGGTTATGCTAGAGACATGCTCATACCCAGTGGGACTAATATCATGCATCCTTAGGACGGCATTCTGATCCGCTCACCTTTATTTATTCCTGCCAAGTGGGGCTATGACAGAGGTATCCCAGACTCGAAGCAGAGGCGGCATGGGCTATTTCTTTCTCCATGTAAATGGGGCTTTAGAGAAGAACCATTGATTTTTGACTGTTTAGCCATGAGGTTTAGATTGAACGCAACGATGGACTGGTTTGGTGACTTGAAGCTTAAATCCGGCCACAGTTTCAGAGAATATTTTGTAGAGTACACTGATTATGTCTTGAAACATTACCATGATTTGCTGAGCCGAGTGGATCTTCTTGGTAGTGTGTATGCCGCTCGATTCCGATATCCGATCTTTAAAGGCCTTTGCTGTCGCATGATCGAGGTCTTCATGAAGGAGTTCAATACCTTTTATACTCCGGAAGGAGAGACATCTCTGGATTTATGGACTTTACATCAACTTTCTGGCTTACCCATTGATGGAGAGCCTTATGAAGAGATATGCCATCCTGACATTGTCAAGGACAGAACAGATGGCAAGGGCCGTTATGCAACCTGGAGGTCTTACAGATTCCTCCTCAAGGCTTATATGATTCTGGCTTTTGGCGAAGAGTCTCTGAAAAAGAGATCCCGTAGAGAGAGGACACGGGTCCGCGGAGTTGTCTGGCTCCGTTTCTTTCATAATGTTGATATTCGATATACAGACTTTCCTGGGGCTGGTGAGACTCCAGTCTTCATGGGGCAGACAGCCAGGCACCGAAAAGGATATCCTAATATCATCTTTGAAGAACATAAGAAAGATGCCAATCCCTTGGATTTGGATAGGAACACCCATCTGGCAGCATACTTGGCCTACTGGCTTTCGAATTTTGCTATTCCTCAGGGGGATGAGGGAGTACTTCGTCCTGAGACGCTTTATGGAGCTTGTGAACTAGCCTGGGGAATTAAATTGTCTCTAGCTCCAGTTACTCTGTGCTTGATTTTCAAAACTCTTGGCCAAGTGGCTGAGTAGGAGAAACCACGAGAATTTAATGTTGTGGGTCCCATTCATTTCTTTAATGCCTGGGTGGCTTCTATTTTTTCAGAGTCTGCCCCGAAGAGCCTGGCTTCCCCTCGCATATTTCCACGCATGATTGAATATGCCAGTGTTGATGGAGGGGATACCCAGAAGCAACTTTATGAGATTCGCGGTATCTTGACTGATACCAGGTGAAAAACTGAGGGGGGCTTACGTTTTTGGAAGCATACTGCCAATTCTCGTCCTCCAGTGAGCCCCTTTAAAGTATTTGCCGAGGGTAATCCTGTTGAGTTCACCCATTCTCAGACCAAGCAACTGCTGAAGAAATATGCATTGGATAGTCAGATTAGATCATGGCTTATATCCATCAGACCTAGTGTCTTGGTATATCGGAAGGGATCTGTAGTTCATTTAGAATCCTATTATCCTTTCCATTTCGGCTGGAATTTTGGATATGATCAGTGCATTCCTTCTTGTGATCACATATTTCAGCTTCATGACTGCCATCTTTTAGGATCCAGCGGATTGCAGAGGGCCCGTGAATGGTGGGATTATTTCCACCGATTTGAAAATGTTTCTTTCAGAATTCCTTCTGCTGTCCATGCTCCTCGCGTGACATGTGAATATGTTAGATGGTGGCGAATGCGCACCAATATCTATAGCCAGGAGAGGACCCAATGCTGGAGCAATGCTGAGAAGAAAATCTTGGAGATCCAGCAGGAAATCCCTTTTGATATATAGTTCCATTATCTGCACTTCTTAGATGATAAGAATGCTGCTAAGTATGCAGAGAGACGGCAGCTTATAAGGCTCGTCATAGAGATTCTTTACCCTTGATTGATCCAGAGTTGACGAGGCTGGATATCGAAGAGCTGAAAGGGGCCTTCTTGAAGCAATTTAATATTTCTGTAACCTCTGAAGATTATCCTGATATCGATTTCCCGGAAGAGGAAGATATCAGTGGCAGAGATTCTCAGCAAGCTCCTAAGAGTCTCTCAGGCATTCAGAGATTTTACGTCCCGTATAAGGAAGAGAAGCCTGATTTTTACAAGGGCACCAGCTGGCTACTTGCCCTTTTGAAATACTGTGGTGTATCCCAAGAGTCTACTGCGCAGGGTATGTTGGATGCAAGACTACCCGCTTCTTGGGATCATATAGATGGGTGGGGACTTGATGCTTTGCGCTTGGGCATTCGCTTGAGCGACAAAAAGCATTATGATCTCAGTAGCCTAGCTTCTCAAGCAAAGATGATGAATGATGTCGTATATATTGTGAAGGAGGCTTCGCTTAGAGATAAGTCTTCCATATATGAATACTGGCCTTTATCAAATTGTTATGAAGGCGATTGTTGTAAGTATATGCATTTGTGCTTGACTTCTTTTGAGCTTTGTGCCTTTTCTCTACTTATATAAATTGATTTCTTCTTTTGCATATTTCTTGTAGTGCCTGTGGCCAAATATCTGATTCAGCAGCATCGGAGGGCAGTGGCTATTGCAAAGAGACCATCTTTCTTTCCTCCTATGCCTTCTAAAACATCAACCCCTGCATCCCCTGTAGAGGTCAGTGCTATAGGGAGGGCGGTTGCCGCTGCCAAAGAGGCGCGTACAAAGAAGAGACAAGAGCCTGCCCCTGAACCTCTTCCTCCTGTCAATTTGCCAGTGCTTGCTGAATTTGAAGCTTTTATAGCAAAGACTGCCAAGCGGGCGAGTGCCCTGGTTTCTCCATCCCCAGCCAAGGGTGGTATGCACTATGCTTTGGATTTACGCCTTTCAGAATTTTGACATTGATGATGAACAACTTCCTTTTGTTTCCTTTACAGGGAGGGGTCAAGCAAGTTGCAAAAAGATTTCGCAAAGGGCCCAAAGAATCAGTCCCCCCTGAAAAGATTGTTATGCCCAAGCGCCAATTCTCGAGATTATTGGCTCAGACAAGGCAAGAAGATACTGATGATACTTCTTCCAGTGTGGAAGAAATAAGTGGCATTCCTCCTTCACCTTCCATTTCTTCCCATACTACGGAACATATTAGTAGTGAAGCTTTGCCAGAGACAACTATCTGGTCGCCCCCGAGGGATCAAGGTAACCCTTCTGAGACTTATAGCAATAGTGATTTCATTTCACTACTGAATTTCTGACTTCGACCATATAGGTTTTGAAGCAACTGAAGGCTTGATATCACAGACTCATAAGGTTGAAACAATGCAGTATGCTATGGTAATTTCTCTTTATCACATTTTTTTCTGCTTTTTCCATCATTTAAACTTAACTTGTATATATTTGAATATCAGGCATCCCTGGCTCATGCGGAAAGGATGGAAATTCCTCATGTCCCGATTGAAAGGGACATGGATTCTGAAATATCGGCCTCCATACCAGTTTCTTCTTTTGAAGAGGCAGAAGTTGTTTTTGCTGAAGATGCGGAACCAGAAGAGACTTCAATGGTTCCAACTGTCATAACTTCGATGGAGGTCATTACCTTTTCGGATATTAAGACTGTGGAACTTTCAGCTTCTGAGCTTGCGGGTATTGTGGCTACTTCAGAGCATGGCAGGGTTGACTCGGGAACAAGTTCACCGAGTCAACATGTGATAGTATCCTGTCCTATCCCCTGTAGATTAAACTCTGATGAACATATTCTTCAGCTTATTGATATTGTGACTCATATATGTACATCATCCCTTGTACAGATTTCTTCTGAGCCAATTACTTTAGCCGGACCTTCTGCCTTTATAGTTGCTCTGCCCGCAGCTAATCTTACAGAAAGTGACTTGCCCCCAACTATATCAAGCATTGTAGCTGTCACATCTGCCCCTTCTATCACCGAGCCTTCATCCAGTTCAGTGCCTTCTTCCTCCCGTCAAACGGTCATGGACTGGACTTCAGTGGATGAGTCTGTGCATATTGCTATCCCTTCTATTCCTGCTGGTTCAGGCATACAGGGTATTAATGTCCTTGGTGCCAATATCAAGCTTTTACGACAAATTATACGCCGGCAACCTAGTACATCATATGATCTTTTGCACCAACAAATTGAGAACATGACTACATGGATTCGTCTGGCAGGAGCTTCTTTGGATGAGTGGCTTCCTATTGCTTCCACTGCTTTGAAATTTTTTAAGCGTCAAGAATATATTCACTCAGTTATACAAGATCGACGCCAAGCCTTGTCTCTTTAGCGGCATGAATATAACTTGCAGATGCAGCCTGTTTCTCTTCAAATTTCACAGCAATAGGCAGAAATAGCCGGCTTTGAACAAAAAGAAGGCGTGTTGGTGGAAAATATACAGCGCTTAGAGAATGAACTTGCTGCTGTGAAAGCCGAATTGGAAACTTTAAGGAACAATTTACACAGACGTCAAGATGATCTTCTGGTTTCCCAGGGCCTTCTTGAACCATTATCTAGTGAAGTTTGAAGCTGCAGACTGAAGAAGAAGCTCTTTTTGAATTGCATACTCAAGTTGGAGAAGGACTTCCACTGCTGTCTATGTTACTTGAGGATCCATGATGTTGTTTATAGCTGAACTTTGTACTTGGGAAGGGCATTTTCTTTTTACTTTTCCATGTAAGTTGGGATGAAAGACATTCTTTGTAAACTTTCAGCATATTATAAAGAGAATTTTGTATCATATCCCCCTTTCAATGAATGCCTTGCTTGAAATTTTTTTTTTTGTTCACTTTACCGACCCAAGTGCCCTTTCGGGTTTTCACCGGAGTTGGCCCCCTCTTGCTTTTGCCCATGTGCCCTTTCGGGTTTTCACACGGCAGGGTTCCCGATTTTGCCTATAGCGCCCTTTCGAGTTTTCACCACAGCCGGGTATATAGCCCTTGTTTCCCTTGACTGCAGAAGGTACGATCAAGTCCGGCGAGGCATCTCTATTTTTAAGCCCCTTTTGATTTTTTCTCTCATTTTTTTTATCCCTCTCTCTCCCCTTGTTGTAGATGAAATAGTGTGAAGTGTGCATCCATGGTAACTGTAAGGCTGAAAGGAAAAGATTTCAAATGAAGATGACTTAGCAATGTTTATTGGCTTCCATAACTAACGATGTCATGGGGATTATTGAAGCTTAAAAAGGAAAGACAGAGTGAGAGGGCAATGAATACCTCAATCACTTGTTTATTGAAAATGGCACAAACCGTAAGGGTCTGAGCCTTTATTGGAGTGGCAAAGATCGTAAGGATCTTAACCACTATGCAGGGTGGCAATAGACCGGAAGGGTCTACGCCATGCAAATCCTAAGTACCGACGACGAACTCATAGGTTTTTGGTCGTGGTAATATAGGTATGATTTGAAATGCATGAACCCAGAATACTTCAAGCGGACTCATAGGTTTATAGCTCGAAGTAGACAGGGATGTTTTGGGTGATGCAAACCTAAATACCTAGGTCATGAAGACCCTAATTATCAATGACGGGCTTAAAGGCTTTTGGTCATGATAATTAGCGGTGATTTTGAATGGATGAACCCTAACTACCACAGCAGACTCATAGGTTTGTAACCGAGGTAGATAAGGAGTACGGAGTACTCTTCTCAGAGACCCAGTAATTTCGGGGATGGTAGAGTCACGAGGGACCCAGGCCATCAGCCAGTGCCGGTCGACTTACTTTGCTTCGATTTGAATTTGCTTGATTGTTGACGGAGTACTCCTCTCGGAGACCCGGTCTTTCGGAGATGACGGAGCCACGAGGGACCCAGGCCATCAGCCGGTGCGACGTAGTCGTTGAAGAGCCCGGTCGACTTACTTTGTTTTGCTTTGAATTTGCTTGCACTTGGATTTGACTTTAGGCTTTAAAATTGAGTGGCGGTGTTGAGTGCACCAGGCCACCTTCTTTTGTTTTGAACTTGCTTTGAACTTGGGCGGTAGAGTCTATTTGGACCCGCGCCGGCTTGTATTTGAATCTTGAACTTGAATTTAAGCTTGGATTTGTGCGGCGGGTCTTGTAGACTCAAGCCGATTTGAATTTGAGCTTTGAATGGCGGGGTCGAATGAGCCCGAGCCATCTTTCTTGTTTTATGCTTGGATGGCGGAATCCAGTAGGACACATGCCAATCTGCATTTGGATTTGATTTTGAACTTGAGCGGCAGAGTCTTGCTGACTTGGGCCAATTTGTATTTGAGCTTGTATGGCGGGGTCGAATGATCCCAAGCCATCTTTCTTGTTTTATGCTTGGATAGCGGAATCCAGTAGGACACATGCCAATTTGCATTTGAATTTGATTTTGAATTTGAGTGGCAGAGTCTTGCTGACTTGGGCCGATGTGCATTTGAACTTGAGCCTGGATTTAGGCTTGGTTTCTTACATTTGAACTTCAATTGGGGCTTTGAATTTGTACTTTGAATGGCGGGATCGAATGATCCCAGGCCATTCTCTTGCTTTCAACTTTGCTTTGAGCTTGAACTGGAGCTTTAAATATTTGATCTTGAACTTAAACTTGAATTTGAGCTTGAACTTGGATTTAAGCAGCGGATCCTGTTGATCCAGACTGTTTCATACTTGGATTTAAGCTTGGTTTGAAGCTTGAACTTGAATTTTGAACTTGAGTTTAAGCTCAAATTTTAACAGGAGCTTTGAATTTAATCGGCGAGTCCTATTGACTCAGGCCGATTTAGACTTGAACTTGAGCTTTGCATTGAAGGGTTGAATAAACCCGGACCATCTTCTTTGTTTTGACCTTGGATGGCGGAATCAAATGAAACCGGGCCATCTTCTTGCTTTCATGTTTACTTGAAACTTGGATTTTGATCTTGAATTTAAGCAGCGGGTCCTGTTGACCCAGGCTGACTTATCTTGAATTTGTGCTTACTCTTTGGCTGGAGCTTTGAACTTGCATTTGAAGTTGCATTTGAGCTTGCATTTTGAGCTCGAGCTTGATTTGAAGCTTTGAATTTGAGCTTGAATTTGATCTTGAATTTAGGCGGCGGGTCCTGTTGACTCAAGCTGATTTGAACTTGGGCTTGGATTTGAACTTGAATTTTTAACTTGAGCTTCAATTTAAGCGGCGGGTCCTGTAGACTCAAGCCAATTTGAATTTACGTGAATTTGAGCTTTGAATGCTATCATTTGAACTTGAGCTCGAGCTTGAACTGGAGCTTTGAATTTGGACTTGTATTTGAGCTTGAATTTAAGCGGCGGGTCTTGTTGACTCAAGCCAATTCGCCTTTGAACTTCAGCTTGCCTTTCAGGCGGAGCTCTGGATTTGAATTCGAATTTGAAATGATTTATACTCCCTCCGCACCGGGTTTGCCTCAGCACCATTGCCCGACTAGCGGGATAGTCGTGCCAACTTTTTTCTTTTTCTTTCTTTTTCAATGACATTTTGTCATTGGCAACCCATGAGATGCTTTAGGGCGGCTTCGTAAAGCCTTTTGGAGCCTCTTCAATGTCCTTGGCTTATATAGGCAGGTTAATTTTACCATGCCATTTAAGATTTATAGTCCCGGGGGAATACATCCCGAAAACTTGATGATTTCTTTGACCATTTTCATGATGATCATATCCACACTGTAGACAGTGCTTCATATATTTTTTTAATCTTCGCTTAGAAAGCATGGAGGTGGTGCATGATAGCGCTTCATATGTTTGCCATTTAAGTGAGGAAACTGTACTTCTCCCTTATGATTGGTGAGGGTGTATGCTCCTCCTTCATAAACAGTTTTGACGACATAGGGGCCGATCCAATTACTGATCAACTTCCCTTTTGGATTTGACGCCATGACTTCTCTTCTTTTGACCATAACTAGGTCTCATTTCTTGAAGGCTCTTTCTTTGACTAGTTTATCAAATGCTCGAGCCATGCGAGCTTGATATATCTGGATATTTTGTTGGGCTCGAAGTCTGTCGCCTTCCAAGGCTAATAACTCCTCGAGCCGCCTTTCTGCATTTGATTGATTTCCTTTGATAAGCCCCTACTCTAAGGCAATGCACAAAGAGGAGACTTCCAATTCAATTAGTACGACTGTCTCTGACCCATACACTAAGGAATAGGGAGAACAGCCTGTTGGAGTTTTGCATATGGTTCTGTAAGCCCATAATGCTTTATACATTCTTTCTTCCCAGTCTTTCTTAGTTGAATTGACTGTCTTTGCTAGAAGGTTGTATAGAGTTTTGTTAAAGGCTTCTGCTAACCCATTGGCTTGTGGATTGTAGACTGTAGAGGTCCTTCAATCAATTTTGAATTTCGCAGCTAGCTTGTATATGATTTGATTTCGGAAGCACGTTCCATTATCTGAGATGATCCGACTGGGTGCACCATATCGGAACAACATATTTTGGCAGAGGAACCTTTCAACGGCTGCCCCGGTGACTTCTCTTAATGCTACTGCTTCGGCCCATTTGGAAAAATAATCTGTGGCGGCCAGAATATATTTAGCACCTCTTGAGGAGGGTATGAATGGACCGACAACGTCCATGCCCCATTCGGCAAAAGGCCATGATGGTGCTATAGGGTGCAAGGGCACCAGAGGTTTTCTTGGAATTGGGCCATGTTCCTGGCATTTGTGACATGATTTGGCATATTGCGCACAATCATCGAACATTGTGGGCCAGAAGTAGCCCAATTGTTTGAGTTGATTTTTCATCATGGGGCCAGACTGGTGAGCACAATAGACCCCAGCATGTATTTTCCTCAAGTCTTCAGCTATCTCTTTTGGTGACAGGCATCTGAGGAGAACTTTTCTTTTGCCATCATATGTCACTCGAAAGAGAGTGTCTCGTTTGTATTCATATGAATCCTTGATACGGATCAGTTTAGCACGCTTGATTCGGGTGCTTGGCAATATTTCATGCTTGAACCAGTCGAGAAGCATTTCCCTCCAATCAGGCTTATTGGCTTCTTCCACTGCACATACTTCTGTTTGCATTTTTGTTTCTTCTTCCAACACAGTTGGTAACAATCTTCTGTTCTTGACCCATATTTCAAGGGACCCTTCTGGCGGCAGAGCCAGAGAACTTGCTAATTTAGCCAGAGCATCAGCTTGAGCATTTGCACTGCGATTGATATAGTTGATTTCAAAGAAATAGAATCTTTGTATCAACTTGAGGGCCCTTTTGTGATAAGGAATCAACTCGGGCTTTTTGACATCATATATTCCTTAGACTTGGTATATAATCAACATTGAGTCTCCATGGACTTGAATCATTTGAATGCCCATATCCAGAGCAACTTCTAGGCCAACTATCAAAGCTTCATATTCAGCTTCATTATTGGTGCATGGCTTAGTTAAGGAACACGAGGTATGTAGAATCTCGCCTTCTGGAGATATCAGGACAATGCCTGCTCTAGCCTTTGTAGTGAATGTACCATCTTGTACAATTGCTGAACGGGAGGTCCCGTCAAAATATAGCTGTCATATCTTTTGTTCTGTATGGTTAGCTTCCAATGTTTCTTCATCTGGCAGGTCGGTGACCAACGATGAATCTTCTGGCATTGGATGTGCTGCAAAGAAGTCTGCAATAGCTTGACCTTTGATGGCTTTCTGAGGGACATATTTAATGTCGAACTCCATGAGGAGGACTGCCCATTTGCCCAGACGACCTTTCAAGGCTGGTCGATTGAGGATATATTCGAGAGGATCAGCCCTAGAGATGAGCCGGATTTCATGTGATAGCATATAGTGCCTGAGTCTTTTAGCTGCAAAGACCAGGGCTAAGCATATCTTTTCAATAGGCGAATATCAGAGTTCAGCTCCGATCAGCCTTCTGCTTAAGTAATATAGTGCTTGCTCTTTGCCTTCTTCATTGTCTTGTGCCAGCATTGCCCCTAGAGAAGTCTCCTGAGCAGCGATATATAAGATTAATGACTGGCCTTTGATAGGTGCCCCCAACACGGGTGGCGATGCAAGGTATTGCTTGATTTTCTCAAGCGCATTTTGACATTCATCATCCCATATGAATGGGACATCTTTCTTCATTAATTTAGAGAAGGGTTCACACCGTCCGGCTAGATTGGATATGAACCTTCGAATATATGCGAGTCGTCCTTGCAGGGACTGCAGCTCTTTGAGATTCTTTAGAGGCGGAAGCTCCTGGATAGCTTTAATTTTGACTGGGTCTATTTCAATGCCCCTGTATCTGACAATAAAGTCCAGAAATTTGCCACTTGAAACCCCGAAGGCGCACTTCATGGGGTTCATTTTCAAACTGTATTGCCTCAACCTTTCAAATATGGTGCGGAGATCTTGCATATGATCTTCCATTTTCTTGGTTTTGACAACTAGGTTATCAATATAACATTCAACTTGTTGATGAAGGAATTCATCAAATATCTTGGTCATTGCTCTTTGATATGTTGCACCGACGTTCTTGAGGCTGAAGGGCATTCTTTTGTAGTGGAAGATTCCTTTAGGAGTTCTGAAGGCAGTATGGATCTTATCCTTGTCAACCATCCATATTTGATTATATCCCGACGATCCATCCATAAAAGACAAAGCTTCATGTCCTGTGGTGGCATCGATCATGATTTCGGTAACAGGCACTGGGAAGTCATCCTTTGGGCATGCCTTGTTTAGATCTCTGAAGTCTACACAGATTCTGATCTGTCCATTCTTCTTTTTGACTGGAACAATATTTGCTAGCCATGTTGTATATTGATTTTCTTGTACGAAGCCAACGTCAATTAACTTGTCGACTTCAGCATTGATTTTGTTTATCAGCTCTGGCCTCATTCTTCTCGGAGCTTGTTTGATTGGCTCAATGGCTGGATCAATGGCCAGCTCATGTTGAGCTACTTTTGGGTCTAACCCAGGCATTTCTTTATAGAACCAGGCAAAACAATCCCGGAATTCCTTCAGAAGCGAAATATATGCTTGCTGTTGTTCTTGACTGAGCAATGCACTTATATATGTTGGTCTTGGGTCTTCTTTAGAGCCCAAATTGATTTCAAGGAGTTCATCAACCGTAGCTTGCCCTCCATCTTCAAGTTCTGGAGGTGCTGGCTAGAGCTCCATCAGATCTTCTTCATTTACTTCAATTTCTGCTTCAATTTTGTTGACTTCTTGGTCAATTTCATTTGGTTGATTTGCTGTGAAAATATTTGGGGCAGGATCTGCCTGTTTATTTTCTATAAGCTGAGTGAGCTCATCTTCCCTTTGACCCGTGTTAACATGAGGTTCAGGGGTGATATATGGAATTTCTTGTTCTTCTGGTATATTCTGAACCATATTGGAACTTGGGATATCATTTTACTTGACTTCTGCGACTTGGATGTCGTCTTCTTCAAGATGTTTCCAGCATTGACATGCCGAAATAGGAGATTGCTCAGCTTCTGGCTGACTTTCTTGAATATACTGACCCATGGGCTGCTCTTCATCATAGTCATCATATATTGCTTGTGCAATTTCTGATATTTCTGACAAAATAGATGTCATATTTACTGAAAATTCAGGAGTTTCTTCTTCCGGCATGGTATATCCCATGTCTAGATATTGTGTATGTTGCATCAATGCTTTGGACATGTTAGGAGGGTACCATAGCTGTTGGAACCTGCTCCATTCCTTTTTTGTTTGATATAATGAAATTGACTGAGCCTTAGCTAATTCCTCAGTATGCTTTGTCATGTCTGGGAGACCCATGATGTCAACCCATAATTCTTCTTCGATATCGGGAATATAGCAATCTTTGTCTTCAGTGGCCGACTGCTCATCAGCTCTATAAAAGACTGTTTTATGTCCATCTTCGTGAGGAACCACGAATTTCTTCAAAGGCTCTACGAGCTGACATTCATACTCTTCAATAGGATGTATTAGTCCGACTAGGACCATGACTTCTATAGAGAGTACATCTTGTTGTTTGGTTGTCTTTGCGGAAGGACTTTTCAGAACTATAGCTCCTTTGTCTTCGAGACTGAGAGAGCCGATATTTGGTGGAGGAGGAAACCATTCCTTGCTCCGACTGGTATCAGGCTTTTCTATTTCTTTATCTTCTTTTTCCTCCAGGGGTGGAGGTATACAGAGATTGGCATCCATAAGATGGCATTCATGAACCTCAAAAGGCTTGAGATCAGCGAAGACTCGCTGTATTTGTCCTTCCCAGGGAAATTTGATGCATTGATGTAATGAGGAGGACACCACAATATATTGATGTATCCATGGCCGCCCAAGCAAAGCTTTGTATGTGGTATCAGAATTTATGATATGGAAGAGGACTGTGAAGTGAAAGTCACCAACGACCATTTCAAATTCAGCTGCCCCAATTGGTGTTTCTGACTTCTGGTTGAATCAAGCTATTTTGAAATCTTGCACTCTTCTTAGGTGCATATGAAAATGAAATTTCTGGAAAGTTCTGAGAGGCATGATGCTGACAGCAGAGCCTTGATCAACCAGAATTCTATTGACAGATTGTCCATTTATCTTTCCTCTCATGTAGAGTGGCCTGTTGTGGTCATTTGTAGGCAGCAACATATCATCTTCAGTGAAGGTGATGGAAGCCATGAATGACTCATAAAGTATTTCTTGAATTTCTGCTGCATGAGCTTCATAAATTTGAGGAGTTTTTAAAGCTGCAATGAGAGCACTCCGCAATTCCTCACTGAGTGACAAAACTTTCCACACAGTGAATTTAGATGGCAACCTTTTTAGTAAGCCGATAACTTTCTTTTCTACTTTTTCATTATCATGAACTTCTAGAGAGGCAACCTGAAGGTCCTGTTCTTCAGACGGCTGCTGTTGGACTTGTTTACTTTTCTTTGCAGACTTTTGAACTGTCATGAATTCATATAAAGAGGGTAACACCCCATCTTCTTGATCATAATTTTCTGAATATAACCCGAGCGGAGGCGGGATTTGAACATTTCTTTTTGACAAAGGCATGGATTCCATTCCTCTGAATTTTGGTTCTGGGATAACATATGGTGTTTTCCCTTACAGCTGGATAATTTTTTGAGTGGTAGCCAATAGAGATTTCCATCCCCACTTTTTGCTAGAGCGGGTGACATGCTGCTCATTTGGAGTTGATGTAGAGCTTTCCATCACTTCCATTTTTGGAGCAAGGAATATTTCTTCCTCCTCATCATCTTCGGTTTCATTTATTGTTGAGATTGTGTTGCAAGACATGACAGTGCAAATGCTTTCTTGCTCTTCTTTCCCATTTTCCTGATTATCATCAGTCTTTGGCTTTTTGACTTCATGTTCCTAGTATAGGGCTTCTTCATGTATTTGCTTCATTGTCATATTTTGGAGTTTCTCCCATGGGATATAATGTTTCAGCTTTGTTGGCTTTCTTTGAGGTTGTTCATATTCATCCAAGCTATCTATTAGCTGTTGCAACTTTGACAGCAGATCTTTACCCTTAGGTAGAATTGGTATTGGTGTTTCTCTTTTTCTTCTTCTGTTGGTAACCCTCCTTACAGTATGAGGATCTACCCATTTTCATATACTGCTTGCTGGAGCAGGATAACTTGAACTTGATTGGGATGTCTTCTGCTGAGGGAAAGACACACATTGTTTTTTGCCTGAAGCTGCAGCTTTGACCGGCGCAGATAGAGCCATTTTAGACATACCGGATATCATATTGTCCAAATTTGGTGGAGGGACGGGTTGGACATATGTCGGCCGTCGTGGAATACCTCCATGAATATATACTTCTGATGATTTTTGCTTGATACGAGATCTTGGCTTCTTTTTGACTATTTGCCACTGAGATGTTTGAAGTGGTTGAAGTATCAGTTGCTCATAAGTGACTTGTGTACTTCTTTCTGCAGTTTCTGAGCTTAATGACTGGTAAATAGGAACCATATGATGCACATTTACAGATGCCACATTTGCTTTTGTCCAGGCATGAGGCTGCGGAGGATCGACAAGATGATCTCCCATCTTCAGGATACCTTTCTGAATTAATTTTTCAACTGCATCTTTGAACACATAGCACTCTTCAATAGGATGTCCCATGATTTGGTGATATGGACAATAATTTGGATCATTAGATCTTTTGGCATCTTCTGGCCTCTTCGACTGTGGTAACACAATCTGATTGTATTTTCGTGCCCATTCAAATAGAACACGAGTTTTGTCTTTTAGGAAGCTGTATGGCCTGTTCATTCTGTCTCTGAGAGACGATAAGGCTCGGACTTCTTTCTCTCTATTGTTGTTGGTTTTGGCTTGGATGGCTGGACCTTTCTTTTGTTGCTCCGTGATGAATGTAGATAAATCTACTGTATTTGACTCACGTGGAGCATTTCTTCTATCAAATTTTCCTTTGTTGTTGCTTGGTTCACTTCTGGATCAGCTCAGAAAATTTTCAACTTCTGATATTACAATATTCAATTTGTCAAAAGATTTGATTTCAATGGCTACCAGTCTTTCAAGGACTTCATTTTCAGATTACCTTTGCATATCACTACTGCATCTTCTTGACATGGTGGTCTTTTGCATTTCATGCTAAGATTCCTCCACCTAGCAATGAATTTGGAAGCATTTTCATTGTTTTCTTGTTTCACAGTATATAGCTCTGCCAGAGTGATTTCTCTCTTCACCAGATAAAATATGTCTTGAAATTGCTTCTGAAGGTCGGCCCACCCTGTAACAGAACCTGGTCGAAGAGAAGAATACCATTCAAATGCGAGTCCAGTTAATGAAGACCCAAAAAATTTCAGCATATAAGATTCATCAGTGGCTAGGTCTCCCATTGCCCCATTATAATATGCCAAGTGTTCTTTTAAATTTCCTTGGCCATTGAATTTTTCAAACTTGGGCACTTTGGTCATTTTCAGCGGAAGCCTTTTCATAGCATGATGCACCGGATATGGTACTTTATAGATATCATATACCGTAGAGGTACCTTCCACTCTTTCTGTCAGCTTCATATCAATGAGCTGTTCTAACATTAGTCTTTGAGCCACAGCAGGATCTGCTGGATTTGGGAAGAAATTAACTCCCTGAACTTCGGAGGCTTGAAATGGCAAATTTGAGATCAAATTGTCTTGCAATACTGTTGCAGGAGCAGCTTGACTATTAGATACTTGAATATATGCAGGTGTTTCACTCGTAGGCATTGGCCTAGACGACTGCATGGATATATTTAGAAGATTTTGAGACGGAGGAGGTTGAACTGGAGGGTTAGCCACCCGAGGATAAGAGGAAGTTGAAGCACCTCCTTCTTTACCAGCCCATCCTGCCCCTTACATTTGGGCATCTTTTTCTTTCAATTGCTTTTTCAACAACTCAATTTCTTGCAATAACAACTGAGTTATGCTTGGTTCTGCTTCTTTTTGCTGATTGATTTGCTGTGGAAGCTGCTGCTCTGCTGGTGCGGAGAGAGCTTCTCTTGAAGCTTCAATGACATTTGCAGATAGCTATGCTTCCTCATCAATGTTTTCCAATAGGGTAGGAAAATTTAGGGCAACTATGGCTGCCACATGCATTCTTCGGGTAACTAGACCCGGCCTTGAGGCTAAATCTCTGATTTCTTCTGGATCTTCAGGGAGTACTGCATACTTGTTGATACTATGACATGAATAAATCATCAGGCTTCCTTGGGTGAATTCTGCTGATCTCCTTGCGGAAGGAGGTTTCTGCTGCAGCCTTTGGAATACAGATGTTTTCGAAGGCTTTTTTGGCTTTTCACTTTCATATTTTTCTCTTGACTTTCTTCTTTTTGGCAACTCAGCATGAGGCAGCTGCCTTTGAATTGGTTTCCATATTTGCCGCCTGACTGGAAGATTGAGTTTGATTTTTCTTGTACATATTGATTTTCTTGATGTTTGGACACCCAGATTTGTTTTGCTGGTGGCTCTTGACAATATTTCATCCCATAACAATAAGCTGGTTTGGGATTTCTTTCTTGCTTTTCAGACATCTGAATCTTAGCTTTTTCCTTTTTCCTTTCTTTCATTTTTCATTCTTTCTCTGTCCATGTCTTCGAAGACCTGGAATGAGTTTTGAACTGGAATATTTGGAACCAGTTGGTCTTTGGAAGTATCAACTTTGCTGCCGTCTAGAAAAATCCGCAGGCTTCCAACAAGAATTGATTTTTTGGTCCTAGACCATTGTGTAGAAACTGCCTTTGAATTGAACTGGGGATTTTGACCCTTTCGGGTATTTCCCCGATATTGTCTTGAAGATGATGCAGCATGACTGTGAAGAGTGCAGCAGCTGACTACTTGTGCTTGAGATTTATCAGTTATAATCTCAGGTTGCATGAAGACCACCCCGAGAAAATTCGGAAAACCAAAAACGGGAGGGAAGCTCCCGAATGCCACAGGTACCGCCAGGTAGCCATAGCGAGCAGGGTTCTTGACCACCAGAGGGCCGAAGAAAACTTTCGATTCCATTGAATCTCCTGTAATACAACAAAGAGATAATCAATAACTTCAAAGAATAAGTGTTATCCTTATTCTTCCGACGAGAAGATGAAGGGAGGACAGGTCCCACCGGGCGTGCCAAAAGAGATTGTCGTACATTTTTTAAGGAAAAAATGCACTTGATCTTGATTTAGATTTAGATTTAGATTTGTTATTTGTGCGCTTTACCTGACTCAGTCAGATGATTGCGTAGTTCTTCGACCCAATCCCGCTACCCATAAATGGAATAGCGTTAATTACATCCTCCAAAGAGGAAAAATCCTTGATTAATCGTCGGAAGAATAAAAATAACACCCTTTGAAATAGTATAAGCAAGATATACAAGATTGCATTCAAAAAAATGAATGAATTTCAATTTTTATTTGAGAAGAAAAACTCATTTTTTGTTTTTGAGTTGAGTCTGTACAAGACTTGATTTATTGATTTTTATTGATGGATAATGATGAAAGACATTTTTTTAGTATTTTTAGATTGATTTATGGAGATGCATTGAAGATTAATCCAGTATCTAATACCCATGATGTATAATCTATAATTGACAAGTTTACATCTATCATATAGATACCTGAAGCACCCTGCTGCTTCACAGTTCCTTGAGCTTTGTCCTTGAGGTATTCTTTACAATTTCTCTTCCAGTGGCCCTTCTGATGACAGTAGAAGTAGTCACCCTTCTCTGCACTCTTGCCTTTGTGCTTTTTGACAACCTTCGGCTTCTTTTGATTCTTACCTTTGCCTTTCCTAAAGGCTTGGACTGTTAGTCTTTTCCTACCGGTCATACCAACCATAATGACTTGGGGTTTATCCTTCACGAGGTTCCCCTCTGTAGTCTTCAGCATGTTTAGTAATTCAGCCAAAGTAGTCTGGATCTTGTTGATGTTAAAGTTAACAATGAACTGAGCATATGATTGTGGAAGTGAAGATAACATAAGGTCAGTATGTATCTCCTTAAGGAATGATACCCCAAGAGCATCTAGCCTCTCCACCCATTCAATCATCTTCAGCACATGAGTCTGTACTGAAGATCCCTCTGCCATCTGAGCCTTGAACAGATTCTTAGATATCTCATATGTTTCGATCCTACTCTGCTCACCAAATAGCTCCTTCAAATAGAGCATGATGGATCTAGCATCCATCTCCTCATGCTGTCTCTGCAACTCATTGCTCATAGAGGCCAGTATGTAGCATTGGGCCATGGTGGAATCTTCCTTCCATTTTTCATAAGTCAGCATGTCCTCCTCTGGGGCGTCTAATGATGGTTTAGTAGGAGGTTCATCATCCAGGACATAAGCAATTTGATCAGACTTGAGGACAATCTTCAGGTTCCTGAGCCAATCTGAGTAGTTTGGGCCTACCAAACGATTGGCATCCAGTACGCCATGCAACGGGTTAGGGTGCGACAATTTAGCCTACAGGAGATAATCAAATTACATTTAGCAGATATTTAGTCATTAATTAAAAAAAAGATATGGACTTTGTTTATCTAGTTTTATTTTCACTAAATAACCTTTAGGTATACAGAACCGGAGATGCCGACAGTCTCCTAGCGGGGATCAGAATCTCCAAGAGTAACAGTATAACCTCGGGTAAACACATAGTATTATATTGTTTTCTTAGAGCAACCATCTCATGGTAATTGCAACTCCTTGCAATATCCGATCATATTTCAGCTCCCAGGTTCTTAATGGTCCCGGATAAACATAGTAGACCATTATCCCCGGTTTAAGCTTTACCATCAATATCCGATCATATTTCGGCTCTCAGGTTGTTAATTTATTTGATTCATAATCAAAAGAAAACAAACGCATCACATACATGTCATTGGTGTGGTCATAGATAGCACTGTGGTTTGACTTGAGCCAGACAATCAAACACACATACACATAATATATCAATTATACCATGAGTGCGCAAACTCATAGGCTTAATGAACTCTTTCATATCCTTCTTAGTTGCAATTGTGGATCATCCTCGCTCCACACTCAGCCGCATCGATCAAATCATATCATAAATTCTCAATTACATGATAATTTAAAAAGAGGAAGCCTTATGCCGCGTACATCAGGGAGGGAGGTAGAGATACAATAGAATATAAGAGAGAGAGGGGTTCGTGGACCTCTATTCATTAACAAATAATAAACTACGCAATCACACATTGTTGATCCACATCCACAAGCTAAATATTAAGTGCTAATCCATGACCACCATGTAGTTTTTAATTAAACAAACCACACATGTAGTGTACATCACATGGCTTAATAGTTTTTTTTGTAAATATTTAATTTTGGTTTCATAAACCAGAGACCAAACGGAAATTGGATTTGAATTTTCAAAAAATTTCATTAAATTAATCATGCTAATTTAAATCAAAATTTAAACAAACAATCAATGTACATCACAATAAATGTGTAGAAACTCCATATTGACAAATTTATAATATTCCATGCTTGTTAAGTTTACAGTCATTACAAAAAAAAATTAATTTAACAATTAAATTAAGCTTTTAACATTCTTTAATCTAACAATTAGATTAAATTACTATTTAACAACATTTGTTAAAATTCCCCATAATTTATAAATCTATTTACTGGCCCCTTAATAATTATCAAACATAATTTAATTAAATTAAAAATCTAATTTTAAATTTAAATGAAATTCTATAATTTAAAGTGGGTCAGTAAATGGATTAAAAAAAAATTATGGGCTAAAGGGGGTTGACGAACCAGGGCCCGACTTGGTCTCCCCCCCCTTCCCTGCCTGACGCAGCTAGGGTTTTCCCTAGCTGCATTGCCGGCGGGAAGGGGGCGGCGCCCACCCGTCGGCGACCTGCCCCGCAGGGGCCGGCCAGCTGGGGCCGGCATTGGGGAAGACTGCCCGGCGGCTTGGGGTCCCGGCGACGGCACCAGTGATCTGGTTGCTGGCGGTCTCCCCCCCCTCCCCGCCCCGCCCCCCCCCCCCCCCCCCCCCCCCCCCCCCCCCCCCCCCCCCCCCCCCCCTTTTGTAATTTCTACAACCCGCCCCCCACCCCCTTTCTAAACGCAGGAGAAGAGGAAGGAGAGGGGTTGGCCGGCCGCCCCATCCGGCACCAACCACGAGATTGTTGGCGACCGGTGACCCCACAGTGGGGATCCTTTGAGCCGGCGATCCTTCCGCAACACTTGGGGTGCCCGTAGAGATGCCGATTTGTATCCGTTCTTCGTCAGACGAAGAACACAAAACGCATACAGAAAACAAACCATTTTAATGCAATAATTTACTGCAAATTAACCATGTTCATCTAATGAACATCGTTCATCCAATTAAAATCAAAACATAGCATGAAGTAAATTATAAAACTGCCGATCTAGAGTCCAAACGGGAAGAACATAGTGGAACCTGGCTCTAATACCACTTTTGGGTTCTCTATATCCGGATCCGACCAAAACGCAGCGGATAAAATTATATTCAGGATCGGATCCATCTCGTTTCGATCAACGAAAACTTAAAGTGGTAAATCGTATTTACCTTGCGCGGATTCGAATCCACATTCATTCTTAGGTTCTTTCGGAGAGATGCCGCAAGCCGCGCAGGTGCCCAGCTTCTAGCGGTATCTACGCTGTAAGGACTGAGATTTCGGGTACAGTTATTGCGTCGATCTTGGAGCTAGACCCCTTGGTTTGGGCTTCAGTGGGTTTGGGACGTGCCTTCTAAAAGACGTCTGGGGTGCACGACACCATTTTGATAGCTCGTTGTTGCGCTACGTAGGTGGGCGTTGGGGCACGTATATACGGCCCCGGTCATGTTGTCTGAATGGCGTCTTGGATGGATGACGCGATTCAGACATTCTGCCAGAGTACGACCCCATCCTGTAGCCTGAATGGCGTCGGTTGTGAACGACGTGATTTCACCTGTTTCAGTTTGTTGCCCCGAGCCTTCACTCCTTTCTCTCATTCTCTCCTTCTCACTCTCTCTCTTCCCTCTCTCCGATCCCCTTCGTTTCCCCCTTTCCTTTTCCCTTCCTCTTCTTCCTCTTCCACTACTCCAACACCTCTCACCACTTCCATCACCACCTCCTCCACGGCACTTCATTCTCCGGATGGCGGCCGACGTCCCGGCGGAGTGATGGCGTACACAGCGGTAGTGGCAGTAGTTTGCGGTGCGGCAGTTCGACGGCACGGAGCTAAGAGGAGTTCAAGTGACCGGTACGAGGATGATATTCATTGCATTTGTTTAAAATAATGTTTTCCCCCGCTTTAAAACATGTATTGTGTATGGAGGTTTTTGGGTAGAAAAGCATATTCTAAGGGGTTTTTTATGAAAATAGGCATTTTTGTGTGTAAGGATTCAGGATTCGGGTTCAGTTATCAGGTCGGTTTCGGGCTGGACCCCCTGGTTTGGGCCCTGATGAGTTTGGGGTGTGCCTACTAAACGACGTCTAGGATGCACGACACCTTTCGTATGGCGTCTTGCTGTGTGGACGCCATTTAGCTGGGTTGCTGTTGTACCATGTGGGTGCCACGTGGGCTGGCTTTGGGCCGCGAGAGTACGGCCCCGGTCTTGTCGTCTGAACGGCGTCCTTGATGGACGACGCCATTCAGAGTACGACCCTGGTTTGTCAGAGTACGGCCCATCATGTCAGCTGATAGGCGTCTGTCTCGCACGACGCGTTTTAACCTGTTTCAGTTTGACCCTGCGAGCCTTTCCTCCTTTCACTTATTCTCTCCTTCTCACTCTCTCTCTTCCCTCTCTCCGACCCCCTCCAATCCCTCCTTCCCTTTCCCTTCCCTTTCTTCCTCTTCCACCGCTCCAACACCTCTCTACCTGTCACCACTACCACCACCACTTCCTCCGCGACACTTCATTCTCCGGGCGGCGGCGGACGTCCCGACGTAGTGACGGTGTCCCAGGCGGTACCGGCGGCAGTTTGCGGTGCGGCGGTTTGGCGGACAGAGCCAGGAGGAGTTCAAGTAACCGGTAGGGGGACGAACCTTGCATGTAATGTGGTTGTTTCATCCATGTTTCTCGCTTTAAAGCATGATACACGTATGGGGTTTTGGGTAGAATAAGCATGTTAAGGGGTTTTTAAGGAAAATGGTTGTTTTTATGAAATGGGGATTAGTGGGTTTCACATGGTGAATTGGTTTCCCCTTTTCATTTCCTACTCTTGGGTATTTCTGGGGTAATCTTGGGGTAAAGGTAACCCTCGGGTTGAGCTGCAGGAACCGGGTTTCTAGCTCTAAGTGACGTCGCGCTCGGACGACGCCATTTAAAATGGTGATGGGCCAGCACGATGCCATTTAGGCAGAATTGTTCCAGAAGCGGTTTATGTTAGAATAGAGTTCTGTGTTGAATGGCGTCTAGGGACAACGACGCCTTTCAAAAGGTGGCTTCCCAGGACGACGCGTTTTAAGTGAAATCACCCCATAGTCTGTCTCTGCTTCTGTCGCTAATAGGCGACTAGGGACAACGACGCGTTTTCAAAGATGACGACTAGGCACGACGCCTTTTAGGCCATATTCTGAGGCCGAGTTTATATGAACCAGTTTAGGATGCTTGAATGGCGTCGGCCACGGGCGACGCGATTCAAGACAGAATCACACTAACTCATGATATTAATATGTGCTTACATTGTTAGATAGTTCAATCAAGTGCATGCTTTAAATCATACATCGAGGCCGATGATTTCTGTATGATCGGGATCGCATCGTGTGTGCTTGTGGTTATACGATTGTGGAGCTGGAACAATTGTGGTTTGCGTTTGTCACCTTGTGCCGATGTGGGAGGGCCATGGTGTCTGTGTGGCAATGTTGCCGTACCGGTGTGGGAGGGGTGTAGACACGCTAATTTTGACATCATTTTGAGTAAATTTCATATCATATAATAATGCCTTAGAATGGTCTGATATTTAATCATTGGTTAATTTTTATTGATCTTTTTAAGTTAATTATCTGAATAGTGTTGGGTCAGACATATATGATTTAAGTTAATTAATTAAATTGATTTTAACTCAAATTTCAGTTAAAATATGAAGAAGTCTAAAAGACGTCGACATGTGTGGACGCCGTTTAGAGTTTATTCTTATTTTGACGTTTAAATTTGAATTTTAATTAATTGATTAATTAGCTAAAAGTCGTCTGCCAGGCACGACGCGTTTTAGGTTTCCTAAGTTATTTCTACTTTTCTTCCGGATGTTTATCCTTATCTTAATTAATATAAAAGGCGTCTATCATGGGCGACGCTTTTTATCTAATTACAGATAAAGATAAACTTTTTCCGGATGTTTATCTTTATCTTAATCAATCTGAAAGACGTCTTTATTGAGCGACGCATTTTAGATAATTACAGATAAAGATGAATTAATCAGTATTTATCTATTGGTTAAGATGGATAAATCTCAAAATTTCTTCGTGTAAATCCGCGGACGCAGAAGAAGTCTATAAATACCCTACCTCTTGAATGGGTGACAGAGTTAGTGATCGAAGTGATTGAAGTGATATCAAAGTGATAATTGATTGAAGATCGAAGCGACGACGTCCAAACGCTGAAGTGCTGCTGTTTCCAGAAGTCGGCGTCCAGTCTTCATCCTTCTTCATCCAATCAAGACCAAGGCTTTCCAGGGGCCATCCATCATTAAACTTTCAATTCAATTTCTGCATTCCTTTTAACATTTTCACTCCATTAATCTTACATTCTTCATCATCATTCCATGCAACACACAACACTAGCATCATTTTCAAAACCAATTTAAAGGGGTTTCAAAGACTATCCCAACAAGTGAGTTCTCATGTTCAGTTGCATGTTTAAAACTTTGTTTAGAATGGATACTACTTTTACCTAAGTTCTCATTGTTTTGTTATTTCTTTTCTATTTCTTGTAAGATACGAAGAAGAATCAAGGGGAGGAAATCAACAAGCAAACAACAAAGACTCTGGAGGATCCTCAACTTCAACAGCAATCAAAGTAAGAACAAAGACAAGAAAGGGCTCTCTTTCTTCAGCCGGCTGAAGGAGGGGAACCAAGAGCTCAACAATCTCCCACATCCAAACAGGTAGGCGATCAAACTCTTTCTTTTGGAACTTTTAAGTCAAAAGTTTCTGGCGATCACTTAACTTAGTTTCTTTTAATAGGTTTTATTTTGCACTTAAACAACATAGATTTTTCATGATAATCACACACTCATTTTAAGTACTCACAGCTTTTTTGGCGATCACGGTGGGATTTGGTCTTACCATCTTTTAGTTCTTTGTTCTAGCTGTTATCAATCGGGCACCCACGGTGCGCCACTTGTGTCTTTCGACATGTCCTCACCAATTGGTGAGTGTTTTTAGTTTAATTAATTTCCTACGTGCACCACGTGCACACCCTTGCGGCAAGATCTTGCCCTCCCCGTTGATTAGTTGAAAAGCTATTTTTTGTGATGAAATGTTGTGTGATTGACTGATATTTTAGTTGTTTAGTTGGTAAAATCATCCTGTTAAAACCTGAAACAAAAAAATCTTTTGCATGAGCTGATTATTTATCGTGTTTATCCTGTTTGAGGGGGAATCAATCTAGAAATTCCTTCTGGAAAACTGAACATGCGACTTAAAAAGCGTCTAGGATAAGCGATGCGTTTCAAACTGCGTCGGTTAACCCAGACGCCTTTCAGTAGCATTTCTTTATTGTCTGCTATCTGAGCTTCTGCGAAAAATTAAGGCTCTGTTTTAATAGCGTCGACCTAGCACGACACGATTCAGACAGTTTCTTATTTCTTCTTCAGTTCTCAGATTTTTGTGATATGTGTGCTAATTATCCATTATGTATTAAGCATTAGAGGCCATCCAGGCTACAGGTCATACGCATTGAGGCTAACACCCTCCTTTTCTTAGGAACACTCTTCTTGACGTCATCAACTCTCTCTGATTGGGTCGGTCCCTCGATCAGACTAGAGTAGTTGGCGTTAAGGCCTCCGTAAGTCCCCAAAATCAAGGTACTCCTCCTTGATCATCGGGCTGGTTGTACCAGTTGAAGTCCCGGTTAGATTCCATAAACGTTGTGAGAGAAAGCCATAGAATATAACGGTGGACATTGAATTGAAACTAGGATCCCAGCCCTTGAGCGAATTTGCGGTTTAATTAAATCCAAATAACTCAACAAGGAATCTTAAAATCACGCTAAACATCCACTTGTTTGTTTAAATCTCAGTACAACTTGTTTGCCAATCCTTGAAAAAGAATCTAACATCATGCTGCTCCGATCGGGCAGAGACTTGAGCGTGGCTCCAGATGCCATGATCAACTACGAGGGAGATGCTAATGCCCCTCGCGATTCTGATTACAATTTTGAGAGCGGGAGAGATGCTGATGCCTCCCGTAATTCTGTCCCTGTTCCAGTTCGACATGATGGGATTGTCCGAACCCCTCTTTTTCATCCACATGAGCAATATTCTGATCCTCCCCCGTATGAGTATGAGGTTCCCAATCCCATTTTCGAGGGAGACAAGAATCAGAATGATCCCTCGTCTTCTGATCCTTCGGATCTTGTAAATGCTTTGGGAGTTCTTGCCTCCCGCCTGGATCCTCAGCAGTTCGAGGCGATCCAGTCCATTCTGAAGGGGAAGGCACCCATGCAGCCTGCCGAGCCGAACCCTGCGGCTCCCCCTGCCATCCCTCAGCAACCTCCTCATCATCCCCCCTACATTCATCAGGCCATGGAAGGCCTCCATATCACTTCTCGGCCAGCTGGGCCGCAACTTTCATCTTCCAGGCAACCGGCCAGACCGCTGACGCCCACTTACCAAAATGCCCTCGGGCATGGCGGAAGCTCTGCCGGGCCTCCTCTTTACTGTCCTCCTTGTCCGACGTACTCTAGGCAACAGGCCTATCAAGTACCTCCACCTCCTCCTCCTCCCCAGGCTGATTCGACAACGCAAGCGTTGCTGGCTAAAATGGAGCGCATGGACGAACAATTCAACAACCTCCAGAAGATGATGGGGGTCAAAGCTGCACCGGAAATCAACTTACCAAGCTTGCCAGTGTTCCACCTGCCACCCTCCGAGATGCCAGTGTACCGGAGGTACAACGGTACTGGTAACCCCTTCACCCACTTGAAGGAGTTCATGTACGAATCATCCTTCTGGCAAAACGACAAGAGGTCGTTGGCCTTTTTGTTCAGGAAATCTTTAGAGGGACCAGCCCTCGAGTGGTTATTTTCCTTAGAACCCTCCGAAGTAGAGGACTATGGTATCGTTTCCCGAAAATTCATTCAACGATACCAGGACAGAGTTGCCCCCTCCCTGTCCATCACTGACCTAATAGCAGAGAAGATGAAACCCGATGAAGAGTTCGTCAGTTTTACCGACAGATGGCGAGGCTTGGCCGAGAAAGTAAAAGATCACTTGTCCGAGTCGGAGCAAGTGAAGATGCTGATTTCCAATGCCACGCCACTAGTTCAAGCTAGTCCTCTCCCTGCACAATCTGACCAGCATGGCAGAGCTCTATGAAAGAGAGCGGTACTGTCAGAATCCCTTCAAGGACGCTACGTTCTCTAGCATCTTTGATCCTCACAGTCCTAGCAGGCCTCCACCTCGGAAGCCTGCAGTGCCGAATTCTCCCAGCACAGGTCCAACTACTAAAGGCACGCTCTCTTATGAGCAAGTCAGTAGTATAAACAACAATTCGCCTCAATTCGTGAGGAGTCAACAACAGTATCAGAGGCCACCGCAGCCGAACCAGCAGGGATACAGACAGCAGCCGAACCCTCAATATCAGCAGCCCCAATATCAGCGACCTCAACAGCCTAGACAGCAACAGCAACAGCAACAGCAACAGCCATAGCAGCCGCCGCAACGGCAATTGCAGTACCAGCCACCACAACAACAGCAGTATCAGCAACAGCAGCAGTATCAGCCGCGCGCACCGTCGGCATATCATAATGTCCCTCCTCCTGCTGACTACAACCAGTAGAGAAGACCTCCAAGCCCTAAGAGGGCAGAATACCCAGTCCTCCCAGAGTCCTTGGCGGACATTTTTAGTGCTCTAATGGCAGCTAATGTCTTAGTCCTGCCAAGAGAAAAGGCGATTTGGCCCCAGAATGCCGACACGTCTAGGTATTGCTATTTCCATAGGCAACCTGGACACACTATTGACACCTGCTTCCAATTTAGAGATTACATTCATGATCTCAACGAGCAGGGCGGCATAGACTGGGAAGAAATGAAAAAATACATATCAGCCTTAAAAGCAAGAAGACCACAGCAGCAGCAGCAGCAAGTGAGAGCACCAGCACAAGCAGCACCACCACCGAACATGGGCATAGTGCAGAACCCACTTCCAGAGCATCAAAATCAAAACCAAGTTGCCCTTATTATGACAAATAGCCGGTCTGAGGCTAACCACGGGCAATAGTGGAGGATAGAGGACTCTTCCTCTATCTATTCAACGGGTCACATTTCGAGTACCGCAGAACAACCACCACGCCGCACCATCCATATACCCAGACCACAACCCATTACCATCACCCCTATACCAACACCTGCATACCACTCACCCGCACCCGCTAACCCATTACCACCACCCGCTTTCCTCAAACCCATTACACCCCATACCACTACGCCTCCACTAAATAACCCCCCGCAAACCAACTACGCACCCCTCCTACCATCCAGACCCCTACTTCGCATACCATTCCCTACTTCACCCGCTACCACTACCCCTTACCTAGATACCATCCAACCTTTTAAACCGCTATTACGCATGCCATTCCCCACTTCATCTACCATCCAACCATCAAGGCCTTTAATCCGCACCGCGCCACCACCAACTAACCCCACGCCATCACCTACATACCAACACTCCACCCCATCCACACCATCCAACCCTGCGGTACTCAAAGTATCACCCGGACCTTCCACGGCTGAGGAACATGCGCTCCGGAGTGGAAGGATTTTCAACAAAGTCTTTCCTCAGTCAACAGTTAGAGACGGCCCATCACAGCCGACAGAGGAATCACACAATGAAGAGAGTGCACCAGGCACTCAATATGATTTGTTGAAACATCTGGACCGGACACCGGCATGGATCTCCGTGCTTGAACTGATTAAAAGATCAAAGACCCACCAAGAAGCTCTGATGGAATATCTGCAGAAGGTGATGGTCAACGAGGACGTGCCGGTGGAAAAGATTGCAGCACTATTAGTTCCTCAGGGGGACCAGCCCTCCATTTCATTTCATACATCGGAACTAGCACCGCCAGCAGCCAGAAGCATGGCTTTGAGCATCACGGTCAATATCTGCAAGAAGGCCGTGGATGCATGTCTGGTAGACACAGGGGCTTCGATCAATGTTTTACCTCCAAAGACCCTGGAACTGTGTGGTGTGCCCAAGGAAAAATGGCTACCTAGCCCCATCTCCGTGACGGCATATGATAATTCCACCCGTTCCCCTCTGGGAATGGTTTATTTGAAAGTAGAGCTAGGCCTTGTAGGTCATGCAGAGGTTGAATTTCACATCCTGAAAATCGACCCTTCTTTAAATGCCATTTTGGGTCGTCCTTACATAAAAACTCTCGAGGGGATTCCCTCTACGAATCATCAATGCCTCAAATTCCCCTTTAAAGGACGAATTGTTAAAGTTACGAGCATGCCGATCCTTACTGCTGCTCATACTTTGAATGTCAAATCCACTTCTTTACCTGGCCGACAACCTTTTCTGTCGGTATTACAAGTTTACCATCTAGTGGCTGATCCTCTGAAAACTACCACTATTTCTCCTTAACCGTTAAATGCCATAAAAAGGGGGAAGTGCATGAGAACTCCAGGATGGAGAATAATGATGAAGAATGGCTATCAGCCTCGAAGAGGCCTGGGCACACAATTGCAAGGCAGGACCACTCATGTCAAAGATCACCGAGGAGCACCTGGAAGCGGCCTGGGCTATAGGCCGAGAAAAATGAAACAAGACATTGTTCAGCAAGCAGAGAATGAAGGTGGCCAGAGAGTCTGGGAGACGATGTCTACACCGCCCAAGGAAGGTCGGGATCCCCTGACATGGACCCTATACACTCATTTTGTAAAGGGGACCATAATAAGCCATGACAACACGGTGATCATTACTTCATGTCTTGACCTCCACGATATATATGGGAGAGACTTGGCTAGACACTGCTCAGAACTACTTACGTACCAGTCCTTGGAGGCTCTGCGGCCTATGAAGAGGAGAAAATTCCAATATCCTGAATGTGAATGGTACAGGTGGTTCGATCTGAGAGACCTCTACATCGCGCTGAACAGACTGTTTCTAGATCCTGTAGAACCCAAGTGGCCGCCATAGATCGATGAGCTGATCGAAGGTCCTGGCGCTATTTTTGACAAGAGGATACTGCTGTCAGAAGAGACTGATGAAGGGGAGCCAGATGACCCCTATGAAGCTAGCTACACCACGGATCTGCTTTGGAGGGGGACTTATCCTTCTCATATTTTCATGCTTCACACCTTGTTTCGTACTTTGCTCTTGACCCCGACTTGGTCGTGGGTCATCATTGAAGACATTCCACGGGCCCCGCCCGTTATGATTGCTCTGTCCCCTCGGGACCTCATTCCACCACCTCCTCTCGATCTAGAGAGGATGTATGATTTAATCTTGGACATACTACTGAATGATCCCCCTAATCCCTTGGCCTTAGTGCCACTTCCTCCATCTAATTCTCCTTCTATTCATGTTCATTCCTGTTTTATGCTTAACTCCTCTATTGTCCAAAAAAAACGCCAATTTGGCAACAAATTCTTCCCAGATCCTCATTGAGGAAACCTTTTACTTGGCCGATTACACCCCATCGTGCGGATTTTTTGGTCAAGATTCTCTTCTAGATATACTCTGCCCCTCCCCTCGAGAGGATTCTCCTGTATTTCCATTTGTATCCCATGATTTTCATTCTGCTTCATCTTCATTAGGTCAGAATAGGGAGTCTAGTGAAGTTAGGAAGTCTAGTTCTAGGCAAGTTAATCAGGTTAGGAAGTCTAGAAAGCCTAAG
The DNA here is from genome assembly GCA_030544215.1 of Zantedeschia hybrid cultivar. Classification (NCBI taxonomy): domain Eukaryota; kingdom Viridiplantae; phylum Streptophyta; class Magnoliopsida; order Alismatales; family Araceae; genus Zantedeschia; species Zantedeschia hybrid cultivar. The sequence goes on from JARZZO010000009.1 coordinate 55,017,097, forward strand.
GGTAGGCGGATTCTAGATAGATACCTCCAGGACTTAGCTAATAGATGCTTTTCTTGCTCTTTAATCCCTCAGTTATTGGAAAATCCCATTCAGATGCCAGAAGAATGTATGAACGATGAGTTAGTCAATGATGGATATGGGGTGTATGAATTGATATATGAAAAAGACCCCATTGTCGAAGATGAAGAAGATGACGAGGACGTAGCTGAGGCATATGCCAGTGGAGTGAAGAGATTCGACGAACCCCCAGCTGCCGTAGAAGAACCCACCAGAGAAATCAATTTTGGGACTGAAGACGAACCTAAGGTTGTCGTCGTCAGTAAGAATCTTTCCGAAGAGGATGAGAAGGCAATGGTACAAGTACTTAAGGACTATAAGGACACTTTCTCCTGGAGTTATGAAGATATGCCGGGGTTAGACTCGTCATTAGTGGAACACAAATTGACATTGAAGGATGGAGCTAGCCCTGTCAAGCAGAAGTTAAGGCGATTCCACCCGCAAATGGCTCTAAAGATGAAGGAAGAGGTCGACAAGCTACATAAAGCCAAATTTATTAGAGTTGTCCTCTATCCACAATGGGTGGCCAACATAGTCCCAGTTATGAAGAAGGACGAGAAGGTCAGGATTTGCATTGACTTCCGAGATCTAAACCGGGCGTGTCCTAAAGATGATTTTCCGTTGCCCCATATTGACGTACTTGTTGATAACACTGCTGGCTATGAGACTTTATCATTTATGGATGGGTTTTCAAGATACAATCAGATCAAATTGGCAGAAGAAGATCCGGAAAAGACATCATTCACTACACCTTGGGGAACATACTGCTATGTTGTCATGCCATTTGGATTAAAGAATGCTGGAGCCACTTATCAGATGGCTATGATGGCAATATTTCACGACATAATGCACATAGATCTAGAAGTGTATGTGGATGATTTATTGGTTAAATCTAAAACGAAGGCTGAGCATGCCAAAGTTTTGGCAAGAGTGTTAGAGAGATCAAGGGAGTATCAGTTAAAGATGAATCCCAAGAAATGTGTATTCGGGGTATCTTCAGGGAAATTACTTGGATTCATTGTCAGCAAATGGGGAATTGAGATCGATCCCAACAAGGCGAAGGCTATCAGAGAGATGCCACCTCCTAAGAACTTGAAGGAATTAAGAGGATTAATCGGGAGATTGCAATTTATTCGCCGTTTTGTCTCCCAGCACTCACAAAGGTGTAAGCCGTTCTACGAGCTTACCAAGCCAGGAGTCAAATTCGATTGGGACGATAAGTGTCAGGACGCATTCGATGGATTAAAGAATTATTTGGCAAGTCCTCCTGTTTTGAGACCACCATCTCCAGGCAAACCATTGATACTTTACATTTTTGTCCTGGATGATGCTGTGGGGGCTGTCCTAGCACAAGAGGATGAAGAAGGAAAGGAGAGGGCAGCCTACTATCTCTCCAAACTTCTCAACCCCGCTGAGCAGAGATATACAGCGATGGAGAAAACATGTGCAGCATTGGTTTGGGTTGTTCAGAAATTGAAGCATTATTTTCTAGCCCATGAAGTCCATCTCATCACTAGGATGAATCCGATCAAATTTCTTCTGGAGAAATCTGTCCTTACTGACAGGTTAGCGCGATGGCAAAGCTTTCTATCTCAATTCGATATCACTTACATTCAGCAGAAAGCGATCAAAGGCTATGCCATAGCAGAACATCTCGCTCATCACCCCCTTCCTCGTTTTGATCCAGTCCAATTGGAGTTTTCGGATGAGGAACTGATGTCCATAGACCAAATCAGAGATGATATGTGGACTCTGCATTTTGACGGAGCTCTGAATTCCCATCGAAAGGGTATTGGCATTGTTTTGTTATCACCCGAAGGTATCACCATTCCACAAGCATTTCAGCTTGACTTTCCAGTCACCAACAATATAGCTGAATACGAGGCGCTCCTTGATGGCCTCGAGGTTGCTCATTCCCATAGTGTTACCTAACTCAGGATTGTGGGTGATAGCCAATTGATTCTTCGCCAAGTGTTAACCAAGTATCGAACCCTTGATCCCAAACTCAAGCCTTATCAAGAACTGGCTTCTGCTTATTCAAAGTTGTTCACTAAATTGATCTTCATCCATGTCCCTAGGAATCAGAACATCTTAGCTGACGCTCTAGCTTTACTTGCATCCTCTCTTGATTTTTCAATCAGCATGCAATCTGAATCAATCATAGTTCATAAGCGTCTTTCACCCGCCGTGAAGGACCCTTCATTTCTTAGAACTAAGGAAAAATTCTGAAGAAAGTCAGAAATGGAGATATCGTGGAAAAGAGAGAAATCATGTTGATGGAGCTGTTAGAAGAGATGGATGATGAATAGAAGCCATGGTATTATGAAATTGCCAAGTATTGTGAAGATCAATCGTATCCTGAAGAAGCCACAACTGAGGAGAAAAGGGCTATCAGGAGAGTTGCTGAAATGGTTGTCAAAAGGATTTTTGTAAAACCTAGTGGTCTACGTTCTAAGTTCCAACCCAACTGGAAAGGACCTTATGTCATATCACATGCTTTTCCTGGTAACGCTTATCGTCTTGTTAATGCAGAAGGAGAAGAGCTAACTCACCCCTGGAACGGTTTACATCTTAAGAAATACTACCCTTAGGTTAAAGAGTCGATCAGCATGGTACAAAGACCAGTGGAATCAGAAAATTTATAAACTCAAATTTCCTTATCAGTCTGGATAATTTAATTCCAAACACGTTACTACACACACTGACACGTTTGATTCGTAAGTAACAAGAGATGCCAAGTCTTAAGGAATACCGAAAGCTTGACTAAAAGTGTAAAGTACAAATCATTCATTTTAAAGCAAAATTATGTTTTTACACTCGGCCCATGATGTCGGAACGAGGCTTAGAATAGACTACCAAGAATACCCACCATCTTAGTAGGAGGCCGTCATAAAAAAAAAGGGGGAGATCCGTCCCAAAGAAAAGAATAGAAAAAGCAAAAGCAAAAGGCAAAAGCCAAACGTCAAATCAAAAGGCCATCACATTACAAACGTTACATCAAGGCCATGAAATGAAACAAAAGGGAACGCAAGGTCGATAAATACCCCGGAAAAAAAATGACCGAACCCTAACAGATATTAGGGTAAGAAAGGAACATCTTTTTAGGACTCCGGAACCTTCTCGTGGGCTTTCTAAATCAATTCTTCCTTTCTTTCTAAAGAGGCGTACTCCAAACTTAAGGAACAACTAAGATTGACTGAAGGTCAAATCATCAAATAGGATCACGAATGGAAACAAAAGTTCAAACACGATGGATTTAAGTTAAATTATTAAAGAACAATTTGGGAATTAAGTTAATAAATGAATATGATCTTTTGATCTAAGTACCATGCTGGTCTTTTAGTTCACATCATATTTCAAAAGTCCAAAAAAATACATATGTCAAAATAAAAGAAAATACATACTTCAAAATCCAAAAAAAATACATATGTAAAAATAAAAAAAAATACATACTTCAAAATCCAAAAAACAATACATACCCTAAAATTCAAAAAAAATACATATTTAAAAAATTCAAAAAAATACATATTTCAAAACCCAAACAAAAGTGAACATTTCAAAACAAACAAAATTTTTTCAATTAGCATTTGCTTATTGCATGTTTCATTCCTTTTATTTTAAGTGAGCATCTGTCTGCTTGTATGTTGCATCTTTGCTTACAGTTCAATTACCTTTTTTTGATAAAGGCTATGCCCTTTGACTCTCCACTAAGAAAGAAATCGATCGACCGTTCACTCGGTCAGGCAAGGGGCTAAGCCTAAATAGATACTTAACCTGTTTGTTAAGTGACATGCAGGACACAAGGCAAGCACATGGAATGCAAGGTTGGAAGCCAAAAGTTTCATGTATATCATCAAAAGGTGTTTTGTACATGATACACAAAAGAAAAGAAAATACATGAGCCCTCAAGGCCGGCTCTCCCCTTCGCCCTCATCAAGCTGACTTTGAGCCTCGTCAAGTGCATCCGGTGCTGGTCCTCTGCTGGGAGGTGGAGGTGGTCCCATCGCACTCGGCCCTGCCTGGCCGGACGACATGGCGACACTAGCAGTGAAAACGCTTACCAAACCACGATCGGCAGCCCGCTGCCGGGCTCACTGATACCTCTCCTCCACCATCTTGCACTCGTGCTCAGCTACCGACAGGCGACCCTGAAGACTCTCCAGTCGGAGGCGGTCGCGGTCTCTCTCCTCAGTCAGGATCTCCAGGCGAACCTGGAGACGTGCAAGATCCCCGGTGGAGAGACGAGCCACCTGCTCCTCCAAAGCTTGAATCCGCGCAGCGTTAGCTTCAGCACGGGCAGCTGCTGCACGAGAGTGCTCCAGCTCCGCTTCAGCCCTCTGAAGGGCTTCCTGAAGCTCAGCAACCTGCAGGAGAAGTCATTGTTAGTCCAAGGCGATCAAGCAATCAAAAGCTAAATTCAGGAATCAAAGGGAAAAAACTTACCCGAGCGGCACGATCCTCCTCCGCAAGGGAAGCTCGGTGGATGGCGGAGGCAAGCTGGCTCTGGAGGTCTGCCAGAGCAGCCTCATGAGCAGCAGAGGAAGAGGACGATGATGCTCCATATGTAGGGGGAGCCGCCTGGGTGTAGACGGCTCGCTGCACTAAAAGACAACCGTCAGTTGTTAATCGCCAAAACAATTAATTAATCAAAACATTCATTCATACATACCAGGTCGAACAGCTCCTTTTGGACCTACGCTAGCTAGGCCTCCGCATCATGTAGACAGGCCCGGAGGTCGATGATGACCGCATCACGTGCATCCTACATATCACACATACATACATTCATTCACAAATATAAATCAAGATAATAATAAAATGAAAGACGCATAAATGTATACTTACATCGAGTGGTCGGAGGAGCCGAAGCTGATCGGCGTAGTGGGCCCGGTACTGCTGGAGGTAGGCCTCGCTACTCTCCGCACGGGACTCCACCTGAACGCCTCGGCGGTGCCAGTCCTCGTATTGCTCCGGGAACTTGGCACGCCAATCGGTGAGGGATTGCCTACCCCTCATGCTCCTCCCGACATCCTCCGGGACCTCCTCGTCGATCCATTCCTGGTGGAGGCCCAGGGTCCTCATCACGAGTCGGAGGCGGAGGGGCTCGATCTCGTTCAGGCAGTGCAGCCACATTTGCCTGCCGAACCTCCTCCTACCAGCGGTCACCCACGGCTGACCCTCCTCGCCCATATCGAGGTACAGGCGCCAGATCACCTGCATATAAGTTAGATGCATTCATATAAATAACTTGCATTTAATGAATGAAAAAATTACATTTAATGAACAAAACTGAACAAATTAAAGACTTACCAACAACTCGGGGTAATCGAGGAACTGACGGCGGAGGGCTGTCAGCTGGTGGTGCTGTGGCGCTGTATCCACGATTGGCTGCCAACGGCAGGCCAATGGGACAGCGCCCGGTCTCGCGATCCTCGCTCTGCTAAGTGGAAAGTAGTGATAGCTCCAAACCGGCATTCATGAACATATAGGTTAGTAAAGCATCATATCACATCGCATTGCATAAACAAATAATAAAACAACTTGATACCTGAAGGAACGGCGAGAAACCGCTGACGGTGGTCTCACGGTCCGGCGTGACCGCAGAGAGATCAGCAAAGAGGTGGGCTAGAAGGGCCGCACCCCAGGCGTACTCCCTTAGACTCTCTAAGTCATCTAGCAGGTACAAGAATCTACAGTGGATATGGTCGCCCTTCGTACCGAAGAGCAACCGACCAAAGAAGAAAACTAAAAAGACTCTCAGCTGTCTATCTACCTCCTTCCCCTGACTAGGGTCGGTACAATATACGGCGGAGGAAGACTTAGCTAATCTATCTCTGAACTCCTCCCGGGACTCATCTGATCGACGCCGGGGCTCATCCAGTCCTAGGACAGCCTCTACCTCTACCCTAGGGACCATCTTAGACTCCCTGCCTAGGCTGGACACCTCAATACTTAATAGTGCCTCTGCCAATCCCTGGTAGTTGGGGTAAGTCACCCCACTTACCGGTCGGCCCTCTGCCCTGAGGCCAGTGATCCTGGCCACATCCTCTAGGGTGGGGACCATATGTCCCCACGGCATTAGGAAAGTCTTGCTTTCTGCATGCCACCTCTCCCGCAGCGCCTGCAGGAGGACTAGATTGAGCCAAAACGATTCGATATCTAAGACTTCACCGAACCCCATCCGGCGCAGGCGCGCCTTCTGAAAGTCCGGGAGTCCCCTATAGGCACCTATGACTAAGTCCCAACTAATTCTTGCTCTCATTGTCCCCTGCAATTAAAAACAAAGAACTGCATCAGTTAGTAAACATAAAAACAAACAAAACATTTCTGGATTAAAAGGCGTCGAGCCACTTGGACGTCTATTGAAAGGCGTCCACATGTACTGACGTGATTTGAACTCATTTTCTGCCTAATTAAAATTGGGAATTTAGCCCTGAATGGCGTCGGACCAGGGCGACGCCGTTTGAACGGCGTCACCTGGTCTGGACGCCTTTCAAGGCCGAATCTCGGGTTCTTTAAGAACCCCTTTCTTCCCTCTTTTCCTCACCCCATTCAAACCACAAGAGAACTTACCAGGTGGGAGGCTTCCTCCTCTTCTTCTCCTTCCTCGACCGCCACTGGTGGAGGGATTTCTTCCTCCAAGAATGACGCTGCCTCGACAAGTGTGGCCGGCACCTCTTCGGGGGCTTCTTCCACGGGAGCCGCCGTTCGCCACCTCTTGGCTAGCGCCTTGGTTTTTCGGGAGCCTTCCTCACGTTCCATGGAGTTGAAAGAAGGAGTTTTTGAGGAAGAAAGGGGCAAGAAATCGCCGGAGAGATCGCCGGAGCTCGAGGAGAGAGAAAGTAAGGGAGAAAGTGAGGAAGAAAGGGGGGCCTTCGTGGGTCTGTAAACGAAAGGTTAAGAGGCGTCGACTCCAGTAGATGCGTTTTAGGGCGCATAAGTTGAGGCGGCAAGGCCAGCTGTTTAAAATTGAGTGAAAAGCGTCCATCTGGGCTGACGCGTTTCAGGTTACCGCCAATGCTGGTCAGAACCGTACGCAGCATGATGATGAAAGGCGTCTTTACATACAGACGCGTTTTAGGGTATTAATCACAAAATTAATGACAGAGTCCTGGAAAAAGTAGGAGAGAGAGAGTTGAAAGGCGTCTGTACTTGTAGACGCATTTTAAGGTTAAATTGGGATTTTGAGGATTAATTATGGATGAAAGGCATCTGGACTGATAGACGCTTTTTAAGGTTAAATTGGGATTTTGAGGATTAATTATAGTTGAAAGGCGTCTTGTCTTGTAGACGCAATTTAATGTTAAATCGGGATTTTGAGGATTAATTTGAATTTTGGAAATTGAATTATCTTTAAAAGGCATCTTTCTGAGTGGACGCGTTTTACATTTAACAAACCCGAACTGACAGATTTTAAAGAAAAATCCAATTTTTGCTAAGGGAAAAATCACGAACACATCACAGGAAGTTGAAGGAAGATTTCAAGGCATGAAAAATGATTCTTTATTCAATGAAATCTTTTATTACATCAAAAAGAAAAAAGAAAAGAAAAGAGGATGCTTAAGGAAGAATTTCATGAAGTTCTTGAATGTATGGAAATATCAATCATCTATCTCTATTTTTAGAGGATTTTACACGATAACTGAAGTCAAGGTTCGACAAAGTAGTGATAAGTTATGTGGCTTCATAATCTTCATCGGATTCCAAAGCACGCCTCTTGATCGGGGATGTAAGGGAGAACTCGGGGAATTCATGACGGTTCAAACTAAGTTGAGTAAGGCACCGATGAGGATTGTATAACACGAACTTGGTGGCCCCAATCAACTTGAGATCTGCTCCCGCTGCACGGCGCACTCTAATAGGCTTCCCAATAAGAGCGAGTGGAGAAGAGTCAAACATGTTAGATGTCATACATCTCAGATGCTCCCTCCCGGCTCGGGTCTTGAGCTTTGGGACTTTATTGACCATGCGCTCGTTGAACTTCATGATGTTGGCGATGCAGTGGATTGAACTATTCATGTAAATTTGGGATGGTCTTGGAGACATCCTCGTGCAGTACTCAAACTTGAAGTGTAGTTCAACCCACAGAGCAAAAAGTAACATGCACCCGTAAGGAGGACGACCTGTGGACGCCGTAGAAAGCCCACTGTAGAGATAAGCCAAGAGCGCAGTACTAATGGATTTCCCCTCAAAGATCGCGCAGATAGCATTAACCTGATCATCTTCCAAGATGTTGTCCTGCGCAGGGAAGAATAGAGCACCGGCAAGGCATGTGACGAAAGCTTTCGTCACATCTTCAAATTCGTCCTCCCTTAGATCATCGATCTCGTACTGAGTCCACTCAGCGAGCTTTGCGAGATTGATCCCTTTGTTGGTAAGGCACCCTTTAGCTTCTGAAGGATCCTTCATTATTGATGTCAACAATTGTTGACCGGTGATTCTTTCTCTCGTTAAAGCCATCTTATCTTTAGTCTTTGGAAGACCCAATAAGAGCTCCGCTTCCTCCAAAAGGATGGTGCACTCAAAGTCTTGGAAGAAGAACGTATGGGTTTGGGGATGCCAACGCTCGATCAAAGCACCCATAGCCTCCCAGTCTACGTTCGGGCTCTTGTAGTGTTTGGCAAGCACCACTAGTCCTTGAAGGTTCCACTTGGAGATGAAAACTTCCATGGAAAGTTTAACACTTTTAGCAAGTTTGCGAATCCAAGGGAGAGAGGTGAATCTCCTTGGATCGGGAAACATGGGGAAAGTCTGAAAACAAAAGGAAGGATTGAAGAGTTTGAAGAGCAAGATCAATTGAAGAATATGAAGGAACAAGAAGAAGAATTGAAGGGAAGTTAATTCAACTTACTTGAAGATTGGGATCCCTTCCAATAAGGTGATTCTCCACGTCGGAGATCTTCTCCAGCGTCCTCTTCATCCTCTTGTTTGAAGAACTCATCCTCTTTCCCGGATTTCTTCCTCCTTGAAGCTTGAAAACCTTGAAGACTTTGGAAAACCTTGAAATATTGAAGGAAAACTCAACTTTGGATCTTTAGATTGTGGTAGGATTGCTTGGAAACAACTTAATGGTGTTTATATAGAAGGAATTGCAATCTTAGGAAGACTTTTCCGGATTGGAAAAGGGATGAGCATTGGAAGAGTTGGGATCCGAGCAGAGAACAACCAGAAATCTGTTTCTGCGACTGAAAAGGCGTTGTGGACAAGCGACGCATTTCTGGCAGTTAAAGGGCGTCGGCTTGACACGACGCGTTTCAAGCTTTCTGTCATTTTCCTGAAATTCCATATTTTGATGCTTAATGAAATGCTTGTTTGAAGTTACTGATGAAAATTTTGAGTGCAGGAAATTAAGGAAAACCCAAATGAAGGTAGAAATATCAAGAAGATCCCATTGTGGGAGTTTATAAGTCCCGACCGTGGCTAAAAGACGGTTATTTCTACCCTTGTATTATTCCATGTAACTAGAGAATTCTTAATTGCATAGATAGGCCGTTGGATTGTTAATTAGTGAGGATGATGGTTCAACTTTTGTAAAACGGTGCGTGGATAAACGAGCTTCAGCTTAGCACTGAATTACAAGAATTGGTATCTTGACTCATTAATGACAATTTGACAATACTATCCTTGATTAATTTATATTTTATTTGACTTTATATTTTTCTTTTAGCCCAGCATGCATCATATAGGACTTTGAAATCACTGTGATAAGAATTAATTATTGATTAAGTTTCAGACCATTGATCAAATAACTCCAACATGATATGAAATATTCCATTCTGAATTGAGTATCTTGATTATCTTTGAGGTTCGCTTGAAGATATCATTAGAATTCTATCATTTCTTGGATTCTTTATCTAATATTTCTTGTTTTCTTTTAAGATCCATCATAGTTGCAGCACGTCCACATTGGCTGGCAAACGCTCCCTGTGATGAAACCTACAATGTCTACGACCTGGGGTACTTCCCACTACGTGGAGGTTGATCGACTTTACTTTATTTGCTTGTCTACCTCATCCAGACATGATTGATTCCATTAATCTCTTTGAGCTATTTTCATCGATGATCTTGAGAAAAATTTTAATTATGTGATGTTGAGAGCGTGTCTCATCACACCTTGGCATCACCTTTTCAGTACATTCCATTTCATTTCACTCCCTTGCAAAGACGATGCCAAGGTTAGGCAGCTGTAGACACGCTAATTTTGATATCATTTTGAGTAAATTTCATATCATATAATAATGCCTCAGAATGGTCTGATATTTAATCATTGGTTAATTTTTATTGATCTTTTTAAGTTAATTATCTGAATAGTGTTGGGTCAGACATATATGATTTAAGTTAATTAATTAAACTGATTTTAACTCAAATTTCAGTTAAAATATGAAGAAGTCTAAAAGACGTCGACATGTGTGGACGCCGTTTAGAGTTTATTATTATTTTGATGTTTAATTTTGAATTTTAATTAATTGATTAATTAGCTAAAAGACGTCTGCCAGGCACGACGTGTTTTAGGTTTCCTAAATTGTTTCTACTTCTCTTCCGGATGTTTATCCTTATCTTAATTAATATAAAAGGCGTCTATCATGGGCGACGCTTTTTATCTAATTATAGATAAAGATAAACTTTTCCCAGATGTTTATCTTTATCTTAATCAATCGGAAAGGCGTCTTTATTGAGCGACGCGTTTTAGATAATTACAGATAAAGATGAATTAATCAGTATTTATTTGTTGGTTAAGATGGATAAATCTCAAAATTTCTTCGTGTAAATTCGCGGACGCAGAAGAAGTCTATAAATACCCTGCCTCTTGAATGGGTGACAGAGTTAGTGATCGAAGTGATTGAAGTGATATCAAAGTGATAATTGATTGAAGATCGAAGCGACGACGTCCAAACGCTGAAGTGCTGCTGTTTCCAGAAGTCGGCGTCCAGTCTTCATCCTTCTTCATCCAATCAAGACCAAGGCTTTCCAGGAGCCATCCATCATTAAACTTTCAATTCAATTTCTGCATTCCTTTTTACATTTTCACTCCATTAATCTTACATTCTTCATCATCACTCCATGCAACACACACAACACTAGCATCATTTTCAAAACCAATTTAAAGGAGTTTCAAAGACCATCCCAACAAGTGAGTTCTCATGTTCAGTTGCATGTTTAAAACTTTGTTTAGAATGGATACTACTTTTGCCTAAGTTCTCATTGTTTTGTTATTTCTTTTCTATTTCTTGCAAGATACGAAGAAGAATCAAGGGGAGGAAATCAACAAGCAAACAACAAAGACTCTGGACGATCCTCAACTTCAACAGCAATCAAAGCAAGAACAAAGACAAGAAAGGGCTCTCTTTTTTCAGCCGGCTGAAGGAGGGGAACCAAGAGCTCAACAATCTCCCACGTCCAAACAGGTAGGCGATCAAACTCTTTCTTTTGGAACCTTTACGTCAAAAGTTTCTGGCGATCACTTCACTTAGTTTCTTTTAATAGGTTTTATCTTGCATTTAAACAACATAGATTTTTCATGATAATCACACACTCATTTTAAGCACTCACAAGGGGTACATGTTGTGTTTTCACCTATGGCTGGGGGAAGCAGAACCACCTAGAGCCAGTCGGGCCGAAGTAGCTAGCGCGCTATCCGAGGGGTTACTATTTGGTCTCAGCGGGTCGGTGCTTTCCTAGTTTGTTGTGGCAGCTTCCGGCGTGTTTCTTACTGTGGAGCCGGGTGTGGTGCTGCTGGAGTTTTACCCTTTCGCCACTGGGCCAGATGTAACCTGAGATATCGTGGTTACGAGTGGTACCCTTCACCCTTTGGCCTGATGTGACCCGGAGGTTAAGGTTGCGGGTAGTCCCTATAGCTTCGGCTTGAGGGTGGTTTTGCCGGTCCCCAAGGTCCTTTTGAAGTGCCGAGGCCTGGCGTTGAGGGAAGTCCGGTCGATAAGACAGTAGTCTAGACTGCTTGTGTGAACACGTAACCGGGCGGTGGTGGTTCACTGGTCCCAATTAGTCCTAGTTTGACTCACTGCCTCACCCTACGGTGCCTGGAACACCGTAGGGGTGGACAGACGTGGGCGTTGGTGGTGTTGTGAGGCGACGTTTGTACGCGGTCGACAGTGTGGTTTGATCGTTTAGCCGGATCCTTGGTTACGAATTATGGTATTGAGTTGGGTTACTTAACTACTTAAAACTGTGCCTGTTGCATTACTAATACGTATGTTTCATATCAGGTTTTGGGAGCTGTGTTTACTGCTTTACTTAATTGCCTTCATTTTGTACTATTATACTTGTGGGTGTGTGTGTGGGAGGCGGGGATCGGATTATCCCTAGTGAGCCCAATTCTGGTGTGGCTCACTCCCTGCGGTTTCAAGTGTGGACTTCTTGGCGAGTGGAAGCGTGTGGTGTTCTTCTTGGTGTGCGGACTAGCAGCTATCTCAGTTCCGGGGTATGCCCCGATGTTTTTGTACTTTGCTTCTGCCTGTACTTATTTAATTCTTTGGACCATGTGTTTATTGTTGGACTGTGTACGGACATTATTAATGTCCTTCCTGTGCACTTGTATTTTCCTTGAAGTCCGTGTGATTGTTATATTTAGCCTTGTTTAACGCTTACTCCTCCAGATGTGTTGTGTGAGATCCATGTGTGAACCCGTAGATAATGATCTGATACCTATTTAGTAATCGGGTTTCCGATTATAGGGTGGCGGGTCGTTATAGATGGTATCAGAGCTCAGTTTGGTCGAGTATGTGGCAAACTAGGTTAGATATCATAGTCCAACAATAAGTACGAGTCTGTACGGGCGATGGCTGCTGGTATAAATTAATAGGTTTGATGTACTTGTTTCGATTTTTGTGTTCGTGGAGTAGTGATGGCGTCGAAGAGGAGAGTTCCGTTGGCTCGTAGTATGGGAGCAGACGATGGTAGTTCAGGGGCAGAAGGACATAATGTGGATCGTTTCATGGAAGCTATGATTGGGGCAATGTCTAGATACCAACAGGGAGATGGTGGTGAGGGATCTAATTCCCGAGGTAGTCAGTCCACGGTGATGGAGCGGTTCTTGAAGTTGAAGACCCCTTCTTTCATGGGTCAACCAGCCCCAGACGAGGCAGCTCATTGGATTAAGGAAGTGGAGAAGGCATTTGATGTTCTTGAATGTGCTGAGAATGACAAGACTTTATTGGCAACCTACTTGTTGAAAGACGATGCTTATGATTGGTGGGTTACCATCAAGAGAATGATATTTTCTAATAGGTCTTTGAGAGAGATTCCTTGGGAGGTATTTGTGAGAGAGTTTAGTGGACAGTACTTTCCGAGGCAGATTTGTAAGGCCAAGGAAAGGGAGTTTATAGAATTGGTGCAGAATGATGTGTCAGTTCTAGAATATCAGATGAAGTTTGTGGCTCTTGGAAGATTCGTTCCACACATATATGAGCATGAGGAACGTCGAACAGGGAGATTTGTGGATGGACTCCGGTATGATCTGAGGGCAATGGTGGCATCTCATTGTTGTAGAGATCTTGCATCAGCAGTTCGGTGCGCAGTTGCGGTGGAGACTCAGTTCCAACAAATGGCGAATGAGTTGGAGCGGTCAGCAGGAGGGAAGCAACAAGGCAAGAACAAATCCGCGGTCTTTTCGTTAGACGGTTCGAGTTCCTTTGGGTTCGGGTTCCAAGGGATGCTTTGTGACGAGGATGAGGACGGTTCTGTTCATCAGATGCAGACTGTGGCTAGCAGACAACAAGAAACGAGACAGGATGCGGTGGATTATTGTCCCTATTGTGGTAGGCATCATGGCAATCGGATATGTCCATTGGTCACTAGTAGCTGTTTTGGCTGTGGTAGGAAGGGACATCTTGTGAGGAACTGTCCCCAGAAGAATAAGACAGGTCAGGAGCTGAGTGGTCAGTAGAAGCCCGGGACCTAGAGTGGTGTTGTGTGTTCTCTTAGTAGAGGTCCGAGATGCTGGGCTAGATGAACACTTTTACCTTGTTATATTAGGTAGTAGTTGTGAACTCTTATGGCACTTTTTATGTATTTTGGACATGGTGGAGAATCAGTTTTGTAATATGTGCCTCGTAAGGTTAATGTATGGTTATTTCGGTCTATCAGTTTTGGCAGAATCGTGGAACATAGTTAACTTAGTGTTGATTTGATTGACCGGTTATACGGAGCCCCGTGTAAGAGTGTGATCAGTGAGGATGATTGATGTGATCCGTGTTGCCGGCGTGGAATTGTTGTCTGTAGTTATCGTTTGAGCGGTTGCAATTTCAAGGACGAAATTCTTTTTAAGGGGGGGAGTATGTAAGGATTCAGGATTTGGGTTCAGTTATCGGGTCGGTTTCGGGCCGGACCCCTTGGTTTGGGCCCTGATGAGTCTAGGGTGTGCCTCCTAAACGACGTCTAGGGTGCATGATGCCTTTCGAATGGCGTCTTGCTGTGTGGACGCCATTTAGCTGGGTTGCTGTTGTGCCACATGGGTGCCACGTGGGCTGGCTTCGGACCGCGAGAGTATGGCCCTGGTCTTGTCGTCTGAATGGCGTCCTTGATGGACGACGCCATTCAGAGTACGACCCTGGTTTGTCAGAGCACGGCCCGTCATGTCAGCTGATAGGCATCTGTCTCGCACGATGCGTTTTAACCTGTTTCAGTTTGACCCCGAGAGCCTTCCCTCCTTTCTCTCATTCTCTCCTTCTCACTCTCTCTCTTCCTCTCTCCGACCCCCTCCAATCCCTCCTTCCCTTTCACTTCCCTTTCTTCCTCTTCCACCACTCCAACACCTCTCCACCTATCACCACTACCACCACCACTTCCTCTGCGGCACTTCATTCTCCGAGTGGCGGCCGACGTCCCGGCGGAGTGACGGCGTCCTCGGCGGTACCGGCGGCGGTTTGCGGTGCGGTGGTTCGGCGGCACGGAGCCAGGAGGAGTTCAAGTAACCGGTAGGGGGACGAACCTTGCATATAATGTGGTTGTTTCATCCATGTTTCCCACTTTAAAGCATGATACGCGTATGGGGTTTTGGGAAGAATGAGCATGTTAAGGGGTTTTTAAGGAAAATGGTCGTTTTTATGAAATGGGGATTAGTGGGTTTCACGTGGTGAATTGGTTTCCCCTCTTCATTTCCTACTCTTGGGTATTTCTGGGGTAATCTTGGGGTAAGGGAACCCTCGGGTTGAGCTGCAGGAACCGGGTTTCTGGCTCTAAATGACGTCGTGCTCGGACGGCGCCATTTAAAATGGTGACGGGCCAGCACGACGCCATTTAGGCAGAATTGTCCCAGAAGCGGTTTATGTTAGAATAGAGTTCTGTGTTGAATGGCGTCCAGGGACAGCGACGCCTTTCAAAAGACGGCTTCCCAGGACGACGCGTTTTAATTGAAATCACCCCGTAGTCTGTCTCTGCTTCTGTCGCTAACAGGCGACTAGGGACAACGACGCGTTTTCAAAGATGACGACTAGACACGACGCATTTTAGGCCATATTCTGAGGCCGAGTTTATATGAACCAGTTTAGGATGCTTGAATGGCGTCGGCCACGGGCGATGCGATTCAAGACAGAATCACACTAACTCATGATATTAATATGTGCTTACACTGTTAGATAGTTCAATCAAGTGCATGCTTTAAATCATACATCGAGGCCGAGGATTTCTGTATGATCGGGATCGCATCGTGTGTGCTTGTGGTTATACGATTGTGGAGCTGGAACAATTGTGGTTTGCGTTTGTCACCTTGTGCCGATGTGGGAGGGCCATGGTGTCTGTGTGGCATTATTGCCGTACCGGTGTGGGAGGGGTACATGTTGTGTTTTCATCTATGGCTGGGGGAAGCAGAACTACCTAGAGCCAGTCAGGCCGGAGTAGCCAGCGCGCTATCCGAGGGGTTACTGTTTGGTCTCAGCGGGTCGGTGCTTTCCTAGTTTGTCGTGGTAGCTTCCGACGTGTTTCTTATTGTGGAGCCAAGTGTGGTTCTGTTGGAGTTTTACCCTTTCGCCACTGGGCCTGATGTAACCAGAGATATCGAGGTTACGAGTGGTACCCTTCGCCCTTTGGACTGACGTGACCCGGGAGGTTAAGGTTGCGGGTAGTCCCTATAGCTTCGGCTTGAGAGGGGTTTCCCCGGTCCCCAGGACCCTCTTGAAGCACCGAGGCCGGGCGTTGAGGGAATTCCGGTCGATAGGACAGTAGTCTAGACTGCTTGTATGCACACTTAACTGGGCGGTGGTGGTTTACTGGTCCCAGTTAGTCCTAGTTTGACTCACTGCCTCACCCTACGGTGCCCGGAATACCGTAGGGGTGGACAGGCGTGGGCGTTGGTGGTGTTGTGAGGCGACGTTTGTACGTGGTCGACAGTGTGGTTTGATCGTTTAGCCGGATCCTTGGTTACGAATTATGGTATTGAGTTGGGTTACTTAACTGCTTAGAACTGTGCCTGTTGCATTACTAATACGTATGTTTCATATCAAGTTTTGGGAGCTGTGTTTACTGCTTTACTTAATTGCCTTCATTTTGTACTATTATGCTTGTGGGTGTGTGTGTGGGAGGCGGGGATTGGATGATCCCTACTGAGCCCAATTCTGGTGTGGCTTACTCCCTGCGGTTTCAGGTGTGGACTTCTTGGCGAGTGGCGGCGTGTGGTGTTTTCTTGGTGTGCGGACCAGCAGCTATCTCAGTTTTGGGGTATGCCCCGTTGTTGTTGTACTTTGCTTCTGCCTGTACTTATTTAATTCTTTGGACCATGTAATTATTGTTGGACTGTGTACGGACATTATTAATTTCCTTCCTGCGCAATTGTATTTTCCTTGGAGTCCGTGTGATTGTTATATTTAGCCTTGTTTAACGCTTACTCCTCCAGATTTGTTGTATGAGATCCGGGTGTGAACCCGTAGATAATGATCCGATACCTATTTAGTAATCGGGTTTCCGATTATAGGGTGGCGGGTCGTTGCAGATGGTATCAGAGCTCAGTCTGGTCGAGTATGTGGTAAACTAGGTTAGATATCATAGTCCAATAATAAGTACGAGTCTGTACGGGCGATGGCTGCTGGTATAGATTAATAGGTTTGACGTGCTTGTTTCGGTTTTTGTGTTCGTGGAGTAGTGATGGCGTCGAAGAGGAGAGTTCCGTTGGCTCGTAGTATGGGAGCAGACGATGGTAGTTCGGGGACAGAAGGACATAATGTGGATCGTTTCATGGAAGCTATGATTGGGGCAATGTCTAGATACCAACAGGGAGATGGTGGTGAGGGATCCAATTCCCGAGGTAGTCAGTCCTCGGTGATGGAGAGGTTCTTGAAGTTGAAGACCCCTTCTTTCACGGGTCAACGAGTCCCAGACGCGGCAGCTCATTGGATTAAGGAAGTGGAGAAGGCATTTGATGTTCTTGAATGTGCTGAGAATGACAAGACTTTGTTGGCAACCTACTTGTTGAAAGACGATGCTTATGATTGGTGGGTTACCATCAAGAGAATGATGTTTTCAGATAGGTCCTTGAGAGAGATTCGTTCCGCACATATCTGAGCAAGAGGAACGTCGGACAGAGAGATTTGGGGATGGACTTCGGTATGATCTGAGGGCAATGGTGGCATCTCATTGTTGTAGAGATCTTGCATCACCAGTTCGGTGCGCAGCAGCGGTGGAGACTCAGTTCCAACAAATGGCGAATGAGTTGGAGCGGTCAGCAGGAAGGAAGCAACAAGGCAAGAACAAATCAACGGTCTTTTTGTCAGACGGTTCGAGTTCCTTTGGGTTCGGGTTCCAAGGGATGCTTTGTGACGAGGATGAAGACGATTCGGTTCATCAGATGTAGACTGTGGCTAGCAGACAGTAGGAAGCGAGACAGGATGCGGTGGATTATTGTACCCGTTGTGGTAGGCATCATGGCAATCGGATATATCCATTGGTTACTGGTAGCTGTTTTGGCTGTAGTAGGAAGGGACATCTTGTGAGGAACTGTCCCCAGAAGAATAAGACTGGTCAGGAGCCGAGTGGTCAGTAGAAGCCCGAGACCTAGAGTGGTGTTGTGTGTTCTCTTAGTAGAGGTCCGAGATGCTGGGCTAGATGAACACTTTTACCTTGTCTTAATAGGTAGTAGTTGTGAACTCTTATGCACTTTTTATGTATTTTGGACATGGTGGAGAATCAGTTTTGTAATATGTTCCTCGTAAGGTTAATGTATGGATATTTCGGTCTATTAGTTTTGGCAGAATCGTAGAACATAGTTCACTTAGTGTTGATTTGATTGACTGGTTATACGGAGCCCCGTGTAAGAGTGTAATCAGTGAGGATGATTGATGTGATCCGTGTTACCAGCGTGGAATTGTTATCTGTGGTTATCGTTTGAGCGGTTGCAATTTCGAGGACGATATTCTTTTTAAGGGGGGTAGTATGTAAGGATTCAGGATTCGGGTTCAATTATCGGGTCGGTTTCGGGCCGGACCCCCTGGTTTGGTCCCTGATGAGTCTGGGGTGTGCCTCCAAAATGACATCTAGGGTGCACGACGCCTTTCGAATGGCATCTTGCTGTGTAGACGCCATTTAGCTGGGTTGTTGTTGTGCCACGTGGGTGCCACGTGGGCTGGCTTTAGGCCGCGAGAGTACGGCCCCGGTCTTGTCGTTTGAACGGCGTCCTTGATGGACGACGCCATTCAGAATACGACTCTCGTTTGTCAGAATACGGCCTGTCATGTCAGCTGATAGGCGTCTGTCTTGCACGACGCGTTTTAACCTGTTTCAGTTTGACCCCGCGAGCCTTCCCTCCTTTCTCTCATTCTCTCCTTCTCATTCACCCTCTTCCCTCTCTCCGACCCCCTCCGATCCCTCCTTCCCTTTCCCTTCCCTTTCTTCCTCTTCCACCACTCCAACACCTCTCTACCTGTTACCACTACCACAACCACTTCCTCCGCGGCACTTCATTCTCCGGGCGGCGGCCGACGTCCCAGGGAGTGACGGCGTCCTCGGCGGTACCGGCGGCGGTTTGCGGTGCGGTGGTTCGGCGGCATGGAGCCAGGAGGAGTTCAAGTAACCGGTTGGGGGACGAACCTTGCATATAATGTGGTTGTTTCATCCATGTTTCCCACTTTAAAGCATGATACGCGTATGGGGTTTTGGGAAGAATGAGCATGTTAAGGGGTTTTTAAGGAAAATGGTCGTTTTTATGAAATGGGGATTAGTGGGTTTCACGTGGTGAATTGGTTTCCCCTCTTCATTTCCTACTCTTGGGTATTTCTAGGGTAATCTTGGGGAAAAGGGAACCCTCGGGTTGAGCTGCAGGAACCGGGTTTCTGGCTCTCAATGACGTCGCGCTCGGACGACGCCATTTAAAATGATGATGGGCCAGCACGAAGCCATTTAGGCAGAATTGTCCCAGAAGCGATTTCTGTTAGAATAGAGTTCTGTGTTGAATGGCATCTAGAGACAGCGACGCCGTTCAAAAGGCAGCTTCCCAGGACGACGCGTTTTAAGTGAAATCACCCCGTAGTCTGTCTTTGCTTCTGTCGCTAACAGGCGACTAGGGACAGCGACGCGTTTTAAAAGATGACGACTAGGCACGACGCCTTTTAGGCTATATTCTGGGGCCGAGTTTATATGAACCAGTTTGGGATGTTTGAATGGCGTCGGCCACGGGCGACGCGATTTAAGATATAATCACAATAACTTATGATATTAATATGTGCTTACACTGTTAGATAGTTTAATCAAGTGCATGCTTTAAATGATACATCGAGGCCGGGGATTTCTGTATGATTGGGATCGCATCGTGTGTGCATGTGGTTATACGATTGTGGAGCTGGAACAATTGTGGTTTGCGTTTGTCTCCTTGTGCCGATGTGGGAGGGCCATGGTGTCTGTGTGGCATTGTTGTCGTACCGGTGTGGGAGGGGTACATGTTGTGTTTTCACCTATGGCTGGGGGAAGCAGAACCACCTAGAGCTAGTCGGGCCTGAGTAGCCAGCGCGCTATCTGAGGGGTTACTGTTTGGTCTCAGCGAGTCGGTGCTTTCCTAGTTTGTCGTGGCAGCTTCCGGCGGGTTTCTTATTGTGGAGCCAGGTGTGGTGCTGCTGGAGTTTTACCCTTTCGCCACTGGGCCTGATTTAACCTGAGATATCGAGGTTACGAGTGGTACCGTTCGCCCTTTGGCCTGATGTGACCCGGGAGGTTAGGATTGCGGGTAGTCCCTATAGCTTCGGTTTGTGGGGGGTTTCACCGGTCCCCAGGGCCCTCTTGAAGTGCCGAGGCTTGGCGTTGAGGGAAGTCCGGTCAATAGGACAGTAGTTTAGACAACTTGTGTGCACACGTAACTGGGCAGTGGTGGTTCACTGGTCCCAGTGAGTCCTAGTTTGACTCACTGCCTCACCCTACGGTGCCCGGAACACCATAGGGGTGGACAGGCGTGGGCGTTGGTGGTGTTGTGAGGGGACGTTTGTACGCGGTCGACAGTGTGGTTTGATCGTTTAGCCAGATCCTTGGTTACGAATTATGGTATTGAGTTGGGTTACTTAACTGCTTAGAACTGTGCCTGTTGCATTACTAATACGTATGTTTCATATTAGGTTTTCGGAGCTGTGTTTACTGCTTTACTTAATTGCCTTCATTTTGTACTATTATACTTGTGGGTGTGTGTGTGGGAGGCGGGGATCGGATGATCCCTACTGAGGCCAATTCTGGTGTGGCTCACTCCCTACAGTTTCAGGTGTGGACTTCTTGGCGAGTGGCGGTGTGTGGTGTTCTTCTAGGTGTGCGGACCCGCAGCTATCTCAGTTCCGGGGTATGCCCCGATGTTGTTGTACTTTGCTTCTGCCTATACTTATTTAATTCTTTGGACCATGTAATTATTGTTGGACTGTGTACGGACATTATTAATTTCCTTCATGTGCACTTGTATTTTCCTTGAAGTCCGTGTTATTGTTATATTTAGCCTTGTTTAACGATTACTCCTCCAGATGTGTTGTATGAGATCCGGGTGTGAACCCGTAGATAATAATCTGATACCCATTTAGTAATCTGGTTTCCGGTTATAGGGTAGCGGGTCGTTACATTGTGAAATGAGGATTAGTGTGTTTTAAGTGGTGATTTGGATTATCCCCTTCATTCCCTATTTTTAGGTATTTTTGGGGCAATTTTGGGGGGGGAGGAAATCCCATTTTGTGGCTCGGGGGAGGTTGTTGGAAAACCAGATTTCGGGCTCTAAATGGCGTCTGGCTAGGGCGACACCATTTGAAATGGTGACTGGCTAGGGCGACGCCATTTAGGCCAAATTTGTCCCGGGACCATTTTCTGTGGGAATGAGTTCTGTTTTGAATGGCGTCTGAAGACAGCGACACCATTTGAAATGGTGATTGGATAGGACGATGCCATTTAAGTCAAAACCCCATTAATCCATGAAATTTATATGTGCATATATTGTTAGTTAATTTGGCTAAATGCATGCTTAAAATCATACATTGGGGATGGGGATTTCTGTATGATCGAAATCGCATTGTGTGTGTATGTTTATGCGATTGTGGACTTAGAACGATTGTGGTTTGCGTTTGACACCTTGTATCGGTGTGGGAGAGACGCGGTGTCTGTGTGGCATTAATGCCGTACCGGTGTGGGAGGGTTACATGTTAGTGTTTCACTTGTGGTTGGGAAAAGGTAGAACTACCTGAGCCAGACAGGCCAGAGTAGCCAGTGTGCTATCTGAGGGGTTGTTGTTCTATCCTAGTGGGTCGGTGCTTTCCTAGTTTGTCGTGGCAATTTTCAGTGTGTTTCTTACTATGGAGCTGGGTTTGGTGCTATTGGAGTTTACCTTTTCGCCATTAGGCCTGATGTAACTTGAGATATCGAGGTTATGAGTGGTACCCTTCGCCCTTTGTCTTGATGTGACCCGGGAGGTTAGGGTTACGGGTAGTCCATATAGCTTCGGCTTGATGGGGGTTTCGCTGGTCCCCAGGGCCCTCGTGAAGCGCCTAGGCATAGCGTTGAGGGAAGTCCGATCAATAGGACAGTGGTCGAGACTGCTTGTGTGCACACATGACTCGGTGGTGGTGGTTCACTAGTGCCAGTTAGTCCTAGTTTGACTCACTGCCTCACCCTACAGTGTTCGGAACATCGTAGGGGTGGACAGGCATGGGTGTTGGTGGTGTTGTGAGGCGCCGTTTGTACGCGTTTGGCAGTGTGGTTTGTGTGTTTAGCCGGATATTTGGTTACGAATTGCGGTGTTGAGTTGGGTTGCATGAATTGCTTAGAACTGTGCCTGTTGCATTGCCAATGCATATGTTTCATATCGGAATTTGGGAATTTGTGGGAGCTGTGTTTACTGCTTTACTTAAATTGCCTACATCTTGTATTGTTGTACTTCTAAGTGCGTGTGTAGGAGGCGGGATCAGGTGATCCCTACTGAGCCCAATTTTGGTGTGGCTCACTCGCTAAGGTTTCAGGTGTGCACTTCTCGGCGAGTGTTGGCGTGTGGTGTTCTCCTTGGTGTGCAGGCCAGTAGCTATCTTGGTTTCAGGGTATGCCCCGATGTTGTTGTACTTTCTTTTGCCTGTACTTATTTAATTCTTTGGATCATGTAATTATTGTTGGACTGTGTATAGACATTATTATTTTACTTCCTACACACTTGTACTTTCTTTGAGGTCTGTAAGATTATTATATTTAGCCTTGTTTAATGCTTACTTCTCCAGACGTGTCGTTTGAGATCCGGGTGTGAACTCGTAGATAATGATCCGATACTCATTTAGTAATCGGGTCTCCGATTATAGGATGGCGGGTCATTACAGATGGTATCAGAGCTCAGTCTGGTCGAGTATGTGATAAAATCGGTTAGATATTATAGTCCAACAATAAGTATGAGTTTGTACGGGTGACGGCTACTGGCATAGATTAATAGGTTTTCACGTGCTTGTTTCGATTTTCGTGTTTATAGAGTAGTGATGGCACCGAAGAGGAGAGTTCCGTTGGTTCGTAATATGGGAACTGACGATGGTAGTTCAGGGGCAGATGGGCAGAATGTGGATCGTTTCTTGGAGGCTGTGATTGGGGCAATGTCTAGATATCAACCTAGAGATGGTAGTGAGGGATCCAACTCCCGAGGTGGTCAGTCCGTGGTGATGGAATGGTTCTTGAAGTTGAAGACTTCTTCTTTTACGGGTCGACTTGTCCTAGATGAGGCAGCTCATTGGATTAAGGAAGTGGAGAAAGCATTCGATGTTCTTGAGTGTGCTGAGAATGACAAGACTTTGTTGGTAACCTACTTGTTGAAAGACGATGCCTGTGATTGGTGGGTTACCATCAAGAGAATAATGTTTTCGGATAGGTCATTGAGAGAGATTCCCTGGGAGGCATTCGTAAGAGAGTTTAGTGGACAGTACCTTCCGAGGCACGTTCGGAAGGGCAAGGAAAGGGAGTTTATGGAATTGGTGTAGAGTGATATGTCAGTTCTGGAATATCAGATGAAGTTTGTAGCTCTGGGAAGGTTCGTTCCGCATATATCTGAAAATGAGGAACGCCGAACAGAGAGATTTGTGGATGGACTCCGGTTCGATCTGAGGGGAATGGTGGCATCTCATTGTTGTAGTAATCTTGCATCAGCAGTTCGGTGCGCAGCAACAGTGGAGACTCAGTTCCAACAAATGGCGAAATAGTTGGAGCGATCAGCACGAGGGTAGCAACAGAGCAAGAACAAATCGGCAATTCTTTCGACAGACGGTTCAAGTTCCTTTGGGTCCGGGTTCCAGGGGATGCTTTATGACGAGGACGAAGACGGTTCGGTTCGACAGATGCAGACTGTGGCTAGCAGACAGCAAGAAGCGGGTCATGATACGACAAATCATTGTCCTCGTTGTGGTAGGCAGCATGGTGATTGGATATGTCCGTTGGTCACTGGTAGCTGTTTCGGTTGTGGTAGGAAGGGACATCTTGTGAGAAACTGTCTCCAGAAGAATAAGATAGGTCAGGAGCCAAGTGGTAAGAAGAAGCCCAGGACCTAGAGTAGTGTTGTGTGTTCTCTTAGAAGAGGTCCGAGATGCTGGGCGAGATGAAACTTTTGTCTTATCTTTTAGGTTGTAGTTGTGAGCACTTATGGCACTTTTTATGTGTTTTGGACACGGTGGAGAATCAATTTTGTAATATGTGCCTCGTAAGGCTAATGAATGGTTGTATTAGTCTATCAATGTTTATAGTATCATAGAACGTGGTTAGCCTAGTGTTGATGAGATCGACCGATTATATGGAGCCCCGTAGAGGAGTGTGATTAGTAAGGGCGATTGATGTGAACCATGTCACCGGTGTGGAATTGTCAACAGTGGTTGTCTTTCGAGCGGTTACAATTTTGAGGACGAAATTTTGTACAATTTTAAGGACAAAATTTTGTTAAGGGAGGGAATATGTAAGGACTGAGGTTTCGGGTATAGTTATCGGGTCGATTTTGGAGCTGGACCCCTTGGTTTGGGCCCTAGTGGGTCTGGGGCGTGCCTTTAAAACGACGTATGGGGTGCACGACGCCATTTAGATAGCTCGTTGTTGCACCACGTGGGAGGGCGTTGGGGCACATGTGTACAACCTTAGTCATGTCGTGTGAATGGCGTCTTGGATGGACGACGCGATTCAGACATTCTGCCAAAGTACGACCCCGTCCTGTCGCCTAAATGACGTCGATTGTGAACGACGCGATTTCACCTGTTTCAATTTGACACCCTGAGCCTTCCCTCTTTTCTCTCATTCTCTCCTTCTCACTCTCTCTCTTCCCTCTCTCCGATCCCCTCTGTTTCCCCCTTTCCTTTTCCCTTCCTCTTCTTCCTCTTCCACCACTTCAACACCTCTCTACCTCTCACCACTTCCGTCACCACCTCCTCTACAGAACTTCATTCTCCAGACGGTGGCCGACATCCCGGCAGAGTGACCGTGTCTACGGCGGTACTGGCTACAGTTTGCGGTGCGGTGGTTCGGCGGCACGGAGTTAGGAGGAGTTCAAGTGACCGGTAGGGGGACGATCTTCGTTTTATTTGTTTAAAATCATGTTTTCCCCCCCTTTAAAGCATGTATTGTGTATGGAGGCTTTTGGGTAGAAAAGCATATTCTAAGGGGTTTTTTATGAAAATAGGCATTTTTGTCAAATGAGGATCAGTGTGTTTTAAGTGGTGATTTGGATTCTCTCCTTCATTCTCTATTTTTTGGTATTTTTGGGACAATTTTGGGGGGGAGGAAATCCCGTTTTGTGGCTCGGGGGAGGTTGCAGGTGTGAGTGCTCAAATTTGATGTGTGATTATCATGAAAATTTGTTGATTAAATGACAAATAAACCTATTAAAACTATGTGATCGCCAGAAAGCTTTTGACTAAAAAGCTTCAAAAGATAAATGATGATCGCTTACCTGTTTCAGACGTAGGAGATGTTGAAGTTCTTGATTCTTCCTCTTCAGCTAGCTAAAGAAAAAGAGCTATTTTAATCTTGTTCTTACTTTGAATGCTGATTGCACTTTGAGTATTGTCCAAATCTTCTTTGATTTCTTCCTCTTGATCTTCGGATACACCTTTGTACCTTGCAAAGAATGAGATAAAAAGAGGAGAAAGATTAATAAGAATTAAATGGGGGTAGTATCTATTCTAATGAGAATTCTAATCATGCAACTCAAATAAGATGAACTTACTTGTTTTATGGTCTTTAAAACACCTTAGCATGTGGGTTAGAAAAATATGTTAGTGTTGTGTGAATAGTATGAAATGATGTGATGAATAGAATTATGAAACTAATATGATGGAATTAATGAAAAATATGCAGAGATTAATGAGGAATTAATTAAGAAGACTAAGTTGAATGGCCCCTGGAAGCCTTGGTTCTTGAATGGACAAAGAGGATGAATAAAGGATGAAGCTCTTCTTTCAAGACTCCTGAAAGTAGTCGTGCAGCGCCTCGATCCTTCTTTAACTCCTTCAGCGTTTGGACGTCGTCTCTCTCTTAAATTCTTAACCTTTTCCTTCTTTATAAGCTTGTGTATTGATAGACTTAAGTTCAAGGCTCTCACGCGCATCCGTGGTCACTTATGGATTAACATAAAAGAATTTGGAGCCAATCCAACCAAGAAACCGATAAACATATGCTAATTCATCATTATCTGTAATTAACTAAAACGCGTCGCCCAAGGGAGACGTCTTTTTGCTTAATTAAGATAAAGATAAACTCGGGAAAACATAAACCATTATTATTAGGAAACCTAAATGGCGTCGTGATATGTAGACGTCTTTTAGTTAATTAACAAATTAATTAAAAATTAAATTAAAAATCAAAATATGAATAAAATCTTGAATGAAGTCTTCATAAGCCAACGTCTTTTAAGATAATTTTCATATTTGATTAAAAATCTAAGTTAAAACAAATTTCATTAATAAACTTAAATAATGTCTTTCTAACTCGATGCTATTTAGAAAATCAATCCAGTAAAATAATAAAAATTAACTAATGACTAAATATCAGACCATTTTGGGGTATTATTATATGATATGAAATTTATTGAAAATGATGTCAAAATTAACGTGTCTACAGTTGCCTCACCTTAGCATTGACTTTGCAAGGGAGTGAAATGAAATGGAATGTACTGAAAAGGTGACGCCAAGGTATGATGAGACACGCTCTCAATATCATATGATGGGAATTTTTCTCAAAACGATCAATGAAGATAACTCAAAAATATCGATGGAATCAATCATATCTGAATGAGGTAGACAAAAGA
Source organism: Zantedeschia hybrid cultivar (assembly GCA_030544215.1). NCBI lineage: Eukaryota > Viridiplantae > Streptophyta > Magnoliopsida > Alismatales > Araceae > Zantedeschia > Zantedeschia hybrid cultivar. Next base: position 55,043,858 of record JARZZO010000009.1, read on the forward strand.
AACAAAATAAAGTCGATCAACATTGACGATTCGGAAGTACCCTAGGTAACAAATCTTGCAGGTTTCATTATGGGGAGCGGTTACCAGTCAATGTGCAAGTGCTGCAACTATGATGGATCTTAAAAAGAAACAAGGAATGTTGGATAAAGAATCCAAGAAAGGATATAATTCTAAGGAAATCTTTAAGTGAACCTCAAAGATAATCAAGATATTCAATTCAAAATAGAATATTTCATATCATGTTGGGATTTATTTGATCAATAGTTTGAAGTTTAATCAATAATTAATTCTTATTACAATTATATCAAAGTCCTACATGATGCATACTAGGCTAAAAGAAAAATATAAAATCAAATAAAATATAAATTAATCAAGGATAATATTGTTAAATTGTCATTAATGAATCAATATACCTATTCTGCAATTCAGTGCTAAGCCGAAGCTCATTTATCCACGCACTTTTTCACAAAAGCGGAACCATCGTTATCGTTAATTAACAATCCAACGGCCTATCCATGCGTTTAAGTATTCTCTAGAATTATCACTGTTTTTAATGAAGGGGAACTCAAATTCTAGTTTCATCAAAAGCACAGGGTCCTTGATATATCTAATAACTATTTATCATATAGTAAATGCCAATGCAAATCAATTACAAAATAGAATACAGGGATAGAGATAACCGTCTTTTTAGCCATAGTTAGGACTCATAAACTCTCACAATGGGACCTTCTTGAGATTTTCAACTTTGTTGTCATTTCTTTGAATTTTCAGCACTCAATAATCATCAGTAATTTCAAGCAAGCATCAAATATGGATAAATATAGAATTTCGAGCAAATAATGGGAAAATCCTGAAACGCGTCGTGTCGCACCGACGCTATTATAATAATTCAAATAACGTCACTGTTCACCAACGCCATTTAAGTCGCAGAAACAGATTTTTGCCGTGTTCCATCCGGACTCCAACTCTCTTCATGTTTATCCCTTCTCTAATTCGAAAAAGACTCTTCAATTTCGTAAACCTTTATACATAAGGTTTCTTAACTCGTATTAAGGCAAATCCAAATCCAATCTAGAGATCAAAGTAAGGAATTTTCTCTAAAGTTCATGATTTTAAAGGGAAAAAAGCTCAAGAACAAAATGGATTCTTCAAACAAGAGGATAAAGAAGATGCTTGAGAAGCTTTCAGAGGTGAAAGATCTTTTGAGCGGGAGAGATCCTAACTTTTAAGTAAGTTAAATCCTCTCTTTCTTTTAACTCTTCTTCTTCAATTTCTTCATGGAATTAAAGTAATTTTTTTTATTCATCTAGGCATATCCTCTTTTTTCCGGTCCAAGAAAATTATCTTCCCTTCCTTGGATTCAGAAGCTTGCAAAAAATATCACTATCTTCATGCAATCTTATGTTTCCAAGTGGAATATCCAAGGCTTAGTTGTCCATGCAAAGCGCTGTAAAAGTTCAAACATGGATTGGGCAGCGATGAGTGCTCTAATTGAGTTGTGGTATCCACAAACTCATACTTTCCTTTTTGCTGAGTTCGAATCCACTATACTTCTTGAAGAGGCCGAACTTCTATTGGGCCTTCCTAAGATCAAACTGAACAATGATGAATTGATCTTAAACAAAATGGCTCTTATGAGGGAAAATATCACAGGTCAGCAATTATTGATGAAGATTATGAAGGATCCAAAAGAAGTTCAAGGATGCCTTACTAAGAAAGGGATTAACCTTACAAAGCTGGCAGAGTGGACTTTGTATGAGATTGAAGAACTCAAAGAAGATGATACTGAGAACGTGATGAAGGCGTTCACTACATACCTGACTAGAACTCTATTCTTTCCTGCCCAGGACAATATTCTGGAGGATGATCAAGTTAGTGCAATTTGTGGGATCTTTGAAGGAAAACAAATCGGCACGACGATCCTAGTCTATCTCTACAGTGGGCTTTCTGCAATATCTATAGGTCAGCCTCCTCATGGTTGCATGCTCCTCTTTGCTTTGTGGGTTGAGTTGCATTTCAAGTTCGAGTACCATAGTAGAAATTCTACAAACCCATCTCCGATATATCAAAATCGTCCAATCTTTCATATTTTCCAATATCGTGAAATTCAATGAAATGATGATCAACCGAGTGCCCAAACTTAAGAATCGAGCTGATTGGCGAGCTTATTTGAAGACAATGCCATCATATGGATTCGATTCTTCTCCACTTGCACTTGTAGGGAAGATGATTCGAGTACGCCGTGCAACTGGTGCAGGGCTCCGACTGATTGGGGCAACTGAATTTGTGCTATATAATCCTCATCGCTGCTATACTCAACTCAGCATACCTCGCCATGAGTTCCCAGAGTTTTCCCTATTTCTCCAATCAAGAAGTGCACCTTGGAATTCGACGAAGATTTTGAAGCAACTGAACTTATAGTTACACTGTGGAACATTAGCTTCATCCATTGTATAAAATCTTTACACGAAGCTCATGAAAGATTAGCATATCTATATGTAATGGGACTTCGAGAAATTCTTCCTTAAAAACTCTCTTTTATTCCCTTTGATGTAATAAGGAATTTATTTTCAATAAAGAATCAATCCCCAAAGTTTTTTGATTTATCCATGATTTTTCCTTAAAATATGCTTTTCGGGTGTAAATAGCGTTGTCTAATAAAGACGTCTTTCAATCATAATTCAATTCCTTATTATGCTTAAAAACGCGTCTACACCTGTAGATGCCTTTCAATTCTCTCTCTTACTTTTCACAAAATTCTGCCATTAATCATGTAATTAATCTAGTGAAATGCATCGTACTATGAGGACATGTTTAATCATTGTCCGTGGTACGATTCTGACCAGAATTGATGATTTAACTTGAAACACGTCGTGTCTCTTGGACGCGGTTTACGAATTTCAAAATCTCTTCTTTGCCGCCTTAGTTTATGTGCTTTGAATGGCGTCGTTGTCTCTCGACGCGTTTTAAATTCTCCAAACAGAACCTGCGCGAGCCCGAGCTCTCCTTCCTCATTCTCTCAAAACTCTCTCTCTCCTCGTCCTCTTTCCTCTCTGGCGACTCCCTTCCTCTCCAGCGAACCTCTCAACTCCGGCGACCTCGAACCTCCCCACATTGTCAGCCATCTCCCTCTCTCATTCACTCCCTCTTACCCAAGCTCTCTCTCTTTCTCTCAAACTTGAGCCCCATCATCCCTCTCTCTCAAACCCTCGAAGCCATGGAGAAGGGACAATCGAGCAAGATTGTCGTGAAACGACGACGGATGTCGATCGCAATGATGGAAGAGGCTCCCGAAGCGGCGCCGGTCGACCTCGCAGCGGTGGCGGCCTTCTTAGAAGAGGAGGTTCCACCCGCGGCGGTGGGAGAAGAAGAAGAAGAAGGGGAGGGCGTCTTCCACCTGGTAAGTTCCCTATGGATGCATTTGTGTGAAGAATGAACATGGGAAAGGGACCTTTTCAAAAGGTCCGACTTCGAGCTTGAATGGCGTCTAGACTAGGTGACGCCTTTCAAAGGGCGTCACCTAGGACCAACGCCATTCAAGTCAGTGATCCTTTTTTAAGAATAAGAAAATTTGGACTAAATGGCATCAAGACATGTGGACGCCTTTCAATGGGCGTCCACCATGTCCGACACCATTCAGATAGAATATTTTTATTTTGAAAATTTATTTTTAATGCCCATTGACTGATGAAAATTTGTTGAATTATTTGCAGGGGACGATGAGGGCCAGGATATCCTGGGATGTGGTCATCGGTGCCTACCGAGGCCTGCCCGACTTCCAGAAGGTGCGACTGCGCCGGATGGGGTTCGGAGAGATCCTGGATATTGAGCCCTTCTGGCTCGATTTAGTACTCCTGTAGGCACTGTAGGAGAGGTGGGATGCAGAGAGTCGGACATTCCTAATGCCTTGGGTGTTGGGATCGCTGTGTCGGGATCCGACCGAAAACGCAGCGGAATAAAAATAATTTCGGGATCGGATCCACCTTGTTTCGATGAACAAAACAAGACCGGAGTAAATCAGATTTACCTTGCGCGGATTCGAATCCGCATTCGTTTTCCGGTTCCATCGGAGCGATGCCGCAAGTCGCGCAGATTCCTGACCTCTAGCGGTATCCACGCGGTTCTCCTCGCGATGGATCGTCCTCGCTTCCTCGCTCGCTGCGGCGTTCGTAGATCCCGTCTGGCTGCGCGTAATCCGCCGCGACATGCGGATTCGGAATCTCCCGTCGAACGGAAGGTGGAGCAGTCGGGAATCGAACCGGAGCCTCCAAATGGTCGCCTCGTGTCACATGCCCAGAAGAGAGAGAGACAGAGAGAGAAAGAACGACGGCTAGATCAGGGTTGCTTGCCCCCGACATAGAATCCGTTCTTTTATAATAAGTTTGTTTGCGGTTTTTCATAAAAACCCAGACTTATCCGAAATCCTGTCAGATTATCCATCGACTTGAAAACCATTTGCGTGTGACCCTCTAGGCCCAAATACCAGTCCAGTTAATAGCCCATTAAGTCCAGTAATCCTTTATTGACCCACTGAATTAATTAATATCCTCATATTCAATTAATCAGCCGAATTTAATGTCCCACAATAAATTCGGAAGGACTTCCGATCACGTTGGATGTCAATCAACATCGCGTGATCCTGGATGGCACTGGGGTTATCGCAACCCTCTATTGGAACCTTTCTGTCATCGGTTAGCGTGCGGATATAATCCTTCATTCGTGCAATGTTCCCGAATCGACCTAGGGCATGGTTTACTGTTAAACCCTATTTGGTCGATTCACTTGAATTAGATGCCGCTAATCTGAATACGATAACTCCTTATCGATTACAGAGTCCGCACTGGCTAGGAACTTTAAGCGCATCATTCTCGGAACATTCTCTCTCAAACTACCGAGAGCGGATGATCCCGTATTGAACACACAATTACCTTTGAGGGCATTTCCCTGAACCCGATCGCTTGACTCATTGATAACCTATGGTTAGGGATTTGTTAGTCAAGGTCAAAGTTCAGAAACCCATCGACAAGATATCTTTGGCGTCTCAGGTCCAAGGATCATCCACGCAACTGTGACAAATGAATCGAGCTGGTTAACAGTGAGGTGATTACCATCCAGCGATTCATAGTCGGATCAGTTCTGTGAACTCATTCACACAATGAATTATTGCCATTTATTAATAATATGAATCAGTACATAGTATCGGATTGGCTTTAAGACCATCTAATACTAATAATCTCCCAGTTGGACTAAAGCCAATCACTTTTATACAGAATACCCATATTCTCTAAGTGACGCTCAAACACATTTTGAGACAAAGGCTTTGTAAGTGGATCTGCTATGTTGTCGGCTGAGGGAACTCTTTCCACCACGATATCTCCTCGAGCTATAATCTCTCTGATCAGATGAAAGCGCCGCAGAATGTGCTTCGACTTCTGATAAGACCTCGGCTCTTTCGCTTCAGCAATCGCCCCATTGTTGTCACACAGCAGTGGGACGGGACCAGATATGCTTTCTGCCACACCAAGATCGCCAATGAATTTCTTCGTCCATACAGCTTCCTTGGCAGCTTCAGCAGCAACAATATACTCGGCTTCCGTTGTCGAATCAACAGTGGTTTCCTGCTTGGAACTTTTTCAGCTCACTGCTCCCCCGTTGAGTGTGAAAACAAAACCTGATGTTGACTTGCTGTCATCAGGATCAGACTGAAAACTCGAGTCAGTGTATCCTTGTAGCTTTAAGTCTCCTCCTCCATAGACTAGAAATAGATCCTTAGTCCTTCTCAAGTACTTAAGGATGCATTTCACAGCCTTCCAGTATTCATCACCTGGATCTGCCTGATGTCTGCTCGTAATACTTAGAGCATATGCTACATCAGGTCTGGTACATAGCATGGCATACATGATGGACCCTATGGCAGAAGCATAGGGGACTTTATCCATCACAACCCTCTCTTCAGGTATCTTGGGAGACTGACATTTAGAGAGTGAAATTCTATGTCTCATCGGTATGAGACCTCTCTTGGAATTTTCCATGCCAAACCTTTTGACAATGGTTTCTATGTACATGGATTGGGTTAAAGCTAGCATCTTCTTTGATCTATCTCTATAGATCCGTATTCCTAATACGTAAGATGCTTCTCCCAAATCCTTCATGGAGAAGTTCTTTGACAGCCATATCTTTATTGATGACATCATTCCTACATCATTCCCAATGAGTAGGATGTCGTCAACGTAAAGAATCAGAAATGTGACTGCGCTCTCACTGTTTTTCTTGTATACACAGGGCTCATCTTCATTCTTAATGAAGTCATAAGATTTGATCGCCTCATCAAATCTTATGTTCCAGCTTCGAGAAGCTTGCTTCAGTCCATAAATAGACCTCTGCAACTTGCATACCATGTCTGAAGATTCTTTGGATGTGAATCCTTCTAGTTGTATCATATACACCTCCTCCTCAAGGTTTCCATTGAGGAAGGCGGTCTTCACATCCATCTGCCAGATTTCATAATCATGGTAGGCAGCGATAGCGAGAAGAATTCTGATAGACTTAATCATAGCAACGGGTGAAAAGGTTTCGTTATAGTCAACACCTTGTCTTTGACGATAGCCTTTCGCCACTAATCTTGCTTTATAAGTCTCAATACGTCCATCTGCACCGATCTTTCTTTTAAAGATCCATTTGTAGCCGATAGGTACTATACCATCGGGCAAATCTACCAAGTTCCAAACTTGGTTGATGTACATGGACTGTATTTCAGAATTCATGGCTTCCCGCCATTTCCCGGCCTCTGGACTTTCAATGGCCTCCTGGTAAGTCTTAGGATCATCATCCTCATTATAGAGTATCCTTGAACCATCCAAATTAATATGTCCTACATATCTTTTTGGTGGTTTAGGTACTCTTTCAGACCTACGAGGTTCCTATGTATCATTTTGAACAGGTTTAGAAACTGATGGTTCATCTGATGAACCATTGCTAGTTTGTGGGTCTGGAATTTCTTCCAGAATTACTTTGCTCCCACTGTCCTTCTGGAAAATATAATCTTCTTCCAGAAAGACAGCTCTCCTGACCACAAACACCTTTTGTTCGCCAGGATGATAAAAGTAATATCCATAAGTTTTCTTTGGATATCCCACAAATCTGCATTTGTCAGTTCTGGATTCCAGCTTATCTGCGTCATGTCTTTTAACATGAGCAGGACATCCCCAGACTTTAACATGTTTAAGGTCTGGTTTCCTTCCATTCCATATCTCATATGGAGTGGTTTCAACAGATTTGCTGGGTACTTTGTTCAGGATATACATAGCCGAGCTAAGTGCATATCCCCATAAGGACACTGGTAATTTGGACATGCTCATCATGGATCGCACCATTTCCATTAATGTGCGATTTCTCCTTTCTGATACACCATTCATCTGAGGTGTATAAGGAGGTGTAAGCTGAGAAAGGATACCATTATCCTTTAAGTATTTAATGAACTCTGTACTCAAGTATTCACCACCTCGATCAGATCGGATGGTTTTTATACTCTTTCCTGTTTGTTTTTCTATTTCATTCTTAAATTCTCTGAATTTCTCAAAGGCTTCAGATTTATACTTCAATAAATATATATATCCAAACCTTGAGTAATCATTAGTGAATGTAATGAAGTATGAGAAACCACCAATGGCTTGGGTTGACATAGGACCACAACATCTGAATGTATGAGTTCTAATATGTCTTTGGCTCGTTCTCCAGTTCCACTAAATGGAGACTTAGCCATTTTACCCATTAAACATGACTCACAGGTTGCATATGATTCATAATCAAATGGATCTAAATATCCATCTTTATGCATCCTTTGGAGTCTGTTTTCACCAATGTGTCCAAGCCTATAATGTCACAAGTAGGCTTTGTTCATTTCATACTTCTTTTAAGTGAAGAACCGATGTGTAAATTATCATGAGACACATTTAATAGATACAAACCATTGGACAAAATAGCAGAAGCTATTAATTTATTTCCGAAATAAATTGAACAACTGTTGTTCCCAAAATTTAAATTGTATCCAATTCTATCTAAGTATGAAATAGAAATGATGTTCCTTATTATGCTAGGTACATAATAACATTCATCTAATATAAATGTGTCTCCAGATGGTAGCTTGAGCTTCATTGTCCCCACAGCGATCGCCGCAACTCTTGCGCCATTACCTAGTCTCAGCTCCACCTCGCCGGTCCTCAGCTTACGCCTTCTCGTCAGTGCCTGCACAGAATTGCAGATATGAAATACACATCCTGTATCTAATACCCATGATGTATAATCTCTTATTGACAAGTTTACATCTATCATATAGATACCTGAAGCGTCTTGCTGCTTCAGAGTTCCTTGAGCCTTGTCCTTAAGGTATTCTTTGCAATTCCTCTTCCAATGGCCTTTCTGGTGACAGTAGAAGCAATCACCTTTCTCAGCACTTTTACCTTTGTCTTTCTAGAAAACCTTTGCCTTTTTCTGAACCTTGTTCTTATTCTTTCGAAAAGCTTGGACTGCAAGCCTTTTTCTGTTGGTCTTACCAACTATGAGGACTTGGGGTTTATCCTTCACAAGGTTCCCCTTAGCAGTCTTTAACATGTTCAGCAGTTCAACTAAGGTGGCATGGATCTTTTTCATGTTAAAATTAACGATGAACTGAGCATATGACGGTGGAAGTAAAGACAACACGAGGTCTGTGTGCATCTCCTTGGGAAGTGTAATCCTAAGAGCATCCATCCTCTCCACCCACTCAGTCATCTTCAGCACGTGATTCTGTATTGAAGTTCCCTCTGCCATCTGAGCCTTGAACAGATTCTTCGATATCTCATATCGTTCGATTCTGCTCTGCTCACCAAATAGCTCATTCAAATGGAGAATGATGGATCTAGTATCCATCTCTTCATGTTGCCTTTGCAACTCATTGCTCACAGAGGCTAACATGTAGTATTGGGCCATGGTGGAATCTTCCTTCCATTTTTCATACGCTATCATTTCCTCCTCTGGAGCATCTAATGTTGGTTCAGCAGGAGGTTCATTATCCAAGACGTAGGCAATCTGCTCAGACCTGAGGACTATCTTCAGGTTTCTGAGCCAGTCTGAGTAATTGGTGCCTGTCAAATGGTTGGCATCAAGTATGCCTCACAACGGGTTATGCTGCGACATTCTCGCCTACAGTAGATAATCAATTGATAATTAGCAGATATTTAGATTAACTAAAACAAGATATGATCTTTTATTATCTAGTTTTACTTCCACTAATTTTCGACGGACTGTATAACCTTCAGATATACAGAACGGGAGACGCCGACTGTCTTCTAGTGGGGATCAGAATCTCCAAGCATCACAGTAGACCTCGGGTAAACACGTAGTATCACACCACTATCTCAAAGAAATCATCTCATGATAATTGCAACTCCTTGCAATATCCGATCATATTTCGGCTCCCAAGTTTAATGGTCCCGAGTAAACACAGTAGACCATTATCCCCGGCCTAAGCTTTACCATCAATACGTGACAGAGTAAAGTAGAAATATAGTTCCCGGGTAAACACGTGGATAACTATATCATTCCTCTACTCTTATCCAAAGGCATCTAATGCCATGATCAACAGTCCTCTCAACAGACAATGGTAGACTTCGGGTAAACACATAGTATCTGCCATCACTGAATTAAGTTCTATTGATCATATTGATGGAGAGCCACGCGGTGCATTCTCAATGACTCGCGCTACGGCTTAGAGTTTGTAACGAAGGTTTTACTTATTTAGTTTGGTCTCATCCTAGGTGATAGTATTAAATATATCGAATATATTATAAATACAAATAACCTAGCAAATATCAAGAACATGCATCACATACATGTCATTAGTGTGATCATGGACGGCACTGCGGTTTGACTTGAGCCAGACAGTCAAACGCATACACATACACAATATAACAACTTATATTATGAGTCTGCAAACCCATAGATTCAATGAACTCCTTCATTTTTATCTAGTCGGCAGTTGTGGATCATCCTCGCTCCGCGCACAGCTGCCTCGATCAAATTACATCATAATTCTCAATTATATGATAATTTAAAAGAGGAAGCCTTATGACGATTACATCAAGGAGGAAGGTAGAAGTACAATGGAATATGAGAGGGAGAGGTTCGCAGACCTCTATTTATTAATAAACAATAAACCACACAATCACATTCCATATCCACAAATAATGCTCCTCTATGACCACCATGTGTTTTAGTTAAACAAACCACACATGAATTGCACATCAAATGGCTAAATTAAAATTTTCGAAAATAATAATAATTTCAGGTTTCATAAAACCAGGGGCCAAACAAAATTTTGGAGAATTTAGAATTTTTGAAAATCAATTTATGCATGCTTAACTTAAATCGAATTTAAACAAGCAATTAATAACACATCAAATATTCACAAAATCTAAAATTAATGGCTTTAAAAATATTCCATGCTCAATTTGAACAATTCAAATAATTTGGGGTTAATCTAACAATTAGATTACATAAGGTTTAATCTAACATTTAGAATTAATTAAATTAACAATTTTTGTTAATTAATTAACAAAATAAACCTTAATTAGGACCCAAGCAAAAATTGAATTTAATAACAAATAGTAAAATCATATTTTACAGTTAAATATTAAATCAATTTATTGATTAATTTAATAATAAAAATTAAATTAACTAGGGCCCTTAAAGGGCTCAGCCCTGCTGAGCCCCTGGCTCGAGCCAGGGCTCAGCCAGGGGCCCGGACCCAGGCCAGCAGGCCTGGTCCGGCCCTTGGCTGGCTGGGTTCGGGCCCCTGGCTCGGACCCCTGGCCCGGGCCAGGGTCCAGCCGGGCCTGCCCGGTCGGCAACTAGCGAAACCCTAGCCGCCCGGCCGGGCAGCCGGAGGGAACCCGATGGCGCCGTCCCCCTTTTGGGGTCTTCTTCGGCGAAGCCCATACTGCCGGCGAGGTCCGGCGACCGGCGGTGGCCCTGGAGGTGCTCCAAAAAGGGGTTTATTTGCCTTCCCTTTCCTCCAAAAAACTCTGTTTTGCAGGTTTCTCAAACCCGTGGAGAGGAAGAAGAAGGTCCTTGGCCATTCATCCACGGCTTCCCATGCCACCAACAATTCGTCCAGGGTCAGTGGGCATGATTTACAGTGATCAAAAACCCCTAAGATCCATCTTTATGGATCCGATTCTATCAAAAATACTCCGTTCTTCGTCCAACGAAGAACATGACGAAAAACCCCCAAAAATAATATTTTCTTCAGATTTAAATCGCGATCTTATCGCAGTAATCATCTAATGAATATAAATCTTTCAAGAAAATAAATTTAAGCGTGGAATAAATTCAAAAACCATAATTTTTATAGACCGAAACGGCGAAAACACAGTGGAACCTGGCTCTGATACCACTGTTCGGATTGCTGTGTCGGGATCCGACCGAAAACGCAGCGGAATAGAAATAATTTTGGGATCGGATCCACCCCGTTTCGATGAACAAAACAAGACCACCGGAGTAAATCGGATTTACCTTGCGCGGATTCGAATCCGCGTTCGTTTTCCGGTTCCGTCAGAGCGATGCCGCAAGTCGCGCAGATGCCCGACCTCTAGCGGTATCCACGCGGTTCTCCTCGCGATGAATCGTCCTCTCTTCCTCGCTCGCTGCGGCGTTTGTAGATCCCGTCTGGCTGAGCGTAATCCGCCGCGACATGCGGATTCAGAATCTCCCGTCGGACAGAAGGTGGAGCAGTCGGGAATCGAAGCGGAGCCTCCAAATGGCCGCCTCGTGTCGCACGCCCAGAAGAGAGAGAGAGAGAGAGAAAGAACGACGGCTAGGTCAGAGTTGCTTGCCCCCGACATAGAATCCGTTCTTTTATAATAAGTCTGTTTGCAGTTTTTCATAAAAACCCAGACTTATCCGAAATCCTGTCAGATTATCCATCGACTTGAAAACCATTTGCGTGTGACCCTCTAGGCCCAAATACCAGTCCAGTTAATAGCCCATTAAGTCCAGCAATCCTTTACTGACCCACTGAATTAATTAATATTCTCATATTCAATTAATCAGCTGAATTTAATGTCCCACAATAAATTCGGACGAACTTCCGATTACGTTGGATGCCAAGCAACATCGCGTGATCTTGGATGGCACTGGGGTTATCGCAACCCTCTATTGGAACCTTTCTGTCATCAGTTAGCGCGTGGATATAATCCTTCATCCGCGCAATGTTCCCGAATCGACCTAGGGCATGGTTTACTGTTAAACCCTATTTGGTCGATTCACTTGAATCAGATGCCGCTAATCTGAATCCGATAACTCCTTATCGATTACAGAGTCCGCACTGGCTAGGAACTTTAAGCGCATCATTCTCGGAACATTCTCTCTCAAACTACCGAGAGCGGATGATCCCGTATTGAACACACAATTACCTTCGAGGGCATTTCCCTGAACTCGATCGCTTGACTCATTGATAACCCATGGTTAGGGATTCGTTAGTCAAGGTCAAAGTTCATAAACCCACCAACAAGATATTTTGGCGTCTCAGGTCCAAGGATCATCCACGCAACCGTGACAAATGAATCGAGCTGGTTTACAGTGAGGTGATTATCATCCAGTGATTCATAGTCGGATCAGTTCAGTGAACTCATTCACCAATGAGCACCTACAGGTCCAGCATATTGTCTCCACACAAGTGACTTATGGGATCAGTCACCCTCATCATATGAGCTGAAGTAACCTATACTAGTCTATCCGGATGTTCGATGTCCTATCTCAAACATCCTATGACTAGGAACAATTAAGAACATGTGTTTATAAGTCTTCGGTCCCGTAATTATGATCTCGTCATAATTACACAATCCGAAGACTATTGTACATGTTCATGGACTTCATCGTGATACGATAAACATAGATCGAATTAATTACACACAATGAATTATTGCCATTTATTAATAATCTGAATTAGTACATAGTATCGGATTGGCTTTGAGACCATCTAATACTAACATTGGGGCCACATGGTCCCAAGTCTGGAGGACATAGTTAAGATCACCGGCCTTAGAGTAGAGGGTCGGGCAGTGAGTGGGGTGACCTACCCTGATTATTTAGGACTAGCAGAGAGTCTCCTAGGGATAGAGGTCCCTGGCGGGCTGGGTAGAGAGTCTTGGACTGTACCCAGAGTAGGGTAGAGGCAGCCCTAGGATTAATAGAGCACCGACATCGATCAGACGAGACCCGGGAGGCTTTTAGAGATAGATTAGCTAGGTCTTCCTCTACCGTCTACTGTAGTGACCCTAGTCAGGGGGAGAAGATAGATAGACAGGTTAGGGTTTTCCTTGTTTTCTTCTTTGGTTGGTTGCTCTTCGGTATGAAGGGCGACCATATCCACTGTAGGTTTCTTAGTTTATTGGATGATTTAGATAGCCTTCATGAGTATGCCTGGGGTGCGGCCCTCCTGGCCCACCTCTTTGCCGATCTTTCTGCGGTCACGCTAGACCGCGAGACTATTATTAGCAGCTTCTCGCCGTTTCTCCAGGTATAAGTCTTTTCAATTATTGTTTATTTTATGCAAATGATGTGATATGATGTTTTTATAATCTATATGTTCATGTATGCAGGTGTGGAACTATTATTACTTCCTGCTCGGCCGAGTGTTGATTGTGAGGCCAGATGCTATCCCGTTGGCTCGCCGTTGGCTGCATGGATACGGCCCCACAGCATCACCAGCTGACGGCCCTCCGCCGTCAGTTCCTTAATTACTCAGAGCTCCTGATGAGTTGCTTAACTTCAATTGTTTATTTTATTTAAATGCAATGTCTCATTTTAAATGCAATTTATTTATGTATGAACGCATCTAACTTATATGTATGTAGGTAATCTGGTGCCCGTACTTGGGCATGGGCGAGGCAGGCCAGCCGTGGGTGACAACTGGTCGGAGGTGGTTCGGCAGGCAGATGTGGGTCCACTGCCTGAACGAGAACGAGCCCCTCTGCCTCCGCCTTGTGATGAGGATCCTGGGCCTCCACCAGGAATGGGTGGACGAGGAGGTCCCGGAGAGAGTTGGATGGTCGATGGGGGGGAAGCAAGCCCTCACAGATTGGTGGACAAAATTTCCGGAGCAGTATGAAGACTGGCATCGCCGGGGTGTTCGAGTGGAGTCTCATGCTGAGAGCAGCACAGCTCATCTTCAGCAGTATCGGACACACTCTGCCGATCAGCTGCATCTCCTCCGTCCACTCGACGTAAGTATGCATTGATGCATCTTTCATTTTAATTATTATCTTTATTCTAATTTGTGAATGAATGTATGCATGTATGTTATGCAGGATGCGCGCGATGTGACCATCATCGACCTCCGGGCCCGCCTACAAGATGTGGAGGCCCAGTTAGAACAAGTCCAGAAGGAGCTATTTTATCTGGTATGTATGCATGCTTATGAAATGTTTATTTTGATTAATTAATTTATTTTGATGTTTAGCCGCTGACATTCGTTCTTTTGGTGCAGCAAGCCGTGTATACGCAGGCGGCTCCTCCTCCCTTCCCTACTGGTGCTTCTTCATCTTTCGCGGCTGCTCATGAGGTTGCCATCGCTGATCTTCAGGGTCAGCTGGCTTCTGCTATCTACCGAGCCTCCCTTGCGGAAGAGGATTGGGCCTCCCGAGTAAGTTTTGACCTTTTGACTTCCATTATTGACATTGATTGCTTGATTATCTTGGACTGACAACGTCTTCTCTTGTAGGTTGCTAAGCTTTAGGAAGCCCTTCAAAGGGCTGAGACTGATGCTACTCGGGTCCGTGAGCTTAAGGAGCAGGTGGCTCGTCTCTCCACCGGAGACATTCCTTGGGAGTTTTTACGTCTCCATTCTCGGCTGGAGTTTGTTATTGGGGAGAGGGAACGAGACCGACATAAGCGGCAGCGGAAGGACACAGAGATGTCCTCCCTTCGGGTCCACTTAGGCATTGCCGAGCACGAGCGCCGTAGTGTGGAGGAACGGTACCGGCGAGCACGTCAGCGGGCTCAGGAGCAGGGACACGGGAGTGCTTTCACTGCCAGTGTTGCCGTGTCTTCTGGTCAAGCCGGTCCGAGCACTATGGGTCCGCCACCTCCACCTAGCCGAGTACCAGCACCGGATGCCCAAGATGAAGCCCAGAGCCAATTTGATGAGGGGGCCGGAGAGAGTCAGCCATGAGGGCTGCTTATCATGTACTTTTCTACTTTTTTGTAAGTCCTGATATTGATGGACTCAGATATGTATACAAAACACATTTTGATGATATACTTGAAACTCTTTGTCTTCAGATTTGTACTCTTTTGTCTTTGACTCACATACCTGTACCCTATACATTACTTGAACAAACAGGTTAAGCATCTATTCAGGCTTAGCCCCTTACCCAATTAAGTAATTGATTAATCAATTATTTCCTTGGTAGAAGGGTTAAGGGGCGAAGCCTTTATTAACAAAGGTAATAAAAACTATATAACGAAATGGAATTATGAAACACTCAAGCATACAAATGGTCACCGGAAATAAAATGAATGAAACACACCAAATGCGACAAGCGGATGTTAATTGAAATATTTTTTGTTTGGCTTTGCAATTGCAATATTTGATTTTTAGGATTTTGATTTTGAAATATTTGTCTTGTTTTGAATATCCGTTTTTTTATTTTTTTTGAAATATCTATATACATTTTTTGAAATATCTATTTTTGGATTTTGAAAAATCTATTTTTTTGCATTTTGAAATATCTATTTTTGGATTTTGAAATATATATTTTTGGATTTTGAAATATATACTTTTGGATTTTAAAATATCTATTTTTTTGGATTTTGAAATATATATTTTTGGATTTTGAAATATCTATTTTTTTGGATTTTGAAATATCTATTTTTGGATTTTGAAATATCTATTTTTTTGGATTTTGAAATATCTATTTTTGGATTTTGAAATATCTATTTTTTCGGATTTTGAAATATCTATATATATATATTTTTAAAATATTGCGTAAACTAAAAGACCAATATGGTACTCAGATCAAAAGAACATATTCATTTATTAACTTAATTCCCAAATTGTTCTTTAATAATCTAACTTAGACTCATCGTGCTTGAGCTTGTATTTTCATTTGTGATCCCATTCGATGGTCTGACCCTTGGTCAATCTAGGCTGTTTCTTATGCTTGTAGTACGCCTCTTTAGAAAGAAAGGAAGAATTTGTTTAGAAAGCCCATGAGAGGGTTCCGGAGACCCAGAAAGGTGTCCCTTCTTTACTCTAATATCTGTTGGAGTTCGGTCAATTTCTTTACGAGGTATTTAACGACCTTGCGTTCCCTTTTTATTTTATTTCATGGCCTTGGTGTAACGTTTGTAATGTAACGACTTTGCGTACCCTTTTTGCCTTTTGCTTTTGCTTTTCCTTTTCCTTTTCATGGGATAGATCTCCCCCTTTTTTTTATGACAGCCTCCTACTAAGATGGCGGGTATTTTTGGTAGTCTATTCTAAGCCTCGTTCCGACATCGTGGGTCGAGTGTATTAAAAAGAATGAATTTTACTTTATACTCTTAGTCAAGCTTTCGGTATTCCTTCGGACTTTACATCTCTTATTACTTACGAACCAAACGTGTCAGTATGTGTAGTAATGTATTTGAATTAAATTATCCAGACTGATAAGGGAATTTGAGTTTCCAAATTTTTTGATTCCACTGGTCTTTGCACCATGCTGATCAACTCTTTAACTTAAGGATAATATTTCTTAAGATACAGACTATTCTATGGGTGAGTTAATTCTTACCCTTCTGCATTAATTAAATGGTAGGCGTTAGCAGGAAAAGCATGCGACATGACATATGGTCCTTTCCAATTGGGTTGGAGCTTAAAATGCGGACTACCAGGTTTTACAAAGATTCTTTTGACGACTATTTCACCAACTTTGAACTTACGTTTAATGACTTTCTTTTGATAAAAACGTGCTAATCTATTTTGATATACTCGTGTGTGATTAGCAGCTAACCATCTTTTCTCGTCTAAGAGTTTCAATTGAGCGAGGAGTGCTGAGCGATGCTCATCAATAGAGAATTCCTTGTTCAATTGTACTCTTAATGACGGTATGAGGATTTCGTATGGAATTACCACCTCCATTCCAAATGTTAAGGAATACGGAGTCTGCCCAGTGGGTGTGTGGATTGAAGTTCGGTATGCCCATAAAGCCACAATCAGTTTCTCTGGCCAGTCTGTGAATTTATTAGATTTGCACGTCTTTTTGATGATTTTTATCAAAGTCTTGTTAGTTGTCTCTGCTTGGCCATTGCCTTGCAGATAATAAGGAAACGAATGATGCAATGCAATTTTATACCTGTTGCAGAGGTCTTTCAGCTCTTGTGATACGAACTGCAGTCCATTGTCGGTGACGATGGTGCTTGGAATTCCTAATCTTGTGATGATGTTCTTCATGATGAATTTGCACACGGTTGACGCTTTGACTTCCGTGTAAGCTTCGGCTTCTGCCCACTTGGTGAAGTATTTTATTGCCGTGAGAATGAAGGATTTCTACTTAATACCGGAATAAGGATTACCAAAAGGTCCAATGACGTCGAAAGCCCACATGGAGAAAGGCCATGGGGAGGAAACAGGATGGAGTGAAGATGCGGGAGAGTGGATCTTGTCGGCGTGAAGTTGACACTTGGCACACTTACGGACATACCCTACACAATCTTCTTCCATGGTTGGCCAATAGAATCCTTGTCTAAGGATCTTCTTTGATAGCATTTGTCCATTAACATGGCCACCACAAACTCCAGTATGAGCTCCTTCCATGATCTTCCAAAGCTCATCCTCGTCTAAACATCTCAAAAGAACTCTATCAAAACCTCGTTTATAAAGTGCTCCTCCAACTAGAATGTACTTCTGAGCAACTCTCCTGATAGCCATTTTTTCCTCAGCTATGGCTTATTCAGGATATGATTGATCTTTACAATATCTAGCAATTTCGTAATTCCATGATTTCTGTTCATCATCCATCTCTTCTAGCAACTCCATCAACATAATATCTCGTTTCTCTACAATATCTCCATCTCTGACCTTCTTCAGCAACTTCTCCTTAGTCCTAAGGAAGGAAGGGTCTTTCACGGTAGGTGAGAGACGCCTATGAACAATGATCGATTCGGATTGTCTACTGATTAGAAAATTAAGGGAAGATGCGAGAGAAGCTAGAGCGTCAGTTAAGATGTTCTGATTTCAAGGAGTATGGATAAAGATCAACTTAGTGAAATGCTTAGCGAAGCCGAAGTGAGTTCTTGATAAGGCTTAAGTTTAGGATCAAGAGTTCGATAGTTGGTTAGTACTTGGCGAAGGACCAACTGATTATCACCCACAATTCTGAGTTTGGTGGCACCATGGAGATGAGCAGCCTCGAGGCTAGCAAGGAGTGCCTCGTATTCAGCTATATTGTTAGTGACTGGAAAGTTAAGCTGACAGACTTGTGGAATGGTGACACCTTCAAGTGACAGCAGAACAATGCCGATACTCTTACCGTGGGAATTCAGAGCTCCGTCAAAATGCAGAGTCCACATATCATCTTCGATTATGTCTATGGACATCAGTTTCTCATCCGAAAACTCTGATCGGACTGGATCAAAACGGGGAAGGAGATGATGAACGAGATGTTTTGCTATGGCATAGCCTTTGATTGCTTTTTATTGAATGTGGATAATTTCAAATTGAGATAAAAAGTTTTGCCATCGTGCTAATCTATCAGCGAGGACAGATTTCTCAAGGAGAAACTTAATAGGATTCATCCTAGCGATGAGATGAACTTCATGAGCTAGAAAGTAGTGCTTCAACTTTTGAACCACTCATACTAATGTTGCACATGTTTTCTCCATCGCTATGTATCTTTGTTCCGCGGGGTTGAGAAGTTTAGAGAGATAATAGGCTGCCCTCTCCTTTCCTTCTTCATCCTCTTGTACTAGGACAGCCCCTACAACATCATCCAGGACGAAAATATATAGAATCAAATGTTTGTCCGGAGATGGTGGTCTTCTTCAATCCATCAAATGCCTCCTGACACTTATCCTCCCAATCAAATTTGACTCCCGGCTTGGTAAGCTCGTAAAACAGCTTACATCTTGGTGAATGTTGGGAGACAAATCGGCGGATAAACTGCAACCTCCGGATCAATCCTCTTAACTCTTTTCAGTTCTTGGGGGTGGCATTTTTCTGATAGCTTTTGTCTTGTTGGGATCGATCTCAATTCTCCGTTTACTGACAATGAGTCCAAGTAATTTTCCTAAGGATACTCCGAATACACATTTCTTGGGGTTCATCTTAAACTGATATTCTCTCGATCTTTCTAAAACTTTCGCCAAAACTTTGGCATGTTCAGCCGTTGTCTTAGATTTTACTAACAGGTCATCCACATACACTTCTAGATCTATATGCATCATGTCATGGAATATTGCCATCATAGCCCTTTGATAAGTGGCTCCTGTTGGGTTTTCTCGGTTTCTCCGGATCGCTCACGCAGCGGAAAAACAAAATATTTACAGCGATCCGTTCCCGTTTCGAAATCTTAAATAAGATAATCGGATTATCGAAGTTCTCACCGTATGCGGATTCGAATCCGCAGCCGTTCGGTTCCGTCGGTGCGACACCGCAAGCCGCGCAAACGCCCGGCCTCTAGCGAAGTCCACGCGATCCTCCCCGCGACGGATATCCTCGAGTTCCTCGTTCTTCGCAGCCCACGAAGCCTCCGCCGGTCGCCGCAATAATCGCCGCAGCGCGCGGATGATTTCCCGTCGAACGGGATTCGAAGAAGCGGCAGAGCAGATCTGGATCTGCCTGGACGTCAGAGAAGGAAAGAAACTGAGGAGGGGCGGCTAGGGTTAGCAGCAGCTTGGCCTGCTCAGTCCGTTCGCTATGTTTTATACTAACTGCGCGATTTTTCACAAAAACCCCCGGTTTGTATAAAACTCACTTATTTATCCATCGCCTTGAGAATCATGTGCGTGTGACCCTCTAGGCCCAAGTACCAGTCCAGTTAATGGCCTAACAAGCCCAGTGACTCCTCACTGGCTTTATTAATTAATTAATAACCCTTTATTAATCAATTAATCAATCGAATTGATGTCGCACATCGAATTCGACCGGGCCTCCGATCACGTTGGGTGCCAAGCAACACCGCGTGAACCCGGAAGGTATTTGGGGTTAAGTAACCCACTCTTGGAACCTTTCCGCCGACAGTTACTGCGTGGATATAATCCTTCATTCGTACAATGCTCTCGAGTCAACTCAGGGTATGGCGAGCTGTCAAACCCTAACCGGTCGACTCACTTGGATTGGATGCCGCTGATGAATATCGGAAAACTCCTTTCCCGATATTATCGTCCGCCCTGGCCAGGGACTTTCGCGCATCCTTCCTAGAGCATTCTCTCTCTAAGTACCGAGAGCGAATGATTCCTTATTGATACACAATTCCCTTCGACGGTATTCCGCTGTACCCAATCCTTAGCGTATTAGAATCCCATGGCTAGAGATTCGTAGACCAAGGTCAAAGTACAGAAGTCCACCGCCAAGGTGTCCTTGGTGTCTCAGGTCCGAGGACCATCCACGCAACTGTGACAATAGAATCAAGCTGGTTGACAGTGAGGTACAATACCATCCAGCGATTCAGTTGGATCAGTTCAGTGAACTCATTCTCCAATGAGCACCTACAGATTCGCCTTAGTGTCTCCACACAAATGACTTATGAGACCAGTCATCCTCATCATATGAGCAGGAGTAATCTGTACTAGTCTAACCGGATATCCGATGTCCTTCTCGGATATCCTCCGACTAGGAACGATTAAGAATATGTGTGTTTAAGTGATCAGTCTCAGTAGTATGATCCCATCATAATCTGATCACCATAGCACATATTCACGGACTTCATTATGAAACGATAATTAACGCGATTTACACATAATGAATATTATGCCATTTTATTAATAATGAACGAGATTTACATTGTTAGATTGGCTTGTAGGCCACCTAAACTAACAGCTCCAGCGTTCTTTAGTCCAAAAGGCATGACGACATAGCAATATGTTCCCCAAGGTGTGGTGAATGACGTTTTTTCTTGCTCATCTTCTGCTAATTTAATTTGATTATATCCAGAGAATCCATCCATAAATGATAGAGTTTCGTAGCTGTAGGCGCCCGGAACGTCCCCCGCCACGGCTGTGGGCTTCGGGCGAGGGCTTTCTCCGTTCGTCTTAGTACTGTGGCGATTTTAGGAGGGTTAGAATTGAAGGTGTGTGATCGCCAGGAGCATTACCTTATGGTCCCTGTGCTCTGCAGGAAGGTGAGAGTGATCGCGTTCTGAGGGAGCGGGAGATGGTGGTTCCTCCTTCTCTTCCTCCGGCCGGCCAGAGGAGGAGAGCTCGGTAGTCCGCGCGCAGAATCTGGTAAGAGCCCCTGAAAAGAGAAGACAAACAAAGAGAAGACAATAACCCGATTAGAACTGTGATATGCAGAATCTATTCATGCAAACATAAAAAATTAACTAGAATTGGAGGGAGACGCACCGGATGGGTGTTTGGGAGGGAAGGTGACCATATGTTATGGCCACCCACCTCCCGTTTTTTGTTTGAAACCTCTAGGGGTAAATAGGGATTGCTAAGTCATCCTAAGATGCATGCATGCAGGTGGGGATGCTCGTGTGTGAGGTGATGTGTTAAAAGTGGAAAGAAGAGTGAAAGAGGGAGAATGTTACGACATGGATGGAAAGTGAGAATGCAATTAAACGAACATGAGAAAAGTAAAAGGGGATTAAGAAGACAAGCCCATTTGGAGTGCGGGGGATTCCTCTTGAAGCTGACTCCTTATCTGCTCGACTCCTCAAGGCCGACTCACTTGCCAACCTCCTCTGAACGTTCCCTCCAGAAAAACTCCTCCTTCTTAACCCCCTCCTCGAGTGGACATGGGGGATTTAAATAGGTGAAGGAAAAATAGGAGAAAATAGGGGTCTAAATCTCCGTAAATCATCCTGGAGCCAATAGGAAGTGGTCAAGGGTCGGAAGTGGTGGACGCGGCAGTCGCCGGAGGTGGCCTGTTGAGTAAAAAGAGGAAGAGTCCTCTACCTTCCACTGTTGCCCTTGGTTAGCTTTAGACTGGCTATTCGTCAAGATGGGAGCAATCTGATTTTGGTGTTGGTGCTCCGGTAACTGGTTTTGTACTATACCCATATTCAGATATGGTACCGCCTGTGCTGGCGCTCTTTGTTGTTGTTGTTGCTGTTGCTGTTGTGGTTGTTGTTGATGTTGATGTTGTTGTTGCTGCTGGTGAGGTCTTCTTGCCTTCAAGGAGGGTATGTATTTCCTCATCTCCTCCCAATCAATGCCTTCTTGTTCGTTGAGATCATAGATGTAATCTCAGAATTGGAAGCAGGCATCTACCGTATGCCCAGGTTGTTTATGAAAGACACAATACCTAGAGGCATTGACGTTCTGGGGCCAGACTGTTTTTTCTCTAGGTAAGACTAAGGCATTGGCTGCGATCAGGGCATTAAAGATGTCCAATAGAGATTCTGGGAGTGCTGGATATGCCGCCCTTTTCGGGCCTGGAGGTGTCCTCTGCTGATTATAATCACCTAGAGGAGGTACATTATGATATGCCGGCGGTGCGCGCGGCTTGTACTGTTGCTGTGGAGGTTGGTACTGTTGGTTTGGTGGCTGATGGTACTGCTGCTACTGTAGTTGCTGGTACTGCTGGTTTGATGGTCTGTAACCTTGCTGGTTCGGTGGCCTTTGCCCTGCATACTGCGTTGGTTACTGGTTCCTTATAAACTGGGGCTGATTATTGTTCATGATGCTGACTTGCTCATGGGAGAACGTGCCCTCAGTTGTCGGACCCGTGTTAGGAGAGTTTGATACGGCAGGCTTCCGAGGTGGAGATCTGCTGGGTCGGTGAGGATGAAAGACACTGGAGAAGGTAGCATCTTTGAAGGCGTTTTGGTAGTAACGCGCTCTCTCATAGAGTTCCGCTATGCTGGTCAGATTGTTCAATGTAAGGACCAGCTTGTATTGGGGGGTGGCATTGGAGACCATCATTTTGACCTGTTCGGATTTGGACATATGATCCTTAATTTTCTCTACCATACTCCTCCATCTATCGGCAAATGTGATAAAGTCCTCATCGAATTTCATTTTCTCACGAACCAGATCAGTTATGGACAGAGACGGCGCGACTCTGTCATAGTATCGTTGAATGAATTTCCTTGATACGATACCATAATCCTCCACCTTAGACGGTTCTAACGAGAAGAACCACTCGAGGGCTGGTCCCTCTAATGATCTTCTGAACAGGAATGCCAACGACCTCTAGTCGTTCTGCCAGAAGGAGGATTCGTACATGAACTCCTTTAGGTGGGTGAAGGGGTTACTAGTACCATTGTATTTCCTATACACTAGCATTTCTGAGGGTGGCAAGTGAAACATAGGCAGACTTGGAAGATTGATCTCAGGCGTGACCTTAACTCCCATCATCTTCGGAAAATTACTGAACTGCTCATCCATGCGTTCCATCTTCGCGAGCAGGGCTTGAGTTGTCGGGTTAACTTGGGGAGGAGGTGGTGGTGGAACATGATAAGCTTGCCGCGTGGAATAAGTGGGGCAAGACGGATAATAAGGCAAAGGTCCGGCAGCGCTTCCGCTATGCTTGAGGGCATTTTGATAAACAGGAGTCTGTGGTCTAGTCGGATGCCTTGAAGAAGACAATTGCAGCCCAGATGGCCAAGGGGTTGAAATATGAAGGCCTTCCATGGCCTGGTGATGAGAAGGAGCATGATGAGGAGGGGGATTTTGATGAATGTAGGAGGAACTTTAGGATTTGGTTCGACAGGCTGCAAAGGCTCCTTCCCCTTAAGAATTGACTAGATGGCCTCAAGCTATTGAGGATCCACATGGGAGGCCAGAACCCCCAGAGCGGTAACTAGATCGGAGGGATTGGTGGATGAGGGTTCATTTGGATCTCGAACTCCCTCGAATAAAGGATTGACATGCGAAGAGTGATCAACATTAGGATCGTGGATGAAAGGAGCATGACCTTGAGCGATATGGTCGTCTCTCTCATGCTCAGGATTGTATGAATTGGAATTATGGGGGGCATTAGCATCTCCCCCATTTTGAGGATAATCAAATACTAGAGGGGCATTAGTATCTCCCTCATATCCAACTATGGCACCTTCTCCGTAGGCTGCCATGCTCAAATCTTTACCTGATCGAAACAACATGGTATTAGATTTTTTAACAAAGATTTGCAGACAAGTTGTGCAGAGATTAGACAAACAAGTTGATGTTTAATGTTGTTTTAGGATTCTTTGTTGGATTATTTGGATTTTTAACCAGAAATTCACTTAACGAGTAGAATCGTAGTTTCAATTCAGTTCCCACCGTTATATTCAAAGGCTCTTTCTTACAACGATATGAAAATCTAACCAGGACTTCAATTGGTACAACCAGCCCGATGAACAAGGAGGAATACCTTGATTTTGGGGACTTACGGAGGTCTTTAACATCAACCACTCTAGTCTGATCGAGGGACCGGCCCAATCAGAGAGAGGTGAAGACGTCAAGAAATATGTTCTTATGAAAAGGGGGGTTAGCCCCAGTGCGTATGACCTGTGGCCGGGATGACCTCTAATGCTTAATACATAATGGGTAAATAGCAATCAAATCAAATATCTAAGGACTGATGAACAAAACAAAAATCTGATTGAATCGCGTCGCTGTAACCTGACGCTATTCGCAACAGAGCTTTATTTTATTCGCAGCACCTCAGGCAGCAGACAAGAAGAAAACCAGCCTAAAAGGAGTCGTGTAAGGGCAACGCGGTTATAAAGTGCGTCGCTGTTCCAAGATGCTTTTTAAGGCGCAGAAACAACAAATAAGAAAGAATTTTTGGATCAATTCCCTCTCAACTTATCAGGATAAAGTAGTAAATGATCAGCTCATGCGAATTTTAATTTTTAACAGGATGATTTCTCATTCAAACAAAACGAAACTCAATCAATCACACACATTCATATGACAGTCACAATACTTTCAAACAATTCACGGGGAGGACTAGATCTTGCCGCAAGGGTGTGTACGTGGTGCATGTGAGAATAACAATTAAACTAAAAACTCACCAATCGGTGAGAACGTGCCCGAGGGACACAGGTGGTGCACCGTGGATGCTCGATTGATAAAAGCAAGAACAAAAGAGTTTAAAAGACAGTGAGACCAAGTCCCACCATGATCACTAAAAAGCTGTGAGTGCTTAAATTTGATGTGTGATTATCATGAAAATTTGTTGATTAAATGACAAATAAACCTATTAAAACTATGTGATCACCAGAAAGCTTTTGACTAAAAAGCTTCAAAAGATAAAGGATGATCGCTTACCTGTTTCAGACGTGGGAGATGTTGAAATTCTTGATTCTTCCTCTTCAGCCGACTGAAGAAAAAGAGCCCTTTTAATCTTGTTCTTGCTTTGAATGCTTATTGTACTTTGAGTATTGTCCAGATCTTCTTTGATTCCCTCCTCTTGATCTTCTGATACTCCTTTGTACCTTGTAAAGAATGAGATAAAAAGAGGAGAAAAACATAAGAACTAAATAGGGGTAGTATCTATTCTAATGAGAATTCTAATCATGCAACTCAAACAAGATGAACTTACTTGTTTTATGGTCTTTAAAACCCCTTAGCATGTGGGTTAGAAAAATATGCTAGTGTTGTGTGAATAGCATGAAGTGATGTGATGAATATAATTATGAAACTAATATGATGAAATCAATGAAAAATATGCAGATATTAATGAGGAATTAATTAAGAAGACTAAGTTGAATGGCCCCTGGAAGCCTTGGTTCTCGAATGGATAAAGAGGATGAAGAAAGGGTGAAACTCTTCTTTCAAGACTCCTGGAAGAAGTCGTACAGCGCCTCGATCCTTCTTTAACTCCTTCAGCGTTTGGACGTCGTCTCTCTCTTAAATTATTAACATTTTCCTTCTTTATAAGCTTGTGTATTTATAGACTTAAGTTCAAGGCTCTCACGCGCATCTGCGGTCACTTGTAGATTAACATGAAAGAATTTGGAGCCAATCCAACTAAGAAACAGATAAACACATGCTAATTCATCATTATCTGTAATTAACTAAAATGCGTCGCCCAAGGGAGACGTCTTTTAGCTTAATTAAGATAAAGATAAACTTGGGAAAAACATAAACCATTATCATTAGGAAACCTAAATAGCGTCGTGATATGCAGACGCCTTTTAGTTAATTAACAAATCAAATTAAAAATCGAAATAGGAATAAAATCCTAAATTGTGTCTTCATAGGCCGACATCTTTTAAGATAATTTTCATATTTGATTAAAAGTCTGAGTTAAAACAAATTTCATTAATAAACTTAAATGATGTCTTTATGACCCGATGTTATTTAAACAATCAATCCAGTAAAATAATAAAAATTAACTAATGATTAAATACCAGACCATTTTGGGGCATTATTATATGATATGAAATTTACTCAAAATGATGTCAAAATTAGCATGTCTACAGCAGGAAAACCAGATTTCGGGCTCTAAATTATGTCTGGCTAGGGCGATGCCATTTAGGTCAGATTTGTCCAGGGACCAGTTTATGTGGGAATGAGTTCTGTTTCGAATGGCGTCTGGAGACAGCGATGCCATTTGAATGGTGACTGACTAGGACGACGCCATTTAAGCCAGAACCCCATTAATCCATGAAATTTATATGTGCATACATTGTTAGTTAATTTGGCTAAATGCATGCGCAAAATCATACATTGGGGATGGAGATTTCTATATGATCGGAATCGCATTGTGTGTGTGTATGTTTATGCTATTATGGACTTAGAACGATTGTGGTTTGCGTTTGACACCTTGTGTCGGTGTGGGAGGGACGCAGTGTTTGTGTGACATTGATGCCGTACCGGTATGGGAGGGGTACATGTTAGTCTTTCACTTGTGGCTGGGAAAAGGCAGAACTACCTGAGCCAGACAGGCCGGAGTAGGCAGTGTGCTATCCGAGGGGTTGCTATTCTATCCTAGTGGGTCGGTGCTTTCCTAGTCTGTTGTGGCAATTTTTGGCGCGTTTCTTACTGTGGAGCCGGGTTTGGTGCTGCTGGAGTTTACCTTTTCGCCACTGGGCCTGATGTAACCTAAGATATCGAGGTTACGAGTGGTACCCTTCACCCTTTGGCCTGATGTGACCCGGGAGGTTAAGGTTACGGGAAGTCCCTATATCTTCGGCTTGAGGGGGGTTTCGCTGGTCCCCAGGGCCCTCGTGAAGCGCCTAGGCCTGGCGTTGAGGGAAGTCCGGTCGATAGGACAGTGGTCTATATTGCTTGTGTGCACACGTGACTGGGTGGTGGTGGTTCACTAGTTCCAGTTAGTCCTAGTTTGACTCACTGCCTCACCCTACGGTGTTCAGAACATCGTAGGGTTGAACAGGCGTGGGTGTTAGTAGTGTTGTGAGGCGCTGTTTGTACGCGTTCGGTAGTGTGGTTTGTGTGTTTAGCCGAATGTTTGGTTACGAACTGCGGTGTTGAGTTGGGTTGCTTGAATTGCTTAGAACTGTGCCTGTTGCATTGCGAATGCATATGTTTCATATTGGAATTTGGGAATCTGTGGGAGCTGTGTTTACTGCTTTACTTCTAAATCTTATATTGTTGTACTTGTAAGTGCGTGTGTGGGAGGCGGGGATTGGGTGATCCCTACTGAGCCCAATTTTGGTGTGGCTCACTCCCTGCGGTTTTAGGTGTGGACTTCTCGGTGAGTGTTGGCGTGTGGTGTTCTCCTTGGTGTGCGGGCTAGTAGCTATCTTGGTTCTGGGGTATGCCCCGATGTTGTTGTACTTTTCTTTTGCTTGTAATTATTTAATTCTTTGGACCATGTAATTATTGTTGGACTGTGTACAAACATTATTATTTTACTTCCTGCGCACTTGTACTTTCTTTGAGGTCCGTGAGATTGTTATATTTAGTCTTGTTTAACGCTTACTTCTCCAGATGTGTTGTTTGAGATCCAGGTGTGAACCCGTAGACAATGATTCGATACCCATTTAGTAATCGGGTCTCCGATTATAGCGTGGCAGGTCGTTACACACGTGGTTCTCCTCATGATAAATCGTCCTCGCCTCATTGCTCGATGCGGCGTCCGTGGATCCCGTCTGGCTGCGTGTAATCCGCCGCGACATGTAGATTCGAAAACTCCCGTCAAACAAGAAGCGGAGTTGTCAAGAGCAGAAGCAAATCCTCTAGGGGGCCGGCCTCGAGAGGTGCGCCCAGGAGAGACAGAGAAGAGAGAGAGGACGGCAGTTAGGTCAGGGTTGTTGGCCCCCGACCTAGTGGCCATTCTTTTATAATAAGTGTATTTGCGGTTTTTCATAAAAACCCACACTTATTCGAAATCCTGTCAAATAATCCATCGACTTGAAAACCTTTTGCGTGTGACCCTTTAGGCCCAAATACCAGTCCAGTTAATGGCCCATTAAACCTAGTAACTCCTTACGGACCCACTAAATTAATTAACATCCTTATATTAATTAATCAGTCAAATTTAATGTCCCACAGTAAATTCGGACGAGCTTGGGGTTATCGCAACCCTCTATAGGCATCTTTTCGTCATCGGTTAGCGCGTGGATATAATCCTTCATCTATACAATATTGTCAATTCAACCTAAGGTATGGTTTACTGTTAAACCCTAGCAAGTCGAATCACTTGAATCAGATGCCGCTAATCTATATCGGATAACTCTTTATCTGATATAGAGTCCGCCCTGGCCAGGGACTTTAGCGCATCTTTCCCAGAATATTCTCTCTCATAATACCGAGGGCTAATGATCCCATATTGAACACACAATTACCTTCGAGGGCACTTCTCTGAACCCGATCATTTGACTTATTGATAACCCATGGCTAGGGATTCGTTAAAATCAAAGCTCATAGACGTACTAACAAGGTATCTTTGGTGTCTTAGGTCCAAGGATCATCTACGCAACGAAGGCAAAAGAATTGAGCTGGTTAATAGTGAGGTATATACCATCCAGCAATTCATGGTCGGATCAGTTCAGTGAACTCATTCTCCAATGAGCACCTACAGGTCCAGCATAGTGTCTCCACATAAGTGACCTATAGGATTAGTCACCCTCATCATATGAGCTGAAGAAACCTGTACTAGTCTATCTGGATGTTTGGTGTCCTTCTCAAACATCTTCTGACTAGGAACAATTAAGAACATGTGTTTATAAGTCTTCGATCCCGTAATTATGATCTCATCATAATCCAAAGATTGTTGCACATGTTCATGGATTTCATCGTGATATGATAAACATAGATCGAACTAATTACACACAATGAATTAATGCTATTTATTAATAAATTGAATAATACATAGTATCCGATTGGCTTTCAAACCATCTAATACTAACAATTTACTGTTAAACCCTAACCGGTCGATTCACTTGAATCAAATGCCCTTAATCTATATCAGAAAACTCTTTATCTGATACAGAGTCCGCCCTGGCTAGGGACTTAAGGACATCATTCCCGGAACATTCTCTCTCCAAATACCGAGAGTGGATAATCCCGTATTGAACACACAATTACCTTCGAGGGCATTTCCTTGAACCCGATCATTTGACTTATTGATAATCTATGGTTAGAGATTCGTTAGTCAAAGTCAAAGTTCAGAGACCTACCAACAAGATATCTTTGATGTTTCAGGTCCAAGGATCGTCTACACAACTGTGACAAAAGAATCGAGCTGGCTAAAAGTGAGGTATATACCATCCAACGATTCATGGTCGGATCAATTCAGTGAACTCATTCGTCAATGAGCACCTACAGGTCCAACATAGTGTCTCCACACAAGTAACTTATAGGATCAGTCACCCTCATCATATGAGCTGAAGAAACCTGTACTAGTCTATCCGGATGTTTGATGTCCTTCTCAAACATCTCCTGAATAAGAACAATTAAGAACATGTGTTTATAAGTTTTCGGTCCCATAATTATGATCTCATCATAATCTGAAGACTGTTGCGCATGTTCATGGACTTCATCGTGATACGATAAACATAGATCGAATTAATTACACACAATGAATTAATGTCATTATATATCAATAAACAGAATAATATATAGTATCGGATTGGCTTTCGGACCACCTAATGTTAACAATCTCCCACTTAGATTAAAGTCAATCACTTTTATACAGAATAACCATATTCTCTAAGTGACGCTCAAAAACATTTTGAGAAAGAGGCTGAGTCAGTAGATCTGCTGTGTTGTCAGCTGAAGGAACTCTTTGTCCTTTTTGACAACCTTCAGCCTCTTCTGATTCTTGCATTTGCCTTTCCTAAAGGCTTGGACTACTAGTCTTTTCGTGCCGGTCTTACCAACCATAAGGACTTGGGGTTTATCCTTCACAAGGTTCTCCTCTACAGTCTTCAGCATGTTTAGTA
Source organism: Zantedeschia hybrid cultivar (assembly GCA_030544215.1). Taxonomy (NCBI): domain Eukaryota; kingdom Viridiplantae; phylum Streptophyta; class Magnoliopsida; order Alismatales; family Araceae; genus Zantedeschia; species Zantedeschia hybrid cultivar. The sequence continues at coordinate 55,074,379 of JARZZO010000009.1, forward strand.
ATTTAGCCAAAGTGGTCTGGATCTTGTTGATGTTAATGTTAACAATGAACTGAGCATATGATTGTGGAACTGAAGATAACACAAGGTTAGTATGCATTGTAGACACCGATTTTGGTCCCCCTTTTGGTCACGAACCCCATCCATCATTAGCCCATCGTCACCAAACCCTTCATCTTAGCCATCTCAGTCCACTAATAACTAGGCCCATTAACCAAATCCCGACTCTAGCCACCTTTTTGTGGAAGGCCAGCCAGCCAGCCTTCCACCGTCCTTCGAAGGCCAGCCAGCCTGCCTTCCACCGTCCTTCGAAGGCCAGCCAGCCCGCCTTCCACCGTCCTTCGAAGGCCAACCGGTCCGCCTTCCACCGCCCTTCGAAGGCCACCCCTTGCCTTCTACAACCCTTCGAAGGCCACCCCTTGCCTTCCACCACCCTTCAAAGGCCAACCGGGCCGCCTTCCACCTCTCCGTGGAAGGCCAGCTACCTGGCCTTCCACGGGATTGGAAGGCATGTTGGCTGGCCGTCCACTCCCCTAACTACCACCTTGACCTCGTCTTCCCCACAATCTCCTCCACTCGCCGCCCTCACCTCCACTACGCCGATCACTCCCCACTCCGGCGACTGCTGCGCGTACCATCTCCGATCCTTGACCACTTCCTATTGGCTCCAAGATGATTTACGGGGATTTAGACCCCTATTTTCTCCTATTTTCCCTTCACCTATTTAAACCCCCCATGTCCTCTCGAGGGGGGGGGGTTAAGAAGGGGTTTTTTGGTTGGAGAGGTTCGGAAGAGGTTGGCAAGTGAGTCGGCTTTGAGGAGTCGAGCGGACAAGGAGTTAGAGAACTTCAGGAGTAACTTCAAGAGGAATCCTTCGCACTCCAAATGGGCTTGTCCTCCTAACCCTCTCTTTACTTTTCCCCTTTTAACTTCATTGCATTCCCACTCTCCATCCATTCCGTAACATTTCCCTCCCTCATTATTCTTTGCACTTTCAACGCATCACTTCACTTTTCACACACGAGCACCTCCATCTGCATGCATGCAATGTTAGGATAACTTAGCAACCCTTACTCCCCAGAGGTTTTAAACAAAAAAAAACGGGAGGTGGGTGGCCATAACATATGGTCACCTTCCCTCCCCAAACATCCATCCGGTGCGTCTCCCTCCAATTCTAGTTAATTTTTATATTTTCATGGATAGATTCTACACGTCACAGTTTTAACCGGGTTATTTTCCTCTCTTGTCTTGCCTTTTCTTTTCAGGGATCCTTACCGCATTTCCGCGTGCAGACTGCCGAGCTCTCCTCCTCTGGCCGGCCGGAGGAAGAGAAGGGGAAACCACCATCTCCCGCTCCCTCAGAACGCGATCACTCTTACAATCATGCGGAGCACAGGGACCGTAAGGTAATGCTCCTAGCGATCACACCTTAATTTTTAACGCTCCTAAATCGTCGCAGTGCTAAGACGAACAGAGAAACCCTCGCCCGAAGCCCGCAGCAGCGGCGAGAGACGTTCCGGGCGCCTACAACATCTCCTTAGGGAGTGATACCCCAAGAGCATCTAGCCTCTCCACCCATTCAATCATCTTCAGCACATAAGTCTGTACTGAAGATCCCTCTGCCATCTAAGCCTTGAACATATTCTTAGATATCTCATATCTTTCAATCCTGCTCTGCTCACCAAATAGCTCCTTCAAACGGAGCATGATGGATCTATCATCCATCTCCTCATGCTGCCTCTGCAACTCATTGCTCATAGAGGCCAGCATGTAGCATTGGGCCATGGTGGAATCTTCCTTCCATTTCTCATATGTCAATATGTCCTCTTCGGGGGCATCTAATGCTGATTCAGTAAGAGGTTCATCATCTTAAGCAATTTGCTCAGATCTGAGGACAATCTTCAGGTTCCTGAGCGAGTCTGAGTAGTTTGGGCCTGTCAAACGATTGGCATCCAGTATGCTACGCAACGGGTTATGGTGCGACATTTTAGGCTACAGGATATAATCAAATTATAATTAGCAGACTTTCAGTTTATTATTTAAAACAAGATATGATCTTTGCTTATCTAGTTTTACTCCCACTAATTTTCATTGGACTTTATAACCTTCATATATACAGAACGTGAGACGCTGACAGTCTTCTAGCAGGGATCAGAATCTCTAAGAATCATAGTATAACGTTGGGTAAACTCATAGTATTATACTGTTATCCTAGAGCAACCATCTCATGGTAATTGCAACTCCTTGCAATATCCGATCTTATTTAGACTCCTTAGTTATTAATAGTCCCGGGTAAACACAATAGACCATTATCTCCAGTCTAAGCTTTACTATCAATACGTGATAGAGTAGAGTAGGAATATAGTTCCCAGATAAATACGTGGATAACTATATCGTTCTTGCATCCTAATCTAAAGGCATCTAATGCCATAATCAATAGTCCCCTCATCAGATGATGGTAAATCTTGGGTAAACACATAGAAGTTACTATCATCGATTTAAGTGCTATTAACTATATTGATAGAAAGCCACGCGGTGCGTTCTCAATGACTCGCGCTCCAGCTTAGATTTTGAAATAAAAGTTTTGTTTATTTACTTTGGTCTCATCCTAGGTGATAGTATTTAATATATCGAATATATTATTTATGTAAGGACTGAGGTTTCGGATCTGGTTATCGGGTAGATGTCAATGTCGGACCCCTTGGTTTGGGCCCTTATGGGGTTAGGGCATAGGCAAGCTCGACGCGATTTTGAATGGCGTCGGCCTTGGGGGACGCCTTTTTAGGAGCTTTGTAGGGGTGCTGCGTAGGCAAGCATTGTGGCGCGAGTGTACGGCCCCGGCCTTATCATCTGAATGTCATCTTGCATGTCCGACGCCATTCATACATCTGTCAGTGTACGACCTGCGTCCTATTGTATAAATGGCGTCTTCCTAGAACAACGCAATTTACGCTTGTTCGGTTTGACGCCCGAGCCTTCCTTTCTTTCCCTCATTCTCTCCATTCCTCTCTCTCTCCTCTCTCCCTCCAAATGCTCCATTTCCCCTTCTCCTTCTCCTTTTCTTCCTCTCCCCATTCCTCCTCTTCCTCCACTCCATCAATCTCCTACCCCTCACCACTACCACCGCCATCTCTTCCGCGGCACATTGCACATACCGCTAATCTATATCAGATAACTCTTTATCTGATATCGAGTTCGCTCTGGCTAGGGACTTAAGCGCATCATTCCCGGAACATTCTCTCTCCAAATACCGAGAGCGGATGATCCCATATTGAACACACAATTACCTTCGAGGGTATTTCCCTGAACCCGATCATTTGACTTATTGATAATCCATGGTTAGGGATTTGTTAGTCAAGGTCAAAGTTCAGAGACCTACCAACAAGATATCTTTGGTGTCTCAAGTCCAAGGATCATCTACGCAACCGTGACAAAGAATCGCGTTGGCTAACAGTCAGGTATATACCATCCATCGATTCATGGTCGGATCAGTTCAGTGAACTCATTCGTCAATGAGCACCTACAGGTCCTGTTAGTCTTAGGTGGCCTACAAGCCAATATGACTTTGTAATCTCGTTCATTTTATTAATATAATGGCAATATTTCATTATGTGTAAATTCGAATTATCATTTCATAATGAAGTCCGTGAATATGTGCGATAGTGATCAGATTATGATGAGATCATACTAGTGAGACTGATCACTTAAATACACATATTCTTAATAGTTCATAGTCGGAGGATATCCGAGAAGGACATCGAATATCCGGTTAGACTAGTACAGATCACTCCCGCTCATAAGATGAGGGTGACTGATCTCATAGTCACTTGTGTGGAGACACTAAGGCGAATCTGTAGGTGCTCATTAGAGAATGAGTTCATTGAACTGATCCGACTGAATCACTAGATGGTATTGTACCTCATTGTCAACCAGCTTGATTCTATTGTCGCAATTATGTGGATGGTCTTCGGACCTGAGACATCAAGGACACCTTGTCCGTGGACTTCTGTGCTTTGACCTTGATTTATGAATAGAATATCCAAACAGATAATAACAGCACTCAACTCGAAGGAGAATCCTATAGCTATTTTCACGTAGTAAGAAGATTAAGCTCATGTCACAATTTTATAATTTCCTTTATAACATGAGTATATATGTAAACAACTATTCGTAATGAAAAAGTTGTATATCATACTAAATGTCCAACTTAAATATCTAAACACATTTGATACCAAACGAGTTCGAGATTAGGATAGAAGGTCGAAAGATCATATCTCATGGTATGGGTGAATATATGAGGTCGACCATTCCTAAGAAAGATTTTGATGTTTTTTGTATATATAGTCTTGGCTTTACCAAAATTGATAACATATTTTTGACATATTAATTAGAGTTCCTGATATTTTAATAGAAGAGTACAACTACAATCTTTCTAAGGTTGTCTATGATATTTATAATAATAGGCGAAAGTCAGAAATACATGTACAAATAACTTGGTTTACAAGAATATACGTACATGAAACTTTTTATTTTAGAAAATGATAATGCTACTGTTCACAACAAAAAGAATAACTAAGATTGTTCACTAATCACGGATTCAAAGTCTCATTAAGTGTTTGCACCCTTATCATATGAGGACATGATTGATAGAATTTCTTCTTTTTTGTGGTGAGCTTCACCTAGAACAATCCCCTTGATAGATGGAATAATTATGTTCCATATAGTAATATTTGAAATAAGTGAGTACTCAGTGAGATTTGAATCTCTTTCATATAAGAGATGATGTACATGTTTAGCTGCTGAACACTGTAACTAGTGAAAAATGGACAATGAATGTGATTTTGAGTGTGTGACATTTAAATTGTCACATTAATAAGTCTGATATCTAAATATGTAGTTATGTAATAGATTGTTTTAAATAAGATTTAATATTAAAAAATACCCTTTGTCTATCCTTTGGCCATCACAGGTATGCAGAGCCACCAACGATTAAGAATTGACTAACCTATTTTATTCTCATTCTACATCTCGTATTGCCATTTCGTACAGGGATATGAAGGGTTAAGGTTCTTGGAGATATTTTTAATTTTAAAATTAACTATTGAGATACATCATTTCAACATTTTTTTTGAAACGACTTATCCCCCTTCTCAACCCCATTTTCCCATTCTCACTTTACCGGTTGATGTCTTTCCTTTTCTCATTATATTACTACTGATAAGCATATTTAACATATCATTGCATTAACGAAACACTCCTAATGAAAGGGTGAAAAAATTGTTAGGTCTTATTATTTTGCTATACCATTTTATTATTATATTTAAAATATACTAAGAATAGTACTAAGTACAAAGTTGAATAATAAAATGATGGCAGATTACTAATAAGTATATCTAATATATCATTTCATTGGTAAAAATTTCTTATATTTTATACATCATTAAAGAGTGAAAAATTGCCGAGTCTTATTATATTGTCATTACATTTAATACATGGTTATATTAATACTAAGTTCGAAGTAGAATAATGGAATGATGACATTACTACTAATAAGCATATTTAACATAAATAATGCACTAATAAAAATCACTTGATTATGCTTAATGTGTCACTAAATGAGTGTTAATGAATCATTCCTAATGAAAAGGGTGAAAATTTTGCTATCTATTATTTTGTTGCACTATTTTGTCATTAATATCTAACATATATTTAGAACAGTACTAAGTGATGAATTAAATAATAAAATCATGACATTACTACTACTTAGTATATTTAATATGTCAATTCATTAATAAAAAGGATAATTACACCAGTAACCCTCTTAAATCATTAATTATATTTTTGCCCTTTATTTTTTTGAGATATTATTTAATATCTCTCTTAAATAAAAATTATTTCAAGAATGCTCCTCAAATTAACTTTACTGTCGTTTCGTGCCCCTAAAAATATACTGAAAATATGTTGTTAACGTTGTGATTAAAAGAAAAAGACAATAATATCCTCGAGCAGGCAGAGAGAGAGAGAGAGAGAGAGAGGTAGCGATGGGGTCCCCTTCCAGCGCTGGCAGTGGCACCCCAGCTTGGTGAAGAGATGGGGTCCCCATCCGGCGTTGGGGTGAAGGTCGCGGTGCCCTTCTCCACCTCTACACCTTGCTCGAGCTCAAGGTGGAGGACAGGATATGCTCGTCTGTTGTCCACGGCGCCTTCCCGCCTTAACCCACGGGGTTGCAAAAGGACGACCCTTACAGCTCCGTCCAAATCTCCCCTCTGAGTCCACTGGCAAGAACCGCCCCTCTGGCAGCGAGCCCTTATTTACCTTGATAGCTCCTATGGGTGGTGCTCGTTTCTTGTGGGAGGATTATTGTCTTTTCATGTAGAGTTAGAATTTGAGAAGAAATTCTCTCAATATATGTTTTGGACAGGAGTTCAACAGTACAGAGAGGGGGATGATCCTATGTATTTAAAAAAATTTAGATCAAATGAGGAATTTTTTTTGCAACGTTTGGCCCTCTCTCACTCTCTGTACTGTTGGACTCATGTCCAAATATGTATTGAGAGGATTTATTCTCTATAGTTGGTTTCCTTTCTATTGGCCTTGGTAAGAGGAGGTGATGACAGGGCACTCTTGGCATAACTTTAGTTTAACAGGGTTACTAATAATTTTCTCAAAAAAATGAAGGGTAAAATTGTAATTAATGATTTAACAAAATTATTGATGTAATTATTCTTAATAAAATAACCTAGTTATATTTAATACATTATTAAGTGCGAGGGTTAATCAAACACTTCTAATAGAAAGGGTGAAACAAATGCCAAGTATTATTATTTTATTATTATATTTAATACATATTTAGATTAGTACTAAGTTCAAAGTAGAATAATGAAATGATGTCATTACTTCTAATAAGCATATTTAACATAATATTGTATTAATACAAGTGACAGAATTCCGTATAATGTATCATTAATTGAAAGTGTAACGAAATTCCCAATGGAAACAATGGAAAAATTACCAAGTCTTATTAGTTTGTCATACTATTTTGACATTATATTTAACATATACTTAGAATAGTATCAAGTGCAAAGTTGAATAATGTTTGTTGCACTACAGTAAGCAAACTTGGAATGGGCCATCTATCCCTTTTTGCCATTTGAAAAATCCATATAGTCTCTTTCCCTCTATTAAATGTGCCCTAACGTCATCTGTGCGTTAACGCACATGGGGGTTTGGATTATAAAAATAATAAAAAAATTACATGTCAAACTACTTTTCGAGAGCATCTTGAAGCACCAGAGAACATTATGAAGAACTCGAGCATATCCTGAAGCTATCCAGCACATGATGCTCAGAGAGCATCATACGTTTGAGAGTTGAACATCATGCGCTCGAGAGCTTTAAGATGCTCTCAAATGTTTTGATCTCAAGCGCTTCAGGATGCTCTTGAGCATATCTGATGATCTCTAGAGCACGATGCTTTCAAAAGATTCTAATGCATCTTGAAGAGTTCGATAGCATCCTAAGCATTATGTGCTCAAGAGCTTCAACATGCATTTAAAACTTCAAGATGCTCTCAAACGGTTTAAGATGCTCTTGAGATCACAGTCTGTTAGATTTATTTATTTTTAATCCAACACCTCCTATACGCGCTAACGCTCAGATGATATCGGAGTGCATTTAATGAGGGGGACATGGGCTATGTAGACCTTTCAGATGGTAAAAAGAGATAAGGGGGTCGTTTCAAGTCAGCTTGCTTGCTGTGGTGCAGCAAGCATTACTCGTAAAATAATAACATTGCTACTACTAATAAGTATATTTAATATATCATTTCATTAATAAAAATAGTATAATTATATTTAATATTTTATTAAATGTGAGGATTATTATTTTGCGATTATTAATACATGCTTAGATTAGCATTGAATACAAAGTTGAATGATAAAATGATGACATTACCACTAATACACATACTTAATATATCATTATATTAATAAACAAAGTCGTATTTATTTAATATATGATAAATGACAGGGTTAAGTAAACAGATTGTGCAAATTGGTGAAAATTTATTAGGTCTAATTATTTCCATCAAATAGAGCTTAAACATATCCCACTTAACTTGAGAGAAGGAGGGTGGAAGGATCTTTTACCTTAGCTTATCCCAACTGTTATCTATGTTTTAATCGAATTGGGATTCGATTTTTCCTTATCCCCTCCCATACCTAATGTACTAAAGAGTAGGGAATGTAAATAAATCATATTGAGTTGTGATATATCTATTCTGTTTTTTTGTCTTGATACCAAAGGGGAGCAGTGAATTTTGAGCCACCAACAGAAAAGAGGAAAAAAAAAAAAAGAAGTCAAATGGGTTTTTATTGGGGATAGAGGGACTTGAACCCTCACGATTTTTAAAGTCGACGGATTTTCCTCTTACTATAAATTCCATTGTCGATATTGACATGTAGAATGAGACTCTCTCTTTATTCTCGTCTGATTTTTTTTTTTTCCAAAAGATCAATTAGACTTTGGAGTGAATGATTTGATCGTTTTCTTATTTTTTTACCCATTCCAAAGAAGTCATTGGTTGAGCTATAAACAAATGATTCACAAAGTTCTATGGTAACTTCTTCGGATCTGGAAAAAGGGTAGTAGATTCTTCGATCTGTTATGCTTGGACATGACATTAGATGAGTCGATAAAGTCTAAATAAATAAAATTTCTAGAAGTCTAAAATGTTAAATGTATGATATGTAGATTGTTCAACACATGCAACATTTTAGTGCCCACCCACTTGATCCCAAAAAAAATGTTGGTGTCAAAAAATAAAAATAAAAAATCTCGTCTCTGGCAAAACCTTCATTGTCTGAAGAGAATTTCTCATTCCCAGGGGCCTTGCCTTACGGACAACTTAGGTTGGCCTATTCAGTCAACACTTAGGTGATGACTTTCACTTTGTGTGAAACAATTGACATTTTTTACAAAGAATTTAGTTTCATACTAGTTTTATGTATGTATGCATTCTTTTGCAAAAAAAATTTCAGATGTTAAGGGTCATAACTTAAGATGCATTAAGCATTGTTATTGTACCACACTTTTTACATTCCTCTTTGTCATAATGGTTGAGAGCTTTCGATCACTTGATCAAAGAGTTCTCGTTCACTGCATTAGTTGCATAACAAATTGTGTTAAAAAAACTTTAATAAAAATTATCTGATCAAGAGATCAAATGATTCTCAATGAATGTGACAAAAGAAAGTAGCAAAAAATGTGGTACAATAACATTCCTTGGTATGCATTAGAAACTGTAAAAATCTGATACATACACTTACTTTTCAAGAAAAATTATCGTAATAAATGTTTGTTGATTTAAAAATATCAGTTAACCATAAAGAACGTCCTGACCATTAACTTTACATCCAGAGTTTGACATCCAATTCATGATATATATGTTTTATAAAATCTATGTATGTAATAGAATTTCTAAGTTTATTAAACGGAACCTTAGGGCTCATTTTAGAAAGTCAATAAAATAATAGGTAATTTTAATGTATTGATTTTCTTAGCAGACCTGTAATCTTAGATGAGTGTTGATTAAATTTGGTCTACCTAAGGCTATACTTACAGTACATAAATCATTGATCACCAGCAACTTATATGACCAATTTAGAGTAAAATGCATTCCACTAGTAACAAATATGATCGAATCTAAAATAAAACTATTCCATTAACGTCAGCATGATCTGAAAATAGAGCTCATTCCACCTGAAATAATTACATAATCTGATGATTGAGATTATTTGTTTGGATATAAAATATTGTAAAAAATGTAAAAGATCAGTATCCTATGCCTCACATAGACGGAGTACTTTACAATATTTTACGGTATTTTACGTTGACCCAAACAGCACGTTAGTTAAATTCCTCAGCTCACTCACATAATTCCACCCAATTGAACAAGTCATCTCCAAGATATGACCATGAGAGATAGAAAGTTGGAGCGAAAAGCTCAAAATTTCTAAATACTTACCAGCGATGTAGAGAGACATTTTGATTAGAGATAAATTTGATACTGTTTTCCTTTATCATAACAAATTATTCATTTATCTTTCACTTGAGTAAACAAAAAGGTAAACAAAAAGGTGAAGAAATCTCGTCTTGCAGGAGAAAGCATTCACAATTATTCGACTAATTATTAGTTCATAGGCCAATAAACAAAAAACTTTATAAAATTGATATGCAAAAGGTGTCGTACATATTTCTTCTTGATAGGTGGGAGTTCGGCACGACCCATATACCAACGGTTCGGCCACCAAGTGAAGTCTTCGAGCTGCAGACTGGCTACTTGAGAGGGGGAAGTCCGGAAGCTGCAGACTGGCATAGCCACGTACTAGTCCAGTTAAGATCCGTCTCTTCTATAGAGTTCTAAGTTGGTCATGCTATATTTAAGAAGAATCCCTCTCGTTTCTAAACTCTCTTTAAGGTGATCTTCCTTTCCTAATAAGGACACGATTTAATGAGTTTTCCGGAATCTACTTTCCCCCATCGGACTAGGAATTGCCCCTCGGAGGGGATCCTTACCCCGACTACTATATAACGCTCTGTATTCTTATGGGCACAGGTACATCTTTAGAGTCTAGGTTTCTGTTATCTTCATTCCAGCATCCTTAGCCTTTTGACTTAAGCATTAGAGGAGGTTCTCTCAAACTACTGTTAGAGGCCCTCTGACGGTGTTATGCTTTGCAGAGACTATTCGGCGACGTTCTTTTGATTGAAGATAGAAGGCCCTGATCGTAGTAGACAAGATTTTGATCTATCACTTCTAATTAACAAACAGATAAGGTATACTAAGGATCCAATTATTCAACTAATTATCAATTTACAGGTCAATTAAAGATAACTTTCTAACTATATAATATAAACGGATATGGTCTGATGGGGCAGAATCCGATTCGGCCCATTAGCAGCCTAATAACAACAACAACAGCAAGAGGCTCACTGGCGGACTTCGGCCCAGCAGCCTTCGGCCAATCAGCGGCCCAGCAGCCTTTGGCTCAATAGCTGCCCCCAACCTTTGGCCCAGTAGCCGCATCCGGCCCACTCCGGTGGGAGGGTTAGGCGCTATGGCGGTTTATCAGTAAACCGCAACATAGTCCTATATCGGCTACTACAATTAAGTAACCTCTATCCTCCGTTATAAATACACGACCATTTATTACAAAAGGTATGTCTTCTGGACCAAGGACAACAGTCCAAAAGCATTAAACCTACTTCTTCTTCTTTCCCTTCTGAATCGAATCTTCTTTAGAAGCTGACTTAGCCGTCGGAGGGGGTTCTCTTGGGCCAAAGCCCGGGACCCCTACTGACTGGTTCTTCTCCTTCTTACAGGGGCTTCGGTTTGAATCTTTGCCGACCTCTCCGAGTCGGCCTCGGCCACCGACTAGTGGCAGGTATGCTTCGGCAGCCTGAGCGCATTAAGATTGACCCCCGCCGAAGGGACTCTCGCAAGTATTGTGAGTACCATCGGGAGACTGGCCATTCGACTGACGAATGTCGGTACCTTTGAGAGGAGATTGATCGCCTCATCAGAGAAGGCCGTCTGCCGCAGTACCGACGAGCGCAGCCTCAACAGCGGCAAGACCGGGATGTCCCCGGAGTAGCAAGGCAACGGCAGCTCCCGGAAAAAGAAGCTCCACCTCAACCAAAGGCAGCTCCGGCCCCGGCAGAAGCATCCCATCAACGACCCAGTGTCGGGTCGATCATGATGATATCCGGGGGCCCGGGAGAGGGAGCGAGGCGTCGTCAAGCCAGCGCTATAGCAGAAGTAGCCGCAGTCAACACCGAGCCGAAGAGGTCTCGTCAAGAAGACATCGTCTTCGGCTAAGAGGATTTGACCGACGTTCAGGTTCCTCACGGCGACGCCTTAGTTGTAAATGCTGTAATGAAAAGTTACGATGTTCATCGTATCTTTGTTGATAATGGAAGTACCCTAAATGTACTTTTTTATGATTGTTTTGTAAAAATGGACTTGAATGAGGCTGATATGAAGCCTCACCGGGGGCCTCTATTTGGTTTTAATGGTTCGCCTTGCCGAGTAGAAGGCATCGTCTGGCTACCTGTAACCCTGGGTACCGCCCCTCGACAATTAACCATCGAAACGGATTTCGCCGTCGTCAAACTCGACTCACCCTACAACGCCATCTTTGGCCGAAGGTTGATTGGCAGAATCGGAGCTGTACCTTTGTCTTTCCATCAGAAGCTGAAGTTCCGTACCGGCCATGGAATCGGCGAGGCCAAGGGAAATCAGGAAGCTACTCGGCAGTGTTATATGGTCTCGGTCAAAGGGAAGGCTGCGGCCGAATCCCTTTCGATTGAATCTTCGCCCGAAGCATCCCCGGGGGAGGAACTTACAACCGTCCCAGTTCCGGGAGGAGAAGGCCGAACACTAATGATAGGTTCCGGCCTCGAGAGGTCCGAAGCCGAGAGACTTGTCGAATTCCTGAAGGAAAACCTCGACATCTTCGCCTGGTCTCCTTCGGACATACCCGGAGTCGACCCGGAGGTGGCGGAGCATCGACTATACGTCGACCCAAATCAGCCCCCGGTCAAGCAGAAGCGGCGTACCTTCAACCAAGAAAGAAGGACGGCCATCCAAACTGAAGTCCAGAAGGGGTTGAACGCGGGGCATCTCCGAGAAGTACACCATCCCGAATGGATCGCAAATGTAGTGATGGTGCCCAAAAAGGACGGCAAGTGGCGGATGTGTGTGGACTTCACCAACCTCAACAAGGCCTGTCCGATGGACAGTTTTCCACTACCTCGGATAGACCAGGTGGTGGACGCCACTTCCGGCCACGAGCTGCTCAGCTTCCTCGACGCTTATTCAGGCTATCACCAGATCCGAATGCATCCGGACGACGAGGACAAGACAAGCTTTACAACTGACCTCGGCCTATACTGTTACACCCGAATGCCCTTCGGCCTGAAGAATGCAGGAGCAACTTATCAGCGCCTCATCAACAAGATATTCGCTCCGCAGCTCGACCGCAATATGGAGGTCTACATCGACGACATGCTGGTAAAAAGCCGCATTGCTGTAGACCATATGGCCGATTTGGCCGAGACATTTTCCACCTTGCGCAGGTATAAAATGAAGCTAAATCCCGCCAAGTGCGCCTTCGGCATGGCCTCCGGGAAGTTCCTCGGCTACATGGTCACCCGTCGAGGGGTGGAAGCTAATCCCGCGAAGGTCTCGGCCATTATCCAAATGCGCCCTCCGGCCAACATCCAAGAGGTCCAGAAGCTGAATGGAAGAATTGCCGTGTTAAGCCGCTTCATGTCAAGGGCGGCGGATTACTGTTTTCCCTTCTTCAAGCTGCTGAAGAAGACTAATAGTTTCTCCTGGACAGACGAGTGTCAGTCGGCCTTCGATTAGCTGAAAGCCTATCTCTCCAATGTTTCCGTCTTGTCTAAACCGGTTCACGGAGAGCAACTGTTCGTTTATCTCGTTGCATCTGAAGCAGCTATCAGCGCCGTCCTCATTCGGGAAGAAGACGACGTTTAGATGCTAGTTTCCTATATAAGCCGAGTCCTCCAAAGAGTGGAGCTTCGGTATCCTGCTCTTGAAAAGCTGGCCCTAGCCCTCGTCGCGTCCGCAAGGAGGCTCCGGCCCTACTTCCTCGCGCATTCAATAAAGGTCTTCACGGATCAACCTCTGAGGCAAGTCTTCTCTCGACCAGAAGTGTTCGGCAGGCTAGCAAAATGGGCAATCGAGCTGGGAGAGTTCGATGTCTCTTATGGGCCACGGACAGCGATAAAAGCTCAAGCTCTGGCCGACTTCATCGCCGAGCTCACTCCCGAAGCATACTCGGCCCCCCAGCCGGAAGTCAGAGCTACACCTGACACCGAAGGTGCTTCGGTCCCTCCTTCTTCGGCAGACGAATGGCGACTCTACGTTGATGGGTCCACGTGCTCTTCGGGTAGTGGCGCCGGATGGATCTTGGCGTCTCCAGAAGGGGTCATCACGGAGTATGCGCTGCGCTTCTCCTTCTCGGCTACCAACAATGCCGCCGAGTATGAAGCTCTTATTTCAGGCCTTCGGGCTGCCAGAAGACTCGGTGGGTAAAACATAAGGGCGTTCAGTGATTCTCAGTTGATCGCCAATCAAGTCACCGGGGAGTACGACGCCCGAGACGCATTAATGACATCCTCTCCAGGTAACCCGCAAGATCCTTGCTCAATTTAATTCTTATGAGATCGTGCGGATTCCTCGGGCCGAAAATGCTAGAGCCGACGCTCTTTCCCGGCTAGCGTCGACTCAAGACGGGGGAGGAGGCCGAATGATCCTCGTAGAAGAGCTGGCCGAGCAAAGTCTCGAAGAATCCGAGGTCATGCAAGTGAGTGAATTCGAAACCGAGACCTAGATGATTCCCCTGGTCGCCTTTCTCCTCCGAGAGGAGGTCCCGTCCGATCCGAAGGAAGCAAGGTGTGTCCGGCAGCGCTCTTCCCACTTCCTTATTCTGGAGGGTGTATTGTATAAGAAGTCCTTCGGTCGGCCACTCCTGCGATGTCTCGGCCCGGCCAAAGCTGATTAGGACCTTTGGGAAGTACACGAAGGGATCTGCGGAGCATACGCAGGAGGGAGGGCCTTGACTCACAAACTTTTGAGGCAAGGGTACTGGTGGCCGACGCTCCGAGAGGACGCGGCTGCTTTCGTCCGCTGCTGTGACCAGTGCCAGAGGTTCAGCTCCCTCATCCATCAGTCGGCAACTCTCCTAACACCTCTGTCAGACCCTTGGCCTTTCGCCCAGTGGGGGATCGACATTTTGGGACCCTTTCCCATGGCCACCGGCCAGAGGAAGTTCCTTATTGTGGCAGTGGATTACTTCACCAAGTGGCCATCGGTTCAAAGACAACTGCGCCAGCTTCAGTATTCTCCATAAGTTCGCTTTGGTAGCACATCCTCGGACGAATGGACAAGTCGAAGTCACCAATCGAAGCCTATTGCGAGGACTGAAGACTCGCCTCGGCAAGGCCTAGGGCCAATGGGTCGAAGAGCTGCCAAGCGTTCTATGGGCTTATCGAACAACAAGCCGAACCCCTACCGGTGAAACCCCATTCCGAATGGCCTACGGGGTAGAGGCAGTTATTCCTATTGAAGTCGGCTTGCCGTCGCCGAGGGTTCTCACTTATGATCCGGAGGCTAATGATGAAGCCCTGAAAGATCACCTTGATCTTATAGAAGAGACGAGGGATCAAGCTCGCATTCGGCTGGTGGCTTATCAGTAGCTCATGGCGAGATACCACAACACTCGAGTAAAGTCCCGAAGCTTCGAAGCCTGGAACCTCGTGTTGCGGAACGCCCACGCATCCAAGCCAGCCGAAGCAGCAGGGAAGCTTTCTCCGAACTGGGAAGGCCCTTATCGCATAAGGGAAGTGATCCGACGAGGGGTGTATCGGCTGGAGACCCTTTCGGGCTAGCCCCTCCCTCGTACCTGGAATGTGGAGCGCCTCCGACACTACTTCATGTAAGTCAATCTCCCCCGGAGTTTTAGCTGGACACTATGAATATATTATTCTTTTATTAGTCAAAATATTGTGTCCGGCACTATGTTCTAAGTCCGTGTAAACCGTACCGGGAGTGGTTTCGGCCATGCAAACTGTATCGGGAGCGGCATTATTCTCTGAGTCCGTGTAAACCGTACCGGGAGTGGCTTCGGCCATGCAAACCGTATCGGGAGCGGCATTATTCTCTAAGTCTGTGTAAACTGTACCGGGAGTGGCTTCGGCCATGCAAACCATATCGGGAGCGGCATTATTCTCTAAGTTCGTGTAAACTGTACCGGGAGTGGCTTCGGCCTAACCGTATCGGGAGCGGCATTTTTCTCTAAGTCCGTGTAATCCGTACCGGGAGTGGCTTCGGCCATGCAAACCGTATCGGGAGTGGCTTCGGCCATGCAAACCGTATCGGGAGCGGCACTATGTTCTAAGGCCGTGTAAACCGTACTGAGAGTGGCTTCGGCCATGCAAACTGTATCAGGAGCAGCATGGCTTCGGCCACATACAGAGTCAAACTCGGCTATCTAACTCAGACACCATGAAGCAAGCATGAGCAAAATGTCTTCTATATATAACACAAGTACAAAAGCAGGCCGTATGCCTGGCCTCGGCATCTTGAAAAAAAAAACAAAAAAAAAAACGGGACACACCCCCGGACTAGCACTCGGCATCCTCGCCATCCACGTCGATAGGAGTCTGGCCGAGAGACACCGGAGGGGAAGCCTGGACCGGTTCGGCCGCAGCACCTTCTGGAGAAGCCGGAGTTCTTTCGGCCTTAAGCTCTCGCCACCAGGCCAAGATCTCCTCACCCTCTTCATCCGTTGGGTAGCCGAAGCTGGTCAGATCTATGTTTGGACACGCCTTTTGGGCAATGGCCATCCCCAGATCGAACATGGTACAAGCCGCCTTAGCTCCGGCCTCCATCATCTCCTCGGCATACTCAGGGCCTTCCTTATAGCTCGCCACGGCTGTGCGAACAATGTCATCGGCTTCCTTGGCCCTGGCCTCCAAGTCAGCCTTCAGAGCCGAAACCTCTTCGGCGTGAAGGCGGCGCTCTTCTTCCCGCTCCTTGGCCTTGTCTTGGATCTCGGCCTTCAAGGACGCGATCTCGGCCCGGGCCCGCTCCAGCTCCTTCTCGGTCTTCTTCTTGGCCTCTGAGGTGGTGCGGATCACCTCCTTCTGCTCGTCCCGATCGGATCGCAGCCGCGCATTCGCCCTGATGAGGACGTCGATGCTGCCCTCGAGATCGCGCCGCACCGAGACCACTTTGCCCGAGGCCAGCCGATCCGAGGCCTGATCGATTTCCTGAAGTTTTTGCTGGAGGGCGGCCTGGCGGCGAGCAAGGGCCCCGCACATGACCGCGGCCTGCAGCCGAAAGCAAGAAAGAAAAAGTAAGCTTAAAACAATCAAGGGAAACGAGCAAGGACGAAGTCGAAGGGGCTCTCACTTGGACGGCATGCCGGACGCACTACAAGGATAAGCCTTCCGAAGAAAGCTCCTTGATTTTGTCCCCGACCATCGGGAAGGTCCAGCCGCGGACCAGACGCATGCACGTCCGGGAGTCTTCCAGACTCTCGTCTGCAAAGACCCCTGTGTCCGGGCGTCAGGGCTCATGCCCGTACTCCCGGAACATGTACGTCCCGGCTGCCCCGAAGGGGTAGGAGAGTGTCTCCGCGCCGGCCCCGGTGGCCGAAGGAGAATCGCCCCTCTCCGGTTGAGGAGGCGACGAAAGTGGGGCATCCCGTGCCGCCACCGGCCTCTTCGATGCCGGGGCGGATTCCCTCTCGCCGGGATCATCTGCCCGGCTCCTCTTCTCCAGCCGACCGCTCCCTCCGGCGATCGCCTTCCCTTTCTGCAGCTCCCTCTCGAGAGCAGCAGCGGCAGCACGGCCTTCGGCAGAAGCCACGGTCTGCCTTGTAGTACGAGTGCCGGGGGCCGGAGCCCCTCCAGTTATTCTCCCTTTCGCGGGCCGCGGCTGGGACGGTCGGAATTGACCGGACTGCTTCAAGATCCGGTTGATCAATTCCAAAAGACTAGACATGTCTGCAAGCAGAAAAAAGAGTTAGCAACAGTTCAGAATGCAACTTTTGACTCAAAGCCGACTTACCCCCAGCCACAGCTTCGGCATCCTCTTCAGCCGGACAGGCTTCGGCCGGAGCCTCGGTCGTGGCAACTCCCGCCTCGGCCTCCCCTGGGACCTCTTCAAGAGGAAGATAGGGGAAGACCCGGGGAGGAGAGAACGACGGGTCCGTCCAGGCTCCCATATCGATGAGCCTGTCCTCGTCCGACAGAAGCTCCGCAATGTTGTACGGAGCGTCGTCCTCGAAGAGGTGCACGTCGGCGAGCTGTTTGGAGCTGAGAGAGGGTGGATCGGAGAGGCCCTCGGCCAAAGGTGCCCATTCGGTGGGGAAGGGCCACACACTCTTCTCCTTCTCCGGGAGAGAGATGAAAAAGAAGCCCTTCTTCCAATGGTGAATGGACGAGGGTTTCTCGGAGAAGATACCTCGGCCGAAGCGGGGGACGAAGCAGTACCAGGAAGACTTCCCCTGAGGTTTGATCTTGAAAAGATAGCGAAAAAGATTTACCGAAGGGTTGAAGTCGAGATAGGAGTTCAAGGCCATAAAGGCGTAGACTGTCCGCCAGGAGTTAGGAAAGAGTTGGGACGGGGCCAGTCCGTAAAAACTTAGAAGATTTATGACGAAGGAATGAAGAGGAAGGCGAAAGCCCGCCCGGAAGCTATGCTCATAAATCGAAAAGCTACCCGGCCGAACGGTGTTAGCTCTGGTGTGCTTCCCGGGCCGGATGGGAACCATCCAAGAGGGAATCTGGTAGTAGTTAGTGATAACCTTGACGGTCTCGATATCAAGGACACCAGCTACATCCGAAACCATCTCAGCCGGATGGCGGCCGGAAGTAGAAGGCTCGGCGGTAGCCGGAACCGTCTTTGCCTCGTCCGCCATAACAGAAAGAAAAGAGTTCGAAGAGAAGGGAGATGACAGAGAAGACTGGGGAGGTTTGGACGAGGAGCAAGAAGAACCGCCTTCGGCTGAAGAGTTACTCTCGGCCGAAGGGGAGCTACTGGACATGAATCACAAAAGGGAGAAGGCGGAAGCTGAGGCTTACCCTCATAATAGAATCTCCCCGGTGGCTAAGAGTCTCCCCGGCGATAAAAAGCCTCCCCGGTGACAAAGGACTTCCCGGCGACGACTCCCGATGGCAAAGAGCTCCCCGGCGATGGACAAGGCATCCTCAAAAACACCCACAGTGGCACGCTCGCTGCCGGAGAAGCAAGGGCGCTTGTGAAAGCCGCTCACAGGGATGCACAGGCGCAGAGGAAGAAGAAAGCAGAAGAACAGTAGCCAGGGGAGGGGGGTTGATATTTATAGGGGGGCTTGAGGGGGTCCGGTGCTGAACCGACGACCGAGATCTTCCCACCCCTCGGCTCCGCCCTACTTGGATGCGCGACACGTGTCCCGTCCTTCGCCATGATGACGAGCGGGCTGCCGGATCGAGAGGAGGCAATCAACGGCCGGATGCGGCCTAACCCTTTGACTTCGTCCGGATGCTCGCCACGTGTCTCGATCCTCGTGCCGAAGGCCGGAGAGGCGGCGATCCAGGTGAAGTCTTGGGCAGAGAGCTGAAGTGACCGCGATCCGCGTGATCACCGTCAACGGCTGAGATCTTTTTGTGCTTTCGGCAGGCTGGCCGGATGCGCAACACGTGTCCTGTGTTTGTTGTGACGCGACCGTGAAGGTGGGAAGCCCAAGGTCTTCTCCCGCTCTTACCCTGTTTTCACAAATGGGGACGAAGGCATTTGTCACCAAGTCTCGGCCTAGGACAAAGGTATCTCCGACAAGGCCCCGGCTTAAGACGACACTGTTTCTCACCAGCCCTCGGCCCCGCGCCTAGCCCTCGTCTCAGTCTGGATCCCTGTCGGACTTCTTCTTCGATTTGTCTCGGCCGACCTAAGGCGAAGACCTCTCAGTTTCTGAAACAGGTGGTAACAGTTTCGGACAAGGATCGAACCATATTTTTTCCGAAAGCACTTCGGACTTTACTCTCGTCTTTTCATGAAATTGAGAACGACAAGAGTAGGGGGCCATGTGATGGGGCAGAATCTGATTCAGCCCATTAGCAGCCCAATAACAACAACAACAACAAGAGGCTCACTGGCGGCCTTCGGCCCAGTAGCCTTCGGCCCATCAGCGGCCCAGCAGCCTTCAGCCCAATAGTGGCTCCCAACCTTCGGCCCAGTAGCCGCATCCGGCTCACTCCGGTAGGAGGGTTAGGCGCTATGGCAGTTTATCAGTAAACTGCAACATAGTCCTATATCGGCTACTACAATTAAGTAGCCTCTATCCTCCGTTATAAATACACGACCATTTATTACAAAAGGTAGGTCTTCTGGACCAAGGACAACAGTAAAAAAGCATTAAAGTTACTTTTTCTTCTTTCCCTTCTGAATCGAATCTTCTTCAGAAGCTGACTTAGCTGTCGGAGGGGGTTCTCTTGGGCCGAAGCCCGGGACCCATACTGACTGGTTCTTCTCCTTCTTACAGGGGCTGCGGTTTGAATATTCGCCGACCTCTCCGAGTCGGCCTCGGCCACCGACTTCGGTCTTCTTCCTCCAGTCTCGGCATCGCCTTTCGCCGGTCTATCCACTTCTGCCGAAGGAGTCTCGGTCTAGCCCCCGGCGAGCCTTCGTCCGGGTGCCTCTCGGCTTCGGAGCCACGGTCCCGTTTTCCGCCCTCGTCTCGGTTCAGATCCCCGTCAGTCCTCTTCTTCGATCTGATCTAGTCTCGGGTTCCAGTCTATGAATCCGACCGTAATAGCTTCGGCTACATCATGGTCATATCTACCTTTATCTTATTATATCCATAATGAATTTTGCATTGTTATTTTTTTTTCTTTTAAAAAAACCCAAATAGATCTCTGAAGAAATAATTCCCATAGACAAGAGAATTTAATTTTGTAGCACACGGAGACCGAACAACATAGATAATTTTTAACATCCGACTGGTTTGAACTTAAGACCTCTCAAAAGGAGACCGAGAGTTGCCAACTGCTCTACACGGCTAGGAGGGCATCTGTAATCTAAAGAGTAAGGGTGCAAAGGAGCCAAGTCTAGCAGAATTTTATTCTGTTCAAACTTGACTTGATCAATTTTAATTGAGTTGGAATTCGAGCCGAATATCTTTGATGCTTATTCACGTTTGGCCCATTTAGATATGAAACAAGTTTGAGTCGAGTATCGACTAGCTCGCAAGCTCAAGGAGTAGACATATAGATTTAGTCCAATTTTTTTTTCAGTTTAAAATTATAAACTCAGCCTAAACCATAATAAGTACCAAAGTATTTGCACTCCTAATTATTTGATAAAAAACTCAATAAGACATTAAAGATCTTATTAATTAAATTTATTTATTAATAAAATAATTAAATAAATACTTAGTACTTAGACGAATGCTTATGAAGTGTTGAATGATCTCTTAACAAATACTTAATCAAGTTTGTTCGTGAGCATAATTAAGTCGAACTCACAGATGTTTAAACTTGATTGGTTTAATAAATCGAACTCAAATTTTTATTTAAATTTATTTATTTAACTTAATAAACAAATTTGAATCGAGTTCCCACGGAACATTCTTGGGGGCTTCGTTTGCAGCCCTATCAAAGAGTGGCTTCACGGCAAGCAGAGGATGATGGGCGAACCTACCTGAACCTAAGATTTGTGGGGCCGCCTCTGCTTGAGCCATAGCGGCGGAGAAGATGCCGATGGGAAGGCGGACTTTGACCCGCCCCCCAGTTGGACTTCGGCGCCGCAGATGCCTGCACGCGCAGCCCCACATGAGAGAAGCACTCCCGCCCACCACATTAGCCAACACGGAGGGGCAGAATCTGTAGAGAAAAAGACTTGTTTTATTTTAGCCAAAGTCGCCTCCATGGACTATTGCATGGACTCGACAGACATGGGCCCACTTTGATTGAAGAATAGGAGAAGAATAAAGACGAATAAAGGAAGAATAAATTTAATTTTGCTTTGACAAGTAGAATGACTTTTATTATAGAGAATAAGTCATCCTATCTTAGACTCAAGAATTACTTATTCTTCTTATTTCATCACTGAAACACTCTTTATTCTAGTATACGTTATTCTGTCAGTAGGTCCCACATAATAACTTATTATGCAAACAAAGTGTGGTACAATATTAACATGGGACAAGATTAAGTGGTTTAACTCAATGATTAATTAATTATTAAACTTTAATTAAATCAATCAAAATACTTTATTGACCACTCAATTCGTTTACTTAAAGACTTATTTTAGATGCAACTCATAAATGCGTTTAGTTTCACAGTAAACTAGTTTAATTTTCACCGAAACTTAATTAGTTTAGAGGATCAAAAATAAATTTAACATAAATCCACCTGAATTATTATAAATTCAAAATCTCCACATAAATGTTTTTGATGTAGTCGAAGCTATCACGACCGGATTCCGAAGCTGGAATCCGAAGAAGTGGATCCAAAGCTGGTTCGGATCGGTGTTTTAGAGGCCCGACGGGGATCCGGGAGGCGGAAGAGGCAGAGGCGAAGCCGAGGGTCCGAGGCCGAGACTGGCTCGGTCGGCAGCTGGCTTGTCCTCGAGATGTCGCGACCGAAGCTCCTTCGGCAAACGAAGAGATGGCGCGAAACCGAGTCTTCTTCCGGTCGCGGGGCAGCCGGCGCACGGCGTCGAGACCAGAGAGAGGAGTCCGAGGTCGGCGGCCGAGACCGACTCGGGAAGGTCGGCGATGATTCGAACCGAGCTCCTGCAGGAGGGAAAGAAGAAAAAACCGGTCAGCAGGAGTCCCGGGCTCAGGCCCTAAGGAACCCCCTCCGACGGTCAAGTTAGCTCCTGAAGATGATTCGATTCAGAAGGTAAAGAGTAGCTTAGAAGCTATTTGGACTGTAGTCCTTTAGGGGTCTCGGAGGCTTAAGAGAGCATACCTTTGGCAATAAATAGCGGTGTATTTATAGCAGAGGATAGAGGATGGTTAACGGTGGCAGCCGATATAGGACTAAATGCGGGCTTACTGGTAAACCGCCATAGCGCCTGGTCCGCCACCGGGGTGGGCCGGACTCGGCTATCGGGCCGAAGGGGGTTGGGCCGCTGATGGGCCGAAGCCTGTTGGGCCCTGGGCTGCCGCGCTGCTCCCGGGCCGTAGGCTGGTGGGCCGCTGACGGGCTGAAGCCTGTTGGGCCGGGAGCGACGGTGCCGCTTATGGGCTGAGGGCTGTTGGGCCGCTGATGGGCCGAAGGCTCCCTGAGGGCCTTGCACTGCTGCTGCTGGGCTGAACGGGGTTTGGGCTTGTTTTAATGGGCCGAATCGGATTCTGCCTCATCACATAGCCCCCCACTCTTGTCTTCCTCAGTTCTGAGATGGCGAGAGTATAGCCCGAAGCTTGTCTGAGAAATAATGCAATCAGGTGTCTTACCCGAAGCTCTGTTTCCTTTGAGGAGAGAGTGCCCTCGGTCGGCCGAGGGCTAAGTAGTTGCTTCGTCTTCACTCTGGGCGGCGATGAAGGCTTTTTCCTCTGAAGGCGGAGGGCCGAGCCCTCTGACTCGTGCCAGGCTTCATTAAATGGACGGGACGGGCGTCGCTTCGCGAAGAAGCACGGGACACGCGTCGCGCATCCGGCCGCTCCGGAAAAAGCACAAAAGGATCCTGACCGCTCGCGGGTCGCGGATCGCCTCGGCTCTCTGTCCGAGGTTCCACTCGGATTGCCGCCGCTCCCTTCTTCGACACGCGGATCGGGATACGTGGCGGGCATCCGAGTGATCAGCCGAAGGGTCGGAGCGCCTTCGGCCGTTGATCGCTCTGCTTCAAGTCCCGGAGCCGGCCCGTTATGATTGCCGAAGGACGGTGCACGTAGCGGGCATCCGAGTGATCAGCCGAAGGGTCGGAGCGCCTTCGGCCGTTGATCGCTCTGCTTCAAGTCCCGGAGCCGGCCCGTTATGATTGCCGAAGGACGGTGCACGTGGCGGACATCCGAGAGGAGCGGAGAGACGACGGGGACGATCTCGGCCGTTGGCTTCGGCGGGAGGCGCTTCGGATAGAGCTTATAAATAGAAGCCCTCAGCAGGGCACTGTTCTTCTTCCTACTGCTGCGCCTGCGTTGCTCTGCGATCACCCGAACTCTCCCTCCTCTCCGGCGAAAGGCCAGCTCTTTGAAGGCGTCGTCCGAGCTTGCTGGCCATCGTGGGAGGATCTCCATCCCTCGGAGTGCCTTATTGGTGGAGCTGGGTGGCTCGAGAGGCTGCGCTCGGTCCAGGAGAGATTTCTTTCCCCTTCTTGAGAGTAAGCCTCGACCTCCCTTCTCCTCTTCGTGACCTTATGGTCCGCAGCTCCTCTTCTAGCGAGATTACTCCTTCGGACGAGGAGTATACTCCTTCCCACTCTCCCAAGTCTCCTCTGTCATCTCCCCTTACCCTGGACTCCCTCGCCTCTGTGATGTCTGAAGAGCCCGAGGCTTCCGGGGCCGAGGGGTTCGAGGCTTCCGGGGCCGAGGCCTCCGAGGAGGTCTGGAAGCCGGGCCAGGCTTCCACCTCGGGACGTCGTCGTCCCGACACTGCTTCAGAAGCATCCTGCGCCCTTTCGGACGAAGAGATTAGCAACCTTGCTTCTTACTTCCAGCTTCCTTCTTGGATGACCCCTTACCGGCCTGGCAACACCACCAGGGCCAATACTCCCCGCCCGGGTTCCTTCTCTATCTATGTAGATAGTTTCCAGGCGGGCTTTCGTCTTCCTCTTCCCACCTTCGTTGTTAACTTTCTTTGCTTCTACGGGCTGGCCCCGTCTCAACTTTTTCCCAATTCCTGGCGCACCGTATACAGTTTCTTGGCCGTTTTCGCCCGTATACGGATCGCTCCTTCCATCAACGTCTTCCGCTACCTCTTTAAAATCCAGAGGCAGGGGAGATCCGAATGGTATTGTTTCGTCCCTCGGATCGGACGAAGCATCTTCTCTGGGAAGCCCTCGTCCATCCATGGCTGGAAGAGGAAGTTCATCCTCATTTCTATGCCGGAGAACGAGAAGAGCGTGTGGCCCTTTCCTACCGAATGGGCGCCGCTGGCCGCAGGCCTCTCGGATCCTCCCACTCTGACCTCTATCCAGAGAACCCTCGTGGGCCACATCCAGATCATGGCCCCGTACAACATCTGGGGGCTTCTCAGTAATGCGGAGCGGCAGGTGAATGCCGGGGTATGGCCGGACCCTAAGTTCGATCCGGAGCGGGCTTTTCCCTACCTTCCTCCCGGGGATACTCCGCAGGGAAGCGAAGGAAGTGCTGCCGCTCCTCCGGCCGAAGCTCCTCCGGCTGACGTGGCTGCTGAAGTTTCGGCCGAGGGTAAGTCGGCCTTGAGTTTGCAACTGGTCGTGTCATTTCGTTTTTAACACGTCTTCTCTTGCTTGCAGCAATGTCCGGGATCGATGCCCTACTCGCCCAGATATCCGATCAGCGCGATCAAGGCCGGCTACCACCCCCGCAGGCGGCAGGCGGGTCTGGTCGAGGCGCAGGAGCTCTGAGGACCCGAGGTGGAGTTCCGAGGACTGCGGCCTCCACCGAGGGCCGTGCCGCTGCCGTTGCTCTCGAGAGGGAGCGGAAAACCAAGTTCGCCGCCCGAAGGGGCGGCCGGTTGTCGAAACGGCCTCGGGTGGAGGAGCCCGAAGAGGCAGAGCCGGCTCCATTGATAAGGAGAACTGCCGGGGCCCGAAGGGCCGCAAGGCTGGCGTCCCCCGAGGCGCCGAGGGGCGACTCTCCTCCGGCCATGACGGCAGGGGCAGAGGATGAAGGTGCCGGGTCGCAGGCGCCCTGCGCGCAGGGGCGCGAGTGGTGGGTCCCTGAGCCGGGGATCTACAAAGATGAGAGTATGGAGGATTCGCAGATGTGCCTCCGTCTGCTCCGCAGCCTCACTCTCCCTTCGGCTTTCGAAGAGCTGAAGGACCACTCGGTCACCGACCTGGCGGCGATGAGCGCTCGGTTGGTGGTCCAGGTAAGAAGCTTCTGAGTGTGCTTCAACTTGGCTTTCCCTAGCTTTCTTTAATTCTTTCTGATCCTTATCTGCTTTCGGTCCGCAGGCCGCGGTAACGGGCAGCGTCCTGATTCACCATCAGGAGCTGCTCCGGAACAAGCTCCTGGAGGCCGAGGGGGCGTCGGTCTCGGCAGGTTCGGGCGAGGGCCCTTCGACGGGGCCTAGCATTGAGCCCATGGTCGACGGGCTTATAGCTGCGAACGCCCGGACGCGGGCGCAACTGGAGGAGAGGGCAGCAGAGGCCCGTGCTTCCGCCGAGGCCAAGGTGAAGGCTGATCGGGAGAAGGAAAAGGCCGAGCGGGGGCTTGCTGCGGCCCAGGCTGAGATCCGGGCCCTTAAGGCCCAGATTCAGGACAAGGACTCCCGGTGGGCTTCGAAGAAACGCCGCCATGCCGAGGAGATATCAGCTCTAAAGCAAGAGCTGGAGGAGGAGGCGGACTCGGCCGTAGCTGATTATAAGGCCGGCTCGGACTACGCCGAAGAGATAATCCAAGCTCAGCTGCTAGCCGCCTCCTCGGTCTTCGACCTCGGGCTGGCTATCGCCCAGAAGGCCTGCCCGAGTGTTGACTTAACCGGGGTCGCTCTGCCGATGGGTGAGGAAGCCAAGGAGCTCCTATCTTGGTGGAAGGAGCTTATGGCCGAGAGGGCCTCGGCCTCAGCGCAAGGCGACGAAGCCGTACCCGCCGAGGAGGCCCCTGTCGAGGCTACCCTGCCTGAGGCCGTGCAAATCGTTGATTCCCCTTCTCCGTCTCCGGGGCAAGCCGCAGCTGAGGTGGAGGAGGCCGTGGCCGAGGACTGATATGGGGGTCTGCCCCAGCTTTTATTTTTTCTTCTTTTGTAAGCCTGCGGCCGAGTGGATGGCCGATTTTGTACTTCCCCTTTCTTGTGAATACAGGGAATGTTTTTGGCTTTACCTTGACGTTTTGTGCATGATTGACTGAATCTGATTCTGAGAAATCCGAGATCCTGTCGTCTGTTTGCCATAGCTTGCAAGGCCGAGACCTGATAGAGGTCCGGACAGAATATCGCCACAGATAGAGTATACGGCCGGGGCCTTTACTAACGTGGTTCATATGATCTGAAGGGACATCTTGCCGCTTCTGATGCGGTCTGTGTGGCCGAAGCCGCTCTCGGTGCGTTTTGCACGGACTTAGAGAAAATATCATGCCGCGTCCTGATCCGGATTACATGGCCGAAACCATTCGTCGGATCGAAGGACTCGCGGGCTTAAGAGAAATACCATGCCGCTCCCGATACGGTTTGCATGGCCGAAGCCACTCCCGGTACGGTTTATACGAACTTAGAGAAAATATCATGCCGCGTCCTGATCCGTATTACATGGCCGAAACCATTCGTCGGATCGAAGGACTCGCGGGCTTAAGAGAAATACCATGCCGCTCCCGATACGGTTTGCATGGCCGAAGCCACTCCCGGTACGGTTTACACGGACTTAGAGAAAATATCATGCCGCGTCCTGATCCGGATTACATGGCCGAAACCATTCGTCAGATCGAAGGACTCGCGGGCTTAAGAGAAATACCATGCCGCTCCCGATACGGTTTGCATGGCCGAAGCCACTCCCGGTACGGTTTGCACGGACTTAAAGAAAATATCATGCCGTGTCCTGATCCGGATTACATGGCCGAAACCATTCGTCGGATCGAAGGACTCGCGGGCTTAAGAGAAATACCATGCCGCTCCCGATACGGTTTGCATGGCCGAAGCCACTCCCGGTACGGTTTACACGGACTTAGAGAAAACACCCGCAGGTTTCCTGAACATGAGATCTTTATTCATACCTTCCGGCTGAAAGCCCGGGAAGAAGTGATTCACATATAATAACGCCGAAGGCGCTCTACATTCCAGGTACGAGGAAGAGGTTGGCCCGAAAGGGTCTCCAACCGATAAGCCCCTCATCTGATCACCTCTTTTACCCGATAGGGCCCCTCCCAGTTGGGGGCAAGCTTGCCTGAGGCTTCGGCCGGTTTGGAAGCATGAGCATTCCTCAACACGAGGCTCCCGATTTCGAAGCTTTGGGGCTTCACTCGAGTGTTGTGGTACTTGGCCATGCGCTGCTGATAAGCTGCCAGCCGGATACGAGCCGTATCTTGGGTTTCTTCGATGAGGTCCAGATGATCTTTCAAGCCTTCTTCGTTGGCCTCCGGATGGTAAGCGATGACTCTGGGAGAGGGAAGACCAATTTCCACGGGAATAACGACCTCTACCCCATAAGCCATGCGAAATGGAGTTT
This sequence comes from Zantedeschia hybrid cultivar, assembly GCA_030544215.1. Lineage (NCBI taxonomy): Eukaryota > Viridiplantae > Streptophyta > Magnoliopsida > Alismatales > Araceae > Zantedeschia > Zantedeschia hybrid cultivar. The sequence goes on from JARZZO010000009.1 coordinate 55,102,253, forward strand.
CGCCGGTAGGAGTTCGACTCGTCGTCCGATAAGCCCACAGGACACTCGGCAGCTCCTCAACCCATCGGCCTTTAGCTTCGCCGAGGCGGGTTTTCAGTCCCTACAGCAGGCTCCGGTTGGTGACTTCGACCTGGCCATTTGCTCGAGGATGGGCCACCGAAGTGAATTTGTGGAGTATGCCGAAGCTGGCGTAGTTGTCGCTGAACCGACGGCTGTCGAACTGCTTTCCATTGTCAGAAATGATGGCTCGGGGGATGCCGAACCGGCAGATGATGGACTTCCATACGAAGTTCCAAGCATTGCTATCGGTTATTGCCGCGAGGGGTTTGGCTTCTACCCACTTAGTAAAATAATCTACCGCCACGATGATGAATTTTCTCTGGCCGGTGGCGACGGGAAAAGGCCCTAGGAGGTCGATTCCCCATTGGGCGAAAGGCCAGGGGTCGGATAAGGGGGTCAGAAGGGTGGCCGCCTGGTGGATGAGGGAGCTAAACCTTTGGCACTGGTCACAGCGCCGTACGAGGGCTAAAGCGTCCTCTCGGAGTGTCGGCCACCAGTAGCCTTGCCTTAGAAGCTTATGAGCCAGGGCCCTTCCTCCCGCATGCGCTCCGCATACCCCTTCATGTACTTCTCTCATGGCGTAGTCGGCTTCAGTCGGGCCAAGGCATCGCAGCAGCGGTCGGCCGAAAGACTTCTTGTATAACACCCCGTCCAAGAGGAGGAAATGGGACGAGCGTTGCCGAATGTGCTTTGCCTCCCTTGGATCTAGCGGGGCTTCTCCTTGGAGAAGGAAGGCGACGAGGGGAGTCATCCAGGTCTCGGCTTCTGCCTCAGTGATTTGCATGGCTTCAGGCTCGCCGAGGCTTGGTTCTGCGAGTTCCTCTACGAGGATCATTCGGCCTCCTCCCCCGTCTTGAGTGGATGCCAGCCGGGAAAGTGCATTGGCTCAGGCATTCTCGGCTCTCGGGATCCTCACGATTTCATAAGAATCGAAGTGAGCGAGGATCTTGTGAGTCACCTAGAGATAAGATGCCATTACTGCATCCCAAGCTTCGTACTCTCCGGAAATGTGGCTGGCGATCAGTTGGGAATCGCTGAAGGCTTTCAGGTTCCGGACGCCGAGCTTCTTCGCGGCCCGGAGGCCATAAATGAGAGCTTCGTACTCGGCGGCGTTGTTGGTTGCTGGAAATGAGAAACGTAAGGCGTACTCCGTGACGATCCCTTCGGGTGAGGCCAGGATCCACCCTGCGCCGCTGCCCGTGGAGCACGCGGAGCCGTCTACGAAGAGTTGCCATTCATCTGTTGGCGCAGGAGCCGAAGTGGCCCCGGCTTCGGGCACGTCGGGTTTCGACTGAAGTGCCGAGGAAGCGCCGGGGGTGAGTTCTGCGATGAAGTCCGCCAACGCCTGGGCTTTTATTGCTACCCGAGGTGCGTAGGAGATGTCGAACTCTCCTAGCTCGATCGCCCACTTTGCCAGCCTGCCGGACACCTCCGGCCAGGAGAGAACCTGCCTTAGGGGCTGGTCGGTGAGAACCTTCACAGAATGCGCCAAAAAATAAGGTCGGAGCCTCCTTGTGGACGAGACGAGGGCCAGAGCCAACTTCTCCAGGGCGAGATACCGGAGTTCCGCTCCTTGGAGGGCTCGGCTGGTATAGTAAACCGGCTTCTGAACGCCATCTTGATCTCGGACGAGGACGGCGCTGAGAGCCGTCTCGGAGACTGCGAGGTACAGGCTCAGAGGCTCCCCGGGGACCGGCTTGGACAGAATGGGGACTTTTGAGAGGTAGGCCTTCAGCTGATCGAAGGCTGCTTGGCACTCTTCCGTCCACTCGAAGCTATTAGCCTTCTTCAGCAGCTTGAAGAAGGGGAAACAATAATCCGCCGCCCTCGACATGAAGCGGCTTAGGGCAGCAATCCTCCCGTTCAGCTTCTGTACATCTCGGAGGTTTGCCGGGGGCGCATTTGTATAATGGCCGAAACCTTCTCGGGGTTAGCTTCTACCCCTCGGTGAGTGACCATGTAGCCGAGGAACTTCTCGGAGGCTACCCCGAAGGCGCACTTGGCCGGATTCAGCTTCATCTTGTACCGCCGCAGGGCGGAGAATGTCTCGGCCAAGTCGGCCAAGTGTTCTGCGGCGACGCGGCTTTTGACCAACATGTCGTCTATATAGACTTCCATGTTTCGGCCGAGCTGCGGGGCGAACACCTTATTGACAAGGCGCTGATAAGTCGCGCCGGCGTTCTTCAGACCGAAGGGCATCCGGGTATAACAGTATAGGCCCAGGTCGGTCGTGAAGCTGGTTTTGCTCTCGTCATCCGGATGCATCCGGATCTGGTGGTAGCCTGAATAGGCGTCGAGGAAGCTTAAGAGCTCGTGGCCGGAAGTCGCGTCCACCACCTGGTCTATCCGAGGCAGCGGGAAGCTATCCATCGGACAGGCCTTGTTGAGGTTGGTGAAGTCCACGCACATACGCCATTTGCCATCCTTCTTTGGCACCATCACCACGTTGGCGATCCAGTCCGGATGATGCACCTCTCGGAGGTGTCCGGCATCCAGCCCCTTCTGTACTTCGGCTTGGATGGCGGCTCTCCTTTCTTGATTGAAGGTGCGCCGCTTCTGCTTTACCGGGGGCTGGTCGGGATCGGTATGGAGACGATGCTCTGCTACCTCCGGGTCAACTCCGGACATGTCCACCGGAGACCAGGCGAAGACGTCGAGATTCTTTTTCAAGAACTCGGTAAGCTTTTCTGCTTCGGCCTTCTCCAGGCCGGAGCCTATCATCAGGGTTCGTCCCTCGCCTCCCGGAACCGGAATGGCGAGGAGTGCTTCTCCCGGGGATGCCTCGGCTGATGATTCGATTGCTAGGGTTTCGGCTACAGCCTTCCCTTTGACCGAAATCATGTAGCATTGCCGGGCTGCTTCTTGATTCCCTCTGGCCTCGCCTATTCCATGGCTGGTATGAAACTTCAGCTTCTGATGGAAAGACGAAGGCACGGTTCCGACCCCGCCGATTAGCCTTCGGCCGAAGATGGCGTTGTAGGCCGAATCGATTTTCACAACGGCGAAGTCCGTTTCAATGGTTAACTGCCGAGGGGCGGAGCCTAAGGTTACCGGGAGTCGGACAATGCCCTCTACTCGGCAGGACGAGCCGTTAAAACCGAAGAGGGGCCCCCGGTGAGGCTTCATATTAGCCTTACCCAATCCCATTTTTTCAAAACAATCATAAAACAAGATGTTTGGGGCGCTTCCATTATCAACAAATACCCTATGTACATCGTAGCTATTTATTACAGTTTGTATGACGAGGGCGTCGTCATGAGGGACCTGAATATCAGTCAGGTCCTGTGGGCCGAAGGTGATGTCTTCTTGGCGAGGCCGCTTTGGCTCGACGTCGATCGCCGCTATAGTGTCAGAGCTGCGCTGCCGTGGCCTCGATCCTTCCCCTGGCCCTCCAGATATCATCATAATAGACCCGGAACTGGGTCTTTGATGGGATGCTTCTACCGGGGCCGAGGTGACCTTCGGCGGAGGAGCGGCTTCTATCGCCGGGGGTTGTTGTTGCCTGGGCGTTGCTGGGACGTCCCAGTTCCGCTGTGGCGGGGGCTGCTCCCGTCGGTACTGCGGCAATCTTCCCTCCCGGATGAGGCGGTCGATCTCCTCTCGGAGCTGCCGGCACTCATCCGTCGTGTGGCCGATCTCCCGGTGATACTCACAGTATTTGCCGGGGTCCCTTCGGCGAGGATCCGTCTTGATGCGGTCTGGCCGCCGGATCATGCCCTTCACCTCCATGAGCATTCGGGAAGGGGGAGCAGGTAAGGGTAGGTACCGCGGCTGCGGGTCCCGTCGCCTCTCCCTGTCCCAGTCCTCCCGGCGGTACCACTTTCGGGAGGGCTCTTGGTCTTCTGGCCGAGGTCGGACCACCTGGGGAGCAGGCGCTGAGGTGGCTTCGGCCGCGCCTTTACCTCTGGACATCATCAGGGCCTCCCGGTTGATGTATTTATGGGCCCGGGCCACGAGGTCCTGGAAGGTAGGGGGATGGCATTTCTCGATGGATCCGAGGAGCCCTTCGTCCCGACACCCGCTGATCACGGCCGAGACCGCGATCGAGCTGTCGAGGTTCGGGATTTGGGCGGCCTCGGTCTGGAATTTGGTGAAGTATTCCTGGAGAGTTTCGGTAGGGCCTTGCCGGATGGCTAACAGGCTGGCGGAGGTTTTGCATTGCCGGGTGGCATCATAAAACTGGTCGATGAACAACTGGCCCAGTTGGACGAGGGAGTGGATGGAGTTGGGGGCCAGTGTCTCGAACCAGGTGAGGGCGGTTTTTTCAAGGGTGAGGGGGAAAAGGCGGCAGCGGACTGCCTCGGCGACCCCTCGGACCGAGAGGAACGCGTTGAATCTCTGGAAATGACAGACCGGATCTGTCATTCCGTCGTAGAGAGGGCCCTTCGGCAGCTTGAAATTGGGAGGCACCTCGGTAGCCAGGAGCTCCGCCGTGAATGGGGTCTGCTCCAGGATGCTGCTGGCGAGAGGTGCCCGTAGGGCCGAGACACCATCTGCTGCATCTCCTTGCGCATCGCCGTCAGCCGCTGGTCCAGATCCGGGACGGTCGAGGTAGCGACTGATTGTCCTCCGGTCCGGGCCGGGCGGAATTCCGACGAAGCATAGTCCTGCACTGTCAGGTGATCAGCACGAGGAGCTTGGGTAGGTAGCGCCGAGGGCTCGCCACGTGTCGTAGCGGTTTCGTTGGGAGAAACCGGTGCAGGCGCCGGCCGAAACCGGGCATCTTGTACTGGGTAGAGTGGGGGGAGCGGCGCCTGCTGAGGAAGCTGCCCCATCAGTCCTACGCGCTGGGCGATGGCAGACACCATCTCCTGGAGGGGCACTAGGGAGGTGATGGCAGCTGCTAGCGTTGCCATTTGTTGTTGGAGCACCCCCACTCGGTCTTCCGCGGCGGGAGACTCCGGTATGACTGGCAGAGGCAGGCTCGGCGGGGCAGAAGGGGCGCCTCCGGAAGGCAGCATCTGCGCCGAGGCCTCCCGTGCCTCTGCTTCATTCTGTCCGGACCGTCGGGTGACAGGTCGTTGAGACATGACTTGTTTGTTGGTTTCCTACAGACGGCGCCACGTGATGTAGCCGAAGCTATCACGACCGGATTCCGAAGCTGGAATCCGAAGAAGTGGATCCAAAGCTAGTTCGGATCGGTGTTTTAGAGGCCCGACGGGGATCCGGGAGGCCGAGGAGGCAAGGGCGAAGCCGAGGGTCCGAGGCCGAGACTGGCTCGGTCGGCAGTTGGCTTGTCCTCGGGATGTCGCGGCCGAAGCTCCTTCGGCAAACGAAGGGATGGCGCGAAACCGAGTCTTCTTCCGGTCGCGGGGCTGCCTGCGCACGGCGTCGAGACCAGAGAGAGGAGTCCGAGGTCGGCGGCCGAGACCGACTTGGAAAGGTCGGCGATGATTCGAACCGAGCTCCTGCAGGAGGGAAAGAAGAAGAAACCGGTCAGCAGGAGTCCCGGGCTCAGGCCCTAAGGAACCCCCTCCGACGGTCAAGTTAGCTCCTGAAGATGATTCGATGCAAAAGGTAAAGAGTAGCTTAGAAGCTATTTGGACTGTAGTCCTTTAGGGGTCTCGGAGGCTTAAGAGAGCATACCTTTGATAATAAATAGCGGTGTATTTATAGCAGAGGATAGAGGATGGTTAACGGTGGCAGCCGATATAGGACTAAATGCGGGCTTACTGGTAAACCGCCATAGCGCCTGGTCCGCCACCGGAGTGGGCCGGACTCGGCTATCGGGCCGAAGGGGGTTGGGCCGCTGATGGGCCGAAGCCTGTTGGGCCTTGGGCTTCCGCGCTGCTCCCGGGCCGTAGGCTGGTGGGCCGCTGACGGGCTGAAGCCTGTTGGGCCGAGAGCGACGGTGCCGCTTATGGGCTGAGGGCTGTTGGGCCGCTGATGGGCCGAAGGCTCCCTGAGGGCCTTGTACTGCTGCTGCTGGGCTGAACGGGGTTTGGGCTTGTTTTAATGGGCCGAATCGGATTCTGCCTCATCAGTTTTTTTATAAACTTGTATGGAATTGATTAACTCTTAGATTTATTACAAATCCAATTGTTCTTATACAAAACAACCAAACATAAGTTACATAAAATGTGCTTATGAAAAATGAATTTATGATAAATGTATTTACAATTTATTGTAGTTTCATTTGCATTTTATTAAGTTGCACCCAAACAAGGCCTTCATCTGTACTTTTTTGGAGGCGGAATTTTTTGTACCTCTGCATGCTCCTACTAAGATAAATCAGTCACTTACCAAGTTAGTAAAAGTCACAGATTTATCTCTATCCCTGCATGAGCGAGGACATACGCAGGAAAAAGGTCTGGAGTGCAAAAGATCTCACTCTCTTTTATATTAATCCAGCATTCTTAACCCTCATAACTAGAGATCTAAACACGGAAAACTTAATTTGTTGACTTCCTTTTTTCTGATTTTGGCATTTATGGGATAAGATCAAATGCCATTTTCTAAAGGAGTTGAAAATATTTTCATGACCACCAAATGACGACGAACTTTGTTTTCACTTTCCTTGCAAATGTATTTTCTTACAAAATCTTGTTCATCTGATTACGTTTTGCGTGTAACCAAATAAGTCATAAGAATATTCCTAATATTTTTTGATAAAGATACAATATATGAAAGGAATATTTCATGAATATTCTTTTTTTTATAATCATTAATTGGGAGAGTTTTTAAGGGGTTCAAAGACTGTAGGGGGTTTAAAATAAATATATATGTTATAGAGACTCATACAGAATATTAAAATATTATAAAGACTGAAAAGTTAAAAATCCTCTAAAAGGTTGACCATAGGCAGTGTTTGCTGATTCAAAAGACTTCAGACAACCAATCAACATAACCACCGATTTGCCTCGATATTTATAAACATTTTGACACTTATTATGTGATCAATTTTTCTGAGCAATCTGTACTTGTAGTAAATTTTGCGCTGTACCAAACTGGTCGAAAATATTGTGAACCAGAAACTTAAACTTCAGTGGGAAGGTGATCGTGAAGTTCATGTGTACGCGCTGATCATGAAGTGAAGTCCACTGTAATAAAAGCTAGTTCTTTGTGGAGATTTGATCCTTAACTTTGGATATGACAAGAACACTCTGAACTAGAATCGCAGGTTATGTGCGCATATCAAAGTCAACCGTGACTATATATCCAAGATCTTGCAGCTTAGTTCTACCTAAATGCAACTTTGTACTATGAGCCACCGAACGAAATATGTCCAATAAATAAACAAGAAAGGAAATCTGACCATTGGCGTTGAAACATGTAACCAATGAGCCACCAACTTCATTTGAGTGCGGACCACCAAGAACAAGTGCACAATAAAACTTCCTCTCCTTCACAACTTGGCTTAAAGTAATCCAAGTTTGAGATACAGTGCTCTATCAACAGCCCACAAGCAAGGCAAGCAGTATAAAGTTGATGGCCACCTATCTATATATGTTACCTGAGCCTTACCCAGTTCAGATCAAACATTTCACGGTGTTATTGTTGCAGGTTGGCTGCTGCAGAAATGGGTTCAAGGGTCAGGCAATGGCTCTCTCTCCTTGTTTGGTTAACCTTCTCCTTATCCCTACCATTCAATGCCCAGCTCTCCTCTGCATCTGACACCCTCTTCTTTGGGCAATCCTTGTCCGGAAACAAGACTACAACCTCGAGATCAGGTGACTTTGAGCTGGGTTTCTTCACTCCAGGTAACTCTCTGAACTATTTACATAGGAATCTGGCTAAGGAATGACCCGCAAAAGACCATAGTTTGGGTGGCAAACAGAGACAAGCCTCTGTCTCAGGTCACATCTTCGGAGCTAAAGATCTCTGAGGAAGGTGAACTAGTCCTACTTGACAACTCCAAGATCCCTGTCTGGTCATCATCATCATCATCTCTGAGTTCTGCCCCAAGAACCTCCAACTCCATAGTTGCTGTGCTCCTCAACACAGGAAATCTTGTGTTGAGGGATGCAGCTCTGGGGGTCCAATGTGCTCTGGCAGAGCTTTGATGAGCCAACTGACACATTGCTAGCTGGGGCCAGAATTGGGTACAACAGAACCATGGGGAAGAACTGGAGGCTCACCTCCTGGAAGAACTTAGAAGATCCCTCTCTGGGCATGTTCTCTATGGAGATGGACCCCAGTGGGGTCACCCAGTTCCTTCTGCTGTGGAATAGAACCCAGCAGTACTGGGCCACTGGACCTTGGGATGGGAACATCTTCAGCAATGTGCCCGAGATGCTCGTAAAAGATGAGTTCTCCTATCTTAGTTTCTCGGGTGCAGGTGCAAACTACTTCATGTACACGGATAACGAGGAGACTGTGATCACAGCCATGAGGCTTGAGGTGGCAGGGCTGTTGAGGTGGCAGCAGATGTTGAAGAACTCCAAGCAGTGGCTGGTGTTTGCTACATTTCCCAGAGACCCATGTGATGTCCACTCACGATGTGGCTCCTTTGCCTCCTGTAACACCTCTGACTCTACGTCCTGTGAATGCCTTCCAGGGTTTAGCCCAAGATCCTTGGCGGATTGGAACTTGGGAGATCAGACAGGGGGCTGTGTCAGAAACACCCCTTTACAGTGTGATAGCAACAACTCCGCAGCTGGGGGAAGAGATGGGTTCTTGGTGATGCCCAGTGTGCAGCTGCCCAACAATTCCAGGACAGTAGTTGTTCAGAATAAAGGGGAATGTGAGGAGGCCTGCTTGAACAGCTGTCCCTGCACAGCTTATTCATACCTTGATCACTGTTCACTGTGGGATGGAGGTTTGCTAGACATTGAGCAACTTTCAAGTGCTAATAGGAATGGAGGATCAGGTGCCCTCAATGTCCGTGTGGCAGCTTCTGACCTTCCAGCTTCTAAAGCAAAGAAACGAACAGTTGGTGTAGCTGCTCCTGGTGCAGCTGCGGGAATTGTTGTATTATGTGCAGCTATTTCGTTGTTCATTTGGTTAAGCCGAAGAAGCCAAAGGCGACGATCGATGGGTTCGGACTTAGTTGAGGGGTTCTTGGTGGCCTTCCGGTACAAAGATCTGCAAAAGGCAACCAAGAACTTCTCTGAGAAGCTGGGGAAAGGTGGCATCGGGTCTGTCTACAAGGGGACTCTCTCTGATTCATCTGTTGTAGCCGTCAAGAAACTGGAACACCTTGGGCAGGGAGATAAGCAGTTCCGGATGGAGGTGAGCACCATGGCAGCTGTCCAACATGTTCATGTGCTCCGTCTTCGCGGGTTCTGCTGTGAAGGTGCCAACAGCTTACTCGTTTACGATTACATGTCCAATGGGTCCTTAGATTCCTACTTGTCTCCCAAGAGCTCTGAGACCTTGGATTGGGATCAAAGATACCAGATTGCCATTGGCACTGCTAAAGGACTGGCTTATCTCCATGAGAAGTGCAGGGAATGCATCATACATTGTGACATCAAGCCAGAAAATATCCTCTTAGATGGAGAGTTTTCTCCCAAGGTGCCGGACTTGGGCATGGCGAAGCTATTTGGCCGGGACTTCAGCCGGGTGCTCACAACCATGAGGGGAACCGTCGGCTATGTCGCGCCGGAATGGATCTCCGGCGTACCTATAACGCCGAGAACCGATGTGTTCAGCTTTGGGATGATGCTGTTTGAAATAACATCAGGCAGGAGAAACAGCAAGTTATCTAAAGATGGGGGTGTTTCATTCTTCCCCAGCTGGGCTGCAAGGAATATGAATGATGTTAGGTTTTGGATTTGCTGGAGAATGGTCTAAGGGGGCACATCAACATTGAGGAGTTCAGGAGGGCTTGCAGGATTGCATTTTGGTGCATTCAAGATGATGAGAATGACAGGCCAACCATGGGAGAAGTGGTTCAAATGCTGGAGGGGACACTGGAGGTGAAAATGTCTCCTATTCCTGATTATCTGGATGATGATGGCTCCCAATTTTCCCAGCTTGAGCTGCACTCATCTCCCACTACTAGTTTGTCATTCCTTGAGTAACTCCAAGAGCTCATGACCTTTTGGCTTCATTGAGTTTTGAACTTTTGATGTCAAAGTGGTAATCTGCTGTATGATTTGGTGAATATTCTTATATCATGATATGTAAACCATTTGATGGATTTACAAAGCCATGTACAGTTTTCTTATGACACGAAATGAAATAGAAATCTGATTTAACTTCATTGTTGTGCTTGCTGTTGATAGAGCATCTAGTTCATCAGTTTATAGTGAGGGGAGAGGCTTACTTTTTTTATAAATCCATAGTTTATTTGTACACAATTGGAATAATCATCACTTTTGTAGTGCCACATGAGACGGACGGCTTACTTGATGACAAGCCGTCCCTCCCTAGGGTCACAATTAGCTTACACTTGGGGTGAGGAATGTTATTATACGGTACTTTTTATTATTACATTTGTCACACAAATAACACATTATAAATTATTTGATTGTTTGATCAAACAGTCATTAACCAAAATTATTTTTGACACAATTTTTGTTGTAGTTAATCTATTCAACGAGAGTTGTTTGATCAAGAAATCAAATGTCCCCCAGTAAATATCATAAAGAAGATAGTAAAAGAGTGTTATAATAACACTCCACACTTCAGATTTGTTCGTCCAAGGTTCACCGGTCCTACAAACAGCCAGGCTGAACTGGTGCATGTTGTAATTTGCAAAAATGTTAAGTGAAGTAGGCTAATATTTGTAAACACATGTTTTATTTTGTCCTTGATCAATGTCAGACGATTTTAATAAAAAATGTTTTATGCCTAAAACATCACATATTTTTCATAATCTGTTAAACAATACCTAATGCATGCGCCAAATCGAACTAGTAAAAGCCATAATCATGTGGTCTGCAGCTTTCTTGCTTTTCAAAGATGGACAGTTTACTAGGATAAATGGATGTGTAGAATGCTGATATAGTCCTGGATGGAATGACCAAGGTACGTATGAGACAGAAATTGATGATTATTTTTTTAATTTATTCTTGTGTTAACCCATGGATGCTATGCAACAACTAGTATGCCATTCGCCCATTATTTTGTAGAAAAATATATAAGGGATCGTAAAATGGTGTAAAATATCATAAACAGTCATGGAACGACATTTTTCTTATGTTTGGATTACTGTAGATTATTTTATATTATCTTCTCGTATGTTTGAAATGTTTTCAGTTGTCATACTTTAAAACCAGTTGACCTCTAAAACCCTTCTTTTAGCTGATTTCAGTTTTTAGTCATTAGAACAGGTGATTTTAAAATTAAGAATTTTATTTTCACTGATTTTAAAATTGGTGATTTCAAAAGATCAACATTTTATAATATTATATGATGCACCAAACAAGTCATAAATGAAAAACTCAACAAATAGTACTGCTATAAGAAGAGGGATTGCCTTCCAACTATTGTCTATGCACCCAAAGCTGAGTTGGCAATTAAATCTTCCCTAGGCAAATATTACTGAGGAGTGATTATGGTGCTGCATGCCTTGGATTACTTCCTTTCTACACATGGGAGGATTGCCCAGAACCCTAACATTCTAATTTTGTATCAGTTGGTTGATCCATTTAAATCAATTTAGGGGTTTTTGCAAATAATCTCTTAAAAGATATCATATTTGTAAATAACTCCTTACATAATCTACATTTGTATATAACCCCCTTAACTATGGTGATATTTGCATGCAATCCCTTTAACTATGCGCGTTTATTTTGAATTTTACCTAAATTAAAATATTGTTATCTCATGTAAAACATGTGAAAGCCATTAATTAAAAATACGAATATTATGCTTAGTTAAAATACAAACACCTTATAAGAGAAAATGAATAAACAACCACTCATAAACTTGTTGTATATATTTAGCATAAAAATATTTTTATTTTTATATAAAGTAAAATATTTTAACTCAGATGAAATTTAAGACAAATCACATAGTCAAGAGGGAAATACGTAAATATCACTATAGTTAAGGGGTTATATATGCATACGATTATCTACAAATATGAGATCTTTTAGGAAGTTATTTGCAAAAATCACGTCAATGTATAATCAGGTGCCAATACTTCTGCCATGATTCTTTATTTCTCCTTTTCTTGTCTTTTTTTACTGTTCTTTCCTTTTTTCTAAAGTTTGTCTTTGTTTTATTACATGGTGTGCAATACAAAAGAGAAGATAATTCTGAAAACTTCTTAGAATGATATCAGGAAGTGTGCTATTCGTATGCATTTTGAGAGGCCTTCTATTTTCATGTTCTATTTGAAAATTGTTCCACTTTTCGTCTTTGTTTCTTCCACTGTGACTTTCTCAGTTTCTTATTGAGACCTAACGAAATCCAAGATGATTCTCTCCTATTTTTTGTCTTTCTGTCATGTTTGATGCGATGCATAGAGATATTGGCACATTTATCACTGACTTAGGTGTCATTAGGTCATCGTAAACAGTTGTATAACAGTATTTTTCTTGTGATTGGTGTACTATAAATTGTTTTACGATACATTTTCATTCATTTGATGCATCGTAAATTGCCGTACAATTTTGATTTTGAAATCGGTTTTAAAGTCAGAGAAAATAAATTTCTTGATTTTAAAATCACCGGTTTTAGTTTACGATGAATGTGGGCTATAAACTAAAATCAGGTAAAAAGTGGATTTTAGGAGTCAACTGAGTGAAAATAAAATTACTGATTAAAGTCACCCATTTTAATGTATGGTGATTGTGCGCTGTAAACCAAAATCAAATAAAAGGAAAATTTCACGGGTCAACCGCTTTTGAATTACGACGCACCAAATGACACCTTAATGGACTCAAGAAGCAAGTTTTCAATCTTTAATTTCCACAGCAACAATCAAATGCTGCAGATGATTGAATCCTAAAGGACATGAAGGTCAAGAGTACATGGTGTAATGACTATGTCAATGAATTGCCATTGTTCTTTGACATGCTCATGAAGACCATAGAGAGACAACAAGCATTTTGCAAAACCATTATATGAAGGCCTTTCTGCTTCATTTTCTTGTTAGTCTTTCAGGGGTCTTTGAAACTTTTGAGTGGTTTGATTTGTCCTCTCTAGCAAGAGGTTGGAGAATATGGGAAGTGACTTATTCTATCTTTTTTCTCTTTTCATACAAATGTTGGCTGCATATATATTTTCTCCAAATTATTTAGCTTCCTTTGTAAGGCATATCACATATGTTGGACCTCCTCATATTAGGCCGTCGTTTTCCCTCTTGTGACCTTTCGCTTTGCTTTTCCACTAATATGCATCGATTGGCTGAGTTCATGTATAAAACTTCTATGACCTTATTTGCTACATGCAGCTTAGATTTTGAGAGCATATACTTCTCCCCATATTCTAGAATTTTTTTTTTTCAGTTTATTCTAATTAACCTTCTTTTAAGAATGGTGGATGTGAAGAATCACAGTTCACCTCTGAAATGGCAGGCACCATGTATTTAAACCATTGTTTATTTTGTTTCTTTTTTGATGTGGGTGAGACAATTTTAACACGTCCCCTCAAATGCAGACTAAGTTTAGGCTTTGTCACGTGAACCGCAAAGACAGTGTGTATGGCCCAGTTCGTAGCATGGGCTTTGATACTGATGTAGCCGAAGCTATCACTGTCGGATTCCGAGATTGGAATCTGAGATAGTAATCAGATCGAAAAAGGCCGACAGGGATCCGAGCCGAGACGTGGGCGGAGTACGGGACCGAAGCTCCTAGGCCGAGAGGTATGCAGACGAAGACTTGCCGAGGGCGAAGCCGAGACTCCGCTTGCCGAGGGGGATCCGGACGAAGGGGTCGGCAAAGAGCGAGGCCGAAACCCCTAGGAGAAGAAGACCGAGCCCGGTGGCCGAAGCCGACCCAAACGAAGAGGTCAGCGAAGATTCGAATCGAGGCCCCCCTGTAAGAAGAAGAACCAGTCAGCGAGGGTCCCGGATTTCGTCCCAGGAGAACCCCCCTCAGACGATTAAGTTAGCTTATGAAGAAAATTCGATTCAGAAGGAAGGAGGGAAGAAGCTTTAAGTGCTAATGTAGTGGTTTTGGTTATCTCTTTTGTAATAAATAGCCTTCTATTTATAACGGAGGATTGGGGGTTACCTGGTTGTTGCCGCCGATACAGGACTATGTTTTAGGTTGCTAACAAACCGCCATAGTGCTTAATAATCCACCGGAGTGGGCCGGATACGGCTACTGGGCCGAGGGCCGCTGTTGGGTCGAAGGCTGCTTGCTGGTGGGCCGCTGTTGTTGGGCCGAAGGCCGCTGTTGGGCCGCTGGCTGTTGGGCCGCAGGCCGCTTGTTGGGCCGAAGGCTGCTTGATGTTGGGCCGCTTGTTGGGCCGAAGGCTGCTTGATGTTGGGCCGATTGTTGGGCCGAAGGCTGCTTGCTGTTGGGGCGCTTGTTGGGCCGAAGGCTGCTTGCTATTGGACCGCTTGTTGGGCCGAATCGGATTCTGCCCCATCACATGGCCCCCTACTCTCGTCGTTCTCAATTTCATGAAACGCCGAGAGTAAAGTCCGAACCCCCTATGGAAAAAACAACATCTGACCTGATCCTTGTCTGAAACTATTCTTATTCCTGTTTTTTTTTTAAAAAAACCGGGAGGCAAGGCTTTGCCTTAAGTCGGCCGAGGGTCGATGACAAACAACCCCGTCTCAGGCCGAGACCCTGTCGTAGACACCTTCGTCCCAGGCCGAGACTTGGTGACGAGTACCTTCGTCCCAAATTGGGAAAGGGCAAGGCTACCAGAACACTTTGGAATGCCAAGTGATGGCGGAAATGACCTTGAATCTCCCACCTTCACAGTCGCGTCACAACAAACACAGGACACGTGTTTAACATTCGGCCGGGTAGCCAAAAGCACTAAAAGATCTCAGCCGTTAACAACGATCACCCGGATCGCAGTTGTTTCGGTCCTCTGCTCGAGACTTCACCTGGATCACCGCCTCTTCAGCCCCCGACACCAGGATCGGGACACGTGGCGACCATCCGGAGGGATTACCGAAGGGTTAGGCCGCTTCCGACCGTTGATCGCCTCTTCTCGATCCGGTAGCCCGCTCGTCATCATGGCAAAGGACGGGACACGCGTCAAACATTCGAGCGAGGCGAAACCGAGGGGTCGAAGGATCTCGGCCGTCGGTTCACCACCCGACCCCCCTAGGCCCTTCTATAAATACCGGCTTCCTTCACCTCATCACTGTTCCTAAGCATTCTGCCTCTTCCTCTCTGCGCCAGAGCGTTCCTCCGAGCAGCGCCGCGAACGTCTTTTCTTCTCCGGCCGCGAGTGTTCCATCAAGGTCGTCCGGGGACGTCTTTGTAGGCGCCCGGAACGTCCCCCGCCGCGGCTGCGGGCTTCGGGCGAGGGTTCCTCTCCGTTCGTCTTAGCATTGTGGCGATTTAAAGGGGGTTAGAAATAAAGGATGTGATCGCCAGGAGCATTACCTTACGGTCCCTGTGCTCCGCAGGATGGTGGGGATGTGATCGCGTTTTGTGAGAGCGGGAGATGCTGGTTCCTCCTTCTCTTCCTCCGGCCGGCCAGAGGAGGAGAGCTCGGTAGTGCACGCGCAGAATCTGGTAAGAGCCCCTGAAAAGAAAAGACAGACAAAGAAAAGACAATAACCCAATTAGAACTGTGACATGTAGGATCCGTTCATGCAAACATAAAAAATAACTAAAATTAGAGGGAAACGCACCGGATGGGTGTTTGAGAGGAAAGGTGACCATATGTTATGGCCACCCACCTCCCGATTTTTGTTTGGAACCTCTGGGGGTAAAAGGTGCTAAGTCATCCTAGGATGTATGCATGCAGATAAGTGCTCGTGTGTGAAGAGTGAAATGATGTGTTGAAGGTAAAAGAGAGTGAAAGAGAGAGGATGTTACGGCATTGATGGAAATTGGAAATGTAATGAAGTGAAAAAGGTGAAAAAGTAAAAGAGGGTTAGGAAGACAAGCCCATTTGGAGTGACGTTCCTCATGAAACAGCCTGACTCTTTGCCCGCTCGACTCCTCAAAGTCGACCCGCTCCGAGGAAGAAACTCCTTCTTAATCCCTCCTCCTCAACCAGCCCCCCAACCACTCTGCTCGAGGGAACCTGGGGGGTTTAAATAGATGAAGGAAAAAATAGGAGGAAATAGGGATCTAAATCCCCGTAAATCACCCTTCGACCAATAGGGAGTGGTCAAGGGTCGGAGGTAGTGGACGAGGCAGTCGCCGGAGAGAGGAGTGGTCGGAGTGGTGGGGAACGAGGGCGGAGAGTGGAGGAGATCGTGGGGAAGATGGAGTCAAGGGGGTGGTTAAGGAGTGGACGGCCAGGTGACGTGCCTTCCATTCTTGTGGTAGAAGGCGGCCCGGCTGGCCTTCGAAGGGAGTGGAAGGCGAGGGGTGGCCTTCGAAGGAGGTGGAAGGTAAGGGGTGGCCTTCGAAGGAGGTGGAAGGCAAGGGGTCGGCCTTCTACGGAAAGGTGGTAAAAAGTGAAAAAGTTGGCTAAAAAGGTGGAAGGCAAGGGGCTGGCCTTCGAAGGTGGTGGAAGGCGGGGGGTGGCCTTCGAAGGAGGTGGAAGGCAAGGGGCTGGCCTTCCACGAAAAGGTGGTAAAAAGTGTAAAAGGGTGGAAGGCAAGGTGGATGGCCTTCGAAGGTGGTGGAAGGCGGGGGGTGGCCTTCGAAGGGGTTGGAAGGCGGGCCGGCTGGCCTTCCACGAAAAGAGTGCCTAGAGTCGGGATTTGGTTAATGGGCCTAACTGGTAGTGGGCTGAGATGGCTCAAATGAGGGGATTTATGATGATGGGCTGATGATGGAGGGGATTTATGACCAGAAGGGTGGTCCAAAATTGGTGTCTACAAATGCCCCTCCGGGACACCTGTTTTGCAGTGGAATGGAATGGAATGATAAATAGGTGTTCCGGAAATCGAAACTGATTTTGGACCGCCCGGAAATAAATGAGCTATATCCAAGGATGATATGCGAATGCGGCAAATGCATGAAAGCTGGCTATTTGAGTTGCAAGAGTGGTTTAAGAAAGGGGACAAAGTTTAGTACTAGAGAATCACAGTCCGTGGGACCCCCGGGTGCTAGAACCGCAAGGCCTTGGCGTACCAGAATATAGCGATCTGGCCCAAGGGGATCTCGAGCATGAAAGGTGTAGGAGTGTGACTTGAAGAACTCTCAACACAACGGGCGCGCGGTGGCCTGGCGCATCATGGGATCGCCAAGTGAGAGACTCTCAAGCGCACTTGCTGAAAAAAGGAGAAAGGGGTCTTGCAATTCAAAAGACTAACAGACGTACAATTGCCAGAATCACGGATCAACGATGGGTTAAGCAGTGTGATGAATCATGGTCATTGCCCCTAGGGCGAGGGTGGATGCTTATGCAAAATGCATGCTGGGTTGAAATTTAGAAAAACAAATTCCTAATGCAATTCCTAATGCAAACAGGAGGGATTTATTGGCCAATCGAATAACTTGGAGAATATAGACTCCTCATTATTTTGTTTAAAGAGGAACTCAGAGTCTATACGCCCGAAGTTATTAGCCTCCTGTGTCTTCAATCCTACTTGCTTCGGATTCCCTGCAGCTGCAAGAACGCACATCAGTAAATGTAAATAATCAATGATCCACAATATCTTAATGTCGAGCTGCAAGGAAACGAGGGACAAAGGTCCCTGTCGAGTCGAAGCCAGCACGGAAAATATGGCCATTCTCAAAGTAGAATGCCAATCCGGCTGCTTTTGGCTTCGACTCGACATCAAAAGTGTCCACCTTTTGGACATAGAATCCTTTTCCTGTATGCACAAGATGAGGGGAAAACAGTTAGTAGTATATGTTTTCGGCCCCTTGCCCAAAATAGAGCAACTACCTTTTCCCTAGCCTTCGTATAGGGTCAAGGGGCCGTGTTGCTAACCAGACAAAAGGAAGAATATTGAAACTGATGCAAGAAGTAAATATGCAAATGCTGGTGGATATTAACAAGTGAGGTGTGTGATGAATGAAAACATGTTTTTTTTTGTCCGACCACCTGGTGACTGCCCAGACTTAGGCTGGTTGAATGATAAAAGGGAAATGCACACTCAACTTCCCAGGTATCCTAAGCTCACATCTAGATTGATTTGGGCCTCTAGACTCCTCAAACTAACCTTGACTGGTTAAGACTCATACTGATGACAATACCGTCATGCCATGCTTAGGCTCCCAGCTACTTCCGACCACCAAGTTTGCCCAAAAAGTTTTCGAGGTAAATGATTTGCCCGACCCGGGTCTCTTTCCTCACAATCTAGAAGGTATATGATGGAACACCTTGGAACCCTAACGGTCAACCACGCGACGCTGACCCGGAATCAGACGCCGTCGCACCGATTGGTGACGCGCATGCATTGACCTAAGCCCGAAGTTTTCGAGAGTACACATCGAGATTATGGTTAAGAAATTAGTTCACCAGAAACATCGACGTTACTCTTCACCCATTTTAGACTCCTGTGATCAAGTGAGCATGTGACGATTTTTGAAAACAAACTATTTTAAAATGATGTTCAGTCTTTAGATAGCTATCTTGTGCTGAACCTTGGGGGAGAAAAAGTGAAGAAATTGTGGAGACAAACCTCACAGGAGGATCAACAGAACCGTTAAAAGGACAAGCTGTGACAAAACGGACTCCTTTTGACCTTCTAGATGCCCCAATTTTGACTTTTCAGGCCTTTATTGGATTTCTTGGCCATGCACGGTCACGACCAGGCTTTTTTCATGATTGCTTGAACCCCTTTTTCTTTTTTGTATTTCTTTTCCGCTCTTGACATTTATTGGGGTTATTTGATATTCCGCCTGCGGGGACACTGCCCTCTTCACGTGCTCTGGTCCTTTACATTTCATTTCTGGGCCCTTTTTTGTTGAGGGGTTACATCTATCGGGTTTTTTGAGGAACCGCAGTTTGCTGAGCTCGACCGTTTAAGGGCGTCAACTGTCCTGATCGGTCGAGAGACGAAGAGCAAAGGTTGCATTTGACAGTGCACTAAAGACTTGGAACTCATTTTAAACAGGTTCTCTTTGAAAAACGTGCAGGTGTGTGCATCTCATGATGAGCATAGGGATCCGTATGAAAGTAAAGTAGACACGTCCAAGGTTCTGGTAGACCAAAATCTTAGCCAAACCGCAATGTCATCCCAACCTATCATGCAACTAGACCTAGACAGGGGGTTACGTGGCAGTCACCAGACAATTGGATTTTGTGTCTTTTCTGATTTTTTTTGTCATTTCCATTAAAGTATGTACATATTTACAAATATTTTGATGCTTTTTGGATATTCGATTTTTTTTGGGATTTTGAAATTTTTGATTTTTTTGTATTTTGAGGGTAAAACTTCTTCAAATAGACTCCTATCCAAAGGAAAGCTTTTCAACAATTTTCAAATATTTACACTTATTTGCTAACTAAAAATGAAAGAACTTACCTACCTCTACAACTTGTGGATAAAGAGGAAGCTATCCAATCCCCAAGCGATTATGCACAAGACTCAGAGGGTGAGTCAGACATGTTGCAAAGGTGGGTCCTTGAGACAGAGACCCAATGATGGCAGAATTGCCCCAGGAGTGTGCTATGATCGGTGATAAAAGCCTGAGAGGGGCAGGTGTGTGAAATAGTAAGGGAATGAGAGCGGTGGGTACCTGTTCATCCCTCACTAAGGAGGCTCCTTCTCGTCGAGTGGTTGGTTCATAGAACAACAGCTGTGTTGCGAAATCTTCTGCATCTTCCCTCTGAATTTCATTGATTGCTTCCTTCAACTCATCCTCAAGATAGTGTATCTTGAGTACCTCTTGTTTTTCTAAGATACTCCATTTTCTTGATCCTTCAGTTGATTTGGTTAGTATGTAACCCAATTTGAATCTTCCAATGGTCAGATTTTCAAAGATAGGTTCTTGAATTCCCTGCTCTTCTTTGTCTAACCCAGGTCCCGAACTATACCCCATTTTGTTCATAAGCTGCCAACCTATGCTAGGCTGGGGCTTGGCCTGAGAGTCAACCAATGAAAGGATGGGCTCTGCCCCTTTTCCAGGAGTGATCATGGATGGAATTTGTTCAGTCGAGACTAAATCCAAAGGCTCAAGATAGGGGATACCCTTCATTTTGACAATCTTCCCCTTGTATGGGAATTTATAGCACTGATGATTAGTGGAGGGTACTCCCAGAGTCTGGTCCATCCAAGGCCTTCCCAAAATGGCGTTATATATGGGCTTGGCATTAAGGATGTAGAATTCAAAGATCATGGCCACTGGCCCAATTTCCAGTTTCCCATTTGAGACCATCATGGAAGTAGACTCAATCTTTTCTGGGTCGATCCCTACTTTCTTGGGGGTCTTGAGCGAACAGACATTGATTGATGCCCCAGTATCCAACAGGATGGAGTCCAATGAGTGACCCTTGAGTGTTGGGGTCAAACATGAGGGAAGGGATTGGCATTCAGGGGGAGCCAGATCCTTATATGTGAAGGATATCGTAGGTGTCCGGGTGGCTGAGAAAATGACATTTGTGAGCCCCCTGATAGGAAGATTTTCATTGAGTGTAATTCGCTGGAGGAACTTGAACAATGTCTCCCTTTGTGTAGGAGATCTCCTAATCAACTCTAGGATTGGCATCTTGGTGGGAGTTTTCCCTAGATGCTGTAGGATGTCATACTTAGACAGATCTGAATCCTCTTGAGAGTCCAAGGGTTGACTTGTTGGGGGAACGATGCGATTTCTCAATGTAACGCCAATTGGACTGGGGTCCACTGCCTGATCTGACTTTAGTGGTTGAACTGGTGGTGAGTTTATTAGGCAGAATTGGGTTACTGAACTTGGCTTTGGTGTTGGACACAAGATGGATGGAGGAGTTTCTCTGATTGAAATTGGAGGAACTTGGACCAGAGTGACTGGGTTGATGGCTGTTGGTTGTTCCCTAGGTCGTATCAAGACCAAAGGTTTGTCTTGGATGATAGTGGAGACTCCTTGCACCGGCTCTCTAGGTTTGGTCGTCCTAGTAGGGCACTCACGCCATATCCCAACCTCTTCATACTCCCAGTACTGTCCTCTATGATCCAAATTTTTGACAAGGGTGCTCACCCTTTCTAGAGAGCTAGATGGATCTTGGGCCACCTGATAAGAGGGCGGAGGGCCCTTGACTTCCAAGGTTTCAGCAGCCTCTTTCATGTGCCCCCAATTGATCTTGGCACTAGAGAAAGGGGGAACTGCTGAATATGGTTTCTGATTGGATTGGTTGTCTGATCTAAATATAGGACTGGGTGACCTAAAGAGCTGCCCCAAGGCACCCACCTGTTCATTGATTGTCATTCCCTCTATTGGTGGAATCCTCTTACTTCTGTTCTGATTTTCAAAAAAGGATGGCAAAGTGGAACTCCATATCTGAGATTGAACTACCCGAGCTCGATTATAAAGTTGTGCGAATGTGTGAAATTCGCTCAGCATGAGAATAGACCGAAGCTGCGGGGTAGCGTTATTGACCAACATGGTGATAGTTTGAGATTCGGGGATTTCCACTTCCGCCCTAGAGGCCATTGCCCTCCACCTGTTGGCAAAATACGTGAACTCCTCTTCAGGCTTCATCTTTTCCATCACAAGATCAAACAAGGTGGGAGGCATGGTTGTCATATAACTAAACTGAGTGATGAATTTTTCGGAGACCATATCAAAATTGATTAGGTCTGTGGCGGGCAAGGAAGAAAACCATCTTAAGGCCTCACCTTCTAAGGATTTCTGGAACAGATGGACAAGGAGGACTCTGTCGTAGAGCCATTGATGGGAATCCATGAGGAAACTTGACAGGTGATCATGAGGGTCAGAGGTGCCATCATATTTCATGTATTTGGGAGCTTTGAATCCTAGCGGAAAGTAGGCCGGAGGGAGCTTACAATAGCCCGAGAGAGAGTGCGGTTGTTTCAGGGTAAGTTTCTCGGCCATGAACTTACGCACACAGGTTTCAACCTCACTTTTGTAAATGAATTCTTTCTGCTCAGGAGGAGGTGTAGTTGGAGAGACTGGAATTGGCATGACGGGTGGAGCAACTGGGGTAAGAGTTGGCTGATTGATGCGAGTCTGAGCTCTGTTGGGAGATCCTTGGAAGTGAGTTCCCCGAGGAGTGGCATCTTAAGTTTTGCCACCAGAGGCCAACCGGATGAGTTGATCAGGGGTGTACCGTGATAACACGGCAGTAAGTTCCGGATCCTCACTTGGGTTTCGGAGGGTTCTGTTGGACATTATAGGGTCACTTTCTGAAGAAGAAGATTCATCCAAGCACCTTCTCCTAAATTCCTCTCCAGGTGTTTGAAACATGCCCACAAATGTTGGTTGTGGATCCTCTTCAATCTCAAACAGAGGGTTGTGTGTAACATTGTTGCCGAACTGGTCCATGTCATCATACACAACATTGACATACATTCGGTTCATTATGAAGCACAGACCCTAAATGATTTTATGTTCCACTTGAAATGTTTGCCAATGTTTTATGAAAGTTGGTTTCTAACAAATCAAGTTTAACCCTTAACGACCCTTCACTTTTCCAGAGCTTGTTCCACCAAAGTCCAATTAAGTGTCTTTAGATTTTGAAACAATTCACTAATTTCTCACATAAACCCAAGGTTCCTACAGGGTGGTTTTAGGTACAACCTGCTTGGCGGCCAAGTGGGAATCCTTGGCTCGCGGAGACTGACGGAGGTTCCCAACAGAATAAGACTAGTCGCACCCGAGTGGGAATCCTCAGATGGAGAGTCAAACTCTGTGGGAGAGGTAACTAGAAGTGTGATGCCGGCTCTTCCTTAAGAACCCCTGCGGATAGCACCCTTGAACCAACCCACAATCTAGCAGACAGAAAAGGAAAGAAAGACAAGAGAACGGTAAACAAAAAAGCAAACTAGAATCCGCAACAAATAAAAAAAGGACACTTAAAAATCAGAAAGCCAGAAAAGTCGGAGCCTGGACGGCAGGCTACCTGGCCGTCCTAGATCCTGGACGGCCAGGCAGTCGGCCGTCCAGCCTGGGCTGGACGGCCAGGCACTTGGCCGTCCGGTCCACTGGACGGCCAGGCAGTTGGCCGTCCTGCCTGGACGGCCAGACGCTTGGCCGTCCTGGGCTCTGGACGGCCAGGTGCTTGGCCGTCCGGGCTGGGCTGGACGGCCAGGCACTTGGCCGTCCGGTCCACTGGACGGCCAGGTACTTGGCCGTCCGGTCTGGGCGGCCAAGCGCTTGGCCGTTCAGGACACTGGGCGGCCAAGTGCTTGGCCGTCCACAGGAACTCTTGTATTTTAAGTTGTCTTACCTGCGCGGCGAGCAAGAGAGTGTCCCACCGTGATCGCCAGAGGGCTGTAGGCGCCCGGAACGTCCCCCGCCGCGGCTGCGGGCTTCGGGCGAGGGTTCCTCTCCGTTTGTCTTAGCACTGTGGCGATTTAAAGGGGGTTAGAAATAAAGGATGTGATCGCCAGGAGCATTACCTTACGGTCCCTGTGCTCCGCAGGATGGTGGGGATGTGATCGCGTTTTGTGAGAGCGGGAGATGCTGGTTCCTCCTTCTCTTCCTCCGGCCGGCCAGAGGAGGAGAGCTCGGTAGTGCACGCGCAGAATCTGGTAAGAGCCCCTGAAAAGAAAAGACAGACAAAGAAAAGACAATAACCCAATTAGAACTGTGACATGTAGGATCCGTTCATGCAAACATAAAAAATAACTAAAATTAGAGGGAAACGCACCGGATGGGTGTTTGAGAGGAAAGGTGACCATATGTTATGGCCACCCACCTCCCGATTTTTGTTTGGAACCTCTGGGGGTAAAAGGTGCTAAGTCATCCTAGGATGTATGCATGCAGATAAGTGCTCGTGTGTGAAGAGTGAAATGATGTGTTGAAGGTAAAAGAGAGTGAAAGAGAGAGGATGTTACGGCATTGATGGAAATTGGAAATGCAATGAAGTGAAAAAGGTGAAAAAGTAAAAAAGGGTTAGGAAGACAAGCCCATTTGGAGTGACGTTCCTCATGAAACAGCCTGACTCTTTGCCCGCTCGACTCCTCAAAGTCGAGCCGCTCCGAGGAAGAAACTCCTTCTTAACCCCTCATCCTCAACCAGCCCCCCAACCTCTCTGTTCGAGGGAACCTGGGGGGTTTAAATAGATGAAGGAAAAAATAGGAGGAAATAGGGATCTAAATCCCCGTAAATCACCCTTCGACCAATAGGGAGTGGTCAAGGGTCGGAGGTAGTGGACGAGGCAGTCGCCGGAGTGGGGAGTGGTCGGAGTGGTGGGGAACGAGGGCGGAGAGTGGAGGAGATCGTGGGGAAGATGGAGTCAAGGGGGTGGTTAAGGAGTGGACGGCCAGGTGACGTGCCTTCCATTCTTGTGGTAGAAGGCGGCCCGGCTGGCCTTCGAAGGGAGTGGAAGGCGAGGGGTGGCCTTCGAAGGAGGTGGAAGGCAAGGGGTGGCCTTCGAAGGAGGTGGAAGGCAAGGGGTCGGCCTTCCACGGAAAGGTGGTAAAAAGTGAAAAAGTTGGCTAAAAAGGTGGAAGGCAAGGGGCTGGCCTTCGAAGGTGGTGGAAGGCGGAGGGTGGCCTTCGAAGGAGGTGGAAGGCAAGGGGCTGGCCTTCCACGAAAAGGTGGTAAAAAGTGTAAAAGGGTGGAAGGCAAGGTGGATGGCCTTCGAAGGTGGTGGAAGGCGGGGGGTGGCCTTCGAAGGGGTTGGAAGGCGGGCCGGCTGGCCTTCCACGAAAAGAGTGCCTAGAGTCGGGATTTGGTTAATGGGCCTAACTGGTAGTGGGCTGAGATGGCTCAAATGAGGGGATTTATGATGATGGGCTGATGATGGAGGGGATTTATGACCAGAAGGGTGGTCCAAAATCGGTGTCTACAGTCTTGTCCATCGCCGGGGAGTTCCTAATCTGAAGGTAAGCCTCAGCTCCAGCCTTTTCTTCTTTTGATTCATGTTCGGTAGTTCTTCTTCGGCCGAGAGTAGCTTTTCGGCCGAAAGCAGCTCGTCGTGCTCCTCGTCTAGACCTACTCCACATTCTTCTCTGTGGTCTCCTTTTTCTTCGAACTCTTTCCTTTCTGGTATGGCGGACGAGGTAAAACCTGTCCCGGCTGCTGCCGAGCCTACCACTACAGGCCGTCCCCAGGCCGAGACAGTCTCGGACGTAATTTGTGGTCTTGGTGTCGATGAACTAAAGAGCATAACTAACTAATATCTGATTCCTTTTTGGATGATCCCCGTTCGGCCTGGGAGGCGTACAAGAGCCAACTCCATTCGTTCGGGCTGCTTCTCGATTTACGAGCACAACTTCCGGACAGGTTTTCGCCTTCCCCTTCATCCTTTTGTCGTGAACCTTTTGAACTTTTATGGACTGGCTCCATCCCAATTCTTCCCGAACTCCTGGCAGACGGTCTACGCTTACTTGGCTCTTAACTCTATCCTTGACTTCATCCCTTCTGTAAATATCTTCCGTTATCTCTTCAAGATCAAACCTCAGGGGCGGTCTTCTTGGTTTTGCTTCGTCCCCCGCTTCGGCTGGGGGATCTTCTCCGGGAAGCCCTCGTCCATTCATCACTGGAAGGAGGACTTCTTTTTTGTTTCTCTGTCGGAGGGGAATAAGGGCGTTTGGCCCTTCCCTACCGAATGGGGGCCCTTGGCCGAGGGCATTCCTGACTGCCCAAATCTCAGCTCCGAACAGCTTGCCGACGCCCACCTCTTCGAGGACGATGCTCTATACAACATTACGGAGCTTCTCGAGGACAAGGACAGGCTCATAGCGATGGGAGCCTAGCCGGATCCGTCGCAGTCTCCTGCCCGGGCCTTTCCCTACCTTCCTCTTGAAGATGCCCCGGGAGAGGCCGAGGCGAGGGCTACTGCGACTAGGGCTCCAGCCGAGGTCCATCGTCCGTCCGAAGAGGGCACCGAAGCAATGGCCGGGGGTAAGTCGGCTTTAGGTCATAAATTAATGTTGAACTTTTGCTAATTCTTCTCCTTTCTACTTTCAGAAATGTCCGGTCTCAGGGGCCTTATGAGCCGGATCTCCCGGCTGCTCGCATTGTCTCGACTGTCCCAACCGCGGCCTGCGGAAGGGAGGTCGGCCACTGGAGTCTCGGCTCCGGTTTCTCGGCCGACGAGGCAGACAGCGGCTTCCGCTGAAGGCCGTGCGACTACCGCTGCTCTAGAGAGGGAGCGACGGAAGGGGAAGGCGGTTGCCAGGGGGAGTGAGCGGCCCGAGAAGCGGAGACCCCCGGACGACCTCGACGAGAGGGAATCTGCCCCGACGACCAAGAGGCTGGTCTCGGGGAGGGATGCTCCGCTCTCGTCGCCTCTCCAGCCGCAGAGGGACGATTCCCCTTCGGCCACTGGCGCCGCAGTGGATACGGTGCTGTCTTATCCCTTCGGGGCAGCCGGGACCCATATGTCTCGAGAGTACGGGCACGAGCCATGGCGCCCGGACACAGGGGTCTTCACAGACGACAGTCTGGATGACTCCCGGACGTGCCTACGCCTTTCTCGGGGCTTGACTATCCTGATGGCCGGGGACGAGATCAGGGAGCTTTCTTCGGAAGGCCTATCCCTGGAATGCGTCCGACACGCCATCCAGGTGAGACCTCCCTCTTCGTCCCCCCTTCTCACTGTTTCCTTTAGTTGCTTCGGCTCACATTTTTATTTATTTCGGTTGTAGGCCGCGGTCATGTGCGGGGCTCTCGCCCGCCGCTAGGCCCTTATCCAGCGGAAACTTCAGGACGTTTACCTGGCCTCGGACCAGCTGGCTTCGGGCAAGGTGGCCTCGGTGCAGCAAGATCTCGAGGCCAACATCGATGCCCTCATCGGGCAAACTCACGTCTGCGGTCCGAGCTGGACGGGCAAAAAGAGGTGATTTACACCACCTTGGAGGCCAAGAAGAAGGCCGAGATGGAGTTGGACCAGGCCCGGGCCGAGATCGCGTCCTTGAAGGCCGAGATCCAGGACAAGGGCAAGGAGCGGGATGAGGAGCGCCGCCGTCACGCCGAAGCTGTAGTGGCCCTGAAGGCGAACTTGGAGGCCATGACCAAGGAAGCCGACGATGTCGCTCGCACAGCCGTGGCGAGCTATAAGGAGGGCCCGGAGTACGCCGATGAAATACTCGACGCTGGGGCTAAGGCGGCCTCGACCATGTTTGATCTGGGGATGGCCATTGCCCAAAAGGGTTGTCCAGACACAGATCTGACCGGCTTCGGCTTCCCTACCGAAGAAGAAGGCGAAGAGCTCTTAGCCTGGTGGCGACAGCTCAAGGCCGAGAGCATCCCGGCTTCTCCAAAAGGCGCCGCGGCGGGTCCGGACCGTGCTTCTCCTCCGACGTCCCCCGGCCATACTCCTGTTGACGTGGATGGCGAGGACGGTGACAGCTAATCCGGGGGCTTGTCCCGGTTGTTTTTGCTTTTAAAATGCCGAGGCCGGGCATATGGCCTACTTTTGTACTTGCATATATAGAAATAATTTGTACTTGCTTGTTTCATGGCATATTGTTCTAAGTAAATAGCCGAATTCGGTCTTGTATGTGGCCGAAGCCATGCCGCTCCCGATACGGTTTGCATGGCCAAAGCCACTCCCGGTACGGTTTACACGGACTGAGTAGTGCCGCTCCCGATACGGTTTGCATGGCCGAAGCCACTCCCGGTACGGTTTGCACGGACATAGAGTAGTGCCGCTCCCGATACGGTTTGCATGGTCGAAGCCACTCCCGGTACGATTTGCACGGTCTTAGAGTAGTGCCGCTCCCGATACGGTTTGCATGACCGAAGCCACTCCCGGTACGGTTTACACAGACTTAGAGTAGTGCCGCTCCTGATACGGTTTGCATGGCCGAAGCCACTCCCGGTACGGTTTACACAGACTTAGAGTAGTGCCGCTCCTGATATGGTTTGTATGGCCGAAGCCACTCCCGGTACAGTTTGCACGGACTTAGAGTAGTGCCGCTCCCGATACGGTTTGCATGGCCGAAGCCACTCCCGGTACGGTTTGCACGGACTTAGTAGTGCCACTCCCGATACGGTTTGCATGGCCGAAGCCACTCCTGGTACGGTTTGCATGGACTTAGAGTAGTGCCGCTCCCGATACGGTTTGCATGGCCGAAGCCACTCCCAGTACAGTTTACACGGACTTAAAGTAGTGCTGCTCCCAATACGATTTGCATGGCCGAAGCCACTCCCGGTACGGTTTACACGGACTTAGAGTAGTGCCGCTCCCGATATGGTTTGCATGGCCGAAGCCACTCTCGGTATGGTTTACACGGACTTAGGGTAGTGCCGCTCCCGATACGGCTTGCATGGCCGAAGTCACTCCTGGTACGGTTTACACAGACTTAGAGTATTGACGCTCCCGATACGGTTTGCATGGTTGAAGCCACTCCCGGTACGGTTTACACAGACTTAGAGTAACGCCAGACACAATATTTCGGAACAAAATATTCATTCACGGTGTCCGGCTGAACCCCGGGAAAACACCTTACATGAAATAGCGCCGAAGGCGCTCTACATTCCAGGTGCGAGGGAGAGGCTGGCCCAAAAGGGTCTCCAGCCGATAGGCCCCTCGTCGGATTACTTCTTTCACCCGATAAGGGCCCTCCCAGTTCGGAGAAAGCTTCCCTGCAGCTTTGGCTTGCTTGGATGCATGGGTGTTCCGCAGCACAAAGTCTCCGGCTTCAAAACTTCGAGGCTTCACTCGAGCGTTGTGATACCTTGCCATGCGTTGTTGATATGCTGCTAGCCGAATGTGAGCTTGATCCCTCATTTTTTCTACCAGATCAAGGTGATCCCTTAAGACTTCATCATTATCTTTCGTATCATAAGCGAGAACCCTCGGCGATGGCAGGCCGATTTCAACGGGAATGACCGCTTCCACTCCATAGGCCATTCGGAATGGGGTTTCTCCGATAGGGGTTCGGCTTGTTGTTCGATAAGCCCATAGAACACTTGGCAACTCTTCGACCCATCGGCCTTTAGCCTTGCCGAGACGAGTCTTCAGTCCTCGCAATATACTTTGGTTAGTGATTTTGGCTTGTCCATTCGCCCGAGGGTGTGCTACCGAAGCGAATTTATGTAGAATACCGAAGCTTGCATAGTTGTCTTTGAACCGATGGCTGTCAAACTGCTTGCCATTATCTGAGATGATTGCCCGAGGGATGCCATAGTGGCAAATGATGGACTTCCATACGAAGCTCCATGCATTACTGTCTGTTATGGACGCGAGGGGCTCGGCTTCAACCCACTTGGTGAAATAATCCACCGCCACAATAAGGAATTTTCTCTGGGCGGTGGCAATGGGAAAAGGTCCCAAGATATCAATCCCCCATTGGGCAAAAGGCCAAGGGTCCGACATAGGTGTAAGAAGGGTTGCTGACTGGTGAATGAGTGAACTGTACCTCTGGCACTGGTCACAGCAGCGAACGAGAGCAGCTGCGTCCCCTCGGAGTGTCGGCCACTAGTATCCTTGCCTTAAGAGTTTGTGGGTCAAGGCTCTTCCTCCTGCATGTGCTCCGCAAATTCCTTCATGTACTTCCCGAAGGGCATAATTAGCTTCGACTGGGCCGAGACATCGAAGGAGTGACCGGCCGAAGGACTTCTTATACAACATACCGTCTAAAATTAGAAAATGAGAGGAGCGCTGCCGGATGCATCTCTCTTCTTTCTGATTGGACGGGACCTCCTCTCGAAGGAGAAAGGCGATTAAGGGAGTCATCCAGGTCTCCCCTTCGGACTCATTCACTTGCATGACCTTAGATTCACCGAGGCTTGGCTCAAACAGTTCTTCTACTAAGACCATTAGGCCTCCTCTCCCATTCTGAGTTGATGCTAGCCGAGAAAGGGCATCGGCTCGAGCGTTCTCAGCCCGAGGGATCCGCACAATCTCAAAAGAAATGAACTTGGCTATGATTTTGCGAGTTACCTAGACATAGGACGCCATTAATGAGTCTCGGGCCTCGTACTCCTCGGTGAGTTGGTTGGCAATAAGCTAAGAATCGCTGAACGCCTTTACCTTCTGTGCACTGAGCCTTCTTGCGGCCTGAAGGCCTCATATAAGGGCTTCGTACTCGGCGGCATTGTTGGTAGCCCGGAAGGTGAAGTGCAGAGCATACTCTGTGACGACCCCTTCCGGAGATGCCAAGATCCACCCGGCACCACTGCCCGAAGAGCATGCGGATCCGTCAACGTATAGTTGCCATTCATCCGCCGACAACAAATGAGCCGAAGTGACTTCGGCTTCAGGATTTGCTCTGATTATTTCCGGCTGAGGGGTCGAAGATGATTCGGGAGTGAGCTCAGCAATGAAGTCGGCCAAAGCTTGAGCTTTTATTGCGGTCTGTGGCCCATAAGAGATGTCGAACTCTCCCAGTTCGATCGCCCATTTCGCTAACCTCCCGGACACTTCCGGCCCAGAGAGAACCTGCTTCAAAGGTTGATCCGTGAAGACCTTTATCGAATGTGCTAGGAAATAGGACCAGAGCCTCCTCGCGGAAGCGACGAGGGCCAAGGTCAGCTTTTCAAGAGCCAGATACCGAAGCTCCGCTCCATGGAGTGCTCGGCTTACATAATAAACTGGCCTTTGAACATCATCTTCTTCCCGGACGAGGACGGTACTGACAACTGCTTCAGAAGCAGCAAGATAAACGAACAGTTGCTCTCCTTGGACCGGCTTAGATAAAACGGGAACATTGGAGAGATAAGCTTTTAGCTGGTCGAAGGCCGACTGACATTCGTCTGTCCAGGAAAAGTTGCTAGTCTTCTTCAACAACTTGAAGAAGGGGAAACAGCGATCCGCCACCCTCGACATGAAGCGGCTTAATGCAGCAATTCTCCTGCTTAGCCTTTGAACCTCTCGGACGCTTGCCGGAGGGCGCATTTGAACGATGGCCGCAACCTTCGCTGGATTGGCCTCCTCCCTCGGCGAGTGACCATATAGCCGAGGAACTTCCCGGAGGCTACGCCGAAGGCACACTTGGCAGGGTTCAGCTTCATTTTATACCTGCGCAAGGTATGGAATGTTTAGGCCAAATCGGCCAGATAATCCGCAGCGATGCGGCTTTTCACCAGCATGACGTCGATGTAGACCTCCATGTTCCGGCCGAGCTATGGAGCGAACATTTTGTTGACGAGACACTGATAAGTCGCTCCGACATTCTTCAAGCCGAAGGGCATCCAGGTGTGGCAATATAAGCCGAGGTCTATCGTAAAGCTTGTCTTGTCCTCGTCGTTCGGATGCATTTGGACTTGGTGATAGCCCGAATAGGCATCGAGGAAGCTGAGTAGTTCATGGCCGGAAGTGGCGTCCACCATCTGGTCTATCCGAGGCAACAGAAAATTGTCCATCGGACAAGCCTTGTTGAGGTTAGTGAAATATACACACATTCCCCACTTGCCGTCCTTTTTGGGCACCATCACTACATTAGCGATCCATTCGCGATAATGCACCTCTCGGAGATGTCCCGCGTTTAACCTCTTTTGTACTTCAGCCTGGATGGCCATCCTCCTTTCTTGATTGAAGGTGCGCTGCTTCTGCTTGACCGGACGCTGGTTTGGGTCGACGTGCAGCCGATGCTCTGCCACCTCCAGGTCGACTCCGGGCATATCCGAAGGAGACCAGGCGAAGACATCGAGGTTTTCCTTTAGGAAGTCGATAAGTCTCTCGGCTTCAGTCTTCTCGAGGCCGGAACCTATCATTAGTGCTCGGCCTTCTCCTCCCGGAACTGGAACGGTTGTAAGTTCCTCCCTTGGGGATGCTTCGGCTGAAGATTCGATCGAGAGGGATTCGGCCGCAACCTTCCCTTTGACCGAAATCATATAGCATTGCCGAGAAACTTCTTGATTCCCCTTGGCTTCGCCGACCCCATGACCGGTACGGAACTTCAGCTTCTGATGGAAGGACGAAGGCACAGCTCCGATTCCTCCGATCAGCCTTCGGCCAAAAATGGCGTTGTAGGCCGAATCAATCTTTACGACGGTAAAATCCGTCTCAATGGTTAATTGCTGTGGGGTTGTACCGAGGGTTACAGGTAGCCGGACGATGCCTTCCACCCGGTAGGGTGCGCCGTTAATGCCAAACAGAGGCCCCTGGTGAGACTTCATATCAGCCTCATCCAAACCCATTTTTAGGAAACAATCGTAAAAAAGTACATTGGGAGCACTTCCATTGTCAACAAAGACACGATGAACATTGTAACTTTTCATTACAACATTTACAACAAGGGCATCGTCGTGAGGGATCTGAACGTCGGTCATGATGGATATAGGTGTCCTCTAAGCCAATCATAAGGCACCTATTTCAATCTGGTTCACTAATAAATGGCATTAAATTCCTTATGTAGATTGATTGGCATATTTATAATTGCGTATAATGAAGTCCATGAATATGTGCAATAGTCATCAGATTATGATGAGATCATAATAATGAGACTGATGACTTATAAACACATATTCTCAATTGTTCCTAGTCGTAGGATGTTTGAGAAGGACATCAAACATCCGGTTAGACTAGTACAGGTTATTCCAGCTCATATGATGAGGGTGACTGATCTCGTTAGTTACTAGTGTGGAGACACAATGGTAAACCTGTAGGTGCTCATTGGGGAATGAGTTCACTGAACTGATCCGACATGAATCGTCAAATGGTAATTTACCTAACTGTCAATCGGCTTGATTCATCGTCACAATGGCGTGGTTGATCCTTGGACTTGAGACACCAAAGACACCTTGTCGGTGGACTTATGGACTTTGACCTTGACCTACGAATCCCTATCCACGGGATCTCTAATAGTCAAGGATCGGGTCCAGCAGAAGACCTTCGAAGGTGATTGTGTGTTCAATAAAGGATCGTTTGCTCTCAGGTAACTGGAGAGAGAATGCTCCAGAATAGACCCGCAGGAGCCTTTGGCTAGAGCAGAAACAATATCAGAAAAAGAGGTTTTCGGATATTGTACAGCAGAGTCTGATTCAAGTGAGTTGACCATCTAGGATTTGACAGTTAACCATACCCTAGGTTAACTCGAGAGCATTGTGCGAACGAACGATTATAGCCACGCGGTAATTGTGGACGGACAGGTTCCATGAGCGTGTTGCTGAACCCCATTGCCTTCCGGGATCATACGGTGTTGCTTGGCACCCAACTTGATCAGAAGTCCGACCGAATTTACACGCGATGATAATTCGGTTAAGTAATTAGTTAATATCTAGATACTAATTAATTACAATAAGTCAATAACTAGTTATTGGACTTAGCGGGCTTAAAATTGGACTGGTAAATCGGCCTAGAGGGTCACACGCAATAAGATTCTCAGTCGGTGGTACATAAGTGTAATTTATGTTAACTCGGGGACTTTTTGTGAAAAGTCGCGCCGACTTAATATATATACGTGCTGTTGAGAAACCCTGGGCCAAGCTCCAGGATTTCCCCTTGCTGGCCGTCATCCCTCCTTTCTCTCTCCTCCTCTAGGCGCCTGATAAAGTGTTAAATTGATCATTTAAAGGCAATCAAACGCATCATACTCATGTTTTTATCTGTAAAATAGCATGGAATGATAGATAATTGCGTACCAAGTCCAACGGTACCAATTTCGGCAAATTCTGACTTAAAAACATCGTCATTTCATGTGATTAATGGAGTATAGCGCATTTGCGGTTTTTTGACAAAATCGAGACGAAATAAATAAATATAATGATATTTTTATGATAATGTGCTAATTTATATTTATGTGAACAGGACATGCCGATGATGCAGTGCAGTTGGTGGAAATTTGGGAGAGGTCTAGTGTTCGGATTTCAATAAATTCGACTAAAGTAGGGGTAAAAATGTAATTTGATGTCCTAATATTGCCCTAATTCCATGCCCAAGAAGGGCCAGCCGTCTTCCTAAAGCCCACTTTCCTTTTTTAAAAAAATATCTTTCTTCCCTTCTCTTTAAAAGTTTCCTTCCCGAACTTAATTCTTTATGTTACCTTCTCTCCTCTCTATTTCCTTTTCTCTGTCTCTTCCTCTTTCCTCCGCACGCCTTCCTCTCTCTTTCCCACGCCTCTCTTCCTCTTTATATTAGCCTCTCCCACTCGGTTTTCAAGGACCCCTTCTCCTTCTCCAATTTCCTTCCCGCAGCCTCTCCTCTCCAGTCTTCTCTTCCTCCACTCAACCTCCAGCAGCCGAGTCCGGCTCCTTCTCCTCTTCCAACCTCTCACACACGCCCTCTCTCTCTCCTCTCTGCAGTTTCCTCTTTCTCTCCCTTATTCCCTCTCTCTCCGTTCTCACCTCCTCTTCTTAGCTTCTCCCACGCACGCTCTCTCTCTCTCTTAGATTCCCTCTCTCTCTTAGTTTCCCAGCTTCCCCATGCACACTCTCCTCTTCTTCTCCTTTTCCAACTCCTCTCCCGCAACGTATTCCAGCCCTTTCTTTTCTCTCCCTCGCCGTCTCTCTCTCTGTTCTCTCTCTCTCCATTTTCTCCCCAGCTTCCCGTATCCCTTCTCTCACCCGGCGAGCTCTCCACCTGCTGCGCCTAAAACAAGCCACCGCAGCTCCTCCACACATGCAGCAAGCAGTTCTACGCCTGCATGCCGGCATGCCCTCCAGCTTCTCCACGCGAGGTCCAGCGCCTCCATCGCCCTCCACGTACAGCGGCAATGCCACGTGAAGCCATCTCCTCCAGCGCATGCAGTAGCAGCTTCTCCACGTCAAGCTCCACGCGCCACCTCCACCAGCCAACAGCACCATGCATGCATGCCGCCATGCACCCACACGTAGCCAGCAACACCTGAAGCTGCACCCGCACCCTGCTGGAAACCTCCTCCACGTCCAAGCAGAATCAACAAGCATCCACCAAGCCGTCTTCTCTGCAAGCATCCCACCAGCCTGAAGCCTGTTGCACCTGAAGCCGCTGGTCCAACGCGCCTTCCACCTCGGTCCACTGCGCCGCCTCTTCTCCAGCCCGGTCCATTGCGCCGGTAGTTCCAACAAAGCACCCACAGAAGCTGTTGTTGCTCTGTTCTTTCTCTCCCCCATTAGGATAATATTCGTTTATTTCATTAGGATTAGTTAGTTGTTATTTGATGTTTGTTTATTTAGTTTAAGGATATTAAATCATAAAGTTGTAATTTGTTTCATGATTTTTAGATAATTAATATTTTACACATAGTTAAATTATGGTGTCTTTGTTATATGTTCTTTTAGTTGTGCTTGTTTTCCATATGTGCTTGTGTTTAATTTCTGAAAAAGAAAAAAAAGATTTGTTTAATTTACGTAATTATATTTTTAGGTAACATTAGTTAATTGAATTCTAGTTTGAATAAGTAATTAGTTCACTTAAATTTTCACCTACTTTTAGATAATTAAATTCCAAAGTTTTCAAAGTTAAAAATTTAACTCCCTGTGGATCGACTCGGACTCACCATTATTAATTTTCAAAATTGAATTTAAATGAGCCGTATAAATTTAGATTGAACGTTCTTATGAGTGTTTAACGACGCACAATTTGGAACGATCAATTTTTGACGCCGTTGCCGGAGAATTAGATTTTTAGTTTTGATAATTTTGGATTCATTGTAAATATCCATGTTAACACTTTTTCTTTTTCTTTTTCTTTTGTAGGTATCAAAAAAAAAAAGGGGGTGAGAATTGAAAAAAAAAAAAAAAAAGGAAATAAAAATCTTCCCCCCTGGTGAGTTTGTTCCAACTTGCCTTTCTTTTTAATTTCCTTTTTAGTTAGTTTCCTAACATAGTTAACTTTCCATTAATTAAAAAAAAATCATAAGGAATCTAAATAAATAAAAATCATCATTCTAAGATTAGAAATTGTCTATATTTAGGTCATGCATCATTTAGGACTGCATTTTTAGACTGTTTCCTTTCTTGTAAATTTTCATTTTGTTGAAGATTGCGGGGGACAAGGTGAGATTTCTACCTTCCTTAAATACCATGTTCATGCATTTCCATGATTGCATAGAACCCTTTGTTTGAATTGTTTGTGCACTTCACATAAAAATATCTTAAGGGCAAGTCCATTAACAAAATAAGGTGGGGATTTGATTACCCTTCCTTGGCCCAAAAACAACCATCCTTTGCACTCTTTCACTAACCCAAGCCCATTAAAAGTGAGTAGGAATTCAATCTAGGGTTCACAATGAGATTTGGGCCTAACTTGAGCCCACTATCACTTTTGGAGACCGGTGTCTAAGGCTAGAGGTCAAATGGCAAATGCCTAAGTGGGTCGGTGGTTCTTTAATTAGGTCCCTACGAAAGTAGGGGGAGCCTCCCACCACCCCACCTCTTACCTGGCCGATTGATAATTGTGAGGATGGACTTGAATTAAACCTAGATTAATTTGTGAGAAACACATCATGTAGGCTAGTTTAACCATAGTCGTCTTAGGAATAATTGTGTGCTAACTTGTTTGCATCATTAATAAAAAAATAAAAATAAAAAGATTTTCAGCATGGAGTGGACTTAAATAAACCAATTTCTTGGCCCATGTCTTAATACCATCACACCTTTCCCTCCACCACCTAATATGGATTTGGCTCACAGATTAGCTAAGCTAGACAACTTGGCCCACACAATTAATCAATTTCTAGTTTTGGGCCCAGAACCGTCCTCCTATCCCACACAATCATATACCTATCAAGAGAGATGCCCCATTTGGGCTAATCAGGACCATTATGATACCCCACCTGCTCTTCAATTTCCACCTTACCAGGCCCAAGCTCCAAGTCTAGCTATTCAAGACTTCTCGGATTGGCCCCAATTCCAAGTCTACTCTAGTGGTTTGGCCCACAATCATGGACACTCCGATTATCCATTGTCCACAAGCTCTTGTCCACCTTGCTTCCAATCAAATTATTGTCTGATTATCAGCCCAATTATCCGCATCCTCAAGATGATCAATTCATGCAACTTGAACAAATAGTCTTGGCTCAACAACAAATCAGTGGTAGAATGCAGGCCCTAGTTGACTGTTTGACTGAAACTAATCTAAGGATGGATTTAGAAGAAGTGCTTAGCAAGCCCATTGAAAATCTGCAATCTTTTTCACCTGATTTTGACCAACAAATCAACTCACAAATTCAACTTGAAATCGCTCAACCCGAAAATGGTCACATCATGCCTGATCTTGAAAACGGAGAGAATCTTAAGGAGTTGTATCAGGTGAGAATAGGGAATGCTAGCATGAATCAATCTATGAAAAATCCTAAGATTGGTCAACAAGATGTATCCATGATCATACTTGTCTATCTTGGGGAAAGCTTAAGTGATAGAAAAGGAGAAGGGGAAGTGAGTGATCTTTTAGAGGTTAATCCGGATTTTGAACACTTCATGTTCCCCACAGTGGAAGTCAATATACATGCTAGTCCGAACCTCGAATATTTTTCCTTCCCAATAGAGAAAGTGGATATTCTGGAAGATATATACCACGTGGATAGAGAGAAGATGGAAAACCCTTAGACTGACCAGCAAAGTGAATTCACGATCACACCTATCTCTCTTGAGGAGAGCTTGAAGGAAAAAGGAGAAGGAGAAATGAGTGATTTGGTTGATATTGGTCTGGACTTTGAACACTTTCTATTTTTCACAGAGGAATTAAATACACATGATGGTCTGGATCTTGAATATTTCTTCTTCCTAATAGATCAGAAAGTGGATAATCTTGAGGAATTGCATCAACAGAAAACTAAAGCCATATACTTAGCTAATCATCAAGAAGAGCCTATTGAGGGTCAGTTGGGGGGAGATGAAGGAGACGAGAAGGATTCTAGTGAGAGCCCAGATATTCACCTACCTATGATCCGTTTCCCGAGTGTTAGAGAATCTAAGCCCAATAGCCTCCAAAAGTTGGCCCGACTCAAGGAGGTGATGGAATTATTGGGCCAAGTCCACATCAACAGCCATTTTCTCAAAGAAACTCACTGTGTTGCCCAACTCAATTCTTACAATATCGATAACATCAATATTTACTGGATTTTATTGAAATTTGAGGCCAAACTAAACCTGTTCTCAGTCTCTATCTTTGAGAAATTTGGAATCCACAAATTAAAGTGCACGTCGGTTGCTTTGCAGTCAATTGATCATTTCATTAAGCAGCCACATGACATGATCCAAGATACTCTTATTCAGGTGGATAGGAGCCACATATTTGCTGATTTTCCCATCTTCGACAATGGATCAACCCCTACATTGAATCAATGGCCCATCATTCTGAGAACTTATGATCTTTTTATCGAGGATCAAGTCCTTCAATTTAGTCAAGGAAAAGAAGCGGGGTACGTGGTTGACATGGCCTATGAATCAAGTAGAACCAATATCCCATTGACCGTGTTGAAAAATTATTTTCTCTGGAACCTCAATGATAACAATTTGAGCCATCAACTACATGCAATGCTGAATGCACTCCAACCAACAAACTTCAAAATGCATGCACTGAAATTTGTGCTAGTAGGCATTGGATAGTGTGTACATTCCGTCGAGCTAAAGACGATAAACTTAGCGCTTATTGGGAGACAACCCAATCTTTTACTTCAGTTTTTGTATTTCTTTTCTTTTTTAGGTCCCTGAGCAGCAGTCGCCTTAGGTATGTCGCATCCTCGTCATCACAGGTTGTTTCTCTCCTTCACAATTCTCTTCTGGCTGACATGTTTTTCATATCTTTTATGCCATTGAGGACAATGTCAATCAAGTTGGGGGGTGGGACAATCAATTTGATATGCATTTATTGGCAATCTTTTGAAGAAAACTAATATCTTTCACTGAAAAATAGTCAAATTTTTAAAAATTTCTTTCAAAAACTTCTTTTCACATCCTATGAAAATTGCATGAAAATCATGTTTCATTAAGTAAATCTTAAACAAATCAGTTTTTTGGTAGTCACATTGGTTAAAGAACCTTCAAAGTTTAAATATCCCACTTCACAAAAATCCACGGCAGGATGATTTTCACATACACACGGCAACTTAGAATAAATGAAAGATCTTAAAAGTATAGAATTGCTGGAATTAACCTTAAGGATAAGACTACTTATTCTAATTTTTCTTTTGGGTTGAACGAAAGGAATGTGTAGGATTCGTAATAGGGGACTGTCCTACTCAGCACTCTAAAAGAGGCGGTCATTTAAAATGGACAGCTGTAAACACTAAAGACAATAGAAGGCGTTAAAAGAGCTAAATGAAGGTAGGTGGCAAAAAGTACGCACCTCCCCTCAGGCAATTCAAAAAGAGTGGCAAAAAGTACGCACTCTCAAAAGCAAAAGTACAATGAAATGAAAAAAATGCCACGCAAAAAAGTCCATCGTACCAGAAATATGACCAAGTTGTGAAAAGTGCTGAGTTGGGACGGGAACTGAAAAACGGTCCTCACTGACTGATGGGGAATTTTTTTTATTCTCTTCTCCTCCTCAGGTAGTCTTATCTAAAGGGTAGTAAAGGCAAGAATATACCAGAAAGGTCGGAAACGAGTTCTAAGTGTGCCAATTTTCATGCACAATCACCTGTCGTGAATCAAAATATTGTGGGATATGAAAACTTTAGCTTAACTAATCGGCTACCACTTAAGTTGATTGTGAAAGATACTACAAATGAAGCATGATAATTCATTGTTTGTCCTAACTTTTCCTTATTTGCATTGCTAAAGGACTAGCAATGAGTAAGTTGGGGGGTGTGATAAAGTGTTAAATTGATCATTTAAAGGCAATCAAACGCATCATACTCATGTTTTTATCTGTAAAATAGCATGGAATAATAGATAATTGCGTACCAAGTCCAACGGTACCAATTTCGGCAAATTCTGACTTAAAAACATCGTCATTTCATGTGATTAATGGAGTATAGCGCATTTGCCATTTTTCGACAAAACCGAGATGAAATAAATAAATATAATGATATTTTTATGATAATGTGCTAATTTATATTTATGTGAACAGGACATGCCAATGATGCAGTGCAGTTGGTGGAGTTTCTAGAAATTTGGGGGATGCCTAGTGTTCGGATTTCAATAAATTCGACTAAAGTAGGGGTAAAAATGTAATTTGATGTCCTAATATTGCCCTATTTCCATGCCCAAGAAGGGTCAGCCACCTTCCTAAAGTCCACTTTCCTTTTTTTTAAAAATACCTTTCTTCCCTTCTCTTTAAAAGTTTCCTTCCCGAACTTAATTCTCTATGTTTCCTTCTCTCCTCTCTATTTCCTTTTCTATGTCTCTTCCTCTATCCTCCGCACGCCTTCCTCTCTCTTTCCCACGCCTCTCTTCCTCTCTATATTAGCCTATCCCACTCGATTTTCAAGGACTCCTTCTCCTTCTCCAATTTCCTTCCCGCAGCCTCTCCTCTCCAGTCTTCTCTTCCTCCTCTCAACCTCCAACAGTCGAGTCCGGCTCCTTCTCCTCTTCCAACCACTCACACACGCCCTCTCTCTCTCCTCTCTCCAGTTTCCTCTTTCTCTCCCTTATTCCCTCTCTCTCCAACAGACTCCCTCTCTCTCCGTTCTCTCCTCCTCTTCTCAACCTCTCCCACGCACGCTCTCTCTCTCTCTTAGATTCCCTCCCTCTCTTAGTTTCCCAGCTTCCCCACGCACGCTCTCCTCTTCTTCTCCTTTTCCAACTCCTCTCCCACAGCGTATTCCGGCCCTTTCTCTTCTCTCCCTCGCCGTCTCTCGCTCCGTTCTCTCTCTCTCCATTTTCTCCCCAGCTTCCCGTATCCCTTCTCTCACCCGGCGAGCTCTCCACCTGCTGCGCCTGAAACAAGCCACCGCAGCTTCTCCATGCATGCAGCAAGCAGTTCCACGCCTGCATGCCGGCAAGCCCTCCAGCTTCTCCACGCGAGGTCCAGCGCCTCCATCGCCCTCCACGTGCAGCGGCAACGTCCGGAGAAGCCAGCTCCTCCAGCGCATGCAGCAGCAGCTTCTCCACGTCAAGCTCCACGCGCCACCTCCACCAGCCAGCAGCACCGTGCATGCATGCCGCCATGCACCCACACATAGCCAGCAACACCTGAAGCTGCACCCGCACCCTGCTGCAAACCTCCTCCACGTCCAAGCTGAATCAGCAAGCATCCACCAAGCCGTCTTCTTTGCAAGCATCCCACCAGCCTGAAGCCTGCTGCACCTGAAGCCGCTGGTCCAACGCCCCTTCCACCTCGGTCCACTGCGCTGCCTCTTCTCCAGCCCGGTCCATTGCGCTGACAGTTCCAACAAAGCACCCACAGAAGCTGTTGTTGCTCTATTCTTTCTCTCCCCCATTAGTATAATATTCGTTTATTTCATTAGGATTAGTTAGTTGTTATTTGATGTTTGTTTATTTAGTTTAAGGATATTAAATCATAAAGTTTGTAATTTGTTTCATGATTTTTAGATAATTAATATTTTACACATAGTTAAATTATGGTGTCTTTGTTATATTTCTTTTAGTTGTGCTTGTTTTTCATATGTGCTTGTGTTTAATTTCTGAAAAAGAGAAAAA
Organism: Zantedeschia hybrid cultivar; assembly: GCA_030544215.1. NCBI lineage: Eukaryota > Viridiplantae > Streptophyta > Magnoliopsida > Alismatales > Araceae > Zantedeschia > Zantedeschia hybrid cultivar. Next base: position 55,143,712 of record JARZZO010000009.1, read on the forward strand.
AATATTTGTTTAATTTACATAATTATATTTTTAGGTAACATTAGTTAATTGAATTCTAGTTTGAATAAGTAATTAGTTCACTTAAATTTTCACTTATTTTTAGATAATTATATTCCAAAGTTTTCAAAGTTAAAAATTTAACTCCCTGTGGATCGACTCGGACTCACCATTATTAAGTTTCAAAATTGAATTTAAATGAGCCGAATAAATTTAGAATGAACGTTCTTATGAGTGTTTAACGACGCACAATTTGGAATGATCAGCGCCCTGTTTGAGGCGCCGGGATTGCCACCGTCTCCGCCGCGCGTGATTCCCGAAAGTCGGAAATTCCCGTCGGCGGGATTTCAGCAATCGTTGCGGCGACGGATCTTCAGCGAGCAAGCTGATACGGACGAGGGATCGAGGACGAACCACCGCGGAGGATCGCGTGGATACCGCTGGAGGCCGGACACTTGTGCGGCTCGCGGCATCGCCTCAACGGAACCGAGACGGAAGCGGATTCGAATCCGTGCACGGTAATCGGATTACTTCTCGTTGTTTTCGGCTTGCGTTTTTCGTTCTGAATCGGATCAGCGGGCATCGAGCGGGATAAAATTTTGTTCGTCGTTTCCGCTGCGTTCTTCGCGTCCCGCCCGGATCCCAACAGTGGTATAAGAGCCAGGTTCCGCTCTGATCCGCTCCGGAACAATTAAATTAATGTTCTAGAATTAATTCCATGCGTAAATTTATTTTTCTCGCATATGAATTGGTTCATAGGATGAACTTTAATATATGATATTTAATTCTATGGAGAAAAATTCATATTATTTTTGGGGTTATTTTCTTGTTCTTCATGGAGATGATAACCGGATTTAGAGGGCTTGGTGGAGTGATTAATGGTGGTCGGACCACCACTATTTGGATGCTGGTATGACCAGATAACTTTCCTCGACTTCGGGATCTCCCTATAGTCGTCGGCTGCCGGCAGTGGAGCCTCCTTTTATGGTTATTTTTATAAAAGTTGTAAGAAATTTAGAGAGGAGGCCATGGTTTTTCTTCATAACCGTGGCCTTTGAAGCCTCCTTTGGGGCTACCGGTGGCACGAGTCTCGCCGGCCGGAGGTCACCGGCGTCGAAGACGGAGGAGGTGGGCCTCCCGTGGAGCCCCCTGCCGGCGGCAATGCCGGCCGCCCCTTTTCCCTGCAACCAGGCAACCGTTTGGTTGCTGGGAAGGAGAAAGGGGGGTTCAGAAAAACCCTAACCCGCCCGGCCCAAGCTAAGGGGTCGCTGGACCCGACCGAGGCGCTCCATACCTGGCGTATGGCTAAGCCAGGTAGCGCCTGGGTCCTGGCACCTGGGCCGAGCCCAGGCGCCTTGCCTGGTCCGAGCCAGGCTAGGCACTAGCTTGATTCAGGACCAGGCCCTAGAGGCCCAATGGGCCAGGCCCATTTCATCCTCATTAACCCCTTAAACCCCTAAACCCCATTTAACCCTCTAAAATTTTTATTAACGCTTATAACCCTCATCCTATTGTCTGGAAATTATTTTAAATAAAGTTTAAAATATGTTTTAGACTTTAATTTATAATTTTCAGTTAAATAGGTGTTATTTTTAAGATATGATCTTAATATGATTTAACAAGTGTTGTTAAATCCCTTTTAATAAAAAATATTAGAGGGTTATTTAAGATATGATCTTAATTTAATTAACAATTGTTGTTAATTTAATATATTTGATATGAGTGATTAAAAGGGGGTTAATTAAGATGATATCTTAATTTAGTTATTAACAATTGTTGTTAATATCTTTTTATTAAATGATAAAGGAGTTTAATTTTAAGATGTGATCTTAAACAAAATTAACATGATTTGTTGATTTACCTTTAATTAAAGTAATTAAAGGGGTTAATATTTAAGATTTTGATCTTAAATTATAATTAACAAGTGTTGTTAATCTGATTAAGTTGTGACTTTAAAATTAATCAACAAATGGTGTTAATTATTTAAGTGATTAGATTATTTTACTTTCTTAGCAATTGTTGTTATGAAATTAATTATTTGATTAAGAGACACTTAATAAAAGTTATTAAGCGTTTTATTAACTTTTAATAATAGTTATTAAAGAGTTAATTGTTTCTTGAGAATTAACCTTAATAAAAGTTATTGAGGATTAATTAAAGCTTACTAATAGTTATTAAGCTAATTAATATTCTCAAGGATCTCTTAATTAAATTTTGAAGATCTAATCTACTTAATAATTAATCTTTTAATAAAAGTTATTAAAAAGATTAAATTAAGTCTAAGATGTTAGACTATTTTAATTAGAAATGTTCTAATTATTATTTCTTAATAATTATTATTGAGAAGTATTTTTAATGAAAGGGGTTTGTTAACAAGGAGTTGTTAAGGGGTTAATAATTTGAGTTGAAAATTCTTTTATAAATGTTATTTAGGAATTTTAACTCTATCTAAATGTTAGATTGTTTCGCATTAATAATTGTTATTAATGTGATTTAATATTAATCTAAGTGTTAGATTAATTAATTTAGAATTGTTCTAAATTTTACATGGAATATTTTAGAATTTTAATTTTAGCTTTGTGTGCACATGTTGATGTGTTTAATACTTTAAATTAGATTTATTGCATATTAGAAAATAAGATTTTCGAAAATTCAAATTATCCAATTTTGATTGGTACCTACGTTTTAAGAAAGTCAAAATTATTATAATTTCAAAATTTTAGGCTTCATGTGATGTGCTTTATCATGTGTGGATGGTTAAAATTTGTGGTGGTCATGGACATGTATTTAATTAAATTTCATATCATGTGATGATGTGTGATTTTGTGGATTGTTATGGAATGTGATGTGCATTAATTAAGTGTTAATTAATGAGGCTTGCGTGCCTCCCTCTCTTCATTCTATTGTAATTCTATCTCCCTTTGTTATTGTACTCAGCCATAAGGCTTTCTCTTATAATTTATTTGTATTTGAAATTGTTTCAAAAATAAATATTATTTGTATTTGATCGCACCGACCGAGGAGAGGCGAGGATGATCTACAAATGCAACCAGGAAGGCGACATGAGATGAGATCACTAGTGGCTATGTGTTTGCATGTTTAAATTATGTAAATGTTATATAGTTTTGGTGATTAATTGTTTGGCTCCAGTTAATCACCGTGCTGTCCATGACCACATAATGAACATGTATGGTTGATGCATGCATTTTTAGTTTTTTATTATGAATCGATTATTAATGCCTAGGTATAGTAAAATATATATGATATATTTATAAACTATCACCTAGGATGAGACCAACTTAACATAAATAAAACCTTCAACATAAAGTCTAAACCGGAGCGCGAGTCATTGAGAATGTATCGCGTGGCTCTCCATCAATATAGTTTTTAGAACTTGATTCAGTGATGACAGTTTCTATATGTTTACCCGAGATCTGTCACCATCTGATGAAATGACTATTAACTATGGCATCTTGATGCCTTCATATTGGAATAGAGGAACGGTGTAGCTATCCTCGCGTTTACCCGGGAGCTGCATTCTTACTCTACTCTGTCACGTATTGATGGTAAAGCTTTGACCGAGTATAATGGTCTACTGTGTTTACCCAATACTATTAAAGACCTGAGAGCCGAAATAAGATCGGATATTGCAAGGAGTTGTAATTACCATGAGATGGTTGCTCTAAGATAATAGTATGATACTATGTGTTTACCCGAGGTCATACTGTGATTCTTGGAGATTCTGATCCTCACTAGAAGACCGTCGGAGTCTTTCGTTCTGTATACTTGAAGGTTTTACAGTCCATCGAAAAATAGTGAGAAATAATTCAAAATAAAAGACCATAATTGAATTATCAGAACTGTCTGCTTAAATCACGTTATTTCCTTTGATTCACTAAAATGTCGTCTATTCAAGAAGTTGGCATATTGGATGCCAATACTTCTCATACTCAGACTGACTAGAAAACTCTGAAGAATGTCTTCAGGACCAAGTGAAAGTCACTATCCTAATCAGATATCATGAATCCTCTTATTTGGATAGACCAAGGTGAAGAGGTACTTATGGTATGCCTTATTGAAAGGCAATGATTGTCATGAAATCTCTTATTTGGATAGACCAAGATGAAGAGATATTCATGATATGTCTTTGAGAAAGACAAGTGGTAAGATTTTAAATGATCAAATCCGCACTTGAAAAGGATAAAGAAAAGTCAGCTGAGATAGAGAAGTAGCAGTTCTCCCACTGCAACCAATATAAGGATACTGGTAAAGGCAAAATGAATATGAAACATGAAAGAAGTCTGATAAAGTGTTAAATTGATCATTTAAGGGCAATCATATGCAACATACTCATGTTTTTATCTGCAAAATAGCATGAAATGATAGATAATTGTGTACCAAGTCCAACGGTACCAATTTTGTCCAATTCTGACTTAAAAACATCGTCATTTCATGTGATTAAAGGAGTATAGCGCATTTGCGATTTTTCGACATAACCGAGACGAAATAAATAAATATGATGATATTTTTATGATAATGTGCTAATTTATATTTATTTTATGTGAACAGGACATGCCGATGATGCAGTGCAGCTGATGGAGTTTCTGGAAATTTGGGGAAAGTCTAGTGTTCGGATTTCAACTAAAACAGGGGTAAAAATGCAATTTGATGTCCTAAAATTGCTCTGATTCCTTCCTTCTCTGGAGTTTCCCAAAACCCTCTATTTCCTTCCTTCTCTCTAATTTCTCAACCACATCCCTTCCTTTCTTTATTTTAAAAATCATCTCTCTCTTTTTAGAAATTCCTTCTCCAGTTTCCTCTTCCTCTCCTTTAATCCCTCTCCTTCTCCAACTCCCTCCGCAGCCTTTCTTCTCTGTCCCCCACGGATTCTCCTCTCTTATATAACCTCTTCTCTCCCACATCCGACGGCTCCTCTCCACTATTCTTCCTCCGTTCTGCTCTTATTCTACCCCCTTTTCCAGTTTCGCAAGTCTTTCTCTCCCTCCACAGCCCTCTCTCTCGTTATTGCCGCACTCTCCTTCTTCCTCCCCTCTTTTCCAGCCTCGGCTATTCCCTCTCTGAATTCCTTCTCTTTCTCTCTAATTCCCAGCAACACCTTTCTCCCTCTCTCGGTTTCTCTCCCCCACGTCTCTCTTTCTTTCCGTTTTCTTGGCTCCACCAGCGCACTACGTGCAGCCCTGCATACCCAGCCGCACCGTCCAAGCAGCGGCCCCCTCTGCTTCTTCACGTGCCGACAGTAGCATCCCTCCAGTCAGCGTTCACAGCAGCTTCTACACGCTTGAAGCCTCCAAGCTCCTCTACGTAGCTGCGGTGAAGCACCTGTCCACCCTCTTTTGGACATATATATATTCTGGTAGCGGTGGATTATGTCTCAAAATGGATTGAAGCAGTAGCCACCCGCACCAATGATCATAAAGTGGTTATTAAATTCGTTCAGAAGAATATCTTTTCTCAGTTCGGGTGGCCTAAAGCCATCATAAGTGATGGGGGAACGCACTTCACGAATTACCATTTTCGGGCTTTGCTTAAGAAATATGGGATTAATCACAAAGTAGCTACCCCTTATCACCTCCAAACCAGTGGCCAAGTGGAAGTTTCCAATAGAGAGATTAAGAATATTCTGCAAAAGTCCGTTAGGCCCGATAGAAATGATTGGTCTGAAAGATTGGATGATGCTTTATGGGCCTATCGGACCGCTTACAAAACTCCTATTGGCATGTCTCCTTATCGCCTGGTTTTTGGAAAAGCGTGCCACCTTCCGGTGGAATTGGAACAGAGGGCTTATTGGGCCATCAAAGAAGTCAATTTGGACCTAGCGCAAGCTGGTTCCCACCGAACCTTACAACTGAGTGAGCTGGAAGAGTTGCGCAACGAGGCCTATGAAAATTCAAAGATCTATAAAGCCAAACTAAAGCTTTTCATGATAAACATATTGTGAGAAAATCCTTTCTTCCAAATCAGAAAGTTTGGCTATTTAATTCTAGGCTTCACCTATTTCCTGAAAAACTGAAATCCAGATGGGATGGACCCTTCGTGGTCGTTAAAGTCTTCGATCATGGAGCCGTTAAAATTCCGAATCCCAAGAGTGGGAACACTTTTACTGTTAATGGTTAACGGTTGAAACCATTCATTGAAAATCTTCAAAATGAGCCACCTGAATCCATAGAATTGAGTGATCCACATTAACTGAACCTCCGTCTGGCTGAAGACGATAAACTTAGCGCTTGTTGGGAGGCAACCCAATATTTTATTTCAGCTTTTTTATTTCTTTCCTTTTAGGTCCCTGAGCAGCAGTCGCCGTGGGTATGTTGCAGCCTCTTCATTACAGGTTGTTTCGCTACTTCACAAATTCTCTTCTGGCTGCATGTTTTTCATATCTTTTATGCCATTGAGGACAATGTCAATCAAGTTGGGGGGTGGGACAATCAATTTGACATGCATTTATTGGAAAATCTTTTGAAGAAAACTGATATTTTTTTTCACTAAAAAATAGTCAAATTTTTAAAACTTCTTTTCACATCCTATGAAAATTGCATGAAAATCATGTTTCATTAAGTAAATCTTAAACAAATCAGTTTTTTTTTGTTGTCACATTGGTTAAAGAGCCTTCAAAGTTTAAATATCACACTTCACAAAAATCCACGGCAGGATGATTTTCACACATACACGGCAACTTAGAATAAATGAAAGATCTTAAAAGTATAGAATTGCTGGAATTAACCGTAAGGATAAGACTACTTATTCTAATTGTTCTTTTGGGTTGAACGAAAGGAATGTGTAGGATCCGTAATAGGGGACTGTCCCACTCAGCACTCTAAAAGAGGCGGTCATTTAAAATGGACAGCTTAAAGACTAAAGGCAATAAAAGGCATTAAAAGAGCTAAAGGAAGGTAGGTGGCAAAAAGTACGCACCTCCCCTCAGGCAATTCAGAGAGAGTGGCAAAAAGTACGCACTCTCAAAAGAAAAAGTGCAATGAAATGAAAAAGCCACGCTAAAAAGTCCATCGTACCAAAAACATGACCAAGTCGTGAAAAGTGATGAGTTGGGACGGGAACTGAAAAACGGTCCTCGCTGACTGATCAGGAAATATTTTATTCTCTTCTCCTCCCCGAGTAGTCTTATCTAAAGGGTAATAAAGACAAGAATATACCAGAAAGGTCGGAAACGAGTTCTAAGCGTGTCAATTTTCATGTACAATCACCTGTCGTGAATCAAAATATTGTGGGATATGAAAACTTTTACCTTAACCAATCGGCTACCACTTAAATTGATTGTGAAAGATACTACAAATGAAGCATGATAATTCATTGTTTGTCCTAACTTTTCCTTATTTGCATCGCTAAGGGACTAGCAATGAGTAAGTTGGGGGGTGTGATAAAGTGTTAAATTGATCATTTAAGGGCAATCATATGCATCATATTCATGTTTTTATCTGCAAAATAACATGAAATGATAGATAATTGTGTACCAAGTCCAACGGTACCAATTTCATCAAATTCTGACTTAAAAACATAGTCATTTCATGTGATTAAAGGAGTATAGCGCATTTGCGGTTTTTCGACAAAACCGAGACGAAATAAAAAAATATGATGATATTTTTATGATAATGTGCTAATTTATATTTATTTTATGTGAACATGACATGCCGATGATGCAGTGCAGCTGATGGAGTTTCTGGAAATTTGGGAGAAGTCTAGTGTTCGGATTTCAACTAAAACAGGGGTAAAAATGCAATTTGATGTCCTAATATTGCTCTGATTCCTTCCTTCTCTGGAGTTTACCAAAACCCTCTATTTCCTTCCTTCTCTCTAATTTTCCAACCACATCCCTTCCTTTCTTTATTTTAAAAATCATCTCTCTCCTTTTAGAAATTCTTTCTCCAATTTCCTCTTCCTCTCCTTTAATCCCTCTCCTTCTCCAACTCCCTCCGTAGCCTTTCTTCTCTGTCCCCCACGGATTCTCCTCTCTTATATAACCTCTTCTCTCCCACAGCCGACGGCTCCTCTCCACTATTCTTCCTCCGTTCTGCTCTTATTCTACCCCCTTTTCCAGTTTCGCAAGTCTTTCTCTCCCTCCACAGCCCTCTCTCTCGTTATTGCCGCACTCTCCTTCTTCCTCCCCTCTTTCCCAGCCTCGGCTATTCCCTCTCCGAATTCCTTCTCTTTCTCTCTAATTCCCAGCAACACCTTTCTCCCTCGGTTTCTCTCCCCCACGTCTCTCTTTCTTTCCATTTTCCTGGCTCCACCAGCACACTACGTGCAGCCCTGCATACCCAGCTGCACCGTCCAAGCAGCGGCCCCCTCTGCTTCTTCACGCGCCGACAGCAGCATCCCTCCAGTCAGCGTTCACAGCAGCTTCTACACGCTTGAAGCCTCCAAGCTCCTCCACGTAGCTGCGGTGAAGCACCTGTCCAAGCTTGGTGGCTCCTCCTTCTGCAACCTTCTCCACGTGCCGTAAATGCCCATGCATGCCTGCATGCATGCTTGGTGAAGCCCACGCCTCCTCCAGCCGCCAACCTGCATGCAGCCAGTGTCCACCTTCTGCTCTCCACGGTGAAGCCAACAACCTGAAGCCTGGTCCACTGCGCCCTCCTCTTATTCTCCAACACATGCAGCAGCTGGCCTTCTCCAACACATGCAGCAGCAACTCCAACAGCCTCTCCACGTGCATAGCCAGCAGGGAACCAGCCCCCCCCACAGATTGTTCTTTCTTTCCCCTATTAGAGTAGAATTAGTTTAATTATTTAGGATTAATTAGTTGTTATTTCATACTTTGTTTATTTAGTTTAAGTTTATTAAACCATCAAACTTTGTAATTTGTTTCATAATTTTTAGGTAATTAATAAGTTCCACGTAGTTAAATTTCAATGTCTTTGTTATAAATTTTAGTTGTGCTTATTTTTTTTATATATGTTTTTGTGTTTAATTTCTGAAAAAGAAAAGAAAAAAAAAAGATTTGTTTAAGTTAAGTAATCATATTTTTAGGTAACAATAGTTAATTTAATTTGAGTTTAATTAAGTAATTAGTTTACTTAAATTTTCACTTATTTTTAGATTAACTAAAGTCCAAAGTTTTCAAAATTAAAATTCTATCTCCCTGTGGATCGACTCGGATTCACCATTATTAAATTTCCAAAATCTGATTTGAGTGAGCCGAATAAATTTAGATTAAATGTTTTCATAAGTGTTTAACGACGCACAATTTGGAACGATCAAAGTCTCATATATTCTTGTTATCAACTTTTACATGTCTATTGGAGAATTAGCGTATCCAATATGAGATATTGGAAATAATTCTCAGAACTGCGATAGTGTGCAGACTTAGACAAGTAAAAGAAAATCGAGAAAACGCAAGTGTTGAGTTAGACTCAACTATTGTTCATAATATTCATAAGTTACTGTTAGACAGTAAATCTTTGTATATCTATAGGAGTCAAATATGAAACTGAATAACTGTTATTTAGCTGCATATCAAGAATAACATTGATTGAGAAAGAATAATAGTTGTTCGAATCAGTCAATGTACTATAGATTCTTGATGTGACATTTCATGTGATGAACATTCATAAGTCTCTTATAGAAATGAACCGTGTGAATCTTGATTATCTATGGTATTGTACACAGGATTGTACAATAAGAAATTATTGATGCTGATACATACTGATGTAAACAGCTCAATGTCATCTTAAGACCAAAGATAATCACTGCTATTGACTTTCCTTATAGTTTACTCTTGGAATGATTCGGCTGTATGTACTTAATGTAGTACAAGTCGAATGCATCTGAGAGATTAAAATATAAGATCAATATGAAGTATTAGAATTTTTAATTTGATCAAATAAATTAATACTTAGGTATATGATTCACATAAATCATTAAGAGGATAATTGTATCCTCACTCGATTGATCCTCATTGTGCATCATAGTAATATGATAGAATGAGGAATGATAGCTTATTAATATATGGTGCAATATATATAATAAGATTTGCCTAATTCTTAAGTCCTTTTGATCATGAGTATGAACATTAGATGTCCATATTTTACAGATAGTTCCAAATAAATCAGTGTGTGTCCATATAGTATATGGAAACCAAATAATTCATATGAGATGTGAATTATGAATAAACCTGATTTAAAAGTTAGGTATTACTGTGGTGTGAATTTATGAATGTCTAAAGAGTTTAGATATTACAATTATTGGCCACGCGATAATGAAATAATTTTCGTCCTGAAAACTGTCTTCCGTGAAGAGGAATATGTCCTCAAAGAAGACAGTGGGAGCTGATAAAATTAGAAGATGTTGTAGATTCATAAGCTAACATAAGATTATTAGATAATATTTAGTTGTTTGGAACCAATCATAACACATCAAAGAGCTTCATAAATTTTTTTGAGATTCTCTCAGTGACTAATTTGACATATCTGATTTAGCAAGGTGAGAGGAGCTTAAAATAGATTATGATCTAAAATCTATGATAATAATGCTCTCTGTGATTACAACTTTGAGATTGATAAATTCTACTTGTCAATATTGCCTATCATTATTATGAGATGATGACAGTTAGATATTAAAAGTGCTCTTTCAATGTGATTGAGGTAAAGATATATATGATACACCTTTAAAGCTTTTAGAGTGTCCAGGAAGCAAGTAATGATTTCAAAGATCATTTTGAATCAAACTAAAACTTTTCAAAGTTGTAATAAGAGTTTTTGACTTAATTGTCAGATATTACGTGATCATTAAGAATGATCATGGACTGTGTGTGTTCAAAGAGGACAGTGGGAGTACGGTCGCTTTAGTAATACTTTGTGATAATAACATCAAAGTCATTGAGAATGACTTCAGGATGTTACTATTAGTGAAAGCATTATTAACCATGGTTTCCTCCATAATGGATTTAGTTATAATATTCTACGTATTGGAAATATGAATCTATTAAGATAGATCGGTGGGGATATTATATTGACCTGTATGTCAAGTTGTTTAGCATAAATTTCATAACAAATCTCAATTGTTGAGATATGAAATTTATTCCTTTAAAAAAAAAGTTCCTTAAAGGATACTAGAGTGAAATGCATCATTAAGCACTTGAGAAGTGCCAAGGATGCACTCACATATACGGAGAGGATGATTTGAAACTATGAGTTCATACTGACTCAAATTTCAAGTCAAATAATGGATCCAACCTTCTAGTAGAAAGGAATGGATTGGAAGGGTTCCAATCCGGAACTCGATATTAAGGTGACGACATAAATAAGTGATACTGTTATTAAAACAGTATGGATGAAAAGGTTCATCCCTGAACTAGATGTAGTTCTAAAAGGTCTCTGATATCATCCTATCGTTGTAGGACAACAGTGTGAGCGATGAATTATGTGATCGAGCCATGGTCTCTTCATAAGTTACACAACATTCTGAGGCTCTTTCACAGGTTCAGAGACAAAGGATTAAGAGGAAATAATGCAATGGAAAAATATTCTATCTGTAGATAATTTAGCAGATCCCTGACCAAGTCTTAGTCGCAAACTTTTTGTGAGCATCACCTAGATTTGATGGAGATCAAATGCGAAGGTGATTGGCTTGAGTCCAAGTGGGAGATTGATGGATATAGGTGTCCTCTAAGCCAATCATAAGGCACCTATTTCAATATGGTTCACTAATAAATGGCATTAAATTCATTATGTAGATTGGCATATTTATAATCGCGCATAATGAAGTCCATGAATATGTGCAATAATCATCAGATTATGATGAGATCATAATAATGAGACTGATGACTTATAAACACATATTCTCAATTGTTCCTAGTCATAGGATGTTTGAGAAGGACATCAAACATCCGGTTAGACTAGTACAGGTTATTCCAGCTCAAATGATGAAGGTGACTGATCTCGTTAGTTACTAGTGTGGAGACACAATGGTAAACCTGTAGGTGCTCATTAGGGAATGAGTTCACTGAACTGATCCGACATGAATCGCCGAATGGTAATTTACCTGACTGTCAATCGGCTTGATTCATCGTCATAGTGGCGTGGTTGATCTTTGGACTTGAGACACCAAAGACACCTTGTCGGTGGACTTCTGGATTTTGACCTTGACCTACGAATCCCTATCCACGGGATCTCTAATAGTCAAGGATCGGGTCCAGCGGAAGACCTTCGAAGGTGATTGTGTGTTCAATAAAGGATCGTTCGCTCTCAGGTAACTGGAGAGAGAATGCTCTAGAATAGATCCGCAAGAGTCTCTGGCTAGAGCAGAAACAATATCAGAAAAAGAGGTTTTCGGATATCGTACAACGGAGTCTGATTCAAGTGACTTGACTATTTAGGATTTGACAGTTGACCATACCCTCGGTTAACTCGAGAGCATTGTGCGAACGAAGGATTATAGCCACGCGGTAACTATGGACGGACAGGTTCTATGAGTGGGTTGCTGAACCCCATTGCCTTCCGGGATCATGCGATGTTGCTTGGCACCCAACTTGATTGGAAGTCCGATCGAATTTACATGCGATGATAATTCGGTTAAGTAATTAGTTAATATCTAGATATTAATTTATTACAATAAGTCAATAACTAGTTATTGGACTTAGCGGGCTGAAAACTGGACTGGTAAATGGGCCTAGAGGGTCACACGCAATAAGATTCTCAGTCGGTGGTACATAAGTGAGATTTATGTTAACTCGGGGACTTTTGTGAAAAGTCGCGCCGACTTAATATATATACATATTGTTGAGAAAACCTGGGCCAAGCTCCAGGATTTCTCCTTGCTGGCCGTCATCCCTCCTTTCTCTCTCCTCCTCTGGGCGCCCCGTTCGAGGCGCCGGGATTGTCACCGTCTCCGCTGCGCGTGATTCGCGAAAGTCGAGAATTCCCGTTGGCGGGATTTCAGCAATCTTTGTAGCGACGGATCTTCAGCGAGCGAAGCTAATACGGACGAGGGATCGAGGACGAACCACCGCGGAGGATCGCGTGGATACCGCTGGAGGTCGGACGCTTGTGCGGCTCGCGGCATCGCCTCGACGGAACCGAGACGGAAGCGGATTCGAATCCGCGCACGGTAATCGGATTACTTCTCGTTGTTTTCGGTTTGCGTTTTTCGTTCCGAATCGGATCAGCGGGCATCAAGCGGGATAAAATTTTGTTCGTCGTTTCCGCTGCGTTCTTCGCGTCCTGCCCGGATCCTAACAGGTCAGATCCTCCTGGCCGAAGACGATGTCTTCTTGATGAAACTGCTTCGGCCCGGCATCGATCGCTGCTACTTCTGTCGCAGCATCGGCTCGACGACGCCTTGCTCCCTCTCCCGATCCTCCGGATATCATCAAAATTGACCCGGCACTGGGTTGTTGGTGTGATGCTTCTGCCGGGGCTGAAGTCACTTTCGGTTGAGGTGGGGCTTCTTTATCCGGGAGTTGTTGTTGCCTTGCTGCTTCGGGGCGTCTCGGTTCTGCCGCTCTTGAGGCTACACTCGTCGGTACTGCGGCAGGCGGCCTTCCCGGATGAGGCGATCAATCTCCTCCCAAAGGTGCCGGCATTCGTCAGTCGAATGGCCGGTTTCCCGATGGTACTCGTAATATTTTCGGGAGTCCCTTCGGCGAGGATCAGTTTTGATACGCTCAGGCTGCCGAAGCATACCTTTCACCTCCATGAGCATCCGGGAGGGTGGAGCAGGTAACGGCAGATACCACTGCTGCGGATCCCGGCACTTGTCTCGGTCCCATTCTTCTCTCCAGTATCGCTTGCGAGAGGGTTCCTGATCTTCCGGGCGAGGACGAACCGCTGGAGGGGCAACCGCCGATACTACCTCGGTAGTACTTTTGCCCTTGGACATCATCAAGGCCTCCCGGTTGATATGTTTATGGGCCCTAGCCACCAGGTCCTGGAAGGGGGGAGCATGGCGCTTTCCGATGGAGCTGAGAAGCCCCTCGTCCGTGCATCCGCTGATTACGGCCGAGACCGCAATCGAACTGTCCAAGTTTGGAATCTGGGCTGCTTCGGTCCGGAACTTGGTGAAATACTCTTGAAGGGTCTCGGTCGGTCCTTGCCGAATGGCAAGCAGACTGGCCGAGGTTTTATATTGCCGAGTGGCATCATAAAATTGGTCAATAAACAGTTGGCCTAACTGCACTAGAGAGTGAATGGAATTGGGAACCAACATTTCAAACCAAGTTAAGGCCATTTTTTCTAGAGTAAGGGGGAAGAGACGGTAGCGGACTGCCTCAGAAACCCCTCGGACGTGTAGGCGCCCGAAACGTCCCCCGCCGCGGCTGCGGGCTTCGGATCGAGGGTCCTTCCGTTCGTCTTAGCACTGTGGCGATTTAAAGGGGGTTAGAAATTGAGGTGTGATCGCCAGGAGCATTACCTTTCGGTTCCTGTGCTCCGCAGGAGTGTAAGAGGTGATCGCGTTCTATGGGAGCGGGAAATGCTGGTTCCTCCTTCTCTTCCTCCGGTCGGGCAGAGGAGGAGAGCCCGGCACTCTGCACGCGGAAATGTGGTAAGGATCCCTAGAAGGAAAAGATAAAACAGAAAACAACCCGATTAGAACTATAATATGCAGAATCTATCCACGAAGATACAAAGCTAGTTAAAATCGGAGGGAAACGCACCGGATGAGTGGTGGGGAGGGAAGGTGACCATATGTTATGGCCACCCACCTCCCGTTTTTTTTTGTTAGAAACCTCTGGGGGGTAAGGAGTACTAGGTCATCTTAACATGCATGCATGCAAATGAAGGTGCTCGTGTGTGAAAAGTGAGGTAATATGTCAAAAGTGAAAAGAAGAGGGAGGGAGGGAGAATGCTACGGCATGGATGGAAATGAGGATGCAATGAAATGAACAGAAAAAAGTGAAAGGGGGTTAAGAAGACAAGCCCATTTCGGAGTGCTAAGGGTTCCTCTTGAAGCTAACTCCTTGTCTGCTCGACTCCTCAAAATAGACTCACTTGCCAACCTCGCCTGAGCCTTCCCTCCAGAAAACTCCTCGTTAACCTCTCCGAACCTCTCACCAAAAAACTCCCTTAACCCCCTTGCTCGAGAGGATATGGGGGGTTTAAATAGGTGAAGGGAAAATAGGAGAAAACAGGGGTCTAAATCCCCGTAAATCAACCTACGGCCAGTAGGAAGTGGTCAAGGGTCGGAGGTGGTGCGCGCGGCAGTCGCCGGAGTGGAGAGTGATCGGAGTAGTGGGGACGAGGGCGGCGAGTAGAGGAGATCGTGGGGAAGACGAGGTCAAGGGGGTGGTTAGAAAGTGGACGGCCAGCCAACATGCCTTCCAATCCCGTGGAAGGCCAGGTAGCTGGCCTTCCACAAAGTGGTGGAAGGCGGCCCGGTTGGCCTTCGAAGGGTGATGGAAGGCAAGGGGTGGCCTTCGAAGGGTGGTGGAAGGCAAGGGGTGGCCTTCGAAGGGTGGTAGAAGGCGAGTTGGCTGGCCTTCGATGGGTGGTGGAAGGCGGGCTGGCTGGCCTTCGAAGAAAAAGGTGGCTAGAGTCGGAATTTGGTTAATGGGCCTAATTATTAGTGGGCTGAGTTGGCTAAGATGAGGGGTTTGGGTGATGATGGGCTAATGACGGATGGGATTTATGACCAAAAGGGTGGTCCAAAATCGGTGTCTACAAATGCCCCTCCGGGACACCTGTTTTGTAATGGAGTGGAGCGGAATGATAAATAGGTGTTCCAGAAATCAAGACTGATTTTGGACGGCCCAAGAAGGGATGAGCTATATCCAAGGATGATATGCGAGCGCGGCAAATGTATGAAGGCTGGCTATTCGAGTTGCAAGAGTGGTTTAAAAAAGGGACAAAGTTCAGTACTAGAGAATCACAGTCCGTGGGACCCTCGGGTGCTGGAACCGCGAGGCCTTGGTGCACCAGGATGCAACGATTTGGCCCAAGGGGATCTCGAGCATGAAAGGTGTAGGAGTGTGACTTGAAGAACTCTCGACACAACGGGCGCGCGGTGGCCTGGCGCATCATGTAATCGCCAAGTGAGAGAATCTCAAGCACACGTATTGAAAAAAAAGGATGAGGTCTTGCAATTCGAATAGTTAACAGACGTACAATTGTCAGACTCACAGATCAATGATGGGTTAAGCAGAGTGATAAATTATGGTCATTGCCCCTAGGGCGAGAATGGTGGATGATGCTTATGCAAATACATGCTGGTTTAAAATTAAAAACAAATTCCTAATGCAAACAGGAGGGATTTATTGGCCAATCGAATAACTTGGGGAATATAGACTCCTCATTGTTTTGTTTAAAGAGGAACTCAGAGTCTATACGCCCGAAGTTATTAGCCTCCTGTGTCTTCAATCCTACTTGCCTCAGATTTCCTACAGCTGCAAAAACACACATTAGCAACGTTCACATATTCAATGATCACAACATTAAACTACAGGAGGATGAAAAGCAAATGTTTAGTTGCGAGTCGAAGCCGATATGGAAGATATGGCTATTCTATTGGTAGAATGCCAATCCGATATGGCTTCGACTCGAATTCCAGGAAGAGCCATTAATTTGTTGATATTGAGCAAGGTGGTCTCTTGACCCTGGGGTGAGGTTACCTTCTCAAAGTAGAGAAGGGAGGAGGGCACTTTGTCTTCTCGTGGATGGGTCTTTTCTAGAGTGGTAGAAGGCCAGCTGGCTTGCCTTCTACGAAAAGGTGGAAGGCCAACTAGCATGCCTTCCAGGAAAAGGTGGAAGGCCAAAGGATGTGCCGTCCATGGAGTGGTGGAAGGCCAAGGGGTTCGCCGTCTATAAGAGGGGAAAAGGATATGCATGCACTTCTGTCTCTTATGGGACGTGGAAAAGTTTGTAATTATCCCGTAGCCTTAAAAGGGGAGGGTTGTCGTGGGGCTTTCTTCCAGAACTCGAGTTCTCTGTGAAAAGATGGCCTCACCTTCTGCTCGCGCTACTGCTATAGAGACTCGAGTCCTATCTGATGTGGAGGGCCACCTCAGCAATCTAGTAGCCTATGGACAGGTATGCTCAAACCTTTGTGTTGTCCACCTTGACTCTCTCCTCTCTTTCTTGACTTTTGGTTGTCCTGCAGCCTCTCCCCAAATTCCCTGATGCTAGGCATACTCGCAAGTATGCATGGCTTGTGGCCCTACTGGACATGATTACCCTAAACATGAGGGTGTTTAGGCATCGGTGGAATTTGACCCGTTCCATTGTATTTGCAAAGTGGTTTGCTTTCATCCACTGGCATTGGGAGGGACTGGGTGCACTGCTCGAACTATGGCATCCGGAGACGCACACGTTCGTGTTCCGAGAGTTCGAGGCAACAGTTTTACTGGAGGAGGTAGAGACTTTCTATGGCTAGGAGGGCCTAGCCATCGATGATCCCTCTAGTTTACCTACATGGGAGAAAATCTTTGTTGATATTGTGCAGGACAAACGGGAGGTATGCCGCATGACTAACAGTCGAGGAATCCTCGTCGACCGCCTTGCGTACTGGTTGATCCGAGAGATTAAGCGCAAGACGATTGACTCTGAGAGGCTGATGCGAGGCCTATGCCTAATTCTTGGGGGAGTCTTATGGTTTCCCACTACAGGCTCTGTGCTAGAGAGGGAGTATGTGAGCGTGTTGAGCTTGTGGTGGAGGGGCCATTCTCTTGCCCCGGTGATCTTGTCACACCTGTATGGAGGGCTCAGCCACATGAGCATGGGGCGATCTGTGAGGGGAAGCTTGTTCACCTTACAATTGTGGATGGAGATGCATTTATCTTTTGATTTTGATGAAGAGGTAACTTCCGCCTCCATGATTTTTCAGCACAACGCATGGTATCCTGCACGCTCGCTTCTTGGTCCCGAGGATTAAGTCAGGTGTCTCACGGCTCATCTCAAGACGAGGGACGATTGACGTGATTACCTGAACTTCCTGCTCGTGGAGAACTTTATCTTTGTCTCGATGATCCTTCGAGATATGGAGTTCACCACAAGGGCTTCTCGTGAGTGTGAGTTGTGGCTAATTGGCCCTGACGAGTTAGCCGTGTACCAAGGACATCGTTGCTATCTTCAGATCGGAGTTCCTAGACAGGTACCGCTCCTTACCTTGCATGACATACTGATCGTGCCGAGACACACAGGGTACGCGAGAGAGGCGCAAGCAATAGAGCGGTTCCGACGTGCATGGCGCCGTCACTCCAAATTCACAAAAGCCCGTCTTAATGTAGCAGAGACTTCAGAGGAGGTCAAAAGATATGTGAACTATTTAACCAATGTACGACCTGCTGTCTGTGCCTTTTTCATGGGTCGTAGAGCATTGGAATAATGTATCCACTAGAATCTTAGTGAATAATAAATTTTATTTTCCTGGAAATTTCGCTCCAAAGATGTAAGCAAACCGCCCACATTGGCAGACGCGTGGGACGGCCACGGCCGTGGCCGTCCACTCTGGAGGACGGCCAGCCCGCTGGACGCCCACGTGGAGGACGGCCAAGCGGCTGGCCGTCCATGCCGGCGGGCGGCCAGGCGCGTGGCCGTCCACGCCGGCGGACGGCCAGCGCGTAGCCGTCCACGCCGGCGGACGGCCAGGCGCGTGGCCGTCCACGCCAGGGGTCAAGCAGGTGGCTTTAAGAAGCCTTGGGTTCTATTATCCTCCACTCCTACCCCTTTCTTCCTCTTCTTCGATTCCAAAATTTTCCCACCCTTCCATCCATGGCGAGAGTTTGGCTTCCCCGCTCCCTTAGGAGGAGGAGGACCGGCAGTGACGATGGAGCAAGCTCCAGTGGCGGTGGCGGCGACGAGGACGTCCGCGACGGCGGCGGCGATGAAGAGGCTCTTCGCGGCGGCGGCGGCGGCGACGAGGAGGCTCTTCGCGCCGAAGAGGAAGAAGAAGAAGATGAAGAAAAAGGGAGGACGGCAGCAATGGAGGAAGATGAAGAGGAAGAAGAAGGAGAAGGAGAAGGCAACGGAGAGGTGCCCCCGAAGAAGAAGAAGGTGAGTCCCCTGGTTCCCTCCTTTTCTCCTTTGAATCACAGCGGCAACGGCGGGGCTTCTGGCCATCCGCCGGCGTGGACGGCGGACCGCCCGGCCATCTGCGAGAACGGACGGCGGACCACCCCGCCGCCCGTCCGGGCGGACGGCGGGCTGCCCTGCCTTCTCAAAATTATTTTTACGAACATGCCTCTAATTTTGTTGGGATTTTCAGGGTCCACAGCGAGTCCGACGCCGAGTTTCGTGGGAGCTGGTCTGGGCCTGGTACCACGTGCTGCCCGATCGGCTCCTTTTCCAGGTGGACGCGTTTGGGTTCGGACCGCTGTTCCAGATCCGACCGTTCATGGTGGATGCGCCCTTCTTAGTGGCTCTGCGGGAGCGCTGGGATGACAGATGCAGGGCCTTCATCATGCCGTGGGGACACATGCTGCCCACACTGGAGGACGTCTCTTTCTTGACGGGCTTGCCGGTCATTGGGATCCGGTAGTGGGTCCCGAGCTCAGGGACTACAGGCAGCTGTCCGATCGACTCCTGGGCGAGGGGTATTACCGGATCCAAGGAGCGCTATCTCACATACCTCTCGGACACTTCTCCCCATATGTGGGGTTGAGTTGAGTACGGCGGATGCCGAGCGAGACTTTGGAGGCTTTCGCCGAGAGAGTGGAGGTGCTCTTGGACTTGGATGGCCGCTCGGATGACGAGAACTTACGGATCTTTCTCTTGTTCCTCTTTGAGAGGCTGCTATTTGCCACAGCTTCAGATAAGGTCAATCTGAAGTACCTGCCGCTGTTGGAGGACCTTCAAGCGGCGAAGAAGATGGCGTGGGGAGCTGCAATGCCGGGTCATCTTTTCTCCCACCTGGTGAGCTATCGCCAGGGTCTTGGCAACTTGGGTGGATTCACATCTTTTCTTCAGGTAATTTTCTTGGTTGTGGATCTCCTTCCTCACTTATGTTGATTGGCACTGACTGTGTTGTCCCTTGCAGATCTGGGGTTACACCCGCTTCCCCATCGACCGAGGGACCGTTTCTGCAGATCGTAAGGGATGGACCCCTCTTATGGCGCGGTGGGAGGTGATCCGGGATTATCGCCCCGTGATGTACCGCGTGGAGGACATCCGCGCCCAGCTCGACACATTTCCTCCTCATATGGTGAGTGATTTGAAATATATGTGTATCTGAACAAATGATTAGGTCTGACCCTTTGTTTCATTCAGGTGGTGTGGATGCCATATGCAGAGGAGGACCTGGCCGATCATCCATGGGTGTCCCAGAGCCTCTCTCAGTTCCGGCGGGAGGTGCCCTTACTGTGTGTGAACATTTGTGACGGCCTCTTTGTCCGGATGGCCTACCGCACATGGGGATGGCATCAGCCTCTACTCGCCTATCCGACCTATCCTGATATGAACCGCGGTCGTCGCCGATCTTCTGCTATTGGTCAGCATTGGTGAGTAGTGAGGCGGGCTGAGATTGATGTGTGGCACCGCACCGGGGATGCCCTGTAGGAGGATAAATCCTTGCGAAACAGCTTCAGATACATGGGGGATTATGCCCGGTAGTACTCAAACCGCATGTTTCTGGATGCGCGGCGGGTACGTCACTCTAACCCTTCAGTCTATTCCACTTGAGTTTTCCATGGACTAATCTTAGTGATATTCCTGCAACAGATGCCTGAAACTGAAGCTGTGCAGACCCTAAAGAATCAGAATGAGATTCTGGTTCTGCAGACGAGTGACCTGCTTCTCCAGATTAGGGAATTGGTAAGAAGTCTGATTTCTAAATTCGGGTGTGAGATTGTCTATCTTATCTTTGTGAAAAACCCTTGTGACGCAGAGAGAGACGCTAGCCTGTCACGGGCTGCGAGGGAATCCAGGTGTGGGCTCATCATCCCAGGGGCCAGTTGCCCCTGCTGATTGGGAGGCGAGACTGCAAGACGCTCTCCGTCGTGCGGAGGCCCGAGAGGCGGATTTGGCACAACAGGTGAGACTTGTTCTGCTCCTGTGTATAATGATTGAGCATGTTTGACCCTGAGTTCCTTTGCAGCGCCAGGAGTTGGAGACCGCCTTAGTGAGGGCGCAAGAGTTGGAAAGCCTTAATCAGCAGTTGAGAGACCAGGTCTTAGAGGAGCGGACAGCTCGGGCCAGGGCGAGAGAAGGATCCCACCCGAACGTGTATTGGGAGGGTAAGATGGCTGGCTTACGGGAAGAGTTGACGAGGTCGCAGACAGAGGTTCGGGAGCTTGATTTCAAGTACCGAACCCTGTGGGACCGAGTGATGAAGAAGGGGCGAGAGCGAGCTACGAGGTCCAGCACGCAGAGTCTAGGAGCTCGTTCCCCCATTCCTGCCCCGTCAGCTGGCCAGGCACCTGCTGGGAGCTCTGTCTTCAGAGACCTTGACTCCCTTCTAGCTGAGGATGCGTGGAGAGCATTGCGATCCGCTGGCTCATCGGGGTCTATGCGACTGGCGTCAGGGCATCACCGTGCTCGTGAGGACGACACTGAGAGCCAGATGAGGCACCCCTCTCGAGATAGGAGAGATGACGATGCGGAGGGAAGGAGGAAGGATTGAGAGGAAGAGGGATTAGGAGCTGATGCAGGGGTATGCCCCTGTGTCGTGATGTATGATTATGATGTTATGCTTGCATATTTCACTATTCATATCTGGGCGCTTCTTGTTTTGCTTTCTGTCCATACCTGTTATTCCTGCATGCACAACATCAGGGGAAACAGTTAGTGGTATCTGTTTTCGGCCCCTTGCCCAAAAAAGAGCAACTACCTTCTCCCTAGCCTTCGCATAGGGTCAAGGGGCCATGTCCTACTAACCAGACAAAAGGAAAAATATTGAAACTAATGCGACAAGTAAATATGCAAATGTTGGTGGATATTAACAAATGAGGTGTGTGATGAAAAAACATGTTTTTTTTTTATTCCATCTACCTGGTGACTACCCAGACTTAGCCTGGTCGAATGATGAAAGGGAAATGCACAGTCAACTTCCCAGTTATCCTAAGCACGCATCTAGATTGATTTGGGCCTCTAGACTCCTCAAACTAACCTTGACCGGTTAAGACTTATATTGATGACAATACCGTCATGCCATGCTTAGGCTCCCAGCTGCTTCCGACCACCAAGTTTGCCCAAAAAGTTTTCGAGGTAAATAATTTGCCCGACCTGGGTCTCTTTCCTCACAATCTAGAAGGTACATGATGGAACACCTTGGAACCCTAACGGTCAACCGCGCGACGTTGACCCGGAATCAGACGCCGTCGCACCTATTGGTGACGTGCATGCATTGACCTAAGCCCGAAGTCTTCGAGAGTACACATTGAGATTATGGTTAAGAAATTAGTTCACCAGAAACATCGACGTTACTCTTCACCCATTTTAGACTCCTGTGATCATGTGAGCATATGACGATTTTTCAAAAACGAACCATTTTAAAATGATGTTCGGTCTTTAGATAGCTATCTCGTGCTAAACCTTGAGGGGGAAAAAGTGAAGAAATTTTAGAGATAAACCTCACAGGAGGATTGACAAAACCGTTAAAAGGGCGAGCTGTGACAAAACGGTCCCCTTTTGACCTCCTAGATGTCCCTATTTGACTTTTCAGGCCTTTGGTAGATTTCATGGCCAGGCACGGTCATGACCAGGCTTTTTTTTCATGATTGCTTAAAGCCCTTTTCTTTTTTGTATTTCTTTTCCGCTCTTGACATTTTTGGGGTTATTTGATATTCCGCCTGCGGGGACACTGCCCTCTTCACGTGCTCTGGTCTTTTACATTTTATTTTTGGGCCATTTATTGAGAGGTTACATCTATCCGGTTGTGGAGGAACCACAATTTGCTGAGCTCGACCGTTTAAGGGCGTCAACTATCCTGATCGGTCGAGAGACGAAGAGCAAAGGTTGCATTTTGACAGTGTACTAAAGACTTGGAACTCATTTTAAAGGGTTCTCTTTTGAAAAAACGTGTAAGTGTGTGCATCTCAGGATGATCATAGGGATCCGTATGAAAGTAAAGTAGACACGTCCAAGGTTCTGGTGGACCAAAGTCTTAGCCAAACCTTAATGTTAACCCAATCTATCATGCACTAGACCTAGACAGGGGGTTACATGGCAGTCACCAGACAGTTAGATTTTGTGTCTTTTCTAATTTTTTTTGTCATTTTCATTAGAGTATGCACATATTTACAAATATTTTGTTGCCTTTTAGATATTTGATTTTTTTGAGATTTTTGATTTTTTTTTTTTTTTTTGTGTTTTTACGGATAAAACTTCTTCAGATACACCCCATTCTATGGGTGGGGCAATTCCTCTCCCTTCTCATTGATTAAGCGGTACGCATTACCTGAGTATGCCTCCTTGATTACAAATGGACCTTCCCAATTTTCTTGCAATTTGCTCTTGGGACCAGGAATTTTGATCATTTTTTTGAGTACCATTTCCCCAATTTCAAACTTTCTTTGCGTAGAATCTTGCGATCCTATTTCTGTAAACTTGAGCATGGTTTGCCGCCATCATCCTTTTTTCGTCTAATAGTTCCAGTTGGGTTAACATGGCCTTACGACGCTCAGTGTCGCTAATTCCATTGTCCAATTGCACTCTTAGAGAAGGAAAGAGAATCTCATATGGAAGTACCGCATATGTTCCGAATGTTAGTGAATAAGGTGTTTTTCCGGTAGTGGTTTGGACAGAAGTACGATACGCCCAAAGAGCCTCTACTAGGCGATCCGGCCAGTCGGAATAATTGTGTGATCTGCAAGTTCTTTTGATGATTAGAATGAGAGTTTTATTGGTGGCTTCAGCCTGACCATTTCCTTGTAGGTAGTAAGGCGAAGAATGGTGCAAATTAATGCCATACTTACTGCACATGTCCTCGAGCTCTTGGGAGATAAATTGTGGTCCATTGTCGGTGATGAGATCGCGCGGTGTCCCGAACCTGGCGAGAATGTTGCGCTTGATGAACTTCACCACCGTGGATGCTTTGACTTCTGCAAATGCTTCTGCTTCAGCCCATTTAGTGAAATATTCAGTGGTGGTTAAGATAAATGATTTCCTTTTTATTTCGCCTGATCAAACCTCTAGAGGTCCTATAACATCGAATGCCCAAATAGCGAAGGGCCACGGGGAAATGACGGATTTGAGAGATGATGAAGGTGCATGAACCTTGTTAGCATGTAACTGGCATTTCAAGCACCTCTGAACAAATATGGAACAATCAGCCTCCATTGAAGGCCAATAATAGGACATGAGGAGCTTCTGAGCTAAGGCACGACCATAGATATGACCGCCACAATCGCTGGCATGAGCTGCTTCTATGACATGATGAATTTCGACATCATCTAGACACCAAAGAAGCACTCCGCTAAAGGATCTTCTGAAAAGGCGACCGCCTAAGATAAGGTATCATTGAGATGCACGGCGGATAGCCTTACGGTCAGAAGATGTGGCATAAGATGGGAATGACCCATCGCGGAGATAGTTCATGATATCAAAATACCACGGATTCCCATCATCCCAATCGGGGGTGAGTTCGTCCGTGATAGCAGAGACATGCTCAGATGAGCGGAGGAATTGATGGAACCAGGGGTCCCGGAAGGAAGGCGAGTCTTGCTTGTGCAGAGTGATGGGGGCTGAACCTTTGGTGACAGGAATCTCTAATGCTGAAGATAGGGAGGCCAGAGCATCTGCTAGGATATTCTGAGACCTAGGCACATGCACGTAGGTGATCCTTCTGAAATGCCTGGCTAGCGACTTCACTAACTCCTGATATGGCTTCAATTTCGAATCTCGGGTTTAATACTTGCCCACGGTTTGGCGGAGGATTAGTTGAGAGTCTCCAATTATCCTCAATTCCAAGACGTTAAGAACCAGCGCCAATTTTAAGCCAGCTAGGAGAGCCTCATATTCAGCGACATTGTTGGTCACTGAGAAGGAGAGTTGGCAAGCATGCGGAATACTTACCCCTTCAGGAGATACGAGGACTATCCCTATCCCACTGCCTTAAGAATTAAGTGCCCCGTCAAAATAAAGGACCCAAGATGGAGTATCATCCACTATTAGACCCAACTCCTCATCCGGAAATTCCTCGTTGACGGGTGAAAATGTGGGCAGTGGGTGATAAGCTAGGTGTTCGGCAATTGCTTGCCCCTTCACAGCCTTCTGATTTACATAGGTGATGTCAAATTGGTTCAAGAAGGTCTGCCATCGCACCAGCCTATCTGTTACAACTGGCCGCTCTAGCAAATATTTGATTGGGTCCATTCTTGCTAGAAGTTTGACTTCGTGGGCAAGGAAGTAGTGCTTCAATTTCTGCACTACACAGATGACAACCGCACATGTCCTTTCCATGGCAGTGTATCGCTTTTTGGCATCGTTAAAGAGTTTGGAGAGATAGTACACTGCTCTTTCTTTCTTCTCTTCGTCAAGTTGGGCCAATACTGCTCCAGCTGATTCTTCAATGGTGGAGACGTATAGCAATAGAGGCCGCCCCGGGATAGGAGCCATAAGGACTGGTGGATTGAGGAGATAGCTCTTCAATTCGTCGAAGGCCTTTTGACACTTATCGCTCCAAATAAACTTTGCCCCTCCTTTCAATAGATCGTAAAAGGGTTTGCATCTCACAGAATGTTGAGATATGAACCGTCTGATGAATTGCAAACGGCCAATGAGACCCTTTATATCCCTGACATTTTTAGGTGGGGGCATTTCCACTATTGCCTTCACTTTGTCTGGATCAACCTCAATCCCTCTTCTGCTCACCATGAACCCTAGCAATTTTCCAGAAGAAACACCAAATACGCTCTTTTTTGGGTTCATTTTCAGTTGGTGCTCCCTTGATCTCTGCATTACAGCCCTAAGAATTTGAGCATGACCCTTCTTGGTTTTAGACTTCACCAAGATATCATCCACATAAACCTCCATGTCAATGTGAATCATGTCATGATAGATTGCCATCATAGCCCTCTGGTAAGTGGCTCCAGCATTCTTAAGCCCAAATGGCATGACCATGTAGCAATAAGTTCCCTATAGAGTTATGAAAGATGTTTTCTCCTGGTCTTCCTCAGCTAGTCTGATCTGATTATGCCCCGAAAAATCATCCATGAAAGATAACATCTCAAATCCAGCCGTGTTATCAACCAGCAAGTCTATATGAGGTAGTGGAAAATCATCCTTTGGGCAGGCTTGATTGAGGTTGCGAAAGTCTATGCAAACCCTAACCTTTCCGTCCTTTTTTGCCACAGGGACGATATTAGCTACCCACTTAGGGTAGAGCACTACCTGGATGAACTTAGCCTTGTGTAATTTGTCAACATCTTCTTTTACTTTAAGTGCTAATTCCGGTTGTAGCCGTCTCAACTTTTGTTTCACGGGTTTGGCGTCAGGTTTGAGGATTAGCCGATGTTCCACCAATTCTGTGTTTAATCCGGGCATATCCTCGTATGACCAAGCGAATCCATCGCGGTGTTCTTAGAGCACGGCTATTATGGACCCTTCTTCTTCTGGACTCAAACGGGCACTAATTAGCACTATCTTCGGATCCTCCTCTGTTCCAAGGTTGACTTCTTTAGTGGGTTCATCGATGGCTGATGAAGGTTCATCAAACCGTCTCGTCCCATTCACAAGTGGTTTGACCAAGTCATCCACCTCTTCCTCTTCACTAAGCTGAAATACTCCCAGACCATTACTACAAGACTCGTTTTTCACTAATTCCAATGGTTCGGAGATGACCCCTGTATGAAGAAACTTATCCAACTTTTTCAAAGCTTTGCACCTATTTGCTAATTCCTGAACTAAGAATGAAGGAACTTGCTTAGTCCTACAATTTCTAGACAGGGAGGAAGCTATCCTAATTCCTAAACTGCTATGTACATGTCCGGGAGAATGGGTCAATTTTGTCCTGGATGGGACAAGGGTAGACCCTTGGGACAGAGATTCAATGACGGCGGGGTCGCCCTACCACACAAGCTCCTCGAAAGTGATTTCCCCTCCCTTAAGATGGGAATTTGACTTTTTTTTTCGTGACTGAACGCCTGTAACATGAAACGTTCAGAAGAAATGGCGTCGATCGGAGCTGAGAGCATCGGAACAGAAGGTAGGTGGAACAAGAAAGGAATGAACGTAGCCGGAGCTGGTTCATTCCTGGCCAAGAAAAGCCCTACCGGTGGGCTGCTTGATTCACAAAACAAGGATGATATGCCAAAGTCTTCCTCTTGACAACCCTCATGATATTCTTGCACTTCCTCCTCCATCCTGGGCAATTCCTGTTTCTTTCTTACAAAGTGATTCATGAGGGACCATCCTTTTGCTTCTTTTGGTGGTTCAGTAGACTTATAACCCAGGCCACATCCTCCACTGACGGGGTTCTCTGAGATGAGGTCACGAATGCCTTGTTCTTCATTCCCTAACCCAGAGCCTGGGCTATACCCCATTTTACTCATGAGCTGCCAACCTATGCCAGACCTAGGTCTTAGGTGGTAATTCACTGATGAAAGGACAGACTCTTTACCTTTCTTGGAAGTTATCATGGACGGAATTTGCTCTGCTGTCACTGAGTCCAATGACTCAATGTAGGGAGTGCTTTTGACCTTCACAATCTTCCCGTTATACGGGAACTTATAGCACTGGTGGTTGGTGGATGGGACTCCCAAAGTTTGGTCCATCCATGGTCTCCCTAGAATGGCATTGTAGATTGGCTTAACGTCCAGGATGTAGAATTCTGAGATCATGGATACCGGGCCGATTTCTAGTTGCAGGAAGATCTTCCCATCTGCTGGTCTCTGGGAATTGTCATAAGCTGAGACTATCATAAAGGTGGACTCAACCTTCTCTGGGTCTATCCCTATCCTTTTGAGGGTCTTAAGGGGACAGACATTGATAGAGGCACCGATGTCCAGTAGAATGGAGTCTACTGAATGACCATTGAGAATGGCGGTTAGGCACAGAGGAAGAGATCGGCACTCAGGGGGAGCTAGATCCTTTTCCGGAAAGGAGATCATGGGAGTCTGAGTAACTGAGAGGATAGCATTAGTGACCCCACCACTAGGAAGATCCTCATTGACCGTGATTTGTTGTAGGAAATTAAACAACGTCTCCCTATGTGTGGGAGACTTCCGGATAAGCTCAAGGATAGAGATCTTAGCGGGGGTCTTCTCTAAATGCTGGACGATGTCATACTCAGACTGGGCATTCCCCATAGTTAGGAGTGAGTTACCTTAAGAGTCCAAGGGCTGGCTCCGAGGAATGATGCGATTCCTGAGCGTTACCTCTACCGAAATTGGATCTGCTTCTAATGGTAACCTAATGGGATTGAAGCCAATCATCGAACCCTGATTCCTAGTTGGACAGAAGATAGATAGGGTGGGCCCCTCGGCTATGATCGGAGGGATCTGAATGAGAGTGACCGGCTTGAGGGTTGCCGGTTGTTCTTTGGGCCGGATTAGGACCAAAGGCTCATTAGGGGAAAGCGTGGAGACTTCTGGAGTAACTCCTTTAGTTTAACGCGACCAAGTGGGATCTTTATGTCTTATCCCAGACCCTTCATACTCCCAGTATTGTTCCCTACGAACTGTTACAGGTTCCAAGTCTTTGATCAGGGTGTTGACCTTTCCTTGAGAGCGGGAGGAATCTTGACCTACTTGATGAGAAGGTAGCGGGTCCTTCATGATAAAGTGTTAAATTGATCATTTAAGGGCAATCATATACATCATACTCATGTTTTTATCTGCAAAATAGTATGAAATGATAGATAATTGTGTAACAAGTCCAACGGTACTAATTTCGTCAAATTCTGACTTAAAACATCGTCATTTCATGTGATTAAAGGAGTATAGCGCATTTGCGGTTTTTCGACAAAACTGAGACGAAATAAATAAATATAATGATATTTTTATGATAATGTGCTAATTTATATTTATTTTATGTGAACAGGACATGCCGATGGTGCAGTGCAGCTGATGGAGTTTCTGGAAATTTGGGGGAGGTCTAGTGTTCGGATTTCAATAAATTCGACTAAAGCAGGGGTAAAAATGTAATTTGATGTCCTAATATTATCCTAATTCCATGCCTAAGAAGGACTAGCCGCCTTCCTAAAATCTACTTTCTTTTTTTTAAAAAAACCTTCCTTCCCGAACCCAATTCTTTCTGTTTCCTTCTCTCCTCTCTGTTTCCTTTTGTTTGTCTCTGATTCCTTCCTTCTCTCCAGTTTCCTTTCCCACGTCTTTTTTTTTTCTCTATATATTTCTCCCTCCTCTCTTATCAGCCGCAACTCTCTCTATTTTCCTAGCCTCTCCTCCTCCGTAATCTTTCTCCCACGCAGCTCCCTCCTCTCTTCCTCTCCCTCCTTCTCTCTCTTGGATTCTCCCTCTTTCTCTCCCCACAGATCTCTCTTATATTCCCCCTGCTTGGCCATTTTTTCTCCAACCTCTTCCACACACCTCTCTCCTTTGCTCTCTCTCGGATTCTCCTTCTTCTTCTCTTCCTCCCTCTGCAGCCTTCTTCCTTCTCTACCTCTCTCCTTCACCCGTAAACTCCTTCTCCCTCTCTGTTTCTCTCGGTTTCTCTCTTTCTCTCCCTCTGTTCTCTCTCTCTCGATCTCTCCCTCCACAGTTCTCTCTCTCCCACAGTTCATTCTCTCCCGTAAATCTCTCTCTCGGCTTCTCCGATTTTCCCAGCAACCTCTCTTCCTCCCTCTCTTCTCTCTTCTCTGCCTCCCTCTCTCTTCTCTTCTCTCTCTCCACCAGCACGACCGCTGAAGCCCATGCAAGCCCCCACGCTGCAAGCCATCATCCGGGCCTCTCCACACGTCGCCCAGCGCCGTCTTCTCTGCATGCGAACCACCTCCACGCGCAGCCGCGCTCACCTGCACCTCCACGCATGCAGCAGCCTCCAGCGAGCACCTGTGGTGAAGCCCATGCACCAGCAGCTGCACGTCTACACACTCGGCCAGCACATGTCCGAGCTTGGTGATCCTCCACGTCCGCTGAAGCTCTCCAGTACGTGCATGCATGCACACTCGCAACCCTCCACGCATGCAAGCAAGTCCCATACCTGCCAGCATCAAACACACCAACCTGCTGCACCCGGCGTTGAACCCTGCGGCCAGCCGGCTCTATTCCAAAGTGCCACCAGGGCCACTGCTTAAAACTTGCTCTATTATTAGCATCTTTTATTTAGTTATTTTCTTGTGTACTCCTTTTGGTTTATTTTAATTTAGTTAAATTAAGTTGTTGTTGCATAAAACTCGACTAGTTCAACATAGAAGTTATGTTGTTTTTATAATATTTTGTTAATCTCTCTCTTCTCAGTTTTAAATATGGTTATATTTGTGCTTTTAATTAGTTTAGTTAAATTCGTAAACTTAGGTTAATTTAATTAGATAGTTAATTAATCAATTCAAATTCCCAATTTTTCTAGATAATTAAAATCTAAGGTTTTCGAAATTAAAATCTTAACTCCCTATGGATCGACTCGGACTCACCACTATTAATTTTCAAAATCTGATTTGAGTGAGCCGGATAAATTTAGATTGAACGTTTTCATGAGTGTTTAACGACGCACAATTTGGAACGATCAATTTTTGGCGCCGTTGCCGGGGAGTTAGATTTGTAATTTTGATTATCTTGGATTTAGTGTAATTATTCTTTAGCTAACCTTCTTTTTCTTATTTTTGCAGGTATATTGAAAAAAAAAAAAAAAAGGAAAGCGAAATCATGGTAAGTGTGTTCCAACTTTCTATATTTCAATTTCCTGACTTTAGTTTGTTTCCATTTTTGTAGTTTCTAGTTTAGATAGGTTTCATTAACTAAAAAAAAGAAACAAAAAAAAGAACATCCAAATTTAAAAATCTTCATTTCCAAAATTAGAAACCTTCCATGTTAGGTCATGCATCATTTAGGACTGCATTTTTAGACTGTTTTCTTTCTTGTAAATTTCCATTTTGTTGAGAATTGCGGGGGACAAGGTGAGATTTCTACCTTCCTTAAATACCATGTTCATGCATTTCCATGATTGCATAGAACCCCTTGTTTGAATTGGTTGTGCACTTCACATAAAAATATCTTAAGGGAAAGTCCATTAACAAAATAAGGTGGGGATTTGACTACCCTTCCTTAGCCCAAAAACAACCATCCCTTGCACTCTTTCACTAACCCAAGCCCATTAAAAGTGAGAAGGAATTCAATTTAGGGTTCACAATGAGATTTGGGTCTAGCTTGAGCCCACTATCACTTTTGGAGACCGGTGTCTAAGGCTAGAGGTCCAATGACAAACGCTTAAGTGGGTCGGTGGTTCTTTAATTAGGTCCCTACGAAAGTAGGGAGAGCCTCCCACCACCCCACCTCTTACCTGGCCGATTGATAATTGTGAGGGTGGACTTGAATTAAACCTAGATTAATTTGTGAGAAACACATCATGTAGGCTAGTTTAACCATAGTCGTCTTAGGAATAATTGTGTGCTAACTTGTTTGCATCAGTAATAAAAAAAAATAAAAAGATTTTCAGCATGGAGTGGACTTAAATAAACCAATTTCTTGGCCCATGTCTTAATACCATCACACCTTTCCCTCCACCACCTAATATGGATTTGGCTCACAGATTAGCTAAGCTAGACAACTTGGCCCACACAATTAATCAATTTCTAGTTTTGGGCCCAGAACCGTCCTCCTATCCCACACAATCATATACCTATCAAGAGAGATGCCCCATTTGGGCTAATCAGGACCATTATGATACCCCACCTGCTCTTCAATTTCCACCTTACCAGGCCCAAGCTCCAAGTCTAGCTATTCAAGACTTCTCGGATTGGCCCCAATTCCAAGTCTACTCTAGTGGTTTGGCCCACAATCATGGACACTCTGATTATCCATTGTCCACAAGCTCTTGTCCACCTTGCTTCCAATCAAATTATTCGACATATTCTTATTCTTCGCAGTCTGATTATCAGCCCAGTTATCTGCATTCTCAAGATGATCAATTCATGCTACTTGAACAAATAGTCTTGGCCCAACAACAAACCATTGGTAGAATGCAGGCCCTAGTTGACTGTTTGACTGAAACTAATCTAAGGATGGATTGAGAAGAAGTGCTTAGCAAGCCCATTGAAAATCTACAATCTTTTTCACCTGATTTTGACTAACAAATCAACTCACAAATTCAACTTGAAATCGCTCAACCAGGAAATGGTCAGATTATGTTTGATCTTGAAATTGGAGAGAATCCTAAGGAGTTGTATCAGATGAGAATAGGAAATGCTAGCATGAATCAATCTATGAAAAATCCTGAGACTGGTCAACAAGGTGCATCCATGATCATACCTGTCTATCCTGAGGAAAGCTTAAGTGATAGAAAAGGAGAAGGGGAACTGAGTGATCTTTTAGAGGTTAATCCGGATTCTGAACACTTCATGTTCTCCACAGTGGAAGTCAATATGTATGCTAGTCCGAACCTCGAATATTTTTTCTTCCCAATAGAGAAAGTGGATATTCTGGAAGATATATACCAGGTGGATAGAGAGAAGATGGAAAACCCTCAGACCGACCAGCAAAGTGAATGCACGATCACACCTATCTCTCTTGAGGAGAGCTTGAAGGAAAAAGGAGAAGGAGAAATGAGTGATTTGCTGGATACTGATCTGGACTTTGAACACTTTCTATTTTTCACAGAGGAATTAAATACACATGATGGTCCGGATCTTGAATATTTCCTCTTCCTAATGGATCAGAAAGTGGATAATTTTGAAGAATTGCATCAAGAGAAAACTGAAGCCATAGACTTAGCTAATCATCAAGAAGAGCCTATTGAGGGTCAGTTGGAGGGAGATGAAGGAGACGAGAAGGATTCTAGTGAGAGCCCAGATATTCACCTACCTATGATCTGTTTCCCGAGTGTTAGAGAATCAACGCCCAATAGCCTCCAAAAGCTGGCCCGACTCAAGGAGGTGATGGAATTATTGGGCCAAGTCCACATCAACAGCCATTTTCTCAACGAAACTCACTGTGTTGCCTAACTCAATGCTTACAATATCGATAACATCAATCTTTACTGGATTTTATTGAAAGCTGAGGCCAAACTGAACCTGTTCTCAGTCTCTATCTTTGAGAAATTTGGAATCCAAAAATTAAAGTGCACGTCGGTTGCTTTGCAGTCAATTGATCATTTCATTAAGCAGCCGCGTGACATGATTCAAGATACTCTTATTCAGGTGGATAGGAGCCACATATTTGTTGATTTCCTCATCTTCGACATTGGATCATCCCCTACATTGAATCAATGTCCCATCATTTTGGGAATTTCTGATATTTTTCTAGGGGATCAAATGCTTCAGTTCAGTCAAGGAAAAGAACCGGGGTACGTGGTTGACATGGCCTACGAATCAAGTAGAACCAATATCCTATTGACCATGTTGAAAAATCCTTTTCTTTGGAATCTCAATGATAACATTCTGACTCATCAGCTACATGCAATACTGAGTGCACTCTAACCAACAAACTTCAAAATGCATACACTAAAATTTGTGCTAGTAGGCATTAGATAGTGTGCACATTCCGTCTGGCTGAAGACGATAAACTTAGCGCTTGTTGGGAGGCAACCCAATATTTTACTTCAGTTTTTGTATTTCTTTTCTTTTTAGGTCCCTGAGCAGCAATCGCCGTGGGTGTGTCGCATCCTTTTCATTACAGGTTGTTTCGCTCCTTCACAAATTCTCTTCTAGCTGACATGTTTTTCATATCTTTTATGCCATTGAGGACAATGTCAATCAAGTTGGGGGGTGGGACAATCAATTTGATATGGATTTATTGAAATTTTTTTGAAGAAAGCTGATATCTTTCACTGAAAAATGGTCAAATTTCTTTCAAAAACTTATTTTCACATCATAGGAAAATTGCATGAAAATCATGTTTCATTAAGTAAATCTTAAACAAATCAGTTTTTTTTTGTTGTCACATTGGCTAAAAAATCTTCAAAGTTTAAATACCCCACTTTACAAAAGTCCACGGCAGGATGATTTTCACACACACACGGCAACTTAGAATAAATGAAAGATCTTAAAAGTATAGAATTGCTAGAATTAACCTTAAAGATAAGACGACTTATTCTAATTTTTCTTTTGGGTTGAACGAAAGGAATGTGTAGGATCCGTAATAGAGGGCTGACCCACTCAGCACTCTAAAAGAGGCGGTCATTTAAAATGGACAGCTTAAAGACTAAAGGCAATAAAAGGCATTAAAAGAGCTAAAGGAAGGTAGGTGGCAAAAAGTACGCACCTCCCCTCAGGCAATTCAAAGAGAGTGGCAAAAAGTACGCACCCTCAAAAGCAAAAAAAAAAAAAGTACAATGAAATGAAAAAGCCACACTAAAAATTCCATCGTACCAAAAAACATGACCAAGTCGTGAAAAGTGCTGAGTTAGGACGGGAACTGAAAAACGGTCCACGCTGACTGATCGGGAAATCTTTTATTCTCTTCTCCTCCCCGAGTAGTCTTATCTAAAGGGTAATAAAGACAAGAATATACCAGAAAGGTCGGAAACGAGTTCTAAGGGTGTCAATTTTCATGCACAATCACCTGTCGTGAATAAAAATATTGTGGGATACGAAAACTTCTAGCTTAACCAATCAGCTACCACTTAAATTGATTGCGAAAGATACTACAAATGAAGCATGATAATTATTGTTTGTCCTAACTTTTTCTTATTTGCATTGCTAAGGGACTAGCACTGAGTAAGTTGGGGGGTGTGATAAAGTGTTAAATTGATCATTTAAGGGCAATCATATGCATCATACTCATGTTTTTATCTGCAAAATAGCATGAAATAATAGATAATTGTGTAACAAGTCTAACGGTACTAATTTCGTCAAATTCTGACTTAAAAACATCGTCATTTCATGTGATTAACGGAGTATAGCGCATTTGCGGTTTTTCGACAAAATTGAGACGAAATAAATAAATATGATGATATTTTTCTGATAATGTGTTAATTTATATTTATTTTATGTGAACAGGACATGCCGATGGTGCAGTGCATCTGATGGAGTTTCTGGAAATTTGGGGGAGGTCTAGTGTTCGGATTTCAATAAATTCGACTAAAGCAGGGGTAAAAATGTAATTTGATATCCTAATATTATCCTAATTCCATGCCTAAGAAGGACTAGCCGCCTTCCTAAAATCTACTTTCTTTTTTTTTAAAAAACCTTCCTTCCCGAACCCAATTCTTTCTGTTTCCTTCTCTCCTCTCTGTTTCCTTTTGTTTGTCTCTGATTCCTTCCTTCTCTCCAGTTTCCTTTCCCACGTCTTTTTTTTTTTCTCTATATATTTCCCCCTCCTCTCTTCTCAGCCGCAACTCTCTCTATTTTCCTAGCCTCTCCTCCTCCGTAATCTTTCTCCCACGCAGCTCCCTCCTCTCTTCCTCTCCCTCCTTCTCTCTCTCGGATTCTCCCTCTTTCTCTCCCCACAGATCTCTCTTATATTCCCCCTGCTTGGCCATTTTTTCTCCAACCTCTTCCACACACCTCTCTCCTTTGCTCTCTCTCGGATTCTCCTTCTTCTTATCTTCCTCCCTCTGCAGCCTTCTTCCTTCTCTACCTCTCTCCTTCACCCGTAAACTCCTTCTCCCTCTCTGTTTCTCTCGGTTTCTCTCTTTCTCTCCCTCTGTTCTCTCTCTCTCGATCTCTCCCTCCACAGTTCTCTCTCTCCCACGGTTCATTCTCTCCCGTAAATCTCTCTCTCGGCTTCTCCGATTTTCCCAGCAACCTCTCTTCCTCCCTCTCTTCTCTCTTCTCTGCCTCCCTCTCTCTTCTCTTCTCTCTCTCCACCAGCACGACCGCTAAAGCCCAGGCAAGCCCCCACGCTGCAAGCCATCATCCGAGCCTCTCCACACGTCGCCCAACGCCGTCTTCTCTGCATGCGAACCACCTCCACGCGCAGCCGCGCTCACCTGCACCTCCACGCATGCAGCAGCCTCCAGCGAGCACCTGTGGTGAAGCCCATGCACCAGCAGCTGCATGTCTACACACTCGGCCAGCACATGTCCGAGCTTGGTGATCCTCCACGTCCGCTGAAGCTCTCCAGTATGTGCATGCATGCACACTCGCAAGCTTCCACGCATGCAAGCAAGTCCCATACCTGCCAGCATCAAACGCACCAACCTGCTGCACCCGGCGTTGAACCCTGCGGCCAGTCGGCTCTATTCCAAAGTGCCACCAGGGCCACTGCTTAAAACTTGCTCTATTATTAGCATCTTTTATTTAGTTATTTTCTTGTGTACTCCTTTTGGTTTATTTTAATTTAGTTAAATTAAGTTGTTGTTGCATAAAACTTGACTAGTTCAACATAGAAGTTATGTTGTTTTTATAATATTTTGTTAATCTCTCTCTTCTCAGTTTTAAATATGGTTATATTTGTGCTTTTAATTAGTTTAGTTAAATTTGTAAACTTAGTTTAATTTAATTAGATAGTTAATTAATCAATTCAAATTCCCAATTTTTCTAGATAATTAAAATCTAAGGTTTTTGAAATTAAAATCTTAACTCCCTGTAGATCGACTCGGACTCACCACTATTAATTTTCAAAATCTGATTTGAGTGAGCCGGATAAATTTAGATTGAACGTTTTCATGAGTGTTTAACGACGCACAATTTGGAACGATCACTTCACAATTCCCAGTTCCTTCTTAGCCTTCAAAGCTTCAATGGCTTTTCTCATGTCTTCCCAGTTTATCCGCCCTTCATCGTTCAAGTCATACACCCAATCCTTGAAGGTGAAGCAATTGTAGATTGTGTGTCCCGTGATCCTATGGTAGGGGCAATACCTAGATGTGTCCGTATTGCGCGGGACACCTTCTCTTTGAGGTGGGAGTTGAATGGCGTTACAGGCTAGCAAGGCATAAAAGATGTCTGCCAATGATTCTGGCAGAGGTGGATATGAAGCTCGCTTAGCCATAGGACGACTGTAATTAGTCGGGGGAGGGACAGCTGCATATTGCTTCTGGTTGGACTGAGTGTCAGACTTAGGATGAGGATTGGGAACCCTAGTTGGCTATGCCAGTATGCTGACCTGTTCATTGATGGTAACTCCTTCTGTGGTAGGAGCTGGTACGGTTTTCTTGTTCCTGTTTCTGTTCTCAAAGAACGAAGGCAGAGTGGAGTCTCGGATTTGGGACTGAACTACCCTAGCTCGATTGTACAACTGAGCGAATGTTTGAAGTTCGCTAAGAATGAGGATAGCTCGGAGCTGGGGGGTAGCGTTGTTAAAAAGTATAGTGACTGCTTGTGCTTCAGGGATAACTACCTCTGCTCTAGAAGCCATAGCTCTCCACCTATTAGCAAAATGAGTGATGTCTTCATCAGACTTCATTTTTTCCATTACAAGATCAAACAAGGTAGGGGGCAAGGCTGCCATATGGTTGAAGTGGGTGATAAACCTCTCAGAGACCATATCAAAGTTGATTAGGTCAGTGGCTGGTAGAGAAGAGAACTATCTCAAGGCCTCTTCCTCGAGAGACTTCTAGAAAAGGTGGACAAGGAGGACTCTATCGAAGAGCCACTGGTGGGAATCTATGAGAAACCCGGATAGATGATGATGTGGGTCAGTAGTACCATCGTACTTCATGTACTTGGGTACTTTAAACCCTGGTGGAAAGTAGGCTGGGGGGAGCTTACAATAGCTCAAGAGAGAATGAGGCTGCCTAAGGTTGAGATTTTCGGCCATGAGTTGCTGCACACAAGTCTCAACCTCATTCTTATAAATGAACTCCTCCTGCTTGGGAGGTGTGACCTGGTTGATGGGATTGAATGGGATTGTGTGAGTGGGCATAGCTTGACTTGCCTGGGGTCTGCTAGAAGATCCTTGGAATTGGGTTTTCCGAGGAGTGGCATCCTGAATTTTGCCACGATAAACCAACTGGATGAGTTGATCCAGAGTATAGCGTGATAGCACAGCAATGAGTTCTGGATCTTCTCCAAGATTTTGGAATGTCCTACTGGAAATTACTGGCTCATCTTCTCCCTGTGAGGTAGAAGATTCATCAGAATCCTTCCTCTGAAGGCCTTCTCTGGATGCTTGGAGCATTCCTATGAAGGTCTGTTGTGGATCCTCTTCAATTTCGAACAAAGGGTTGTGTATAACATTGCTACCAAACTGGTCCATGTCATCATACACAACGTTAACATACACTCGGTTCATTATGAAACACAGACCCTAAATGATTTTATATTTCACTTGAAATGTTAACAATGTATTATAAGAGTTGGTTTCTAACGAATCAAGTTCAAGCCCTTAACGACCCTTTACTTTTCAAAACTTGTTCCACCAAGGTTTAATTAGGTGTCTTTAAATTTTGAAATAATTCTCTCAGTGACACCTATAGGTGGATGGTTGTAAATGGAAAGGTTGAATTAATTTCTCACAGAAATCCGAGGTTCCTATGGGATGGTTTCAGGTACAACCTGCTCGGCAGCCAAGTGGGAATCCTTGGCTCGCGGAGACTGACGGAGGTTCCCAACATAATAGGACTAGTCACACCCGAGTGGGAATCCTCAAGTGGAGAGTCAAATCCTGCGGGAGAGGTGACTAAAGATGTGATGCCGGCTCTTCCTTAAAACCCCCGCGGAGAACACCCCAAAAAACCCAGAAATTTAACAAGCAGCAGAGAACATCTAACAATTCAACAAAACAGGCAGCACAGCAATAGCAAGCAGAAAAGGACGGCCAGATGCTCTGCCGTCAAAGGCAGTGGACGGCCAGGGTTCTGACCGTCAAGCTGGGGACGGTGGCCAGGAGACCAGCCGTCCAATGTAGTGGACGGCCTGGTCGTTGGCCGTCCAGGAGAACCGACGGCCAGTGGTCGGCCGTCCAAGGGGTCGACGGCCAGGGGCTGGCCGTCCAAGGGGTCGACGGCCAGGTGCTGGCCGTCCAAAGGTCTGACGGCCAGGGGCTGGCCGTCCAAGGGTCCGACGGCCAGGGGCTGGCCGTCCAAGGGTCAATGGACGGCTAGGAGGGTGGCCGTCCGGGTTGCTGGACGGCCAGTAGCCTGGCCGTTTGGAAGCTTTTTTTTTTTTTAAAAGAAAAAATCAAAGTGGGATATCTCAGGTCCTTACCTTCTTTCCTTTGATCGCAACGCGTGCAGCGGGCTACAGATGTCCCACCGTAATCGCCAGAGGGCTATAGGTGCCCGGAACGTCCCCCGCTGCGGCTGCGGGCTTCAGATCGAGGGTCCTTCCGTTCGTCTTAGCATTGTGGCGATTTAAAGGGGGTTAGAAATTGAGGTGTGATTGCCAGGAGCATTACCTTTCGGTCCCTGTGCTCCGCAGGAGTGTAAGAGGTGATTGCGTTCTGTGGGAGCGGGAAATGCTAGTTCCTCCTTCTCTTCCTCCAGCCGGCCAGAGGAGGAGAGCCCGGCACTTTGCACGCGGAAATGTGGTAAGGATCCCTGGAAAGAAAAGACAAGATAGAAAACAACCCGATTAGAACTATAATATGCAGAATCTATCCACGAAGATACAAAGCTAGTTAAAATCGGAGGGAAACGCACCGGATGAGTGGTGGGGAGGGAAGGTGACCATATGTTATGGCCACCCACCTCCCATTTTTTTTTGTTAGAAACCTCTGGGGGGTAAGGAGTACTAGGTCATCTTAACATGCATGCATGCAAATGAAGGTGCTCGTGTGTGAAAAGTGAGGTAATATAACAAAAGTGAAAAGAAGAGGGAGGGAGGGAGAATGCTACGGCATGGATGGAAATGAGGATGCAATGAAATGAACAGAAAAAAGTAAAAGGAGGTTAAGAAGACAAGCCCATTTCGGAGTGCTAAGGGTTCCTCTTGAAGCTAACTCCTTGTCTGCTCGACTCCTCAAAACAGACTCACTTGCCAACCTCGCCTGAGCCTTCCCTCCAGAAAACTCCTCGTTAACCTCTCCGAACCTCTCACCAAAAAAACTCCCTTAACCCCCTTACTCGAGAGGATATGGGAGGTTTAAATAGGTGAAGGGAAAATAGGAGAAAACAGGGGTCTAAATCCTTGTAAATCAACCTACAGCCAATAGGAAGTAGTCAAGGATCGGAAGTGGTGCGTACGGCAGTCGCTGGAGTGGGGAGTGATCGGAGAAGTGGGGACGAGGGCGGCGAGTAGAGGAGATCGTGGGGAAGACGAGGTCAAGGGGGTGGTTAGGGAGTGGATGGCCAGCCAACATGCCTTCCAATCCCGTGGAAGGCCAGGTAGCTGGCCTTCCACAAAGTGGTGGAAGGCGGTCCGGTTGGCCTTCGAAGGGTGATGGAAGGCAAGGGGTGGCCTTCGAAGGGTGGTGGAAGACAAGGGGTGGCCTTCGAAGGGTGATGGAAGGCAAGGGGTGGCCTTCGAAGGGTGGTAGAAGGCGGGTTAGCTGGCCTTCGAAGGGTGGTGGAAGGTGGGCTGGCTAGCCTTCGAAGGGTGGTGGAAGGCAAGGGGTGGCCTTTGAAGGGTGGTAGAAGGCGGGTTGGCTGGCCTTCGAAGGGTGGTGGAAGGCGGGCTGGCTGGACTTCGAAGAAAAAGGTGGCTAGAGTCAGGATTTGGTTAATGGGCCTAATTATTAGTGGACTGAGATGGCTAAGATGAGGGGTTTGGGTGATGATGGGCTAATGACGGATGGGGTTTATGACCAAAAGGGTGGTCCAAAATCGGTGTCTATAGGATGGAGAGGTAGGAATTGAATCTCTGGAAGTGGCAGACCGGATTTGTCATTCCATCATATAGAGGCCCTTTCGGTAATTTAAAGTTGGAAGGTACCTCGATGGTCAGAAGTTCTGGAGAGAGGGGAGTCTGCTCTAGGATGGTGCTGGCAAGAGGTGCTCTATACGGCCGCGATACCCTCTGTTGCATTTCCTTCCTCATCGTTGTCAGTCGTCGGTCCAGATTTGGGGTGGTTGAAGTGGTGGCCGAACGTCCTTCGGCCTTAGTTGGATGAAATCCGGACGAAGCATTGTCCGGTATGTCAGAATATGACTGGCGCGAGGAACTTGGCCTTGGGGCCCGAATGGCTCGCTGCGCACCGAACCTGCTTCGTCGTGGAACGCTCGTGGGGGTGTTAGCTGTCCCCTCGCAGCCTGAGAAGGACAGTGTTGAGGAGGAGGCGGTACCTGCTGTGGGGGCTGATTCAGCAACCCC
Source organism: Zantedeschia hybrid cultivar (assembly GCA_030544215.1). Taxonomy (NCBI): domain Eukaryota; kingdom Viridiplantae; phylum Streptophyta; class Magnoliopsida; order Alismatales; family Araceae; genus Zantedeschia; species Zantedeschia hybrid cultivar. The sequence goes on from JARZZO010000009.1 coordinate 55,184,794, forward strand.
ATATGCTGGGCGATAGTAGACACCATATCCCGCAACGGCGCCAAGGAGGTGACAGTAGCGGCCAGTGTGGCCACTTGCTGCTGGAGTTCCTCCACTCGGTCGTCTCTGGGAGCGAGGGACTCCGACATTGCTGGGAGGACGGAACCTTGCGGAAGAACAGACGGAGCACCTTCAGCGTAGAGTGTCTGCGCCGGAGTCGCTCGCGTCTCCGCCTCGTTTTGGCCGGATCGTCTGGTCACCGGACGATGAGACATGACCTTTCGTTAGAGTTCCCATAGATGGCGCCAAGTGATGTAGCCGAAGCTATCACTGTCGGATTCCGAGATTGGAATCCGAGATAGTAATCAGATCGAAAAAGGCCGACAGGGATTCGAGCCAAGACGTGGGCGGAGTATGGGACCGAAGCTCCTAGGCCGAGAGGTATGCGGACGAAGACTTGCCGAGGGCGAAGCCGAGACTCCGCTTGCCGAGGGGGATATGGACGAAGGGGTCGGCAAAGAGCGAGGCCGAGACCCCTAGGAGAAGAAGACCGAGACCGATGGCCGAAGCCGACCTGGACGAAGAGGTCGACGAAGATTCTAACCGAGGCCCCCCTGCAAGAAGAAGAACCAGTCAGCGAGGGTCCCAGGTTTCGGCCCAGGAGAACCCCCCTCCGATGGTTAAGTTAGCTTCTGAAGAAGATTCGATTCAGAAGGAAGGAAGGAAGAAACTTTAAGTGCTAATGTAGTGGTCTTGGTTATCTCTTTTGTAATAAATAGCCTTCTATTTATAACGGAGGATTGGGGGTTACCTGGTTGTTGTAGCCAATATAGGACTATGTTTTACGTTGCTAACAAACCGCCATAGTGCCTAATAATCCACCGGAGTGGGCCGGATACGGCTACTGGGCCGAGGGCCGCTGTTGGACCGAAGGCCGCTTGCTAGTGGGCCACTGTTGTTGGGCCGAAGGCCGCTGTTGGGCCGTTGGTTGCTGGGCCGCAGGCCGCTTGTTAGGCCGCTTGTTGGGCCGAAGGCTGCTTGCTGTTGGGCCGCTTGTTGGGCCGAAGGCTGCTTGCTGTTGGGCCGCTTGTTGGGCCAAATCGGATTCTGCCCCATCAGATACTATATTGAAGTTATTGAGCCATCCAATTTAAACCTTAAGGGCTTGTTTATTTCATGGATACTGTATTACGGATTTTCTATACTCGGATCTCTTATACCTAGAACAATAAGAATTCTCTTTGGAGCACTTTTTCTTATTCTAGGAATAGGCAATTCGAGCCTTTTAAGTGAGCTGAGTTATCCCACTTATGCCGAGAATAATAACATTTACGCATCAAGAATAATGCATCCGCACTCTCAAACTCGGATTCGTAGAATAAACGTCATAAGCTGTCCTATTCGACCCCATATTCCCCAAACAAACCGGCCTTAAGGCATTTAGTGGAGTAGGCACCATATATTAAAGCATTGCTTATTTTATCTCTTTTTTGATGTGGGACTATTCTAACATACCCAAGAAGACAACAATTTATAAAGTCAACTTACCTTCAAATTAGATTACAATAATTTTAAAAAAGGCTACTAAATAATCTAGAAGAAACATAGCCACTCATAAACTTCTTCTAACACAACTACCCATTTAAAAGACGCATCGGCCGGGGGAAAACCAAATGGCATGTAGATCACGGGTCCCCTAATTAATTCATGAAAGCTGACTCCTTTGATCTAATATTATATGGATTTTCTGTATCACAGATGGTAGGAAGATGCATCTAAGAATGGGATCTAGTGGGGTCTTGTGACCCCACTAGATTATGAGATTCCCTTATAGGAAATACAGGCTAGGGGGCCCAGTGACCCGGTGACCCAAGCCCCAAAGGCCCCCATTGACTTGCCCAGCCTAGTGACCCAAGCTCCTTAGACCCTTACTGACTTGCCTAGCCCAGCGACCCAAGCCCAGTAGGCCCCACTGACCCGCCCAACCCAAATACCCCTCTATTAGCCCACTCCCAACATCCAATCCGTTAGCCCCAGGACCTCATGGCCCACTACAAACCAAGCCCACAGGCCCACCCCACCCATTTGGCATGTTCCCAAAATCCCCAAATCCAATCCCGCTCCACACGCGGCTCAACCCAATTCCCCACCCCCAGCCCTCACTAGTCACCTATGTGTCAAACCTGCAACCCTAATAGTGCCACAGTGGAGTCCGCCATCCAGTCGCCGGCCCACAATGCCATCAGCCCGCCGTAGCGTTGCCCCGTCGATTGCCAATGTTGCTGGCCACCCGTTGCTTGGCCGATCAGCCAAGGCCACCGCTTCCCTCCTCCTAGGCTCATTACCCCTCCCAATCCCAGCTTCTCTCCTCCCCGGGTGCCTGGCGGTCGGCGCCCCCACCCCAGTCCTCACTCGGGCCACCCGCTTTTGGAAGTCCCCAACCCGGCGACCCCTTCTGCAAGTCGCCACCCTGCCTGCCCCCTAGACCCCAACCTCCTAACCCCACCTCTCCGAGCTCCCTACCTAGGTCCTCTACTTCCCGGGACCGACCTTGCTACAGGTCTGCGGTGCTACCGTTGTTTCTATTTCCTTGCCCCCCAGAGGCCGGAATGACGGAGTCCTCGAGCCCCTCCGTAGGTCGCCGCCCAACACCAGTTGTCGATCATCGATAGCCTTGACCCACCACCCTTCGTGCAAATGTATAATTTCCTTTAATTAATTAATTTTTATCTGACAACGTTGTAGACAAACCAAACAATCGAGTCATTAAGTTGTAAATCCTCTCCTGTTCTCTCATGGGTGGATGATATGGGAGATGAGAAGATGGTGATGACAATGTAAAGGAGCAGCAATAGAGAATTTTTCTGTTGCTCCTCCTTCAAGGAGATGTTTAGAGAATGGGAAGACCTTGGAAAGAGTAAAGAAAGAAGAATTAAATAGGAAGGTAGGTGTAACGACCCGCCACCCTAGAATCGGGGATCCGATTACTAAATGGGTACCAAATCATTAAATTTACAGCCAAACCAAGATCTCGATAAGTCTAGAAAATGAATGATAAACTAAACTAAACATCCACATCACATCAAATTGTGAAAGAAGTGCATAAATTAAAAATTATTACAATTCAACTTGACTCAGCAATTAATTACATATATTCCAACAGAAAAGAAATAATTAAGCGTACATGTCAGAAAAGAAAATAACAACTACATCATGGCATTCCCTGGAATAGCGGCTGCTGGCACGCAACCCAAGGCAATACTTTTCTTGCTACGCCTGCCTGGAACCCTTACTTGAAAACCGCAGGGGATGAGTCTTATAGAAATATACTCAATAGGGATCCTTCGATCCCCACCACCCACTCACACAACCACAAGTGCAGTACACAATTATAGGCAATTTAACTAAATAAAGCAGTAAACACAATTCCTTGATTTCGATATAAAACACACGTATTTATAACAGTAACATGTACGATTCTAAAACCACCCTACCATAGAGTCTACAACTAGCGTCTCGGCTAAACACACAAGTCACACGGCCGAACGCGAAAAACACCGACCCGCTGAGACCAAACAACAACCCCTCGGATAGCGCACTGGCTACTTCGGCCTGACCTGGCTCAAGGTGTTCTGCTTCCTCCAGCACGAGTGACACTCCGAATGTACCACTCCCACACTGGTACTAGCTATACTCCGGGGTACACCAGGTGACCCTCTCTCTAAGCGTCATCCCACCACTCCTACACCGGTGCCGTGTCACTTCCACACTGACACAGGGTGCCTAAGCGCTAACAACTGTCACTCAAGGCCCATGATCGCACAAAACGCAACACGGTGCAATCCGATCATGTAAAAATCATCGTCCTCGAGTATATTTTCAAATATGCATTTATCCAAATTATCTAACAATGTAAACACATGTTAATTACATGCTTTAATGAGATTATGTCTTCAATCGCGCGCCCAAGGCCGACATCATTCAAGACCCCTAAACTAGATCATGCAAAAATTGGCCTCATAAGATGGCCTAAAACATGTCGTACCTGGTAGTCATCTTTTAAAAGGCGTTGTTGTTCTTGGTCGCCTCATCACGATAGAAACAGAATCAGGCCTTAAGGTTATCCAAACTAAAACGCGTCGTGCACGGAGGTCGTCTTTTGAATGGCGTCGCTGTTCCTAAACGCTATTCAATTCAGAGACAGAGTCTGTTATTTGAGATAAATCACATCGTGGATGGCAGCCGTCTTTTAAATGGTGTCGCTGTCCCCAGACGTCATTTAGCCCTCACGGACAGGTTCTCCCTCCGCCTCCCCCCAATTCACAAGTGGGATTTTCTCCCCGAAATGGCACAAAACGCCATAAAATAGAGGAGTAGGAGGAGAACCCAAATACCCAATAAAAATCTACCATTCCTAATTTTGTGATATTAGCATTTTCACCTCGAAAATCCCCTAAACATGCTTGAAAGAGGGAAATCATGGTTTTAAACAAAACATCACGAGGATCGTCACCTTACCGGTTACTCGAACTCCTCTGAGCTCCAAGCCGCCGAACCGCGACACCACGAGCCACTGCTGGTACCGCCGTGGACGCCGTTACTCCACCGAGACGTCAGCCGCCGTCCAGAGAGAAATGCGCCGCAAAGGAAATGGTGATGGTAGTGGTGGAAGTTAGGAGGTTGATGGAGTGGAGGGAGAGGAGGAATGGGGAGAGGAAAAGAAGGAGAAGGGGAGTGAGGCACCGGACGGATCGGAGGAGGGAAAGGAGGGAGGATTCGCGGAGTCAAACTGAAACTAACTAAAACGCGTCGTCCAAGGTCGACGCCAATCAAATGACAAGACGGGTTCTACGCTGATATGCCAGGGCCGTACTCTGAATGGCGTCATCCATTCAAGACGCCGTTCAGACGATAAGACCGGAGCCGTACTCCCGCGGCCCAAAACCAGCCCACGTGGCACAACCTAAAACACATCCACCTCACCGGACACCGTTTGAACCGCGTTGAACACAAGCCCCAACCCCACAAAGGCCCAAACTAAGGGATCCAGCCCCGAAACTGATCTGATAACTGGATCCGAAACATCAATCCTAACAGTGGAAATGGAGAGAGATGAAGAAGAAGAACTCATACTGGACAGGTTTCTAAGATTGCATTTTCTTTTTGTAGGGGTTTGGGGAGTGGCAGTGGCAGACCTGGCTTGGTATGACCTTGGATTATTTTTTTATTTAATTTTTATCTAAGTTTAATTTTTATATACGGAAGATGATTGAATAAGATTTTGCTCAATTTTAGAAAAAGCGAGCGAAGTATTTGTTAAGCCTGTCATCGACTTGTCAGCATCATTAACTAACTACGAAGGTATATATTTATTATTTTATATGTCTAGCGAGTTTGGATGGTGACTCATTTATATATTCATTATATGCTATCCAACGAGCCTGAGTGATGTCCTATTTATATATTTATTATATGCGATCCAGTGAGTCTAGGTGGTGGCTCACTTATATATTCATTATCTATGATCTAGTAAGTATGGGTAGTGGCTCATTTATATGTTCATTATTTTATTATGCAATCTAGTAAGCATGGGTGGTAGCTATTGATGTTGGATGTGAATGAGTTTTAATTTTTTAAAAATATTTTAAATATTTTTTGATAGGATATTAAGATGAGACATTATTTGATAAAAGTAAATCAAGGAAAAAGCAATACAACAAGTTTAAATAGTTCTGAAGTTTCACTATAAAACCAACAAGAATCTTCTTCCACCAATAAGATAGATTTGACTACTTTAGAATTAGATCCAAGATTAACAAAGAAAATATTAGAGTATCATCTAAAGTTGCAAGATGATGTGCGAAGAGCATATCTCTTAAGAAGACCTTGTCAGTCTCACAATCATAATTTCCATCTAAATTAATGAGTGAAAAAATAAGCAGATTTGTTCCTTCTTGATTTGATGAACATGAAGGTTAGTTAGAATATAGCATAGCAAAACAATCAAGTGGTGATTCATTTGTAGGTGAAGGTTTTTCAACATAGAACAAAAAAAAAGGTTAAATGTTCATGTTAATGATCCTAACAATTCATATAATATAGCCTTAAGAAAATGTGAGGATTTGATGAGACAAAGATAAAGCATTCATGTGACTTTTTAAAAGTAATCAAAACAAGTTAAGAATGATTATCATGCCTATTTGCAAACTTCAATAAGTTGTATAAGATTTCTTTTGCATCAATGATTAACATTTTGTGGTGATGATCAATATGAAAATTTTAGTAACAAAGAAAATTTTCTTGAGCTTTTGAAGTTTTTTACAGACTATAATGAATCTACAAATAATGTTGTGTTACATAATGTTTCTAAAAATATTTATATAGTTGATCTTCATATATAAAAAAGTTTATGTGCAATTGAAACAACAAATAAAATTGTTAGAGAAGCTAGAGATGATTTGTATGCAATAATAATTGATGAGGCTCGTGATGTATCTGACAAAAAGCAAATGACTTTGATTATAAGTTATGTTGTTCAAAAGGGCTTTATTGTTGATAATTTTTTTAATATTGTTTATGTCAGTGATACCGCTTCTGTGTCAGTTAAAGCTACAATTGAATCTATTCTTCTTCGATATTGGTTGAGTTTATCAAGAATTCGGAGGCAAGGTTATGATGGAACTAGCAATATCCAAGGTGAATTCAACGGTCTTAAAGCTTTCATCATGAGAGAAAATAACTCATTATGTTTTATTCATTCCTTTTACTCACCAACTCTAATTGACACTTGTAACTATTGCTAAAAATTATGATGATGTATTTTAGATTTTCACTGCTATTGTTCAAATTATAAATGTAATTGGATTGTCTTGTAAGTGAAGATATATTTTTCATGAAAAGCAAGCTGCTAGTATTGTAGCAGTTTTAGTAGTGGCAACATTCACTGTAGTATAAGCTTAAATCAAGAAATAAATTTCAAAAGAGTTGGTAATAGCTGTTGGAGTTCTCATTATGGAAGTCTCATAAATTTGATTATCATGTTCTCTTTTGTGGTAGAGATACTTCATAACACTTATGAAGAAGGAACTTTAGAAGAAAATGGTGAAGTATGTGGTTTATTATTTGGATTGAAAATTTTTGACTTCGTCTTTCTATTACATTTGATGACAAAGGTGTTATCTATCACGAATGAAATATCAATAGCTTTGCACCGAAAAGTCCAAAATATAGTTAATGCCATGTCACTTGTGAAACTCTCTAAACATCAGTTTCAACTCATGAGAGATAAATGATGGAGTAATCCTTTTGAAGAAGCTAGTGCATTTTGTGGCAAAGAAGAGATTGTTATTCTTGAAATGGATTAGCAATATTTTTTTCTTTAGAAAATCTCGATGCAGAACTCCTTGTATCACAAATTTTCATCATTATCAGGTTGAATTCTTCTATATTGTGTTAGATATGTAATTACAAGAATTAAACAATTGTTTCAATGAAAGAAATATTGAATTGTTTCTTTGTGCGACTCATTTTTAGATTTTGATAAGGAGAAGTTAGTTAAGTTAGTTAGATTTTATCTAAGTGAATTTTCTAATATGACAGATTTGATAGTACTTCACAATCAACTTGAAAATTATATTTTTGATGTAACATTAGAGGAAAGGTTTTATGACTTAAAGACATTGGTGATTTTGTAAGAAAATTAGTTGAGACAAAAAATCATGTTAGATATTCATGAGGATATTTATCTATAAAGTTAGCATTGCTTCTATTAGTGGCTATTGCAAGTTTTGAAAGAGTTTTTTTTAGCAATGACCTATCTGAAGAATAAATTATAGAATTAGAAGTGTGATGAATAGATGAATGATTATTTGATGAAATATATTGAAAAAGATTTATTTGAAAGTATGAGCAATGAGTCTATTATTGAACTTTTTCAAAACATAAAGACTTGTCGTGTGTAATTGTAAGGAAAAATTTTGTAATGAAATGTACTCTTTTTATTGAAGTGTACTTCTTTTGTTTATGCTGAATGTATCTCTTTGAAAAATTTGAATGTACCTTTTTTATTAAATGTACTATTTATTTGTTTGTAATGAATGTATCTTTTCAAAATTTTTTGCTCAATCTAAGTGAACCCATTACTGCACCACTTCAATTTGACTCGCAGTGCTTAATTTGGGTGACCCCAGTAGATAAAATTCCTGCGTCCGCCACTGTTCTCAACATTAGGGTTTATAGAGTTACGACATTTTGATTTTATCCATGCAGACTATGACAAGTTCCAGATCTTAGAATTGATACAAATAGAAGAACTATGTTTTGAATAAAATGATCTATCTGTCTTATTTAGACTTAGTTTGATGTAGTTACGTGGATTACGTATTTAGTGGAGAGGAGAGTGACTTATTCAAGAATAAAGTGAACTATGTAGTCCAACTAAAAATTTTAAATTATTCTCTATTTAGAATAAGCATCAATAATACTTGTTTGTATATATTTTTATTTTATTTTAAATAAAATAGTAATTCCCTAATCAAAGTAAAAGATGTCTTGTTTCAATATAAGTAATCTTAGATTGCTTGTATCTGAACCAACATTCATGTGAATAAATCGAGCCACTTTTTTTATTCCTCTTTTTTGACATGTATTTAAGACGTACGATGTAAGATCGTGTTTAATGGAGTTTCCAATTGGAAGTATTTTTACTCTTTTATCCAATTATTTTGTAAGAAAAAAGATAGATGATGGAAAACACAAATATAGCATTTAGGTTATTTTTTGACTCCAACAAGAAGATCTAAATTGAAATTTTGTAAATTGAAGAAAAAGTGAAATTATTTAGAAAAGTTTGACTTTTATATCTATCTAACATTAATTGTAACTATTTTCATCTATATTTTTGAGCATATTTGACAAAACTTTTCCTTGAAAGCCACTTTTCGCTTCCACTTTTCAAGTCATGCTTGGCGCAACTTCTATTTAGAAGTACTTTTACTCTTCTATGTAGTTACTTTTGGCACTTGAATTTTGAAAGTCACTTATGTAGTATTTTATTTTTGTTTTGGCTTCCAACAAAAACTACAAAGTGAAGTCTTTAAGATTGGGAAAAAATGAGTTTCTTATAGAAGAGTTGACTTTTGCTGTAAATCAAAATTAGTTATAATCTCTGTTTCCTAAATCATTCTAAGTGAGAAGTAGAAGTCAAAAATAACTTTCAAGTAGAAGTTCTACCAAACACGCCTATAATGAGTTGAGGGAGGGAGGTTATAACTAGTTTTGACTTATTACAAAATTCAACTCTTTCGTAACAGCCTCACTTTTTCTCCAATCCTAAAAACTCCACCTATTAGCTTTTAGTTAGAAGTCAAAACACAAAGACAATACTACATAAATGACTTTTAAGATCCAATTGCTTCCACAAAAAATAACTAAATCAAAGTGCAAAAGTACTTCTAATTGAAAGTTGCGTCACACATGTTATAAGGAATTGAGTGTCAATAAGAAATCATTCGCTCTCGGTACGATGAGAGAGAATGCTCTAGGAAGGATGCGCGAAAGTCCCTGACCAGGGCGGACGATAATATTGGGAAAAGAGTTTTCCGATATTCATCAGCAGCCTCCAATCCAAGTGAGTCGACCGGTTAGGGTTTGACAGCACGCCATACCTTGAGTTGACTCGAGAGCATTATACGAATGAAGGATTATATCCACGCGGTAACTATCGGCGAAAAGATTCCAAAAGTGGGTTACTTAACCCCGATACCTTCTGGGTTCATGCGGTGTTGCTTGGCACCCAACGTGATCGGAGGTCCGATCGAATTTGATGTACGACTTTAATTCGATTGATTAATTAATTAATAAAGAGTTATTAATTGATTAATAAAGCCAGTGAGGAGTCACTAGGCTTATTGGGCTATTAACCAGACTGGTTATTGGGCCTAGAGGTCATACGCAAAAGATTCTCAAGGCGATGGATAAATAAGTGGGGTTTATATAAACCGAGGGTTTTTATGAAAAATTACGCAGTTAGTAAACAATATAGCGAACGGGCTGAGCAGGACAAGATGCTGCTAACCCTAGCCGCCCCCTCCTCTCTTCCTCTCTCTCTCTCTCTGGTGCCCCAGGTCGGATCCGGATCCTTGGATCTGCTCCGCCGCTTCTCCGACTCCCGTTCGACGGGAAATCGTTTGCGCGTTACGACGATCGTTGCGGCAAACGGTGGAGGTTTCGTGGCTGCAAAGAATGAGGAACGTGAGGATATCCACCACGAGGAGGATCGCATGGACTCCACTAAAGGCTAGGCGCTTGTGCGGCCTGCGATGTCGCACCGAACGGTTGCGGATTCGAATCCGCACACGGTAAGAACCGATTATCCGATAATCCGATTTTTGGTATTTTCGAAACAGGAACAGATCGCCGATTTAATTTTATTTTTCGCTGCGTGAGCGATCCGGAGAAACACGAGAACCCAACAGGTCCAACATAGTGTCTCCACACAAGTGACTTATAGAATCAATCACCCTTATTATATAAGCTAAAGAAACCTGTACTAGTCTATCCGGATGTTTGATGTCTTTCTCAAACATCTCCTGATTAGGAACAATTAAGAACATGTGTTTATAAGTCTTCGGTCTCGTAATTATGATCTCATCATAATCCGAAGATTGTTGCGCATGTTCATGGACTTCATCGTGATACGATAAACATAGATCGAACTAATTACACACAATGAATTAATGTCATTATATATCAAAAAATAGAGTAATACATAGTATCGGATTAGCTTTCGGGCTACCTAATACTAACACCACCTTGCCTGGGTGGGTTGTTTTGCACTCTAGATCGATCAGAGGAGGGGCAAGTGATGATTAACTTTCAATCCATACTATTTGTATGTAAAGAAACTACTATCTACTATATGTATGTAATGAATAGATGTGTAGATGATAATCTAAGATGTTTAAGAATATGTCTTAATACTTGCTTTTCCTTTAACTCTATGAGACCCCGCGAGATAATTGAATTCTGAAAATCCGACTTGAAACGCGTCGATAAGGGGTGAGGTGATTCATAAATTGTATCAGCTTTCATGGACGCAATTCATCCTACGTGTCATATCACATGCAACTTATTTCCTTTTAATTCATGGCATAATAGTCTGAAAGATGTCAAGCATGGCTGATGCAAATCACAATTCACATCACTCATGGGTGATGCTATTTATGCTTGCACTAATTAATTAGATGATTATCTATTTAATCCATGTTAGTTTCCATTGATATTAAGTTTGCATCTCTATTTAGAGTAGTTCTGCATGTTAGTATAATCACATGATGTTCTGATCATTAGTCTCATGCTATTAATAATATGTGTGGAAACATATAATTTAAGTTGATCAGTTTCTAGCATACTTATGAGTAATTTTTCCATGATTAAATTATGAGAATATTCCTATTAAATCTCTGAAAATATTGATGATTGTCCATGACCATTGAATAATATGTTATAACATATTTATGATGTTAATAGCATGCCTATATTTTTTTTCTCGAAAATAACATGATTTATATGTTAAATTGTTAGAAATTAAAACACGGACCTGAAACACATCAGGAAAGTCTGACATGATTTACGAATCACGTCGGCTATCCATGACACAATTCAGGAGCCATAGAGAAATAGTATTATCTCTGTTTTTTTATGAGATATGATATTTATCATCTAGTTCATCTATTGTTATAATTTTACATATCACATATACATGTTGCATGTTATTTCATGATATTATAAAGGTTTTACCCATGATTTATGCATCGTTATTTCTGCATGTCGTACAAGATATATGTCTCATGCATTTACATTTAATTAAGACGTTAATGATGTAGATGCACCAGCCAATAGTATGGGACCGAAGTGCCATATGGGCCAAAGTGTTATATTGAGTTAGAGCTACATCTTGAACCTTACAGGGGCCATCTCTAGATTTTCATATCTATTTGGTTAACGGTCATGAAGAACTATAAACTCAAGGCAACAAGTGAAATCCTGATTTTCAACCGGTAACCATGAGATAGTAATATGTAACACCATGGCAGTTTGGAGTTAGGGAGAATATGTGGTGTGATCCCCCAACTGCGCAGCCGAAGGCTTAGTGGGCTTGCTTTAACACTAAGTAAAGAAGAAGATGATGATGATGCCGCCTCTATGTCGTATTTTGGTTGCTTATCCTATAATAAGAACGTGGAAAGATACTCATGATATGTGTGATCATGTTTAAAGCTATGATAAGATGAAAGATGTATGTTAATGTTAAGATGCATGATGAAGAATATGTTACATGTTTATGTTAAGATTGCATGTTACATAATCTTGTTTTAAGTTTATACCTAATTCACATGATTATTTATGTTTGATATGAATGTATCTATTGTAGGTGCTTAGAATGACCGTGTGATTAACATGAAATATCTATGTTGTTTAGTGTAAACTAACCTATTAAAAATAGCAACTAAAGTGCAGTGATCGCCAGAAACTTTTAACTTAAAAAGTTTCAAAAGAGATATGATCGCCTACCTTTCAAATGCGGAAGATTGAGTCCTTGGTTCCCCTTCCTCAGCCGGCTGAAGAAAGAGAGCCCTTTCTTTGTTCTTTTGTTCTTGCTGCTGAATTTGAGGTTGAGGATCGTCCAGAAGTTGTGCTTAATTTCCCCCTTTTGATCTCTTGTTGTTGTTGAGCGCAGCAGAGACAGAAACAGAAAAATGAAGAAACAATGATGAGAATTTAAATAGAAGTAATATCTGAACTAATCATGATTTTAAGCATATTTAAAACAGCAAACTCACTTTTTTGAATGGCTTTGAAACCCCTTAAATCAAGTAGGTTTTTGAAAGATTATGATGTGGTGTGTGTTTGCATGAAGTGAATGTGAAGAATGAAACTAATGAAGATGAATGCAATAATGAAAAAAAACTTATGCCCAATCGGTTGAAGCTCTGAAAGGATGAAGATCTTGAAAGGGACGCCGACTTCTGGAAATGGCAGCGCTCCGACGTTACGACGTTGCTTCGATCTTCAACTCGCTATAACGCTATGGCTCAACTCAACTTAATTCTCTTCTCTTCTTTTTTTTTAACTCTTCAAGATGCAAGGTATTTATAGGCATTTCTTGCGTTCGAGATTAACATTGAAAAATCCCGAATTTATCCATCTTAACCGACAGATAAATACTGATTAATTCATCTTTATCTGTAATTATCTAAAACGCGTCCACCTTGGCTGACGCCTTTCAGATTAATTAAGATAAGGATAAATATCCGGGAAAACTTATCTTTATCTTTATTAGGTAAAAAGCGTCCATCTATGTAGACGTCTTTTAGACTAATTAAGATAAAGATAAACATCCGGAAGAGAAGTTAAAATCACTTAGGAAACCTAAAACGCGTCGACATTCCCAGACGCCTTTTAGTTAATTAATTAATTAATTAAAATTCAAATTTAATCGTTAAAACATGAATAAACTCTAAATGGCGTCCATTTATGTCGACGTCTTTTATAATTCTTCATATTTTAACTCAAATTTGAGCCAAAATCAATTCAATTGATTAACTTAAACACATCTGTTAAACTCGACACTTAAAAAGATTAATAAAAATTAATTAATGATAATTATCAGACCATTTCGAGGCATTATTATATGATATGAAATTTACTCGAAATGACGTCAAAATTAGCGTGTCTACAGCTGCCTCACCTTGGCATCGTCTTTGCAAGGGAGTGAAATGGAATGGAATGTACTGAAAAGGTGATGCCAAGGTGTGATGAGACACGCTCTTAACATCACATGATTGAAATTTTTCTCAAAATCATCAACGAAGATAGCTCAAAGAGATCAATGGAATTAATCCTGTCTAGATGAAGTGGACAAGGAAATAAAATAAAGTCGATCAACCTCCTCGGAGTGGGAAGTACCCCTGGTCATAGACACTGCAGGTTTCATCATGGGGAGCGTTTGCCAGCCAATGTGGACGTGCTACAGCCATGATGGATCTTAAAAGAAAACAAGAATATCGGATAAAGAATCCAATCAAGGATAGAATTCCAAGGATATCTTCAAGCGAACCTCAAAGATAATCAAGATACTCAATTCGGAATGGAATATTTCATATCATGTTGAAATTATTTGATTTAATGGTCTGAAATTTAATCAATAATTAATTCTTATTTCACACTGATTTCAAAGTCCTATATGATGCATGCTGGGCTAAAAGAAAAATATAAAATTAAATAAAATATAAATTAATCAAGGATAATATTGTTAAATTGTCATTAATGAGTCAAGATACCAATTCTTGTAATCCAGTGCTAAGCCAAAGCTTGTTTATCCACGCACCGTTTCACAAAAGTGGAACCATCGTCCTCACTAATTAACAATCCAACGGCCTATCCGTGCGATTAAAAATCCTCTGGAATTATCACTGTTTTTGTTGTAGGGGAACTCAAACTCCAGTTTCATCAAAACCACAAGGTCCTTGATATACTCTAATAAATATTTAACATATAGTAATGCAAATACAAAATAATTACATGGAATAGTACAAGGATAGAAATAACCGTCTTTTTAGCCACGGTCGGGACTTCTTGAATTCCCACAGTGGGATCTTCTTGACATTTCCAGCTTTACTCAGGCTTTCTTGAATTTCCTGCAATCAAAATCATTAATAATTCCAAACAAATATTCAATTAAAATCACAGGATTTCGGGAAAATAGCAGATTTGATAAAACGCGTTGTGTCGCGCAGACGCCATTTAACTTTGAAACGCGTCAGGTATCATAGACGCCTTTTACTCACAGAAACAGATTTCTGGTTGTTCTCTACCCGAACTCCAACTCTACCAATGCACATCCCTTTTCCAATCCGGAAAAGGTCTACTTAGGATCGCGATTCCTCTTATATAAACACCCTTAGGTTATTTCCAAATAATCCTATCATAATCCAAAGATCCAAAGGAGAGTTTTCTTCCAAATTTTCAAGGTTTCTTCAAGGTTTTCAAACTTCCCAAGCTTCAAGAAGGAGGAACTCCGAAAAAGAGAGATGGATTCCTCAAACAAGAAGATGAAGATGTCTCTAGAGAAGTTTGCAGACATAGAGAATCATCTCAATGGAAGAAATCCCAATCTTCAAGTAAGTTCAATCAACTTTCTTTTCATATTCTTCATGTCTTCATCATGTTCTTCATCAAACTTCATCAAGCTCCCCTTTTTTTTTCTCTCTTTCAGAATTACCCCATGTTTCCTGGCCCAAGAAAATTCACGTCTCTCCCTTGGATTCGTAAACTTGCAAAAAGCATTAAGCTTTCTATGCAAGTGTTCATATCCAAGTGGGATCTTCAAGGACTTGTAGTGCTCGCTAAGAATTACAAGAGTGCGAACGTAGACTGGGCGGCTATGGGCGCCTTGATCGAGTGGTGGCATCCCCAAACTCATACGTTCTTCTTCTAAGATTTCGAGTGCACAATCCTTCTAGAAGAGGCGGAACTTCTATTAGGTCTCCCGAAGACCAGAGACAACAGAGACAAGATAGCCTTGACAAAAGAGAGAATCACCGGTCAACAGCTATTGACATCGATCATGAAGGATCCTTCAGAAGCTAAAGGATGCCTCATGAAGAAGGGGATCAATCTCGCAAAACTAGCCGAGTGGACTCTTTATGAAATTGAAGATTTAAGGGAGGATGAGGCAGAAGATGTAACGAAAGCCCTCGTTACATGCCTTGCCGGTGCCTTATTCTTTCCTGCACAGGATAACATCTTGGAAGATGATCAAATTAGTGCTATTTGCGCAATTTTCGAAGGTAAATCCATTAGCACTGCTCTCTTAGCATATCTCTACAGTGGACTTTCTGCAGCTTCTGTGGGTCGTCCTCCATATGGATGCATGCTACTTTTTGCCTTGTGGGTTGAACTTCACTTCAAATTCGAGCATAGCAAGAAAAGGCCTCTGAATCCATCTCAGATCTTCTTGAATAGTCCAATCCATTGCATTGCTAATATTGTAAAGTTCAATGAGTACATGATCAACAAAGTTCCAAAACTCAAGACCCGAGCCGATTGGAGGGAGTATTTGAAACTCATGACGTTCGACATATTCGACTCGTCTCCGCTTGCTCTCGTTGGAAAACCAGTTTGGGTGCGCCGCACAGCAGGAGCAGATCTCAAGTTAATTGGAGCCACCGAGTTTGTGTTGTACAATCCACACCGGTGCCTTACTCAACTTAGCTTGGCTCGTCGCGAGTTCCCTGAATTCTCTCCTACACTTCCAATCAAGAAGCGTGACCTGGAGTCCGATGAAGATTATGAAGCCATACAAATCATCATTACTCTATGGAATCTTGGCTTTAACTATCGTGTAAGATCCTCTAAAGACAGAGATAAAGGATTGAAATTTCCTTATCTTAAAGATCTTCATGATATTCTCCCTTGAATGTCCTTTATCTTTTTTTGATTTTGATGTAATAAAAATTGATTCCATTGAATAAAGAACGACTTTTCATGTCTTAGAATCTTTCCCCAACTTTCTGTGATGTGCACATGATTTTTCCTTAAGTAAAAACCTAATTTTTCCTGAAAATTCAACAATTCGGGTTCTGTAAAATGTAAAATGCGTCCACTCAGAAAGACGCCTTTCAAACTATATTCTTTTCCAGAAATTCAATTTAATCCTCAAAAACCCGATTTAAGCTTAAAAAGCGTCTACCTGTACAGACGCCTTTCAACTCTCTCTCCTACTTTTCCAGGATTCTGCCATTAATTCCATGATTAATTCCCTAAAACGCGTCCATTTAACAAGACGCCTTTCATGATTTTCCTGTGTACGGCTCTGAGCAGAACCTGAAACGCGTCTACCCGTGTGGACGTGTTTAAACCAATTCAAATAGCTGTCCTTTACCGCCTCAACTTATGCGCCCTAAAACGCGTCTTCCTGAGTCGACGCCTTTCACCCTTTTCGTTACAGACCCGCGAAGGCCCTCCTTTCTTCCTCACTTTCTCAAAAATTTCTTCTCTCCACCCGAGCTCCGGCGATTCCGGTGACCTCTCTCTCAAAACTCCTTCTCTAGAGCTATGGAACACGGTGAGGGATCAAGGAAGAAGAAGACCTTGGCCAAGAGGAGGCGAAGGCAAGAAGAAGAGGTTCCCGAGGAGGTGCCGGCGGCGTTAGCCGAGGCGGCGGCCTTCTTGGAGGAAGAGCTCCCTCCACCGGCGCCCATGGCGGTGGAAGAGGAAGAGGAGGGCGACCTCCACACGGTAAGTCTTCTGTGGAATGAATGGACAAAGAAAAGAGGGGAGAAAGGGGTTCTTTCAAGAACCCGGAATCTGGACTTGAAAGGCGTCCAGACCAGGTGACGCCTTTCAAAAGGCGTCGCCCTTGGTCGACGTCTTTCAAGCCAAATTTCGAATTTTTAAATTATTAGAAAATAAGTTTGAATTGCGTCAAGGTATGTGGACGTGTTTTGAAACACGTCTGTGTGTGCTGACGCCTTTCAAAACAGAAAGTGAATTCTCCTGTTTTTATTAATTGCTGACCCTATTTTTTTTTATTTTTATTTGCAGGGAGTGATGAGGGCTAGGATCTCTTGGGACCTAGTCATAGGGGCTTATAGAGGGCTCCCGGATTTCCAAAAGGTGCGCCTGCGCCGGATGGGGTTCGGTGAGATATTAGACATCGAGCCATTTTGGCTCGATCTAGTCTTGTTACAGGCGCTCAGGGAGCGTTGGCATGCGGAAAGCCGGGCTTTCCTAATGCCGTGGGGACATATGGTCCCCACCCTAGAGGATGTGGCCAGGATCACTGGCCTCCGGGTAGAGGGCCGACCGGTGAGTGGGGTGACTTACCCCGATTATCGAGGATTAGCAGAGGCCTTATTAGGGATAGAGGTATCTAGCATGGGCAGGGAGTCCAGGATGGTCCCCAGGGTAGAAGTAGAAGCTGCCCTAGGTCTAGACGAGCCCCGGCGTCGGTCTGACGAGACCCGGGAGGAGTTTAGGGACAGGCTAGCAGAGTCGTCCTCTGCCATCTACTGCAGAGACCCTAGCCAGGTAGAGGAGGTAGACCGACAGCTTAGGGTCTTCCTTGTCTTTTTCTTCGGTCGGTTGCTCTTCGGTACGAAGGGCGACCATATCCACTGTAGATTTTTGTATTTGTTAGATGATCTAGATAGCTTAGGGGAATACGCTTGGGGTGCGGCCCTCCTGGCCCACCTGTTTGCAGATCTATCCACGGTCACTCCGGACCGCGAGACTACTGTCAGCGGCTTCTCGCCGTTCCTTCAGGTATTAAATGTTTTATTATTCATTCATGATATGCAATATGATACGATACTTTTCTAACTTATATGTTTATGAATGCAGGTGTGGAGCTACCATTATTTCCCGCTCGGCAGAGCGCGGATTACTCGCCCAGATGCCGTCCCATTGGCCTGCCGTTGGCAGCTAATTGTGGACACAGCTCCGCAGCACCATCAGCTGACGGCCCTCCGCCGTCAGTTTCTAGATTATCCAGAGCTATTGGTAAGTTTTTTTTTTAATGCAATCTTTTATTGTTTAAATGCAAATTATTTATATGAATGGATCTAATCTATATGCAGGTGATCTGGCGCCCGTACCTTGGTATGGGCGAGGAGGGTCAGCCGTGGGTGACGGCTGGCAGGAGGAGGTTCGGGAGGCAAATGTGGCTACATTGCCTCAACGAAATTGAGCCCCTCCGCCTCCGGCTTGTGATGAGGACCCTGGGCCTCCACCAGGAATGGATTGACGAGGAGGTCCCGGAGGACGTCGGGAGGAGC
This sequence comes from Zantedeschia hybrid cultivar, assembly GCA_030544215.1. Taxonomy (NCBI): domain Eukaryota; kingdom Viridiplantae; phylum Streptophyta; class Magnoliopsida; order Alismatales; family Araceae; genus Zantedeschia; species Zantedeschia hybrid cultivar. The sequence continues at coordinate 55,203,612 of JARZZO010000009.1, forward strand.
ATGAGGGGAAAGCAAGCCCTCACAGATTGGCGTGCGAAATTCCCCGAGCAGTACGAGGATTGGCACCGCCGCGGCGTACGGGTGGAGTCCCGTGCGGAGAGTAGCGAGGGCTACCTCCAGCATTACCAGGCCCATTACGCCGATCAACTTCGGCTCCTCCGACCACTCGATGTAAGTATGCATTCATGCGCCTTTAATTTTATTATTATCTTGATTTATGTTGATGAATGAATGTATGAATGCGTAATTTGCAGGATGCACGTGATGCGGTCATCATCGACCTCCGGGCCCGCCTACATGATGCGGAGGCCCAGCTAGAACAAGTCCAAAAAGAATTGTTCGATCTGGTATGTATGCATGAATATGAATGCATGTTTTAATTAATTATTTGTTTTGGCGATTAACCACTGACAGTTATCTTTTGGTGCAGCGAGCTGTCTACACCCAAGCGGCTCCCCCTACTTATGGAGCTTCATCTTCATCATCCGCTGTGCATGACGCTACCTTGGCTGACCTCCAGAGTCAGCTCGCTTCTGCCATCCACCGAGCTTCCCTTGTGGAGGAGGATCGGGCCACTCGAGTAAGTTCCTTCCCTTTGGCTTTCTTTTCCAAATTTGATTGCCTTGGACTAATAAAATCTTCTTCCGCAGGTTGCTGAGCTTCAGGAGGCCCTTCGACAGAGGGATGCGGAGCTAGTAGAAGCGCGGACTTCGGCTGCTCGCATTGCCGAGTTGGAGGCTCAGGTGGCGCGCCTCTCCACTGGAGATCTGGCACGACTCCAGGTTCGCTTGGAGATCCTGACGGAGGAGAGGGACCGCGACCGTCTTCGGATGGAGAGCCTCCAGGGACGTCTGTCAGTCGCAGAGCATGAACGCAAGATGGTGGAGGAGAGATACCAGCGAGCCCGCCAGCGGGCTATCGATCGAGGTCAGGCGAGTGCCTTTACCGCCAGCATAGCCATATCATCTGGCCAGGCAGGGCCAAGTGCGATGGGACCGCCTCCACCTCCTAGAGCTCCACCGCCAGATGCCCAGGATGAGGCCCAGAGCCAGTTGGATGAGGGCGGAGGGGAGAGCCAGTCTTGAGGGCTTTTGTACTTCTTTTCTTTTCATGTATCATGTATAAAACACTTTTGATATATACATGAAACTTTTGGGCTCCAATTTCGTGTTCCTATGCTTATCTTGCATCCTGTACAACACTTAACAAACAGGTTAAGTATCTATTTAGGCTTAGCCCCTTGCCTGACCAAATAAATGGTCAATCAATCTTTTCCTTGAATAAATAGTCAAGGGGCATAGCCTTTATTAACAAAGGTAATAAGAATAATCAGACTTAAGCAAAATGCAACATGCAAGCAAACATATGCTCACTGAAAATAAAATGAATGAAACACACTAAATGCCACAAGCAAATGCTAATTGAAATATTTTTTGGTTTTGAAATATGTATTCTTTTTTTAGATTTTGAAAAATGCATATATTTTTTTGAATTTTTGACTATGCAATTTTTTTGAATTTTGACTATGCAATTTTTTTGAATTTTTGACTATGCAATTTTTTTTGAATTTTTGACTATGCAATTTTTTTGAATTTTTTTGACTAAAAGACCAGTATGGTACTTAGATCAAAAGATCATATTCATTTATTAACTTAATTTCCAAATTATTCTTTAACAACTTAACTTAAAACCCATCGTGTTTGAACTTGTGTTTCCATTCGTGATCCCATTTGATGATTTGACCCTTAGTCAATCTAAGCCATTCCTTAAGCTTGAAGTACACCTCTTTAGAAAGAAAAGAAGAATAGATTTAGAAAGCCCATGAGAAGGTTCCGGAGACCTAAAAAGATGTTCCTTTCCTACCCTAATATCCGTTGGGGTTCGGTCATTTCTTTCCGGGGTATTTATCGACCTTGCGTTCCCTTTTGTCTCATTTCATGGCCTTGATGTAACGTTTGTAGTGTATTGGCCTTTTGATTTTTCCTGCCTTTTCCTTTTGTTTTTTTTTATTCTATTCTTTTTTTTCTTCGCTTTGCTTTGGAACGGATCTCCCCCATTTTTTTATGACGGCCTCCTACTAAGATGGCGGGTATTCTTGGTAGTCTATTTTAAGCCTCGTTCCGACATCATGGGCCGAGTGTAAAACAGAATTTTACTTTAAAACGAATGATTTGTACTTTACACTCTTAGTCAAGCTTTTGATATTCTTTAGGACTTGGCATCTCTTGTTACTCACGAATCAAACGTGTCAGTGTGTGCAGTAATGGGTTTGAAGTTAAATTATTCAGACTAACAAAGAAATTTGAGTTTATAAATTTTCTGATTCCACTGGTCTTTGTACCATACTGATCGACTCTTTAACCTAAGGGTAGTATTTCTTAAGATGTAAACCATTCCAAGGATGATTTAGCTCTTCTCCTTCTGCATTAATAAGACGATAAGCATTACCAGGATAAGCGTGTGATACAACATAAGGTCCTTCCCAATTGGGTTGGAGCTTAGAACGCGGACCCCCAGGTTTTACAAAAATTCTTTTAACGACCATTTCACCGACTTTGAACTTTCGTTCAATGACTTTCTTTTGATAAAAACGTGCTAATCTGTTTTGATAAACTTTTGCATGATTAGCAGCTGACCATCTTTTCTCGTCTAAAAGTTCCAATTGAGCAAGAAGTGCTGAACGATGTTCATCAATGGAAAATTCCTTGTTCAATTGTACTCTTAATGACGGTATAAGGATCTCATATGGAACTACCGCCTCCATTCCAAATGTTAAGGAATAAGGAGTTTGCCCAGTGGGCGTGCGGATTGAAGTTCGGTAGGCCCATAGAGCCTCAACCAATTTTTCTGGCCAGTCTGTGAATTTGTTAGATTTACACGTCTTTTTGATAATTTTTATCAAAGTCTTATTAGTTGCCTCTGCTTGGCCATTGCCTTGCGGATAATAAGGAGATGAATGATGCAATGCAATTTTATACCTGTTGCAGAGGTCCTTCAATTCCTGTGACACGAACTGCGGTCCGTTGTCGGTGACGATGGTACTTGGAATTCCGAATCTTGTGATGATGTTCTTCATGATGAATTTGCAGACGGTTGATGCTTTGATCTCCACGTATGCTTCAGCTTCTTCCCACTTGGTGAAGTATTCCGTTGCCGTGAGAATGAAAGATTTTTGCTTGATGCCGGAATCTGGGTTACCAAGAGGTCCAATAATGTCGAAAGCCCACATGGAGAAAGGCCATGGGGAGGAAACAGGATGGAGTGAAGATGCAGGAGAATGAATTTTGTCGGCGTGAAGTTGACACTTGGCACACCTACGGACATATCCTACACAATCTTCTTCCATGGTTGGCCAATAAAATCCTTGTCTAAGGATCTTCTTTGCTAGCATCTGTCCATTGATATGGCCACCACAAACTCCACTATGAGCTCCTTCCATAACCTTCCAAAGCTCATCTTCGTCTAAACATCTCAATAGAACTCCATCAAAACCTCTTTTGTATAGTGCTCCCCCAACTAGGGTGTATCATTGAGCAACTCTCCTGATAGCTCTTTTTTCCTCAGTTGTAGCTCCTTCAGGATACGATTGATCTTCACAATATTTTACAATTTCATAATACCATGGCTTCTGTTCATCATCCATCTCTTCTAACAGCTCCATCAACATGATTTCTCTTTTTTCCACAATACTTCCATCTTTGAATTTCTTCAGCAACTTCTCCTTAGTTCTAAGAAATGAAGGATCTTTCACGGCGGGTGAAAGACGCCTATGAACTATGATTGATTCGGATTGCTTGCTGATCGGAAAATCAAGGGAAGATGCAAGTGAAGTTAGAGCGTCAGCTAAGATGTTTTGATTTCTAGGGACATGGACAAAGATCAACTTTGTGAAAAGCTTTGAATAAGCAGAAGTAAGTTCTTGATATGGCTTGAGCTTGGGATCAAGAGTTCGATACTTGGCGAAGAATTAATTGGCTATCACCTACAATCCTGAGTTTTGTGGCACCATGAAAATGAGCAGCCTCGAGGCCAGCAAGAAGTGCCTCGTATTCAGCGATGTTGTTAGTGACTGGAAAATCAAGCTGAAAGGCTTGTGGGATGGTGACACCTTCAGGTGATAACAGAACGATTCCGATACCCTTTCCATGAGAATTCAGAGCTCCGTCAAAATGCAGAGTCCACATATCATCTCTGATTTGATTTACGGACATCAGTTCCTCATCCGGAAACTCTGATCGCACTGGATCAAATCGAGGAAGGGGATGATGAGCGAGATGTTCTGCTATGGCATAGCCCTTGATCGCTTTCTGCTGAATGTAAATGATATCGAATTGAGATAGAAAGCTTTGCCATCGCGCTAACCTATCAGTAAGAACAGATTTCTCCAGAAGGAACTTGATCGGATTCATCCTAGCGATGAGATGGACTTCATGGGCCAGAAAATAATGCTTCAATTTCTGAACAACCCAAACTAATGCTGCACATGTTTTCTCCATCGCCGTGTATCTCTGTTCAGCGGGGTTGAGAAGTTTAGAGAGATAGTAGGCCGCCCTCTCCTTTCCTTCTTCATCCTCTTGTGCTAGGACAGCCCCCACTGCATCATCCAGGACTGAAATATAAAGTATCAATGGTTTGCTTGGAGATGGTGGTCTCAAAACAGGAGGACTTGCCAAATAGTCCTTTAATCCATCAAATGCCTCCTGACACTTATCGTCCCAATTGAATTTGACTCCTGGCTTGGTAAGCTCGTAAAACGGCTTACACCTTTGTGAGTGCTGGGAGACAAAACGGCGAATAAATTGTAACCTCCCGATTAATCCTCTTAACTCTTTCAAGTTTTTGGGAGGTGGCATTTCTCTGATAGCCTTCGCCTTATTAGGATCGATCTCAATTCCCCGTTTGCTGACAATGAATCCAAGCAATTTCCCTGAAGATACCCCGAATACACATTTCTTGGGGTTCATCTTCAACTGATATTCTCTCGATCTCTCTAATACCCTTGCCAAAACTTTGGCATGCTCAGCCTTCGTTTTAGACTTAACCAATAAGTTATCCACATACACTTCTAAATCTATATGCATCATGTCATGAAATATTGCCATCATAGCCCTTTGATAAGTGGCTCCAGCGTTCTTCAATCCAAATGGCATGACGACATAACAATATGTTCCCCAAGGTGTAGTGAATGAAGTCTTCTCTTGATCCTCTTCTGCCAGCTTAATCTGGTTGTATCCTGAAAATCCATCCATAAACGATAATGTCTCATAACCAGCAGTGTTATCGATGAGTACATCAATATGAGGCAATGGAAAATCATCTTTAGGACATGCCCGGTTCAGATCGCGGAAGTCAATGCAAATTCTGACCTTCCCGTCCTTTTTCATAACCGGGACTATATTGGCCACCCATTGTGGATAAAGGACAACTCTAATGAATTTGGCTTTGTGTAATTTGTCGACCTCTTCCTTCATCTTTAAAGCCATTTGTGGGTGGAATCGCCTTAATTTCTGCTTGACCGGATTAGCTCCATCCTGTGTTCAACTAAAGATGAGTCTAACCCCGGCATATCCTCGTAACTCCAGGCAAAAGTGTCCTTATAATCCTTAAGCACTTGTACCATTGCCTTTTCATCCTCTGCAGAAAGATTTTTACTGACGAGGACAACCTTAGGTTCGTCTTCAGTCCCTAAGTTTATTTCTTTGGTGGGCTCTTCTACGGCAGCTGAAGGTTCATCAAATCTCTTCACTCCACTGGCATACGCCTCAGCTGCATCCTCATCATCTTCCTCATCTTCAACAATGGGGTCCTTTTCATGCACTAACTCGTATACCCCGTACCCATCATTGACTGACTCATCATCTGTACAATCTTCTGGCATCTGAATTGGATCTTCTAAAAGTTGAGGGATTAAAGAGCAAAAGGAACATTTATCAGCCAAATCCTGGAGGTATCTTTCTGGAATTTGCCTACCCTTAGGCTTCCTAGACTTCCTAAACTGACTAACCTGCTTAAAACTGGACTCCCTAACTTCACTAAACTGTCCATCATAACCTAATGAAGATGAAGCAGGATGAAAATCCTGGGATACAAGTGGAAATACAGGGGAATCCTCCCGCGGGGAGGGACAGAGTAGATCTAGGAGAGAATCTTGACCGACGGACCCGCGCGATGGGGTGTAATCGGACAAGTAAGATGTTTCCTCGATAATGATTTGGGAAGAATTTGTTGTAAAATTGGCGTTTTTTTTTTGGATATCGGAGGAATTATACATGAAGCAAGAGTGAATACAAATGGAAGGGGAATCAGACGGAGGAAGCGGCACCAAGGCCAAAGGATTAGGGGGATCATATAGCAATATGTCCTAGATCAAATCATACATCCTCTCTAGGTCGAGAGGAGGTTGTGGAATAAAGTCCCGAGGGGACAGAGTTATCATAACGGGCGGAGCCCGCGGAATATCTTCAATTATGACCCGCGACCAAGTCGGGGTCAAGAGTAGTGTACGAAAAAGAGTATGGAGCATTAGGACATGTGAAGGATATGTCCCCCTCCAGAGCAGATCTGTTGTATAACCAGCTTCATAGGGGTCATCTGGCTCCCCTTCATCAGTTTGTTCGGACAGCAGTATCCGCTTATCAAAGATTGCGCTAGGGCTCTCAATTAGCTCGTCAATCTGCGGTGGCCACTTGGGTTCTGCAGGATCCAGAAATAGTCTGTTCAGTGCTATGTATAGGTCCCTCAGGTCGAACCATCTGTACCATTCGCATTCGGGGTCATGGAATTTCCTCCTTTTCATAGGCCGCAGAGCCTCCAAGGATTGGTACGTAAGCAGTTCGGAACAATGTCTGGCCAAATCCCTCCCATATATGTCATGGAAGTCAAAACATGAAGTAATGACCACCATGTTGTCGTGACTAAGTATGGGCCCTTTCACAAAGTGTGTATATAGGGTCCATGTTAAGGGATCTCGGCCTTCTTTAAGTGGTGTGGACATTGTTTCCAAGATTTCTCGACCATCTTCTTGCTGAACCCTGTCTTGCTTCAGTTTCCTCGGCCTATAGCCCAGACCGCTTCCAGGTACTGCCCGATGATCTTTGACAGGAGTGGTCCTGCCTTGCAACCGTGTGCCCAGACCTTTCCCAGGCTCGTAGACGTTCTTCATCATAATCCTCCATCCCGGGGTACTCATGCACTTCCCCCTTTTGATAGCATTTAATGGGTATGGAGAAATGGTAGCGGCTTTCAAAGGATCAGCCACTGGACGGTAGACCTGTAATACCGACAGAAAAGGTTGTCGGCCAGGTAAAACAGCAGATTTAATATTCAATGTGTGAGCAGCAGCAAGGATCGGCATGCTCGTTACTTTAATAATTCGTCCTTTATAAGGGAATTTGAGGCATTGGTGATTCGTAGAAGGAATCGCCTCAAGAGTTTTGATATAAGGACGTCCAAGAATGGCATTTATGGAAGGGTCGATTTCTAGAATATGAAATTCGACCTCTGCATGACTTACTAGACCTAACTCCACCTTTAAATAAACCATTCCCAGAGGGGAACGGGTATAATTGTCATATGCCGTAACTGAGATGGGGCTAGGCAGCCATTTCTCCTTGGGCACACCGCATAGCTCCAGGGTCTTCGGCGGTAAAACGTTAATTGAAGCCCCTGTATCAACCAGGCATGCATCCACGGCCTTTTTGCAGATATTGACCGTGATGCTCAGAGCCATGCTTCTGGCGGCTGGCGGTGCTAGTTCCGATGTGTGGAATGTAATTGAGGGCTGATCCCCCTGAGGAACTAGTAGTGCTGCAATTTTCTCTACCGGCACGTCTTCGTTGACCATCACCTTCTGTAGGTATTCCATTAAAGCTTCTTGGTGAATCTTGGACCTTTTAATCAATTCCAGTACAGTGATCCGTGCCGGTGTTCTGTCTAGATGTTTCAACAAGTCGTATTGAGTGCCTGGTGCACTCTCTTCATTATGGGCTTCCTCAGTCAGCTGTGATGGGCCGTCTCTGACTGTGGACTGAGGAAAGACCTTGTTGAAAATCCTCCCACTCCGGAGCGCATGTTCCTCGACCGTGGAGGATCCGGGTGACACCTTGAGTACCGCAGAGTCGGGTGGCGTAAGCGGTGCGGAGGGTTGATGCGTAGGTGGTGGCGTTGGGTTAGGTGGTGATGGCGTAGGGTTAGGTGGTGATGGCGCGGTGCGGATTAAAGGCCTAGATGGTTGGATGGTAGATGGGTAAGTGGTTGGCGAAGTGGGGAATGGTACGCGTAATAGCGGTCTGGATGGTTGGGGCATATCTGGGTAGGTGGTAGTGGTAATGGGTGAAGTAGGAAATGGTATGCGTAATAGTGGCCTAGATGGTAGGAGGGGCGCGTTATTGGTTTGCGGAGGGGTATATGATGGAGGCGTAGGAGTGCGGGGCGCAATGGGTCTAAGGAAGGTGGGTAGTGGTAGTGGGTTATTGGGTGAGGGCGAGTGATATGTGGGTGTGGGTAGAGGGGTGATGGTGACGGGTTGTGGTCTGGGTATGTGGATGGTGCGGCGTAGTAGTCGCTCTGCGGTACTTTGAACGTGACCCGTTGAATAAAGAGAGGAAGAGTCCTCTATCCTCCATTGTTGCCCACGACCAGCCTCAGACTGGCTGTTCGTTAGAATGGGAGCAACCTGGTTCTGGTTCTGGTGCTCCGGGAGTGGATTCTGCACTATGCCCATGTTGGGTGGTGCTGCTGCTTGTGCTGGTGGTCTTGCTTGCTGCTGCTGCTGCTGCTGTTGCGGTCTCCTTGCCTTCAGGGCTGTTATGTATTTCTTCATTTCCTCCCAGTCTATGCCGCCCTGCTCGTTGAGATCATGAATATAATCTCTGAATTGGAAACAGGTGTCGATGGTATGCCCAGGTTGCCTGTGGAAGTAGCAATACCTGGACGTATCGGCATTTTGAGGCCAGACGGCCTTTTCCCTTGGCAAAACTAAGGCATTGGCTGCCATTAAAGCGCTGAAGATATCGGCCAAGGATTCTGGGAGAGCCGGGTATTCTGCCCTCTTCGGGCCTGGAGGTCTCCTCTGCTGGTTGTAGTCACCAGGAGGAGGGACATTGTGGTACGCCGGCGGTGCGCGCGGCTGGTACTGTGGCTGTTGTTGCTGCTGATACTGCTGCTGCTGGGGTTGCTGGTACTGCTGTTGCCGTTGCGGCTGTTGCTGTAGCTGTTGCTGGTTCTGATTCTGATTCGGCTGCTGGGGCCGCTGATACTGTTGTTGGTACTGGGGGTTCTGCTGCTGTCTGTACCCTTGCTGCTGTGGCCTCTGGTACTGCTGCTGACTCCTCACGAACTGGGGTGAGTTATTGTTCATGGTACTCACTTGCTCATGAGAGAGCGTGCCCTCGGTAGTCGGACCTGTGCTAGAAGAGTTCGGCACTGCAGGCTTCCGAGGCGGAGGCCTGCTAGGTCTATGAGGATCAAAGACGCTAGAGAATGTAGCGTCCTTGAAAGCATTCTGGCAGTACCGTGCTCTTTCATAGAGCTCTGCCATGTTAGTCAAATTGTTCAAGGAGAGGACGAGCTTGAACTGGGGGGTGGCATTAGAAATTAACATTTTCACTTGTTCGGACTCGGACAAGTGATCCTTCACCTTTTCAGCCACACCCCGCCACCTGTCAGCAAAACTGACAAACTCCTCATCAGGTTTCATCTTTTCTGCAATGAGGTCCGTGATAGACAAGGAGGGTGCAACTCTGTCCTGGTATCGTTGAATAAATTTGCGTGAAACGATACCGTAATCCTCTACTTCTGAGGGTTCCAGGGAAAAGAACCACTCGAGGGCTGGTCCCTCTAGAGATCTCTTGAACAAGAAGGCCAACGACCTCTTATCGTTCTGCCAGAAAGAGGATTCATACATGAACTCCTTCAGATGTGTGAAGGGGTTACCAGTACCGTTGTACTTTCGGTACACTGGCATCTCAGAGGGTGGCAGATGGAATACTGGCAGACTCGGTAGACTGATCTCTGGCACAGCTTTGACCCCCATCATTTTCTGGAGGTTATTAAATTGCTCATCCATACGCTCCATTTTGGCCAGCAGCGTTTGTGTGGTCAGATCTGCTTGAGGAGGAGGAGGAGGAGGAGGTACTTGGTAGGCCTGCTGCCTAGAGTACGTTGGGCAGGGTGGACAATAGAGGGGAGGTCCGGCAGCGCTTCCGCCATGCCCGAGGGCATTTTGGTAAGTAGGCGTTTGCGGTCTAGCCGGTTGCCTAGATGATGAAAGCTGCGGCCCAGCTGGCCGAGAAGTAATATGAAGGCCCTCCACGACCTGATGGATATAAGGAGGAGGAAAAGAAGGTTGCTGAGGAACAGCAGGGGGAGCCACAGGGTTCGGCTCGGCAGGCTGCATAGGTGCCTTCCCCTTCAAAATAGATTGGATCGCCTCGAACTGCTGAGGGTCCAGTCGGGAGGCAAGAACTCCCAGAGCATTGATGAGATCCGTAGGATCAGAGGATGAGGGATCATTCTGATTCATGTCCCCCTCAAGATCAGGATTAGGGATCGCATATTCATGCGGAAGAGGATCAAGATATTGATCACGTGGAGGCAAAAGAGGTGTCCGAACATTCCCATATAGACGATCTGGAATGGGGATAGAACTACGGGAGGCATCAGCATCTCTCCCACTCTCATAGTTGTACTCAGAATCCCGAGGGGCATTAGCATCTCCCTCGTAATTAACCATGGCGTCTGGAGCCACACTCAAGTCCCTACCTGATCGTAGCAACATGATGTTAGATTCCCTTTTCAAAGATTTAATCAAACAAGTTGTACAGAGATTAATCAAACAAGTGGATGCTTAACGCGATTTTAGGATTCCTTGTTGAGTTATTTGAATTGGATTAAATCACAATTTCGCTCAGGGAAAGGATCCTAGTTTCAGTTCAATTTCCACCGTTATTCTCTAAGGCTTTCTCTCACAACGCTTTCAGAATCTAACCGGGACTTCAATTGGTACAACCAGCCCGATGATCAAGGAGGAATACCTTGATTTTGGGGACTTATGGAGGTCTCAACGTCAACTTCTCTAGTCTGATCAAGGGACCAACCCAATCAGAGAGAGTTGCTGATGTCGAGTAATGTGTTCCTAAGAAGAGGAGGGTATTAGCCTCAATGCGTATGTCCTGTGGCCTGGATGGCCTCTAATGCTTAGTAAGTAATGGGTAGCTAGCACTCAAAACACAAAAATCTGGAAACTGGAAAAAATTAAGAAACTGTCTGAATCGCGTCGATGGTAGTAGACGCTATTCAAAACAGAACTTAATTTTTCGCAGAAGCAGATGCAGACAGCAGAGAAACTGTGAAGCCTGAAAGGCGTCTAGGTGTGTTGACGCGGTTTTGAAACGCGTCAGCTATCCTGGACGCTTTTCAGTTCGCAGAAACAGTTTTCTAAGAGGATTTTCTGGGTTGAATCCTCCTCAAATGAGATGAAAAGCAGTAAACAATCGACTCATGCAAATTTTTTTAGTTCCAGATTTTAAACAGGATGATTTACTAACTAAACAACTAGAAAAACAATTAATCACACATCATTTTTATCACAAAAACAGCTTTTTTTGAATTAATCAAGGGGAGGGCAAGATCTTGCCACTGGGGTGTGCACGTGGTGCACGAGGGAAATTGATTAAACTAAACACTCACCAATTGGTGAGGACGTGTCCAGAGACACAAATGGTGCACCGTGGGTGCCCGATATGATGATAGCAAGAACAAAAAGAAACTAAAAGATGGCGAGACCAAGTCCCACCGTGATCGCCAAAAAAGCTGTAGGTGCTTAGAATGACCGTGTGATTAACATGAAATATCTATGTTGTTTAGTGTAAACTAACCTATTAAAAATAGCAACTAAAGTGCAGTGATCGCCAGAAACTTTTAACTTAAAAAGTTTCAAAAGAGATATGATCGCCTACCTTTCAAATGCGGAAGATTGAGTCCTTGGTTCCCCTTCCTCAGCCGGCTGAAGAAAGAGAGCCCTTTCTTTGTTCTTTTGTTCTTGCTGCTGAATTTGAGGTTGAGGATCGTCCAGAAGTTGTGCTTAATTTCCCCCTTTTGATCTCTTGTTCTTGTTGAGCGCAGCAGAGACAGAAACAGAAAAATGAAGAAACAATGATGAGAATTTAAATAGAAGTAATATCTGAACTAATCATGATTTTAAGCATATTTAAAACAGCAAACTCACTTTTTTGAATGGCTTTGAAACCCCTTAAATCAAGTAGGTTTTTGAAAGATTATGATGTGGTGTGTGTTTGCATGAAGTGAATGTGAAGAATGAAACTAATGAAGATGAATGCAATAATGAAAAAAAACTTATGCCCAATCGGTTGAAGCTCTGAAAGGATGAAGATCTTGAAAGGGACGCCGACTTCTGGAAATGGCAGCGCTCCGGCGTTACGACGTTGCTTCGATCTTCAACTCGCTATAACGCTATGGCTCAACTCAACTTAATTCTCTTCTCTTCTTTTTTTTTAACTCTTCAAGATGCAAGGTATTTATAGGCATTTCTTGCGTTCGAGATTAACATTGAAAAATCCCGAATTTATCCATCTTAACCGACAGATAAATACTTATTAATTCATCTTTATCTGTAATTATCTAAAACACGTCTACCTTGGCTGACGCCTTTCAGATTAATTAAGATAAGGATAAATATCCGGGAAAACTTATCTTTATCTTTATTTGGTAAAAAGCGTCCATCTATGTAGACGTCTTTTAGACTAATTAAGATAAGGATAAACATCCGGAAGAGAAGTTAAAATCACTTAGGAAACTTAAAACGCGTCGACATTCCCAGACGCCTTTTAGTTAATTAATTAATTAATTAAAATTCAAATTTAATCGTTAAAACATGAATAAACTCTAAATGGCGTCCACTTATGTCGACGTCTTTTATAATTCTTCATATTTTAACTCAAATTTGAGCCAAAATCAATTCAATTGATTAACTTAAACACATCTGTTAAACCCGACACTTAAAAAGATTAATAAAAATTAATTAATGATTAATTATCAGACCATTTCGAGGCATTATTATATGATATGAAATTTACTCGAAATGACGTCAAAATTAGCGTGATCGCAAAAAAAGCTGTAGGTGCTTAGAATGACCGTGTGATTAACATGAAATATCTATGTTGTTTAGTGTAAACTAACCTATTAAAAATAGCAACTAAAGTGCAGTGATCGCCAGAAACTTTTAACTTAAAAAGTTTCAAAAGAGATATGATCGCCTACCTTTCAAATGCGGAAGATTGAGTCCTTGGTTCCCCTTCCTCAGCCGGCTGAAGAAAGAGAGCCCTTTCTTTGTTCTTTTGTTCTTGCTGCTGAATTTGAGGTTGAGGATCGTCCAGAAGTTGTGCTTAATTTCCCCTTTTGATCTCTTGTTGTTGTTGAGCGCAGCAGAGACAGAAACAGAAAAATGAAGAAACAATGATGAGAATTTAAATAGAAGTAATATCTGAACTAATCATGATTTTAAGCATATTTAAAACAGCAAACTCACTTTTTTGAATGGCTTTGAAACCCCTTAAATCAAGTAGGTTTTTGAAAGATTATGATGTGGTGTGTGTTTGCATGAAGTGAATGTGAAGAATGAAACTAATGAAGATGAATGCAATAATGAAAAAAAACTTATGTCCAATCGGTTGAAGCTCTGAAAGGATGAAGATCTTGAAAGGGACGCCGACTTCTGGAAATGGCAGCGCTCCGGCGTTACGACGTTGCTTCGATCTTCAACTCGCTATAACGCTATGGCTCAACTCAACTTAATTCTCTTCTCTTCTTTTTTTTTAACTCTTCAAGATGCAAGGTATTTATAGGCATTTCTTGCGTTCGAGATTAACATTGAAAAATCCCGAATTTATCCATCTTAACCGACAGATAAATACTGATTAATTCATCTTTATCTGTAATTATCTAAAACGCGTCCACCTTGGCTGACGCCTTTCAGATTAATTAAGATAATGATAAATATCCGGGAAAACTTATCTTTATCTTTATTAGGTAAAAAGCGTCCATCTATGTAGACGTCTTTTAGACTAATTAAGATAAGGATAAACATCCGGAAGAGAAGTTAAAATCACTTAGGAAACCTAAAACGCGTCGACATTCCCAGACGCCTTTTAGTTAATTAATTAATTAATTAAAATTCAAATTTAATCGTTAAAACATGAATAAACTCTAAATGGCGTCCATTTATGTCGACGTCTTTTATAATTCTTCATATTTTAACTCAAATTTGAGCCAAAATCAATTCAATTGATTAACTTAAACACATCTGTTAAACCCGACACTTAAAAAGATTAATAAAAATTAATTAATGATTAATTATCAGACCATTTCGAGGCATTATTATATGATATGAAATTTACTCGAAATGACGTCAAAATTAGCGTGATCGCAAAAAAAGCTGTAGGTGCTTAGAATGACCGTGTGATTAACATGAAATATCTATGTTGTTTAGTGTAAACTAACCTATTAAAAATAGCAACTAAAGTGCAGTGATCGCCAGAAACTTTTAACTTAAAAAGTTTCAAAAGAGATATGATCGCCTACCTTTCAAATGCGGAAGATTGAGTCCTTGGTTCCCCTTCCTCAGCCGGCTGAAGAAAGAGAGCCCTTTCTTTGTTCTTTTGTTCTTGCTGCTGAATTTGAGGTTGAGGATCGTCCAGAAGTTGTGCTTAATTTCCCCCTTTTGATCTCTTGTTCTTGTTGAGCGCAGCAGAGACAGAAACAGAAAAATGAAGAAACAATGATGAGAATTTAAATAGAAGTAATATCTGAACTAATCATGATTTTAAGCATATTTAAAACAGCAAACTCACTTTTTTGAATGGCTTTGAAACTCCTTAAATCAAGTAGGTTTTTGAAAGATTATGATGTGGTGTGTGTTTGCATGAAGTGAATGTGAAGAATGAAACTAATGAAGATGAATGCAATAATGAAAAAAAACTTATGCCCAATCGGTTGAAGCTCTGAAAGGATGAAGATCTTGAAAGGGACGCCGACTTCTGGAAAATGGCAGCGCTCCGGCGTTACGACGTTGCTTCGATCTTCAACTCGCTATAACGCTATGGCTCAACTCAACTTAATTCTCTTCTCTTCTTTTTTTTTAACTCTTCAAGATGTAAGGTATTTATAGGCATTTCTTGCGTTCGAGATTAACATTGAAAAATCCCGAATTTATCCATCTTAACCGACAGATAAATACTGATTAATTCATCTTTATCTGTAATTATCTAAAACGCGTCCACCTTGGCTGACGCCTTTCAGATTAATTAAGATAAGGATAAATATCCGGGAAAACTTATCTTTATCTTTATTAGGTAAAAAGCGTCCATCTATGTAGACGTCTTTTAGACTAATTAAGATAAGGATAAACATCCGGAAGAGAAGTTAAAATCACTTAGGAAACCTAAAACGCGTCGACATTCCCAGACGCCTTTTAGTTAATTAATTAATTAATTAAAATTCAAATTTAATCGTTAAAACATGAATAAACTCTAAATGGCGTCCATTTATGTCGACGTCTTTTATAATTCTTCATATTTTACTCAAATTTGAGCCAAAATCAATTCAATTGATTAACTTAAACACATCTGTTAAACCCGACACTTAAAAAGATTAATAAAAATTAATTAATGATTAATTATCAGACCATTTCGAGGCATTATTATATGATATGAAATTTACTCGAAATGACGTCAAAATTAGCGTGATCGCAAAAAAAGCTGTAGGTGCTTAGAATGACCGTGTGATTAACATGAAATATCTATGTTGTTTAGTGTAAACTAACCTATTAAAAATAGCAACTAAAGTGCAGTGATCGCCAGAAACTTTTAACTTAAAAAGTTTCAAAAGAGATATGATCGCCTACCTTTCAAATGCGGAAGATTGAGTCCTTGGTTCCCCTTCCTCAGCCGGCTGAAGAAAGAGAGCCCTTTCTTTGTTCTTTTGTTCTTGCTGCTGAATTTGAGGTTGAGGATCGTCCAGAAGTTGTGCTTAATTTCCCCCTTTTGATCTCTTGTTCTTGTTGAGCGCAGCAGAGACAGAAACAGAAAAATGAAGAAACAATGATGAGAATTTAAATAGAAGTAATATCTGAACTAATCATGATTTTAAGCATATTTAAAACAGCAAACTCACTTTTTTGAATGGCTTTGAAACCCCTTAAATCAAGTAGGTTTTTGAAAGATTATGATGTGGTGTGTGTTTGCATGAAGTGAATGTGAAGAATGAAACTAATGAAGATGAATGCAATAATGAAAAAAAACTTATGCCCAATCGGTTGAAGCTCTGAAAGGATGAAGATCTTGAAAGGGACGCCGACTTCTGGAAATGGCAGCGCTCCGGCGTTACGACGTTGCTTCGATCTTCAACTCGCTATAACGCTATGGCTCAACTCAACTTAATTCTCTTCTCTTCTTTTTTTTTAACTCTTCAAGATGTAAGGTATTTATAGGCATTTCTTGCGTTCGAGATTAACATTGAAAAATCCCGAATTTATCTATCTTAACCGACAGATAAATACTGATTAATTCATCTTTATCTGTAATTATCTAAAACGCGTCCACCTTGGCTGACGCCTTTCAGATTAATTAAGATAAGGATAAATATCCGGGAAAACTTATCTTTATCTTTATTAGGTAAAAAGCGTCCATCTATGTAGACGTCTTTTAGACTAATTAAGATAAGGATAAACATCCGGAAGAGAAGTTAAAATCACTTAGGAAACCTAAAACGCGTCGACATTCCCAGACGCCTTTTAGTTAATTAATTAATTAATTAAAATTCAAATTTAATCGTTAAAACATGAATAAACTCTAAATGGCGTCCATTTATGTCGACGTCTTTTATAATTCTTCATATTTTAACTCAAATTTGAGCCAAAATCAATTCAATTGATTAACTTAAACACATCTGTTAAACCCGACACTTAAAAAGATTAATAAAAATTAATTAATGATTAATTATCAGACCATTTCGAGGCATTATTATATGATATGAAATTTATTCGAAATGACGTCAAAATTAGCGTGTCTACATCTATGTATAGAATATTCATGCATAGTTCATGCTAAGAAAGATGCATATATGCTGATTTTATTCATGTTTATGACTCATGATAGTTATACATGTTTAGTTCATGCATGATAATTATGTTACCATGATGTTATGTGTGAAGAAGTATGCTTAGGATGAAGATGTAGGTGTATGATATAATTGTCTCCATGCTTAGATGAATAAATGCTATTATGTGAAATTTTCTTTTATATTATATTATACGCAGAACCTGTGGTTTGTTAGATTATGAGCTTGTTGAGTTCAATGTAGGCTCACTCTTGCTAGCTAACTATTTTTTCAGGCAAGACTGAGGTAGAGTCTAGACAGGTCCAGGAGGTGTAGGATTGTTAGAGTTAGACTTAAAGATTTCCAGAAGTGTATGTTTCTATTTATTTTAAGTTTATTAGTAAGAGATGTAATAGGCTAGTTTAGTTAAAGTAGTGAAATATTTTATTTAGATTGTTTAAAGAACCTGGATAAATATTTTTGTTATTATTATTAGCAATTTTTTTAGTGGGTTTAATTTGTAGTTGTGAAGGTTGTTTTATGGTGTTCATGGATGTATGTATATGTTCACACTGGAAACTAAGTTGATGTTTTGGGTTGTTCCCATTGTGGCGGTCCTGCTCGATTCATGATAGGCCAGTACGGCCGAAATGGGTCATCGACGAGGGCATTAGAATCACTAATAGTCATGCGTGCAAGACCATTTACAATGATCCTCTAATAGTTGAAGCACTAGCTTTTCAAGCAGGAATGAAACTCGCTGTCACATTTTAGTTGAGGGTATTCATCAAAAGGAGATGCAAAGCTCATAGTGTGATCCAACAACAACACAAATTTCAATGTCCCTCCCAGAGGGCTTGAAAGATTACTAACAATTGTAGAGCTATTCTTCTAAGGTCTCCTAACACCTTTTTTACGGCAATCACCAAATCCACAAACCAAGTTGCTCATGACCAACTTCTTTCGTTTAAATGTTAACTCGTAATCATTAATAGGACCATGGTATTCTAGAAAACAAATATGCATATAGCTTGTACCATAGTTAACACGATTTTAATGGAAAATAACCTTAAAATATAAAAATTTGATATGGATTTGACTTTTCAAGTATCATACTCATTAAATGTATGATATCTTTACTTTTAAGAGAATCTATGAATATGAATAAGTAGTATTTGAATATTGATTTTTTATAATTATACATACAAATATTTTGAAGAAATCATATTTACATGCAGAATGAAAAAATGGATACAAAATATATATCTACATGTAAAAAAATCAAATACAAACACGCATGTGAATCAGATTAATTTTGCTTAGTTTCATCCTTACAAGACATTAGCATAAGGTTGTCATAAGTGGTAGCTATTTGGAACCCTTGCCGTTGCAAGTGCCAATTATGGGGTTGTTGGAGCTAGCACCTCAACATCCATTAAGGCATCAATTAAAACTGAAAAAATTTAGAAATTCAAATATGTAATTTTGAGTATTGATTAAAGAGAGTAATCTTACACATGGTATCAGACAACATTCTTTGAAGAAAAAATGTACAATAGAAAGAGAAATTAATGAAACAACCTTGGGTCAAATAATGATAAATTTTTGACTCATATACTTCTTTTCCAAAAGCTGCCATGAATAACAAAGGTCACTTAAATAGGCTCATGGATGACAAGATTCATGGGATTGACCATCTCCGTGGGAGAAGAATATCCATCTATACTCATGTACATGAACTGAATACACTGGCTCATGTTCCAAAATATGTCTTTGCAAGCTCTTGGAACCACACTCCCCTCATTTTGTAATACTAATTTCAAAAACTCTTTTCCATTGCATTTTATCAAAGACTCACTCTTTTCCTTAGCCTCATCTTCAGACATGGAGCCATCGCCTTCCATCATCAACAAGTGGACACTATTCAGTTTTCCTTCCTTTGTTTCTCTCTGTGAAATGATTGATGGCGGTGATGATAAGTAGTGGTTGGTAGGTCATTGTGCATTTTAATACATGCATGACGAACAACTCTTTGGTGCATAATAAAGATGTATATATGGACAGGAAAGATGTCACAAAGATTCAAAAGAAGAATCGTAGATGACATTTTCAAAAGAATATGAATGCAAGATCATATATTAACCTTATTGAAATAATTAGAAAACAAATATAATCATGAAAAGATTAAGAAAATAACTAAGATAAAAGGTATATAATAATTAAACAAAGAACTTATAAGATTGTTCACACCACATTTTTTTCAAGTACCCTAGATAAGTCAAGCTTTCCAACATAATGCATACATATCATTAGATAAAAAATTAAAAACTTATAGATAGATTGAGACGAACTTCATTGTAAAAATCTTTTAAAAAACAAATGGATACGCATGAATGAAAGTGATATGCACATATAAAGGAAAGATTTCTAATATTATGAAAATTAATGAATTAAACTCATGTTCAAAACACTATGATGAAGATAAGATGTTAACAAAATTGGTATAACAATATGTCTTTGTATTGATTTAAAAGATATAATAATAAAAAAAATAAAATTAAAAAACTAAGGTCCATGGACATATTTCAAAAGCATATTCTATTCATATTTGAACCAAGCGAGACAAGAAAGAACAGGTGCGAGCTGATCATAGCAATATTCTTTGTTAAAATTTGTCAAACACAATCTAACTCAACATCCACATTCATTTACTTCGATTTGACCAAAATTTGACGAGGTTCGTTTTATTTTAGTACACTTAAGATGCAAGGAGGAGCATTTGTATGCGTACGTGAGCTCAATGGCTATGCGATAACATGCATATGAGCGTGAACTTGTGAAGTTTCTCAACTCCTTTTAGCATGTAGATGTAAACTTTTAAGTGTTTGGTAGGATTTAGAGCAGAAGTAGAGCCTAATATTCTAAATCATTTTCAATTGTTAAAATCAAATTCGATCCTATAAAATCGCATAGCTAGCTGCCATTAGGTTCTAAATTTAAAATCCAGAAAACTTATTGAAAATGAAAAGGATACAGGATCATTTTATATCCTATTTTTATAATTACTAATTCTACTTTTTTTTTTTTAAATATGACTAATATACATACTATTTTGAAGTTTGTTAACGGTTGATCCATCCAACAACTTTAAATGGCTACATTTATAAGTAACAAGGAGAAGCTAACTATGTAAGTTGCCCTTAGCGATTCCTCACCCTCTCCCCTTCCCCAGTTCTCTTCCCTCTACTTTTCCTCCCTCGCAATTCCCACTTTCTCTTCTCTCACTAGGATTTTATATTTTCTTTTTCTCTATGTTCAAGTGAATTGTTAAATATGAAGGTTTAGAATAATATTTCATCATTTGCCATAGTTGGAGACTACTATACTTTAATTAATTTATCCTCAAAACATTATCTGCATTTTTACCTTTTATTTATGACAAGACACATCAAAGGGTTGGCCATCCTTGCCCAGACCAAGCCGTGCACTAAATTGTGACCAAATTTGGATGGGGCAAGACGATAATTCTAACCTTGGTTCCCCTTCTAGAAACTGTGTATGGAGAATTGTGTTGATTTTTGTCAGTTAAAGTAAAACCATTGACTCATAATCAGTCAAACTACAGGGACAACCAATATCGACTCTGCCAAAGCTATTTGTTCGAGGCATACAAATGGTAGGAACCCTTGAATGTGGCTTTCGCTAGATGATCAATTGACAACCATCTTGAGAAAGCATGCAGATGCTTTAAATTTTTCATGTTCTATGCTGGGAAATGAGAGGTGCTTAAATTGTTCATAGTAATACAGATTATCCACACTAGGAATGAAACATATAAACAAACTCATCAACTTGAGAATTTCAATTAATGATACATTTGGTTTAGCTACTTTATTGACAATCCTCAAGAAACATCCATGTATGTAAGATTGTTCATGCTCGGATAATGTGATTATTACGGATGGAGAGTATTCTAAGGGCTTATTTGATTTGATCACCGAATTGCTTATCTTGACATAAGCAATTCAAGATTTGCTTGTACCTGAGTAAGAGAATTTTTGCTTTGATAATCGAATTGGTATTTTACTTAGAGTATTAAAATTGAATTAATTAAAACAAATGAAAACTAAAGTACATAAAAATAAGCATCAACAGTCTCTATTCTAGTTAAAATAACAATTTGAGCTTATTTAAGAGTAAACCATTCTCATACAAAATAAGGGATCTGTGCAACCAAAGCGAATTAGCTCAGATAACGTGGGACCTATCTTCTTATTCTTGATTTATTCTTTTTTTTTTTTTTGAACGAGTAGTCCAGTTGGCTGGGGGGGGGGGGGGGGGACACTTGGGAGGGGAAACCCAAAGAGGGTCCCGGGTTCGAGACTTGGCAAACTGCCGGAATGAGCGCAGGGTAGGAAATATGTCCCTTGCGGGCCTGCCAGTGGCGGGGAGTGTGTCCATCACGCGACACGCACGGGACCATTTATTCAGTTATCAGAGAGGACTCAAAAGAGAGAGGATAAGTAGCACTAAGACATTCCATTACACACCGTAGGTCAAAAGGTTCGGTTCCCATGGGAAACACTGCGGAGAAAGAATCAAGGGGAGTAAAGGGAAGGTGGCACTTGCCTGGCAAGAGACCAGACCCTACCCACCAAGGGTGTTTATAGAGAAAGAAAAAGATTAGTATGAATGTGGACAATGTAAGAAACAAATATAAAGATCAAAATTAATGTAAAAGCTACAGCAAAAAAACGGATACTCAACACAACACTAGCTCCTATTTTGCGACGCGACTTTATATTTCAAGGTAAAGCTACCATGAAGCTGAGAATTGTCATGATGTGAATCTTACCTCGAAACCCCGTATGTCATTAAGGAGACGGGCACCCACGCACATTAGTTGGTTTAACTTGTGGTACTCTGGATGGTTGGTGATATCTAAAGAGAGCTCTGGACCAACAAAATAGAGTGTTGGAAGAACGATGGCCCCCAGAGCAATGGATACACTTGCAGTGTTGAGGTATTCTTCCATCGTGGGTATGATCTTCTTCTGCTGCCACTCTGCCTCTTTCATCATGGACCGTGCCAAATCGAGCCACTATCCTCGCACAATTAATGTCAAGTCAAATATATATCTCCATATGATGTTAATAAAAGGATTAATCAAGTACATATATTCGTTGATAAGCCAAACTCAGCCAATATTCACCTAATTAAGATTCAGACACGTTCCTAATTACTTAATTCAGGGCCATAGATGATTCACATATATAATCGAAAGAAAGATGGCATTGAAACTTACGGTTTCAATTATATGGCTTGTGACATCACGCTTCTGTATCATAAATGCCTTAGCTCCCAGCTCATTGACTGTGGCACGAAGTGCAGAATACAAGATCTTGACATTTTCCGAGCAACAATTTTGTTCCCAGTTCTCATCCCACCTGAAAAACATATAGAATCACAAGAGGGTTTAACCCTCATCTAAACATCAAGCAGAATAATTAAGAGCGGAAGAGAGCAGGAAACTAAATATATATATATATATATATATACCGTTCCATGATCTGCATGAGATTTTGGTGTTCCTCTTTGGAACCCCCAACATCAAAGAAGTCATCCAAAATGGTGGCTAACGCGCTACTTTTGGTCCATAATGTACGAACATCACACATTTCAGGATGGAAGACTAGCGCCACAACTGAGAAGTAGCAGGATGCCGTCTTTTCCCTTGCAAAGCTTAGTTGATCTAGTCTGCTTTCTCTAGTCCATCTATTGAAAGATTTCAGAAAAAATAAAGAGGTCAATAAAATAAAATGGGCCGATTTTCATCGGGCATAATTACATGCAGACCCCATATATTGTCACTAATACCATGAAAAATAATAAGTTTACGATTATATCCCTCTGATTTAATTCCAATTGCATTAGATCAATATTCCATGCAGAATTTAATTGAGGTACAAGGAGGACACGAATAGACCAATAAAATGCCTCCTCCATAGTCAGCCTAACACTGTCTCATTCCCTATCTATAATGTCCCGTAGCTACTCTCGTGTCCCGTAGCTATTCAAATTTTAGCCAGATCCAATTTGTATCATCTATTCGCATAGATAGTTATCTAAATATATATAATATTTGGCAGATTATTAACAGAAATCCGTTCAAGATCCACTTCAAGTAGGTGTTCATTATTGACATTTGGATCTTAGATCCAACGACTGGTTTATAATTGAGGATGGCAAGTTCGCCCAAATTAATTACTACCAAGCCTAGCTGATCTCATGAGCCCAGCACGGCTGGTGGTCCCCTTACAACGTGTGCGCGCGGCTGCGCCTTTGGAGCAACCAAGCCTCTCCGGGACCTCTCATTGTCGCGCTATAAAAGTGATTCATTCTTCCTACCCATCTAAAGAGTGATTAAAATGAGCTCTACCACTTGATGGTATTTTTATTAAAAAAACCTTATTTTAAAAAAAATAAGTGGACTCTAATACGATCTATATGTTCTTATAATCCGATCTCTGATCCCACAATTCAAAAGAATCATATAAATCAAAAATCAAACTCAAAGGAGCGGTAGAAATAACTATACGTTTGGGTTCTTTATTTTTAACATATTTTGAGCTGTGAGCAAGTATCTAAATATTAGCCATATCTGTTTCAGATTTGAAAAATATTATTCAGAAATGAATATTCACCTTACATCCGTACCATGATTGTAGTGGATATGAATTTATCGGCTTAAAATAACATACAGATATGGAAATGACGTACCCACTTAGTAGCAGCCCCCGTTAGAGGGGTATGTTGGTCATTTTTCATGTGCGACAGATCTTAGATGGGCTAGCTATCTAGGCTTTCCTCCTCGACGTATCCCGAGTTAATGTACTCTGCCCACCTTCGGCCGACGGCGCACGATGAAATGCGAATACCATGCGGTGTACATATGACATTACAGAGAATTGGGGTTGTAAACTAAAGCATGAACCATTTATAAGGGCACGCACGCGCGTATCACAGTGGTGCGCCCCTCTGCGCAGAAGGCGGGAGGGCGCGGGATCGACCCCGTCCACGTTGTGTACGGGCGAGGGCCATCCTGTGGAACTATTCGCTCTTTGAGCGAAAATTTCGCCCACTTGAACGGTTTATTCGTTGTCTTTGACGGACTCGATCTCAACTCCTCAAGCTGGATACTTTGGCCTGTAACCACTAAGCCACATTGTCTAAAAAAAAAGAACCATTTATAAGGGCTTGCGTATGTAATTATCCGGAAAGCAGCCGTTTCGTATACCTGTGGAGTTGCTCCAGTTCTTTTTGATATATGACCTGGCAGTTATTGAACTCTTCAGCTGCCAAGTCTTGGATGTCCTTACTGTCAATGTTCCATAACCTTCATAATTGCACGGAGACAATCAATCCCAAGTACAAATCAATTTCTGCAAGATGAACAAATTTCAAAGAAAAGAAATTATTCCCACTCAAGAAGGCTTACCTATATGATGTTTTCAGGATCCGAAAATTATCGATACTCAAGTGCGTAATGTTTCTCCTGTGCTCTAGACGTTTCATGTTGCGAACCAAAGGGAACTTAAGAGCGTAATCCACCTGAGAGAGCTGTGCCTGTTCTAAACCTTGTCATTAACTTAAAAATAGAATCAGCTGAAAAATGTTCTGCACTGTCGTGACCTTCAAATTCCAATACAAAAGTTTTCAATCTAGCGTATTAGTTCAGAAATTGACCTCTCCAAGTCTCTCTTCCGTTCCGATGTTTGATATTTTCTTTGAGAGAAAATTGCTTGTCCAGAAGTATAGTTTATCGAAGAAAGATTCACTTGGGAATCCGAGCTGCGAAGCCTTGTGTAGTTCCAGAACTGTCATTGTATCCTCCAGATGTCCTTCCAGAGAATCCCGAAAGAAATCTTCTTCTAGCTGACTACAAAAGTCTGAAAACATGGATTCATGGTTAAAAGTTCCATCCGTAGAAGAATAAATAAATTTAAGGATTTTTGTATATCTATCCTTATAAATTATCTACTTATGTTATATTCTAATCTTCTACATTTTGTTATACATATCGTAAAATCTGTATATATATATATATATAAGAGCATATACATTTAAAAAATACTAAATCCTTTTGACATATTCAATTGAAATTTATGGCATTTTGATAGAAAGGACATAACCACAACTTTTAGGTAATGATAGCAATATATGGAAGTCGGGGTTATATATATATATATATATAGACATGGTATATACAAAAAATTCTAAATTCAATAAGAACAGCTGTGGGCTCTATTGGTGGACACCAATATTTGGGACTATGGAGGGTGAGGGCACCAATATTTGGAATTATGGAGGGTGAGATTATAGAGCTCTTGTTTTTACCTCAACAGACAAGGGGTTGTTTGTTTTAGTGCAAAATTTTGTAAATCACCGGTTAAAAAATCACTGGTTTCAAAACAAATGAAATTTTCTTGTTTTTGAATCAGGAAATATTTATTTGGTTGTTTGTAAAATAAAATAAGAGAGATGTTTCAATCTTCTTGTTTTGGTTTAGGGTGGACTTTTGCTGTAAACCAAGTGGGCAGACAAGACCCAAACAAGATTTCACTTTACATTATTTTACATCATTTCAAAGAACTGAAAACACTGTAAAATGAAACAATTGTTTCAAATTACATTGTTTTAGACTAAAACAAACAACCCTTAAGTATAAAAGTAGAGAAATACCAGAAGAAATCTCATATCCGTGCATCCGTAACAGTCGAAATGCCATGGCAAATATTGCGATATTTGAATATATTTCTTCATCATTATGCTGGCATCGTCTGTGCAGTATGTTCAGCTTATGTCATGTTCGATGCTTGGAGAGTAATTAACAAGAATAGTACAAAAGAAATACATGGTTCTACCTGTATACTTCATCCAAAATATCCTTTATCTCATTCCTAAAATGCTGATCCAGTCCAAGCCCCTCAAGAGAGTCAACCATGTGAAGACAGGCATGCATGTCCATAGGGTATCTAGCAGGAACTGTAAAAGGCAGAGACCAAGAACATTACCACATGACTCTACGTGTCATAAAACAAATCGTACGTACGTTGGCATAGTTGCGTACCAGCATTCCCGTACTTCTGTAGGAGGGAACTTAAATATTCCAGACATTTAGAATCCCGATCGTTAATTAGTGCAGCAGCAGTCGTAGATGGAGAATCAAAGAGAGATCCGTTCTTTCTTTGATACTTCCTTAAGTCCTCCCACTCTGGAAATCTATCCAATCCTTCTGCAACATATGCAAGATAGGCCTTGGCTCCCTTAGAGCTGCCTTCAGATGCTCTAAATGAAAGTAGACAAGATAATCCCACTTGGAACGTTAGACTCAATAAAATATATACAAGGTTCTTCAAGCGAGACACGTAGAAGGCCATAATACAAACATATACGAATAACAGATACAGCTATATATGTACCTTTTCAGTTCTTGTTCCCGCATATGAAGCATCATGTCTATGTCAATCTGGCTAATGGGAAGATGTAATCGCATGTCTCTTGCAAGCCCAATCATACGAGGAAATATGATATTGAACCCAATCGGTGCATGTTGCTTCTCGACATTGATATATGGCAAATTAGATAAGATAAAGTTGATCCCTACAAGTAAGACATCAAGCTTACATTCAATTTGGACACACATCACTAGTATAAGATGCGAACCATTTCCGCGATGATACCTTTATCTATATGATCTTCACCAAGGTTCCAGCGTTTAAGGGCAAGGACACAAGCCAATGTTGAGGAGAGAGTATCTTTCATAAGATGAGGATGACAATAAGGACCCCATGAGCCATCCGGGTGCTGGTTCTCTAAGATCCAATCTATGCATTGAGGAAACTGTGGACTCATTGCAGAGTTGGAAGAAGGAACCATGGCCACCCAAGCAGTATCATAGCTAGACATTGAAAGCTCAACCTTCTCGAGTGCTTCCCTGATTCTTCCAACTGGTCCTTGAAGAAGCTGTTAAGGGGGGTGTTAAGTTGCTATCATTATATATATCCATAGAGGGAGTAGAGGAAGTCACTAATATAGCGCCTTGCATAATGCACGTCCGATTCCAATCCTAATCGGATAATCGGATTTCCATTGACAGCCCTATATCCAATCCTAATCGGACGACCTTTGTTACACTCCGCTACCAGGGGACAAAACGTCTGACAGTAGATTGTAATATTTTCCCATATATATATAGAAGTCTAACTTAGATGTCCCCTCCACTCCTCTCCGAAATCTCTTCATCTCGATTTAGAAAAAAAAAAAAATCATCAAAAAAATTAAAATATTTAAATATCCTTTTTTAGGTGACTCTCCATTTCTTTGTATTTAATTTTTACTGTTCGATTAAAAATTTAACCGTAATTGTCCAATCAAATACATTATTATTTGGATCAAAACTAAAATCTTAAGGGATGAGATCAACTTTAAAGACTCATTTGACATTTTTTATTTTTTAATTATTTTTTAATATTTTTAGACATTAATTTTTTATACATGTCTGGTCGAATGGTTCGATTGATTTTCAGGTTTGGAGGGTGAAAATTAAACTCCAAAAGATGAGATCAATTTTAAAGACTGTATTTGAATATTTAACATTTTATAAATTTTTATTTTTATTTTTTTAGTATGAAAGAAGTGAAATTTTAAAAAAGTAAATATATCTAACTTAGATGTGTCATAAGGCACGCTTAAATCATTTCCATATATATAGAGAGAGAGAGAGAGAATGGTCTAGTGTTGGAGAAAAGCAGATGAGAGCATGCGATCATACTGGAACGGCATCGTTTGCTCCTCTTTCAGTGCTTACGTCAAGAGTCGAAGACCCTGCAGTAGAACAACAAATTCCTATGAAGGCTATATTTAAAGGGAAGGCAAAGACGAATCAAGTGACAAAAGCTATCCGGAATAATTTAGACAACGTGACAAGACAATTTCTTTGTACGAGACTTCCAGAATAATCAAGATGATGAGAGAGAGAGAGAGTAGGGATGCATATGATAGTCCGATCTTCCGATTTCTTAGATTTCGACGTTTCCGAAACGAGTATCTCAGTGTTAAGCTCTTGTCAAATTCTTCTCTTTTTTATATGCAAATGTATCTTGAAATGAAAACGTTAAATAACAAATTGTATGCTAGAAGCAAAAATATTTAATAGTGTTTTTAGAAATGGACTCCTTAAATATCTCATATATGCAGAAAATCCCTATCAAATTAGCCCCATAGTACATCTATCTTAGATGAGCCCCCTCCCTCTTGAAATCTTTTCTCCCCATGTTTAAAAAATAATAAAAATCAGCAATAATTTTAAATATTCAAATAAGCCCCTTAAGGATATTCTCTTCTCTAGGACTTTAATTTTTATCATCTAATCTTAAAAATTAATCGGAGCCATCTGATCAAGTACATATCAAAAAATAATGTTTAAAAATATTTAAAAAATAGTCAATAAATAAAAAAAATTATTAGACTCACCATTAGGGTTAATCCCATCTCTTGAGATTTTAATTTTGATCTCGAGTGAAGGATGCACTTAATTGAACAGCTACGATTGAGCTTTTTGATTTGCTGGAGAAAATTAATTCTCAAAAGATAGAAACCAACTTATGATAAGATATTTAAATATTTTAATATTTTTTATTTATTTTTTTAAATGGAGAAAATAGAGTTTCGAAGGAGGATTCATCTAATTTAGATGAATCCGAAGCTCATTATAGTCGGTCTATATATATATAAAGAGAGAGAGAAAGAGAGATGATATATATATATATATAAAGAGAGAGAGAGAGAGAGAGAGGAAAAGGATTCAATGCACCCTGGGCACATCTAAGTTTGTTGCACCCCTTCTCAAAATCCACCTTCCCCATGTTAAGAAAAATAAAAATCGTCTATAATTTGTAAATATTCAACTAGGTCCATTTAAGGTTTGTTGTCATCTCTGGGACTTTAATTTTTACCATCCAATCTTAATGATTAATCTTAAACATCCAATCAGACACATCAAAAATTAATATCTAAAAATAGTGAAAAAATGCCAAAAAATAAAAAAATCATTGGATTAGTCTTGAGGAGATTTTAATTTTGAGGTTCAAACAATGAGGCACTTGACTCGATGGTTATGGTTACTTTTTTTGATCTAATGGTAAAAATTATATTTCAAGGGATGAAACCAAACTAATTAGGCATGTTTGAATATTTTAAATTTTTTGACGATGTTTTTTTTGTTAAGTCGGGATGGGGGATTTTGGGTGGCCGTGTCTTTTTGTGTGTGTGTGTTGACAAGTATGTGCAAATGTGCTAGAGTTCCCACGGATGGCCCCAATGTTGAAGAAAGGAACCATGGGCTCGCTCCAACAAGGAGCATTGTCTACTTTAATACATAGAGCTAGCCTCAAGGTTCTGTCATTTTGCTAGAAAAGGGGCCTTCACTTGGAGAAAGATGGGAGACCTTCTTTATAAGTATTAAGTGATAAAAATGTACTTGGAAGTAATAATTTCGAATTTAGCAATGATAGATCTACACTTGAAGTAATAAATTGGAAGGCCGCCAAACTAAACAGAAAGGAATCGATTGTCTCTTTTTAAATGACGGGAATTAATCAATTATCTCTTTTAAATGAAAGTGAGCGAGAAATGATAGTAATAAAAACTATCAGAGGGCTTCACATTTTCTTTCTTTGCACCCAAAAAAATCAAAAAAGTAGAGAAGTAAGCATTACAAATGGTGGGATGAGGTGAAGTGTTGCAATCCACCTCAATCTTTCTACACTGCATGCGGTACAGTAAGTATTACTCTTCATAAAATATTCACTTTGAACAAGTTTGGTATTCTTAATATTTTATATTATAAATCAAATAGAGCAACGATGAATTTGTAATTTTTATTCTAATAGTAATTTATTTATGAAGTTTTATACTTGTATATTATTGCAATGATTTTGACTTTTCAATGGTCAAAATTTATTTATTATTGAAAACATTTTGCATACATATTTTCCTTGTGATGTATAAGAAAACAATTAACTTTTGATGGTTATCTTGATAGGCCTATCACTTTGTTTTTCATTTAGTTAAATATTTGTTACTTTTCATTCTAGATAATATAATTTTATTCGACTATAAGAATCATATTTTAACATGTACCCTTCTTTAAAGACATTTAAATAATTGGCTTTACTATTGTTTAGTTCTTTTTTCATGTACTCAAATGGTATTCGTTTTCACATTCTATAAAAGATAGATTTATGTCCATCAAAATCCATCACTCATTTTAGTGTTTCAATACTCTGTGTTGTTAGACTATGTCTTTTAAATTACGTTAATAGATCGAATGAGTCTCAAATCTCCCATTAATTACCAATTTACCCATATTCAACCAAAAATATTGAGACACTTTTGACTAGAAAAATATATTTTTTCATTCATATTACCATTTTACCTTGCACTCTTATCATCTCGTCTTCAACACACCCTCTATCATTGGACCAAATTTTCCTCTCATGCACTCTCTTTCTAAGTTCCTCTACACCTATTTACGACTATGGATTGTCACAAAATTCATGTTATATCACAAGTATCATTTATACTTAAATCCTTTTTTGGCATAAGTTTGGGTTAAAAACATAAATTTAGAGTAAAGCATATCAAATGAGCTTTGAAACTCATCTAACTTAGATGACCCTCAATCTAATTACTAATTTATCCATATTTACTAAAAACTATCCAATATGATTTGATAAAAAAATATATACTTTCATTTTATTATCATTTTACCTTAGCAATTCACCATGTTATCTTTAAACACACACCCTTTATAAATAGACAAAAGTGTCCCTCTATACACTGTTTTTTTTAGTTAAAGAAATTCGTCCACACAAATTTATGATCATGGTTTTTCATAAATCCTTGTTATATTAAAATTACCCTTCACATTTAAACCCATTCTGAGTATTGCTTGGAGTTAAAATTGTAAATTTAGAAGAGGGACACCCAGACTCATCTAACTTAAATGTGCCCTAAGGACTCATTTGATCTGCCCCCATAATATGAAATGGTTGATATTTAGAAGGCCTTATTCTATTACTCTTTGAACTTACAATCAAGGACTACAAGCGAGTAGGAGATAAAAATAGAAATGACATCTTCTGCTTCCATTTCTTATAATATTTATTGGTGATGAAAATGAACATGAAAAATAGTATTTTTGATTCCACGTCCGTTTTCACTTTTAATTCAGAAATGAAAATAGAGATAGAAGTAAACAATTTTCATTATTATCATCACTATAATAAGAAACTATTTTAGATCACCATTAGTGCTCACTTTTGACAAAATTTCTTCTAATAATTTAAAATCCTAAACACATGAAGTCCCTTTCAATCTATGAGCTTCAAATTTTGAAACTTGTTTTATCTATTGGTCTAAACTTTAAATCTATGTATTATGAATCGGCAAAAACCATACACCATGCAACCTTACTTTTGTCACATGAGATACTTTAATCATCACCGTTGGATATGAGAAGACCCATCTAATAGTACAAACATTACCCTTTTCATATGCATAAAATAAAATATATAAAAACAAATAATATTTCAAAACAAAAATGGATTAGAAGATGCGGAAATAACTATTTTTATTTCTGACTCTAATAACTATTGGATATTTATTTTTCATTTCCAATTAACTTAACGGATGATTTTTAGCGGATTTCATCTCTGTTAATAAAAAAGGAAACAAATTAGATAATTAGAACTCAAGCATTTATTTGCAGCCTTCTAAGAAACTTGGCTCAAACTCTTTGAGTATCTAAATGAGCTAAATTCAAAAAATGAGTTTAGAAACTTGATTGAGTTTGAGCCATGTTCGAGTCAACTTTAGGTGATTGAGCTAATTTCATAGAGGACGATCTAAAATTTTTCAAAAAGTCAAAAACTAAATTTATTTTATTAGGATCTATCCGTACAGTCCATTTGTTTATTGTTCGTTATGATTCGATTTTTTATTTTTAAATTTTTTCAAATTGTTCGATCAAAAATTAAGTTGTACAAACATGTAAGACATGATAATACAGTCCATTTGTTTATTATTCGTTATGATTCGATTTTTTATTTTTAATATTTTTTTAAATTGTCTGTTCAAAGATGAAATTGTATAAACATGTAAGACATGATGAACTCGACCTTACAAAAGTTACTTTTTATGGCTTTATACCATGCGATGAAGCAAGTTGCTACTCAAGTATTATTCATTTATATATTATACACGTCAAACATATTAATGCCAAAGTTAATATTAGAAACTATAATCCTAATCAAATGAAAAATTATATAATAATAAATCGAAGTTAAAACACGTCTTTTTTTACGTGATAAAGAAATCGGGTCGGACCAGCTAGTCCTCTACCGGTAACCGCACAACATACCGCAGGTGCCGTGTATCTGCCGCCCACGTTCCTTGCCTGGCACAGCCGCCCGAACGCGAACGCTCCAGCAGCCATGCCCGTGCTGCCACGGCCAGTCCCCTTCGCCACCCTCGCCCGCAGCGGCGGACCGCTCGAGCCGCCGGGGACCGTGTTGCCCCAAACGAAGCCTGCGGAGGGCTTGGCCCCGTAGCGGCCGGGAGCACGAGCGTGTGTTGCCTCGCAGTGCAGCCGTCGACTGCAGCATGTTGCCGGTCGCTACGCTGGTTGCGGTGGTGGAGACGGGAAGAAGGCCCGCAGAAATTGAACTGACATTGGCCATTGGATGTTTGAGACGCACAACTTCTCAAGTCGCAATGCGTCCGATGTTGCTCGTTTTATTCTTGCGGGATTCAGAGACACTCAATGCTCACGTCTCTTGACCTGTTCAGTTAGTAAAAGTCTCCGGACATTTTTTAGAACGGTGAGTGTTAGACACGCAATTCGAAACGGGATCTTACAACTATTACGTCGATCAGAAATTTTCATATGAAAACGTAAGAAATGGGTCACGTCAAAATAGACTTAGTAAGAATTTCTTAATCTTCACTTCCCCCCACACACACAAACACGCAATTTGAAACGGGATCTTACAACTATTACGTCGATCAGAAATTTTCACATGAAAACGTAAGAAATGGGTCACGTCAAAATAGACTTAGTAAGAATTTTTTAATCTTCACTTCCCCCCACACACACAAACACGCAATCTGAAACGGGATCTTACAACTATTACGTCGATCAGAAATTTTCACATGAAAACGTAAGAAATGGGTCACATCAAAATAGACTTAGTAAGAATTTCTTAATCTTCACTTCCCCCCACACACACAAACACGCAATTCGAAACGGGATCTTACAACTATTACGTCGATCAGAAATTTTCATATGAAAACGTAAGAAATGGGTCACGTCAAAATAAACTCAGTAAGAATTTCTTAATCTTCACTTCCCTCCACACACACAAACATCACAACAAAAAAATATAGGTAAGACATCTACAAGTAAAATGATAAATAAATCACACATCCACCACACAAGAAACTGTCAAATCAATCAAGAAAATATCGACCCGTTAAGACGGAATAACGGGTGAAAGGAGGGGTGGCTCGGGGTGTCAACTTTGACTGAACTAGATCGCGTCGTTCCGGAATGACGCCGTTCAGACGACAAGACGGGAATCGTACACTAGTAGACGTCTGAATCACGTCGACCATAAACGATGCCGTTCAGATGATAAAATCGGGACCATATACACGCACCCCGATATTCGACCACACGTCACACATGTATAATCTCTAAATCGCATCACCCATGGTCGATGCCTTGCAGAAATGTATCGAACTAGCTCAACGCAGTTAAGAACCCATGCACCTAGCTCCCAAAAATCCAAATCAGGAGATCCAACATCGAAATCGACTCGATAAATAAATCTAAAATCTCAGTCTTTACATATCTACCCACTGTTGGGTTCTCGTGTTTTTCCGGATCACAAATGTAGTAAAAATTAAATATTATAAAATTTGCGATCCGTTCCCGTTTCGATTAAACTAAAATCGATTAACTGGGTAATCGAACATTACCGTGTGTGGATTCAAATCCGCGTCCAAACAGTTCCTTCTCGCGGTAGATTTCTTCACGTTCCTCATTTCTTGCAGCCCACGAGCGATTCGCCGTTCGCCTCAATGACCGTCGCAACGCGCAGTCGAATTCCTTTCGGACGAGAGTTAGAGAAGACGGCGTTGTAGTCTCCAGAGAGGAAAGAGAGTCAAGGTGCTAGAGAGAGAGAGGGAGAGAGGAGGGGATGGTTAGGGTTGAGCAGCAATCTAGCCTGCTTTAGCCCATTAGTTACATTTTATATTAACCGTGCGGTTTTTCATAAAAAACTTCAGTCTAATATAAAATCTACCTTCAATCCACCGCCTTAAGAATCTTTTGTGTATGACCCTCTAGGGCCAATTATCAGTCCCGTTAATGGCCCAAGAAGTCGAGTGACTCTTCACTGACTTAATTAATCAATTAATAACTCATATTAATTAATTAATTTACCGAATCAATGTCGTACATTGAATTCGGTCGGGCCTCCAATTACGTTGGATGCCAAGCAACACTGTGTGAACCCAAAAGATATTGGAGTTAAGCAACCCACTTTTGGAACCTTCCAGTCAACAGTTACCGTGCGGATATAATCCTTCATTTGCACAATGCTCTCGAGTCAACTCAACGTATGGTGTACCGTCAAACCCTAACCGGTCGACTCACTTAGATCGGATGTTGCCGTAT
Source organism: Zantedeschia hybrid cultivar (assembly GCA_030544215.1). NCBI lineage: Eukaryota > Viridiplantae > Streptophyta > Magnoliopsida > Alismatales > Araceae > Zantedeschia > Zantedeschia hybrid cultivar. The sequence continues at coordinate 55,238,527 of JARZZO010000009.1, forward strand.
AATATCGGAAAACTCATTTTCCGATATTATCGTCCGCCCTGATCAGAGACTCCTGCACATCATTCCTAGAGAATTCTCTCACTAAGTACAGAGAGCGAATGATTCTTTATTGACACTCAATTCCCTTCGACGGTATTCTGTTGTAAATGATCATTGGCTATTTAGAATCCCGTGAATAGATATTCGTAAACCGAGGTCAAAGCACAGAAGTCCACCGACAAGGTGTCCTTAGTGTCTCAAGTCTGAGGACCATCTATGCAACTGTGACAATAGAATTAAACTGGTTGACAATGAGGTACTATACCATCCAGCGATTTAGTCGGATCAGTTCTGTGAACTCATTCTCTAATAAGCATCAACAGAGATCTCCACACAAGTGACTATGAGATCAGTCACCCTCATCGTATGAGCAGGAGTAATTTGTACTAGTCTAACCAGATATTCGATGTCCTTTTTGGATATCCTCTAACTATAAACAATTAAGAATATATGTATTTAAGTGATCAGTCTTATCAATATGATCTCATCATAATCTGATCACCACGCACATATTCATGGACTTCATTATGAGACGATAATTAAAACAAATTATTCATAATGAAATAATGTCACTTTATTTAATAAATGAACGAGATTTACATAGTCAGATTGGCTTGTGGGTCACCTAAGATTAGCAATCTCCCACTTGGACTGTCAATCACCTTTATGCACTAAATCTATAGACTCTAGGTGATGCTCAAATACAATTTGAGGCAAAGGCTTTGTCAGTGGATCTGCTACATTATCGGTTGATGAAACTCTTTCGACCACTACATCTCCTCTGGAAATTATCTCTCTGATAAAATGATAGCATCTCTAAATATGTTTCAATTTCTGATGAGACCGCGACTCTTTCGCTTGTGCAATGACTCTATTGTTGTCGCACAGCAGCGGAACAAGTTCAGAGATGCTGAGAACTACGCCGAGGTCGGTGATGAATTTCTTCAACCACATTGCTTTCTTAGTGGCTTCAGCTATAGCGATGTACTCAACTTCAGTCATCGAATCTGCAGTGATTTCTTGCTTGGAGCTCTTCTAGTACACTACGCCTCAGTTCAAAATAAACACAAATCTAGATATAGATTTGCCATCATTTGGATTTAACTGGAAACTTAAGTTAGCAAAACCTCGCAGTTTCAAGTCATCTCCTCCATAGACAAGAAACATATCATTAGTTCTTCTCAAGTATCAAAGGATACATTTCACTACCTTCCAATGCCCTTTACTTGGATCAGTCTGAAATCTACTCGTAACACTTAGAGTATATGCCACATCAGGCCGTGTACATAGTATGACATATATGATAAAACCTATGGCAAAGGCATAGGATACTCTATCCATGAATGTCTGATCGGTATCATACCTTTCTTAGAATTTTCTATGCCAATCCTTTTGACAATGATATCTATGTACAAAGATTGGGTTATTCGGAGCATCCTCTTTGATCTATCTCTATAGATCCATATTCCTAATATGCAGGATGCTTTTTCTAAATCCTTCATCGAGAAATTTTTTGACAGTCAGATCTTAACCGATAACATCATAGTTATATCATTCCCAATGAGTAGCATGTCATCTATGTAAAGAACTAAGAAGGTGACTGCACTTCTACTGGTCTTCTTGTACACACAAGGTGTAACGACCCACCACCTTATAATTGGGGATCCGATTACTAAATGGGTATCGAATCATTAATTTAGAACCAAATCAGGATCTAGATAAGTCTAGGAAATAAATAATAAACTAAGCTAAACATTCACATCGCATTGAATTAAAAAGGAAGTGCAAGAATTAAAAGTTATTACAATGCGACTCGACACAACAAATAATTACATACTCCAACTGAAAAGAAATAATTAAGCGTACAGGCCAAAAATAATAATAATAACTACGTCGGGGCATACCCCGGAGTAACAGCTGCTGGCGCGCAACTCGAAGCAGCACACTCCTCGCTAAGCCTACCTGGAACCCTCACTTGAAAATCGCAGGGGTGAGTCTCAACGAAAAGACTCAGTAGGGATCCTTCGATCCGCACCGTCCACTCACGCCCCCAAAAGTGCAGTAACACAGCTAAAGGTAAAGTAAGCAAGTAAAGTAGTAATTACTACTCCTAAATCTCGATATAAATCACATGCATTCGAAATGTAACATGCATATCTCTGAAACCATTCTACTAAGGAGCCTACAGCCAACGTCTCGGCAAAACATGCCAACCACACAACCGGAAGCGGGAAACACCGATCCGCTGAGACCAAATAGTAACCTCGGATAGCACGCTAGCTACTCCGACCCAACTGGCTCAGGTGGTTACTGTTGGGATTTCTCGGTTTCTCCGGATCGTTCACGCAGCGGAAAAACAAAATTATTTACAGCGATCCGTTCCCGTTTCGGAATCTAAAATACGATAATCGGATTATCGAAGTTCTCACCGTATGCGGATTCGAATCCGCAGCCGTTCGGTTTCGTCGGTGTGACACCGCAAGCCGCGTAAGCGCTCGGCCTCTAGCGAAGTCCACGCGATCCTCCCCGCGACGGATATCCTCGAGTTCCTCGTTCTTCATAGCCTACGAAGCCTCCACCGGTCGCCGCAACGATCGCCGCAGTGCGCGGACGATTTCCCGTCGGACGGGATTCGGAGAAGCGGCGGAGCAGATCTGGATCTGCCTGGACGCCAGCGGAAGACAGAAACTGAGGAGGGGCGGCTAGGGTTAGCAGCAGCTTGGCCTGCTCAGCCCGTTCGCTATGTTTTATACTAACCGCACGATTTTTCATAAAAACCCTCGGTTTGTATAAAACCCACTTATTTATCCATCGCCTTGAGAATCATTTGCGTGTGACCCTCTAGGCCCAAGTACCAGTCCAGTTAATGGCCCAACTAGCCCAGTGACTCCTCACTGGCTTTATTAATTAATTAATAATCCTTTATTAATCAATTAATCAATCGAATTGATGTCGCACATCGAATTCGACCGGGCCTCCGATCACGTTGGGTGCCAAGCAACACTGCGTGAACCCAGAAGGTATTTGGGGTTAAGTAACCCACTCTTGGAACCTTTCCGCCGACAGTTACCGCGTGGATATAATCCTTCATTCGTACAATGCTCTCGAGTCAACTTAGGGCATGGCGAGCTGTCAAACCCTAACCGGTCGACTCACTTGGATTGGATGCCGCTGATGAATATCGGAAAACTCCATTCTCGATATTATCGTCCGCCCTGGCCAGGGACTTCCGCGCATCTTTCCTAGAGCATTCTCTCTCTAAGTACTGAGAGCGAATGATTCCTTATTGACACACTATTCCCTTCGACGGTATTCCGCTGTACCCAATTCTTGGTGTAACGACCCGCCATCCTATGACCGGGGACCCGGTCACTAAATGGATGTCGGCCCATTAACTGCGGGTTCACACCCGGATCTCACACAACACATCTGGAGGGGTAAGTGCTAAACAGGGCTAAATATAACAATCGCACGGACTACAAAGCTAAACGAGTGCACAGAAGGGAAAATAATAATGTCCGTATACAGTCCAACAATAATTACATGTCCAACAATTAAATAAGTACAGGCAGAAGGAAAGTACAACAACATCGGGGCATACCCCGGAACTAAGACAGCTGCTGGTCCGCACACCAAGAAGACACCACGCTTCCGCTCGCCACGAGGTCCACACCTGAAACCGCAGGGAGTGAGCCACACCAGAAATGGGCTCAGTAGGGATCATCCGATCCCCCGCCTCCCACTCACACACCCACAAGTGCAACAACAGGAATATATGGCAATTAAGTAAAGCAGTAAACATAGCACTCAACCTGATAGGAACCGTACGATAAGCAGTGTAACAAGAACAGTACCAAGTAACCCGAAGAACCCAACACAAAGTCACGTCTCACAGTCAAAGCCCACGAAGCGACTGAAGCACACTGTCGACCGAAGTCAAACGTCGCCTCACAACACTACCACCACTGCTCACGCCTATCCACCCCTACAGTGTTCCGGGGCACTGTAGGGTGAGGCAGTGAGTCAAACTAGGACTAGCTGGAACCAGTGTACCGCCACTGCCAGCTACGTGTGCACACAAGCAGTCTAGACTACTGTCCTACCACCGGATTGCCTCCACGCTAGGCCTCAGCGCTTCCAGGAGGGCCCTGGGGACCGGCGAACCCCCGTCAAGCCGAAGCTACAGGAACTACCCACAAACCCAACTCTCCCGGGCTGCGTCAAGCCAAAGGGCTAAGGGTACCACTCGCAACCTTGATCAAAGGTCACATCAGGCCCAGTGGCTAAACGGTAAACCAACTCCCACCAGTACCAGCTCCACAGCAAGAAACGCGCCGGAAGCTGTCACGACAAACAGGGAAACCCCGACCCGCTGAGGACAAACAGCGATCCCTCGGATAGCACACCGGCTACTCCGGCCCGTCGGGCTCAAGGCGATCCTGCTTCCCTCAGCCAAAGGTAAAACACACATGTACCCCTTCTCCCACCGGTACGGCACAATGCCTCACAGACACCATGACCCTGTCCCCATCGGTCCATGGTGACAAACATAAACCACAGTCATATCGATCCACAGTCGTGTAAGCACACACACACATAACATGATGCCATTCCACACACACAGAAGTCCTCAGTCTCAGTGTACAACGTAAAACATGCCTTAGAACCGCCAACAGTGAAACATATGTTTAAAAAAACCAGGGTTAAGACAGTTCTGTCTTGAATCGCGTCGACCGGGGTCGACGCCATTCAAGTCCCTTAGACGGGTTCAGTTAAAAGCCAGATTATCTCTTAAAACGTGTCCACCAGTGAAGCCGCCGTTTAAAACGCGTCATGGTAGCCAGACGCCATTCAACCCAGAAATCCAGATTGCAGAACCCTTAAACGGGGGCATTTCCTGCCTAAATGGCGTCATGATGGCCCGACGTCCTTCCAAAAGGCGTCGTCCATCCATGACGTCATTTAGCGCCAGAACCCCTAACTCAGGAAACCTCGAACAGGGAGGTTTCTACCCTAAAACGCGTCGTACTGACCCGACGTCTTTCGGAAAGGCGTCGACCAGGCACGACGCCATTTAGCGCCAGAAGCCAGGTTTCCTGGTCCGACCCGAGGGTCTCTCCCTTGAACCCGAAGCACCCCGAAAAGCCCCAAAACCAAAAGGGGGAAGATGAGAACATCAAGCACCACGATCATGCTATGAAACCACATCCACAAACACCGCCATTCCCACAAGGAATCCCCCTAAACATGCTCAATCTAACCCCAAACACGCCACATAACGCCAAGAAGCAAACGAGCACACATGCAAGGTTTCGTCCCCCTACCGGTTCTTGAACTCCGCCAAGCTCCGTGCCGCCGTCCCGCCGCACCGCACACCGCCGCCGGTACCCTCGAGGACGCCGCCACTCCGCCGGGACGTCGGCCGCCGTCCGGAGAGTGGAACACCGCGAAGGAAGTGGTGGAGGTAGAGGTGAGAGGTAAGGTGGTATTGGAGTGGTGGAAGAGGAAGAAGAGGAAGGGAAGGGGAGGAAGAAGAGCGTCGGAGAGGGCGGAGAGGGCGAGGAGAGAGAGAGTGAAGGTGAGAATGAGGGAAAGAAGGGGAGGCTCGCGGGGTCAATCCGAATCCAGCTAAAACGCGTCGATCGAGGCAGACGCCATTCAGTCTGACAGGACAGCCGTACTGACAGCGGTCTGAAACGCGTCACCCTCCACGGACGCCGTTCAGACGACAGGACAGGCTGTACTGTCAACGCTCTGGCGCCGTACCCTGACATCGCAGATGTCGCAGTCTGAATCGCGTCGACCAAGCTGGACGCCGTTCAGACAAAATTACAGGGGCCGTACTCTCGCGGCCCGAAACCCGCCCACGTGGCGCACACGTGGCACAACAACCAACAGACCTAAATGGCGTCCACGCACCCTGACGCCTTTTGAAAGGCGTCGAGCAGCGCTGACGCCATTCAGCCAAGAATCTCAAGACCCCTCCAGGGTCCAAACCAGGGGATCCGGCCCGAACCCGACCCGAACACAGAACCCGAAACCTCAGTCCTTACAATCTCCCCCCCTTAAAAGAATTTCGTCCTCGAAATTAGCAACCGCTCAACGCTCAACTCGGCTAACCATCACATGCCGACACACACTGATTACAACAATCATACTCACCAATCTTACACACAGGGCTTCAAGGAAATAGCCAAACAAATTCACGCCAAGCTAACCAAGATTCTCAATTCCAACACAAAGCTGAAAGATCAACAATGACCACACACTAGCAAGGCACATATTACAAAACCGATTCTCCACCAAACCCAAATACATACAAGTGCCACTAGAGTTCACAACCACCTCTGAGCAAGACAAGATAAAAGTGCTCATCTAGCACAGCCTCTCGGACCACCACGAAGAGACACAACTCCACTCACGTCTCGAACACCTACTGACCGCTCGGCTCCTGACCTGCCTTATTCTTCTGGGGACAGTTCCTCGCGAGATGTCCCTTCCTGCCACAGCCAAAACAGCTGCCAGTGATCAAGGGACATATCCTGTCGCCATAAAACCTGCTACAACGGGGACAACGGCCTGCAGCGTCCTGCCTCGCCTCCTGCTGCCAGCTGACCTCTGTCTGCATCTGCTGAACCGAACCATCCTCATACTCGTCACAAGGAACCTCCTGGAACTCGACCTCAAAAGAACTCGAACCGCCTGACGAAAAGACCGCTGATCTATCCCTGCTATGTTGCTTCCCCTGTGCTGAATGCTCTGATTCCTTTGCCGTGTGTTGAAACTGCATCTCCACCGCTGCCGCGCACCGAACCGCTGATGCCAGATCCTTACAACAATGAGCTGCCACAAACTCCCTCAAATCATGCCGAAGTCCATCCACGAATTTCTCCGTCCTCAGATCCTCACGCTCAGAAATGTGTGGAGCAAACCTTCCCAGAGCTACAAATTTCATCTGATATTCTAGAACTGACGCATCACCCTGCACCAATTCCATGAACTCCCTTTCCTTGGCCCTACGAACATGCCTCGGAAGGTACTGTCCACTAAACTCTCTCACAAAGCCTTCCCAAGTAATCTCTCTCAAAGACCTATCTGGAAACATCAACCCCTTGATGGTAACCCACCAATCATAAGCATCGTCCTTCAGCAAGTAGGTCGCCAACAAGGTCTTGTCACTCTCAGCACATTCTAGAACATCAAACACCTTCTCCACTTCCTTAATCCACTGAGCTGCCGCATCTGGAACAGGTTGACCCGTGAAAGAAGGGGGCTTCAACTTCAAGAACCGCTCCACCACCGTGGATTGGCCACCTCGAGAGCTGGACCCCTCACCTCCATCTCCCTGCTGATATCTAGACATAGCCCCAATCATAGCTTCCATGAAACGATCCACATTATGTCCTTCTGCCCTCGAACCACCACCAGCTGCTCTTGAACCACGAGCCAACGGAACTCTCCTCTTCGGCGCCATCACTAACCCACAACACGCAAATCGAACCAAACACGTTAAAACCTATCAATCTATACCAGCAACCATCGCCTGTACAGACTCGTACTTATTGTTGGACTATAATATCTAACCCAGTTTACCACATACTCGACCAGACTGAGCTCTGATACCATCTGTAACGACCCGCCATCCTATGACCGGGGACCCGGTCACTAAATGGATGTCGGCCCATTAACTGCGGGTTCACGCCCGGATCTCACACAACACATCTGGAGGGGTAAGTGCTAAACATGGCTAAATATAACAATCGCACGGACTACAAAGCTAAACGAGTGCACAGAAGGGAAAATAATAATGTCCGTATACAGTCCAACAATAATTACATGTCCAACAATTAAATAAGTACAGGCAGAAGGAAAGTACAACAACATCGGGGCATACCCCGGAACTAAGACAGCTGCTGGTCCGCACACCAAGAAGACACCACGCTTCCGCTCGCCACGAGGTCCACACCTGAAACCGCAGGGAGTGAGCCACACCAGAAATGGGCTCAGTAGGGATCATCCGATCCCCCGCCTCCCACTCACACACCCACAAGTGCAACAACAGGAATATATGGCAATTAAGTAAAACAGTAAACATAGCACTCAACCTGATAGGAACCGTACGATAAGCAGTGTAACAAGAACAGTACCAAGTAACCCGAAGAACCCAACACAAAGTCACGTCTCACAGTCAAAGCCCACGAAGCGACTGAAGCACACTGTCGACCGAAGTCAAACGTCGCCTCCCAACACTACCACCACTGCTCACGCCTGTCCACCCCTACAGTGTTCCGGGGCACTGTAGGGTGAGGCAGTGAGTCAAACTAGGACTAGCTGGAACCAGTGTACCGCCACTGCCAGCTACGTGTGCACACAAGCAGTCTAGACTACTGTCCTACCACTGGATTGCCTCCACTCTAGGCCTCAGCGCTTCCAGGAGGGCCCTGGGGACCGGCGAACCCCCGTCAAGCCGAAGCTACAGGAACTACCCACAAACCCAACTCTCCCGGGCTGCGTCAAGCCAAAGGGCTAAGGGTACCACTCGCAACCTTGATCAAAGGTCACATCAGGCCCAGTGGCTAAACGGTAAACCAACTCCCACCAGTACCAGCTCCACAGCAAGAAACGCGCCGGAAGCTGTCACGACAAACAGGGAAACCCCGACCCGCTGAGGACAAACAGCGATCCCTCGGATAGCACACCGGCTACTCCGGCCCGTCGAGCTCAAGGCGATCCTGCTTCCCTCAGCCAAAGGTAAAACACACATGTACCCCTTCTCCCACCGGTACGGCACAATGCCTCACAGACACCATGACCCTGTCCCCATCGGTCCATGGTGACAAACATAAACCACAGTCATATCGATCCACAGTCGTGTAAGCACACACACACATAACATGATGCCATTCCACACACACAGAAGTCCTCAGTCTCAGTGTACAACGTAAAACATGCCTTAGAACCGCCAACAGTGAAACATATGTTTAAAAAAACCAGGGTTAAGACAGTTCTGTCTTGAATCGCGTCGACCGGGGTCGACGCCATTCAAGTCCCTTAGACGGGTTCAGTTAAAAGCCAGATTATCTCTTAAAACGCGTCCACCAGTGAAGCCGCCGTTTAAAACGCGTCATGGTAGCCAGACGCCATTCAACCCAGAAATCCAGATTGCAGAACCCTTAAACGGGGGCATTTCCTGCCTAAATGGCGTCATGATGGCCCGACGTCCTTCCAAAAGGCGTCGTCCATCCATGACGTCATTTAGCGCCAGAACCCCTAACTCAGGAAACCTCGAACAGGGAGGTTTCTACCCTAAAACGCGTCGTACTGACCCGACGTCTTTCGGAAAGGCGTCGACCAGGCACGACGCCATTTAGCGCCAGAAGCCAGGTTTCCTGGTCCGACCCGAGGGTCTCTCCCTTGAACCCCAAACACCCCGAAAAGCCCCAAAACCAAAAGGGGGAAGATGAGAACGTCAAGCACCACGATCATGCTATGAAACCACATCCACAAACACCGCCATTCCCACAAGGAATCTCCCTAAACATGCTCAATCTAACCCCAAACACGCCACATCACGCCAAGAAGCAAACGAGCACACATGCAAGGTTTCGTCCCCCTACCGGTTCTTGAACTCCGCCAAGCTCCGTGCCGCCGTCCCGCCGCACCGCACACCGCCGCCGGTACCCTCGAGGACGCCGCCACTCCGCCGGGACGTCGGCCGCCGTCCGGAGAGTGGAACACCGCGAAGGAAGTGGTGGAGGTAGAGGTGAGAGGTAAGGTGGTATTGGAGTGGTGGAAGAGGAAGAAGAGGAAGGGAAGGGGAGGAAGAAGAGCGTCGAAGAGGGCGGAGAGGGCGAGGAGAGAGAGAGTGAAGGTGAGAATGAGGGAAAGAAGGGGAGGCTCGCGGGGTCAATCCGAATCCAGCTAAAACGCGTCGATCGAGGCAGACGCCATTCAGTCTGACAGGACAGCCGTACTGACAGCGGTCTGAAACGCGTCACCCTCCACGGACGCCGTTCAGACGACAGGACAGGCCGTACTGTCAACGCTTTGGCGCCGTACCCTGACATCGCAGATGTCGCAGTCTGAATCGCGTCGACCAAGCTGGACGCCGTTCAGACAAAATGATAGGGGTCGTACTCTCGCGGCCCGAAGCCCGCCCACGTGGCGCCCACGTGGCACAACAACCAACAGACCTAAATGGCGTCCACGCACCCTGACGCCTTTTGAAAGGCGTCGAGCAGCGCTGACGCCATTCAGCCAAGAATCTCAAGACCCCTCCAGGGTCCAAACCAGGGGATCCGACCCGAACCCGACCCGAACACAGAACCCGAAACCTCAGTCCTTACACTTGGCGTATTAGAATCCCGTGACTAGAGATTCGTAAACCAAGGGCAAAGCACAGAAGTCCACCGCCAAGGTGTCCTTGGTGTCTCAGGTCCGAGGACCGTCCACGCAACTGCGACAATAGAATCAAGCTGGTTAACAGTGAGGTACAATTCCATCCAGCGATTCAGTCGGATCAGTTCAATGAACTCATTCTCCAATGAGCACTTACAGATTCGCCTTAGTGTCTCCACACAAGTGACTTATGAGATCAGTCACCCTCATCATATGAGCAGGAGTAATCTGTACTAGTCTAACAGGATATCCGATGTCCTTCTCGGATATCCTCCGACTAGGAACAATTAAGAATATGTGTGTTTAAGTGATCAGTCTCATTAGTATGATCTCATCATAATCTGATCACTATAGCACATATTCACGGACTTCATTATGAAACGATAATTAATGCGATTCACACATAATGAATATTATGCCATTATATTAATAAAATGAACGAGATTTACATTGTTAGATTGGCTTGTAGGCCACCTAAACTAACAGTTACTCATTCCCCCAGCACGAGTGACACCTCATAGGTACCTCTCCGACACCGGTACTAGCTAATCCCGGGGTTCACCAAGTGACCCTCTCTCACTAGGCGTCACCCCGCTGCTGCTCCCACCGGCGCTGTGTCCCACCCACATCGACGCAGGGTGACAAAGTGGTACAACTGTCACTCTAGGTCCACAGTCGCACGAAACATAACACGATGCGATCCGATCACATAGAAATCATCATCCTCGAGTACGATATCAAACATGAAATTAACCGAGCTATCTAACAGTGTAAACACATATTAATAGCATGAATTAATGTGATTCTGTCTTGAATCGCGTCGCCCAAGGCCATTCAAGCCTCCTAAACTGGTTTATGTGAAATCTAGCCCTCGGAAATGGCCTAAAATGCGTCGTCTCAGGTAGCCGCCTTTTGAAAGGCGTCGCTGTCCCTCGTCGCCTGATAGCGACAGAAGCAGGGACAAGCCACGGGATGATTCCACTAAAATGCATCGTTCATGCAAGTCACCTTTTGAAAAGGCGTCGCTGTCCCTGGACGCTTGTCAGTCCAGAGACAGAGTCTGTTAATGGGACTAAATCGCGTCGTGGGTGGGCGCCGCCTTTAAAAAAGGCGTCGCTTCACCTCGACGCCATTTAGTCCCGATAGACAGGTTCTCCCCTCCGTTTCCCCCAATCCACGAGGAGGGATTTCTCCCCCAAAACGCACAAAAAAGGGCACAAAACATAGAGGGGAAGGAGGAGAACCTAACTACCTATTAGAACACATAATTTCTCATTTCATGCATTTAGCATTTTCACCCCAAAAACACCCCTAAACATGCTTCAAAGCGGAAAGACATACATGCTTCAAAGCGGGAAAACATGATTTTTAATGAAATACAATGGGAATCGTCACCCTACCGGTTACTCGAACTCCTCCAAACTCGAAGCCGCCCTCCCATCTCGTCCCATGCCGCCGCCGGTACCGCCGAGGTCGTCGTTACTCCATCGGGACGTCGGCCACCGTCCGGAGAGAAAAACTCCGCAGAGGAGGTGGTGGTGGTAGTGGTGGGAGTTAGGAGGTTGAAGTAGTGGAGGGAGAGACGAAATGGTGGGAGGAAAAGAAGGAGGGGGAAGAGGCGTCGCCAGAGTCGCCGGAGGAAGGGAGGAGAGAGGGAAGGAAGGAAGAAATGAGGGAAAGGAAGGAGGGTTCGCGGGGGTAACCAGAAACTGGGTAAAACGCGTCGTAAGGTATGGACGCCTATCAGTTGACGTGACGGACCGTCCTGACAGAGACTTTGAAATGCGTCGCCTATCCAAGACGCCGTTCAGACGACAAGACCGGCACCGTACATTGACAACCCAGGGTCGTACTCTGAATGACGTCGTCTATCGAGAACGCCTTTTAGACAACACGATAGGGGCCATACTCTCGCGGCCCGAAGCCCGCCCACGTGGCGCAGCAACAACGAAATTAAATGGCGTCCACCCAGCAGGACGCCGTTCAAAAGGCGTCGTGCATCCTAGACGTCATTTAGATGGCACTCCCCTACCCCATCAGGGCCCAAACCAGGGGATCCGACCCAGAAACTGACCCGATAACCGGATCCGAAACCTCAGTCCTTACACAAGGCTTATCTTCATTCTTAATGAAGTCATAAGACTTGACAGTCTCATCAAATCTTATGTTCCAGCTTTGGAAAGCTTGTTTTAGTCCATAAATAGACTCTGAAGCTTGCACAGTCTATCTGAAAACTCTTTGAATGTGAAACCTTCTGGTTGTATCATATATACCTCTTCCTCAAGGTTACCGTTGAGGAAGGAAGTCTTAACATCTATCTGCCAGAGCTCGAAGTTGAAGTGTGTAGCCATGGTGAGTAGAACTCTGATCGACTTTATCATGGCAACTGGTAAGAAAGTCTCGTCATAGTTAATTCCTTATCTTTGAGGATATCCCTTTGCCATCAACCTTACCTTATAAGTGTAGATCTGTCCATCAGTACCGATCTTTCTTTTAAAGATTCACTTGCACCCGATTGGTACAATACCCTCGGATAAGTCCTTCAAGTTCCAAACTTGGTTAGTGTACATGCTAGATTTTAGAATTCATGGCTTCTAACCATTCCCGGCTTCTAGGCCTTCTGTGGCCTTGATAAAGTGTTAAATTGATCATTTAAGGGCAATCACATGCATCATACTCATGTTTTTTATCTGCAAAATAGCATGAAATGATAGATAATTGTGTAACAAGTCCAACGGTACCAATTTCATCAAATTCTGACTTAAAAACATTGTCATTTCATGTGATTAAAGGAGCATAGCGCATTTGCGGTTTCTCGACAAAACCGAGACGAAATGAATAAATATGATGATATTTTTATGATAATGCGCTAATTTATATTTATTTTATGTGAACAGGACATGCCGATGACGCAAAGTTTTCGGAAATTTGGGGGAGGTCTAGTGTGCAGATTTTAACTAAAACAGGGGTAAAAATGCAATTTGATTCCTTCCTTCGCTGGAGTTTCCCAAAATCCAAACTTTCCTTCCGTCTCTCCAATTTCCTAAACACATCCCTTCCTTTATTTTAAAAATCCTCTCTCTCTCTCGTTTTAGAAATTTGAATCCTAATTATTCTCCAGTTTCCTTTTCCTCTCCTTTAACCTCTTTCCTTCCCCAATTCCGACTCTCTCTTCCTCTTTCCGTTTTGTTTTCCAACTTCTCCCTTTCCAAAAAAACTCTCCCACACGCTCTCTCTCTCTCTTCTTCTCCCCCATATATTCCGAGCCTCTCCCCTCTTCCAAACACTCGTCCTCCTCCTCCGTCTCTGTTCTCTCTTCGTTTTTTTTTATTTTCCAGCAGCATCCTACTCTTCTCCTCCTCCGGTTCTCTCCCTCTCTCGGTTTCTCTCTTTCTCTTCCCACGCATCCTTCTCTCTCCCTTATTCTTTCCCCCTCTCGTTCCAGCAACTTCTCCCCCTCTCTCTTCTATTCTTCTTCTCCGTTTCCCAGCTCCCTCTTCTTTTCCAACTCTCCTTCCTGCAGCCTTCTCTCTTCTCTGCCTCCCTCTCTCTTCTCTTTTCTCTCTTCACCGCACCCTCCAGCAAGTCCACGTGCATGTGGTGAAGTCCACGGCCAGCACCTTAAGCAGCAGCTGTACACCAGCAACCAGCTTGAAGTCCTCCACCGCCAACACCTCCAGCTGTCCCAGCAACATCCCACACAGCAACCTTCACGCATGCACAGGCCACCGCAGCTCAAGCAGCTCCAGGCGACAGGCTTCCAGCTGCGGCAAAACCACCATCACCTGTGCCTCCATCCACGTGCAGACTTGGTGAAGCTGCACCTCCACGTACCAGCAGCTCCAAGTTCCAGCAGCTGCACCTCCACGCGTTGCCCAGCCGCCTGCAAGCTCCCATGCGCATGCATGCCCGCAAGCATCCAGCAGCAGCTTCAGCAAGTTACAGGGAATTGTTGTTAGAAGTTTTTGTTTATTTATTTCAATCATGTTGTTGTTTCTTACATTTGATCTAATGATTAGTTAATTAAGTACTAATAGTTCAAGTATTTTTATTTCTTATCATTAAATATTTGCATATTAGCATTAATTTGATTGTTTAGATAGTTGCATGAACAGTACGTCACTATTCACCTCTAACTTCATGAATTTTATTCTTCCAATGTAAAATCTTTTTATTCAAATCAATCGATATCTAGTACTTGTTTTAATTTAAATTTTATTTAAAAAATGTTAAAAAAATAAAATAAAATGAAAAAAATCTTTTGATGAATAGTAACAAGGGGGTATGTGGCTAAGTTTGATTAGGCTCCATCATCGTGCATGAGTATGCAGGGGCTTTGATTGAGTGCTCTTTTCATCATTTGTATTAATACCCTTGTTTAATTAGTTAAAGTTAGTTGATTCCACTAGTTTTTTTTTACATTGTTTTTTTTTTTTATAAAAAAAAAATATAAATTTTCAAAATCCAAAGTTTTCAAAGTTAAAAATTTAACTCTCTATGGTTCGACTCGGACTCACCACTATCAATTTCCAAAAATTTGATTTGAGTGAGCCGGATAAATTTAGATTGAACGTTTTCATGTGTTTAACGACGCACAATTCGAAACGATCAATTTTTGGCGCCGTTGCCGGGGAGTTAGATTTTTAATTTTGATTATCTTGGATTTAGTGTAATTAATCTTTAGCTAATTTTATTTTTTTTATTTTTGCAGGTATATTGAAAAAAAAAAAAAAAGGAAAGCGAAATCATGATAAGTGTGTTCCAACTTTCTATGTTTCAATTTCTTGACTTTAGTTAGTTTTCATTTTTGTAGTTTCTAGTTTAGATAGGTTTCCATTAAATAAAAAAGGAACAAAAAGAAGAACATCCAAATTTAAAAATCTCCATTTCCTGGATTAGAAACCTTCCATGTTAGGTCATGCATCATTTAGGACTGCATTTTTAGAATGTTTCCTTTCTTGTAAATTTCCATTTTGTTGAATATTGCGGGTGACAAAGTGAGATCTCTACCTTCCTTAAATACCGTGTTCATGCATTTCCATGATTGCATAGAACCCCTTGTTTGAATTAGTTGTGCACTTCACATAAAAACATCTTAAAGGGCAAGTCCATTAACAAAATAAGGTGGGGATTTGACTACCCTTCCTTGGCCCAAAAACAACCATCCCTTGCACTCTTTCACTAACCCAAGCCCATTAAAAGTGAGTAGGAAATCAATTTAGGGTTCACAATGAGATTTGGGTCTAGCTTGAGCCCACTATCACTTTTGGAAACCGGTGTCTAAGGCTAGAGGTCAATGGCAAACGCTTAAGTGGGTCGGTGGTTCTTTAATTAGGTCCCTACGAAAGTAAGGGGAGCCTCCCACCACCTCACCTCTTACCTGGCCGATTGATAATTGTGAGGGTGGATTTGAATTAAACCTAGATTAATTTGTGAGAAACACATCATGTAGGCTAGTTTAACCATAGTTGTCTTAGGAATAATTGTGTGATAACTTGTTTGCTTCATTAATAAAAAAATAAAAATAAAAAAATAAAAAGATTTTCAGCATGGAGTGGACTCAAATGAACCAATTTCTTGGTCCATGTCTTAATACCATCACACATTTCCCTCCACCACCTAATATGGATTTGGCTCACAGATTAGCTAAGCTAGACAAGTTGGCCCACACAATTGATCAATTTCTAGCTTTGGACCCAGAACCGTCCTCATATCCCACACAATCATATACCTATCAAGAAAGATGTCCCGTTTGGGCCAATCAGGACCATTATGATACCCCACCTGCTCTTCAATTTCCACCTCACCAGGCCCAAGCTCCAAGTCTAGCTATCCAAGACTTTTCGGATTGGCCCCAATTCTAAGTCTACTCTGGTGGTTTGGCCCACAATCATGGACACTCCGATTATCCATTGTCCATAAGCTCTTGTCCACCTTGCTTCCAATCAAATTATTCGACATATTCTTCGCAGTCTGATTATCAGCCCAGTTATCCGCATTCTCAAGATGGTCAATTCATGCAACTTGAACAAATAGTCTTGGCCCAACAACAAACTATTGGTAGAATGCAGGCCCTAGTTGACTGTTTGACTGAAACTAATCTAAGGATGGATTTAGAAGAAGTGCTTAGCAAGCCCATTGAAAATCTGCAATCTTTTTCACCTGATTTTGACCAACAAATCACCTCACAAATTCAACTTGACATCGTTCAATCCGGTAATGGTCACATCATGCCTGATCTTGCAAACGGAGAGTATCTTACGGAGTCGCATCAGGTGAGAATAGGGAATGCTAGCATGAATCAATCTATGAAAAATCCTGAGACTGGTCAACAAGATGCATCCATGATCATACCTGTCTGTGCTGAGGAAAGCTTAAGTGATAGAAAAGGAGAAGGGGAAGTGAGTGATCTTTTAGAGGTTAATCCGGATTTTGAACACTTCATATTCCCCACAGTGGAAGTCAATATGCATGCTGGTCCGAACCTCGAATATTTTTTCTTCCCAATAGAGAAAGTGGATATTCTAGAAGATATATACCCGGTGGATAGAGAGAAGATGGAAAACCCTCAGATTGACCAGCAAAGTGAAGTCTCGATCACACCTATCTCTCTTTAGGTAAGCTTGAAGGAAAAAGGAGAAGGAGAAATGAGTGATTTGCTGGATATTGAGCTGGACTTTGAACACTTTCTATTTCCCACTGAGGAATTAAATATACATGATGGTCCGGATCTTAAATATTTCTTCTTCCCAATGGATCAGAAAGTGGATAATCTTGAGGAATTACATCAAGAGAAAACTGAAGCCATAGACTTAGCTAATCATCAAGAAGAGCCCATTGAGGGTAAGTTGGGGGGAGATGAAGGAGACGAGAAGGATTCTAGTGAGAGCCCAGATATTCACCTACCTATGATCTGTTTCCCAAGTGTTAGAGAATCTAAGCCCAATAGCCTCCAAAAGCTGGCCCGACTCAAGGAGGTGATGGAATTATTGGGCCAAGTCCACATCAACAGCCATTTTCTCAAAGAAACTCACTGTGTTGCCCAACTCAATTCTTACAATATCGATAACATCAATCTTTACTGGATTTTATTGAAATTTAAGGCCAAACCGAACCTGTTCTCAGTCTCTATCTTTGAGAAATTTGGAATCCACAAATTAAAGTGTACGTCGGTTGCTTTGCAGTCAATTGATCATTTCATTAAGCAGCCACATGACATGATCCAAGATACTCTTATTCAGATGGATAGGAGCCACATATTAGCTGATTTCCCCATCTTCGACATTGGATCATCCCCTACATTGAATCAATGGTCTATCATTCTGGGAACTTTTGATCTTTTTATCGAGGATCAAGTCCTTCAATTTAGTCAAGGACAAGAAGCAGGGTACGTAGTTGACATGGCCTATGAATCAAGTAGAACTAATATCCCATTGACCATGTTGAAAAATTATTTTCTCTGGAGCCTCAATGATAACATTCTGACTCATCAGCTATATGCAATGCTGAGTGCACTCCAACCAACAAACTTCAAAATGCATGCACTGAAATTTGTGCTAGTAGGTATTGGATAGTGTGCACATTCCGTCTGGCTGAAGATGATAAACTTAGCGCTTGTTGGGAGGCAACCCAATATTTTACTTCAGTTTTTGTATTTCTTTCTTTTTAGGTCCCTGAGCAGCAATCGCCGTGGGTACGTCGCATCCTCTTCATTACAGGTTGTTTCGCTCCTTCACAAATTCTCTTCTGACTGACATATTTTTCATATCTTTTATGCCATTGAGGACAATGTCAATCAAGTTGGGGGGTGGGACAATCAATTTGATATGCATTTATTGAAATTTTTTTGAAGAAAACTAATATCTTTCACTGAAAAATGGTCAAATTTTTAAAACTTCTTCTCACATCCTATGAAAATTACATGAAAATCATGTCTCATTAAGTAAATCTTAAACAAATCAGTTTTCTGTTAGTCACATTGGTTATAGAGCCTTTAAAGTTTAAATATCCCACTTCACAAAAGTCCTCGGCAGGATGATTTTCACACACACACGGCAACTTAGAATAAATACAAGATCTTAAAAGTATAGAAATGCTGGAATTAACCTCAAGGATAAGACTACTTATTCTAATTTTTCTTTTGGGTTGAACGAAAGGAATGTGTAAGATCCGTAATAGGGGATTGTCCCACTCAGCACTCTAAAAGAGGCGGTCATTTAAAATGGACAACTGTAAACACTAAAGGCAATAGAAGGCGTTAAAAGAGCTAAAGGAAGGTAGGTGGCAAAAAGTACGCACCTCCCCTCAGGCAATTCGAAGAGAGTGGCAAAAAGTACGCACTCTCAAAAGCAAAAATACAATGCAATGAAAGAAAACGTCACGCTAAAAAGTCCATCGTAACAAAAACATGACCAAGTCGTGAAAAGTGCTGAGTTGGGACGGGAACTGAAAGACGATCCTCACTGACTGATCGGGAAATCTTTTATTCTCTTCTCCTCCCCAGGTAGTCTTATCTAAAGGATAGTAAAGGCAAGAATATACCAGAAAGGTCGGAAACGAGTTCTAAGTGTGTCAAATTTCATGCACAATCACATGTCTGAATCAAAATATTGTGGGATATGAAAACTTTTAGCTCAACCAAACGGCTACCACTTAAATTGATTGTGAAAGATACTACAAATGAAGCATGATAATTCATTGTTTGTCCTAACTTTTCCTTATTTGCATTGCTAAGGGACTAGCAATGAGTAAGTTGGGGGGTGTGATAAAGTGTTAAATTGATCATTTAAGGGCAATCACATGCATCATACTCATGTTTTTATTTGCAAAATAGCATGAAATGATAGATAATTGTGTAACAAGTCCAACGGTACCAATTTCATCAAATTCTGACTTAAAAACATCGTCATTTCATGTGATTAAAGGAGCATAGCGCATTTGCGGTTTCTCGACAAAACCGAGACGAAATGAATAAATATGATAATATTTTTATGATAATGCGCTAATTTATATTTATTTTATGTGAACAGGACATGCCGATGACGCAAAGTTTTCGGAAATTTGGGGGAGGTCTAGTGTGCAGATTTTAACTAAAACAGGAGTAAAAATGCAATTTGATTCCTTCCTTCGCTGGAGTTTCCCAAAATCCACACTTTCCTTCCGTCTCTCCAATTTCTTAAACACATCCCTTCCTTTATTTTAAAAATCCTCTCTCTCTCTTGTTTTAAAAATTTGAATCCTAATTATTCTCCAGTTTCCTTTTCCTCTCCTTTAACCTCTTTCCTTCTCCAATTCCGACTCTCTCTTCCTCTTTCCGTTTTGTTTTCCAACTTCTCCCTTTCCAAAAAAACTCTCCCACACGCTCTCTCTCTCTCTTCTTCTCTCCCATATATATTCCGAGCCTCTCCCCTCTTCCGAACACTCGTCCTCCTCCTCTGTCTTTGTTCTCTCTTCGTTTTTTTTATTTTCCAGTAGCATCCTACTCTTCTCCTCCTCCGGTTCTCTCCCTCTCTCGGTTTCTCTCTTTCTCTTCCTACGCATCCTTCTCTCTCCCTTATTCTTTCCCCCTCTCGTTCCAGCAACTTCTCCCCCTCTCTCTTCTATTCTTCTTCTCCGTTTCCCAGCTCCCTCTTCTTTTCTAACTCTCCTTCCGGCAGCCTTCTCTCTTCTCTGCCTCCCTCTCTCTTCTCTTTTCTCTCTTCACCGCACCCTCCAGCAAGTCCACGTGCATGTGGTGAAGTCCACGGCCAGCACCTTAAGCAGCAGCTGTACACCAGCAACTAGCTTGAAGTCCTCCACCGCCAACACCTCCAGCTGTCCCAGCAACATCCCACGCAGCAACCTTCACGCATGCACAGGCCACCGCAGCTCAAGTAGCTCCACGCGACATGCTTCCAGCTGCGCGAAAACCACCAGCACCTGTGCCTCCTTCCACGTGCAGACTTGGTGAAGCTGCACCTCCACGTACCAGCAGCTCCAAGTTCCAGCAGCTACACCTCCACGCGTTGCCCAGCCGCCTGCAAGCTCCCATGCGCATGCATGCCCGCAAGCATCCAGCAGCAGCTTCAGCAAGCTACAGGGAATTGTTGTTAGAAGTTTTTGTTTATTTATTTCAATCATGTTGTTGTTTCTTACATTTGATCTAATGATTAGTTAATTAAGTACTAATAGTTCAAGTATTTTTATTTCTTATCATTAAATATTTGCATATTAGCGTTAATTTGATTGTTTAGATAGTTGCATGAACAGTACGTCACTATTCACCTCTAACTTCCAGAATTTTATTCTTTCAATGTAAAATCTTTTTATTCAAATCAATCGATATCTAGTACTTGTTTTAATTTAAATTTTATTTAAAAAATATTAAAAAAATAAAATAAAATGAAAAAAATCTTTTGATGAATAGTAACAAGGGGGTATGCGGCTAAGTTTGATTGGGCTCCATCATTAGCATGGGTATGCAGGGGTTTTGATTGAGTGCTCTTTTCATCATTTGTATTAATACTCTTGTTTAATTAGTTAAAGTTAGTTGATTCCATTAGTTTTTTTTTACATTGTTTTTTTTTTTTATAAAAAAAAAATATAAATTTTTAAAATCCAAAGTTTTCAAAGTTAAAAATTTAACTCTCTGTGGTTCGACTCGGACTCACCACTATCAATTTCCAAAAATTTGATTTGAGTGAGCCGGATAAATTTAGATTGAACGTTTTCATGTGTTTAACGACGCACAATTCGAAACGATCAATTTTTGGCGCCGTTGTCGGGGAGTTAGATTTTTAATTTTGATTATCTTGGATTTAGTGTAATTAATCTTTAGCTAATTTTATTTTTTTTATTTTTGCAGGTATATTGAAAAAAAAAAAAAAAGGAAAGCGAAATCATGGTATGTGTGTTCCAACTTTCTATGTTTCAATTTCTTGACTTTAGTTAGTTTCCATTTTTGTAGTTTCTAGTTTAGATAGGTTTCCATTAAATAAAAAAGGAACAAAAAGAAGAACATCCAAATTTAAAAATCTCCATTTCCAAGATTAGAAACCTTCCATGTTAGGTCATGCATCATTTAGGACTGCAATTTTAGAATGTTTCAATTCTTGTAAATTTTCATTTTGTTGAAGATTGTGAGTGACAAGGTGAGATCTCTACCTTCCTTAAATACCATGTTCATGCATTTCCATGATTGCATAGAACCCCTTATTTGAATTGGTTGTGCACTTCACATAAAAACATCTTAAAGGGCAAGTCCATTAACAAAATAAGGTGGGGATTTGACTACCCTTCCTTGGCCCAAAAACAACCATCCCTTGCACTCTTTCACTAACCCAAGCCCATTAAAAGTGAGTAGGAATTCAGTTTAGGGTTCACAATGAGATTTGGGTCTAGCTTGAGCCCACTATCACTTTTGGAAACCGGTGTCTAAAGCTAGAGGTCAATGGCAAACGCTTAAGTGGGTCGGTGGTTCTTTAATTAGGTCCCTACGAAAGTAGGGGGAGCCTCCCACCACCCCACCTCTTATCTGGCCGATTGATAATTGTGAGGGTGGATTTGAATTAAACCTAGATTAATTTGTGAGAAACACATCATGTAGGCTAGTTTAACTATAGTTGTCTTAGGAATAATTGTGTGATAACTTGTTTGCTTCATTAATAAAAAAATAAAAATAAAAAAATAAAAAGATTTTCAGCATGGAGTGGACTCAAATGAACCAATTTCTTGGCCCATGTCTTAATACCATCACACCTTTCCCTCCACCACCTAATATGGATTTGGCTCACAGATTAGCTAAGCTAGACAAGTTGGCCCACACAATTGATCAATTTCTAGCTTTGGACCCAGAACCGTCCTCATATCCCACACAATCATATACCTATCAAGAAAGATGTCCCGTTTGGGCCAATCAGGACCATTATGATACCCCACCTGCTCTTCAATTTCCACCTCACCAGGCCCAAGCTCCAAGACTAGCTATCCAAGACTTCTCGGATTGGCCCCAGTTCCAAGTCTACTCTGGTGGTTTGGCCCACAATCATGGACACTCCGATTATCCATTGTCCACAAGCTCTTGTCCACCTTGCTTCCAATCAAATTATTCGACATATTCTTCGTAGTCTGATTATCAGCCTAGTTATCCGCATTCTCAAGATGATCAATTCATGCAACTTGAACAAATAGTCTTGGCCCAACAACAAATCATTGGTAGAATGCAGGCCCTAGTTGACTGTTTGACTGAAACTAATCTAAGGATGGATTTAGAAGAAGTGCTTAGCAAGCCCATTGAAAATCTGCAATCTTTTTCACCTGATTTTGACCAACAAATCAACTCACAAATTCAACTTGACATCGTTCAATCCGGTAATGGTCACATCATGCTTGATCTTGCAAACGGAGAGTATCTTACGGAGTCGCATCAGGTGAGAATAGGGAATGCTAGCATGAATCAATTTATGAAAAATCCTGAGACTGGTCAACAAGATGCATCCATGATCATACCTGTCTGTCCTGAGGAAAGCTTAAGTGATAGAAAAGGAGAAGGGGAAGTGAGTGATCTTTTAGAGGTTAATCCGGATTTTGAACACTTCATATTCCCCACAGTGGAAGTCAATATGCATGCTAGTCTGAACCTCGAATATTTTTTCTTCCCAATAGAGAAAGTGGATATTCTAGAAGATATATACCCGGTGGATAGAGAGAAGATGGAAAACCCTCAGACTGACCAGCAAAGTGAAGTCACGATCACACCTATCCCTCCAGGCGAATTCCGCCTGTGCTGTGTCCATGGTTTTGATGAATAGATGGGCCCCCAACTTGCCTCCCTGAGGAGTCAAAGGCCATAACAAATCAATCTCCATCCACAAGACGTGTCTCAGGCTATGATGCTTTTTCTACGAAGCTTCGATTCTTTGTAATTGCTTTGTAGAAAAAGAGCATCCCACGAGTACTTGCAGTAGTTTAGCAAGGACGTCCATATTGACAACAACGGTTGTTGAAGTTTCCAGGTTAGCTTACTGGACTGCCCACCCAGTGCTTCCATATATTTAATGCCTAGCCCTCCCACAAGCATGTGGTGTTTGATTTTATTCAAATTGTATGAGTAAAAATTTCTCTCTATATAGAAGCAATCTAGAATAAGAATAAGATCTCTTAGATTTTTTTTTGTGCTTCTATACGTCTCAAGACGCTTGAAGAAAAGAGATGATAATGTACTATCCATCATTTTAAAGTTAAATAATTCATTCAGAAAGTCCAAAAAATCTGATTTCTTGACAGCGAGATAACTTTTCCCGAGTGGCAATCAATTAGCACTTGCCACTGTAAGACAAAGGAAATCTGTCTCTTGGACTTTTTAATGAAAAATAGACGACTACAGCGACCCATAACGGCAACACTGATCACGTGACAAAGGGGAATTAAAATGGAAAACACTTTTCTAACTCACCTATTTAATTCCATCTTTAACACGCTTAGATAGCGCTGATATATCCATCTACGTGGCTGCATAGAAGGCCTCTCCATATGAGAGGATACGCACGGGTTCTCAAAAATCCGTAACCTGTTACGTAACCTTTCCCTCCTCTTATCTATTAACTATATTAAGCGAAGAGGTGAGAGAATGTACACGGCCCTTCTCTGCCTAGATAACTAACGTACGCTTCTTCTCCGTAAGTCTCGCCCAATCCCTTCCTTCAGCTTATAAAGAAGGCCACGTAATCTCACTAAATTGAAACTTCCCGTACGTAACTTCCTTCCTCTCTCACGTAAGATAAAACTTATCTAGAGCCCATGATTGGATTCCCAGAGTTCCAAGTAAACCCCCCACCCCCCCCTAAAACTTAATTTACAACCTTGCGGTTACAACTTACAAGTCGGAGCAATTGCAGGTACAAAAATAACAATTCCCCTCATTTTCATCTTTGGGTTCTTTGTTTGGCCATTGTTGAAGGAAAAATTGGGAAGGGTGGGGAGGAAGCTCTGATGGTTAACTAGAGAATTCTTCCAAAGGTGATCTCTATTTCTCACTTGTGTTGTTTATTTTCGGAAGGCAAGGACCCACCTTTTAATAGAGGTCAATACCTCCGTTAGCCATCTCCGCTCACCATGGAAACCACTTTTTAAATATTAGGGATCGTGGGAGATCAAGTCTCTAATTAGAGATAAGAACGAACTCTCGATATTTGTGGGCTTAATGGTCATCATATTGTACAATCTCTCACTTGATCATCAAGACCAAAATAATTCTGAATATACTCCCACTATCTGTGAGATGTATTAATGTTCTAACACATTCTCACTATCCATGAAGTATATCATCACTTTTATTATTTATAAAAATATCTCTTGACTTATGATAAGTCGATAATTTTGATCATTTAAGGGCAATCGCACGCATCATATTCACATTTTTATATGTAAAATAGTATGAAATGAGCCCAACGGTATCAATTTCGTTAAATTCCTAGTTAAAATCATCATTATTTCACGCATTTGTGCAAAACCGAGATAAATCATTTATTTAAATATAAATATTCAGGATAATATATTAATTTATGTTTATTCCATGTGAACAGGACACAAAGAAGATGTAGTAAAGATGGTGAGATCTCTGAAAATTTTGCGGGAGGTCCAGTGATCGAATCTCAAGAAAAGAATC
Source organism: Zantedeschia hybrid cultivar (assembly GCA_030544215.1). Taxonomy (NCBI): domain Eukaryota; kingdom Viridiplantae; phylum Streptophyta; class Magnoliopsida; order Alismatales; family Araceae; genus Zantedeschia; species Zantedeschia hybrid cultivar. The sequence continues at coordinate 55,263,608 of JARZZO010000009.1, forward strand.
AACTTTATTTTTGGGAAGAAGTTAAAAGAGGGGCAAATTCGTCATTTGCTATCCTAAAAAGGGTGCCCTAATTCTTTACCCAAGAAACCCTAACTTAAGAGGCAGCCGCCACCTCCTTGCCCTCTTGCTATTTTTAAATAAACCTCCCTTCCCTTCTTTAAAAGGAAACTTTTTCCCTCTCAGGGTCTCTCTGCCTCTCTCTCACCCGCTCTCTCTCACTCTCCCATTTTTTTCCCCTTTCTTTCTCTCACCCGGAGTCTCTCTCTCACTTTTTCCTCTCTGTCTCGCTCCACACTCCCTCTCTCTCTGTCAGACTTCCTCTCCCCTCCTCTTTCTCTGTGTTTCTCTCTCTTTCTCCTATTGTTTCTATCTCTCTCTTTCTTCTCTCATCCCCGGCTCTGTCTCTCTCTCTCTGCGCCAACTCGCTGCGAAGCCACGCGGCAGCCCAGCGGAGACCACGCGTGAAGGGCATCGTCACCCGTGCCTGCACGGAATGCTCCCGCTGCGCCACGCCTGCCACCGCCGCTCCACGCGGCAACGCGCAAAGCATTCCCGCTCAGCCAGCCGTCGCCTCCTTGCCACGCGGCAACGCCACAGGATTCACCGGGCTGGGCATCGTCGCCCGTGCCAGACCGTCCCACTCGTTGCCGCCACGCGGCGCTCGCCCGCCTGCAGCGCCCTCATCAACCCCGCGTGCGCCTGCTTGAGCCATCGCCAAGGGCTTCAGTCCAAAGCGCCCGAGCCGCCTAGTACGTCCAGACCCGGGCCCGCCTTGCCTGTTACGTCTCCACATAGTACCGGTCTGGCAAATAAATGAATAACTAGGTTAAATATTATAATTATCGGCAAATAATTATATTATCCCGTACAGGCACGGCGGTAGTGTAAGTTTTTAGGATTCTAATTAGAACTTTGCGATTTTTGTGATTATAGGCGATTAGATGGCTCCTAGGAAGAGGATGCCAATCATTAGAGAACGGGGAGATGTCCCTAGTGGATCTGAGGCCGGTAGGCCGAGTATGGAGCGTTTCATGGAGGCTATGATGGACACGATGGCTAGATACCAGACCCGAGACCCTAGTGAGAGTTCTAGTGCTCGGGGAGGGTCTTCAACTACACTGGAGAGATTCCTGAAGCTGAAGCTGCCTCATTTTACTGGTCGTCCCGACCCTGATGAGGCTGTTCATTGGTTGAGGGAGATGGAAAGACTTTTGATACTATGGATTGTGCGGCGGTTGAGAGGACTCCGTTGGCTACCTTCATGTTGAAGGACGATGCCTACGATTGGTGGGCCACTTTGAAGAGTTTGTCATATGTGGATAGGAATCTCAGGGAGATTCCATGGTAGACATTCGTGAAGGAATTTAATGCTCAGTACTTCCCTAGGCATGTCAAGAGGGCTAAGGAGAGGGAATTTATGGAATTGACCCAAGGAAGTATGACAGTGCGTGAGTAGCAGATGAAGTTTGTTTCACTTGGAAGGCTCGTGCCTTTTATCTCAGGAGACGAGGAGCGTCGGACTGAGAGATTTGTGGATGGACTGAGGTCCAATTTGAGGAGTTTTGTGGCATCCCACTGTTGTACAGATTTGGCATCGACAGTTAGGTGTGCCACGGCAATAGAGGCACAGCATGAACAGTCAGCTCGAGAGAGGGGACTGACTACTCAGGGGCCAGCTCATGGCAGAGGAAAGACAGCAGCAGCAACAACCCCTTCGTCCGGATCAGGATCGTCTTCACTCGTCTCTAGATTCAGGAGGTTCTTTCGAGGAGGTGGCAGCACCAGTGGCAGCAGCGGTAGTAGCAGTCCCAGGGAGAGCCAGCAGAGTTAGTCGGTATCCAATGCTCAACAGAAGGCAGCTCAGAGGCTTCCTGTAGCTTGTCGACATTGCGGTGGTACTCACGGTAGGACTCAGTGTCCTACTTTTTATGGAAGGTGTTACACTTGTGGCCAGCAGGGACATTTGGCGAGGTATTGCCCGCAGGGGCATGGTCAAGGGCAGGGGCCAGGTGATCAGAAGAAGCCGAGGACCCAGGGGAGAGTTCTAGCTATCACTAGGAAGGAGGCTCGTGCGTCCAACTTGATGGAAGGTACACTTTCTGTCCTTGGGAACTCTGCGCATGTGTTAATTGATTCGGGTGCTTCGCATTCTTTTATTTCTAAGCAGTTCGTAAATATTCTTTCTGCACCCGTTGATGAGATGTCTGATGGACTGATGATAGAGGTTCCTTCTGGGGATTTCATGTTGTCTTATAATTGTTTGAGTGAGGTTCCATTGACCATTGAGGACCATGAGTTATCTGCCCAGTTAGTTGTGCTTCCCATTCGCGACTTTGATGTCATCTTGGGCATGGACTGGTTGGAGGCTTATTATGCCGAGGTGGACTGCCACAGGAAGAGGGTGCGTTTCTCTATTCCGGACATTCCAACTTTCTACTTCCAAGGTATTAGGCTCTCTTCTTGTGGTATTCTTATTTCTGCCTTGAAGACTCAGAGATTGCTTGTTGGTAGCTGTAAGGCTTTCCTTGCCTCTGTTGTTTTAGCTGATGTTAGTAGTAGTTCCAGTCCTTGGGAGGTGCCTGTAGTTTGTGATTTTGTTGATGTGTTTCTTGAGGAGTTGCCTGGTCTTCCTCCTCAGCGAGAGGTTGAGTTTACCATTGAGCTTGCACCAGGTACGGCGCCATTGTCTAAGGCCCTGTATCGGATGGCTCTGGCTGAACTCACTGAGTTGAAGGCGTAGTTGCAGGAATTACTGGATAAAGGTTTTATTCGTCCCAGTACTTCTCCATGGGGTGCTCCAATTCTATTTGTTAGGAAGAAGGATGGTTCTCTGAGACTGTGTATTGATTATAGACAGCTGAACCAGGTGACGATAAATAACAAGTACCCACTTCCGAGGATCGATGATCTGATGGATCAGTTGCAGTCTGCGAAGGTGTTTTCAAAGATTGACTTGAGATCAGGATATTATCAGATGAGGATCCGTGAGGTTGATGTTAGTAAAAAGACCATTAGGACTCGGTATGGACATTATGAGTTTTTGGTTATGCCTTTTGGTTTGACCAATGCTCCGGCGACTTTTATGTTAGTTTAGGTGGCCTACAAGCCAATCTGACTATGTAAATCTCATTCATTTTATTAATAAAATGGCATAATATTCATTATGTGTAAATCGCGTTAATTCTCGTTTCGTAATGAAGTCCGTGAATATGTGCTATAGTGATCAGATTATGATGAGATCATACTAATGAGACTGATCACTTAAATACACATATTCTTAATTGTTCCTAGTCGGAGGATATCCGAGAAGGACATCGGATATCCTGTTAGACTAGTACAGATTACTCCTGCTCATATGATGAGGGTGACTGATCTCATAAGTCACTTGTGTGGAGACACTAAGGCGAATCTGTAGGTGCTCATTGGAGAATGAGTTCACTGAACTGATCTGACTGAATCGCTGGATGGTATTGTACCTCACTGTCAACTAGCTTGATTCTATTGTCGCAGTTGCGTGGATGGTCCTCGGACCTGAGACACCAAGGACACCTTGGCGGTGGACTTCTGTGCTTTGACCTTTGTTTACGAATCTCTAGCCATGGGATTCTAATACGCCAAGGATTGGGTACAGCGGAATACCGTCGAAGGGAATTATGTGTCAATAAGGAATCATTCGCTCTCGGTACTTAGAGAGAGAATGCTCTAGGAAGGATGCGCGAAAGTCCCTGGCCAGGGCGGACGATAATATCGGGAAAGGAGTTTTCCGATATTCATCAGTGGCATCCAATCCAAGTGAATCGACCGGTTAGGGTTTGACAGCTCGCCATACCCTGAGTTGACTCGAGAGCATTGCACGAATGAAGGATTATATCCACGCGGTAACTGTCGGCGGAAAGGTTCCAAGAGTGGGTTACTTAACCCCAAATACCTTCCGGGTTCACGCGGTGTTGCTTGGCACCCAACGTGATTGGAGGCCCGGTCAAATTCGATGTGCGACATCAATTCGATTGATTAATTGATTAATAAAGGGTTATTAATTAATTAATAAAGTCAGTAAGGAGTCACTAGGCTTGTTGGGCCATTAACTGGACTGGTACTTGGGCCTAGAGGGTCAAACGCAAATGATTCTCAAGGCGATGGATAAATAAGTGGGTTTTATGCAAACCGGGGGTTTTTATGAAAACCGCGTAGTTAGTATAAAACATAGCGAACGGGCTGAGCAAGCCAAACTGCTGTTAACCCTAGCCGCCCCTCCTTAGTTTCTATCTTCCTCTGGCGTCCAGGCAGATCCAGATCTGCTCCGCCGTTTCTCCGAATCCCGTTCGACGGGAAATCGTCCGTGCGTTGCGGCGATCATTGCGGCGAACAGCGGAGGCTTCATGGGCTGCAAAGAACGAGGAACTCGAGGATATCCGTCGCAGGGAGGATCGCGTGGACTTCGCTAGAGGCCGGGCGCTTGCGCGGCTTGCGGTGTCGCACCGACGAAACCGAATGGTTGCGGATTCGAATCCGCACACGGTGAGAACTTCGATAATCCGATTATCGTATTTTAGTTCTTCGAAACGGGAAACGGATCACTGTAAATATTTTTGTTTTCTGCTGCATGAGCGATCCGGAGAAACCGAGAAAACCCAACAGTGGTATCAGAGCCAGGTTCCACTGTTTCTCGTCCCGTTTTGGTTTCCGAACATAATATTTCATGCGTTATTCCATGCATAAATGTTCGATTAATTGTCGGATCTGTGTTCATACGATGGGCACAGTTAATTAGATTATTTTTCTGGAATTTTTCTAAATTTTTTTTGGGGTTTTGTGTTCTTCGTGGGACGAAGAACAGGGAGTTTTTCGGCAGCTTCATACGGGATCCCCAAGCGTTGGGGAGGCAGGGCCAACACCCTGGATTATCCAAGGAGTTGCTGGACACCTCCAGGCAGCAAGTCCATCGCCGGAGAACCCGCTGGAGGTGGCTGGTTAGAGGGAATCTCCCCTCTTTTTCATCCATGTCCACAGTTAACACAGAAAAGAACAAAAATTAAGAAGTTTTTTTTTTTTTTTTTTGGGCTCAGCCTTTGGAGGCAACTCCGGCGACCCTGCCGGCGCAGTCAGGTCCGGCCGGCGCCGGACTGTTGGCTGCCGGGCGGCGCCGGGCAGAGCCGCCGCTGCCGGCAACCTCCACCTGCACAACGGTTGTTGCAGGTTTAGGGCTTCCCAATGGAGGCTTCGGGTGGAAGACAGCGGCTGGGCCGCTGGTGGGCCGGGCCGGTTGGACCGGGCCCTGGCCAGACCGGGCCGCAGCCCCTGGCCGAGCCAGGGTCCGGGACATTTGGCCCTTATAGGCTGAACCCATTAGCCCCAAAATCCCATCTTAATAAACCCTTATTTCCCACTAAACCCAATGAAATTAAATCTGATTTTAATTTGAAAATTCAAAATTGTTTTGAAAATTTAAATTATTGTCCAATTTTATTTAATTGGATTTTATTAATGATTTTGAATCATATAGTAATATAAGGGTTAATTAATTAGCAATTAGTTGTCAATTAATTAGGGTTAATATTAATTTAAATGTTAAATTAATTATTAACCTTAATGTGACTAATTTAAGGGTTAATTTGGTCATTAACTTTTATTTCAACTAATTGTTAATTAATATTTAAGTTAGTTATTAATTTAATAGTTAAATTAATAATTAACTTAAATGACTAATTTAAGTGTTAAATTAGTAGTATTTAATTATTATTATTAGTTATTAATTTAAGGGATAAATTAATGATTAACATTAATCCTCTAATCTAATAGTTAGATTAGTAATTATTAATTAATTAAAGTTAATTATTAATTTAAGTGTTAAGTTAATAATTAATTTTAAATTTACTAATCTAAGAGTTAGATTAATAGTTAATTAATAATTAGAGTTAATTAATAATTTAAGTGTTAAATTATTAATTAACTTAGTTGGATTAATCTAAGAGTTAGATTAGTTATTAATAGTCTAATTGTTAGATTATTAAAATGGGTTTAATCTAAGTGTTAGATTATTAGAATTGTTCTAATTTGCATGGAATAATCTGGAATTATTAATTCGGAGTGTGTGCGCATGTGATGTGTGTTTATTGCTTTTAAATTTTGATTTAATTGCATGTTAAGTTAATTAAATGAGTTTTCGAAATTCAAATGCCAATTTTGATTGGATCCCAGCTTTTTGAAAGCCAAAACTTATCTATTTTGAAAACTCATTTGTTTTAGCCATGTGATGCGCTGAATCATGTGTGGAATGTTTAAAACACACCGTGGTCATGGATATGCACTTAATTTATTATTCATGTGATGAATGGATTGTGTGGATCGTGGATGTATGATTTTTATTAATTGTTAATAAATAGAGGTCTGTGCACCTCTCTCTCTCATACTCCGATGTATTTCTACCTCCCTCTCTCTCTTGTACTCGCTATAAGGCCTTCTTCAATTTACTTATAAATTCTAGAATTTATTGTAATCTGATCGAAGCAACCGAGGAAGGAGCGAGGACGATCCACAGCTGCAACTAGGAAGGCGAAAAGATGGAGATCTCTTGCCTATGTGATTGCAGGATATTTAATGTAAATGTTATGATTAGATTGTGTGTGCGTTTGACTGTTGGCTCCAATCAAACCCACTGTGCTATCCATGACCACACTAATGACATGTATGAGATGCATTGCTTTTCTTTTGATTATGAATCAAAGCAGGTTATAGTATTTAGTAAATATATACGATATATTTATATACTATCACCTAGGAGAGACCAAGATAAAAGTTATCTAAATACCCTCAGATAAACTCTAAGCCGTAACGTGAGTAGTTGAGAACTTACCGCGTAGTCCACCATCGTTATAGTCATAGGATTCGAATCACTTTAGGCAAGTTTGTTGTGCTATCCACAAGGCCTGCTTAATTGAGAGGAGAAACTGTGGCTATGGCATTAGATGCCTATAGATCGGGGTAGAGGAACCATGTAGCTTTGTTGTGCTATCCACAAGGGCTGCATGCAAATCTATGCTCGTCGCGTAATGATGGTTAGCTTAGACCAGAATTAATGGTTTGTTGTGCTATCCACAAGGCCATTAAATCTCTGGGGACCGAAACTATGATCAGATATTGCAAGGAGTTGCAAGTCCCATGAGTTGGGTGCTCTCTGATTGTATTACAGTTTGTTGTGCTATCCACAAGGCTGTAGTGCAAGTCATTGAGATTCTGATCCCCAGTAGGAGACTGTCGGCGTCTCCCGTTCTGTATAACTGAGGGTTATACAGTCCGTCGAAAATTAGTGGGAATTAAACTTGAACAAAAAGACCATGTCTTGTTTTAAAATTTAATAATTGAACATCTGCTAAGTAGATTTTACTTATCTCCTGTAGGGAATTATGTCGTCGAATAACCCACTCCGTGGCATACTTGATGCCCTTTTGACTTACCTGATCTACTCAGATTGGTTCAAAAGCCTGAAGAATGTCTTCAGATCTGAGCGCATTGACTTTGTCCCTGGAGCTGATTCTCTTACTGAATCGGCATTAGATGCCCCTGAAGCAGAGATGATAGCTAATGATAAAAGATCAAAGGACAAAGGCAAAAGAGTAGTGAAGGGTGACTGCTTCTATTATAAGCAGTATGATCACTGGAAGAGGAACTACAAAGAGCTCCTTCATGATAAAGCTCATGGAAAGGTGAAGTTGTCTGAAGCTTCAGATATCTATATGATAGATATCAACTTGTCAGTTAGAGATTCCACATCTTGGGTATTGGATACCAGATGTGCTTCTCATATCTGCCATGATGTGCAGATGCTGACAAGTAAGAGCAAGCTGAGACAAGGTGAGGTGGAATTGAGACTAGGAAACAGCACAAAAGTTGCGGCGATTGCTGTTGGGACAGCAAACCTCAGGCTTCCATCGGGAGACACCTTACTATTGGAAGATTGTTATTATATTCCTAGCATAATTAAGAACATCATATCAATATCTTGTTTAGACAAGATAGGATATAGGTTGACTATTGAAAATAGAAGTTGTTCGATTTATTATGGTAATAAATCAATAGCTTCAGCATCTTTAGTCAACGATCTATATCTATTAGATGTTTCTTATTATAATCTTCAGATTGACAATACTCTTAAGAAGAGCAAGAATTGTGTGAACCAAGCCTACATGTGGCATTGTAGACTTGGGCACATTGGCGAAAGCAGGTTGCAAAAGTTGCACAAGCATGGTTATTTAACAGCATTCGATTATGAATCGTTTGCAACATGTGAATCCTGCCTTATGGGAAAGATGGCAAAATCTCCATTTAGTAGATATGGAGAACGTGCCAAGGACATTTTGGAACTAATACATTCGGATGTATGTGGTCCAATGTCCACCCAAGCCAAAGGTGGCTTTTCTTACTTCATCACGTTCACCGATGACTTCTCAAGATTCGGCTATGTGTACTTAATGAAGTACAAGTCGGAAGCATTTGAGAAGTTCAAGGAGTTCAAGAATGAGGTGGAGAACCAGTTAGGAAAGAGTATTAAAGCTCTTCGATCAGATCGAGTAGGAGAATACTTGAGTACTAATTTCACACAATTCTTAAAGAATAATAGTATCCTTTCTCAGCTGACCCCTCCATATACACCACAGATGAATGGTGTATCAGAAAAAAGGAATCGCACCTTATTGGACATGGTGCGATCCATGATGAGCTTTTCGGGATTACTAGTGTCCCTCTGGGGGTATGCTCTAGAGTCAGCAGCATACCTACTGAACAGAGTACCCAGCAAGTCTGTGGCCTCTACTGCATATGAGATATGGAAAGGTAAGAAACCAGAATTTAAATATATTAAAGTCTGGGGTTGTCCTGCTCATGTAAAGAGGCATGATCCAGACAAGCTGTAATCACGAACTGATAAATGTAGATTTGTGGGATATCCAAAGGAAACCTTTGGATACTATTTTTTCCATCCTGGTGAACAAAAGGTGTTTGTCGCCCGGAAAGCTGTCTTCTTGGAAGAAGAATACCTTCTCCAGGAGAACAGTGGGAGTAACATAGTACTGGAAGAGGTTGCAGATCCCCAAACAGCTGCATTATCATTAGATGAGATATCAGTTCCTGAATCTGTTCAGGTACACACAGATGAGCCTCGTAGATCTGGTAGAGTACCTACACTACCCGAACGATATGTGGGACATATTGCTAAAGGTGAGTCTAAGGTAGAATATAATGAGGATGATGATCCTAAAACCTACCAGGAGGCCATAGAAGGCCCAGAAGCCGGAAAATGGCGAGAAACCATGAACTCAGAAATCCAGTCCATGTACACCAACCAAGTTTGGAACTTGGAGGACTTGCCTGAGGATATTGTACCCATCGGTTGCAAGTGGATCTTTAAAAGAAAGATCGGTGCTGATGGACAGATCGACACTTATAAGGCAAGGTTGGTGGCAAAGGGATATCGTCAAAGGCAAGGAATTGACTATGACGAGACTTTCTCACCAGTTGCCATGATAAAGTCGATTAGAGTTCTGCTCGCTATTGCTGCACATTTTGATTATGAAATCTAGCAGATGGATGTGAAGACTGTCTTCCTCAATGGTAACCTTGAGGAAGAGGTGTATATGATACAACCAGAAGGTTTTACATCCAAAGAATCTCTAGATAAAGTGTGCAAGCTTTAGAGGTCCATTTATAGACTGAAGCAAGCTTCCCAGAGCTGGAACATAAGATTTGACGAGGCTATCAAGTCTTATGGCTTCATTAAGAATGAAGATGAGCCTTGTGTGTACAAGAAGACCAGTGGGAGTGCAGTCACTTTTCTAGTTCTGTACGTAGATGACATACTACTAATTGGGAATGATGTAGCTATGATGTCATCAGTAAAGATCTGGCCGTCGAAAAACTTCTCCATGAAGGATTTGGGAGAAGCATCCTACGTATTGGGAATACGGATCTATAGAGATAGATCAAAGAGGATGTTTGGAATGACCCAATCCTTGTACATAGATACCATAGTCAAAAGATTTGGCATGGAAAATTCCAAGAGAGGTCTCATACCGATGAGAAATAGAATTAATCTCTCAAAGGAGCAGTCTCCTAAGACTCCTGACGAGAAGACATTCATGGAGAGAATACCCTATGCCTCTGCCATAGGATCTATTATGTATGCCATGCTATGTACACGGCCTGATGTTGCATTTGCTCTAAGTGTTACGAGCAGATTTCAGGCTGATCCAGGCGAAGAGCACTGGAAGGCAGTGAAATGTATCCTTGAGTACTTGAGAAGAACTAAGGATATGTTTCTTGTCTATGGAGGAGGTGACTTGAAACTGCGAGGCTTTACTGACTCGAGTTTCCAGTCAGATCCGGATGATAGCAAGTCTACATCTGGATTCGTGGGGCAATGTGCTGGAAGAGTTCCAAGCAAGTAACCACTGCAGATTCGACGACTGAAGCTGAGCACATCGCTGCAGCTGAAGCTTTCAAGGAAATAATGTGGTTGAAGATGTTCATCACCGACCTTGACATAGTTCCCGGTATCCTTGATTATGTTCCGCTGTTGTACGACAACAATGGGACTATTACACAAGTGAAAGAGCCGTGGTCTCATCAGAAATCGAAAGAACTTCTGAGGTGCTTTCATATTATCTAGAGGAGATTTACTAGTGGAAAGAGTTCCACCCGTCGACCATGTAGCAGATCCACTGACAAAGCCGTTGGCTCAAATTGTGTTTGAGCGTCACCTAGAGTCTATGGGCTTATTGTATAAAAGTGATTGGCTTTAGTCCAAGTGGGAGATTGTTAGTTTAGGTGGCCTACAAGCCAATCTGACTATGTAAATCTCATTCATTTTATTAATAAAATAGCATAATATTCATTATGTGTAAATCGCGTTAATTCTCGTTTCGTAATGAAGTCCGTGAATATGTGCTATAGTGATCAGATTATGATGAGATCATACTAATGAGACTGATCACTTAAACACACATATTCTTAATTGTTCATAGTCGGAGGATATCCGAGAAGGATATCGGATATCCGGTTAGACTAGTACAGATTACTCCTGCTCATATGATGAGGGTGACTGATCTCATAAGTCACTTGTGTGGAAACACTAAGGCGAATCTGTAGGTGCTCATTAGAGAATGAGTTCACTGAACTGATCCGACTGAATCGCTGGATGGTATTGTACCTCACTGTCAACCAGCTTGATTCTATTATCGCAGTTGCGTGGATGGTCCTCGGACCTGAGACACCAAGGACACTTTGTCGGTGGACTTCTGTGCTTTGACCTTGGTTTACGAATCTCTAGCCATGGGATTTTAATACGCCAAGGATTGGGTACAACGGAATACCGTCGAAGGGAATTGTGCGTCAATAAGGAATCATTCGCTCTCGGTACTTAGAGAGAGAATGCTCTAGGAAGGATGTGCGAAAGTCCCTAGCCAGGGCGGACAATAATATCGGGAAATGAGTTTTCCGATATTCATCAGCGGCATCCAATCCAAGTGAGTCGACCGGTTAGGGTTTGACAGCTCGCCATACCCTGAGTTGACTCGAGAGCATTGTACGAATGAAGGATTATATCCACGCGGTAACTGTCGGCGGAAAGGTTCCAAGAGTGGGTTACTTAACCCCAAAGACCTTCCGGGTTCACGCGGTGTTGCTTGGCACCCAACATGATCGGAGGCCCGGTCGAATTCGATGTGCGACATCAATTCGATTGATTAATTGATTAATAAAGGATTATTAATTAATTAATAAAGCCAGTGAGGAGTCACTGGGCTTGTTGGGCCATTAACTGGACTGGTACTTGGGCCTAGAGGGTCAAACGCAAATGATTCTCAAGGCGATGGATAAATAAGTGGGTTTTATACAAACCGGGGGTTTTTATGAAAAACCGCGCGGTTAGTATAAAACATAGCGAACGGGCTGAGCAGGCCAAGCTGCTGCTAACCCTAGCTGCCCCTCCTCAGTTTCTGTCTTCCTCTGGCATCCAGGCAGATCCAGATCTGCTCCGCCGCTTCTCCGAATCCCGTTCGACGGGAAATCGTCCGCGCGTTGCGGCAATCATTGCGGCGAACAGCGGAGGCTTCATGGGCTGCGAAGAACGAGGAACTCGAGGATATCCGTCGCGAGGAGGATTGCGTGGACTTCGCTAGAGGTCGGGCGCTTGCGCGGCTTGCGGTGTCGCACCGACGGAACCGAACAGTTGCGGATTCGAATCCGCACACGGTGAGAACTTCGATAATCCGATTATCATATTTTAGTTCTTCAAAACGGGGAACGGATCGCTGTAAATATTTTTGTTTTCCGCTGCGTGAGCGATCCAGAGAAACCGAGAAAACCCAACATTTTATGGATTTGATAAACCGGGTCTTCAGGGCCTACCTGGATCAGGTTGTGGTGGTATTTGTAGATGATATTTTAGTATACTCTTCTTCTGAGGAAGAGCATACCACACATCTTCAGGCGGTATTGTTGGTTCTGAGAGAGCACCAACTCTATGCCAAGTTTAGCAAGTGTGAATTCTGGCTAGATAAGGTGCACTTCCTAGGACATGTCATATCTGGTGATGGCATAGCAGTGGATCCAGCTAAGATTGAGGCAGTAATGGATTGGAGCAGACCTACAACAGTAACTGAGATCAGGAGCTTCTTGGGGTTAGCAGGATATTACAGATGGTTTGTCCGGGGTTTTTCTTCGATAGCGACCCCCTTGTCAAGGTTAACTCATAAGGGAGTTCGTTTCGTGCGGACCGAGGAATGTGAGCGGAGTTTCATTGAGTTGAAGACTCGCCTTACTTCGGCTCTAGTGTTGGTGCTTCCATCAGGTTCTGGTGGATTTTTGGTTTATTCAGATGCATCACGTCGAGGTTTGGGTGCGGTTCTGATGCAGCATGGTAAGGTTGTGGCCTATGCTTCTAGGTAGCTGAAGAAGCAAGAGGAGAACTATCCCACTCATGACTTAGAGTTGACAGCTGTGGTTTTTGCACTGAAGATCTGGTGGTACTATTTGTATGGAGAGAAATTTCAGGTCTTTACCGATCACAAGAGCCTGAAGTATGTATTCACGTAGAAGGATCTGAACTTGAGGCAGTGCAAGTGGATGGAATTTATCAAGGATTATGATCTCGACATTTCTTATCATCCGGGCAAGGCAAATGTGGTGGCAGACGCCTTGAGTCGGAAGACGGTCGTGTCATATCTCATGATTCAAGAATGGAGGTTATTTGAGCAGGTGGTGGAATCTTCCTTTTGGATTCCATGAGAGGCTGACAGAGCCGTGTTGGTCAGCTTAACTTTGAGGCTAGCAGTGTACCATGCCGTAATTGAGGCTCAGAGGGTAGATGCAGAGTTACCGCAGGTTCTCCAGACACCAGAAGTAGAGTTGTGGGATGATGGTACAGTCAGATTTAGAGGCAGACTCTATATTCCAACTGAGGAGGACGTACGCAGGAGTGTCCTGGATGAGGCGCACCGTTCCAAATATGCAGTGCATCCCATAATGACTAAGATGTATCATTGTTTGAGGAGGCACTTTTGGTGGCCTGGTATGAAGAAGGATGTAGCAAGGTGCCTGACTTGCCAGCAGGTTAAGGCAGAACACCAGAGACCAGCAGGTTTGTTGCAGCCCTTGCCGATCCCAGAATGGAAATGGGAACACGTGACTATGGACTTTGTGATGGGATTACCTGTGTCCCCTGTCAGAAGAGACGTGATCTGGGTCATTGTTGATCGATTGACCAAGTTGGCATACTTTCTGGCTATTAGGAAGGACTGGTCAGTCGGTAAGTTGGCTAAGTTGTTTGTGGACCAGATCATCTCTCTACACGGGGTGCCATTATCCATCGTGTCAAATCGGGATCTGAGATTTACTTCTAGGTTCTGGAAGAGTCCGCGATATGTTGGGCCTTTTCCCATTCTTGCTCGAATTGGGGAAACGGCGTATCAGCTAGCCTTGCCACCCAGTCTTGCAGGAGTGCACGATGTGTTCCATGTTTCTTTGTTGAGGAAATACGTTCAGGATCCATCTCATGTTTTGGACTTTTCAGAGTTGGAGGTCGCTGAGGATTTGTCCTTTCCAGAATTTCTAGTGCGTATTGAGGATCGCAGGGAACAGGTCCTTCGGAATAAGGTTGTTCCTCTGGTTAAGGTGATTTGAAAATATCGCTCCGGGGGCGAGGCGACCTGGGAGCGCGAGGATGAGATACGGGAGCAGTTTCCCTACCTTTTCTCGTAAGTTCTCTTGTGAGCTTGTATCTTTATTGTTTCAATCTCGTTAATTGTAGCCGGCAATTTTGGGGATGAAATTCTTTTAAGGGGGGGAGAATGTAAGGATTGAAGTTACGGATCCGGTTGTCGGGTCAGTTTTGGTGTCGGATCCCTTAGTTCGGGCCTTGATGGGGCTGAGACTTAGTTTTGGTGTCGGATCCCGTAGTTCGGACCCTAATGGGGCTGAGACTTAGTTTTGGTGTCGGATCCCGTAGTTCGGGCCCTGATGAGCAAGCTCGACGCGGTTCAAACGGCGTCTAACAATGTGGACGTGTTTTAGGCTGTGCCACGTGGGCTGGCCTTGGGGTGCGAGAGTACGGCCCCGGTCATATCATCTGAATAGCGTCTTGGACGGACGATGCCATTTAGAGTACGACCCTGAGTTGTCAGTGTACGGCCCGGTCTTGTCATCTGAATGACGTCGGGCGTGAACGACGCGTTTTACCCAGCTTCTGTTTGACTCCGCGAACCTTCCTTCCTTTCCCTCATTCTCTCCTTTCCACTCTCTCTCCTCTTTCCCCTCTGAGCTCCGGCGAACCACCTCCCCTTCTCCTTGCTTTCCTCCCTCCATTCCATCTCTCCCTTCACTCCATCAACCTCCTAACTCCCACCACTACCACCACCATCTCCTCCGCGGCGTTTTTTCTCTCCTGACGGCGGCCGACGTCCCGGTGGAGTAACGACGTCTACGGCGGTACCGGCGGCGGCATGTGGCGAGGCGGTTTGGCGGCTTGGAACTAGGAGGAGTTCGAGTAACCGGTAGGGTGACGATCCCCGTTGTATTTCATTTAAAAACCATGTTTTTCCCGGTTGGAGCCTATTTAGGGGTCCTCTGGGGGAGAAAATATTAAATGCATGTAATGAGAATTGAGTGTTTTAATGGGTATTTAGGTTCTTCTCCTCCTTTTCCACTCTGTTTGTGTTTTTACACGATTTGGGGGAGGAAATTCCACCCCGTGGATTGGGGGAACGCGGAGGGAGAACCTGTCTGTGAAGGTTGAATGGCGTCGGGGGATAGCGACGCCTTTTAGAAAGGCGGCTTCCACCCACGATGCGATTTGACCCAGATAACAGACTCTATCTCTGGAACTGAATGGCGTCCAGGGACAGCGACGCCATTTGAATGGCGTCATCTGTGAACGACGCGTTTTAGGCCATCTTTCGAGACCATATTTCACATGAACCAGTTTAGGGGTCTTGAATGATGTCGGCCTTGGGCGACGCGATTCAAGCCAGAATTCCATTAATCCATGCAATTAACACATGTTTACACTGTTAGATAGTTTAGTTAATTGCATGTGTAGAAACGTACTCGATGACATTGGATTCTATGTGATCGGATCGCACCGTGTTGTGTTTTGTGTGATCGTGGGCCTAGAGTGGCAGTTGTTAGCGCTTAGGCATCGTGTGTCGGTGTGGGAATGACACAGTGCCGGTGTGGGAGTGGTGGGGTGACACCTAGAGAGAGGGTTGATGGATATAGGTGTCCTCTAAGCCAATCATAAGGCACCTATTTCAATCTAGTTCACTAATCAATGGCATTAAATTCAATATGTAGATTGGCATATTTATAATTGCGCATAATGAAGTCCACGAATATGTGCAATAGTCATCAAATTATGATGAGATCATAATAATGAGATTGATGACTTATAAACACATATTCTCAATTGTTCATAGTCGTAAGATGTTTGAGAAGGACGTCAAACATCTGGTTAGACTAGTATAGGTTATTCCAGCTTATATGATGAGGGTGACTGATCTCGTTAGTTACTCGTGTGGAGACACAATGATAAACCTGTATGTGCTCATTGGAGAATGAGTTCACTGAACTGATCCGACATGAATCACCGAATGGTAATTTACCTTACTGTTAGTCGGCTTGATTCATCGTCACAGTGGCGTGGTTGATCGTTAGACTTGAGACACCAAAGACACCTTGTCGGTGGACTTCTGGACTTTGACCTTGACCTACGAATCCCTATCCACGGGATCTCTAATAGTCAAAGATCGGGTCCAGCGGAAGACCTTCGAAGGTGATTGTGTGTTCAATAAAGGATCGTTCGCTTTCAGGTAACTGGAGAGAGAATGCTCTAGAATAGATCTACAGGAATCTCTAGCCAGAGCAGAAACAATGTCAGAAAAGTAGTTTTCGGATATTGTACAGCGGAGTTTGATTCAAGTGAGTTGACCATCTAGGGTTTGATAGTTGACCATACCCTGGTTAACTCGAGAGCATTGTGCGAACGAAGGATTATAGCCACGCAGTAACTGTGGACAGACAGGTTCCATGAGTGGGTTGCTGAACCCCATTACCTTCCGGGATCATACAGTGTTGCTTGGCACCCAACTTGATCAGAAGTCCGACCGAATTTACATGTGATGTTGATTCGGTTAAGTAATTAGTTAATATCTAGATATTAATTAATTACAATAAGTTAATAACTAGTTATTGGACTTAACGGG
This sequence comes from Zantedeschia hybrid cultivar, assembly GCA_030544215.1. Classification (NCBI taxonomy): domain Eukaryota; kingdom Viridiplantae; phylum Streptophyta; class Magnoliopsida; order Alismatales; family Araceae; genus Zantedeschia; species Zantedeschia hybrid cultivar. Next base: position 55,280,356 of record JARZZO010000009.1, read on the forward strand.
CTGAAAACTGGATTGGTAAATGGGCCTAGAGGGTCACACGCAATAAGATTCTCAGTCGGTGGTACATAAGTGGGATTTTTATTAAATCGGGGACTTTTGTGAAAAGTCGCGCCGACCTAATATATATACGCGCTGTTGAGAAACCCTGGGCCAAGCTCCAGGATTTCCCTTGCTGGCCGTTATCCCCCCCTTTCTCTCTCCTTCTCTGGGTGCCCTATTCGAGGCGCCGGAAACAGTTTCCATCTCCGCCGCGTGTGATTCCCGAAAGTCGGGAATTCCTGTCGGCGGGATTTCAGCAATCGTTGCGGCGATGGATCTTTAGTGAGCGAGCTGATACGGACGAGGGATCGAGGACGAACCACGACGGAGGATCGCGTGGATACCGTTGGAGGCCGGACGCTTGTGCGGCTCGCGGCATCACCTCGACGGAACCGAGACGGAAGCGGATTCGAATCCGCGCACGGTAATCGGATTACTCCCGTTAGTTTTCGGTTTTAGTTTTTCATTCCGAATCGGATCAGCGGGGATCGGGCGGGATAATATTTTGTTCGTTGTTTCTGCTGCGTTCTTCGCGTCCCGCCCGGATCCCACAAGGGTCACCTGGTGTACCCTGGGGTATAGCTAGTACCGGTGTGGGAGTGGTACATTCGGAGTGTCACTCGTGCTGGGGGAAGCAGAAACCACCTGGATTCTGTCGGGCCGGAGTACCCAGCGCGCTATCCGAGGGGTTGCTGTTTGGTCTTAGCGGGTCTGTGTTTTTCGCATTCGGCCATATGACTTGTGTGTTTCGCCGAAACGCGGGTTGTGGACTTGTGATAGAGTGGTTTTTAGAATTGTGCATGTTACCATTTGAATGCATGCGTTTCATAACGAAATTGGAAAATGTATTTACTGCTTTAATTGCTTAAATTGTCTATATTTGTGTTGTTATACTTGTGAGTGCGTGAGTGGGCGGTAGGGATCGAAGGATCCCTACTGAGTCTTTTCGATGAGACTCACCCCTGTGGTTTTCAGGTGAGGGTTCCAGGCAGGCGTAGCGAGGAGAGTATTGCTTTGGGTCGCGCGCCAGCAGCCGTTGTTCTGGGGCATGCCCCGATGTAGTTGTCATTTTATTTTATAGCATGTATGCTTAATTATTTCCTTTCTGTTGGAGTATGTAATTATTTGCTGAGTCGAGTCGCATTGTAATAATTTTTAATTCATGCATTTCCTTTCTAATTCAATGCGATGTGAATGTTTAGCTTAGTTTATTATTTATTTCCCAGACTTATCAAGATCCTGGTTTGGCTCCAAATTAATGATTCAGTACCAATTTAGTAATCGGATCCCCGATTATAGGGTGGCAGGTCGTTACAATACCACCTTTGGTTGGAGATGGAGAAACCAGGGAACTCGCCCGCTTGGCAGTTTTTGCTATAAAAGCTTCAAATTCAGCAAGCACCGGCAAATTGACAGGAGGAAGAGGTTCAGGGGCAGGCTCTTGTCTCTTCTTTGTATGCGCCTCTTTGGCAGCGGCAACTGCCCTCCCTATAACACTGACCTCCATAGGGGATGCGGGGGTTGATGCTTTAGAAGGCACAGGAGGAAAGAAAGAGGGTCTCTTTGCAATAGCCACTGCCCTCCGATGTTGTTGAGTCAGATTTTGGCCGCCGGCACTACAAGAAATATGCAAAAGAAGAAATCAATTTATATAAGCAGATAAAAGGCACAAAGCTCAAAAGAAGTCAAGCACAAATATGTATACTTACAGCAATCGCCTTCGTAACAGTTTGATAAAGGCCAGTATTCATATTGTTAGTATTAGATGGTCTCAAAGCCAATCCGATACTATGTACTGATTCAGATTATTAATAAACGGCAATAGTTCATTATATGTAATTAATTCGATTTCTGTTTATCGTATCACGATGAAGTCCATGAACATGTGCAACAGCCTTCGGATTATAATGAGATCATAATTATGGGACCGAAGACTTATAAACACATATTCTTAATTGTTCCTAGTCATAGGATGTTTGAGATAGGACATCGAACATCCGGATAGACTAGTATAGGTTACTTCAGCTCATATAATGAGGGTGACTGATCCCATAAGTCACTTGTGTGGGGACACTATGCTGGACCTGTAGGTGCTCATTGGTGAATGAGTTCACTGAACTGATCCGACTATGAATCGCTGGATGGTAATCACCTCAGTGTTAACCAGCTCGATTCATTTGTCACGGTTGCATAGATGATCCTTAGACCTGAGACGCCAAAGATATCTCGTTGGTAGGTTTCTGAACTTTGACCTTGAATAACGAATCCCTAACCATGGGTTATTAATAAGTCAAGTGATCGGGTTCAGGGAAATGCCTTCGAAGGTAATTGTGTGTTCAATACGGATCATCCGCTCTCGGTAGTTTGAGAGAGAATATTTTAGGAATGATGCGCTCAAGTCCCTTGCCAAGGCGAACTCTGTATCAGATAAAGAATTATCTGATATAGATTAGCGGCATCTGATTCAAGTGAATCGACCGGCTAGGGTTTAACAGTAAACCATGCCCTAGGTCGATTTGGGAACATTGTACGGATGAAGGATTATATCCGCGCGCTAACCGATGACAGAAAGGTTCCAATAGAGGGTTGCGATAACCCCAGTGCCATCCAGGATCACGTGATGTTGCTTGGCATCCAACGTGATCGGCAGTCCGTCTGAATTTATTGTGGGACATTAAATTCGGTTGATTAATAGAATAAGGATATTAATTAATTCAGTGGGTCAATAAAGGGTTACTGGACTTAATGGGCCATTAACTGGACTGGTATTTGGGCCTAGAGGGTCACATGCAAATGGTTCTCAAGTCGATGGATAATCCGACAGGATTTCAGATAAGTCTAGGTTTTTATGAAAAATCGCAAACATACTTATTATAAAAGAACGGATTCTATGTTGGGGGCCAGCAACCTTGACCTAGCCGTCGTTCTTTCTCTCTCTCTCTCTCTTCTGGGCGTGCGATTCCAGACTGCTCTGCCTTTTGTCCGACGGGAAATTCAGAATCCGCATGTCGCGGCGGATTATGCGTAGCCAGACGGGATCTACGAACGCCGCAGTGAGCGAGGAAGCGAGGACGATCCATCGCGAGGAGAACCGCGTGGATACCGCTAGAGGTCGGGCATCTGCGCGACTTGCGGCATCGCTCCGACGGAACCGGAAAACGAACGCGGATTCGAATTCGCGCAAGGTAAATCCGATTTACTCCGGTTTTATTTCTTCGATTGAAACGGGACAGATCCGATCCCGAATATTTTATTCCACTGCGTTTTTTTGTTTGGATCTCAACACAGCGATCCCAACAGTGGTATCAGAGCCAGGTTCCACGGTGTTTTCGCCGTTTCGATCTCCATATTTGATAATTTTATAATTTGATTCCATACCCAGTTTTAATTTTAATTACATGCAAAGCGTTCATGTGATGAACACTGTGAATTAAAATTATTTTTTTGCATCAAAAATCATTTTTTGTGTACCCTTTTTCATGTTCTTCGTCCAACGAGGAACGGATGTGGACCGGCAGGTTTAGGGGCACCCCAAAGGTTGGGGATGCCTCACCGGAGCATGGGAACACCACCCATAGGGTTTTCGGTCGCCGGAGAACCATGGTCGGCCTTCCTCCTCTCCTTTTTCTCCCCGGAATATACTGGAAAAGGGGGGGGGGGGGGGGGGGGGGGGGAAGATTTCGGATTTTCACTGAAAAGGGGGGGTTTTGGGGTGACTGCTGGCTGCCAGGGCCACCGGCGCCGTCGCCAGGACCCCTGACCACCGAGGGGGGCCACCCCGATGCTGGCCGCCGCCTGCGGGGCAAGCCGGTGGCAACTGGGGGCCGCCCCCCTTCTTCCCTGCGACACAGCTAGGGTTTCCCTAGCTGCGTCGGGTAGGGAAGGAAGGGGGGCGGTCGGGCCGGGCCGAGCCCTGGGCCCGGGCCAACCGGCGCCCGACCAGGCCAACCCGCCGCGGGTCTGGGCTCGGTCTGAGCACCGGTTGGGCCTGGTCCAGTGACCGGACCGGGCCCGGTTCGCCAAGCCCTTTACTTTATTTTTTCTTAAAGGGAAAAACCCCATTTTATCCCATTTAAATGCCATTTTAAATTATAGAATTCTGTTTAAATTTAAAATGAGATTTTTCATTTAATCATATTATGTTCTTTAAATGATTATGACATATAAATATGATTATGGGATTATATTGACAATTGTTGTTAATATTTTCTTTTTATTCTAAATGTTAGAATAAATGACATTAAATGAAGTTGATTTAATTGTTAAACTCAAATTTAATGTCATTAATAATTCAAGGGCATGGAATATTATAAAATTTTCAATTTGTAGTCATTGTACATTTATTTTATTGATGTGCATTTATTTGCTTGTTTAAATTGGATTTAAATTAGCATGCTTGAACTAAATACTAAATTTTTCGAAGATTCCAAATTGTCCAAAATTTTGTTTGGTCCTTGATTTTATGAAACCTGAAATTACTATTATTTTCGAAAATTTTAATTAGCCATTTGATGTGCTATTTCATGTGTGGTTTGCTTAAATAAAACACATGGTGGTCATGGACGAGTATTATTTGTGGATATGGAATGTGATTGTGTGGTTTATTGTTTATTAATAAATAGAGGTCTGCAAACCTCTCCCTCTCATATTCCATTGTACTTCTGCCTTCCTCCTTGATGTAATCGCCATAAGGCAGTTGCGCGCGGAACGAGGATGATCCACAACTACCGACCAGATGAAAATGAAGGAGTTCATTGAATCCATGGGTTTGTAGACTCATGATATAAGTTTTATATTGTGTATGTGTGTGCGTTTGACTGTCTAGCTCAAGTCAAACCGCAGTGCCATCCATGACCACACTAATGACATATATGTGATGCGTGTGCTTTATATTTGCTAAGTTATTAGTATTTATAATATATATTCGATATATTTAATACTATCACCTAGGATGAGACCAAACTAAATAAGAAAAACCTTCGTAATAAATTCTAAGCCGAAGCGCGAGTCATTAAGAATACACCGTGTGGCTCTCCATCAATATGATTAATAGAACTTAATTCAGTGGTGGCAGATACTATGTGTTTACCCGAGGTTTGCCATTAACTGATGAGAGAACTATTGATCATGGCATTAGATGCCTTTAGATAAAAGTAGAGGAACGATATAGTCATCCATGTGTTTAGCCGGGAACTATATTTCTACTCTACTTTATCACGTACTGATGGTAATGCTTAGACTGGGGATAATGGTCTACTGTATTTACCCGGGACCATTAATAACCTGGGAGCCGAAATATGATCGGATATTACAAGGAGTTGCAATTATCATGAGATGATTGCTCTGAGATAGCGGTGTGATACTACGTGTTTACTCGATGTCATACTGTAATGCTTGGAGATTCTGATCCCCATTAGGAGACAGTCGGCGTCTCCCGTTCTGTATATCTGAAGGTTATACAGTCCGTCGAAAATTAGTGGGAGTAAAACTAGATAATAAAAGACCATATCTTGTTTTAGTTAATCTGAATATCTGCTAATTATTATTTGATTATCTCCTGTAGGCTAGAATGTCACATCATAACCCGTTGCGAGGCATACTTGATGCCAACCGTTTGACAAGCACCAACTACTCAGACTGGCTCAGGAACCTGAAGATTGTCCTCAGGTCTGAGCAAATTGCCTACGTCTTGGATAATGAACCTCTTGCTGAACCAGCATTAGATGCCCCAGAGGAGGAAATGATAGCGTATGAAAAATAGAAGGAAGATTCTACTATGGCCCAATGCTACATGTTAGCCTCTATGAGCAATGAGTTGCAGAGGCAACATGAGGAGATGGATGCTAGATCCATCATGCTCCATTTGAAGGAGCTATTTGGTGAGTAGAACAGAATCGAACGATATGAGATATCGAAGAATCTGTTCAAGGCTCAGATGGCAGAGGGAACTTTAGTACAGAATCACGTGCTGAAGATGATTGAATGGGTGGAGAGGCTAGATGCTCTTGGGATTACACTTCCTAAGGAGATGCACACAGACCTCGTGTTGTCTTCACTTCCACCGTCATATGCTCAGTTCATCGTTAATTTTAACATGAACAAGATCCAGGCCACCTTAGCTGAACTACTGAACATGTTAAAGACTGCTAAAGGGAACCTTGTAAAGGATAAACCCCAAGTCCTCATGGTTGGTAAGACCAACAGAAAAAGACTTGAAGTCCAAACTTTTCAAAAGAATAAGAACAAGGTTCAGAAAAAGGCAAAGGTTATCAAGAAAGACAAAGGTAAAAGTGCTGAGAAAGGTGATTGCTTCTACTTGTAGACACCGATTTTGGACCACCCTTTTGGTCATGAGTCTCATCCACCATTAGCCCTTCATCACCAAAATCCCCTCATTTAGCTATCTCAGCCCACTAACAACTCGGCCCATTAACCAAATCCCGACTCTAGCCACCTTTTCGTGGAAGGCCAGCCAGTCCGCCTTCCACCCCCTTCGAAGGCCACCCCTTGCCTTCTACACCCTTGGAAGGCCAGCCACCTTGCCTTCCACCTTTTTGCCACCTTTTTCACTTTTTACCACCTTTTCGTAGAAGGCCAGCTAGTCCGCCTTCCACCTCCTTCGAAGGCCACCCCTTGCCTTCTACCTCCTTGGAAGGCCAACCACCTTGCCTTCCACCTTTTGGCCACCTTTTTCACTTTTTACCACATTTTCGTGGAAGGCCAGCCAGTCCGCCTTCCACCCCCTTCGAAAGCCACCTCTTGCCTTCCACCACCCTTCGAAGGCCACCCCTTGCCTTCCACCCCCTTCGAAGGCCACCCCTTGCCTTCCACCACCCTTCGAAGGCCACCCCTTGCCTTCCACCCCCTTCGAAGGCCAACCGGGCCGCCTTCCACCACAAGATTGGAAGGCAAGTTGCCTGGCCGTCAACTCCCTAACCACCCCCTTGACCTCGTCTTCCCCACGATCTCCTCTACTCACCGCCCTCATCCCCACTACTCCGATCACTCCCCACTCCGGCGACTGCCGCGCGCACCACCTCAGACCCTTGACCACTTCCTATTAGCTGAAGGTTGATTTACGGGGATTTAGACCCCTATTTCCTACTACTTTTTCCTTCATCTATTTAAACCCCCCAGGTTCCCTCGGGCAAAGGGGGTTGCGTTGGGAGGGGATTAAGAAGGAGTTTCTTTCTCGGAGCGGGTCGGCTTTGAGGAGTCGAGCGGGCAAGGAGTTTGAGAGTTCCAGAGGAATCCTTCGCACTTCAAATGGGCTTGTCTTCTCAAACGTCTTTCACTTTTCACCTTTTTCATTTCACTGCATTCTCTCTTTCATCCATGATGTAACATTCTCCCTCTCTCACTCCCTTTTGCCTTCAACACATCATTTCACTTTTCACACACGAGCACTTATCTGCATGCATGCATCCTATAATGACTTAGCAATCCCTATTTACCCCCAGAGGTTTCAAACAAAAAACGGGAGGTGGGTGGCCATAACATATGGTCACCTTCCCTCCCAAACACCCATCCGTTGTGTCTCCCTCTAATTTTAGTTAATTTTTATGTTTGCATGAACGGATCCTACATGTCACAGTTCTAATCGAGCAATTTCTTTTCCTTGTCTGTCTTCTCTTTTTAGGGGCTCTTACCAGATTCTGCGCGCGGACTACCGAGCTCTCCTCCTCTGGCCGGCCGGAGGAAGAGAAGGGGAAACCACCATCTCCCGCTCCCTCAGAACACGATCACATCCTCACCATCCTGCGGAGCACAGGGACTGTAAGGTAATGTTCCTGACGATCACATCCTTTATTTCTAACCCCCTTTAAATCACCACAGTGCTAAGACGAACGGGGAGGAACCCTCGATTCCGAGGCCCGCAGCCGCGGCGGGGGACGTTCCGGACGCCTACAGCCCTCTGGCGATCACGGTGGGACACTCTCTTGCTCGCCGTGCAGGTAAGGGAGCTTAAAAAGAACTCCTCCCGTGGACGACCAAGCACTTGGCCGCCCAGAGTCCTGAACGGCCAAGTGCTTGGCCGCCCAGACCGGACAGCCAAGTACCTGGCCGTCCAGTGGACCAGACGGCCAAGTGCCTGGCCGTCCAGCCCAGCCCGGACGGCCAAGCACCTGGCTGTCCAGAGCCCAGGATGGCCAAGCGCCTGGCCGTCCAGGCTGGACGGCCGACTGCCTGGCCGTCCAGGCTCTAGGACGGCCAAGTAGCCTGCCATCCAGGCGCCGGCCTTTCTGGCTGCCTGATTTTTTTTGTAGTCCTTTTTTATACTTCTGATTAAATTGTTGCATTCTAGTTTGCCTTTTTTGTTTATTGTTCTCTTGTCTTTTCTTTTCTTTTCTGTCTGCTGGATTGTGGGTTGATTCAAGGGTGCTATCCGCAGAGGGTTTTAAGGAAGAGCCGGCATCACATCTTTAGTCACCTCTCCCGCAGGATTTGACTCTCCACCTGAGGATTCCCACTCGGGTGTGACTAGTCTTGTCCTGTTGGGAACCTCCGTCAGTCTCCGCGAGCTAGGGATTCCCACTTGGCCGCCGAGCAGGTTGTACCCGAAACCACCCTATAGGAACCTTGGGTTTGTGTGAGAAATTAGTGAATTGTTTCAAATTTAAAGACACTTAATTGAATCTCAGTGGAACAAGCTTTGGAAAAGTGAAGGGTCGTTAAGGGTTAAACTTGTTTTGTTAGAAACCAACTTTCATAAAAACATTGGCAAACATTTCAAGTGAAACATAAAATCATTTAGGGTCTGTGCTTCATAATGAACCGAATGTATGTCAATGCTGTGTATGATGACATGGACTAGTTCGGTAACAATGTTATTCACAACCCTCTGTTTGAGATTGAAGAGGATCCATAACCAACATTTGTGGGTATGTTCCAAACACCTGGAGAGGAATTTAGGAGAAGGTGTTTGGATGAATCTTCTTCTTCAGAAAGTGACCCCATAATGTCCAACAGAACCCTCCGAAACCCGAGTGAGGATCCGGAACTTACTGCCGTATTATCACGGTACACCCCTGATCAACTCATTCAGTGGGCCTCTTGTGGCAAAACTCAAGATGCCACTCCCCGAAGAACTCACTTCCAAGGATCTTCCAACAGAGCTCAGACCCGCATCAACCAGCCAATTCATACTCCAGTTGCTCCACCTGTCATGCCGATTCCAGTCTCTCAAACTACACCTCCTCCCGAGCAGAAAGAATTCATCTACAAAAGTGAGGTTGAAACCTGTGTGCGTAAGTTCATGGCCGAGAAACTTGTCCTAAAACAACCGCACTCTCTCCTGAACTATTGTAAGATCCCTCCGGCCTACTTTCCACCAGGATTCAAAGCCCCCGAATACAGAAAATATGATGGCACTTCTGACCCCATGATCACCTGTCAAGCTTCCTCATGGATTCCCATCAATGGCTCTACGACAGAGTCCTCCTTGTCCATTTGTTCCAGAAATCCTTAGAAGGTGAGGCCTTAAGATGGTTTTCTTCCTTGCCCGCCACAGACCTAATCAATTTTGATATGGTCTCCGAAAAATTCATCACTCAGTTTAGTCATATGACAACCATGCCTCCCACCTTGTTTGATCTTGTGATGGAAAAGATGAAGCCTGAAGAGGAGTTCACGTATTTTGCCAATAGGTGGAGGGCAATGGCCTCTAGGGCAGATGTGGCAATCCCCGAATCTCAAGCTATCACCATGTTGGTCAATAATGCTACCCCGCAGCTTCGGTCTATTCTCATGCTGAGCGAATTTCATACATTCGCACAACTTTATAATCGAGCTCAGGTAGTTCAATCTCAGATTTGGAATTCCACTTTACCATCCTTCTTTGAAAATCAGAACAGAAATAAGAGGACTTCACAAACTCCACCAACAGAGGGAGTGGGAATCAATGAACAGGTGAGTGCCTTGGGGCAATCCTTTAGGTCACCCAGTCCTATGTCCAGATCAGACAACCAATCCAATCAGAAACCATATTCAGCAGTTCCCCCTTTCTCTAGCGCCAAGATCAATTGGGGGCACATGAAAGAGGTTACTGAAACCTTGGAAGTCAAGGGCCCTCCGCCCTCTCATCAGGTAGCTCAAGATCTATCTAGCTTTTTAGAAAGGGTGAGCACCCTTATCAAAAATTTGGAACCAAATGTCGATCGCAGAGGACAGTACTAGGAGTATGAAGAGGTTGGGATATGGCGTGAGTGCCCCACTAGGATGACGAAACCTAGAGAGCCGTTGCAAGGAGTCTCCACTATTATCCAAGACAAACCTTTGGTCTTGATACAACCTAGGGAACAACCAACGGCCATCAACCCAGTCACTCTGGTCCAAGTTCCCTCAACTTCAATTAGAGAACCTCCTTTATCCATCTTGTGTCCAACACCAAAGCCAGGTCCAATAACCCAATTCTGCCTAATGAATTCACCACCAGTTCAACCACTAAAGTCAGATCAGGCAGTGGGCCCCAGTCCAATTGGTGTTACACTGAGAAATCGCATCATTCCCCCAACAAGTCAACCCTTGGACTCTCAAGAGGATTCAAATCTGTCTAAAAGGATTATTCAATCCAAGTATGACATCCTACAGCATCTAGGGAAAACTCCCACCAAGATGCCAGTCCTAGAGTTGATTAGGAGATCTCCTACACACAGGGAGACATTGTTCAAGTTCCTCCAGCGAATTAAAGTCAATGAAGATCTTCCTATCAGGGGGCTCACAAATGCCATTCTCTCAGTCACCAAAACACCTACGATATCCCTCACAGATAAAGATCTGGCTCCCCCTGAATGCCAATCCCTTCCCTCATGCTTGACCCCAACACTCAAGGGTCATTCATTGGACTCCATCCTGTTGGATACCGGGGCATCAATCAATGATTGTCCACTCAAGACCCTCAAGAAAATAGGGATCGATCCAGAAGAGATTGGGTCTACTTCCATGATGGTCTCAAATGGGAAACTGGAAATTGGGCCAGTGGCCATGATCTTTGAATTCTACATCCTTGATGCCAAGCCCATAGACAACGTCATTCTGGGAAGGCCTTGGATGGCCCAGACCCTGGGAGTGCCCTCCACTAATCATCAGTGCTATAAATTCCCATACAATGGGAAGATCGTCAAAATGCAGAGAACTCCCTGTCTTGAGTCTTTGGACTCAGTCTCGACTGAACAAATTCCATCCATGATCACTTCTGGAAAAGGGGATGAGCCCATCCTTTCATCGGTTGACTCTCAGCTCAAGTCCAAGCCTAGCATAGGTTGGCAGCTTATGGACATGATGGGGTATAGTTCGGGATCTGGGTTAGGCAAGGAAGAGCAGGGAATTCAAGAACCTATCTTTGAAAATCCGACCATTGGAGGATTCAAATTGGGTTACCTACTAACCAAACCAATTGAAAGATCAAGAAAATGGAGTCTCTTGGATCACTTCGTGAAGGAAAGTCAAGAGGTACTCAAGATACACTATCTTGAGGAAACAAGCAATGAAGTTCAAAGAGAAGATGCAGAAGAGTTCGATATACAGCTGTTGTTCTATGAACCAACCATTCGACGAGAAGGAGCCTCCTTAGTAAGGGATGAACAGGTACCCACCGCTCTCATTCCCTTACTATTCCACACACCTGCCCTTCTCGGGCTTTTATCATCAGTTGTAGCACACTCTTGGGGCAATTCTGCCATCATTGGGTCTCTGTCGCAAGGACCCACCTTTGCAGCATGTTTGACTCACCCTCTGAGTCTAGTGCATAATCGCTTAGGGATTGGATAGCTTCCTCTTTACCTAAGAGTTGTAGAGGTAAGTAGGTTCTTTCGTTTCTAGCAAATAAGTGTAAATATTTTGAAAATATTTTCCTTTGGATAGGAGTCTATTTGAAGAAGTTTTACCCTTAAAATACAAAAAAAATCAAAAATTGTAAAATCTCAAAAAATCGAATATTCCAAAAAGCAACAAAAATATTTGTAAATATGTGCATACTTCAATGAAAATGACAAAAAAATCAGAAAATGCAAAATCCAACTGTCTGGTGATTGCCATATAACCCCCTGTCTAGGTCTAGTTGCATGATAGGTTGGGTTGACATTAAGGTTTGGCTAAGACTTTGGTCCACCAGAACCTTGGACGTGTGTACTTTACTTTTATGTGGATCCCTATGCTCATCATGAGATACACACACCTACACGGTTTTTCAAAGGGAACCTTCTTAAAATGAGTTCAAAGTCTTTAGTGCATTGTCAAATGCAACCTTTGCTCTTCGTCTCTCGACTGATCAGGACAGTTGACGCCCTTAAACGGCTGAGCTCAGCAAACTGCGGTTCCTCAACAACCCGATAGATGTAACCCCTCAAAAAAAGGGGCCCAAAAATAAAATGCAAAGGACCAGAGCACGTGAAGAGGACAATGTCCCCGCAGGCAGAATATCAAATAACCCCAAAAATGTCAAGAGCGGAAAAGAAATGCAAAAAAAGAAAAGGGGTTCAAGCAATCATGAAAAAAGCCTGGTCGTGACCGTGCCTGGCCATAAAATCTAATAAAGGCCTGGAAAGTCAAAATTAGGGCATCTAGGAGGTCAAAAGGAGTCCGTTTTGTCACAGCTCGTCCTTTTAACGGTTTTGTTAATCCTCTTGTGAAGTTTGTCTCCAAAATTTCTTCACTTTTTCTCCCCCAAGGTTCAGCACGATATAGCTATCTAAAGACTGAACATCATTTTAAAAATGGTTCATTTTTCAAAAATCGTCACATGCTCAGGTGATCACAGGAGTCCAAAATAGGTGAAGAGTAATGTCAATGTTTCTGGTGAACCCATTTCTTAACCATAATCTCAATGTGTACTCTCGAAAACTTTGGGCTTAGGTCAATGCATGCGCGTCACCAATCGGTGCGACAGCGTCTGATTCCGGGTAAGCGTCGCGCGGTTGATCGTTAGGGTTCCAAGGTGTTCCCTCATATACCTTCTAGATTGTGAGGAAAGAGACCCGGGTCGGGCAAATCATTTACCTCGAAAACTCTTTGGGCAAACTTGGTGGTCGGAAGCAGCTGGGAGCCTAAGCATGACATGACGGTATTGTCATCAGTATGAGTCTTAACCGGTCAAGGTTAGTTTGAGGAGTCTAGAGGCCCAAATCAATCTAGATGCGTGCTTAGGATACCTGAGAAGTTGAGTGTGCATTTCCCTTTCATCATTCAATCAGGCTAAGTTTGGGCAGTCACCAGATAGGTGGAATAAAAAAAAACATGCTTTCATTCATCACACACCTCATTTGTTAATATCCACCAGCATTTGCATATTTACTTGTCGCATCAGTGCCAATATTCTTCCTTTTGTCTGGTTAGTTGAACACGGCCCCTTGACCCTATGCGAAGGCTAGGGAAAAGGTAGTTGCTCTTTTAGGTAAGGGGCCGAAAACAGGTACTACTAACTGTTTCCCCTTCATTTTTGTGCATACAGGAAAAGGATTATGTCCAAAAGGTGGACACTTTTGCTGTCGAGTCAAAGCCGAAAGCAGCTGGATTGGCATTCTACTTTGAGAATGGCCATATCTTCCGTGCTGGCTTCGACTCGACAGGGACCTTTGTCCCTCGCTTCCTTGCAGCTTGTCATTAAGGTATTGTGGATCATTGATTATTTACATTTACTGATGTGCGTTCTTGCAGCTGCAGGGAATTTGAAGCAAGTAGGATTGAAGACACAGGAGGCTAATAACTTCGGGCGTATAGACTCTGAGTTCCTCTTTAAACAAAACAATGAGGAGTCTATATTCTCCTAGTTATTCGATTGGCCAATAAATCCCTCCTGTTTGCATTAGGAATTTGTTTTCTAACTTTTAAACCAGCATGCATTGCATAAGCATCATCCACCATTCCCGCCCTAGGGGCAATGACCATAATTTATCACTCTGCTTAACCCATTGCTGATCTGTGAGTTTGGCGATTGTTCGTCTGTTAGCCCTGTGAATTGCAAGACCTCTTCCCTCTTTTTTCAATACGTGTGCTTAAGATTCTCTCACTAGGCGATCCCATGATGCGCCAGGCCACCGCGCGCCCGTTGTGTCGAGAGTTCTTCAAGTCACACTCCTACACCTTTCATGCTCGAGATCCCCTTGGGCCAGATCGTTGCATCCTGGTGCGCCAAGGCCTCGCGGTTCCAGCACCCGAGGGTCCCACAGACTGTGATTCTCTAGTACTGGACTTTGTCCCTTTTCTTAAACCACTCTTGCAACTCGAATAGCTAGCTTTCACGCATTTGCCGCGTTCGCACATCATCCTTGGATATAGCTCATTCATTTTTCGGGTTGTCCAAAATCAGTTTCGATTTCCGGAACACCTATTTATCATTCCGTTCCACTCCACTGCAAAACAGGTGTCCCGGAGGGACATTTGTAGACACCGATTTTGGACCACCCTTTTGGTCATAAGTCTCATCCACCATTAGCCTTTCATCACAAAAATCCCCTCATTTAGCTATCTCAGCCCACTAACAACTCGGCCCATTAACCAAATCCCGACTCTAGCCACCTTTTCGTGGAAGGCCAGCCAGTCCGCCTTCCACCCCCTTCGAAGGCCACCCCTTGCCTTCTACACCCTTGGAAGGCCAGCCACCTTGCCTTCCACCTTTTTGCCACATTTTTCACTTTTTACCACCTTTTCGTGGAAGGCCAGCCAGTCCGCCTTCCACCCCCTTCGAAGGCCACCCCTTGCCTTCTACCTCCTTGGAAGGCCAACCACCTTGCCTTCCACCTTTTGGCCACCTTTTTCACTTTTTACCACATTTTCGTGGAAAGCCATCCAGTCCGCCTTCCACCCCCTTCGAAAACCACCCCTTGCCTTCCACCACCCTTCGAAGGCCACCCCTTGCCTTCCACCACCCTTCGAAGGCCACCCCTTGCCTTCCACCCCCTTCGAAGGCCAACCGGGCCGCCTTCCACCACAAGATTGGAAGGCAAGTTGCCTGGCCGTCAACTCCCTAACCACCCCCTTGACCTCGTCTTCCCCACGATCTCCTCTACTCACCGCCCTCGTCCCCACTACTCCGATCACTCCCCACTCTGGCGACTGCCGCGCGCACCACCTCCGACCCTTGACCACTTCCTATTAGCTGAAGGTTGATTTACGGGGATTTAGACCCTTATTTCCTCCTACTTTTTCCTTCATCTATTTAAACCCCCCAGGTTTCCTCGAGCAAGGGGGTTGTGTTGGGAGGGGATTAAGAAGGAGTTTCTTTCTCGAAGCGGGTCGGCTTTGAGGAGTCGAGCGGGCAAGGAGTCTAAGAGTTCCAGAAGAATCCTTCGCACTTCAAATGGGCTTGTCTTCTCAACCCTCTTCCACTTTTCACCTTTTTCATTTCACTGCATTCTCTCTTTCATCCATGCCGTAACATTCTCCCTCTCTCACTCTCTTTTGCCTTCAACACATCATTTTACTTTTTACACACGAGCACTTATCTGCATGCATGCATCTTAGAATGACTTAGCAATCCCTATTTACCCCCAGAGGTTTCAAACAAAAAACGGGAGGTGGGTGGCCATAACATATGGTCACCTTCCCTCCCAAACACCCATCCGGTGCGTCTCCCTTTAATTTTAGTTAATTTTTATGTTTGCATGAACGGATCCTACATGTCACAGTTCTAATCGGGCTATTTCTTTTCCTTGTCTGTCTTCTCTTTTCAGGGGCTCTTACCAGATTCTGCGCGCGGACTACCGAGCTCTCCTCCTCTGGCCGGCCGGAGGAAGAGAAGGGGAAACCACCATCTCCCGCTCCCTCAGAACGCGATCACATCCTCACCATCCTGCGGAGCACAGGGACCGTAAGGTAATGCTCATGGCGATCACATCGTTTATTTCTAACCCCCTTTAAATCGCCACAGTGCTAAGACGAACGGAGAGGAACCCTCGATTCTGAGGCCCGCAGCCGCAGCGGGGGACGTTCCGGACGCCTACACTACTGTCACCAGAAAGGCCATTGGAAGAGGAATTGCTAAGAATACCTCAAGGACAAGGCTCAAGGAACTGTGAAGCAGCAGGACGCTTCACGTATGTATATGATAGATGTAAACTTGTCAATAAGAGATTGTACATCATGGGTATTAGATACTGGATGTGTATCTCATATCTACAATTCTGTTCAGGCACTGACAAGAAGGCGTAAGCTGAGGACTGGCGAGGTGGAGCTGAGGATAGGCAACGGCGCAAGAGTTGCGGCGATTGCTGTGGGGACAGTGAAGCTCAAGCTATCACCTAGAGACACATTTTTAATAGATGAATGTTATTATGTACCTAGCATAATAAGGAACATCATTTCTATTTCATGCTTAGATAGAATTGGATACAATTTAAATTTTGGGAACAATAGTTGTTCAATTTATTTCAGAAATAAATTAATAGCTTCTACTATTTTGTCCAATGGTTTGTATCTATTAAATGTGTCTCATGATAATTTACACATCGGTTCTTCACTTAAAAGAAATAAGTATGAAATGAATAAAGCCTACTTGTGGCATTGTAGGCTTGGACATATTGGTGAAAACAGACTCCAAAGGATGCATAAAGATGGATATTTAGATCCATTTGATTATGAATCATATGCAACCTGTGAGTCATGTTTAATGGGTAAAATGGGTAAGTCTTCATTTAGTGGAACTGGAGAACGAGCCAAAGACATATTAGAACGTATACATTCAGATGTGGTCCTATGTCAACCCAAGCCATTAGTGGTTTCTCATACTTCATTACATTCACTGATGATTACTCAAGGTTTGGATATATATACTTATTGAAGTATAAGTCTGAAGCCTTTGAGAAATTCAGAAAATTTAAGAATGAAGTAGAAAAACAAACAGGAAAGAGTATAAAAACCATCCGATCCGATCGAAGTGGTGAATACTTGAGTACATAGTTCATTAAATACTTAAAGGATAATGGTATCCTTTCTCAGCTTACACCTCCTTATACACCTCAGATGAATGGTGTATCAAAAAGGAGAAATCGCACATTAATGAAAATGGTGCGATCTATAATGAGCATGTCCAAATTACCAGTGTCCTTATGGGGATATGCACTTAGCTCGGCTATATATATCATGAATAAGGTACCCAGCAAATCTGTTGAAACCACTCCATATGAGATATGGAATGGAAGGAAACTAGACCTTAAACATGTTAAAGTCTGGGGATGTCCTGCTTATGTTAAAAGACATGACGCAGATAAGCTGGAATCCATAATTGATAAATGTAGATTTGTGGGATATCCAAAGGAAACTTATGGATATTACTTTTATCATCCTGGCAAACAAAAGGTGTTTGTGGCCAGGAGAGCTATCTTTCTGAAAGAAGATTATATTCTCCATAAGGACAATGGGAGCAAAGTGATTTTGGAAGAAATTACAAACCCACAAACTGGCAATGGTTCATCAGATGAACCATCAGTTTCTGAACCTGTTCAAAATGATACACAGGAACCTCGTAGGTCTGAAAGAGTACCTAAACCACCAGAAAGATATGTGGGACATATTAATTTGGATGGTTCAAGGATACTCTATAATGAGGATGATGATCCTAAGACTTATCAGGAGGCCATTGAAAGTCCAGAGGCCGGGAAATGGCGAGAAGTCATGAATTCTGAAATACAGTCCATGTACATCAACCAAGTTTGGAACTTAGTAGATTTGCCCGATGGTATAGTACTTATCAGATGCAAATGGATCTTTAAAAGAAAGATCGGTGTAGATGGACGTATTGAGACTTATAAAGCAAGATTAGTGGCGAAAGGCCATCGTCAAAGACAAGGTGTTGACTATGACGAAACCTTTTCACCCGTTGCTATGATTAAGTCCATCAGAATTCTTCTCGCCATTGCTGCCTACCATGATTATGAAATCTGGCAGATGGATGTGAAGACTGTTTTCCTCAATGGAAACTTTGAGGAGGCGGTGTATATGATACAACCAGAAGGATTCACATCCAAAGAATCTCCAAACATGGTATGCAAGTTGCAGAGGCCCATTTATGGACTGAAGCAAGCAACCCGAAGCTGGAACATAAGATTTGATGAGGCAATCAAATCTTATGGCTTCATTAAGAATGAAGATGAGCCCTGTAGACACGCTAATTTTGACGTCATTTCGAGTAAATTTTATATCACACAATAATGCCTCAGAATGGTCTGATAATTAATCATTAATTAATTTTTATTAATCTTTTTAAGTGTCGGGTTTAACAGATGTGTTTAAGTTAATCAATTGAATTGATTTTAGCTCAAATTTGAGTTAAAATATGAAGAATTCTAAAAGACGTCGACCCAAGTGGACGTCATTTAGAGTTTATTCTTATTTTAGCGATTAAATTTGAATTTTAATTAATTTATTTATTAACTAAAAGGCGTCTGGGAATGTCGACGCGTTTTAAGTTTCCTAAGTGGTTTTAACTTCTCCTCCGGATGTTTATCCTTATCTTAATTAGTCTAAAAGACGTCTACACAGGTGGACGCTTTTTACCTAATAAAGATAAAGATAAGTTTTCCCGGATGTTTATCCTTATCTTAATTAGTCTAAAAGACGTCTACACAAGTAGACGCGTTTTACCTAATAAAGATAAAGATAAGTTTTCCCGGATGTTTATCCTTATCTTAATTAATCTGAAAGGCGTCAGCCAAGATGGACGCATTTTAGATAATTACAGATAAAGATGAATTAATCAGTAATTATCTGTCGGTTAAGATGGATAAATTTGGGATTTTTCTATGTTAATCGCGAACGCAAGAAATGCCTATAAATACCCTGCATGTTAAAAAAAGAGAGAACAGAATTAAGTTGAGTTGAGCCATAGCGTTATAGCGATTTGAAGATCGAAGCAACGTCGTAACGCCGGAGCGCTGCCATTTCCAGAAGTCGGCGTCCTTTCAAGATCTTCATCCTTTCAAGAGCTTCAACCGATTGGGCATAAGTTTTTCATTACTGCATTCATTTCATTAGTTTTATTTTTTTCATATTCACTTCATGCAAACACAGACCACAGCATAATCTTTCAAAAACCTACTTGATTTAAGGGGTTTCAAAGCCATTAAAAAAGTGAGTTTGCTGTTTTAAATATGCTTAAAATCATGATTAGTTCAGATGTTACTTCTATTTAAATTCTCATCATAGTTCTTCATTTTTCTTTTTTTTGTCTCTGCTGCACTCAACAACAACAACAAGAGATCAAAAAGGGGAAATCAAGCACAATTTCTGGACGATCCCCAACCTCAAACTCAACAGCAAGAACAAAAGAAGCAAAGAAAGGGCTCTCTTTCTTCAGCCGGCTGAGGAAAGGGGAACCAAAGACTCAATCTTCCGCGTTTTGAAAGGTAGGCGATCATATTCTCTTTTGAAACTTTTAAGTTAAAAGTTTCTGGCGATCACTGCACTTTAGTTGCTGTTTTTAATAGGTTAGTTTACACCTAAACAACATAGATATTTCATGTTAATCACACGGTCATTCTAAGCACCTACAGCTTTTTTGGCGATCACGGTGGGACTTGGTCTCGCCATCTTTTAGTTTCTTTTGTTCTTGCTATCATCATATCGGGCACCCACGGTGCACCACTTGTGTCTCTGGACACGTCCTCACCAATTGGTGAGTGTTTAGTTTAATTGATTTCCCTCGTGCACCACGTGCACACCCCAGTGGCAAGATCTTGCCCCCCCCCTTGATTAACTCAAAAAGCTGTTTTTGTGATAAAAATGATGTGTGATTGATTGTTTTTCTAGTTGTTTAGTTAGTAAACTATCCTGTTTAAAATCTGGAATTAAAAAAAATTTGCATGAGTCGATTGTTTACTGCTTTTTACCTTGTTTGAGGGGGATTCAACCCAGAAAATCCTCCTGGAAAACTGTTTCTGCGAACTGAAAAGCGTCCAGGATAGCTGACGCGTTTCAAAACCGCGTCAACCTACCTAGACGCCTTTCAGGCTTCACAGCTTCTCTGCTGTCTGCATCTGCTTCTGCGAAAAATTAAGTTCTGTTTTTGAATAGCGTCGACTACCATCGACGCGATTCAGACAGTTTCTTAATTTTTTTTCAGTTTCCAGATTTCTGTGTTTTGAGTGCTAGCTACCCATTACTTACTAAGCATTAGAGGCCGTCCAGGCCACAGGACATACGCATTGAGGCTAATACCCTCCTCTTCTTAGGAACACATTACTCGACGTCAGCAACTCTCTCTGATTGGGTTGGTCCCTTGATCAGACTAGAGAAGTTGACGTTGAGACCTCCATAAGTCCCCAAAATCAAGGTATTCCTCCTTGATCATCGGGCTGGTTGTACCAATTGAAGTCCCGGTTAGATTCTGAAAGCGTTGTGAGAGAAAGCCCTACAGAATAACGGTGGAAATTGAACTGAAACTAGGATCCTTTTCCTGAGCGAAATTGTGGTTTAATCCAATTCAAATAACTCAACAAGGAATCCTAAAATCACGTTAAGCATCCACTTGTTTGATTAATCTCTGCACAACTTGTTTGATTAAATCTTTGAAAAGAATCTAACATCATGTTGCTACGATCAGGTAGGGACTTGAGTGTGGCTCCAGACGCCATGATTAATTACGAGGGAGATGCTAATGCCCCTCGGAATTCTGAGTACAACTATGAGAGTGGGAGAGATGCTGATGCCTCCCGTAGTTCTATCCCCATTCCGTATCGTCTAGATGGGAATGTTCGGACACCTCTTTTGCCCCCACGTGATCAATATCCTGATCCTCTTCCGCATGAATATGCGATCCCTAATCTTGATCTTGAGGGGGACATGAATCAGAACGATCCCTCATCCTCTGATCCTACGGATCTCATCAATGCTCTGGGAGTTCTTGCCTCCCGACTGGACCCTCAGCAGTTCGAGGCGATCCAATCTATTTTGAAGGGGAAGGCACCTATGCAGCCTGCCGAGCCGAACCCGGTGGCTCCCCCTGCTGTTCCTCAGCAACCTTCTTTTCCTCCTCCTTATATCCATCAGGCCATGGAGGGCCTTCATATTACTTCTCGGCCAGCTGGGCCGCAGCTTTCATCATCTAGGCAACCGGCTAGACCGCAAACGCCTACTTATCAAGATGCCCTCGGGCATGGCGGAAGCGCTGCCGGACCTCCCCTCTATTGTCCACCCTGCCCAACGTACTCTAGGCAGCAGGCCTACCAAGTACCTCCTCCTCCTCCTCCTCCTCAAGCAGATCTGACCACACAAACGCTGCTGGCCAAAATGGAGCGTATGGATGAGCAATTTAATAACCTCCAGAAAATGATGGGGGTCAAAGCTGTGCCAGAAATCAGTCTACCGAGTCTGCCAGTATTCCATCTGCCACCTTCTGAGATGCCAGTGTACCGAAAGTACAACGGTACTGGTAACCCCTTCACACATCTGAAGGAGTTCATGTATGAATCCTCTTTCTGGCAGAACGACAAGAGGTCGTTGGCCTTCTTGTTCAGGAGATCTCTAGAGGGACCAGCCCTCGAGTGGTTCTTTTCCCTGGAACCCTCAGAAGTAGAAGATTACGGTATCGTTTCACGCAAGTTTATTCAACGATACCAGGACAGAGTTGCACCCTCCTTGTCTATCACGGACCTCATTGCGGAAAAGATGAAACCTGATGAGGAGTTTGTCAGTTTTGCTGACAGGTGGCGGGGTCTGGCTGAAAAGGTGAAGGATCACTTGTCCGAATCTGAACAAGTGAAAATGTTGATTTCTAATGCCACGCCCCAGTTCAAGCTCGTCCTCTCCTTGAACAATTTGACTAACATGGCAGAGCTCTATGAAAGAGAACGGTACTGCCAGAATGCCTTCAAGGACGCTACATTCTCTAGCGTCTTTGATCCTCATAGACCTAGCAGACCTCCGCCTCGGAAGCCTGCAGTGCCGAACTCTTCCAGCACAGGTCCGACTACTGAGGGCACGCTCTCTCATGAGCAAGTGAGCACTATGAACAATAACTCGCCCCAGTTCGTGAGGAGTCAGCAGCAGTACCAGAGACCACAGCAGCAAGGGTACAGACAGCAGCAGAACCCCCAGTACCAACAACAGTATCAACGGCCCCAGCAGCCGAATCAGAATCAGAATCAGCAACAGCTACAGCAACAGCCGCAACGGCAACAGCAGTACCAGCAACCCCAGCACCAGCAGTATCAGCAGCAACAACAGCCACAGTACCAGCCGCGCGCACCGCCGGCGTACCACAATGTCCCTCCTCCTGGTGACTACAACCAGCAGAGGAGACCTCCAGGCCCGAAGAGGGCAGAATATCCGGCATTCCCAGAATCCTTGGCCGATATCTTCAGTGCTTTAATGGCAGCTAACGCCTTAGTTTTGCCAAGGGAAAAGGCCGTCTGGCCTCAAAATGCCGATACGTCCAGGTATTGCTACTTCCATAGGCAACCTGGGCATACCATTGACACCTGCTTCCAATTCAGAGATTACATTCATGATCTCAACGAGCAGGGCGGCATAGACTGGGAGGAAATGAAGAAATACATAACAGCCCTGAAGGCGAGGAGACCGCAGCAGCAACAGCAGCAGCAAGCAAGACCACCAGCACAGGCAGCACCACCCAACATGGGCATAGTGCAAAATCCGCTCCCGGAG
Organism: Zantedeschia hybrid cultivar; assembly: GCA_030544215.1. Classification (NCBI taxonomy): domain Eukaryota; kingdom Viridiplantae; phylum Streptophyta; class Magnoliopsida; order Alismatales; family Araceae; genus Zantedeschia; species Zantedeschia hybrid cultivar. The sequence goes on from JARZZO010000009.1 coordinate 55,302,991, forward strand.
CACCAGAATCAGAACCAGGTTGCTCCCATTCTAACGAACAGCCAGTCTGAGGCTGGTCGTGGGCAACAATGGAGGATAGAGGACTCTTCCTCTCTCTACTCAACGGGTCACGTTCAAAGTACCGCAGAGCGATTACCACGCCGCACCATCCACATACCCAGACCACAACCCGTCACCATCACCCCTCTACCCACACCCACATATCACTCGTCCTCACCCAATAACCCACTACCACTACCCACCTTCCTTAGACCCATTGCGCCCCGCACTCCTACGCCTCCATCATATACCCCTCCGCAAACCAATAACGCGCCCCTTTTACCATCAAGGCCACTATTACGCATACCATTTCCTACTTCACCCATTACCACTACCAACTACCCAGATATGCCCCAACCATCCAAACCGCTATTACGCGTACCATTCCCCACTTCGCCAACCACTTACCCATCTACCATCCAACCCTCTAGGCCTTTAATCCGCACCGCGCCATCACCACTTAACCCTACGCCATCACCACCTAACCCAACGCCACCACCTACGCATCAACCCTCCGCACCGCTTACGCCACCCGACTCTGCAGTACTCAAGGTGTCACCCGGATCCTCCACGGTCGAGGAACATGCGCTCCGGAGTGGAAGGATTTTCAACAAGGTCTTTCCTCAGTCCACAGTCAGAGACGGCCCGTCACAGCCGATTGAGGAAGCCCATAATGAAGAGAGTGCACCAGGCACTCAATATGACTTGTTGAAACATCTGGACAGAACACCGGCACGGATCACTGTACTTGAATTAATTAAAAGGTCCAAGATTCACCAAGAAGCTTTAATGGAATACCTACAGAAGGTGATGGTCAACGAAGACGTGCCGGTAGAGAAAATTGCAGCACTACTAGTTCCTCAGGGGGATCAGCCCTCAATTACATTTCACACATCGGAACTAGCACCGCCAGCCGCCAGAAGCATGGCTCTGAGCATCACGGTCAATATCTGCAAAAAGGCCGTGGATGCATGCCTGGTTGATACAGGGGCTTCAATTAATGTTCTACCTCCGAAGACCCTGGAGCTATGCGGTGTGCCCAAGGAGAAATGGCTGCCTAGCCCCATCTCAGTTACGGCATATGACAATTCTACCCGTTCCCCTCTGGGAATGGTTTATTTAAAGGTAGAGTTAGGTCCAGTAAGTCATGCAGAGGTCGAATTTCATATTCTAGAAATCGACCCTTCCATAAATGCCATTCTGGGACGTCCTTATATCAAAACTCTTGAGGCGATTCCTTCTACGAATCACCAATGCCTCAAATTCCCTTACAAAGGACGAATTATTAAAGTGACGAGCATGCTGATCCTTGCTGCTGCTCATACATTGAATATTAAATCTGCTGTTTTACCTGGCCGACAACCTTTTCTGTCGGTATTACAGGTCTACCGTCCAGTGGCTGATCCTTTGAAAGCCGCTACCATTTCTCCATACCCATTAAATGCTATCAAAAGGGGGAAGTGCATGAGTACCCCGGGATGGAGAATCATGATGAAGAACGGCTACAAGCCTGGGAAAGGTCTGGGCACACAATTGCAAGGCAGGACCACTCCTGTTAAAGATCATCGGGCAGTACCTGGAAGCGGTCTGGGCTATAGGCCGAGCAAACTGAAGCAAGACAGGGTTCAGCAAGAAGATGGTCAAGAAATCTTGGAAACAATGTCCACACCACTGAAAGAAGGCCGAGATCCCTTAACATGGACTCTATATACACACTTTGTGAAAGGGCCCATACTTAGTCACGACAACATGGTGGTCATTACTTCCTGTTTTGACTTCCATGACATATATGGGAGGGATTTAGCCAGACATTGTTCCGAACTACTTACGTACCAATCCTTGGAGGCTCTGCGGCCTATGAAAAGGAGGAAATTCCATGACCCTGAATGCGAATGGTACAGGTGGTTCGACCTGAGGGACCTATACATAGCGCTGAACAGACTATTCCTGGATCCTGCAGAACCCAAGTGGCCACCGCGGATTGACGAGCTAATTGAGAGCCCTGGCGCAATCTTTGACAAGCGGATACTGCTGTCCGAACAAACTGATGAAGGGGAGCCAGATGACCCCTATGAAGCTGGTTACACAACAGATCTGCTATGGAGGGGGACATATCCTTCACATGTCTTCATGCTCCATACTCTTTTTCGTACACTACTCTTGACCCCGACTTGGTCGCGGGTCATAATTGAAGATATTCCACGGGCTCCGCCCGCTCGGGACTTTATTCCACAACCTCCTCTCGACCTAGAAAGGATGTATGATCTAATCTGGGACATATTGCTATATGATCCCCCTAATCCTCTGGCCTTGGTGCCGCTTCCTCCGTCCGATTCTCCTCCCATCTGTATTCACTCCTGCTTCATGTTTAATTCCTCGATGGTCCAAAAAAAAACGCCAATTTTACAACAAATTCTTCCCAAATCATTATCGAGGAAACATCTTACTTGTCCGATTACGCCCCATCGCGCGGGTCCGTCGGTCAAGATTCTCTCCTAGATCTACTCTGTCCCTCCCCACGGGAGGATTCCCCTGTATTTCCACCTGTATCCCAGGATTTTCATCCTACTTCATCTTCATTAGGTTATGATAGGCAGTTTAGTGAAGTTAGGGAGTCTAGTTTTAGTCAGTTTAGGAAGTCTAGGAAGCCTAAGGGTAGGCAAATTCCAGAAAGATACCTCCAGGATTTGGCTGATAAATGTTCCTTTTGCTCTTTAATCCCTCAGCTTTTAGAAGATCCAATTCAGATGCCAGAAGATTGTACAGATGATGAGTCAGTCAATGATGGGTACGGGGTATATGAGTTAGTACATGAAAAGGACCCCATTGTTGAGGATGAGGAAGATGATGAGGACGCAGCTGAGGCATATGCCAGTGGAGTGAAGAGATTTGATGAACCTTCAGCTGTCGTCGAAGAGCCCACAAAAGAAATAAACTTAGGGACTGAAGACGAACCTAAGGTTGTCCTCGTTAGTAAAAATCTTTCTGCAGAATATGAAAAGGCAATGATACAAGTGCTTAAGGATTATAAGGACACTTTCGCCTGGAGTTATGAAGATATGCCGGGGTTAGATTCATCTTTAGTTGAACACAGGTTAACATTAAAAGATGGAGCTACTCCGGTCAAGCAGAAATTAAGGCGATTCCACCCACAAATGGCTTTAAAGATGAAGGAAGAGGTCGATAAATTACACAAAGCCAAATTCATTAGAGTTGTCCTTTATCCGCAATGGGTGGCCAATATAGTCCCGGTTATGAAAAAGGATGGGAAGGTCAGAATTTGCATTGACTTCCGCGATCTGAACCGGGCGTGTCCTAAAGATGATTTTCCATTGCCTCATATTGATGTACTCATCGATAACACTGCTGGCTAAGAGACGTTATCATTCATGGATGGATTTTCAGGATACAACCAGATTAAGCTGGCAGAAGAGGATCAAGAGAAGACTTCATTCACTACACCTTGGGGAACATATTGTTATGTCGTCATGCCATTTGGATTGAAGAACGCTGGAGCCACTTATCAAAGGGCCATGATGGCAATTTTTCATGACATGATGCATATAGATTTGGAAGTGTATGTGGATGATTTATTGGTTAAGTCTAAAACGAAGTCTGAGCACGCCAAAGTTTTGGCAAGGGTATTAGAGAGATCAAGAGAGTATCAGTTGAAGATGAACCCCAAGAAATGTGTATTCGGGGTATCTTCAGGGAAATTGCTTGGATTCATTGTCAGCAAACGGGGAATTGAGATCGATCCCAACAAGGCGAAGGCTATCAGAGAAATGCCACCTCCCAAAAACTTGAAAGAGTTAAGAGGATTAATCGGGAGGTTACAATTTATTCGCCGTTTTGTCTCCCAGCACTCACAAAGGTGTAAGCCGTTTTACGAGCTTACCAAGCCGGGAGTCAAATTCAATTGGGACGATAAGTGTCAGGAGGCATTTGATGGATTAAAGGACTATTTGGCAAGTCCCCCTGTTTTGAGACCACCATCTCCAGGCAGACCATTGATACTTTATATTTCAGTCCTGGATGATGCAGTGGGGGCTGTCTTAGCACAAGAGGATGAAGAAGGAAAAGAGAGGGCAGCCTACTATCTCTCTAAACTTCTCAACCCCGCTGAACAGAGATACACGGCGATGGAGAAAACATGTGCAGCATTAGTTTGGGTTGTTCAGAAATTAAAGCATTACTTTCTGGCCCATGAAGTCCATCTCATCGCTAGGATGAATCCGATTAAGTTCCTTCTGGAGAAATCTGTTCTTACTGATAGGTTAGCGCGATGGCAAAGCTTTCTATCTCAATTCGATATCATTTATATTCAACAGAAAGCAATCAAGGGCTATGCCATAGCAGAACATCTCGCTCATCATCCCCTTCCTCGATTTGATCCAGTGCGATCAGAGTTTCCGGATGAGGAACTGATGTCCGTAAATCAAATCAGAGATGATATGTGGACTCTGCATTTTGACGGAGCTCTGAATTCTCATGGAAAGGGTATCGGAATCGTTCTGTTATCACCTGAAGGTGTCACCATTCCACAAGCCTTTCAGCTTGATTTTCCAGTCACCAACAACATAGCTGAATACGAGGCACTTCTTGCTGGTCTCGAGGCTGCTCATTTCCATGGTGCTACCAAACTTAGGATTGTAGGTGATAGCCAATTAATTCTTCGCCAAGTACTGTCCAAGTATCGAACTCTTGATCCCAAGCTCAAGCCATATCAAGAACTTACTTCTGCTTATTCAAAGCTTTTCACGAAATTGATCTTTGTCCATGTCCCTAGAAATCAAAACATCTTAGCTGACGCTCTAGCTTCACTTGCATCTTCCCTTGATTTTCCTATCAGCAAGCAATCCGAATCAATCATAGTTCATAGGCGTCTTTCACCTGCCGTGAAAGATCCTTCATTTCTTAGAACTAAGGAGAAGTTGCTGAAGAAATTCAAAGATGGAAGTATCGTGGAGAAAAGAGAAATCCTGTTGATGGAGCTGTTAGAAGAGATGGATGATGAACAGAAGCCATGGTATTATGAAATTGCAAAATATTGTGAAGATCAATCGTATCCTGAAGAAGCTACAACTGAGGAAAAAAGAGCTATCAGGAGAGTTGCTCAACGATACACCCTAGTTGGGGGAGCATTATATAAAAGAGGTTTTGATGGAGTTCTTCTGAGATGTCTAGACGAAGATGAGCTTTGGAAGGTTATGGAAGGAGCTCATAGTGGAGTTTGTGGTGGCCATGTCAATGGACAGATGCTAGCAAAGAAGATCCTTAGACAAGGATTTTATTGGCCAACCATGGAAGAAGATTGCGTAGGATATGTCCGTAGGTGTGCCAAGTGTCAACTTCACGCCGACAAAATTCATTCTCCTGCATCTTCACTCCATCCTGTTTCTTCCCCATGGCCTTTCTCCATGTGGGCTTTCGACATTATTGGACCCCTTGGTAACCCAGATTCCGGCATCAAGCAAAAATCTTTCATTCTCACAGCAACGGAATACTTCACCAAGTGGGCAGAAGCTGAAGCATACGTGGAGATCAAAGCATCAACCGTCTGCAAATTCATCATGAAGAACATCATCACAAGATTCGGGATTCCAAGTACCATCGTCACCGACAACGGACCGCAGTTCGTGTCACAGGAATTGAAGGACCTCTGCAACAGGTACAAAATTGCATTACATCATTCATCTCCCTATTATCCGCAAGGCAATGGCCAAGCAGAGGCAACTAATAAGACTTTGATAAAAATTATCAAAAAGGCGTGTAAATCTAACAAATTCGCAGATTGGCCAGAAAAATTGGTTGAGGCTCTATGGGCCTACCGAACTTCAATCCGCACGCCTACTGGGCAAACTCCTTATTCCTTAACATTTGGAATGGAGGCGGTAGTTCCATATGAGACCCTTATACCGTCATTAAGAGTACAATTGAATAAGGAATTCTCCATTGATGAACATCGTTCAGCACTCCTTGCTCAATTGGAACTTTTAGACGAGAAAAGATGGTCAGCTGCTAATCATGCAAAAGTTTATCAAAACAGATTAGCACGTTTTTATCAAAAGAAAGTCATTGAACGAAAGTTCAAAGTCGGTGAAATGGTTGTTAAAAGAATTTTTGTAAAACCTGGTGGTCCGCGTTCTAAGCTCCAACCCAACTGGGAAGGGCCTTATGTTGTATCGCACGCTTATCCTGGTAATGCTTATCGTTTGGTTAATGCAGAAGGAGAAGAGCTAAATCATCCCTGGAATGGTTTACACCTTAAGAAATACTACCCTTAAGATAAAGAGTCGATCAGTATGGTACAAAGACCAGTGGAATCAGAAAATTTATAAACTCAAATTTCTTTGTTAGTCTGAATAATTTAACTTCAAACCCATTACTGCACACACTGACACGTTTGATTCGTGAATAACAAGAGATGCTAACAACTGAAGAATATCAAAAGCTTGACTAAGAGTATAAAGTACAAATCATTCATTTTAAACAAAATTCTGTTTTAAACTCGGCCCATGATGTCGGAACGAGGCTTAAAATAGACTACCAAGAATACCCGCCATCTTAGTAGGAGGCCGTCATAAAAAAAATGGGGGAGATCCGTTCCAAAGCAAAGCAAAAAAAGAAAAGAATAGAAAAGCAAAAGCAAGGCAAAAAGCCAAATTCAAATCAAAAGGCCATTACACTACAAACGTTACATCAAGGCCATGAAATGAAACAAAAGGGAACGCAAGGTCGATAAATACCCCGGAAAGAAAATGACCGAACCCCAACAGATATTAGGGTTGGAAAGGGACATCTTTTTAAGTCTCCGGAACCTTCTCATGGGCTTTCTAAACTTACTCTTCTTTTCTTTCTAAAGAGGTGTACTTCAAGCTTAAGGAATGGCTTAGATTGACTAAAGGTCAAATCATCAAATGGGATCACGAATGGAAACACAAGTTCAAACACGATGAGTTTTAAGTTAAGTTGTTAAAGAACAATTTGGAAATTAAGTTAATAAATGAATATGATCTTTTGATTTAAGTACCATACTGGTCTTTTAGTCAAAAAAAAAAAAAAAAAAAAAAAAAAAATTGCCTATGTCAAAAATTCAAAAAAAAATGTATATGTCAAAATTCAAAAAAAATGTATATGCAAAAATTCAAAAAAAATTTGCATAGTCAAAAATTCAAAAAAAATGTGCATATCTCAAAAAATCTAAAAAAAATACATATTTCAAAACCCAAACAAAAATGAATATTTCAAAACCACAAAAATATTTCAATTAGCATTTGCTTGTGGCATTTAGTGTGTTTCATTCATTTTATTTTCAGTGAGCATATGTTTGCTTGCATGTTGCATTTTGCTTAAGTCTGATTACTCTTATTACCTTTGTTAATAAAGGTTATGCCCCTTGACTATTTATTCAAGGAAAAGATTGATCGACCATTTATTCGGTCAGGCAAGGGGCTAAGCCTAAACAGATACTTAACCTGTTTGTTCAAGTCATATACAGGACACAAGGCATTGATAGAGTTGGAGTTCGGATAGAGAACAACCAGAAACATGTTTCTGTGAGTAAAAAGCGTCTATGATACCTGACGCGTTTCAAACTTAAATGGCGTCTGCTCGACACGACGCGTTTTAGCAATTCTGCTATTTTTCCGAAATCCTGTGATTTTAATGTTTAAATTGAATATTTGTTTGGAAACTAATAATTTTGATTGCAGAAAATTCAAGAAAGCCTGAGCAAAGCTGGAAATGTCAAGAAAATCCCATTGTGGAATTCAAGCCCCGACCGTGGCTAAAAAGACGGTTATTTATACCCTTCTTCCATGTGATTACTTTGCATCATCATTACTATATATTAAATATTTATTAGAGTATATCAAGGACTTTGTGTTTTGATGAAACTGGAATTTGAGTTCCCCTTCAACAAAAACAGTGATAATTCCAGAGAATTCTTAATTGCACGGATAGGCCGTTGGATTGTTAATTAGTGGGGACGATGGTTCCACTTTTGTGAAACGGTGCGTGGATAAACAAGCTTCGGCTTAGCACTGAATTACAAGAATTGGTATCTTGACTCATTAATGACAATTTAACAATATTATCCTTGATTAATTTATATTTCATTTGACTTTATATTTTTCTTTTAGCCCAGCATGCATCATATAGGACTTTGAAATCATTGTAATAAGAATTAATTACTGATTAAGTTTCAGACCATTAATCAAATAATCTCAACATGATATGAAATATTCCATTCCGAATTGAGTATCTTGATTATCTTTGAGGCTCGCTTGAAGATATCCTTGGAATTCTATCCTTGATTGGATTCTTTATCCAATATTCTTGTTTTCTTTTAAAGATCCATCATGGCTGTAGCACGTCCACATTGGCTGGCAAACGCTCCCCGTGATGAAACCTGCAGTGTCTATGACCTGGGGTACTTCCCACTCCGAGGAGGTTGATCGACTTTATTTTATTTCCTTGTCTACTTCATCCAGACAGGATTAATTCCATTGATTTCTTTGAGCTATCTTCATTGATGATTTTGGGAAAAATTCTAGTCATGTGATGTTAAGAGCGTGTCTCATCACACCTTGGCATCACCTTTTCAGTACATTCCATTCCATTTCACTCCCTTGCAAAGACGATGCCAAGGTGAGGCAACTGTAGACACGCTAATTTTGACGTCATTTCGAGTAAATTTTATATCACACAATAATGCCTCAGAATGGTCTGATAATTAATCATTAATTAATTTTTATTAATCTTTTTAAGTGTCGGGTTTAACAGATGTGTTTAAGTTAATCAATTGAATTGATTTTAGCTCAAATTTGAGTTAAAATATGAAGAATTCTAAAAGACGTCGACCCAAGTGGACGTCATTTAGAGTTTATTCTTATTTTAGCGATTAAATTTGAATTTTAATTAATTTATTTATTAACTAAAAGGCGTCTGGGAATGTCGACGCGTTTTAAGTTTCCTAAGTGGTTTTAACTTCTCCTCCGGATGTTTATCCTTATCTTAATTAGTCTAAAAGACGTCTACACAGGTGGACGCTTTTTACCTAATAAAGATAAAGATAAGTTTTCCCGGATGTTTATCCTTATCTTAATTAGTCTAAAAGACGTCTACACAAGTAGACGCGTTTTACCTAATAAAGATAAAGATAAGTTTTCCCGGATGTTTATCCTTATCTTAATTAATCTAAAAGGCGTCAGCCAAGATGGACGCGTTTTAGATAATTACAGATAAAGATGAATTAATCAGTAATTATCTGTCGGTTAAGATGGATAAATTTGGGATTTTTCTATGTTAATCGCGAACGCAAGAAATGCCTATAAATACCCTGCATGTTAAAAAAAGAGAGAACAGAATTAAGTTGAGTTAAGCCATAGCGTTATAGCGATTTGAAGATCGAAGCAACGTCGTAACGCCGGAGCGCTGCCATTTCCAGAAGTCGGCGTCCTTTCAAGATCTTCATCCTTTCAAGAGCTTCAACCGATTGGGCATAAGTTTTTCATTACTGCATTCATTTCATTAGTTTTATTTTTTTCATATTCACTTCATGCAAACACACACCACAGCATAATCTTTCAAAAACCTACTTGATTTAAGGAGTTTCAAAGCCATTAAAAAAGTGAGTTTGCTGTTTTAAATATGCTTAAAATCATGATTAGTTCAGATATTACTTCTATTTAAATTCTCATCATAGTTCTTCATTTTTCTTTTTTTTGTCTCTGCTGCACTCAACAACAACAACAAGAGATCAAAAAGGGGAAATCAAGCACAATTTCTGGACGATCCCCAACCTCAAACTCAACAGCAAGAACAAAAGAAGCAAAGAAAGGGCTCTCTTTCTTCAGCCGGCTGAGGAAAGGGGAACCAAGGACTCAATCTTCCGCGTTTTGAAAGGTAGGCGATCATATTCTCTTTTGAAACTTTTAAGTTAAAAGTTTCTGGCGATCACTGTACTTTAGTTGCTGTTTTTAATAGGTTAGTTTACACCTAAACAACATAGATATTTCATGTTAATCACACGGTCATTCTAAGCACCTACAAGCCCTGTGTATACAAGAAAAAATAGTGGGAGCGCAATCACATTTCTAGTTCTTTACGTTGATGACATCCTACTCATTGGGAATGATGTAGGAATGATGTCATCAGTAAAGATATGGCTGTCAAAGAACTTCTCCATGAAGGATTTGGGAGAAGCATCCTACGTATTAGGAATACGGATCTATAGAGATAGATCAAAGAAGATGCTAGCTTTAACCCAATCCATGTACATTGAAACCATTGTCAAAAGGTTTGGCATGGAAAATTCCAAGAGAGGTCTCATACCGATGAGACATGGAATTTCACTCTCTAAAGGTCAGTCTCCCAAGACACCTGAAGAGAGGGTTGTGATGGATAAAGTCCCCTATGCTTCTACCATAGGGTATGATCGTTCCGAATTGTGCGTCGTTAAACACTCATAAGAACGTTCAATCTAAATTTATTCGGCTCACGTAAATTAGATTTAAAAATTGATAATGGTGAGTCTGAGTCGATCCACAGGGAATTAAGATTTTAATTTCGAAAACCTTAGATTTTAATTATCTAGAAAAATTGGGAATTTGAATTGATTAATTAACTATCTAATTAAATTAAACTAAATTAACGAATTAAACTAACCTAATTTTTAAAAGCACAAATACCATCCCATTTAAAATTGAGAAGAGAGAGAAATTAACAACATGTTGTAAAAATAACAAAACTTCTAAATTGAACTAATCAAGTTTTAAACAATAAGAATTAATGAAACACTAACAACTTAACTTAACTAAACTAAATTAAACTAAAGCAAAGTAACAAATTATTAAAACAAATTGCAACAGAGTGGTGGAAGTAGGCAAGTGCGGCTAGCAGCAAGCTTTTGTGGGAACTTTGTAGAAACTGCCGGCACAATGGACCGGGGTGAGAAAGTGGTGCAGTGGACCGCTGGTGGCTGCTGCGTGGAAAGCTTCGGGTTGCTGGAGGATGCTTTGCTGGGCAGCTGCTGACTGGTGGATGTGCAGGGAGTTGCTTGGGCGTGTCTGCATGCAGGCAGACGTGTATGCTGGAGGAGGGCTTCACTGCAAGTGTGTGGAGTTTCTGCTGGTCTTCAACGGACGTTGCTGCTGGCTACGTGCATGAAAGGAGGAGCTTCGGTGGCTGACGCGTGGACAGGTGCTGGAGGAGCTTGCTGGCAACGTGGAGGATAGGAGGAGGTGCTGCTTGAATGCGCTAGAGGGCTGCTGTGAACGCTGCTTGGTGGATGCTGCTGTTGGGCTTCAGCAGACGTGAAGAGCTTCAGGTGTGGTTGCAGCGTGGGGGCCGTCGGTGGCTTGCATGCATGCCGGCGCGTGGACGTGGAGGAGGTTGCAGCACGCATGCATGTGGAGCTTGGACGGCTGGCTGCTGGTGCGTTGCCGGCTACGTGGACATGGAGGCTGGGTGCTTGCAGTAGGGTGCTGGTGCGGCGTAGATGGCTGTGTGCAGGTTCGCAGGAGCTTCACCGCAAGGGCGTTGGAGGCTGCTGCATGCGTGGAAGAGAGATCGAGAGAGAGAGAACAGAGGGAGAGAAAGAGAGAAACCGAGAGAGGGAGAACCGGGAGGGGGAATAGGGGCTGCTGGGAAAACGGAGACTCAGGAGGAGAAAGAGGGTTACGGGGAGGAGGAATAGAAGAGAGAGAGCAAGAGAAACCGAGGGAGAAAGAGAGAGGAGGAGGAGCCAGCTGGAGAGGAGAATCCGAGAGAGAGAGGGCTGGGACAGGTTGAGAAGAGGAAGAGAACGTGGGAGGCTACTGCGGCTGGGAGGAAGAGAGGGATTAACCGAGAGAGAGAGGTGTGGGAGAGAGAAGAAAATAAAGGAGAGGAAGAGGAAACTGGAGAAGGAGGAGGATTCGGAATTGGAGAGAGAATCTGTGCGTGGGAAAAACTTGGAGAAGGAGAATAGGTCGGCTACTCCTTTAAAAAGAGAGAGAGGGTTTTAAAATAAAGAAATGAAGGGATGTGGTTGGGAAATTGGAGAGAAGGAAGGAAATAGTGGGTTTTGGAAAACTCCAGAGAAAGAAGGAATCAGAGGATCTTTTTAAAAAGAAAGTAGACTTTAGAAAGGCGGCTGGCCCTTTTTGGGTTCTTCTTGGCCGTAGAATTAGGGCAACACTAGGGCCTCAAATGACGTTTTTACCCCTGCTTTAATCTTTTGGACAAAATAACGTCGAATTTATCGAAATTCGAACCCTAGACCTCCCCCAAATTTCCGGAAACTCCACCAGCTGCATTTCATCATCGGCATGTCCTGTTCACATAAAATAGATATAAATTAGCACATTATCATTAAAAATATCATTATATTTATTTATTTCGTCTTGGTTGACAAAACCGCAAATACGCTATACTCCTTTAATCACATGAAATGACGATGTTTTTAAGTCAGAATTTGACGAAATTGGTACCGTTGGACTTGGTACACAATTATCTATCATTTCATGCTATTTTACAGATAAAAACATGAGTATGATGCATATGATTGCCCTGAAATGATCAATTTAACACTTTATCAAAGTCCATCATGTATGCCATGCTATGTACCAGAGCTGATGTAGCATATGCTCTAAGTGTTACGAGCAGATATCAGGCAGATCCAGGTGACGAACACTGGAAGGCTGTGAAATGCATCCTTAAGTACTTGAGAAGAACTAAGGATCTATTTCTAGTCTATGGAGGAGGAGACTTAAAGCTGCAAGGATACACTGACTCGAGTTTTCAGTCTGATCCTGATGACAGCAAGTCAACATCAGGTTTTGTTTTCACACTCAACGGGGGAGCAGTGAGCTGGAAAAGTTTCAAGCAGGAAACCACTGCTGATTCGACAACGGAAGCCGAGTATATTGCTGCTGCTAAAGCCGCCAAGGAAGCTGTATGGATGAAGAAATTCATCGGCGATCTTGGTGTGGTGGAAAGCATATCTGGTCCTGTCCTACTGCTGTGTGACAACAATGGGGCGATTGCTCAAGCGAAAGAGCCGAGGTCTCATCAGAAGTTGAAGCACATTCTGCGACGCTTTCATTTGATCAGAGAGATTATAGCTCGAGGAGATGTCGTGGTGGAAAGAGTTCCTTCAGCCGACAACATAGCAGATCCACTTACAAAGCCTTTATCTCAAAATGTTTTTGAGCATCACTTAGAGAATATGGGTATTCTGTATAAAAGTGATTGGCTTTAGTCCAAGTGGGAGATTGTTAGTATTAGATGATCTCAAAGCCAATCCGATACTATGTACTGACTCAGATTATTAATAAATGGCAATAATTTATTGTGTGTAATTAATTCAATCTCTGTTTATCGTATCATGATGAAGTCCATGAACATGTGCAACAGTCTTCGGATTATGATGAGATCATAATTACGGGACTGAAGACTTATAAACACATGTTCTTAATTGTTCCTAGTCATAGGATGTTTGAGATAGGACATCGAACATCTTGATAGACTAGTATTGGTTACTTCAGCTCATATGATGAGGGTGACTGATCCCATAAGTCACTTGTGTGGGGACACTATGCTGGACCTGTAGGTGCTCATTGGTGAATGAGTTCACTGAACTGATCCGACTATGAATCGCTGGATGGTAATCACCTCACTGTTAACCAGCTCGATTCATTTGTCACGGTTGCGTGGGTGATGCTTGGACCTGAGACGCCAAAGATATCTTGTTGGTAGGTTTATGAACTTTGACCTTGACTAACGAATCCCTAACCATGGGTTACCAATAAGTCAAGCGATCGGGTTTAGGGAATTACCCTCGAAGGTAATTGTGTGTTTAATACGGGATCATCCGCTCTCGGTAGTTTGAGAGAGAATGTTCCGGGAATGATGTGCTTAAAGTCCCTGGCCAGGGCGGACTCTGTAATCGATAAGGAGTTATCGGATTCAGATTAGTGGCATCTGATTCAAGTGAATCGATCGAATAGGGTTTAACAGTAAACCATGCCCTAGGTCGATTCGGGAACATTGCACGGATGAAGGATTATATCCGCGCGCTAACCGATGACAGAAAGGTTCCAATAGACGGTTGCGATAACCCCAGTGCCATCCAGGATCACGCGATGTTGCTTGGTGTAAGGACTGAGGTTTCGGGTTCTGTATTCGGGTCGGGTTCAGGCCGGATCCTCTGGTTTGGACCCTGTGGGGTCTTGAGATTTTTGGCTGAATGGCGTCAGCACTTGTCGACACCTTTCAAAAGGCGTCAGGGTGTGTGGACGCCATTTAGGTCTGCTGGTTGTTGTGCCACGTGTGCGCCACGCGGGCGGTTTTCGGGCCGCGAGAGTACGGCCCCTATCACTTCGTCTGAACGGCGTCCAGGTGGGTCGACGCGATTCAGACTGCGACATCTGCGATGTCAGGGCACGGCGCCAGAGCATTGTCAGTACGGCCTGTCACATCATCTGAACGACGTCCACGGTGAGCGACGCGTTTCAGAGTGCTGTCAGTATGGCTGTCCTGTCAGACTGATTGGCGTCTGCCTCGATCGACGCGTTTTAGCGAGATTCGGATTGACCCCGTGAGCCTCCCCTTCTTTCCCTCACTTTCGCCTTCACTCTCTCTCTTTTCGCTCTCTCCGTTCCCTCCGCCCTCCTTCCTCCCTTCCCTTCCTCTTCTTCCTCTTCCATCACTCCAATACCACCCTACCGCTCACCTCTACCTCCACCACCTCCTTCGCGGCGTTCCCTTCTCCGGACGGCGGCCGACGTCCAGACGGAGTGGCGGCGTCCTCGAGGGTACTGGCGGGGGTCTGCGGTGCGGTGGGTCGGCGGCGAGGAGCTTAGAGGAGTTCAAGAACCGGTAGGGGGACGAACCTTGCATGTGTTACTCGTGTGTTTCTTGGCGTGACATGATGTGTGGGGCTAGATTGAGCATATTTAGGGGGTTCCTTATGGGAATGGCGGTGCTTGTGAACGTGGTTTCGTAGCATGATTGTGGTGGTTGGCTTTCTCTTCCTCCCCTTTTTGGGTTTGGGGCTTTTTCGGAGTGCTTGGGATTAAGGGAGAAACCCTCGGTTCGAACCAGGGAACCAGATTTCTGGCGCTAAACGGCGTCGTGCCTGGTCGACGCCTTTCAGAAGGGCGTCAGGGCAGTACGACGCCTTTTAGGGCAGAAACCTCCCTGTTCGAGGTTTCACGAAATAGGGTTTCTGGCGCTAAATGACGTCATGGATGGGCGACGCCTTTCGGAAGGACGTCGAGCCATCATAACGCCATTTAGGCAGAAAATCACCCCGCATGAGGGTCTGTAAATCTGGGTTTTCAATATGAATGGCGTCTGCGGGCCTGGACGCGTTTTAAAGGGCGTCTCCCTATGACGACGCGTTTCAAGGAATAATCTGACTTTTTAATAAACCTGTCTGAGGGACTTGAATGGCGTCAACCTCGGTCGACGCGATTCAAGACAGAACAGTCTTAGTGCTGGTTTTAGCATGTGTTTCACTGTTGGCGGTTCTGAGGCATGTTTTACGTTGTACACTGAGACTGAGGACTTCTGTGTGAATGGAATTACAGCATGTTATCTGTGTGTGTGTGCTTATACGACTGTGGATCAATATGACTGTGGTTTACGTTTGTCACTATGGACCGATGGGGACAGGGTCATGGTGTCTGTGAGGCATTGTGCCGTACCGGTGGGAGAAGGGGTACATGTTGTGGTTTACCTTTGGCTGAGGGAAGCATAACCACCTTGAGCCCGTCAGGCCGGAGTAGCCGGTGCGCTATCCGAGGGGTTGTTGTTTGGTCTCAGCGGGTCGGGTTTCCTTGTTTGTCGTGGCAGCTTCCAGCGCGTTTCTTGCTGTGGAGCTGGTTGTGGAGTTGTTTTACCCCTGTAGCCACTGGGCCTGATGTGACCTTTGATCAAGGTTACGAGTGGTATCCTTAGCACTTTGGCCTGACGCAGCCCGGGAGGTTAGGGTTGTGGGTAGTTCCTGTAGCTTCGGCTTGACGGGGGTTCGCCGGTCCCCAGGGCCCTCCTGAAGCGCTGAGGCCTAGCGTGTAGGCAATCCGGTGGTAGGACAGTAGTCTAGACTGCTTGTGTGCACACGTAGCTGGCAGTGGCTGTACACTAGTTCTAGCTAGTCCTAGTTTGGCTCACTGCCTCACCCTACAGTGCCTCGGAACGCTGTAGGGGTGGACAGGCGTGAGCAGTGGTGGTAGTGTTGGGAGGCGACGTTTGACTTCGGTCGACAGTGTGGTTCAGTCGCTTCGTGGACTTTGGCTGTGAGACGTGGCTCTGTGTTGGGTTCTTCGGGTTGTTTAGAACTGTTCTTGCTACACTGCTTATCGTACGTTTCATATCAGGTTGGGTGCTATGTTTACTGCTTTGCTTAATTGCCATATATCTGTGTTGTTACACTTGTGGGTGTGTGAGTGGGAGGCAGGGGATCGGATGATCCCTACTGAGCCCAATTCGGGTGTGGCTCACTCCCTGTGGTTTCAGGTGTGGACTTCGTGGCGAGCGAAAGCGTGGTGTCTTCTTGGTGTGCGGACCAGCAGCTGTCTCAGTTCCGGGGTATGCCCCAATGTTGTTGTACTTTCCTTCTGCCTGTACATATTTAATTTGTTGGACCATGTAATTATTGTTGGACTGTATACGGACATTGATATTTCCTTTTCTGCGCACTCGTTTACCTTTGTAGTCCGTGTGATTGTTATATTTAGCCTTGTTTAGCACTTACTCCTCCAGACGTGTTGTGTGAGATCCGGGTGTGAACCCGCAGTTAATGGGCCGACATCCATTTAGTGACCGGGTCCCCGGTCATAGGATGGCGGGTCGTTACAGATGGTAGCAGAGCTCAGTCTGGTCGAGTATGTGATAAACTAGGTTAGATGTTATAGTCCAACTATAAGTACGAGTCTGTACAGGCGATGGCTGTTGGTGTAGATTGGTAGGTTTTGACGTGTTTTTGTTCGATTTGCGTGTTGTGGGGTAGTGATGGCACCGAAGAAGAGAGTTCCGTTGGCTCGTGGTTCGAGAGCAGATGGTGGTGGTTCAGGGGCAGAAGGACATAACGTGGATCGTTTTATGGAAGCTATGATTGGGGCTATGTCTAGATATCAGCAGGGAGATGGAACTAAGGGGTCCAGTTCCCGAGGTGGCCAATCCATGGTGATGGAGCAGTTCTTGAAGCTGAAGCCCCCTTCTTTCATGGGTCAACCTGTTCCAGATGCGGCAGCTCAGTGGATTAAGGAAGTGGAGAAGGTGTTTGATGTTCTAGAATGTGCTGAGAGTGACAAGACCTTGTTGGCAACCTACTTGCTGAAGGGCGATGCTTATGATTGGTGGGTTACCATCAAGGGGTTGATGTTTCCAGATAGGTCTTTGAGAGAGATTCCTTGGGAAGGCTTTGTGAGAGAGTTTAGTGGACAGTACTTACCGAGGCATGTTCGTAGGGCCAAGGAAAGGGAGTTTATGGAATTGGTACAGGATGGTATGTCAGTTCTAGAGTATCAGATGAAATTTGTAGCTCTGGGAAGGTTTGCTCCACACATATATGAGCGTGAGGATCTGAGGACGGAGAAATTCGTGGATGGACTTTGGCATGATTTGAGGGAGTTTGTGGCAGCTCATTGTTGTAAGGATCTGGCGTCAGCAGTTCGGTGCGCGGCAGCGGTGGAGATGCAGTTTCAACACACGGCAAAGGAATCGGAGCATTCAGCACAAGGGAAGCACCAAAGCAGGGATAGATCAGCGGTCTTTTCGTCAGGTGGTTCGAGTTCTTTTGAGGTCGAGTTCCAGGAGGTACCTTGTGACGAGGATGAGGATGGTTCGGTTCAGCAGATGCAGACAGAGGTCAGTTGGCAGCAGGAGGCGAGGCGTGACGCTGCAGATCGTTGTCCCCGTTGTAGCAGGTTTCATGGCGACAGGATATGTCCCTTGATCACTGGTAGCTGTTTTGGCTGTGGCAGGAAGGGACATCTCGCGATGAACTGTCCCCAGAAGAATAAGGCAGGTCAGGAGCCGAGTGGTCAGTAGGTGTTCGAGACGTGAGTGGAGTTGCGTCTCTTCGTGGTGGTCCGAGAGGTTGTGCTAGATGAGCACTTTTATCTTGTCTGTTCAGAGGTGGTTGTGAATTCTTGTGGCACTTGTACGTATTTGGGTTTGGTGGAGAATCGGTTTTGTAATATGTGTCTTGTTAGTGTGTGGTTATTGTTGATCTTTCAGCTTTTGTCAGAATTGAGAATCTTGGTTAGCTTGTTGAGAATGTGATTGGCTAATTATGTGGAGTCTTGTGTGTGTGATTGGTGAGGATGATTGTTGTAATCGGTGTGTGTCGGCATGTGATGGTTAGCCGAGTTTGGCGTTGAGCGGTTGCAAATTTCGAGGACGAAATTCTTTTAAGGGGGGGAGAATGTAAGGACTGAGGTTTCAGGTTCTGTATTCGGGTCGGGTTCAGGCCGGATCCCCTGGTTTGGACCCTGTGGGGTCTTGAGATTTTTGGCGGAATGGCGTCAGCACTTGTCGACGCCTTTCAAAAGGCGTCAGGGTGTGTGGACGCCATTTAGGTCTGCTGGTTGTTGTGCCACGTGTGCGCCACGTGGGCGGTTTTCGGGCCGCGAGAGTACGGCCCCTGTCACTTCGTCTGAACGGCGTCCAGGTGGGTCGACACGATTCAGACTGCGACATCTGCGATGTCAGGGCACGGCGCCAGAGCGTTGTCAGTACGGCCTGTCACATCGTCTGAACGGCGTCCACGGTGAGCGACGCGTTTCAGCGTGCTGTCAGTATGGCTGTCCTGTCAGACTGATTGGCGTCTGCCTCGATCGACGTGTTTTAGCGAGATTCGGATTGACCCCGCGAGCCTCCCCTTCTTTCCCTCACTTTTGCCTTCACTCTCTCTCTCTTCGCTCTCTCCATTCCCTCCGCCCTCCTTCCTCCCTTCCCTTCCTCTTCTTCCTCTTCCATCACTCCAATACCACCCTACCGCTCACCTCTACCTCCACCACCTCCTTCGCGGCGTTCCCTTCTCCGGACAGCGGCCGACGTCCAGGCGGAGTGGCGGCGTCCTCGAGGGTACCGGCGGCGGTCTGCGGTGCGGCGGGTCGACGGCGAGGAGTTTGGAGGAGTTCAAGAACCTGTAGGGGGACGAACCTTGCATGTGTTACTCGTGTGTTTCTTGGCGTGACATGATGTGTGGGGCTAGATTGAGCATGTTTAGGGGGTTCCTTGTGGGAATGGCGGTGCTTGTGAACGTGGTTTCGTAGCATGATTGTGGTGGTTGGCTTTCTCTTCCTCCCCCTTTTGGTTTTGGGGCTTTTTCGGGGTGCTTGGGATTAAGGGAGAAACCCTCGGTTCGAACCAAGGAACCAGGTTTCTGGCGCTAAACGGCGTCGTGCCTGGTCGACGCCTTTCAGAAGGGCGTCAGGGCAGTACGACGCCTTTTAGGACAGAAACCTCCCTGTTCGAGGTTTCACGAAGTAGGGTTTCTGGCGCTAAATGACGTCATGGATGGGCGACGCCTTTCGGAAGGATGTCGAGCCATCATGACGCCATTTAGGCAGAAAATCACCCCGCATGAGGGTCTGTAAATCTGGGTTTTCAATATGAATGGCGTCTGCGGGCCTGGACGCGTTTTAAAGGGCGTCTCCCTATGACGACGCGTTTCAAGGAATAATCTGACTTTTTAATAAACCTGTCTGAGGGACTTGAATGGCGTCGACCTCGGTCGACGCGATTCAAGACAGAACAGTCTTAGTGCTGGTTTTAGCATGTGTTTCACTATTGGCGGTTCTGAGGCATGTTTTACGTTGTACACTGAGACTGAGGACTTCTGTGTGAATGGAATTACAGCATGTTATCTGTGTGTGTGTGCTTATACGACTGTGGATCGATATGACTGTGGTTTACGTTTGTCACCATGGACCGATGGGGACAGGGTCATGGTGTCTGTGAGGCATTGTGCCGTACCGGTGGGAGAAGGGGTACATGTTGTGGTTTACCTTTGGCTGAGGGAAGCAGAACCACCTTGAGCCCGTCGGGCCGGAGTAGCCGGTGCGCTATCCGAGGGGTTGCTATTTGGTCTCAGCGGGTCGGGTTTCCTTGTTTGTCGTGGCAGCTTCCAGCTTGTTTCTTGCTGTGGAGCTGGTTGTGGAGTTGTTTTACCCCTGTAGCCACTGGGCCTGATGTGACCTTTGATCAAGGTTACGAGTGGTACCCTTAGCCCTTTGGCCTGACGCAACCCGGGAGGTTAGGGTTGTGGGTAGTTCCTGTAGCTTCGGCTTGACGGGGGTTCGCCGGTCCCCAGGGCCCTCCTGAGGCGCTGAGGCCTAGCGTGGAGGCAATCCGGTGGTAGGACAGTAGTCTAGACTGCTTGTGTGCACACGTAGCTGGCAGTGGCTGTACACTGGTTCCAGCTAGTCCTAGTTTGGCTCACTGCCTCACCCTACAGTGCCCCGGAACACTATAAGGGTGGACAGGCGTGAGCAGTGGTGGTAGTGTTGGGAGGCGACGTTTGACTTCGGTCGACAGTGTGGTTCAGTCGCTTCGTGGACTTTGGCTGTGAGACGTGGCTCTGTGTTGGGTTCTTCGGGTTGTTTAGAACTGTTCTTGCTACACTGCTTATCGTACGTTTCATATCAGGTTGGGTGCTATGTTTACTGCTTTGCTTAATTGCCATATATCTGTGTTGTTACACTTGTGGGTGTGTGAGTGGGAGGCAGGGGATCGGATGATCCCTACTGAGCCCAATTCGGGTGTGGCTCACTCCCTGTGGTTTCAGGTGTGGACTTCGTGGCGAGCGAAAGCGTGGTGTCTTCTTGGTGTGCGGACCAGCAGCTGTCTCAGTTCCGGGGTATGCCCCGATGTTGTTGTACATTCCTTCTGCCTGTACATATTTAATTTGTTGGACCATGTAATTATTGTTGGACTGTATACGGACATTGATATTTCCTTTTCTGCGCACTCGTTTACCTTTGTAGTCCGTGTGATTGTTATATTTAGCCTTGTTTAGCACTTACTCCTCCAGACGTGTTGTGTGAGATCCGGGTGTGAACCCGCAGTTAATGGGCCGACATCCATTTAGTGACCGGGTCCTCGGTCATAGGATGGCGGGTCGTTACAGATGGTATCAGAGCTCAGTCTGGTCGAGTATGTGATAAACTAGGTTAGATGTTATAGTCCAACAATAAGTACGAGTCTGTACAGGCGATGGCTGCTGGTGTAGATTGGTAGGTTTTGACGTGTTTTTGTTCGATTTGCGTGTTGTAGGGTAGTGATGGCACCGAAGAAGAGAGTTCCGTTGGCTCGTGGTTCGAGAGCAGATGGTGGTGGTTCAGGGGCAGAAGGACATAACGTGGATCGTTTTATGGAAGCTATGATTGGGGCTATGTCTAGATATCAGCAGGGAGATGGAACTGAGGGGTCCAGTTCCCGAGGTGGCCAATCCATGGTGATGGAGCGGTTCTTGAAGCTGAAGCCCCCTTCTTTCACGGGTCAACCTGTTCCAAATGCGGCTGCTCAGTGGATTAAGGAAGTGGAGAAGGTGTTTGATGTTCTAGAATGTGCTGAGAGTGACAAGACCTTGTTGGCAACCCACTTGCTGAAGGGCGATGCTTATGATTGGTGGGTTAGCATCAAGGGGTTGATGTTTCCAGGTAGGTCTTTGAGAGAGATTCCTTGGGAAGGCTTTGTGAGAGAGTTTAGTGGACAGTACTTACCGAGGCATGTTCGTAGGGCCAAGGAAAGGGAGTTTATGGAATTGGTACAGGATGGTATGTCAGTTCTAGAGTATCAGATGAAATTTGTAGCTCTGGGAAGGTTTGCTCCACACATATATGAGCGTGAGGATCTGAGGACGGAGAAATTCGTGGATGGACTTTGGCATGATTTGAGGGAGTTTGTGGCAGCTCATTGTTGTAAGGATCTGGCGTCAGCAGTTCGGTGCGCGGCAGCGGTGGAGATGCAGTTTCAACACACGGCAAAGGAATCGGAGCATTCAGCACAAGGGAAGCACCAAAGCAGGGATAGATCAGCGGTCTTTTCGTCAGGTGGTTCGAGTTCTTTTGAGGTCGAGTTCCAGGAGGTACCTTGTGACGAGGATGAGGATGGTTCGGTTCAGCAGATGCAGACAGAGGTCAGTTGGCAGCAGGAGGCGAGGCGTGACGCTGCAGATCGTTGTCCCCGTTGTAGCAGGTTTCATGGCGACAGGATATGTCCCTTGATCACTGGTAGCTGTTTTGGCTGTGGCAGGAAGGGACATCTCGCGAGGAACTGTCCCCAGAAGAATAAGGCAGGTCAGGAGCCGAGTGGTCAGTAGGTGTTCGAGACGTGAGTGGAGTTGCGTCTCTTCGTGGTGGTCCGAGAGGTTGTGCTAGATGAGCACTTTTATCTTGTCTGTTCAGAGGTGGTTGTGAATTCTTGTGGCACTTGTACGTATTTGGGTTTAGTGGAGAATCGGTTTTGTAATATGTGCCTTGTTAGTGTGTGGTTATTGTTGATCTTTCAGCTTTTGTCAGAATTGAGAATCTTGGTTAGCTTGTTGAGAATGTGATTGGCTAATTATGTGGAGTCTTGTGTGTGTGATTGGTGAGGATGATTGTTGTAATCGGTGTGTGTCGGCATGTGATGGTTAGCCGAGTTTGGCGTTGAGAGGTTGCAAATTTCGAGGACGAAATTCTTTTAAGGGGGGGAGAATGTAAGGACTGAGGTTTCAGGTTCTGTATTCGGGTCGGGTTCAGGCCGGATCCCCTGGTTTGGACCCTGTGGGGTCTTGAGATTTTTGGCGGAATGGCGTCAGCACTTGTCGACGCCTTTCAAAAGGCGTCAGGGTGTGTGGACGCCATTTAGGTCTGCTGGTTGTTGTGCCACGTGTGCGCCACGTGGGCGATTTTCGGGCCGCGAGAGTACGGCCCCTGTCAATTCGTCTGAACGGCGTCCAGGTGGGTCGACGCGATTCAGACTGCGACATCTGCGATGTCAAGGCACGGCGCCAGAGCGTTGTCAGTACGGCCTGTCACATCGTCTGAACGGCGTCCACGGTGAGCGACGCGTTTCAGCGTGCTGTCAGTATGGCTGTCCTGTCAGACTGATTGGCGTCTGCCTCGATCGACGCGTTTTAGCGAGATTCGGATTGACCCCGCGAGCCTCCCCTTCTTTCCCTCACTTTCGCCTTCACTCTCTCTCTCTTCGCTCTCTCCGTTCCCTCCGCCCTCCTTCCTCCCTTCCCTTCCTCTTCTTCCTCTTCCATCACTCCAATACCACCCTACCGCTCACCTCTACCTCCACCACCTCCTTCGCGGCGTTCCCTTCTCCGGACGGCGGCCGACGTCCAGGCGGAGTGGCGGCGTCCTCGAGGGTACCGGCGGCAGTCTGCGGTGCGGCGGGTCGGCGGCGAGGAGCTTGGAGGAGTTCAGGAACCGGTAGGGGGACGAACCTTGCATGTGTTACTCGTGTGTTTCTTGGCGTGACATGATGTGTGGGGCTAGATTGAGCATGTTTAGGGGGTTCCCTGTGGGAATGGCGGTGCTTGTGAACGTGGTTTCGTAGCATGATTGTGGTGGTTGGCTTTCTCTTCCTCCCCCTTTTGGTTTTGGGGCTTTTTCGGGGTGCTTGGGATTAAGGGAGAAACCCTCGGTTCGAACCAGGGAACCAGGTTTCTGGCGCTAAACGGCGTCGTGCCTGGTCCACGCCTTTCAGAAGGGCGTCAGGGCAGTACGACGCCTTTTAGGGCAGAAACCTCCCTGTTCGAGGTTTCACGAAATAGGGTTTCTGGCGCTAAATGACGTCATGGATGGGCGACGCCTTTCGGAAGGACGTCGAGCCATCATGACGCCATTTAGGCAGAAAATCACCCCGCATGAGGGTCTGTAAATTTGGGTTTTCAATATGAATGGCGTCTGCGGGCCTGGACGCGTTTTAAAGGGCGTCTCCCTATGACGACGCGTTTCAAGGAATAATCTAACTTTTTAATAAATCCGTCTGAGGGACTTGAATGGCGTCGACCTCGGTCGACGCGATTCAACACAGAACAGTCTTAGTGCTGGTTTTAGCAGGTGTTTCACTATTGGCGGTTCTGAGGCATGTTTTACGTTGTACACTGAGACTGAGGACTTTTGTGTGAATGGAATTACAGCATGTTATCTGTGTGTGTGTGCTTATACGACTGTGGATCGATATGACTGTGGTTTACGTTTGTCACCATGGACCGATGGGGACAGGGTCATGGTGTCTGTGAGGCATTGTGCCGTACCGGTGGGAGAAGGGGTACATGTTGTGGTTTACCTTTGGCTGAGGGAAGCAGAACCACCTTGAGCCCGTCGGGCCGGAGTAGCCGGTGCGCTATCCGAGGGGTTGCTGTTTGGTCTCAGCGGGTCGGGTTTCCTTGTTTGTCGTGGCAGCTTCCAGCGCGTTTCTTGCTGTGGAGCTGGTTGTGGAGTTGTTTTACCCCTGTAGCCACTGGGCCTGATGTGACCTTTGATCAAGGTTACGAGTGGTACCCTTAGCCCTTTGGCCTGACGCAGCCCGGGAGGTTAGGGTTGTGGGTAGTTCCTGTAGCTTCGGCTTGACGGGGGTTCGCCGGTCCCCAGGGCCCTCCTGAAGCGCTGAGGCCTAGCGTGGAGGCAATCCGGTGGTAGGACAGTAGTCTAGACTGCTTGTGTGCACACGTAGCTGGCAGTGGCTGTACACTGGTTCCAGCTAGTCCTAGTTTGGCTCACTGCCTCACCCTACAGTGCCCCGGAACACTGTAGGGGTGGACAGGCGTGAGCAGTGGTGGTAGTGTTGGGAGGCGACGTTTGACTTCGGTCGACAGTGTGGTTCAGTCGCTTCGTGGACTTTGGCTGTGAGACGTGGCTCTGTGTTGGGTTCTTCGGGTTGTTTAGAACTGTTCTTGCTACACTGCTTATCGTACGTTTCATATCAGGTTGGGTGCTATGTTTACTGCTTTGCTTAATTGCCATATATCTGTGTTGTTACACTTGTGGGTGTATGAGTGGGAGGCAGGGGATCGGATGATCCCTACTGAGCCCAATTCGGGTGTGGCTCACTCCCTGCGGTTTCAGGTGTGGACTTCGTGGCGAGCGGAAGCGTAGTGTCTTCTTGGTGTGCGGACCAGCAGCTGTCTCAGTTCCGGGGTATGCCCCGATGTTGTTGTACTTTCCTTCTGCCTGTACATATTTAATTTGTTGGACCATGTAATTATTGTTGGACTGTATACGGACATTGATATTTCCGTTTCTGCGCACTCGTTTACCTTTGTAGTCCGTGTGATTGTTATATTTAGCCTTGTTTAGCACTTACTCCTCCAGACGTGTTGTGTGAGATCCGGGTGTGAACCCGCAGTTAATGGGCCGACATCCATTTAGTGACCGGGTCCCCGGTCATAGGATGGCGGGTTGTTACACTTGGCATCCAACGTGATCGGCAGTCCGTCCGAATTTATTGTGGGACATTAAGTTCGGCTGATTAATTGAATATAAGGATATTAATTAATTCAGTAGGTCAATAAAGGGTTACTGGACTTAATGGGCCATTAACTGGACTAGTATTTGGGCCTAGAGGGTCACACGCAAATGGTTCTCAAGTCGATGGATAACCCGACAGGATTTCGGATAAGTATGGATTTTTATGAAAAACCGCAAACATACTTATTATAAAAGAACGGATTCTACGTTGGGGGCCAGCAACCCTGACCTAGCCGTCGTTCTTTCTCTTTCTCTCTCTCTCTCTCTTTTGGGCATGCAATTCCAGACTACTCTGCCTTTCGTCCGATGGGAGATTCAGAATCCGCATGTCGCGGCGGATTACGCGCAGCCAGACGGGATCTACGAACGCCGCAGCGAGTGAGGAAGCGAGGACGATCCATCGCGAGGAGAACCACGTGGATACTGCTAGAGGTCAGACATCTGCACGACTTGCGACATCGCTCCGACGGAACCGAAAAACAAACACGGATTCGAATTCACACAAGGTAAATCCGATTTACTACGGTTTTATTTCTTCGATCGAAACAGGACAGATCCGATCCCGAATATTTTATTCCGCTGCTTTTTTCAGTCGGATCTCGACACAGCGATCCCAACACATATATGGAAGACTTATCTCTAAGCGAAGCCTCCTTCACAATATATATGACATCATTCATCGTCTTTGCTTGAGAAGCTAGGCTACTAAGAGCATAATGCTTTTTATCGCTCAAGCAAATGCCCAAGCGCAAAGCATCAAGTCCCCACCTATCTATATGATTCCAAGAAGCAGGTAGTTTTGCATCCAACATGCCTTGCGCAGTGGAATCCTGGGATACACCACAATATTTCAAAAGGGCAAGTAGCCAGCTGGTGCCCTTGTAAAAATCAGGTATCTCTTCCGTGTGCGGGACATAAAATCTCTGAATATCTGAGAGACTCTTAGGAGCTTGATGAGAATCTCTCCCACTGATATCTTCCTCTTCCGGAAAGTCGATATTGGGATAATCTTCAGAGGTCACAGAAATATTAAATTGCTTCAAGCAGGCCCCCTTTAGCTCTTCGGTATCTAGCCTTGTCAACTCTGGATCAATCAAGGGTAAAGAATCTTTGTGACGAGCCTTATAAGCTGCCCGTCTCTCTGCATATTTAGTAGCATTCTTGTCATCTAAGAAGTGCAGATAATGGAACTCTATATCAAAAGGGATTTCCCGCTGGGTCTCCAAGACTTTCTTCTCAACATTGCTCCAACATTGGGTTCTCTCCTGGCTATAGATATTGGTGAGCATTCGCCACCATCTAACATATTCACATGTCACACGAGAAGCATGGACAACAGAAGGAATTCTGAAAGAAACATTTTCAAATCGGTGGAAATAATCCCACCATTCACAGGCCGTCTGCAGTCCGCTGGAGCCCAAAAGATGGCGGTCAGGAAGCTGAAATATGTGATTATAAGAAGGAATGCACTGATCATATCCAAAATTCCGGCCGAAACGGAAAGGATAATAGGGTTCTAAATGAACTACATATCCCTTCCAGTATACCAAGACACTAGATCTGATGGATAGAAGCCATGATCTAATTTGACTATCCAATGCAGATTTCTTCAGTAGCTGCTTGGTCTGAGAATGGATGAACTCAACAGGATTACCCTTGGCAAATACTTTAAAGGGGCTCACTGGAGGACGAGAATTGGCAGTGTACTTCCGAAAACGCAAGTCCCCTTCAGTTTTTTGCCTGGTGTCAGTCAAGATACCACAAATTTCATAAAGTTGCTTCTGGGTATCCCCTCCATCAACACTTGCATATTCAATCATGCGTGGAAATATGCGAGGGGAAGCCAGGCTCTTCGGGGCAGACTCTGAAAAAATAGAAGCCACCCAGACATTGAAGAAATGAATGGGACCTACAACATTAAATTCTCGTGGTTTCTCCTGCTCAACCACTTGGCCAAGAGTTTTGAAAATTAAGCACAGAGTAACTGGAGCTAGAGACAGCTTAATTCCCCAGGCTAGTTCACAAACTCCATAAAGGGTCTCAGGACTAATTACTCCCTCATCCCCTTGAGGAAAAGCAAAATTCGAAAGCCAGTAGGCCAAATATGCGGCCAGATGGGTATTCCTATCCAAGCCCAAGGGATTGGCATCTTTCTTGTGTTCCTCAAAGATGAGATCAAGATATCCCTTTCGGTGCTTGGCTGTCTGCCCTATGAAGACTGGAGTCTCACCAGCCCCAGGAAAGTCTGTATATCGAATGTCAACATTATGAAAGAAACGGAGCCAAACAACTCCGCGGACCCGTGTCCTCTCTCTGCGGGATCTCTTTTTCAAAGACTCTTCACCAAAAGCCAGAATCATGTAAGCCTTGAGGAGGAATCTGTAAGACCTCCAGGTTGCATAACGGCCCTTGCCGTCTATTCTGTCCTTGACGATGTCAGGATAGCATATTTCTTCATACGGCTCTTCGTCAATGGGCAAGCCAGAAAGCTGATGTAAAGTCCATAAATCCAGAGATGTCTCTCCTTCCGGAGTATAAAAGGTATTAAACTCCTTTATGAATACCTCGATCATGCCACAACAAAGGCCTTTAAAGATCGGGTATCGGAATCGAGCAGCATACATACTACCGAGAAGATCCATTCGGCTCAACAAATCATGGTAATGTTTCAAGACATAATCAGTATACTCTACAAAATATTCTCTGAAACTGTGGCCGGATTTAAGCTTCAAGTCGCCAAACCAGCCCATTGTTGCCTTCAATCTAAACCTTATGGCTAAACAAGCAAAAATCAATGGTTCTTCTCTGAAGCCCCATTTACATGGAGAAAGAAATAGCCCATGCCACCTCTGTTTCGAGTTTGGGATACCTCTATCATAGACCCACTTGGCAGGAATAAATGAAGGTGAGCGGGTCAGAATGTTGTCCTGAGGACGCATGATATTAGTCCCACTGGGCATGAGCATGTCTCTAGTATAACCCAGCTTGAACAAAGATTCGCCATGGGTTACAGTTCCCCTCAGGTTGTCTCGAAATTTCAAAATGGCATCCTCGACATAAAAAGCCTTCCTTTCAGAATGCACTCCATTGACCTTGAAGTCAAGCAAGAAGTTAGACAAACGCTGATCGCTGGGAAAGTGAACTGGATAATCTTTGTCCCGTCTATATTTATAGAATCTTTCCGAAAAGACAAGTTTACTCTCATCAACCTTGCCATCTGATTCATCGGCAAAGGGATGGTCCAAGATAGCAACCTCAAAAAATTGTTGTAGTTCACTGTCTTCATCTATGCCTGCTACAGGTGTCAAGTAAAAGGGACTTATTATAAGCCCACTCTCTTCAGCCATTGTAGGCATCTGTTCAGAAGACCCTGTCAGAGAAACTAGAACATCTTCAGAGACAGCCTCGGGCATCACAGCTTTGTCTTTCCTTCGAGAAGCCATTATACTAAAAAAAAAAGGAAACAACAAGTCAAAATCAAATACAAAAAAACCCTCCTCGAAAAGAAAATTCAGTCGAAATTTCGGCAACATCTCCCCTTAACGGAGGGCTATTAAAATTTTATCGAGAGCCATCCAGGACAGACCGAGATGCTCCGATAAGAAGAAGACCCATGTCAAAGACAGACGGGTGTAGAAATGGCATTCCAATGACCCAATTCCCAAGAGCTGAGCTACAACCGAGACTAGGCACTGAAGCCGCAGCCCCAGGGATTGCTCCCATAGGAACTGCCAAAGTCAAACAGCGAAACGCTGAAGAAGATCCACCCGACCTGCAGTTGCTACAGTGACGAGTCTGCGCCTACTGTAGAGCGAAAGGTTCAAAATCGATTTTCTGCAAAAAAGAAGACAAAGAAAATGTTAGAAGATGATACAGGCGCAGAGGAGACCTCCTTCATTCTCCCCATGCCCAAATCCATGGCGGCCAACGACACACAACCAGTCCTACCGGCCAAAAAACCAAAGAAAGGCTTTGCCTTTTACCTGAAAAACCCTGGTGCGACAGCACCTCTTCTCCAACAGCAGTGGTGCTCCCCAAAGGCCCCCACGATATTGTCGACGAAGAAGAAGTAGGGAAGCACGGCCTGCGGTTCTAAACCCGATGGCCTACACACCCATAGACGGCGGCTTGACGGCTTCTCCCCCTACACACGCATGCGCGGGAACAGAGGAACAAGCGAAGGAGGAGGGAATCCCGTGCGTCGCATGGATGGGAACCCTGAACACGACAAATGGAGTCCTCCCTCAGGCGGCAACAGCACCCCCCAAGCGGCGGAAGGCCAACACGCAGACAGCGGCGGTGGCACCCCCCAAAGATCCTTGTGGCTTCTGTCACAGGCAAGAACGAAGAGGAAGAGCTTGGTGGCGGCTAGCTGCGGCGGCAACAGCTTGCTCCCACGGCTGCAGCGTCTTCATCCACTGGTGATGGAAAGAGGAAGAAGGAGAAGAGTAGGGTGAGACTTGGAATCCCCCAGCAGAAAAGCAGAAAGCAAGGAGAAAGGCCCGCCCCCTTCCCTTTTTATAATCGACCGGGTCGGTTTTGAAGCCCTGACCGGTCCAAGGTCCGAACCGGACCGGACCGGCGTAGACTCAAGGGGTTTAGTCCCCTTTCCTCAAAATCAACACATATGGTCCGGTTTAAAGTCCAAATTGAACCCGAACTTGCTCAGACTCAAAGGTACATGCCCCTCCCACTGAAAATCAACATACGCAGTCTGGTTCAAAGCACAAATTAAGCCTAAACTAGCGCAGACTCAAAGGGCACTTGCCCTTCTCTTTCAAACTCAAGATATGTGGTCCGGTCTAAGGCCCAAATTGAGCCTAAACCGGCGCAGACTCAAGGGGCCATATCTCCTCTTTCAAACTCCATGAACCCCAGCAGGGTTTAGAGTCCAAAACTAGCGCAGACTCAAAAGGGTCATGTTGCCAAGCAAGCTATGGTTGCTCGAAGCTCAAGACCCGATCCAAATCGGTTGTGGAAACAAGTCAAAGATAAAATCTCCAAGTCGCAGTAGTCCTCAAGCAAAACAAGTCCTTAATGGGAGAATGAAGACCTTTAAATGGGGCCGGTTTTAAACCGTGAGCCGCTTAAATGGGATAAGTACATGACAATGGGCCACACATACAACTCACTTCGTCGCCTCCGATCTCCGTACGTGAGCCGTATGCGTGGGGGGGCATTTGTTGTCACCAAAAAATGAGCAAAGAGAAAAATCTAAATAATTTTTTCCAAGTAAAGAGAGGGTTAATAGACAGTAGTCATGCCTATTTTGCAAGCCAAATGAATAAAAAATGTGGCCACTCTAGGGCCCAAATGGTGAAGGAATCCAATGGCACAACCGGGCCCATTATCTCAAGTAAAGAAGGTCTAAACAATTGTGCAAAGATTGTCCAAGAAAGCCCAAATGAAGAAGATTTAAGGGGCAGCAGTCAAGCCCAATTTTGTAAGCCAAAGGAAGTAAAAAATGGGTTACTTTCAGCCCAAATGATGAAGAAATCCAAGGGGGCAGGCCCGGGCCCATTATCTCAAGCAAAAGAAGCCCAATAGGGCCAATTTTTGGGCCTAAAAAGTAAAGGCTAAAGCCCAATTTCGTAGCAGCCTTTAAAAGGGCCCAAATGGTCCCCCTCCTGGCCTATTCTTACCCCTTTGGCCCATGTTCAAATCGGCCCAAAGGAGGATAAGAAGAAAAGCAAGTGGTCCCCTCCTCAAGATTCTTCTAGAAGAGGGTAGGTGAAAAGCAAAAAGAGAAACCAATCATGATTCTCCAAGTGTTGTTGTAAGGATTGAGGTTTCGGATCCGATTATTGGGTCAGTCTTCGGAGTCGGATCCCGTAGTTTGAGCCCCGATTATCGGGTTAGTCTTCAGGCTCGACGCTGTTTAAACGGCGTCCAGCAACGTAGACGTGTTTTAGGCTGTGCCATGTGGGCACCACGTAGGCTGGCCTTGGGTTGCGAGAGTACGGCCCCGGTCATATCGTCTGAATGGCGTCTTGTATGGACGACGCCGTTTAGAGTACGACGCTGGCTTGTCAGTGTATGGCCCGGTCTTGTCATCTGAAAGACATCGAGCGTGCACGACGCATTTTACCCAGCTTCTGGTTGACCCCGCGAACCCTCCCTCCTTTCCCTCATTCTCTCCTTCCTCTTCTCTCTCCTCTCTTCCTCCGGCGACCCGGTGACGCTTTCCCCATTCTCCTTGTTTTCCTCCCACTATTTCATCTCTCCCTCCACTCCATCGACCTCCTAACTCCCACCACTACTACGACCATTTCCTCTGTGACGTTTTTCTCTCCGGACGGCGGCCGACGTCCCGATGGAGTAATGACGTCCTCGGCGGTACCGGCGGCGGCGTGGGGCGAGGCGGGTTGGCGGCTTGGAGCTAGGAGGAGTTCGAGTAACCGGTAGGGTGACGATTCCCGTAGTATTTCATTTAAAAACCATGTTTTCCCGCTTTAGAGCATGTTTAGGGGTGTTCTTGGGGTGAAAATACTAAATGCATGAAATGAGAAATTTGGTGTTTTAATGGGTAGTTAGGTTCTTCTCCCCATTCTCCATGTTTTTCGTGTTTTTACACGAATTTTGGGAAGGAAATCCCACCCCGTGGATCGGGAGATGTGGAGGAAGAACCTGTCTGTGAGGGTTAAATGGCGTCGAGGGACAGCGACGCCTTTTAGAAAGGCGGCTCCCACCTACGCAATTTAGCCCAATTAACAGACTCTGTCTCTAGACTGATGAGCGTCCATAGATAGCGACGCCTTTCAAAAGGCGACTCGCGTGGACGACGCGTTTTAAGTGGAATCACCCCGTAGCTTGTCCCTATTTCTGTCGCTATCAGGCGACGAGAGACAGCGACGCCTTTCAAAAGGCGGCTACATGTGACGACGTGTTTTAGGCCACTTCCGAGGCCAGATTTTCACATGAACCAGTTTAGGAGGCTTGAATGGCGTCGGCCTTGGGCGACGCGATTCAAGACAGAATCACATTAATTCATGCTATTAACATATCTTCACACTGTTAGATAGTTTAGTTAATTGCATGTTTGAAATCGTACTCGAGGATGAGGATTTTTACGTGATCGGATCGCACTGTGTTGTGTTTCGTGCGACCGTGGACCTAGAGTGACAGTTGTAGCACTTGCCACCCTGTGTCGGTGTGGGAGGGACACAGCGCCCGTGTGGGAGTGGTGGGGTGACGCCTAGAGAGAGGGTCACCTGGTATACCCCAGGGTTAGCTAGTACCGGTGTAGGAGTGGTACTTGTGGAGTGTCACTCGTGCTGGGGGAAGCAGAAACCACCTAGAGCCAGTTGGACCGGAGTAGCTAGCGTGCTATCCGAGGGGTTACTGTTTGGTCTCAGTGGGTCGGTGTTTCCCGCGTTCGGCTGTGTGGTTGGCGTGTTTTGCCGAGACGTTGGTTGTAGGCTCCCTGGTAGAATGGTTTCAGAGCTGTGCATGTTACATTTCGAATGCATGTGTTTTATATCGAAATTTAGGAATTGTGTTACAACTTTACTTGCTTATTCTATCTGTATCTGTGTTACTACACTTGTGTGTGCATGAGTGGGCGGTGGGGATCGAAGGATCCCTACTGAGTCTTTTCATTGAGACTCACCCCTGCAGTTTTCAGGTGAGGGTTCAAGGCAGGCTTAGCGAGGAGAGTGCTGTTTTGGGTTGCGCGCCAGCAACTGTGGTTCCGGGGTATGCCCTGACGTAGTTGTTATTTTATTTTCTGGCCTATACGCTTAATTATTTCTTTTCAGTTGGAGTATGTAATTATTTGCTGTGTCGAGTCGCATTGTAATAATTTTTAATTCTTGCACTTCCTTTTCAATTCAATGCGATGTGAATGTTCAACTTAGTTTATTATTTATTTCCCAGACTTATCTAGATCCTGGTTTGGCTCCAAATTAATGATTCGGTACCCATTTAATAATCGGATCTCCGATTATAGGGTGGCGGGTCGTTACAGTTGTGGACTCATTGGAGGGCTCTTAAGAGAGGTTTCTTATCCCTAATCCAAGGCTAATGGATGCCTAATCTACCCCTCAAAAGTAATCCAACTTTATCTTTAAAAAAACCCCCATCTTCTACAAGAAAAAGTTGGTGACAAAAATCTCAAAAAAGAGAAAAGAGAAGAAGAAAAAAGAGAGGCCAGGGGGAGCACGTCTCCCTCCTCCATTCCCCTCCATCTCCAGCATCCCAAGAGAGAAAAAAAAAAGGAAAAAAGAAGAGAAAAAGAAAGGAAGAGTGCTAGAGAAGAAGAGAGCAAGATTGTAGGCTTCAAGAGCCATCCTCCCTTCTCATCCCCTCTCCAAGGTAGAGTGGGGGTGAATAAGGGGTTTATTTCTGTCTCCTTGCTTTCTTATAATATTTTTTATTTTAGTTTGATATTCATAGAAACTTCTATCCCCCCCTTGATGTTCATCCATGGTGATTGAAAGCAATGAAATGCAATGTTCAGATTTTCTGAGTCTGTTATATGAATCTGCTGGTTATCTTGCTTTTATGTCATTTTTTCCTTCATAAAGTATGTGTTTTTCATGTGGGGATGGTAGAGGGGCCTTTCTAGTTTATAGAAATGGTCTCCTCAAACCTTAGAACCCCCTGAATATGGAAATATGACCCGAAATGTGCTTTGCCATCCAGATTTTCTGAAACTAATTTTTCATTTATTTGTCTTTGGTTTTGGGGTTTTTCAAGGGGGCTTGGCCTTCCATGACCCTTAGGAGCACATCCCCTCTATAGATGATGTTCCCCCAAGGCTAAACATCAAGAGAAATCCCCTAAGTTTCATATATATTAAAGTTTGAGTTTCTATTTTCATGTTGAAAACGAATGGGTTTTGTTTAGATTTTTTCTTTTAATGGCTAAGGGTTTAGGCCATAGAGGTTCTCAAGGAGGTTCCCTCACTAGTTGAGGATGAGCTTCTTTAAGTATAAACCCTCTAACATGGAGCCAAGTGTTGGGTTTCTCCAATTCTCATGCGCAGCGGAAAATAAAATAAAAACGGAGATCCGTTCCCGTTTCGAAAAACTAAAACTACGATTATCGGATAATCGATTCTCACCGTGTGCGGATTCGAATCCGAAACCGTTCGGTTCCGTTGGTGCGACACTGCAAGCCGCGCAAGCGCCCGGCCTTTAGCGAAGTCTACGCGATCCTCCTCGCGACGGATATCCTCACGTTCCTCGTTCTTCGCAACCCACGAAACCTCCGCCGGTCGCCGCAACGATCGCCGCAACGTGTGGACGATTTCCCGTCAAATGGGATTCGGAGAAGCGGCAGAGCAGATCTAGATTTGTTTGGATGCCAGAGAGAGAGAGAAACAGAGGAGGGGCGGCTAGGGTTAGCAGCAACTTGGCCTGCTCAGCCCGTTCGCTATGTTTTATACTAACCGCATAATTTTTCATAAAAACCCTCAGTTTGTATAAAACTTACTTATTTATCCATCGCCTTGAGAATCATTTGCGTGTGACCCTCTAGGCCCAAGTACCCGTTCGCTATGTTTTATACTAACCACGTAATTTTTCATAAAAACCCTCGGTTTGTATAAAACCTACTTATTTATCCATCGCCTTGAGAATCATTTGCGTGTGACCCTCTAGGCCCAAGTACCAGTCCAGTTAATGGCCCAACAAGCCCAGTGACTCCTTACTGGCTTTATTAATCAATTAATAACCCTTTATTAATTAATTAATCAATCGAATTGATGTCGCACATCGAATTCGACCGGGCCTCCGATCACGTTGGGTGCCAAACAACACCGCGTGAACCCGGAAGGTATTGGGGTTAAGTAACCCACTCTTGGAACCTTTCCGCCGACAGTTATCGCGCGGATAAAATCCTTCATTTGTACAATGCTCTCAAGTCAACTCAGGGTATGGCGAGTTGTCAAGCCCTAACCGGTCAACTCACTTGGATTGGATGCCGCTGATGAATATTGGAAAACTCCTTTCCCGATATTATCGTCCGCCCTGGTCAGGGACTTCCGCGCATCCTTCCTAGAGCATTCTCTCTTTAAGTACCGAGAGCGAATGATTCCTTATTGACACACAATTCCCTTCGACGGTATTCCGTTGTATCCAATCCTTGGCATTTTAGAATCCCGTGGCTAGAGATTCGTAAACCAAGGTCAAAGTACAGAAGTCCACCGACACGGTGTCTTTGGTGTCTCAGGTCCGAGGACCATCCACGCAACTGCGACAATAGAATCAAGCTGGTTGACAGTGAGGTACAATACCATCCAGCGATTCAGTCGGATCAGTTCAGTGAACTCATTCTCCAATGAGCACGCCTTAGTGTCTCCACACAAGTGACTTATGAGATCAGTCACCCTCATCATATGAGCAGGAATAATCTGTACGAGTCTAATCAAATATCTGATGTCCTTCTCAGATATCCTCCGACTAGGAATGATTAAGAATATGTGTGTTTAAGTGATTAGTCTTATTAGTATGATCTCATCATAATCTGATCACTATAGCACACATTCACGGACTTCATTATGAAACGATAATTAATGCGATTTACACATAATGAATATTATGCCATTATATTAATAAATGAACGAGATTTACATAGTCAGATTGGCTTGTAGGCCACCTAAAACTAACACCAAAAAGGAGAGATCCATGGAAAAGATAAAAGTATACCTAAGTTTCTCATATGTTCATATTCTAGTTTTCATGATATTTTCCTAAAAAAATGCATCTAAAATATATTTTAAATAAATATTTTAGGTCTAGTATCTTTTATACTTTATTTTCCATCATTTGGGTTAGATTTAAATCCATTTTTCACCAAAAATCCAGATTTTAGCCTGAGTCTGCGGTCTGCAGTGCTACAGTGTTGAGTCTGCGGCTACTGTTCATGAGTCTGCGCCTCCCTGTGCAGACTCAGCGCCAGTAGTAGCTTTTTGAGTCTGTGCCTCTTTCAGCTTGGTTTTTGGGCTTGAGGTGATTTTTTGATCCTCCCCCAAGTTGTCCAAAGGTTCCTTGGACTTAGGGCTGTCCTTTTGAGGCCCAATGAAGGTCCTAAATGGCTTGAACTTTGGGTTGTTAAGCTCTTAATGTTTCAAACCGAAATTTTGTCATATGTTTTAAGATTTTAAGTTTCTTCTGATGTTTCTCAAGGACGTCTCAATCTAAGGGTGCCAACAATCCAATGTTGGGTAACCCATCAAGGGCCCTCACACAAAAAACATCATTCTTGTGTTCCTATGTCTATAGGTTCATTTAGATGATATGTCCGAAGTCCCAATGAGTTGGTGAAGTTCCTTGCTCCCTAAATGTAGAAATGGAATGGGTGATTCCCCGTGGATAACCCTTTCATTTTGAAGGCATTAAGGGCACCCTTTGGGTGAGTGGTTGGATGCTCGGCACGTCCCCCTTTATAGCCACCTCTATGGTTCATGGCTACATGTGATCCTCTAGGAAAATTGGTGGAGTTCCTTGCTCCTCAAATGTAGAGATGCTTTGGATTATCCCTTGTAGGTTTTTCTTACATCTTGAAGGCATTAAGGACACCCTTAGGGTGAGTGGTTAGATGCTCGGCATGCCCCCCTTTACAGCCATCCCTATGGTCCATTAGCCATTACATATCCCTTTAAGAGAGTTGGTCTTTCGGGTCCCTTCATACCATGATCCTTCATGAAGATCCTAAACCTTTGATTGGGTTTTCCTAATGAAAGTTTGAAATTCAACTTGGAATCATTATATTAAGCATTTTCAATGCTTTATAAAGTGATCCAAGAAGAATGGGATAAACATGAAGAAATCATGTCATTTAAAGAAATCCACATAAAAACTACTCCTTGAAAAGGCTTTATGTAGCCATACTCAACTTCTGAGATTTCTCAGTGTTATCCTCCTCAAATTTGTGGTAATTCTTGAATCACTTCAGGTTGAAAGAGGTATAAACTTGAAATTATGCTCAGATTTTGAGTCTGCGCACCTATAACCATGGAAATTTGATTGGGAATGGGGTACAATCTTTTTTTCTCGACTCCGGATTTCATATTCTAACTTTAATGGTTGAAACTAACCCCTTGATGGACTTAATTGCAGCTCGAACTGTGCAGGAAACTCAAAAAACCAATTTTCAAACTTGAGTCTACGCCACTGTTCTGAGTCTGCGCAACATTGCGCAGACTCAACTCAAAACTGTCAAAGATGCCTTGCATGGACTGATAACCTCATTTATGATTCAAATAACTCAAATAATTAAAGTTAATTCATAAAAAAAAAAGGTTTAAGATAGTCATCTTCTATTTAAAGAAACACAAAATTCTAAACTTAAGTTGAGTCTGCATACCTTTCATAAGCTCATTTCAAATGACAAAATCAACTAAACAATAAATCAAATTGCTCAAATAACTTACAATCATATATCAAACACTCCATTTCGTTTTAAATAAACATCCATTTACAAAAAGGATTCAAATCCCTTCAAAATAAACAAAAATCACAAGTTTAGCTGAGTCTACGCACCCCTTGCGCAGACTCAAACCCATTTTTCTTGACTCTTTGATCTTTGAAGCTCCCCAACATTTTGAAAATCTTGGAATTCCCCTCAACCTCAGGAGATTCCATTTTTTTAAGAATCTTGATCAAAATCCTCTTTAAACTTGAGTCTACGCATCAATCCCAAGGCCAAAACCTCATCTCTTGGCCCCCAAATCATGCCCGCAGCTCCAAATCTGCAAATCATCACCAAACAAAACATAAAATCAAGTTATCCCACCAAAAATCCAATAAAATAACTCACAAACAAAAAATCTACAGTTCAGACTTGAGTCTGCGCATCTTGGCGCAAACTCAACCCTGAAATTCATAAAAAATAAAAAATCAACTTCCCGATCATTTTAAGATGATCTAACACCCTCTAAAAATGAAGTTTATTCTTATCTATCAGGAAATCAAATAAAAACACCAAGTTGTTCTTAAAAAAATGCAAAAAATAACTCAAAACAAATTGGTGACAAATGAGTCTGCGCTATCCTGTGTAGACTCAACCCTGAAATCCTAAAATTGTCCTTTTTGACCCTAAATTCCCTCCAAATTAAATCTAAAAATTTACATAAAAAACTTTATACTTTACATAAGTAAAAAACCTAAATAAAAGCTTAAAACTCCTTTTACAAAAAATACAAAAAATGCTTAAACACTTTGATAACTAATGAGTCTGCGCCCTATAGCGCAGACTCAACCCTAAATTCTTAAAAACTGGTGTTTTGGCCATTAAATTCCCCTCAAATCAAAACAAAATCTTAAGAATAAACCCTATGTTTTCCACAAATCAAAACCCAAACAAAAATGATAACTTTTTCCTTGAAATTACCTAAAAAACTAAAAAAATAGGTTTGTGACAAATGAGTCTGCGCTACCCTGCGCAGACTCAACCCCCAATTGGTAAAATCCAATTCTTTCAACCTAAATTCCTTTAAAATGAAATAAAAAACCCCAAGATAAGAATAAAATACTTCTTATAAATCAAAAATCAAATAAAACTCATTTTTGCTCTTTTGCAAAATATAAAAAATACTTAAAAGAGATCTCATTTCAATTAAATTTGCACATCTTGCTTACCCTTCAAACCCTACAAATTCAAAACATAAAAAAAACATAAATTCCTAAAGCATTCTACGCTCAAATCAAATAAGCAAACATAAAAAACACCTTTGCATACCTCATAAATCAAGTCTAAAATCTCTTCACTTCAAATTAGAAAAAACACAATAAGAAATGTTTATTAGGCTTTTTTGATAAAAAATGTCATCCACTTCAATCAAAATGTCATAAAAAGATCTTCATTCCTCTCACAAATCAAAAATCAAAATAAATACAAGCATTCTCATTGGTAACAAATGAGTTTGCGCATCCTTGCGCAGACTCAACTTCATGTTCACTTCCAAACATAAAAAAATTAACAAATCTTCAATGCATCTACATAAATCAATCCAAAAAGACTAAAAAAAGTCTCTTATCATCATCCATCAATAAAAATCAATAAATCAAGTCTTGCGCAGACTCAACTCTAAACTAAAAAATGAGTTTTCTTCTCAAATAAAAACTGAAATTCATTCATTTTTCGAATGCAATCTTGTATATCTTACTTATATCATTTTAAAGGGTGTTATTCTATTCTTTCGACGATTAATCAAGGGTTTTTCTCTTAGGAGGATGTAATTAATGTTATTCCATTTATGGGTAGCGGGATCGGGTCGAAGAACTACGCATTCATCTGATTGAGTCAGGTAAAGCGCACAAATAACAAATCTAAATTTAAATCATAAAATCAAGATCAAGTGCATTTTTCCTAAAAAATGTACGACATTATGTCTTTTAACATGAGCAGGACATCCCCAGACTTTAACATGTTTAATGTCTGGTTTCCTCCCATTCCATTTCTCATATGGAGTGGTTTCGACAAATTTGTTGGGTACCTTGTTCAGGATATACATAGCCGAGTTAAGTGCATATCCCCATAAGGACACTGGTAATTTGGACATGCTTATCATGGATCGCACCATTTCCATTAATGTGCGATTTCTCCTTTCTGATACACCATTCATCTGAGGTGTATAAGGAGGTGTAAGCTGAGAAAGAATACCATTATCCTTTAAGTATTTAATGAACTATATACTTAAGTATTCACCACCTCGATCGAATCGGATGGTTTTTGTACTCTGTCCAGTTTGTTTTTCTACTTCATTCTTAAATTCTTTGAATTTTTCAAAGGCTTCAGATTTATACTTCAATAAGTATATGTATCCAAACCTTGAGTGATCATCAGTGAATGTAATGAAGTATGAGAAACTACCAATGGCTTGGGTAGACATAGGACCACATACATCTAAATGTATAAGTTCTAATATGTCTTTGGCTTGTTCTCCAGTTCCACTAAATGGATACTTAGCCATTTTGCCCATTAAACATGACTCACAGGTTGCATATGATTCATAATCAAATGGATCGAAATATCCATATTTATGCATCCTTTGGAGTTTGTTTTTACCAATGTGTCCAAGCCTACAATGCCATAAGTAGGCTTTGTTCATTTCATACTTACTTCTTTTAATTGAAGAACCGATGTGTAAATTTTCATGAGACACATTTAATAGATACAAACCATTGGATAAAATAGCAGAAGTTATTAATTTATTTTCAAAATAAATTGAACAACTATTGTTCCCAAAGTTTAAATTGTATCCAATTCTATCTAAATATGAAATAGAAATAATGTTTCTTATTATACTAGGTACATAATAACAATCATCTAATAAAAAAGTGTCTCCGGATAGTAGCTTAAGCTTCACTGTCCCCACAGTGATCGCCGCAACTCTTGCGCCATTACCTAGCCTCAGCTCCACCTCGCCGGTCCTCACCTTATGTCTTCTTGTCAGTGCCTGCACAGAATTGCAGATATGAGTACACATCCAGTATCTAATACCCATGATGTACAATCTCTTATTGACAAGTTTACATCTATCATATAGATACCTGAAACGTCCTGCTGCTTCACAGTTCCTTGAGCCTTGTCTTTGAGGTATTCTTTACATTTCCTCTTCCAGTGGCGCTTCTGGTAACAGTAGAAGCAATCACCTTTCTCAGCACTCTTGCCTTTGTTTTTCTTGACAACCTTTTGCTTTCTCTAAACCTTGTTCTTGCCTTTCCGGAAGGCTTGGACTACAAGTCTCTTTCTGTTGGTCTTACCAACTATGAGGATTTGGGGTTTATCCTTCACAAGGTTCCCCTCTGCAATCTTCAACATGGAGTAGCTCAGCTAAGGTGGTCTGGATCTTTTTCATATTAAAGTTAACAATGAATTGAGCATATGATTGTGGAAGGGAAGATAAGACGAGCTCAGTATGCATCTCCTTGGTAAGTGTAACCCCAAGAGCATCCAGCCTCTCCACCTATTCTATCATCTTCAGTACATGAGCCTGTACTAAAGTTCCCTCTGCCATTTGAGCCTTGAACAGATTCTTAGATATCTTATATCGTTCGATTCTGCTCTGCTCACCAAACAGCTCCTTCAAATGGAGCATGATGGATCTAGCATCCATCTCCTTATGTTGCCTCTACAACTCATTGCTCATAAAGGCTAACATGTAGCATTAGGTCAAGGTGGAGTCTTCCTTCCACTTTTCATATGCAATCATTTCCTCCTCGGGGGCATCTAATGCTGGTTCAGTAGGAGGTTCATTATCCAAGACGTAGGCAATCTGCTCAGACCTGAGGACAATCTTCAGGTTTCTGAGCCAGTCCGAGTAGTTTGGGCCTGTCAAACGATGGGCATCAAGTATGCCACACAACGGATTGTGGTGCGACATTTTAGCCTACATGAGATAATCAAATTAAAATTAGTAGACTATCAGTTTATTTAAAACAAGATATGGACTTTGTTTACCTAGTTTTATTCCTACTAATTTTCGTCGGACTGTATAACCTTCAAATATACAGAACGGGAAACGCCGACTGCCTCCTAGTGGGGATCAAAATCTCTAAGCATCACAGCATGACCTCGGGTAAGCACATAGTATCATACTGTTATCTCAGAGCAATCATCTCATGATAATTGCAACTCCTTGCAATATCCGATCATACTTCGGCTCCCAGGTTTAATGGTCCCAGGTAAACACAGTAGACCATTATTCCCAGTCTAAGCTTTACCATCAATACGTGATAGAGTAGAGTAGAAATATAGTTTCCGGGTAAACACGTGGATAACTATATCGTTCCTCTATTCTTATCCAAAGGCATCTAATTCCATGATGTAGGTGCTTAGAATGACCGTGTGATTAACATGAAATATCTATGTTGTTTAGGTGTAAACTAACCTATTAAAAAAACAGCAACTAAAGTGCAGTGATCGCCAGAAACTTAAAAGTTTCAAAAGAGAGTATGATCGCCTACCTTTCAAACTGCGGAAGATTGAGTCCTTGGTTCCCCTTCCTCAGCCGGCTGAAGAAAGAGAGCCCTTTCTTTGCTTCTTTGTTCTTGCTGTTGAGTTTGAGGTTGAGGATCGTCCAGAAGTTATGCTTGATTTCCCCCTTTTGATCTCTTGTTGTTGTTGAGTGCAGCAGAGATAGAAAAAAAAACAAAAAAAATGAAGAACTAATGATGAGAATTTAGATAGAAGTAGTATCTGAACTAATCATGATTTTAAGCATATTTAAACAGCAAACTCACTTTTTTAATGGCTTTGAAACCCCTTAGATCAAGTAGGTTTTTGAAAGATTATGCTGTGGTGTGTGTTTGCATGAAGTGAATATGAAAAATGAAACTAATGAAGATGAAAAATGCAGTAATGAAAAACTTATGCCCAGTTGGTTGAAGCTCTTGAAAGGATGAAGATCTTGAAAGGATGCCGACTTCTGAGAATGGCAGCGCTCTGGCGTTACGACGTTGCTTCGATCTTCAAATCGCTATAACGCTATGGCTCAACTCAACTTAATTCTGTTCTCTCTCTTTTTCTAACTCTTCAACATGCAGGGTATTTATAGGCATTTCTTGCGTTCGAGATTGACATAGCAAAATTCCGAGATTTATCCATCTTAACCGACAGATAATTACTGATTAATTCATCTTTATCTGTAATTATCTAAAACGCGTCCACCTTGGCTGACGCCTTTAAGATTAATTAAGATAAGGATAAATATCCGGGAAAACTTATCTTTATCTTTATTAGGTAAAACGCGTCCACGTATATAGACGTCTTTTAGACTAATTAAG
Source organism: Zantedeschia hybrid cultivar (assembly GCA_030544215.1). Taxonomy (NCBI): domain Eukaryota; kingdom Viridiplantae; phylum Streptophyta; class Magnoliopsida; order Alismatales; family Araceae; genus Zantedeschia; species Zantedeschia hybrid cultivar. The sequence goes on from JARZZO010000009.1 coordinate 55,346,228, forward strand.
ATAAGGATAAACATCCGGGAGAAGTTAAAACCACTTAGGAAACTTAAAACGCGTCGACATTCCCAGACGCCTTTTAGTTAATAAATAAATTAATTAAAATTCAAATTTAAACGTTAAAACAGGAATAAACTATAAATCGCGTCCACTTGGGTCGACGTCTTTTAGAATTCTTCATATTTTAACTCAAAATTGAATTAAAACCAATTCAATTGATTAACTTAAACACATCTGTTAAACCCGACACTTAAAAAAAGATTAATAAAAATTAATTAATGATTAATTATCAGACCATTTCGAGGCATTATTGTGTGATATAAAATTTACTCGAAATGACGTCAAAATTAGCGTGTCTACAGCTGCCTCACCTTGGCATCGTCTTTGCAAGGGAGTGAAATGAAATGGAATGTACTGAAAAGGTGATGCCAAGGTGTGATGAGACACGCTCTTAACATCACATGACTAGAATTTTTCTCAAAATTATCAATGAAGATAGCTCAAGGAAATCAATGGAATTAATCCTGTCTGGATGAGGTAGACAAGGAAATAAAATAAGGTCGATCAACCTCCTCGGAGTGGGAAGTACCCCAGGTCGTAGACACTGTAGGTTTCATCATGGGGAGCGTTTGCCAGCCAATGTGGACGTGCTACAGCCATGATGGATCTTAAAAGAAAACAAGAATCTGATAAAGAATCCAATCAAGGATAGAATTCCAAGGATATCTTCAAGCGAACCTCAAAGATAATCAAGATACTCAATTCGGAATGGAATATTTCATATCATGTTGAGATTATTTTGATTAATGGTCTGAAACTTAATCAGTAATTAATTCTTATTTCAATGATTTCAAAGTCCTACATGATGCATGCTGGGCTAAAAGAAAAATATAAAGTCAAAATAAAATATAAATTAATCAAGGATAATATTGTTAAATTGTCATTAATGAGTCAAGATACCAATTCTTGTAATTCAGTGCTAAGCCGAAGCTCGTTTATCCACGCACCGTTTCACAAAAGTGGAACCATCGTTCCCACTAATTAACAATCCAACGGCCTATCCGTGCGATTAAGAATCCTCTGGAATTATCACTGTTTTTGTTGTAGGGGAACTCAAATTCCAGTTTCATCAAAACACAAGGTCCTTGATATAATCTAATAAATATTTAACATATAGTAATGCAAATGATTTACATGAAATAATACAAGGGTAGAAATAACCGTCTTTTTAGCCACGGTCAGGACTTCTTGAACTCCCACAGTGGGATCTTCTTAATGTTTTCCAGCTTTACTCGAGTTTTCTTGAATTTTCTACAATCAAAATTGTTAGTAATTCCAAACAAATATTCAATTTAAAGCATCAAAACATGGAATTTCGGATAAATCATATAAAGAGCTTAAAACGCGTCGTGTCGAACAGACGCCTTTTAAAGTTAAAACGCGTCTCTTATACTCGACGCCTTTCACTCACAGAAACAGGTTTCTAGCTGTCCTCTATTCGAATTCCAACTCTATCAATGCCTTGTGTCCTGTATATGACTTGAACAAACAAGTTAAGCATCTATTTAGGCTTAGCCCCTTGCCTGACCGAATAAATGGTCGATCAATCTTTTCCTTCAATAAATGGTCAAGGGGCATAGCCTTTATTAACAAAGGTAATAAGAATAATCAGACTTAAGCAAGATGCAACATACAAGCAAACATATGCTTACTGAAAATAAAAGGGATGAAACATATTAAATGCAACAAGCAAATGCTAATTGAAATATTTTTTGTGGTTTTGAAATTTTCATTTTTGTTTGGGGTTTTGAAATATGTATTCTTTTTTTTTAGATTTTGAAAAATGTACATTTTTGAATTTTTGACTATGCAATTTTTTTTTGAATTTTGAAAAGTGTATATATTTTTGAATTTTTGACTATGCAATTTTTTTTTTGAATTTTGACATATACATTTTTTTTTTGAATTTTTGACATATAATTTTTTTTGAATTTTTGACATATTTTTTTTTTGAATTTTTGCATATTTTTTTTTGAATTTCGACATATACATTTTTTTTGAATTTTTGACCTATATAATTTTTGACTTTAAGACCAGTATGGTACTTAGATCAAAAGATCATATTCATTTATTAACTTAATTTCCAAATTGTTCTTTAACAACTTAACTTAAAACCCATCGTGTTTGAACTTGTGTTTCCATTCGTGATCCCATTTGATGATTTGACCCTTAGTCAATCTAAGCCATCCTTTAAGCTTGAAGTACACCTCTTTAGAAAGAAAAGAAGAATAGATTTAGAAAGCCCATGAGAAGGTTCCGGAGACTTAAAAAGATGTTCCTTTCCAACCCTAATATCTGTTGGGGTTCGGTCATTTTCTTTCCGGGGTATTTATCGACCTTGCGTTCCCTTTTGTTTCATTTCATGGCCTTGATGTAACGTTTGTAGTGTAATGGCCTTTTGATTTTGAATTTGGCTTTTTGCCTTGCTTTTTTATTCTTTTTTTGCTTTGCTTTGGAACGGATCTCCCCCATTTTTTTATGACGGCCTCCTACTAAGATGGCGGGTATTCTTGGTAATCTATTCTAAGCCTCGTTCCGACATCATGGGCCGAGTGTAAAACAGAATTCTATTTTAAAAGGAATGATTTGTACTTTATACTCTTAGTCAAGCTTTTGATATTCTTAAGGACTTGGCATCTCTTGTTACTCACGAATCAAACGTGTCAGTGTGTGCAGTAATGGGTTTGAAGTTAATTATTCAGACTAACAAAGAAATTTGAGTTTATAAATTTTCTGATTCCACTGGTCTTTGTACCATACTGATCGACTCTTTAACTTAAGGGTAGTATTTCTTAAGGTGTAAACCATTCCAGGGATGATTTAGCTCTTCTCCTTCTGCATTAACCAAACGATAAGCATTACCAGGATAAGCGTGCGATACAACATAAGGTCCTTCCCAGTTGGGTTGGAGCTTAGAACGCGGACCACCAGGTTTTACAAAAATTCTTTTAACGACCATTTCACCGACTTTGAACTTTCGTTCAATGACTTTCTTTTGATAAGAACGTGCTAATCTGTTTTGATAGGCTTTTGCATGATTAGCAGCTGACCATCTTTTCTCATCTAAAAGTTCCAATTGAGCAAGAAGTACTGAACGATGTTCATCAATGGAAAATTCCTTATTCAATTGTACTCTTAACGACGGTATAAGGATCTCATATGGAACTACCGCCTCCATTCCAAATGTTAAGGAATAAGGAGTCTGCCCAGTGGGCGTGCGGATTGAAGTTCGGTAGGCCCATAGAGCCTCAACCAATTTTTCTGGCCAATCTGCGAATTTGTTAGATTTACACGTCTTTTTGATAATTTTTATCAAAGTCTTATTAGTTGCCTCTGCTTGACCATTGCCTTGCGGATAATAAGGAGATGAATGATGCAATGCAATTTTGTACCTGTTGCAGAGGTTCTTCAATTCCTGTGACACGAACTGCGGTCCGTTGTCGGTGACGATGGTACTTGGAATTCCGAATCTTGTGATGATGTTCTTCATGACGAATTTGCAGACGGTTGATGCTTTGATCTCCACGTATGCTTCAGCTTCTGCCCACTTGGTGAAGTATTCCGTTGCCGTGAGAATGAAAGATTTTTGCTTGATGTCGGAATCTGGGTTACCAAGAGGTCCAATAATGTCGAAAGCCCACATGGAGAAAGGCCATGGGGAAGAAACAGGATGGAGTGAAGATGCAGGAGAATGAATTTTGTCGGCGTGAAGTTGACACTTAGCACACCTACGGACATATCCTACGCAATCTTCTTCCATGGTTGGCCAATAAAATCCTTGTCTAAGGATCTTCTTTGCTAGCATCTGTCCATTGACATGGCCACCACAAACTCCACTATGAGCTCCTTCCATAACCTTCCAAAGCTCATCCTCGTCTAGACATCTCAGAAAAACTCCATCAAAACCTCTCTTATATAATGCTCCCCCAACTAGGGTGTATCGTTGAGCAACTCTCCTGATAGCTCTTTTCTCCTCAGTTGTAGCTTCCTCAGGGTACGATTGATCTTCACAATATTTTGCAATTTCATAATACCATGGCTTCTGTTCATCATCCATCTCTTCTAACAGCTCTATCAACATGATTTCTCTTTTCTCCACGATACTTCCATCTTTGAATTTCTTCAGCAACTTCTCCTTAGTTCTAAGAAATGAAGGATCTTTCACGGCGGGTGAAAGACGCCTATGAATTATGATTGATTCAGATTGCTTGTTGATTGGAAAATCAAGGGAAGATGCAAGTGAAGCTAGAGCGTCAGCTAAGATGTTTTGATTTCTAGGAACATGGACAAAGATCAATTTTGTGAAAAGCTTCGAGTAAGCAGAAGTAAGTTCTTGATATGGCTTAAGCTTGGGATCAAGAGTTCGATACTTGGTCAGTACTTGGCGAAGAATTAATTGGCTATCACCTACAATCCTGAGTTTGGTTGCACCATGAAAATGAGCAGCCTCGAGACCAGCAAGAAGTGCCTCGTATTCAGCTATGTTGTTGGTGACTGGAAAATCAAGCTGAAAGGCTTGTGGAATGGTGACACCTTCAGGTGATAACAGAACGATTCCGATCCCCTTTCCATGAGAATTCAGAGCTCCGTCAAAATGCAGAGTCCACATATCATCTCTGATTTGATTTACGGACATCAGTTCCTCATCCGGAAACTCTGATCGCACTGGATCAAATCGAGGAAGGGGATGATGAGCGAGATGTTCTGCTATGGCATAGCCCTTGATTGCTTTCTGTTGAATGTAAATAATATCGAATTGAGATAGAAAGCTTTGCCATCGCGCTAACCTATCAGTAAGAACAGATTTCTCCAGAAGGAACTTGATCGGATTCATCCTAGCGATGAGGTGGACTTCATGGGCCAGAAAATAATGCTTCAATTTCTGCACAACCCAGACCAATGCTGCACATGTTTTCTCCATCGCCGTATATCTCTGTTCAGCGGGGTTGAGAAGTTTAGAGAGATAGTAGGCTGCCCTCTCTTTTCCTTCTTCATCTTCTTGTGCTAAGACAGCCCCCACTGCATTATCCAGGACTGAAATATAAAGTATCAATGGTCTGCCTGAAGATGGTGGTCTCAAAACAGGAGGACTTGCCAAATAGTCCTTTAATCCATCAAATGCTTCCTGACACTTATCGTCCCAATTGAATTTGACTCCTGGCTTGGTAAGCTCGTAAAACGGCTTACACCTTTGTGAGTGCTGGGAGACAAAACGGCGAATAAATTGTAACCTCCCGATTAATCCTCTCAATTCTTTCAAGTTTTTGGGAGGTGGCATTTCTCTGATAGCCTTCGCCTTATTGGGATCGATCTCAATTCCCCGTTTGCTGACAATGAATCCAAGCAATTTTCCTGAAGATACCCCGAATACACATTTCTTGGGGTTCATCTTCAACTGATACTCTCTTGATCTCTCTAATACCCTTGCCAAAACTTTGGCATGCTCAGCCTTCGTTTTAGACTTAACCAATAAGTCATCCACATACACTTCCAAATCTATATGCATCATGTCATGAAATATTGCCATCATAGCCCTTTGATAAGTGGCTCCAGCATTCTTCAATCCAAATGGCATGACGACATAACAATATGTTCCCCAAGGTGTAGTGAATGAAGTCTTCTCTTGGTCCTCTTCTGCCAGCTTAATCTGGTTGTATCCTGAAAATCCATCCATAAACGATAACGTCTCATAGCCAGCAGTGTTATCGATGAGTACATCAATATGAGGCAATGGAAAATCATCTTTAGGACACGCCCGGTTCAGATCGCGGAAGTCAATGCAAATTCTGACCTTCCCGTCCTTTTTCATAACCGGGACTATATTGGCCACCCATTGCGGATAAAGGACAACTCTAATGAATTTGGCTTTGTGTAATTTGTCGACCTCTTCCTTCATCTTTAAAGCCATTTGCGGGTGGAATCGCCTTAATTTCTGCTTGACCGGAGTAGCTCCATCTTTTAATGTTAACCTGTGTTCAACTAAAGATGAGTCTAACCCCGGCATATCCTCATAACTCCAGGCGAAAGTGTCCTTATAATCCTTAGGCACTTGTACCATTGCCTTCTCATCCTCTGTAGAAAGATTTTTACTAACGAGGACAACCTTAGGTTCGTCTTCAGTCCCTAAGTTTATTTCTTTTGTGGGCTCTTCGACGGCCGCTGAGGGTTCATCAAATCTCTTCACTCCACTGGCATATGCTTCAGCTGCGTCCTCATCATCTTCCTCATCTTCAACAATTGGGTCCTTTTCATGTACTAACTCATATACCCCGTACCCATCATTGACTGACTCATCATCTGTACAATCTTCTGGCATCTGAATTGGATCTTCTAAAAGCTGAGGGATTAAAGAGCAAAAAGAACATTTATCAGCCAAATCCTGGAGGTATCTTTCTGGAATTTGCTTACCCTTAGGCTTCCTAGACTGACTAAACTGACTAACCTGCCTAAAACTGGACTTCCTAACTTCACTAAACTGTCTATCATAACCTAAGGAAGATGAAGCAGGATGAAAATCCTGAGATACAGGTGGAAATACAAGGGAATCCTCCCGTGAGGAGGGACAGAGTAGATCTAGGAGAGAATCTTGACCGACGGACCCGCGCGATGGGGTGTAATCGGACAAGTAAGATGTTTCCTCGATGATGATTTGGGAAGAATTTGTTGTAAAATTGGCGTTTTTTTTTGGACCATCGAGGAATTAAACATGAAGCAGGAGTGAATACAGATGGGAGGAGAATCAGACGGAGGAAGCGGCACCAAGGCCAGAGGATTAGGGGGATCATATAGCAATATGTCCCAGATCAAATCATACATCCTCTCTAGGTCGAGAGGAGGTTGTGGAATAAAGTCCCGAGGGGACAGAGTTATCATAATGGGCGGAGCCCGTGGAATATCTTCAATTATGACCCGCGACCAAGTCGGGGTCAAGAGTAGTGTACGAAAAAGAGTATGGAGCATGAAGACATGTGAAGGATATGTCCCCCTCCAGAGCAGATCTGTTGTATAACCAGCTTCATAGGGGTCATCTGGCTCCCCTTCATCAGCTTCTTCGGACAGCAGTATCCGCTTGTCAAAGATTGTGCCAGGGCTCTCAATTAGCTCGTCAATCTGCGGTGGCCACTTGGGTTCTGCAGGATCCAGGAATAGTCTGTTCAGCGCTATGTATAGGTCCCTCAGGTCGAACCATCTGTACCATTCACATTCAGGGTCATGGAATTTCCTCCTTTTCATAGGCCGCAGAGCCTCCAAGGATTGGTACGTAAGTAGTTCGGAACAATGTCTGGCCAAATCCCTCCCATATATGTCATGGAAGTCAAAACAGGAAGTAATGACCACCATGTTGTCGTGACAAAGTATGGGCCCTTTCACAAAGTGTGTATATAGAGTCCATGCTAAGGGATCTCGGCCTTCTTTCAGTGGTGTGGACATTGTTTCCAAGATTTCTTGACCATCTTCTTGCTGAACCCTGTCTTGCTTCAGTTTGCTCGGCCTATAGCCCAAACCGCTTCCAGGTACTGCCCGATGATCTTTAACATGAGTGGTCCTGCCTTGCAACTGTGTGCCCAGACCTTTCCCAGGCTTGTAGCCGTTCTTCATCATAATCCTCCATCCTGGGGTACTCATGCACTTCCCCCTTTTGATAGCATCTAATGGATATGGAGAAATGGTAGCGGCTTTCAAAGGATCAGCCACTGGACGGTAGACCTGTAATACCGACAGAAAAGGTTGTCGGCCAGGTAAAACAGCAGATTTAATATTCAATGTATGAGCAGCAGCAAGGATCGGCATGCTCGTCACTTTAATAATTCGTCCTTTGTAAGGGAATTTGAGGCATTGGTGATTCGTAGAAGGAATCGCCTCAAGAGTTTTGATATAAGGACGTCCCAGAATGGCATTTATGGAAGGGTCGATTTCTAGAATATGAAATTCGACCTCTGCATGACTTACTGGACCTAACTCCACCTTTAAATAAACCATTCCCAGAGGGGAACGGGTAGAATTGTCATATGCCGTAACTGAGATGGGGCTAGGCAGCCATTTCTCCTTGGGCACACCGCACAGCTCCAGGGTCTTTGGAGGTAAAACATTAATTGAAGCCCCTGTATCAACCAGGCATGCATCCACGGCCTTCTTGGAGATATTGACCGTGATGCTCAGAGCCATGCTTCTGGCGGCTGGCGGTGCTAGTTCCGATGTGTGGAATGTAATTGAGGGCTGATCCCCCTGAGGAACTAGGAGTGCTGCAATCTTCTCTACCGGCACGTCTTCGTTAACCATCACCTTCTGTAGGTATTCCATTAAGGCTTCTTGGTGAATCTTGGACCTTTTAATCAATTCCAGTACAGTGATCCGTGCCGGTGTCTTGTCCAGATGTTTCAACAAGTCATATTGAGTGCCTGGTGCACTCTCTTCATTATGGGCTTCCTCAGTCGGCTGTGATGGACCGTCTCTGACTGTGGACTGAGGAAAGACCTTGTTGAAAATCCTTCCACTCCGGAGCGCGTGTTCCTCGACCGTGGAGGATCCGGGTGACACCTTGAGTACCGCAGAGTTGGGTGGCGTAAGCGGTGCGGAGGGTTGATGCGTAGGTGGTGGCGTTGGGTTAGGTGGTGATGGCGTAGGGTTAAGTGGTGATGGCGCGGTGCGGATTAAAGGCCTAGATGGTTGGATGGTAGATGGGTAAGTGGTTGGCGAAGTGGGGAATGGTACGCGTAGTAACGGTTTGGATGGTTGGGGCATATCTGGGTAGGTGGTAGTGGTAATGGGCGAAGTAGGAAATGGTACGCGTAATAATGGCCTTGATGGTAAAAGGGGCGCGTTATTGGTTTGCGGAGGGGTATATGATGGAGGCGTAGGAGTGCGGGGCGCAATGGGTCTAAGGAAGGTGGGTAGTGGTAATGGGTTATTGGGCGCGGGCGAATGATATGTGGGTGTGGGTAGGGGGGTGATGGTGACGGGTTGTGGTCTGGGTATGTGGATGGTGCGGCGTGGTAATCGCTCTGCGGCACTTTGAACGTGACCTGTTGAGTAGAGAGAGGAAGAGTCCTCTATCCTCCATTGTTGCCCACGACCAGCCTCAGACTGGCTGTTCGTTAGAATGGGAGCAACCTGGTTCTGATTCTGGTGCTCCGGGAGTGGATTCTGCACTATGCCCATGTTGGGTGGTGCTGCTGCTTGTGCTGGTGGTCTTGCTTGCTGCTGCTGTTGCTGCTGCGGTCTTCTCGCCTTCAGGGCTGTTATGTATTTCTTCATTTCCTCCCAGTCTATGCCGCCCTGCTCGTTGAGATCATGAATGTAATCTCTGAATTGGAAGCAGGTGTCGATGGTATGCCCAGGTTGCCTGTGAAAGTAGCAATACCTGGATGTATCGGCATTTTGAGGCCAGACGGCCTTCTCCCTTGGCAAAACTAAGGCATTGGCTGCCATTAAAGCACTGAAGATATCGGCCAAGGATTCTGGGAGTGCCGGGTATTCTGCCCTCTTCGGGCCTGGAGGTCTCCTCTGTTGGTTGTAGTCACCAGGAGGAGGGACATTGTGGTACGCCGGCGGTGCACGCGGCTGGTACTGTGGCTGTTGTTGTTGCTGCTGATATGGCTGCTGAGGGGGCTGCTGATACTGCTGTTGCCGTTGCGGCTGTTGCTGTAGCTGTTGCTGGTTTTGATTCTGATTCGGCTGCTGGGGCCGTTGATACTGTTGTTGGTACTGGGGGTTCTGCTGCTGTCTGTACCCTTGCTGTTGTGGCCTCTGGTACTGCTGCTGACTCCTCACGAACTGGGGCGAGTTATTGTTCATGGTACTCACTTGCTCATGAGAGAGCGTGCCCTCAGTAGTCGGACCTGTGCTGGGAGAATTCGGCACTGCAGGCTTCCGAGGCGGAGGTCTGCTAGGTCTATGAGGATCAAAGACGCTAGAGAATGTAGCGTCCTTGAAAGCATTCTGGCAGTACCGTGCTCTTTCATAGAGCTCTGCCATATTAGTCAAGTTGTTCAAGGAGAGGACCAGCTTGAACTGGGGGGTGGCATTAGAAATTAACATTTTCACTTGTTCGGACTCAGACAAGTGATCCTTCACCTTTTCAGCCAGACCCCGCCACCTGTCAGCAAAACTGACAAACTCCTCATCAGGTTTCATTTTTTCTGCAATGAGGTCCGTGATAGACAAGGAGGGTGCAACTCTGTCCTGGTATCGTTGAATGAATTTGCGTGAAACGATACCGTAATCCTCTACTTCTGAGGGTTCCAGGGAAAAGAACCACTCGAGGGCTGGTCCCTCTAGAGATCTCCTGAACAAGAAGGCCAACGACCTCTTGTCATTCTGCCAGAAAGAGGATTCATACATGAACTCCTTCAGATGTGTGAAGGGGTTACCAGTACCGTTGTACTTTCGGTACACTGGCATCTCAGAGGGTGGCAGATGGAATACTGGCAGACTCGGTAGACTGATTTCTGGCACAGCTTTGACCCCCATCATTTTCTGGAGGTTATTAAATTGCTCATCCATACGCTCCATTTTGGCCAACAGCGTTTGTGTGGTCAGATCTGCTTGAGGAGGAGGAGGAGGAGGAAGTACTTGATAGGCCTGCTGCCTAGAGTACGTTGGACAAGGAGGATAATAAGGATGAGGTCCGGCAGAGCTTCCGCCATGCCCGAGGGCATTTTGATGAATAGGCGTTTGCGGTCTAGCCGGTTGTCTGGATGATGAGAGTTGCGGCCCAGTGGGCCGAGAAGTAAGATGAAGGCCTTCCATAGCCTGATGGATATTAGGAGGAGGAGGTTGTTGAATAACAACAGGGGGAGCCATAGGGTTCGGCTCAGCAGGCTGCATGGGTGCCTTTCCCTTCAAAATAGACTGGATGGCCTCGAACTGTTGAGGGTCCAGTCGGGAGGCAAGAACTCCCAGAGCGTTGACGAGATCCATAGGATCGGAGGGTAAGGGATCATTCTGATTCATGTCCCCCTCAAGATCAGGATTAGGGATCGCATATTCATGCGGAAGAGGATCAGGATATTGATCACGTGGAGGCAAAAGAGGTGTCCGAACATTCCCATCTAGACGATACGGAATGGGGATAGAACTACGGGAGGCATCAGCGTCTCTCCCACTCTCATAATTGTACTCAGAATTCCGAGGGGCATTAGCATCTCCCTCGTAATTAACCATGGCGTCTGGAGCCACACTCAAGTCCCTACCTGATCGTAGCAACATGATGTTAGATTCCCTTTTCAAAGATTTAATCAAACAAGTTGTACAGAGATTAATCAAACAAGTGGATGCTTAACGTGATTTTAGGATTCCTTGTTGAATTATTTGAATTGGATTAAACCACAATTTCGCTCAGGGAAGGATCCTAGTTTCAGTTCAGTTTCCACCGTTATTCTCTAGGGTTCTCTCTCACAACGCTTTCAGAATCTAACCGGGACTTCAATTGGTACAACCAGCCCGATGATCAAGGAGGAATACCTTGATTTTGGGGACTTATGGAGGTCTCAACGTCAACTTCTCTAGTCTGATCAAGGGACCAACCCAATCAGAGAGAGTTGCTGACGTCGAGAAATGTGTTCCTAAGAAAAGGAGGGTTTTAGCCACAATGCGTATGTCCTGCGACCTGGATGGCCTCTAATGCTTAATAAAGTAATGGGTAGCTAGCACTCAACCACAGAAATCTGGAAACTGAAAAATAATTAAGAAACTGTCTGAATTGCGTCGATTATGGTCGACGCTATTCAAAACAGAACTTAATTCTCTCGCAGAGAACAGATGCAAACAGCAGAGAAAGCCTGGAAAATAACTAAAAACTGTCTGAATAGCGTCTATTATGGTCGACGCTATTCAACACAGAACTTAATTATTTCGCAGAAAGAGATGCAAACAGCAGAGAAGGCCTGGAGGCTAAAAGGCGTCTATGAGTGACGACGCGGTTTTGAAACGCGTCGCTGTTCCTGGACGCTTTTTAGTTCGCAGAAACAGATTTCCAGAAGGATTTTCTGGGTCGAATCCTCCTTAAACAGGGTAAAATGCAGTAAACAATCGACTCATGCAAAGATTTTTTTAGTTTCAGATTTTAAACAGGATGATTTACTATCTAAACAACTAAGAAATCACGCAATCACACAGCATTTCATCACAAAAAACAGCTTTTTGAACTAATCAAAGGGGAGGCAAGATCTTGCCACTGGGGTGTGCACGTGGTGCACGAGGGAAATCAATTAAACTAAACACTCACCAATTGGTGAGGACGTGTCCAGAGACACAAGTGGTGCACCGTGGGTGCCCGATATGATGATAGCAAGAACAAAAGGAAACTAAAAGATGGCGAGACCAAGTCCCACCGTGATCGCCAAAAAAGCTGTAGGTGCTTAGAATGACCGTGTGATTAACATGAAATATCTATGTTGTTTAGGTGTAAACTAACCTATTAAAAAAACAGCAACTAAAGTGCAGTGATCGCCAGAAACTTAAAAGTTTCAAAAGAGAGTATGATCGCCTACCTTTCAAACTGCGGAAGATTGAGTCCTTGGTTCCCCTTCCTCAGCCGGCTGAAGAAAGAGAGCCCTTTCTTTGCTTCTTTGTTCTTGCTGTTGAGTTTGAGGTTGAGGATCGTCCAGAAGTTATGCTTGATTTCCCCCTTTTGATCTCTTGTTGTTGTTGAGTGCAGCAGAGATAGAAAAAAAAACAAAAAAAATGAAGAACTAATGATGAGAATTTAGATAGAAGTAGTATCTGAACTAATCATGATTTTAAGCATATTTAAACAGCAAACTCACTTTTTTAATGGCTTTGAAACCCCTTAGATCAAGTAGGTTTTTGAAAGATTATGCTGTGGTGTGTGTTTGCATGAAGTGAATATGAAAAATGAAACTAATGAAGATGAAAAATGCAGTAATGAAAAACTTATGCCCAGTTGGTTGAAGCTCTCGAAAGGATGAAGATCTTGAAAGGATGCCGACTTCTGGGAATGGCAGCGCTCTGGCGTTACGACGTTGCTTCGATCTTCAAATCGCTATAACGCTATGGCTCAACTCAACTTAATTCTGTTCTCTCTCTTTTTCTAACTCTTCAACATGCAGGGTATTTATAGGCATTTCTTGCGTTCGAGATTGACATAGCAAAATTCCGAGATTTATCCATCTTAACCGACAGATAATTACTGATTAATTCATCTTTATCTGTAATTATCTAAAACGCGTCCACCTTGGCTGACGCCTTTAAGATTAATTAAGATAAGGATAAATATCCGGGAAAACTTATCTTTATCTTTATTAGGTAAAACGCGTCCACGTATATAGACGTCTTTTAGACTAATTAAGATAAGGATAAACATCCGGGAGAAGTTAAAACCACTTAGGAAACTTAAAACGCGTCGACATTCCCAGACGCCTTTTAGTTAATAAATAAATTAATTAAAATTCAAATTTAAACGTTAAAACAGGAATAAACTATAAATCGCGTCCACTTGGGTCGACGTCTTTTAGAATTCTTCATATTTTAACTCAAAATTGAATTAAAACCAATTCAATTGATTAACTTAAACACATCTGTTAAACCCGACACTTAAAAAAAGATTAATAAAAATTAATTAATGATTAATTATCAGACCATTTCGAGGCATTATTGTGTGATATAAAATTTACTCGAAATGACGTCAAAATTAGCGTGTCTACACATGATCAACAGTCCTCTCATCAGACGATGGCAAACCTCGGGTAAACACATAGTATCTGCCACCATTGAATTAAGTTCTATTAATCATATTGATGGAGAGCCACGCAGTGCATTCTCAATGACTCGCGTTACGGCTTAGACTTTTTTACGAAGGTTTTATTTATTAGTTCGGTCTCATCCTAGGCGATAGTATTAGATATATCGAATATATATTTATACTAATAACCTAGCTAATTTGATTCACAATCAAAGTAAAAACACACGCATCACATACATGTCATTAGTGTGGTCATAGACGGCACTGCGGTTTGACTTGAGCCAGATAGTCAAACATGGACACACACACAAAACAACAGTTTATATCAAGAGTCTGCAAACCCATAGATTCAATGGACTTCTTCATATTCATCTGGTCGCAGTTGCGGATCATCCTCGCTCCATGCGCAGCCGCCTCGATCAAATTGCATCATAAATTCATAATTACATGATAATTTAAAAGGGGAAGCCTCATAGCGAGTACATCAAGGAGGGAGGTAGAAACACAATAGAATATGAGAGGGAGAGGTTCGCAAACCTCTATTTATTAACAAATAATAAACCACACAATCACATTCCACATCCACAATTAATGTTCGTCCATGACCACCATGTATTTTATTTAAATAAACCACACATGAAATGCACATCAAATGGCTAAATAAAATTTTTCGAAAATAAATAATAATTTTGGTTTCATAAACCAGGGATCAAACAAAATTTTGGAGAATTTAAAATTTTTGAAAATATTTTTCATTAAGTCTAAGCATGCCAATTTAAATCATAATTTAATGCACATCGAATGTGAATAATAACTGAAAATAATGATTTAAGAATATTCCATGCATCATTTGAACAGTTCAAATAATTGGGGTTAATCTAACAATTAGATCACATAAGGTTTAATCTAACCTTTAGAATAAATTAATTAAATTAACAACTTTTGTTAATTAATTAATCAAAACAAACCCGCAGGCCAGGTCCAGCCCCTGGCTGGCCCTAGCTCGGACCCCTGGCCCAGGCCAAGGTCCAGCCAAGCTGGGCCCAGTCAGCGGCTAGGGAAACCCTAGCAGCCCAATCGGGCTGCCCAAGGGTTCCCTGCATAGTAGGGAACCCTACGGCGCCTCCCCCCTTTGGGGTTCTTCTCCGGCGCCAGTCCCGGCGGCGATCGACGACCGGACTCCGACCGCCGGCCACGGCGACCTCACCGCGACGACCGGCCACCGACAGCGGCCCGAGAGGGGCTCAAAATCGAGATTTTTCTACCCTATTTCTCACCAAATTTTTAGGTTTTAAAAACCCCAAAACAAAGAAGAAACCACCATGGCCGACGATCCAAAAAACTCCAAAACACCAACAGTAACCTTTGCCAAGGAGTGGAAGATCTTAGATCTTGGGGAAACACCCTTTAGATCCGTTTATAATGCCAAGAACGAGGCGTTCTTCGTCCAACGAAGAACACGACGAAATAACCCAAAAAAAAATATTTTCTTTAATTTATAATTGCGATCTAATCACAACGATCATCTCATGAACATAAATCATTCAAGAAAATAATTACTAGAATGAATTTAATTCAAAAATTAGGATTTCAAAAACTGAAACGGCGAAAACATAGTGGAACCTGGCTCTGATACCACTGTTGGGACCGTTGTGTTGAGATCCGACCGAAAAACGCAACGGAATAAAATATTCGGGATCAGATCCATCCCGTTTCAATCAAAAAAGTAAAACCGGAGTAAATCAGATTTACCTTGCGCTAATTCGAATCTGCGTTCGTTTTCCGGTTCCGTTGGAGCGATGCTGCAAGCTGCGCAGGTGCCGGCCTCTAGCGGTATCCACGTGGTTCTCCTTGCGATGGATTGTCCTCGCCTCCTCGCTCGATGTGGCATTTGTAGATCCCGTCTGGCTGCGTGTAATCCGCCACGACATGCGGATTCGGAATCTCCCGTCGGATGGAAGGCGGAGCAGTCGGGAGTCGAAGCGGAGCCTCCAGATGGCCGCCTCGTGTCGTACGCCCAATAGAGAGGAGAGAGAGAAAAAGAACGACGGCTAGGTCAGGGTTGCTGGCCCCCGACGTAGTATCCGTTCTTTTATAATAAGTTTGTTTGCGGTTTTTCGTAAAAACCAAGACTTATCCAAAATCTTGTCAGATTATACATCGACTTGAAAACCTTTTGCGTGTGACCCTCTAAGCCCAATTACCAGTCCAGTTAATAACCTATTAAGCCCAGTAACTCTTTACGGACCCACTGAATTAATTAATATCCTTATATTTAATTAATCAGCCGAACTTAATGTCCCATAATAAATTCGGACAAGCTTTTGATCACGTTGGATGCTAAGCAACATTGTGTAATCCTGGATGGCACTGGGGTTATCGCAACCCTCTATTGGAACCTTTCCGTCAATGGTTACCGCGCGGATATAATCCTTCATCCGTGCAATGTTCTCGAATCGGCCTAGGGTATGGTTTAATGTTAAACCCTAGCCGGTCGATTCACTTGAATCAGATGCTGCTAATCTATATCAGATAACTCTTTATTTGATACAGAGTCCGCCTTGGTAAGGGACTTGAGCGCATCATTCCCGGAACATTCTCTCTCAAACTACCGAGAGCGGATGATCCCGTATTGAACACACAATTACCTTCGAGGGCATTTCCCTGAACCCAATCACTTGACTTATTGATAACCCATAGTTAGGGATTCGTTAGTCAAGGTCAAAGTTCAGAAACCTATCAACGAGATATCTTTGGCGTCTCAGGTCCAAGGATCATTTACGCAACTGTGACAAAAAAATCGAGCTAGTTAACAGTGAGGTGTTTTCTATCTAGCGATTCATGGTCGGATCAGTTCAGTGAACTCATTCGCCAATGAGCACCTACAAGTACAGCATAGTGTCTCCACACAAGTGAATTATAGGATCAGTCACCGTCATCATATGAGCTGAAGTAACCTATACTAGTCTATCTGGATGTTTGATGTCCTTCTCAAACATCCTATGACTAGGAACAATTAAGAATATGTGTTTTTAAACCTTCGGTCCCATAATTATGATCTGATCATAATCCGAAAATTATTGCACATGTTCATGGACTTCATCGTGATACGATAAATATGGATCGAATTAGTTACACACAATGAATTAATGCCATTTATTAATAAACTGAATCAATACATAGTATCGGATTGGCTTTGAGACCATCTAATACTAACATGCATGTAATTGTAATTTTGTAGGTCCTTACAGAATCCCCGTCAAAATATCGATCGACTTGAAAACCTTTTGTGTATGACTCTCTAGGTCCAAATACTAGTCAAGTTAATGGCCCACGATAAAATCGGACGGACTTTCGATCATGTTGGGTGCTGAGCAACACTGTGTGATCCCGGAAGGCATTGGGATTTATGCAACCCACTATGGGAACCTTTCCGTCATCGATTTCTGTGTAGATATAATCCTTCATCCGTGCAATGTTCCCGAACCGACCTAGAGTATGGTTTACTGTGACACCCTAGCTGGTCGATTCACTTGAATCAGATGCCGCTAATCTATATCAGATAACTCTTTATCTAATATAGAGTCTGCCCTGCCCAGGGACTTAAGCGCATCGTTTCAGGAACATTCTCTCTCCTATTACTGAGAGCAGATGATCCCATATTGACCACACAATTGCCTTCAAGGACATCTCATTGAACCCGATCACTTGACTTATATATAACTCATGGTTAGGGATTCGTTAATCAAGGTCAAAGCTCAGACACCTACCAACAAGGTATCCTTGGTGTCTCAGGTCCAAGGACCATGCACACAACTGTGATAAAAGAATCGAGCTGGTTAACAATTAGGTAGCTACCATCTAGCGATTTATGGTAAGATCAGTTCAATGAACTCACTCACTAATGAGCACCTATAGGTCCAGCATAGTGTCTCCACACAAGTGACTTATAGGATCAGTCACCGTCATCATATGAGCTGAAGAAACCTGTACTAGTCTATCCAGATGTTTGATATCTTTCTCAAACATCCTCTGACTAGGAACAATTAAGAACATGTGTTTATAAGTCTTCGGTCCCATAGTTATGATCTCATCATAATATGAAGATCATTACACATGTTCATAGACTTCATCGTGATATGATAAATAAAGATGGAATTAAATACATAATGAAATTATGCCATTATATTAATAAACTGAATATTACATAGTATCGGATTGACTTGTAGGCCACCTAATATTAACAATCTCCTACTTGGACTAAAGTCAATCGTTCTTATGCAGAATACCTATATTCTCTAAGTGACGCTCAAATACATTTTGAAACAATGGCTTTGTCAGTGAATATGCTATGTTGTTGGCAGAAAGAACCCATTCCACCACGACATCTCCTCGTGCTATAATCTCCTTGATCAGGTGAAAGTGCTACATAATGTGTTTTGACTTCTGATGAGATCTTGGCTCTTGCGCTTGAACAATCGCCCCATTATTATCATACAACAGTGGGACGGGACCAGAGTTGCTTTCCACCACAACAAGATCGCTGATGAATTTCTTCATCCATATTGCTTTCTTGTTGGCTTCAGTAGCAGCAGCGTACTCAGCTTCTGTTGTCGAATTAGTAGTAGTTTCTTACTTGGAACTTTTCTAGCTCACTGCTCCCTCGTTGAGTGTAAAGACAAATCATGATGTTGACTTGCTGTCATCCGGATCATACTGAAAACTCGAGTCAGTATATCCTTGCAGCTTTAAGTCTCCTCCTCCATAGACTAGAAATATATCCTTAGCTCTTCTTAAGTACTTAAGGATACATTTCACATCCTTTTAGTATTCATTACCTGGATCTGCTTGATGTATGCTCGTTACATTTAGAGCATATGCTACATCATGTCTTGTACATATCATGGCATACATGATGGAACCTATGACTGATGCATAGGAAATGTTATCCATCATTGCCCTCTCTTCAGGGGTCTTAGGAGACTGATCTTTAGAGAGATAAAATTCTATGTCTCATCGGTATGAGACCTCTCCTGGAATTTTCTATGCCAAACCTTTTGATAATGCTTTCTATGTATATAGATTGGGTTAAAGTAAGCATCTTCTTTGATCTATTACTATGAATCTATATTCCCAATTCGTAAGATGCTTCTCCTAAATCCCTTACGGAGAAACTTTTAGATAACCAAACCTTTACTGACGACATCATCCCTCCATTACTTTCAATGAATAGGATGTCATCAACATAAAGGACTAGGAATGTGATTGCGCTCCTACTATTTTTCCTGTACACAGAAGGCTCATCTTCATTCTTAATGAAGCCATAAGATTTGATCGCCTCATCAGATCTTATGTTCTAGCTCCGGAAAGCTTGTTTCAGTCCATAAATGTACCTTTGCAACTTGCATATTATATTTGGAGATTCCTTTGATATGAAACCCTTTGATTGTATCATATACACCTCTTCCTCAAGTTTTCCATTGAGGAAGGCTATCTTCACATTCATCGGCTAGATTTCATAGTCATGGTATGCTGCAATGGCGAGAAGAATTCTAATAACTTAATCATAGCAACAGGTGAGAAGGTCTCGTCATAGTTAATATCCTGCCTTTGACGATAGCCCTTCACCACTAATCTTGCCTTATAAGTCTCAATTCGTCTATCTGCACCAATCTTTCTTTTAAATATCTACTTGCAACCGATAGATGGTACAATATCTTCAGACAAGTCGACCAAATTCCAAATTTGGTTGATGTACATAGACTAAATTTTAGAATTCATGGCTTCTCGCCATTTCCCGACCTCTGGACTCTTAATGGACTCCTGGTAAGTCTTAGGATCATCATCTTCATTATAGAGTATCCTAGAACCATCCATATTAATATATCCTATATATCTTTCAGGTGGTTTAGGTACTCTTTCAGATCTACGAGGTTCTTGTGTGTATTCTTGAATAGGTTCAGAAACTGACAATTCATCTGATGAACCAATGACAATTTGTGGGTACGGAATTTCTTCCAGAATTACTTTACTCCTACTATCCTTTTGGATAATATAATCTTCTTCAAAAAAGATAGCTCTCCTGGCTACAAACACCTTTTGTTCGCTAGGATGGTAAAAGTAATATCCGTAAGTTTCTTTTGGATATCTCATAAATTTACATTTGTCAGTTCTAGACTCCAGCTTATCTACAGCATGTCTTTTGACATTAGTAGGACATCCCTGTGAACGCTCAAATTGTGTGTGTGATGTTCATGAATTTGTATAGTTTATATGAATAATAAAACTATTTAAAGAAAACGTGATCGCCATAAACTTTAAAAGTTTCAAAGAAATATTGATCGCTTACCTTTTCTAACTTGGAAGATTGAGTCCTTGATTCCCTCTCTTTGGCCAGCCAAAGAAAGAGAAGCCTTTTATTGATATGTTCTTGCTTTTGATTTCTTGGTTGTTGTTATTTTAAATATCCTTTCCTTCTTCTTTGTACCTTACAAGAAAGATGAAACACAAAATAAAAATTCTAATTAGAACTAAAGTAAAGTAGTATCTATTCTAATAAAGAATTTAATCATACAGCTAAACAAATCTACTCACTTGATTGGTATTATTTAAACCCCCAATATGAATATGGGTATGGAAAATAATGATGTGGGTGTGCGTGAACATGAAGTGATGAGATGAATAATGATGAATCTATGAAATAACTAGAAAAAAATTAAGGAAAAAGATGGTTGGTTGGCTCCTCTATAGCCTTGATCCTAAAAGCTTCAAAGAGTGAAGAGGATGAAGAAGAAGAAGCCTTGGATGAAAGCTTCTCTTGCTGTCCATCTTTCCTTCTTGAAAGCCTTCAAACATCTTGCCTTGAACTTCAAAATCACCAATTGCCGATCTTTTTCAAAGGTCCAAAAGGTGTTATATATATATAGAGTGAATTAGGGTTGTTTTGGACTTGAAAAGGGCTCTGTCCCATAGTCGGACTTACCTTGGATAAGCATGGAGGAGTTTGCAACCTTCTCAACTTCGAAAACTAGATTATCTCGACCAAATCATGTTTATCAAGAAACTCACAAATCGTGTCGCCCAGACGGGAAGCCATTTGGCTAATTAAAGCGGTCAGAATAGAAATAAAATCCTGAAAGGAAATTGAAAAAGATTAGGAAACTTAAATCGCGTCTCCCTAAGGCGACGTGCTTTAAATAATTAGAAAATTAATTCGAATTAATAATCGGAAACCTAGACGGATTAGGACTTACATGGCGTCTCCTATGGGCGACGTTGTTCAGTTAAATCTATCTGAATTTAGAAATTTAATTCCGAACTAATTTCTGCTAGAAATCTAAATGGCGTTGTGCATTAGTGACGCTAATTAACAAATTTCGAGAAAAATCAATAAAAATTAATTAATGATTAAACATCAGACTATTTTAGGACATTATAATTGTGATATGAAATTTACTCAAATGAGGTCAAAATTAGCGTGTCTACAATCTCCAGACTTTAACATGTTTAACTGGTTTCCTTCCATTCCATATCTCATATGGAGTGGATGTGACAGATTTGCTGGGTACCTTGTTCAAGGTATACATAGCCGAGTTAAATGCATATCCCTATAAGGACATCAATAATTTGGACATGCTCATCATCGATCGCATCATTTCCATCAATGTGCGATTCTTCTTTTCTCATACACCATTCATTTGAGGTTTATAAGAAGGTGTAAGTTGAGAAAGGATACCGTTATCCTTTAAGTATTTCGTGAACTTTATACTCAAGTATTCTCCACCATAATCAGATCAGATGGCTTTGATGCTCTTTCCAGTTTGTTTCTCTACTTTATTTTTAAATTCTCTGAATTTCTCAAAGGCTTCTTATTTATACTTCAATAAGTATATGAACCCATACTTTGAGAAATCATCAGTGAACATAATAAAATAGGAGAAACCACCAATAGCTTGGGTTGACATAGGACCACATACAACAGAATTTATTAGTTCCAACATGTCTTTGGCTCGTTCTCCACTTCCAATAAATAGAGATTTAGCCATTTTACCCTTAAACATAACTCACAGGTTGCATACAATTCATATTCAAATGGATCTAAGTATCCATTTTTATGCAACCTTTGGAGTCTGTTTTTCCCAATGTGGCCTAGCCTACAATGTCAAAGGTAGGCTTTATTCACTTCATTCTAATTCTTCTTAAGAATATGACCGATATTATAATTATCATGAGACACATTTAATAAGTACAATCTATTTGATAATAAAGCAGGAGTTGTTAATTTATTTCTGAAATAAATTGAACAACCATTGTTCCAAATGGATACAGTGTACTTAATTCTATCTAAACATGAAATAGAAATAATGTTTCTGATTATACTAGATACATAATAACATTCATCTAATGAAAGTTCGTCTCTATATAGTAGTTTGAGCTTCACTGTCCGCATAGCGATCGCCGCAACTCTTGCATCGTTACCTAGCCTCAGCTCCACCTCGCCAGTCCGCAGCTTGTGCCTTCTCGTCAGCCCCTACACAGAATTGCAGATATGAGAAACATATCCAGTATCTAATACCTATGATGTATAATCTCTAATTGATAAGTTTATATATATCATATAGATATATGAAGCGTCTTACTGCTTCACATTTCCTTGAGCCTTGTCCTTGAGGTATTCTTTGCAATTCCTCTTCCAGTGGCCCTTCTGATGATAATAGAAGCATTCACCCTACTCAGCACTTTTGTCTTTGTCCTTCTTGGCAACCTTTGGCTTCTTATGATTTTTGCATTTTCTTTTTCTAAAGGCTTGGACTGCCAACCTCTTCCTATTGGTCCTACCAACCATGAGGATTTGGGGTTTTTCCTTCACAAGGTTTCCCTCTGTAGTCTTCAGCATATTCAGTAATTCAGCCAAAGTTGTTTCGTTCATTTAAAATTAACAATGAACTGAGCATATGATTGTAGAAGGGAAGACAACACAAGGTCGGTATGCATTTCCTTGGGAAGTGGGACCCCAAGAGCATCCAACCTCTCTGCCCATTCAATCATCTTCAGTACATGAGTCTACACTGAAGATCCCTTAGCCATCTGAGCCATGAACAGATTCTTAGATATCTCATATCTTTCGATTCTGCTCTGCTCACCAAATAGCTCCTTCAAATGGACTATGATGGATCTGTTGGGTTCTCGGCGTTTCTCCGGATCTCCCATGCAATGGAAATAAAAATAAAATAGATATCCGTTCCCATTTCGAAAAATCTAAAAAAAAAACAGATAATCGGATTATCGAAGTCTTACCGTGTGCGGATTCGAATCCGCAACCGTTCGGTTCCGTCGGTGCGACACCGCAAGTCGTGCAAGCGCCCGGCCTCTAGCGGAGACCAAGCGATCCTCCTCGTGACGGATATCCTCCCGTTCCTCGTTCTTTGCAGCCCACAAAGTCTCCCCCGTTCGCCGCAATGCGCAGACGATTTCTCGTCGAAAGGGAGTCGGAGAAGTGGCGGAGCAGATCCGGGGATCCCGATTCTTCTGGGGCACCAGAGAGAGAGAGAAAGAGAGGACGGGGTGGCTAGGGTTAGCAGCAGCTTGGCCTGCTCAGCTCCTTCGCTACATTTTATATCAACCGCACGGTTTTTCATAAAAACCCCCGGTTTATATAAAACCCACTTATTTATCCATTGCCTTGAGAATTTTTTGCGTGTGACCCTCTCGGCCTAATAACCAGTCCGGTTAATAGCCCAATAAGCCCAGTGACACCTCACTGGCTTTATTAATCAATTAATAACTCGTTATTAATTAATTAATTAATCAAATTGATGTTGCACGTCGAATTCGATCGGGCCTCCGATCACGTTGGGTGCCAAGCAACACTGCGTGAACCCAAAAGGTATCGCGGTTAAGTAACCCACTCTTGGAACCTTTCTGCCGACAGTTACCGCGTGGATATAATCCTTTATTCGTACAATGCTCTTGAGTCGACTCAGGGTATGGTGTATTGTCAAACTCTAACCGGTCAACTCACTTGGATTGTATGCCGCTGATGAATATCGAAAAACTCATTTCCCGATATTATCGTCCGCCCTGGCCAGGGACTTTCATGCATCCTTCCTAGAGCATTCTCTCTCATCGTACCGAGAGCGAATGATTCCTTATTGACACACAATTCCCTTCGACGGTATTCCGCTGTACCCAATCCTTGGCATTTTAGAATCCCGTGGCTAGAGATTCGTAAACCAAGGTCAAAGCACAGAAGTCCACCGACAAGGTGTCCTTGGTGTCTCAGGTCCGAAGACCATCCACGCAACTGCGACAATAGAATCAAGCTGGTTGACAGTGAGGTACAATACCATCCAACGATTCAGTTGGATCAGTTCAGTGAATTCATTCTCTAATGAGCACCTACAGATTCGCCTTAATGTCTCCACACAAGTGACTTATGAAATCAGTTACCCTCATCATCTGAGCAGGAGTAATCTGTACTAGTCTAACCGGATATCCGATGTCCTTCTCGGATATCCTTCGACTAGGAACTATTAAGAATATGTGTGTTTAAATGATCAGTCTCACTAGTATGATCTCATCATAATCGGATCACTATCGCACATATTCATGGACTTCATTATGAGACGATAATTCGATTTTACACATAATGAAATATTGCCATTATATTAATAAAATGAACGAGATTACATAGTCATATTGGCTTGTAGGCCACCTAAGAATACTAATCTCCCACTTGGACTAAAGCCAATCACCTTTATACAGTAAGCCTATAGACTCTAGGTGACACTCAAACACAATTTTTGCCAACGGCTTTGTCAGTGGATCTGCTACATTGTCGATTGATAAAACTCTTTCTACTACTACATCTACTCTGGATATGATCTCTCTGATAAGATGAAAACGCCTCAGAATATGCTTCGATTTCTGATGAGACCACGACTCTTTCGCTTGCGCAATGGCTCCATTGTTGTCGCACAACAGCGGAACAGGTTCAGAGATGCTGAGAACTATGCCGAGGTCGGTGATGAATTTCTTCAACCACACTGCTTCCTTGGCGGCTTCAGCTGCAGCAATGTACTCAGCTTCAGTCGTCGAATCTACAGTGGTTGCTTGCTTGGAACTCTTCCAGCACACTGCGCCTCCGTTCAAAGTAAATACGAATCCAGATGTAGACTTGCTATCATCTGGATCTGACTGGAAACTTGAGTCAGTAAAGCCTCGCAGTTTCAAGTCACCTCGTCTATAGACAAGAAACATATCCTTAGTTCTTCTCAAGTACTTAAGGATACATTTCACTGCCTTCTAGTGCTCTTCGCCTGGATCAGCCTGAAATCTGCTCGTTACACTTAGAGCAAATGCAACATCAGGCTGTACACAGAGCATGGCATACATAATAGATCCTATGGTAGAGGCATAGGGTACTCTATCCATGAATGCGCTCTCATTAGGAGTCTTAGGAGACTGCTCCTTTGAGAGATTTATTCCATATCTCATCGGTATGAGACCTCTCTTAGAATTTTCCATGCCAAACCTTTTGACTATGGTATCTATGTACAAGGATTGGGTCATTCCAAGCATCCACTTTGATCTATCTCTATAGATCCATATTCCCAATACGTAGGATGCTTCTTCCAAATCCTTTACGGAGAAGGTTTTCGACAACCACATCTTTACCGATGATATCATAGCTATATCATTCCCAATGAGTAGTATGTCGTCTACGTAAAGAACTAGGAAAGTGACTGCACTCTCACTGGTCTTCTTGTACACATAAGGCTCATCTTTATTCTTAATGAAGTTATAAGACTTGACAACTTCTTAAAATCTAATGTTCCAGCTCCAGGAGGCTTGCTTCAGTCCATAAATGGACCTTTGAAGCTTGCACACTTTCTCTGGAGATTCCTTGGATGTGAAACCTTCTGGTTGTATCATATACACCTCTTCCTCAAGGTTGCTGTTGAGGAAGGCAGTCTTCACATCCATCTACCAGATTTCGTAATCAAAATGTGCAACAATGGCGAGTAGAACTTTGATCGACTTTATCATGGCAACTGGTGAGAAAGTCTCATCATAATCAATTCCTTGCCTTTGACGATATCCCTTTGCCACCAACCTTGCCTTATAAGTATCGATCTGTCCATCAGCACCGATCTTTCTCTTAAAGATCCACTTGCATCCAATGGGTACAATAACCTCGGGCAAGTCCTCCAAGTTCCAAACTTGGTTGGTATACATGGACTGGATTTCTGAGTTCATGGCTTCTCGCCATTTCTCGGCTTCTGGGCCTTCTATGGCCTCCTGGTAGGTTTTAGGATCACCATTCTCATTATATTCTACCTTAGACTCACCTTCAGCGATATGTCCTACATATCATTCGGGTAGTCTAGGTGATCTACCAGATCTACGAGACTCATTTGTGTGTACCTGAACTGATTCAGGAACTGATATTTTATCTGATGATAATGCATCTGTTTGGGGATCTGGAACCTCTTCCAGTACTATTTTACTCTCACTGTCCTCCTGAAGAAGGTATTCCTTGTAATGACCCGCCACCTTATAATCGGGGATACGATTACTAAATGGGTACCGAATCATTATTTTGGAACCAAACCAAGATCTAGATAAGTCTAGGAAATAAATAATTAACTAAGCTAAGCATTCACATCGCATTGAATTGAAAATGAAGCGCAAGAATTAAAAGTTATTACAATGCAACTGGACACAACAAATAATTACATACTCCAACAGAAAAGAAATGATTAAGCGTACATGATAGAAATAAGATAACAACTACGTCGGGGCATACCCTGGAGCAACAGCAGTTGGCGCGTAACTCTAAGCAGTACTCTCCTCGCTAAGCCTGCTTGGAACTCTCACCTGAAAGCCGTAGGGGTGAGTCTCAACGAAAAGACTCAGTAGGGATCCTTCGATCCCTACCGCCCACTCACGCACCCATAAGAGCAGTAGCACGGATAAAGGTAAAGTAAGCAAGTAAAGCAGTAATTACTACTAATTCTCGATATAAACCACGTGTATTCGAAATGTAACATGCATATCTCAGAAACCTTTCTACCAGGGAACCTGCAACCAACGTCTCAGCAAAACACGCCAACCACACAACCAAACGTGGGAAACACCGACCCGCTGAGACCAAACAGTAACCCCTCGGATAGCACGCTAGCTACTCCGGCCCAACTGGTTCAGGTGGTTACTCCTTCCCTCAGCACGAGTGACACTCCACAAGTACCACTCCAACACCGGTACTAGCTAACCCCGGGGTACACCAGGTGACCCTCTCTCTAGGCATCACCCCACCACTCCCACACCGGCGCTGTGTCCCTCCTACACCGACACAGGGTGGCAAGCGCTACAACTGTCACTCTAGGTCCACAATCGCACGAAACACAACACAGTACGATCCGATCACATAAAAATCCTTAACCTCGAGTACGATTTCAAACATGCAGTAAACCAAAGTATCTAACTGTGTGAAGATATGTTAACAGCATGAATTAATGTGATTTTGTCTTGAATCGCGTCGCCCAAGGCTGACGCCATTCAAGCCTCCTAAACTGGCTCATGAAATCTCGGCCTCAGAATATGGCCTAAAACGCGTTGTCCCGGAAAGCCGCCATTTGAAAAGGCGTCGCTGTCCTTGGATGCCATTCACAACAGAAGTCCCCTTTGACAGAAACCGTTATCGGGATAATTTCTGCCTAAATGGCATCGTGCTAGCCCGTCACCATTCTGAATGGCGTCGTCCTAGCGCGACGTCATTTAGCGCCAGAAACCAGGTTTCTGCAGCTCGACCCGAGGGTTCCCTTTAACCCCAAATTCGCCCCAAAAACATCCAAAAAGGGGAAAACGAAGAGGGAAACTAATCCATCACAGGAAAACCCACAAATCCACATTCATAGAAGCCACCATAATCATCAAGAAAGCCCCTTAACATGCTTATTCTACCCAAAACCCCATACACGCATCATGCTTCAAAGTGGGAAAACATGGTTTTAAGTTGAAACACCACGGGGATCATCACCTTACCGGTTACTTGAACTCCTCCAAGCTCCAAGCTGCCTACCCGCCTCGCTCCACGCCGCTGCTCGTACCACCGTGGACGCCGATACTCCACCGGGACGTCGGCCGCCGTCCGGAGAGAAAAACGCCGCGGAGGAGATGGTGGTGGTAGTGGTAGGAGTTAGGAGGTCGATGGAGTGGAGGAAGAGAGGAAAAGGTGGGAGGAAAATGAGGAGAAAGGGAACAACGCCGCCGGGTCGCCGTAGGAAGAGAGGAGAGAGAGAAGGAAGGAGAAAATGAGGGAAAGGAAGGAGGGTTCGCGGGGTCAACCAGAAGCTGGGTAAAATACGTCATGCACTCCCGACGTTTTTCAGATGACAAGACCGGGCCGTACACTGACAAGTAAGGGTCGTACTCTGGAAGGCGTCGTCCATCCAAGATGCCATTCAGACGATATGACTGGGGCCGTACTCTCGCGACCCAAGGCCAATCCACGTGGCGCCCACGTGGCACAGCCTAAAACGCGTCTACATTGCTGGACGCCGTTTAAACCGCGTCGAGCCTGGATCGACGCGAAACAGAACAGAGTCCCAGCCCCATCAGGGCCTGAACTACGGGATCCGACCCCGAAAACTGATCCGATAACCGGATCCGAAACCTCAATCCTTGCATTCTCCCCCCCTTAAAAGAATTTCGTCCCCGAAATTGCCCGTTACAATTAACAAGGGCGAAACATAAAGATACAAGCTCACAAGAGAACTTACAAGAAAAGGTAGGGAAACTACTCCCGCATCTTATCCTCGTGCTCCCAGGTCGCTTCGCCCCCGGAGCGATACTGTCAAATCACCTTAATCAGAGGTACAACCTTGTTCCGAAGGACCTGCTCCCTACGATCCTCAATACGTACTGGAAACTTTGGAAAGGACAAGTCCTCAACGATTTCCAATTCTGAAAAATCTAAAACATGAGATAGATCCTGAACATATCTCCTCAGTAAAGAAACATGGAACACATCGTGTACCCCTGCAAGACTAGGCAGCAAGGCTAGCTGATATGCCATTTCCCCAATTCGAGCAAGAATGGGAAAAGGCCCAACATATCGCAGACTCAACTTACCTCGCTTCCCGAATCTCATCACACCCTTGGAGGGTGAGACTCGGAGAAACACGTGGTCCCCAACGTCAAACTCAAGTGGTCTCCTACGGCTGTCTGCATAACTCTTCTGTCTACTCTGGGCTGCAATCCATCTCTGCTGTACCACTCTGGTAACCTCAGCACACTGTTGCACCAACTCTCGTCCTGCTATCTGCTTCTCGCCAATCTCGGACCAATTCACGGGGGATCGACACGGTCGCCCGTACAATGCCTCATAAGGCGCCATGCCGATACTAGAGTGATGACTGTTGTTGTAAGCAAACTCCACTGTGGACAAGTGTTGCTCCCAAGAACCTCCCCAGTCTAGGCAACATGCCCTGAGCATATCCTCCAAAGTCTGAATGGTTCTCTCTGACTGCCCATCAGTCTCGGGATGATAGGCCGAGCTGAAGGCCAACTGAGTGCCTAAGGCCTTCTGAAAACTCTTCCAGAACCTAGAACTAAATCTCGGATCCTGGTCTGATACGATGGATAAGGGCACTTCGTTCAGAGAGATGATCTGATCCACAAACAGCTTAGCCAACTTACCGACTGACCAGTCCTTCCTAATAGCTAGGAAGTGTGCCGACTTGGTCAATCGATCAACAATGACCCAGATCGCGTCCCTTTTGCCAGGGGACACAGGTAATCCCATCACAAAGTCCATGGTCACATGCTCCCATTTCTATTCCGGGATCGACAAGGGCTGCAACAACCCTCGTGGTCTCTGATGTTCTGCCTTAACCTGCTGACAAGTCATGCACCTAGCCACATCCTTCTTCATACCAGGCCACCAAAAGTGCCTCCTCAAACAATGATATATATTAGTCGTTCCGGGATGCACTGCATATCTAGAATGGTGCGCCTCATCCAGAACACTCCTGCGCACGTCCTCCTCGGTCGGAACATAGAGTCTGCTTCTAAACCTGACTGTACCATCATTCCACAATTCCACCTCTGGTCTCTGGAGAATCTGCGGTAATTCTGCATCTGCCGTCTGAGCCTCAACTACGGCATGGTACACTGCTGGCCTCATAGTTAAGTTGGCCAACACGGCTCTATCAACCTCTCGCGGAACCCTAAAGGAAGATTCCACAACCTGCTCAAATAACCTCCATTCTCGAACCATGAGATATGACATGACCGTCTTCCGACTCAAGGCGTCTGCCACCACATTAGCCTTGCCCGGATGATAAGAAAGGTCGAGGTCATAATCCTTGATGAATTCCATCCACCTGCGCTGCCTCAAGTTCAGATCTTTCTTCGTAGATACATACTTTAGGTCTTGTGATCAGTAAAAATCTGAAATTTCTCTCCATACAAATAGTGCCGCCAGATCTTCAATGCAAATACCATAGCTACCAACTCTAAGTTATGAGTGGGATAGTTCTCTTCATGCTTCTTCAACTGCCTAGAAGCATAAGCCACAACCTTACCATGCTGCATCAGAATTGCACCCAAACTTCGACGTGATGCATCTGAATAAACTACAAATCCACCTGAACCTGATGGAAGCACCAACACTGGAGCTGAAGTGAGGCGAGTCTTCAACTCAATGAAACTCCGCTCACACTCCTCGGTCCACACAAAACAAACTTCCTTACGAGTCAACCTCGACAATGGGGCCACTATCGAAGAAAAACCTTGAACAAACAGCCTGTAATAACCTACTAGACCCAAGAAGCTCCTGACCTCAATTACTGTTGTTGGCCTGCTCCAATCCATCACTGCCTCAATCTTGGTTGGATCCACTGCAATGCCATCACCAGAAATGACATGCCCCAGGAAGTGCACCTTGTCTAGCCAGAAATCACACTTGCTAAACTTGGCATAGAGTTGGTGCTCTCTCAAAACCTGCAATACCACCTGAAGATGTGTGGCATGCTCTTCCTCAGAAGAAGAGTATATCAAAATATCATCTACAAATACCACCACAAACTGATCCAGATAGGCCCTGAAGACCCGATTCATCAAATCCATAAAAGCTGCCGGAGTATTGGTCAGGCCAAAAGGCATAACCAAAAACTCATAATGTCCATACCGAGTCCTAAAGGCCGTCTTGTTAACATCAACCTCACGGATCCTCATCTGATAATACCCTGTTCTAAAGTCAATCTTTGAAAACACCTTCGCAGACTGCAACTGATCCATCAGATCATCAATCCTCGGAAGTGGGTACTTATTCTTTATCGTCACCTGGTTCAGATGTCTATAATCAATGCACAATCTCAGAGAACCATCCTTTTTCCTGATAAATAGAACTGAAGCACCCCACGGAGAAGTACTGGGACGAATGAAACCCTTATCCAGTAGTTCCTGCAACTGCGCCTTCAACTCAACGAGTTCGGCTGGCGCCATCTGGTACGGGGCCTTAGACAGGGGCACCGTACCCGGTGCAAGCTCAATAATAAACTCAACCTCTCGCTGAGGAGGAAGGCCAGACAACTCCTCAGGAAACACATCTACAAAGTCACAAACTACGGGCACCTCCCAAGGACCGGGACTACCACTAACATCAGCTAAAATAACAGAGGCAAGGAAGGCCTCACAACCACCAACAAGCAACCTCTGGGCTTTAAAGGCAGAAATAAGAATACCTCGAGAAGAGAGCCTAATACTTTGGAAGTAGAAGGTCTGGATGTCCGGAATAGAGAAGCGCACCCTCTTCCTGTGGCAATCCACCTTGGCATAATAAGCTTCCAACCAGTCCATGCCCAGGAAAACATCAAAATCGCGAATGGCAAGCACAACTAACTGGGCAAGTAACTCATGGCCCTCAATGGTCAAGGGAACTTCACTCAAAAAGTTATAAGACAACATGAAATCCCCAGAAGGAACCTCTACCATCAATCCATCAGACATCTCATCAACGGGTGCAGAAAGGATATCTATGAACTGCTCAGAAATAAAAGAATGTGAAGCACCCAAATCAATTAACACATGAGTAGAGTTCCCAAGGACAGAAAGTGTACCTTCCACCAAGTTGGATGCGCAAGCCTCCTTCCTGGTGATAGCTAGAACTCTCCCCTGGGTCCTTGGCTTCTTCTGATCCCCTGGTCCCTGCCCCTGACCATGCCCCTGCGGGCAAAACCTCGCCAAATGCCCTACTGGCCACAAGTGTAACACCTCCCCGAAAAAGCAGGACACTGAGTCCCACCGTGAGTGCCACCGCAATGCCGATAGGCTGCCGAAAGCCTCTAAGCTGCCTCCTGTTGAGCACTGGACACCGACTGACTCTGCTGGTTCTGCCTGAGTCTGCTGCTGCCGCTATTGTTGCCACCTCCTCGAAAGAACCTCCTGAATCTAGAGCCGAGTGAAGACGATCCTGATCTGGACGAAGGAGTTGCTGCTGCTGTCTTTTCCCTGCCATGAGCTGGCCCCTGAGTAGTCAGTCCCCTCTCTCGAGCTGACTGCTCATGCTGTGCCTCAACTGCCGCAGCACACCTAACCGCCGAAGCCAACTCTGTACAACAGTGGGATGCCACAAAAATCCTCAGATTGGACCTCAATCCATCCACAAACCTCTCAGTCTGACACTCCTCGTCTCCTGAGATAAAAGGCACAAACCTCCCAAGCGAAACAAACTTCATCTGGTACTCAAGCACTGTCATGCTTCTTTTGGTCAACTCTATAAATTCCCTCTCCTTAGCTCTCTGAACATGCCTGGGGAAGTACTATGCATTGAATTCCTTCACAAAAGTCTCCCATAGAATCTCCCTGAGACTCCTATCCGCATATGACAAACTCTTCAAAGTGGTCCACCAATCGTAGGCATCATCCTTCAGCATGAAGGTAGCCAACGGAGTCCTCTCAATTGTCGCACAATCCATAGTATCAAAAGTCTTCTCCATCTCCCTCAACCAATGAATAGCCTCATCAGGTTCGAGATGACCGGTGTAATGAGGCGGCCTCAGTTTCAGGAATCTCTCCAGTGTAGCTGAAGACCCTCCCTGAGCACTGAAACTCTCACTAGGGTCTCGGGTATGGTATCTAGCCATCGTGTCCATCATAGCCTCCATGAAATGTTCCATACTCAGCCTACTGGCCTCAGATCCACTAGGGACATCTCCCCGCTCTCTAATAACTGGCATCCTCTTCCTAGGAGCCATCTAGTCGCCTACAATCACAAAAATCGAAAAGTTCTAATTAGAATCTTAAAACCTACACTACCGCCATACCTGTACGGGATAATGTAATTATTTGCCGAATTAACAATATTTAACCTAGTTATTCATTTATTTGCCAGACCGAATGCTCTGATACAAACTGTAACGACCCGCCACCCTATAATCGGGGATCCGATTACTAAATGGGTACCGAATCATTATTTTGGAACCAAACCAGGATCTAGATAAATCTGGGAAATAAATAATTAACTAAGCTAAGCATTTACATCGCATTGAATTGAAAAGGAAGTGCAAGAATTAAAAGTTATTACAATGTGACTGGACACAGCAAATAATTACATACTCCAACAGAAAAGAAATGATTAAGCGTACATGCCAAAAATAAGATAACAACTATGTCGGGGCATACCCCGGAGCAACAGCAGCTGGCGCGTAACTCTAAGCAGCACTCTCCTCGCTAAGCCTGCCTGGAACCCTCACCTGAAAGCCGCAGGGGTGAGTCTCAACGAAAAGACTCAGTAGGGATCCTTCGATCCCTACCGCCCACTCACGCTCCTACAAGAGCAGTAGCACGGATAAAGGTAAAGTAAGCAAGTAAAGTAGTAATTACTACTCCTAATTCTCGATATAAACCACGTGCATTCGAAATGTAACATGCATATCTCAGAAACCGTTCTATCAGGGAACCTACAACCAACGTCTCGGCAAAACACGCCAACCACACAACCAAACGTGGGAAACACTGACCCGTTGAGACCAAATGTTAGAATTGGATGGCCTCAAAGCCAATCATTGTACATTCTAGTTCAGATTATTAAGAAAGGCAATCATTTCTTCATTTTATAGTTCTCGCAAATTAACTATCATAATGAAGGTCCATAGACAAATGTATGGGATATTGATTCATGATTAGATCATGATAGTGAGATCAATATCCTCAGTCAATTGTCTTAAACAGTTCTCGATCATAGGATATTTGAGATGGACATTAAATATCTGATAAAATCGACACAAGTTATGTCTGCTCATGTGATGAGGGTGAATGATCTCACATTCACTCGTGTAGTGACACTAAGACAAACAAGTAGGTGCTCATTAGAGAATGAGTTCACTGAACAGACCCAAATAAGAATTCCTGGATGGTAATTATACCTATTAGTCAACCAGGGAATTCAATCGTTGCAGTAGCACAGTTGGTCCTTTGACCTGAGTCACCAATGATACCTTGTTTGTGGACCATTGTATCTTGATTCTCTGACTAGTGGACTTTAACCATTAAGTCCACAATAGTCGGTCTTTCAGATACAGTGGAAAGCTTGCGAAGGTAATTGAATGAACAACAAGGGATCACTCACTCTTGGTATAAGACTGGAGAGAGAATGTCCAATGAATGTGTACACAGAAATCCCTGGCCAGGGTCAAATGAAAGAGATGTCTTTCTAGATATTAACTGTGTACTGGAATCCATCTGGATAATGCGATAGAGGGTTTGACTATAAAACCATACCCTTGCATTATCGGGACATTGCATGAGTGAAGGATTATATCTGTGCGGCATCTGCAGACGAAAATGTTCAATTGAAGGGAACATTATCCCTTATATCTTCTGGGATCATGAGGTAGTGTTTGGTGCTGTTCATGATCAGAAGGCCAAGTGATTTGATCATCAGATGATAATTCACTTGTTTATTAAATTAATCATTTAACATGTGATGTTTAAATGTTAATTAATAAATATTAAACTCAAGAAACAGTTCTAAGTTTAATGGGCCTGCAACCGGACTGATATATGGGCCTAGATGGTCACACACATAAGAGTTCTCGTCAGACGGTGAGAGATGTTAAATTTCATGCTTATCTGGATTTTTGTGAAAAGCTGCAGGATAAACATGAAGATTTAATGGAGAATTATCTAAGGCCAAACTCTTGGATAATCATGAGGATTAACTCTTGTGCTTATCCTTATTTCTATATAAGGAGGGCCAAGGGGGAGTGGTAAAAAGTTAGTTGGACGAATTTTTACTCCCCAGATTCTCTCTCTCCTCTCTCTCTCTCCTTCTCTTGGAGTGGATTTGTCTCTCTCCGCGCATGGTGGATTTGAGATCTGGTCGGAGCACTCAAACCGAGGAGGAAATCGCGTCTACTGCGGGAACTCGTGTGGATACCTCTAGAGATCGTGCGCGTGCGCGATTACCGAGTTGGCATCATTCACGGGAGATTCGAAACCCCGCAAAGGTGAAGAACCGTTCTTCCCGCATTTAATTTTAATGTCCATTTTAAGATCCCAGCGACCGATACATAGGAATCGTTTTTATTTCCGCTGCATTCTCGACGATTCCCAACAGTGGTATCAGAGCCAGGTTGATGGTTCGGTCGTAAAACGGCTTCGTTTTGCGTGTTTTTCTCGTTATGCGTGAAGAACCCGTATTGTACGTGTTCTTGTGTCTAATCCGATTAAAAATGACAGAATTGTGTTCATATGATGAACACAAACAATTTGATTATTTTTCTGTAATTTTTCGGATTTTATTTGGGTTTTTCGGAGTTCTTCGTGGGACGACGAACGAGGTACTTTAGCGGCTTCGTACGTGCATCGCAAGTGTTGGGATGGCGGCCCGGATGTCCAGATCTCTTGGTGATAGTCACCTCTATGGATTGGGCATGATGATCGGCGCCGGAGTGCCCTTGGGGGTGCTAAAAAAATCGAGCCAAACTCGGGTTTTTAAAATCTGGAAAATTAGATTTTAGTGGGTTTTTGGGACTTGGTTTGCTCCCCATCGCCGGTCACCGGCGGCCCTGCTGGCGCCGGGCACGTCGCCGGCGCCGGGGCATCGACGGCCGGGGGTCGGGCCGGACCGGGGCAGTCGCCGGTGCCGCCAGCCACTCCAGCGCCGCCGGTTAGGGTTTCTGCAAACGTAGGCCA
This sequence comes from Zantedeschia hybrid cultivar, assembly GCA_030544215.1. Classification (NCBI taxonomy): domain Eukaryota; kingdom Viridiplantae; phylum Streptophyta; class Magnoliopsida; order Alismatales; family Araceae; genus Zantedeschia; species Zantedeschia hybrid cultivar. The sequence goes on from JARZZO010000009.1 coordinate 55,382,187, forward strand.
TCGGTTGGGAAAGAAGGGGGCCGAACCGCCCGGTCCCGACCCGGTCAAACTGGGCGGGGGCCGGGCCGGCGCCTTGGCCGAGCCAGGGCTCAGGTCTGGTTGGGCCAGACCCCCTGGCCGAGCCAGGGCCCAGGGTTCGGGCCAGTTGGCCCTAATGGGCTAGCCCATTTTTTGGATTTATTAAAAATTATTTTTAATAATTATTTAACCCCCTTTAAACCCATTATTAGCCCATTTAAGCCCATTTAAAGCCTGTTTTTAAATTGTTTTAAAACAAAATAATTGGAGGAATAATTAATAAATATTATTAATTATTTTTTATGATTATTAACAGCTTATTAAAGTGTTTAATAACTGTTATTCATTTAAAGGGCTTTATTATTAATAGGGTGTTAGTTAATTATTTAAAATTGTTTTAGATAATTAATTTTCTTGTTAAATAAATTAGTTTAAAATTGTTTTAAACTGATTTCATGCATAACTTGATTACATTTTACTGTTCAAATTGTTTGAATTAGTATTTAGATTAACTGAATTGTTTAGTTATTTAATTTGTCAATAATGCTTTGAATATTATTGATAATGCTGAAATAAATGTTATTTCGAAAACTAATTGGTATTATAATTTTATATTTATAAAATTTAATACCAAACTGCAATTATGTGATGATTGTGATGCATGTGATGTGTTATATGGTAGGATGATCATGGACTTAGTATTTTCATGTGATGAATGATGTGGATGAATGCGATGCTTATTTCATTTGGTATTTTAAAAAGGACCTGCGTGTCCTCCTCTCTCTTAATCCAAGTGTACTTTCTACCTTCCTATAAGATTGTACTCCCCTTGATAAGATCAAGATTTATTAGTGTTTAAATATACATTTGTGGACCTGCGAGTCCTGAATATCATATTTAAATGTATCGAATTAAGCTAAGAGGACGGGATCTTCTGAAGACACCTTTGGAGAGAGGACTCGCATCAAATGGAACCAGTGTTGCTGTTTTCACATTAGGATCCTATTATGGATCATCGTTTGGCTCCGATGATTCCATAGTAGCTTTTGCAGTCCATGATCATCCCCATTTAATTTTTCTGCATATATGTGATGTTTGCGGACCATGCTATCATATATATTTCTATTAAGTATATTGATACTTCAAATCGAAATACTATTGATAGCACGATTTTTATAAATCAACTCAAAACCCTCTTTTAAAATTTAAGTTGTAAACATGAGATATTCTGAATAATCCACGTAACCCACTATCATTATAGATCTTAGGATAATTCTAATCTCAAATGGATTTGTTGTGCTACCACAAGGTCTATTTGATTTAGAAATTAACCTAGGTCTACGACATGTGATGTCATTAAGATGAATGGACAAATAGTGTAGTTTTGTTGTGCTAGCACAAGGATTGCACTATGAATCCATGTTATCTAAGTAATGATGGATAAACTTAACTGAATCATTTGATTTGTTGTGTTACCACAAGGTCATTCTGATTCAGGGGTTAAATCGATCGGATATTGCAAATGTTGCAACTGTCAAGAGTTGACTGCCTAAGGGACTTGATGTGATTTGTTGTGCTACCACAAGGTCACATGCTTGATGCCCGAAGGATTCTGATCCCCACTAGGAGATCACCGGAATCTCCCATTCTGTATATTAGAGGGTCATACAGATCGCCGAAAAATAGTGGGAGCCTAAATCTAGATTAAAAGTCCTAAATCAAATTTTAAGAACTATCTGCTCATTTTTTATATATTTCCATGTAGGTCGCTATGTCGTCACCTAACCCCCTCCGTTGCATACTTGATGCAAACAAACTCACGGGACCAAATTACATTGACTGGTTACACAATCTGAAGATTGTTCTCAGGTGTGAAAAGCTTGCCTATGTCCTGGATCAACCAGATCAAGTAAAATCCGGTGATAATGCTAACGAAGATGAATTAATGATGTATGAAAATTGGAAGGAGGACTCTGTCAAGGTCCAGTGTTATATGCTCGGTTCAATGAACAATGAACTGCAACGACAGCATGATAACATGGAACCTAAGTCCATTCTGAATCACCTACGAGAGTTGTTTGGGGAACAATCCAGAACAGAAAGATATGAGATATCTAAGAAATTGTTTAGGACCAGAATGAGCGATGGTACATCTGTGCAAACTCATGTGCTCAAGATGATAGAATGGATTGAGAGGCTTGCAGTGCTCGGCTTTGTTATGAACAATGACCTGAGCATCGACTTAATCCTACAGTCCCTTCCAGATTCATTTTCACAATTCATTATCAACTTCAATATGAACAAAATTGAAGTTTCACTGGCTGAGCTGCTCAACATGTTGAAGACAACATAAGGCACTATCCAGAAAGACAAGCCAAATGTAATGCTTGTTGGTAAGACCAACAAGAAAAGAAAATCTGGACAGACATTTAAGAAAGGTAAGCCTAAGAAGCTAGTGAAAAGCAAACCGGCGGCACAAAAGGACAAAGCTAAAGTCAATGATAAAGGTCAGTGTTTTCACTGCCATAAAGAAAGTCATTGGAAGAGAAACTGCAATATTTATCTTGCAGAAAAAGCAAAGGAGAAGCTTGGTGAAGCTTCAGGTATTCTCATGATCGATCTTAACTTGTCTTATAGAGAAACAACATCTTGGGTATTAGATACTAGATGTGTTTCTCATATCTGCAATAACTTGCAGGTACTAACAAGTAAAAGAAGATTGAACCGCGGAGACGTGGATCTGAGGCTCGGGAATGCAGCAAAAGTTGCTGCGTTAGCTGTGGGGATAGCAAGACTTCAGATGCCGTCAGGAAACTCATTGGAACTGATAGATTGTTATTATGTTCCGACCATTATTAGGAATATCATATCTATCTCATGTTTAAATAAACAAGGATATTCTATGAAACTAGAAAATAAAAGTTGTTCAATTTATCAAGGAGACAAATTGTTTGCTTCCGGATATTTATTGAATGGATTATATTTACTTGATATTTCATATGATGTTTGTCTGGTAAATAAATCTCCTGGACGTTTAGATAAGGATGTGAATAAATCGTACCTATGGCATTGTAGGCTAGGTCATATAATTGAGAACAGGATCATAAGGTTGCAAAAGAATGGATATCTTGATCCATTTGATTATGAATCATTTGCAACCTGTGAAGCTTGTCTCATGGGAAAGATGACCAAAGCTCCATTCTCAGGATATGGAGACAGAGCTAAGGACTTATTGGAACTAATACATAGTGATGTATGTGGTCCAATGTCCACTCATGCTATGGGTGGTTATTCATACTTTGTTTCATTTACAAATGATTTCTCAAGATATGGCTACATATATTTAATGAAATATAAGTCAGAAGTCTTTGAGAAATTTAAAGAGTTTAAGAACGAAGTTGAGAACCAGACTGGAAAGAGTATCAAAACTCTTCGATCAGATCGAGGGGGTGAATACTTAAGTATAGAATTCACAGAATATCTTAAGGATAATGGTATTTTGTCTCAATGGACTCCTCCCTACACACCTCAGTTAAATGGTGTATCGGAAAGGAGAAATCATACTCTATTAGATATGGTACGATCAATGATGAGTTATACCAAACTTCCAATCTCTTTATGGGGATATGCACTGTTGACTGCTGCATATCTATTGAACAAAGTTCCCAGTAAGTCAGTACCTTCCACTCCATATGAGATATGGAAAGGAAAGAAACCAGACTTTAAGTATGTTAGAGTCTGGGGTTGTCCTGCACATGTCAAAAGACATGATCTAGACAAACTGGATTCCAGGACAGAGAAATGTAGATTTGTGGGATATCCAAAAGAGACTTTTGGATACTACTTCTCTCAGCCTAGCGATCAAAAGGTGTTTGTCGCCAAAAGAGCTGTCTTCTTAGAGAAAGAATATCTTTCAAAAGAAAACAGTGGGAGCAAGATAGAACTGGAAGAAATTCTAGACTCACAAATCAACACTAGTTCATCTACTGAACCATTGACTCAAGAACTTGTTCAAGATCATATACAAAAGGTTCGCAGATCAGGTAGAGTGCCTAAGCAGCCTGAAAGATATGTTGGACATATCGATGATGGCAAACCAAAAGTGAACTTAAATGAGGATGATGATCCTCAAACCTACCTAGAAGCCATAAATAGTCAAGAATAAAAAAAATGGCAAGAGGCAATGAATTCTGAAATTCAGTCCATGTATGCCAACCAAGTTTGGAACTTGGTTGATCTGCCAGAAGGTATAGTACCTATTGGCAGTAAATGGATCTTTAAAAGAAAGATCGGGGCAGATGGACAGATTGACACATACAAGGCAAGGCTGGTAGCAAAAGGATATCGTCAAAGGCAAGGCATTGACTATGACGAAACCTTTTCTCCAGTTGCCATGATTAAGTCAATCAGAATACTTCTTGCAATCACAGCATTCTATGATTATGAAATATGGCAAATGGATGTGAAAACAACATTCTTTAACGGGAACCTTCAAGAAGAGGTGTATATGATACAACCTGAAGGATTCACTTTCAAAGAGCATTCAAGTAAGGTATGCAAGCTGCAAAGATCCATCTATGGATTAAAGCAGGCATCCCGAACTTGGAACTTAAGATTTGATGAAGCGATCAAATGTTATGACTTCATTAAGAATGAAGATGAACCTTGTGTATACAAAAAAGCTAGTGGGAACGCCGTTATCTTTTTGGTACTTTACATTGATGACATTCTACTCATTGGGAATGATGTAGGAATGTTGTCATCAGTAAAGGCTTTGTTATCCAAAAACTTCTCCATGAAAGATTTTGGAGAAGCATCCTATATTCAGGGAATAAGGATCTATAGAGATAGGTCCAAAAGGATGCTTGGCTTATCCCAATCTATATATATAGATACCATAGTCAAAAGGTTTGGCATGGAAAATTCCAAGAGAGGCCTCGTTCCAATGAGGCATGGAATTTATCTCTCTAAAGAAATGTCTCCCAAAACACTTGAAGAGAAAGCATACATGGATAGAGTTCCTTATGCCTCGGCAATAGGATCTATCATGTATGCAATGCTATGTACTAGGGTTGATGTGGCACACCCACTAAGTGTCACTAGTAGATATCAGGCTGATCCAGGTGAGGAACACTGGAAGGCGGTGAAATGTATCCTTAGATACTTAAGAAGGACTAAGGATCTATTTCTCATTTATGGAGGAAACGACTTGGAACTTCGAGGATTTACTGACTCGAGTTTCCAGTCGGATATGGATGAAAGCAAATCCATGTTTGGATTTGTGTTCATGTTAAATGGAGGTGTAGTAAGTTGGAAGAGTTCCAAACAAGAAACAACTGCAGATTCGACGACCGAAGCAAAATACATTGCTGCAGCTGAAGCGGCCAAGGAGGTAGTTTGGATGAAGAAGTTCATCTCGGCACTTGGAGTAGTTCCAAGTATTTCAGATCCTATTCCATTATTGTGTGACAAGAATGGGGCAATAGCTCAAGCGAAGGAGCCTAGATCGCATCAGAAGTCAAACCACATTCTGAGACGATTTCATCTGATTCGTGAGATCATCGTCCAAGGAGATATAGTAGTTGAGAAAGTCTCATCTGAAGATAATGTAGTAGATCTCTTGACTAAGCCATTGTATCAAAACAAATTAGAACGTCACCTTAAGTCAATGGGACTTAGACATATGGGTGATTGGCTATAGTCCAAGTGGGAGAATGTTAGAATTGGATGGCCTCAAAGCCAATCATTGTACATTCTAGTTCAGATTATTAATAAAGGTAATCATTTCTTCAATTTATAGTTCTCGCAAATTAACTATCATAATGAAAGTCCATAGACAAATGTATGGGATATTGAATCATGATGAGATCATGATAGTGAGATCAATATCCTCAGTCAATTGTTTTAAACAGTTCTCGATCATAGGATATTTGAGATGGACATTAAATATCCGATAAAATCGACACAAGTTATGTCTGCTCATGTGATGAGGGTGAATGATCTCACATTCACTCGTGTGGTGACACTAAGACAAACAAGTGGGTGCTCATTAGAGAATGAGTTCACTGAACAGACCCAAATAAGAATTCCTGGATGATAATTATACCTAATAGTCAACCAGGTGTAGGCGCCCGGAACGTCCCCCGCCGCCGCTGCGGGCTTTGAGCGAGGGTTCCTCTCCGTTCGTCTTAGCACTGTGGCGATTTAAAAGGGGTTAGAAATAAAGGATGTGATCGCCAGGAGCATTACCTTACGGTCCCTGTGCTCCGCAGGATGGTGAGGATGTGATCGCGTTCTGTGGGAGCGGAAGATGGTGGTTTCCCCTTCTCTTCCTCCGGCCGGCCAGAGGAGGAGACCTCGTTAGTCCGCGCGCAGAATCCGGTAAGAGCCCCTGAAAAGAGAAGACAAACAAACAAAAGACAATAACCCGATTAGAACTGTGACGTGTAGGATCCGCTCATGCAAACATAAAAATTAACTAAAATTAGAGGGAGACGCACCGGATGGGTGTTTGGGAGGGAAGGTGACCATATGTTATGGCCATCCACCTCCCGATTTTTTGTTTGAAACCTTTGGGGGTAAATAGGGTGCTAAGTCATCCTAAAATGCATGCATGCAAATAGGGTGCTCGTATGTGAAAAGTGAAATTATGTGTTGAAAGTGGAAAGAAGAGTGAAAGAGGGAAACGTTACGGACTAGATGGAGATTGGAAATGCAGTGAAGTAAAAAAGGTGAAAAGAAAAGAGAAGGTTAGGAAGACAAGCCCATTTGGAGCGACGTTCCTCCTGAAACAGCCTTCTGACTTTTTGCCCGCTCGACTCCTCAAAGCCGACCCGCTCCGAGAGAGAAACTCCTTCTTAATCCCCTCTCCCAACCCCCTTGCTCGAGGGAACCTGGGGGGTTTAAATAGATGAAGGAAAAAATAGGAGGAAATAGGGGTCTAAATCTCCGTAAGTCAACCTTCAGTGAATAGGAAGTGGTCAAGGGTCGGAGGTGGTACGCGCGGCAGTCGCCGGAGTGGGGAGTGATCGGAGTAGTGGGGACGTGGGCGGCGAGTAGAGGAGATCGTGGGGAAGATGAGGTCAAGGTGGTAGTTAGGGGAGTAGACGGCCAGCCATCTTGCCTTCCAATCTCGTGGTGGAAGGCGGCCCGGTTGGCCTTCGAAGGAGGTGGAAGGCAAGGGGTGGCCTTCGAAGGAGGTGGAAGGCAAGGGGGCTGGCCTTCCACGAAAATGTGGTAAAAAGTGAAAAAGGTGGCCAAAAGGTGGAAGGCAAGGTGGCTTGCCTTCCAAGGGGGTAGAAGGCAGGGGGTGGCCTTCGAAGAAGGTGGAAGGCAAGGGGGCTGACCTTCCACGAAAAGGTGGTAAAAAGTGAAAAAGGTGGACAAAAGGTGGAAGGCAAGGTGGCTAGCCTTCTAAGGAGGTAGAAGGCAGGGGGTGGCCTTCGAAGGGGGTGGAAGGCAAGGGGGCTGGCCTTCCACGAAAAGGTGGTAAAAAGTGAAAAAGGTGGCCAAAAAGGTGGAAGGCAAGGTAGCTGGCCTTCCAAGGGTGTAGAAGGCAGGGGGTGGCCTTCGAAGGGGGTGGAAGGCGGAATGGCTGGCCTTCCACGAAAAGGTGGGTAGAGTCGGGATTTGGTTAATGGGCTTAGTTGTTAGTGGGCTGAGATGGATAAATGAGGGGATTGATGATGATGAGCTAATGATGGAGGGGATTTATGACCAAAAGGGTGGTCCAAAATCGGTGTCTACAAATGTCCCTCCGGGACACCTGTTTTGCAGTGGAGTGGAATGGAATGATAAATAGGTGTTCCGAAAATCGAAACTGATTTTGGACAACCCGAGAAGGATGAGCTATCCCCAAGGATGACATGCGAATGCAGCAAATGCACGAAGGCTGGCTATTTGAGTTGCAAGAGTGGTTTGAGAAATGGAACAAAGTTCAGTACTAGAGAATCACAGTTCGTGGGACCCTCGGGTGCTGGAACCGCGAGACCTTGGTGTACCAGAATATAGCGATCTGGCCCAAGGGGATCTCGAGCATGAAAGGTGTAGGAGTGTGACTTGAAGAACTCTCGACACAACGGGCGCGCGGTGGCCTGGCGCATCATGGGATCACCAAGTGAGAGAATCTCAAGCACATGTGCTGAAAAAGGAGGAAGGAGTCTTGCAATTCAAAAGGCTGACAAACATACAATCGCCAGAATCACAGATCAGCGATGGATTAAGCGGAGTGATGAATGATGGTCATTGCCCCTAGGGTGAGGATGAGTGCTTATGCAAACGCATGCTGGTTTAAAATTAAAAACAAATTCCTAATGCGATTTCTAATGCAAACAGGAGGAGTTTATTGGCCAATCGAATAAGTTGGAGAATATAGACTCCTCATTGTTTTGTTTAAAGAGGAACTCAGAGTCTATACGCCCAAAGTTATTAGCCTCCTGTGTCTTCAATCCTACTTGCTTCAGATTCTCTGCAGCTGCAAGAACGTACATCAGTAAATGTAAATAATCAATGGTCCACAATACCTTAATGACAAGCTGCAAGGAAACGAGGGACAAAGGTCCTTGTCGAGTCGAAGCCAGCACGGAAGATATGGCCATTCTCAAAGTAGAATGCCAATTCGGCTGCTTTCGGCTTCGACTCGACAGTAAAAGTGTCCACCTTTTGGATAGAATCATTTTCCTGTATGCACAAAATGAAGGGGAAACAGTTAGTAGTATCTGTTTTCGGCCCCTTGCCCAAAAGAGCAACTACCTTTTCCCTAGCCTTCGCATAGGGTCAAGGGGCCGTGTTACTAACCAGACAAAAGGAAAAAGGATGTGATAATAAATATGCAAATGATAGCGGATATTAACAAGTGGAGTGTGTGATGAAAACATGTTTTTGATTCCGCCTGCTTGGTGACTGCCCAAACTTAGGCTGGTTGAATGACGAAAGGGAAATGCACACTCAACTTCCCAGGTATTCTAAGCACACATCTAGATTGATTTGGGCCTCTAGACTCCTCAAACTAACTTTGGCTGGCTAAGACTCATACTGATGACAATACCGTCATGCTATGCTCAGGCTCCCAGCTGCTTCCGACCACCAAGTTCGCCCAAAAAGTTTTCGAGGTAAATGATTTGCCCGACCCGGGTCTCTTTCTTTACAATCTAGAAGGTATAAGATGGAACACGTTGGAACCCTAACAGTCAACCGCGCGACGCTAACCTGGAATCAGACGCCGTCGCACCAATTGGTGACGCACATGCATTGACCTAAGCCCGAAGTCTTCGAGAGTGTACATCGAGATTGTGGCTAAGGAATTGGTTCACCAGAAACAATGACATTACACTTCACCCATTTTGGACTCCTGTGATCATGTGAGCATGTGATGATTTTTGAAAAACGAGCCATTTAAAATGATGTTCAGTCTTTAGATAGCTATCTCGTGCTGAACCTTGGGGGAGAAAAAGTGAAGAAATTGTGGAGACAAACCTTACAGGAGGATCAACAAAACCATTAAAAGGGCGAGCTGTGACAAAACGAACTCCTTTTGACCTCCTAGATGCCCCTATTTTGACTTTCAGGCCTTTGGTAGATTTCATGGCCAGGCACGGTCACGACCAGGCTTTTTTGTATGATTGCTTGAACCCCTTTTCTTTTTTGTATTTCTCTTCGATGCTTTTGACATTTTTCGGGGTTATTTGATATTCCGCCTGCGGGGACACTGCCCTCTTCACGTGCTCTGGTCCTTTACATTTCAATTTTGGACCCTTTTTTGAGGGGTTACATCTATCAGGTTGTTGAGGAACCGCAGTTTGCTGAGTTCGGCCGTTTAAGGGCGTCAACTGTCCTGATCGGTCGAGAGATGAAGAGCAAAGGTTGCATTTGACAGTGCACTAAAGACTTTGAACTCATTTTAAAGGGTTCTCTTTGAAAAACGTGTAGGAGTGTGCATCTCATGATGAGCATAGGGATCCGCATGAAAGTAAAGTAGACATGTCCAAAGTTCTGGTGGACCAAAGTCTTAGCCAAACCGCAATGTCAACCCAACCTATCATGCAACTAGACCTAGACAGGGGGTTACGTGGCAGTCACCAGACAGTTGGATTTTGTGTCTTTTCTTATTTTTTTGTCATTTTCATTGAAGTATGTACATATTTACAAATATTTTTGATACTTTTTGGATATTCGGTTTTTTTGAAATTTTTGAATTTTTGAATTTTTTTGTACTTTTTAAAGGTAAAATCTTCTTCAAATAGACTCAACAATTTTCAAATATTTACACTTATTTGCTAACTAGAAATGAAATGACTTACTTACCTCTACAACTTGTAGATAACGAGGAAGCTATCCAATCCCCAAGCGATTATGCACAAGACTCTGAGGGTGAGTGAAACATGTTGCAAAGGTGGGTCTTTGAGACGGAGACCCAATGAGGGCATAATTGCCCCAGGAGTGAGCTACCACCGGTGATAAGAGCCTGAGAAGGGCAGGTGTGTAGAATAGGAAGGGAATGAGAGCGGTGGGTACCTGTTCGTCCCTCACTAAGGAGGCTCCTTCTTGTTGAGTGGTTGGTTCATAGAACAGCAGTTGTATACTGAACTCTTCTGCATTTTCTCTTTGAACCTCATTGCTTGTTTCCTTCAACTCATCCTCCAGATAGTGTATCTTGAGTACCTCTTGACTTTCCTTCACAAAGTGATCCAAGAGACTCCGTTTTCTTAATCCTTTAGTTGGTTTGGTTAGTATGTAACCCAATTTGAATCCTCCAATGGTCAGATTTTCAAAGATAGGTTCTTGAATTCCCTGCTCTTCTTTGTCTAACCCAGATCCCGAATTATACCCCATTTTGTCCATAAGCTTCCAACCTATGCTAGGCTGGGACTTGGCCTGAGAGTCAACCAGTGAAAGGATGGGCTCTGCCCCTTTTCCAGGAGTGATCATGGATGGAATTTGTTCAGTCGAGAGTGATCCCAAAGACTCAAGACAGGGAGTTCTCTGCATTTTGACAATCTTCCCATTGTATGGGAATTTATAGCACTGATGATTAGTGGAGGGCACTCCCAGGGTTTGGTCCATCCAAGGCTTTCCCAGAAAGGTGTTGTCTATGGGCTTGACATCAAGGATGTAGAATTCAAAGATCATGGCCACTGGCCCAATTTCCAGTTTCCCATTTGAGACCATCATGGAAGTAGACTCAACCTTTTCTGGATCAATCCCTACTTTCTTGGGGGTCTTGAGCGGACAGACATTGATTGATGCCCCAGTATCCAACAGGATGGAGTCCAATGAGTGACCCTCGAGTGTTGGGGTCAAGCATGAGGGAAGGGATTGGCATTCAGGGGGAGCTAGACTTTTATCTGTGAAGGATGTTGTAGGTGTCTGGGTGACTGAGGGAATGACATTTGTGAACCCCCTGATAGGAAGATCTTCATTGAGTGTAATTCGCTGGAGGAACTTGAATAATGTCTCCCTTTGTGTAGGAGATCTCCTAATCAACTCTAGGACTGGCATCTTGGCGGGAATCCTCCCTAGATATTGTAGGATGTCATACTTGGATTGAATAATCCTTTTAGACAGATCTGAATCCTCTTGAGAGTCCAAGGGTTGACTTGTTGGGGGAATGACGCGATTTCTCAGTGTAATACCAATTGGACTGGGGCCCACTGCCTGATCTGACTTTAGTGGTTGAACTGGTGGTGAATTTATTAGGCAGAATTGGGTTACTGGACCTGGCTTTGGTGTTGAACCCAAGATGGATAGAGGAGGTTCTCTGATTGAGATTGAGGGAACTTGGACCAGAGTGACTGGGTTGATGAATATTGGTTGTTCCCTAGGTCGTATCAAGACCAAAGGTTTGTCTTGGATAATGGTGGAGACTCTTTGCAACGGCTCTCTAGGTTTGGTCGTCCTAGTAGGGCACTCACGCCATATCCCAACCTCTTCATACTCCCAATACTGTCCTCTGTGATCGACATTTGGTTCCAAATTTTTGACAAGGGTGCTCACCCTTTCTAGAGAACTAGATGGATCTTGGGCCATCTGATGAGAGGGCGGAGGGCCCTTGGCTTCCAAGGTTTCAGTAGTCTCTTTCATGTGCCCCCAATTGATCTTGGTGCTAGAGAAAGGGGGAACTGCTGAATATGGTGTCTGATTGGATTGGTTGTCTGATCTGGACATAGGACTGGGTGACCTAAAGGGTTGCCCCAAGGTACTCACCTGTTCATTGATTGTCACTCCCTCTATTTGTGTAGTCCTCTTACTTCTGTTCTGATTCTCAAAGAAGGATAGCAAAGTGGAACTCCAAATCTGAGATTGAACTATCCGAGCTCGATTATAAAGTTGTGCGAATGTATGGAATTCGCTCAACATGAGAATAGACCGAAGCTGCGGGGTAGCATTATTGACTAGCATGGTGATAGCTTGAGATTCGAGGATTGCCACTTCCGCCCTATAGGCCATTGCCCTCCACCTGTTGGCAAAATACGTGAACTCCTCTTCAGGCTTCATCTTTTCCATCACAAGATCAAACAGGGTGGGAGGCATGGTTGTCATATGGCTAAACTGGGTGATGAATTTTCCGGAGACCATATCAAAATTGACTAGGTCTGTGGCGGGCAAGGAAGAAAACCATCTTAAGGCCTCGCCTTCTAAGGATTTCTGGAACATATGGACAAGGAGGACTCTGTCGTAGAGCCATTGATGGGAATCCATGAGGAAACCTGACAGGTGATCATGAGGGTCAGAGGTGCCATCATATTTTCTGTACTCGGGAGCTTTGAATCCTGGTGGAAAGTAGGCCGGAGGGAGCTTGCAATAGCTCAGGAGAGAGTGCGGTTGTTTCAGGGCAAGTTTCTCGGCCATGAACTTATGCACACAGGTTTCAACCTCACTTTTGTAAATGAATTCTTTCTGCTCAGGAGGAGGTGTAGTTGAAGAGACTGGAATCGGCATGACGGGTGGAGCAACTGGAGTAGGAGTTGGCTGGTTGATGCGGGTCTGAGCTCTGTTGGAAGATCCATGGAGGTGAGTTCTCCGAGGAGTGGCATCTTGAGTTTTGTCACAGGAGGCCCACTGGATGAGTTGATCAGGGGTGTATCGTGATAACACGGCAGTAAGTTCCGGATCTTCACTCGGGTTTCGGAGGGTTCTGTTGAAGATTATAGTGTCACTTTCTGAAAAAGAAGATTCATCCAAACACCTTCTCCTAAATTCCTCTCCAGGTGTTTGGAACATGCCCACAAATGTTGGTTGTGGATCCTCTTCAATCTCAAACAGAGGGTCGTATTTGACATTGTTACCAAACTCATCCATGTGATCATACACAGTGTTAACATACATTTGCTTCATTATGAAATACAAATCCTAAGATATTTTATATTTCACTTGGAAGGTTAACTATGTATTATGAGAGTTGGTTTCTAACAAATCAAGTTCAAACCCTTAACGACCCTGGAATTTTTCTTTCAAAACATGTTCCACCAAGGTTTAATTAGGTGTCTTCAAATTTTGAAATGATTCTCTCAGTGACACCTATAGGTGGATGATTGTGAATGGAAAGGTTTAATTAATCTCTCACACAAACCCGAGGTTCCTATGGGGTGGTTTCAGGTACAACCTGTTCAGCGGCCAAGTGGGAATCCCTGGCTCGCGGAGACTGACGGAGGTTCCCAACAGAATAAGACTAGTCGCACCCGAGTGGGAATCCTCAGGTGGAGAGTCAGATCCTCCGGGAGAGGTAACTAGAAGTGTGATGCCGGCTCTTCCTTAAAAACCCCTGTGTGGATAGTCCCCCAAAAACCCAAATAGTTAACGAACAGCAGGTCATAACATCTAATAATTCAGCAGAACAGGTAGCAGCACATCATACATGAACAGCAGTAGCGAGCAGAAAGGACAAAGAACCGACGAGAGGTCGACGGCCAGGGGCTGGCCGTCCAAGGGGTCAGACGGCCAGATGCTGGCCGTCCAAGGGGATGTCGACGGCCAGGGGCTGGCCGTCCAATGGGTCGGACGGCCAGGTGCTGGCCGTCCAGTGGGAAGTCGACGGCCAGGTGCTGGCCGTCCAATGGTGTGTCGACGGCCAGGTGCTGGCTGTCCAGGGATTCTAGGATCCTTACCTTCTTTTCCTTCGATTGCAGCGCGTGCAGCGGGCTACAGACGTCCCACCGTGATCGCCAGAGGGCTGTAGGCGTCCGGAACGTCCCCCGCCGCCGCTGCGGGCTTCGGGCGAGGGTTCCTCTCCATTCGTCTTAGCACTGTGGCGATTTAAAGGGGGGTAGAAATAAAGGATGTGATCGCCAGGAGCATTACCTTACGGTCCCTGTGCTCCGCAGGATGGTGAGGATGTGATCGCGTTCTGTGGGAGCGGAAGATGGTGGTTTCCCCTTCTCTTCCTCCGGCCGGCCAGAGGAGGAGACCTCGTTAGTCCGCGCGCAGAATCCGGTAAGAGTCCCTGAAAAGAGAAGACAGACAAAGAAAAGATAATAACCCGATTAGAACTGTGACGTGTAGGATCCGCTCATGCAAATATAAAAATTAACTAAAATTAGAGGGAGACGCACCGGATGGGTGTTTGGGAGGGAAGGTGACCATATCTTATGGCCACCCACCTCCCGATTTTTTGTTTGAAACCTCTGGGGTTAAATAGGGTGCTAAGTCATCCTAAAATGCATGCATGCAAATAGGGTGCTCGTATGTGAAAAGTGAAATTATGTGTTGAAAGTGGAAAGAAGAGTGAGAGAGGGAAATGTTACAGACTAGATAGAGATTGGAAATGCAGTGAAGTAAAAAAGGTGAAAAGAAAATAGAAGGTTAGGAAGACAAGCCCATTTGGAGCGACGTTCCTCCTGAAACAGCCTTCTGACTCTTTGCCCGCTCGACTCCTCAAAGCCGACCCGCTCCGAGAAAGAAACTCCTTCTTAATCCCCTCTCCCAACCCCCTTGCTCGAGGGAACCTGGGGGGTTTAAATAGATGAAGGAAAAAATAGGAGGAAATAGGGGTCTAAATCCCCGTAAATCAACCTTCAGTCAATAGGAAGTGGTCAAGGGTCGGAGGTGGTGCGCGCGGCAGTCGCCGGAGTGGGGAGTGATCGGAGTAGTGGGGACGTGGGCGGCGAGTAGAAGAGATCGTGGGGAAGACGAGGTCAAGGTGGTAGTTAGGGGAGTGGACGGCCAGCCATCTTGCCTTCCAATCTCGTGGTGGAAGGCGGCCCGGTTGGCCTTCGAAGGGGGTGGAAGGCAAGGGGTGGCCTTCGAAGGAGGTGGAAGGCAAGGGGGCTGGCCTTCCACGAAAAGGTAGTAAAAAGTGAAAAAGGTGACCAAAAGGTGCAAGGCAAGGTGGCTGGCCTTCCAAGGGGGTAGAAGGCAGGGGGTGGCCTTCAAAGGAGGTGGAAGGCAAGGGGGCTGGCCTTCCACGAAAAGGTGGTAAAAAGTGAAAAAGGTGGACAAAAGGTGGAAGGCAAGGTGGCTGGCCTTCCAAGGGGGTAGAAGGCAGGGGGTGGCCTTCGAAGGGGGTGGAAGGCAATGGGGCTGGCCTTCCACGAAAAGGTGGTAAAAAGTGAAAAAGGTGGCCAAAAAGGTGGAAGGCAAGGTAGCTGGCCTTCCAAGGGTGTAGAAGGCAGGGGGTGGCCTTCGAAGGGGGTGGAAGGCGGACTAGCTGGCCTTCCACGAAAAGGTGGCTAGAGTCAGGATTTGGTTAATGGGCTTAGTTGTTAGTGGGCTGAGATGGCTAAATGAGGGGATTGATGATGATGGGCTAATGATGGAGGGGATTTATGACCAAAAGGGTGGTCCAAAATCGGTGTCTACACCAGGGAATTCAATCGTTGCAGTAGCATAGTTGGTCCTTTGACCTGAGTCACCAATGATACCTTGTTTATGGACCATTGTATCTTGATTCTCTGACTAGTGGACTTTAACTATTAAGTCCACAATAGTCGGTCTTTCAGATACAGTGGAAAGCTTGCGAATGTAATTGAGTGAACAACAAGGGATCACTCACTCTTGGTATAAGACTGGAGAGAGAATGTCCTATGGATGTGTACACAGAAATCCCTGGCCAGGGTCAAATGAAAGAGATGTCTTTCTAGATATTAACTGTGTACTGGAATCCATCTGGATAATGCGATAGAGGGTTTGACTATAAAACCATACCCTTGCTTTATTGGGACATTATATAAGTGAAGGATTATATCTGTGCGGTATCTGCAGACGGAAAGGTTCAATTGAAGGGAACAGTATCCCTTATATCTTATGGGATTATGAGGTAGTGTTTGGTGTTGTTCATGATCAGAAGGCCAAGTGATTTGATCATCAGATGATAATTCACTTGTTTTTTAAATTAATCATTTAACATATGATGTTTAAATGTTAATTAATAAATATTAAACTCAAGAAACAGTTCTAAGTTTAATGGGCCCGCAACCGGACTGATATATGGGCCTAGAGGGTCACACACATAAGAGTTCTCGTCAGACGGTGAGAGACGTTAAATTTCATGCTTATCTGGGTTTTTATGAAAAGCCGCAGGATAAACATGAAGATTTAATGGAGAATTATCTAAGGCCAAACTCTTGGATAATCATGAGGATTAATCCTTGTGCTTATCCTTATTTCTATATAAGGAGGGCCAAGGGGAAGGGGTAAAAAGTTAGTTGGACGAATTTTTACCCAGATTCTCTTTCTCCTCTCTCTCTCTCCTTCTCTCTCTCTTGGAGTGGATCTATCTCTCTCCGCGCATGGTGGATTTGAGATCTGGTCGGAGCACTCAAGTCGAGGAGGAAATCGCGTCTGCTGCGGGAACTCGTGTGGATACCTCTAGAGATCGTGCACGTACGCGATTACCGAGTCGGCATCATTCACGGGAGATTCGAAACCCTGCAAAGGTGAAGAATCGTTCTTCCCGCATTTAATTTTAATGTCTGTTTTACGATCCCAGCGACCGATACATAGAAATCGTTTTTATTTCCGCTGCGTTCTCGACGATTCCCAACACCAAACAGTAACCCCTCAGATAGCACGCTAGCTACTCCGGCCCAACTGGCTCAGGTGGTTACTACTTCCCTCAGCACGACTGACACTCCACAGGTACCACTCCAACACCGGTACTAGCTAACCCTGGGGTACACCAGGTGACCCTCTCTCTAGGCGTCACCCCACCACTCCCACACCGGCACTGTGTCCCTCCCACACCGACACAGGGTGGCAAGCGCTACAACTATCACTCTAGGTCCACAATCGCACGAAACACAACACAGTGCGATCCGATCACATAAAAATCCTTAACCTCGAGTACGATTTCAAACATGCAGTAAATCAAAATATCTAACAGTGTGAAGATATGTTAACAGCATGAATTAATGTAATTATGTCTTGAATCGCGTCGCCCAAGGCCGACGCCATTCAAGCCTCCTAAACTGGCTCATGAAATCACGGCCTCAGAATATGGCCTAAAATGCGTCGTCCTAGAAAGCCGCCATTTGAAAAGGCGTCGCTGTCCTTGGACGCCATTCACAACAGAAGTCCCCTCTAACAGAAACCGTTACCGGGACAATTTCTGTCTAAATGGCATCGTGTTGGCCCGTCGTCATTCTGACTGGCGTCATCCTATCGCGACGTCATTTAGCGTTAGAAACCAGGTTTCTGCAGCTCGACCCAAGGGTCCCCTTTAACCCCAAATTCGCCCCAGAAACACCCCAAAAGGGGAAAACGAAGAGGGAAACTAATCCATCACAGGAAAACCCACAAATCCACATTCATAGAATCCACCATAATCATCAACAAAGCCCCTTAACATGCTTAATCTACCCAAAACCCCATGCAAGCATCATGCTTCAAAGTGGAAAAACATAGTTTTAAGTTGAAACACCACGGGGATCGTTACCCTACCGGTTACTTGAACTCCTCCAAGCTCCAAGCCGCCTACCCACCTCCCCCCACGCTGCCGCCGGTACCACTGTGGACGCCGTTATTCCACCAGGACGTCGGCCGGCGTCCAGAGAGAAAAACGCCGCGGAGGAGATAGTGGTGGTAGTGGTAGGAGTTAGAAGGTCGATGGAGTGGAGGAAGAGAGGAAAAGGTGGGAGGAAAATGAGGAGAAAGGGAAAAACGTCGCCTAGTCGCCGAACGAAGAGAGGAGAGAGAGGAAGAAGGAGAAAATGAGGGAAAGGAAGGAGGGTTTGCGGGGTCAAACAGAAGCTGGGTAAAACGCGTCGTGCACTCCTGACGTCCCAGCCCCATTAGAGCCTAAACTACGGGATCCGACTCCGAAAACTGACCCGATAATCGGATCCGAAACCTCAATCCTTACATTCCTTGTAACGACCCGCCACCCTATAATTGGGGATCCGATTACTAAATGGGCACCGAATCATTAATTTGGAGCCAAACCAGGATCTAGATAAGTCTGGAAAATAAATAATAAACTAAGCTAAACATTCACATCGCCTTGAATTAAAAAGGAAGTGTAAGAATTAAAAGTTATTACAATGCGACTCGACATAGCAAATAATTACATACTCCAACTAAAAAGAAATAATTAAGCGTATAGGCCACAAAATAAAATAACAACTACGTCGGGGCATACCCCGGAACAACGGCTGTTGGCGCGCAACCCAAAACAGCACTCTCCTCGCTAAGCCTGCCTGGAACCCTCACCTGAAAACCATAGGGGTGAGTCTCAACGAAAAGACTCAGTAGGGATCCTTCGATCCCCACCGCCCACTCACACACCCACAAGTGCAGCAACACAAACATAAGTAGAATAAGCAAGTAAAGCTGTAACACAAATCCTAAATTTCGATATAAAACACATGCATGTAGCATGCACAACTCTGAAACCATTCTACCAGGGAGCCTACAACCAGCGTCTCGGCAAAACACGCCAACCATACAGCCGAGCGCAGGAAACACCGACCTGCTGATACCAAACAGTAACCCCTCGGATAGCACGCTAGCTACTCCGGCCCAACTGGCTCTAAGTGGTTTCTGCTTCCCCCAGCATGAGTCACACTCCACAAGTACCACTCCTACACTGGTACTAGCTAACCCCGGGGTACACCAGGTGACCCTCTCTCTAGGCGTCACCCCACCACTCCCACACCGGCGTTGTGTCCCTCCCACACCGACACAGGGTGACAAAGCGCTACAACTGTCACTCTAGGTCCACGGTCGTACGAAACACAACACAGTGCGATCCGATCACGTAAAAGTCCTCATCCTCGAGTACGATTTCAAACATACAATTAACCAAACTATCTAACAGTGTAAAGATATGTTAATAGTATGAATTAATGTGATTCTGTCTTGAATCGCGTCGCCCAAAGCCGACGTCATTCAAGCCTCCTAAACTGGTTCATGTGAAATCTGGCCTCGGAAATGGCCTAAAACGCGTCGTCACATGTAGCCGCCTTTTGAAAGGCGTCATTGTCCCTCATCGCCTGATAGCGACAGAAGCAGGACATGCTACGGGGTGATTTTCACTAAAATGCGTCGTCTAAGCAAATCGCCTTTCTAAAAGGCGTCGCTGTTCCTAGACGCTCATCAGTCCAGAGACAGAGTTTGTTATTTGGGCTAAATCATATCGTGGGTGGGAGCTACCTTTCTAAAGGCGTCGCTATCCTTCGACGCCATTTAACCCTCACAGATAGGTTCTTCCTCCGCACCTTCCGATCCACGGGGTGGGATTTCCTCCCAAAAAATCGTGTAACAATACGAAAAACATGGAGAATGGGGAGAAGAACCTAACTACCCATTAAAACACCCAATTTCTCATTACATGCATTTAGTATTTTCACCCTAAGAACACCGCCTAAACATGCTCCAAAGGGGGAAAACATGGTTTTTAAATGAAATACTACGGGGATCGTCACCCTACCGGTTACTCGAACTCCTCCTAGTTCCAAGCCGCCAACCCGCCTCGCCACACGCCGCCGCCGGTACCGCCATGGACGCCGTTACTCCACCGGGACGTTGGCCGCCGTCCGGAGAGAAAACGCCGCGGAGGAGGTGGTGGTGGTAGTGGGGGAAGTTGGGAGGTTGATGAAGTGAAGGTAGAGATGGGATGGAGGGAGAAAAGGAAGGAGAGGGGGAGGTGGTCGTCGGTTCGCCGGGGGAAGAGAGGAGAGAGAAGAGGGAGGAGGGAATGATGGAAAGGAAGGAGGGTTCGCGAGGTCAACCAGAAGCTGGAAAAAATGCGTCGTGCAGGCTTGACGTCATTCAGATGACAAGACCGGGCCGTACTCTGACAAAATAGGGTCGTACTCTAAATGGCGTCGTCCATCCAAGATGCCATTCAGACGATATGACCGGGGCCGTACTCTCGCGCCCCCAGGCCAGCCCACGTGGCGCCCACGTGGCACAGCCTAAAACACGTCTACATTGTTGGACGCCGTTTAAACCGCGTCGAACAAGCTCGACGCGAAACAGAACTAAGTCTCAGCCCCATCAGGGCCCGAACTAAGGGATCCGACCCCGAAACTGACCCGATAACCGGATCCTTAACCTCAATCCTTACATTCCTCTTCCAAGAAGATAGCTTTCCTGGCAACAAACACCTTTTATTCACCAGGATGGTAAAAGTAGTATCCAAATATTTCCTTTGGATATCCCACAAATCTGTATTTATCAGTTCGTGATTCCAGCTTGTCTGGATCATGCCTCTTTACATAAGTAGGACAACCCCAGACTTTAACATGTTTAAATTCTGGTTTCCTGCCTTTCTATATCTCATATGGAGTAGAGGCCACAGACTTGCTGGGTACTCTGTTCAGTAGGTATGCTGCTGACTCTAGAGCATACCTCCAGAGGGACACTAGTAATCCCGAAAAGCTCATCATGGATCGCACCATGTCCAACAAGGTGTGATTCCTCCTTTATGATACACCATTCATCTGTGATGTATGTGGAGGGGTCAACTAAGAAAGAATATCATTATCCTTTAAGAATTGTGTGAAATTAGTACTCAAGTATTCTCCTGCTCGATCTGATCGAAGAGTTTTAATATTCTTTCCTAACTGCTTCTCTACCTTATTCTTGAACTCCTTGAACTTCTCAAACACTTCCGACTTATTCTTCATTAAGTACACATAACCGAATCTTGAGAAGTCATTGGTGAATGTGATGAAGTATGAGAAGCCACCTTTGGCTTTGGGTGGACATGGTCCTCGGCTGGGAGGTGGAGGTGGTACCATCGCACTCGGCCCTGTTAGAATTGGGTGGCCTCAAAGCCAATCATTGTACATTCTAGTTCAGATTATTAATAAAGGCAATTATTTCTTCATTTAATAGTTCTAGCAAACGACTATCGTAATGAAGGTCCATAGACAAATGTATGGGATATTGAATCATGATGAGATCGTGATAGTGAGATCAATATCCTAAGGCAATTGTCTTAAACAGTTCTCGATCATAGGATATTTGAGATGGACATTAAATATCCGATAAGATCGACACAAGTTATGTCTGCTCATGTGATGAGGGTGAATGATCTCATATTCACTCGTGTGGTGACACTAAGACAAACAAGTGGGTGCTCATTAGAAAATGAGTTCACTGAACAGACCCAAATAAGAATTCCTGGATGGTAATTATACCTATTAGTCAACCAGGGAATTCAATCGTTGCAGTAGCACAGTTGGTCCTTTAACCTGAGTCACCAATGATACCTTGTTTGTGGACCATTATATCTTCATTCTCTGACTCGTGGACTTTAACCATTAAGTCCACCATAATCGGTCTTTCAGATACAGTGGAAAGCTTACGAAGGTAATTGAGTGAACAACAAGGGATCACTCACTCTTGGTATAAGACTGGAGAGAGAATGTCCCATGGATGTGTACACAGAAATCCCTGGCCATGGTCAAATGAAAGAGATGTCTTTCTAGATATTAACTGTATACTAGAATCCATCTGGATAATGCGATAGAGGGTTTGACTATAAAACCATACCCTTGCGTTATCGGGACATTGCATGAGTGAAGGATTATATCTGTGCGGTATCGGCAGACGGAAAGGTTCAATTGAAGGGAACAGTATCCCTTATATCTTCTGGGATCATGAGGTAGTGTTTGGTGCTGTTCATGATCAGAAGGCCAAGTGATTTGATCATCAGATGATAATTCACTTGTTTATTAAATTAATCATTTAACATGTGATGTTTAAATGTTAATTAATAAATATTAAACTCAAGAAACAGTTCTAAGTTTAACGGGCCTGCAACCGGACTGATATATGGGCCTAGAGGGTCACACACATAAGAGTTCTCGTCAGACGGTGAGAGATGTTAAATTTCATGCTTATCTGGGTTTTTGTGAAAAGCTGCAAGATAAACATGAAGATTTAATGGAGAATTATCCAAGGCCAAACTCTTGGATAATCATGAGGATTAACTCTTGTGCTTATCCTTATTTCTATATAAGGAGGGCCAAGGGGGAGTGGTAAAAAGGTTGGTTGGACGAATTTTACTCCCCAGATTCTCTCTCACCTCTCTCTCTCTCCTTCTCGGAGTGGATCTGTCTCTCTCCGCGCATGGTGGATCTGAGATCTGGTCGGAGCACTCAAGTCGAGGAGGAAATCGCATCTGCTGCGGGAACTCGTGTGGATACCTCTAGAGATCATGCGCGTGCGCGATTGCCGAGTCGGCATCATCCACAGGCGATTCGAAACCCCGTAAAGGTGAAGAACTGTTCTTCCCCTTAGTTTTAATGTCCGTTTTACAACCCCAGCAACCGATACAAAGGAATCATTTTTATTTCCGCTGCGTTCATGGAGATTCCTTACAGTGGTATCAGAGCCAGGTTCGCTGGTTCGGTTGTAAAACGGCACCGTTATGCGTGTTTTTCTCGTTATGCGTGAAGAACCCGTATTGTACGTGTTCTTGAGAATAATCCGATTGAAAATGACAGATTAGTGTTCATATGATGATCACGATCAATTTGATTATTTTTCTGTAATTTTCGGATTTTTATTTGGGTTTTTCGGAGTTCTTCATGTGATGATGAACCGGGGTACTTCGGCGGCTACGTACGTGCATTCCAAGTGTTGGGATGGCGGCCCGGATGTCTGGATCTATTGGTGATAGTCACCACTACACATTCGACACATTTTTCGGCACCGGAGTGCCCTTGGAGGTCCTAAAAATCAAGCCCAAACTCGGTTGTTTAACCCTGCAAAAATCAGATTTTTGGGTTTTCCGGGGGCTTGTTTTGCTCTCCATCGCCGGTCTCCGGTGACCCCGCCGGCGCCGGGCACGTCGCCGGCGCCGGGGGGCATCGCCGGCCGGGCCGGCACCCGCCGGGGGGTGGCCGGAGCTCGGCGGCAGCGCCGCCGGGAGGGAACCCTAGGGTTCCTGCATGCTGGTTAGCAAGAAGAATAGAGGCCGGTCGAATCCAGGCGGAACGTCTGGACCGCCCGGTCCCGACCCGGTCGGACCGGGCGGGGCCGGGCGGCGCCCTGGCCGAGCCAGGGTGCGGCCCTGGTTAAGCCAAGGTGCGACCCTGGCCGAGCCAGGGCTCGACCCTGGCTGAGCCAGGGTTCGACCCTGGCCGAGCCAGGGCCCTGGGCCCGGCCCATTTGGGCCTTAATGGGCTGGGCCCATTTTCAGAATTTTAAAAATTGTTTTAAATGCCTGTTTAACCCCTTTAAACCCAATTTTAGCCCATTTAAGCCAGTTTTAAAATTGTTTTAAAACAGAAAATTTATAGAAATAATTAATAATTGTTATTAATTATTTTTTATGATTATTAACAGGTTATTAAAGTGTTTAATAACTGTTAGTCTATTAAAGGGCTTTATAATTAATGGGTGTTAGTTAATTATTTAAAATTGTTTTAGATAATTAATTTCCCTGTTAATTTAATTAGTTTAAAATTGTTTTAAACTAATTTCATGCATAACTTGATTACTTTTAATGTTCAAATTGTTTGAATCATTATTTAGAATAACTAAATGGTTTAGTTAGTTTATTTGTCAATAATGCTTTGAATATTATTGATTATGCTGAAATAAATGTTATTTCGAAAACTAATTGGTATTATAATTTTATATTTATAAAATTTAATACCAAACAGCAATTATGTGATGATTGTGATGCATGTGATGTGTTTTATGGTGGGATGATCATGGACTTAGAATTTTCATGTGATGAATGATGTGAATGGATGCGATGCTTATTTCATTTGGAATTTTAAAATAGGACCTACGTGTCCTCCTCTCTCTTAATCTAAGTGTACTTTCTACCTTCCTATAAGATTGTACTCCCCTTGATAAGATCAAGGTTTCTAATTGTTTAAATATACATTTGTGGACCTGCGAGTCCTGAATTTTGTATTTAAATGTATCGGATTAAGCTAAGAGGACGGGATCTTCTGAAGACACCTCTGGAGGGAGGACTCGCATCAAATGGAACCAGTGTTGCTGTTTTCACATTAGGATCCTATTATGGATCATCGTTTGGCTCCGATGATTCCATATTAGCTTTAGTAGTCCATGATCATCCCCATTTAATTTTTCTGCATATATGTGATGTTTGCGGACCATGCTATCATATATATATATATTTCTATTTAGTATATTGATACTTCAAATTGAAATACTATTGATAGAACGATTTTTAAAAATCAAAATCAAAACCCTCTTTTAAAACTTAAGTTGTAAACGTGAGATATTCAGAATAATCCACGTAACCCACTATCATTATAGATCTTAGGATAATTCTTATCTCAAACAGATTTGTTGTGCTACCACAAGGTCTGTTTGATTTAGAAATTAAACTAGGTCTACGACATGTGATGTCATTAAGATGAATGGACAAATAGTGCAGTTTTGTTGTGCTACCACAAGGATTGCACTATGAATTCATGTCATCTAAGTAATGATGGATAAACTTAACTGAATCAAATTGATTTGTTGTGCTACCACAAGGTCATTCTGATTCAGGGGTTAAATCGATCGGATATTGCAATCGTTGCAACTGTCAAGAGTTGACTGCCTAAGAGACTTGATGTGATTTGTTGTGCTACCACAAGGTCACATGTATGTTGCCCGAAGGATTCTGATCCCCACTAGGAGATCACCGGAATCTCCTGTTCTGTATCTTAGAGGGTTATACAGATCGCCGAAAAATAGTGGGAGCATAAATCTAGATTAAAAGTCCTAAATCTGATTTTAAGAACTATCTGCTCATTTTATATATTTCCATGTAGGTCGCTATGTCGTCACCTAACCCCCTCCGTTGCATACTTGATGCAAACAAACTCACGGGACCAAATTACATTGACTGGTTACGCAACCAGAAGATTGTCCTCAGGTGCGAAAAGCTAGCCTATGTCCTGGATCAACCAGATCCAGTGCAACCCGGTGATAATGCTAACGAAGATGAATTAATGATGTATGAAAATTGGAAGGAGGACTCTGTCAAGGTCCAGTGTTATATGCTCGGTTCAATGAATAATGAACTGCAGCGACAGCATGATAACATGGAACCTAAGACCATTCTGAATCACCTACAATAGTTGTTTGGTGAACAATCCAGAACAGAACGATATGAGATATCTAAGAAATTGTTCAGGACCAGAATGAGCGAGGGCACATCTGTGCAAACTCATGTGCTCAAGATGATAGAGTGGATTGAGAGGCTTGCTGTGCTGGGCTTTGTTATGAACAATGACCTGAGCATTGACTTAATCCTACAGTCGCTTCCAGATTCATTTTCACAATTCATTATCAACTTCAATATGAACAAAATTGAAGTTTCACTAGCTGAGCTGCTCAACATGTTGAAGACAGCAGAAGGCACTATCCAAAAAGATAAGCCAAATGTAATGCTTGTTGGTAAGACCAACAAGAAAAGAAAAGCTGGACATACCTTTAAGAAAGGTAAGCCTAAGAAGCAAGTGAAAAGCAAACCGGCGGCACAAAAGGACAAAGCGAAAGTCAATGATAAAGGTCAGTGTTTTCACTGTCATAAAGAAGGTCATTGGAAGAGAAACTGCAAGATTTATCTTGCAGAAAAAGCAAAGGAGAAGCTTGGTGAAGCTTCAGGTATTCTCATGATCGATCTTAACTTGTCTTATAGAGAATCAACATCCTGGGTATTAGATACTGGATGTGTTTCTCATATCTGCAATAACTTGCAGGTGTTAACAAGTAAAAGAAGATTGAACCGCGGAGACGTGGATCTGAGGCTTGGGAATGGAGCAAAAGTTGCTGCGTTAGCTGTGGGGACAGCAAGACTTCAGATGCCATCAGGAGACTCTTTGGAACTGATAGATTGTTATTATGTTCCAACCATTATCAGGAATATCATATATATTTCATGTTTAGATAGACAAGGATATTCTATGAAGCTAGAGAATAAAGGTTGTTCAATTTATCAAGGAGACAAATTGTTTGCTTCCGGGTATTTATTGAATGGATTATATTTACTTGATATTTCATATGATGTTTGTCTGGTAAATAATTCTCTTGAACGCTTAGATAAGGATGTGAATAAATCGTATCTATGGCATTGTAGGCTAGGTCATATAAATAAGAACATGATCATAAGGTTGCAAAAGAATGGATATCTTGATCCATTTGATTATGAATCATTTGCAACTTGTGAAGCTTGTCTCATGGGAAAGATGACCAAAGCTCCATTCTCAAGACATGGAGAAAGAGCTAAAGACTTATTGGAACTAATACATAGTGATGTATGTGGTCCAATGTCTACTCATGCTATGGGTGGTTACTCATACTTTGTTTCATTTACAGATGATTTCTCAAGGTATGGCTACATATATTTAATGAAATATAAGTCAGAAGTCTTTGAGAAATTTAAAGAGTTTAAAAACGAAGTTGAGAACCAGACTGGAAAGAGTATTAAAACTCTTCGATCAAATCGAGGGGGTGAATACTTAAGTACAGAATTCACAAAATATCTTAAGGATAATGGTATTTTGTCTCAGTGGACTCCTCCCTATACACCTCAGTTAAATGGTGTATCGGAAAGGAGAAATCGTACTCTATTAGATATGGTACGATCAATGATGAGTAATGCTAACCTTCCAACCTCTTTATGGGGATATGCACTATTGACTACTGCATATCTGTTGAACAAAGTTCCGAGTAAGTCAGTACCTTCCACTCCATATGAGATATGGAAAGGAAAGAAACCAGACTTTAAGCATGATTAGAGTCTGAGGTTGTCCTACACATGTCAAAAGACATGATCCAGACAAACTGGATTCCAGGACAGAGAAATGTAGATTTGTGGGATATCCAAAAGAGAGTTTTGGATATTACTTCTATCAGCCCAGCGATCAAAGAGTGTTTGTCGCAAAAAGAGCTGTCTTCTTAGAGAAAGAATATCTTTCAAAAGAAGACAGTGGGAGCAAGATAGAATTGGAAGAAATTCTAGACTCACAAATCAACACTGGTTCATTTTCTGAACCATTGACTCAAGAACTTGTTCAAGACGATACACAAAAGGTTCGCAGATCAAGTAGAGTGCCTAAGCAGCCTGAAAGATATGTTGGACATATCGATGATGGCAAGCCAAAAGTGCAATTAAAT
The DNA here is from genome assembly GCA_030544215.1 of Zantedeschia hybrid cultivar. Classification (NCBI taxonomy): domain Eukaryota; kingdom Viridiplantae; phylum Streptophyta; class Magnoliopsida; order Alismatales; family Araceae; genus Zantedeschia; species Zantedeschia hybrid cultivar. The sequence continues at coordinate 55,409,739 of JARZZO010000009.1, forward strand.
GAGGATGATGATCCTCAAACCTACCTAGAAGCCATAAATAGTCATGAATCAGAAAAATGGCAAGAGGCAATGGATTCTGAAATTCAGTCCATGTATGCCAACCAAGTTTGGAACTTGGTTGATCTGCCAGAAGGTATGGTACCTATTGGCAGTAAATGGATCTTTAAAAGAAAGATCGGGGCAGATGGACAAATTGACACATACAAGGCAAGGCTTGTAGCAAAAGGATATCGTCAAAGGCAAAGTGTTGACTATGACGAAATTTTTTCTCCAGTTGCCATGATTAAGTCAATCAGAATACTTCTTGCTATCGCTGCATTCTATGATTATGAAATATGGCAAATGGATGTGAAAACAGCATTCCTTAACGGGAACCTTCAAGAAGAGGTGTATATGATACAACCTGAAGGATTCACTTCCAAAGAGCATTTAAGCAAGGTATGCAAGCTGCAAAGATCCATCTATGGATTAAAGCAGGCATCCCGAACTTGGAACTTAAGATTTGATGAAGCAATCAAATCTTATGACTTCATTAAGAATGAAGATGAACCTTGTGTATACAAAAAGGTTAGTGGGAGCGCAGTTACCTTTTTAGTACTTTACGTTGATGACATTCTACTCATTGGGAATGATGTAGGAATGTTGTCATCAGTAAAGGCTTGGTTATCCAAAAACTTCTCCATGAAAGATTTGGGAGAAGCATCCTATATTATGGGAATAAGGATCTATAGAGATAGCTCCAAAAGGATGCTTGGCTTGTCCCAATCTATGTACATAGATACCATAGTCAAAAGGTTTGGCATGGAAAATTCCAAGAGAGGCCTCGTTCCTATGAGGCATGGAATTTATCTCTCTAAAGAAATGTCTACCAAGACACCTGAAGAGAGAGCATACATGGATAGAGTTCCTTATGCCTCGGCAATAGGATCTATCATGTATGCAATGCTATGTACTAGGCTTGATGTGGCACATCCATTAAGTGTCACTAGTAGATATCAGGCTGATCCAGGTGAGGAACACTGGAAGGCGGTGAAATGTATCCTTAGATACTTGAGAAGGACTAAGGATCTATTTCTCGTTTATGGAGGAAACGACTTGGAACTTCGAGGATTTACTGACTCGAGTTTCCAGTCGGATATGGATGACAGCAAATCCATGTCTGGATTTGTGTTCATGTTAAATGGAGGTGCAGTAAGTTGGAAGAGTTCCAAACAAGAAACTACTGCAGATTCGACGACCGAAGCAAAATACATTACTGCAGCTGAAGCGGCCAAGGAGGCGGTTTGGATGAAGAAGTTCATCTCGGCGCTTGGAGTCGTTCCAAGCATTTCAGATTCTGTTCCATTATTGTGTGACAACAATGGGGCAATAGCTCAAGCGAAGGAGCCAAGATCACATCAGAAGTCAAAGCACATTCTGAGACGATTTCATCTGATTCGTGAGATCATCGCCCGAGGAGATATAATAGTTGAGAAAGTCTCATCTGAAGATAATGTAGTAGATCCCTTGACTAAGCCATTGTCTCAAAACAATTTAGAACGTCACCTTAAGTCTATGGGACTTAGACACATGGGTGATTGGCTATAGTCCAAGTGGGAGAATGTTAGAATTGGGTGGCCTCAAAGCCAATCATTGTACATTCTAGTTCAGATTATTAATAAAGACAATTATTTCTTCATTTAATAGTTCTAGCAAACGACTATCGTAATGAAGGTCTATAGACAAATGTATGGGATATTGAATCATGATGAGATCGTGATAGTGAGATCAATATCCTAAGGCAATTGTCTTAAACAGTTCTCGATCATAGGATATTTGAGATGGACATTAAATATCCGATAAGATCGACACAAGTTATGTCTGCTCATGTGATGAGGGTGAATGATCTCATATTCACTCGTGTGGTGACACTAAGACAAACAAGTGGGTGCTCATTAGAGAATGAGTTCACTGAACAGACCCAAATAAGAATTCCTGGATGGTAATTATACCTATTAGTCAACCAGGGAATTCAATCGTTGCAGTAGCACAGTTGGTCCTTTGCCTGAGTCACCAATGATACCTTGTTTGTGGACCATTGTATCTTCATTCTCTGACTCGTGGACTTTAACCATTAAGTCCACCATAATCGGTCTTTCAGATACAGTGGAAAGCTTGCGAAGGTAATTGAGTGAACAACAAGGGATCACTCACTCTTGGTATAAGACAGGAGAGAGAATGTCCCATGGATGTGTACACAGAAATCCCTGGCCAGGGTCAAATGAAAGAGATGTCTTTCTAGATATTAACTGTAGACTAGAATCCATCTGGATAATGCGATAGAGGGTTTGACTATAAAACCATACCCTTGCGTTTTCGGGACATTGCATGAGTGAAGGATTATATCTGTGCGGTATCGGCAGACGGAAAGGTTCAATTGAAGGGAACAGTATCCCTTATATCTTCTGGGATCATGAGGTAGTGTTTGGTGCTGTTCATGATCAGAAGGCCAAGTGATTTGATCATCATATGATAATTCACTTGTTTATTAAATTAATCATTTAACATGTGATGTTTAAATGTTAATTAATAAATATTAAACTCAAGAAACAGTTCTAAGTTTAATGGGCCTGCAACCGGACTGATATATGGGCCTAGAGGGTCACACACATAAGAGTTCTCGTCAGACGGTGAGAGATGTTAAATTTCATGCTTATCTGGATTTTTGTGAAAAGCTGCAGGATAAATATGAAGATTTAATGGAGAATTATCCAAGGCAAAACTCTTGGATAATCATGAGGATTAACTCTTGTGCTTATCCTTATTTCTATATAAGGAGGGCCAAGGGGGAGTGGTAAATAGGTTGGTTGGACGAATTTTACTCCCCAGATTCTCTCTTTCCTCTCTCTCTCTCCTTCTCGGAGTGGATCTGTCTCTCTCCGCGCATGGTGGATCTGAGATCTGGTCGGAGCACTCAAGTCGAGGAGGAAATCGCGTCTGCTGCGGGAACTCATGTGGATACCTCTAGAGATCGTGCGCGTGAGCGATTACCGAGTCGGCATCATCCACAAGAGATTCGAAACCCCGCAAAGGTGAAGAACTGTTCTTCCCCTTAGTTTTAATGTCCGTTTTACAACCCCAGCAACTGATACAAAGGAATCATTTTTATTTCTGCTGTGTTCATGGAGATTCCTTACAGGCCCTGCATGGCCGGATGACATGGCGACGCTAGCAGTGAAAGCGCTTACCAAACCACGATTGGCAGCCCGCTGCCGGGCTCGCTGATACCTCTCCTGTTAGTTTAGGTGGCCTACAAGCCAATCTGACTATGTAAATCTCGTTCGTTTATTAATATAATGGCATAATATTCATTATGTGTAAATCGCATTAATTCTCGTTTCATAATGAAGTCCGTGAATATGTGCTATAGTGATCAGATTATGATGAGATCATACTAATGAGACTGATCACTTAAACACACATATTCTTAATTGTTCCTAGTCGGAGGATATCCGAGAAGGACATCGGATATCCGGTTAGACTAGTACAGATTACTCCTGCTCATATGATGAGGGTGACTGATCTCATAAGTCACTTGTGTGGAGACACTAAGGCGAATCTGTAGATGCTCATTGGAGAATGAGTTCACTGAACTGATCCGACTGAATCGCTGAATGGTATTGTACCTCACTGTCAACCAGCTTGATTCTATTGTCGTAGTTGCATGGATGGTCCTCGGACCTGAGACACCAAGGACACCTTGTCGGTGGACTTCTGTGCTTTGACCTTGGTTTACGAATCTCTAGTCACGGGATTCTAATACGCCAAGGATTGGGTACAGCGGAATACCGTCGAAGGGAATTGTGTGTCAATAAGGAATCATTCGCTCTCGGTACTTAGAGAGAGAATGCTCTAGGAAGGATGCGCGAAAGTCCCTGGCCAGGGCGGACGATAATATCAGGAAAGGGTTTTTCCGATATTCATCAGCGGCATCCAATCCAAGTGAGTCAACCGGCTAGGGTTTGACAACTCGCCATACCCTGAGTTGACTCGAGAGCATTGTACGAATAAAGGATTATATCCATGCGGTAACTGTCGGCGGAAAGGTTCCAAGAGTGGGTTACTTAACCCAAAATACCTTCCGGGTTCACGCGGTGTTGCTTGGCACCCAACGTGATCGGAGGCCTGGTTGAATTCGATGTGCGATATCAATTCGATTGATTAATTGATTAATAAAGGGTTATTAATTAATTAATAAAGCCAGGGAGGAGTTACTGGGCTTGTTGGGCCATTAACTGCACTGGTACTTGGGCCTAGAGGGTCACACGCACATGATTTTCAAGGCGAGGGATAAATAAGTGGATTTTATATAAACTGGGGGTTTTTATGAAAAATCACGCAGTTAGTATAAAATATAGCGAACGGGCTGAGCAGGCCAAGCTGTTGCTAACCCTAGCCGCCCCTCCTCAATTTCTGTCCTTCTCTGGCATCCAGGCAGATCCAAATCTGCTCCGCCGCTTCTCCGAATCCCGTTTGACGAGAAATCGTCCGTACGCTGCGGCGATCATTGCGGCGACCGACGGAGGCTTCATGGGCTGCGAAGAATGAGGAACTCGAGGATATCCGTCGCGGGGAGGATCGCGTGGACTTCGCTAGAGGCCGGGCGCTTGCGCGGCTTGCGGTGTCGCACCGACGGAACCGAACGGCTGCGGATTCGAATCCACACACGGTGAGAAAAGATAATCCGATTATCTTGTATTTTAGATTTCAAAACGGGAACGGATCGCTGTAAATATATTTTTTTTCCGCTGTGTGAGCGATCTGGAGAAACCGAGAAAACCTAACAGTGGTATCAGAGCCAAGTTCCACTGTTTATCGTCCCGTTTCGGTTTCCGAAATTAATTTTTCTTGAGTTATTCCATGCGTTTAATCCGATTAAAATGACGGAATCGTGTTCATAAGATGAACACAAATAATTTGATTATTTTTCTGTGATTTTTTGGATTTTATTTGGGGTTTTTCGTGTTCTTCGTGAGACGAAGAACGGCGAGTTTACAGCGGCTTCAATCGGCTTCCCAAGCGTTGGGATGGCCGGCCGAGACTCCGGATCCATAGGTGATGGTCACCACTGCCCACCGGGCATCATAACCGCCGTCGGAGTGCCCTTGGAGGGCTATAAATTCAAGCCCCAAATTCGGGTTTTGAAAAAACCTAAAAATCAGATTTTGGGTTCTTCTTTGAGGGGCTCGGGCTGTGTGTGTGGGGCCTCTCCGGCGATCCCATCGGCGCCGGACGGGGCACCGGCAGGTACGGACGGCGCCGTCTCGCCGGCAGCCGGCCGCCGGCCACCGTTGCTCGAGCCCTGCCGTCGGCTACAACCCGTTTAGGGTTTCTGTAGGTTTCAGCAGAAGGAGGCGTCGGGCTCGTTTGGGGAGGGCCGGCCCCGACCGGTCCGACCGGGCCTTGACCGGCCGGGTCTCTACTGACCAGGGCCCGAGCCCAGGCGCCAGCTGGGGGAATGGTCCGAGCCCTGGCTCAGCAGGCCCCGAGCCAGGGCTCAGGCTTATGGGCTTAAGGGTATTTTGATCCTGTAATTTGATTTAAATCCCCAAATTAAACCCCTTAAACCCCTATTAAACTTAATTAGCCCAATTAAAATATTATTGGACTTTAATTTAGATTCAAAAGGTGTTTTTGAAATATTTACATTATTGTTCAATTTTAATTTAAATGGGCTTATTTATGATTTTGAATCATGATTAACAATTAATTGTGATATAGAGTTAATTATTAGTTTAATAGTTAATCTAATAATTAACTTAAGTTGACTAATTTAATTGTTAAATTAGTGTTTAATAATATTTAATCTAAAAGTTAGATTATTTATTATTAAATCATATAATTGTTAATTAATATTTGAGTTAGTTATTAATTTAATTGTTAAATTAATAATTAACTTAAATAACTGATTTAAATGTTTAAATTGGTAGTCCTTGATTAATTATTGTTAGTCATTAATTTAATAGTTAAATTAATGATAACTTTAATTATTTAATCTAAGAGTTAGATTAATTAATTATTAATTAGTTAGTGTTAATTATTAGTTTAAGAGTTAAATTAATAATTAACATTAATTGGCTAATCTAAGTATTAGATTAGTAGTTAATAATTAATTTGGTTGATTATTAATTTAAGTATTAAATTATTAATTAACTTTGTTGGACTAATCTAAGAGTTAGATTAGTCATTAATAATCTAATTGCTAGATTATTAATGGGGTTTTAAATCTAAGTGTTAGATTATTAGAAATGTTCTAGTTTGCATGGAATAATATGGAATTATTAATTCGGAGTGTGTGTGCATGTGATGTGTGTTTATTACTTTTAAATTTTGATTTAATTGCATGTTAAGTTAATTAAATGATTTTTCGAAATTCAAATGCCAATTTTGATTGGATCCCAGTTTTTTGAAAGCCAAAACTTATCTATTTTTGAAAACTCATTTGTTTTAGCCATGTGATGCGCTGATTCATGTGTGGAATGTTTAAAACACACCGTGGTCATGAATGTGCACTTAATTTATTATTCATGTGATGAATGGATAGTGTAAATCGTGGATGTAAGATTATTTATTAATTGTTAATAAATAGAGGTCTGCGCACCTCTCTCTCTCATACTCCGATGTATTTCTACCTCCCTCTCTCTCTTGTACTCGCCATAAGGCCTTCTTTCATTTACTTATAAATTCTAGAATTTAAATGTAATATGATCGAGGCAACCGAGGAAGGAGCGAGGACGATCCACAGCTGCAACCAGGAAGGCGGAAAGATGGAGATCTCTTGCCTATGTGATTGCAGGGTATCTAATGTAAATGTTATGATTAGATTGTGTGTGCGTTTGACTGTTGGCTCCAGTCAAACCCACTGTGCTATCCATGACCACACTAATGACATGTATGAGATGCATTGTTGTTCTTTTGATTATGAATCAAAATAGGTTATAGTATTTAGTAAATATATACGATATATTTATACTATCACCTAAGAGAGACCAAGATAAAAGTTATCTAAATACCCTCAGATAAACTCTAAGTCGTAACGCGAGTAGTTGAGAACTACCGCATGGTCCACCATCATTATAGTCATATGATTCGAATCACTTTAGGTAGGTTTGTTGTGCTATCCACAAGGCCTGCTTAATTGGGAGGAGAAACTGTGGCTATGGCATTAGATGCCTATATGATCGGGGTAGAGGAACCATGTAGCTTTGTTGTACTATCCACAAGGGCTGCATGCAAATCTATGCTCGTCGCGTAATGATGATTAGCTTAGACCAGAATTAGTAGTTTGTTGTGCTATCCACAAGGCCATTAAATCTCTGGGGAACGAAGCCATGATCAGATATTGCAAGGAGTTGCAAGTCCCATGAGTTGGGTGCTCTCTGATTGTATTATAGTTTGTTGTGCTATCTACAAGGCTGTAGTACAAGTCATTGAGATTCTGATCCCCACTAGGAGACTGTCGGCGTCTCCCGTTCTGTATAACTGAGGGTTATACAGTCTGTCAAAAATTAGTGGGAGTTAAACTTGAACGAAAGACCATGTCTTGTTTTAAATTTTAATAATTGAACATCTGCTAAATAGATTTTACTTATCTCCTGTAGGGAATTATGTCGTCGAATAACCCACTCTGTGGCATACTTGATGCCCTTTTGACTTACCTGATCTACTCGGATTGGTTCAGAAACCTGAAGAATGTCTTCAGATCTGAGCACAATAACTTTGTCCCTAGAGCTGATTCTCTTGCTGAATCGGCATTAGATGCCCCTAAAGCAGAGATGACAGCTAACGATAAAAGATCGAAGGACAAAGGTAAAAGAGTAGTGAAGGGTGACTGCTTCTATTATAAGCAGTATGATCACTGGAAGAGGAACTGCAAGGAGTTCCTTGATGATAAAGCTCATGGAAGAGTGAAGTTGTCTGAAGCTTCAGATATCTATATGATAGATATCAACTTATTAGTTAGAGATTCCACATCTTGGGTATTGGATACCGGATGTGCTTCTCATATCTGTCATGATGTACAGATGCTGACAAGTAAGCGCAAGTTGAGACAAGGTGAGGTGGAATTGAGGCTAGAAAACGGCGCAAAAGTTGCGGCGATTGCTGTTGGGACAGCAAACCTCAGGCTTCCATCGGGAGACACCTTATTATTAGAAGATTGTTATTATGTTCCAAGCATAATAAAGAACATCATATCAATATCTTGTTTGGACAAGATAGGATATAGGTTGACTATTGAGAATAGAAGTTGTTCGATTTATTATGGTAATAAATCAATAGCTTCAGCATCTTTAGTCAACGGTCTATATCTATTAGATATTTCTTATTACAATCTTCAAATTGATAATGCTCTTAAGAAGAGCAAGAATTGTATGAACCAGGCCTACATGTGGCATTGTAGACTTGGACACATTGGCAAAAGCAGGTTGCCAAAGTTGCACAAGCATGGTTACTTAACAGTATTCGATTATGAATCGTTTGCAACATGCGAATCCTGCCTTATGGGAAAGATGGCAAAATCTCCATTTAGTGGACATGGAGAACGTGCCAAGGACATTCTGGAACTAATACATTCGGATGTATATGGTCCCATGTCCACTCAAGCTAAAGGTGGTTTTTCATACTTCATCACGTTCACCGATGACTTCTCAAGATTCGGCTATGTGTACTTAATGAAGTACAGGTCGGAAGCATTTGAGAAGTTCAAGGAGTTCAAGAATGAGGTGGAGAAGTAGTTAAGAAAGAGTATTAAAACTCTTCGATCAGATCTAGGAGGAGAATACTTGAGTACTAATTTCACACAATTCTTAAAGGATAATGGTATCCTTTCTCAGCTGACCCCTCCATATACACCACAGATGAATGGTGTATCAGAATGGAGGAATTGCACCTTGTTGGACATGGTGCGATCCATGATGAGCTTTTCAGGATTACCAGTGTCCCTCTGGGGGTATACTCTAGAGTCAGCAGCATACCTACTGAACAGAGTACCCAGCAAGTCTGTGGCCTCTACTCCATATGAGATATGGAAAGATAGGAAACCAGAATTTAAACATGTTAAAGTCTGGGGTTGTCCTGCTCATGTAAAGAGGCATGATCCAGACAAGCTGGAATCACGAACTGATAAATGTAGGTTTGTGGGATATCCAAAGAAAACCTTTGGATACTATTTTTACCATCCTGATGAACAAAACGTGTTTATCGCCAGGAAAGCTGTCTTCCTAGAAGAGGAATACCTTCTCCAGGAGGACGGTGGGAGTAAAATAGTACTGGAAGAGGTTCTAGATCCCCAAACAGTTACATTGTCATCAGATGAGATATCAGTTCCTGAATCTGTTCAGGTACACACAGATGAGCCTCGTAGATCTGGTAGAGTACCTAGACTACCCGAACGATATGTGGGACATATTGCTGAAGGTGAGTCTAAGGTAGAATATAATGAGGATGATGATCCTAAAACCTACCAGGAGGCCATAGAAGGCCCAGAAGCCGGGAAATGGCGAGAAGCCATGAACTCAGAAATCCAGCCCATGTACACCAACCAAGTTTGGGACTTGGAGAACTTGCCCGAGGGTATTGTACCCATCGGTTGCAAGTGGATCTTTAAAAGAAAGATCGGTGCTGATAGACGGATCGACACTTATAAGGCAAGGTTGGTGGCAAAGGGATATCGTTAAAGGCAAGGAATTGACTATGACGAGACTTTCTCACCAGTTGCCATGATAAAGTCGATCAGAGTTCTGCTCGCCATTGCTGCACATTTTGATTATGAAATCTGGCAGATGGATGTGAAGACTACCTTCCTCAATGGTAACCTTGAGGAGGAGGTGTATATGATACAACCAGAAGGTTTCACATCCAAAGAATCTCCAGATAAAGTGTGCAAGCTTCAGAGGTCCATTTATGGACTGAAGTCGGCTTCACGGAGCTGGTACATAAGATTTGACGAGGTAGTCAAATCTTATGACTTCATTAAGAATGAAGATGAGCCTTGTGTGTACAAGAAGACCAATGGGAGTGCAGTCACTTTTCTAGTTCTTTACGTAGATGACATACTACTCATTGGGAATGATGTAGCTATGATGTCATCAGTAAAGATCTGGCCGTCGAAAAACTTCTCCATGAAGGATTTGGGAGAAGCATCCTACGTATTGGGAATACGGATCTATAGAGATAGATCAAAGAGGATGCTTGGAATGACCCAATCCTTGTACATAGATACCATAGTCAAAAGATTTGGCATAAAAAATTCCAAGAGAGGTTTCATACCGATGAGACATGGAATTAATCTCTCAAAGGAGCAGTCTCCTAAGACTCCTAATGAGAGGGCATTCATAGATAGAATACCCTATGCCTCTGCCATAGGATCTATCATGTATGCCATGCTATCGTGGACACGCTAATTTTGACGTCATTTCGAGTAAATTTCATATCATATAATAATGCCTCGAAATGGTCTGATAATTAATCATTAATTAATTTTTATTGATATTTTTAAGTGTCGGGTTTGACAGATGTGTTTAAGTTAATCAATTGAATTGATTTTAACTCAAATTTGAGTTAAAATATGAAGAATTCTAAAAGACGTCTACCTATGTGGACGCATTTAGACTTTATTCTTATTTTAGCGATTAAATTTGAATTTTAATTAATTGATTAATTAACTAAAAGGCGTCTGGTAATGTCGACGCGATTTAGGTTTCCTAGCTGTTTTAACTTCCCCTCCGGATGTTTATCCTTATCTTAATTAGTCTAAAAGACGTCTATACATGTGGACGCGTTTTACCTAATAAAGATAAAGATAAGTTTTCCCGGATATTTATCCTTATCTTAATTAATCTGAAAGGCGTCAGCCAAGGTGGACGCGTTTTAGATAATTACAGATAAAGATGAATTAATTAGTATTTATCTGTCAATTAAGATGGATAAATTCGAGATTTTTTGCTATGTTAATCTCGAACGCAAGAAATGCCTATAAATACCCTTCATGTTGAAGAGAAAAAAAAAAAAAGAAGAGAAGAGAATTGAGTTGAGTTGAGCCATAGCGTTATAGCGAGTTGAAGATTGAAGCAACAACGTCGTAACGCCGGAGCGCTGCCATTTCCAGAAGTCGGCGTCCCTTGCAAGATCTTCATCCTTTCAGAGCTTCAACCGACTGGGCATAAGTTTTTCATTACTGCATTTGCATTTTTCATCTTCATTAATTTCATTCTTCACATTCACTTCATGCAAACACACACCACAGCATAATCTTTCAAAAACCTATTTGATCTAAGGGGTTTCAAAGCCATTTAAAAAAGTAAGTTTGCTGTTTTAAATATGCTTAACATCATGATTAGTTCAGATATTGCTTCTACTTAAATTCTCATCATCATTGTTTCTTCGTTTTCTGTCTCTGTCTTTGCTGCACTCAACAACAACAACGAGAGATCAAAAGGGGAAATCAAGCACAACTTCTGGACGATCCTCAACCTCAAATTCAACAGGAAGAACAAAGAGCGAAGAAAGGGCTCTCTTTCTTCAGCCGGCTGAGGAAGGAGAACCAAGGACTCAATCTCCCGCGTTTTGAAAGGTAGGCGATCATATCTTTTTTGAAACTTTTTAGTTAAAAGTTTCTGGCGATCACTACACTTTAGTTGTTGTTTTTAATAGGTTAGTTTACACTAAACAACATAGATATTTCATGTTAATCACACGGTCATTCTAAGCACCTACAGCTTTTTTGGCGATCACGATGGGACTTGGTCTCGCCATCTTTTAAGTTTTTTTGTTCTTGCTGTCATCAACCGGGCACCCACGGTGCACCACTTGTGTCTTTCGGCACGTCCTCACCAATTGGTGAGTGTTTAGTTTAATTAATTTCCCTCGTGCACCACGTGCACACCCCAGTGGCAAGATCTTGCCCTCCCCTTGATTAATTCAAAAAGGCTATTTTTGTGACAAAAATGATGTGTGATTGATTGTTTTTCTAGTTGTTTAGTTAGTAAATCATCCTGTTTAAAATCTGGAACTAAAATTTTTGCATGAGTCGATTGTTTACTGCCTTTCATCTTGTTTGAGGAGGATTCAACCCAGAAAATCCTCTTAGAAAACTGTTTCTGCGAACTGAAAAGCGTCCAGGATAGCTGACGCGTTTCAAACCGCGTCAACACTCCTAGACGCCTTTCAGGATTCACAGTTTCTCTGCTGTCTGCATCTGCTTCTGCGAAAAATTAAGTTCTGTTTTGAATAGCGTCGACTAACATCGACGCGATTCAGACAGTTTCTTAATCTTTTTCAGTTCCCAGATTTCTGTGTTTTGAGTGCTAGCTACCCATTACTTATTAAGCATTAGAGGCCATCCAGGCCGCAGGACATATGCATTGAGGCTAATACCCTCCTCTCCTTAGGAACACATTACTCGACGTCAGCAACTCTCTCTGATTGGGTTGGTCCCTTGATCAGACTAGAGAAGTTGATGTTGAGACCTCCATAAGTCCCCAAAATCAAGGTATTCCTCCTTGATCATCGGGCTGGTTGTACCAATTGAAGTCCTGGTTAGATCCTGAAAGCGTTGTGAGAGAAAGCCCTAGAAAATAACGGTGGAAATTGAACTGAAACTAGGATCCTTTCCTTGAGAGAATTTGAGGTTTAATTGAATCCAAATAACTCAAAAAAAGGAATCTTAAAATTACGTTAAGCATCCACTTGTTTGACTAATCTCTGTACAACTTGTTTGATTAAATCTTTGAAGAAAAAGAATCTAACATCATGTTGCTACGATCAGGTAGGGACTTGAGTGTGGCTCCAGACGCCATGGTTAATTACGAGGGAGATGCTAATGCCCCTCGGGATTCTGAATACAACTATGAGAGTGGGAGAGATGCTGATGCCTCCCGTAGTTCTATCCCCATTCCGTATCGTCTAGATGGGAATGTTCGGACACCTCTTTTGCATCCACGTGATCAATATCCTGATCCTCTTCCGCATGAATATGCGATCCCTAATCCTGATCTTGAGGGGGACATGAACCAGAATGATCCCTCATCCTCTGATCCTACGGATCTCATCAATGCTCTGGGAGTTCTTGCCTCCCGTCTGGACCCTCAGCAGTTCGAGGCGATCCAATCTATTTTGAAGGGGAAGGCACCCATGCAGCCTGCCGAGCCAAACCCTGTGGCTCCCCCTGCTGTTCCTCAGCAACCTTCTTTTCCTCCTCCTTATATCCATCAGGCCGTTGAGGGCCTTCATATTACTTCTCGGCCAGCTGGGCCGCAGCTTTCATCATCTAGGCAACCGGCTAGACCGCAAACGCCTGCTTATCAAAATGCCCTCGGGCATGGCGGAGGCTCTGCCGGACCTCCCCTCTATTGTCCACCCTGCCCAACATACTCTAGGCAGCAGGCCTACCAAGTACCTCCTCCTCCTCCTCCTCCCCAGGCAGATCTGACCACACAAACGCTGCTGGCCAAAATGGAGCGTATGGATGAGCAATTTAATAACCTCCAGAAAATGATGGGGGTCAAAGCTGTGCCAGAAATCAGTCTACCGAGCCTGCCAGTATTCCATCTGCCACCCTCTGAAATGCCAGTGTACCGAAAGTACAACGGTACTGGTAACCCCTTCACACATCTGAAGGAGTTTATGTATGAATCCTCTTTCTGGCAGAATGATAAGAGGTCGTTGGCCTTCTTGTTCAGGAGATCTCTAGAGGGACCAGCCCTCGAGTGGTTCTTTTCCCTGGAACCCTCAGAAGTAGAAGATTACAGTATCGTTTCACGCAAATTTATTCAACGATACCAGGACAGAGTTGCACCCTCCTTGTCTATCACGGACCTCATTGCAGAAAAGATGAAACCTGATGAGGAGTTTGTCAGTTTTGCTGACAGGTGGCGGGGTCTGGCTGAAAAGGTGAAGGATCACTTGTCCGAATCCGAACAAGTGAAGATGTTAATTTCCAATGCCACGCCCCAGTTCAAGCTCGTCCTCTCCTTGAACAATTTGACTAACATGGCAGAGCTCTATGAAAGAGCACGGTACTGCCAGAATGCTTTCAAGGACGCTACATTCTCTAGCGTCTTTGATCCTCATAGACCTAGCAGGCCTCCGCCTCGGAAGCCTGCAGTGCCGAATTCTCCCAGCACAGGTCCGACTACTGAGGGCACGCTCTCTCATGAGCAAGTGAGTACCATGAACAATAACTCGCCCCAGTTCGTGAGGAGTCAGCAGCAGTACCAGAGGCCACAGCAGCAAGGGTACAGACAGCAGCAGAACCCCCAGTACCAACAACAGTATCAACGGCCCCAGCGGCCGAATCAGAATCAGAACCAGCAACAGCCGCAACGGCAACAGCAGTACCAGCAACCCCAGCAGCAGCAGTATCAGCAGCAGCAACAGCCACAGTACCAGCCGCGCGCACCGCCGGCATACCACAATGTCCCTCCTCCTGGTGACTACAACCAGCCGAGAAGACCCCCAGGCCCGAAAAGGGCAGAATATCCGGCACTCCCAGAATCCTTGGCCGATATCTTCAGTGCTTTAATGGTAGCTAACGCCTTAGTTTTGCCAAAGGAAAAGGCCGTCTGGCCTCAAAATGCCGATACGTCCAGGTATTGCTACTTCCACAGGCAACCTGGGCATACCATCGACACCTGCTTCCAATTCAGAGATTATATTCATGATCTCAACGAGCAGGGCGGCATAGACTGGGAGGAAATGAAGAAATATATATCAGCCTTGAAGGCGAGGAGACCGCAACAGCAGCAGCAGCAGCAAGCAAGACCACCGGCACAAGCAGCAGCACCACCCAACATGGGCATAGTGCAGAATCCACTCCCGGAGCACCAGAACCAGAACCAGGTTGCTCCCATTCTAACGAACAGCCAGTCTGAGGCTGGTCGTGGGCAACAATGGAGGATAGAGGACTCTTCCTCTCTTTATTCAACGGGTCACATTCAGAGTACCGCAGAACGACTACCACGCCGCACCATCCACATACCCAGACCACAACCCGTTACCATCACCCCTCTACCCACACCCACATATCATTCGCCCGCACCCAATAACCCACTACCACTGCCCACCTTCCTTAGACCCATTACGCCCCGCACTCCTACGCCTCCATCATATACCCCCCCGCAAACCAATAACGCGCCCCTTTTACCATCTAGGCCATTACTACGCGTACCATTTCCTACTTCACCCATTACCACCACCACCTACCCAGATATGCCCTTACCATCCAGACCGCTATTACGCGTACCATTCCCCACTTCGCCAACCACTTACCCATCTACCATTCAACCCTCTAGGCCTTTAATCCGCACCGCGCCATCACCACCTAACCCAATGCCACCACCTACACATCAACCCTCCGCACCGCTTACGCCACCCGACTCTGCGGTACTCAAGGTGTCACCCGGATCCTCCACGGTCGAGGAACATGCGCTCCGGAGTGGAAGGATTTTCAACAAGGTCTTTCCTCAGTCTACAGTCCGAGACGGCCCATCACAGCCAACTGAGGAAGCCCATAATGAAGAGAGTGCACCAGGCACTCAATATGACTTGTTGAAACATCTGGACAGAACACCGGCACGGATCACTGTACTTGAATTAATTAAAAGGTCCAAGATTCACCAAGAAGCCTTAATAGAATACCTACAGAAGGTGATGGTCAACGAAGACGTGCCGGTAGAGAAAATTGCAGCACTACTAGTTCCTCAGGGGGATCAGCCCTCAATTACATTCCACACATCGGAACTAGCACCGCCAGCCGCCAGAAGCATGGCTCTGAGCATCACGGTCAATATCTGCAAAAAGGCCGTGGATACATGCCTGGTTGATACAGGGGCTTCAATTAATGTTTTACCTCCGAAGACCCTGGAACTATGCGGTGTGCCCAAGGAGAAATGGCTGCCTAGCCCCATCTCAGTTACGGCATATGACAATTCTACCCGTTCCCCTCTGGGAATGGTTTATTTAAAAGTGGAGCTAGGTCCAGTAAGTCATGCAGAGGTCGAATTTCATATTCTAGAAATCGACCCTTCCATAAATGCCATTCTGGGACGTCCTTATATCAAAACTCTTGAGGCGATTCCTTCTACGAATCACCAATGCCTCAAATTCCCTTACAAAGGACGAATTATTAAAGTGACGAGCATGCCGATCCTTGCTGCTGCTCATACATTGAATATTAAATCTGCTGTTTTACCTGGCCGACAACCTTTTCTGTCGGTATTACAGGTCTACCGTCCAGTGGCTGATCCTTTGAAAGCCGCTACCATTTTTCCATACCCATTAAATGCTATCAAAAGGGGGAAGTGCATGAGTACCCCAGGATGGAGAATCATGATGAGGAACGGCTACGAGCCTGGGAAAGGTCTGGGCACACAGTTGCAAGGCAGGACCACTCCTGTTAAAGATCATCGGGCAGTACCCGGAAGCGGTCTGGGCTATAGGTCGAGGAAACTGAAGCAAGACAGGGTTCAGCAAGAAGATGGTCAAGAAATCTTGGAAACAATGTTCACACCACTGAAAGAAGGCCGAGATCCCTTAACATGGACTCTATATACACACTTTGTGAAAGGGCCCATACTTAGTCACGACAACACGGTGGTTATTACTTCATGTTTTGACTTCCATGACATATATGGGAGGGATTTGGCCAGACATTGTTCCGAACTACTTACGTACCAATCCTTGGAGACTCTGCGGCCTATGAAAAGGAGAAAATTTTATGATCCCGAATGTGAATGGTACAGGTGGTTCGACCTGAGGGACCTATACATAGCACTGAACAGACTATTTCTGGATCCTGCAGAACCCAAGTGGCCACCGCAGATCGACGAGCTAATTGAGAGCCCTGGCGCAATCTTTGATAAGCGGATACTGCTGTCCGAACAAACTGATGAAGGGGAGCCAGATGACCCCTATGAAGCTGGTTATACCACAGATCTGCTCTGGAGGGGGACATATCCTTCACATGTCTTCATGCTCCATACTCTTTTTCGTACACTACTCTTGACCCCGACTTGGTCGCGGGTCATAACTGAAGACATTCCACGGGCTCCGCCCATTATGATTACTCTGTCCCCTCGGGACCTTATTCCACAACCTCCTCTCGACCTAGAGAGGAAGTATGATCTGATCTGGGACATATTGCTATATGATCCCCCTAATCCTCTGGCCTTGGTGCCGCTTCCTCCGTCTGATTCCCCTTCTATTTGTATTCACTCCTGCTTCATGTATAATTCCTCCGATATCCAAAAAAAAACGCCAATTTTACAACAAATTCTTCCCAAATCATTATCGAGGAAACATCTTACTTGTCCGATTACACCCCATCGCGCGGGTCCGTCGGTCAAGATTCTCTCCTAGATCTACTCTGTCCCTCCCTACGGGAGGATTCCCCTGTATTTCCACTTGTATCCCAGGATTTTCATCCTGCTTCATCTTCATTAGGTTATGATAGGCAGTTTAGTTTTAGGCAGGTTAGTCAGGTCAGGAAGTCTAGGAAGCCTAAGGATAGGCAAATTCCAGAAAGATACCTCCAGGATTTGGCTGATAAATGTTCTTTTTGCTCTTTAATCCCTCAGCTTTTAGAAGATCCAATTCAGATGCCATTTGGCTGATATTGTTATGTCGTCATGCCATTTGGATTGAAGAACGCTGGAGCCACTTATCAAAGGGCTATGATGGCAATATTTCATGACATGATGCATATAGATTTGGAAGTGTATGTGGATGACTTATTGGTTAAGTCTAAAACGAAGGCTGAGCATGCCAAAGTTTTGGCAAGGGTATTAGAGAGATCGAGAGAGTATCAGTTGAAGATGAACCCCAAGAAATGTGTATTCGGGGTATCTTCAGGGAAATTGCTTGGATTCATTGTCAGCAAACGGGGAATTGAGATCGATCCCAACAAGGCGAAGGCTATCAGAGAAATGCCACCTCCCAAAAACTTGAAAGAGTTAAGAGGATTAATCGGGAGGTTACAATTTATTCGCCGTTTTGTCTCCCAGCACTCACAAAGGTGTAAGCCGTTTTACGAGCTTACCAAGCCAGGAGTCAAATTCAATTGGGACGATAAGTGTCAGGAGGCATTTGATGGATTAAAGGACTATTTGGCAAGTCCTCCTGTTTTGAGACCACCATCTCCAGGCAAACCATTGATACTTTATATTTCTCTCCTGGATGATGCAGTGGGGGCTGTCTTAGCACAAGAGGATGAAGAAGGAAAAGAGAGGGCAGCCTACTATCTCTCTAAACTTCTCAACCCCGCTGAACAGAGATACACGGCGATGGAGAAAACATGTGCAGCATTAGTTTGGGTTGTGCAGAAATTGAAGCATTATTTTCTGGCCCATGAAGTCCACCTCATCGCTAGGATGAATCCGATCAAATTCCTTCTGGAGAAATCTGTTATTACTGATAGGTTAGCGCGATGGCAAAACTTTCTATCTCAATTCGATATCATTTACATTCAACAGAAAGCGATCAAGGGTTATGCCATAGCAGAACATCTCGCTCATCATCCCCTTCCTCGATTTGATCCAGTACGATCAGAGTTTCCGGATGAGGAACTGATGTCCGTAAATCAAATCAGAGATGATATGTGGACTCTGCATTTTGACGGAGCTCTGAATTCTCATGGAAAGGGTATCGGAATCGTTCTGTTATCACCTGAAGGCGTCACCATTCCACAAGCCTTTCAGCTTGACTTTCCAGTCACCAATAACATAGCTGAATACGAGGCACTTCTTGCTGGTCTCGAGGCTGCTCATTTCCATGGTGCCACTAAACTCAGGATTGTGGGTGATAGCCAACTGATTCTTCGTCAAGTGCTGACCAAGTATCGAACTCTTGATCCCAAGCTTAAGCCATATCAAGAACTTACTTCTACTTACTCAAAGCTTTTCACAAAATTGATCTTTGTCCATGTCCCTAGAAATCAAAACATCTTAGCTGACGCTCTAGCTTCACTTGCATCTTCCCTTGATTTTCCTATCAGCAAGCAATCTGAATCAATCATAGTTCATAGGCGTCTTTCACCTGCCGTGAAAGACCCTTCATTTCTTAGAACTAAGGAGAAGTTGCTGAAGAAATTCAAAGATGGAAGTATTGTGGAGAAAAGAGAAATCATGTTGATGGAGCTGTTAGAAGAGATGGATGATGAACAGAAGCCATGGTATTATGAAATTGCAAAATATTGTGAAGATCAATCGTATCCTGAGGAAGCTACAACTGAGGAAAAAAGAGCTATCAGGAGAGTTGCTCAACGATACACCCTAGTTGGGGGAGCATTATATAAGAGAGGTTTTGATGGAGTTCTTCTGAGATGTTTAGACGAGGATGAGCTTTGGAAGGTTATGGAAGGAGCTCATAGTAGAGTTTGTGGTGGCCATGTCAATGGACAGATGCTAGCAAAGTAGATCCTTAGACAAGGATTTTATTGGCCAACTATGGAAGAAGATTGTGTAGGATATGTCCGTAGGTGTGCTAAGTGTCAACTTCACGCCGACAAAATTCATTCTCCTGCATCTTCACTCCATCCTGTTTCTTCCCCATGGCCTTTCTCCATGTGGGCTTTCGATATTATTGGACCTCTTGGTAACCCAGATTCCGGCATCAAGCAAAAATCTTTCATTCTCACGGCAACGGAATACTTCACCAAGTGGGCAGAAGCTGAAGCATACGTGGAGATCAAAGCATCAACCGTCTGCAAATTTATCATGAAGAACATCATCACAAGATTTGGAATTCCAAGTACCATCGTCACCGACAACGGACCGCAGTTCGTGTCACAGGAATTGAAGGACCTCTGCAACAGGTATAAAATTGCATTGCATCATTCATCTCCTTATTATCCGCAAGGCAATGGCCAAGCAGAGGCAACTAATAAGACTTTGATATAAATTATCAAAAAGACGTGTAAATCTAACAAATTCGCAGATTGGCCAGAAAAATTGGTTGAGGCTCTATGGGCCTACCGAACTTCAATCCGCACGCCTACTGGACAAACTCCTTATTCCTTAACATTTGGAATGGAGGCGGTAGTTCCATACGAGATCCTTATACCGTCATTAAGAGTACAATTGAACAAGGAATTCTCCATTGATGAACATCGTTCAGCACTCCTTGCTCAATTGGAACTTTTAGACGAGAAAAGATGGTCAACTGCTAATCATGCAAAAGTTTATCAAAACAGATTAGCACGTTTTTATCAAAAGAAAGTCATTGAACGAAAGTTCAAAGTCGGTGAAATGGTTGTTAAAAGAATTTTTGTAAAACCTAGTGGTCCGCGTTCTAAGCTCCAACCCAACTGGGAAGGACCTTATGTTGTATCGCACGCTTTTCCTGGTAACGTTTATCGTCTTGTTAATGCAGAAGGAGAAGAGCTAAATCATCCCTGGAATGGTTTACATCTTAAGAAATACTACCCTTAGGTTAAAGAGTCGATCAGTATGGTACAAAGACCAGTGGAATCAGAAAATTTATAAACTCAAATTTCTTCGTTAGTCTGAATAATTTAACTTCAAACCTATTACTGCACACACTGACACGTTTGATTCGTGAGTAACAAGAGATGCCAAGTCCTAAAGAATATCAAAAGCTTGACTAAGAGTGTAAAGTACAAATCATTCCGTTTTTAAAATAAAATTCTGTTTTATACTCAGCCCATAATGTCGGAACGAGGCTTAAAATAGACTACCAAGAATACCCGCCATCTTAGTAGGAGGCCGTCAAAAAAAAATGGGGGAGATCCGTTCCAAAGCAAAGCAAAGAAAAAAAAAAAAAAAAAAATATAGAAGAGCAAAAACAAACGGCAAATGTCAAATCAAAAGGCCAATACACTACAAACGTCACATCAAGGCCATGAAATAAAACAAAAGGGAACGCAAGGTCGATAAATACCCCGGAAAGAAAATGACCGAACCCCAACAGATATTAGGGTTGGAAAGGAACATCTTTTTAGGTCTCCGGAACCTTCTCATGGGCTTTCTAAATCTATTCTTCTTTTCCTTCTAAAGAGGTGTACTTCAAACTTAAGGAATGGCTTAGATTGACTAAGGGTCAAATCATCAAATGGGATCACGAATGGAAACACAAGTTCAAACACGATGGGTTTTAAGTTAAGTTGTTAAAGAACAATTTGGAAATTAAGTTAATAAATGAATATGATCTTTTGATCTAAGTACCATACTGGTCTTATAGTCAAAAAAAAAAAAAAAAAATACATAGTCAAAAATTCAAAAAAAAAATACATAAGTCAAAAATTCAAAAAAAAAATACATAGTCAAAAATTCAAAAAAAAATACATATGTCAAAATTCAAAAAAAAAATTGCATAGTCAAAAATTCAAAAAAAAAAAAAGGTACATATTTCAAAAATTCAAAAAAAATGTACATTTGTCAAAATCTAAAAAAAAGAATACATATTTCAAAAGAAAAAAAATCAAACAAAAATGAATATTTCAAAATAACAAAAATATTTCAATTAGCATCTGCTTGTTGCATTTAGTATGTTTCATTCCTTTTATTTTCAGTGAACATCTGTCTGCTTACATGTTGCATTTTGCTCAAGTTTGTTTATTATTCAATTACCTTTGTTAATAAAGGCTATGCCCCTTAACCCTTCTATCAAGGATAGGATCAAGTAGTCGGTTACTTAACCAGGCAAGGGGCTAAGCCTGAACAGATGCTTAACTTGTTTGTTCAAGTTGTATACAGGACACAAGACATGAAAAGAGTGAGAATTCAAATAGAAGAACCTGTTTCTGTGAGGAAAAGGCGTCGAGGAGAACCGCCGCGTTTCAATATTGAATGGCGTCAACACTACACGACGCGTTTCAGAAATTCAAAGAAGTAAAGTTGAAAATATCAAGAAAATCCCATTGTAGAATTCAAGTCCCGACTGTGGCTAAAAAGACGGTTATTTCTACTCTTGTACTCTTCTATGTAAAGCATTCACATTACTATATGTTAAATATTTATTAGACTATATCAAGGACCTTGTGGTTTTGATGAAACTGGAATTTGAGTTCCCCTACAACAAAAACAGTGATAATTCCAGAGGATTCTTAATCGCATGAATAGGCCGTTGGATTGTTGATTAGTGAGGACGATGGTTCCACTTTTGTGAAACAGTGCGTGGATAAATGAGCTTCGTCTTAGCACTGGATTACAAGAATTGGTATCTTGACTCATTAATAACAATTTAACAATATTATCCTTGATTAATTTATATTTTTCTTTTAGCCCAGCATGCATCATGTAGGACTTTGAAATCATTGAGATAAGAATTAATTACTGATTAAGTTTCAGACCATTAATTAAATAACTCCAACATGATATGAAATATTCCATTCCGAATTGAGTATCTTGATTATCTTTGAGGTTCGCTTGAAGATATCATTGGAATTCTATCCTTGATTGGATTCTTTATCCAATATTCTTGTTTTCTTTTAAGATCCATCATGGCTGCAGCACGTCCACATTGGCTGGCAAACGCTCCCCATGATGAAACCTGCAGTGTCTATGACCTGGGGTACTTCCCACTCCGAGGAAGTTGATCGACTTTATTTCCTTGTCTACTTCATCCAGACAGGATTAATTCCATTGATTTCCTTGAGCTATCTTCATTGATGATTTTGAGAAAAATTCCAGTCATGTGATGTTAAGAGCGTGTCTCATCACACCTTGGCATCACATTTTCAGTACATTCCATTCCATTTCACTCCCTTGCAAAGACAATGCCAAGGTGAGGCAGCTGTGGACACGCTAATTTTGACGTCATTTCGAGTAAATTTCATATCATATAATAATGCCTCGAAATGGTCTGATAATTAATCATTAATTAATTTTTATTGATATTTTTAAGTGTCGGGTTTGACAGATGTGTTTAAGTTAATCAATTGAATTGATTTTAACTCAAATTTGAGTTAAAATATGAAGAATTCTAAAAGACGTCTACCTATGTGGACGCATTTAGACTTTATTCTTATTTTAGCGATTAAATTTGAATTTTAATTAATTGATTAATTAACGAAAAGGCGTCTGGTAATGTCGACGCGATTTAGGTTTCCTAGCTGTTTTAACTTCCCCTCCGGATGTTTATCCTTATCTTAATTAGTCTAAAAGACGTCTATACATGTGGACGCGTTTTACCTAATAAAGATAAAGATAAGTTTTCCCGGATATTTATCCTTATCTTAATTAATCTGAAAGGCGTCAGCCAAGGTGGACGCGTTTTAGATAATTACAGATAAAGATGAATTAATTAGTATTTATCTGTCAATTAAGATGGATAAATTCGAGATTTTTTGCTATGTTAATCTCGAACGCAAGAAATGCCTATAAATACCCTTCATGTTGAAGAGAAAAAAAAAAAAAGAAGAGAAGAGAATTGAGTTGAGTTGAGCCATAGCGTTATAGCGAGTTGAAGATTGAAGCAACAACGTCGTAACGCCGGAGCGCTGCCATTTCCAGAAGTCGGCGTCCCTTGCAAGATCTTCATCCTTTCAGAGCTTCAACCGACTGGGCATAAGTTTTTCATTACTGCATTTGCATTTTTCATCTTCATTAATTTCATTCTTCACATTCACTTCATGCAAACACACACCACAACATAATCTTTCAAAAACCTATTTGATCTAAGGGGTTTCAAAGCCATTTAAAAAAGTAAGTTTGCTGTTTTAAATATGCTTAACATCATGATTAGTTCAGATATTGCTTCTACTTAAATTCTCATCATCATTGTTTCTTCGTTTTCTGTCTCTGTCTTTGCTGCACTCAACAACAACAACGAGAGATCAAAAGGGGAAATCAAGCACAACTTCTGGACGATCCTCAACCTCAAATTCAACAGCAAGAACAAAGAGCAAAGAAAGGGCTCTCTTTCTTCAGCCGGTTGAGGAAGGAGAACTAAGGACTCAATCTCCCGCGTTTTGAAAGGTAGGCGATCATATCTTTTTTTGAAACTTTTTAGTTAAAAGTTTCTGGCGATCACTATACTTTAGTTGCTGTTTTTAATAGGTTAGTTTACACTAAACAACATAGATATTTCATGTTAATCACACGGT
This sequence comes from Zantedeschia hybrid cultivar, assembly GCA_030544215.1. Classification (NCBI taxonomy): domain Eukaryota; kingdom Viridiplantae; phylum Streptophyta; class Magnoliopsida; order Alismatales; family Araceae; genus Zantedeschia; species Zantedeschia hybrid cultivar. The sequence continues at coordinate 55,433,836 of JARZZO010000009.1, forward strand.
CATTCTAAGCACCTACAGCTATATACACGGCCTGATGTTGCATTTGCTCTAAGTGTTACGAGCAGATTTCAGGCTGATCCAGGCGAAGAGCACTGGAAGGCAGTGAAATGCATCCTTAAGTACTTGAGAAGAACTAAGGATATGTTTCTTGTCTATGGAGGAGGTGACTTGAAACTGCGAGGCTTTACTTACTCGAGTTTCCAGTCAGATCCAGATGATAGCAAGTCTACATCTGGATTCGTGTTTACATTGAACGGAGGGGCTGTGTGCTGGAAGAGTTCCAAGCAAGTAACCACTGCAGATTCGACGATTGAAGCTGAGTACATCGCTGCAGCTGAAGCCGCCAAGGAAGCAGTGTGGTTGAAGAAATTCATCACCGACCTCGGCGTAGATCCCAGCATCTCTGAGCCTGTTCCACTGTTGTGCGACAACAATGGAGCAATTGCGCAAGCGAAAGAGCCGGGGTCTCATCAGAAATCGAACCATATTCTGAGGCGCTTTCACCTTATCAGAGAGACAATATCCAGAGGAGATGTAGTAGTGGAAAGAGTTCCATCCATCGACAATATAGCAGATCCACTGACAAAGCCGTTGGCTCAAATTGTGTTTGAGCGTCACCTAGAGTCTATGGGCTTATTGTATATAGGTGATTGGCTTTAGTCCAAGTGGGAGATTGTTAGTTTAGGTGGCCTACAAGCCAATCTGACTATGTAAATCTCGTTCGTTTATTAATATAATGGCATAATATTCATTATGTGTAAATAGCATGAATTCTCGTTTCATAATGAAGTCCGTGAATATGTGCTATATTGATCAGATTATGATGTGATCATACTAATGAGACTGATCACTTAAACACACATATTCTTAATTGTTCCTAGTCGGAGGATATCCGAGAAGGACATCGGATATCCGGTTAGACTAGTACAGATTACTCCTGCTCATATGATGAGGGTGACTGATCTCATAAGTCACTTGTGTGGAGACACTGAGGCGAATCTGTAGGTGCTCATTGGAGAATGAGTTCACTGAACTGATCCGACTGAATCGCTGGATGGTATTGTACCTCACTGTCAACCAGCTTGATTCTATTGTCGCAGTTGCGTGGATGGTCCTCGGACCTGAGACACCAAGGACACCTTGTCAGTGGACTTCTGTGCTTTGACCTTGGTTTACGAATCTCTTGTCACAGGATTCTAATACGCCAAGGATTGGGTACAGTGGAATACCATCGAAGGGAATTGTGTGTCAATAAGGAATCATTCGCTCTCGGTACTTAGAGAGAGAATGCTCTAGGAAGGATGCGCGAAAGTCCCTGGCCAGGGCGGACGATAATATCGGGAAAGGGTTTTTCCGATATTCATCAGCGGCATCCAATCCAAGTGAGTCAACCGGCTAGGGTTTGACAACTCGCCATACCCTGAGTTGACTCGAGAGCATTGCACGAATAAAGGATTATATCCACGCGGTAACTGTCGGCCGAAAGGTTCCAAGAGTGGATTACTTAACCCAAAATACCTTCCGGGTTCACACGGTGTTGCTTGGCACCCAACGTGATCGGAGGCCCGGTTGAATTCGATGTGCGACATCAATTCGATTGATTAATTGATTAATAAAGGGTTATTAATTAATTAATAAAGCCAGTGAGGAGTCACTGGGCTTATTGGGCCATTAACTAGACTGGTACTTGGGCCTAGAGGGTCACACGTACATGATTCTCAAGGCGATGGATAAATAAGTGGGTTTTATATAAACCGGGGGTTTTTATGAAAAACCGCGCAGTTAGTATAAAACATAGCGAACGGGCTGAGCAGGCCAAGCTGCTGCTAACCCTAGCCGCCCCTCCTCAGTTTCTGTCCTTCTTTGGCGTCCAAGCAGATCCAGATCTGCTCCACCGCTTCTCCGGATCCCGTTCAACAGGAAATCGTCCGCGCGCTGCGGTGATCATTGCGGCGACCGGCGGAGGCTTCGTGGGCTGCGAAGAACGAGGAACTCGAGGATATCCGTCGCGGGGAGGATCGCGTGGACTTCGCTAGAGGCCGGACGCTTGCGCGGCTTGCGGTGTCGAACCGACGGAACCGAACGGCTGCGGATTCGAATCCGTACACGGTGAGAAAAGATAATCCGATTATCTTGTATTTTAGATTTCGAAACGGGAACGGATCGCTGTAAATATTTTTTGTTTTCCGCTGCATGAGCGATCCGGAGAAACCGAGAAAACCCAACATCTCCTCCACCATCTTGCGCTCGTGCTCAGCTACCGATAGGCGACCCTGAAGACTCTCCAGTCGGAGGCGGTCGCGGTCTCTCTCCTCAGTCAGGATCTCCAGGCGAACCTGGAGACGTGCAAGATCCCCGGTGGAGAGACGAGCCACCTGCTCCTCCAAAGCTTGAATCCGCGCAACGTTAGCTTCAGCACGGGCAGCTGCTGCACGAGAGTGCTCCAGCTCCGCTTCAGCCCTCTGAAGGGCTTCCTGAAGCTCAGCAACCTGCAGGAGAAGTCATTGTTTGTCCAAGGCGATCAAGCAATCAAAAGCCAAATCCAGGAATCAAAGGGAAAAAGCTTACCCGAGCGGCACGATCCTCCTCCGCAAGGGAAGCTCGGTGGATGGCGGAGGCAAGCTGGCTCTGGAGGTCTGCCAGAGCAGCCTTATGAGCAGCAAAGGAAGAGGACGATGATGCTCCATATGTTGGGGGAGCCGCCTGGGTGTAGACGGCTCGCTGCACCAAAAGACAACCGTCCGTTGTTAATCGCCAAAACAATTAATTAATCAAAACATTCATTCATACATACCAGGTCGAACAGCTCCTTTTGGACCTGCTCTAGCTGGGCCTCCGCATCATGTAGACGGGCCCGGAGGTCGATGATGACCGCATCACGTGCATCCTGCATATCACACATACATACATTCATTCACAAATATAAATCAAGATAATAATAAAATGAAAGACGCATAAATGCATACTTCCATCGAGTGGTCGGAGGAGCCAAAGCTGATCAGCGTAGTGGGCTCGGTACTGCTGGAGGTAGGGCTCGCTACTCTCCGCACGGGACTCCACCTGAACGCCTCGGCGGTGCCAGTCCTCGTATTGCTCCGGGAATGTGACACGCCAATCGGTGAGGGATTGCCTACCCCTCATGCTCCTCCCGACATCCTCCGGGACCTCCTCGTCGATCCATTCCTGGTGGAGGCCCAGGGTCCTCATCACGAGTTGGAGGCGGAGGGGCTCGATCTCGTTCAGGCAGTATAGCCACATCTGCCTGCCGAACCTCCTCCTGCTAGCTGTCACCCACGGCTGACCCTCCTCGCCTATACCGAGGTACGGGTGCCAGATCACCTGCATATAAGTTAGATGCATTCATATAAATAACTTGCATTTAATGAATGAAAAAATTGCATTTAATGAACAAAACTGAACAAATTAAAGAGTTACCAACAACTCGGGGTAATCGAGGAACTGACGGCAGAGGTCTGTCAGCTAGTAGTGCTGTGGCGCTGTATCCACGATTGGCTGCCAACGGCAGGCCAATGGGACAGCACTCGGTCTCGCGATCCTCGCTCTGTCGAGCGGAAAGTAGTGATAGCTCCAAACCTGCATTCATGAACATATAGGTTAGTAAAGCATCATATCACATCGCATTGTATAAACAAATAATAAAACAACTTGATACCTGAAGGAACGGCGAGAAACCGCTGACGGTGGTCTCACGGTCCGGCGTGACCGCAGAGAGATCAGCAAAGAGGTGGGCCAGAAGGGCCGCACCCTAGGCGTACTCCCCTAGACTCTCTAAGTCATCTAGCAGATACAAGAATCTACAGTGGATATGGTCGCCCTTCGTACCAAAGAGCAACCGACCAAAGAAGAAAACTAAAAAGACTCTCAGCTGTCTATCTACCTCCTCCCCCTGACTAGGGTCGCTACAATATACGACGGAGGAAGACTTAGCTAATCTATCTCTGAACTCCTCCCGGGACTCATCTGATCGACGCCGGGGCTCATCCAGTCCTAGGGCAGCCTCTACCTCTACCCTAAGGACCATCTTAAACTCCCTGCCTAGGCTAGACACCTCTATACCTAATAGTGCCTCTGCCAATCCCTGGTAGTTGGGGTAAGTCACCCCACTTATCGGTCGGCCCTCTACCCTGAGGCCAGTGATCTTGGCCACATCCTCTAGGGTGGGGACCATATGTCCCCATGGCATTAGGAAAGCCTTGCTTTCTGCATGCCACCTCTCCCGCAGCGCCTGCAGGAGGACTAGATCGAGCCAAAACGGCTCGATATCTAAGACTTCACCGAACCCCATCCGGTGCAGGCGCGCCTTCTGAAAGTCCGGGAGTCCCCTATAGGCACCTATGACTAAGTCCCAACTAATTCTTGCTCTCAATGTCCCCTGCAATTAAAAACAAAGAACTGCATCAGTTAGTAAACATAAAAACAAACAAAACATTTCTGGATTAAAAGGCATCGAGCCACTTGGAGATCTATTGAAAGGCGTCCACATGTACTGACGTGATTTGAACTCATTTTCTGCCTAATTAAAATTGGGAATTTAGCCTTGAATGGCGTCGGACCAGGGCGACGCCGTTTGAACGGCGTCACCTGGTCTGGACACCTTTCAAGGCCGAATCCCGGGTTCTTCAAGAACCCCTTTCTTCCCTCTTTTCCTTACCCCATTCAAACCACAAGAGAACTTACCAGGTGAAAGGCTTCCTCCTCTTCTTCTCCTTCCTCGACCGCCGCTGGTGGAGGGATTTCTTCCTCCAAGAATGCCGCCGCCTCGGCAAGTGTGGCCGGCACCTCTTCGGGGGCTTCTTCCACGGGAGCCGCCGTTCGCCGCCTCTTGGCTAGCGCCTTGGTTTTTCGGGAGCCTTCACCGCGTTCCATGGAGTTGAAAGAAGGAGTTTTTGAGGAAGAAAGGGGCAAGAAATCGCCGGAGAGATCGCCAGAGCTCGAGGAGAGAGAAAGCAAGGGAGAAAGTGAGGAAGAATGGGGAGCCTTCGCGGGTCTGTAAACGAAAGGTTAAAAGGCGTCGACTCCAGTAGATGCGTTTTAGGGTGCATAAATTGAGGCGGCAAGGCCAGCTGTTTAAAATTGAGTGAAAAGCGTCCATCTGGGCTGACGCGTTTCAGGTTACCGTCAATTCTGGTCAGAACCGTACGCAGCATGATGATGAAAGGCGTCTTTACGTACAGAGTCCTGGAAAAAGTAGGAGAGAGAGAGTTGAAAGGCGTCTATACTTGTAGACGCATTTTAAGGTTAAATTGGGATTTTGAGGATTCATTATGGATGAAAGGCGTTTGGACTGATAGACGCTTTTTAAGGTTAAATTGGGATTTTGAGGATTAATTATGGTTGAAAGGCGTCTTGTTTTGTAGACGTAGTTTAATGTTAAATCGAGATTTTGAGGATTAATCTGAATTTTGGAAATTGAATTATCTTTAAAAGGCATCTTTCTGAGTGGACGCGTTTTACATTTAACAAACCCGAACTGACAAATTTTAAGGAAAAATCCAATTTTTGCTAAGGGAAAAATATAAACACATCACAGGAAGTTGAAGGGAGATTTTAAGGCATGAAAAATGATTCTTTATTCAATGAAATCTTTTATTACATCAAAAAGAAAAAAGAAAAGAAAAGAGGTTGCTTAAGGAATAATTTCATGAAGTTCTTGAATGCATGGAAATTTCAATCCTCTATCTCTATTTTTAGAGGATTTTACACGATAACTGAAGCCAAGGTTCCACAAAGTAGTGATAAGTTCTGTGGCTTCATAATCTTCATCGGATTCCAAAGCACGCCTCTTGATCGGGGATGTAAGGGAGAACTCGGGGAATTCATGACGGTTCAAGCTAAGTTGAGTAAGGCACAGATGAGGATTGTATAACACGAACTCGGTGGCCCCAATCAACTTGAGATCTGCTCCCGCTGCACGGCGCACTCTAATAGGCTTTCCAATAAGAGCGAGTGGAGAAGAGTCAAACATGTTAGATGTCATACATCTCAGATGCTCCCTCCCGGCTCGGGTCTTGAGCTTTGGGACTTTATTGACCATGCGCTCGTTGAATTTCACGATGTTGGCGATGCAGTGGATTGGACTATTCTTGTAAATTTGGGATGATCTTGGAGACATCCTCATGCAGTACTCAAACTTGAAGTGTAGTTCAACCCACAGAGCAAAGAGTAACATGCACCCGTAAGGAGGACGACCCGTGGATGCCACAGAAAACCCACTGTAGAGATAAGCCAAGAGCGCAGTACTAATGGATTTCCCCTCAAAGATCGCGCATATAGCACTAACCTGATCATCTTCCAAGATGTTGTCCTGCGCAGGGAAGAATAGAGCACCGGCAAGTCATGTGACGAAAGCTTTCGTCACATCTTCAGATTCGTCCTCCCTTAGATCATCGATCTCGTACAGAGTCCACTCAGCGAGCTTTGCGAGATTGATCCCTTTGTTGATAAGGCACCCTTTAGCTTCTGAAGGATCCTTCATTATTGATGTCAACAATTGTTGACCGGTGATTCTTTCTCTCGTTAAAGCCATCTTATCTTTGGTCTTTGGAAGACCCAATAAGAGCTCCGCTTCCTCCAAAAGGATGGTGAACTCAAAGTCTTGGAAGAAGAACGTATGGGTTTGGGGATGCCAATGCTCGATCAAAGCACCCATAGCCGCCCAGTCTACGTTCGGGCTCTTGTAGTGTTTGGCAAGCACCACTAGTCCTTAAAGGTTCCACTTGGAGATGAAAACTTCCATGGAAAGTTTAACACTTTTCGCAAGTTTGCGAATCCAAGGTAGAGAGGTGAATCTCCTTGGACCAGGAAACATGGGGTAAGTCTGAAAACAAAAGGAAGGATTGAAGAGTTTGAAGAGCAAGATCAATTGAAGAATATGAAGGAACAAGAAGAAGAACTGAAGGGAAGTTAATTCAACTTACTTGAAGATTGGGATCCCTTCCAATAAGGTGATTCTCTACGTCGGAGATCTTCTCCAGCGTCCTCTTCATCCTCTTGTTTGAAGAACTCATCCTCTTTCCTGGATTTCTTCTTTCTTGAAGCTTGAAAACCTTTAAGACTTTGGAAAACCTTGAAATCTTGAAGGAAAACTCAACTTTGGATCTTTAGATTGTGGTAGGATTACTTGGAAACAACTTAATGGTGTTTATATAGAAGGAATTGCGATCTTAGGAAGACTTTTCCGGATTGGAAATGGGATGAGCATTGGAAGAGTTGGAATCCGAGTAAAGAACAACAAGAAATCTATTTCTACGACTGAAAAGGCGTCGTGGACAAGCGACGCATTTCCGGCAGTTAAAGGGCGTCGGCTTGATACGACGCGTTTTAAGGTTTCTGTCATTTTTCCGAAATTCCATATTTTGATGCTTAATGAAACGCTTGTTTGAAGTTACTGATGAAAATTTTGAGTGCAGGAAATTAAGGAAAACCCAAATGAAGCTGGAAATACCAAGAAGATCCCATTGTGGGAGTTTATAAGTCCCGATCGTGGCTAAAAGACGGTTATTTCTACCCTTGTATTATTCCATGTAATTCATTTGCATTACTCTATGTTAAATATTTATTATAGTATGTCAAGGACCTTGTGGTTTTGATGAAACTGGAATTTGAGTTCTCCTACAACAAAAACAATGATAATTCCAAAGAATTCTTAATCGCACGGATAGGCCGTTGGATTGTTAATTAGTAAGGATGATGGTTCCACTTTTGTAAAACGGTGCGTGGATAAACAAGCTTCAACTTAGCACTGAATTACAAGAATTGGTATCTTGACTCATTAATGACAATTTGACAATATTATCCTTGATTAATTTATATTTTATTTGACTTTTTATTTTTCTTTTAGCCCAGCATGCATCATATAGGACTTTGAAATCACTATGATAAGAATTAATTATTGATTAAGTTTCAGACCATTGATCAAATAACTCCAACATGATATGAAATATTCCATTCTGAATTGAGTATCTTGATTATCTTTGAGGTTCGCTTGAAGATATCATTAGAATTCTATCATTTCTTGGATTCTTTATCCAATATTTCTTGTTTTCTTTTAAGATCCATCATGGTTGCAGCACGTCCACATTGGCTGGCAAACGCTCCCCGTGATGAAACCTACAGTGTCTACGACCTGGGGTATTTCCCACTCTGTGGAGGTTGATCGACTTTACTTTATTTGCTTGTCCACCACATCCAGACATGATTGATTCCATTGATCTCTTTGAGTTATTTTCATCGATGATCTTGAGAAAAATTCCAATTATGTGATGTTGAGAGCGTGTCTCATCACACCTTGACATCACCTTTTCAGTACATTCTATTTCATTTCACTTCCTTGCAAAGACGATGCCAAGGTGAGGCAGCTGTAGACACGCTAATTTTGACATCATTTTGAGTAAATTTCATATCATATAATAATGCCTTAGAATGGTCTGATATTTAATCATTGGTTAATTTTTATTGATCTTTTTAAGTTAATTATCTGAATAGTGTTGGGTCAGACAGATATGATTTAAGTTAATTAATTAAATTGATTTTAACTCAAATTTCAGTTAAAATATGAAGAAGTCTAAAGGACGTCGACATATGTGGAAGCCGTTTAGAGTTTATTCTTATTTTGACGTTTAAATTTGAATTTTAATTAATTGATTAATTAGCTAAAAGATGTCTGTCAGGCACGACGTGTTTTAGGTTTCCTAAATTGTTTCTACTTCTCTTCCGGATGTTTATCCTTATCTTAATTAATATAAAAGGAGTCTATCATGGGCGACGCTTTTTATCTAATTATAGATAAAGATAAACTTTTTTCGGATGTTTATCTTTATCTTAATCAATCTGAAAGGCGTCTTTATTGAGCGACGCGTTTTAGATAATTACAGATAAAGATGAATTAATCAGTATTTATCTGTTGGTTAAGATGGATAAATCTCAAAATTTCTTCTTGTAAATTTGCGGATGCAGAAGAAGTCTATAAATACCATGCCTCTTGAATGGGTGACAGAGTTAGTGATCGAAGTGATTGAAGTGATATCAAAGTGATAATTGATTGAAGATCGAAGCGACGACGTCCAAATGCTGAAGTGCTGTTGTTTCCAGAAGTCGGTGTCCAGTTTTCATCCTTCTTCATCCAATCAAGACCAAGGCTTTCCAGGGGCCATCCATCATTAAACTTTCAATTCAATTTCTGCATTCCTTTTTACATTTTCACTCCATTAATCTTACATTCTTCATCATCACTCCATACAACACACACAACACTAGCATCATTTTCAAAACCAATTTAAAGGAGTTTCAAAGACCATCCCAACAAGTGAGTTCTCATGTTCAGTTGCATGTTTAAAACTTTGTTTAGAATGGATACTACTTTTGCCTAAGTTCTCATTTTTTGTTATTTCTTTTCTATTTCTTGCAAGATACGAAGAAGAATCAAGGGGAGGAAATCAACAAGCAAACAACAAAGACTCTGGACGATCCTCAACTTCAACAGCAATCAAAGCAAGAACAAAGACAAGAAAGGGCTCTCTTTTTTCAGCCGGCTGAAGGAGGGGAACCAAGAGCTCAACAATCTCCCACGTCCAAACAGGTAGGCGATCAAACTCTTTCTTTTGGAACTTTTAAGTCAAAAGTTTCTGGCGATCACTTCACTTAGTTTCTTTTAATAGGTTTTATTTTGCACTTAAACAACATAGATTTTTCATGATAATCACACACTCATTTTAAGCACTCACAAGGGGTACATGTTGTGTTTTCACCTATGGCTGGGGGAAGCAGAACCACCTAGAGCCAGTCGGGCCGAAGTAGCCAGCGCGCTATCCGAGGGGTTACTATTTGGTCTCAGCGGGTCGGTGCTTTCCTAGTTTGTCGTGGCAGCTTCCGGCATGTTTCTTACTGTGGAGCCAGGTGTGGTGCTGCTGGAGTTTTACCCTTTCGCCACTGGGCCTAATGTAACCTGAGATATCGAGGTTACGAGTGGTACCCTTCGCCCTTTGGCCTGATGTGACCCGGAGGTTAGGGTTGCGGGTAGTCCCTATAGCTTCGGCTTGAGGGTGGTTTTGCCGGTCCCTGGGGCCCTTTTGGAGTGCCGAGGCCTGGCGTTGAGGGAAGTCCGGTCGATAGCACAGTAGTCTAGACTGCTTGTGTGCACACGTAACCGGGCGGTGGTGGTTCACGAGTCCCAGTTAGTCCTAGTTTGACTCACTGCCTCACCTTACGGTGCCTGGAACACCGTAGGGGTGGACAGGCGTGGGCGTTGGTGGTGTTGTGAGGCGACGTTTGTACGCGGTGGACAGTGTGGTTTGATCGTTTAGCCGGATCCTTGGTTACGAATTATGGTATTGAGTTGGGTTACTTAACTGCTTAAAATTGTGCCCATCGCATTACTAATACATATGTTTCATATCAGGTTTTGGGAGTTGTGTTTATTGCTTTACTTAATTGCCTTCATTTTGTACTATTATACTTGTGGGTGTGTGTGTGGGAGGCGGGGATCGGATGATCCCTAGTGAGCCCAATTCTGGTGTGGCTCACTCCCTGCGGTTGCAAGTGTGGACTTCTTGGCGAGTGGCAGCATGTGGTGTTCTTCTTGGTGTGCGGACTAGCAGCTATCTCAGTTCCGGGGTATGCCCCGATGTTATTGTACTTTGCTTCTGCCTGTACTTATTTAATTCTTTGGACCATATGTTTATTGTTGGACTGTGTACGGACATTATTAATGTCCTTCCTGTGCACTTGTATTTTCCTTGAAGTCCGTGTGATTGTTATATTTAGCTTTGTTTAACGCTTACTCCTCCAGATGTGTTGTATGAGATCCATGTGTGAATCCGTAGATAATGATCTAATACCCATTTAGTAATCGGGTTTCCGATTATAGGGTGGCGGGTCGTTATAGATGGTATCAGAGCTCAGTTTGGTCGAGTATGTGGTAAACTAGGTTAGATATCATAGTCCAACAATAAGTACGAGTCTGTACGGGCGATGGCTGCTGGTATAGATTAATAGGTTTGACGTACTTGTTTCAATTTTTGTGTTCGTGGAGTAGTGATGGCGTCAAAGAGGAGAGTTCCGTTGGCTCGTAGTACGGGAGCAAACGATGGTAGTTCGGGGGCAGAAGGACATAATGTGGATCATTTCATAGAAGCTATGATTGGGGCAATGTCTAGATACGAACAGGGAGATAGTGGTGAGGGATCCAATTCCCGAGGTAGTCAGTCCACGGTGATGGAGCGGTTCTTGAAGTTGAAGACCCCTTCTTTCATAGGTCAACCAGCCCCAGACGAGGCAGCTCATTGGATTAAGGAAGTGGAGAAGGCATTTGATGTTCTTGAATGTGCTGAGAATGACAAGACTTTGTTGGCAACCTACTTGTTGAAAAATGATGCTTATGATTGGTGGGTTACCATCAAGAGAATGATATTTTCAATAGGTCCTTGAGAGAGATTCCTTGGGAGGTATTTGTGAGAGAGTTTAGTGGACAGTACTTTCCGAGGCACGTTTGGAAGGCCAAGGAAAGGGAGTTTATGGAATTGGTGCAGAATGATATGTCAGTTCTAGAATATCAGATGAAGTTTGTGGCTCTTGGAAGATTCGTTCCACACATATCTGAGCATGAGGAACGTCGAACAGAGAGATTTGTGGATGGACTCCGGTATGATCTGAGGGCAATGGTGGCATCTCATTGTTGTAGAGATCTTGCATCAGCAGTTCGGTGCGCAGCCGCGGTGGAGACTCAGTTCCAACAAATGGCGAATGAGTTGGAGCGGTCAGCAGGAGGGAAGCAACAAGGCAAGAACAAATCAGCGGTCTTTTCATTAGACGGTTCGAGTTCCTTTGGGTTCGGGTTTCAAGGGATGCTTTGTGACGAGGATGAGGACGGTTCGATTCATCAGATGCAGACTGTGGTTAGCAGACAGTAGGAAACAAGACAGGATGCGGTGGATTATTGTCCCCGTTGTGGTAGGCATCATGGCAATCGGATATGTCCATTGGTCACTAGTAGCTGTTTTGGCTGTGGTAGGAAGGGACATCTTGTGAGGAACTGTCCCCAGAAGAATAAGACAGGTTAGGAGCTGAGTGGTCAGTAGAAGCCCGGGACCTAGAGTGGTGTTGTGTGTTCTCTTAGTAGAGGTCCGAGATGCTAGGCTAGATGAACACTTTTACCTTGTCATATTAGGTAGTAGTTGTGAACTCTTATGGCACTTTTTATGTATTTTGGACATGGTGGAGAATCAGTTTTGTAATATGTGCCGCGTAAGGTTAATGTACGATTATTTCGGTCTATCAGTTTTGGCAGAATCGTGGAACATAGTTAACTTAGTGTTGATTTGATTGACCAGTTATACGGATCCCCGTGTAAGAGTGTGATCAGAGAGGATGATTAATGTGATCCGTGTTACTGGCGTGGAATTGTTGTCTGTAGTTATTGTTTGAGCGGTTGCAATTTCGAGGACGAAATTCTTATTAAGGGGGGGGTATGTAAGGATTCAGGATTTGGGTTCAGTTATCGAGTCGGTTTCGGGCTGGACCCCTTGGTTTGGGCCTTGATGAGTCTGGGGTGTGCCTCCTAAACGACGTCTAGGGTGCAGGACGCCTTTTGAATGGCGTCTTGCTGTGTGGATGCCATTTAGCTGGGTTGTTGTTGTGCCACATGGGTGCCACGTGGGCTGGCTTCGGGCCGCGAGAGTACGGCCCTGGTCTTGTCGTCTGAATGGCGTCCTTGATGGACGACGCCATTCAAAGTACGACCTTGGTTTATCAGAGCACGGCCCGTCATGTCAGCTGATAGGCGTCTGTCTCGCATGACGCGTTTTAACCTGTTTCAGTTTGACCCCGCGAGCCTTCCCTCCTTTCTCTCATTCTCTCCTTCTCACTCTCTCTCTTCCCTCTCTCCGACCCCCTCCGATCCCTCCTTCCCTTTCCCTTCCCTTTCTTCCTCTTCCACCACTCCAACACCTCTCTACCTGTCACCACTCCACCACCACTTCCTCCACGGCACTTCATTCTCCGGGCGGCGGCCAACGTCCCGGCGGAGTGACGGCGTCCTCGGCGGTACCGGCGGTGGTTTGCGGTGCGGTGGTTCGGCGGCACGGAGCCAGGAGGAGTTCAAGTAACCGGTAGGGGGACGAACCTTGCATGTAATGTGGTTGTTTCATCCATGTTTCCCGCTTTAAAGCATGATACGCATATGGGGTTTTGGGTAGAATGAGCATGTTAAGGGGTTTTTAAGGAAAATGGTCGTTTTTATGAAATGGGGATTAGTGGGTTTCACGTGGTGAATTGATTTCCCCTCTTCACTTCCTACTCTTGGGTATTTTTGGGGTAATCTTGGGGTAAATGGAACCCTCGGGTTGAGCTGCAAGAACTTGGTTTCTGGCTCTAAATGACGTCGCGCTCGGACGACGCCATTTAAAATGGTGACGGGCCAGCACAACGCCATTTGGGCAGAATTGTCCTAGAAGCAGTTTATATTACAATAGAGTTCTGTTTTGAATGGCGTCTAGGGACAGCGACGCCTTTCAAAAGGCGGCTTCCTAGGACGACGCGTTTTAATTCAAATCACCCTGTGGTCTGTCTCTGCTTCTGTCGCTAACAGGCGACTAGGGACAACGACGTGTTTTCAAAGATGACGACTAGGCACGACGCCTTTTAGGCCATATTCTGAGGCCGAGTTTATATGAACCAGTTTAGGATACTTGAATGGCGTCGGCCACGGGCGATGCGATTCAAGACAGAATCACACTAACTCATGATATTAATATGTGCTTACACTATTAGATAGTCCAATCAAGTGCATGCTTTAAATCATACATCGAGGCCAAGGATTTTTGTATGATCGAGATCGCATCGTGTGTGCTTGTGGTTATACGATTGTGGAGCTAGAACAATTGTGGTTTGCGTTTGTCACCTTGTGCCGATGGCCATGGTGTCTGTGTGGCATTGTTGCTGTATCGGTGTGGGAGGGGTACATGTTGTGTTTTCACCTATGGCTGGGGGAAGCAGAACTACCAAGAGCCAGTCGGTCCGGAGTAGCCAGCGCGCTATCCGAGGGGTTACTGTTTGGTCTTAGCGGGTCGGTGCTTTCCTAGTTTGTCGTGGTAGCTTCCGACGTGTTTCTTACTGTGGAGCTAGGTGTGGTGCTGCTGGAGTTTTACCCTTTCGCCACTGGGCCTGATGTAACCTGAGATATCGAGGTTACGAGTGGTACCCTTCGCCCTTTGGACTGATGTGACCCGGGAGGTTAAGGTTGCGGGTAGTCCCTATAGCTTCGGCTTGAGGGGGGTTTCCCCGGTCCCCAGGACCCTCTTAAAGCACCGAGGCCGGGCGTTGAGGGAAGTCCGGTCGATAGGACAGTAGTCTAGACTGCTTGTGTGCACACATAACTGGGCGGTGGTGGTATACTGGTCCCCGTTAGTCCTAGTTTGACTCACTACCTCACCCTACGGTGCCCGGAACACCGTAGGGGTGGACAGGCGTGGGCGTTGGTGGTGTTGTGAGGCGACGTTTGTACGTGGTCGACAGTGTGGTTTGATCGTTTAGCCGGATCCTTGGTTACGAATTATGGTATTGAGTTGGGTTACTTAACTACTTAGAACTGTGCCTGTTGCATTACTAATACGTATGTTTCATATCAAGTTTTGGGAGCTGTGTTTACTGCTTTACTTAATTGCCTTCATTTTGTACTATTATACCTATGGGTGTGTGTGGGGGAGGCGGGGATCGGATGATCCCTAGTGAGCCCAATTCTGGTGTGGCTCACTCCCTACGGTGTCTGGTGTGGACTTCTTGGCGAGTGGCGGCGTGTGGTGTTCTTCTTGATGTACGGACCAGTAGCTATCTCAATTCTGGGGTATGCCCCGATGTTGTTGTACTTTGCTTCTGCCTGTACTTATTTAATTCTTTGGACCATGTTATTATTGTTGGACTGTGTACGGTCATTATTAATTTCCTTCCTGCACACTTGTATTTTCCTTGAAGTCCATGTGATTGTTATATTTAGCCTTGTTTAACGCTTACTCCTCTAGATGTGTTGTATGAGATCCGGGTGTGAACCCGTAGATAATGATCCGATACCTATTTAGGAATCAGGTTTCCGATTATAGGGTGGCGGGTCGTTA
The DNA here is from genome assembly GCA_030544215.1 of Zantedeschia hybrid cultivar. NCBI lineage: Eukaryota > Viridiplantae > Streptophyta > Magnoliopsida > Alismatales > Araceae > Zantedeschia > Zantedeschia hybrid cultivar. The sequence goes on from JARZZO010000009.1 coordinate 55,448,961, forward strand.
CAGATGGTATCAGAGCTCAGTCTGGTCGAGTATGTGGTAAACTAGGTTATATATCATAGTCCAACAATAAGTACAAGTCTATACGGGCGATGGCTGCTGGTATAGATTAATAGGTTTGATGTGCTTGTTTCGGTTTTTGTGTTCGTGGAGTAGTGATGGCGTCGAAGAGGAGAGTTCCGTTGGCTCGTAGTATGGGAGCAGACGATGGTAGTTCGGGGACAGAAGGACATAATGTGGATCGTTTCATGGAAGCTATGATTGGGGCAATGTTTAGATACCAACAGGTAGATGGTGGTGAGGGATCCAATTCCCGAGGTAGTCAGTCCACGATGATGGAGAGGTACTTGAAGTTGAAGACCCCTTCTTTCACGGGTCAAGCAGTCCCAGACGAGGCAGCTCATTGGATTAAGGAAGTGGAGAAGGCATTTGATGTTCTTGAATGTGCTGAGATTGACAAGACTTTGTTGGCAACCTACTTGTTGAAAGACGATGCTTATGATTGGTGGGTTACCATCAAGAGAATGATGTTTTCAGATAGGTCTTTGAGAGAGATTCGTTCCACACTTATCTGAGCAAGAGGAACGTCGAACAGGGAGATTTGTGGATGGACTTCGGTATGATCTGAGGGCAATGGTGGCATCTCATTATTGTAGAGATCTTGCATCAGCAGTTCGGTGCGTAGTAGCGGTGGAGACTCAGTTCCAACAAATGGCGAATGAGTTGGAGCGGTCAGCGGGAGGGAAGCAACAAGGCAAGAACAAATCAGCAGTCTTTTCGTTAGACGGTTCGAGTTCCTTTGGGTTCGGGTTCCAAGGGATGCTTTGTGACGAGGATGAAGACGGTTCGGTTCATCAGATGCAGATTGTGGCTAGTAGACAGTAGGAAGCGAGACAGGATGCAGTGGATTATTGTCCCCGTTGTGGTAGGCATCATGGCAATCGGATATGTCTATTGGTCACTGGTAGCTGTTTTGGCTGTGGTAAGAAGGGACATCTTATGAGGAACTGTCCCCAGAAGAATAAGACTGGTCAGGAGCCGAGTGGTCAGTAGAAGCCCGGGACCTAGAGTGGTGTTGTGTGTTATCTTAGTAGAGGTCCGAGATGCTGGGCTAGATGAACACTTTTACCTTGTCTTAATAGGTAGTAGTTGTGAACTCTTATGACACTTTTTATGTATTTTGGACATGGTGGAGAATCAGTTTTGTAATATGTTCCTCGTAAGGTTAATGTATGGATATTTCGGTCTATCAGTTTTGGCAGAATCGTAGAACATAGTTCACTTAGTGTTGATTTGATTGACTGGTTATACGGAGCCCCGTGTAAGAGTGTAATCAGTGAGGATGATTGATGTGATCCATGTTACCAGCGTGGAATTGTTATCTGTGGTTATCGTTTGAGCGGTTACAATTTCGAGGACGATATTCTTTTTAAGGGGGGGAGTATGTAAGGATTCAGGATTCGGGTTCAATTATCGGGTTGGTTTCGGGCCGGACCCCCTGGTTTGGTCCCTGATGAGTCTGGGGTGTGCCTCCAAAACGACGTCTAGGGTGCACGACGCCTTTGGAATGGCATCTTGCTATGTGGATGCCATTTAGCTGGGTTGTTGTTGTGCCACGTGGGTGCCACATGGGCTGGATTTGGGCCGCGAGAGTACGGCCCCGGTCTTGTCGTTTGAACGGCGTCCTTGATGGACGACGCCATTCAGAGTACGACTCTGGTTTGTCAGAGTACAGCCCATCATGTCAGCTGATAGGCGTCTATCTCGTACGACGCATTTTAACCTATTTCAGTTTGACCCCGCGAGCCTTCCCTGCTTTCTCTCATTCTCTCCTTCTCATTCTCCCTCTTCCCTCTCTCCGACCCCCTCCGATCCCTCCTTCCCTTTCCCTTCCCTTTCTTCCTCTTCCACCACTCCAACACCTCTCTACCTGTCACCACTACCACCACCACTTCCTCCGCGGCACTTCATTCTCCGGGCGGCGGTCGACGTCCCGGCGGAGTGACGGCGTCCTCGGCGGTACCGGCGGCAGTTTGCGGTGCGGCGGTTTGGCGGCACAGAGTCAGGAGGAGTTCAAGTAACCGGTAGGGGGACAAACCTTACATGTAATGTGGTTGTTTCATCCATGTTTCCCGCTTTAAAGCATGATACGCGTATGGGGTTTTGGGTAGAATGGGCATGTTAAGGGGTTTTTAAGGAAAATGGCTGTTTTTATGAAATGGGGATTAGTGGGTTTCACGTGGTGAATTGGTTTCCCCTCTTCATTTCCTACTCTTGGGTATTTCTGGGGTAATCTTGGGGTAAAGGGAACCCTTGGGTTGAGCTGCAGGAACTGGGTTTTTGGCTCTCAATGACGTCGTGCTCGGACGACACCATTTAAAATGATGATGGGCTAGTATGACGCCATTTAGGCAGAATTGTCCTAGAAGCGATTTCTGTTTGAATAGAGTTCTGTGTTGAATGGCGTCTAGGGACAGCGATGCCTTTCAAAAGGCGGCTTCCCAGGACGACGCGTTTTAAGTGAAATCACCCCGTAGTCTGTCTTTGCTTCTGTCGCTAATAGGCGACTAGGGACAGCGACGCGTTTTAAAAGATGACGACTAGGCACGACGCCTTTTAGGCTATATTCTGGGGCCGAGTTTATATGAACCAGTTTGGGATGCTTGAATAGCGTCGGCCACGGACGACGCGATTTAACACAGAATCACAATAACTCATGATATTAATATGTGCTTACACTGTTAGATAGTTCAATCAAGTGCATGCTTTAAATCATACATTGAGGCCGGGGATTTTTGTATGATCGGGATCGCATCGTGTGTGCATGTGGTTATATGATTGTGGAGCTGGAACAATTGTGGTTTGCGTTTGTCACCTTGTGCCGATGTGGGAGGGCCATGGTATCTGTGTGGCATTGTTGCCGTACCGGTGTGGGAGGGGTATTGTTGTGTTTTCACCTATGGCTGGGGGAAGCAGAACCACCTAGAGCCAGTCGGGCCTGAGTAGCCAGCGCGCTATCCGAGGGGTTACTGTTTGGTCTTAGCGAGTCAGTGCTTTCCTAGTTTGTCGTGGTAGCTTCCGGCGTGTTTCTTATTGTGGAGCCGGGTGTGGTGCTGCTGGAGTTTTATCCTTTCGCCACTGGGCCTGATGTAACCTGAGATATCGAGGTTACGAGTGGTATCCTTTGCCCTTTGGCCTGATGTGACCCGGGAGGTTAGGATTGCGAGTAGTCCCTATAGCTTCGGTTTGAGGGGGGTTTCACCGGTCCCCAGGGCCCTCTTGAAGCGCCGAGGCTTGGCGTTGAGGGAAGTCCGGTCAATAGGACAGTAGTCTAGACAGCTTGTATGCACACGTAACTGGGCGGTGGTGGTTCACTGGTCCCAGTTAGTCCTAGTTTGACTCACTGCCTCACCCTACGGTGCCCGGAACACCATAGGGGTGGACAGGCGTGGGCGTTGGTGGTGTTGTTAGGTGACGTTTGTACGCGGTCGACAGTGTGGTTTGATCGTTTAGCCGGATCCTTGGTTACGAATTATGGTATTGAGTTGGGTTACTTAACTGCTTAGAACTGTGCCTGTTGCATTACTAATACGTATGTTTCATATTAGGTTTTCGGAGTTGTGTTTACTGCTTTACTTAATTGCCTTCATTTTGTACTATTATACTTGTGGGTGTGTGTGTGGGAGGTGGGGATCGGATGATCCCTACTGAGTCCAATTCTGGTGTGGCTCACTCCCTGCGGTTTCAGGTGTGGACTTCTTGGCGAGTGGCAGTGTGTGGTGTTCTTCTAGGTGTGCGGACCCGCAGTTATCTCAGTTTCGGGGTATGCCCCGATGTTGTTGTACTTTGCTTCTGCCTGTACTTATTTAATTCTTTGGACCATGTAATTATTGTTAGACTGTGTACGGACATTATTAATTTCCTTCCTGTGCACTTGTATTTTCCTTGAAGTCCGTGTTATTGTTATATTTAGCCTTGTTTAACGCTTACTCCTCCAGATGTGTTGTATGGGATCCGAGTGTGAACCCGCAGATAATGATCTGATACCCATTTAGTAATCTGGTTTCCGATTATAGGGTAGCGGGTCATTACATTGTGAAATGAGGGTTAGTGTGTTTTAAGTGGTGATTTGGATTATCCCCTTCATTCCCTATTTTTAGGTATTTTTGGGGCAATTTTGGTAGGGGCGGAAATCCCATTTTGTGGCTCGGGGGAGGTTGCAGGAAAATCAGATTTCAGGCTCTAAATGGCGTCTGGCTAGGGCGACACCATTTGAAATGGTGACTAGCTAGGGCGACGCCATTTAGGCCAAATTTGTCCCGGGACCATTTTCTGTGGGAATGAGTTCTGTTTTGAATGGCGTCTGACGACAGCGACACCATTTGAAATGGTGACTGGATAGGACGATGCCATTTAAGTCAAAACCCCATTAATCCATGAAATTTATATGTGCATATATTGTTAGTTAATTTGGCTAAATGCATGCTTAAAATCAGACATTGGGGATGGGGATTTCTGTATGATCGAAGTCGCATTGTGTGTGTGTATGTTTATGCGATTGTGGACTTAGAACGATTGTGGTTTGCGTTTGACACCTTGTATCAGTGTAGGAGAGATGCGGTGTCTGTGTGGCATTAATACCGTACCGGTGTGGGAGGGTTACATGTTAGTGTTTCACTTGTGGTTGGGAAAAGGTAGAACTACCTGAGCCAGACAGGCCAGAGTAGCCAGTGTGCTATCCGAGGGGTTGCTATTCTATCCTAGTGGGTTGGTGCTTTCCTAGTTTGTCGTGGCAATTTTCAGCGTGTTTCTTACTATGGAGCTGGGTTTGGTGCTATTGGAGTTTACCTTTTCGCCATTAGGCCTGATGTAACTTGAGATATCGAGGTTATGAGTGGTACCCTTCGCCCTTTGTCTTGATGTGACCCGGGAGGTTAGGGTTACGGGTAGTCCATATAGCTTCGGCTTGAGGGGGGTTTCGCTGGTCCCCAGGGCCCTCGTGAAGCGCCTAGGCCTAGCGTTGAGGGAAGTCCGGTCAATAGGACAGTGGTCGAGACTGCTTGTGTGCACACATGACTGGGTGGTGGTTGTTCACTAGTCCCAGTTAGTCCTAGTTTGACTCACTGCCTCACCCTACAGTGTTCGAAACATCGTAGGGGTGGACAGGTATGGGTGTTGGTGGTGTTGTGAGGCGCCGTTTGTACGCGTTTGGCAGTGTGGTTTGTGTGTTTAGCTGGATCTTTGGTTACGAATTGCGGTGTTGAGTTGGGTTGCATGAATTGCTTAGAACTGTGCCTGTTGCATTGCGAATGCATATGTTTCATATTGGAATTTGGGAATCTGTGGGAGCTATATTTACTGCTTTACTTAAATTGCCTACATCTTGTATTGTTGTACTTCTAAGTGCGTGTGTAGGAGGCGGGATCAGGTGATCCCTACTGAGCCCAATTTTGGTGTGGCTCACTCGCTAAGGTTTCAGGTGTGCACTTCTTGGCGAGTGTTGGCGTGTGGTGTTCTCCTTGGTGTGCAGGCCAGTAGCTATCTTGGTTCCAGGGTATGCCCCGATGTTGTTGTACTTTCTTCTGCCTGTACTTATTTAATTCTTTGGATCATGTAATTATTGTTGGACTGTGTATAGACATTATTATTTTACTTCCTACACACTTGTACTTTCTTTGAGGTCCGTAAGATTGTTATATTTAGCCTTGTTTAATGCTTACTTCTCTAGACGTGTCGTTTGAGATCCGGGTGTGAACTCGTAGATAATGATCCGATACTCATTTAGTAATCGGGTCTCCGATTATAGGATGGCGGGTCATTACAGATGGTATCAGAGCTCAGTATGGTCGAGTATGTGATAAAATAGGTTAGATATTATAGTCCAACAATAAGTACGAGTCTGTACGGGTGACGACTACTAGCATAGATTAATAGGTTTTCACGTGCTTGCTTCGATTTTCGTGTTTATAGAGTAGTGATGGCACCGAAGAGGAGAGTTCCGTTGGTTCGTAATACGGGAACTGACGATGGTAGTTCAGGGGCAGATGGGCAAAATGTGGATTGTTTCTTGGAGGCTGTGATTGGGGCAATGTCTAGATATCAACCTAGAGATGGTAGTGAGGGATCCAACTCTCGAGGTGGTCAGTCCATAGTGATGGAACGGTTCTTGAAGTTGAAGACTTCTTCTTTTACAGGTCGACCTGTCCTAGATGAGGCAGCTCATTGGATTAAGGAAGTGGAGAAGGCATTCGATGTTCTTGAGTGTGCTGAGAATGACAAGACTTTGTTGGTAACCTACTTGTTGAAAGATGATGCCTATGATTGGTGAGTTACCATCAAGAGAATAATGTTTTCGGATAGGTCATTGAGAGAGATTCCCTGGGAGGCATTCGTGGGAGAGTTTAGTGGACAGTACCTTCCGAGGCACGTTCGGAAGGCCAAGGAAAGGGAGTTTATGGAATTAGTGTAGAGTGATATGTCAGTTCTGGAATATCAGATGAAGTTTGTAGCTCTGGGAAGGTTCGTTCCGCATATATCTGAAAATGAGGAACGCCGAACGGAGAGATTTGTGGATAGACTCCGGTTCAATCTGAGGGGAATGGTGGCATCTCATTGTTGTAGTGATCTTTCATCAGCAGTTCAGTGCGCAGCAACAGTGGAGACTTAGTTCCAACAAATGGTGAAATAGTTGGAGCGATCAGCACGAGGGCAGCAACAGAGCAAGAACAAATCGGCAATTCTTTCGACAGACGGTTCAAGTTCCTTTGGGTCCGGGTTCTAGGGGATGCTTTATGACGAGGATGAAGACGGTTCGGTTCGACAAATGCAGACTGTGGCTAGCAAACAGCAGGAAGTGGGTCATGATACGGCAGATCATTGTCCTCGTTGTGGTAGGCAGCATGGTGATTGGATATGTCCATTGGTCATTGGTAGCTATTTCGGTTATGGTAGGAAGGGACATCTTGTGAGAAACTGTCTCCAGAAGAATAAGATAGGTCAGGAGCCAAGTGGTAAGAAGAAGCCCAGGACCTAGAGCGGTGTTGTGTGTTCTCTTAGAAGAGGTCCGAGATGCTGGGCGAGATGAAGACTTTTGTCTTATCTTTTAGGTTGTAGTTGTGAGCACTTATGGCACTTTTTATGTATTTTGGACACAGTGGAGAATCAATTTTGTAATATGTGCCTCGTAAGGCTAATGAATGATTGTATTAGTCTATCAATGTTTATAGAATCATAGAACGTGGTTAGCCTAGTGTTGATGAGATTGACCGATTATATGGAGCCCCGTGGAGGAGTGTGATTAGTAAGGGCGATCGATGTGAACCATGTCACCGGTGTGGAATTGTCGACAGTGGTTGTCGTTCGAGCGGTTACAATTTTGAGGACGAAATTTTGTTAAGGGAGGGAGTATGTAACGACTGAGATTTCGGGTACAGTTATCGGGTCGATTTTGGAGCTGGACCCCTTGGTTTGGGCCCTAGTGGGTCTGGGGCGTGCCTTCAAAACGACGTCTGGGGTGCACGACGCCATTTAGATAGCTCGTTGTTGCGCCGCGTGGGAGGGCGTTAGGGCACATGTGTACAGCCTTAGTCATGTCGTGTGAATGGCGTCTTGGATGGACGACGCGATTCAGACATTCTGCCAGAGTACGACCCCGTCCTGTCGCCTAAATGACGTCGATTGTGAATGACGCGATTTCACCTGTTTTAATTTGACACCCCGAGCCTTCCCTCTTTTCTCTCATTCTCTCCTTCTCACTCTCTCTCTTCCCTCTCTCCGATCCCCTCTGTTTCCCCCTTTCCTTTTCCCTTCCTCTTCTTCCTCTTCCACCACTCCAACATCTCTCTACCTCTCACTACTTCCGTCACCACCTCCTCTACAGAACTTCATTCTCCAGACGGTGGCCGACATCCCGGCAGAGTGACCACGTCTACGGCGGTACTGGCTGCAGTTTGCGGTGCGGTGGTTCGGCGGCACGGAGTTAGGAGGAGTTCAAGTGACCCGTAGGGGGACGATCTTCGTTTTATTTGTTTAAAATCATGTTTTCCCCCCCTTTAAAGCATGTATTGTGTATGGAGGTTTTTGGGTAGAAAAGCATATTCTAAGGGGTTTTTATGAAAATAGGCATTTTTGTGAAATGAGGATTAGTGTGTTTTAAGTGGTGATTTGGATTCTCCCCTTCATTCTCTATTTTTTGGTATTTTTGGGACAATTTTGGGGGGGAGGAAATCCCGTTTTGTGGCTCGGGGGAGGTTGCAGGTGTGAGTGCTCAAATTTGATGTGTGATTATCGTGAAAATTTGTTGATTAAATGACAAATAAACCTATTAAAACTATGTGATCGCCAGAAAGCTTTTGACTAAAAAGCTTCAAAAGATAAATGATGATCGCTTACTTGTTTCAGACGTAGGAGATGTTGAAGTTCTTGATTCTTCTTCTTCAGCCGGCTAAAGAAAAAGAGCCATTTTAATCTTGTTCTTACTTTGAATGTTGATTGCACTTTGAGTATTGTCCAGATCTTCTTTGATTTCTTCCTTTTGATCTTCGGATACACCTTTGTACCTTGCAAAGAATGAGATAAAAAGAGGAGAAAGATTAATAAGAATTAAATGAGGGTAGTATCTATTCTAATGAGAATTCTAATCATACAACTCAAAGAAGATGAACTTACTTGTTTTATGGTCTTTAAAACCCCTTAGCATGTGGGTTAGAAAAATATGTTAGTGTTGTGTGAATAGTATGAAATGATGTGATGAATAGAATTATGAAACTAATATGATGGAATCAATAAAAAATGTGCAGAGATTAATGAGGAATTAATTAAGAAAACTAAGTTGAATGGCCCTTGGAAGCCTTGGTTCTTGAATGGACAAAGAGGATGAAGAAAGGATGAAGCTCTTCTTTCAAGACTCCTGAAAGTAGTCGTGCAGAGCCTCGATCCTTCGTTAACTCCTTCAGCGTTTGGACGTCGTCTCTCTCTTAAATTCTTAACCTTTTCCTTCTTTATAAGCTTGTGTATTGATAGACTTAAGTTCAAGGCTCTCACGCGCATCCGTGGTCACTTATGGATTAACATGAAAGAATTTGGAACCAATCCAACCAAGAAACAGATAAACATATGCTAATTCATCATTATCTGTAATTAACTAAAATGCGTTGTCCAAGGGAGACGTCTTTTTGCTTAATTAAGATAAAGATAAACTCGGGAAAACATAAACCATTATTATTACGAAACCTAAATGGCGTCGTGATGTGTAGACGTCTTTTAGTTCATTAACAAATTAATTAAAAATTAAATTAAAAATCGAAATAGGAATAAAATCTTAAATGAAGTCTTCATAGGCCGACGTCTTTTAAGATAATTTTCATATTTGATTAAAAATCTAAGTTAAAACAAATTTCATTAATAAACTTAAATGATGTCTTTCTAACCCGATGTTATTTAGACAATCAATCCAGTAAAATAATAAAAATTAACTAATGACTAAATATCAGACCATTTTGGGACATTACTATATGATATGAAATTTGAATAATTTATTCAAAATGATGTCAAAATTAACGTGTCTACAGTTGCCTCACCTTAGCATTGACTTTGCAAGGGAGTGAAATGAAATGGAATGTACTGAAAAGGTAACGCCAAGGTATGATGAGACACACTCTCAATATCATATGATGAGAATTTTTCTCAAAACGATCAATGAAGATAACTCAAAAATATCGATGGAATCAATCCTGTCTGAATGAGATAGACAAAGAAAACAAAATAAAGTCGATCAACATTCACGATTCGGAAGTACCCTAGGTAATAAATCTTGCAAGTTTCATTATGGGAAGCAGTTACCAGTCAATGTGGAAGTGCTGCAACCATGATGGATCTTAAAAAGAAATAAGAAATGTTAGATAAAGAATCTAAGAAAGGATAGAATTCTAAGGATATCTTTAAGCGAACTTCAAAGATAATCAAGATATTCAATTCAAAATGGAATATTGCATATCATGTTGGGATTTATTTGATCAATAGTTTGAAGTTTAATCAATAATTAATTCTTATTACAATTATATCAAAGTCCTACATGATGCATACTAGGCTAAAAGAAAAATATAAAATCAAATAAAATATAAATTAATCAAGGATAATATTGTTAAATTGTCATTAATGAATCAATATACATATTCTGCAATTCAGTGCTAAGCCGAAGCTCATTTATCCACGCACTTTTTCACAAAAGCGGAACCATCGTCATCGTTAATTAACAATCCAACGGCCTATCCATACATTTAAGTATTCTCTGGAATTATCATTGTTTTTAATGAAGGGGAACTCAAATTCTAGTTTCATCAAAACCACAGGGTCCTTGATATCTCTAATAACTATTTATCATATAGTAAATGCCAATGTAAATCAATTACATAATGGAATACAAGGATAGAGATAACCGTCTTTTTAGCCATAGTTAGGACTCATAAACTCTCACAATGGGACCTTCTTGAGATTTTCAACTTTGTTGTCATTTCTTTGAATTTTCAGTACTCAATAATCATCAGTAATTTCAATCAAGCATCAAATATGGATAAACATAGAATTTCGAGCAAATAATGAGAAAATCCTGAAACGCGTCGTGTCACACCAACGCCATTATAATAATTCAAATAACGTCACTGTTCACTAACGCCATTTAAGTCGTAGAAACAGATTTTTGCTGTGTTCCATCCGGACTCCAACTCTCTTCATGTTTATCCCTTCTCCAATTCGGAAAAGACTCTTCAATTTCGTAAACCTTTATACATAAGGTTTCTTAACTCGTATTAAGGCAAATCCAAACCCAATCTAGAGATCAAAGTAAGGAATTTTCTCTAAAGTTCAAGATTTCAAAGGGAAAAAAGCTCAAGAACAAAATGGATTATTCAAACAAGAGGATAAAGAAGATGCTTAAGAAGCTTTCAGAGGTGAAAGATCTTTTGAGCGGGAGAGATCCTAACTTTTAAGTAAGTTAAATCCTCTCTTTCTTTTAATTCTTCTTCTTCAATTTCTTCATGGAATTAAAGTAATTTTCTTTATTCATCTTGGCATATCCTCTTTTTTCCGGTCCAAGAAAATTATCTTCCCTTCCTTGGATTCAGAAGCTTGCGAAAAATATCACTATCTTCATGCAATCTTATGTTTCCAAGTGGAATATCCAAAGCTTAGTTGTCCATGCAAAGCGCTATAAAAGTTCAAACGTGGATTGGGCAGCGATGAGTGCTCTAATTGAGTTGTGGCATCCACAAACTCACACTTTCCTTTTTGCTGAGTTCGAATCCACTATACTTCTTGAAGAGGCCGAACTTCTATTGGGCCTTCCTAAGATCAAACTGAACAATGATGAATTGATCTTAAACAAAATGGCTCTTATGAGGGAAAATATCACAGGTCAGCAATTATTGATAAAGATTATGAAGGATCCAAAAGAAGTTCAAGGATACCTTACTAAGAAAGGGATTAACCTTGCAAAGCTGGCAGAGTGGACTTTATATGAGATTGAAGAACTCAAAGAAGATGATACTGAGAACGTGATGAAGGCGTTCACCACATACCTGACTAGAACTCTATTCTTTCCTGCCCAGGACAATATTCTGGAGGATGATCAAGTTAGTGCAATTTGTGGGATCTTTGAAGGAAAACAAATCGGCACGACGATCCTAGTCTATCTCTACAGTGGGCTTTCTGCAGTATCTATAGGTCAGCCTCCTCATAGCTGCATGCTCCTCTTTGCTTTGTGGGTTGAGTTGCATTTCAAGTTCGAGTACCATAGTAGAAATTCTACAAAACCATCTCCGATATATCAAAATCGTCCAATCTTTCATATTTTTCAATATCGTGAAATTCAATGAAATGATGATCAACCGAGTGCCCAAACTTAAGAATCGAGCTGATTGGCGAGCTTATTTGAAGACAATGCCATCATATGGATTCGATTCTTCTCCACTTGCACTTGTAGGGAAGATGATTTGAGTACGCCGTGCAACTGGTGCAGAGCTCCGACTGATTAGGGCAACTGAATTTGTGCTATATAATCCTCATCGCTGCTATACTCAACTCAACATACCTCGCCATGAATTCCCAGAGTTTTCCCTATTTCTCCAATCAAGAAGTGCACCTTGGAATTTGACGAAGATTTTGAAGCAATTGAACATATAGTTACACTGTGGAACATTAGCTTCATCCATTGTATAAAATCTTCACACGAAGCTCATGAAAGATTAGCATATCTATATGTAATGGGACTTCGAGAAATTCTTCCTTAAAAACTCTCTTTTATTCCCTTTGATGTAATAAGAAATTGATTTTCAATAAAGAATCAATCCCCAAAGTTTTATGATTTATCCATGATTTTTCCTTAAAATATGCTTTTCGGGTGTAAATAGTGTTGTCTAATAAAGACGTCTTTCAATCATAATTCATTTCCGAAATTCAAAGATCAATTCCTTATTATGCTTAAAAACGCGTCTACACCTGTAAATGCCTTTCAATTCTCTCTCTTACTTTTCACAAAATTCTGCCATTAATCCTGTAATTAATCTAGTGAAACGCATCGTATTATGAGGACATGTTTAATCATTGTCCGTGGTATGATTCTGACCAGAATTGGCGGTTTAACCTGAAACACGTCGTGTCTCTTGGACGCGATTTACGAATTTCAAAATCTCTTCTTTGCCGCCTCAATTTATGTGCTTTGAATGGCGTCGTTGTCTCTCGACGCGTTTTAAATTCTCCAAACAGAACCTGCGCGAGCCCGAGCTCTCCTTCCTCATTCTCTCAAAACTCTCTCTCTCCTCGTCCTCTTTCCTCTCTAGCGACTCCCTTCCTCTCCAGCAAACCTCTCAACTCCGGGGACCTCGAACCTCCCCACATTGTCAGCCATCTCCCTCTCTCATTCACTCCCTCTTACCCAAGCTCTCTCTCTTTCTCTCAAACTTGAGCCTCATCATCCCTCTCTCTCAAAACCTCGAAGCCATGGAGAAGGGACAATCGAGCAAGATTGTCGTGAAACGACGACGGATGTCGATCGCAATGATGGAAGAGGCTCCCGAAGCGGCGCCGGTCGACCTCGCAGTGGTGGCGGCCTTCTTAGAAGAGGAGGTTCCACCCGTGGCGGTGGGAGAAGAAGAAGAATAAGGGGAGGGCGTCTTCCACCTGGTAAGTTCCCTATGGATGCATTTGTGTGAAGAATGAACATGGGAAAGGGACCTTTTCAAAAGGTCTGACTTCAAGCTTGAATGGCGTCCAGACCAGGTGACGCCTTTCAAAAGGCGTCACCTAGGACTAACACCATTCAAGTCAGTGATCCTTTTTTAAGAATAAGAAAATTTGGACTAAATGGCGTCAAGACATGTGGACGCCTTTCAATGGGCGTCCACCATGTCCGACACCATTCAGATAGAATATTTTTATTTTGAAATTTATTTTTAATGCCCATTGACTGATGAAAAATTGTTGAATTATTTGCAGGGGACGATGAGGGCCAGGATATCTTGGGATCTGGTCATCGGTGCCTACTGAGGCCTGCCCGACTTCTAGAAGGTGTGACTGCACCGGATGGGGTTCGGCAAGATCCTGGATATTGAGCCCTTCTGGCTCCATTTAGTACTCCTGTAGGCACTGTAGGAGAGGTGGGATGCAGAGAGTTGGACATTCCTAATGCCTTGGGTGTTGGGATCGCTGTGTCGGGATCCGACCGAAAATGCAGTGGAACAAAAATAATTTCGGGATCGGATCCACCTCGTTTCAATGAACAAAACAAGACCACCGGAGTAAATCGGATTTACCTTGCGCGGATTCGAATCCGCATTCATTTTCCGGTTCCGTCGGAGCGATGCTACAAGTCGCGCAGATGCCTGACCTCTAGCGGTATCCACATGGTTCTCCTCGCGATGGATCGTCCTCGCTTCCTCGCTTGCTGCGGTGTTCGTAGATCCCGTCTGGCTGCGCGTAATCCGCCGCGACATGCGGATTCGGAATCTCTCGTCGAACGGAAGGTGGAGCAGTCAGGAATCGAAGCGGAGCCTCCAAATGGTCGCCTCGTGTCACACGCCCAGAAGGGAGAGAGAGAGAGAGAAAGAACGACGGCTAGATCAGGGTTGCTTGCCCCCGACGTAGAATCCGTTCTTTTATAATAAGTATGTTTGCGGTTTTTCAGAAAAACCCAGACTTATCCGAAATCCTGTCGGATTATCCATCGACTTGAAAACCATTTGCGTGTGACCCTCTAGGCCCAAATACCAGTCCAGTTAATAGCCCATTAAGTCCAGTAATCCTTTACTGACCCACTGAATTAATTAATATCCTCATATTCAATTAATCAACCGAATTTAATGTCCCATAATAAATTCGGACGGACTTCCGATCACGTTGGATGCCAAGCAACATCGCGTGATCCTGGGTGGCACTGGAGTTACCGCAACCCTCTATTGGAACCTTTCTGTCATCGGTTAGCGCGCGGATATAATCCTTCATCCGTGCAATGTTCCCGAATCGACCTAAGGCATGGTTTACTATTAAACCCTATTTGGTCGATTTACTTGAATCAGATGCCGCTAATCTGAATCCGATAACTCCTTATCGATTATAGAGTCCGCACTGGCCAGGGACTTTAAGCGCATCATTCTCGGAACATTCTCTCTCAAACTACCGAGAGCGGATGATCCCGTATTGAACACACAATTACCTTTGAGGGCATTTCCCTGAACCTGATCGCTTGACTCATTGATAACCTATGGTTAGGGATTCGTTAGTCAAGGTCAAAGTTTAGAAACCCATCGACAAGATATCTTTGGCGTCTCAGGTCCAAGGATCATCCACGCAACCGTGACAAATGAATCGAGCTGGTTAACAGTGAGGTGATTACCATCCAGCGATTCATAGTCGGATCAGTTCAGTGAACTCATTCATACAATGAATTATTGCCATTTATTAATAATCTGAATCAGTACATAGTATCGGATTGGCTTTAAGACCATCTAATACTAATAATCTCCCACTTGGACTAAAGCCAATCACTTTTATACAGAATACCCATATTCTCTAAGTGACGCTCAAACACATTTTGAGACAAAGGCTTTGTAAGTGGATCTGCTATGTTGTCGGCTGAGGGAACTCTTTCCACCACGATATCTCCTCGAGCTATAATCTCTCTGATCAGATGAAAGCGCCGCAGAATGTGCTTCGACTTCTGATGAGACCTCAGCTCTTGCGCTTGAGCAATCGCCCCATTGTTGTCACATAGCAGTGGGACGGGACCAGATATGCTTTCCACCACACCAAGATCACCGATGAATTTCTTCGTCCATACAGCTTCCTTGGCGGCTTCAGCAGCAGCAATATACTCGGCTTCCGTTGTCGAATCAGCAGTGGTTTCCTGCTTGGAACTTTTTCAGCTCACTGCTCCCCCGTTGAGTGTGAAAACAAAACCTGATGTTGACTTGCTGTCATCAGGATCAGATTGAAAACTCGAGTCAGTGTATCCTTGTAGCTTTAAGTCTCCTCCTCCATAGACTAGAAATAGATACTTAGTCCTTCTCAAGTACTTAAGGATGCATTTCACAGCCTTCCAGTATTTATCACCTGGATCTGCCTGATGTCTACTCGTAACACTTAGAGCATATGCTACATCAGGTCTGGTACATAGCATGGCATACATGATAGACCCTATGGCAGAAGCATAGGGGACTTTATCCATCACAGCCCTCTCTTCACGTGTCTTGGGAGACTGACCTTTAGAGAGTGAAATTTCATGTCTCATTGGTATGAGACCTCTCTTGGAATTTTCCATGCCAAACCTTTTGACAATGGTTTCTATGTACATGGATTGGGTTAAAGCTAGCATCTTCTTTGATCTATCTCTATAGATCCGTATTCCTAATACGTAAGATGCTTCTCCCAAATCCTTCATGGAGAAGTTCTTTGACAGCCATATGTTTATTGATGACATCATTCCTACATCATTCCTAATGAGTAGGATGTCGTCAACATAAAGAATCAGAAATGTGACTGCGCTCCCACTGTTTTTCTTGTATACACAGGGCTCATCTTCATTCTTAATGAAGTCATAAGACTTGATCGCCTCATCAAATCTTATGTTCCAGCTTCGAGAAGCTTGCTTCAGTCCATAAATGGACCTCTGCAACTTGCATACCATGTCTGAAGATTCTTTGGATGTGAATCCTTCTGGTTGTATCATATACACCTCCTCCTCAAGGTTTCCATTGAGGAAGGCGGTCTTCACATCCATCTGCCAGATTTCATAATCATGGTAGGCAGCAATGGCGAGAAGAATTCTGATACACTTAATCATAGCAATGGGTGAAAAGGTTTCGTCATAGTCAACACCTTGTCTTTGACGATAGCCTTTCGCCACTAATCTTGCTTTATAAGTCTCAATACGTCTATCTGCACCGATCTTTCTTTTAAAGATCCATTTGTAGCCGATAGGTACTATACCATCGGGCAAATCTACCAAGTTCCAAACTTGGTTGATGTACATGGACTGTATTTCAGAATTCATGGCTTCCCGCCATTTCCCGGCCTCTGGACTTTCAATGGACTCCTGGTAAGTCTTAGGATCATCATCCTCATTATAGAGTATCATTGAACCATCCAAATTAATATGTCCTACATATCTTTCTGGTGGTTTAGGTACTCTTTCAGACCTACGAGGTTCCTGTGTATCATTTTGAACAGGTTCAGAAACTGATGGTTCATCTGATGAACCATTGCTAGTTTGTGGGTCTGGAATTTCTTCCAGAATTACTTTGCTTCCACTGTCCTTCTGGAAAATATAATCTTCTTCCAGAAAGATAGCTCTCCTGGCCACAAACACCTTTTGTTCGCCAGGATGATAAAATTAATATCCATAAGTTTCCTTTGGATATCCCACAAATCTGCATTTGTCAGTTCTGGATTCCAGCTTATCTGCGTCATGTCTTTTAACATGAGCAGGACATCCCCAGACTTTAACATGTTTAAGGTCTGGTTTCCTTCCATTTCATATCTCATATGGAGTGGTTTCAACATATTTGCTTGGTACTTTGTTCAGGATATACATAGCCGAGCTAAGTGCATATCCCCATAAGGACACTGGTAATTTGGACATACTCATCATGGATCGCACCATTTCCATTAATGTGCGATTTCTCCTTTCTGATACACCATTCATCTGAGGTGTATAAGGAGGTGTAAGCTGAGAAAGGATACCATTATCCTTTAAGTATTTAATGAACTCTGTACTCAAGTATTCACCACCACGATCAGATTGGATGGTTTTTATACTCTTTCCTGTTTGTTTTCCTACTTCATTCTTAAATTCTCTGAATTTCTCAATGGCTTCAGATTCATACTTCAACAAGTATATATATCCAAATCTTGAGTAATCATCAGTGAATGTAATGAAGTATGAGAAACCACCAATGGCTTGGGTTGACATAGGACCACAACATCTGAATGTATGAGTTCTAATATGTCTTTGGCTCGTTCTCCAGTTCCACTAAATGGAGACTTAGCCATTTTACCCATTAAACATGACTCACAGGTTGCATATGATTCATAATCAAATGGATCTAAATATCCATCTTTATGCATCCTTTGGAGTCTGTTTTCACCAATGTGTCCAAGCCTATAATGTCACAAGTAGGCTTTGTTCATTTCATACTTACTTCTTTTAAGTGAAGAACCGATGTGTAAATTATCATGAGACACATTTAATAGATACAAACCATTGGACAAAATAGCAGAAGCTATTAATTTATTTCCGAAATAAATTGAACAACTGTTGTTCCCAAAATTTAAATTGTATCCAATTCTATCTAAGCATGAAATAGAAATGATGTTCCTTATTATGCTAGATACATAATAACATTCATCTAATATAAATGTGTCTCCAGATGGTAGCTTGAGCTTCACTGTCCCCAAAGCGATCGCCGCAACTCTTGCGCCATTACCTAGTCTTAGCTCCACCTCGCCGGGCCTCAGCTTACGCCTTCTTGTCAGTGCCTACACAGAATTGCAGATATGAGATACACATCCTGTATCTAATACCCATGATGTATAATCTCTTATTGACAAGTTTACATCTATCATATAGATACCTGAAGCGTCTTGCTGCTTCAGAGTTCCTTGAGCCTTGTCCTTAAGGTATTCTTTGCAATTCCTCTTCCAATGGCCTTTCTGGTGACAGTAGAAGCAATCACCTTTCTCAGCACTTTTACCTTTGTCTTTCTAGAAAATCTTTGCCTTTTTCTGAACCTTGTTCTTATTCTTTCGAAAAGCTTGGACTGCAAGCCTTTTTCTGTTAGTCTTACCAACTATGAGGACTTGGGGTTTATCCTTCACAAGCTTCCCCTCAACAGTCTTTAACATGTTCAGCAGTTCAACTAAGGTGGCCTAGATCTTTTTCATGTTAAAATTAACGATGAACTGAGCATATGACGGTGGAAGTAAAGACAACACGAGGTCTGTGTGCATCTCCTTGGGAAGTGTAATCCCAAGAGCATCCATCCTCCACCCACTTAATCATCTTCAGTACGTGATTCTGTACTGAAGTTCCCTCTGCCATCTGAGCCTTGAACAGATTCTTCGATATCTCATATCGTTCGATTCTGCTCTGCTCACCAAATAGCTCCTTCAAATGGAGAATGATGGATCTAGCATCCATCTCTTTATGTTGCCTCTGCAGCTCATTGCTCATAGAGGCTAACATGTAGCATTGGGCCATGGTGGAATCTTCCTTCCATTTTTCATACACTATCATTTCCTCCTCTAGAGCATCTAATGTTGGTTCAACAGGAGGTTCATTATCCAAGACGTAGGCAATCTGCTCATACCTGAGGACTATCTTCAGGTTTCTGAGCCAGTCTGAGTAATTGGTGCCTGTCAAATGGTTGGCATCAAGTATGCCTCGCAACGGGTTATGCTGCGACATTTTCGCCTACAGGAGATAATCAATTGATAATTAGCAGATATTCAGATTAACTAAAACAAGATATGGTCTTTTATTATCTAGTTTTACTTCCACTAATTTTCGACGGACTGTATAACCTTCAGATATACAGAACAGGAGACGCCGACTGTCTCCTAGTGGGGATCAAAATCTCCAAGCATCACAGTATGACCTCGGGTAAACACGTAGTATCACAGAGCAATCATCTCATGATAATTGCAACTCTTGCAATATCCCATCATATTTCGGCTCCCAAGTTTAATGGTCTCGAGTAAACACAGTAGACCATTATCTCCGGTCTAAGCTTTACCATCAATACGTGACAGAGTAAAGTAGAAATATAGTTTCCGAGTAAACACGTGGATAACTATATCATTCCTCTACTCTTATCCAAAGGCATCTAATGCCATGATCAATAGTCCTCTCAACAGACAATGGTAGACCTCGGGTAAACACATAGTATCTGCTATCACTGAATTAAGTTCTATTGATCATATTGATGGAGAGCCACACGGTGCATTCTCAATGACTCGTGTTACAGCTTAGAGTTTATAATGAATGTTTTACTTATTTAGTTTGGTCTCATCCTATGTGATAGTATTAAATATATCGAATATATTATAAATACAAATAACCTAACAAATATCAAGCACACGCATCACATACATGTCATTAGTGTGATCATGGACGGCACTGCGGTTTGACTTGAGCCAGACAGTCAAACGCACACACATACACAATATAACAACTTATATCATGAGTCTGCAAACCCATAGATTCAATGAACTCCTTCATTTTTATCTAGTCGGCAGTTGTGGATCATCCTCGCTCCGCGCGCAGCTGCCTCGATCAAATTACATCATAATTCTCAATTACATGATAATTTAAAAGAGGAAGCCTTATGGTAATTACATCGAGGAGGAAGGTAGAAGTACAATGGAATATGAGAGGGAGAGGTTTGCAGACCTCTATTTATTAATAAACAATAAACCACACAATCACATTCCATATCCACAAATAATGCTCCTCTATGACCACCATGTGCTTTAGTTAAACAAACCACACATGAATTGCACATCAAATGGCTAAATTAAAATTTTCGAAAATAATAATAATTTCATGTTTCATAAAACCAGGGGGCCAAACAAAATTTTGGAGAATTTAGAATTTTCGAAAATCAATTTATGCATGCTTAACTTAAATCGAATTTAAATAAGCAATTAATAACACATCAAATATGCACAAAATCTAAAATTAATGGCTTTAAAAATATTCCATGCTCAATTTGAACAATTCAAATAATTTGGGGTTAATCTAACAATTAGATTACATAAGGTTTAATCTAACATTTAGAATGAATTAAATTAACAACTTTTGTTAATTAATTAACAAAATAAACCTTAACTAGGACCCAAGCAAAAATTGAATTTAATAACAAATAGTAAAATCATATTTTAAAATTAAATATTAAATCAATTTATTGATTAATTTAATAATAAAAATTAAATTAACTAGGGCCCTTAAAGGGCTCAGCCCTGCTGAGCCCCTAGCTCGAGCCAGGGCCGAGCCAGGGCTCAGCCAAGGGCCCGGACCCAGGCCCACAGGCCTGGTCCGGCCCCTGGCTAGCCCCTGGCTCGGACCCCTGGCCCGGGCCAGGGTCCAGCCGGGCCAGCCCGGTCGGCGACTAGGGAAACCCTAGCCGCCCAGCCGGGCAACCGGAGGGTTCCCTGCACAGCAGGGAACCCGATGGCGCCGTCCCCCTTTTGGGGTCTTCTCCGGCGAAGCCCATACTGCCGGCGAGGTCCGGCAACCGGCGGTGGCCCTGGAGGTGCTCCAAAAAGGGGTTTATTTGCCTTCCCTTTTCCTCCAAAAAACTATGTTTTACAGGTTTCTCAAACCCGTGGAGAGGAAGAAGAAGGTCCATGGTCATTCATCCACGGCTTCCCATGCCACCAACAATTCGTCCAGGGTCAGTGGGCATGATTTACAGTGATAAAAAACCCCTAAGATCTATCTTTATGGATCCGATTCTATCAAAAATACTCCGTTCTTCGTCCAACGAAGGACATGACGAAAAATCCCCAAACATAATATTTTCTTCATATTTAAATCGCGATCTTATCGCAGTAATCATCTAATGAATATAAATCTTTCAAGAAAATAAATTTAAGCGTGGAATAAATTCAAAAACCATAATTTTTAGAGACCGAAATGGCGAAAACACAGTGAAACCTAGCTCTCATACCACTGTTGGGATCGCTGTGTCGGGATCCGACCGAAAACGCAGCGGAATAGAAATGATTTCGAGATCGGATCCACCCCGTTTCAATGAACAAAACAAGACCACCGGAGTAAATCGGATTTACCTTGCGCGGATTCGAATCCGCGTTCGTTTTCCGGTTCCGTCGGAGCGATGCCGCAAGTCGCGCAGATGTCCGACCTCTAGCGGTATCCACGCGGTTCTCCTCGCGATGAATTGTCCTCTCTTCCTTGCTCGCTGCGGCGTTCGTAGATCCCGTCTGGCTGCGCGTAATCCGCCGCGACATGCGGATTCAGAATCTCCCGTTGGACGAAAGGTGGAGCAGTCGGAAATCGAAGCGGAGCCTCCAAATGGCCGCCTCGTGTCGCACGCCCAGAAGAGAGAGAGAGAGAGAGAGAAAGAACGACGGCTAGGTCAGAGTTGCTTGCCCCCGACGTAAAATCCGTTCTTTTATAATAAGTCTGTTTGCAATTTTTCATAAAAACCCAGACTTATCCGAAATCCTGTCGGATTATCCATCGACTTGAAAGCCATTTGCGTGTGACCCTCTAGGCCTAAATACCAGTCCAGTTAATAGCCCATTAAGTCCAGTAATCCTTTACTGACCCACTGAATTAATTAATATCCTCATATTCAATTAATCAGCTGAATTTAATGTCCCACAATAAATTCGGACGAACTTCCGATTACGTTGGATGCCAAGCAACATCGCGTGATCTTGGATGGCACTGGGGTTATCGCAACCCTCTATTAGAACCTTTCTGTCATCAGTTAGCGCGTGGATATAATCCTTCATCCGCGCAATGTTCTCGAATCGACCTAGGGCATGGTTTACTGTTAAACCCTATTTGGTCGATTCACTTGAATCAGATGCCGCTAATCTGAATCCGATAACTCCTTATCGATTACAGAGTCCGCCCTGGCCAGGGACTTTAAGCGCATCGTTCCCGGAACATTCTCTTTCAAACTACCGAGAGCGGATGATCCCGTATTGAACACACAATTGCCTTCGAGGGCATTTCCCTAAACCCGATCGCTTGACTCATTGATAACCCATGGTTAGGGATTCATTAGTCAAGGTCAAAGTTCATAAACCCACTAATAAGATATCTTTGGCGTCTCAGGTCCAAGGATCATCCACGCAACCGTGACAAATGAATCGAGCTGGTTTACAGTGAGGTGATTACCATCCAATGATTCATAGTCGGATCAGTTCAGTGAACTCATTCACCAATGAGCACCTACAGGTCCAGCATAGTGTCTCTACACAAGTGACTTATGGGATTAGTCACCCTCATCATATGAGCTGAAGTAACCTATACTAGTCTATCCGGATGTTCGATGTCATATCTCAAACATCCTATGACTAGGAACAATTAAGAACATGTGTTTATAAGTCTTCGGTCCCGTAATTATGATCTCATCATAATCTGAAGACTGTTGCACATGTTCATGGACTTCATCGTGATACGATAAACATAGATCGAATTAATTATACACAATGAATTATTGTCATTTATTAATAATCTGAATTAGTACATAGTATCGGATTGGCTTTGAGACCATCTAATACTAACATTGGGGCCACATGGTCCTAAGTCTGGAGGACATAGTTAGGATCACCGGCCTTAGAGTAGAGGGTCGGACAGTGAGTGGGGTGACCTACCCTGATTATTTAGGACTAGCAGAGAGTCTCCTAGGGATAGAGGTCTCTGGCGGGCTGGGTAGAGAGTCTTGGACTGTACCCAGAGTAGGGTAGAGGCAGCCCTAGGATTAGTAGAGCCCCGGCATCGATCAGACGAGACCCGGGAGGCTTTTAGAGATAGATTAGCTAGGTCTTCCTCCACCGTCTACTGTAGTGACCCTAGTCAGGGGGAGAAAATAAATAGACAGGTTAGGGTTTTCCTTGTTTTCTTCTTTGGTTGGTTGCTCTTCGGTATAAAGGGCGACCATATCCACTGTAAGTTTCTTAGTTTATTGGATGATTTAGATAGCCTTCATGAGTATGCCTGGGGTGTAGCCCTCCTGGCCCACCTCTTTGCCGATCTTTCTACGGTCACGCTAGATCGCGAGACTATTATCAGCAGCTTCTCGCCGTTTCTCCAGGTATAAGTCTTTTCAATTATTGTTTATTTTACGCAAATGATGTGATATGATGTTTTTATAATCTATATGTTCATGTATGCAGGTGTGGAACTATTATTACTTTCCGCTCGTCCGAGTGTGGATTGTAAGGCCAGATGCTATCCCGTTGGCTCGCCGTTGCCTGCCATGGATACGGCCCCACAGCATCACCAGCTGATGGCCCTCCGCCGTCAGTTCCTTAATTACTCAGAGCTCCTGATGAGTTGCTTAACTTAAATTGTTTATTTTATTTAAATGTAATGTCTCATTTTAAATGCAATTTATTTATGTATGAACGCATCTAACTTATATGTATGTAGGTAATCTGGCGCCCGTACTTGGGCATGGGCGAGGCAGGCCAGCCGTGGGTGACAGCTGGTCGGAGGTGGTTCGGCAGGCAGATGTGGGTCCACTGCCTGAACGAGATCGAGCCCCTCCGCCTCCGCCTTGTGATGAGGATCCTAGGCCTCCACCAGGAATGGGTGGACGAGGAGGTCCCGGAGAGAGTTGGATAGTCGATGGGGGGGAAGCAAGCCCTCACAGATTGGTGGGCAAAATTTCCGGAGCAGTATGAAGACTGGCATCACTGGGGTGTCCGAGTGGAGTCTCATGCTGAGAGCAGCACAGCTCATCTTCAGCAGTATCGGACACACTCTGCCGATCAGCTGCATCTCCTCCGTCCACTCGACGTAAGTATACATTGATGCATCTTTCATTTTAATTATTATCTTTATTCCAATTTGTGAATGAATGTATGCATGTATGTTATGCAGGATGCGCGCGATGTGACCATCATCGACCTCCGGGCCCGCCTACAAGATACGGAGGCCCAGTTAGAACAAGTCCAGAAGGAGTTATTTTATTTGGTATGTATGCATGCTTATGAAATGTTTATTTTGATTAATTAATTTATTTTGACGTTTAGCCACTGACATTCGTTCTTTTGGTGTAGCAAGCCGTGTATATGCAGGCGGCTCCTCCTCCCTTCCCTACTGGTGCTTCTTCATCTTCCGCGGCTGCTCATGAGGCTGCCATCGCTGATCTTCAGGGTCAGCTGGCTTCTGCTATCTACCAAGCCTCCCTTGCGGAAGAGGATCGGGCCTCCCGAGTAAGTTTAGACCTTTTGACTTCCATTATTGACATTGATTGCTTGATTATCTTGGACTGACAACATCTTCTATTGTAGGTTGCTAAGCTTCAGGAAGCCCTTCAAAGGGCTGAGACTGATGCTACTCGGGTCCGTAAGCTTAAGGAGCAGGTGGCTCGTCTCTCCACCGGAGACCTTCCTTGGGAGTTTTCACGTCTCCACTCTCAGCTGGAGTTTATTACTGAGGAGAGGGAACGAGACCGACAGGAGCGGCAGTGGAAGGACACAGAGATGTCCTCCCTTCGGGTTCACTTAGGCATCGCCGAGCACGAGCGCCGTAGTGTGGAGGAACGGTACCGGCGAGCACGTCAGCGGGCTCAGGAGCGGGGACACGGGAGTGCTTTCACTGCCAGTGTTGCCGTGTCTTCTGGTCAAGCCGGTCCGAGCACTATGGGTCCGCCACCTCCACCTAGCCGAGTACTAGCACCGGATGCCCAAGATGAAGCCCATAGCCAATTTGATGAGGGGGCCGGAGAGAGTCAGCCATGAGGGCTGCTTATCATGTACTTTTCTACTTTTTTGTAAGTCCTGATATTGATGGACTCAGATATGTATATAAAACACATTTTGATGATATACTTGAAACTCTTTGTCTTCAGATTTGTACTCTTTTGTCTTTGACTTACATACCTGTACCCTATACATTACTTGAACAAATAGGTTAAGCATCTATTCAGGCTTAGCCCTTTGCCCAATTAATTAATTGATTAATGAATTCTTTCCTAGGTAGAAGGGTTAAGGGGCGAAGCCTTTATTAACAAAGGTAATAAAAACTATATAAAGAAATAGAATTATGAAACACTCAAGCATACAAATACTCACTGGAAATAAAATGAATGAAACACACCAAATGCGAGAAGCGGATGTTAATTGAAATATTTTTTGTTTGGCTTTGCAATTTCAATATTTGATTTTTAGGATATTGATTTTGAAATATTTGTCTTGTTTTGAATATCCGTTTTTTTATTTTTTTTGAAATATCTATATATATTTTTTGAAATATCTATTTTTGGATTTTGAAATATCTATTTTTTTGGATTTTGAAACATCTATTTTTGGATTTTGAAATATATATTTTTGGATTTTAAAAATATCTATTTTTTTGGATTTTGAAATATATATTTTTGGATTTTGAAATATCTATTTTTTTGGGTTTTGAAATATCTATTTTTGGATTTTGAAATATCTATTTTTTTGGATTTGGAAATATCTATTTTTTTGGATTTTGAAATATCTATTTTTGGATTTTGAAATATCTACATATATATATTTTTAAAATATTGCGTAAACTAAAAGACCAATATGGTCCTCAGATCAAAAGAACATATTCATTTATTAACTTAATTCCCAAATTGTTCTTTAATAATCTAACTTAGACTCATCGTGCTTGAGCTTGTGTTTTCATTCGTGATCCCATTCGATGGTCTCACCCTTGGTCAATCTAGGCTGTTTCTTATGCTTGTAGTACGCCTCTTTAGAAAGAAAGGAAGAATTTGTTTAGAAAGCTCACGAGAGGGTTCCGGAGACCCAGAAAGGTGTCCCTTCTTTACCCTAATATATGTTGGAGTTCGGTCATTTTCTTTACAAGGTATTTAACGACCTTGCATTCCCTTTTTATTTTATTTCATGGCCTTGGTGTAACGTTTGTAATGTAATGACCTTCCGTACCCTTTTTGCCTTTTGCTTTGGGTTTTCCTTTTCCTTTTCATGGGACAGATCTCCCCCTTTTTTTTATGACAACCTCCTACTAAGATGGCGGGTATTTTTGGTAGTCTATTCTAAGCTTCGTTCCGACATCGTGGGCCGAGTGTAAAAATAGAATTTTTGTTTAAAAAGAATGAATTGTACTTTATACTCTTAGTCAAGCTTTCGGTATTCCTTCAGACTTTACATCTCTTGTTACTTACGAACCAAACGTGTCAGTATGTGTAGTAATGTATTTGAATTAAATTATCCAGACTGATAAGGGAATTTGAGTTTCCAAATTTTTTGATTCCACTGGTCTTTGCACCATGCTGATCAATTCTTTAACCTAAGGATAATATTTCTTAAGATATAGACCATTTCATGGGTGAGTTAATTCTTACCCTTCTGCATTAATTAAATGGTAGGCGTTATCAGGAAAAGTATGCGACATGACATATGGTCCTTTCCAATTGGGTTGGAGCTTAAAACGCGGACCACCAGGTTTTACAAAGATTCTTTTGACGACTATTTCACCAACTTTGAACTTACGTTTAATGACTTTCTTTTGATAAAAACGTGCTAATCTATTTTGATATACTCGTGTATGATTAGCATATGACCATCTTTTCTCATCTAAGAGTTTCAATTGAGCGAGGAGTGCTGAGCGATGCTCATCAATAGAGAATTCCTTGTTCAATTGTACTCTTAATGACGGTATGAGGATTTCGTATGGAATTACCACCTCCATTCCAAATGTTAAGGAATACGGAGTCTGCCCAGTGGGCGTGTGGATTAAAGTTCGGTATAGCCATAAAGCCACAATCAGTTTCTCTGGCCAGTCTGTGAATTTATTAGATTTGCACGTCTTTTTGATGATTTTTATCAAAGTCTTGTTAGTTGCCTCTGCTTGGCCATTGCCTTGCGGATAATAAGGAAACGAATGATGCAATGCAATTTTATACCTGTTGCAGAGGTCTTCCAGCTCTTGTGATATGAACTGCAGTCCATTGTCGGTGATGATGGTGCTTGGAATTCCGAATCTTGTGATGATGTTCTTCATGATGAATTTGTAGACGGTTGACGCTTTGACTTTCGTGTAAGCTTCGGCTTCTGCCCACTTGGTGAAGTATTCTGTTGCCGTGAGAATGAAGGATTTCTACTTAATACCGGAATAAGGATTACCAAAAGGTCTAATGACGTCGAAAGCCCACATGGAGAAAGGCCATGGGAGGAAACATGATGGAGTGAAGATGCGGGGGAGTGGATCTTGTTGGCGTGAAGTTGACACTTGACACACCTACGGACATACCCTACACAATCTTCTTCCATGGTTGGCGAATAGAATCCTTGTCTAAGGATCTTCTTTGATAGCATTTGTCCATTAACATAGCCACCACAAACTCCAGTATGAGCTCCTTCCATGATCTTCCAAAGCTCATCCTCGTCTAAACATCTCAAAAGAACTCTATCAAAACCTCGTTTATAAAGTGCTCCTCCAACTAGAATGTACTTCTGAGCAACTCTCCTGATAGCCATTTTTTCCTCAGCTATGGCTTCTTCAGGATATGATTGATCTTTACAATATCTAGCAATTTCGTAATACCATGGTTTCTGTTCATCATCTATCTCTTCTAGCAACTCCATTAACATAATATCTCGTTTATCTACAATATCTCCATCTCTGACCTTCTTCAGCAACTTTTCCTTAGTCCTAAGGAAGGAAGGGTCTTTCACGGTAGGTGAGAGACGCCTATGAACAATGATCGATTCAGATTGTCTACTGATTAGAAAATTAAGGGAAGATGCGAGAGAAGCTAGAGCGTCAGTTAAGATGTTCTGATTTCAAGGAACATGGATAAAGATCAACTTAGTGAAATGCTTAGCGAAGCCGAAGTGAGTTCTTGATAAAGCTTAAGTTTAGGATCAAGAGTTCGATAGTTGGTTAGTACTTGGCGAAGGACCAACTGGTTATCACCCACAATTCTGAGTTTGGTGGCACCGTGGAGATGAGCAGCCTTGAGGCTAGCAAGGAGTGCCTCGTATTCAGCTATATTGTTAGTGACTGGAAAGTCAAGCTGATAGACTTGTGGAATGGTGACACCTTCAAGTGATAGCAGAACAATGCTGATACTCTTACCGTGGGAATTCAGAGCTCCGTCAAAATGCAGAGTCCACATATCATCTTCGATTATGTCTATGGACATCAGTTTCTCATCCGAAAACTCTGATCGGACTGGATCAAAATGGGGAAGGAGATGATGAGCGAGATGTTCTGCTATGGCATAGCCTTTGATTGCTTTTTATTGAATGTGGATAATTTCAAATTGAGATAAAAAGTTTTGCCATCGTGCTAACCTATCAGTGAGGAAAGATTTCTCAAGGAGAAACTTAATAGGATTCATCCTAGCGATGAGATGTACTTCATGAGCTAGAAAGTAGTGCTTCAACTTTTGAACCACTCATACTAATGTTGCACATGTTTTCTCCATTGCTATGTATCTTTGTTCCACGGGGTTAAGAAGTTTAGAGAGATAATAGGCTGCCCTCTCCTTTCCTTCTTCATCCTCTTGTGCTAGGACACCCCCTACAGCATCATCCAGGACGAAAATATATAGAATCAAATGTTTGTCCGGAGATGGTGGTCTCAAGACAGGAGGACTCGCTAAATAATTCTTTAATCCATCAAATGCCTCCTGACACTTATCGTCCCAATCAAATTTGACTCCCGGCTTGGTAAGCTCGTAAAATGGCTTACATCTTGGTGAATGTTGGGAGACAAATCGGCGGATAAACTGCAACCTCCGGATCAATCCTCTTAACTCTTTCCAGTTCTTGGGGGTGGCATTTTTCTGATAGCTTTTGCCTTGTTGGGATCGATCTCAATTCTTCGTTTACTGACAATGAATCCAAGTGATTTCCCTAAGGATACTTCGAATATACATTTCTTGGGGTTCATCTTAAACTGATATTCTCTCGATCTTTCTAAAACTTTCGCCAAAACTTTGGCATGTTCAGTCGTTGTCTTAGATTTTACTAACAGGTCATACACATACACTTCTAGATCTATATGCATCATGTCATGGAATATTGCCATCATAGCCCTTTGATAAGTGGCTCCAGCATTCTTTAGTTCAAAAGGCATGACGACATAACAATATGTTCCCCAAGGTGTGGTGAATGATGTTTTTTCTTGATCATCTTCTGCCAATTTAATTTGATTATATCCAGAGAATCCATCCATAAATGATAGAGTTTCGCAGCTGTAGGCGCCCGGACCGTCCCCCGCCACGGCTGCGGGCTTCGGGCGAGGGCTTTCTCTGTTCGTCTTAGCACTGTGGCGATTTTAGGAGGGTTAGAATTGAAGGTGTGTGATCGCCAGGAGCATTACCTTACGGTCCCTGTGCTCCGCAGGAAGGTGAGAGTGATCGCGTTCTGAGGGAGCGGGAGATGGTGGTTCCTCCTTCTCTTACTCCGGCCGGCCAGAGGAGGAGAGCTCGGTAGTCCGCGCACAGAATCTGGTAAGAGCCCCTGAAAAGAGAAGACAAACAAAGAGAAGACAATAACCCGAATAGAACTGTGATATGCAGAATCTATTCATGCAAACATAAAAAATTAACTAGAATTGGAGGGAGACACACCGGATGGGTGTTTGGGAGGGAAGGTGACCATATGTTATGGCCACCCACCTCCCATTTTTTGTTTGAAACCTCTAGGGGTAAATAGGGATTGCTAAGTCATCCTAAGATGCATGCATGCAGGTGGGGGTGCTCGTGTGTGAGGTGATGTGTTAAAAGTGGAAAGAAGAGTGAAAGAGGGAGAATGTTACGACATGGATGGAAAGTGAGAATGTAATGAAACGAACAGGAGAAAAGTAAAAGGGGATTAAGAAGACAAGCCCATTTGGAGTGCGGGGGATTCCTCTTGAAGCTGACTCCTTGTCTGCTCGACTCCTCAAGGCCGACTCACTTGCCAACCTCCTCTGAACGTTCCCTCCAGAAAAACTCCTCGTTCTTAACCCCCTCCTCAAGTGGACATGGGGGATTTAAATAGGTGAAGGAAAAATAGGAGAAAATAGGGGTCTAAATCCCCGTAAATCATCCTGGAGCCAATAGGAAGTGGTCAAGGGTCGGAAGTGGTGCACGCGGCAGTGGCCGGAGTGGGGAGTGATCGGAGTAGTGGAGGTGAGGGCGGCGAGTAGAGGAGATCGTGGGGAAGACGAGGTCAAGGGGGTAGTTAGGGAGTGGACGGCCAGCCAACATGCCTTCCAATCCCGTAGAAGGCCAGATAGCTGGCCTTCCACGAAGTCGTGGAAGGCGGCCCGGTTGTCCTTCAAAGGGGGTGGAAGGCAAGGGGTGGCCTTCGAAGGGTGGTGGAAGGCAAGGGGTGGCCTTCGAAGGGTGGTGGAAGGCGGGCTGGCTGGCCTTCGAAGGGTGGTGGAAGGCGGGCTGGCTGGCCTTCGAAGGGTGGTGGAAGGCGGACTGGCTGGCCTTCGCCGAAAAAGGTGGCTAGATTCGGGATTTAGTTAATGGGCCTAGTTATTAGTGGGCTGAGATGGCTAGGATGAGGGATTTGGTGATGATGGGCTAATGATGGATGGGGTTTATGACCAAAAAAGGGTGGTCCAAAATCGGTGTCTACAGTAGCCAGCTGTACTATCGATGAGTACATCAATGTGAGGCAGTGGGAAATCATATTTAGGACATGCCCGGTTTAAATCTCGAAAGTCAATACAGATTCTGACTTTCCCATCCTTCTTCATAACCGGGACTATGTTGGCCACCCATTGCGGATAGAGGACAACTCTAATAACTTGGCTTTATGCAGCTTATCGACCTCTTCCTTCATCTTCAAGGCCATTTGTGGGTGGAATCTCCTTAACTTTTGTTTAACCGGGTTAGCTCCATCCTTTAATGTCAGTCGATGTTCCACTAGTGATGAGTCTAACCCTGGCATATCCTCATAGCTCCAAGGGAAAGTGTCCTGATAGTCTTTGAGAACTTGGACCACTGCCTCCTCATCTGTTTCAGAAAGATTTTTACTGACGAGGACAACCTTAGGTTCGTCTTCAGTTCCTAGATTAATCTCTTTGGTAGGCTCTTCTACGTTAGCTGAGGGTTCATCAAATCTTTTCATTCCACTAGCATATGCCTCAGCCGCATCCTCATCATCTTCCTCATCTTCAGTAATGGGGTCTTTCTCGTGTATCAATTCATACACCCCATATCCATCATTGACCGACTCATCGACTTCACAATCTTCTGACATCTTAATAGGATTCTTTAACAGCTAAGGGATCTGAGAACAAGAAAGGCATTTGAAAGCTAGATCCTGGAGGTATCTATTTGGAATCTGTCTACCTTTAGATTTCCTAGACTTCGTA
Source organism: Zantedeschia hybrid cultivar (assembly GCA_030544215.1). Classification (NCBI taxonomy): domain Eukaryota; kingdom Viridiplantae; phylum Streptophyta; class Magnoliopsida; order Alismatales; family Araceae; genus Zantedeschia; species Zantedeschia hybrid cultivar. The sequence goes on from JARZZO010000009.1 coordinate 55,480,525, forward strand.
ACCTGATTAACTTGTCTAGAACTAGACTCCCTAACTTCACTAGACTCCCTATCTTGACCTAATGAAGACAAAGAAGGATAAAAATCATGGGGTACATGAGCGAATATAGGATAATCCTCTCGAGGGGAGGGACAAAGTAGATCTAAAAGAGAATCTTGCCCGAATGACCCATGCGATGGGGTACAATCGGACAGGTATGAGGTTTCCTCAACGAGGATCTGAGAGGAAGAGGTTGCCGAATTGACGTTTTTTTTTTTGGGAAAAGAGGAGTTAATCATGAAACAAGAATGGATATGAATAGGAGGGAAATATGATGGAGGAAGCGGCATTAAGGCCAAAGGATTAGGAGGATCATATAATAGTATGCCTTAGATTAGATCATAAATTCTCTCCAGATCGAGAGGAGGTTGAGAGATCAGGTCCCGTGGGGACAGAGTAACCATTGTAGACACGCTAATTTTGACATCATTTTGAGTAAATTTCATGTCATATAATAATGCCTCAGAATGGTCTGATATTTAATCATTAGTTAATTTTTATTAATCTTTATGGGTTAATTATCTAAATAGTATCGGGTCAGACAGACATAATTTAAGTTAATTAATTAAAATTGATTTTAACTCAAATTTTAATCAAATATGAAGAAGTCTAAAAGACATCGACATGTGTAGACGCCATTTAGAGTTTATTCATATTTTGATATTTAAATTTGAATTTTAATTAATTGATTAATTAGATAAAGACGTCTGCCAGTCACGACGCTATTTAGGTTTCATAAGCTGTTTCTGTCTCTTTTTCCGAATGTTTATCCTTATCTTAATCAGTCTAAACGGCGTCTTTCTTGGGTGACGCGTTTTATATAATTACAGATAATGATGACTTAATCTGTGTTTATCTGTTTGTTAGCTAGATAAACTTCAAATTCTTTCATGTTAATCTTTAAAATAACCGCGGATGTAAAGCCTATAAATACCCAGCCTCTTGGTCAGTGAAAAGTTAGCGATTATTAGTGTTAGTGATTATTTGTGAGAGTGATTATTGGTGGTTAAAGTGATGATATCGATAATTGAGCGATAGTTGAGCAAAGAATCTTGGCGATGACGTCCAAACGCTGAAGGATCGAGGTGCTGCTACTTCTAGGAGTCTGCATCCTTTCTTCATCCATTCTTCGTCTTTTCAAGATTTTTTCAAGACCAAGGCTTTCTAGGGGCCATCTAGCTTAGTTCTTAATTAATTTTTGCATCCTTCTTACATTTTTATCACATTAGTTCAAAATCACATTTTCATCACATCACTCCATGCAACATACACTCACTAGCATTCTTTTCCAATCCATGTTTTAAAGGAGTTTAAAAGACAATCAAACAAGTGAGTTCTTTGTTTAAATTGCATGATTAGAATTTCTACTGGAATGGATACTACTTCTGCTTGAGTTCTCATAGCTCTCTCTTTCTTTCTACTTTCTTGCAAGGTACAAAAGGAGATGTAGAGGAGAGAATCAACAAAGAAAAGGAATATGGATGATCCTTAAAGTCCGATAAATGTCCAAAGCAAGAACAAAGTCAAAAGGGCTTTCTTTCTTCAGCCGGCTGAAGGAGAGAAATCAAGGATTTCAACAACTCCCACACCTAAGACAGGTAGGCGATCAAACTTTTTCTTTTGGAACTTTTTAGTTAAAACTTTCTGGCGATTACATTCACTTAGTTTTAATAGGTTTATTTGTCACCCAAACAACATAATTTTCATGATAATCACACACCCAATTTGAACACTCACAGCTTTTTGGCGATTACGGTGGGACTTGGTCTTGCCATCTTTTTAATCTTTGTTCTTGCTTTTATCAATCGGGAACCCACGGTGCACCACCTGTGTCTCTCGACACGCCCTCACCGATCGGTGAGTTTTTTATTTAGTTGTTATTCCTACGTGCACCACGTGCACACCCCTGTGGCAAGATCTTGCCCTCCCTATTTGATTGATTGAAGAGCTATTTCTGTGATAAGAAGATTGTGTGATTCATTGATCTTTTAGTTGTTCATGTGATAAAATTATCCTGTTAAAAATTAAAAAAAAAATAATCGCATGAGCCGATTATTTAATGCTTTCATCTTGTCTGTTTGAGGAGGGATCGATCCAGAAATTCCTCCTTAATTGTTGATTATGCGACCTGAAAAGCGTTCAGGAACAGCGACCCGTTTCATACCGCGTCGCCAAATCCAGATGCCGTTCAGGCAAAAATATCTGTTGTTTGTTGCCTGAGTTTCTGCAAAAAATAAGTTTCTGTTTGAATAGCGTCGAACAATAGCGACGCGATTCAGGCAGTTTCTTGTTTTTTTTTAGTTCTCAGATTTTTGATCTGTTTGCTACTACACATTACGTAATAAGCATTAGAGGCCATCCAGGCCACAGGTTATACGCACTGGGGCTGACACCCCCCTTTTCTCTTAGGAACACTTTTCTTGACGTCTTCACCTCTCTCTGATTGGGTCGGTCCCTCGATCAGATTAGAGTGGTTGGCGTTAAAGACCTCCGTAAGTCCCCAAAATCAAGGTATTCCTCCTTGTTCATCGGGCCGGTTGTACCAATCGAAGTCCTGGTTAGATTTTCATAACGTTGTGAGAGAAAGCCATAGAGTATAACGACGGAAATTGAACTGAAACTAGGATCCTACCCATTTAGTGAATTTGTGATTAATTGAATCCAAATAACCCAACAAGGAATCCTGAAATAACGCTAAACATCCACTTGTTTGTTTAATCTCTGTGCAACTTGTCTACAAATCTCTAAAAAAAATCTAACATCATGCTACTTCGGTCAGGTAGGGATTTGAGCATAGCTCCAGATGCCCTAGTCAACTACGAGGGAGATGCTAATGCTCCTCTTGAGTCTGATTACCATTTTGAAAGCAGGGGAGATGCTGATGCCCCCCGTAATCCCCATTCTTGTCAGGTTCGATACAAGGGAAATCAACAAACCCCTCTTCCTTGTGCTCATGATCAATATTCTGATCTTCCTCCGCACGTACATGCGGTTCCTAATCCTATTTTCGAGGGGGGCATGAACCCGCATGATCCCTCATCCTCCGATCCCTCAGATCTAATGAACGCTTTGGGAGTTCTTGACTCCCGCCTGGATCCTCGACAGTTCGAGGCAATCCAGTCTATTTTGAAGGGGAAGACGCCCATGCAGTCTGCCGTGCCGAACCCTGCGGCTCCCCCTGTCATTCCTCAACCACCTCCTCATCATACTTCCTTCATTCACCAGGCCATGGAAGGCCTCCATGTCTCAACTTCTCGACCAACTGGGCCACAACTTTCTTCCTCGAGGCAACCGGTCAAGCTGTTGACGCCTACTTACCAAAATGCTCTCGGACATGGCAGAAGCTCTGCCGGACCTCAACTCTATTGTCCTCCTTGCCCTACATACTCTAGGCAACAAGCCTATCATGTACCTCCACATCCCCCTCCTCCCCAGATTGATTCAACAACACAAGCGTTGCTGGCAAAGATGGAGCGTATGGATGAACAGTTCAACAACCTTCAGAAAATGATGGGAGTTAAAGTTGCACCTGAGATTAATCTGCCAAGTCTGCCTGTGTTCCATCTGCCGCCCTCTAAGATGCCAGTGTACTGAAAATACAACGGTACTGGTAACCCCTTCACTAATTTGAAGGAGTTTATGTATGAGTCATCTTTTTGGCAAAACGACAAGAGGTCGTTGGCATTTTTATTCAGGAAATCCTTGGAGGGACCAACCCTCGAGTGGTTCTTCTCTTTAGAACCTACTGAAGTAGAGGACTATGGTATCGTCTTACGAAAATTCATTCAACGATACCAAGATAGAGTTGTCCCTCCCTATCCATCACTGACCTGATAGCAGAAAAGATGAAGCCCGATAAGGAGTTCGTCAGTTTTGCTGATAAATGGAGGGGCATGGCAGAAAAAGTGAAAGATCACTTGTCTGAGTCGGAGCAAGTAAAGATGTTAATTTCCAATGCTACGCCTCAGTTTAAATTAGTCCTCGCCCTGAATAATTTGACCAGCATGGCAGAGCTCTATGAAAGAGCACGGTATTGTCAGAATGCTTTCAAGGATGCTACGTTCTCTAGTGTCTTTGATCCTCACTGACCTAACAGGCCTCCACCTCGGAAGCCTGCCGTGCTAAATTATCCTAACACAGGTCCAACTACTTAGGGCACGCTCTCCCATGAGCAGGTTAGTAGCATGAATAATAACCAGCCCTAATTTGTAAAGAATCAGCAACCCCAGTACCAGCGGCCACAACAGCCAAACCAGCACGGTTACAGACTACAGCAGCCGAACCCACAGTATCAGCAGCCCTAGTACCAGCGGCCTCAGCAACAGAACCAGCAACCACAACAGCAGTGGCAGTAGCAGCCACAACGGCAACTACAGTATCAGCTCCCACAGTAGCAGTATCAACCCCCACAACAGCAGCAGTACCAGCCGCGCGCACCGCCGGCATACCACAATGTACCTCCTCCTGCTGATTATAACCAGCAGAGAAGACCTCCAGGCCCGAAGAGGGCAGAATATCCAATCCTTCCAGAGTCCTTATCGGATATTTTCAGTGCTTTAATGGCAGCCAATGCTTTGGTTCTGCCAAGAGAAAAAACAATCTGGCCCCAAAATGCCGACACTTCTAGGTATTGTTATTTCTATAGACAACCTGGACACACCATAGACACCTGCTTCCAATTCCGAGATTATATTCATGATTTTAACGAGTAGGGAGGCATTGACTGGGAAGAGATGAAGAAGTACATATCCGCCTTGAAGGCGAGAAGACCACAACAACAGCAACAACAACAACAACCAAGAGCGCCGGCGCAGGCAGCGGCACCGCCAAATATGGGTATAGTGCAAAACCCACTTCCGGAGCACCAGAACCAGAACCAAGTTGTCCCTATTTTGACAAATAGCCGGTCTGAGGCTATTTGAGGGCAACAGTGGAAGATAGAAGACTCTTCCTCTATTTATTCAACGGGTCACACTTCAAGCACCGCAGAACAACCACCACGCCGCACCCTCCATATACCTAGACCACAACCCGTTACCATCACCCCTATACCAACACCCACATATCACTCACCCGTACCCCCTAACCCATTACCACCGCCCACTTTCCTCAAACCCATTATCCCCCACGCCACAACGCCCCCATTAAACAACCCCCCGCAAGCTAATTACGCACCCCTCATGCCATCCAAACCACTGCTACGCGTACCATTCCCCACATCACCCATTACCACTACTGCTTACCCAAACCCCATACAGCCATCTAAACCTTTACTCTGCATGCCATTCCCCACTCCATCCGCACCAGCCAACTACCCTTCCACCATCCAATCATCTAGGCCTCTCATCCGTACCATGCCACCACCAACTAACCCTACGCCATCACCCGTATACCAACCCTCCACACCATCTGTACCATCCACTAACCCTACGGTGCTCAAGTTATCGCCCGACCCTTCCACAACGGAAGAACATGTGCTCCGGAGTGGGAGGATTTTCAACAAAGTCTTTCCTCAATCAACAGTCAGAGACGGCCCATCACAACTGCCGGAGGAAGCACATAATGATGAGAGTGCACTAGGCACTCAATATGACCTGTTGAAACATCTTGACAGAACACCGGTACGAATCTCTGTGCTTGAATTGATAAAGAGATCGAAGACCCATCAAGAAGCTCTGATGGAATATTTACAAAAGGTGATAGTCAACGAAGATGTGCCGGTAGAGAAGATCGCCGCACTATTAGTTCCTCAGGGGGATCAACCCTCTATCTCATTCCATGCCTCGGAACTAGTACCACCAGCAGCCAGAAGCATGGCTTTAAGTATTACGGTCAATATCTGCAAGAAGACCGTAGATACATGTCTGGTCGACACAGGGGCTTCAATTAATGTCCTGCCTCCGAAGACCCTTGAGTTGTGCGATATACCCAAAGAAAACTGGCTGCTAGCCCTATCTCTGTTACAGCCTATGATAATTCTACCCGTTCCCCTCTGGGAATGGTCTATTTGAAAGTGGAGTTAGACCCTGTATGTCATGCCGAGGTCGAATTCACATCTTGGAAATCGATCCCTCCTTAAATACTATTTTGGGTCGTCCTTATATAAAAACCCTTGAGGCGGTTCCCTCTACTAATCAGCAATGCTTCAAATTTTCCTACAAAGGACGAATCATTAAAGTTACGAGCATGCCGATCCTTGCTACTGCTCACTCCTTGAATGTCAAACCAACTTCTTCACCTACCCGACAACCTTTTCTGTCGGTATTACAGGTCTACTGACCGGTGGCTGATCCTTTAAAGGCCGCCACTCTTACTCCTTATCCACTAAATACCATAAAGCGGAGGAAGTACATTAGTACCCCTAGATGGAAAATAATGATGAAAAGTGGTTATCAGTCTGGAAAAGGCCTGGACACAAAATTACAAGGCAGAGCCACGCCCATCAACGACAACCGAAGGACACCTGGAAATGGCCTGGGCTATAGGCCAAGAAAAGTGAAGCAGGACATTACTCAGCAGGAAGATAATGAAGACGGTCAAAAGGTCTGGGAGACAATGTATACACCATGCAAAGAAGGTCGGGACCCCTTAACATGGACTCTATACACACATTTTGTCAAGGGGCCCGTAATCAGTCACGACAACACGGTCGTCATTACTTCCTGTTTTGACCTCCATGATATATATGGGAGAAACCTGGCCAGACATTGTTCAGAGTTGCTCACGTACCAGTCCTTGGAGGCTCTGCGGCCAATGAAAAGGAGGAAATTTCAAGACCCTAAGTATGAATGGTACAGATTGTTTGACTTAAGGGATTTGTATATTGCATTGAATAGACTGTTTCTTGATCCCTCCGAACCTAAGTGGCCGCCACAAATAGATGAACTGATTGAAGGGCTTGGTGCCATTTTTGATAAAAGAATACTGTTGTCTGAGGAAACAGGTGAAGGGGAGCCAGATGACCCCTATGAAGCTGGCTATACCACGGATCTTCTCTAGAGGGGGACTTATCCTTCTCACGTTTTCACGCTTCATACCTTGTTCCGCACCCTGCTCCTGACCCCGACTTGGTCGCGGGTCATTACTGAGGATATTCCATGGGCTCCGCCCATCATGATCACTCTGTCCCCACGGGACTTCATTCCCTAACCTCCTCTCGATCCAGAGAGGATTTATGATTTAATCTGGGACATACTGCTATATGATCCCCCAAATCCTTTGGCCTTGCTGCCACTTTCTCCATCGCATTCTCCTTCTATTCATCTTCATTCTTATTTTATGCTTAATTCATCTTTTCTCAAAAAAAAAAAAACGCCAATTTGGCAACAAATTTCTCCCAGATCCTCATTGAGGAAACTTCCTACTTGTCCGATTGTACCCCATCGCGCAGGTCGTTCGGTTAAGATTCTCTTCTAGATCTACTCTGCCCCTCCCCTCGGTAGGATTCTCTTGTATTTCCTCATGTATCCTATAATTTTCATTCCACTTCGTCCTCATTAGGTCAGGATAGGGAGTCTAGAGAAGTTAGGCAGTCTAATTCTAGGCAGATTAGTCAGGTTAGGAAGTCTAGAAAATCTAAGGGTAAACAAATTCCAGATAGATACCTCCAGGATTTAGCTGATAAATGTCTTTCTTGCTCTATAATCCCTCAGCTATTAGAGAATCCTATTCAGATGCCAAAAGATTGTATATATGATGAGTCAGTTAATGATGGATATGGGGTGTATGAATTGATACACGAAAAAGACCCTATTGTTGAAGATGAGGAAGATGATGAGGACGCAGCTGAGGCATATGCCAGTGGAGTAAAAAGATTCGATGAACCCTCAGCTGCCGTAGAAGAGCCCACCAAAGAAATCAACCTAGGGACTAAAGACGAACCTAAGGTTGTCCTCGTTAGCAAAAATATTTCTGAAATGGATGAAAAGGCAATGGTAGAAGTTCTTAAGGATTATAAGGATACTTTCGCCTGGAGTTATGAGGATATGCCAGGATTAGACTCATCGCTAGTGGAACACAGGTTGACATTAAAGGATGGAGCTAGCCTGGTTAAACAGAAGTTAAGGCGATTCCGCCCACAAATGGCTTTGAAGATGAAAGAAGAGGTCGACATATTACATAAAGCCAAATTCATTAGAGTTGTCTTTTATCCACAATGGGTGGCCAACATAGTCCCGGTTATGAAGAAAGATGGGAAGGTCAGGATCTGTATTAACTTCCGAGATATGAATCGGGCATATCCTATGGACGATTTTTCATTGCCTCACATTGATGTACTTATCGATAACACTACTGGCTATGAAACTTTATCATTTATGGATAGATTTTCAGGATACAATCAGATCAAATTGGTAGAAGAAGATCAGGAAAAGACATTATTCACTACACCTTGGGGAACATACTGCTATGTCGTCATGCCATTTAGATTAAAGAATGCTAGAGCCACTTATTAGAGGGCTATGATAGCAATATTTCATGACATGATGCATATCAATCTAGAAGTGTATGTGGATGACTTGTTGGTAAAATCTAAGACGAAGGTTGAACATGCCAAAGTTTTGGCAAGAGTATTAAAAAGATCAAGAGAATATTAGTTAAAGATGAACTCCAAGAAATGTGTATTCGGGGTATCCTCAAGGAAATTACTTGGATTTATTATTAGTAAGCGGGGAATTGAGATTGATCCCAACAAGACGAAGGCTATTAGAGAAATGCCACCTCCCAAGAACTTGAAAGAGTTAAGAGGATTGATCGGGAGGTTGCAATTTATTCGCCGTTTTGTCTCCCAGCACTCACAAAGGTGTAAGCCGTTCTACAAGCTTACAAAGTCGGGAGTCAAGTTCGATTGCGACGATAAGTGTCAGGAGGCATTCGAGGGATTACGAATTATTTGGCAAGTCCTTTGGTTTTGAGACCACCATCTCCAGGCAAACCATTGATACTTTATATTTATGTCCTGGATGATGTAGTGGGGGTTGTCTTAGCACAATAAGATGAAGAAGGAAAGGAGAGGGCAGCCTACTATCTCTCTAAACTTCTCAACCTTGTTGAGTAGAGATACATGGCGATGGAGAAAACATGTGCAGCATTGGTCTGAGTGGTTCAGAAATTGAAGCATTACTTTCTACCCCATGAAGTCCATCTCATCGCTAGGATGAATCCGATTAATTTTCTTCTTGAGAAATCTGTCCTTACTGATAGGTTAGCACGATGGCAAAGTTTTCTATCTCAATTCGATATCACTTACATTCAACAGAAAGCGATCAAAGGTTATGCCATAGCAGAACATCTCGCTCATCACCCCCTTCCTCGTTTTGATCCAGTCCGATCGGAGTTTTCGGATGAGGAATTGATGTCCATAGACCAAATCAGAGATGATATGTGGACTTTGCATTTTGACGGAGATCTGAATTCCCATGGAAAGGGTATTGGCATTGTTCTGTTATCACCTGAAGGTGTCACTATTCCACAAGCTTTTCAGCTTGACTTTCCAGTCACTAACAATATAGCTGAATACGAGGCACTCCTTGCTGGCCTCGAGGCTGCTCATCTCCATGGTGCCACCAAACTCAGAACTGTAAGTGATAGCCAATTGATTCTTCGCCAAGTGTTAACCAAATATCGAACTCCTGATCCCAAGCTCAAGCCTTATCAAGAACTTACTTCTGCTTATGCAAAGCTTTTCATGTTGATCTTCGTCCATGTTCCTAGGAATCAGAACATCCTAGTTGACGCTCTAGCTTCACTTGCATCGTCTCTTAATTTTCCAATCAACAGACAATCTGAGTCAATCATTGTTCATAGGCGTCTTTCACCCGCCGTGAAAGACCCTTCATTCCTTAGAACTAAGGAGAAGCTGCTAAAGAAGGTCAGAGATGGAGATATTGCGGAAAAGAGGGAGATCATGTTAATGGAGCTGTTAGAAGAGATGGATGATGAGCAAAAACCATAGTACTACGAAATTGCTAAATATTGTGAAGATCAATCATACCCTGAAGAAGCCACAACTGAGGAGAAAAGGGCTATCATTGTTCATAGGCGTCTTTCACCCGCCATGAAAGACCCTTCATTCCTTAGAACTAAGGAGAAGCTGCTAAAGAAGGTCAGAGATGGAGATATTGTGGAAAAGAGGGAGATCATGTTAATGGAGCTGTTAGAAGAGATGGATGATGAGCAAAAATCATTGTACTACGAAATTGCTAAATATTGTGAAGATCAATCATACCCTGAAGAAGCCACAACTGAGGAGAAAAGGGCTATCAGGAGAGTTGCTCAAAAATACACCCTAGTTGGAGGAGCATTATACAAAAGAGGTTTTGACGGAGTTCTTCTAAGATGTTTAGATGAAGATGAGCTTTGGAAGGTTATGGAAGGAGCTCATGCTGGAGTTTGTGGTGGCCATGTTAATGGGCAGATGTTAGCGAAGAAAATCCTTAGGCAAGGATTCTATTGGCCAACCATGGAAGAAGACTGTGTAGGATATGTCCGTAGGTATGCTAAGTGTCAACTTCACGCCGATAAGATTCATTCTCCTGCATCTTCACTCCATCTTGTTTCCTCCCCATGGCCTTTTTCCATGTGGGCTTTCGATATCATTGGACCCCTTGGTAATTCTGATTCCGGCATTAAGTAAAAGTCATTCATCCTCACAGCAACGTAATATTTCACCAAGTGGGCGGAAGCTGAAGCATACACGGAAGTCAAAGCATCAACCGTCTGCAAGTTCATAATGAAGAACATTATCACCAGATTCGGAATTCCAAGCACCATCATCACCGACAATGGACCGCAGTTCGTGTCACAAGAGCTGAAAGACCTCTACAACAGGTACAAAATTGCATTGCATCATTCGTCTCCTTATTGTCCGCAAGGCAATGGCCAAGCAGAGGCAACTAACAAGACTTTGATAAAAATCATTAAAAAGACATGTAAGTCTAATAAATTCACAGACTGACCAGAAAAATTGATTGAGGCTCTATGGGCCTACCGAACTTCAATCCGCACGCCCACTGGGCAAACTCCTTATTCCTTAACATTTGGAATGGAGGCGGTAGTTCCATACGAGATCCTTAGACCGTCATTAAGAGTACAATTGAATAAGGAATTCTCCATTGATGAACACCGTTCAACACTCCTTGCTCAATTGGAACTCTTAGACGAGAAAAGATAGTCAGCTGCTAATTATGCAAGAGTTTATCAAAGTAGACTAGCATGTTTTTATCAAAAGAAAGTCATCGAACGTAAGTTCAAAGTTGGTGAGATGGTCGTCAAAAGAATTTTTGTAAAACCTGGTGGTCCGCGTTCTAAGCTCCAACCCAATTGGGAAGGACCTTATGTTGTATCATATGCTTTTCCTGGTAACACTTACCGTCTAGCTAATGCAGAAGGGGAAGAGTTAACCCACCCCTGGAATGGTCTGTATCTCAAGTAATACTACCCTTAGGTTAAAGAGTCGATCAGCATGGTGCAAAGATTAGTGGAATCAGAAAATTTAGAAACTCAAATTCCCTTATCAGTCTGAATAATTTAATGCAAACACATTACTACACATACTGACACGTTTGATTCGTAAGTAACCAGAGATGCCAAGTCCTAAGGAATACCGAAAGCTTGACTGAAAGTGTAAAGTGCAAATCATTCTTTTCAAATAAAATTCTGGTTTTACACTCGACCCATGATATCGGAACGAGGCTTAGAATAGACTACCAAGAATACCCGCCATCTTAGTAGGAGGCCGTCAAAAAACAATGGGGAAGATCTGTCCCAAGAAAAAGAAAAGAAAAGCAAAAGCAAAAGGCAAAAGCCAAATGTCAAATCAAAAGGCCGTTACACTACAAATGTTACATTAAGGCCACAAAACGAAATAAAAGGGAACGCAAGGTCGATAAATACTCCGAAAAGAAAATGACTGAACCCCAACATATATTAGGATAAGAAAGGAATATCTTTTTATGTCTCCGAAACCTTCTCGTGGGCTTTCTAAATCAATTCTTCCTTTCTTTCTAAAGAGGCGTACTCTAAGCTTAAGGAACGGCCTAGATTGACTAAGGATCAAATCATCAAATGGGATCACGAATGGAAACACAAGTCCAAGCACGATGGGTCTAAGTTAGATTATTGAAGAACAATCTGAGAATTAAGTTGATAAATGAATATGTTTCCTTTTGATCTAAGTACCATGATGGTCCTTTAATTTGCACCATATTTCAAAAATCCAAAAAGGTACATATTTCAAAATCCAAATATATATATATATATATATATATATGTTCCAAAACCCAAACAAAATGAAAATTTCAAAAAAACAAAAATATTTCAATTAGCATATGCATGTCACATATAGTGTGTTTCATTCCTTTATTTTCAGTGAGCATCTGTCTGCTTGCATGTTGCATTTTTGCTTATAGTTTGATTATTCATATTACTTTTGTTAATAAAGGCTATGCCCCTTGACCCTTCTACCAAGGATAGGATCAAGTAGCCGGTTACTTAACCGGGCAAGGGGCTAAACCTAAATAGATACTTAACATGTTTGGTAAGACATGTACAGGGCACAAGGTTAAAGACACAAGGCACAAAGCTGAAGTGCAGAAATCTATAAACTCAAAAGTTTCATATACATGTATGAAGAGAGTTGGAATCCGGATTAAACATAGTCAGAACCTGTTTCTACGAATGAAAGGCGTCGTTGAACAGCGACGCTTTTTAGATGGATTAATGGCGTCGGGGCGACACGACGCGTTTCAGGGTTTTCTGTTATTTACTCGAAATTCAATATTTATCCATATTTTGATGCTTGATTAAACACTTGCTTGAAGTTATTGATGAATTTTGAGTGCAGGAAATTTAGGAAAATCCAAATAAAGTTGAAAATATCAAGAAGATCCCACTGTGGGAGTTTTTGAGTCCTGACCGTGGCTAAAAAGACGGTTATCTCTATCCCTTGTATTCTTTCATATAATTGATTTACTTCATCACTACTATATGTTAAATATTTATTAGACTATATCAAGGACCTTGTGGTTTTGATGAAACTGAAATTTCAGTTCTCCTTCAACAAAAATGGTGATAATTCCAGAGCATTCTTAATCGCACGGATAGGCCGTTGGATTGTTAATTAATGAGGACGATGGTTCCACTTTTATGAAATGGTGCGTGGATAAACGAGCTTCGGCTTAGCACTGAATTACAAGAATTGGTATCTTGACTCATTAATAACAATTTAACAATATTATCCTTAATTAATTTATATCTTATTTGACTTTACATTTTTCTTTTAGCCCAGCATGCATCATGTAGGACTTTGAAATCATTGTGATAAAAATTAATTATTGATTAAGTTTCAGACTATTGATCAAATAATTCAAACATGATATGAAATATTCCATTCTGAATTGAGTATTTTGATTATCTTTGAGATTCACTTGGAGATATCCTTGGAATTCTATCATTTCTTGGACTCTTTATCTAATATTTCTTGTTTTCTTTTGAAGATCCATCATGGCTGCAGCACGTTCACATTAGCTGGCAAACGTTCCCCATGATGAAAACTACAGTGTCTATGACCTGTGGTACTTCCCAATCCGTGGAGGTTGATCGACCTTATTTTATTTCCTTGTCTACCTCATCCAGACATGATTGATTCCATTGATTTCCTTGAGCTATCTTCATTGATGATTTTGAGAAAAATTCCAAACATGTGATCTTAAGAGCGTGTCTCATCACACCTTAGCATTACCTTTTCAGTACATTCCATTTCATTTCATTTCCTTGCAAAGACGATGCCAATGTGAGGCAGCTATAGACACGCTAATTTTAACCTCATTTTGAGTAAATTTCATGTCATATAATGATGCCTCAGAATGGTCTGATATTTAATCATTAGTTAATTTTTATTAATCTTTCTGGGTTAATTATCTAAATAGTATCGGGACAGACATACATAATTTAAGTTAATTAATTAAAATTGATTTTAACTCAAATTTTAATCAAATATGAAGAAGTCTAAAAGACGTCGACATGTGTAGACGCCATTTAGAGTTTATTCATATTTTGATATTTAAATTTGAATTTTAATTAATTGATTAATTAGATAAAAGACGTCTGCCAGTCACAACGCTATTCAGGTTTCCTAAGCTGTTTCTGTCTCTTTTTCAGGATGTTTATCCTTATCTTAATCAGTCTAAATGACGTCTTTCTTAGGCGACGCGTTTTATATAATTACAGATAATGATGACTTAATATGTGTTTATCTGTTTGTTAGTTAGATAAACTTCAAATTCTTTCATGTTAATCTTTAAAATAACCGCGGATGTAAAGCCTATAAATACCCAGCCTCTTGGTCAGTGAAAAGTTAGTGATTATTAGTGTTAGTGATTATTTGTGAGAGTGATTATTGGTGGTTAAAGTGATGATATCGATAATTGAGCGATAGTTGAGCAAAGAATCTTGGCGATGACGTCCAAACACTGAAGGATCGAGGTGCTGCTACTTCTAGGAGTCTGCATCCTTTCTTCGTCTTTTCAAGATCTTTTCAAGACCAAGACTTTCCAGGGGCCATCTAGCTTAGTTCTTAATTAATTTCTGCATCCTTCTTACATTTTTATCACATTAGTTCAAAATCACATTTTCATCACATCATTCCATGCAACACACACTCACTAGTATTCTTTTCCAATCCATGTTTTAAAGGGGTTTAAAAGACAATCAAACAAGTGAGTTCTTTGTTTAAATTGCATGATTAGAATTTCTACTGGAATGGATACTACTTCCGCTTGAGTTCTCATAGCTCTCTCTTTCTTTCCACTTTCTTGCAAGGTACAAAAGGTGATCTAGAGGAGAGAATCAACAAAGAAAAGGAATATGGATGATCCTCAAAGTCCGATAAACGTTCAAAGCAAGAACAAAGTTAAAAGGGCTCTCTTTCTTCAGCCGGCTGAAGGAGGGAAATCAAGGATTTCAACAACTCCCACACCCAAGACAGGTAGGCGATCCAACATTTTCTTTTGGAACTTTTTAGTTAAAACTTTCTGGCGATCACATTCACTTAGTTTTAATAGGTTTATTTGTCACCTAAACAACATAATTTTCATGATAATCACACACCCAATTTGAGCACTCACAACTATAATGGGCGGAGCCCATGGGAAGTCTTCAGTGATGACCCACGACCAAGTCGGGGTCAGGAGTAGGGTGCGGAATAGAGTGTGGAGGGTGAATATGCGAGAGGGATAAGTTCCTCTCCAGAGAAAATCAGTAGTGTAACCAGCTTCATAGGGGTCATCTGGCTCCCTTCATCTGTTTCCTCGGACAGCAAAATTCTCTTGTCCAAAATGGCGCCACGCCTTCAATTAGCTCGTCAATTAGCGGCAGCCACTTTGGCTTTGAGGGATCAAGGAATAGTCTGTTTAATGCAATATACAGATCCCTTAGGTCGAACCACCGGTACCATTCACATTCTAGATCTTAGAATTTTCTCCTTTTCATTGGCCGCAGAGCCTCCAAGGACTGGTACGTCAGCAATTCTGAGTAGTGTCTAGCCAGGTCCCTCCCACAGATGTCATGGAGATCGAACTGGGAAGTGATTAGCACCGTGTTATCATTATCATGACTGATTACAGGCCCCTTTAGAAAACGTGCATGTAGGGTCTACGTCAAGGGATCCCGACCTTCTTTACATGGGGTGGACATTGTTTCCCAGGCCTTCTGGCCGTCTTCATCTTCTTGTTGTTGGGTGATGTCATTCCTGACTCTTCTTGGCCTATAGCCCAGGCCATTCCCGAGTGTCCTTCAGCTGTCTTTAACGGGCGTAGTTCTGCCCTGCAATTGCGTGCCAAGCCCTTTCCAAGTTGATAGCCTCCTTTCATCATAATTTTCCAGCCAGGGGTACTCATGCACTTCCCCCGCTTCATGGCATCAATTGGATAAGGAACAAGCGTGGCGACTTTCAAAGGATCGGCCACAAGACGGTAAACCTGTAATACCAACAAAAGAGGTTGTCGGCCAGGTAAAGGGGTCGGCCTAATGTTCAAAGAATGAGCCGTAGTAAGAAGCGGCATGCTCGTGACTTTAATAATGCGTCCCTTGTACGGAAATTTGAGGCATTGGTGATTCGTAGAGGGAATTGCCTCAAGGGACTTAATGTAGGGGCGGCCAAGGATGCCCTTCAAAGAGGGATCGATTTCCAAGATGTGGAACTCGACTTCGGTATGGCAAACAGGGCCTAACTCTACTTTCAAATAAATCATTCTCAGAGGGGAACGGGTAGAATTGTCATAAGACGTAACAGAAATTGGAGAAGGCAGCCATTTCTCCCTAAGTATACCACACAGTTCAAGGGTCTTTGGTGATAGAACATTGATTGAAGCCCATGTGTCAACCAGGCATGCATTTATGGCCTTCTTGCAGATGTTGACCGTAATGCTCAGAGCCATGCTTCTGACTGCTGGTGGTGCTAGTTCTGATGTATGGAATGAAATAGAGGGTTGATCCCCCTGAGGAACTAATAGTGTAGTGATCTTCTCCACCGGCACGTTCTCTTTGACCATTACCTTATACAGGTACTCCATCAAAGCTTCCTGATGGGTCTTGGATCTCTTGATCAACTCGAGCATGGAGATTCGTGCCGGTGTTTTGTCTAATTGTTTCAACAGGTCATATTGAGTGCCTGGTGCACTCTCATCATTATGTACTTTCTCTGGCGGCTGTGATGGGCCGTTTCTGACCGTAGATTGAGAAAAGACCTTGTTGAAAATCCTCCCGCTCCGAAGCATATGTTGCTCGTCAATGGAAGGTCCAAGTGATAGTTTGAGCACTGCCGGTTTGGTAGGTGGTTCGGACAGGGTGACGGGTTGATAAACAGGTGATGGCGTGAGGTTGTTTGGTGGAGGCATGGTATGGATGACGGGTTTGGAGGGTTGGATGGTGGAGGGGTAAGTGGTTGGTGCGGGTGAAGTAGGGAATGGTATGTGGAGCAGTGGTTTGGATGGTTGTATGGTACTGGGGTAAGTGGTTGTAGTAGGTGATGTGGGGAATGGTATGCGGAGTAATGGTTTAGATGGCATGAGGGGTGCATAGTTGGCTTGCGGGGGGTTGTTTGATGGAAGCGTGGTGATGGAGGGGGTAATGGGTTTAATGGTGACGGGTTGCGGTTTGGGTATGCGGAGAATGCGGCGTGGTGGTTGCTTGGCAGTGCTCGGTAGGTGGCTTGTTGAGTAAAAAGAGGAAGAGTCCTTTACCTTCCACTGTTGCCCTCGGTTAGCTTTAGACTGGCTATTCGTCAAGATGGGGGCAATCTGATTTTGGTGTTGGTGCTCCGGTAACGGGTTTTGGACTATACCCATATTCAGAGGTGGTATCGCCTGTGCTGGCGCTCTTTGTTGTTGTTGTTGCTGTTGCTGTTGTGGTTGTTGTTGATGTTGATGTTGTTGTTGCTGCTGTTGAGGTCTTCTTGCCTTCAAGGCGGGTATGTATTTTCTCATCTCCTCCCAATCAATGCCTCCTTGTTCGTTGAGATCATGGATGTAATCTCAGAACTGGAAGCATGCATCTACCGTATGCCCAGGTTGTTTATGAAAGACACAATACCTGGAGGCATCGACGTTCTGGGGCCAGACTGTTTTTTCTCTAGGTAAGACTAAGGCATTGGCTGCCATCAGGGCATTAAAGATGTCCAATAGAGATTCTGGGAGTGCTGGATATGCCGCCCTTTTCGGGCCTGGAGGTTTCCTCTGCTGATTATAATCACCTAGAGGAGGTACATTATGATATGCCGGCGGTGCGCACGGCTTGTACTGTTGCTGTGGAGGTTGGTACTATTGGTTTGGTGGCTGCTGGTACTGCTGCTACTGTAGTTGCTGGTACTGCTGGTTTGGTGGTCTGTAACCTTGCTGGTTCGGTGGCCTTTGCCCTACATACTGCGATGGTTACTGGTTCCTTATGAACTGGGGCTGATTATTGTTCACGATGCTGACTTGCTCATAGGAGAGCGTGCCCTCAGTTGTCGGACCCGTGCTAGGAGAGTTTGGCATGGCAGGCTTCCGAGGTAGAGATATGCTGGGTCGGTGAGGATTAAAGACACTGGAGAAGGTAGCATCTTTGAAGGCGTTTTGGTAGTAACGCTCTCTCTCATAGAGTTCCGCCATGCTGGTCAGATTGTTCAATATAAGGACCAGCTTGTATTGGGGGGTGGCATTGGAGACCATCATTTTGACATGTTCGGATTCGGACATATGATCCTTAATTTTCTCTACCATACTCCTCCATCTATCGGCAAATGTGATAAAGTCCTCATCGAATTTCATTTTCTCACGAACCAGATCAGTTATAGATAGAGACGGCGTGACTCTGTCATAGTATCGTTGAATGAATTTCCTTGATACGATACCATAATCCTCCACCTTAGACGGTTCTAACGAGAAGAACCACTCGAGGGCTGGTCCCTCTAATGATCTTCTGAACAGGAATGCCAACGACCTCTAGTCGTTCTGCCAGAAGGAGGATTCGTACATGAACTCCTTTAGGTGGGTGAAGGGGTTACTAGTACCATTGTATTTCCTATACACTAGCATTTCTGAGGGTGGCAAGTGAAACACAGGCAGACTTGGAAGATTGATCTCAGGCGTGGCCTTTACTCCCATCATCTTTAGAAAATTGCTGAACTGCTCATCCATGCGTTCCATCTTCGCGAGCAGGGCTTGAGTTGTCGGGTCAACTTGGGGAGGAGGTGGTTGTGGAACATGATAAGCTTGCCGCCTGGAATAAGTGGGGCAAGACAGATAATAAGGCAGAGGTCCGGCAGCGCTTCCGCTATGCCTGAGGGCATTTTGATAAACAGGAGTCTGTGGTCTAGCCGGATGCCTTGAAGAAGACAGTTGCGGCCCAGATGGCCGAGGGGTTGAAATATGAAGGCCTTCCATGGCCTGGTGATGAGAAGGAGCATGATGAGGAGGGGGATTTTGATGAATGGTAGGAGGAACTTTAGGATTTGGTTCGACAGGCTGCAAAGGCGCCTTCCCCTTAAGAATTGACTAGATGGCCTCAAGCTGTTGAGGATCCACATAGGAGGCCAGAACCCCCAGAGCGGTAACTAGATCGGAGGGATTGGTGGATGAGGGTTCATTTGGATCTCGAACTCCCTCGAATAAAGGATTGACATGCGAAGAGTGATCAACATTAGGATCGTGGATGAAAGGAGCATGACCTTGAGCGATATGGTCGTCTCTCTCATGCTCAGGATTGTATGAATTGGAATTATGGGGGGCATTAGCATCTCCCCCATTTTGAGGATAATCAAATACTAGAGGGGCATTAGTATCTCCCTCATATCCAACTATGGCACCTTCTCCGTAGGCTGCCATGCTTAAATCTTTACCTGATCGAAACAACATGGTATTAGATTTTTTTACAAAGATTTGCAGACAAGTTGTGCAGAGATTAGACAAACAAGTTGATGTTTAATGTTGTTTTAGGATTCTTTGTTGGATTATTTGGATTTTTAACCAGAAATTCACTTAACGAGTAGAATCCTAGTTTCAATTCAGTTCCCACCGTTATATTCAAAGGCTCTTTCTTACAACGAGATGAAAATCTAACCAGGACTTCAATTGGTACAACCAGCCCGATGAACAAGGAGGAATACCTTGATTTTGGGGACTTACGGAGGTCTTTAACATCAACCACTCTAGTCTGATCGAGGGACCGGCCCAATCAGAGAGAGGTGAAGACGTCAAGAAATGTGTTCCTATGAAAAGGGGGGTTAGCCCCAGTGCGTATGACCTGTGGCCGGGATGACCTATAATGTTTAATACATAATGGGTAAATAGCAATCAAATCAAATATCTAAGGACTGATGAACAAAACAAAAATCTGATTAAATCGCATCGCTGTAACCTGACGCTATTCGCAATAGAGCTTTATTTTATTCGCAGGACCTCAGGCAGCAGACAAGAAGAAAACTAGCCTAAAAGGCGTCGTGTAAGGCAATGCAGTTATAAAGTGCGTCGCTGTTCCAAGACGCTTTTTAAGGCGCAGAAACAACAAATAAGAAGGAATTTTTGGATCAATTCCCTCTCAACTTATCAGGATAAAGTAGTAAATGATCAACTCATGCGAATTTTAATTTTTAACAGGATGATTTATCATTCAAACAAAACGAAACTCAATCAATCACACACATTCATATCATAGTCACAATACTTTCAAACAATTCACGGGGAGGGCTAGATCTTGCCGTAAGGGTGTGTACATGGTGCATGTGAGAATAGCAATTAAACTAAAAACTCACCAATCGGTGAGAACGTGCCCGAGGGACACAGGTGGTGCACCGTGGGTGCTCGATTGATAAAAGCAAGAACAAAAGAGCTTAAAAGACAGTGAGACCAAGTCCCACCATGATCACTAAAAAGCTGTGAGTGCTTAAATTTGATGTGTGATTATCATGAAAATTTGTTGATTAAATGACAAATAAACCTATTAAAACTATGTGATCACCAGAAAGCTTTTGACTAAAAAGCTTCAAAAGATAAAGGATGATCGCTTACCTGTTTCAGACGTGGGAGATATTGAAATTCTTGATTCTTCCTCTTCAGCCGGCTGAAGAAAAAGAGCCGTTTTAATCTTGTTCTTGCTTTGAATGTTGATTGTACTTTGAGTATTGTCCAGATCTTCTTTGATTCCCTCCTCTTGATCTTCCGATACTCCTTTGTACCTTGTAAAGAATGAGATAAAAAGAGGAGAAATACATAAGAACTAAATAGGGGTAGTATCCATTCTAATGAGAATTCTAATCATGCAACTCAAACAAGATGAACTTACTTGTTTTATGGTCTTTAAAACCCCTTAACATGTGGGTTAGAAAAATATGCTAGTGTTGTGTGAATAGCATGAAGTGATGTGATGAATAGAATTATGAAATTAATATGATGGAATCAATGAAAAATATGCAGATATTAATGAGGAATTAATTAAGAAGACTAAGTTGAATGGCCCGTGGAAGCCTTGGTTCTCGAATAGATAAAGAGGATGAAGAAAGCGTGAAGCTCTTCTTTCAAAAATCCTGGAAGAAGTCGTACAGCGCCTCGATCCTTCTTTAACTCCTTCAGCGTTTGGACGTCGTCTCTCTCTTAAATTATTAACATTTTTCTTCTTTATAAGCTTGTGTATTTATAAACTTAAGTTCAAGGCTCTCACGCGCATCTGCGGTCACTTGTAGATTAACATGAAAGCATTTGGAGCCAATCCAACCAAGAAACAGATAAACACATGCTTTTAAGATAAAGATAAAGATAAACTTGGGAGAACATAAACCATTATCATTAGGAAACCTAAATGGCGTCGTGATATGCAGACGCCTTTTAGTTAATTAACAAATCAAATTAAAAATCGAAATAGGAATAAAATCCTAAATTGTGTCTTCATAGGTCGACATCTTTTAAGATAATTTTCATATTTGATTAAAAGTCTGAGTTAAAACAAATTTCATTAATAAACTTAAATGATGTCTTTATGACCCGATGTTATTTAAACAATCAATCCAGTAAAATAATAAAAATTAACTAATGATTAAATACCAGACCATTTTGGGGCATTATTATATGATATGAAATTTACTCAAAATGATGTCAAAATTAGCGTGTCTACAGCAGGAAAACCAGATTTCGGGCTCTAAATTGCGTCTGGCTAGGGTGACGCCATTTGAAATGGTAACTGGCTAGGGCGACGCCATTTAGGTCAAATTTGTCTAGGGACCAGTTTATGTGGGAATGAGTTCTGTTTCGAATGGCGTCTGGAGACAGCGATGCCATTTGAAATGGTGACTGACTAGGACGACGCCATTTAAGCCAGAACCCCATTAATCCATGAAATTTATATGTGCATACATTGTTAGTTAATTTGGCTAAATGCATGCTCAAAATCATACATTGGGGATGGAGATTTCTATATGATCGGAATCGCATTGTGTGTGTGTATGTTTATGCTATTGTGGACTTAGAACGATTGTGGTTTGCGTTTGACACCTTGTGTCGGTGTGGGAGGGACGCAGTGTTTGTGTGACATTGATGCCGTACCGGTGTGGGAGGGGTACATGTTAGTCTTTCACTTGTGACTGGGAAAAGGCAGAACTACCTGAGCTAGACAAGCCGGAGTAGGCAGTGTGCTATCCGAGAGGTTGCTATTCTATCCTACTGGGTCGGTGCTTTCCTAGTCTGTTGTGGCAATTTTTGGCGCGTTTCTTACTGTGGAGCCGGGTTTGGTGCTGCTAGAGTTTACCTTTTCGCCACTAGGCCTGATGTAACCTAAGATATCGAGGTTACGAGTGGTACCCTTCACCCTTTGGCCTGATGTGACCCGGGAGGTTAAGGTTACGGGAAGTCCCTATATCTTCGGCTTGAGGGGGGTTTCGCTGGTCCCCAGGGCCCTCGTGAAGCGCCTAGGCCTGGCGTTGAGGGAAGTCCGGTCGATAGGACAGTGGTCTATATTACTTGTGTGCACACGTGACTAGGTGGTGGTGGTTCACTAGTCCCAATTAGTCCTAGTTTGACTCACTGCCTCACCCAACGGTGTTCGGAACATCGTAGGGGTGAACAGGCGTGGGTGTTGGTGGTGTTGTGAGGCGCTGTTTGTACGCGTTCAGTAGTGTGGTTTGTGTGTTTAGCCGGATGTTTGGTTACGAACTGCGGTGTTGAGTTGGGTTGCTTGAATTGCTTAGAACTGTGCCTATTGCATTGCGAATGCATATGTTTCATATTGGAATTTGGGAATCTGTGGGAGCTGTGTTTACTATTTTACTTCTAAATCTTATATTGTTGTACTTGTAAGTGCGTGTGTGGGAGGCGGGGATCGGGTGATCCCTACTGAGCCCAATTTTGGTGTGTCTTACTCCCTGCGGTTTTAGGTGTGGACTTCTCGGTGAGTGTTGGCGTGTGGTGTTCTCCTTGGTGTGCGGGCTAGTAGCTATCTTGGTTCCGGGGTATGCCCCGATGTTGTTGTACTTTTCTTCTGCCTATAATTATTTAATTCTTTGGACCATGTAATTATTGTTGGACTATGTACAAACATTATTATTTTACTTCCTGCGCACGTGTACTTTCTTTGAGGTCCGTGAGATTGTTATATTTAGCCTTGTTTAACGCTTACTTCTCCAGATGTGTTGTTTGAGATCCAAGTGTGAACCCGTAGACAATGATCCGATACCCATTTAGTAATTGGGTCTCCGATTATAGCGTGGCAGGTCGTTACACACGTGGTTCTCCTCATGATAAATCGTCCTCGCCTCATTGCTCGATGCGGTGTCCGCGGATCCCGTCTGGCTGCGTGTAATCCGCCGCGATGTGCAGATTCGAAAACTCCCGTCAAACAAGAAGCGGAGTTGTCAAGAGCAGAAGCAAATCCTCTAGGGGGCTGGCCTCGAGAGGTGCGCCCAGGAGAGACAGAGAAGAGAGAGAGGACGGCGGTTAGGTAAGGGTTGTTGGCCCCCGACCTAGCGGCCATTCTTTTATAATAAGTGTATTTGCGGTTTTTCATAAAAACCTACACTTATCCGAAATCCTGTCAAATAATCCATCGATTTGAAAACCTTTTGCGTGTGACCCTCTAGGACCAAATACCAGTCCAGTTAATGGCCCATTAAGCCTAGTAACTCCTTACGGACCCACTGAATTAATTAACATCCTTATATTAATTAATCAGTCAAATTTAATGTCCCACAGTAAATTCGGACGAGCTTGGGGTTATCGCAACCCTCTATAGGTATCTTTTCGTCATCGGTTAGTGCGCGGATATAATCCTTCATTCATACAATGTTGTCAATTCAACCTAAGGTATGGTTTACTGTTAAACCCTAGCAAGTCGAATCACTTGAATCAGATGCCGTTAATCTATATCGGATAACTCTTTATCTGATATAGAGTCCGCCCTGGCCAGGGACTTTAGCGCATCTTTCCCAGAATATTCTCTCTCATAATATCGAGGGCAAATGATCCCATATTGAACACACAATTACCTTCGAGGGCACTTCTCTGAACCCGATCATTTGACTTATTGATAACCCATGGCTAGGGATTCGTTAAAATCAAAGTTCATAGACGTACTAACAAGGTATCTTTGGTGTCTTAGGTCCAAGGATCATCTACACAACCAAGACAAAAGAATTGAGCTGGTTAATAGTGAGGTATATACCATCCAGCAATTCATAGTCGGATCAGTTCAGTGAACTCATTCCCCAATGAGCACCTACAGGTCCAGCATAGTGTCTCTACATAAGTGACCTATAGGATTAGTCACCCTCATCATATGAGCTGAAGAAACATGTACTAGTCTATCCGGATGTTTGGTGTCCTTCTCAAATATCCTCTGACTAGGAACAATTAAGAACATGTGTTTGTAAGTCTTCGATCTCGTAATTATGATCTCATCATAATCCAAAAATTGTTGCACATGTTCATGGACTTCATCGTGATATGATAAACATAGATCGAACTAATTACACACAATGAATTAATGTCATTTATTAATAAATTGAATAATACATAGTATCGGATTGGCTTTCAAACCATCTAATACTAACAATTTACTGTTAAACCCTAGCCGGTCGATTCACTTGAATCAGATGCCCTTAATCTATATCAGATAACTCTTTATCTGATACAGAGTCCGCCCTGGCTAGGGACTTAAGGACATCATTGCCAGAACATTCTCTCTCTAAATACCGAGAGTAGATAATCCCGTATTGAACACACAATTACCTTTGAGGGCATTTCCTTGAACCCGATCATTTGACTTATTGATAACCCATGGTTAGAGATTCCTTAGTCAAGGTCAAAGTTCAGAGACCTACCAACAAGATATATTTAATGTTTCAGGTCCAAGGATCATCTACGCAACTGTGACAAAAGAATCGAGCTGGCTAAAAGTGAGGTATATACCATCTAGCGATTTATGGTCGGATCAATTCAGTGAACTCATTCGTCAATGAGCACCTACAGGTCCAACATAGTGTCTCCACACAAGTGACTTATAGGATCAGTCACCCTCATCATATGAGCTGAAGAAACCTGTACTAGTCTATCCGGATGTTTGATGTCATTCTCAAACATCTCCTAACTAAGAACAATTAAGAACATGTGTTTATAAGTTTTTGGTCCCATAATTATGATTTCATCATAATCTGAAGACTGTTGCGCATGTTCATGGACTTCATTGTGATACGATAAACATAGATCGAATTAATTACACACAATGAATTAATGTCATTATATATCAATAAACAGAATAATACATATTATCGGATTGGCTTTCGGACCACCTAATGCTAACAATCTGCCACTTGGATTAAAGTCAATCACTTTTTTACAGAATAACCATATTCTCTAAGTGACGCTCAAAAACATTTTGAGAAAGAGGCTGAGTCAGTAGATCTGCTGTGTTGTCAACTGAAGGAACTCTTTGTCCTTTTTGACAACCTTCAGCCTCTTCTGATTCTTGCATTTGCCTTTCCTAAAGGCTTGGACTACTAGTCTTTTCGTGCCGGTCTTACCAACCATAAGGACTTGGGGTTTATCCTTCACAAGGTTCTCCTCTACAGTCTTCAGCATGTTTAGTAATTTAGCCAAAGTGGTCTGGATCTTGTTGATGTTAATGTTAACAATGAACTGAGCATATGATTGTGGAACTGAAGATAACACAAGGTTAGTATGCATTGTAGACACCGATTTTGGACCCCCTTTTGGTCATGAACCCCATCCATCATTAGCCCATCGTCACCAAACCCTTCATCTTAGCCATCTCAGTCCACTAATAACTAGGCCCATTAACCAAATCCCGACTCTAGCCACCATTTTGTGGAAGGCCAGCCGGCCCGCCTTCCACCATCCTTCGAAGGCCAGCTGGCCCGCCTTCCACCGTCCTTCGAAGGCCAGCCAGCCCACCTTCCACCGTCCTTCGAAGGCCAACCGGTCCGCCTTCCACCGCCCTTCGAAGGCCATCCCTTGCCTTCCACTACCCTTCAAAGGCCAACCGGGCCGCCTTCTACCTCTCCGTGGAAGGCCAACTACCTAGCCTTCCAAGGGATTGAAAGGCATGTTGGCTGGCCGTCCACTCCCCTAACTACCACCTTGACCTCGTCTTCCCCACGATCTCCTCTACTCGCCGCCCTCACCTCCACTACTCCGATCAGTCCCCACTCCGGCGACTGCCGCGCGTACCACCTCCGATCCTTGACCACTTCCCATTGGCTCCAAGATGATTTACGGGGATTTAGACCCCTATTTTCTCCTATTTTCCCTTCACCTATTTAAAACTCCCATGTCCTCTCGAGGAGGGGGAGTTAAGAAGGGGTTTTTTGATTGGAGAGGTTCGAAAGAGGTTGGCAAGTGAGTCGGCTTTGAGGAGTCGAGCGGACAAAGAGTCAGAGAACTTCAAGAGGAACTTCAAGAGGAATCCTTCGCACTCTAGATGGGCTTGTCCTCCTAACCCTCTCTTTACTTTTCCCCTTTTAACTTCATTGCATTCCCACTCTCCATCCATTCTGTAACATTTCCCTCCCTCATTCTTTTTTGCACTTTCAACGCATCACTTCACTTTACACATATGAGCACCCCCATCTGCATGCATGCAATGTTAGGATAACTTAGCAACCCTTACTCCCCCAGAGGTTTTAAATAAAAAAAAAGGGAGGTGGGTGGCCATAATGATAAAGTGTTAAATTGATCATTTAAGGGCAATCATATGCATCATACGCATGTTTTTATCTGCAAAATAACATGAAATGATAGATAATTGTGTAACAAGTCCAACGGTACCAATTTCATCAAATTCTGACTTAAAAACATCGTCATTTCATGTGATTAAAGGAGCATAGCTTATTTGCGGTTTTTCGGTAAAACCGAGACGAAATGAATAAATATGATGATATTTTTATGATAATATACTAATTTATATTTATTTGATGGGAACAGGACATGCCGATGATGCAGTGCAGCTGGTGGAATTTTCGAAAATTTGGGGGAGGTCTAGTGTTCGGATTTCAACTAAAGCAGAGGTAAAAATGCAATTTGATTCCTTCCTTCTCTGGAGTTTTCCAAAAACCCACTATTTCCTTCATTCTCTCCAATTTCCCAACCGCAGTCCTACTCCTTCTCCAGTTTCCTTCCCACGCCTCTCTTCCTCTCTATATTAACCTCTCTTCCTCTTCTCAACCGAGTAGCATCCCTCTCTCTCTTAGTTTCCCAACCTCGAACCCTCTAATTCCTAGTCTCCCTCGGCCTTCACCGATTCCCAGCAACCTCTCCCACGGTTCTCTTCCTCCCTCCACAGTTCTCTCTCTCGATTTCTTTTTCTCTCTCTCTCCGTTTTCTCCCTTCTCTGTCTCAGTTTCTCTCTGCAAGCCAGCAGCTGCACGCAGCAGCCAGCAGCATATTTCCACCTTCCTCTCCGATTTCCTGGCTCCACCAACGCCCAGCACCCCACGAGCAAGCCACCGACAGCTCCTCCACCTGCATGCCGTCAAGCTGCTGCAATCCTCCACGCGCCCAGCTGCTATTCCAAGCGTAGCCGGCTGCATCTCCACCAACCGCTGAACCAGCCGCCGCACTTGAAGCTAGCTTCACAGCAGCAGTTCCTCACGCCAGCAGTAGCTCCAGCCTCTCCAGCTTCTCCACGCGGCAGCACTTCCAGAAGCACGCTCCCACGCGCCTGCAAGCAGCTGCGGTGAAGCCGGCCTCCTCCAGCAACAGCACGCATGCATGCATGCCTGTAGCACCTGAAGCATCCCGTGCCAACCTCCAGCAGCTGTCCAAGCGTTAAAAAGCTCCACGGTGAAGCCAGCCTCCTCCACGCTGCCTGGATGCAACCACCTCCACGTGCGGTGAACCCACAGCGTCGGTCTCCATGTTGAAGCTTGCACGACCAGCTGCGGTGAGGCCCTTGTTGCAATTCCTACCCTCCACCTGCGTGCAGCAACAGCAAGCTTCTCCAACCAGTAGCATCTGTCCACGCACACCAGCATTCGGCAAGCTCTGGCTTCCTCCAGCGCATAGCAGCATCCCGCCGCCCAAGCCAGCAAATCCAGCAACCTCCAGCAGCAGCCACGTACACCAGTAGCTGCCTCTTGCAGCACCAGCCGGCTGCCAAGCACCTACAGCACCACCAGTTGAAGCCTGCACGAACCTGCCAGCAATCCCTCCATTCATGCAGCAGCCTCTCCACGTGTATAACCAGTAGGGAACCAGCCCTACCCCATAGATTGTTCTTTTCCTTCTCCCTTTTAGTTTAGAATTAGTTTAATCATTTAGGGTTAACTAGTTGTTATTTAATACTTTGTTTATTTAGTTTAAGTTTATTAAACAATTAAAGTGTGTAATTTGTTTCATAATTTTTAGATAATTCATGTTTTTCACGAAGTTAAATTTCAATATCTTTGTCATAGATTTTAGTTGTGATTATTTTTTTTATATAAGTGTTTGTATTTAATTTCTGAAAAAGAAAAGAAAAAAAGAGATTTGTTTAATTTGAGTAATCTTATTTTTAGGTAACATTAGTTAACTTAGTTTTAGTTTAATTAAGTAATTAGTTTCCTTAAATTTTCACTTATTTTTTAGATTAACTAAAGTCCAAAGTTTTCAAAATTAAAATTCTATCTCCCTATGGATCGACTCGGACTCACCATTATTAAATTTCCAAAATCTGATTTAAGTGAACCGGATAAATTTAGATTGAACGTTTTCATGTGTTTAACGACGCACAATTCGAAACGATCAATTTTTGGCGCCGTTGCCGGTGAGTTAGATTTTTAATTTTGATTATCTTGGATTTAGTGTAATTATTCTTTATCTAACCTTATTTTTCTTATTTTTGCAGGTATATTGAAAAAAAAAAATAAAGTGAAGGAAAGCGAAATCATGGTCAGTGTATTCCAACTTTCTATGTTTCAATTTCCTTACTTTAGTTAGTTTCCAATTTTGTAGTTTCTAATTTAGATAGGTTTCCACTAACTAAAACAAAGAAACAAAAAGAGGAACATCTAAATTTAAAAACCTTCATTTACAAGATTAGAAACTTTCCATGCTAGGCATTCATCATCTTAGGAAAGCATGAGCTAGTTTCCTTGCACAGTTATTTCCATAAATTGTTGAAGATTGCGGGGGAAAAGTACGTGTTTCAATTTTAGCAAGTCATTCATGATTGCAGCAACACACCTTGCATTGATTTGTTGCCTTGTATTGCATTCAAAAAGACTTTAAGGGCAGCAACTTTAAACACATAAGGTAGGGATTTGATCACCCTCCCTTAGCCCACAAATCACCTACCTTGCATTGGCATTTCCTAATCCAATTAAAAGCAAGTCGAAAGAGAATCTAAAGTTTACACCGTGAGTGGTTTAAATTTCGGGTTGCCTCCATTTTTGGCAACGGTGTCTAGGCTAGAGGTAAAAAGGCAAACGTCTAAGCGGAAAAGTGGTTCTCTAATTAGGTCCCTACGAAAGTAGGGGGAGCCTCCCATTACCCCACCTCTTACTTGGCCGTTCACTGATTGTAGTTGTGACTTGAGGTGGACTCCATTCACCTTGTAAGAAAATTCACATAGAGAGTCTAGGTTAACATTAGATCATTAGGATAATTTGTTTGTCAAAATTGTTTGCATAAAAAAAAAAAAAAAAAAAAAGAAATAAAAGCAAAATCCTCTCTCCATCAGTCCTAGTGCATGCAAGGTAGGAGATCTCAAAATCCTAACCTTCTAGGACCACTTGTTGAAATAGAAAGAATCCTACATCAAAGAAATCCGCCACAAGATCCAATGGCTGATAATCGGGACCCACCAAAGCAAATGAAGGATTATTTCATTCCAAATCGATATCAACCTTCATCATGTATTCATCTTCCTCAGAATCCAGCCAATCAATATGAAATCAAATCTAGCACCATTTAGATGCTCCCATCCTTTTATGGGAATACTAATAAAGATCCTTATAAGCATCTGGATGAATTTCTAGAAATCTGTTCCACGGTGAAAATCCAAAATTTCACCGATGATGGCCTTAAGTTGACCTTATTTCCCTTTTCATTAAAGGACAAGGCTAAATATTGGTTAGGAACTATAGGAAGGCCCATTAGGACATGGGAAGAGATGTAAAAAGAATTTCTCAAGAAGTTCTATCCCATCGAGCGGACCAATACCATGAGAAGGGCCATCACGAGTTTTATCCAAACTCCCGGGGAATTGATCCATGAATCTTGGGAAAGACTGAAAGAATTGCTTAGAAAATGCCCTCATCATGGGCTTTCAAAATGGCAAATTGTCCAAGCATTCTATGAAGGACTGTCTGAACAGTTCAGACAGATGGTGGATGCTTTATGTGGAGGGACATTTATGATGAAAAATGAAGATAAGGCCTATAATATGTTTGAGATGTTAAGTGAAAATTCCATCAATCATGCTTCATTATCATCGTATGAAAGGTCTGTTGGGCCATCTAAACGGACTGGAATATATGAACTTAAAGCCCGCGGAGAGCTCGAATCCAGAATGTACATAAATCTGATTAATCAGAAATTGGATAAGGTAGACATCTTGGCCAAGAAATTAGACCAACTTTTGGCCTTAAACAAGCAAGAGCCTACTTACCCAACACAATCTAGTCCATATGAAGGCCCATCCTCTGCTAATCATGACATTTGTGCCTTATGCGCAAGTCCAACCCATCAAGTGAATAAATGCCCAACTGCGGCCCAACTTCCACCATTCATTCAAGAACAAGTTCAGGCTGCCCAGGGATTCTTCAAGCCCAATAATGATCCATTTTCAAATACTTACAATCCTGGCTGGAGAAATCACCCTAATTTCTCTTGGAAGAATCAACAGGCCCTACTACCAATGTCCAATCCTCCCATGCATCAAGCCCAAAAGCCACAGAATTCATTCCAACAACAATCTAATTTCTATGGAAATGTTCAGGCTAGGGGATCTCAAGCCCAGTTTTCTCAATCGGCCCAATATCCATCAGGCCAATCGGCCCCGTATCAATCATTCCAATCAGGTCAACCGGCCCACTATCATTCATTCCAATCTGGACAGCCAACCCAATACCATCCTCCACCCACTTATCTACAACCTCCTCAGCCCAACTTTGATGACAAATTCACTCAACTCCAACATCTGATTTTGACCCAGCAACAATCCATTGCAAAGTTGGAAAGTCAAATGGGCCAACTAACTGAGGCTACGATTGTAGACACGCTAATTTTGACGTCATTTCGAGTAAATTTCATATTATATAATAATGCCTCAGAATGGTCTGATAATTAATCATTAATTAATTTTTATTAATATTTTTAAGTGTCGGGTTTAACAGATGTGTTTAAGTTAATCAATTGAATTGATTTTAGCTCAAATTTGAGTTAAAATATGAAGAATTCTAAAAGACGTCGACCCAAGTGGACGCCATTTAGACTTTATTCTTATTTTAGCGATTAAATTTGAATTTTAATTAATTTATTTATTAACTAAAAGGCGTCTGTGAATGTCGACGCGTTTTAGGTTTCCTAGACTATTTCTACTTCTCTTCCGGATGTTTATCCTTATCTTAATTAGTTTAAAAGACGTCTACATACGTAGACGCGTTTTACCTAATAAAGATAAAGATTAGTTTTCCCGGATGTTTATCCTTATCTTAATTTATCTGAAAGGCGTCAGCCAAGGTGGACGCGTTTTAGATAATTACAGATAAAGATGAATTAATCAGTAATTATCTGTCGGTTAAGATGGATAAATTCGGGAGTTTTCTATGTTAATCGCGAACGCAGGAAATGCCTATAAATACCCTGCATGTTGAAAAGAAAAAAGAGAACAGAATTAAGTTGAGTTGAGCCATAGCATTATAGCGATTTGAAGATCGAAGCAACAACGTCGTAACGCCGGAGCGATGCCATTTCCAGAAGTCGGCGTTCCTTTCAAGATCTTCATCTTTTCAAAAGGCTTCAACCAATTGGGCATAAGTTTTTCATTACTGCATTCATTTCATTAGTTTTTTTTCATATTCACTTCATGCAAACACACACCACAGTATAATCTTTCAAAAACCTACTTGATTTAAGGGGTTTCAAAGCCATTAAAACAAGTGAGTTTGCTGTTTTAAATATGCTTAAAATCATGATTAGTTCAGATACTACTTCTATTTAAATTCTCATCATAGTTCTTCATTTTTCTTTTTCTGTCTCTGCTGCACTCAACAACAAGAGATCAAAAAGGGGAAATCAAGCACAACTTCTGGACGATCCTCAACCTCAAACTCAACAGCAAGAACAAAAGAACAAAGAAAGGGCTCTCTTTCTTCAGCCGGCTGAGGAAGGGGAACCAAGGACTCAATCTTCCGCATTTTGAAAGGTAGGCGATCATACTCTCTTTTGAAACTTTTAAGTTAAAAGTTTCTGGCGATCACTGCACTTTAGTTGCTGTTTTTAATAGGTTAGTTTACACTAAACAACATAGATATTTCATGTTAATCACACGGTCATTCTAAGCACCTACAGCTTTTTTGGCGATCACGATGGGACTCGATCTCGCCATCTTTTAGTTTCCTTTTGTTCTTGCTATCATCATATCGGGCACCCACGGTGCACCATTTGTGTCTTTCGACACGTCCTCACCAATTGGTGAGTGTTAGTTTAATTAATTTCCCTCGTGCACCACGTGCACACCCCAGTGGCAAGATCTTGCCTCCCCTTTGATTAGTTCAAAAAGCTGTTTTTTGTGATGAAATGCTGTGTGATTGCGTGATTTCTTAGTTGTTTAGATAGTAAATCATCCTGTTTAAAATCTGAAACTAAAAAATCTTTGCATGAGTCGATTGTTTACTGCATTTTACCCTGTTTAAGGAGGATTCGACCAAGAAAATCCTTCTGGAAATCTGTTTCTGCGAACTAAAAAGCGTTTAGAAACAGCGACGCGTTTCAAAACCGCGTCGTCACTCCTAGACGCCTTTTAGCCTCCAGGCTTTCTCTGCTGTTTGCATCTCTTTCTGCGAAATAATTAAGTTCTGTGTTGAATAGCGTCGACCATAATCGACGCTATTCAGACAGTTTTTAGTTATTTTCCAGGCTTTCTCTGCTGTTTGCATCTGTTCTCTGCGAAAGAATTAAGTTCTGTTTTGAATAGCGTCGACTATAATAGACGCAATTCAGACAGTTTCTTAATTATTTTTCAGTTTCCAGATTTCTGTGGTTGAGTGCTAGCTACCCATTACTTTATTAAGCATTAGAGGCCATCCAGGTCGCAGGACATACACATTGAGGCTAAAACCCTCCTTTTCTTAGGAACACATTACTCGACGTCAGCAACTCTCTCTGATTGGGTTGGTCCCTTGATCAGACTAGAGAAGTTGACGTTGAGACCTCCATAAGTCCCCAAAATCAAGGTATTCCTCCTTGATCATCGGGCTGGTTGTACCAATTGAAGTCCCGGTTAGATTCTGAAAGCGTTGTGAGAGAAAGCCTTAGAGAATAACGGTGGAAATCGAACTGAAACTAGGATCCTTTCCCTGAGCGAAATTGTGGTTTAATCCAATTCAAATAACTCAACAAGGAATCCTAAAATCACGTTAAGTATCCACTTGTTTGATTAATCTCTGTACAACTTGTTTGATTAAATCTTTGAAAAGGGAATCTAACATCATGTTGCTACGATCAGGTAGGAATTTGAGTGTGGCTCCAAACGCCATGATTAATTACGAGGGAGATGCTAATGCCCCTCGGAATTCTGAGTACAACTATGAGAGTGGGAGAGATGCTGATGCCTCCCGTAGTTCTATCCCCATTCCGTATCGTCTAGATGGGAATGTTCGGACACCTCTTTTGCCTCCACGTGATCAATATCCTGATCCTCTTCCGCATGAATATGCGATCCCTAATCCTGATCTCGAGGGGGACATGAATCAGAATGATCCCTCATCCTCTGATCCTACGGATCTCATCAATGCTCTGGGAGTTCTTGCCTCCCGACTGGACCCTCAGCAGTTCGAGGCGATCCAATCTATTTTGAAGGGGAAGGCACCCATGCAGCCTGCCGAGCCGAACCCTGTGGCTCCCCCTGCTGTTCCTCAGCAACCTTCTTTTCCTCCTCCTTATATCCATCAGGCCGTGGAGGGCCTTCATATTACTTCTCGGCCAGCTGGGCCGCAGCCTTCATCATCTAGGCAACCGGCTAGACCGCAAACGCCTACTTATCAAAATGCCCTCGGGCATGGCGGAAGCTCTGCCGGACCTCCCCTCTATTGTCCACCCTGCCCAACGTACTCTAGGCAGCAGGCCTACCAAGTACCTCCTCCTCCTCCTCCTCCCCAAGCAGATCTGACCACACAAACGCTGCTGGCCAAAATGGAGCGTATGGATGAGCAATTTAATAACCTCCAGAAAATGATGGGGGTCAAAGCTGTGCCATAAATCAGTCTACCGAGTCTGCCAGTATTCCATCTGCCACCCTCTGAGATGCCAGTGTACCGAAAGTACAACGGTACTGGTAACCCCTTCACACATCTGAAGGAGTTCATGTATGAATCCTCTTTCTGGCAGAATGATAAGAGGTCGTTGGCCTTCTTGTTCAGGAGATCTCTAGAGGGACCAGCCCTCGAGTGGTTCTTTTCTTTGGAACCCTCAGAAGTAGAGGATTACGGTATCGTTTCACGCAAATTTATTCAACGATACCAGGACAGAGTTGCACCCTCCTTGTCTATCACGGACCTCATTGCAGAAAAGATGAAACCGGATGAGGAGTTTGTCAGTTTTGCTGACAGGTGGCGGGGCCTGGCCGAAAAGGTGAAGGATCACTTGTCCGAGTCCGAACAAGTGAAAATGTTGATTTCTAATGCCACGCCCCAGTTCAAGCTCGTCCTCTCCTTGAACAATTTGACTAACATGGCAGAGCTCTATGAAAGAGCACGGTACTGCCAGAATGCTTTCAAGGACGCTACATTCTCTAGCGTCTTTGATCCTCATAGACCTAGCAGGCCTCCGCCTCGGAAGCCTGCAGTGCCGAACTCTTCCAGCACAGGTCCGACTACCGAGGGCACGCTCTCTCATGAGCAAGTGAGTACCATGAACAATAACTCGCCCCAGTTCGTGAGGAGTCAGCAGCAGTACCAGAGGCCACAGCAACAAGGGTACAGACAGCAGCATAACCCCCAGTACCAACAGCAGTATCAACGGCCCCAGCAGCCGAATCAGAATCAAAACCAGCAACAGCTACAGCAACAGCCGCAACGGCAACAGCAGTATCAGCAGCAACAACAGCCACAGTACCAGCCGCGTGCACCGCCGGCGTACCACAATGTCCCTCCTCCTGGTGACTACAACCAACAAAGGAGACCTCCAGGCCCGAAGAGGGCAGAATACCCGGCCCTCCCAGAATCCTTGGCGGATATCTTCAGTGCCTTAATGGCAGCCAATGCCCTAGTTTTGCCAAGGGAGAAGGCCGTCTGGCCTCAAAATGCCGATACATCCAGGTATTGCTACTTTCACAGGCAACCTGGGCATACCATTGATACCTGCTTCCAATTCAGAGATTATATCCATGATCTCAACGAGCAGGGCGGCATAGACTGGGAGGAAATGAAGAAGTACATAACAGCCCTGAAGACGAGGAGACCGCAGCAGCAACAGCAGCAGCAAGCAAGACCACCGGCACAAGCAGCAGCACCACCCAACATGGGCATAGTGCAGAATCCGCTCCCGGAGCACCAGAATCAAAACCAGGTTGCTCCCATCTTGACGAACAGCCAGTCTGAGGCTGGTCGTGGGCAACAGTGGAGGATAGAGGACTCTTCCTCTCTCTACTCAACGGGTCACGTTCAAAGTACCGCAGAGCGATTACCACGCCGCACCATCCACATACCCAGACCACAACCCGTCACCATCACCCCTCTACCCACACCCACATATCATCCGCCCGCATCCAATAACCCATTACCACTACCCACCTTCCTTAGACCCATTGCGCCCCGCATTCCTACGCCTCCATCATATACCCCTCCGCAAACCAATAACGCACCCCTTTTACCATCTAGGCCACTATTACGCGTACCATTTCCTACTTCGCCCATTACCACTACCACCTACCCAGATATGCCCCAACCATCCAAACCGTTACTACGCGTACCCTTCCCCACTTCGCCAACCACTTACCCATCTACCATCCAACCATCTAGGCCTTTAATCCGCACCGCGCCATCACCACCTAACCCTACGCCATCACCATCTAACCCAACGCCACCAACGCATCAACCCTCCGCACCGCTTACGCCACCCAACTCTGCGGTACTCAAGGTGTCACCCGGATCCTCCACGGTCGAGGAACATGCGCTCCGGAGTGGAAGGATTTTCAACAAGGTCTTTCCTCAGTCCACAGTCAGAGACGGCCCATCACAGCCGACTGAGGAAGCCCATAATGAAGAGAGTGCACCAGGCACTCAATATGACTTGTTGAAACATCTGGATAGAACACCGGCACGGATCACTGTACTTGAATTAATTAAAAGGTCCAAGATTCACCAAGAAGCTTTAATGGAATACCTACAGAAGGTGATGGTTAACGAAGACGTGCCGGTAGAGAAAATTGCAGCACTACTAGTTCCTCAGGGGGATCAGCCCTCAATTACATTTCACACATCGGAACTAGCACCGTCAGCCGCCAGAAGCATGGCTCTGAGCATCACGGTCAATATCTGCAAGAAGGCCGTGGATGCATGCCTGGTTGATACAGGGGCTTCAATTAACGTTTTACCTCCGAAGACCCTGGAGCTATGCGGTGTGCCCAAGGAGAAATGGCTGCCTAGCCCCATCTCAGTTACGGCGTATGACAATTCTACCCGTTCCCCTCTGGGAATGGTTTATTTAAAGGTGGAGCTAGGTCCAGTAAGTCATGCAGAGGTCGAATTTCATATTCTAGAAATCGACCCTTCCATAAATGTCATTCTTGGACGTCCTTATATCAAAACTCTTGAGGCGATTCCTTCTACGAATCACCAATGCCTCAAATTCCCTTATAAAGGACGAATTATTAAAGTGACGAGCATGCCGATCCTTGCTGCTGCTCATACATTGAATATTAAATCTGCTGTTTTACCTGGCCGACAACCTTTCCTGTCGGTATTACAGGTCTACCGTCCAGTGGCTGATCCTTTGAAAGCCGCTACCATTTCTCCATATCCATTAAATGCTATCAAAAGGGGGAAGTGCATGAGTACCCCGGGATGGAGGATCATGATGAAGAACGGCTACAAGCCTGGGAAAGGTCTGGGCACACAGTTGCAAGGCAGGACCACTCCTGTTAAAAATCATCGGGCAGTACCTGGAAGCGGTCTGGGCTATAGGCTGAGGAAACTGAAGCAAGACAGGGTTCAGCAAGAAGATGGTCAAGAAATCTTGGAAACAATGTCCACACCACTGAAAGAAGGCCGAGATCCTTTAACATGGACTCTATATACTCACTTTGTGAAAGGGCCCATACTTAGTCACGACAACATGGTGGTCATTACTTCATGTTTTGACTTCCATGACATATATGGGAGGGATTTGGCCAGACATTGTTCCGAATTACTTACGTACCAATCCTTGGAGGCTCTGCGGCCTATGAAGAGGAGGAAATTCCATGACCCCGAATGCGAATGGTACAGGTGGTTCGACCTGAGGGACCTATACATAGCACTGAACAGACTATTTCTGGATCCTGCAGAACCCAAGTGGCCACCGCAGATCGACGAGCTAATTGAGAGCCCTGGCGCAATCTTTGACAAGCGGATACTGCTGTCCGAACAAACTGATGAAGGGGAGCCAGATGACCCCTATGAAGCTGGTTATACAACAGATCTGCTCTGGAGGGGGACATATCCTTCACATGTCTTCATGCTCCATACTCTTTTTCGTACACTACTCTTGACCCCGACTTGGTCGCGGGTCATAATTGACGATATTCCACGGGCTCCGCCCGTTATGATAACTCTGTCCCCTCGGGACTTTATTCCACAACCTCCTCTCGATCTAGAGAGGTTGTATAATCTAATCTGGGACATATTGCTATATGATCCCCCTAATCCTATGGCCTTGGTGCCGCTTCCTCCGTCTGATTCTCCTCCCATTTGTATTCATTCTTGCTTTATGTCTAATTCTTTCATTGTCCAAAAAAAAACGCCAATTTGGCAACAAATTCTTCCCAAATCATTATCGAGGAAACATCTTACTTGTCCGATTACGCCCCATCGCGCGGGTCCGTCGGTCAAGATTCTCTCCTAGATCTACTCTGTCCCTCCCCACGGGAGGATTCCCCTATATTTCCACTTGTATCCCAGGATTTTCATCCTGCTTCATCTTCATTAGGTTATGATAGGCAGTTTAGTGAAGTTAAGGAGTCTAGTTTTAGGCAGGTTAGTCAGTTTAGGAAGTCTAGGAAGCCTAAGGGTAGGCAAATTCCAGAAAGATACCTCCAGGATTTGGCTGATAAATGTTCCTTTTGCTCTTTAATCCCTCAGCTGTTAGAAAACCCAATTCAGATGCCAGAAGATTGTACAGATGATGAGTCGGTCAATGATGGGTACGGGGTATATGAGTTAGTACATGAAAAGGACCCCATTGTTGAAGATGAGGAAGATGATGAGGACGCAGCTGAGGCATATGCCAGTGGAGTGAAGAGATTTGATGAACCTTCAGCTGCCGTCGAAGAGCCCACCAAAGAAATAAACTTAGGGACTGAAGACGAACCTAAGGTTGTCCTCGTCAGTAAAAATCTTTCTGCAGAGGATGAGAAGGCAATGGTACAAGTGCTTAAGGATTATAGGGACACTTTCGCCTGGAGTTATGAGGATATGCCGGGGTTAGACTCATCTTTAGTTGAACACAGGTTAACATTAAAAGATGGAGCTAGTCCGGTCAAGCAGAAATTAAGGCGATTCCACCCACAAATGGCTTTAAAGATGAAGGAAGAGGTCGACAAATTACACAAAGCCAAATTCATTAGAGTTGTCCTTTATCCACAATGGGTGG
The DNA here is from genome assembly GCA_030544215.1 of Zantedeschia hybrid cultivar. NCBI lineage: Eukaryota > Viridiplantae > Streptophyta > Magnoliopsida > Alismatales > Araceae > Zantedeschia > Zantedeschia hybrid cultivar. Next base: position 55,519,584 of record JARZZO010000009.1, read on the forward strand.
CCAATATAGTCCCGGTTATGAAAAAGGACGGGAAGGTCAGAATTTGCATTGACTTCCGTGATCTGAACCGGGCATGTCCTAAAGATGATTTTCCATTGCCTCATATTGATGTACTCATCGATAACACTGCTGGCTATGAGACGTTATCATTTATGGATGGATTTTCAGGATACAACCAGATTAAGCTGGCAGAAGAGGATCAAGAGAAGACTTCATTCACTACACCTTGGGGAACATATTGTTATGTCGTCATGCCATTTGGATTGAAGAACGCTGGAGCCACCTATCAAAGGGCCATGATGGCAATATTTCATGACATGATGCATATAGATTTGGAAGTGTATGTGGATGACTTATTGGTTAAGTCTAAAACAAAGGCTGAGCATGCCAAAGTTTTGGCAAGGGTATTAGAGAGATCGAGAGAGTATCAGTTGAAGATGAACCCCAAGAAATGCGTATTCGGGGTATCTTCAGGAAAATTGCTTGGATTCATTGTCAGCAAACGGGGAATTGAGATCGATCCCAATAAGGCGAAGGCTATCAGAGAAATGCCACCTCCCAAAAACTTGAAAGAGTTAAGAGGATTAATCGGGAGGTTACAATTTATTCGCCGTTTTGTCTCCCAGCACTCACAAAGGTGTAAGCCGTTTTACGAGCTTACCAAGCCAGGAGTCAAATTCAATTGGGACGATAAGTGTCAGGAGGCATTTGATCGATTAAAGGACTATTTGGCAAGTCCTCCTGTTTTGAGACCACCATCTCCAGGCAAACCATTGATACTTTATATTTCAGTCCTGGATGATGCAGTGGGGGCTGTCTTAGCACAAGAGGATGAAGAAGGAAAGGAGAGGGCAGCCTACTATCTCTCTAAACTTCTCAACCCCGCTGAACAGAGATATACGGCGAGAAAACATGTGCAGCATTGGTTTGGGTTGTTCAGAAATTAAAGCATTATTTTCTGACCCATGAAGTCCATCTCATCGCTAAGATGAATCCGATCAAATTCCTTCTGGAGAAATCTGTTCTTACTGATAGGTTAGCGCGATGGCAAAGCTTTCTATCTCAATTCGATATCATTTACATTCAACAGAAAGCAATCAAGGGCTATGCCATAGCAGAACATCTCGCTCATCATCCCCTTCCTCGATTTGATCCAGTACGATCAGAGTTTCCGGATGAGGAACTGATGTCCGTAAATCAAATCAGAGATGATATGTGGACTCTGCATTTTGACGGAGCTCTGAATTCTCATGGAAAGGGTATCGGAATCGTTCTGTTATCACCTGAAGGTGTCACCATTCCACAAGCCTTTCATCTTGACTTTCCTGTCACCAACAACATAGCTGAGTACGAGGCACTTCTTGCTGGTCTCGAGGCTGCTCATTTTCATGGTGCCACCAAACTCAGGATTGTAGGTGATAGCCAATTAATTCTTCGCCAAGTGCTGACCAAGTATCGGACTCTTGATCCCAAGCTCAAGCCATATCAAGAACTTACTTCTGCTTACTCGAAGCTTTTCACAAAATTGATCTTTGTCCATGTTCCTAGAAATCAAAACATCTTAGCTGACGCTCTAGCTTCACTTGCATCTTCCCTTGATTTTCCTATCAGCAAGCAATCTGAATCAATCATAGTTCATAGGCGTCTTTTACCCGCCGTGAAAGACCCTTCATTTCTTAGAACTAAAGAGAAGTTGCTGAAGAAATTCAAAGATGGAAGTATCGTGGAGAAAAGAGAAGCCATGGTATTATGTTGATAGAGCTGTTAGAAGAGATGGATGATGAACAGAAGCCATGGTATTATGAAATTGCAAAATATTGTGAAGATCAATCGTATCCTGAAGAAGCTACAACTGAGGAAAAAAGAGCTATCAGGAGAGTTTCTCAACGATACACCCTAGTTGGGGGAGCATTATATAAAAGAGGTTTTGATGGAGTTCTTCTGAGATGTTTAGACGAAGATGAGCTTTGGAAGGTTATGGAAGGAGCTCATAGTGGAGTCTGTGGTGGCCATGTCAATGGATAGATGCTAGCAAAGAAGATCCTTAGACAAGGATTTTATTGGCCAACCATGGAAGAAGACTGCGTAGGATATGTCCGTAGGTGTGCTAAGTGTCAACTTCACGCCGACAAAATTCATTCTCCTGCATCTTCACTCCATCCTGTTTCTTCCCCATGGCCTTTCTCCATGTGGGCTTTCGACATTATTGGACCTCTTGGTAACCCAGATTCCGGCATCAAGCAAAAATCTTTCATTCTCACGGCAACGGAATACTTCACCAAGTGGGCAGAAGCTGAAGCATACGTGGAGATCAAAGCATCAACCGTCTGCAAATTCATCATGAAGAACATCATCACAAGATTCGGGATTCCAAGTACCATCGTCACCGACAACGGACCGCAGTTCGTGTCACAGGAATTGAAGGACCTCTGCAACAGGTATAAAATTGCATTGCATCATTCATCTCCTTATTATCCGCAAGGCAATGGTCAAGCAGAGGCAACTAATAAGACTTTGATAAAAATTATCAAAAAGACGTGTAAATCTAACAAATTCGCAGATTGGCCAGAAAAATTGGTTGAGGCTCTATGGGCCTACCGAACTTCAATCCGCACGCCTACTGGGCAAACTCCTTATTCCTTAACATTTGGAATGGAGGCGGTAGTTCCATATGAGATCCTTATACCGTCATTAAGAGTACAATTGAACAAGGAATTTTCTATTGATGAACATCGTTCAGCACTCCTTGCTCAATTGGAACTTTTAGACGAGAAAAGATGGTCAGCTGCTAATCATGCAAAAGTTTATCAAAACAGATTAGCGCGTTTTTATCAAAAGAAAGTCATTGAACGAAAGTTCAAAGTCGGTGAAATGGTTGTTAAAAGAATTTTTGTAAAACCTGGTGGTCCGCGTTCTAAGCTCCAACCCAACTGGGAAGGACCTTATGTTGTATCGCACGCTTATCCTGGTAATGCTTATCGTTTGGTTAATGCAGAAGGAGAAGAGCTAAATCATCCCTGGAATGGTTTACACCTTAAGAAATACTACCCTTAGGTTAAAGAGTCGATCAGTATGGTACAAAGACCAGTGGAATCAGAAAATTTATAAACTCAAATTTCTTTGTTAGTCTGAATAATTAACTTCAAACCCATCGCCGCACACACTGACACGTTTGATTCGTGAGTAACAAGAGATGCCAAGTCCTTAAGAATATCAAAAGCTTGACTAAGAGTATAAAGTACAAATCATTCCTTTTAAATAAAATTCTGTTTTACACTCGGCCCATGATGTCGGAACGAGACTTAAAATAGACTACCAAGAATACCCGCCATCTTAGTAGGAGGCCGTCATAAAAAAAATGGGGGAGATCCGTTCCAAAGCAAAGCAAAGAAAGAAAAGAATGAAAAAGCAAGGCAAAAAGCCAAATTTCAAAATCAAAAGGCCAATACACTACAAACGTTATATCAAGGCCATGAAATGAAACAAAAGGGAACGCAAGGTCGATAAATACCCCGGAAAGAAAATGACCGAACCCCAACAGATATTAGGGTTGGAAAGGAACATCTTTTTAGGTCTCCGGAACCCTCTCATGGGCTTTCTAAATCTATTCTTCTTTTCTTTCTAAAGAGGTGTACTTCAAGCTTAAGGAATGGCTTAGATTGACTAAGGGTCAAATCATCAAATGGGATCACGAATGGAAACACAAGTTCAAACACGAGGGGTTTTAAGTTAAGTTGTTAAAGAACAATTTGGAAATTAAGTTAATAAATGAATATGATCTTTTGATCTAAGTACCATACTGGTCGTTTAGTCAAAAATTCAAAAAAAAATGTATATGTCAAAAATTCAAAAAAAAATGTATATGTCAAAATTCAAAAAAATGTATATGTCAAAAATTCAAAAAAAAAAATAAAATGTATATGTCAAAAATTCAAAAAAAAATGTATATGTCAAAATTCAAAAAAATGTATATGTCGAAAATTCAAAAAAAATGTATATGTCAAAAATTCAAAAAAAAATGTATATGTCAAAATTCAAAAAAAATTGTATAGTCAAAAATTCAAAAAAGGTATATATGTCAAAAAAAAAAAAATTCAAAAAAAATGTACATTTGTCAAAATCTAAAAAAAAAAAAAAGAATACATATTTCAAAACCACAAAAATATTTCAATTAGCATCTGCTTATTGCACGTGGTGTGTCTCATTCCTTTTATTTTTAGTGAGCATCTGTTTGCTTGTATGTTGCATTTTGCTTCAGTCTGATTATTCTTATTACCTTTGTTAATAAAGGCTATGCCCCTTGACCCTTCTACCAAGGATAGGATCAAGTAGTCGGTTATTTAACCAGGCAAGGGGCTAAGCCTAAACAGATACGTAACTTGTTTGTTATACAGGACACAAGGCCTGAAGAGAGTTGGAATCCAAGTAGAGAACAGCCAGAAACCTGTTTCATAAATTCAAGGAAATTCTGAGCAAAGTTCAAGAAGATCTCATTGTGGAATTCAAGTCCCGACCGTGGCTAAAAAGACGGTTATGTCTATCCTTGTACTCTTCCATGTAATTACTTTGCATTTGCATTACTATATATTAAATATTTATTAGATTATATCAAGGACCTTGTGGTTTTGATGAAACTGGAGTTTGAGTTCCCCTTCAACAAAAACAGTGATAATTCCAGAGAATTCTTAATCGCACGGATAGGCCGTTGGATTGTTGATTAGTGGGGACGATGGTTCCACTTTTGTGAAACGGTGCGTGGATAAACGAGCTTCGGCTTAGCACTGAATTACAAGAATTGGTATCTTGACTCATTAATGACAATTTAACAATATTATCCTTGATTAATTTATATTTTATTTAACTGTATATTTTTCTTTTAGCTCAGCATGCATCATGTAGGACTTTGAAATCATTGTAATAAGAATTAATTACTGATTAAGTTTCAGACCATTAATCAAATAATCTAAACATGATATGAAATATTCCATTCTGAATTGAGTATCTTGATTATCTTTGAGGTTCGCTTGAAGATATCCTTGGAATTCTATCCTTTTTTGGATTCTTTATCAGATTCTTGTTTTCTTTTAAAGATCCATCATGGCCGTAGCACGTCCACATTGGCTGGCAAACGCTCCCCATGATGAAACCTACAGTGTCTACGACCTGGGGTACTTCCCACTCCGAGGAGGTTGATCGACTTTATTTTATTTTCTTGTCTACCTCATCCAGACAGGATTAATTCCATTGATCTCTTTGAGCTATCTTCATTGATAATTTTGAGAAAAATTCTAGTCATGTGATGTTAAGAGCGTGTCTCATCACACTTTGGCATCACCTTTTCAGTACATTCCATTCCATTTCACTCCCTTGCAAAGACGATGCCAAGGTGAGGCAGCTGTAGACACGCTAATTTTGACGTCATTTCGAGTAAATTTCATATTATATAATAATGCCTCAGAATGGTCTGATAATTAATCATTAATTAATTTTTATTAATATTTTTAAGTGTCGGGTTTAACAGATGTGTTTAAGTTAATCAATTGAATTGATTTTAGCTCAAATTTGAGTTAAAATATGAAGAATTCTAAAAGACGTCGACCCAAGTGGACGCCATTTAGACTTTATTCTTATTTTAGCGATTAAATTTGAATTTTAATTAATTTATTTATTAACTAAAAGGCGTCTGTGAATGTCGACGCGTTTTAGGTTTCCTAGGCTATTTCTACTTCTCTTCCGGATGTTTATCCTTATCTTAATTAGTTTAAAAGACGTCTACATACGTAGACGCGTTTTACCTAATAAAGATAAAGATTAGTTTTCCCGGATGTTTATCCTTATCTTAATTTATCTGAAAGGCGTCAGCCAAGGTGGACGCGTTTTAGATAATTACAGATAAAGATGAATTAATCAGTAATTATCTGTCGGTTAAGATGGATAAATTCGGGAGTTTTCTATGTTAATCGCGAACGCAGGAAATGCCTATAAATACCCTGCATGTTGAAAAGAAAAAAGAGAACAGAATTAAGTTGAGTTGAGCCATAGCATTATAGCGATTTGAAGATCGAAGCAACAACGTCGTAACGCCGGAGCGATGCCATTTCCAGAAGTCGGCGTTCCTTTCAAGATCTTCATCTTTTCAAAAGGCTTCAACCAACTGGGCATAAGTTTTTCATTACTGCATTCATTTCATTAGTTTTTTTTCATATTCACTTCATGCAAACACACACCACAGTATAATCTTTCAAAAACCTACTTGATTTAAGGGGTTTCAAAGCCATTAAAACAAGTGAGTTTGCTGTTTTAAATATGCTTAAAATCATGATTAGTTCAGATACTACTTCTATTTAAATTCTCATCATAGTTCTTCATTTTTCTTTTTCTGTCTCTGCTGCACTCAACAACAAGAGATCAAAAAGGGGAAATCAAGCACAACTTCTGGACGATCCTCAACCTCAAACTCAACAGCAAGAACAAAAGAACAAAGAAAGGGCTCTCTTTCTTCAGCCGGCTGAGGAAGGGGAACCAAGGACTCAATCTTCCGCATTTTGAAAGGTAGGCGATCATACTCTCTTTTGAAACTTTTAAGTTAAAAGTTTCTGGCGATCACTGCACTTTAGTTGCTGTTTTTAATAGGTTAGTTTACACTAAACAACATAGATATTTCATGTTAATCACACGGTCATTCTAAGCACCTACAACGATGAGAAGAGAAGTAGGCCAACTTCCTAGTCAACCTGTTGCCAATCCAAGGAATCAACCTCCGGGTTTTCCACAGCAATCGGGCCTTTTACCTCAGCCTGGCCCGGTACCACAACCTAAAAGGCCATAATTTGAGAATGTTAAAGCCATTTCAGCCTTTAGGAGTGGGAGAAGTTTAGAAAAACCACATGCAAATAGAGAGTTAGCCAAAAGTTCCACTGATGGGCCTCAGGAAATTGAAAGTGATAGTGAGACTGAACCCAACATAGAGAAGTTAGAGGAGGATCTGAAAGGAAAAGGGAAGATTGATGAAGGCCCAAGTTCTTATAAACCTAGGGTGCCATTTCCTAATGCCTTGTTAGCTAAGCCCAATACCAGGAAGAAATTGGCCTAGAATGACGAGTTGTTGGATTTGTTCAAACAAGTCCAAATTAATATTCCACTCCTCGATGCCATCAAGCATGTGCCAGCTTATGCTAAGTTTCTCAAGGAATTATGTACTCCACGAAGAGAATCTAGAATGGCACCCGAAAAGGTTCAGCTTTCTGAGGATGTTAGTACAATTGTGATGAATCATTTACCCAAGAAGTTAAAGGATCCTGGTGCACCTCTAATTTCATGTGACTTAGCTGGAGTTACATTTGATAGAGCTTTATTGGATCTAGCTGCTAGTGTGAATCTATTGCCAACAGCCATTTATGAGAAATTTGATATTGGGGAATTAAAGCCCACACCCATCATCTTGCAGTTGGCTGATAGGTCTGTGAAAACTCCACGGGGATTAATTGAGGATGTTATTGTGAAGGTTCATGATTGCTACTTTCCCGTGGATTTTCTTATTCTGGATATGGCATTACTTGAGGAACTCATTCACATCCCGATCATCTTAGGTCGTCCATTCTTAGCCACTACCAAAGCTAATATAAATTGTGAAACTGGCATAATGGACATTTCATTTGGGGGTCAAAAGGTCCAGATTAATGTCTTCAAAGCATCTCAATACCCAGATCATGAAAAAGAATGCCATACTATTGATGTCTTGGATAATCTGGTTGAAGAAAATGAGATGACTACATATGACCTTTTGGAGGAAGCCAACACTTTAAAGGATTCGGCCGGCCCATTAATATCTTGGCCCAAGGTTGAACCTTTACCAGCCTTACAATCTGAGCCCGCTTTGCCATCTTTAGAGGACCCTCTTGAGCTTGAACTCAAACCATTACCTGAGTCTCTCAAGTATATCTTTTTGGGTCCGGACCAAACTCTCCCGGTCATCATTGCGGCAAATCTCACATCGCCACAGGAGGCCCAATTAACCGAGGTCCTCAAAGACCACAAGGGTGCCATTGGATGGCCGGTGGCAGATTTAAAGGGAATTAGCCCGTCCATTTGCATGCATCATATCTATATGGAAGAGCATTCTAAGCCCAGTCAGGAGATGCAAAGGCGGCTTAATCCAAATATGAAAGAAGTGGTTAAGAAGGAAGTTGTGAAATAGCTGGATGCGGGTATTATTTACCCAATATCAGACAGTAAATGGGTCAGCCCAACTCAAGTGGTACCCAAGAAATCTGGATTAACAGTTATCAAGAATGATTATGGAGAAGAGGTACCCACTAGGCTTACTACGGGATGGAGAGTGTGCATTGATTACCGAAAGTTGAATCTCATGACTAAGAAGAACCACTTTCCACTCCCATTCATGGATCAAATTCTGGAAAAGTTATCGGGCCAGAAGTACTTCTGCTTCTTAGAGGGGTACTCCGGGTACAATCAAGTGGCTATTTATCCGGAAGATCAAGAAAAGACCACCTTTACGTGCCCTTATGGCACGTTTGCTTTTAGGAGGATGCCATTTGGATTATGCAACGCACCAGCCACATTTCAACGGTGCATGATGGCTATATTCTCCGATATGGTAGGAGAATTCCTCAAAGTTTTCATGGATGATTTCTCAATCTTCGGGGATTCTTTTGAAAATTGCTTAGAAAATCTTAAAAAGGTGCTAGCAAGATGCATAGACACCAACCTGATACTCAGCTGGGAAAAGAGCCACTTTATAGTTCGAGAGGGCATTGTTCTAGGCCACATTGTGTCTGAAAGGGGGATAGAGGTAGATAAAGCTAAGATCGATCTCATATCCAATCTCCCTCCACCCACCTCGGTCAGACAAATCCGTTCATTCCTTGGCCATGCCGATTTTTATCGCCGGTTTATCCACAATTTCTCTCAAATTGCCCAGCCTCTAACTCTTCTTCTAGCTAAGGACGTTCCTTTCCAAATGGATGAATCTTGCATCAAGGCATTCAATTCTCTGAAGGAATCTTTGACCAAAGCCCCGATTCTTCAATCTCCAGATTGGTCTTTACCCTTAGAAATCATGTGTGATACCTCAGATTATGCTATCGGTGCAGTTTTGGGACAAAGAATCAACAAGTGTCCTGTGGTGATCTATTATGCAAGTCGCACCCTTGCCGATGCTCAAATGAATTATACCACCACAGAAAAGGAAATATTAGCCGTGATTTTTGCCCTAGAAAAATTCAGATCTTATCTTTTAGGGGCAAAATCATAATCTATTCAGATCACTCAGCTCTGAAATATCTGTTGACCAAGAAGGATGCAAAGCCTAGACTTATTAGATGGATCTTACTCCTTTAGGAATTTGATTTGGAAATTCGGGATAAGAAGGGTTCTGAGAATGTGGTAGCTGACCACCTATCCCGAATTCCGATCTCTGAAAGAACACCAATCACTGATTCCTTTCCTGATGAGCATCTACTGACCATTTCTCACACTGCTGCACCTTGGTATGCTCATATTGTCAATTACAAGGTGACTAATCAGCTTTCGGAAGGATGGACTAAAAGTAAAAAGGACAAATTCTTTTCTCAGGAAAAATATTATTTCTGGGAGGATCCTGAATTATTCAAATTTTGTCCTGATCAAATCATTAGGCGATGTGTTCCTGAAGAAGAACAACAGAACTTCTGCCATAATCTAGCCTGTGGGGGCCACTTCTCAGAAAAGAAAACTGCAGCCAAAGTCCTGCAAAGTGGTTTTTACTAGCCCACACTTTTTAAAGATGCCCATGAATTTAGCATAACTTGCCTCCGATGTAAGGCCGTAGGAAATATGGCGAAAAGGGATATGATGCCACTCAACCCAATCTTAGTGGTTGAAGTCTTTGATGTTTGGGGAATTGACTTTATGGGACCTTTTCCACTCTCTTTTGGACATACATATATTCTGGTAGCGGTGGATTATGTCTCAAAATGGATTGAAGCAGTAGCCACTCGAACCAATGATCATAAAGTGGTCATTAAATTCGTTCAGAAGAATATCTTTTCTCGGTTCGGGTGGCCTAAAGCTATCATAAGTGATGGGGGAACGCATTTCACGAATTACCAATTTCGGACTTTGCTTAAGAAGTATGGGATTAATCACAAAGTAGCTACCCCTTATCACTCCCAAACCAGTGGCCAAGTGGAAGTTTCCAATAGGGAGATGAAGAATATTCTGTAAAAGTCCGTTAGGCCCGATAGAAAAGATTGGTCTGAAAGATTGGATGATGCTTTATGGGCCTATCGGACCGCTTACAAAACTCCTATTGGCATGTCTCCTTATCGCCTGATTTTTGAAAAAGGGTGCCACCTTCCGGTGGAATTGGAACATAGGGCTTATTGGGCCATCAAACAAGTCAATCTGGACCTAGCCCAAGCTGGTTCCCACCGAACCTTACAACTGAGTGAGCTGGAAGAGTTGCGCAACGAGGCCTATGAAAATTCAAAGATTTATAAAGCCAAAACTAAAGCTTTTCATGATAAACATATTGTGAGAAAATTCTTTCTTCCAAATCAGAAAGTTTGACTATTTAACTATAGGCTCCGCTTATTTCAAGGAAAACTGAAATCCATATGGGATGGACCATTCGTGGTCGTTAAAGCCTTCAATCATGGAGCCGTTAAAATTCTGAATCCTAAGAGTGGGAACACTTTTACTGTTAATAGTCAACGGTTGAAACCATTCATTGGAAATCTTCAAAATGAGCCACCTGAATCCATAGAACTGAGTGATCCACACTAACTGAACTTCCGTCTGGCTGAAGACGATTAACTTAGCGCTTGTTGGGAGGCAACCCAATATTTTACTTCAGTTTTTGGTATTTCTTTTCCTTTTAGGTCCCTGAGCAGCAATCGCCGTGGATATGTCGCATCCTCGTCATTACAGGTTGTTTCGCTCCTCCACAAATTCTCTTCTGGCTGACATGTTTTCCATATCTTTTATGCCATTGAGGACAATGTCAATCAACTTGGGGGGCGGGACAATCAATTTGATATGCATTTATTGAAAATCTTTTGAAGAAAACTGATATCTTTCACTGAAAAATGGTCAAATTTTTTCAAAAACTTCTTTTCACATCCTAAGAAAATTGCATGAAAATCATGTTTTATTAAGTAAATCTTAAACAAATCAGTTTTTTTTTTTTGTCACATTGGTTAAAGAACCTTCAAAGTTTAAATATCCCACTTTACAAAAGTCCACGGCAGAATGATTTTCACACACACACGGCAACTTAGAATAAATGAAAAATCTTAAGAGTATAGAATTGCTGGAATTAACCTCAAGGATAAGACTACTTATTCTAATTTTTTTTTTGGGTTGAACGAAAGGAATGTGTAGGATCCGTAATAGGGGACTGTCCCACTCAGCACTCTAAAAGAGGCGGTCATTTAAAATGGACAGCTGTAAACACTAAAGGCAATAGAAGGAGGTAAAAGAGCTAAAGGAAGGTAGGTGGCAAAAAGTACGCACCTTCCCTCAGGCAATTCAAAGAGAGTGGCAAAAAGTACGCACTTTCAAAAGCAAAAGCACAATAAAATGAAAAAACGCCACGCTAAAAAGTCCATCGTACTAAAAATATGACCAAGTCGTGAAAAGTGCTGAGTTGGGACGGGAATTGAAAAACGGTCCTCACTCACTGATCGGAAAATCTTTTATTCTCTTCTCCTCCTCAGGTAGTCTTATCTAAAGGGTAGTAAAGGCAAGAATATACCAGAAAGATCGGAAACGAGTTCTAAATGTGTCAAATTTCATGCACAATCACCTATCTGAATCAAAATATTGTGGGATATGAAAACTTTTAGCTTAACCAATCGGCTACCACTTAAATTGATTGTGGAAGATATTACAAATGAAGCATGATAATTCATTGTTTGTCCTAACTTTTCTTTGTTTGCATTGCCAAGGGACTAGCAATGAGTAAGTTGGGCGGTGTGATAAAGTGTTAAATTGATAATTTAAGGGCAATCATATACATTATACTCATATTTTTATCTGCAAAATAGCATGAAATGATAGATAATTGTGTAACAAGTCCAACGGTACCAATTTCATCAAATTCTGACTTAAAAACATCGTCATTTCATGTGATTAAAGGAGCATAGCGCATTTGCGGTTTTTCGACAAAACCGAGACGAAATGAATAAATATGATGATATTTTTATGATAATGCGCTAATTTATATTTATTTGATGGGAACAGGACATGCCGATGATGCAGTGCAACTGGTGGAGTTTCCGGAAATTTGGGGGAGGTCTAGTGTTCGGATTTCAACTAAAGCAGGAGTAAAAATGCAATTTGATTCTTTCCTTCTCTGGAGTTTCCCAAAAACCCACTATTTCCTTCCTTCTCTCCAATTTCCCAACCGCAGTCCTACTTCTTCTCCAGTTTCCTTCCCACGCCTCTCTTCCTCTCTATATTAACCTCTCTTCCTCTTCTCAACCGAGTAGCATCCCTCTCTCTCTTAGTTTCCCAACCTCGAACGCTCTAATTCCTAGTCTCCCTCGGCCTTCACCGATTCCCAGCAACCTCTCCCACGGTTCTCTTCCTCCCTCCACAGTTCTCTCTCTCTATTTCTTTTTCTCTCTCTCTCCGTTTTCTCCCTTCTCTGTCTCGATTTCTCTCTGCAAGCCAGCAGCTGCACGCAGCAGCCAGCAGCGTATTTCCACCTTCCTCTCCGGTTTCCTGGCTCCATCAACGCCCAGCACCCCACGAGCAAGCCACCGACAGCTCCTCCACCTACATGCCGTCAAGCTGCTGCAATCCTCCACGTGCCCAGCTGCTGTTCCAAGCGTAGCCGGCTGCATCTCCACCAACCGCTGAACCAGCCGCCGCACTTGAAGCTAGCTTCACAGCAGCAGTTCCTCACGCCAGCAGTAGCTCCAGCCTCTCCAGCTTCTCCACGCGGCAGCACTTCCAGAAGCACGCTCCCACGCGCCTGCAAGCAGCTGCGGTGAAGCCGGCCTCCTCCAGCAACAGCACGCATGCATGCATGCCTGTAGCACCTGAAGCATCCCATGCCAACCTCCAGCAGCTGTCCAAGCGTGAAAAAGCTCCACGGTGAAGCCAGCCTCCTCCACGCTGCCTGGATGCAACCACCTCCACGTGCGGTGAGCCCACAGCGCCGGTCTCCACGTTGAAGCTTGCACGACCAGCTGCGGTGAGGCCCTTGTTGCAATTCCTACCCTCCACCTGCATGCAGCAATAGCAAGCTTCTCCGACCAGTAGCATCTGTCCACGCACACCAGCATCCGGCAAGCTCTGGCTTCCTCCAGCGCATAGCAGCATCCCGCCGCCCAAGCCAGCAAATCCAGCAACCTCCAGCAGCAGCCACGTACACCAGCAGCTGCCTCTTGCAGCACCAGCCGGCTGCCAAGCACCTACATCACCAATTGAAGCCTGCACGAACCTGCCAGCAATCCCTCCATGCATGCAGCAGCCTCTCCACGTGTATAACCAGCAGGGAACCAGCCCTCCCCCACAGATTGTTCTTTTCCTTCTCCCTTTTAGTTTAGAAATAGTTTAATCATTTAGGGTTAACTAGTTGTTATTTAATACTTTGTTTATTTAGTTTAAGTTTATTAAACAATTAAAGTGTGTAATTTGTTTCATAATTTTAGATAATTCATGTTTTTCACGAAGTTAAATTTTAATATCTTTGTCATAGATTTTAGTTGTGATTATTTTTTTTATATAAGTGTTTGTGTTTAATTTCTGAAAAAGAAAAGAAAAAAAAAGATTTGTTTAATTTGAGTAATCCTATTTTTAGGTAACATTAGTTAACTTAGTTTTAGTTTAATTAAGTAATTAGTTTCCTTAATTTTTCACTTATTTTTTAGATTAACTAAAGTCCAAAGTTTTCAAAATTAAAATTCTATCTCCCTGTGGATCGACTCGGACTCACCATTATTAAATTTCCAAAATCTGATTTAAGTGAGCCAGATAAATTTAGATTGAACGTTTTCATGTGTTTAACGACGCACAATTCGAAACGATCACATAACATATGGTCACCTTCCCTCCCCGAACATCCATCCGATGCGTCTCCCTCCAATTCTAGTTAATTTTTATATTTTCATGGATAGATTCTACACGTCACAGTTTTAACCGGGTTATTTTCCTCTCTTGTCTTGTCTATTCTTTTCAGGGATCCTTACCGCATTTTCGCGTGCAGACTGCCGAGCTCTCCTCCTCTGGTCGGCCGGAGGAAGAGAAGGGGAAACCACCATCTCCCGTTCTCTCAGAACGTGATCACTCTTACAATCCTGCGAAGCACAGGGACCGTAAGGTAATGCTCCTGGCGATCACATCTTAATTTTTAACCCACCTAAATCGTCGCAGTGCTAAAACGAACGGAGAAACCCTCGCCCGAAGCCCGCAGCAGCGGCGGGGGACGTTCCGGGCGCCTACAACATCTCCTTAGGGAGTGATACCCCAAGAGCATCTAGCCTCTCCACCCATTCAATCATCTTCAGCACATGAGTCTGTACTGAAGATCCCTCTGCCATCTAAGCCTTGAACAGATTCTTAGATATCTCATATCTTTCGATCCTGCTCTGCTCACCAAATAGCTCCTTCAAACGGAGCATGATGGATCTAGCATCCATCTCCTCATGTTGCCTCTGCAACTCATTGCTCATAGAGGCCAGCATGTAGCATTGGGCCATGGTGGAATCTTCCTTTCATTTCTCATATGTCAATATGTCTTCTTCGGAGGCATCTAATGCTGGTTCAGTAAGAGGTTCATCATCTTAAGCAATTTGCTCAGATCTGAGGACAATCTTCAGGTTCCTGAGCGAGTCTGAGTAGTTTGGGCCTGTCAAACGATTGGCATCCAGTATGCTACGCAACGGGTTATGGTGCGACATTTTAGGCTACAGGATATAATCAAATTATAATTAGCAGACTTTCAGTTTATTATTTAAAACAAGATATGATCTTTGCTTATCTAGTTTTACTCCCACTAATTTTCATTGGACTTTATAACCTTCAGATATATAGAACGGGAGACGCTGACAGTCTTTTAGCAGGGATCAGAATATCTAAGAATCATAGTATAACGTTGGGTAAACTCATAGTATTATACTGTTATCCTAGAGCAACCATCTCATGGTAATTGCAACTCTTTGCAATATCCGATCTTATTTAGACTCCTTAGTTATTAATAGTCCCGGATAAACACAATAGACCATTATCTCCAGTCTAAGCTTTACCATCAATACGTGATAGAGTAGAGTAGGAATATAGTTCCCAGATAAATACGTGGATAACTATATCGTTCTTGTATCCTAATCTAAAGGCATCTAATGCCATAATTAATAGTCCCCTCATCAGATGATGGTAAATCTTGGGTAAACACATAGAAGTTACTACCATCGATTTAAGTTTTATTAACTATATTGATAGAAAGTCACGCGGTGCGTTTTCAATGACTCGCGCTCCGGCTTAGATTTTGAAATAAAGGTTTTGTTTATTTACTTTAGTCTCATCCTAGGTGATAGTATTTAATATATCGAATATATTATTTATGTAAGGACTGAGGTTTCGGATCCGGTTATCGGGTAGATGTCAATGTCGGACCCCTTGGTTTGGGCCTTTATGGGGTTGGGGCATAGGTTATTTTTTACGTCGAGCTTGCTCGATGCGATTTTGAATGGCGTCGGCCTTGGGGGACGCCTTTTTAGGAGCTTTGTAGGGGTGCCGCGTGGGCAAGCATTGTGGCGCGAGTGTACGGCCTTGGTCTTATCATCTGAATGTCATCTTGTATGTCCGACGCCATTCAGACATCTGTCAGTGTATGACCTGCGTCCTGTTGTATGAATGGCGTCTTCCTAGAACAACTCAATTTACGCTTGTTCGGTTTGACGCCCGAGCCTTCCTTTCTTTCCCTCATTCTCTCCATTCCTCTCTCTCTCCTCTCTCCCTCCAAATGCTCCATTTCCCCTTCTCCTTCTCCTTTTCTTCCTCTCCCCATTCCTCCTCTTCCTCCACTCCATCAATCTCCTACCCCTCACCACTACCACCGCCATCTCTTCCGCAGCACATTGCACATACCGCTAATCTATATCAGATAACTCTTTATCTAATATCAAGTTCGCTCTGGCTAGGGACTTAAGCGCATCATTCCCGAAACATTCTCTCTCCAAATACCGAGAGCGGATGATCCCGTATTGAACACACAATTACCTTCGAGGGTATTTCCCTGAATCCGATCATTTGACTTATTGATAATCCATGGTTAGGGATTTGTTAGTCAAGGTCAAAGTTCAGAGACCTACCAACAAGATATCTTTGGTGTCTCAAGTCCAAGGATCATGTACGCAACCGTGACAAAGAATCGCGTTGGCTAACAGTCAGGTATATACCATCCATCGATTCATGATCGGATAAGTTCAGTAAACTCATTCGTCAATGAGCACCTACAGGTCATGTTAGTCTTAGGTGGCCTACAAGCCAATATGACTTTGTAATCTCGTTCATTTTATTAATATAATGGCAATATTTCATTATGTGTAAATTCGAATTATCATCTCATAATGAAGTCTGTGAATATGTGCGATAGTGATCAGATTATGATGAGATCATACTAGTGAGACTGATCACTTAAACACACATATTCTTAATAGTTCCTAGTCGGAGGATATCCGAGAAGGACATCGAATATCCGGTTAGACTAGTACAGATCACTCCCGCTCATAAGATGAGGGTGACTGATCTCATAGTCACTTGTGTGGAGACACTAAGGCGAATCTGTAGGTGCTCATTAGAGAATGAGTTCATTGAACTGATCCGACTGAATCACTAGATAGTATTGTACCTCATTGTCAACCAGCTTGATTCTATTGTCGCAATTATGTGGATAGTCTTCGGACCTGAGACATCAAGGACACCTTGTCCGTGGACTTCTGTGCTTTGACCTTAATTTATGAATAGAATATCCTAACAGATAATAACAGCACTCAACTCGAAGGAGAATCCTATAGCTATTTTCACGTAGTAAGAAGATTAAGCTCATGTCACAATTTTATAATTTCCTTTATAACATGAGTATATATGTAAACAACTATTCGTAATGAAAAAATTGTATATCATACTAAATGTCCAACTTAAATATATAAACACATTTGATACCAAACGAGTTCAAGATTATGATAGAAGGTCGAAAGATCATATCTCATGGTATGGGTGAATATATGAGGTCGACCATTCCTAAGAAAGATTTTGATGTTTTTTGTATATATAGTCTTGGCTTTACCAAAATTGATAACATATTTTTGACATATTAATTAGAGTTCCTGATATTTTAATAGAAGAGCACAACTACAATCTTTCTAAGGTTGTCTATGATATTTATAATAATAGGCGAAAGTCAGAAATACATGTACAAATAACTTGGTTTACAAGAATATACGTACATGAAACTTTTTATTTTAGAAAATGATAATGCTACTGTTCACAACAAAAAGAATAACTAAGATTGTTCAGTAATCACAGATTCAAAGTCTCATTAAGTGTTTGCACCCTTATCATATGAGGACATGATTGATAGAATTTCTTCTTTTTTGTGGTGAGCTTCACCTAGAACAATCCCCCTGATAGATGGAATAATTATGTTCCATACAGAAATATTTGAAATAAGTGAGTACTCAGTGAGATTTGAATCTCTTTCATATAAGAGATGATGTACATGTTTAGCTGCTGAACACTCTAACTAGTGAAAAATAGACAATGAATGTGATTTTGAGTGTGTGACATTTAAATTATCACATTAATAAGTCTGATATCTAAATATGTAGTTCTGTAATAGATTGTTTTAAATAAGATTTAATATTAAAAAATACCCTTTGTCTATCCTTTGGCCATCACAGGTATGCAGAGCCACTAGCGATTAAGAATTGACTAACCTATTTTATTCTCATTCTACAGCTCGTATTGCCATTTCGTACAAGGATATGAAGGGTTAAGGTTCTTGGAGATATTTTTAATTTTAAAATTAACTATTGAGATACATCATTTCAACATTTTTTTTGAAATGACTTATCCCCCTTCTCAACCCCATTTTCCCATTCTCACTTTACCGGTTGATGTCTTTCCTTTTCTCATTATATTACTACTGATAAGCATATTTAACATATCATTGCATTAACGAAACACTCCTAATGAAAGGGTGAAAAAATTGTTAGGTCTTATTATTTTGCTATACCATTTTGTCATTATATTTAAAATATACTAAGAATAGTACTAAGTACAAAGTTGAATAATAAAATGATGGCATATTACTAATAAGTATATCTAATATATCATTTCATTGGTAAAAATTTATTATATTTTATACATCATTAAAGAGTGAAAAATTGCCGAGTCTTATTATTTTGTCATTATATTTAATACACTGTTATATTAATTCTAAGTTCGAAGTAGAATAATGGAATGATGACATTACTACTAATAAGCATATTTAACATAAATAATGCACTAATAAAAATCACTTGATTATGCTTAATGTGTCACTAAATGAGTGTTAATGAATCATTCCTAATGAAAAGGGTGAAAATTTTGCTATCTATTATTTTGTTGCACTATTTTGTCATTAATATCTAACATATATTTAGAACAGTACTAAGTGATGAATTAAATAATAAAATCATGACATTACTACTACTTAGTATATTTAATATGTCAATTCATTAATAAAAAGGATAATTACACCAGTAACCCCTCTTAAATCATTAATTATATTTTTTCCCTTTATTTTTTTGAGATATTATTTAATATCTCTCTTAAATAAAAATTATTTCAAGAATGCTCCTCAAATTAACTTTACTGTCGTTTCGTGCCCCTAAAAATATACTGAAAATATGTTGTTAACGTTGTGATTAAAAGAAAAAGACAATAATATCCTCGAGCAGGCAGAGAGAGAGAGAGAGAGAGAGATGGGGTCCCCTTCTAGTGCTAGCAGTGGCACCCTAGCTTGGTGAAGAGATGGGGTCCCCATCCGGCGTTGGGGTGAAGGTCGCGGTGCCCTTCTCCACCTCTACACCTTGCTCGAGCTCAAGGTGGAGGACAGGATATGCCCGTCTGTTGTCCACGGCGCCTTCCCGCCTTAACCCACGGGGTTGCAAAAGGACGACCCTCACAGCACCGTCCAAATCTCCCCTCTGAGTCCACTAGCAAGAACCGCCCCTCTGCCAGCGAGCCCTTATTTACCTTGATAGCTCCTATGGGTGGTGCTCATTTCTTGTGGGAGGATTATTGTCTTTTCATGTAGAGTTAGAATTTGAGAAGAAATTCTCTCAATATACGTTTTGGACAGGAGTTCAGCAGTACAGAGAAGGGGATGATCCTATGTATTTAAAAAAATTTAGATCAAATGAGAAATTTTTTTTGCAACGTTTGGCCCTCTCTCACTCTCTGTATAGTTGGACTCATGTCCAAATATGTATTGAGAGGATTTATTCTCTATAGTTAGTTTCCTTTCTATTGGCCTTGGTAAGAGGAGGTGATGACAGGGCACTCTTGGCATAACTTTAGTTTAACAGGATTACTAATAATTTTCTCAAAAAAATGAAGGGTAAAATTATAATTAATGATTTAACAGAATTATTGATGTAATTATTCTTAATAAAATAACCTAGTTATATTTAATACATTATTAAGTGCGAGGGTTAATCAAACACTTCTAATAGAAAGGGTGAAACAAATGCCAAGTATTATTATTTTATTATTATATTTAATACATATTTAGATTAGTACTAAGTTCAAAGTAGAATAATGAAATGATGTCATTACTTCTAATAAGCATATTTAACATAATATTGTATTAATACAAGTGACAAAATTCCGTATAATGTATCATTAATTGAAAGTGTAACGAAATTCCCAATGGAAACAATGGAAAAATTACCAAGTCTTATTAGTTTGTCATACTATTTTGACATTATATTTAACATATACTTAGAATAGTATCAAGTACAAAGTTGAATAATGTTTGTTGCACTACAGTAAGCAAACTTGGAATGGGCCATCTATCCCTTTTTGCCATTTGAAAAACCCATATAGTCTCTTTCCCTCTATTAAATGTGCCCTAACGTCATCTGTGCATTAACTCACATGGGGGGTTGGATTAAAAAAATAATAAAAAATTTACATGTCAAACTATTTTTCGAGAGCATCTTGAAGCACCAGAGAACATTATGAAGAACTCGAGCATATCCTGAAGCTATCCAGCACATGATGCTCAGAGAGCATCATACGTTTGAGAGTTGAACATCATGCACTCGAGAGCTTTAAGATGCTCTCAAATGTTTTGATCTCAAGCGCTTCAGGATGCTCTTGAGCATATCTAATGATCTCTAGAGCACGATGCTTTCAAAAGATTCTAATGCACCTTGAAGCGTTCGATAGCATCCTAAGCATTATGTGCTCAAGAGCTTCAACATGCATTTAAAACTTCAAGATGCTCTCAAACGGTTCAAGATGCTCTTGAGATCACAGTCTGTTAGATTTATTTATTTTTAATCCAACACCTCCTATACGCGCTAACGCTCAGATGATATCGGAGTGCATTTAATGAGGGGGACATGGGCTATGTAGACCTTTCAGATGGTAAAAAGAGATAAGGGGGTCGTTTCAAGTCAGCTTGTTTGTTGTGGTGCAGCAAGCATTACTCGTAAAATAATAACATTGCTACTACTAATAAGTATATTTAATATATCATTTCATTAATAAAAATAGTATAATTATATTTAATATTTTATTAAATGTGAGGATTATTATTTTGCGATTATTAATACATGCTTAGATTAGCATTGAATACAAAGTTGAATGATAAAATGATGACATTACCACTAATACACATACTTAATATATCATTATATTAATAAACAAAGTCATATTTATTTAATATATGATAAATTACAGGGTTAAGTAAACAGATTGTACAAATTGGTGAAAATTTATTAGGTCTAATTATTTCCATCAAATAGAGCTTAAACATATCCCACTTAACTTGAGAGAAGGAGGGTGGAAGGATCTTTTACCTTAGCTTATCCCAATTGTTATCTATGTTTTAATCGAATTGGGATTAGGTTTTTCCTTATCCCCTCCCATACCTAATGTACTAAAGAGTAGGGAATGTAAATAAATCATATTGAGTTGAGTTATATCTATTCTTTTTTTTTGTCTTGATACCAAAGGGGAGCAGTGAATTTTAAGCCACCAACGGAAAAGAGGAAAAAAAAATAAGAAGTCAAATGGGTTTTTATTGGGGATAGAGGGACTTGAACCCTCACAATTTTTAAAGTCGACGGATTTTCCTCTTACTATAAATTCCATTGTCGATATTGACATGTAGAATGAGACTCTCTCTTTATTCTCGTCTGATTTTTTTTTTTTCCAAAAGATCAATTAGACTTTGGAGTGAATGATTTGATCGTTTTCTTATTTTTTTACCCATTCCAAAGAAGTCATTGGTTGAGCTATAAACAAATGATTCACAAAGTTCTATGGTAACTTCTTCGGATCTGGAAAAGGGGTAGTAGATTCTTCGATCTGTTATGCTTGAACATGACATTAGATGAGTCGATAAAGTCTAAATAAATAAAATTTCTAGAAGTCTAAAATGTTAAATGTATGATATGTAGATTGTTCAACACAAGCAACATTTTAGTGCCCACCCACTTGATCCCAAAAAAAATGTTGGTGTCAAAAAATAAAAATAAAAAATCTAGTCTCTGGCAAAATATTCATTGTCTGAAGAGAATTTCTCATTCCCAGGGGCCTTGCCTTACGGACAACTTAGGTTGGCCTATTCAGTCAACACTTAGGTGATGACTTTCACTTTGTGTGAAACAATTGACATTTTTCACAAAGAATTTAGTTTCATGCTAGTTTTATGTATGTATGCATTCTTTTGCAAAAAAAATTTCAGATGTTAAGGGTCATAACTTAAGATGCATTAAGCATTGTTATTGTACGACACTTTTTACATTCCTCTTTGTCATAATGGTTGAGAGCTTTCGATCACTTGATCAAAGAGTTCTCGTTCACTGCATTAGTTGCATAACAAATTGTGTTAAAAAAAACTTTAATAAAAATTATCTGATCAAGAGATCAAATGATTCTCAATGAATGTGACAAAAGAAAGTAGCAAAAAATGTGGTACAATAACATTCCTTGGTATGCATTAGAAACTGTAAAAATCTGATACATACACTTACTTTTCAAGAAAAATGATCGTAATAAATGTTTGTTGATTTAAAAATATCAGTTAACCATAAAGAACGTCCTGACCATTAACTTTACATCCAGATTTTGACATCCAATTCATGATATATATTTTTTATAAAATCTATGTATGTAATAGAATTTCTAAGTTTATTACACGGAACCTTAGGGCTCATTTTAGAAAGTCAATAAAATAATAGGTAATTTTAATGTATTAAATTTTCTTAGCAGAGCTGTAATCTTAGATGAGTGTTGATTAAATTTGGTCTACCTAAGGCTATACTTACAGTACATAAATCATTGATCACCAGCAACTTATATGACCAATTTAGAGTAAAATGCATTCCACTAGTAACAAATATGATCGAATCTAAAATAAAACTATTCCATTAACGTCAGCATGATCTTAAAATAGAGCTCATTCCACCTGAAATAATTACATAATCTGATGATTGAGATTATTTGTTTGGATATAAAATATTGTAAAAAATGTAAAAGATCAGTATCCTATGCCTCACATAGACGGAGTACTTTACAATATTTTACGGTATTTTACGTTGACCCAAACAGCACGTTAGTTAAATTCCTCAGCTCACTCACATAATTCCACCCAATTGAACAAGTCATCTCCAAGATATGACCATGAGAGATAGAAAGTTGGAGCGAAAAGCTCAAAATTTCTAAATACTTACCAGCGATGTAGAGAGACATTTTGATTAGAGATAAATTTGATACTGTTTTCCTTTATCATAACAAATTATTCATTTATCTTTCACTTGAGTAAACGAAAAGGTAAACAAAAAGGTGAAGAAATCTCGTCTTGCAGGAAAAAGCATTCGCAATTATTCGACTAATTATTAGTTCATAGGCCAATAAACAAAAAACTTTATAAAATTGATATGCAAAAGGTGACGTACATATTTCTTCTTGATAGGTGGGAGTTCGGCACGACCCATATACCAACGGTTCGGCCACCAAGTGAAGTCTTTAGGCTGCAGACTGGCTACTTGAGAGGGAGAAGTCCGGAATCTGCAGACTGGCGTAGCCACGTACTAGTCCAGTTAAGATCCATCTCTTCTATAGAGTTCTAAGTTGGTCATGCTATATTTAAGAAGAATCCCTCTCGTTTCTAAACTCTTTTTAAGGTGATCTTCCTTTCCTAATAAGGACACAATTTAATGAGTTTTCCGGAATCTACTTTCCCCCATCGGACTAGGAATCGCCCCTCGGAGGGGATCCTTACCCCGACTACTATATAACGCTCTGTATTCTTATGGGCACAGGAACATCTTTAGAGTCTAGGTTTTTGTTATCTTCGTTCCAGCATCCTTAGCCTTTTGACTTAATCATTAGAGGAGGTTCTCTCAAACTACTGTTAGAGGCCCTTTGACGGTGTTATGCTTTGCAGAGACTATTCGGCGACGTTCCTCTGATTGAAGATAGAAGGTCCTGATCGTAGTAGACAAGATTTTGATCTATCACTTCTAATTAACAAACATATAAGGTATACTAAGGATCCAATTATTCAACTAATTATCAATTTACAGGTCGACCCTGACGCGTTTTAAACGGCGACTTCAATGGTGGACGCATTTTAAGAGATAATCTGGCTTTTAATGAACCCATCTGTGGAGCTTGAATGGCGTCGACCTCGGTCGACGCGATTCAAGACAGGAATGCTTAACTCTGGTTATTTAATACATGTTTCACGACGGGATGGTTCAAATGTATGTTTTGAGTTGTATACTGAGACTGAGGACTTCTGCATGAATGGGATTTCATCATCTGTGTGTGTATACTTTAACTGTACGCTGAGACTGGAGTTTACTGTGCGAATAGAATCATGTTATATATGCGTTTGTGTTCATACGACTGTGGATCGATACGACTGTGGTTTACGTATGTCACCATGGACCGATGGGGACAGGGTCATGGTGTCTGTGAGGCATTGTGCCGTACCGGTGGGAGAAGGGGTACATGTTGTGTTTTACCTTTGGCTGAGGGAAGCAGAACCACCTTGAGCCCGTCGGGCCGGAGTAGCTGGTGTGCTATCCGAGGGGTTGCTGTTTGGCCTCAGCGGGTCGGGGTTTCCTTTGGTTGTCGTGACAGCTTCTGGCGTGCTTCTTACTGTGGAGCTGGTGGTGTTACTGGTGGGAGTTGGTTTACCCTTTAGCCACTGGGCCTGATGTGACCTTTGATCAAGGTTACGAGTGGTACCCTTAGGCCTTTGGCCTGACGCAGCCCGGGAGAGTTGGGTTTGTGGGTAGTTCCTGTAGCTTCGGCTTGACGGGGGTTCGCCGGTCCCCAGGGCCCTCCTGAAGCGCTGAGGCCTAGCGTGGAGGCAATCCGGTGGTAGGACAGTAGTCTAGACTGCTTGTGTGCATACGTGGCTGGCAGTGGCGGTACACTGAGTCCAGCTAGTCCTAGTTTAGCTCACTGCCTCACCCTACAGTGCCCCGGAACACTGTAGGGGTGGACAGGCGTGAGCAGTGGTGGTAGTGTTGGGAGGCGACGTTTGACTTCGGTCGACTGTGTGGTTTAGTCGCCTTGTGGACTTCGGTTGTGAGACGTGACTCTGTGTTGGGTTCTTCGGGTTACTTAGAAGTGTTCTTGCTACACTGTTTATCGTGCGTTACTTATCGGATCTGGGTGCTATGTTTACTGCTTTACTTAATTGTTATATATATTCCTGTTGCTTCACTTGTGGGTGTGTGAGTGGGAGGCGAGGGATCGGATGATCCCTACTGAGCCCAATTCTGGTGTGGCTCACTCCCTGCGGTTTCAGGTGTAGACTTCGAGGCGCAGCGGAAGCGTGGTGTCTTCTTGGTGTGCGGACCAGCAGCTGTCTCAGTTCCGGGGTATGCTCCGATGTTGTTGTACTTTCCTTCTGCCTATACTTATTTAATTGTTGGACATGTAATTATTGTTGGACTGTATACGGACATTGTTATTTTCCCTCCTGCGCACTCGTTTACCTTGTAGTCCGTGAGATTGCTATATTTAGCCCTGTTTAGCACTTGCTCCTCCAGACGTGTTGTGTGAGATCCGGGTGTGAACCCGTAGTTAATGGGCCGACATCCATTTAGTGATCGGATCTCCGGTCATAGGATGGCGGGTCGTTATAATATAAACGGATATGGTCTGATGGGGCAGAATCCGTTTCGGCCCATTAGCAGCCTAATAACAACAACAACAGTAAGAGGCTCACTGGCGGACTTCGGCCCAGCAGCCTTCGGCCCATCAGCGGCCCAGCAGCCTTCGGCCCAATAGCGGTCCCCAACCTTCGGCCCAGTAGCCGCATCCGGCCCACTCCGGTGGGAGGGTTAGGCGCTATGGCGGTTTATCAGTAAACCGCAACATAGTCCTATATCGGCTACTACAATTAAGTAACCTCTATCCTCCGTTATAAATACACGACCATTTATTACAAAAGATATATCTTCTGGACCAAGGACAACAGTCCAAAAGCATTAAAACTACTTTTTCTTCTTTCCCTTCTGAATCGAATCTTCTTTAGAAGCTGACTTAGCCGTCGGAGGGGGTTCTCTTGGGCCAAAGCCCGGGACCCCTACTGACTAGTTCTTCTCCTTCTTACAGGGGCTTCGGTTTGAATCTTCGCCGACCTCTCCGAGTCAGCCTCGGCCACCGACTAGTGGCAGGTATGTTTCGGCAGCCTGAGCGCATTAAGATTGACCCCCGCCGAAGGGACTCTCGCAAGTATTGCGAGTACCATCGGGAGACCGGCCATTCGACTGACGAATGTCGGTACTTTCGGGAGGAGATTGATCGCCTCATCAGAGAAGGCCGTCTGCCGTAGTACCGATGAGCGCAGCCTCAACAGCGGCAGGACCGGGATGTCCCCGGAGCAGCAAGGCAACGGCAGTTCCCGGAAAAAGAAGCTCCACCTCAACCAAAGGCAGCTCCGGCCCCGGCAGAAGCATCCCATCAACGACCCAGTGTCGGGTCGATCATGATGATATCCGGGGGCTCGGGAGAGGGAGCGAGGCGTCGTCAAGCCAATGCTAGAGCAGAAGTAGCCGCAGTCAACACCGAGCCGAAGAGGTCTCGTCAAGAAGACATCGTCTTCGGCCAAGAGGATTTGACCGACGTTCAGGTTCCTCACGGCAACGCCTTAGTTGTAAATGTTGTAATGAAAAGTTACGAAGTTCATCGTATCTTTGTTGATAATGGAAGTGCCCTAAATGTACTTTTTTATGATTGTTTTGTAAAAATGGGCTTGAATGAGGCTGATATGAAGCCTCACCGGGGGCCTCTATTCGATTTTAATGGTTCGCCTTGCCAAGTAGAAGGCATCGTCCGGCTACCTGTAACCTTGGGTACCGCCCCTCGACAATTAACCGTCGAAACGGATTTCGCTGTCGTCAAAGTCGACTCAGCCTACAACGCCATCTTTGGTCGAAGGTTGATCGGCGGAATCGGAGTTGTACCTTCGTCTTTCCATCAGAAGCTGAAGTTCCGTACCGGCCATGGAATCGGCGAGGGCAAGGGAAATCAGGAAGCTACTCGGCAGTGTTATATGATCTCGGTCAAAGGGAAGGCTGCGGCCGAATCTCTTTCGATTGAATCTTCGCCCGAAGCATCCCCGGGGGAGGAACTTACAACCGTCCCAGTTCCGGGAGGAGAAGGCCGAACACAAATGATAGGTTCAGGCCTCGATGGGTCCGAAGCCGAGAGACTTGTCGAATTCCTGAAGGAAAACCTCGACATCTTCGCCTGGTCTCCTTCGGACATACCCGGAGTCGACCCGGAGGTGGCGGAGCATCGACTGTACGTCGACCCAAATCAGCCCCTGGTCAAGCAGAAGCGGCGTACCTTCAACCAAGAAAGAAGGACGGCCATCCAAATTGAAGTCTAGAAGGGGTTGAACACGGGGCATCTCCGAGAAGTACACCATCCCGAATGGATCGCAAATGTAGTGATGGTGCCCAAAAAGGACGGCAAGTGGCGGATGTGTGTGGACTTCACCAACCTCAACAAGACCTGTCCGATGGACAGTTTTCCACTGCCTTGGATAGACCAGGTGGTGGATGCCACTTCCGGCCATGAGCTACTCAGCTTCCTCGACACTTATTCAGGCTATCACCAGATTCGAATGCATCCGGACGACGAGGACAAGACAAGCTTTACAACTGACCTCGGCCTATACTGTTACACCCGAATGCCCTTCGGCCTGAAGAATGCAAGAGCAACTTATCAGCGCCTCATCAACAAGATATTCGCTCCGCAGCTCGGCCGCAATATGGAGGTCTACATCGACGACATGCTGGTAAAAAGCCACATTGCTGTGGACCATCTGGCCGATTTGGCCGAGACATTTTCCGCCTTGCGCAGGTATAAAATGAAGCTAAATCCCGCCAAGTGCGCCTTCGGCGTGGCCTCCGAAAAGTTCCTCGGCTACATGGTCACCCGTCGAGGGGTGGAAGCTAATCCAGCGAAGGTCTCGACCATTATCCAAATGTGCCCTCCGGCCAACATCCGAGAGGTCCAGAAGCTGAATGGAAGAAATGTCGTGTTAAGCCACTTCATGTCAAGGGCGGCGGATTACTGTTTTCCCTTCTTCAAGCTGCTGAAGAAGACTAATAGTTTCTCCTGGACAGATGAGTGTCAGTCGGCCTTCGATCAGCTGAAAGCCTATCTCTCCAATGTTCCCGTCTTGTCTAAACCGGTTCACGGAGAGCAGCTGTTCGTTTATCTCGTTGCATCTGAAGCAGCTATTAGTGCCGTCCTCATCTGGGAAGAAGACGGCGTTTAGAGACTAGTTTACTATATAAGCCGAGCCCTCCAAGGAGTGTAGCTTTGGTATCCTGCTCTTGAAAAGCTGGCCCTAGCCCTCGTCGCGTCCGCAAGGAGGCTCCGGCCCTACTTCCTCGAGCATTCAATAATGGTCTTTACGGATCAACCTCTGAGGCAAGTCTTCTCTCGACCAGAAGTGTTCGACAGGCTAGCAAAATGGGCGATCGAGTTGGGAGAGTTCGATGTCTCTTATAGGCCACGGACAGCGATAAAAGCTCAAGCTCTGGCCGACTTCATTGCCGAGCTCACTCCCGAAGCATACTCGGCCCCCCAGCCGGAAGCCAAAGCTACACCTGACACCGAAGGTGCTTCGGTCCCTCCGTCTTCGGCAGACAAATGACGACTCTACGTTGATGAGTCCACGTGCTCTTCGGGTAGTGGCGCCGAATGGATCTTGGCGTCTCCAGAATGGGTCATCACGGAGTATGCGCTGCGCTTCTCCTTCCCGGGTACCAACAATGCCGCCGAGTATGAAGCCCTTATTTCTGGCCTTCGGGCCGCCAGAAGACTCGGTGCGTAAAACATAAGGGTGTTCAGCGATTCTCAGCTGATCGCCAATCAAATCACTGGGGAGTACGAGGCCCGGGACGCATTAATGACATCCTCTCCAGGTAACCCGCAAGATCCTTGCTCAATTTAATTCTTATGAGATCGTGCGGATTCCTAGGGCCGAAAATGCTAGAGCCGACGCTCTTTCCCGGCTAGCGTCGACTCAGGATGGGGGAGGAAGCCGAATGATCCTCGTAGAAGAGCTGGCCGAGCAAAGTCTCGAAGAATCCGAGGTCATGCAAGTGAGTGAATTCGAAACCGAGACCTGGATGATTCCCCTGGTCGCCTTTCTCCTCCGAGAGGAGGTCCCGTCGGATCCGAAGGAAGCAAGGCGCGTCCGGCAGCGCTCTTCCCACTTCCTTATTCTGGAGGGTGTACTGTATAAGAAGTCCTTCGGTCGGCCACCCTGCGATGTCTCAGCCCGGCCAAAGCTGATTATGCCCTTTAGGAAGTACACGAAGGGATCTGCGGAGCATACGCAGGAGGGAGGGTTTTGACTCACAAACTCTTGAGGCAAGGGTACTGGTGGCCGACGCTCCGAGAGGACACGGCTGCTTTCGTCCGCTGCTGTGACCAGTGCCAGAGGTTCAGCTCCCTCATCCATCAGTCGACAACTCTCCTAACACCTCTGTCATACCCTTGGCCTTTCGCCCAGTGGGGGATCGACATTTTGGGACCCTTTCCCATGGCCACCGGCCAGAGGACGTTCCTTAGTGTGGCAGTGGATTACTTCACCAAGTGGCCATCGGTTCAAAGACAACTGCGCCAGCTTCAGCATTCTTCATAAGTTCGCTTCGGTAGCACACCCTCGGACGAATGGACAAGTCGAAGTCACCAACCGAAGCCTATTGCGAGGACTGAAGACTCTCCTCGGCAAGGCCAAGGGCCAATGGGTCGAAGAGCTGCCAAGCGTTCTATGGGCTTATCGAACAACAAGCCGAACCCCTACCGATGAAACCCCATTCTGAATGGCCTACGGGGTAGAGACAGTTATTCCTATTGAAGTTGGCTTGCCGTCGCCGAGGGTTCTCACTTATGATTTGGAGGCTAATAATGAAGCCCTGAAAGATCACCTTGATCTTATAGAAGAGACGAGGGATCAAGCTCGCATTCGGCTGGCGGCTTATCAGCAGCGCATGGCGAGATACCACAACACTCGAGTAAAGTCCCGAAGCTTCGAAGCCTGGAACCTCGTGTTGCGGAACGCCCACGCATCCAAGCCAGCCGAAGCAGTAGGGAAGCTTTCTCCGAACTGGGAAGGCTCTTATCGCATAAGGGAAGTGATCCGACGAGGGGCGTATCGGCTGGAGACCCTTCCGGATCAGCCCCTCCCTCGTACCTGGAATGTGGAGCGCTTCCGACGCTACTTCATGTAAGTCAATCTCCCCCGGAGTTTTAGCCGGACACCATGAATATATTATTCTTTTATTAGTCAAAATATTGTGTCCGGCACTATGTTCTAAGTCCATGTAAACCGTACCGGGAGTGGCTTCGGCCATGCAAACTATATCGAGAGCAGCATTATTCTCTGAGTCCGCGTAAACTGTACCGGGAGTGGCTTCGGCCATGCAAACCGTATCGAGAGCGGCATTATTCTCTAAGTTCGTGTAAACCGTACCGGGAGTGGCTTCGGCCATGCAAACCGTATCGGGAGCGGCATTATTCTCTAAGTCCGTATAAACCGTACCAAGAGTGGCTTCGGCCTAACCGTATCGGGAGCGGCATTTTTCTTTAAGTCCGTGTAAACCGTACCGGGAGTGGCTTCGGCCATGCAAAACGTATCGGGAGCGGCACTATGTTCTAAGTCCGTGTAAACCGTACCGAGAGTGGCTTCGGCCATGCAAATTGTATCATGAGCAGCATGGCTTCGGCCACATACAGAATCAAACTCGGCTATCTAACTCAGACACCATGAAGCAAGCATGAGCAAAATGCCTTCTATATATAACACAAGTACAAAAGCAGGCCGTATGCTTGGCCTCGGCATCTTGAAAAAACAAAACAAAAAAAGAAATGGGACAAGCCCCCGGACTAGCACTCGGCATCCTCGCCATCTACGTCGATAGGAGTCTGGCCGAGAGACACCGGAGGGGAAGCCTAGACCGGTTCGGCCGCGGCACCTTCCGGAGAAGCCGGAGTTCTTTCGGCCTTAAGCTTTCGCCACCAGGCCAAGATCTCCTCACCCTCTTCATCCATTGGGTAGCCGAAGCCGGTCAGATCTATGTCTGGACACGCCTTTTGGGCAATGGCCATCCCCAGATCGAACATGGTACAAGCCGCCTTAGCTCCGGCCGCCATCATCTCTTCGGCATACTCAGGGCCTTCCTTGTAGCTCGCCACGGCTGTGCGAACAACGTCATCGGCTTCCTTGGCCCTGGCCTC
Source organism: Zantedeschia hybrid cultivar (assembly GCA_030544215.1). Classification (NCBI taxonomy): domain Eukaryota; kingdom Viridiplantae; phylum Streptophyta; class Magnoliopsida; order Alismatales; family Araceae; genus Zantedeschia; species Zantedeschia hybrid cultivar. The sequence continues at coordinate 55,550,595 of JARZZO010000009.1, forward strand.
CAAGTCAGCCTTTAGAGACGAAACCTCTTCGGCGTGAAGGCGGCGCTCTTCTTCCTGCTCCTTGGCCTTGTCTTGGATCTCGGCCTTCAAGGACGCGATCTCGGCCCGGGCCCGCTCCAACTCCTTCTCGGTCTTCTTCTTGGCCTCTGAGGTGGTGCGGATCACCTCCTTCTGCTCGTCCCGATCGAACCGCAGCCGCGCATTCGCCTCGATGAGGACGTCGATGCTGGCCTCGAGATCACGCCGCACCGAGGCCACTTTGCCCGAGGCCAGCCAATCCGAGGCCTGATCGATTTCCTGGAGTTTTTGCTGGAGGGCGGCCTAGCGGCGAGCAAGGGCCCCGCACATGACCTCAGCCTGCAGCCGAAAGCAAGAAAGAAAAAATAAGCTTAAAACAATCAAGGGACACGAGCAAGGACGAAGACGAAGGGGCTCTCACTTGGACGGCATGTCGGACGCACTGCAAGGACAAGCCTTCCGAAGAAAGCTCCTTGATTTCGTCCCCGACCATCGGGAAGGTCCAGCCGCGGACCAGACGCATGCACGTCCGGGAGTCTTCCAGACTCTAGTCTGCAAAGACCCCGTGTCCGGACGTCAGGGCTCATGCCCGTACTCCCGGAACATGTACGTCCCGGCCGCCCCGAAGGAGTAGGAGAGTGTCTCCGTGCCGGCCCCGGTGGCCAAAGGAGAATCGCCCCTCTCCGGTTGAGGAGGCGACGAAAGTGGGGAGTCCCGTGCCGCCACCGGCCTCTTCGACACCGGGGCAGATTCCCTCTCGCCGGGATCATCTGCCCGGCTCCTCTTCTCCGGCCGACCGCTCCCTCCGGCGATCGCCTTCCCTTTCTGCCGCTCCCTCTCGAGAGTAGCAGCGGCAGCACGGCCTTCGGCAGAAGCCACGGTCTGCCTTGTAGTCCGAGCGCCGGGGGCCGAAGCCCCTCCAGCCGTTCTCCCTTCCGCAGGCCGTGGCTAGGACGGTCGGAACTGACCGGACTGCTTCGAGATCCGTTTGATCAATCCCCGAAGACTAGACATGTCTGCAAGCAGAAAAAAGAGTTAGCAACAGTTCAGAATGCAACTTTTGACTCAAAGCCGACTTACCCTCGGCGACAGCTTCGGCATCCTCTTCAGCCGGACAGGCTTCGGCCGGAGCCTCGGTCGCAGAAACTCCCGCCTCGGCCTCCCTTGGGACCTCTTCAAGAGGAAGATAGGGGAAGACCCGGGGAGGAGAGAACGACGGGTCCGGCCAAGCTCCCATATCGATGAGCCTGTCCTCGTCCGATAGAAGCTCCGCAATGTTGTACGGAGCGTCGTCCTCGAAGAGGTGCACGTCGGCGAGCTGTTCGGGGCTGAGAGAGGGTGGATCGGAAAGGCCCTCGGCCAAAGGTGCCCATTCGGTGGGGAAGGGCCACACACTCTTCTCCTTCTCCGGGAGAGAGATGAAAAAGAAGCCCTTCTTCCAATGGCGAATGGACGAGGGTTTCCCGGAGAAGATACCCCGGCCGAAGCAGGAGACGAAGCAGTACCAGGAAGACTTCCCCTGAGGTTTGATCTTGAAAAGATAGCGGAAAAGATTTACCGAAGGGTTGAAGTCGAGATAGGAGTTCAAGGCCAGAAAGGCGTAGACTGTCCGCCAGGAGTTCGGAAAGAGTTGGGACGGGGCCAGTCCGTAAAAACTCAGAAGATTTATGACGAAGGAATGAAGAGGAAGGCGAAAACCCGTCCGGAAGCTATGCTCATAAATCGAAAGGCTACCCGGCCAAACGGTGTTAGCTCTGGTGTGCTTCCCAGGCCGGATGGGAACCATCCAAGACGGAATCTAGTAGTAGTTAGTGATAACCTTGACGGTCTCGATATCAAGGACACTAGCTACATCCGAAACCGTCTCGGCCGGATGGCGGCCGGAAGTAGAAGACTCGGCGGTAGCCGAAACCGTCTCTGCCTCGTCCGCCATAACAGAAAGAAAGAGTTCGAAGAGAAGGGAGATGACAGAGAAGACTGGGGAGGTTTGTGTTGGGATTTCTCGGTTTCTCCGGATCGCTCACGCAGCGGAAAAACAAAATTATTTACAGCGATCCATTCCCGTTTCGGATAACTAAAATACGATAATCGGATTATCAAAGTTCTCACCGTGTGCGGATTCGAATCCGCAGCCGTTCGGTTCCGTCGGTGTGACACCGCAAGCCGCGCAAGCGCCCGGCCTCTAGCGAAGTCCACGCGATCCTCCCCGCGACGGATATCCTCGAGTTCGTCGTTCTTCGCAGCCCGCGAAGCCTCCGCTGGTCGCCGCAATGATCGCCGCAGTGCGCGGATGATTTCCCGTCGAATGGGATTCGGAGAAGCGGCAGAGCAGATCTGGATCTGCCTGGATTCCAGAGGAAGACAGAAACTGAGGAGGGGCGGCTAGGGTTAGCAGCAGCTTGGCCTGCTCAGCCCGTTCGCTATGTTTTATACTAACCGCGCGGTTTTTCACAAAAACCACCGGTTTATATAAAACCCACTTATTTATCCATCGCCTTGAGAATCATGTGCGTGTGACCCTCTAGACCCAAGTACCAGTCCAGTTAATGGCCCAACAAGCCCAGTGACTCCTCACTGGCTTTATTAATTAATTAATAACCCTTTATTAATCAATTAATCAATCAAATTGATGTCGCACATCGAATTTGACTGGGCCTCCGATCACGTTGGGTGCCAAGCAACACCGCGTGAACCCGGAAGGTATTTGGGGTTAAGTAACCCACTCTTGGAACCTTTCCGTCGACAGTTACCGCGTGGATATAATCCTTCATTCGTACAATGCTCTCGAGTCAACTCAGGGTATGGCGAGCTGTCAAACTCTAACCGGTCGACTCACTTGGATTGGATGCCGCTGATGAATATCGGAAAATTCCTTTTCCGATATTATCGTCCGCCCTGGCCAGGGACTTCCGCGCATCCTTCCTAGAGCATTCTCTCTCTAAGTACCGAGAGCGAATGATTCCTTATTGACACACAATTCCCTTCGACGGTATTCCGCTGCACCCAATCCTTGGCGTATTAGAATCCCATGGCTAGAGATTCGTAGACCAAGGTCAAAGTACAGAAGTCCACCGCCAAGGTGTCTTTGGTGTCTCAGGTCCGAGGACCATCCACGCAACTGCGACAATAGAATCAAGCTGGTTGACAGTGAGGTACAATACCATCCAGCGATTCAGTCGGATCAGTTCAGTGAACTCATTCTCCAATGAGCACCTACAGATTCGCCTTAGTGTCTCCACACAAGTGACTTATGAGACCAGTCACCCTCATCATATGAGCAGGAGTAATCTGTACTAGTCTAACCGGATATCCGATGTCCTTCTTGGATATCCTCCGACTAGGAACGATTAAGAATATGTGTGTTTAAGTGATCAGTCTCATTAGTATGATCTCATCATAATCTGATCACCATAGCACATATTCACGGACTTCATTATGAAACGATAATTAACACGATTTACACATAATGAATATTATGCCATTTTATTAATAATGAACGAGATTTACATTGTTAGATTGGCTTGTAGGCCACCTAAACTAATAATCTCCCACTTGGACTAAAGCCAATCACCTTTATACAATGAGCCCATAGACTCTAGGTGACGCTCAAACACAATTTGAGCCAACGGCTTTGTCAGTGGATCTGCTACATTGTCGATAGATGGAACTCTTTCCACTACTACATCTCCTCTGGATATGATCTCTCTGATAAGGTGAAAGCGCCTCAGAATATGCTTCGATTTCTGATGAGACCGTGGCTCTTTCGCTTGCGCAATCGCTCCATTGTTGTCGCACAACAGTGGAACAGGCTCAGAGATGCTGGGACCTACGCCGAGGTCGGTGATGAATTTCTTCAACCACACTGCTTCCTTGGCGGCTTCAGCTGCAGCGATGTACTCAGCTTCAGTCGTCGAATCTGCAGTGGTTACTTGCTTGGAACTCTTCCAGCACACTGCCCCTCCGTTCAATGTAAACACGAATCCAGATGTTGACTTGCTATCATCTGGATCCGACTGGAAACTCGAGTCAGTAAAGCCTCGCAGTTTCAAGTCACCTCCTCCATAGACAAGAAACATATCCTTAGTTCTTCTCAAGTACTTAAGGATGCATTTCACTGCCTTCCAGTGCTCTTCGCCTGGATCAGCCTAAAATCTGCTCGTAACACTTAGAACAAATGCAACATCAGGCCGTGTACATAGCATGGCATACATGATAGATCCTATGGCAGAGGCATAGGGTATTCTATCCATGAATGCCCTCTCATTAGGAGTCTTAGGAGACTGCTCCTTTGAGAGAATAATTCCATGTCTCATCGGTATGAAACCTCTCTTGGAATTTTTCATGCCAAACCTTTTGACTATGGTATCTATGTACAAGGATTGGGTCATTCCAAGCATCCTCTTTGATCTATCTCTATAGATCCGTATTCCCAATACGTAGAATGCTTCTCCCAAATCCTTTATGGAGAAGTTTTTCGACAGCCAGATCTTTACTGATGACATCATAACTACATCATTCTCAATGAGTAGTATGTCATCTACGTAAAGAACTAGAAAAGTGACTGCACTCCCACTGGTCTTCTTGTACACACAAGACTCATCTTCATTTTTAATGAAGTCATAAGACTTGACTGCCTCGTCAAATCTTATGTTCCAGCTCTGGGAAGCCTGCTTCAGTCCATAAATGGACCTCTGAAGCTTGCACACTTTATCTGGAGATTCTTTAGATGTGAAACCTTCTGGTTGTATCATATACACCTCTTCCTCAAGATTACCATTGAGGAAGGCAGTCTTCACATCCATCTGCCAGATTTCATAATCAAAATGTGCTGCAATGGCGAGTAGAACTCTGATCGACTTTATCATGGCAACTGGTGAGAAAGTCTCGTCATAGTCAATTCCTTGCCTTTGACGATATCCCTTTGCCACCAACCTTGCCTTATAAGTGTCGATCCGTCCATCAGCACCGATCTTTCTTTTAAAGATCCACTTGCAACCGATGGGTACAATACCCTCGGGCAAGTCTTCCAAGTTCCAAACTTGGTTGGTGTACATGGACTAGATTTCTGAGTTCATGTCTTCTCGCCATTTTCCGACTTCTGGGCCTTCTATAGCCTCCTGGTAGGTTTTCGGATCATCATCCTCATTATATACTACCTTAGATTCACCTTCATCAATATATCCCACATATCGTTCAGGTAGTCTAGGTACTCTACCAGATCTACAGGGCTCATCTGTGTGTACCTGAACAGATTCAGGAACTGATATCTCATCTGATGATAATGCAGCTGTTTGTGGATCTGGAACCTCTTCCAGTACTATTTTACTCCCACTGTCCTCCTGGAGAAGGTATTCCTCTTCCAAGAAGACAGCTTTCCTGGCGACAAACACCTTTTGTTCACCAGGATGGTAAAAATAGTATCCAAAGGTTTCCTTTGGATATCCCACAAACCTGCATTTATCAGTTCGTGATTCCAGCTTGTCTGGATCATGCCTCTTTACATGAGCTGGACAACCCCAGACTTTAACATGTTTAAATTCTAGTTTCCTACCTTTCCATATCTCATATGGAGTAGAGGCCACAAACTTGCTGGGTACTCTGTTCAGAAGGTATGCTGCTGACTCTAGAGCATACCCCAGAGGGACACTGGTAATCCCGAAAAGCTCATCATGGATCGCACCATGTCCAACAAGGTGCGGTTCCTCTTTTCTGATATACCATTCATCTGTGGTGTATATGGAGGGGTCAGCTGAGAAAGGATACCATTATCCTTTAAAAATTGTGTGAAGTTAGTACTTAAGTATTCTCCTCCTCGATCTGATCGAAGAGCTTTAATACTCTTTCCTAACTGCTTCTCTACTTCATTCTTGAACTCCTTGAACTTCTCAAATGCTTCCGACTTGTACTTCATTAAGTACACATAGCCGAATCTTGAGAAGTCATCGGTGAACGTGATGAAGTAAGAAAAGCCACCTTTGGCTTGGGTAGACATGGGACCACATACATCCGAATGTATCAGTTCCAGAATGTCCTTAGCACGTTCTCCATGTCCACTAAATGGAGATTTTGCCATCTTTCCCATAAGGCAAGATTCACATGTTGCAAACGATTCATAATCGAATGCTGTTAAATAACCATGCTTGTGCAACTTTTGCAACCTGCTTTCGCCAATGTGTCCAAGTCTACAATACCACATGTAGGCTTGGTTCACGCAATTCTTGCTCTTCTTAAGAGCATTATCAATTTGAAGATTGTAATAAGAAACATCTAATAGATATAGACCGTTGACTAAAGATGCTGAAGCTATTGATTTATTACCATAATAAATCGAACAACTTCTATTCTCAATTGTCAACCTATATCCTATCTTGTCCAAACAAGATATTGATATGATGTTCTTTATTATGCTAGGAACATAATAACAATCTTCCAATAGTAAGGTGTCTCCCGATGGAAGCCTGAGGTTTGCTGTCCCAACAGCAATCGCCGCAACTTTTGCGCCGTTTCCTAGCCTCAATTCTACCTCACCGTGTCTCAGCTTGCGCTTACTTGTCAGTATCTGCACATCATAGCAGATATGAGAAGCACATCCGGTATCTAATACCCACGATGTGGAATCTCTAACTGATAAGTTGATATCTATCATATAGATATCAGAAGCTTCAGACAGCTTCACTCTTTCATGAGCTTTATCATAAAGGAACTCCTTGCAGTTCCTTTTTCCAGTGATCATACTGCTTATAATAGAAGTAGTCACCCTTCACTACTCTTTTATCTTTGTCCTTCGATCCTTTATCGCTAGCTGTCATCTCTGCTTCAAGGGCATCTGATGCCGATTCAGCAGGAGGATCAGTTCTAGGGACAAAGTTATTGCGTTCAGATCTGAAGACATTCTTCAGGCTTATGAACCAATCTGAGTAGATCAGGTAAGTCAAAACGGCATCAAGTATGCCACGGAGTGAGTTATTCGACGACATAATTCCCTACAGGAGATAAGTAAAATCTACTTAGCAGATGTTCAATTATTAAAGTTTAAAATAGGACATGGTCTTTTGTTCAAGTTTAATTCCCACTAATTTTCGACGGACAGTATAACCCTCAGTTATACAGAACGGGAGACGCCGACAGTCTCCTAGTAGGGATCAGAATCTCAATGACTTGCACTACAGCCTTGTGGATAGCACAACAAACTGTAATACAATCAGAGAGCACCCAACTCATGGGACTTGCAACTCCTTGCAATATCTGATCATGGCTTCGGTCCCCAGAGATTTAATGGCCTTGTGGATAGCACAACAAACCACTAATTCTGGTCTAAGCTAACCATCATTACGCGACGAGCATAGATTTGCATGCAGCCCTTGTAGATAGCACAACAAAACTACATGGTTCCTCTACCCCGATCTATAGGCATCTAATGCCATAGCCACAGTTTCTCCTCCCAATTAAGCAGGCCTTGTGGATAGCACAACAAACCTGCCTAAAGTGATTCGAATCCTATGACTAGAACGATGGTGGACCACGCGGTAAGTTCTTAACTACTCGCGTTCCGGCTTAGAGTTTATCTGAGGGTATTTGGATAACTTTTATCTTGGTCTCTCCTAGGTGATAGTATATAAATATATCGTATATATTTACTAAATACTATAACCTGCTTTGATTCATAATCAAAAAATAAACAATGCATCACATACATGTCATTAGTGTGGTCATGGATAGCACAGTGGGTTTGACTGGAGCCAACAGTCAAACGCACACACAATCTAACACAACAATTATATTAGATAACCTGCAAGCATATAGGCAAGAGATCTCCATCTTATCGCCTTCCTGGTTGCAGTTGTGGATCGTCCTCGCTCCTTCCTCGGTTGCCTCGATCATATTACATTAATTCTAGAATTAACAAGTAAATTGAAGAAGGCCTTATGGCGAGTACAAGAGAGAGAGGGAGGTAGAAATACATCGGAGTATGAGAGAGAGAGGTGCGCAGACCTCTATTTATTAACAATTAATAATCAAACATACATCTACGATCCACACAATCCATCATTCATCACATGAACAATTAAATAAGTGCATATCCATAACCACGGTGTGTTTTAAACATCCACACATGATTTAGCGCATCACATGGCTAAAACAAATGAGTTTTCAAAATAGATAAGTTATGGCTTTCAAAAAGCTGGGATCCAATCAAAATTGGTGTTTGAATTTCGAAAACTCATTTAATTATCTTAACATGCAATTAAATCAAATTTAAAAGTAATAAACACACATCACATGCGCACACACTCCGAATTAATAATTCCAGATTATTCCATGCAAATTAGAACAATTCTAATAATCTAACACTTAGATTAAACTCCTTTAATAATCTAACAATTAGACTATTTATAACTAATCTAACTCTTAGATTAGTTAATTAATGTTAATTAGTAATTTAACACTTAAATTATTAATTAACATTAATTAATTAATAACTATAATCTAACAATTAGATTAGAAGATTAAAGTTAATCATTAATTTAACCCTTAAATCAATAACTAACAATAATAATTAAAGACTACTAATTTAACACTTAAATTAGTCATTTAAGTTAATTATTAATTTAACAATTAAATTAATAACTAACTATAATATTAATTAACAATTATATGATTTAATAATAAATAATCTAACTTTTAGATTAAATATTATTAAACACTAATTTAAAAATTAAATTAGTCAACTTAAGTTAATTATTAGCTTAACTATTAAACTAACAATTAACTTTATATCACAATTAATTGTTAATCAATGAATCTTTAATTAAGTTAATGATTCAAAATCATTAATAAATGCCCAATTAAATTAAAATTGAATGATAATAAAGTGAATATTTCAAAAACACTTTTTGAATCTAAACTAAAGTCCAATAATATTGTAATTGGGCTAATTAAATTTAATAGGGGTTTAAGGGGTTTTATTAAGGAAAAAGGGATTTAGAATAGGCAAGGGCTCAGCCCATTAGAAAACTGGTTCGAGCCCCTGGCTCGGCCAGGCTCGGGCCTGAGCTACCCTGGGCCACAGCATCCAACCCCGGTACGACCGGGCCCGGCCCGGTCCGTCGGGACCGGCCGTTAGCGCTGGCTCGGCCGGCTTCTTCCTAACCGAGCCCCTTAACAGCAGAAACCCTAAAAGGGTTGAAGCGACGGCCGGCGGCGGGGAGCAAGCGGCGGCGGCCGGCGACCGGCTGAACGGCACCGTCCGGCCCCGCCGGAGACGTGCCCGGCGCCGGTGGGCTCGCCGGAGATGCCCTTTGCAAACAGACGAGACCCATAAAAACACCCTAAAATCTGGTTTTGCAGGATTCCAAAATCCGAATTAGGGCTCGAATTTTTAAGCTTTTCAGGGCCACCCCGACGCCGGAAAAATACCGGATGTGCAGTGGTGACTATCACCCAAAGATCCGGAGTCTCGGCCGGCCATCCCAACGCTTGGGAGGCCGATTTAAGCCGCCGTAAAGTCGCCGTTCTTCGTCTCACGAAGAACACGAAAAACCCCCAAAATAATCTCGAAAAATCACGGAAAAATAATCAAATTATTTGTGTTCATCTTATGAACAATATTCCGTCATTTTAATCGGATTAAACGCATGGAATAACTCAAGAAAAATCAATTTCGAAAACCGAAACGGGACGAGAAACAGTGCAACCTGGCTCTGATACCACTGTTGCGATTTCTCGGTTTCTCCGGATCGCTCACGCAGCGGAAAAACAAAATTATTTACAGCGATCCGTTCCCGTTTCGGATAACTAAAATACGATAATCGGATTATCAAAGTTCTCACCGTGTGCGGATTCGAATCCGCAGCCGTTCGGTTCCGTCGGTGTGACACCGCAAGCCGCGCAAGCGCCCGGCCTCTAGCGAAGTCCACGCGATCCTCCCCGCGACGGATATCCTCGAGTTCGTCGTTCTTCGCAGCCCGCGAAGCCTCCGCTGGTCGCCGCAATGATCGCCGCAGTGCGCGGACGATTTCCCGTCGAACGGGATTCGGAGAAGCGGCGGAGCAGATCTGGATCTGCCTGGACTCCAGAGGAAGACAGAAACTGAGGAGGGGCGGCTAGGGTTAGCAGCAGCTTGGCCTGCTCAGCCCGTTCGCTATGTTTTATACTAACCGCGCGGTTTTTCACAAAAACCCCCGGTTTATATAAAACCCACTTATTTATCCATCGCCTTGAGAATCATGTGCGTGTGACCCTCTAGGCCCAAGTACCAGTTCAGTTAATGGCCCAACAAGCCCAGTGACTCCTCACTGGCTTTATTAATTAATTAATAACCCTTTATTAATCAATTAATCAATCAAATTGATGTCGCACATCGAATTTGACCGGGCCTCCGATCACGTTGGGTGCCAAGCAACACCGCGTGAACCCGGAAGGTATTTGGGGTTAAGTAACCCACTCTTGGAACCTTTCCATCGACAGTTACCACGTGGATATAATCCTTCATTCGTACAATGCTCTCGAGTCAACTCAGGGTATGGCGAGCTGTCAAACCCTAACCGGTCGACTCACTTGGATTGGATGCCGCTGATGAATATCGGAAAACTCCTTTTCCGATATTATCGTCCGCCCTGGCCAGGGACTTCCGCGCATCCTTCCTAGAGCATTCTCTCTCTAAGTACTGAGAGCGAATGATTCCTTATTGACACACAATTCCCTTCGACGGTATTCCGCTGCACCCAATCCTTGGCGTATTAGAATCCCGTGGCTAGAGATTCGTAGACCAAGGTCAAAGTACAGAAGTCCACCGCCAAGGTGTCTTTGGTGTCTCAGGTCCGAGGACCATCCACGCAACTGCGACAATATAATCAAGCTGGTTGACAGTGAGGTACAATACCATCCAGCGATTCAGTCGGATCAGTTCAGTGAACTCATTCTCCAATGAGCACCTACAGATTCGCCTTAGTGTCTCCACACAAGTGACTTATGAGACCAGTCACCCTCATCATATGAGCAGGAGTAATCTGTACTAGTCTAACCGGATATCCGATGTCCTTGTCGGATATCCTCCGACTAGGAACGATTAAGAATATGTGTGTTTAAGTGATCAGTCTCATTAGTATGATCTCATCATAATCTGATCACCATAGCACATATTCACGGACTTCATTATGAAACGATAATTAACGCGATTTACACATAATGAATATTATGCCATTTTATTAATAATGAACGAGATTTACATTGTTAGATTGGCTTGTAGGCCACCTAAACTAACAGTTTGGACGAGGAGCAAGAAGAACCGCCTTCGGCCGAAGAGTTACTCTCGGCCGAAGGAGAGCTACTAGACATGAATCACAAAAGGGAGAAGGCGGAAGCTGAGGCTTACTCTCATAATAGAATCTCCCCGGTGGCTAAGAGTCTCCCCGGCGATAAAAAGCCTCTCCGGCGACAAAGGACTTCCCGGCGACGACTCTCGGCGGCAAAGAGCTCTCCGACAATGGACAAGGCGTCCTCAAAAACACCCACAGTGGCATGCTCGCTGCCGGAGAAGCAAGGGCGCTCGCGGAAGCTGGTCACAGGGATGCACAGGCGCAGAGGAAGAAGAAAGCAGAAGAACAGTAGCCAGGGGAGGGGGGTTGATATTTATAGGGGGGCTTGAGGGGGTCCGGTGCTGAACCGATGACCGAGATCTTCCCACCCCTCGGCTCCGCCCTACTTGGATGCGCGACACGTGTCCCGTCCTTCGCCATGATGACGAGCGGGCTGCCGGATCGAGAGGAGGCAATCAACGGCCGGATGCAGCCTAACCCTTCGGTTGTTCGTCCGGATGCTCGCCACGTGTCCCGATCCTCGTGCCGAAGGCCGGAAAGGCGGCGATCCAGGTGAAGTCTTGGGCAGAGAGCCGAAGTGATCGCGATCCGCGTGATCACCGTCAACGGCTGAGATCTTTTTGTGCTTTCGGTAGGTTGGCCGGATGCGGAACACGTGTCCTGTGTTTGTTGTGACGCAACCGTGAAGGTGGGAAGCCCAAGGTCTTCTCCCACTCTTACCCTGTTTTCACAAATGGGGACGAAGGCATTCGTCACCAAGTCTCGGCCTAGGACGAAGGTGTCTCCGACAAGGTCCCGGCTTAAGACGACACTGTTTCTCACCAGCCCTCGGCCCCGTGCCTAGCCCTCGTCTCAGTCCGGATCCCTGTCGGACTTCTTCTTCGATCTGTCTCGGCCGACCTAAGGCAAAGACCTCCCAGTTTCTGAAACAGGTGGTAACAGTTTCGGACAAGGAGCGAACCATGTTTTTTCCGAAAGCACTTCAGACTTTACTCTTGTCGTTTCATGAAATTGAGAACGACAAGAGTAGGGGGCCATGTGATGGGACAGAATCCGATTCAGCCCATTAGCAGCCCAATAACAACAACAACAACAAGAGGCTCACTGGCGGCCTTCGGCCCAGCAGCCTTCGGCCCATCAGCGGCCCAACAGCCTTCAGCCCAATAGCGGCCCCCAACCTTCGGCCCAGTAGCCGCATCCGGCCCACTCCGGTGGGAGGGTTAGGCGCTATGGCAGTTTATCAGTAAACCGCAACATAGTCCTATATTGGCTTCTACAATTAAGTAACCTCTATCTTCCGTTATAAATACACGACCATTTATTACAAAAGGTAGGTCTTCTAGACCAAGGACAACAGTCCAAAAGCATTAAAAGTTACTTCTTCTTCTTTCCCTTCTGAATCGAATCTTCTTCAGAAGCTGACTTAGCCGTCGGAGGGGGTTCTCTTGGGCCGAAGTCCGGGACCCCTACTGACTGGTTCTTCTCCTTCTTACAGGGGCTTCGGTTTGAATATTCGCCGACCTCTCCGAGTCGGCCTCGGCCACCGACTTCGGTCTTCTTCCTCCGGTCTCGGCATCGCCCTTCGCCGGTCGATCCACTTTTGCCGAAGGAGTCTCGGTCTAGCCCCCGGCGAGCCTTCGTCCGGGTGTCTCTCGGCTTCGGAGCCACAGTCCCGTTTTCCGCATTCGTCTCGGTCCGGATCCCCGTCGGTCCTCTTCTTCGATCTGATCCAGTCTCGGGTTCCAGTCTAGGAATCCGACCGTGATAGCTTCGGCTACATCATGGTCATATCTACCTTTATCTTATTATATCCATAATGAATTTTGCATTGTTATTTTTTTTTCTTTTAAAAAAACCCAAATAGGTCTCTGAAGAAATAATTCCCACAGACAAGAGAATTTAATTTTGTAGCACACGGAGACCGAACAACATAGATAATTTTTAACGTCCGACTGGTTTGAACTTAAGACCTCTCAAAAGGAGACCAGGAGTTGCCAACCGCTCTACACGGCTAGGAGGGCATCTGTAATCTAAAGAGTAAGGGTGCAAAGGAGCCAAGTCTAGCAGAATTTTATTCTGTTCAAACTTGACTTGATCAATTTTAATTGAGTTGGAATTCGAGCCGAATATCTTTGATGCTTATTCACGTTTGGCTCATTTAGATATGAAACAAGTTTGAGTCGAGTATCGACTAGCTCGCAAGCTCAAGGAGTAGACATATAGATTTAGTCCAATTTTTTTTCAGTTTAAAATTATAAACTCAGCCTAAACCATAATAAGTACCAAAGTATTTGCACTCCTAATTATTTGATAAAAAACTCAATAAGACATTAAAGATCTTAGTAATTAAATTTATTTATTAATAAAATAATTAAATAAATACTTAGTACTTAGACGAACGCTTATGAAGTGTTGAATGATCTCTTAACAAATACTTAATCAAGTTTGTTCGTGAGCATAATTAAGTCGAACTCACCGATGTTTAAACTTGATTGGTTTAATATATCCAACTCAAATTTTTATTTAAATTTATTTATTTAACTTAATAAACAAGTTTGAATCGAGTTCCCACGGAACATTCTTGGGGGCTTCGTTTGCAGCCCTATCAAAGAGTGGCTTCACGGCAAGCAGAGGATGATGGGCGAACCTACCTGAACCTAAGATTTGTGGGGCCGCCTCTGCTTGAGCCATAGCGGCGGAGAAGATGCCGATGGGAAGGCAGACTTTGACCCGCCGCCCAGTTGGACTTCGGCGCCGCAGATGCCTGCACGCGCAGCGCCACATGAGAGAAGCACTCCCGCCCACCACATTAGCCAACACGGAGGGGCAGAATCTGTAGAGAAAAAGACTAGTTTTATTTTAGCCAAAGTCGCCCCCATGAACTATTGTATGGACTCGACAGACATGGTTCATTTTGACTGGAGAATATGAGAAGAATAAAGATGAATAAAGGAAGAATAAATTTAATTTTACTTTGACAAGTGGAATGACTTATATTATGGAGAATAAGTCATCCTATCTTATACTTAAAAATTACTTATTCTTCTTATTTCATCACTGTAACATTCTTTATTCTAGTATACGTTATTCTGTCAGTAGATCCCATATAATAATTTATTATGCAAACAAAGTGTGGTACAATATTAACATGGGACGAGATTAAGTGGTTTAACTCAATGATTAATTAATTATTAAACTTTAATTAAATCAATCAAAATACTTTATTGACCACTCAATTCGTTTACTTAAAGACTTATTTTAGATGCAACTCATAAATGCGTTTAGTTTCACAGTAAACTAGTTTAATTTTCACCGAAACTTAATTAGTTTAGAGGATCAAAAATAAATTTAACATAAATCCACCTGAATTATTATAAATTCAAAATCTTCACATAAATGTTTTTTTTTAAACTTGTATGGAATTTATTAACTCTTAGATTTATTACAAATCCAATTGTTCTTACACAAAACAACCAAACATAAGTTACATAAAATGTGCTTATGAAAAATGAATTTATGATAAATGTATTTACAATTTATTGTAATTTCATTTGCATTTTATTAAGTTGCACCCGAACAAGGCCTTCATCTGTACTTTTTTGGAGGCGGAATTTTTTGTACCTCTGCATGCTCCTACTAAGATAAATCAATCACTTACCAAGTTAGTAAAAGTCACATATTTATCTCTATCCCTGCATGAGCGAGGACTTACGCAGGAAAAAGGTCTGGAGTGCAAAAGATCTCACTCTCTTTTATATTAATCCAGCATTCTTAACCCTCATAACTAGAGATCTAAACACTGAAAACTTAATTCGTTGACTTTCTTTTTTCTGATTTTGGCATTTATGAGATAAGATCAAATACTATTTTCTAAAGGAGTTGAAAATATTTTCATGACCACCAAATGACGACGAACTTTGTTTTCATTTTCCTTGCAAATGTATTTTCTTAAAAAATCTTGTTCATCTGATTACGTTTTGCGTGTAACCAAATAAGCTCTAAGAATATTCCTAATATTTTTTGATAAAGATACAATATATGAAAGGAATATTTCATGAATATTCTTTTTTTTATAATCATTAATTGGGAGAGTTTTTTAAGGGGTTCAAAGATTGTAGGGGGTTTAAAATAAATATATATGTTATAGAGACTCATACAGAATATTAAAATATTATAAAGAATGAAAAGTTAAAAATCCTCTAAAAGGTTGACCATAGGCAGTGTTTGGTGATTCAAAAGACTTCAGACAACCAATCAACATAACCACCGATTTGCCTCGATATTTATAAACATTTTGGCACTTATTATGTGATCAATTTTTCTGAGCAATCTGTACTTGTAGTAAATTTTGCGCTGTACCAAACTGGTCGAAAATATTGTGAACCAGAAAACTTCAGTGGGAAGGTGATCGTGAAGTCCATGTGTACGCGCTGATCATGAAGTGAAGTCCACTGTAATAAAAACTAGTTCTTTGTGGAGATTTGATCCTTAACTTTGAATATGACAAGAATACTCTGAACTAGAATCGCAGGTTATGTGCGCATATCAAAGTCAACCGTGACTATATATCCAAGATCTTGCAGCTTAGTTCTACCTAAATGCAACTTTGTACTATGAGCCACCGAACGAAATATGTCCAATAAATAAACAAGATAGGAAATCTGACCATTGGCGTTGAAACATGAAACCAATGAGCCACCAACTTCATTTGAGTGCGGACCACCAAGAACATGTGCACAATAAAACTTCCTCTCCTTCACAACTTGGCTTAAAGTAATCCAAGTTTGAGATACAGTGCTCTATCAACAGCCAACAAGCAAGGCAAGCAGTATAAAGTTGATGGCCACCAATCTATATATGTTACCTGAGCCTTACCCAGTTCAGATCCAACATTTCACGGTGTTATTGTTGCAGGTTGGCTGCTGCAGAAATGGGTTCAAGGGTCGGGCAATGGCTCTCTCTCCTTGTTTGGTTAACCTTCTCCTTCTCCCTACCATTCAATGCCCAGCTCTCCTCTGCATCTGACACCCTCTTCTTTGGGTAATCCTTGTCTGGAAACAAGACTACAACCTCGAGATCAGGTGACTTTGAACTGGGTTTCTTCACTCCAGGTAACTCTCTGAACTATTACATAGGAATCTGGCTAAGGAATGACCCGCAAAAGACCATAGTTTGGGTGGCAAACAGAGACAAGCCTCTGTCTCAGGTCACATCTTCGGAGCTAAAGATCTCTGAGGAAGGTGAACTAGTCCTACTTGACAACTCCAAGATCCCTGTCTGGTCATCATCATCATCATCTCTGAGTTCTGCCCCAAGAACCTCCAATTCCACAGTTGCTGTGCTCCTCAACACAGGAAATCTTGTGTTGAGGGATGCAGCTCTGGGGTCCAATGTGCTCTGGCAGAGCTTTGATGAGCCAACTGACACATTGCTAGCTGGGGCCAGAATTGGGTACAACAGAACCATGGGGAAGAACTGGAGGCTCACCTCCTGGAAGAACTTAGAAGATCCCTCTCTGGGCATGTTCTCTATGGAGATGGACCCCAGTGGGGTCACCCAGTTCCTTCTGCTGTGGAATAGAACCCAGCAGTACTGGGCCACTGGACCTTGGGATGGGAACATCTTCAGCAATGTGCCCGAGATGCTTGTAAAAGATGAGTTCTCCTATCTTAGTTTCTCGGGTGCAGGTGCAAACTACTTCATGTACACGGATAACGAGGAGACTGTGATCACAACCATGAGGCTTGAGGTGGCAGGGCTGTTGAGGTGGCAGCAGATGTTGAAGAACACCAAGCAGTGGCTGGTGTTTGCTACATTTCCCAGAGACCCATGTGATGTCCACTCACGATGTGGCTCCTTTGCCTCCTGTAACACCTCTGACTCTACGTCCTGTGAATGCCTTCCAGGGTTTAGCCCAAGATCCTTGGCGGATTGGAACTTGGGAGATCAGACAGGGGGCTGTGTCAGAAACACCCCTTTACAGTGTGATAGCAACAACTCTGCAGCTGGGGGAAGAGATGGGTTCTTGGTGATGCCCAGTGTGCAGCTGCCCAACAATTCCAGGACAGTAGTTGTTCAGAATAAAGGGGAATGTGAGGAGGCCTGCTTGAACAGCTGTCCCTGCACAGCTTATTCATACCTTGATCACTGTTCACTGTGGGATGGAGGTTTGCTAGACATTGAGCAACTTTCAAGTGCTAACAGGAATGGAGGATCAGGTGCCCTCAATGTCCGTGTGGCAGCTTCTGACCTTCCAGCTTCTAAAGCAAAGAAACGAACAGTTGGTGTAGCTGCTCCTGGTGCAGCTGCGGGAATTGTTGTATTATGTGCAGCTATTTCGTTGTTCATTTGGTTAAGCCGAAGAAGCCAAAGGCGACGATCGATGGGTTCGGACTTAGTTGAGGGGTTCTTGGTGGCCTTCCGGTACAAAGACCTGCAAAAGGCAACCAAGAACTTCTCTGAGAAGCTGGGGAAAGGTGGCTTCGGGTCTGTCTACAAGGGGACTCTCTCTGATTCATCTGTTGTAGCCGTCAAGAAACTGAAACACCTTGGGCAGGGAGATAAGCAGTTCCGGATGGAGGTGAGCACCATGGCAGCTGTCCAACATGTTCATGTGCTCCGTCTTCGCGGGTTCTGCTGTGAAGGTGCCAACAGCTTACTCGTTTACGATTACATGTCCAATGGGTCCTTAGATTCCTACTTGTCTCCCAAGAGCTCTGAGACCTTGGATTGGGATCAAAGATACCAGATTGCCATTGGCACTGCTAAAGGACTGGCTTATCTCCATGAGAAGTGCAGGGAATGCATCATACATTGTGACATCAAGCCAGAAAATATCCTCTTAGATGGAGAGTTTTCTCCCAAGGTGGCGGACTTGGGCATGGCGAAGCTATTTGGCCGGGACTTCAGCCGGGTGCTCACAACCATGAGGGGAACCGTCGGCTATGTCGCGCCGGAATGGATCTCCGGCGTACCTATAACGCCGAAAGCCGATGTGTTCAGCTTTGGGATGATGCTGTTTGAAATAACATCAGGCAGGAGAAACAGCAAGTTATCTAAAGATGGGGGTGTTTCATTCTTCCCCAGCTGGGCTGCAAGGAATATGAATGATGTTAGGGTTTTGGATTTGCTGGAGAATGGTGTAAGGGGGCACATCAACATTGAGGAGTTCAGGAGGGCTTGCAGGATTGCATTTTGGTGCATTCAAGATGATGAGAATGACAGGCCAACCATGGGAGAAGTGGTTCAAATGCTGGAGGGGACACTGGAGGTGAAAATGTCTCCTATTCCTGATTATCTGGATGATGATGGCTCCCAATTTTCCCAGCTTGAGCTGCACTCATCTCCCACTACTAGTTTGTCATTCCTTGAGTAACTCCAAGAGCTAATGACCTTTTGGCTTCTTTGAGTTTTGAACTTTTGATGTCAAAGTGGTAATCTGCTGTATGATTTGGTGAATATTCTTATATCATGATATGTAAACCATTTGATGGATTTACAAAGCCATGTACAGTTTCTTATGACACGAAATGAAATAGAAATCTGATTTAACTTCATTGTTGTGCTTGCTGTTGATAGAGCATCTAGTTCATCAGTTTATAGTGAGGGGAGAGGCCTACTTTTTTTATAAATCCATAGTTTATTTGTACACAATTGGAATAATCATCACTTTTGTAGTGCCACATGAGACGGACGGCTTACTTGATGACAAGCCGTCCCTCCCTAGGGTCACAATTAGCTTACACTTGGGGTGAGGAATGTTATTATACGGTACTTTTTATTATTACATTTGTCACACAAATAACACATTATAAATTATTTGATTGTTTGATCAGTCATTAACCAAAATTATTTTTGACACAATTTTTGTTGTAATTAATCTATTCAACGAGAGTTGTTTGATCAAGAAATCAAATGTCCCCCAGTAAATATCATAAAGAAGATAGTAAAAGAGTGTTATAATAACATTCCACACTTCAGATTTGTTCGTCCAAGGTTCACCGGTCCTACAAACAGCCAGGCTGAACTGGTGCATGTTGTAATTTGCAAAAATGTTAAGTGAAGTAGGCTAATATTTGTAAACACATGTTTTATTTTGTCCTTGATCAATGTCAGACGATTTTAATAAAAAATGTTTTATGCCTAAAACATCACATATTTTTCATAATCTGTTAAACAATACCTAATGCATGCGCCAAATCGAACTAGTAAAAGCCATAATCATGTGGTCTGCAGCTTTCTTGCTTTTCAAAGGTGGACAGTTTACTAGGATAAATGGATGTGTAGAATGCTGATATAGTCCTGGATGGAATGACCAAGGTACGTATGAGACAGAAATTGATGATTATTTTTTTAATTTATTCTTGTGTTAACCCATGGATGCTATGCAACAACTAGTGTGCCATTCGCCCATTATTTTGTAGAAAAATATATAAGGGATCGTAAAATGGTGTAAAATATCATAAACAGTCATGGAGCGACATTTTTCTTATGTTTGGATTACTGTAGATTATTTTATATTATCTTCTCGTATGTTTGAAATGTTTTAAGTTGTCATACTTTAAAACCGGTTGACCTCTAAAACCCTTCTTAATTTTAGCTGATTTCAGTTTTTAGTCATTAGAACGGGTGATTTTAAAATTAAGCATTTTATTTTCACTGATTTTAAAACTGGTGATTTCAAAAGATCAAGATTTTATAATATTATATGACGCACCAAACGAGTCATAAATGAAAAACTCAACAAATAGTACTGCTATAAGAGGAGGGATTGCCTTCCAACTGTTGTCTATGCACCCAAAGCTGAGTTGGCAATTCAATCTTCCCTAGGCAAATGTTACTGAGGATTGATTATGGTGCTGCATGCCTTGGATTACTTCCTTTCTACACATGGGAGGATTGCCCAGAACCCTAACATTCTAATTTTGTATCAGTTGGTTGATCCATTTAAATCAATTTAGGGGTTTTTGCAAATAATCTCTTAAAAGATATCATATTTGTAAATAACTCCTTACATAATCTACATTTGTATATAACCCCCTTAACTATGGTGATATTTGCATGCAATCCCTTTAACTATGCGCGTTTATTTTGAATTTTACCTAAATTAAAATATTGTTATCTCATGTAAAATATGTGAAAGCCATTAATTAAAAATACGAATATTATGCTTAGTTAAAATACAAACACCTTATAAGAGAAAATGAATAAACAACCACTCATAAACTTGTTGTATATATTTAGCATAAAAAATATTTTTATTTTTATATAAAGTAAAATATTTTAACTCAGATGAAATTTAAGACAAATCACATAGTCAAGAGGGAAATACGTAAATATCACTATAGTTAAGGGGTTATATATGCATACGATTATCTACAAATATGAGATCTTTTAGGAGAATCAGGTGCCAATACTTCTGCCATGATTCTTTATTTCTCTTTTTCTTGTCTTTTTTTACTGTTCTTTCCTTTTTTCTAAAGCTTGTCTTTGTTTTATTACATGTGTGCAATACAAAAGAGAAGATAATTATGAAAACTTCTTAGAATGATATCAGGAAGTGTGCTATTCGTATGGATTTTGAGAGGCCTTCTATTTTCATGTTCTATTTGAAAGTTGTTCCACTTTTCGTCTTTGTTTCTTCCACTGTGACTTTCTCAGTTTGTTGTTGAGACCTAACGAAATCCAAGATGATTCTCTCCTATTTTTTGTCTTTCTGTCATGTTTGATGCGATGCATAGAGATATTGGCACATTTATCACTGACTTAGGTGTCATTAGGTCGTCGTAAACAGTTGTATAACGGTATTTTTCTTGTGATTGGTGTACTATAAATTGTTTTACGATACATTTTCATTCATTTGATGCATCGTAAATTGCCGTACAATTTTGATTTTGAAATCGGTTTTAAAGGCAAAGAAAATAAATTTCTTGATTTTAAAATCACCGGTTTTAGTTTACGATGAATGTGGGCTATAAACTAAAATCAGGTAAAGAGTGGATTTTAGGAGTCAACTGAGTGAAAATAAAATTACTGATTAAAGTCACCCATTTTAATGTATGGTGATTGTGCGCTGTAAACCAAAATCAAATAAAAGGAAAATTTCATGGGTCAACCGCTTTTGAATTACGACAATTTACGACGCACCAAATGACACCTTAATGGACTCAAGAAGCAAGTCTTCAATCTTTAATTTCCACAGCAACAATCAAATGCTGCAGATGATTGAATCCTAAAGGACATGAAGGTCAAGAGTACATGGTGTAATGACTATGTCAATGAATTGCCATTCTTCTTTGACATGCTCATGAAGACCATAGAGAGACAACAAGCATTTTGCAAAACCATTATATGAAGGCCTTTCTGCTTCATTTTCTTGTTAGTCTTTCAGGGGTCTTTGAAACTTTTGAGTGGTTTGATTTGTCCTCTCTAGCAAGAGGTTGGAGAATATGGGAAGTGACTTATTCTATCTATTTTCTCTTTTCATACAAATGTTGGCTGCATATATATTTTCTCCAAATTATTTAGCTTCCTTTGTAAGGCATATCACATATGTTGGACCTCCTCATATTAGGCCCTCGTTTTCCCTCTTGTGACCTTTCGCTTTGCTTTTCCACAAATATGCATCGATTGGCTGAGTTCATGTATAAAACTTCTATGACCTTATTTGCTACATGCAGCTTAGATTTTGAGAGCATATACTTCTCCCCATTTTCTGTATAGAATTTTTTTTTTCAGTTTATTCTAATTAACCTTCTTTTAAGAATGGTGAATGTGAAGAATCACAGTTCACCTCTGAAATGGCAGGCACCATGTATTTAAACCATTGTTTATTTTGTTTCTTTTCTGATGTGGGTGAGACTATTTTAACACGTCCCCTCAAATGCAGACTAAGTTTAGGCTTTGTCACGTGAACCGCAAAGACGGTGTGCATGGCCCAATTCGTAGCATGGGCTTTGATACTGATGTAGCCGAAGCTATCACTGTCGGATTCCGAGATTAGAATATGAGATAGTAATCAGATCGAAAAAGGCCGACAGGGATCTGAACCGAGACGTGGGCGGAGTATAGGACCGAAGCTCCTAGGCCGAGAGGTATGCGGACGAAGACTTGCCGAGGGCGAAGCCGAGACTCTGCTTGCCGAGGGGGATCCGGACGAAGGGGTCGGCGAAGAGCGAGCCTGAGACCCCTAGGAGAAGAAGATCGAGACCGGTGGCCGAAGCCGACCCGGACGAAGAGGTCAGCGAAGATTCGAACCGAAGCCCTCCTGCAAGAAGAAGAACCAGTCAGCGAGGGTCCCAGATTTCGGCCCAAGAGAACCCCCCTTCGACAGTTAAGTTAGCTTCTGAAGAAGATTCGATTCAGAAGGAAGGAAGGAAGAAGCTTTAAGTGCTAATGTAGTGGTCTTGGTTATCTCTTTTGTAATAGATAGGCTTCTATTTATAACGGAGGATTGGGGGTTACCTGGTTGTTGCAGCCGATATAGGACTATGTTTTAGGTTGCTAACAAACTGCCATAGTGCCTAAAAATGTACCAGAGTGGGCCGGATACGGCTACTGGGCCGAGGGCCGCTGTTGGGCCGAAGGCCGCTTGCGGGTGGGCCGCTGTTGTTGGGCCGAAGGCCGCTGCTAGGCCGAAGGCCGCTGTTGGGTCGCTAGCTGTTGGGCCGCAGGCCGCTTGTTGGGCCGAAGGCTGCTTGCTATTGGGCCGCTTGTTGGGCCGAAGGCTGCTTGCTGTTGGGCCGCTTGTTGGGCCAAAGGCTGCTTGCTGTTGGGCCACTTGTTGGTCCAAAGGCTGCTTGTTGTTGGGCTGAAGGCTGCTTGCTGTTGGACCGCTTGTTGGGCTGAATTGGATTCTGCTCCATCACATGGCCCCCTACTCTCGTCGTTCTCAATCTCATGAAACGCCGAGAGTAAAGTCCGAAGCCCCTACAGAAAAAACAACATCTGACCTGATCCTTGTCTGAAACTATTCTTATTCCTGTTTTTTTTTTAAAAAACCGGGAGACAAGGCTTCGCCTTAAGTCGGCCGAGTGTCGATAACAAACAACCCTGTCTCAGGCCGAGACCCTGTCGTAGACACCTTCGTCCCAAGCCGAGACTTGGTGACGAGTACCTTCGTCCCAAATTGCGAAAGGGCAAGGCTACCAGAACACTTTGGAACGCCAAGTGATGGCGGAAATGACCTTGAATCTCCCGCCTTCACAGTCGCGTCACAACAAACACAGGACACGTGTTTAACATCCGGCCGAGTAGCCGAAAGCACAAAAAGATCTCAGCCGTTAACAGCGATCACCCGAATCGCGGTTGTTTCGGTCCTCTGCTTGAGACTTCACTTGGATCACCGCCTCTCTGGCCCCCGACACGAGGATCGGGACACGTGGCGAGCATCCGGAGGGATTACCGAAGGGTTAGGCCGCTTCCCGCCGTTGATCGCCTCTTCTCGATCCGACAGCCCGCTCGTCATCATGGCGAAGGACGGGACACGCGTCAAACATCCGAGCGAGGCGGAGCCGAGGGGTCGAAGGATCTCGGCCGTCGGTTCGCCACCCGACCCCCCTAGGCCCTTTTATAAATACCGGCTTCCTTCGCCTCATCACTGTTCCTTCGCATTCTCTCTCTTCCTCTCCGTACCAGAGCGTTCCTGCGAGCAGCGCCGCAAACGTCTTTTCTTCTCCGGCCGCGAGTGTTCCATCAAAGTCGTCTGGGGACGTCTTTTACATCGCCAGGGAGTTCCTAATATGAGGGTAAGCCTCAGCTCCAACCTTTTCTTCTTTTGATTCATGTTCGGTAGTTCTTCTTCGGCCGAGAGCAGCTTTACGGCCGAAAGCAGCTCGTCGTGCTCCTCGTCTAGACCTACTCCCCAGTCTTCTCTGTCGTCTCCTTTTCTTCAAACTCTTTCCTTTCTGGTATGGTGGACGAGGCAGAACCTGTCCCGGCTGCTGCCGAGCCTACCACTATAGGCCGTCGCCAGGCCGAGACGGTCTCGGACGTAGTTTGTGCTCTTGGTGTCGATGAACTAAAGAGCATAACTAACTACTATCTGATTCCTTCTTGGATGATCCCCGTTCGGCCTGGGAGGCGTACAAGAGCCAACTTCGTTCGGCCGGGTTGCTTCTCGATTTATGAGCACAGCTTCCGGGCAAGCTTTCGCCTTCCCCTTCATCCTTTCGTTGTGAACATTTTGAACTTTTATGGACTGGCTCCGTCCCAATTCTTCCCGAACTCCTGGCGAACGGTCTACGCTAACTTGGCTCTTAACTCCATCCTTGACTTCATCCCTTCTATAAATATCTTCCGTTATCTCTTCAAGATCAAACCTCAGGGGCGGTCTTCTTGGTTTTGCTTCGTCCCCCGCTTCGGCCGGGGAATCTTCTCCGAAAAGCTCTCGTCCATTCATCACTTGAAGGAGGACTTCTTTTTTGTTTCTCTGCCGGAGGGGAATAAGGGTGTTTGGCCCTTCCCTAACCGAATGGGGGCCCTTGGCCGAGGGCATTTCCGACTGCCCAACCCTCAGCCCCGAACAGCTTGCCGATGCCCACCTCTTCGAGGACGACGCTCCATACAACATTACGGAGCTTCTCGAGGACGAGAACAGGCTCATAGCGATGGGAGCCTAGCCGGATCAGTCGCAGTCTCCTGCCCAGGCCTTTCCCTACCTTCCTCTTGAAGATGGCCCTGGAGAGGCCAAGGCGAGGGCTACTGCGACGAGGGCTCCAGCCAAGGTCCATCGTCTGTCCAAAGAGAGCGCCGAAGCAATGGCCGGGGTAAGTCGGCTTTGGGTCATAAATTATTGTTGAACTTTTGCTAACTCTTCTCCTTTCTGCTTTTAGAAATGTCCGGTCTCAGGGGCCTTATGAGCCGGATCTCCCGGCAGCCCGCATCGTCTTGACCGTCCCAACCGCGGCCTACGGAAGGGAGGTCGGCCACTGGAGTCTCGGCTCCGGGCTCTCGGCCGACGAGGCAGACAGCGGCTTCCACCGAAGGCCGCGCGGCTACTGTTGCTCTCGAGAGGGAGCGACGAAAGGGGAAGGCGGTCGCCGGGGGGAGTGAGCGGCCCGAGAAGCGGAGGCGCTCGGACAACCTCGACGTGAGGGAATCTGCCCTGGCGACCAAAAGGCCGGTCTCGGGGAGGGATGCTCCACTCTCGTCGCCTCCCCAGCCACAGAGGGACAATTCCCCTTTGGCCACTAGCGCCGCGGCGGATACGGTGTTGTCTTATCCCTTCGGGGAGGCCAGGACCCATATGTCTCGGGAGTACGGGCACGAGCCATGGCGCCTGGACACGGGGGTCTTCACAGACGACAGTCTAGATGACTCCCGGACATGCCTACGCCTAGCTCGGGGCTTGACCATCCCGATGGCCGGGGACGAGATCAGGGAGCTTTCTTCGGAAGGCCTATCCCTGCAATGCGTCCGACACGCCATCCAGGTGAGACCTCCCTCTTCGTCCCCCCTTCTCGTTGTTTGCTTTAGTTGCTTCGGCTCACGTTTTTCTTTATTTCGGCTGTAGGCCGCGGTCATGTGCGGGGCTCTCGCCCGCCGCCAGGCCCTTATTCAGTGGAAGCTTCAGGACGTTGACCTGGCCTCGGACCGGCTGGCTTCGGGTAAGGTGGCCTCAGTGCAACAAGATCTCGAGGCCAACATCGATGCCCTCATCGGGTCAAACTCGCGGCTACGGTCCGAGCTGGAAGGGCAAAAAGAGGTGATTTACACCACCTTGGAGGCCAAGAAGAAGGCCGAGAAGGAGCTGGACCAGGCCTGGGCCGAGATCGCGTCCTTGAAGGCCGAGATCCAGGACAAGGTCAAGGAGCGGGACGAGGAGCATCGCCGTCACGCCAAAGCTGTAGCGACCCTGAAGGGGGACTTGGAGGCCAAGACCAAGGAAGCCGACGATGTCGCTCGAACGGCCGTGGCGAGCTATAAGGAGGGCCCGCAGTACGCCGATGAAATGCTCGACGCCGGGGCTAAGGCGGCCTCGACCATGTTTGATCTGGGGATGGCCATTGCCCAAAAGGCTTGTCCAGACACAGGTTTGATTTGGCTTCGGCTTCCCTACCGGAGAAGAAGGCGAAGAGCTCTTAGCCTGGTGGCGACAGCTCAAGGCCGAGAGCATCCCGGCTTCTCTGGAAGGCGTCGCGGCAGGTCCGGACCGTGCTTCTCCTCCGGCGTCCCCCGGCCATACTGCTGTTGACGTGGATGGCGAGGACGGCGGCAACTAATCCGGGGGTTTGTCCCAGTTGTTTTTACTTTTAAAATGCCGAGGCCGGGCATATGGCCTACTTTTGTACTTGCATATATAGAAATGATTTGTACTTGCTTGTTTCATGGCATATTGTTCTAAGTAAATAGCTGAATTCGGTCCTGTATGTGGCCGAAGCCATGCCGCTCCCGATACGGTTTGCATGGCCGAAGCCACTCCCGGTACGGTTTATACGGACTGAGTAGTACCGCTCCTGATACGGTTTGCATGGCCGAAGCCACTCCCAGTACGGTTTGCACGGACTTAGAGTAGTACCGCTCCCGATACGGTTTGCATGGCCGAAGCCACTCCCGGTACGGTTTGCACGGACTTAGAGTAGTGCCCCTCCCGATACGGTTTGCATGGCCGAAGCCACTCCCGGTACAGTTTACACGGACTTAGAGTAGTGCCGCTCCCGATACGGTTTGCATGGCCGAAGCCACTCCCAGTACGGTTTGCATGGCCGAAGCCACTCCCAGTACGGTTTGCATGGACTTAGAGTAGTGCCGCTCCCGATACGGTTTGCATGGCCGAAGCCACTCCCGGTACAGTTTGCACGGACTTAGTAGTGCCGCTCCCGATATGGTTTGCATGGCCGAAGCCACTCCCGATACGGTTTGCACGGACTTAAAGTAGTGCCGCTCCCGATACGGTTTGCATGGCCGAAGCCACTCCCGATACGGTTTACACGGACTTAGAGTAGTGCCGCTCCCGATACAGTTTGCATGGCCAAAGCCACTCCCGGTACGGTTTACACGGACTTAGAGTAGTACCGCTCCCGATACAGTTTGCATGGCCAAAGTCACTCCTGGTACAGTTTACACAGACTTAAAGTATTGCCTCTCCCGATATAGTTTGCATGGCTGAAGCCACTCACGGTACGGTTTACACGGACTTAGAGTAATGTCGGACACAATATTTCGGAACAAAATATTCATTCACGGTGTCCGGCTGAACCCCGGGAAAACACCTTACATGAAATAGCGCCGAAGGCGCTCTACATTCCAGGTGCGAGGGAGAGGCTGGCCCGAAAGGGTCTCCAGCCAATAGGCCCCTCGTCAAATTACTTCTCTCACCTGATAAGGGCCCTCCCAGTTCGGAGAAAGCTTCCCTACGGCTTCGGCTAGCTTGGATGCATGGGCATTCCGCAACACGAGGTCTCCGGCTTCAAAACTTCAAGGCTTCACTCGAGCGTTGTGATACCGTGCCATGCATTGTTGATATGCTGCCAGCCGAATACGAGCTTGATCCCTCATTTCTTCTACCAGATCAAGGTGGTCCCTCAAGACTTCATCATTATCTTTCGTATCATAAGCGAGAACCCTCAGCGATGGCAGGCCGATTTCAACGGGAATGACCGCTTCCACTCCATAGGCCATTCGGAATGGGGTTTCTCCAGTAGGGGTTCGGCTTGTTGTTCGATAAGCCCATAGAACACTTGGCAACTCTTCGATCCATCGGCCATTAGCCTTGCTGAGACAAGTCTTCAATCCTCACAATATGCTTCGGTTAGTGACTTCGGCTTGTCCATTCGTCCGAGGGTGTGCTACCGAAGCGAATTTATGTAGAATATCGAAGCTTGCACAGTTGTCTTTGAACCGATGGCTGTCAAATTGCTTGCCATTATCTGAGATGATTGCCCGAGGGATGCCATAGTGGCAAATTATGGACTTCCATACGAAGCTCCATGCATTACTATCTGTTATGGACGCGAGGGGCTTGGCTACAACCCACTTGGTGAAATAATCCACCGCCACAATAAGGAATTTTCTCTGGCCGGTGGCAATGGGAAAAGGTCCCAAGATATCAATCCCCCATTGGGCGAAAGGCCAAGGGTCCGACAGAGGTGTCAGAAGGGTTGCTGACTAGTGAATGAGTGAACTGTACTTCTAGCACTGGTCACAGCAGCGGACGAGAGCAGCTACGTCCCCTTGGAGTGTCGGCCACCAGTACCCTTGCCTTAAGAGTTTGTGGGTCAAGGCTCTTCCTCCTGCATGTGTTCCGCAGATTCCTTCATGTACTTCCCGAAGGGTATAATTAGCTTCGGCTGGGCCGAGACATCGAAGGAGTGGCTGGCCGAAGGACTTCTTATACAACACACCATCTAAAATTAGAAAATGGGAGGAGCACTGCCGGATGCGTCTCGCTTCTTTCTGATCGGATGGGACCACCTCTCGGAGGAGAAAGACAATTAAGGGAGTCATCTAGGTCTCCCCTTCGGACGCATTCACTTGCATGACCTTGGATTTGCCGAGGCTTGGCTCAAACAGTCCTTCTACTAAGAACATTCGGCCTCCTCCCCCATTTTGAGTTGATGCTAGCCGAGAAAGGGCATCGGCTCGAGCGTTCTCGGCCCGAGGGATCCGCACAATCTCAAAAGAAATGAACTCGGCTATGATTTTACGAGTTACCTGGAGATAGGATGCCATTAACGAGTCTCGGGCCTCATACTCCCCAGTGATTTGGTTGGCGATAAGCTGAGAATCGTTGAACGCCTTTACCTTCCGTGCACCGAGCCTTCTTGCGGCCCGAAGGCCTTATATAATGGCTTCGTACTCGGCGGCATTGTTGGTAGCCGGGAAGGTGAAGTGCAAAGCGTACTCTGTGGCGACCCCTTCCGGAGATGCCAAGATCCATTCGGCGCCACTGCCCGAAGAGCATGCGGATCCGTCAACGTATAGTTGTCATTCATCCGCCGAGGACAAAGGAGCCGAAGTGACTTCGGCTTCAGGATTTGCTCTGATTATTTCTGGCTGAGGGGCCGAAGATGATTCGGGAGTGAGCTCGGCAATGAAGTCAGCCAAAGCTTGAGCTTTTATTGTGGTCCGAGGCCCATAAGAGATGTCGAACTCTCCCTGTTCGATCGCCCATTTCGCTAACCTCCCGGACACTTCCGGCCGAGAGAGAACCTGCTTCAAAGGTTGATCCGTGAAGACCTTCATCGAATGTGCGAGGAAATAGGGTTGGAGCCTCCTCGCGGAAGCGACGACGGCCAAGGCCAGCTTTTCAAGAGCCGAATACCGAAGCTCCGCTCCGTGGAGCGCTCGGCTTACATGATAAACTAGCCTTTGAACACTATCTTCTTTCCGGACGAGGACGGTACTGATAGCTACTTCAAAAGCGGCAAGATAAACGAACAGTTGCTCTCCTCGGACCGGCTTAAATAAAACGGGAACATTGGAGAGATAAGCTTTTAGTTGGTCGAAGGCCGACTGACAATCGTCTGTCCAGGAAAAGTTGCTAGTCTTCTTCAGCAACTTGAAGAAGGAGAAACAGCGATCTGCCGCCCTCGACATGAAGCAGCTTAATGCAGCAATTCTCCTACTTAGCCTTTGAACCTCTCGGACGCTTGCCGGAGGGCGCATTTGAACGATGGCCGCAACCTTCGCAGGATTGGCCTCCACCCCTCGGCGGGTGACCATATAGTCGAGGAACTTCCCGGAGGCTACGCCGAAGGCACACTTGGCAAGGTTCAACTTCATTTTATACGTGCGCAAGGTATGGAATGTTTCGGCCAAATTGGCCAAATGATCCGCAGCGATGTGGCTTTTCACCAGGACGTCGTCGATGTAGACCTCCATGTTCCGGCCGAGCTGTGGAGCGAACATTTTGTTGACGAGACGCTAATAAGTCGCTCCGGCATTCTTCAAGCCGAAGGGCATCCGGGTGTGGCAGTATAAGCCGAGCTCTGTCGTAAATCTTGTCTTGTCCTCGTCGTCCGGATGCATTCGGACTTGGTGATAGCCTGAATAGGCGTCGAGGAAGCTGAGTAGTTCATGGCCGGAAGTGGCGTCCACCGTCTGGTCTATATGAGGCAGCGGAAAACTGTCCATCGGACAAGCCTTGTTGAGGTTAGTGAAATCTACACACATTCCCCACTTGCCGTCCTTTTTAGGCACCAACACTACATTAGCGATCCATTCGGGATGATGCACCTCTCGGAGAAGTCCCGCGTTTAACCCCTTTTGTACTTCAGCCTGGATGGCCATCCTCCTTTCTTGATTGAAGGTGCGCCGCTTCTGCTTGACCGGAGGCTGGTTTGGGTCGACGTGCAGCCGATGCTCTGCCACCTCCGGGTCAACTCCGGGCATATCCGAAAGAGACCAGGCGAAGACATCGAGGTTTTCCTTCAGGAAGTTGATAAGTCTCTCGGCTTCAGTCTTCTCGAGGCCTGAACCTATCATTAGTGCTCGGCCTTCTCCTCTCGGAACTAGAACGGTTGTAAGTTCCTCTCCTGGGGATGCTTCGGCTAAAGATTCGATCTAGAGGGATTCGGTCGCAGCCTTCCCTTTGACCAAAATCATATAGCATTGTCGAACAGCTTCTTGATTCCCCATGGCTTCGCCGACCCTGTGACCGGTACGGAACTTCAGCTTCTGATGGAAGGACGAAGGCACATCTCCGATTCCTCCGATCAGCCTTCGGCCAAAAATGGCGTTGTAGGCCGAATCAATCTTTACGACGGCAAAATCCGTCTCAATGGTTAATTGACGTGGGGTTGTACCGAGGGTTACAGGTAGCCGGGCGATGCCTTCCACTCGGCAGGGTGCGCCGTTAAAGCCAAACTGAGGCCCTCGGTGAGGCTTCATATCAGCCTCATCCAAACCCATTTTTAGGAAACAATCGTAAAAAAGTACATTGGGAGCACTTCCATTATCAACAAAGATACGATGAACATCGTAACTTTTCATTACAGATGTAGACACCGATTTTGGACCACCCTTTTGGTCATAAACCCCATCCATCATTAGCCCATCATCACCAAATCCCTCATCTTAGCCATCTCAGCCCACTAATAACTAGGCCCATTAACCAAATCCCGACTCTAGCCACCTTTTCGTGGAAGGCCAGCCAGCCCACCTTCCACCATCCTTCGAAGGCCAGCCAGCCCGCCTTCCAACATCCTTCGAAGGCCAGCCAGTCCGCCTTCCACCATCCTTCGAAGGCCAGCCAGTCTGCCTTCCACCATCCTTCGAAGGCCAACCAGCCCGCCTTCCACCACCCTTCGAAGGCCAGCCAGTCTGCCTTCCATCATCCTTCGAAGGCCAGCTAGTCCGCCTTCCACCATCCTTCAAAGGCCAGCCAGTCCGCCTTACACCATCTTCGAAGGCCAGCCAGTCTGCCTTCCACCACCCTTCGAAGGCCACCCCTTGCCTTCCACCCCCTTCGAAGGCCAACCGGGCTGCCTTCCACCACTTCGTGGAAGGCCAGCTACCTGGCCTTCTACGGGATTGGAAGGCATGTTGGCTGGCCGTCCACTCCCCCAACTACCACCTTGACCTCGTCTTCCCCACGATCTCCTCTACTCGCCGCCCTCACCCCCACTACTCCGATCACTCCCCACTCCGGCGACTGCAGCGCACACCACCTCCGATCCTTGACCACTTCCTATTGGCTCCAGGATGATTTACGGGGATTTAGACCCCTATTTTCTCCTATTTCCCCTTCACCTATTTAAACCCCCCCATATCCTCTCGAGCAAGAGGGTTAAGGAGGAGTTTTTTTGGAGGGAAGGCTTAGAGGAGGTTGGCAAGTGAGTCGGCTTTGAGGAGTCGAGCGGACAAGGAGTTAGAGAGCTTCAGGAGGAACTTCAAGAGGAATCATTCGCATTCCAAATGGGCTTGTCTTCTTAACCTTCTTTTACTTTTCCCCTTTTTACCTCATTGCATTCCCACTTTTCATCCATTCCGTAACATTTTCCTCTCTCACTCTTCATTCCACTTTCAACACATCACTTCACTTTTCACACACGAGCACCCCCCATCTGCATGCATGCATCTTAGGATGACTTAGCACCCTTTACCCCCAGAGGTTTCTAACAAAAAACGGGAGGTGGGTGGCCATAACATATGGTCACCTTCCCTCCCCAAACACCCATCTGGTGCGTCTCCTTCCAATTCTAGTTAATTTTTATATTTGCATGAACGGATCCTACATGTCACAATTCTAATCGGGCTATTTCTTTTCTTTGTTTGTCTTCTCTTTTCAGGGGCTCTTACCAGATTCTGCGCGCGGACTACCGAGCTTTCCCCCTTCAGCCAGCCGTAGGCGAAGAAGAGGAACCCACTATCCCCGCTCCCTCAGAACGCGATCACTCTTACAATCATGTAGAGCACAGGGACCGTAAGGTAATGCTCCTGGCGATCACACCTTAATTTCTAACCCCCCTCTTAAATCGCCGCAGTGTTAAGATGAACGGAGAAGCCCTCGATCCGAAGCCCGCAGTAGCGGCGGGGGATGTTCCAGGCGCCTACAGCCCTCTGGCGATCACGGTGGGACACTCTCTTGCTCGCCGTGATAGCTTAAAAGGGTAAGAGCTCCTCCTGCGGACGGCCAAGCACTTGGCCGCGGCCGTCCAGAGCCCAAGACGGCCAAGTACCTGGCCGTCCAGAGCCCAAGACGGCCAAGTACCTGGCCGTCCAGGGCCCAAGACAGCCAAGTACCTGGCCGTCCAGAACCCAGGACGGCCAACTGCCTCGCTGTCCAGGCTCTAGGACGGCCACGTAGCTGGCCGTCCAGGCTCCAGGACGGCCAACTACCTGGCCGTCCAGGCTCTAGGACGGCCAAGTAGCTGACCGTCCAGGATCTGGCCTTCTAGCTGCCTACTTTTCGCTGTCCAATTTTTCAAATTAAATTGTTGCTTGTTCTAGTTTTGTTTACTGTTCTCTTGTCTTCTCTTTTCTTCTCTTGTCTGTTGGACTGTGGGTTAATTCCAGGGTACTATCCGCAGGGGTTTTTAAGGAAGAGTCGTCATTACACTTCTAGCTACCTCTCCCACAGTGTTTGACTCTCCACCTGAGGATTCCCACTCGGGTGTGACTAGTCTTATTCTGTTGGGAACCTCCATGAGTCTCCGCGAGCCAGGGATTCCCACTTGACCGCCGAGCAGGTTGTACCTGAAACAACCTAATAGGATCCCGGGTTTTGTGTGACGATTAATTAAGCCTTTCCATTCACAATCATTCACCCATAGGTGTCACTGAGAGAATTATTTCAAAATCAAAGACACCCAACTAAACTTTGGTGGAATGAGTTTTTGAAAGAAAAGTACAGGGTCGTTAAGGATTTGAACTTGATTTGTTAGAAACCAACACTCATAATGCACAGTTAACCTTTCAAGTGAAATATAAAATCTCTTAGGATTTGTTTTTCATAATGAGCCGAATGTATGTTAACACTGTGCATGATGGCATGGATGAGTTTGGTAACAATGTCACACACAGCCCTCTGTTCGAGATTGAAGAGGATCCACAACCAACATTTGTGGGCATGTTCCAGACACTTAGAGAGGAACTTAGTAGAAGGTGCTTGGATGAATCTTCTTCTTCAGAAAGTGACCCCATAATCTCCAGCAAAACCTTCCAAGACCCGAGTGAGGACCCGGAACTTATTGCCGTGTTATCACGGTACACCCCTGATCAACTCATCCAGTTGGCCCCTTATGGCAAAACTCAAGATGCCATTCTTCGGAGAACTCACTTCCAAGGATCTTCCAACATAGCTCAGACTCGCATCAACCAGCCAACTCCTACTCCAGTTCCTCCACCCGTCATGCCGATTCCAGTCTCTCAAACTACACCTCTTCCCAAGCAGAAGGAATTCATCTACAAATGTGAGGTTGAAACCTATGTGCGTAAGCTCATGGCTGAGAAACTTATCCTGAAACAACCGCATTCTCTCTTGAGCTATTGCAAGCTCCCTCTAGCCTACTTTCCACCAAGATTCAAAGCCCCCAAGTACAGGAACTATGATGGCATCTCTGACCCTCATTACCACCTGTCAAGTTTCCTCATGGATTCCCATCAATGGCTCTACGATAGAGTCCTCCTTGTCCATCTGTTCGAGAAATCCTTAGAAGGAGAGGCTTTAAGATGGTTTTCTTCCTTGCCCGCCATAGACCTAATCAATTTTGATATGGTCTCCGAAAAATTCATCACTCAGTTTAGTCATATGACAACCATGCCTCCCACCTTGTTTGATATTGTGATGGAGAAGATGAAGCCTGAAGAGAAGTTCACGTATTTTGCCAACAGGTGGAGGGCAATGGCCTCTAGGGCGGAAGTGGCAATCCCCGAATCTCAAGCTATCACCATGCTAGTCAATAATGCTACCCCGCAGCTTCGGTCTATTCTCATGCTGAACGAATTTCACACATTTGCACAACTTTATAATCGAGCTCGGGTAGTTCAATCTCAAATTTGGAGTTCCACTTTGCTATCCTTCTTTGAAGATCAGAACAGAAATCAGAAGACTACACAAACTCCACCAATAGAGGGAGTGACAATCAATGAACAGGTGAGTGCCTTGGGGCAACCCTTTAGGTCACCCAGTCCTATGTCCCGATCAGACAACCAATCCAATCAGGAACCATATTCAGCAGTTCTCCCTTCCTCTAGCGCCAAGATCAATTGGGGGCACATGAAAGAGGCTATTGAAACCTTGAAAGTCAAGGGGCCTCCGCCCTCTCATCAGGTAGCCCAAGATCCATCTAGCTCTCTAGAAAGGGTGAGCACCCTTGACAAAAATTTGGAACCAAATGTTGATCACAGAGGATAGTATTGGGAGTATGAAGAGGTTGGGGTATGGCGTGAGTGCCCTACTAGGATGACCAAACCTAGAGAGCCATTGCAAGGAGTCTCCACTATTATCCAAGACAAACCTTTAGTCTTGATACGACCTAGGGAACAACCAACAGTTATCAACCCAGTCACTTTTGACCAAGTTCCCTCAATCTCAATCAGATAACCTCCTCTATTCATCCTGTGTCCAACACCAAAGCCGGGTCCAATAACCCAATTCTGCCTGATAAATTCACCACCGGTTCAACCACTAAGGTCAGATCAAGAAGTAGACCCCAGTCCGATTAGTGTTACACTGAGAAATCGCATCATTCCCTCAACAAGTCAACCCTTGGGCTCTCAAGAGGATTCAAATATGTCTAGAAGGATTACTCAATCCAAATATGACATCCTACAGCATCTAGGGAAAACTCCTGCCAAGATTCCGGTTCTAGAGTTGATTAGGAGATCTCCCACATATAGGGAGACATTGTTCAAATTCCTCCAGCGAATTACAGTCAATGGAAATCTTCTTATCAGGGGGCTCACAAATGCCATTCTCTCAGTCACCCAGACACCTACGATATCCTTCACAGGTAAGGGTCTAGCTCCCCCTGAATGCCAATCCCTTCCCTCATGCTTAACTGCAACACTCGAGGGTCACTCATTGGACTTCATCCTGTTGGATACCGGGGCATCAATCAATGTCTGTCCACTCAAGACCCTCAAGAAAGTAGGGATTGATCCAAAAAAGATTAAGTCTAATTCCATGATGGTCTCAACCCATGATAATTCTCAAAGACCAGCTAATGGGAAACTGGAAATTGGCCCAGTCGCCATGATCTTTAAATTCCACATCCTTAATGCCAAGCCCATATACAACGCCATTCTAGGAAGGCCTTGGATGGACCAAACCCTGGGAGTGCCCTCCACTAATCATCAGTGCTATAAATTCCCATACAATGGGAAGATTGTCAAAATGAAGAGAACCCCCTATCTTGAGTCTTTGGACTCAGTCTCAACTGAACAAATTCCATCCATGATCACCTCCGGAAAAGGGAAAGAGCCCATCCTTTCATCGGCTGACTCTCAGGCCAAGCCCCGGCCTAGTATAGGTTGGCAGCTTATGGACAAAATGGGGTATAGTTCGGGATCTGGGTTAGGCAAGGAAGAGTAAAGAATTCGAGAACCTATCTTTGAAAATCCGACTATTGGGGGATTCAAATTGGGTTACCTACCAACCAAACCAACTGAGGGATCAAGAAAATGGAGTCTCTTGGATCACTTTGTGAAGGAAAGTCAAGAGGTACTCAAGGATGAGTTGAAAGAAACAATCAATGAAGTTCGAAGAGAAGATGCAGAAGATTTCGGTACACAGCTGCTGTTCTATGAACCAACCACCCTACGGGAAGGAGCCTCCTTAGTAAGGGATGAACCGGCACCTGCCGCTTTCATTCCCTTCCTATTCCACACACCTTCCCTTCTCAGGCTTCTATCACTGGTCGTAGCACATTCCCCTGAGTGTTTTATGCTTAGAGACTACGACCCCCAAAAAAAGGAAAAGCCTCACTCCCATGAGGAGCCAACATACTGGGGCAATTCTGCCATCATTAGGTCTCTGTCTCAAGGACCCACCTTTGCAACATGTTTGACTCACCCTCAGAGTCTTGTGCATAATCGCTTAGGGATTGGATAGCTTCCTCTTTATCTAAGAGTTGTAGATGTAAGTAAGTTCTTTCGTTTCTAGTTCAAGAGTTAGCAAATAAGTATAAATAGTTGAAAAATATTTTTCTTTTACCCTTAAAAATACAAAAAAAAAAACAAAGAAAAAAAAAATCAAAAATTTCAAAATCTCAAAAAAGTTGAATATTCCAAAAAGCATCAAAAATATTTGCAAATATGTACATACTTCAATGAAAATGACAAAAAAATCAGAAAAAGCACAAAATCCAACTGTCTGGTGACTACCACGTAACCCCCTGCCTAGGTCTAGTTGCATGAGAGATTGGGTTAACATTGAGGTTTGGTTAAGACTTTGGTCCACCAGAACCTTGAACGTGTCTATTTTACTTTCATACAGATCCCTATGTTCATCCTGAGATACACACACCTACACGTTTTTTCAAAAGGGAACCTTTTTAAAATGAGTTCCAAAGTCTTTAGTACACTGTCAAAATGCAACCTTTGCTCTTCGTCTCTCGACCGATCATGACAGTCGACGCCTTTACACAGTCGAGCTCAGCAAATTGCGGTTCCTCAACAACCCGATAGATGTAACCCCTCAAAAGGGCCTAAAATGAAATGCAAAGGACTAGAGCACGTGAAGAGGGCAGTGTCTCCGCAGGCGAAATATCAAATAACCTCGAAAAATGTCAAGAGTGGAAAAGAAATACAAAAAACAGAAAAGGGGTTCAAGCAATCATACAAAAAAGCCTGGTCGTGACCGTGCCTGGCCATTAAATCTACCAAAGGCCTGAAAAGTCAAAATAGGGGCATCTAGGAGGTCAAAAGGGGTCCGTTTTGTCACAGCTCATCCTTTTAACGGTTTTGTCGATCCTCCTGTAAGGTTTGTCTCCAAAATTTCTTCACTTTTTCCCCCTCAAGGTTTTAGCACGAGATAGCTATCTAAAGACCAAACATCATTTTAAAATGGTTCGTTTTTTGAATCGTCACATGCTCACATGATCACAGGAGTCCAAAATGGGTGAAGAGTAATGTCAGTGTTTTTGGTGAACCAATTCCTTAGCCATAATCTCAATGAGCACTCTCAAAGACTTCGGGCTTAGGTCAATGCATGCGCATCACCAATAGGTGCGACGGCGTCTGATTCCGGGTCAGCGTCGCGTGGTTGACCGTTAGGGTTCCAAGGTGTTCCATCATATACCTTCTAGATTGTGAGGAAAGAGACCTAGGTCGGGCAAATCATTTACCTCGAAAACCTTTTGGGCAAACTTGGTGGTCGGAAGCAGCTGGGAGCCTAAGCATGGCATGACGGTATTGTCATCAGTATGAGTCTTAGCCGGTCAAGGTTAGTTTGAAGAGTCTAGAGGCCCAAATAAATCTAGATGTATGCTTAGGATACCTGGGAAGTTGAGTGTGCATTTCCCTTTCATCATTCAATCAGGCTAAGTTTGGGCAGTCACCAGGTGGTCGGAATTTATAAAAAATATAAAAAAATGTTTTCGTTCATCACACACCCCACTTGTTAATATCCACCAGCATTTGCATATTTAGTTGTCGCATCAGTTTCAAAATTCTTCCTTTTGTCTGGTTAGTTGGATACGGCTCCTTGACCCTATGCGGAGGCTAGGGAAAAGGTAGTTGCGCTTTTGGGCAAGGGGCCGAAAACAGATACTACTAACTATTTTCCCCTCAGTATTGTGCATACAGGAAAAAATGATTCTATGTCCAAAAGGCGGACACCTTTTGCTATCGAGTCGAAGCCAAAAGCAGCCGGATTGGCATTTCACTTTGAGAATGGCCATATCTTCCCTGCTGGCTTCAACTCGACAGAGACCTTTGTCCCTTGTTTCCTTGCAGCTTGTCATTAAGATATTGTGGATCATTGATTATTTACATTTATTGATGTGCGTTCTTGCAGCTGCAGGGAATCTGAAGCAAGTAGGGTTGAAGACACAGGAGGCTAATAACTTTGGGCGTATCGACTCTGAGTTCCTCTTTAAACAAAACAATGAGGAGTCTATATTCTCCAAGTTATTCGATTGGCCAATAAATCCCTCCTGTTTGCATTAGGAATTTGCTTTCTATTTTTTAAACCAGCATGCATTGCATAAGCATCATCCACCATTCCCGCCCTAGGGGCAATGACCATAATTCATCACTCTGCTTTACCCATTGTTGATCTGTAAGTCTGGCAATTGTTCGTCTGTTAACTCTTTGAATTGCAAAACCTTATCCTTTTCCAGTTCATGTGCTTAAGACGCTCTCACTTGGCGATCACATGATGCGCCAGGCCACCGCGTGCCCGTTGTGTCGAGACCACTTCAAGTCACACTCTTCCATCTTTCCTGCTTGAGATCTTCTTGGGCCAGATCGTTGCATCCTGGTGCGCCAAGGCCTCGCGGTTCCAGCACCCGAGGGTCCCACGGATTGTGATTCTCTAGTCTGAATTTTGCTCCTCTTCTTAGTCACCCTTGCAATTCGAATAGCTAGCTTTCATGCATTTGCCACCCTCTCATACCACCTTTGGATACAGCTCATCCCTTCTTTGGGCCTCCAAAATAAGTTTTGATTTCCGGAACACCTATTTATCATTCCGTTCCACTCCACTGCAAAACAGGTGTCCCGGAGGGGCATTTGTAGATACTGATTTTGGACCACCCTTTTGGTCATAAACCCCATCCATCATTAGCCTATCATCACCAAATCCCTCATCTTAGCCATCTCAGCCCACTAATAACTAGGCCCATTAACCAAATCCCTACTCTAGCCACCTTTTCGTAGAAGGCCAGCCAGCCCGCCTTCCACCATCCTTCGAAGGCCAGCCAGTCCGCCTTCCACCATCCTTCGAAGGCCAGCCAGTCCGCCTTCCACCATCCTTCGAAGGCCAGCCAGCCTGCCTTCCACCACCCTTCGAAGGCCAGCCAGTCCGCCTTCCACCATCCTTCGAAGGCCAGTCAGTCCGCCTTCCACCATCCTTCGAAGGCCAGCCAGTCCGCCTTCCACCACCCTTCGAAGGCCACCCCTTTCCTTTCACCCCCTTCGAAGGCCAACCGGGCCGCCTTCCACCACTTCGTGGAAGGCCAGCTACCTGGCCTTCCACGGGATTGGAAGGTATGTTGGCTGGCCGTCCACTCCCCCAACTACGACCTTGACCTCGTCATCCCCACGATCTCCTCTACTCGCCGCCCTCACCCTCACTACTCCGATCACTCCCCACTCCGGCGACTGCCGCGTGCACCACCTCCGATCCTTGACCACTTCCCATTAGCTCCAAGATGATTTACGGGGATTTAGACCCCTATTTTCTCCTATTTCCCCTTCACCTATTTAAACCCCCCCATATCCTCTCGAGCAAGAGGGTTAAGGAGGAGTTTTTTTGGAGGGAAGGCTTAGAGGAGGTTGGCAAGTGAGTCAGCTTTGAGGAGTCGAGCGGACAAGGAGTCAGAGAGCTTCAGGAGGAACTTCAAGAGGAATCCTTCGTACTCCAAATGGGCTTGTCTTCTTAACCCTCTTTTACTTTTCCCCTTTTTATCTCATTGCATTCCCACTTTTCATCCATTCCGTAACATTTCCCTCTCTCACTCTTCATTCCACTTTCAACACATCACTTCACTTTTCACACACGAGCACCCCCCATTTGCATGCATGCATCTTATAATGACTTAGCACCCTTTACTCCCAGAGGTTTCTAACAAAAAATGAGAGGTGGGTGGCCATAACATATGGTCACCTTCCCTCCCCAAACACCCCTCTGGTGCGTCTCCCTCCAATTCTAGTTAATTTTTATATTTGCATGAACGGATCCTACATGCCATAATTCTAATCGGGCTATTTCTTTTCTTTGTTTGTCTTCTCTTTTTAGGGGCTCCTACCAGATTCTGCGCACGGACTACCAAGCTCTCCCCCTTCGGCTGGCCGGAGGCGGAGAAGAGGAACCCACTATCCCTGCTCCCTCAGAACGTAATCACTCTTACAATCCTGCGGAGCACAGGGACCATAAGGTAATGCTCCTGGCGATCACACCTTAATTTCTAACCCCCCTCTTAAATCGCCGCAGTGCTAAGACGAACGGAGAAGCCCTCGATCCGAAGCTTGCAGCAGCGGCGGGGGACGTTTCGGGCGCCTACAACAGCATTTACAACAAGGGCATCGTCATGAGGGATCTGAACATCGGTCATGATGGATATAGGTGTCCTCTAAGCCAATCATAAGGCACCTATTTCAATCTGGTTCACTAATAAATGGCATTAAATTCATTATGTAGATTGGCATATTTATAATTGCGCATAATGAAGTCCATGAATGTGTGCAATAGTCATCAGATTATGATGAGATCATAATAATGAGACTGATGACTTATAAACACATATTCTCAATTGTTCATAGTCATAGGATGTTTGAGAAGGACATCAAACATCCGGTTAGACTAGTACAGGTTATTCTAGCTCATATGATGAGGGTGACTGATCTCGTTAGTTACTAGTGTGGAGACACAATGGTAAACCTGTAGGTGCTCATTGGGGAATGAGTTCACTGAACTGATTCGACATGAATCGCCGAATGGTAATTTACCTAACTGTCAATCGGCTTGATTCATCGTCACAGTAGCGTGGTTGATCCTTGGACCAAAGACACCAAAGACACCTTGTCGGTAGACTTCTGGACTTTGACCTTGACCTACGAATCCCTATCCACGGGATCACTAATAGTCAAGGATCGGGTCCAATGGAAGACCTTCGAAGGTGATTGTGTGTTCAATAAAAGATCGTTCGCTCTCAGGTGACTGGAGAGAGAATGCTCTAGAATAGATCCGCAGGAGTCTCTGGCCAGAGCAAAAACAATATCAAAAAAAGAGGTTTTCGGATATTGTAAAGCAGAGTCTGAATCAAGTGAGTTGACCATCTAGGGTTTGACAGTTGACCATACCCTAGGTTAACTCGAGAGCATTGTGCTAACGAAGGATTATAGCCACGCGGTAACTGTGGACGGACAGGTTCCATGAGTGGGTTGCTGAACCCCATTGCCTTCCGGGATCATACGGTGTTGCTTGGCACCCAACTTGATCGGAAGTCCGACCAAATTTACATGCGTTGATAATTCGGTTAAGTAATTAGTTAATATCTAGATATTAATTAATTACAATAAGTCAATAACTAGTTATTGGACTTAGCGGGCTGAAAACTGGACTGGTAAATGGGCCTAGAGGGTCACACGCAATAAGATTCTCAGTCGGTGGTACATAAGTGGGATTTATGTTAACTAGGGGACTTTTGTGAAAAGTCGCGCCGACTTAGTATATATACGCGCTGTTGAGAAACCCTGGGCCAAGCTCTAGGATTTCCCCTTGCTGGCCGTCATCTCTCCTTTCTCTCTCCTCCTTTGGGCGCCCTGTTCGAGGCTCCGGGATTGTCACCGTCTCCGCCGCGTGTGATTCCCGAAAGTCGGGAATTCCCGTCGGCGGGATTTCAGCAATCGTTGCGGCGACGGATCTTCAGCGAGCGAGCTGATACGGACGAGGGATCGAGGACGAACCACCGCGGAGGATCACGTGGATACCACTGGAGGCCGGACGCTTGTGCGGCTCGCGGCATCGCCTCGACGGAACCGAGACGGAAGCGGATTCGAATCCGCGCACGGTAATCGGATTACTTCTCGTTGTTTTCGATCTGCGTTTTTCGTTCCGAATCGGATCAGCGAGCATCGGGCGAGATAAAATTTTGTTCATCATTTCCGCTGTGTTCTTCGCGTCCCACTCGGATCCCAACAGTGGTATCAGAGCCGGGTTCCGCTCTGATCCGCTCCGGAACGATTAAATTAATGTTCTAGAATTAATTTCATGCGTAAATTTATTTTTCTCGCATACAAATTGGTTCATAGGATGAACTTTAATATATGATATTTAATTCTATGGAGAAAAATTCAGATTATTGTTGGGGTTATTTTCTTGTTCTTCATGGAGATGATAACCGGATTTAGAGGGCTTGGTGGAGTGATTAATGGTGGTCGGACCACCACTATTTGGATGCTGGTATGACCAGCTAACTTTCCTCGACTTCGGGATCTCCCTGTAGTCGTCGGCTGCCGGCGGTGGAGCCTCCTTCTATGGTTATTTTTATAAAAGTTGTAAGAAATTTAGAGGGGAGGCCATGGTTTTTCTTCATGACCGTGGCCTTTGAAGCCTCCTTTGGGGCTACCAGCGGCACGAGGCTCGCCGGCCGGAGGTCACCGGCATTGGAGACGGAGGAGGTGGGCCTCCCGTAAAGCTCCCTGCCGGCGACAATGCCGGCCGCCCCTTTTCCCTGCAACCAGGTAACCGTCGGGTTGCTGGGAAGGAGAAAGGGGGGTTCAGAAAATCCCTAACCCGCCCAGCCCATGCTAAGGAGTCGCTGGACCCGGCCCAAGCGCTCCATACCTGGCTATGCCAGGTAGCGCCTGGGTCCTGGCACCTGGGCCGAGCCCAGGTGCCTTGCCGGGTCCGAGCCAGGCTAGGCACTGGCCTGATTCAAGACCAGGCCCAATGGGCCAGGCCCATTTCATCCTCATTAACCCCTTAAACCCCTAAACCCC
Source organism: Zantedeschia hybrid cultivar (assembly GCA_030544215.1). Taxonomy (NCBI): domain Eukaryota; kingdom Viridiplantae; phylum Streptophyta; class Magnoliopsida; order Alismatales; family Araceae; genus Zantedeschia; species Zantedeschia hybrid cultivar. Next base: position 55,593,980 of record JARZZO010000009.1, read on the forward strand.
ATTTAACCCTCTAAAATTTTTATTAATGTTTATAACCCTCATCCTATTGTCTGGAAATTATTTTAAATAAAGTTTAAAATATGTTTTAGACTTTAATTTATAATTTTCAGTTAAATAGGAGTTATTTTTAAGATATGATCTTAATATGATTTAACAAGTGTTGTTAAATCCCTTTTAATAAAAAATATTATAGGGTTATTTAAGATATGATCTTAATTTAATTAACAATTGTTGTTAATTTAATATATTTGATATGAGTGATTAAAAGGGGGTTAATTAAGATGGTATCTTAATTTAGTTATTAACAATTGTTGTTAATATCTTTTTATTAAATGATAAAGGAGTTTAATTTTAAGATGTGATCATAAACAAAATTAACATGATTTGTTGATTTACCTTTAATTAAAGTAATTAAAGGAGTTAATATTTCAGATTTTGATCTTAAATTATAATTAACAAGTGTTGTTAATCTGATTAAGTTGTGACTTTAAAATTAATCAACAAATGATGTTAATTATTTAAGTGATTAGATTATTTTAATTTCTTAGTAATTGTTGTTATGAAATTAATTATTTGATTAAGGGACACTTAATAAAAGTTATTAAGTGTTTTATTAACTTTTAATAATAGTTATTAAAGAGTTAATTGTTTCTTGAGAATTAACCTTAATAAAAGTTATTGAGGATTAATTAAAGCTTACTAATAGTTATTAAGCTAATTAATATTATCAAGGATCTCTTAATTAAATTTTGAAGATCTAATCTACTTAATAATTAATCTTTTAATAAAAGTTATTAAAAAGATTAAATTAAGTCTAAGATGTTAGACTATTTTAATTAGAAATGTTCTTAATAATTGTTATTAAGAAATATTTTTAATGAAAGGGGTTTATTAACAAGGAGTTGTTAAGGGGTTAATAATTTGAGTTGAAAAATCTTTTATAAATGTTATTTAGGAATTTAATTCTATCTAAATGTTAGATTGTTTCGCATTAATAATTGTTATTAATGTGATTTAATATTAATCTAAGTGTTAGATTAATTAATTTAGAATTGTTCTAAATTTTGCATGGAATATTTTAGAATTTTAATTTTAGCTTTGTGTGCACATGTTGATGTGTTTAATGCTTTAAATTAGATTTATTGCATGTTAGAAAATAAGATTTTCGAAAATTCAAATTATCTAATTTTGATTGGTACCAACATTTTAAGAAAGCCAAAATTATTATAATTTCAAAATTTTAGCCTTCATGTGATGTACTTTATCATGTGTAGATGATTAAAATTTGTGGTGGTCATGGACATGCACTTAGTTAAATTTCATATCATGTGATGATGTGTGATTATGTGGATTGTTATGGAATGTGATGTGCATTAATTAAGTGTTAATTAATGAGGTTTGCGTGCTTCTCTCTCTCCATTCCATTGTAATTCTATCTCTCTCTGTTATTGTACTCAGCCATAAGGCTTTCTCTTACAATTTATTTGTATTTAAAATTGTTTCAAAAATAAATATTATTTGTATTTGATCGCACCGACCAAGGAGAGGCGAGGATGATCCACAAATGCAACCAAGAAGGCGACAGGAGATGAGATCACCAGTAGCTATGTGTTTGCATGTTTTAATTATGTAAATGTTATATAGTTTTGGTGATTAATTGTTTGGCTCCAGTTAATCACCGTGCTGTCCATGACCACATAATGAACATGTATGGTTAATGCATGCCCTTTTAGTTTTTTATTATGAATCGATTACTAATATCTAGGTATAGTTAAATATATACGATATATTTATAAACTATCACCTAGGATGAGACCAACTTAACATAAATAAAACCTTCAACATAAAGTCTAAGCCGGAGCGCGAGTCATTGAGAATGTACCGCGTGGCTCTCTATGAATATAGTTTTTAGAACTTGGTTAAGTGATGACAGTTTCTATGTGTTTACCCGAGATCTGCCACCATCTGATGAAAGGACTATTAATTATGGCATCTTGATGCCTTCAGATTGGAATAGAGGAACGGTGTAGCTATCCTCGCGTTTACCCGGGAGCTGCATTCTTACTCTACTCTATCACGTATTGATGGTAAAGCTTAGACCAGGTATAATGGTCTACTGTGTTTACCCGGGACCATTAAAGACCTGGGAGCCGAAATAAGATCGGATATTGCAAGGAGTTGCAATTACCATGAGATGGTTGCTCTAAGATAATAGTATGATACTATGTGTTTACCCGAGGTCATACTGTGATTCTTGGAGATTCTGATCCTCACTAGAAGACCGTCGGAGTCTTCCGTTCTGTATACCTGAAGGTTATACAGTCCGTCGAAAAATAGTGGAAAATAATTCAAGATAAAAGACCATAATTGAATTATCAGAACTATCTGCTTAAATCACGTTATTTCCTTCGATCACTAATATGTCTGTCGTCTATTCGAGATTTTGGCATGTTGGATGCCGATACTTTTCATACTCAGACTGACTAGAAAACTCTGAAGAATGTCTTCAGGGCCAAGTGAAAGTCACTATCTTAATCAGATATCATGAATCCTCTTACTTGGATAGACCAAGGTGAAGAGGTACTCATGGTATGCCTTAATGAAAGGCAATGATTATCATGAAATCTCTTATTTGGATAGACCAAGATGAAGAGATATTTATGATGTGCCTTTGAGAAAGGTAAGTGGTAAGACTTTAAACGGTCAAACCCACACTTGAAAGGATAAAGAAAAGTTAGCCGAGATAGAGAAGTAGCAGTTCTCCCACTGCAACCAATATAAGGATATTGGTAAAGGCAAAAAGAATATGCAACTTGAAAGAAGTTTCATGTATTCTTATTATTGTCTTTTGCATGTCTATTGGAGAATTAGCGTATCCAATATGAGATATGGGAAATGATTTTCAGAACTGCGATAGTGTGCAGATTTAGACAAGTAAAAGGAAATCGAGAAAACGCAAGTGTTGAGTTAGACTCAACTATTGTTCATGATATTCATAAGTTACTGTTAGACAGTAAATCTTTGTATATCTAAAGGAATCAAATATGAAACTGAATAACTGTTATTTAGCTGCATATCAAAAATAACATTGATTGAGAAAGAATAATAGTTGTTCGAATCAGTCAATGTACTACAGATTCTTGATGTGACATTTCATGTGATGAACATTCACAAGTCTCCTATAGAAATGAACCGTGTGAATCTTGATTATCTATGGTATTGTACACAGGATTGTACAATAAGAAATTATTGATGCTGAGACATACTGATGTAAACAGTTCAATATCATCTTAAGGCCAAAGATAATCACTGCTATTGACTTACCTTATAGTTTACTTTTGGAATGATTCGGTCGTATGTACTTAATATAGTACAAGTCGAATGCATCTGAGAGATTAAGGAATATGATCAATATGAAGTATTAGAATTTTTGATTTGATCAAATAAACTAATACTTAGGTATATGATTCACATAAATCATTAAGAGGATAATTGTATCCTCACTCGATTGATCCTTATTGTGCATCATAGTAATATGATAAAATGAGGAATTACAACTTATTAAGATATGATGTAATATATATAATAAGATTTGTCTAATTCTTAAATCCTTTTGATCATGAGTATGAACATTAGATGTCCATATTTTACAGATGGTTCCAAATAAATCAGTGTGTGTCCATATAGGATATGGAAACCAAATAATTCATATGAGATGTGAATTATGAACAAACCTGATTTAAAAGTCAGGTATTACTGTGGTGTGAATTTATGAATGTCTAAAGAGTTTAGACATTACAATTATTGGCCAGGCGATAATGAAATAATTTTCGTCCTGAAAACTGTCTTCCGTGAAGAAGAATATGTCCTCAAAGAAGACAGTGGGAGCTAATAAAATTAGAAGATGTTCTAGATTCACAAGCTAACATAAGATTATTAGATAATCTTTAGTTGTTTGGAACCAGTCATAACACATCAAAGAGCTTCATAGATTTTTTTTAGATTCTCTCAGTGACTAAAAGGACTTGTTTGACATATCTGATTTAGCAAGGTGAGAGGAGCTCAAAATAGATTATGACCTAAAATCTATGATAATGATGTTCTCTGTGATTACAACTTTGAGATTGATAAATTCTAGTTGTCAATACTGCCTATCATTATTATGAGATGATGACAGTTGGATATTAAAAGCGCTCTCTCAATGTGATTGAGGTAAAGATGTATATGATACACCTTTAAAGCTTTTAGAGTGTCCAGGAAGCAAGTTATGATTTCAAAGATCATTTTGAATCAAACTAAAACTTCCCAAAGTTGTAATAAGAGTTTTTGACTTAATTGTCAGATATTACGTGATCATTAAGAATAATCATGGACTGTGTGTGTTCAAAGAGGACAGTGGGAGTACAGTTTCTTTAGTAATACTTTATGATAATAACATCAAAGTCATTGAGAATGACTTCGGGATGTTACTATTAGTGAAAGCATTGTTAACCATGGTTTCCTCCATAATAGATTTAGTTATAATATCCCACGTATTGGAAATACGAATCTATTAAGATAGATCGGTGGGGATATTATATTGACCTGTATGTCAAGATGTTTAGTATAAATTTCATAACAAGTCTCAATTGTTGAGATATGAAATTTATTCCTTTAAAGAAAAAGTTCCTTAAAGGATACAAGAGTGAAATACATCATTAAGCACTTAAGAAGTGCCAAGGATGCACTCACATATACGGAGAGGATGATTTAAAACTATGAGTTCACACTGACTCAAATTTCAAGTCAAATAATGGATTCATTCTTCTAGTAGAAATGAATGGATTGGAAGGATTCCAATCCGGAACTCGATATTAAGGTGACGACATAAATAAGTGATACTGTTATTAGAACAGTATGGATGAAAAGGTTCATCCCTGAACTAGATGTAGTTCTAAAAAGTCTCTGATATCATCCTATCGTTGTAGGACAATAGTGGGAGCGATAAATTATGTGATCGAGCCATAGTCTCTTCACAAGTTACAGAACATCCTGAGGCTCTTTCACAGGTTCAGAGACAAAGGATTAAGAGGAAATAACGTAATGGAAAAATATTCCATCTGTAGATAATTTAGCAGATCCCTGACCAAGTCTTAGTCGCAGATGTTTTATGAGCATCACCTAGATTTGATGGAGATCAAATGCGAAGGTGATTGGCTTGAGTCCAAGTGGGAGATTGATAGATATAGGTGTCCTCTAAGCCAATCATTGTTAGTTTTAGGTGGCCTACAAGCCAATCTGACTATGTAAATCTCTTTCATTTATTAATATAATGGCATAATATTCATTATGTGCAAATCGCATTAATTATCGTTTCATAATGAAGTCCGTGAATATGTGTTATAGTGATCAGATTATGATGGGATCATACTAATGAGACTGATCACTTAAACACACATATTCTTAATCGTTCCTAGTCGGAGGATATCCGAGAAGGACATCGGATATCCGGTTAGACTAGTACATATTACTCCTGCTCATATGATGAGGGTAACTGATCTCATAAGTCACTTGTGTGGAGACACTAAGGCGAATCTGTAGGTGCTCATTGGAGAATGAGTTCACTGAACTGATCCGACTGAATCGTTGGATGGTATTGTACCTCACTGTCAATCAGCTTGATTCTATTGTCGCAGTTGCGTGGATGGTCCTCGGACCTGAGACACCAAGGACACCTTGTCGGTGGACTTCTGTGCTTTGACCTTGGTTTACGAATCTCTAGCCACGGGATTCTAATATGCCAAGCATTGGGTACAGCGGAATACCGTCGAAGGGAATTGTGTGTCAATAAGGAATCATTCGCTCTCGGTACTCAGAGAGAGAATGCTCTAGGAAGGATGCGCGAAAGTCCCTGGCCAGGGCGGACGATAATATCGGAAAAGGAGTTTTCCGATATTCATCAGCGGCATCCAATCCAAGTGAGTCGACCGGCTAGGGTTTGACAGCTCGCCATGTCCTGAGTTGACTCGAGAGCATTGTACGAATGAAGGATTATATCCACGCTGTAACTGTAGGCGAAAAGGTTCCAAGAGTGGGTTACTTAACCCCAATACCTTCCGGGTTCACGTGGTGTTGCTTGGCACCCAACGTGATCGGAGGCCTGGTCAAATTCGATGTGCAACATCAATTCGATTGATTAATTAATTAATAAAGGGTTATTAATTGATTAATAAAGTCAGTGAGGAGTCACTGGGCTTGTTGGGCCATTAACTGGACTGGTACTTACGCCTAGAGGGTCATACGCACATAATTCTTAAGGCGATGGATAAATAAGTGGGTTTTATATAAACCGGGGGTTTTTATGAAAAACCGCGCGGCTAGTATAAAACATAGCGAACGGGCTGAGCAGGCTAAGTTGCTTCTAACCCTAGCCGCCCCTCCTCAGTTTCTCTCTCTCTCTGGTGTCCAGACAGATCCAGATCTGCTCCGCCACTTCTCCGAATCCCGTTCGACGGGAAATCGTCCGCGCGTTGCGGCGATCATTGCGGCGACCGGCGGAGGTTTCGTGGGCTGCGAAGAACGAGGAACGTGAGGATATCCATTGCGAGGAGGATCACATGGACTTTGCTAGAGGCCGGGCGTTTGCGCGGCTTGCGGTGTCGCACCGACGGAATCGAACGGTTGCGGATTCGAATCCGCACACAGTGAGAATCGATTATCCGATAATCGTAGGTTTTAGTTTTTCGAAACGGGAACGGATTGCTGTTTAATATTTTATTTTCCGCTGCGTGAGTGATCCGGAGAAATCCGAGAAAACCCAACAGTGGTATCAGAGCCAGGTTCCACTGTTTCTCGTCCCGTTTCAGATTCCGAAATTAAGTTTTCTATGTATTATTCCATGCTTATAATTCGATTTTTTTGCTGGATCCGTGTTCACACGATGAACACAGATTTTATGAATAATTTTGATTATTCAATTCTGCAATTATTTGAATTTGTTTTTGGGCTTATTTGTGTTCTTCATTGGATGAAGAACCGATGTTCTTGGCGGCTTCAATCTTGCTCCCCCAAGCGTTGGGGAGGTGGCCCAACCCCGATTCATCCTAGAGACATGGATGATCACTGTGGGCTTCAAAGTCGACCCTGGAGATGTTAGAATTGGGTGGCCTCAAAGCCAATCATTGTACATTCTAGTTCAAATTATTAATAAAGGCAATCATTTCTTCATTTATAGTTCTCACAAATTAACTATCATAATGAAAGTCCGTAGACAAATGTATGGGATATTGAATCATGATGAGATCATGATAGTGAGATCAATATCCTCAGTCACTTGTCTTAAACAGTTCTCGGTCATACGATATTTGAGATGGATATTAAATATCCGATAAGATCGACACAAGTTATGTCTGCTCATGTGATGAGGGTGAATGATCTCACATTCATTTGTGTGGTGACACTAAGACAAACATGTGGGTGCTCATTAGAGAATGAGTTCACTGAACAGACCCAAATAAGAATTCCTGGATGGTAATTATACCTATTAGTCAACCAGGGAATTCAATCGTTGTAGTAGCACAGTTGGTCCTTTGACCTCAGTCACCAATGATACCTTATTTGTGGACCATTGTATCTTGATTCTCTGACTTGTGGACTTTAACCATTAAGTCCACGATAGTCGGTCTTTCAGATACAGTGGAAAGCTTGCGAAGGTAATTGAGTGAACAACAAGGGATCACTCACTCTTGGTATAAGACTGGAGAGAGAATGTCCTATGGATGTGTACACAGAAATCCCTCGCCAGGGTCAAATGAAAGAGATGTCTTTCTAGATATTAACTGAGTACTGGAATCCATCTGGATAATGCGAAAGAGGGTTTGACTATAAAACCATACCCTTGCGTTATTGGGACATTGCATGAGTGAAAGATTTTATCTGTGCGGTATCTACAGACGGAAATGTTCAATTAAAGGGAACAATATCCCTTATATCTTCTGGGATCATGAGGTAGTGTTTGGTGTTGTTCATGATCAAAAGGCCAAGTGAATTAATCATCAGATGATAATCCACTTGTTTATTAAATTAATCATTTAACATATGATATTTAAATGTTAATTAATAAATATTAAACTCTAGAATTAGTTCTATGTTTAATGGGCCTGAAACCGGACTGATATATGGGCCTAGAGGGTCACACACATAAGAGTTCTCGTCAGACGGTGAGAGACGTTAAATTTCATGCTTATCTGGGTTTTTATGAAAAGCCGCAGGATAAACATGAAGATTTAATGGAGAATTATCTAAGGCCAAACTCTTGGATAATCATGAGGATTAATCCTTGTGCTTATCCTTATTTCTATATAAGGAGACCAAGGGGGAGGGGTAAAAAGGTTGGTTGGACGAATTTTACACCCCAGATTCTCTTTCTCCTCTCTCTCTCTCCTTCTCTCTCTCTTAGAGTAGATCTGTCTCTCTCCGCACATGGTGGATTTGAGATCTGGTCGGACCACTCAAGTCGAGGAGGAAATCGCGTCTGGAGCGGGAACTCGTGAGGATACCTCTAGAGATCGTGTGCGTGCGCGATTATCGAGTCAGAATCATCTACGGGAGATTCGAATCCCCGCAAAGGTGAAGAACCGTTCTTCCCGTGTTTATTTTAATGTCCGTTTTACGATCCCAGCAGTCGATACATAGGAATCGTTTTTATTCTCCGCTGCGTTCTTGCCGATTCCATACAGTGGTATCAGAGCCAGGTTTGCTGGTTCGGTCGTAAAATGGCATCGTTTTGCGTGTTTTTCTCGTTATGCGTGAAGAACCGGTATTATACGTGTCCTTGGGCTAAAAATTATTTTAATAATCTGGGAATCGTTCCCACGTTCTTAGAATGTCTAAAACTTATTGGGAATTGATCCCGGATTTAAATTTGGGGTTTTCGGAGTTCTTCATGTGATGATGAACCGGGGTTTTTCGGCGACTTCGTACTCGCTTCCCAAGCGTTGGGATGACAAGCCGAATCTCTAGTTCTCTTGGTGATAGTCACCACTTCACATTGGGCAGGATGATCGGCGCCGGAGTGCCCTTGGAGGTCCTAAAAATCGAGCCCAAACTCGGGTTTTTAAAACCTGAAAAATCAGATTGTTTGGGTTTTTGGGGCTTGGTTTGCTTCCCATCGCCGGTCACCGGCGGCCCTGCCGGCGCCGGGCACGACGCCGACGCCGGGGGCACCGCCGGTCGGGGCCGCCGGCGCCCCAACGCCTCTAGCCGCCGCTGTTCATAGAGGTTAGGGTTTCTGCAGGTTTGCAGGGAAAGAGGAGTGGGCCACCGGTCCCGACCCGGTCGGACCGGGCGGGGGCCGGGCCGGGCCGGACCCCCTGGCCGAGCCAGGGTTCGACCCTGGCCGAGCCAGAGCCCCTGGCTGAGCCAGGGCTCGACCTTGGCCGAGCTAGGGCCCGGGTCCGAGCCAATTGGCCCTAATGGGCTGGGCCCATTTTTTTTAATGATTATTAAAATTGTTTTAATAACTGTTTAACCCCATTAAACCCTTTATTAGCCCATTTTAAGCCCATTTAAGCCCGTTTTAAAAATTTTTTAAAACAGTAAAATTATAGGAATAATTAATAATTGTTATTAATTATTTTTATGATTATTGATAGGTTATTAAATTGTTTAATAACTATTATTCACTTAAAGGGTTTTATTGTTAATAGGGTATTAGTTAATTATTCAAAATTGTTTTAGATAATTAATTTCCCTATTAAATCAATTAGTTTAAAAATGTTTAAACTGATTTTATGCATAACTTGATTATATTTTACTGTTCAAATTGTTTGAATTAGGATTTAGATTAACTGAATGGTTTAGTTATTTTATTTGTTAATAATGTTTTGAATATTATTGATAATGTTGAAATAAATTTTATTTCGAAAACTAATTGGTATTATAATTTTATATTTATAAAATTTAATACCAAACTGCAATTATGTGATGATTGTGATGCATGAGATGTGTTTTATGGTGGGATGATCATGGACTTAGTATTATCATGTGATGATTGATGTGAAGGAATACAATGCTTAATTCATTTGGTATTTTAAATAGGACCTGCGTGTCCTCCTCTCTCTTAATCCAGATGTACTCTCTACCTTCCTATAAGATTGTACTCCCCTTGATAAGATCAAGGTTGCTTGTTGCTTTAAATGTACATTTATGGACCTGCGAGTCCTGAATTTCATATTTAAATGTTTCGGATTAAGCTTTGAGGACCGGATCTTCTGAAGACACCTCTGGAGGAAGGACTCGCATCAAATGGAACTAGTGTTGCTGTTTTCACATTAGGATCCTATTATGAATCATCGTTTGGCTCCGATGATTCCATAGTAGCTTTAGTAGTCTATGATCATCCCAATTTAATTCTTCTGCATATATGTGATATTTGTGGACTATGCTATCATATATATATTTCTATTTAGTATAATGATACTTCAAATCGAAATACTATTGATAGCACGATTTTTATAAATCAACTCAAAACCCTCTTTTAAAATTTAAGTTGTAAACGTGAGATATTCAGAATAATCCACGTAACCCACCATCATTATAGATCTTAGGATAATTCTTATCTCAAATAGATTTGTTGTGCTACCACAAGGTCTATTTGATTTAGAAATTAACTTAGGTCTACGACATGTGATGTCATTAAGATGAATGGATAAATAGTGTAGTTTTGTTGTGCTACCACAAGGATTGCACTATGAATTCATGTCATCTAAGTAATGATGGATAAACTTAACTGAATCATTTGATTTGTTGTACTACCACAAGGTCATTCTGATTCAGGGGTTAAATCGATCAGATATTGCAAATGTTGCAACTGTCAAGAGTTGACTACCTAAGGGACTTGATGTGATTTGTTGTGCTACCACAAGGTCGCATGCATAATGCCCGAAGGATTCTGATCCCCACTAGGAGATCACCGAAATCTCCCGTTCTATATATTAGAGGGTCATACAGATCGCCGAAAATAGTGGGAGCCTAAATCTAAATTAAAAGTCCTAAATTAGATTTTAAGAACTATATGCTCATTTTATATATATTTCCTTGTAGGTCGCTATGTCGTCACCTAACCCCCTTCGTTGCATACTTGATGCAAACAAACTCACGGGACCTAATTACATTGACTGGTTACGCAACCTGAAGATTGTCCTCAGGTGTGAAAAGCTAACCTATGTCCTGGATCAACCTGATCCAGCACAACCCTGTGATAATGCTAACGAAGATGAATTAATGATGTTTGAAAACTGGAAAGAGGACTCTGTCAAAGTTCAGTGTTATATGCTTGGTTCAATGAACAATGAACTGCAACGACAGCATGATAACATGGAACCTAAGACCATTCTGAATCACCTACAAGAGTTGTTTGGTGAACAATCCAGAACATAAAGATATGAGATATCTAAGAAATTGTTCAGGACCAGAATGAGCGAGGGCACATCTGTGCAAACTCATATGCTCAAGATGATAGAGTGGATTGAGAGGCTTGTAGTACTCGGCTTTGTTATGAACAATGACCTAAGCATTGACTTAATTCTACAGTCCCTTCCAGATTCACTTTCACAATTCATTATCAACTTCAATATGAACAAAATTGAAGTTACACTGGCTAAGCTGCTCAACATGTTGAAGACAGCAGAAGGCACTATCCAGAAAGATAAGCCAAATGTAATGCTTGTTGGTAAGACCAACAAGAAAAGAAAAGCTGGACAGACCTTTAAGAAAGGTAAGCCTAAGAAACTAGTGAAAAGCAAACCAGCGGTTCAAAAAGACAAAGCTAAAGTCAATGATAAAGGTCAGTGTTTCCACTGCCATAAAGAAGGTCATTGGAAGAGAAACTGCAAGATTTATCTTGCAGAAAAAGCAAAGGAGAAGCTTGGTGAAGCTTCAGGTATACTCATGATCGATCTTAACTTGTCTTATAGAGAAACAACATCTTGGGTATTAGATACTGGATGTGTTTCTCATATCTGCAATAACTTGTAGGTGTTAACAAGTAAAAGAAGATTAAACCGCGGAGACGTGAATCTGAGGCTAGGGAATGGAGCAAAAGTTGCTGCATTAGCTGTGGGGACAACAAGACTTCAGATGCCGTCAGGAGACTCATTGGAACTAATAGATTGTTATTATGTTCCGACCATTATTAGGAATATCATATCTATTTTATGTTTAGATAGATAAGGATATTCTATGAAACTAGAGAATAAAGGTTGTTCCATTCATCAAGGAGACAAATTGTTTGCTTCCGGATATTTATCGAATGGATTATATTTACTTGATATTTCATATGATGTTTGTCTGGTAAACAAATCTCTTGAACGCTTAGATAAGGATGTGAATAAATCGTACCTATGGCATTGTAAGCTAGGTCATATAAATGAGAACAGGATCATTAGGTTGCAAAAGAATGGATATCTTGATCCATTTGATTATGAATCATTTGCAACCTGTGAAGCTTGTCTCATAGGAAAGATGACCAAAGCTCCATTCTCAGGACATAGAGAAAGAGCTAAGGACTTATTGGAACTAATACATAGTGATGTATGTGGTCCAATGTCCACTCATACTATGGGTGGTTACTCATACTTTGTTTCATTTACAGATGATTTCTCAAGATATGGCTACATATATTTAATGAAATATAAGTCAGAAGTATTTGAGAAATTTAAAGAGTTTAAAAATGAAGTTGAGAACCAGACTGGAAAGAGTATCAAAACTCTTCGATCAGATCGAGGGGGTGAATACTTAAGTACACAATTCACAGAATATCTTAAGTATAATGGTATTTTGTCTTAGTGGACTCCTCCTTATACACCACAATTAAATGGTGTATCGGAAAGGAGAAATCAATGATGAGTTATGCCAAACTTCCAATCTCTTTATGGGGATATGCACTATTGACTGCTGCATATCTGCTGAACAAAGTTCCAAGTAAGTCAGTATCTTCCACTCCATATGAGATATGGAAAGGGAAGAAACCAGACTTTAAGCATGTTAGAGTCTGGGGTTGTCCTGCACATGTCAAAAGAAATGATCCAGAAAAACTGGATTACAGGACAGAAAAATGTAGATTTGTGGGATATCTAAAAGAGACTTTTGGATATTATTTCTATCAGCCTAGCGATCCAAGGATGTTTGTCGCAAAAAGAGCTGTCTTCCTAGAGAAAGAATATCTTTCAAAAGAAGACAGTGGGAGCAAGATAGAACTGGAAGAAATTCTAGACTCACAAATCAACACTAGTTCATCTACTGAACCATTGACTCAAGAACTTGTTCAAGATGATACACCAAAAGTTTGCAGATCAGGTAGAGTGCCTAAACAGCCTGAAAGATATGTTGGACATATCGATGATGGCAAACCAAAAGTGCACTTAAATGAGGATGATGATCCTCAAACTTACCAAGAAGCCATAAATAGTCAAGAATCATAAAAATGGCAAGAGGCTATGAATTCTGAAATTCAGACCATGTATGCCAACCAAGTTTGGAACTTGGTTGATCTACCAGAAGGTATAGTACCTATTGGCAGTAAATGGATCTTTAAAAGAAAGATCGGGGCAGATGGATAGATTGACACATACAAGGCAAGGCTGGTAGCAAAAGGATATCGTCAAAGGCAAGGCATTGACTATGACGAAACCTTTTCTCCAGTTGCCATGATTAAGTCAATCAGAATACTTCTTGCTATCGCTGCATTCTATGATTATGAAATATGGCAAATGGATGTGAAAACAGTATTCCTTAATGGGAACCTTCAAGAAGAGGTGTATATGATACAACCTGAAGGATTCACTTCCAAAGAGCATTCAAGCAAGGTATACAAGCTGCAAAGATCCATCTATGGATTAAAGCAGGCATCCCGAACTTGGAACTTAAGATTTGATGAAGCAATCAAATCTTATAATTTCATTAAGAATGAAGATGAACCGTGTGTATACAAAAAGGCTAGTGGGAGCGTAGTTACCTTTTTGGTATTTTACGTTGATGACATTCTACTCATTGGGAATGATGTAGGAATATTGTCATCAGTAAAGGCTTGGTTATCCAAAAACTTCTCCATGAAAGATTTGGGAGAAGCATCCTATATTCTGGGAATAAGGATCTATAGAGATAGGTTCAAAAGGATGCTTGGCTTATCCCAACCTATGTACATAGATACCATAGTCAAAAGGTTTGGCATGGAAAATTCCAAGAGAGGCCTCGTTCCAATGAGGCATAGAATTTATCTCTCTAAAGAAATGTCTCCCAAGACACGTGAAGAGAAAGCATACATGGATAGAGTTCCTTATGCCTCGGCAATAGGATCTATCATGTATGCAATGCTATGTACTAGGCTTGATGTGGCACACCCACTAAGTGTCACTAGTAGATATCAGGCTAATCCAGGTGAAGAACACTGGAAGGCGGTGAAATGCATCATTAGATACTTGAGAAGAACTAAGGATCTATTTCTCGTTTATGGAGGAAACGACTTGGAACTTCGAGGATTTACTGACTGGAGTTTCCAGTCGGATATGGATGATAGCAAATCCATGTCTGGATTTGTGTTCATGTTAAATGGAGGTGCAGGAAGTTGGAAAAGTTCCAAACAAGAAACAACTGCAGATTCGACGACCGAAGCAGAATACATTGCTGCAGCTGAAGCGGCCAAGGAGGCAGTTTGGATGAAGAAGTTCATCTCAGCACTTGGAGTAGTTCCAAGCATTTCAGATCCTATTCCATTATTGTGTGACAACAATGGGGCAATATCTTAAGCGAAGGAACCAAGATCACATCAGAAGTCAAAGCACATTCTGAGACGATTTCATCTGATTTGTGAGATCATCACCCGAGGAGATATAATAGTTGAGAAAGTCTTATCTGAAGATAATATAGCAGATCCCTTGACTAAGCCATTGTCTCAAAACAATTTAGAACGTCACCTTAAGTCTATGGGACTTAGACATATGGGTGATTGGCTATAGTCTAAGTGGGAGAATGTTAGAATTGGGTGACCTCAAAGCCAATCATTGTACATTCTAGTTCAAATTATTAATAAAGGCAATCATTTCTTCATTTATAGTTCTCGCAAATTAACTATCATAATGAAGGTCCGTAGACAAATGTATGGGATATTGAATCATGATGAGATCATGATAGTGAGATCAATATCCTCAGTCACTTGTCTTAAACAGTTCTCGGTCATACGATATTTGAGATGGATATTAAATATCCGATAAGATCGACACAAGTTATGTCTGCTCATGTGATGAGGGTGAATGATCTCACATTCATTCGTGTGGTGACACTAAGACAAACATGTGGGTGCTCATTAGAGAATGAGTTCACTGAACAGACCCAAATAAAAATTCCTGGATGGTAATTATACCTATTAGTCAACCAGGGAATTCAATTGTTGTAGTAGCACAGTTGGTCCTTTGACCTCAGTCACCAATGATACCTTGTTTGTGGACCATTGTATCTTGATTCTCTGACTTGTGGACTTTAACCATTAAGTCTACGATAGTCGGCCTTTCAGATACAGTGGAAAGCTTGCGAAGGTAATTGAGTGAACAACAAGGGATCACTCACTCTTGGTATAAGACTGGAGAGAGAATGTCCTATGGATGTGTACACAGAAATCCCTGGCCAGGGTCAAATGAAAGAGATGTCTTTCTAGATATTAACTGAGTACTGGAATCCATCTGGATAATGCAAAAGAGGGTTTGACTATAAAACCATACCCTTGCGTTATTGGGACATTGCATGACTGAAAGATTTTATCTGTGCGGTATCTACAGACGGAAATGTTCAATTAAAGGGAACAGTATCCCTTATATCTTTTGGGATCATGAGGTAGTATTTGGTGCTGTTCATGATCAAAAGGCCAAGTGAATTAATCATCAGATGATAATCCACTTGTTTATTAAATTAATCATTTAACATATGATATTTAAATGTTAATTAATAAATATTAAACTCTAGAATTAGTTCTATGTTTAATGGGCCTGAAACCGGACTGATATATGGGCCTAGAGGGTCACACACATAAGAGTTCTCGTAAGACGGTGAGAGACGTTAAATTTCATGCTTATCTGGGTTTTTATGAAAAGCCGCAGGATAAACATGAAGATTTAATGTAGAATTATCCAAGGCCAAACGCTTGGATAATCATGAAGATTAATCTTTGTGCTTATCCTTATTTCTATATAAGGAGGCCAAGGGGGAGGGGTAAAAAGGTTGGTTGGACGAATTTTACACCCCAGATTCTCTTTCTCCTCTCTCTCTCTCCTTCTCTCTCTCTTGGAGTAGATCTGTCTCTCTCCGTGCATGGTGGATTTGAGATTTGGTCGGACCACTCAAGTCGAGGAGAAATTCGCGTTTGGAGCGGGAACACGTGTGGATACCTCTAGAGATCGTGCGCATGCACGATTACCGAATCGGAATCATCCACGGGAGATTCGAAACCCCGCAAAGGTGAAGAACCGTTCTTCTCGCATTTATTTTATTGTCCGTTTTACGATCCCAGCAGCCGATACATAAGAATCGTTTTTATTCTCCGCTGCGTTCTTGCCGATTTCTTACAGGAGAGCCGCTGTTGATGGCCAGAGAACCCCCCATCTTCTTCTTGTTCTTGGGTTTTATGTAAAACTAGAAAAAACCCCATGAAAGGGGTCCGTCTGAAGCCTATCTAGACCCTCGCCAGCGCCGGAGAGCCCGCTGGCGACGGGGGTGTCACCGGCCGGCGCCGGGGGCCCTGTCACCGGGCGGCGCCGCCGCTGCACGAGCCCCGCCGCTACTGCAACTAGGGTTTGCTGGTTTAAGGGGTCGGGTTGCTGGGTTGAGGACGAAGGGGGGGCCGGTCCACGGCGGGCCGGTCCGACCGGCCGTGGACGGGCCAGGGTCCCTGCTAGCTAGGCCGAGCCTAGGCTGGCGCCTGGTTCGACCTTGGCTCAGTAGGGTCCGAGCACGGCTCGGGCCAAATGGGCTGGGCCCATTTCTTTTATTAACCCCCAATTTTTAGGTCCCTATTTAAACCCAATTAAACCCCTTTATTCTATTAAAACCCTTTTTGCACATTTAATAATTAAATTAGATTATAATTTGATTTCAAAAATTGTTTTGAAATTTAAATTATTATCAAATTTTACTTATTTGGGCAATATGATTATAGAATCATTTTAATTAACAAAGTGTTGTTAATAATTGGAATTGGTTATTAATTTAAATGTTAAATTAATAATTAATTTTAATTGTCTAACTTAAGTGTTAAGTTAGTAATTATTAGTCAACTGGAATTGATTGTCAGTTTAAATGTTAAATTGATAATTAGCTTTAATTAACTAATATAAAGGTTTAATTAGGAGTTATTAGTTATTAGTTTAAGTGTTAAACTAACAATTAATATTAAGCTAATAATCTAAGAGTTAGATTAATAGTTGATAATTAATAAGTGTTAATTATTAGTTTAATGGTTAAATTAGTGATTAACATGTTTTACTTAGCTAATCTAAGTGTTAGGTTAGTGATTAATAATTAATTATAGTTGATTATTAATTTAAGTGTTAAATTATTAATTAACTTTAATAGACTAGTCTAAGAGTTAGATTAGTCATTAATAGTCTAATTGTTAGATTATTAATGGGGTTTAATCTAAGTGTTAGATTATTAGAATTGTTCTAATTTGCATGGAAGAATCTGGAATTATTAATTCGGAGTGTGCACATGTGATGTGTGATTATTGCTTTCAAATTTTGATTTAATTGCACGTTAAGTTAATTAAATGAGTTTTCGAAATTCAAATACCAATTTTGATTGGATCCCAGTTTTTTTAAAGCCAAAACTTATTTATTTTGAAAACTCATTTATTTTAGCCATGTGATGCGCTGAATCATGTGTGGAATGTTTAAAATACACCGTGGTCATGGATATGCACTTAATTTATTATTCGTGTGATGAATGTATTGTGGATCGTAGATGTATGATTGTTTATTAATTGTTAATAAATAGAGGTCTGCGTACCTCTCTCTCTCATACTCCGATGTATTTCTACCTCCCTCTCTCTCTTGTACTCGCCATAAGGCCTTCTTCAATTTACCTGTAAATTCTAGAATTTATTGTAATCTGATTGAGGCATCCGAGGAAGGAGCAAGGACGATTCACAGCTGCAACCAGGAAGGCGAAAAGATGAAGATCCTTTGCCTATGTGTTTGCAGGTTTATCTAAGGTAAATGTTATGTTAGATTGTGTGTGCGTTTGACTGTTGGCTTCAGTCAGACCCACTATGTTATCCATGACCACACTAGACATGTATATGATGCATTGTTTTCTTTTTTATTATGAATCAAAGCAGGTTATAGTATTTAATAAATATATACGATATATTTATACAATCACCTAGGAGAGACCAAGATAAAAGTTATCTAAATACCCTCAGATAAACTCTAAGCCGTAACGCGAGTAGTTAAGAACTTACCGCGTGGTCCACCATCGTTATAGTCATAGGATTCGAATCACTTTAGGCAGGTTTGTTGTGCTATCCACAAGGCCTGCTTAATTGGGAGGGGAAACTGTGGCTATGACATTAAATGCCTATAGATCAGGGTAGAGGAACCATGTAGCTTTGTTGTGCTATCCACAAAGGCTGCATGCAAATCTATACTCATCGCGTAACGATGGTTAGCTTAGACCAGAATTAGTGGTTTGTTGTGCTATCTACAAGGCCATTAAATCTCTGGGGACCGAAGCTATGATCAGATATTGCAAGGAGTTGCAAGTCCCATGAGTTGGGTGCTCTTTGATTGTATTATAGTTTGTTGTGCTATCCACAAGGCTGTAGTGCAAGTCATTGAGATTCTGATTCCCACTAGGAGACTGTCGGCGTCTCCCGTTCTGTATAACTGAAGGTTATACAGTCCGTCGAAAATTAGTGGGAGTTAAACTTGAATAAAAGACCATGTCTTGTTTTAAATTTTAATAATTGAACATCTGCTAAATAGATTTTACTTATCTCCTGTAGGGAATTATGTCGTCGAATAATCCACTCTGTGGCATACTTAATGCCCATTTGACTTACCTAACCTACTCGGATTGGTTCAGAAACCTGAAGAATGTCTTCAGATTTGAGCACATTGACTTTGTCCCTAGAGCTGATCCTCCTGCTGAATCGGCATTGGATGCCCCTGAAGTAGAGATGATAGCTAATGATAAAAGATCGAAGGACCAAGGCAAAAGAGTAGTGAAGGGTGACTGCTTCTACTATAAGCAGTATGGTCACTAGAAGAGGAACTGCAGGGAGTTCCTTAACGATAAAGCTTATGGAAGAGTGAAGCTGTCTGAAGCTTCAGATATCTATAAGATAGATATCAACTTATCAGTTAGAGATTCCACATCTTGGGTATTAGATACCGGATGTGCTTCTCATATCTGCCATGATGTGCAGATGCTGACAAATAAGCGCAAGCTGAGACATGGTGAGGTGGAATTGAGGCTAGGAAACGGCGCAAAAGTTGCGGCGATTGCTGTTGGGACAGCAAACCTCAAGCTTCCATCAGGAGACACCTTACTATTAGAAGATTGTTATTATGTTCCTAGCATAATAAAGAACATCATATCAATATCTTGTTTGGACAAGATAGGATATAGGTTGACTATTGAGAATAGAAGTTGTTCGATTTATTATGGTAATAAATCAATAGCTTTAGCATATTTAGTCAACGGTCTATATCTATTAGATGTTTCTTATTACAATCTTCAGATTGATAAAACTCTTAAGAAGAGCAAGAATTGTGTGAACCAAGCATATATGTGGCATTGTAGACTTGGGCACATTGGCCAAAGCAGGTTGCAAAAGTTGCACAAGCATAGTTACTTAACAATATTCGATTATGAATCGTTTGCAACATGCGAATCCTGCCTTATGGGAAAGATGGCAAAATCTCCATTTAGTGGACATGGAGAACGTGCCAAGGATATTCTGGAACTAATACATTCGGATGTATGTGGTCCCATGTCCACCCAAGCCAAAGGTGTCCTTTCTTACTTCATCACGTTCACCGATGACTTCTCAAGATTCGGCTATGTGTACTTAATGAAGTACAAGTCGAAAGGATTTGAGAAGTTCAAGGAGTTCAAGAATGAGGTAGAGAAGCAGTTAGGAAAGAGTATTAAAACTCTTCGATCAGATCGAGGAGGAGAATATTTGAGTACTAATTTCACACAATTCTTAAAGGATAATGGTATCCTTTCTCAGCTGACCCCTCCATATACACCACCGATGAATGGTGTATCAGAAAGGAGGAATCGCACCTTGTTGGACATGGTGCAATCCATGATGAGCTTTTCAGGATTACCAATGTCCCTCTGGGGGTATGCTCTAGAGTCCGCAGCATACCTACTGAACAGAATACCCAGCAAGTCTGTGGCCTCTACTCCATATGAGATATGGAAAGGCAGGAAACCAGAATTTAAACATGTTAAAGTCTGGGGTTGTCCTACTCATGTAAAGAGGCATGACTCAGACAAGCTGGAATCACGAACTGATAAATGCAGGTTTGTGGGATATCTAAAGGAAACCTTTGGATACTATTTTTTCCATCCTGGTAAACAAAAGGTGTTTGTCGCCAGGAAAGCTATCTTCTTGGAAGAGGAATACCTTCTCCAGGAGGACAGTGGGAGTAAAATAGTACTAGAAGAGATTCCAGATCCCCAAACAGCTACATTTTCATCAGATGAGATATCAGTTCCTGAATCTGTTCAGGTACACACAGATGAGCCTCGTAGATCTGGTAGAGTACCTAGACAACCCGAACAATATGTGGGACATATTGCTGAAGGTAAGTCTAAGGTACAATATAATGAGGATGATGATCCTAAAACCTACCAAGAGGCCATAGAAGGCCCAGAAGCCTGGAAATGGCGAGAAGCCATGAACTCAGAAATCCAGTCTATGTACACCAACCAAGTTTGGAACTTGGAGGACTTGCCTGAGGGTATTGTACCCATCGGTTGCAAGTGGATATTTAAGAGAAAGATCGGTACTAATGGACAGATCGACACTTATAAGGCAAGGTTGGTGTCAAAGGGATATCGTCAAATACAAGAAATTGACTAGACGAGACTTTCTCACTAGTTGCCATGATAAAGTCGATCAGAGTTCTACTCGCCATTGCTGCACATTTTGATTATGAGATCTGGCAGATGGATGTGAAGACTGCCTTCCTCAATGGTAAGCTTGAGGAAGAGGTGTATATGATACAACCAGAAGGTTTCACATCCAAAGAATCTCCAGATAAAGTGTGCAAGCTTCAGAAGTCCATTTATGGACTAAAGGAAGCTTCCCAGAGCTAGAACATAAGATTTGACGAGGCTATCAAGTCTTATGACTTCATTAAGAATGAAGATGAGCCTTGTGTGTACAAGAAGACCAGTGGGAGTGTAGTTACTTTTCTAGTTCTTTACATAGATGACATACTACTCATTGGGAATGATGTAGCTATGATGTCATCAGTAAAGATCTGGCTGTCAAAAAACTTCTCCATGAAGGATTTGGGAGAAGCATCCTATATATTCGGAATACGGATCTATAGAGATAGATTAAAGAGGATGCTTGGAATGACCCAATCCTTGTACATAGACACCATAGTCAAATGGTTTGGTATGAAAAATTCCAAGAGAGGTCTCATACCGATGAGACATGGAATTAGTCTCTCAAAGGAGTAGTCTCCTAAGACTCCTGATGAGAGGGCATTCATGGATAGAATACCCTATGCCTCTGCCATAGGATCTATCATGTATGTCATGCTATGTACACGGCCTGATGTTGCATTTGCTCTAAGTGTTACGAGCAGATTTCAGGCTGATCCAGGCGAAGAGCACTGGAAGGCAGTGAAATGTATCCTTATGTACTTGAGAAGAACTAAGGATATGTTTCTTGTCTATGGAGTAGGTGACTTGAAACTACGAGGCTTTACTGACTTGAGTTTCCAGTCGGATCCAGCTGATAGCAAGTCTATATCTGGATTCGTGTTTACTTTGAACGGAGGCGCAATGTGCTGGAAGAGTTCCAAGCAAGTAACCACTGCAAATTCGACGAATGAAGCTGAGTACATCGCTGCAGCTAAAGCCGCCAAGGAAGCAGTGCGGTTGAAGAAATTCATCACCGACCTCGGCGTAGTTCCCAGCATCTCTGAGCATGTTCCACTGTTGTGCGACAACAATGGAGCCATTGCGCAAGCGAAAGAGCCGCGGTCTCATCAGAAATCGAAGCATATTCTGAGGCGCTTTCACCTTACCAGAGAGATCATATCCAGAGGAGATGTAGTAGTGGAAAGAGTTCCATCCGTCGACAATGTAGCAGATCCACTGACAAAGTTTTTGGCCCAAATTGTGTTTGAGCGTCACCTAGAGTCTATAAGCTTATTGTATAAAGGTGATTAGTTTTAGTCCAAGTGGGAGATTGTTAGTTTTAGGTGGCCTACAAGCCAATCTGACTATGTAAATCTCGTTCATTTATTAATATAATGGCATAATATTCATTATGTGTAAATCGCATTAATTATCGTTTCATAATGAAGTCCGTGAATATGTGCTATAGTGATCATATTATGATGAGATCATACTAATGAGACTGATCACTTAAACACACATATTCTTAATCGTTCCTAGTCGGAGGATATCCGAGAAGGACATCGGATATCCGGTTAGACTAGTACAGATTACTCCTGCTCATATGATGAGGGTGACTGATCTCATAAGTCACTTGTGTGGAAACACTAAGGCAAATCTGTAGGTGCTCATTGGAGAATGAGTTTACTGAACTGATCCGACTGAATCGCTGGATGGTATTGTACCTCACTGTCAACCAGCTTGATTCTATAATCGCAGTTGCGTGGATGGTCCTCGGACCTGAGACACCAAGGACACCTTGTTGGTGGACTTCTGTGCTTTGACCTTGGTTTATGAATCTCTAGCCATAGGATTCTAATACGCCAAGCATTTGGTACAACGGAATACCGTCAAAGGGAATTGTGTGTCAATAAGGAATCATTCGCTCTCGGTACTTAGAGAGAGAATGCTTTAGGAAGGATGCGCGAAAGTCCTTGGCCAGGGCGGACGATAATATCGGGAAAGGAGTTTTCCGATATTCATCTGCGGCATCCAATCCAAGTGAGTCGACCGGCTAGGGTTTGACAGCCCGCCATGCCCTGAGTTGACTCGAGAGCATTGTACGAATGAAGGATTATATCCACGCGGTAACTGTCGGCGGAAAGGTTCCAAGAGTTGGTTACTTAACCCCAATACCTTCCGGGTTCACGCGGTGTTGCTTGGCACCCAACGTGATCAGAGGCCCGGTCGAATTCGATGTGCGACATCAATTCGATTGATTAATTAATTAATAAAGGGTTATTAATTGATTAATAAAGTCAGTGAGGAGTCACTGGGCTTGTTGGGCCATTAACTGGACTGGTACTTGGGCCTAAAGGGTCATACGCACATGATTCTCAAGGCGATGGATAAATAAGTGGGTTTTATATAAACCGGGGGTTTTTATGAAAAACCACGCGGTTAGTATAAAACATAGCAAACGGGCTGAGCAAGCCAAGCTGCTGCTAACCCTAGCTGCCCCTCCTCAGTTTCTCTCTCTCTCTAGCATCCAAACAGATCCAGATCTGCTCCGCCGCTTCTCTGAATCCCGTTCGACGGGAAATCGTCCGCGCGTTGCGGTGATCATTGCGGCGACCGGCGGAGGTTTTGTGGGCTGCAAAGAACGAGGAACGTGAGGATATCCGTCGCGAGGAGGATCGCGTGGACTTCGCTAGAGGCCGGGCGTTTGCGCCTCTTGCGGTGTCGCACCGACGGAACCGAACGGTTGCGGATTCGAATCCGCACACGGTGAGAATCGATTATCCAATAATCGTAGGTTTTAGTTTTTCGAAATGGGAACGGATCGCTGTTTAATATTTTATTTTCCGCTGCGTCAGCGATCTGGAGAAACCCGAGAAAACCCAACAATCATAAGGCACCTATTTCAATCTGGTTCACTAATAAATGGCATTAAATTCGTTATGTAGAATGGCATACCTATAATTGCGCATAATGAAGTCCATGAATATGTGCAATAGTCATCAGATTATGATGAGATCATAATAATGAGACTGATGACTTATTAACACATATTCTCAATTGTTCCTAGTCGTTGGATGTTTGAGAAGGACATCAATCATCCGGTTAGACTAGTACAGGTTATTCCAGCTCATATAATGAGGGTGACTGATCTCGTTAGTTACTAGTGTGGAGACACAATGGCAAACCTGTAGGTGCTCATTGGGGAATGAGTTCACTGAACTGATCCGACATGAATCGCCGAATGGTAATTTACCTGACTGTCAATCGGCTTGATTCATCGTCACAGTGGTGTGGTTGATCCTTGGACTTGAGACACCAAAGACACCTTGTCGGTGGACTTCTGGACTTTGACCTTGACCTACGAATCCCTATCTACGGGATCTCTAATAGTCAAAGATCGGGTCCAGCAGAAGACCTTCGAAGGTGATTGTGTATTCAATAAAGGATCGTTCGCTCTCAGGTAACTGGAGAGAGAATGCTCTAGAATAGATCTGCAGGAGTCTCTGGCCAGAGCAGAAACAATATCAGAAAAAGTGGTTTTCGGATATTGTACAGCGGAGTCTGATTCAAGTGAGTTGACCATCTAGGGTTTGACAGTTGACCATACCCTAGGTTAACTCGAGAGCATTATGCGAACGAAGGATTATAGCCGCGCGGTAACTGTGGATGGACAGGTTCCATGAGTGGGTTGCTGAACCCCATTGCCTTCCGGGATCATGCGGTGTTGCTTGGCACCCAACTTGATCGGAAGTCCGATCGAATTTACATGCGATGATAATTCAGTTAAGTAATTAGTTAATATCTAGATATTAATTAATTACAATAAGTCAATAACTAGTTATTGGACTTAGCGAGTTGAAAAGTGGACTGGTAAATGGGCCTAGAGGGTCACACGCAATAAGATTCTCAGTCGGTGGTACATAAGTGGGATTTATGTTAACTCGGGGACTTTTGTGAAAAGTCGCGCCGACTTAATATATATATGCACTGTTGAGAAACCCTGGGGCAAGCTCCAGGATTTCCCCTTGCTGGCCATCATCCCTCCTTTCTCTCTCCTCCTCTGGGCGCCCCGTTCGAGGCACCGGGATTGTCACCGTCTCCACCGCGCGTGATTCCCGAAAGTCGGGAATTCCCGTCGGCGGGATTTCAACAATCTTTACGGCGACGGATCTTCAGCGAGCGAGCTGATACGGACGAGGGATCGAGGACGAACCACCGTGGAGGATCGCGTGGATACCGCTAGAGGCTGGACGCTTGTGCGGCTCGAGGCATCGCCTTGACGAAACCGAGACGGAAGCGGATTCGAATCTGCACACGGTAATCGGATTACTTCTCGTTGTTTTCGGTTTGTGTTTTTCATTCCGAATCGGATCAGCGGGCATCGGGCGTGATAAAATTTTGTTCGTCGTTTCCGCTGCGTTCTTCACGTCCCGCCCGGATCCCAACAGGTCATATCCTCCTGGCCGAAGACGATGTCTTCTTGACGAAACTACTTCGGCCCGGCATAGATCGCTGCTACTTCTATCGCAGCATCGGCTCAACGACGCCTTGCTCCCTCTCCCGGTCCTTCAGATATCATCAAAATTGACCCGGTACTGGGTCGTTGGTGTGATGCTTCTGGCGGGGCCGAAGTCACTTTCGGTTGAGGTGGGGCTTCTTTATCCGGGAGTTGTCGTTGCCTTGCCGCTTCGGGGGCATCTCGGTTCTACCGCTCTTGAGGCTGCACTCGTCAGTACTGCGGCAGGCGGCCTTTCCGGATGAGGCGATCAATCTCCTCCCGAAGGTGCCGGCATTCGTCAGTCGAATGGCCGGTTTCCCGATGGTACTCGCATTATTTTCGGGAGTCCCTCCGGCGAGGATCAGTTTTGATGCGCTCAGGCTGCCAAAGCATACCTTTCACCTCCATGAGCATCCGGGAGGGTGGAGCAGGTAACGGTAGATACCGTTGCTGCGGATCCCAGCACTTGTCTTGGTCCCATTCTTCTCTCCGGTATCACTTGCGAGAGGGTTCCTGATCTTTCGGGCAAGGACGAACCGCTGGAGGGGCAATTGCCGATACTGCCTCGGCAGTACTTTTGCCCTTGGACATCATCAGGGCCTCCTGGTTGATATGTATATGGGCCCGAGCCACCACGTCCTAGAAGGTGGGAGCATGGCGCTTTCCGATGGAGCTGAGAAGCCCCTCGTCCATGCATCCGCTGATTACGGTCGAGACCGCAATCGAAGTGTCCAAGTTTGGAACCTGGGCTGCTTCGGTCAGGAACTTGGTGAAATACTCTTGAAGGGTCTTGGTCGGTCCTTGCCGAATGGCAAGCAGACTGGCCGAGGTTTTACATTGCCGAGTGGCATCATAAAATTAGTCGATAAACAGTTGGCCTAACTGCATTAGAGAGTGAATGGAATTGGGAGCCAATGTTTCAAACCAGGTTAAGGCCGTTTTTTCTAGGGTAAGGGGGAAGAGACGGTAGCGAACTGCCTCAGAAACCCCTTAGACGGAGAGGTAGGAATTGAATCTCTGGAAGTGGCATACCGGATCTATCATTCTA
Source organism: Zantedeschia hybrid cultivar (assembly GCA_030544215.1). Lineage (NCBI taxonomy): Eukaryota > Viridiplantae > Streptophyta > Magnoliopsida > Alismatales > Araceae > Zantedeschia > Zantedeschia hybrid cultivar. The sequence goes on from JARZZO010000009.1 coordinate 55,620,661, forward strand.
TCATATAGAGGCCATTTCGGTTAAAGTTGGAAGGTACTTCGACGGCCAGAAGTTCTAGAGAGAAGGGAGTCTGCTCTAGGATGGTGCTGGCGAGAGGTGCTCCATACGACCGGGATACCATCTGCTGCATTTCCTTCCTCATCACTGTCAGTCGCCGGTCCAGATCCGAGGTGGTTGAAGTGGTGGCTGAACATCCTTCAACCTTAGTTGGATGAAATCCGGACGAAGCATTGTCCAGCTCTGTCAGAATATGACTGGCGCGAGGAACTCGGCCTTGGGGCCCGAATGGCTCGCTGCGCGCCGAAAATGCTTCGTCGCGGAACGCCCATGGGGGTGTTAGTTATCCCCTCGCAGCCTGAGCAGGACAGTGTTGAGGAGGAGGCGGTACCTGCTGTGGGGGCTGATTCAGCAACCCCATATGCTGGGCGATAGCAGACACCATATCCCGCAACGGCGCCAAGGAGGTGACAGTAGTGGCCAGTGTGGCCACTTGCTACTGGAGTTCCTCCACTCGATCGTCTCTGGGAGCGAGGGGCTCCGATATTCCTGGGAGGACGGAACCTTGCGGAAGAACAGACGGAGCACCTTCGGCGTAGAGTGTCTGTGCCGGAGTCGCTCGCGTCTCCGCGTCGTTTTGGCCGGATCGTCTGGTCACCGGACGATGAGACATGACCTTTCGTTGGAGTTCCCACAGATGGTGCCAAGTGATGTAGCCGAAGCTATCACTGTCGGATTCCGAGATTGGAATCTGAGATAGTAATCAGATCGAAAAATGCCGACAGGGATTCGAGTCGAGACGTGGGCAAAGTACGGGACCGAAGCTCCTTGGCCGAGAGCTATGCGGACGAAGACTTGCCGAGGGCGAAGCCGAGACTCCGCTTGCCGAGGGGGATCCGGACGAAGGGGTCGGCGAAGAGCGAGTCCGAGACCCGTAGGAGAAGAAGACCGAGACCGGTGGTCGAAGCCGACCCGGACGAAGAGGTCAGCGAAGATTCGAACCGAGGCCCCCCTGCAAGAAGAAGAACCAGTCAGCGAGGGTCCCGGGTTTCAGCCCAGGAGAACCCCCCTCCGACGGTTAAGTTAGCTTCTGAAGAAGATTCGATTCAAAAGGAAGGAAGAAGCTTTAAGTGCTAATGTAGTGGTCTTGGTTATCTCTTTTGTAATAAATAGCCTTCTATTTATAACGGAGGATTGGGGGTTACCTGGTTGTTGCAACCGATATAGGACTATGTTTTAGGTTGCTAACAAACCGCCATAGTGCCTAATAATCCATCGGAGTGGGCCGGATACGGCTACTGGGCCGAGGGCCGCTGTTGGGCCGAAGGCCGCTTGCTGGTGGGCCGCTGTTATTGGGCCGAAGGCCGCTGCTAGGCCAAAAGGCCGTTGTTGGGCCGCTGGCTACTAGGCCGCAGGCCGCTTGTTGGGCCGCTTATTGGGCCGAAGGCTGCTTGTTGTTGGGCCGCTTGTTGGGCCAAAGGTTGCTTGTTGTTGGGCCGCTTGTTGGGCCGAAGGCTACTTGCTGTTGGGCCGCTTGTTGGGCCAAATCGGATTCTGCACCATCATATGCTATATTGAAGTTATTGGGCCATCCAACTTAAACCTTAAGGGCTTGTTTATTTCATGGATACTGTATTATGGATTTTCTATACCCGGATCTCGTATACCTAGAACAACAAGAATTCTCTTTGGAGAACTTTTTCTTATTCTAGGAATAAGCAATTCGAGCCTTTTAAGTGAGCTAAGTTATCCCACTTATGCCGAGAATAATAACATTTATGCGTCAAGAATAATGCATCCGCACTCTCAAACTCGGATTCGTAGAATAAACGCCATAAGCTATCCTATTCGACTCCATATTCCCCAAACAAACCGGCCTTAAGGCATTTAGTGGAGTAGGCACCATATATTTAAGCATTGCTTATTTTATCTCTTTTTCGATGTGGGACTATTCTAACATACCCAAGAAGACAACAATTTATAAAGTCAACTTACCTTCAAATTAGATTACTATAATTTTAAAAAAGGCTACTAAATAATCTAGAAGAAACATAGCCACTCATAAACTTCTTCTAACACAACTACCCATTTAAAAGACGCATCGGCCGGGGGAAAACCAAATGGCATGTAGATCACGGGTCCCCTAATTAATTCATGAAAGCTAACTCCTTTGATCTAATATTATATGGATTTTCTGTATCACATATGGCAGGAAGATGCATCTAAGAATGGGTTCTCAACTAGTGGCAAATCCAGTGGGAATCCAGTGGGGTCATGTGACCCCACTAGATTATGAGATTCCCTTATAGGAAATACAGGCTAGGGGGCCCAGTGACCCAGTGACCCAAGCCCCAACGGCCCCCATTGACTTGCCCAGCCTAGTGACCCAAGCTCCCTAGGCCCTTACTGACTTGCCTAGCCCAGCGACCCAAGCCCAGTAGGCCCCACTGACCTGCCCAACCCAAATACCCCTCTATTAGCCCACTCCCAACATCCAATCCGTTAGCCCCAGGACCTCACGGCCCACTACAAACCAAGCCCACAGGCCCACCCCATCCATTTGGCATGTTCCCAAAATCCCCAAATCCAATCCCCCTCCACACGCGGCTCAACCCAATTCCCCACCCCCAGCCCTCACTAGTCACCTATGTGTCGCACCTGCAACCCTAATAGTGCCACAGTGGAGTCCGCCATCCAGTCGCCTGCCCACAATGCCATCGGTCCGCCGTAGCGTTGCCCCGTCGATTGCCAATGTTGCCGGCCACCCGTTGCTTGGCCGATCGGCCAAGGCCACCGCTTCCCTCCTCCTAGGCTTGTTACCCCTCCCAATCCCAGCTTCTCTCCTCCCCGGGTGCCTGGCGGTCGGCGCCCCCACCCCAGTCCTCGCTCGGGCCACCCGCTTTTGGAAGTCCCCAACCCGGCGACCCCTTCTGCAAGTCGCCACCCTGCCTGCCCCCTAGACCCCAACCTCCTAACCCCACCGCTCCGAGCTCCCTACCTAGGCCCTCTACTTCCTAGGACCGACCTCGCTACGGGTCTGCGGTGCTACCGTTGTTTCTATTTCCTTGCCCCCCCAGAGTCCAGAATGACGGAGTCCTCGAGCCCCTCCGTAGGTCGCCGCCCAACACCAGTTGTCGATCATCGATAGCCTTGACCCACCACCCTTTGTGCAAATGTATAATTTCCTTTAATTAATTAATTTTTATCTGACAACGTTGTAGACAAACCAAAAAATCGAGTCATCGAGTTGTAAATCCTCTCCTGTTCTCTCATGGGTGGATGATATGGGAGATGAGAAGATGGTGATGACAATGTAAAGGAGCAGCAATAGAGAATTTTTCTGTTGCTCCTCCTTCAAGGAGATGTTTAGAGAATGGGAAGACCTTGGAAAGAGTAAAGAAAGAAGAATTAAATAGGAAGGTAGGTGTAACGACCTGCCACCCTATAATCGGGGATCTGATTACTAAATGGGTACCGAATCATTAAATTTACAGCCAAACCAAGATATCGATAAGTCTGGAAAATGAATGATAAACTAAGCTAAACATCCACATCACATCGAATTGTGAAAGAAGTGCATAAATTAAAAATTATTACAATTCCACTTGACTCAGCAATTAATTACATATATTCCAACATAAAAGAAATAATTAAGCGTACAGGCCAGAAAAGAAAATAACAACTACATCATGACATACCTCGGAATAGCAGCTGCTAGCGCGCAACCCAAGGCAACACTTTCCTTGCTACGCCTACCTGGAACCCTCACTTGAAAACTGCAGGGGATGAGTCTTATAGAAATAGACTCAGTAGGGATCCTTCGATCTCCACCATCCACTCACACACCCACAAGTGCAGTACACAATTATAGGAAATTTAACTAAATAAAGCAGTAAATACAATTCCTTGATTTCGATATAAAACACACGCATTTATAACAGTAACATGTACAATTCTGAAACCACCCTACCATAGAGTCCACAACTAGCGTCTCGGCTAAACACACAAGTCACACGGCCGAACGCGGAAAACACCGACCCGCTAAGACCAAACAGCAACCCCTCAGATAGCGCATTGGCTACTCTGGCCTGACCTGGCTCAAAGTGTTATGCTTCCTCCAGCACGAGTGACACTCCGAATGTACCACTCCCACACCGGTACTAGCTATACTCCGGGGTACACCAGGTGACCCTCTCTCTAGGCGTCATCCCACCACTCCTACACCGGCGCCGTGTCACTTCCACACCGACATAGGATGCCTAAGCGCTAACAACTATCATTCTAGGCCCATGATCGCACAAAACGCAACACGGTGCAATCCGATCATGTAGAAATCATCGTCCTCGAGTATATTTTCAAATATGCATTTATCCAAATTATTTAACAATGTAAACACATGTTAATTACATGCTTTAATGAGATTTTGTCTTGAATCATGTCGCCCAAGGCCGACGTCATTCAAGACCCCTAAACTGGTTCATGCAAAAACTGGCCTCAGAAGATGGCCTAAAATGTGTCGTGCAAGGTAGTCATCTTTTAAAAGGCGTCGTTGTTCCTGGTCGCCTCATCACGACAGAAACAGAATCAAGCCTTAGGGTGATCCAAACTAAAACGCGTCGTGCACGGAGGTCGTCGTTTGAATGGCGTCGCTGTTCCTGAACGCTATTCAATTCAGAGACAGAGTCTGTTATCTGGGATAAATCACGTTGTGGGTGGCAGCCATCTTTTAAATGGCATTGTAGTCCCCAGACGTCATTTAGCCCTCACAGACAGGTTCTCCCTCCGCCTCCCCCCAATTCACAAGTGGGATTTTCTCCCCGAAATGGCACAAAACATCATAAATAGAGGAGTAGGAGGAGAACCTAAATACCCAATAAAAATACACCATTCCTAATTTTGTGATATTAGCATTTTCACCTCGAAAATCCCTTAAACATGCTTGAAAGAGGGAAAACATGGTTTTAAACAAAACATCACGAGGATCGTCACCTTACCAGTTACTCGAACTCCTCTGAGCTCCAAGTCGCCGAACCGCCACACCACGAGCCACTGCCGGTACCGCCGTGGACGCCGTTACTCTACCGGGACGTCGGCTGCCATCTGGAGAGAAATACACCGCGGAGGAAATGGTGGTGGTAGTAGTGGAAGTTAGGAGGTTGATGGAGTGGAGGGAGAGGAGGAATGGGGAGAGGAAAAGAAGGAGAAGGGGAGGGAGGCACCAGAGGAGAGAGGGAGGAGAGAGAGAGAGAAATGGAGAGAATGAGGGAAAGGAGGGAGGATTCGCGGAGTCAAACTGAAACTAACTAAAACGCGTCGTCCAAGGTCGATGCCAATCAGACGACAAGACGGATTGTACGCTGACATGTCAGGGCCGTACTCTGAATGGCGTCATCCATTCAAGACGTCGTTCAGACAATAAGACCGGAGCCATACTCCCGCAGCCCAAAATCAGCCCACGTGGCGCCCACGTGGCACAACTTAAAACGCATCCACCTCACCGGACACCGTTTGAACTGCGTCGAACACAAGTCCCAGCCCACAGAGGCCCAAACCAAGGGATCTTGCCCCGAAACTGATCCGATAACCGGATCCGAAACATCAATCCTTACAGTGGAAATGGAGAGAGATGAAGAAGAAGAACTCATACTGGACAGGTTTCTAAGATTGCATTTTCTTTTTGTAGGGGTTTGGGGAGTGGCAGTGGCAGACCTGGCTTGGAATGACCTTGGATTATTTTTTTATTTAATTTTTATCTAAGTTTAACTTTTATAAACGGAAGATGATTGAATAAGATTTTGCTCAATTTTAGAAAAAGCGAGCGAAGTATTTGTTAAGCCTGTCGTCGACTTGTCAGCATCATTAACTAACTACGAAGGTATATATTTATTATTTTATATGTCTAGCGAGTTCGGATGGTGACTCATTTATATATTCATTATATGCTATCCAACGAGCCTGAGTGATGTCCTATTTATATATTTATTATATGTGATCCAGCAAGTCTAGGTGGTGGCTCACGTATATATTCATTATCTATGATCTAGTAAGTACGGGTAGTGGCTCATTTATATGTTCATTATTTTATTATGCAATCTAGTAAGCATGGGTGGTAGCTATTGATGTTGGATGTGAATGAGTTTTAATTTTTTAACAATATTTAAAATATTTTTTGATAGGATATTAAGATGAGACAGTATTTGATAAAAGTAAATCAAGGAAAAAGCAATGCAACAAGTTTAAATAGTTCTAAAGTTTCACTATAGAACCAACAAGAATCTTCTTCCACCAATAAGATAGATTTGACTACTTTAGAAGTAGATCCAAGATTAACAAAGAAAATATTAGAGTATCATCTAAAGTTGCAAGATGATGTGCGAAGAGCATATCTCTTAAGAAGACCTTGTCAGTCTCACAATCATAATTTCCATCTAAATTAATGAGTGAAAAAATAAGCAGATTTGTTCCTTCTTGATTTGATGAACATGAAGGTTAGTTAGAATATAGCATAGCAAAACAATCAAGTGGTGATTCATTTGTAGGTGAAGGTTTTTCAATATAGAACAAAAAAAAAGGTTAAATGTTCATGTTAATGATCCTAACAATTCATATAATATAGCCTTAAGAAAATGTGAGGATTTAATGAGACAAAGATAAAGCATTCATGTGACTTTTTAAAAGTAATCAAAACAAGTTAAGAATAATTATCATGCCTATTTGCAAAGTTCAATAAGTTGCATAAGATTTCTTTTGCATCAATGATTAACATTTTGTGGTGATGATCAATATGAAAATTTTAGTAATAAAGAAAATTTTCTTGAGCTTTTGAAGTTTTTTACAGACTATAATGAATCTACAAATAATGTTGTGTTACATAATGTTTCTAAAAATATTTATATGGTTGATCTTCATATATAAAAAAGTCGATGTGCAATTGAAACAACAAATAAAATTGTTAGAGAAGCTAGAGATGATTTGTATGCAATAATAATTGATGAGGCTCGTGATGTATCTGACAAAAAGCAAATGACTTTGATTATAAGTTATGTTGTTCAAAAGGGCTTTATTGTTGATAATTTTTTTAATATTGTTCATGTCAGTGATACCACTGCTGTGTCACTTAAAGCTACAATTGAATCTATTCTTCATCGATATTGGTTGAGTTTATCAAGAATTCGGAGGCAAGGTTATGATGGAACTAGCAATATCCAAGGTGAGTTCAACGGTCTTAAAGCTTTCATCATGAGAGAAAATAACTCATTATGTTTTATTCGTTCCTTTTACTCACCAACTCTAATTGACACTTGTAACTATTGCTAAAAATTATGATGATGTATTTTACATTTTCACTGCTATTGTTCAAATTATAAATGTAATTGGATTGTCTTGTAAGTGAAGATATATTTTTCATGAAAAGCAAGCTGCTAGTATTGTAGCAGTTTTAGTAGTGGCAACATTCACAGTAGTATAAGCTTAAATCAAGAAATAAGTTTCAAAAGAGTTGGTGATAGCTGTTGGAGTTCTCATTATGGAAGTCTCATAAATTTGACTATCATGTTCTCTTTTGTGGTAGAGATACTTCATAACACTTATGAAGAAGGAACTGTAGAAGAAAATGGTGAAGCATGTAGTTTATTATTTGGATTGAAAATTTTTGACTTCGTCTTTCTCTTACATTTGATGACAAAGGTGTTATCTATCACGAATGAATTATCAATAGCTTTGCACCAAAAAGTCCAAAATATAGTTAATGCCATGTCACTTGTGAAACTCTCTAAACATCAGTTTCAACTCATGAGAGATAAATGATGGAGTAATCCTTTTGAAGAAGCTAGTGCATTTTGTGACAAATAAGAGATTGTTATTCTTGAAATGGATTAGCAATATTTTTTTCTTTAGAAAATCCCGATGCAGAACTCCTTGTATCACAAATTTTCATCATTATCAGGTTGAATTCTTCTATATTGTGTTAGATATGTTTTACAAGAATTAAACAATCGTTTCAATGAAAGAAATATTGAATTGTTTCTTTGTACGACTCATTTTTAGCTTTTGATAAGGAGAAGTTAGTTAAGTTAGTTAGATTTTATCTAAGTGAATTTTCTAATATGACAGATTTGATAGTACTTCACAATTAACTTGAAAATTATATTTTTGATGTAACATTGGAGGAAAGGTTTTATGACTTAAAAACATTGGTGATTTTGTAAGAAAATTAGTTGAGACAAAAAATCATGTTAGATATTCATGAGGATATTTATCTATAAAGTTAGCATTACTTCTATTAGTGGCTATTGCAAGTTTTGAAAGAGTTTTTTTTAGCAATGACCTATGTGAAGAATAAATTATAGAATTAGAAGTGTGATGAATAGATGAATGATTATTTGATGAAATATATTGAAAAAGATTTATTTGAAAGTGTGAGCAATGAGTCTATTATTGAACTATTTCAAAACATGAAGACTTGTCGTGTGTAATTGTAAGGAAAAATTTTGTAATGAAATGTATTCTTTTTATTGAAGTGTACTTCTTTTGTTTGTGCTGAATGTATCTCTTTGAAAAATTCGAATGTACCTTTTTTATTAAATGTACTATTTATTTGTTTGTAGTGAATGTATCTTTTCAAAAAATTTCACTCAATCTAAGTGAACCCATTACTGCACCACTTCAATTTGACTCGCAATGCTTAATTTGGGTGACCCCAGTAGATAAAATTCCTGCGTCCGCCACTGTTCTCAACATTAGGGTTTATAGAGTTACGACATTTTGATTTTATCCATGCAGACTATGACAAGTTCTAGATCTTAGAATTGGTACAAATAGAAGAACTATGCTTTGAATAAAATGATCTATCTCTCTTATTTAGACTTAGTTTGATGTAGTTATGTGGATTACGTATTTAGTGGAGAGGAGAGTGACTTATTCAAGAATAAAGTGAAATATGTAGTCCTGCTAAAAATCTTAAATTATTTATCTCTATTTAGAATAAGCATCAATAATACTTGTTTGTATATATTTTTATTTTATTTTAAATAAAATAGTAATTCCCTAATCAAAGTAAAAGATGTCTTGTTTCAATATAAGCAATCTTAGATTGCTTGTATCTGAACCAACATTCATGCGAATAAATCGGACCACTTTTTTTATTCCTTTTTTTTGACATGTATTTAAGACGTACGATGTAAGATCGTGTTTAATGGAGTTTCCAATTGGAAGTATTTTTACTCTTTTATCCAATTATTTTCTAAGAAAAAAGATAGATGATGGAAAACACAAATATAGCATTTAGGTTATTTTTTGACTCCAACAAGAAGATCTAAATTGAAATTTTGTAAATTGAAGAAAAAGTGAAATTATTTAGAAAAGTTTGACTTTTATACCTATCTAACATTAATTGGAACTATTTTCATCTATTTTTTTGAGCAAATTTGACAAAACTTTTCCTTGAAAGCCACTTTTCGCTTCCACTTTTCAAGTCGTGCTTGGCGCAACTACTATTTAGAAGTACTTTTACTCTTCTATGTAGTTAACTTTTGGCACTTGAATTTTGAAAGTCACTTATGTAGTATTTTATTTTTGTTTTGGCTTCCAACAAAAACTACAAAGTGAAGTCTTTAAGATTGGGAAAAAATGAGTTTCTTATAGAAGAGTTGACTTTTGTTGTAAATCAAAATTAGTTATAATCTCTGTTTCCCAAATCATTCTAAGTGAGAAGTAGAAGTCAAAAATAACTTTCAGGTAGAAGTTCTACCAAACACGCCTATAATGAGTTGAGGGAGGGAGGTTATAACTAGTTTTGGCTTATTACAAAATTCAACTCTTTCGTAACAGCCTCAATTTTTCTCCAATCTTAAAAACTCCACCTATTAGCTTTTAGTTAGAAGTCAAAACACAAAGACAATACTACATAAATGACTTTTAAGATCCAATTGCTTCCACAAAAAATAACTAAATCAAAGTGCAAAAGTACTTCTAATTGAAAGTTGTGTCATGCATGTTATAAGTTGAGTCACGCATGTTATAAGGAATTGAGTGTCAATAAGGAATCATTCGCTCTCGGTACGATAAGAGAGAATGCTCTAGGAAGGATGTGCGAAAGTCCCTGGCCAGGGAGGACGATAATATTGGGAAAGGAGTTTTCCGATATTCATCAGCAGTATCCAATCCAAGTGAGTCGACCCGTTAGGGTTTGACAGCACGCCATACCTTGAGTTGACTTGAGAGTATTATACGAATGAAGGATTATATCCATACGGTAACTGTCGGCGGAAAGATTCCAAAAGTGGGTTACTTAACCCCGATACCTTCTGGGTATCGGGTGCTTGGCACCCAACGTGATCGGAGGTCCGATCGAATTTGATGTACGACTTTAATTCGATTGATTAATTAATTAATAAAGAGTTATTAATTGATTAATAAAGCCAGTGAGGAGTCATTAGACTTATTGGGCTATTGACTGGACTGGTTATTGGGCCTAGAGGTCATACGCAAAAGATTCTCAAAGCGATGGATAAATAAGTAGATTTTATATAAACCGAGGGTTTTTATGAAAAACTACGCAGTTAGTAAAAAAATATAGCGAACGGACTGAGCAGGACAAGCTGCTGCTAACCCTAGCCACCCCCTCCTCTCTTCCTCTCTCTCTCTCTCTCTCTGGCGCCCCAGGTCAGATCCGGATCCTTTGATCTGCTCCGCCGCTTCTCCGACTCCCGTTCAATAGGAAATCGTCTGCGCGTTACGACGATCATTGCGGCGAACGGCGGAGGTTTCGTGGCTGCGAAGAACGAGGAATGTGAAGATATCCACCACGAGGAGGATCGCGTGGATTCCACTAGAGGCTAGGCGCTTGTGCGGCCTGCAGTGTCGCACCGAACGGTTGCGAATTCGAATCCGCACACAGTAAGAACTGATTATCCGATAATCCGATTTTTGGTATTTTCGAAACAGGAATGGATCGCCGATTTAATTTTATTTTCCACTGCGTGAGCGATCCGGAGAAACACGAGAACCCAACAGGTCCAACATAGTGTCTCCACACAAGTGACTTATAGAATCAATCACTCTCATTATATGAACTAAAGAAACATGTACTAGTCTATCCGGATGTTTGATGTCTTTCTCAAACATCTCCTAATTAGGAACAATTAAGAACATGTGTTTATAAGTCTTCGGTCCCGTAATTATGATCTCATCATAATTCGAAGACTGTTGCACATGTTCATGGACTTCATTGTGATACGATAAATATAGATTGAACTAATTACACACAATGAATTAATGCCATTATATATCAATAAATAGAGTAATACATAGTATCGGATTGGCTTTCGGAACACCTAATACTAACACCACCTTGCTTGGGTGGGTTGTTTTGCACTCTAGATCGATCGGAGGAGGGGCAAGTGATGATTAACTTTCAATCCATACTATTTGTATGTAAAGAAACCCCCCTATATTACTATCTACTATATGTATGTGATGAATAGATGTGTAGATGATAATCTAGGATGTTTAAGAATATGTCTTAATGCTTGCTTTTCCTTTAACTCTATGAGACCCCGCGAGATAATTGAATTCTGAAAATCCAACTTGAAACGCGTCGATAAGGGGTGAGGTGATTCATAAATTGTATCTGCTTTCATGGACGCAATTCATCCTACGTGTCATATCACATGCAACTTATTTCCTTTTAATTCATGGCATAATAGTCTGAAAGATGTCAAGCATGGCTGATGCAAATCACAATTCACATCACTCATGGGTGATGCTATTTATGCTTGCACTAATTAATTAGATGATTATCTATTTAATCCATGTTAGTTTCCATTGATATTAAGTTTGCATCTCTATTTAGAGTAGTTCTGCATGTTAGTATAATCACATGATGTTCTGATCATTAGTCTCATGCTATTAATAATATGTGTGGAAACATATGATTTAAGTTGATCAGTTTCTAGCATACTTATGAGTAATTTTTCTATGATTAAATTATGAGAATATTCCTATTAAATCTCTGAAAATATTGATGACTGTCCATGACCATTGAATAATATGTTATAACATATTTATGATGTTAATAGCATGCCTATATTTTTTTTCTCGAAAATAACATGATTTATATGTTAAATTGTTAGAAATTAAAACACGGACCTGAAACACATCAGGAAAGTCTGACATGATTTACGAATCACGTCGGCTATCCATGACACAATTCAGGAGCCATAGAGAAATAGTATTATCTCTGTTTTTTTATGAGATATGATATTTATCATCTAGTTCATCTATTGTTATAATTTTACATATCACATATACATGTTGCATGTTATTTCATGATATTATAAAGGTTTTACCCATGATTTATGCATCGTTATTTCTGCATGTCATACAAGATATATGTCTCATGCATTTACATTTAATTAAGACGTTAATGATGTAGATGCACCAGCCAATAGTATGGGACCGAAGTGCCATATGGGCCAAAGTGTTATATTGAGTTAGAGCTACATCTTGAACCTTACAGGGGCCATCTCTAGATTTTCATATCTATTTGGTTAACGGTCATGAAGAACTATAAACTCAAGGCAACAAGTGAAATCCTGATTTTCAACCGGTAACCATGAGATAGTAATATGTAACACCATGGCAGTTTGGAGTTAGGGAGAATATGTGGTGTGATCCCCCAACTGCGCAGCCGAAGGCTTAGTGGGCTTGCTTTAACACTAAGTAAAGAAGAAGATGATGATGATGCCGCCTCTATGTCGTATTTTGGTTGCTTATCCTATAATAAGAACGTGGAAAGATACTCATGATATGTGTGATCATGTTTAAAGCTATGATAAGATGAAAGATGTATGTTAATGTTAAGATGCATGATGAAGAATATGTTACATGTTTATGTTAAGATTGCATGTTACATAATCTTGTTTTAAGTTTATACCTAATTCACATGATTATTTATGTTTGATATGATTGTATCTATGTATAGAATATTCATGCATAGTTCATGCTAAGAAAGATGCATATATGCTGATTTTATTCATGTTTATGACTCATGATAGTTATACATGTTTAGTTCATGCATGATAATTATGTTACCATGATGTTATGTGTGAAGAAGTATGCTTAGGATGAAGATGTAGGTGTATGATATAATTGTCTCCATGCTTAGATGAATAAATGCTATTATGTGAAATTTTCTTTTATATTATATTATACGCAGAACCTGTGGTTTGTTAGATTATGAGTTTGTTGAGTTCAATGTAGGCTCACTCTTGCTAGCTAACTATTTTTTCAGGCAAGACTGAGGTAGAGTCTAGACAGGTCCAGGAGGCGTAGGATTGTTAGAGTTAGACTTAAAGATTTCCAGAAGTGTATGTTTCTATTTATTTTCAGTTTATTAGTAAGAGATGTAATAGGCTAGTTTAGTTAAAGTAGTGAAATATTTTATTTAGATTGTTTAAAGAACCTGGATAAATATTTTTGTTATTATTATTAGCAATTTTTTTAGTGGGTTTAATTTGTAGTTGTGAAGGTTGTTTTATGGTGTTCATGGATGTATGTATATGTTCACACTGGAAACTAAGTTGATGTTTTGGGTTGTTCCCATTGTGGCGGTCCTGCTCGATTCATGATAGGCCAGTACGGCCGAAATGGGTCATCGACGAGGGCATTAGAATCACTAATAGTCATGCGTGCAAGACCATTTACAATGATCCTCTAATAGTTGAAGCACTAGCATTTCAAGCAGGAATGAAACTCGCTGTCACATTTTAGTTGAGGGTATTCATCAAAAGGAGATGCAAAGCTCATAGTGTGATCCAACAACAACACAAATTTCAATGTCCCTCCGAGAGGGCTTGAAAGATTACTAACAATTGTAGAGCTATTCTTCTAAGGTCTCCTAACACCTTTTTTACGGCAATCACCAAATCCACAAACCAAGTTGCTCATGACCAACTTCTTTCGTTTAAATGTTAACTCGTAATCATTAATAGGACCATAGTATTCTAGAAAACAAATATGCATATAGTTTGTACCATAGTTAACATGATTTTAATGGAAAATAACCTTAAAATATAAAAGTTTGATATGGATTTGACTTTTCAAGTATCATACTCATTAAATGTATGATATCTTTACTTTTAAGAGAATCTATGAATATGAATAAGTAGTATTTGAATATTGATTTTTTATAATTATACATACAAATATTTTAAAGAAATCATGTTTACATGCAGAATGAAAAAATGGATACAAAATATATATCTACATGTAAAAAAATCAAATACAAACACGCATGTGAATCAGATTAATTTGGTTTAGTTTCATCCTTACAAGACATTAGCATAAGGTTGTCATAAGTGGTAGCTATTTGGAACCCTTGCCGCTGCAAGTGCCAATTATGGGGTTGTTGGAGCTAGCACCTCAACATCCATTAAGGCATCAATTAAAACTGAAAAAATTTAGAAATTCAAATATGTAATTTTGAGTATCGATTAAAGAGAGTAATCTTTAATAGAAAGAGAAATTAATGAAACAACCTTGGGTCAAATAATGATACATTTTTGACTCATATACTTCTTTTCCGAAAGCTATCATGAATAACAAAGGTCACTTAAATAGGCTCATGGATGACAAGATTCATGGGATTGACCATCTCCGTGGGAGAAGAATATCCATCTATACTCATGTACATGAACTGAATACACTGGCTCATGTTCCAAAATATGTCTTTGCAAGCTCTTGGAACCACACTCCCCTCAGTTTGTAACACTAATTTCAAAAACTCTTTTCCATTGCATTTTATCAAAGACTCAATCTTTTCCTTAGCCTCATCTTCAAACATGGAGCCATCGCCTTCCATCATCAACAAGTGGACACTATTCAGTTTTCCTTCCTTTATTTCTCTCTATGAAATGATTGATGGCGGTGATGATAAGTAGTAGTTGGTAGGTCATTGTGCATTTTAATACATGCATGACGGACAACTCTTTGGTGCATAATAAAGATGTATATATGGACAGGAAAGATGTCACAAAGATTCAAAAGAAGAATCGTAGATGACATTTTCAAAAGAATATGAATGCAAGATCATATATTAACCTTATTGAAATAATTAGAAAACAAATATAATCATGAAAAGATTAAGAAAAGAACTAAGATAAAAGGTATATAATAATTAAACAAAGAAGTTATAAGATTGTTCACACCACATTTTTTTCAAGTACCCTAGATAAGTCAAGCTTTCCAACATAATGCATACATATCATTAAATAAAAAGTTAAAAACTTATAGATAGACTGAGACGAACTTCATTGTAAAAATCTTTTAAAAAACAAATGGATACGCATGAATGAAAGTGATATGCACATATAAAGGAAAGATTTCTAATATTATGAAAATTAATGAATTAAACTCATGTTCAAAACACTATGATGAAGATAAGATGTTAACAAAATTGGTATAACAATATGTCTTTGTATTGATTTAAAAGATATAATAATAAAAAATAAAATTAAAAAACTAAGGTCTATGGGCATAATTCAAAAGCATATTCTATTCATATTTGAACCAAGCCAGACAAGAAAGAACAGGTGCGAGCTGATCATGGCAATATTCTTCGTTAAAATTTGTCAAACACAATCTAACTCAACATCCACATTCATTTACTTCATTTTGACCAAAATTTGACGAGGTTAGTTTTATTTTAGTACACTTAAGATGCGAGGAGGAGCATTTGTATGCGTACGTGAGCTCAATGGCTATGCGATAACATGTATATGAGCGTGAACTTGTGAAGTTTCTCAACTCCTTTTAGCATATAGATGTAAACTTTTAAGTGTTTGGTAGGATTTAGAACAGAAGTAGAGCCTAATATTTTAAATCATTTTCAATTGTTAAAATCAAATTCGATCCTATAAAATCGCATAACTAGCTGCCATTAGGTTCTAAATTTAAAATCCAGAAAACTTATTGAAAATGAAAAGGATACACGATCATTTTATATCCTATTTTTATAATTACTAATTCTACTTTTTTAAAAAAAAATATGACTAATATACATACTATTTTGAAGTTTGTTAACGGTTGATCCATCCAACAACTTTGAATGGCTACATTTATAAGTAACAAGGAGAAGCTAACTATGTAAGCTGCCCTTAGCGATTCCTCACCCTCTCCCCTTCCCCAGTTCTCTTCCCTCTACTTTTCCTCCCTCGCAATTCCCACTTTCTCTTCTCTCACTAGGATTTTATATTTTCTTTTTCTCTATGTTCAAGTGAATTGTTAAATATGAAGGTTTAGAATAATATTTCATCATTTGCCATAGTTGGAGACTACTATACTTTAATTAATTTATCCTCAAAACATTATCTGCATTTTTACCTTTTATTTATGACAAGACACATCAAAGGGTTGGCCATCCTTGCCCAGACCAAGCCGTGCACTAAATTGTGACCAAATTTGGATGGGGCAAGACGATAATTCTAACCTTGGTTCCCCTTCTAGAAACTGTGTATGGAGAATTGTGTTGATTTTTGTCAGTTAAAGTAAAACCATTGACTCATAATCAGTCAAACTACAGGGACAACCAATATCGACTCTGCCAAAGCTATTTGTTCGAGGCATACAAATGGTAGGAACCCTTGAATGTGGCTTTCGCTAGATGATCAATTGACAACCATCTTGAGAAAGCATGCAGATGCTTTAAATTTTTCATGTTCTATGCTGGGAAATGAGAGGTGCTTAAATTGTTCATAGTAATACAGATTATCCACACTAGGAATGAAACATATAAACAAACTCATCAACTTGAGAATTTCAATTAATGATACATTTGGTTTAGCTACTTTATTGACAATCCTCAAGAAACATCCATGTATGTAAGATTGTTCATGCTCGGATAATGTGATTATTACGGATGGAGAGTATTCTAAGGGCTTATTTGATTTGATCACCGAATTGCTTATCTTGACATAAGCAATTCAAGATTTGCTTGTACCTGAGTAAGAGAATTTTTGCTTTGATAATCGAATTGGTATTTTACTTAGAGTATTAAAATTGAATTAATTAAAACAAATGAAAACTAAAGTACATAAAAATAAGCATCAACAGTCTCTATTCTAGTTAAAATAACAATTTGAGCTTATTTCAGAGTAAACCATTCTCATACAAAATAAGGGATCTGTGCAACCAAAGCGAATTAGCTCAGATAACGTGGGACCTATCTTCTTATTCTTGATTTATTCTTTTTTTTTTTTTTGAACGAGTAGTCCAGTTGGCTGGGGGGGGGGGGGGGACACTTGGGAGGGGAAACCCAAAGAGGGTCCCGGGTTCGAGACTTGGCAAACTGCCGGAATGAGCGCAGGGTAGGAAATATGTCCCTTGCGGGCCTGCCAGTGGCGGGGAGTGTGTCCATCACGCGACACGCACGGGACCATTTATTCAGTTATCAGAGAGGACTCAAAAGAGAGAGGATAAGTAGCACTAAGACATTCCATTACACACCGTAGGTCAAAAGGTTCGGTTCCCATGGGAAACACTGCGGAGAAAGAATCAAGGGGAGTAAAGGGAAGGTGGCACTTGCCTGGCAAGAGACCAGACCCTACCCACCAAGGGTGTTTATAGAGAAAGAAAAAGATTAGTATGAATGTGGACAATGTAAGAAACAAATATAAAGATCAAAATTAATGTAAAAGCTACAGCAAAAAAACGGATACTCAACACAACACTAGCTCCTATTTTGCGACGCGACTTTATATTTCAAGGTAAAGCTACCATGAAGCTGAGAATTGTCATGATGTGAATCTTACCTCGAAACCCCGTATGTCATTAAGGAGACGGGCACCCACGCACATTAGTTGGTTTAACTTGTGGTACTCTGGATGGTTGGTGATATCTAAAGAGAGCTCTGGACCAACAAAATAGAGTGTTGGAAGAACGATGGCCCCCAGAGCAATGGATACACTTGCAGTGTTGAGGTATTCTTCCATCGTGGGTATGATCTTCTTCTGCTGCCACTCTGCCTCTTTCATCATGGACCGTGCCAAATCGAGCCACTATCCTCGCACAATTAATGTCAAGTCAAATATATATCTCCATATGATGTTAATAAAAGGATTAATCAAGTACATATATTCGTTGATAAGCCAAACTCAGCCAATATTCACCTAATTAAGATTCAGACACGTTCCTAATTACTTAATTCAGGGCCATAGATGATTCACATATATAATCGAAAGAAAGATGGCATTGAAACTTACGGTTTCAATTATATGGCTTGTGACATCACGCTTCTGTATCATAAATGCCTTAGCTCCCAGCTCATTGACTGTGGCACGAAGTGCAGAATACAAGATCTTGACATTTTCCGAGCAACAATTTTGTTCCCAGTTCTCATCCCACCTGAAAAACATATAGAATCACAAGAGGGTTTAACCCTCATCTAAACATCAAGCAGAATAATTAAGAGCGGAAGAGAGCAGGAAACTAAATATATATATATATATATATATACCGTTCCATGATCTGCATGAGATTTTGGTGTTCCTCTTTGGAACCCCCAACATCAAAGAAGTCATCCAAAATGGTGGCTAACGCGCTACTTTTGGTCCATAATGTACGAACATCACACATTTCAGGATGGAAGACTAGCGCCACAACTGAGAAGTAGCAGGATGCCGTCTTTTCCCTTGCAAAGCTTAGTTGATCTAGTCTGCTTTCTCTAGTCCATCTATTGAAAGATTTCAGAAAAAATAAAGAGGTCAATAAAATAAAATGGGCCGATTTTCATCGGGCATAATTACATGCAGACCCCATATATTGTCACTAATACCATGAAAAATAATAAGTTTACGATTATATCCCTCTGATTTAATTCCAATTGCATTAGATCAATATTCCATGCAGAATTTAATTGAGGTACAAGGAGGACACGAATAGACCAATAAAATGCCTCCTCCATAGTCAGCCTAACACTGTCTCATTCCCTATCTATAATGTCCCGTAGCTACTCTCGTGTCCCGTAGCTATTCAAATTTTAGCCAGATCCAATTTGTATCATCTATTCGCATAGATAGTTATCTAAATATATATAATATTTGGCAGATTATTAACAGAAATCCGTTCAAGATCCACTTCAAGTAGGTGTTCATTATTGACATTTGGATCTTAGATCCAACGACTGGTTTATAATTGAGGATGGCAAGTTCGCCCAAATTAATTACTACCAAGCCTAGCTGATCTCATGAGCCCAGCACGGCTGGTGGTCCCCTTACAACGTGTGCGCGCGGCTGCGCCTTTGGAGCAACCAAGCCTCTCCGGGACCTCTCATTGTCGCGCTATAAAAGTCATTCATTCTTCCTACCCATCTAAAGAGTGATTAAAATGAGCTCTACCACTTGATGGTATTTTTATTAAAAAAACCTTATTTTAAAAAAAATAAGTGGACTCTAATACGATCTATATGTTCTTATAATCCGATCTCTGATCCCACAATTCAAAAGAATCATATAAATCAAAAATCAAACTCAAAGGAGCGGTAGAAATAACTATACGTTTGGGTTCTTTATTTTTAACATATTTTGAGCTGTGAGCAAGTATCTAAATATTAGCCATATCTGTTTCAGATTTGAAAAATATTATTCAGAAATGAATATTCACCTTACATCCGTACCATGATTGTAGTGGATATGAATTTATCGGCTTAAAATAACATACAGACATGGAAATGACGTACCCACTTAGTAGCAGCTCCCGTTAGAGGGGTATGTTGGTCATTTTTCATGTGCGACAGATCTTAGATGGGCTAGCTATCTAGGCTTTCCTCCTCGACGTATCCCGAGTTAATGTACTCTGCCAACCTTCGGCCGACGGCGCACGATGAAATGCGAATACCATGCGGTGTACATATGACATTACAGAGAATTGGGGTTGTAAACTAAAGCATGAACCATTTATAAGGGCACGCACGCGCGTAGCACAGTGGTGCGCCCCTCTGCGCAGAAGGCGGGAGGGCGCGGGATCGACCCCGTCCACGTTGTGTACGGGCGAGGGCCATCCTGTGGAACTATTCGCTCTTTGAGCGAAAATTTCGCCCACTTGAACGGTTTATTCGTTGTCTTTGACGGACTCGATCTCAACTCCTCAAGCTGGATACTTTGGCCTGTAACCACTAAGCCACATTGTCTAAAAAAAAAGAACCATTTATAAGGGCTTGCGTATGTAATTATCCGGAAAGCAAGCGTTTCGTATACCTGTGGAGTTGCTCCAGTTCTTTTTGATATATGACCTGGCAGTTATTGAACTCTTCAGCTGCCAAGTCTTGGATGTCCTTACTGTCAATGTTCCATAACCTTCATAATTGCACGGAGACAATCAATCCCAAGTGCAAATCAATTTCTGCAAGATGAACAAATTTCAAAGAAAAGAAATTATTCCCACTCAAGAAGGCTTACCTATATGATGTTTTCAGGATCCGAAAATTATCGATACTCAAGTGCGTAATGTTTCTCCTGTGCTCTAGACGTTTCATGTTGCGAACCAAAGGGAACTTAAGAGCGTAATCCACCTGAGAGAGCTGTGCCTGTTCTAAACCTTGTCATTAACTTAAAAATAGAATCAGCTGAAAAATGTTCTGCACTGTCGTGACCTTCAAATTCCAATACAAAAGTTTTCAATCTAGCGTATTAGTTCAGAAATTGACCTCTCCAAGTCTCTTCCGTTCCGATGTTTGATATTTTCTTTGAGAGAAAATTGCTTGTCCAGAAGTATAGTTTATCGAAGAAAGATTCACTTGGGAATCCGAGCTGCGAAGCCTTGTGTAGTTCCAGAACTGTCATTGTATCCTCCAGATGTCCTTCCAGAGAATCCCGAAAGAAATCTTCTTCTAGCTGACTACAAAAGTCTGAAAACATGGATTCATGGTTAAAAGTTCCATCCGTAGAAGAACAAATAAATTTAAGGATTTTTGTATATCTATCCTTATAAATTATCTACTTATGTTATATTCTAATCTTCTACATTTTGTTATACATATCGTAAAATCTGTATATATATATATATATAAGAGCATATACATTTAAAAAATACTATGGAGGGTGAGGGCACCAATATTTGGAATTATGGAGGGTGAGATTATAGAGCTCTTGTTTTTACCTCAACAGACAAGGGGTTGTTTGTTTTAGTGCAAAATTTTGTAAATCACCGGTTAAAAAATCACTGGTTTCAAAACAAATGAAATTTTCTTGTTTTTGAATCAGGAAATATTTATTTGGTTGTTTGTAAAATAAAATAAGAGAGATGTTTCAATCTTCTTGTTTTGATTTAGGGTGGACTTTTGCTGTAAACCAAGTGGGCAGACAAGACCCAAACAAGATTTCACTTTACATTATTTTACATCATTTCAAAGAACTGAAAACACTGTAAAATGAAACAATTGTTTCAAATTACATTGTTTTAGACTAAAACAAACAACCCTTAAGTGTAAAAGTAGAGAAATACCAGAAGAAATCTCATATCCGTGCATCCGTAACAGTCGAAATGCCATGGCAAATATAGCGATATTTGAATATATTTCTTCATCATTAATATGCTGGCATCGTCTGTGCAGTATGTTCAGCTTATGTCATGTTCGATGCTTGGAGAGTAATTAACAGGAATAGTACAAAAGAAAGACATGGTTCTACCTGTATACTTCATCCAAAATATCCTTTATCTCATTCCTAAAATGCTGAGGCGCCAGTCCAAGCCCCTCAAGAGAGTCAACCATGTGAAGACAGGCATGCATGTCCATAGGGTATCTAGCAGGAACTGTAAAAGGCAGAGACCAAGAACATTACCACATGACTCTACGTGTCATAAAACAAATCGTACGTACGTTGGCATAGTTGCGTACCAGCATTCCCGTACTTCTGTAGGAGGGAACTTAAATATTCCAGACATTTAGAATCCCGATCGTTAATTAGTGCAGCAGCAGTCGTAGATGGAGAATCAAAGAGAGATCCGTTCTTTCTTTGATACTTCCTTAAGTCCTCCCACTCTGGAAATCTATCCAATCCTTCTGCAACATATGCAAGATAGGCCTTGGCTCCCTTAGAGCTGCCTTCAGATGCTCTAAATGAAAGTAGACAAGATAATCCCACTTGGAACGTGAGACTCAATAAAATATATACAAGGTTCTTCAAGCGAGACACGTAGAAGGCCATAATACAAACATATACGAATAACAGATACAGCTATATATGTACCTTTTCAGTTCTTGTTCCCGCATATGAAGCATCATGTCTATGTCAATCTGGCTAATGGGAAGATGTAATCGCATGTCTCTTGCAAGCCCAATCATACGAGGAAATATGATATTGAACCCAATCGGTGCATGTTGCTTCTCGACATTGATATATGGCAAATTAGATAAGATAAAGTTGATCCCTACAAGTAAGACATCAAGCTTACATTCAATTTGGACACACATCACTAGTATAAGATGCGAACCATTTCCGCGATGATACCTTTATCTATATGATCTTCACCAAGGTTCCAGCGTTTAAGGGCAAGGACACAAGCCAATGTTGAGGAGAGAGTATCTTTCATAAGATGAGGATGACAATAAGGACCCCATGAGCCATCCGGGTGCTGGTTCTCTAAGATCCAATCTATGCATTGAGGAAACTGTGGACTCATTGCAGAGTTGGAAGAAGGAACCATGGCCACCCAAGCAGTATCATAGCTAGACATTGAGGTCTTGTTTGGTATCGGTATAGAAAAAGGGAAGAATAGGAATAAATTAACCTAGATTAATTTATCCCTATCCTTATTCTGTGATGTGTTTGGTACGTGAGGGGAAAAGAAAAAAGTTAATCCTATTCTCTATTTGGTGAAAATGAGCACAATATAGAAGATAAGTTGTGAAAAAGACATTGCTATCCTTCTAATCTAAAGTAACATGGGTATTATATTATTTTATGTAATATAACTATATATTCAATATATATGTAGTATATTAAGTGTAAATATTTTTTTATTTTTTATTACTCGTATCATGATACACTAAACATACTTAATTCAAGTTATTGAATTTAATTATATTTTAAAGGCACTCAATTTATACTACACATAATTAACATATAATTAGAATATAATAATATATTAAATATACTTAATAGTATTATTCAATATAGTAAATGAACCATTATTAAAGTTAATTATATTATTATTTTATAAATCCGATGTAATACTAATGTCTATTAGTACTAATACTAGTATGTAAGTACTAATACTAATCTAAGATAATAATATATGTATTATATTATATAATAATCTATTAAAATATTTATTAGTGTTATTTAAAATAATAATGTATATTATTATATTACATATAAAATATATTAAAAATGCTTATAGATTTATTTAAGTATTATATATATTATTTTAAGTATTATTGAATTTAAGTATATATTAAAGTATATATTAAAGTACACATTATTTCATTAACTAGTAATGAAGCCGTTATTGAATTTAAGTATATTATTTTATAAATCCAATGTAGTACTAATGCTTATTAATACTAATATTAGTATGTAAGTACTAATATTACTAATATAAGTACTAATATTAATTTAAGATAATAATATATGTTATTTTATAATATATAATAATATATTAAAAAACTTATTAGTACTATCTAAGATAATAATATATATTATTATATTATGTATAATAATATATTAAATATTATTATTACTATTATTTAGTATAATAATATATTCCATCCGTATTGACTTGATTCATATTTCTATTTAATGACATAATGTCATTAACTAGAAATAAAGTTGTTATTAGAGTTAATTATATTACTATTTTAAGAATACGATGTAATACTAATACTTATTAGTACTAATACTAATAATTTAAGTACAAATACTAATTTAAGATAATAATATATGATATTATATTATATATAATAATATATTAAAATATTTATTAGCACTATTTAAAGATAATGATATATAAGATAAATATAATAATATATTCTATAGGTGGTATCGATTTGATTAAGAATTTTATTTAATAATATATTTAACGTCATTAGATAGTAATAAAATAATTATTAGAGTTAAATATATTATTATTTTATGAACCAAGAGAAGGGGCAAATGAGGGTAACAATGAGGTTAAGAGGCGAGGATAAGTCATTCCACCTTTTTGGTGGAATAAGTTATCCCCATATTTAACCCCAAAAATAGGGTTAAGCTCCCTTATCCCTATTCTCCTTAACCCCTCTTATTCTCGTGACTTTTTGCAATGCCAAACGAGGAACGGGGATATCCCTGGCTTATCCCGATACCAAACGGGACCTGAAAGCTCAACCTTCTCTAGTGCTTCCCTGATTCTTCCAACTCGTCCTTGAAGAAGCTGTTAAGGTGGGTGTTAAGTTGCTATCATTATATATATACATAGAGGGAGTAGCAGAGTGCATTTCGCTACAGTGTGCACGGTAAAGCCGTACACCCTCTCGGCTGTCCGAACGAAGATCGGACATACGCATTGCACTAGACGCTATGTAAGAGATTCTTACGCGTAAGAGATTGAAGTTAAATTCTTATGCATATAAGTCTCTAATATGGCGTCTTGCATAATGCACGTCCGATTCAAAATCAGATGACACGCAGTGCATGTGGTTTTACTGTGCCCACTATAGCAAAACACACACTAACATATATATATATATATAGAGAGAGAAAGCAATCTCGATTTCAAAAGAAAAAAAATTAAAATATTCAAATATCTCATTCTTGGTTGTTTTCCATTCTTTTAGATTTAATTTTAACTATCTGACTAATGAAATTAACAATTAGGTTCATCATTATTTGGAAATTATAATTAAAATCTTAAGATGGATAATACTTATTAAATGCGCTGTTTTTTTCCTTGCTGTCCAATTAGGGCTGCAAATGGATAGGATAAGGAAACGGAAAGAGGCATTTCCGTGTTTTCTGATTCCAATAACAATAACTTATTTTTTATTCCGATTCTAATTCCGATAAAATCAAAAAAATGCATTTTCCGTTTCCGCTTCTGATAAGATTGGAAAGAGCATTTTCCGTTTCCGATTTGTTTTCGATTCCAATATTAGAATCGGATATTATTTTTTATAATTATCGAAAATTATTATTTCTTAATCTATTTATTTAAAACTTATTAGGATCCTCTCTTCTTACGAAAGTCTCTCTCCTCAACTATTAGATTAAAAATGATTCAAAGGTTAATACTTGTTATTAATAATAAACTTAATAATAATCAAAATTGAAAATCGTAAAATGGATAGATTCTGATAACTTATTAGAAATATCCATTTCCGATTCCGATAATTATCGGACGGATATTTTTTTCTGTAATAAGTCAAAAAACCGGATAATCGGATTTCCATTGACAGCCCTATATCCAATCCTAATCAGACGACCTTTGTTACAGTCCGCTACCAGGGGACAAAACGTCTGACAGTAGATTGTAATATTTTTCCATATATATATAGAAGTCTAACTTAGATGTCCCCTCCACTCCTCTCCGAAATCTCTTCATCTCGATTTTAAAAAAATAAAAATCATCAAAAAAAATAAAATATTTAAATATCCTTTTTTAGGTGACTTTCCATTTCTTTGTATTTAATTTTTACTGTTTGATTAAAAATTTAACCGTAATTGTCCAATCAAATACATTATTATTTGGATCAAAATTAAAATCTTAAGGGATGAGATCAACTTTAAAGGCTCATTTGACATTTTTTATTTTTTTTAATTATTTTTAATATTTTTAGACATTAATTTTTTATATATGTCTGGTCGGATGGTTCGATTGATTTTCAGGTTCGAAGGGTGAAAATTAAACTCCAAAAGATGAGATCAATTTTAAAGACTGTATTTGAATATTTAACATTTTATAAATTTTTATTTATTTTTTTACTATGAAAGAAGTGAAATTTTAAAAAAGTAAATATATCTAACTTAGATGTGTCATAAAGCACGCTTAAATCATTTCCATATATATATATAGAGAGAGAGAATGGTCTAGTGTTGGAGAAAAGCAGATGAGAGCATGCGATCATACTGGAACGGCATCGTTTGCTCCTCTTTCAGTGCTTACGTCAAGAGTCGAAGACCCTGCAGTAGAACAGCAAATTCCTATGAAGGCTATATTTAAAGGGAAGGCAAAGACGAATCAAGTGACAAAAGCTATCCGGAATAATTTAGACAACGTGACAAGACAATTTCTTTGTACGAGACTTCCAGAATAATCAAGATGATGAGAGAGAGAGAGCGTAGGGATGCATATGATAGTCCGATCTTCCGATTTCTTAGATTCCGACGTTTCCGAAACGAGTATCTCAGTGTTAAGCTCTTGTCAAATTCTTCTCTTTTTTATATGCAAATGTATCTTGAAATGAAAACGTTAAATAACAAATTGTATGCTAGAAGCAAAAATATTTAATAGTGTTTTTAAAAAATGACTCCTTAAATATCTCATATATGCAGAAAATCCCTATCAAATTAGCCCCATAGTACATCTATCTTAGATGAGCCCCCTCCCTCTTAAAATCTTTTCTCCTCATATTTAAAAAATAATAAAAATCAGCAATAATGTTAAATATTCAAATAGGCCCCTTAAGGGTATTCTCTTCTCTAGGACTTTAATTTTTATCATCTAATCTTAAAAATTAATCGGAGTCATCTGATCAAGTACATATCAAAAAATAATGTCTAAAAATATTTAAAAAATAGTCAATAAATAAAAAAAATTATTAGACTCACCATTAGGATTAATCCCATCTCTTGAGATTTTAATTTTGATCTCGAGTTAAGGATGCACTTAATTGAACAGTTACGATTGAGCGTTTTGATTTGCTGGAGAAAATTAATTTTCAAAGGATAGAACCCAACCTATGATAAGATATTTAAATATTTTAAATATTTTAATAATTTTTATTTATTTTTTTAAATGGAGAAAAGAGAGTTTCGAAGGAGGATTCATCTAATTTAGATGAATCCGAAGCTCATTATAGTCGGTCTATATATATATAAAGAGAGATAGAGAAAGAAAGATGATATATATATATATATATATATATATATATATATATATATATATATATATATATATATATATATAACGAGAGAGAGAGAGAGAGAGGAAAAGGATTCAATGCACCCTGGGCACATCTAAGTTTGTTGCACCCCTTCTCAAAATCCACCTTCCTCATGTTAAGAAAAATAAAAATCGTCAATAATTTGTAAATATTCAACTAGGTCCATTAAGGTTTGTTGTCATCCCTGGGACTTTAATTTTCACCATCCAATCTTAATAATTAATCTTAACCATCCGATAGGACACATCAAAAATTAATATCTAAAAATAGTGAAAAAATGCCAAAAAATAAAAAAATCATTGGATTAGTCTTAAGGAGTAATTTTGAGGTTCAAACAATGAGGCACTTGACTAGATAGTTATGGTTACTTTTTTTGATCTAATGGTAAAAATTATATTTCAAGGGGTGAAACCAAACTAATTGGGCATGTTTGAATATTTTAAATTTTTTGACGATGTTTTTTTTGTTAAGTCGGGATGGGGGATTTTGGGTGGCCGTGTCTTTTTGTGTGTGTGTTGACAAGTATGTGCAAATGTGCTAGAGTTCCCACGGATGGCCCCAATGTTGAAGAAAGGAACCATGGGCTCGCTCCAACAAGGAGCATTGTCTACTTTAATACATAGAGCTAGCCTCAAGGTTCTGTCATTTTGCTAGAAAAGGGGCCTTCACTTGAAGAAAGATGGGAGACCTTCTTTATAAGTATTAAGTTGCCTTCTAAATGACCAATGTTAGACTAAAGTCCCTCGAATTTGAAATTAATATTCATAAAGGTGTTTAACAAATAACCACCTAAAGAGTCGTTGATATATACGAACTCTAGCTAGGTTTATAAAAAATTATTCTTTCATGATTCTTTGATTAAACTTTTAGTATGTTGTCTATTTCCATGACTCTTAAATTTATTTTTTCTTTTGTAACTTTTGTTTTTTGTCAATTTCTTTCGTGATTGTTTCATTAAGCTTTTAAGAAGTTGTTAAGTTTGAAACTCTTGAGATTTATATTTCTGATACATTCTTTCTCTATGTAATCTCTTTTCTTTTATTCTATAGTTTTATAGATTTTCACTTTCGAACCTTTTGGTTCAATTCTTTTGTTCTCATACCAAGGATAAGAAAAATAGAAAAATGTATACAATGATATTTCATAGTGAAGTTTGGATTAATACATTTTCTCTTATAACATTGCATAAGTATGATCCTAATATCTTCACACTAATTCTTTTGCTTATTTTATCCAATTCAATTTTATATAAATTTTTCGGTAATATAAACAAGATAAAAAAGATTAGAATTTTCTTGCATATAAGACATTGTTTAGATAATCATTACAAATTTAAAATTGTTACATTTGAATAATAACAACAACAACAACCATTAAAATGACAATGGTGTGTGACATTCAAAAAAACATGCCAATGTTGTGTGAAAGAATGCCACAAGGTGATCTCTTAAAATATACCAATGTAATCTTTCGACATTCATAAAAGAGCAATACTCATTACACCGCATGTTGTGTAGGGAGGCTGACGTGGATTGTAATACTTCACCTCCTCTCGCCACCTGTCCTACTTATTTCTCTATTTTTTTAATTTTTTGGGTGGAGAGAAAGAAAAGGTGCAGCCCTGTAATAGCTTTTATTGCAATCTTTTTCACATACCATCATTTAAAAGAAGTAATCGATTTATTTCCGTCATTTAAAAAGAGGTAATTAATTCCTTTCCATTTTAATTTGGTTGCCTCCTAATTTATCACTTTTAGCATAGATTGATCACTTTCTAACTTGAAAATATCATTTTAAAACACATTTTTATCACTTTCAAAGTACATTTTTATTACTTCCTAATTATTTCATTTTAATTACTTTCTATTCAATTTTATCACTTTGTATGCAATTTTACCACTACCTATGCAAACCTATCACTTGTAAAGTAAATTTTTGTCACTTCCTAATTGTTTCAATTCTATTATTCGCTATTTAATTTTATCACTTTGTAATGCAGTTTTATCGCTTCTTATGCAAATCTATCACTTCCAAGCAAAAATTATCATTTCTAAATATTTTATCACTTTATTTGCATAGGAAGTAATAAAATACTTGGAAGTGATAATTTCTACTTTGAACTGATAATTTTGCGTAGGAAGTGATAAAAGTATGTTTGAGAGTGATAAATTTATGTTGGAGCTCATAAAACTAAATTACGTAAGACCTGACAAAATTAGACTTTGGAAGTGATACGTTTGCATAGAAAGTGATAAAATTACATTACGAAATGATAAAATTGAGTAGTAAGTGATAAAACTGAAATAGTTAGAAAGTAATAAAATGTATTTTGAAAGTGATAAAAATGTACTTAGAAGTAATAATTTTGAATTTAGCAATGATAGATCTACACTTGAAGTGATAAATTGGAAGGCCGCCAAACTAAACGGAAAGGAATCGATTGTCTCTTTTTAAATGACGGAAATTAATCAATTATCTCTTTTAAATGAAAGTGAGCGAGAAATGATAGTAATAAAAACTATCAGAGGGCTTCACATTTTCTTTCTTTGCACCCAAAAAAATCAAAAAAGTAGAGAAGTAAGCATGACAAATGGTGGGATGAGGTGAAGTGTTGCAATCCACCTCAACCTCTCTACACGCATGCGGTACAGTAAGTATTATTCTTCATAAAATATTCACTTTGAACAAGTTTGGTATTCTTAATATTTTATATGATAAATCAAATAGAGCAACGATGAATTTGTAATTTTTATTCTAATAGTAATTTATTTATGAAGTTTTATACTTGTATATTATTGTAATGATTTTGAATTTTCAATGGTCAAAATTTATTTATTATTGAAAACATTTTGCATACATATTTTCCTTGTGATGTATAAGAAAACAATTAACTTTTGATGGTTATCTTGATAGGCCTATCACTTTGTTTTTCATTTAGTTAAATATTTGTTATTTTTCATTCTAGATAATGTAATTTTATTCGACTATAAGAATCATATTTTAACATGTACCCTTCTTTAAAGACATTTAAATAATTGGCTTTACTATTGTTTAGTTCTTTTTTCATGTACTCAAATGGTATTCGTTTTCACATTCTATAAAAGATAGATTTATGTCCATCAAAATCCATCACTCATTTGGTAGTGTTCCAATACTCTGTGTTGTTAGACTATGTCTTTTAAATTGCGTTAATAGATTGAATGAGTCTCAAATCTCCCATTAATTACCAATTTACCCATATTCAACCAAAAATATTGAGACACTTTCGACTAGAAAAATATATATTTTCATTCATATTACCATTTTACCTTGCACTCTTATCATCTCGTCTTCAACACACCCTCTATCATTGGACCAAATGTCCCTCTCATGCACTCTCTTTCTAAGTTCCTCTACACCTATTTACGACTGTGGATTGTCACAAAATTCATGTTATATCACAAGTATCATTTATACTTAAATCTTTTTTTGGCATAAGTTTTGGTTAAAAACATAAATTTAGAGTAAAGCATATCAAATGAGCTTTGAAACTAATCTAACTTAGATGACCCTCAATCTAATTACTAATTTATCCATATTTACTAAAAACTATCCAATATGATTTGATAAAAAAATATATACTTTCATTTTATTATCATTTTACCTTAGCAATTCACTATGTTATCTTTAAACACACACCCTTTATAAATAGACAAAAGTGTCCCTCTATACACTTTTTTTTTTAGTTAAAGAAATTCGTCCACACAAATTTATGATCATGATTTTTCATAAATCCTTGTTATATTAAAATTACCCTTCACATCTAAACCCATTCTGAGTATTGCTTGGAGTTAAAATTGTAAATTTAGAAGAGGGACACCCAGACTCATCTAACTTAAATGTGCCCTAAGGCTCATTTGATATGCCTCCATAATATGAAATGGTTGATGTTTAGAAGGCCTTATTCTATTACTCTTTGAACTTACAATCAAGGACTGCAAGCGAGTAGGAGATAAAAATAGAAATGACATCTTTTGCTTCCATTTCTTATAATATTTATTGGTGATGAAAATGAATATGAAAATTAGTATTTTTGATTCCACGTCCGTTTTCACTTTTAATTCAGAAATGAAAATAGAGATAAAAGTAAACAATTTTCATTATTATCATCACTTTAATAAGAAACTATTTTAGATCACCATTAGTGCTCACTTTTGACAAAATTTCTTCTAATAATTTAAAATCCTAAACACATGAAGTCCCTTTCGATCTATGAGCTTCAAATTTTGAAACTTGTTTTATCTATTGGTCTAAACTTTAAATCTATGTATTATGAATCCGCAAAAACCATACACCAGGCAACCTTACTTTTGTCACATGAGATACTTTAATCATCACCGTTGGATATGAGAAGACCCATCTAATAGTACAAACATTACCCTTTTCATATGCATAAAATAAAATATTTCAAAACAAATAATATTTCAAAACAAAAATGGATTAGAAGATGCGGAAATAACTATTTTTATTTCTTACTCTAAAAACTATTGGATATCTATTTTTCATTTCTAATTAACTTAACGGATAATTTTTAGCGGATTTCACCTCTGTTAATAAAAAAGAAAACAAATTAGATAATTAGAACTCAAGCATTTATTTGCAGCCTTCTAAGGAACTTGGCTCAAACTCTTTGAGTATCTAAATGAGCTAAATTCAAAAAATGAGTTTAGAAACTTGATTGAGTTTGAGCCATGTTCGAGTCAACTTTAGGTGATTGAGCTAATTTCATAGAGGACCATCTAAAATTTTTCAAAACGTCAAAAACTAAATTTATTTTATTAGGATCTATCCGTACAGTCCATTTGTTTATTGTTCGTTATGATTCGATTTTTTATTTTTAAATTTTTTCAGATTATCCGATCAAAAATTAAGTTGTACAAACATGTAAGACATGATGATACAGTCCATTTGTTTATTGTTCCTTA
Organism: Zantedeschia hybrid cultivar; assembly: GCA_030544215.1. NCBI lineage: Eukaryota > Viridiplantae > Streptophyta > Magnoliopsida > Alismatales > Araceae > Zantedeschia > Zantedeschia hybrid cultivar. The sequence continues at coordinate 55,652,755 of JARZZO010000009.1, forward strand.
TGATTCGATTTTTTATTTTTAATATTTTTTTAAATTGTCTATTCAAAAATAAAATTGTATAAACATGTAAGACATGATGAACTCGACCTTACAAAAGTTACCTTTTATGGCTTTATCCCATGCGATGAAGCAAGTTGCTACTCAAGTATTATTCATTTATATATTATACACGTCAAACATATTAATGCCAAATTTAATATTAGAAACTATAATCCTAATCAAATAAAAAATTATATAATAATAAATCGAAGTTAAAACACGTCTTTTTTTACGTGATAAAGAAATCGGGTCGGACCAGCTAGTCCTCTACCGGTAACCGCACAACATACCGCAGGTGCCGTGTATCTGCCGCCCACGCTCCTTGCCGGGCACAGCCGCCCGAACGCGAACGCTCCAGCAGCCATGCCCGTGCTGCCACGGCCAGTCCCCTTCGCAACCCTCGCCCGCAGCGGCGGACCGCTCGAGCTGCCGGGGACCGTGTTGCCCCAAACGAAGCCTGCGGAGGGCTTGGCCCCGTAGCGGCCGGGAGCACGAGCGTGTGTTGCCTCGCAGTGCAGCCGTCGACTGCAGCATGTTGCCGGTCGCTACGCTGGTTGCGGTGGTGGAGACGGGAAGAAGGCCCGCAGAAATTGAACTGACATTGGCCATTGGATGTTTGAGACGCACAACATCTCAAGTCGCAATGCGTCCGATGTTGCTCGTTTTATTCTTGCGGGATTCAGAGACACTCAATGCTCACGTCTCTTGACCTGTTCAGTTAGTAAAAGTCTCCGGACATTTTTTAGAACGGTGAGTGTTAGACACGCAATTCGAAACGGGATCTTACAATTATTACGATCGATCAGAAATTTTCATATGAAAACGTAAGAAATGGGTCACGTCAAAATAGACTTAGTAAGAATTTCTTAATCTTCACTTCCCCCCACACACACACAAACATCACAACAAAAAAATATAGGTAAGACATCTACAAGTAAAATAATAAATAAATCACACATTCACCACACAAGAAACTGTCAAGTCAATCAAGAAAATATCGACTCGTTAAGACGGAATAATAATTCCTCAGATAACGCGTTGACTATTTCGACTTGTCTAATTCTACGTAGTTCTACTTCCTCTTAACTACGAGTGACACTCCATAGTGTACAACTCTCACACCAGTACTAATTATTATCCTGTGACATATTAGGTGACCATCGTCGCCTAGACATCACATTGTCACTCTCACACTGACAAAAAATGTTAAGTGCTAACAACTATCACTCTAGATCTATGATCACATAAACACAAACAATGCGATTCTCTGTACATAAAAATCTCCACCCTAATATATGATTTTAAATATATATATATAACAAGGTCATCTAACACTATACAAGAATTTAATTGAGATAATATATAATAATTATACATGTTAAATACAAAAATTATGGGACTCTACTTTGAATCGCGTCGACTGAGGTTGACGCCATTTAACATCTTATAATTAATTTTCTTCACTCTTGGGTCTCGGGACCTAGGAATATTGGCTTGAATTACATCGATCATGGTCGACGTCATTCAACGTCCTATCACACTTTCTGTGTTCGAGACTCCAGAGGTATGGACCGCAAATAGCGCCAACTGAGGCTGACACAGTTCATAAATCGCGTCGCCCTGAGTGGATGCGTTTTACGTCCAAAACCGAACTCCCTTTCGATTTCCACCGAGCCACAACACAAGATTTCCTCCCCCAAAACGAATGAAAAACACACAAATAGAGATAGGGGGAAGTCCATTAACCGAAATAACATACTACTCTCATTTTCAAAAATATCCATTTCAATCAAAATCTCCCCTAAGACACTCATTTTCTACCCAAAATATCCACACACATCTATAGTATGCTCCAAAGCGGAAAATTATGGGTTAAATCAATTGAAACACGCACGAGGATCGTCACCTCAATGGTTATTTGAACTCCGAACTCCTACACCGCAAATTGCCGCCAGTACTACCATAGACGCCGTCACTCCATCGAAACGTCGTCTGCCATCCGGAGAGTGAAGAAGCCACGGTGGAGATGATAGTGGAAGTGTGATAAGTTCACAATTTTACATAAATAACAGATGAAATTTACATACTTTACTATCAATTTAATGAACAAAATCACATGGAATGATAGATAAATCATTTGTGCATTCAAACATATCAATTTTGAAAAAAAAATCTGAATTTCAAATATCATCACTCCATAGATTGAAGAAGGGTAGCAATTTCATTCTCAAATAAGATTTTCTCGACAATTATTTAATGTGTAGTTGGATGATTTATTGCCGCATGAACTTAATTGTTATTTTATGTGAATGTAGGACATGAACAAGCAGATGGCATAGTGGTTGGACTACTTGGATTTCAAGAAAGTGACCAGGGTTCAAATCCTAGAAGGAACAAGATTGTATTTCTTTTTGTCTTAAAAGGGGAACCACAAGCCAACTAAGAAAGAGAAGAGGGAATTTCGAAATTCGAATTTCAAAAATGTTATTTCAAAATCTCGAAAATAACATTTATTCTTCAATTCAAAATTCGAATTTTCAAATATCTCTCTCCAAATTTAAATTTCAAATATGCATTCACGGATAATCTTCTAATCAAGGGAGAGCTTAATGCGAGCAATTAAGTGCCCATTTATTAGAGGATTTGAAATTCAAAATTTGAATTAAGAATTCTCTTCTATAAAATCAAGAGAGAGAGGAGGAGGGAATCCTGAAATTTAAAAAGAAAGATATTTATTTCGAAATTCAAAATTCAAAATAATCTTTATGGACTTAAAAGAATATCCACTAATCAAGGGGGAGCTTAATAGCCTATTTATTACCCTATTTGAAATTCAAAATTTGAATTAAGAATTCTCTTCTATAAAACCATGGGAAGAGAGAGGAAAAAGGAAGCTGATTTTTTTGGAAATTCTCTCTCTCAATTTCTCTCCCACTTTCTCCCTCTCTTTCACTCTCTCTCTCTCTACATCTCTCTCAAACCAGCGGCTATTAGTGCAAGAGGTGGATTCGAGGCATTGCAACTGACCATTGGAAGGAGTCCAAGGCTACCAAGGATCCACGCGAAGGGCTACGGCGGCTGCAAACATCAATTTTCTCTCTCCACTATCTCTTTCTAGTTTTTGAGTTCTCCATGTTACACTGTATTTCGAATATTTTATATAAAAGTTTTCTTATGAAAGTTATATTAATGTTTTATTTTCAATGTCTCTGTAAAATTTCATATTTTTCTGATAATGAATGACAGTAGCTCCTTTGAAAAAAGTTATCTTTTCTCCATCTTTTTGTTCTACAACTTTTATTTTTTCTTCTGTTGACACTACTCAAATTTTATATTCTACTTTTAATTAGTGTTTTAGAGGTAGTCTTAGTTCAGTAAATGGTCTTATTATGCTCGTTTAGGGGTGCTCTTTTTGTGAGTTCATAGTAAGTCCGGTTAATTTTGATTTTTAACAAATCAAATCATCATGCTCCCTCTTCTTTCTTCTCTATTTTTCCTCTAAAAACTTAAAGTTTTCAACTTTAAAAATCTATTTCCCTGTGGATTCGACCCAATCTCACCACTTGCTATTTTTCAAATAATTATATGTGGAAATTGGAATTTTAAGATTGATGTTCGAATATGCTTAACGACACATAATTTCGAGCGATCAAAGTGGTAGAGGGGAAATAGAGTGGAAGAAAGAGGAAGAGGAATTGGAAGAGAAGGGAACGGAGAGGGACAGAGAGAGTGAGAAGGAGAAAATGAGGGAAAGGAGGGTGAAAGGAGGGGTGGCTCGGGGTGTCAACTCCGACTGAACTAGATCGCATCGTCCCGGAATGACGCCGTTCAGATGACAAGATGGGGATCGTACACTAGTAGACGTCTGAATCACATCGACCATAAGCGATGCTGTTCAGATGATAAAATCGGGACCATACACACGTACCCCGATATTCGACCACACATCACACATGTATAATCTCTAAATCGCATCGCCTATGGCCGATGCCTTGCATAAATATATCGAACTAGCTCAACGTAGTTAAGAACCCATGCACCTAGCTCCCAAAAATCCCATCCAAATCGACTCGATAAATAAATATAAAATCTCAGTCCTTACATATCTACCCACTGTTGGATTCTCGTGTTTCTCCGGATCACAAATGCAGCAAAAATTAAATATTATAAAATTTGCGATCCATTCCCGTTTCGAATAAACCAAAATCGATTAACTGGGTTATCGAACATTACCGTGTGTGGATTCAAATCCGCGTCCAAACGGTTCCTTCTCGCGGTAGATTTCTTCACGTTCCTCATTTCTTGCAGCCCACGAGCGATTCATCGTTCGCCTCAATGACCGTCGCAATGCGCAGTCGAATTCCTTTCGGACGAGAGTTAGAGAAGACGGTGATGTAGTCTCCAGAGAGGAAAGAGAGTCAAGGCGCCAGAGAGAGAGAGGGAGAGAGGAGGGGACGGTTAGGGTTGAGCAGCAACCTAGCCTGCTTTAGCCCATTAATTACATTTTATATTAACCGTACGGTTTTTCATAAAAAACCCCAGTTTAATATAAAATCTACCTTCAATCCACCGCCTTAAGAATCTTTTGTGTATGACCCTCTAGGCCCAATTATCAGTCCGGTTAATAGCCCAAGAAGCCGAGTGACTCTTCACTGACTTAATTAATCAATTAATAACTCATATTAATTAATTAATTGACCGAATCAATGTCGTACATTGAATTCGGTCGGGCCTCCGATCACGTTGGGTGCCAAGCAACACTGTGTGAACCCAAAAGATATTGGAATTAAGCAACCCACTTGTGGAACTTTCCAGTCAACAGTTACCGTGCGGATATAATCCTTCATTTGCACAATGCTCTCGAGTCAACTTAGCGTATGGTGTACCGTCAAACCGTAACCGGTTGACTCACTTAGATCGAATGTTGCCGTATAATATCGGAAAACTCCTTTTCCGATATTATCGTCCGCCCTGGTCAGGGACTCTTGCACATCCTTCCTAGAGAATTCTCTCACTAAGTACCGAGAGCGAATGATTCCTTATTGATACTCAATTCCCTTCGACGGTATTCTGCTGTATCTGATCCTTGGCTGTTTAGAATCCCGTGAGTAGATATTCGTAAACTGAGGTCAAAGCACAGAAGTCCACCGACAAGGTGTCCTTAGTGTCTCAGGTCTGAGGACCATCTACGCAACTGTGACAATAGAATCAAGCTGGTTGACAATGAGGTACTATACCATCCAGCGATTCAGTCGGATCAGTTCAGTGAACTCATTCTTTAATAAGCATCAACAGATTCACCTTAGTGTCTCCACACAAGTGACTATGAGATCAGTCACCCTCATCGTATGAGCAGGAGTAATTTGTACTAGTCTAACCAGATATTCGATGTCCTTCTTGGATATCCTCTGACTATAAACAATTAAGAATATGTATATTTAAGTGATCAGTTTTATTAATATGATCTCATTATAATCTGATCACCATCGCACATATTCATGGACTTCATTATGAGACGATAATTAAAACAAATTATTCATAATGAAATAATGCCACTTTATTTAATAAATGAACGAGATTTACATAGTCAGATTGGCTTGTAGGTCACCTAAGATTAACAATCTCCCACTTGGACTGGCAATCACCTTTATGCACTAAATCTATAGACTCTAGGTGATGCTCAAATACAATTTGAGGCAAAGGCTTTGTCAGTGGATCTGCTACATTATCGGCTGATAAAACTCTTTCGACCACTACATCTCCTCTGGAAATTATCTCTCTGATAAAATGGTAGCATCTCTAAATATGCTTCAATTTCTGATGAGACCACGACTCTTTCGCTTGTGCAATGACTCCGTTGTTGTCGCACAGCAGCAGAACAAGTTCAGAGATGCTGAGAACTACGCCGAGGTCGGTGATGAATTTCTTCAACCACATTGCTTCCTTGGTGGCTTCAGCTGTAGCGATGTACTCAACTTCAGTCATCGAATCTGCAGTGATTTCTTGCTTGGAGCTCTTCTAGTACACTACGCCTCAATTCAAAATAAACACAAATCTAGATATAGATTTGCCATCATTTGGATATGACTGGAAACTCAAGTTAGCAAAACCTCGTAGTTTCAAGTCACCTCCTCCATAGACAAGAAACATATCCTTAGTTCTTCTCAAGTACCAAAGGATACATTTCACTGCCTTCCAATGCTCTTTACATGGATCAGTCTGAAATCTATTCATAACACTTAGAGCATATGCCACATTAGACCGTGTACATAGTATGACATACATGATAAATCCTATGGCAAAGGCATAGGATACTCTATCTATGAATGTCTGATCGGTATCATACCTTTCTTAGAATTTTCTATGCCAATCCTTTTGACAATGATATCTATGTACAAAGATTGGGTTATTCGGAGCATCCTCTTTGATCTATCTCTACAAATCCGTATTCACAATATGCAGGATGCTTTTTCCAAATCCTTCATCGAGAAGTTTTTCGATAGTCAGATCTTAACCGATAACATCATAGTTACACCATTCCCAATAAGTAGCATGTCATCTATGTAAAGAACTAAGAAGGTGACTGCACTTCTACTGGTCTTCTTGTACACACAAGGTGTAACGACCCGCCACCCTATAATCGAGGATTTGATTACTAAATTGGTACCGAATCATTAATTTGAAACTAAACCAGGATCTAGATAAGTCTGGGAAATAAATAATAAACTAAGCTAAACATTCACATCGCATTGAATTAAAAAGGAAGTGTAAGAATTAAAAGTTATTACAATGCAACTCGATACAAGCAAATAATTACATACTCCAACTGAAAAGAAATAATTAAGCGTACATGTCAGAAATAATAATAACAACTACGTCGGGGCATACTCCGGAGTAACAGCTGCTGGTGCGCAACTCGAAGCAGCACACTCCTTGCTAAGCCTGCCTGGAACTCTCATCTGAAAATCGCAGGGGTGAGTCTCAACGAAAAGACTCAGTAGGGATCCTTCGATCCCCACTGCCCACTCTGTAGACACGCTAATTTTGACATCATTTTGAGTAAATTTCATATCATATAATAATGTCTTAGAATGGTCTGATATTTAATCATTGGTTAGTTTTTTATTGATTTTTTGAGTTAATTATCTGAAAAGTGTCGGGTCAAACAGATATGATTTAAGTTAATCAATTGAATTGATTTTAACTCAAATTTTAATTAAAATATGAAGAAGTCTAAAAGACGTCAACCTGTGTGGACGCCGTTTAGAGGTTATTCTTATTTTAACGTTTAAATTTGAATTTTAATCAGTTGATTAATTAGCTAAAAGACGTCTGCCAGTCACAACGCGTTTTAGGTTTCCTAAGTTATTTTTACTTCTCTTCCGGATGTTTATCCTTATCTTAATTAATGTAAACGGCGTCTATCATGGGCGACGCGTTTTATCTAATTACAGATAAAGATAAGTTTTTCCCGGATGTTTATCTTTATCATAATCAGTCTGAAAGGCGTCTTCCATGGAGGACGCGTTTTAGATAATTACAGATAAAGATGAATTAATCTGTATTTATCTGTTGGTTAAGATGGATAAATCCCAAATTTCTCTATGTAAATCCGCGGACGTAGAAGAAGTCTATAAATACCCTCCTCTTGAATGGGTGACAGAGTTGGTGATTAGTTAGTGATTGAAGAGAGTTAATGATTAAAGCGATATCGAATTGAAGATCGAAGCAACGACGTCTAAACGCCGAAGTGCTGTTGTTTCCAGAAGTCGGCGTCCGTTCTTCATCCAATCTTCATCCAATTCAAGACCAAGGCTTTCCATTCTTCATCCATTCGGCATAAGTCTTTCAATTTATTTCTGCATTCTTTTCATATTCACACTCCATTAATCTTACATTCTTCATCACTCCATGCAACACACACAACACTAGTATTATTTTCAAAACCAATTTGATAAAGGGGTTTCAAAGACCATCCCAACAAGTGAGTTTTCTGTTTAGTTGCATGTTTAAAACTCTGTTTAGAATGGATACTACTTTTACTTAAGTTCTCATTGTTTCTTCATTTCTCTTTCTATTTTCTTGCAAAGAATCAAAGGGAGAGAATCAACAAGCAAATCACAAGGACTCTGGACGATCCTCAAAAACTCAACAGCAACCAAAGCAAGAACAAAGATAAGAAAGGGCTCTCTTTCTTCAGCCGGTTGAAGGAAGGGAACCAAGAGCTCAATATCTCCCACGTCCAAACAGCTAGGCAATCAAACTCTTTCTTTTGAAACTTTTAAGTCAAAAGTTTTTGGCGATCACTTCACTTAGTTTCTTTTTAATAAGTTTATTTTGCACTTAAACAACATAGATTTTTCATGATAATCACACACTCATTTTAAGCACTCACACACTCACGCACCCAAAAGTGCAGTAACACAGTTAAAGGTAAAGTAAGCAAGTAAAGTAGTAATTACTACTCCTAAATCTCGATATAAATCACATGCATTCGAAATGTAACATGCATATCTCTGAAACCATTCTACCAGGGAGCCTACAGCCAACGTCTCGGCAAAACATGCCAACCACACAACTGGAAGCGGGAAACACCGACCCGCTGAGACCAAACAGTAACCTCGGATAGCACGCTAGCTACTCCGGCCCAACTAGCTCAGATGGTTACCCCTTCCCCAAGCACGAGTGACACCTCATAGGTACCTCTCCGACACCGGTACTAGCTAACCCCGAGGTTCACCAAGTGACCCTCTCTCACTAGGCGTCACCCCGCCACTGCTCCCATCGACGCTGTGTCCCACCCACACCAACACAGGGTGACAAAACGCTACAACTGTCACCCTAGGTCCACAGTCGCACGAAACATAACACGGTGCGATCCGGTCACATAGAAATCCTCATCCTCGAGTACGATATCAAACATGAAATTAACCGAGCTATCTAACAGTGTAAACACATATTAATAGCATGAATTAATGTGATTCTGTCTTGAATCACGTCGCCCAAGGCCGACGCCATTCAAGCCTCCTAAGCTGGTTCATGTGAAATATGGCCCTCGAAAATGGCCTAAAATGCATCGTCTCAGGTAGCCCCCTTTTGAAAGGCGTCGCTGTCCCTCGTCGCCTGATTGCGACAGAAGCAAGGACAGGCTACGGGATGATTCCACTAAAATTCGTCGTTCACGCAAGTCGCCTTTTGAAAAGGCGTCGCTGTCCCTGGACGCTTGTCAGTCCAGAGACAAAGTCTGTTAATGGGACTAAATCGCGTCGTAGGTGGGCGCCGCCTTTCAAAAAGGCGTCGCTTCACCTCGACGCCATTTAGTCCCGATAGACAGGTTCTCCCCTCCGTTTCCCCCAATCTATGAGGAGAGATTTCTCCCCCAAAACGCATAGAAAATGGCACAAAACATAGAGGGGAAGGAGGAGAACCTAACTACCCATTAGAACACCTAATTTCTCATTTCATGCATTTAGCATTTTCACCCCAAAAACACCCCTAAACATGCTTTAAAGCGGGAAAACATGGTTTTTAATGAAATACAATGGGAATCGTCACCCTACCGGTTACTCGAACTCCTCCAAACTTCAAGCCGCCCTCCCGTTTCACCCTACGTCGCCGCCGGTACCGCCGAGGTCGTTGTTACTCCACCAGGACATCGGCCCCCGTCCAGAGAGAAAAACACCACGGAGGAGGTGGTGGTGGTAGTGGTGGGAGTTAGGAGGTCGAAGGAGTGAAGGGAGAGACAAAATGGTGGGAGGAAAAGAAGGAGGGGGAAAAGGCGTTGCCGGAGTCGCCGGAGGAAGGGAGGAGAGAGGGAAGGAAGGAAGAAATGAGGGAAAGGAAGGAGGGTTCGCGGGGGTAACCAGAAACTGGGTAAAACGCGTCGTGAGTGTAGGCGCCCGGAACGTCCCCCGCCGCTGCTGCGGGCTTCGGATCGAGGGTTTCTCCGTTCGTCTCAGCACTGTGGCGATTTAAGGAGGGTTAGAAATAAAGGTGTGATTACCAGGAGCATTACCTTACGGTCCCTGTGCTCCGCAGGATTGTAGAGTGATCGCGTTCTGAGGGAGCGGGAGATGATGGTTTCCCCTTCTCTTCCTCCGGCCGGTCGAAGGAGGAGAGCTCGGTAGTCCGCGCGCAGAATCTGGTAAGAGTCCCTGAAAAGAAAAAACAAGACAAGAGAAGAAAATAATCGGATTAGAACTGTGATATGCAGAATCTATCCATGAAAATATAAAAATTAACTAGAATTGGAGGGAGACACATCGGATGGGTGTTTGGGGAGGGAAGGTGACCATATGTTATGGCCACCCACCTCCCGTTTTTTGTTAGAAACCTCTGGGGTAAATAAGAATTGTTAGGTCATCTTAACATGCATGCATGCAAATGGAGGTGCTCGTGTGTGAAAAGTGAAGTGATATGTTAAGAGTGGAAAGAAAAGTGAGAGAGGGAGAGTGTTACAGAATGGATGAAAAGTGGGAATACAATGAGGTAAAAAAGGGGAAAAGTAAAAGAGGGTTAAGAAGACAAGCCCATTTAGAGTGCGAAGGATTCCTCTTGAAGTTCCTCCTGAAGTTCTTTGACTCCTTGTCTGCTCGACTCCTCAAAGCCGACTCACTTGCTAACCTCCTCTGAGCCTTCCCTCCAAAAAACTCCTCGTTAACCCCCTTGCTCGAGAGGATACGGGGGGTTTAAATAGGTGACGGGAAAATAGGAGAAAATAGGGGTCTAAATCCCCGTAAATCATCCTGGAGCCAATGGGAAGTGGTCAAGGATCGGAGGTGGTGCGCGCGGCAGTCGCCGGAGTGGGGAGTGATCGGAGTAGTGGAGGTGAGGGCGGCGAGTAGAGGAGATCGTGGGGAAGACGAGGTCAAGGTGGTAGTTAGGGGAGTGGACGGCCAGCCAACATGCCTTCCAATCCCGTGGAAGGCCAGGTAGCTGGCCTTCCACGGAGAGGTGGAAGGCGGCCCAGTTGGCCTTCGAAGGGGGTGGAAGGCAAGGGTTGGCCTTCGAAGGGTGGTGGATGGCAAGGGGTGGCCTTCGAAGAGTGGTGGAAGGCAAGGGGTGGCCTTCGAAGGATGGTGGAAGGCGGACTGGCTGGCCTTCGAAGGGTGGTGGAAGGCAGACTGGCTGGCCTTAGAAGGATGGTGGAAGGCGAACTGGCTGGCCTTCGAAGGATAGTGGAAGGCGGACTAGCTGGCCTTCGAAAGATGGTGGAAGGCGGACTGGCTGGCCTTCGAAGGGTGGTGGAAGGCGGACTAGCTAGCCTTCCACGAAAAGGTGGCTAGAGTCAGGATTTGGTTAATGGGCCTAGTTATTAGTGGGCTAAGATGGCTAAGATAAGGGATTTGGTGACGATGGGCTAATGATGGATGAGGTTCATGACCAAAAGGATGGTCCAAAATCGGTGTCTACAAATGCCCCTCCGGGACACCTGTTTTGTAGTGGAGTGGAACGGAATGATAAATAGGTGTTCCGGAAATCGAACCTGATTTTGGACGGCCTAGAGAAGGGATGAGCTGTATCCAAAGATGGCATGAGAGTGTGGCAAATGCACGAGAGTTGGCTATTTGGATTGCAAGGGTGATTAAGAAAAGGAATACATTTCAAACTGGAAAATCACAATCCGTGGGACCCTCGGGTGCTGGATCCGCGAGGCCTTAGCGCACCAGGATGCAACGATCTGGCCCAAGGGGATCTCAAGCATGAAAGATAGATGAGTGTGACTTGAAAAGGTCTCGACACAACGGGCATGCGGTGGCCTGGCACATCATGTGATTGCCAAGTGAGAGAATCTCAAGCACACGTATTGGAAAAAGGATGAGGTCTTGCAATTCAAAGGGCTGACAGACGAACAATTGCCAGACTCACAGATCAGCAATGGGTTAAGCAGAGTGATGAATTATGGTCATTGCCCCTAGGGCGATGGTAGATACTTATGCAAATGCATGCTGGTTCAAAATTAAAAAAACAAATTCCTAATGCAAACAGGAGGGATTTATTGGCCAATCGAATAGCTTGGAGAATATAGACTCCTCATTGTTTTGTTTAAAGAGGAACTCAGAGTCTATACGCCCAAAGCTATTAGCCTCCTGTGTCTTCAATCCTATTTGCTTTAGATTCCCTACAGCTGCAAGAATGCACATTAGTAAATGTAAATAATCAATGATCCACAATATCTTAATGATAAGCTACAAGGAAATGAGGGACAAAGGTCCCTGTCGAGTCGAAGCCAGCACGGAAGATATGGCCATTCTCAAAGTAGAATGCCAATCCGGCTGCTTTTGGCTTCGACTCGACAGCAAAAAGTATCCACCTTTTGGACATAGAATCCTTTTCCTGTATGCACAAAAATGAGGGGAAAACAGTTAGTAGTATATGTTTTCGGCCCCTTGCCTAAAAAGAGCAACTACCTTCTCCCTAGCCTTCGTATAGGGTCAAGGGGCCGTGTCCTACTAACCAGACAAAAGATAGAATATTGAAACTAATGCGACAAGTAAATATGCCAATGCTGGCGGATATGAAAACGTGTTTTGATTCCACCTACCTGGTGACTGCCCAAACTTAGCCTGGTCGAATGATGAAAGGGAAATGCACACTCAACTTCCCAGGTATCCTAAGCACGCATCTAGATTGATTTGGGCCTTTAGACTCCTCAAACTAACCTTGATCGGTTAAGACTCATATTGATGACAATACCGTCATGCCATGCTTAGGCTCCCAGCTGCTTCCGACCACCAAGTTTGCCCAAAAAGTTTTCGAGGTAAATGATTTGCCCGACCTGGGTCTCTTTCCTCACAATCTAGAAGGTATAAGATGGAACACCTTAGAACCCTAATAGTCAACCGCGCGACGCTGATCCGGAATCAGACGCCGTCGCACCTATAGGTGACGCGCATGCATTGACCTAAGCCCGAAGTCTTCGAGAGTGCTCATTGAGATTATGGCTAAGGAATTGGTTCACCAGAAACAACGACATTATTCTTCACCCATTTTGGACTCCTGTGATCATGTGAGCATGTGACGATTTTTGAAAAACGAACCATTTTAAAATGATGTTCAGTCTTTAGATAGCCATCTCGTGCTAAAACCTTGAGGGAGAAATAAGTGAAGAAATTATGGAGACAAACCTCACAGGAAGATCGACAAAACCGTTAAAAGGGCGAGCTGTGACAAAACGGACCCCTTTTGACCTCCTAGATGCCCTTATTTTGACTTTTCAGGCCTTTGGTAGATTTCATGGCCAGGCACGGTCACGACCAGGCTTTTTTGTATGATTGCTTGAACCCCTTTTTTTTTTATATTTTTTTTCTACTCTTGACATTTTTCAGACTTATTTGATATTCCGCCTACGGGGACACTGCCCTCTTCACGTGCTCTGGTCCTTTACATTTCATTTTTTGGGCCCTTTTTTGAGGGGTTACATCTATCGGATTGTGGAGGAACCGCAGTTTGCTGAGCTCGGCCGTTTAAGGGCGTCAACTGTCCTGATCGGTCGAGAGACGAAGAGCAAAGGTTGTAGTTTGACAGTATACTAAAGACTTTGAACTCGTTCTAAGAAGGTTCTCTTTGAAAAATGTGTAGGTGTGTGCATCCCATGATGATCATAGGGATCCGTATGAAGGTAAAGTAGACACATCCAAGGTTCTGGTGGACCAAAGTCTTAGCCAAACCTTAATGTTAACCCAATCTATCATGCAACTAGACCTAGACAGGGGATTATGTGGCAGTCATCAGACAGTTGGATTTTGTGCTTTTTCTGTTTTTTTTTTTTTTGTCATTTTCATTGAAGTATGTGCATGTTTACAAATATTTTTGTTGCCTTTTGGATATTCGATTTTTTTTTAGATTTTGAAATTTTTGAAATTTTTGTATTTTTAAGGGTAAAAGAAAATTATTTTTCAACAATTTTCAAATATTTATACTTATTTGCTAACTCTTGAACTAGAAATGAAAGAACTTACTTACCTCTACAACTCGTAGATAAAGAGGAAGCTATCCAATCCCTAAGCGATTATGTACAAGACTCAGAGGGTGAGTCCGACATGTTGCAAAGGTGGGTCCTTAAGACAGAGACCCAATGATGGCAGAATTGCCCCAGCATGTTGGCTCCTCATGGGAGTGACACTTTTTCTCTTTTTGGGGGTCGTAGTCTCCAAGCATAAAACACTCAGGGGAATGTGCTACGACCAGTGATAGAAGCCTGAGAAGGGAAGGTGTGTGAAATAGGAAGGGAATGAGAGCGGTGGGTACCGGTTCATCCTTCACTAAGGAGGCTCCTTCTCGTCGAGTGGTTGGTTCATAGAACAGCAGCTGTGTATCGAACTCTTCTGCATCTTCTCTTCGAACTTCATTGATTGTTTCCTTGAGTACCTCTTAACTTTCCTTCACAAAGTGATCCAAGAGACTCCATTTTCTAGATTCCTCAGCTAGTTTGGTTAGTAGGTAACCCAATCTGAATCCCCCAATGGTCGGATTTTCAAATATAGGCTCTCAAATTCCTTGCTCTTCCTTACCTAACCCATATCCCGAACTATACCCCATTTTGTCCATAAGCTGCCAACCTATGCTAGGCTGGGGCTTGGCCTGAGAGTCAAGCAATGAAAGGATGGGCTCTTTCCCTTTTCCAGAAGTGATCATGGATGGAATTTGTTCAGTCGAGACTGAGTCCAAAGACTCAAGATAGGGGGTACCCTTCATTTTGACAATCTTCCCATTGTATGGGAATTTATAGCACTGATGATTAGTGGAGGGCACTCCCAGGGTCTGGTCCATCCAAGGCCTTCCCAGAATGGCGTTGTATATGGTCTTGATATCAAGGATGTAGAATTCAGAGATCATGGCCACTGGGCCAATTTTCGGTTTCCCATTTGAGACTATCATGGAAGTAGACTCAATCTTTTCTGGATCAATCCCTATTTTCTTGGGGGTCTTGAGTGGACAAACATTGATTGATGCCCCGGTATCCAATAGGATGGAGTCCAATGAGTGACCCTTGAGTGTTGCAGTTAAGCATGAGGGAAGGGATTGGCATTCAGGAGGAGCTAGATTCTTATCTGTGAAGAATATGGTAGGTGTCTGGGTGACTGAGAGAATGGCATTTGTGAGCCCCCTGATAGAGAGATCTTCATTGAGTGTAATTCGCTGGAGGAATTTAAACAATGTCTCCCTGTGTGTAGGAGATCTCCTAATCAACTCTAGGACTGGCATCTTGGTGGGGGTTTTCCCTAGATGCTGTAGGATGTCATACTTGGATTGAGTAATCCCTCTAGACAGATTTGAATCCTCTTGGGAGTCCAAGGGTTGACTTGTTGGGGGAGTGATGCGATTTCTCAGTGTAACACTAATCGGACTGGGGTCCATTGCCTGATCTAACTTTAGTGGTTGAACTGGTGGTGAATTCATTAGGCAGAATTGGGTTACTGGACCCGGCTTTGGTGTTGGACACAGGATGGATAGAGGAGGTTCTCTGATTGAAATTGAGGGAACTTGGACCAGAGTGACTGGGTTGATAACTGTTGGTTGTTCCTTAGGTCGTATCAAAACCAAAGGTTTGTGTTGGATAATAGTGGAGACTCCTTGCAACGGCTCTCTAAGTTTGGTCATTCTAGTGGGGCACTCACGCCATACCCCAACCTCTTCATACTCCCAGTACTGTCCTCTGTGATCAACATTTGGTTCCAAATTTTTGACAAGGGTGCTTACCCTTTCTAGAGAGCTAGATGGATCTTGAGCTACTTGATGAGAGGGCAGAGGGCCCTTGACTTCCAAGGTTTCAATAGCCTCTTTCATGTGCCCCCAATTAATCTTAGCGCTAGAAAAAGGAGGAACTGCTGAATATGGTTTCTGATTGGGTTGGTTGTCTGATCTGGACGTAGGACTGGGTGACCTAAAGGGTTGCCCCAAGGCACTCACCTGTTCATTGATTGTCACTTCCTCTACTAATGGAGTTTGTGTAGTCCTCTTATTTCTGTTCTGATTTTCAAAGAAGGATGGCAAAGTGGAACTCCAGATTTGAGATTGAACTACCCGAGCTCGATTATAAAGTTGTGCGAATGTGTGAAATTCGCTCAGCATGAGAATAGCTCGAAGCTGCGGGGTAGCGTTATTGACCAACATGGTGATAGCTTGAGATTCGGGGATTGCCACTTCCGCCCTAGAGGCTATTGCCCTCCACCTGTTGACAAAATACGTGAACTCCTCTTCAGGCTTCATCTTTTCCATCACAAGATCAAACAAGGTGGGAGGCATGGTTGTCATATGACTAAACTAAGGGATGAATTTTTCAGAGACCATATCAAAATTGATTAGGTCTGTGGCGGGCAATTAAGAAAACCATCTTAAGGCCTCACCTTCTAAGGATTTCTGGAACAGATGGACAAGGAGGACTCTGTCGTAGAGCCATTGATGGGAATCCATGAGGAAACCAGACAGGTGATCATGAGGGTCAGAGGTGCCATCATATTTTCTGTACTCGGGGGTTTTGAATCTTGGTGGAAAGTAGGCCGGAGGGAGCTTACAATAGCTCGAGAGAGAGTGCGGTTGTTTCAGGGTAAGTTTCTCGGCCATGAGCTTACGCACATAGGTTTCAACCTCACTTTTATAGATGAATTCTTTCTGCTCGGGAGGAGGTGTAGTTTGAGAGACTGGAATCGGCATGACGGGTGGAGCAACTGGAGTATGAGTTGGGTGGTTGATGTGGGTCTGAGTTCTGTTGGGAGATCCTTGGAAGTGAGTTCTCCGAGGAGTGGCATCTTGAGTTTTGCCACGGGAGGCCAACCGGATGAGTTGATCAAGGGTGTACCGTGATAACACGGCAATAAGTTTCGGGTCCTCACTCAGGTCTTGGAAGGTTATGTTGGAGATTATAGGGTCACTTTCTGAAGAGGAAGATTCATCCAAGTATCTTCCCGTAAGTTCCTCTCTAGGTGTTTGGAACATGCCCACAAATGTTTGTTGTGGATCCTCTTCAATCTCGAACAGAGGGTTGCGTGTGACATTGTTACCAAACTCATAAATGTCATCATGCACAGTGTTAACATACATTCGGTTCATTATGAAACACAAATCCTAAGAAATTTTATATTTCACTTGAATGGTTAACTGCACGTTATGAGTGTTGGTTTCTAACAAATCAAGTTCAAGCCCTTAACGACCCTGTATTCTTCTTTCAAATCATGTTCAACCAGAGTTTAGTTAGGCGTCTTAGATTTTGAAAAAATTCTCTCAGTGACACCTATAGGTGAGTGATTGTGAATGGAAAGGCTCAATTAATTCCTCACACAAACCCGGGATCCTATTTAGGTGGTTTCAGGTACAACCTGCTCGGCGGCCAAGTGGGAATCCCTGGCTCGCGGAGACTCACGGAGGTTACCAACAGAATAAGACTAGTCACACCCGAGTGGGAATCCTCAAGTGGAGAGTCAAACACTGTGGGAGAGGTAACTAGAAGTGTGATGCCGGCTCTTCCTTAAAAAACCCCTGCGGACCCACAGTCCAGCAGCCAAGAGAAGAAAAGAAAAGACAAGAGAACAGTAAACAAAAAAAACTAGAATGCACAACAATTTAATCAGAAATAATGAAATAACAGCGGGTCATTGAATCACAGAGAGGGCGGAGCCAGAAACTGGGGAGCTGGACAGCCGGAAGGTTGGCCGTCCAGGGAGCTGGACGGCCAAGCAGCTAGCCGTCCACTCTGGACGGCCTAGGGGCTGGCCGTCCAGGCAGATGGACGGCCAAGCCTCTGGCCGTCCAAGGATCTGGACAGCCTAGGGTGTGGCCGTCCAGGCAGGTGGACGGCCAAGACTCTGGTCGTCCAAGTATCTGGACGGCCTAGGTTCTGGCCGTCCAACTGAGCTGGATGGCCAGGACTCTGGCCATCCAAGATCTGGACGGCCAGGAGGTGGGCCGTCCGAAAAAATAAATTTACCTTCTTACCCTCTGCGCGCAGTAAGCAAGTAGGTGTCCCACCGTGATCGCCAGAGGGCTGTAGGTGCCCGGAACGTCCCCCGCCGCTGCTGCAGGCTTCGGATCGAGGGTTTCTCCGTTCGTCTCAGCACTGTGGTGATTTAAAGGGAGGTTAGAATTTAAGGTGTGATCGCCAGGAACATTATCTTACGGTCCCTGTGCTCCGCAGGATTGTAGAGTGATCGCGTTCTGAGGGAGCGGGAGATGGTGGTTTCCCCTTCTCTTCCTCCGGTCAGCCGAAGGGGGAGAGCTCGGTAGTCCGTGCGCAGAATCTGGTAAGAGTCCCTGAAAAGAACAAACAAGACAAGAGAAGAAAATAACCCGATTAGAACTGTGATATGCAGAATCTATCCATGAAAATATAAAAATTAACTAGAATTGGAGGGAGACGCATCGGATAGGTGTTTGGGGAGGGAAGATGACCATATGTTATGGCCACCCACCTCCCATTTTTTGTTAGAAACCTCCGGGGGTAAATAAGAATTGCTAGGTCATCTTAACATGCATGCATGCAAATGGGGGTGCTCGTGTGTGAAAAGTGAAGTGATATGTTAAGAGTGGAAAGAAAAGTGAGAGAGGGAGAGTGTTACGGAATGGATGAAAAGTGGGAATGCAATGAGGTAAAAAAGGGGAAAAGTAAAAGAGGGTTAAGAAGACAAGCCCATTTGGAGTGCGAAGGATTCCTCTTGAAGTTCCTCCTGAAGTTCTTTGACTCCTTGTCCGCTCGACTCCTCAAAGCCAACTCACTTGACAACCTCCTCTGAGCCTTCCCTTCAGAAAACTCCTCGTTAACCCCCTTGCTCAAGAGGATACGGGGGGTTTAAATAGGTGAAGGGAAAATAGGATAAAATAGGGGTCTAAATCCCCATAAATCATCTTGGAGCCAATGGAAAGTGGTCAAGGATCGGAGGTGGTGCGCGCGGCAGTCGCCGGAGTGGGGAGTGATCGGAGTAGTAGAGGTGAGGGCGGCGAGTAGAGGAGATCGTGGGGAAGATGAGGTCAAGGTGGTAGTTAGGGGAGTGGACGGCCAGCCAACATGCCTTCCAATCCCGTGGAAGGCCAGGTAGCTGGCCTTCCATGGAGAGGTGGAAGGCGGCCCAGTTGGCCTTCAAAGGGGGTGGAAGGCAAGGGGTGGCCTTCGAAGAGTGGTGGAAGGCAAGGGGTAGCCTTCGAAGGATAGTGGAAGGCGGACTGGCTGCCCTTCGAAGGGTGGTGGAAGGCGGACTGGCTGGCCTTCGAAGGATGATGGACCTTCGAAGGATGATGGAAGGCGGACTGGCTGGCCTTCGAAGGATGGTGGAAGGCGGACTGGCTGGCCTTCGAAGGGTGGTGGAAGGCGGACTGGCTGGCCTTCCACGAAAAGGTGGCTAGAGTCGGGATTTGGTTAATGGGCCTAGTTATTAGTGGGCTAAGATGGCTAAGATGAGGGATTTGGTGACGATGGGCTAATGATGGATGGGGTTCATGACCAAAAGGGTGGTCCAAAATCGGTGTCTACAGTGAGGTACGGACGCTTATCAGTTGACGTGACGGGCCGTCCTGACAGAGACTCTGAAATGCGTCGCATATCCAAGACGTCGTTCAGACGACAAGACCGGCACCGTACATTGACAACCCAGGGTCGTACTCTGAATGGCATCGTCCATCGAGGACGCCTTTTAGACGACACGACAGGGGCCGTACTCTCGCGGCCCGAAGCCCGCCTACGTGGCGCAGCAACAACCAAACTAAATGGCGTCCACCCAGCAGGACGCCGTTCAAAAGGTGTTGTGCATCCTAGACGTCATTTAGATGGCACTCCCCTGCCCCATCAGGGCCCAAACTAAGGGATCCGACCCAGAAATTGACCCGATAACCGGATCCGAAACCTCAGTCCTTACACAAGGCTTATCTTCATTCTTAATGAAGTCATAAGACTTGACAGTCTCATCAAATCTTATGTTCCAGCTTTGGGAAGCTTGTTTTAGTCCATAAATGGACTCTGAAGCTTGCACAGTCTATCTGAAAACTCTTTGAATGTGAAACCTTCTAGTTGTATCATATATACCTCTTCCTCAAGGTTACCGTTGAGGAAGGTGTTGGGATCCGGGCGGGACGCGAAGAACGCAGCGGAAACAAAGAACAAAAATTAACCCGCCCGATGCCCGCTGATCCGATTCGGAACGAAAAAACGCAAACCAAAAACTACGAGAAGTAATCCAATTACCGTGCGCAGATTCGAATCCGCTTCCGTCTCGGTTCCGTCGAGGTGATGCCGCAAGCCGCACAAGCGTCCGGCCTCCAACGGTATCCACGCGATCCTCCGCGGTGGTTCATCCTCGATCCCTCGTCCGTTACAGCTCGCTCGCTGAAGATCCGTCGCCGCAACGGTTGCGGAAATCCCACCGACAGGAATTCTCGACTTTCGGGAATCACACGTGACGGAGACGAAAGCTGTTCTGGCGCGCCGAACGGGACGCCCAGAGGAGGAGAGAGAAAGGAGGGATGACGACCAACAAGGGAAATCCTGGAGCTTGGCCCAGGGTTTCTCAACAGCGTATATATATATTAAGTTGGCGCGACTTTTCACAAAAGTCCCCGAGTTAATATAAATCCCACTTATGTACCACCGACTGAGAATCTTATTGCGTGTGACCCTCTAGGCCCATTTACCAGTCCAATTTTCAGCCCGTTAAGTCCAATAACTAGTTATTGACTTATTGTAATTAATTAATATCTATATATTAACTAATTACTCAACCGAATTATCATCGCATGTAAATTCAGTCGGACTTCCGATCAAGTTTGGTGCCAAGCAACACCGCATGATCCCGGAAGGTAATGGGGTTAAGCAACCCACTCATGGAACCTGTCCGTCCACAGTTACCACGTGGCTATAATCCTTTGTTCGCACAATGCTCTCGAGTTAACCTAGGGTATGGTCAACTGTCAAACCCTAGATGGTCAACTCACTTGAATCAGACTCCGCTGTACAATATCCGAAAACCACTTTTCTGATATTGTTTTTGCTCTGGCCAGAGACTCCTGCGGATCTACTCTAGAGCATTCTCTCTCTAGTTACCTGAGAGCGAACGATCCTCTATTGAACACGCAATCACCTTCGAAGGTCTTCCGCTGGACCCGATCCTTGACTATTAGAGATCCCGTGGATAGGGATTCGTAGGTCAAGTTCAAAGTCCAGAAGTCCACCGACAAGGTGTCTTTGGTGTCTCAAGTCCAAGGATCAACCATGCTACTGTGACGATGAATCAAGCCGATTGACAGTCAGGTAAATTACCATTCGGCGATTCATGTCGGATAAGTTCAGTGAACTCATTCTCCAATGAGCACCTACAGGTTTACCATTGTGTCTCTACACTAGTAACTAACGAGATCAGTCACCCTCATCATATGAGCTGGAATAACCTGTACTAGTTTAACCGGATGTTTGATGTCCTTCTCAAACATCCTACGACTAGGAACAATTAAGAATATGTGTTTATAAGTCATCAGTCTCATTATTATGATCTCATCATAATCTGATGTCTATTGCACATATTCATAGACTTCATTATACGTAAATATAAATATGCCATTCTACATAATGAATTTAATGCCATTTATTAGTGAACCAGATTGAAATAGGTGCCTTATGATTGGCTTAGAGGACACCTATATCCATCAATCTCCCACTTGGACTCAAGCCAATCACTTTCGCATTTGATCTCCATCAAATCTAGGTGATGCTCACAGAAAGTCTGTGACAAAGACTTGGTCAGGGATCTGCTAAATTATCTACAGATGGAATATTTCCATTACGTTATTTCCTCTTAATCTTTTGTCTCTAAACCTATGAAGGAGCCTCAGAATGTTCTGTAACTTCCGAAGAGACCATGGCTCGATCACACAATTCATTGCTCCCACTATTGTCCTACAACGATAGGATGGTATCAGAGACCTTTTAGAACTACATCTAGTTCATGGATGAACCTTTTCATCCATACTGTTCCAATAATAGTATCACTTGTTTATGTCGTTACCTTAATATCGAGTTCTGGATTGGAACCATTCCAATCTATTCCTTTCTACCGGAAGGTTGAATCCATTATTTGACTTGAAATTTGAGTCAGTGTGACCTCATAGTTTCAAATCATCCTCTCCATATACGTGAATGCACCCTTAACACTTCTCAAGCGCTTAATGATGCATTTCACTCCTGTATCCTTTAAGGAACCCTTTCTTTAAAGGAATAAATTCCATATCTCAACAATTGAGATTTGTTATGAAATTTATGCCAAACATCTTGACATACAAGTCAATACAATATGCCCATCAATCTATCTTAATAGATTCGTATTTCCAATACGTGGGATATTATAACTAATTACTTAATGGAGGAAAACATGGTTAACAATACTTTCACTAATAGTAACATCCTGAAGTCATTTTCAATGACTTTGATGTTATTATCATAAAGCATTACTAAAGCGACTGTGCTCCCACTGTCCTTTCTGAACACACACAATCCGTGATCATTTCGAATGATCACATAATATTTGACAATTAAGTCAAAAAACTCTTATTACAACTTAGGAAGCTTCAGTTTGATTCAAAATAATTTTGAAATCATAACTTGCTTCCTGGACATTCTAAAAGCTTTAAAGGTGTATCATATACATCTTTACCTCAATCACATTGAGTGGACGCTTTTAATATCCAACTTTCATCATCTTATAATTGGCATTATTGACAAGTATAATTCTAATAAACTTATCAATCTCAAAGTTGTAATGACAGAGAGCATCATCATCATAGATTTTAGATCATAATCTATTTTGAGCTCCTCTCATCTTGCTAAATCAGATATGTCAAACATATCCTTCTAGTCACTGAGAGAATCTCAAAAAATCTATGTAGCTCTCTGATGTGTGTCATGAGTGGTTCCAAACAACTAAAGATTATCTAATAATCTTATGTTAACTTGTGAATCTAAAACATCTTCTAGTTTTATCAGCTCCCACTGTCTTCTTTGAGGACTTATTCCTCTTCACAGAAGATAGCTTTCAGGACGACAATTATTTCATTATCGTCTGGCCAATAATTGTAATATCCAAACTCTTTAGACATTCACAATTCACATCACGATAATACCTGACTTTTAAATCAGGTTTATTCATAATTCACATCTCATATGAATTATTTGATTTCCATATCTTATATGGACACACACTGACTAATTTGGAACCATCTTTAAAATATGGACATCTCATGTTCATACTCATATTCAAAAGGACAAGAATTAGGCAAATCTTATTATATATTGCACCATATCTTAATAAGGTGCAATTCCTCATTCTATCATATTTCTATGATGCACAATGAGGATTAATCGAGCGAGGATACAATTATCCTCTTAATGATATGTGTAAATCATATACTTAAGTACTAGTTTCTTTGATCAAATCAAAAATTCTAATACTTCATATTGATCTTATACCTTAATCTCTCAGATGCATTCAACTTGTACTTCAATAAGTACATACAGTCGAATCATTCCAAGAGTGAACTATAAGGTAAGTCAATAGCAGTGATTATCTTTGGCCTTGGAGCTGGTTACATCAATATGCATCAGCATCAATGATTTCTTATTGTACAACCCTATGTACAATACCATAGATAATCAGGACTCACACAGTTCATTTCTATAGGAGACTAGTGAACATTCATCACATGAAATGTTACTTTAAGAATCTATAGTACATTGACTGATTCGAACAACTATTATTCTTTTCAATCAATGTTATTCTTAATTTCTTATGCAACTAAATAACAGTTATTCAGTTTCATATTTGACTCCTATAGATACACAAAGATTTACTGTCAGACAGCAACCTATGAATATCATGAACAATAGTTGAGTCCAACTCAACACTTACATTTTCTCGATTTCCTTTTGCTTATCTAAGTCTGCACACTATCGCAGCTCTGAGAATCATTTCCAATATCTCATATTGGATACGCTAATTCTCCAATAGACATGCAAAAGACGATAATAAGAATACATGAAACTTCTTTCAAGTTCCATATTCTTTTTGCCTTTACCAATATCCTTATATTGGTTGCAGTGGGAGAACTGCTACTTCTCTATCTCGGCTGACTTTTCTTTATCCTTTCAAGTGTGGGTTTGACCGTTTAAAGTCTTACCACTTGCCTTTCTCAAAGGCACATCATAAATATCTCTTCATCTTGGTCTATCCAAATAAGAGATTTCATGATAATTATTGCCTTTCATTAAGGCATACTATGAGTACCTCTTCACCTTGGTCTATCCAAGTAAGAGGATTCATGATATCTGATTAGGATAGTGACTTTCACCTGGCCCTGAAGACATTCTTCAGAGTTTTTCTAGTCAGTCTGAGTATGACAAGTATTGACATCCAACATGCCAAAATCCCGAATAGACGACATATTAGTGATCGAAGGAAATAACGTAATTTAAGCAGATAGTTCTGATAATTCAATTATGGTCTTTTGTCTTAAATTATTTCTCACTATTTTTCGACGGACTAAATAACCTTCAAGTATACAGAACGGAAGACTCCGACGGTCTCCTAGTGAGGATCAGAATCTCCAAGAATCACAATATGACCTCGGGTAAACACATAGTATCATACCATTATCTTAGAGCAACCATCTCATGGTAATTGCAACTCCTTGCAATATCCGATCTTATTTCGGCTCCCAGGTCTTTAATGGTCCCGGGTAAACACAGTAGACCATTATACATGGTCTAAGCTTTACCATCAATACGCGACAGAGTAGAGTAAGAATGCAGCTCCCGGGTAAACGCGAGGATAGCTACACCGTTTCTCTATTCTAATCTCAAGGCATCATAATGCCATAGTTAATAGTCCTTTCATCAGATGGTGGCAGATCTCGGGTAAACACGTAGTATCTGTTATCACTGAATCAAGTTCTAAGAACTATATTGATGGAGAGCCACGCGGTGCATTCTCAATGACTCGCGCTCCGGCTTAGACTTTATGTTGAAGGTTTTGTTTATATTAAGTTGGTCTCATCCTAGGTGATAGATTATAAATATATCGTATATATTTAACTATACCTAGATATTAGCAATCGATTCATAATCAATAACTAAAAGCATGCATCATCCATACATATTCATTATGTGGTCATGGACAGCACGGTGATTAACTGGAGCCAAACAATTAATCACCAAAACTATATAACACTTATATAATCTAAACATGCAAACGCATAGCTACTGGTGATCTCATCTCCTGTCGTCTTCCTGGTTGCATTTGTGGATCATCCTCGCCTCTCCTCGGCCGGCGCGATCAAATACAAATATTATATATTTTTGAAACAATTTCAAATATAAATAAATTGTAAAAGAAAGCCCTTATGGCCGAGTACAATAACAGAGGGAGATAGAATTACAATGGAATGGAGAGAGGGAGGCACACAAGCCTCATTAATTAACACTTAATTAATAAACATTCACATTCCATAACAATCCACAAAATCACACACCATCACATGATATGAAATTTAACTAAGTGCATGTCCATAACCACCACAAATTTTAACCATCCACACATGATAAAGTACATCACATGAAGGTTAAAATTTTGAAAATATAATAATTTTGGCTTTCTTAAAACCTGGGTATCAATCAAAATTGGATAATTTGAATTTTCGAAAATCTTATTTTCTAACATGCAATAAATCTAATTCAAAGCATTAAACACATCAACATGCGCATATAAAGCTAAAATTAAAATTCTAAAATATTCCATGCATAATTTAGAACATTTCTAAATTAATTAATCTAACATTTAGATTAATATTGAATCACATTAATAACAATTATTAATGAGAAACAATCTAACATTTAGATAGAATTAAAAATTCCTAAATAACATTTATAAAAGAATTTTCAATTCAAATTATTAACCCCTTAACAACTCTTTGTTAATAAACCCCTTTATTTAAATCATATTTCTTAATAACCATTATTAAGAAATAATAATTAGAACATTTCTAATTAAAATAGTCTAACATCTTAGACTTAATTTAATCCTTTAATAACATTTATAAAAGATTAAATTTAAGTAGATTAGATCAACAAAACAATAATTAAGAGATTCTTGAGTAAACTAATTAATCATCTTAATAACTATTATTAAGATTTAATTAGTCCTTAATAACATTTATTAAGGTTTATTATTCAAGAAATAATCAACTTAATTACAACTATTATAATTAGTTAATTAATCACTTAACAACCATTATTAAGTGTCTCTTAATTATTGAAATAATTTCCTAACAACAATTGCTAAGAAATTATTAATCTAATCACTTAACTAAAAGTAAATAACAACATTTGTTATTTAATATTAAGGTCATAACTTAACAATTAATTAACAACACATGTTAATATTAATTTAAGATCACATCTTAAATATACATTAACAATAGTTGTTAATGATGATAAAAGATCACATCTTAATTGTAAGGATCGAGACCTTCGGATCCGGATTTTCGGGGTTGGACCCTGTAGTTCTGGCTACGTGACGTAGACTGGATCTATCACGACCGGATTCCGAGGCTGGAACCCTAAGTTTGGATCCGAGGCTGGGTCGGATCGGTGACGAGGCCCGACGGGGATCCGGATGGCGACGGAGGCGAAGCCGAAGGCCCGAGGCTGAGGGTGGCTCGGTCGGGCGTTAGCTTGTCTTCGGAAGCAGGGCTGAGACCCCTTCGGGCGGTACGAAACCGGATTTCCTTTGGACCGAGAGGCAGCCGGCGCTCGGCGTCGAGACCAGTGGGAGATGTCCGAGGTCGTCGGCCGAGACCGACTCGGGTTGATCGGCGACTCGAGGGTGCCACGTGGGCTGGCTTTGGGCCGCGTAGCGTACGGCCCTGTCGAGTCGTCTGACTAGCGCCCACGTGGGACGACGACCTCTTGACAGTGGCGCGGGCTGTGTCAGGGTACGGCCCCGACGTGTCGGCTGGACGGCGGCCTCGATCCACGCGCTCGGCCCGTCTCGAGATAAACCCCCGCGAGCCCTCCTCCTTTCCTCATTTTTCTCCTCTCTTTCTCTCCTTCCCCTCCGGCGATCTCAGCGGCGATCCCTCCGTCTCTCTCTTTTCCTCCCACCATTTCACCTCTCCCTCCACTCCATCCTCTACCCAGCTCCTACCCCTACCACCTCCATCTCCACTGCGGCGTTCTACTCTCCGGACGGCGGCCAACGTCACGGTGGAGCAAGGACGACCACGGCGGTACCGGCGGCGGCGTGGGGCGAGTCGGGTGGACGGCTTGAAGCTCGGAGGCGTTCAAGGGTCCGGTAGGGTGACGGTTCCCATAGCATCGCGTTTTAACCAGGTTTTCCTCGTTCAAGCATGACTATGGATCTCTGGTTTTGGGGGGTAGAATGAGCATGTTTAGGTATTATTTTGATGATTTGGGGGATTTGCTATGAAGGTGATTTTCCTATGGTTTGTATTGTCCCTCTTTCCCCTCTGTTTTTGAGCAACTTTGGGGTTTCATGGGTTGGTAAGGGAGCCCTCGGGCCATGGTAGATTCTGGTTCCTGGGCGTTGGCTCGTCTTCGGATAGCGGGGCCAAAACCCCTTCGGACCGAGGACCCTTCGGGCGGGTTGAAAGACGTGCATGGACGACGCCTTTTTGAAGGGCGTCGGGCCATCACGTCTTTGACAGAAATCGTCTGGCCGAAACCCCTTCGGTCCGAGGACTGTTTTACATAAACCTGATTCTGAACAGAACCTCACTAATTCATGCCAGTAAAACGTGTTCATACTGCTAGATAGTTGGTTACTGCATGTTTTGGTGCACTCGACAATGATGGATTCTTCATGACCGGATGGCATCGCGTGGTGTGTCGTGCGATCGTGGGCTTTTCACGTGACCGGATCGTACCGTGCCGGGTTTGGTGTTTTGTGTTACTGTGGACCTGGAGTGACATTGTAGCGCTTTATCACCCTGTGCTGGTGGGGGCGTGAGCACAGTGCCGGTGGGGGCGTGGGCGGGGTGACGCCTAGTGAGAGAGGGTCACCTGGTGAACCCCGGGGTCAGCTAGTACCGGTGTCGGAGTGGTACATTCGGAGAGTCACTCATGCTGAGGGAAGGAGTAACCACCTGAGCCAGTTGGGCCGGAGTAGCTAGCATGCTATCCGAGGGGTTACTGTTTGGTCTCAGCGGGTCGGTGTTTCCTACCTTCGGCTGTGGTTGGTGTTTCCTACCTTCGGTGGTGATCGGTGTTTCCTACCTTCGGCTGTGGTTGGTGTCTCCTACCTTCGGTGGTGATCGATGTTTCCTACCTTCGGCTGTGGCCGGTGTTTCCTACTCTCGGTTGTGTGGCCGAGACACCTTCGGTCAGTGTAGCCGAGACACCTTCGGTTAATGCTAAGCCGAGACGTGAGTTGTTGGCTCCTTGATAGAATGATTCTAGAATTATGCATGCTACATTCCGAATGCACATGGTTCATATCTAGATGTAGGAGTAGTGTACTTACTTCTGTGTTCGTTACTTTACCGTTAGCCGTACCTTGCACTTGTGGGTGTGTGCGTGGGCAGTGGGGATCGAAGGATCCCTACTGAGTCTTGTCTTGAGACTCACCCCCTGCGGTTTTCAGGTGAGGACTCCTAGCAAACTTAGAGCGGCGTGTGCGGCCGCGTGTTGAGCGCCTTCAGCGGTTGTTCCGGAGTATGCCCCGATGTAGTTGTTATTTATTTCTGGCATGTATGTTTAATTATTTCTTTTCAGTTGGAGTATGTAATTATTTGCTGTATCGAGTCGCATTGTAATAATTTTAATTCCTGCACTTTCATTTCAATTCAATGCGATGTGAATGTTTAGCTTAGTTTATTATTTATTTCCCAGACTTACTAGATCCTAGTTTGGTTCCAAATTAATGATTCGGTACCCATTTAGTAATCGGATCTCCGATTATAGGGTGGCGGGTCGTTACAGTTGGTATCAAAGCATACGGTCTGGCAAATAAATAAATAACTAGGTTAAATATCATAAGTCCGGCAAATAAATACATTATCCCGTACAGGCACGTCGGTAGTATAGGTTTTAGGATCCTAATTAGGACCTTTTGATTTTGTAATTGTAGGCGAGTTGATGGCTCCCAGGAAGAGGATGCCGGTTATTCGAGAGCGGGGAGATGCCCCTAGTGGATCCGAGGCAGGGAGGCCGAGTGTAGAGCGGTTTATGGAGGCCATGATGGACACTATGGCTAGATACCAGACGCGAGATCCTAGTGAGAGTTCTAGTGCTCGGGGAGGGTCCACAGCTACACTTGAGAGGTTCCTGAAGCTGAGGCCACCTCACTTCACCAGTCGTCCCGACCCTGATGAGGCCATTCATTGGCTTAGAGAGATAGAGAAGACCTTCGATACCATGGACTGTCCAGCCGTAGAGAGGACCCCATTGGCTACCTTCATGCTGAAGGATAGCGCTTATGACTGGTGGACTACACTGAAGAATTTGTCTTATGGGACAGGAGTCTTAGGGAAATTTCTTGGGAGGCCTTTGTTAAGGAGTTCAATGCACAATATTTCCCTAGACATGTCCAGCGAGCCAAGGAGAGGGAGTTTATGGACCTGACGCAGGGGAGTATGTCGGTACTTGAGTACGAGGCGAAGTTCATTTCGCTGGGACGGTTCGTGCCTTTCATATATGAGGATGAGGAGCGTCGCACGGAGAGGTTTGTGGATGGGCTTAGGCTCAGTCTGAGGAACTTCGTGGCGTCTCACTGTTGCACGGATTTGGCTTCTGCGGTTAGATGTGCGGCAGCTGTAGAGGCTCAGCAGATCCAGTCGGCCCGAGAGAGAGGACAGGCTATTCAGGGGCCAGCGCGTGGCAGGGGCAAGGCTGCGGCACCGACTCCCTCGGTCGGATCGGGATCGTCGTCACTCGGCTCCCGATTCAGGAGGTTTTTCAGAAGCGGTGGCAGCAGTAGTGGTAGCAGCGGCAGCAACAGGCCCAGGCAGGGTCAGCAGGGTCAGTCTGCATCCAGTGCACAGCAGGAGCCAGCTCAGAGACTTCCGGCAGTCTGCCAGCACTGTGGAGGTGCCCATGGCGGGACTCAGTGTCCCACTCTTCCCAGGAGGTGTTTTACTTGCGGCCAACAGGGCCATTTGGCGAGGCAGTGCCCGCAGGGGTATGGTCATGGTCAGGGTTCAGGTGATCAGAAGAAGCCGAGGACCCAGAGAAGAGTTCTGGCTATCACCAGGAGGGAGGCTCGCGCGTCCAACTTGGTGGAAGGTACACTTTCTGTCCTTGGGAACTCTGCACATGTATTGATCGATTCGGGCGCTTCGCATTCTTTCATTTCCGAGCAGTTTCTAGATATTCTTTCTGCACCCGTTGATGAGTTATCTGATGGCCTGATGGTGGAGGTTCCTTCTGGAGACTTTATGATATCTTATAATTGTTTGAGGAATGTTCCCTTGACCATTGAGGGTCATGTGCTACCGGCCCAGTTGGTTGTACTTGCTATTCGTGACTTTGATATCATCCTGGGCATGGATTGGTTGGAAGCCTTTTATGCTGGGGTGGACTGCCACAGGAAGAGGGTGCGCTTCTCTATTCCGGACATCCCGACCTTCTTCTTCCAAGGTATTAGGTTTTCTTCTCGAGGTATTCTCATTTCTGCCTTTAAGGCACGGAGGTTGCTTGCTGGTGGCTGCGAGGCTTTCCTTGCCTCTGTTGTTGTTTCTGATGTCCGTGCTAGTCCCAGTCCTTGGGAGGTGCCCGTGGTTTGTGATTTCGTAGATGTGTTTCCTGAGGAGCTGCTAGGCCTTACTCCTCAGCGAGAGGTTGAGTTTACCATTGAGCTTGCACCAGGTACGGCGCCCTTGTCTAAGGCCCCGTATCGTATGGCGCCAGCTGAACTCGCTGAGTTGAAGGCGCAGTTGCAGGAGTTGCTGGACAAGTGTTTCATTCGTCCCAGTACATCTCCATGGGGTGCTCCAGTTCTGTTTGTTAGAAAGAAGGATGGTTCTCTGAGGTTGTGCATCGATTATAGGCAGCTGAACCAGGTGACAATAAAGAATAAGTACCCGCTTCCTAGGATCGATGATTTGATGGATCAGCTGCAGACCGCAAGGGTGTTTTCCAAGATCGATCTGAGATCTGGATATTATCAGATGAGGATCAGGGATGTGGATGTTAGTAAGACGGCTTTCAGGACCCGGTATGGGCATTATGAGTTTTTGGTTATGCCTTTCGGCTTAACCAATGCTCCGGCGGCCTTTATGGATCTGATGAACCGAGTCTTCAGGACTTACCTGGACCAGTTTGTGGTTGTGTTTGTTGATGATATTCTGATTTATTCTTCTTCTAAGGAAGAGCATGCTGCTCATCTTCGGGCAGTGTTGCAGGTCCTAAGAGAGCACCAACTTTACGCCAAATTCAGCAAATGTGAATTTTGGCTAAACGAGGTGCACTTCCTTGGGCACGTTATTTCTGGTGAAGGTATCGCAGTGGATCCAGCCAAGATCGAGGCAGTAATGGACTGGAGCAGACCGACTTCAGTGACTGAGATCAGGAGCTTTCTGGGGCTTGCCGGTTATTACAGACGGTTTGTTCAGGGATTTTCTTCGATAGCGGCCCCCTTGTCGAGGTTGACTCGAAAGGGAGTTCGTTTTGTGTGGACTGAGGATTGTGAGCAGAGTTTTATTGAGCTAAAAACTCGCCTCACGTCAGCCCCGGTGCTGGTGCTTCCATCTGGGTTAGGTGGATTTGTGGTTTACTCGGATGCGTCCCGTCGAGGGTTGGGAGCAGTCCTTATGCAGCACGGCAGGGTAGTTGCTTACGCTTCTCGGCAGCTGAAGAGGCATGAGGAGAACTATCCTACTCATGATTTGGAGCTTGCAGCTGTGGTGTTTGCACTGAAAATCTGGAGGCATTACTTATATGGAGAGAAATTTCAGGTTTTTACCGATCATAAGAGCTTGAAATATGTGTTCACTCAGAGAGACCTGAATCTGAGGCAGCGGAGGTGGATAGAGTTTATCAAGGATTATGACTTTGACCTTTCTTATCATCCGGGCAAGGCGAATGTGGTGGCAGACGCTTTGAGTCGGAAGACGGTCATGTCATACCTTATGATTCAAGAATGGAGGTTGTTTGAGCAGGTTGCAGAATCTTCCTTTAGGGTTCCGCGTGAAGATGACAGAGCCGTGTTGGCCAGCTTGACTGTGAGACCAGTCGTGTATCATGCTGTGATTGAGGCTCAGAGGGCAGATGTTGAATTACCACAGATTCTCCAGAGGTCAGAGGTGGAATTATGGGATGACGGTACTGTCAGGTTCAGAGGTAGACTTTATGTTCCGACTGAGGAGGACGTGCGCAAGTGTGTGCTTGATGAGGCGCACCGTTCGAGGTATGCAGTACATCCTGGGACAACAAAGATGTATCATTGTTTGAAGAGGCACTTCTGGTGGCCTGGTATGAAGAAAGATGTGGCTGAATATGTGGCTAGATGCCTGACTTGTCAGCAGGTTAAAGCCGAGCATCAGAGACCTGGAGGGTTGCTGCAGCCCTTGCCGATTCCAGAGTGGAAATGGGAACATGTAACGATGGACTTTGTGATGGGGTTGCCTACATCCCCTAGCAGGAGAGATGCGATCTGGGTCATCGTTGATCGGCTGACCAAGTCGGCACACTTCCTAGCTATTAGGAAGGACTGGTCGGTCGGCAAGCTGGCAAAGTTGTTTGTGGACCGGATCGTCTCTCTGCACGGGGTCCCTTTGTCCATTGTATCAGATCGAGATCCGAGGTTTACTTCCAGATTCTGGAAGAGCTTTCAGCAGGCGTTGGGAACTCAGTTGGCTTTCAGCTCGGCCTATCACCCCGAGACTGACGGGCAGTCGGAGAGGACTATTCAGACCTTGGAGGATATGCTCAGGGCATGTTGCCTAGACTGGGGAGGTTCGTGGGAACAGCATTTGTCCACTGTGGAATTTGCCTACAACAACAGTTATCATTCCAGTATCGGCATGGCACCTTACGAGGCTTTGTATGGGCGGCCGCGTCGATCTCCGGCGTGTTGGTCCGAGATCGGTGAAAGGCAGATAACGGGACCAGAGTTAGTGCAGCAGTGTGTTGAGATTGCCAAGACAGTTTGGCAGAGGTTGACCGCAGCTCAGAGTAGGCAGAAGAGTTATGCTGACGTCAGACGGAGACCGCTGGAGTTTGAGGTTGGAGACCACGTGTTTCTTCGAATCTCACCCTCCAAGGGTGTGATGAGATTCGGGAAGCGAGGCAAGTTGAGTCCGCGATATATTGGGCCTTTTCCCATTCTTGCTCGAATTGGGGAAACCGCGTATCAACTGGCCTTGCCGCCCAGTCTTGCAGGAGTGCACGATGTGTTCCATGTTTCCTTGCTAAGAAAGTATGTTCAGGATCCGTCTCATATGTTGGGTTTTTCAGAGTTGGAGGTCGCAGAGGACCTGTCCTTTCCAGAGTATCCGGTTCGTATTGAGGATCGTAGAGAACAGACCCTACGGAACAAGATTGTACCTTTG
Organism: Zantedeschia hybrid cultivar; assembly: GCA_030544215.1. Classification (NCBI taxonomy): domain Eukaryota; kingdom Viridiplantae; phylum Streptophyta; class Magnoliopsida; order Alismatales; family Araceae; genus Zantedeschia; species Zantedeschia hybrid cultivar. The sequence continues at coordinate 55,686,325 of JARZZO010000009.1, forward strand.
GTCAAGGTGATTTGGCGGTATCGCTCCGGAGGTGAGGCAACCTGGGAGCGAGACGATGAGATGCGGGAACAGTTCCCTTACCTCTTTTCGTAAGTTTCCTTGTGAACTTGTATCCCTGTTTTGACCTTATTAATTATAGCAGTCAATTTCGGGGGCGAAATTCTTTTAAGGGGGGGAGATTGTAAGGATCGAGACCTTCGGATCCGGAATTTCGGGGTCGGACCCTGTAGTTCTGGCTACGTGACGTAGACTGGATCTATCACGACCAGATTCCGAGGCTGGAACCCTAAGTTTGGATTCGAGGCTGGGTCGGATCGGTGACGAGGCCCGACGGGGATCCGGATGGCGACGGAGGCGAAGCCAAAGGCCCGAGGCCGAGGGTGGCTCGGTCGAGCGTTAGCTTGTCTTCGGAAGCAGGGCCGAGACCCCTTCGGGCGGTGCAAAACTGGATTTCCTTCGGACCGAGAGGCAGCCGGCGCTCGGCGTCGAGACCAGTGGGAGATGTCCGAGGTCGTCGGCCGAGACCGACTCGGGTTGATCGGCGACTCGAGGGTGCCACGTGGGCTGGCTTTGGGCCGCGTAGCGTACGGCCCTGTCGAGTCGTCTGACTAGCGCCCACGTGGGACGACGACCTCTTGACAGCGGCGCGGGCTGTGTCAGGGTACGGCCCCGACGTGTCGGCTGGACGGCGGCCTCGATCCACGCGCTCGGCCCGTCTCGAGATAAACCCCCGCGAGCCCTCCTCCTTTCCTCATTTTTCTCCTTCTCTCTTTCTCTCCTTCCCCTCCGGCGATCTCAGCGGCGATCCCTCCGTCTCTCTCTTTTCCTCCCACCATTTCACCTCTCCCTCCACTCCATCCTCTACCCAGCTCCTACCCCTACCACCTCCATCTCCACTGCGGCGTTCTACTCTCCGGACGGCGGCCGACGTCATGGTGGAGCAAGGACGACCACGGCGGTACCGGCGGCGGCGTGGGGCGAGTCGGGTGGACGGGTTGAAGCTCGGAGGCGTTCAAGTGTCCGGTAGGGTGACGGTTCCCATAGCATCGCGTTTTAACCAGGTTTTCCTCGTTCAAGCATGACTATGGATCTCTGGTTTTGGGGGGTAGAATGAGCATGTTTAGATATTATTTTGATGATTTGGGGGATTTGCTATGAAGGTGATTTTCCTATGGTTTGTATTGTCCCTCTTTCCCCTCTGTTTTTGAGCAACTTTGGGGTTTCATGGGTTGGTAAGGGAACCCTCGGGCCATGGTAGATTCTGGTTCCTGGGCGTTGTATCGTCTTCGGATAGCGGGGCCGAAACCCCTTCGGACCGAGGACCCTTCGGGCGGGTTGAAAGACGTGCATGGACGACGCCTTTTTGAAGGGCGTCGGGCCATCACGTCTTTGACAGAAATCGTCTGGCCGAAACCCCTTCGGTCCGAGGACTGTTTTACATAAACCTGATTCTGAACAGAACCTCACTAATTCATGCCAGTAAAACGTGTTCATACTGCTAGATAGTTGGTTAATGCATGTTTTGGTGCACTCGACAATGATGGATTCTTCATGACCGGATGGCATCGCGTGGTGTGTCGTGCGATCGTGGGCTTTTCACGTGACCGGATCGTACCGTGCCGGGTTTGGTGTTTTGTGTTACTGTGGACCTAGAGTGACATTGTAGCGCTTTATCACCCTGTGCTGGTGGGGGCGTGAGCACAGCGCCGGTGGGGGCGTGGGCGGGGTGACGCCTAGTGAGAGAGGGTCACCTGGTGAACCCCGGGGTCAGCTAGTACCGGTGTCGGAGTGGTACATTCGGAGAGTCACTCATGCTGAGGGAAGGAGTAACCACCTGAGCCAGTTGGGCCGGAGTAGCTAGCATGCTATCCGAGGGGTTACTGTTTGGTCTCAGCAGGTCGGTGTTTCCTACCTTCGGCTGTGGTTGGTGTTTCCTACCTTCGGTGGTGATCGGTGTTTCCTACCTTCGGCTGTGGTTGGTGTTTCCTACCTTCGGTGGTGATCGATGTTTCCTACCTTCGGCTGTGGCCGGTGTTTCCTACTCTCGGTTGTGTGGCCGAGACACCTTCGGTCAGTGTAGCCGAGACACCTTCGGTTAATGCTAAGCCGAGACGTGAGTTGTTGGCTCCTTGATAGAATGATTCTAGAATTATGCATGCTACATTCCGAATGCACATGGTTCATATCTAGATGTAGGAGTAGTGTACTTACTTCTGTGTTCGTTACTTTACCGTTAGCCGTACCTTGCACTTGTGGGTGTGTGCGTGGGCAGTGGGGATCGAAGGATCCCTACTGAGTCTTGTCTTGAGACTCACCCCCTGCGGTTTTCAGGTGAGGACTCCTAGCAAACTTAGAGCGGCGTGTGCGGCCGCGTGTTGAGCGCCTTCAGCGGTTGTTCCGGGGTATGCCCCGATGTAGTTGTTATTTATTTCTGGCCTGTATGTTTAATTATTTCTTTTCAGTTGGAGTATGTAATTATTTGCTGTATCGAGTCGCATTGTAATAATTTTAATTCCTGCACTTTCATTTCAATTCAATGCGATGTGAATGTTTAGCTTAGTTTATTATTTATTTCCCAGACTTACTAGATCCTGGTTTGGTTCCAAATTAATGATTCGGTACCCATTTAGTAATCGGATCCCCGATTATAGGGTGGCGGGTCGTTACATTAATTAAGACCCTTAATCTCTTAGTTAAAAGAGAATTAACATTAAGATCATATCTTAATTAATCATTAACAACACTTGTTAATTAATAAATTAAGATCATGTCTTAATAATTTAATCCTCCACTAAAGATCACATCTTAAAATTAAACCCCTCTATAATTAAGATCATATCTTAATTAATCACTAACAACACTTGTTAACTATTAATTTAAGATCATATCTTAAATATTAAAGCCCTCTAAACACTTAAATAAAATATATTAACAACATTTGTTAATACCTTTTATTTTTGATAACTTAAAATAAATTAACAACTTTTGTTAATTATTTTAAGCTCACATCTCATATAAAATTTTTTAACAACAATTGTTAAATAGTTTTAAGAGAATTCCCTATATTAACTGAAAATTAAAATTTAAGTTCAAAACATATTTTAAACATTAATAAATTTCTATTTTTCAATTAATATGGGGATTTAATGGGCTAAAAGGGGTTAAATGGGCTTAATGGGCCGTCTGGCTCGGGCTAGGGCAGCCAGGCCCAGCCCCTGGTCCGGCCCTGGCTCGGACCAGGCGACCCCTGGCTCAGGGCCTGGGAACCTGGCCGAGCCAGGTCGGGCCCCAGGCGCGCCCGGGCCAGGCGCTGGGTCGAACCGGCACGGGGCCGGCCGGTTCAGGCCCCCCAAGCGCCTGGTTCGGCCGCCTGCATCTAGGGTTTTTCGTGCCCTTTTGATGCAGGTTTCGGGCGGCGCCGCCGCCACCGCCACCGCCGGCAGCGAGGTTGGTCGGAGTCTGAAGGGGTTGGTACCCCCTTTCTTCCCCGACGCCGTCAGTTGCCGGCCGGCGAGCCGTTCACCGCCGGCAGCCTCCTAAAGAAGGCGGTTTAATGCAAGTTGTAAACCGTGGATCCCCTTTTCTGTTTTCAACCTTTTGAAATCAGGGACTTCACTGCCAGCCGCCGGCTATAATGGGATTCTTCCGGGGAGGAGACACAACTGGTTGTACCAGCAACCTCAAGGACAGTGGCCGATCACCATGAATCCCCTTTCAAAGCCATGAAGCCATGTTCTTCATCTTCATGAAGAACCATATGAAACACCCCAAGAAGTCTGAATTTTCTCCACAGAATATTACATCTAATATTTTCGTTCATCACATCAACAAATTTGTGTGCGAGAAAAAAAAATTACGCATGGAATTAATTCTAAAATATTAATTTAGTCGTTCCGGAGCGGATCAGAGCGGAACCTGGCTCTGATACCACTGTTGGGATCTGGGCAGGACGCGAAGAACGCAGCGGAAACGAAGAACAAAAACTAACCCGCCCGATGCCCGCTGATCCGATTCGGAACGAAAAAACGCAAACCGAAAACTACGAGAAGTAATCTAATTACCGTGCGCGGATTCGAATCCGCTTCCGTCTCGGTTCCGTCGAGGTGATGCCGCAAGCCGCACAAGCGTCCGGCCTCCAGCGGTATCCACGCGATCCTCCGCGGTGGTTCGTCCTCGATCCCTCGTCCGTTACAGCTCGCTCGCTGAAGATCCGTCGCCGCAACAGTTGCGGAAATCCCACCGACAGGAATTCTCGACTTTCGGGAATCACATGCGGCGGAGACGAAAGCTGTTCTGGCGCGCCGAACGGGACGCCCAGAGGAGGAGAGAGAAAGGAGGGATGACGGCCAGCAAGAGAAATCCTGGAGCTTGGCCCAGGGTTTCTCAACAGCGTATATATATATTAAGTCGGCGCGAATTTTCACAAAAGTCTCCGAGTTAATATAAATCCCACTTATGTACCACCGACTGAGAATCTTATTGCGTGTGACCCTCTAGGTCCATTTACCAGTCTAGTTTTCAGCCCGTTAAGTCCAATAACTAGTTATTGACTTATTGTAATTAACTAATATCTATATATTAACTAATTACTCAACCGAATTATCATCGCATGTAAATTCGGTCGGACTTCCGATCAAGTTGGGTGCCAAGCAACACCGCATGATCCCGGAAGGTAATAGGGTTAAGCAACCCACTCATGGAACCTGTCCGTCCACAGTTACTACGTGGCTATAATCCTTCGTTCGCACAATGCTCTCGAGTTAACCTAGGGTATGGTCAACTGTCAAACCCTAGATGGTCAACTCACTTGAATCAAACTCCGCTGTACAATATCCGAAAACCACTTTTCTGATATTGTTTTTGCTCTGGCCAGAGACTCCTGCGGATCTACTCTAGAGCATTCTCTCTCCAGTTACCTGAGAGCGAACGATCCTCTATTGAACATACAATCACCTTCGAAGGTCTTCCGCTGGACCCGATCCTTGACTATTAGAGATCCCGTGGATAGGGATTCGTAGGTCAAGGTCAAAGTCCAGAAGTCCACCGACAAGGTGTCTTTGGTGTCTCAAGTCCAAGGATCAACCACGCTACTGTGACGATGAATCAAGCCGATTGACAGTCAGGTAAATTACTATTCGGTGATTCATGTCGGATCAGTTCAGTGAACTCATTCTCCAATGAGCACCTACAGGTTTACCATTGTGTCTCCACACTAGTAACTAACGAGATCAGTCACCCTCATCATATGAGCTGGAATAACCTGTACTAGTCTAACCGGATGTTTGATGTCCTTCTCAAACATCCTACGACTAGGAACAATTAAGAATATGTGTTTATAAGTCATCAGTCTCATTATTATAATCTCATCATAATCTGATGTCTATTGCACATATTCATGGACTTCATTATGCGTAAATATAAATATGCCAATCTACATAATGAATTTAATGCCATTTATTAGTGAACCAGATTGAAATAGGTGCCTTATGATTGGCTTAGAGGACACCTATATCCATCAGAAGGAAGTCTTAACATCTATCTACCAGATCTCGAAGTTGAAGTGTGTAGCCATGGTGAGTAGAACTTTGATCGACTTTATCATGGAAATTGGTAAGAAAGTCTCGTCATAGTTAATTCCTTGTCTTTGAGGATATCCCTTTGTCATCAACCTTACCTTATAAATGTCGATCTATCCATCAGTATCGATCTTTCTTTTAAAGATTCACTTGCACCCGATAGATACAATACCCTCGAATAAGTCCTTCAAGTTCCAAACTTTGTTAGTGTACATGCTAGATTTCAGAATTCATGGCTTCTAACTATTCCCGGCTTCTAGGCCTTCTGTGGCCTCTTGGTAGGTTTTAGGATCATCATCCTCATTATATTCTACCATAGATTCTCCTTCAGCGATATGTTCCACATATTACAACTGTTTGGGGATCTGGAACTTCTTCCAGTACTATTTTACTCCTACTGTCCTCATGGAGAAGGTATTCTGATGGATCTAGGTATCCTCAGAGCCAATCATGAGGTACCTATTACAATCTAATTCGCTAATTAATGGCATCTAAATCATTATGTAGATTGGCGTATTTATTATCGCACATAATGAAGTCCATGAATATGTGCAATAATCATCAGATTATGATGAGATCATAATGATGAAACTGATGACTTATAAACACATATTCTGATTTGTTCCTAGTCGTAGGATGTTTGAGAAAGACATCAAACATCCGATAAGACTAGTACAAGTTATTCCAACTCATTAATGAGGGTGACTGATCTAGTTAGTCATTTGTATGGAGACACAATGGTGAACCTGTAGGTGCTCATTGGGGAATGAGTTCACTGAACTAATCCGACATGAATCGCCGAATGGTAATTTACCTGACTATCAACCGGCCTGATTTATCGTCACAGTAGCGTGGTTGGTCTTTAGACTTGAGATACCAAAGACACCTTGTTTGTGGACTTCTTGGCTTTGACCTTGGCTTACGAATCCCTATTCACGGGATTTCTAATAGTCAAGGATTGGGTCTAGTGAAAGACCTTCGAAAGTGATTGTGTGTTCAATAAAGGATCATTCGCTCTCAGATATCTGGAGAGAGAATGCTTTAGAATAGATCCGCAGGAGTCTCTAACCAAAGCAGACATAATATCAGAAAAGGTGTTTTCTAATATTGTACAACGGAGTCTGATTCAAGTGAGTTGACTATCTAAGGTTTGACAGTTAACCATACCTAGCTTAACTCGAGAGCATTATACGAACGAAAGATTAAAGCCACGCGATAGCTGTGTACGGACAAGTTCCATGAGTGGGTTGCTGAACCCCATTGTCTTTCCGGATCATGCGGTATTACTTGGCATCCAACTTGATCGGAAGTCCGGTCGAATTTACATGAGATGTTAATTCGATTAAGTAATTAATTAAATCTCATATTTAATTAATTACAGTAAGTCAATAAAATGTTATTGGGCTTCACGGGTTGAAAACAAGACTAGTTAATGGGCCTAGAGGGTCATACGCAAAATAATTCTCAGTCAGTGGTACTTAAAAGGGAATTATATTAACTCGGGGACTTTTATGAAAAGGCGCACTGACTTAATATATATACATGCTATTGACAAACTCTGGGCCAAGCTCCAGGAACTCTCAAGGCTGGCTGTCCCCCCTCTCTCTCTCCTCCTCCTATGGGCGCCCCGTTCAAAGCACCGGGAGACTTCCTGTCTCCGCCGCGCGCATTTCCCGAGAGTCGGAAATTCCTATCCGGATGATCCGGACATCGTTGAGGTGAGGATTCTTCAGCGAGTGCACTGATCTGGACGAAGGATCAAGGATGAACCATTGCGGAGGATCTCGTGTACACCGTTGGAGGCCGGACGCTTGTGCGGCTGACAGCATCGCCTCGACGGAACCGAACCGGTCGTAGATTCGAATCCGCACAAGGTGATGAGATCACAACCTGTTTTTGATTTCCGTTTTTCGTTCCAAAACGAATCAGTGGGCATCGGGAGGGATTTCATTTTTGCTTCCGTTGCGTTCGTCGCGCCTCGCCCAGATCCAAACAGTGGTATCAAAGCCAGGTTCCGCTCTGATCCGCTTCGGAACGATAAAATTAATGTTCTAAAATTAATTTCCATGCAGTGATTTGATATTCTTTGAGAAATAGTTCATATGATGAATGTTAAAAATTACTTTTATTTTTTTTTCTATGGATAAAATCGATTTTATTGGGGTTTTTCGTTTTGTTCTTCATGTCGATGAAGAGTGGCTTCAAAGGATTTCTAATGGGGTTTTTTAGACCACCATCGGTCGTCCTCGTCGTCGCCGGTGTGACCGACGGTGGGTGGCGACCTCACCGGCCCCTACAGGGGCGGTGGTGACCGGCAGTGACGCCCCCCTTTCTCTAATTTTCCAAGAGTTGGAAAATGAAAAAAAAGGAGGAAGGACACGGTTTTATGGCATGAACTGCAGCAAATGGGGGTTACCGGCGGCTAGGGCATCGCCGACTGGCCACTGCCGGCGCCGGGGAAGGACAAGGAAACCCCCCTCACGTTTCTGGCCAGTCCCCGCCGCAGGCGCCGGCGACGGCACCGTCCCAAAGCTACTGAAAACTTGCAAAGTGGGGGGGGGGGGGGGGGGGGACCCTAAGAGGAGACTCGGGCGAACAAGCGCCTGGGCGCCCGAACCGGCCGGCCCCACGTCGGTTCAACTAGGGTGTTGGGCCTGGCCAAAGCACACCAGGCGCCTGACCTGGTTGGGCCAAGCTCAACCTAGCCCAGGTGCCCAGGGTCCGAGCCAGGCCAAGCTCTACTGGACCCGAACCTTGAACCCCAACCCATTAAGCCTCATTTTTCCCAAATAACCCCTTAATTCCCTTAATGTCTTTAATTAAATACAACTTCAGTCCATTTAACTTAGAAGTTTAAATTATATTCTGTTTAAAATGTGTTTTAAACTTTGAATTTATATTTTTGAGTTATAGAGGGTTGATTTTAAGATATGATCTTAAAGGATTATTTTTTTAGGATGTGATCTTAAATTGTGCTAACAATTGTTGTTAGTTTACTTTTAATTAAGTTATAAGAGGGGTTATAATTAATATATGATCTTAATTGGATATTACTTTTAATTAAGTAATTAAAGAAGTTGTAATTAAGATATGATCTTAATTATAAATAACTTTTAATTAAGTGATTAGAGGGGTTTATATTTATGATATGATCTTAAATCAATATTAACAAGTGTTGTTAATTAATTTTCTTAGTTGTGACCTTAATATTAATTAACAAATGTTGTTAATTAATTTTTAGGTGATTAGATATTTAATTTTTTAACAATTGTTGTTATGAAATTAATTATTTAATTGAGGGACATTTAATAAGTAGTTATTAAGTGTTAAGTTAACTCTTTATAAAAGATATGCAAAGAGTTATTATTTTGAGAATTAACCTTACTAAATGTTATTAAAGATTTATTAATTAACTCTTAATAACAGTTATTAAGAAAGTTTATTAAAATTCTCATGTATCTCTTAATTAAATTTTTTGAAGATTTAATCTATTTAAAAAATTGATCTTTTAATAAAAGTTATTAATTGATTAAATTAAGTCTAATTGTTAGACTAATTTTAATTAGAAATTTTCTAATTAATATTTCTTATCAATTGTTGTTGAGAAATATTAATTAATAAAGGGGTTCTTAACAAAGAGTTGTTAAGTAATTAAAATTAGAATTATAAATTCTTTTATAAGAGTTATTAAAGAATTTTAACTTAATCTAAATGTTAGATTATTTCATATTAATAATTGTTGTTAATGTGATTTAAAATTAATCTAAGTATTAGATTAATTATTTTAGAATTGTTCTAAATAATACATGAAATATTTTAGAATTTTAATTTTAGCTTTGTATGCACATGTTGATGTGTTTTAATGCTTTGAATTAGATTTAAATGCATCATTAGAAAATAAGATTTTTAAAAATTCAAATTATCTAATTTTGATTGGTACCCAGATTTTGAGAAAACTAAAAGTATTATTTTTAAAAAATTAGGCTTTATGTGATATGTTTGATCATGTGCGTATGGTTAAAATTTATGGTGGTCATGGACATACACTTAGTTAATTTCATATCATATGATGGTGTGATTATGTGGATCGTTATGGAATGTGATGTGGATTAATTAAATGTTAATTAATGAGGCCTACGTGCCTTGCTCTCTCTCTCATTCTATTGATTCTATCTCCCTCTATTATTGTACTCAGTCATAATACTTTTTCTTACAATTAATTTGTATTTAAAAAATATTTTAAATTTCAATATTATATTTAATTGATCGTGTTGACCGAGGAGAGGCGATGATGATCCATAAGTGCAACCAGGAAGGCGACAGGAGATGAGATCACCAGTGGCTGTGTGTTTGCATATTTTAATTATATAATTGTTATATAATTGAGATGATTGATTGTATGGCTCCAGTTAATCACCGTGTTGTCCATAACCACATAATGAATATGTATGATTGATGCATACTATTAGTTCTTGATTTTGAATCAATTATAGTCATAGAACTTAAATTACCATAGGCAGGTTTGTTATGCTACTACAAGGCCTGTCTAATTGTGAGGAGAGACTCTGGCTATGGCATAAAATGCCTTCTAATCGGGGTAGAGGAACTATGTAGCCTTATTGTGTTATCCACAAGAGTTGCATACAAATCTATGCCCGTCTCGTAATGGTGGTAATGCTCAGACCAGAATTAATGATTTGTTGTGCTATCCACAAGACCATTAAATCTCTGGAGACCAAAGTCATGATCAGATATTGCAAATAGTTGCAAGTCCCATGAGATGGGTGCTCTTGATTATATTACAATTTGTTGTGCTATCCACAAGACTGTACTATAAGTCATTGAGATTCTGATCCATGCTAGGAGACCATCGAAGTCTCCCGTTCTATGTGCCTAAGGGTTATACAGTCCATCGAAAAATAATAGGAAATAATTTTAGATAAAAGTCCATAATTGAATTATAAGAACTGTCTGTTTAAATCATTTTATTTCCTCTATTAATTGAAATGTGGTCAATTAATCCGAGATTTGGTATATTGAATGCCAATACTTCTCATATTCAGATTGGCTAGAAGGACTCTGAAGAATGTCTTCAGTACCAAAAGATAGCCACTATCATAATCAGTTGTCATGAAAAACTCTTACCTGGATAGACCAAGAAGAAAAGGTATTCATGGCATGCCTTTGAGAAAGACAAGAGATAAGATCTTAAACGATCAAACCAACAACTGAGAAGGATATATGCAAGTCAGTTGAAAGTGAGAAGGAGCAGTTCTCTAACTACAACTAATATAAATATATTGGTAAAGGCAAATAGAATATGAAACTTGTAAGAAGTTTCAGGTATTCTTATTATTAACTTTTGCATGTCTATTAGAGAATTAGCATATCCAATATGAGATATTATAAATAATTCTCATATCTATAATAGTATGCAGACTTAGACAAGTAAAAGAAAATCGAGAGTATGAAAGGAGTGAGTTAGACTCAACAATAGTTCAAAAGATGCATAGGTTACTGCTAGATAGTAAATCTTTGTAAATTTTTAAGAGACTAAAATGAAACTAAATAATTGTTATTTAGTTCCATTAATGATCAAGAATTCTAAAAGTAAATAACATTGACTGAGAAGGAACAAGTGTTGTTCCATATGGTTTTAGAAATAAAATGGAACTTTTTAAAATCAATCAATATACTTTAGATTCTTGATGTGACATATCATATGATGAATGTTCACAAGTCTCCTATAAAAATGAACTGAGTGAATCATGGATATCTATGGCATTGTACACTAGGGTGTGTAACAAGAGATTGTTAGGGCTTATACATGTTGAAGTAAATAGTCCAATATTTTTTTAAGACTAAAAAGATAATAACTTTTATTGACTTACTTTAATGATTAACTCATGGAAAGATTCGATATATATACTTGCTGAAGTACATGTCAAATGCATCTGAGAGATTAAGGTATAGAAGATTAACATGAAGTGATTAAAAGGAAAGAATGTTAGAATTCTTTGATTCGATTAAGGAAATTAATACTTGAATACGGGATTCAAATAAATCATTAAAAGATATAATTGTATCATCTTTCGATTAATTCTCATAGTATATCATAGTAATATGATATAATGAGGAATTACACTTTATTGGATATAGTGCAATATATTTATATAATAAGATTTGTCTAACTCTTATATCCTTTTATATATATATATGAGTATGAACATTAGATATACATACTTTATAGATGGTTCCATAAATAAGTCAATATGTCCATATAAGATATAGAGATATGATAATTTATATGAGATGTAAATTATAAGTATACATAATTTTAAGGATGTTAAAATCAAATTATGTCCTAGTCTTTTTAGAAAGGACATGATCCAAATAAGTTGTATCCGAAAGGATATAGTGAAATGTAAATTTGTAGGATGTCCAAAAGGTTTGGACATTACATTTATTGGCCATGTGATAATAAAATAATTATCGTCCTGAAATATGTCTTTTATGAAGAGGAATATATCTTCAAAGAAGACAGTGGGAGCTGATAAAACTAGAAGATGTTCTAGACCTACAAATTAACACAAGATTATTAGATAATCTTCGATTGCTTGGAACCATTTATGACACACATAAAAGAGCTTCATAGATAGTTGAGATTATCTCAAATGGCTAGAAAGATATGTTTGATATATCAGAGATAGCAGAATGAGGGTAGTTCAAAGATGTGGATTATGATCCAAGATCTATGAGAAAGCTCTTAACAACTTTGAGATTAGCAATAAATTAGGAATTCAAAACTATAGTCCATAATACCTATCAAGCTCAGAACTTGATAGTATTGCTTGATGGTATTGTACCTGTCAGAAGCAAGTAAATCTTCAAAATGAAAATTAGTTAAAATGGACTACTTTAAGCTTATATAGCAAACTGAAGGAAATAATCAAAGTCAAACTGTTGAGTTTGACAAGTTTTTCTTCAACGGTTTTCATGAATAAGTTTATTAGAATTATACTTGCCAAAACTGCCTTTCATGATGATGAAATCAAGGCAATTAGATATCAAAAGGCATTCCATCAATGTGATTGAGGAAAATGTGTACATGATACAACTTTAAAGCCTTTAGAATATCAAAGAAGTAAGTTATGATTTCAAAGATCATTTTGAATCAAACTAAAGCTTCTCAAAGTTAAAATAAAAGTTTTGACTTGATAGTCAAATATTGTGTGATCATTAAGAATGGCCATGGATTATGTGTAAACAAAGAGGACAGTGGGAGCACAGTCACATAGGTAATGCTTTATGATAATAACATCAAAGTCACTGGGAATGACATCATGATGTTACTATCAGTAAAAATACTATTATCTATATACTTCTCTATAGTAAATTTGGATATAACATTCTGCGTATTGAGAATACGAATTTAATAAGATAGATCAATGAGTATGTTACTATTAATAAAATTAACCTGTATGTCAAAATATTTGACATGATAAATTCCATAATAAGTCTCAATTATTAAGATATGAAATTTATTTCTTTAAGGAAAGGTTCCTTGAAGAATATAAGAGAACCTTGAAAGTAGGAGTTAAGCACATCATTATGCACTTGAGTAGTGCTAAGGATGCACTCCTAGATGATGGAGAGGATGATTTGAAATTATGAAGTCATACTAACTCAAATTTCAAATCAGACATGAATTTTAACTTCTAATCAAAAAGTACTGGATTGAAAAGGTTCCAAGCTAGAAATCACTGCTAACATGATTACAATTGACATTGTTGCTAGAACAGTATGGAGTGGATTGGAAGAGTTCCAATCTAGAACTCACTATTAAGATGACGACATAAATAAAAGATACTGTTATTGGAACAGTATAGATGAAAGAGTTTATCCCTGAATTAGACGTAGTTCTAAAAGGACTCCGATCCCGTCCCGTTGTTGTAGGACAACAATGGGAGAGATTAATTTTGTGGTTGAGCCGTGGTCTCATTAGAAGTTGTAAAAATATTCTGAGACTCTTTCACAAGTTTAGAGACATAGGATTACGAGGAAATAACGTAATGGAAAATATTCCATCTGAAGAAAATTTGATAGATCCCTTGCCAAGCCTGAGTCACAGATTTTATGTGAGCATCAATTAGATTTGATGGAGATCAAATGCGAAGTGATTGGCTTGAGTCCAAGTGGGAGATTGATGGATCTAGGTGTCCTCAGAGCCAATCATGAGGCACCTATCACAATCTAGTCCACTAAATAATGACAGTTAAATCATTATGTAGATTAGTGTATTTATTATCGCGCATTACATGAATATGTACAATAATCATCAGATTATGATGAGATCATAATGATGATACCGATGATTTATAAACACATATTCTGATTTGTTCCTAGCCGTAAGATGTTTGAGAAGGACATCAAACATCCGATAAGACTAGTACAGGTTATTCCAACTCATATGATGAGGGCGACTGATCTCGTTAGTCACTTGTGTGGAGACGCAATGGTGAACCTGTAGGTGCTCATTGGGGAATGGGTTCACTGAACTGATCTGACATGAATCACCGAATGGTAATTTACTTGACTATCAACTGGCTTGATTCATCGTCACAGTAGCGTAGTTGGTCCTTAGACTTGAGACACCAAAGACACCTTATCGGTGAACTTCTGGGCTTTGACTTTGGCTTACCGCTGGAGGCCGGACGCTTGTGCGGCTAACGACATCGCCTCGACGGAACCGAATGGTTGCATATTCGAATTCGCGTAAGGTGATGAGATCACAAACCATTTTTTATTTTCATTTTTTGTTCCGAAATGGATCAACGGGCATCGGGTGGGATTTCATTTTTGCTTCCGCTGCGTTCGTCACACCTCTCTCGGATCCCAATATATTCCTCTTTCAGGAAGACAACTTTCCTGGCGACAAACATTTTTTGTTCCCTAAGATGGTAAAAATAGTATCCAAAGGTCTTTTTTAGATATCCCACAAACCTGCATTTATCTGTTCGTGATTCCATCTTATCTAGATCATGCCTCTTTACATGAGCAGGACAACCTCATGCTTTAACATGTTTAAATTCTGATTTTCTGTCTTTTCATATCTCATATGGAGTAGAGGTCACAGACTTGCTAGGTACTCTGTTTAGTAGGTATGCTGCTGACTCAAGAGCATACTCCCAAAGGGACACTGGTAAACTCGAAAAGCTCATCATGGATCGCACCATATCTAACAAGGTGCGATTCCTCCTTTCAGATACACCATTTATCTGCGGTGTATATGGAGGGGTCAGTTGAGAAAGGATGCCATTAGTACTTAAGTATTCTCCTCCTCGATCTGATCAAAAAGCTTTAATACTCTTTCCTAACTGCTTCTCTACCACATTCTTGAACTCCATGAACTTCTCAAACGCTTCCGACTTGTACTTCATTAAGTACATATAGCCGAATCTCGAGAAGTTATCAGTGAACGTGATAAAGTACGAGAAGCCACCTTTGGCTTGGGTGGATATGGGACCACATACATATGAATGTATTAGTTCCAAAATGTCCTTGGCACATTTTCTATTTCCAGTAAATGGAGATTTTATCATTTTTTCCATAAAACAGGACTCAAATGTCACAAACGATTCATAATCAAATGTAGTTAGATAATCATGTTTATGCAACTTTTGCAGCCTGTTTTCACCTATGTGTCCAAGTCTACAATATCACATATAGGCTTGGTTTTCACAATTCTTGCTCTTCTTAAGAGAATCATCAATGCGAAGATTGTAATAAGAAATATCTAAAAGATATAGACCGTTGACTAAAGGTGCCGAAGCTATTGATTTATTATCATAATAAATTGAACAACTTTTGTTCTCGATAGTGAACCTATATCCTATCTTGTCCAAACAAGATATTGATATGATGTTCTTTATTATGCTATGAATATAATAACAATTTTCTAATGATACAACATCTCCCGATTGAAGCTATTGATTTATTATCATAATAAATCGAACAACTTTTGTTCTCAATAGTCAACCTATATCCTATCTTGTCCAAACAAGATACTGACATGATGTTCTTTATTATCCTATGAACATAATAACAATTTTCTAATAATAAGACGTCTCCTGATGGAAGCCTAAGGTTTATTATCCCTACAGCAACCGCCGCAACTTTTGCGCCGTTTCCTAACCTTAGTTCCACCTCCCCTTTTCTCAGTTTGCGCTTACTTGTCAGCATCTGCACATTATGGCATATATGAGAATCACATCCAATATCCAATACCCAAGATGTTGAATCTCCAACTGACAAGTTGATATCTATCATATAGATATCTGAAGCTTCTGATAGATTCACTTTTTCATGAGCTTTATTGTTGAGGAACTCCTTGTAGTTCCTCTTACAGTGACCATTCTGCTTACAGTAGAAGCAGTCACCCTTTACTACTCCTTTGCTATTGTCCTTCCTGCTTTAATCATATGCGATCATCTCTGGTTCAGGAGGTTTCTGAGCTAATATGAGTTGTTCAGGTCAGTCAAAAGATTGACATCAAGTATGCTATGGAGTGGGTTATTCGACAAAATAATTCCTTACAGGAGACAAATAAAATCTACTTAGCAGATGTTCAATTATTAAAATTTAAAACATGACATGGTATTTTAATCAAATTTTAACTCCCACTAATTTTTGACGGATTGTATAACCCTCATTTATATAGAACGGGAGATGCCAACAGTCTCCTAGTGCGGATCAGAGTCTCAATAGCTTGCAGTACAGCCTTGTGGATAGCACAACAAGCTGTAATGCAATCAAAGAGTACCCATCTCATGGGACTTGCAACTCCTTGCAATATCCGATCATAACTCCGGTCTTCGGAGATTTAATGGCCTTATAGATAGTACAACAAACTATTAATTCTGGTCTAAGCATTACTTTCGTTACGTGACAGGTATAGACTTGTATGCAGCCTTTATGGATAGCACAACAAGGCTACGTGGTTCCTCTACCTCGATCAATAGGCATCTTATGTCAGAGCTATCATCTCTCCTTATAATTAACCAGGTCTTGTGGATAGCACAACATACCTGCCTAAAGTAATTCGAATCCTATGACTATAACGGTAGAGGACCAGGCAGTAAGTTCTTAACTACTCACGTTACGGCTTAGAATTTAGCGAGGGTTTTTGGATAACTTTTATCTTAGTCTTACCTTGGTGATAGTATATAAATATATTATATATATTTACTATTTACTATACCTGATTTGATTCATAATCAAAAGAAAAATATTGTATCACATACATGTCTAGTGTGGTCATAGATAGCATAGTGGGTTTGACTGGATCCAACAGTCAAATGCACACACAATCTAACATAACAATTATATTAGATAATCCTACAAACACATAGGCTAAGGATCTTCATCGAATAGCCTTCCTAGTTGCAACTGTGGATCGTCCTCGCACTTTCCTCAGTTGCCTCGATCAAATAACAATTAATTCTAAATTTACATGTAAATTGAAGAAGGCCTTAATGGCAAGTACAAGAGAGAGGGAGGTAGAATTGCATTAGAGTATGAGAGAGAGAGGTACGCAAACCTCTATTTATTAACAATGAATAAATATTCAATCACACATTCAGGATCCACACACATCGTTCATCACATGAATAATTTAAAAGGTGCATATCCATGACTACAGTGTATTTTATATCATTCTACACATGATAAGCGCATCACATGGCTAAAATAAAAGAATTTTCAAAATAAATAATTTTGACTTTCAAAAGACTAGGATCCAACCAAAATTGGCATTCGATTTTCAAAAACTCATTTTATTATCTTAACATACAATTAAATCAAATTTAAAAGCATATAAAACACACATCACATGTGCACATACTCCAAATCAACAATTCTAGAATATTCAATGCCCTTAGAACATTTTTAATAATAAAATAATCTAACATTTATATTAAATAATATTTATAATCTAACAATTAGACTATTAATAATTAATTACTAATTTAACTCTTTAGATTACTCCATTAAAGTTAATTACTAATTTAACACTTAAATTAATAATCAACTCTAATTAATTATTAACTACTAACCTAACACTTAGATTAGTCAATTAATGTTAATTATTAATTTAATTCTTACGTCAATAATTAACATTAATTAATTAATAATTTCTAATTCTAACTCTTAGAATTTAACACTTAAATTAACAATTAACACTAATTAAATAATAACTACTAATTTAATACTTAAATTAGCCAATTAAAATTAATTATTAATTTAATACTTAAGTTAATAACTAACTCTAATTAACTAACAATTAGATGAATTAATAATTAATAATATAACATTTAGACTAATAATTATTAACCACTAATTTAACCCTTAAATTAGTCAAATTAAGGTTAATTATTAATTTAACACTTAAACTAATAATTAACTCTAATTACTTAACTGCTAATTGTTAATTAGAAAATGATTCAAAATCATTAACAACCCAATTCAATAATATTAGATAAAAATTTAATTTTCAAAATACTTAGAAATTTTAAATCTAATTATATTTTAATTGGGTCATTGGGGTTTAGGGGGTTTAAATTGGAAATAAAAGGGAAAAGGGGTCTGCTGGTTCAAAACAGGGCAGACCGCGCTAGCTCCGTTGGCTCACTTGGGCCGGCTCGCTTAGGCCCGGCCCGCCCCTCAGACCGCCCAGGCCGGCCCACCTGGTTCGTCCCCCAGCATCAAACCCTAACAGCCGACAACAACACTTGCGAGCGGGCATAGCGGCGGCAGGTCTATGTGGCGTTGCCCGGCGGCTGGCCCTCGGCACCGCCCGGCTGCGCCGGCAACGCCCCCGACGCCGATAGGCCCGCCGGAGAAGTCCAAAATGGAGCTGGCCGAGCCCCTTTCCCTTTTCCATTTTTCTAGTTTTCATAAAACCGTGAAGAAGAAGAAGAGAGAGCCCCCTTTCCCAACCCCTCATAGCCTCTTCGGTGCCGGCTTTAGTGCCCACAGAGACCGGCGATACTTCTAGGACATTCTAGCCTGGCCAATCAACTACTCGGGCACCAAGATCCCCAAAACGGCATCGGTAAGACCTCTGTTCTTCATCACATGAAGAACTTCGGAAAAATCCTCAAAAATCCGATTTTATTAGATTAAAATTAACCTAATTAATTGTGTTCTTCATATGAACACATATCCAGCAATTAATCGAATTATAATGCATGGAATATTACGAGAATAATTAATTAGGAGTTCGAAATGGAACGAGAAATAGTAGAACCTGGTTCTGATACCACTGTTGGGTTCTCGTGTTTCTCCAGATCGCAAACGCAGCAGAAATTAAATATTATAAAATATGCGATCTGTTCCTGTTCAGAATAAACCAAAATCAATTAACCGAGTAATTGAACATTACCGTGCACTAATTCGAATCCGTGTTTGATCGGTTCCGTCGGTATGACACCGCTGGTTTGGATCCCCTGGTTTGGACCCTAGTGGGTCTAGGGAGTGCCTTCTGAATGATGTCTAGGCTGCACGACGCCTTTCAAACGGCGTCTTGCTGGGTGGACGCCATTTAGGTATTTTGCTGTTATGCCACGTCGGCGCCACGTGGGCGGTTTTCGGGCCGCGAGAGTACGGCCCTTGTCGTGTCGTCTGAACGGCGTCCGTAATGGACGATGCCATTCAGACTGCGACCCTGCGATGTCAGTGTACGGTGCCGGTCTTATCGTCTGAACGGCGTCTGTGGTGAGTGACGAGTTTCAGAGCTTCTGTCAGTACGGCCCGTCTTGTCATCTGATAGGCGTCTGTCTCGGATGACGCGTTTTATCCTGTTTCGGATTGACCCCGCGAGCCTTCCCTTCTTTCCCTCATTCTCACCCTCTCACTCTCTCTCCTCGCTCTCTCCACCCTCCGATCCCTCCTTCCCTTTCTTTTCCCTCTCTTCCTCTTCCACCACTCCACTACCTCTCTACCTCTCACTACTACCACCACCACTTCCTTCGCGGCGTTCCATTCTCCGAGCGGCGGCCGACGTCCCGGCGGAGTGGCGACGTCCTCGGGGTACCGGCGGCGGTCTGCGGTGCGACGGTTTGGCGGCGGAGCCAAGAGGAGTTCAAGAACCGGTAGGGGGACGAACCTTGTATGGATTGTAATTGTTTTATCCGTGATTCCCATCGTAAAGCATGATGCGTTTGGGGTAGAATGAGCATGTTAAGGAAGGGTCTTTCTTAGTGGAATGGCCGTGTTTATGAATGTGGAATTGTGGGTTTCATATGGTAGTTAGGTTTCCCCTCTTCCGCTTCTGTTTTGGTGTGTTTTTGGAGCGTTTGGGGTGAAAAGGGGGACCTTCGGGTAGAGTTGCAAAACCAGGTTTCTGGCGCTAAATGACGTCGCGCCTGGACGACGTCATTTAGAATGGCGATGGGCCAACACGATGCCATTTAGACAGAAATCGCCCTGATTGAGGTTCTGTCAGTTTAGAGTTCTGGCGCTAAATGACGTCACGCCTGGACGACGCCATTTAGAATGGCGACGGGCCAGCACGACGCCATTTAGGCAGAAATCACCCCGAGTGAGGTTTCTGCAAGTTTTGGGTTCTGTTGTGAATGGCGTCTGAGGACAGCGACGCCTTTCTAAAAGGCGGCTTCCCAGGACAACGCGTTTTAGGCCATATTCTGAGGCCGAGATTTCATGAACCAGTTTAGGATGCTTGAATGGCATCGGCCTTGGGCGACGTGATTCAAGACAGAATCACACTAATCCATCCCATTAAAATGTGTTTACATTGTTAGATAGTTGGTCAATTGCATGCTTTAAATTGTACTCGAGGATAGAGATTTATGTATGATCGGATCGCATTGCGTGGTGTTTCGTGCGACCAAGGGCTTTTTACGTGACTGGATCGCACTGTGTTGTGTTCCGTGTGACTGTGGACCTAGAGTGACAGTTGTAGTGCTTTATCACCCTGTGCTGGTGTGGCTGGAGCACAGCACCGGTGTGGGTGTGGCGGGGTGACGCCTAGTGAGAGAGGGTCACCTGGTGAACCCCGGGGTTAGCTAGTACCGGTGTGGGTGTGGTACCTGTGAAGTGTCACTCTTGCTGGGGGAAGGAGTGACCACCTGAGCCAGTTGGGCCGGAGTAGCCAGCGTGCTATCCGAGGGGTTACTGTTTGGTCTCAGCGGGTCGGTATTTCCCACTTTCGGTTGTATGGTCGGTGTTTCCCACTTTCGGTTGTGTGGTCGGTGTTTCCCACTTTTGATTGTGTGGTCGGTGTTTCCCACTTTCGGAGGCGTGGTTGGCGTATTTTGCCGAGACGCGAGTTGTAGGCTTCTTAATAGAATGATTCTAGAGATATACTTGTTACATTTCGAATGCATGTGGTTCATATCGAGATTTAGGAGTAGTGCGTTACAGCTTTACTTGCCTTAATTACCTGTACCTGTGTTATTGCACTTGTGAGTGTGTGAGTGGGAGGCAGGGGATCGGATGATCCCTACTGAGCCCAATTCTGGTGTGGCTCACTCCCTGCGGTTTCAGGTGTGGACCTCGTAGCGAGTGGCGGCGGGTGGTGTTCTCCTTGGTGTGCGGACCAACAGCTATCTCAGTTCCGGGGTATGCCCCGATGTTGTTGTACTTTGCTTCTGCCTGTACTTATTTAATTTCTTGGGCTATGTAATTATTGTTGGACTGTGTACGGAGATTATTAATTTCCTTCTTGCGCACTGTAATTCCTTGTAGTCCGTGTGAATGTTATATTTAACCTTGTTTAATGCTTACTCCTCCAAATGTGTGTATGAAATCCGGGTGTGAGACCGTTGGTTAATGATTTGACATCCATTTAGTGATCGGATCTCCGATCATAGGGTGGCGGGTCGTTACATTAAGAATCATTTGTGTGTGACCCTCTAGGCCTAATTACCAGTCCAATTAATGGCCCAATAAGCCTAATAACTCTTCACTGACTTAATTAATTAATTAATAATTCATATTAATTAATTAATTAATTGAATCAATGTCGCACATTGAATTCGGTTGGGCCTTTGATCACGTTGGGGGCCAAGCAACACCGCGTGAACTCGGAAGGTATTGGGGTTTAAGCAACCCACTTTTGGAACCTTCCCGTCAATAGTTACCGCGTGGATATAATCTTTCATTCGCACAATGCTCTCGAGTCAACTCAGGATATGGTGTACTTTCAAACCCTAACCGGTCGACTTACATGGATCGGATGTTGCCTTATAATATCGGACAACTCCTTTCCCGATATTATCGTCCGCCCTGGCTAGGGACTCCTACACATCCTTCCTAGAGAATTCTCTCTTTAAGTGCCGAGTGCGAATGATTCCTTATTGACATTCAATTCCCCTCGACAATATTCTGTTGTACCCGATTCTCAGCTGTTTAGAATTCCATGAATAAAGATCAGTAAACCAGGGTCAAAGCACAGAGGTCCACCGACAAGGTATCCTTGGTGTCTCAGATCCAAGGACCATCCACGCAACTGCGATAATAGAATCAAGCTGGTTGACAGTGAGGTACTATACCATCTAGCGATTCAGTCGGATCAGTTCAGTAAACTCATTCTCTAATGAACACGTTCAGATTCGCCTTAGTGTCTCCACACAAGTGACTATGAGATCGGTCACCCTCATCATAGAAATGAAGGGGGGAATGCAATTTACCACATGAAACACACTAATTCCCATTCCATAAAAATGACCATTTTCCTTAAAAAGCCCTCTTAACATGCTCATTCTACCCAAATCTCCATACACGTATCATGCTTCAAAGCGGGAAACACGGATGATACAACCCAATTACATGCAAGGATCGTCCCCCTAACAGTTACTTGAACTCCTCCTAGCTCCGTGCTGCTGAACCGCCGCACCGCAAACTGCCGCCGGTACTGCCGAAGACGCTGTCACTCCACCGGGACGTTGGCCGCCGCCCGGAGAATGAAGTGCCGCAGAGGAAGTGGTGGTGGTAGTGGTGAGAGGTAGAGAGGTGTTGGAGTGGTGGAAGAGGAAGAAGGGGAAGGGGAAAGGAAAGGGGGAATCGGAGGGGGTCGGAGAGAGGGAAGAGAGAGAGTGAGAAGGAGAGAATGAGAGAAAGGAGGGAAGGCTTGCGGGGTCAAACTGAAACTGGTTAAAACGCGTCGTGCTAGACAAACGCCTATCAGCTGACATGATGGGCCGTACTCTGACAGAGACTTTGAAACGCGTCGCCCGTCAAAGACACCGTTCAGACGACAAGACTGGGGCCGTACTCTTGCGGCACGAAGCCAGCCCACGTGGCACCCACGTGGCACAACATCAACCTAGCTAAATGGCGTCCACACAGCAAGACGCCATTCTAAAGGCGTCGTGCACCCTAGACGTCATTTATAAGGCACAGCCCAGACCCATCAGGGCCCAAACCAAGGGGTCCGGCCGAAACCGACCCGATAACTGAACCCGAATCCTCAATCCTTACATAATCCCCCCTTAAAAGAATTTCGTCCTCGAAATTGTAACCGCTCAAACGATAACCACTGTCAACAACTTCACGCCGGTAACACGGATTATATCAATCACCCTCACTAATCACACTCTTACACGGGGCTCCGTATAATCGGTCGATCTAATCAACACTAAGTTAACTATGTTCTACAATTCTGCCAAAACTGATAGACCGATATAACCATACATTAACCTTACGAGGCACATATTACAAAATTGATTCTCCACCATGTCCAAAATACATAAAAAGTGCCATAAGAGTTCACAACTACTACCTAATAAGACAAGATAAAAGTGTTCATCTAGCCCAGCATCTCGGACCTCTTCTAAGAGAACACACAACACCACTCTAGGTCCCGGGCTTCTACTGACCACTCGGCTCCTGACCTGTCTTATTCTTCTGGGGATAGTTCCTCACAAGATGTCCCTTCCTACCATAGCCAAAATAGCTACCAGTGACCAATGGACATATCCGATTGCCATGATGCCTACCACAACGGGGACAATAATTCACAGCATCCTGTCTCGCTTCCTGCTGTCTGCATCTGTTGAAACGAACCGTCTTCATCCTCATCGCAAAGCATCCCTTGGAACCCGAACCCAAAGGAACTCGAATTGTCTGTCGAAGAGACCGCTGATTTGTTCTTGCCTTGTTGCTTCCCTCGTGCTGATTGCTCCAACTCTTTCTCCATTTGTTGGAACTGAGTCTCCACTACTGCTGCCCACCGAACTGCTGATGCAAGATCACTACAACAATGAGATGCCACCATTGCCCTCAGATCATACCGGAGTCCATCCACAAATCTCTTCGTTCGACGTTCCTCATGCTTAGATATGTGTGGAACGAATCTTCCAAGAGTCACAAACTTCATATGATATTCCAGAACTGACATATCATTCTGCACCAATTCCATAAACTCCCTTTCCTTGGCCTTCCGAACGTGCCTCGGAAAGTACTGTCCACTAAACTCTCTCACGAATACCTCCCAAGGGATCTCTCTCAAAGACCTCTCTGAAAATATTATTTTCTTGATGGTAACCCACCAATCATAAGCATCATCTTTCAACAAGTAGGTTGCCAACAAAGTCTTGTCTTTCTCAGCACATTCAAGAACATCAAATGCCTTCTCCCCCTCCTTAATCCAATGAGCTGCCTCGTCTGGAACTGGTTGACCCATGAAAGAAGGGGTCTTCAACTTCAAGAACCGCTCCACCACCGTAGACTGACCACCTCGGGGATTGGATCCCTCACCACCATCTCCCTGCTGGTATCTAGACATTGCCCCAATCATAGCTTCCATGAAACGATCCACATTATGCCCCTCCGCCCCCAAACTACCATCGTCAGCTCCCGTACTACGAACCAATGGAACTCTCCTCTTCGGTGCCATCACTACTCCATAAACACAAAAATCGAAACAAGCACGTCAAAACCTATCAATCTATACCAGCAGCCATCGCCGGTACAGACTCGTACTTATTGTTGGACTATGATATCTAACTTAGTTTACCACATACTCGACCAGACTGAGCTCTGATACCATCTGTAACCACCCACCACCCTATAATCGGAAACCCGATACTAAATGGGTATCGGATCATTATCTACGGGTTCACACCCGGATCTCATACGACACGTCTCGAGAAGTAAGCGTTAAACAAGGCTAAATATAACAATCTCACAGACTTCAAGGAAAATACAAGTGCACAGGAAGGAAATTAATAATGTCCGTACACAGTCCAACAATAATTACATGGTCCAAAGAATTAAATAAGTATAGGTAGAAGCGAAGTACAACAACATTGGGGCATACCCCGGAACTGAGATAGCTGTTGGTCCGCACACCAAGGAGAACACCACACACCGCCACTCGCCAAGAAGTCCACACCTGAAACCGTAGGGAGTGAGCCACACCAGAATTGGGCGCATTAGGGATCATCCGATCCCCGCCTCCCACACACACACACACAAGTATAATAATACAAAGTGAAGGCAATTTGAGTAAAGCAGTAAACATAGCTTCCAAAACCCGATATGGAACATACGTATTACTAATGCAACAGGCACAGTTTTAAGCAGTTCAAGTAACCCAACTAAACACCATAATTCATAACCAAGGATCCGGCTAAACGATCAAACCACATTGTCGACCGCATACAAACATCGCCTCACAATACCACCAACGCCCACGCCTGTCCACCCCTATGATGTTCCGGGCACCGTAGGGTGAGGCAATGAGTCAAACTAAGACTAACTGGGACTAGTGAACCACCACCGCCCAGTTACGTGTGCACACAAGCAGTCTAGACCACTGCCCTATCAACCGGACTTCCCTCAACGCCAGGCCTCGGCACTTCAAGAGGGCCCTGGGGACCGGCGAAACCCCCCTCAAGCCGAAGCTATAGGGACTACCCATAACGCTAACCTCCCAGGTCACATCAGGCTAAAGGGCGAAGGGTACCACTCGTAACCTCGATATCTCAGGTTACATTAGGCCCAGTGGCGAAAGGGTAAACTCCAGCAACACCACACCTAGCTCCACAGTAAGAAACACGCCGGAAACTGCCACGACAAACTAGGAAAACACCGACCCGCTGAGACCAAACAGTAACCCCTCGGATAGTGCGCTGGCTACTCCGGCCTGACTGGCTCTAGGTGGTTCTGCTTCCCCCAGCCATAAGTGAAATACTAAGATGTACCCCTCCCACACCAGTACAGCAACATTGCCACACAGACACCGTGTCCCTCCCACATCGGCACAAGATGTCAAACACAAACCACAATTGTTCTAGCTCCACAATCATATAACCACACACACACACGATGCGATCCCGATCATACAGAAATCGTCGGCCTCAATGTATGATTTAAAGCATGCACGTTAATCGAACTATCTAACAGTGTAAACACATATTAATATGATTCTGTCTTGAATCGCGTCGCCCGTAGCCGACGTCATTCAAGTATCCTAAACCGGTTCATATAAATTCGGCCTCAGAATATGGCCTAAAAGGCGTCGTGTATGGTAGTCATCTTTTAAAACGCGTCGCTGTCCCCAGTCGCCTAATAGCGACAGAAGTAGAGACAGACTATGGGATGATTTCCACTTAAAACGCGTCGTCTTGGGAAGCCACCGTTTGAAATGCGTCGCTGTCCCCGGACGCCATTCAAAGTAGAACTCTATTCTAACAGAAATCGCTTCCGGGACAATTCTGCCTAAATGGCGTCGTGCTAGTCCGTCACCATTTTAAATGGCGTCGTTCGAGCGCGACATCATTTAGAGCTAGAAACCTAGTTTCCTGCAACTCGACCCGAACCTCAAAACAGGGTTCCCTTTACCCCAAAACTAGTCCAAAAATACCCAAGAGTAGGAAATGAAGGGAGGAATCAAATTTACCACATGAAACACACTAATTCCCATTCCATAAAAACGACCATTTTCCTTAAAAAGCCCCCTTAATATGCTCATTCTACCCAAATCTCCATACACGTATCATGCTTCAAAGCGGGAAACACGGATGATACAACCCAATTACATGCAAGGATCGTCCCCCTACCAGTTACTTAAACTCCTCCTAGTTCCATGCCGCCGAACCGCCGCACCGCAAACTGCCGCCGGTACCGCCGAGGACGCTGTCACTCCACCGGGACGTTGGCCGCCGTCCGGAGAATGAAGTGTCGCGGAGGAAGTGGTGAGAGGTAGAGAGGTGTTGGAGTGGTGGAAGAGGAATAAGGGGAAGGGGAAAGGAAAGGGGGAATCAGAGGGGGTCGGAGAGAGGGAAGAGAGAGAGTGAGAAGGAGAGAATGAGAGAAAGGAGGGAAGGCTCGCAGGGTCAAACTGAAACTGGTTAAAACGCGTCGTGCTAGACAGACGCCTATCAGCTGACATGACGGGCCGTACTCTGATAGAGACTCTAAAACGCGTCGCCCGTCAAAGACACCGTTCATACGACAAGACCGAGGCCGTACTCTTGCGGCCCGAAGCCAGCCCACGTGGCACAACAACAACCCAGCTAAATGGCATCCACACAGCAGGATGCCATTCTAAAGGCGTCGTGCACCCTAGACGTCGTTTAGAAGGCACACCCCAGACCCATCAAGGCCCAAACCAGGGGGTCTGGCCCGAAATCGACCCGATAACTGAACCCGAATCCTCAATCCTTACAGGCGGCGTGTGGTGTTCTCCATACCCGATAACTTTGCTTTTGCCTGTGCATATTTAATTCTTTAGAGTATGTAATTATTGTTGGACTGTATACCGACATTATTAATTTCCTTCCTGCACACTTGTACTTTCCTTAAAGTCCGTGAGATTGTTATATTTAGCCTTGTTTAACGCTTACTTCTCCAGACATGTCGTATAAGATCCGCGTGTGAACCTGGAGATAATGATCTGATACCCATTTAGTAATCGGGTTTCCGATTATAGGGTGGCGGGTCGTTACACAAACCCTAACTGGTCGACTCACTTGGATTAGATGTTGCAGTATACTATCGAAAAACTCCTGTCCCGATATTATCGTCCGCCTTGGCCAGGGACTTCCGCGCATCCTTCCTAGAGCATTCTCTCTCTAAGTACCGAGAGCGAATGATTCCTTATTGACACTCAATTCCCTTCGACGGTATTCTGCTGTACCCGATCCTTGGCTATTTAGAATCCCGTGGTTAGAGATTCATAAACTAAGGTCAAAGCATAGAAGTCCACCGACAAGGTATTCTTGGCGTCTCAGGTCCTAGGACCATCCATGCAACTGCAACAATAGAATCAAACTTGTTGATAGTGAGGTACAATACCATCCAGCGATTCAGTCAGATCAGTTCAATGAACTCATTCTCTAATGAGCACCTACAGATTCTTCTTAGTGTCTCCACACAAGTGACTATGAGATCAGTCACCCTCATCTTATGAGCGGGAGTAATCTGTACTAGTCTATCCAGATATCCGATGTCCTTCTTGGATATCCTCCGACTAGGAACTATTAAGAATATGTGTGTTTAAGTGATCAGTCTCACTAGTATGATCTCATCATAATCTAATCACTATCGCACATATTCACGGTTATCAGACGATAATAATACGAATTTACACATATTGAATAATGCCATTATATTAATAAATGAACGAGATTACAAAGTCATATTGGCTTGTAGGCCACGTAAGACTAACAATCTCCCACTTGGATTAAAGCCAGTCACCTTTATGCATTAAACCTATAGACTCTAGGTGACGCTCAAACACATTTTGAGCCAACGGCTTTTTCAGTGGATCTGCTACATTGTCGACAGATGGAACTCTTTCCACCACTACATCTCCTCGGGATATAATCTCTCTATTGAGATGAAAGCGCCTCAGAATATGCTTCGATTTCTGATTAGACCACGACTCTTTCGCTTGTGCAATAGCTCCATTGTTGTCGCACAACAGCAGAACAGGTTCAGAGATGCTGGGAACTACGCCGAGGTCGGCGATGAATTTCTTCAACCATACTGCTTTCTTGGTGGCTTTAGCTGCAGCGATGTACTCAACTTCAGTTGTCGAATCTACAATGGTTTCTTACTTGGAACTCTTCCAGCACACTACGCCTCCGTTCAAAGTAAACATAAATCCAGATGTAGACTTGCTATCATATGGATCTGACTGGAAACTCGAGTCAGTATAGCCTTGCAGTTTC
This sequence comes from Zantedeschia hybrid cultivar, assembly GCA_030544215.1. Classification (NCBI taxonomy): domain Eukaryota; kingdom Viridiplantae; phylum Streptophyta; class Magnoliopsida; order Alismatales; family Araceae; genus Zantedeschia; species Zantedeschia hybrid cultivar. The sequence continues at coordinate 55,715,099 of JARZZO010000009.1, forward strand.
AAGTCACTTCCTCTATAGATAAGAAACATATCCTTAGTTCTTCTCAAGTACTTAAGGATACATTTCACTATATTCCAGTGCTCTTCGTCTGGATTAGTCTGAAATATGCTCGTAACACTTATAGCATATGCAACATTAGGCCGTGTACATAGCATGGCATACATGATATATCTTATGGCCGAGGCATAGGGTACTCTATCCATGAATGCCCTCTCATCAGGAGTCTTAGGAGACTGCTCCTTTGAGAGATTAATTCCATGTCTCATCGATATGAGACTTCTTTTGAAATTTTCCATGTCAAACCTTTTGACTATAATATCTATGTATAAGGATTGGGTCATTACAAGCATCCTCTTTGATCTATCTCTATAGATCTATATTCCCAATACGTAGGATGCTTCTCACAAATCCTTCATGGAGAAGTTTTTCAACAGCCAGATCTTTACCGATGATATCATAGCTACGTCATTCCCAATGAGTAGTATGTCATCTACATAAAGAACTAGGAAAGTGACTACACTCCTACTGGTCTTCTTGTACACACAAGACTCATCTTCATTCTTAATGAAATCATAAGACTTGACAGCCTCGTCAAATCTTATGTTCCAACTTCGGGAAGCTTGCTTCAGTCCATAAATGGACCTTTGAAGCTTGCACACTTTATCTGCAGATTCCTTGGATGTGAAACCTTCTGGTTATATCATATACACCTCTTCCTCAAGGTTACCATAGAGGAAGGCAGTCTTCGCATCCATTTGCCACATTTCGTATTCAAAATATATAGCAATGGCGAGTAGAACTCTGATCGACTTTATCATGGCAACTGGAGATAAAGTCTCGTTATAGTCAATTCCTTATCTTTGACGATATCCTTTTGCCACCAACCTTGCCTTATAAGTATCGATCCGTCCATCAACACCGATCTTTTTCTTAAAGATCCTCTTGCATCCAATAGGTACAATACCCTCGGTCAAGTCTTCCAAGTTCCAAACTTGGTTGGTGTACATGGATTGGATTTCTGAATTCATGGCTTCTCGCCTTTTTCTAGCTTCTGGACCTTCTATGGCCTCGTTGTAGGTTTTAGGATCATCATCCTCATTATATTCTACCTTAGACTTACCTTCACCGATATATCCCACATATCGTTCGGGTAGCCTAGGTAATCTACAAGATCTACGATGCTCATCTGTGTGTACCTGAACAAATTCATGAACTAATATCTCATCTGATGATAATGTAGTTGTTTGGGGATCTGAAACCTCTTCTAATACTATTTTACTCCTACTGTCCTCCTGGAAAAGGTATTCCTCTTCTAGGAAGATAGCTTTCCTGGTGACAAATACCTTTTGTTCACTATGATGGTAAAAATAGTATCCCAAGATTTCCTTTGGATATCCCACAAACCTGCATTTATCAGTTCGTGATTCTAGTTTGTTTGGATTATGCTTCTTTACATGAGCATGACAACTCCAGACTTTAACATATTTAAATTCTGGCTTCTTGCCTTTCTATATCTCATATGGAGTAGAGGCCACAGATTTGCTGGGTACTCTATTCAGTAGGTATGCTGCTGACTGTAGAGCATACCCCCAGAGGCACACTGGTAATCCCAAAAAGCTCATCATGGATCGCACTATGTCCAACAAGGTGTGATTCCTCCTTTCTGATACACCATTCAACTGTGGTGTATGGTCAGCTGAGAAAGGATACCATTATCCTTTAAGAAATGTGTGAAATAAGTACTCAAGTATTCTCCTCTCCGATCTAATCGAAGAGTTTTAATACTCTTTCCTGACTGCTTCTCTACCTCTTTCTTGAACTCCTTGAACTTCTCAAATGCTTCCGACCTGTACTTTATTAAGTACATGTAGCCGAATCTTGAGAAGTCGTCGGTGAATGTGATGAAGTACGAGAAGCCACCTTTGGCTTGGGTGGACACGGGACCACATACATCTGAATGTATTAATCCCAGAATGTCCTTGGCACATTTTCCATATCCAGTAAATGGAGATTTTGCCATTTTTCCTATAAAGCAAGACTCACATGTCGCAAACGATTCATAATCGAACTATGGCATCCACAAACTTATACTTTTCTCTTTGCCATGTTCGAAGCCACCATCCCCTTAGAGACAACAATGGCCGCAGTGGGTTGGGCTGCAATGGGCGCTTTGAGGAACCTGATTTGAGGTTTCGGATCCAGCTATTGGGTCAGTTTCGGTGTCGTACACCTTGGTTTGGACCCTTGTAGGGCTGGGGCATAGGTTCTTTATCGCGTCAAGCTTGCGAGACGCGGTTCAAACGGCGTCCTGTTAGGGGGACGCGTTTTAGAGTGTGCCACGTTGGTGTCACGTGGGCGCCACGTGGGCCAGTTTCGGGCCGCGAGAGTACGGCCTTGGTCTTGTCGTCTGAATGTCGTCGGTATTGGGCGACGCGTTTTAGCTAGTTTCGGTTTAAACCCGTGAACCCTCCCTCCTTTCCCTCATTTCTCTCATCTTCCTCTCTCTCCTCCCTCTCTCCGATCCCTTCTCTCTCCCTTCCCCTTCTCCTTCCTTTCCTCTCACCCCACTACATCAACCCCCCCTAATTTCCACCACTACCACCACCATTTCCTCTACAGCGTATTGCTCTTCGGACGGCGGCCGACGTTTCCGTGGAGTAACAGCGTCTACGGCAGTACCGGCGGCGGCTTGTGGCGTGGCAGTTCGGAAGATTGGAGCTCAGAAGAGTTTAAGTAACCGGTAGGGTGACGATCTCCATTGTGTTTTGATTAAAACCATGTTTTACCCGCTTTAAAGCATGTTTAGGGGATCTTTGGGGTGAAAATGGTCACTTTATAAATTGGGGAATGGTAGGTTTTAACGAGTATTTGGATTCTCCTCCTCCTTCCCCATTTTGGTACGTTTTTATGCGAATTGAGGGTAGAATTTCCACTTTTTGTACTCGGAAGGTTGGGGGGAACTTGTTTGCGAACGCTAAATGGCATCTTGGGACAGCGATGCCATTTTGAATGGTGGCTGCCTCCCAAGACGCAATTTAGTTCGGTTCATCCCGATGCCTGATTCTGTTTTTGTCGTGAATAGGCGACTAGGAACAGCGACGCCTTTTAAAAAGTGACTACCTTGCACGACGCGATTTAAGCCATCTTCTGAGGCCAGGTTTTACGTGAACCAGTTTATGAGTCATGAATGACGTCGGCCACGGGCGACGTGATTCCAGACAGAACTTCATTAATCCATGTAATTAACACGTGTTTACACTGTTAGATAGTTTGGTTAAAATACATGCTTAAAACCATATTTCGAAGTCGAGGATTTCTATGTGATCGGATCGCACTGTGACGTGTTTTGCGCGATTGTGGACCTAGAGTGACAATTGTTAGCGTTTAGGCACCCTGTGTCGGTGTGGGAGTGACATGGCCCCGATGTGGGAGTGTGGGGTAACGCCTAGAGAGAGGGTTACCTGGTGTACCCCGGGGTATTGCTAGTACCGGTGTGAGAGTGGTACATTCGGAATGTTACTCGTACTGAGGGAAGCAGAACCACCTAGAGCCGGTCAGGCCGGAGTAGCCAGCAGGCTATCTGAGGGGTTGTTGTTTGGTCTCAACGGGTTGGTGTTTTCCACGTTCGGCCACGTGGTTTGCGTGTTTTACCGAGACGTTGGTTGTGGACTCCGTAGTGGAGTAGTTTTGGAGTTGTGTTTACTTCTTTATTTATTTAATTGTCTATATTCGTGTTGTTGCACTTGTGGGTGCGTGAGTAGGTTGTGGGGATCGAAGGATCCCTACTGAGTCCATTTCGATGAGACTCACCCCCTGCGGTTTTCAGGTGAGGGTTCCAGGCAGGCGTAGCATGGAGGGCATTGTCTCGGGTTGCGTACCAGCAGCCACTGTCCAGGGGTATGCCCCTATGTAGTTGTTGTTTTCTTTTCAGGCATGTACGCCTAATTACTTCTTTTCAGTTGGAATATGTAATTATTTACAGAGTCAAGTTGAATTGTATTAATTTTCAATTCCTGCACTTCCTTTACAACTCAATGTAATGTGGATGTTTAGCTTCGTTTATCATTTATTTCCCAGACTTATCAAGATCCTAGTTTAGCTCCAAATTTTAATGATTCGGTACCTGTTTAGTAATCGGATCCCCGATTATAGGGTGGTGGGTCGTTACAATTGGTATCAGAGCATTCGGTCTGGCAAATAAATGAATAACTAGGTTAAATACCGAAATTTCAGCAAATAAATGCATTATCCCGTACAGGCATGACGGTAGTGTAGGTCTTGAGTTCGAATTAGAATTTTCGGTTGTTATGACTGTAGGCGATTAGATGGCTCCTAGGAAGAGAGTGCCGATTATTAGGGAGTAGGGAGATGTTCCTAGTGGGTCTAAGGCCAGTAGGCCAAATATGGAGCATTTTATGGAGGCTATGATAGACACAATGACCAGATATCAGACTCGAGACCCTTGTGAGAGTTCTAGTACTCGGGGAGGCCTTCAACTGCTTTGGAGAGATTCCTGAAACTGAAACCGCCTCATTTTATCGGTCGTCCCAACCCTAATGAGGCCATTCATTGGCTGAAGGAGTTGGAGAAGACTTTCGATACTATGGATTGTGCGGCAGTTGAGAGGACTCCGTTGGCTACCTTCATGTTGAAGGATGATGCCTATGACTGGTGGACTACTTTGAAGAGCTTGTCTTATGCAGATAGGAATCTCAGGTAGATTCCATGGGATACATTTGTGAAGGAGTTCTATGCGCAATACTTCCCTAGGCATGTCCAGAAGGCCAAGGAGAGGGAATTTATGGAGTTGACCCAAGGGAGCATGATAGTGCTCGAGTACCGGATGAAATTTATTTCGCTTGGGAGGTTTGTGCCCTTTATTTCAGGAGACGAAGGGTGTTGGACTGAGAGGTTCGTGGATGGACTGAGGTACAACTTGAGGAGTTTTGTGGCGTCCCACTGTTGTACAGACTTGGTGTCAGCAGTTAAGTGTTCCGCGGTAGTCGAGGCACAATACGATCAGTCGGCTCGGGAGAGGGGATTGGTTACGCAAGGGCCGACTTACGGCAAGGGGAAGACAACAGCAGCAGCTCCTTCGTCCGGATCAGGATCGTCTTCACTCGGCTCCTAATTCAGGAGGTTCTTTTGAGGCGGTGGAAGCAGCAATGGTAGCAGCGGTGGGAGTAGACCCAGGCAGAGTCAGCAGAGTCAGTCGCTGTCCAGTGCTCAGCAAGAGGTAGCTCAAACGCTTCCGGTAGCTTGTCGTCATTGTGGTGGTACTCACGGTGGGACTCGGTGTCCTACTTTTTATGGGAGATGTTATACTTGTGGCCAGTAGGGTCATTTGACGAGGTATTGCCCGTAGGGGCATGGTCAGGGACAGGGACCAGGTGATCAGAAGAAGCCGAGGACCTAGGGGAGAGTTCTTGCTATCACTAGGAAGGAGGCTCGTGCGTCCAACTTGGTGGAAGGTACACTTTCTGTCCTTAGGATCTCCGCGTATGTGTTGATTGATTCGGGTGCTTCGCATTCCTTTATTTCTGAGCAGTTCGTTGATATTCTTTTTTCACCCGTTGATGAGTTATCTGATGGACTGATGGTTGAAGTTTCTTTTGGGGATTTCATGTTGTCTTATAACTGTTTGAGTGAGGTTCCCTTAATCATTGAGGGTCATGAGTTACCTGCCCAGTTAGTTGTGCTTGCTATTTGTGACTTTGATGTCATCTTGGGTATGGATTGGTCGGAGGCTTATTATGCTGAGGTAGACTGCCACAGGAAGAGGGTGCGTTTCTCCATTCCGGATATCCCGGCCTTCTACGTCCAAGGTATTAGGTTCTCTTCTCGTGGTATTCTTATTTCTACTTTTAAGGCCCAGAGATTGCTTGTTGGTGGCTATGAGGCTTTCCTTGCCTCGGTAGTTGTAGCTGGTGCTAGAAGTGGATCCAGTCCTTGGGAGATGCCTGTAGTCTGTGACTTTGTTGATGTGTTTCCTGAGGAGTTTCCTGGCCTTCCTCCTCAGCGGGAGGTTGAGTTCACTATTGAGCTTGCACCAGGTACGACACACTTGTCTAAGGCCCCGTATTGGATCGCTCTGGCCGAACTCGCTGAGTTGAAAGCACAGTTGCAGGAATTGCTGGATAAGGGTTTTATCCATCCCAATACTTCTCCGTGGGGTGCTCCAGTTCTTTTTGTTAGGAAGAAGGATGGTTCTCTGAGGCTGTGCATTGATTATAGACAACTAAACCAGGTAACTATAAAGAACAAGTACCCACTTCCGAGAAATGTTGATTTCGTGGATTAGTTGCAGTCTACCAAGGTATTCTCGAAGATTGACATGAGATCAGGGTACTACCAAATGAGGATCCGTGAGGTTGATGTGAGTAAGAAGGCTTTTAGGACTCGGTATGGGTATCATGAGTTTTTGGTTATGCCTTTCGGCTTAACCAATGCTTCGGCGACTTTTATGGATTTGATGAACCGAGTTTTCAGGGCCTACTTGGATAAGTTTGTGGTAGTGTTTGTATATAATATTTTGATATATTCTTCTTCTGAGGAAGAGCATGACACGCATCTTCGGGTGGTGTTGCAGGTTCTGAGAGAGCACCAGCTCTATGCCAAGTTTAGCAAGTGTGAATTCTGGCTAGATACGGTACACTGCCTGGGGCATGTCATTTCTGGTGATGGCATTGTAGTGGATCCAGCTAAGATTGAGGCAGTGATGGATTGGGGCAGACCGACAACAATGACTGAGATCAGGAGTTTCCTGTGGTTAGCAGGATATTACAGACGGTTTGTCCAGGGTTTTTCTTCGATAGCAACCCCCTTGTCAAGGTTGACTCATAAGGATGTTCTTTTCGTGTGGAGCGAAGAATGCGAGCAGAGTTTCGCTCAATTGAAGGCTCGTCTCACTTCTGCTCCAGTTCTGATACTTCCATCTGGTTCAAGTGGATTCGTGGTTTACTCCGATGCATCTCGTCGAGGTTTGGGTGCGGTTCTAATGCAGCATAGTAAGGTTGTGGCCTATGCTTCTAGGCAGCTGAAAAAGCATAAGGAAAACTACCCCACTCATGACTTAGAGTTAGCGGATGTGGTATTTGCTCTGAAGATCTGGAGGCACTACTTATATGGTGAGAAGTTTCAGGTCTTCACTGATCACAAGAGCCTGAAGTACGTTTTCACTCAGAGGTATCTGAATTTGAGGCAACGAAGGTGGATGGAGTTTATGAAGGATTATGATCTTGACCTTTCTTATCATCAGGGCAAGGCAAACTGGGTGGCAGACGCCTTGAATCAGAAGATGGTTGTATCACATCTTATGATCAAGGAATGGAGATTATATGAGCAGGTTGTGGAATCTTCCTTTAGGATTTCTCGAGAGGCCGATAGAGCCGTGTTGGCCAGCTTGACTGTAAGGCCAACGGTATGCCATGCAGTAATTGAGGCTCAGAGGGCGGATGCAGAGCTACCACAAATTCTCCGAATATCAGAAGTAGAGTTGTGGGATGATGGCACGGTCATATTTAGAGGCAGACTCTATGTTCCAGCCGAGGAAGAGGTGCGCAAGAGTGTCCTGGATAAGGAACACCGTTCTAGATATGCAGTGCATTCAGGAACGACTAAGATGTATCATTGTTTGAGGAGGCACTTTTAGTGGTCTGGTATGAAGAAGGACGTAGCTGAATATGTGGCAAGGTGCCTGGCTTGTCAGCAAGTTAAGGCAGAGCACCAGAGACCAGGAGGGTTGTTGCAGCCGTTACCAATCCCAGAGTGGAAATGGGAGCACATGACTATGGACTTTGTGATGGGATTGCCTATGTCACCCGGTAAGAGGGATGCAATCTGGGTCATTGTTGATCGATTGACCAAGTCTGCGCACTTTCTAACTATTAGAAAGGACTGGTCAGTCGGTAAGTTGGCTAAGTTGTTTGTGGACCGGATCATCTCTTTGCATGGGGTGCCTTTGTCCATCGTGTCAGATCATGATCCGAGATTCACTTCTAGGTTATAGAAGAGTTTTCAGAAGGCCTTGGGTACGCAGTTAGCCTTTAGCTCGGCTTACCATCCTAAGACCGATGGACAGTCAGAAAGGGCCATTCAGACATTAGAGGACATGCTCAGGGCTTGTTGCCTAGATTGGGGAGGTTCTTGGGAGCAGTACTTGTCTATAGTGGAGTTTGCTTACAACAACAGTTATCATTCTAGTATCGACATGGCGCCATTTGAAGCATTGTATGGGCGGCCGTGCCGATCTCCTTTGAATTGGTCTGAGATTGGCGAGAGGCAGATAGCAGCGCCAGAGTTGGTACAGCAGTGTGCTGAGGTTGTCAGGGTAGTGCATTAGAAGTTGACTACAGCTCAGAACAGATAGAAGAGCTATGCAGATATCCATAGGAGACCGCTTGAATTCGAGGTGGGGGACTACGTGCTTCTCCGAGTCTCACCCTCTAGGGGTGTGATGAGATTCGGGAAGCGAGGTAAGCTGAGTCCACGATATATTGGGCATTTTCCCATTCTTACTCGAATTGGGGAAACAGCGATTCAACTAGCCTTGCCGCCCAGTCTTGCAGGAGTGCACGATGTGTTCCATGTTTCTTTACTGAGGAAGTATGTTCAAGATCCATCTCATGTCTTGGACTCTTCGGAGTTGAAGGTCGCTGAGGACTTGTCCTTTCCAGAATTTCCAGTGAGTATTGAGGATAGCAGGGAGCAGGTCCCTCGGAACAAGGTTGTTCCTCTGGTTAAGGTAATTTGACAGCATCGCTCCGGAGGCGAGGCGACCTCGGAGCGAGAGGATGAGATGCGAGATCAGTTTCCCTACCTTTTCTTGTAAGTTCACTTGTGAGCTAGTATCATTATTTTCCATCTTGTTATTCTATAGCGGTAATTTCGGGGACGAAATTCTTTTAAGGGGGGGAGAATGTAATGAGGTTTCAGTTCCAGTTATTAGGTCAATTTTGGTGTCGGACCCTTTGGTTTGGACCCTTGTAGGGCTAGGGCATAGGTTCAAATGGCGTCCTGTTAGGGGGACGTGTTTTAGAGTGTGCCACGTCGGTGCCACGTGGGCACCACGTGGGCCAGTTTCGGGCCACGAGAGTACGGCCCTGGTCTTGTCGTCTGAATGGCGTCGGTATTGGGCAACGCGTTTTAGCTTGTTTTGGTTTAAATCCGCAAACCCTCCCTCCTTTCCCTCATTTCTCTCATCTTCCTCTCTCTCCTCCCTCTCTCCGATCCCTTCGCTCTCCCTTCCCCTTCTCCTTCCCTTCCTCTCACTCCACTACATCAACCCTCCCTAACTTCCACCACTACCACCACCATTTCCTCTGCGGCATATTGCTCTCTAGACGGCGGCCGACGTCCCAGTGGAGTAACGGCGTCCATGGTGGTACCGGCGGCGGCTTATGGTGTAGTGGTTCGGCGGCTTGAAGCTCGGAGGAGTTCAAGTAACCGGTAGGGTGACCATCTCCGTTGTGTTTTGATTAAAACCATGTTTTACCCGCTTTGAAGCATGTTTAGGAGATCTTCAGGGTGAAAATGGTCACTTTATAAATTGGGGAATGGTACGTTTTAACGGGTATTTGGATTCTCCTCCTCCTTCCCCATTTTAGTACATTTTTATGCGAATTGGGGGTAGAATTTCCACTTTTTGTACTCATAAGGCTAGGGGGAACCTGTTTGCGAATGCTAAATGGTATCTTGGGACAGCGATGCCATTTTGAATGGTGGTTGCCTCCCAAGAAGCGATTTAGTTCGGTTCATCCCGAGGCCTGATTCTATTTCTGTCGTGAATAGGCGACTAGGGAGAGCGACGCCTTTTAAAAGATGACTACCTGGTACGATGCGATTTCGGCTATCTTTTGAGGCCAGGTTTTACGTGAACCAGTTTAGGAGTCTTAAATGATGTCGGCCACAGGGGACGCGATTCAAGATAGAACTTCATTAATCCATGTAATTAACACGTGTTTACACTGTTAGATAGTTTGGTTAAAATGTATGCTTAAAACCATACTTCGAAGTCGAGGATTTCTACGTGATCGGATCGCACTGTGACGTGTTTTGTACGATCATGGACCTAGAGTGACAGTTGTTAGCGCTTAGGCACCTTGTGTCGGTGTGGGAGTGACACGGCGTCGGTGTGGGAGTGGTGGGGTGACGCTTAGAGAGAGGGTTACCTGGTGTACCCCAGGGTATTTCTAGTACCGGTGTAGGAGTGGTACATTTGGAGTGTCACTCGTGTTGAGGGAAGCAGAACCACCTAGAGCCGGTCAGGCCGAAGTAACCAGCGCGCTATCCGATGGGTTGCTGTTTGGTCTCAACGGGTCGGTGTTTTACACGTTCGGCCACATGGTTTGCGTATTTAGCCGAGACGTTGGTTTTAGACTCCGTAGTGGAGTGGTTTCGGAGTTGTGTTTATTGATTTATTTATTTAATTGCCTACATTCGTGTTGTTGCACTTGTGGGTGCATGAGTAGGTGGTGGGGATCGAAGGATCCCTACTGAGTCCATTTCGATGAGGCTCACCTCCTGTTGTTTTCAGGTGAGGGTTCCAGGCAGGCGTAGTGTGGAGGGCGTTGTCTCGGATTGCGTGCCAGCAGCCACTGTCCCGGAGTATGCCCCGATGTAGCTGTTATTTTCTTTTCAGGCCTGTACGCTTAATTACTTCTTTTCAGTTGGAATATGTAATTATTTGCTGAGTCAAATTGAATTGTATTAATTTTTAATTCCTGCACTTCCTGTACAACTCAATGTAATGTGGATGTTTAGCTTCGTTTATCATTTATTTCCGAAACTTATCGAGATCCTGATTTGACTCCAAATTTTAATGATTCGGTACCCATTTAGTAATCGGATCTTCGATTATAGGCTGGCGGGTAGTTACACAATATGTCCAAGTCTGTCATACCACATGTAGGCTTGGTTCACACAATTCTTGCTCTTCTTAAGAGCATTATCAATATGAAGATTGTAATAAGAAACATCAAAAAGATATAATCCGTTGACTAAAGATGCCGAAGCTATTGATTTATTACCATAATAAATCGAACAGCTTCTATTCTCAATAGTTAACCTATATCCTATCTTGTCCATACAAGATAATGATATGATGTTCTTTATTATACTAGTTCAGAAGATGAAGCAGACGCAACAAACCTTGTGTTCATGGCAAGTAACTCTCTTCAAGAGGATAAGCATGTAAAATTAGACTCAGCTTTTGAATCATGTTCTAATTCTGATAAGGAGCAATCTTTAGAAGAATCTTTTGATGAGCTATATAAGAAGTTTAAAATTCTTTATAAAGAGCTTAAATTGCTTAGAATAGACCATGAAAAATTGAGTGCTCTGAGTATATCTTTAAAATCTAAAAACATAAAGCTAGTGCAAGTTAATTCTAGTTTAAAATATGAGAACCAACGACTTTGTGCAGCTAATAAAACAACTGATCTAAAGTTTCAAGAACTCCATATTGAAATCTCAAAGATAAATAAAGGAAAGATGATTCTTAAAGAAGATAAAACACAGGAAAATGAGTTAATCCCAAAGAACATATATTTAAAATTCTCTCTTGAGAAATTAACTAAGGGTAAAACAACTTTATCCTTTTGCTTGAAGGAACTTAGGGCAGATAATAGAAAACATGGATTCAGTTATGTGTCTTCTAAAGCCTCTTCATAGATAAAACCTTCAAACAATGGAGGGTGATTGATAGACTGACCTTCAACATAATTGTTTATCACAGCCATCACTCTCTTGACTATTAGGTCAAATAAATGAGAGATCGGGTTCTGATACTATTTGTTTCCCAAGGCTAGACTAACCTAGAGGAGGGGGGGTGAATGGGTTAATAAGAATCTAGGACTAAAAACTTAAATGTGGAAGTTTAAATGTGCGCAGAATAAGAGGAAAGAAGGAAACAAGCACACAATTAATTGCACACAAAATTTATACTAGTTCAATCTATCTAAACCTACATCTAGTCCCCAAACAACCTCTTGAGATTTTTACTCTACAAGGAACTGACCCTTTGCTGGTCACCAACACACAAGGTACTGACCCCTTGCTGGTCTCACAACACCATATGGTACTGCCTCTTGCTCGCCTCACAACACCACAAGGTACTGACCCCTTGCTGGTCTCACAACACCATATGGTATTGACCCCCTGCTCGCCTCACAACACCACAAGGTACTGACCCCTTGCTGGTCTTACAACACCATAAGATACTGGCCCCTTGCTGGTCTCCCAACATCCGGACTCAACTGGGCTTTCCTATAATACACTAAAGGGGAACAATCACCTGTCTGCAAACATGTCTACTCTTCCACACATACGAAGAGGAACAATTAATGAGCTAAAATAAATGAGAGTGACTGTTTCACAACAGCCAGGTATTCTTCTCAAAGAACACAATACAGATCAAGACAAAAAATAATGAAACAGTAAATAACACTAGTCTTGATATGAAGAATATCTACAAGAGTTTGTGGAAGAGAATGCTGAAGCAGGGCTCTTAAAATCTTCACTCAAGGCTGTTTGCTTGGCGTTTTAGTCGCAACTCTCTCTCTCGAGATCACTTGTGCTTAGTGGTATATATTTGTCTTTATTTGATACTCTTATCTTTTTTTTTCCAGTGAAGATCTTCTATTTATACAGGTCTTCAAAAATCTACCCGTTAGACTGATGAAGAGAGATATGCAGAATTCCCACTTGAATCTAACGTTTGAATTTCACAGAGATAGAATAGAGAGAGAGTAATCTTGGACTTTTCTTCGAGGTCGCTGAATCAGTTCTTGGAAGCTTCCTTGAGTGCAGAACCTGCTTCTTTTCAAGATCCTGCAAAGACACTTTAAACACAAGAAAGGAAACTAACTTTGCTTTACCTTGTGTTAGTTGGTTAGCAGAAGTCTATGTAAGGATAATTGATAAAATTAAACAGCTTTTTGATCTAGCAGATAGAGATAAAAAGTAAAACAAAGAGTTATAAGAAAATCTATGATTCAGTGAAATTAACGATAGTAGATCATGGTAGCATCAAAAAGATACACAATCTATCATCTAAAGATAAAATACATACTGAGAGTACCAGCTAACTAATTTCAAATTTCATTGGTAATTGCAATACCATTAATAAGTATAATTGATGATGTAACCGTTGTCAGTCATCTACTAATTGAAATGAGAATAGGGCCATTAATTGAAGTGCATATGGCTCTCACTTAGATTAGAGATATGACTAACATTGAAGCGTTGTAATTGTTAACCGAAATGGTTGTTAATCGATCGAATTGATACCTTGATTGAAGATATAATCAAAGTGATATAACGTAAATCGATAAGGCATTAATTGATGTAACACTTGAGCACAAAACGATCGCTATTTGCTGAGTTAATCGAAGTAAGTCATAACGCGTTAATCGATAGCCAATATAAAATGATAATTAAAGTGATTTTTGAACTGTTAATCAAAGTGATTCTGCTAGCGCTAATTGAATCAATGGTTAAAAAGTTAATCGATATGTGTCTAACAAGCGGTAATCGAAGAGCCAATCGATATAAGACTTGAGTTAGTAATCGAAGCGTTAATCGATGTGAAACTTAAACAGTAATCAATAGAGCTAATTGATTGAAGATTTAAAGCTGTAATTGAAGAACTAATCGATATAAGACTTAAAGTGCAATTAATACCCAACTAACATTAATAATCGAATCGCCACTTCAAACGTTAATCGATATGGAGGTGTTAATCAAAGAATCGTTCAAAACATTAATCGATAGGACACTTAGTGATTTTCTTTTATAACTGAATCGATTAAACTTGAATATAGTTAGCGATAGAAAACAGCTAAAGTCTGAATATTTGTACTGACATTTATAAGGTTTTGTTATCACCAAAATATGAGAAATAAATAAATTCACAAGTTACTCAATATATATATGATCTTCTAAGTGATTAAAATCTAATAAAATGATATTAGTAAATCATAGACTATTTAAATAAAATTCTTAGTATAAAATATAAATTAAAATAAATCAAACCATAGTAATTGCGCTAAATTAACAAAGTTAAGCAGAATAAATCTGAACTGATTTACCAATTAAATTGAGTATGCAAACTGATCTGAAATGGTCAGTATTTAAGTTGAAATAATCATAATGAACAAATAGAAATAGTCTAAAATGCTTTGAATTGATTTAAACTAAAACATAATAAACTGCATCAACCGAACTGAAATAGAATTAAAACAAGGTTGTGTCAATTAATTCAAATTGATCTGAATTTATTCAGCTAAAACTGAATTGAGATATCAAATAATCATATCAAAGTTTCACGGAATTTCATAAACAAACTAAGAACTGAGCAGAATAAAACTAAAATAAATTAGTTCTGAATTCATGGATATTTTTTAATTTTCCAAGATCCACATGGATCATTAACAAAACAAACATTTAAGACTATCAAAGGCCTATGCCAAAATATGCTTATTGTGCATATCAAACATATCCAGACTTGCACATTGTATCAAATTAGAATCCTACTAGCTACATATACCCAACACTCAGGGAGTACATCGCTCCACTTTAGTTAATGTGCATAACCGGAGAGTCTTTAGTCCCACCACATAAATACCAAGTCTTATACACTTGGCACGCATGGCAATCTAAGATTTTCTCCCCCTATTACCCACAAGCTAAATCAAACACCAAGATGGATGCATTTCTGCACATATGCTATTTATAAGTCCAATATATACACAATGGCAATGTCTACATCATATCAAACACATAAGCACATATTTGAAAAGTTTCGAACAAATAGGTCATCAAATTTAACTGAATAGGATCAACAAACTTAGTGATCATAATAGTGCTGACAAAGGAGGCATAGAGCTGATGAAATCCATATTTCTAAGATGAATCAAGAACTCGAGTAAAGATTGAAAGAAACTTTGATAGCAAATTAGTTTCAAATTCAAAACCAGCGATATACTTGTGTATAGAAATATCTAAGAAGCATTTGGATTCCAAAACAAATCAAATAGATCAAATGGACCTCTAGTAATGAGATTTTAGAAGAACATATCGGATTTAAAGCAACTAAAGTGTCAAAATCAGTAAAGATTTCAAAATCATTTCATAAGCAGATATATCTCATAAGCATTTCAAAATCTTTGAAAAAAAAAAGATTTCCTATAAATTAACACGCTTCATAAGATCCACCTACCACAAACACAAGAATTCCAAGAACACGAAGCTCTTGGTTCTCCTCTACTCCTCTAGACGTAGCAGCCTACTCCCAGGGAAAAGTCCAACCAAAATGGAGTCCTAATTAGCCTTAAGGGTCTATTTATAGGCCACTAAATTCCTAGGCGCACCCAAAACATGAGCAATTCCCTATCATGATCAGATTTCAAACCTGCATAAACCCAAATTAAATCGTAATTTGGTCACATGTTTGAACGGATCTCAAAACCTCTAAATGGCTACTTAATTTCTAACTAATTCCCACTACACTCATTGTTGACTTTCTAACTAACCACACTACCAAATGAATGACACATGTCTAAGCCCTAATCCAAATCCTACCTACCATAGTTGCCAACTCAGCCACTACTAACAAACCATAATAACAAGCTCCTAGGCCCAATGCTAACCGATTCCGCTACCTTCCTTTGCAATCGCATGCCCAATTAAATCCTTAGCTTGAATCTTAATCCATCATTTATATTAATGTTAGTTTCAAAAAATTATTTAGTAAGACATATCATAATCAATTTACACATAATCAATTTAATGCCATTATTATTAATAAAAACGAGAATCTACATCATAATTATATGATTGGCTTGACGGACATCTATAACTAACACTCGCATCCTCTCATTCGTCTAGAGTGGACCCAACACTTTTGAGCCCCTAATCTTTTCAATTATATCTTTTTAACACTAAACTTATAAGTTGTATTTAATGTTTATAATATCATTATAAATTTTTGCTATAAATTGACATGATTATTGTAATAAAAAAGTCCCTAAAAATATTTTGTAGATTAGAGTATATATATATATATATATAGAAGAATCTTGCTATGTCATTGGCTACCTCACGGTTGTACCGCACTTTGGACCCCCTCCCCATACTAAAAAATAAAATTTACTATTTTTTTTAAATATTCAATTACCTCTCTTAAGGTTGTTTCTATCTCTTGGAGCTTTATTTTCACGGTCCGATCGAGTTCGATCATAAAACTCAATCTTAGCCGTCTATCGGGTACTTGTAAATAATAATTTTTTAAAAAAAATAAAAAATTATCAAAAAACAAAAAATTCGTTAAATTACCCTTAAGATTGTTCCCATATCCTGGGATTTTAATATTTATCACTAGTGTACTGCACCACAATATTCCTCCCTCCCTCTCTCTCTCTCTCTCTCTCTCTCTCTACCCATATATATGTATATATATAATTGAACAAGATATTCAAATATTTAATTACAATATAGATAAAAATGTTTTTTGTTTAAAATGTAAAAAAAAAAAAGTAGCTCATAGACCTATTGATATCGTAATAACATTAATATGCTTGGATATTTCAAATATCATATTTCAAAAAATATGAGCAATAATAATAAGAAAAGAATTGAGAGATTTGCTTTAATTATAAAAACCCGTGTGTGTGTGACGAGAGAGGGTAGAGATGCTCTTCTTTTACAGTTGAGAGAAAGGTTCAAAGGTCGGTCATTATCTTTGATTTTCTACGTAATTAGAGAGAGAAACGAGAGTAGACTAATTCTTTCTCTTATAAACTCTATTATTTAATTATTTTTATTTATATATATTTTTTATACTATCTAATTAACTTATTGGGCCCTAGTTAAGAGTTGGGTCTTTACTCTAGGTCTCTCCGTAGATTGGACCCATAGATTTGCACAAGTCACGAGTTATGATTTGATGGACACTTTTATTTATTTTAGAGAGTCGTATCAAACACTCGGACACGATACAACACTCAGACATCTGTGTCCACCCCTCTACTTTAAGATTTCAAAATAAATACTAGAGATTTCTTAGAATACTTAAGATAAATTTGATATATTTGAGTTATATCTTTTATATTTTAGATAAATTTCAGTAATTATATTTTATTGTGTATATATATATTCGTATGTCATCTGTGTCTTCATGTCCTATTTTTAAGATATTACCGTGTCCAAGTACGTATCCGTATCTATATTTGACACTCGTGTCCGTGTCTTACAAATTATAGATCACGAAGGAGAGAGCAAGGTTCCTGAGGATCTGTCATATATTTTAGACAGGCTTCTGGAATTGAGGACCAAAGATTTGTTCCCTCACTGCCCTCTTCATGAGGCATATAGAAAGCTGCTTGTGGTTTGTGAATATTTGTTTACATCTTGCCTTCCAAAGAAGCTATGCCGGTAGATGGAGAAGTAGAGGCATAATACTCGCCTGTCTTTTTCCATGTGAATTGGAGAGTAACGCCCAATCTATAACTCTTTCTTCCGATGAGGCTGCCGTTGAGTCTGACCGGTGGCCCATGGGGGGAGGTTTTCCACAGATTCTCGTCATTTCGCAATAAAATAGCATGCGAGATGGATTCCTCCCCTCCAGGCGAATTCCGCCTGTGCTGTGTCCATGGTTTTGATGAATAGATGGGCCCCCAACTTGCCTCCCTGAGGAGTCAAAGGCCATATCAAATCAATCTCCATCTACAAGACGTGTCTCAGGCTATGATGCTTTTTCTACGAAGCTTCGATTCTTTGTAATTGCTTTGTAGAAAAAGAGCATCCCACGAGTACTTGCAGTAGTTTAGCAAGGACGTCCATATTGACAACAACGGTTGTTGAAGTTTCCAGGTTAGCTTACTGGACTGCCCACCCAGTGCTTCCATATATTTAATGCCTAGCCCTCCCACAAGCATGTGGTGTTTGATTTTATTCGAATTGTATGAGTAAAAATTTCTTTCTATATAGAAGCAATTTAGAATAAGAATAAGATCTCTTAGATTTTTTTTGTGCTTCTATACGTCTCAAGACGCTTGAAGAAAAGAGATGATAATGTGCTTCTATACGTCTCAAAACACTTTTCTAACTCACCTATTTAATTCCATCGTTAACACGCTTAGATAGCGCTGATATATCCATCTACGTGGCTGCATAGAAGGCCTCTCCATATGAGAGGATATGCACGGGTTCCCAAAAATCCGTAACCTTTCCTTCCTCTTATCTATTAACTATATTAAGCGAAGAGGTGAGAGAATGTACACGGCCCTTCTCTACCTAGATAACTAACGTACGCTTTTTCTCCGCAAGTCTCGCCCAATCCCTTTCTTCAGCTTATAAAGGTCACGTAATCCCACTAAATTGAAACTTCCCGTGCGTAACTTCCTCCCTCTCTCACCTAAGATAAAACTTATCTAGAGCCCATGATTGGATTCCCAGAGTTCCAAGTAAACCCCCCCCCCCTAAAACTTAATTTACAACCTTGCGGTTACAACTTACAAGTCGGAGCAATTGCAGGTACAAAAATAACAATTCCCCTCATTTTCATCTTTGGGTTCTTTGTTTGGCCATTGTCGAAGGAAAAATTGGGAAGGGTGGGGAGGAAGCTCCGATGGTTAACTAGAGAATTCTTCCAAAGGTGATCTCTATTTCTCACTTGTGTTGTTTATTTTCGGAAGGCAGGGACCCACCTTTTAATAGAGGCCAATACCTCCTTTAGCCATCTCCGCTCACCATGGAAACCGCCTCTTAAATATTAGGGATCGTAGAAGACCAAGTCTCTTATTAGAGATAAGAACGAACTCTCGATATTTGTGGGCTTAATGGTCATCATATTGTAACATCTCTCATTTGACCATCAAGATCAAAATAATTCTGAATACACTCCCACTATCCGTAAGATGTATTAATGTTCTAACACATTCTCACTATCCATGAAATGTATCATCACTTTTATTATTTATAAAAATATCTCTTGACTTATGATAAGTCGATAATTTTGATCGTTTAAGGGCAATCGCACGCATCATATTCACATTTTTATATGTAAAATAGCATGAAATGAGCCCAACGGTATCAATTTCGTTAAATTCCTAGTTAAAATCATCATTATTTCACGTATTTGTGCAAAACAGAGATAAAACATTTATTTAAATATAAATATTCAGGATAATATATTAATTTATATTTATTCCATGTGAACAGGACACAAAGAAGATGTAGTGCAGATGGTGAGATCTCTGAAAATTTTGCGGGAGGTCTAGTGATCGAATCTTAAGAAAAGAATCAACTTTATTATGGGGAAGAAGTTAAAAGAGGGGAAAATTCGTCATTTGCTATCTTAAAAAGGGTGCCCTAATCCTTTACCCAAGAAACCCTAACTTAAGAAGCAACCGCCACCTTCTTGCCCTCTTGCTATTTTTAAATAAACCTCCCTTCCCTTTTTTAAAAGGAAAATTTTTCCCTCTCAGGGTCTCTCTGCCTCTCTCTCACCCGCTCTCTCTCACTCTCCCATTTTTTTCCCCTTTCTTTCTCACACCCGGTGTCTCTCTCTCACTTTTTCCTCTCTGTCTCGCTCCACACTCCCTCTCTCTTTGTCAGACTTCCTCTCCCCTCCTCTTTCTCTGTGTTTCTCTCTCTTTCTCCTACTGTTTCTATCTCTCTCTTTCTTCTCTCATCCCCAGCTCTGTCTCTCTCTCTCTTTGCGCCAGCCCGCTGCGAAGCCACGCGGCAGCCCAGCGGAGACCACGCGCGAAGGGCATCGTCGCCCGTGCCCGCACGGAATGCTCCCGCTGCGCCAGCCCGCCGCGAAGCCACGTGGCAGCCCAGCGGAGACCACGCGCGAAGGGCATCGTCGCCCGTGCCCGCACGGAATGCTCCCGCTGCGCCACGCCTGCCACCGCCGCTCCACGCAGCAACGTGCGAAGCATTCCCCCTCAGCCAGCCGTCGCCTCCTTGCCACGCGGCAGCGCCGCAAGATTCACCGTGCTGGGCATCGTCGCCCGTGCCGGACCGTCCCACTCGTTGCCACCACGCGGCGCTCGCCCGCCTGCAGCGCCCTCGTCAACCCCGCGTGCGCCTGCTTGAGCCACCGCCAAGGGCTTCGGTCCAAAGCGCCTGAGCTGCCTAGTACGTCCAGCCCTGGGCCCGCCTTGCCTGTTGTGTCTCCACAGAGTAGCCCGGCACACTGCACCCACGTGCCAATGCCCGGACCACTGCACTGTCGCTCCACAGAAGCCTCAAAGCATTGTTGTTGTTGCCCTCCCTTCCTTTGTATTCATTGCATATTTCAGAATATTTGTTCTTTTTTGTTAGACTAAAGCGGTTAAACTAGATGATTATTTAGTTTGTTTTACAAGCATTAGTTGTTTTTGTTATGTGGAGTGTGAGTTATTTAAAGTTGGGTTTTGAGTGGTAGATCTAGTTATTTAGTTGTATCGTTATTTCCTACATAATTTCATTAGGTCATTGTCAAGTTATTCTTAATATTTTGGTTAAAAACTTTAGTTAGTTTAGTTAATTTATTTGTTGTTTAAATAGGTAGTTAATTAGCTCATTCAAATACTCATCTTTTTAGATAATTAGAAATCTAAAGTTTTCAAAAGTTATAAACTTAATTCCCTGTGGATTCTACTCGGACTCACCATCACTACTTGTTAAAATTTAATTAAATGAGCCGAATAAAAGATGGTTGTTAGCTTGGGTTTTTAACGACACATTCTTAAGCAAACAATTTTTGGCACCGTTGCCAGAGAATTAGATTTTTAACTTTGATTATTTTGGATTTAGTGTAGTTATTCTTTAGCTAACTTCATTTTTTCTTATTCTTGTAGGTATATTGAAAAAAAAAAAAGGAAAGCGAAATCATTAGTAAGTGTGTGCCAATATTACCTTTTTCATTTTCATTATTTTAGTTAGTTTCCTTTTTTTTGTAGTTTCTAATTTAGATAGGTTCTCATTAATTAAAAGAAGAAAATTCAAATTCAAATTTAAAAAGTGTTATTCCAAGATTAGAAACCATCCATGTTAGGCATTCATCACTTTAGGAAAGCATGCATTAGTTTCTATTGCTAATCATTTCCATATTTTGTTGAAGATTGCGAGGGAAAGAGACGTGTTTCAATTATAGCAAGTCATTCATGATTGCATCAACAAACCTTGCCTTGATTTGATGATTGCCTTGTATTGCATTCAAAAAGACTTTAAGGACAACAACTTTAACCACATAAGGTAGAGATTTGATCGCCCTTCCTTAGCCCACAAATCACCTTCCTTGCATTGGTATTGCCTAATCCAATTAAAAGTAAGTCGAAAGAGAATCTAGGGTTTACACTGTGTGTGGTTTAAATTTCAGGTTGCCTCTACTTTTGGCAACGGTGTCTAGGCTAAAGGTTAAACGGCAAATGCCTAAGCAGGAAAGTGGTTTCTTAATTAGGTCCCTACAAAAGTAGGGGGAGCCTCCCACTACCCCACCTCCTACTTGGCCGTTGACTGATTGTGATTGTAACTTGAAGTGGACCCCATTCACTTTGTGAGAAAATTCATATAGAGAGTTTAGGTCAACATTAGATCATTAGGGTAATTTGATTGCCAAAATTATTTGCATTTATAAAAAAAAAAAAGAGGAAAAGAAAATATAATTCAAATCCTTCTTCTCTCTCTTCGTCCTAGTGCATGGAAGGTAGGAGATCTCAAAACCCTAACCTTCTAGGACCATTTGCTGAAATCGAGAGAATTCTACATCAAGGAAATCCACCACACGATCAAATGGCCGATAATCATGATCCACCGAAGGAAATGAAGGATTATTTCATCCCAAATCAATACCAACCTTCATCTTGCATCCATCTTCCTCAAAATCCGGCCAATCAATATGAGATTAAGTCAAGCACCATTCAGATGCTCCCATCCTTTTATGGGAATACAAATGAAAATCCCTACAAACATCTGGATGAATTTCTAAAAATCTGTTCCACGGTAAAGATCCAGAATTTCACCGATGATGGCCTTAAGTTGACCTTATTTCCCTTTTCATTAAAGGATAAGGCTAAATATTGGTTGGGGAATATAGGTAGGCCCATTAGGACATGGGAAGAAATACAGAAAGAATTTCTCAAGAAGTTCTATCCCATAGGGGGGACCAATACCATGAGAAGGGCCATTACGAGTTTTATCTAAACTCTCGGGGAATTGATCCATGAATCTTGGGAAAGACTAAAAGAATTGTTTAGGAAATGCCATCATCATGGGTTATCAAAGTGGCAAATTGTCCAAACATTCTATGAAGGATTGTCTGAACAGTTCAGACAAATGGTGGATGCCTCATGTGGTGGGGTATTTATGATGAAAAATGAAGATGAGGCTTATGATATATTAGAGATGTTAAGTGAAAATTCCATCAACCATATCTCATTATCATCCTATGAGAGGTCTGTTGGGCCATCTAAGCGGTCCGGAATGTATGAACTTAAGGCTCGTGGAGAGCCCGAATTCAGAATGGACATCAATCTGATCAATCAGAAATTGGATAAAGTAGATATCTTGGCCCAAAAGTTAGATCAACTCTTAGCCTTAAACAAGCAAGAACCTACCTATCCAACACCATCTAGTCCATATGAAGGCCCATCTTCCATCTCTCATGACCTTTGTGCTTTATGCGCAAGTCCGGCTCATCAAGTGAATGAATGCCCAACTGCAGCCCAACTTCCACCATTCATTCAAGAACAAGTTCAGGCTGCCCAAGAATTCTCCAGGCTCAATAATGATCCATTCTCTAATACTTACAATTCGGGCTGGAGAAATCACCCTAATTTTTCGTGGAAGAACCAGCAGGCTCCTTTACAAATGTTTAATCCTTCCATGCATCAAGCCCAAAAGCCACAGAATTCATTTCAAGATCAATCCAATTTCTATGGTAATGTACAGACTAGGGGACCCCAGGCCCAATTCTCTCAACCGGCCCACTACCAATCATTCCAATCAGGTCAACCAACCCATTATCAATCATTCCAATCAGGACAACCAACCCAATACCATCCACCACCAACTTACCAACAACCTCCTCAGCCCAACTTTGATGACAAATTCACTCAACTCCAACAGCTTATCTTGACCCAGCAACAGTCTATTTCTAAGCTGGAGAGCCAAATGGGGCAATTAGCGGAAGCTACTATGAGAAGAGAAATGGCCCAACTTCCTAGTCAACTCATTGTCAATCCAAGGAATCAGCCTCCGGATTTTCCACCACAATCGGGCCTTTTACCTCAACCTGACCCATTACCACAACCTAAAGGACCACAATTTGAAAATGCTAAAGCCATTTCAGCCTTTAGGAGTGGAAAAAGTTTAGAAAACCCACAGACAGATGGGGAGTTGGCCGAAGGTTCCACTAATGAACCTCAGGAAGTCGAAAGTGAGAATGAGGTTGAACCCAACATGGAGAAGTTAGGGGAGGACCCAAAAGGAAAAGAAAAGATTGATGAAGGCCCAAGTTCATATCAACCAAGGGTGCCTTTTCCTAACGCCTTATTAGCTAAGCCAAATGCCAGGAAGAAACTGGCCCAGAATGAGGAGTTGCTTGAATTATTCAAACAAGTTCAGATTAATATTCCACTCCTCGATGCCATCAAGCATGTGCCAACTTATGCTAAGTTCCTCAAGGAATTGTGCACACCACGAAGAGAATCTAGAATGGCACCTGAAAAGGTTAGGCTATCGGAAGATGTGAGTGCCATTGTAATGAATCATCTTCCCAAAATGTTAAAGGATCCCGGGGCACCGGTGATCTCATGGGACTTAGGTGGAGTTACATTTGATAGAGCTTTATTGGATTTAGGTGCCACTATGAACCTCTTGCCAACAATCATTTACGAGAAATTTGATATTGGAGAATTAAAGCCCACATCCATCATCTTGCAATTGGCTGATAGGTCTGTGAAGACTCCACGGGGATTAATTGAGAATGTTATCGTAAAAGTCCATGATTTTTATTTTCCCGTGAATTTTCTTATTCTGAATATAACATCACCTGAAGAAATCATTCACACCCCAATCATCCTAGGACATCCATTCTTAGCCACTGCCAAAGTTAACATAAATTGTGAAACTGGCATGATGGACATATCTTTTGGGGGTTAAAAAGTCAAGATTAATGTCTTTAAAGCATCCAAATATCTGGATCATGAAAAAGAATGTCATACCATCGATATCTTGGATAATTTGGTTGAAAAAAATGCGATGTTCACACATGACCATTCAGAGGAAGCCAATGCCTTAAAAGATTCTACCGGCCCATTAACATCTTGGCCCAAGGTTGAACCTTTACCAACCTTGCAATCTGAGCCCGTTTTGCCATCCTTAGAGGACCCTCCTGAGCTTGAACTCAAGCCACTACCTAAGTCTCTCGATCTTCTTGGGCCCGGACCAAACTCTTCCAGTCATCATTGCGGCAAATCTCACATCGCCGCAGGAAGCTCAATTAACTGAGGTCCTCAAAGACTACAAGGGTGCCATTGGATGATCGGTGGCCGATTTAAAGGGAATTAGCCCGTCCATTTGCATGCATCACATCTATATGGAAGATAATTCTAAGTCCAGTCGAAAGATGCAAAGGCGGCTTAACCCAAACATGAAAGAGGTGGTTAAGAAAGAGGTTGTGAAATAGCAAGATGCGGGTATCATTTACCCCATATCAGATAGCAAATGGGTCAGCCCAACCCAAGTGGTACTAAAGAAGTTCGGATTAACGGTTGTCAAGAATGATCAGCGGAAAGAGATACGTATTAGACCCACCATGGGATGGAGAGTGTGCATTGATTACCGAAAGCTGAATCTCATGACTAAGAAGGATCACTTTCCACTCCCATTCATAGATCAGATTATGAAAAAGTTATCAGGCCAAAAGTACTTTTGCTTACTAGATGGGTACTCTGGGTACAATCAAGTGGCTATTTACTCGGAAGATCAAGAAAAGACCACCTTTACGTGCCCTTATGGCACGTTTGCTTTCAGGAGAATGCCATTTGGATTATGCAATGCACCAGCCACATTTCAACGATGTATGATGGCTATATTCTCCGATATGGTGGGAGAATTCCTCGAAGTTTTCATGGATGATTTTTTGATTTTCGGAGATTCTTTTGAAAATTGCCTGGAGAATCTGAAATAGGTGCTAACTAGATGCATAGAAACCAACTTGATACTTAGCTGGGAGAAGAGCCATTTTATGTTTCAAAAGGGCATTGTTCTAGGCCACATTATTTCTGAAAGGGGGATAGAGGTAGATAAAGCTAAGGTCGATCTCATATCTAATCTTCCTCCTCCCACCTCGGTTAGACAGATCCGTTCATTCCTTGGCCATGCCGGTTTCTATCGCCGGTTTATCCACAATTTCTCTCAAATTGCCCGGCCTTTAACTCTTCTCCTAACTAAGGATGTTCCCTTCCAAATTGATGAATCTTGCATCAAGGCATTCAATTCTCTGAAGGAATCTTTGACCAAAACTCCGATTCTTCAATCTCCAGATTGGTCTTTGCCCTTCGAAATCATGTGCGATGCCTCTGACTATGTTATCGGTGCAGTATTGGGACAAAGAATCAACAAGTGTCATGTGGTGATCTATTATGCAAGTCGCACCCTTTCAGATGCTCAAATGAATTATACCACAACGGAAAAAGAATTATTAGCTATGGTTTTTGCCTTAGAAAAATTCAGATCTTATCTTTTAGGGGCAAAAGTCATAATCTATTCTGATCACTCAGCTCTGAAATACCTTTTGACCAGGAAGGATGCGAAGCCCAGACTTATTAGATGGATCTTACTCCTTCAGGAATTTGATTTGGAAATTCGGGATAAAAAGGGTTCCAAGAATGCGGTAGTTGACCACCTATCCCGAATTCTGATTTTCGAGAGTGCACCAATAACTTATTCATTTCCTGATGAGCATCTGCTGGCCAGTTCTCATACTGTTACACCTTGGTATACTCATTTTGTCAATTACAAGGTGACTAATCAGCTTCCGGAAGGATGGATTAAAAGTGAGAAGGACAGATTCTTTTCCTAGAAGAAGTATTATTTCTGGGAGGATCCGAAACTATTCAAATTCTGTCCTGATCAAATCATTAGGCGATGTGTTCCTGAAGAAGAACAACAGAGTGTTCTCAACTTCTGCCATAATCTGCCTTGTGGAGGGCATTTCTCGGGGAGGAAAACTGCAGCCAAGGTCCTGCAAAGTAGTTTTTACTGGCCCACACTCATCAAAGATGCCCATGAGTTCAGCAAAACTTGTTTGAGATGCCAAGCTGTAGGAAACATGGCAAAAAGGGACATGATGCCACTCAACCCAATCTTGGTAGTTGAAGTCTTTGATGTTTGGGGGATAGACTTTATGGGACCTTTTCCACCTTCTTTTGGATATGCATATATCCTAGCGGTGGATTATGTCTCTAAGTGGATTGAAGCACTAGCCACCCGAACCAATGATCATAAAGTGGTCATTAAATTCGTCCAGAAAAATATCTTTTTTCGGTTCGAGTGGCCTAAAGCTATCATAAGTGATGGGGGAACGCATTTCACGAATTACCAGTTTCGAGCTTTGCTTAAGAAATACGGGATTAATCACAAGATGGCTATCCCTTATCATCTCCAAACCAATGGCCAAGTGGAAGTTTCCAATAGAGAGATTAAGAATATTCTGCAAAAGTCCGTTAGGTCCGATAGAAAAGATTGGTCTGAAAGATTGGATGATGCCTTATGGGCCTATCGGACTGCTTAGAAAACTCCTATTGGCATGTCTCCTTATCGCCTGATTTTTGGAAAAGCGTGCCACCTTCCGGTGGAATAGGAACATAGGGCATATTGGGCTATTAAACAAGTAAATCTGAATTTAGCCCAAACAGGTTCTTGCCGAACCTTACAACTGGATGAGCTAGAAGAATTGCGTAATGAGGCCTATAAGAACTCCAAGATCTATAAAGCTAAAACTAAAGCTTTCCATGATAAACATATTATAAGAAAATCTTTTCTTCCAAATCAGAAAGTTTGGCTATTTAACTTTAAGATTCACCTATTTCCTGAAAAATTGAAATCCATGTGTAATGGACTATTCTTGGTCATTAAAGCCTTCGATCATGGAGCTGTTAAAATCATGAATCATAAGAATGGGAACACTTTCACCGTTAATGGTCAACAGTTGAAACCATTTATTGAAAACCTTCAAAATGAGTCACCAGAATCCATTGAGCTGAGTGATCCGCATTAACTGAACTGTAGTCTGGCTGAAGATGTTAAACTTAGCGCTTGTCGGGAGGCATCCCAATATTTTAATTCAGCTTTTGTATTTCTTTTCATTTTTTTAGGTCTCTGAGCAACAGTCGGCTTTGGTAAGTCGCATCCTCTTCATCACAGGTTGTTTCTCTCATTCACAATTCTCTTATGGTTGGCATGTTTTTCATATCTTTTATGCCATTGAGTACAATGTCAATCAAGTTGGGGGATGGGGGCAATCAGTATAATATGCATTTGTTTAAAATTTTTTTGAAGAAAACTGATATCTTTCACTGAAAAAAAATGATCAAAATTTTAAAATTTTCTTTCGAAAACTTCTTTTCACACCTCACGGAAGTTGCATGAATATATGTTTCATTAAGAAAAATCTTAAACAAACCAACTTTTGTTAGCCACATTGGAAAAAGTTTTCAAAAGTTTAGAATATTCCACTTCACAAGAATTCACGGCAGGATGATTTTCACACACACACACGGCAACTTAGAATGAATGAAAGATCTTAAAAGTATAGAATTACTGAAATTAGCCTTAAGGATAGGACCACCTATTCCATTTTTTTTTCTTTTGGGTTAAACGAAAGGAACATTAGGATTCGTAATAGTAGATCGACCCACTCAGCACTCTAAAGAGGCGGTCATTTAAAGAGGGATCTTTGTACACACTAAATGCTATATAAAGGTGTTAAAAGAGCTAAAAGAAGGCAGGTGGCAAAAAGTACGCACCTCCCTTCAAGCAAATTGATGAGAGTAGTAAAAAGTAAGCACTCTCAAAGGCAATTGCGCAAATGAATGAAAAAGTCACGCTAAAAAGTCCTTCATACCCGAAATACGACTAAGTCATGAAAAGTGTTGAGTCGCGGCGGGAGTTGAAAAACGATCATCGATGACTGGTCGGGAAATCCCTAGTTCTCTTCCCTCCCCCAAGTAGTCTTATCTAGAGGGTTAGTAAAGGCAATAATATAACAGAAAGGTCGGAAACGAATTCTAAGCGTGCCAATTCGCATGCACGATCACCTGTCGCGAATCAAAATATTGTGGGAAATGCGAACTTTAGCTTAACCAATCGGTTACCATTTAGTTGTTTGTGATAGATAACTACAAATGAAGCATGATAATTCATTGTTTGTCCTAATTTTTCCCTTATTTACATTGCTAAGGGACTAGCAATAAGTAAGTTGGGGGGTGTGATAAGTCAATAATATTGATCGTTTAAGGGCAATCGCACGCATCATATTCACATTTTTATGTGTAAAATAGCATGAAATGAGCCCAACGGTACCAATTTCGTTAAATTCCTAGTTAAAATCATCATCATTTCACGTATTTGTGCAAAACCAAGATAAATCATTTATTTAAACATAAATATTCATAATCATATCATAATTTATGTTTATTCTATGTGAATAGAACACAAAGAGGATGTAGTGCAGATGGTAAGATCTCTGGAAATTTTGCGGGAGGTCCAATGATGGAATCTCAAGAAAAGAATCAACTTAATTTTGGGGAAGAAGTTAAAAGAGGGGTAAATTCGTCATTTGCTATCCTAAAAAGGGTGCCCTAACCCTTTAACTAAGAAACCCTAACGTAAGAGGCAGCCGCCATCTCCTTGCCCTCTTGCTATTTTTAAATAAACCTCCCTTCCCTTTTTTAAAAGGAGGCTTTTTCCCTCTCAGGGTCTCTTTGCCTCTCTCTCTCTCTCTCACCCGCTCTCTCTCACTCTCCCATTTTTTTCCCCTTTCTTTCTCTCACCCAGAGTCTCTCTCTCACTTTTTCCTCTCTTTCTCGCTCCACACTCCCTCTCTCTTTGTCAGACTTCCTCTCCCCTCCTCTTTATCTGTGTTTCTCTCTCTTTCTCCTACTGTTTCTATCTCTCTCTTTCTTCTCTCATCCCCGGCTCTGTCTCTCTCTCTTTGCGCCAGCCCGCCGCGAAGCCACGCGGCAGCCCAGCGGAGACCCCGCGCGAAGGGCATCGTCGCCCGTGCCTGCACGGAGTGCTCCCGCTACGCCACGCCTGCCGCCACCGCTCCATGCGGCAACGCGCGAAGCATTCCCACTCAGCCAGCCGCCGCCGCCGCCTTGCCACGCGGCAGCGCCACAGGATTGGCCGGGCTGGGCATCGTTGCCTATGCCGGACCGTCCCACTCGCTGCCGCCACGCGGTGCTCGCCCCTCAGCCGCCGCCATGCGGCACTCGCCCGCCTGCCGCGCCCTCATCAACCCCGCGTGCGCTTGCTTGAGACACCGCCAAGGGCTTCGGTCCAAAGCGCCCGAGCCGCCTAGTACGTCCAGCCCCGGGCCCGCCTTGCATCTCCATAGAGTAGCCCGGCACGCTGCACCCACGCGCCAGTGCCCGGACCATTGCACCACCGCTCCATAGAAGCCTCAAAGCATTGTTGTTGTTGCCCTCTCTTCCTTTGTATTCATTGCATATTTCAGAATATTTGTTCTTTTTTGTTAGACTAAAGCGGTTAAACTTGATGATTATTTAGTTTGTTTTACAAGCATTAGTTGTTTTTGTTATGTGGAGTGTGAGTTATTTAAAGTTGGGTTTTGAGTGGTAGATCTAGTTATTTAGTTGTTTCGTTATTTCATACATAATTTCATTAGGTCATTGTCAAGTTATTCTTAGTATTTTGGTTAAAAACTTCAGTTAGTTTAGTTAATTTATTTGCTGTTTAAATAGGTTGTTAATTAGTTCATTTAAATACTCATCTTTTTAGATAATTAGAAATCTAAAGTTTTCAAAAGTTATAAACTTAATTCCATGTGGATTCTACTCGGACTCACCATCACTACTTGTTAAAATTCAATTAAATGAGCCGAATAAAAGATGGTTGTTAGCTTGGGTTTTTAACGACACATTCTTAAGCAAACAACTTATATATTCTCAAGTCCCATCATACTTACATGTTTGACAAAATTTTCTACCGGTATACTTTTTGTCAACGGATCCGCAATCATATCACTAATGGGAATATAAGTCACATTTATTTCTTCTTTTTGCACAATATCATGTATATAATGATATTGAATTTCTATATGTTTTCTTCTTGAGCTATTCGCTCCACTATTAATCAAGCTAATTGTCACTTGATTATCACAATAAATCTCAATTGGTCCTTCTACCAAGTTGACACTTAAATTGTCAAAAATCGTCTTATCCAAACTGTATGAGTAGTGGCTATGCTATATGCAACATACTCAGCTTCCTGTCTGTATCTTGCAACATATCTTTGTTTCTTACTACTCTAAGAAACAGTTGCACCACCAAAGATGAACAAGTGTCTCGATGTGGACTTTCCATCATCTTTATCTCCTCCAAAGTCTGCATCTGAATAACCAAGTAC
The DNA here is from genome assembly GCA_030544215.1 of Zantedeschia hybrid cultivar. NCBI lineage: Eukaryota > Viridiplantae > Streptophyta > Magnoliopsida > Alismatales > Araceae > Zantedeschia > Zantedeschia hybrid cultivar. Next base: position 55,745,741 of record JARZZO010000009.1, read on the forward strand.
TTCAAGTGTATCAGCTTGATAAATTAATTTGTGGTGCAAAGTTCCTTTTAGATATTTTATTATCCTTTTAACAGCTTCCCAATATGTTAGACCATGATTACTTTGATATCTACTGCGTGTGTTATGTCAGGTCTCGTATTCATCATTGCATACATCAAACTTCCAACTGCTTCAGCATATGGCACTTTGAGCGGACCTTGTCCTTCTCTAGGACATTGCTCTTTTCCTAACCGTTTTCCATAAACTAACGGTGTAGGTGCCGGATTACAATTGTGCATTTCCAATTTCTTAAGTACAGATCGTAAATATTTTTCCTGATTTATACTTAACATTCTAGACTTTCTATCTCTTAGGATTTGTACACCAAGAACATAAGATGCCTCACCCATGTCTTTCATCTCAATTTTTTCACTTAATTCAGATTTGATTTTATTTTACATTTCAATGTCATTTATGGTTAGCAAAATATCATCTACATATAGGGATAATATGGTATAATTGCTCCCACTTTTCATGACATACACATAACTATCCAACTTATTTGCAACAAATCTAAATTGAATAATTGTCTCGTAAAATTTGAGATACCATTGTCTAGAAGATTGTTTCAAACTATATATAGACTTCTTTAACTTGCATACCTTTTCCTCTTGGCCTTCCTCATAAAATCCTTCAGGCTGTTGCATGTATATATCTTCCTTCAACTCTCCGTTGAGAAACGCAGTCTTGACATCCATCTGGAATAACTCCAGATCAAGATATACAACAATAGCCAAGATAATTCTTATAGATACAAACTTAGTTACTGAAAAATATGTTTCCTAAAAATCTATACTTGCTTTCTGATTATAACCTTTGTCAACTAATTGGGCCTTAAATTTATCAATCGACCCATCAGCACGAAGCTTTTTCTTGAATACCCATTTGCACCCAATAGCCTTTCTATTCTTAAGTAAATCACATAGTTTCCACACTCCATTACTTTCCATGAAGTTCATTTCTTCCTTCATGGCTTCTAGCCACAAATCAAATTCCTACGATTTCATTGCATCATTATAATTCACGGGATCTATATGATTTTTCTCATTTATGTCTACAGTTAGACATGAAGGCTCACATGAGTATAAATAATAACCATCCATCCATGTAGGATGAGTTCTAGTTCTTTTATTGCCAACCGCATGTATATCAGGTTGTGATTCATTTATAGGATTCTGTTCATTTTCTATTTCTGGTTAAGGTACTTCTTCAATTTCTAGATTATTTATAGGGATATCATTGTAATAGTCATCATCTATTACAAGCAGAGGTTCTTTCTCATTTTCACGAGGTTTCTCTTCCTCTAGATTTTCCAGAAATGTTGCATCCCTATATTCAATAATCATTTTCTCCTTATGGAAAAATCTATATCCAAATGATTTGTCGCAACATCCTATGAATATGTATTTAAAAGTCATTGATTCCAACTTATCTCTAAGTTGACTTAGAATGAGAACATTGGCTATAGACCCTCACTTCTGAGAAGACTCAAATGTGGTTTCCTCATATTCCATAATTTATAAGGTGTACTCTCAACAGACTTAGTGAGAATTCTATTCAAGATATAGTTAGCCATAAACAATACCTCTCTCCATAAATTTTTTGGGAGACCTAAATGTGATAGCATACATCTAACAGTATTCATCAATGTTCTATTTTTTCTTTCTACCATACCATTTTATTGTGACGTATAAGGCATTGTTACATGTCTTTTGATTCAATATTCTTCACAATATAACTCAAATTCTCTTGAGTTATATTTCCCATCTCTATCAGTCTTTAACACATTTATATTCCTTCTAAGTTGTCTTTCTACTTCCATTCTATATTTCTTGAAGCAATTAAATGTCTCTGACTTTGCAGAGATTAAGTAGACATAAGCAAACTTAGAATAATCATCTATGAAAATTATGAAATATTTCTTATTATTATATGTCTTTTTACTTAGAGGGCCACAAATATCTGAGTGAACCAACTCTAATAATTCTTGTGATCTATGTCCTACCGAGAAGAGTTTCTTAGTCATTTTTCCGACTAAACAATGTTCATAAGGTGATAACTCTACCTTGTTCAATCCCGGTAACATATTCAATTTTATCATTTATTCTATTTTAGATTTACTAGGATGTCCCAATCTAAAATACTATAGATCACATTCTGATAAAGCACACAAAGAATACTTAGAAACTTCTATGTTATTATTCTCATTGTCAATTTTAGGAATACAAAATAAATCATGTTCATGAATAAATTTTCCCATAACAAGTATTTTCTTATCCTTTCCTATTGACACCCTTTGATTGTAGAACCTTACTTCAAGACCTTTCTTCATTAGTGTCGGTATAGAGATCATATTCCGCTAGATTTTAGGTGCATAAAACACATCTTTGAGAACCATGATGTTATCCCCAACATCTAGCCTATAAGTTCCAATACTTTCCACATCGAGGTAGGTGTTGTTTTCCATGTAAACTCTCTATTCGCATGAGCTGATTATTTATTGCTTTTATCCTGTTTGAGGAGGAATCGATCCATAAATTCCTCTTAAAATACTGAATCTGTGACTTGAAAAGCGTCTAGGAACAGCGACGCATTTCAAACTGCGTCGCCCAACCCAGACGCCTTTCAGGCAATTTTTCCTGCTGTCTGTTGCCTGAGCTTCTGCGAAAAAATAAGGTTATATTTGAATAGCGTCGACCAACAGCGATACTATTCAGGCAGTTTCTTGTTTCTTCTCCAGTTCTCAAATTTTTTATCTGTTTGCTACTACACTTTATGTATTAAGCATTAGAGGCCATCTAGGCTACAGGTCATACGCACTGAGGCTAATACCCTCCTCTTCTTAGGAACACCCTTCTTAACGTCTTCAACTCTCTCTGATTGGGTCGGTCCCTCGATCAGACTAGAGTGGTTGGCGTTAAAGACTTCCGTAAGTCCCCAAAATCAAGGTATTCCTCCTTGATCATCGGGCTGGTTGTACCAATTGAAGTCCCGGTTAGATTTTCATAACGTTGTGAGAGAAAGCCATAGAATATAACGGTGGAAATTGAACTGAAACTAGGATCCTACCCCTTGAGTGAATTTGTGATTAATTAATCCAAATAACCCAACAAGGAATCCTAAAATAACGTTAAACATCCACTTGCTTGCTTAATCTCTGTACAACTTGTCTGCCAATTTCTGAAAAAAAATCTAACATCATGCTACTTCGATCAGGTAGGGACTTGAGCATGGCTCCAGATGCCATAGTCAACTACGAGGGAGATGCTAATGCCCCTCGTGACTCTGATTACCGTTTTGAAAGCGGGGGAGATGCTGATGCCCCCCGTAATTCTCTTCCTTGTCTAGTTCGATATGAGGGGAATGTCTCAATCCCTCTTCATTGCCCTCACGATCAATATTATGATCTTCCTCCGTATGTGTATGCGGTTCTTAACCCTATCTTCGAGGGAGACATGAATCCGAATGATCCCTCCTTCTCTGATCCCTCGGATTTAGTAAATGCTTTGGGAGTTCTTGCCTCCCGTCTGGACCCTCAACAGTTCGAGGCGATCTAGTCCATTTTGAAGGGGAAGACACCCATGCAGTCTGCTGAGCCAAACCCTGCGGCTCCCCCTCAACAACCTCCTCAACCTCCTTCCTTCATTCACCAGGCCATGGAAGGCCTCCATGTCTCAACTTCTCGGCCAGCTAGGCCACAACTTTCCTCTTCTAGGCAACCGGTCAGACCGCTGACGCCGACTTACCAAAATGCGCTCGGGCATGGCGGAAGCTTTGCCGGACCTCCACTCTATTGTCCTCCTTACCCTCCGTACTCTAGGCAACAGGTCAATCAAGTACCTCCACCTCCACCTCCTCCCCAGGTTGATCCGACAACGCAAGCACTGCTGGCAAAGATGGAGCGCATGGACGAACAATTCAACAACCTCCAGAAGATGATGGGGGTCAAAGCTGCACCAGAGATTAGCTTACCAAGTCTGCCTGTGTTCCACCTGCCACCCTCTGAAATGCCAGTGTACCGAAAATACAACGGTACTGGTAACCCCTTCACTCACTTGAAGGAGTTCATGTACGAGTCATCCTTCTAGTAAAACGACAAGAGGTCGTTGGCATTTTTGTTCAGGAGATCCTTAGAGGGACCAGCCCTCGAATGGTTCTTTTCTTTAGAACCTGCTGAAGTAGAGGACTACGGTATCGTCTCCCGAAAATTCATACAACGATACCAGGACAGAGTTGCCCCCTCCCTGTCCATTACTGACCTAATAGCAGAGAAGATGAAGCCTAATGAGGAATTCGTCAGTTTTGCTGACAGATGGAGGGGCTTGGCCGAGAAAGTGAAAGATCACTTGTCTGAGTCGGATTAAGTAAAGATGCTCATTTCCAATGCCACGCCTCAGTTCAAACTAGTCCTCTCCCTGAACAACCTGACCAGCATGGCAGAGCTCTATGAAAGAGCGCGGTACTATCAGAATGTCTTCAAGGATGCTACGTTCTCTAGCGTCTTTAATCCTCACCGACCTAGCAGGCCTCCACCTCGGAAGCTTGCAGTGCTAAATTCCCCCAGCACATGTCCGACTATCGAGGGCACGCTCTCTCATGAGCAGGTTAGCAGTATGAACAATAACCAGCCCCAACTCGTGAGGAATCAACAGCCACAGTACCAGCGGCCACAACAATCAAACCAGCAGGGTTACAAGCAGCAGCCAAACCCCCAGTATTAGCAGCACCAGTTTTAGCGGCCCTAGCAGTCGAACCAGCAACAGCAACAGCAGCCACAGCAGCAGCCGCAACGGCAATTACAGTACCAGCCACCACAACAACAACAGTATCAGCAACAGCAGCGGTACCAGCCGCGCGCACCGCCAGCATATCACAATGTCCCTCCTCCTGCTGATTACAACCAGCAGAGAAGACCTCCAGGCCCGAAGAGGGCAGAATACCCAGTCCTCCGAAAGTCCTTGGCAGACATTTTCAGTGCTTTAATGGCAGCCAATGCCTTAGTCCTGCCAAGAGAAAAGACAATCTGGCCCGAAAATGCTGATACTTCCAGGTATTGCTATTTCCACAGGCAACCTGGACATACCATAGACACCTGCTTCCAATTTTGAGATTATATTCATAATCTCAACGAGCAGGGCGGCATAGACTGGGAAGAGATGAAGAAGTACATATCCGCCTTGAAGGTGAGGAGACCACCACAGCAACAGCAGCAGCAGCAACCAAGAGCGTCAGCACAATTAGCGACGCCACCAAACATGGGCATAGTGCAGAATCCACTCCCGAAGCACCAAAATCAGAACCAAGTTGTCCCTATTTTGACAAATAGCCGGTCTGAGGCTAACCGAGGGCAATAGTGGAGGATAGAGGACTCTTCCTCTATTTATTCAACGGGTCACACTCCAAGTACCGCAGCACAACCACCACGTCGTACCATCTACATACCTAGACCACAACCCATTACCATCACCCCTATACCAACACCCGCCTATTACTCACCCGCATCCATACCAACACCCGCCTATTACTCACCCACATCCACTAACCCATTACCACCGCCCACTTTCCTCAAACCCATTACACCCCACGCCACTACGCCTCCATCAAATAACCCCCCGCAAGCCAACTACGCACCCCTTATGCCATCCAGACCGCTACTCCGCGTACCATTCTCTACATCGCCCATTACCACTACCACTTACCCAGATACCATTCAACCATCTAAACCGCTACTACGCATACCATTCCCCACTTCATCCGCACCACGCCACCACCAAATAACCCCACGCCATCACCCACATACCAACACTCCACACCATCCGCGTCATCTATTAACCCTGTGGTACTTAAGTTATCACCCGGACCTTCCACAACTGAGGAACATGCGCTCCGGAGTGGGAGGATTTTCAACAAGGTCTTTCCTCAGTCAACAGTTAGAGACGGCCCATCACAGCTGCCGGAGGAAGCACACAATGATGAGAGTGCAACAGGCACTCAATATGATCTGTTGAAGCACCTTGACCGAACACCGGCACGAATCTCCGTTCTTGAACTGATAAAAAGATCAAAGACCCACCAGGAAGCTCTGATGGAATATTTGCAGAAGGTGATGGTCAACGAAGATGTACCGGTAGAGAAGATCGCCGCACTACTAGTTCCTCAGGGGTATCAGCCCTCTATTTCATTCCATGTCTCAGAGCTAGCACCACCAGCAGCCAGGAGTATGGCTCTGAGCATTACGGTCAACATCTGTAAGAAGGCCGTAGATGCATGCCTGGTCGACACAGAGGCTTCAATCAATGTCTTGCCTACGAAGACCCTGGAATTGTGCGGTGTACCCAAGGAAAAATAGTTGCCTAGCCCAATCTCCGTTACAGCATATGATAACTCTACCCGTTCCCTCTTGGGAATGGTCTATTTGAAAGTGGAGCTAGGCCCTGTATGTCATGCCAAGGTCGAATTTCACATTCTGGAAATCGACCATTCTTTAAATGCCATTTTGGGTCGTCCTTACATAAAAACCCTCGAGGCGATTCCCTCCACGAATCATCAATGCCTCAAATTCCCCTACAAAGGACGAATCAAAAAAGGTTACGAGCATGCCGATCCTTACTGCTACTCATTCTTTGAATGTCAAGCCCACTTCTTCACTTGGCTGACAACCTTTTCTGTCGGTATTACAGGTTTACCATCCGGTAGCTGATCCTTTAAAAACCGCCACTATTACTCCTTATCCATTAAATTTCATAAATAGGGGGAAGTGCATGAGTACCCCTGGATGGAGAATAATGATGAAGAGTGGTTATCAGCCTGGAAAGGGCCTGGGTACACAGTTACAAGGCAGAACCACTCCCGTCAAGGATAATCGAGGGACACCTGGAAATGGCCTGGGCTATAGGCCAAGAAAAATGAAGTAGGACATTGCTCAGCAGGAGGAGAATGAAGATGGTCAAAGGGTCTGGAGGACAATGTCTACACCCTGCAAAGAAGGCCGGGATCCCTTAACATGGACTCTATACACTCATTTTGTAAAATGGCCCGTAATCAGTCACGACAACACGGTGGTCATTACTACATGTTTTGACTTCCATGACATATATGGGAGAGATCAGGCCAGGCATTGCTCAGAACTACTCATGTACCAGTCCTTGGAGGCTCTGCGGCCGATGAAAATGAGGAAATTCCAAGACCTTGAATGTGAATGGTACAGGTGGTTTGATTTGAGGGATTTGTATATCGCACTGAATAGACTATTTCTTGATCCCTCCGAACCTAAGTGGCCGCCACATATAGATGAATTGATTGAAGGGCCTAGTGCCATTTTCGACAAGAGGATACTACTGTCAGAGGAAACTGATGAAGGGGAGCCAGATGACCCCTATTGAGCTGGCTACACCACGGATCTGCTCTAGAGGGGGACTTATCCTTCTCATATTTTCACGCTTCACACCTTGTTTCGCACTTTGCTCCTGACCCCGACTTGGTCGCGGATCATTACTGAGGATATTCCACGAGCTCCGCCCGTCATGATCACTCTGTCTCCACGGGACCTCATCCCCCAACCTCCTTTCGATCCAGAGAGGATGTATGATTTAATCTGGGACATACTGCTGTATGATCCCCCTAATCCTTTGGCCTTGGTGCCACTTCCTTCATCTCATTCTCCTTGACTTCATTCTTGTTTTATATTAAATTCTTCTTTTATCCAAATAAAAACGCCAATTTGGCAACAAATTTCTCCCAGATCCTCATTGAGGAAACCTCTTACTTGTCCGATTGTATCCCATCGCGCGGGTCTTTCGGTCAAGATTCTCTTCTAGATCTACTCTGCCCCTCCCCTCGGGAGGATTCTCCTGTATTTCCACCTGTATTTCCGTCTAATTTTCATTCTGCTTCGTCCTCATTAGGTCAGGATAAGGAGTCTAGTGAAGTTAGGGAGTCTAGTTCTAGGCAGGTTAATCAGGTTAGGAAGTCTAGAAGATCTAAGGGTAGACAAATTCCAGATAGATACCTCCAAGATTTAGCTGACAAATGCCTTTCTTCCTCTATGATCCCTCAGCTGTTAGAAAATCCAATTCAGATGCCAGAAGATTGTATAGATGATGAGTCAGTCAATGATAGATATGGGGTGTATGAGTTGATACATGAAAAAGACCCTATTGTTGAAGATGAGGAAGATGACGAGGACGCAACTGAGGCATATGCCAGTGGAGTAAAAAGATTTGATGAACCCTCAGCTGCCGTAGAAGAGCCCACCAAAGAAATCAATTTAGGGACTGAAGACGAACCTAAGGTTGTCCTCGTTAGCAAAAATCTTTCTGAAGAGGATGAGAAGGCAATGGTACAAGTTCTCAAGGACTATAAGGACACTTTCACTTAAAGTTATGAGGATATGCCAGGGTTAGACTCATCCTCAGTGGAACATAGGCTGACATTAAAGGATGGAGCTAGCCCGGTCAAGCAGAAGTTAAGGCGATTCCACCCACAAATGGCTTTAAAGATGAAGGAAGAGGTCGATAAGTTACATAAAGCCAAATTCATTAGAGTTGTCCTCTATCCACAATGGGTGGCCAACATAGTCCCGGTTATGAAGAAAGATGGGACGGTCATGATTTGTATTGACTTCCGAGATTTGAACCGAGCGTGTCCTAAGGATGATTTTCCATTGCCTCACATTAATGTACTCATCGATAACATTGCTGGCTATGAGACTTTATCATTTATAGATGAATTTTCAGGATACAATCAGATCAAATTTGCAGAAGAAGATTGGGAAAAGACATCATTCACTACACCTTGGGGAACATATTGCTATGTCGTCATGCCATTTGGATTAAAGAATGCTGGAGCCACTTATCAAAGGGCTATGATGGCGATATTTTACGATATGATGCATATCGATCTAGAAGTGTGTGTGGATGACTTATTGGTGAAATCTAAGACGAAGGCTGAGCATGTCAAAGTTTTGGCAAGAGTATTAGAAAGATCAAGAGAATATCAGTTAAAGATGAACCCCAAGAAATGTGTATTCGGGGTATCCTCAGGAAAATTACTTGGATTCATTGTCAGCAAATGGGGAATTGAGATCGATCCCAACAAGGCGAAGGTTATTAGAGAAATGCCACCTCCCAAGAACTCGAAAGAGTTAAGAGGATTAATCAGAAGGTTGCAATTTATTCACCGTTTTGTCTCCCAGCAGTCACAAATGTACAAGCCGTTCTACGAGCTTACCAAGCCAGGAGTCAAATTCGATTGGGACGATAAGTGTCAGGAGGCATTCGATGGATTAAAGAATTATTTGGCAAGTCCTCCTGTTTTGAGACCACCATCTCCAGGCAAACTATTGATACTTTACATTTATGTCTTGGATGATGCAGTGGGGGCTGTCCTAGCACAAGAAGATGAAGAAGGAAAAGAGAGGGCAGCCTACTATCTCTCTAAACTTCTCAACCCCGTTGAACAAAGATACACGGCGATGGAGAAAACATGCGCAGCATTGGTCTGGGTTGTTCAGAAATTGAAGCATTACTTTCTAGCCCATGAAGTCCACCTCATCGCTAAGATGAATCCAATTAAGTTTCTTCTGGAGAAATCTGTCCTTACTGATAGGTTAGCACGATGGCAAAGCTTTCTATCTCAATTCAATATCACTTACATTCAACAGAAAGTGATCAAAGGTTATGCCATAGCAGAACATCTCACTCATCACCCCCTTCCTCGTTTTGATCCGGTCCGATCGGAGTTTCCGGATGAGAAACTGATGTCCATAGACCAAATCAGAGATGATATGTGGACTCTGTATTTTGACAGAGTTTTGAATTCCCATGGAAAGGGTATTGGCATTGTTCTGTTATCACCTAAAGGTGTCACTATTCCACAAGCCTTTCAACTTGACTTTCCAGTCACTAACAATATAGCTGAATACGAGGCACTCCTTGCCGGCCTCGAGGCTACTCATTTCCATGGTGCTACCAAACTCAGGATTGTAGGTAATAGCCAATTGATTCTTCTCCAGGTGTTAACCAAGTATCGAACTCTTTATCCCAAGCTCAAGCCTTATCAAGAACTTACTTCTGCTTATTCAAAGCTTTTCACAAAATTGATCTTTGTCCATGTCCCTAGGAATCAGAACATCTTAGCTGACGCTCTAGCTTCACTTACATCTTCTCTTGATTTCCCAATCAGCAAACAATCCGAGTCGATCATTGTTCATAGGCGTCTTTCATCCGCCGTGAAAGACCCCTCATTCCTTAGAACTAAGGAGAAGCTGTTGAAGAAGGTCAGAGATGGGGATATTGTGGAAAAGAAAGAAATTATATTAATGGAACTGTTAGAAGAGATGGATGATGAGCAGAAATCATGGTACTATGGAATTGCCAAATATTGTGAAGATCAATCATACTCTGAAGAAGCCACAACTGAGGAGAAAAGAGCTATCAGGAGAGTTGCTCAGAGATACACCCTAGTTGGAGGAGCATTATACAAAAGAGGTTTTGACGGAGTTCTTCTAAGATGTCTAGACGAAGATGAGCTTTGGAAGGTTATGGAAGGAGCTCATGCTGGAGTTTGTGGTGGCCATGTTAATGGACAAATGCTAGCAAAGAAAATCCTTAGACAAGGATTCTACTGACCAACCATGGAAGAAGATTGTGTAGGATATGTCCATAGGTGTGCTAAGTGTCAACTTCACGCCGATAAGATTCATTCTCCTACATCTTCACTCCATCCTGTTTCCTCCCCATGGCCTTTCTCCATGTGGGCTTTCGATATCATTGGACCACTTGTAATCCTGATTCCGGCATTAAGCAAAGTCCTTCATCCTCACGGCAACGGAATACTTCACCAAGTGGGCAGAAGCTGAAGCATACACGGAAGTCAAAGCATCAACTGTCTGCAAGTTCATCATGAAGAACACCATCACCAAATTTGGAATTCCAAGCACCATCGTCACCGACAATAGACCTCAGTTCGTGTCACAAGAATTGAAAGATCTCTGCAACAGGTACAAAATTGCATTGCATCATTCGTCCCCTTATTATTCGTAAGGCAATGGCCAAGTAGAGGCAACTAACAAGACTTTGATAAAAATCATCAAAAAGACGTGCAAGTCTAATAAATTTGCAGACTGGCCAGAAAAATTGATTGAGGCTCTATGGGCCTATCGAACTTCAATCCGCACGCCCACCGGGCAAACTCCTTATTCCTTAACATTTGGAATTGAGGCAGTAGTTCCATATGAAATTCTTATACCGTCATTAATAGTACAATTGAACAAGGAATTCTCTGTTGATGAACACCATTCAGCACTCCTTGCCCAATTGGAACTCTTAGACGAGAAAAGATGGTCATCTGCTAATCATGCAAGAGTCATTGAACGTAAGTTCAAAGTCGGTGAAATGGTTGTTAAAAGAATTTTTGTGAAACCTGGTGGTCCGCGTTCTAAGCTCCAACCCAATTGGGAAGGACCATATGTTGTATCACATGCTTTTCCTGGTAACGTTTACCGTCTAGTTAATGCAGAAGGGGAAGAGTTAACTCACCCCTGGAATGGTTTGTATCTTAAGAAATACTACCCTTAGGTTAAAGAGTCGATCAGCATGGTACAAAGACCAGTGGAATCAGAAAATTTAGAAACTTAAATTCCCTTATCAGTCTGAATAATTTAATTCAAGCACATTACTACACACACTGACACGTTTGATTCGTGAGTAATAAGAGATGCCAAGTCCTAAGGAATACCGAAAGCTTGACTGAAAGTGTAAAGTGCAAATCATTCTTTTTAAAACAAAATTATGTTTTTACACTCAGCCCATAATGTCGAAACGAGGCTTAGAATAGATTACCAAGAATACCCGCCATCTTAGTAAGAGGCAGTCAAAAAAAAAAATGGGGGAGATCCGTCCCAAGAAAAGAAAAGAAAAGTAAAAACAAAAGGCAAAAGTTAAATGTCAAATCAAAAGGCCATTACATTACAAACGTTACATCAAGGCCATGAAATAAAATGAAAGGGTACGCAAGGTCGATAAATACCCCGGAAAGAAAATGACCGAACCCCAACAGATATTAGGGTAAGAAAGGAACATCTTTTTAGGTCTCCGGAACCTTCTCGTGGGCTTTCTAAACCAATTCTTCCTTTCTTTCTGAAGAGGCGTACTCCAAACTTAAGGAATGGCCTAGATTGACTAAGGAACAAATCATCAAATGGGATCACGAAGGGAAACACAAGTTCAAACACGATGGGTTTAAGTTAAATTATTGAAGAACAATTTGAGAATTAAGTTAATAAATGAATATGATCTTTTGATCTGAGTACCATGCTGGTCTTTTTAGTTTGCATCATATTCCAAAATCCAAAAAAAAATCATTAAAAAAAAATACATATTTCAAAATCCAAAAAAGTACATATTAAAAAATCCAAAAAAAGTACATATTCAAAAATCCAAAAAAATATATATTCCAAAATCCAAAAAGGCATATACTCCAAAATCCAAAAAAATATATACATATGTGTTTCCAAAACCCAAACAAACATGAATATTTCAAAACAACAAAAATATTTCGATTAGCATTTGCTTATTGCATTTAGTATGCTTCATTCCTTTTATTTTCAGTGAGCATCTGTCTGCTTGTATGCTGCATTTTGCTTACAGTCTGATTATTCATATTACCTTTGTTGATAAAGGGTATGCCCCTTGACCCTTTCACTAAGAAAAAGATTGATCGACCATTCATTTGGTCAGGCAAGGGACTAAGCCTAGATAGATACTTAACCTGTTTGTTAAGTAATGTTTAGGACACAGGACAAACACATGGAACACAAAGCTGAAGGCAAAGATTTCATGTATATATCATCAAAAGTGTTTATACATGATACACAAAAAAGGAAAATACATGTAGCCCTCAAGGCTGACTCTCCCCAACCCCCTCATCCATTTGGTTATGAGCCTCATCCTGGGCATCTGGCGGTGGAGCTCTGGACAGTGGCGGCGGTGGACCCATAGCACTCGGACCAGCCTGACCAGAGGAGATGGCCACACTGGCTGTGAAAGCGCTCGCTTGCCCGCGCTCCTGAGCACGCTGCCGAGCACGCCTGTATCTCTCATCGACGCTCCGACGCTCGTGCTCGGTAATGCCTAACTGGACTCGAAGGGAGGTCATCTCCGAGTCTAGTCTCTGCCGCTCCCTCTCTCTCTCCTCGGTAATGAACTCTAGTCAAGACCGGAGGTGTGAAAGCTCCCAAGGAAGATCCCCGGTGGAGAGACGAGCCACCTGCTCCTCAAGGTCGCGGACCCAGGCTGCATCCGCCTCAGCCCTCTAAAGGGCTCCATGAAGCTCGGCAACCTACAGGAGAAGTCATTGTTAGTCCAAGGCAATCAAGCAATCAAAAATCAAATTCAAAAGAGAGAAGATCAGAACTCGCTCGAGCGGCACGGTCCTCCTCAAGGTCGCGGACCCGGGTTACATCCGCCTCAGTCCTCTGAAGGGCTCCATGAAGCTCGGCAACCTGCAGGAGAAGTCATTGTTAGTCCAAGGCAATCAAGCAATCAAAAATCAAATTCGAAAGAGAGAAGATCAGAACTCACTCGAGCGGCACAGTACTCCTCAAGGTCGCGAACCCGGGCCGCATCCGCCTCAGCCCATTGAAGGGCTTCATTAAGCTCGGCAATCTGCAGAAGAAGTCATTGTTAGTCCAAGGCAACTAAGCGATCAGAATCAAATTTAGAAATCAATGGGAAGGGATCAAAACTTACTCGAGCAGCCCGATCCTCCTCTGCAAGGGAAGCCCGGTGGATGGCGGAGGCGAGCTAACTCTGGAGGTCAGCTAGAGCAGCCTCATGAGCGGCAGAGAAAGAAGAGGATGATGATGCTCCGTAAGAAGGAGGAGCCGCCTGGGTGTAGACGGCTCGCTGCACCAAAAGACAATCATCAGTGGTTAATCGTCAAAACAAATTAATTAATTAAAATACTCATTCATATTCATTCATACATACCAGGTCGAAGAGTTCCTTCTGGACCTGCTCTAGTTGGACCTCCGCCTCATGTAGGCGGGCTAGGAGGTCAACAATGACCGCATCTCGCGCATCCTGCATATCACACATACATACATTCATTCACAGATATAAATTAAGATAATAACAAAATGAAAGACACATAAATCATACTTACATCGAGTGGTCGAAGGAGCCGAAGCTGATCGGCGTAGTGGGCCCAGTACTGTTGGAGATACGCCTCGCTGCTCTCCGCACGGGATTCCACTCTAACGCCTCGGCGGTGCCAGTCCTCGTATTGCTCCGGGAACTTGGCACGCCAATCGGTGAGGGCTTGCTTGCCCCTCATGCTCCTTCCGACACCCTCCGGGACCTCCTCATCGATCCATTCCTGGTGGAGGCCCAGCGTCCTCATCGCGAGCCGGAGGCGGAGGGGTTCGATTTCGTTCAGACAGTGCAGCCACATCTGCCTGCCAAACCTCCTCTGGCCAGCCGTCACCCACGACTGACCCTCCTCGCCCATACCAAGGTAGAGGCGCCAGATCACCGGCATATGGGTTAGGTGCATTCATATAAATAACTTGCATTTAATAAGTAAAAGATTGCATTTAATAAATAGAATTGAATGGGTTAAAAAAAAACTCACCAGAAGCTCGGGATAGTCGAGGAACTGACGGCGGAGGGCAGTCAGTTGGTGGTGCTGAGGTGCTGTGTCCACTAATGGCTGCCAGCGGTAGGCCAATGGGACGGCACCGGGTCTCACCATCCACGCTTGGCCGAGCGGGAAATAGTGGTAACTCCAAACCTGCATACATGAACATATAAGTTAGAAATCATCACATCATATCACATTGCATATCATGAACAAATAATAAGACAAGTTAATACCTGAAGGAACGGCGAGAAGCCGCTGATGGTAGTCTCACGGTCAGGTGTGACCGCGGACAGGTCTGCGAACAGGTGGGCCAGAAGGGCCGCACCCCATACATACTCATGAAGGCTATCTAGATCATCTAACAAATAAAGGAATCTACAATGGATGTGGTCGCCCTTCGTACCGAAGAGCAACCGACCGAAGAAAAAGACAAGAAAGACCCTAAGCTGCCTATCTACCTCCTCCTCCTGACTGGGGTCACTGCAATACACAGAGGAGGATGATTCTGCTAATCTACTTCTGAACTCTTCCTGGGTCTCATCTGATCGACGCCGGGGCTCATCTAATCCTAGGGCGGCCTCCACCTCTACCCTGGGGACCATCCTAGACTCTCTACCTAGGCTAGACACCTCTATGCCTAGCAGAGCCTCTGCCAATCCCTGGTAGTTGGGGTAAGTCACCACGCTTACCGGCCGGCCATCTACCATAAGGCCAGTGATCTTGGCCACATCTTCTAGGGTGGGGATCATATGTCCCCAAGGCATTAGGAAAGCCCTGCTTTCCGCATGCCACCTCTCCCGCATCGCTTGCAGGAGGACTAGATCGAGCCAAAATGGCTCAATATCCAAGACCTCACCGAACCCCATCCGGTGCAGGCACGCCTTCTGGAAGTCCGGGAGTCCTCGGTATACATCTATAACTAAGTCCCAACTAATCCTGGCTCTCATCGTCCCCTGCAAATGGAAAACAAAGAACTTCATCAGTTAATGAACATGAAAAAAAACAAATAAAATATTCCTAAATTGAAAGGCGTCGACCACCATGGATGCCTATTGAAAGGCGTCCACAGGCCCTAACGCAATTTGAGATCATTTTCTGTCCATTTAAAAATTTGGAATTTAGCCTGAAAGGCGTTGGACCGGGGCGACGCCTTTTGAAAGGCGTCACCTGGTCTGGACGCAGTTCAAGTCTGATTCCAGGTTCTTTCAAAGAACCCCTTTTCTCACTCCATTCAAACCACAGGGAACTTACCAAGTGGAGGGCTTCTCCTTCTCCTTCTTCCTCGACCATGGGCACCGGAGGAGCCTCCTCCTCCTCCAAAAAACGCCGCTACCTCCGCGAGTTTGGCAGGCACTTCCTCATGAGCTTCTTCCGCTGGAGCCACCGTGAGAGAAGCCGTTCGCCGTCTCTTTGCTAAGGCCTTGGCCTTACGATATCCTTCCCCACGTTCTATGGTAGAAAGGATGAGAGTTTGAGAGGAGGAGAGTTCGGGTTTGGAGAGAGGACGGAAAAGAGAGCTTGAGGGGAAGAAGGAGGTCGTCGGAGGAACAAGGACCACTGGAGAGCAAGGTCGCCGGAGAAGGCAAGGATCGCCGGAGACGGTGGAAAAAAGAGGAAGTTTTGGAAAAGTGAGGAAGAAAGGGGGGCCTTTCGTAGGTTCTGTTTGAAAAGGTTGAAACGCGTCGAGGGATTGCGACGCCTTTCAAGGCACATAAATTGAGGCAGCAAGGCCAGCTGTTTGAATTGAGTAAAAGGCGTCCACACTAGGCGACGCATTTCAGGTTACCGCCAATTCTGGTCAGAAGAGTACAAAGCATGATGATGAAAGGTGTCCACATATCAAGACGCGTTTCAGTGGGTTGATCACAGAATTAATGGCGGAGTTCTGGAAAAAGTAAGAGAGAGAATTGAAATGCGTCTACACCAGTAGACGCGTTTTAAGGTTAAATCTGGATTTTTTTTAAGGATTAAATCCTTGATTTTTGAGTGAAAAGCGTCTCCACTTGTGGACGCATTTTAAGGGTATTTCAGGATTTTAAGGATTATTCTTATTTTGAAGAAAAGATTTTGATTGAAACGCGTTTGTTGTGGTGGACGCATTTTAGGCGTAATTCAGAATTTTAAGGTTAATGGCTGATTTTCGGAAAATGAATTATGTTTGAAAGGCGTCTTTCTGAGTGGACGCGTTTTGCATTAAGAAATCCGAACTATCATATTTTGAGGAAAAATCCAGTTTTTATGCAAGGAAAAATTGTGGACAAGTCACAAGAAGTTAAGGAAGAATTTCAAGACATAAAGGAACGATTCTTTATTTAATAAAATTCTTTATTACATCAAGGAAAGAAAGAAAAAAAAAAGAAACATTCAGGGAAGGAACTCCCGAAGTGCTAGTATGTATGCAACTTTTAATCCTCTATCTCTATTCTTTGAGGTTTTTACACGATGATTGAAGCCAATGTTCCACAAAGTAGCAATGAGTTATGTAGCTTCGTAGTCTTCATCGGATTCCAAAGCACGCCTTTTGATTGGAGATGTAAGGGAGAATTCGGGGAATTCATAACGAGGCAAGCTGAGCTGAGTAAGGCATCAATGGGGGTTGTACAACACAAACTCAGTAGCCCCGATCAATTTGAGCTCTGCACCGGATGCGCGGCGTACTCTAATGGGCTTTCCAACAAGTGCAAGTGGGGAAGAGTCAAACCCGTTAGACGACATGCATCTCAAATATTCTCTCCAGTCAGCTCGGGTCTTGAGCTTTGGTACTTTGTTAATCATCCTCTCGTTAAATTTCACGATGTTGGAGATGTGGTGGATCGGGCTATTCAGGTAGATCTGAGACGGTCTTGCTGACATCCTCGTGTGATATTCAAATTTAAAGTGTAGCTCGACCCATAAAGCAAAGAGCAGCATGCACCCGTAAGGAGGTTGACCTGTGGATGCCGCAGACAGCCCACTATAGAGATAAGCCAGGATCGCAGTGCTAATGGATTTTCCCTCGAAGATCACGCTGACTTGATCATCTTCAAGGATGTTGTCTTGCGCGGGAAAGAATAGAGCCCCGGCAAGGCATGTGACGAAAGCTTTCATCACGTCTTCAACTTCATCCTCCCTCAGATCGTCGATCTCGTACATGGTCCATTCAGCGATCTTTGCAAGGTTGATCCTGTTGGCATTTCTCGGGTTTCTCCGGATCGCTTACGTAGCGTAAAATAAAATATCAAACAGCGATCCGTTCCCGTTTCGAAAAACTAAAACTTACGATTATCGGATAATCGATTCTCACCGTGTGCGGATTCGAATCCGCAAACGTTCGGTTCCGTCGATGCGACACCGCAAGCCGCGCAAGTGCCCGGCCTCTAGCGAAGTCCACGCGATCCTCCTCGGGATGGATATCCTCACGTTCCTCGTTCTTCGCAGCCCACGAAACCTCCTCCGGTCGCCGCAACGATAGCCGTAACGCGCGGACGATTTCCCGTCGAACGGGATTCGGAGAAGCGGCGGAGCAGATCTGGATCTGTCTGGACGCCAGAGAGAGAGAGAAACAGAGGAGGGGCGGCTAGGGTTAGTAGCAGCTTAGCCTGCTCATCCCGTTCGCTATGTTTTATACTAACCGCGCGGTTTTTCATAAGAACCCCCGGTTTATATAAAACCCACTTATTTATCCATCGCCTTGAGAATCATTTGTGTGTGACCCTCTAGGCCCAAGTACCAGTCCAGTTAATGGCCCAACAAGCCCAGTGACTCCTCACTGGCTTTATTAATCAATTAATAACCCTTTATTAATTAATTAATCAATAGGATTGATGTCGCACATCGAATTCGACCGGGCCTCCGATCACGTTGGGTGCCAAGCAACACCGCGTGAACCCGGAAGGTATTGGGGTTAAGTAACCCACTCTTGGAACCTTTCCGCCGACAGTTACCGCGTGGATATAATCCTTCATTCGTACAATGCTCTCGAGTCAACTCAGGGTATGGCGAGCTGTCAAATCCTAACCGGTCGACTCACTTGGATTGTACGCCGCTGATGAATATTGGAAAACTCCTTCCCGATATTATCGTCCGCCCTGGCCAGGGACTTTCGCACATCCTTCCTAGAGCATTCCCTCTCTAAGTACCGAGAGCGAATGATTCCTTATTGACACACAATTCCCTTCGACGGTATTCCGCTGTACCCAATCCTTGGTGTATTAGAATCCCGTGGCTAGAGATTCGTAAACCAAGGTCAAAGCACAGAAGTCCACCGCCAAGGTGTCCTTGGTGTCTCAGGTCCGAGGACCATCCACGCAACTGCGACAATAGAATCAAGCTGGTTGACAGTGAGGTACAATACCATCCAGCGATTCAGTCGGATCAGTTCAGTGAACTCATTCTCCAATGAGCACCTACAGATTCGCCTTAGTGTCTCCACACAAGTGACTTATGAGATCAGTCACCCTCATCATATGAGCAGGAGTAATCTGTACTAGTCTAACCGGATATCCGATGTCCTTCTCGGATATCCTCCGACTATGAACAATTAAGAATATGTGTGTTTAAGTGATCAGTCTCATTAGTATGATCTCATCATAATCTGATCACTATAACACATATTCACGGACTTCATTATGAAACGAGAATTCATGCGATTAACACATAATGAATATTATGCCATTATATTAATAAATGAACGAGATTTACATAGTCAGATTAGCTTGTAGGCCACCTAAAACTAACAATCTCCCACTTGGACTAAAGTCAATCACCTTTATACAATAAGCCTATAGACTCTAGGTGACGCTCAAACACAATTTGAGCCAACGGCTTTGTTAGTGGATCTGCTACATTGTCGACGGATGGAACTCTTTCCACTACTACATCTCCTCTGGATATGATCTCTTTGATAAGGTGAAAGTGCCTCAGAATATGCTTCGATTTCTGATGAGACCGCGGCTCTTTCGCTTGCGCAATTGCTGTATTATTGTCGCACAACAGCGGAACAGGCTCAGAGATGCTGGGAACTACGCCGAGGTCGGTGATGAATTTCTTCAACCACACTGCTTCCTTGGCGGCTTCAGCTGCAGCAATGTACTCAGCTTCAGTCGTCGAATCTGCAGTGGTTACTGTTAGCTTAGGTGGCCTGCAAGCCAATCTGACTATGTAAATCTCGTTCATTTATTAATAAAATGGCATAATATTCATTATGTGTAAATCGCATTAATTATCGTTTCATAATGAAGTCCGTGAATATGTGCTATGGTGATCAGATTATGATGAGATCATACTAATGAGACTGATCACTTAAACACACATATTCTTAATCGTTCCTAGTCGAAGGATATCCGAGAAGGACATCGGATATCCGGTTAGACTAGTACAGATTACTTCTACTCATATGATGAGGGTGACTGGTCTCATAAGTCACTTGTGTGGAGACACTAAGGCGAATCTGTAGGTGCTCATTGGAGAATGAGTTCACTGAACTGATCCGACTTAATCGCTGGATGGTATTGTACCTCACTGTCAACCAGCTTGATTCTATTGTCGCAGTTGCGTGGATGGTCCTCGGACCTGAGACACCAAGGACACCTTAGCGGTGGACTTCTGTGCTTTGACCTTGGTTTACGAATCTCTAGCCATGGGATTCTAATACGCCAAGGATTGGGTACAGCGGAATACCGTCGAAGGAAATTGTGTGTCAGTAAGGAATCATTCGCTCTCGGTAATTAGAGAGAGAATGCTCTAGGAAGGATGCGCGAAAGTCCCTGGCCAGGGCGGACGATAATATCGGGAAATGAGTTTTCCGATATTCATCAGTGGCATCCAATCCAAGTGAGTCGACCGGTTAGGGTTTGACAGCTCGCCATACCCTGAGTTGACTCGAGAGCATTGTACGAATGAAGGATTATATCCACGCGGTAACTGTCGGCGGAAAGGTTCCAAGAGTGGGTTACTTAACCCCAAATACCTTCCGGGTTCACGCGGTGTTGCTTGGCACCCAACGTGATCGGAGGCCTGGTCGAATTCGATGTGTGATATCAATTCGATTGATTAATTGATTAATAAAGGGTTATTAATTAATTAATAAAGCCAGTGAGGAGTCAATGGGCTTGTTGGACCATTAACTGGACTGGTACTTGGGCCTAGAGGGTCACACGCACATGATTCTCAAGGCGATGGATAAATAAGTGGGTTTTATATAAATCGGGGGTTTTTATGAAAAACCGCACGGTTAGTATAAAACATAGCGAACGGGCTGAGCAGGCCAAGCTGCTGCTAACCCTAGTCGCCCCTCCTCAGTTTCTGTCTTCCTCTGGCGTCCAGGCAGATCCAGATCTGCTCCGCCGCTTCTCCGAATCCCGTTCGACGGAAAATCGTCCACGCGTTGCGGCGATCATTGCGACGACCGGTGGAGGCTTCGTGGGCTGTAAAGAACGAGGAACTCGAGGATATCCATCGCGGGGAGGATCGCGTGGACTTCGCTAGAGGCCGGGCGCTTGCGCGGCTTGCGGTGTCGCACTGACGGAACCAAACGGCTGCGGATTCGAATCCGCACACGGTGAGAACTTCGATAATCCGATTATCGTATTTTAGATTCCGAAACGGGAACGGATCGCTGTAAATAATTTTGTTTTTTCGCTGCGTGAGCGATCCAGAGAAACCGAGAAAACCCAACAGTGGTATCAGAGCCAGGTTCCACTGTTTCTCGTCTCGTTTCGGTCTCCGATTTAATATTTCCATGTGTTATTCCATGCGAAATTTCGATCTCTTTGCAGGATTCTTGTTCATGCGATGAACACAAATCAGATAAATAATTTTGATTATTTTTATTCTGCAAAAACGATTTTATTTGGGTTGTTTTTCGTGTTCTTCATGCGATGAAGAACGAGGTTGTTCGAGGCTTCAATCCGGTATCCCCATGTGTTGGGGTAGTGATTGGGGGTCCTGGTATGACCAGGGATCTCCCGTTCACCGTCGGCACTGGTCACCGGCACCCGAAAGGGAGATGGAGGAGCACAATCCTCTCTTTAGATTTCGCTTTTGAACCAGAAAAATTCCAAAAGAAAAGAGGGCTGGGCCAACCCCTTCGAGGGCTTCTCCGGAATGCATGGCGGCGCCGGGGAGCCCGCCGGCGCCGGGGATGACGCCATTCGGCGCCGGGCCGACGCCGGGCACCGGCCGTCGCCGGCGCTGCCACGCCCCGCCGCCGGTTTCCCTTTCCTACAACGCAGGTTAGGGTTTGCTGGGAAGGGCCGTCGGGTGGAAGGGGACCGGTCCAGTGCCTAGGCCGGGCCGGGCTGGGCCAGGCCGGCTAGGCCGGGCCGGGCTGGGCCAGGCTCGACCCTGGCCTGAGCCCTGGCTCAGCCAGGAGGGTCCTGGCTCGCACAGGGCTCGGCCAGGGGCCTAGCTGGCTCAGCCACCTCCCCAGATTGAACCCCTATTTTCCAATTAACCCAATTAAAACCCCTTTTAATCCCCATTTAAACCATATTAAGCCCATTTGACCCAATTTATAATAGATTAGAATTTTAAGTTTATTTTTCAAAAATTTGTTTTGAAAAATTAAAATTTTCTAATATTACTTAATTGGGTTATTAATGGGTTTTAAGATAATTATTAACAAATTGTTGTTATTGTTTTGAATTAATTATTAATTTAAATGTTAAATTAATAATTAACTCTAATGGACTAATTTAAGTGTTAAATTAGTTATTATTAGTTAATTAAAATTAATTATCGATTTAAGTGTTAAATTGATAGTTAATTTTGATTAAGTAATCTAATGGTTTAATTAAATGTTATTAATTAATTAGTGTTGATTATTAGTTTAAGAGTTAAATTAATAATTGACATTAATTAACTAATCTAAATGTTAGATTAATAGTTAATTATTAATTTCTGTTAATTATTGGTTTAAGAGTTAAATTAGTGATTAACATTAATTAATTAACTATTCTAAGTGTTAGATAAGTAGTTAATAATTAATCATAGTTGATTATTAATTTAAATGTTAAATTATTAATTAACTTAGTTGGATTAATCTAAGAGTTAGATTAGTCTTTAAATAATCTAATTGTTAGATTACTAATGGGGTTTAATCTAAGTGTTAGATTATTAGAAATGTTCTAATTTGCATGGAATAATCTGGAACTATTAATTTGGAGTGTGTGCGCATGTGATGTGTATTTAATGCTTTTAAATTTTGATTTAATTGCATGTTAACTTAATAAAATGAGTTTTCGAAATTCAAACACCAATTTTGATTAGATCCCAGCTTTCTGAAAGCTAAAACTTATCTATTTTGAAAACCCATTTGTTTTAGCCATGTGATGCGCTGTATCATGTGTGGGATGTTTAAAACACACCGTGGTCATGGATATGCACTTAATTTATTATTCATGTGATGAATGGATAATGTGGATCGTGGATGTATGATTTTTATTAAGTGTTAATAAATAAAGGTCTGCGCACCTCTCTCTCTCATACTCCGATGTATTTCTACCTCCCTCTCTCTCTTGTACTCGCCATAAGGCCTTCTTCAATTTACTTATAAATTCTAGAATTTAAATGTAATCTGATCGAGGCAACCGAGGAAGGAGCGAGGACGATCCACAGTTGCAACCAGGAAGGCGAAAAGATGGAGATCTCTTGCCTATGTGTTTGCAGGTTATCTAATATAATTGTTATGATTAGAATGTGTGTGCGTTTGACTGTTGGCTCCAGTCAAACTCACTATGCTATCCATGACCACACTAATGACATGTATGTGATGCATTGTTTATCTTTTGATTATGAATCAAAGCAGGTTATAGTATTTAGTAAATATATACGATATATTTATATACTATCACCTAGGAGAGACCAAGATAAAAGTTATCTAAATACCCTCAGATAAACTCTAAGCCGTAACGTGAGTAGTTGAGAACTTACCGCGTGGTCCACCATCATTATAGTCATAGGATTCGAATCACTTTAGGCAGGTTTGTTGTGCTATCCACAAGGCCTGCTTAATTGGGAGGAGAAACTGTGGCTATGGCATTAGATGCCAATAGATCGGGGTAGAAGAACCATGTAGCTTTGTTGTGCTATCTACAAGGGCTACATGCAAATCTATGCTCGTCGCGTAATGATGGTTAGCTTAGACCAGGATTGATGGTTTGTTGTTCTATCCACAAGGCCATTAAATCTCTGGGGACCGAAGCCATGATCAGATATTGCAAGGAGTTGCAAGTCCCATGAGTTGGGTGCTCTTTGATTGTATTACAGTTTGTTGTGCTATCCACAAGGCTGTAGTGCAAGTCATTGAGATTCTGATCCCCACTAGGAGACTGTCGGCGTCTCCCGTTCTGTATAACTGAGGGTTATACAGTCCGTCGAAAATTAGTGGGAGTTAAACTTGAACAAAAGACCATGTCTTGTTTTAAATTTAATAATTGAACATCTGCTAAGTAGATTTTACTTATCTCCTGTAGGGAATTATGTCGTTGAATAACTCACTCCGTGGCATACTTGATGCCCTTTTGACTTACCTGATCTACTCAGATTGGTTCAGAAACCTGAAGAATGTCTTCAGATCTGAACACAATAACTTTGTCCCTGGAGCTGATCCTCTTGCTGAACTGGCATTGGATGCCCCTGAAGCAGGGATGATAGCTAACGATAAAGGATCAAAGGACAAAGATAAAAGAGTAGTGAAGGGTGACTGCTTATACTATAAGCAGTATGGTCACTGGAAGAGGAACTGCAAGGAGTTCCTTAACGATAAAGCTCATGGAAGAGTGAAGCTGTCTGAAGCTTCAGATATCTATATGATAGATATCAACTTGTCAGTTAGAGATTCCACATCTTGGGTATTGGATACCGGATGTGCTTCTCATATCTGCCATGATGTGCAGATGCTGACAAGTAAGCGCAAGCTGAGACAAAGTGAGGTGGAATTGAGGCTAGGAAACGGCGCAAAAGTTACGGCGATTGCTGTTGGGACAGCAAACCTCAGGCTTCCATCGGGAGACACCTTACTATTAGAAGATTGTTATTATGTTCCTAGCATAATAAAGAACATCATATCAATATCTTGTTTGGACATGATAGGATATAGGTTGACTATTGAGAATAGAAGTTGTTCGATTTATTATGGTAATAAATCAATAGCTTCGGCATCTTTAGTCAACGGTCTATATCTATTAGATGTTTCCTATTACAATCTTCAAATTGATAATGCTCTTAAGAAGAGTAAGAATTGTGTGAACCAAGCCTACATGTGGCATTGTAGACTTGGGCACATTGGCGAAAGCAGGTTGCAAAAGTTGCACAAGCATGGTTACTTAACAACATTCGATTATGAATCGTTTGCAACATGCGAATCCTGCCTTATGGGAAAGATGACAAAATCTCCATTTAGTGGACATGGAGAACGTGCCAAGGATATTTTGGAACTAATACATTCGGATGTATGTGGTCCCATGTCCACCCAAGCCAAAGGTGGCTTTTCTTACTTCATCACGTTCACCGATGACTTCTCAAGATTCGGCTATGTGTACTTAATGAAGTACAAGTCGGAAGCATTTGAGAAGTTCAAGGAGTTCAAGAATGAGGTAGAGAAGCAAGTAGGAAAGAGTATTAAAGCTCTTCGATCAGATCGAGGAGGAGAATACTTGAGTACTAATTTCACACAATTCTTAAAGGATAATGGTATCCTTTCTCAGCTGACCCCTCCATATACACCACAGATGGATGGTGTATCTAAAAGGAGGAATCGCACTTTGTTGGACATGGTACGATCTATGATGAGCTTTTCGGGATTACCAGTGTCCCTCTGGGGGTATGCTCTAGAGTCAGCAGCATACCTACTGAACAGAGTACCCAGCAAGTCTGTGGCCTCTACTCCATATGAGATATGGAAAGGCAGGAAACCAGAATTTAAACATGTTAAAGTCTGGGGTTGTCCTGCTCATGTAAAGAGGCATGATCCAGACAAGCTGGAATCACGAACTGATAAATGTAGGTTTGTGGGATATCCAAAAGAAACCTTTGGATACTATTTTTTCCATCCTGGTGAACAAAAGGTGTTTGTCACCAGGAAAGCTGTTTTCCTGGAAGAGGAATACCTTCTCCAGGAGAATAGTGGGAGTAAAATAGTACTGGAAGAGGTTCCAGATCCCCAAACAGCTGCATTATCATCAGATGAGATATTAGTTCCTGAATCTGTTCAGGTACATACGGATGAGCCTCGTAGATCTGGTAGAATACCTAGACTACCCGAACGATATGTGGGACATATCGCTGAAGGTGAGTCTAAGGTACAATATAATGAGGATGATGATCCTATAACCTACCAGGAGGCCATAGAAGGCCCAGAAGCCGGGAAATGGCGAGAAGCCATGAACTCAGAAATCCAGTCCATGTACACCAACCAAGTTTGGAACTTGGAGGACTTGCCCGAGGGTATTGTACCCATCGGTTTCAAGTGGATCTTTAAGAGAAAGATCGGTGCTGATGGACAGATCGACACTTATAAGGCAAGGTTGGTGGCAAAGGGATATCGTCAAAGGCAAGGAATTGACGATGACGAGACTTTCTCACCAATTGCCATGATAAAGTCGATCAGAGTTCTCCTCGCCATTGTTGCACATTTTGATTATGAAATCTGGCAGATGGATGTGAAGATTGCCTTCCTCAATGGTAACCTTGAGGAAGAGGTGTATATGATATAACCAGAAGGTTTCACATCCAAAGAATCTCCAGATAAAGTGTGCAAGCTTCAGAGGTCCATTTATGGACTGAAGCAGGCTTCCCGGAGCTGGAATATAAGATTTGACGAGGCTGTCAAGTCTTATGACTTCATTAAGAATGAAGATGAGCCTTGTGTGTACAAGAAGACCAGTGGGAGTACAGTCACTTTTCTAGTTCTTTACGTAGATGACATACTACTCATTGGGAATGATGTAGCTATGATGTCATCAGTAAAGGTCTGGTTGTCGAAAAACTTCTCCATTAAGGATTTGGGAGAAGCATCCTACGTATTGGGAATACGGATCTATAGAGATAGATCAAAGAGGATGCTTGGAATGACCCAATCCTTGTACATAGATACTATAGTCAAAAGGTTTGGCATGGAAAATTCCAAGAGAGGTCTCATACCGATGAGATACGGAATTAATCTCTCAAAGGAGCAGTCTCCTAAGACTCCTAATGAGAGGGCATTCATGAATAGAATACCCTATGCCTCTGCCATAGGATCTATCATGTATGCCATGCTATGTACACGGCCTGATGTTGCATTTGCTCTAAGTGTTACGAGCAGATTTCAGGCTGATCCAGGTGAAGAGCACTGGAAGGCAGTGAAATGTATCCTTAAGTACTTGAGAAGAACTAAGGATATGTTCCTTGTCTATGGAGGAGGTGACTTGAAACTGCGAGGCTTTACTGAATCGAGTTTCCAGTCAAATCCAGATGATAGCAAGTCAACATCTGGATTCATGTTTACTTTGAACGGAGGGGCAGTGTGCTGGAAGAGTTCCAAGCAAGTAACCACTGCAGATTCGACGACTGAAGCTGAGTATATCGCTGCAGCTGAAGCCGCCAAGGAAGCAGTGTGGTTGAAGAAATTCATCACCGACCTCGGCGTAGTTCCCAGCATCTCTGAGCCTGTTCCACTGTTGTGCGACAACAATAGAGTAATTGCGCAAGCGAAAGAGCCGCTGTCTCATCAGAAATCAAAGCCTATTCTGAGGCGCTTTCACCTTATCAGAGAGATCATATCCCGAGGAGATGTAGTAGTGGAAAGAGTTTCATCCGTCGACAATGTAGCAGATCCACTGACAAAGCCGTTGGCTCAAATTGTATTTGAGCGTCACCTAGAGTCTATGGGCTTATTGTATAAAGGTGATTGGCTTTAGTCCAAGTGAGAGATTGTTAGTTTAGGTGGCCTGCAAGCCAATCTGACTATGTAAATCTCGTTCATTTATTAATAAAATGGCATAATATTCATTATGTGTAAATCGCATTAACTATCATTTCATAATGAAGTCCGTGAATATGTGCTATGGTGATCAGATTATGATGAGATCATACTAATGAGACTGATCACTTAAACACACATATTCTTAATCGTTCCTAGTCGAAGGATATCCGAGAAGGACATCGGATATCCGGTTAGACTAATACAGATTACTCCTGCTCATATGATGAGGGTGACTGGTCTCATAAGTCACTTGTGTGGAGACACTAAGGCGAATCTGTAGGTGCTCATTAGAGAATGAGTTCACTGAACTGATCCGACTGAATCACTGGATGGTATTGTACCTCACTGTCAACCAGCTTGATTCTATTGTCGCAGTTGCGTGGATGGTCCTCGGACCTGAGACACCAAGGACACCTTGGCGGTGGACTTCTGTGCTTTGACCTTGGTTTATGAATCTCTAGCCATGGGATTCTAATACGCCAAGGATTGGGTACAGCGGAATACCGTCGAAGGAAATTGTGTGTCAATAAGGAATCATTCGCTCTCGGTAATTAGAGAGAGAATGCTCTAGGAAGGATGCGCGAAAGTCCCTGGCCAGGGCGGACGATAATATCGAGAAATGAGTTTTCCGATATTCATCAGTGGCATCCAATCCAAGTGAGTCGACCGGTTATGGTTTGACAGCTCGCCATACCCTGAGTTGACTCGAGAGCATTGTACGAATGAAGGATTATATCCACGCGGTAACTGTCAGCGAAAAGGTTCCAAGAGTGGGTTACTTAACCCCAAATACCTTCCGGGTTCACGCGGTGTTGCTTGGCACCCAACGTGATCGGAGGCCCGGTCGAATTCGATGTGCGACATCAATTCGATTGATTAATTGATTAATAAAGGGTTATTAATTAATTAATAAAGCCAGTGAGGAGTCACTGGGCTTGTTGGGCCATTAACTGGACTGGTACTTGGGCTTAGAGGGTCACACGCACATGATTCTCAAGGCGATGAATAAATAAGTGGGTTTTATATAAATCGGGGGTTTTTATGAAAAACCGCACGGTTAGTATAAAATATAGCGAACGGGCTGAGCAGGCCAAGCTGCTGCTAACCTTAGCCGCCCCTCCTCAGTTTCTGTCTTCCTCTGGCGTCCAAGCAGATCCAGATCTGCTCCGCCGCTTCTCCGAATCCCGTTCGACGGGAAATCGTCCGCACGTTGCGGCGATCATTGCGGCGACCGGCGAAGGCTTCGTGGGCTGCGAAGAACGAGGAACTCGAGGATATCCATCGCGGGGAGGATCGCGTGGACTTCGCTAGAGGCCGGGCGCTTGCGCGGCTTGCGGTGTCGCACCGACGGAACCAAACGGCTGCGGATTCGAATCCGCACACGGTGAGAACTTCGATAATCCGATTATCGTATTTTAGATTCCGAAACGGGAACGGATCGCTGTAAATAATTTTGTTTTTCCGCTGCGTGAGCGATCCGGAGAAACCGAGAAAACCCAACAGTTACTTGCTTGGAACTCTTCCAGTACACTGCCCCTTCGTTCAATGTAAACACGAATCCAGATGTTGACTTACTATCATCTTGATCCGACTGGAAACTCGAGTCAATATAGCCTCGCAGTTTCAAGTCACCTCCTCCATAGACAAGAAACATATCCTTAGTTCTTCTCAAGTACTTAAGGATGCATTTCACTGCCTTCCAGTGCTCTTCGCCTGGATCAGCCTGAAATCTGCTCGTAACACTTAGAGCAAATGCAACATCAGGCCGTGTACATAGCATGGCATACATGATAGATCCTATGGTAGAGGCATAGGGTATTCTATCCATGAATGCCCTCTCGTCAGGAGTCTTAGGAGACTGCTCCTTTGAGAGACTAATTCCATGTCTCATCGGTATGAGACCTCTCTTGGAATTTTCCATGCCAAACATTTTGACTATGGTATCTATGTACAAGGATTGGGTCATTCCAAGCATCCTCTTTGATCTATCTCTATAGATCCGTATTCCCAATACGTAGGATGCTTCTCCCAAATCCTTCATGGAGAAGTTTTTCGACAGCCAGATCTTTACTGATGACATCATAGCTACATCATTCCCAATGAGTAGTATGTCATCTATGTAAAGAACTAGAAAAGTGACTGCACTCCCACTGGTCTTTTTGTACACACAAGGCTCATCTTCATTCTTAATGAAGTCATAAGACTTGACAGCCTCGTCAAATCTTATGTTCCAGCTCCGAGAAGCCTGCTTCAGTCCATAAATGGACTTTTGAAGCTTGCACACTTTATCTGGAGATTCTTTGGATGTGAAACCTTCTGGTTGTATCATATACACCTCCTCCTCAAGGTTACTATTGAGGAAGGCAGTCTTCACATCCATCTGCCAGATTTCATAATCAAAATGTGCAGCAATGGTGAGTAGAACTCTGATCGACTTTATCATGGCAACTGGTGAGAAAGTCTCGTCATAGTCAATTCCTTGCCTTTGACGATATCCCTTTGCCACCAACTTTGCCTTATAAGTGTCGATTCATCCATCAGCACCGATCTTTCTCTTAAAGATCCACTTGCAACCGATGGGTACAATACCCTCGGGCAAGTCCTCCAAGTTCCAAACTTGGTTGGTGTACATGAACTGGATTTCTGAGTTCATGGTTTCTCGCCATTTCCCGGCTTCTGGGCCTTCTATGGCCTCCTGGTAGGTTTTCGGATCATCATCCTCATTATAGTGTACCTTAGACTTACCTTCTGCAATATGTCCCACATATCGTTCGGGTAGTCTAGGTACTCTACCAGATCTGCGAGGCTCATCTGTATGTCCACGTCGGAGAGCTTCTCCAGCGTCCTTCTCATCCTCTTGCTTGAAGAACCCATCTTATTTTCCAGCTTCTTCCTTCTTGAAGCCTTGTAGCCTTGAAAATCTTGGAAATCCCTTGAACTTTGAAGAAAAACTCCAACTTTGATCTCTAGATTGTGGTAGGATTGCTTTAAAACAAGTTAATGGTGTTTATATAGAAGGAATTGCGATCTTAGGAAGGCTTTTCCGGATTGGAAAAGAGATGAGTATAGGAAGAGTTGGAATCCGAGTAGAGAACAGCCATAACCTATTTCTGCAACTGAAAAGGCGTCGTGGGATAGGGACGCATTTTATATGGGTAAAGGGCGTCTGCGCGACACGACGCATTTCAAGCTTTCTACATTTACCCGAAATTCAATGTTTCGCTTGAAGTTATTAATGGTTTTTGAGTGTAGGAAATTCAGGAAAATCCAAATGAAGCTGAAAAATATCAAGAAGATTCCACTGTATGAGTTTATGAGTCCTGACCGTGGCTAAAAAGACGGTTATCTCTATCCTTGTATTCCTTTCATGTAATTAATTTGCATAATGATTATTACTATATGTTAAATATTTATTAGAGTATATCAAGGACCTTGTGGTTTTGATGAAATTGGAATTTGAGTTCCCCTTCAATAAAAACGGTAATAATTCTAGAGAATTCTTAATCGCACGGATAGGCCGTTGGATTATTAATTAATGGGAACGATGGTTCCATTTTTGTAAAACGGTGCGTGGATAAATGAGCTTCGGCTTAGCACTAAATTGCAAGAATTGGTATCTTGACTCATTAATAACAATTTAACAATATTATCTTTGATTAATTTATATTTTATTTGACTTTATATTTTTCTTTTAGCCCAGCATGCATCATGTAGGACTTTGATATCATTGTGATAAGAATTAATTATTGATTAAGTTTCAGACCATTGATCAAATAATTCCCAACATGATATGAAATATTCCATTCTGAATTGAGTATCTTGATTATCTTTGAGGTTCGCTTAAAGATATCCTTGGAATTCTATCCTTTCTTGGACTCTTTATCCAATATTTCTTGTTTTCTTTTAAGATCCATCATGGCTGTAGCACGTCCACATTGGCTGGCAATCGCTCCCCATGATGAAACCTGCAGTGTCTATGACCTAGGGTACTTCCCACTCCGTGGAGCTTGATCGACTTTATTTTATTTCCTTGTCTACCTCATCCAGACATGATTAATTCCATTGATCTCCTTGAGTTATCTTCATCGATGATTTTGAGAAAAATTCCAATCATGTGATGTTAAGAGCGTTTCTTATCACACCTTGGCATCACCTTTTCAGTACATTCTATTTCATTTCACTCCCTTGCAAAGACGATGCTAAGGTGAGGCAGCTGTAAACATGCTAATTTTGACATCATTTTGAGTAAATTTCATATCATATAATAATGCCTCAGAGTGGTCTGATATTTAATCATTGTTTAATTTTTGTTAATCTTTTTGAAATCTAAATAGTATCGGGTCAGACAGATATAACTTAAGTTAATTAATTAAATTGATTTTAATTCAAATTTTAAATTAAAGTATGAAGAAGTCTAAAAGACGTCGCCCTGTGCAGACACCATTTAGAGTTTATTCCTATTTTGATATTTAAATTTGAACTTTTAATTAATTGATTAATTAGCTAAAAAACGTCTGCCAGGCACGACGCAATTTAGGTCTCCTAAGTTGTTTCTGTCTCTTCTCCGGATGTTTATCCTTATCTTAATTAGTGTAAAATGTGTCTTCAGTGGGCGACGCATTTTATACAATCACAGATAAAGATGAACTTTTTCCGGATGTTTATCCTTATTTTAATCAGTCTAAAAGGCGTCTGCCATGGGCGACGCGTTTTAAATTAATTACAGATAATGATAAATTAATCTGTGTTTATCTGTTTGTTAAGCTGGATAAATTTCAAAATTTCTTCATGTAAATCCGCGAATGTAAAAGTCTATAAATACCCAGTCTCTTGGTCAAGTGACAGTTAGTGTTAGTGATGATAGTGTTGGTGGTGATAATTAGTGTCAGTGATCTTAGTGATAACGACAGTGAGTGATTACGAAGACGACGTCCAAACGCTGAAAGATCGAGGTGTTGCTGCTTCCAGGAGTTCTTCGTCCATCCAAGATCATTTCAAGACCAAGGCTTTCCAGGGGCCATCCAGCTTAGCTTCTAATTTATTTCTGCATTCTTCTCACATTCTTCATCACATTAGCCTCACATTTTCATCACATCACTCCATGCAACACACACTCACCAACATTCTTTTCCAATCCACATTTTGAGGGGTTTAAAAGACCACCAGCAAGTGAGTTCACATGTTTAGTTGCACGTTCAAAATTTCCACTACAATAGATACTATATCTATCTGAGTTCTTACTGTGTTCTTTCTCTATTTCCATTTTCTTGTAAGGTACAAAAGGAGAATCAAATGGAGGAAATCAACAATGAACAACAAGGGAGAGTTGGATGATCCTCAAAATCCAGTA
Organism: Zantedeschia hybrid cultivar; assembly: GCA_030544215.1. NCBI lineage: Eukaryota > Viridiplantae > Streptophyta > Magnoliopsida > Alismatales > Araceae > Zantedeschia > Zantedeschia hybrid cultivar. The sequence continues at coordinate 55,778,713 of JARZZO010000009.1, forward strand.
AGCATTCAAAGCAAGAACAAAGATGAAAAGGGCTCTCTTTCTTCAGTCGGCTAGAGGAGGGGAATAAAGAACCTCAACAATCTCCCACATCTAAACAGGTAGGCGATCAAACATTCTTCTTTTGGAACTTTTTAGTTAAAAATTTCTGGCGATCACATTCACCTAGTTTCTTTTTAATATTTTTATTTTTCACTTAATCAACATAATTTTCATGATAATCACACACTCAATTTAAGCACTCACACTCCCTCCTTCCCTCATTCTCTCCACTCCTCTCTCTCTCTCCTCCCCCTCCTCTCCGAACGGCTCCGACCCCCCTCCTTCCCTTTTTCTCTCCATTCTTCCTCTTCCTCCATTCCATCAACCTCCTACCTCTCACCACTACCACCACCATCTCCTCCGCGGCGCATTTTTCTCCGTACGGTAGCCGACGTCCCGGTAGCGTGACGACGTCCATGGTGGTACTAGCGGCTTGGAGTTAGGAGGAGTTCAAGAAATCAGTAGGGTGATGATCCTCACGGTGTTTTGCTTAAAACCATATTTTTCCTACTTTTGAGCATGTTTTAGGGGGTTTTTGGGTGAAAATGCTTGTTTATGGAGAATGTTGTGTTTTAAACGGTTATTTGGATTCTCCTCCTCCTTCTCTATTTTTGGATGTTTCGGGGCGGTTTAGAGAGGAGGAAATCCCATTTTATGGATCGGGGGAGGCCACAGGGAAATCCTGCTTCGGGCGCTAAATGGCGTCTGGCCAGGGCGACGTCATTTGCAAATGGTGTCAACCACGGGCAACACGATTTAGGCCCAGATGCCATAGGGCAGTTCGGTTTTCGGATGGTAAATAACGTTGTGACCAGGTGACGCCATATAAATGGTGTCAACCATGAGTGATGCGATTTAGGCTCATTTCCCGACACCAATTTCTGCATGAACCAGTTTAGGGATCTTAAATGACGTCGGCCACAGGCGACGCGATTCAAGACAGAATCTCATTAATCCCTGCTATTAACATGTGTTTACATTATTAGATAATTCGGTTAAATGCATGTTCGATACCGTACTTCGAGAACGAAGGTTTCCATGTGATCGGATCGCACCGTGTTGTGTTTTGTGATCGTGGACTTAGAGTGACAGTTGTTAGCGCTTAGGTACCCTGTGTCGGTGTGGGAGTGACACAACGTCAGTGTGAGAGTGGCGGGGTGACGCCTAGAGAGAGGGTCACCTGGTGTACCCCAGAGTATAGCTAGTACCGGTGTGGGAGTGGTACATTCGGAGTGTCACTCGTGGCTGGGAGGAGCAGAACCACTTAGAGCTAGATAGGCCGGAGTAGCCTGCGTGCTATTCGAGGGGTTGTTGTTCGGTCCCAATGGGTCGGTGTTTTTCGCGTTCGGCTGCGTTGTTTGTGTGTTTAACCGAGACCCTGGTTGTGGACTCCGTGGTAGAGTGGTTTCAGAGTTGTGCATGTATTTACAAATGCATATGTTTTATATCGAATTTTGGGAATATTTGGGAGTTGTATTTACTGCTTTACTTATTTAGTTGCCTATATTCATGTTGTTGCATTTGTGGATGCGTGAGTGGGTGGTAGGGATCAGAGGATCCCTATTGAGTCCATTTCGATGAGACTCACCCCTGCAGTTTTTAGGTAATGATTTCAAGTAGGCGTAGCGTGGAGGGTTTCGTCTCGGATTGCGCGCCAGCAACCATTGTTCCAGAGTATGCCCCAATGTAGTTGTTATTTTTTTTTCGGACCTGTATGCTTAATTATTTTTTTTCAGTTGGAATATGTAATTATTTGCTGAGTCGAGTCGAATTGTAATAATTTTTAATTCCTGCACTTCCTTTACAATTCGATGTGATGTGGAATGTTTAGCTTAGTTTATCATTTATTTTTCAGACTTATCGAGATCCTAGTTTGCCTCTAAATTTTAATGATTCGGTATCCTTTTAATAATCGGATTCCCGATTATAGGATGGCAGGTCGTTACATCAATTAAGTTATCTATTAATCAATTCAGTTAACTGAAGTCACTTCAATGAAGTCACTTACGTTATCAATTAATTGATTCAGTTAGTTGTAGTCACCTAAGTTATCAACTAATCGATTCAGTCAGCTGAAGTCACTTAAGTTGTCAATTAATCAATTTAGTTAGTTGAAGTCACTTAAGTTATCTATTAATCGATTTAGTCGGCTAAAGTCACTCAGTCGAAGTCACTTAAATTGATAAGAGCCACTTAAGTTATTCAGTAAATTGATAGAATGAATTAATAAATTAATTGATAGAAGTCTCTTAAAATATGTTCTCTCCAAGTCAAGGGTAATATAGGTAGGTGTGCGGTAGGTAGGGCACACCTTACCTTGTAGTAGGTGGAGGTAAGGTGTTCAAGGACTTAGTAGACTTTGACATGAGTTTCAGCTGGGTTTTGGAGGCTTGAGAGCTCATTCTACACAAGTGTTTTAGAGAGTGAGGAAGAGAAGAAGGAGGGAGTGCAGGTGTAGGCTGTTGTAGGTTTTCTTCGGCATTGGAGATTGCGGATGGTAGAGTTTGTTAGAGATCTTCTCATTACGGCAAGTATATAGTAAACCGATCATGTTATTTGCTATTTATATAGTTTCAACTTTGTTTTGATGTTTAAAAACTCAAAATTTACATATATGAGAACTAAGCAACTATTAAAGAGAGTGTCCTAGTTATGTTTAACACTGAACACTCATGGTTGTCAGTCCTAAACTCTTTAGAATAAAATCTATCATGAGAATTGGTTTTTATCTATGTATGAGCATCTATCTAATTTGAAAATTTGTAAGGTTACCTACTCACTTTGTATTTAAACTGTGTAAATATGCATGGACAACACACTCTTAAGGGATGTAGGGACGATCCCATAATATGTATCCGATGTACATAGTCATTTCAGTATTTGAGGGCGACGGACAAAAATCCTAAAACTGAACTTCGATTTAATGGATGGTAGGTTAAAGACCTCTAATCACAGTCAGTTGTATCAAGACTAAGGCACCATTCATCTAAATGTTGGAGTGTTGTAGGGCATGTTATATTATGGTTTGAATAACTATCTAAAGCATAAAATTAAAATCTACTTAAGATGTGAGTGTGCTCTTTGAATATGATTTGATTTCTTTAGACATGAACTGATTTGTTGGAATAATGTGATTGTGATTTGCTTACATAACATCTGGCCTTTGATAAGCTTAAGATATTTGATAGTCATTTGTAACTCTTGTCTTAGAAGTGTGTTTGCTTTGTTGTTAACCACATTCCTTGGCTTATGTAGCATGTGTACAACAAGTAGGACTTTGTTTAATTAAACTATTATGTGATTTGTAAATTTATTATAAGGTCAAGCATGCTGTTAGTTTTGATGCCTAGTGAGTTTTAGACTCACACACTTCACATTAATATATTTCAGGAGATTCTGGTGAGCCTTGACTTAGGAGGTAGAGGTTGGAAATTTGATCCGATAACTTTGGAATTTTGCTGCATTGGGAAGTAAGCCTATATATAGATTGTTTTGTAAACTTTGAGACCGGTTGTATAGTTTAATCATATGTAGTTAATCATATTTACATCAATGGTTTTTTATATGATTATATTTTGGAATTTGTGGATGATTTGGCATCTATGTCTTACATATTTTCAAGTTCACAACAATTTGTTTTGAGGTGACATTTCTCGAAAGGGGGTATCACAAGTTAATTAATAGAGAGATCAATTAATCGATTCAATTAATTGATAGCCAGGTCAGTTAGTTGATTTGGGGTAGCCACTGAGTAGATAACACATGGGCGGGGAACACTTGGACTGATGGTGGGTGGTTTGAGGCGGTGGTAAGGGCCTAGACAGTTCTGTATGTGAGGTATATATCCAGTTTATGTAAGCAAATATCTCATTCTTTCCATGAAACTTTAGAAAAGTGAGAGACCAAGAGAAATAAGAGAAATAGGAGAAGAAGAAAGGTGCGTATAGTGCAAGAATAAAATCCAAGAAAATCAAAGATTCATATAGTTTGCTAGGATTTTTCATACAAAGGCAACTTATAATATATTTAGACCATGTTATTTTGCTATTTGTGTTGTTTTATTATATTTTGATATTAGAAATTTAGGTTTTACGTGTGTGATTACTACGCTACTCATTTAAGAATTTTTCAATTATGTTTAGACTATAATCATGCTTTACGATCTGTTATCAACTGTGATTTACTGTTAACATAATTACCTTATCAGTTATAGTTTTTTAGATAAAGTCAGTCTATGATGCTATAGAATTATGTATAAATTTAATTTTGTCTGAAAATCTGATGATTATTTATTTATTTTGATAGTAAATATGTATGGATAGTGTCATCTTAAATGGTTGTAGGGACGATCCCGTAGTAAGTTCCCCGGTACGGGTACTTATATGATGTCCAATAACGATAGACGAAAAATTTCAAAATTGAACTTAAATTTGGTAGACGGTGGAGTATTAATCTCCCATCGTATAGATGTTGAAATGTTTGTAGGGCCTTTTATATTATCGTTTGGATACTTGTCCCATGAAATAAAATTATGTGTACAAAATGATTTAGCCTATAACTTGTAGCTAGCTTAAATATAAGAATCTACATAAGCTCATGTAAATATGATGTCCCTATATGATCTGATTTGCTAAGACCTTATACATTTGTTTTACCTACTCAAGTTTAGGTTTTTGATAAGTTTGAACATTTTGTCAATCCATTATAATTATAGTTTGAAATGTGCTTAGTTTGCCATTAGTATCCTTTTCTTAACTAGGATTACATGTAGAGTTGAGAGGAATGTGGTTTAGTTAGAATTATCATGATATTTAGTCAATATATTATATGATAGGCATGTTATTAGTTTTGATGCCTACTACATTTTAGAACTCGCATTATTAATCTTTTCAGGAGAGTCTAGTGAATCTTGATCTAAGGAAGTGGTGAAGGATAGACTTAGATTTATGGAGTTCTTTTATTTTTTACTGTATAGAAAGTATGTTTAATTCTTGACTAATTTTAGAATGTTGGGTAACTTTTGAACTAGAGGGTGCAGTTGTAAAGATGTAAATTAATTGTGGCTATGTCAATAGATTTGGTATAATTATACTTTTAGATTGGTGGATGAATTGACATTTTTGTCTTGCAGATCTTCTCAAATCACAATGATTTGATTTGACATGACAGTTCCAGAAGAAAGTGTCACATGCCATGGCCCTATGCGCCTCCATCGCTTGCACCAGCGGAGGGTTGAGCCCTGGAGGATAGGGTTGGCCCAAACTGAGCCCACAGTGCAGAGCTCGAGCAAGAGAAAGGCAAAAGTGTTGTTGATTACGTTGAAGCATTGATAGGCACATACGTTAGTTTTGGTGGTGAGAAGGGCAGCTCTATATTTCCTGAAGTGGCTAGGTATGACCATAACTTTTACTAAGGAGATGCTAGATGATGTGGCTTTTGTATAAGGACGTGACATGTATATAAATATCAAGTTTCTAGAGTCATTGCTATAGTAATCCTTTGCCAAGCCATTGTTGTTGGTCGAAGCATTAACACACGGTTCTTATCAGATTGCTAATATTCCAAGATGCTATCAGGCCATCTTCCGTGGTTAGCTCCTGCCACTTTGAGTTTTATTTTGGCTTCAGTTTTTTCTCCTAACTGGAATGTATTAGTGATATATGTAGGCTGTTCTTATGTCCTGTTCTTTACATACATCTCTCTAAGTGCACATTGTTGGTTTGATGGCACTAGGTCTTAATTTTTCTATTCTCCTGTTATGAACAATTGTAATTGGGTGATGAAAAATCTTACTGTTTTAGTTACTTTGCAAGAAAACCAGTTTTTTCTCTTATATTGGAAACTAAAACTGATAAAACTAATTTATATGTTAGTATTGACTATTTTGCTACGATTTACGGAGGATCAATATTATATTCTGAAAATATAAGAAATCCTGCTAGTTAAACCCTCTGATCTAAGGCATGAACATGGCATTTTGTGCCTATGCCTGTTACTGCAATCAAACAGTTACTTCTCGGGCTGTAATTGGGTCCAATTTAGTTAGGTTTCTGCCAGAAATGAAGCAGATCTGATGACAATTCTTTCAAGCAGCTTCTCAGCGTTAAGTTGGTCTTCTTCATATTTATTGGGAATATATATATAAAATTGCATGTTCAAATAAGCTCCCATATTCTTCATTCCTGCTACAAGATTCCAATAATAAATCTCCTTTAAAGAGTTAACTTTCTTATATTTTTTTTGGTTTAAATATAACACTCTTCATTGTTAGATCTTCCTTGTCCAGTCGCATTCGTCATTTTTCTATATGAACGGTACAATTTGATGAGATATTATGAAGAATTATTAAATGACCAATATGTCTAAGTAAGAGATGTAGAACATGATTCGATTTAGGGTCGAACTCTATCATCCACATTGATAGGTGAAATAGACCTAGATTAGAGTCAAGTTAGAGGAGTTTCTCTCCATGAGACAAGGGTGTAAGAGGTATAGTATCTTTGAGAGATTCATTTCTATAAAAATAGAGGTACATGAGATGAAAGCCAATGGTTGATTTTTTTTTGATACCTCTCTTCCTATCTCTTCTCCCAGAGCCTCCTTCTCTTGGTCTCTCTCTCTTTGAGATATCACTCAACCCCTAAGACTTACCATATGGAACTTCTTGAGAGACTCTAATAGCCTCCTTACGTGATAAGGACGTTCTTGTTCTATTTTTTGCCGCACGATGAGAGAAATTTAATTTAATAGTTTTTTAAAGAAATAATTATTTTTTATTTATATTTTATTTTAAACAACCAATTTGTAATAAATTTGTGTTTCTCTGGAGACTTTCATAACTTTTCGTTAACTGTCCGATAATTGATTCAATCAGGATATTACAAAATGATTTTGAATACACTTTTTTCCGAGAAATTAAAGAATAACTGACGGATCCATTATATGAATAGTTAAGACGAGTCGTACACCTTCTCCCCACTTTCAAAGATTTACAAATACAACTTGCCGTACCTGGTGTTTTTATTGTAAACAGTTTACTTTTAGTTTTTTAAATGGCATCTCACATCGTTATATAATTCGATTTCTGATTGAACAACATAAAAAAATTGAAAACCGACTCTAAATAAATGGTAAAAATTTTAGATCAATTTTCAAATTTTATCTTTTTTTAGACCGTTTGATCACAAATGAAAATATGCGATCAAATACATCGGATTGGAGGCCTCCCACAAAAATTTAAAAAATTAATTAAAAAATAGAAGCACGGCCGGAGCAGTAAATCTTACTCAACTTTATGTTTGATTAGGGGATAGGGATTTGGCCCGGGATAGGATTAGATTAGGTTAGCCCTCGTTTAGTCCAATTTTAGTTTGAAAACATTGGGATATCCCGGCTAAAGTGGGTTATTATGGTGATAATTAACTTTGGTTTGTTAATAAATGTTAGAATAGTCCTGTATCGAAAAAAAGACAGAATCAAAGAATGTTTAATAGATAGTGCCTACTCCACTCATAGTCTTAAGGTTTTGAGTTGGATGACCCAATAATTTCAACATGGTATTAGATCCCATAGTTAAGAATCGGGCTGCGCATCTCGTATTTGTGATCCACGTAACAAAACCTAAAATCGATCTGCACGTGAGGAGGTGTGTTAGAATAGTCCTGTATTGAAAAAAGGACAGAATCAAATAATGTTTAATAGATGGTGCCTACTCCACTCACAGACTTTAAGATTTTGAGTTGGATGGCCCAATAACTTGGAATAGGTTCACATATTACCCATTTTGCCCTTAGTAGCCCACTTCTAAATAGACCTATTCCCCTCCTATCCTCCCAAACAAATTAGAGTAATTAGTGCACTTAGCCCGTTATTTGTTTCTTATGACATAAAATTAAATCAAAACACTCATTATGGTTTTAACTAATGTGTAAAGGACGTATGCATGTTTTAAGTTTATTACTTATAATTATGATATTAACTAAAATTAAGATATATTATTCATTAAGTTTTATTAAAATAAACTTATATTTATTATGATATTAACTAATGTCCATAACATGCATCATCTATTCGACCATATTGTTAACTTAGTCGATAATTAATTTTGACTCTTTTTCTAATCATGTAAACTAAAGTTACAGTGAAAAATGAGTTTACAGTAAAGTCAAAACGATGTACACATATCCGAGTGGTGATAATATGAGTACATATTTTACATTAATTTTAATTATAAATACAAATATATGTACTATAAAATATTCATATATAAAATTCAAAAAGAGTCATATTTGATGGTCAAGATAAGAAAGGTTGACATGTTGACTACATGACCTATATAACCATATGCTTAACATGGTTTACAGGGTCAACCAATTGATGGGTATTTGATTTTTTATTTACCATTTTTCAAGTTTTTTCATCAATTTAGAAACTTAAATCAAGCATAACGATGTTTGAACGCTTTGACTACATTAGTAAGGTAACTAACCGATTAGATACGAACAATACAAAATTAACTACGTGACCCGCTAAACCAATTGATAGTTCATGTTTCAAATTTGTATCGTTATTTGGCGGTTTACATAACACATTTTTATCTATTTTCATTTGTATTTAACATACTTGACCCCTCTAATCATATACTTAAACTATTGAACATGTACGGCTGTGTGAACACTTTCTCTCGTTTAATTGCGTACTTTGAACAAAGTACATCTTTTGGAATACAATGTTTCAGTCGTCGGCTCTCGGCAGACTTGGGGTAAAGAATTTTATTTATTTTTTACTAATTTCTCCATCTCCAGATTCATCTAAGATTTTGGACCATTATAAATTAAAAGATGAATGGAAAGAGGAAGGTGGAGAGAAAGCCCGAGCAGGGGACCGACTGCTTCTTTTTCTCTGTCTGCTGGTGCAAGAAGACACTAGTCCACCTGCGGGAAAGTGAGAAGACTTGTTTGTGATGTTACGTGTTAGGGCTGTAAATGGATCAGAATAATATTCGGATTTATTTTAAATTTGTATTTTAATTTTTAAATAAATATTTGAAATGAGTATCCTTTAAATTTTAAATGAATATCCGTCAACTAAACGGAACGGTAATAAAAATTCTATGTCCCACTTTGTTTGTAGAATAAGTTATTATGTGAGATCCACTGACGGAATAACATATACTAGAACAAAAGAGGATTTCGATCTGATAGTTTTGTGGATCCGCTGACGGAATAGGAAGAATGAATAATTTTTAAGTATAAGATGGAATGACTTACGTTTATTCTCCGAATACTTTATTCTGTCTGATATAAATCATTCCGTCTGTCAAAATAGAATTAAGTTTATTCTCTTCTTATTCGTTTTTATTGTTCTCATATTTTCCAGTCAAAGTGGCACTATATGTACTCTGACAGATATATGCTCCACGAGCACAGTGGACAACTCACTAATCCATTCAAAACTTATTCTGAGAGCAGCCCGCCACCACGAGCTCCTCCTCTATTTCTTTTTAATTATTATTGTTGCTTTGTTTGGTTCCGGTCTTCTTTTCAAATTTTTGCTGTATTGCTTTTATCTCCTCGTTGTAGAAGAAGAAATCTCGATTAATCTGTGGTCAGATGTTGGCTTTTGCTAAACCAACCACCAACCAGCTTCCCCTCCAGCCATCCTCAAGTTTTTACCTTTTTTTCCTTTTCCATTTTGAAAAACATTAACTTTTCAAGGTTTCAAACTCTCGATTCTTTGGTTTGTATTTATATGGACATCTGAATATTATTTATATCTGCTCCGAATCTGAAAAATATCCATCAAATGAATTCACTTCATATCTATTTTGTCATCGAAGCAGATACGAATTATCGATTTATATTATAAATGGACAGACGCGAAAACAACATTCCCATATCCGCTCCTTTTATGGTCCTATTATGAGTAAATGTTAAAACTAACATAAGATGCCCAAGCAACTAATTAATTGCCCCTATTCATATCAAATATTTATACATGCAACTTATATAATAATCGAACAGGCTGTCATGTCATGTGAGTACTGGCTAAAGTCCAAAAGAAAAGTCCGCAACCACGAGTTCAATGCCTCTCTTCTCACGGAAAAGAATTAAAAATAATTGGTGCGGTGGTGGTGAGTTTTCATAAAATGTAAATAAAAAAATTCATAAGAATGATTATGTATATAATCCTGTTAATTAGTTAAATATATCTTTACATTCTTGCCTTGTTATTAACGAATTTTACTAAATACAAATTCTGTACAATTAACTTCCATTTAAATTTTTATTTTTAACTGTTCAATAAAATATCTACACAAAAATACACAGACAAAAAGGTATTTTTTTATTGACATATTATGTCGAAAAGAGAGAGAGAGAGGATGAAAAGAGAAAGAGAGTTGAGTAAATAATAATAATATTTTAAATATTTTTTTAATTTTAATTAAAGGCATAACTAGAAAATCAAACAAGAGATAGTTAACAGAATGTTGAGGGATGACAACGATTTTTTATAGAATTCTCATTCGTAAGATTTTAAAGAATATGGTGAAAATAAGAAGAACAAAAATGTAATTAATTATATAACAGGAATCAGAGAGTCTGATGTTCCTGACTTGAGAATTAAAGAAATGAAAAAAATGAAAACCACATTAGTCTGTCGGCATTCGTACCTGGATGGAATTTTTTAATCCCAAGAGCGGCCCCGAGAGAAGTACGCAGCCCGGGCCCCGGGTGTGGGGCATGGCTCGATCCCAGCCATCCACCTGCACTGGTGGATTCAAACGGAGGGGGTCTACGACACCTGTCGTGTTCGCGGCAGCTTCTACTTCGAAGTTTTTTTGTATTTATATCTAATAATTTTTTTGTAAAACTCGTTAAATTTTAGAAGTTAGTTAATAATATTTTATTTGTGTTTTTATTTTCAACTAAAAGTTATAAGAAATAATTTTTAAGATTAAAAAAACAAAATTATTACGAAAGAGTTAACTTTTATAATGATCAAATTCGTTATAATCTCTCTCCCCAGTTCATTATATGTGAAAAACAAAAAAGAAGTGACTTTTAAGCAGAAATTTTACTAAATATTCCGAGTCCAGGGGACGTGAATCCGGCAAGAATAAAAAGACAGCAACTCGGAGGGCAGCCGACGAGCGTAGGCCAATGGCATTGCGATTTCAAGTCTTCTTTCCCGGGCAGGGGTCCACCGCAAGCAACGCCGAGATCAGCGACATGTCCGGCTGGGGCCATCCCACGTGTGTGCTCCCTGGCCACTACAGGGCCAAGCCCGCGGCCGCCTCAGTTTGGGAAGACCTTGTCCTCCACGGCTCGGGTCCTCCTCAGGTGTGGCCAACGGTGGCGCACGTCCGAAACTGCAAATTGGAAGATCCGATTGTCATATGCAACTCTACTCTGTCTCTCTCTCTCTCTCTTCATCTTCGTTCTTTTGAACATACCAAGCTACCAACAAGGCACCAAATGCCCAGGGGTAGACATAGAACTTGGGTGAGTTCCGGTTGATCCATTACGTAGTAATTTAGACTTAACTCATCAAATTAAAAATGATCTAACTTAACTTCAATCCAGCTCACATTCAGTCCAAGTTCACTGTAGTCCAACCGAAATCAAATTCAGAACAGTGAATTTGTGGATTGGGTTGGATTGGACCGGCTCACTTTATAGATAATTTGTTAGAAGTATTTTTTTTATTTTTTATGAATTAATAAAAAAGTCAATTAGACAATTTAGACCAACTTAAATTCAACCCAATCTAACCTAAATTGCCTAATACCAACTCAAATTTAATTCAACTTATTTTGAATAATTAGGTCAATCCAATTTGATCTAACTTAGGATGGACTAAGTTAAGCTATGGGTTAGTCCACCCAATTAAGATCCTTAACTTGAAGCTAATTAATAGTAAAGTTACCAAGAAGGCAACAAATACTTGGGGCAAATTACTAGAAAATCTTCGTATCAAGTTACCAACAAGGCACTAAATGCTTTGGGCTAATTAGGATGAATTTATGCAAGTAGGTCTAACTAGATGTGGATCCAAGACTGGATGTGGATCCAGATTGATCTATAACATAATTTATGCACGATGGGTGACATTCATACCGCACTGGATTTAGATCTAAGATTGATTTATAACATAATCATTCATTCGCACAATATTTTCGAGTCAACTTAAGATATGATCAACTGACAAATCTTAGACGGTCAACTCACTTGAATTAGATGTCGTTGTACAATATCAGAAAATATTTCTCTGATATTGTGTCTACTTTGGCCAAGAGACACCCACACATTTTTCCTAGAACATTCTCTCTGTAATTACCTGAGAGCAAATGATCTCTTATTGAATACACAATCACCTTTGAAGGTCTTCTACTGGACTCGATCGCTTAATTAATTAGGACCCCATGATTAAGGATATGTGAGCCAAGGTCAAAATCTAGAAGTTTACCAACAAGATGTCATTAGTATCTTAGATCTAAAGACCAACTATGTTACTGTGACGTTGAATCGAGCTTATTGACAGTTATGCAAATTACCATCCAGCGATTCAAGTCAGATCAGTTCAGTGAACTCATTCTCCAGTGAGCACATATATACTTATCCTAGTGTCCCCACATATGTGACTATGAGATCAGTCACGCTCATCATATGAGCAGGCATAATACACATCAGTCTATCCGGATATAAGATATCATAACTCTGATATCCTATGATTAGGAACAATTTAGAAATTGTGGTCAAGAATATTAGTCTCATTATCATAATCCCATTTTGATTTAATATTCCTACCATACTTTGAAGGACTTTATTATGCGTAATAAGTTAATCGCCAATCATCATAATGAATTAATTGTCATTTATTAGTAAAAAAAAAATGTACATAGATGCTATATGATTGACTTTGAGGACACCTATTTATAATATTCTCTCACTTAGACTAAATCCAAGTACCTTTCGCATTTGATCTCCATCAAACCTAGGTGAGACTTGTCACCTTCCTATTTGATCTCCATCAAACTTAGGTCACAATTCTTGACGAAGGCTTAGTCAGTGGATCTATTATATCATCTGTAGGTGTAATCCTTTCCATTACAATATCTCCTCTATAAATTGTATCTCTAATTAGAAGAAAATGCATTAGAATGTTTTACAATTTATGATGAGACTATGACTCTTTCACTTATTCAATTGTTCTCACTGTTGTCACAAATAATAGGATGGGATAAGAGGCGTTTATAACTACTCCTAATTTGATGATGAACTTTTTCATTCACACTGTTCTAGTAATAGTGTACCTATGTTTGTCGTTAAGCCAGCAATGATTCCCTGCTTGGAACTCTTCCAGTTCACTACTTCTCTATATAATGTCAAGACGAATCTTGACACTGATTCACCTCTAACCAAGTCAAATTTAAAACTTAAATCTATACGACCTCATAGATTCAAATCATTTTTTCCACCAACTAGGAACACACACTTTTTGAGATTTACCTGATACTTACTTGCAGCACTTATAGTACGCTTTATATCTAGTCTTAGATTTGGTCAAATCAAATATCCTCTTCTGATCTATCATCATAGATCCATGTTCCAAATACGCAAGATGCTTCACCCAAACCTATCATGGAGAGATTATAGATAGCCATATTTTTACAAATGATAACATCCCTATGTCATTCCCAATCACTAAGATGTTATCAATATAAAGCTTGTCATCACCCATAAAGAGAAGACCAGAACCTCCGTCTATTAATGGTAACATCCCAATGACTAAGATGTTATCAACATAAAGCTTGTCATCACAGATGGTAACATCCCAATGACTAAGATGTTATCAATATAAAGCTTGTCATCATAGATGGTAACATCCCCATGTAATTCCCATACCTTTTCTATCTATATGTTGTGTGCTATATTCTGACATTTTCAGAAGTTTTTTTTATCACTAAAAAGGGGGAGATTGTTGAGTAGTTTATCTTTATTCTATTATCATATTTTGGTGATAATAAATAATAAAAATGTTAGCTAAGTATTATTTACATTTCCTTTCACAGTTTAATTTAATCTATTTTTATACTGTCAGTGTTACTGTTACATGCTCAATTATGGACTTTGTTGATTTCAGTAGATCTATGATCATATTGATTATAGACTTAACTGGAAAATCGATTAAGTCTCCACCGATAATCGATTAACGCTTCATTTATAAGTTCTATCTCAATTAATCGATTATGTCTACTATTTGATGACATAACTTACTTCGATTAATATTATAACTCTAATCGATTGAGTGCTCTAGTTTCAACTTTGTTTAACATTATAGATCCAATCGATTATATGTTTCAGTTTGACTTCAATTAACATTACTATTTAATCGATTAGTTGTTTCACTTTGATTACTAATATCTATATAATCAATTAGTGTTAACGATTGTATAATCGATTACTATATTTACATATCGATTATCGTTATCGATCAAATAGATTATTGTGGCTACAACGGGTCCGAAAGTCTATCTTAGGCCTATCTTCATTCTGAATTCTCAGCTGATGATAACCAGACCTCAAGTAAATCTTAGACAACACCTTCGCTGCCTGCATCTAATCGAACAAATCATCAATCATTAGCAAAGGATACCAATTCTTGATGGTCACCTGATTCAACTTCCTGTAATCAATGTACAATCTCATTGAACTATCTTCTTCCTGACAAACAACATAGGGGTTCTTTATGGGGACCCATTAGGATGAATGAACCACTTGCCCAACAACTCCTACAACTGCTTCTTTAACTCTGTAAGCTCCGTTGGTGCCATACGGTAAGAAGCTTTAGAAATCAATGCAGAAACAGTAAGCTTACCAAGCTTAGGAAATTTAAAAGAAAACTCCTCATCACTTAGAATAGGAAAGATAATCTTTTTGCTATGGTAATCTAGTAAGGCATAGTACAACTCTAACCAATCCAATCCCAAGATGACATCAAAATACTCCATCTCAATAACAAGTAACTGAGCAGATAAACTCATATCTTAGATCTCAACACAAAGAGAAATAATGCATCTATCTAACTAAACTATCCCTCCCGATGTGAAAATAGTTTTAAAAATAGGAACCTCAACCACCTCTATCTTCTCTACCAAAATCTGGGCAAATCTCAAAGCAATAATTGAATGGGTAGCAACAATATCAAAGTAGGCCTTTAGCATGCATACCATCAATCAAAATTGTACCTATAGTGACATTCTCTGTAACTTCCACATCCTCTCGAGTCAGTACAAAAACACGAGTAAGGGCTCATTGCCTAGTTGGCTGATCCTTCATCTTCAGGCACTCCCTGATCATGTGGCCAGGCTCGCCAAAACCAAAGCGCTTGCTTGTTGCCTACAGGCACTCTAAACCTCCATGGGACCACCCACACTACTTGCAAATAGTGCGAGTCAGTGCTACTCTCGCTGGTGGTGGTGTTGGTCTAGCTGCTGGTGGTACTGGGACCTTTACTGGCGCCCTCTACGGTGCTCTCTAGAACTCAGGTTGCTTCTGCTTCTTATGGAATGTCGATGACAATCCTTGTTCTCTGGGCACAATCTTACGCTCTTCGATGAAGATCTCATGCTCGACCTCCTATCGACAAGCTGCCTTGATGACCTACTCTATGGTGGTAAAGCTGTGAGCCACCATCTTCGTTCTCCAAATTGGCTTCAAGTCAATCACGAACTTTTGCATCTTCTAATGCTCATCCATATACATGTACGGCGCAAATTTTGCCAGTTCTGAAAATTTCGCCTCGTTCTCAAGCACAATCATATGTCCTTAGGTTAAACCCAAGAACTTTTGCACCATCCAATCCTGAGCATGCCAAGGAAAAAACTTGCCCCTAAAGGCAGTCAAGAACTCTTTCTACGAAATCTCTGACTCGACTCCAACAAACTTTGTCCTCAGCATAGGAGTCTACCATACATCCGCTCTCTCCTGAAGCATATAACTCGCCAAAATCACCTTATCATCCTCTGGACATCTAATCGCCTGAAGATCTTCTCTCTCCCGAATCTAGTTATCTGCCACTGTCGGATCGCTCTCCCCCTTAAGGGAAGGTGGATCCATCCTCTTGAATCTTTCTATCGCCATCAACCCCTAATGGACCTCTAGCTCTACGGGCACCTCCTGCCTCTGCTACTGCTGCTGCTACTGGGCCACTTACACTAGGCCCTAGAACATTTACATGAATGCACCAACATCCAATGGTGGGGCTGGAGGCGGAATGGGCACGCCATCGTCCCTCTCATTGGAAACACGCTCCCTCACTGGATAAGACACCTGTCCGACAAATCCTTTAAGAAAAGAACACATGTTAGGCCTATATTACAAGCCTTAACTCCAGTTTAATAATCTCTAACCTTATAATCCTAGTTTAGTGGCTCAAGTTGATCATACTCAATACTCAAGACTGCCTTTGCTCTTATACCAATTAGGTAACGCCCCAACTCCACTGGCCCGGTTCAATCATGCTGTCTTGTATTAGTAGTAGACCGTATAAGCATGAGACATGATATGAAATAAAATAACTCAACCTTCATAGCCACAAGCCAACCATTGAACTAATGATAATCTAAAATAAACAACTAATATATTGTTCAAGATCTCTATAATTTCAAATAAATAAAAAGTACATCTCATTTGTTGAAAAAAATTAACTTATACATCTCTTACTAACCTATAAATCCGAAATAGAAAACAAACATGTACTATAGATAGCTTCGATAGCCAAAGATCAAGTCCCTCGCTTATCTAGCTCACCTTAGTCTCAAGATCCTCTAAAAAATATTAGTGAGCAAAGGTGCATCACATAAAACATAGCAAGCTCAGAATCCACAAAAAATATAGGTTTTGCATAACTACATTGTAAAATAACTTACATATATCTTATCTAAAGATGAAGATTAATTCTAAGATATAATACCAATTCTTATCCTGCTTCTTTAACATTAACAACATGATAACATAATCAACATGTATGAAGTAAACATGTGTGCTAGCATGAATATGGATAGAGACAGCATATTAACATCTTAAACATAACAAATTTCAGTAACTAAACATGCATCTTAACTCACAAATTAAATATGGAATAAGCATATGGAACAACTAGCATGATTATGGCTTCACATGGGGATGTTATTTATGAATAATATCATGAAATTCTAGCATACTATATGACATAAAAATATGCATCAACTTTTGAAGCATTACATCTTATTTAGCCTTTAAATATCATAAGTAATTACATATATCACATATTTCACTTTAACAAAGGACGAGCAACCACATAATGGCATCCAATACTTCTTCTTCTTCTTTATCTAGTGGTTATGGCAAACCCACTAGATCTTGAGCTGTGTGTAGTCAGGGAATGCTCTCAGATCCCATCGAGATAGTATGTAAACACACTTCTCAGATTTAACCTGTTGTCTCAAGTATCTCACTTATCACCTTAGTCATTAACTAAGTGAATGAGGGAATCTAGAAGTGACCTCCTATAGAATCAAGAGATGGCTCTCGTTGCATGACATTTTGGTCCGGAGGGAATTAAGAGATAGACCCCACAACATAGTACTTTAGTCTACGTGGCATTTATGACCCACATTATTAGCTTGGTGCATCTACTTAGTATCGTAACTTATTTAATAACCATATGTATGCATGAACTATTTTCTTTAATGTAAGGTATGATCTAATGCATAAAAGGTACTTAGGGCATGAAACTAAATATGTAATTAAAATAAATTACCAATGATAATCAACTGTCTAAATCACATCGCGCTTAGTTGTTACGATTCAAATCACGTCGACCACCCTGACGTGTTTCAAGCAGCCATGCAAATTCTTAGAATTTTCATAAAATGTAATTATTTTGAAAAATAATGAATGTGGATGATCCTTCATAACTCTAAACATGTTGTAACAAGTCAAATCATACTCTATGCATGATCATTATAGAAATAAACCCAAGTTATCTAGCATGACGACATGGTTCTTCCAAAGAATAATAATAAGATAAAGTACAATTTTTCTGCAATAATATTATTATCCTAGTATGAAATCTAAATAGGAAATAACTAACTCTATCTGCATGATTAATCATCACAAAATCACAACATCAACATTTGCATGGAATAGGACATGGATTAATCATAGAAATTATCATAACTAAATCTGCAGGAGCATGAATCACGTCATGCATGGCTGACACGATTCATGAATCGCATCAGCATGTACTGACGCATTTCAGCACAAGACCACAGGTTTCCAGAATGAAGAATGAAGAAGAAGGGGGAAGAAGAAAAAGATCTAAACATGTTATATATTGTTCCAGAACATTACATGTACGTCTACGCATCATATACTTCATAGTAAATAAAATAGTTAGAAAATAAGGTATTGTACGTAAACATATTATGTTTTAGAGATTCGTCATCACTTGCCTCTCACACGTAGCAAATCCACGAGGTAAAGATCGCCTCTGACAAGGTGAGGCTCTCCTTCACGCAGCAACACACCAAGGTTGCGCTCACCAAGTGCCGCACGTCGCTCGCGGCAAAGAACACGAAGAACGGATCACATCTCCCTCTCTCGAGTTCTCTCAAGGGATCCGAACGACTGAGAAACAAACAGAAGGACTGGGGATGCACTCATGGGCTTAAATAGGCCTCTAATAAGAGTCCCAAGCAGACTTCTATCGCGCTCGGAGAAGAGAGAACTAGCCACGGATTGGACACAGGAAAACTATGAATTGTGTCGACTCGACCTGACTCGATTCAAACAAGTTGAATCATGTCAACCTTGGGTGACACATTTCAAAAAATCAGCAAAACTTCAGGGAAAACTAACAAAATTCAATAAATCTAAAAACTAATCCCCACCATTAGGCCTACCAAGGTACTAACAGGCTTATAATAGATCTAGTAAGATGCTACGTGCACTATAAGGAAAACAGTATTTGTCAGCGGCTAAGAGCCGCTGACAAATCTTAAACAGCCGCTGACAAATAGCTATGTCAACGGCTATTGAGTCGCTGACAAAGCCGTGGACAAAAGTCCCGTTGGCATATATTTGTCAACGGCTACTAGAAGTCGCTGACATATAATATATATGTCTATGGATAACAGCCGCTGATAAAGAAGACATATGTCAACGGCTACTTAAAGCCGCTAACATATAATATATATGTCCACGGATACGAACCGCTGACAAATAGAACATATGTCAACAGCTGCTGGGAGCCGTTGACAAAGAGTATATTTGTCAACGGCTAAACTCGCTGACAAATATATTTGTCCACGGCTGTGTAGTCGCTGACAAAAGATTTTGTCAGCTACATGAGCCGCTGACAAATACTTTTGTCCAGGACTAACGAGCCGCTGACAAAAGTTTTGTCAGCAACTGGAGCCGCTAACAAATAGTTACTAACAAAAAAAAATTAAAATATTAAATTAATATATTTTTCCTGTAGATACAGACTTGTACTTATTACAAGCATATATAAGTAAACATATCCACATGTACAAATAAACACAAACACATTCACGAAATCGCAAAAAAAGTACATCCACATGCATAAATAAACATTCACATAAAATTAATAAACACATCCACGAAAAATTCACATTACACATCCACGAAAAATTCACATTACACATCCACAACTAAATGTATCAATTATCATCGGCTCACTCTTCGTCATCACCATCAAAATCATCTCCCTCATCATTTGATTCGTCTTGGGCGTCATCCTCATTCACAGCAGCTATCTGAGGCTGAGTAGGACTGTGCATTGCCTGAAATCGACTCATAAATGCGCTCATGTCTGTCATTTGTTTGCGCATCCACTCCATCTCCTCCCCTTGGGCTTTGATTTTTTCTTTCATGGTTTGCATCTCCACAGCTTGCTCCTCAAATTTCCGTTGATAGGAAGAGCTCGACCCTTCTCCCGGTCCATACTATGTACGTAACGTCTCTTGACTTCCTGCACAACGAACACGGCCAGATTGATCTTTTCCCATAACCGAAAT
Organism: Zantedeschia hybrid cultivar; assembly: GCA_030544215.1. Taxonomy (NCBI): domain Eukaryota; kingdom Viridiplantae; phylum Streptophyta; class Magnoliopsida; order Alismatales; family Araceae; genus Zantedeschia; species Zantedeschia hybrid cultivar. Next base: position 55,798,838 of record JARZZO010000009.1, read on the forward strand.
GAATGCATCCTTAGCAGAAATAGGAGTACTCCCAACATCACTCTCCAAAGAAGAAGTGGTTAATTGAGTCATCCTCTCCTAAAAAATAAAAAAGTAAAATTCTTATTAGTGATACATATTAAATTTAATAAGAATGATTAAAAATAATAATTCAAATGATAGAAAAACTTACATATCGACTCCTACTCTCCTCATCTACCCATTGCTCACTACCGTCTGGAAGATTCTTACATCTACCCATCTTGAACATCTAAAGGCGCTCGGGATCAAGTTGATGAAGACGATGCTGTTCAAATTATATTAAAAAAAATAAGTTATAAAAACTTAACAATATAGAAACACTACTAATAAAGTGAAAATCTTATGAAGTCATCTTTCAATTGATAGTGACTCATCCGGCCCCGCCTATATGGCATAGACTGATGGGAGCAATTTTTCCTATTACGATCAGCAATTTTCTGCAGAAAAAAAAATATTAGTTGTCAAATTTGTATCGAACAAATCAAGATAAATGATCAAAGTTCATTATTATTTTACCTGTTCATCTGACGTGTTCCATTTCTCATACATCGTCTGTCAATCAGACTGATCAACACCCACTGGCACGGAAGCAATTGCATCCGCCAAAGTCTTTCCCGTATAATGCTATGAAATGATTTCAGTTTGACTTCATTATACATGAACATAAGAAAAAATAATACAAAAATAGATTATAAATGAACATAAGAAAATTTTCATTTACTCTTTTCTTCAAAACACCACGCCAGCTGCGATGCATTGAGGTCATGTGCATAAGCATCTCCCTATCTATCTCGAGTGTTCGGTCCCACTGATACATCAACTACACATTATCGTTAACTTAATTAGTCATACAAAATTGACAAATATATAATTAACTTTAAATATTGTTATCTCGAGATCTCTAAACATTGCAGCCTGTTTCGCTGCAGGAAGAGTAACAAAATTTTTCTGCCATATCTTGCAATGAAGTTTTGCCACAACGCCCGTGCGGGATACAAAATTGCTTCCCTTCTCACCAACGCCGTAACCGCTGATCACCCGCACGTTCCATCGTTGACCTTACTCCAATTTCCCATCGGTGACACCTTTGGTTGGGCCCCGACGGCCATATCTCCGACCCCAAGGCTGCGTAGAAGATGGACCTATTTAAACATACATGATAAAGACATTTATGTGAAATTATAAACATAAAAATATCAATTTAATGAACAACTAAAATTAAAATTCATACTTATTGCAGATGAAGATGTGGATACAGATGTAGATGTCTGACCCGCAGCGGCCTGAGAAACAACATGCTGAGAGGCAAGAGCCTGACATATAGAAAGAGCCTGAGAGGTGGGAAACTCAGAGATAAGTTGCTGAGAGACAATGGCCTGAGAGGTCGAACGCTCAGGGATAGACTGCTGAGAGGCATTCCGCTTCTTACGGAGTATGAAACCACTACCTGAGCTATGAGCGCCACTACCTGAAGCCATCTGTTCAAATCCTACCGTATTATATTAGAGTTAGAAGTAAAAATAGATAAAAAATACACGTCGTTGAAAGTTACCTTCACCTAAACCTCCAAGTATTCGCCTACTCTTATGCTAATTCCTTCACTAATATCCACATCAATGGTTTCTCCCCTAATAGGAATATCAATTAAGTTTTCTTGATAAACTTCTTCAACATATAATGCATCATCTTCAGCTGTTTCACCTTGCATATTATAATAGGAATGATCTACCCTACTGTTGTATTATCATTTACATAGAACACTTGTTCTACTTGATTTGCAAGAGCAAATGGCTCATTTGTGTTGAGTTTAAAATGTGTATTCAGACTGACAATTCCATACTTATTGATCTTAAATCTCGTCTTTTTTATAAACATCCCACCAATCACATTTAAATAGTACAATATGACTTTCATGATCAAAAGATATTTCGAGGACATCAATCAGACGTCTATAATATCCATCACATCCAAATTCAAGTTCCGCATTCACAATAACTCCAGACAATTTAGTCAATTTAGTATCATCAATGTCTTTGATACGGAATCTAAAACCATTTACTATGTAACCCGAATGTGAATATGCAAGTCTTGATGGTCTCTGTGACAAAACTTCGATCTCATGAGTACAACGAGGATCATTTGTTTCTTTCAGTTCTTCAACATAACTCTAAAACCATTTCAGAAAGTCTTTCTCCACCACATTTGAAGTTTGCACTTGTTGTTTGTGTTCAGAAAAAAATTGATCTATTTGTTCAATCTGTTTCAAAATATATGTATGGGCCAAATCTCTTTCTTCTTTAGATAGTAAACGAGATTCTACTTTTCCTTTGAGAAAACGTCCAGAAGATTTGAAAATCGAACAACTTTTATTATTAGTCTCATTAACAGTTCCATCATAATTCATTTCTCTCCGATTAAATTGAGTGTCAATGTCATTCATATACATCGAACAAAATGACATCGTTTCTTCAACAAGATAACTTTATGCAATTGAACTTTCTAGATGTACCTTATTGAGAACATAATCTTTCAATTTTTTCAAAAATCTTTCTATAGGATACATCTACCGATACTGAACAGGACCAGTAATTCTTGCTTCATATGCCAAATAGATTATCAGATGAATCATTACGTCAAAAAAAAGACAGTGGAAATATCTGTTCCAACTTACATAATGTCACTGCGATATCACTTTCTAATTTGATTAAACGTTCTGGTACAAGAACTTTGGAACATATTTCTTTGAAGTACATACTCAACTTTGTAATCGGATCAGTCACATCTTTATATACAATGTCACGAATTGCCAAAGGCAGCAATACTTGCATGTAGACGTGAGAATCATGACTCTTCAACCCAGTCAGCTTTCGACCCGTAATATCTACATTTTTAGATAAATTAGAAGAATATTCATCTGGGATCTTAATGTTACTTAAGAATTCACACACAAGAGACTGTTGTCTTTTATTTAGTGTGTACATTGCTGTTGGTATCTTGTTCTTGTATTGGGGGTCCTTTGACATATGAAATTCTGGCCGTATTTTCCAGTCTTCTAAGTCTAACCGTGCTTTTAAGTGGTCTTTACTTTTTTCATCACCTAGAAGGTTCAAAGTACCCAACAAATTATCACATACATTTTTCTCGATGTGCATTACGTCTAAATTGTGACGAATCAGAAGACTCGACCAATATGGTAACTCTTTAAATAAAATGCTTATTTTTTTCCATCCTTTCAAGTCTGCAATATCTTTTTTGAACTTTTTTCCGAATTTCAGATAAGGAAGACTTTCTTGTTGGTTCTACAGTTCTAAACCTGTCAGAATTCTTAGACGTCTGTCACATACAACTGTACCATCAAATTTATATTCGTAATTACTTTTCCTCCATCTGTGATGCAATGGCAAAAAACGTCGGTGCCCCAAGTAACAAAATTTGCGGCAATTATTTAACCATCTTGAACAGGTTTTATAATTACACGATGGACATGCAAATTTTCCTTTAGTGCTCCATCCAAACAAATTGGCATATACTGGGAAGTCATTTATTATCCAAAGAACGGCAGCATGCATCTTGAAATTTTGTTTTTTGCAGCATCATATGTTTCAATACCATTCTCCATAAGTCTCTTAAGTCTTCCACTAGTGGTTGTAAGTACACATCGATGTCATTTCTCGCATCTTTAGGACCAAGAATTAGTAATGACATCATCATAAATGTTTGTTTCATGCATATCCACGATGTCAAATTATAAACAACTGTCATTACAGGCCATATACTATAGTTGTTGCTCATATTTCCGAATGGGTTAAATCCATCACTCGTTAAACCGAGTCTCAAGTTGCGAGCTTCTGCCGCGAAATCTGGATACTGATTATCAAAATGTTTCCATGCCTCAGAATCAGTAGGATGTCGCATCTCTCTGTTTTGTTGAAGAATCCGATCATCAATATGCCATGTTAACTACTTGGCTGTCTTGGACGACCTAAACAACCTTTGCAATCTATCTTTCAATGGAAAATAGCGCAAAAATTTATTAGGTACTCGTTTGCCAAGTCTCTTGTTCTCATTCTGTAATTGGTTGTTCAAGTCATACATACTTTCCTTATACCTCGGTGCATCACACTGTGGGCACCGATCTTTATCTTCATTTTCCTTCCAAAATAGTAGACAATCATTCTGACATGCATCTATCTTCTCGTATCCCAACCCCAAATATTTAATAATCTTCTTTGCTTCATACCATGTTTGAGGTACATTGGCTCTTTCTGGTAATATTTCTCTGATGAATTCAAGAAACATATTCATACATACCTCCATCACCTGATTCAGTGTCTTAATATGCAACAACTTTAAAAGAAATGTTAACTTTGAAACCTTCTGGCACCCAAGATATAATGATATTTCAGCATCCTCCGATAGTTTATAAAAATCTCTCGCTTTGGAATTCGGTTCATACTCTTCTTCTGCAATAACACTTCCAGCTTCTTGCAAGTCATGCAACATCTCAACTGTACTATCAGCAATAAAAGATTGTTGTCGTTCACTCATCTCTACAGTAGGGATGTTGGTTTGATATCTGAACATATCAACTAATGGTGCCTCTCCATGACATACCCAATTTGTATAATGCATCCATACTCCATCTACCTTAAGATGGGTCTCAACATCTATCCGGGTCAACTTTACTCCGTTAAGGCAATTCCGACATGGACACTGTATCAATTCATTGTTTTGTCCATGCCTAAAACTTATTCTATCTTCATGAAAATCAAAGTCCAAAAACTCAGCTATCCCTCTCTCATATCTAGGATCTCCTCGATTATGAACAAACTCCATCTAACTCTTGTCAAGTCTAGCTATTTCTATGTATCCTCTAACCTACATATTAACAAATGTGATCGATTAATAACTTATATATTATCCACACACGCAAAACACAAACACACATAGTGGTCTCTCTATAAAGTTTAGGAGAGGGAAGACCGGAGGTTCAGACAGAAAATGTTTTTATCCCCTAGGGGCTTCCGTATGCTTCAGCGATCCGCACAAACGGCTGCAACCCGGTTGCCCACTAGGACGATCCAGGGCTGCCGTGCCGTTAGCAGATGGCTTGCAGTGGCTGCAAAGTCAAGTATATCATCATCGCCTCACACACAATATCAAGGACATACACACAAAGAACCTGTAAAGATAAATGCATCGTCATCATATTCAATTAATTCAAAAGTGCTATTAACAAAAGTTAAATACATAAATAGATAGATAAATATATTTATAGATATAGATATATATATTTCTAAAAAAAATTCGGCAGCATCTCTCCTAAAATTTGTACATTTTTCACATTTATATATCTGTCTGGTTTCATACTCATAAAAAAATGATATCTACATTACACATCCACATCCACATCCGTACCTGTCAGGAAAGTTACTTGTATCTACATGTAAATATCATATATAGATAAATAGATATATGCATAGATAGATAGATAGATATGTACATAGCTTGCAAGATAGATAGATAGGTTGGTAAGATAGTTACATATATAACTAGATAGGTAGGTATATATAACATAGTTATATAGATAGGATAAATAGATACATAGATATGATAGCTAGATAGATATAGATTTATAGAGATAGATAGGTTGGTAAGATAGTTACATATATAACTAGATAGGTAGGTATATATAACATAGTTATATAGATAGGATAGATAGATACATAGATATGATAGCTAGATAGATATAGATTTATGGAGATAGATACATAGATAGAAAGATAGGATAGCTAGATAGATAGACAATAATTACATAGATAGGATAGAGGTAGATAGATATGATAGTTACATAGATATAGATTTATAGAGACAGACAGATAAATTTATAGACACAGATATATAAATAGGTTTATATACACATTTCTAAACAAAATTCGGCAGCATCTCCCCTGAAAGTTGTACATTTTCCAAACCTGTACACCTGTCTGATTTCATACAATTTTATAAACAAAGGGTACCTACATCACATAACATGTCCATCCATATATATTTGATCATCTAATGTTCTTTAATATATGTGCTTCATGATTATCTTAAAATTTCGGCAGCATCTCCCCACACTTCTCCAATATACTACTATTATTTACTAATTTTAACTTTTTCTCAAAAAGTCACTTGTATGAAATACAAGTGACAAAAAGAGCAGTCAAAATTAGCAGGTATATTGGAGAAGAGTGAGAAGATACTGTCGAAAATTTAAGATGATCATGAAGCACATATAATAAAGAACATTAGATGATCAAATATCCACAGACTGTCCAACAGGACAATTCAAGACTTTATGATCGATATATGTCATTACTGTCAAAAGACAGTAAAAATATATATCATAACAAAAGTCTTGAACGGACAAAAAAAAAAAAGGTCAACCACATCTATGTGTATAACTGCATTTACATATGCACAACCACATCCACATCCACATACACGTACACATACATGTACACATTTACATCATCATCCGTACTTAAAAGAAAACATATTTGTATCTACATGTAAATATCAAATCACATCCACATTCATACATCTCACATCCACATCCACATATATAGTACAGAGATTATATTCTAATTTGCATGCGCATCCACAACTATACATCCATCTATTTATATATTACCCTTTGATACTAGGTGGAGATAAAACTCTACGCACTAGAGTTGCCAGTTTAATATACAAAAGTAGTAATATAGTCTGCCAAAAAAAAATCTACATCTACCAATGATCCAACTTTGCTAGAGTTATTTAAAAAAGATAATATCATTAAAAGAAGCCTAACAATAATTAATACGCCATGGACAAAAAACAAGAAAAGACATGCAAGGAGTCACTTCAAATTTCCACCACATCTATAGCTTGGGATACCACCGTAGACTTCGAGAGCTTGCCTCGTGAAATTTTGTGGAGATTCTGATAACCTCCATGAGTTGACACGGCGGAGACTTTTGTTGATCTGCCATGAGCTCATTTTGATGAATTCTATCTCATCCCAATCCAACACAACCAGATTAGCCATTGTTTGGACTAGTAAGTTGGATTTTGAGCTGGCAAGTCACCGATAACCCATTATGGTTATCGGTTAAGGCTGTTGGGTGTGAGCTAATAACCATAGAATTCTGTAATGCTGTAATAATGAAACTTTGGATAATGCTATTACTGAAGGTTTGCAATGGATTCTGGTTACATGGGTTAAGACTATAGCAGGGTGTATTTCAGACAGAGTAGGATTGGAATGGCAAAACATAGCGAATGAGATAGAGGTAGGTATTTAAACCATTCAGTTGATGACCAAGGTAGGCATTTAAACCATTCAGTTGATGACCAAGGTATGCATTTAAACCATTCAGTTGATGACCAAGGTAGGTATTTAAACCATTCAGTTGATGACCAAGGTAGGTATTAGACCATTCAGTTGAAGACTAGGGTGTATTTTATACAAAATGGGACCAGAATGGCAAAATGTAGGATGTACAGTATTAAATAGAGCAATGGACATCAATCAAATTATATTGACTTAAAAATAGTTTAAATGTCTGCCGCCAAAATAATCTCTGAGAAAAAGATGAATCAGGCATTTCAGACTTCAATTCCCTGAGAACATTCACACGTGAAATGAGATGTTAGAAAAATTTTATCTCAGAAAAGGATACTTAACAATGTAAAAATTATCAGCCATACTTTAAAAATGAAGAGAACATATCATAATTATACATGCGAAATCTGCACCATATTACTCTGGAGAATAAAAATGAAAATAACGACTACAAGAGTCTATGATGTTGAATCAACTATATCCAAACAAATGTAACAGATGAGCAGGCTCAGACACCATTTGTTAGGCCTTTTCCTTACCTGAAAACCTAGGGATTGAAGTGAGAGGTCTTTTATCTTATAAGCTGGTCCTCTCTTTGTGAAATCCGATGTAGGACTATTAGCTCACCCCCAACAGCCTTAACCATAACAATACTCTACCCTTACAAGGCTGAGGCCCACGACGGCTTTCACTCTGGGACGTTTAGGCGCCTATTAGACCCGCTAGGTAGCCCTTTCCGCAGTTACGCCCGTTCATGCGCTCTTACAAGGATGGTGCATTGTCACTCCACATGGATTCGACAAAGAGCGGACTCGTACACCATTTGTTAGGCCTTTTCCATACCTCAAAACCTAGGCATTGGGGTAAGAGGTCTTTTATCTTATAAGCTGGTCCTCCTCTTTGTGAAATCTGATGTAGCACTATTCCCAAAACGAATAAGTCGTATAACCCGTCCTGTTCGACCCTTATCCCGCAAATAAACCAGCCCTAAAGATGTTAGAGGCCACGAGAGAGAGAGAGAGAGAAGGGGTGTTGCGAGGGGTAGCAGTGACGCCACCACCATCCTCCTCCTCCTGTTGCTGCTGGCTATGAAACTAAATAAAACTTCCCCCAATCTATTGCCAAACATGAGGGGTATGCTCCTTGTTGGTCAAGGCAACTCTCGTGGTAAAAATTTAGGAAATCATGCTGCACAGTCACTTAATATGCTATTGAAAGCGATCCCTAGGTCGCTAGATAACCAGACGACTGCCTATTTAGAAGCTGCATTCCACTTTGGTAAATTGTCAAACAGGTGATGTGCAGTTGATAAACTGCACATGAGCACTGTGTCTGACATCAAGATTTTAAGAAAAATATACCTGCAGCGGGCCGTGGAAACTAGGATGGCTGGTGGCCTGAGGAGGATGGCCAATGGTCGGTGGCTGTGGAGACGAGCAGTGCAGTGACGAAGTTGCCTAACTGTAGCTTGGAGAGGAGCAGCGACGACGGCGTTAAGGTCAGGTGGGGTGTGGAAAAGTTGGGGCTGGCGGTTGCAAGCTGGCATCCCAGCGAGGAGAAGCGGCGAGATAGCGGCGGCCGGAAGATGAGGAGCTTGGCGGTGTGGACGGGAAGCAGAACCCGGTGGTGTGGACGGGAGCCGCAGACGGTGGCAGGCTGAGCGACTGGGAGGCCCGCACCAATGGCAGGAATGGGGGAGGCAGCGGGCCGAGCGGGGGGAGGGGGCCGGTGATGGAAGCAGTAGATGGTGGTAGGTCGAGAATCCGGGTGGCCACTGCCGGCGACAGGAGCGGGGGAGGATGGCCGGCCGAGCGGGGGGAGGGGCCGGCAGTCACAACGAAAGCGGATGCCGGCGGCGCGTGGTCACAATGGATGCCGGCGAGGAGAGGATGGTGAGGGGAGCGGAGGCTAGCGCGCGGTCACAACGGATGCCGGCGGGGAGAGGATAGGGAGGGGAGCAAAGGCCGACGGGGACCACGTGAGTGGCGAGGAAGGCAGGCCGAGTGGAGAGAGCACGACGGTGGTTAGGGCGTAGGAGGGGGGAAAGAGGGATGCAGGAAAAAGAGGGCTCGGGGTGGGGAGAGTAAGAATTTTTGTCAACGGCTATAACTTTAGCCGTTGACAAACGACGGATATGTCCACGGCTAAAGTTTTATCCGTGGACATATATTTTTTTATCATTTTATTTTTTTCTTTTATTGTATATGTCGACGATTTGTTCAGAGCCGTTAACATATATGCTACATATATGAACGGTTACATTACAGCCGCTGACATATAGTAGGTATATGTCTGCGGTTAATTAAACCGTCGACATATAACACAATTGTAAACAGTGATTTGTTAGCCGTCGACTAATAGTCTTTTTGTCGATAAGTATCTTTAGCCGTCCACATATACTCGCTGACAAAACCTATCTTCCTTGTAGTGGAAGATTCCTCTGATAGGGAGGGGGTTCCAAGAGAAAGCACCCCCCAAGCAAAGAGAAAGGTGAAAGAGTTATATATATATATATATATATATATATGAAAAAAGACCACCAAAGAAGAGGGAAGATTCCTCCGATGATAGGGAAGGGGTTCCAAGAGGAAGCACCCCCCAGGCAAAGAGAAAGGTGAAAGAGTTTTGTATATATATATATATATATATAAGATGAGAGCTGGAGGCAAGAATCCCTATCTCTAGAGTTTTTTATTAGTAAAAAAATATTTTTTTATTGATCTGAAACTCAAAAAAGAATGCTACCTTTTAACGTACAGCATGCAGCACATCTGAAATAGAAAGGCTACCACATTTTGCCGCACATGGTTATCCTCAGCCCTTGGGAGTTAAATTTCATCCTCAAATGATAAAACTTAATTATAGTCATTCAATTAGGTTCACGTAAAAATATTTTATTTAAAAACTTTAAAAAGTAATAAGAAATAAAAATATTCCAACTAATTTTTAGGGTTGTTTTGATCTCTTGAAATTTTAGTATTAATCCCAATTAAGGAGTTTAAATCCTTAAAGGTGAGGTGCATCCAAGACACCTTATAATCGGATGGTGGACTAAATCAAAGGAGACAAAATCCTCGATATCCCATGTTTTAAAAAAAAATCACTATGAACTTTTAAATATTCTAATACCTCTTTTAGGTTGTTTTAATCTCTTCATACTTGAATTTCACCATTCCATCGTGAAAGTCAATCCTAGACCTAGGAATGTTCCCAACCCTTGGACATTTAGTTTTAGGCATTAATTAGGAGGTTAAAATCTCAATTGTTGTGTACAGTGCCTATATATATACCAAGCATGTTCTCCACGTTCCGTCATGCGCGAAACTGTTTCGTACATGCAAAAACTTAGCCATTTGATCATCTGATCGGATGGTTGTCCTTTCTCAAAATATTTTTTAATTTTTTTTCTCACTTCCCCTCCCCTCGTCACACTCTACCCCTCCGTGAATTATGGGTGCTGAAGATGTCGCAATAGAAAATATATATTCTTTTTCTTAAAAATTTGATATTATTAATTGAGATCTAATGGCTTATTGTTTTCGTGCGACATAGTCGCACCAACTACCTCAGATGCACTGTACCATTCTTATATATATATATATATATATATATAGTTTTCACTTTTCCATCGTTACAATCTTTCCATATTCCATATTAGTTATGAAATTAAATATATAGTTCTACTTTTCTTTCGTTACAATTTTTCCATATTCCATATTAGTTTTGTAACCTTTATATTTACTTTAAACTCTTTACAATCTTTTAACTCTCCCTAAAAGGTTCCTTGAGGGACTAATAAGAAATACTATAGGAGATGGTTTGTGCACACATTAGTGGAGTCATTTCGATCGTGGATAGTGAGCAAATCTTAGCCTGCATTGTTATTCCTCTTTCACTCTTTATAGTCATGCACCATGCACCACTAAAGGAAAGAAGACATGCATTCCAGGGGTAAAGAGAAGAGTGTAACTTTAAGGAGGAGAAGTAGTATTTGCTGCAGTGCCTAGCTGCAATATAACTGCAACTGTCGTCCAGTTGCAGGATACGATGGCATGGGTTTTAAGTTTCCTTGCACCCCTTTGGAATAATATAGTAGTGCCATGACATCCAATTTCACAATTAAATGACGATTGGAACTGAATATTACAGCAAATATTACACAAAGGTGTATCTATCCAAACATGGGGATGGGGGTTAATGTTGGGCCGTTTGCCATGAATCGGCCTCAATTAGGGCAGAAGTTGCAACTAATAAAAGAAAACGTGGACAACTTGATACAATCATGATCAACACAAGAGACTGAAATTTACAATAAAGGATGAATGCACATGGACAGATGTGTATACTATTAGATAGAGATGACCATCAACTCCATGAAAATAGGAGTTTGTTGCAGTGATAAACTTGGAGACTTGGTCTCCCACGATCCCTAACATTCCGGAGGCGGTTCCGAGGAGGGGGCGGAGATGGTTAATGGAAAAGCCTCTATAAAAAGAAAACCAAGGTGAAGAATCTGATCTACCTAGGGTTAACCATCGGAGCCCGCTTTCCTCACTTGCTTTTTCTCTCCTCTCTCTCAAACCAAGGATTCTACACTGGTATCAGAGCGGGTTCTTCCGCCGCCGCTTCTGCCGCTGCTCCCCGCGATCGCCGCCCCGCCGCTTCCGCCGCTGCTCCCCGCGATCGTCGCCCCGCCGCGACCGCCGCTGCCCACTGCAGCACCGCCGCCGCCGCTACCGCCGCTGCGGCTCCCGCGACTGCACCGCCGCTGCCGCCGCAGCCTGCCGTGCCCTCGCCGCTGCAGCGCCGCCGCTGCAGCACCGACACGGCCTGCCACACCAAGCTGCAGCACCGCCGCTGCCGCTGCCGCACACCGCGGCTTCCCCCTGAGCACCGCTGCTGCGCCAAGACCCGCCGCTGCTCCCCCTCGCGCACCGCGGCTCACCCCGCGCATCGCCGCTGCTCCTGCCGCAGCAGCCCGCCGTGCTCTCGCGAACCGCCGCTGCCGTACCTCGCCCCCGCCTCGCCCCGCCGTTGCCCCGCCGCTGCAGCACCGTAGCTGCTCGCCGTTGCCGCTGCCACCGCCACAGCCCGTCGCATCCCGCCGCACGACCGCCGCCACTGCAGCACCACCGCGAACCGCCGCCTCACGCCACTGCTCCCCGTGCCCCGCCGTTACCGCCGCTGCCGGCGCACCGCACCGCCGCTGCCCTTGCACCACAGCTGCCCGCAACCCTGCTGCCGGCGCACAGCACCGCCGCTGCCTGCACAGCACCGCCGCCGCCGCGGACACCCGCCGGCCTCCCCACGCGCCGCAGCCGGCCGCACCCACCGCTGCCGGTTCACCGCCGCATCCCATCGCATAGCACACAGACCCCAGGTTGGCTTCGATACTTTCTGTTTGAAAGGTAAAAACTGATGGCTATTATTTAATTAAACCATCATCACCTATTAAAAAAAACTATAACTAGTACACCAGCATTTAATGTTAGCTTATAATATGTCTAGCACCTACCTTTTATAAGATACGTTTGCTAGCTTCTTCACACATACAGAACCGCATAGAAATCTTCTTTGTTTCTATTTCTGCCATCATCACTATTATAGATTTATATATGTTCGCTGGCTTTTTGCATCACACTTGGCAGAACCTGTCATAGATCCATGTGCATCTTCTTTTAATTTATGCCAAAATTGCATGTATGTTGGGTTACGTCTGTTGTGCATAGCTAATACATACCTTTTTTAAGTTGTTTTGTCCTTATCTGTTATTGCTATACAGATCATGTGCACTTTTATACCAATTGCATGTTAGTATTAGATGGTCTCAAAGCCAATCCGATACTGTGTACATATTCAGATTATTAATAAATGGCAATAATTCATTGTGTGTAATTAATTCGATCTGTGTTTATCGTATCACGATGAAGTCCATGAACATGTGCAATAATCTTCGGATTATGATGAGATCATAATTACGGGACCGAAGACTTATAAACACATATTCTTAATTGTTCCTAGTCATAGGATGTTTGAGATAGGACATCAAACATCCGGATAGACTAGTATAGGTTACTTCAGCTCATATGATGAGGGTGACTGATCCCATAAGTCACTTGTGTGGAGACACTATGCTGAACCTATAGGTGCTCATTGGTGAATGAGTTCACTGAACTGATCCGACTATGAATCGCTGGATGGTAATCACCTCACTGTTAACCAGCTCGATTCAATTGTCACGGTTGCGTGGATGATCCTTGGACCTGAGACTCTAAAGATACCTTGTTGGTAGGTTTCTGAGCTTTGACCTTGACGAACGAATCCCTAACCATGGGATATCAATAAGTCAAGTGATCAGGTTCAGGGAAATGCCCTCGAAGGTAATTGTGTGTTCAATACGGGATCATCCGCTCTCGGTTGTTTGAGAGAGAATGTTCCGGGAATGATGCGCTTAAAGTCCCTGGCCAAGGCGGACTCTGTAATCGATAAGGAGTTATCGGATTCAGATTAGCGGCATCTGATTCAAGTGAATCGACCAAATAGGGTTTAACAGTAAACCATGCCCTAGGTCGATTCGGGAACATTGTACGGATGAAGGATTATATCCGCGCGCTAACCGATGACAGAAAGGTTCCAATAGAGGGTTGCGATAACCCCAGTGCCATCCAGGATCACGCGATGTTGCTTGGCATCCAACGTGATCGGCAGTCCGTCCGAATTTATTGTGGGACATTAAATTCGGCTGATTAATTGAATATAAGGATATTAATTAATTCAGTGGGTCAGTAAAGGGTTACTGGACTTAATGGGCTATTAACTGGACTGGTATTTGGGCCTAGAGGGTCACACGCAAATGGTTTTCAAGTCGATGGATAATCCGATAGGATTTCGGATAAGTCTGGGTTTTTGTGAAAAACCGCAAACTGACTTTTTATAAAAGAACGGATTCTACGTCCGGGGCCAGCAACCCTGACCTAGCCGTCATTCGTTCTTCTCCACTTTCTCTCTCCTCTGGGCAACCGCAGCGAGCGAGGAAGCGAGGACGATCCATCGCGAGGAGAACCACGTGGATACCGCTAGAGGTCGGGCATCTGCGCGACTTGCGGCATCGCTCCGACGGAACCGGAAAACGGACGCGGATTCGAATCCGCGCAAGGTAAATCGATCTACATCGGTTTTTGTTTTAACGACCGAAACGGGACAGATCCGATCCCGAACTTCTTTATTCCGCTGCGTTTTAGGATCGGATCCCGACACAGCGATCCCAACAGTGGTATCAGAGCCAGGTTCCACTGTGTTTTCGCCGTTTCGGATTCCGAAATATAATTTTCTAGTTATATTCCATGCATAATATTCGATTTTGTTTGAAGAACGATGTTCATGGGATGAATCTATAATTAATTTGATTAATATTGTTCCTGCAAAATCAAATTTTTATGGTGTTTCTTGCGTTCTTCGTGGGACGAAGAACAAGGTCGTCTTGGTGATGTTTAGATGATTACATGCGTTGTGATGCGTCTGGGTGAGGTTTTGGTGTGAAAAAAAAATCCTTCCTAGCCACGACCTTCACCACCTCCGGCACCGGCATGGCCTGATCGACGGCTTCCGCCGCCTAAAGGGGCTTTCCTTCCCCTCGGAACCGACGGCTATACGCAGGATTCGGAGCCCCAAAGGAAGGGAAAACTGAGGAGGAAGCGCCGTCCGGCGCCAGCGAGGTGACCGGCGGCGGTCCGGCTCGCTCCCGACGCCGGGACGGCCGCCGGCAGCCACCCCACCCTCTTCCCCCCACGGTTCCTGCAACCAGGCGCCGCCGTAGGGGGGGGAGGAGGTGGCTCGGCTCGGGCCATGCGGCTAGGGTTTCCTAGCCGCATGGTCCGACCGGACCGGGCCGGGCTCAGACCGGATCTGAGCCCGACGCCCCTGGCATGGACCAGGCGCCCCTGGTCCGAACCAGGGCACCCTGGTCTGAACCCCAGGCTCAGCTGGGCTGAGCCCTGGTTCGACCAGAAAGGGGGGGGGGGCTAGATCATCTTAAATTTTGGGGTTTTTTTATTTTAAATTGTTTTAAAACTTATAAAATTTCAAAATTGTCTTGAAATTGAAGTTTTATTCAATTTAATTTTCTGGAAACTCATAACAATTTTTTATTATTATCATGATTAACAAATGTTGTTAATAGTTATGGTTAATTATTTATTTAATTGTTAAATGATTAATTAACTTTAACTTTATGATCTAATTGTTAGATTCATATGTGATAATAGTAAATAACATAAGTTAATTAATCTAATTGTTAGATTAATTTGTGATTAGCATGGAATATTTTAGAAAGTTATATTTTGGAATTTTGATGTACATTTCATGTATGTTGACTGCTTGTTTGAATTTGATTTAAACTCGCATGTTTAAACTTAATGAAAATTTTTCGAAAATTCTATCTCCAAAATTTTGTTTGGTCCCTGGTTTTATGAAACCAAAATTATTATTATTTTCGAAAATTTTAATTAGCCATTTGATGCGCTATTCATGTGTGGTTTGTTTAACTAAAACATATGGTGGTCATGGACGAGCATTAATTGTGGATGTGGAATGTGATTGTGTGGTTTATTGTGTATTAATAAATAGAGGTCTGCGAACCTCTCCCTCTTACATTCCATTGTACTTCTACCTTCTTCTTTGATGTAATTGCCATAAGGCTTCCTTATTTAAATTATCATGTAATTGAGAATTACGATGTAATTTGATCGAGGCGACTGCGCGCGGAACGAGGATGATCCACAACTGCTGACTAGATAAAAATGAAGGAGTTCATTGAATCCATGGGTTTGCAGACTCATGATATAAGGTGTTATATTGTGTGTATGTGTGCGTTTGACTGTCTGGCTCAAGTCAAACCGCAGTGCCGTCCATGACCACACTAATGACATGTATATGATGCGTGTGCTTTATATTTGCTAGGTTATTAGTATTAATAAATATATTCGATATATTTAATACTATCACCTAGGATGAGACCAAATTAAATAAGCAAAACCTTCGTTACAAACTCTAAGCCGTAGCGCGAGTCATTGAGAATGTACCGCGTGGCTCTCCATCAATATGATTGATAGAACTTAATTCGGTGGTGGCAGATACTATGTGTTTACCCGAGGTCTGCCATTAACTGATAAGAGGACTGTTGATCATGGCATAAGATGCCTTTGGATAAGAGTAGATGAACGATATAGTCATCCACGTGTTTACCCGGGAACTATGTTTCTACTTTACTCTGTCACGTATTGATGGTAAAGCTTAGACCGGGGATAATGGTCTACTGTGTTTACCCGGAACCATTAAACTTGGGAGCCGAAGTACGATCGGATATTGCAAGGAGTTGCAATTATCATGAGATGATTGCTCTGAGATAGCAGTATGATACTATGTGTTTACCCGAGGTCATACTGTGATGCTTGGAGATTCTGATCCCCACTAGGAGACAGTCGGCGTCTCCCGTTCTGTATATCTGAAGGTTATACAGCTCGTCGAAAATTAGTGGGAGTAAAACTAGATAATAAAAGACCATATCTTGTATTAGATAATCTGAATATCTGCTAATTATCAATTAATTATCTCCTGTAGGCGAGAATGTCGCACCACAACCCGTTGCGAGGCATACTTGATGCCAACCGTTTGACAGGCACCAATTACTCAGACTGGCTCAGAAACCTGAAGATAGTCCTCAGGTCTGAGCAGATTGCCTACGTCTTGGATACTAAACCTCCTGCTGAACCAGCAATAGATGCTCCAGAGGAGGAAATGATAGCGTATGAGAAATGGAAGGAGGATTCCACCATGGCCCAATGCTACATGTTAGCCTCTATGAGCAATGAGTTGCAGAGGCAACATGAAGAGATGGATGCTAGATCCATCATGCTCCATTTGAAGGAGCTCTTTGGTGAGCAGAACAGAATCGAACGATATGAGATATCGAAGAATCTGTTCAAAACTCAGATGGCAGAGGGAACTTCAGTACAGAATCATGTGCTGAAGATGATTGAGTGGGTGGAGAGGCTGGATGCTCTTGGGGTTACACTTCCGAAGGAGATGCACACAGACCTTGTGTTGTCTTCACTTCCACCTTCATATGCTCAGTTCATTGTCAATTTCAACATGAACAAGATCCAGGCCACCTTAGCTGAACTGCTGAACATGTTAAAGACTGCTGAGGGGAACCTTGTGAAGGATAAACCCCAAGTCCTAATGGTTGGTAAGACCAACAGGAAAAGACTTGCAGTCCAAGCTTTTCGAAAGAATAAGAACAAGGTTCAAAGAAAGGCAAAGGTTGTCAAGAAAGACAAGCGTAAAAGTGCTGAGAAAGGTGATTGCTTCTACTGTCACCAGAAAGGGCATTGGAAGAGGAATTGCAAGGAATACCTCAAGGACAAGGCTCAAGGAACTGTGAAGCAGCAGGACGCTTCAGGTATCTATATGATAGATATAAACTTGTCAATAAGAGATTGTACATCATGGGTATTAGATACTGGATGTGTATCTCATATCTGCAATTCTGTGCAGGCACTGACAAGAAGGCGTAAGCTGAGGACCGGCGAGGTGGAGCTGAGACTAGGTAACGGCGCAAGAGTTGCGGCGATCGCTGTGGGGACAGTGGAGCTCAAGCTACCATCCGGAGACACGTTTTTATTAGATGAATGTTATTATGTACCTAGCATAATAAGGAACATCATTTCTATTTCATGTTTAGATAGAATTGGATACAATTTAAATTTTGGGAACAATAGTTGTTCAATTTATTTCAGAAATAAATTAATAGCTTCTGCTATTTTGTCCAATGGATTGTATCTATTGAATGTGTCTCATGATAATTTACATATCGGTTCTTCGATTAAGAGAAGTAAGTATGAAATGAACAAAGCCTACTTGTGGCATTGTAGACTAGGACACATTGGTGAAAACAGACTCCAAAGGTTGCATAAAGATGGATATTTGGATCAATTTGATTATGAATCATATGCAACCTGTGAGTCATGTTTAATGGGTAAAATGGCTAAGTCTCCATTTAGTGGAACTGGAGAACGAGCCAAAAGCATATTAGAACTCATACATTCAGATGTATGTGGTCCTATGTCAACCCAAGCCATTGGTGGTTTCTCATACTTCATTACATTCACTGATGATTACTCAAGGTTTGGATATGTATATTTATTGAAATATTAATCTGAAGCCTTTGAGAAATTCAGAGAATTTAAGAATGAAGTAGAAAAACAAACAGGAAAGAGCATAAAAACCATCCGATCTGATCGGGGTGGTGAATACTTGAGTACTGAGTTCATTAAATACTTAAAGGATAATGGTCTATTTTCTCAGCTTACACCTCCTTATACACCTCAGATGAATGGTGTATCAGAAAGGAGAAATCGCACATTATTGGAAATGGTGCGATCCATGATGAGCATGTCCAAATTATCAGTGTCCTTATGGGGATATGCACTTAGCTCGGCTATGTATATCCTGAATAAGGTACCCAGTAAATCTGTTGAGACCACTCCATATGAGATATGGAATGGAAGGAAACCAGACCTTAAACATGTTAAAGTCTGGAGATGTCCTGCTCATGTTAAAAGACATGACGCAAATAAACTGGAATCAAGAACTGACAAATGCAGATTTGTGAGATATCCAAAGGAAACTTATGGATATTACTTTTATCATCCTGGCGAACAAAAGGTGTTTGTGGCCAGGAGAGCTGTCTTTCTGGAAGAAGATTATGTTCTCCAGAAGGACAGTGGGAGTAAAGTAATTCTGGAAGAAGTTCCAGACCCACAAACTGGCAATGGTTCATCAGATGAACCGTTAGTTTCTGAACCTGTTCAAAATGATACACAGGAACCTCGTAGGTCTGAAAGAGTACCTAAACCACCAGAAAGATATGTGGGACATATTAATTTGGATGGTTCAAGGATATTCTATAATGAGGATGATGATCCCAAGACGTACCAGGAGGCCATTGAAAGTCCAGAGGCCGGGAAATGGTGGGAAGCCATTAATTCTGAAATACAGTCCATGTACATCAACCAAGTTTGGAACTTGGTGGATTTACCCGATGGTATAGTACCTATCGGCTGCAAATGGATCTTTAAAAGAAAGATCGGTGCAGATGGACGTATTGAGACTTATAAGGCAAGATTAGTGGCAAAAGGCTATCGTCAAAGACAAGGTGTTGACTATGACGAAACATTTTCGCCCGTTGCTATGATTAAGTCCATCAGAATTCTTCTCGCCATTGCTGCCTACCATGATTATGAAATCTGGCAGATGGATATGAAGACTGCCTTCCTCAATGGAAACCTTGAGGAGGAGGTGTATATGATACAACCAGAAGGATTCACATCCAAAGAATCTCCAGACATGGTATGCAAGTTGCAGAGGTCCATTTATGGACTGAAGCAAGCATCCCGAAGCTGGAACATAAGATTTGATGAGGCGATCAAATCTTATGGCTTCATTAAGAATGAAGATGAGCCCTGTGTATACAAGAAAAACAGTGGGAGCGCAATCACATTTCTGGTTCTTTACGTTGACGACATCCTACTCATTGGGAATGATGTAGGAATGATGTCATCAGTAAAGATATGGCTGTCAAAGAACTTCTCCATGAAGGATTTGGGAGAAGCATCTTACGTATTGGGAATACGGATCTATAGAGATAGATCAAAGAAGATGCTGGCTTTAACCCAATCTATGTACATAGAAACCATTGTCAAAAGGTTTGGCATGGAAAATTCCAAGAGAGGTCTCATACCGATGAAACATGGAATTTTACTCTCTAAAGGTCAGTCTCCCAAGACACCTGAAGAGAGGGCAGTGATGGATAAAGTCCCCTATGCTTCTGCCATAGGGTCCATCATGTATGCCATGCTATATACCAGACCTGATGTAGCATATGCTCTAAGTGTTACGAGCAGACATCAGGCAGATCCAGGTGATGAACACTGGAAGGCTGTGAAATGCATCCTTAAGTACTTGAGAAGGACTAAGGATCTACTTCTAGTCTATGGAGGAGGAGACTTAAAACTGCAAGGATATACTGACTCGAGTTTTCAGTCTGATCCAGATGACAGCAAGTCAACATCAGGTTTTATTTTCACACTTAACGGGGGAGCAGTGAGCTGGAAAAGTTCCAAGCAGGAAACCACTGCTGATTCGACAACGGAAGCCGAGTATATTGCTGCTGCTGAAGCCGCCAAGGAAGCTGTGTGGATGAAGAAATTCATCGGCGATCTTGGTGTGGTGGGAAGCATATCTGGTCCCGTCCCACTGCTGTGTGACAACAATGGGGCGATTGCTCAAGCGAAAGAGCCGAGGTCTCATCAGAAGTCGAAGCACATTTTGCGGCGCTTTCATCTGATCAGAGAGATTATAGCTCGAGGAGATGTCGTGGTGGAAAGAGTTCCCTCAGCCGACAACATAGCAGATCCACTTACAAAGCCTTTGCCTCAAAATGTTTTTGAGCGTCACTTAGAGAATATGGGTATTCTGTATAAAAGTGATTGGCTTTAGTCCAAGTGGGAGATTGTTAGTATTAGATGGTCTCAAAGCCAATCCGATACTGTGTACATATTCAGATTATTAATAAATGGCAATAATTCATTGTGTGTAATTAATTCGATCTGTGTTTATCGTATCACGATGAAGTCCATGAACATGTGCAATAATCTTCGGATTATGATGAGATCATAATTACGGGACCGAAGACTTATAAACACATATTCTTAATTGTTCCTAGTCATAGGATGTTTGAGATAGGACATCAAACATCCGGATAGACTAGTATAGGTTACTTCAGCTCATATGATGAGGGTGACTGATCCCATAAGTCACTTGTGTGGAGACACTATGCTGAACCTATAGGTGCTCATTGGTGAATGAGTTCACTGAACTGATCCGACTATGAATCGCTGGATGGTAATCACCTCACTGTTAACCAGCTCGATTCAATTGTCACGGTTGCGTGGATGATCCTTGGACCTGAGACTCTAAAGATACCTTGTTGGTAGGTTTCTGAGCTTTGACCTTGACGAACGAATCCCTAACCATGGGATATCAATAAGTCAAGTGATCAGGTTCAGGGAAATGCCCTCGAAGGTAATTGTGTGTTCAATACGGGATCATCCGCTCTCGGTTGTTTGAGAGAGAATGTTCCGGGAATGATGCGCTTAAAGTCCCTGGCCAAGGCGGACTCTGTAATCGATAAGGAGTTATCGGATTCAGATTAGCGGCATCTGATTCAAGTGAATCGACCAAATAGGGTTTAACAGTAAACCATGCCCTAGGTCGATTCGGGAACATTGTACGGATGAAGGATTATATCCGCGCGCTAACCGATGACAGAAAGGTTCCAATAGAGGGTTGCGATAACCCCAGTGCCATCCAGGATCACGCGATGTTGCTTGGCATCCAACGTGATCGGCAGTCCGTCCGAATTTATTGTGGGACATTAAATTCGGCTGATTAATTGAATATAAGGATATTAATTAATTCAGTGGGTCAGTAAAGGGTTACTGGACTTAATGGGCTATTAACTGGACTGGTATTTGGGCCTAGAGGGTCACACGCAAATGGTTTTCAAGTCGATGGATAATCCGACAGGATTTCGGATAAGTCTGGGTTTTTGTGAAAAACCGCAAACTGACTTTTTATAAAAGAACGGATTCTACGTCCGGGGCCAGCAACCCTGACCTAGCCGTCATTCGTTCTTCCCCACTTTCTCTCTCCTCTGGGCAACCGCAGCGAGCGAGGAAGCGAGGACGATCCATCACGAGGAGAACCGCGTGGATACCGCTAGAGGTCGGGCATCTGCGCGACTTGCAGCATCGCTCCGACGGAACCGGAAAACGGACGCGGATTCGAATCCGCGCAAGGTAAATCGATCTACATCGGTTTTTGTTTTAACGACCGAAACGGGACAGATCCGATCCCGAACTTCTTTATTCCGCTGCGTTTTAGGATCGGATCCCGACACAGCGATCCCAACATTGCATGCTAACATAACCATAGAGATCATATTCTTACATGTGCTAATATTTAATTGATATAATTCAAATCTGTGATTATTGCATGAGGACAACCTAGTTACATATCTGTATGTTTGTCATAACCTGCATCATTGATTATAACTAATCTTTTTATATTAAGTTGTTGCCTGATAAATCCATAAGATTTTAAACATAAATTTATTCACTTGATAATTAGTTATAATTTAATTGACATTCTTTTATTGTTGTCATTTTAAATATTATTTCTGTTTAAAAAATTTAAATTATATTTTTATTATTGTTAAAATAAATTTCATATTAAGTAATTATTGATTGAATATTATTTGTGTAAATTAGTTATTTGAAAATTTGTTCTGTTGAGTTGTTTTATCAAATCATACAAAATGATGTATGTTTCAATGCTATTTGTGTTACAAATCATAATTGTTAAATTATGTATATTGAGCTTTAACCTTGTCCTACTTAAAATGGCTAGTAAACTCATTGCTTCTGAACTGGCTAAATTGGACAAGTTGAACGGTACTAATTATGACATGTGGCATAGGAAAATTAGATATGGTCTTATTCATGACAATATTGAACATGTACTTAATAGTACTGTTCCGGAATTAACTGATAACTCCGGAGAGGGAGATATCAGGAGAAGAGAGCAATGGTTGTCAGATGACAACAAGGCTAGAAGCCTAATGCTTATGTTCATGGAGGACAACCTTATAAAATTCTTTGAAACTTATGAGACTGCCCGAAAATTGTGGGATGCTATCAAGGAGAAGTATGACACCACTTCTGAGGTGAATACTCAGCTCCTATTACATCGGTATAATTCTTGCCGTATGCAAGAGGGCGATAGTGTCATAGAACATGTGAATAAAATGATTGTTATGGCTAAAGATCTTTCTATTGCTAGAACAGAAGTTCCAGAGAGAATGCAGGTGGCAACTATTTTGAATAGTCTGCCATCTTCACTAGATATGGCTGCCACAACCCTTAGGATGAGCGGTACCGTTCTTTATGTCACTGATTTACCAGTTAGGTTAGCAGTTGAGTAGGATATCATTGCCAGTAGGAAAGGTCAAGAGCTGAATTTGCAGGAAGTGAATGCTATTCACCAGAAGCCCTCATCAGCATATAACAAAAGTCATAATCACTCTGTTGGACCGAATAGGCCACAGTTCAAAGCAAAATCACACTATAAAGGCAAAAAGGTTCCCCGTGGTGCTTGCTACACATGTGGCAAATTTGGTCACTACAAGGCCAATTGTCCTGAAAAGTACGGAAACAAGGGTAAACACCCGAAAAAGGGGAGAACCAGCAAACGTGAATTCGTCGGTTTGACGGAATGTAATGTTGTGATTATCGACACCAACGACTGGTGGGTAGATTCTGGCGTAACTTGTCACGTGGCAAAGACAAAGAAAGGGCTAGTGGAATTCAAGCAGCTGCAACCTGGAGAGCAGAGAATGTACATGGGAAACAACACCTACCTGAATGTAAAAGGTGTTGGATCATATTGTTTAGATCTTAGGGACAGCATCATGGTCCTCAAAGATGTCTGTTATGCGCCGAGTATTAGGCGCAATCTATTGTCTGTAACTGCTCTTATGAAAAATGGTCTTGAAGTCTGATTCTACAATAAAAGGGTGTCCATAGGAAAGAACAAAAAGGTCTTTGCCATGGGAAAACTTGTTCCCGAACATGGCTTATTTTGTATTCCTGTTGTGGACACAGAAGTGAATAATATTAATGATGTTGTTATGAATTATTCCTTGTGTCATCTGTCTGAATGTGATCTATGGCATTTTAGATTAGGACATCCTGAAAAATCTAAAATAGAACAAATGATAAAATTGAACCTACTGCCATTAACTAAGATAGAATTGTCACCATGTGAACATTGTTTAGTCGGTAAAATAACTAAGAAACCTTTTGCAGTAGGACACATATCACAAGGATTACTAGAGTTGATCCACTCAGATATATGTGGACCATTAAGTATAAAAACATATGATAGAAAAGAATATTTCATAACATTCATAGATGACTATTCCAGATATACCTATGTATATCTTATTTCTGCTAAATCAGAAGTTCTTAATTGTTTTAAGAGATATAGAGTAGAAGTAGAAAGGCAACTGGGTAAAAACATTAAGATGTTAAGAACAGATAGAGATGGGGAATACAACTCAAAAGAATTTGAGTCATATTGCCAAGAGTATGGAATAAAGAGGCATGTAACTATACCTTATACGCCACAATAGAATGGTGTGGCAGAAATAAAGAATAGAACGCTTATGAATGTTATTAGATGCATGCTATCGCATTTAGGACTCCCGAAGAATTTTTGGGAAGAGGCATTGCTCACGGCAAATTATACATTAAATAGAATTCCCACTAAATCTATCGAAAGTATACCTTATGAACTGTGGAATGGGAGGAAACCAGAAATAAGTCATCTTAAGAAATGGGGTCAGTAGCCCATGTTCTCATTCCAAATCAACTGAGAGACAAGTTAGACTTCAGAACATTGAAGTGTTGATTCATAGGCTATTGTGACAAATCATCGGGATATAGATTCTTCGATAAGGAAAAAGGAATCATTGAATATAAGGATGCTACATTTCTAGAAACTGTAGAGGAAGAGGAATCTCATCATGAGAAAGAACCTCTAAGTGTAATAGATGATGACTATTACAATGATTTACCTATAAATGATCTAGAAATCGAAGAAGAACTTCCACCAAATGTAGAAGATGAACAAATGCCTTTGAATGAAACGCAAGAAAATCAACTTGCAATTGACAATAAAAGACTTAGAACTCCACCAGCATAGATGGATGATTATCACTTGTACCTATGTGAGCCTTCATGTCTAACAGTAGACATAAATGAGGATAATAATATAGATCTCATGAATCTGAATGATGTATTGAAATCTTCAGACTCTGATCTATAGCGAAAAGCAATGGAAGAAGAAATTAATTCCATAAAAAGGAACAATGTTTGGAAACTATGTGAATTACCCAAGAATAGGAAGGCTATAGGTTGCAAGTGGGTATTTAAGAAAAAGATCCGTGTAGATGGATCTATTGATAAGTATAAGGTTCGATTAGTTGCCAAAGGATTTACTCAGATGTCAGGTATAGATTTTCAAGAAACTTATTCTCCTGTGGCTAAATTTGCATCTATAAGGACGATTTTAGCAATTGTTGCGCATCTTGACTTAAAACTTTTTCAAATGGATGTCAAGACTGCATTCCTTAACGGAGAGTTAGAGGAAGACATATACACGAAACAACCTGAAGGTTTTCAGGTACAAGGTCAGGAGAATAAAGTATGTAAACTTAAGAAAGCCTTGTATGGCTTGAAACAGTCTTCTAGACAATGGTATCTTAAATTTCATAATGTTGTTATTCAACTTGGATTTGTTCCAAATCAATTGGACAATTGTGTATATGTCATGAAAAGTGGGAGCATGCTCATAATATTATCTCTATATATAGACGATATTTTGCTCGCCGGAAATGACATATGAATGTTGAATAACGTTAAGTCTGAGCTCAGTGAGAAATTTGAGATGAAGGACATGGGTGAGGCATCCTATGTTCTCGGAATCTAAATCCTGAGGGATAGAAAGTCTAGAATGTTGAGTATAAACCAAGATAAATATTTACATTCAGTACTTAGAAGGTTTTGATTGCAAAACTGCAATCCAGCACCAACGCCGTTGGTTCATGGAAAACGATTAAGTAAAGAGCAATGTCCTAGAGAAGGACATGATGCACTGCAAGTGCCGTATGCACAAGCAGTCGGAAGCTTAATATATGCTATGCTATGTACTAGGCCTAACATAGCATACGCAGTAAGCTTAGTAAGCAGATATCAAAGTAATCCTGGTCCAACACACTGGGAAGCTGTTAAAAGGATTATGAAGTATTTGAAAGGTACTTTGCACCACAAATTAATATATCAAGCAGATACACTAGAAGTGCTTGGTTATTCCGATGCAGATTTCGGAGGAGATAAAGATGACGGAAAGTCCACTTCGGGACACTTGTTCATCTTTGGTGGTGCTGCTGTTTCTTGGAATAGTAAGAAACAAGGGTGTGTAGCAAGATACACACAGGAAGCTGAGTATGTTGCATGTAGCATGACTACCACTCATGCAATTTGGATAAGACGATTTTTGACAGAATTAAATCTCAACTTGGTAGAAGAACCAATTGAAATTTATTGTGATAATCAGACGGCAATTAGCTTGATTAACAACGGAGCGAATAGTTCTAGAGGAAAACACATAGAAATTCAATATCATTATATACGTGATATTGTTCAAAAAAGAGAAATTAAAGTGACTTATATTCCTACCAGTGATATGATTGCAGATCCATTGAAAAAAAATATACCGGTAGAAAGTTTTGTCAAACATGTAAGTCTAATGGGACTTGGGAATATATAAGTCGGGAAATTTTTTTTACAAAATTGAAAATATATTTCACAGATAGTGAGAATGTGTCAGAACATTAATACATCTCACGGATAGTGGGAGTGTATTAAGAATTATTTGATTTGAAAATACATTTCACAGATAGTGAGAATGTGTCAGAACACCAACACATCTCACGGATAATGAGAGTGTATTAAGAATAATTTGGTCTTGATGGTCAAGTGGGAGATATTAGATAGAGATGACCACCAACTCCATGAAAATAGGAGTTTGTTGCAGTGATAAACTCGTAGATTTGGTCTCCCACCATCCCTAACATTCCGGAGGCGGTTCCGAAGAGGGGGTGGAGATGGTTAATGGAAAAGCCTCTATAAAAAAGAAACCAAGGTGAAGAATCTGATCTACATGTTGTTAACCATCGGAGCCCGCTTTCCTCACTTGCTCTTTCTCTCATCTCTCTCTCAAACCAAGGATTCTACATATACCAAACAAAGTCTAACAATTCCTTGGAAACATGGACTCCTTATTTAACGAAAATATCCTAAATTCAAGAATTCCCTTTTTTCAGGGCATACAAAAAAATAAATAAATGAGGGACCTATTCTTGTGTGTGAGAGAGAGAAAGAGAGGATTAAGGTCTCTTGACTACTTTTGAGTGACCACAGCCCATGATGGACGTGGGCAGCCTGCCCACCCTGTCCACCCCTTCTTCGAACACGACCCCCATCCCCATGAAGAAGTGGGACTCTATGTGGCAGTGGAAGGCCCACACCCCCGGGTTGTCGGCCCGGACCCGGATGGCCGTCCACCCGAGCGGGTGCAGCGGCACCGTGTTCTTCATGATGGGGTCCACCAGGTTGTACCTTTTTGGGTCGTTGACCGGCTCGAACACCCCCTGCCCGAACCCCAGAACCCAGAAGTCGTGCCCGTGGAGGTGCCAGGGGTGGGTCTCGCTGTTGTTGGGGTTCAGGGTGTTGGCGTTCTGCAGCACCACGTCCACCGTGGAGTTGAACTCCAGCCGGTAGATGCCGTAGCTGTAGGTGGCGTTGGGGTTCCTCGCCACTGCGTAGATGTCGTATTTGCGGTAGTCGTAGCTCTCCGGCGGCGGCTCCTGGCTGAAGACGTGGAGGAGGTCCTGCTTGAGGGCGACCAGGTATGGGGTGTGGGGCAGGGTGAAGGAAACGTTGTTGACGGCCCACCTGGTGTGGTTGTCGATCCTGTTCTGGGTGTTCAGGAAGGTGATGACCCTGTCGGCGGTCGGGGGTGGCGTAGCCGCGCCGGGCACGGATGTTGAGGCTTTGCTGGAGGCGGTAGGCGGTGTCGTTCCAGAGGGGGCCGGTGGGAGGGGCCGTCGGAGGGGACTTGCCGGGGTGGTTGGGGTAGTAGTTGAAGATGGCGAGGCCGGTGGGGCTGACCGGCCTGCGGCTGACGACGTTGAGGGCCGCCCAGTAGTTGCGGGAGGGGTCCTGGTTGGCCGTCACCAGGACATAGTAGGTCTCGCCGGAGTAGATGTTGAGGTTCTTCACCACGAAGGGCTCGACGTAGTGGCCGTCGGTCTCCACGATGGTCATGTTGTGGCCCTGCAACGGGAACAACAGCAGCAACCCATCAATACGAACTCATATCTTCTGCTTTGTAAATAGCTACACTCAACATCACTTAAGGCTTAGATCTAATTAGGTGATTGAATTGTTCCAAAAAAAAAAAGATGCTTGCATTAGATGACGAATTCAGTTAAAATTTTTTGCAATTAGTTTACATGAGATGTAATTTTATGCCGAATTCGTGTTCGCGATGACCACACGTATTAGTAATCAACTTCAACATGATCACTTATATGATTTCATATAAAACTTTGTACGTTGGACCCACTTAATTAGTTTGATTGGTACTCAGACACTGCTGACCCATGACGTACTCTTGCAAAAAGAAAATTGCCTTCGGAGCCAAGCTGTATTCAGCTCAAGCTTGGAGGGTTTCCATTGCCATAAGATGGACCTCCCTCCCTCACACGATCGTATCAATAGAAGTACATGGTCGAACGAGTGTTATAGATGACCTAGCTACATGTTGGTTAAGTATTATCTGCGTTAAACAGGATCATATCCTTAGATAATGAGACTCACAAATGCAGATCAGATCAGTCTGGGCAGTCTGGGTACCCACCTCTATCTCGAAGTTGAGAGCCGACAACGAGGTGATGCTAGTGATCATGAGGCGATAGGTCTTCCCCGGCACCACTGTCAGCACATAAGGGGAGCACCGGGGACTGTTAGGGTCACAGACAGCTCCAGTGCCGGTGGCCAATGAGCAGTTGTACCTTCCCCTTCCCTGGATCAACAGCGACTGGGGCTCGCCCACCCAGACGAAGGGGACGGAGGAGCGCCCCACGGCCTGCTCGTAGGTGCTCCTGTGCCACCAATCGTTGAGGATAATGTTTCGGTCGTAGTCGTACTCGAACGGCTCGGAGACGCCGTCGGGGAGGGCGACGACGATGGAGCCGTAGAGCCCCGCTGACCGCTGCATCCCGTAGTGTGCATGGTAGATGTACGTCCCTGGCTGCACCAAGCATTTTAAAAAGACAAATAATTAAATGAGACGGGGTATCCAAAAAAATCCATGAAAAATAATCTCACAATCTTGTCCTGTAATATGTTCGCAAGTAAAATGGAAGAAAAGATCAATGTATCTAAAATGCCCTAATTTATTTGCAATTTTATCGCATAACTTTCAAAAAAGCATGTTTTTAGATTTTAGTCCATCTAATCTAATTAATTCAGAAAAAAACTTTGTATAATCTATATATTTAACAAAGATTTTCTGTAATCTCACTTTTATTTAGAAAAGATCTTTCTAAAGGGAGATTTTGATATTTTAAAGATTTTTTTTATTTTTCAGTTCCTATAATCTTTCATTATCTTGTATTAGTTCTCATTATATTCATACTTATTCTAAACCTCCTACAATCTTTGAACCCTCATTAAAAAAATCTCTTAATGATCATAGAAAAAAAATTTGCGTAATGTTCCTTTCATGTTTATGTATTTCTACCAAACTATGTTAAGAATATTTCATAGTCTATTTCTTTGTTTTTGATAATTTCCAAGAAAGGCTTTTTAAGAACCACTATAAGACTTCGTTTTTTATGCTTTAATGTATCTATGTACTAACATCATTGTCCGGTGACCTATTCATCTCCTTCTATTAAAATGAACCTACTGATCTATCGACTTCAGCTCAATAAAGTAACCCTATTAAGTCACTTGTTGTTTGAGGGATTCTACTAAATAAAATTTCTACGCCCGTCATTAATTTTAAGGGCTTTTCTGACTCCCTCCCCATGTTTTGCCCACAAACCATTTTCTTCTCAATTCGAAATGCCATATGTGATGATATTGATGAGAGGATGGTGATCATGGTTAATTGGCCAAGTAGTAGATGGCTAGATGCATCCGTTGCTGTAGGAAAAGAAAGTTTGACCAGCGTCGCCCCCGACAGAGTCAATGACCCTAACAACAACTTCCCTATAAGTCTTCAAGGCCGCACCAACCCCAAACTTTGACTCCTGATAAGATCAGTCAAACTTCCAACACGATAGATGAGGCAGCTAGCGTTGGAGCCCACATATGAGAGTACGTGGAGCCCTTCTTAATGGTGATGCGGAAATGTGGATTGGACAGCCGCATGAGACCTTCGAAGAAGAGTTCGGATCCCCTCAGTAGGAGGGTGGTCCGAACTCGGTCAGTATTCACTGTGGGGGGGTCCGAATTTAAAATTCAAAAAATATTTTATCTGGATCCCACTGTATTAAATGCAGCCCCCCTCCCCCAGTGGATACTGACCGAGTTCGGACCACCCTCCTACTGAGGGGATCCGAACTCAAGAAGAAAGAGATGAAATATAGATCTTTGCATTTTTTCTGTGACATAGAAGATGGAGTAGATTTAACATTTATTTAGTTTTTATAGTAAATAATCTATATACTTTTATCTATGAATGAAAGAATATATAAAAAAGTTAGGAATGACATTGTCTGGACTTGATCGTCTGGGATCTTGTTCTGAAGAGTTCAAACAGAGATGATTTAAAGAAAGGAATTTTGGCATAGACACCCTTGAAAACTTTCGTACTTATACTTATAACCCCAACTTCTATATACCGTATGAAATACTTTCGTAAATCTCATAAACATTGCAGCTATGCTTCTCCGACAAGATCTCGTTAACTCTAATGGAATATACTAAATGATCATAGATATTTTTACATATGTACTCTTAAACTCATTCGAATTTTACATGTACGATTCGTGACTTTATTAGAACTTGCCAAATCTTTCTTACATATTCGCGACTTTATTCGATAGGGCTGTCAACGGATCCGGATAATATCCGCATCCGATTAGTATCCGCATCCGATTAGTCGGATAATTATCCGATTAAGATATCCGGCAGGCATATCCGAATATCCGTTTAATTATCCGATTAATATTCGAAGGGAAAATGGAAAATAGATATCCGTTCCGATTAATATCCGACCGATTATGTATTTCGATAAGTTCTTCTAATTTTAATGATGTTTATATATTTAAATAAATGATAATTTGATATTTGAAGTATGCTTAAGACGTGTTGAACGATAATAATGTAGTTTATTGTGATTTTTTTATTTTTAGTGGTTTTACTAATTTAGATAAATTTTTTAAGCATTTGTTATTATCTAAGATATATTTAATAAAGTATTCAAATTATTTAAAATTTATCTAGATATTTATATTTATTAATTTAAATATATGATATTTATGGACTATGCAAAAAATAAAATTAACAAGTGATTAAGTTACAAGACAAAGTTGACATATTTAAGTATCTTAATTATTATTCGAATTCGGATATTATCCGACAGAGTCGAATTCGGATAGAAAAAATTATCATCCGTCGGATAGTATCAAGAGTCGGATATTCAGATAATACTAAAAGGAGCGGAGTCAGATACAACGAATATGCATGGTGGTAAGTCCTTGCTTTTATCTGGGATTATTTTTTAGCATGTGGACTGTAGACGTGACCTCAACCATCTCTACATTTGTCAAGCCCCATAAATCTTCACTTTACTCTTCCCTCTACATGGTCCAAGTGCAAGGAAGATGTGCATTTTGGTTTTTTATTATTTTATTTAAAAATTTTAAATTTTTTTGAAACATCCGATCAAAAAACAAACGATATCACTAACAAGCTCGAATTGTCCCCGGCTCGTGATATATTTATCTTTTTGAAAAAAAACATTTTTTATGCACACAAATCGAGGCATATGTAAAAATTATTTTTTAAAAAAATCAAATATACTTGCTGGTGATATCATCTGATTTTCGATCAAATATTTAAAAAAAAAAAAAATCTAACAAAAAAAATTAAAATAATAGACAAATCGGTTGCAACCCCATGGTCAAGGCATACACAAAAGGTTATTTTTTGAAAGTAAAATAACATGTCACGTACAGTCAATTATTGGTCACATATAATGTAACCGATACTTGATTATGAATTATATGTCGAAGATAACATTGATATGATCATTGGCACAGGTAGGCTGGGGGATAGATTTTGTTTTTTAATTTCTTTCAGAAATTTTGTAATGACCGTTGATGTGAGTGAGAGAATGTGGCCGGACAAAAGAAGAGGATTGCATGTAGTTAACATTAGATGTTACATTACTATCTTCTTATTGACAAGTTGGTGTAATATAGTGACAGTGATGATAGAGTACGGGGATGGAGGGCCAGATTTGGACTCCGAATTTAAAAGTTGCAGTGTATTTAAACTAGTAAGGGTGGGGGAGGAGATGGGTCTTACATGATTGGTTTAAGGTTATCAATAACATGTATTTCATAATCAATTATCTGGTCACATAGTAGTCTTAACTTTTTTAGTCCTCGGACCTTATCGGACTTAATAGGATGTTTGATTATATATTTTTTAAAAAATTTCTCTCTCAATTTTTGTTTTAAAAAGAAAATACTACATACATTTTGTTTAGATTCTTTTATTTTATTTTTTAAAAGAGAGAGATGAATTCGTCACAAATTTTCTTTAAAATAATCTGCTTGTTCGATTACTACTCTGGTAATTAATGCATTTCTATTTCTCTCCTCTGGTAATTAACTGCTTCTCTCTTTTTCTTTCTCTCATTAACTAATCTTCTATTTCTCTCACTCGAGAAAAAATGTTACGTTATATATGTAACACCTAGCATCTTAGCAGATACATTATAAGCCCATTAGTATCCTGGTAGGCCCATTAGTGGGATTAGTTTTGGATATATTGACTTTCTCGTGATTTTTTTAAAATTTGGCTGATTTTTTTTGGATTGTATCACTCATGGTTGACATGATTCGAAGAGCTTGAAACGTGTCAGCTCGACGCGACGCGATTCAACTATTTCATGTTCTGACCTGTAGCCAGTATTTTCTTCTCTATGTGCGACTTGAGTCAACTTAGGACTCATGATTGGGGTCTATTTAAGCCCTAAGATGCGCCCCCAACCCCTCTTGTTGTCTCTTAGTCGTTTTGAAACTTAGAGAGAGCTCGAGAGATCGTGAGAGAGAGATAGCGATCGTTCTTCACGTTCTTCACGAGCGGGCGATGTGTAGCATACACAGCGGCGACGGCATGGTGATGCATGGAGAAGTTCCTCGCCTTGTCAGAAGCAAGCTTCTGAGCGAGGGTTTTCGATATGTGAGAGGCAAGTGATGATGAACGATCAAAATCATAGTATTTTATGTATAGAAATATTATTTTCAGTCTACTTTGCTATTTAAGTATAAAGTATGCGATGCATGGATGGTTGTTGATGTTATTGAATAAAGTTATGATGCATGGATCTCTTCTTTTTCTTCCTTTTCCTTCTCTTCCTTCCTCACTTTGCGAAGCTGGAAAACTATCTTCGGGCGCTGAAACGCGTCAACCCTGGGTGACACGATTTGAATCGGATCAAGCATGGGCGACGCGATTCAACACTCTGCATGTTATTTTATGATGATTCTGACACTTAATTTATGATTAAATCTATGCTTTAATAGTTGCTAGGGTTCGGTTGGATTGTACATACATGCAGGAGGTTTGGTTCATATTTTATATCACATCACAAGGATAAACATTGTGGTAGTTAAGCCATGTTTATGTCGTTTAAAATTATTTGAATATCTATGGTATTAGGTTAAATAATCTTTGTATAATCTTGTAAATTTCATCATGATTATGTATGGACTTTACGTCACTTGTCACAACATATTTTAGACTCATATCAGTTCATGCATATGGTGTATTTAACATATATATATATATTTTATTTTAATTTTTGAAAATTGACAGAACCATCTGAAACACATCAGGCATAATCGACGTGATTTAAATCGCATCAATCGGTCATGACGCGATTTAGAGAGTTGACAGTTTGGTTAATTTTCTTGTTAATTCTACAATTAACTACATGCCATAATTGTATATTATTAATCTAAGCATGTTCTGCATTAAACAGAATAGTTTTATGCGTGCATATGTAATTTAAGATATTAAGTTGCTTAAGTGGATGCATCAAACTAGTGATGGGAGTCCTAAATGTCACGTGGACTGAAGTGCTACGTTGTGGGAGTCACTTCTTGATTTTCTCGGAAGCAAAGTGCCACGCAGCGGGAGATATCTATTGATTCTATGGAGGCCACCTCTAGATTTCCTCATTCACTAGGTTAATGACTAAGAGTTAAGTAAGATATTCGAGGCAATGGGTTAAATCCGAGAAGTGTGTTTACATGGTATTCCGGTGGGATTTGAGAGCGTCACCTGACTACGCGG
Organism: Zantedeschia hybrid cultivar; assembly: GCA_030544215.1. Lineage (NCBI taxonomy): Eukaryota > Viridiplantae > Streptophyta > Magnoliopsida > Alismatales > Araceae > Zantedeschia > Zantedeschia hybrid cultivar. Next base: position 55,833,575 of record JARZZO010000009.1, read on the forward strand.
CCAAAGATCTAATATGTTTGCCATAACCATTAGGTAAAAAAGAAGAAGTGCCTGATGTTATTGCATGGTTGCTTGTCCTAAATTAAAGTGAAAGATATGATATGTGTGATCACTCATGATGTTTAATAATGAAAGATGAAGTAAGTTTACAGAAGTTAATACAAGTTTTCACGTCATGATATATGTTAGAATTTCATGTTTATATTCATTCATATTGTAAGGATTGAGGTTTCGAATCCGGTTATCGGGTCAGTTTCGGGGTCGGATCCCTTAGTTTGGGCCATGTTGGGGTTGAGACTTAGTTTTCTTTTCGCTCGACGCGGTTCAAACGGCGTCCAACAATGTGGACGTGTTTTAGGCTGTGCTACGTGGGCTGGCCTTGGGGCGCGAGAGTACGGCCCTGGTCTTATCATCTAAATGGCATCTTGTATGGACAACGTCATTTAAAGTACGACCCTGCTTTATCAGAGTACGGCCCGGTCTTATCGTCTGAATGACGTCGGATTTGGACGACGCGTTTTCTCCAGTTTTTGTTTGATCTCGCGAACCCTCCCTCCTTTCCCTCATTCTCTCCTTTCTTCCCTCCGACTCTCCAGCGCTCCTTTCCCCCTCTCTTTGCTTTCCTCTCCCCATTCCTCCTCTCCCTCCACTCCATTAACCTTCCAACTTCCTCCACTACCACCACCACTTCCTCTGTGGCGCATTTCTCTCCGGACGGTGGCCGACGTCCCGGTAGAGTAATGGCGTCCATGGCGATACCGGCGGCGGCGTGTGGCGAGACGGGTTGGCGGCTTGGAACTAGGAGAAGTTCGAGTAACCGGTAGGGTGACGATCTTCATTGTATTTTGTTTAAAACAATGTTTTTTTTTTCACTTCGGAGTATGTTTAGGGGTTTTTGGGGTGAAAACACTAATTGCATGAAATGAGAAATTTGGGGTTTTTAATGGGCATTTAGGTTCTTCTCCTTCTCCTCTACATTGTGGTCTTCTGTGCGATTTGGGAGAGGAAATCCCACCCCGTGGATTGAGAGATGGCGGAGGAAGAATCTGTCTGTGAGGGTTGAATGGCGTTGGGGGACAGCGATGCCTTTTAGAAAGGCGGCTTCCACCCGCGACGCAATTTAGCCCAAATAACATACTCTGTCTCTAGATTAAGTAGCATCCAGAGACAGCGACGCCTTTTAAACGGCGACTTCCGTGCACGACACGTTTTAAGTCAGATTACCCCGAGGTCTGTCTCTGTTTCTATCGTTATCAAGCGACTAGGGACAGCAACGCCTTTTAAACGGCGACCCTTTTAAACAACGCGATTTAGGCCATATTCCGAGACTCACTTTCATATAAACAAGTTTAGGAGTCTTGAATGACATCGGCCTTGGGCGACGCGATTCAAGACATAATCTCATTAATTCCTGCAATTAACATGTGTTTATATTGATAGATAGTCTGGTTAATTGCATGCTTGAAATCATGCCTAAGGACGATGATTTCTACGTGATCGGATCGCACTGTGTTGCGTTTTGTGCGATCGTGGACCTAGAGTGACATTTGTTAGCGCTTAGGCACCATGTGTCAGTGTGGGAGTGACACGGCGTCGGTGTGGGAGTGGTGGGGTGACGCCTAGAGAGAGGGTCACCTGGTGTACCCCGAGGTATAGCTAGTACCGGTGTGGGAGTGGTACATTCGGAGTGTCACTCGTGCTGGGGGAAGTAGGACCACCTTGAGCCGTGTTAGGCCGGAGTAGCCAGTGTGCTATCCGAGGGATTGCTGTTTGGTCTCAGCGCGTCGGTGTTTTCCGCGTTCGGCCGTGTGACTTGTGTGCTTAGCCGAGACGCTAATTGTGGACTCCGTGGTAGTTTCAGAATCATACATGTTACTGTTATAAATGCGTGCGTTTTATATCGAAATTGTGTTACTGCTTTATTTAGTTAAATTGCCTATATTTATGTACTGCACTTGTGGGTGTATGAGTGGGTGGTGGGGATCGAAGGATCCTTACTGAGTCTTTTTTGATGAGACTCACCCCCTACGGTTTTCAGGTGAGGGTTCTAGGCAGGTGTAGCAAGGAGAGTGCTGCCTTAGGTTGCGCGCTAGCAGCCGCTCTTCCGGGGTATGCCTCGATATAGTTGGTATTTCTTTTTATGGCATGTACGCTTAATTATTCCTTTTTCAGTTGGAGTATGTAATTATTTGCTGAGTCGAGTCGAATTGTAATAACTTTTAATTTATGCACTTCTTTTACAGTTCGATGTGATATAGATGTTTAATTTAGTTTATCATTTATTTCCCAGACTTATCGAGATCCTAGTTTGGCTCCAAATTTAATGATTCGGTACCCATTTAGTAATCGGATCCTCGATTATAGGGTGGCGCGTTGTTACAGTTGGTATCAAAACGTTCGGTCTGGCAAATAGATGAATAACTAGGTTAAATATCGTAATTTTGTCAAATAATTATATTATCCCGTACAGGCACGACGGTAGTATAGGTTTTAAGATTCTAATTAGAACTTTTCGATTTTTGTGATTGTAGGCGATTAGCTGGCTCCTAGGAAGAGGATGCCAGTTATTAGAGAGCAGGGAGATGTCCCTAGTAGATCTAAGGCCGGTAGGCCACATATGGAGCGTTTCATGGAGGCTATGATGGACACGATGGCTAGATACCAGACTCGAGACCCTAGTGAGAGTTCTAGTACTCGGGGAGGACCTTCAGCTGCTCTGGAGAGATTCCTGAAGCTGAAGCCGCCTCATTTTACCGGTCGTCCCGACCCTAACGAGGTTGTTCATTGGTTGAGGGAGTTGGAGAAGACTTTTGATACGATGGATTGTGCGGCAAGTGAAAGGACTCCATTGGCTACCTTCATGTTGAAGGATGATGCCTACGATTGGTGGACCACTTTGAAGAGTTTGTCATATGCGAATAGGAATCTCAGGGAGATGCCATGGGAGACATTTATGAAGGAATTCAATGTGCAATACTTCCCTAGGCATGTCCCGAAGGCCAAGGAGAGGGAATTTATGGAGTTGACCCAAGAAAGCATGACAGTGCTTGAGTACCAGATGAAGTTTGTTTCGCTTGGGAGGTTCGTGCCTTTTATTTCAGGAGACGAGGAGCGTCGGACTGAGAGGTTTGTGGATGGACTGAGGTCCAATTTAAGGACTTTTGTGGCATCCCACTGTTGTATAGATTTGGCATCGGCGGTTAGGTGTGCCGCGGCAGTAGAGGCACAGCATGATCAGTCAGATATGGAGAGGAGACTGACTACTCAAGGGCCAGTTCATGGTAGGGGAAAGACAGCAGCAGCAGCAGCTCCTTCGTCCGGATCAGATCGTCTTCACTCGGCTCCAGATTCAGGAGGTTCTTTCGAGGCGATGGCAGCAGCAGTGGCAGCAGTGGTAGTAGCAGACCCTGGTAGAGCCAACAGAGTCAGTCAATGTCCAGTGCTCAGCAGGAGGCAGCTCAAAGGCTTTCGACAGCTTGTCGACATTGCAGTAGTACCTGTTGGGATTTCTCGGGTTTCTCCGGATAGCTCACGCAGCGGAAACAAAAAAAAATACAGCGATCCGTTTTCTCGTTTCGAAGACTAAAGTACGATAATCGGATTATCGAAGTTCTTACCGTGTGCAGATTCGAATCCGCAGCCGTTCCGTTCCGTCGGTGTGACACCGCAAGCCGCGCAAGCGCCCGACCTCTAGCGAAGTCCACGCGATCCTCCCCGCGATGGATATCCTCACGTTCCTCGTTCTTTGCAGCCCACGAAACCTCCGCCGGTCGCCGCAACGATCGCCGCAGTGCGCGGACGATTTCCCGTCGAACGGGATTTGGAGAAGCGGCGGAGCAGATCTGGATCTGTCTGGACGCCAGAAGGAGAGAGAAACAGAGGAGGGGCGGCTAGGGTTAGCAGTAGCTTGGCCTGCTCAGCCCGTTCGCTATGTTTTATACTAACCGCGCAGTTTTTCATAAAAACCTCCGGTTTGTATAAAACCCACTTATTTATCCATCGCTTTGAGAATCATGTGCGTGTGACCCTCTAGGCCCAAGTACCAGTCTAGTTAATGGCCCAACAAGCACAGTGACTCCTCACTGGCTTTATTAATCAATTAATAACCCTTTATTAATTAATTAATCAATCGAATTGATGTCGCACATCGAATTTGACCGGGCCTCCGATCACGTTGAGTGCCAAGCAACACCGCGTGAACCCGGAAGGTATTTGGGGTTAAGTAACCCACTTTTGGAACCTTTCCGCCTACAGTTACCGCGTGGATATAATCTTTCATTCGTACAATGCTCTCGAGTCAACTCAAAGTATGGCGTGCTGTCAAACCCTAACCGGTCGACTCACTTGGATTGGATGCCGCTGATGAATATTGGAAAACTCCTTTCCCGATATTATCATCCGCCCTGGCTAGGGACTTTCGCGCATCCTTCCTAGAGCATTCTCCCTCTAAGTACCGAGAGCGAATGATTCCTTATTGACACACAATTCCCTTCGACGGTATTCTGTTGTACCCAATCTTTGGCGTATTAGAATCCCGTGGCTAGAGATTCGTAAACCAAGGTCAAAGCACATAAGTCCACCGCCAAGGTGTCCTTGGTGTCTCAGGTTCGAGGACCATCCACGCAACTACGACAATAGAATCAAGCTGGTTGACAGTGAGGTACAATACCATCCAGCGATTCAGTCGGATCAGTTCAGTGAACTCATTCTCCAATGAGCACCTACAGATTCGCCTTAGTATCTCCACACAAGTAACTTATGAGATCAGTCACCCTCATCATATGAGCAGGAGTAATCTGTACTAGTCTAACCGGATATCCGATGTCCTTCTCGGATATCCTCCGACTAGGAACAATTAAGAATATGTGTGTTTAAGTGATCAGTCTCATTGGTATGATCTCATCATAATCTGATCACTATAGCACATATTCACGGACTTCATTATGAAACGATAATTAATACGATTTACACATAATGAATATTATGCCATTATATTAATAAAATGAACGAGATTTACATAGTCAGATTGGCTTGTAGGCCACCTAAACTAACAATCTCCCACTTGGACTAAAGCCAATCACCTTTATACAATAAGCCCATAGACTCTAGGTGATGCTCAAACACAATTTGAGCCAACGGCTTTGTCAGTGGATCTGCTATATTGTCGACGGATGGAACTCTTTCCACTACTACATCTCTTCTGGATATGATCTCTCTGATAAGGTGAAAGCGCCTCAGAATATGCTTCGATTTCTGATGAGACCGCGGCTCTTTCGCTTGCGCAATGGCTCCATTGTTGTCGCACAACAGTGGAACAGGCTCAGAGATGCTGGGAACTACGCCGAGGTCGGTGATGAATTTCTTCAACCACACTGCTTCCTTGGCGGCTTCAGCTGCAGCGATGTACTCAGCTTCAGTCGTCGAATCTGCAGTGGTTACTTGCTTGGAACTCTTCCAGCACATTGCCCCTCCGTTCAAAGTAAACACGAATCCAGATGTAGACTTGCTATCATCTGGATCTGACTGGAAACTCGAGTCAGTAAAGCCTCGCAGTTTCAAGTCACCTCCTCCATAGACAAGAAACATATCTTTAGTTCTTCTCAAATACTTAAGGATACATTTTATTGCCTTCCAGTGCTCTTCGCCTGGATCAGCCTGAAATCTACTCGTAACACTTAGAGCAAATGCAACATCAGGCCGTGTACATAGCATGGCATACATGATAGATCCTATGGCAGAGGCATAGGGTATTCTATCCATGAATTCCCTCTCATCAGGAGTCTTAGGAGACTGCTCCTTTGAGAGACTAATTCCATGTCTCATCGGTATGAGACCTCTCTTGGAATTTTTCATGCCAAACCTTTTGACTATGGTATCTATGTACAAGGATTGGGTCATTCCAAGCATCCTCTTTGATCTATCTCTATAGATCCGTATTCTCAATACGTAGGATGCTTCTCCCAAATCCTTCATGGAGAAGTTTTTCGACAGCCAGATCTTTACTGATGACATCATAGCTACATCATTCCCAATGAGTAGTATGTCATCTACGTAAAGAACTAGAAAAGTGACTGCACTCCTACTGGTCTTCTTGTACAAACAAGGTTCATCTTCATTCTTAATGAAGTCATAAGACTTGACAGCCTCGTCAAATCTTATGTTCCAGCTCCGGGAAGCCTGCTTCAGTCCATAAATAGACTTCTGAAGCTTGCACACTTTATTTGGAGATTCTTTGGATGTGAAACCTTCTGGTTGTATCATATACACCTCTTCCTCAAGTTTACCATTGAGGAAGGCAGTCTTCACATCCATCTGCTAGATTTCATAATCAAAATGTGCAGCAATGGCGAGTAGAACTCTGATTGACTTTATCATGGCAACTGGTGAGAAAGTCTCGTCATAGTCAATTCCTTGCCTTTGACGATATCCCTTTGCCATCAACCTTGCCTTATAAGTGTCGATCCGTCCATCAGCACCGATATTTCTTTTAAAGATCCACTTGCAACCGATGGGTACAATACCCTCAGGCAAGTCCTCCATGTTCCAAACTTGGTTGGTATACATGGATTGGATTTCTGACTTCATGGCTTCTCGCCATTTCCCGGCTTCTAGGCCTTCTATGGCCTCCTGGTAGGTTTTAGGATCATCATCCTCATTATATTCTACCTTAGACTCACCTTCAGCAATATGTCCCACATATCGTTCGGGTAGTCTAGGTACTCTACCAGATCTATGAGGCTCATCTGTGTGTACCTGAACAGATTCAAGAACTGATATCTCATCTGATGATAATGTAGCTGTTTGGGGATCTGGAACCTCTTCCAGTACTATTTTACTCCTACTGTCCTCTCGGAGAAAGTATTCATCTACCAGGAAGACAGCTTTCCTGACGACAAACAGCTTTTGTTCACCAGGATGGTAAAAATAGTATCTAAAGGTTTCCTTTGGATATCCCACAAACCTGCATTTATCAGTTCGTGATTCCAGCTTGTCTGGATCATGCCTCTTTACATGAGCAGGACAACCCCAGACTTTAACATGTTTAAATTCTGATTTCCTGCCTTTGCATATCTCATATAGAGTAGAGGCCACAGACTTGCTGGATACTCTGTTCAGTAGGTATGCTGCTGACTCTAGAGCATACCCCCAGAGGGACACTGGTAATCCCGAAAAGCTCATCATGGATCGCACCATGTCCAACAAAGTGCGATTCCTCCTTTCTGATACACCATTCATCTGTAGTGTATATGGAGGGGTCAGTTGAGAAAGGATACCATTATCCTTTAAGAATTGTGTGAAGTTAGTACTCATGTATTCTCCTCCTCGATCTGATCGAAGAGCTTTAATACTATTTCCTAACTGCTTCTCTACCTCATTCTTGAACTCCTTGAACTTCTCAAATGCTTCCGACTTGTACTTCATTAAGTACACATAGCTGAATCTTGAGAAGTCATCGGTGAACGTGATGAAGTATGAAAAGCCACATTTGGCTTGGATAGACATGTGACCACATACATCCGAATGTATTAGTTTCAGAATGTCCTTGGCACGTTCTCCATGTCCAGTAAATGGAGATTTTGCCATCTTTCCCATAAGGCAGGATTCACATGTTGCAAACGATTCGTAATCGAATGCAATTAAGTAACCATGTTTGTACAACTTTTGCCACCTGCTTTCGCCAATGTGCCCAAGTCTACAACGCCACATGTAGGCTTGGTTCACACAATTCTTGCTCTTCTTAAGAGCTTTGTCAATCTGAAGATTGTAATGAGAAACATCTAATAGATATAGACCGTTGACTAAAGATGCTGAAGCTATTGATTTATTACCATAATAAATCGAACAACTTCTATTCTCAATAGTCAACCTATATCCTATCTTGTCCAAACAAGATATTGATATGATGTTCTTTATTATGTTAGGAACATAATAACAATCTTCTAAAAGTAAGGCGTCTCCTGATGGAAGCCTAAGGTTTGCTGTCCCAATAGCAATTGCCGCAACTTTTGCGCCATTTCCTAGCCTCAATTCCACCTCACCTTGTCTCAGCTTGCGCTTACTTGTCAGCATCTGCACATCATGGTAGATATGAGAAGCACATCCGGTATCCAATACCCAAGATGTGGAATCTCTAACTGACAAGTTGATATCTATCATATAGATATCTGAAGCTTCAGACAGCTTCACTCTTCCATGAGCTTTATCGTTAAGGAACTCCTTGCAGTTCCTCTTCCAGTGACCATACTGCTTATAGTAGAAGTAGTCACCCTTCACTACTCTTTTACCTTTGTCCTTCGATCCTTTATCGTTAGCTGTCATCTCTGCTTCAGGGGCATCTAATGCCGATTCAGCAAGAGGATCAGCTCCAGGGACAAAGTTATTGTGCTCAGATCTGAAGACATTCTTCAGGTTTCTGAACCAATCCGAGTAGATCAGGTAAGTCAAAAGGGCATCAAGTATGCCACGGAGTGGGTTATTCGACGACATAGTTCCCTACAGGAGATAAGTAAAATCTACTTAGCAGATGTTCAATTATTAAAATTTAAAATAAGACATGGTCTTTTGTTCAAGTTTAACTCCCACTAATTTTCGACGGACTGTATAACCCTCAGTTATACAGAACGGGAGACGCCAACAGTCTCCTAGTGGGGATCAGAATCTCAATGACTTGCACTACAGCCTTGTGGATAGCACAACAAACTGTAATACAATCAGAGAGCACCCAACTCATGGGACTTGCAACTCCTTGCAATATATGATCATAGCTTCGGTCCCCAGAGATTTAATGGCCTTGTGGATAGCACAACAAACCATTAATTCTGGTCTAAGGTAACCATCGTTACGCGACGAGCACAGATTTGCATGCAGCCCTTGTGGATAGCACAACAAAGCTACATAGTTCCTCTACCCCGATCTATAGGCATCTAATGCCATAGCCACAGTTTCTCCTCCCAATTAAGCAGGCCTTGTGGACAGCACAACAAACCTGCCTAAAGTGATTCGAATCCTATGACTATAACGATGGTGGACCACGCGGTAAGTTCTTAACTACTCACGTTACGGCTTAGAGTTTATCTGAAGGTATTTAGATAACTTTTATCTTGGTCTCTCCTAGGTGATAGTATAAATATATCGTATATATTTACTAAATACTATAACCTGCTTTGATTCATAATCAAAAGAAAACAATGCATCTCATACATGTCATTAGTGTGGTCATGGATAGCACAGTGGGTTTGACTAGAGCCAACAGTCAAACGCACACACAATCTAACACAACAATTATATTAGATAACCTGCAAGCACATAGGCAAGAGATCTCCATCTTTTCGCCTTCCTGGTTGCAGCTGTGGATCGTCCTCGCTCCTTCTTCGGTTGCTTCGATCAGATTACATTAATTCTAGAATTACATGTAATTATAAGAGAGCCTTATGGCGAGTACAAGAGAGAGGCAGGTGGAAATACATCGGAGTATGAGAGAGGGAGAGATGCGCAGACCTCTATTTATTAACAATTAATAAACAATCATACATCCACGATCCACATAATCCATTCATCACATGAATTATAAATTAAGTGCATATCCATGACCACGGTGTGTTTTAAACATCCCACACATGATTCAGCACATCACATGGCTAAAATAAAGGAGTTTTCAAAATAAATAATTTTGACTTTCAAAAAGCTGGGATCAAATCAAAATTGGTATTTGAATTTCGAAAACACTTTTAATTAACTTAACATGAAATTAAATCAAAATTTAAAAGCATTAAACACACATCACATGCGCACACACTCCAAATTAATAATTTAAGATTATTCCATACAAGTTAGAACAATTCTAATAATCTAACACTTAGATTAAACCGCATTAATAATCAAACAATTAGATTATTAATGACTAATCTAACTCTTAGACTAGTCCAACAAAGTTAATTAATAATTTAACACTTAGATTATTAATTAACTCTAATTATTAATTAACTACTAATCTAACTCTTAGATTAGTTAATTAATACATGTTAATTGCTAATTTAACCATTAAACTAATAATTAACACTTATTCATTATCAACTATTAATCTAACTCTTAGATTATTAGCTTAATATTAATTATTAGTTTAACACTTAAACTAATAACTAATAACTTCTAATTAAACCTCTATATTAGTTAATTAAAACTAATTATCAATTTAACATTTAAACTGACAATCAATTCCAGTTAACTAATAATTACTAAGTTAACACTTAAGTTAGACAATTAAAATTAATTATTAATTTAACATTTAAATTAATAACCAATTCCAATTATTAACAACACTTTGTTAATTAAAATGATTCTATAATCATATTGCCCAAATAAGTAAAATTTGATAATAATTTAAATTTCAAAACAATTTTTGAAATCAGATTATAATCTAATTTAATTATTAAATGAGAAAAAGGGGTTTAATTGGGTTTAAATAGGGACCAAAAAATTGGGGGTAAAAAAAGAAATGGGCCCAGCCCATTTGGCCCGAGCCGGGCTCGGACCCTGCTGAGCCAGGGTCGAACCAGGTGCCAACTTGGGTCGGCCTGGCTAGCAGGGACCCTGGCCTGTCCACGGCCGGTCCAGCCGGTTGAACCGGCCCCCCGAGCCGGCCCCTTTCCTACTGCAACCCAACTCCCTTGAAACCCTAGGGTTTCTGCAGGTGCAGCCCAACGGCGGCGCCCGGCGACTGCCGCTTCCCGGCGGTGCCCGGCCCCGCCGGCCATGCCTCCGGTGCCGGCGGTGCCCCTGCCGCCGGCAGGCCCCCATTCTCCCCAAAACCGACGCCCTAATATCCCTGCAGGAACCCTAAGGCCACGGTAAGAACGACTTGCAGAGGCCGGCAGCGGCGGCCCACGCCGGTGGCCGGCAGCCCAGCCCGGGCCGGCGACTGTTCCAATGCTGGCGTGCCTCCCAACGCCAACAAACCTGCCGGAGATGCCCAACAAGGCCGGCCAAGATCCCTTCTTTCATCCCCAAAATTTCTGGTTTGTTATAGAAATAAAGGTGGAAGAAGATGCAGGGTCGAGCTACTGTTAGCAGCCCCTCAAGGCCACTCCGGCGTCGGCAAGGGATCCCACAGTAACCGACTAAAATCTAGGATCCTTAAGGATGATCCAATCATCATATATGGCCACCCAAATCTTCCAAACGGTGGCTGTGGGAACTCTGTTCTTCATCACATGAAGAACACGAAAAATTACCAAATAAATCCGAAAATCACAGAACTAAAATAATCAAATTATTTTATGTTCATCGAATGAACATAGATCTTGCAATTAACGGAACTCGTGCTTGGATTAATTTAAGGAAAAATTAATTCGGAGATCAAAACGGGCGAGAAACAGTAGAACTTGGCTATGATACCACTGTTGGGATTTCTTGGGTTTCTCCGGATCGCTCACGCAGCGGAAACAAAAAAAATACAGCAATCCGTTTTCCCGTTTCGAAGACTAAAGTACGATAATCGGATTATCGAAGTTCTTACCGTGTGCGGATTTGAATCTGCAGCCGTTCGGTTCCGTCGGTGTGACACCGCAAGCCGCGCAAGCGCCCGACCTCTAGCAAAGTCCACGCAACCCTCCCCGCGATGGATATCCTCACGTTCCTCGTTCTTCGCAGCCCACGAAACCTCCGCCGGTCGCCGCAACGATCGCCGCAGTGCGCGGACAATTTCCCGTCGAACGGGATTCGGAGAAGCGGCGGAGCAGATCTGGATCTGTCTGGACGCCAAAATGAGAGAGAAACAGAGGAGGGGCGGCTAGGGTTAGCAGCAGCTTGGCCTGCTCAGCCCGTTCGCTATGTTTTATACTAACCGCGCGGTTTTTCATAAAAACCCCCGGTTTGTATAAAACCCACTTATTTATCCATCGCTTTGAGAATCATGTGCGTGTGACCCTCTAGGCCCAAGTACCAGTCCAGTTAATGGCCCAACAAGCCCAGTGATTCCTCACTGGCTTTATTAATCAATTAATAACCCTTTATTAATTAATTAGTCAATCAAATTGATGTCGCACATCGAATTCGACCGGGCCTCAGATCACCTTGGGTGCCAAGCAACACCGCTTGAACCCGGAAGGTATTTGGGGTTAAGTAACCCACTTTTGGAACCTTTCCGCCGATAGTTACCGCGTGGATATAATCCTTCATTCGTACAATACTCTCGAGTCAACTCAGGGTATGGCGTGCTGTCAAACCCTAACCGGTCGACTCACTTGGATTGGATGCCGCTGATGAATATTGGAAAACTCCTTTCCCGATATTATCGTCCGTCCTGGCTAGGGACTTTCGCGCATCCTTCCTAGAGCATTCTCCCTCTAAGTACCGAGAGCGAATGATTCCTTATTGACACAAAATTCCCTTCGACGGTATTCCAATGTACCCAATCCTTGGCATATTAGAATCCCGTGGCTAGAGATTCGTAAACCAAGGTCAAAGCACAGAAGTCCACCACCAAGGTGTCCTTGGTGTCTCAGGTCCGAGCACCATCCACGCAACTGCGACAATAGAATCAAGCTGGTTGACAGTGAGGTACAATACCATCCAGCGATTCAGTCGGATCAGTTCAGTGAACTCATTCTCCAATGAGCACCTACAGATTCGCCTTAGTGTCTCCACACAAGTAACTTATGAGATCAGTCACCCTCATCATATGAGCAGGAGTAATCTGTTCTAGTCTAACCGGATATCTGATGTCCTTCTCGGATATCCTCCGACTAGGAACAATTAAGAATATGTGTGTTTAAGTGATCAGTCTCATTAGTATGATCTCATCATAATCTGATCACTATAGCACATATTCACGGACTTCATTATGAAACAATAATTAATGTGATTTACACATAATGAATATTATGCCATTATATTAATAAAATGAACGAGATTTACATAGTCAGATTGGCTTGTAGGCCACCTAAACTAACAGTACCTACGGTGGGACTCAGTGTCCTACATTTTCTGGGAGGTGTTACACTTGTGGCCAGCAGGGCCATTTGGCGAGGTATTGCCCGCAGAGGCGTGGTCAGGGGCAGGGGCCAGGTGATTAGAAGAAGCCGAGGACCCAGGGGAGAGTTCTAGCTATCACGAGGAAGGAGGCTCGTGCGTCTAACTTGGTGGAAGGTACACTTTCTATCCTTGGGAACTCTGCGTATGTGTTGATTGATTCGGGTGCTTCGCATTCTTTTATTTCTGAGCAGTTCATAGATATTCTTTCTGCACCCGTTGATGAGATATCTGATGGACTGATGGTAGAGGTTCCTTTTGGGTATTTCATGTTGTCTTATAACTGTTTGAGTGAGGTTCCCTTGACCATTGAGGGTCATGAGTTACCTGCCCAGTTAGTTGTGCTTGCCATTCACGACTTTGATGTCATGTTGGGCATGGACTGGTTGGAGGCTTATTATGCCGAGGTGGACTGCCACAGGAAGAGGCTGCGTTTCTCTATTCCAGACATCCCGACCTTCTGCTTCCAAGGTATTGTTAGTTTTAGGTGGCCTACAAGCCAATATGACTATGTAAATCTCGTTCATTTATTAATATAATGGCATAATATTCATTATGTGTAAATCGCATTAATTATCGTTTCATAATGAAGTCCGTGAATATGTGCTATAGTGATCAAATTATGATGAGATCATACTAATGAGACTGATCACTTAAACACACATATTCTTAATCGCTCCTAGTCGGAAGATATCCGAGAAGGACATTGGATATCCAGTTAGACTAGTACAGATTACTCTTGCTCATATGATGAGGGTGACTGATCTCATAAGTCACTTGTGTGGAGACACTAAGGCGAATCTGTAGGTGCTCATTGGAGAATGTGTAACGACCCGCCACCCTATATCGGAGACCCGATCACTAAATGGGTGTCGAATCATTATCCAACGGTCTCACATCCGGATCTTATACACACATCTGGAGGAGTAAGCGTTAAACAAGGTTAAATATAACGTTCATACGGACTACAAGGAAGTACAGTGCGCAGGAAGTAAATTAATAATGTCTGTACACAGTCCAACAATAATTACATGGTCCAACAAATTAATTAAGTACAGGCAGAAACAAAGTACAACAACATCGGGGCATACCCCGGAACTGAGACAACTGCTGGTCCGCACACCAAAGAGAACACCACACGTCGCCACTCGCCACGAGGGCCACACCTGAAAACCGCAGGGAGTGAGCCACACCATAATTGGGCTCAGTAGGGATCATCCGATCCCTTGCCTCCCACTCACACACCCACAAGTGCAATAACGAAGATACAGGTGAACAAGATAAGTAAAGTTGTAACACATTACTCCTAATTCTCAATATAAACCACATGCATTCGGAATATAACATGCATATCTCAAAAATCATTCTACCAAGGAGCCTACGGCTCGGGTCTCGGCAAAACGCGTCAACCATGTCTTCAAAAGTGGGAAACATCGACGTCACCCGAAAGTGGGAAACACCGACCCGCTGAGATCAAACAGTAACCCCTCGGATAGCACGCTGGCTACTCCGGCGGTTACTCCTTCCCCCAACAAACACCGACCCGCTGAGACCAAACAGTAACCCCTCGGATAACACGCTGGATACTCCGACCCAACTGGCTCAGGTGGTTACTCCTTCCCCCAGCACGAGTGACACTCCAAAGGTACCACTCCTACACCGGTACTAGCTAACCCCGGGGTTCACCAGGTGACCCTCTCTCTCTAGGTATCACCCCGCCACTGCCACCGTCAGCGCTGTGTCCCTACCGCACCGACACAGGGTGTCAAATGCTACAACTGTCACTCTAGGTCTACAGTAACACAAAACACGGCACAGTACGATCCGGTCACATGAGAAGTCCGCGGTCGCACGACACACAACGCAGTGCCATCCGGTCACGAAGAATCCATCAACATCGAGTATATCCAAAGCATGCATTTAACCAACTATCTAGCAGTGTAAACACATTTTACTGGCATGGATTAGTGTGGTTCTGTCTTGAATCGCGTCGCCCAAGGCCGACGCCATTCAAGCATCCTAAATTGGTTCATGAAATCCCGGCCTCAGAACATGGCCTAAAAGGAGTCGTCACAGGTAGCCGCCTTTTAAAACGCGTCGCCATCCCTCGTCGCCCATCGGTGACAGAAACAGGAATAGGCCACGGTTGAATTTCTTAAAACGCGTCATCCTGGGAAGCTGCCTTTTTAAAAAGGCGTCGCTGTCCTCAGACGCCATTCACTCCAGAATCCAAAACATGCGGAATCCTTTAATCGAGGAGATTTCTGTCTAAATGGCGTCGTGCTGGCCCGTCGCCATTCTAAACGGCGTCGTCCAGGCACGACGTCATTTAATGCCAGAAACCCAGACTGACAGAACCTCAAACAGGGAGATTTCTGCCTAAAAGGCGTCGTACTGGCCCGTCGCCATTCTAAACGGCGTCGTCCAGGTACGACGTTTTTTAGCGCCAGAAACCTGGTTCCGCAGTTCAACCCGAGGGTCCCCTTTTCACCTCCAAAAGCCCCAAAATCACCCAAAAACAGAGGAGGAAGAGGGGCAAGCTAAACCATCACAAATGCATATTCACAGAAACCCTCAATCCCATCAAGAAAAACTCCTAAACATGCTCGTTCTACCCCCAAACACATCATGCATCACATGGAAACTACGGATGAAACGTGTACAATCCACACAAGGTTCGTCCCCCTACCGGTTACTTGAACTCCTCCTAGCTCCGCGCCGCCGAACCGCGGCACCGCAGATTGCCGCCGGTACCCCCGAGGATGTCGCCACTCCGCCGGGACGTCGGCCGCCGTTCGGAGAATGGAATGCCGCAAAGGAAGTGGTGGTGGTAGTGGTGAGAGGTAGAGAGGCGTTGGAGTGGTGGAAGAGGAAGAAGAGGAAGGGAAAGGGGAAGAGGGGGGTCGAAGGAGGCGGAGAGGGGGAGGAGAGAGAGTGAGAGGGTGAGAATGAGGGAAAGAAAGGAAGGCTCGCGGGGTCAATCCGAAACATGGTAAAATGCGTCGACCGAGACAGACGCCTATCAGATGACAGGACGGGCCATACTGACAGAAGCTCTGAAACGCGTCGTCCACCATTGACGCCGTTCAGACGACAAGACCGGCACCGTACACTGACATCTCAGGGTCGCAGTCTAAATGGCGTCGTCCATAATAGACGCCTATCAGATGACAAGACAGGAGCCGTACTCTCGCGGCCCGAAATCCGCCCACGTGGCACCCACGTGGCACCACAGCTACAGACCTAAATGGCGTCCACCTAGCAAGACGCCGTTTGAAAGGCGTCGTGCAGTGTAGACGTTATTCAGAAGAAATTCTCAAGACCCCTCAGGGTCCAAACCAGGGGATCCGGCCCGAAACCGACCCGGAAACTGAACCCGAAACCTCAGTCCTTACAGAATGAGTTCACTGAACTGATCCGACCGAATCGCTGGATGGTATTGTACCTCACTGTCAACTAGCTTGATTCTGTTGTCGCAGTTGCGTGGATGGTCCTCGGACCTGAGACACCAAGGACACCTTGTCGATGGACTTCTGTGCTTTGACCTTGGTTTACGAATCTCTAGCCACGGGATTCTAAAACGCCAAGGATTGGGTACAACGGAATACCGTCGAATGGAATTATGTGTCAATAAGGAATCATTCGCTCTCGGTACTTAGAGAGAGAATACTCTAGGAAGGATGCGCGGAAGTCCTTGGCCAGGGAGGACGATGATATCGGGAAAGGAGTTTTCCAATATTTATCAGCGGCATCCAATCCAAGTGAGTCGACCGGTTAGGGTTTGACAGAACGCCATACCCTGAGTTGACTCGAGAGCATTATACGAATGAATGATTATATCCACGCGGTAACTGTCGGCGGAAAGGTTCCAAGAGTGGATTGCTTAACCCCGATACCTTCCGGGTTCACGCGATGTTGCTTGGCAACCAACGTGATCGGAGGCCCGGTCGAATTGGATGTGCGACATCAATTCGATTGATTAATTAATTAATAAAGGGTTATTAATTGATTAATAAAGCCAGTGAAGAGTCATTGGGCTTGTTGGGCCATTAATTGGACTGGTAATTGGGCCTAGAGGGTCACACGCACATGATTTTCAAGGCGATGGATAAATAAGTGGGTTTTATACAAACCGGAGGTTTTTATGAAAAATCACGCGGTTTCTATAAAACATAACGAACGGGCTGAGCAGGCCAAGCTGCTGCTAACCCTAGCCGCCCCTCCTCTATTTCTCTCTCTCTCTGGCGTCCCAGACATATCCAGATCTGCTCCGTCGCTTCTCCGACTCCCGTTCGACGGGAAATCGTCCGCGCGTTGCTGCGATCGTTGCGGCGACCGGCGGAGGTTTCGTGGGCTGCGAAGAACGAGGAACATGAGGATATCCGTCGCGAGGGGGATTGCGTGGACTTTGCTAGAGGCCGGGCGCTTGCGCGGCTTGCGGTGTCGCACCGACGGAACCGAATGGTTGCGGATTCGAATCCGCACACGGTGAGAACCGATAATCCGATTATTGTGTTTTTAGATTTTTCGAAACGGGAACGGATCTCCATTTTATTTTTATTTCCGTTGCACGGGAGATCCGAAGAAACCCGAGAACCCAACATGTATTAGGCTTTCTTCTCGTGGTATTCTTATTTCTGCCTTTAAGGCCCAGAGGTTGCTTGTTGGTGGTTGTGAGGCTTTCCTTGCCGCTATTGTTTTAGCTGGTGTTAGTAGTGGTTCCAGTCCTTGGGAGGTGCCTGTAGTTTATGACTTTGTTGATGTGTTTCCTAAGGAGTTACCTGGCCTTCCTCCTTAGTGAGAGGTTGAGTTTACTATCGAACTTACACCGGGTACGACGCCCTTGTCTAAGGCCCCATATCGGATGGCTCCGGCCGAACTCGCTGAGTTGAAGGCGCAGTTGCAGGAATTGCTGGATAACGGTTTTATTCGTCCTAGTACTTCTCCGTGGGGTGCTCCAGATATATTTGTCAGGAAGAAGGATGGTTCTCTGAGGTTGTGTATTGATTATAAACAGCTGAACCAGGTGACGATAAAAAACAAGTACCCACTTCCGAGGATCGATGATCTGATGGATCAGTTGCAGTCTGCAAAGGTATTTTCAAAGATTGACTTGAGATCAGGGTATTATCAGATGAGGATCCGTGAGGTTGATGTTAGTAAGACGGCCTTTAGGACTCGGTATGGACATTATGAGTTTTTGGTCATGCCTTTTGGCTTGACCAATGCTTCGGCGGCTTTTATGGATTTGATGAACCGGGTCTTCAGGCCTACCTGGATCAGTTTGTGGTGGTATTTGTAGATGACATTTTGGTATACTCTTCTTCTGAGGAAGAGCATGCCACACATCTTCAGGTGGTATCGCAGGTTCTGAGAGAGCACCAACTCTATGCCAAGTTTAGCAAGTGTGAATTCTGGGTAGATAAGGTGCACTTCCTAGGGCATGTCATTTCTGGAGATGGCATTGCAGTAGATCCAGCCAAGATTGAGGCAGTGATCGATTGGAGCAGACCGACAACAGTAACTGAGATCAGGAGCTTCTTGGGGTTAGCAGGATATTACAGACGGTTTGTCCAGGGTTTTTCTTCGATAGCGTCCCCCTTGTCGAGGTTGACTCGTAAGGGAGTTCGTTTCGTGTGGGCTGAGGAGTCTGAGCGGAGTTTCATTGAGTTGAAGACTCGCCTCACTTCGGCTCCAGTGCTGGTGCTTTCATTTGGTTCCGGTGGATTTGTGGTTTATTCAGATGCATCTCGTCGAGGTTTGGGTGCGGTTCTGATACAGTATGGTAAGGTTGTGGCCTATGCTTCTAGGCAGCTGAAGAAGCATGAGGAGAACAATCCCACTCATGACTTAAAGTTGGCAGTTGTAGTATTTGCACTGAAGATCTGGCGGCACTATTTATATAGAGAGAAGTTTCAAGTTTTTACCGACCACAAGAGCCTGAAGTACGTATTTACGCAGAAGGATCTGAACTTGAGGCAGCGCAGGTGGATTGAGTTCATCAAAGATTATGATCTCAACCTTTCTTATCATCTGGGCAAGGCAAATGTGGTGGCAGACGCCTTGAGTCGGAAGACGGTCGTGTCATATCTCATGGTTCAAGAATGGAGGTTATATGAGCAGGTGGTGGAATCTTCATTTAGGATTCCGTGAGAGGCTGACAGAGTCGTGTTGGCCAACTTAACTGTGAGGCCAGTAGTGTACCATGCCGTAATCGAGGCTCAGAAGGTAGATGCAGAGTTACCGCAGGTTCTCCAGACACCATAGGTGGAGTTGTGGGATGATGGTACAGTCTGATTTAGAGGCAGACTCTATGTCCCAGCCGAGGAAGACGTGCGCAGGAGTGTCCTGGATGAGGCACACCGTTCTAGATATGCAGTGCATCCCAGAGCGACTAAGATGTATCATTGTTTGAGGAGGCACTTTTGGTGGCCTGGTCTGAAGAAGGACGTGGCTGATTATGTGGCAAGGTGCTTGACTTGTCAGCAGGTTAAGGCAGAACACCAGAGACCAGGAGGATTGTTGTAGCCTTCGCCGATCCCGGAATGGAAATGGGAGCACGTGACTATGGACTTTGTGATGGGATTACCTGTGTCCCCTGGCAGAAGAGACGTGATCTGGGTCATTGTTGATCGATTGATGAAGTCGGCACACTTTCTAGCTATTAGGAAGGACTGGTCAGTCGGTAAGTTGGCTAAGTTGTTTGTGGACCGGATCATCTCTCTGCACGGGGTGCCCTTATCCCTCGTGTCAAACCGGGATCCAAGATTTACTTCTAGATTCTGGAAGAGTTTTCAGAAGGCCTTGGGCATGCAGTTAGCTTTCAGCTCGGCTTATCATCTTGAGACTGATGGGCAGTCGGAGAGGACCATTCAGACACTGGAGGATATGCTCAGGGTATATTGCCTAGACTGGGGAGGTTCTTGGGAGCAGCACTTGTCTACAGTGGAGTTTGCTTACAACAATAGTTATCATTCTAGTATCGGCATGGCGCCTTATGAGGCATTGTACGGGCGGCTGTGTCGATCTCCTATGAATTGGTCTGAGATTGGCGAGAGGCAGATAGCAGGGCCAGAGTTGGTACAACAGTGTGCTGAGGTTGCCAGAGTGGTGTAGCAGAGGTTGACTATAGCTTAGAGCAAGCAGAAAAGTTATGCAGATATCCGTAGGAGACCGCTTGAGTTTGAGGTTGGGGACCACGTGTTTCTCCGAGTCTCACCCTCCAAGGGTGTGATGAGATTCGGGAAGCGAGGTAAGCTAAGTCCGCGATATGTTGGGCCTTTTCCCATTCTTGCTCAAATTGGGGAAACGGCGTATCACTTAGCCTTGCCACCCAGTCTTGCAGGGGTACACGATGTGTTCCATGTTTCTTTGCTGAGGAGATATGTTTAGGACCCATCTCATGTTTTGGACTTTTCAGAGTTGGAAGTCGCTGAGGACTTGTCCTTTCCAGAAGTTCCAGTACGTATTGAGGATCGTAGGGAATAGGTCCTTCGGAACAAGGTTGTTCCTCTGGTCAAGGTGATTTGGCAGCATCGCTCCAGAGGCGAGGCTATCTAGGAGCGAGAGGATGAAATGCGGGAGCAGTTTCCCTACCTTTTCTCGTAAGTTCTCTGGTGAGCTTGTACTATTATTTTTCGATCTCGTTATTTCATATCAGGCAATTTCGGGGACGAAATTCTCTTAAGGGGGGGAGAATGTAAGGATTGAGGTTTCGGATCCGGTTATTGGGTCAGTTTCGGGGTCGGATCCCTTAGTTTGGGTCGGATCCCTTAGTTTGGGCCCTGGTGGGGCTGAGACTTAGTTTCCTTCTCGACGCGGTTCATACGGCATCCAACAATGTGGACGTGTTTTAGGTTGTGCCACGTAGGCGCCACGTGGGCTGGCCTTGGGATGCGAGAGCAGAGCCCCGGCCTTATCGTCTGAATGGCGTCTTGTATGGACGACGCCATTTAGAGTACGACCCTGGTTTGTCAGATTACGGCCCGGTCTTGTCGTCTGAATGACGTCGAGCTTGGACGACGCGTTTTCTCCAGTTTCTGTTTGACCCTGCGAACCCTCCCTCCTTTCCCTCATTCTCTCCTTTCTCTTCTCTCTCCTCTCTTCCCTCCGACTCTCCAGTGATCCTTTCCCCCTCTCCTTGCTTTCCTCTCCCCATTTGTAATGACCCGCCACCCTATAATCGGAAATCCGATTACTAAATGGGTATCGGATCATTATCTGTGGGTTCACACCCGGATCTCATACAATACATCTGGAGGAGTAAGCGTTAAACAAGGCTAAATATAACAATCACACGGACTTCAAGAAAAATACAAGTGCGCAGGAAGGAAATTAATAATGTCCGTACACAGTCCAACAATAATTATATGGTCCAAAGAATTAAATAAGTACAGGCAGAAGCACAGTACAACAACATCGGGGCATACCCCGGAACTGAGATAGTTACTGGTCCACACACCAAAAAGAACACCACACGCCGCCACTCGCCAAGACGACCACACCCGAAACCGCAGGGAGTGAGCCACACCAGAATTGGGCTCAGTAGGGATCATCCGATTCCCGCCTCCCACTCACACACGCACAAGTATAATAATATAGAATGAAGGCAATTAAGTAAAGCAGTAAACACAACTCCCAAAACCCGATATGGAACATACGCATAAGTAATGCAACAGGCACAGTTCTACGCAATTCAAGTAACCCAATTCAATACCATAATTCATAACCAAGGATCCGGCTAAACGATCAAACCACACTGTCGACCGCAGACAAACGTCGCCTCACAACACCACCAACGCTCACGCCTGTCCACCCCTACGGTGTTCCGGGCACCGTAGGGTGAGGCAGTAAGTCAAACTAGGACTAACTTGGACCAGTGAACCACCACCGCCCAGTTACGTGTGCACACAAGCAGTCTAGACTATTGTCCTATCGACCGGACTTCCCTCAACGCCAGGCCTCGGCGCTTCAAGAGGGCCCTGGGGACCGCCGAAACCCCCTTCAAGCCGAAGCTATAGGGACTATCGGCAACCCTAACCTCCCGGGTCACATCAGGCCAAAGGGCGAAGGGTACCACTCGTAATCTCGATATCTCAGGTAACATCAGGCCCAGTGGCGAAAGGGTAAAACTCCAGCAACACCACACCCAGCTCCACAGTGAGAAACACGCCGGAAGCTGCCACGACAAACTAGGAAAGCACCGACCTGTTGAGACCAAACAGTAACCCCTCGGATAGCGCGCTGGCTACTCCGGCCCGACTGGCTCTAGGTGGTTTTGGTTCCCCCAGCCATAGGTGAAAACACAACATGTACCCCTCCCACACCGGTACGGCAACAATGCCACACAGACACCATGGCCCTCCCACATCGGCACAAGGTGACAAACGCAAACCACAACTGTTCCAACTCCACAATCGAATAAGCACACACACATACGATGCGATCCTGATCTTACAGAAATCCTCGGCCTCGATGTATGATTTAAAGCATGCACTTGATTGAACTATCTAATAGTGAAAACACATATTAATATCATGAGTTCAATGTGATTCTGTCTTGAATCGCGTCGCTCGTGGCCGACGCTATTCAAGCCTCCTTAATTGGTTCATATAAACTCGGCCTCATAATATGGCCTAAAAGGCGTTGTGCCTAGTCGTCATCTTTTAAAACGCGTCGCTGTCCTAGTTGCCGGATAGCGACAGAAGCAAAGACAGACTACGGTTGATTTCATTAAAATGCGTCGCCCTGGGAAGCCGCCGTTTGAAAGGCGTCGCTGTCCCTGGACGTCATTCAACACAGAACTCTATTCTAACAGAAACCTCTCCTGGGACAATTCTGCCTAAATGGCGTCGTGCTGGCCCGTCACCATTTTAAATGGCGTCGTCCGAGCGCGACGTCGTTTAGAGCCATAAACCCGGTGACTGCAACTCAACTCGAGGGTTCCCTTTTACCCAAAAATCACCCCAAAAACACTCCAAAACAGGAAATGAAGTGGGGAAACTAATTCACTACGTGAAACCCACTAATCCCCATTTCATAAAAACAACCATTTCCACTAAGAAAGCCCCTTAACATGCTCATTCTACCCCAAATCTCCATACACGCCTCATGCTTCAAGACGGAAAACATAGATGAAACAACCACATTACATGCAAGGTTCGTCTCCCTACCGGTTACTTGAACTCCTTCTGGCTCCGTGCCGCCGAACCGCCGCACCGTAGACCACCGCCAGTACCTCTGAGGACGTCGTCACTCTGCCGGGACGTCGGCCGCCGCCCGGAGAATGAAGTGCCGCGAAGGAAGTGGTGGTGGTAGTGGTGAGAGGTAGAGAGGTGTTGGAGTGGTGGAAGAGGAAGAAAGGGAAGGGAAAGGGAAGGAGAGATCGGAGGGGGTCGGAGAGAGGGAAGAGAGAGAGTGAGAAGGAGAGAATGAGAGGAAGGAGGTAAGGCTCGCGGGGTCAATCTGAAACAGGTTAAAACGCGTCATTCCAGGCAGACGCCTATCAGTTGACATGACGGGCTGTACTCTGACAGACCAGGGTCGTACTCTAAATGGCGTCGTCCATCAAGGATGCCGTTCAGATGACAAGACCGTTGCCGTACTCTCGCAGCCCGAAGCCAGCCTACGTGGCGTCCACGTGGCACAACAACAACCCAGCTAAATGGCGTCCACACAGCAAGACACCATTCGAAAAGCGTCGTGCATCCTAGACGTCATTTAAAAGGCACACCCCAGACCCATCAGGGCCCAAACCAGGGGGTCTGGCCCGAAACCGACCCGAAAACTGAACCCGAATCCTCAATCTTTACACCATTCCTCCTCTCCCTCCACTCCATTAACCTTCCAACTTCCTCCACTACCACCACCACTTCCTCCGCGGCGCATTTCTCTCCGGACGGCGGTTGACGTCCCGGTGGAGTAACGGCGTCCACGGCGGTACCGGCGGCGGCGTGTGGCGAGGTGGGTTGGCGGCTTGGAGCTAGCAGAAGTTCGAGTAACTGGTAGGGTGATGATCCCCGTTGTATTTTGTTTAAAACTATGTTTTTTTTCCACTTTGGAGCATGTTTAGGGGTTTTTGGGGTGAAAACACTTATTGCATGAAATGAGAAATTGGCGGTTTTTAATGGGTATTTAAGTTCTTCTCCTCCTCCTCTACTTTGTGGTCTTCTGTGCGATTTGGGAGAGGAAATCCCACCCCGTGGATTGGGAGATGGCGGAGGAAGAACCTGTCTGTGAGGGTTGATTGGCGTCAGGGGACAGCGACGCCTTTTAGAAAGGCGGCTTCCACCCGCGTCGCGATTTAGCCCAAATAACAAACTCTGTCTCTAGATTGAGTAGCATCCAGAGACAGCGACGCCTTTTAAACGGCGACTTCCATGCACGACGCGTTTTAAGTCAGATCACCCCGAGGCCTGTCTCTGTTTCTATCGTTATCAGGCGACTAGGGACAGCGACGCCTTTTAAACGGCGACCCTTTTAAACAACGCGATTTAGGCCATATTCCGAGGCTCACTTTCACATGAACCAGTTTTGGAGGCTTGAATGACGTCGGCCTTGGGTGACGCAATTCAGGACATAATCTCATTAATTCCTGCACTTAACATGTGTTTACATTGACATATAGTATGGTTAATTGCATGCTTGAAATCATGCTTAAAGTTGATGATTTCTATGTGATCGGATCGTACCATGTTGCGTTTTGTGTGATCGTAGACCTAGAGTGACAGTTGTTAGCGCTTAGGCACCCTGTGTCAGTGTGGGAGTGACACGGCGTCGATGTGGGAGTGGTGGGGTGACACCTAGAGAGAGGTCACCTGGTGTACCCCAGGATATAGCTAGTACCGGTGTGGGAGTGGTACATTCGGAGTATCACTCGTGCTGGGGGAAGCAGGACCACCTTGAGTCGTGTCAGGCCGGAGTAGCCAGTGTTCTATCCAAGGGGTTGCTGTTTGGTCTCAGTGGGTCGGTGTTTTCCGCGTTCGGCCGTGTGACTTGTGTGTTTAGCCGAGACGCTAGTTGTGGACTCCGTGGTAGTTTCAGAATCGTACATGTTACTATTATAAATGCGTGTGTTTTATATCGAAATTGTGTTACTGCTTTATTTAGTTAAATTGCCTATATTTGTGTACTGCACTTGTGGGTGTATGAGTGGGTGGTGGGGATCGAAGGATCCTTACTGAGTCTTTTTTGATGAGACTCACCCCCTACGGTTTTCAGGTGAGGGTTCTAGGCAGGTGTAGCAAGGAGAGTGCTGCCTTAGGTTGCGCGCTAGCAGCCGCTCTTCCGGGGTATGCCTCGATATAGTTGGTATTTCTTTTTATGGCATGTACGCTTAATTATTCCTTTTTCAGTTGGAGTATGTAATTATTTGCTGAGTCGAGTCGAATTGTAATAACTTTTAATTTATGCACTTCTTTTACAGTTCGATGTGATATAGATGTTTAATTTAGTTTATCATTTATTTCCCAGACTTATCGAGATCCTAGTTTGGCTCCAAATTTAATGATTCGGTACCCATTTAGTAATCGGATCCCCGATTATAGGGTGGCGGGTCGTTACACATATTATGTCCATGTGAAGTTAAAAGCATGCTATATATTCTTTATGCTTATCCTATGTTGATCTATGCTTAAAAGTACATATTTACTTACTATTATTAAGTCATATTTCAGAAGCTAACATGTTGTCATGTTTATATTTAAGTTTGTAAACTACGTGTAGTTCATGCATATTATTCATGTTAACATATTGTAATATAAATGAAACATCATAGCCTAAGATTCTCGGGTTTCTCGGGATCGCAACCCCAGCAAAAATAAAAATTAAAATCTACGATCCCTGTCTGTTTCGAATAAATTAAAACCGAAAAGAAACGTTGATCAAATAATCACCTCGCGCGGATTCGAATCCGCGTCCGAACGGTTCCGTCGGTGTAACAGTGGTAGCCGTGCAAATGCCCGACCTCTAGCGAAGTCCATGCGATCCTCTTCACAGTGGATTTCCTTACGTTCTTCATTCTTCGCAGCCTACGAATGATTCGCTATTCACTGCAACGACTGCCGCAATGCGCAGTCGATTCCTTGTCGAACGGGAGTCGGAGAAGACGACGGAGCAGACCTACAGAGAAGGGCCGGCCAGGGGTGCCAGAGAGAGAGAGGGAGAGAGGAGGGGGCAGCCAGGGTTGAGCAACAGCTTGGCCTGCTCAGCTCGTTCGTTATGTTTTATATTAACTGCGCGATTTTTCATAAAAACCCCCAGTATAATATAAAATCCACTTTTAATTTATCGCCTTGAGAATCTTTTGTGTGTGACCCTTTTAGGCTCAATTACCAGTCCGGTTAATGGCCCAATAAGCCCAGTGACTCCTCACTAACTTAATCAATCAATTAATAACTCATATTAATTAATTAATAAACTGAATTAATGTCGCACATTAAATTTGGTCGGGCCTCCGATCACGTTGGGTGCCAAGCAAGACCGCGTGAACCCGGAGAGTATTGGGATTAAGCAACCCACTTTTAAAACCTTTCTACCGATAGTTACCACGTGGATCTAATCCTTCATTCATACAATGCTATCGAGTCAACTCAAGATATGGTGAACTGTCAAACCTTAACCAGTCGACTCACTTGGATTAGATGTTGTCGTATAATATCAGAAAACTCTTTTCTCGATATTATTGTCTGCCCTGGCTAGAGACTCTTACACATCCTTCCTAGAACATTATCCCTCTTAGTACTGAGAGCAAATGTCTAAGGATCGAGACCTTCGGATCCGGTTTTCGGGGTCGGACCCTGTAGTTCTGGCTACGTGATGTAGACTGGATCTATCACGACCGGATTCCGAAGCTGGAACCCTAAGTTTGGATCCGAGGATGGGTCGGATCGGTGTCGAGGCCCGACGGGGATCCGGATGGCGACGGAGGCGAAGCCGAAGGCCCGAGGCCGAGGGTGGCTCGGTCGGGCGTTGGCTTGTCTTCAGAAGCAGGGCCGAGACCCCTTCGGGCGGTGCGAAACCGGATTTCCTTCGGACCGAGAGGCAGCCGGCGCTCGGCGTCGAGACCAGTGGGAGGAGTCCGAGGTCGGCGGCCGAGACCAACTCGGGATGTTCGGCGACTCGAGGGTGCCACGTGGGCTGGCTTTGGGCCGCGTAGCGTACGGCACTGTCGTGTCAGAGTGCGGCCCTGACGTGTCGGCTGAACGGCGTGCCTCGGTCGACGCGTTTCAGAAATTTGTCCTTGCGGCCGTCACATCACCTGATGTGTCGGCTGGACCGCGTCTGCCTCGGTCGGCGCGTTTTGGCCTGGTTAACCCCCGCGAGCCCTCCTTCTTTCCTCATTTTTTCTCCTTCTCTTTTTCTCTCCTTCCCCTCCGGCGATCTCAGTGGCGATTCCTCCGCCTCCCTCTTTTCCTCCCACCATTTCACCTCTCCCTCCACTCCATCCTCTACCTAGCTCCTACCACTACCACCTCCATCTCCACTGCGGCGTTCTACTCTCCGGACGGCGGCCGACGTCACGGTGGAGCAAGGACGACCACGGCGGTACCGGCGGCGGCGTGGGGCGAGTCGGGTGGACGGCTTGAAGCTCGGAGGCGTTCAAGTGTCCGGTAGGGTGACGGTTCCCATAGCATCGCGTTTTAACCAAGTTTTTACCATTTAAGCATGATTATGGATCTCTGGTTTTGGGGGGGGGAGAATGAGCATGTTTAGGTGCTCTTTTGATTGATATGGGGGACTTGCTATGAAGGTGATTTTCCTATGGATTGTATTGCCCCTCTTTCTCCTCTGTTTTTAAGTAACTTTGGGGTTTTATGGGTTGAAAAGGGAGCCCTCGGGCCCATGGCAGATTTTGGGTTCCTGGGCGGGCTTGTCTTCGGATAGCGGGCCGAGATCCCTTCGGACCGATGTCCCTTCGGGCGGGTTGAAAGACGACGTGCATGGACGACGCCTTTTTGAAGGGCGTCGGGCCATCACGACGCCTTTTAGACAGAAATCGCCTGGCCAAGACCCCTTCGGCCCGAAGACTGTTTTACATAAACCTGTACATGGAGCTTGAATGGCGTCGGCCTTGGGCGACGCGATTTGAGACAGAACCTCACTAATTCATGCCAGTAAAACGTGTTCATACTACTAGATAGTTGATTAATGCATGTTTTGGTGCACTCGACAATGATGGATTCTTCATGATCGGATGGCACCGCGTGGTGTGTCGTGCGATCGTGGGCTTTTCACGTGACCGGATCGTACTGTGCCGGATTTTGGTGTTTTGTGTTACTGTGGACCTGGAGTGACATTGTAGCGCTTTATCACTCTGTGCTGGTGGGGGCGTGAGCACAGCGCCGGTGGGGGCGTGGGCGGGGTGACGCCTAGTGAGAGAGGGTCACCTGGTGAACCCCGGGGTCAGCTAGTACCGGTGTCGGAGTGGTACATTCGGAGAGTCACTCATGCTGAGGGAAGGAGTAACCACCTGAGCCAGTTGGGCCGGAGTAGCTAGCATGCTATCCGAGGGGTTACTGTTTGGTCTCAGCGGGTCGGTGTTTCCTACCTTCGGTTGTGTGGTCGGTGTTTCCTACCTTCGGTTGTGTGATCGGTGTTTCCTACTCTCGGTTGTGTAGCCGAGACACCTTCGGTCATTGCTAGGCCGAGACACCTTCGATCAGTGCTAAGCCGAGACACCTTCAGTCAGTGCTAAGCCGAGACGCGAGTTGTTGGCTCCTTGATAGAATGATCCTAGAATTATGCATGTTATATTTCGAATGCATATGGTTCATATCGAGATATAGGAGTAGTGTACTTACTTCTGTGTTCGTTGCTTTACCGTTAGCCGTACCTTGCACTTGTGGGTGTGTGCGTGGGCAGTGGGGATCGAAGGATCCCTACTGAGTCTTGTCTTGAGACTCACCCTTGCGGTTTTCAGGTGAGGACTCCCAGCAGACCTAGAGCGGCGTGTGCGGCCGCGTGTTGAGCGCCTTCAGCGGTTGTTTCGGGGTATGCCCCGATGTAGTTGTTATTTATTTCTGGCCTGTATGTTTAATTATTTCTTTTCAGTTGGAGTATGTAATTATTTGCTGTATCGAGTCGCATTGTAATAATTTTAATTCCTGCACTTTCATTTCAATTCAATGCGATGTAAATGTTTAGCTTAGTTTATTATTTATTTCCCAGACTTACTAGATCCTGGTTTGGTTCCAAATTAATGATTCGGTACCCATTTAGTAATCGGATCCCCGATTATAGGGTGGCGGGTCGTTACAGTTGGTATCAGAGCATACGGTCTGGCAAATAAATAAATAACTTGGTTAAATATCGTAAGTCCGGCAAATAAATACATTATCCCGTACAGGCTCGTCGGTAGTATAGGTTTTAGGATCCTAATTAGGACCTTTTGATTTTGTAATTGTAGGCGAGTTGATGGCTCCCAGGAAGAGGATGCCGGTTATTCGAGAGCGGGGAGATGCCCCTAGTGGATCCGAGGCAGGGAGGCCGAGTGTAGAGCGGTTTATGGAGGCCATGATGGACACTATGGCTAGATACCAGATGCGAGATCCTAGTGAGAGTTCTAGTGCTCGAGGAGGGTCCACAGCTACCCTTGAGAGGTTCCTGAAACTGAGGCCACCTCACTTCACTGGTCGTCCCAACCCTGATGAGGCCATTCATTGGCTTAGAGAGATAGAGAAGACCTTCGATACCATGGATTGTGCAGCGGTAGAGAGGACCCCGTTGGCTACCTTCATGCTGAAGGATAGCGCCTATGACTGGTGGACTACATTAAAGAGTTTGTCTTATGAGGACAAGAGTCTTAGGGAAATTTCATGGGAGACCTTTGTTAAGGAGTTCAATGCACAATATTTCCCTCGACATGTTCAGAGAGCCAAGGAGAGGGAGTTTATGGATCTGACGCAGGGGAGTATGACGGTACTTGAGTATCAGGCGAAGTTTGTTTCGCTGGGACGGTTCGTGCCTTTCATATCTGGGGACGAGGAGCGTCGTACGGAGAGGTTTGTGGACGGACTGAGGCTTAGTCTGAGGAACTTCGTGGCGTCTCACTGTTGCACGGATTTGGCTTCTGCGGTTAGATGTGCGGCAGCTGTAGAGGCTCAGCAGATCCAGTCGGCCCGAGAGAGAGGACAGGCTGTTCAGGGGCCAGTGCGTGGCAGGGGCAAGGCTGCGGCACTGACTCCCTCGGTCGGATCGGGATCGTCGTCACTCGGCTCCCGATTCAGGAGGTTCTTCAGAGGCGGTGGCAGCAGTAGTGGTAGCAGCGGCAGCAGCAGGCCCAGGCAGGGTCAGCAGGGTCAGTCTGCATCCAGTGCACAGCAGGAGCCAGCTCAGAGACTTCCGGCAGTCTGCCAGCACTGTGGAGGTGCCCATGGCGGGACTCAGTGTCCCACTCTTCCCAGGAGGTGTTTTACTTGCGGCCAACAGGGCCATTTGGCGAGGCAGTGCCTGCAGGGGCATGGTCATGGTCAGGGTTCAGGTGATCAGAAGAAGCCGAGGACCCAGGGAAGAGTTCTAGCTATCACCAGGAGGGAGGCTCGCGCGTCCAACTTGGTGGAAGGTACACTTTCTGTCCTTGGGAACTCTGCACATGTACTGATCGATTCGGGCGCTTCGCATTCCTTCATTTCTGAGCAGTTCCTTGATATTCTTTCTGCACCCGTTGATGAGTTATCTGATGGCTTGATGGTAGAGGTTCCTTCTGGAGACTTTATGATATCTTATAATTGTTTGAGGAATGTTCCCTTGACCATTGAGGGCCATGTGCTACCGGCCCAGTTGGTTGTACTTGCTATTCGTAACTTTGATATCATCCTGGACATGGATTGGTTGGAAGCCTTTTATGCTGAGGTGGACTGCCACAGGAAGAGGGTGCGCTTCTCTATTCCGGACATCCCGACCTTCTTTTTCCAAGGTATTAGGTTTTCCTCTCGAGGCATTCTCATTTCTGCCTTTAAGGCACGGAGGTTGCTTGCTGGTGGCTGTGAGGCTTTCCTTGCCTCTGTTGTTGTTTCTGATGTCCGTTCTAGTCCCAGTCCTTGGGAGGTGCCCGTGGTTTGTGATTTCGTAGATGTGTTTCCTGAGGAGCTGCCTGGCCTTCCTCCTCAGCGAGAGGTTGAGTTTACCATTGAGCTTGCACCAGGTACGGCACCCTTGTCTAAGGCCCCGTATCGGATGGCGCCAGCCAAACTCACTGAGCTGAAGGCGCAGTTGCAGGAGTTGCTGGATAAGGGTTTCATTCGTCCCAGTACATCTCCATGGGGTGCTCCAGTTCTGTTTGTTAGAAAGAAGGATGGTTCTCTGAGGTTGTGCATCGATTATAGGCAGCTGAACCAGGTGACAATAAAGAATAAGTACCCGCTTCCAAGGATCGATGATTTGATGGATCAGCTGCAGTCTGCAAGGGTGTTTTCCAAGATTGACCTGAGATCTGGATATTATCAGATGAGGATTCGGGACGTGGATGTTAGCAAGACGACTTTTAGAACTCGGTATGGACACTATGAGTTTTTGGTTATGCCCTTCGGCTTGACCAATGCTCCGGCAGCCTTTATGGATTTAATGAACCGAGTCTTTAGGGCCTATCTGGATCAGTTTGGGGTAGTATTCGTCGATGATATTTTGATCTATTCTTCTTTTGAGGAAGAGCACACTGCTCATCTTCGGGCAGTGTTGCAGGTCCTGAGGGAGCACCAACTTTACGCCAAGTTCAGCAAATGTGAATTTTGGCTAGACAAGGTGCACTTCCTTGGGCATGTTATTTTTGGCGAGGGTATCGCAGTGGATCCAGCCAAGATCGAGGCAGTGATGGACTGGAGCAGGCCGACTTCAGTGACTGAGATCAGGAGCTTCCTGGGGCTTGCTGGTTATTACAGGCGGTTTGTTCAGGGGTTTTCTTCTATAGCGGCCCCCTTGTCGAGGTTGACTCGAAAGGGAGTTCGTTTTGTGTGGACTGAGGATTGTGAGCAGAGTTTTGTTGAGCTAAAAACTCGCCTCACGTCAGCCCCAGTGCTGGTGCTTCCATCTGGGATGGGTGGATTTGTGGTTTACTCGGATGCGTCCCGTGGAGGTCTAGGCGCAGTCCTTATGCAGCAGGGCAGGGTAGTTGCTTATGCTTCTCGGCAGCTGAAGAAGCATGAAGAGAACTATCCTACTCACGATTTGGAATTGGCAGCTGTGGTGTTTGCACTTAAGATCTGAAGGCATTACTTATATGGAGAGAAATTTCAGGTTTTCACCGATCACAAGAGCTTGAAATATGTGTTCACTCAGAGAGACCTGAATCTGAGGCAGCGGAGGTGGATGGAGTTTATCAAGGATTATGACTTTGACCTTTCTTATCATCCGGGCAAGGCTAATGTAGTGGCAGACGCCTTGAGTCGGAAGACGGTCATGTCATACCTTATGGTTCAAGAATGGAAATTGTTCGAGCAGGTGGTGGAATCTTCCTTTAGGATTCCACGCGAAGATGGCAGAGCCGTGCTGGTCAGTTTGACTGTGAGACCAGCTGTGTATCATGCTGTGATTGAGGCTCAGAGGGCAGATGCTGAGTTACCACAGATTCTCCAGAGGTCAGAGGTGGAATTATGGGATGACGGTACTGTCAGGTTCAGAGGCAGACTTTATGTCCCGACTGAGGAGGACGTGCGCAGATGTGTGCTTGATGAGGCGCACCGTTCGAGGTATGCAGTGCATCCAGGGACAACGAAGATGTATCATTGTTTGAGGAGACACTTCTGGTGGCCCGATATGAAGAAAGATGTGGCTGAATATGTGGCTAGATGTATGACTTGTCAGCAGGTTAAAGCCGAGAATCAGAGACCTAGAGGATTGCTGCAGCCCTTGCCGATTCCAGAGTGGAAATGGGAGCACGTGACGATGGACTTTGTGATGGGATTGCCTGCATCCCCTAGCAGGAGAGACGCCATCTGGGTCATCGTTGATCGGCTGACCAAGTCGGCACACTTCCTAGCTATTAGGAAGGACTGGTCGGTCGGCAAGCTGGCAAAGTTGTTTGTAGACCGGATCATCTCTCTGCACGGGGTACCTTTGTCTATTGTATCAGATCGAGACCCAAGGTTCACTTCCAGGTTCTGGAAGAGCTTTCAGAAGGCATTGGGCACTCAGTTGGCCTTCAGCTCGGCTTATCATCCCGAGACTGACGGGCAGTCGGAGAGGACCATTCAGACCTTGGAAGATATGCTCAGGGCATGTTGCCTAGACTGGGGAGGTTCTTGGGAGCAGCATTTGTCCACGGTGGAATTTGCCTACAACAACAGTTACCATTCCAGTATCGGCATGGCACCTTACGAGGCTTTGTATGGGCGGCCGTGTCGATCTCCGGTGTGTTGGTCCGAGATCGGTGAAAGGCAGATAACGGGACCAGAGTTAGTGCAGCAGTGTGCTAAGATTGCCAGGACAGTTCGGCAGAGGTTGACCGCAGCTCAGAGTAGGCAGAAGAGTTATGCTGACGTCAGACGGAGACCGCTGGAGTTTGAGGTTGGGGACCACGTGTTTCTTCGAATCTCACCCTCCAAGGGTGTGATGAGATTCGGGAAGCGAGGCAAGTTGAGTCCGCGATATATTGGGCCTTTTCCCATTCTTGCTCGAATTGGGGAAACCGCGTATCAACTGGCCTTGCCGCCCAGTCTTGCAGGAGTGCACGATGTGTTCCATGTTTCCTTGCTAAGGAAATATGTTCAGGATCCGTCTCATGTGTTGGATTTTTCAGAGTTGGAGGTCGCAGAGGACCTGTCCTTCCCAGAGTATCCTGTTCATATTGAGGATCGCAGAGAACAGGCCCTACGGAACAAGATTGTACCTTTGGTCAAGGTGATTTGGCGGTATCGCTCCGGAGGTGAGGCAACCTGGGAGCGAGAGGATGAGATGCGGGAACAGTTCCCTTACCTCTTTTCGTAAGTTTCCTTGTGAACTTGTATCCCTGTTTTGACCTTATTAATTATAGCAGTCAATTTCGGGGGCAAAATTCTTTTAAGGGGGGGAGATTGTAAGGATCGAGACCTTCGGATCCGGTTTTCGGGGTCGGACCCTGTAGTTCTGGCTACGTGATGTAGACTGGATCTATCACGACCGGATTCCGAAGCTGGAACCCTAAGTTTGGATCCGAGGCTGGGTCGGATCGGTGTCGAGGCCCGACGGGGATCCGGATGGCGACGGAGGCGAAGCCGAAGGCCCGAGGCCGAGGGTGGCTCGGTCGGGCGTTGGCTTGTCTTCAGAAGCAGGGCCGAGACCCCTTCGGGCGGTGCGAAACCGGATTTCCTTCGGACCGAGAGGCAGCCGGCGCTCGGCGTCGAGACCAGTGGGAGGAGTCCGAGGTCGGCGGCCGAGACCGACTCGGGATGTTCGGCGACTCGAGGGTGCCACGTGGGCTGGCTTTGGGCCGCGTAGCGTACGGCACTGTCGTGTCAGAGTGCGGCCCTGACGTGTCGGCTGAACGGCGTGCCTCGGTCGACGCGTTTCAGAAATTTGTCCTTGCGGCCGTCACATCACTTGACGTGTCGGCTGGACCGCGTCTGCCTCGGTCGGCGCGTTTTGGCCTGGTTAACCCCCGCGAGCCCTCCTTCTTTCCTCATTTTTTCTCCTTCTCTTTTTCTCTCCTTCCCCTCCGGCGATCTCAGTGGCGATTCCTCCGCCTCCCTCTTTTCCTCCCACCATTTCACCTCTCCCTCCACTCCATCCTCTACCTAGCTCCTACCACTGCCACCTCCATCTCCACTGCGGCGTTCTACTCTCCGGACGGCGGCCGACGTCACGGTGGAGCAAGGACGACCACGGCGGTACCGGCGGCGGCGTGGGGCGAGTCGGGTGGACGGCTTGAAGCTCGGAGGCGTTCAAGTGTCCGGTAGGGTGACGGTTCCCATAGCATCGCGTTTTAACCAAGTTTTTACCATTTAAGCATGATTATGGATCTCTGGTTTTGGGGGGGGGAGAATGAGCATGTTTAGGTGCTCTTTTGATTGATATGGGGGACTTGCTATGAAGGTGATTTTCCTATGGATTGTATTGCCCCTCTTTCTCCTCTGTTTTTAAGTAACTTTGGGGTTTTATGGGTTGAAAAGGGAGCCCTCGGGCCCATGGCAGATTTTGGGTTCCTGGGCGGACTTGTCTTCGGATAGCGGGCCGAGATCCCTTCGGACCGATGTCCCTTCGGGCGGGTTGAAAGACGACGTGCATGGACGACGCCTTTTTGAAGGGTGTCGGGCCATCACGACGCCTTTTAGACAGAAATCGCCTGGCCGAGACCCCTTTGGCCCGAAGACTGTTTTACATAAACCTGTACATGGAGCTTGAATGGCGTCGGCCTTGGGCGACGCGATTCGAGACAGAACCTCACTAATTCATGCCAGTAAAACGTGTTCATACTGCTAGATAGTTGGTTAATGCATGTTTTGGTGCACTCGACAATGATGGAT
The DNA here is from genome assembly GCA_030544215.1 of Zantedeschia hybrid cultivar. NCBI lineage: Eukaryota > Viridiplantae > Streptophyta > Magnoliopsida > Alismatales > Araceae > Zantedeschia > Zantedeschia hybrid cultivar. The sequence continues at coordinate 55,869,037 of JARZZO010000009.1, forward strand.
TCTTCATGACCGGATGGCACCGCGTGGTGTGTCGTGCGATCGTGGGCTTTTCACGTGACCGGATCGTACTGTGCCGGGTTTTGGTGTTTTGTGTTACTGTGGACCTGGAGTGACATTGTAGCGCTTTATCACCCTGTGCTGGTGGGGGCGTGAGCACAGCGCCGGTGGGGGCGTGGGCGGGGTGACGCCTAGTGAGAGAGGGTCACCTGGTGAACCCCGGGGTCAGCTAGTACCGGTGTCGGAGTGGTACATTCGGAGAGTCACTCATGCTGAGGGAAGGAGTAACCACCTGAGCCAGTTGGGCCAGAGTAGCTAGCATGCTATCCGAGGGGTTACTGTTTGGTCTCAGCGGGTCGGTGTTTCCTACCTTCGGTTGTGTGGTCGGTGTTTCCTACCTTCGGTTGTGTGATCGGTGTTTCCTACTCTCGGTTGTGTAGCCGAGACACCTTCGGTCAGTGCTAGGCCGAGACACCTTCGATCAGTGCTAAGCCGAGACACCTTCAGTCAGTGTTAAGCCGACTGAATTATGCATGTTATATTTCGAATGCACATGGTTCATATCGAGATATAGGAGTAGTGTACTTACATCTGTGTTCGTTGCTTTACCATTAGCCGTACCTTGCACTTGTGGGTGTGTGCGTGGGCAGTGGGGATCGAAGGATCCCTACTGAGTCTTGTCTTGAGACTCACCCCTGCGGTTTTCAGGTGAGGACTCCCAGCAGACCTAGAGCGGCGTGTGCGGCCGCGTGTTGAGCGCCTTCAGCAGTTGTTCTGGGGTATGCCCCGATGTAGTTGTTATTTATTTCTGGCCTGTATGTTTAATTATTTCTTTTCAGTTGGAGTATGTAATTATTTGTTGTATCGAGTCGCATTGTAATAATTTTAATTCCTGCACTTTCATTTCAATTCAATGCGATGTGAATGTTTAGCTTAGTTTATTATTTATTTCCCAGACTTACTAGATCCTGATTTGGTTCCAAATTAATGATTCGGTACCCATTTAGTAATCGGATCCCCGATTATAGGGTGGCGGGTCGTTACAAAATGATTCCTTATTGACACTCAATTCCTTTCGACCGTATTCTACTGCATCCGATCCTTGGCTATTTAGAATCTCGTGAACAGAGATCCGTAAACCAAGGTCAAAGTAAAGAGGTTCACCGACAAGGTGGCCTTGGTGTCTCGGGTCCGAGGACCATCAACGTAACTACGACAATAGAATCAAGCTAGTTGACAGTTAGGTACAATACCATCCAGCGATTCAGTCGGATCAGTTCAGTGACTATAAGATCAATCACCTTCATCATATGAGTAAGAGTAATATGTACTAGTCTAACCGGATATCTGATGTCCTTCTCAGATATCCTCTGACTAAGAAAAATTAAGAATATGTGTGTATAAGTGGTCATTCTTATTAGTAGGATCTCATTATAATCTGATCACGATTGCACATATTTACAGACTTTATTATGAGACGATAACAATACGAATTACACATAATGAAATAATACCATTTTATTAATAAATGAACAAGATTTATAAAGTCTGATTGGCTTGTAGGCTACCTAAGACTAACAATCTCTCATTTGGACTAAAGTCAATCACCTTTATGCAATAAACTTATAGACTCTAGGTGACGCTCAAATATAATTTGAGACAATGACTTTGTCAGTGGATCTGCTACATTGTAGACAGATGGAACTTTTTCCACCACTACATCTCCTCTGAAAATAATCTCTCTGAGAAGATGAAAGCACCTTAGAATATGCTTTGATTTCTGATGAGACCGTGGCTCTTTTGCTGGGAACATGATTAGAGAGGCTGGGAACTACGCCGAAATCGGTGATGAACTTCTTCAACCACACTGCTTCATTGGCAGCTTCAGCTGCAATGATGTACTCAGGTTCAGTCGTCAAATATGCAGTGGTTTCTTGCTTGGAACTCTTCCAACACACTATGCCTCCGTTCAAAGTAAACACCTAGATGTAGACTTGCTATCATCTAGATCTGATTGGAAACTCGAGTCAGTAAAGCCTTGCAGTTTCAAGTCACCTCCTCTATAGACAAGAAACATATCCTTAGTTCTTCTTAAGTACTTAATGATACATTTCACTGCCTTCCATTGCTCTTTGTCTGGATCAACCTGAAATCTACTCGTAATACTTAGAGTATATGCCATATCAGGCCGTGTACATAGCATGTCATATATGATAGATCCTATGACAGAGGCATAAGATACTCTATCCATGAATGCCCTCTCATTAGGAATCTTAGGAGACTGCTCCTTTGAGAGATAAATTCTATGTCTCATTGGTATGAAACTTATCTTGAAATTTTTCATGTCAAACTTTTTGACAATGGTATCTATGTACATAGATTGGGTCATTCTGAACATCCTCTTTGATCTATCTCTATAGATCCATATTCCTAATACGTAAGATGCTTCTCCCAAATCCTTCATGGAGAAGTTTTTCGATAGCCAAATATTTACTGATGACATCATTGCTACATCATTCCCAATGAGTAGTATGTCATCTACGTAAAGGACTAAGAAGGTGACTGCATTCTCACTGATCTTCTTGTACACACAAGGCTCATCTTCATTTTTAATGAAGTCATAAGACTTGACAGCCTCGTCAAATCTTATGTTCTAGTTCCGGAAAACTTGCTTCAGTCTATAAATGGACCTTTGAAGTTTGCACACTTTATTTGGAAGCTCTTTGGATGTGAAACTTTCAGGTTGTATCATATACGCCTCTTTTTCAAGGTTACCGTTGAGGAAGGCAGTCTTCACATCCATCTGCCAGATCTCGTAATCAAAGTGTGCAGCTATGGCGAGTAGAACTCTAATCGACTTTATCATGGCAACTGGTGAGAAAGTCTTGTCATAGTCAATTCCTTGCCTTTGACGATATCCCTTTGCCACTAACTTTGCCTTATAAGTGTCGATCCGTCCATCAACACCGATCTTTCTCTTAAAGATCCACTTGCATCCAATGGATACAATACATTCAGACAAGTCCTCCAAGTTCCAAACTTAGTTGGTGTATATGGACTAGATTTCAGAGTTCATGTCTTCTCGCCATTTTTCAATTTATGGGCCTTCTATGGCCTCCTGGTAGGTTTTAGAATCATCATCCTCATTATATTCTATTTTAGACTCACCTTCAGCGATATATCCCACACATCGTTCGGGTGGTATAGCTACTTTACCAGATTTATGAGGCTTATCTGTGTGTATCTGAATAGCTTCAGGAACTGATATATCATTGTAGGCGCCCGGAATGTCCCCCGCCGCGGCTGCGGGTTTCGGGCGAGGGTTCCTCTCCGTTCGTCTTAACACTGTGGCGATTTAAAGGGGGTTAGAAATAAAGGATGTGATCGCCAGGAGCATTACCTTACGGTCCCTATGCTCCGCAGGATGGTGGGGATGTGATCGCGTTCTGTGGAAGCGGAAGATGGTGGTTTCCCTTTCTCTTTCTCCGGCCGGCCAGAGGAGGAGAGCTCGGTAGTGCACGCGCAGAATCTGGTAAGAACCCCTGAAAAGAGAAGACAGACAAAGAAAAGACAATCACCCAATTAGAACTGTGACATGTAGGAACCGTTCATGCAAACATAAAAATTAACTAAAATTAGAGGGAGACGCACCGGATGGGTGTTTAGGAGGGAAGGTGACCATATGTTATGGCCACCCACCTCCCGATTTTTGTTTGGAACCTCTGGGGGTAAAGGGTGCTAAGTCATCCTAGGATGCATGCATGCAGATAAGTGCTCGTGTGTGAAAAGGAAATGATGTGTTGAAGGTAAAAGAGAGTGAAAGAGGGAGAATGTTACGGCATGGACGGAATTTGGAAATGCAATGAAGTGAAAAAGGTGAAAAGTAAAAGAGGGTTAGGAAGACAAGCCCATTTGGAGTGACGTTCTTCCTGAAACAGCCTTCTGACTCTTTGCCCGCTTGCCAGCCTTCTCTGAGCCTTCCCTCCAAGAAGCCACCTCTTAACCCCAGAAAATCCTTAACCCCTTTGCTCGAGAGGATGTGGGGGGTTTAAATAGGCGAAGGAAAAAAGGGGAGAAAACAGGGGTCTAAATCCCCGTAAATCAACCTTCAACCAATAGGGAGTGGTCAAGGGTTGGAGGTAGTGGACGCGGCAGTCGCCGGAGTGGGGAGTGGTCGGAGTAGTGGGGGACGAGGGCGGCGAGTAGAGGAGATCGTGGGGAAGACGGAGTCAAGGGGGTGGTTTAAGGAGTGGACGGCCAGGTGACATGCCTTCCATTCTTGTGGTAGAAGGCAGCCCGACTGGCCTTCGAAGGGAGTGGAAGGCAAGGGGTGGCCTTCGAATGAGGCGGAAGGCAAGGGGTGGCCTTCGAAGGAGGTGGAAGGCAAGGGGGCTGGCCTTCTACGAAAAGGTGGTAAAAAGTGAAAAAGGTGGCTAAAAAGGTGGAAGGCAAGGTAGCTGGCCTTCGAAGGGGGTAGAAGGCGGGGGGTGGCCTTCGAAGGCGGTGGAAGGCAAGGGGGCTGACCTTCTACGAAAAGATGAAAAAGGTGGCCAAAAGGGTGGAAGGCGAGGTGGCTGGCCTTCGAAGGTGGTGGAAGGCGAGGGGTGGCCTTCGAAGGGGGTGGAAGGCGGACTGGCTGGCCTTCCACGAAAAAGGTGGCTAGAGTCGGGATTTGGTTAATGGGCCTAGCTGGTAGTGGGCTGAGATGGCTGAAATGAGGGGATTTTGGTGATGAAGGGCTAATGATGGAGGGGATTTATGACCAAAAGGGTGGTCCAAAATCGGTGTCTACAATCATCTAATGATATTGCAACTATTTGGGGATTTGGAACCTCTTCCAGTACTATTTTACTCCTACTGTCCTCCTGGAGAAAGTATTCCTCTTCCAGGAAGACAACTTTCTAGGCGACCAACACCTTTTGTTCACCAGGATGGTAAAAATAGTATTCAAACGTTTCCTTTGGATATCCCACAAACCTGCATTTATCAGTTCTTAATTCTAGCTTGTCTTAGTTATGCCTCTTTACATGAGCAGGACAATCCCAAACTTTAACATGTTTAAATTCTGGTTATCTGCCTTTCTCATATGCAGTAGAGGTCACAAACTTGCTGGGTACTATGTTCAGTAGGTATGCTGCTGACTCTAGAGCATACCCCTAGAGGGACACTAGTAAACCTGAAAAACTCATAATGGATCGCACCATGTCCAACAAGGTGCAATTCCTCCTTTTAGATACACCATTCATTTGTGGTGTATATGGAGAGGTCAGTTGAGAAAGGATACAATTATCCTTTAAGAATTGTGTGAAATTATTACTCAAATATTCTCCTCCCCGATCAGATCGAAGAACTTTAATACTCTTTCTTGTCTGCTTATCTACTTCATTCTTGAACTCCTTGAACTTCTCAAATGCTTCCGACTTGTACTTCATTAAGTACACATAGCCGAATCTTGAGAAGTCATCGGTGAACATGATGAAGTACGATAAGCCACGTTTGTCTTGGGTGGATATGTGACCACATACCTATGAATGTATTTGTTCCAAAATGTCCTTGGCACATTCTCCATGTCCAGTAAATAGAGATTTTGTCATCTTTTCCATAAGACAGGACTCACATGTCGCAAATGATTCATAATCTAATGCAATTAAATAACCATGTTTGTACAACTTTTGCAGCCATTCACTAACGTGTCCAAGTCTGCAATCCCACATGTAGGCTTGGTTCACACAATTCTTGTTCTTCTTAAGGGCATTATCAATATGAAGATTGTAGTAAGAAACATCTAAAAGATATAGACAGTTAACTAAAGGTGCCGAAGTAATTAATTTATTACCATAATAAATTGAACAACTTTTGTTCTCAATAGTCAACCTATATCCTATCTTGTCCAAACAAAATACTGAAATGATGTTCTTTATTATGCTAGGTACATAATAACAATCTTCTGATGATAAGACGTCTCTCGATAGAAGCCTGAAGTTTGCTGTCCCTACAGCAACCGCTGCAACTTTTGCGCCGTTTCCTAGCCTCAGTTCTATCTCGCATTTTCTCAACTTTCGTTTACTTGTCAGCATCTGTACATCATGGCAAACATGAGAAGCACATCCAGTATCTAATACTAAAGATGTGGAATCTCTAACTGACAAGTTGATATCTATCATATACGTATCTGAAGCTTCTGATAGCTTCACTTTTCCATAAGCTTTATCGTTGAGGAACTCTTTGTAGTTCTTCTTCTAGTAACCATTCTGCTTACAGTAGAAGCAATCACCGTTTACTACTCCTTTGCCATTGTCCTTCTCAGACACAGACTTTGGCTTATTCAGCTTCTTGCTTTTACCTTTCTCAAAGGCAACTGTAGCTTTCCACCTTTTATTGGTCTCACCAATTAAGAAGATATTGGGCTTTTCCTTCACAAGGTTTCCCTCTGTAGTTATTAGCATATCTAGAAGTTCAGTCATGGAAATCTGTATCTTATTCATGTTGTGATCAACTATGAACGATGCATACGATGCAGGTAGTGAGGCAAGTGCGAGGTCAGTATGCATCGCATTGGGCAAAAGAATCCCAATAACTTCTAACCTCTTCCTCTTCCATTTATCATATGCGATCACCTCTGCCTCAAGGGCATCTAATGCCGGTTCAGCAGGAGGATCATCTCCAAGGACATAGGCAATGTGAGCAGACCTGAAGACATTCTTTATGTTTCTAAGCTAATTCGAGTAGTTCGGACTTGTCAAAAGATTGGCATCAAGTATGTCACGGAGTGGGTTATTCCTCTATAGGAGGTAAATAAAATTTATTTAGCAGATGTTCAATTATTAAATTTAAAATAAGACATGGTCTTTTAATCAAGTTTTAACTCCTACTAATTTTCGACGGACTGTATAACCCTCAGATATATAGAACGGGAGACGCCGACAGTCTCCTAATGGGGATCAAAATCTCAATGACTTGTAGTACAGTCTTGTGGATAGCACAACAAGCTGTAATACAATCAAAGAGCACCCATCTCATGGGACTTGCAACTCCTTGCAATATTTCTCATATCTTTGGTCTCCAAAGATTTAATGGCCTTATGGATAGTACAACAAACTATTAATTTTGGTTTAAGTAATACCATCGTAACGAGATGAGCATAGATTTGCATGCAGTCCTTGTGGATAGTACAACAAGGTGACATGATTCTTCTACCCCAATCAATAGGCATCTCATGCCATAGCTAGAGTCTCTCCTTACAATTAAATAAGCCTTGCCGATAGCACAACAAACCTGCCTAAAATAATTCGAGTCCTATGACTATAACAATGGAGGACGACGTAGTAAGTTCTCAACTACTAACGTTATGGCTTCAAATTTAGCGAGGGTTTTTTTCTTTTTTAGATAACTTTTATCTTAGTTTCTCCTAAGTGATAGTTTATAAATATATCGTATATATATACTACATACTATACCTGTTTTGATTCATAATCAAAAGAAAAATATTGTATCACATTCATGTCTAGTGTGGTCATAGATAGCACAGTGGATTTGACTGGAGCCAACAGTCAAACGCACACACAATCTAACATAACATTTATATTAGATAATCTTGCAAACATAGGCAAATGATTTTCATCTTATCACCTTCTTGGTTGCAACTATGGATCATCCTCATTCCTTCCTCGGTTGCCACGATCAGATTATAATAAATTCTAAATTTACATGTAAATTGAAGAAGGCCTTATGGCGAGTACAAGAGAGAGGGAGGTAAAAGTACATCGGAGTATGAGAGAGAGAGAGGTACGCATACCTCTATTTATTAACAATTAATAAACATTCACACACACATCCATGATCTACATACATCATCACCTGAAGTATTAAATAAGTGCACATATATGACCACGATGTGTTTTATTTATTCCACACAAGATATGCGTATCACATGGCTAAATTAAAAGAGTTTTGAAAAATAAATAATTTTTGACTTTCAAAAAGTTTGGTTCCAATCAAAATTGATATTTGAATTTTGAAAACTCATTTTATTATCATAACATACAAATAAATCAAATTTAAAAGTATTTAACACACATCAGATGTGTACACACTCCAAATTAATAATTCCATAATATTCCATGCAAATTAGAACATTTCTAAATATTAAAACAATCTAACGTTTAGATTAAACAATATTAATAATCTAACAATTAGACTATTAATAATTGATTACTAATTTAACCCTTAGATTAGTCTATTAAAGTTAATTACTAATTAACACTTAAATTAATAATCAACTCTAATTAATTATTAACTACTAATATAACTCTTAGATTAGTTAATTAATGTTAATTACTAATTTAACATTTAAATTAATAATTAACACTAATTAATTAATAACTTCTAATCTAACCCTTAGATTAGTTAATTAAAATTAATTACTAATCTAACTCTTATGTTTACTAATCTAACTCTTAGATTAGTTAATTAGTATTAATTACTAATCTAACTTTTAGATTATTTAATTAAAATGAATTACTAATTTAACACTTAAATCAATAACTAACAACTATATGTTACTATTATGATTCCATAATCATTAAAGGTCAATTAAATAAAATTGAATAACAATTTAAATTTTTTTAAAAAAAATTAATTTTAAATTAAAATCCAATTTAATTATATTAAATGGGCTAATTGGGATTTTAATCCGAAATAAAGGGGAAAAGGGCTCATCTTTGTCGAGTCAGGGATGACTGGGCCTAGTTTAGCTAGGAACCGACCCGGTCCGACCGGGTTAGGGCATCCCCTAACCCGGTCAGTTCCCCCCCCCCCCCCCCCCCCCCGCCCTGCCCAACCCGACAGATTCCTTCTTCCCCAAACAGCAGTAGAGAGCGGACATGGTGGCGGGGGGAAGTTGCAGGGGTCCCCGGTGGCGGACTAGAGGCGCCGTCCGTCCCCGCCGGCGAGCTCGTCGGCAGTGAGCCGCTCCCAAAGCTGAGCCAACCTTCAATTTAACCCTCCTTTATTTTCTAGTTTTCTCAACACCTTGGAGGAAGTAGAAAAGTGGGATGACCAACCGCCGCCTGCCCGCCCTCTCTGGCACCAGCCATGAGTCCGGTGGTGACTAGCGACCCCCTATGGAGGATATGGGGTGCTGGCCCACCTCCCCAATGTAAGGAATCGGCAAGAACGCAGCGGAAATAAAAATGATTCCATTGTATCGGTTGCTGGGGTCGTAAAACGGACATTAAAATTAAAGCGGGAAGAACAGTTCTTCACCTTTGTGGGGTTTCGAATCTCCCGTGGATGATGCCGACTCGGTAATCGTGCACGTGCACGATCTCTAGAGGTATCCACACGAGTTCCCAGAGCAGACGCGATTTCCCCCTCGACTTGAGTGCTTCGACCAGATCTCAAATCCACCATGCGCAGAGAGAGATAGATCTACTCCAAGAGAGAGAGAAGGAGAGAGAGAGAGGAGAAAGAGAATCTGGGGTGTAAAATTCGTCCAACCAACTTTTTACCCCTCCTCCTTGGCCCTCCTTATATAGAAATAAGGATAAGCACAAAGATTAATCCTCATGATTATCCAAGAGTTTGGCCTTGGATAATTCTCCATTAAATCTTCATGTTTATCCTGCGGCTTTTCATAAAAACCCAGATAAGCATGAAATTTAACGTCTCTCACCGTCTGACGAGAACTCTTATGTGTGTGACCCTCTAGGCCCATATATCAGTCCGGTTGCAGGCCCATTAAACTTAGAACTGTTTCTTGAGTTTAATATTTATTAATTAACATTTAAACATCATATGTTAAATGATTAATTTAATAAACAAGTGAATTATCATCTGATGATCAAATCACTTGGCCTTCTGATCATGAACAGCACCAAACACTACCTCATGATCCCAGAAGATATAAGGGATACTGTTCCCTTCAATTGAACCTTTCCGTCTGCATATACCGCACAGATATAATCCTTCACTCATGCAATGTCCCAATAACGCAATGGTATGGTTTTATAGTCAAACCCTTTATCGCATTATCTAGATGGATTCCAGTACACAGTTAATATCTAGAAAGACATCTCTTTCATTTGACCCTGGCCAGGGATTTCTGTGTACACATCCATAGGACATTCTCTCTCCAGTCTTATACCAAGAGTGAGTGATGTTAGTATTAGATGGTCTCAAAGCCAATCCGATACTGTGTATATATTCAGATTATTAATAAATGGCAATAATTCATTGTGTGTAATTAATTCGATCTGTGTTTATCGTATCACGATGAAGTCCATGAACATGTGCAATAGTCTTCGGATTATGATGAGATCATAATTATGGGACCGAAGACTTATAAATACATATTCTTAATTGTTCCTAGTCATAGGATGTTTGAGATAGGACATCAAACATCCGGATTAACTAGTATAGGTTACTTCAGCTCATATAATGAGGGTGACTGATCCCATAAGTCACTTGTGTGCAGACACTATGCTGAACCTATAGGTGCTCATTGGTGAATGAGTTCACTGAACTGATCCGACTATGAATTGCTGGATGGTAATCACCTCACTGTTAACCAGCTCGATTCAATTGTCACGGTTGCGTGGATGATCCTTGGACCTGAGACTCCAAAGATATCTTGTTGGTAGGTTTCTGAGCTTTGACCTTGACGAACGAATCGATAACCATGGGTTATCAATAAGTCAAGCGATCAGGTTCAGGGAAATGCCCTCGAAGGTAATTGTGTGTTCAATACGGGATCATCCGCTCTCGGTTGTTTGAGAGAGAATGTTCTGGGAATGATGCGCTTAAAGTCCCTGTCAAGGGCGGACTCTGTAATCGATAAGGAGTTATCGGATTCAGATTAGCGGCATCTGATTCAAGTAAATCGACCAAATAGGGTTTAACAGTAAACCATACCCTAGGTCGATTCGGGAACATTGTACGGATGAAGGATTATATCCGCGCGCTAACCGATGACAGAAAGGTTCCAATAGAGGGTTGCGATAACCCCAGTGCCATCCAGGATCACGCGATGTTGCTTGGCATCCAACGTGATCGGCAGTCTGTCCGAATTTATTGTGGGATAGTAAATTCGGCTGATTAATTGAATATAAGGATATTAATTAATTCAGTGGGTCAGTAAAGGGTTACTGGACTTAATGGGCTATTAACTGGACTGGTATTTGGGCCTAGAGGGTCACACGCAAATGGTTTTCAAGTCGATGGATAATCCGACAGGATTTCGGATAAGTCTGGGTTTTTATGAAAAACCGCAAACTGACTTCTTATAAAAGAACGGATTCTACGTCCGGGGCCAGCAACCCTGACCTAGCCGTCATTCGTTCTTCCCTACTTTCTCTCTCCTCTGGGCGTGCGGTTCCCAACTGCGCCACCTCCCGTCTGAATCCGCATGTCGCGGCGGATTACGCGCAGTCAGACGGGATCTTCGAGCGCCGCAGCGAGCGAGGAAGCGAAGACGATCCATCGCGAGGAGAACCACGTGGATACCGCTAGAGGTCGGGCATCTGCGCGACTTGCTGCATCGCTCCGACGGAACCGGAAAACGGACGCGGATTAGAATCCGCGCAAGGTAAATCGATCTACATCGGTTTTAGTTTTAACGACCGAAACGGGACAGATCCGGTCCCAAAAATTTTATTCCGCTGCGTTTTAGGATCGGATCCCGACACAGCGATCCCAACAGTGGTATCAGAGCCAGGTTCCACTGTGTTTTCGCCGTTTCGGTCTCTAAAATTTATGGTTTTTGAATTTATTCCATGCTTAAATTTATGTTCTTGAAAGATTTATAATCATTAGATGATTACTGCGATGTGATCGTGATTTAAATCTGAAGAAAAATTTATTTTTGGGGGGTTTTCGTCGTGTTCTTCGTTGGACGAAGAACGAGGGTGTTTTTGATGTGGTCGGATCCATAGAGATGGATTTTAAGGGGTTCTAATCGCTGTAAATCATGCCCAATGACCCTGGTCGAGTAGTTCGTGGCATGGGAAGCCGTGAAAGAGCGGCCATGGACCTTCTTCTTCCTTCCCACGGGTTTGAGAAACCTGCAAAAACAGATTTTTTGGAGGAAAAGGGGGGGTGAATAAACCCCTTTCCGGGGCACCTCTGTGGCCACCACCGGTCGCCGGAGCTCGCCGGTGGTACGGGCTTCGCCGGCGACAAGGTCCGGTCCTCGGTCGCCGCCGGGACCGGCGCTAGAGAGGAAGCCCAAAAGGGCACGGCGCCGTCGGGTTCCCTGCGTAGCAGGGAACCCTCGGGCTACCCGGCCGGGCGGCTAGGGTTTCCCTAGCCGCCGACCGAGTTGGCCCGGCTGGACCCTGGCCCGGGCCAGGGGTCCGAGCCAGGGCTGGACCAGGCCTGCGGGCCTGGGTCCGGGCCCCTGGCTGAGCCCTGGCTCGGCCCTGGCTCGAGCCAGGGGCTCAGCAGGGCTGAGCCCTTTAGGGGCCCAGTTTGTTTATATATTTTTTTTAAAAATATTTTAATTATAAAATTGGTTTAATAATTATCTGTAAAATATGATTTTACTGTTTTTATTAAATTCAACTTTTGATCGGGCCCTTATTAAGGTTTATTATGTTAATTAATTAACAAAAGGTTGTTAATTGAATTAATTCTAAATGTTAGATTAAACATTATGCAATCTAATTGTTAGATTAACCCCATAAATATTTGAATTGTTCAAATTGAGCATGGAATATTTCTGAAGCCATTAATTTTAGATTTTAATGCATTTTTGATGTGTTATTGATTTGTTTGTTTAAATTGGATTTTAATTAGCATGCTTGAAATAAATACTAAAGTTTTCGAAAATCCTAAATCCAATTTTGATTGGTCCCTGGTTTTATGAAACCAAAATTATAAGTTATTTTCGAAAATTTTATTTAGCCATTTGATGCGCAATACATGTGTGGTTTGTTTAATAAAACATATGGTGGTCATGGACGAGCATTAATTGTGGATATGGAATGTGATTGTGTGGTTTATTGTCTATTAATAAATAGAGGTCTGCGAACCTCTCCCTCTCATATTCTATTGTACTTCTACCTTCCTCCTCGATGTAATCGCCATAAGGCTTCCTCTTCTGAATTATCATGTAATTGGGAATTACGATGTAATTTGATCGAGGCGGATGCACGCGGAGCGAGGATGATCCACAACTGTTGACCAGATGAAAATGAAAGAGTTCATTGAATCCATGGGTTTGCAGACTCATGATATAAGTTGTTATATTGTGTATGTGTGTGCGTTTGACTGTCTGGCTCAAGTCAAACCGCAGTGACGTCCATGACCACACTAATGACATGTATGTGATGCGTGTGCTTTATATTTGCTAGGTTATTAGTATTAATAAATATATTCGATATATTTAATACTATCACCTAGGATGAGACCAAATTAAATAAGTAAAACCTTCATTACAAACTCTAAGCCGTAGCGCGAGTCATTGAGAATGTACCGCGTGGCTCTCCATCAATATGATTGATAGAACTTAATTCGGTGGTGGCAAATACTATGTGTTTACCCGAGGTCTGCCATTAACTGATGAGAGGACTGTTGATCATGGCATAAGATGCCTTTGGATAAGAGTAGAGGAACGATATAGTCATCCACGTGTTTACCCGGGAACTATGTTTCTACTTTACTCTGTCATGTATTGATGGTAAAGCTTAGACCGGGGATAATGGTCTACTGTGTTTACCCGGGACCATTAAACTTGGGAGCCGAAGTACGATCGGATATTGCAATTAGTTGCAATTATCATGAGATGATTGCTCTGAGATAGCAGTATGATACTATGTGTTTACCCGAGGTCATATTGTGATGCTTGGAGATTCTGATCCCCACTAGGAGACAGTCGGCGTCTCCCGTTCTGTATATCTGAAGGTTATACAGTCCGTCGAAAATTAGTGGGAGTAAAACTAGATAATAAAAGACCATATCTTGTTTTAGTTAATCTGAATATCTGCTAATTATCGATTGATTATCTCCTGTAGACGAGAATGTCGCACCATAACCCGTTGAGAGGCATACTTGATGCCAACCGTTTGACAGGCACCAATTACTCAGACTGGCTCAGAAATCTGAAGATAGTCCTCAGGTCTGAGCAGATTGCCTACGTCTTGGATACTGAAGCTCCTGCTGAACCAGCATTAGATGCTCCAGAGGAGGAAATGATAGCATATGAAAAATGGAAGGAGGATTCCACCATGGCCCAATGCTACATGTTAGCCTCTATGAGTAATGAGTTGCAGAGGCAACATGAAGAGATGGATGCTAGATCCATCATGCTCCATTTGAAGGAGCTCTTTGGTGAGCAGAGCAGAATCGAACGATATGAGATATCGAAGAATCTGTTCAAAGCTCAGATGGCAGAGGGAACTTCAGTACAGAATCATGTGCTGAAGATGATTGAGTGGGTGGAGAGGCTGGATGCTCTTGGGGTTACACTTCCCAAGGAGATGCACACAGACCTTGTGTTGTCTTCACTTCCACCTTCATATGCTCAGTTCATCGTCAATTTCAACATGAACAAGATCCAGGCCACCTTAGCTGAACTACTGAACATGTTAAAGACTGCTGAGGGGAACCTTGTGAAGGATAAACCCCAAGTCCTAATGCTTGGTAAGACCAATAGAAAAAGACTTGCAGTCCAAGCTTTTCGAAAGAATAAGAACAAGGTTCAGAGAAAGGCAAAGGTTGTCAAGAAAGACAAGGGTAAAAGTGTTGAGAAAGGTGATTGCTTCTACTGTCACCAGAAAGGGCATTGGAAGAGGAATTGCAAGGAATACCTCAAGGACAAGGCTCAAGGAACTGTGAAGCAGCAGGACGCTTCAGGTATCTATATGATAGATGTAAACTTGTCAATAAGAGATTGTACATCATGGGTATTAGATACTGGATGTGTATCTCATATCTGCAATTCTGTGCAGACACTGACAAGAAGACGTAAGCTGAGGACCGGCGAGGTGGAGCTGAGGCTAGGTAACGGCGCAAGAGTTGCGGCGATCGCTGTGGGGACAGTGAAGCTCAAGCTACCATCCGGAGACACATTTTTATTAGATGATTGTTATTATGTACCTAGCATAATAAGGAACATCATTTCTATTTCATGTTTAGATAGAATTGGATACAATTTAAATTTTGGGAACAATAGTTGTTCAATTTATTTCAGAAATAAATTAATAGCTTCTGCTATTTTGTCCAATGGATTGTATCTATTGAATGTGTCTCATGATAATTTACATATCGGTTCTTCGATTAAAAGAAGTAAGTATGAAATAAATAAAGCCTACTTGTGGCATTGTAGGCTTGGACACATTGGTGAAAACATACTCCAAAGGTTGCATAAAGATGGATATTTGGATCCATTTGATTATGAATCATATGCAACCTGTGAGTCATGTTTAATGGGTAAAATGGCTAAGTCTCCATTTAGTGGAACTGGAGAACGAGCCAAAGGCATATTAGAACTCATACATTCAGATATATGTGGTCCTATGTCAACCCAAGCCATTGGTGGTTTCTCATACTTCATTACATTCACTGATGATTACTCAAGGTTTGGATATGTATACTTATTGAAGTATAAATCTGAAGCCTTTGAGAAATTCAGAGAATTTAAGAATGAAGCAGAAAAACAAACAGGAAAGAGTATAAAAACCATCCGATCTGATCGGGGTGGTGAATACTTGAGTACTGAGTTCATTAAATAGTTAAAGGATAATGGTATCCTTTCTCAGCTTACACCTCCTTATACAACTCAGATGAATGGTGTATCAGAAAGGAGAAATCACACATTAATGGAAATGGTGCGATCCATGATGAGCATGTCCAAATTACCAGTGTCCTTATGGGGATATGCACTTAGCTCGGCTATGTATATCCTTAACAAGGTACCCAGCAAATCTGTTGAGACCACTCCATATGAGATATGGAATGGAAGGAAACCAGACCTTAAACATGTTAAAGTCTGGGGATGTCCTGCTCATGTTAAAAGACATGACGCAGATAAGCTGGAATCCAGAATTGACAAATGCAGATTTGTGAGATATCCAAAGGAAACTTATGGATATTACTTTTATCATTCTGGCGAACAAAAGGTGTTTGTGGCCAGGAAAACTGTCTTTCTAGAAGAAGATTATATTCTCCAGAAGGACAGTGGGAGTAAAGTAATTCTGGAAGAAGTTCCAGACCCACAAACTGGCAATGGTTCATCAGATGAACCATCAGTTTCTGAACCTGTTCAAAATGATACACAGGAACCTCGTAGGTCTGAAAGAGTACCTAAACCACCAGAAAGATATGTAGGACATATTAATTTGGATGGTTCAAGGATATTCTATAATGAGGATGATGATCCCAAGACTTACCAGGAGGCCATTGAAAGTCCAGAGGCCGGGAAATGGCGGGAAGCCATGAATTCTGAAATACAGTCCATGTATATCAACCAAGTTTGGAACTTGGTGGATTTACCCGATGGTATAGTACCTATCGGCTGCAAATGGATCTTTAAAAGAAAGATCGGTGCAGATGGACGTATTGAGACTTATAAGGCAAGATTAGTGGCAAAAGGCTATCGTCAAAGACAAGGTGTTGACTATGACGGAACCTTTTCGCCCGTTACTATGATTAAGTCCATCAGAATTCTTCTCGCCATTGCTTCCTACCATGATTATGAAATCTGGCAGGTGGATGTGAAGACTGCCTTTCTCAATGGAAACCTTGAGGAGGAGGTGTATATGATACAACCAGAAGGATTCACATCCAAAGAATCTCCAGACATGGTATGCAAGTTGCAGAGGTCCATTTATGGACTGAAGCAAGCATCCCGAAGCTGGAACATAAGATTTGATGAGGCAATCAAATCTTATGGCTTCATTAAGAATGAAGATGAGCCCTGTGTATACAAGAAGAACAGTGGGAGCGCAATCACATTTCTGGTTCTTTACGTTGACGACATCCTACTCATTGGGAATGATGTAGGAATGATGTCATCAGTAAAGATATGGCTGTCAAAGAACTTCTCCATGAAGGATTTGGGAGAAGCATCTTACATATTGGGAATACGGATCTATAGAGATAGATCAAAGAAGATGCTAGCTTTAACCCAATCCATGTACATAGAAACCATTGTCAAAAGGTTTGGCATGGAAAATTCCAAGAGAGGTCTCATACCGATGAAACATGGAATTTCACTCTCTAAAGGTCAGTCTCCCAAGACACCTGAAGAGAGGGCAGTGATGGATAAAGTCCCCTATGTTTCTGCCATAGGGTCCATCACGTATGCCATGCTATGTACCAGACCTGATGTAGCATATGCTCTAAGTGTTACGAGCAGACATCAGGCAGATCCAGGTGATGAACACTGGAAGGCTGTGAAATGCATCCTTAAGTACTTGAGAAGGACTAAGGATCTATTTCTAGTCTATGGAGGAGGAGACTTAAAGCTGTAAGGGTATACTGACTCGAGTTTTCAGTCTGATCCTGACGATAACAAGTCAACATCAGGTTTTATTTTCACACTTAACGGGGGAGCAGTGAGCTGGAAAAGTTCCAAGCAAGAAACCACTGCTGATTCGACAACGGAAGCCGAGTATATTGCTGCTGCTGAAGCCGCTAAGGAAGCTGTATAGATGAAGAAATTCATCGGCGATCTTGGTGTGGTGGAAAGCATATCTGGTCCCGTCCCACTGCTGTGTGACAACAATGGGGCGATTGCTCAAGCGAAAGAGCCAAGGTCTCATCAGAAGTCTAAGCACATTCTGCGGCGCTTTCATCTGATCAGAGAGATTATAGCTCGAGGAGATGTCGTGGTGGAAAGAGTTCCCTCAGACGACAACATAGCAGATCCACTTACAAAGCCTTTGTCTCAAAATGTTTTTGAGCGTCACTTAGAGAATATGGGTATTCTGTATAAAAGTGATTAGCTTTAGTCCAAGTGGGAGATTGTTAGTATTAGATGGTCTCAAAGCCAATCCGATACTGTGTATATATTCAGATTATTAATAAATGGCAATAATTCATTGTGTGTAATTAATTCGATCTGTGTTTATTGTATCACGATGAAGTCCATGAACATGTGCAATAGTCTTCGGATTATGATGAGATCATAATTACGGGACCAAAGACTTATAAACACATATTCTTAATTGTTCCTAGTTATAGGATGTTTGAGATAGGACATCAAACATCCGGATAGACTAGTATAGGTTACTTCAACTCATATGATGAGGGTGACTGATCCCATAAGTCACTTGTGTGGAGACACTATGCTGAACCTATAGGTGCTCATTGGTGAATTAGTTCACTGAACTGATCCGACTATGAATCGCTGGATGGTAATCACCTCACTGTTAACCAGCTCGATTCAATTGTCACAGTTGCGTGGATGATCCTTGGACCTGAGACTCCAAAGATATCTTGTTGGTAGGTTTCTGAGCTTTGACCTTGACGAACGAATCTCTAACCATGGGTTATCAATAAGTCAAGCGATCGGGTTCAGGGAAATGCCCTCGAAGGTAATTGTGTGTTCAATACGAGATCATCCGCTCTCGGTTGTTTGAGAGAAAATGTTCTGGGAATGATGCGCTTAAAGTCTTTGGCCAGGGCGGACTCAGTAATCGATAAGGAGTTATCGGATTCAGATTAGCGGCATCTGATTCAAGTGAATCGACCAAATAGGGTTTAACAGTAAACCATGCCCTAGGTCGATTCGGAAACATTGTACGGATGAAGGATTATATCCGCGCGCTAACCGATGACAGAAAGGTTCCAATAGAGGGTTGCGATAACCCCAGTGCCATCCAGGATCACGCGATGTTGCTTGGCATCCGACGTGATCGGCAGTCCGTCCGAATTTATTGTGGGACATTAAATTCGACTGATTAATTGAATATAAGGATATTAATTAATTCAGTGGGTCAGTAAAGGGTTACTGGACTTAATGGGCTATTAACTGGACTGGTATTTGGGCCTAGAGGGTCACACGCAAATGGTTTTCAAGTCGATGGATAATCCGACAGGATTTCGGATAAGTCTGGGTTTTTATGAAAAACCGCAAACTGACTTCTTATAAAAGAACAGATTCTACGTCCGGGGCCAGCAACCCTGACCTAGCTGTCATTCGTTCTTCCCCACTTTCTCTCTCCTCTGGGCGTGCGGTTCCCAACTGCTCCACCTCCCGTCTGAATCCGCATGTCGCGGCGGATTACGCGCAGTCAGACGGGATCTTCGAGCGCCGCAACGAGCGAGGAAGCGAGGACGATCCATCGCGAGGAGAACCGCGTGGATACCGCTAGAGGTCGGGCATCTGCGCGACTTGCGGCATCACTCCGACGGAACCGGAAAACGGACGTGGATTCGAATCCGCGCAAGGTAAATCGATCTACATCGGTTTTAGTTTTAACGACCGAAACGGGACAGATCCGGTCCCAAAAATTTTATTCCGCTGCGTTTTAGGATCGGATCCCGACACAGTGATCCCAACAAGTGATCCCTTGTTGTTCACTCAATTACCTTCGCAAGCTTTCCACTGTATCTGAAAGACCGATTATGGTGGACTTAATGGTTAAAGTCCACGAGTCAGAGAATCAAGATACAATGGTCCACAAACAAGGTATCATTGGTGACTTAGGTCAAAGGACCAACTGTGCTACTGCAACGATTGAATTCCCTGGTTGACTAATAGGTATAATTACCATCCAGGAATTCTTATTTGGGTCTGTTCAGTGAACTCATTCTCTAATGAGCACCCACTTGTTTGTCTTAGTGTCACCACACGAGTGAATGTGAGATCATTCACCCTCATCACATGAGCAGACATAACTTGTGTTGATCTTATCGGATATTTAATGTCCATCTCAAATATCCTACGATCGAGAACTGTTTAAGACAAGTGACTGAGGATATTGATCTCACTATCATGATCTCATCATGATTCAATATCCCATACATTTGTCTATGGACCTTCATTACGATAGTTACTTTGCGAGAACTATAAATGAATAAATAATTGCCTTTATTAATTATTTGAACTAGAATGTACAATGATTGGCTATGAGGCCACCCAATTCTAACATTCTTCCACTTGGACTATAGTCAATCACCCATGTGTCTAAGTCCCACAGACTTAAGGTGACGTTCTAAATTGTTTTGAGACAATGGCTTAGTCAAGAGATCTGCTACATTATCTTTAGATGAGACTTTCTCAACTACTATGTCTCCTCGGGCGATGATCTCACGAATCAGATGAAATCGTCTCAGAATGTGCTTTGACTTTTGATGTGATCTTGGCTCCTTCGCTATAGCTATTGCCCCATTGTTGTCACACAATAATGGAACAGGATCTGAAATGCTTGGAACTACTCCAAGTGCAGAGATGAACTTCTTCATCCAAACCGCCTCCTTGGCCGCTTCAGCTGTAGCAATGTATTCTGCTTCGGTCGTCGAATCTGCAGTTGTTTCTTGTTTGGAACTCTACCAACTTACTGCACCTCCATTTAACATGAACACAAATCCAGACATGGATTTGCTGTCATCCATATCCGACTGGAAACTCGAGTCAGTAAATCCTCGAAGTTCCAAGTCGTTTCCTCCATAAACGAGAAATAGATCCTTAGTCCTTCTCAAGTATCTAAGGATACATTTCACCGCCTTCCAGTGTTCCTCACCTCGATCAGCCTGATATCTACTGGTGACACTTAATGGGTGTGCCACATCAAGCCTAGTACATAGCATTGCATACATGATAGATCCTATTACCGAGGCATAAGGAACTCTATCCATGTACGCTATCTCTTCAGGTGTCTTAGGAGACATTTCTTTAGAGAGATAAATTCCATGCCTCATTGGAACGAGGCCTCTCTTGGAATTTTCCATGCCAAACCTTTTGACTATGGTATCTATGTACATTGATTGGTATAACCCAAGCATCCTTTTGGACCTATCTCTATAGATCCTTATTCCCAGAATATAGGATGCTTCTCCTAAATCTTTCATGGAGAAGTTTTTGGATAACCAAGCCTTTACAGATGACAACATTCCTACATCATTCCCAATGAGTAGAATGTCATCAACGTAAAGTACCAAAAAGGTAACTGCGCTCCCACTAGGCTTTTTGTATACACAAGGTTCATCTTCATTCTTAATGAAGTCATAAGATTTGATTGCTTCATCAAATCTTAAGTTCCAAGTTCGAGATGCCTGCTTTAATCCATAGATGGATCTTTGCAGCTTGCAAGAAGTATTCTGATTGACTTAATCATGGCAACTGGAGAAAAGGTTTCGTCATAGTCAATGCCTTGCCTTTGACGATATCCTTTCGCTACCAGCCTTGCCTTGTATGTGTCAATCTGTCCATCTGCCCCGATCTTTCTTTTAAAGATCCATTTACTGCCAATAGGTACTATACCTTCTGGCATATCAACCAAGTTCCAAACTTGGTTGGCATACATGGACTGAATTTCAGAATTCATTGCCTCTTGCCATTTTTCTGATTCTTGACTATTTATGGCTTCTTGGTAGGTTTGAGGATCATCATCCTCATTTAAGTGCACTTTTGGCTTGCCATCATCGATATGTCCAACATATCTTTCAGGCTGCTTAGGCACTCTACCTGATCTGCGAACCTTTTGTGTATCATCTTGAACAAGTTCTTGAGTCAATGGTTCAGTAGATGAACTAGTGTTGATTTGTGAGTCTAGAATTTCTTCCAGTTCTATCTTGCTCCCAGTGTCTTCTTTTAAGAGATATTCTTTCTCTAAGAAGACAGCTCTTTTTGCGACAAACACCCTTTGATCGCTGGGCTGATAGAAATAATATCCAAAAGTCTCTTTTGGATATCCCACAAATCTACATTTCTCTGTCCTGGAATCCAGTTTGTCTAGATCATGTCTTTTGACATGTGCAGGACTACCCCAGACTCTAACATGCTTAAAGTCTGGTTTCTTTCCTTTCCATATCTCATATGGAGTGGAAGGTACTAACTTACTCGGAACTTTGTTCAACAGATATGCAGCAGTCAATAGTGCATATCCCCATAAAGAGATTGGAAGTTTGGCATAACTCATCATTGATCGTACCATATCTAATAGAGTACGATTTCTCCTTTCCGATACACCATTTAACTGAGGTGTATAGGGAGGAGTCCACTGAGACAAAATACCATTATCCTTAAGATATTGTGTGAAATCTGTACTTAAGTATTCACCCCCTCGATCTGACCGAAGAGTTTTAATACACTTTCCAGTCTGGTTCTCAACTTCATTTTTAAACTCTTTAAATTTCTCAAAGACCTCTGACTTATATTTCATTAAATATATGTAGCCATATCTTGAGAAATCATCTGTAAATGAAACAAAGTATGAGTAACCACCCATAGCATGAGTGGACATTGGACCATATACATCACTATGTATTAGTTTCAATAAATCCTTAGCTCTGTCTCCATATCCTGAGAATGGAGCTTTGGTCATTTTTCCCATGAGACAAGCTTCACAGGTTGCAAATGATTCATAATCAAATGGATCAAGATATCCATTCTTTTGCAACCTTATGATCATGTTCTCATTTATATGACCTAGCCTACAATGTCATAGGTACGATTTATTCACATCCTTATCTAAGCTTTCATGAGATTTATTTACCAGACAAACATCATATGAAATATCAAGTAAATATAATCCATTCAATAAATATCCGGAAGCAAACAATTTATCTCCTTGATAAATTGAACAACCTTTATTCTCTAGTTTCGTAGAATATCCTTGTCTATCTAAACATGAAATAGATATGATATTCCTAATAATGGTCGGAACATAATAGCAATCTATCAGTTCCAATGAGTCTCCTGACGGCATCTGAAATCTTGCTGTCCCCACAGCTAACGCAGCAACTTTTGCTCCATTCCCGAGCCTCAGATCCACGTCTCTGCGGTTCAATCTTCTTTTACTTGTTAACACCTGCAAGTTATTGCAGATATGAGAAACACATCCAGTATCTAATACCCAAGATATTGTTTCTCTATAAGACAAGTTAAGATCGATCATGAGAGTACCTGAAGCTTCACCAAGCTTCTCCTTTGCCTTTTCTGCAAGATAAATCTTACAGTTTCTCTTCCAATGACCTTCTTTATGGCAGTGGAAACACTGACCTTTATCATTGACTTTAGCTTTGTCCTTTTGAACCGCCGGTTTGCTTTTCACTAGCTTCTTAGGCTTACCTTTCTTAAAGGTCTGTCCAGATTTCCTTTTCTTATTGGTCTTACCAACAAGCATTACTTGTGGCTTATCTTTCTAGATAGTGCCTTCTGCTGTCTTCAACATGTTGAGCAGCTCAGCCAGTGAAACTTCAATTTTGTTCATATTGAAGTTGATAATGAATTGTGAAAATGAATCTGGAAGGGACTGTAGGATTAAGTCGATGCTTAGGTCATTGTTCATAACAAATCCAAGCACAGCAAGCCTCTCAATCCATTCTATCATCTTGAGCACATGAGTTTGTACAGATGTGCCCTCGCTCATTCTGGTCCTGAACAATTTCTTAGATATCTCATATCTTTCTGTTCTGGATTGTTCACCAAACAACTCTTGTAGGTGATTCAGAATGGTCTTAGGTTCCATGTTATCATGCTGTCACTGCAGTTCATTGTTGATTGAACCAAGCATATAACACTGGACCTTGACAGAGTCCTCCTTCCAATTTTCATACATCATTAATTCATCTTCGTTAGCATTATCACCGGGTTGCACTGGATCTGGTTGATCCAGGACATAGGCTAGCTTTTCACACCTGAAGACAATCTTCAGGTTGTGTAACCAGTCAATGTAATTTAGTCCCGTGAGTTTGTTTGCATCAAGTATGCAACGAAGGGGGTTAGGTGACGACATAGCGACCTACATGGAAATATAGATAAAAATGAGCAGATAGTTCTTAAAATCTGATTTAGGACTTTTAATCTAGATTTATGCTCCCACTATTTTTCGTCGATCTGTATTACCCTCTAATATACAGAACGAGAGATTCCGGTGATCTCCTAGTGGGGATTAGAATCCTTCGGGTAACATGCATGTGACCTTGTGGTAGCACAACAAATCACATCAAGTCCCTTAGGCAGTCAACTCTTGACAGTTGCAACATTTGCAATATCCGATCGATTTAACCCCTGAATCAGAATGACCTTGTGGTAGTACAACAAATCAAATGATTCAGTTAAGTTTATCCATCATTACTTAGATAACATGAATTCATAGTGCAATCCTTGTGGTAGCACAACAAAACTACACTATTTGTCCATTCATCTTAATGACATCACATGTCGTAGACCTAGGTTAATTTCTAAATCAAATAGACCTTGTGGTAGCACAACAAATCCATTTGAGATAAGAATTATCCTTAAATCTATAATGATGGTGGGTTACGTGGATTATTCTGAATATCTCACGTTTACAACTTAAAATTTTAAAAGAGGGTTTTTGATTTGATTTGTAAAAATCGTGCTATCAATAGTATTTCGATTTGAAGTATCATTATACTTAATAGAAATATATATATGATAGCATAGTCCACAAATATCACATATATGCAGAAAAATTAAATGGGGATGATCATGGACTGCTAAAGCTACTATGGAATCATCGGAGCCAAACGATGATCCATAATAGGATCCTAATGTGAAAACAGCAACACTGGTTCCATTTGATGCGAGTCCTTCCTCTAGAGGTGTCTTCAGAAGATCCCGTCCTCTTAGCTTAATCCGATACATTTAAACATGATATTCAGGACTCGCAGGTCCACAAATGTATATTTAAACACTAAGAAACCTTGATCTTATCAAGGGGAGTACAATCTTATAGGAAGGTAGAGAGTACATCTGGATTAAGAGAGAGGAGGACATGCAGGTCCTATTTAAAATACCAAATGAAATAAGCATCGCATTCATCCACATCATTCATCCCATGAAAATACTAAGTCCATGATCATCCCACCATAAAACACATCACATGCATCACAATCATCACATAATTGCAGTTTGGTATTAAATTTTATAAATATAAAATTATAATACCAATTAGTTTTCGAAATAACATTTATTTCAGCATTATCAATAATATTCAAAGCATTATTGACAAATTAAATAACTAAACCATTCAGTTAATCTAAATACTAATTCAAACAATTTGAACAGTAAAATGTAATCAAGTTATGCATGAAATCAGTTTAAAACAATTTTAAACAAATTTGTTTAACAGGGAAATTAATTATCTAAAACAATTTTAAATAATTAACTAACACCCTATTAATAATAAAGCCCTTTAATTGAATAACAGTTATTAAACACTTTAATAAGCTGTTAATAATCATAAAAATAATTAATAACATTTATTAATTATTCTGTTTTAAAACAATTTTAAAATGGGTTTAAATGGGCTTAAATGGGCTAATAATGGGTTTAAAGGGGGTTAAACAATTATTAAAACAATTTTAATAAATATTTGAAATGGGCCCAGCCCATTAGGGCCCAAACGGCCTGGGCCCAGGGCCCTGGCTCGGCCAGGGTCGAACCCTGGCTCGGCCAGGGTGCCGGCCCGGCCCCTTCTGCCTCCATTCGACCGGCCCCTTCTCCTAAAACAGCAAACCCTAGCTGCTGCAGGCCGGCGGCGGTGGAGGCCATGGCAGCGCCGCCAGGCACCGCCGACAACGCCCCCACCGCCGGCGATCCGCCCGGCACCTGTGGGGCAGCCGGCGGTGGCCAAGTGGCCCTTGGATCGAGCCCTAAACTTCCCCTAAAATATGGTTTTTCCAGCGTAAAATCCGAATTAGGGCTTCAAATTTGTAGCTCTCCAAGGCCACTCCGGCGCCGGCAATTGTGTCGAATGTGTAGTGGTGACTATCACCAATAGATCCAGACATCCGGGCCGCCACCCAACACTTGGGAATCGCATACGAAGCCGTCGAAGTACCCCGTTCGTCGTCCCACGAAGAACTCCGAAAAATGCAAATAAAATCCGAAAAATTACAGAAAAATAATCAAATTGTTTGTGATCATCATATGAACACTATTCTGTCATTTTTAATCGGATTAAACACAAGAACACGTAAAATACGGGTTCTTCACGCATAACGAGAAAAACACGCAAAACGATGCCGTTTTACGACCGAACCAGCAACCTGGCTCTGATACCACTATAAGGAATCGGCAAGAACACAGAGGAAATAAAAATGATTCTATTGTATCGGTTGCTGGGGTCGTAAAACGGACATTAAAATTAAAGCGGGAAGAACGGTTTTTCACCTTTGCGGGGTTTCGAATCTCCTGTGGATGATGCCGACTCGGTAATCGCGCACGTGCACGATCTCTAGAGGTATCCACACGAGTTCTCGCAGCATACGCGATTTCCTCCTCGACTTGAGTGCTCCGACCAGATCTCAAATCCACCATGCGCGGAGAGAGACAGATCTACTCCAAGAGAGAGAGAGAGGAGAAAGAGAATCTGGGGTGTAAAATTCGTCCAACCAACTTTTTATCCCTCCTCCTTGGCCCTCCTTATATAGAAATAAGGATAAGCACAAGGATTAATCCTCATGATTATCCAAGAGTTTGGCCTTTGATAATTCTCCATTAAATCTTCATGTTTATCCTGCGGCTTTTCATAAAAACCCAGATAAGAATGAAATTTAACGTCTCTCACCGTCTGACGAGAACTCTTATGTGTGTGACCCTCTAGGCCCATATATCAGTCCGGTTGCAGGCCCATTAAACTTAGAACTGTTTCTTGAGTTTAATATTTATTAATTAACATTTAAACATCATATGTTAAATGATTAATTTAATAAACAAGTAAATTATCATCTGATGATCAAATCACTTGGCCTTCTGATCATGAACAGCACCAAACACTACCTCATGATCCCAGAAGATATAAGGGATACTGTTCCCTTCAATTGAACCTTTCCGTCTGCATATACCGCACAGATATAATCCTTCACTCATACAATGTCCCAATAACGCAAAGGTATGGTTTTATAGTCAAACCCTCTATCGCATTATCCAGATGGATTCCAGTACACAGTTAATATCTAGAAAGACATCTCTTTCATTTGACCCTGGTCAGGGATTTCTATGTACACATCCATAGGACATTCTCTCTCCAGTCTTATACCAAGAGTGAGTGATCTCTTGTTGTTCACTCAATTACCTTCGCAAGCTTTCCACTGTATCTAAAAGACCGATTATGGTGGACTTAATGGTTAAACTCCACGAGTCAGAGAATCAAGATACAATGGTCCACAAACAAGGTATCATTGGTGACTCAGGTCAAAGGACCAACTGTACTACTGCAACGATTGAATTCCCTGGTTGACTAATAGGTATAATTACCATCCAGGAATTCTTATTTGGGTCTGTTCAGTGAACTCATTCTCTAATGAGCACCCACTTGTTTGTCTTAGTGTCACCACACGAGTGAATGTGAGATCATTCACCCTCATCACATGAGCAGACATAACTTGTGTCGATCTTATCGGATATTTAATGTCCATCTCAAATATCCTACGATCGAGAACTGTTTAAGACAAGTGACTGAGGATATTGATCTCACTATCATGATCTCATCATGATTCAATATCCCATACATTTGTCTATGGACCTTCATTACGATAGTTACTTTGCGAGAACTATAAATGAATAAATAATTGTCTTTATTAATTATTTGAACTAGAATGTACAATGATTGGCTATGAGGCCACCCAATTCTAACACCCAACGCTTGGGAAGTCCGAACGAAGCCGTCATGAATCCTGGTTCTTCTTCCAACGAAGACACAAATAAACCCCCAAAAAAATTTGATTTTGTAGAATAAAATATTCTGATTAATTTGTGTTCATCGTATGAACACGGATCCAACAAATAATCGAACTATAGCATGGAATAAATCATGGAAAAATTAATTCAGAGATCGAAACGGACAAGAAAACAGTGGAACCTGGCTTTGATATCACTGTAAGATTCTCGGGTTTCTCGAGATCGCAAACGTAGCGGAAGTAAAAATTAAAATCTGTGATCTCTATCCGTTTCAAATAAACTAAAACTGAAAATAAACGATGATCGAATAATCACCTCGTGCGGATTCGAATCCGCGTCCGAACGGTTCTGTCGGTGTGACACCGCTAGCCGTGCAAACGTCCTGCCTCTAACGAAGTCCACACGATCCTCCATGCAGTGGATTTCTTCACGTTCCGTGTTCTTTGCAGCCCATGAACTATTCACCGTATACCGCAACGACCACAGCAATGCGCAATCGATTTCCCGTCGAACGGGAGTCAGAGAAGACGGCGGAATAGACCCACAGAGGAGGGCCAGCCAGGGGCGCCAAAGAGAGAGAGGGAGAGAGGAGGGAGCAGCCAGAGCTGAGCAGTAGCTTGGCCTGCGTAGCTTGTTTTCTATATTTTATATTAACCGCACGGCTTTTCATAAAAACTCCTGATATAATATAAAACTCACTTTTAATCTATCGCCTTGATAATCTTTTGCGTGTAACCCTCTACGCCCAATTACTAGTCTGGTTAGTGGCCCAATAAGTCCAGTGACTCATCACTGACTTAATTAATCTATTAATAACTCATATTAATTAATTAATTAACTGAATTAATGTCGCACATTAAATTCGGTTAGGCCTCCGATCACGTTGGGTGCCAAGAAAGACCGCGTGAACCCAGAAGGTATTTGGGTTAAGCAACCCACTTTTGGAATCTTTCTGCCGACAATTACCACGTGGATATAATCCTTCATTCGTAGAATGCTCTCGAGTCAACTCAAGATATGGTAAACCGTCAAACCTTAACTGATCGACTCACTTGGATTGGATGCTGCCGTATAATATTGGAAAACTCTTTTCCCGATATTATTGTCCGCCCTGCCTAGGGACTCTTGTGCATCCTTCCTAGAACCTTCTCTTTCTTAGTATCGAGAGCGAATGATTCTTTATTGACACTTAATTCCCTTCGACGGTATTTCGCTGTACCCGATCTTTGGCTATTTAGAATCCCGTGAATAGAAATCCGTAAACCAAAGTCAAAGTACAGAAGTCCACCGACAAGGTGTTCTTAGTGTCTCAGGTCCAAGGACTATCCACGCAATTGCGACAATAGAATCAAGTTAGTTGACAGTTAGGTACAATACCATCCAGCGATTCAGTCAGATCAGTTCAGTGAACTCATTCTCTAATGAGCACTAACAGAATCGCCTTAGTGTCTCCACATAAGTGACTATGAGATCAGTCACCCTCATCATATGAGTAGGAGTAATCTATACTAGTCTAGCCGGATATATGATGTCATTCTTAGATATCCTCCAACTATGAACAATTAAGAATGTGTGTATAAGTGATCAATCTCATTAGTATGATCTCATCATAATCTGATCACTATCGTACATATCTACGAACTTCATTATGAAATGATAACAATACGAATTACACATAATGAAATAATGTCATTTTATTAATAAATGAACGAGATTTATAAAATCACTTAAGATAAACACATAGGATTGTAGAAATAGTATTATATGCTAGATTGTGCTCATATTAGATAGATATATGCGATATTTTTTTTTATGTATATCATATGCAAAACTTATGTCTTTTGTGGATTTTGAGCTTATTAAGTTCTATGTGACTCATTATTACTCAAACTATTGTTTCAAAAGGACCCTGAGCCTGAGGTCGAGCCACAAGAACAAAAGGCTTAATCATTGGAGTATAGAATTGCTACACTTGGTTTTTATATTGTTATTTCTATTTTATAGGTTAGCAAGAGATGTATATGTTAGATTATTTTATATTATATGATGTACTTTTTCCTTTTCTTATAGAAAGATCTTGGACAATTGTAATAGTTGTTAATTTGATTAATGATATTTCAGTTTGGTTTGGTTTGACTATGACGGTTGTGTTTATTTCATATATCTTATTTCATGCTTGTATTCCTACACCGTCTATGTTGAGATGTTGGATTTGTTCCCTCTGTGGTGTGTTGAGTCGATGGTTCTCAGTAAGTTGATATGACCGAACCGGATTGGCGGCTTGGGGCATTATAGTATATAATTGATAATTAATTGTGCATAACATGTTATTGATAACATTAATCTAATCACATAATATGGTGTAGCTGAGGCCAATTTTTCTTTTTCTTTTTTTCTTAGAATTATTTTAATTTTTGAAACACATGATCATATGGTCGTCTTAACCTTTTCAGTCCTCAGACCTAACCAGACTTAATAGGGTGTTTGATCACACTTTTTTTAATTTTTCTCTCTCAATTTTTATTTTAAAAATAAAATACTAAATATACTATTTAAATTCTTTTGTTTTATTTTTTAAATGAGAGAGATAAATTCTTCACAAATTTTCTTTGAAATAATCTGCTTGTTCGATTACTACTCTGGTAATTAAGGCATTTCTATTTCTCTCCTTTGTAGTTAACTATTTATCTCTCTTTCTCTCTCTCATTAACTAATATATTTCTCTTTCTCTCACTCCAGGAAAAATGTTACATTATACGTGATCGATAGCTAATTGTGCGTAACATGTTATTGATAATGTTAATCTAGTCACATGCCATGGTGAAACTGAGGCCAATTTTTATTTTTTATTTTTTAAAATTATTTTATTTTTTTGGAACACCTGATCATATGTTAGTCTTAACTTCTTCAGTTCTAGGATAACCGGACTTAATATGGTATTTGATAACACTTTTTTTAATTTTTATCTCTCAATTTTTATTTTAAAAAAATACTGCGTACACTTTATTTAGATTCTTTTGTTTTATTTTTTAAAGGAGAAAGATAAATTCTTCACAATTTTTTCTTAAAATAATCTGCTTGTTCGATTACTACTCTAGTAATTAATATATTTTTATTTCTCTCCTCCGTAATTAACTACTTCTCTATCTCATTGACTAATATTCTTCTCTTTCTCTCACTCGAGGAAAAATGTTACATTATATGTGACTGAAAGTTGATTGTGCGTAAGATGCTATTGATAACATTAATCCAGTCACACGCCATGGTTTAACTGAGGACAATTTTTCTTTTTCTAATTTTTTTCTTAAAATTATTTTTATTGTTTTAGAACACCTAATCAAAAATTGCCTTGGCCATGGGGCTGGGACAAGTTTTTCTATTCTTTTAATTTTTTTTTAGATTTTTTTAATTTTTTTAGAATGTTTGATCAAAAATTGGATGATATCACCGATGAACTCAAGTTGGTCTCAAGCTCCATGTATATTTAATTTTTAAAAAATATTTTTTACATAACCTCGATTTACGTGCATAAAAAATCTTTTCTTTTTCGAAAAAATAAATGTACCACAAGTTCTGGGCCAACTCGAACTTGTTAGTGTCGTTTGGTTCTTGATCGGATGTTCTAAACAAATCTAAAAGTTCTAATAATAATAATAAAAAAAATTCAAACTGCACATTTGATGTATACTTGAATCGTTATTAATTAATGTTGCAGAAATGCAAAGGGAGGGTAAAATGCGGATTTATGGGGCATTACATATGTAGAGATGGTGGGGTCACGTTGAGGGATTAGAAAAATTATGAATATTTTTAAGAATGTAATTTAATTAATTTTTTTACAATATTAAAAATTTATAAGAATTTAAAAAGAATCTAAAAAAGATTAGATGATTATCAAAATAAGAAGAGAACAACTTGTTGCACCGTCGGGGGCTATTATGCTTTTTGGCGGTGCTTTTATTTTAAAAAAGTTTTTTTTAAGGTCCTATTGTACCTTACATGGTCGTACAGTCAAATCTTAGATCGGACAATTGAAAAAAAAATGAAAAATCGATCATGGAGGTTGATTTTTGATTCTTCACCTTTTTTTGAGTCATCCGATCTGAGATTGGACTCAATACAACTATGTAAAAAAAGATTAGAATTAGAAATACAATGGACGTAATACTAACCGTCAGTGTAAGTTATTCTCAAATCAAAAATAAAAAAATTGATGAGGATGGAGGAGGACAGGTCAACAACTGTGGGGACGAGCTGACGGCAATCTTGGATTATGATAGCTTAAGATTGTGTCGTTAAAAATCAAAGCTAACAATCTAAATTAATCGGCTCATTCAAATTGAATTTTGAACAATAGCAATAGTGAGTCCGAGTCGAATCCACAGGGAAATAGATTTTTAAAGTTGAAAACTTTGAATTTTTTTAGAAGAAAAATAGAAAAGAAAGAAGATGGAGCATGATGATTTAATAAATAACAATTGAAACTAACCGGACTAGCTATGAACTCACAAAAGGAGCACCCCTAAACAAGAATAATCAGATCATCTACTGAACTAAGACTACCTCTAAAATACTAATTAAAAGTTGAATATAAAGTTTGAGTATTGTCCACAGAAGAAAAAATAAAAGTTGTAGAACAAAAAGAAGGAGAAAAGATAACGTTTTTCAAAGGAGCTACTGTCATTCGTTAACAAAACTATATAAAATTTTATAGAGACATTTAAAATAAAAAAATAATATGAATTTTATAAGGAAAATTTTATAGAAAATATTTGAACTATAGTGTAACATGGAGAACTCAAAAACTAGAGAGAGAGGCGATGGAGAGAGAAAACTAGTGCTTGCAGCCGTCGTCGCCCTTCGCGTGGATTCTTGGCAGTCCTGGACTCCTTCCAATGGTCAGTTGTAGTGCCTCAAGTCCACCTCCAGCCCCTAGCAGCCGCTGGTTTGAAAGAGATGTAGAGAGAGAGAGAGAGAACAAAGTTAGAAAGAGAGAGGGGGGTGCTACAGTACTGCGGTACTGTAGCTACAGTACCCTCGGGTACTGTAGCAGAGATGGAAAAAAAGTGAGAGAGAAAGGGAGAGAAGGCAAGAGGGAGAAGAAGAAGTTAAAAATAAAAAAGGGTTTGGATCTTTTAAAAAGAGAAGGAGAGAGAGAAAAGGAAAGAGTAAAAGAAGGCTGGTGGCTGCTCCTTATGGCTTCTTTGGAGAAAAAGTTAGGACATCCGTCTTATTGATTTTCTTGCCCAAAATTCCCTTACATTTATCCCGTGCACAAAAATAAATGTTATTCCTAAGATTTGAACTCGGGTCACTCTAATGGGCATCAACTAGTACAACCAACTGTGCCACATGTTCTTTATGTCCTATTCACACAAAATAATTTAAAATTAGATTTATGTGGTGAACAGAATAACAATTATGTTCAAATAAAATTATTACATATCCCAGCTTTTTCGAAAACCCACAAATGCGTTACACTCAGTTTTTCACATGAAATGACGATATTTTTAACTCGGAATTCAACAAAATTGGTGTCGTTGGAAAGTGTACAAAATTATCTATCATCACATAAAATTATGAATATAATGTATAATTTTAATTAATTAATGCTAAAAAATATGTAATTATCACACTCCCCAACTTAATCATTGGTAGTCCCTTAGCAATGCAAATAATGAAACATTAGGACTACAATGATCTTTAAAAAGTCATGCTTCATTTACAGGTTATCTATCATAAATAATTATATGATAGTCATTTAGTTAAGTTAAAGTTATCATTTTTCTCACTACATTTGGAGTTCCAACAAGTGATTGTGCATAAAAATGACATGATTTAAAGTTCATTTCCACTCTTTTTAGTATATCATCGCCTTTACTGACCCTTAGGGTAAAACTAGCTAGATGAGGGAAGAGAAAAAGAAGTTTCTTGATCAGACGGTAAGGATCGCTTTTCAGCTCTCGCCCCAACTCAATAGTTTCAGGACTTGGTCTTAATTTGATGTGAGGGACTTTTAAATTAGAGCGTTTTTTTATTTTTATTTAATTGCGCTCTTTGCCTTTGAGAGTACGTACTTTTTGCCACTCTCTTTAATTTGCCCGAGGGGAGGTGCGTACTTTTTGCCACCTGTCTTCCTTTGGCTCTTTCAAAGCATTTTTGTTATTTGTCATTTAGTTTACATGCTTACAGTTGTCCCTTTTTACTGACCGCCTCCTTAAGTGTTGAGTGGTTTGGTCCCCTATTACGAATCCCGACCTTCCTTTCGTTCAACCCAAAGAAAAAAAACAGAATAGGTAATCCTACCCTTTAGGTTAATTTTAGCAATTTTACACTTTCAAGGTCTTCCACTCACCTTAAATTGCCGTGTGTCATCCCTGTCGTGGCTCCTTATGGAGTGGGAAATATTTCAAGCTTTGTCTAACTGACTAACACAAAATTGATTTGTTTAGAGATCCCTTAATCAAGCATGATTTTATGAAAACTTAAGTGGGGTGTGAAAAAGAATTTTTGAAAACTTTTGAGTATTTTTATCTATGAAAAACATAAGCTTTCTTCGAAAGATTTAACAATTATGCACAAAATAGTTGCTCCCTCCAACTTAAATGACATTGTCCTCAATGACATAAAAAATATGAAAGAGTTACAGCCAAAAAGAGTCAAGTAAGGAGAGATACAACCTGGGGTGTCAACGATTTTTCATCTACTTTACGTCCAAGACAACTGCCACCTATAAAGAAAATAAAAAAAATGACTTACGAAATTAATCTAACAACTTTGGGTTGCCTCCCAATAAACGCTAAGTTTAACGTCTTCAGCCAGACGCAATGTGCACACTATCTAATGCCTACTAGTACAAATTTTAGTGCATGCATTTTGAAGCTTGTTGGTTGGAGTGCACTCAGTATTGCATGTAGCTGATGACTCAGAGTGTTATTATTGAGGTTCTAGAGAAAATAATTTTTCAACATAGTTAATGGGATATTGGTTCTACTTGATTCATAGGCCATGTCAACCACGTACCCTGCTTCTTTTCCTTGACTAAATTGAAGGACTTGATCCTCGATAAAAAGATCAAAAGTTCTCAGAATGATGGGGCATTGATTCAATGTAGGGGATGATCCAATGTTGAAGATGGGAAAATCAGCAAATATGTGGCTCCTATCCACCTGAATAAGAGTATCTTGGATCATGTCATGTGGCTACTTAATGAAATGATCAATTGACTGCAAAGCAACTGACGTGCACTTTAATTTGTGGATTCCAAATTTCTCAAAAATAGAGACTGAGAACAGGTTCAGTTTGGCTTCAAATTTCAATAAAATCCAGTAAAGATTGATGTTATCGATATTGTAAGAATTGAGTTGGGCAACACATTAAGTTTCTTTGAGAAAATGGCTGTTGATGTGGACTTGGTCCAATAATTCCATCATCTCCTTGAGTCGGGCCAGCTTTTGGAGGCTATTAGGCTTAGATTTTCTAACACTCGGGGAGGGAATTATGGGTAGGCACATGCTCAGGTTCTCACTAGACTCCTTCTCATCCCCGTCATCTCCCCCTAACTTATCCTCTATAGGCTCTACCTGATGATTATTCAGGTCTATGGATTGAGTTTCCTTCTGATACAACTCCTCAAAATTATCCACTTTCTCCACTGGGAAGAAGAAATATTTAAGATCCAGACTAATGTGTGTATTTAATTCCTCTATGGAAAATAGAAAGTGTTCAAAATCCGGATCAATATCACGCAAATCACTCACTTCTCCTTCTCTTTTTTCCTTCAAGCTCTTCTTAGGAGAAATAGGTGTGATCGTAGATTCGCCTTGTTGGTCAGTCTGAGGGTTCTCCATATTCTCTCTTTCCACTTAATATAACTCTTCCAAATTATCCACTTTCTCTATTGGGAAGAAAAAAAATTCGAGATTCGGACTAGTATGTGTATTTACTTCCGCTGTGGAGAACATAAAGTGCTCAAGGTCCGAATTAACCTCTAAAAGATCACTCACTTCCCCTTCTCCTTTTCTATCACTTAAGTTTTCCTCAGGACAAACATGTATGATCATGGATGCATCTTGTTGACCAGTCTCAGGATTTTTCATGGATTGATTCATGCTAGCATTTCCTATTCTCACCTGATACAACTCCTTAAGATTCTCTCCGTTTTCAAGATCAGGCATGATGTGACCATTTCTGGGTTGAGCGATTTCAAGTTGAATTTGTGAGTTGATTTGTTAGTCAAAATCAAGTGAAAAAGATTGCAGATTTTCAATGGGCTTGCTAAGTACTACTTCTAAATCCATCCTTAGATTAGTTTCAGTCAAACAATCAACTAGGGCCTGCATTCTACTAATGGTTTGTTGTTGGGCCAAGACTATTTGTTCCAGTTGCATGAATTGATCATCCTAAGGATGTGGATAACTGGGCTGATAATCAGACTGCGAAGAATAAGAATATGTCGAATAATTTGATTGGAAGCAAGGTGGACAAGAGCTTGAGGACAATGGATAATCAGAGTGTCTATGATTGTGGGCCAAACCACTAGAGTAGACTTGGAATTAGGTCCAATCTGAGAAGTCTCGGATAGCTAGACTTGGAGCTTAAGCCTGGTGAGGTGGAAATTGAAGAGCAGGTGGGGTATCATAATGGTCCTGATTGGCCCAAATGGGGCATCTCTCTTGATAGGTATATGATTGTGTGGGAGATGAGGACGGTTCTGGGCTCAAAACTAGAAATTGATCAATTGTGTGGGCTAAATTGTCTAGCTTATCTAATCTGTGAGCTAAATCCATATTAGGTGGTAGAGGGAAATATGTGATGGTATTAAGACATGAGCCAAGAAATTGGTTCATTTGAGTCGACTCCATGTTGAAAATCTTTTTTTTTTTTTTTTAAATTATGGCGCAAACAAGTTAGCACACAATTATTCCTAAGACAACTATGGTTAAACTAGCCTACATGATGTGTTTCTCACAAATTAATCTAAGTTTTATTCAAGTCCACCCTCACAATTATCAATCGGCCAGGTAAGAGGTGGGGTGGTAGGAGGCTCCCCCTACTTTCGTAAGGACCTAATTAAAGAACCACCGACCCACTTAGGCATTTGCCATTTGACCTCTAGCCTTAGACACCGGTCTCCAAAAGTGATAGTGGGCTCAAGCTAGGCCCAAATCTCATTGTGAACCCTAGATTGAATTCTTACTCACTTTCAATAGGTTTGGGTTAGTGAAAAAGTGCAACGGATGGTTGTTTTTGAGCCAAGGAAGGGTAATCAAATCCCCACCTTATTTTGTTAATGGACTTGCCTTTAAGATATTTTTATGTGAAGTGCACAACCAATTCAAACAAGGGGTTCTATGCAATCACAGAAATGCATGAACATGGTGTTTAAGGAAGGTAGAAATCTCACCTTGTCCCCCGCAATCTTCAACAAAATGAAAATTTACAAGAAAGGAAACAGTCTAAAAATGCAGTCCTAAATGATGCATGACCTAAATATAGACAATTTCTAATCTTAGAATGAAGATTTTTATTTATTTGGATTCCTTATATATATTTTTTTAATTAATAGAAAGTTAACTATATTAGGAAACTAACTAAAAAGGAAATTAAAAAGAAAGACAAGTTGGAACAAACTCACCAGGGGGGAAGATTTTTATTTCCCTTTTTTTTTTTTCAATTCTCATCCTCCTTTTTTTTTGATACCTACAAAAGAAAAAGAAAAAGAAAAAGTGTTAGCATGGATATTTACAATGAATCCAAAATTATCAAAACTAAAAATATAATTCCCCCGCAACGACGCCAAAAATTGATAGCTTAAGATTGTGCCGTTAAAAATCAAAACTAACAATCTAAATTAATCGGCTCATTCAAATTGAATTTTGAATAAATTGAATTTTGAATAATAGCAATGGTGACTCCGAGTCGAATCCACAGGGAAATAGATTTTTAAATTTGAAAACTATGAATTTTTTTAGAGGAAAAATAGAGAAGAAAGAAGATGGAGCATGATGATTTAATAAATAACAATTGAAACTAATCGGACTAGCTATGAACTCACAAAAGGAGCACCCTTAAAAAAGAATAATCAGATCATCTACTGAACTAAGACTACCTCTAAAATACTAATTAAAAGTTGAATATAAAGTTTGAGTATTGTCCACAGAAGAAAAAATAAAAGTTGTAGAACAAAAAGAGGGATAAACAAAAACTATTTTCAAAGGACCTACTGTCATTCGTTAATAAAACTATATAAAATTTTACAGAGACATTTAAAATAAAAAAATAATATGAATTTTATAAGGAAAATTTTACATAAAATATTCGAACTACAGTGTAACATGGAGAACTCAAAAACTAGAGAGAGAGGTGATGGAGAGAGAAACTGGTGCTTACAGCCGTCGTCGCCCTTCGCGTGGATCCTTGGCAGCTCTGGACTCTTTCTAATGGTCAGTTTTAGTACTTCGAGTCCACCTCTAGCTCCTAGCAGCCGCTGATTTGAAAGAGATGTAGAGTGAGAGAGAGAGAGAGAGAGAGAGAGAGAGAACAAAGCTAGAAAGAGAGAGGGGGGTGCTACAGTACAGCGGTACCCTCGGGTACTGTAGCAGAGAGGGAAAAAAAGTGAGAGAGAAAGGGAGAGAAGGCAAGAGGGAGAAGAAGAAGTTAAAAATAAAGAAGGGTTTGAATTTTTTAAAAAGAGAAGGAGAGAGAGAAAAGGAAAGGGTAAAAGAGGGCTGACAGCTGCTCCTTATGGCTTCTTTGGAGAAAAAGTTAGAGCATCCGTCTTATTAATTTTCTTACCCAAAATGCCCTTACATTTATCCTGTGCAAAATGCCCTTACATTTATCCCGTGCACAAAAATAAACGTTATTCCTGGAATTTGAACTCAGGTCACTCCAATGGGTACTAACTAGTCCAACCAACTGTGCTACATATTCTTTATGTTCTGTTCACACAAAATAATTTAAAATTAAATTTCTGTGGTGAACAAAATAACAATTATGTTCAAAGAAAATTATTACATATCCCAACTTTGTCGAAAACCCACAAATACGCTACACTTAGTTTTTCACATGAAATGACTATATTTTTAACTCGGAATTCAACAAAATTGGTGTCGTTAGAAAGTGTACAAAATTATCTATCATCATATAAAATCGTGAGTATAATGTATAATTTTAATTAATTAATGCTAAAAAATATGTAATTATCAGATTAGATTTAGCAAATAAGAGTAATACTTGTTGTAATGTCATGCATTGCAATCCAACGTGGATTGCCATGCATTGCAATCCAACGTGAATTGCAATGCATGGCACAACAGCCGTCCGATCGGATTTGATTGGATGTAGTCCGTCTAATTTAAAGAGAGTTGGTTGGGAGGTATTTTTTATTTTTTTATTTTTTTGTCGATTTTTTTTAATTTTTTTAGAGCATCCGATCAAAAATCTGAATGTATATCTATATTGTTCGGGTTAGTTCCGACTCGAATGTATATATTTTTTTCAAAAAAAAAAAAAGACACAAACCTCGATTTATGTGATTTTTTTTTTTTTAAAAAAAAATATACAATCGGATCGGAGCTGACCCGAATGTATCCTCGAATTTTTAATCGTACGCTCCAAAAACATTAAAAAAAATCTGACAAAAATAAAAAAGAAAAATGCCCTCAACGGGCTCTCCACTTAAATTAGACGGACTATAATGCAACCATCCAATCAGACCCGATTGGACGACTGCTGTTTGCATTGCAATCTGACATTGCAGCAAGCTCAACAGATAAAAGGCCATGTGCGGCTGTCCTCCCATTGTTTGTGATGACGTCTATCAATTTCAAAAATAATAATTGCTGCAATTTCTTTGATCCGTCGCACACAAAGACATTATAGTAGGTAATATTTTTGTTTTCCTTTTTAAGTTAGCCTAGAAGTATTTTAACTGTTCATATAACACAATGTCTGATCAAATGATTTAAAAAGGTTAAAAATTAATAATTAGTAAAAAATATATATTTTTTATTATTCATGAAGTTCGATTTTCGAATTCTCAAACTTCTTTAGATCATCTAATCAAATATTACGTTATCCGGATGATTAAGACACCTGGGGGCTCACCTGAGAAAATAAAAAAAAAGCTTATTTACACACTACAATGCCCTCCTTCTTGTAGTGCTCTTGTTTGCAATTAGAGGAGACATTTTAGCAAGTATTAGTCTAATTTTAGTACAGGGTGAGAGTTGGTAATGCGGGATTAACAAATTTTAAAACTAATATATTAAGATGGCCAACACGGAAACCGCGATCTGTTAATATCAAATGTCAAAACAAATGTTGTTAATCATCTCTAATATGATTGTCACGCAAAGGATTTAAAATTAATTGTTACAGTTGGGTCCCTAGCGGGGTTCTCCAAAAATACAGATAAAAAATCATTGAACATAGATTATTATTTTTATGGCCAACCAAAATGAGCCAGGTCCAAGCCATCGTTTTTGACTTGCAAGTTGATAAATGCCATCAGTCTGTCGTTATTCATGTAACGAGTCTTTTAATTCTGGTCAAAAAAAGAATCTGAGCTTTTTTTAATCCCTGCTGTAGCGCCGTGATCAGTACGCAGCCTCGATGTGGGCCATCAATCCCCGGCGTGCGCATGCACCTGAGCTTTTTAATCCATACGCGTGGGCGGCCGATCCACGGCATCCACCGGAACGAAGACTTGACTAGTGACCCGTCATCTATTCCCTTGTTTCGTGGTCTGCAGAGGTTTGAATAGTGAAGACTTGCCAAAACCGTCTACTGTCGCCACAGGACGTGAATCCGGGAAGCATAAAAGCCAGCAACCGGGGAGGCATCCAATAACGCCATTTGCCTACTGGCGTTGCGATTTCAGGTCTTCTTCCCGGGCAGCACCTCCGCAAGCAAACGCAGCTACCAGAGACATGCCACTCTCCGCGCTGGCGCCGAGGGCCATGCCACGCGTGTGCCCCTGGCCGCTACAGGGCCAAGCCTGCCGCGGCCTCGGTCTGGTACGACCCTGTCCTCTGCAGCTCCAGCCCTCCGCCAGCGCCGGCGGTGGTGGCGCATGGGGCAAGCTGTGGCGGCACGGGCGCAGTTGTTGGACCGTGGGCGCCCGGGCGGCAGTGCCCGACGACGAGCACCGGCGACGTAGATGCGGCGCCACCGGTAAGCTGCGCTCTCACTGAGCGGGAACAGGTTGCAGTGTCTCGCTCCGGCTAGGGTGATGCAGCCCGGTCTAACTGAACCTAAGTTCGTTATTACAAAACCGACATTTTTGCTTTGATTTATTATTCTATAATGCTCTGTCTCATAGTTTTATTATGGTATTAACTTTGATATTAATGTTTCTAATAACCATAACATAAATATTAAAAATGGGGTAACACTTGCTCCAAAGCGCGTGGCCGTCTGATCTTTAAGATCCGACGACTGCAGCAATAATAAAAAATAATTGGTTCTTTCATTTTTTAAATTTTTTTAGGTTGGTCTTATCACGTCCGGCATTTCTTGTATAGGCCGATCTAAAATTAAAAGATTAAAAAAAATCTAAATAAATAAATATATATGGACATGTATAATATGATGAAGTCCACATAAAAATTTTTAAAAAATAAAAAATAAAAAAATTGATCACATTTGCTGTCATGCAGCAACTTGCTGCACTGCACGATCCTACAGTAAGTGTTATTCTTAAAATTGATATGAGCATAATGTTGAAGCAAGGCGACTAAAGAAAAATAGAGAGCGTTAGAGTACCGGAGAAGGAAGAGAAGGGGAGTGTTGAGACTTCAGCATGCTAAAGTCTAATCTTTTCTATTACATGCTCAGACAAACAGATATTAAATTAATGCTCAAACCCATGCGAATTTGAGAATAAATACATAGGAATAAGCGGTGGCGGACCCAGAAAATTTGCTTAAGGGGGGCCAAATTAAAGGGAATTTTTCTTGGGGGGGCCGAGTTAAAGAAATCAAGTATAAAAAGTCTCTTATATAGATACAAAAGATATAAACACAATAAAACTTTTAAGGGGGCATTCTTGACATAACTTTGGGTTCCTTCTGGTTAGACCTAATTACGGGACGTGACCACAGGAACATTCTTGACATAAATTTAAGTTAAGAGGGTTATTAATAATATTTTAAAAATTCAAGGACAAAACTATAATTAAACATTTAACTGAATTTTTGGTGTAATTATCTCAACTTTTTATCTTAAAAATACATTTATAGATAGACAAGAGAAGAATTTGAAATTAATGAGCAATTTTTTTTAACTTTGTTTTATCCATTTCTAAAACTTCCGAAACTAGAAATCAAAAGATCTGAGTAACATATGCAACTCTATACTCTCTCTCTCTCTCTCTCTCTCATCATCTTAGTTATTCCCGGAGTCTCAGCACGGTTACGTGTGATTTATAAATTAACAACTCATCGAAAAATTGAGTTATTAGCTACCATTTACTATTCACTCTTCTTGATAGAGCATGTGTTTCGCTTCTTGGCTGGCCAATTCCCATTTTTTTGTATAGTTTCTGTCACTTGGTTTGTCCTTACTTTCCCTTAAGTATATATCCTTCTTAGGAATTTATGTTCTACTGCAGGCTCTGATTTGGTTCTTGAAGTAAGTACTGAAAGGGGACAAAAAGAACCGGTTGCGGTATGATCACGGGCCCTACTATCATCTTCCCTTTTACTCAATACTAGACCATGCTTGTTAATATATATATATATATATATATATATATATATATATGTATGCTGAAATGTTAACAACCTAGCACTGGCCTTGCAGCTTCTTGATCAAGGACCATTTGGAAGAATTAGGAAGGCCCTCCAGGAGGTTGAGCCTTCAATGTCTAGCTATGATACTGCTTGGGTGGCCATGGTTCCTTCTTCCAACTCTGCAACCAGTCCACACTTTCCTCAGTGCATAGATTGGATACTGGAGAACCAGCACCCAGATGGCTCTTGGGGTCCGTATCGTCATCCTCATCTCATGAAAGATACACTCTCCTCAACATTGTCTTGTGTCATTGCACTCAAACGCTGGAACCTTGGCGAAGATCATATAGTTAAAGGTACAAATCATCATGAAATTTCTTGTGCATATATATTATACTCGTGATGCAGATGGAATATTAATTAATGTGAGCTTGATGTTCTATTTGTAGGGATCAACTTTATATTGTCTAATTTGTCGTTCATCAGTGATGAGAAGCAACATTCACCAGTTGGGTTCAATATCATATTTCCCCATATGATTGGGCTTGCAAGAGACATGCGATTACATCTTCCCATTAGCCAGACTGACATGGACACCATGCTTCATATGCGGGAACAAGAATTAAAAAGGTGCACACAGCTGTCCATGTTATTCATAGATGTTTGTATTAAGGCCTTTTATTTTTGTATGTATACTCTTGTAACTAATTATATTTATATATACCTCTGAGTCGCGTGTTATTATAAATATCCTAGACATTAATTTTCAAAAAGGTTGTGATTCTATTCTTCTGGTCAAAATGGTGTCAACTGATTTAACAGAAGTCAGGAGTATACATATGCATGAGGTTGGATATATATATGTAAAAATATCTAAATCTTTTTGACATATTTTGTTGAAGTTGACAAATCTTTTGGCCACCACAACCGCACCTCTTCAATGAGACATGTTTTGTTTTACATGATAGAGAAAATTCATTTCGAAGATTTCGTATGCATAACCAACAAACAGAAAATACACTACATCATCCATGCTCTTGATGCGGAATTAGAGAGAGGAAATGAAGTTGCTTATGAAGCGACATCTTTGGATGTCTCAAGTCGGAGAAGAGCACCCCGTTAAAGAAGAAGGCCACGTCACGGGATCATCCAAAGATCTTCTTCTTAGAGGTGAGGAGGGAGTTTTTGGTTTCCTCTCTCTTTCTATGTAGTGGCACATTTACAGAAAGAAAAAAATCCTTAGGTAGATGGAAACCTAAGAGAAGCCTTATAGAGAGAGAGAGGGACCAAGTCCCACGGAGGAGAAAATGGAGAGAATAAATATTCTCTCCAATTGCACCCACATGCAGTTGCCTCTTCCACCAAAAGTGATTGTAACTTGTTGAGTTTATCACCTTTCTGGATAGGAACTGATCTTGGCTTAGAGTTACTCATTCTAAACTTTTCCAACACTCTTGAAATGTATGCCTTCTAAGATAGTCTAAGTGTAGGTTTGGATCTATCTCTATGAATTTCTATTCCTAACTCAAGAAGGCTTCTCCCATATCTTTCATCTCAAATCTTTCATGTAGAAATGTTTTGGTTTGATGGAGTAACGTAAGATCATTTGTTGCAAGTAGTATGTCATCGACATACAAAATGAGGTATATGAACTTGCTCCTACTGATTTTCTAGTATATATATTGATCTAGAATATTCTCTTTAAAACCGAAGGTCATGATTATCTCATTGAATTTAATATATCATTGACGGGAAGCCTACTTAAGTCCATAAATTAACTTCTTTAACTTGCATACTAATGTTCCTTTCCTGATTCTAGAAAACCTTCCTCCATTAAGTCTCTATTAAGAAAAGCCGTCTTCATATTCATTTGATGTAGTTCTAAGTCAAATGAACTACTAATGCCATTATTATCCTTAAGGAGTCCTACTATGAAACGTAAGAGAAAGTTTCTGTGTAGTCAATGCCCTCTCTTTAAGTATATCTTTTTACAACAAGTCGAATTTTTTATCTTTCGATATTTCCTTTGGAGTCCCTTTTGGTCTTAAAGACCCATTTACACCCAACTGAGTGAACTCCCTTAGGTAACTCTACTAGATCCCAGACTTCATTATGTTGCA
Source organism: Zantedeschia hybrid cultivar (assembly GCA_030544215.1). Lineage (NCBI taxonomy): Eukaryota > Viridiplantae > Streptophyta > Magnoliopsida > Alismatales > Araceae > Zantedeschia > Zantedeschia hybrid cultivar. Next base: position 55,913,706 of record JARZZO010000009.1, read on the forward strand.
TCGACACAACTCATCCTTCATGGCATCCAACCACTTACTGGACTCTTTATTTTTAATGATTTGTGAATATGATGTGGGATCCTCTAAATTAAACTCCACACTGAGATATACTTCAAAATCAGCATGCCAATTTCGTCGTTTGTGAATCCTTTGGTTCCTTCTTAGATCATGTATGACTCCCTGATGTGGGGTTTAGACTTGCTCTTGTTCTTGATGAGCAGGTTCATGAGGTGCATTCACTAGCAAATCAAGCACATACTGCTCAGGCTCATTGACTAATGACTCATCTTCTTGATGTAATGAAATCATCGGGATCAATAGTGAAACTATCGGTACTTGATCAGTGGAAGGCACCTGTTCCCCGAAGTCTACACTTCGAGGTTCCACCTGCCCATTACCTGAGTCGTCTTCTATGAATCTGGCAATATCAATTTCCACAATGCTGATCGACAGAGATGAACAGTAAAATCTATATCGTTTAAATTTATGAGGATATCCTACAAAATAGATACTTACTTTTCTTACGTCCAACTTCCTTTCATGCGGGTTATAGACTTTAGCTTCTGCCTGACACCTGCAAGTATGAAAATGGCTTAAATAGGATCTCTTCCATCACCGTAACTCATAGAGTGTCTTCTAGACAGACTTAGAAAGGGACTCTGTTTAAGATATAAACGGCAGTCTTTAAGGCTTCACCCCATAGGGAAAGAGGATGGGATGTACTGCTCATCATGCTTCAGACCATTTCTATAAGAGTTTGATTCTTTCTTTCAACCACCATTTTGATTTGACTTTCGTGACATGGAATGTTGTGTCTTAATTTCACAATCTTGAAGGAATTTAGCAAACAGTCCCATAGCTTGATCAACCTCAGTATATCTCGGGTTATTTTTTTCAGTGTCACTTTTTCAAGCATAGATGCTCTGGTAGCAGCGCGTGTTGGAAACTTGGGCAACCATGGTTGCCAGTTTACTCTCCACCTCGTTTCTGGCCAGGAGCGTGAGGAACTTCCCCTACTTTGGAGTGGATTCGTCCGGCTCTCCACCTCCAGGTGATGTTTGTTGGGGGTTGTCTGCATCTTAGCCGAGATTAGCCTGACCTCCCTCAGGTTAGTCTTCGCTCTTCCCTCTGTTTTCCTTTTCTTCCCTTCCTACCTTCAATCTCTTCCCTCCTCTCTCCCCGCGACTGTTCATCTGTTGTCGTTTTCTCAACTACCGAACTTTCCCGTTAGCTTTTAAATTTTCATAAGTCGGTTAACCCCCAAACCTGGCCCTCTTCTTCCTGAGCCCTCCGCTCACTGTTTTAAACCTTTCTTCCCCGCTACAGCCTTGTGCCTCAGCATGGATACCCCTGTTTACCCTTTGGTCATGGAGAATGAAATGGCGGAAGAATCACAGCTGAAAGAAGGGGAGGAAGAAATTCTCAGAAGGTTTCAGAGACTTATGGAGGAAGACCCAATCCCAAAAATCCTAAACATACAACAAACAGAGGATGGGAAAGATAGATGGAAACACTATATAGTGCTTAAAGTTCTCTCCTCTCAAAAAGTAAGACCAGCTGGGCTCAGGGAATGGATTATCAAGCATTGGAATCTAAAAGGATCTTGGCAGTTCCTTGATTATCCAGACAACAAATTCCTCCTTCGACTATCAGAACCTCAAGATCTGGAGAATATCTGCAAAAGGACCCCATGGTTTTTTAATGGAGATCTGATCCTGGTTGAGAGGGGCAGACCAAACACAGCCCCTTCTGAATACAAACTAACCAAAGTAGATTTTTGGATCAGATTATTTGACCTCCCAAAGGAACTTCTAATCCCGAGCATAGTCCTCAAACTGGCAAATCAAGTCGGAAACCCCTTCCCTTTAGTTCCTCGTGAGGTTGAAGCCTAGAGCAACTATGCCAGAGTCAAAGTTAACCTTGACATTACTCAGCCTCATAAAAAGTCCCTAACTATAAAACTCCTGATGACACTCTGAGAACTTTCAATATAGCCTATGAAAGACTGCCAAAATTTTGTAAATTTTGTGGGACAATTGGTCATGAAGTTGAAACCTGCAATCTCTTGGATATTGCAAGAAGACAGATAAAAGAAAGTTACTCCCCCCCATTGAAAAAAATGATGGAGAAATCTCTAGTATGCAAATTTGGTGAGTGGCTGAGGGCTAATACATATTCTCCAGATAGAGATCAAATCCCAATTGACCAAGCTCTAAAGAACAAAACCTTAGAACAAAGTTAGAAAGGGGAAGAAAACATCCCAAAGCAATTTCTGGTTACTGAGGAAATTAGTGTGAAAAGGAACTTGTCCCTGTCACTTCAAATGGACAATTCAGGAATGATATGGGAAAGAAATCAGGAGCAGGTTCAAGAGTGTCAGCAGGAGCAGGTTCAAGAGTGTCAACTGGAGCAACCCAATAAATCTGTCAGTACACAGAAAATCTGGGATCCTACTAAGGAAGGTACCACCATCATATCCCACCATATCTCCACAAAATCCTACCACCTACCACCTACCACTACCCCTGATACCCCCACTGCCCACCTCCTTGTTGCCCCACTACACCCCCACCATCCAGTATCCCCCACAATCCATACCTCCAAACTGGAGCCTGAAAACCTGTGCAACCCCCAAAAATTCACTGGTCTTTACCCAGTTGAAATAAACTACCAAAACTCCCTATCTCCAAACAAGATAACTCCCATGGTCTGTCAGAAAAGAAAAGAATGCCCTGACATCCCTCCCTCAGATCCTCCTAAAAAGAAACCAAAATCCCTGTATGAGGAACTTAGTAACTCCCTCTTTGAGGCACCCACTCAACTCCATATAAATTTCCCATCACCCTAACCCCAATTATCCAAGAAATCAAAGAAACTTCACCCAAACAAACTCCAACTTGGAGGAATCCACACCCAAGATACCCCCCCTCCCCCTAACAGCTCGGAAACCCCAAAGGTCTATACGGCGGACCAAAATGAGCCGTAAGGGTATAAATGAAGCTACTGCCATGGAACTGCCGTGGCATATGTGGATCAGCGACAGTTCTGTACCTTTCACAAATGATCCATGCAGTTGGCCCAGACATTACATTCCTATCAGAGACTAAGGCCTCAGAAAGAACCACTTTAAATTTCTTCAACATAAGAGATATTACTTCCTTTCATTTTGTCCACCCTATTGGAAGAGTGGGTGGCTTATGGCTTTGGTGGAAGCAAAGTGTGAACTTGACAATTATTTATTCCTCCCCAAACTGGATTGCAGCTGAAATTGCTGATATAAGAGGTTCCTGGCTACTGATTTTTATTTATGCTCCCACCAAGTCTAAGGATAGAAGAGCAATGTGGAATGACATCTCTGTGTTTGCTAATATGAAACAACAACCTACCCTAATCATGGGGGATATAATGCAGTTCTGAATCAATATGAAAAACAAGGAGGCCAACCCCTGAAACATACTCAAATTGCTGACTTTAAAGACTTTTTGTATCAATCTGCTCTAATGGACTTGGGCTTTGAAGGCCCTGCCTATACCTGGTCAAACAGAAGATCGGTAAAATTCCATATCAGGGAGATATTAGGCAGGGCTGTTTGCAATGTTGATTGGAGGACAATGTATCATAGTGCTTCTGTTTTCCACCTTCCCTGTGTTGCTAGTGACCATAATCCCATCCTAATAAAATCCCACTGTTCAACCAAGAAAAGAAAACCACACTTCAAATTTGAATCAATGTGGCTGTCAAATACTGGCATCTCTGATATGGTCAACCTCTCCTAGAATCATGGCCCAAACCTGCAAATAAATTACAGAGGAAAAATGAAGAAATTGCAAAAGGATATCACCCATTGGAGGAAGAAGGAATTTCCTAATCCCAGAAGACAAATGGATATTGTGGTAGACTAACTTCTGAACCTCAGTAAAACTCCCCCCTCTGATGCCAACATCCAAAGAGAAAAAGAACTTACAATCCAGTATGAGATCCTCCTTTCACAAAATGATGAATACTGGAAGCAAAGAGCAAAGAAGCACTGGTTCCTGCAAGGAGATAGAAACACAAGATTCCATCATATTAGTGTGCTGAACAGGAGGAAAGTAAATAGGATTGAATGGGTTAAACTTGCTGATGACACTTGGACTGGGGACCCTGACAACATCAAAACTGTCTTCCTAAACCATTTTACCAACCTCTTCACTTCAAAAGATACCACCCCCCTCCCACCTGATATCCTTCACACAAAAATCCATATTCCATAGGAGAATAATAATTCCATCCTGGCCATACCCTCCTCTGATGAAATTGAAACTTTCATCAAATCTATGCCTCCTAGAAAAGCTCCAAGACCTGATGGCCTCCCACCAATCTTCCTACAAAGCTTTTGGCCCATCATTAAAAACCAAACTATTGAACTAATCCAATCTTTCTTTAGGATTGGTATTCTTCCTAGTGGCCTCAACCATACCATCATTTCTTTAATCCCCAAGAGATCCCCTTCCTCCTCCCCCCATGACTTTAGGCCAATCAGTCTAACTAATACAATCTATAGAATCATTGCTAAGATCCTTGCCAGCAGAATCAAATCCTTTCTCCACTCCTTGATCTCGGATACACAAGGGGCTTTTGTCCCGGAGAGACAAACCTCTAGTTCCATTATCATGGTCAAAGAACTCATGCACTCAATGCACTGCAAAAAAGGTCAATCTGGTTTCTTCGGCTTGAAGGTGGATATCCAAAAAGCTTATGACAGCATTGAATGGTCATTCATCAACTCAGTGCTCTATAGGTTTGGCTTCTCAGATAAGGTCATCAAACTCATAATGCAATGCATTGTTACTGTCTCTTATGACATTTCCATTAATGGAGAACAAGTGGGTTGCATCTATCCTACTAGGGGGCTGAGACAAGGCTGCCCACTCTCCCCTTACTTATACATCTTGTCAGCTGAGGTCCTAACTGATGTCCTACACCAGAACTTGAAGGAAGGCAATATCAAAGGAATGAAAGTTAATACCTGTGCTCCTACCATATCTCATATTATGTTTGCAGACGATATTTTCCTATTTGGTAGGGCAGAAAGTGGGGAGATACAGAATTTTCTAAGCTACCTGGACAAATATGCCTCATAGTCCGGCCAAAAGATTAACAGAAGTAAATCGAGCATTGTTTTTAGTGCAAACATCCCTAGGGATGCTCAGGTAGCTTTTAGTGCCCAATTGGACATCCCCCTCCTAAAAAAAGATGATCTGTACTTGAGGGTTCCCATTTGGCCAGGCAAAGGTAAAATAAACCATTATAAGTTCTTGGAAGAAAGGATTAGAAATAGATTGAATACTTGGAAAGCAAACACTCTATCCTCTGCGGGCAGAACTGTGCTTATCAATTCCACCTTGAATGCAATCCCATCTCATGTTATGGCTACTACTCGCCTGCCCAAGACCACTATCAGAAAACTTACTCAGCTCCAAAATGCTTTCTGGTGGAAAGCTACTTAGCAACCAAAGAAAATTAGATTCTGTATGTGGAACAAGATCACACAGCATAAGATGCAGGGTGGCTTGGGGATTAAAGACTTGGAAATCGCAAATGAGGCTGCCATTCTTAAATTGAGTTGGAACTTTGTCAAAGATCAGTCTTCACTTGGGCCATCCTTCTGAGGGCGAGATATCTGCAACAAGGATCCTTCTGGGAGGATACTAGAAAATATTCTTACTCAGATATTTGGGTGGCAATCTCCTCTGTTAAAGAAAAACTTCGGAGAGGATCTGTTATATCTATCCAAGATGGTGTTAGCACTAGCATTTGAAATGATCCCTGGATCCCAATTGTTTGCACCAAGTTGACCCCAAAGTCTGGTTCCATTCGGGATATGCCAAACAAAGTCATTGAATTGATTAGAAACAGCTCCTGGAATAGTCAGAAATTGAGGGATCTATTTAATCCCGAAATGGTGAATATCATCATGCAAATCCCCCTCCCCCAATCCCCTATTCTGAATGGTGATAGTCTGGTCTGGAAGGGGACTGAAGATGGCATCCTCACCATGAAAAATGCTTACAGATTTCTGAGTGAATCTGCTTTCTCCCCATCCTCTTCATCGACAGATCAAGTCTGGAGAGCAATTTGGGATCCAAACCTCACGAAAAATATCTCCCCCAGAGTTATCCTCTTTATTTGGAAAGCGTTAAACAACGCCCTCCCTGTGCAACAACAATTGGCCTACAGAATTCCTGCACTTGGCAGTGTCTGTAACATCTGCTCACAATCGGAGGAATCAGTTGAGCATGTCTTTTTTGAATGTAATTTTGCCCGTTTGGTTTGGGCTTACTCCCCCCTGGGTTATCATCCACAACAGGATAAGCAAACGCTCCAACAAAAGATCCTCCAATGGAAAGCCCCGCCATTTGCTGAAAATAATTCTGATATGAAGCACATTACTATGTGTCTTGCCATTATCTGGAATATTTGGAAAGCTAGAAACAAGAAAATTTTTGAAAATATTGTCCCTCATCCTATCCAAATTATGCAACAGTCTACCTGGGACATGCTGATTGGTTGGGCAAGGCAGGTTGCTCCCCACCTCCAAAACTAAAACCTCACCAAGTCTGGCAACCCCCTAGGCCGGGTACTTTAAAGATCAATGTCGATGGTGCAACTTCTGAAGGTAATGGTGCAATTGGCATTATTGTCAGAGATTACCAGAGAAAGGTAATGTATTGTTCTACTGAATTGGTTGCACAAAATGACCCCCTCTGGGTTGAAACCAAAGCTATCAAGGCAGGATTAATATTCACAGCAAACCAGAACGGCCATACCCAAGTAGAGGGTGATGCTCAGAAGGTCATTCTTGCTATCCAAGGCAAAAGGACTCCTCCCAGGAAGATCGCCACTCTGGTGCAGGATTGTAAACAGCTCCTCTGCCGAAGGAACGTGGAGCTATACTACATCCGGAGAGTTGCAAATGGGGCGGCTCACGCGGTGGCTAAGTTTGGCATTTCCTGTAATCAAGGGAACCTATCTCCCTCCAATCTCCCACTTTCTATTCAGGAAAATGTTATGTTTGATGTTGCAACACTTTAAATGATATATATTATCCTCTTTTATCAAAAAAAAAAACCTCAGTATATCTCCCAAAATATTTACCACCTCTATCTAAACTCACCACTTTGATCTTCTTCCCTTGATTATTCTCTTCCTCGGTCTTAAGGATCTTGAAGGAATTCAATGCTTCTGATTTCTCAGATGGTAGGTAGATATAGCTCTATCCGGAATAATCCTAAACATAACATTATAAATAAAAAGAGAGATAGCAGAGGAGAACAAGCCGCATAGCCACCACCTACCATTAACCAGAAAATGGCGATGGCAGCACCGTACGGACGGCAGCCATAAAGCCTCCAAGGGGAAAGGAATCAACAGTCCAAAAATATAAAAAGAAAACATTAAAGGGGGGGCCAGCCCATGGCTGCCACACCCAGCCCCCATGGGCTTGTGTGTCCCAGCACCGTCGAAGCACATGTGCAAGCTTGGGGGGTGGCTGGCCCAGCGCCATCCAGGCACCCCTGCGCCCAGCGCGCAAGCGCCTGGACGGGCACTTGTGCGCCTGAGCAGCGCGATCCAGGTGCACCCCTCCCGTCCTTGAAAGGTTTTTTTTATAATAAAAGGAAATTAGGAACGGGATCGATGCGATTACTTACGTAATCATCCATGTTCGTGAAGAAGAAGTCCATGTCATAGGATCTTCTTCGCCGTAAAGATCTTTCTTCTTCTTTTTAGAGGTGAAGAGAGAGTTTTTGAGGATCAAGAGTAGAAGGAAAGTTGAGGATCAAGAGTCTTATTCACGTGACAATTAATTTAATTTTAAAAAATACATAATTTAAAAAAAAAAAAAGAAAAAAAAAAAACACGTCAACATGAGCGACTTTGGTGGGAACCTTCCGGATCCAACATTACATTCCTGTCCACACTTTATTGTCTTGAGTTTCACATTCTAACTGGGATTACCTTGTCTACTTTCATTTAGGGCATCCGGAAGCAGCTCTAAGGGAGCCAAAGCCTACCTTGCATATGTTGCAGAAGGATTGGACATATTTCCAGAGTGGGAGGACTTGAAGGAATATCAAAGAAAGAATGGATCTCTCTTTGACTCTCCATCGACAACTGCTGCTGCACTGACTCACCATTGGGATGCTAAATGTCTTGAATATTTAAGTTCCCTCCTACGAAAGTTCGTGAATGCTGGTATATATATAACTCGGTCCAAGTACGATTGGTTTTAACAAAGTGATCAAGTGGTATTGTTTTTAATATTTTTCTTGTATAGTTCCTGCCAGATACCCTTTGGACACACATGCCTATCTTCACATGGTCGACTCTCTTGAGGGGCTTGGACTGGACCACCACTTTACCAATGAGATAAGGAACACTTTGGATGGAGTATACAGGTAGAAGCATTTATTTCTTTTGTGCTATACCTTTTCTTATCTCCAATTATAGTATAAATCGAACATGACCAAAGCCGAACACATACAGACAATGGCAGCGGAATGATGAAGAAATAAACTCAAATATAGCTACACGTGCCAAAGCATTTCGGCTGTTACGGATGCATGGATATGATGTTTCTTCTGGTATATATATTCCTCTATCTATGTTCATACCTAGGGCTGTCAAAATGGGCCCAGGCCCGTTAACAGACCCGTTTGGACCCGTTAGTTATGGGTCTGGGTATACCCGTTTACCCATTAAACTTTCTATTGTCATACATTGCAAAAATTTGTGAGTTAATTTTTTGGAATTTAGACCTAAAATCAAACCAAATTATCTGGTACATAGAGATTTAAGATAAATAAATTCTATACCAGGCCCATTTATCTTTCAACATCAAATAAATAAGAAGCAGGTCCAAGACCCGACCCATTTACCCATTTACCCATTACCCTTATTGGGTCTGAACCGGGTCCGGGTCTATTCACTTTGGGCATGGGTCTACCCAGACCCGAACCGTTGACAGCCCTATTCATACCTGTCCTTGATGAATTTATTCACTTCTCCATGTATGGCGTATTTAACTCATGATTTGTCGTACTGGATCGACTCATGTCGATTCAGGCGACTCGTACCGTATCAAGCGAATCTTAGTTGATACGACTCGACTGAGTCTATATGATTTAGAAGAATTTTTTCATGCGACATGTGCGAGTCGGCACGAGTCGACCCTTCGAGTCAGCTAACCTTAATTTAACCATATGCACTCATTTTCAGGTTCGTTCACTCAGCTAGATGAAAATTGGTTCCATGATTCTCTGGAAGGATATCTGGAAGATACAAAAACAGTTCTGGAGCTATATAAGGCTTCACAGCTCAAGTTCCCAACCGAATGGTACTTAGAGCAGCTTAATTTCTGGACAAGCAATTTTCTGACAAAGAAGATATCAAACATCGGAATGGATGAGAGACTTGGAGAGGTTAATTTTCTGAGCTAGCACACACGATCGATATATATATATATATATATATATATATAGGAAAGTCATCAGGATGAGAAATTTATTTTTCCCTAGTTAAATCTTTTTTGCTTTCGAAGTTTACTGATGACACATTTAAAATTGGATGGTTTTCTCAGGTGGATCATGCCCTTAAGTTTCCCTCCTTTGTCAATTTAGAACGCCTTGACCACAGGAGAAACATTACACACTTCAATATTGATAACTACCAGATTCTGAAAGCATCATATAAGTAAGCCTCTAGCTAGCTGGGAGTGAGAAATATATACCCCATTATTTTTTGAAATTCCTTCACGTGCCTCAACCTGATTGGTCGGATTGTCTCGATGTTATGAAGGTTATGGAACATTGAAAGCAAAGATATCGTGGATTTTGCAGCTGAAGAGTTCAATAACTGCCAATTCATATATCAAAAAGAACTGGAACATCTTGAGAGGTATGTGAATCAATTGCTTTATGTTGTATTACGAAGATCAATCTACGTAGCATTTTTGAGGAAATAATATTCTTCAGATTTTAACTATAAATTTGTCGATCTTATTTTTATGTTCTTATAATAATCTCCCTGCATGCATCACAATAGTTGTAAAAATATCCTACTGCTATCCTGTATAACTATTTTTTTTTTTTTACCTATCAATAGATGGATCAAAGAAAACAGAGTGGATCAGCTAAGCTTTGCCAGGCAAAAGTTGTCCTACTGCTACTTCTCTGGTGCGGCCATAATGTTCCCTTACGAACTGTCTGATGCTCGCATAGCATGGGCCATAAACGGGGTGATAAGCACCTTGATTGATGACTTCCTTGATGTCGTAGCTTCCAAAGAGGAACGCATCAATCTTTTGCAGCTCATTGAGCGGTATATATAGTTCATTTAATTTCCTATATATCCCTTGATTTCTTGCATTTCTTCTGCATGCATTTTTATACGTACGTACGTGAGGTACGTAGTGCGTTGATATATATCAGGTTGTAGAGGTAAAGAACTGTCTTGTTATTCTATGTTTCTCAGGTGGGATGACAACTACGACGCAGATTGCTGCTCTGAACAAGTCAGGATTTTGTATTCTATAATTCGTGCTTCAGTCGATGAGCTTGGAGCCAAGGCATCTCTAGTGCAGAATCGTGATTGCACCAGTGATATTATTAAGACCGTAAGCCTCTTTCTTGGTTCTTATTATTGTGGTTAATTTGGAGGCATAGTATTTGATGCTTGACGTGGCACTAATTGTATGCATGTGAACAGTGGCATGACCTAGTGTCGACCATGATGCAAGAAGCAGAGTGGGCTCAGACGGAGGCCGTACCCACGATGGAAGAATACATGGCTAACGGATATGTATCCATAGCTGTGGCGCCCTCGGTTATCCCATCACTCCATTTTCTTGGCCCAAAGCTGTCTCCAACTATTCTCGAGGACCCAGAGTACCAACGGATATTTAAACTTGTGGGAACTTGTGGCCGTCTCCTGAACGACGTGCAGGGTTTTGAGGTAAGATTAATATTCTTCTCATGCAATTAATGCTAAACTAATTTCATACTAGTTCGGACTATATATGAAGTACAAAATCACGTCACGTAATTGGAGCTAGTTTAAAAATATTCATGGGCTCCTAATATATGCCCTTCGGATGGCATCATTGATATATAGTGTTTCTATTGGTTGTTCTAAAGGCCACAGTTGGTTTGACGAATTAATTTACTTTAATTATTAAAAATGAAAATAGTTCTCCTACTTATTGTTCCAAGAATTGGCAACTGGAATCGAAATTATTGCCTTGTCAATCTCAATTAGTTGCAAATGGGTTTGGAGCCGGTACTTTCTTATAGAAGAACTAATATATACTTCCAAATTTGATTCCAATAAAATTAAAACTTAATATTTCTGATTTCATTCTAGTTCAAACTTTATCAAAAAAATGGAACTATTTCCAACTAGAATCATAATCTAGTTAACCAAAAGGGGGTAAGAGAAGGCGGTTCGATGACACTGGTAAGAGGGGCTTAATTGGGCGATACATATATAGCAACATCTAGAACAAAGTGTGGCTGGTGTTAGGGACTCAAGGAGAGGAAGACAAGGGATGAAGAAGAAGAGGATGGGAGGATGAGTAAGGAACAATATTTATGGGGAAATGTGAACTGCAAATGTGCGATGGGACTGGCCATTTGGCTTGGCGAAAGATGAGAGGCGCATGGCTGCTCAAGTGATAGCAAAGCGAGGTTGGGAGACTGCAATGTGAGGTGGGGGAAAGCAGTGGAAGGAGAAAGAGCAAGAGGTAGGAGAACCAAAGAAGGGCACAACGTGGGGGAATTGCTGAGTGCATCTTAGAGATTTACTACTCTAGGCCGTCGCGGGATTTACATCACATGTTAATAAACTTGTAACTAAATAAATATATTTTTTATATTCTGTTATACACTAATGGAATCAATAACCGAAAATGGGATATTGAATTGCCAAGTTCTCTCTCTCCCTCTCTCTATATATATAAAATTATTTCAAGGAATTTTTGTTATAAACTATTGTAAGAACAAAATTGTACGTTTATTGCTGAGGCATTTAAATTTTCGCTTATATTAGTGAAGATGTCAATGAGTTGTATGAGTACCCTTTCTGTGTGCAGAAAGACCACTTTGGCATGTGCAACAAGTGTTTTTTTTCTTGCATCAGTGGCATGCTTAATTAATGAATGCAAGAGAATTTTTGTTCTAAGAATGGTTTATATGCAAATATGCCTTCTTTCAATAAAGGCAATGTATGATCTTATTGTATTCCTTTAATAATAGTAGCAAGGCTTTCTCTTTTGAAACTTAATAATACTAGCAAGGCTTTCTCTTTTGAAACTTTGTAATGTCTTTCCACTCCATATGTACATGTTTGGCATAGGCCAAGGATCAGTATCATTTGTATATTACTATGTATAGTGCCACAACATTGAAAATCCACTTATGGTCATCACTATTAATCATTTTGCAGAGAGAAGCCAAGCAAGGAAAATTGAACAGTGTCTCACTATTGATGCTTGAAGGCGATGGCTCCATGTCTGAAGATGAGGTTAAGAAAAAGATATCGTCTATGATAAAAGATTGCAGAGAAGAGCTGTTGAAACTGGTATTACAAAGTGAGGGAAGTACGATTCCAAGAGCTTGCAAAGATTTGTTGTGGAAGATGAATAGAATTCTTCACTTCTTTTACATGGGTGGTGATGGATTTACATCCCTCACACAGATGGTTAGTGCGGAGAAAGCTGTTGTCCATGAACCTATTTTAATTACTGACCCTAGCTATTACTATAGATGAAAAATGTGTGTGAATTAAGAATGCACACCCCCCCCCCAATTGACCGATATTTCATCTATTCTTCTTTTTTCTTTTGGTCTACTATCCAAGTTTCCATCATAGAATGGCATTTAATGCCATATGTAAGCTTACCACGTATCATATGCTCAAAGTGTAATTGCACTTTTTAGATTTTTAATTCAATTTTTGGATCTCATATTGTAATTTAGCAAGGTTTTGAGTGCTCTTTGTTAATTGATACAACTATTATTAAATCATTGCAATTAGTGATGATACCCTAACAATTATGCAAATTAGTAAGGTAAAAGTTGCAACCATCCTTTGAAGTTATTAGCCCGTGTAATTTATATTATAAAATTATTCTACAACTTTCTAGTTAATAGTGTCAATGCCGAGTTGTGGAGCCAAAGAAAGGAGAACACGGCAGTACCCTTTTCTCTTCCTGTAGAAAAATTTCTGGAGAAGTAAACCCACATAACATGCTTCTCTCCATATCTCACTCGCACCCACCTGTGTGGAGAAGTTGCAAAGTGAAGACATTCTTCGGATGCTTTCTGCAGTTGACGCACAAGATTTGCCAAAGTGTGTGACAGAATGACATAAGGAGGCTAGAAAGAAATTATGGTTAAATTTCCCTCTGCAGTTGATTTATATAATTCACCTATGTGTGAGAGAATAAGATAAGGAGGTTAGGAAAAGATTATAGTAATAAGTCAGACAAAAGTCTAAATAGGGACTTTAGGGACACAAACATAATTGTCGTTCATAAAAGATGTCACCTACGCACGGAGTCCCTTTTTGTAACTTTTAGTAATAAAAGGGCTCTTACTTACACGAGCTAAACACAAATAACTGCAAGATTATTCTGCATTTCCTAGACAGCGAGCAATATTTTAATGCATGAATTTTCCCAAGCAATAACGTCTCCTCTTTGCGTCTGTGTTCTGTCATAGTATTGTGGATATAAGATGAATTATGTCTGTGGGTTGAGGCTGCATGCACAGTTAATTTTTAAAGCAAAAGACTGTTGTTGAGGCAATTATGCAGGGACGGATGTATAAGGGCCACAGAGAGTATCATATAGACCCCATTACATTCGGGGGCTGGTGTATCTCGGGACTGCTGCTGAATTCGATTTGAAATACACTTTAGGGATTGAGATCAACTAGACCTATTCTTCGACCTTTTTTTGGACCCTTAAATTCAACTGGAGAGAAAAAGCAACTCGTTAATAAAAAGAGTTTTACTTTATTAATAAATATCATTTTCCTTTCAATCAGATTTAAGATTCCATATAAAGATTTAGAGAGTAGGTCCAAGTGATTTCAATCACACTTGAAATCCGGGCACACTGCAGAGTATAGTTGAGGTGCATGCATGTCGTAGCCAGTGTCATCCATTATACATGCAACTACCTAGGGGTGGCAACAAGCCGAGGTCAGCCAAGCTTTCACATGCTCGACCTCAGCTCATCAAACTTCAAGCCCGAGCTTGAGCTTTACTTCAAACCTAAAACCAAGCTCAAGCTCGAGCTCAAGCCGAGCCGAAGCCCAAATAACTACTCTTAATATTAATCCAAACTCCTCCTGAGAGAACACGCCCATTAGTACTTTTTTTTGGGGCCCACAATCTTGGAGAGAGTAAGCCTAGGGCTATAGATGCTAGAGGATGTGCCGTAGGACAGCGCATGGATACCCGAGTTCTGATTATTCATCTTGTTTCTTTTTGTTAATGGATGCAAAAATCAGTTAAAGACTACCATTTAAGTTATATGAAATAGAAATGAATCTCCAATAGTTATTAGAGTCGGAAACGAAAACAATTGTTTCCGCATCCGCTACCCCATTTCTATTTCCAAATTATTATCTAACTTATGTATTTAAAGTAAAAATTTAATCCTTCAGACGATCCTTCTTATATCTAATGATGAGAATATCTCTTGACAATTTGATAAAAATAAGACCACAATGAGAAGTAGGAAACTTTCTTAAAATTTAATGTGATTTTATGGTATATGGTTTGGGTAGATTTATATGTAAATTTAGATCAATAAGTAAAGTAGATTTCAAAACTCGAAGTTCATAGATTGGAAAAATTAATATAAATTAAATTATTGTAAGTTTGAAAATATTTGTTAGAGGAAAGTTTATCGAAAATGAATAATAGTAGTGATTTAAAATAACTTATTATAATTATGATGGTAGCGAAAACTTCTACTTCCGTATTCATTTTTTATTTTTGATTTAAAAGTGAAAATAAATGCAGAAGTAAAAACACTCATTCCATTTCCATTTTCATTTCTGATGACCTTATAAGAAACAGAAGTAGAGGATACCATTTTCATTTCTACCTCCAACCCACTTGCAACCCTAGTGTATGATCGTATTTGTAGGATGGGGGGGGGGGGGGGGGTAGATTGGAAACTTCAAGTTACCGACACGGGACTAAATGCAGGGGAAGGGCTGTCGGTTGGGGACTAAGGCCACATTTAGTAATGGGCTTGGGAGATAGTTTCCAGTGAATTGATGAGGGGACAAAGGGGGGGAAAGTTGGGACTATATGCAAAAATAAACAGTTTTCTCAACTCCAAGGTAATTTTTGAGAAGCTAGGTTTGGAGAGAGATAGGAAGTAAGGGAGAGAGAAGGAGAGAGAAAGCTCTCTTCCTTAAGCTTTTGGAGCTTTTTAAAATTAAGGTGGGCCCATTAGACCCTAAAAGCCAGCATATTTTTCCACCTTTGATTCCAAAGGTGGACTAAGTTCCCCATTGGCTTAGAATAAGGGGATTTTTGTCCTTAAAGCTCTTCCTCACTGATTGGAAGGAGCACAGATAAATGATTTTCAACAAGATTTGTTTTAATTTTGAACTAACTCTTGAGCAAAATGAGCTGAAATCAGCCAAACTCAAACTTGTCGCATTTAGTGAGTCGAGTTGTGTTAAATTAAAACGCGAGTCTTTGAAAGAAACAAGTCGATCCATGTCGAGCCAAACTCAAGCAGAGCTCAAACAACTCGTGAGCAACTCGGTTCATTACCAGCCCAACCCTTATCTTGGAACAAGCTGAGCTGAGCTTTCACATGCTCAAGCTCGGTAGTGAGGGCACTTCTAGCCCCACACTATGTCTTGGAGATGATGGATACTATTAGATATGTTATTTCTGCATTTTTGCTTTGTTCTAGTTTTTGAAGAACACTTAAGGCCCACTTTGTAGACTGTTTATGTTAGTTTGCTATTCTAGTATGTTTCTATCGGAATTTTAGTCTTTAATATCCATCTAGCATATTAGAGTCTTTTTATTTTATTTAAAGGGCGTAAGAGTCATGTTTTTTATGAGCTCTCATAAATAGAGGCTCACCCCTCTTGTAATGGCATAGTACGAATGAAAAATCCCATTTTTGGAATTCTTGTGGTGAGAAGTTAAAGTGTGAGTGTGAAACTCCTAAATGGGGAGGTGAGATGGACATCGGATATCCGGTTAGACTAGTACATATTACTCTTGCTCATATGATAAAGGTGACTGATCTCATTGTCACTTGTGTGGAGACACTAAGGTGAATCTATAGGTGCTCATTAGAGAATGAGTTCACAGAACTGATCCGACTGAATTGCTAGATGATATAGTACTTCGTTGTCAATCAGCTTGATTCTATTGTTGCAATAGCATAGACACCAAGGACACCTTGTCGGTGGACTTCTATGCTTCGACCTTGGTTTACAGATCTCTATTCACGGGATTCTAAACGGCTAAAGATCAGGTACAACGGAATACCGTCGAAGGGAATTGAGTGTCAATAAGGAATCATTTGCTCTCGGTACTTAGAGAGAGAATGCTCTAGGAAGGATGTACGGAAGTCTCTGACCAAGGCGGATGTTAATATCGGAAAAAGAGTTTTCCGATATTATATAGGAGTATCTGATCCAAGTGAGTCGACCGATTAGGGTTTGACGGTAAACCATATCCGGAGTTGACTCGAGAGCATTGTACAAATAAAGGATTATATCCACGTGATAACTGTCGGCGGAAAGGTTCCAAGAGTGGGTTACTTAACCTCGATACCTTTCAGGTTCACGCAGTGTTTCTTGGCACCCAACGTGATTGGAGGCCCGATCGAATTTAATATGCAATATTAATTTGATTGATTAATAAATTAATAATGAGTTATTAATTGATTAATCAGACTAGTAAGGAGTCACTGGGCTTATTGGGCCATTAACCGGACTAGTTATTGGGTATAGAGGGTGGTCACACGCAAACGATTCTCAAGGCGATGGATAATAAGTGGGTTTTATATTAAACTGGGGGTTCTTATGAAAAACTGTGCAGTTAATATGGAAGATAGCGAACGGGCTACGCAGGCCAAGCTGCTGCAAAACCCTGGCCACCCCCTCCTCTCTTCCTCTCTCTCTCTGGAGCCCCAGGCAAGTCCTGTTCTCCGGATCTGCTCTGCCGCTTTTCCGGCTCCCGTCCGACGGGAAATCGACCACGCATCGCGGCAATCGTTGCGGCGAACAACGAAGGGTTCGTGGGCTGCGACGAGCGAGGAATGTAAGGATATCCACTGCGAGGAGGATCGCGTAGACTTCGTTAGAGGCCGGGCATCTGCGCGGTTGGTGGTGTCACATCGACGGAACCAATCGGTCGTGGATTCGAATCCGCGCGAAGGTAATAATCCGATTAACAGTTATTTGGATTTTTAGTTTTATCGAAATGGGAAAACGGATCGTTGGTTTTAATTTTAATTTTCGTTGTGTGAGCGATTCGGAGAAACGCGAGAACCCAACAGTGGTATCAGAGCCAGGTTCTACTATTTTTCGTCCTGTTTTGATCTCCGAATTAATATTTTCATGATTTATTCCATACATGAATTCAATTGCTTTGCTGGATCTATGTTTATATGATGAACACAATAATAATTGGATTATTATTCTGTAAAATCAGATTTTTAATTTGGGGTTTTCGTGTTCTTCATGTGATGAAGAACGGAGTTGTCGGAGGATTCAATCGAACGTCCCCATGTGATGGGGAGGTGGCCGGGGGTCCTGGTATGACCAGGGACCTCACCGGTCACCGCTGGCACTGGTCACGGGCACCGGAGAGGGAGAACAAAGGGGACTCCTTCATTTTCTCACGATTTTAGGAAAACCCACAAAAATTAAAACCAGAAAATCCAGGTTCAAAGGGACTCGGACCGTTGCTTTTGGGGCAAAGCAAAGGGTGTTTGTAAGGACTGAGGTTTCGGGTTCAGTATTCGGGTCGGTTTCGGGCCGGATCCCCTGGTTTAGGCCTTGAGGGGTCTTGAGATTTCTGACTGAATGACGTCAGCACTACTCGACGCCTTTCAAAAGGCGTCAGGTTGTGTGGACGCCATTTAGGTCTGCTTGTTGTTGTGCCACGTGTGCGTCACGTGGGCGGGTTTCGGGCCGCGAGAGTACGGCCCCTGTCTTGTCGTCTGAACGGCGTCCATGCTGGTCGACGCGATTCAGACTGCGACATCTGTGATGTCAGTGTTCGGCGTTAGAGCGTTGTCAGTACGGCCTGTCACATCATCTGAACGGCGTCCGTGGTGAGCGATGCGTTTCAGAGCGCTGTCAGTACGGCCCGTCCTGTCAGCTGATAGGCGTCTGTCTCGATCGACGCGTTTTAGTCAGTTTCTGAGTGACCCCGCGAGCCTCCCCTTCTTTCCCTCATTTTCGCCTCCCCCTTCTCTCTCTTCGCTCTCTCCGCCCTCTCCGACCCTCTATTCCCCTTTCCTTCCTCTTCTTCCTCTTCCACCACTCCAACACCTCCTTACCTCTCACCTCTACCACCACCACTTCCTTCGCGGCGTTCCATTCTCCGGACGGCGGCCGACGTCCTGGCGGAGTGGCGACGTCCTCGAGGGTATCGGCTGCGGTCTGCGGTGCGGCGGTTCGGCGACACGGAGCCAGGAGGAGTTCAAGTATCCGGTAGGGGGACGAACCTTGTATGTGTTACTTGTGTTTTCTTAGGATTGATGTGATGTGTTGGGCTAGATTAAGCATGTTTAGGGGGTGTTCTTGTGGATATGGGCGTGTTCATGAACGTGGTTTTGTAGCATGTTTATGGTGGATCAACTTCTCTTCCTCCCCTTTTCCGTTTTGGGGCTTTTTCGGGGTATTTGGGGTTAAGGGAGAGCCCTCGGTTCGAACCAGGAAACCAGGTTTCTGGCGCTAAATGGCGTCGTGCCTGGTCGACGCCTTTTAGAAAGGACGTCAGGGCAGTACGACGCCTTTTAGGACATAAACCTTCCCGTTCGAGGTCTCACGAGTTAAGGGTTCTGGCGCTAAATGACGTCATGGATGGACGACGCCTTTCAAAAGGACGTCGGGCCATCATGACGCCATTTAGGCCGGAAATCACTCCGACTGAGGGCCTGTCAGTTCGGGGATTCTGGGGATAAAAGACGTCATGGGTGGGCGACGCGATTTGAATAGCGTCGGGTAACCATGACGCCTTTTAAGGTAGAAATCCCCTGATTAATGTTTTCTGGAATTTCCGGATTTCTGTGTTGAATGGCGTCTGAGGATGTTGATGCCTTTTAAAAAGGCGACCATTAGGGTCGACGCCTTTTAGGCCTGATTCTGAAGGCAGTGTTTTTCATGAACCAGTTTAGGGTGCTTGAATGGCGTCGGCCTTGGGCGACGCGATTCAAGACAGAACAACACTAATTCCTACCAGTAAAATGTGTTTACACTGCTAGATAGTTGGTTAATGCATACTGATAGTATACTCGATGTGATGGACTCTTCGTGACCGGAAGGCACTACGTTGGGTGTCGTGCGACCGTGGACTTCTTCTGTGACCAGATCGCACCGTGCCGTGTTTCTGTTTCGGTGGACCTAGAGTGACAGTTGTAGCGTTCTACACCCTGTGTCGGTGCGGAGGGACACAGCGCTGACGGGAGCAGTGGCGGGGTGACGCCTAGTGGAGAGGGTCACCCGGTGAACCCCGGGGTTAGCTAGCTTGTACCGGTGTCGGAGTGGTACCTTTGGAGTGTCACTCGTGCTGGGGGAAGGAGTAACCACCTGAGCCAGTTGGGCCGGAGTAGCCAGCGTGCTATCCGAGGGGTTACTGTTTGGTCTCAGCGGGTCGGTGTTTGCTGGGGGAAGGAGTAGCCGCCGAGGTAGCCCGCGTGCTATACGAGGGGTTACTGTTTGGTCTCAGCGGGTCGATGTTTCCCACTTTCGGAGACGTGGTTTACGCGTTTTGCCGAGACGCGAGTTGTAGGTTCCTTGGTAGGGTGATTTCTGAGATATGCATGTTATATTCCAAATGCATGTGGTTTATATCGAGAATTTAGGAGCAATGTGTTATAGCTTTACTTATCTTGTTCCCATGTATCTTTGTAATTGCACTTGTGGGTGTGTGAGTGGGAGGCAAGGGATCGGATGATCCCTACTGAGCCCAGTTCTGGTGTGGCTCACTCCCTGCGGTTTTCAGGTGTGGACCTCGTGGCGAGTGGCGGCGCGTGGCGTTCTCCTTGGTGTGCGGACCAGCAGCTATCTCAGTTCCGGGGTATGCCCCGATGTTGTTGTACTTTACTTCTGCCTGTACTTAATTAACTTGTTGGACATGTAATTATTGTTGGACTGTGTACGAACATTATTACTTTACTTTCTACGCACTATACCTCCTTGTAGTCCGTGTGAATGTTATATTTAATCTTGTTTAACGCTTACTCCTCCAGATGTGTGAAATAAGATCCGGGTGTGAACCTACAGTTAATAGGCCGACATCCATTTAGTGACCGGGTCTCCGGTCATAGGATGGCGGGTCGTTACAGTGTTAGTCTTAGGTGGCCTAAAAGCCAATCTGACTATGTAAATCTCGTTCATTTATTAATATAATGACATTATTTCATTATGTGTAAATTCATATTATTATTGTCTCATAATGAAGTCCGTAAATATGTGCGATAATGATCAGATTATGATGAGATCATACTAGTGAGACTGATCACTTAAACACACATATTCTTAATAGTTCATAGTCGGAGGATATCCGATAAGGACATCGGATATCTGGTTAGACTAGTACATATTACTCCTGCTTATATGATGAGGGTGACTAATCTTATAGTCACTTGTGTGGAGACACTAAGGCGAATCTGTAGGTGCTCATTAGAGAATGAGTTCACTGAACTGATCCGACTAAAACGCTGGATGGTATAGTACCTCACTGTCAAGCAGCTTAATTCTATTGTCGCAGTTGTGTAGATGGTCCTCGGACCTGAGACACCAAGGACACCTTGTCGGTGGACTTTTGTGCTTTGACCTTGGTTTTTGAATCTCTAACCATAGGATTCTAAACAGCCAAGGATCGGGTACAACGGAATACCGTCGAAGGGAATTGAGTGCCAATAAGGAATCATTCGCTCTCGGTACTTAGAGAGAGAATGCTCTAGGAAAGATGCAAGGAAGTCCCTATCCAGGGCGGACGATAATAACGGGAAAGAAGTTTTTCGATATTATACGGCAGTATCCGATCCAAGTGAGTCGATCGGTTAGGGTTTGACAGTACACCATACCTTGAGTTGACTCGAGAGCATTGTACGAATGAAGGATTATATCCACGTGGTAACTATCGGTGGAAAGGTTCCAATAGTAGGTTACTTAACCCCAATACCTTCTGGGTTCACGCGGTGTTGCTTGGCACCCAACGTGATTGGAGGCCCGATCGAATTTGATGTGCGACATTAATTCGATTGATTAAGTAATTAATATGAGTTATTAATTTATTAATCGGGCCAGTGAAGAGTCACTGGGCTTAATGGGCCATTAACCAGACCTGTTATTGGGCCTAGAGGGTTACATGTAAATGATTCTCAAAGCGATGGAATAAGTGGATTTTATATTAACTGAGGTTTTTTATGAAAAACCGTCCGGTTAGTATAAAATATAGTGAACGGGCTGAGCAAGCCAATCTGCTGCTAACCCTAGCCGCCCCTCCTCTCTTCCTCTCTCTCTTTGGCGCCCTAGGCCGGATCTATTCTCCGGGTCTGCTCCGCCGTTTCTCCGACTCCCGTCCGATGGGAAATCGACCACGCTTTATGGTGGTCGTTCTGGCGAACGGTAAAGGGTTTGTGGGCTGCGACGAGCGAGGAACGTAAGGATATCCACCGCGAGGAGGATCGCGTGGACTGCGCTAGAGGCCGAGCACTTGCGGGGCTAGCGGTGTCACACCGATGGAGCCAATCGGTTGCAGATTCGAATCCGCATACGATAAGAACCGATTATCCGATAATCGATTTAAATATTCGAAATGGGAACAAATCGTTGTTTTAATGATTAATATTTTCCGCTGCGTTAGCGATCCGGAGAAATCATGAGAACCCAACAGTGGTATCAGAGCTAGGTTCCACTGTTTCTCGTCCCGTTTCGATCTCCGATTAATATTTTCCTTAAGTTATTCCATGCGTTTAATCCGATTAAAATAATAGAAATGTGCTCATGAGATGAACACAAATAATCAGATTATTTTTAGCAATTTTCGGATTTTTATTTTGGGATTTATTTGCGTTCTTTGTTAGACGAAGAATGGGACTTCATGACGACTTCCATCGGCCTCCCAAGTGTTAGGAAGGATGGCAGGCATCCCAGATGATCCCGGGGATGTCACCGGTCATTACCGGCTCCTGGCCGGCGCTGGAGTGGCCACTAGAGGTGGCCGGAGAAGGGGACTACTTCGTCTTCTTTTTCACGGTTATGTAAAAACCAAAAAATAGGGGAGGAAATAAGGCCTCAGGTTGTAGCTTGAAGGGGGCCGCCGGCGGCCTTGCCAGCACTGGGGGCATCGCCGACGCCGGGGGCGTCACCGACCGGGGACAGGCGGCGCCGGCCGCTGGCCGCCGGGCGGCGCCATGTAGTTGCTACCGCCGGCTGTCCTCTTGCAAGTTAGGGTTTTCTGCTGGAAAGGGGGTGTCGGGTCGGCTCCTATTTCACCCTCCTCTCTTCCCTAGCCCGACCCGACGCCCCCTTTCCAACACAAAACCCTAACCTGCAAGAGGCTAGTCGGCGGCAGGAACTACATGGCGCCGCCCGGCGGCCAGCGGCCGGCGCCGCCCCCGATGCCGGCAGGGCCGCCGGGGGCCCCCTTCATCTAAGAGTTAGATTATTAATTATCAAATCAGCTAGTTGTTAATTAATTAGAGTTAGTTATTAATTTAAGTGTAAAATTAATAATTAATTTAAATGACTAATTTAAGTGTTAAATTAGTAATCATCAATTAATTAATGTTTATTATTACTTTAAGAGTTAAATTAATGATTAACATTAATTTTTTTAATCTAAGAGTTAGATTAATACTTTTTAGTTAATTAGAGTTAATTATTAATTTAAGTGTTAAGTTAATGATTAATTTTAAATTGACTAATCTAAGAGTTAGATTAAAAGTTATTAATTAATTAGTGTTAATTATTTGTTTAAAAGTTAAGTTAATAATTAGCATTAATTAACTAATCTACAGAGTTAGGTTCGTAGTTAATAATTAATTAGAGTTAATTAATAATTTACGTGTTAAATTTAATAATTAACTTTAGAGAACTAATCTAAGAGTTAGGTTAGTAATTAATTATTAATAGTCTAAATATTAGATTATTAATATTAATTAATCTAAATGTTAGATTGATTTTAGAAATATTCTAATTACATGGAATAATCTGGAATTATTAATTTGGAGTGTGTGTACATGTGATGTGTGTTTTGATGCTTTTAAATTTGATTTAATAGCATACTTAAGTTATTAAAAGGGTTTTCAAAATTCAAAAGCCAATTTTTATTGGAACTCAGTTTTTTGAACGTCAAAATTGTTTAATTAAGAAAAACTCTTTTGTTTTAGCTATGTGATGAGCATATCATGTGTAGAATGGTTAAAACACACTATGGTCATGGATATGCACTTATTTAATTATTCATGTAATAAAAGATTGTATGGATCGTGGATGTGTGATTAGATTATTTATTAATTGTTAATAAATAGAGATCTGCGTACCTTTCTCTCTCTCATACTCCGATGTAAATCTACCTCTCTCTCTCTTGTACTTGCCATAAGGCCTTCTTCTGTTTACATGTAAATTTAGATTTAAATATAATCTGATCGAGGCAACTGAGGAAGGAGTGAGGACGATCCAGAGATGCAATCAGGGAGGCGATGTGATGGAGATCCTTTGCCTGTGTGTTTGCAGGTTAGTCTAATGTAAATTTTATGTTAGATTGTGTGTGCGTTTGACTGATGGCTCCAGTCAAACCCACTGTGCTATCCACGACCACACTAAACATGTATGAGATGCAATGTTTTTCTTTTTTATTATGAATCAAAGTAGGTATAGTATTTAGTAAATATATACGATATATTTATATATTATAACTTAGGAGAGACCAGGATAAAAGTTATCTAAATACCCTCGTCTAAATTTTAAGCCGTCACGTGAGTAGTTAAGAACTTACCGCGTGGTTCACCATCGTTATAGTCATAGAATTCGAATTACTTTAGCCAGGTTTGTTGTGCTACCACAAGGCGTGTTTAATTATGAGGAGAGACTGTGGCTATGGTATTAGATGCCTATATGATCGGGATAGAGGAACCATGTAGTTTTATTGTGCTATCCACAAGGGCTGCATACAAATCTATACTCATCGCGTAACGATGGTTAACTTAAACAGAATTAGTGGCTTGTTGTGCTATCCACAAGGCCATTAAATCTATGGGGACCAAAGATATGATCGGATATTGCAAGGAGTTGCAAGTCCCACGAGATAGGTGCTCTTTGATTATTTTACAGCTTTCTTGTGCTATCCATAAGGTTGTACTGCAAGTCATTGAGATTTTGATCCCCACTAGGAGACTGTCGGCGTCTCCCGTTCTATTAACTGAGGGTTATACAGTCCGTCGAAAATTAGTCAGAGTTAAAACTTGATCAAAAGCCCATGTCTTGTTTTAAATTTTAATAATTAAATATCTACTAAATAGATTTTATTCATCTCCTGTAGGGAAGTATGTCGTCGTATAACCCACTCCGTGGCATACTTGATGCCAATCTTTTGACTAGCCCGAACTACTCGGTTTGGCTCAAAAACATAAATAGTGTCTTCAGATCTAGGCATATTGCCTACGTCCTTAGAGCTGATCCTCCTGCTGAACCGGCATTGGATCCCCCTGAGACAGAGATGATCGCGAACGATAAAAGGTCGAAGGACAAAGGCAAAGGAGTAGTAAAAGGTGAATGCTTCTACTATAAGTAGCAGGGTCACTGGAAGAGAAACTGCAAGGAGTTCCTTAACGATAAAGATCATGGAAAGGTGAAGCTATCAGAAGCTTTAGATATCTATATAATCGATATCAACTTGTCAGTTAGAGATTTTACATCTTGGGTATTAGAAACAGGATGTACTTCTCATATCTGTCATGATGTACAGATGCTGACAAGTAAACACAAGTTGAGAAAAGGCGAGGTGGAATTGAAGATAGAAAATGACGTAAAAGTTGCGGTAGTTGCTGTAGGGACAACAAACCTCAGGCTTCCATTGGGAGACGTCTTATCATTGGAAGATTGTTATTATGTTCCTAGCATAATAAAGAACATCATATAAATATCTTGTTTAGACAAGATAAGATATAGGTTGACTATAGAGAACAAAAGTTATTCGATTTATTATAGTAATAAATCAATTGTTTTTGCATCTTTAGTCAACGGTAAATATTTTAGATGTTTCTTACTACAATCTTCACATTGATAAAGCTCTTAAGAAGAGTAAGAATTGTGTGAACCACGCCTACGTGTGGCATTGTAGACTTGGACACATTGGTGAAAGCAGGCTGCAAAAGTTGTATAAACATAGTTATTTAAATGCATTCGATTATGAATGGTTTGCGACATGTGAGTACTACCTTATGGGAAACATGGAAAAATTTCCATTTACTGGACATGGAGAACGTGCCAAAGACATTCTGGGATTAATATATTCAGATGTATGTGGTCCCATGTCCACCGAAGCCAAAGGTGGCTTCTCATACTTCATCACGTTCACCGACGACTTCTCATGATTCGGCTGTGTGTACGTAATGAAGTACAAGTCGGAAGCGTTTGAGAAGTTTAAGGAGTTCAAGAATGAGGTAGAAAAGTAATTAGGAAAGAGTATAAAAGCTTTTCGATCAGATCGAGGAGGAGAATACTTGAGTACTGACCCCTCCATATACATCGCAAATGAATGGTGTATCTGAAAGGAGGAATTGCACCTTGTTGGACATATGCGATCCATGATGAGTTTTTCAAGTTTACCAGTGTCCCTCTGGGGGAATGCTCTAGAGTCAGCTACATACCTACTGAACAGAGTATCCAGCAAGTCTATGACCTCTACTCCATATGAGATATGGAAAGGCAAGAAACCATAATTTAAATATGTTAAAGTCTAGGGTTGTCCTACTCGAGGCATGATCTAGACAAGCTAAAATCACGAATTGATAAATGCAGGTTTGTGGGATATCCAAAGGAGACCTTTGGATACTATTTCTACCATCCTGGTGAACAAAAGGTGTTTGTCGCCAGGAAAGTTGTCTTTTTGGAAGAGGAATATCTTCTCCAGGAGGGCAGTGGGAGTCAAATAGTATTGGAAGAGGTTCCACATCCCCAAACAGCTGCAAAATCATCGGATGAGATATCAGTTCCTGAATATGTTCAGGTACACACAGATGAGCCTTGTAGATCTAGTAAAGTACCTAGACTACCCGAACGATATGTGGGACATATCGCTGAAAGAGTGTCTAAGATAGAATATAATGAGGATGATGATCCTAAAACCTACCAGGAGACCATAGAAGGCCCAGAAGCTGGGAAATGGCAGTCCATGTACACTAATCAAGTTTGGAACTTGGAGGACTTTCTCGAGGGTATTGTACTCATTGGATGCAAATGGATCTTTAAGAGAAAGATTGGTGCTGATGGACATATCGACACTTATAAGGCAAGGTTGGTGGCAAAGGGATATCGTCAAGGGCAAGGAGTTGACTATGACGAAACTTTCTCACCAGTTTCCATGATAAAGTCGATCATAGTTCTACTTGCCATAGTTGCACATTATGATTACGTGATCTAGCAGATAGATGTGAAAACTGCCTTCCTCAACAGCAACCTTGAGGAAGAGGTGTATATGATACAACATGAAGGTTTCACGTTCAAAGAGTTTCTAGATAGAGTGTGAAAGCTTCAGAGATCTATTTATGGACTGAAGCAAGCTTCCCGGAGCTGGACATAAGATTTGACGAAGCTATCAAGTCTTATGACTTCATTAAGAATGAAGATGAGCCTTGTGTGTACAAGAAGACCAGTGAGAGTGCGGAGACCTTGTTAATTCTTTACGTAGATGACATACTACTCATTGGGAATGACGTAGCTACGATGTCATCGGTAAAGATCTGGCTGTCGAAAAACTTCTCCATGAAGGATTTGGAAAAAGTATCCTACGTACTGAGAATACAGATCTATAGAGATAGATCAAAGAGGATGTTTGGAGTGACCCAATCCTTGTACATAGATACCATTGTCAAAAAGTTTGGCATGAAAAATTCCAAGAGAGGTCTCATATCGATGAGACATGGAATTAATCTCTCAAAGGAGCAATCTCCTAAGACTCCTAATGATAGAGCATTCATGGTTAGAGTACCCTATGCCTTTGCCATAGGATCTATCATGTATGCCATACTATGTAGACGGCCTGATGTTGCCTATGCTCTAAGTGTTACGAGCATATTTCAGACTGCTCCAAGCGAATAGCACTGGAAGGCAGTGAAATGTATCCTTAAGCACTTGAGAAAAACTAAGGATATGTTCTTGTCTATAGAGGAGGTGATTTAAAACTGCGAGGCTTTATTGACTTGAGTTTTCAGTCAGATCCAGATGATAACAAGTCTACATCTGGATTTGTATTTACTTTGAACGGAGGCGCAGTATGCTGGAAGAGTTCCAAGCATGAAACCACTGTACATTAGATGACTGAAGCTGAGTACATCGCTACAGTTGAAGCCGCCAAGGAAGCAGTGTGGTTGAAGAAATTCATTACCGACCTCGATGTAGTTCCCAGTATCTCTAAAGCTGTTCTATTGTTGTGCGACAACAATAGAGCCATTACACAAGTGAAAGAGCCGCGGTCTCATCAGAAATCGAAGCATATTCTGAGGTGCTTTCATCTAATCAGAGAGATAATTTTCAGAGAAGATGTAGTGGTGGAAAGAGTTTCGTCTGCCGATAATGTAGCTAATCCATTGACAAAGCCACTAGCTCAGAATGTGTTTGAGCGTCACCTAGAGTCTATAGGTTTAGTGCATAAAAGGTGATTGACTTTAGTCCAAGTAGGAGATTGTTAGTCATAGGTAGCCTACAAGTCAATCTGACTATGTAAATCTTGTTCATTTATCAATAAAATGGCATATTTCATTATGTGTAATTCGTATTGTTATCGTCTCATGATGAAGTCTGTGAATATATGAGATAGTGATCAGATTATGATGAGATCATACTAATGAGACTGATTAGTTCAACACACATATTTTCAATTGTTCCTAGTCGAAGGATATCCAAGATGGACATCGGATATCCGGTTAGACTAGTACAGATTACTCCTGCTTATATGATGAGGGTGCTGATCTCATAGTCACTTGTGTGCAGACACTAAGGCGAATCTGTAGGTGCTCATTAGAGAATGAGTTCACTGAACTGATCCGACTGAATCGCTGGATGGTATAGTACCTCACTGTCAACTAGCTTGATTCTATTGTCGTAGTTCCGTGGATGGTCCTTGGACCAGAAACACCAAGAACACCTTGTTGGTAGACTTCTGTGCTTTGACCTTGGTTTACGGATCTCTATTCACGGGATTCTAAACGGCTAAGGATCGGGTGCAGCGGCATACCGTCGAAGGGAATTGAGTGTCAATAAGGAATCATTCGCTCTCGGTACTTAGAGAGAGAATGCTCTACGAAGGATGCGCGAAAGTCCTTGGCCAGGGCAGATGATAATATCGGTAAAGGAGTTTTCCGATATTATACAGGAGCATCCGATCCAAGTGAGTCGACCGGTTAGGGTTTGACGGTAAACCATATCTTGAGTTGACTCGAGAGCATTGTACAAATGAAGGATTATATCCACGCGATAACTATCGGCGGAAAGGTTCCAGGAGTGGGTTACTTAACCCCGATACCTTCCAGGTTCACACGGTGTTGCTTGGCACCCAACGTGATCGGAAGCTTATTCGAATTTAATACGCGATATTAATTCGATTGATTAATAAATTAATAATTAGTTATTAATTGATTAATCAGGCCAGTGAGGAGTCACTCGGCTTATTGGGCCATTAACCGAACTGGTTATTGGTCTTAGAGGGTCACACGCAAATTATTCTTAAGGCGATGGATAATAAGTGGGTTATATATTAAACCAGGGGTTTTTATGAAAAATCGCTTGATTAATATAAAAGATAACGAATGAACTGAGCAGGTCAAGCTACTGCAATACCATGGCCGCCCCCTCCTCTCTTCCTCTCTCTCTCTGGCGCCCCAAGCCGGTCCTATTCTCCGGGTCTGCTCTGCCACTTCTCCAACTCTCGCCCGATGGGAAATCGACCGCGCGTCGCGACGGTCGTTGCGGTGAACGACGAAGGATTCGTAGGCTGCAACGAGCGAGGAACATGAGGATATCCACCACAAGGAGGATCGCGTGGACTTTGCTAGAGGCCGGGCATCTGCGCGCCTGGTGGTGTCACACCGACAGAACCAATCGGTCGCGGATTTGAATTTGCGTGAAGGCAATAATCCGATTAACGGTTATTCAGATTTTTAGTTTTATCGGAACGGAAAAATGGATCGCTGGTTTTGATTTCAATTTTTGCTACGTGAGCGATCCGGAGAAACGCAAGAACCCAACACCTTCTCCTCATATAGTTGCTTGTTTGTCTAGCATTTACTTTCATCGCTACACGCCGTGAGTGAGAGCACCACATCCACCAAAGTTGTGTACATCGTTGTTGGGCGAGAGAGAGTACTTGTGAGAATCCACACTCCAAGAGCGTCAAATTTGACCCGTTAACTGTGGGTAAACCCAAATCTTAAGGTGGAGATAGAGCTTCTCTTTGCCCAGTTGACTCTTAGTGGCCTAATCTGTGGGCGTGCTTAACCACACGATCATCACGAGTTCACCGCGTAAACTAAATTGAGTTGTCGTGTGAGCCGATAAATTGTATAGTTGGTTGAATTGCTAATTGGTTTTGACTTGCAGAAGTCAGGTCCATACTTGTCCCGTGCCACTCGGCCAGCAAAAAAAATTCGAACTTGAGCTGAGCTCGAACTTTACTTCAAGCTTAAAACCAAGCACTAGTTTGGGCTTGACCCAAAAATATCGAGATCGAGTTGAGCCCAAGCCCAAATAACTATTCTTAATATAAGTAACTGTTAGGCCCTACTGAATAATTATTTGGAACTAATATTAGTATTAGTGATGGAAAAAAATTAATCTGAGAATTTAATTGGACATGTAATTTATAAGAAGGCTGTAAAATTCAGTTGGAATGGGTTAATTATTTAGTTATTTTATTTGGTAGCTATTTAACATAGTTTGTTAGTCGTAACTTAGCTGACATATTTGGTAGGTGGGATCGGATTGGCTTAAGCACATGGCAACCATTAGTGGTGTGGTTAGTTAGAAAAGTCAACAGTGAGTAGAATGGATCGGTGGAAGTAGTTAGCTTAGATCAAATTAAGTTAAGTTCTGATTTGGAATTGAATTTTGGCGTAAAGTAGAAAATATCTTCTCAGGTTTTGGGCATGCTTAGAGGGAATTGAAGGCTTATAAATAGACCCTTAATACCATTAGAACTCCTATTTTACTAGGCTTTTTCTTGGGTGTAGGTTGCTACGAGCAGGGAATGAGAAGGAAAGCTTAGAGTTCTTGGAGTTCTTGGGATTGAGGTAGGTGGATCTATTTTAACAAGTTTAATTTGTATAAACTTATAGCAATTTTACTGATTTGAAATACTTCTTGGAATTATCTCAGTTTTGATCTACATTAGTTTGAATATGATTTATTCTTATAGAATCATGAAGATCGGACGCTCTAATTCAACTAGTTTGATCTGAATTTGCTCTTCATAGGATTTCAATCTAAGAATCTTAGATCAATGTATCTACTTGAACTTCATGAATTATTCATCAATTAAATCTAGATCAGAACTACTTCTTTTATGCTAGTTGTGAAATCCAATATTCTTTTCCTTTGAATGAACTGAACAAATTGTTGCTATACGAATCTTGTTATTTTCAACTTTTGAGCTTATTGTTTGGAATTCCTAAGAATTCTATGCAATTTATGTGATGATTAAGAATCAGACGTCAAGAAACCTGCTGGCAATAGGTTGGGACATTAGACTCGCACTGCTGCAGACGTCAAGACTTAGCATTGGAACTAGGTGCTAGGTGTTTGTTTGGCCTTAAGAGAGAGTTGGTGTGCATGTCTGGATGAGTCTGTTAAGGTTGATGTGATTTGACTTGGCACATATATCTACCAGTCTTGCATATGTTCATTCATGTGATGGTCTATGAGGATCTTTTAGAAATCTGTTATGTTGAGAAACTTAGGACTGATTCATTTAAAAAATGCTTCAATTCGGAATGCTTGCTTTGAATTACTTTGAAATATTTTAGTCCATATAGTATTAATTTAGTTTAGTTTACTTTCTCGAACAAATTGCTATTTCAGTTCCGCTATCATTGGAGCATATTTCTTTTAGAATGATTGATGCATTTCAGTTGGATTACTATAATTCCTTAATGCTTAGTTCCTATCAATTCAATGCAATTTAGTTCAACATATTGTACTTCAGTTTTATAGACAAGTTCAGTTCAGATAAATTCTGCTTTAAGGATCCATTTATTCTATTCATATGACATTATTTAATTAAATCAATTTTATTCTGTAAATTTTTAGATTTATGATCTATAATTCAGAGGCAACGTTCAGATAGTCAAGGATCATTTACGAGTTCTAAATTATTCTGATAATCAATTAGAATACAGATTTTCAAATGATCAAGTCCCATTTGTTCAACTACTTTAATGGTTTTTAGTTTTGTAATTGATATGTATGACCTAATAATCGATTTCCTTTTTCAAATAAGTCAATTGGTCTTAGTGCTAATAATCGATTTGTTATATTAATCGATTAAGTTTTTACTAGTAAATCAACTTAGCTTGGATTGGTCAATCGCTTGAAGTGTTATTGAGCTAATCGATTGAACTCTTGATTCAGTTAATCGATTCATTCTAAGAGTCGTTAACCACTGCTAACTTTGTTCTGCTAATCGATTCAATCTCTTAATTGATTGGACTTCTTGCAAATGAATCGATTTGTTTTTTATACTATTAATTGATTAATGCTTGTGTTCAATTAATTGATATGTTCTTTGAACTATTAATCAGTACAGCCTGATTCTTTTGATCGATTACTCTTTGTCTGTGAGATTGATTACAATTTCGATTATCATCTTTTTGATAATTGATTATCTTTCATTCCGATAACCGATTATCCTTTGTTTAGCTAATCAATATGACCTCATGTATGTTAATCGACTAAGTAGTTACTCAGCTAATCGGCTCCTCTTTGATTTAGTCAATTGATTATTCCTTTGATTCATTTAATCAACTTACCCAGTATTGCTAATTGATTAAGCCCATAATTCGATAATCGATTATATTGGGATCCAGGCGGGGTGCAACGAACGCAGCGGAAACAATAATGAAATCCCACCTGATGCCCACAGATCCATTTCAGAACAAAAATAAAAAATAAAAAATCGGTTGTGATCATATCACCTTGCGCGGATTCGAATCTACGACCGTTTGCATCGAGGTGATGCCGCTAGCCATATAAGTGTCCGGCCTCCAGCAATATCCACGCGATCTTCGGCGGCGGTTCGTCCTCGCTTCCTCGTCCAAATCAGCTCGCTCGCTGAAGATCCGTCGCCGCAACGACGTCCGAAAACCCGCGGACAGGAATTCCCGACTTTTAGGAATTGCGTGCGGCGAAGACGGGACAGCACCCGGGGCACTGAGAGGGGTGCCCAGAGGAGGAGTAGAGAGAGAGGGGGACGGCTAGCCTTAAGAACTCCTAGAGCTTGGCCCAATGTTTTTCAACAGCGCGCATATATATTAAGTCGGCGCAACTTTTTATAAAAGTCTCCGAGTTAATATAATTCCCTCATAGGTACCACTGACTGAGAATCATTTTGCATGTGACCTTCTAGGCCCATTAACCAATCCGGTTTTTAGCCCGTTAAGTCCAATAACATTTTATTGACTTATTGTAATTAATTAATATCTGATATTTAATTAATTACTTAATCGAATTAACATCTCATGTAAATTCGGCTAGACATCTGATCAAGTTGGGTGCCAAGCAACATCGCATGATCTTGGAAGGTAATCGGGTTGAGCAACCCACTTATGGAACCTGTCTGTCCACAGTTACTGCATGGCTTTAGTCCTTCGTTCACACAATACTCCCGAGTTAACCTAGGGTATAGTCAACTGTCAAACCCTCGATGGTCAACTCACTTGAATGAGACTATGCTATACAATATCCGAAAACACCTTTTCTGATATTATGTCTGCTCTGGCCAGAGACTCCTGCGGATCTATTCTAGAGCATTCTCTCTCCAGTTACCTGAGAGCGAATGATCCTTTATTGAACACACAATCACCTTCGAAGGTCTTTCGCTGGACCCGATCCTTGACTATTTGAAATCCCGTGGATAGGGATTCGTAAGCCAAGGTCAAAGCCCAAAAGTCCACTGACAAGATGTCTTTGGTCTCAAGTCTATAGACCAATCACGGCATTGTGAAGATGAATCAAGCTGGTTGACAGTCAGGTAAATTACCATTCGGTGATTCATGTCGGATCAGTTCAGTGAACTCATTGCCAATGAGCACCTACATGTTCATCACTGTGTCTCCACACAAGTGACTAATGAGATCAGTCACCCTCATCATATGAGTTGGAATAACTTGTACTAGTCTTACCGGATGTTTGATGTCCTCTTCAAACATCCTATGACTAGGAACAATTCAGAATATGTATTTATAAGTCATTGGTCTCATTATTATGATCTCATTATAATCTGATGACTGTTGCACACATTCATAGACTTCATTATGTGAAATTATAAATACACCAATCTACATAATGAAATATATGCCATTTATCATTGAACCAAATTGAAATAGGTGCCTCTTGATTGACTTTGAGGACACATGTATCTATCAATCTCCCATTTGGACTGAAGCCAATCACCTTCTCATTTGATTTCCATCAAATCTAGGTGATGCTCACACAAAGTCTATGATTAAGTCTCGGTCGGGGATCTGCTAAATCATTCATAAATAGAATAATTTTCATTAAATTATTTCCTCTTCTTCCTTCATCTCTAAACTTGCGAAAGAGCCTTAAAATGTTTTACAACTTCTGATGAGACTATGGTTCGACCACAAATTTGATCACTCCCACTGTTGTCCTACAACAGCGGGACAGGATCGGAGACCTTTTAGAACTACATCTATTTCGATGATTAACTCTTTCATCCATATTGTTCAAATAACAGTATCATTTGTTTATGTCGTCATTTTAATATCGAGTTCTGAGTTGGAACCCTTCCAATTCACACATACTGTTCTATCAACAGTACCTAACTATAATCATGTAAGCAGTAATTTTTAGTTTGGAACTATTCCAATCCACTGCTTTCTGATTAGAAGATAAAATCCAAGTCTGACTTGAAATTTAAGTCAGTGTGACTCATGGTTTCAAATCATCATCTCCATATACAGAAGTGCATCCT
Source organism: Zantedeschia hybrid cultivar (assembly GCA_030544215.1). Taxonomy (NCBI): domain Eukaryota; kingdom Viridiplantae; phylum Streptophyta; class Magnoliopsida; order Alismatales; family Araceae; genus Zantedeschia; species Zantedeschia hybrid cultivar. The sequence goes on from JARZZO010000009.1 coordinate 55,948,401, forward strand.
GAGCACTTCTCATGTACTTAGTAATGTGTTTCACTCCTTCTATCAAGGTCCTTCTGTATCTTTTAAGGAACTTTTCCTTAACGAAATAAATTCCATATCTCAACAATTGAAACTTATTATAGAATTTATGTCAAATATTTTGACATATAGGTTAAGGTAACATCCTCATCGATATATCTTAATAGATTCATACTCTCAATACGCATGATGTTGCATCTAAACCTATTATTAAGAAGAACATGGATAATAATACTTTCACTGATAGTAACATCCTGATGTCATTCCCAATGACTTTAATGTTACTATCATAAAGTATTACCAATGTAGCCGTGCTCCCACTGTCCTCCTTGTACATGCACAATCCGTGATCATTCTTAATAATCACTTAGTATTTGACCATTAAATCAAAACTCTTATTGCAACTTTGAGAAGCTTTAGTTTGATTCAAATTGATCTTTGAAATTATAACTTGCTTCCTAGATATTCTAAAAGCTTTAAAGGTGTATCATATACATCTTTTCCTCAATCACATTGAGAGAATGCTTTTAATATCCAACTGTCATCTTATCATCATGATAGGAAGTATTAGAAAGTAGAATTCTAGTAAACTTATTTATGGTAACCACTGAGGAAAAACTTGTCTAAGTCAACACTTTGGCGTCGACCATTTCCTTCAGTTTACCACATAAGTTTTAAGTAGTCCATTTGTACTAATCTTCATTTTGAAGATTTACTTGCTTCTGATAGGTACAATATCCTCAAGCAATACTATCATGTTCTGAATTTGATAGGTATTATAAACTATAGTTTTGAATTCTTAATTTTCTGGCCAATTTCAAAGTTGTAATTATAATAGGGAGCTTTCTTATAGATTTTAGATCATAATCCACATCTTTGAGCTCCTCTCATTCTGCTATCTCTGATATGTCAAACATATTCTTTTAACCATTGAGAGAATCTCAAAATTTTATGAAGCTCTCTAATGTGTGTCATATATAGTTCCAAACAAATAAAGATTATCTTATAATCTTGTGTTAATTTGTAGGTCTAGAACATCTTCTAAATTTATTAGCTCCTACTGTCTTCTCTAAGGACATATTTCTCTTCATAAAAGACAGCTTTCAGGATAATAATTATTTCATTATTGCCTGGCCAACAAATGTACTGTCCAAACTCTTTGGACATTTCACAAATTCATATTATTCTATGTCCTTTTAGATCCAACTTATTTGGATCATGTCTTTTTCATAAGACTATGACATAACTTGACTTTAATATACTTAAAATCTAGTTTGCTTATAACTCACATCTCATATGAATTATCTAGTTTTCATATCTTTTATATGGAGACACCGACTTCTTTGGAATCCTGTGTAAAGCATGGACATCTAATATTCATACTCATATATACAAGTATATAAGAATTAGGCAAATCTTATTATATATCGCACCATATCCAATAAGATGCAATTCCTCATTGTATCATATTGCTATGATATACTATAAGGATCAATCGAGAGGGGATACCATTATCCTTTTTAATGATTTATGTGAATCCCGTACTCAAGTATTAATTTCCTTGATCAAATTAAAGAATTCTAATACTCTTTCCTTATAATTACTTCATCTTGACCTTTTATACCTTAATCTCTCAGATGCATTCTACTAGTACTTCAGTAAGTACATACATTCGAATCTTTCCAAGGGTTATTCATTAAGGTAAGTTAATAGAAGTTATTATCTCTTTGGCCTTAAAAGGATATTGGGCTATGTACATCGCACCAATAATTTCTTATTACACAACCTAGTGTATAATGCCACAGATAATCGTGATTCACTCAGTTCATTTCTATAGGATAATTGTGAACATTCATCACACGATATGTCATATCAAGAATGTATAGTGTATTGACTGATTTTAAAATCTTTCATTTTATTTTTAAACCATATGGGACAACGCTTGTTCCTTCTCAGTCAATATTATTCACTTTTATAATTCTCGATTATTAATGGACTAAATAATAGTTATTTAGTTTTATATTAGTCTCCTAAAGATATATAAAGATTTACTATATGATAGTAATCTATATATCTTTAAGAACTATTGTTGTGTCTAACTCAACAATTTCATTTTCTCGATTTCTTTTTACTTGTCTAAGTCTGCATACTATTGCAGATCTGAGAATCATTTCCAATACCTCATATTGGAGACACTAATTCTCTAATAGACATGTAAAAGACGATAATAAGAATATCTGAAACTTCTTACAAGTTTCATGTTCTTTTGCCTTTACCAATATCCTTATTGGTTACAATGGGAGAACTACTACTTCTCTATTTCAGCTGACTTGCTTTTATCCTTCTCAAGTGTGGGTTCGATCATTTAAGATCTTACTTCTAGCCTTTCTCAAAGGTATACCATGAATATCTCTTCTTCTTGGTCTATCCAAGAAAGAGATTTCATGACGACTGATTAGGATAGTGGCTATCAATCGGTATTGAAGACATTCTTCAAAATCCTTCTAACCAATCTAAATATGAGAAGTATCGACATCTAATATGCCAAATCTCGGATTAATAGACAACATTTTAGTGAACAAAGGAAATAACGTAATTTACGTAGATAGTTCTTATAATTCAATTATGGTCTTTTAATCTAGAATTATTTCCCACTATTTTTCGATGGACTGTATAACCTCAGGTACACAGAATGGGAGACTTCGATGGTCTCCTAGGAGAGATCAGAATCTTAATGACTTGTAGTACAGTTTTGTGGATAGCACAACAAACTGTAATACAATCAAAGAGCACCCATCTCATAGGACTTGCAACTCTTTGCAACATCTGATCATGGATATGGTCCCCAAAGATTTAATGGCCTTGTGGATAACACAACAAACCATTAATTTTGGTCTAAACATTACTATCGTTACGAGACGGGCATAGATTTGCATGCAACCCTTGTGGATAGCACAACGAAGCTACATGGTTCCTCTACCCCATTCAATATGCATCTTATGCCATAGTCAGAGTCTCTCCTTACAATTAGATAGGCCTTGTAGTAGCACAACAAATCTTCCTAAGGTAATTTGAGTCCTATGACTATAACGATGGAAGACCACACAGTAAGTTCTCAACTACTCACGTTACGGCTTAGACTTTAGCAAGGGTTTTAGATAACTTTTATCTTAGTCTAGTTTATAAATATATCGCATATATATATATATTTAACTATACCTAGATAATTGCAATTGATTCAAAATCAAAAAAAAAAATATGCATCAACCATACATGTTCATTATGTAGTCATGGACAACACGGTGATTAACTGGAAATATACAATTAATCACTACAACTATATAACAATTATATAATTAAAACATGCAAACACACATGCACTAGTGATCTCATCTCCGATCGCCTTCCTGGTTGTACTTGTGGATCATCCTCGCCTTTCCTCGACCGACACGATTAATTACAGCAAATGTAGAATTTGAAACAATTTCAAATACAAATTAATTGTAAGAGAAAGGCTTATGGCCGAGTAGAATAATAGAGGGAGATAGAATTACATCGGAACGAAAGAGAGAGGGAGGCACATAGGCCTCATTAATTAATATTTAATTAACCCATAAATAACACTCCAAGATAATCTACATAATCTGTAAGGATTGAGGTTTTGGATCCGGTTATCGGGTCAGTTTCAGTGTCGAACCCCTTGGTTTGAGCCCTTGTGGAGCTGGGGCTTGAGTTCTTAAAGAATGTGCCACGTGGGCTGGTTTTGAGCCGCGAGAGTACGGCTCCAGTCTTATCGTCAAAATGGCGTCTTGCATGGTCGACGCTATTCAGAGTACGGCCCTGATCTGTCAGTGTACGATCCCATCTTGTCGTCTAATTGGCATCGGTCTTGGATGACACGTTGTAGCTAGTTTTGGTTTGACCCCGCGAACCCTTCCTCATTTCCCACATTTCTCTCATTCTCTTCTCTCTCCTCCTTCTCTTCGACCCATCCACTCCCCCTTCCCCTTCTCCTTCCTTTCCTCTCCCCATTCCTCCTCTCCGTCCACTCCGTCAACCTCCTAACTTCTACCACTACCACTACCATCTCCTCCGCGGCGCATCTCCCTTTGGATGGCGGCCGACGTCCCGATGGAGTGACGGCGTCTACGGTGGTACCGGCGGCAGCTTGTGGCGTGGCGGTTCGGCGGCTAAGAGCACGGAGGAGTTCAAGTAACCGGTAGGGTGACGATCCTCGCAGTGTTTTGTTTAAAATTATGATTTTTTCCGCTTTGAAAGTATGAAATGTGTATGGGTGCTTATAGGGTAGAAAGCATGTTCTAAGGGATTCTTTATGAAAATGATTAGGCTTCTCTCCTACTTTCTCCATTTTTTTGACGTTTTTGTGCAATTTGGGGGGGAAATCCCACTTTGTAACTCGGGGGAGGCCGGAAGGGGAACCTGTCTGTGAGCGTTAAATGGCGTCTGGAGACAGCGACGCCATTTCAAATGGCGGCTTCCACCCGAGACGCGATTTAGCCCAGATCAGGGGATTCTGTCTTGAATGGCGTCTGGGGACAGCGACGCCATTTTAAATGACGGCTATCAAGGGTGACGCGATTTAGGCCATATTCCGAGGCTAGTTTTCGTATGAACTAGTTTAGGGGTCCTGAATGACGTCGGCCACGGGCGACGCGATTCAAGGCAGAACCTCATTAATCCATGCAATTTACATATGTTTACATTGTTAGATAGTTTGGTTAAATGCATACTTGAAAACGTACTCGAGGAAGAGGATTTTTACGTGATCGGATTGCACTGTGTTGTGTTTCGTACGACTGTAGACCTAGAGTGATAGTTGTTAGCACTTAGGCACCCTGTGTCGGTGTGGGAGTGACGCAGCGCCGGTGTGGGAGTGGTGGGGTGACGCCTAGAGAGAGGATCACATGGTGTACCCCAGGGTATAGCTAGTACCGATGTGGGAGTGGTACATTCGGAGTGTCACTTCTGCTGGGAGAAGCAGAACCACCTAGAGCTAGATAGGCTGGAATAGTCAACGCGCTATCTGAGGGGTTGTTGTTTGGTCCCAGTGGGTCGGTGTTTTCTGCATTCGGCCATGTGGTTTGTGTGTTTAGCCGAGACGCTGGCTGTGGACTCTACGTTGGAGTGGTTTCAGAGTTGTGCATGTTACATTTATGAATGCATGCGTTTCATATAGAAATTTAGGAATCTTTGGGAGTTGTATTTACTGCTTTATTTATTTAAATTAACTATATTTGTGTTATTGCACTCGTGGGTGCGTGAGTGGGTGGTGGAGATCGAAGGATCCCTACTGAGTCCATTTCGATGAGACTCACCCCTGCGGCTTTCAGGTGAGGGTTCCAGACAGGCGTAGCGAGGACGGTGTTGTCTCGGATTGCACGCCAACAACCATTGTCCCGGGGTATGCCCCGATGTAGTTGTTATTTTCCTTTCAGGCCTGTACGCTTAATTACTTCTTTTTAGTTGGAATATATAATTATTTGCTGAGTCGAGTCGAATTGTAATAATTTTTAATTCTTGTACTTCCATTACAATTCGATGTGATGTGGAATGTTTAGTTTAGTTTATCATTTATTTCCCAAACTTATCGAGATTTTGGTTTGGCTCCAAATTTTAATGATTCGGTACCCATTTAGTAATCGGATCTCCGATTATAGGGTGGCGGGTCGTTACCATCGTTAGCATGGGTCTAAACATTAATTTTGGTCTAAACATTACCATCGTTATGAGACGGGCATAGATTTGCATGCAACCCTTGTGGATAGCACAACAAAGCTACATGGTTCCTCTATCCCGATCAATAGGCATCTTATGCTATAGCCAGAGTATCTCCTTACAATTAGAAAGGCCTTGTAGTAGCGCAACAAATCTTCTTAAAATAATTTGAGTCCTATGACTATAACGATGGAAGACCACACAGTAAGTTCTCAACTACTCACGTTACGGCTTAGATTTTAGCAAGGGTTTTAGATAACTTTTATCTTGGTCTAGTTTATAAATATATCGCATATATATATTTAATTATACCTAGATAATTGCAATTGATTCAAAATCAAAAGAAAAATATGCATCAATCATACATGTTCATTATGTAGTCATGGAGAGCACGGTGATTAACTGGAAACACACATGCACTAGTGATCTCATCTCCGGTCGCCTTCCTGGTCGTACTTGTGGATCATCCTTGCCTCTCCTCGACCGACACGATTAATTACAGCTAATGTAGAATTTGAAACAATTTCAAATACAAATTAATTGTAAGAGAAAGACTTATGGCCGAGTAGAATAATAGAGGGAGATAGAATTACATCAGAATGAGAGAGAGAGGGAGGCATATAGGCCTCATTAATTAATATTTAATTAACTCATAGATCACACTCCAAGATAATCCACATAATCACACCATCACATGATATGAAATTAACTAAGTGCATGTCCATGACCACCACTAATTTTAACCATCTTCACATGATCAAACACATCATATGAAGGCTAAAATTTTTGAAAAATAATAATTTTGGTTTTTCTTAAAACCTAGGTAACAATCAAAATTAGATTATTTGGATTTTTGAAAATCTTATTTTCTATCATACATTTAAATATAATTTAAAGCATTAAACACATGAACATGTGCATACATTGCTAAAATTAAAATTCTAAAATATTCCATGCAGTATTAAGAACACTTCTAAATAAATTATTCTAACACTCAGATTAATCACAAATCATATTAACAACAATTATTAATGTGAAATAATCTAACATTTAAATTCAATTAAAAAATTTATAATAACTCTTATAAAAAAATTTATAATTCTAATTTTTAATTACTTAACAACTCTTTGTTAAGAACCCCTTTATTAAATAATATTTATCAATAACAATTATTAAGAAATTTTCATTAGAACATTTCTAAAATTTAGTCTAACAATTAGACTCAATTTAATCTCTTAATAACTTTTATTAGAAGATCAATTTTTAAGTAGATTAGATTTTTAGAAACCTTAATTAAAAGATTCATGAGAAATTTAATTAACTGTCTTAATAACTGTTATTAAGACTTAACTAATTCTTAATAACTTTTATTAAGGTTTATTTCTCAAGAAATAATTAACTCTAGCAATTAACTATTATCAAGAGTTAAACATTCACTTAATAATCTTTTATTAAGTGTCCCTTAATTAATAAATAATTTCATAACAACAATTATTAAGAAATTAAATGATCTAATCACCTAATTAAATAAAATTAACAACTTTTGTTAATTAATTTTAAGGTCATAAAAGTAATCCACTTAAATAATTAACAACATTTGTTAATTATATCTAAGATCACAACTTAAAATAAATTAACAACACTTGTTAATTAGTTTCATGTTCATATGTTAATTAACCCTTGAATCTTTCAATTAAAAACAAACTAACAACAATTGTTCATTAGCTTAAGATCACATCTTAATTAAGCCCTCTAATCACTTAGGTAAAAAGAGAATTAACAACATTTGTTAATTTTTATTTAAGATCATATCTTAAACATATTAAAATACAAATTCAATTTCAATTTTAAGTTAAAAAGGGGTGGTGTTTATATTTAAATAAGGGGTTTGGGGTTTAAAGGGCTGGGTGGGCTGGCCTTATTGGGCCTGGTCTTGGGCTCGGGCCTAGCTGACCCGATCAAGATTGCTGGCTCAAGCCAGGCTGGCCGTTAGCCCGGGCCAAGTCCTGGTCAGGCCACTCGGGACCGACCGGCCCACTTGCACACTTGGTGCTCGGCCGGCTAGGGTTTGCTCCCCCCTTTTTTTTGGTTGTAGGTTTTTGGGGCGGCGCCGCCACCGGTGCCAACGACGGGGGCTGGCCGGAAGTTGCCAGGGGGGGTTCCCCCCTTTGTCCCCGCTGTCGGCAGTGGCCGGCCGGTGTGCTCTTGCCGCCAGTAAGCCCCCCAAAACCACTAGTTTATCTCTGTTAGAAACTGTGGCTTTACCCCCTTTCTCTTTCAACTCTTGATAAAATCAGAGAGGGAGGCTCCACCGCTAGTTGCCACGGCCCAACAGGGGGCCAATGGGGTTGTCACCCACCACCGGTCACACCGGACATGACAAGGACGGTCGGCGGTGTCCTAAAAACCTGCATCATTAGCCCTTCGAAGTCGTTCTTCATCCACCTGAAGAACAAAACGAAAACCCCCAAAAAATAATCATTTTCTTCACAGAAAATTAAAACTATTCATCCCATGAACAATTTACTGTGAGAGAAAAATAAATACAACATGGAATTTATTTTAGAATCCTAATTTGTCGTCCCGAAACAGATAAGAGAGGAACCTGACTCTGATACCACTGTTGGGATCTGGGCAGAGCGCGAGGAACGCAGCGGAAACAATAACGAAATCCCGCCCGATCCTCGCGGATCCGTTTTGGAACGAAAATTGGAAATAAAAAATCAATTGTGATCATATCACCTTGTGCATATTCAAATCTGCTACCATTTCAGTTCTGTCGAGGCGATGCCGCTAGCCGTACAAGCGTCTGGCCTCTAGCGATATCCACGCGATCCTCCGCGGTGGTTCTTCCTCGCTCCCTCGTCCAGATCAGCTTACTCGCTGAAGATCTGTCGCCGCAACGACGTCCGAACTCGCACGGATGGGAATTCCCGACTTTCAGGAATTGCGCGCAGCGGAGTCGGGACAGCACCCGGGGCATCGAGAGGGGTGCCCAGAGGATTAGAAGAGAGAGAGGGGGACAACCAGCCTTGAGAGCTCTTGGAGCTTGGCCCAAGTTTTCTCAATAGCGCGTAGATATATTAAGTCGGCGCGACTATTTATAAAAGTCCCCATATTAATATAATTCCCACTTAAGTACGACCGACTGAGAATTATTTTGCGTGTGACCTTCTAGGCCCATTAACCAGTCCGATTTTCAGCCTGTTAAGTCCAATAACAATTGACTTATTGTAGTTAATTAATATATGATATTTAATTAATTACTTAATCGAATTAACATCTCATGTAAATTCGGCCGGACTTCCGATCAAGTTGGATGCTAAGCAACACTACATGATCTCGGAAGATAATAGGGTTCATCAACCCACTCATAGAACCTGTCCGTCCACAATTACCGCATGACTTTAGTCTTTCGTTCGCATAATGCTCTTGAGTTAACCTAGGGTGCGGTCAACTGTCAAACCCTAGATGGTCAACTCATTTGAATCAAACTCCGTTGTACAATATCCGAAAACACCTTTTCTGATATTGTGTCTGCTCTGGCTAGAGACTCCTGCAGATCTATTATAGAACCTTCTCTCTCTAGTTACCTGAGAACGAACGATTCTTTATTAAACACATAATCACTTTCGAAGGTCTTCCACTGGACCCGATCCTTGACTATTAGAAATCTTGTGGATATTGATTCGTAAGCCAAGGTCAAAGTCCAGAAGTCCACCAACAAGATGTCTTTGGTGTCTCAAGTCTAAGGACCAACCACGCCACTGTGACGATGAATAAAGCCAGTTGACACTTAGGTAAATTACCATTCGGCGATTCATGTCGGATCAGTTCAGTGAATTCATTCCCAACGATCACCTACAGGTTCACCATTGTGTCTCCACCAAGTGACTAACGAGATTAGTCACCCTCATCATATGAGTTAGAATAACATGTACTAGTCTTACCAGATGTTTGATATCCTCTTTAAACATCCTACGACTATGAACAATTCAGAATATGTGTTTATAAGTCATTGGTCTCGTTATTATGATCTAATCATAATCTGATGACCGTTGCACACATTCATGGACTTCATTATGCGAAATTATAAACACATCAATCTACATAATGAAATATATGCCATTTATCATTGAACCAAATTGAAATAGGTGCCTTATGATTGACTTTGAGGACACTTGTATCTATCAGATTATACGTCTGGGACTCAAACAATCTTTAGTATGCTAATCAATTTTGCCTCTATATAGTGGATCGATTAAACTCTATGTTTAGATAGTCGATATTCATCAATTATCTCTGGACCTATTATTGATTACATGACCACTAGTAGTTGATTATGCTTGATCAATTAAGTCCTTTTGCATACTTCGATTATGTCTGTGAATATGATCCAATTATGGCTAAATCTGCTCATTTCTGTCTGTAATAGATTTATATGACCAGGGCATATGATGCCTTGGAATTTAGGTCTGACCTCGCTAATGAATTTGTTTGTTTTAGATATATGATATCTGTGAAATCTTCCTCAAAGTTATTTTATTTGTCATTTCAAAAATTATATGTGTAGCTTGGTAAGGTGTTGAAGCCTACTGAGTTGTATTCATCAAAAACTACTTTTGTTTTTATATCTTAAGGCTGTGGAGACTTGAGCTAAGTAGGTTTTGGAGTTGTAGTTGTGGACTTTTTGATGAGGAGCTCAGGTGGATATTCCAATAAATCATTCTTCTAAAGTATAGTTTCCTCAGAGAAAATGTATAGCCTTTATATTGAGAGAAACTCTGACGTACTTTTTGGTTTAGCTTGAGCGGAATTTGGAAATTTTGGCTGTGTAATGATTTGATGTTTGAGGCCTTGTAAACATGTTGGATGTTTTGGAATGTTTAATGTGAATGAGTTTGGCTTTTGGCATTGTTATATTTGGATTGGATTTATGTTTTTCTATTGGTTATTTCCACTGTCACGTGTTGTTGGCATCATAGTAAGCCCATGACCTAAAATGGTGTTTGGAGGTGGGACAATAACTATTCTTAATATGAGTAAAAATTGAATCCTTTAGACATGTCCTTCTTATATTCAATAATGAGAATATCTCTTGACATTTTGATAAAAGTAGGGCCACAATGAGAAGTAGAAAACTTTCTTAAAATTTAATGTGATTTATGGTGTATGATTTGGGAAGATTTATATGTGGATTTAGATGACATTCACCAGTAGCTGGGCTGTCTCATCAATGGTTTAGTGTCATTAGACGACTCAGCACATATCAAAAGATGTATATATTAAATAACTCTGTTGAATAATTGAATTATTAGCTACCATTTGCATCTTCACTTGGGAACTCTTCCTGTGCTTCCATGTGTCCTCAGACACCTAGAAGAGACGGTGATGGTATAGAGCCTCATCATTTCAAGCTCAAACGATGCATTCACCTTTATTGCATACATTTAGAGATGCACAAAGACACAACGAAGAAGCCCCAAAAGATATTGTTTCCTCCACGTGGGGCTTCTACCTCTTGGTAAACCATCTCCTCTCCCTCTTTCATTATCATTCACTCTTCTTGACAAAGCATGTGTTTCTCGGCTCAATTGGCCAATTCCCATTTTCAATATAGTTTCTATCACTTGGTATTTCTTTGCTTTCACTTTAAAGTATATCCTTCTTAGGAATTTGGTGTTCTATTACACGATCTTTGGTTCTTAAAGTAAGTACTGAAAGAGTTTCAAACGAACTGGTTCTAGTTTGATCACGAGCTCTTGCAAACATTTTCCCTTTTCCTTCCATAGCAGACCATGCTTGTTAATATATATGCATGCTGAAATGTCAACCTAACATTGGCCTTGCAGCTTCTTGATGACCAATTGGAAGAATTAGGAAAGCCCTCCAGGAGGTTGAGCCTTCAATGTCTAGCTATGATACATTGAGCAAATCTTTATCTTTGTTTAATGTTATGCTCTGCACTTTTGCAACTCATTAATGAATTCAATTAATTTAAATTGGATCAATTAACTAATTATAAGAGTCTATTAGTGAGTTTAACTTTATTTAGTCCAACTAACTCAACTATGAAAGTCTATTAGCCCAATTATATTACTAAGAATAGCCTACTAATTTGGTTCAAATTCTCGGTTGACGTATTAGACAGCAACATAGTAAAATAATGATAACGTTCTATAAAAAATTCTGATTAAGGCATAGTTGAAATCATTGGAAAGAGAATAAGAAGATCTATAACTTTTTAGAAGACCATATCTACTAATTCAGATGTTTTAGAGGTCAACAATATTGATGATCAGTTTTAGAAAATGGCTATCCATAGAGAATAAGTTCTAATCGGACTAGGATTTGCATTCGGAAATAAAAGATGATATAATTAAAATTAACTACGACCTGAAAAGTTATATATGACATATTTGACTTAAATTAGAAGTAGAATATAATAAATTTGAATATAATTAAGATTTTAATTAATAGGTATAAAGTCATAATTAAAATTCTACTTGGATTAGGATTCTGTACATAGTTTTACTTGACATAGTCTTAGTATTTTAAGCATAACTCTGTGCATAAAATTTTAAATTTTGTAATACAACTTCCAATAGAATGGTGACTCAAAATTTTAGAGGTTTTACGAAGGCTATATATTTAAAATAAGTCTTTTACTAGCTGGAATCAGGACATCTTTGGATGAGAAGGAAATCTGCCATAGTTCGAAGTACTCATGACAACATGTTAGTAAAATAGACATAACTTTTTTTACAAATATCCAAAAATAGTGAAATTAGTGACATTAGAAAGATAATAAAAGTTTTAAAACTTTTTATAAGATAGTTTTTCCTAATTCAGACATTTAAGGGATTGAATTTAAATATTTTCAGAAAAAAAAACTGCAGGTGGCGTGAACAGAGTCTGATTTGTACTAAGAAGTTACTTTGACTTGGAGATTAAGTTATTCGGAGTCGGAGTTCGACTCCAGCAAAGAAAGGAGGTGTTCTGAGTTGTATTAGAAAAAACAAAAATCATAAATAGAGCATTGAGGTCACGCTTAAAGCTCTATTTCATGCAGCTCTTTTCCAAGGGTAAGTTCATATGGCGTTCTTGTGAGAATAGAGTTGTTCATGGTTATTTCTCTTGAGAATTTGATTCTAATCAATATTTTGTATTATTCGAGGCTTAGAGAATGTGGAAAAGTACTTAGTGAATGTGAAAAAGAGTTTAGATGAAGAAGAAACTATTGATAGATAGCAAGAAAGCCATAGGGGAGCCAAGAGCTGATCTTTTTTCAAGAGGTAGGTAGATAACTCTAAACATAATATATTTTGTATTAAAAAATATATTATTTTGAAAGCTTTCAAAGGCTAATTAATTAGTCAGAAGTTTTATCTATATGTTCAATTCATGATCACCAAGTTTCATATTTTTGTGATCTTCTTTATTATTTATTCCATGATTATTCTCTCAGCATACGGAATTTGTCCATTCAATATGTTTTGTTTCGAATTATGTTCACATGAATTACATATGTTTGTTCTCCTTAATATTGATGTCCAATTGAGCTAAAAATTTGATAAAATATTAATTTTGATGTTATATTCATGAAAAATAAACTTTATAATTTTTAGAATTCGTTTGCTATTTTTGTTTATCTGACTATACAATCTGTCTACACAGTTTTGAAATCTCAATTTGTAGATCTTATATCTCACTTGATTAATATCCAAATCATGCCAAATTTTGTGGTGGCATTTTTTATATTATTATTAACTTCCATATAATGTTTGAGAATTTTATGACTCCATTTTATATTTAGTTTACCCTCTGTTTTGATTTGCTAGAATCCTATTTAAGTTGGATTCCCCGAATCGAAGGGATAATCAAAAATCATATCAAATCAATTTATAAATTAATGAAACTTTGTACACACCTTAAATATGATCTATTTGACATGTTCCCCAAGTTTTAAAATTTTAAAAATCTATTTAACATTATTCGGACTATTTGTTAATTTTTTAGCTCTAAAAAATAATTTTGATGGGAAAAATATGTTTGTTATTCCGAAAATTCTAAGAAAATTCATTTGACTATCATTTCTGTCCAACAACTTATTTTGATCAGATTTACTCTGATTATTCATCTATATGACCATGTTGACTCTTTAAGTAGCTAATTTGTATATAAAAGTATGTATTCTAACTCTTGTATGTATGTATTACTTTGATAATTTAATTTTCAGAACTACACTCATCTTTTGTCATCATTTGATCTTTATTAATCTGATTGTGCCATAATTATTTGACTTTGTTTGGACATTGCCATCTTAAGGAAATATTTGACTCGATTCCATTATAAGTATCCATATTGGATAGGGTATTTCGTTTGGAATCCGAGGGAAAACGGGTGGAATCTTAATTTCCGGCCAGCTAAACCAGAGGATGACGATACGTATCACCCTGGCGGTTTGGAGTTGGGTGGGACTTAGACTCCCCGATTTTGCGTCGTAACCAAGACATTTGCATCATTTGCTTAGATGCTTTGGTGTTTGTTTTGTTTGACTCCTTATGTTGTAGTTTCGGTGCATGTACGTTATGATATGATTTGATTTTTTTGATTGGCACATAAATCTGAAATTTTTACTCTATATGTTCATTTGAATTCAGCATAGTCATTTGAATCTTTTGATCATCCTGCTTAGCTATCCTTCTGCAATCATATGAATCTGTCTTAAGTATATGATATATGATATGAATATAATTTGATAAGCGACTATGTCATAATATTTGCTATTTGATATATGATATGCTCAGAGGACGGCGATATGTAATGTCTTGACAATTTGATATCTTCTATTCGATATGTGATACGCTCTGATCATGGCTAGTATAATTTGATATGTCTGATATGAGTTCGATCATGCCATATATGCTATATATTAGTTACTTTATTCATACTATTAGAAAACACATTTGATTTGATAAGCTTATATCCAACCATATTTTGTATCATGTTATTATTTGAGTTATATGTAGAACTGTGTAAGATCATGTTTAGTATAATTGTATAATATAATTTGTAAAATTTATTATATGTTAAATCATGTGGATGGTTTGAAGAATATTGAGTAGTTGTACTCATAAACCTTATTAACATTTTTAGAGTATGAGAAAGAAAATATGAAATTTGACAACACTTCTAATTGAGACATTTGACATCTTCAAGAGGTTAATTAGATTTAAATTTACAACTTTCTTAGATTTGATGTAATAGGGATAATGAGAGATTGATGTATTTTTCATTATTTGGTGAGATTGAGAATTTATTTATAAATTGATGGATATTGTAATTTGTGAACTTTGGTATTAGCTATATTTGGATACTTTGGATTAGTTGATGGTTATGATACTTATTTAAATCGCCTTGTGGTTGTTTAGCTCTCATATTTATATGTTATAATGGAATTTGTTCTGAGATTATGCAGTTGGACTCCGAGTTTTAAAAAAAAAATGACCCGGATCTGGGGCGTAGCATTTAATACCCATATTTTGGTGATAATGTACAATGAAAATGTGAGAAAACAATAATACTTTAGCTTAAGTTAAGTTACTGAATTAATCAATTAGTCACTGACATAGTCACTGCACTGTTTTGTGACTTAGTCGATTTCAGTAGGCCTTTGGTCATTTCAATTAAAGGCTTACTGAAACTTTGATTATGTCTCTATTGTTAAATCGATTATTAGTAATTAAGTTAGGTATTTTGTAACACTCCAGTCCAAATGATATCTAACTGCTCTGGGTTTTCTCACTTGGCTCGATGTGTTATTGGGCCAAAATCTAAGCTAAATTAAGAAATTCTAATATGGAAATAATTAGTACAAATTAAGAATGTTATGAAAGCAAAGTACATTAATACCAATAAATTATCTGGATCATAAATACATAGTCACAAACGATAAAGAGTTTCAATAATCAATGATTACTTAGCCACATGTCTAATAAAGACACATGTCCAAAATAAAATTCTGAAATTTAAATAATACTATTTCATTAAGCTGGCCACCATGCATCAACTGCGCACTTTGATCCCAAAGTAACCTGCACCCGCGAAGGGGTTGAATCTTTAGAAGATGACTCAGTAGGGATCCCATGCCCATGAAGGCTCACAGAAATCACTATTAAGAAAAGTACAAAATATCACATGATAAAGAAGCATGTTAACTCATTTCAATGGTCCAATGATCACTATTTGATAATCAAAATCCACTATCTAATAATCATCTCAAGAATTAATAGTCATTGCCACCCATGGATCTCATAAGGTCATTTTACATAAGTAACTCAAAGCACACAATTTACTCTTGTATTCTCTTTCATTCATAGCTAGTCATCTCTGACTCATACCTAAAATGGGAGTCACTCATAACTCATGAAATCATTCATGCATTCACATATCATGTTCGATGGTCGATTCATATTAATCATGTGTCTATCAATCTTTCTAAAGATCCGTTTCAGGGCTTGTTAACAATCTGGATCACATATGTCCAATTATGTTATTAATTCATTAAGCCATTCTATGGTAGTTCATATTCTATCAATCATCACATTATATCAATCATGAGTCATCAAAGTAACCATATATAATAAATGGTGTGACAGGGAAGTAGAAACACTAGCAATCTATCAATCATCTGTATCATGTCTTGGATTCGGATATCTTGCCGAATTCTTTATCCATCAATGCCACTCCACCCTTCTTGGATCTTCAAAAATCCATGAAGGTGTGACAAAGAAGCAAGGCCGTCTGAGGGACGCTGCACACTACTACAGAGTTCAATCCCTCAGTTGAGGTGCGCATACAACTGGAAGTTCGCCACTATCCTTGGTCAGTCAAATCACAAAGAAGCTCAGAGTCCGGACATCTAGACCCTATCTATGAAGCAGAGCCCGAGGCCCTGGTCTGGTCCTATCTATAAGTCCAAAACCCCTGCCCCCTTACCTAAAAGGGCATATCTATTAGTAGGTATCAAATATTAGTGAGGCTAGTCAACCATTCAAGTTTAAGAACAAAAGCCAATCATATTAAATAATCACATGACAAAAGCATGATATATGAACATAGCGTTATAAATGATAAACCGCTCAAATAGTCTTAATTAGATCAATTACAAACATCATGCATGAATCTCAAGTCAAAACGCATCTATCGTTTGTCAAAGCTACTCAAAACAGTGAGTTTTCATCATTCTGGGTCCAAACAGTCGACCGGATTAGTAAAAGGGTCGACTGTTCGGCCAAATGAAGGCCAAATAGAAGCTTTGGTATAGCAGGATTGATAGAAATTGTCAGCGGATCTCCACTTCAGAGGGCTATAACTCACAATCCACACAGTGAAATCAAGATCCAATTTTTTATATGAAAATTGAGTGAAAATGTAATATCCCGTATAAGAAGATGTTAAATAGTCTAAATCAGTAGACTACTAACAATACTGGCTAGCCATTTTTCGGAGCTCGAGTTGGAAAAAACTCCGAAGTTAAGCGTGCTCGGTTGGGAGAAGTCTCCGGATGGGTGACCTTCTTGAGAAGTCCACCAACTAGTACCATTGTTGGGCCAATTAACTGATTGGGTCATTACAGAAAAAGCTATGACATACCCAAAAATCAAGTCAAATGGACAACCATACAAGCCATGGTAGTTAAAACACCGACTGTCCTATTTTTAGAGTCAACCACATACCTATGAAGATGGGGTTGGATATCACTTCAACTAGAGCTAAATATCACAAAATTTGAGCTGGAGCTACTAGACATATAGAACTTAAAATATTAAAACATGCATGCTATTTCAATTTCCACATTGATCACAAATAGTAAGACAAGTATAGCCAAAATCTAATTCCCAGACTGCACACTATAAGGCATGAAAAATAATGGATTTCACATCTCAATCTCATATAAATTGAAAACTAAGAGGATAAATTTAAGAAACACCATAGGAAATATCAATTCTATCACATGCAAGTCAATTCAAAATCATAGAACCCACATGCATATAAGGATTTATGAAATTACTTCATGGCATCATCCTACCTCAACTAGACCTTCACTACCCAAAGCGTCTTCTAGAATCCCAATCCAAACTTTAAGAGAGATTGAAGAGGAAGAATTCCCAGCTCCACTCTACGAATCCAACCTTCCAAGAGTGAATCCACACCAAAAGAGGCTTCGAGAACAACTCTTAAAAGCTCCCAAGCCATCTAATCCAACATGCAAGCCTCCAAGTGTTCTTAGGTGGCCTACAAGCGAATCTGACTTTGTATAATCTCGTTCATTTATTAATAAAATGACATTATTTTAATATGTGTAATTCATTTTATTATCATTTCATAATAAAGTTCGTGAATATGTGTAGTAGTGATTAGATTATGATGAGATCATACTAATGAGACTAATTAATTGTTCCTAGTCGAAGGATGTCAGAGAAGGACATCAGATATCCAGTTAGGCTAATACAGATTACTCCTGCTTATACGATGAGGGTGACTGATCTCATATCTTATAGTCACTTGTGTGGAGACACTAAAGGCGAATCTTTAGGTGCTCATTAGAGAATGAGTTCACTACCCGATTCGACTGAATCGCCGGATGGTAATGTACCTAACTGTCAATCAGCTTGATTCAATTGTCATAGTTGCGTGGATGGTTCTCAGACCTAAGATACCAAGGACACCTGGTCAGTAGACTTCTGTATTTTGACTTTGGTTTACGGATCTCTATTCACGGGATTCTAAATAGCCAAAGATCGGGTACAACGAAATACTGTCGAAAGGAATTGAGTGTTTAATAAAGAATCATTCGCTCTCGATATTCAGAGAGAGAATGCTCTAGGTAGGATGCTCAGGAGTCCCTAGCCAGGACGGACAATAATGTTGGGAAAGAAGTTTCTCGATATTATACGGCAGCATCCAATCCAAGTTAGTCGACCGGTTAGAGTTTGACAATTCACCATACCCTGAGTTGACTCGAGAGTATTGTGTGAATGAAGGATTAAATCCACGTGGTAGTTATCGACGGAATGGTTCCAAAAGTGGGTTGCTTAACCCCATTAAGTTTCGAGTTCACGCAATGTTGCTTGGCACCCAACGTGATCGGAGGCCCGACCGAATTGTATGCACGACAGTAATTCAATTGATTAATTAATTAATATAAGATATTAATTGTTTAATTAAGTCATTAAGAAGTTACTGGGCTTATTAGGTCATTAACTGGAATGGTAGTTTGGCCTAGAGGGTTACACGCAAAAGGTTCTCAAGGCGATGGATTAAAAGTGAGTTTTATACATTTCGGGGGTTTTTGTGAAAAACTGCCTGGTGAGTACAAAACATAGCGAGAGGGTTGAGCGAGCCCGGCATCTGGTCAGCCCTAGCCACCGCCCTCTTCTCTCCCTCTCTCTCTCTCTCTCTCACTCCTATAGCCAGCCTCCTTCTCTGGGTTCTTCTTCACCGACTTCTTCGACTCCCTTGAGACGGGAATTCTGCATGTTGTGGCGATTGTCACGGTGAACGGTGGCTTCTTCGAGCGCTACAAGGAATGAGGAAAGTAAGGAATCCGTTGTGAGGAGAATCGCGTGGACTCTACTAGACGCCGGGCGTCTACATGGCTGGCGACATCACATTGACAGAACCGTTCGAACGCCGATTCGAATCTGTGCAAGGTGATGTCGGATCACTGTTTTTCAATTTTTTTCTTAGAAACGGACATGGATCGCTCTTATTTAATTTTATTTTAATTCTACTACATCTGTGATCTTGAGAAACGAGAACCTTACAGTGGTATTAGTGCCAGGTTCCACTGTTTCTTGTCCGTTTTGATCTCCGAAATTGATTTTTCCGTATTATATTCTATGCAATCATTCGATTTTAATGCAAGAACTATGTTCATGTAATGAAAACAGATAATAAGATTGTTTTTTTGGTTTTGTCAATGTGAGGCCACGGTTTCAAAAACTGGTTAAGCATTGTTTTTTTGGGAAACTGGCGGCACAACACTCGCCGGCCGGCCATCACCGGCGTCGGGGACGAAGGGGACAAACCCCTTCCTTCTTCCGGCCGCCCTTGCTGCAGGTGCGTTACTGCAACCAAGAAAGGGGGTTGGGTGTCGGGGGCTGGGTAGAAACCCTAGCCTGAGTGGCCGCACCTGGTGTGCAGGATCCCCAACCGGGCGTCCCCGAGTCGGCCCGACCAGGGCCTGGACTCGGTCCAGGCGCCCCTGCCAGTTTAGGGCTGGGTCCAAGGCTGGCCGTGCCCAGGTGCTCATTTTGGGCCTGCCTGGCTCAAGCCAAAGACCTGGACTAGGTCCTGGCTGGCCGAACCGGGCCAGGTCAGAGCCCAGGCCTAAAGGCCCAATAAGTCAGCCCATTTAACCCCTTTCTCTAAATGACCCCGTATTAAATAAAATCCCAACCTATATAACTTAAAATTTAAATTGGATTATGTTTTAAACTTTGAATTTATAATTTTGAGTTATAAAGGGTTGATATTGAAGGTGTGATCTTAAATTTTATTAACAATTGTTGTTAGTTTACTTTTAATTAAGTAATTAGAAGGATTCTTTAAGATATGATGTTAATAAGAATTAAAAAAAGTTGTTAATTTTATTTTAATTAGGTGATTAGATAAATATAAGTTTTTGGCAATTGTTATGAAATTATTGCTTTAATTAAGGGACACTTTATAAAACGTTATTAAGCGATTAATTGACTGTTTGGAGTTAATTATTACTTGAGAATAAACCTTAATAAAAGTTATTAAAGATTAATTAACTCTTAATAATAGTTATTAAGATAGTTAATTAAATTCGCAAGGTTCTCTTAATAAAAGTTTTGAAGATCTAATCTACTTAGAAATGACCTTTTAATAAAAGTTATTAAGATATTGAATTAAGTCTAATTATTAGACTAATTTACTTTAGAAATGTTCTAATTAATATTTCTTAACAATTATTGTTAAAATATTATTTTCTGAGAGGGTTCTTTACAAAGAGTTGTTAAGGAACTAAAATTAAAGTTATAAATTCTTTTATAAGAGTTATCAATGAATTTTTAATTCTATCTCAATGTTAGATTATTTCACATTAATAATGATAATTACACATTTTAGATAATAAATAGATGAAATTTGCACATTACATTTGCAATTTTATGTACAAAACCATATGGAATGATAGATAAATCAATGATGCTTTCAAATGTTTTAATTTTGTAAAATTCAGAATTGAAGATATCATCATTTCATTGGATTTATGGAGTGTGAGAATTTCTTCTCAATAAGGACTTCTCGGCAATTATCAAAGATTTAATGTACATTTGAATAATTTATTAATTGTCGTAAGGATTCAATTACTATTTTATCTGGATGTAGGAAATGAACGAGTAGATGGCATAGTTGTTAGACCACTTGAACTCCCCTGAAGTGACCAAGGTTTGAATCTTGATAGAAATAGTATTTTATGTTTGTGTTTTCTCTTCAAGTGTGGCCCACATACCAACTAAGAGAGAGAGAAAGGAGGCGATCTTGAAATTCAAATAGAGAGATATTTCTTTCAAAATTTAAAATTTACAAACCCTCTTTATCTTAGAGGAGGATACTCCAATTAAGGGAATGAATTTAATGCAAAATTTAAATCTCTTTATTATCTTTTTGAATTTTAAAATCTTCCCTTTATATGTAAAACTAAGGAGGGGGAGTCCTAATTGACCCATTATTTCTTTTCCCCCACCGTCTCTATCTCTCTTTCTTTCTCTCTCTCCGCAGCACTGTAGCAGCTATAGTACCCATGGTACTATAGCAACCCCTCTCTCTCTAGCTTTCGTTCTCTCTCTCCCTCTCTCGATCTTTCTCAAACCAGCGGCTATCAGGGGCTGGAAGTGGACTCAAGGCACTGAAACTAACTATTGGAAAGAGTACAGGGCCGCCAAGGATCCACGCGAAGGGTTGCGACGACTGCAAACACTAGTTTTCTCTCTCTAGTTTTTAAGTTGTCTGTATTACATAGTATTTTGGACATTTTATATAAACATTTCCTTCTAAGAGTCATGTTATGTTTTTATTTTAAATGTCCCTGTAAAATTTCATAAAGTTCTGAAGTCATTTGATGGTAGTTGCTTTGGAAAAGGTAGCATTTTATTCATCTTTTTCTTCTACAACTCTTTGTTTTTATTATGTTGACATCACTTAAATTTTATATTCTTATGTTATTTAATTTTTTAGTTGTAGTCTTAGTTCAGTATATAGTTTAATTATGCTCGTTTAGAGATGCTCCTTTTGTGAGTTCGTAATAAGTCCGGCTAGTTTCAATTACTTTCTATCAAATCATCATGTTCATTCTTCTTTCTTCTTTGTTTTTCCTCTAAAAACTCAACATTTTCAACTTTAAAGTCTGAGATCTTCCTATGGATTCGACCCATGCTCTCAACTTGCTTTATGTCATATGTTTAAAATATGTGAGTTTGCTTTATTTTAAATTGACGGTTGCGCGAGTGTTTAACGACGCATGTGTGTGATCGATCAATTTTTGGTGCCATTGCTGGAGAGATTTTTGTATTTTTTATGTTGATTAAATTTGGGTGTTCTTGCGTTTACCTCTATTTTTATCTTTTTCTTTCTCTTTATTGCATGGAATCAATCTAGATTAACATTGTCCTTTAATTGTGTGCAGGAAAAAATTGATAAAAATCTGAAAAAATCTTTAAAAATCAGGAAATGATAAAAAAGGGTCTCTAAAAAGTTTCAGATACCTGATATGCCTTGGAGTGAGTGCAAAAGTCAGGAAATCATAAAATAGTGGAAAATAACTGAAAAAGAAAAAAGTGAAAACTGTTTTTGATAACCATAAAATTTTGAAAAAATTCCAGCAAATCATAGAAAAATAGATTGGCTTCCTTTAAAAATTTCATAATTTTATGAGGTTTATACCTTTACTTTTGTGTTATTTTATTTAAGCTTACTTGTTTAACTAGTTTGCATGTTTAAGACTAAAAATAAAATAAAAAAATATCTATTATTCTTTTGATTAGATAGGACATTAAATTTAAAAAAAAAATCACTTGAACCCAATAAAAGTCATCATCATAAGATTAGAGGTCACACTTTTATGTTTTAGGACATGCATCATTTAGTAATTCATTAGAAATAGTTTGCTTTTGTTTAATTTTTGTCATTTGTTGTATGTATGCATTTTCATTTCATTTTGGCATAATAACTCATTGTTGATTTGGTTTGTTTGTGCATTGCATGCTTACAAAATATCTTAAGGGCACAACCCATAACAACATAAGGTGGGGATTTGATCACCCTTCCTTGGCCCACAAACCACAATCTACTTGCATCTTACATTCACCCAAAGCTCAATAAAAAAGAATAGCAACTTGACCCTAGGGTTCACATTGAAACGAAGGTGAAATTGGGCCCATTTTCATTTTGGACACTGGTGTATAAGGCTAAAGGTCTAAAGGCAAATGCCTTGAGCGGGCTTGTGGTCAGTTAATTAGGTCCTCACGACAATGAGGGGAGCCTCCCACATCCCAACCTCTTACCTGGCTAGTGGACAATTTGGAAGTTGACTTAAGTGGATCCCTAGTCCTTTTGAGAAAAAGTCTACATTGAGCCCAATTAGTGGTTGGACCTGAAGTAAGATTGTGTTTGCACTACTCTTTAAGGTTGGTGTCTAGGCAAAGAGGTTAACAAGCCAAGTCTAAGTGAACTCGTGGTTCTCTAATTAGGACCTCGCGAGAGCGAGGGGAGCCTCCCACGATCTCACCTCTTACCTGGCTAGCCCAAGAGTGTGTGTGTGTGGACTTCAATTAAACTTGAGGGAATTCGCACTAGTTGTGTTCATAGGTCTAGGAAACCCTTGGGTCCATTGGTCAATTTGTATTGACAACTTGTTTGTTAATAATAATAAAAAAAATCTTAAAAAATAAAAATAAAAAAATCCAATATGGAGTGCAACCAATCTCCATCCATGAAGTCAACTAAGCAGTTGAGGGACTATTTCTATTCCAATGAATACACTCCATCCACTTGCATCCAACTTCTTGAAATCCATGCCCAACAATATGAGATTAACCCCGATACCATTCAGATGCTCCCATCTTTTTTTGGAGATCTTCGTGAAGATCTATATAAGCATCTAGATGACTTCCTTGAAATTTGCTCTATAGTTTAAATCCAAGAGCTCTCTGATGATGCTCTCCGACTCATTCTATTCCCATTCTCTTTGAAAGACTGAGCTAAATATTGGCCTAAGATCATTGGGAGACATGTCACCACATGGATAGATCTACAACAAGAATTCTTTCTCCCCCCCACCTTTTCTATCTCTCTTTCTTTATCTCTCTCTGAGGTACTATAGCAGCTACAGTACCCATGGTACTATAGCAACCCCTCTCTCTTTCTAGCTTTCGTTCTCTCTCTCTCTCTCTCTACATCTTTCTCAAACCAGCGGCTACCAGGGGCTGGAGGTGTACTCAAGGCACTGAAACTAACCACTGGAAGGAGTCCAGAGCTGCCAAGGATCCACGCGAAGGGCTGCGACGGCTGCAAACACTAGTTTTTAAGTTGTCTTTGTTACATAGTATTGAAAATATGTTCTGTAAATATGACCTTCTAAGAGTCATGTTAGTTTTTCATTTTCAATGTCCCTGTAAAATTTCATATAGTTATGAAGTCAGTTAGTGGTAGTTGGTTTGAAAAAGGTAGCATTTTCTTCATTTTTTTGTTCTACAACTCTTTGTTTTTCTTATGTTGACATCACTTAAAATTTATATTATTATGTTATTTAATTTTTTAGTGGTATTATTAGTTCAGTAGATAGTTTAATTATGCTCGTTTAGAGATGCTCCTTTTGTGAGTTCGTAATAAGTCCGGCTAGTTTCAATTGCTTTCTATCAAATCATCATGTTTCCTCTTCTTTCTTCTCTATTTTTCATCTAAAAACTTAATACTTTCAACTTTAAAATTTGAGATCTTCCTGCGGATTCGACCCATTCTCACAACTTGCTTCATGCCATGTGTTTAAAATATGTGAGTTTGGTTTATTTTAAATTGACGGTTGCGCGAGTGTTTGATGACGCACGTGTGTGATCGATCAGTGCACATGATGATGTATTTGATGCTTTAAATTAGATTTAAATTCATGTTAGAAAATAATATTTTTGAAATTTAAGTTATCCAATTTTGATTGGTACCTAATTTTTTAATAAAACTAAAATTATTATTTTTCAAAATTTTAGCCTTCATGTGATATGTATGATTATGTGTAACGACCCGCCATCCTATGACCGGAGACCTGGTCACTAAATGGATGTCGGCCCATTAACTGCGGGTTCACACCCGGATCTCACACAACACATCTGGAGTAGTAAGTGCTAAACAAGGCTAAATATAACAATCGCACGGACTACAAAGGTAAACGAGTGCGCAGAAGGGAAAAATAATAATGTCCGTATACAGTCCAACAATAGTTACATGTCCAACAAGTTAAATAAGTACAGGCAGAAGAAAAGTACAATAACATCGGGGCATACCCCGGAACTAAGACAGCTGCTGGTCCGCACACCAAGAAGACACCACGCTTCCGCTCGCCACGAGGTCCACACCTGAAACCGCAGGGAGTGAGCCACACCAGAAATGGGCTCAGTAGGGATCATCCGATCCCCCGCCTCCCACTCACACACCCACAAGTGCAACAACAGGAATATATGGCAATTAAGTAAAGCAGTAAACATAGCACTCAACCTGATAGGAACCGTACGATAAGCAGTGTAACAAGAACAGTACCAAGTAACCCGAAGAACCCAACACAAAGTCACGTCTCACAGTCAAAGCCCACGAAGCGACTGAACCACACTATCGACCGAAGTCAAACGTCGCCTCCCAACACTACCACCACTGATCACGCCTGTCCACCCCTACAGTGTTCCGGGGCACTGTAGGGTGAGGCAGTGAGCCAAACTAGGACTAGCTGGACTCAGTGTACCGCCACTGCCAGCTACGTGTGCACACAAGCAGTCTAGACTACTGTCCTACCACCGGATTGCCTCCACGCTTGGCCTCAGCGCTTCCAGGAGGGCCCTGGGGACCGGCGAACCCCCGTCAAGCCGAAGCTACAGGAACTACCCACAAACCCAACTCTCCCGGGCTGCGTCAGGCCAAAGGGCTAAGGGTACCACTCGTAACCTTGATCAAAGGTCACATCAGGCCCAGTGGCTAAAGGGTAAACCAACTCCCACCAGTACCAGCTCCACAGCAAGAAACGCGCCGGAAGCTGTCACGACAAACAGGGAAACCCCGACCCGCTGAGGCCAAGCAGCAACCCCTCGGATAGCGCACCAGCTACTCCGGCCCGACGGGCTCAAGGTGGTTCTGCTTCCCTCAGCTAAAGGTAAACCACAACATGTACCTCTTCTCCCACCGGTACGGCACAATGCCTCACAGACACCATGACCCTGTCCCCATCGGTCCATGGTGACAAACATAAACCACAGTCATATCGATCCACAGTCGTGTAAGCACACACACGCATAACATGATGCCATTGCACACACACAGAAGTCCTCAGTCTCAGTGTACAACGTAAAACATGCCTTAGAACCGCCAACAGTGAAACATATGTTTAAAAACCAGGGTTAAGACAGTTCTGTCTTGAATCGCGTCGACCGAGGTCGACGCCATTCAAGTCCCTTAGACGGGTTCAGTTAAAAGCCAGATTATCCCTTAAAACGCGTCCACCTGTGAAGCCGCCGTTTAAAACGCGTCAGGGTCGCCAGACGCCATTCAACCCAGAAATCCAGATTGCAGAACCCTTAAACGGGGGCATTTCCTGCCTAAATGGCGTCATGATGTCCCGACGTCCTTCTGAAAGGCGTCGTCCATCCATGACGTCATTTAGCGCCAGAACCCCTAACTCAGGAAACCTCGAACAGGGAGGTTTTTGCCCTAAAACGCGTCGTACTGACCCGACGTCTTTCGGAAAGGCGTCGACCAGGCACGACGCCATTTAGCGCCAGAAACTAGGTTTCCTGGTTCGACCCGAGGGTCTCTCCCTTGAACCCCAAGCACCCCGAAAAGCCCCAAAACGCAAAGGGGGAAGATGAGAACGTCAAGCACCACGATCATGCTATGAAACCACGTCCACAAACACCGCCATTCCCACAAGGAATCCTCCTAAACATGCTCAATCTAACCCCAAACACGCCACATCACGCCAAGAAGCAAACGAGCACACATGCAGGGTTTCGTCCCCCTACCGGTTCTTGAACTCCGCCAAGCTCCGTGCCGCCGTCCCGCCGCACCGCACACCGCCGCCGGTACCCTTGAGGACGTCGCCACTCCGCCGGGACGTCGGCCGCCGTCCGGAGAGTGGAACACCGCGAAGGAAGTGGTGGAGGTAGAGGTGAGAGGTAAGGTGGTGTTGGAGTGGTGGAAGAGGAAGAAGAGGAAGGGAAGGGGAAGAAGAGCGGAGAGGGAGCGGAGAGGGCGAGGAGAGAGAGAGTGAAGGCGAGAATGAGGGAAAGAAGGGGAGGCTCACGGGGTCAATCCGAATCCAGCTAAAACGCGTCGATCGAGGCAGACGCCATTCAGTCTGACAGGACAGCCGTACTAACAGCGGTCTGAAACGCGTCACCCTCCACGGACGCCGTTCAGACGATGTGACCGGCCGTACTGACAACGCTCTGGCGCCGTACCCTGACATCACAGATGTCGCAGTCTGAATCGCGTCAACCAAGCTGGACGCCGTTCAGACGAAATGACAGGGGCCGTACTCTCGCGGCCCGAAACCCGCCCACGTGGCGCACACGTGGCACAACACCCAGCAGACCTAAATGGCGTCCACACAACCTGACGCCTTTTGAAAGGCGTCGAGCAGTGCTGACGCCATTCAGCCAGAAATCTCAAGACCCCTCCAGGGTCCAAACCAGGGGATCCGGCCCGAACCCGACCCGAACACAGAACCCAAAACCTCAGTCCTTACATTATGTGTAGATGGTTAATATTCGAGGTGGTCATGGGCATGCATTTAGTTAATTCCATATCATGTGATGGTGTATGATTATGTTGATCATTTTAGAATGTGATGTGGGATAATTAATTGTTAATTAATGTGGCCTGCGTACCTCCCTCTCTCTCTCTCTCATTTCGATGTAATTCTATCTCCCTCCATTATTGTATTCGGCCAGAAGACTTTCTCTTAGAATTAATGTGTTTGAAAATATTTCAAAATTCAATATTGTTTGTAATTGATCACATTGGCTGAGGAGAGGCGAGGATGATCCACAAGTACAACCAGGAAGACGTCAGCAGACGAGATCACCAGAGCCTATGTGTGTGCATGTTTAATGAGTATAATTGTTATATTTTGAGGTGATTAATTGTATGGCTCCAGTTAATCACCGTGCTGTTCATGACCATATAATGAACATGTATGGTTGATGCATGTTTTAGTTTTTAATGATGAATCAATTGCTATTATCCAGATATAGTTAAATATATGCAATATATTTATATACTATCACCTAGGATGAGACCAAGATAAAAGTTATCTAAAATCTTCGCTAAAGTCTAAGCCGTAATGTGAGTAGTTGAGAACTTACTGCGTGGTCTTTCATCGTTATACTCATAAGACTCAAATTACTTTAGGGAGGTTTGTCGTACTATCCATAAGACCTATCTAATTGCAAAGAGAGACTCTGGCTATGGCATAAGATACTTAATGATCGGGGTAGAGGAACCATGTAGCCTTATTGTGTTATCCACAAGGGCTGCATGCAAATATATGCCCATCTCGTAACGATGGTAATGCTTAGATCATAATTAATAGTTTGTTGTGCTATCCATGAGGCCATTAAATTTCTGGGGAGTAAAGTTATGATCAGATATTGCAAGGAGTTGCAAGTCCTATGAAATGGGTACTCTTTGATTGTATTACAGTTTGTTGTGCTATCTACAAGGTTGTACTACAAATCATTGAGATTCTGATCCCCATTAAGAAACTGTTGGCGTCTCCCGTTCTATATACCTGAGGGTTATACGGCTCGTTGAAAAATAGTGGGAAATAATTCAAGATAAAAGACCATATTTGAATTAAAAGACCATATTAAATCAAATGTCGTCTATTAATTATAAATTTGGCATACTAGATGCCAATAATACGATATGCTTCTCAAATTCAAATTGGCTAGAGGACTCTGAAAAATGTCTTCACAGCCAAGTGATAGCCCTTATCCAAACCAGATATCATGAAATCTCTTATTTGGATAGACCAAGGAGAAGAGGTATTCACAGTATGTCTTTGAAAAAGGCAATGTATAACGACCCGTCACCCTATAATCGGGGATCTGATTACTAAATTGGTATCGAATCATTAAATTTAAGAACCAAACCATGATCTCAAATAAGTCTAGAAAATAAACGATAAACTAAGCTAAACAATCCACACAACATCGAATTGTAAAGAAGGTGCAAGAATTAAAATTTATTACAATTCGACTCAACTCAGCAAATAATTACATAATCTAATTGAAAGGAAATAATTATGTGTATAGGTCTGAAAAAGGGAAGTACAACTACGACGGGGTATACCTTGGAACAGTGGCTGTTGGCGCGCAACCTGAGATGAAACCCACAACGCTACGCCTGTCGAGAACCTCACCTGAAAATCGCACGGGTGAGTCACACCAGAATAGACTCAGTAGGGATCGTTCGATCCTCACCACCCACACACGCATCCACAATCTCAACAACACAAGGATATAGGCAACACAAGCGTAAATAAAGCAGTAAGTGAATCACACGTCTACCGAAAAGGAATACACAAAAAACTGTCAAGCCAATCGGAAAAACACCGACCCGTTGGGACAGAACAAGAACCCCTTGGATAGCATGCTGGCTACTCCAGCATGTCTAGCTCTAGGTGGTTCTGCCTCCTCCCAGCCACGAGTGACACTCCAAAGTGTAACACTCCCACACCGGTACTGTAAGGATTGAGGTTTTGGATCCGGTTACTGGGTCAGTTTCGGGGTCGGATCCCTTAATTTGGGCCTTGGTGGGGCTGAGACTTAGTTTCTTTTTCGCGTCGAGCTTTCTCGACGCGGTTCAAACGGCGTCCAGCAATGTGGACGTGTTTTAGGCTGTTCCACGTGGGCTAGCCTTGGGCCGCGAGAGTACGGCCCCGGTCTTATCGTCTGAATGGCATCTTGGGTGGACGACGTCATTTAGAGTACAACCCGGTCTTGTCGTATGAATGACGTCAGGCTTGCACGACGCGTTTTACCCAGCTTCTGTTTGACCCCGCAAACCCTCCCTCTTTTCCCTCATTCTCTCCTTTCTCTTCTCTCTCCTCTCTTCCCTCCGACTGTCCGGCGAACCCTTTCCCCCTCTCCTTCCTTTCCTCTCCCCCTTCCTCCTCTCTCCCTTCACTCCATTAACCTACCAACTTCCTCCACTACCACCACCACTTCCTCTGCGGTACACTTCTCTCCGGACGGCGGCCGACGTCCCGGTGGAGTAGCAGCGTCCACGGCGGTACCGGCGGCGGCGTGTGGCGAGGCGGGTTGGCGGCTTGGAACTAGGAGGAGTTATAGTAACCGGTAGGGTGACGATCCCCGTTGTATTGTGTTTAAAAACCATGTTTGTCCCGCTTTGAAGCATGTTTAGGGGTTTTTGGGGTGAAAACACTAATTGTATGAAATGAGAAATTGGGAGTTTTAATAGGTATTTAGGTTCTTCTCCTCATTCTCCACTTTTCTTAGTGTTTTGCACGATTTGGGAGAGGAAATCCCACCCCGTAGATTGGGAGATGGCGGAGGAAGAACCTGTCTGTTAGATAGTTTGGTTAAATGCATGCTTGAAACCGTACTCGAGGATGAAGATTTTTACGTAATCGGATCGCACTGTGTTGTGTTTCATGCGACCCTGTGACAGTTGTAGCGCTTAGGCACCCTATGTCGGTGTGGGAGGGACACAACGCCGGTATGGGAGTGGTGGGGCTATGCCTAGAGAGATGGTCACCTGGTGTACCCCGGGGTATAGCTAGTACCGGTGTGGGAGTGGTACATTCGGAGTGTCACTCGTGCTGGGGGAAGCAGAAACCACTTAGAGCCAGTTGGGCCGGAGTAGCTAGCGCGCTATCCGAGGGGTTACTGTTTGGTCTCAGCGGGTCGGTGTTTCTCACGTTCGGCCTTCTGGTTGGCCTGCTTTGCCGAGACGCTGGTTGTGGGTTTCGTGGTAAAATGATTTCATAATTGTGCATGTTATTTTTCGATTGCATGTGTTTTATATCGAAATTTAGGAATTATGTTTACTGCCTTACTTGCTTAAATTATTTATAGTTGTGTTGCTGCACTTGTAGGTGCGTGAGTGGGCGGTAGGGATCAAAGGATCCCTACTGAGTTTTTTCGATGAGACTCACCCCTGCAGAGTTCAGGTGAGGGTTCCAGGCAAGCATAGCGAGGAGAGTGCTGTCTTGGGTTGCGCGCCAGCAGCCACTGTTCCGGGGTATGCCCCAATGTAGTTGTTATTTTATTTTCTGACTTGTATGCTTAATTATTTCTTTTCAGTTGGAGTATGTAATTATTTGATGAATCGAGTCGCATTGTAATAATTTTTAATTCTTGCACTTCCTTTTCAATTCAATGTGATGTGAATGTTTAGCTTAATTTATTATTTATTTCCCATACTTATCTAGATCCTGGTTTGGCTCCCAATTAATGATTCGGTATCCATTTAGTAATTAGATCCCCGATTATAGGGTGGCGGGTCGTTACAGTTGGTATCAGAGCATTCGGTCTGACAAATAAATGAATAACTAGGTTAAATATTGTAATTTCGGCAAACAATTATATTATCCCGTACAGGCACGGCGGTAGTGTAGGTTTTAGGATTCTATTAGAACTTTTTGATTTTTGTGATTGTAGGCGATTAGATGGCTCCTAGGAAGAGGATGCCAGTTATTAGAGAGTGGGGAGATCTCCCTAGTGGATCTGAGGCCGGTAGGCCGAGTATGGAGCATTTGATGGAGGCTATGATGGACACAATGGCTAGATACCAGACTCGACTAGTGAGAGTTCTAGTGCTCGGGGAGGGCCTTCAGCTGCTCTAGAGAGATTCTTGAAGCTGAAGCCGCCTCATTTTACCTGTCGTCCCAACCCTGATGAGGCTGTTCATTGGTTGAGGGAGTTGGAGAAGACTTTTGATACCGTAGATTGTGCGGCAGTTGAGAGGCCTCCGTTGGCTACCTTCATGTTGAAGGATGATGCCTATGATGGGTGGACCACTTTGAAGAGTTTGTCATATGCGGATAGGAATCTCAGGGAGATTCCATGGGAGATATTTGTGAAGGAATTCAATGCGCAGTACTTCCCTAGGCATGACCAGAGGGCCAAGGAGAGGGAATTTATAGAGTTGACCTAAGGAAGCATGACAGTACTTGAGTACCAGATGAAGTTTGTTTCACTTGGGAGGCTCGTGCCTTTTATCTTAGGAGACGAGGAGCGTTGGACTGAGAGATTTGTGGTTGGACTGAGGTCCAATCTGAGGAGTTTTGTGGCGTCCCACTGTTGTACAGATTTGGCATTGGCGGTTAGGTGTGCCGCGGAAGTAGAGGCACAACATGATCAGTCAGCTCGGGAGAGGGGACTGACTACTCAGGGGCCAGCTCATGGCAGGGGAAAGACAGCAGCAGCAGCAACTCCTTCGTCCGAATCAGGATCGTCTTCACTTGGCTCTAGATTCAGGAGGTTCTTTCGAGGAGGTGGCAACAGCAGTGGTAGCAGCGGTAGTAGCAGATCCAGGCAGAGCCAGCAGAGTCAGTCGGTGTCCAGTGCTCAGCAGGAGGCAGCTCAGAGGCTTCCGGCAGCTTGTCGACATTGCGGTGGTACTCACTGTGAGACTCAGTGTCCTGCATTTTCTGGGAGGTGTTACACTTGTGGCCAGCAGGGCCATTTGGCGAGGTATTACCCGCAGGGGCATGGTCATGGGCAGGGGCCAGGTGATCAGAAGAAGCCGAGGACCCAGGGGAGAGTTCTAGCTATCACCAGGAAGGAGGCTCGTGCATCCAACGTGGTGGAAGGTACACTTTCTGTCCTTGGGAACTCTGCACATGTGTTAATTGATTCGGGCGCTTCGCATTCTTTTATTTATGAGCAGTTCGTAGATATCCTTTCTGCACCCGTTACTGAGATGTCTGATGGGCTGATGGTAGAGTGTAAGGATTGAGAATTCGGGTTCAGTTTTTGGGTGGGTTTGATCCCCTGGTTTTGACCCTGATGGGTCTGGAGAGTGCCTTCTAAATGACGTCTAGGACGCACGACGCCTTTCAAACGGCGTCCTACTGTGTGGACGCCATTTAGTTAGGTTGTTGTTGTGCCACGTGGGCGGGCTTCGGGCCGCGAGAGTACGGCGCCTGTCGTGTCGTCTGAACGTCGTCCTTGTTGGACAACGCCATTCAGAGTACAACCCTGGGTTGTCAGTGTACGGTGCCGGTCTTGTCGTCTGAACGACGTCTTTGGTGGGCGATGCGTTTCAGAGCCTCAGTCTGTACGGCCTGTCTTGTCATCTGATAGGCGTCTATCTCGCACGACACGTTTTACCCTGTTTCATATTGACCCCGTGAGCCTTTCCTCCTTTCCCTCATTCTCTCCCTCTCACTCTCTCTCTTCCCTCTCTCCGCCTCCTCCGATTCCTCCTTCCCTTTCCCTTCCCCTTCTTCCTCTTCCACCACTCCAACGCCTCTCTACCTCTCACCACTACCACCACCACTTTCTTTGCGGCGTTTCATTCTCCGGGCGGCGACCGACGTTCCGGCGGAGTGGCGACGTCCTCGGGGGTATCGGCGGCGGTCTGCGGTGCGGCGGTTCCACGGCACGGAGCCAGGAGGAGTTCAAATAACCGGTAGGGGGACGAACCTTGCATGTATTGTGATTATTTCAACCGTGTTTCTCGTTGTAAAGCATGATGCGTATATGAGGATTTGTGGGTTTCCTGTGATGAATTAGTTTCCCTCTTCGTTTCCCCCCCCCCTCTTGGGCATTTTGGGATGAATTTGGGGCTAAAAGGGGACCCTCGGGTCGAATTGCAGGAAACCGACTTCTGGCTTGAATGACGTTGCGCTAGGACGACGCCATTTCAAATGGCGGCTTCCTAGGACGACGCCATTTAGGCAGAAATATCCCAGAAGCGATTTCTGTTAGAATAGATTACTGTGTTGATTAGCGTCCAGAGACAGCGACGCCTTTTTAAAAGGCGGCTTCCTAGGACGACGCCATTTAGGTAGAAATATCCAAGAAGCGGTTTTTGTTAGAATAGATTTATGTGTTGATTAGCGTCCAGAGACAGCGACGCCTTTACAAAAGGCGGCTTCCCAGGATGACGCGTTTTACGTGAATTACCCCGTAGCGACCTGTCGCTGACCGGCGACTAGGGATAGCGACGCCTTTTCAAAAGGCGACTTGCGTGAACGACACATTTTAAGTGGATTTAACCGTAGTCGTCCCTGCTTCTGCCGCCATCAGACGACGAGGGACGGCGACGCGTTTTAAACGGCAGCTACCTGTGGCGACGTGTTTTACGTCAGGTTATGAGGCCGAGTTTTTATGAACCAGTTTAGGAGACTTGAATGGCGTCGGCCTTGGGCGATACGATTCAAGATAGAATCACATTAATTCATGCTATTCATATGTGTTTACACTGTTAGATAGTTTGGATAATTGCATGATTATAATCGTACTCGAGGATGAGGATTCTTACGTGACCGGATCACATGCTTAGAAATGTACTCAATGACATTGGATTATATGTGATCGGATCGCACCGTATTGTGTTTTGTGCAACTGTGGACCTAGAGTGACAGTTGTAGCGCTTGACACCCTATGTCGGTGTGGGTGGGACACAGCGCCGGTGGGAGCAGTGGCGGGGTGACGCCTAGTGAGAGAGGGTCACCTGGTGAACCCCGGGGTTAGCTAGTACCGGTGTCGGAGTGGTACTTTTGAAGTGTCACTCGTGCTGAGGGAAAGAGTAACCACCTGAACCAGTTGGGCCGGAGTAGCTAGCGTTCTATCCGAGGGGTTACTGTTTGGTCTCAGCGGGTCGGTGTTTCCCAGTTTCGATTGTGTGGTTGGCGTGTTCCCACTTTCGGTTGTGTGGTTGGCGTGTTCCCACTTTCGGTTGTGTGGTTGGCGTGTTCCCACTTTCGTTTGTGTGGATGGCGTGTTCCCACTTTTGGTTGTGTGGTTGGCGTGTTCCCACTTTCGGTTGTGTGGTTGGCGTGTTCCCACTTTCGGTTGCATGGTTGGCGTGTTTTGCCGAGACGCGAGTTATAGGCACTTTGGTAGAATGATTATAGAGATATGCATGTTACATTTCGAATGCATGTGGTACATATCGAGATTTAGGAGTAGTGTGTTACAGCTTTACTTGCTTTAGTTACCTGTATTTGTGTTATTGCACTTGTGGGTGTGTGAGTGGGAGGCAGGGGATCGGATGATCCCTACTGAGCCCAATTCTGGTGTGGCTCACTCCCTGCGGTTTCAGGTGTAGACCTCTTGGCGAGTGGCGGCGTGTAGTGTTCTCCTTGGTGTGCGGACCAACAACTATCTTAGTTCGGAGGTATGTCCCGATGTTGTTGTACTTTGCTTCTGCCTATACTTATTTAATTTTTTGGACGATGTAATTATTGTTGGACTGTGTACGGATATTAT
The DNA here is from genome assembly GCA_030544215.1 of Zantedeschia hybrid cultivar. NCBI lineage: Eukaryota > Viridiplantae > Streptophyta > Magnoliopsida > Alismatales > Araceae > Zantedeschia > Zantedeschia hybrid cultivar. Next base: position 55,983,911 of record JARZZO010000009.1, read on the forward strand.
TAATTTCCTTCCTGCGCACTTGTAATTTCCTTGAAGTCCGTGTGTATGAGATCCGGGTGTGAGACCGTGGTTAATTATTCGACACCCATTTAGTGATCGGGTTCCCGATCATAGGGTGGCGGGTCTTTACATAGAGGTTCCTTCTAGGTATTTCATGTTGTCTTATAACTTTTTGAGTGAGGTTCCCTTGACCATTAAGGCCATGAGCTACCTGCCCAGTTAGTTGTGCTTGCTATTCGCGACTTTGATGTCATCTTGGGCATGGACTGGTTGGAGGCTTATTATGCCGAGGTGGACTGCCACAGGAAGAGGGTGCGTTTCTCTATTTCGGACACTCTGACCTTCTATTTCCAAGGTATTAGGCTCTCTTCTCGTGGTATTCTTATTTCTTCCTTTAAGACCCAGAGATTGCTTGTTGGTGGCTGTGAGGATTTCCTTGCCTCTGTTGTTTTAGCTGATGTTAGTAGTAGTTCCAGTCCTTGGGAGGTGCCTGTAGTTTGTGATTTTGTTGATTTATTTCCTGAGGAGTTGCCTGGCCTTCCTCTTTAGCGAGAGGTTGATTTTACCATTGAGCTTGCATCGGGTACAACGCCCTTGTCTAAGGCCCCGTATCGGATGGCTCCGGTTGAACTCGCTGAGTTGAAGGCGCAATTGCAGGAATTACTGGATAAGGATTTTATTCGTCCCAGTACTTCTCCGTTGGGTGCTCTAGTTCTATTTGTCAGGAATAAGGATGGTTCTCTGAGGTTGTGCATTGATTATAGACAGCTGAACCAGGTGACGATAAAGAACAAGTACCCACTTCCGAGGATCGATAATCTGATGGATTAGTTGCAGTCTGCGAAGGTGTTTTCAAAGAATGACTTGAGATCGGGGTATTATCAGATGAGGATTCGTGAGGTTGATGTTAGTAAGACGGCCTTTAGGACTCGGTATGGACATTATGAGTTTTTGGTTATGCCTTTTGGCTTGACCAATGCTGCGGCGGCTTTCATGGATTTGATGAACTGGGTCTTCAGGGCCTACCTGGATCAGTTTGTGGTGGTATTTGTAGATGATATTTTGGTATACTCTTCTTCTGAGGAAGAGCATACCGTACATCATCAGGTGGTATTGCAAGTTCTGAGAGAGCACCAGCTCTATGCCAAGTTTAGCAAGTGTGAATTATGGCTAGATAAGGTGCACTTCCTGGGACATGTCATTTCTGGAGATGGTATTGCAGTGGATCCAGCCAAGGTTGAGGCAGTAATGGATTGGAGCAGACCGACAACAACAACTAAGATCAGTTGCTTCTTGGGGTTAGCAGGTTATTACAAACGGTTTGTCCATGATTTTTCTTCAATAGCGACCCCCTTGTCGAGGTTGACTCGTAAGGGAGTTCGTTTCGTGTGGACCGAGGAGTGTGAGCGGAGTTTCATTGAGTTGAAGACTCGCCTCACTTCGGTTCCAGTGCTGGTGCTTCCATCAAGTTCTGGTGGGTTTGTGGTTTATTCAGATGCATCTCGTCGAGGTTTAGGTGTTGTTTTGATGCAGCATGGTAGGGTTGTGGCCTATGCTTCTAGGCAGCTAAAGAAGCATGAGGAGAACTATCCCACTCATGACTTAGAAGTGGCAGCTGTGGTATTTGCACTGAAGATCTGGCGACACTATTTGTATAGAGAGAAATTTCAGGTCTTTATCTATCACAAGGGCCTGAAGTATGTATTCACACATAAGGATCTGAATTTGAGGCAGCGCAGGTGGATGGAATTTATCAAGGATTATGTTCTCGACCTTTTTTATCATCTCGGCAAGGCAAATGTGGTGGCATACGCCTTGAGTCGGAAGACGGTCGTGTCATATCTCATGGTTCTAGAATGGAGGCTATACGAGCAGGTGGTGGAATCTTCCTTTATGATTCTGCGAGAGGCTGACTGAGCCGTGTTGGCCAGCTTAACTGTGAGGCCAGCAGTGCAACAGGCCGTAATCAAAGCTCAAAGGGCAGATACAGAGTTACCGCAGGTTCTCCAGACACCAGAGGTGGAGCTGTGGGATGATGGTACAATCAGGTTTAGAGGCAGACTCTATGTCCCAGCCGAGGAGGACGTGCGCAGGAGTGTCCTGGATGAGGCGCACCGTTCCAGATATGCAGTGCATCTCAGAACGACTAAGATGTATCATTTTTTGAGGAGGCACTTTTGGTGGCCTGGTATGAAGAAGGATGTGGCTGATTATGTTGCAAGGTTCCTGACTTGTCAGCAGGTTAAGGCAGAACACCAGAGACCAGGAGGATTGTTGCAGCCTTTGCCGATCCCGGAATGGAAATGGGAACACGTAACTATGGACTTTGTGATGGGATTGCCTATGTCCCTTAGCAGAAGAGACGCGATCTGGGTCATTGTTGATCTATTGACCAAGTCGGCACACTTTCTGGCTATTAAGAAGGACTGGTCAGTCGGCAAGTTGGCTAAGTTGTTTGTGGACCGGATCATCTCTTTACACGGGGTGCCCTTATCCATCGTATCAGACCGGGATCCAAGATTTACTTCTAGATTCTAGAAGAGTTTTCAGAAGGCCTTGGGAACGCAGTTAGCCTTCAGCTCGGCTTATCATCCCGAGACTGATGGGCAGTCAGAGAGGACCATTCAGACACTAGAGGATATGCTCAGGGCTTGTTGCCTAGACTGGCGAGGTTCTTGGGAGCAGCACTTGTCTATAGTGGAGTTTGCCTACAACAACAGTTATCATTCTAGTATCGGCATGGCACCTTATGAGGCATTGTATGGGCGGCCGTGTCAATCTCCTGTGAATTGGTCTGAGATTGGTGAGAGGCAGATAGTAGGGCCAGAGTTGGTACATCAGTGTATTAAGGCTACCAGAGTGGTGCAGCAGAGGTTGACTACAGCTCAGATCAGATAGAAAAGTTATGCAGACATCCATAGGAGACCGCTTGAGTTTGAGGTTGGAGACCACGTGTTCCTCCGAGTCTCACCCTCTAAGGGTGTGATGAGATTCGGGAAGCGAGGTAAGCTGAGTCCGCGATATGTTGGGCCTTTTCCCATTCTTGCTCGAATTGGGGAAACGGCATATCAGCTAGCCTTGCCGCCCAGTCTTGCAGGAGTGCACAATATGTTCCATATTTCTTTACTGAGGAAATATGTTCAGGATCTATCTCACGTTTTGGATTTTTTAGTGTTGGAAGTCGCTGAGGACTTGTCCTTTCTAGAATTTTCAGTACGTATCGAGGATCGCAGGAAACAGGTCCTTCGGAACAAGGTTGTTCCTCTGGTTAAGGTGATTTGGCAGCATCGCTCCGTGGGCGAGGCGACCTGGGAACGCGAGGATGAGATGCGGGAGCAGTTTCCCTACCTTTTCTCGTAAGTTCCCTTGTGAGCTTGTACCATTATTTTCAATCTCGTTAATTGGTAGCAGATAATTTCGGGGACGAAATTCTTTTAAGGGGGGGAAAATGTAAGGATTGAAGTTTTGTATCCAGTTAGAAGTTGTAAAACATTCTGAGGCTCGTTCACAAATTCAGAGACAAAGGATTAAGAGGAAATAAAGTAATGAAAAATATTCTATCTGTAGATAATTTAGTAGATCCTTGACCAAGTCTTAGTCATAAACTTTATGTGAGCATCACCTAGATTTGATGGAGATCAAATGCGAAGGTGATTGGCTTAAGTCCAAGTGAGTGATTGATGGATATAAGTGTCCTCAAAGCCAATCATTAGGCACCTATTACAATTTGGTTCACTAATAAATTACTTTTATTTTATTATGTAGACTGGCATATTAATAATCGTGCATAATTAAGTCCATGAATGTGTGCAATAGTCATCGGATTATGATGAGATCATAATAATGAGGCTAATGACTTACAAACACATATTCTTTTAATTGTTCTTAGTCGTAGAATGTTTGAGAAGGACATCAAACATCCGGTAAGATTAGTACAGGTTATTCCAACTCATATAATGAGGGTGACTAATCGTGTTAGTCACTTGTGTAGAGACATTATGGTGAACCTGTAGGTGCTCACTGGGGAATGAGTTCACTGAACTGATCAAACTTGAATCGCCTAATGGTAATTTACCTGACTGTCAACCGATTTCATTCATCGTCACAGTGGCGTGGTTGATCCATGGACTTGAGACACCTAAGACATCTTGTCAGTGGACTTCTGGGCTTTGACCTTGGCTTACGAATCCCTATCCACAGGATCTCTAATAGTCAAGGATCGGGTCTAGCGGAAGACCTTCGAAGGTGATTGAGTGTTCAATATAGGATCATTCGCTTTAGGTAACTGGAGAGATAATGCTCTAAAATAGATCCACAAGAGTCTCTGACTAGAGTGGACACAATATCAGAAAAGGTGTTTTCTAGTATTGTACAGCGGATTCTGATTCAAGTGAGTTGACCATCTAAGATTTCACCGTTGACCATACCCTAGCTCGACTCGAGAGCATTGTGCGAATGAAGGATAATAACCATGCGGTAATTGTGGACGGATAGGTTCCATGATTGGGCTGTTGAACTTCATTACCTTTCGGGATCATGCAGTGTTGCTTGGCACCCAACTTGATCAGAAGTCCAGCCGAATTTACATGAAATGTTAATTCGGTTAAGTAATTAATTAAATATGAGATATTAATTAATTACTATAAGTCAATAAAATATTATTGGACTTAACGGACTGAAAACAAGACTCGTAAATGAGCCTAGAGGGTCACCTGCAAATAGATTCTTAGTCGGTGGTGTTTAACTGGGTATTATATTAACTCGGGGACTTTTATGAAAAGTCACGCCGACTTAATTTATATACAGGCTGTGGAGAAATCCTGAGCCAAGCTCCATGAGCTCTCATTTTGCTGGGCGCCCCCCTCTCTCTCCTCCTCCTCTGGGTGCCTCTCTTAGTGTGCCAAGTGCCTCCCGTCTCTGCCGCACACAATTCCTGAATGTCGGGAATTCATCGTCCCGGGTTTCGAACATTGTTGCGACAAGGGTTCTTCAGCGAGCATACTGATCTGGACTTGGGAGCGGCTAGCGGTATCCACGCGATCCTCAGGCCATTGTTGTGGCCATTGAGGACGAACCATCATTGAGGATCGCGTGGATACCGCTAGAGGCCGAACGCTTGTGCGGCTAGTGGCATCGCCTCGACGGAACCGACATGGATGCAGATTCAAATCTGCATAGGGTGATACGATCACATCCCGAGTTTTTCGATTTATCGGTTTACGTTCCGAAACGGATCTTCCAGAACTACTTTTCTCCCACTGTCCTCTTGTGGACGGTACTCCTCTTCTAGGTTACAGCTTTCCTAGATATAAACACCGTTTGTTCACCATGATGGTAAAAGTAGTACCCAAAAGTTTCCTTTGGGTATCCCACAAACTTGCATTTATCAATTCTAGATTTCAGCTTGTTTGGATCATATTTCTTCACATGGATAGGACAACCCCAGACTTTAACTGGTTTAAATTCTGATTTCCTATGCTTCCATATCTCATATGGAGTAGAGGTATGTGGCTGACTCAAGTGCATACCCCTAGAGAGATATTGGTAAACCTAAAAAGCTCATCATAGAACGTGTCATGTCCTATAATGTGCGATTCCTCCTTTCTGATATACCATTCATCTGTGATGTATAAGGAGTAATTAGCTAAGAGAGGATACCATTATCTTTTAAGAACAGTGTGAAATTAGTACTCAAGTATTTTCCTCCCCGATCCAATCGGAAAACTTTAATACTCTTTCATATTTACTTCTCAACTTCATTCTTAAATTCCTTGAACTTCTCAAATGCTCATAACTTGTACTTCATTAACTACATATAGCCAAATCTTGAGAAGTCAACGACAATGGTGATGAAGTAAGAGAAGCCACGCTTGGCTTGGATAGACATATATCCACATACATCTGAATGTATGAGTTTCAGAGTGTCCTCGGTCCATTCTCCATGTCTTGTAAATGGAGACTTTGCCAATTTTCCCATAAGACAAGACTCACATATTGTAAATGATTCATATTCCAACGCATTCAGATATCCATGTCTATGCAACTTTTCCAATCTACCTTCGCCAATGTTACCAAGTCTATAATGCCATAGGTAGGCTTGGTTCACACTGTCCTTGCTCTTCTTAAGAGTTGTCTCAAGGTGGAGATTATAAATAGAAACATCCAACATGTATAAGCCATTGACGAGCGTTGCGGAAAAAAATAAATTAAATGTATTGATCCTGCCCCCAGTTCAAAGAACAAAAACAAAAAATACAGTGATTGAACATCACGTTACGCGGAGTCGAATCCACATTCGTATGGTTCTGTCAGTGTGACGCCGCCGGCCGTGCAATCACCCCGCCTCTAGTGGTATCCACACAATCCTCCTCGCGATGGATCTCACTCGATTCTTCACTCAGTGCAGCACTCACGGCGACCATTCGTCTCCGTCTAGGTACGCGCGTCGAGAGTCGAAGATGAGAAGCGGGAACTCCTAAAAGGGGCTGCCCCTATGCACTAGAGAGAAAGAGAGGAGGGAGAAGGGGACAGCCAGGGCAGCTCTGGATGCTTGGCCTTGGGCTGCCCTTCTCGTCATATACTTATATTCATTCCCCAGCGATTTTATAAAATAACTCCTAAATTAAATTAATATCATTTTTGATCCGTCTGTTGAAAATCTTTATGCGTGTGATCTTCTAGGCCAAAGTACTAGTCTAGTTAATGGCCCACTAAGTCTAATAACTCTTAATCGACTTAATTAATTAATTAATATCTCTATATTAATTAATTAACTTATCTGATTAAGTTTGCAAACTTAAATCGGTTGGACCTCCGATCATGTTGAGTGTCAAGCAGCACTACATGATCCCAGAAGGTATTGGAGTTCAGTAACTCACTCAAACAACTTTTTTGACAAAAGTTACTGCGTGGATCTAATCCTTCACTCGGTCAATACTCTCGACTCAACTCAAAGTATGGTGTATTGTCAAATCGTAACCGGTTGACTCACTTAGTTTAGATGTTGCCATATAGTATCAGAAAACATCTTTCCTAATATTATGTCTGCCCTGACCAAAGACTTATGAGTATCTTTCCTAAAGCATTCTTTCTCAGCATACTGAGAGTGACTGATCCCGTCGAAGACTCAATTCCCTTCGAAGGTATTCTATTGCACCCAATCCCTGACCGTATAGAATATCATGCATAGAGATTGATAGAATTGGGTGGCCTCAAAGCCAATCATTGTACATTCGAGTTCAGAATATTAATAAAGGCAATTATTTCTTCATTTATAGTTCTCCCAAATTAACTATCGTAATGAAGGTCTGCAGACAAGTGTGTAGGATATTGAATCATAATGAGATCATGATAGTGAGATCAATATTCTTAGTCACTTATCTTAAACAGTTCTCGATCATAGGATATTTGAATTGGACATTAAACATCCGATAAGATCGACATAAGTTATTTTTGCTAATGTGATGAGGGTGAATGATCTCACATTCACTTGTGTGGTGACACTAAGACAAACTTATGGGTTCTCATTAGAGAATGAGTTCACTGAACGGATTCGAATTAGAATTCCTGGATGGTCATTATACCTAATAGTCAACCAGGGAATTTAATTATTGTAGTAGTGCAGTTGGTCCTTTGACCTGAGTCACCAATGACACCTTGCTTGTAGACCATTGTGTCTTGATTCTCTGGCTTGTAGACTTTAACCATTAAGTCCACGATAGTCAGTCTCTTAGATACAGTGGAAAGCTTGCGAAGGTAATTGAGTGAACAACAGGGGATCACTCACTCTTGGTATACGACTAGAGAGAGAATGTCCTATGGATGTGTACATAGAAATCTCTGGCCATGGTCAACTGAAAGAGATGTCTTTTTAGAAGTTAATTGAGTACTGGAATCCATCTAAATAATGCCATAAAGGGTTTGACTGTAAAACCATACCCTTGTGTTATTGGGACATTGGATGAGTAAAGGAATTTATCTGTGCGGTATCTGCAGACGGAAAGGTTCAAATAAAGGGAACAGTATCCTTTATATCTTCTGGGATCATGAGGTAGTGTTTGGTGCCATTCATGGTTAGAAGGTCAAGTGGATTATTCATCGAATGATAAACCACTTATTTATTGAATTAATTATTTAACATATGATGTTTACATAATCATTAATAAATACTAAACTCTAGAATTAGTTTTAAGTTTAGTGGGCCTAAAACCCGACTGATATATGAGCCTAGAGGGTCACACACATAACAGTTCTCATAAGAAATGGAGAATTATCCAAAGCCAAAATCTTAGATAATCATGAGAAATAAACTTTGTACTTATCTATAATTGTTATAAAAGGAGGCCAAGGAGATGGGTGGTGAGGTTGTTGGAAAACGTACACTACACCTTGGAGTTTTTTCTCTCTCCTCTCTGTCTCTTCCCCTCTCTCTCTTGAAGCAAACGACCATTCTCTCTCTTCCTCCTGCATGGTGGATTTGAGATCGGGTTGAAGTACTCAAGCCGAGGAGGAAATCGCATTTGTGTCGGGAGCTCGTGTGGATACTTCTGGAGATCGTGCGTGTGCACGATTACCAAAACAGTTGAATCCACGGGAGATTCGAAACCCCGCAAAGGTGAAGAATGGTTCTTCCAGTTTTAATTAATTGTCCGTTTTACGATCCCAGCAACCCGATACTTGGAAACGTATTTAATTTCCGCTACGTTACGTCAATTTTTAACAGTGGTATCAGAGCCAGGTTGCTGGTTCGATCAAAAAACGGCATTGTTTTTCGTGATAATTTCTTGTTATGCATGAAGAACTATATTGTATACGTTCTTGGGCTAATTTACAGGGATTTGTTTTAATAAAATATCATTTGATGATAGGGAATTGTTCCCAGGTAGTCTGGTGGCAGGAAGTTAGTGTTTCTTAAATTTAATTAATGTTGGATTACCATGCGGGTAGAACATGCATGGCCGTGACCTTATTCTCTCCTTTTGAAGAATAACCCTTTAACTGCACAGTCTTAAGAAATCTAGGATTGTCCTGGCATCTCTACCGATGCATGGAGGTCTGATTACATGCATAAGGATCCATGGTTGAAACTCTGGCCGGCCATAAACACAGGTTTTTATTTTTCCAATCCTCACGATTATAAACTTAAGGTCTGTTTATAGTTTTGATACTCGGATAATAACCTTATCCATAGGTAAGGTTCCTGCATCATGCTATCATTTGTTTTGGCTTGAGTTATCTCCGGTGATGACTGGAGCTTCCCCTTCCACATAGGCGGCCAGCAGCAACCCTATTTTCTCCCTTGAATATGCGAACCAATAGAACACAAAATCCGGTGGCCATGTAAGGCTTAAAATTTTGCATGGCCGGAGGGGCACGTCCGGCGACGTGCTTAGAGGCCACCGGCGACGTGAGACGGCGCCGTAGGGGCCGGCCAGAGACCCGCCGCCGATTGCCTGGACTGGCGTCAGCCTCCCCTCGCCGGACGGGCCACGAACCAGGCGCGCTCCCCCCCTCAAACCCTAACGGGCGACGGGGGAGGACAGTGCGTGGGCCATCGGGTCGCCCGACCGGGTCCAGACGACCCGCGCACGACCCGGACCGGGTCCGTACCCGGCCGCCACTTACCAAACCCGTTAACCCCTTTGATTAACCCCTTAAGCAAATTTTAATTGTTTAAACCCATTTTTGCAATTTTAAAAATATGTTTAAATTGTAAAAAAATTTAATTGATAGATTATTAAATAGTTTAATGTTTGTTAGTTAAATTCAAAGGGTTTTATTGATTAATTGGGCATTAGTTAACTATTTAAAATTGTTTTAGATTATTAACTTCCCTATTAGTCAATTAAGTTTAAAATTTGTTTTTAAACTTATTTTTCATGCATAACTTGATGCTTATTTTACTGTTCAAATTGTTTGAGCATGTGATTGTTAAATAAATGGTTTAGTTAATTTAATTATCAATAATATTGTGAATATTTGTTGATTTAAACTTGAAATAAATGTTATTTCAAAAACTATTGGTATTATATTTTATTCTTAAACAAATAAAACCAACCAACATTATTTGATAATTATTTTAATGCATTTGATGTATTGTGTTAAATGGTGGGATGATCATGGACTTAGGTTAATCATGTGATGGTTATTATGGTTGAATGCGATGCATGTTTTATTTAATATTTTTTAGGACTTGCATGTTCCCCTCTCTCTTAATCCTAATGTACATCCTATCTCCCTCAAAGTTTGTACTCCCCTTGATAAGATCAAGGTTTCAAATTATTATTTAAATGTACATTAATAGACCTGCGAGTCCTATGTTCATATTTACATGTAATTTTTTCGGATTAAGCTATTGAGGTCGGGATCTTCTGAAGACACCTCTAGAGGACGGACTAGTATCAGATGGAACCTGGATTGCTCGATTCACCATAGGATCTCATTATGGATCATCGTTTGGCTCCGATGATTCCATAATAGAATTAGTAGTCTATGATCATCCTATTTTAAATTTTCTGTATTTATATGATATATGTGGATTATGCTATTATATATATTTATATTAAGTATTATGATACTTCAAATTGAAGTATTATTAATAGCATGATTTTTAAAATTAAACTTAAAAACCCTCTTTTAAAATTTTAAGTTGTATACGTGAGATATTTAGAATAATCCACGTTACCCACCATCATTATATATCTAAGGATAATTCTTATTTCAAATAGATTTGTTGTGCTACCACAAGGTCTATTTGATTTAGAAATTAATATAGGTCTACGACATGTAATTTCATTAAGATAGATGGACAAATAGTGTAGTTTTGTTGTGCTATCACAAGGATTGCACTATGAATTCATGTTATCTAAGTAATGATGGATAAACTTAACTGAATCGTTTGATTTGTTGTGCTACCACAAGATCATTCTGATTCAGGAGTTAAATTTGATCGGATATTGCAAATGTTGCAATTGTCAAGAGTTGACTACCTAAGAGACTTAATGTCATTTGTTGTGCTACCACAAGATCACATGCATGATACCCGAAGGATTCTGATCCTCATTAGGAGATCACCAGAATCTCCCGTTCTGTATATTAGAGGGTCGTACAGATCGCCGAAAAATAGTGGGAGTATAAATATAGATTAAAAGTCCAAAATCTGATTTTTAAAGAACTATTTGCTTATTTTTCGTTATATTTCCTTGTAGGTCTCTATGTCGTCACCTAATCTCCTTCGTAGCATACTCGATGCTAACAAACTCACGGGACCAAATTATATTGACTGGTTACGCAACCTGAAGATTATCCTCAGGTGTGAAAAACTAGCCTATGTCCTAGATCAACCTGATCCAGAACAACCTGGTAAAAATGCTAACGAAGATGAATTAATGATATTTGAAAACTGAAAAGAGGACTCTATTACAGTCCAGTGTTATATGCTTGGTTCAATGAACAATGAACTACAGCGACAACATGATAACATGGAAGCTAAGGTCATTCTGAATCACCTACAAGAGTTGTTTGGTGAACAATCGAGAATAGAAAGATATGAGATATCTAAGAAACTGTTTAAGACCAGAATGAGCGAGGACACATCTGTGCAAACTCATGTGCTCAAGATGATAGAATGGATTGAGAGGCTTGCAGTGCTTGATTTTGTTATGAACAATGACCTAAGCATCGACTTAATCCTTCAGTCTCTACCAGATTCATTTTCACAATTCATCATCAACTTCAGTATGAACAAAATTGAAGTTACACTGGCTGAGCTGCTCAACATGTTGAAGACAACTGAAGGAACTATCCAGAAAGATAAGCCGCATGTTATACTTGTTGGTAAGACCAATAAGAAAAGAAAAGCTAGACAAACCTTTAAGAAAGGTAAGCCAAAGAAGCCAGTGAAAAGCAAACCAGCGGTTCAAAAGGATAAAGCTAAAGTCAATGATAAAGGTCAGTGTTTCCACTGCCATAAAAAAAGCCACTGGAAGAGAAACTACAAGATTTATTTAGCATAAAAAGCAAAGGAGAAGCTTGATGAAGCTTCAGGTATACTCATGATTGATCTTAACTTGTCTTATAGAGAATCTATATCTTGGGTAATAGATACTAGATGTGTTTCTCATATCTGTAATAACTTGCAGGTACTAACAAGTAAAAGAAGATTGAATCGCGGAGACATGGATCTGAGACTTAGAATGGAACAAAGGTTGCTGCGTTAGCTGTGGGGACAGTGAGATTTTAGATGCTGTCAGAAGACTCATTGGAACTAATAGATTGTTATTATGTTCCGACTATAATTAGGAATATCATTTCCATTTCTTGTTTAGATAGAGAAGGATATTCAATAAAACTATAGAATAATAGTTGTTTTATTTATCTAAGAGACAAATAGTTTGCTTCTGGATATTTGTTAAATGGTTTGTATTTACTTGATATTGCATATGATGTATGTCTAGCAAATAAGTCTCTTGAACGAATAGATAAGATGTGAATAAATCATACTTATGGCATTCTAGGCTCGGTCATATAAATGATAATAGGAACATTAAGTTGCAAAAGAATAGATATCTTGATCTATTTGATTATGAATCATTTGCAACTTGTGAAGTTTGTCTCATGAGAAAAATGACCAAAGCTCCATTTTCTAGACATGGAGAAAGAGCTAAGGAATTATTGGAACTAATACATAGTGATGTATGTGGTCCAATGTCTACTCATGCTATAGGTGGTTACTCATACTTCGTTTCATTTACAGATGATTTCTCAAGATATGGCTGCATATATTTAATGAAATATAAATCAGAAGTCTTTGAGAAATTTAAAGAATTTAAAAATGAAGTTGAGAACCAAACTGGAAAGAGTATCAAGACTCTTCGATCAGATCGAGTGGGTGAATACTTAAGTACATAATTCATACAATATCTTAAGAATCATGGTATTCTGTCTCAGTGGACTTCTCCCTATACACCACAGTTAAATGGTATATCGGAAATGAGAAATTGTACTCTATTAGATATGATACGATCAATGATGAGTTATGCTAAACTTCCAATTTCTTGATAGGGATATGCACTATTGTCTGCTGCATATCTGTTGAACAAAGTTCCTAGTAAGTCAGTATCTTCCACTCCATATGAGATATTGAAAGGGAAGAAACCAGACTTTAAGCATGTTAGAGTCTGGGGTTGTCCTCTACATGTCAAAAGACATGATCTAGATAAACTGGATTCCATGACAGAAAAATATAGGTTTGTGGGATATCCAAAAGAGACTTTTGGATATTATTTCTATCAGCCCAACGATCAAAGGGTGTTTGTTGAAAAAAGAGCTTTTTTCTTAGAGAAAGAATATCTTTTAAAAGAAGACAGTGGGAGCAAGATAGAACTGGAAGAAATTTCAGACTTACAAATCAATACTGGCTCATCTGATGAACCATTGACTCAAGAACTTCTTCAAGATAATACACAAGAAATTCGTAGATTTGGTAGAGTGCCTAAATAGCATGAAAGATATGTTGGACATATCGATGATGGCAAACAAATAGTGTACTTAAATGAGGATGATGATCCTCAAACCTACCAAGAAGCCATAAATAGTCAAGAATAAGAGAAATGGCAAGAGACAATGAATTCAAAAATTCAGTCCATGTATGCCAACCAAGTTTGGAACTTGGTTAATTTGTCAAAAGGTATAGTACCTATTGGCAGTAAATGGATCTTTAAAAGAAAGATCGGTGCAGATAGATAGATTGACACATACAAGGCAAGGCTGGTCGCAAAAGGGTATCGTCAAAGACAAGGCATTGACTATGACGAAACTTTTTCCCCAATTGCCATGGTTAAGTCAATTAGAATACTTCTTGCCGTTGTTGTATTCTATGATTATGAAATATGACAAATAGATGTGAAAACAACGTTCCTTAATGGGAACCTTCAAGAAGAGGTGTATATGATACAACCTGAAGGATTCACTTCCAAAGAGCATTCAAGTAAGGTATGCAGGCTGCAAAGATCTATTTATGGATTAAAGCAAGCATCTCGAACTTGAAACTTAAGATTTGATGAAGCGATCAAATCTTATGACTTTATTAAGAATGAAGATGAACCTTGTGTATACAAAAAGACCAGTGGGAGCACGGTTATCTTTTTGGTACTTTACGTTGATGACATTCTACTCATTAGAAATGATGTAGGAATGTTGTCATCTGTAAAGATTTGGTTATACAAAAACTTTTTCATGAAGGATTTGGGAGAGGCATCCTATATTCTGGGAATAAGGATTTATAGATATAGATCCAAAAGGATGCTTGGTTTATCTCAATCCATGTACATAGACACTATAGTTAAAAGGTTTGCATGGGAAATTCCAAGAGAGGTTTCGTTCTGATGAGAAATGGAATTTATCTCTCTAAAGGAATGTCTCCCAAGACACCTGAAGAGAAAGCATACATGGATAGAGTTCCTTATGCTTCGGCAATAGGATCCATCATGTATGCAATGTTATATACTAGGCTTGATGTGGCACATCTACTAAGTGTCACTAGTAGATATCAGGCTGATCTAGGTGAGGAACATTGGAAAGCGGTGAAATGTATCCTTAGATACTTGAGAAAGACTAAGGATCTATTTCTCGTCTATAGAAGAAACGACTTAGAACTTCGAGGGTTTACATACTCGAGTTTCCAATCAGATATTGATGACAGCAAATTCATGTCTGGATTTGTATTCATGTTAAATGGAGGTGTAGTGAGTTGGAAAAGTTCCAAATAAGAAACAATTGCAGATTCGACGACCGAAGCAGAATACATTACTGCAGCTGAAGCGGCTAAGGAGGCAGTTTGGATGAAGAAGTTCATCTAAGCACTTGGAGTAATCCTGTAAGGACTGAGGTTTCAGATCCAGTTATCGGGTCAGTTTCGGGGTCGGATCCCCTGGTTTGGGCCCTGATGGGTCTGGGGAGTGCCATATAAATGACGTTTAGGATGCACGACGCCTTTTGAACGGCGTCTTACTAGGTGGACGCCATTTAGTTGAGTGGCTGTTGTGCCACGTAGGCGCCACGTGGGCGAGCTTCGGGCCACGAGAGTACGGCCCCTGTCATGTCGTCTGAAAGGCGTCCTCGATGGACGACGCCATTCAGAGTATGGCCCTGGGTCGTCAGTGTACGGTGCCGGTCTTGTCGTCTGAACGGCGTCTTTGATAGGCGACGCATTTCAGAGTCTCTATCAGTACGGCCCGTCATGTCAACTGATAGACGTCCGTGCCTCACGACGCGTTTTACCCAGTTCTGGTTTACCCGCGAACCCTCCTTCCTTTCCCTCATTTCCTCCTTCCTTCTCTCTCTCCTCCTTTCCTCCGGCGGCTCCGGCGACACCTCTTCCCCCTCCTTCTTTTCCTCCCACCATTTCATCTCTCCCTCCACTCCATCGACCTTCTAACTCCCACCACTACCACCACCACCTCCTCCGCGGCGTTTTCTCTCCGGACGGCGGCCGACGTCCCGGTGGAGTAACGACGTCCTCAGCGGTACCGGCGGCGGCGTGGGGCGAGACGGGTGGGCGGCTTGGAGCTTGGAGGAGTTCGAGTAACCGGTAGGGTGACGATTCCCGCTGTATTTCATTAAAAACCATGCTTTCCCGCTTTGAAGCATGTATGTTTTCCCGCTTTGAAGCATGTTTAGGGGTGTTTTTGGGGTAAAAATGCTAGGTGCATGAGATGAGAAATTGGGTATTTTAATGGGTAGTTAGGTTCTCCTCCTTCCCCCCTATGTTTCATTGCCTTTTTTTGTACGTTTTGGGGGAGAAATCCCAACTTGTGGATTGGGGGAACGGAGGGGAGAACCTGTCTGTCAGGACTAAATGGCGTCGAGAGACAGGGACGCCTTTTAGAAAGGCGGCTCCCATCCACGACGCGATTTAGCCCAATAACAGACCCTGTCTCGGGACTGATAAGCGTCCAGGGACAGCGACGCCTTTTCAAAAGGCGACTTGCGTCAACGACGCGTTTTAGTGGAATCACCCCATGGCCTGTCCCTGTTTCGGTCGCTATCAGGCGATGAGGGACAGCGACGCCTTTCAAAAGGCGGCTACCTGTGGCGATGTGTTTTACGCCAGGTTTTGAGACCGAGTTTTTATGAACCAGTTTAGGAGGCTTGAATGGCGTCGGTCTTGGGCGACGCGATTCAAGACAGAATCACACTAAGTCATGTTATTAATATATGTTACACTGTTAGATAGTTTGGTTAATTACATGATTGTAATCGTACTCGAGGATGAGGGTTTCTATGTGACCGGATCGCACTATATTGTGTTTCGTGCGACCGTGGACCTAGAGTGACAGTTGTAGCACTTTATCACCCTATGTTGGTGTGGTTGGAACACAACGCCGGTGTGGGTGTGGCGGGGTGACGCCTAGTGAGAGAGGGTTACCTAGTGAACCCCGGGGTTAGCTAGTACCGGTGTTGGTGTGGTACCTGTGGAGTGTCACTCGTGCTGAGAGATGTAGTAACCACCTAGAGCCTGTTGGACCGAAGTAGCTAACGTGCTATCCGAGGAGTTACTGCTTGGTCTCAGCGGGTCGGTGTTTCCCACTTTCGTTTGTGTGGTTGGCGTGTTTTGCCGAGACGTTGGTTGTGGGCTCCCTGGTAGAATGGTTCTACAGATATGCATGTTATATTTCGAATGCATGTGATTTATATCAAGATTTAGGAGTAGTAATTACTGCTTTACTTGCTTACTTTACCTTCAGCTGTGTTTTTGCACTTGTGGGTGTGTGAGTGGGCAGTGGGGATCGAAGGATCCCTCCTGAGTCTTTTCGTTGAGACTCACCCCTGCAGTTTTCAGGTGAGGGTTCCAGGCAGGCTTAGCAAGGAGAGTGCTGCTTAGAGTTGCGCGCCAGCAGCTGTTGTTCCGTGGTATGCTCCGACGTAGTTGTTATTTTATTTCTGGCCTGTAGGCTTAATTATTTCTTTTTAGTTGGAATATGTAATTATTTGTTGTGTCGAGTCGCATTGTAATAACTTTTAATTCTTGCACTTTCCTTTTAATTCAATGCGATGTGAATGTTTAGCTTAGTTAATTATTTATTTCTCAGACTTATTTAGATCCTGGTTTGGCTCCAAACTAATGATTCGGTACCCATTTAGCAATCGGATCCCATACAGGCACGGTGGTAGTGTAGGTTTTAGGATTCTAATTAGACCCTTTCGATTTTTGTGACTGTAGGCGATTAGATGGCTCCTAAGAAGAGGATGCCGGTTATTGGAGAGTGGGGAGATGTCCCTAGTGGATCTAAGGCCGGTAGGTCGAGTGTGGAGTATTTCATGGAGGCTATGATGGACACGATGGCTAGATACCAGACCCGATACCCTAGTGAGAGTTCCAGTGCTCGGGGAGGGTCTTCAGCTACATTAGAGAGATTCCTGAAGCTGAGGCCGCCTCATTTCACCGGTCGTCCCGACCCTGATGAGGCTGTTCACTGGTTGAGAGAGATGGAGAAGACTTTTGATACTATGGATTGTGCTGCGGTTGAGAGGACTCCATTGACTACCTTCATGTTGAAGGATGATGCCTATGACTGGTGGACCACTTTGAAGAGTTTGTCTTATGCGGATAGGAGCCTCAGGAAGATTCAATGGGAGACTTTTGTAAAGGAATTCAATGCACAGTACTTTCCTAGACATGTTCAGAGGGCCAAGGAGAGAGAATTTATGGAGCTGACCCAGGGAAGCATGACAGTGCTTGAATACCAGGCGAAGTTTGTTTCGCTTGGGAGTTTTGTGCCTTTTATCTCATGAGACGAGGAGCGTCGGACTGAAAGGTTTGTGGATGGACTGAGGTCCAGTCTGAGGAGTTTTGTGGCATCTCACTGTTGTTCAGATTTGGCATCGGCGATTAGGTGTGTCGCAGCAGTACAGGCACAGCAGGATCAGTCAGCCCGGGAGAGGGGACCGACTGCTCAGGGGCCAGTTCGTGGCAGGGGGAAGGCAGCGGCAGCAGCTCCTTCGTCCGGATCAGGATCGTCTTCACTGGGCTCCAGATTCAGGAGATTCTTTCGAGGCGGTGGCAGTAGTAGGGGCAGCAGTAGACCGAGGCAGAGCCAGTAGAGTCAGTCGGTATCCAGTGCTCAGCAGGAGACAGCTCAGAGGCTTCCCGCAGTTTGTCAGCATTGCGGTGGTACTCACGGTGGGACTCAGTGTCCTGCTTTTTCTAGGAGGTGTTTCACTTGTGGCCAGCAAGGCCATTTGGCGACGCATTGCCCGCAGGGGCATAGTCAGGGGCAGGGATCAGGTGATCAGAAGAAGCCGAGGACCCAGGGGAGAGTTCTAACTATCACCAGGAAGGAGGCTCGTGGGTCCAACTTGGTGGAAGGTACACTTTTTGTCCTTGGGAACTCTGCACATGTGTTGATTGATTCGGGTGCTTTGCATTCTTTCATTTCTGAGCAGTTCATAGATGTTCTTTCTACACCCGTTGATGAGATATCTGATGGATTGATGGTAGAGGTTCCTTCTGGGGATTTCTTGTTGTCTTATAACTGTTTGAGTGATGTTCCATTGACCATTGAGGGCCATGAGTTGCCTGCCCAGTTAGTTGTGCTTGCCATTCGTGACTTTGACGTCATCTTGGGCATGGACTGGTTGGAGGCTTACTATGCTGAGGTGGACTGCTACAGGAAGAGGGTGTGTTTCTCTATTCCGGACATCCCGACCTTCTAGTTTCAAGGTATTAGGCTCTCTTCTCGAGGAATTCTTATTTCTGCCTTTAAGGCCCAGAGGTTGCTTGTTGGTGGTTGTGAGGCCTTCCTTGCCTCTGTTGTTCTAGCTGATGTTAGTGGTAGTCCCAGTCCTTGGGAGGTGCCTGTAGTGTGTGACTTTGTAGATGTGTTTCCTGAGGAGTTGCCTGGTCTTCCTCCTCAGCGAGAGGTTGAGTTTACTATTGAGCTTGCACCAGGTACGGCGCTCCTGTCTAAGGCCCCGTATCGAATGGCGCCAGCCGAACTCGCTGAGTTGAAGATGCAGTTGCAGGAATTGCTGGATAAGGGTTTTATTCGTCCCAGTACTTCTTCGTGGGGTGCTCCAGTTTTATTTGTCAGGAAGAAGGATGGTTCTCTGAGGTTGTGCATTGATTTTAGATAGCTGAACCAGGTGACGATAAAGAACAAGTACCCACTTCCGAGGATCGATGATTTGATGGATCAGCTGCAGTCCGCGAAGGTGTTTTCAAAGATTGACTTTAGATTAGGGTATTATTAGATGAGGATCCGTGAGGTTGATGTTAGTAAGACGGCCTTTAGGAATCGGTATGGACATTATGAGTTTTTGGTTATGCCTTTTGGCCTGACCAATGCTCCGGCGGCTTCTATGGATCTGATGAACCGAATCTTCAAGGCCTATCTGGATCAGTTTGTGGTGGTATTCGTAGATGATATTCTGATATACTCTTCTTCTGAGGAAGAGCATGCCACACATCTTCAGATGGTATTGCAAGTTCTGAGAGAGCACCAACTCTATGCCAAGTTTAGCAAGTGTGAATTCTGGCTAGACAAGGTGCACTTCCTGGGGCATGTCATTTCTCGCGAAGGCATTGCATTGGATCCAACCAACATTGAGGCAGTGATGGATTGGAGCAGGTCAACAACAGTAACTGAGATCAGGAGCTTCTTGGGGCTAGTAGGTTATTACAGGCGGTTTGTCCAGGGTTTTTCTTCGATAGCGGCCCCCTTGTCGAGGTTGACTCGTAAGGGAGTTCGTTTCATGTGGACCGAAGAGTGTGAGCGGAGTTTCATTGAGTTGAAGACTCGCCTCACTTCGGCTCCAGTGTTGGTGCTTCCATCAGGTTCAGGTGGATTTGTAGTTTATTCAAATGCATCTCGTTAAGGTTTGGGTGCAGTTCTGATGCAACATGGTAAGGTTGTGGCCTATGCTTCTAGACAGCTGAAGAAGCATAAGGAGAACTATCCCACTCATGACTAAGAGTTGGCAGCCGTGGTATTTGCACTGAAGATCTGGAGACATTATTTGTATGGAGAGAAATTTCAGGTTTTTACTGATCACAAGAGCCTGAAGTATGTATTCACACAGAGGGATATGAACTTGAGGCAGCGTAGGTGGATGGAATTCATCAAAGATTATGACCTCGACCTTTCTTATCATCCGGGCAAGGCGAATGTGGTGGCAGACGCCTTAAGTTGGAAGACGGTCGTGTCATACCTCATAGTACGAGAATGGAGATTATTTGAGTAGGTTGTGGAATCTTCCTTTCGGGTTCCACGAGAGGCTGATAGAGCCGTATTGGCCAGCTTAACTGTGAGGCCAGCAGTATACCATGCCATGATTGAGGCTCAGAGGGCAGATGTAGAGTTACCGCATATTCTCCAGAGACCTGAGGTAGAGTTGTGGGATGATGGTACAGTCAGGTTTAGAGGCAGACTCTATGTTCCGGCCGAAGAGGACGTGCGCAGGAGTGTCCTTGATGAGGCGCACCGTTCTAGATATGCAGTGCATCCCGGAACGACTAAGATGTATCATTATTTGAGGAGGCACTTTTGGTGGCCTGGTATGAAGAAAGATGTGGCTGAATATGTGGCTAGGTGTATGACTTGTCAGCAGGTTAAGGCAGAACATCAGAGACCAGGAGGGTTGTTGCAGCCTTTGCCGATCTCGGAATGGAAATGGGAGCATGTGACTATGGACTTTGTGATGGGATTACCTGTATCCCCTGGCAGAAGAGACGCGATCTGGGTTATTTTTGATCGATTCACCAAGTCGGCACACTTTCTGGCTATTAGGAAGGACTGGTCGGTCGGTAAGTTGGCTAAGCTGTTTGTGGATCGGATCATCTCTCTGCACGGGGTGCCTTTATCCATCGTGTCATACCGGGATCCAAGGTTTACTTCTAGGTTCTGGAAGAGTTTTCAGAAGGCATTGGGCACGCAGTTGGCCTTCAGCTCGGCCTATCATCCCGAGACTGACGGGCAGTCGGAGAGGACCATTCAGACTCTAGAGGATATGCTCAGGGCATGTTGCCTAGACTGGGGAGGTTCTTGGGAGCAGCACTTGTCTACAGTGGAGTTTGCTTACAACAACAGCTACCACTCTAGTATCGGCATGGCGCCTTACGAGGATTTGTACGGGGGACCGTGTCGATCCCCTGTGAGTTGGTCCGAGATTGGCGAGAGGCAGAGTTGGTACAGCAGTGTGCTGAGGTTGCCAGAGTGGTACAGCAGAGATTGATTGCAGCTCAGAGCAGACAGAAGAGTTATGTTGACATCCGTAGGAGACCGCTTGAGTTTGAGGTTGGGGATCACATGTTTCTCCGAGTCTCACCCTCCAAAGGTGTGATAAGATTCGGGAAGCGAGGTAAGTTGAGTCCGCAATATATTGGGCCTTTTCCCATTCTTGCTCGAATTGGGGAAACGGCGTATCAGCTGGCCTTACCGCCCAGTCTTACAGGGGTGAACGATGTGTTCCATGTTTCCATGCTGAGGAGATATGTTCAAGATCCATCTCATATTTTGCATTTTTCAGAATTGGAAGTCACTGAGGACTTGTCCTTTCCAGAGTTTTCAGTACGTATTGAGGATCGCAGGGAACAGGTCCTTCGGAACAAGGTTGTACCTCTGGTTAAGGTAATTTGGCAGTATCGCTCCGGGGGTGAGGCAACCTGGGACCGCGAGGACGAGATGCGGGAGTAGTTTCCCTACCTTTTCTCGTAAGTTCTCTTGTATACTTGTATCTTTATATTTCAACCTCGTTAATTGTAGTA
Organism: Zantedeschia hybrid cultivar; assembly: GCA_030544215.1. Taxonomy (NCBI): domain Eukaryota; kingdom Viridiplantae; phylum Streptophyta; class Magnoliopsida; order Alismatales; family Araceae; genus Zantedeschia; species Zantedeschia hybrid cultivar. The sequence goes on from JARZZO010000009.1 coordinate 56,005,674, forward strand.
GGCAATTTCGGGGACGAAATTATTTTAAGGGGGGGAGAATGTAAGGACTGCGGTTTCGGATACGGTTATCGGGTCAGTTTCTGGGTCGGATCCCCAGGTTTGGGCCCTGATGGGTCTGGGGAGTGCCATCTAAATGACGTCTAGGATGCACGACGCCTTTTGAACGGCATCTTACTGGGTGGACCCCATTTAGTTGAGTGACTGTTGTGCCACGTGGGTGAGCTTCGGGCCGCGAGAGTACGGCCCCTGTCGTGTCGTCTGAAAGGCGTCCTCGATGGACGACGCCATTCTGAGTACTGCCCTGGGTTGTCAGTGTACGGTGCCGGTCTTGTCGTCTGAACGACGTCTTTGATAGGCGATGCATTTTAAAGTCTCTGTCAGTACGGCCCGTCATGTCAACTGATAGATGTTCGTGCCTCACGACGCATTTTACCCAGTTCTGGTTTACCCCGCGAACCCTCCTTACTTTCCCTCATTTCCTCCTTCCTTCTCTCTCTCCTACCTTCCTCCGGCGGCTCCAGTGACACCTCTTCCCCCTCCTTCTTTTCCTCCTACCATTTCATCTCTCCCTCCACTCCATCGACCTCCAAACTCCCACCACTACCACCACCACCTCCTCCGCGGCGTTTTCTCTCTGGACGGCGGCCGACGTCCCGGTGGAGTAACGACGTCTTCGGCGGTACCGGCGGTGGCGTGGGTCGAGACGGGTGGGCGGCTTGGAGCTTGGAGGAGTTCGAGTAACCGGTAGGGTGACGATTCCCGCTGTATTTCATTAAAAACCATGCGTTCCCGCTTTGAAGCATGTATGTTTTCCCGCTTTGAAGCATGTTTAGGGGTGTTTTTGGGGTGAAAATGCTAGGTGCATGAGATGAGAAATTGGGTATTTTAATGGGTAGTTAGGTTCTCCTCCTTCCCCCCTATGTTTCATTGCCTTTTTTTGTACATTTTGGGGGAGAAATCCCAACTTGTGGATTGGGGGAACGGAAGGGAGAACCTGTCTGTCAGGACTAAATAGTGTCGAGGGACAGGGACGCCTTTTAGAAAGGCGGCTCCCATCCATGATGCGATTTAGCCCAATAACAGACCCTGTCTCGGGACTGATAAGCGTCCAGGGACAGCGACGCCTTTTCAAAAGGCGACTTGCGTCAACGACGCATTTTAGTGGAATCACCCCATGGCCTGTCCCTGTTTCGGTCGCTATCAGGCGACAAGGGACAGCGACGCCTTTTAAAAGGCGGCTACCTGTGGCGAAATGTTTTACGCCAGGTTCTGAGACCGAGTTTTTATGAACCAGTTTAGGAGGCTTGAATGGCGTCGGCCTTGGGCGACGCGATTCAAGACAGAATCACACTAACTCATGTTATTAATATATGTTATACTGTTAGATAGTTTGGTTAATTTCATGATTGTAATCGTACGCGAGGATGAGGGTTTCTATGTGACCGGATCGCACTGTGTTGCGTTTCGTGCGACCGTGGACCTAGAGTGACAGTTGTAGCACTTTGTTACCCTGTGTTGGTGTGGGTGGAACACAGCGCCAGTGTGGGTGTGGCGGGGTGACGCCTAGTGAGAGAGGGTCACCTGGTGAACCCCGGGGTTAGCTAGTACCGGTGTGGGTGTGGTACCTGTGGAGTGTTACTCGTGCTGAGAGAAGTAGTAACCACCTAGAGCCTATTGGACCGGAGTAGCTTGCGTGCTATTCGAGGGGTTACTGCTTGGTCTCAGCAGGTCGGTGTTTCTCACTTTCGTTTGTGTGGTTGGCATGTTTTGCCGAGACGTTGGTTGTGGGCTCCCTGGTAGAATGATTTTAGAGATATGCATGTTATATTTCGAATGCATGTGATTTATATCGAGATTTAGGAGTAGTAATTACTGTTTTACTTGCTTACTTCACCTTCAGCTGTGTTTTTGCACTTGTGGGTGTGTGAGTGGGCAGTGGGGATCGAAGGATCCCTACTGAGTCTTTTCGTTGAGACTCACCCCAACGGTTTTCAGGTGAGGGTTCCAGGCAGGCTTAGCGAGGAGAGTGCTGCTTAGAGTTGCGCGCCAGCAGCTATTGTTCCGGGGTATGCCCTGACGTAGTTGTTATTTTATTTCTGGCATGTACGCTTAATTATTTCTTTTCAGTTGGAATATGTAATTATTTGCGGTGTCGAGTCACATTGTAATAACTTTTAATTCTTGCACTTTCTTTTTAATTCAATGCGATGTGAATGTTTAGCTTAGTTAATTATTTATTTCCCAGACTTATTTAGATTCTGGTTTGGCTCCAAACTAATGATTCGGTACCCATTTAGTAATCGGATCCCCGATTATAGGGTGGCGGGTCGTTACAAGTCCCAAGCATTTCATATCTTGTTCCCTTATTGTGTGACAACAATCGAGCAATAGCTCAAGCAAAGGAGCCTAGATCGCATTAAAAGTCAAAACACATTCTGAGACAATTTCATCTGATCCGTGAGATAATCGCCAGAAGAGATATAGTGGTTGAGAAAGTCTCATCCGAAGATAATGTAGCAGATCCCTTGACTAAGCCATTGTCTCAAAACAATTTAGAACGTCACCTTAAGCCTATGGGACTTAAACACATAGGTGATTGGCTATAGTCTAAGTGGGAGAATGATAGAATTGGATGGCCTCAAAGCTAATCATTGTACATTCTAGTTCAGAATATTATTAAAAGTAATTATTTCTTCATTTATAATTTTCACAAATTAACTATTGTAATAAAGGTCCGCAGACAAGTGTGTAAGATATTGAATCATGATGAGATCAAGATAGTGAGATTAATATTCTTAGTCACTTATCTTAAACAGTTTTCGATCATAGGATATTTGAATTGGATATTAAATATCTGATAAGATCGACACAAGTTATTTCTGCTCATGTGATGAGGGTGAATGATCTCACATTCACATGTGTGGTGACACTAAGACAAACTTGTGGGTGCTCATTAGATAATGAGTTCACTGAATAGATCTGAATTAGAATTCCAGGATGGTTATTATACCTAATAGTCAACCAGAGAATTCAATCGTTGCAGTAGTGCAGTTGGTCCTCTAACCTGAGTCACCAATGATACCTTGCTTGTAGACCATTGTGTCTTGATTCTCTGGCTTGTGGACTTTAACCATTAAGTCCATGATACTCAGTCTCTCAGACACAGTGGAAAGCTTGCGAAGGTAATTGAGTGAACAACAGGGGATCACTCACTCTTGGTATACGACTGGAGAGAGAATGTCCTATGGATGTGTACACAAAAATCCTTGGCCATGGTCAACTGAAAGAGATGTCTTTCTAAAAGTTAACTGAGTACTAGAATCCATCTAAATAATGCCATAAAGGGTTTGACTGTAAAACCATACCCTTGCATTATTGGGATATTGGATGAGTGAAGGATTTTATCTGTACAGTATACGCAGACGGAAAGGTTCAAATAAAGGGAACAATATCCTTTATATTTTCTGGGATCGTGAAGTAGTGTTTAGTGCCGTTCATGGTCAGAAGGTCAAGTAGATTAATCATCGGATGATAAACCACTTATTTATTGAATTAATTATTTAACATATGATGTTTAAATAATAATTAATAAATACAAAACTTTAGAATTAGTTCTAAGTTTAGTGGGCCTGAAACCATAATGATATATGGGCTTGGAGGGTCACACACATAAGAGTTCTCGTAAGACGGTGAGAGATATTAAATATTATATTTATCTGAGTTTTTGTAAAAAGTCGCAGGATAAACATGAATGTTTAAATGAAGAATTATCCAAGGCCAAGCTCTTAGATACTCATGAGAAATAAACCTTGTACTTATCTATAATTCTTATAAAAGGAGGCCAAGGGGAGGGGTGGTGAGGTTGTTGGAAAACGTACACTACACCTTGGAGTTTTTTCTCTCTTCTCTCTCTCTCTCCCCCTCTCTCTCTTGAAGCAAACGACCATTCTCTCTCTCCCTCCTGCATGGTGGATTTGAGATCGAAGTACTCAAGCCGAGGAAGAAATCGCGTCTGCATCGGGAGCTCGTGTGGATACCTCTGGAGATTGTGCGCGTGTGCGATTCCCGAAATAGTTGAATCCACGGGAGATTCGAAACCCTGCAAAGGTGAAGAACGGTTCTTTCGGTTTTAATTTAATTGTCCGTTTTACAATCCCAGCAACCCGATACTTTGAATCATATTTAATTTCCGCTGCGTTCTGTCGATTCCTAACAGTAATCTATACTTGTCTATGTAAGGAATCGCCTATTGTGCAGCGGAAAATAAAATCGATTCCTATGTATCGGTTGTTGGGATCATAAAACGGACAAAAATATAAATGCGGGAAGAACGGTTCTTCACCTTTGCGGGGTTTTGAATCTCCCGTGGACGATTCCGACTCGGTAATCGCGCACGTGCACGATCTCTAGAGGTATCCACACGAGCTCCCGCTGCAGACGCGATTTCCTCCTCGACTTGAGTGCTCCGACCAAATCTCAAATCCACTATGCGCGGAAAGAGAAAGATCTACTCCAAGAGAGAGAAGGAGAGAGAGAGAGGAGATAGAGAATCTTGGGGTGTAAAATTCGTCCAACCTCTTTTACCCCTCCCCTTGGCCTCCTTTTATAAGAAATAAGGATAAGCATAAGGATTAATCCTCATGATTATCCAAGAGTTTGGCCTTGGATAAATCTCCATTAAATCTTCATATTTATCCTGCGGCTTTTCATAAAAACCCAGATAAGCATGAAATTTAACGTCTCTCACCGTCTGACGAGAACTCTTATGTGTATGACCCTCTAGGCCCATATATCAGTCCGGTTTCAGGCCCATTAAACTTAGAACTAATTTTAGAGTTTAATATTTATTAATTAATATTTAAACATCATATGTTAAATGATTAATTTAATAAACAAGTGGATTATCATCTGATGATTAATTCACTTGGCCTTCTGATCATGAACAGTACCAAACACTACCTCATTATCCTAAAAGATATAAGGGATACTTTTCCCTTTAATTGAACCTTCCCGTCTGCAGATACCACACCGATAAAATCCTTCACTCATCTACTGTCCCAATAACGTAAGGGTATGGTTTTATAGTCAAACCCTCTATCGCATTATTTAGATGGATTCCAGTACTCAGTTAATTTCTAGAAAGACATCTCTTTCATTTGACCCTAGCCAGGGATTTCTGTGTACACATCCATAGGACATTCTCTCTCTAGTCTTATACCAAGAGTGAGTGATCCCTTGTTGTTCACTAAATTACCTTCGCAAGCTTTCCACTGTATCTGAGAGACTGACTATCGTGGGCTTAATGGTTAAAGTCCACAAGTCAGAGAATCAAGACACAATGGTCTACAAATAACGTATCATTGGTGACTCAGGTCAAAGGACCAACTGTGCTACTGCAACGATTGAATTCCCTGGTTGACTAATAGGTATAATTACCATCCAAGAATTCTGATTTGGGTCTGTTCAGTGAACTCATTCTCTAATGAGCACCCACAAGTTTGTCTTAGTGTCACCACACGAGTGAATGTGAGATCATTCACCCTCATCACATGAGCAGACATAACTTGTGTCGATCTTATCGGATATTTAATGTCCATCTCAAATATCCTATGATCGAGAACTGTTTAAGACAAGTGACTGAGGATATTGATCTCACTATCATGATCTCATCATGATTCAATATCCCTTACATTTGTCTACGGACCTTCATTACGATAGTTAATATGCAAGAACTATAAATGAAGAAATGATTGCCTTTATTAATGATCTGAACTAGAATGTACAATGATTGGCTTTGAGGCCACCCAATTCTATCATTCTCCCACTTGGACTATAGCTAATCACCCATATGTCTAAGTCCCATAGACTTAAGGTGACGTTCTAAATTGTTTTGAGACAATGGCTTAGTCAAGGGATCTACTACATTATCTTCAGATGAGACTTTCTGAATTACTATATCTCCTCGGGCGATAATCTCACGAATAAGATGAAATCGTCTCATAATGTGCTTTGACTTCTGATGTGATCTTGGCTCCTTCGCTTGAGCTATTGCTCCATTGTTGTCATACAATAATGGAACAGGATCTGAAATGCTTGGAACTACTCCAAGTACTGAGATGAACTTCTTCATCCAAACCGCCTCCTTGGCCGCTTCAGCTGCAGCAATGTATTCTGCTTCGGTCGTCAAATCTGCAGTTGTTTCTTGTTTGGAACTTTTCCAACTTACTGCACCTCCATTTAACATGAACACAAATCCAGACATGGATTTGCTATCATCAATATTCGACTAGAAACTCGAGTCAGTAAACCCTCGAAGTTCCAAGTCGTTTCCTCCATAGACGAGAAATAGATCCTTAGTCCTTCTTAAGTATCTAAGGATACATTTCACCGCCTTCCAGTGTTCTTCACCTGGATCAGCCTGATATCTACTAGTGACACTTAGTGGGTGTGCCACATCAAGCCTAGTACATAGCATTGCATACATGATAGATCCAATTGCCGAGGCATAAGGAACTCTATCCATGTATGCTTTCTCTTCAGGTGTCTAGGGAGACATTCCTTTAGGGAGATAAATTCCATGTCTCATTGGAACGAGGCCTCTCTTGGAATTTTCCATACCAAACCTTTTGACTATGGTATCTATGTACATAGATTGGGATAATCCAAGCATCCTTTTGGATCTATCTCTATAGATCCTTATTCCCAGAATATAGGATGCTTCTCCCAAATTATTCATGGAGAAGTTTTTGGATAACCAAGTCTTTACTGATGACAACATTCCTACATCATTCCCAATGAGTAGAATGTCATCAACGTAAAGTACTAAATAGGTAACTGTGCTCCCACTAGTCTTTTTATATACACAAGGTTCATCTTCATTCTTAATGAAGTCATGAGATTTGATTGCTTCATCAAATCTTAAGTTCCAAGTTCGGGATGCCTGCTTTAATCCATAAATGGATCTTTGTAGCTTGCATACCTTACTTGAATGCTCTTTGGAAGTGAATCCTTCAGGTTGTATCATATACACCTCTTCTTGAAGGTTCCCGTTAAGGAATGTTGTTTTCACATCCATTTGTCATATTTCATAATCATAGAATGCGGCGATAGCAAGAAGTATTCTGATTGACTTAATCATAGCAACTGGAGAAAAGGTTTCGTCATAGTCAATGCCTTGCCTTTGACGATATCCTTTTGCTACCAGCCTTGCCTTGTATGTGTCAATCTGTCCATCTGCCCTGATATTTCTTTTAAAGATCCATTTACTGCCAATAGGTACTATACCTTCTGGCAGATTAACCAAGTTCCAAACTTGGTTGGCATACATGGACTGAATTTCAGAATTCATTGCCTCTTGCCATTTCTCTGATTCTTGACTATTCATGGCTTCTTGGTAGGTTTGAGGATTATCATCCTCATTTAAGTGCACTTTTGGCTTGCCATCATCGATATGTCTAACATATCTTTCAGGCTGCTTAGGCACTCTACCTGATCTGCGAACCTTTTGTGTATCATCTTGAACAAGTTATTGAGTCAATGGTTCAGTAGATGAACTAGTGTTGATTTGTGAGTTTAGAATTTCTTCCAGTTCTATCTTGCTCCCACTGTCTTCTTTTGAAAGATATTCTTTTTCTAAGAAGACAGCTCTTTTTGCGACAAACACCCTTTGATCGATGGGCTGATAGAAATAATATCCAAAGTCTCTTTTGGATATCCCACAAATCTACACTTTTCTGTCCTGGAATCCAGTTTGTCTGGATCATGTCTTTTGACATGTGCAGGACAACCCCAGACTCTAACATGCTTAAAGTCTGGTTTCTTTCCTTTCCATATCTCATATGGAGTGGAAGATACTGACTTACTGAGAACTTTGTTCAACAGATATGCAGCAATCAATAGTGCATATCCCCATAAAGAGATTGGAAGTTTAGCATAACTCATCATTGACCGTACCATATCTAATAGAGTACGATTCTCCTTTCCGATACACCATTTAATTGTGGTGTATAGGGAGGAGTCCACTGAGACAAAATACCATTATTTTTAAGATATTGTGTGAAATTTGTACTTAAGTATTCACCCCCTCGATCTGATCGAAGAGTTTTGATACTCTTTCCAGTCTAGTTCTCAACTTCAATTTTAAACTCTTTAAATTTCTCAAAGACTTCTGACTTATATTTCATTAAATATATGTAGCCATATCTTGAGAAATCATCTGTAAATGAAACAAAGTATGAGTAACCACCCATAGCATGAGTAGACATTGGACCACATACATCACTATGTATTAGTTCCAATAAGTCCTAAGCTCTTTCTCCATGTCCTGAAAATGGAGCTTTGGTCATTTTTCCCATGAGACAAGCTTCACAAGTTACAAATGATTCATAATCAAATGGATCAAGATATCTATTCTTTTGCAACCTAATGATCATGTTCTCATTTATATGACCGAGCCTACAATGCCATAGGTATGATTTATTCACATCCTTATCTACTCGTTCAAGAGACTTATTTACTAGACAAACATCATATGAAATATCAAGTAAATATAATCCATTCAATAAATATCCAGAAGCAAACAATTTGTCTCCTTGGTAAATGGAACAACCTTTATTCTCAAGTTTCATAGAATATCCTTGTTTATCTAAACATGAAATAGATATGATATTCCTAATAATGGTCGGAACATAATAACAATCTATTAGTTCCAATGAGTCTCCTGACGGCATCTGAAGTCTTGCTGTCCCCACAGCCAACACAGCAACTTTTGCTCCATTCCCAAGCCTCAGATCTACGTCTCCGCGGTTCAATCTTCTTTTACTTGTTAGCACCTGCAAGTTATTGCAGATATGAGAAACACATCCAGTATCTAATACCCAAGATGTTGATTCTCTATAAGACAAGTTAAGATCGATCATGAGTATACCTGAAGCTTCACCAAGCTTCTCCTTTGCTTTTTCTGCTAGATAGATCTTGCAGTTTCTCTTCCAGTGACCTTCTTTATGGCAGTGGAAACACTGACCCTTATCATTGACTTTGGCTTTGTCCTTTTGAACCGCCGGTTTGCTTTTCACTAGCTTCTTAGGCTTACCTTTCTTAAAGGTCTGTCCAGCTTTTCTTTTCTTATTGGTCTTACCAACAAACATTACATGTGGCTTGTCTTTCTGGATAGTGCCTTCTGCTGTCTTCAACATGTTGAGCAGCTCAGCCAGTGTAATTTCAATTTTGTTCATATTGAAGTTGATAATGAATTGTGAAAATGAATCTGGAAGGGACTGTAGGATTAAGTCGATGCTTAGGTCATTGTTCATAACAAAGCCAACCACTGCAAGCCTCTCAATCCATTCTATCATCTTGAGCACATGAGTTTGCATAGATGTGCCCTCGCTCATTCTGGTCATGAACAATTTCTTAGATATCTCATATCTTTCTGTTCTGGATTGTTCACCAAACAACTCTTGTAGGTGATTCAGAATGGACTTAGGTTCCATGTTATCATGCTGTCGTTGTAGTTCATTGTTCATTGAACCAAGCATATAACACTGGACTTTGACAGAGTCCTCCTTTCAATTTTCAAACATCATTAATTCATCCTCGTTAGCATCTTCACCGGGTTGTACTGGATCTGGTTGATCCAGGACATAGGCTAGCTTTTCACACCTAAGGACAATCTTCAGGTTGCGTAACCAGTCAATGTAATTAGGTCCCGTGAGTTTGTTTGCATCAAGTATGCAACGAAGGGGGTTAGGTGACGACATAGCGACCTACAAGGAAATATAAAAAATAAGCAGATAGTTCTTAAAATCAGATTTAGGACTTTTCATCTAGATTTATGCTCCCACTATTTTTCGGCGATCTGTATGACCCTCTAATATACAGAATGGGAGATTCCGGTGATCTCCTAGTGGGGATCAGAATTCTTCGGGCATCATGCATGTGACCTTGTGGTAGCACAACAAATCACATCAAGTCCCTTAGGCAGTCAACTCTTGACAATTGCAACATTTGCAATATCCGATCAATTTAACCCCTGAATCAGAATGACCTTGTGGTAGCACAACAAATCAAATGATTCAGCTAAGTTCATCCATCATTACTTAGATAATATGAATTTATAGTGCAATCCTTGTGGTAGCACAACAAAACTACACTATTTGTCCATTTAACTTAATGACATCACATGTCGTAGACCTAGTTTAATTTCTAAATCAAATAGACCTTGTGGTAGCACAACAAATCCATTTGAGATAAGAATTATCCTTAGATCTATAATGATGGTGGGTTACGTGGATTATTCTGAATATCTCACGTTTACAACTTAAATTTTAAAAGAGGGTTTTTGAGTTGATTTATAAAAATCGTGCTATCAATAGTATTTTGATTTGAAGTATCATAATACTTAATAGAAATATATATATGATAGCATAGTACATAAATATCACATATATAAAGAAAAATTAAATAGGGATGATCATGGACTGCTAAAGCTACTATGGAATCATCGGAGCCAAACGATGATCCATAATAGAATCCTAATGTGAAAACAGCAACACCGGTTCCATTTGATGCGAGTCCTTCCTCCAGAGGTGTCTTCAGAAGATCCCGTCCTCTAAACTTAATCCGTAACATTTAAATATTAAATTTAGGACTCGCAGGTCTATAAATGTATATTTAAACAATAAGAAACCTTGATCTTATCAAGGGGAGTACAATCTTATAGGAAGATAGAGAGTACATTTGGATTAAGAGAGAGGATGACACGCAGGTCCTATTTAAAATACCAAATGAAATAAGCATCGCATTCATTCACATCAATCATCACATGATAATACTAAGTCTATGATCATCCCACCATAAAACACATCACATGCATCACAATTATCATATAATTAAAGTTGGTATTAAATTTTATAAATATAAAATTATAATACCAATAACTTTTCGAAATAACATTTATTTCAGTATTATCAATAATATTCAAAACATTATTGACTAATGAAATAACTAAACCATTCAGTTAATCTAAATACTTATTCAAACATTTTGAACAGTGAAATAAAATCAAGTTATGCATAAAATGAGTTTAAAACAATTTTAAACTTAATTGATTTAATAGGGAAGTTAATTATCTAAAACAAATTTAAATAATTAACCAATACCCTATTATCAATAAAACCCTTTATTTGAATTAACAGTCATTAAACAGTTTAATAATCTGTTAATAATCATAAGAATAATTAATAACAGTTATTAATTATTCCTATAATTTTTCTATTTCAAAACAGTTTTAAAATGGGCTAAAAAGGGTTTAAAATGGGGCTAAAAGGGGTAAAAAGGGGTTTTAATAGGGGTTCGGGTAGCCTGTTGGGCCGACCGGGTCCGGATCCGGCGCGGGTCAGCGGGTCCGGGCGGGCCGGCCCGCTGGCCCACGCGCCGCTTCACCCCCGCCGCCTGTTAGGGTTTGGGGTGAGGCGCGCGCGCCTGGTCCGCCCCGACCGGCGAGGGCGGGTCGCCGCCGGCCTAGGCGACCGGCGGCGGGGCTCCGGCCGGCCATAATGGCGTCGGTGGTCGTCGCCGGCGGCGCTCCAAGCGTTGCCGGTCATCCTAAAACCTCGCCGGTCCTCCCCTTAAACCTGCATGCTGCAGGTAATCCAAATAACGTGGGGAGTTGGTCGCTTCCGACCCAGCCGATAGGCGGTGGGACTCCGGCAGGCCCCTACGGCGCTGCGGATGTCGCCAACGACCCCTTATAGCGTCGTTGGACGTGCCCTCTCGTCCCAGCAAGCAAGAATAGCCTTTGCATGGCCAATTCTTCATGTTGTTGTTCGCAAGCCCACAGGAAGAAAAAAAAAATTTCCCGCCTCCTCGATCCTCTTGCGACATCTATCTGGTCATACCAGATAATCGGATGAATCCAAGGGCCATTCATGCGGTTATAATAATCATCATTATTAAACCTCTTCCCTGAATGCGCAACAACATGTATTTAAATTTCCTGTGAATATCCGTTGACACCCCAGCCTTCTCAAGGCTAATCCTTGTGGATCTTGACAACTCTAGATATCCTCTTTGCATGAGGAATAACATGATGAAAAAGATCATAATATTCATCAAGTTATACAAGGAATTAAACCCTATTCGGTTTCATCTCATGAATATCCGATCGTATCAAGAACACCCCAAAAACGCATATTGGACACGAGGTGTTAAACAGGTTTAACAGCATCGTTTAAAAACAATAAAAAATTCATTAATCATCACATGATAATAATCTTAAAATTTCCCCGAAGAACGAGCCCAAGAACGTGTACAATACAGTTCTTTACGCATAACGAGAAATTATCACGCAAAACGATGCTGTTTTACGATCGAACCAGCAACCTGACTCTGATACCACTGTAAGGAATCGCCTATTGCGCAGCGGAAAATAAAATCGATTCCTATGTATCGGTTGCTGGGATCGTAAAACAGACAAAAATATAAATGTGGGAAGAACAGTTCTTCACCTTTGCGGGGTTTCGAATCTCCCGTGAATGATTCCGACTCGGTAATCGCGCACGTGCACGATCTCTAGAGGTATCCACACGAGCTCCCGCTGCAGACGCGATTTCCTCCTCGACTTGAGTGCCCCGACCAGATCTCAAATCCACCATGCGCGGAAAGAGAAAGATCTACTCCAAGAGAGAGAAGGAGAGAGAGATGAAGAGATAGAGAATCTTGGGGTGTAAAATTCGTCCAACCTCTTTTACCCCTCCCCTTGGCCTCCTTTTATAAGAAATAAGGATAAGCACAAGGATTAATCCTCATGATTATCCAAGAGTTTGGCCTTGGATAAATCTCCATTAAATCTTCATGTTTATCCTGCGGCTTTTCATAAAAACCCAGATAAGCATGAAATTTAACGTCTCTCACCGTCTGACGAGAACTCTTATGTGTGTGACCCTCTAGGCCCATATATCAGTCCGATTTCAGGCCCATTAAACTTAGAACTAATTCTAGAGTTTAATATTTATTAATTAACATTTAAACATCATATGTTAAATGATTAATTTAATAAACAAGTGGATTATCATCTGATGATTAATTCACTTGGCCTTCTGATCATGAACAGCACCAAACACTACCTCATGATCCCAGAAGATATAAAGGATACTTTTCCCTTTAATTGAACCTTCCCGTCTGCAAATACCACACAGATAAAATCCTTCACTCATCCAATGTCCCAATAACGCAAGGGTATGGTTTTATAGTCAAACCCTCTATCGCATTATTTAGATGGATTCCAGTACTCAGTTAATTTCTAGAAAGACATCTCTTTCATTTGACCCTGGCCAGGGATTTCTGTGTACACATCCATAGGACATTCTCTCTCCAGTCTTATACCAAGAGTGAGTAATCCCTTGTTGTTCACTCAATTACCTTCGCAAGCTTTCCACTATATCTGAGAGACCGACTATCGTGGACTTAATGGTTAAAGTCCACAAGTCAGAGAATCAAGACACAATGGTCTACAAACAAGGTATCATTGGTGACTCAGGTCAAAGGATCATCTGTGCTACTGTAACGATTGAATTCCCTGGTTGACTAATAGGTATAATTACCATCCAAGAATTCTTATTTGGGTCTGTTCAGTGAACTCATTCTCTAATGAGTACCCACAAGTTTGTCTTAGTGTCACCACACGAGTGAATGTGAGATCATTCACCCTCATCACATGAGCAGACATAACTTATGTCGATCTTATCAGATATTTAATGTCCATCTCAAATATCCTATGATCGAGAACTGTTTAAGACAAGTGACTGAGGATATTGATCTCACTATCATGATCTCATCATGATTCAATATCCCTTACATTTGTCTACGGACCTTCATTACGATAGTTAATATGCAAGAACTATAAATGAAGAAATGATTGTCTTTATTAATGATCTGAACTAGAATCTATAATGATTGGCTTTGAGGCCACCCAATTCTATCAGTCTAACCAGATCCCTGACCGTATAGAATCTCATACATTGAGATTTGTTAGCTAAGGTCAAAGAACAGAAGTTTGCCAACAAGGTGTCCTTGGTGTCTTAGGTCTAAGGGCCATCCACGCAACTATGACAAATGAATCAAGCTGGTTGACAGTTAGGTACACTATCATCCAGTGGTGGTTCAAGTCAGATCAGTTCAGTGTACTCATTCTCCAATGAGCATCTATAGATCCACCTTAGTGTCTCCACACAAGTGACTTTGAGATCAGTCACCCTTATCATATGAGCTGGAGTAATCTATACTTGTCTAACCAGATGTTTGATGTCATGTCTCAGACATCCTCTAACTAGGAACAATTTAGAATAAGTGTTTAAAAGTGATCAGTCTCATTAGTATGATCTCATCATAATCCGATCACTATCGCGCTCATTCAAGGACTTCATTATAAAGTGAACGTTATTGGATTACACATAATAAAAAATCTATTTTATTAATAACTTAACAAGATTATACAATGTTTGATTAGCTTGTAGGCCACCTAAGACTAACACTGCCAACTAGCTTGATTCAATTGTCATAATTACGTGTATTATCCTCAGACCCGAGACACCAAGGACACCTTATTGGTAGACTTCTGTACTTTGACCTTGGCGAACGGATCTCTAAATACGATATTCTAAAATAGTCAAGGATAGGGTACTACATAATACCTTCGAAGGGAATTAAGTATTCAATATGAGATTATTCGCTCTCGATAACCATAAAAAGAATGCCTTAGGAAGGACACACGGAAGTCCCTGGATTTTCAAATATTACACAGCGACATCTAAACCAAGTCAGTTGACCGGTTAAGGTAGGAGAATACACCTTATCCTGAGTCGAGCAGTTAGGGTTTGACGACACACCATATCCTAAGTCTACTCGAGAGCATTGTACGAGTGAAGAATTATATCTACATAGTAACTATCAACAGAAAGGTTTCTTGAACCCCAATACCTTCCGAGATCATGAGGTGTTGCTTGACTCCCAACATAATCGGAGGCCAGATCGATTTAAGCGCACAACGCTTAATCGTTTGGTTAATAAATTAATATGTGATATTAATTAACTAAGTCCATAAAGAGTTATTGGACTTAATGGGCCACAAACTAGACTGATATTTGGGCTTAGAGGGTGATGGATAATGTTTCTCAGTTGACGGGTCATAGATTGGATTTATATTAAGTTAGGACTTTTTCTGTAAAGCTGCGGGATGACTTAATATATATATACACTCACAGAGGGCAGCCCTGGGCTAGGCATCACAGGCTCTCTCTAGCTGTCCCCCTCTCTCTCTCTCTCTCTCTCTCTAGCACCACAGAGGGCGCCCCTCTGGATCTAGCCGCTTCATCGTCTTCAACTCCTGATCATGGGGAGCACTCTGTCTGCATACCATGGGCACCTACTATTGGGTTCTCGCGTTTCTCCGGATCCCTTACGGAGCGGAAATTAAAATAAAACTAGTGATCCGTTTTTCCGTTTCGATAAAACTAAAAATCCGAATAACCGTTAATCGGATTATTACCTTCATACGGATTCGAATCCGCGACCGATTGGTTTCGTCGGTGTAACACCGCCAGCCGCGCATATGCCCGGCCTCTAGCGAAGTCCATACGATCCTCCTCGCGGTGGATATCCACACGTTCCTCGCTCATCACAGCTTACGAACCCTTCACCGTTTGCCGCAACGACCGCCGCGATGCGCGGTCGATTTCCCGTGGGATTGGAGTCGGAGAAGCGGCGGAGTAGACCTGGAGAACAGGACCGGCCTAGGGCGCCAGAGAGAGAGAGGAAGAGAGGAGGGGCGACTAGGATTGAGCAGCAACCTGGTTTGCTCAGCCCGTTTGCTATCTTTTATATTAACCGCGCAATTTTTCATAAAAACCCCCAGTTTAATATAAAACCTACTTATTATCCATTGCCTTGAGAATCATTTGCGTGTGACCCTCTAGGCATAATAACTAGTTCGGTTAATGGTCTAATAAGCCCAATGACTCCTCACTAGCCTGATTAATCAATTAATAACTTATTATTAATTTATTAATCAATCGAATTAATATCTGATATTAAATTTGATCGGGCATCCGATTACGTTGGGTGCCAAGCAACACTGCGTGAACCAGGAAGGTATCGGGGTTAAGTAACCCACTCTTGGAACCTTTCCGCCGATAGTTATCCCGTAGATATAATCCTTCATCCGTACAATGCTTTCGAGTCAACACAGGATATGGTTTACCATCAAACCCTAACCGGTTGACTCACTTAGATCGGATGCTACTTATAATATCAAAAAACTCCTTTCCCGATATTATCGTCTGCCGTGGCCAGGGAATTCTGCATATCCTGCCTAGAGCATTCTCTCTCTAAGTACCGAGAGCGAATGATTCCTGATTGACACTCAATTCCCTTCGACGGTATTCCGCTGTACCCGATCCTTGGCTGTTTAGAATCCCGTGAATAGAGATCCGTAAACCAAGGTCAAAGCAAAGAGGTCCACTGACAAGGTGTCCTTGGTGTCTCAGGTCTGAGGATCATCCACGCAACTGCGACAATAGAATCAAGCTAGTTGACAGTGAGGTACTATACCATCCAGCAATCTAATTGGATAAGTTCAGTGAACTCATTCTCTAATGAGCACCTTCATATTCGCCTTAGTGTCTCCACACAAGTGACTATGAGATCAATCACCCTAATTATATGAGTAGGAGTAATCTATACTAGTTTAACCAGATATCCGATGTCCTTCTCGGATACCCTTCGACTAGAAACTGTTAAGAATATGTGTGTTTAAATGATCAGTCTCATTAGTATGATCTCATCATAATCTGATCACCATGGCACATATTCATAGACTTCATTATGAGACGATAATAAATACGAATTACACACATTGAATATAATGCCATTTTATTAATAAATGAACGAGATTTACATAGTCAGATTGGCTTGTAGGCCACCTAACACTAACATTCTCTCACTTGGACTAAAATTAATCACCTTTATGTACTAAACCTACTAGGTGACGCTCAAACACATTTTGAGATAATGGCTTTGTCAGTGGATCTGCTACATTATCGGCGAATGAAATTCTTTCCACCACTACAACTCCTCTTGAAATGATCTCTCTGATGAGATGAAAGTGCCTCAGAATATGATTCGATTTCTGATGAGACCCTGGCTCTTTCGCTTGTGTAATGGCTCCATTGTTGTCGCACAACAACGGAACAGGTTCAGAGATATTATGAACTACATAGAGGTCGGTGATGAATTTCTTCAACCACACTGTTTCCTTGGCGGCTTCAGCTGCGGTAATGTACTCAGCTGCAGTTGTTGAATTTGCAGTGGTTTCTTGCTTGGAACTCTTCCAGCACACTATGTCTCTGTTCAAAGTAAAAACAAATCCAGATATAGACTTGCTATCATCAAGATCTGACTGGAAACATGAGTCAGTATAGCCTCGTAGTTTCAAGTCACCTCCTCCATAGACAAAAAAATATATCCTTAGTTCCTTTCAAGTACTTAAGGATACATTTCACTGTCTTTCAGTGCCCTTCACCTGGATCAGTCCGAAATCTGCTCGTAACACTTAGAGCATAGGCAACGTCAGGTCGTGTACATAGCATGACATACATGATAGATCTTATGGCAGAGGCATAAGATATTCTATCCATGAATGTCCTCTCATTAGGAGTCTTAGGAGACTTCTCCTTTGAAAGATAAATTCCATGTCTTATCGGTATGAAACCTCTTTTGGAATTTTCCATGCCAAACATTTTGATAATAATATCTATGTACAAGGATTGGGTCATTCCGAGCATCCTCTTTTATCTATTTCTATAGATCCGTATTCCCAATACGTAGGATGCTTCTCCCAAATTCTTCATGGAGAAATTTTTCGACTGTCAGATCTTTATCGATGACATCATAGCTACATCATTCCCAATGAGTAGTATGTCATCTACGTGAAGAACTAAGAAGGTGACTGCACTCCCACTGGCCTTCTTGTACACACAAGGCTTATCTTCTTTCTTAATGAAGTCATAAGACT
This sequence comes from Zantedeschia hybrid cultivar, assembly GCA_030544215.1. Taxonomy (NCBI): domain Eukaryota; kingdom Viridiplantae; phylum Streptophyta; class Magnoliopsida; order Alismatales; family Araceae; genus Zantedeschia; species Zantedeschia hybrid cultivar. Next base: position 56,023,741 of record JARZZO010000009.1, read on the forward strand.
TGACAGCTTCGTCAAATCTTATGTTCCAGCTCTGGGAAGTTTGCTTCAGTCTATAAATTGATCTCTGAAGCTTGCACACTCTATCTGAAAACTCTTTGGATGTAAAACCTTCAGGTTGTATGATAAATACCTCTTCCTTAAGGTTACCGCTGAGGAAGGCAGTTTTCACATCCATCTGCCAGATCTCATAATCACGGTGTGCAGCTATGGCGAGTAGAACTCTGATCGACTTTATTATGGCAACGAGTGAAAAAGTCTTGTCATAGTCAATTCCTTGTCTTTGACAATATCCCTTTGCCACTAACTTTATCTTATAAGTGTCGATCCGTCCATCAACACTGATCTTTCTCTTAAAGATCAACTTGCATCCAATGGGTACAACACCCTTGGGCAAGTCTTCCAAGTCCAAACTTGGTTGGTGTACATGGATTGGATTTCAGAGTTCATGGCTTCTCACCATTTCCCAGCATCTGGGCCTTCTATAGCCTCCTGGTAGGTTTGAGGATCATCATCTTCATTATATTCTACCTTAGACTCTCCTTCAGCGATATGTCCCACATATCATTCGGGTAGTCTAGGTACTCTACCAGATATGCGAGGCTCATCTATGTGTACTTGAACAGATTCATGAACTGATAGCTCATCTGATGATATTGTAGTTGTTTAGGGATTTGGAACCTCTTCCAGTACTATTTTACTCCCACTATCCTCCTCCAAAGGTTTCCTCTTCTAGGAAGGCATTCCTCTTCCAGGAAGATAGTTTTCCTGGGGACAAATACCTTTTGTTCATCAGGATGGTAAAAGTAATATCCAAAGGTTTCCTTTGGATATCCCATAAACCTGCATCTATCAGTTCTTGATTCTAACTTGTTTGGATCATGTCTCTTTATATGAGCAGGACAATCCAAACTTTAACATGTTTAAATTTTGGTTCTCTGCCTTTCCATATCTCATATGGAGTAGAGGTCACAGACTTGCTAGGTACTTTGTTCATTAGGTATGCTGCTGATTCTAGAGCATACCCCCAAAGGGACACTGGTAAACTCGAAAAGCTCATCATAGATCGCACTATGTCCTATAAGGTGCGATTCCTCCTTTCAGATACACCATTCATCTGTAGTGTATATGAAGGGGCAGCTGAGAAAAGATACTATTATCCTTTAAGAATTGTGTGAAATTAGTACTCAAGTATTCTCCTCCTCAATCAGACCGAAGAGCTTTGATTCTCTTTCCTGTTTGTTTCTCTATCTCATTCTTAAACTCCTTGAACTTCTCAAATGCTTCTGACTTGTACTTCATTAAGTACACATATTAGAATCTTGAGAAGTCGTCGATGAACGTAATAAAGTATGGAAAGCCACCTTTGGCTTGGGTGGACATTGGACCACATACATCTGAATGTCTTAGTTATAGAATGTCCTTGGCACATTCTCCATGTTCAGTAAATGGAGATTTTACCATATTTCTCATAAGACAGGATTCACATGTCGCAAATGATTCATAATCGAATACATTCAAATATCCATGTTTGTGCAACTTTTGCAACCTGGTTTTACCAATGTGACCAAGTCTATAATGCCACATGTAGGCTTGGTTCACACAATTCTTACTTTTCTTAAGAGTATTATCAATGTGAAGATTGTAATAAGAAACATCTAAAAGATATAGGCCATTGACTACCAATGTGACCAAGTCTATAATGCCACATGTAGGTTTGATTCACACAATTCTTGCTTTTCTTAAGAGTATTATCAATGTGAAGATTGTAATAAGAAACATCTAAAAGATATAGGCCATTGACTAAAGATGCCGAAGCTATTGATTTATTACCATAATAAATCAACCAACTTTTATTCTCAATAGACAACCTATATCTTATCTTGTCCAAACAAAATACTGATATGATGTTCTTTATTATACTAGAAACATAATAACAATCTTCCCATAATAAGGCGTCTCCTGATGGAAGCCTGAGATTTGTTGTCCCTACAACAACCGCCGCAACTTTTACGTCGTTTCCTAACCTCCGTTCCACCTCACCTTTTCTCAGCTTGAGCTTACTTGTCAGCATCTACACATCATGGCAGATATGAAAAGCACATCCAGTATCTAATATCCAAGATGTGGAATCTCTAATTGACAAGTTGATGTCTATCATATAGACGTCTGAAGCTTCTGATAGCTTCAATTTCCTATGAGCTTTATCGTTGAGGAACTCCTTGCAGTTCTTCTTCCAGTGACCATTCTGCTTACAATAGAAGTAGTCACCTTTTACTACTTCTTTGCCTTTGTCCTTCAACCTTTTATCATATGTGATCATCTCTGCCTCAGGGACATCTAATGCTGGTTCAATTGGAGGATCAACTTCAAGGACGTAGGCAATGTGCTCAGATCTGAAGACATTCTTCATGTTTCTGAGGCAATCAGAGTAGTTCAGGCTAGTCAAAAGATTGGCATCAAGTATGCCACGGAGTGGGTTATTCGATGACATAATCCCCTACAAGAGACGAATAAAATTTATTTTAGCAGATGTTTAATTATTAAATAAAACATGATATGGTCGTTTAATCAAGTTTTAACTCCTACTAATTTTCGATGGACTATATAACCCTCAGCTATAGAGAACGGGAGACGCCAACAATCTCCTAGTGGGGAACAAAATCTCAAGGAAATGCAGTACAACCTTGTGGATAGCACAACAAGATGTAATAAACACAAAGAGTATCCATCTCATAGGACTTTCAACTCCTTGTAATATCCGATCATATCTTCGGTCCCCAGAGATTTAATGGCCTTGTGGATATCACAACAAGCCATTAATTCTGATCTAAGCTAACCATCGTTACGAGATGAGCACAGATTTGCATGCAGCCCTTGTGGATAGCACAACAAAGGTACATGGTTCCTCTACTCTGATCAATAGGCATCTAATGTCATAGCCATAGTCTCTCCTTACAATTAAACAGGCCTTGTAGATAGCACAACAAAATTGCCTAAAGTAATTCAAATCCTATGACTATAACGATGATGGACCATTGGCAAGTTCTTAACTTCTCACGTTACGGCTTAGAATTTAGATGAGGGTATTTTGATAACTTTTATCTTGGTTTCTCCTAGGTGATAGTATATAAATATATCGTATATATTTAACAAGTACCATACCTGTTTTGATTCACAATCAAATATAAATAATGCATCTCATACATGTCTTGTGTGGTCATGGATAACACAGTGGGTTTGACAGTGGGTTTAACAAGTACCATACCTGTTTTGATCTCACTCGCCTTCCTTGTTGCAACTGTGGATCGTCCTCGCTCCTTTTTTAGTTGCCTCGATCATATTATAATTACATTCTAAATTTACATGTAAATTGAAGAAGGCCTTATGGCGAGTACAAGATAGAGGGAGGTAGAAGTACATCGGAGTATGAGAGAGAGAGAGGTACGCAGACCTCTATTGGTTAACAATTAATAAATATGCAATCACACACCCATGATCCACACATATCATTCATCACACGAATAATATTAAAAATGCATATCCATTACCGTGGTGTGTTTTATTTCAATCCACACATGATAACCGCATCACATGGCTAAAACAAAAGAGTTTTCAAAATAAATTATTTTGGCTTTCAAAAAGTATAGGTTCCAATCAAAATTGGTATTTGAATTTTGAAAACTCATTTAATTAACTTAACATGCAATTAAATCAAATTTAAAAGCATATAAATACACATCACATGTGCACACACTCCAAATTAATAATTCCAGAATATTCCATGCCATTAGAACATTTCTAATAATTAAAACAATCTAACATTAGATTAATCAATATTAATAATCTAACAATTAGACTATTAATAATAAATTATTAATCTAACTATTAGATTAGTCCACCAAAGTTAATGACTAAATTTAACACTTAAACTATTAATTAACTCTAATTAATTATTAACTACTAATCTAACTCTTAAATTAGTTAATTAATGTTAATTACTAATTTAACACATAAATTATTAATTATTACTAATTAATTAATAACTTTTAATCTAACTCTTAGATTAGTTAATTTAAAATTAATCATTGATTTAATACTTAAATTAACAATTAACTAGTTATTAACTATTAATCTAACTCTTAGACTAATTAATTAATGTTAATCACTAATTTAACTTTAAACTAATAATTAACACAAATTAATTATTAAATACTAATCTAACTCTTAGATTAGTTTATTAATGTTAATTACTAATTTAACTCTTAAACTAATAATAAACACAAATTAATTAATAGCTTTTAATTAAACCAACTAATTAGTTAATTAAAATTAATTATTAATTTAACACTTAAATTAACAATCAACTCCAATTAAATAATAGATACTAATTTAAAATTTAAATTAGTCTATTAAAATTAATTATTAATTTAACAATTAAATTAAAAACTAACTTTAATCATTTAACAACAATTTGTTAATACTAATGATTCAAAATCATTTATGTCCAATTGAATTAAAATTGAATAATAATTTCAAATTCCAAAACAATTTTGAATTTTAGAATTAAAATCCAATTCTTAATGAAATTTTAGTGGGCTCGAGGTTTAATAGAAAATGGGGTTTAATGGAAAATTAAAGGGAAAAGGGGGGGTTAATGGGCTCAGCCCCATGGCCGAGCCATGGCTCGGCCCTCTGCTGAGCCAGGGCTCGGGCTAGGGGCAAGCCATGCTCAAGCGCCCTGTCCAACCCAGGCCGCCCTCCCCTATCTTGTAAAACACCCGAAACCCTATTTTTTGTTGCAGGTAGTAGACCAGCCGATAGGGGGGGGGGGGATGGCAAGGCAGCCCGGCGACTGGCCCTGCCGACGTCACCCCAATGCCGGCAAAACTGCCAGCGCCAACAAGGCAGCCGATAGCCCCCAAAAGGTCTTCCCCGAGCCATTTAAAACACCCCTTTTTTTTCTAGTTTTTGTAGCAACCATGGAGATGGAGGAAGAAGAGGGGAGATCCCCTCCAATCGGCCACCTCCATCTGCCCCTCACAGCCTCTCCGGGGCCGGCCACAGGCCCGGTTGTGACCAGGGATATCCCCAGAGCAAATTAGAACAAAATCAAAAGAACTAGATAAGAAGAGGAGAAATGGACAATGCACATAGGATTTTTATATTCATTCGGTCTGAGACCTACAACTAGTCCTCAAGGAAACCCTCTTGAGAGTTCACTAGCTCAAATAGTAAGTCAAATACACCCAGCCTCAGTTGGTCTTCATATCAACCAAAGGGAACATTGGATACAAACCTCTTGCAGGTCACACTTTGCTCAGGAAACAACCAAGTATCTCATACCTTTTCTCCTTCAACAACTAGAAGGAACAATAAAAATCTATTCAATTTACAGTGTGATCAATCACACATGTGCATCGTTAAACACTCGTGTAATCGTTAATTTAAATTAAATGAAACTCATGTATTTAAACACATGGCATAAAGCAAGTGGTGAGCACTAGTCGAATCTACAAGAAGATCTCAGATTTTAAAGTTGAAAGTATTGAGTTTTTAAAGAAAAAAATAAAGAAGAAAGAAGAGGGAGCATGATGATTTGATAGAGAATAATTGAAACTAGTCGGAGTTACTACGAACTCACAAAATGATCACCTTTAAAAAAGCATAATTAAACTATCTACTGAACTAAGACTATCACTAAAAAATTAAATAACATAAGAATACAAAATTTGAGTGATGTCAACAGAATAAAAACAAAGAGTTGTAGAAGAAAAAGATGGAAAAAATTCTACTTGTTACAAAAAAACTACCATCAAATGTCATCAGAAGTTCATAAAACTTTATAGGAACATTGAAAATAAAAAAATAATACAACTGTCAGAAGACAACGTTTACAGAAAATACTCGAAATAGTGTGTAACATAGATAACTAAAAAACTAGAGAGAGAAAACAAGTGTTTGTAGCCGTCGCAGCCCTTCATGCGGATCTTTGGCAGCCCTAAACTCCTTCTAATGGTCAGTTGCAGTGTCTCGAGTCCACCTTCAGCCCCTCGTAGCCACTGATTTAAGGGAGATGTAGAGAGATAGAGAATGAAAGCTAGAGAGAGAGAGAGAGAGAGAGAAAGGGAGGTGTTGCTAAAGTACTTGCGGTACTGTAGCAGATAGAGGGAGAAATAAAGAGAGATAAATAAGGTGGGGGGAAAGAAGAATGGGTCAATTTGGACTCCTCCTTAATTTTATAGATAAATGGGAGATTTTGAAATTCAAAAAAGTAATAAAGAGGTTTAAATTTTACATTAAACTCATCCCCTTAATTAGAGGATCCTCCTTCAGGATAAAGAGGATTTTTAAAATTTAAAATTTGAAAGAAATATCTCTCTCTTTGAATTTCAAGATTCTCTCCTTTCTCTCTCTCTTAATTGGCATGTGGGCCCCACTTGAAGAAAAAACATGAAAATAAAATATTGCTTCTACCAGGATTCGAATCCTAGTCACTTCACTAGAATTCAAGTGGTCTAAGCACTACGCTATCTACTCGTTCATGTCCTACATCTACATAAAAAAACAATTGAATCTCTATGGCAATTAATAAATTATTCAGATGTATATTAAATCTTCGATAATTACCGAGAAACCCTTATTGAGAATGAAATTCTCACACTCAATTAATCCCATGAAATGATGATATTTTCAATTCTGAATTTTACAAAATTGATACATTTGAAAGCATCATTGATTATCTATCATTCCATATAGTTTTATACATAAAATCGTAAGTGTAATGTGAAAATTCCATCTATTTACTATCTAAAAATGTATAATTATCATAGTGCTAATGCCTCTTGAAGGCTACAATGTGTACAATGAAAAATAGAAAACAAATCAAGACAAATGTAAATGGAGAAGTAGGTCTTGATTGTTGTGAAGTGTCCAAGAGCTTCTAGAGTAAGCATAACAGATGAGGAAGCAGGGCACTGAGTGCTTGGGAGTGGAAGCTATTCTCTAGAGCTTTCTCTCTTTTCTTTTCTCTCTGATGTTGTGAGTTTGGGTGTTTGAGAGTTCTTGTATTCTACAGAAAGTCTATCCTCAAGCTTCAATTTACAAACCTAATTTGTAATTGCTCTATTAGAAACAACCATTTTTTGCTTACTCTTTAAGGGGATTTCTGAATCTAATGTTATCCTCTATGGGTCTAACGTTAACATTCTTGAGTCTTGCATAAGAAGTAAGCACTGGAGATTTTGTCTTCATCTACATAGAACCTTCAACTCTTGGTCTTCAAGTATTTCCCAAAAGAGTCATATATATCCTACTGCACATCATGCTGTAAAGCTAAAAAAGGATGCCCATCTATTCTTAGACAAGAGGATAGGTGAGTAGCAGAGGATCTCCAAAAGTATTACAAACAAGGTTGAGACAAGGTTTTGATACATGCTAGAAATTTTAATAATAATGATGTATAAATAATCGACTAAGTATACGTAGATACATTGTGGGGAAAACATGAAAATAACACGATAATCGCATTAGAGCCAGTTAATACCAACTGCAATGTATTAAGTATAACGTGCTACACTGACACATAAATCAATAACTCATTGATGCAAGAGATGTCAAGTTAATAGCTGGCTTGCTAGTTAATTGATTGAGACAATAGAAGCACATAATAGATGTAAGGATCTCCAAGAGGGAATGACGATCGCAGTGAAAAAAAAAACAGACTATAAAATCTTTCTCGATCCATTTAGGAGAGCAAAAACAAGAATCTTTATGATTAATTATCACCTTGTGCTGAATCAAATCTACGTTTGTTTGGTTCCGACAGGGTGATGTCACAAGCTGCACAATCGCCTGGTCTTTAATGGTATCTATGTGATCCTCCTCGTAATGGATCGCCCTCAATTCCTCAATCGGTGCAGTGCCTTCGGAGGCTACTCATCGCCGTGCAGGTGTTAGTCTTAGGTGGCCCACAAGCCAATCTGACTATGTAAATCTCGTACATTTATTAATAAAATAGCATTATATTCATTGTGTGTAATTCGTGTTTATTATCATCTCATAATGAAGTCCATGAATATGTGCGATGGTGATCAGATTATGATGAGATCATACTAATAAAACTGATCACTTAAACACATATTCTTAATAGTTCCTAGTCAGAAGGTATCCAAAAAGGACATCGGATATCCAGTTAAACTAGTACAGATTACTCATACTCATACGATGAAGATGACTGATCTCATAGTCACTTGTGTGGAGACACTAAGGCGAATCTGTAGGTACTCATTAGAGAATGAGTTCATTGAACTGATGCGACTAAATCGCAGGATGGTATAGTACCTCACTGTCAACCAGCTTGATTCTATTGTCACAGTTGCGCGGATGGTCCTCGGATCTGAACCATACCCTGAGTTGACTCGAGAGCATTGTACGAATGAAGGATTATATCCGCGCGGCAACTGTCAGTGAAAAGGTTCCAATAGTGGGTTACTTAACCCCGATACCTTCCCGGTTCACGCGGTGTTGCTTGGCATCCAACGTGATCAGAGACCCGATCAAATTTAATGTGCGATATTAATTCGATTGATTAATAAATTAATAATGAATTATTAATTGATTAATTAGGCTAGTGAGGAGTCACTGGGCTTATTGGGCCATTAAACCGGATTGGTTATTGGGCCTAGAGGGTCACACGCAAACAATTCTCAAGGCAATGGATAATAAGTGGATTTTATATTAAATCGGGGGTTTTTATGAAAAATAGCGTGGTTAATATAAAAGATAGTGAACGGGCTGAGAAGGCCAGGCTGCTACTCAACCCTAGCCACTCCCTCCTCTCTTCCTCTCTCTCTTTGGTGCCCCAGGCAGGTCCTGTTCTCCGGATCTACTCCACCGCTTCTCCGACTCCCATCCGATAGGAAATCGACCGTGCATCGTGGCAGTCATTGTGGCGAACGGCAAAGGGTTTGTAGGCTGCGACGAGCAAGGAACATGAGGATATCTACCGCAAGGAGGATCGCGTGAACTTCGCTAGAGGCCGGGCATCTGCACGGCTGCCAGTGTCACACCGACGGAACCAATTGGTCGCGGATTCAAATCCGCGCGAAGGTAATAAGCCGATTAACGGTTATTCGGATTTTTATTTTTATCGAAACGGGAAGACGGATCGCTGGTTTTATTTTAATTTCCGCTGCGTGGCCGATCCGGAGAAACAGAGCCCGGTTCCACTGTTTCTCGTCCCGTTTCGATCTCCAAATTAATTGTCCATGTATTATTCCATGCGCAAGTTTGATTTTCTTATTGGATCCGTGTTCATACGATGAACACAGATTAATAGAATAATTTTAATTATTTAATTCTGCAAATTTCAAATTTTTTATAGGGTTTAATTTTGTTCTTTGTCGGACGAAGAACTGGGCTTTATGGTGGCTTCGTTCGTGCTACCCTAACTGTTGGGGAGGTTTAATTTTTGGAACCCATTCCCCCCCCCCCCCCTCCCTCGGGTTAGGCTATATCATGGGACAACATTAAATGCATTTGCATACCTAAGTTGAATTAGCTTTCATAAGAAACTAAAGAAAAAATGAGGTGACAAGATAAATAAGAATGATTAATAAAAAATAATATTAATTGAACTATTTTAAAAATATATTTAAATCAACGTGAAGACATCATAAATTAAAATTAAACAAATTTTGCCTTGACCTCAACTGGCTTAAGCACCATCAATACATACCTGCTTGGGATGAATTAGATTATCTATAAAAATTAAATAAGAAATGATACTTAATAAGATGGATATCCATAAAGGCCTATGCTTTAATCAAGAAAACATTCATCTCTTTTCATCAAAAAGGGATAAAAAAATGATTAAGATAAAAAATCATAATTCTGAAAACATTAGGTCGAAAACTGCAAATATTTAGAAATAGTAATTTTCACTTTGAGCATTCAACAAATAATAAGCACAAATGGCACACAAAAGATGGAGTTAATTGAGATACAAGTCAAAGGAAGTCATTTTCAGTTTACATGTATTCAGTTCTTGTTTAGAATAATGGAACTGGCTAAAATAGGCTCATGGATAACAACATTGACTGCACCGAGCATTGCATCGGGAGAAGTATATGTATCACCACCTATGTAAACGAAATGAAGAACTCTACTCATCTTCCAAAATAGATCTTTGCAAGCTCTGGGAACCACACTTCCCTCGCTTTGTAGTACCAATTTCAACAATTCTTCTCTATTATGTTTTATCAAAGACCATACTTTTTTCTTAGCCTCATCTTTAGACATGGAGCCATCGCCTTCAAGCATCAACAATGAGACACTATTCAATTTTCCTTCCTTGGCTTCTTTCTACAAAATAATCAACATTGATGATAATAAGTAGATATTCATTCTTATGCCATTGTACACACCACTATATAAATGATATTCATTTGTGTTGAATGTCAAAGATGTATAGATGGAGAGGAAAGATGTCACAAACTTTCAAAAGAAAAATCCTTATTCAAATTATCACAGGAATACAAATCTAAGATCATAGGTTGACCACTATATAAATGATAGTCACTTCTGGTGAACGTCAAAGATGTACATATGGAAAGGAAAGATGTCACAAACTTTCAAAAGAAAAATCCTTATTCAAATTATCACATGAATGCAAATCTAAGATCATACATTGTCTTTATTGAAAGAAGGGGTTTTTCACATAAACCCATATTAGAACAAAATTTTCAGATTTATCTTGCATTCGAATTTTCATGTGTTGTTACGAATGCTAATGATATATAGAAGATCATGTCGACGTTTGCCTTTTTGCACATAGAAAATGGTCTTTCTACAAATCATTGGCATCCTCTCAAAAAAACCCTTGAAAGAACTAGAAATATGTAAAACCAAGGAAATATGAAAAAGGCTTTGTAAAATATACTTTAACATATTATATATATTTATATATAGGAAAGGATTCAACGAGCCCCGGCGTGCATATAAGTTAGATGTCTCCCACCTGAAGATCTACTTTCCCCATGTTAAGAAAAAATAATTTTTTTTATAAATTTTTAAATATTCAAATAGGCCCCTAGGGTTGATCGCATCTCCGAGACTTTAATTTTTATCGTCTAAAAATACTGAAAAAATAGTCAAAAAATAAAAACATTGTCAGAGTAGCACTTAGGGTTGATGTCATCCTGTGAGCTTTTAATTTTGATCCCTAAACAACAACGGATTTGATTGGATAATTACGGTTAAATTTCTTGATCTAAAGGTCAAAATTAAATCCAAAGGAGTGAAAAATAACCTAAATTGAGGTATTTAAATATTTAAACATTTGTGATGATTATTATTTTTTTTAAATAGAGATAGAGGATTTTAGAGTAAGATGCATCTAAGTTAGATACGCCAGATACACAGGAGCGTTACTGTGTGAGCCAACCAGTCTGTGCATACTGTGTGCATAGTAGTATGCTCGGCTACTCTAGGCACTATGCTAAAGACTCTTATGCATAAGAGTCTTAATAAAACACTCTTATGTATAAGAGTCTATAAAATAAGATTTTTTATTTAAACACACAGCCTACCATCTGATTCAAGATCGTATGGCACACGAAAGGCTTGATTCGCATATTAGCACTATATATATATATGAAAAATGATGCAATTGCTCCCCAGTGCACATCTAAGTTAAATTCACTCCTCTCAAAAGCCCAATCTCCCTCTAATAAAAGAAAATAAAATTTTTCATAATTTTTTAAATATTAAAATAGGTCTCTTAGAATTGATCCCATCTCCGAACTTAATTTTCACGGTCCAATCTTAACGATCAACTAGAGCCTTCCAGTCAACATCTAAAAATGCCGAAAATATAGTTAAAAATAGAAAATTCTTTAGATTAGTCTTAAGGTTGATCACATCCGCTGGAGGTTTTAATTTTTATCTCCAAACAAAGACACGTTTGATTGGACAGTTACAATTAAGTTTTTCAATCCAATCGTGAAAATTTAACCCAAAGAAATAGGAAACAACTAAGACAAGAGTATTTGAATATTTTAAATTTTAGTGATATTTATTTTTTATTTTTTTTAAAACACTTCCAACTCTAATGTCAACATCTACAAATTAAAAGTGGATAAAAATAATAAAGATGTAGATCAAAAGTTTTATCGAGGCTCATTCCTTTATTTGACAGCTAGTAGGACAGATATTTAGTTCAATCTATGCCTAAGTGATAGATTTCGAAGTAAACCAAAAGAATCGCATCTTATTGTCGCAAAAAAAAAAAAAAAAAAAAACTTCATTAGTAGTATTAATTTTAGTTTTTGGTATCCTAAAGAATATTTGTTTGATGTGATTGCATATTTAGATGTGAATTATGCTAAGTGTAGAGCAAAGAGAAAAAGCACTAATAAAATATGTCATTTTCTTGGTGGACGTTTGATCTCATGGTCATCTAAGAAACAAAACTCCATGGCACTTTCAACTTTGGCGAAGTCGAATATGTGGCTACCGAAAGTTGTTATGCTCAAACTCTATAAATTAGGCATCAATTACTTAATTATGATATGCACCTAGATCTTATTCCTATTCATTGTGATAATACCAGTGCCATAAACTTAACCAAAAGTTTCGTGGAACACTCTAGAACTAAGCATATTGAAGTGAGGTATCATTTTATTCGAGATCATGTGCAAAAAAATGGCATTTAACTGAAATTCGTTAATACTTTAAACCAGTTAACCGATATAGTCACTAAGCCTTTAAATGAAGAGAGATTCACGTCTATTCGAAGAGAGTTAGACATGTGCAAGATCTAGAGAGAATTGAGAAAGTAAAGTCAACCATACTTCATGTTTAGTTAAGGATAATTTAGTTTTTTCCTTTTTTACTTTTCTTCTTGTTCTTATGTGTATTTGTTTGTGTTGATGGCTAGGTAGGTATAGCCCTTTATTTGTTACTCAAAAAAAAAATGAGAGAATCGAATCAGTGAATTATGAAAAGCCAAAATTCAAATCCATAAGTGGTTGAGCCCCAAGCTAGGAAGAGAGAAAGATTAAACAAAAATTAGAAAATAGAAGTATACCTGCCACTAGTCGACCAACAACCACACCTGGTCGACCAACCAGTGTGGAACTGGATTAGCCTAAGAGGGACCGCAGGGCACCCTATCTTAGAATCAAAAGGGGGTCAAGGTTTTAAAGACTGAGGGGGTCTGCGTGTGCCACGTGTCCCACCTCTCATGCACCCCAAAGGAGAGGGCAAGGTCCTATCGGGTCAAATCAAAAAATAAGGGAAGAGGTCATTTCAACCCATTCCATCCCTCTTCTTCTACTCTCACAAAATCCCAACCACTGGGCAACCAAGGGAACCACCAGCAGCACATCTCGCTCTCTTCTCTCTAGTGGGTTTTAAAGAAAAAGGTCGAGAATTTTCCTCTCTGTAGAATCTCTACTATCCTCTCCATCTCTCTCCTTATCCTGTGCTGCCCTCATTTACCCTTGCCTTGGCAAGAAAAGGAGGAAGAAAGGCTTACCGCGATGGGAGGAAGAAGAAAGAGAAAGGCCCCATCGATTTGGAGACCATCCCAAACTCAAATGAGTCGGAAGAGGAATCAGAGAGCGAGGCAAAAGTGGAAGTAGAGGAAGAAGACGAAAGTAGCAAGGATGAGCTTCCTGTCATTCGCCAATCTTGTTCAAACTGAAAACGGACCAAAGCACCCGAAGTCTTGTAGAAACAAGCAGAGAAGCCATCCAAAAGGAAGAAAGAAAATCTGCCCGCAGCCTACTTGCAACTTCCCTAGTCTATCGAGGTATAAGGATCAATTTAATAAAGTTGTTGTTTTGCATAGAAGATATGTGGATTTTGATTTATTAAAAAACTGTGGCCAGATATTAAATCCATCATTGAAGGAATGGGATGACTAGAGCTGTGTTTAATGAAAGATGAAATGTACCTAGATTTGATGAGAAGATATTATAATACATCGGATCGGCATAAAGATAATGGAATTATAGGATATGCAAAAGGAAAGGAAATTCAAGTGAATTCTTGGTTGATAGGACAAGTTGTCAAATTAAAATTAGGATGCACTATGAGAACTACAACACTTGATAAAGAGACTGTCATCAAAGAGATAACATAGTGGAAATATGTACCTAAAGGAATGCCAGTGAAAGCCTCTGACCTTTCACTGGATCTTAGGCTAGTTCATCTAGTAGTGAGCTACATTATCATGCCAAAAGGGGATAGCCATGACTATCTCAAGCTAGATCATTTTATAATTATCTGGCATGTTGTGACTAACAAGAAAATTGATTTGTCCTCTTTCATTCTCTATCATATGCATCAAGTAAACTCACATCGTAACACCTTGCCCTATGGTATCTACTCACTAGAATTTTCGAACACTATAATGTGGATTTGACAAGTGAAGTCAGCTTGGAAATCAAAAAGGGAAATGCTATTGGAAGCATTTCTCTCACCCCAAATGCTCTATAGCTTTGTTGATGGTAATTGGGTGAAGAAGGAAACTGACGGGACACCAAGTGAAACTCCTCCCTCACTTGCTCAGGGGGAGCAGAAACAAGAAGGAGGAGGTTCCTTAGAAGGTGAAATATCTAGAAAAAGGCCCCATAAAAAGGAGATCATGATTGAAGAAAGGGCTTCTCGACACTCCAACCGCAATGAAGAGTTAGTCTCATCATTACTAGGGGCCATTGATAGAATGGAAAATAATATGGTAGCCAAGATTGAAAATTTGGAGAGGCAATTAGGAGAAAGAGAGGTAGGACAGTCCTCTCAGCAAACTCAAGAAAGGCAGCTTGGAAATGTACTTCAATCCATTCTCGATAGGCCTGATTCTATGGACAAGAGATTTGATGAAAGGATGACTCTAGAAGAGAGAGTAGCTTCTTCCCCCACTAGTTATACATCAGTAGCAGCCTTTGACACATGGAATATGCTTGGGAAGAAGCTGGAAGATGTCGAGGAATGCTTCTTGAAAAAAGTTTCACAACTTCGAGGTGGCTCAGATAGTGGAGCAAATGATTCTGAATCGAAAGACATGTTATTTAACCTTTAGGATTTGCTTGTGAAGATAGATAGGATGGCTAACACTCAGTTTGACATCATTGACAAATTCAAGGGACAGGCTTTGGATAGACTTACCACACTACGCACTAACACAAATTCTATCCAATAGACACTCAAGAAGCATGGGAAGCACCTCAACTCTATAAACGGCCAAGTCTAGTCCATCAAAAAGGCTAGTATGCAGTTAGGACCTCAAATCACAGGACTTATTTCCTTTGCTTAGACAAGGCTTGTACACAACTTTGATCCTAATCCTAAAGAACATGACCCCAGTGAAGAACATGATGATTCATCCAAATCCCAAAGGACCTATACCCCTATGTATGATAAGGGGAAAGGAAGAAAGAAATTCTAGCTTCTAATGCACATTGTTCTTTGTATTCTCACCAAAAACACTTCTTTGCAACTTTGCTTATTCGATATTGTGCTCTATTTTTGCTTTAGCTTGTTAGATTTTTGCATATCTATCATTATCAACTTAGTCATCTTGTTTGTGTTGTTCATGTTATCTTTATTTTCATTTTAATGATGACAAAAAGGGGGAGAGAAAAGTGAAGTATATAGTGAAGTACGCAGTGAAACTATGTTATATGAGTGATGTTATGCATGTGGGATGTTTTGTATAATGTCATAAATGTGAGCTATGTGATGTCTGTGATGCATGTTTAATTAAAATGAGAATTTTATGTGATAAGACGGAACATATGCTATTATATTATCTATATAATAAAGTGCATATTATGTGACATGATATTTAAGATATAAAGTAAAGCTGAGAAATAGTTAATAAATGGCCCATGACAAGGTTGAGATCTTGTATGTCATTGGTTGAAAAAATGATGTTACAAAAGATTGTGGTTGTGAAGATTGAATGATTCTGGTTGTGAATATTGAATGCCTCTATGTATATCTTTAGAGTATGCATTAATTGAAAATCTTTCTTGTAAAGTAAGTGCAGGACTCATAGTATAAAAGCTTCATACCTTTAAGTGTTTTGTCCTCATCAAAAAGGAGGAGAATATTGAGTCCCTTTGATTTGATTTTAATGAAGCAAAACACTTAAAACTATAAAATGATGTTATTAATTATGATTAAGGAAATTGGGTGATTTAAAAAAAAAGGATATATTGTAAAAAAAAAATTATATTTTGGATATGAATGCAATAGATTTTTGGAATAACAAATAAGTTTTTTTAAGAGTAAAATGATCCCTAAAAGACCCCCGAAAATCTCTTTTAAGTGTGAAGGCCAAAACCCAATTAGCTGGATATTGGTCGACCAGTGTCAATGCTCAGTTTAACTAAGCAGACCTAGTTGGTCGACCAACCTGCCTGTTGGTCGACCAGAACTAGAGCGCAAGTTTTCTTGTGCTTGGATATTGGTCGACCAAGCCTGAACCTAGTTGACTAGAACCAGTAGGAGTCTACCCTAGCCTGTCTTCACATGCACTACTTTTAGACACCTAGTTCTAAGCCCTAGTCGACCAGAGTGACCTTGGCGCCCATGTGAACCAGTAGACTGACATGTCCTTCGTCTGTCTAGTGGGAGGACAGTCACATGTATTCCTTTTTAAATCAAGGACTGATACACCTGCTTTTTCTCCTATGATAGTATACTATGTTTTAATGTTTCTTGGCTCTTGAAGTACTTTTTGTAGGGCACCTTTTTCTACTTGTATGCAATCCATCACAATCACCTTTTTACCTACCACTATGAGTACTCTAAGTTGACTATTTACAGGTTCTTTTTGGAGTAAGAGACGTCACATGCTGGCTTCTTACTAGCCAATACACATGAAGCAAAAAGAGGAGGATTTCAAATCAACCTTGGGATTTCTCTGCATAAACTTTTTGAGAGAAAAAAGAGCTTTTTCTCCATCAACCTCCCAACAGTTAAGGATTCCTTTGGACCTATAAAAGGAATAACTATGGATTTTTTTTGGATAGGTCTTGGAGAGCAAAACGTGCCATACATCTTTGAGAGATTGAGAGAGTTTCTTGACTTAATTTATCTTCTTCTTTAGTTCATTTTCTAACCCCTTAAGCAGAAGGTTTCTTATGTGATTCTCTCATGTGTGCAAGTCAAGGGGAACAGTTACAACTTGGTGGATCTTCTTTCTCTTGATCAAGACCGGACCAAGACCTAAAAGAAGCTCCTTTGGTGCCTACATGAAGATCTTCTAAAAAGGAAGGAGAAGCTTCTTAAGCACTAGTAGGAGGATTCAAAAGAGAAACACTTAAACCATCTTCATCTCCTAGAGCAAGATCACCACAAGAAGGGAATTTATAGTCTTTTGCTTTCTTGTTCATTCAAGTTGTAATATTAAGAAAGTTACAATGTCTTATGTGTAAATTGTAGAGATTTCTATCTTCTTCCTTCCTTTAGTTGTTTTCCTTCTTGGTAGAAAAGAGACGACCTTGGTAAAGGTTGGATGTTGTTTTCCTTTCTTAAAGGGTGGAGGTTGTATACCTTTCGTAGAAGAAGAGGGTCAATCCTTATAGAGATTAGAGGTGTGCCTTACTAGAGGCCTTGTATCTAAGGGGAGCTTTGCTAGAGGCTTGGTATCTAGTTATTTGACTGGCTAGAACCGTATCTACTAACGATTTACTAGAAGTGTTTTCTAGTGAAAAAGCCTAACGAAGTTGGAGAGTGGACTTAGGTCACCATTTAGTAAATCGAACCACTATAAATCTTATGCTTCTTATGTGTTTATACTAATTCGTTATTGAATTACTCCCATAATACAATATTGTTTTTAAAGTACACTGATTTAGTTAAAGGTTTCATAAAGAAACTTTCAACATCTTATTCAACCCCCTCTATGGTATAGCTCATAGCTCTAAATCCAATAGATGATTAGAGGACGTAGAGGAAACTCTAGAACAGGAAGATTTCGTGACTAGAGCATAAGAAATTGATTAGAGAAGGATTAGAGTGGTGTTCTTCGTGTTCTTCAAGAAGTGGGATATGAAAACCTATTGAATGATATTTTGTATAATATAAAACTTCATTTTGATCTTCAAAAGTGATTAAACATGATTTCTAGAACAATATTGTACCCATCTATAATCCCAGTTCCTACTTTGTTTCATTAGTTTTGGTCAAATTCACGAAATATACAAGTTTTGAAAATCTTCTTTAAAAGGTGTTGGCCTCAGTAGATGCCTATTAAAACATGTCTCCTCGACCCGACGGAATTTAAAAATGTGTCCACTGTTCCTGACATAATTTTTACTTAAAGATTAAGGGTCATAAGCCTTTAGTTGTGGTTAAGAAGACCTTTAGTATAGTTATGAGGGTCTTTAGCTACTATTTTCAGAACCTATGACCAATTTTCAAGCTGAACTTAGATTGGCCATAACACCTTCGTTCCTTGGCCAATTGACTTAAATTTTAACTACACTTTGATTTTGACATGTTCTACCTGCTAGTAAAATTTTATAACTTTTAGATTTTATTTATCTACCATTCTGCTATTTATTCAATTAGCCCAATTTCACTTAAGTTCTTTATATGTCATTTGATGATCTAAATCATTTGTTTGATATCTGAATTACATGATTCTTTTAACATCTTGAGCATGTTCTACAAGTTTCATCAATTTCTAAATTTGTTTTCTTTTTGGCCTTATTTATTAATTTTTTAGCTCTAGAAATTAGTTTTAATGATCAAAAAATACATATGTTATTCCAAAAATTTGAAGAATATTCATGGAGCATATTCTTTTGCCCAATACCTATTGACATTAGTTTTGATCTGATTAGTTATCTATACAGCCATGTTGGTTCTTTAAGTGGTTACTTTATATATAAAAACATGTATTTGACTTACAATTATATTTAACAGTTTGTTAATTCAAATTCTAGATATGGTTATCCTTTGTATTATTTGATCTATGTTAATCGAATTGTGCTATAATTATTTGACTTTGTTTAGATATTGGCATCTTAAGGAGATATTTGATCTAATTCCATTATAAGCATCTGCATTGGATATAGGGCATTTTATGTGTGAAATCTGAAGGCAACAGGTAAAATCTCAGCCAGTGGTAAGTACAAAGTGTCACGTAAAACAAAGTGCTATGCTGATTAGGAGCCACCTCTTGAATCTATGGGGGCAATCTCTTGAAACCTATTTGCTATTTATATGGTTGTGGTGGAACTTAAACTTTTCAATTCTACGTAGGATTAAGACCTTTGTCTCATTTACCTAGATACTTTGGTATTTGTTTGTTCGGCTCCTTATGATATGATTTGGATGTATGCCCGTTAACAATTTGATATGATACATTTTATATGATTTGATTGGCACATAATCTGGAATTTATGCTCTTATGTCTCATTGAACTTAGCTTATTCTTTAAAATTCCATTTGCACATCCTTTGAATTTGTTCAATGCTTAAGATCTATATTTGTTGATATGCCATAATTTGATCAGATTTCTTAGAATACTATGCCATGCCATTCGTTATGTGATATGTGGTAGAGAATATGTGATATGTTCGTTACATGACTAGTGATTTGATAAGACATGTGAATTCGATTTTTCGATCATACTAAGTAAGCTATATACTATTTGATTTGAACACGCTATTAGAAAACACATGTGATTTGACAAATTTATATCTAACCATATTTTGTATCATGTTCTTATTTGAGATATATGTAGAACTGTAAATTCTACTTA
Organism: Zantedeschia hybrid cultivar; assembly: GCA_030544215.1. NCBI lineage: Eukaryota > Viridiplantae > Streptophyta > Magnoliopsida > Alismatales > Araceae > Zantedeschia > Zantedeschia hybrid cultivar. Next base: position 56,043,524 of record JARZZO010000009.1, read on the forward strand.
ATTAGTTATCATTACTTTTCAACTATTATATTATTTAGTATTTAGTGGGTCTTATTTCCTCCTGAGCAGTTGTACTCATAAAACTTATTAACATTTTCAAAGTCTCTTGAGGAGGAGGAGTTAGATTTTTGATTTGGTAAAAATTGTTAGATCAAAAGACTTCCATTGTTATTTAGGTAGATTTGTTTATTTGTTCAGTAAATTGATGTAGTAAGAAATGGTGGTTATGAATTTTATTTGTTATTTTTTCTTTAGTGAGCTGAGTGATATTATCTCATATGGATACTTAGTATACTTTGAGATCCTGGTACTGGTGTTATACATTTGTGAAATTATAGTATTGACAATGAAAATTTCATTAGATTATTTTGATCGTAATTGATATATTTATTATTTTGATTATTTGTCACTCATCATTCATATCTGATTCATATGTTATTTAATTCCATAGTTACGTAACTTAAATCCGAACTGAGTCCAAATGACTGAACCGGATCAGGGACGTAACTGTAATTCTTCTAACCTATGCCCTTCTTTAGTTCTTCTCCCTCGTACGTTTTCTCCTTCCATTGCTATCATTGACCTGGCACAACAGCCATAATACTGCCACCTTTAGCCAAACCCAAAGGCTAGTCCCATTGCAAACTCCCAATTCCCAATCCCTCTTTTCTCTCTCTCCCTTCACTTCCTCCTTGAGTCCCCAGCACCCAAGCCACACTTTATCACTGTTGCTTTCACCCAAGCCCCTTTGGCATGGTTGTCACCCACCTTCCTTGACCCCTTTTGCCCATGTAGATTTATTACTTATTGGAAATAGTTCCATTTCTAACATTAGAGTTGGAATTGGGACAAATACACATGCAACTACAACCCGTTTGTATCCCCAGTAGGATTTCTATTGCCTTTTGTTTTTAGTAAACTCTTTCTATGAGTTTTTAGAACAATATCACATATTATGCTACAATTTTCACTATTGTACCTTCCTTTTATCTCTGTCTTTTCTTGCACATTATTAATATGTTTACCTTTTATTGATGATAAGATATTAGAGGATTGGCCATCCCTATCTAGATTAATCCCTACGTTGATTTCCAATCAAATTTGGGATTGCTAGGACAATAGTTTTGAACCTAGTTTCTATTCTTCGAATGTATGAAAAGCTATGTTGATTTTTTATGACTGAAGTAAACAAGTTGTTGACGTAAATTCATCAAACCTACTATAGCTTAAGGGAAAATTAATAACCCACTATCAAAGCTATTTATTTCAAGGCCGAGGATTAGGGGCCCCTATGTATCTCTGCTAGTCTAGATGACAAATTGATAGCCATCTTGAGAAACTATGCAGATGTTTTACGTTCTTAATGGTCTAATGCGAGGAAAGAGGAGTTGCTTGAATTTTTCATGGCAATATATGCACCTTGAAAGTTGATAGTGTTAAAATTAAAGACAGATTTGATTATAATGGTCTACTTTGAAAGCCTTAAAATTAAAGACAGATTTGATTATAAGGTGCATAGTTGTTAAAACTTACTCCTAGGCAAGACTTTGGTGACAAGACTTATTTTCAAGGAATAGACAGTTAAACACCTTATTGGGCCTTGAAGAATGCATGTCTAGACACCGAATAAGCATGCTTATGAGCACCTAGCATGCCTAGACAATGCCTAGGCTAATTCATGGGACAATAAAATTAGGTCAGTTGGGATCAATTCCTAATATAGTGGTTGATTGTGCCTTAGGTTTTGATATCCCTTCATCACGTCTTCTTTATTGTTTCATCTTTCTCATCATCTTTGGCATCATCCTTCTTAGCTAACAAATCTTGACATTAATGATGAGGCACTCCTATATGTTCTCTTCTTAGTATGATGGCCACAATAAGTCTATAAGCCCCACTTGCCCATGTCTACAAATTTAGAACCTCTCGTTCCCATTAGCATCCTCTCATCTTTTCTAAATTTTCTATATGTTTATCCTTTCTTTTCCCTCCTCTTCAAGCATTTTGTCTCCCTGTCTGTGAGTACCTCTCCCTCTCCCTCTTCCCCCACTCTTGACTATGAAGGTACTGCTTAAACGTCACCAAGGCAGGCACTGAGGGACCAGACATATGCGTAAGGTCACCTTACTATCTTGACAACTATGATAAATTGTTTATAGAGAATACTCAAGAAATGTGGGTATATCATGTGGAAAAGTATTCATATGCAGATATCGTGATTACTATGGACAAGGAAATATAAAAAATGAAATATCAATATCAAATTTATAATTAGCATTCCCTATGAAAGATAAAGCAGGGATTGATACTAACCATAACATTAGCTCCTGTTATGTGACGTGACCTTATACTTTGAACTTCCATCTACTATGAAAATTAACACTATGATCATGAAGAAAATTAATCTTACTTCAAAAGTTTGTATGTCATTGAGGAGACGGCCGCATGTGCTCACAAGTCTAAATAACTGGTGATACTCTGGACTCTCGAAAATATATGGACAGAGCTCTGGGCCAACAAAATAGAGTGCTGGAACAAATACTGGTCCCAGGGCGAAGGATACATATGAAGTATCCAGGTATTGTTCTAGCGTGGGTATGGCATCCGTCCGACGCCATTCTGCTTCTTGCATCATGGACAGCACTAGATCAAGCCACTGTTCACATACAATGCCATGTCAAACATGAATGTTTCCAGACAACAATAACACAAACAAACAAAGACTATATATGCTGAAGCTTACAATCGTAATTAAATGGCTAGTGACATTACGCTTCTGTACTACAGACGCCTTGGCTCCAAGCTCATTAACGGAAGTATAAATTGCAGAATACATGATCTTGACTGGTTCAGAGCAACCATTTGTTTCATAATTTTCTTCCCACCTGAAAGACATAGAATCAGCAGAATGTCTAACTCCAACCTAACATCAACAGATTACCTTTTGTAAAATGCAGAAGAACAGCAAGAAAAGGGAAGGAAATTAACTATATATACCGCTCAATGAGCTGTATAAGATTGATGAGCTCCTCTTTGGAACCCGCAAAATCAAAAAAGTCATCAACTATAGTGGTTAACGTCCCATATATGGCCCATGATATACGAGCATTTGACATTTCAAAATGGAAAAGTGTTGCTGCAATAGAGAAGTAGCAGTATGACAACTTTTGCCTAGCAAAGGTCAGCTGATCCAATCTGTTTTCTTTCATCCACCTGGTGAAAGGTTGAAAAAGTTTTACAAAATAGAAGAAATAATAATGAAAAGTAGATTATTGATTTTCATTATGCAACAGAAAGCAATTGATTCATATACCTATCGAGTTGTTCCAGTTCTTTCTGATATATGAACTGGCAGTTATTGAACTCTTCAGTTGCTAAGTCTATGATATCTTCACTTTCCATCTTCCATAACCTTCATAGCATAGATATAATTTAATCAATCAAGTTGAACCATGGGAAGGAATTTTGAGAAATAGGAGATTATTCTCACTCCGAGAAGCTTACATATATGATTTTTTGAGAATCAGAAAGTTATTAATATTGAAGCGAGTAATGTTTCTCCTGTGGTCTAGGCGGTCTAAATTGACAAAGGAGGGAAACTTAAGGGCATAATCCACCTGAGAGGCCATTCAATTTTAATCCTGTGATCAGTAAACTTAAAAAAAAGAAAAAGAGTTAACCAGGAAAATTTATCACATTCTGATGCATGACTCTATTATAGAATATAAAAGCTTTATATCCTGTGTCCTAGCTCAGAAAACTAACCTCTTCAAGCCTCTCATCCATTCCACTGTTTGATATTTTCTTTGCCAGAAAATTGCTTGTCCAGAAATTAAGCTTCTTTAAGAACCATTCTGTTGGGAACTTTAGCTGCGAAGCTTTGTATAGCTCCAGAACTGTCTTTGTATCTTCCAAATATCCTTCCAAAGAATCATAGAAGAAATGTTCATCGAGCCGAGTGAAAAAACCTGAAAACGTGTACACATGGTTAATTAAACAGTCCATCCATTGAAAAGTGAATGAATTCACCAAAATAGGTATAAAAGTAGAGGGAATACCAGAAGAAATCTCATATCCATGCATCCGTAACAGCCGAAATGCCATGGCACATGTAGCAATATCTAAACTTACTTCTTCATCATTCTGCAACCATTGTCTGTGTTTGGCTTATGTCATGTTCGGCAGTTGGAATTTCACAAGAATTTCAAAAGGAAACGTATAATGCTATTACCTATATACTTCATCCAAAATATTCTTTATCTCATTACCAAAAAGCTGACCGATTCCAAAGCCCTCAAGACAGTCAACCACCTGAAGAGAGGCACGTGCCTCCAAAGGGTATCTAGCAGGAACTGAAAAAGACAAATATCAAGACTATTATTACTGAATAAAGACCATGAAGTAAATTGGCCACAGGGTTAGGTACCAGCATTCCCGAACTTCCGTAGGAGCAAACTTAAATATTCAAGGCACTTAGAATTCCAAAGGTGAATCACTGCAGCAGCAGTGGTAGATGGGGAATCAATGAGCGATCCATTCTCTCTTTGATATTTTCTTAAGGCTTCCCACTCTGGAAATCTGTCCAATCCTTCTGCAACATATGCCAGATAGGCATCTGCTCCTTTAGAGTTACTCCTACATGCTCTTGATGAAAAGAAAGGATAGTCCAGTTAGAAATGAAAGAAAGGATAGTCCTTTAGACAGTTTTCTGCTTTATTCACAAAAAGGCGGGGAGGGGTTCTTTAAGGAAAGAAAATAAGCTTCTCATAGAATTACCACTGTGCTGATGGCAAAGAGTAGATGAAACATTGAATCAGTGACATGAAAAATGCTGGCCAAGTTATTCATATACCAGACACAACAGTTCATGCTAGGTGAAACAAGGTGATTAACTGAATCTTCATTCATCACATGAGTGCTAGCAAATGAAATGTCCATGCTATCTCACAAATGTCATGACCTCTAACAGGGATATTTAAGTAGCTACAGGATGCCATTCTTGACGTTTACAGTTTGTGTAAGGAAAAATCTCATCTTCCATCTCAAGATCCTATTATGTGAAACAATAAAGAAATGTTCTATACTACATATTTCTGGTCATGAGTTTGCATGCTATATCGACATTTGATGCAAGGTAAACACATGGTAATGCAGCATGATCGACGAGCAGAGTCCATGAGCTGCTCATGAATGCAATGGAATCATGCGGCCATCACCCATGGAAGTGAATGGCAATTCACTGAAATTCTGTGATTGTACACACAGGTCCAGCATACACACAAACTGACCGTGGTCTAAGAGTTGGGTTCAAATTTATTGTCATCATTAGTTGTTAACCAATTAAAACAACTAAGACCACCAGGTAAAAGAAGAGATCAGTCCACCCCAAACAAAGAAGGACAGACTTGAAGTGAACACGAAGAAGGAAATATAAAGTTTTTAGAAAAAAAAGCACGTATTGTTTGCAATCTAATAAAAAATTATCGATGAAAAACACTTTCCTCATATAGACAAGGTTCTTTAAGGGAAACACATAAAAGGCCCCAATTAATACAAATATAAATAGAGGAATGATTCAGTGATCTCGACCTCACGGTGAGGTCGAGTTTTACAATCACGAGTATTTTTCATTTCATCCTTTCTGTTTTTTACGAAGGGAGTAAAGTGAAAAATATCTATGATTGTGAGAATCGACCTCACTGTCAGGTCAAGCTCACTGAATCACTTTTCATATGAATAACCGAGAAAGCCGTGCACCGTTCCAATTCTTGTTCCCGCATCCGAAGCATGGTATCTATGTTGGTCTGGCTCATGGGAATATGTAATCCCATGTCTCTTGCAATTCCAATCATACGAGGGAATATGATATCGAACCCAATTGGTGAATGCTGCTTCTCGTCACTGATATATGACAAGTTAGACAGGATAAAGCTTATCCCTACAAATAAGGAGATTAAATTCAACTTAGGCATAGGCAACAAGTAATTAGAAGCATTATGATTTTCTATGACTGTACCTTTCTTTATATGTTCTTCACCAAGGCTCCAACGTTTTAGGGCAATCACACAAGCTAATGTTGAGGATAGATTATCTTTTATGAGATGAGGATGGCAACAAGGACCCCATGAGCCATCTGGGTGCTGATTCTCCAAGATCCAGTCTATGCATTGAGGAAACTGTGGACCCTGCGCAGAGATAGAAGAAGGAACCATGGCCACCCAGGCAGTATCATAGCCGGACATTGAAATCTCAACCTTCTGGAGAGCTTTCCTGATTCTTCCAGCTGGTCCGTGAGGAAGCTGCAAGGTCATGTGCCAATTCGTTAACGTTTCAGCATGGTCTAGTAATGGGGAAAACGGAAGGTGATAGCAGAAGCCTGTGATCATACTGAAACCATATCGTTTGGCCCTCTTTCAATCTTTGTTTCAGCAATCAACGATACTGCATTAGAACAACACATGCTTAAGAGTTGAGAAGGAAGTGAAGACAAAGGAAAGCCTATAGAGAAGCTATCAGACCTTTTGTGTTTGACTGGTAAGTTGATATGGGCCGGACTTCCGGACTAATGGACATGATAAGAGAGAGAGAGAGAGGGGGGTGTTACCAATTGCACTCCGATCTTCTCATTTCTTATTCATTTTGTACCTTTCATAAATAGATACAGTCCCATAAAAATAGTCGTATATGTATAAATTTATGTATCGAATAAAAATTCCAAAATCATGTCATATTCTTGTTAACAGATTTTTTTTTTTTTAAGTGCCCTCGTATAAGGGTAGCACCTTACATTAGATCCCAATCCAATGGTTAAAAACTGAAAGGAAAAAAAAAAAGATAAAAAACAAAATAAAATGATGTGGTGGTGGTTCCGCTGAGGGTAACTCCCACCCGCGTGCGGTTGGTAATTAGAAACTATCATTAGCGCTGGGCGGTTTCATCTAGCGCTCTTGTTGGCCGTCGATGGATATTAGACGATCAATTTTTTTATTTTATTGTTTATTTATTCAAATAAAAATTTGGATTCCTGTTTTCGTCACTCCTAACACATAAATTTTATTTTTTACATTAGAACTTTTTAGCCGTTAGATTATACATATGATAAAGGTTTCCTTGTACGGCCTTGTGGTTGCTGTGGTAAAACCTTACCTAAACACCGGTCATCAGACTTTATCTCATGATGTAAAGAACAGAAGAAAAAAATATGATCTCTGTGTCTTAAGGCGCATGATAAAAGAGGACAAGAACCTTCTGGCGATGTTTTCATTTAACTTCTTTTTCTTAGTTCTTTTTAGGTGGCCACAATTAACCTACACGTTTATATGATCAAATTTTGGATCGGGCAACTAAAAAACAGTATTCTTTTACTATTCATTTGGGTCAATTTTTTATTTTTATAATTTTCAAATCTTTGGTACAATTTAATCTTTCGTACAATGAATAGCAAAAAAAAATTGCTGCTCATTTGATACCGTTTTTATATTTTTAAGATTTTAGATCATCCGATTAGAGATCTTTGTATAGAGATTTTGATATAGTTAGGGCCATTTTAAAAATTATTTTTTTAGATAAAGCACCCAACACCCTCTGGTGATGTAGCAGAGTTTTACTCATTACAAAATTCACGTATACGGATTGACAAGGAACCCCTTGATCCAATCCATCAAGTGGCCTCATAGGTTCTCACTGAATGCGGGCACATGCATGATGCTCCACCTTTGCCCTCAAATTTCCTCATCTCAATATTATAAATAAATAAATAAATAGAAAGGTATGACGAATTTATAAATATTTAAATATCCGTCTCTAAGTTGGTTTCCATTTTTGGGATTTAACCTTTATCATTTGATTGAAAAATTTAACCATGGTCGTCTGATCAAGTGCACCTTTTGTTGAAAATTAAAACTAAAATCTTAGGAGATATGATTAACCATAAGAATTAATCTAATAACTTTTTTATTTTTCATTTTTTAAAATATTTTTAATATTCTTTTTTGATATGCACCTAATCATACAACTTCAATAATTTTCAAGATTGGACAATAAAAGTTAAAAAAATTATTTCTTTATTTTTACATGGGAAAGATATATATTTTCAGAAAGATGCATCTAAATTAAATATGTATATAGAAATGAGACCTTCGGATAACGAACTAGAGAAAGAAGCAAAAACATTTAGGTCTGCAATTATCTTATGATACATATCTAAGTTATATTTTTGTGATAGCTTTAATATTATTTATTTTATAAGAGCCAACAATCAAAGTCGGTGTCTAGGGCGAGGGGTGCACAAGTCTCGAAGTACCTATCCACGGTGAATGTTTTTGGAGTAAAGTATGATTATTCTGCACTATTATTTTGAATCAAAATCATCACCAGGAAAGAGGAAAGACTTTGAGCGTCACATTCTCATCTGTGCAAGCACAAGTAAATTGGACTTCTTTAACCTTTCTAATGGCGTTTTGTTGCTTGTACTCAACCCGGATGAGTAGTGTTACTAAGGTACAAAATAAAGGCTCTGACGAGCAAGCACAAATAAATTGGACTGGCCATCTCGTCTCCTAACGGGCCCGAGTTACAAAGAGTATTGGGCCGGCAAAACTCAGGTAGAGGGCTGTTTGAATCATTTTTTTGACAAGGCATCTGAACACCTTGTCGGTTACAACTTCCGCCCAGTCGGGGTCCGGGGAAGAATCTTAAGAACTAGCAGGGGCTATAGCAACAACGGCTAAACTTCCAGCAGCATGCTCATGGGAGTCAGTCGGAGAGCAGGCGTGGTCAACAGCCCCAGAGGCCTCGTACCCCTCGGCACCTTCCCTCAAGTCTTCGACATCAGAGTGGTAGACGAGGTCTCCCTACTCCAACTGCAACAGATCCCCAGCAAGGGGGCACAACTCCCTAGCACGAGCAATTGCTGCCCAGAAGCCGCCCGAGAACCCTTTGGCAGTATCCTTGTCGTACCCGATGGTGTACTGCTCAAGGTTGAACTTCATCCTCTCGTCGAGGAACTCGGGAGAAGATCTGAATAGAGTCAGGGCCTCGGCGGCAGCTGTCTTAAACGATCAATCTTGGGCGCAGACGATCTTGAGATCGTCCTCCACCCTTTTGTTGCATTCCTCCGACTCGGACACTTGGGCCAGGGCAACCTTGAGTTTGCCTCCTGATCATCCTTCGCCTTGGTCGCATCCTCCAAAGCCCACTGCAGCTCGGCGCGCTTCTCCTCCACTTGTCGCTGATCATTCTTCATCCCGACGAGTCGCTCATGTTTGGGCAAGCATCCACAGGCCGGACTGCAATGTCCGGATGGAGAACTCCTAGTTGTTTATCCGCTCCTCTCGCTCGTGTTCCATTAGGATGCACATGGCCAGGGCCAAATTGTGCACCACATCACCACTGGTGAAGGTACTGTCAGGATACACCCTCTACATGGGAGTCTACCACGGCACCAGCTTCTTTGGAGGAGGGGAGCTCAATGGCGGCGTTGGTGTGGTCCGGGCGTCCTTGATCACGACCCCCTTGAGAGGTCTTGGCATCTCGGCCACGACCATTTTCTTGCCGCAGAGCACAGGGGCTTTCCCTGTGTCCGTCCGACGTTTGCTTCGGTAGGTGCTGACGCCCGCGGACGCCTCTGGTCTCCGAGGGGAGTCGTCAACAGCTCACTTTTTCAGGTGCCTCTCCTCGAGACGGACCGAGACGTCTGTTCCGCCGGCCATGACCAATGTCAATGGAACGCCCTCGGGGGCGTTAAGGCAAGACGCGTCGAGACCGACGTCCAACACGAGAGCCTCAGCGGAAGGCGGGCCTGCAGACACTCCCTTGTCAACTTCTGCCTCAACCTGAGCTGTAGAGCTTCTCCTTTGACCTCCGCATTACCCTGAGCGGCCTCTTCAGCGAACGATGCCCAAACGATTGTCTCGATTAAGAAAGTCCAATTAGATAAATCACAGTACCATCAGAAAGCAGCGACATAAGCCAAGGCATGAACTCACTCTTGGACTCCCATGGAGCTAGGCCGGCCCTCAGCAATGCGATATCTGAGACCTCAAGGTCGGCGTCGCCCACGACCCTAGCCCAAAGAATCGCCCTTTTCGGCTCCACATCAGGAGGGATCCGACAAGGCAAAGGATCCTCCCTCGTGGGGGTAAAGTTAAAGACTGAATGGAAATCTCAAGGATGAATGACTTTAGGATCTCAAGTGACGAATAAGAATTGGTTCATACACGTTTTATGGCTCAAGGCAGAAGAACTCAACCGAAGAAACAAATTATAAGGTCCGGCCTTTACGAAGAAGAACCCATCGTCGATCAAGGTGTGGGGAAGGCGTTGAAACATACAACGAAACAGCACGACAGTAGGCTCGACATGCTGCTCGTGGCAGATAAGAAGGCATAGATATAGAACTAGGCGTTCGACGTCAGCTGCGCCGGTGCTAGAAGATATTGGACTAGGAGGCTACATATAAAACGAGGCACCGGGATTTGGAATCCGGCCAAAAACATCTCTCGGTACACTACGAAGGAATCGGGAGCTTCAGAAGAAAGTCGGTCGTCGGGACCGACCGCAACAAGACGGTACCCGTGGAGCACCTTGTATTCCTCCATCATCCGCCTCAGCTTGTCTTGCTTGATTAGGCTACGACTATGACGAGCCAAGACGGGAGCCCTCCTCTCGGAGTAGCCGGTAGAGATAGAAGCTTCCTCAGAAGCCATTAAGAAGGAGGAAGGTCGGTCGGTGCAAGAGGACAACCTACTAGATGAAGTAGGAAGCAGATGAAGAAAAAAACCCTGAGGAGTTTGAGGAGTCAAACGAACTGGGGGCCAAGACGAACTCACCAGGGAAAGCAACTTAGCGTCGAACAGCATGAAGGACTCTCCCTTCACAGACTCAACAGGCGAAGAAGAATTCAAGAGCAGGCGGAGAAAACAAGCTTGCCGCTCCTCCAGCCCTCCTAACTTTATAGGGGGAGGGCAGCGATTCTGACCCCCTCATTCCCGCCTAGGGCTTCGAGTGACGCCAAGACAGACCGTCATTATGGCGGCCTATGCAATCAACCCAAAGACGAAGAGACGCGCCCCGCAGGGAAGGCCTCTGGGCGTCCAATCATGCATGTGTGAGCGCCACGTGAACAAACCGACTCCCTGTGAAATGTCTAGGGATCGCAAACGAGAAGCGATGCCATCATTCCCCATGAAGGGGCAACGTCTCAAAATATAACCGATATCCCTAGGAATCACTTAGGGATTACAAAGCGATGCAAGGCGGGTGTCTTGTCAGATGACAACCCGTACCATGCGTTTCATACTTGTTGGCAAAGACGACCTTTCGTGGTGCCACCTACACAATTTCACTCCCACATTCGAAATTCGAATAAGTGAGCGAGGGGGCTTATGACGAGGGGTTATCGGTTTTGACCCAATCAGGCCTATTTAGCTCACAGGGCCAAAAGCTTATGGCCCATCGAAGCAGGCGCAAGGGGACACGTGGCACACGGTACCCTGACCAACGCAACAGAGGCAGGATTTCAAAACCACCGAGTCTAGATCTCCAGCGCTCGCGTCCAGTAGCTGCTCCTGAGACTTCCTAGCATCTCGGTTAAACCTCCTAAGGCTCGGGGGAGTGCTTACTAAGACCACGGACGTGGAGTCGGAAGGTCCTTCCCCTAGTCCTCTGTGATAACGAAGGTCCTCCCCCCAAGGGGGTGACCCTTCGCACCTCCACATCATCAGGCGGATGTTTCGGGTGCAACTGTCCATTTACAGCAGGTCCATATGATGCGCCTCCCACGACTGTGGGCGGATCTCTCCTTGCTTATTATCTCACGATCAAGGAGATCTGATCATGAGAAAATCACCCCTTCAGAGGAAACCGTCTCGAGACGGCTCGGGGAAGGAGGACTATATAATCACTTGATCTTATCCGGTACAAGATATGTCATTCTGAGTAAAAAAAATTCCTATCAAGATCTCATCTTCTAACAACTAACTTATGCATCAGAAGATTTCGCTCTCCAGCAGATTAGGGGGGCCGTTGATGTCTCTGTTCTCCTCTTGCAAGTTTTATCATGAGCGTTTCCATCTCAAACGAATTCTATTGGAATAGTCAAGATCTTTGATTGAACGGTCACCCTAGTCCGACTAATTTTCAACCGTTACACTTTCCAAATGAGAAAATAGTCCGGCTGGAGATATGTAAGATGGAAAAAAGTAAATATTAAAAATTTAAAATAGGTACCAGTTTTTAGGCCATTAGAGCTGGACTCTCAAAACTCGATAGAACCCGTGCAGCCCGTTCGACTCCTACCGAGAACGCAACATACCGCCACTGCCGCGTCCGTGCCGCCAGCGCTCCTCGTCGGACGCCGCCGCCCGAACGCCCACCGTCCAGCGGCGACGCCCGTGCCGCCATGGCTTGCTCCCTTCGCCACCGTCGCCGCCGGCGCCGGTGGACAGCTCCCGCGCCGGAGGATCGGGTCCCACCAGACAGAGCCCGCGGCGGCAGCCATGGCGAACGGGAACCGCTAGCCGTCCAGAGTACAGACACGGCTTGGCCCCCGGCGTTATCGCGGAGGACAGCATGTCGCCAGCCGCTGCGATGCGCACCGCAGAGCCGCGTCGCTCCCAGTGCGAGCGGATATGGGAAGCGCAGCGTCGATGGCTTGGGCAATCCCGGCCGGCTGCCCCGCCACCAACGGAATCGCGGGTTGGGAGTGGCGATGCCCCGCAGTTTGCTTGGTTAATTCTTGTCACGGCGCTGGCTGCAGCTGGGATTTAAGAATCCGGGTGGCTTTGGAAGAGCCGCATGATGTTGGAATTATTTAGAAACCAGAAGAATGACGACTCGGGTCTCCTCTCTGATGAACACACTAACAATAATTTTTTTTGGGAATTAATGGAGCATATAGTTCCCTACGAACAGGCGACAGTCCCTCCCTGGACTCTGCATGGATTCATCATTAAATGAAACTGAATCTTTCTCAAATCTTAGACTGAGAGGAATAAATGTAACTACAGATATGCCTCACTTTGTTCGAGGAATAAGTTATTACGTGAGACCTATAAACGGAATAGCGTATATTAGAATAAGAGATGTTTCGGTTTGATAGTTTTATGAGATCCGTTGACGAAATAAGAAGAATAAATAATTCTTTGGTCTAAAATGGGATGACTTATTCTCCTTATTCTTCGAATAAACTATTATGCATCGGTATAAGTCATTCCGTTTGTCAAAATTAAATTAAACTTATTCTCTTCTTATTCTCTCTTATTCTTCTCTTATTCTCCAATCAAAATGGCACGTTTACAGGATGGACCCTCTTCTTGAACTGTGCCAAGAGATCCAATTATAACGTGTGTTTATTTATTTCAGCTTGTATTTTATAATCGTGCTTCCTACAATATCCATCCAGTGCATTTATTCTAAAATCTAGGAAAGATTTACTAACCTACATATGCCTTACTAGTGTATAACCTTACATAAATAAGAGTCATTAAGTTTGGCACAAGATTCATAATTAAATACACATTGTGAATTACTCTTTTATCTGGACGTTTCAAAATTAAAGAAGAAAATATAAAAGTGTATTGTTGTCAAATTTCTTTACATTAAATACTTTGACAATAAATTCTTATGATATTCTTCCTTTTTAGGATGACATGGGAATCTGAATAAGCCCCCTTTTATGTCTAACTGTTATAATTTACTTTTTCCCAATTCTCATCCCCTTTTTCATTTGAAAAATATTCTTTATCTAATAAGATTTCTAAAAAAATTGTGGGCTCAAAATTCACCAAACAGCGTTTTCAAACAAAACCTTATGCCTTCTTTCGTAGAAGTAATATTTGCTACACGGTACGAGAGCAGCCCCAAAGTTACTATCTTTTTACTTTCTAAAATTTTTAAGGTCGGACTTATCATGCCGACATGTTCACGTCCGAACACCCAAAAATTAGGGCTACACCCCCATATGTTGCAACAAGTATTACTCCTTTTTAAAAGATTGAAAGCCTTGAATTTGGACATTAAATTCTGTCGAAAGTGGAAGGAGGATAGATCTTACGGCAGTCCTTTCTTCCAAGGGTACATGTTTATTTGCTTCATCTTTTGTTTTATCTTTCTACAAAATCTATATAGCACATTTATTCCAAAATTTGGCAAAGATTTAGTTGTCAAAGGGTGCAGTCTCTAACCTTCCATAAATAAGAGTAATTAGGTTTGACATGTGAAAAGTTAAAAAAAAAATGCATAACATTAAATACACATTGTTATTTACTCTTTTACCAAGGGATGTTGGAAAGAAGAGGAAACAAAAATGTATTATTCAAATTTCTTTAGTAAAAAGTTGTAAAGTAAAAGAGCACTAACAACTTTGACAATAGATTCTTTCTCTATCCTTCGTTTTTAAGATGATTTGAGGTTTTGAATGAACCCCCCTTTGTATCTAGTAGTTACAATCTACTTTTTCTCAAATCTCATCTAATCCCTTGTTTGATAAAATTTTCAAGTCTTGATTTGGGCATTGACTTCCGTACAAAGGAGAGGTAGGATAGATTTTACAGAATCCTCTCTCATACCACGGGAATCTGGAAACGTAAAAAAGCCACGTATGTATTACCGAAGGATGAAAAGTCTACAAGGTGGGCTCCCTCCTTGGATTGTGTGAATAAATCTTATCCCACTTTCTACAAAATCTATCATGCATATTTAGGGGTTGTTTGTTTTAGTATAAAATTTTGTAAATCAATAGTTTCAAAACAAGTGAAATTTTCTTATTTTCGAATCATAAAATGTTTGTTTGATTGTTTGTAAAATAAAATAAGAAGGATACCTCAATCTTCTTGTTTTGATTTACAGTGAGTTTTTACTGTAAACCAAAACAAGAAAATTGGGCTTACTTTACATTGTTTTACATCATTCTAAACAATTGAAAACAATGTAAAGTGAAACAATTATTTCAAATTATGTTGTTTTATGCTAAAACAAACAACCTTTTATTCCAAAATCTAGCAAACATTTAGTTGCCAAAAGGTACCTTAGTCTCTAACTTCCATAAATGAGTTATAATTTGCCATTCTAGTTTCTGAATAAAAATGAAAGGCACCTCTTTTGCCAATCTATAGAGAAGTATCGTTGTTAGACTTTAGTGCAAACTATGTCTATTGCCATGTTGTATATGAGGTATTTTCTAGTGCTTGCCATATGGGAAATACTCTACTTATTCAGTAACCAAGAATTTGTCGACCTATTTCAAAACCTTCTTTTAAGAAGACTAAAGATCATGCAATTCTCCTTTTTATTTGACAAAATAAATGATATGTATCCAATGCTTTATCTTGGAGTAATTCATTTATCTTTTGTTAGCTGATGTTTTTTTTTTCTTTTGCCATAAGCAAATTTGAATTGCTAAGGAAGATTTTATAAGATAAGATAACTTCATTACGTTCAAGTATAAAATTCAGTCGAGACCTAATATAGGATAAGCTTTTGTGAATCTGATTATTTCTTTCAATCCTTCTTTCATTTCTTTAAGGTTTGTACCAATCATGGGAACTTTTAGGGGTACTTCCTTGACCTTGGTCATTCCCACATAAGGAAAAGGATCTCTAAAATGAGAAGAAAGTAGCAAACACCATGGAGATTCTGGTCTAAAAAATGAACTTTAAGAGTGGAACCTTCTAGATATGTCTAAGGGGAAAGAAACAATAGGGTAAAGTATAAGGAAAGGATCAAAAGATGAAAAGAAGTATAAAAAGATAAAAAAAAGTGGATGAACTCAGGAGGGACAAAGTGAGAGCGTGTAATGATAATTTTCGAGGTCCGGAATTTAAGATTTTCTAGTATGGAGAAGAAGACATCAAATGTATCTAGAGGCTACCTTACTCTCTCTCTTTAAGAGTCTTAGAAGACTACTCCTTGGAGAAGGTAATTTTATGTCTCATTAGTATGAGGCATCTCTTATAATTCTCCATACCAAACCTTTTAGCAATGATATCAATATAAATGGATTGAGTTAAGCCTAGCATCCTCTAAACTGATTCCATCCGAACTCCCAGTCCACACTTCACCCACCATATGTTTTACAATTTTTCTTTTCAATTCTTCTTCATTTGCTAGGAAGCTATAGGGATGGGGTCCTATCCAAGCATGCCTTCCTCATGCACACCCCCATGCATGCACATGCACGTGCACACTCACGCACACACATGCGTACACACACGCACACATCCAACCAAAAAATATATAAGTGACCACATTATATCAATGATCAAAATCATATAGGTTCAAATCCGCAAATAGTCACTTTGTAGATATCTACTTCATCTTGATCTAGTGTCCATAGGTTTAATTGAACCAGCCATTTTGTAGAGAGTAAGGGCAAGGCTGGATACAATTGATCCTACTCAAACCGCTTCCTCTTCCTTTGCACTCTAGGGAAATTTGATGATGATGCTTGCTCCTTAGGTGCCACCTTGTGCTCTTCAAGAAAGATCTCATGCTCGGCCTCTTGCCGACATGCTGCGTCAACCACCTCCTTCATCGAGGTGAACTTATGGGCCATGCGGAACCAGATGTTAATACCTTTCTTTACACCAAATTGAACTTCAGCTTTAATATCACATAATTTCTATCATCCTTCAGGTCATAAATGACTATTGCTACATCAGTCATTTGTTGTGCGTTTATCCACACAATCACCTTAAGATGGCACTGTCTATGCACATTATAGGTTTTCATAGATTTCAAAATAGACACCTGAATTATCACAATAAATAGCTTACTAACCTTGATTCTTCCCTCTTCTCAATGTTATATGATTTTGGCTCCGGTACTACCTAGGGTCATGCCACAAGTTGTAGGGTTGAGCTTGCTCATCTTTACCCCTTGTGTTGTAATATGGGTGTTAAGCCTTATGTGTGGTCCCTCACGAAGGAATTGCCTGCACCCTTCCTACCACTATACATAAACTTGTGTAACGCCCCTGCCTCGCTGACCTAGTTTAGTCATGTCTCCCTATAACGAATTGGTAGTATATAAGAATAAGACTATAATCATTATAACACAACTATCATTGTTACAAGATAATACACTATTAAAACTGTTGAAATAAAATACAAAATCTCCATATAAAAGATCGCTAAATATCTATAATAAAATTACATCTCATATGCTTAAAATATATCGTATTAGATCTCTTGCTACTTAAATATAAAATAAATCATACTTCTAGATAACTCGCTTCAACTCAAGCCTTAAGCTTTTGGAACAACTTCTTTAGTCTCACTCGCCTCACCTAGGTCTTCCTTAGCTGAAATACATGTTAATATGTAAGAGTGAGTTACATAGAACTCAACAAACTAAAAATACCAACAATTCACAGTTTTGCATAATATACCGCAAAGAAAATACTTGATAATTAAACATCTAAATATGCTACGACATTACCATATATGTAAGTATTCTTAAGTCCTAATATGCTCATTAAACCTCTAAGTTAAGACTAAGTTCATCTAGTCTTTCACATCGATCTACTTTCCAAGTTTCAACATGCATAACATGGGTTACCAATCATGTGAACATGCATCATTAATGTGCATTATATCTTACTACATATCATCGTGCATCATTCATAATCATGCATCATCTTATCACTTTAATATAGGACATACATCCAATCACATCATAAGTAGTCATAGTTCATTTTACTCATCATCATCACCTAGTGGTAAGACAAAGCCCACTAGATCTTCAGCTACGCAATCGGAGATCGACATATCCCACCCAGGGTCGTTGTGCTCGCAAGCAAGTACACTTTCAAGATTTTGACTAGTTACTCCGAGCTCTTTCACATCTTATTCTTAATCTTCCCCCACAAGGATGTTATTGTGGGTTGGACACTTAACCTTCCATGGTGGCATTGTCCATATCCTTAATCATCTTAAACATGCATGCAATATGCTCTGTGACAGTGTCGTGAACAAAGGTGCATCAACAAGGAATTAAACATGTTGTGCAGACAGAGTAAGTATGCAACAGTCCTACAGTAAGCTTAATCATGTCAAATGCAGATGACGCGAATAGCTAATCGCGTCACCTCACTATGACGCCATTAAGACAATCAAGGTAGATTCCAAACACTAAAGCTCTATGGATTTACAGATTTAACATGGAAAAAATTATGATCGAAATAGCGCTAGACATGGTCTCTATAGGAACTAAATAATCTACATCATGCTAAATTATGAATGCATGCATAAAAGGATAGATTTTCATGAAAATTACTTTATGCAATAAAGTTCTTAGTATACATCCAATGTGCAGTATTAGAACAATACTTTAAAGCATCAAATTATGAACCTTATACGCCATTAAATCATGAAGAACAGAACTATAATCATCATCTAACATGGGTATAATCGCGTATGTTGAAAATGGTTGCCCTACAAGTCAATCGCATAGATGTGAAAGGACATTTTCAAATATTCTTATTCATTAAAATAATGGCTAAACATTCATTAAGTCTATTGACAATTGCGTACGACATCCTTAGACATAATGAAGTCCTTGAGTTCATACAATGGAGACTAGATCACAATGAGATTGTGATAATGAGATCACTCTTCTATATATATGAGTTCTAAATATTTCTGGTCATGAGATAATTGATAAAGGACATCGATTATCCGAATAGATCGGTACACACTTTGTCTGCTCATATGATGAGGGTGGCTAGTCTCATAGTCACTAGTGTGGAGACACTAAGATAAGTATGTAGGTAATGAGTTCACTTAATGATCCGCTTGTGAGATTCCTGAATGGCGAATTATACCTAATTGGTGATTAGGAAACTCATCATCATAGTAGTGCAATTAGCTCTTTGACATAAGACATCAAAGACATCTTGTGTGTAGAACATTACACTTTGATGTTGCATTCATAGGCCTTAAGCATAGGTCCTATACAGTCTAATTATTAGGTGTGATGAAAAATATACGAAGATGATTGTGTGGTCAATAAGGGGTCACTCACTCTCCAATCGACTCTATCGGATTAGACGATGGGAATTTGGCACACGATCATATTCCTAGTCTGATTAGAAATATTATATCAGTGGAGAATTACAATTACACAGTAATAGATGAAGGATAGGTTCCAGTGGATTGTGAATCCCTGGTATCGTTTGGGGGTCATGGCGCATTACTTGAGACTAACCATGATTTCCCAGTGAGTTAAATTAATCATCATATGATTAATTTAAATAAACTAAATTGAAGTTTACAAAAAATAATCGAATTAGTTCTATTATTTGAAATAAGAGTTAATTCGATAAAGATGTTAAATAGGGATTTAATATTTGGACTCACTACTAGCTCGATATCGAGCGTAGAGGGTCACACACATAAATAATCTCTTGTTAATTGAAAGTTTTATTGTAATATTAGATTTTTATGAAAAACATCGACTATTTTATAAATAGAAGGTTTAAAGAAATCCTAGCCAGCACGTGTGGTCATTTTCTCCTGGCCGCCCCCTCATCCTCTCTCTCACCCCTCTCTCTCATCTCCTCCGACGGTCGTGCGCATGCGGAAGAGCACACGAGAAGATCATGGTGATCATCAAGATCATCTCAACGTGTGTCGGAAGATCTCGGCTTTGGAGATTCGTGTAAATACATCTAGATGTTGGTTATTTTTTAGGCTTCGATCCGAGAAACTTTTTACATCGCACGTGGGAGATGCTAAACATCCGCAAGGTGAAAGAGATCCGATCTTTTTCTCCATTCTTGTGCATTTTGTCAAATCAGAAAAATCGATCCGGAAAAAAAAAAATCATTTTGAAATTATTTATTCCGCTGCATTTGAAAACTCAAGATTTCCTTATAATGGTACTAGAGCCATCTTGCTCTGATTTGACGAAAAATCATCTCATTCTTCGTTAGAATCATCTCTTTTGATGGGGCAAAAACCCAACTGGGTCCAATCCCAATGTAAGAATGGGCCGAGCAACATTCATTCGTTACTAGCGGCCCAGGTTCGCACTGGGCTAAGATGGATCCGGCCCAGATGCTTATTAGGTCGACGAGGGTCCGGCACACTCGACATTGTGAGTGCTTAAAATGATAGTGTGATTATCATGAAAAATCTATGTTGTTTAGGTGCAAAATAAACCTATTAAAAACAGCAACTAAGTGAAGTGATCGCCAGAAACTTTTGACTTAAAAGTTCCAAAAGAGGGTTTGATCACCTACCTGTTTGAATGCAGAAGATATTGAGCTCTTGATTCTCCTCCTTCAGCCGGCTGAAGAAAGAGAGCCATTTCTTGCTTTTGTTCTTGCTGTTGAATTTGAATTTGAGAAGTTGAGGATCGTCCAGAGATTCTTGTGACTTTATGCTTGATTTACTCCTTTGCTCCATGCAGCAAAAATAGAAATGGAAACGAAGAAATGATGATGAGAACTTAAGCAACAATAGAATCCATTCTTATCAAGATCTTAAGCATGCAATTTAAACAGCAAACTTACTTGTTTAATGGCTTTGAAACCCCTTAATCAAATAGGTTTTGAAAAGAATACAGGTGTTGTGTGTTGCATGAAGTGATGATGAAGAATGAGAGATTAATGAAATGAAAATGAAAATGCAGAAATGAAACACTTATGCCGATTTGATGAAGCCTTGAATTGGATGAAAAACGGACGCCGACTTCTGGAAACAGCAGCGTTCCGGCGTTTGGACGTCGTTGCTCCGATCTTCAATCACGAACTATGATTCTAACTTCTCTCTCTTTTTTAATAATGCTCAACTTTTTTTTTACCCATTGAAGATGTAAAGTATTTATAGACTTCTTCTGCGTCCGCGGATTTACATGGAAAAATCTATGATTTATCCATCTTAACCAACATATAAATACAGATTAATTCATCTTTATCTGTAATTATATAAAACGTGTCCACATTGGCTGACGCCTTTCAGATTAATTAAGATAAGGATAAGCATCCGAGAAAACTTATCTTTATCTGTATTAGCTAAAACGCGTCTACATGTGTAGACGTCTTTTACACTAATTAAGATAAGGATAAACATCCGGAAGAGAAGTAGAAATAGCTTAAGAAACCTAAAACGCGTCAGGACTTACAGACGCCTTTTAGCTAATTAACCAACTGATTAAAATTCAAATTTAAACGTTAAAATAAGAATAAAGTCTAAATGGCGTCCACACAAGTCGACGTCTTTTAGGCTTCTTCATATTTTTACTGAAATTTGAGTTAAAATCAATTTAATTAATTAACTTAAACATGTCTGTTAAACCCGACACTCAAAAAGATCAATAAAAATTAATCAATGATTAAATATCATACCATTCTGAAGCATTATTATATGATATGAAATTTACTCGAAATGACGTCAAAATTAGCGTGTCTACAGCTGCCTCACCTTGGCATTGTCTTTGCAAGGGAGTGAAATGAAATGGAATGTACTGAAAAGGTGATGCCAAGGTGTGATGAGACACACTCTTAACATCATATGATTGGAATTTTTTGTCAAAATTATCAATGAAGATAACTCAAAGAGATCAATGGAATCAATCCTGTCTGGATGAGGTAGATAAGGAAATACAATAAGGTCGATCAACCTCCACGGAGTGGGAAGTACCTCAGGTCGACACTGTAGGTTTCATCATGGGGAGCGTTTGCCAGCCAATGTGAACGTGCTACAGCCATGATGGATCTTAAAAGAAAACAAGAAATATTGGATAAAGAGTCCAAGAAATGATAGAATTCCAAGGATATCTTCAACCAAACCTCAAAGATGATCAAGAATGGAATATTTCATATCATGTTGAAGTTATTCGATTAATGGTCTGAAACTTAATCAGTAATTAATTTTTATCACAGTGATTTCAAAGTCCTACATGATGCATGTTGGGCTACTTAAGTAAAAATGCAACATGCAAGCAAACAGATGCTCACTGAAAATAAAAGGAATGAGACATACCAAGTGCAATAAACAAATGCTAATTGAAATATTTTTGTTTGTTTTGAAATATTCATTTTTGTTTGAATTTTGAAATATATGTCTTTTTTTTCGGATTTTGACATATGTTTTTTTTCTTTTTCTTTTTTTGACTTTTGACATATGTATTTTTTTTGAATTTTTGACTAAAAGATCAACATGGTACTCAGATCAAAGGATCATATTCATTTATTAACTTAATTCCCAAATTGTTCTTTAACAACTTAACTTAAACCCATCGTGTTTGAACTTGTGTTTCCATTCGTGATCCCATTTGATGATTTGACCCTTAGTCAATCTAAGCCATTCCTTAAGTTTGGAGTACGCCTCTTTAGAAAGAATGGAAGAATAAGTTTAGAAAGCCCATAAGAAGGTTCCGGAGACCTAAAAAGATGTTCATTTCCTACCCTAATATCCGTTGGGGTTCGGTCATTTCTTTCCGGGGTATTTATCGATCTTGCGTTCCCTTTCGTTTCATTTCATAGCCTTGATGTAACGTTTGTAACGTGATGGCCTTTTGATTTGACATTTGGATTTTTGCCCTTTTGCTTTTGTTTTTCTTTTCTTCGGGACGGATCTCTCCCATTTTTTTATGACGGCCTCCTACTAAGATGGTGGGTATTCTTGGTAGTCTATTCTAAGCCTCGTTCCGACATCATGGGCTGAGTATAAAACAGAATTTTGCTTTAAAATGAATGATTTGTACTTTACCCTTTCGGTCAAGCTTAGGTATTCTTTAAGACTTGTCATCTCTTGTTACTCACGAATCAAACGTGTCAGTATGTGTAATAATGTATTTGAAGTTAAGTTATCCAGACTGATAAGGAAATTTGAGTTTATAAATTTTCTGATTCCACTGGTCTTTGTACCAGGCTAATCGACTCTTTAACCTAAGGGTAGTATTTCTTAAGATGTAAGCCATTCCAGGGATGATTAAGCTCTTCTCCTTCTGCATTAACAAAACGATAAGGATTACCAGGAAAAGCGTGCGATACAACATAAGGCCCTTCCCAGTTGGGTTGGAGCTTAGAACACGGACCACCAGGTTTTACAAAAATCCTTTTGACGACCATTTCACCGACTTTGAACTTACGTTCAATGAATTTCTTTTGATAAAAACGTGCTAGTCTGTTTTGATAAACTTTTGCATGATTAGCAGCTGACCATCTTTTTTCGTCTAAAAGTTCCAATTGAGCAAGGAGTGCTGAACGATGTTCATCAATAGAGAATTCCTTATTCAATTGTACTATTAATGACGGTATAAGGATCTCATATGGAACTACCGCCTCCATTCCAAATGTTAAGGAATAAGGAGTTTGCCCAGTGGGTGTGCGGATTGAAGTTCGATAGGCCTATAGAGCCTCAACCAATTTTTCTGGCCAGTCTGCGAATTTGTTAGATTTGTACGTCTTTTTGATGATTTTTATCAAAGTCTTATTTGTTGCCTCTACTTCGCCATTGCCTTGCGGATAATAAAGAGACGAATGATGCAATGCAATTCTATACCTGTTACAGAGGTCCTTCAATTCTTGTGACACGAACTGTGGTCCGTTGTCGGTGACGATGGTGCTTGGAATTCCAAATCGGGTGATGATGTTCTTCATGATGAACTTGCAGACGGTTGATGCTTTGATCTCCACGTACGCTTCAGCTTCTGCCCACTTGGTGAAGTATTCCGTTGCCGTGAGAATGAAAGATTTTTGCTTGATGCCGGAATCTGGATTACCAAGGGGTCCAATAATGTCGAAAGCCCACATGGAGAAAGGCCATGGGGAAGAAACAGGATGGAGTGAAGATGCAGGAGAATGAATTTTGTCAGCGTGAAGTTGACACTTAGCACACCTACGGACATATCCTACATAGTCTTCTTCCATAGTTGGCCAATAAAATCCTTGTCTAAGGATCTTTTTTGCTAGCATCTGTCCATTGACATGGCCACCACAAACTCCACTATGAGCTCCTTCCATAACCTTCCAAAGCTCATCTTCGTCTAGACATCTCAGAAGAACTCCATCAAAACCTCTCTTGTACAGTGCTCCCCCAACTAGGGTGTATCGTTGAGCAACTCTCCTGATAGCTCTCTTCTCTTCAGTTGTAGCTTCCGCAGGATACGATTGATCTTCACAATATTTTGCAATCTCATAATACCATGGCTTCTGTTCATCATCCATCTCTTCTAACAGCTCCATTAACATGATTTCTCTCTTTTCAATGATATCTCCGTCTCTGACTTTCTTCAGCAACTTCTCCTTAGTTCTAAGGAATGAAGGGTCTTTCACGGCGAGTGAACGACGCCTATGAACTATGATTGATTCGGATTGCTTGCTGATTGGAAAATCAAGAGAAGATGCCAATGAAGCTAGAGCGTCAGCTAAGATGTTTTGATTCCTAGGGACATGGACAAAGATCAATTTCGTGAAAAGCTTTGAGTAAGCAGAAGTAAGTTCTTGATAAGGCTTGAGCTTAGGATCAAGAGTTCGATACTTGGTCAGCACTTGGCGAAGAATCAGTTGGCTATCACCTACAATCCTGAGTTTAGTGGCACCATGGAAATGAGCGGCCTCGAGGCCAGCAAGGAGTGCCTCGTATTCAGCTATATTGTTGGTGACTGGAAAGTCGAGCTGAAAGGCTTGTGGAATGGTGATACCTTCAGGTGATAGCAGAACGATACCGATCCCCTTTCTATGAGAATTCAAAGCTCCATCAAAATGCAGAGTCCACATATCATCTCTGATTTGATTTACGGACATCAGTTCCTCATCCGAAAACTCTGATCGGACTGGATCAAATCGAGGAAGGGGATGATGAGCGAGATGTTCTGCTATGGCATAGTCCTTGATCGCTTTCTGCTAAATATAAATGATATCGAATTGAGATAGAAAGCTTTGCCATCGCGCTAACCTATCAGTAAGAACAGATTTCTCCAGAAGGAATTTGATCGGATTCATCCTAGCGATGAGATGGACTTCGTGGACCAGAAAATAATGCTTTAATTTCTGCATAACCCAGACCAATGCTGCACATGTTTTCTCCATCGCTGTATATCTCTGTTCAGCGGGGTTGAAAAGTTTAGAGAGGTAGTAGACTGCCCTCTCTTTTCCTTCTTCATCCTCTTGTGCTAGGACAGCCCTCACTGCATCATCGAGGACTAAAATGTAAAGTATCAATGATTTGCCTGGAGATGGTGGTCTCAAAACAGGAGGACTTGCCAAATAGTTCTTTAATCCATCGAATGTCTCCTGACACTTATCGTCCCAATCGAATTTGACTCCCGGCTTGGTAAGCTCGTAAAACGGCTTACACCTTTGTGAGTGCTGGAAGACAAAACGGCGAATAAATTGCAACTTCCCGATTAATCCTCTCAACTCTTTCAAGTTTTTGGGAGGTGGCATTTCTCTAATAGCCTTCGCCTTATTGGGATCGATCTCAATTCCCTGTTTGCTGACAATGAATCCAAGTAATTTTCCTGAAGATACCCCGAATACATATTTCTTGGGGTTCATCTTTAACTGATATTCTCTCGATCTCTCTAATACCCTTGCCAAAACTTTGGCGTGCTCAGCCTTTGTCTTAGATTTAACCAATAAATCATCCACATACACTTCCAGATCTATGTGCATCATGTCATGAAATATTGCCATCATAGCCCTCTGATAAGTGGCTCCAGCATTCTTCAATCCAAATGGCATGACGACATAACAGTATGTTCCCCAAGGTGTAGTGAATGACGTTTTTTCTTGATCTTCTTCTGCCAGCTTAATCTGATTGTATCCTGAAAATCCATCCATAAATGATAAGGTTTCATAGCCAGCGGTATTATCAATGAGTACGTCAATATGAGGCAATGGAAAATCATCTTTAGGACACGCCCGGTTCAAATCGCGGAAGTCAATGCAAATTCTGACCTTCCCGTCCTTCTTCATAACCGGGACTATGTTGGCCACCCATTGTGGATAGAGGACAACTTTAATAAATTTGGCTTTATGTAATTTGTCGACCTCCTCCTTCATCTTTAGAGCCATTTGTGGGTGGAATCGCCTTAATTTCTGCTTGACAGGGCTAACTCCTTCCTTTAACGTTAATCTGTGTTCAACTAAAGATGAGTCTAACCCTGGCATATCTTCATAACTCCAGGCGAAAGTGTCCTTATAGTCCTTAAGTACTTGTACCATTGCCTTCTCATCCTCTGTAGAAAGATTTTTACTGACGAAGACAACCTTAGGTTCGTCTTCAGTCCTTAAATTGATTTCTTTGGTGGGCTCTTCTACGGCAGCTGAGGGTTCATCGAATCTCTTCACTCCACTAGCATATGCCTCAGCTGCGTCCTCGTCATCTTCCTCATCTTCAACAATGGGGTCCTTTTCATGCACTAACTCGTACACCCCATACCCGTCATTGACTGACTCATCATTCATACAGTCTTCTAGCATCTGAATTAGATTTTCTAAAAACTGAGGGATTAAAGAGCAAGAAAAGCATCTATCAGCTAAGTCCTGGAGGTATCTATCTGGAATCCGCCTACCCTTAGACTTCCTAGACTTCCTAACTTGACCAACCTGCCTAGAACTAGACTGCCTAACTTCACTAAACTCCCTATCATAACCTAATGAAGATGAAGCAGGATATGAATCCTGGGATACAAGTGGAAACACAGAAGAATCCTCCCGAGGGGAGGGGCAGAGTAGATGTAAGAGAGAATCTTGACCGAAGGACCCGTGCGACGGGGTGCGATCGGACAAGTAAGATGTTTCCTCGATGAGGATCTGGGAAGAATTTGTTGTAAAATTGGCGTTTTTTTTTTTGGATAGTGGAGGAGTTAAGCATAAAGCATGAATGAATAAAAATAGAAGGAGAATCAGATGGAGGGAGTGGCACCAAGGCCAGAGGATTAGGGGGATCATATAGCAATATGTCCCAGATCAAATCATACATCCTCTCTAGATCGAGAGGAGGTTGTGGAATAAGGTCCCGAGGGGACAGAGTAATCATAACGGGCGGAGCTCGTAGAATATCTTCAATAATAACCCGCGACCAAGTCGGGGTCAAGAGCAGTGTGCGAAACAGAGTATGGAGCATGAAGACATGGGAAGGATATGTCCCCCTCCAGAGCAGATCTGTAATGTAACCAGCTTCATAGGGGTCATCTGGCTCCCCTTCATCGGTTTCTTCAGACAGCAATATCCGCTTATCAAAGATGGCATCAGGGCTTTCAATCAGCTCATCAATCTGCGGCGGCCACTTGGGTTCTGCAGGATCTAGGAACAATCTGTTCAGTGCAATGTAAAGGTCTCTCAGATCGAACCACCTGTACCATTCGCATTCAGGATCATGGAATTTTCTCCTTTTCATAGGCCGCAGAGCCTCCAAGGATTGGTACGTAAGTAGTTCTGAGCAATGCCTGGCCAAGTCCCTCCCATATATGTCATGGAGGTCGAAACATAAAGTAATGACCACCGTGTTGTCATGGCTAAGTATGGGCCCCTTCACAAAGTGTGTATACAGGGTCCATGTTAGGGGATCTCGGCCTTCCTTAGGTGGTGTAGACATTGTCTCCAGGATTTTCTGACCTTCTTCAATCTCTGCTTGCTGAACCAGATCTTGTTTAAGTTTTCTTGGCCTGTAGCCCAGACCACTTCCAGGTGCTGCTCGGTGATCTTTAACAGGAGTGGTCCTGCCTTGTAGCTGTGTGCCCAGACCTCTTCCAGGCTGATAGCCGTTCTTCATCATAATTCTCCATCCTGGGGTACTCATGCACTTCCCCCTTTTTATGGTATCTAACGGGTAAGGAGAAATAGTGGCGGCTTTCAAAGGATCAGCCACTGAATGGTAGACCTGTAATACCGACATAAAAGGTTGTCGGCCAGGTAAAGTAGCAGATCTAATATTCAAAGTATGAGCAGCAGCAAGGATCGGCATGCTCGTCACCTTAATAATTCGTCCTTTGAAAGGGAATTTGAGGCATTGGTGATTCGTAGAGGGAATCGCCTCAAGAGTTTTGATATAAGGACGACCCAAAATGGCATTTATAGAAGGATCGATTTCCAGAATGTGAAATTCGACCTCTACATGACTTACAGGACCTAGCTCCACCTTTAAATAAACCATTCCCAGAGGGGAACGGGTGGAGTTGTCATATGCCGTCACAGAGATGGGGCTAGGCGGCCATTTCTCCTTGGGCACACCGCACAGCTCTAGGGTCTTCGGAGGTAGGACATTGATCGAAGCCCCTGTATCAACCAGGCATGCATCCACGGCCTTCTTGCAGATGTTGACCGTGATGCTCAGAGCCATGCTTCTGGCTGTTGGCGGTGCTAGTTTCGATGTATGAAATGTAATGGAGGGCTGATCCCCTTGAGGAACTAGTAGTGCTGCAATTTTTTCTACCGGCACATCTTCGTTGACCATCACATTCTGCAAATAGTCCATCAAAGCTTCTTAGTGACTCTTCGACCTTTTGATCAGTTCAAGTACGGTGATCCGTGCCGATGTTCTGTCCAGATGTTTCAACAAATCATATTGAGTGCCTGGTGCACTCTCTTCATTATGGGCTTCCTCAGTCAGCTGTGATGGGCCGTCTCTAACTGTGGACTGAGGGAAAACTTTGTTGAAAATCCTTCCACTCTGAAGCGCATGTTCCTCAACCGTGGAGGATCCGGGTGACACCTTGAGTACCGCAGGGTTGGGTGGTGTAGGTGATGTAGGTGATGGCGTAGGGTTAGGTGGTGATGGCGCGGTGTGGATTAAAGGCCTAGAGGGTTGGATGGTGGATGGGTAAGTGGTTGGTGAAGTGGGGAATGGCACGCGTAACAGCGGTCTGGATGGTAAGGGGGTATCTGGGTAGGTGGTAGTGGTGGCGGGCGAAGTAGGGAATGGTACGCGGAGTAATGGCCTAGATGGTAGAAGGGGCGCGTGATTGGTTTGCAGGGAATTATATGGTAGCAGTGTAGTGGTGTGGGGCGTAATGGGCTTGAGAAAAGCGGGTAGTGGTAATGGGTTATTGGGTGCAAGTGAGTAATATGCGGGTGTCGGTAGAGGGGTGATGGTAATGGGTTGTGGCTTAGATATGTGGATGGTGCAACGTGGTGGTCGTTCTGCGGTACTTGGAGTATGACCCGTCGAATAAAGAGAGGAAGAGTCCTCTATTCTTCACTGTTGCCCACGGTCAGCCTCAGACTGGCTGCTTGTCAAGATAGGGGCAACTTGGTTTTGGTTCTGGTGATCTGGGAGCGGATTCTGCACTATGCCCATGTTGGGTGGTGGTGCTGCTTGTGCTGGTGGTCTTGCTTGCTGCTGCTGCTGCTGCTGTGGCCTTCTTGCCTTCAGGGCTGATATGTACTTTTTCATCTCCTCCCAGTCTATGCCGCCCTGCTCGTTGAGATCATGAATATAATCTCTAAACTGGAAGTAGGTGTCGATGGTATGCCTAGGTTGCCTATGGAAGTAGCAATACCTGGACGTGTCAGCATTTTGAGGCCAGACGGCCTTTTCTCTTGGCAAGACTAAGGCATTAGCTGCCATTAGAGCACTGAAAATATCTGCCAAGGATTCTGGGAGGGCTGGGTATTCTGCCCTTTTCGGGCCTAGAGGTCTTCTCTGCTGATTATAGTCAGCAGGAGGAGGGACATTATGGTATGCCGGCGGTGCGCGCGGCTGATACTGCTGCTGTTGCTGATATTGCTATTGTTGGCGCTGCTGGTACTGCTGTTGCCGTTGCGGCGGCTGCTGTAGCTGTTGCTGTTGCTGGTTCTGGTTCGGCTGCTGGGGCCGCTGATACTGTTGTTGATAATGGGGGTTCTGCTGCTGCCTGTACTCCTGCTGGTTCGGCTGTGGTGGCCTCTGGTACTGCTGCTGGTTCCTCACGAACTAGGGCGAATTATTATTCATGTTACTAACCTGCTCATGAGAGAGCGTGCCCTCAGTAGTCGGACCTGTGCTGGGAGAGTTTGGCACTACAGGCTTCCGAGGTGGAGGCCTGCTAGGTCTGTGAGGATCAAAGACGCTAGAGAACGTAGCGTCCTTGAAGGCATTCTGGCAGTACCGTGTTCTTTCATAGAGCTCTGCCATGTTGGTCAAGTTGTTCAGGGAAAGGACTAGCTTGAATTGGGGCGTGGCGTTGAAAATTAACATATTCACTTGCTCAAACTCGGACAAGTGATCTTTCACTTTCTCGGACAAGCCCCGCCACCTGTCGGCGAAACTGACAAATTCTTCATCAGGTTTCATCTTTTCTGCTATTAAGTCAGTGATAGACAAGGAGGGTGCAACTCTGTCTTGGTATCGTTGAATGAATTTGCGAGAAACGATACCATAGTCCTCTACTTCGGAGGGTTCCAAAGAAACGAACCATTCAAAGGCTGGTCCCTCTAGAGATCTCCTGAACAAAAAGGCCAACGACCTCTTGTCGTTCTGCCAGAAAGACGATTCGTACATAAACTCCTTCAAATGTGTGAAGGGGTTACCAGTACCGTTGTACTTCCGGTATACTGGCATCTCAGAGGGTGGTAGGTGGAATACCGGCAGACTCGGCAAATTGAGCTCGGGCGCAGCTTTAACCCCCATCATCTTCTGGAGGTTGTTGAATTGCTCATCCATGCGCTCCATTTTGGCCAGCAACGCTTGCGTGGTCAGATCTGCCTGAGGAGGAGGAGGAGGTGGAGGTACCTGATAGGCCTGCTGCCTAGAGTACGTTGGACAGGGGGGACAATAAAGGGGAGGTCCGGCAGAGCTTCCGCCATGCCCGAGGGAATTTTGATAAGCAGGCATTTGCGGTCTAGCCGGTTGCCTAGAGGATGAAAGCTGCGGCTCAGCTGGCCGAGAAGTAACATGGAGGCCTTCCATGACCTGATGAATGTAAGGAGGAGGAAGAGGAGGTTGTTGAGTAACAACAGGGGGAGCCACAGGGTTCGGCTCAGCAGGCTGCGTGGGTGCCTTCCCCTTCAGAATAGACTGGATCGTCTCGAACTGCTGAGGGTCCAGTCGGGAGGCAAGAACTCCCAAAGCGTTGACGAGATCCGAAGGATCAGAGGGTGAGGGATCATTCTGATTCATGTCCCCCTCAAGATTGGGATTAGGAATCGCATATTCATGCGGGGGAAGATCAGGATATCGATCATGGGGATGAAAGAGAGGTGTCCGGACATTCCCATCTTGTCGATATGGAATGGGGACAGAATTACGGGAGGCATCAGCATCTCTCCCGTTCTCATAGTTGTAGTCCGAATCGCGAGGGGCATTAGCATCTCCCTCGTAGTTGATGATGGCGTCTTGAGCCATACTCAAGTCCCTGCCTGATCGCAGCAGCATGATGTTAGATTCCTTTTTCAAAGATTTGACAAACAAGTTGCACAGAGATTAATCAATCAAGTGAATGCTTAACGTGATTTTAAGATTCCTTGTTGAATTATTTGGATTTAATTAAACCACAAATTCGCTCAGGGAAAGGATCCTAGTTTCAGTTCAATATCCACCGTTATTCTCTATGGCTTTCTCTCACAACGTTTATGGAATCTAACTGGGACTTCAACTGGTACAACCAGCCCGATGATCAAGGAGGAGTACCTTGATTTTGGGGACTTATGGAGGTCTCAACGCCAACTTCTCTAATCTGATCAAGGGACCAACCCAATCAGAGAGAGTTGCCGATGTCAAGTAGTGTGTTCCTAAGAAAAGGAGGGTATTCGCCTCAATGCGTATGACCTATGGCCTGGATGGCCTCTAATGCTTAATAATAATGGGTAGTTAGCACTCAAGTCACAAAAATCTGAGAACTGGAAAAAAATTAAAAAAACTGTCTGAATTGCGTCGAGTTCAGTCGACGCTATTCAAACAAAATCTTAATTTTTCGCAGAGACTGAGATTGCAGACAGCAGAGAAAGGAGACTGAAAGGCGTCTGGGTTTATTGACGCAGTTTGAAAAGCGTCAGTGCTCCTAGACGCTTTTCAAGTCGCATAAACAGTTTTGCAGGAGGAATTTCTGGGTTGATTCCTCCTCAAACAGGATAAAAGTAGTAAATAATCAATTCATGCAGATTTTTTTTAGTTCCAGATTTTAACAGGATGATTTTACTAACTAAACAAGTAAGATGCCAATCAATCACACAGCATTTTCATCACAAAAACAGCTTTTTCAATTAATCAACGGGAGGGCAAAATTTTGCCACAGGGGTGTGCACGTGGTGCACGAGGGAAATTAACTAAACTAAAACACTCACCAATTGGTGAGGACGTGTCGAGAGACACAAGTGGTGCACCGTAGGTGTCCGATTGATGATAGCAAGAACAAAAAAACTAAAAGATGGCGAGACCAAGTCCCACCGTGATCGCCAAAAAAGCTGTGAGTGCTTAAAATGATAGTGTGATTATCATGAAAAATCTATGTTGTTTAGGTGCAAAATAAACCTATTAAAAACAGCAACTAAGTGAAGTGATCGCCAGAAACTTTTGACTTAAAAGTTCCAAAAGAGGGTTTGATCGCCTACCTGATTGAATGTGGAAGATATTGAGCTCATGATTCCCCTCCTTCAGCCGGCTGAAGAAAGAGAGCCATTTCTTGCTTTTGTTCTTGCTGTTGAATTTGAATTTGAGAAGTTAAGGATCGTCTAGAGATTCTTGTGACTTTATGCTTGATTTACTCCTTTGCTCCGTGCAGCAAAAATAGAAATGGAAACGAAGAAATGATGATGAGAACTTAAGCAACAATAGAATCCATTCTTATCAAGATCTTAAGCATGCAATTTAAACAGCAAACTTACTTGTTTAATGGCTTTGAAACCCCTTAATCAAATAGGTTTTGAAAAGAATGCAGGTGTTGTGTGTTGCATGAAGTGATGATGAAGAATGAGAGATTAATGAAATGAAAATGAAAATGCAGAAATGAAACACTTATGCCGATTTGATGAAGCCTTGAATTGGATGGAGAACGGACGCCGACTTCTGGAAACAGCAGCGCTCCGGCGTTTGGACGTCGTTGCTCCGATCTTCAATCACGAACTCTGATTCTAACTTCTCTCTCTTTTTTAATAATGCTCAACTTTTTTTTTACCCATTGAAGATGTAAAGTATTTATAGACTTCTTCTGCGTCCGCGGATTTACATGGAAAAATCTAGGATTTATCCATCTTAACCAGCAGATAAATACAAATTAATTCATCTTTATCTGTAATTATATAAAACGCGTCCACATTGGCTGACGCCTTTCAAATTAATTAAGATAAGGATAAACATCCGAGAAAACTTATCTTTATCTGTATTAGCTAAAACGCGTCTACATGTGTAGACGTCTTTTACACTAATTAAGATAAGGATAAACATCCGGAAGAGAAGTAGAAATAGCTTAGGAAACGTAAAACGCGTCAGGATTTACAGACGCCTTTTAGCTAATTAACCAACTAATTAAAATTCAAATTTAAACATTAAAATAAGAATAAAGTCTAAATAGCGTCCACACAAGTCGACGTCTTTTAGGCTTCTTCATATTTTTACTGAAATTTGAGTTAAAATCAATTTAATTAATTAACTTAAACATATCTGTTAAACCCGACACTCAAAAAGATCAATAAAAATTAATCAATGATTAAATATCAGACCATTCTGAGGCATTATTATATGATATGAAATTTATTCGAAATGACATCAAAATTAGCGTGTCTACAGACATGGTGAGTATGGATCACTCAAACTCGGCCTAGGTGCATAAAGAGCCGAGACGGGTCCGGCCCGTCTCATTCAGCTGCTCATGGGCTTCCGGCCTGATAACTCAAGGTATTCTCAGAATTTCATCTCAAATGCCTAGGAATAGTCCTACATCGACTACCACTGGAAAAGAACTCTCATCCCCCACTATAAAAGGAACACTATTCACTGCAGTATAGATATACAAGCAATTAAGCCTCCCTCTCGTTTTCTAAATACAAAGAGTCTCTCATTAAATTAGTGACTGACTTAACCATCGGAGGGTTTCCCCGGGCCACGACCCGGGACCCTACTGACAATATTTTCTTTGCAGTAGGAAGGTCCTTCGTCCCCGACTCCCCCTCGGCTTCGGATCCTCTCGGTGCTCGGTCACCGACTGGTATTCGGATTCCACGTTCGGAATCCGACAGTGATTGCCTCGACAACATCACTTGGCGCCGTCCGTGGGAAAGAAGCAGCCATGTCTCATCGACTAGTGACGACACAATCCAGCCAAGACGAGACGGAGGTAAGGATGATCTTTGCCCAGTCACTCCACGCCGAAGGAGTCCCAACTAGTCTTCCACAGGGATTGGCCTTCTCGACGGTACCTGAGCCCGTCGTTCTCAGGGAGGACTGAGTGGAAGAACTCTCGCAGCAGGTAGCTAAGCTCACGGCTACCGTCACCTCTATGGCCCCGCTGCGTAACATGGTCTCGGCCATCGCCTAACACATGAGACTGCTGGATCAATGGGCGAGGCCAGTACCACCCCAGCCACAATACTGTCTGACCGCTTAGCCTACAAAGGGGTAGCCAGGGCCCTCGTGGGCATATCTCCCTGAAGACATCTCGGCTCGCAGCGAACCATATGGGCCGTAAGGCTGTGTTCCACATACTAGTCACATGTAGACAGTGTAAGGATTGAGGTTTTCGGATCCAGTTATTGGGTCAGTTTCAATGTCGGGGTTTGGGCCCTTATGGGGCTGGGGCATAGTTAGGGGGACGCATTTTAGAGTGTGCTATGTCGGTGCCACGTGGGCTCCACGTGGGCCAGTTTCGGACTGCGAGAGTATGGCTCCGGTCTTGTCGTCTGAATGGCGTCGGTTATTGGGCAACGTATTTTAGCTAGTTTTAGTTTAACCCCGCGAACCCTCCCTCTTTTCCCTCATTTCTCTCATCTTCTTCTCTCTCCACCCTCTCTCCGATCACTTCGCTCTCCCTTCCCCTTCTCCTTCCTTTCCTCTCATACCACTCCATCAACTCCCCTAACTTCCACCACTACCACCACCATTTCCTCCACCGTGTATTGCTCTCTGGACGACGGCCGACGTCCCGGTAGAATAACGGCGTCCACGGTGGTACGGCCGGCGGCTTGAAACTCGGAGGAGTTCAAGTAACTGGTAGGGTGACGATCTCCGTTGTGTTTTGATTAAAATCATGTTTTTCCCACTTTGAAGCATGTTTAGGAGATCTTCGGGATGAAAATAGTCACTTTATAAATTGGGGAATGGTAGGTTTTAACGGGTATTTGGATTCTCCTCCTCCTTCCCCATTTTGGTACGATTTTATGCGAATATGGGGAAGAATTTTCACTTTTTGTACTTGGAAGACTGGGGGGGAACCTGTTTGCAAACGCTAAATGGCGTCTTGGGACAGCGATGCCATTTTGAATGGCGGCTGCCTCCCAAGATGCGATTTAGTTCGGTTCACCCCGACACCTGATTTTGTTTCTGTCGTGAAAAGGCGATTAGGGACAGCGACGCCTTTTAAAAGGTGACTACCTTCCATGACACGATTTAGGCCATTTTTTAAGGCCAGGTTTTACATGAACCAGTTTAGGAGTCTTGAATGACGTCGGCCACGGGCGACGCGATTCAAGACAGAACCTCATTAATCCATATAATTAACACGTGTTTATATTGTTAGATAGTTTGGTTAAAATGCATGCTTAAAATCATACTTCGAAGTCGAGGATTTCTACGTGATCGGATCGCACTGTGACGTGTTTTGTGCGATCGTGGACCTAGAGTGACAGTTGTTAGCGCTTAGGCACCCTGTGTCAGTGTGGGAGTGATACGGCGCCAGTGTGGGAGTGGTGGGGTGACGCCTGGAGAGAGGGTCACCTGGTGTACCCCAGGGTATAGCTAGTACCGGTATGGGAGTGGTACATTCGGAGTGTCACTCGTGCTGGGGGAAGCAGAATCACCTTGAGCCGATACAGCCGGAGTAGCCAGTGCGCTATCCGAGGGGTTGCTGTTTGATCTCAGCGGGTTAGTGTTTTCCGCGTTCGGCCACGTGATTTGTGTGTTTAGCCGAGACGTTGGTTGTAGATTCTATGGTGGAGTGGTTTTAGAGTTGTGTTTACTGCTTTATTTATTTAAATTGCCTATATTCGTATTGTTGCACTTGTGGGTACGTGAGTGGGTGGTGGGGATCGAAGGATCCTTACTGAGTCTATTTCGATGAGACTCACCCCCTGCGGTTTTCAGGTGAGGGTTCCAGGCAGGCGTAGCGTGGAGGATTTTGTCTCGGGTTGCGCACCAGCAGCCATTGTTCCGGGGTATGCCCCGATGCAGTTATTATTTTCCTTTCAGGCTTGTACGCTTAATTACTTCTTTTCAGTTTGAATATGTAATTATTTGCTTAGTCAAGTTGAATTGTAATAATTTTTAATTCCTGCACTTCCTTTACAATTCAATATGATGTGGATGTTTAGCTTAATTTATCATTTATTTCACAGACTTATCGAGATCCTGATTTGACTCCAAATTTTAATGATTCGGTACACATTTAGTAATCAGATCTCCAATTATAGGGTGGCGGGTCGTTACAGACAAAGCTGGATAATGCTTCGTCTGGCATGCACACCATAGAAACCGAAGGACGCTCGGCCACCACTACCACTACAACTCCAGAGCTGGACCGAAGAGTGACTGAAATGAGAAAGGAAATATAACAGATGGTGTCCCGGACATATGGAGCACCTCTGGCCAGCACGATTCTAGAGCAAACCCCCTTCTCCCCTGAAATTCTAGCTACTGAAGTACCTTCCAACTTCAAACTGCCGAAGGGCCCTCTATACGATGGCATGATGGACCCAGTCAGCCATTTCTAGAGATTTAATTCCTATCTTTCTGTCCAAGGGGTTCTTGAGGCAGTTCGTTGCCGTCTTTTCCCCCTCACCCTTGAGAAGATAGCCTCCACCTGGTTTGAAATCTTGGTTCCTAATTCTATCCACTCTTTGGTGCAACTGAGCCAACTGTTCATTGACCAGTTCTATGATGCCACTCGGTAATGCAAAACTTCGGCCAGTCTACTTACCATCCACCAAGGACCAATTGAAACTCTCCAAGAATATTTCACTAGATTTCGGACCGAAGCAGCCCAGATTCCAAATCTGGATAGTTTAATTATAGTTTCGGCCATAATCAGTGGCTGCATGGATGAGGGGCTTCTCAGTTCTATTTGAAAATGACATCCTCCCACCTTTCAAGACCTAGTGGCCCGGGCACACAAGTACATCAATCATGAAACCCTGATGATGTCTAAGGGCAAGAACACCACCGAAGCAGTGTCGGCTACCACTCTACCAGCAGTGCGTCCGCACTTCAAAGATCAAGAATCCTCCCACAAAAGGTACAGGAGGGAAGAAGATTGGGGCCGTGACAGGTGCCGGGCTCCACAACAACAGTACCTGCCACTACCAGCTCCTCCCTCCCAGATGCTCATGGAGGTACATCTACGCTCAGTGATTTTGATCTCAGCCTATTTGATTAAAAATATGTGTTCATTCTGATTAGCTATTCTCACAATATAAACTCTGATTTGATAAGCTATCATGCCATGACAAATTTGCTATATGTTCAGTTCGATATGTGATTTATTTAGTTCATGGCTAGTAGATTTATTCAGTAAGATAATAATTCGATGATGCTATATATACTATATGTTAGTCAATCTATTCGTGTTATTAGAAAACACATTTGATTTGATAAGTTTATATTTAACTATGTTTTATATCATGTTCTTATTTAAGATATATGTAGAACTGTGTAAGATTATGTTTAGTATAATTATATAATTTTATTTGTAAAACTTACTATATATTAATTCATATGAATTATTTGAAGCTTACTGAGTAGTTGTACTCATAAATCTTATTAATATTTTTAGAGTCTGAGAAAGAGAATCTAGAATTTAAGGAAACTTCTGATTGAGGCATTTGACATCTTCATGAGGTTATTTATATTGAAATTTACAACTTTCTTAGATTTGATGTAGTAGGGATAATGAGAGGTTAATATATTTTCTTTATTTGGAGAGATTGAGAATTTATGAACAACTTGATGGATATTGTAATTTCTGAATTTTGGTATTGGCTATGTTTGGATACTTTGGTTAGTTGATGGTTATGATATTTATTTAAATCGGCTTGTAGTTGTTTAGCACTCATATCTGTTTGTTATAGTGAAATTTGTTCTGAGATTACGCAGTCGGACTTCGAGTTTAAAAAAAAAAAAATATGAACCGGATCTGGGGCGTAACAACTCATTCACCAATGAGTACCTATAGGTTTACCTTAGTGTCTCCACACAAATGACTATGAGACTAGTTACCCTCATCTTATGAGCAAGAGTAACTTATACTAGTCTCATTTGATATTTGATGTCCCTCTCAAAAATCTTCTGACTAGGAACACTAAAGAATATGTGTTTAAAGAATATTAATTTTATTATTATGTTCTCATCATAATTTAATATTCATTACACATATTCATGGACTTCACTATGAAATAGTATATTTGAATAACATATAATGAATGTAATGCATGTATTATTATTAGAAGAATAAGAATGTACAAAAGTTATATGATTGCCTTGACGAATATACATAACTAACACTAACCTTCTTAGATTCTAAGGCCGAGGAGGAGGAAGATTTGGAGGTTGCTTAGCTCCAAATTGGGATTAGAAGGCTCTACTGCTTAAGGTGTTTATTTAGATTAGTCAGAGTTTAAATTCATTTCAATAGAATCATGTAGTAGGTCTTATGAGAGTGAATGAAATTTTCTAGTTTAGTAAGAGTTTGAGTCTTTTGGAATTGTTTATGTAATTGGAGATTTTGTTATTTGCACTTCATATAATGGTTTAGATTTTATTGACGAGAATTGACTATTTCTTCTGCTTGTTGGTTATATTTTTTCTTACAATGTTCAATTGTCTATTGGGTTATTCCCACTATCACATGACTTGATTTCGAAATAAGTAAACAAAATTGAACCGGATTAGAGAGAGAGAGAGAGAGATTGATGGAATCTAGACCATAGGGAGAAGGAAGTTGCATGAGGGAAGGGATACATGTGGGTGGATAGGGAGGAGATAGAGAGAAAATGGACTCTTTACAATGAGGCAAAAGCTCACAGTCAACTAAGGAAAGTGGAAGGACATAGGAAACTAAATCGCACGAAGGAGGGGTTTACACAAGAGGGCCAAAATAAGTGGAATCCACTTCCCTTTTTCATAGAAACCGTTGGATCTATACAATCGAGTGGTTTGGATTTGGTGGCAATAAAAGCAACTGCCATTGGTAGCTGATCCTCTCTCTCTCTCTCTCTCTCTCTCTCTCTCTCTCTCTCTATATATATATATATATATATATATATATATATATATATATATATATATATATATATATATAGGAAAAGATTCAATGCGCTTCCACCAGAAAATCCACCCACCCCATGTTTAAAAAAAATAAAAATTATCAATAATATTTAAATATTTAAATGGGTCCCTTAAGGTTGATCTCATCTCCGAGACTTTTATTTTCACTGTCTGATCTTGACGATCAATCAGAACCCTCCGATCAGGAACATATCAAAAATCAACGTCTAAAAATGATAGGAAAATAGTCAAAAAATATAAAATTCATCATATTAGGCCTTAGGATTAATCCCATCCCCTAGGATTTTAGTTTTTATTCATAAACAATGACGCATTTGATTGTATGGCTACGTTTAGGATTTTCAATTCAACAGTGAAAATTAAATTCACAGGAGTGGGAAATAACCTAGAAGGGAGTATGAATATTTAAAAATTTTTGGTAATTTTTTTAAAAATAAAATCAAGATGGAGGATTTTTTGGTGGAGCGCATCTAAGTTAAATGTACCCTCGGGTGCATTCTATCATTTCCCATATAATATATATATACCTCACCCCAAAAATTCACCTTCCCCATAATTAAAAAAAAGTAAAAATTTTCATAAATTTTAAATATTTAAATAGGACCCTAGAATTGATCCCATCACTAGGACTTCAATTTTCACTCTCTGATCTTCAAAATCAATCAGAGTCATTCGATCGGATACCTATCAAAAATCAATGCTTGAAAATGTTGAAAAAATAAAAGAATTGTCAGATTAGCCCTTAAGGTTAATCCCTTGGAATTTCAATTTTGATCCCTAAACAATGACGAACTTAATTAGACAGCAAAAGTTTTTCGATAATTGGATGGTGAAAATTAAATCTAAAGAGGTGGGAAACAACTTAGAGGTTGGTATTTCAATATTTTAAATTTTTTGTTAATTTTTATTATTTTTTCTTGAAATCGAGATGAGAGTTTTTGGGGTTGGGCACGTTATATCTACCCCCATGTATATATGTATAGTCATTTCTCATGTTTAAAAAAAATAAAATCATGATAAATTTTTAAATATTCAACTCTTCTCCTAAAATAAATTTCATCCCTTTCGACTTAAGTTTCACCACTAGATCATGAGACTTTTAACGTAAGCCGTCTGATTTTACATTCGTAAATTGATGATAAATACTAAAACCCCAAAGATGGGAACAATCCAGGGGCTAATCTGATAATTTTTTTATTTTTGACTATTTTTTCATAATTTTTGAAAATCAAGATTTAATGTGCTTGATGGACAACTAAACTTGAATTTCAAGATCAAACTACGATCGGACTGTCATCATACGGCTTCAAGGGATAGAAACAATCCTAAAGAGGTTATTGAATATTTAAAAGATTATAATATTTTTTAATTTTTTAATATGGAGCTAGAATATGGGGATGGGGTTCTACACTATAGCAGTTCGCATTCTACCGTATATTAGATATACACTCAGCTGGTGGCAAAATAAGAACAATATCACCTACTCCAGAAGCATCTTAATCAAAATCTGATTTCTAATCTAAGTTGTTGAACCTTCTCTACCACTAAAAAAGTATATGTTAATGAAAAATCAAATGCATCATATATATATTTTCCATGCATCGAAGTTGTACAAAATGCATCGTCTAGATAGTGTTATGATACTCGGTATTATCTAATTTATGACTTATAGACATTAGAATGGAATAACTTTTTATATATATATAATTTTCATATTTTATAGAAAATTTAACGGCTTGGATCAGAAACTAGAGTTTGATTTTACTTTTGGAGTAGGTGCCATTTCTTTTTATTTTGCCATTGAATATATATATATATATATATATATATATATATATATATATATATATAGATAGATAGATAGAGAGAGAGAGAGAGAGAGAGAGAGAGTGAGAGATCGAGATAGAGAGAGGCTAAGAGAGCTTACCTGTGAGATCAACGAGGTGAGGAGTCTCCCTTGGATGAAAACCTAGTAGCTAGGGAAGGTGCCCTTGCACGAGAACTTTTCTCTACTCAGATGTGGACAAACTTTGAAATCCTTGTTTCTAATATTTATCACTATTCAAATAGAATTTGGATCCTGGTCTATTGTAGACTAACCAAAGGAAATTTTTAAACATCCTGGAATCTAGAAGCTCTTGCACCCATTTTTCTTGGCTTATTCCTTTACCACTATATGGCCTAAAAGATATCTAATTCGGAGACCTTTAAACAAGATATAAAACTTGCAATTAGCTTAAACATTTGAGCCAGGTCATTATGCAAAAGCTAAATTTCCATAGTTAACGAGTAAAAAATACCATCCAAGTAATCATACGTTCCACCATACCACACTCCTGATTTTATTATGATTCATTGTTATCAACCTAACTCATCTACTTTCATGACATGGAGGTATTGTCATTAGTGTTCCAATATTGATAAAGACTCCTTAGAGAAGAGGTGACAAGGGTGCCACCCAATCACATATACTTTTGGAAATAATCTTATAATATAAATTACATGGGCTATAACTTCAAACGATCGTTACAGCCTTTACTCACTAGAATTCGCACAATTTTAGTATGTTGTCAACGAGTGCAACAATATAGTAATAGTTGTCTTTTAACAAAGAGCATTCAAATCTTGCTAAATGGCAATATAAGATCTAAGATTTGAAATAAAACAGGACCATGCTTTAAAAGACTAACCAATCCTTGTT
Source organism: Zantedeschia hybrid cultivar (assembly GCA_030544215.1). Taxonomy (NCBI): domain Eukaryota; kingdom Viridiplantae; phylum Streptophyta; class Magnoliopsida; order Alismatales; family Araceae; genus Zantedeschia; species Zantedeschia hybrid cultivar. The sequence continues at coordinate 56,085,581 of JARZZO010000009.1, forward strand.
ATTCTCTCAAAAGCCACCATAGAGGTGTAAACTACAAAATTAATGCATCAACCTAAAAACCCACAACTAGCATATGGGGAACACAAAGCCCATAGTCAAGATTAGTGGAACCTTGGACATCTTCATAATTTAATACCCAGAGAAAGACTATGGCATTGAAATTGTCTAAGTGATGAACACAACTTGCGGCATTGCAATCCTTACAACCATCCATGGAAATCATGCCAAAGCCTATGCTTTAATCAAGAAAACATTTACCTCTTTTCATCGAAATGAACTGACCAAAACTGATCAAAACCAAAAATCATACTCCGGAAAACATTAGATTAGAAACCACAAAAAGTTGGAAATTGTAATTTTCACTTTGAGCATTCAACAACTAGTAAGCTTACGCAAGACATTAACAACATTATATATTGGATGCATGGATGGCAGACAAAAGACATAGTTGAGATACAAGTCGAAGGGAGACATTTTCAATTCACACGTATTATCTTTTCAATTGTTATTTAGAATAACGGGGCCAGCTAAAATAGGCTCATGGATAACAGCATTGACAGCACTGAGCATCTCATTGGGAGAAGTAAATCCATCACAACCCCTGTAAAAGAAATGAAGAACTCTACTCATCTTCCAAAACAAATTTTTGCAAGCTCTTGGAACCACACTTCCTTCGCTTTGTAACACCAATTTCAACAATTCTTCTCTGTTACATTTTATTAAGTACCTTATCTTTTTCTTAACCTCATCTTTAGACATGGAACCATCGCCCTCAAGCATCAACAACGAGACACTGTTCAATTTTCCTTGCTCGACTTCTCTCTACAAAATGATCAATAGTGATGATGATAAGTAGATATTCAATGTTCTGTCATTGTACACATTATTATACAAATGAGAGTCATTTTTGGTGGATGCCAAGATGTACATATGGAGGCAGACGTCACAAAGTTTGAAAAGCAAAAGCCTAGTTCAAATTATCAATGGAATACCAATCTAAGATCATACATTGGCCTCATTGAAAGAAGGGTGCTTGCATATAAAACCAATATCAGAACAAAACTGTAGATTTATCTCTCTTGCATATGAATTTTCACATGTATCATTAAGAATGCTAATGATACATAAAAGACCATGTCTTGCACGTTGAAGTGGTCTTTCTGCAAATTATTGACATTCTTAATGACAACAGATGAAAATTCAAATGCCTCAACAGTAAACCTGCGATTTTGTTCTAACAATGGTTTACATGCAAAAATACCCTCAAAATAAACTAGAAAATATGTAAAATCAAGGAAACAATATGAAGAAGGTTTTGTAAAATGTACTTTAATGTATATCTGTATGTATATAATGATCATATAGAGATGCTATAAGACAGTTTGAGCGACATTTTTAAATAGTCCAAATAGTTTAAACTTAAAACTTCATTATATAGTGTAAACAGATAAGATGCTTAAAGATTAGAGTAAAAAATTCAACAAAACAAACAAATTGGACAAAATTTTGCTAAAAAATGATAAGAAAAGTAAATGTTCTTGCATAAACAAAAGCAATATGCACATATTAGGGAGGTACATATAATATTATGAAAATGAACTAGTAAAACTTACATGTTCAAGAGGCTATGATGAAGTCAAGATTTCGGATAATAATTACTTGAGGTTATGTTATTATGGCATTATTTCTTGGTTTAAGTTCTAAATGGCACAAATAACACCTATATATGTTTATCCAGAAATTACTATAAGAGAAATTAAAACAGCATACCAGAAAAAAAATTACCTACATGGGCACCAAGTGACATAAGAAACAAAATATGAGAACGGAACATAGAGCATTTTCAGTCAGTCAAAACTCAGTTAGAATCTGGAACGTGGGAGGGAGGAGAACCTAAGAAGGGCATGGGTGAGGGAATTGCCGAGTCCATCTTAGAGAGTAAGGTTCTGTTGGTTCATTATAAATGTAACTATTCCAGGCCATTGGGGAATACCGTCCAGTGATTAATAACTTTGACTGGTAAATATATTGTTTATATTCTATTATATATTTAACAGAATCGGTAATAAAAAATAGGGTATAGAATTACAAGGTTCCATTTCTTATTCTGATGAGTTATTAGATATTCCAATTTTGATTTTGCAGATCTTAGCCCACTTAAAACAATAGGAAATGGTTGAGTATTGACTTCCATTCTCAGCCATAAATCCTATGAAATACTTGCAAGGTTACAACTACTTATCAAAAAGAGTGGATAAAGCTCACATGTTCATATGTATTACATATTCACATAAACTAGGCTCTTGCTTGCATCTTATGTGTACTAAAAACCTAGTCAAATTGGGTCAAATGACTCAAGTCAAAGTAAAACTGACCTCGCACTGAAGTTGCCCAACCATCATGCAACTGTCACTCAAGCAGCCATGATCCTGTCGCCTTTAGCCAAGCCCAAAGGCTAATCCCATTGCAGATTCGCAATTCCCATTGACCCCAGCAATACTTTCCACTGCTCTTCCTCCCATCCCTTTGTTTCCTCCTTGAGTCCCCAACACCCAAGCCAGACTTCGTTATCATTGCCGCTGTCACCCAAGCCCCTTCGGCACTATTGTTGCCCACCTTCTCTAACCCCTTTTGCCCATGTAGATTTTGATGCTTATTGGAAATAGTTCCATTTCTGACATTAGAGTTGGAATCAGAACAAAGCCAAGTCCAACTCCAACCCATTTGCAGCCCTAGTAGGATTTCTATTCTCCCTTTCTTTGTTTTCAATAAACTCTTTCTATGAGATTTTAGAACATTATCACATCTTTTGCTACAGTTGACACTATTATACCTGTTCCTTTATCTACATTTCTTCTTGATATTGTTTGATATGTTTATGTTTTATTTATGATAAGACATTAGAGGATTGGCCAGCCCTATCCAGATTAAGCCCTACGTTGGATTCTAATCAAATTTGAGATTGGCAGGACAATAATTCTGATCCCAGTTGCCATGGAACAATGTAAAAAAAACTATGTTGATTTTTGACAATTATAGTAAACAATTTATTGATGTTAATTAGTCAAACCAACTATGGCTTGAGGGACAACCAACAATAACACTATCAAAGCTATTTGTCTGAGTCTAGATGACAAATTGATAACCATATTGAGAAACTATGCAGATGTTTTACGTTCTTAATGGTCTAATGCAAGGAAATAGGAGGTGCTTAAATTGTTCATGGCAATATATGCTAGCTACACTATCAATTAAACATATAAACAAGGACATCACTTTGAAAACTTCAAATTTAAGACAAATTTGATTGTAAATTGTTTATTGATAGTCCTCAAGAAATGTGGGTGTATCATGTGGAAAAACGTTCACATGCAGATGTTGTGATTATTGTTGACAGGAAAATGTAAGAAAAAATATAGATAACAAATTTATTAGCATTCCTTGTGAAAGATAAAGCAGAAATTGATCCTAAGCATAACATCAGTGCCTATTATATGATGTGACTTTACATTTCAAAGTTCCTATTGCTGCGAAATTTAACACTGTCATGAAGCGAATCTTACTTCGAAACCCTGTATGTCATTGAGGAGACGGCCACATGTGCTCACAAGTTTAAATAACTGGCGGTACTCTGGATCCTCAATAATATCTGCACAGAGCTCTGGGCCAACAAAATAGAGTGCTGGGAGAATGATGGGACCTAGGGCAAAGGATACGTATCCATTAGTCAGGTATTGTTCTACCGTGGGTATGACATCCGTCTGAAGCCACTCTGCTTCTTGCATCATGGACCGCACTAGATCAAGCCACTGTTCACATACAATGCATGTCAAACATCAATATCTCCAAACAACCATAATGCAACAAACAAAGACTATGCTGAAGCTTACAGTCTTAATTATATGGCTAGTGACATTACGCTTCTGTACTACAGATGCCTTGGCTCCAAGCTCATTGACTGTAGTGTGAACTGCAGAATACAAGATCTTGACTTGTTCAGAGCAACAATTTGTTTCATAATTTTCATCCCACCTGAAGGACAAAGAATCAGAAGAGTGTCTAACTCTAACCTAACGTGAACAGAGTACCTTTTGTAAAATGCAGAAGAAAATCAAGAAAAGAGCAGGAAATTGACTATACCGCTCAATGAGCTGTATAAGATCGATGAGTTCCTCTTTGGAAGCCATAACATCAAAGAAGTCATCAACCAAGGTGGTTAACACCCCATTTTTGGCCCATGATATACGAACATCAGACATTTCAAAAGGGAACAATGTTGCTGCAGCAGAGAAGTAGCAGTATGACAATTTTTGCCTAGCAAAGCTTAGCTGATCCAATCTGTTTTCTTTAATCCATCTATTGAAAGATAAAAAAAAGTTTATAAAATAGAAAAAACAATAACAAAAAGTAGATTGATTTTCATTATACAATAGGAAGTGATTGATTCATATACCTTTTGAGGTGTTCCAGCTCTTTGTGATATAAGAACTGGCAATTATTGAACTCTTCAGCTGCTAAATCTATGATATCTTCACTTTCCATGTTCCATAACCTTCACAACATAAAGACTGTCTGACCAATCAAGTTGAACCACATGAAGGAATTTCAAAAAATAGTAGATTATTCTCACTCCGAGAGGCTTACATATATGAAGTTTTCAGAACCTGAAAGTTATCAATACTGAAGCACGTAATGTTTCTCCTGTGGTCTAAACGTTCTAAATTGGCAAAGGAGGGAAATTTAAGGGCATAATCCACCTGAGAGAACCATTCAATTTTAAACTTATCAGAAAGCTTTAAAAAAAGAGTTAACCAGGAAAACTTATTTCTCATCCTGATGACTTCATGTTGAATGCAAAAGCTTTGTATCCTGTGAGCTAGCTCAGAAAATTAACCTCTTCAAGTCTCTCATCCATTCCAATGTTTGATACTTTCTTTGCCAGAAAATCGCTTGTCCATAAATTAAGCTTCTCTAAGAACCATTCGGTTGGGAATTTGAGCTGTGAAGCCTTGTATAGCTCTAGAACTGCCTTTGTATCTTCCAGATATCCTTCCAAAGAATCATAGAAGAAATTTTCATCGAGCTGAGTGAAAAAACCTGAAAACATGTGTACATGGATAAAGCTCCATCCATAGAAAAGTGAATAAATTCACCAAGATAGATATAAAAGTACAGGAATACCAGAAGAAATATCATATCCGTGCATCCGTAACAGCCGAAATGCCATGGCACATGTAGCTATATTTAAATTTATTTCTTCATCATTCTGCAACCATTGCCTGTGTTTGAATTATGTCATTTTCGATAGTTGGAGTTTCACAAGAATAACAAAAAGAAACATATGCTGTTACCTATATACTCCATCCAAAATATTCTTTATCTCATTACCAAAAAGCTGGCTGATTCCAAACCCCTCAAGACAGTCAATCATGTGAAGATAGGCATGTGTCTCCAAAGGATATCTAGCAGGAACTGTAAAAGACATATCAAGAACATTACTGAATAAAAATAATAAAGTAAACTGGCCAGAGGGTTATGTACCAGCATTCCCAAACTTCTGTAGGAGCAAACTTAAATATTCAAGGCACTTAGAATTCCAATGGTGAATCACTGCAGCAGCAGTTGTAGACGGAGAATAAAAAAGAGATCCATTCTCTCGTTGATATTTCCTTAAGTCTTCCCACTCGGGAAATCTGTCCAATCCTTGTGCAACATACGCCAGATAGGCATCTGCTCCTTTATCGTTACTTCTAGATGCTCTAAATGAAAACAAAGGATAATCCCAGTTAGAAATGAAAGAATGTGACAATGAAGCAAATAAAATGGGATATGGATCAGTGTTAACCAGTTTTGCTGAGACAGTTATATGCTCTATTCACACAAAGATGGTGAGGGGTACTTTTAGGAAAGAAAATAAGCTTCCCATAGAATGACCACTATGCCGATGGCAAAGAGTAGACGAAACATTCAATCAGTGACATGAGAGAGATGCTTGCTATGCTCTGTTGTCAAGGCGCCCGCCTAGGCGCCCAGGCGCTGGGGCGCCTTTCCAATAGGTGAAAAGGCGCCCAAGGCGCCTGCCTAGGCGCCCAGATTTCTGAAATCCAAGGTTCTTGCCCCTCTCTTTTTGTATATATACACATATAATTATATAAATACATACTAATACATATATATAGACATATTACATACATATATTTAGGTTTATATATACAAACATGCATATATATATATATATATATATATATATATATATATATATATATATATATATATATATATATATATGTATATGTATACATCTAAATATATGTATCATGTATGTAAAATGTGTATGCATATATATATACAAATATGCATATATATATATATATATACAAATATGTATATATATATATATACATCTATATACATATACATATTACATACATACATTTAGATATATTTGTGTATTTATATGTATGTATATATTATATAGTTAGACATATACACATATTACATACATACATTTATACATAGATATATATGTATGTATGTATATATATGTGTGTAAATCTAAATATATATATATATATATATATATATATATATATATATATATATATATATATATATATATATATATATATATATTATATATTATATATCCTAAATTAAAATATTATATTATGAAGTTGACGCCTAGGCGGGCGCCTAAGCGCTTAGGCGGTCCAGAACCCCAAGCACGCCTTGGTCGCCTTACCGCCTTGACAACTATGTTGCTATGTTATTCATAAACAAGTTACAAAGTTCACAGTAGGTGAAACCCTGTGATTAACTAGCCATCTTAATTCATTATATAAGTGCTAGCAAACGGAATGTCCATGCTGTCTTTCAAATGTCATGAGCTCCAATAGTGACATAATTAAGTAACTAGATTTATGCCATTCTTGGCATTTGCAGATTGAATAAGGACAGGACATCTCCTCCCCCATCTCAAGAACCTCTTATGTGAAACAACAAAGAAACGTTACTAAACATGTCTAGTCATGACGAGTTAGCATGTTATATTGATATTTGATGAATGGTAAACACATACTTAATTTACTTTGTTTTTTTAGGGAACAAAGGCGCCCCTAGCCCTTTTCATCTGGTTGCCTGCTTAAGGGATGCTGGGATGGGGTTGTCCGGTACTGAGGGACCACCAGCTGCAATGGAGATAGGTTAGAAACCCATGGTAATGCAGTATGATGGGCAGGGCATAGTCCATGAGCTGCTCATGAATGCGATGGAATCATGCTGCCATCACCCATGGAAGTGAATGGCAACCAGAAAAGCTTCGTCGAACATCCACCCCTTTCCCACATTAACTGAAATTCTGTGATTGTACACAGGTCCAGAATACACACAACCAGACCTTGGGCTAAGAGTTAGGTTCAAATTTATTGTCATCATCAGTAGTTAACCAATTGAAGCAACTAAGACCACCAGATAAAAGAAGAGATCAATCCTAAACAAAAAAGGACAGTCTTGAATTGAACACAAAGAAGGAATACGAAGTCATAGATATTAAAAAACACACTTTTGGCATAAAATCTCATCAAGAATTATAGATGAAAAGCACTTTCTTCATATATAAAAGGTTCTTTAAGGAATACACATAAAACCCTAATACAAATATGAATAACTGAGAAAAGTTGTACACCTTTCCAATTCTAGTTCGCGCATGCGAAGCATGGTATCTAAAGTGGTCTGGCTCATTGGAAGATATAATCCCATGTCTTTTGCAATTCCAATCATATGAGGGAATATGATATCAAATCCAATTGGTGAATGCTGCTTCTTGTCACTGATAAATGACAAATTAGACAGGATAAAGTTGATCCCTACAAATGAGAAGTTCACATTCAATTTAGACAAAGGTAACAAGTAAGATGCACTAGGATTTCTATGATGACACCTTTCTTTATATGTTCTTCACCAAGGCTCCAACGGTTAAGGGCAATCACACAAGCTAATGTCGAGGAGAGAGCATCTTTTATGAGATGAGGATGACAATAAGGACCCCATGAGCCATCTGGGTGCTGATTCTCCAAGATCCAGCCTATGCACTGAGGAAACTGTGGACTCTTTGCGGAGATAGAAGAAGGAACCATGGCGACCCAGGCTGTATCATAGCTGGACATTGAAATCTCAACCTTCTGAAGAGCTTTCTTGATTCTTCCAGCTGGTTCTTGAAGAAGCTGCAAGATCAGTGTCAGATCGTTAACATTTCAGCATACAGATTAACAAGCATCATCTGATGATGGGGAAAACAGAATGTGACATCAGAAGCCAGTGATCATACTGAAACCATAACATTTGCTTCTCTTTCAGTCTTTATTCCAAGAACCAAAGATCCTGCATTAGAACAACAAATGCTTAAGAAGGAAGTACTCAAGAGAAGGCAAAGAGAAGCCAGCTATAAAGAAACTATCAGTCCTTTTGTGCCTGATTGGTTGATATGAGACTTCCAGACTGATGAATATAATGTGTGTGTGTAAGAGAGAGAGAGAGAGTAGGCTGTAAATGATACTCGGATCCTCCTATTTCTTATTTGCTATCGACCTTTTAGTAACAGATATAGTCACATAAAAAAGAATTTCTTTTTTATATATACGTATACACGTACTTGAAATGAAACCTTCAATATTCAAACCAGAGAAAGAAGCAAAAAAATAATTATAATAACTTTTGCATTTATCTTTTGATATATACTTAAATAATACTTTTGTTATAACATTGTATAATACATATTTAGCATTTTTTACAAGAGTCGACAACCAAAGATAAGTGTTTAAACTCTTGACAAGACCCAAGAATTTTTTTTTCTTTTTTGGAGGGGGGAGGGGGGGAACATAAATATACAGTATACTTTAAACTTAATAATAAGTAATATAAAACTAAATCATAAATAAATCATCATTTTAACAATGATTGATGTTGTTTCATAAGAGCAAATTCATCTATTATAATTTCTTTGTACACTTGAAGTAGGGGAGTAAATCGATCAGAGACAGAACTGGAAATGGGTGTTTCCGCTTTTGTTTCCTATATGGAATATCAGAAATGGAAGCGTAAATGGAAATCTACATGAAAGTAAAAACAGTCTTTTTACTCCTCACACAAGACACATTGATGCGGGACAGCAGAGGGGGGTAGATCGGAAGTAGAGAGAAGAGAGGGGGTTGGAGGAGAAGAAGACTAGGGTTCCCGTCCCGTCTCGGGAGAAAACACGCAGCGGCGGCTCATTATTTCAAAATTCTTCTTCAATGCTTTCCCACGAGGGGATACAGAACAATATATAGACTCTTTAAAGAAACCCTAATAAGAAAATTACTAAACTACCCCTCGGACTCCGAAAATAACTAAAAAATATAGGAAAATTACATATAAATTAAAAGACTCCAAATGGATCCCTAATGGGCCAAATGAACTGCACATTGGACCTTAGACTCCATTCCAGCCGCTCCTGTATCCCCATCACAACTATAAACAGAGAAGGACAAGGAAAGCTTAGAAAAGCTTGAGAAAAGATAGAAGAATGTTGTGGCCCAATTTGCTACAATGTATACGATTTGATTAAAATTTATTATAATTTTTTAAACATTCAACTACCTCCCTGAGGTTTGTTTCCATCTCTTGGGCTTTATTTTTACTGTCTAATCGTGTCCAATCGTGAAATTCAATCGTAGCCGTCCACCGGATATTTGTAAATCTAATTTTAAAAAAATCATGAAAAATAACTAAAGAATAAAAAATTCGTTAGATACCCTCAAGGTTATTCCCACTGAATTTTATATTCATCATCAATTTGCTCACATGTGATTGAACGGCTACAATCAATTCAGAATTCGGATATGATCGGCAGTGAAAATTAAGTTCCAAGAAATAGAAATAACTCTGGAGAGGTAATTGAATATTTAGAAAATTATGATGATTTTTATTTATTTTGTTAATATAGAGATGAGGCTAAAACCTAATGTGTTATAAAAAATATCAGATACTTGAGCATCTCAATTTCAAAAAATCATAAAAAAATAGTAAAAAAAATAAAAAATTCGTCAGATTGCCCTTAGTGTTGTTTACATCTGCTAGAATTTTAATATTCATCATCAAATTACTCACATCTCATTAGACGGCTATAATCAATTCGGATACAATGGTGAAAATTAAGCTTCAAGAGATGAAAATTATCTTGAAGGTTAACTGAATATTTAAAAATTTATGGTGATTCTTTTTTCTAACATGAGGATGGGGCCAAAACATAGTGCGCGCAAATGAGAGAGCAGGCGGAGGAGCCCCACGGCCGGTGATGCATCTGCCATGGGGCTGGAGGTGCGCTGCACAGCACCCGCGCGTGTTCACCTAGCGGGGATGGATTCCTATTGCGGGAGGGAGGACTTGAGGAGGAAGAAGGAGAGGGGCTCGGAGAGTAACGGTTCTGCTGGAAACAGGAATCCCGTTTGAGACCAAGTTCCAAACCTTCTTTCAAAATAAAAACATCTATTAGAACTCTTTCCTAAATTAGAAAAGGTCTCCAAGTCCAATGAAACATGCCACTGATCCCTTATTTCTAATTTTAAATAAAAAAATTGTACTAAAGAAACATCCAAACAACCTATAAATAGAGGAAGTAAAAAAATTAAAATTACGGATTGCAGTGGGGGGAGCTCCTCCATGAGAGGGGGCGACTTAAAGGGGGACCCAAATGAGAAGATCATGTCACGTTCACTTGGTACGCAAGAAGTACGAAAATTAATATTTTTTAAGCTGAACTCCCAAAACCCGACACAACCCGTTCTACTCCCACCCAGAACGCAACATACCGCCGCTACTGCGTCCGTGCCGCCAGCGCTCCTTGTCGGGCGGCGCCGCCCGAACGCCCAGCGTCCAGCAGTCACGGCCGTGCCGCCACGGCTTGCTCCCTTCGCCGCCCGCGCCCGCGAAGGGCTCGAGCCCGCGGCGGCAGCCGTGGCGGAGCGGAACCCGTAGCCGTCCGGGGCACAAGCGCGGCTTGGCGCCCGGCGTTAGCGCGGAGGACAGCATGTCGCCGGCCGCTGCGATGCGTACCGCGGAGCCGCGTAGCTCCGAATGCGAGAGGGAATGGGGAGCTTGGCGCCGACAGCTCGGCAAATATTCTCGCCTGCCCTGCCGCCGAGGGTATCTCGGGAGTTGCGATGCCTCGCAGGTTGTTCAGTTTCTTTTTGTCACGGTGCCGCAGCGGGGATTTAACAATCCGGGTGGCTTTTCGAATAGCCGCATAATGTCGGAATTTCTGAACTTCCAAATCAGACGAATAAAGACTTCTGTACTACTTCCAAAAGGAGCAATGCTAGTATGACGGAGAACTTTTCCAGATCTTTTACCCCGTTAGAGGAAGAAGCTTAAGTTGAGAGTTTATTTACAAATTTACCTGTTGTAATTACTCTCACTTTTTATGTCTCAACCAATCAAGTACACCCATATAAATAAATTGGAGAACTTTTCTGATTTGAATAGTATTACCTTTCCAAAAGGAGCAATACTTTTTTTTTTTACCAGAAAATAAGTTGCATTGCTAACTGATGTAGACTGGATCTATCACGACCGGATCCCGCAAACGGGGATCCGAAACAAGGAGGATCCGGAGCCGGTCCGGATCGAGCGATGACGAGGGGACCCGACGGGGATCCACAACAGGGCGAAGCCGAAGCTGTTTCGGAATGAAGAGGATCCGCCCGCGGGGGGGGCGCGATCTGCCGCCGGAGCTGCTCTTGGATAGTGAGCCGCTGCTCCTTCGGTCGGACGAAGGCGCGGCGCGAGCAGGAGCTCCTGTCGGCGGAGCTGTAGACGAGCGTCGGAGCAGAAGCCGGAAAGTCCGAGATCGGACGGGGGGACGGCTCGCTCTCCGACAAGGGGGTCCGAAGGCACCTTCAGCGCGAGGCCGAGTCTCCTGGCGCGGGGCGACCGACGGGATTGCCCTCGGACGGCGAGTCCGAAGGCTACTTCAGCGTGAGACCGAGTCTCCTGGCGCGGTGCAGCCGGCGTTCGGCGTCGAGACCGGGGAGAGGAGTCCGAGGTCGGCGGCCGAGACCGACTCGGGGAGATCGGCGATGATTCGAACCGAGCCCCTGCAGGAGGGAAAGAAGAAGAAAAACCAGTCAGCAGGAGTCCCGGGCGTCAGCCCTGGGGAACCCCCTCCGACGGTCAAGTTAGCTTCTGAAGAAGAGTCGATTCAGGAAGCAAGAAGAAATAGCTAGAACCCTATTCGGACAGTAGTCCTTTAAGGGGTTTCGGAAGCTTAAGGGGGCATCCGTTTTTTCCCTTCTCCCCCCTTGGCCACAAATAGCAGGATATTTATAGCGGAGGGTAGCGGATGGTTAACGGTGGCAGCCGATATAGGACTAAAAGGAGGCTTACTGACAAACCGCCATAGCGTCTGATCCGCCACCGGAGTGGGCCGGATTCGGCTACCGGGCCGAAGGGGGTTGGGCCGCTGACGGGCCGAAGCCTGCTGGGCCCTGGGCCGCCGTGCTGTTCCCGGGCCGTAGGCTGATGGGCCGCTGACGGGCTGAGGCCTGCTGGGCCGGGAGCGACGGGGCCGCTTATGGGCCGAGGGCTGCTGGGCCGCTAACGGGCCGAAGGCCGCCGAAGGGCCTAATACTGCTACTGTTGGGCTGAATGGGGTTTGGGCCTGCTTCAATGGGCCGAATCGGATTCTGCCGCATCACATAGCCCCCCACTCTTGTCTTCCTCAGTTCTGAGATGGCAAGAGTATAGCCTGAGACTGCCAGAAAAGAAAGAAAATCACAGCAGTCGTCTTCCTGGGAGTCGTATTCCCCCTTCTTCTGGAAGAGGAGGCCCTCGGTCGGCCGAGGGCCGTGCGGTTGCTTTGTCCTTGCTCAGAGGGTCGGCGAAGGCTGAGGGCTGAGAAGCCGAAGGGTCGGTACCTCTGACCCGTGTCAGGCCTCAGAGGATTCACGGTCTTTAAGAGAACCACGCCGCTCCCGGTACGGTTTGCATGGCCGAAGCCACTCCCGATACGGTTTACACGGACTTAGAGAGAATACCATGCCGCTCCCGATACGGTTTGCATGGCCGAAGCCACTCCCGGTACGGTTTACACGGACTTAGAGAAAACCAAGCCGCTCCCGATACGGTTTGCATGGCCGAAGCCACTCCCGGTACGGTTTACACGGACTTAGAGAGAATACCATGCCGCTTCCTGAACCGGTACACATGGCCGAAGCCACTCTCGGTTCCGGTTACCTGCGGGCTTAGAAAACCATGCCGCTTCCCGATCGGTACGGGTTATTTGCGGACTTAGAAATATACCGTGCCGCTTCCCGAACCGGTACACATGGCCGAAGCCACTCTCGGTTCAGGTTACCTGCGGGCTTAGAAGAACCGTGCCGCTTCCCGATCGGTACGGGTTATTTGCGGACTTAGAAATATACCGTGCCGCTTCCCGAACCGGTACACATGGCCGAATCCACTCTCGGTTCAGGTTACCCGCGGGCTTGGAAGAACCGTGCCGCTTCCCGATCGGTACGGTTTATTTGCGGACTTAGAAATATACCGTGCCGCTTCCTGAACCGGTACACATGGCCGAAGCCACTCTCGGTTCAGGTTACCTGCGGGCTTGGAAGAACCGTGCCGCTTCCCGATCGGTACGGGTTATTCGCGGACTTAGAAATATACCGTGCCGCTTCCCGAACCGGTACACATGGCCGAAGCCACTCTCGGTTCAGGTTACACGGACTTAGAGAAAGCCATGCCGCTCCCGATACGGTTTGCATGGCCGAAGCCACTCCCGGTACGGTTTACACGGACTTAGAGAAAACCATGCCGCTCCCGATACGGTTTGCATGGCCGAAGCCACTCCCGGTGCGGTTTACACGGACTTAGAGAAAACTATGCCGCTCCCGATACGGTTTGTATGGCCGAAGCCACTCCCGGTACGGTTTACACGGACTTAGAGAAAACCATGCCGCTCCCGATACGGTTTGCATGGCCGAAGCCACTCCCGGTACGGTTTACACGGACTTAGAGAAAACCATGCCGCTCCCGATACGGTTTGCATGGCCGAAGCCACTCCCGGTACGGTTTACACGGACTTAGAGAAAACCATGCCGCTCCCGATACGGTTTGCATGGCCGAAGCCACTCCCGGTACGGTTTACACGGACTTAGAGAAAACCAAGCCGCTCCCGATACGGTTTGCATGGCCGAAGCCACTCCCGGTACGGTTTACACGGACTTAGAGAAAACCATGCCGCTCCCGATACGGTTTGCATGGCCGAAGCCACTCCCGGTACGGTTTACACGGACTTAGAGAAAACCATGCCGCTCCCGATACGGTTTGTATGGCCGAAGCCACTCCCGGTACGGTTTACACAGACTTAGAGAAAACCATGCCGCTCCCGATACGGTTTGCATGGCCGAAGCCACTCTCGGTACGGTTTACACGGACTTAGAGAAAACCATGCCGCTCCCGATACGGTTTGCATGGCCGAAGCCACTCCCGGTACGGTTTACACGGACTTAGAGAAAACCATGCCGCTCCCGATACGGTTTGCATGGCCGAAGCCACTCCCGGTACGGTTTATACGGACTTTGAATAACGCCGCTCCGATCCGATACTAATGGCCAGAGCCGCCCTCGGATCGGGTTGACGCGGTCTTTGAATAATGCCGCTCCGATCCGATACGAATGGCCAGAGCCGCCCTCGGATCGGGTTGACGCGGTCTTTGAATAATGTCGCTCTGGTCGGTGGATCGAGTCCTTCATCTCCATGAGTATTTGGGAAGGGGAAGCAGGCAAGGGCAGATGCCGCTGTTGCGGGTCCCGTCGCCTCTCTCAGTCCCATTCCTCCCTGCGATACCGCTTTCGGGAGGACTGCTGGTCTTCGGGCCGAGGGTGGACCACTCGGGGGACAGGTGCCAAAGTTGCGTCGGCTACGCCTTTACCTTTAGATATCATCAGGGCCTCCCGGTTGACATACTTGTGTGCCCGGGCTACGAGGTCTTGGAAGGTAGGGGGATGGCGTTTCCCGATGGAGCCGAGGAGCCCTTCGTCCCGACACCCGCTGATCACGGCCGAGACCGCGATCGAGCTATCAAGGTTTGGGATTTGGGCGGCCTCGGTCCGAAACCTGGTGAAATACTCCTGGAGAGTTTCGGTGGAGCCTTGCCGGATGGCTAATAGGCTAGCCGACGTCTTGTACTGCCGGGTGGCATCATAAAACTGATCGACAAACAACTGACCCAACTGGACCAAGGAATGGATGGAGTTGGGGGCCAGTGCTTCGAACCAGGTTAGAGCAGTCTTCTCGAGGGTGAGGGGGAAAAGTCGGCAGCGGACTGCTTCGGTGACCCCTCGGACCGAGAGATATGCGTTGAATCTCTGGAGATGACAGACCGGATCTGTCATTCCGTTGTAGAGAGGACCCTTCGGCAGCTTGAAATCTGGAGGCACTTCGGTAGCCAGGAGCTCCGCCGTGAACGGGGTCTGCTCCAGGATGCTGCTGGCGAGAGGTGCCCCGTAAGGCCGAGACATTATCTGCTGCATCTCTTTGCACATCGCCGTCAGCCGCTGGTCCAGATCCGGGACTGTCGAAGTGGCGACTGATGGTCCTCCGGTTCTGACCGGGCAGAACTCAGACGAAAAACAGCCTTTCTTTGCCAGACGATCGATGCGAGGGGCTCGGGCAGGCAATGCCGAGGGCTTGTTGTGCGCTAAAGCGGTTTCGTCAGGGGAAACCGGCACGGGTGCTGGACGGAGCCTCGCATCTCGAACCGGGTAAAGTGGAGGGAGCGGTGCTTGTTGAGGAAGCTGTCCTATCAGTCCCATGCGCTGGGCGATGGCAGACACCATCTCTCGAAGAGGCGCTAGGGATTTGACAGCAATTTCCAGCGCTGCTATCTGCTGCTGGAGTACTCCCACCCGGTTGTCTTCCACGACAAGGGACTCTGGTAAGACTGGCAGAGTCACGCTTGTTGGAGTACAAGGGGCGCCTTCGGACGGCAGCAGCTGCACTGAGACTTTCCGTGCCTCTGTTTCGCTTTGTCCGGATCGCCGGGTGACAGGTTGTCGAGACATGACATGTTTGTTTGTTTCCCACAGACGGCGCCACGTGATGTAGACTGGATCTATCACGACCGGATCCCGCAAACGGGGATCCGAAACAAGGAGGATCCGGAGCCGGTCCGGATCGAGCGATGACGAGGGGACCCGACGGGGATCCACAACAGGGCGAAGCCGAAGCTGTTTCGGAATGAAGAGGATCCGCCCGCGGGGGGGGCGCGATCTGCCGCCGGAGCTGCTCTTGGATAGTGA
This sequence comes from Zantedeschia hybrid cultivar, assembly GCA_030544215.1. NCBI lineage: Eukaryota > Viridiplantae > Streptophyta > Magnoliopsida > Alismatales > Araceae > Zantedeschia > Zantedeschia hybrid cultivar. The sequence goes on from JARZZO010000009.1 coordinate 56,101,918, forward strand.
GCCGCTGCTCCTTCGGTCGGACGAAGGCGCGGCGCGAGCAGGAGCTCCTGTCGGCGGAGCTGTAGACGAGCGTCGGAGCAGAAGCCGGAAAGTCCGAGATCGGACGGGGGGACGGCTCGCTCTCCGACAAGGGGGTCCGAAGGCACCTTCAGCGCGAGGCCGAGTCTCCTGGCGCGGGGCGACCGACGGGATTGCCCTCGGACGGCGAGTCCGAAGGCTACTTCAGCGTGAGACCGAGTCTCCTGGCGCGGTGCAGCCGGCGTTCGGCGTCGAGACCGGGGAGAGGAGTCCGAGGTCGGCGGCCGAGACCGACTCGGGGAGATCGGCGATGATTCGAACCGAGCCCCTGCAGGAGGGAAAGAAGAAGAAAAACCAGTCAGCAGGAGTCCCGGGCGTCAGCCCTGGGGAACCCCCTCCGACGGTCAAGTTAGCTTCTGAAGAAGAGTCGATTCAGGAAGCAAGAAGAAATAGCTAGAACCCTATTCGGACAGTAGTCCTTTAAGGGGTTTCGGAAGCTTAAGGGGGCATCCGTTTTTTCCCTTCTCCCCCCTTGGCCACAAATAGCAGGATATTTATAGCGGAGGGTAGCGGATGGTTAACGGTGGCAGCCGATATAGGACTAAAAGGAGGCTTACTGACAAACCGCCATAGCGTCTGATCCGCCACCGGAGTGGGCCGGATTCGGCTACCGGGCCGAAGGGGGTTGGGCCGCTGACGGGCCGAAGCCTGCTGGGCCCTGGGCCGCCGTGCTGTTCCCGGGCCGTAGGCTGATGGGCCGCTGACGGGCTGAGGCCTGCTGGGCCGGGAGCGACGGGGCCGCTTATGGGCCGAGGGCTGCTGGGCCGCTAACGGGCCGAAGGCCGCCGAAGGGCCTAATACTGCTACTGTTGGGCTGAATGGGGTTTGGGCCTGCTTCAATGGGCCGAATCGGATTCTGCCGCATCACTAACCAAATGAAACAAGTACATTAGAAACTATAACATAGTTAATACAGGGGGGGATCAAAGATGAATCCCAAACTACTTCAGTAAACGAAGCACAAGCAAATCTTGCATAGGCATGAGCAGCCTTGTTGCAATCTCTATGAATAAATTGCAGGCAAATTGAGTCGGTAGAGAGAATGTTTTGACACTTCTCGATGATAGTCTTCGCCTTCCAAGGTGGGCTTCTAATGTAGAGAGCAGCATGGATCAACAGCTGGGCATCCCCTTCCACGATTACACTGTCATTCAGATCTTGAGCCAGTTGTAAAGCTCTTAGCATAGCCACAGCTTCCACCAAAGTGGGATCAGATGTTTTGAAAGTCACTGTGATAACATTTATGGGTGAACCTTTCCAGTCTCGCAATATAATTCCCACGGCACCACCAGCATTGGAAGTGGCACCATCAAAATTAATTTTGTATGAACCATGACTAGGAGGGATCCAACCAGTCTTATCAACAGTAGATTTCTGCATATCAGTAGGATTTGTAAAAACCAAAGACAGCCAGAATTCCACATCAACCAAAGCTTATCTCACAGTAGAGAGGTGGTTGACATTGATACCCTCCATGACTCTTCTACATCTAGCCTTCCAGATCTGCTAGATAATAGAGAAATAGATAGAGACTAAATGTCCATCTTTGGCATTGGAGGCAAAAGGAGGAGTAGACCATTCAACAATTTTGTCTGCCATAGTCTTCGAATCAAGGGTAGCATGATAGTTTAATAGGGAAGCTTTCCAGACAGCTCTTGCAAATTCACAGTCAAAAAGTATATGTTCTATAATTTTTGGGTATAGAAAGCAGATTTGGCAATTGTACATCACATTAGGCATCCTTCTGGATATGATATCAGAGACTGGCAAGGCATTGGATAGGCATTTTCCAAACAAAATGAGTAATCTTTGGTGGTATAAGTTTCTGGACTTGATGATGCCAGAGATAGTTCCAAATAATTGCAGGGGAAGAGGAGGAAGGCATGGAGGATAAATCAGTTAGATATCTATATGCGGATTTAGAGGTGAACTTACCATCTAGGGTGGGAGTCCAAATGATTTGATCTCCTCTTAAATCCCCATTCAGGGGCAGTTCAATCTGACAGATCTTATCCGCAATATCCATATTGAACAGCCCATAGATGAGTTCCTCATTCCACTCCCTATTCTTGATAAGTTGGAAGACCCAAATAGGAATTTGATCTTCAAAGTGTTGTCTAGAAATGAGTGGCCCAATGATGTCTAGTATCCACCTATCTTCCCATATATTAGTAGAAAGCCCATCTCGAATAATCTTGAAGCGCAGAGGGGACATAGTATCCCTGAGTTGGAGGATAGCTGACCAAGATACTGAAAATTTATCAGGAACAGTGGTATCCCAAAATTTTGCATTTGTAAGGTACTTTGTTCTGAGTAGTGTAGCCCAGATTGATTAGGGATCTTGAATAAATTTCCAAATCAATTTCAGGATAGCTGTCATATTGGTAGTTTCCAAATCTCTAACGCCCAGGCCACCTATTGCTTTATGTTTCTTCAAGGATTTCCAACTGCATAGGTGGATTTTTTGTGATCCATATTGTCCCCCAAAGAAAGGAGCACATGATCTGGTTCAGTATTTTTATTGTGGTTTTTGGTAACAGGCCCACCTCCATCACATGAACTGGGATAGATGCCAGAGCTGAGTTTATCAGTGTGACTTTACCTGCAGTGGACAAAGTGTTGGCCTTCCAATTTGAGAGCTTAGACTTCATTTTATCCACAATGTAGGTTAATTGATCCACTTTGCAGACTTCATTTTATCCACATTGTAGGTTAATTGATCCACTTTGCCTCTGCCAATCTAGAAAGGGACCCCCAGGTAAAGTTCTCTACTTTTTATCAAGGATATCTGCATCTTGGAGCTCAGATATTGTTGGTCATGGAGTGGAATGTTATTGCTGAACATAATGTTGGATTTAGAATTGTTCATGAATTGCCCTGACCATTTACCATAAGTGTCCAGACAAGTCAGATATTCACCTATCTCCTTATCATTTGCTATACCAAACATAACAATATCATCAGTGTACATTAAATGTGAGACAGCATGGGCATGTCTGTTGATTTTAAACCATGGATCTTTTGTTCCATCATAGAAGCCTGGATGAGATTGGTCAGCATTTCAGCACATAAAATATATATATAGGGTGAAAGAGGACAGCCCTGTTTGATTCCTCTCCGAGGGACAATTAATCCTACATTTTCTCCATTGATGTTGATTGAGAAAGTAGCAGTAGATATACACATCATCAATAGGTTAACAATTGGGGTTGAAAAGTCCAATTTGTAAAGCACAGTAAAAATAAAAGGCCATTCCAATTTATCATAAGCTTTAGAAATATCCACCTTCATACAAAAGATCCCAGATTTCCCTCCTTTAATCTTCATTGAGTGCACTAGTTCTTAGGTAATGAGAATATTGTCCAACAGCATTCTATGAGGAACAAATGCAGATTGGTTAGGGGAGATCAAGTTGGGGAGGATCTTAAGTCTGCCAGCCAGAATCTTAGCACATATCTTATACAGAACATTAGAGAGGCTAATAGGTTTGTAGTCCAAAGGGGATCCAGCCGGAGTTTTTTTGGGGATGAGGACAATATTTGTATGGTTGAGATTGGAGGGCATCACAGTGCCAAGGAAAACATCTTGAACTAACTTCACCATCCTTAACAGTGGACCAATATTTCTGGAAGAAGAGAGGGGGAAGGCCATTAGGACCTGGGGCTTTATAAGGGCCCATGGTCATAATGGCATGGTGGATCTCAGCCTCAGAAGGAGCAGCACACATGTTAAGGTTATCCTAGGTAGTAATGCCATGGTGGCCTACACAGGGATTGTCCCAGGAGAGGAAGGATGGGTCAGAATTACCAGCTTGGTATAGATCTTGAAAATAGTTCACAAAAATCTTCTTAATGAGGTCAATATCCTCAATCCAGGTGCCATTCTCTAATTGGATATCAGAGATTCTGTTGAGATTCCTCCTGCAGAGGACTGAGACATGAAAGAACCTGGTGTTTCTATCTCCTCTGATATGCCAATTGCCTTTAGCTCTTTGCTGCCAGAATTCATTTTCTTCGAGGATAGCCTGCTTCAACGACTCATTTACAACTCTGCCTTCATGGATACTATCATCAATAATAAGAGCCATATCAATATCAGCCGGCCTCTTGCTCAGCACTGAAATCCCGTCTTGAGCATTACAAAAATTCTTCCTTTTCCATTTCTTACATAGGAGCTGCAACTTAGATATTTTCATAGAATAGTTAGAGTTTAGAGGTGGTAAGTTCTACCAATGAGAAGCCACCATGTCCTTAAACTCCTTCCTTAAAGTCCATGCTGACTCAAATCTGAATGGGTAATGCTTCCTCCTTGGTTGACACTCAGTGTTTAAGAGAATAGGCCTGTGATCACTAGCCACTCTTGGCAGGTGTAGGACCTTAGCATTAGGGAATTTGAGATACCATTGGGAGTTTATCAGAGCTCTATCCAATCTTTCATGAATGTGAAAATTTGCTTTTCTGTTATTAGTCCAAGTGTAAGCCAGCCCATCATGCCCCAGATCAAGGAGACCAGAATCATTGATGAAGGAATTAAATTTTCTGACTTGATGATGACTGACCTAGTTGCCTCCCCATTTGTCTTGTTGACGGGTAATGGAATTCATGTCACCAATGAGACAGACAGGCAGATCTAATTGTAAAACAAGATTATGAATGTGATCCCAATACTTCCTTCTACAAGCAAGTTTAGGAGGGGCATAAATACAAAACAAACGCCAACAGAAACCCTTGTCATCTTCCAATTTTGCAATGATGACATTATGTTCAGAGTGGATAACCTTTAGGTTTATGTGAGTCTACCACCAAATCCAAAGACCTCCAGATCTGCCATTAGGCTCTACCAAATGATAATTAGGGATACCTTTGCTGCCAAAAAACTTAACACTAAACTTTTTATCAGCCTTAGTTTCAGCTAAGAAAATAATATCTGGTTTAGCTGAATGGGTCACTTGTTGGATATATGGAATTGCCATTGACCCTCTAACACGTCGACAATTCCAAGCAATAATTCTCATTTGGAGGCCTATGGCAGGTTAAAGTTGGCTGCCACGACCAGCTCATTGGAAAATATGAGAGCACTTTCCTCAGTTTCACTGACCAAGCTTTTACCCTTATCAACTCCAGGGGATCGCTTACCTACATTGTATTTCCTTTTGCTTTTACCTGGAAAGACATTAACATTGCCTGGATGAAAGCCCATTCTAGTAAGAGTTAATAGATCTGCATTACTCTCCAGAGGATCCATTGAGCTACTTTTGCATCTTTTGATGTAGTAAAGGAGCAATACTATCATGACAGCTAAACTTTCTCAGATTTCTTATCTAGTTAAAGGGAGAAGAAGTTGAGAGTTTATTTACAAATTTACTTGTTATAGTTACTCTAACTTACTTTTTATGTCTTAACCAATCAAGTACACCTACATCAATGTGGGTAAACAAATTGGAGAACTTTTCTCGTCTGGATAGTATTACCCTTCCAAAAAGAGCAATATTAGCATGACAGATAAATTTTCCCATATTTCTTACCCAATTAAAGGGAGAAGCTTAAGTCGAGAGTTTATTTACAAATTTACCTAATGTAGTTATTCTCACCTTTTATGTCACAACCGATCAACTACACCCACATCAATGTGGGTAAATAAATTGGGAAACTTTTCCTGTATGGATAGTATTACCCTTCCAAAAAGAGCAATGCTAGCATGATGGGCAAACTTTCCTAGATTTCTTACCCTGTTAAAGAGAGAAGCTTAAGTTAAGAGTTTATTTACAAATTTACCTGTTGTAGTTACTCTCACCTTTTATGTCTCAACCAATCAAGTACACTCACATCAATGTGGGTAAACAAATTCGGAAATTTTTCCCATTTGGATAGTGTTATCCTTCCAGAAAGAGCAATGCTGGCATGACGGGGATACTTTCCCAGATTTCTTACCTTGTTAAAGGGAGAAGCTTAAGTTGAGAGTTTATTTACAAATTTACCTATTGTAGTTACTCTCACCTTTTATGTTTCAACCAATCAAGTACATCCACATCAACATGGGTAAACAAATTGAGGAATTTTTTCCATCTGGATAATATTACCCTTTCAAAAAGAGCAATGCTAGCATGACGGGGAAATTTTCCCAGGTTTCTTACCCTGTTAATGGGAGAAGCTTAAGTTGAGAGTTTTTTTACAAAGTTGCTTGTTGTAGTTACTCTCACCTTTTATGTCTTAGGTTAAATGGTTAAATGGTTAAGCTTTCCCAGATTTTTGTTCTTTTTCTAATTACCACATTAACAATTTTTAATCCAACGATCTTCAGATATTTGAAAGTGGGTTCTCTTTCAATGATAATATATCCACAAAGAAGAAGAAAGTGACAAGGACAAGAGAGTTCATTTTAAAAAAACAAAAAAAATGACAAGGACAAGAGAGAGGTAGAAGGGAGAAAGAAAAAAAATAGATTTTGGGAGTTTCTAAAAAAAATTTAAAAAGATTATAATTATTATGACTGAACTTACCACTAATTTAATCTCAACACACTAAAATTTTACTCTTACAAAGTGTTTTGAAATATATAAGTTCAAGTGAGAACATTTTCAAAAAACTGTTCGTACTAAATGTTTTCTATTTTACATGAGGATTTTTTTTTTTTTTTTTTGGAAAAGACTCTTCTCCTCCTCCACTGAACGTATGGGAGCTGGAGTTTGATCAAAAGTTTAAAAGAAAATTTACTGGCCCTCTGGGAAAGGAGAGAGGTTATATTCGGTCCTTATCATAACATTCAAAATGGACAAGCTGACAGTCCCTACTTTTATCAGATATTCTTTTTGTCCCCTCTCTATTTTCTCCCTCATCCAATCCTCTTAATATTGAGATATTATGACAAGGATAAAAACTAATCTTACTCTTCTACAAGGAAACTAATTAACTTTGTCTTAGGCTAAATGGTTCTTTTGTTCATAAAATTCTAAGCACCAACCCAAGTGTAACAATTAATTTTCAATCCTCTCTAGTGAGCCTTACGTTTAGGGAAGCAAATGGCCCAGACAGAAAGTCATCTACCCGAATGCCCAAAAAAACCATTCTCACTTAATTAAGGAAAAAAAATCATTTATGGCATCCCTCCAAACTTTAAATTTGTTTTTTGTTAGAAAAAGGTATACAGGTTGATGGACTAAAATCTCGTCCATTATGATCAGGACTTTCAATCTCAGATTAGAGAGACATCACTAAATAGTCCGTGCAAAATAGAACACCATTAGAGGAAACCCTAGCAGCAGTCCGGGGAGTCTCTTTCGATGCCTAAGTTAGAAGACTAGAGATATTGGAGAGACAGTTGTAGAAGCTTAGGCGCTAGAGCATACCTATGCTTGTAGAGGTTCGGAGCCTTATATAATAGTTGGGTAAGGAGTCCTTACGAAGGATAGTTCCTAGACCGATCGGGGGAGTAGACCCCAAAGAACTTAATAAATCATGCCCTTATCAGGAAAGGAGGATCATCTTGAAGAAAGTTTGGATACGAGAGGAATTCTTCCCATATACAGCATGGCCAGCTTACGGCTCCGCAGGGGAGACGAATCTTAGTCGGGTCGGTATAGGGCTACGTCGATCAGAACTACATCTATCACTTGCCCCCCACTCCTTGGTGTGATGACGCGGCAAAGAGTGAAGTTGGTATTGCAACAAATGATGTGACTATCCTGCCAGTCGGTTGGCCTAGCCAATATATTGCATTTGACAGAAAAGTATGAGAGCTAATGACATCAGCACCCGAAGATCGACCGAGCATAGTTGCTCGGCACAATGCACTTTTGAAATGATGGGCAGCATTTGTTGGGATCTGGGCGGGACGCGAAGAACGCAGTGGAAACGACGAACAAAAATATCCCGTCCGATGCCCGCTGATTTGATTCGAAACGAAAAACTAAAACCGAAAAAAAACGGGTTGTAATCTGATTACCATGCACAGATTCGAATCCGCTTCCATCTCGATTCCGTCGAGGCGATGCCGCGAGCCGCACAAGCGTCCGGCCTCCAGCGGTATCCATGCGATCCTCTGCGGTGGTTCGTCCTCGCTCCCTCGTCCGTATCAGCTCGTTCTTTGAAGATCCGTCGCTGCAACGATTGCCGAAAACCCGTGGACGAGAATTCCCGACTTTCGGGAATCACGCGCGACGGGGACGAAAATTATCTTGGCACCTCGAACGAGGTGCCCAGAGAAAGAGGAGAGAGAAAGGAGGGTGGCCAGCATGGGAAAACCTAGAGCTTGGCCCAGGGTTTCTTAACAACGCGTATATATATTAAGTCGGCGCGACTTTTCACAAAAGTCCCCAAGTTAATATAAATCCCACTTATGTACCACCGACTGAAAATCTTATTGCGTGTGACCCTCTAGGCCAAACCCTAGATGGTCAACTCACTTGAATCAGACTCCACTGTACAATATCCGAAAACCTCTTTTCTGCTATTATTTCTGCTCTGGCCAGAGACTCCTGCGGATCTATTCTAGAGCATTCTCTCTCCAGTTATCTGAGAGCGAACAATCCTTTGTTGAACACACAATCACCTTCAAAGGTCTTCCGCTGGACCCGATCCTTTACTATTAGAGATCCCGTGAATAGGGATTCGTAGGTCAAGGTCAAAGTCCAGAAGTCCACCGACACGGTGTCTTTGGTGTCTCAAGTCCAAGGATCAACCACGCCACTGTGACAATGAATCAAGTCGATTAACAGTCAAGTAAATTACCATTCGGCGATTCATGTCGGATCAGTTCAATGAACTCATTCCCCAATGAGCATCTACAAGTTCACCATTGTGTCTCCACACAAGTAACTAACGAGATCAGTCACCCTCATCATATGAGCTGGAATAACCTGTACTAGTCTTACCGGATGTTTGATGTCCTTCTCAAACATCCTACGACTAGGAACAATTAAGAATATGTATTTATAAGTCATTAGTCTCATTATTATGATCTCATCATAATCTGATGAGTATTGCACATATCTATGGACTTCATTATGCGCAATTACAAATATGCCAATCTACATAATGACTTTAATGTCATTTATTAGTGAACCAAATTAAAATAGGTGTCTTATGATTGGCTTAGAGGACACCTATATCCATCAATCTCCCACTTGGACTCAAGCCAATCACCTTCTCATTTGATCTCCATCAAATCTAAGTGATACTCACATAAAGTCTGTGACTAAAACTTGGTAAGGGATCTGCTAAATTGTCTAAAGATGGAATATTTTCCATTACGTTATTTTTTTTTATCTTTTGTCTCTAAACTTATGAACGAGCCTCAGAATGTTCTGCAAGTTTTGAAGAGACCATGGCTCGATCACACAATTGATCGCTCCCACTGTTGTCCTACAACAACGGAATTTTATTAGAGACCTTTTAGAACTACATCTAGTTCAGGGATGACCTTTTTCATCCATATTGTTCCAATAACAGTATCACTTGTTTATGTCATCACCTTAATATCGAGTTCTGGATTGGAACCATTCCAATCCATTCCTTTCTTTTAGAAGGTTAAATTCATTATTTGACTTGAAATTTGAGTCAGTGTGACCTCATAGTTTCAAATCGTCCTCTCCATATACATGAGTGCATCCTTAGTAATTCTCAAGTGCTTAGTGATGCATTTCACTCTTGTATCCTTTAAGGAACTTTTTCCTAAAGGAATAAATTTCATATCTCAACAATTGAGACTCATTATGAAATTTATGTCAAACATCTTGACATACAGGTTAATATAATATCCCCACCGATCTATCTTAATAGATTCGTATTTCCAATAGGTAGGATATTATAACTAAACCCATTATGGAGGAAAACATGGTTAATAATACTTTTACTGATAGTAACATCATGATGTCATTCTCAATGACTTTAATGTTATTCTCATGATATCATATACATCTTTACCTCAATCATATTGACAGAAAGTTTTTCATATCCATCTGCCATCGACTCATCATATGATAGGCAGTATTGACAAGTAGAATTCTAATAAACTTATTAATGGTAACAATTGAGAAAAAACTTGTCTAAGTCAACACTTTGACATTGACTATTTTCATCAATTTAACACATAAGTTTTAAGTAGTCCATTCATTCTAATTTTGAATATTTGCTTGTTTTAGGTACAATACCTGTTAGTTTTAGGTGGCCTACAAGCCAATCTGACTATGTAAATCTCATTCATTTATTAATATAATGACATAATATTCATTATGTGTAAATCGCATTAATTATCGTTTCATAATGAAGTTCGTGAATCTGTGCTATAGTGATCAGATTATGATGAGATCATACTAATGAGACTGATCACTTAAACACACATATTCTTAATCGTTCATAGTCGGAGGATATCCGAGAAGGACATCGGATATCCGGTTAGACTAGTACAGATTACTCCTGTTCATATGATGAGGGTGACTGATCTCATAAGTCACTTGTGTGGAGACACTAAGGCGAATCTGTAGGTGCTCATTGGAGAATGAGTTCACTGAACCGATCCGACTGAATCGCTGGATGGTATTGTACCTCACTGTCAACCAGCTTGATTCTATTGTCGCAGTTGCGTGGATGGTTCTCGAACCTGAGACACCAAGGACACCTTGTCGGTGGACTTCTGTGCTTTGACCTTGGTTTACGAATCTCTAGCCAGGGGATTCTAATACGCCAAGGATTAGGTACGGCGGAATACCGTAGAAGAGAATTGTGTGTCAATAAGGAATCATTCGCTCTTGGTACTTAGAGAGATAATGCTCTAGAAAGGATGTGCGGAAGTCTCTGGCCAGGGTAAACGATAATATCGGGAAAGGAGTTTTCCAATATTCATCAGCGGCATCTAATCCAAGTGAGTCGACCGGTTAGGGTTTGACAGCTCGCCATATCCTGAGTTGACTCGAGAGCATTGTACGAATGAAGGATTATATCCACGCGGTAACTGTCGGCGGAAAGGTTCCAAGAGTGGGTTACTTAACCCCAATACCTTCCGGGTTCACGCGGTGTTGCTTGGCACCCAACGTGATCGGAGGCTCGGTCGAATTCGATGTGCGACATCAATTCGATTGATTAATTAATTAATAAAGAGTTATTAATTGATTAATAAAGCCAGTGAGGAGTCACTGGGCTTGTTGGGCCATTAACTGGACTGGTACTTGGGCCTAGAGGGTCACACACAAATGATTTTCAAGGCGATGGATAAATAAGTGGGTTTTATACAAACCGGAGATTTTTATGAAAAACCGCGTGGTTAGTATAAAACATAGCGAACGGGTTGAGCAGGCCAAGCTGTTGCTAACCCTAGCCACCCCTCCTCTGTTTCTCTCTCTCTCTGGCGTCCAGACAAATCTAGATCTGCTCCGCCGCTTCTCCGAATCCCGTTCGACGGGAAATCGTCCGCGCGTTGCGGCGATCGTTGCGGCGACCGGCGGAGGTTTTATGGGCTGCGAAGAACGAGGAACGTGAGGATATCCGTCGCGAGGAGGATTGTGTAGACTTCGCTAGAGGCCGGGCACTTGCGCGGCTTGCGGTGTTGCACCGACGGAACCGAACGGTTGCGGATTCGAATCCGCACACGGTAAGAACATCGATTATCCAATAATCGATTTTTTGTTTTTCGAAACGGGAAAACGGATCGCTGTTTTATTTTATTTTCCGCTGCGTGAGCGATCCCGAGAAATCCGAGAAAACCCAACAGTGGTATCAGAGCCAAGTTCCATTGTTTCTCGTCTCGTTTCGGTCTCCGAATTCATTTTTCATGATTTATTCCATGTAATAATTCGGTTACTTTGCTGGATCTAAGTTCATATGATGAACACCATTAATAAGATTAATTAGATTCTACGAAATCGGATTTTTGATATATTTTTTGTGTTCTTCATTAGATGAAGAACGAGGTTCTCACCGGCCCCGTTTGGGAGATCTTGGTGCTCCAGTGAGTTGATTGGATAGTCTAGATAGTCTAAGTATTATAGCCGATCACTATGGGCATCTAATCCGACACAGTAGTAGCCAAGAAGGGCTGCTAAATGGGGTTTTTACTTCCTCCCTATTTCGGTTTTTTAGAAAACCTGAAAATCACTCTTTATAAGGGGAAGTTTGAGGCTCGGATGCATGCCCTTTTAGGGACCTCCGGCGAGCCCGCCGGCGCCGGGGGCATTGCCGGCCCCGGGGGCATCGCCGGGGGGGGCCGGGGCCGCCGGGGGTGTTGGAATCGCTGTGTCGGGATCCGACCCAAAAACGCAACGGAATAAAATATTCATGATTGGATCTGTCCCGTTTCGGTCGTTAAAATTAAACCGCTGTAAATCGAATTTACCTTGCGCGGATTCAAATCCGCGTCCGTTTTCCGATTCCGTCGGAGCAATGCCGCAAGTCGCGCAGATGCCCGACCTCTAGCGGTATCCACGCGGTTCTCCTCGCGATGGATCGTCCTCGCTTCCTCGCTCGCTGCGGCGTTCGTAGATCCCGTCTGGCTGCGCGTAATCCGCCGCGACATGCGGATTCGAAATCTCCGTCGAACGGAAGGTGGAGCAGTTGGGAACCGTACGCCCAGAAGAGAGAGAAAGGGGGAAAGAACGAATGACGGCTAGGTCAGGGTTGCTGGCCCCGGACGTAGAATCCGTTCTTTTATAAGAAGTCTGTTTGCTGTTTTTCATAAAAATCCAGACTTATCCGAAATCCTGTCGGATTATCCATCGACTTGAAAACCATTTGCGTGTAACCCTCTAAGCTCAAATACCAGTCCAGTTAATAGCCCATTAAGTCCAGTAACCCTTTACTGACCCACTGAATTAATTAATATCCTTATATTCAATTAATCAGCCGAATTTAATGTCCCACAATAAATTCGGACGGACTGCCGATCACGTTGGATGCCAAGCAACATCGCGTGATCCTGGATGGCACTGGGGTTATCGCAACCCTCTATTGGAACCTTTCTGTCATCGGTTAGCACGCGGATATAATCCTTCATCCGTGCAATGTTCCCGAATCGACCTAGGGTATGGTTTACTGTTAAACCCTATTTGGTCGATTCACTTGAATCAGATGCCGCTAATCTGAATCCAATAACTCCTTATCGATTACAGAGTCCGCCCTGGCCAGGGACTTTAAGCGCATCATTCTCGGAACATTCTCTCTCAAACTACCGAGAGCGGATGATCCCGTATTGAACACATAATTACCTTCGAAGGCATTTTCCTGAACCCGATCGCTTGACTTATTGATAACCCATGGTTAGGGATTCGTTCGTCAAAGTCAAAGCTCAGAAACCTACCAACAAGATATCTTTGGAGTCTCAGGTCCAAGGATCATCCACGCAACCGTGACAAATGAATCGAGCTGGTTAACAGTGAGGTGATTACCATCCAGCGATTCATAGTCGGATCAGTTCAATGAACTCATTCACCAATGAGCACCTATAGGTTCAGCATAGTGTCTCCACACAAGTGACTTATGGGATCAGTCACCCTCATCATATGAGCTGAAGTAACCTATACTAGTCTATCCGGATGTTCGATGTCCTATCTCAAATATCCTATGACTAGGAACAATTAAGAACATGTGTTTATAAGTCTTCGGTCCCGTAATTATGATCTCATCATAATCCGAAGACTGTTGCACATGTTCATGGACTTCATCGTGATACGATAAACAGAGATCGAATTAATTACACATAATGAATTATTGTCATTTATTAATAATCTGAATAAGTACATAGTATCGGATTGGCTTTGAGACCATCTAATACTAACAGGGGGAGGGCCGGTCACCGGTGCCCTGCTCCTCCTTCCGCCGCTTGCTGGACCTGTTAGGGTTGTTGGTTGGAGGGGGTCGGGCTGGTTTGGGGAGGAGGTGGGTCGGACCGGTCGGTTGGGCCGGTTTCACAGTTGAACCAGGCCCCATCCTAAGGGCAACAGGGTTCATCACGTGGTTGGGTGGCTCGGGCCTGGCCCGAGCCATGGCTCAGCCAAGTGGCTGAGCCCATTTCCTCCTAAACCCCTATTGAAAACCAAAATTAGCCCAATTAAAATATTATTGGATTTTAATTCAAATTCAAAAACTATTTTTGAAATATTTATATTATTATTCAATTTATTTAATTGGTCTTATTAATGATTATAAATCATTTTAGTTAATAATTAGTTGTTATTGAATTAATGTTAATTATTCGTTTAAGTGTTAAACTAATAATTAACTTATAATTTAACTAATTTAATGGTTAAATTACTAATTAATAATTATTAGTCTAATAGTTAGATTACTAATTATTATTTCAACTAATTGTTAATTAATATGTAAGTTAATTGTTAATTCAAGAGTTAAATTAATAATTAACTTAGATAACTAATTTAAGTGTTAAATTAGTAGTCTTTAATGATTAATTGTTAGTTATTAATTTAAGGGTTAAATTAATAATTAACATTAATCTTCTAATCTAATTGTTAGATTAGTAATTATTAATTAATTAAGGTTAATTGTTAATTTAAGTGTTAAATTAATAATTAATTGTAAATTAAATAATCTAATTGTTAGATTATAGTTATTAATTAATTAGTGTTAATTAATAATTTAAGTGTTAAATTACTAATTAACATTAATTAACTAATCTAAGAGTTAGATTAGTAGTTAATTAATAATTAGAGTTAATTAATAATTTAAGTGTGAAATTATTAATTAACTTTGTTGGACTGGTCTAAGAGTTAGATTAGTTATTAATAATCTAATTGTTAGATTATTAATAGGGTTTAATCTAAGTGTTAGATTGTTAGAAATGTTCTAATTTGCATGGAATAATATGGAATTATTAATTTGGAGTGTGTGCGTATGTGGTGTGTGTTTAATGCTTTTAAATTTTGATTTAATTGCATGTTAAGTTAATAAAATGAGTTTTCGAAATTCAAATACTAATTTTGATTAGATCCCAGCTTTTTGAAAGCCAAAGTTATCTATTTTTGAAAATTCTTTTATTTTAGCCATGTGATGCGCTGAATCATGTGTGGGATGTTTAAAACACACCGTGGTCATGGATATGCACTTAATTAATTATTCATGTGATGAATGGATTGTGTGGATCGTGGATGTATGATTGTTTATTAATTGTTAATAAATAGAGGTCTGCGCACCTCTCTCTCTCATACTCCGATGTATTTCTACCTACCTCTCTCTCTTGTACTCGCCATAAGGCCTTCTTCAATTTACTTGTAAATTCTAGAATTTAAATGTAATATGATCGAGGCAACCAAGGAAGAAGCGAGGACGATCCACAGCTGCAACCAGGAAGGCGAAAAGATGGAGATCTCTTGCTTATGTGTTTGCACGCTATCTAATATAATTGTTGTGTTAGATTGTGTATGTGTTTGACTGTTGGCTCCAGTCAAACTCACTGTGCTATCCATGACCACACTAATGAACATGTATGAGATGCATTGTTTTCTTTTGATTATGAATCAAAGCAGGTATAGTATTTACTAAATATATATGATATATTTTTATACTATCACCTAGGAGAGACCAAAATAAAAGTTATCTAAATACCCTCAGATAAACTCTAAGCCGTAACGCGAATAGTTAAGAACTTACCGCGTGGTCCACCATCGTTATAGTCATAGGATTCGAATCACTTTAGGCAGGTTTGTTGTGCTATCCACAAGGCCTGCTTAATTGGGAGGAGAAACTGTGGCTATGGCATTAGATGCCTATATGATCGGGTAGAGGAACCATGTAGCTTTGTTGTGTTATCCACAAGGGCTGCATGCAAATCTATGCTCGTCGCGTAATGATGGTTAGCTTAGACCAGAATTAGTGGTTTGTTGTGCTATCCACAAGGCCATTAAATCTCTGGGGACCGAAGCTATGATCAGATATTGCAAGGAGTTGCAAGTCCCATGAGTTGGGTGCTCTCTGATTATATTACAGTTTGTTGTGCTATCCACAAGGCTGTAGTGCAAGTCATTGAGATTCTGATCCCCACTAGGAGACAGTCGGTGTCTCCCGTTCTGTATAATTGGGGGTTATACAGTCCGTCGAAAATTAGTGGGAGTTAAACTTGACTAAAAGATTATGTCTTGTTTTAAATTTTAATAATTGAACATCTACTAAATAGATTTTACTTATCTCCTGTAGGGAATTATGTCGTCGAATAACCCACTCCGTGGCATACTTGATGCCCTTTTGACTTACCTGATCTACTCGGATTGGTTCAGAAACTTGAAAAATGTCTTCAGATCTGAGCACAATAACTTTGTCCCTGGAGCTGATCCTCCTGCTGAATCGGCATTGGATGCTCCTGAAGCAGAGATGATAGCTAACGATAAAAGATCGAAGGACAAAGGCAAAAGAGTAGTAAAGGGTGACTGCTTCTACTATAAGCAATATGGTCACTGGAAGAGGAACTGCAAGGAGTTCCTTCATGATAAAGCTCATGGAAGAGTGAAGCTATATGATAGATATCAACTTGTCAGTTAGAGATTCCACATCTTGGGTATTGGATACTGGATGTGCTTCTCATATCTGTCATGATGCACAGATGCTGACAAGTAAGCGCAAGTTGAGACAAGGCGATGTGGAATTGAGGCTAGGAAACAGCGCAAAAGTTGCGGCGATTGCTGTTGGGACAGCAAACCTCAGGCTTCCATCGGGAGACGTCTTATTATTAGAAGATTGTTATTTTGTTCCTAGTATAATAAAGAACATCATATCAATATCTTGTTTGGACAAGATAGGATATAGGTTGACTATTGAGAATAGAAGTTGTTCGATTTATTATGGTAATAAATCAATAGCTTCGGCATCTTTAGTCAATGGTCTATATCTCTTAGATGTTTCTTATTATAATCTTTAAATTGATAATGCTCTTAAGAAGGGTAAGAATTGTGGTTACTAGGCTTACATGTGGCATTGTAGACTTGGGCACATTGGCGAAAGCAGGTTGCAAAAGTTGCACAAGCATGGTTACTTAACTGCATTCGATTACGAATCGTTTGCAACATGTGAATCCTGCCTAATGGGAAAGATGGCAAAGTCTCTATTTACTGGACATGGAGAACGTGCCAAGGACATTTTGGAACTAATACATTCAGATGTATGTGGTCCAATATCCACCCAAGCCAAAGGTGGCTTTTCTTACTTCATCACGTTCACTGATGACTTCTCAAGATTCGGCCGTGTACTTAATGAAGTACAAGTCGGAGGTATTTGAGAAGTTCAAGGCGTTCAAGAATGAAGTAGAGAAGCAGTTAGGAAAGAGTATTAAAACTCTTTGATTAGATCGAGGAGGAGAATACTTGAGTATTAATTTCATACAATTCTTAAAGGATAATGGTATCCTTTCTCAACTGACCCCTCCATATACACCACAGATGAATGGTGTATCAGAAAGGAGGAATCGCACTTTGTTGGACATGGTGCGATCCATGATGAGCTTTTCGGGATTACCAGTGTCCCTCTGGGGTATGCTCTAGAGTCAACAGCATACCTACTGAACAGAGTATCCAGCAAGTCTGTGGCCTCTACTCCATATGAGATATGGAAAGGCAGGAAACCATAATTTAAACATGTTAAAGTCTGGGGTTGTCCTTCTCATGTAAAGAGGCATGATCCAGACAAGTTGGAATCACGAACTGATAAATGCAGGTTTGTGGGATATTAAAAAGAAACCTTTGGATACTATTTTTTCCATCCTGGTGAACAAAAGGTGTTTGTCGCCAGGAAAGCTGTCTTCCTGGAAGAGGAATACCTTCTCCAAGAGGACAGTGGGAGTAAAATAGTATTGGAAGAGGTTCCAGATCCCCAAACAACTACATTATCATCAGATGAGATATCAGTTCCTGAATCTGTTCAGGTACACACAGATGAGCCTCGTAGATCTGGTAGAGTACCTAGACTACCCGAACGATATGTGGGACATATTGCTGAAGGTAAGTCTAAGGTACAATATAATGAGGATGATGATCCTAAAACCTACCAGGAGGCCATAGAAGGCCCAAAAGCCGGGAAATGACGAGAAACCATGAACTCAGAAATCCAGTCCATGTACACTAACCAAGTTTGAAACTTGGAGGACTTGCCCGAGGGTATTGTACCCATCAGTTGCAAGTGGATCTTTAAGAGAAAGATCGGTGCTGATGGACGGATCGACACTTATAAGGCAAGGTTGGTGGCAAAGGGATATCGTCAAAGGCAAGGAATTGACTATGACGAGACTTTCTCACCAGTTGCCATGATAAAGTCGATCAGAGTTCTACTCGCCATTGCTGCACATTTTGATTATGAAATCTGACAGATGGATGTGAAGACTGCCTTCCTCAATGGTAAGCTTGAGGAAGAGGTGTATATGATACAACCAGAAGGTTTCACATCCAAAGAATCTCCAGATAAAGTGTGCAAGCTTCAGAGGTCTATTTATGGACTAAAGCAGGCCTCCCGGAGCTAGAACATAAGATTTGACGAGGCTGTCAAGTCTTATGACTTCATTAAGAATGAAGATGAGCCTTGTGTATACAAGAAGACCAGTGTGAGTGCAGTCACTTTTCTAGTTCTTTACGTAGATGACATACTACTCATTGGGAATGATGTAGCTATGATGTCATCAGTAAAGATCTGGCTGTCGAAAAACTTCTCCATGAAGGATTTGGGAAAAGCATCCTACGTATTGGGAATACGGATCTATAGAAATAGATCAAAGAGGATGCTTGGAATGACCCAATCCTTGTACATAGATACCATAGTCAAAAAGTTTGACATGGAAAATTCCAAGAGAGGTCTCATACCGATGAGACATGGAATTAGTCTCTCAAAGGAGCAGTCTCCTAAGACTCCTGATGAGAGGGCATTCATGGATAGAGTATCCTTTGCCTCTACCATAAGATCTATCATGTATGCCATGCTATGTACACGGCCTGAAGTTGCATTTGCTCTAAGTATTACGAGCAGATTTAAGGCTGATCCAGGCGAAGAGTACTGGAAGGCAGTGAAATGTATCCTTAAGTACTTGGGAAGAACTAAGGATATGTTTCTTGTCTATGGAGGAGGTGACTTGAAACTACGAGGCTTTACTGACTTGAGTTTCCAGTCAGATCCAGATGATAGCAAGTCTACATCTGGATTCGTGTTTACGTTGAACGGAGGCGCAGTGTACTGGAAGAGTTCCAAGTAAGTAACCACTGCTGATTCGACGACTGAAGCTGAGTACATCGCTGCAGTTGAAGCCGCCAAGGAAGCAGTGTGGTTGAAGAAATTCATCACCGACCTTGGCGTAGTTCCCAGCATCTCTGAGCCTGTTCCACTGTTGTGCGACAACAATGGAGCAATTGCGCAAGCGAAAGAGCTGCGGTCTCATCAGAAATCGAAGCATATTCTGAGGCGCTTTCACCTTAGCAGAGAGATCATATCCAGAGGAGATGTAGTAGTGGAAATAGTTCCATCCGTCGACAATGTAGCAGATCCACTGACAAAGCCGTTGGCTCAAATTGTGTTTGAGCGTCACCTAGAGTCTATAGGCTTATTGTATAAAGGTTATTGGCTTTAGTCCAAGTGGGAGATTGTTAGTTTTAGGTGGCCTACAAGTCAATCTGACTATGTAAATCTCGTTCATTTATTGATATAATGGCATAATATTCATTATGTGTAAATCGCATTAATTATCGTTTCATAATGAAGTCCGTGAATATGTGCTATAGTGATCAGATTATGATGAGATCATATTAATGAGACTGATCACTTAAACACACATATTCTTAATCGTTCCTAGTCGGAGGATATCCGAGAAGGACATCGGATATCCAGTTAGACTAGTACAAATTACTCTTGCTCATATGATGAGGGTGACTGATCTCATAAGTCACTTGTGTGGAGACACTAAGGCGAATCTGTAGGTGCTCATTGGAGAATAAGTTCACTGAACTGATCCGACTGAATCGCTGGATGGTATTGTACCTTACTGTCAACCAGCTTGATTCTATTGTCGCAGTTGCGTGGATGGTCCTCGGACCTGAGACACCAAGGACACCTTGTCGGTGGACTTCTGTGCTTTGACCTTGGTTTACGAATCTCTAGACACGGGATTCTAATACACCAAGGATTGGGTACAGCGAAATACCGTAGAAGGGAATTGTGTGTCAATAAGGAATCATTCGCTCTCAGTACTTAGAGAGAGAATGCTCTAGGAAGCATGCGCTGAAGTCCCTGGCCAGGGCGGACGATAATATCGGGAAAGGAGTTTTCTGATATTCATCAGCGGCATCCAAATCCAAGTGAGTCGACCGGTTAGGGTTTGACAGCTCGCCATACCCTGAGTTGACTCGAGAGTATTGTACGAATGAAGGATTATATCCACGCGGTAACTGTCGGCGGAAAGGTTACAAGAGTGGGTTACTTAACCCTAATATCTTACGGGTTCACGCGGTGTTGCTTGGCACCCAACGTGATCGGAGGCCCGGTCGAATTCGATGTGCGACATCAATTCGATTAATTAATTAATTAATAAAGGATTATTAATTGATTAATAAAGCCAGTGAGGAGTCACTGGGCTTGTTGGGCCATTAACTGGACTGGTACTTGGGCCTAGAGGGTCACACACAAATGATTTTCAAGGCGATGGATAAATAAGTGGGTTTTATACAAACCGGAGATTTTTATGAAAAACCGCGTGGTTAGTATAAAACATAGCGAACGGGTTGAGCAGGCCAAGCTGTTGCTAACCCTAGCCACCCCTCCTCTGTTTCTCTCTCTCTCTGGCGTCCAGACATATCTAGATCTGCTCCGCCGCTTCTCCGAATCCCGTTCGACGGGAAATCGTCCGCGCGTTGCGGCGATCGTTGCGGCGACCGGCGGAGGTTTCGTAGGCTGCGAAGAACGAGGAACATGAGGATATCCGTCGCGAGGAGGATCGCGTGGACTTCACTAGAGGCCGAGCACTTGCGTGACTTGCGGTGTCGCACCGACGGAACCGAACGGTTGCGGATTCGAATTCGCACACGGTGAGAACTTCAATTATCCGATAATCGATTTTTTGTTTTTCGAAACGGGAAAACGGATCGCTGTTTTATTTTATTTTCCACTGCGTGAGTGATCCGGAGAAATCCGAGAAAACCCAACAATACCCTCTAACAATACTATCAATTTCTGAACTCAATAGTAGTTATGGACTATGGCTTAAAATTATTAACTACTTGCCAATCTCAAAGTTGTAATGACAAAAAGCATCATCATAGATCTTAGATCATAATCTATATCTTTGAGCTTCTCTCATTTGTGTTATGAGTAGTTCTAAACAACTAATGATTATCTAATAATCTTATGTTAACTTGTGGATCTAGAACATCTTCTAGATTTATCAGCTCCCACTGTCTTCTCTGAAGACACATTCATCTTCGTAGAAGACAACTTTCAGGACGATAATTATTTCGTTATCGCCTGGCCAATAAATGTAATGTCTAAACTCTTTAGACATTTCACAAATTCACATCACAGTATAACTTGACTTTAAAATCAAGTTTGTTCATAATTCACATCTCATATGAATTATTTGATTTCCATATCTTATATGGACACACACTGACTTATTTGGAATCATCCGTTAAGTATGGACATCTAATGTTCATACTCATGTTCAAAAGGATATAAGAATTCAGCAAATCTTATTATGCATTACAACATATCTTAATAAGGTGCAATTCCTTATTTTATCATATTACTATGATATACAATAAGGATCAATCGAGTGAGGATACAATTATCCTTTTAATGATTTGTGTGAATCATATACATAAGTATTAATTTTTCTGATTAAATCAAAAAATTCTAATACTTCATATTGATCTTATACCTTAATCTCTCAGATGCACTCGACTTGTACTTCAGCAAGTACATACAGTCGAATCATTCCAAGAGTAAACTATAAGGTAAGTCAATGGGAGTGATTATCTTTAGTCTTAAGAAGATATTGAGTTATTTACATCAGTATATATCAGCACCAATAATTTCTTATTGTACAATCCTGTGTACAATACCATAGATAATCATGATTCACACAGTTCATTTCTATAGGAAACTTGTAAATATTTATCACATGAAATGTCACATCAAGAATTTATAGTGCATTGACTGATTCGAACAACTATTGTTCCTTTTCAGTCAACATTATTCACTTTTATAATTCTTGATATCTTATGCAACTAAATAACAATTATTCAGTTTCATATTTGACTTCTATAGATATACAAATATTTACTGTCTAACAGTAACCTATGAATATCATGAATAATAGTTGAGTCTAACTCAACACTTACATTTTCTCGTTTTCCTTTTACTTGTCTAAGTCTGCATACTATCACAGATGTGAGAGTTATTTCCAATATCTCATATTGGATACGCTAATTCTCCAATAGACATGCAAAAGTTGATAATAAGAATATCTGAAACTTCTTTTAAGTTTCATATTCGTTTTGCTAATATCAATATCCTTATATTGGTGGCAGTAGGAGAACTGCTACTTTTCTATCTCAGCTGACGTTCCTTTATCCTTTTCAGGTGTGGGTTCGACCGTTTAAAATCTTACTACTTGCCTTTCTCAAAGGCACATCATAAATATCTATTCATCTTGGTCTATCCAAATAAGAGATTTCATGACAATCATTACCTTTCAAAAAGACACACCATGAGTACCTCTTCACCTTGGTCTATCCAAGTAAGAGGATTCATGATATCTGATCAGGATAGTGACTTTCACTTACCCCTGAAGACATTCTTTAGAGTTTTTCTAGTCAATCTGAATATGAGAAGTGTTGGCATCTAATATGCCAAAATTTCGAATAGACGACATATTAGTGAACGAAGGAAATAACGTGATTTAAGCAGATAGTTCTTATAATTCAATTATGGTCTTTTATTTTGAATTATTTCTCACTATTTTTCGACGGACTGTATAACCTTCAAGTATACAGAACGGAAGACTCCGACGGTCTCCTAGTGAGGATCACAATCTCCAAGAATCACAGCATGACCTCGGGTAAACACATAGTATCATACCATTATCTTAGAGCAACCATCTCATGGTAATTGCAACTCCTTGCAATATCCATTCTTATTTCGACTCCTAAGTCTTTAATGGTCCCGAGTAAACACAGTAGACCATTATCCATAGTCTAATTTTTACCATCAATACGTGACAGAGTAGAATAAGAATGAAGCTCCCGGGTAAACGCGAGGATAGCTACACCGTTCCTCTATTCCAATCTCATGGCATCATGATACCGTAGTTAATAGCCCTTTCATCAGATGGTGACAGATCTCGGATAAACACATAGAAACTGCTATCATTGAATCAAGTTCTAAAAACTATATTGATGGAGAGCCACGCGATACATTCTCAATGACTCGCACTCCGGCTTAGACTTTATGTTGAAAGTTTTGTTTATGTTAAGTTGGTCTTGTCCTAGGTGATAGTTTATAAACATATCGAATATATTTAACTATACCTAGATATTAGCAATCAATTCATAATAAAAAACTAAAAGCCATGCATCAACCATACATGTTCATTATGTGGTCATGGACAACACGGTGATTAACTGGAGCCAAACAATTAATCACCAAAACTATATAACAATTATATAATCTAAACATGCAAACACATAACTACTGGTGATCTTATCTCCTGTCGCCTTCCTAGTTGCATTTATGGATCATCCTCGCTTCTCCTCAACCGGAGTGATCAATTACAAATAATATTAATTTAGAAACAATTTCAAATACAAATAAATTGTAATAGAAAGTCTTATGGCTAAGTACAATAACAGAGGGAGATAGAATTACAATGGAATGAGAGAAAGAAGGAGACACGCAGGCCTCATTAATTAATGTACATCACATTCCATAACAATCCACATAATCACACACCATCACATGATATGAAATTTAACTAAGTGTATGTCCATGACCACCACAAATTTTAACCATCCACACATGATAAAACACATCACATGAAGGCTAAAATTTTGAAAAATATAATAATTTTGGTTTTCTTAAAATCTGGGTATCAATCAAAATTGGATAATTTGAATTTTCGAAAATCTTATTTTCTAACATGCAATAAATCTAATTTAAAGTATCAAACACATCAACATGTACAAACAAAACTAAAATTAAAATTCTAAAATATTCCATGCATAATTTAGAACAATTCTAAATTAATTAATCTAACACTTAGATTAATTTTAAATCACATTAATAACTATTATTAATGCGAAACAATCTAACATTTAGATAGAATTAAAAATCCCTAAATAATACTTATAAAAGAATTTCTAATTCTAATTATAATTACTTAACAACTCTTTGTTAAGAACCCCTTTATTAAATCATATTTCTTAATAACAATTATTAAGAAAAATAATTAGAACAATTCTAATCAAAATAGTCTAACATTTTAGATTTCATTTAATCTTTTAATAACTTTTATAAAAGATCAAATTTCAAGTTGATTAGATCAATAAAAAACTATAACAGAGAGATCCTTGAGAAAAATAATTAATTTTCTCAATAACTATTATTGAGAGTTTAAAAATAAATAAATAAATCCTTAATAACTGTTATTAAGGGTTAATTCTCAAGAATTAATTAACACATTAAAAATAGTCAATTAAACACTTAATAACTATTATTAAGTGTCCCTCAATTATAAAAATAATTTCCTAACAACAATTGCTAAGAAATTGAAAATGTCCAATTAGATAATTAAAATAAAATTAACAACATTTTTTAATTAATTTTAAGATCAAAACATTAATCTAATCACTTAATTAGAATGTAATTAACAACAATTGTTAATATTATTCAAGATCATGACTTAAAACAAATTAATAACATTTATTAATTTAATTTAAGTACACATCTTAAATAATTCTTCATTCTATTAAATTAAAAGGATTTAACAACACTTGTTAATCTTATTTAAGATCTCATCTTAAATAAAAACCCCAGTCTAAAGATCTCATCATATTAATCAACCCATTATAACTTAAAACTATAAATTCAATGTTTAAAAAACATATTTTAAACTTTCTAGAATTTAAATTTTAAGTTATTAGTTGACATTTTATTTAACAAAAGGGTTTTTGGGGATTTCTGGGAAAATTGGCTTGGCCCAATGGGCTTGGGCTTGGGTTGGGGCAGCCAGGCCCGACCCCTGGTCCGGCCTGGCTCGAGCAAGGCGGGGCCCGGGCTCGGGCAACCTGGCCGAGCCAGGTCAGGCGCCTGGTGTGCCCGAGCCAGGCGTAGGCCCCCTGGTCGAACCGACACGGGGCCGGCCGGTTCGGGCGCCCAGGCGCCTGTTCGCCCGGACCCTTTTCTTAGGGTTTTTGGCCCCCTTTCTTATTGATTTCGGGCGGCGCCGCCATCGCCGCCGACAGCGTGGGTGGCCGGAGGTGGCTGGGGGCAGTCACCCCTTTCCTTCTAGGCATTGGTAGTCGCCGGCCAGCGAGCCGTTCGCCGCCGGCAGCCCCAAAAAGATGGCGGTTTAGAACAATTTGTAGACCGCGGCTTCTATTTCTATGTTCTTTCAACGCTTGGAAAACTTAGAAATTAAGGGTCCTTGGCTAGCCGTCGGCCACACCAGATACTTCTGGTCATACCAGCATGCCCAAAGATGGTGGTCGATCACCATGGTAGCCTTCTACGAAGCCCACAAAAGCTTCTTCATCTCCATAAAGAACACCATGAAACCCTAAAATGGATTTTTCTCCATAGAAATTTAATCTAAATTTTATAGTTCATACCATGAACAAATTCGTGTGCGAGAAAAATAAATTTACGCATGGAATTAATTCTAGAATATTAATTAATCAGTCCTGAAACGGATCAGAGTGGAAACCTGGCTCTGATACCATTGTTAGGATCCGGGCGGGATGCGAAGAACGCAGCGGAAACGACGAACAAAAATATCCCGCCCGATGCCCGCTGATCCAATTTGGAACGAAAAACTAAAACCGAAAAAAAACGGGTTGTAATCTGATTACCGTGTGCGGATTTGAATCCACTTCTATCTCGGTTCCGTCGAGGCCATGCCGCGAGCCGCACAAGCGTCCGGTCTCCAGCGGTATCCACGCGATCCTCCGCGGTGGTTCATCCTCGCTCCCTTGTCCGTATCTGTAACGACCCGCCACCCTATAATCGGAGATCCGATTACTAAATGGGTACTGAATCATTAAATTTGGAGCCAAACTAGGATCTTGATAAGTCTGGGAAATAAATGATAAACTAAGCTAAACATCCACATCACATCGAATTGTAAAGGAAGTGCAGAAATTAAAAATTATTACAATTGGACTAGACTCAGCAATTAATTACATACTCCAACAGAAAAGAGCGGCTGCTGGCGCGTAACCCAAGGCAACACTCTCCTCACTACTCCTGCCTGGAACTCTCACCTGAAAACCGCAGGGGGTGAGTCTTATTGAAAAAGACTTAGTAGGGATCCTTCGATCCCCACCACCCACTCACACACCCACAAGTGCAGTACACAAATATAGGCAATTTAACTAAATAAAGCAGTAACACAATTTCGATATAAAACACACGCATTTATAACAGTAACATGTACGATTCTGAAACTACCACAGAGTCCACAACTAGCGTCTCGGCTAAACACACAAGTCACACGGCCAAACGCGGAAAACACCGTCCCGCTGAGACCAAATAGCAACCCCTCAGATAGCATACTGGCTACTCCGACCTGACACGACTCAAGGTGGTCCTGCTTCCCCCAGCACGAGTGACACTCCGAATGTACTACTCCCACACCGGTACTAGCTATACCTCGGGGTACACCAGGTGACCCTCTCTCTAGGCGTCACCCCACCACTCCCACACCGACGCCGTGTCACTCCCACACCGACACAGGGTGCCTAAGCGCTAACAACTGTCACTCTAGGTCTACAATCGCACAAAACGCAACACGGTGCGATCCAATCACGTAGAAATCATCATCCTCAAGTATGTTCTCAAACATGCAATTAACCAAACTATCTATCAACATAAACACATGTTAATTGTAGGAATTAATGAGATTCTGTCTTGAATCGCGTCGCCCAAGGCTGACGTCATTCAAGACTCCTAAACTGGTTCATATGAAATCTGGCCTCTGAAAAAGGCCTAAAACACGTCGTTCAAACGGGTCGCCGTTTAAAAGGCGTCGCTGTCTCTAGTCGCCTAATAACGACAGAAACAAAGATAAGCATCGAGGTGATCTGAACTTAAAAAGCGTCGTGCACAGAAGTCGCCGTTTAAAAGGCGTCGCTGTCTCTAGACGCTACTCAATCTAGAGACAGAGTCTGTTATTTGGGGTTAAATGGCGTCGTGGATGGAAGCCGCCTTTTAAATGGCGTCGCTGTCCCCAGACGTCTTTTAACCCTGACAGACAAGTTCTTCCTCCGCCTTTCCCCAAGTTGCAAGGTGGGATTTCTCCCCCAAATTGTGCGAAAACACAAAAAAAATAGAGGAGGAGGAGGAGGAGAACCTAAATACCCATTAAAAACTCCAAATTTCTCATTTCATACAATTAGTGTTTTCACCCCAAAAATCCCCTAAACATGCTCCAAAGCGGGAAAAACATGGTTTTAAACAAAATACAATGGGGATCGTCACCCTACCGGTTACTCGAACTCCTCTGAGCTTCAAGCCGCTAACCTGCCTCGCCACACGCCGCCACCGGTACCGCAGTAGACGCCGTTACTCCACCGGGACGTCGGCCGCCGTCCAGAGAGAAATGCGCCGCAGAAGAAGTGGTGGTGGTAGTGGAGGAAGTTGTGAGGTTAATGGAGTGGAGGGAGAGGAGGAATGGGGAGAGGAAAGGGAGGAGAGGGGGAAAGGGGCACCGGAGGGTCGGAGGGAAGAGAGGACAGAGAAGAGAAAGGAGAGAATGAGGGAAAGGAGGGAGGGTTCGCGCGGTCAAACAGAAACTGGAAAAAACACGTCGTCCAAGCCCGACGTCATTCAGACGACAAATCCGGACCGTATACTGACAAACCAGGGCCGTACTCTGAATGGTGCCGACCACACAAGACGCCATTCAGACAATATGACTGGGGCCGTACTCTCGCGGCCCAAAACCAACCCACGTGGCGCCCACGTAGCACAACCTAAAAACACGTCCACATTACTGGACGTCGTTTGAACCGCGTCTCACGAGCTCGACGCGAAAAAGAACACAAGCCCTAGCCCCGCAAGGGCCCAAACCGAGGGATCCGACCCCGAAACTGACCCGATAACTGGATCCGAAACCTTAATCCTTACAGTATCAGCTCGTTCGCTGAAGATCCGTCACCGCAACGATTGCTGAAAACCCGCGGACGAAAATTCTCGACTTTTGGGAATCACGCGTGGTGGAGACGGAAATTATCTCAGCACCTCGAACGGGGTGCCTAGAGAAAGAGGAGAGAGAAAGGGGGGTGGACAGCATGAGGAAAACCTGAAGCTTGGTCCAGAATTTCTCAACAGCGCGTATATATATTAAGTCGGCGCGACTTTTCACAAAAGTCCCCGAGTTAATATAAATCCCATTTATATACCACCGACTGAGAATCTTATTGCATGTGACCCTCTAGGCCTATTTACCAGTCCGATTTTCAGCCCGTTAAGTTCAATAATTAGTTATTGAGTTATTGTAATTAATTAATATCTAGATATTAACTAATTACTTAACCGAATTAACATCGCATGTAAATTCGGTCGGACTTCTGATCAAGTTGGGTGTCAAGCAACACCGCATGATCCCGGAAGGTAATGGGGTTCAGCAACCCACTCATGGAACCTGTCCGTCCACAGTTATCGCGTGGCCATAATCCATCGTTCGCACAATGCTCTCGAGTTAACCTAGGGTATGATCAACTGTCAAACCCTAGATGGTCAACTCACTTGAATCAGACTCCGCTGTACAATATCCGATAACCTCTTTTCTGATATTGTTTCTACTCTGGCCAGAGACTCCTGCGGATCTATTCTAGAGTATTCTCTCTCCAGTTACCTGAGAGCGAACGATCTTTTATTGAACACACAATCACCTTCGAAGGTTTTCCGCTGGACCCGATCCTTTACTATTAGAGATCTCGTGGATAGGGATTCGTAGGTCAAGGTCAAAGTCCAGAAGTCCACCGACAAGGTGTCTTTGGTGTCTCAAGTCCAAAGATCAACCACGCTACTGTGACGATGAATCAAGCTGATTAACAGTCAGGTAAATTACCATTCGGCGATTTCATGTCGGATCAGTTCAGTGAACTCATTCTCCAATGAGCACCTACAGGTTCACCATTGTGTCTCCACACAAATAACTAACGAGATCAATCACCCTCATCATATGAGCTGAAATAACTTGTATTAGTCTTACCGGATGTTTGATGTCCTTCTCAAACATCCTACGACTAGGAACAATTAAGAATATATGTTTATAAGTTATCAGTCTCATTATTATGATCTCATCATAATCTGATGACTATTGCACATATCCATAGACTTCATTATGCGCAATTACAAATATGCCAATCTATATAATGAATTTAATGTCATTTATTAGTGAACCAAATTGAAATAAGTGTCTTATGATTGGATTAGAGGACACCTATATCCATCAGCATTCCCTCTATGGGAAGCGCTAGTCCACCCTTCTCCTCACTGGTGCATTCAATCGGTGACTTGGGATCCCATATGTTGCGTCTGATTAGACTTCGCATGTTGATTCGAATAATCATGTCCCCCTGCATAGTTCGTCGCTTCGTCGCCCAAGAGGCGCCTTGTTCGGGAGATGTTGCGCCATCATTACCCTGATGCCAGAGGCTATAAGAGGTGAGGAAGGGGCCCAAGAGAGGAGACCTTTGGCATCAAGGACCATCTTTTGCATCCTACAGAACCTCCCCTTATTGGTTCGGATAGGGGTGTGCACGGTTCGGTTCGGTTCGGTTTTGGAGGAAAATTTTCTAAATCAAACCGAACCGAACCGAAATATTTTGGTTCGGTTCGGTTCAAACCGAAGTTCTATATTTTATTTATATTAAATGTATATATATATATGTATTTAATATTCAAATTAAATTTTAAAATACATATTTATATATATATATATATATATATATATGATACTAAAATATTAAGATATTTATATATATATAATGTTAATATAATATATCTATTTATTTAAGAATCGATTTATTTGGTTTTTCAGTTCGGTTCGGTTTCACAAAGTTGTGAAACCGAACTGAACCGAATGTGATCCTAAATCGAGCCGAACCGAACCGAATCACTTGGTTCGGTTCGGTTTTTCGGTTTGAATCGAATTATGCACAGCTCTAGGTTCGGATAGAAATCTCAAGAATTCCCTTTCACCATCACTCCGCCTTCGCCGTCATGGTCCGTCATGCTCCGAGGGATGGAAGGTGTGCAACTCTAGTAGAAGAAGACCGCCGGATGTTGGGGTCTTCCCATGCTTTGGGGGAGCTCCTAGTAAAGATATAAGACACTTATTAGGTACCTCTTGAATATACCCTTACACTGTCGAGGCCGTAGGAGCAAATATTCTCTATCAAGAGGCGCTCCTTCATAGTTTATGAGGCCATGTTCGAGGCGGGGTTTCATCTTTCGCTTTCTCTCGTTGCCGTCCGACTGTTGGAGCGGCTCTAGGTCACCCCCGCCCAACTGATGCTGAACGTGTGAAGGTTGGCGTTCGCATTCGCTGTATTGGCCCGAGACAAGGGGCACCCTTGCCGAGGGTAGAAATATTCCTAAACCTAGTCGGCGAATAGGTCCTTTAGCTAGCAAGTCTATATAGAATCCCTATTCTTCAGAAGTGTGGTTACTGTAGGATTCCTTTCTTTCAATACACCGAATTCTGATGGATTTCACGCCCTTTTCCTATTTATATTTTCCGTCGGCAGCGGCGACGCGTCCTAGTCACCTAGGAGTTGGAGGACCTATAATGACAAATGTAAAGATTGAGGCTTCGGATCCAGTTATCGGGTTAGTTTTGATGTCGGACCCCTTGGTTTTAGGTCTTTGTGGGGCTGGGGCTTGAGTTCCAAGCTCGACGCGGTTCAAACGGCGTCTGGTTAGGGAGACACATTTTAGAATGTGCCACGTGGGAGCCACGTAGGCTAGTTTTAAACCACGGGGGTACGGCCCTGATCTTATCGTCTGAATGGCATCTTGAATGGACGACGCCATTCAGAGTACGGCCCTGGTATGTCAGCGTACGACCCCGTCTTGTCGTCTGATTGGCGTAGGTCTTGGACAACGCGTTTTAGCCAGTTTCAGTTGATGCTCCGAAGCTCTCATTCCTTTCCCTCATTCTCTCCATTCTCTTCTCTCTCTTCTTTCCCTTCGACGCATTCGCGCCCCCTTCTCCTTCCTTTCCTCTCCCCTTTCCTCCTCTCCCTTCACTCCATCAACCCCCCTAACTTCCACCACTACCACCACCATTTCCTCCGCGGCGTATTGCTCTCCGGACGGCAGCTGATGTCCTGGTGGAGTAACGGCGTCTATGGCGGTACCGGCGGCAGTTCATGGCGTGGCGGTACGGCGGCTAGGAGTTAGGAGGAGTTCAAGTAATCGGTAGGGTGACGATCTCCGTTGTGTTTCGAGTAAAACCATGTTTTCCCGCTTTCAAGCATGTTTAGGAGATTTTTAGGGTGAAAATGCTAATTTCACAAAATTAGGAATGGTGGACTTTTAACTGGTATTTGGATTCTCCTCATCCTTTTCTATTTTGTGACGTTTTTTGTGCGAATTATGGGAGAAATCCCGTTTTGTAACTCGGGAGAGGCCGGAGGGGAACTTATCTGTGAGGGTTAAATGGCGTATAGGGACAGCGACGCCATTTAAAAGGCGACTTCCACCCACGACGTGATTTATCCCAGATAACGGACTCTGTCTCGGGATTGAATGGCGTCTAGGGACAGCGACACCATTTAAATGACGACTCTTTTGAACGACGCGCTTTAGGCCATCTTCCGAGGCCAGTTTTCGCATGAACCAATTTAGAAGTCCTGAATGGCGTCGGCCAAGGGCGACGCGATTCAAGACAGAATCTCATTAAAGCATGCAATTAATATGTGTTTACATTGTTAGATAGTTTGGATAAATGCATGCTTGAAAATATACTCGAGGACGAGGATTTCTACATGATCGGTGTTGGGTTTTCTCGGTTTCTCCGGATCGCTCACGCAACGGAAAATAAAATATTAAAACAGCAGTCCGTTTTCCCGTTTCGAAAAACTAAAATCGATTATCGGATAATCGAAGTTCTCACCGTGTGCGGATTCGAATCCGCAACCGTTCGATTCCGTCGGTGCGACACCGCAAGCCGCACAAGTGCCTGGCCTCTAGCGAAGTGTACGCGATCCTCCTCGTGACGGATATCCTCACGCTCCTCGTTCTTCGCAGCCCACGAAACCTCCGTCGGTCGCCACAACGATCACCGCAACGCGTGGACGATTTCCCGTCGAACGGGATTCGGAGAAGCGGCGGAGCAGATCTAGATCTGTCTGGACGCCAGAGAGAGAGAGAAACAAAGGAAGGGTGGCTAGGGTTAGCAGCAGCTTGGCCTGCTCAGCCCGTTCGCTATGTTTTATACTAATCGTGCAATTTTTCATAAAAACCCTCGGTTTGTATAAAACCCACTTATTTATCCATCACCTTGAGAATCATTTGCGTGTGACCCTCTAGGCCCAAGTACCAGTCCAGTTAATGACCCAACAAGCCCAGTGACTCCTCACTGACTTTATTAATTAATTAATAACTCTTTATTAATTAATTAATCAATCGAATTAATGTCGCACATCGAATTCGACCGGGCCTCTGATCACGTTGGGTGCCAAGCAACCGTGTGAACCTGGAAGGTATTGGGATTAAGTAACCCACTCTTGGAACCTTTCCGCCAACAGTTACCGCGTGGATATAATCCTTCATTCGTACAATGCTCTCGAGTCAACTCAGGGTATGGCGAGCTGTCAAACCCTAATCGGTCGACTCACTTGGATTTGGATGCCGCTGATCAATATCGGAAAACTCCTTTCCCGATATTATAGTCCGCCTGGCCAGGGACTTCCGCACATCCTTCTTAGAGCATTCTCTCTCTAAGTACCGAGAGCGAATGATTCCTTATTGACATACAATTCCCTTCGACGGTATTCCGCTGTACCCAATCCTTGGCGTATTAGAATCCCGTGGCTAGAGATTCGTAAACCAAGGTCAAAGCACAGAAGTCCACCGACAAGGTGTCCTTGGTGTCTCAGGTCCGAGGACCATCCACGCAACTGCGACAATAGAATCAAGCTGGTTGACAGTGAGGTACAATACCATCCAGCGATTCAGTCGGATCAGTTCAGTGAACTCATTCTCCAATGAGCACCTACAGATTCGCCTTAGTGTCTCCACACAAGTGACTTATGAGATCAGTCACCCTCATCATATGAGTAGGAGTAATCTGTACTAGTCTAACTGGATATCCGATGTCCTTCTCGGATATCCTCCGATTATGAATAATTAAGAATATGTGTGTTTAAGTGATCAGTCTCATTAGTATGATCTCATCATAATCTGATCACTATAGCACATATTCACGGACTTCATTATGAAACGAGAATTAATGCGATTTACACATAATGAATATTATGCCATGATATTAATAAATGAACGAGATTTATATAGTCAGATTGGCTTGTAGGCCACCTAAAACTAACAATCGGATCGCACCGTGTTGCATTTTGTGCCATCGTGGACCTAGAGTGACAGTTGTTAGCACTTAGGCACCCTGTGTCGGTGTGGGAGTGACACGACGCCGGTGTGGGAGTGGTGGGGTGACGCCTAGAGAGAGGGTCACCTGGTGTACTCCGGGGTATAGCTAGTACCGGTGTGAGAGTAGTACATTCGGAGTGTCACTCGTGCTGGGGGGAGCAGAACCACCTAGAGCCGGTCAGGCCGGAGTAGCCAGCGTGCTATCCGAGGGGTTACTGTTTGGTCTCAGCGGGTCGATGTTTTCCGCGTTCGGCCGCGTGGTTTGTGTGTTTAGCTGAGACGCTAGTTGTGAACTCCGTGGTGGAGTGGTTTCAAAGTTGTGCATGTTACTGTTATGAATGCATGTGTTTTATATCGAAATCTGGGAGTTGTGTTTACTACTTTATTTATTTAAATTGCCTATATTTGTATTATTGCACTTGTGGGTGTGTGAGTGGGTGGTGGGAATCGAAAGATCCCTACTGAGTCTATTTCGATAAGACTCACCCCCCTGTGGTTTTCAGGTGAGCGTTCCAGGCAGGCGTAGCGAAGAGAGTGTTGTTTCGGGTTGCGCGCCAGCAACCACTATTCCGGGGCATGTTCCGATGTAGTTGTTATTTTCTTTTCTGGCCTTTATGTTTAATTATTTCTTTTCAGTTGGATTATGTAATTATTTGCTGAATCAAATCAAATTGTAATAATTTTTAATTTCTGCACTTCCTTTACAATTCGATGTGATGTGGATGTTTAGTTTAATTTATCATTTATTTTTCAGACTTATCGAGATCCTGATTTGACTCCCATTTTTAATGATTCGATACCCATTTAGTAATCGGATCTCCGATTAAATGTTTCTCTAGGGGTGTTCATCGATTCAGAGCTTCATCAGATGCTGCCTGGCCTCTCCGAGAAGTGGAGATCTCCAGGAGACGATAGCAAAAGGCGATACTCGCCTGGGATGCGTTACAGTTCCCAGTGCTCAGCCAAAAGGTCAATTGTCATGCGCGAAGGGACCAAGGCATTGCAGTCTTCTGCATCTTTCCAACATAATCTATGGTGCAGTCTTCAGAGGTGGTTCCTCCTATTTGTATCTTCCAGGGGTTTTAATGCCTCGCGCGGAAGAGGAAACGTTGCCTGTCATCAAGACGGATGCGACTGTTGTACGATTTCTTAGAGCCTTTACCTGAAGAAGAGGAAGGACCATCAAAGAAAGTTCGCCTAGCCATTAAGTTAGGAAGATCTTTCCAAACATCTCTTCGCTCCTCGCCGTTTGAATATGGTAAAGAGCGAGGGGGGCAAGTGAAGGAGAGAAAGTTCGCCTAGTCTAAAAGCATAGTTGGACTAGCCCATGAAGCCGAAGTCTGTGGATCAACTAAATTATGTGGCCTATGAAGGACGGTCCAAATAAAGAAACTTCAATGCATAAGTCGGAATCAAATCCCCATTAGGGTTCTCTTGGCCGTGCACGACCCCCTGTTCTAATGAAGAACTCGAGGTCCCTAATCAGATGAGTTCAGAACGGAGTCAAATCGCAAAATACGTCTCGAATAAGACTTTTGTGGTTGAAAGTTATCCCTTCACACAAGGCACGAGTACTGAATTCATCAGGGTCTACTCCGCCAGATCGAACTAGGAACCGCCTTCGGAAGGGCTGCCTATCTGATTGCTATAAAAGGCCCCATACCCCTACAGACACATGTATGCTCTCTAGTACCCAAACTTCTGCAGTTTTCTCTTCTGCTTTCCCAGCCTTCTGACTTAGGTATCGGAGAGAGCTCCTTCGATCATTATCTGGGGCTTTCCTAACGGTGTTCTGTTTTGCAGGGACTACCCTGCGATATCCCTCTGATCGGAGTTTGA
Source organism: Zantedeschia hybrid cultivar (assembly GCA_030544215.1). Lineage (NCBI taxonomy): Eukaryota > Viridiplantae > Streptophyta > Magnoliopsida > Alismatales > Araceae > Zantedeschia > Zantedeschia hybrid cultivar. The sequence continues at coordinate 56,137,620 of JARZZO010000009.1, forward strand.
AGGCTCTGATCGTGGTGGACGAAATTTTGGTCTATCAACCTTAAATTGGGTCCGGGCGATATAGAGCAATATAATTTGCTTCAGGTACTGCTTGCTGCCCTCTTATGTTGCAATGGGGGCATTGCAACAAGTAAAAAAGAAAATTAGGTCAAATCTGACATGTCTTATCTATCCGCACAGCCCCATCTCTAGTTAGATGATTTTGAAAAAAAAATGAAAAAATATAAAAGTACTTTTAAATGTTCATTGAAGTTCGATTTTTTATTTTTCAGATTTTTTTGAACAGGGATCGGGGATCGGTATGAATGAATGGGCAGGAAATGCCAGGTCCGGCTTAAAAAAAATTCAAATTTTTTGTTAACCTGCTGCAATGCACCCCGTTGCAGGGCGTTACTCCTTCTCTTTATATATTTAGTTTATAAAATTTAAATCCTTTCTACAATCATTATTTTCAAACGGTAAGACCACGAAAGCGGAGCTATAACTATAGGCGCCATTCTGTGCTTGTATCTGCCGTAGTTTGCACCTTTTTATCTATTTTTCCTTCCTGCCGGAGCCGTGGAGCACCTGGCGCAGCAACACCCTCCCCGCCCGCCTCCCTACGCCGATCTCTTCCTCCTCCTCACCAGGCGCGGCGGCAGGGCCGCGCTCCTGCAGGGCAGGCAGCTCCATGCCCACCTCCTCCTCCGGGGCCTCCGCCCCACCGCCTTCCTCGCAGCCAAGATGGCCGCCTTCTACTGCAGCTGCGCGGACCTTTCCTCCGCCGCCCACCTCTTCCACCAGGTCCCCGACCCTTCCTGCCTCCTCTACAATGCCCTCATCAGGGGCCACACCCTCTTCGGCTCCCCCGAGGACGCGCTCCTCCTCTTCCGCCGGATGCACTCCTGCGGCCTCTGCCCCGACCACTTCACCTTCCCCTTCGCGCTCAAATGCTGCGCCCAGATGGAGTCTTTGTTCACCGGGAGGTGTCTGCACTCGCTGTGCGTGAGATTGGGCTTGGAGTTCGACATCTATGTTGGGACTTCTCTCATTGACTTGTACGTGAAATGTGGCAGTCATGGGTGTGCCCGTCAACTGTTCGATTTAATGTCCATTAGGGATGTCTCCTCGTGGAATGCGCTCATTGCGGGGTATATGAAGATCGGGGAGTTTGGGCTTGCAGGCCAACTGTTTGAGAGAATGCCTGCGAGGAACATCGTGTCTTGGACTTCGATGATTTCTGGCTATGCTCAGAATGGGGTTGCCGATCGTGCATTGGGGTTGTTCGAGGAGATGTTGATGTGTGGGGTCGATGTTAAGCCCAACTGGGTTACAGTCATGAGTGTGCTTCCAGCATGTGCGCACTCAGCTGCACTGGAGTATGGGGAGCGGATACATAGATATGCTAGCTCAGTGGGGTTGGATGAAAACCCTGGTGTTCGGATTGCACTTATGGCTATGTATGCAAGGTGTGGGAGCCTTGTGAAGGCTCGCCAGTGTTTTGCAAGGCTAAGTGATGTTGAGAAGGATATTGTTGCTTGGAACACTATGATCACTGGATATTCGCTACATGGGAAGGGATTTGACGCTTTGTTGGCATTCCATGATATGGGAAGGTCGGGAGTACAGCCTGATGCAATCACCTTCACTGGTTTGCTATCTGGGTGCAGCCATTCGGGATTAGTTGACCTGGGATTGAAGCATTTTAACTGTATGAGGAGCGTGTACTCTGTGGAACCAGGGATGGAGCATTATGCTTGTGTTGTTGATCTTTTGGGTAGAGCTGGACGGCTTAATCAGGCCAAGCAGCTTGTTGATCAGATGCCCGTTGAGGCGGGTCCCAGTGTTTGGGGCGCGCTGCTTGCTGCCTGTCGGACACACTGTAATTTAGAGATTGGGGAGATTGCAGCACAGAGGTTGTTTATATTGGAGCCTGGCAACACTGGGAACTTTGTATTGCTCTCCAACATGTATGCAGAAGTTGGAAGGTGGGAAGAGGTGAACATGCTAAGAGCCGCTGTGAAAGGAAGAAGTATTTGGAAGAGCCCTGGTTGTAGTTGGACTGAACTAAATGGCAAGGTCCATTCTTTTCTTGGTGGAGATAGGTCTCACCCACAATCGGCAGAGATATACATGTTCTTGGAAGAGTTGCCTAAGAAGATTAAAGCAGCTGGCTATGTGCCAGACACAGGTGTTGTTTTGCATGATGTGAGTGAAGAGGAGAAGGAGTGCAATTTGACAACACATAGTGAGAAACTGGCAGTCGCATTTGGGCTTCTTAACACACCTTCTGGTACAATTCTCAGAGTAACAAAAAACCTCCGAATTTGTGGTGATTGCCACACAGCTTTTAAGTTCATATCAGTGACGTATTCAAGGGAAATTATTGTGAGAGATGTAAATAGATTCCATCATTTTGAACATGGGTCGTGTTCTTGTGGTGATTACTGGTAGCCTGGATGAATGCTGACCACTTAAACTTGAAAAAGGGAGCCTTCAATGGAGAACGTGATGGGAATCCAAGAACTGCAGAAACAGAGCCAAAGGTCCATTTTGTATTTTATTTGGCCCATTAGAGGCCCGATTTACCTATGCTTCTGTTTTTTTTATTTTAGGTCTGTTCTAGTCTTTTATTTTGAATAAGGGGTATTTTGGTATTTTTAGTGTTTGGGTTGTTAAGGTTTCTTTTTTGGTAGTCTTTAAATAGACTTGTATCCCCTTTTGGGGAGATGATGGTGATTAGAATAAAAAGAAATTTCTGAAAGAGGCAGTGCAGCCATACCATGTGTTTTGGGATGGATCCGTGAGGGGTCTGATGTGTGAGGGTGTGATGCCCTGATCCTTCCTCTTCCCCTAAATCTCCCTTCTTCCTCTATTCTTCATTGTCTTCTACCCCTTTCTTCTTCATCATCTTGGGCCTCTGAGCCTTCCTCCAGTTTCTCCTTTTCTGTCCCACATCAGTTTGGCATCAAAGCGAGGTTTTGTGTCATTCTCATGGCCCAAGTCTTGTAAGAAGCCGTCGTCGCCGTTGCTTGACTCCACCGGAGCCATCACCGCCGTCGTTCAGCTCCACCAAAGCCATCGCAGTCGCCTTCCCCTTCTGCAGTTGTCGCTATCATTGGAGTCCCCTGCGGGAACTGCCACTACTGCCCTTGGCAGTTACTACTGTTGTCGCTATTGGCTTCTACTTCTATCACTTCCGCTGCCCGCATCCTCCTCTCCCTCGGTTTACATCGGCAAAACAAAAGAGAAGCAGAAGAAGTAGAGGAAGAGGAGGAGGGGCGTCGATGCCGCCCGTCGAAGCCACCGTTGTCGTCGCCGGCCTTCACTGGCACCATTAGCTCCACCGGGCCGTGTCGGTCCCCATTCGAAACCCCATTGCCCTTTGGGAGTCAAGCGGGTTGCTGCCGTGGCCGCCGATGGTCCATGCGACCATTGCCGCTGCCGCCATCGTCGTCCGGCGCCAACGGCGGGGGCACCCATTGTCAGTCGCCGTCGCTGCCACCGTCGGCGCCCTCATCGTCTCCCTCGGGCACTGCCGCCCTTCCCTCTCTCTTCCACTGGTTCGTATTAGGGTTTGGAGGTGGCTTGGAGAAAGAAGACACCCCATGATCGAGTCAACGGTCAACTCGTTTGAAGTGGCAACCTGGTCGAACCAGGTTTACCTTCCCTTGGTCCGAACTGGTTGAGCTAGGTTACTCAAGTTAGGTCCTAACCTAGTTCAAGCCCACTGGTCCGAGCCATCTTTTATCCAATCCGAGCCATCTGCATTTGTGGTCCGGGCCAATTGTAGCAATAAAGCGAGCCAGCAAACCGGAGTCTAATTAGAGGTCTGCTACAGTGCAACAGGAGGTGTACTGAGCCATCCTATCGCACTGCCAGCACCACAATCTCTTTTGTGTTCGATTTACGAGCCGCTTGTGCCGTTCAGATTGTATCGTGGAGGCTGACCTTGCTGTACGTTCTTTCCACCACTAGTATCTCATTTTGTATGCCGCACTTGCACATTTTACGAGGACACTTGTGCGTGCCGTTTGAGGTTGTCTTAGACTCCGATTTAAGCGTCGTCAGCAGCGTTGGTTTGATCTCGACAAACTCCATCCAATTTCAGCATATATCTGTCCCGACTTACATCGTTTTGCGTGCCACTTCCCATGCTTCTTGAAGCGATGGCTACTAGCTACTCGAGTAGGTATTGGGGGATGTCTAAAGATCTTGGATGGAGTAACTTAAAGAATGATTGGAAACACGATTAAGACCAATTGATGGGTGATATTAAGAGCTTTTGTACCATGCTGACCAAGCCAAAGGATGTTGTCTACGAGGCTGACCTAGCGATGATCGAGGAGTATGAAAATCAAATGAAAGAGGTGTATTATGTAGCCGATCCAATACTAGAAGATGAATATTTGGAGGAGGTTGATTCGATTATGTTTGTAGTAGATGACGACTTCTTCCTTACTGAAGAGAATGAGCTGAAGACAGGAAAGGCAATTGGAGATGTAGTCGATCAGCCGAAGGTCATTCTATATGTCATCTGTCTGCAAGATCTTGACCACACATGGAGCGACATTGAGGCATATTTTCATCCTCAAGTTGGAGCATTCCTACGTGTGATGATTCATGAGTTGTCTGTGTTGTTTCCTGAGTATGCTATCATCATTCTCTATAGATATTGACTCACTTCAAAACTCGAGGATGAGTTTTCTCAAACAAGGAGAGAATAATGGGAATCCAAGAACTGCAGAAACGGAGCCAAAAGTCTATTTTGTATTTTATTTGGCCCATTAAAGGTCCGATTTATGTATTCTTCTATTTTATTTATTTATTTTAGGTCTGTTTTAGTCTTTTATTTTGAATAAGGGACATTTTGATCTTTTTAGTATTTGGGATGCTAAGATTTCTTTTTTGAAAATTTTTAAATAGACTTGTATGCCCGTTTGGGGAATGATGATGATTAGAATAAAAAGAAATTTATGAAAGAGACAGTGCAGCCATACCGTGTATTCTGGGATGGACCCGTGAGGGGTCTGCTGTGTGAGGGTGTGATGCCCCGATCCTTCCTCTTCCCCTAAACCCCCCTTCTTCCCCTCTTCTTCATCATCTTCTACCCCTTTCTTCTTCTTCTTCTTGGGCCTCCGAGCCTTCCTCCAATTTCTCCCTTTCTATCCCGCATCAGAATGTAATAATAATATATGAAAGCAGAAAGCTGAACAGAATGCATCTTACTAGTTAAATGGAGGTGTCATGTAAAATGGAGGTGTCATCAATCAAGGATCAGACAATCAACATCTTGGCATAATGCATGTGGTTATATGATTTTCTCTACTTACCAGAAGTTCTGCTTATGAAGATTTAAGTGGTAGGTTGTGTTAGGTACTGGTCATTTTGCGTGATGTGAGTGAATGGGGACAAGACACTGTGAGAAGGTGGCTATTGGCCTTTTGATTTTTTACACCTTCTTAAAAAAAAGAGCTCTGGATTTGGGGTAACTGTCCCATGGATTGTGGATTTATTTCATGAATTATGCTTTGGGAATTAGGATGAAAGATGTAAACTAATTTCAATATTTTAAGAATGGCTTAGGTTATTTGGGTGCCATTGGTGACCTCGAAGGGATGCTTCCCACTTAAAAACGAACCGTGATGCCTCATGCACCTGAAAATATAGCGGCAATAAGAAGTGGGAGTGCTGATATCAGCATCAATTGGGAAATAGGTATCTATATTATATTAATAAAATAGATTTTTTAACCCAACTGACGTGGCACTCTCATATCTTTTTCGTCAAAAAAATTTATTAAACAATTTTTAAGAGAAATCATTAATGTTCATAAACTTATTATAATTATTTCTTTCCTTTATCACCTGCACTCGTTTCGAAATGATTCACTAATGGTCATAATTCTCACTTCTAATATTTCAAAACAACTCATTCATAGTAACTCTCTCTCTCTCTCTCTCTGTGTTGGTATGTGGGACGGGCTCAAGGGAAAAATTAATATTATATTAATACTAAATATAAAACAATATTATTTCTAAATATTTGTCTTACTCTATTTTATTTAATTTATCTTATAAATTTATTTACCTCAAGTTATGTACTTTTTTGTCATATATTATTTATATTTATTATTTATTATGTTAATTTTTATATGTTAATAATTCTCATATCATATAATATTCAATATTTGTAGTCACATATAATATTTTAATTATAATATTTTTAATTATAATATATAACATATTAATATTTTGAGTATATTAATATATACGGTAAGTCACCTTGCAATGAAGACAACACGAAATCTTAAAGTTATAAGCATACCTTTTGGTATTTTTACTTGACGTCAGTCTCCATCGACAGCACCCTTTATAAATAATCTATTTTTTAATAACATTATTGTTAAATTTTTTATTACGTGAAAGTATCATGGTCGTCTATTGTCCTTGAATAGTATTTTATCTAATTTGCACGCTGTTATAGTTTCTTCGCAGTCCCCATGTAAAATTATATTTATACTTAGTTATTTCTTGCATGTTATTTTTTTTTAACACTATTTTAGATCTCCTGAAATCTCTTTATTAAAGTCACCTAACTAGTACTAATATAATTTAGCATGTGAGTGAAATGTCTTCGTACAGAGTCCTTAGTAAGTAAAATTAAAAGTTTAATAATCATGATACAAAATTGTCTTTATACTTGATTATTTGCTTAAAATTAAAAACTTATTAACACGAAATTATTTAAATCAGTATGTGATATTTTTATCTTAAAATTAAATTTAATATATTTTAAATAGTTTCACATAAATGCCGTCCATAACACGGATTTAGAACTAGTTCAGCATTATAGCATGGTGCATGTTCTTGGAGAGCATTTACTGCTTGAAAGCCTGATACTGTTACAATTGGATTTCAAGCACTTTCAAGGATGATTCCATGCTCAAGTAAAATCCAGCAAGATATCTTCCTTCCTCAAGGATTATCTGTTGATTTCTTCTGATACCCATTTATGATTACGAATTCTTGGAAAAGAGAACCAGAGTTGCTAGAATCAGAGTTGGAAGAGAGCAATGGGCTACTTTCAGTTCTCAAGCACTTCTACAGCTCCTCTGGGCTGTGGAGTTGGCTGTCCTAGAATTCCTAATTAGGGATAGATACCATGGGTCCGAAGGATTAAGCATGTTTCTGGTTAGGAACCGCTTTATATTTTTGACCTGAACTTATTCACAGGTTCTTGGTCGCAAGTGAAACATAGAACTTTTGGTGGATAAGCCTTAGAATTTAGTTCCGGGCGTTTTACCACAGCCGAAATGGAGTAGATGAAAACTTACATGTGGAGTATGATTGCTGGTTGCCGCAGTGTGATGCGCTTGGAATCAAATTATAAGTGTTAATTTGGTTCATTTTTGTTCTCAAATTCTCATTTTTATTATGTGTTTGAGAATGACCCAATGCTTCCTTTCACTTTTGTTGTAATTGGTTGCTACGGCTGCGTTTGGGAACTTCTTTGAAGCACTTCAGGTAGAAGTGATTTCAAGTAAAAGTGATTTCAAATTGTACTTCTTATCTTGAAAGTGAAACTAGTTTGGGAACACAATAAATCTAATCATTCGAAAGACTTCTTAGTAAGTTTTGATTAAAGTATCTTCATCCTAAATATGTAATTGTTTTTGCCTCCAACAATTTAGTATATAATAAATATATCATGAATCAAATGATAAAATAAATAATATAATAACATATTTCTCTTTTGGACAAATAAAAATATATTAATAAAAATATGATATATTAATATAACCATCAAGTTACTTAATTTATATAATTTATAAATAATAATACATGATGATACTATATAAATAAAGATTCATAATCATACTATATGAACAAGATAAAAAAGCAAAAAAATTGACCTTTTGGTTAAAAAAAAAGAAAAGAATAAAATATTTTTTGTCATTAGTGTCATAATGAAGAATTGAAGGAGAGAGAGAGAGAGGATAATTATTTCTTTTCCTATTTTTTCTCCTCTCGTAGAGAAGGCAACCACTCCGCATGGAAGAGAAAATTTTCTTCTTATGCACTAAATGGACTTTCTCCTTTCTTGTGGAAGAGAACTAACAATAATGAACTTACAAATGTATCCACTTTTTACAAAAACAATTTTTTAGGAGGAGAAGTCATTTAGAAATATTTATCTTGAGTTCTCAAATGCTGCTTGACTAATACCTTTGTTTCTTGTGTCGCCAATCATTGATCATTTATGATTGCCACCATCTCTCAGCTCTTTGGGTCAGGTTGTTTTGAATCCTAATTTGAAGAAGTGATAAAGTTTCATTGTTCTCTCGACAAAGCTTGTACATTCTAGGAGAGAGGTTAGTCAAGCTTCCATTTAATGGTCATGAATACCGCTTTCTTTATCTTTGTCTAATAAACCTATTAGAAAAAGTTCAAGGTTTTTCTTATCCTTACTATTTGTGCGCATTTGCTTTGTTTTACGAAATGAGAGAGCACTTTTTCCCATTGTGGTGGCACCTAAAAATTTTACCTTTTGAGTCATGTTGTAAACAAAATTAAAGGAGGGTAACATCTTGCACCTTTTAGGCTCTCGACTAACTCGAACTCGTGACCACTCAAAAAGAAATCAAGTGCTGAAGCCACCTGTCCTACTATGTTGGTTCATGCTCCTTTCTGTGTTAGGATTCTTTGCATATATACTCCAAACTCTCACATATTATCATCAATATTCCTGAATTTTTTAGAAATGTTGCACTTATACCCTTCCATCTAAAGATTTTGCATAGATATCCCTAAATTCACTAATATTTTGTATACATACTCCTCAATTCACTAAAATTTTACATATATACATCCGACATCAAGATGTTATCATGAGTTACAGAATTTTTTTGGGATATTTCAGTGAAATTCAAGTTATCTTGATAGAGAGTATAAAGGCAACATTTTGAAGATTTTAAAAGTATTAATGACAATATGTGAGATTTGAGGGTATAGATGTAAATACGATATTTTTTAAAAATATACATGCAAAAAACCCTCCGTGTTACCTTTACCATACAATAACCATATGGATGGTCCATGCTTGCTATAGTTATAGAAGTCCATAGGAACCACCAATCCTACCAAGATTAATCATGGTTCCTACTGCCTGCTATTGCCAGGAACCTAGATCTTATTACTTTACGACTATGTCGAATGAAGAGAAGCTTTTAGGAAGTTTGTGAGGCGTCGCTATTGTAATGGATCCGAATTCGGGGTTTCTTGCCGTGGGGGTGTTTTGTCACAGTGGGTTCCTTCCACTATGGGCTTTTCTCGCCACCCGGTAGCCTCTTGGTCGTTGGGCGACGGTCGATTGGGGGGAGGAAGTTTTATTCTGGAACTCACCCCCAGGTGTGTTTCCTCTCCTTATGGCCTTCTCATCGACTTATAGTCCTCTTTGTTAGTATCGTATATGTTTGTCAAGCCAACCATACACGTTGTATAATCTTGTTCAGTTATTTTAATAATAATAATATTATATTCATTATGTATAAATTATATTTAATTAACAATTTTATAGTGAAATTCGTCAATATATGCAACGGTTATCAAATTATGATGAGATCATAATAATAAGACTGACAACTTATAAACATACATTCTTAAGTATTCATAATCTGAAGATATTTGAAAAGGACATCAAATATTCTGTGAGACTAGTACGGATCACCCATGCTCATTTGATGAGGGTGACCAATTTCACAGTCATTTGTATGGAGACACTAAAGAGAATCTGTAAGTACTCATTAGTAAATAAGTTCACTGAACTAATCTAACTTGAATCGCTAGATAGTAATTTATCTAACTATCAATTAACTTCATTTAATGTCATAGTTGTATGGTTAGTCCGTAGACCTGAGACACCAAAGACACCTTGTCGGTAGACTTTTAGACTTTGAGCTTGGCCACATGATCTTTAACTATGAGATTCTAATTAGTCAAGGGATCAAGTTTAGCAGATACCTTCGAAGGTGATTGAGTGTTCAATACATGATCATTTTCTCTCGATAATTAGAGAGAGAATGTTCTAGGAATGATATGCAGAAGTCCCTGACCAGAGTGGACACAGTATCAGAAAAGGTGTTTTCTTATACCATATAACATCATCCAATCCAAGTTAATTGACCGGCTAGAATTTGACAGATGAACATACTCTAAGTTGACTCGATAACATTATTCGAATGAGAGATTATAACAATATAGTAACTGATGACGAAAAAATTCTTTGAGCGGATTACTGAATCTCATTATATTTCCTGATCATATTGGTATTACTTGACACCCAACTTGATTGAAAGTCCAGTCAATTATTATGAGATAATAATTTGACTAATTAATTATTTAACATGAGATATTAAATTAATTAATTTAAGTAATTAAAGTGTTTACTAGACATAATGGGCTGAATGGACTGATACTTGGGTCTAGAGAGTCACACGCACAAAGAACCTCAGCTAATGGTATTTAAGTGGATTTTAAATTAATTGAGAGATTATGTGAAAGATTGTAATGAATTAATATAATTATTTATATTAATTAATATAAATTAATAAATCCATACTTCCTCTCATACATGCAGTCGTTGCAAAGTGTTCACATGGAAGACCGTCTATACCTAAAGTGAAGGCTTTTGTCATGCAGAGGCTTGCTCTTTCATGTGATTTCATCATTAGCCGGCGCAACCAAAGACATCTTCTTATTCGTTTCAACAGCGAAGATGATTTTTTCAAAGTGGTAATCTGGAGAAAACTTTTATATCAAAGGATTTCTCTTCTACTTCTTTTGGTTGGTCACCGGACTTTGATTTTAATTCTGGTCTAGTTCTTCATCCTGTTTGGATGGGATTCCCAAATATCCCGATTAATTTTTTCAATGAGGATATGTTAAGATCAATTGCAGGGAATGTCGATGATGTCCTGAGAGTCCATGACTCAACCCTAGCTCTAACCGAAACCTCGGAGGCATTAGTCTATGTTGAGTTAGATATCTCCTCTCCTAGAATGGAACATATTTGGATTGGTATTGATGATGGTAGTTTTTGGCAAAAGATAGAGTATCATAGGGTGGCTGCTCTGTATAGTTCCTATCACAAGATTGAGCATAAAGTGGCAGAGTGCAAGAAAAATATTCGATATTCAAAACCCAATAACCGTACCGTAAAGAAGTTAACACAGGTTGTTGAAAAGGCCCCAAATCAAACTTGGCTTATTGTAGACAGGAAAGGAAAAGCTAAGGTAATGTAGGAAACTGATTCTCAGGAAGGAGATGTGGCCGTCAATCCTTTATCTTCTGAGGTTAAGGAATCTATAAACTTCAATGGGCCTACTATTGCAAAAGATCTTGTTGTATCATGTAAAAATAATGTTGTATAAAGGCAGAAGCAAGTAAAGGTCATACAAAATGGGGATCTCATCAGCGGGTGATGAGCGCCCTACATTGCCTTCCCCTTGGACCTCTTGGATGCAGACCCATGCTTCTTGTGTGGGGAGTTCACTTCGTTATTGAAGGCCATGGTTCAAATTTGGGGTGGAGGAGAGGAAGGCAAGTTATGGGCAGAGACACCCATGAGAAGCATCATTGTGCTGCAGTCCCTAGAGTGCGGCAAGAAACTCGTCGACGTGCATAGGTTGTGATTGACTTGTAGTCAGTATTATGTACATCATTGATGTCAGCAGTCACACTGCGTCTATGATGGGTTGCCTCAGCATCTGGATCGTAGGCTGTGTTGTTGGCCGCTAGGTAGTCCATCTCAGTCCTAAAGGGGAAGGCCTTGCCTTTGATGCGGCTGTACTGTGGATGTGACTAAAAAAAGATGAAAAAGATGGTGTATGAGTCCGTGGGTCACAACATTGTATCTATAGAAAATGAGACTTCATCAAGGGAGATGCTTACTGAAAGGGTGCCATCCTAAGACTCATCAACCCCAAGGATAGGCACCTGGTTTACATCATCCCATCCCCAACCAGCCCTCTAGTCACACAGGAGACACATATAGTTGTAATGCCGTTTGAAGGTTTTGTAGAGATTTTTCATATTCTCACTTTTGAAGTCCATGTACATCGCAGCGTTAAAGGCGAACACGATTTCTCGCCAGATCCCAGGCTTAAAGGTTCCCTTAATGCAGCTATGCTTATCAAACTACTCCATCAAGAGACCTATGAGGACCTGATCTTGGGCCTCGTTCTAATTTGGAGCTCGATTGCCCCGAGTCTTCTTCTCCCTAGAAGATGCACGTTCCGTTCTGCCACCTTTCATATGAGGCGGAAAAAAAAAACAGATGCATGCTCTAATCACACTTGTGGTTTTAAATGAAGGATAGTCATACGGATGGTAAGAAAGGAGTACATCTTAAAAAAAGGACTATGCGAGCGGAAGTAAGAAAAATGAGTGTCGAAGGAAAGCATACCATTGTTAGACATGGTTCTTGCCCGCTTACTCGCCCTCCTACATAACCATTCTCCAATCCATGCCCAAGGCAAGGGCAACCATTAGCGCAACAAGACATTAGTTAACTAAAAACCAAGCTCAAATATGAATTTGCATTAGTATGTCAATGTCATATATAAATGTTGTGGCAAAATGTCTGGAAAGAGTAGTAGATTGCATATCGACCTGATTTCATATGAAAATAACAATTCGAATTGAGATGAGCCATGATTTAATGTGTGTGCTGATTGCTGTATAAAGTCCCAAAGGCTAACCATTGGTAGAAACGTAAATAGAAGTCCATTTTGAAGCATGTAGAATGTGTGAGGGCATCATTCCAGCTTCACAAAATAAAAAGGGTCAAAGAACGATCCCTAAGCCATCAGCATTTGTCTAGTAATCTGCTGGAGAAAATTGCTAGTAGGCAGTTTATATGCAGAAAGTTTTACTAGTTCGACCACTAATACTACAATCGTTAGATTATACTTTCTCGATGCATTGTTTAGGAGAACTTTTCTCTCTATCAATCAGTTGGAAAAGATTGCAAAGGTCCATCTTATTGAAAAAATAAAAGAAAAGATTGCAAGGGTCCATCTTAGTGAAAAGTTGATGGGTAGATGGACCACTTCAACTTACATCCCGTACATAAGTTTCATGACCCTGTATTATGTATAGGCTAACAATTATCCATAGTTACAACTTCAAAGTTACAAACTAATTATAAGAAAATGGGACAGAACAAACCATAGAAAGAACAATAATACAAGGCAGGATGGAATTAGAGTGAAAATAACAACTGCACATTTCTTTTGTACATCTTCAACTGTTATATTACAAACTCTTTGCTCATGTAGATTTACATACAGTACATGCATATACAGATTCCGGGTGTGATGCGTTCGTAATGAAAAGCTATGTGAAAGGAAAAATAATAAATTTGGGATAAAAGGGGAATCAGCACGTCATGAGATTCATGAACAGTATCGGATGGAAAAATGCTGTGAGGTCGATGCCATTAGTAGGAATAAATGCTGCAGTTCTTTCTATTTCTGGTGTAATTCAGGGTATTGCCAAGAAGACAGCTGCTGCTCCTGCTTCATCACTTCCAAATCCCTCTAATTCAGCTAAGGAGGATGATAGTATAAGTTTCCTAGGCCGCAGATTATCTCCTGCTCCTACTGAAATTGGTTTGGGGTGGGAAATTCTCAGAAGTTCACTGGTCAGTGGGTTAAGTAACTAGCATCAACTAGTGTTCCCATGCCTTTAAGTTCCATAGGTGGAGTCTCCTGTAATGCAGCTATTAGTGTAGGTCTAGCAGCTCTGACATGGGTAAGAGGAACATTTTGGTACCTAATGAGAGAGTTAGTAGTGCTGGGCTTTCCCAACCACTAGCTTCACTTTTGAGTAACCGGATGGTCTCACAACAGGATGGGTTTTCTAACCATCAATAGTTAGTGAGTGCACTGGAGGCCTCAGACTGCCATGTCATTTCAGAATCAAAATGAAACAGTATGTATGCTTCTGAATTATGTTCAAGACATTGTTCAGATTTTTTTTTTGGAAGGCAAAGATATTGTTAAAATTTTGGAAGTTATTAGGCTCTGTATGTTCAAATGGTAGTGAACATCACAACTGAATAGCCAACCCAAAAAATTTTAATTTTTGCAGAGGAAAAACTGGACATTACAAACATCACAAGCAAGCAAGGATATTAACAGGGATGACAAGGCAGGCATTGAAGTACACATCAATGAAACATAAATAGGTTAATAAAGGCCACTTTTTAATACATAGATATGTACCAGGTTAATACACAGTAAATTGGTGGTAATTTGTTTATTAAACAGTAACATGAAGAATGTTGTGACAACTTAACAAAGTTCGAAATGTGGTAGTCATCATCACAACTGAACACCCAACCCAAATTTTTTTTTTTATAGAGAGGAACAACATGACATTACAACATCAAGCAACGATATTAACAGGGATGACAGGTCAGGCTTTGAAGTACACACATATGAAACAAAAATAGGTTAATAAAGGCGTATTTTAATACACAGTTATGTACCAGGTTAGGGCACTTTTTAATACACATGCCAAGAAACTGAGTAGTGATAGCACGAGTTAAAATGGTTCCAGTCATCATCACAACTGAACACCCAACAATTTTTTTTTTTTTTTTCTGCAGCAGAAGAACAACTGGACATTACAAACAAGCAAAGGGTTATTACAAACAAGCAAAGGGTTATTAACACAATACAAATATTAGGCACATTACCTATATATGAGGATTGCTGAATGCATGGATAATCCACACATTACAAAGGAAGGACTGCGAGAGGTATGTTCCAGGGAAAAAGTTCATACCACAGTTTCCCTGTGGCACCACCCGAGTGGGTGCCTGGATATTGGGATGTCCAAATGAGGGTGAGGGGATCATAACATGGATGACAGGGCAGCCTCTGAAGTACACAGATATGAAACACAAGCAAAAAGACTGAAAACAAGCAAGGTGTAGAAATCCGATCACAGGAGGTGTGCGGCGACGGGGATCTCGTTTGAGGAGGAAGAGGATGGTAGATAGGAATGGTCATCACAAACAACTTGGCTGGAGAAGGGGGCAGTGCAGACCAGTGAAGATCTTCCCCCTCCACTTCTTGCATCGCTGTGGTCTGCAGTAGGCAACATCCGACCATATTTATGCTGAAGGATGGAAGTAGAAAGGAGAGGTTGATGTGTCAAAACACTGCAATAAGCAGGGAGTGAGTCCCTCACGCAGAGGTGGGAGACGACAGGTGCTGGCTACAAGAAAAGGTCCCTATTGACTAGTTGCGACTAGGCGCCTCGATGGCTGTGAAGCGCTTGCCAATAACCCCACAGGGCTAGGGTAGTGGCAGGAAAGACGGCGTAACGTCGCGGGCAGAGAAGCAATAGTTGAAACCTGGGCCGCGTCGCTCAAGGTTGCAGAGAGATACACGTAGGCCTGGCGAAGGCACCTGATGCGGGTAGGGAGGTTGCTGACAGTCGGCGGTACGCCAGAGGACTAGCATCGACCTATGGCGACGGCACAGGAGACACACCTAAGGAGGAGGTGTGGCTAGAGGTAGAAGACGATTGTAGGCGAAGGAGACGGCAGCGACGGGTGCGACTAGGCTTGACGACGGCCGGCCGTAGGCAGAGGAGGAGCGTCAACAGGTGCAGCCGCAAGGGAGGGACCTGAGTAGGAGCGGGAAGAGGGGATGATCGCAAGCGCGACACCGGTGATGGGGAGGAAGATAGGGGTGGAAGAAGGGGCTAGGGTTGCGACGGGGCGGTGCGGGGATTAGGGATTCCAGGTCGAATTGGGGGAATCGGAGGAATTAGCATCTTGGCAACCAAATCGGATTCGGGCCCTTGTACCGGTTAATCTCGGTTCTATTCCGCGAACAAACCGAGCCAAAGAGTCTAATTAGAAATCAGACTTCCGTATGGGAGACCGATCAGTTTCATTTTATGTAGACAGCTTGATGCTTTTGAATTTTGTGAAATTAATGACCTGATAGATTGCAATAAAAATTGATCCATGCAAGTTGAAAACGTTGAAAATGCTTCCAAAAGTTTACGAAAGTTTCTAGATTTTCTTTTGTGATAATCAAATCTAGCATTTTAAAGTCATAACAGGGGATAGAGGTTGATCGTTAGCGTGCTCTAGTGTCGTCTAATTTCAAATACAATTGATGGCTATTAGATCAACCCATTATGTACACTAACAAACGTCATACTAATAAATCATAAGTTCATGTGTCAAGCTTGTAAAGCATCTTAAGGCATACATAAACGATATCACCTTATATTTATGCACAATTATGGCCCCAAATTTTTCTTTATACATCACATATATCATTTAAAAATTCATGACCAGCGATTAAGGGAAATGGAAAAAAATGGTATTATGTTGTATAACTAATATCGATGGTTTGTTAGCCTTTTCTATTTCGTTAACTATTAATAATATGACGGAGTTCAGGGCATAAATATAGATATAAATGCTTTATACAATCGGTATATTAAAAGCTATAATAGCGAATACGATTAGATTCCTACTAAGTTGTCTCGTTATTCATTTATCAACTTGACAAATTTTGTAACCATGCTACTTGTGATTTTTAGATACTATTTTCGTATGATTATTATGGAAAATTCAACATGCTTGCCTATTAGGTCTTTATTGTTTTGAGACTCACACCTTCCAACATTTTAGGCTGTCGGGGTGAGTATTTTTTTTTTTTTTTGAATGAATGGCCCAGTGGTTGGGCACACAAGGGCCCCCTCTCAACAGACGAGGGGATCGAAACCAACCAAATTGAAGAAATCCCGAATTAAACGGGTGAATATGCACAGAGTAAAGTCACCCCCACGAGGGAGTGAAAAGTCCCGCTTGGCCGGAGCAGTCCGCAAGCCGAAAAACCACGCCCGCAACAACACGGAGCGGAAGATCGAACCTGTGCCCTCCCCTGCGGGGGAGGGAGCACGGTGTCCACCGAGCTACAGCTCGGGGACATCGGGGTGAGTACTTGATCGTAAATTTGGGTTGTTGAGTTATTGTCGGAAAGATATCCTAGGAAGGATAGAGTTCATCGTGTAAATATTCTCTTTGTAGTTTGGACCTACATATATAGAGTCAAGACTGTGCATGTTACATATGTGTTTTTATAGATATGAGAAATGCAGAGATGATCCTTCTAAAATGTTGTACTCTCAACATGTTACAACGCACCAACTGGTGCATCTAAGATCGATGAACCCACCTTTTGAGAGTTTAAACCCTTATTTAGTGATTAAATTAAAATCTTATGAGATGGGCGCAAGCTTAGGGCTCATTGGAGTAATTTTTTATTTTATCTATTTTTAAAATTTTTTAAAAAGTTTTTCCGCATGTGTTCAATTAGAACATAGAAATGAGAGAGATTTCTGATGGAGTATATCTACATTAGATGCACCCTCAGATGTATTTGATCTTTAACATATATATATATATATATTAGTTTTACGTCTTGAAGGATTGAGGTAAGCCCAATTCCATAGCCACATTTGGGAGAGTAATACGCTGCACCGCATGAGATGAAATCTAAACAATAATTAAAAATTTTGATTTCTTTTAATGATTGGCCTCATCTTCTCCAATATGTTTGACAATCTAATCTCTAATCAAATGAGTTAAAGAAAATTTAAGCAATAAAAAATTGAGCTCCAATGAACAGTAAAAAATACTATTAACAGGTTGAACTTAATAAAATGAGGCTCGACTTTTTATTTTTCAGAATTGTTCAAATCATCTTATCAGAGATTGAGTTGTACAGATATGTCAGACATCATAGAGCAGACCATAAAAAGATTAAGCTGTTTTAGTTTTTTGTGCTGTACCGGACGTGATCAGCGAATATTACTCTTGGTGGAAAAAAAAAAAAAAAACGATGTGTGACATCTCATAGTTAGCAGTTTTATGTCTTGAAAGATTGGGCTAAGCTCAGTTCAATCCAACGCATCCGGTTCAAATTCATTACTTTGAATTTAAATTGAGTTAGACCAATGGTGATTTGGTCCCAACATAGGTCAGGCTGAATTTGGCTAGGTCGGGGCATAAAAATTCGTGCTGATTGAACATGAACTAAGGCTGAATTTAAAAGTTGGGCCGTTTTCAATTTGGCCCAACCCAAATTATTATATGGCCCATTCACACCCACCCAAATTCCATCCCTACACAAGGTGGCGATCGTAGAAACATTGTCCAGTGAGATCATTCGGACCATTATTATATATATCGATTTTTTATTTTTATTATATTAAAATTATTAAAATAATAAATAAAAATAAATATATTTTAATAATTATAAAATTGATATACTTCAATAAAAATGATACACTTTGTTACGAAGAATTTTTTCTTTCAAATACACTCAACGAACTTTTTATTAAATCATAAATAAATCATAGTACTATGTAAAAAATTCAGTGAAATTGAGTTTCGAATGAGACTAAGGTCCTATGGGTCTTCTGAAAAATTCAGTGAGATCATCTTATACTTAAATTTGAAATTTATCTTACTAAATTAAGGTTCTTCTAATAAAATTTTACAATTTTAGTGGGATTCTGAGACCTCACTGAAATAGACTGCATCCGCTGCTGCTCGTGACCGGAATGTCCAGCACAATCTATATTGTACTTGCCCTTTCATTAGTACGTAAGTTAATTTTTCTTTCTTAATAATTAAACAGATAAACGTTGACTGTTGCAACTAATTAGGGTCCATTTAATAGACCGTAAAAAAAAAAAATTTAAAAAAATGATATGACAGTTTATTTAGTTGTCCTAAAAATTAATACCCGCCAACAAAAAAATTATCAATCAGAATTTTGGCATCCCTGCGCAGAACTCGTAAGCCCTTTTCCGGATGTCTCCTTCGCATCACTACAAGCACCGGCCCATCCTGTCCGACCACGACAACCCTTGTGATGACGACACCGATTCCGACCCCAAGGTCGTCGTCGGCAACAGCCCCGATCTTAGTGCCGACAGCAACAACAACAACAGCAACAGTCTCATGAGATACGGGAAGATCTGCCGTCTAAACTCAACTCGGCTTCCTGGACGTGGACGTGGAGATGGAGGAGCTCATGAGGCTGCCGAGCCATGCGAGCCGCCGGGGCGTCGTCCGCTGTCAACAACAGGGAGCTACACATCTCCTTCCAGGACCCCTCATGCTGAGGCCCTCCTCCGCTGCAGCAGCGGCGGCCACCATGGCTCATCCGCGAACTCCAATCGCACCCACGATGGTAACAAACTTGGGATCGGCAGCCTTGGTGCCCAACAGAGGAGGTTTCCCGATTTCGTAAGTGCCAGATAAAAAGTTATGTTCTTACTCCTAGTTTCTGGTCCTGATCCTTTCTCATCATACCTCTTTGGGCTAGTGGTGGGGGTTGTTGGGTCCTCGTGGAGTGCTCAAACTTGCCCAGGGAGGTACGATGATGATCCATTGGCCACAATTATACTTATCCTACTGTGTCGGCTCCAATTAATTTGGTCCCGATCCAAGTTCGGGGAGTCTACAAACTTGGGCGGACCAGAAACTAGGAGTAAGAAAGCTTGCGTAGAGTAGACATGTATGATGAGAAAGGAGGAGGTATGACAGGATTGGATTGATCTTGACATTCAAATGGGATTAGAATATTATATCTTTAATGATGAAAATTAATTATCCTCACAAGCAATTCCTAATTATCTCCTCCTGATTCAAACAAAGCAAGCAGCCAACAATTAGTCAAAATTCCTATCAATCAGTAACGTAGAGATGATTATCAACCAAGTTGTGATGCACTTACACAAGTAGTACACTCTTAGAATTCCAACTTTGAGTGTTCTTTTGTTAAAAGTGGATTTTCGTGAGATGCATTCAAAGGTCTCCTAGGGTTAGGGCTTTTTTTAGGGTTAAAATTAACTCTCCTCTCATAGCTATATATGTGGCTGATTCCAGAATGGAATTTGTTACAAACTCGGCAGCTGTGCAGGTTTGTACGCGACTTGCAGAGTCCTCCAAATCAATATTTTCTGTCAGATAAGCGGGTCAATCGCATATACCAAGCGCAACTTTGATCGGAGAATATGAGAAAAATAAGGACGAATAAGGGGATAATAAGCTTAATTTTACTTTGACAAACAGAATGACTTATACCGGTACAGAATAACGTATTCGGAGAATAAGGAGAATAAGCCATCTCACTCTAGACCAAAGAATTACTTATTCTTCTTATTCTGTCAACGGGCTCCATAAAACTATCAAAGCGAAACACCATTTATTCTAGCATAAGCCATTCCGCCAGTAGACCCCACGTAATAACTTATTCTGCAAACAAAGTGGGACTAAGGGTCACAAAGACAAGCCTATTCTAGGATACAACTTTACGGCCTGTTTGTTTCTAGTATAAAGAAGCTGTATTAATATTAATTTATTAATAGTGATAGTACTTTTTTAGGTGTTTTGTTAGATAATATTAATTTAAAAATTTCTTCTCATTTAGGCCCTCACCATCCCCATCTCTTCCTCCCCCCGATCCACGGCAGCAGCATCACCTCGGAGCTATTCCTCGCCGACGTCGTGCGGCAGGTGCTGCAGGGGCTCGCCTACCTCCACTGCCACCTGTGAAGGAAATGAAAGAGAAGGATTGGGAGGGAGCTCCGATGGCTAACCAAAGAGACTCTCTAAGTAATCTCTCTGTTTCTCCAGTTGCTCGTATATGTTCTTGGAGGGCAGGGAACCCTCCTATAAATAGAGGCATCACCCTCCGTTAGCCACCTCCGCTCCCATGGTAACTGCCTCCTATTAAGGTGGGAGACCAAGTCTCCAGTAGTTATCTCTGCAACAGAGATAAGGATAGGCTCCTAGATATTTGGATTGGTGGTTATCTTAGTTTAATATCTCCCACTTGACCATCAAGACCAAATAATTCTTAATGCACTCCCACTATCCGTGAGATGCATTAATGTTCTGACACATTCTCACTATCTGTGAAATATATTTTCAAACCAAATAATTCTTAATACACTCCCACTATCCGTGAGATGTATTAATGTTCTGACACATTCTCACTATATGTAAAATGTATTTTCAATTTTGTAAAGAAAATTTTCCGACTTATATATTCCCAAGTCCCATTAGACTTACATGTTTGACAAAACTTTCTACCGGTATATTTTTTGTCAACGGATCTGCAATCATATCACTGGTGGGAATATAAGTCACTTTAATTTCTCCTTTTTGAACAATATCACGTATATAATGATATTGAATTTCTATGTGTTTTCCTTTAGAGCTATTCGCTCCACTGTTAATCAAGTTAATTGCCGCCTGATTATCACAATAAATCTCAATTGATTCTTCTACCAAGTTGAGATTTAATTCTGTCAAAAATCGTCTTATCCAGACTGCATGAGTAGTAGCCATGCTACATGCAACATACTCAGCTTCCTGTGTGTATCTTGCAACATACTCTTGTTTCTTACTACTCCAAGAAACAGCAGCACCACCAAAGATGAACAAGTATCCCGAAGTGGACTTTCCGTCATCTTTATCTCCTCCGAAATCTGCATCGAAATAACCAAACACTTCTAGTGTATCTGCTTGATATATTAATTTGTGGTGCAAAGTACCTTTCAAGTACTTCATAATCCTTTTAACAGCTTCCCAGTGTGCTGGACTAGGATTACTTTGATAACTGCTTACTAAGCTTACTGCGTATGCTATGTCAGGCCTAGTACATAGCATAGCATACATTAAGCTTCCGACTGCTTGTGCATACGGCACTTGCAGTTCATCGTGTCCTTCTCCAGGACATTGCGCTTTACTTAATCGTTTTCCATGAACCAACGGCGTTGGTGCTGGATTGCAGTTTTACATTCCAAACCTTCTAAGTACTGAATGTAAATACTTATCTTAATTTATACTCAACATTCTAGACTTTCTATCCGTCAGAATTTGGATCCCGAAAACATAGGATGCCTCACCCATGTCCTTCATCTCAAATTTCTCACTGAGCTCAGACTTAACGTTATTCAACATTCCTATGTCATTTTCGGCGAGCAAAATATCATCTACATATAAAGATAATATAATGCACATGCTCCCACTCTTCATGACATATACACAATTGTCCAATTGATTTGGAACAAATCCAAGTTGAATAACAACATTATGAAATTTAAGATACCATTGTCTAGAAGACTGTTTCAAGCCGTACAAAACTTTCTTAAGTTTACATACTTTATTCTTCTGACCTTCTACTTGAAAACCTTCAGGTTGTTTCATGTATATATCTTCCTCTAACTCTTCGTTAAGGAATGCAGTCTTAACATCCATTTGAAAAAATTCTAAGTCAAGATGCGCAACAATTGCTAAAATCATCTTTATAGATGCAAATTTAACTACAGGAGAATAAGTTTCTTGGAAATCTATACCTGGCATTTGAGTAAATCCTTTAGCAACTAATCAAGCCTTATACTTATCAATAGACCCATCTATACAGATATTTTTCTTAAATACCTACTTGCAACCTATAGCCTTCCTATTCTTGGGTAATTCACAAAGTTCCCATACATTGTTCCTTTTTATGGAATAAATTTCTTCTTCCATGGCTTTTCGCCATACATCAGAGTCTGAAGATTTCAATACATCTTTCAGATTCATGGGATCTATATTATTATCCTCATTTATGTCTACTGTTAGACATGAAGGCTCACATAAGTACAAGTGATAATCATCCATCTATGCTGGTGGAGTTCTAAGTTTTTTATTGCCAATTGTAGGTTGATTTTCTTGCGTTTCATTTAAAGGTATTTGTTCATCTTCCACATTTGGTGGAAGTTCTTCTTCGATTTCTTGATCATTTATAGGTAAATCATTGTAATAGTCATTATCTATTACAGTTAGAGGTTCTTTTTCATGATGAGATTCCTCTTCCTCTATATTTTCTAAAAATGTAGCATCCCTATATTCAATGATTCCTTTTTCCTTATCGAAGAATCTATATCCCGATGATTTGTCATAATAGCCTATAAATCAATACTTTAATGTTCTGAAGTCTAACTTGTCTCTCAGTTGATTTGGAATGAGAACATGGGCTACTGACCTCCATTTTTTAAGATGACTTATTTCTAGTTTCCTCCCATTTCACAGTTTATAAGGTGTACTTTCGATAGATTTAGTGGGAATTCTATTCAATGTATAATTTGCCGTGAGCAATGCCTCTCCCCAAAAATTCTTAAGGAGTCCTGAATGTGATAGCATGTATCTAACAACATTCATAAGTGTTCTATTCTTTCTTTCCGCCACACCATTATGTTGTGGCGTATAAGGCATAGTTACATGCCTCTTTATTCCATGCTCTTGGCAATATGACTCAAATTCTTTGAGTTGTATTCCCCACCTCTATCTGTTCTTAACACCTTAATATTTTTATCCAGTTGCCTTTCTACTTCTGCTCTATATCTCTTAAAACAATTAAGAGCTTCTGATTTAGCAGAAATAAGATATACATAGGCATATATGGAATAGTCATCTATGAACGTTATGAAATATTCCTTTCTATCATATGTTTTTATACTTAATAGTCCACATATATATGAGTGGATCAATTCTAGTAATCTTTGTGATCTATGTCCTACTGCGAAAGGTTTCTTAGTCATTTTACCGACTAAACAATATTCACATGGTGACAATTCTATCTTGGTTAATGGCAGTAGGTTCAATCTTATCATTTGTTCAATTTTAGATTTTCTAGGATGTCCTAATCTAAAATGCCATAGATCACATTCAGACAAATGACACAAGGAATAATTCATAACAGCATCATTAATATTATTCACTTCTGTGTCCACAATAGGATTACAAAATAAACCATGTTCGGGAACAAGTTTTCCCATAGCAAAGACCTTTTTGTTCTTTCCTATGGACGCCCTTTTATTGTAGAATCGGACTTCCAGACCATTTTTCATGAGAGCAGTTACAGACAATAGATTGCGCCTAATACTCGGCGCATAACAGACATCTTTGAGGACCATGATGTTGTCCCCAAGATCTAAACGATATGATCCAACACCTTCTACATTCATGTAGGTGTTGTTTCCCATGTACATTCTCTGCTCTCCAGGTTGCAGCTGCTTGAATTCCACCAGCCCTTTCTTCGTCTTTTCCACGTGACAAGTTGCGCCAGAATCCACCCACCAGTTGTTGGTGTCGATAATCACAGCATTGCATTCCGTCAAACCGACGAATTCTCGTTTGCTGGTTTTCCCTTTTTCCGGGTGTTTACCCTTGTTTCCGTACTTTTCAGGACAATTGGCCTTGTAGTGACCAAATTTGACACATGTATAGCAAGCACCACGGGGAACCTTTTTGCCTTTGTAGTGTGATTTTGCTTTGAACTGTGGCCTATTCGGTCCAACAGAGTGATTCTGACTTTTGTTATATCCTGATGAGGGCTTCTGGTGAATAACATTCACTTCCTGCAAATTTAGCTCTTGACCTTTCCTACTGGCAATGATATCCTGCTCAACTGCTAGCCTAACTGGTAAATCAGTGACATGAAGAACGGTACCACTCATCCTTAGGGTTGTGGCAGCCATATCTAATGAAGATGACAGACTATTCAAAATAGTTGCCACCTGCATTCTTTCTGGAACCTCTGTTCCAGCAATAGAAAGATCTTTAGCTATAACAATTTTTTTATTCACATGTTCTATGACACTATCGCCCTCTTGCATACAACAAGAATTATATTGATATAATAGGAGCTGAATATTCACCTCAGAAGTGGTGTCATACTTCTCCTTGATAGCATCCCATAATTTCCGGGCAGTCTCATAAGTTTCAAAGAATTTTATGAGATTGTTCTCCATGAACATGAGCATTAGGCTTCTAGCCTTGTTGTCCTCTGACAACTACTGCTCTCTTTTCCTGATATCTCCCTCTCCGGAGTTATCAGTCAATTCTGGAACAGTACTATTAAGTACATGTTTAATATTGTCATGAATAAGACCATATCTAATTTTCTTATGCCACATGTCATAATTTGTACCGTTCAACTTGTCCAATTTAGCCAGTTCAGAAGCAATGAGTTTACTAGCCATTTTAACTAGGATAAGGCTAAAGCTCAATATACATAATTTTACAATTATGACTTGTACCATAAATAACACTAAAACATGCATCATTTTGTATGATTTGACAAAACAACTTAACAAGATAAATTTCTATTTTACACAAGTAATATTCAATCAAGAATTACTTAATATGAAATATATTTTAATAATCAAAATATAATCTAAATTTCCTAAACATAAATGATATTAAAATGACAACAATAAAAGAATGTCAATTAAATTATAGCTAATTATCAAGTGAATAAATTTATGTTTAGAATCTTATGGATTTATCAGGCAATAAATTAGTAACAACTTAATGTGAAAGTTTAATTATAAGATTAATGCGAGTTATGACAAACACACAGATATTTAAAGAAGTTGTCCTTATGCAATGATCACAGATTTGAATTATATCAATTAAATATTAGCACATGTAAAAATAAAGAAAAGAATATGATCTCTACGGCTATGTTAGCATGCAAGAGACATTAAATTAAAGTGCAGATTTGTACAGTTATGACAGAGAAGAATAAAATGTCTTTTGAAGGAAAAAATATAATATGATAGCTATGCTCAAACAAGAACCCAACAGACGTAACCCAACATACGTGCAACAGGTTCTGGCATAAATTAAAAGAAGATGCACATAGATCTATGACAGGTTCTGGCAGGTGCGTTGGGTGTAGTGCTATGACAACAAACAAAAGATTTAAATAATGCAGGTTACAGGGAGTTGGACAGGAGAAATACGAGTTAACAGATGTATTGGAATGCAAGATATGAAGAGAGAGAAAAAAATATTAAAAGTTGGCAGATCTGACAATACTATTGATTACTTCTCTCCTATTTCTATTAAAGATACTGACATGGCAGAACAAATCAGGTGTTGGATGTTACGTTTTTAAAAAACTCAGTCAATTAAATAATCCCTATTCTCTCAATGTAAAGAGAAAGGATATGCCAGAACTTGGTACGGAGATGGCTAAGAGAGCTCTCCTTGGTGCTCGACGATATGTGCAGCCGTAGGTAGCAGATGGTGGCGAGCAGCGACAGCAGCGGGAAGGGCCGGGGTGCGGCAACGGCGAGGTGCGGCAGGCGGCGGGTGCGGTGGCTCGCTGCAGTGAGTGTGGCAGCGTCGAGGCGCTAGGCGGCGGTGCTGCAGTGGCGGGGCAACGGCGAGCAGCGGCGGGACGTGGCGGCGGCGAGGTGCGGCAGTGGTGGTTCGCGAGGTGCGACAGCGACGGTTCGCTGCAGCGGGTGTGACAACGGTGAGCCGGCAGTGGCGTCGAGGCTTGCTGTGGATGGCGGCGACGGGAAGCAGCGAGCAGTGGTGCGCAGAGAGGACGGCTGCGGATGGCGGCGGTTCGCGGCAGCAGTAGGCAGCAGCTGTGGGCTGCGGCGCGAGGCGAGGGCGGCTGCGGCCCGAGGGGAGGCCGGCGGGTGTGTGCGGCAGCGGCGGTGCTGTGCAAGGGCAGCGGCGGTGCGGTGCGCCAGCAGCGGCGGTTGCGGCGCGAGGGGGGGCGGCTGTGGGGCGAGGTCCGCGGCGGTGCGGTGCGCCGGTAGCGGCGGGTAGCGGCGGGGCACGGGGAGGGCAGCCGCGGTGTGAGGGCAGCGGTGGTAGCGGCGGCTGCTGCGGTGCGCGGCAGCGGCAGTGGCGGCGGCGGCGGAGGACGAACCCGCTCTGATACCAATGAAGGAAATGAAAGAGAAGGATTGGGAGGGAGGTCCGATGGGTAACCAAAGAGACTCTCTAGGTAATCTCTCTGTTTCTCCAGTTGCTCGTATATGTTCTTGGAGGGCAGGGAACCCTCCTATAAATAGAGGCATCACCCTCCGTTAGCTACCTCTGCTCCCATGGTAACTGCCTCCTATTAAGGTGGGAGACCAAGTCTCCAGTAGTTATCTTTGCAACATAGATAAGGGTAGGCTCCTAGATATTTGGATTGGTGGTCATCTTAGTTTAACAACCGGATCGTACACCGCGACAACAAGCTCTCCAACCTTCTCATCAACTTCGCCAACCAGGTCAAGATCGCCAACTTCGGGGTCTCCCGGATCCTGGCCTAGACCATGGACCCCTGCAACTCCTCCGTCGGCACCATTGCCTATGTGAGCCCCGAGTGCATCAACACCGACCTCAACCACGGCATCTACGACGGCTATGCCCGCGTCAGGAGCTTCGGCCTCAGCATCCTCGAGTTCTACCTTGGCCGCTTCCCCTTCGGCGAGAACATCGGCCGGTAGGGCGACTGGGCCAGCCTCCTGTGCGCCATCTACTACTCCGACCCTCCCGTGGCTCCCCCCGCTGCATCCCCTGAGTTCCGTAGCTTCATCACCTACTGCCTCCAGAAGGAGCCCTCCAAGTGCCTTACCATCGCGCAGCTGCTCCAGCACCCCTTCATCACCCAAGCGCAGGCTCCCTTCCCCTCCACCCCCCACCTCCCTCCTTCTTTGCTTAGAGGAACGGCCTCACCTCCTCCCTTTTCCCCCACCCCTTTCCCTTTGTTGCTAAAATGGATGCCGAATTGGGAAACCAAGAAAGAAAAGATCAAAGACCAAGAAATCCAGCGCTGCAGCTGACCATGGTGGTGATGAATCCGGCGGCGAGGAAACGGAAATCTGTGTTTTTTCCATTACTAGGTTGCATTTTTTTTCCTTCCTTTCAATCAAAATCTTCTTCTTTTCTTATCATAGCATCTTCCCCCCCCCGGCTCAAATTGAGGAAACAAACAAAGGGCTATGATTAGAAAAGAAATGAAGGTAACATGTTTGACAAAATGCATCAATGGTCCTAAACGTAAATACAAGATTAATAAAGGGACAAGAGTGACCCAAACTGTTCCCTATATTGACTTTAATATTGTTAGAGGTTCATCCAAATGCCCGAACTCTTTATCATACCAATTTTGATTTTTATAGTCCATGCTCCAGAAATATTAATATTAAATTAATACTATGTCATAATTGATACTCTAACCAAACAGGCCGTTATGTAATGCAAGAACTTAAACTACCAATCAAATCATAAAAGATTCCCGTCTACTAGGGGTAAAAGTCTGTCTCACAGAGATTACCTATTTGAAACTGATGGAAGAGAATCCAATTAGACCCGACAATTGGGAGCCGGCCCAATTGTAGAAGGAGCCAAAATGCACTCGGCCCACAAAGTCAATTAAACAGGTCCAGCCTACACTTAATGGGCTCAAAAACTAGGCACCAGTATTCGGCCCAATCCAAACACTTGATAAGCCGAAATGGGTTCGGCCCATTTCAGTTGACTGCTAGCTGGCCTTCAGCATGTTAATGGGGTACTATGGCGATTTCCTGTTAAACCGCCACACATAGTCCTATATCGGTTGCTATAAGAAAGGAATCCTCATCCCCTTCTATAAAAGAAAGTCTATTTAATGCGAAGAGGGTAAGCCCATAAGCCTCAAACTTCTTCTTCTTCCTTTTAAATAATCAATCTTTCTGCCGGGACTGACTTTACCATCGGAGGGGGTTCACCTGGGCCGAAACCCAGGACCCTTCTTAAATGGTTCTTTCTGCCTGCAGGAGTTTCGGCCTCGTTCTCCACGTAGTCTCGGCGACTTCGGCGCAGTCTCTCCACGCCGAAGGAGTCCTGTCTACCCTTCCGCAAGGGTCCGTCCTCCTGGCAATATTGGAGCATATCGCTCCCAGTGACGACCGAGTGGAAGAGCTCCAGCAATAGGTAGCCACACTAACGGCTACTGTTACCTCCTTGGCGCCACTACGCGACATGGTTTCGGCTATTGCTCAACACAGGGGACTACTGAGTCAGCCTATATTGCAGGTGCCGCCTCAACCACAGTACTGTCCGGTTGTTCAGCCTGTACAGGGGCAGCCGATACTCTTGCGGGCGTTCCCTAATGAAGGGGTTTTAACTCGCAGCGAACCATTCGGGCCAAAAGGCCGAATTCCACGGGCCAGCCGTCTGACAGAGCTTGACTATGCTTCGTCTGGTGTCCGTCCGACTGAAGCCGAGGGACGTTCGGCCACTACGATTGCTACAACTCCGAAACTGGACCGGAGGCTGACTGAGATGAGGAAGGAGATGAAACATATGGTGTCCCGGCCATATGGAGCACCTCTCGCCAGCACTATTCTGGAACAAACTCCTTTCTCCTCGGAGCTTCTAGCCACTGAGGTACCTTCCAACTTTAAACTGCCAAAAGGCCCTCTGTATGATGGCATGACAGACCCAGTCTGCCATTTCCAAAGATTCAACTCCTATCTTTCTGTCCGAGGGATTTCCGAAGCAGTCCGCTGCCGTCTCTTCCCCCTTACCCTCGAGAAGATAGCCTCCACCTGGTTTGACACCTTATCGTCCAACTCTATTCATTCATTGGTTCAGCTGGGCCAATTATTCATAGATCAATTTTATGATGCTACTCGGCAATGTAAGACTTCGGCCAGTCTACTTGCCATTCGGCAAAGACCTACCGAAACTCTTCAGGAGTATTTCATCAGGTTTCGAACCGAAGCAACCCAGATCTCGAACCTGGATAGTTCAATTGCAGTTTCGGCCGTAACCAGTGGCTGCACAGACGAGAGACTTCTCGGCTCCATTGGGAAGCGTCATCCTCCAACCTTTCAAGATCTGGTTGGCATCCAGGATCACGCGATGTTGCTTGGCATCCAACGTGATCGGAAGTCCGTCCGAATTTATTGTAGGACATTAAATTCGGCTGATTAATTGAATATAAGGATATTAATTAATTCAGTGAGTCAGTAAAGGATTACTGGGCTTAATGGGCTATTAATTGGACTGGTATTTGGGCCTAGAGGGTCACACGCAAATGGTTTTCAAGACGATGGATAATCCGACAGGATTTCGGATAAGTCTGGGTTTTTACGAAAAATCGCAAACAGACTTATTATAAAAGAACCGTTGCTACGTCGGGGGCCAGCAACCCTAACCTAGCCGTCGTTCTATCTCTATCCTCTCTTCCAGACACACGACACAAGGCCGGCCCTCTGGAGGCTTCGCTTCGATTCCCGACCGCTTTGCCTTCTGTCCGACGGGAGGTTCTGAATCCGCATGTCGCGGCGGATTACGCGAAGCCAGACGGGATCCACGAACATCGAATCGAGCGAGGAAGCGAGGACGATCCATTGCGAGGAGAACCGCGTGGATACCGCTAGAGGTCGGGCATCTGCGCGACTTGCGGCATTGCTCCGACGGAACCGGAAAACGAACGCGGATTCTAATCCGCGCAAGGTAAATTCGATTTACTCCGGTATTATTTTAATCGTTCGAAACGGGATGGATCCGATTCTGAGAAATTTATTCTGCTGCGTTTTCGGTCGGATCCCGACACAACGATCCCAACACTGGCCAGGGTGGACGATAATATCGGAAAAGGAGTTTTCCGATATTCATCAGTGGCATCCAATCCAAGTGAGTCGACCGGTTAGGGTTTGACAGCACGCTGTACCCTAAGTTGACTCGAGAGCATTGTACAAATGAATGATTATATCCACGCGGTAACTGTCGGCGGAAAGGTTCCAAGAGTGGGTTACTTAACACCGATACCTTCCGGGTTCACGCGGTGTTGCTTGGCACCCAACGTGATCGGAGGCCCGATTGAATTCAATGTGCGACCTCAATTTGATTGATTAATTAATTAATAAAGGGTTATTAATTGATTAATAAAGCAAGTGAGGAGTCACTAGACTTATTGGGCTATTAACTGGACTGGTAATTGGGCCTAGAGGGTCACACGCAAATGATTCTTAAGGCGATGGATAAATAAGTGGGTTTTATATAAACTGGGGGTTTTTATGAAAAACCGCGGGGTTAGTATAAAATGTAGCGAACGGGCTGAGCAGGCCAAGCTGCTGCTAACCCTAGCCACCCCCTCCTCTATTTCTCTCTCTCTTTGGCGTCCCAGGCTAGATCCGGATCCCCGGACCTGCTTCGCCACTTCTCTGACTCCTGTTTGATGGGAAATCATCCGCGCGTTGCGGCGACCGGCGGAGGTTTCATGGCTGCGAAGAACGAGGAACGTGAGGATATCCGTTGCGAGGAGGATCGCGTGGACTCTGCTAGAGGCCGGACGCTTGCACAGCTTGCGGTGTCGCACCGACGGAACCGAACGGTTGCAGATTCGAATCCGCACACGGTAAAAACCGATTATCCGATAATCCGGTTTTTTAGATTTTTCGAAATGGGAATGGATCTCCGTTTTTATTTTATTTCCGCTGTGCGGGAGATCCGGGGAAACCTGAGAACCCAACAGTGGTATCAGAGCCAGGTTCCATTGTTTCTCGTCCCATTTCGGTCTCCGAATTGATTTTTCCTTGAATTTATTCTATGCTTGAGTTCCATTAATAGATGGATCCCTGTTCATATGATGAACTAAAAATAATTTGATTATTTTTATTCTGTTATTTTCGGAATTTTATTGGGGTTTTTGGTGTTCTTCGTAGGACGAAGAACGACGGGCGTCTCGATTTTTTTCGGGCTTCCTCAAATGTTGAGAAGGCTTGGCCGGCACCCCGGATCCTTTGGGAAGGATTGTCGGTCATCCCTAAAGTCTTTACCGGTGCCAGAGAGCCGCTGGAGATGGCCGGATTTCCCTTCTTTTCCCTCCTTCTACTCGGGTTTAAAAACCAGTTTTTGGGGGTTTATTTGGAGGTGTTTTGGGCTCCTCCGGGGATCCCGCCGGCGCCGGAGGGGTCGCCGGCGGGATCAGTCGCCGCCAGACAGGTCGGGCGCGCGGGCGGGGGGGGGGGGGGGGGGGGGGGGGGGGGGGGGGGGCGTGGCTAGACAGGTCGGGCGCGCGGGCTGGGCCATCTTCCCCCCCTTTAATTTTAAATTAAAACCCCAATTTAACCCATTTAATACTCTGATATAAATTGGATTTTTTAATTTGAAATTCAAAATTTTTTGAATATTAAAATTATTATTCAATTTTATCTAATTGAGCCTTAATGATTTTTGAAATCATTAATTTTAATTTTAAATTGGGCTTTAAATGATTATGAATCATTCTTTTTAATTAATAATTTGTTGTTAAAGAATTAAGAGTTAATTATTAGTTTAATTGTTAGATTAATAATTAATCTTAATTTGACTAATTTTAAAAGTTTAAATTAGTGGTTAATAATTATTAATCTAAATGTTAGATTATTAGTTATTAATACATCTAATTGTTAATTATTCATTAAAGTTAGTTATTAATTTAAGTGTTAAATTAATAATTAATTTTATTGACTAATTTAAATGTTAAATTAGTAGTCATTGATTAATTATTGTTAGTTATTAATTTAATAGTTACATTAATGATAACTTTAATTATCTAATCTAAGAGTTAGACTAATTAGTTATTAATTAGTTAGTGTTATTTATTGATTTAAGAGTTAAATTAATAATTAACATTAATTGACTAATCTAAGTGTTAGGTTAGTAATTAATAATTAATTATAGTTGATTATTAATTTAAGTGTTAAATTATTAATTAACTTTGTTGGACTAGTCTAAGAGTTAGAGTAGTGTAGACACCGATTTTGGACCACCCTTCTGGTCATAAATCCCTTCCATCATTAGCCCTTTACCACCAAAATCCCCGCATTTAGCCATCTCAGCCCACTAACAACCAAGCCCATTAACCAAATCCCGACTCTAGCCAACCTTTTCGTAGAAGGCCAGCCAGTCCGCCTTCTACCCCCTTCGAAGGCCACCCCTTGCCTTCTACCTCCTTGGAAGGCCAGCCACCTTGCCTTCCACCTTTTGGCCACCTTTTTCACTTTTTACCACTTTTCGTGGAAGGCCAGCCCCCTTGCCTTCCACCTCCTTCGAAGGCCACCCCTTGCCTTCCACCACCTTCGAAGGCCAACCACCTTGCCTTCCACCTTTTGGCCACCTTTCTCACTTTTTACCACCTTTTCGTGGAAGGCCAGCCAGTCCGCCTTTCACCCCCTTCGAAGGCCACCCCTTGCCTTCCACTCCTTTCGAAGGCCAACCGGGCCGCCTTCCACCACAAGAATGGAAGGCATGTTGCCTGGCCGTCTACTCCTTAACCACCCCCTTGACTCCGTCTTCCCCACAATCTCCTCTACTCGCCGCCCTCGTCCCCTACAACTCCGACCACTCCCCACTCCGGCGACTGCCGCGCGCACTACCTCCGACCTTTGACCACTTCCTATTGGCTCCAGGGTGATTTACGGGGATTTAGACCCTTGTTTTCTCCTATTTTCCCCCTTACCTATTTAAACTCCCCATATCCTCTCGAGCAAGGGGGTTAAGAGGTGGCTTCTTGGAGGGAAGGCTTAGAGGAGGTTGGCAAGCGGTTAGGAGGAGTCTCAGAAGAATCCTTCGCACTCCAAATGGGCTTGTTTTCTTAACCCTCTTCTATTTTCTCTTTTTTCACTTTCAACACATCATTTCACCTTTCACACACGAGCACCCTATTTGCATGCATGCATCTTAGGATGACTTAGCACCTTTTACCCCCAGAGGTTTCAAACAAAAAACGGGAGGTGGGTGGCCATAACAAATGGTCACCTTCCCTCTCAAACACCCATCCGGTGCGTCTCCCTCCAATTCTAGTTAGTTTTTATATTTTTATGGATAGATTCTACATATTATAGTTCTAATCGGGTTATTTTCTGTTTTGTCTTTTCTTTCCAGGGATCCTTACCACATTTCCGCGTGCAGAATGTCGGGCTCTCCTCCTCTGGCCGGCCGGAGGAAGAGAAGGAGGAACCAGCATTTCCCGCTCCCACAGAACGCGCGATCACTTCCTACACTCCTGCGGAGCACAGGGACCGAAAGGTAATGCTCCTGGCGATCACACTTCAATTTCTAACCCCCTTTAAATCGCAACAGTGCTAAGACGAACAGAGGGACCCTCGATCCGAAGCCCACAGCCTCGCAGCCGCGGTGGCGGGGGACGTTCCGGGCGCCTACAATTAGTTGTTAATAGTCTAATTGTTAGATTATTAATGTGGGTTGATCTAAGTGTTAGATTGTTTAATTATTAAAATTGTTCTAATTTGCATAGAATAATCTAGAATTATTAATTTGGAGTGTGTGCACATGTGATGTGTGTTTTATATGCTTTTAAATTAGATTTGATTGCATGTTAAATTGATTAAAAGAGTTTTTGGAAATTCAAATACCAATTTTGATTAGATCCCAGCTTTTTGAAAGTCAAAATTATTTATTTTGAAAAACTCTTTTATTTTAGCCATGTGA
This sequence comes from Zantedeschia hybrid cultivar, assembly GCA_030544215.1. Classification (NCBI taxonomy): domain Eukaryota; kingdom Viridiplantae; phylum Streptophyta; class Magnoliopsida; order Alismatales; family Araceae; genus Zantedeschia; species Zantedeschia hybrid cultivar. The sequence continues at coordinate 56,171,979 of JARZZO010000009.1, forward strand.
TGCGCTTATCATGTGTGAAATGTTTAAAACACACCGTGGTCATGGATATGCATTTATTTAATTATTCATGTGATGAATAGATTGTGTGGATCGTAGATGTATTGTTATTTATTAATTGTTAATAAATAGAGGTCTGCGTACCTCTCCCTATCTCGAACTCCGATGTACTTCTACCTCCCTCTCTCTTGTACTCGCCATAAGACCTTCTATTTTATATGTAATTCTAGAATTATTGTAATCTGATCGAGGCAACCGAGGAAGGAGTGAGGACGATCCACAGCTGCAACTAGGAAGGCGATTTGATGAAGATCCTTTGTCTATGTGTTTGTAGGTTTATATGATATAAATGTTATGTTAGATTATGTGTGCGTTTGACTATTGGCTCCAGTCAAACCCACTGTGCTATCCATGACCACACTAGACATATATGTGATGCATTGTTTTTTATTTTGATTATGAATCAAAGCAGGTATAGTATTTATTAAATATATACGATATATTTATACTATCACCTAGGATTGTAACGACCCGCCACCCTATGATCGGAGACCCGATCACTAAATGGGTGTCGAATCATTATCCAACGGTCTCACACCCGGATCTTATACACACATCTGGAGGAGTAAGTGTTAAACAAGGTTAAATATAACATTCACACGGACTACAAGGAATTACAGTGTGCAGGAAGTAAATTAATAATGTCCGTACACAGTCCAACAATAATTACATAGCCCAAGAAATTAAATAAGTACAGGCAGAAACAAATTACAACAACATCGGGGCATACCCCGGAACTGAGATAGCTGTTGGTCCGTACACCAAGGAGAACACCACTCGTCGCCACTCGCCACGAGGTCCACACCTGAAACCGCAGGGAGTGAGCCACACCAGAATTGGGCTCAGTAGGGATCATCCGATCCCCTGCCTCCCACTCACACACCCACAAGTGCAATAACAAAGATACAGGTGATTAAGGCAAGTAAAGCTATAACACACTACTCCTAAATCTCGATATGAACCACATGCATTCGAAATGTAACATGCATATCTCTGGAACCATTCTATCGAGGAGCCTACAACTCGCGTCTCGGCAAAACACGCCAACCACGCCTCCGAAAGTGGGAAACACCGACCCGCTGAGATCAAACAGTAACCCTTCGGATAGCACGCTGGCTACTCCGGCCCAACTGGCTCAGGTGGTTACTCCTTCCCCCAGCACGAGTGACACTCCAAAGGTACCACACCCACACCGGTACTAGCTAACCCCGGGGTTCACCAGGTGACCCTCTCTCACTAGGCGTCACCCCGTCCACGCCCCCACCGGCGCTATGCTCCACCCACACCAGCACAGGGTGATAAAGCGCTACAACTGTCACTCTAGGTCCACAGTAACACAAAACCCAGCACAGTGCGATCCGGTCATGTGAGAAGTTCGCGGTCGCACGACACACAACGCAGTGATATCCGGTCACGAAGAATCCATCATCATCGAGTGTATTTAAAGCATGCATTTAACCAACTATCTAACATTGTAAACGCATTTTAATGGCATGGATTAGTGAGATTCTGTCTTGAATCGCGTCGTCCAAGGCCGACGCCATTCAAGCATCCTAAACTGGTTCATGAAATCCCGGCCTCAAAATATGGCCTAAAAGGCGTCGCCACAGGTAGCCGCCCTTTAAAACGTGTCGCTATCCCTCATCGCCTATTAGCTACTGAAAACAGGGACATGCAACAGTTGATTCTCTTAAAACGCGTCGTCCTGGGAAGCTGCCTTTTAAAAGGCATCGGTGTCCTCAGACGCCATTCACACTAGAATCCGAAACTTGCAGAAACCTTAATCGGGGTGATTTCTGCCTAAACGGCGTCGTGCTGTCCCGTCGCCATTCTAAATGGCGTCGTCCATGCACGACGTCACTTAGCGCCAGAAACCCCAAGCTGACAGAACCTCACATAGGGCAATTTCTGCTTAAATGGCGTCGTGCTGGCCCGTCGCCATTCTAAATGGCGTCGTCCAGGCACGACGTCATTTAGCGCCAGAAACCTGATTCTACAACTCTACCCGAGGGCTCCCTTTCACCCCCAATTCCGTCCCAAAACACCCAAGAGGGGGGAAAATGGAGAAGGAAATCGAATCACCATCTGAAGCCCATAAATCCTCATGCATAGAAACCCCCATTAAACCCCCTAAACATGCTCATACTACCTCAAACACATCATGCTCCACATGGAAACTACGGATGAAACGACTATAATTCATACAAGGTTCGTCCCCTTACCGGTTCTTAAACTCCTCCTGGCTCCGTGCCGCCGAACCGCCGCACCGCAGACCGCCGCCGGTACCCCCGAGGACGTCGCCACTCCGCCGGGATGTCGGCCGCCGTCCGAAGAATGAAACGTCGCGAAGGAAGTGGTGGTGGTAGTGGTGAGAGGTAGAGAGGTGTTGGAGTGGTGGAAGAGGAAGAAGAGGAAGGGAAAGGGGAAGAGAGGGGTCGGAGGAGGCGGAGAGGGGGAGGAGAGAGAGAGAGAGGGTGAGAATGAGGAAAAGAAAGGAAGGCTCGCGGGGTCAATCCGAAACAGGGTAAAACGCGTCGACAGAGACAGACGCCTATCAGATGACAGGACGGGCCGTACTGATAGAAGCTCTGAAATGCGTCGTCCACCACTGTCGCCGTTCAGACGACAAGACCGGCACCGTACACTGACATCTCAGGGTCGCAGTCTGAATGGCGTCGTCCATCATGGATGCCGTTCAGACGACAAGACAGGGGCCGTACTCTCGCGGCCCGAAACCCGCCCACGTGGCGCCCACGTGGCACAACAGCAACAGACCTAAATGGCGTCCACCTAGTAAGACGCCGTTTGAAAGGCGTCGTGCAGTGTAGACGTCATTCCGAAGAAAGTCTCAAGACCCCTCAGGGTCCAAAACAGGGGATCCGGTCCGAAACCGACCCGAAAACTGAGCCCGAAACCTCAGTCCTTACAAGGAGAGACCAAGATAAAAGTTATCTAAATACCCTCATTTAAACTCTAAGCCGTAACGCGAGTAGTTAAGAACTTACTGTGTGGTCCACCTGTAGACACGCTAATTTTGACGTCATTTCGAGTAAATTTCATATCATATAATAATGCCTTAGAATGGTCTGATATTTAATCATTGATTAATTTTTATTGATTTTTTTTTAGTGTCGGGTTTAACAGACATGTTTAAGTTAATCAATTAAATTGATTTTAACTCAAATTTCAGTCGAAATATGAAGAAGTCTAAAAGACGTCGACTAGTGTGGACGCCATTTAAACTTTATTTTTATTTTAACGTTTAAATTTGAATTTTAATCAATTGATTAATTAGCTAAAAGGCGTCTGTGAGAGTCGACGCGTTTTAGGTTTTCTAGGCTATTTCTACTTCTCTTCCGGATGTTTATCCTTATCTTAATTAGTGTAAAAGACGTCTATACATGTAGACGCGTTTTAGCTAATACAGATAAAGATAAGTTTTCCCGGATGTTTATCCTTATCTTAATTAATCTGAAAGGCGTCATCCAATGTGGACGCGTTTTATATAGTTACAGATAAAGATAAATTAATCTGTATTTATCTGTTAGTTAAGATGGATAAATCTCAAATTTTTCCATGTAAATCCGCAGACGCAGAAGAAGTCTATAAATACCTTGCATCTTGAAAGTAAAAAAAAAAGAAGAGAGAGAAGTTAGAATCAGAATTAGTGATTGAAGATCGAAGCGACGACGTCCAAACGCCGAAGCACTAATGTTTCTAGAAGTCGGCATCCATTCTTCATCCAATTCAAGGCTTCATCCAATTCGGCATAAGTTTTTCATTTCTGCATCTTCATTTTCATTTCATTAATCTCTCATTCTTTATCATCACTTCATGCAACACACACCACAACATCATTCTTTCCAAAACCTATTTGATTAAGGGGTTTCGAAAGCCATTAAACAAGTAAGTTTGCTGTTTAGTTTCATGTTTAAAACCACGATTAGAATAGATACTACTTCTGCTTAAAGTTCTCATCATTGTTTCTTCATTTCTCTTTCCATTTTTCTTAACGGAGCAAAAAGGAGAATCAAAAAGAGTAAATCAAGCATAAAGTCACAAGAATCTCTGGACGATCCTCAAACCTCAACTTCAAATTCAACAGCAAGAACAAAGAACAAAGAAAGGGCTCTCTTTCTTCAGCCGGTTGAAAGAGGGGAATCAAGGACTCAATATCTTCCGCGTTTAAACAGGTAGGCGATCAAAACTTTCTTTTGAAACTTTTTAGTTAAAAGTTTATGGCGATCACTTCACATAGTTTCTATTTTTAATAGGTTTATTTTACACCTAAACAGCATAGATTTTTCATGTTAATCACATAATCATTCTAAGCACTCACACCACCATCGTTATAGTCATAGGATTTGAATCACTTTAGGTAGGTTTGTTGTGCTACCACAAGGCCTGTTTAATTGTGAGGAGAGACTATGTCTATAGCATTAGATGCCTATATGATCCGGGTAGAGGAACCATATAGCTTTGTTGTACTATCCACAAGGGCTGCATGCAAATCTACGCTCGTCACGTAACGATGGTTAGCTTAGACTAGAATTAGTGGTTTGTTGTGTTATCCACAAGGCCATTAAATCTCTGGGGATTGAAACTATGATCAGATATTGCAAGGAGTTGCAAGTCCCATGAGTTGAGTGCTTTTTGATTGTTTACAGTTTGTTGTGCTATCCACAAGGCTGTACTGCAAGTCATTAAGATTTTGATCTCCACTAGGAGACTGTCGGCGTCTCCCGTTCTGTATAACTGAGGGTTATACAGTCCGTCGAAAATTAGTGGGAGTTAAAACTTGAACAAAAGACCATGTCTTGTTTTATATTTAATAATTGAACATCTGCTAAAAGGATATTACATATCTCCTGTAGGGAATTATGTCGTCGAATAACCCACTCCGTAGAATACTTGATTCCAAATGTTTGACTAGCCTGAATTACTCGGATTGGTTCAGAAACTTGAAGAATGTCTTCAGATCTGAGTAGATTGCTTACGCCCTTGATGCTGATCCTCCTGCTAAATCGGCATTAGATGCCCCTGAAGTAGACATGATAGCTAACGATAAAAGATCGAAGGACAAAGGCAAAAGAGTAGTAAAGGGTGATTGCTTCTACTGTAAGCAGCATGGTCACTAGAAGAGGAACTGTAAGGAGTTCCTTAACGATAAAGCTCATGGAAAGGTGAAGCTGTCTGAAGCTGCAGATATCTATATGATAGATATCAACTTGTCAGTTAGAGATTCCACATCTTAGGTATTAGATACCGAATGTGCTTCTCATATTTGTCATGATCCACAGATGCTGACAAGTAAGCGCAAGCTGAGACAAGGCGAGGTGGAATTGAGGCTAGAAAACAGCGCAAAAGTTGCGGCGATTGCTGTTGGGACAGCAAACCTCAGACTTCCATCAGAAGACGCCTTACTATTAGAAGATTATTATTATGTTCGTAAAATAATAAAGAACATCATATCAGTATCTTGTTTGGACAAGATAGGATATAGGTTGACTATTGAGAATAGAAGTTGTTCGATTTATTATGGTAATAAATCAATAGCTTCGACATCTTTAGTCAATGGTCTATATCTCTTAGATGTTTCTTATTACAATCTTCAAATTGATAATGCTCTTAATAAGAGTAAGAATTGTTTGAACCAAGCCTACATGTGGCATTGTAGACTTGGGCACATTGGTGAAAGCAGACTGCAAAAGTTGCACAAGTATGGATATTTGAATGCATTTGATTATGAATCGTTTGCGATATGTGAATCCTGCCTTATAAGAAAAATGACAAAATCTCCATTTACTGGACATGGAGAACGTGCCAAGGACATTTTATAATACATTCGGATGTATGTGGTCCCATGTCCATCCAAGCCAAATGTGGCTTCACATACTTCATCACGTTCACCGACGACTTCTCAAGATTCGGCTATGTGTACTTAATGAAGTACAAGTCGGAAACGTTTGAGAAGTTCATGGAGTTCAAGAATGAGGTAGAGAAGCAGTTAGGAAAGAGTATTAAAGCTCTTCGATCAGATCGAGGAGGAGAATACTTGAGTACTAATTTCACACAATTCTTAAAGGATAATGGTATCCTTTCTCAAGTAACCCCTCCATATACACCACAGATGAATGGTGTATCAGAAAGGAGGAATCGCACCTTGTTGGACATGGTGCGATCCATGATGAGCTTTTCGGGATTACCAGTGTCCCTTTGAGGGTATGCTCTAGAGTCAGCAGCATACCTACTGAACAGAGTACCCAGCAAGTCTATGACCTCTACTCCATATGAGATATGGAAAGGCAGGAAACCAGAATTTAAACATGTTAAAATCTGGGGTTGTCCTGCTCATGTAAAGAGGCATGATCCAGACAAGTTAGAATCATGAACTGATAAATGCAGGTTTGTGGGATATCTAAAGGAAACTTTTGGATACTATTTTTACCATCCTGGTGAACAAAATGTGTTTGTCGCCAGGAAAGCTGTCTTCCTGGAAGAGGAGTACTGATAAAGTGTTAAATTGATCATTTAAGGGCAATCTTATGCACCATACTCACGTTTTTATCTGTAAAATAGCATGAAATGATAGATAACTGCGTACCAAGTCCAACAGTATCAATTTCGTCAAATTCTGACTTAAAAATATCGTCATTTCATGTAATTAATGGAGTATAGCGCATTTGCGGTTTTTCGACAAAACCGAGACGAATTAAATAAATATAATGATATTTTTATGATAATGTGCTAATTTATATTTATTTTATGTGAACAGGACATGCCGATGATGTAGTGCAGCTGGTGGAGTTTCCGGAAATTTGGGGGAGGTCTAGGGTTCGAATTTCGATAAATTCGACGTTATTTTGTCCAAAAGATTAAAGCATGGATAAAAACGTTATTTGAGGCCCTAGTGTTGCCCTAATTCCATGGCCAAGAAGGACCCAAAAAGGGTCAGTCCCCTTCCTAAAGTCCACTTTTTTTTTTTAAAAAAAAAAACCTACCTTCCCTTTAAAAATTTCCTTCTTTCCTCTTTATTTCCTTTTCTCGGTCTCCCCCTCTTTCCCTCCGCACGCCTTCCTCTTCCCACGTCTCTCTTTCTCTCTATATATATTTCCTGCTCCTCTTCTCAGGAACCTCTCCAATTCTGAATCCTCCTCCTTCTCCAAGCTTCTCCCACGCACATAATTCCCTCTCTCTCTCGGCTTCTCCGATTATTCCCAGTAGCCTCTCTTCTCTTCCTCCCTCCACAAGTCTCTCTCTCTCTCAGATTCTCCTCTCCTGCCGGATACTCCTCCTCTTCTCAGCCTCTCCGGTTTCTCTCGGTCTCTCTCTCTCTCCCTTTGTTCTCTCTCTCCGTTTTCTTCCTCCCGCAGCTTATCAGCCCCGCAAAACTCCCTTTCTCTCCCTGTCCTCCTTCGCCGTATCTCTCTTCCTCTCCTCCCATACGCCCTCTCTCGGGTTCTCTCTGCGTGGCAGCGTTCACAGCAGCTCCTCCACGCATGCACGCCTGCATCCAGCTTCTCCACACGTTGCATGAAACGCGCCAGCTAGTAGCTGCTCCGCACGTAGCCATGCATGCCCAGCTGCATCCCAACGTAGCCGGATGTGAGCCTCCATGCTTCACCTGAAGCTGCACCCAAAGCTCCTCCATGCAGAGAAGCCACCAGCAGCGCATCCCACACACGCCGGCAAGTTCCAGGTTGAAGCCTACACCAACGCACCAGCAGCAGCCTGCACCTCCACGTGCTGTCCAAGCTGAAGCCCTCCACGTCTCAGCTGCATCCTCCAGCAACAGCACGCATGCATGCATGTCCGGCGCACCTCCAGCCGGCCCCTCCTACCCTCCACCGGCGCACCAGCAACAGCAGCACCGTGCCTGCGGCTGCCCACCACCATGCACCCTGCGTCTGCCGCCGGCCTGCTGCACCTCCAAGCTGCATCCATGCGAATGCCCGGCTTCACTGCACGCACCAGCCAGCAGTTTCCAAGTGTTGCCCATGCACGTTGCACCGTTGCCCAGCCCACGCGCATGCCCGGCAGCACCTCCTCCTACCCAGCGCATGCAAGCTTGCATGCCAGCAACCAGGCGCTCCAGCAAGCTACATGAATTGTTGTTAGAAGATTTTATTTTTAATTTCAATCATGTTGTTGTTTCTTACATTTGATCTAATGATTAGTTAATTGAGTACTAATAGTTTAAGTGTTTTTATTTCTTATCATTAAATATTTGCATATTAGCGTACTAATAGTTTAAGTGTTTTTATTTCTTATCATTAAATATTTGCATATTAGCGTTAATTTGATTGTTTAGGTAGTCGCATGAACAGTACGTTACTATTCACCTCTAACTTCCAGAATTTTATTCGTCCAATGTAAAATCCTTTTATTCAAATCAATCGATATCTAGTACTTGTTTTGATTTAAATTTTATTTAAAAAATGTTAAAAAAATAAAATAAAATGAAAAAAATCTTTTGATGAATAGTAACAAAGGGGTATGTGGCTGAGTTTGATTGGGCTCTATCATTATGCATGCGTGTGCAGGGGCCTTGGTTGAATACTCTTTTCCTTGCACCTTTTAGTTTTGTCATTTGTATTAATACCCTTGTTTAATTAGTTAAAGTTAGTTGATTCCACTAGTTTTTTTTACATTTTTTTTAAAAAAAATCTAAATTTTTAAAATCCAAAATTTTCAAAGTTAAAAATTTAACTCCCTGTGGTTCGACTCGGACTCACCATTATTAATTTTCAAAATTGAATTTAAATGAGCCGAATAAATTTAGATTGAACGTTCACATGAGTGTTTAACGACGCACAATTTGGAACGATCAAATACCTTCTCCAGGAGGACAGTGGGAGTAAAATAGTACTGGAAGATGTTTCAGATCCCCAAACAGCTGCATTATCATTAGATGAGATATTAGTTCCTGAATCTGTTTAGGTACACACATATGAGCCTCGTAGATCTGGTAGATTACCTAGACTACCTGAACAATATGCGGGACATATCGCTGAAGGTGAGTCTAAGGTAGAATATACTGAGGATGATGATCTTAAAATCTACTAGGAGGCCATAGAAGGCCCAGAAGTCGGGAAATGACGAGAAGCCATGAACTCAGAAATCCAGTCTATGTACACCAACCAAGTTTAGAACTTGGAGGACTTGCCGAGGGTATTGTGCCCATCGGATGCAAGTAGATATTTAAGAGAAAGATCGGTGCTGATGGACCGATCGACACTTATAAGGCAAGGTTGGTGGCAAAGGGATATCATCAAAGGCAAGGAATTGACTATGACGAGACTTTCTCATCAGTTGCCATGATAAAGTCGATCAGAGTTCTACTCGCCATTGCTGCACATTTTGATTATGAAAGCTGACAGATAGATGTGAAGACTGCCTTCCTCAATGGCAACCTTGAGAAAGAAGTGTATATGATATAACCAGAAGGCTTCACATCCAAAGAATCTCCAGATAAAGTGTGCAAACTTCAGAGGTCCATTTATAGACTGAAGCAGGCTTCCCTGAGCTGGAACATAAGATTTGACAAAACTGTCAAGCCTTATGACTTCATTAAGAATGAAGATGAGCCTTGTGTGTGCAAGAAGACCAGTGGGAGCGCAGTCACCTTCTTAGTTCTTTACGTTGATGACATACTACTCATTGGGAATGATGTAGCTATGATGTCATCGGTAAAGATCTGGCTGTCGAAAAACTTCTCCATAAAGGATTTGGGAGAAGCATCCTACGTATTGGGCATACGGATTTATAGAGATAGATCAAAGAGGATGCTTGGATTGACCAAATCCTTGTACATAGATACTATAGTCAAAAGGTTTGGCATGGAAAATTCCAAAAGAGGTCTCATACCGATGAGACATGGAATTAGTCTCTCAAAGAAGCAGTCTCCTAAGACTCCTGATGAGAGGGCACTGATGGATAGAGAACCCTATGCCTTTCCTATAGGATCTATCATGTATGCCGTGTTATGTATATGGCCTGATGTTGCATTTGCTCTAAGTGTTACGAGTGGATTTCAGGCTGATCCAAGCGAAGAGCACTGGAAGGCAGTAAAATGTATCCTTAAGTACTTGAGAAGAACTAAGGATATGTTTCTTGTCTATAGAAGAGGTGACTTGAAATTGCGAGGCTTTACTGACTCGAGTTTCCAGTCAGATCCAGATGACATCAAGTCTACATATGGATTCGTGTTTACTTTGAACGGAGGAGCAGTGTGCTGGAAGTGTTCCAAGCAAGCAACCACTGCAGATTCGACGATTGAAGCTGAGTACATCGCTGCAGCTAAAGCCGCCAAGGAAGCAGTGTGGTTGAAGAAATTCATCACCGACCTCGGTTTAGTTCCCAGCATCTCTGAACCTGTTCCGCTGTTGTGCGACAACAATGGAGCGATTGCACAAGCGAAAGAGCCGCGGTCTCATCAGAAATCGAAGCATATTCTGAGGCGCTTTCATCTTATTAGAGAGATCATATCCAGATGAGATGTAGTAGTAGAAAGAGTTCCATCTGTCGACAATGTAGCAGATCTACTAACAAAGCCGTTGGCTCAAATTGTGTTTGAGCGTCACCAAAAGTCTATAGGCTTGCTGTATAAAGGTGATTGACTTTAGTCTAAGTGGGAGATTGTTAGTCTTAGGTGGCTTACAAGCCAATATGACTTTGTAATCTCGTTCATATTTATTAATATAATAGCATAATATTCATTGTGTGTAAATCGTATTAATTATTGTCTCATAATGAAGTCCGTGAATATGTGCGATAGTAATCAGATTATGATGAGATGATACTAGTGAGACTGATCACTTAAACACATATATTCTTAATTGTTCATAGTCAGAGGATATCCGAGAAGGACATCGGATATCCGGTTAGATTAGTACAGATTACTCCTACTATGCGATGAGGGTGATTGATCTCATAGTCACTTGTGTGGAGACACTAAGGCAAATCTGTAGGTGCTCATTAGAGAATGAGTTCACTGAACTGATCCGACTGAATCGCTGGATGGTATTGTACCTTACTGTCAACTAGTTTGATTCTATTGTCGCAGTTGCGTGGTTGGTCCTCGGACCTGAGACACCAAGGACACCTTGTCGGTGGACTTCTGTGCTTTGACCTTGGTTTATGAATCTTTAACCACGGGATTCTAAATAGCCAAGGATTGGGTACAGTGGAATACCGTCGAAGGGAATTGTGTGTCAATAAGGAATCATTTGCTCTCGGTACTTAGAGAGAGAATGCTTTAGGAAGGATATGCGAAAGTCCCTGACCAAGGCGGACAATAATATCAGGAAAGGAGTTTTCCGATATTCATTAGCGGCATCCAATCCAAGTGAGTCGACTGGTTAGGGTTTGATAGCATGCCGTACCCTAAGTTGACTCGAGAGCATTGTACGAATGAAGGATTATATCCACGCGGTAACTGTCGGCGGAAAGGTTCCAAGAGTGGATTACTTAACCCCGATACCTTCCGGGTTCACACGGTGTTGCTTGGCACCCAACATGATCGGAGGCTTGATCGAATTCGATGTGCGACATCAATTCGATTGATTAATTAATTAATAAAGAGTTATTAATTGATTAATAAAGCCAGTGAGGAGTCACTGGGCTTATTGGGCTATTAGTCGGACTGGTAATTGGGCCTAGAGGGTCACACGCAAATGATTCTCAAGGCGATGGATAAATAAGTGGGTTTTATATAAACCGGGGGTTTTTATGAAAAACCGAGTGGTTAGTATAAAATGTAGTGAACAGGCTGAGCAGGCCAAGCTGCTGCTAACCCTAGCCGCCCCCTCCTTTGTTTCTCTCTCTCTCTGGCGCCCTAGGCCAGATCCAGATCCCCGGATTTGCTCCGCCGCTTCTCCGACTCCCGTTAGACGGGAAATCGTCCGCGCGTTGCGGCGATCGTTGCGGCAACCGGCGGAGGTTTCGTGGCTGCGAAGAACGAGGAATGTGAGGATATCCGTCACGAGGAGGATCGCGTGGACTCCGCTAGAGGTCGGGCACTTGCGCAACTTGCGGTGTCGCACCGACGAACTGAACGGTTGCGGATTCGAATCTGCACACGATAAGAACCGATTATCCGATAATCTAGTTTTTTAGATTTTTCGAAACAGGAACGGATCTCCGTTTTTATTTTATTTCCGCTACGTGGGAGATCTGGAGAAACCCGAGAACCCAACAGATAGTCTCCAACCTTGTAAAAGCCGAAGCAGAAAGACTGACCATCTTATTGAAAGAAAACCTCGATGTCTTTGCGTAGTCCCCTTCAGATATGTCCGGAGTCGACCCAGAGGTGGCAGAGCATCGTCTGCACGTCAATCCGAATTAGTCCCCGATCAAGCAAAAACGGCGTATCTTCAATCAAGAAAGAAGAATGGCTATCCAAGCCGAAGTACATAAAGGGCTGAGTGAGGGACATCTTCGTGATGTGCATCATCCAGAATGGATCGCCAATGTAGTGATGGTGCCCAAAAAAGACGGTAACTGGCGAATGTGCGTTGATTTCACTAACCTTAATAAGGCTTGTCCGATGGACAGTTTCCCGCTGCCTCGGATAGACCAAATTGTGGACGCCACCGCCGGCCATGAACTGCTCAGCTTCTTCGCTGCTTATTCGGGGTACCACCAAATCCGAATGCATCCGGAGGACGAGGACAAGACGAGCTTCACAACGGATCTAAGCTTATACTGCTACACCCGGATGCCCTTTGGTCTAAAGAACGTTGGAGCAACTTATCAGCGTCTCGTCAACAAAATATTCGCTTCACAGCTCGGCCGAAACATGGAAGTCTACGTCGACGATATGCTGGTAAAGAGCCGAATTACCGGTGACCACTTTACCGATCTGGCCAAGACCTTCTCTACTCTGCGTAGATACAAAATGAAGCTAAATCTTGCTAAGTGTGCCTTCGGCGTAGCCTCCGGGAAGTTCCTCGGTTATATGTGTTGGGATCGCTGTGTCGGGATCCGACCGAAAAATGCAGCGGAATAAAATTTTCGGGATCGGATCTGTCCCGTTTCGGTCGTTAAACTTAAAACGGTGTAAATCGAATTTACCTTGCGCGGATTCGAATCCGCGTCCGTTTTCCGGTTCCGTCGGAGCGATGCCGCAAGTCGCGCAGATGCCCGACCTCTAGCGGTATCCACGCGGTTCTCCTCGCGATGGATTGTCCTCGCTTCCTCGCTCGCTGTGGCGTTCGAAGATCCCGTCTGACTGCGCGTAATCCGCCGCGACATGCGGATTCGGAATCCACGTCGAATGGAAGGTGGAGCAGTTGGGAACGGCACGCCCAGAAGAGAGAGAAAGTGGGGAAGAACGAATGACGGCTAGGTCAGGGTTGCTGGCCCCGGACGTAGAATCCGTTCTTTTATAAGAGGTCAGTTTGCGGTTTTTCATAAAAACCCAGACTTATCCGAAATCCTGTTGGATTATCCATCGACTTGAAAACCATTTGCGTGTGACCCTCTAGGCCCAAATACCAGTCCAGTTAATAGCCCATTAAGTCCAGTAACCCTTTACTGACCCACTAAATTAATTAATATCCTTATATTCAATTAATCAGCCGAATTCAATGTCCCACAATAAATTCGGACGGACTGCCGATCACGTTGGATGCCAAGCAACATCGCGTGATCCTGGATGGCATTGGAGTTATCGCAACCCTCTATTGGAACCTTTCTGTCATCGGTTAGCGTGCGGATATAATCCTTCATCCGTACAATGTTCCCGAATCGACCTAGGGCATGGTTTACTGTTAAACCCTATTTGGTCAATTCACTTGAATCAGATGTCGCTAATCTGAATCCGATAACTCCTTGTCGATTACAGAGTCCGCCCTGGCCAGGGACTTTAAGCGCATCATTCCCGGAACATTCTCTCTCAAACTACCGAGAGCGGATGATCCCGTATTGAACACACAATTACCTTCGAGGGCATTTCCCAGAACCCGATCGCTTGACTTATTGATAACCCATGGTTAGGGATTCGTTCGTCAAGGTCAAAGCTCAGAAACCTACCAACAATATATCTTTGGAGTCTCAGGTCCAAGGATCATCCACGCAACTGTGACAAATGAATCGAGCTGGTTAACAGTGAGGTGATTACCATCCAGCGATTCATAGTCGGATCAGTTCAGTGAACTCATTCACCAATGAGTACCTATAGGTTCAGCATAGTGTCTCGACACAAGTGACTTATGGGATTAGTCACCCTCATCATATGAGCTGAAGTAACCTATACTAGTATATCCGGATGTTCGATGTCCTATCTCAAACATCCTATGACTAGGAACAATTAAGAACATGTGTTTATAAGTATTCGGTCCCGTAATTATGATCTCATCATAATCCGAAGACTATTGCACCTGTTCATGGACTTCATCGTGATACGATAAACACAAATCGAATTAATTACACATAATGAATTATTGCCATTTATTAATAATCTGAATAAGTACATAGTATCGGATTGGCTTTGAGACCATCTAATACTAACAATCTCCCACTTGGACTAAAGCCAATCACTTTTATACAGAATACCCATATTCTCTAAGTGACGCTAAAAAACATTTTGAGACAAAGGTTTTGTAAGTGGATCTGCTATGTTGTCGGCTGAGGGAACTCTTTCCACCACGACATCTCCTCAAGTTATAATCTCTCTGATCAGATGAAAGCGCCGCAGAATGTGCTTCGACTTCTGATGAGACCTCGGCTCTTTCGCTTGAGCAATCGCCCTATTGTTGTCACACAGCAGTGGGACGGGACCAGATATGCTTTCCACCACACCAAGATCGCCGATGAATTTTTTCATCCATACAGCTTCCTTGGCGGCTTCAGCAGCAGCAATATACTCGGCATCCGTTGTCGAATCAGCAGTGGTTTCCTGCTTGGAACTTTTCCAGCTCACTGCTCCCCCGTTGAGTGTGAAAATAAAACCTGATGTTGACTTGCTGTCGTCAGGATCAGACTGAAAACTCGAGTCAGTGTATCCTTGCAGCTTTAAGTCTCCTCCTCCATAGACTAGAAATAGATCCTTAGTCCTTCTCAAGTACTTAAGGATGCATTTCACAGCCTTCCCGTGTTCATCACCTGGATCTGTCTGATGTCTGCTCGTAACATTTAGAGCATATGCTACATCAGGTCTGGTACATAGCATGGCATACATGACGGACCCTATGGCAGAAGCATAGGAGACTTTATCCATCATTGCCCTCTCTTCAGGTGTCTTTGGAGACTGACCTTTAGAAAGTGAAATTCCATGTCTCATTGGTATGAGACCTCTCTTGGAATTTTCCATACCAAACCTTTTGACAATAGTTTATATGTACATGGATTGGGTTAAAGCTAGCATCTTCTTTGATCTATCTCTATAGATCCGTATTCCCAATACGTAAGATGCTTCTCCCAAATCCTTCATGGAGAAGTTCTTTGACAGCCATATCTTTACTGAAGACATCATTCCTACATCATTCCCATTGAGTAGAATGTCGTCAACGTAAAGAACCAGAAATGTAATTGCGCTCCCACTGTTTTTCTTGTATACACAGGGCTCATTTTCATTCTTAATGAAACCATAAGATTTGATTGCCTCATCAAATCTTATGTTCCGGCTTTGGGATGCTTGCTTCAGTCCATAAATGGACCTCTGCAACTTGCATACCATGTCTGGAGATTCTTTAGATATGAATCCTTCTGGTTGTATCATATACACTTCCCCCACAAGGTTTCCATTGAGGAAGGCAGTCTTCACATCCATCTGCCAGATTTCATAATCATGGTAGGCAGCAATGGCGAGAAGAATTCTGATAGACTTAATCATAGCAACGGGTGAAAAGGTTTCGTCATAGTCAACACCTTGTCTTTGACGATAGCCTTTCACCACTAATCTTGCTTTATAAGTCTCAATATGTCCATCTGCACCGATCTTTCTTTTACAGATCCATTTGCAGCCAATAGGTATTATACCATCGGGTAAATCCACCAAGTTCCAAACTTGGTTGATGTACATGGACTGTATTGAGCAATCGCAGAATGTGCTTCGACTTCTGATGAGACCTCGGCTCTTTCACTTGAGCAATCGCCCTATTGTTGTCACACAGCAGTGGGACGGGACCAGATATGCTTTCCACCACACCAAGATCGCCGATGAATTTTTTCATCCATACAGCTTCCTTGGCGGCTTCAGCAGCAGCAATATACTCGGCATCCGTTGTCGAATCAGCAGTGGTTTCCTGCTTGGAACTTTTCCAGCTCACTGCTCCCCCGTTGAGTGTGAAAATAAAACCTGATGTTGACTTGCTGTCGTCAGGATCAGACTGAAAACTCGAGTCAGTGTATCCTTGCAGCTTTAAGTCTCCTCCTCCATAGACTAGAAATAGATCCTTAGTCCTTCTCAAGTACTTAAGGATGCATTTCACAGCCTTCCCGTGTTCATCACCTGGATCTGTCTGATGTCTGCTCGTAACATTTAGAGCATATGCTACATCAGGTCTGGTACATAGCATGGCATACATGACGGACCCTATGGCAGAAGCATAGGAGACTTTATCCATCATTGCCCTCTCTTCAGGTGTCTTTGGAGACTGACCTTTAGAAAGTGAAATTCCATGTCTCATTGGTATGAGACCTCTCTTGGAATTTTCCATACCAAACCTTTTGACAATAGTTTATATGTACATGGATTGGGTTAAAGCTAGCATCTTCTTTGATCTATCTCTATAGATCCGTATTCCCAATACGTAAGATGCTTCTCCCAAATCCTTCATGGAGAAGTTCTTTGACAGCCATATCTTTACTGAAGACATCATTCCTACATCATTCCCATTGAGTAGAATGTCGTCAACGTAAAGAACCAGAAATGTAATTGCGCTCCCACTGTTTTTCTTGTATACACATGGCTCATTTTCATTCTTAATGAAGCCATAAGATTTGATTGCCTCATCAAATCTTATGTTCTGGCTTTGGGATGCTTGCTTCAGTCCATAAATGGACCTCTGCAACTTGCATACCATGTCTGGAGATTCTTTAGATGTGAATCCTTCTGGTTGTATCATATACACTTCCCCCACAAGGTTTCCATTGAGGAAGGCAGTCTTCACATCCATCTGCCAGATTTCATAATCATGGTAGGCAGCAATGGCGAGAAGAATTCTGATAGACTTAATCATAGCAACGGGTGAAAAGGTTTCGTCATAGTCAACACCTTGTCTTTGACGATAGCCTTTCACCACTAATCTTGCTTTATAAGTCTCAATATGTCCATCTGCACCGATCTTTCTTTTAAAGATCCATTTGCAGCCAATAGGTATTATACCATCGGGTAAATCCACCAAGTTCCAAACTTGGTTGATGTACATAGACTGTATTTCAGAATTCATGACTTCCCGCCATTTTCCGGCCTCTGAACTTTCAATGGCCTTCTGGTAAGTCTTAGGATCATCATCCACATTATAGAGTATCCTTTAACCATCTAAATTAATATGTCCCACATATCTTTCTGGTGGTTTAGGTACTCTTTCAGACCTACGAGGTTCTTGTGTATCATTTTGAACAGGTTTAGAAACTGACGGTTCATCTGATGAACCATTGCCAGTTTGTGGGTCTGGAATTTCTTCCAGTATTACTTTACTCCCACTTGTAGACACCGATTTTGGACCACCCTTTTGGTCATGAACCCCATCTATCATTAGCCTATCATCCCTCATCTCAGCCCACTAATAACTAGGCCCATTAACCAATCCCGACTCTAGTCACCTTTTCGTGGAAGGCCAGCCAGCCCGCCTTCCACCACCCTTCGAAGGCCAGCCAGTCCGCCTTCCACCACCCTTCGAAGGCCAGCCAGTCTGTAACGACCCGCCACCCTATAATCGGGGATCCGATTACTAAATAGGTACCGAATCATTAATTTGGAACCAAACCAGGATCTAGTAAGTCTGGGAAATAAATAATAAACTAAGCTAAACATTCACATCGCATTGAATTGAAATGAAAGTGCAGGAATTAAAATTATTACAATGCGACTCGATACAACAAATAATTACATATTCCAACTGAAAGAAATAATTAAACATACAGGCCAGAAATAAATAACAACTACATCGGGGCATACCCCGGAATAACCGCTGAAAGCGCTCAACACACGGCCGCACACGCCGCTCTAGGTCTGCTGGGAGTCCTCACCTGAAAACCGCAGGGGTGAGTCTCAAGACAAGACTCAGTAGGGATCCTTCGATCCCCACTGCCCACGCACACACCCACAAGTGCAAAATACAGCTAACGGTAAAGCAACAAACACAGTAGTAGGTACAATTCGTAATTCTCAACGTGAAATCACATGCAGTCGAAGTGTATTAAGCGTACATATATCTAAACTAACCGACAAGGGAACCCACAACTGCCGCCTCGATAGAACACGCCAACCACACAAACAACGGTGGGAAAAACCTCGACCCGCTGAGACCAAGCAGTAACCCCTCGGATAGCACTCTAGCTACTCCGGCCCAACTGGCTCAGGTGGTTACTCCTTCCCTCAGCACGAGTGACTCTCCGAATGTACCACTCCGACACCGGTACTAACTGACCCCGGGGTTCACCAGGTGACCCTCTCTCACTAGGCGTCACCCCGCCCACGCCCCCACCGGCGCTGTGCTCACGCTCCCACTAGCACAGGATGATAAAGCGCTACAATGTCACTCCAGGTCCACAGTAACATAAAACCCAGCACAGTGCGATCCGGTCACGTGAAAAGTCCGCGATCGTATAACACACACAATAGTATCACCCGATCATGCAGAATCCATCTCTACCGCGTACATCAAAACATGCACTAACCATCTATCTAGCAGTATGAACACATTTTTCTGGCATGAATTAGTGAGGTTCTGTCTTGAATCGCGTCGCCCAAGGCCGACGCCATTCAAGCTCCATGTACTGGTTTATGTAAAACACTGTCTTCAGAATCAGGCCTTAAAAGGCGTCGACACCAGTGGTCGCCTTTTGAAAGGCGTCGACATCCTCAGACGCTATTTAGCACAGAAAACCAGGAATTCCAAAGGCTTTACTCAGGAGATTTCTGCCTTAAAAGGTGTCATGGCTACCCGACGCTATTCAAAACGCGTCGCCCACCCATGACGTCTTTTAGTCCCAGAATCTCCGAACTTGCAGACTCTCAGTCAGGCGATTCCTGTCTAAAAGGCGTCGTGATGGCCCGACGCCCTTCAAAAAGGCGTTGTCCATGTACGACGTCTTTCAACCCCAGGAACCAGAGTCTGCCATGAGCCCGAGGGCTCCCTTTTCAACCCAAACAACCCCAAAATCACCCAAAAACGGAGGGGAAAGAGGAGCAATTCAATCAACAGGAAATCACATCATGAAAATCCCCCATATCAACAAGAAGAATTCCTAAGCATGCTTGTTCTACCCCCCCAAAACCAAAGATCCATAACATGCTTAAACGGGGGAAAACATGGTTTAAACACAATACCGTGGGAACCGTCCCCCTATCGGATACTTGAACGCATCCAAGCTTCAAGCCGTCCACCCCTCTCGCCCCACGCCGCCGCTGGTACCGCTGTGGTCGTCCTTACTCCACCGTGACGTCGGCCGCCGTCCGGAGAGTAGAACGCCGCAGTGGAAGTGGAGGTGGTAGTGGTAGGATCTAGGTAGAGGATAGAGTGGAGGGAGAGATGAAACGGTGGGAGGAAAAGAGGGAGGAGGAGGAATCGCTGCCGAGTTCGCCGGAGGGGAAGGAGAGAAAGAGAGAAGGAGAAAATGAGGGAAAGAAGGAGGGCTCGCGGGGTTAACCAGAGACTGGCTAAAACGCGTCGACATCTACGGACGTCTATCAGGTGACGCGACGGCCGCTCTGACAAGACTCTGAAACGCGTCGTTCTACACAGACGCCGTTTAGAACACTTGTCAGGGCCGTACTCTGACACACCCAGAGTCGCAGTCTGAAAGGCGTCTGTAGGCGCCCGGAACGTCCCCCGCCGCGGCTGCGGGCTTCGGGCGAGGGTTCCTCTCCGTTCGTCTTAGCACTGTGGCGATTTAAAGGGGGTTAGAAATAAAGGATGTGATCGCCAGGAGCATTACCTTACGGTCCCTGTGCTCCGCAGGATGGTGGGGATGTGATCGCGTTTTGTGGGAGCGGGAGATGTTGGTTCCTCCTTCTCTTCCTCCGGCCGGCCAGAGGAGGAGAGCTCGGTAGTGCACGCGCAGAATCTGGTAAGAGCCCATGAAAAGAAAAGACAGACAAAGAAAAGACAATAACCCAATTAGAACTGTGACATGTAGGATCCGTTCATGCAAACATAAAAAATAACTAAAATTAGAGGGAAACGCACCGGATGGGTGTTTGGGAGGGAAGGTGACCATATGTTATGGCCACCCACCTCCCGATTTTTGTTTGGAACCTCTGGGGGTAAAAGGTGCTAAGTCATCCTAGGATGTATGCATGCAGATAAGTGCTCGTGTGTGAAGAGTGAAATGATGTGTTGAAGGTAAAAGAGAGTGAAAGAGAGAGGATGTTACGGCATTGATGGAAATTGGAAATGCAATGAAGTGAAAAAGGTGAAACAGTAAAAAAGGGTTAGGAAGACAAGCCCATTTGGAGTGACGTTCCTCCTGAAACAGCCTTCTGACTCTTTACCCGCTCGACAGCCTTCTCTGAGCCTTCCTTCCAAGAAGCCACCTCTTAACCTCAGAAAATCCTTAACCCCAAATCCTCCTTTAACCCGAAGTCCTTAACCCCTTGCTCGAGAGGATGTGGGGGGTTTAAATAGGCGAAGGAAAAAAGGGGAGAAAACAGGGGTCTAAATCCCCGTAAATCACCCTTCAACCAATAGGGAGTGGTCAAGGGTTGGAGGTAGTGGACGCGGCAGTCGCCGGAGTGGGGAGTGGTCGGAGTAGTGGGGACGTGGGCGGCGAGTAGAGGAGATCGTGGGGAAGACGGAGTCAAGGGGGTGGTTAAGAAGTGGACGGCCAGGTGACATGCCTTCCATTCTTGTGGTGGAAGGCGGCCCGGCTGGCCTTCGAAGGGGGTGGAAGGCGAGGGGTGGCCTTCGAAGGTGGTGGAAGGCAAGGGGTGGCCTTCGAAGGTGGTGGAAGGCAAGGGAGCTGGCCTTCCACGAAAAGATGGTGAAAAGTGAAAAAGGCGGCTAAAACGGTGGAAGGCAAGGTAGCTGGCCTTCGAAGGGGGTAGAAGGCGGGGGGTGGCCTTCGAAGGGGTTGGAAGGCGGACTGGCCGGCCTTCCACGAAAAGGTGAAAAGGGGGGCCAAAAGGGTGGAAGGCAAGGTGGGTGGCCTTCGAAGGTGGTGGAAGGCGAGGGGTGGCCTTCGAAGGAGGTGGAAGGCAAGGGGGTTGGCCTTCCACGAAAAGGTGGCTAAAAGTGGAAAAGGTGGAAAAAAGGTGGAAGGCAAGGTAGCTGGCCTTCCAAGGGTGTAGAAGGCGGGGGGTGGCCTTCGAAGGTGGTGGAAGGCGAGGGGTGGCCTTCGAAGGGGGTGGAAGGCGGACTGGCTGGCCTTCCACGGAAAAGGTGGCTAGAGTCGGGATTTGGTTAATGGGCCTAGCTGGTAGTGGGCTGAGATGGCTCAAATGAGGGGATTTATGATGATGGGCTGATGATGGAGGGGATTTATGACCAAAAGGGTGGTCCAAAATCGGTGTCTACAGCGTCGTCCCACGCGGACGCCGTTCAGACGACGCGACAGGGCCGTACTCTCGCGGCCCGAAGCCAGCCCACGTGGCACCCACGTGGCAGAACCTAAAATGCGTCTGCAATGGTGGACGCCGTTTAAACCGCGTCGAGCGGGCTCGACGCGAAACATCACAGAGCCCCAGACCCCATTAGGACCAGAACTACAGGATCCGACCCCGAAAACCGGATCCGAAAGTCTCGATCCTTACATTCTCCCCCCCTTAATAGAATTTCGCCCCCGAAATTGACCGCTAGAATTAACAAGGTCAAAACAGGGATACAAGTTCACAAGGAGACTTACGAAAAGAGGTATGGGAACTGCTCCCGCATCTCATCCTCTCGCTCCCAGGTTGCCTCACCTCCGGAGCGGTACTGCCAAATCACCTTGACCAACGGTACAATCTTGTTCCGCAGGACCTGTTCTCTGCGATCCTCAATACGAACAGGATACTCTGGAAAGGACAGGTCCTCAGCGACCTCCAACTCTGAAAAATCCAACACATGGGACGGATCCTGAACATACTTTCTCAGCAAGGAAACATAGAACAGATTGTGCACTCCTGCAAGACTGGGCAGCAAGGCCAGCTGATACGCGGTTTCCCCAATTCGAGCAAGAATGGGAAAAGGCCCAATATATCGCGGACTCAGCTTGCCTCGCTTCCCGAATCTCACCACACCCTTGGAGGGTGAGATTCGGAGGAACACGTGGTCCCCAACTTCAAACTCAAGTGGTCTCCGTCGGACGTTTGCATAACTTTTCTGCCTACACTGAGCTGCGGTCAACCTCTGCCGAACTGTCCTGGCAATCTCAGCACACTGCTGCACTAACTCTGGTCTTGCTATTTGCCTCTCACCGATCTCGGACCAACACACCGGGGATCGACACGGTCGCCCATACAAGGCCTCGTAAGGCGCCATGCCGATACTGGAATGGTAACTGTTGTTGTAGGCAAATTCTACTGTGGACAAATGCTGCTCCCAAGAACCTCCCAATCTAGGCAACATGCCCTGAGCATATCCTCCAAGGTCTGAATGGTCCTCTCCGACTGCCCGTCAGTCTCGGGATGGTAGGCCAAGCTGAAAGCCAACTGAGTGCCCAATGCCTTCTGAAAGCTCTTCCAGAACCTGGAAGTAAACCTCGGATCTCGATCTGATACAATGGAGAAAGGTACCCCGTGCAGAGAGATGATCCGGTCTACAAACAACTTTGCCAGCTTGACGACTGACCAGTCCTTCCTAATAGCTAGGAAGTGTGCCGACTTGGTCAGCCGATCAACGTTGACCCATATGGCGTCTCTCCTGCTAGGGGATGTAGGCAATCCCATCACAAAGTCCATCGTCACATGCTCCCATTTCCACTCTGGAATCGGCAAGGGCTGCAGCAACCCTCCAGGTCTCTGATGCTCGGCTTTAACCTGCTGACAAGTCATACATCTAGCCACATATTCAGCCACATCTTTCTTCATACCGGGCCACCAGAAGTGCCTCCTCAAACAATGGTACATCTTGGTCGTCCCAGGATGCATTGCATATCTCGAACCAAAACTACAGGATCCGACCCCGAAAACTGGATCCGAAAGTCTCGATCCTTACACTGTCCGCCTTCCACCACCCTTCGAAGGCCAGCCAGTCCGCCTTCCACCACCATTCGAAGGCCAGCCAGTCCGCCTTCCACCATCCTTCGAAGGCCAGCCAGCTCGCCTTCCACCACCCTTCGAAGGCTAGCCAGCCCGCCTTCCACCACCCTTCGAAGGCCAGCCAGTCTGCCTTCCACCATCTTTTGAAAGCCAGCCAGTCCGCCTTCCACCCCCCTTCGAAGGCCAACCGGGCCGCCTTCCACCACTTCGTGGAAGGCCAGCTACCTGGCCTTCCACGAGATTGGAAGGCATGTTGGCTGGCCGTCCACCCCTCTAACTACCACCTTGACCTCGTCTTCCCCACGATCTCCTCTACTCGCCGCCCTCACCTCCACTACTCTGATCACTCCCCACTCTGGCGACTGCCGCGCGCACCACCTCCGATCCTTGACCACTTCTCATTGGCTCCAGGATGATTTACGGGGATTTAGACCCCTATTTTCTCCTATTTCTCTTTCACCTATTTAAACCCCCCCATGTCCCCTCGAGCGAGGGGTTCAAAAAAAAAAAGGGATTTTTTTGGGTGAGAGATTCGAAGAAGGAGAAGGAGGAGTTTTCCTGGAAGGAAGGCTCAGAGGAGGTTAGTGAGTGAGTCGGCTCTGAGGAGTCTAGCGGACAAGGAGTCAGAGAGCTTCAGGAGGAATCCTTCGCACTCCAAATGGGCTTGTCTTCTTAACCCTCTTTTACTATTCTCCTCTTCATTTCATTGCATTCTCATTTTCCATCCATGCCGTAACATTCTCCCTCTCTCACTCTTCTTTTCACTTTTAACATATCGCTTCACTTTTCACACACGAGCACCCTCATTTGCATGCATGCATGTTAAGATGACTTAGCAACCCTTACTTCCCCAGAGGTTTTAAACAAAAAACGGGAGGTGGGTGGCCATAACATATGGTCACCTTCCCTCCCCAAACACCCACCCGGTGTGTCTCCCTCCAATTCTAGTTAATTTTTATATTTTTATGAATAGATTCTATATGTCACAGTTCTAATCGGGTCATTTTTCCTCTCTTGTCTTGTCTTGTCTTTTCAGGGATCCTTACTGCATTTCCGCATGTAGATTGTCGAGCTCTCCTCCTCTGGCCGGCCGGAGGAAGAGAAGGAGAAACTACCATTTCCCGCTCCCTCAGAACGCGATCACTCTTACAATCCTGCGGAGCACAGAGACCGTAAGGTAATGCTCCTGGCGATTACACATCTTTATTTCTAACCCCCCTTAAATCGCCGCAGTGCTAAGACGAACGGAAAAACCCTCGACCCGAAGCTCGCAGTAGCGGCAGGGGACGTTCCGGGCGCGTACAGCCCTCCGGCGATCACGGTGGGACACCTATAGCCCGCTGCACGCGTCGCGATCAAAGGTAAGAAGGTAAGGCCCTGATATATCTCATTGTGATCCGGACGGCCTATCGATAGGCCATCAAAGCCGTTAAACGGCCAACCAGTAGGCCGTCTAGCATATTGGACGGCCGCATACCTGGCCGTCTAGCCCACTGGACGGCCAGTACCCCGACCGTCCTCTCCATTGGATGGCCAGCATACAAGCCGTCCACTTGATTGGACGGCGGGCCCCCAGGCCGTCCGCCTGTACTTGACAGCGAACCCTTGGCCGTCCTCTGACTTTGACGGCCATGACCCTGGCCGTCCACTGCCTTTGACGGTGAAGCCTCTGGCCGTCCTTCCTGCTTGCTGTTGCTGTTCATGTATGCTGTTCTGCTGCCTGTTTTGTTGATTTGTTATATGTTCTGATCTGGTTGTTAAATTTCTGGGTTTTTTGGGGTATTCTCCGTGGGGGTTTTAAGGAAGAGCTGACATCACATCTCTAGTCACCTCTCCCGTAGTATCTGACTCTCCACGTGAGGATTCCCACTCGAGTGTGACTAGTCTTATTCTGTTGGGAACCTCCGTGAGTCTCCGCGAGCTAGGGATTCCCACTTGGCCGCCGAGCAGGTTGTACCTGAAACCACCCCATAGGAACCTCGAGTTTGTATGAGAGATTAATTAAACCTTTCCATTCACAATCATCTACCTATAGGTGTCACTGAGAGAATTATTTCAAAATTTAAAGACACCTAACTAAACCTTGGTGGAACAAGTTTTGAAAAGTCCAGGGTCGTTAAGGGTTTGAACTTGATTTGCTAGAAACCAACTCTCATAAAATATTGTTAACATTTCAACTGAAATATAAAATCATTTAGGGTCTGTGTTTCATGATGAACCGAGTGTATGTTAACGCTGTGTATGATGACATGGACGAGCTTGGTAACAATGTTATACACAACCCTCTGTTCGAAATTGAAGAAGATCCACAACAGACCTTCATAGGAATGCTCCAAGCATCTAGAGAAGGGCTTCAAAGGAAGGATTCTGATGAATCTTCTACCTCACAGGGAGAAGATGAGCCAGTAATTTCCAGTAGGACATTCCAAAACCCTGGAGAAGATCCGGAACTCATTGCTGTGCTATCACGCTATACTCCAGATCAACTCATCCAGTTGGTTTCCCGTGGCAAAATTCAGGATGCCACTCCTCGGAAAACCCAATTCCAAGGATCTTCTAGCAGACCCCAGGCAAGTCAAGCTATGCCCACTCACACAATCCCATTTAATCCCATCAACCAGGTCACACCTCCCAAGCAGGAGGAGTTCATCTACAAGAATGAGATTGGGACTTGTGTGCGGCAACTCATGGCCGAAAATCTCAGCCTTAGGCAGCCTCATTCTCTCCTGAGCTACTGTAAGCTCCCCCCAGCCTACTTTCTACCAGGGTTCAAAGTACCTAAATACAGGAAGTACGATGGTACTACTGACCCACATCATCACTTATCCGGGTTTCTCATGGATTCCCACCAGTGGCTCTTCGATAGAGTCCTCCTTGTCCACCTTTTTCAGAAGTCTCTCGAGGGAGAGGCCTTGAGATGGTTCTCTTCTCTACCAGCTACTGACCTAATCAATTTTGATATGGTCTCTGAGAGATTTATTACCCACTTCAACCACATGGCAGCCTTGCCCCCTACCTTGTTTGATCTTGTAATGGAAAAAATGAAGTCCGATGAAGACTTCACTCACTTTGCTAATAGGTAGATAGCTATGGCTTCTAGAGCAGAGGTTGTTATCCCTGAAGCACAAGCAATCACTATGCTTGTTAACAACGCTACCCCCCAGCTTCGAGCTATTCTCATGCTTAGCGAACTTCAAACATTCGCTCAGCTGTACAACCGAGTTAGGGTAGTTTAGTCCCAAATCCGAGACTCCACTCTGCCTTCATTCTTTGAGAACAGAAACAGGAACAAGAAAGCCACACCAGCTCCTACCACGGAAGGAGTCCCCATCAATGAACAGGTCAGCATGCTAGCACAACCAACCAGGGTTCCCAATCCCCATCCTAAGTCTGACACTCAGCCCAATCAGAAGCAATATGCAGCTGTTCCTCCCCCGACTAATTACAGTCGTCCTATGGCTAAGCGAGCATCATATCCACCTCTGCCGGAATCATTGGCAGACATTTTTTATACCTTGCTAGCTTGTAACGCCATTCAACTCCCACCTCAAAGAGAAGGTGTTCCGCGCAATACGGACACGTCCAGGTATTGCCCCTACCATAGGATCACGGGACACACAATCTACAATTGCTTCACCTTCAGGGATTGGGTGTATGACTTGAATGATGAAGGGCAGATAAACTGGGAGGACATGAGAAAAGCCATTGATGCTTTGAAGGCTAAGAAGGAACTGAGAATTGTGAAGGACCCGTTACCTTCTCATCAAGTGGTTTAAGATTCCTCCAGTTCTCAAGGAAAGATCAACACTTTGATCAAAGACTTGGAGCCCGTAACAGTTCGCAGAGAACAATACTGGGAGTATGAAGGGTCTGGGATAAGACATCAAGATCCCACTTGGTCGCGTGAAACTAAAGGAGTTACTCCCGAAGTCTCCACGCTGTCCCCTAACGAGTCTTTGGTCCTAATCCGGCCCAAAGTGCAACCGGCAACCCTCAAGCCGGTCACTCTCATTCAGATCCCTTCGATCACAGCCGAGGGGCCCACCCTATCTGTCTTTTGTCCAACCAGGAACCAGGGTTCGATGACTGGCTTCAATCCTATTAGGTCACCAATGGAAGCAGATCCAATCTCGGTGGGGGTAACGTTTAGGAATCGCATCATTCCTCCGAGCCAGCCCTTGGACTCTCAAGGTAACTCAATCCCTACCATGGGGAATACCCAGTCTGAGTACGACATCCTCCAGCATTTAGAGAAAACCCCTGCTAAGATCTCTATCCTCGACCTTATCCGGAAGTCTCCCACACACAGGGAGACGTTGTTTAATTTCCTACAACAAATCACGGTCAATGAGGATCTTCCTAGTGGGGGAGTCACTAATGCCATCCTCTCAGTCACTCAGACCCCCATGATCTCCTTCCCAGAAAAGGATCTAGCTCCCCCTGAGTGCCGATCCCTTCCTCTGTGCCTAACCGCCATTCTCAATGGTCATTCAATAGACTCCATTTTACTGGATACCGGCGTCTCTATCAATGTCTGTCCCCTTAAGACCCTCAAAAGGATAGGGATAGACCCAGAGAAGGTTGAGTCCACCTCTATGATGGTCTCAGCTTATGACAATTCCCAGAGACCAGTAGATGGGAAGATCTTCCTGCAACTAGAAATCGGCCCGGTATCCATGATTTCGGAATTCTACATCCTGGATGTTAAGCCAATCTATAATGCTATTCTAGGGAGACCATGGATGGACCAAACCTTGGGAGTCCCATCCACCAACCACCAGTGCTATAAGTTCCCGTATAACGGGAAGATTGTGAAGGTCAAAAGCACTCCTTACATTGAGTCATTGGACTCAGTGACAGCAGAACAAATTCCGTCCATGATAACTTCCAGGAAAGGCAAAGAGCCTGTTCTTTCATCAGTGAATTCTCACCTTAGGCATAGGTCTGGTATAGGTTGGCAGCTCATGAGTAAGATGGGGTATAACTCAGGCTCCGGGTTAGGGAAAGAAGAACAAGGCATTCGTGACCCCATCTCAGAGAATCCTGTCAGTGCGGGATGTGGCCTGGGTTATAAGTTTACTGGACCACCAAAAGGAACAAAAAAGGGATCCCTCATGAATCATTTTGTGAGAAAGAAGTAGGAATTGCCCAGGATAGAGGAGGAAGTGCAAGAATATCATGAGGGTAGTCAAGATGAAGATTTTGGCATATTGTCCTTGTTTTGTGAATCAAGCAGCCCACCGATAGGGCTTTTCTTAGCCAGGAATGAATCAGCTCTTGCTACGTTCATTCCTTTCTTGTTCCACCCACCTTCCATCCCGATGCTCTCAGCTCCGATCGACGCCATTTCTTCTGAATGTTTCATGTTAGAGGCGTTCGGTCACGAAAAAAAAAGTCCAATTCCCATCCTGAAGGGGGGGAAGTCACTTTCGAGGAGCTTACGTGGTGGGGCAACCCCGCCATCATTAAATCTTTTTCCCAAGGGTCTACCTTTGTCCCATCTAGGACAAAACTGACCCATTCTCCAGGTCATGTACATAGCAGTTTAGGAATTAGGATAGCTTCCTCCATGTCTAGAAATTATAGGGCTAAACAAGTTCCTTCGTTCTTAGTTCAAGAATTAGCAAATAGGTGTAAAGTTTTGAAAAGGTTGGATAAGTTTCTTCAGATAGGGGTCATCTCCGAACCATTGGAGTTAGTGAAAGACGAGTCTTGCAGTGATGGTCTGGGGGTATTCGAGCTTAGTGAAGAGGAAGAGGAGGATGACTTGGCCGAACCACTTGTCAATGGGACAAGACGGTTTGATGAACCTTCATCAGCCATTGACGAACCCACTAAAGAAGTCAACCTTGGAACAGAGGAGGATCCGAAGATAGTGCTAATTAGCGCCCGTTTGAGTTCAGAAGAAGAAGGGTCCATAATAGCCGTGCTCTAAGAACACCGTGATGGGTTCGCTTGGTCATACGAGGATATGCCCGGATTAAACACAGAATTGGTGGAACATCGGCTAATCCTCAAGCCTGATGCTAAACCCGTGAAACAAAAGTTGAGACGGCTACAACCGGAATTAGCACTTAAAGTAAAAGAAGAGGTTGACAAATTACACAAGGCCAAGTTCATCCGGATAGTGCTCTATCCTAAGTGGGTGGCTAATATCGTCCCCGTGGAAAAAAAGGACGGAAAGGTTAGGGTTTGCATAGACTTTCGCAACCTCAATCAAGCCTGCCCAAAAGATGATTTCCCACTACCTCATATAGACTTGCTGGTCGATAACACGGCTGGATTTGAGATGTTGTCCTTCATGGATGGTTTTTCGGGATATAATCAAATCCGACTAGCTGAGGAAGATCAAGAGAAAACATCTTTCATAACTCCATGGGGAACTTATTGCTACATGGTCATGCCATTTGGGCTTAAGAATGCTGGAGCCACCTACCAGAGGGCTATGATGGCAATCTTTCATGACATGATTCACATTGACATAGAGGTTTATGTGGATGATATCTTGGTGAAGTCTAAAACCAAGAAGGGACATGCTCAAATCCTTAGGGCTGTAATGCAGAGGTCAAGGGAGCACCAACTGAAAATGAACCAAAAAAAGTGCGTATTTGGTGTTTCTTCTGGTAAATTGCTAGGGTTCATGGTGAGCAGAAGGGGGATTGAGGTTGATCCAGACAAAGTGAAGGCGATAGTGGAAATGCCCCCACCTAAGAATGTCAGGGATATAAAGGGTCTCATCGGCCGTTTGCAATTCATCAGATGGTTCATATCTCAACATTCTATGAGATGTAAACCCTTTTATGATCTATTGAAAGGAGGGGTAAAGTTTATTTGGAGCGATAAGTGTCAAAAGGCCTTCGACGAATTGAAGAGCTATCTCCTCAATCCACCAGTCCTTATGGCTCCTATCCCGGGGCGGCCTCTATTGCTATATGTCTCCACCACTGAAGAATCAGCTGAAGCAGTATTGGCCCAACTTGACGACGAGAAGAAAGAAAGAGCAGTGTACTATCTTTCCAAGCTCTTCAATGATGCCGAAAAGCGATACACTGCCATGGAGAGGACATGTGCGGCCGTCGTCTGGGTAGTACAGAAATTGAAGCACTACTTCTTCGCCCACGAGGTCAAACTCCTAGTAAGAATGGACCCGATCAAATATTTGCTAGAGCGGCCAGTTGTAACAGATAGGCTGGTGCGATGGCAGACCTTCTTGAACCAATTTGACATCACCTACGTAAATCAGAAGGCTGTGAAGGGGCAAGCAATTGCCGAACACCTAGCTCATCATCCACTGCCTACATTTTCACCCGTCAACGAGGAATTCCCGGATGAGGAGTTGGGTCTAATAGTGGATGATACTCCATCCTGGGTCCTTTATTTCGACGGGGCGCTTAATTCTCAAGGCCATAAGGGTGGTCCTCGTATCTCCAGAAGGGGTAAGTATTCCGCACGCTTGCCAACTCTCCTTCTCAGTGACCAACAATGTCGCTGAATATGAGGCTCTCCTAGCTGGCTTAAAATTGGCACTGGTTCTTAAAGTCTTGGAATTGAGGATAATTGGAGACTCTCAACTAATCCTCCGCCAAACCGTGGGCAAGTACCAAACCCGGGATTCGAAATTGAAGCCATATCAGGAGTTAGTAAAGTCGCTAACCAGGCATTTCAGAAGGATTACTTATGTACATGTGCCTAGGTCTCAGAATATCCTAGTAGATGTCCTGGCCTCCTTATCTTTAGCACTAGAGATTCCTATCACCAAAAGTTCAGCCAACATCACTATGCACAAGCAAGACTCGCCCTCCTTCTGGGACCCCTGGTTCCAACAATTCCTCCGCCCATTTGAACACATCTCTATTATCACGGATGAACTCACCCCCGATTGGGATGATGGGAATCCGTGGTATTTTGATATCATGAACTATCTCCGCGATGGGTCATTCCCATCTTATGCCACATCGTCCGACCGTAAGGCTATCCGCCGTGCATCTCAACGATACCTTATCTTAGGCGGTCGCCTTTTCAGAAGATCCTTTAGCGGAGTGCTCCTTCGGTGTCTAGATGATACTGAAATTCACCATGTCATGGAAGCAGCTCATGCTAGTTATTGTGGCGGTCATGTCTATGGTCGTGCCTTAACTCAGAAGCTCCTCATGTCCTATTATTGGCCTTCAATGGAGGCTGATTGTTCCATATTTGTTCAGAGGTGTTTGAAATGCCAGTTACATGCTAACAAGGTTCATGCACCTTCGTCATCTCTCAAATTCGTCATTTCCTCGTGGCCCTTCGCCATGTGGGCATTCGACGTTATAGGACCTTTGGAGGATCGATCAGGCGAAATAAAAAGGAAATCATTTATCTTAACCGCCACTGAATATTTCACTAAATGGGCTGAAGCGGAAGCATTTGCGGAAATCAAAGCATCCACAGTGGTGAAGTTCATCAAACGCAACATTCTCGCTAGGTTCGGGACACCGCGCGATCTCATCACCGACAATGGACCACAATTCATCTCCCAAGAGCTCCAGGACATGTGCAGTAAGTATGGCATTAATTTGCACCATTCTTCGCCTTACTATCCACAAGGAGACGGTCAGGCCGAAGCCACCAATAAGACTCTCATTCGAATCATCAAAATAACTTGCAGATCTCACAATTATGCGGACTGGCCGGATCGCCTAGTAGAAGCTCTTTGGGCGTATCGTACTTTTGTCCGAACCCCCACCGGACAAACACCTTATTCACTAACATTCGGAACAGATGTGGTACTTCAATATGAGACTCTCCTTCCTTCTCTAATAGTGGAGTTGGACAATGGAATTAGCGACGCCGAACGTCGTAAGGCCATGTTAACCCAACTGGAACTATTAGACGATAAAAGGATGATGGCGGTAGACCATGCTCAAGTTTACAGAAATAGGATCGTAAGATTCTACGCAAAGAAGGTTCTCGAAAGAAACTTTGAAATTGGGGAAATGGTACTCAAGAGAAAAATGATCATAATTCCTAGTCCCAGGAGCAAATTGCAAGAAAATTGAGAAGGTCCATTTGTAATCAAAGAGGCATACTCAGGTAATGCATATTGCTTAATCAATGAAAAAGGAGAGGAGTTACCCCACCCATGGAATGGGGTGTATCTGAAGAAGTTTTATCCATGAAAACACAAAAAAAAAAAATCAAAAACCTCAAAATCTCAAAAAAAATCGAATATCCAAAAAGCATCAAAAACATTTCAAATATGCACATACTTCAATGAAAATGACAAAAAATCAGAAAAGACACAAAATCCAACTGTCTGGTGACTGCCATATAATCCCTTGTCTAGGTCTAGTTGCATGATAGATTGGGTTAACATTAAGCTTTGGCTAAGACTTTGGTCCACCAGAACCTTGGACGTGTCTACTTTACTTTCATACAGATCCCTATGATCATCCTGAGATGCACACACCTACACGTTTTTTCAAAAAATAACCTTCTTAAAATGAGTTCCAAGTCTTTAGTGTACTGTCAAAATGCAACCTTTGCTCTTCGTCTCTCGACCGATCGGGACAGTTGACGCCCTTAAACGG
The DNA here is from genome assembly GCA_030544215.1 of Zantedeschia hybrid cultivar. Lineage (NCBI taxonomy): Eukaryota > Viridiplantae > Streptophyta > Magnoliopsida > Alismatales > Araceae > Zantedeschia > Zantedeschia hybrid cultivar. The sequence goes on from JARZZO010000009.1 coordinate 56,204,949, forward strand.
TCGAGCTCAGCAAATTGCAGTTCCTCTACAACCCGATAGATGTAACCCCTCAAAAGGGCCCAAAAATGAAATGTAAAGGACCAGAGCACGTGAAGAGGGCAGTGTCCCCGCAGGCGGAATATCAAATAACCCCGAAAAATGTCAAGAGTGGAAAAGAAACACAAAAAAGAAAAGGGGTTCAAGCAATCATACAAAAAAGCCTGGTCGTGACCGTGCCTGGCCATGAAATCTACCAAAGGCGTGAAAAGTCAAAATAGGGGCATCTAGAAGGTCAAAAGGGGTCCGTTTTGTCACAGCTCGCCCTTTTAACGATTTTGTCGATCCTCCTGTGAGGTTTGTCTCCAAAATTTCTTCACTTTTTCCCCCTCAAGGTTTTAGAACGAGATAGATATCTAAAGACTGAACATCATTTTAAAAATGGTTCGTTTTTCAAAAATCGTCACATGCTCGCATGATCACAGGAGTCCAAAATAGGTGAAGAGTAATGTCAATGTTTTTGGTGAACCAATTCCTTAACCATAATCTCAATGTGTACTCTCGAAGACTTCGGGCTTAGGTCAATGCATGCGCGTCACCAATTGGTGCGACGGCGTCTGATTCCGGGTCAGCGTCGCACGGTTGACCGTTAGGGTTCAAAGGTGTTCCATCATATACCTTCTAGATTGTGAGGAAAGAGACCCGGGTCGAGCAAATGATTTACCTCGAAAACTTTTTGGGCAAACTTGGTGGTCGGAAGCAACTGGGAGCTTAAGCATGGCATGACGGTATTGTCATCAGTATGAGTCTTAACCGGTCAAGGTTAGTTTGAGGAGTCTAGAGGCCCAAATCAATCTAGATGTGTGCTTAGGATACCTGGGAAGTTAAGTGTGCATTTCCCTTTCATCATTCGACCAGGCTAAGTTTGGGCAGTCACCAGGTAGGTGGAGTCAAAAACACGTTTTCATATCCACCAGCATTTGCATATTTACTTGTCGCATCAGTTTAAAATATTCTTCCTTTTGTCTGGTTAGTAGGACACGGCCCCTTGACCCTATGCGAAGGCTAGGGAAAAGGTAGTTGCTCTTTTGGGCAAGGGGCTGAAAACAAATACTACTAACTGTTTCCCTTAATGTTGTGCATGCAGGAAATAACAGGTATGGACAGAAAGCAGAACAAGAAGTGCCCAGATGAAATAGTGAAATATGCAAGCATAACATAATAATCATACATCACGACACAGGGGCATACCCCTGCATCAGCTCCCAATCCCTCTCCCTCTCAATCTCTCTTCCTTCCTTTCGCGTCATCATCTCTCCTATCTCGAGAAGGGTGCCTCATCTGACTCTCGGCGTCATCCTCCCGAGCACGGCGATGACCTGATGCCGGTCGCATAGACCCCGATGAGCCAGCGGGTCGCAACGCTCTCCACGCGTCCTCAGCAAGAAGGGAGTCAAGGTCTCTAAAGACAGAGCTCCCAGTAGGTGCCTGGCCAGCCGACGGGGCAGGAATGGGGGGACGAGCTCCTGGACTCTGCGTGCTGGATCTCGTAGCTCGTTCTCGCCCCTTCTTCATCACTCGGTCCCACAAGGTTCGGTACTTGAAATCAAGCTCCCGCACCTCTATCTGCGACCTTGTCAGCTCCTCCTGTAAGCCGGCTATCTTACCCTCCCAGTACACGTCCGGGTGGGATCCTTCTCTCGCCCTGGCCCGAGCTGTCCGCTCCTCTAAGACCTGATCTCTCAACTGCTGATTGAGGCTCTCCAATTCTTGCGCCCTAGCTAAGGCGGTCTCCACCTCCTGACGCTGCAAAGGAACTCAGGGTTAAGCAAGTTCAATCAGAATAACACAGGAGCGGAACAAGTCTCACCTGCTGTGCCAAATCCGCCTCCCGGGCCTTCGCACGACGGAGAGTATCCTGTAACGTCGCCTCCCAATCAGCAGGGGCAGCTGGCCCCTGGGATGATGAGCCCGCACCAAGATCTCCTCGTACCCCATGACGGGCTAGCGTCTCTCTCTGCATTACAAGGGTTTTTCACAAAAATAAGATGGATAATCTCATACCCGAATTAGAAATCAGACTTCTCACCAATTCCCCAATCTGGTGAAGCAGGTCACTCGTCTGCAGAACCAGAATCTCATTCTGATTCTTTAGGATCTGTACGGCTTCAGTTTCAGGCATCTGTTGCAGGAATACCACTAAGGTCAGTCCATGGAAAATTTGAGTGAAATAGACTGAAGGGTTAGAGTGACGCACCCGCCGCGCATCCAGAAACATGCGATCTGAGTACCACCGGGCATAATCCCCCAAGTATCTGAAACTGTTTCTTAGGAATTTATCCTCCTGCAGGGCATCCCCGGTGCGGTGCCACACTTTGATCTCAGCTCGCCTCACCACTCACCAATCCTGACCAATAGCAGAAGATCGGCGACGACCGCGGTTCATATCAGGATAGGTCGAATAGGCAAGTAAAGGTTCATGCCATCCCTACGTGCGGTAGGCCATCCGAACAAAGAGGCCGTCACAGATGTTCACGCATAGCAAGGGCACCTCCCACCGGAACTGAGAGAGGCTCTGGGACACCCATGGATGATCGGCCAGATCCTCCTTTGCATATGGCATCCACACCACCTGAATGAAACAAAGGGTCAGACCTAACCATTTGTTCAGATGCACATATATCTCAAATCACTCACCATATGAGGAGGAAATGTGTCGAGCTGGGCGCGGATGTCCTCCACGCGGTACATCACGGGACGATAATCCCGGATCATTTCCCACCACGCCATGAGAGGGGTCCATCCCTCACGATCCGCAGAAACGGTCCCTCGGCCGATGGGGAAGCGGGTATAACCCCAGATCTACAAAGGACAACACAGTCAATGCCAATCAACATAAGTGAGGAAGGAAGGAGATCCACAACCAAGAGGGATTACCTGAAGGAAAGGCGTGAATCCACCCAAATTGCCAGAGCCCTGGCGGTAGCTCACCAGATGGGAGAAAAGGTGACCCAACATCGCAGCTCCCCACGCCATCTTCTTCGCCGCTTGGAGATCCTCCAACAATGGCAGATATTTCAGGTTGACTTTGTCCGAGGTTGTAGCAAATAACAGCCTCCCGAAGAGGAACAAGAGAAAGATTCGTAGGTTCTCGTCGTCTGAGCGGCCATCCAAGTCCAAGAGCGCCTCTACTCTCTCGGCAAAAGCCTCCAGAGTCTCTCTCGGCATCCGCCGTACCCGGCTCAACCCCACAGACTGGGTGAAGTGTCCAAGGGGTATGTGAGATAGCGCTCCTTGAACCCGATAATACCCCTCGCCCAGGAGTCGATCTGACAGCTGCCTGTAATCTCTGAGCTCGGAACCCACTACCGGATCACCAATAACCGGCAAGCCCGTCAAGAAGGAGACATCCTCCAATGTGGGCAGCATGTGTCCTCACGGCATGATGAAGGCCTTGCATCTGTCATCCCAGCACTCCCGCAGAGCCACTAAGAAGGGTGCGTCCACCATGAACGGTTGGACCCGAAACAACGGCCCGAACCCAAACGCGTCCACCTGGAAAAGGAGCCGATCGGGTAGCGCATGGTACCAGGCCCAGACCAACTCCCAAGAAACTCGGCCCCGGACTCTCTATGGACCCTGAAAATCCCAACAAGATTAAAAGTTAGGGGCATGATCACAAACAAGATTCTGAGTGGGTGAGGCGGCTGGCCCCCGTCCCGACGGACGGCGGGCCTGCTCGCCGCCCGTATGGACAGACGGCGGGGTCGCCCGCCGTCCGCGCGCACGGACGGCGGGGCTGCCCGCCGTCCGAGCGCACGGATGGTGGGGCCGCCCGCCGTCCGCGCGGTCGGGCGGCGGGGCCGCGCGGACGGGCGGCGGCGCCGCCCGCCGTCCGCGCGGTCGGGCGGCCGGGACCCCTGCCGTCCACCACACGAACAAAAAAAGAACAAAAAAAAAATCAAAAAAACTCACCTTCTTCTTCTTCTTCGGGGGCACCTCTCCGTTGCCACCGCCTTCCTCATCACCTTCTCCTTCTCCTTCTTCTTCCTCTCCATCAGCTCCGTCTTCTTCCTCTTCATCTTCCTCCGTTGCCGCCGCCCTCTTTTCTTCTCCTTCTTCCTCTCCGGCGCGAAGCGGCTCCTCGCCGCCGCCGCCAGCATCCACCTCGTCGTTGCCGCCGCCCACCTCCCCGCCGCCACCGCCACTAGAGCTTGCTCCATCGCCGCCGTCGCCACCGCCGGTCCTCCTCCTCCTAAGGGAGCGGGGAAGCCAAACTCTCGCCATGGAAGGGTGGGGGAAAAATTGGAATCGGAGAAGGAAGAGGAAGAAAGGGATAAGGGTGGAGAACAATAGGGCCCAGGGCTTCTTAAAGCCATCCGGCTTGCCGGACGGCCAGCCGTCTGGCCGTCCGCCAGCGTGGACGGCCACGGGGGTAGCCGTCCCAGGCGGTGGACGGCCAGCTGCCTGGCCGTCCGCTAGTGTGGACGGCCACGGGCATGGCCGTCCCACGCGGTGGACGGCCAGCGGTCTGGCCGTCCTCCCGCGTGGACGGCTGGCCGTCCTCCCGCGTGGACGGCCAGACGTGTGGCCGTCCCACGCGGTAGACGGCCAGCTGCCTGGCCGTCCGCCAGCGTGGGACGGCCACATCCCCGACCAGCGGTCTGGCCGTCCTCCCGCGTGGATGGCCAGACGTGTGGCCGTCCCACCAGTGGACGGCTAGCTGCCTTGCCATCCGCCAGAGTGGACGGCCGCACACGTGGCCGTCCGACGCGTCCGCCAATATGGACGGTCATTCGTGTACATCTTTGGAGGGGAATTTCTAGGAAAATAAAATTTGTATTATTCATTCAAATTTCAATGGATACATTATTCCAGTGCTCTGCGGCCATGAAAAAGGCACATACAGCAGGTCGTACATTGGTTAAATAGTTAACATATCCCTTGACTTCCTCTGGAGCCTCTGCTACATCAAGGCGAGCTTTTGTGAATCTGGAGTGACGACGCCATGCACGTCGGATCGCTCTATTGCTTGCGCCTCTCTCGCGTACCCTATATGTCTTGGCGCGATCAATGTATCATGCAAAGCGGGGAGTGGCACCTGTCTGGGAACTCCGATCTGGAGATGGCAACGATGTCCTTGGAACACGGCTAACTCGTCAGGACCGATTAGCCACAACTCACGCTCACGAGAAGCCCTTGTGGTGAACTCCATGTCTCGAAGGATCATCGGAACAAAGATAAATTTTTCCACGGTCAGAAAGTTCAAGTAATCACGCCAGTCATCCCTCGTCTTGAGATGAGCCGTGAGACACCTGATTTGATCTTCGGGACCAAGAAGCGAGCGTGCAGGATACCATGCGCTGTGCTGAAAATCCTGGAGGTGGAAGTCACTTTTTCATCAAAATCAAAAGATAAATGCATCTCCATCCACAATTGTAAGGTGAATAAGCTTCCCCTCGCAGATCGCCCCATGCTCATATGACTAAGCCCTCCATACAGATGTGACAAAATCACCGGGGCGAGAGAATAACCTTTCCACAACAAGCTCAATACGCTCACATACTCCCTCTCTAGCACAGAGCCTGAAGTTGGAAACCATAAGACTCCCCCAAGAACTAGGCATAGGCCTCGCATCAGCCTCTCAGATTCGACCGTCTTGCGCTTAATCTCTAGGACCAACCAGTATGCAAGGCAATCGACGAGGATCCTGTTAGTTTAGGTGGCCTACAAGCCAATCTGACTATGTAAATCTCGTTCATTTATTAATAAAATGGCATAATATTCATTATGTGTAAATCGTATTAATTATCGTTTCATAATGAAGTCCGTGAATATGTGCTATAGTGATCAGATTATGATGAGATCATACTAATGAGACTGATCACTTAAACACACATATTCTTAATTATTCCTAGTCGGAGGATATCCGAGAAGGACATTGGATATCCGGTTAGACTAGTACAGATTACTCCTGCTCATATGATGAGGGTGACAGATCTCATAAGTCACTTGCGTGGAGACACTAAGGCGAATCTGTAGGTGCTCATTGGAGAATGAGTTCACTGAACTGATCCGACTGAATCGCTGGATGGTATTGTACCTCACTGTCAACCAGCTTGATTCTATTGTCGCAGTAGCGTGGATGGTCCTCGGACCTGAGACACCAAGGACACCTTGTCGGTGGACTTCTGTGCTTTGACCTTGGTTTACGAATCTCTAGCCACGGGATTCTATTACGCCAAGGATTGGGTACAGCGGAATACCGTCGAAGGGAATTGTGTGTCAATAAGGAATCATTCGCTCTCGGTACTTAGAGGGAGAATGCTCTAGGAAGGATGTGCGAAAGTCCCTGGCCAGGGCGGACGATAATATCGGGAAAGGAGTTTTTCGATATTCATCAGCGGCATCCAATCCAAGTGAGTCGACCGGTTAGGGTTTGACAGCTCGCCATACCCTGAGTTGACTCGAGAACATTGTACGAATGAAGGATTATAACCACGCGGTAACTGTCGGCGGAAAGGTTCCAAGAGTGGGTTACTTAACCCCAAATACCTTCCGGGTTCACGCGGTGTTGCTTGGCACCCAACGTGATTGGAGGCCCGGTCGAATTCGATGTGCGACATCAATTCGATTGATTAATTAATTAATAAAGGGTTATTAATTGATTAATAAAGCCAGTGAGGAGTCACTGGGCTTGTTGGGCCATTAACTGGACTGGTACTTGGGCCTAGAGGGTCACACGCAAATGATTCTCAAGGCGATGGATAAATAAGTGGGTTTTATACAAACCGGGGGTTTTTATGAAAAACTACGTGGTTAGTATAAAACATAGCGAACGGGCTGAGTAGGCCAAGCTGCTGCTAACCCTAGCCGCCTCTCCTCAATTTCTGTCTTTCTCTAGCGTCCAGGCAGATCCAGATCTGCTCCGCCGCTTCTCCGAATCCCGTTCGACGGGAAATCGTCCGCGCGTTGCGGCGATCATTGCGGCGAATGGCGGAGGCTTCGTGGGCTGTGAAGAACGAGGAACTCGAGGATATCCGTCGCGGGGAGGATCGCGTGGACTTCGCTAGAGGCCGGGCGCTTGCGCGGCTTGCGGTGTCGCACAGACGGAACCGAACAGTTGCGGATTCGAATCCGCACACGGTGAGAACTTCGATAATCCGATTATCGTATTTTAGATTTCGAAACGGGAACGGATCGCTGTATTTTTTTAGTTTCCGCTGCGTGAGCGATCCGAAAAAACCGAGAAAATCCCAACAGTGGTATCAGAGCCAGGTTCCACTATTTCTCGTCCCGTTTCGGTCTCCGATTTAATATTTCCATGAATTTATTCCATGCATGTATTCCGTTAATAAATGAATCTTAGTTCATACGATGAACTAAAATAATATGATTATTTTAATTCTATTATTTTCGGAATTTTATTTGGGCTCTTTCGTGTTCTTCGTCGGACGAAGAACGACGGGTCTTTAGCGGCCTTGTTCGAGCAATCTCAAGTGTTGGGGATGCAAATCGGACCTTAGAACCTCTTGGAGAAAGTCTCTAGTCCTCGTTGGGCTCCTCGCCGGTGCCGGAGAAGCTGGAGGAAGGCAGCACCCTTCTCTTCTTCATCGTCCTCATCGGTTTTGTTGAAAAAACCAGATTTTAAGGGTGCTTTAGGGGCTCGGTTTCCAGCTTCTGGGGGCGTTGCCGGGGCCCTGTCGGCGCCGGGGCCCACGCCGGCGCCGGGGGCGTCGCCGTCGACGATTGGTGGCGCCTGGGCGCTCGTCGCCGGCCACCTATTTCCTCCCCAACCGCCGGCTTGCAAGTCACCTGCCATGGGCTAGGGTTTTCGGGTGATGCAGGGAAGGGGACGACCGGTTCGGGGCAGGCGGGCCGTTCTAGCCCGGCTGGGCCCCTGGCCGGACCGGGCCGGAGCCCGGCGCGCCTGGCTCGAGCCCAGCGCCTGCAGGGCCCGAGCCCACTCGGCCCCAATGGGTTGAGCCCGTTTGGGCCTTCCTTATTTTAATCTTAAAACCCCAATGGCCCATTTAATAAATAAAGACTGGATTTTAATTTAAATTTAAAATATGTTTTAAAATTTAAATTATTATTTAGTTTTATTTTATTTGGGCTTGATGATTTTGAATCATTATGTTAATTAAGTTTTTTTTTTATTAACAAGCAATTAGTTGTTAATTAGTTGTAGTTAATATTAATTTAAATGTTAAATTGATTATTAACCTCAATTTAACTAATTTAAATGTTAAATTAGTTATTAATAGTTATTAGTCTAATTGTTAGATTATTAACTATTATCTAAGCTAATTGTTAATTAATATTTGAGTTAGTTATTAATTTAGTTGTTAAATTAATAATTAACTTAAATGACTAATTTAAATGTTAAATTAGTAGCTCTTAAATTACTGTTAGTCATTGATTTAATAGTTAAATTGATGATAACTTTAATTAGCTAATCTAAGAGTTAGATTAATTAGTTATTAATTACTTAGTGTTAATTATTAGTTTAAAAGTTAAATTGATAATTACCATTAATTGACTAATCTAAATGTTAGATTAGTAGTTAATAATTAATTTGGTTGATTATTAATTTAAGTGTTAAATTATTAATTAACTTTGTTGGATTAATCTAAGAGTTAGATTAGTCTTTAAATAGTCTAATTGTTAGATTATTAATGGGGTTTAATCTAAGTGTTAGATTATTAGAATTGTTCTAATTTGCATGGAATAATCTGGATTATTAATTCTAAGTGTGTGCCCATGTGATGTGTGTTTATTACTTTTAAATTTGATTTAATTGCATGTTAAGATTATAAATGAGTTTTTCGAAATTCAAATACCAATTTTGATTGGATCCCAATTTTTGAAAGCCAAAATTATTTATTTTGAAAACTCATTTGTTTTAGCCATGTGATGCGCTGTACCATGTGTGGGATGTTTAAAACACACTGTGGTCATGGATATGCACTTGATTTATTATTCATGTGATGAATGGATTGTGTAGATCGTGGATGTATGTTTGATTATTAATTGTTAATAAATAGAGGTCTGCGCACCTCTCTCTCTCATACTCCGATGTATTTCTACCTCCCTCTCTCTCTTGTACTCGCCATAAGGTCTTCTTCAATTTACTTATAAATTATAGAATTTAAATGTAATATGATCGAGGCAACCGAGTAAGGAGCGAGGAAGATCCACAGCTGCAACCAGGAAGGAGAAAAGATGGAGATCTCTTGCCTATGTGATTGCAGGATATCTAATGTAAATGTTATGATTAGATGTGTATGCGTTTGATTGTTGGCTCCAGTCAAACCCACTGTGCTATCCATGACCACACTAATGACATGTATGAGATGCATTGTTTTTTCTTGTGATTATGAATCAAAGCAGGTTATAGTATTTAGTAAATATATACGATATATATATATACTATCACCTAGGAGAGACCAAGATAAAAGTTATCTAAATACCCTCAGATAAACTCTAAGCCGTAACGCGAGTAGTTAAGAACTTACCGCATGGTCCACCATCGTTATAGTCATAGGATTCGAACCACTTTAGGCAGGTTTGTTGTGCTATCCACAAGGCCTGCTTAATTGGGAGGAGAAACTGTGGCTATGGCATTAGATGCCTATAGATCGGGGTAGAGGAACCATGTAGCTTTGTTGTGCTATCCACAAGGGCTGCATGCAAATCTATGCTCGTCACGTAATGATGGTTAGCTTAGACCATGATTAATTGTTTGTTGTCCTATCCACAAGGCCATTAAATATCTGGGGACCGAAGCTATGATCAGATATTGCAAGGAGTTGCAAGTCCCATGAGTTGGGTGCTCTTTGATTGTATTACAGTTTGTTGTGCTATCCACAAGGCTGTAGTGCAAGTCATTGAGATTCTGATCCCCACTAGGAGATTGTCGGCGTCTCCCGTTCTGTATAACTGAGGGTTATACAGTTCGTTGAAAATTAGTGAGAGTTAAACTTGAACAAAAGACTATGTCTTGTTTTAAATTTTAATAATTGAACATATGCTAAGTAGATTTTACTTATCTCCTGTAGGGAACTATGTCGTCGAATAACTCACTCCGTGGCATACTTGATGCCCTTTTGACTTACTTGATCTACTTAGACTGGTTCAGAAGCCTGAAGAATGTCTTCAGATCTGAGCGCATTGACTTCGTCCATGGAGCTGATCCTCCGGCTGAATCGGCATTGGATGCCCCTGAAGCGGAGATGATAGCTAACGATAAAAGATCGAAGGACAAAGGCAAAGGAGTAGTGAAGGATGACTGCTTCTACTATAAGCAGTATGGTCACTGGAAGAGGAACTACAAGGAGTTCCTTGACGATAAAGCTCATGGAAGAGTGAAGCTGTCTAAAGCTTCAGATATCTATATGATAGATATCAACTTATCAGTTAGAGATTCCACATCTTGAGTATTAGATATCGGATGTGCTTCTCATATCTGCCATGATGTGCAGATGCTGACAAGTAAGCGCAAGCTGAGACAAGGTGAGGTGGAATTGAGGCTAGGAAACGGTGCAAAAGTTGCGGCGATTGCTGTTGGGACAGTAAACCTCAGGCTTCCATCGGGATACACCTTACTATTAGAAGATTGTTATTATGTTCCTAGCATAATAAAGAACATCATATCAATATCTTGTTTTGACAAGATAGGATATAGGTTGACTATTGAGAATAGAAGTTGTTCGATTTATTATGGTAATAAATCAATAGCTTCAGCATCTTTAGTCAACGGTCTATATCTATTAGATGTTTTTTATTACAATCTTCATATTGATAATGCTCTTAAGAAGAGCAAGAATTGTGTGAACCAGGCCTACATGTGGCATTGTAGACTTGGGCACATTGGCGAAAGCAGGTTGCAAAAGTTGCAAAAACATGGTTACTTAAGAGCATTTGATTATGAATCGTTTGCAACATGCGAATCCTGCCTTATAGGAAAGATGGCAAAATCTCCATTTAGTGGACATGGAGAACGTGCCAAGGACATTTTGGAACTAATACATTCGGATGTATGTGGTCCAATGTCCACCCAAGCCAAAGGTGGCTTTTCTTACTTCATCACGTTCACCGATGACTTCTCAAGATTTGGCTATGTGTACTTAATGAAGTACAAGTCAGAAGCATTTGAGAAGTTCAAGGAGTTCAAGAATGAGGTGGAGAAGCAGTTAGGAAAGAGTATTAAAGCTCTTCGATCAGATCGAGGAGAATACTTGAGTACTAACTTCACACAATTCTTAAAGGATAATGGTATCCTTTCTCAACTGACCCCTCCATATACACCACAGATGAATGGTGTATCAGAAAGGAGGAATCGCACCTTGTTGGATATGGTGCGATCCATGATGAACTTTTCAGGATTACTAGTGTCCTTCTAGGGGTATGCTCTAGAGTCAGCAGCATAACTACTGAACAGAGTTCCTAGCAAGTCTGTGGCCTCTACTCCATATGAGATATGGAAAGGCAGGAAACCAGAATTTGAACATATTAAAGTCTAGGGTTGTCCTGCTCATGTAAAGAGACATGATCCAGACAAGCTGAAATCACGAACTGAAAAATGCAGGTTTGTGGGATATCCAAAGGAAACCTTTAGATACTATTTTTACCATCCTGGTGAACAAAAGGTGTTTGTCGCCAAGAAAGCTGTCTTCTTGGAAGAGGAATACCTTCTCTAGGAGAACAGTGGGAGTAAAATAGTACTGGAAGCGATTCCAGATCCCCGAATAGCTACATTATCATCAGATGAGATATCAGTTCCTGAATCTGTTCAGGTACACACAGATGAGCCTTGTAGATCTGGTAGAGTACCTAGACTACCCGAACGATATGTGGGACATATCGCTGAAGGTGAGTCTAAGGTACAATATAAAGAGGATGATGATCCTAAAACCTACCAGGAGGCCATAGAAGGCCCAGAAGCCGGGAAATGGCGAGAAGCCATTAACTCAGAAATCCAGTCCATGTATACCTACCAAGTTTGTAACTTGGAGGACTTGCCCGAGGATATTGTACCTATTGGTTGCAAGTGGATCTTTAAGAGAAAGATCGGTGCTGATGGACGGATCGACACTTATAAGGTAAGGTTGGTGGCAAAGGGATATCGTCAAAGGCAAGGAATTGACTATGATGAGACTTTCTCACCAGTTGCCATGATAAAGTCGATCAGAGTTCTGCTCGCCATTGCTGCACATTTTGATTATGAAATATGGCAGATGGATATGAAGACTGCCTTCCTCAATGGTAAGCTTGAGGAAGAAGTGTATATGATACATGTAAGGACTGAGGTTTCGGGTTCAGTATTCGGGTCGGGTTCGGGCCGGATCCCCTGGTTTGGACCCTGGAGGGGTCTTGAGATTTCTGGCTGAATGGCGTCAGCACTACTCGACGCCTTTCAAAAGGCGTCAGGTTGTGTGGACGCCATTTAGGTCTGCTGGGTGTTGTGCCACGTGTGCGCCACGTGGGCGGGTTTCGGGCCGCGAGAGTACGGCCCCGGTCACATCGTCTGAATGGCGTCCATGTCGGTCGACGCGATTCAGACTGTGACCTCTGCGATGTCTGGGTGCGGCGCCAGAGCGTTGTCAGTACGGCCTGTCCTGTCGTCTGAATGGCGTCCGTGGAGGGTGACGCGTTTCAGACCGCTGTCAGTACGGCCGTCCTGTCTGACTGATAGGCGTCTGCCTCGATCGATGCGTTTCAGTTGGTTTCGGATTGACCCCGCGAGCCTCCCCTTCTTTCCCTCATTCTCGCCTTCACTCTCTCTCTCCTCGCCCTCTCCGCCCTCTCCGACGCTCTTCCTCCCCTTCCCTTCCTCTTCTTCCTCTTCCAACCACTCCATAGCCTCCTTACCTCTCACCTCTACCTCCACCACCTCCTTCGCGGCGTTCCCTTCTCCGGACGGCGGCCGACGTCCCGGCGGAGTGGCGGCGTCCTCGAGGGTACCGGCGGCGGTGTGCGGTGCGGCGGGACGGTGGCACGGAGCTTGGCGGAGTTCAAGAACCGGTAGGGGGACGAACCTTGCATGTGTTGCTCGTATGTTTCTTGGCGTGACGTGACGTGTTTGGGGCTAGATTGAGCATGTTTAGGGGGATTCCTTGTGGGAATGGCGGTGCTTGTGAACGTGGTTTCGTAGCATGCTTGTGATGGTTGGGTTTCTCTTCCTCCCCCTTTGGTTTTGGGGCTTTTCGGGTTGCTTGGGATCAAGGAAGAAACTCTCGGGTTGAACCAGGAAACCTGGTTTCTGGCGTTAAACGGCGTCGTGCCTGGTCGACGCCTTTTAGAAAGACGTCAGGGCAGTACGACGCCTTTTAGGGCAGAAACCTCCCTGTTTGAGGTTTCCCGAATTAGAGGCTCTGGCGCTAAATGACGTCATGGATGGACGACGCCTTTCGGAAGTATGTCGGGACATCATGACGCCATTTAGGCAGGAAATGCCCCCGTTTAAGGGTTCTGCAATCTGGATTTCTGGGTTGAATGGCGTCTGGCGATCCTGACGCGTTTTAAACGACGGCTTCACTGGTGGACGCGTTTTAAGGGATAATCTGGCTTTTAATAAACCTGTCTGAGGGTCTTGAATGGCGTCGACCTTGGTCGACGCGATTCAAGACAGAAATGCTTAAATCCTGTTATTTCATGTATATTTCACGGGGGGATGGTTCAGATGCATGCTTTGAGTTGTATACTGAGACTGAGGACTTCTGCGTGAGTGGTTATTCATCATGTTATATGCGTGTGTGTGCTTATGCGACTGTGGAATCGGAATAACTGTGGTTTACGTTTGTCACCATGGACCGATGGGGACAGGGTCATGGTGTCTGTGAGGCATTGTGCCGTACCGGTGGGAGGAGTGGTACATGTCGTGTTTTACCTTTGGCTGAGGGAAGCAGAACCACCTTGAGCCCGTTGGGCCGGAGTAGCTGGTGTGCTATCCGAGGGGTTGCTGTTTGGTCTCAGCGGGTCGGGGTTTCCTTTGGTTGTCGTGACAGCTTCTGGCGTGTTTCTTGCTGTGGAGCTGGTGGTGTTACTGGTGGGAGTTGGTTTACCCTTTAGCCATCGGGCCTGATGTGACCTTTGATCAAGGTTACGAGTGGTACCCTTAGCCCTTTGGCCTGACGCAGCCCGGGAGAGTTGGGTTTGTGGGTAGTTCCTGTAGCTTCGGCTTGACGGGGGTTCGCCGGTCCCCAGGGCCCTCCTGGAAGCGCTGAGTCCTAGCGTGGAGGCAATCCGGTGGTAGGACAGTAGTCTAGACTGCTTGTGTGCACACGTAGCTGGCAGTGGCGGTACACTGGTTCCAGCTAGTCCTAGTTTGGCTCACTGCCTCACCCTACAGTGCCCCGGAACACTGTAGGGGTGGACAGGCGTGAGCAGTGGTGGTAGTGTTGGGAGGCGACGTTTGACTTCGGTCGACTGTGTGGTTTAGTCGCCTTGTGGACTTCGGTTGTGAGACGTGACTCTGTGTTGGGTTCTTCGAGTTGCTTAGAACTGTTCTCGCTACACTGCTTATCGTGCGTTTCATATCTGAGTTGGGTGCTATGTTTACTGCTTTACTTAAATTGCTTCATATCTGTGTTGTTACACTTGTGGGTGTGTGAGTGGGAGGCAAGGGATCGGATGATCCCTACTGAGCCCAGTTCTGGTGTGGCTCACTCCCTGCGGTTTCAGGTGTGGACTTCGAGGCGCAGTGGAAGCGTGGTGTCTTCTGGGTGTGCGGACCAGCAGCTGTCTCAGTTCCGGGGTATGCCCCGATGTTGTTGTACTTTCCTTCTGCCTGTACTTATTTAATTTGTTGGACATGTGATTATTGTTGGACTGTATACGGACATTATTATTTTCCCTTCTGCGCACTCGTTTACCTTTGTAGTCCGTGCGATTGTTATATTTAGCCTTGTTTAGCACTTACTCCTCCAGATGTGTTGTGTGAGATCCGGGTGTGAACCCGCAGTTAATGGGCCGACATCCATTTAGTGACCGGGTCTCCGATTATAGGATGGCGGGTCGTTACAATACAACCAGAAGGTTTCACATCCAAAGAATCTCCAGATAAAGTGTGCAAGCTTCAGAGGTCCATTTATGGACTGAAGCAGGCTTCCCGGAGCTGGAACATAAGATTTGACGGGGCTGTGAAGTCTTATGACTTCATTAAGAATGAAGATGAGCCTTGTGTGTACAAGAAGACCAGTGGGAGTGCAATCACTTTTCTAGTTCTTTACGTAGATGACATACTACTCATTGGGAATGATGTAGCTATGATTTCATCAGTAAAGATCTGGCTGTCGAAAAACTTCTCCATGTAGGATTTGGGAGAAGCATCCTACGTATTGGGAATACGGATCTATAGAGATAGATCAAAGAGGATGCTTGGAATGACCCAATATTTGTACATAGATACCATAGTCAAAAGGTTTGGCATGGAAAATTCCAAGAGATGTCTCATACTGATGAGACATGGAATTAGTCTCTCAAAGGAGCAGTCTCCTAAGACTCCTAATGAGAGGGCATTCATGGATAGAATACCCTATGCCTCTGCCATAGGATCTATCATGTATGCCATGCTATGTACACGGCCTGATGTTGCATTTGCTCTAAGTGTTACGAGTAGATTTCAGGCTGATCCAGGCGAAGAGCACTGGAAGGCAGTGAAATGCATCCTTAAGTACTTGAGAAGAACTAAGGATATGTTTCTTGTCTATGGAGGAGGTGACTTGAAACTGCGAGGCTTTACTGGCTCGAGTTTCCAGTCAGATCCAGATGATAGCAAGTCTACATCTGGATTCGTGTTTACTTTGAACGGAGGCGCAGTGTGCTGGAAGAGTTCCAAGCAAGTAACCACTGCAGATTCGACGACTGAAGCTGAGCACATTGCTGCAGCTGAAGCTTTCAAGGGAATAGTGTGGTTGAAGAAGTTCATCACCTACCTTGACATTGTTCCCGGTATCCTTGATCATGTTCCGCTGTTGTGCGACAACAATGTGACTATTGCACAAGTGAAAGAGCCGTGGTCTCATCAGAAATCGAAAGATGTTATGAGGCGCTTTCATCATATCCAGAGGAGATGTAGTAGTGGAAAGAGTTCCATCCGTTGACAATATAGCAGATCCACTGACAAAGCCGTTGGCTCAAATTGTGTTTGAGCGTCACCTAGAGTCTATGGGCTTATTGTATAAAGGTGATTGGCTTTAGTCCAAATGGGAGATTGTTAGTTTAGGTGGCCTAGAAGCCAATCTGACTATGTAAATCTCGTTCATTTATTAATAAAATGGCATAATATTCATTATGTGTAAATCGCATTAATTATCGTTTCATAATGAAGTCCGTGAATATGGGCTATAGTGATCAGATTATGATGAGATCATACTAATGAGACTGATCACTTAAACACACATATTCTTAATTGTTCATAGTCGGAGGATATCCGAGAAGGACATCGGATATCCGGTTAGACTAGAACAGATTACTCCTGCTCATATGATGAGGGTGATTGATCTCATAAGTCACTTGTGTGGAGACACTAAGGCGAATCTGTAGGTGCTCATTGGAGAATGAGTTCACTGAACTAATCCGACTGAATCGCTGGATGGTATTGTACCTCACTGTCAACCAGCTTGATTCTATTGTCGCAGTAGCGTGGATGGTCCTCGGACCTGAGACACCAAGGACACCTTGTCGGTGGACTTCTGTGCTTTGACCTTGGTTTACGAATCTCTAGCCACGGGATTCTAATATGCCAAGGATTGGGTATAACGGAATACCGTCGAAGGGAATTGTGTGTCAATAAAGAATCATTCGCTCTCGGTGCTTAGAGGGAGAATGCTCTAGGAAGGATGTGGGAAAGTCTCTAGCCAGGGCGGACGATAATATCGGGAAAGGAGTTTTCCGATATTCATCAGCGGCATCCAATCCAAGTGAGTCGACCGGTTAGGGTTTGACAGCTCGCTATACCCTAAGTTGACTCGAGAGCATTGTACAAATGAAGGATTATATCCACGCGGTAACTGTCGGCGGAAAGGTTCCAAGAGTGGGTTACTTAACCCCAAATACTTTCCGGGTTCACGCGGTGTTGCTTGGCACCCAACGTGATCGGAGGCCCGGTCGAATTCGATGTGCGACATCAATTCGATTGATTAATTAATTAATAAAGGGTTATTAATTGATTAATAAAGCCAGTGAGGAGTCACTGGGCTTGTTGGGCCATTAACTGGACTGGTACTTGGGCCTAGAGGGTCACACGCAAATGATTATCAAGACGATGGATAAATAAGTGGGTTTTATACAAACCGGGGGTTTTTATGAAAAATCGCGTGGTTAGTATAAAACATAGCGAACGGGCTGAGCAGGCCAAGCTGCTGCTAACCCTAGCCGCCCCTCCTCAGTTTCTGTCTTTCTCTGGCGTCCAGGCAGATCCAGATTTGCTCTGCCGCTTCTCCGAATCCCATTCGACAGGTAATCGTCCGCGCGTTGCGGCGAACGGCGGAGGCTTCGTGGGCTGCGAAGAACGAGGAACTCGAGGATATCCGTCGCGGGGAGGATAGCGTGGACTTCACTAGAGGCCGGGTGCTTGCGCGGCTTGCGGTGTCGCACCGACGGAACCGAACGATTGCGGATTCGAATCCGCACACGGTGAGAACTTCGATAATCCGATTATCGTATTTTAGATTTTGAAACGGGAACGGATCGTTGTATTTTTTTAGTTTCCGCTGCGTGAGCGATCCGGAAAAACCGAGAAAATCCCAACAGATCCCTCGCCTGTCAGTCATGCGGCATACCTTCCGTTTGTCCTACACTATATCAACAAAGATTTCCTCCCATGCAGCCAAACCAGAGGGATCACCGGTGGCTAGGCCCTCCCAGCCATAGAAAACTTCTACCTCCTCCACCAAAATGGTTGCCTCAAACTCTCGGAACATGAACGTGTGCGTCTCCAGATGCCATAGTTCGAGCAGTGCACCCAGCCCCTCCCAGTGCCAGTGAATAAAAGCAAACCACTTTGCAAACACAATAGAACGGGTCAAATTCCACCGATGCATATATACCCTCATGTCTAGGGTAATCACGTCCAACAGGGCCACAAGCCATGCATACTTACGAGTATGCCTAGCATCAGGGAATTTGGGAATATGCTGTAGGACAACCAAGAGTCAAGAGAGAGAGGAGAGAGTCGAGGTAGATGACACAAAGGTTTGAGCATACCTGTCCATGGGCCACTAGGTTGCTGAGGTGGCCTTCCACATCGGATAGAACTTGAGGTTCCCTAGCAGTAGCGCGAGCAGAAGGTGAGGCCATCTTTCCACAGAAGGCTTGAGTTCTGGAAGAAAGCCCCGCGACAACCCTCCCCTTTTAAGGCCACGGGATAACTACAAACTTTCCCACGTCCCATAAGAGACGGAAGGGCATGCATATCCTTTTCCCCTCTTATGGACGGCATACCCCTTGGCCTTCCACCACTTCATGGACGGCACATCCCTTGGCCTTCCACCTTTTCATAGAAGGCATGCTAGTTGGCCTTCCACCTTTTCATAGAAGGCATGCTAGTTGGTCTTCCACCTTTTCGTAGAAGGCATGCTAGTTGGCCTTCTACCACTTTAGAAAAGGCTCATCTACGAGAAGGCATATTGCCCTTCTCCCCTCTCTACTTTGAGGAGGTAACTTCACCCCCAAGTTCAGGAGACCACTTTGCTCAATATCAACAAATTAATGGTTCTTCCTGGAAATCGAGTCGAAGCCATATCGGATTGGCATTCTACCAATAGAATAGCCATATCTTCCATATCGGCTTCGACTCGAAACTAACCATTTGCTTCTCATCCTCCTGCAGTTTAATGCTTAATGTTGTGATCATTGAATATGTGAACGTTGCTAATGTGTGTTTTTGCAGCTGCAGGAAATCTGAAGCAAGTAGGATTGAAGACACATGGGGTTAATAACTTCGGGCGTATAGACTCTAAGTTCCTCTTTAAACAAAACAATGAGGAGTCTATATTCCCCAAGTTATTCGATTGGCCAATAAATCCCTCCTATTTGCATTAGGAATTTGTTTTCTAACTTTTAAACCAGCATGCATTGCATAAGTATCATCCACCATTCCCGCCCTAGGGGCAATGACCATAATTCATCACTCTGCTTAACCCATTGTTGATATGTGAGTCTGGCGATCGTTCGTCTGATAGCCCTTTGAATTGCAAGACCTCATCCATTTTCCGATACGTATGCTTGAGATGCTCTCACTTGGCGATCACATGATACGTCAGGCCACCGTGCGCCCGTTGTGTCGAGACCATTTCAAGTCACACTCTTCCAACTTTCATGCTTGAGATCCCCTTGGGCCAGATCGTTGCATCCTGGTGCGCCAAGGCCTCGCGGTTCCAGCACCCGAGGGTCCCACGGATTGTGATTCTCTAGTCTGAATTTCGCTCCTCCTCTTAGTCACCCTTGCAATTCGAATAGCTAGCTTTCATGCATTTGCCACCCTCTCATACCACCTTTGGACACAACCCATCCCTTCTTAAGGCCGTCCAAAATCAGGTTCGATTCCCGGAAAACCTATTTATCATTCCGTTCCACTCCACTGCAAAACAGGTGTCCCAGAGGGGCATTTGTAGACACCGATTTTGGACCACCCTTTTGGTCATGAACTCCATCCATCATTAGCCCATCATCCCTCATCTCAGTCCACTAATAACTAGGCCCATTAACCAATCCCGACTCTAGCCACCTTTTCGTGGAAGGCCAGTCAGCCCGCCTTCCACCACCCTTCGAAGGCCAGCCAGTCCACCTTCCACTACCCTTCGAAGGCCAGCCAGTCCGCCTTCCACCATCCTTCGAAGGCCAGCCAGTCCGCCTTCCACCCCCCTTCGAAGGCCAACTGGCCCGCCTTCCACCACTTCGTGGAAGGCCAGCTACCTGGCCTTCCACGGGATTGGAAGGCATGTTGGATGTCCGTCCACCCCTCTAACTACCACCTTGACTTCGTCTTCCCCACGATCTCCTCTACTCGCCGCCCTCACCTCCGCTACTCCAATCACTCCCCACTCCGGCGACTGCCGCGCGCACCACCTCCGATCCTTGACCACTTCCCATTGGCTCCAGGATGATTTACGGGGATTTAGACCCCTATTTTCTCCTATTTCTCTTTTACCTATTTAAACCCCCCCATGTCCCCTCGAGCGAGGGGTTAAAAAAAAAAAAGGGATTTTTTCGGGTGAGAGATTCGAAGAAGGAGAAGAAGGAGGAGTTTTCCTAGAGGGAAGGCTCAGAGGAGGTTAGCGAGTGAGTCGGCTCTGAGGAGTCTAGCGGACAAGGAGTCAGAGAGCTTCAGGAGGGGCTTCAGGAGGAATCCTTCGCACTCCAAATGGGTTTGTCTTCTTAACC
The DNA here is from genome assembly GCA_030544215.1 of Zantedeschia hybrid cultivar. Classification (NCBI taxonomy): domain Eukaryota; kingdom Viridiplantae; phylum Streptophyta; class Magnoliopsida; order Alismatales; family Araceae; genus Zantedeschia; species Zantedeschia hybrid cultivar. The sequence continues at coordinate 56,225,313 of JARZZO010000009.1, forward strand.
CTCTTTTACTATTCTCCTCTTCATTTCATTGCATTCTCATTTTCCATCCATGCCGTAACATTCTCCCTCTCTCACTCTTCTTTTCACTTTTAACATATCGCTTCACTTTTCACACACGAGCACCCTCATTTGCATGCATGCATGTTAAGATGACTTAGCAACCCTTACTTCCCCAGAGGTTTTAAACAAAAAACGGGAGGTGGGTGGGCATAACATATGGTCACCTTCCCTCCCCAAACACCCATCCGGTGCGTCTCCCTCCAATTCTAGTTAATTTTTATATTTTTATGAATAGATTCTACATGTCACAGTTCTAATCGGGTCATTTTTCCTCTCTTGTCTTGTCTTTTCAGGGATCCTTACCGCATTTTCGCGTCGAGCTCTCCTCCTCTGGCCGGCCGGAGGAAGAGAAGGAGAAACCACCATTTGCCGCTCCCTCAGAATGCGATCACTCTTACAACCCTGCGGAACACAGGGACCGTAAGGTAATGCTCCTGGCGATCACACATCTTTATTTCTAACCCCCCTTAAATCGCCGCAGTGCTAAGACGAATGGAGAAACCCTCGACCCGAAGCTCGCAGCAGCGGCGGAGGACGTTCCGGGCGCCTACACCACTGTCCTTATGGAGAATATAATCTTATTCCAGAAAGACAGCTCTCTTGGCCACAAACACCTTTTGCTCGTCAGGAAGATAAAAGTAATATCTATAAGTTTCCTTTGGATATCCCACAAATTTGCATTTGTCAGTTCTGGATTCCAGCTTATCTTCGTCATGTCTTTTAACATGAGCAGGACATCCCCAGACTTTAACATGTTTAAGGTCTAGTTTCTTTTCATTCCATATCTCATATGGTGTGGTCTCAACATATTTGCTGGGTATCTTGTTCAGGATATACATAGCCGAGCTAAGTGCATATCCCCATAAGGACACTGGTAACTTGGACATGCTCATCATGGATCGCACCATTTCCATTAATGTGCGATTTCTCCTTTTTGATATACCATTCATCTGAGGTGTATGAGGAGGTGTAAGCTGAGAAAGGATACTATTATCCTTTAAGTATTTAATGAACTCAGTACTCAAGTATTCACCACCTCGATCAGATCGGATGGTTTTTATACTCTTTCCTATTTGTTTTTCTACTTCATTCTTAAATTCTCTGAATTTCTCAAAGGCTTCAGATTTATACTTCAATAAGTATACATATTCAAACCTTGAGTAATCATCAGTGAATGCAATGAAGTATAAGAAACCACCAATGGCTTGGGTTGACATAGGACCAGATACATCTGAATGTATGAGTTCTAATATGCCTTTGGCTCGTTCTCCAGTTCCACTAAATGGAGACTTAGCCATTTTACCTATTAAACATGAGTCACAGGTTGGATATGACTCATAATCAAATAGATCCAAATATCCATCTTTATGCAACCTTTGGAGTCTGTTTTCACCAATGTGTCCAAGCTTACAATGCCACAAGTAGGCTTTGTTCATTTCATACTTACTTCTTTTAATTGAAGAACCGATATGTAAATTATCATGAGACACATTCAATAGATACAATCCATTGGACAAAATAGCAGAAGCTGTTAATTTATTTCCGAAATAAATTGAACAACTATTGTTCCCAAAATTTAAATTGTATCCTATTCTATCTAAACATGAAATAGAAATGATGTTCCTTATTATGCTAGGTACATAATAACATTCATCTAATAGAAATGTGTCTCCGGATGGTAGCTTGAGCTTCACTGTCCCCACAGCGATCGCCGCAACTCTTGCGCCGTTACCTAGTCTCAGCTCCATCTCGCCGGTCCTCAGCTTACGCCTTCTCGTCAGTGCATGCACAGAATTGCAGATATAAGATACACATCCAGTATCTAATACCCATGTTGTGCTATCTCTTATTGACAAGTTTACATGTATCATATAGATACCTGAAGCGTCCTGCTACTTCACAGTTCCTTGAACCTTGTCCTTGAGGTATTCCTTGCAATTCCTCTTCCAATGCCCTTTCTGGTGACAGTAGAAGCAATCACCTTTCTCAGCACTTTTACCCTTGTCTTTCTTTGTGACCTTTGCCTTTCTCTGAACCTTCTTCTTATTCTTTCGAAAAACTTGGACTGCAAGTCTTTTTCTGTTGGTCTTACCAACCATGAGGACTTGGGGTTTATCCTTCACAAGGTTGTTCCCCTCAGCAGTCTTTAACATGTTCAGCAGTTCAGCTAAGGTGGCCTGGATCTTGTTCATGTTAAAATTAACGATGAACTGAGCATATGACGGTGGAAGTGAAGACAACATGAGGTCTATGTGCATCTCCTTGGAAAGTGTAATCCCAAGAGCATCCAGCCTCTCTACCCACTCAATCATCTTCAGCACGTGATTCTGTACTGAAGTTCCCTCTTCCATCTGAGCCTTGAACAGATTCTTCGATATCTCATATCGTTCGATTCTGCTCTGCTCACCAAATAGCTCCTTCAAATGGAGCATGATGGATCTAGCATCCATCTCTTCATGTTGCCTCTACAACTCATTGCTCATAGAGGCTAACATGTAGCATTGGGCCATGGTGGAATCCTCCTTCCATTTTTCATACGCTATCATTTCCTCCTCTGGAGCATCCAATGCTGGTTCAACAGGAGGTTCATTATCCAAGACGTAGGCAATCTGCTCAGACCTGAGGACTATCTTCAGGTTTCTGAGCCAGTCTGAGTAATTGGTGCCTGTCAAACGGTTGGCATCGAGTATGCCTCGCAACGGGTTATGGTGCGACATTCTCGCCTACAGGAGATAGTCAATTGATAATTAGCAGATATTTAGATTAACTAAAACAAGATATGGTCTTTTATTATCTAGTTTTACTCCCACTAATTTTCGACGGACTGTATAACTTTCAGATATACAGAACGGGAGACGCCGACTGTCTCCTAGTAGGGATCAGAATCTCCAAGCATTACAGTATGACCTCGGGTAAACATATAGTATCATACCGCTATCTCAGAGCAATCATCTCATGATAATTGCAACTCCTTGCAATATCCGATCATACTTTGGCTCCCAAGTTTAATGGTCCCGGGTAAACACAGTATATCATTATCTCCGGTCTAAGCTTTACCATCAATACGTGACAGAGTAAAGTAGAAATATAGTTCCCGGGTAAACACGTGGATAACTATATCGTTCCTCTACTCTTATCCAAAGGCATCTGATGCTATGATCAACAGTCCTCTCAACAGACAATGGCAGACCTCGGGTAAACACATAGTATCTGCCATGACTGAATTAAGTTCCATTGATCATATTGATGGAGAGCCACGCGGTGCATTTTCAATGACTCGCGCTACGGCTTAGAATTTATAACGAAGGTTTTACTTATTTAGTTTGGTCTCATCCTAGGTGATAGTATTAAATATATCGAATATATATAAATACAAATAACCTAGCAAATATTTAAGCACACGCATCACATACATGTTATTAGTGTGGTCATGGACGGCACTGCGGTTTGACTTGAGCTCGACAGTCAAACGCACACACATACACAATATAACAACTTATATCATGAGTCTGCAAACCCATGGATTCAATGAACTCCTTCATTTTCATCTGGTCAGCAGTTGTGGATCATCCTTGCTCCACGCGCAGCCGCTTCGATCAAATTACATCGTAATTCTCAATTACATGATGATTTAAATGAGGAAGCCTTATGGCGATTACATTAAGGAGGAAGGTAGAAGTACAATGGAATATGAGAGGGAGAGGTTCGCAGACCTCTATTTATTAATAAAAATAAACCACACAATCACATTCCACATCCACAATTAATACTCGTCCATGACCACCATGTGTTTTAGTTAAACAAACCACACATGAATTGAGCATCAAAGGGCTAAATTAAAATTTTTAAAAATAATTAATTTTGGGTTTCTTAAAACCAGGGACCAATCAAAAATTGGATTTAGAATTTTCGAAAACTTTTATTAAGTCAAAGCATGCTAATTTAAATCATTATTTAAACAAGCAAACCAATCAAATTTTAAATAACCAATTACTACACATCAAATGTGCAGAAAAATCAAATTAACAATTTTACACTATTCCATGCGAGTCATCAAATTAAATATTTAATTCAGTTAATTAAATATAATATTCTATATTATCAAATCTAACAATTAGATTGATAATATCATTAACAACAACTTGTTAAAAAAAAAAAACTTTCCCTCATTTATACAATTCCCTTTTTACTGGTTATTAATAAGTATAAAACAGAATTTTATCAATTTCAGAATCAAATTTTAAATTTAAATACAATTATGTAATTAAAAAACTAGTAAACATGTATAACAGGGAAAAACACAAAGGGAATGGGCCCTGGAACGGGTCAAACGGCCCAGGGCTGGCCGGCCCCTTGGGGCGAACCCAGCCAGCACCTGGCTCGGCCCAGGCCCGCTCTCTGGGGCGAGCCGGGTCCGGGCCAGGCGCTCGACTGGTTCGGGCACCAAGGCCCGGACCATCGGGCCGGGTCCGCCCCTCCCACTTGACGCAGCTAGGGTTTGCCTAGCTGCGCCGCAGGTGGGAAGGGGCGGCCCTTCCGCCGCCGGCACCTTGCCCAGTAGGTGCCGGCCGGCAGGCCCCTTACCCCGCGGGGTATGCCCGGCGGCCAGGGGCACCGGCGGCGGTGCCGGTGACCCCTGGTTCTGGCGGTTGCCCCACAAACCGCCCCCCCCCCCCCCCCTCCTTCCTTGTTTTGTAACCGATCCGTGCATCCAGAGCACACTATCTCCATGGCCAATCAGCTGCGAAGTTTAGGAGGATGAAGGAGACCATCTCCTACAGGTAAGGGCTTGCAAATCCCCTGCGATTCATGGGGTGACATCCATGGCGTCGACAATCGATTCCCCAACCTTTGGGGTTGCCCAAAATCATGCCTATCTGAGTCCTTTCTTCGTCAGACGAAGAACATGAACCTCACCAAAATTAAAAAATTCATTTTACTGCAAAAATCATAGATTGTGTTTATCTTATGAACACAATACATGCGTTATTAAATTTAATAACAAGCATGGAATATTTTATAAAATTGATAATTTGATAAATCAAAACGGCGAGAACATAGTGGAACTTGGCTCTGATACCACTATTGGGATCACTGTGTCAGGATCCGACTGAAAAACGCAGCGGAATAAAATTTTTGGGATCGGATCTGTCCCGTTTCGGTCGTTAAACTTAAACCGGTGTAAATCGAATTTACCTTGCGCAGATTCGAATCCGCGTCCGTTTTCCGGTTCCGTCGGAGCGATGCCGCAAGTCGCGCAGATGCTCGACCTCTAGCGGTATCCACGCGGTTCTCCTCGCGATGGATCGTCCTCGCTTCCTCGCTCGCTGCGGCGTTCGAAGATCCCATCTGACTGCGCGTAATCCACCGCGACATGCGGATTCGGAATCCCCGTCGAACGGAAGGTGGAGCAGTTGGGATCCGCACGCCCAGAAGAGAGAGAAAGTTGGGAAGAACGAATGACGGCTAGGTCAGGGTTGCTGGCCCCGGACGTAGAATCCGTTCTTTTATAAGAAGTCAGTTTGCGGTTTTTCATAAAAACCCAGACTTATCCGAAATCCTGTCGGATTATCCATCGACTTGAAAACCATTTGCGTGTGACCCTCTAGGCCCAAATACCAGTCCAGTTAATAGCCCATTAAGTCCAGTAACCCTTTACTGACTGACTAAATTAATTAATATCCTTATATTCAATTAATCAGCCGAATTTAATGTCCCACAATAAATTTGGACGGACTGCCGATCACGTTGGATGCCAAGCAACATCGCGTGATCCTGGATGGCATTGGAGTTATCGCAACCCTCTATTGGAACCTTTCTGTCATCGGTTAGCGTGCGGATATAATCCTTCATCCGTACAATGTTCCCGAATCGACCTAGGGCATGGTTTACTGTTAAACCCTATTTAGTCGATTCACTTGAATCAGATGCCGCTAATCTGAATCTGATAACTCCTTATCGATTACAGAGTCCGCCCTGGCCAGGGACTTTAAGCACATCATTCCCGGAACATTCTCTCTCAAACTACTGAGAGCGGATGATCCCGTATTGAACACACAATTACCTTCGAGGGCATTTTCCTGAACCTGATCGCTTGACTTATGGATAACCCATGGTTAAGGATTCGTTCGTCAAGGTCAAAGCTCAGAAACCTACCAACAAGATATCATTGGAGTCTCAGGTCCAAGGATCATCCACGCAACCGTGACAAATGAATCGAGCTGGTTAACAGTGAGGTGATTACCATCCAACGATTCATAGTCGGATCAGTTCAGTGAACTCATTCACCAATGAGCACCTATAGGTTCAGCATAGTGTCTCCACACAAGTGACTTATGGGATCAGTCACCCTCATCATATGAGCTGAAGTAACCTATACTAGTCTATCCGGATGTTCGATGTCCTATCTCAAACATCCTATGACTAGGAACAATTAAGAACATGTGTTTATAAGTATTCGGTCCCGTAATTATGATCTCATCATAATCCGAAGACTATTGTACGTGTTCATGGACTTCATCGTGATACGATAAACATATATCGAATTAATTACACACAATGAATTATTACCATTTATTAATAATCTGAATAAGTACATAGTATCGGATTGGCTTTGAGACCATCTAATACTAACAATATGGTCACTCGCTGAGGGGTGGAGGCGAATCCAGCAAAAGTTGCAGCCATCCTTCAAATGCGCCCGCCGACAAACATCTGGGAAGTTCAAAGGCTAAATGGACGAATTGCAGCGTTAAGCCGCTTCATGTCAAAAGTAGCGGACCATTGTTTTCCTTTCTTTAAGTTGCTGAAGAAGACCAACAATTTCTCTTCGACAGATGAATGCCAATCGACCTTCAATCAGCTGAAGACCTATCTCTCCAATGTACCCGTCCTGTCCAAGCCTGTCGAAGGAGAGCAGTTGTTCATATATCTCGCTGCATCCGAAGCTGCTCTTAGTGCCGTCCTTGCCCAAGAGGCAGATGGCGTCCGGAGGCCTGTTTACTACATGAGCCGAGCACTTCACAGAGCAGAGTTTCGGTATCCATCTCTTGAGAAGCTAGCTTTGACTCTCATTGCATCCGCGAGAAGGCTTCGGCCTTACTTCCTCGCACATTCAATAAAAGTCCTCACTGATCAACCTTTGAGGCAAGTTCTCTCTCGACCGGAAGTATCTAGGAGATTAGCCAAATGGGCGATCGAATTAGGAGAATTCGACATCTCCTACGAACCTCGGACTGCAATAAAAGCTCAAGCTCTAGCCAACTTCATCGCTGAATTAACTTTCGAAGAACCCTCGGCTCCTCAACCAGAAGTAATCAAAGAAAATCCTGAAGCCGTAGGCACTTCGGTGTCAGTATCTCCAGCAACTAATAAATGGCAACTATATGTTGACGGGTCCGCTTGCCTTTCGGGTAGTGGCGCGGGGTGGGTCTTGGCATCTCTGGAAGGAGTCGTCACCGAATATGCCCTACGCTTTGCCTTCCCAGCCACAAATAATGTAGCCGAATACGAAGCCCTCATATCAGGTCTTCGGGCCGCTAGAAAACTCAACGCATTTGAAATAAAGGCATTCAGCGATTCAACGCTTATCGTCGGCTAGATCACTGGAGAGTATGAAGCCTGAGACGAGTTAATGGCGTCCTACTTTCAAGTAACTCAAAAAATCATTTCCGAGTTTACTTCCTTTGAAATTATGCGGATCCCTTGGGCTAAGAATACTCGGGCCGATGCCCTCTCTCGGCTGGCATCAACACATGATGGGGGAGGGAGCCAAATGGTTTTGGTCGAGGAACTATCTGAGCCGAGTCTTCAAGAATCCGAGGTTATGCAAGTAAATAATTCCGAAGGAGAAACTTGGATGACTCCAATAATAGCCTTTATACTCCGAGGAGCTCCCATCCGAACCGAAGGGGGCAAGACGCATCTGACAGCGCTCCTCTCAGTTTTTAATTCTAGAAGATATATTGTATAAAAAATCATTCAGTCAGCCGGTCCTTCGGTGCCTCGGCCCTCCCGAAGCTAACTATGCCCTTCGGGAGATACATGAAGGGATTTGCGGGGCGCACGCAGGAGGGAGAGACTTGGCCCATAAAATCCTGAGACAAGGATATTGGTGGCCAACCCTTTGGGAGGACGCAACTAGTCTCGTCCGCCACTGCGATCAATGTCAAAGGTATAGTTCTTTTACTCATCAGTCGGCAACCCTATTAATGCCTCTATCAGATCCATGGCCTTTCGCCCAATGGGGGATTGATATTCTAGGTCCATTTCCCATTGCCATCGGCCAGAGGAAGTTTCATATTGTAACAGTAGATTATTTCACGAAATGGGTTGAAGCCGAACCTCTTGCGTCTATCACTGATAATAATGCTTGGAGCTTTGTCTGGAAGTCTATTATCTGCCGGTGTGGCATCCTTCGGGTGATTATATCAGACAATGGCAAGCAATTTGACAGCAACCGGTTCAGAGGCAACTGCTCAAGCTTCGGTATTCTGCACAAGTTCACTTCGGTGGCTCATCCCCAGACGAATGGATAAACCGAAGTCACTAACCGGAGTATATTGCGAGGGTTGAAAACTCGTCTTGATGAAGCTAAAGGCCGATGGGTGGAAGAATTGCCGAGTGTACTATAGGCTTAACGAACAACGAGCCCAGCCCCTACCAGAGAAACTCCATTCCGAATGGCTTATGGAGTGGAAGCAGTCATCCCAGTTGAGATAGGCCTGCCCTCGCCGAGAGTCCTTGCTTATGATCCGAAGAGTAATGATAAAGCCATGAGAGATCACCTTGACCTCGCAGAAGAAACTAGGGATCAGGCTGGCAGCATACTAACAATGCATGGCCAGATATCATAATGCTCGAGTAAAGCCTCGAAGTTTTGAAGCCGGGGACCTTGTGTTGCGAAATGCTCATGTTTCGAAGCTAGCCGAAGCCGCGGGAAAGTTATCTCCAAATTGGGAGGGCCCTTATCGGATGAAGGAGGTCATTCGACGAGGGGCCTATCGGTTAGAAACCCTCTCGGGCCAGCCTCTCCCTTGCACTTGGAATGTGGAGCCCCTTTGGCGCTATTTTATGTAAGTTGTTCTCCCGGCCTTTAGCCGGATACATTTAATGAATACATCATTCCGGAATACTGTATTCGGCATTATTCTAAGTCCGTGTAAACCGTACCGGGAGTGGCTTTGGCCATGCAAACCGTATCGGGAGCGGCATTATTATAAGTCTGTGTAAACCGTACCGGGAGTGGCTTCGGCCATGCAAACCATATCGGGAGCGGCATTATTCTATGTCCGTGTAAACTGTACCGGGAGTGGCGCGCCAGGAATGACCTCGGCCAAGTCCGGAACTGAAACATGTTTTTAGTTATTCGGGGGTTCGTCCTACTATTGATTCGTTCACAGGAGTGTTTGGCTGTAACACATGGATAAATTCAAGAAAGTCATTTATATATATATGGAGGTACAGAAGTCAGCCATATACTCGGCCCTGGCAACTCAAAAATATCCGGGACAAGCCCCCGGATTAGCTATACATCAGCATCCTCGCTTTCTATATCGACGAGGGAGTTGCCTGGAGTTGTTGGAGGAGAAGAAGCATGGTCCGAATTTGCCGCCACATCTTCCGGAGAAGCCGGGATCCTTTCGGCCTTGAGCTGATGCCACTAGTCCAAGAGCCGATTGCCTTCGTCCTCCTCGGGGAAGCCGAAACCAGTTAGATCTATATTCGGACAAGCCTTTTGGGCAATAGCAATCCCCAGATCAAACATGGTTGTAGCCGCTTTAGCCCCGGCGTCGAGCATTTCCTCGGCGTACTCCGGACCTTCCTTGTAGCTCGCTATGGCCACGAGAGCGATGTCATCAGACTCTTTTGTTTTGGCCTCCAGATCCGCTTTCAAGGCCGAGACTATTTTGGCGTGCTTGCGGCGTTCCTCGTCCCGCTCCTTCTCTAGTTAAGCTATCCTCTCGGCGGCTTTGTCCTCCTTGTCCTGGATCTCGGCCTTCAAAGATTCAACCTCTGTATGGGCCTGATCCAGTTGACTTTCGGCCTTTTCCTGGGCCTCGGCGGCCGCCCAAACCACCTCCTTCTGGCCATCCAGTTCAGATCGTAGCCTAACTTTCGCCCTGATGAGGACGTTGATGTTAGCTTCAAGGTCTCGCTGCACCGAGGCCACCTTGCCCACGGCTAGCTAGTCTGCGGCCTCGTCCACATCCATAAGTTTTTGTTAGATGTGAGCCTGGCAACGAGCGAGAGCCTCGCACATGATCGCAGCCTGAAAAGAGAAGCAAGAGATGTAAGGCGAAGCAACAAAAAGAAAAAGGAAATAGAAATAACATGACAAAGGCAAGAGTTCACTCACCTGGACAGCGTGGCGGACGCATTGCCGAGAGAGACCCTCCAAGGACAACTCCTAGATTTCATCCTCGGCTATTGGGATGGCCATGCCCTGGGCGAGGCGCATGCAAGTCTGAGTGTCATCCAGACTGTCGTCGGCGAAGACTCCCGTATCAAGACGCCATGGCTCATGCCCGTATTCCCGGGACATGTTGTTGGGATCGATGTGTCGGGATCCGATCCTAAAACGCAGCGGAATAAAATATTCGGGATCGGATCTATCCCGTTTCGATGAACAAAACAATACCGGAGTAAATCGGATTTACCTTGCGCGGATTCGAATCCGCGTTCGTTTTCCGGTTCCGTCGGAGCGATGCCGCAAGTCGCGCAGATGCCCGACCTCTAGCGGTATCCACGCGGTTCTCCTCGCGATGGATCGTCCTCCCTTCCTCGCTCGCTGCGGCGTTCGTAGATCCCGTCTGGCTGCGCGTAATCTGCCGCGACATGCGGATTCGGAATCCCCGTTGGACGGAAGGTGGAACAGTCGGGAACCGTACACCTAGAAGAGAAAGAAAGAGAGAAAGAACGAATGACGGCTAGGTTAGGGTTGCTGGCCCCGGACGTAGAATCCGTTCTTTTATAATAAGTCAGTTTGCGGTTTTTCATAAAAATCCAGACTTATCTGAAATCTTGTCGGATTATCCATCGACTTGAAAACCATTTGCGTGTGACCCTCTAGGCCCAAATACTAGTCCAGTTAATAGCCCATTAAGTCCAGTAACCCTTTACTGACCCACTAAATTAATTAATATCCTTATATTCAATTAATCAGCCGAATTTAATGTCCCACAATAAATTCGGACGGACTGCCGATCACGTTGGATGCCAAACAACATCGCGTGATCCTGGATGGCATTGGGGTTATCGCAACCCTCTATTGGAACCTTTCTGTCATCGATTTGCGCGCAGATATAATCCTTCATCCGTACAATGTTCCCGAATCGACCTAGGGCATGGTTTACTGTTAAACCCTATTTGGTCGATTCACTTGAATCAGATGCCGCTAATCTGAATCCGATAACTCCTTGTCGATTACAGAGTCCGCCCTGGCCAGGGACTTTAAGCACATCATTCCCGGAAGATTCTCTCTTAAACTACCAAGAGCGGATGATCCCGTATTGAACACACAATTACCTTTGAGGGCATTTCCCTGAACCCGATCGCTTGACTTATTGATAACCCATGGTTATGGATTCGTTCGTCAAGGTCAAAGCTCAGAAACCTACCAACAAGATATCTTTGGAGTCTCAGGTCCAAGGATCATCCACGCAACCGTGACAAATGAATCGAACTGGTTAACAGTGAGGTGATTACCATCCAGCGATTCATAGTCGGATAAGTTCAGTGAACTCATTCACCAATGAGCACCTATAGGTTCAGCATAGTGTCTCCACACAAGTGACTTATGGGATCAGTCACCCTCATCATATGAGCTGAAGTAACCTATACTAGTCTATCCAGATGTTCGATGTCCTATCTCAAACATCCTATGACTAGGAACAATTAAGAACATGTGTTTATAAGTCTTCGGTCCCGTAATTATGATCTCATCATAATCCAAAGACTGTTGCACATGTTCATGGACTTCATCGTGATACGATAAACACAGATCGAATTAATTATACACAATGAATTATTGCCATTTATTAATAATCTGAATAAGTACATAGTATCAGATTGGCTTTTAGACCATCTAATACTAACACATGTGGGTCCCGGCCGCTCCAAACGGATAGGATATCCCCGTATCTGTCGCCGTGGTTGTGGCCGGAGGTGAATCGCCCCTCTGTGGCCGAGAAGATACCGCGAGCAGCGCACTCTGCCGCGTAGCCACCTTCTTCGCCGCCCGGGCGGACTCCCTCTCGCCGTGATCGCCCCGCCGCTTCCTTCTCTCGGAGCGCTCACTCCCGTAGGCAACGGCCTTGCCCTTCTCCCTTCGCTCCCTCTCGAGAGCAGGCGCGGCCGCCCTTCCTTCGGTGGAAGCAGCCGTCTGCCGGGCCGGAGAGGCGTCCGACACTGATATGACGTCGGCCAACCTCCCTTCGGCAGGTCGTGTCTTAGACGGACGAGAGGGCGCAGGGTGACTGGAGATCCGAGCCATGAGCGATCCGAGGCCAGACATATCTGAAAACAAAACAAAGGAACAAAGTTAAGATGAAATTCGGTAGCAATCGTGACCCAAAGCCGACTTATCCTCAGCTGGAGCTTCAGCACCCTCATTGAATGGACGATGGGTCTCGGCCGGAGCCCTGGATGTCGCGGCAGCCCTCGCTGTCGTGGCAGCCCTCGCCACGGTCTCTCCCGGAGCCTGACTAGGAGGAAGATAGGGAGAGGCATGGATGGGAGTATTCGACGGATCCGGCCAGGCTCTCATTCCGACGAGCCTATCCTCGTTCTCTAGGAGCTCGGTTATGTTAAATGGAGCGTCATCCACGAAGAGATGGGTGTCAGCAAGCTGCCCGAGGCTGAGGGAGGGGCTCTCGGAAATCCCCTCGACCAGGGGCCCCCATTCGGTAGGGAAGGGCCAGAAACCCTTGTCCTTCTCCGGGAAGGAGATGAAGAAGAAACCCTCCTTCCAATGATGGATGGACGAGGGTTTCCCGGAGAAGATGCGCCGGCCGAAGCGAGGAACGAAATAGTACTAGGAAGATCTTCCCTAGGGTTTGATTTTGAAGAGGTAGCGAAAAATATTTACAGAGGGGACGAGACCAAAAATGGAATTAAGAGCTAAAAAAGCATATACAGTCCGCTATAAGTTCGGAAAAAACTGGGACGGAGCCAGCCCATAGAAGTTCACAAAGTTTACAATTAAAGGGTGAAGGGGAAGACGAAACCCAGTCCGAAAGTTGTGTTCGTAAATGGAGAAAGCACCCGGCTGAGGAGAGTTGGCTCTTGTATTCCTTTCAGGCCGGACGGGAGTCATCCAAGTACGAATTAGATAACAATTGGTTATTTCCATCACCGCCTCGGTGTTAAGGATAGAAGCCACATCCGAGACCTGTTCGGCCGGACGGCGGCCAAATACAGAAGGCTTAGCGAGAGCAGGGACTGATTCAGTTTCACCCGCCATATCAGAAGGGAAAGAGTTCAAGGAGAAAGGGGATGAAAGAGAAGGTTGGGGAACAGGTTTGGGTGAAGAGCAGGACGAACTGCTCTCGACCGAAAAAGAGCTGCTGGACATATACTGAAAATAGATAAGACGGGGACTGAGGTTTACCCTCAGACCAAGATATCCCCAACGATCAATAGGACGCTCTCGGACGACCTCGATGGAACACTCGTGGCTGGAGGAGAAGGGATGTTCGCAGAGCTGATTGCGGAAACGCTCTGGCGCAAGAAATTGAAGAGAGAGAACGCAGGAATAGGTCTGAGGCCAACGAAGCCGGTATTTATAGGAAAACTTTGAGGGGTCGGATGGTGGACCAACGGTCGAGATCCTTTAATCCTTCGGCTACTCCTCGCTTAGATGACTGCCACGTGTCCCATCCTTTCTCATAATGACGAAGGAGCTACATGATCGAAAAGAGGCAATCAACGGCTGGAGGCGATCCAACGTTTTGGCTACTCATCCGGATGCTCGCCACATGTCCCTGATCCTTGTGCTGGGGACCGAAGTGGCGGTAATCCGAGTGAATCCTTGGGCAGAAAGCCGAAACGACGACAATCCGAATGATAACGATTAAACGGTGGAGATCTCCCGGCCGTACAGTGATATTTCAGATGCTTGCCATGTATCCCATGCTCCTCATAGAGCGAGCCTATTTGTAACGACCCGCCACCCTATAATCGGAGATCCGATTACTAAATGGGTACCGAATCATTAATTTGGAACCAAACCAGGATCTAAGTAAGTCTGGGAAATAAACAATAAACTAAGTTAAACATTCACATCGCATTGAATTGGAAGGAAAATGCAGGAATTAAAAGTTATTACAATGCGACTCGATACAACAAATAATTACATACTCCAACAGAAGAGAAATAATTAAGCGTACATGCCAGAAATAAACATAACAACTACGTCGGGGCATACTCCGGAACAACAGCTGACGGCGTGCAGCCTGCAACAACACACTCCTCGCTAAGTCTGCATGGAACCCTCACCTGAAAACCGCAGGGGTGAGTCTCAACAAAAGACTCAGTAGGGATCCTTCGATCCCCACTGTCCACTCACACACCCACAAGTAGCAGGACACAGCTGAAGGTACAATAACAAGTAAAGCAATAATTACTACTCCTAATTCTCGATATGAATCACATGCATTCGAAATATATATAACATGCATATCCCTAAAACCGGTCTACCAGGGAACTTACAACCGTCTCGGTAAAGCTCGCCAACCACACAAACGAAGGTGGGGAAAACATCGACCCGCTGAGACCAAACAGTAACCCCTCGGATAGGACGCTGGCTACTCCGGCCCAACTGGCTCAGGTGGTTACTCCTTCCCCCAGCACGAGTGACACTTCACAGGTACCACTCCCACACCGGTACTAGCTAACCTTGGGGTTCACCAGGTGACCCTCTCTCACTAGGCGTCACCCCGCCCACGCCCCCACCGGCGCTGTGCTCCACCCACACCAGCACAGGGTGATAAAGCGCTACAACTGTCACTCTAGGTCTACAGTAAAACAAAATCCGGCACAGTGCGATCTGGTCACGGGAGAAGTCCGCGGTCGCACAACACACAACGTTGTGCTATCCGGTCACAAAAAAATCCATCATCATTGAGTATAATTTAAAGCATGCCTTTAACCAACTAATTACATGTCTAACAGTGTAAGCACATTTTAATAGCATGAATTAGTGTGATTCTGTCTTGAATCGCATCGACCAAGGCTGACGCCATTCAAGTCTCCTAAACTGGTTCACAGAAACTCATCCTCAATCGCAGAACCTGGCGTAAAACGCGTCGCCATAGGTAGCCGCCTTTTAAAAGGAGTCGCTGCCTCTCGTCGCCTTTTAGCGACCGAAAACAGGGACAGGCCATGGGGTGATTTTCACTAAAAACGCGTCGTCGACGCAAGACGCCTATTGAAGGGCGTCGCTGTACCCGGACGCTTGTCAGTCCGGGGACAGGGTTTGTTATTGGGTTAAATCGCGTCGTGGGTGGGCGCCGCCTTTTAAAAGGCGTCGCTCAACCTAGACGCCATTCAACCCCGACAGACAGGTTCTCCTCTTACTTCCCCCAATCCTCGAGGTGGAATTTCTCCCTTAAAACGCAAGAAAATGGGCTCAAAACAGAAAGGGGAAGGAGGAAAACCTATCTACCCATTAGAACCCCCAATTTCTAATACATGGACTTAGTGTTTTCACCCCAAAAGCACCCTGAAACATGCTTCAAATGCGGGTAAACATGATTTTCAAACGAAATGCACCGGGAATCGTCACCCTACCGGTTACTTGAACTCCTCAAAGCCCCAAGCCGTCTACCCGTCTCGCCCCACACCGCCGCCGGTACCGCCGAGGTTGTCGTCACTCCACCGGGACGTCGGCCGCCGTCCGGAGAGAAAACACCGCGGAGGAGGTGGTGGTGGTAGTGGTGGGAGTTAGGAGGTCGATGGAGTGGAGGGAGAGATGAAATGGTGGGAGGAAAAGAGGAAGGGGCAGGAGGTGTCGCCGGAATCGCTGGAGGAAGGGAGGATAGAGAAAGAGAAGGAAGAAATGAGGGAAAGGAAGGAGGGCTCGCGGGGTTAACCAGAAAGTCTAAAACGCGTCGAGCTGTACGGACGCCTATCAGTTGATATGACGGGCCGTACTGACAGAAGTTCTGAAACGCGTCGTCCAAGGCAGACGCCATTCAGACGATAAGACCGGCACCGTACACTGACATCGCAGGGTCGCAGTCTGAAACGCGTCGACCATCACGGACGCTGTTCAGACGACACGACCGGGCCGTACACTCGCGACCCAAGGCCGGCCCACGTGGGACCCACGTGGTACAATCTAAAACGCGTCTTCCATCTTGGACGCCGTTTAAACCGCGTCGAGCGGGCTCGACGCAAAACATACTAGAGTCTCAGCCCCATCAAGGCCTGAACTATAGGGTCCGACCCCGAAAACCGGATCCGAAAAACCTCAGTCCTTACACTATTAGCGGGAGATTCAAAGTTATTCCCGTTATCACTTGGCCCTTAGATGTTTGAATAATCAACTCTCGGCTCTGGACGAAGGAGTTCGTCATCAACTCTTGTCTCTGGATGAAGGAGTTCGTCATCAACTCTCGTCTCTAGATGAAGGAGTTTGTCATCAACTCTCGTTCGTCATCAACTCTTAGCTTTTGACGAGGGTTAACTATCATATGAACCCGAGTATCTTTCATGCGAATTCTGATTTTACTCTTGACGTTTCACAACATTAGAGAACGACGAGAGTAGGGGGTCTTGTGATGGGGGAGAATCCAATTAAGCCCGATAATTGGGAGCCGGCCCAATTGCAGAAGGAGCCGAAATGCACTCGGCCCACAAAGCCAATTAAACAGGTTCGGTCCACACTTAATGGGCTCAAAAACCAGGCGGTAGTATTCGGCCCAATCCAAGCACTTGATAAGCCGAAATGGGTCCGGCCCATTTCAGCTGACTTCCAGCTGGCCTTCAGCATGTTAACGGGGTACTATGACGATTTTCTATTAAACTGCCACACAGTCCTATATCGGTTGCCATAAGAAAGGAATCCTCATCCCCTTCTATAAAAAGAAGGCTATTCAATGCGAAGAGGGTAAGCCCATAAGCCTCAAACTTTTTCTTCTTCCTTTTAAATAATCAGTCTTTTTGTCGGGACTGACTTTACCATTGGAGGGGGTTCTCTTGGGTCGAAACCCAGGATCCTTTCTAACTGGTTCTTTCTTCCTGCAGGAGTTTCAGCCTCGTTCTTTGCTCACCTCTAGGTCCGGATCCCTCTCGGCCACTGGTCACCCGGCTGACATTCGGATTCTGATCTCGGAATCCGACAGTGATAGTTTCGGCTACATCAGAAACCAAAAAAAAAAAACATTACTTCATGCTTTTCACATCTAAAGTTTGCATCTCAAGTATAATTTATTTTTAGTTTGTATTGGGCATATATAGTTTAGGTATAAAGAGAGAGTATTACTTGCTGTATCGTGCGCGGTGTGAGCTTTTTTATATTTTATTTTATTAATTTTTTAAGGTCCGCTCCATCATGTCCGACACATCTTATATAGACTGTTCTCTAATCAGACGAATCAAAAAAAAAATGAAAAAATTATATTTCACAATTTTTTAAGTGATCTAATCATAGATCGAATTATATGAATGTGTAGAATATGATGGGATCTACCGTAGAAAATTTTAAAAAATAAAAAATAAATAATTGGCCACATATGCAAGATGCGGCAAATAATACTTGTAAAGAAATGGACTTGAGCTTGGGCCGGGTTCAGACATAACTTTTCTTGGCAGTTGACATAGTGAGTTAGCACGAATCAATCTGTCATGTCTCCTCCTGCCTTCCATGATCTTTTCTTGCCTCCTTTTTATAACCTTAGGTTAATTTTCTATCATTTTCTGATTCCTTTGTTCTTTCTCTGTCCACTTCAACAATCTCATAACCTTCAGCTTCCATTTCTCTTGCATATCCAACTCCACGCCACGCTTTCTGCACAGGGAAACATGTCGTTTGGATGTGGTTGTCGAAGTTACTATGCGTAATTTAGAATTCAGATGCCAGGGTAGGGCCAAGACAAGAACAAAATGGCAGGAAGGGAAAAAGTTCTGTACGGACATAGCATTCCACATGCAAAACTTCGTGGAGCTCTAACGCGCTTCCAGGTGCACGTGGCCGAGCCCACACCAGTCCCTCCCCATGCTATGCCAGCCCAAGGCTGTCGTCGTGCCATCACTAAACGGAGGGACCACACACTTTGAAGCGACTCATCCACAATTTGATGCAAAAGAGGCAAGGAAAAAAATAGGTTATGAGAAGTAGCATGCAGTCGCTAAAATTGCTGTTCAATTATCTGACAAGAAAGAGAAGAATAAGTATTGGAATCCAAACTTGAAATGAAGGATAAGTGTAAGACTATAGACGGATTCAGATTTAGTTTTGGATCTGCTCCAAATTCATATTAGGATAGTTAGATTTTTATCTGAAAAGGATGTCCAGCAGATTATAGCTGGATATCCATTTATGATTCATTTATTAAATATAGCGGTCACGAAAATCCGATATTCAGTCTTTTTAACATCTGCTCTAGATTAAGTTTACATAATAGTGATAATCTGTGTAATTTAAGATCAAATGATTATTTTTTAATAAGTTTATGAATGTTGGTTGATATGTTAAGATTTTGGTTTAACTATTTTTATATCAGATAAGTATTTTTTACCATTTTATGTTAGGCACTGTTTTCTTTTTGTAATAACTACCCCAAGTAATCATTCATTAATGTATGTTTTAAATTTTTTGGTGAATTATTTTCCTCAAGTATCATTGTCTAAATTAACTTTTCTAATATGATATTATGTGTATCTACTCTGAATTCGGGGAATATCAGAAATCTAATATCCCCTTTGTATCTATCTGGATCATAAACAGAGTAGATACAAATTGTACGTTTAAGATAAACAGATGGACGTGAAAATGTCATATCCGCTCTATTTGCAGCCCTAATTAAAAGTGCTAAGTATAATTAGTCATTGAAGTCAAAATGACGCTGCCACTTATTCCGCCTTGTTCTGGCATAAGTTAAAAAACATTTCAAACTAAAATATTTCTTACTCCAGCATAAGAAATCCAAAGTAACTCTGGAAATCCCATGATTATAGAGAACCTAAGATTTTCTTCTAAGTTTATATTCACTTCTAACTTCGGGAAATACTAAATTTGTAACCCTATATTGATACAAGTGTTTGGTTTCTGATAAACATCAGTGGATTTTATTCGAGAATTTGAGTGAAATTAAGATATTTATACTGAACTTTGGAGGTATCAAGTCCACATGTACGGCTGCTTCATCCATGTGCTGTGCCCTTGAGAAAAGAAAGTAACGTCCTACATTGCACAACGTCTGTTACAGCTACCTAATTAAATGATTGATTGAACTGGACAGCTGATGGTTGCCCGGCCTTCCAAAGTACCGCAACGTGCTACTCATTTAGGATTGATCATCCTTCATGAACACCTTACATAGCCGACTCCATTTTTGACCACTGTACGTATATGAACCATTGGCTTGAAGACCTGGATTTGCTTGCTGTCATTTCTACTGCCAATGGCAGAGGGGATGAGAAGTTGCAACAGAAGAAATCTTGATGCATGTCTGCTATGCCAAGGGGTCAACCATAGAATAAAATAATTTTCCGTCGTACGTATTTAATGTTTTAGGACGAGAAGTCTTCTGTAGTACTCCCCTGAAGGTCCTTGAACATGGGTGGAATGGGGGGCAGTTTTCCCCTCTCCTCATCAGGATAAGATTATTTAGACTTACATTTTTGGGCCACTTTATACTTCATGACATCAAAGAGGTTAAATGTGTCATTTATTTCTGAAATGATAATTCAGAACAAGTACAATATTCTTTGATGTGTCTTAGGGTCAAAGAACTGGATTCATATGATCTCATTCTCCCATCAACCACCATATGAGAATTTAGTAATATGCAGAAAATGATCCGATGCCGCATGAATAGATTAATCTTATCTTTAAGCTAAAAAAAATTCAGTCTTTTATGGTTTACATCTGCAAATGATTGGAAGGTTATTATATAATCTACAGGGTGGAATGATTGGTTTTATTATATTAAGCGTGAGAAGACTCATCGTATCCAAAGACTGTATTGCATAAAAAAATAAAAAATAAAAAAACTATGTGATGATATTCACTGCTAGAAAACTAGTGAAATGTGTTATGACAGAGATTGTTTTTTCTTAAAATCTTATATTCTAGTTTTTTAATAACATTATATATTTGTTAATAAAGCAACACACATTTCACGGCCAGCGGTTGTGCAAGACGTGAGAAAACCCGACTTCACATGATTGCTGAAGGAAATCTAAACTCAAAAAATAGTTGGACTAAGAAAATACGAGTCAAAAGGAGTATATATGATCAAGCAGGTAAACTGTCGAATGCTTGTGAGAACTATATCAGCTTAATTAATCTTTTTTTCCCTCAAATTTCACGTTCAAGGAAGTGTCACGAAGGGTTAATTTCCCTTCACATACTAGCAATTTTCTTCTTCTAAAACTGTTGCTCCCACGACATCTGTTACTCTCTCTCTCTCTCTCTCTCACACACACACACTGGGAATTAAATGACGTTCGTGTCTTCCATAAAAAGTAATCAATTTTTAGCCTAATAAACTAGCGTTCAACAAGAGAGTTGTGGCTCGTCTTTCTAATCGAAATCAAGTTGACAATAATCTGTGGTTCCTCGTTCAATAAATTGAATTTGTTAAGATAGCGAAATTATAAATTCTAGCGGCGGGAGGTTTTAAAACGAACACACCTTTTCCACTAGATGCATGTCATACAAATTCGTAGTCATTATATCCCAAGAAATTTATGCATCTAGCAGCTGATCAAATACAACTATATATCACAGGATCTATTGGATGCAATATAGGACCGCCGTGTAGCACAAAAACATTACTGATGCCGGTGATCTCTTTGGAGAGTTAAAGGAGGAATTGACAGTAGTTCTAGAATTTGAACTGGGAGATCTAGAAGGGAGAGGAAGGGAGGAACGATTAGTTAAGTCAGAGTACAAGTCTAATTACCCAAGAAAGTCTACTAACATAGACATAGGAAACAGGCAAAGTTCATTTTTCTTCAGTTCTACACAATCACTGGCCCTTCCAGGACCAAAGTCCAACTCATTCACCTCATCCCTCCTCGTTTCTGAGAGTTTTCCAGCAGCAAGATCCTTCTCCTGTAAAAACAAGATTTGGAAAGAGGTCATGTTACCTATAATATAAACCAAGTCAAATATATAGAAGCAACATATATAACAACTGGGCAAAATGCTAAGAACATGGAAACTAAGGTCGATGTTATTTACCTGACAGACATCTCTCATGTCATCTTTCTTCTTCGGGTTCACATCAAATTTATTCAAGTCATTCACCTTTTGAAAAAAAAAAAGAAAAATCATATTTCATAATAAGAAAAACCGTTGTGCCAACTAAACTAAGCATTAGGAACTAGAAAAATACAGGTTTTAATACATAAATATGATTTCTTCTCACCTTGGGGCTGCTAACGGGAGAGCTCGCGGTGTCTTCCAACGAGTCGTCATCCAATCTCATCCTCCTCTTCAGCTTCTTACAGCCCCTGGAGACCTCGAGGATGCAACTCGGCGAGGACACCTTCCACGGGTTAACACAGGAAGCGGCATCTGAGACTAAGGAAGACCCACCACCAGGAGCACTCTGGGCACAAGAAGAGCAGTTTCTAGTTGCCTCCCTTTCTTCTGACGCCATGAAGTCCTCAAGATACTCTGTCCACCCGCTCTCCTCACGCGAGGAAGCTGCTCCTCCCGTGGAGGAGACGAGGGACTCGTTCATGGAGGAATGGCTTGAGCCCTCCATCGAGAGAGAGAGAGAGAGAGAGAGATGCCTTATTCGTGGGAAGGAACCCAAGGGGTTTATTTATAGTAGAATAAATTAACAAGAAACATGAGAGAGAGAGAGAGAGAGAGAGTACAATAAGAGGATGTGAGTGGGGAAAAGAGAGTTGGGTGGAGGTTAAGAGTGAGATCAGCAGTGGTAAAAGAATGGCAAATCTATAGCGACTGCTTGCATATTACAACCACCACAGCAAATCCCTTAAAAAAATTTCTGCTCCTGGGTCATGTCATGCTTGTTGGTTGGCAGTTATTATCGCCGTTGTTACGGTTACGAGATGCCATGCAGCTTAAATAGGTCTTCTACCTAAGAGGTTGGTTAGGACGCAGTCCAACAATACATTTGTGTCCCTCCGCAGCCGCAGGTTCCAATGTTGCCATGCATGTGCAGGGGAAGAGAAACGATTGAAACTTCTTTATATTTTATAACCATCGGAGGATTGACCTCTTTTCGGTAGCATCAACCGGATTGGGTTTCTTTTTTATTACAAATAATCTTGATTTAAGAAAAGACCGAATATGTTAAAAAATAGAGAAATGCTAATATGTATATTTTTTGTCATCTAATTTACTTCCTACAAAAGATAAACATCATGTTGATACCTTGTACGTTATTATATTAATCTCTCATATGTCGATAGTCCTAGGAGATATCCATGTGTCTCTTCTAGGCAACTAAGTAGGTGACAAAAAATACATGGTTTGCTAATCTTTTTTACAGATGGAGGAAGACAGTTGAAGAGAAAAGAGAGTTAGAGATAAGAAAGGTAGAGGAGAGAAAGTTTAATTTAGTTCATACCTATATTAAACTTGTTATGATAATATATTTTAAAAATAGATAATATCAAAATTTCAGTGTATTATTATTATCAATGTCAAAATTAATATTGATACGGCTTGCTCATTCAACAGCCAAATACACTATTATTAAACACTTAATCCAAGCCCGATGCACAGTTATCATTAGGAGGAGACGTGGTGATCAAGCAACTATGCTGTTACGTGCGTACGTGCTCGGATTAGGTGACCATCAGCTCGTATCTCAGGCCCTGGCTTCCCTTGGTACTTCCAAATCAAATAAAGTGATGCGATTAATGTGAACAACATCAGGTTGGCGAACTCTCTACTTGGGTATAGATTCTCACGGGAATTTAATGAAATATATATGACCCTCTATTTTGATTACTAAATCGTCCAAGCTTGTAACATAATTTGCCTAATCATCATATCCTAGGTAACAGCACCTCTCCATGGGCCAAATGCAGCGCATCAATGTGGTGCAGGCGGATTCTCTAGTGAGGTGTGCGAGCCACACAATGAATGTCCAGACCCATTAGGGATTATTAGGTAAAGATTAATACTTACTGCAATGCATGGTCAGCTACAATGCAGCAACGACCGTCTGATCAAGATCAGACAGCACATGGATTTTAAATTCTGCCGCACCTACTGTGAGATGATGCAGCTACCTCGATTGTGCCATCTGATCCCACATCGGACGGTGGTTACAGTTGCATTAACGCCGCTGGATATTACGGCAAGTATTTAATAATTACTCTTGGGTAAAAGGGTTAATGGGCTGGTTGAGGTCCTTGAACCAATGAACGATGGGGGAAAACTAGACTTTTTTTTTGAAAATCAAATTACTAGATAGATATGAATATACTAGGGTTAAAATAAATTTAATATTTTCTCATCTTATCTTAACAAATGACTTGTTACGCGATATCAATAGGTGCATATTGAAGTGGAGAGAAAAGAGTTTAGAAAATCTCATCTATATCAGCAGTACGTATGCAGTACCCGAAGGCTGCATGTGTTGCTAGACGGTTCCCGTCCAGTCCTTTGTGCAGTGGATCCCCATCAATTGCCCTTCCCTGTTGTGGTTAACTACTGCTGACCTCTCTCATCACCACCACAAGCCGTCCGGGGTGGGAGCGCCGTTACATCCCTCACATGTCTCGCCGCCTGCCGCGGTGAGAGGCGACCAGGTCCCCCCATGGATGGTGGGAGAGCACAGAAGCCTTGACTTGTTGACGAAGTCTCGTGAACTCCATTGACGGC
Source organism: Zantedeschia hybrid cultivar (assembly GCA_030544215.1). Lineage (NCBI taxonomy): Eukaryota > Viridiplantae > Streptophyta > Magnoliopsida > Alismatales > Araceae > Zantedeschia > Zantedeschia hybrid cultivar. Next base: position 56,249,413 of record JARZZO010000009.1, read on the forward strand.
AAATGCATGTTAACAAATGGAGTTCTTACCTACACCTTGCTAACTTTTGAACACGCCCCCTTCCCCACTCCTTTCTAAAGTGGCCCTCTTCTCAGCGAAGGGAACCCGACAGAAGCCTAAAAGGGTGTGGTGTGTGCATCCCACTACTTGATATATTGACATTATGCACGCCTAATCTACCAATCATGCCTTGTCTAATGGGTACTACACGTATCTATTACACTGTGAGCATTGTTCATGGAACCCATCAACACCCAAATAAGGAAAAAGAGGAAGAGCACTGGATTTGTGTAACAGTCATGTTGGCAAAGATGGTCAAACTTCCAATAAGAAATCGACTAATGGGTATACTCGTACTGTGCTTCTCCCCTGGCACATAGAAGAGCGGCTGCGGCATTGTTCATAGATTAGAACCCATCAACACCCAAGGGAGGAAAAGGAGAGGTGTGGAGCATGAAGCATGTCATGTTGTAGTCGAAGCACGACAGACTGCCAGACAAGACCTTGTCTGGAGGGTATTTGTACCTAATTAATCTCATCGCGCTCATCTTCCTTTGGCATTTAAGTAGACGCCAACAACATCATCCGAGAGGAAAGGGAAGAAATAGAGGAGGCAAGGGAGTGGAGGCATTTGTGGAGACGCATGTCATGTTGACAGAGATGGCCAAACCTACGATATGACCTTGTCTGCTGGGACTTTGTGGCTATCTAACCCTTGTTAAGGTCATCTTCGTGGGGATTACAAAACTGAACCATCAAAACCTGAGAACGAAGGGGTGGAAATTAAGAGAGAAGAGGAGAGAGTTAATGGGGTGCATACATACAAAGCACTGCTAACCACCAACATAGACTTGCCTCATGAACAGTGCATCAAATTAGCTCTATTATCTTCCCCTTTGGCAACTATGTGGAACTGTTCATGGAATCCCAGGAGCACCTGATCAAAAGGGGAGGGAAGAGGGTGCGAATTTATGGAGAAGCATGTTACCTTGAAGAGGCCTTTGGGTTTCAGTTCCACCCGTCCTAATCTGTTGAAAACTATGGTGAGGGTCCCCATGTCGCAGAGGCTGTATTGACTTATGCATACCAGGATGTTATAAAGAAATGGCAGGGATCTTGACTTTTCTCTCGTATGGGTTATCAAATGCTATCACCACTGTTTCTGATTTAGAAACCTTGGTGTATGCTCACCATCATAGAAAATGGCAGGTTTGTAGCATGAGATTAAATGGAATGGCCTTGGGCTACGGGGGACCCCCGAGACTGATGGAGCCGTGTGGCTGAAGGCTCTCTACTTCTGGGAAACATCTCTGCATCAACATGGAAGTGCTTAGAAAGTGAAATGTTAACCAAGGGCTGGGACCAGAGTCCAGCATCCAAAACTCAACAACTAGGCACATGGCAGGTCGATCACAGGTAGGCCCTCCATGCATGATGTTACTCTTTGGATTGGCTGGGTTCTAGTGAAGGTGACCGGCAGATGTAGGGCTAGAGCAGGATCACTGGATGTCTGTATAGGCCTTTTCTCCTCCCATTTTTGACATCTAGTTGTAGGCCATGGTTTGATACGGTTATGCTTAAGGGTTTCATGCCCTTCAAAAGGTTCGGTTGCTTTCACATCTCTTTCCGCTGGAATGTACATTCCGTTTTGCCCTTATCTGCATGCTTAAATTGAGGGATAATTTCATATTAACAATTTTGTATGTTAAATTTAAAAGATATCATCCTTACTTCCATATTATCTTATATATCATTACAAAATAATGTACCTAATAAAAATGCCATTTCAGTGACATATGTGAATTAATTGTTATACATATCAAACATGCAATCACCATGTCAAATTTAAAACATTATGCATTTTATGATGGTATGCAGTGAGATAATGCACAATTAAGTATGACATTTTTTTGAATGTAACATATAATAATGATTCATATGGAATTATCCCTAAATAAATTTAATATGTATGCAGATAAAGATTATAATAAGAAAGCAAAATTAAAAGTAACCAAACATCTTAAAATAAGTAGGGCCAGAATTTCCCAAGTTGTAAGTGCATCGAAGGTTTTTCCGGAAGCTTTGAATCTTTTCTGACTACATAAGACTGCTCGATCCGGTCCAACAGTTGAACATAAGGCTACATAAGTTTTTCCAGAAGCTTTGAGTCTTCCAACTTCTCCTTCCATTGTAGGCGACTCTGCACCTACTATACGTCAGTCCACCGTCATTCGTTGTTGTGGAAGCTCTTTACAGATGATTTCTTCCTTCTCTATCTTATTGTTGTATCTTTTCGACTGGTCTCGTGGTATTCACATTTCTCCAAGACTTTTGAGAGTTCTGCGGATCCTCTTCGTAGTTTATGAACAATAGCCCTCTAACATTGAAAACTTGCGACGTGTGATTTTTGGAAGGCAAAATTTGGGGTTAGGCTCCGCAAGAATCACACAAGCAAGCACCCTATCTTGTCATTGAGGCTTGGAAGACAATGAACCACAGTTAATTTGTTAATAAGTCATTTCGTGGAGGCTAATCCTCTTCCTTATTATCATACTTCCTCATTCGATGTCTTGTTAACCAGACTTTGGTTAGGCTTTTAGAAAAAAGGGACAGCTTAATTACCAGAATAAGTTCCTATTAAGGTGGTTAACGGCGGCTTGATTTGTTGAGTCTTTAAAAGGATCTTTTGATGAGCTAACTGTTGAAGTTATTGGGCCATCCAACTCAAAATCTTAAGGTTATGAGTGGAGTAGGTACCATCTATTAAACATTTTTTTTGTCACGTCTCTTCACGTGCAGGCTGATTTTAGGCTCTGTCACGTAGACCACAAATATGAAGTGCGCGGTCCGGTCCGTAACCTGGACTCTAATATCATGTTGAAGTTATTGGACCATCCAACTCAAAACCTTAAGGCTATGAATAAAGTAGGCACCATCTATTAAACATTTTTTGATTTTGTCTTTTTTTCTATGTAGAACTATTCTATCACTAACAAGTTGTTTAGCCATTGGGAGAAAAAAAGCTCAAATAAACAAACGAATTTAACTGTTAGGATTCAGTCTGCTGACAAGGGAATATAATCCAAGGTTTACAAAAAAAAAACAGCAAAAACTGCACACACATGCGGGGACACACATGCCCGTGCGTGTGGGGCAGTGGGAAAAAAGTATGAGATAACATCATAAAATAAGATTATTCAAATGGATTTGAGGTGGCCGACTGTAATTTATTGTTCTCGTACAGGATCCATGGATTTGCACAAGCTTATCGGGGAAATTTGTCTCAGCTCGACAAGGCCACGAAACTTGAAGTTTCTACCATGGCAGATGGAAACTTTTCATCTGATAACCTATTGATAAACTGAGGGCTTCAGAAGTGAAGTTTGGGAAATAACTTACGTACGTCTGGCCGGAGCGATCCTGTGCAAGATATTATGGTCTCTAGAGCAAGCATTTCCATCATTGCACTGCAACGTTTGGACACGCCTGTAATTGTCCTGACATGTTCGAAGTCGGTGTTTATAGCAGTGTCTGACACAGCTGGGAAGGGGTTATGAAGACGGTGAGACCTTCTGGACATTTTTAAATGGACTTCTATGTGCTGTCTTTCACACAAAGATAAGGATAAATAGTTAATTTATCCTGATAGGATGAGAAAACACTATGTCTATCTCATCCTCATGTAATTGGAGAATACAAAGGTCCAGAGAAAGAGGCCAGATTTCCTGTCATTACGAAGGTCGTTGACTTCTTTTGTTTCTAAGAAAATAATAGGATCCTCTGGTGTTTCTTTTCAGGTTTTCTGTGGCATAGTTGTAAGAACTTCGGAGCAAGCAACGTATTCCATTGTCAAGTCTTTTTTTTATTACATGGTACTTGAATTATTCATAATTAATTTGACCATAAAATCATAGAGGAAATGGTATTATAGGAATGTAAAAGATTACTGTTAGGTCAAATCCTAGTGGCATCCACTTATTAAAACTTCTCAAACGATTGGAAAATATGATCCAACAAACATGGAGAAAATTACCTAAAGTTCACGGTCGATGGAGAGATCCTCATCACGCAGTGGAAGTAGCAAGTAGAATCATCCTCATCTATGAGGAGGCTACTAGAGTCTCCCACAAAGCTTCATGCGATAATGCGATAAGTTTGAAGGGCTGAGGTGGTATTGAGAGAGAGAGAGAGAGAGAACACCAGCAGTTGGCTCTCATCTTCTGTATCCCTGGATCTCTCATAGACATCATAATTCTTAGACTCGTCTTCCTACATGAAGAGGGACTTCTTTGAGTCTAGTCTAAATCCATCTCATCCATCAATCTGGATGATAGAGTTTGAACCCAAATCAAACTTTATTTTATATCTCTCACTGAGACACATTAGTCATCTAATTCTCCATAATATTTCATCTAACTCTACCTCTCATATAGGAAAATGTCGTATGCAATTGGACGAGGAAGGTCTAATAGAAAAGACTGCTATATTAAGTCACTACTTGACTAATGTAACATTACAACTCAAAGTCTCATCTCTATACCAATCCACGTGCTCACACTAGGTCAAGCTGATCTAATCCTCAAAGATTGATCTGTATCTTAATTTCTCAAATCATATGTCTACACTCATGGTTGCGTTAGATACATCCAATATACCCACCATGGACGGTGAGTCACGACAACTCAATTGTGATACAAGTCGGCTTTTCCTTTGCCAAACAAGCTAATATGTTTTTATTTGACTACTTTTCTAGACATGCTTTGGTGAACTACATCTCTTATGGTCCTTAGATAATATGCTAAGGTAGTATTATCAAGTATCTACTTCATAATAAGATGCATAGTCCCAAAGGGTAAAGAAAAATGTAAAGGGTCATACAATCACTACAAGAAAATTGACTTTTTCGAAAAATTATCTTAGGAGCTGTTAAAAAATTGCTTCTAGATGATTAGAATTTGGGGCATTTGTATCAAAATTGCTATATATATATATATATATATATATATATATATATATATTACACTTTCCTTTTGTCACAGAGACACTTGTTTTTTTTGGGATTTTTATCTCGATTTTTGGGCATGCCTTCTTCATCATTTGGAAGAAGAAAAGACTCAACTACAAGAAATTGGAGTATCACCCATAGATTTTAACTGCGATTGGGTAATATCTAAGTAAAGACACCTTATACATACAATTAAATTTACCATAGTCAAGTTTTACCTACGATAATCATGAATTGTTTGTCTATCTCTAATGTATACTTACCCCTTTCAATAACTATATATATGGACTATTTATATTGACAAAATTTACAAAAAAGATATTGAAAGGTAGATTAATTATTATGATTTTCGGAATACCGTATGTACAGTATGATTTATTAAAAAATATTAAAAATGAACAAACTAAAGCCATTATTGATCCTCCCCTTATGGCGGTAATGAATAGTAAAAAATGGTGCCCAATAATTTTCGCCCATCTCAACCCCCCCACCTCCATTTACTCGAAACCCCATTTGTTTAGCAACACATTGGGATCTCCATTCCCAAGTTCCTCATCTCACATTGGAATCCTACTCTCTGGTTCTTCCCCATCTCCATTGGCATCTTCTTCCCCATCTCTATTGGCATTGCCCTCCTTTCCCATGTCACTTTCTACTTCTCCTTCACCTGTCTCCCCTTTCTCCCTCTACTATTCCCCATTTGCGATAAAGAAAACTAGTAGGAAAAAGGAACGTGAGAGCATCTTCCTTTTCCTCTGACACTAGATCCCCTCATATGTTTGCATCTTCCCCATCTCTGGTTAGAGCTCTCTCTCCTTTCATGGTTTGCTACAGTCATCGTTGTGGGAGACCTCTCAATCTAGGTAAAGGCCAAGGGCTGCAACAAGATGGGGTTGCAATAAGAATGTGATGTATTCGAGGCGATCGCAGATGGTGCCGAGACATGAGATCTGGAAATCCGCAAGGGGTCGGGAACCGGGAGGAGGATCCGAGGCCGAGAGGGATCCGGAGGACGGGGGCTCAGCAAGGGTCCTAGGTCTCAGCCCAGGGGAGCTCTCTCCAATGGTCAAGTCTGTGTCGGACTTAGAGGCTATAATGTGGTACTGAGAGAGGGATGAAGGCTTAATGGCATACCTTTTCTGATGCAAGTAATATTCAATTTATAGTGAATGGATGAGAGTACCTTTCTTATGGCAGGCGATATAGGACTATTCATAAGAAGAAATAAAGTTACAAGAAAATATCTTGGGCTCCCTTCATACCTGATAGGCCAACAGCCCACATTTCGGCCGTAACTGGGTGGGGCCGAAGATAATTGACTCCTGCTGCCTTCGGCCGAACAAGCTGTTAGGCCTCGTACTAACCGGGCACCTCTCGGCCCATTCCTGAACGGGCTATCCTTTAACTGGGCCCATTCGGATTACCCCATCATAGGGCCCCCTACTCTCGACATACCGTGAGTAAATGAGATGTCGGGAGTAACATTATGAATTTGATCCTTTGTCGAAAAGACAGACTAATTATGGATATGCGCGTCCGAGGGGACACATTTTGAGGTTACAGACTGAAGGCGCGTTATGCATATGCGAGAGAATGTGACCGATCCTCGCAGATTGAGGATAACTGCCATCCGGGACCGAGAGGTTGTGACCAATCATCGCGGACTAAGGATAACTAACATTCAAGACCAAGAGGTCGTGACCAATCCTCGCGGACTGAGGATAACTATCGTCTGGGATTGAGAGGTTTTGACCAATCCTCGCGAACTGAGGATAACTATTGTCCGGGACTGAGAGGTTGTGGGAATACCAACCGTCCTTTTGAGAAATGGGGCGCCAAATCAGGGCGGCAATAAATTTTGAATTTCCCACCAACCAGCTTGTTGCACGAAGATACGAGACACGTAGTGCCCATCCGAGGGGTAGCCGAAAGGTCTTAGAATCTTGTTCGTTGATTGTCTCGTCTCAAATTCGGCGCCAACTGGCATGTGAAGGGCTGGGACACGTGGCTCTCATATGAGGTGGTAGTCGAAAGGTCTGAGAATCTTGGCCGCCAATCGTTCCAATTGGAGTTTGTCGCTGCTCGGCTCGCCGTACGAAGATCCGGGACATGTGGCGCCCATCCGAAGGGGTAGCCGAAAGGTCTCGGATCCCGGCCGTTAATCATTTTAATTCGAATTTGCCGCCAACCGGCTCATCATATAAAAGGATGGGAGACGTGGCGCCCATCCGAGGGGGGGGGCTAGCCGAAAAGTCCCGCGATCTTGGCCGTTGTTTGCCCATCAAGCCGCTTTGAGGGCTCCTATAAATACTTGCCCCTCCGCTACAGAAAACTCTCATTTGATCCTCTTTCTCCCAGAGGTCTCGGCGGCTTTTCTTGAGCGGTCCTGAGGGCGTCTTGTCAATCCAGGGGATCTGAGAGCATCTTGTCAAGCGCTAGAGAACCTTTCAGTATGAGGGTAAGCCTCCAACTTAGCCTCATCCTTTAGTGTTTCATTTCCAGTAGTTCTTCCTTTTCTTGGAGCAATTCATCCTACTCTTCTTCTAAGCCTATTCTTCCTTATCCTTCCCTCTCGTCCTCTTTTTTGTTAAATTCTTTTGCATCAGTCATGGATAATGATGATGCTTCGGTTCCCGTTGCCTCTGATCCCACTGGGACCCAGCAACCTGAGCTGGTCGGGCCAAGCCGTAGACCAGCCGAGCAGGTCTCGGATGTGGTCTCCATCCTTTGCTTCAAGGCAGTGGAGGAGAGGTGGGAGTGTCACGACATCCCAAGACGGTTTCATCTTATAAGACCCCAGGCGAGTACGAGAGCTAACACCTCTCGGCCGGATAGTTTTTCGATATACGAACATAGCTTCCGAGCCCGCTTTCAGCTTCCCTTATGTCCCTTCATAATAGAACTTCTTAACGCCTATAACCTTACCCCGTCCTAGTTCTTTCCAAACTCCTGGTGCACGGTATACGGGTATCTCGCCCTTAGTACTACCTTAGGTCTCGTCCCTTTGGTAGATATCTTCCGCTACCTTTACAAGGTAAAATTCCAAGGGAAATCCTCTTAGTATTATTCTTACCACTCGATCAAGCCGGAAAATTTTCTCCAGGAAGTCCTCGTCCATCTATCATTGGAAGGAGGGCTTCTTCTTTGTCTACCTCCCCGAAGGGGAAAATAGTGTCCGTCCCTTCCCTATTGAGTAGAAGCCTTTCGCCGAAGGGGCTTCAGAGGCCCCCAAACTTACCCTCCAGCAGCTTTCGGAGGCCCGGCAAATTATTGACGAATCTCCTGTAGACGTTAACGTTCTTTTGAGTGACGAGAGTAGACTGATTGGCATGGGGACGTGGCCGGATCCGAAGGACATGCCTGTCTGAGTGGCTCCCTATCTTCCTCCTATCCAAACTCCAGGGGTAGCTGTTGAGGCTGAGGCCCCTGAGACTGCCTCGGCACCGGGCGTAGCTTACGTGCCCGATGACTCGGCTGATATTCATAAAGTGTCCAGCGACGAGGACACTGCTGCCGATGCCGAGGGTAAGTCAGTCTCAGATTACCTCTTCATTCTATAATACTAATTCATTCGGCTTATTGTCTTCTTCTTTACTTTCAAATATGTCGACCAGCCTTGGCTCTCTCATGGACCAGATTCGACGCAAGGCCTCAGCTGTGCCGACACCGCCTTCGGGCTCGGTGCAACAGGCTACGGCTTCGGCCTTGGCTCTAGATCAATAGACTGCGGCCTCCCTGGAGGGTCGCGCTACCACCGTCGTCGTGGAACGGGAGCGGGCGGAGAAGGGCAAGGCTGCTACCCGCGGAAGTGTATCCGAGAGGAGAAAAAGAAAGGCCGATTGGGGGGCTGCCCAACTCGCTAAGAAGACGGCGGCGTTGCGAGACGCGCCTCTCTCAGCCTCATCACCGCAGCCACAGACCCAGCCGGAGTCGCTCTCGGCCTTGGGGATGTCCATGTCCTAGCCCTACGCCCAACCGAGAGTCACATGTCTCGGGAGTACGGACATGAACCCTGGCGCCCAGCGATGGGTGTATTCGGGGACAACTCCTTGGAGGACTCTGTGACTTGCATGCGGCTAGCCCAGGGGATCACTCTTCCCCTGACCCAAGATGAATTGAGGACCCTATCTACCGAGGGCCTTACGACGTAGTGTGTGCGCCACGTAGTTCAGGTGAGGGGGTCTCGGCCCAGTAGTCCTTTCGGCTTCTTTCTTCATCTTGGCTATAGTCTTCTAACTTATTCGTTTTTTAGACCACGGCCATCTGTGCGGCCCTCGCCCGACGGTATGCCCTTGTCTAAGAGAAACGCAAAGACGTGGATGAGGCCTTGGATCATCTGACCATCGGGAAGGTGGCCTCAGTGAAGAGGGATTTGGAGGGCAACATTGACGCCCTCCTTAGCGTGAACGCTCGGCTGGGGGCTGAGCTCACCAAGCAAAGGGAGGTAGCCGGTCTGGCGGTCAAGGCCCAGGAAAGGGCCGAAAGGGTATCGGCCGAAGCATGTGGGGAATCTAAGGTTCTCCAGACTCAGCTTGCCCAAATGGACGAAGTCCTTCCTCGGCTTCAGAAGGAGCATGATGAAGAACGTAAGCAGCATGCCGATACCCTAGCGGCTTTCAAGGCCAAGATCGAGGAGACCTCGAGGCAAGCTGAGGATGAAGTTCGCTCAGCCGTTGAAGCGTTCAAGGCTGGGCCAGAATTTGCTGAAGCCCTCCTTGAGGTTGGGGCCATCGCGACCGCCACAATGTTCAACTTGGGCATGGCCGTCGCACAAAGGGCCTACCCCGGGACGGACTTGACGAGGTTCGGCTACCCTGAGGAGTCGGAGGGCTCTTAGTTGTTGGAATGGTGGGGCAAGCTTAAAGCCGAGAGGCTCCCAGCCGCTCCCCAAGATGTCGCGGCCACTCCGGAGCATGGCACGACTCCTCCGACCCCAACAACCTCGGGAAACTCGCTCCTTAGTTTGGACGGGGAGGAGTTAGCCGAATAAGTTGTATATTTTCTCTCTTATTTTTTTTTGGTAATCGGCAAGCCGAGAATTATCCCGGCTTTCTTTTTGCATAGCCGATAGCTTTTGTAACCTGGGACCTTTTGGCTCCCATCTTTTGAATATATAAAAGACTTTTTGAATCAATTTCGACTATTGTTCCTAAATTTGTTTGAGCATACCTCGTCTAGAATACCTCTATAGGATCATGTAGTGTCTGAAGCTTCTTCTGCAATCTTTGGACTTGTTGCAAATTGCCTTCGATATGGTACTGCTTGGCCGAGGTCCCATTTGATTAAAGCCGCATAGATTTGAGCGGATTTAGAGATATTCTTCATACAAGACTTGGATTTGCCGCCCCAGACGGTTTACACGGCCGACGCCGATCTTGGTACAGTTTGCATGGGCTTTAGAGAGTGCTGCTCCCGGTACGGTCTACACGGCCGAAGCCGATCTCGATACGGTTTGCACAGACTTTAGAGAGTGTTGCTCCTAGTACGGTTTACATGGCCGAAGCCACTCCCAGTACGGTTTGCACGAACTTTAGAGAGTGCCGCTCCCGGTATAGTTTACAGGGCCGAAGCCGCTCTCGGTACGGTTTGCGTGGACTTTAGAGAGTGCCTCTCCCGGTATGGTTTACATGGCCGAAGCCACTCCCGGTACGGTTTGTACGGACTTTAGAAAGTGCCTGATGCAATGCTTCGGATTTGCTGTCAATTGGTATTTTTGTATTGAATATAGTTTACATTCAGACAAATCCGAGAGTGAATTTTACATAAAATAGTGACGAAGTCGCTCTATATTCCAAGTGCGAGGAAGGGTTGATTGGAGAGGGTCTCTAATCGCTATGCCCCTCATCGGATGACTTCCTTCACTCGGTATGGCCCTTCCCAATTGGGGACTAGCTTACCCGCGGCTTCGGCGGGTTTTGAGGTATGAGCATTCCAAAGCACTAGGTCTCTGGCTTCTAAACTTTGAGCTTTAACTTGCGCGTTGTGATATTTGGCCAAGCACTGTTGATATGCCACGAGCCGAAAGTGAGCCAGGTCTCTCGTCTCTTCAACGAGATCCAATTGATCCCTCATTGCTTCATCATTATTGACTGAGTCATAGGTAAGGACCCATAGGGAAGAAACGCGGATTTCGACCGGGATGACTGCCTCGACTCTGTAAGCCATCCAAAAAGGGGTTTCTCTAGTAGGGGCTCGACTTGTGGTCCGATAGGCCCATAATACGCGCGGCAACTCGTCCACCCATCTGCCTTTGGCTTTGTCGAGGCGAGTTTTCAATCCTGGCAGAATGCTGCGATTAGTGACCTCGGCTTGCCCATTCGTCTGAGGATGGGCTATTGAAGTGCATTTGTGTAAAATGTCGAAGCCTTCGCAGGTGCCTCTTAACCGACTTCTATCAAATTGCTTGTCGTTGTCTAATATAATAGCCCGAGGAATTCCGAAACGACAAATAACATATTTCCATACAAAATTCGATGCATTACTGTTTGATGGACACGAGGGGTTCGGCCTCGACCCATTGTAGACACGCTAATTTTGACATCATTTTGAGTAAATTTCATATCATATAATAATGCCTTAAGAATAGTCTGATATTTAATAAATGGTTAATTTTTATTGATCTTTTTGGGTTAATTATCTAAATAGTGTCGGGTCAAACATACATAATTTAAGTTAATTAATTAAATTGATTTTAACTCAAATTTTGATTAAAATATGAAGAAGTCTAAAAAACGTCGACCTGTGTAGACGCCATTTATAGTTTATTCATATTTTGATATTTAAAGTTGAATTTTAATTAATTGATTAATTAGCTAAAAGACGTCTGCCAGACATTGTAGACACGCTAATTTTGACGTCATTTTGAGTAAATTTCATATCATATAATAATGCCTCAGAATCGTCTGATATTTAATCATTGATTAATTTTTATTGATCTTTTTGAGTGTCGGGCCGAACAGACATGTTTAAGTTAATCAATTGAATTGATTTTAATTAAAATTTCAGTTAAAATATGAAGAAGTCTAAAAGACGTCTACCAATCTCGACGCCATTTAGAGTTTATTCTTATTTTAACGTTTAAATTTGAATTTTAATCAATTGATTAATTAGCTAAAAGACGTCTGTGAGGCACGACGCGTTTTAGGTTTCCTAAGCTATTTCTACTTCTCTTCCGGATGTTTATCCTTATCTTAATTAGTGTAAAAGACGTCTGCACATGTAGACGCGTTTTAGCTAATACAGATAAAGATAAGTTTCCCGGATGTTTATCCTTATTTTAATTAATCTGAAAGGCGTCAGCCATTGTGGACGCGTTTTAGATAATTACAGATAAAGATGAATTAATCTGTATTTATCTATTGGTTAAGATGGATAAATCCCAAATTTTTCTATGTTAATCCGCGGACGCAGAAGAAGTCTATAAATACCTTACATCTTGAAGAGTTAAAAAAAAGGTTAAGCGTAATCTTGAGTTGATTATCATTGAGCAATAGCGAGTTGAAGATCGAAGCAACAACGTCGGAACGCCAAAGCGCTGCAATTTCCAGAAGTCGGCGTCCTTTCAAGATTCTTCATCCATTCAAGAATTCAACCATTGGGCATAAGTCTTTATTTTCTACATTCATTTCATTTAGTTCTACATTCTTCATCATTCACTTCATGCAACACACAACATCATTCTTTTCAAAACCTATTTGATTAAGGGGTTTCAAAAGCCATTAAACAAGTAAGTTTGCTGTTTAGTTTCATGTTTAACATCATGATTAGAATAGATACTATTCTTGCTTAAAGTTCTCATCATTGTTTCTTCGTTTTTTTTCTTTTTATTTCTGCTACACTCAACAAAAAGGAGAATCAAAAGGAGTAAATTAAGCACAAAGTCACAAGAATCTCTGGACGATCCTCAAATCTTCAACTTCAAATTCAACAGTAAGAACAAAGAACGAGAAGGGCTCTCTTTCTTTAGCCGGCTGAAGGAGGGGAATCAAGGACTCAATATCTTCCGCGTTTAAACAGGTAGGCGATCATACTCTCTTTTGAAACTTTTTAGTTAAAAGTTTCTGGCGATCACTTCACGTAGTTTCTATTTTTAATAGGTTTATTTTACACCTAAACAACATAAATTTTTCATGTTAATCACACAATCATTCTAAGCACTCACAACTTTTTTGGCGATCACGGTGGGACTTGGTCTCGCCATCTTTTAGTTTTTTGTTCTTGCTATCATCAATCGGGCACCCACGGTGAACCACTTGCGTCTCTCGACACGTCCTCACCAATTGGTGAGTGTTTTAGTTTAGTTAATTTCCCTCGTGCACCACGTGCACACCCCTGTGGTAAGATTTTGCCCTCCCCGTTGATTAATTGAAAAAGCTGTTTCTGTGATGAAAATATTGTGTGATTGATTGGCATCTTGGTTGTTTAGTTAGTAAAATCATCCTGTTAAAATCTGGAACTAAAAAAAATATGTATGAGTTGATTATTTACCGCTTTTATCCTGTTTGAGGAGGATTCAACCCATAAAATCCTCCTGCAAAACTGTTTCTGCGACTTGAAAAGCGTCTAGGAGCACTGACGCGTTTTAAACCGTGTCAATACACCCAGACGCCTTTTAGTCATTTCCTCTCTGCTGTCTGCATCTGAGTTTCTGCGAAAAAATTAAGATTTTGTTTGAATAGCGTCGACTATACTCGACGTTATTCAGGCAGTTTCTTAGTTAATTTTTAGTTCCCAGATTTTTGTGACTTGTGTGCTACTACCCTTTATTATTAAGCATTAGAGGCCATCCAGGCCATAGGACATACGCATTGAGGCGAATACCCTCTTTTTCTTAGAAACACCTTACTTGACGTTAGCAACTCTCTCTGATTGGGTTGGTCCCTTGATCAGACTAGAGAAGTTGACGTTAAGACCTCCATAAGTTCCCAAAATCAAGGTACTCCTCCTTGATCATCGGGCTGGTTGTACCAGTTGAAGTCCTGGTTAGATTCCATAAAGCGTTGTGAGAGAAAGCCGTAGAGAATAACGGTGGACATTGAACTGAAACTAGGATCCTTTCCTTGAGCGAATTTGTGGTTTAATTAAATCCAAATAACTCAACAAGGAATCTCAAAATCACGTTAAGCATCCACTTGATTGATTAATCTCTGTGCAACTTGTTTGTCAAATCTTTGAAAAAAGAATCTAACATCATGCTGCTGCGATCAGGTAGGGACTTGAGTATGGCTCAAGACGCCATCATCAACTACGAGGGAGATGCTAATGCCCCTCGCGATTCGGACTACAACTATGAGAATGGGAGAGATGCTGATGCCTCCCATAATTCTGTCCCCATTCCCTATCGACAAGATGGGAATGTCCGGACACCTCTCTTTCATTCTCATTATCGATATCCTGATCTTCTCCCGCATGAATATGCGATTCCTAATCCCAATCTTGAGGGGGACATGAATCAGAATAATCCCTCATCCTCTGATCCTTCGGATCTCGTCAACGCTTTGGGAGTTCTTGCCTCCCGACTGGACCCTCAGCAGTTCGAGGCGATCCAGTCTATTCTGAAGGGGAAGGCACCCACGCAGCCTGCTGAGCCGAACCCCGTGGCTCCCCCTGTTGTTACTCAACAACCTCCTCTTCATCCTCCTTACATCCATCAGGCCGTGGAAGGCCTCCATATTACTTCTCGGCCAGCTGGGCCGCAGCTTTCATCCTCTAGGCAATCGGCTAGACCGCAAACGCCTGCTTATCAGAATGCCCTCGGGCATGGCGGAAGCTCTGCTGGACCTCCCCTTTATTGTCCCCCCTGTCCAACGTACTATAAGCAGCAGGCCTATCAAGTACCTCCACCTCCTCCTCCTCCCCAGGCAGATCTGACCACGCAAGCGTTGCTGGCCAAAATGGAGCGCATGGATGAGCAATTCAACAACCTCCATAAGATGATGGGGGTTAAAGCTGCGCCAGAGATCAATTTGCCAAGCCTGCCGGTATTCCACCTACCACCCTCTGAGATGCCAGTGTACCGGAAGTACAACGGTACTGGTAACCCCTTCACACATTTGAAGGAGTTTATGTACGAATCGTCTTTCTGGCAGAACGATAAGAGGTCGTTGGCCTTTTTGTTCAGGAGATCTCTAGAAGGACCAGCCCTCGAGTGGTTCTTTTCCTTGGAACCCTCCGAAGTAGAGGACTACGGTATCGTCTCTCGTAAATTCATTCAACGGTACCAAGACAGAGTTCCACCCTCCTTGTCCATCACTGACCTCATAGCAAAAAAGATGAAACCTGATGAGGAGTTTGTCAGTTTTGCTGACAGGTGGCGGGGCCTGGCCAAAAAGGTGAAGGATCACTTGTCCGAATCTGGGCAAGTGAAGATGTTAATTTCCAATGCCACGCCCCAGTTCAAACTAGTCCTCTCCTGAACAATCTGACCAACATGGCAGAGCTCTATGAAAGAGCACGGTACTGCCAGAATGCCTTCAAGGACGCTACGTTCTCTAGCGTCTTTGATCCTCACAGACCTAGCAGGCCTCTATCTCGGAAGCCTGCAGTGCCAAACTCTCCCAACACAGGTCCGACTACTGAGGGCACGCTCTCTCACGAGCAAGTTAGTAGCATGAATAATAACTCGCCCCAGTTCGTGAGGAACCAGCTGTAGACACGCTAATTTGGACGTCATTTTGAGTAAATTTCATATCATATAATAATGCCTCAGAATGGTTTGATATTTAATCATTGATTAATTTTTATTGATATTTTTAAGTGTCGGGTTTAACAGACATGTTTAAGTTAATCAATTAAATTGATTTTAGCTCAAATTTCAGTTAAAATATGCAGAATTCTAAAAGGTGTCAACCTGTGTACACGCGATTCAGAATTCTAAAAGGTGTCAACCTGTGTGGACGCGATTCAGAATTCTAAAAGACGTCAACCTGTGTGGACGCGATTTAGAGTTTATTCCTGTTTTAACGTTTAAATTTGAATTTTAATCAATTGATTAATTAGCTAAAAGGCGTCTGTGAGTGCTGACGCGTTTTAGGTTTCCTAAGCTATTTCTACTTCTCTTCCGGATGTTTATCCTTATCTTAATTAGTGTAAAAGACGTCTGTACATGTAGACGCGTTTTAGTTAATACAGATAAAGATAAGTTTCCCGAGTGTTTATCCTTATCTTAATTAATCTGAAAGGCGTCAGCCTATGTGGACGCTTTTTAGATAATTACAGATAAAGATGAATTAATCAGTATTTATCTGTTGGTTAAGATGGATAAATCCGAAGTTTTTCTATGTTAATCGCGGACGCAGAAAAAGTCTATAAATACCTTACATGTTGAAGAGTTAAAAAGTTAAGCGTGATCTTGAGTGAAGCGTAATCTTGAGTTAATTGAGCGATAGCGAGTTGAAGATCGGAGCAACAACGTCGGAACGCCGAAGCGCTGCTGTTTCCAGAAGTCGGCGTCCATTCTTCATCCAATTCAAGGCTTCATCCAGTCGGCATAAGTGTTTCATTTCTGCATTTTCATTTTTACATCTTCATTAATCTCATTCTTCATCATTCACTTCATGCAACACACACAACACTGCATTCTTTTCAAAAACCTATTTGATCAAGGGGTTTCAAAAGCCATTAAACAAGTAAGTTCTGTGTTTAATTGCATGTTTAAAACTATGATTAGAATGAATACTGTTTTTGCTTAAGTTCTCATCATTTCTTTATTTCTCTTTCTGTACTTCTGCTGCACTCAACATACGGAGAATCAAGGAAGGAAATCAAGCAAATCACCAAGAACTCTGGACGATCCTCAACTCCAATTCAACAGCAAGAACAAAGAACAAAGAAAGGGCTCTCTTTCTTCAACCGGCTGAAGGAGGGGAATCAAGAGCTTAACATCTTCCGCGTTCAAATAGGTAGGCGATCAAAACCTCTTTTGAAACTTTTAAGTCAAAAGTTTCTGGCGATCACTTCACGTAGTTGCTGTTTTTAATAGGTTTATTTTGCACCTAAACAACATAGATTTTTCATGTTAATCATACTGTCATTCTAAGCACCTACAGCTTTTTTGGCGATCACGATGGGACTTGGTCTCACCATCTTTTAGTTTTTTGTTCTTGCTATCATCAATCGGGCACCCGCGGTGCACCATTTGTGTCTCTCGACACGTCCTCACCAATTGGTGAGTGTTTTAGTTTAGTTAATTTCCCTCGTGCACCACGTGCACACTCCAGTGGCAAGATCTTGCCCTCCCCTTGATTAGTTTAAAAAGCTGATGAAAATGATGTGTGATTGATAGATTTTCTAGTTGTTTAGTTAGTAAATCATCCTGTTAAAATCTGGAACTAAAAAAAATCTGCATGAATTGATTATTTACTGCTTTTACTCTGTTTGAGGAAGATTCAACCCAGAAAATCCTCCTGCAAAACTGTTTCTGCGAACTGAAAAGCGTCTAGGAGCACTGACGCGTTTCAAAACCACGTCAATACACATAGACGCCTTTCAGTCTTCATCTTTTCTCTGTTGTCTGCATCTATTTCTGTGGAAAAATTAAGGTTTCGTTTTGAATAGCGTCGACTACCATCGACGCGATTCAGGCAGTTTCTTAGTTATTTTTCAGTTTTCAGATTTTTGTGGCTTGAGTGCTAGCTACCCATTATTATTAAGCATTAAAGGCCATCCAGGCCGCAGGACATACGCATTGAGGCGAATACCTTCCTTTTCTTAGGAACACACTACTTGACGTCAACAACTCTCTCTGATTGGGTTGGTCCCTTGATCAGACTAGAGAAGTTGACGTTAAGGCCTCCATAAGTCCCCAAAATCAAGGTATTCCTCCTTGATCATCGGGCTGGTTGTACCAATTGAAGTCCCGGCTAGATTCCAAAAGTGTTGTGAAAGAAAGCCCTAGAGAATAACGGTGGAAATTGAACTGAAACTAGGATCCTTTCCCTGAGCGAATTTGTGGTTTAATCCAATTCAAATAACTCAACAAGGAACCTTAAAATCACGTTAAGCATCCACTTGATTGATTAATCTCTGTGCAACTTGTTTGTCAAATCTTCGAAAAAAGAATCTAACATCATGCTGCTGTGATCAGGCAGAGACTTGAGTATGGCTCAAGACGCCATCATCAACTACGAGGGAGATGCTAATGCCCCTCGCGATTCGGACTACAACTATGAGAACGGGAGAGATGCTGATGCCTCTCGTAATTCTGCCCCCATTCCCTATCGACATGATGGGAATGTCTGGACACCTCTCTTTCATCCCCATGATCGATATCCTGATCTTCCCCCGCATGAATATGAGATTCCTAATCCCAATCTTGAGGGGGACATGAATCAGAATGATCTTTCATCCTCTGATCATGTGGATCTCATCAACGCTTTGGGAGTTCTTGCCTCCCGTCTGGACCCTCAGCAGTTCGAGGCGATCCAGTCTATTCTGAAGGGGAAGGCACCCGTACAGCCTGCTGAGCCGAACCCTGTGGCTCCCCCTGTTGTTACTCAACAACCTCCTCTTCACCCTCCTTACATCCATCAGGCCATGGAAAGCCTTCATGTCACTTCTCGGCCAGTTGGGCCGCAGCTTTCATTCTGTAGGCAACCGGCTAGACCGCAAACGCCTGCTTATCAGAATGCCCTCGGGCATGGCGGAAGCTCTGCCGGACCTCCCCTTTATTGTCCCCCCTGTCCAACGTACTCTAGGCAGCAGGCCTATCAAGTACCTCCACCTCTTTCTCCTCCCCAGGTAGATCTGACCACGCGAGCGTTGCTGGCCAAGATGGAGCGCATGGATGAGCAATTTAATAACCTCCAGAAGATGATGGGGGTTAAAGCTGTGCCAGAGATCAATTTGCCAAGCCTGCCGGTATTCCACCTACCACCCTCTGAGATGCCAGTGTACCGGAAGTACAACGGTACTGGTAACCCCTTCACGCATCTGAAGGAGTTTATGTACGAATCGTCTTTCTGGCAGAACGACAAGAGGTCGTTGGCCTTTTTGTTGAGGAGGTCTCTAGAGGGACCAGCCCTCGAGTGGTTCTTTTCTCTGGAACCCTCCGAAGTAGAGGATTACGGTATCGTTTCACGTAAATTTATCCAACGATACCAGGACAGAGTTGCACCCTCTTTGTCCATCACTGACCTCATTGCAGAAAAGATGAAACCTGATGAGGAGTTTGTCAGTTTTGCTGACAGGTGGCGAGGCCTGGCCGAAAAGGTGAAGGATCACTTGTCCGAATCTGAGCAAGTGAAGATGTTAATTTCCAACGCCACGCCCTAGTTCAAGCTAGTCCTCTCCTTGAACAATCTGACCAACATGGCAGAGCTCTATGAAAGAGCACGGTACTGCCAGAATGCCTTCAAGGACGCTACGTTCTCTAGCGTCTTTGATCCTCACAGACCTAGCAGGCCTCCACCTCGGAAGCCTGCAGTGCCAAACTCTCCTAGCACAGGTCCGACTACTGAGGGCACGCTCTCTCACGAGCAAGTCAGTAGCATGAATAACAATTCACCCCAGTTCGTGAGGAACCAGCAGCAGTACTAGAGGCCACCGCAGCCGAACCAGCAAGGGTACAGGCAGCAGCAGAACCCCCATTATCAGCAACAGTATCAGCGGCCCCAGCAGCCGAACCAGAACTAGAACCAGCACCAGCAACAGCTACAGCAGCCGCCGCAACGGCAACAACAGTACCAGCAACCCCAACAACAGCAATATCAGCAACAGCAGCAGCAGTACCAGCCGCGCGCACCGCCGGCGTACCATAATGTCCCTTCTCCTGCTGACTATAATCAGTAGAGAAGACCTCCAGGCCTTAAGAGGGCAGAATACCCGGCCCTCCCAGAATCCTTGGCAGATATCTTCAATGCTCTAATGGCAGCTAATGCCTTAGTTTTGCCAAGGGAAAAGACCGTCTGGCCTCAAAATGCCGACACGTCCAGGTATTGCTATTTCCATAGGCAACCTGGGCATACCATCGACACCTGCTTCCAATTCAGAGATTATATTCATGATCTCAACGAGCAGGGCGGCATAGACTGGGAGGAGATGAAAAAGTATATATCAGCCCTGAAGGCGAGAAGACCACAGCAGCAGCAGCAGCAGCAGCAAGCAAGACCACTAGCACAAGCAGCACCACCACCCAACATGGGCATAGTGTAGAATCCACTCCCAGAGCATCAGAACCAAAACCAAGTTGCCCCTATCTTGACAAACAGCCAGTCTGAGGCCGACCGTGGGCAACAGTGGAGAATAGAGGACTCCTCCTCTCTCTATTCGACGGGTCATATTCCAAGTACCGCAGAACGACCACCACGCCGTACCCTCCACATACCCAGGCCACAACCCATTACCATCACCCCTCTGCCGACACCCACATATCACTCACCTGCACCCAATAACCCATTACCCCCACCCGCCTTCCTTAAGCCCATTACGCCCCACACTCCTACGCCTCCATCATATAACCCACCGCAAACCAACTACGCGCCCCTCTTACCATCCAGGCCATTACTCCGCGTACCATTCCCTACTCCGCCCACTACCACTACCACCTACCCAGATACCCCCTTACCATCTAGACCGCTATTACGCGTCCCATTCCCCACTTCACCAACCACTTACCTATCCACCATCCAACCCTCCAGGCCTTTAATCCGCACCGCGCCATCACCACCTAACCCTACGCCATCACCTACATACCAGCCCTCTACATCGTCCACACCATCCAACCCTGCGGTACTTAAGGTGTCACCCGGATCCTCCACGGTTGAGGAACATGCGCTCCGAAGTGGAAGGATTTTCAACAAAGTCTTTCCTCAGTCCACAGTTAGAGACGGCCCATCACAGCCGACTGAGAAAGCCCATAATGAAGAGAGTGCACCAGGCACTCAATATGATTTGTTGAAACATTTGGATCGGACACCTGCACGGATCTCCGTACTTGAACTAATCAAGAGATCGAAGAGTCACCAAGAAGCCTTAATGGAATATCTACAGAAGGTGATGGTCAACGAGGACGTGCCGGTAGGAAAAATTGCAGCACTACTAGTTCCTCAGGGGGATCAGCCCTCCATTACATTTCTTACATCGGAACTAGCACCGCCAGCAGCCAGAAGCATGGCTTTGAGCATTACGGTCAACATCTGTAAGAAGGCCTTGGATGCATGCCTGGTTGACACAGGGGCCTCGATCAATGTTCTACCTCCGAAGACCCTGGAGCTGTACGGTGTGCCCAAAGAAAAATGGCTGCCTAGCCCCATCTCTGTGACAGCATATGACAATTCTACCCGTTCCCCTCTGGGAATGGTTTATTTGAAGGTGGAGCTAGGCCCTGTAAGTCATACAGAGGTCGAATTTCACATCCTAGAAATCGACCCTTCTATAAATGCCATTTTGGGTCGTCCTTATATTAAAACTCTTGAGGCGATTCCCTCTACGAATCACCAATGCCTCAAATTCCCTTTCAAAGGACGAATTATTAAAGTGACGAGCATGCCGATCCTTGCTGCTGCTCATACCTTGAATGTTAAATCTACTGCTTTACCTGGCCGACAACCTTTTCTGTCGGTATTACAGGTCTACCATCCAGTGGCTGATCCTTTAAAAGCCGCCACTATTTCTCCATACCCGTTAGATGCCATAAAAAGGGGGAAGTGCATGAGTACCCCAGGATGGAGAATTATGATGAAGAACGGCTATGAGCCTGGGAAAGGTCTGGGCACACAGTTGCAAGGCAGGACCACTCCTGTTAAAGATCATCGAGCAGCACCTGGAAGTGGTCTGGGCTACAGGCCAAGAAGACTGAAGCAAGATCTGGTTCAGCAAGCAGAGATTGAAGAAGGTCGAAAAATCCTGGAGACAATGTCTACACCACCTAAGGAAGGCCGAGATCCCCTAACATGGACCCTGTATACACACTTTGTAAAAGGGCCCATACTTAGCCACGACAACACGGTGGTCATTACTTCGTGTTTTGACTTCCATGACATATATAGGAGGGACTTGGCCAGGCATTGCTCAGAACTACTTACGTACCAATCCTTGGAGGCTCTGCGGCCTATGAAAAGGAGAAAATTTCATGATCTCGAATGCGAATGGTACAGGTGGTTCGATCTGAGAGACCTTTACATTGCACTGAACAGATTGTTCCTAGATCCTACAGAACCCAAGTGGCCGCCGCAGATTGATGAGCTGATCGAAAGCCCTGGTGCCATCTTTGATAAGCGGATATTGCTGTCTGAAGAGACCGACGAAGGGGAGCCAGATGACCCCTATGAAGCTGGTTACACTACAGATCTGCTCTGGAGGGGGACATATCCTTCCCATGTCTTCATGCTCCATACTCTATTTCGTACACTGCTTCTGTCCCCTCGGGACCTTACTCCACAACCTCCTCTCGATCTAGAGAGGATGTATGATTTGATCTGGGACATATTGCTATATGATCCCCCTAATCCTCTGGCCTTGGTGCCACTTCCCCCATCTGATTCTCCTTCTATTTGTATTCACTCATGCTTCATGTTTAATTCCTCTGATATCCAAAGATAAAAAACGCCAATTTTACAACAAATTGTTCTCTGATCCTTATCGAGGAAACATCTTACTTGTCCGATCGCACCCCGTCGCGCGGGTCCATCGGTCAAGATTCTCTCTTAGATCTACTCTGCCCCTCCCCTCGGGAGGATTCTCTTGTATTTCCGCTTGTATCCCAGGATTTCCATCCTACTTCATCTTCATTAGGTTATAATAGGGAGTTTAGTGAAGTTAGGTAGTCTAGTTTTAGTCAGGTTAGGAAGTCTAGGAAGCCTAAGGGTAGGCGAATTCCAGATAGATACCTCCAGGATTTAGCTAATAAATGCTTTTCTTGCTCTTTGATCCCTCAGGTTTTAGAAAATCAAATCCAGATGCCAGAAGACTGTATGAATGATGAGTCAGTCAATGATGGGTACGGGGTATATGAGTTAGTGCATGAAAAGGACCCCATTATTGAAAATGAGGAAGATGATGAGGACGCAGCTGAGGCATATGCCAGTGGAGTGAAGAGATTCGATGAACCCTCAGCTGCCGTAGAAGAGCCCACCAAAGAAATCAATTTAGGGACTGAAGACGAACCTAAGGTTGTCCTTGTCAGCAAAAATCTTTCTACAGAGGATGAGAAGGCAATGGTACAAGTACTTAAGGACTATAAGGACACTTTCGCCTGGAGTTATGAAGATATGCCGGGGTTAGACTCGTCTTTAGTTGAACACAGGTTGACATTAAAGGATGGAGCTAGCCCGGTCAAGCAGAAATTAAGGCGATTCCACCCACAAATGGCTCTAAAGATGAAAGAAGAGGTCGATAAATTACATAAAGCCAAATTTATTAGAGTTGTCCTTTATCCACAATGGGTGGCTAACATAGTCCCGGTTATGAAGAAGGATGGGAAGGTCAGAATTTGCATTGACTTCCGCGATCTGAACTGGACGTGTCCTAAAGATGATTTTCCATTGCCTCATATCGATGTACTCATCGATAATACCGCTGGATATGAAACTTTATCGTTTATGGACGGATTTTCAGGATACAATCAGATTAAGCTGGCAGAAGAAGATCAAGAAAAAACGTCATTCACTACACCTTGGGGAACATACTATTATGTCGTCATGCCATTTGGATTAAAGAATGCTGGAGCCACTTATCAGAGGGCTATGATGGCAATATTTCATGACATGATGCATATAGATCTGGAAGTGTATGTGGATGATTTATTGGTTAAATCTAAGACAAAGGCTGAGCACGCCAAAGTTTTGGCAAGGGTATTAGAGAGATCGAGAGAATATCAGTTAAAGATGAACCCCAAGAAATGTGTATTCGGGGTATCTTCAGGAAAATTGCTTGGATTTATCGTCAGCAAACGGGGAATTGAGATCGATCCTAATAAGGCGAAGGCTATTAGAGAAATGCCACCTCCCAAAAACTTGAAGGAGTTGAGAGGATTAATTGGGAGGTTGCAATTTATTCGCCGCTTTGTCTCCCAGCACTCACAAAGGTGTAAGCCGTTTTACGAGCTTACCAAGCCGGGAGTCAAATTTGATTGGGACGATAAGTGTCAGGAGGCATTCAATGGATTAAAGAACTATTTGGCAAGTCCTCCTGTTTTGAGACCACCATCTCCAAGCAAACCATTGATACTTTACATTTCAGTCCTGGATGATGCAGTGGGGGTTGTCCTAGCACAAGAGGATGAAGAAGGAAAAGAGAGGGCAGCCTATTATCTCTCTAAACTTCTCAACCCCGCTGAACAGAGATATACAGCGATGGAGAAAACATGTGCAGCATTAGTTTGGGTTGTGCAGAAATTAAAGCATTATTTTCTGACCCATGAAGTCCATCTCATCGCTAGGATGAATCCGATCAAATTCCTCTGGAGAAATCTGTTCTTACTGATAGGTTAGCGCGATGGCAAAGCTTTCTATCTCAATTCTATATCACTTATATTCAGCAGAAAGCGATCAAGGGCTATGCCATAGCAGAACATCTCGCTCATCACCCCCTTCCTCGATTTGATCCAGTACGATCAGAGTTTCCGGATGAGGAACTGATGTCCGTAAATCAAATCAGAGATGATATGTGGACTCTGCATTTTGACGGACCTTTAAATTCTCATGGAAAGGGGATCGGTATTGTTCTGTTATCACCTGAAGGTGTCACCATTCCACAAGCCTTTCAGCTTGATTTTCCAGTCACCAACAATATAGCTGAATACGAGGCACTTCTTGCTGGGCTCGAGGCTGCTCATTTCTATGGTGCCACTAAACTCAGGATTGTGGGTGATAGCCAATTAAGTCTTCGACAAGTACTGACCAAGTATCGAACTCTGGATCCCAAGCTCAAGCCTTATCAAGAACTTACTTCTGCTTACTCAAAGCTTTTCACGAAATTGATCTTTGTCCATGTCCCTAGGAATCAGAACATCTTAGCTGACGCTCTAGCTTCATTGGCATCTTCTCTTGATTTTCCAATCAGCAAGCAATCCGAATCAATCATAGTTCATAGGCGTCTTTCACCCGCCGTGAAAGACCCTTCATTTCTCAGAACTAAAGAGAAGCTGCTGAAGAAAGTCAGGGACGAAGATATTGTCGAGAAAAGAGAAATCATGTTAATGGAGCTGTTGGAAGAGATGGATGATGAACAGAAGCCATGGTATTATGAAATTGCAAAATATTGTGAAGATCAATCGTATCCTGAGGAAGCTACAACTGAGGAGAAGAGAGCTATCAGGAGAATTGCTCAACGATATACCCTAGTTGGGGGAGCACTATACAAGAGAGGTTTTGATGGAGTTCTTCTGAGATGTTTAGACAAAGATGAGCTTTGGAAAGTTATGGAAGGAGCTCATAGTGGAGTTTGTGGTGGCCATGGACAGATGCTAGCAAAGAAGATCCTTAGACAAGGATTCTATTGGCCAACCATAGAAGAAGACTGTGTAGGATATGTCCGTAGGTGTGCTAAGTGTCAACTTCACGCCGACAAAATTCATTCTCCTGCATCTTCACTCCATCATGTTTCCTCCCCATGGCCTTTCTCCATGTGGGCTTTTGACATTATTGGACCTCTTGGTAATCCAGATTCCGGCATCAAGCAAAAATCTTTCATTCTCACGGCAACGGAATACTTCACCAAGTGGGCAGAAGCTGAAGCGTACGTGGAGATCAAAGCATCAACCGTCTGCAAGTTCATCATGAAGAACATCATCACCCGATTTGGAATTCCAAGCACCATTGTCACCGACAACGGACCGCAGTTTGTGTCACAAGAATTGAAGGACCTCTGCAACAGGTACAAAATTGCATTGCATCATTCATCTCCTTATTATCCGCAAGGCAATGGCCAAGCAGAGGCAACAAATAAGACTTTGATAAAAATCATCAAAAAGACGTGCAAATCTAATAAATTTGCAGACTGGCCAGAAAAATTGGTTGAGGCTCTATGGGCCTACCGAACTTCAATCCGCACGCCTACTGGGCAAACTCCTTATTCCTTAACATTTGGAATGGAGGCGGTAGTTCCATACGAGATCCTTATACCGTCATTAAGAGTACAATTGAATAAGGAATTTTTCATTGATGAACATCGTTCAGCACTCCTTGCTTAATTAGAACTTTTAGACGAGAAAAGATGGTCAGCTGCTAATTATGCAAAAGTTTATCAAAATAGACTAGCACGATTTTATCAAAAGAAAGTCATTGAACGTAAGTTCAAAGTCGGTGAAATGGTCGTCAAAAAGATTTTTGTAAAGCCTGGTGGTCCGCGTTCTAAGCTCCAACCCAACTGGGAAGGACCTTATGTTGTGTCGCACGCTTTTCCTGGTAATGCTTATCGTCTTGTTAATGCAGAAGGAAAAGAACTAAATCGTCCCTGGAATGGTTTACATCTTAAGAAATACTACTCTTAGGTTAAAGAGTCGATCAGTATAGTACAAATACCAGTGAAATCAGAAAGTTTATAAACTCAAATTTCTTTGTTAGTCTGGATAACTTAATTTCAAATACATTACTACACACACTGACACGTTTGATTCGTGAGTAACAAGAGATGCCAAGTCCTAAAGGATACCGAAGCTTGACCAAAAGTGTAAAGTACAAATCATTCATTTTAAAGCAAAAAAAATTCTGTTTTATACTCGGCCCATGATGTCGGAACGAGGCTTAGAATAGACTACCAAGCATACCCGCCATCTTAGTAGGAGGCCGTCATAAAAAAAGGGGGAGATCCGTCCCAAAGTAAAAGAAAGGAATAGAAAAACAAGGCAAAAAGGGCAAAAATCCAAATGTCAAATCAAAAGGCCATCACATTACAAACGTTACATCAAAGGCCATGAAATGAAATGAAAGGGAACGCAAGGTCGATAAATACCCCGGAATGAAATGACCGAATCCCAACGGATATTAGGGTAGGAAATGAACATCTTTTTAAGTCTCCGGAACCTTCTCATGGGCTTTCTAAACTTATTCTTCCTTTCCTTCTAAAGAGATGTACTCCAAACTTAAGGAATGACTTAGATTGACTAAGGATCAAATCATCAAATGGGATCACGAATGGAAACACAAATTCAAACACGATGGGTTTTAAGTTAAGTTGTTAAAGAACAATTTGGGAATTAAGTTAATAAATGAATATGATCTAAGTGCCATGCTGATATTTTAGTCAAAAATCCAAAAAAAAATACATATGTCAAAAATCCAAAAAAATCTTTATGTCAAAAAAATTCAAAAAAATATTTATGTCAAAAATCCAAAAAAATCTTTATGTCAAAAAAATTCAAAAAAAATCTTTATGTCAAAAAAAATTGAAAAATACATATGTCAAAAATCCAAAAAAAATACATATGTCAAAAATCCAAAAAAAATACATGTCAAAAATTCAAAAAAAAATACATGTCAAAAATTCAAAAAAAAATACATATGTCAAAAATTCAAAAAAAAATACATATGTCAAAAATTCAAAAAAATATATATATGTCCAAAATTCAAAAAAAAGGCATATATTTCAAAACCCAAATAAAAATGAATATTTCAAAACAACAAAAATATACAGGACACAAGGCATTGGTAAAGTTGGAATCCGAGTAGAGAACAGCCAGAAACCTATTTCTCTGAGTAAAATGCGTCGAGGAGCACTGCCGCGTTTCAACACTGAATGGCGTCTGCTCGACACGACGCGTTTCATCAATTCTGTGATTTTCCCGAAAATCTATGGTTTTTGTGGTTTAAGTTGAATATTTGTTTGGAATTACTAATAATTTTGATTGCAGAAAATTGCAGAAAACCTGTGTAAAGCTGAAATATCAAGAAGATCCCATTGTGGAATTTATGAAGTCCGGACCGTGGCTAAAAAGACGGTTATTTCTACCTTTGTATTATTTCATGTAATTATTTTGCATTTGCATTACTATATGTTAAGTATTTATTAGATGATATTAAGGACCTTGTGATTTTGATGAAACTGGAATTTGAGTTCCCCTTCAACAAAAACAGTGATGATTCCAGAGAATTCTTAATCGCACGGATAGGCCGTTGGATTGTTAATTAGTAAGGACGATGGTTCCACTTTTGTGAAACGGTGCGTGGATAAACGAGGTTCGGCTTAGCACTGGATTACAAGAATTGGTATCTTGACTCATTAATGACAATTTGACAATATTATCCTTGATTAATTTATATTTTATTTGACTTTATATTTTTCTTTTAGCCCAGCATGCATCATGTAGGATTTTGAAATCATTGTGATAAGGATTAATTATTGATTAAGTTTCAGACCATTAAATAAAATAATTCAAACATGATATGAAATATTCTATTCTGAATTGAGTATCTTGATTATCTTTGAGGTTCGCTTGAAGATATCCTTGGAATTCTATCTTTTCTTGGACTCTTTATCCAATATTCTTGTTTTCTTTTAAGATCCATCATGGCTGCAGCACGTCCACATTGGCTGGCAAACGCTCCCCATGATGAAACCTACAGTGTCTACGACCTGGGGTACTTCCCACTCCGAGGAGGTTGATCGACTTTATTTTATTTCCTTGTCTACCTCATCCAGACAAGATTGATTCCATTGATCTCTTTGAGCTATCTTCATTGATGATTTTGAGAAAAAATCCAATCATGTGATGTTAAGAGCGTGTCTCATCACACCTTGGCATCACCTTTTCAGTACATTCCATTTCATTTCACTCTCTTGCAAAGACGATGCCAAGGTGAGGCAGCTGTAGACACGCTAATTTTGACGTCATTTTGAGTAACTTTCATATCATATAATAATGCCTCAGAATGGTTTGATATTTAATCATTGATTAATTTTTATTGATATTTTTAAGTGTCGGGTTTAACAGACATGATTAAGTTAATCAATTAAATTGATTTTAGCTCAAATTTCAGTTAAAATATGCAGAATTATAAACGGTGTCAACCTGTGTAGACGCGATTCAGAATTTTAAAAGGTGTCAACCTGTGTGGACGCGATTCAGAATTCTAAAAGACGTCAACCTGTGTGGACGCGATTTAGAGTTTATTCCTGTTTTAACGTTTAAATTTGAATTTTAATCAATTGATTAATTAGCTAAAAGGCGTCTGTGAGTGCTGACGCGTTTTAGGTTTCCTAAGCTATTTCTACTTCTCTTCCGGATGTTTATCCTTATCTTAATTAGTGTAAAAGACGTCTGTACATGTAGACGCGTTTTAGTTAATACAGATAAAGATAAGTTTTCCGGGTGTTTATCCTTATCTTAATTAATCTGAAAGGCGTCAGCCTATGTGGACGCTTTTTAGATAATTACAGATAAAGATGAATTAATCAGTATTTATCTGTTGGTTAAGATGGATAAATCCGAAGTTTTTCTATGTTAATCGCGGACGCAGAAAAAGTCTATAAATACCTTACATGTTGAAGAGTTAAAAAGTTAAGCATGATCTTGAGTGAAGCGTAATCTTTAGTTAATTGAGCGATAGCGAGTTGAAGATCGGAGCAACAACGTCGGAACGCCGAAGCGCTGCTGTTTCTAGAAGTCGGCGTCCATTCTTCATCCAATTCAAGGCTTCATCCAGTCGGCATAAGTGTTTCATTTCTGCATTTTCATTTTTACATCTTCATTAATTTCATTCTTCATCATTCACTTCATGCAACACACACAACACTGCATTCTTTTCAAAAACCTATTTGATCAAGGGGTTTCAAAAGCCATTAAACAAGTAAGTTCTGTGTTTAATTGTATGTTTAAAACTATGATTAGAATGAATACTGTTTTTGCTTAAGTTCTCATCATTTCTTTATTTCTCTTTCTGTACTTCTGCTACACTCAACATACGGAGAATCAAGGAAGGAAATCAAGCAAATCACTAAGAACTCTGGACGATCCTCAACTCCAAATTCAACAGCAAGAACAAAGAACAAAGAAATGGCTCTCTTTCTTCAGCCGGCTGAAGGAGGGGAATCAAGAGCTTAACATCTTCCGCGTTCAAACAGGTAGGCGATCAAAACCTCTTTTGAAACTTATAAGTCAAAAGTTTCTGGCGATCACTTCACGTAGTTGCTGTTTTTAATAGGTTTATTTTGCACCTAAACAACATAGATTTTTCATGTTAATCACACTGTCCATGGAATGGCTTACATCTTAAGAAATACCACCCTTAGGTTAAAGAGTCGATCAGTATGGTACAAAGACCAGTGGAATCAGAAAATTTATAAACTCGAATTTCTTTGTTAGTCTGGATAACTTAACTTCAAATACATTACTACACACACTGACACGTTTGATTCGTGAGTAACAAGAGATGCCAAGTCCTAAAGAATATCAGAAGCTTGACCGAAAGTGTAAAGTACAAATCATTCATTTTAAAGCAAAATTCTGTTTTATACTCGGCCCATGATGTCGGAACGAGGCTTAGAATAGACTACCAAAAATACCCGCCATCTTAGTAGGAGGCCGTCATAAAAAAATGGGGGAGATCCGTCCCAAAGAAAAGAATCGAAAATAACAAAAGCAAAAGGCCAAAGTCAAATGTCAAATCAAAAGGCCATCATATTACAAACGTTACATCAAGGCCATGAAATGAAAGAAAAGGGAACGCAAGGTCGATAAATACTCCGGAAAGAAAATGACCGAACCCCAACGGATATTAGAGTAGGAAAGGAACATCTTTTTAAGTCTCCGGAACCTTCTCATAGGCTTTCTAAACTTATTCTTCTTTTCCTTCTAAAGAGGCGTACTCCAAACTTAAGGAATGGCTTAGATTGACTAAGAGTCAAATCATCAAATGGGATCACGAATGGAAACACAAATTCAAAAACGATGGGTTTTAAGTTAAGTTGTTAAAGAACAATTTGGGAATTAAGTTAATAAATGAATATGATCTTTTGATCTAAGTACCATGCTGATCTTTTAGTCAAAAATAAAAAAAAATACATATGTCAAAAATAAAAAAAATACATATGTCAAAAATCCAAAAAAAATGCATATGTCAAAAATAAAAAAAAATACATATGTCAAAAAATAAAATAAAAATACATATGTCAAAATCCAAAAAAAAAAAAAGCATATATTTCAAAATCAAAACAAAAATGAATATTTTAAAATAACAAAAATATCTCAATTAGCATTTGCTTGTTGCACTTAGTGTGTTTCATTCCTTTTATTCAGTAAGCATCTGTTTGCTTGCATGTTGCATTTTTGCTTAAGTTTGATTATTTTCATTACCTTTGTTAATAAAGGCTATGCCCCTTGACCATTTACTCAAGGAAAAGATTGATCGACCGTTCACTCGGTCAGGCAAGGGGCTAAGCCTGAATAGTTGCTTAACATGTTTGTTCAAGTCATATACAGAACACAAGGCATGAAGAGAGTTGGAATTCGAGTAGAGAACAACCAGAAACCTGTTTATGTGAGTAAAAGGCGTCGAGGAGCACTGCCGCGTTTCACGAATGAATGGCATCTGCTCGACCTGACGCGTTTCAATCATTTTGTCATTTTCCCGAAATTCCATGTTTTGGGTGTTTAAATTGAATATTTGTTTGGAATTATTAATGATTTTGAATACAAGAAATTCAAGAAAACCCAAGTAAAGCTGGAATATCCCACTGTGGAATTTATGAAGTTTCGACCGTGGCTAAAAAGACGGTTATTTCTACCCTTGTACTCTTCCACATAAATCATTTGCATCATTACTATATGATAAGTATTTATTAGAGTATATCAAGGACCATGTGGTTTTGATGAAACTGGAATTTGAGTTCCTCTTCAACAAAAATAGTGATAATTTCAGAGAATTCTTAATCGCACGGATAGGCTGTTGATTGTTAATTAGTGAGGATGATGGTTCCACTTTTGTGAAACGATGCGTGGATAAACGAGCTTCGGCTTAGCACTAAATTACAAGAATTGGTATCTTGACTCATTAATGACAATTTAACAATATTATCCTTGATTAATTTATATTTTATTTGACTTTATATTTTTCTTTTAGCCCAGCATGCATCATATAGGACTTTGAAATCATTGTGATAAGAATTAATTACTGATTAAGTTTCAGACCATTAAATCAAATAAAATCAAATATGATATGAAATATTCCATTCTGAATTGAGTATGTTGATTATCTTTGAGGTTCGCTTGAAGATATCCTTGGAATTCTATCCTTTCTTGGACTCTTTATCCAATATTTCTTGTTTTATTTTAAGATCCGTCATGGTTGCAGCACGTCCACATTGGCTGGCAAATGCTCTCCATGATGAAACCTACAGTGTCTATAACCTGGGGTACTTCCCACTCCGAGGAGGTTGATCGACCTTATTTTATTTCCTTGTCTATCTCATCCAGATATGATTAATTCCATTGATTTCTTTGAACTATCTTCATTGATAATTTTGACAAAAATTCCAATCATGTGATGTTGAGAGCGTGTTTTATCACACCTTGACATCACCTTTTCAGTACATTCCATTCCATTTCACTCCCTTGCAAAGACGATGCCAAGGTGAGGCAGATGTAGACACGCTAATTTTGACGTCATTTTGAGTAAATTTCATATCATATAATAATGCCTCAGAATGGTCTGATATTTAATCATTGATTAATTTTTATTGATCTTTTTGAGTGTCGGGTCGAACAGACATGTTTAAGTTAATGGATTGAATTGATTTTAACTCAAATTTCAGTTAAAATATGAAGAAGTCTAAAAGACGTCTACCAATCTCGACGCCATTTAGAGTTTATTCTTATTTTAACGTTTAAATTTGAATTTTAATCAATTGATTAATTAGCTAAAAGGCGTCTGTGAGGCACGACGCGTTTTAGGTTTCCTAAGCTATTTCTACTTCTCTTCCGGATGTTTATCCTTATCTTAATTAGTATAAAAGACGTCTGCACATGTAGACGCGTTTTAGCTAATACATATAAAGATAAGTTTCCCGGATGTTTATCCTTATTTTAATTAATCTGAAAGGCGTCAGCCATTGTGGACGCGTTTTAGATAATTACAGATAAAGATGAATTAATCTGTATTTATCTATTAGTTAAGATGGATAAATCTCAAATTTTTCTATGTTAATCCGCGGACGCAGAAGAAGTCTATAAATACATTACATCTTGAAGAGTTAAAAAAAAGGTTAAGCGTAATCTTGAGTTGATTATCATTGAGCAATAGCGAGTTGAAGATCGAAGCAACAACGTCGGAACGCCAAAGCGCTGCCATTTCCAGAAGTCGACGTCCTTTCAAGATTCTTCATCCATTCAAGAATTCAACCATTGGGCATAAGTCTTTATTTTCTGCATTCATTTCATTTAGTTCTACATTCTTCATCATTCACTTCATGCAACACACAACATCATTCTTTTCAAAACCTATTTGATTAAGGGATTTCAAAAGCCATTAAACAAGTAAGTTTGCTGTTTAGTTTCATGTTTAACATCATGATTAGAATAGATATTATTCTTGCTTAAAGTTCTCATCATTGTTTCTTCGTTTTTTTTCTTTCTATTTCTGCTACACTCAACAAAAAGGAGAATCAAAAGGAGTAAATTAAGCACAAAGTCACAAGAATCTCTGGACGATCCTCAAATCTTCAACTTCAAATTCAACAGCAAGAACAAAGAACGAGAAGGGCTCTCTTTTTTCAGCCGGCTGAAGGAGGGGAATCAAGGACTCAATATCTTCCGCGTTTAAACAGGTAGGCGATCATACTCTCTTTTGAAACTTTTTAGTTAAAAGTTTCTGGCGATCACTTCACGTAGTTTCTGTTTTTAATAGGTTTATTTTACACCTAAACAACATAAATTTTTCATGTTAATCACACAATCATTCTAACCACTCACAGGCATGACGCAATTTAGGTTTCCTAAGTTGTTTCTACCTCTCTTCCGGATGTTTATCCTTATCTTGATTAGTCTAAAAGGCGTCTCTACATGGCGACGCGTTTTAGATAATTACAGATAATGATGAATTATTTCCAGATGTTTATCCTT
This sequence comes from Zantedeschia hybrid cultivar, assembly GCA_030544215.1. NCBI lineage: Eukaryota > Viridiplantae > Streptophyta > Magnoliopsida > Alismatales > Araceae > Zantedeschia > Zantedeschia hybrid cultivar. The sequence goes on from JARZZO010000009.1 coordinate 56,283,408, forward strand.
ATCTTAATTAGCTAAAAGGCGTCTTCTATGGGCGACGCGTTTTTAGATAATTACAGATAATGATGAATTAATCTGTGTTTATTTGTTTGTTAAGCTGGATAAATTTCAAATTTTCCATATTAATCCATTAATAACTGCGGATGTAAGATTCTATAAATACCCAGCTCCTTGGTCAGTAAACAGTTAGTGATTGTGGCGATAGTGATAGTGATGTTGATGCAAGTGATCTGAGTGATAGTGAGAGTGACAATAGTGATAATTGAAGGCGGCGTCCGAACGCTGAAGGAGCGAAGTGCTGCTACCATCAAGAGTCTTCATCCGTTCTTCGTCCATTCAAGATCCTTTCAAGACCAAGGCGTCGCAGGGGCCATCCAGCTTAGCTTCTAATTTATTTATGCATAATTCTCACATTTTTCATCACATTAGCCTCACATTTTCATCACATCACTCCATGCAACACATACACACACTAGCATTATTTTCCAAACCTATTTGTTAAAGGGGTTTAAAAGACCACTCAACAAGTGAGTTCACCTGTTTAGTTGCATGTTTAAAATTTTTTCTGGAACGGATACTACTTCTGCCTGAGTTCTCATTGTTCTTTATTTCTTTCTATTTCTTGTAAGGTACAAAAGGAGTGTAAAGGGAGGGAATCAACAACGAATAACAAAGAATCTGGATGATCCTCAAAGCTCAATAATCAAAAGCAAGAACAAAGATAGAAAGGGCTCTCTTTCTTCAGCCGGCTGAAGGAGGGGAACCAAGAACTCAAAAATCTCCCACATCCAAATAGGTAGGCGATCAAACTTTCTTCTTTTGGAACTTTTTAGTCAAAAGTTTCTGGCGATCACATCACCTAGTTTCTTTTTAATAGGTTTATTTTTCACTTAATCAACATAATTTTTCATGATAATCACACACCCAATTTGAGCACTCATAGCTTTTTTGGCGGTCACGGTGGGACTTGGTCTCGCCATCTTTTTAATTCTTTGTTCATGCTGTTATCAATCGGGCACCCACGGTGCACCACCTGTGTCTCTCGACACGCCCTCACCGATCGGTGAGTTTTTAGTTTAGTTGTTATCCCCACGTACACCACGTGCACACCCCTGCGGCAAGATCCTGCCCTCCCCGTTGATTAGTTGAAAAGCTGTTTTTGTGATAAAAGATTATGTGATTGATTGATATTTTAGTTGTTCATTTGATAAAATCATCATGTTAAAATTTGAAATAATAAAAAAAAGATTCGCATGAGCTGATTATTTATCGCTTTTACCCTGTTTTTGTGAGGGGGAATCGATCCAGAAATTCCTCCTAAAATACTGAATATGTGACTTGAATAACGTCTAGGAGCAGTGACGCATTTCAAACAGCGTCGCCCAACCCAGACGCCTTTCAGTCTGATTTCTCTGCTGTCTTCTGCCTGAGCTTCTGCGAAAAAAATAAGTTCTGTTTGAATAGCGTCGACCAACAACGACGCGATTCAGGCAGTTTCTTATTTCTTCTTCAGTTCTCAGGTTTTTGATCTGTATGCTATTACCCATTATGTATTAAGCATTAGAGGCCATCCAGGCTGCAGGTCATACGCATTGAGGCTAACACCCTCCTCTTCTTAGGAACACTCTTATTGACGTCTTCAACTCTCTCTGATCGGGTCGGTCCCTCTATCAGACTAGAGTGGTTGGCGTTAAAGACCTCTGTAAGTCCTCAAAATCAAGGTATTCCTCTTTGATCATCGGGCTGGTTGTACCAATTGAAGTCCTGGTTATATTTTTATAACGTTGTGAGAGAAAGCCATAGAATATAACGGTGGACATTGAACTGAAACTAGGATCCTACCTCTTGAGTGAATTTGTGATTTAATTAAATCCAAATAACCCAACAAGGAATCCTAAAATAACGTTAAACATCCACTTGTTTGCTTAATCTCTGTACAACTTGTCTGTCAATCTCTGAAAAAAAATTTAACATCATGCTACTTCGATCAGGTAGGGATCTAAGCATGGCCCCAGATGCCATAGTCCACTACGAGGGAGATGCTAATGCCCCTCGTGACTCTGATTACCGCTTTGAAAGCGGGGGAGATGCTGATGCCTCTCGTAATTCTCATCCTTGTCCAGTTCGCTATGAGGGGAATGTCCCAACCCCTCTTCATTGTGCTCACGATCAATATCTTGATCTTCCTCCGCACGTGCATGCGGTTCCTAATCCTATCTTTGAGGGGGACATGAATCCAAATGATCTCTCATCTTTCGATCCTTCGGATCTTGTAAATGCTTTGGGAGTTCTTGCCTCCCGTATGGATCCTCAGCAGTTCGAGGCGATCCACTCCATTTTAAAAGGGAAGACTCCCATGCAGTCTGCTGAGCCGAACCCTGCGGCTCCCCCTGTCATTCTTCAACAACCTCCTCAACCTCCTTCCTTCATTCACCAAGCCATGGAAGGCCTCAATGTTTCAACTTCTCGGCCAACTGGGCCACAACTTTCCTCTTCTAGGGAACCGGCCAGACCGCTGACGCCTGCTTACCAAAATGCCCTCGGGCATGGCGGAAGCTCTGCCGGACCTCCACTCTACTGTCCTCATTGCCCTGCATATTCTAGGCAATAGGCCTATCAAATACCTCCACCTCCCCCTCCTCCCCAAGTTGATCCGACCACGCAAGCGCTGCTGGCAAAGATGGAGCGCATGGATGAACAGTTCAATAACCTCCAGAAGATGATGGGGGTCAAAGCTGCACCAGAGATTAATTTACCAAGTCTGTCTGTGTTCCATCTGCCACCCTCTGAGATGCCAGTGTACCGAAAGTACAACGGTAATGGTAACCCCTTCACCCACTTGAAGGAGTTCATGTACGAGTCATCCTTCTGGCAAAACGACAAGAGGTCGTTGGCTTTCTTGTTCAGGAGATCTTTAGAGGGACCAGCCCTCGAATGGTTCTTTTCTTTAGAACCTGCTGAAGTAGAGGACTATGGTATCGTCTCCAGAAAATTCATTCAACGATACCAGGACAGAGTTGTCCCCTCCTTGTCCATTACCGACTTAATAGCAGAAAAGATGAAACCCGATGAGGAGTTCGTCAGTTTTGCTGACATATAGAGGAGTATGGCGGAAAAAGTGAAAGATCACTTGTCTGAGTCAGAGCAAGTGAAAATGTTAATTTCCAATAGCACGCCTCAATTCAAACTCATCCTCTCCCTGAACAACCTGACCAGCATGGCAGAGCTCTATGCAAGGGCACGGTACTGTCAGAATGCTCTCAAAGATGCTACATTATCTAGCGTCTTTGATCCTCACCGACCTAGCAGGCCTCCACCTCGGAAGCCTGCAGTGTCGAATTCCTCTAGCACAGGTCCAACTACTGAGGGCACGCTCTCTCATGAGCAAGTTAGCAGTATGAACAACAACTCGCCCCAGTTTGTGAGGAGTCAGCAACCTCAGTACCAGCGGCCACAGCAGGGTTACAGGCAGTAGCAGCCGAATCCGCAGTAGTAGCAACCCCAGTATCAGCGGCCTCAGCAGCCGAACCAATAGCAACAACAGCAGCCACAGTAGCAGCCGCAACGGCATTTACAGTATCAGCCCCCGCCACAGCAGTATCAGCAACAGCAGCAGTACCAGCCGCGCGCACCGCCGGCATATCACAATGTCCCTCCTCCTGTTGATTACAACCAGTAGAGAAGACCCCTAGGCCCGAAGAGGGCAGAGTATCCAGTCCTTCAGGAGTCCTTAGCCGACATTTTCAGTGCTTTAATGGCAGCCAATGCCTTGGTCCTGCCAAGAGAAAAGGCAATCTGGCCCCAAAATGCTGACACTTTCAGGTATTGTTACTTCCATAGACAACCTGGACACACCATAGACACTTGCTTCCAGTTCCGAGATTATATCCATGATCTCAACGAGCAGGGAGGCATAGACTGGGAAGAGATGAAGAAGTATATATCCGCCCTGAAGGCGAGGAGACCACCCCAACAGCAACAACCAAGAGCGCCAGTGCAGGCGGCAGTGCCACCGAACATGGGTATAGTGTAAAACCCACTTCCGGAGCATCAAAATCAGAACCAAGTTGCCCCTATTTTGACAAATAGCCGGTCTGAGGCTAACCGAGGGTAACAGTGGAACATAAAGGACTCTTCCTCTATTTATTCAACGGGTCACATTCCAAGCACCGCAGGACAACCACCACACCGCACCATCCATATACCTAAACCACAGCCCATTACCATCACCCCTATACCCACACCCACATATCATTCACCCGCACCCACTAACCCATTACCACCACCCACCTTCCTTAAACCTATTACTCCCCACGCCATTACGCTTCAATTAAACAACCCCCCACAGGCCAATTACGCACCCCTTATGCCATCCAAACCACTGCTACGCGTACCATTCCCTACTTCACCCACTACCACTACCGCTTACCCAAATCCCATCCAACCTTCTAAACCACTACTACGCCTGCCATTCCCCACTTCATCCGCACCAACCACTTACCCTTCCACCATCCAACCGTTTAGGCCTCTCATCCGTACCACGCCACCACCAACTAACCCAACGCCATCACCTGTACACCAACCCTCCACACCATCCATTGACCCTGCGGTACTTAAGCTATCACCCGGCCCTTCCACAACTGAGGAACATGCGCTCCGGAGTGGGAGGATTTTCAACAAAGTCTTTCCTCAGTCGACAGTCAGAGACGGCCCATCACAGCCATCGGAGGAAGCACACAGTGATGAGAGTGCACCAGGCACTCAATATGATTTGTTGAAACATCTGGATCGAACACCGGCACGAATCTCCATACTTGAGCTGATAAAAAGATCGAAGACCCATCAAGAGGCTCTGATGGAATATCTACAGAAAGTAATGGTTAACGAAGACGTGCTAGTAGAAAAGATTGTCGCACTATTAGTTCCTTAGGGGGATCAGCCCTCTATTTTATTTCATGTTTCGGAACTAGCACCGGCAGCAGCCAGGAGTATGGCTTTACGCATTACGGTTAATATCTGCAAGAAGGCCGTGGATGCATGTCTGGTTGACACAGGGGCTTCGATTAATGTTTTACCTCCGAAGACCCTGGAATTGTGCGGTGTGCCCAAGGAAAAATCGCTGCCTAGCCCCATCTCCGTTACAGCTTATGATAACTCTACCCGTTCCCCTCTGGGAATAGTCTATTTGAAGGTGGAGCTAGGCCTTGTAAGTCATGCCGAGGTCGAATTTCACATTCTGGAAATCGATCCTTCCCTGAATGCCATTTTGAGTCATCCTTACATAAAAACCCTCAAGGCGATTCCCTCTACGAATCATCAATGTCTCAAATTTCCCTACAAAGGATGAATTATTAAAGTTACGAGCATGCCGATCCTTGCTGTTGCTCGCTCTCTGAATACCAAGCCCACTTCTTCACCTGGCCGACAACCTTTTCTGTCGGTATTACAGGTCTACCATCCAGTGGTTGATCCTTTAAAGGCCGCCACTCTTACTCCTTATCCATTAAATGCCATAAAGAGGGGGAAGTGCATGAGTACCCCTGGATGGAAGATAATGATGAAGAATGGCTATCAGCCTGGAAAAGGTCTGGGCACACAGTTACAAGGAAGAACCACTCCCGTCAAGGACCACCGAGGAATACCTGGAAATGGCCTGGGCTATAGGCCGAGAAAAATGAAGCAGGACATTGTTCAGTAGGGGGAGAATGAAGACGGCCAGAAAGTCTGGGAGACAATGTCTATACCGTGCAAAGAAGGTCGGGACCCCCTAACATGGAATCTATACACACATTTTGTAAAGGGGCCCGTAATCAGTCATGATTGTTAGTTTAAGGTGGCCTACAAGCCAATCTAACAATGTAAATCTCGTTCATTTATTAATATAATGGCATAATATTCATTATGTGTAAATCGCTTTAATTATCGTTTCATAATGAAGTCCGTGAATATGTGCTATGGTGATCAGATTATGATGAGATCATACTAATGAGACTGATCACTTAAACACACATATTCTTAATTGTTCCTAGTCGGAGGATATCCGAGAAGGACATCGGATATCCGGTTAGACTAGTACAGATTACTCCTACTCATATGATGAGGGTGACTGATCTCATAAGTCACTTGTGTGGAGACACTAAGGCGAATCTGTAGGTGCTCATTGGAGAATGAGTTCACTGAACTGATCCGACTGAATCGCTGGATGGTATTGTACCTCACTGTCAACCAGCTTGATTCTATTGTCGCAGTTGCGTGGATGGTCCTCGGACCTGAGACACTAAGGACACCTTGGCGGTGGACTTCTGTGCTTTGACCTTGGTTTACGAATCTCTAGCCATGGGATTCTAATACGCCAAGGATTGGGTACAGCGGAATACCGTCGAAGGGAATTGTGTGTCAATAAGGAATCATTCGCTCTCGGTACTTAGAGAGAGAATGCTCTAGGAAGGATGCGCGAAAGTCCCTGGCCAGGGTGGACGATAATATCGGGAAAGGAGTTTTCCGATATTCATCAGCGGCATCCAATCCAAGTGAGTCGACCGGTTAGGGTTTGACAGCTCGCCATGCCTTGAGTTGACTCGAGAGCATTGTACGAATGAAGGATTATATCCACGCGGTAACTGTCGGCGGAAAGGTTCCAAGAGTGGGTTACTTAACCCCAAATACCTTCCGGGTTCACGCGGTGTTGCTTGGCACCCAACGTGATCGGAGGCCCGGTCGAATTCGATGTGCGACATTAATTCGATTGATTAATTGATTAATAATGGGTTATTAATTAATTAATAAAGTCAGTGAGGAGTCACTGGGCTTATTGGGCCATTAACTGGACTGGTACTTAGGCCTAGAGGGTCACACGCAAATGATTCTCAAGGCGATAGATAAATAAGTAGATTTTATACAAACCGGGGGTTTTTATGAAAAACCGCGCGGTTAGTATAAAACATAGCGAACGGGCTGAGCAGGCCAAGCTGCTGCTAACCCTAGCCGCCCCTCCTCAGTTTTTGTCTTCCTCTGGCGTCCAGGCAGATCCAGATCTGCTCCGCCGCTTCTCCGAATCCCGTTCGACGAGAAATCGTCCGCGCGTTGCGGCGATCATTGCGGCGACCGGCGGAGGTTTCGTGGGCTGCGAAGAACGAGGAACTCGAGGATATCCGTCGCGGGGAGGATCGCGTGGACTTCGCTAGAGGCCGGGCGTTTGCGCGGCTTGCGGTGTCACACCGACGGAACCGAACGGCTGCGGATTCGAATCCGCACACGGTGAGAAAAGATAATCTGATTATCTAGTATTTTAGATTTCGAAACGGGAACGGATCGCTGTAAATATTTTGTTTTTCCGCTGCGTGAGCGATCCGAAGAAACCAAGAAAACCCAACAATGATAACATGGTGGTCATTACTTCCTGTTTTGACCTCTGTGATATATATGGAAGAGACTTGGCTAGACATTGCTCAGAACAGCTTACGTACTAGTCCTTGGAGGCCCTGCGGCCTATGAAGAGGAGGAAATTCCAAGACCTTGAATGTGAATGGTACAGGTGGTTCGATTTAAGAGATCTCTACATCGCATTGAACAGGTTGTTTCTCGATCCTGTAGAACCCAAATAGCCGCCACAGATAGATGAATTGATTGAAGGGCCTGGTGCTATTTTCGACAAGAGGATATTGCTATCAGAGGAAACTGATGAAGGGGAGCCGGATGACCCCTATGAAGCTGGCTATATCACGGATCTGCTCTGGAGGGGGACTCATCCTTCTCATGTTTTCATGCTTCACACCTTGTTTCGCACTTTGCTTCTGACCCCGACTTGGTCGCGGGTCATTATTAAAGATATTCCACGGGCTCCGCCCGTTATGATTACTCTGTCCCCACAAGACCTCATTTCACAACCTCCTTTCGATCCAAAGAGGATTTATGATTTAATCTGGGACATACTGCCATATGATCCCCCTAATCCTTTAGCCTTGGTGCCACTTCCTTCATCTCATTCCCCTTCTATTTATCTTCATTCTTGTTTTATGTTTAATTCTTCTATTGTCAAAAAAAAAACGCCAATTTAGCAACAAATTTCTCCTAGATCTTCGTTGAGGAAACTTCTTACTTGTCCGATTGCACCCCACCGCGCGGGTCTTTCGGTCAAGATTCTCTTCTAAATCTACTCTGCCCCTCCTCTCGAGAGGATTCTCCTGTATTTCCGTCTATATCTCATAATTTTCATTCTACTTCATCTTCATTAGGCCAGGATAGGGAGTCTAGTGAAGTTAGGGAGTCTAGTTCTAAGCAGACTAATCAGGTTAGGAAGTCTAGAAAGTCTAAGGGTAGACGAATTCCAGATAGATACCTCCAGGATTTAGCTGATAAATGCTTTTCTTACTCTATGATCCCTCAGCTATTAGAAAATCCAATTCAGATGCCAGAAGATTGTATAGATGATGAGTTAGTCAATGATGGATATGAGGTATACGAATTGATACATGAAAAGAACCCCATTGTTGAAGATGAGGAAGATGACGAGGACGCAGCTGAGGCATATGCCAGTGGAGTAAAAAGATTTGATGAACCCTCAGCTGCCATAGAAGAGCCCACCAAAGAGATCAATTTAGGGACTGAAGACGAACCTAAGGTTATCCTCGTCAGCAAGAATCTTTCTGAAGAGGATGAGAAGGCAATGGTACAAGTTCTTAAGGATTATAAGGACACTTTCGCCTGGAGTTATGAGGATATGTCGGGGTTAGACTCATCCTTAGTGAAACACAGGTTAACATTAAAGGATGGAGCTAGCCCGGTCAAACAGAAGCTGAGGCGATTCCACCCACAAATGGCTTTAAAGATGAAGGAAGAGGTCGATAAGTTACATAAAGCCAAGTTAATTAGAGTTGTCCTTTATCCACAATGGGTGGCCAACATAGTCCCGGTTATGAAGAAAGATGGGAAGGTCAGGATCTGCATTGACTTCCGAGATTTGAACCGGGCGTGTCCTAAAGATGATTTTCCATTGCCTCACATTGATGTGCTCATCGATAATACGGCTGGCTATGAGACTTTATCATTTATAGATGGATTTTCAGGATACAATCAGATCAAGTTAGCAGAAGAATATCAAGAAAAGACATCATTCACTACACCTTGGGGGACATATTGCTATGTCGTCATGCCATTTAGATTAAAGAATGCTGGAGCCACCTATCAGAGGGCTATGATGGTAATATTTCACGACATAATGCATATTGATTTAGAAGTGTATGTGGATGACTTGTTGGTTAAATCTAAGACAAAGGCTGAGCATGCCAAAGTTTTGGCAAGAGTATTACAAAGGTCAAGGGAATATCAATTAAAGATGAACCCCAAAAAATGTGTATTCGGGGTATGCTCAGGGAAATTACTTGGATTCATTGTCAGCAAACAGAGAATTGAGATCGATCCCAACAAGGCGAAGGCTATCAGAGAGATGCCACCTCCCAAGAACTTGAAAGAGTTAAGAGGATTGATCGGGAGGTTGCAATTTATTCGCCGTTTTGTCTCCCAGCACTCACAAAGGTGTAAGCCGTTCTACGAGCTTACCAAGCCGGGAGTCAAATTCGATTGGGACGATAAGTGTCAAGAGGCATTCGAAGGATTAAAGAATTATTTGGCAAGTCCTCCTGTTTTGAGACCACCATCTCCGGGCAAACTATTGATACTTTACATTTCTGTCCTGGATGATGCAGTGGGGGCTGTCCTAGCACAAGAGGATGAAGAAGGAAAGGAGAGGGCAGCCTACTATCTCTCTAAACTTCTCAACCCCGCTGAACAGAGATACACGGCGATGGAGAAAACATGTGCAGCATTGGTCTGGGTTGTTCAGAAATTGAAGCATTATTTTCTAGTCCATGAAGTCCATCTCATCGCTAGGATGAATCTAATCAAATTTCTTCTGGAGAAATCTGTCCTTACTGATAGGTTAGCACAATGGCAAAGCTTTCTATCTCAATTTGATATCACTTACATTCAACAGAAAGCGATCAAAGGCTATGCCATAGCGGAACATCTCGCTCATCACCCCCTTCCTCGTTTTGATCCAGTCCAATCGGAGTTTCCGGATGAGGAACTGATGTCCATAGACCAAATCAGAGATGATATGTGGACTCTGCATTTTGACGGAGCTCTGAATTCCCATGGAAAGGGGATCGGCATTGTTCTGTTATCACCTGAAGGTGTCACCATTCTACAAGCCTTTCAGCTTGATTTTCCAGTCACCAACAATATAGTTGAATACGAGGCACTCCTTGCTGGCCTCGAGGCTGCTCATTCCTATGGTGCCACCAAACTCAGGATTGTGAGTGATAGCCAATTGATTCTTCGCCAGGTGTTAACTAAGTATCGAACTCTTGATCCCAAACTCAAACCTTATCAATAACTTACTTTTGCTTATTCAAAGCTTTTCACCAAATTGATCTTTGTCCATGTTCCTAGGAATCAGAACATCTTAGCTGACGCTCTAGCCTCACTTGCATCTTCTCTTGATTTTCCAATCAGCAGGCAATCCGAATCAATCATAGTTCATAGGCGTCTTTCACCTGCCGTGAAAGACCCTTCATTCCTTAGAACTAAGGAGAAGCTGCTGAAGAAGGTCAGAGATGGAGATATTGTGAAAAAGAGAGAGATCATGTTGATGGAGCTGTTAGAAGAGATAGATGATGAACAGAAGCCATAGTACTATGAAATTGCCAAATATTGTAAAGATCAATCACATCCTAAAGAAGACACAGCTGAGGAGAAAAGAGCTATCAGGAGAGTTGCTCAAAGATACACCATAGTTGGAGGAGCACTGTACAAAAGAGGTTTTGGTGGAGTTCTTCTAAGATGTCTAGACGAAGATGAACTTTGGAAGGTTATGGAAGGAGCTCATGCTGGAGTTTGTGGTGGCCATCTTAATGGACAAATGTTAGCAAAGAAGATCCTTAGACAAAGATTCTATTGGCCAACTATGGAAGAAGACTGTGTAGGATATGTTCGTAGGTGTGCTAAGTGTCAACTTCACACCGATATGATTCATTCTCCTACATCTTCACTCCATCCTATTTCCTCCCCATGGCCTTTCTCCATGTGGGCTTTCGACATCATTGGAGCCCTTGGCAATCCTGATTCCGGCATCAAGCAAAAGTCTTTCATCCTCACGGCAACGGAATACTTCACCAAGTGGGCAGAAGCTGAAGCATACACGGAAGTCAAAGTATCAACTGTCTGCAAGTTCATCATAAGGAACATCATCACCAGATTTGGAATTCCAAGCACCATCGTCACCAACAATGGATCTCAGTTTGTGTCACAAGAATTGAAGGACCTCTGTAACAGGTACAAAATTGCATTGCATCATTCGTCTCCTTATTATCCGCAAGGCAATGGCCAAGCAAAGGCAATTAATAAATGAATATGATCTTTTGATCCGAGTACCATGCTGGTCTTTTAGTTTACATCATATTTCAAAAATCCAAAAAAAGTATATACTCCAAAATAAAATAAAAAAATACATATCCCAAAATTAAAAAAAAGTACATATTTCAAAACCCAAACAAAAATGAATATTTCAAAACAACAAAAATATTTTAATTAGCATTTGCTTATTGCATCTAGTATGCTTCATTCCTTTTATTTTCAGTAAGCATCTGCCTGCTTGTATGTTGCGTTTTGCTTATAGTTCGATTACCTTTGTTAATAAAGGCTATGCCCCTTGAACCTTCCACCAAGGAAAAGATTGATTGATCGGTTACTTAACCAGGTAAGGGGCTAAGCCTAAATAGATACTTAACATGTTTGTTAAGTAATGTGCAGGACACAAAGCAAACACATGGAACACAAAGCTGAAGGTAAAAGTATTATTTATATATCAAAAGTGTTTCTTACATGATATACAAAAGAAAGGAAAATACATGTAGCCCTCAAGGCTGGCTCTCTCCTGCGCCCTCGTCAAGCTGACTCTGAGCCTTGTCAGGCGCGTCTGGCGGTGGAGCTCTAGGAGACGGTGGTCCCATCAGACTCGGACTAGCTTGGCCTGATGATATGGCCACACTCGCGGTGAATGCACTCCCGTGCCCCCTCTCCTGCGCTCGCTGGCGGGCACGTCGGTAACGCTCCTCCACGCTGCGTCGCTCGTGCTCTGCAACGCCAAGCTGGACCTGGAAAGCAGTCATCTCAGCATCCACTCGCTGCCGCTCCTGCCGCTCCCGTTCTCGGTCCTCGGTGAGCATTTCCAGACGGATCTGGAGGCGTGTTAGCTTACGAGGGAGATCGTCGTTGGAGAGGCGTGCCAGCTGCTCCTCCAAAGCTCTAATACGCGCAGCATCAGCCTCGGCACGAGCAGCCGCTGCACGAGAATGCTCCAGCTCCGCTTCAGCCCTCTGAAAGGCCTCATGGAGCTCAGCAACCTGTAGAAGAAGTCAATTTTTTAGTCCAAGGCAATCAAGCAATCAAAATCAAATTCAAAAGTCAAAGGAAATAATAGGACTTACTCGAGCGGCGCGGTCCTCCTCTGCAAGGGAAGCCCGGTGGATGGCAGAGGCGAGCTGGCTCTGGAGGTCGGCCAGAGCAGCCTCGTGAGCGGTAGAGGAAGAAGATGATGCTTCGTACATAGGGGGAGCCGCCTGGGTGTAGACGGCTCGCTGCACCAAAAGACAATCATCAATGGTTAATCGTCAAAACAAATTAATTAATCAATTCATTCATATTCATTCATATCTACCAGGTCAAAGACTTCCTTCTGGACCTGCTGTAGCTGGGCCTCCGCATTATGCAGGCGGGCCCGGAGGTCAACGATGACCGCATCTCGTGCGTCCTGCATACCACACATGCATACATTCATTCACAGATATAAGATAAAGATAAGAATAAAATGAAAAGGTGCATAAATCATACTTACATCGAGTGGTCGGAGGAGCCGAAGCTGATCGGCGTAGTGGGCCTGGTACTGCTGGAGATACGCCTCGCTGCTCTCCGCCCGAGACTCCACTCTCACGCGACGACGGTGCTAGTCCTCGTATTGCTCCGGGAACTTGGCAAGCCAATCGGTGAGGGCTTTCTTGCCCCTCATGCTCCTTTCGACGCCCTCCGGGACCTCCTCGTCGATTGACTCCTGGTGGAGGCCCAGCGTCGATTTCGTTCAGGCAATGTAGCCACATTTGCCTGTCGAACCTCCTCTGGCTAGCCGTCACCTACGGCTGACCCTCTTCGCCCATACCGAGGTACGGGCGCCAGATCACCTGCATATAGGTTAGATGCATTCATATAAATAACTTGCATTTAATGAACAAAATTGAACAAGTTAAGAACTCACCAGTAGCTTGGGATAGTCGAGGAACTGACGGCAGAGGGCCGTCAGTTGGTGGTGCTGTGGTGCTGTGTCCACTATTGGCTGCCAACGGCAGGCCAATGGGACGGCACCAGGTCGTACTATCCACGCTCGGCTGAGCGGGAAGTAGTAGTAGCTCCAAACCTGCATACATGAACATATAAGTTAGAAATCATCACATCATATCATATTGCATAACATAAACAAATAAAAAGACGATTTAATACCTGGAGGAACGGCGAGAAGCCGCTGATGGTGGTCTCACGGTCAGGCGTGACAGCGGACAGGTCGGCGAACAGGTGGGCCAGAAGGGCCGCACCCCATGCATACTCATGAACGCTGTCTAAGTCATCTAACAAATAAAGGAACCTACAATGAATGTGGTCGCCCTTCGTACCGAAGAGCAACCGACCAAAGAAAAAGACTAAAAAGACCCTAAGCTGCCTATCTACGTCCTCCCCCTGACTCGGGTCACTATAGTACACAGAGGAGGAGGACTCTGATAATCTACTCCTAAACTCTTCCCAGGTCTCGTCTGATCGATGCCGGGGCTCATCTAGTCCTAAGGCGGCCTCCACCTCTACCCGGCGGACCATCCTGGACTCCCTACCTAGGCTAGACATCTCTATGCCTAGTAGGGCCTCTGCCAATCCCTGGTAGTTGGGGTAAGTCACCCCACTAACCGGTCGGCCCTCTACCATGAGGCCAGTGATCCTGGCCACATCCTCTAGAGTTGGGACCATATGGCCCCAAGGCATCAGGAAAGCCCGGCTTTTCGCATGCCACCTCTCCTGCAGCACCTGCAGGAGGACTAAATTGAGCCAAAATGGCTCGATCTCGAGGATCTCGCCGAACCCCATCCGGCGCAGGCGCGCCTTCTGGAAGTCCGGGAGTCCCCGGTATGCACGTATCACTAAGTCCCAATTGATCCTCATCCTCATCATCCCCTGCAAATGAAAACAAGGAATTTCATCAGTTAATGAACATAAAGACAGATAAAATATTTCTGAATTGAAAGGCGTCGAGTCACATGGACGCCTATTGAAAGGCGTCCACAGGTCCTGACGCAATTTTAAGATATTTTCTATTCATTTAAAAATTCTAAATTTCGGCTGAAAGACGTCGGACAAGGGCGACGCCGTTTGAAAGGCGTCACCTGGTCTGGACGCCATTCAAGGCCGTTTCCAGGTTCTTCCCGAGAACCCCTTTCTTCCCTCTTTCTCTCACTCCATTCAAACTATAGGGAACTTACCAGGTGAAGGTCGCCCTCCCCTCCTTCTTGCTCGGCCATGGGTGCCGGAGGATCCTCCTCCTCCTCCAAGAAGGCCTCCACCGCAGCGAGCTCGGCCGGGACTTCTTCTTCACCCCTCGCCGAGGTCCGACGTCGATTCACCATCGCCTTGGCCTTGCGGGATCCCTTACCACGCTCCATAGATTTGAAAGAGGGAGTTTTGTGAGAGAGAGAGGGCTAGATCGCCGGAGAAGATGGAGTAGGGTCGCCGGAGAGCTTGAGGAGAGAGAAAGCTTTTGGAAAAGTGAGGAAGAAAGGGGGCCTTCGCGGTTCTGTTAGAAGAAGCTTGAAAGGCGTCGAAGTATAGCGATGCGTTTCAAGGCGCATAAATTGTGGCGGCAAGGCCAGCTGTTTGAGATTGAGTGAAAGGCGTCTGGAAAGGGCGACGCGTTTCAGATTACCGCCAATTCTGGTCAGAGCCGTACAAGGCATGATTATTAAAGACGTCTACACATCAAGACGTATTTCAGTGGATTAATCACAGAATTGATGGCGGAATTCTGGAAAAAGTAAAAGAGAGAGTTGAAAGGCGTCTAGGACAGTGGACGCATTTTAAGCTTAATTCAGGATTTTGAGGATTAATGGTTGGTTTTTAGAAAATGAATTATAGTTGAAAGGCGTCTTCCTGAGTAGACGCGTTTTGCATTAAAGGAACCCGAACTGTCATATTTTAAGGAAAAATTCAGTTTTTACTAAGGGAAAAATCATGGACATATCACAGGAGATCAAGGGAGATTTCAAGACATAAATGAATAATTCTTTATTCAATAAAATTCTTTATTACATCAAGAAAAGAAAAGGAAAAGCGAACACTTAAGGAAGAAATTCCCGAAGTGCTAGTATGTATGCCACCTTCAACCCTCTATCTCCATTTTTAGAGGATTTTACATGATGACTAAAGCTAATGTTCCATAAGGTAGTAATAAGTTCTGCAGCTTCGTAGTCTTCATCGGATTCCAGAGTACGCCTTTTGATTGGAGATGTATGGAAGAACTAGGGGAATTCATGGCAAGGCAGGCTGAGTTAAGGATAGCATCGATGGGGGTTGTATAACACGAGCTCAGTAGCTCCAATCAATTTAAGTTCTGCTCCCGCTGCACGGCGTACTTTGACGGGCTTTCCAACCAGAGCAACTGGAGAGGGGTCAAACCCGTTGGATGACATGAGTCTCAGATACTCTCTCCAGTCAGCTTGGGTCTTGAGCTTTGGTACTCAGTTGATCATCCGCTCGTTGAATTTCACGATGTTGGATATGTGGAAGATTGGGCTGTTCTGATAGATCTGAGACAGTCTTGCTGACATCCTCGTGTGATATTCGAATTGGAAGTGTAGCTCGACCCACAAAGCGTAAAGCAGCATGCACCCATAAGGAGGTAGACCTGTGGACGCTGCAGAGAGCCCACTGTAGAGGTAAGCTAGGACCGCAGTGCTAATAGATTTTCCCTCGAAGATCGCACAGATCGCGCTGACTTGATCATCTTCAAGGATGTTGTCTTGCGCGGAAAAGAACAGAGCCCCGGCAAGGCATGTGCCGAAAGCTTTCGTCACGTCTTCAGCTTCATCCTCTCTCAGATCATCGATCTCGTATAAGGTCCATTCTGCAAGCTTCGCTAAGTTGATCCCTTTCCTAGTAAGGTACCCTTTTACCTCTGTGGGGTCCTTCATGATTGACGTCAGCAGTTGTTGGCCGGTGATCTTTTCCTTTATCAAGGCTATCTTATTCTTGATCTTCGGAAGGCCCAACAAGAGCTCGGCCTCCTCTAGAAGGATAGTGCACTCGAACTGAGGGAAGAGAAACATGTGGGTTTGAGGATGCCGCTGCTCAATCAAGGCACCCATAGCGGCCCAGTCCACGTTTGGACTCTTGTAGTGCTTAGCGTGGACCACCAAGCCTTGAAGATTCCACTTGGAGATGAAGGCTTGCATGGAAAGTTTGGGACTCTTGGCGAGCTTTCGAATCCAAGGGAAAGAGGTGAATCTCCTTGGACCAGGAAATATGGGGTATGTCTAAAAAATAGAAAAGAGGATCAATTAAAGATCAATTTGAAAAGAACATGAAGAACATGGGGGAAAAAGAAGAGATTGAAGAAGAAGGATTGAAGGGAAGAGAATTCAACTTACTTGAAGGTTAGGATCTCTCCCGCTTAGGTGATTCTCCACCTCGGAGAGCTTCTCCAGCGTCCTTCTCATCCTTTTGCTTGAAGAACTCATCTTGTTCTCAAGCTTCTTCCTTCTTGAGGCCTTGCAGCCTTGAAAACCTTGGAAATCCCTTGAACCTTGAAGAAAAACTCTAACCTTGATCTCTAGATTGTGGTAGGACTGCTTTAAAACAAGTTAATGATGTTTATATAGAAGCAATTGCAATCTTAGGAAGACTTTTTCGGATTGGAAAAGGGATGAGCATGGGAAGAGTTGGAATCCAGTTGGGAATCAGCCAGAACCTGTTTCTGTGACTGAAAAGGCGTCATTGAACAGCGACGCGTTTTAGGTCACTAAAGGGCGTCGGCGCGACACGACGCGTTTCAGGCTTCTCTGCTATTTTACCCGAAATCCAATGATTATCCATATTATGATGCTTGATTGAAGTTATTGATGAATTTTGAGTGCAGGTAATTCAGGAAAGACCAAATGAAGCTGGAAAAATATCAAGAAGATCTCACTATGGGAGTTTATAAGTCCCGACCGTGGTTAAAAAGACGGTTATCTCTATCCCTTGTACTATTTTATGTAATTAATCATCATTACTATATGTTAAATATTTACATGATTATATCAAGGACCTTGTGGTTTTGATGAAACTGGAATTTGAATTCCCCTTCAACAAAAACAGTGATAATTCCAGAGAATTCTCAATTGTACGGATAGGCCGTTTGATTGCTAATTAGTGGGGACGACGGTTCCACTTTTGTGAAACAGTGCGTAGATAAACGAGCTTCGGCTTAGCACTAGATTACAAGAATTGGTATCTTGACTCATTAATAACAATTTAATAATATTATCCTTGATTAATTTATATTTTATTTGACTTTATATTTTTCTTTTAGTCCAACATGCATCATGTAGGACTTTGAAATCACTATGATAAGAATTAATTATTGATTAAATTTCAGACCATTGATCAAATAATTCTCAACATGATATGAAATATTCCATTCTGAATTGAGTATCTTGATTATCTTTGAGGTTCGCTTGAAGATATCCTTAGAATTCCATCCTTTCTTGGATTTTTTATCCTACATTTCTTGTTTTCTTTTAAGATCCATCATAGCTGCAGTACGTTCACATTAGCTGGCAAACGCTCCCCATGATGAAACTTGCAGTGTCTACGACCTGGGGTACTTCCCACTCCGTGAAGGTTGATCGACCTTATTTTATTTTCTTATCTACCTCATCCAGACATGATTGATTCCATTGATCTCCTTGAGTTATCTTCATCGATGATCTTGAAAAAAATTCCAAACATGTGATGTTAAGAGCGTGACTCATCACACCTTGGCATCACCTTTTCAGTACATTCTATTTCATTTTACTCCCTTGCAAAGACGATGCCAAGGTGAGGCAACTGTAGACACGCTAATTTTGACATCATTTTGAGTAAATTTCATGTCATATAATAATGCCTCAAGAATGGTCTGATATTTAATCAATGGTTAATTTTTATTGATCTTTTTGGGTTAATTATCTAAATAGTGTCGGGTCAAACAGACATAATTTAAGTTAATTAATTAAATTGATTTTAACTCAAATTTTGATTAAAATATGAAGAAGTCTAAAAGACGTCGACCAGTGTAGACGCCATTTAGAGTTTATTCCTATTTAAATATTTAAATTTAAATTTTAATTAATTGATTAATTAGCTAAAAGACGTCTGCCAGGCACGACATAATTTAGGTTTCCTAAGTTCTTTCTACCTCTCTTCTGGATGTTTATCCTTATCTTAATTAGTCTAAAAGGCGTCTCTACATGGCGACACGTTTTACATAATTACAGATAATGATGAATTATTTCCGAATCTTTATCCTTATCTTAATTAGCTAAAAGACGTCTTCCATGGGCGACGCATTTTTAGATAATTACAGATAATGATGAATTAATATGTGTTTATCTATTTGTTAAGCTGGATAAACTTCAAAATTTCCATGTTAATCCATTAATAACCGCGGATGTAAAAGTCTATAAATATCCAGCTCCTTGGTCAGTAAACAGTGAGTGATCATGGCGATAGTGATAGTGATGTTGATACAAGTGATCTGAGTGATAGTGAGAGTGACAATAGTGATAATTGAAGGCGACGTCCGAACGCTGAAGGAGCGAAGTGCTGCTACCATCAAGAGTCTTCATCCGTTCTTCGTCCATTTAAGATCCTTTCAAGACCAAGGCTTCCCAGGGGCCATCCAACTTAGCTTCTAATTTATTTCTGCATAATTCTCACATTTTTCATCACATTAGCCTCACATTTTCATCACATCACTCCATGCAACACACACACACACTAGTATTATTTTTCAAACCTATTTGTTAAAGGGGTTTCAAAGACCATCCAACAAGTGAGTTCACCTGTTTAGTTGTATGTTTAAAATTTCTTCTGGAATGGATACTACTTCTGCCTGAGTTCTCATTGTTCTTTATTTCTTTCTATTTCTTGCAAGGTACAAAAGGAGAGCAAAGGGAGGGAATCAACAAAGAATCTGGATGATCCTCAAAGCTCAATAATCAAAAGCAAGAACAAAGATAGAAATGGCTCTCTTTCTTTAGCCGGCTGATGGAGGGGAACCAAGAACTCAAGAATCTCCCATATCCAAACAGGTAGGCGATCAAACTTTCTTCTTTTGGAACTTTTTAGTCAAAAGTTTCTGGCGATCACATCACCTAGTTTCTTTTTAATAGGTTTACTTTTCACTTAATCAACATAATTTTTCATGATAATCACACACCCAATTTGAGCACTTACACCCATTTGGTAAAATAATCAACAACAACAATAAGAAATTTCCTCTAGCCGGTGGCTATAGGAAAAGGGCCGAGAATGTCTATACCCCATTAGGCGAAAGGCCATGGATCTGATAATGGTGTCAGCATAGTAGATGACTGATGGATGAGAGAACTGAACCGCTGGCATTGGTCACAATGGTAGACGAGGCTAGCTGTGTCCTGCCGAAGGATTGGCCACCAGTATCCCTGCCTCAGAAACTTGTGGGCTAGGGCTCGGCTCCTAGCATACGCTCCGCAGACTCCTTCATGGACCTTCCGAAGGGCGTAATCGGCTTCTGTAGGGCCGAGACATCGGAGAAGCGGTCGACCAAAAGACCTTCTGTATAATATTCCTTCCAGAATGAGAAATTGGGAGGCCCTCAGCCGGATACGCCTTGCCTCTTTTTCTTCGAACGGGAGCTCCCCTCGGAGGATATAGTTCAATAATGGAGTCATCCATGTCTCATTTTCAGAGAGATCAGCTTGCATCACCCCTTTGGACCGATGGATACTCGGGGTAGAGAGCTCTTCTACGAGGACCATCCGACTTCCTCCTCAATCATGAGTGGATGCCAGCTGGTAGAGGGCATCGGCGCGAGCATTTTCGGACCGAGGGATCCGATGATGTTGAAAGAATTGGATTCAGTTATGATATTTCTTGTTACCTGAAGATAAGCTGCCATTAGCGCATCTCAAGTGTCATACTCTCCGATTATCTGATTGACGATCAGCTGGGAGTCGCTAAATGTGTCCAACTCTAGGGCACCGAGTCTCCTTGCGGCTCAAAGGCTTGATATTAAGGCTTCGTACTCCGCCATGTTATTGGTGGCAGGTATGGCAAAGCGGAGAGCCACTACCTAAGGAGCAGGTGGACCCTTCCACAAACAATCGCCACCGGTTGGTTAAACCGGGTGTCTCAGCCGAAGGGCCATCAGCTGATGAACTTGGCCGAGAGGGGCCAGGTGCTTCTCCTCCATCTGGATGAAGAGTCGAAGACCATTCTGAAGTCAGTCCACGATAAAATCGGACAAAGCCTGTGCCTTTATCATGGTTCAAGGCTCAAAGGTGATGCTGAATTCTCCCAGCTCTATAGCCCACTTGGCTAATCTTTTGGATACTTCTGGCCAAGAGAGAACTTGCTGCAAAGGTTGGGGAGTAAGTACCTTTACCGGGTGCGCGAGGAAGTAAGGCTGAAGTCTCCTTACAGACGCAACTAGGGTCAGGCCCAGCTTCTCCAAAGCCGGGTACCGAAGTTCCGCACCGTGAAGCGCTTGGCTAATATAGTATACGGGCTTTTGTACACCGTCTTCCTCTTGAACAAGGACGGCGCTTAATGCAACTTCAGATGCGGCGAGGTATACAAATAGTTGTTCCCCTTTGATGGGCTTTGATAGGATGGGAACTTCAGAAAGATAACCCTTGAGCTGGTCAAAGGCCGATTGGCACTCGTCCGTCCAGAGGAAATTGCCTATCTTCTTTAGCAGTTTGAAGAAGGGGAAACTACGATTTGCCGCCGTTAACATGAACCGGCTCAGAGCCACCACTCGTCCGCTTAGTCTCTATACTTCTCAAACGTTGGCCGGGGGGCGCATTTGCAGGATAGCCACTACCTTTGCGGGATTCGCCTCCACCCCTCGACGAGTTACTAGATAGCCGAGGAATTTTCCTGAGGCTACGCTGAAGGCACATTTTGCTGGATTCAACTTCATGTTATACCTACGAAAAGCAGAGAATGTCTCGGCCAGATCGGTCAAATGGTTAGAGGCAAACTGACTTTTCTTAAGCATATCGTCAATGTAGACTTCTATGTTTCGGCCAAGCTGGGGGGCAAACATCTTGTTGATGAGGCGTTAATAATTTGCTCTGACATTCTTTAAGTCGAAGGGCATTCAGGTATAGCAAGAAAGGCTGAGATCAGTGGTGAATCTAGTCTTGTCTTCATCGTCCGGATGCATTCGAATATGATGATACCCTGAGTAGGCGTCGAGGAAGCTAAGCAGTTTATGGTCGGAAGTGGCGTCCACCATCTGGTCTATCCGAGGCAAAGGGAAATTGTCCATCGGGCAAGCTTTGTTGAGGTCAGTGAAATCAACACACATTCGCCACTTACCGTCCTTGGGCACCATTACAACGTTGGCGACCCATTCAGGATGATGGACCTCTCAGAGATGTCCGGCGGCTAAACCCTTCTATACCTCAGCTTGGATCGCCATTCCTCTTTCGTGGTTGAAACTCCGGCATTTTTGCTTGACCGGAGGGTGATTCGGATCTATATGTAGGCGACGAACAACTACTTCCGGGTCAACTCCCGGCATGTCCGATGGCGACCATGCAAAGATGCCGAGATTTTCTTCCATAAATTTGATCAATTCTTCAGCTTTAGTTGTTGGAAGACCGGAGCCTATCTGCAGCGATCAACGATCACCTCCCGAAATAGGAATGGTGATTAGCTCTTCACCGGGGGAGGCATCGGCCAAAGACTCAATGGAGAGCGACTCGGCTGCGGCTTTGCCTTTTACTGAGATCATGTAGCACTGGCGGGCATATTCTTGGTTTCCTTTAGCTTCGCCAACTCCAAAGTCGGTGTGGAATTTTAGCTTCTGGTGATAGGACGAAGGAACAACCCCAATGCATCCGATCAGGCGTCGGCAGAAGATGGTGTTGTAGGCCGAGTCTACTTTTACTACTGCAAAGTCAATCTCAACTGTTAGTTGCTTCGGGGCCGTACCGAGGGTTACACGTAATCGGACGACGCCTTCAACTCGGCAGGGGGATCCATTAAAGCCGAACATAGGGCCGCGATAGGCCTTCATGTCGGCATCACTCAGGCCGAGTTTTAGAAAACAATAATAAAAAAGCACATTAGGTGCACTCCCATTATCAACAAAGATTCGATGGACATTATAGTTTTTCAGTACAGTGCTGACGACAAGAGCGTTGTCGTGCGGGATCTGGACTTCTTCAAGATCAGCTTCGTTGAATCTGATGTCCTCCCATTGAGAGCGCTTCGGCTGACTGTCGACCGCTGCTACGGCCGAAGATGCCTCGGCTCGGCGATGCCTGCGGGGTACCTCACCTGGCCCCCAAATATGACCATGATGGATCATGTGCTTGGTCGTTGATGAGATGCTTCTGCTACAGGGGCGACCTTTGGTGGAGGCCCATCCTTAGACAGGTACTGAGGTTGCTTGGGTGCCGCTTGGGGGTCCTGGCTCTGTGGCTATTGTGGTGGCTTGTCACAGGTGTATTGAGGCAGGCGTCCTTCTCAGATGAGGCGTTTGATCTCCTGCCGAAGGTAGCGGCACTCGTCCATGGAGTGGCCCGTCTGTCGGTAGTACTTATAGTATTTTCGGGGATCTCTTCGCCGAGGGTCAGTGTTGATGCGTTCCGGCCAGCGAAGCATACCCTTGACTTCTATAAGTAGCCGTGAGGGAGGAGCTAGCAAGGGCATGTGTTGATGTTGAGGAGGCCGACGACGCTCTCGGCCCCAATCTTCTTCTATCCTGAGTCTCTTCCGGGAGGAATCGTACTCTTCTGTGCATTGGCGTGTTGTAGGTGGAGCATCTGCTGAGACGGGCCCGGTTACCTTTTTGCCTTTGGTCATCATCAGCACCTCCTGGTTGATGTACTTGTGCGCCCTAGCCACCAGGTCCTGGAATGTCGGGTGCTGTTGCTTCCCTATCAAACTGAGCAGCTCCTCGTCTGTGCAACTGCTGATAACGGTCGTGACTACAATGGAGCTGTCTTGGTTTGGAATCTGAGCTGCCTCGGTGCGGAACCTAACAGAATAGTCTCAGAGAGTCTCGGCCGGCTCCTGCCGAATGGCAAGCAGGCTGGCCGAGGTCTTACATTGCTGAGTGGCATCATAAAATTGGTCAATGAACAATTGTCCCAACTATACTAAAGAGTGAATAGAGTTAGGAGCTAAAGTTTCAAACCAAGTGGAAGTAATTTTTTCAAGGGTGAGGGGGAAGAGCCGACAGCGAACTGCTTCGGAAACCCTTCGGACCAAGAGATATGAGTTAAATCTTTGGAAACGGCTGACCGGGTCCCTCATTGCATCATATAAAGGACCCTTCGACAACTTAGTATTACAGTGTTATTGGCTTGGTCCTTGCTGGCTTCTTTGCGGAGGCTCCACTTCGGCACCGAACGAACTCTAGCCCTAAAGGCACTTGCGTTCCTGATTGTCAGTTGCTTTGTTCTATGGTCCATTGCATCTATTGTGTTGTGACTCTACCCTGTTGTGATGTCTGTTTGTACTCTCTCCACTGCTCTCCGCCGCTTCTCATTGTAATGTTCAATGCTGCTTGTGCACGTGGCTCCCCTTCCTTATTATGGCTTCCCATTCCCTGTTATGGCTCTCCTTCTTGTTCGTTGTACTCTCTCGTATTTTATATAATATAGCAATGTCTTAATAATGACCCCAAAAAAAGGAATTGAGGACATAGGGGATGCTCAAGAATTGAGAATAACAAAGGTTTCGTCTATGAGTTACACTTGGTGCACACCCGTGCGAATGGGTGTGCTCACACACCGCACCCTGATAGGAGCGTGCACCCGTCCATGCGGGTGTGCACTCATACTTCCCCTTCCTCTATAAGTCCATTTAAGATAGGTGATGCATGCTCAAAAATTGATGACATAGGTGATGCTCAAGAGTTGAAGATAACAAAGGTTTCCTCTAATATGAGGTGATTGACACCCTCCTCGGTATTAATGGTCTTCCTCTATATTTTATTGGTCAAAAATCCGTTGGAAACGGGTACCATGTTGGGACTAAGGACCACTTCTCCTTTGGACATGGGTATCAACATCTTCTCCCTGTTCACAGTGGCCGGATCCGCCTGCAACTGGCCCGCCGAGCACGGCGACACCCGCCGCCCCCACAAAGCAGACATTTGCCCGGCGATAACACCGTGATCCCACTCGCAGGAACGGGCACCATCGCCCCACAGTGCACTCTGTCTCCCATTTCACATGTAATAACCAAGGATGGTGATCGGCTTTTTCTTCCCCTTCCTTTCGTGCGTTCTTATCGACAGCATCGCCGGACCTGCATGTGGCCTTGCGCACCTGCGCAGAACCAACCCCACCCACTTCCATCTCTCTTGTTACATGACCCACATGTCAGCTGGAGGCCCCGCCCACGGCCGTCCCGTGCCATACGCCAAGCGGTGCCGCCGCTGGCACGACACTGCCGCCATTGCCTCCTCGGGCACATGTGTCCGAACGTACGGGCCTGTGGCCGCAGGCATGGGGAGGCTCACGTCCGCCATGCTGTTGCCATGGAGGCGAGTGTGGTGGGGGAAGACGACGACGTGAGCGGGGGATCTGGTGCAAGTTTACTGAGGAATTGATGGGCACTTGCAGTCAGACACCATAGTCTTGTTTTTACCAGCCGACGTGCACTCTAAGGCTCTCTTTGCTAGCGATTTTAGGATTCTAAATTTTGAAAGGATTTAAATTCTGAAAAGAGTCTTATCATTATTTCTTGAATTTAAATTAAATGTTTTTTAAAAATCTCATTCGAAAAAAGTATAAAAACTTAAATTTGAAGACACTTCAAAAAGTACTTTTATTCTTATATTACTCCCTTTTAAGAACTCTAGAAAAAAGAAAAAGAAAAGAAATAAGGTATCATTTTTTAATCTTAAGCTTCCTCTCTTATCCATTTTTAAAAAGGCTCACTAAAAAGAAGTTCTTTTGCAACGTGAAACAAAATATTAATTCTTAGACAATCCTTCTATCTTTTTCTATTTGAAAAGAAAATTACACTTTTCAGATTCGGCCAAATATGAAGACTCTGAATCTTAAGCAGATTCGTTGCCAAACGGAACCTAAGCCAAGTCCCCATGTGCATCCCACACGTACACCTACGAGCTGTGTCGCAGACCCACATGCACTGCACACACGTGCGAAAACACATGCATGCTGAAAACTAAGGTTTCAAATCTTAGGCTATCTTTGTTCGACAAATTGAATGGATTCTTTTGTTCAGATTTTCAATCGTACTAATGATAATCCATACAAGTAAATAGGTTAATAGACCTGACAAAGTCTATTTTCGTCTTAAAGACGTAAGCGTTAATACATTTTGACCTAAATTTTACAGTCACTTGAGATAGGGTTGAAAATTTTAATCCGAAACGTGCCTCAAACCCACTATGACCTGTGATTTTCTCATCCATCTCAACTCGGGTAAAAATATGAGTCTAATCTAACCCTGCCGAAGTCATGTCAGGGATGGGGCCTCTAACACGAAATATTATGGTACTATCGTTTTACTATATTAATTAGCATGGTTTATTCAGTAGTCAAATCTTAAAAATACACTAAATCTCTAACACTATAAAGAATGAAAATATAAAACTTAAGTTCGACACTTTATATACCTACCCAACAGCGACATGAGTCCGACTTGCACTGAACGATCCTCAGTGCAGTTGGGAGTATTGAGACATAAAATAATTTATTTTTCAAAGGTGAGATCTTATGTATTCTACGTGTTTATATAAGCTGATCTCAATTGAATGACCTAAAAAAATCTGTAAAATAAAAAATTAAATTCTAATAAATACTTAAAAAATATCTTCAATAGGCCGAATCTAATAATATTTTTTTTATTTTTTAGATTTTTTGACGTCGTCCAATTAGAAATTGGCCTGCACCAACATGTACGGCACTTTAGGGACCATCTAAAAGAAATTTAAAAAAAAAAAAAAATTTCTTTACACAATACACTGAGATAGTGCGAACACAAGAATTTTATCTAGTGGGGTTACTCGGACATTATTTCACCAATATGGCTAGGTCATTAGAATCTTGGGTTAGGCCGCATGGGATTTTGGGTTGAGTCAGTAGGATTCTGAGCTAGTTCAGTAAGATCTCAAACTAGACTGCATTAGACTGGACCAGTAAATTTAGTAAAATCCTGTAGGACCCCGGTACCCTACTGAATTCACGTTAGATCTGTCTTTGCACCGAAGGTCTCAGTGCAGCAGGTATTATCCAGCGGCGGCATATTGAGAGTTTATGCTAGATGTAAAAGTTATACTTTGTTTAATTACAAAGGGACCGCCCGGTCGATCACCAATGTTACAGCCGGCCCAGCCCATTACGACACGAGCCGCAAAGACAAACCTAGCTCCGACCACTGGGCCCACACCGTGATGGGGCCCTTGGCTTAGAGTCGCCCACTCGAAAGGTTGGCCCCTAACTTAAGGCAGTTGTTTCTGAGATTCTAGTTTAAAATTTTCTTATGGGAAATGGGGTTTCTGTCTCAGACCTGTTCGCAGCCCTACAAGCCACAAAGTGTCGAGGAAAGCGTAAGGCGCACCAAGTGACTCTTTTTGTCTATGTAAGATGTGACATATGCATCAGCATGTCAGTTTCTGTCTGTTGGTACAAGGAGTTTGATTGACCAAAAACAAAAGGTACAAGGAGCCTGCGCTTCATCTCTCTTACATGAATGGGATCATAAATTTAAGGAATTTTTACATTTAAATCTTTATAATCTTTGTCCATTCTAGATATGTTTTTGTCATTTTCATATTTCTTAAAAACTCTTTATAATTTATTAACATTCGAATATAAAGTACCTACAGTTTGAGGTTATTTGAAAAGAGCATCAAATAAGGAATATTTTACTTCCCTTAAAGAGAGGCGGACACATCCCACCTGACCCTCGGAGTACAAGGCAAAGAAAAACCCA
This sequence comes from Zantedeschia hybrid cultivar, assembly GCA_030544215.1. Taxonomy (NCBI): domain Eukaryota; kingdom Viridiplantae; phylum Streptophyta; class Magnoliopsida; order Alismatales; family Araceae; genus Zantedeschia; species Zantedeschia hybrid cultivar. The sequence goes on from JARZZO010000009.1 coordinate 56,310,702, forward strand.
AAAACTCAGCAACCCAATGGTTACACGACTCTAATATAAGGCACACCCACTCTATCAAGCCGTGCTATACCCCTCGCATTTGTGGGTAAGTTATCAGCTGTAAAGAGAAAAGAGTCCCTCCTGTAACAACCAAGGTTAGCAAGGAAATCAGCAAGGCAATTAACTTCCATGTACACATGCATGATCGTTGGAGAGAAATGATCTATCAAATTAGTGATCTCCTCCCAATAATCCCATACACACCAAGGAGGTTTCGGATGATAATTATGTAGGAACTGAAGAAGAATTTTAGAGTCCAGTTGGATCTCAGCGATGTGAACCCCAATGGCCTTGTCACATTGAAGACCATCAAGCAACGCTCTACACTCTACAATTCGAGACGTAGAAGCCATATAGTAATGAGCATGCCCCCTGATAACACCACTGATATGCGTACGATGCGCGTCATTAGTTCATAGCAATCAACTTTAAATTATCGGACTCACAATGAATTTGAAAATTATTAAGTGGACTTTAGATTTGAAAATCTTAGAGTTTTAATTAAAATCTTAAACAAGAAAGATTCGAAAAGAGAGGAGATTAAAATTAAAGACTTGCACTAATTAATCTACCTTGATATTAAAAATAAACTAAGTGAACATTAGAAAGACGTTCATTGCAAGACTTTAAATACCCAATTAGTGCGACAAATTAATTAATTAAAACTAATGAAAACATACAAATCTAACTAAGTGAATTTAACCCTAGAAACGAGACAAACATAAACACACTTATAAAAGAAGGAGAGATAATTTAAGAGGAGAAAACTATATTAAAAAGAGCACTCTTTTACTATGATTTTTAGACAGAAAATAGTACATCAACGTCTACAGAAAAAAAATATTACACTACGAAATGTTGTATTAAAATTCAAATTAACTAGGAACAAGATGTTAACAACCTATGAATAAATAAAAATAAAAACAGCCTAACGGCAGAAGCAAGTGCTCAGACAGGTAGCAGAAGGCATCGACAGTCTCGGGCGCAATGCGCCAAGCGGCTGGAAGGCAGCAAGGGGCGTGTGGCGTAGCATTGTGCGCCCGAGCGGTGCATATTAGGCACGTGGCAGTGGCGAAGGCGGGAGAGGTGTCACGTGGCGATGCGTGGAGGGTTTCCTCTGTTCGCGCCCCTGGAAGGGCGACAATGCTTCGGGGCTATGAATCCAGCGGGCCAGGCACGTGGTGCAGTAGGCGACGGCGCATGCATGGGTAGGCACGAGAGAAGAGAGAGATAGTGAGTTAGTGGGAGAGAAAGAGAAAGAGAGAACGGGAGAGAGAGAGAAAGAAAAGAGATAGATAAAGAGAAAAAGAGGGATAGCAAGAGAGCGTAAAAGAGACAAAGGGAGAGAGACAGTGGTGGTCAGAGGAAGAAGAGAGAGATAGTGGGAGAGGAAGAGAGAAAATACAGAGAGAGAAGTAGAGAGAGAAGAAGAAGAAGAAGAGAGAGGGGAGAAGAGAGGAGGGCTCGACCAAGAAGAAGAGAGAGAAGAGGGAAGAAAGAGAAGGAGAAGAAGAGAGAGGGGAGGAGAGAGAATAGAAGAGAGAGAAGAAAGAAGAAGAAGAAAAAGGGGCCAAGAGAAGAAGAAGAAGAAGAGAGAAGAAGGGCTCAGGTGAAGCGGGAGGAAGAAGAAAGAGAAGAGAGAAGAAGAAGAAGAAGAGAGGGGAACGAGAGAGAGAAAAGAAGGATGTGACTGTGGGGGTTTTTAAGAGAGAAGGGGAGAGCAAAAAAGGAAAGCAGGGGAGATGGAAGGGAGCCGTCAGAAAAAGTCCTTTAGGACATCTTTTTCATGTAAATTGTCCGTCTTGCACTTCTTTTAAGAAGTGTAGAAAAAAGAAGTTATGCTTATTGGGATTCGAACTCTGGCCACTCCAGAGACAGCCAAGTGGTTTAACCAACTGAGCCACAATCTTTTTATGTCCTGCACACATAGAAACATCAAGATGAAGTCATTGCAGAGAATACAAATATGATTATGTCATGACTAAGTTATTTAAATGCCTATCAAACCCCGAGCCGTAAAGTCCATGCTGAGATCAGAATTTACACAAATGCAATAACACAATTTTTCACATAAAATGACAATATTTTTAACTCGAATTTTAACAAAATTGGTATCATTGAAAAGAACACTAAATTGTTTATCATTCTGTGTGATTTTGTACCTAAAATCATGAGTGTGAGGCATAAATTTACTCAGTTAATGCCAAACAATACATAATTATCACATCTCCCATTTTACTTATTACTAGTCCCTTAACAATGCAAACAATGAAAAATTAGGACTATCATGAACTATAGAAATACAAACTTCATTCTAAGGTTATCTTTTACAAACAATGGTGTCAAGTTAGCTCAGCTAAAGTTCTTATTTTCCCCCACTACACTTGGAATCACGACATGTGATTGTACATAAAAATTGACACTCTTAGAGTTCATTTTCACCCTTTCCGGTATATCCACTCTTAGAGGGAGAGAAGAGAAAAGAAGTCTCTTGATCAGTTGGTAGGAATCGATTTTCATCTCTCGCCCCAACTCTACTTTTCAAGACTTGGCCTTATTTTGGTATGAGGAACTTTTGATTTAGCGCAGCTTTTTCATTTGCTTACGCCTTTTGCCTTTGAGAGTGCATATTTTTGCCACCCTCTTTAATTTACCTAAGGAAGGTGTGCACTTTTTGCTACCAACCTTCCTTTAACTCTTTCAAAACATATTTGCTATTTGACGTTTGATTTGCATGCTTACACTTGTCATTTTTTTAGATGACTGCCTTGTTAGGATGTTGAGTAGGTTGGTCTCCTATTATGAATTCCGACCTTCCTTTTGTTCAACCCAAAAGGAAAAAGAAAGGTAGTCATATCCTTTGGGCTAACTCCAGTAACTGTACACTTTCAAGGTCTTTCACTCACCCTAAGTTGTCGTATGGGTGTATGAAGATCATCCCTATCGTAGTTCCTTGCGGAGGGAGGGATATTTTGAACTTCTAGAACAATACCAATTGACTAACTTTTTGCTCAAGGCTCTCTTAATGAAGCATGATCGCTTGAAAGTTCAATTAGGATGTGAAAATGTAGCAATTTTTTAAAAAACTTTAGACATGATTTTTATCAGTGAAAAATGCCCATTTTCTTCCAAATATTTTACAAAACTACATAATGGTTGCTCCCCCCAACTTAAATGACATTATCCTCAATGGAATAAAAAATATGAAGGAATTATAGCTAAAATAAGTCAAGGAAGGAAAGATACAACTTGGGGCATCAAGAATTTTTATCCACTTTACGGCCAAGCTAACTATCACCAGAATTATTAAAAATCTATAAGAAAAACAAAAAGACAACTAACTACATTAACCTAAAAATATTGGGTTGCCTCCCACTAAGCGCTAAGTTTAACGTCTTCAGTCAGGCACAATGTGCATACTATCCAATGCCTATTAGTAAAAATTCAATGCGTGTGTTTTAACAGTTATTGGTTGGAGTGGCTCTAGCGTGACATGTATTTGATGAATCGAAATGTTATCATCAAAGCTCAAGATAAAAGAATCTTCCAACATGGTCAATGAGAGATTGGTTCCACTTAATTCATAGGCCATGTCAACAATATCTCTCTCTTCCTTTCCTTGAATGGATTGAAGGATTTGATCCCAAAAAACAATCGGACATTCTAAGAATGATAAAGCATTGATTCAAGGTCGGAGATGATTCCGTGTTAAAGATGAGGAAGTCAACAGACACGTGGCTCCATACACCTTAATGAGAATATCTTAGATCATGCCGCGTAGCCGCTTAATGAATTGATCAATTAAGTGCAAAGCAACCAACGTGGGCTTTAGTTCTTTGATTCTAAATTTTTCAAAGACATGAATTGAGAGAATGTTCACTCCAGCCCCAAGTTCCAATAGGATACGATGAGAAGTAATGCCCTTATTGTCCTAAGAGATAATCCGGGGGCCCAGATCGTTCATTTTCACAAATATTTGTGTCCAAGATTCCTCTAAGCCCCGAGCATTGGGCGAGACATGTTGAGTAGGATTCGAGAGAAAGATATTGATGTAGATATTGTATAATTTTCCTATCTCCTCAAAAAAACTTATCTTCAATAGGCTTTTCCTGATGATTGTAGACACGCTAATTTTAACATCATTTTGAGTAAATTTCATATCATATAATAATGCCTCAGAATGGTCTGATATTTAATCATTGGTTAATTTTTATTAATCTTTTGGGTTAATTATCTAAATAGTGTTGGGTCAGACAGACATAATTTAAGTTAATTAATTAAATTGGTTTTAACTCAAATTTTAGTTAAAATATGAAGAAGTCTAAAAGACATCTACCTGTACAGACGCCATTTATAGTTTTATTCGTATTTTCATATTTAAATTTGAATTTTAATTAATTGATTAATTAGCTAAAAGACATCTTTAAGGCATGACGCCATTTAGGTTTCCTAAGTTGTTTCTATCTCATTTCCAGATGTTTATCCTTATCTTAATTAGTTTAACAGGCATCTCCACATGGCAATGCATTTTAGATAATTACAGATAATAACGAACTTCTTCCGGATGTTTATCCTTATCTTAATTAGCTAAAAGACGTCTTTCATTGGCGACGCATTTTAGATAATTACAGGTAATGATGAATTAATCTGTGTTTATCTGTTTGTTAAGCTGGATAAACTTCAAAATTTCTATGATAATCCATTAGTAACCGTGGATGTAAAAGTCTATAAATACCCAGCTCCTTGGTCAGTGAAGAGTTAGTGATAGTGATGTTGATGCAAGTGACAGTGATAGTGATGTTGATGCAAGTGACAGTGATAGTGATTTTAGTAAGAGTGATAATTTGTGTGCGATTCAAGAGGGAGACGACGTCCAAACGCTGAGGTGCTGCTGCTCCCGGGAGTCGGCATCCTTTCTTCATCCGTTCTTCATCCATCCAAGATCCTCTCAAGACCAAGGCTTCCCAGGGGCCATCCAGCTTAGCTTTCAATTAGTTTCTGCACCCTTCTCACATTTTTTATCACATTAGGCTTACATTTTTCATCACATCACTCCATGCAACACACACACACACTAACATTATTTTCCAAACCTATTTGTTAAGGGGTTTTAAAAGACCATTCAACAAGTGAGTTCGTTTGTTTAGTTGCATGTTTAAAATTTCTTTTGGAATGGATACTACTTCTGCCTGAGTTCTCATTGTTCTTTATTTCTTTCCATTTCTTGCAAGGTACAAAAGGAGAATCAAGAAGAGGGAATCAACAGCGAGCAACAAGGCATCTGGATGATCCTCAAAGCCCAGTAAGCAGCAAAAGCAAGAACAAAGATAGAAAATGCTCTCTTTCTTCAGCCGGTTGAAGGAGGGGAATCAAGAACTCAACATCTCCCACATCCAAACAGGTAGGTGATCAAATCTTTCTTTTGGAACTTTTTAGTCAAAAGTTTCTGGCGATCACATCACCTAGTTTCTTTTTAATAGGTTTATTTTTCACTTAAACAACATAATTTTCATGATAATCACACATCTAATTTAAGCACTCACAGCTTTCTTGGCGATCACGGTGGGACTCGGTCTCGCCATCTTTTTAATTCTTTGTTCTTGCTGTTATCAATCGGGCACCCACGGTACACCACTTGTGTCTCTCGACATGCCCTCACCGATCGGTGAGTTTTTAGTTTAGTTGTTATTCCTACGTGCACCACGTGCACACCCCTGCGGCAAGATCTTGCCCTCCCCGTTGATTAGTTGAAAAGCTGTTTTTGTGATAAAAGATTGTGTGATTGATTGATGTTTTAATTGTTTATCTGATAAAATCATCCTGTTAAAATTTGAAACAAAAAAAAAAGATTCGCATGAGCCGATTATTTATCGCTTTCATCCTGCTTGTAAGGGGGAATCGATCCAGAAATTCCTCCTAAAATACTGAATCTGTGACTTGAAAAGCGTCTTGGAGCAGTGACGCGTTTCATACAGCGTCGCCCAACCCAGACGCCTTTCAGTCAACTTTCTCTGCTGTCTGCTGCCTGAGCTTCTGCGAAAAAATAAGTTCCTGTTTGAACAGCGTCGACCAACAGCGATGCGATTCAGGCAGTTTCTTGTTTCTTCTTCAATTCTCAAATTTTTGATCTGTGTGCTATTACCCATTATATATTAAGCATTAGAGGCCATCCAGGCTATAGGTCATACGCATTGAGGCTAACACCCTCCTCTTCTTAGGAACACCCTTCTTGACGTCTTCAACTCTCTCTGATTGGGTCGGTCCCTCGATCAGACTAGAGTGGTTGGCGTTAAAGACCTCCGTAAGTCCCTAAAATCAAGGTATTCCTCCTTATTAATCGGGCTGGTTGTACCAATTGAAGTCCTGGTTAGATTTTCATAACGTTGTGAGAGAAAGCCATAGAAGATAACGGTGGACATTGAACTGAAATTAGGATCCTACCTCTTGAGTGAATTTGTGATTTAATTGAATCCAAATAACCCAACAAGGAATCCTAAAATAACGTTAAACATCCACTAGTTTGCTTAATCTCAGTGCAACTTGTCTGTCAATCTCTGAAAAAAAATCTAACATCATGCTGCTTCGATCAGGCAGGGACTTGAGCATGGCTCCAGATGCCATAGTCAACTATAAGGGAGATGTTAATGTCCCTCGTGACTCTGATTACCGCTTTAAAAGAGGGGGAGATGCTGATGCCTCCCATAATTCTCATCCTTGTCCAGTTCGCTATGAGGGGAATGTCCCAACCCCTCTTCGTTGTGCACACGATCAATATCCTGATCTTCCTCCGTACGTGCATGCGGTTCCTAATCCTATCTTTGAGGGGGACATGAATCCGAATGATCTCTCGTCTTCCGATCCCTCGGATCTTGTGAATCTTTAAGAGTTCTTGCCTCCCGTCTGGACCCTCAGCAGTTCGAGGCGATCCAGTCCATTTTGAAGGGGAAGACTCCCATGCAGTCTGCTGAGCCGAACCCTGCGGCTTCCCCTGTCATCCCTCAACCACCTCCTCAACCTCCTTCCTTCATTCACCAGGCCATAAAAGGCCTCCATGTTTCAGCTTCTCAGTCAACTGGGCTACAACTTTCCTCTTCTAGGCAACCGGCCAGACCACTGACGCCTGCTTACCAAAATGCCCTCGGGAATGGTGGAAGCTCTGCCGGACCTCCACTCTATTGTCCTCCTTGCCCTGCATATTCTAGGCAACATGCCTATCATGCACCTCCACCTCCCCCTCCTCCCCAGGTTGATCCGATCACGCAAGCGCTGCTGGCAAAGATGGAGCGCATAGATGAACAATTCAACAACCTCCAGAAGGTGATGGGGGTCAAAGCTGCACCAGAAATCAACTTACCAAGTCTGTCTGTGTTCCATCTGTCACCCTCTGAGATGCCAGTGTACCGAAAGTACAATGGTACTGCCCTTCACCCACTTGAAGGAGTTTATGTACGAGTCATCCTTCTGGCAAAACGACAAGAGGTTGTTGGCCTTTTTGTTCAAGAGATCTTTAGAGGGACCAGCCCTCGAATGGTTCTTTTCTTTAGAACCTGCTGAAGTAGAGGACTACGATATCGTCTCAAGAAAATTCATTTAACGATACCAGGATAGAGTTGCCCCCTCCCTGTCCATTACTGACTTAATAGCAGAGAAGATGAAGCCCGACGAGGAGTTCGTTAGTTTTGCTAACATATGGAGGGGTATGGCGGAAAAAGTGAAAGATCACTTGTCTGAGTCAGAGCAAGTGAAGATGTTAATTTCCAATGCCACGCCTCAATTCAAACTAGTCATCTCTCTGAACAACCTGACCAGCATGGCAGAGCTCTATGAAACAGCGCGGTACTGTCAGAATGCTTTGAAGGATGCTACGTTCTCTAGTGTCTTTGATCCGCACCGACCTAGCAGGCATCCACCTCGGAAGCCCGCAGTGCCTAATTGCCCTAGCACAGATCCAACTACTGAGGGCACACTCTCTCATGAGCAAGCTAGCAGTATGAACAACAACTCGCCCCAGTTTGTGAGGAGTCAGCAACCTCAGTACTCGCGGCGACATCAGCCAAACCAGCAGGGTTACAGGCAGCAGCGGCCAAACCCACAGTATCAGCAGCCCCAGTATCAGCGGCCTCAGCAGCCAAACCAGCAACCACAACAGCAGCCACAGCAGTAGCCGCAACGGCAGTTACATTATTAGCCCCCACCACAATAGCAGTATCAGCAACAGCAGCAGTACCAGCCATGTGCACCGTCGGCATATCACAATGTCCCTCCTCCTGCTAATTACAACCAGCAGAGAAGACCCCCAGGCCCGAAGAGGGCAAAGTACCCAGTCCTTCCGGAGTCCTTAGCAGACATGTTCAGTGCTTTAATGGCAGCCAATGCCTTGGTCTTGCCAAGATAAAAGGCAATCTGGCCCCAAAATGTCGATACTTCTAGGTATTGTTACTTCCACAAACAACCTGGACACACCATAGACACCTGCTTCCAATTCCGAGATTATATCCATGATCTCAACGAGCAGGGGGGCATAGACTAGGAAGAGATGAAGAAGTACATATCCGCCTTGAAGGCGAGAAGACCACCACAACAGCAGCAGCAGCAACCACCAAGAGCACCTGTGCAGGCAGCAGCGCCGCCAAATATGGGTATAGTGCAAAACCCACTTCCGAAACACCAGAACCAGAACCAAGTTGCCCCTATTTTGACGAATAGCCGGTCTGAGGCTAATCGAGGGCAACAGTGGAAGATAGAGGACTCTTCTTCTATTTATTCAATGGGTCACATTCCAAGCACCGCCGAGCAACCACCACGCCGCACCATCCACATACCTAGACCACAACCCATTACTATCACCCCTATACCCACACCCGCATATCATCCACCCGCACCCACTAACCCATTACCACCGCCCACCTTCCTCAAACCCATTGTCCCCTACGCCACTACGCCCCCATTATACAACCCTCCATAGGCCAATTACGCACTCCTCATGCCATCCAAACCACTGCTACGCGTACTATTCCCTACTTCACCCACTAACACTACCGCTTACCCAAATCCCATCCAGCCATCTAAACCCCTACTCCGCATGCCATTCCCTACTTCATCCGCACCAACCACTTACCCTTCCACCATCCAACCATCTAGGCCTCTCATCCGCACCACGCCATCACCAATTAACCCAACGCCCTCACCTGTATACCAACACTCCACACCATCCGCACCATCCATTAACCCTGCGGTGCTCAAGCTATCACTCGGCCCTTCCACAACTGAGGAACATGCGCTCCGGAGTGGGAGGATTTTCAACAAAGTCTTTCCTCAGTCAATAGTCAAATATGGCCCATCACAGCCGTCGAAGGAAGCATACCATGATGAGAGTGCACCAGGCACTCAATATGATTTGTTGAAACATCTGAACTGAATACCGGCACGAATCTCCATACTTGAACTGATAAAAAGATCGAAGACCCATCAAGAAGCTCTGATGGAATATATACTGAAAGTTATGGTCAATGAAGACGTGCCGGTAGAGAAGATTGCCGCACTATTAGTTCCTCAGGGGGATCAGCCCTCTATCTCATTCCATGTCTCGGAACTAGCACCGCCAGCAGCTAGAAGCATGGCTCTAAGCATTACGGTTAATATCTGTAAGAAGGCCGTGGATGCATGTCTGGTTGACACACGGGCTTCGATCAATGTTTTACCTCCGAAGACCCTGGAATTGTGCGGTGTGCCCAAGGAAAAATAGTTGCCTAGCCCTATCTTTGTGACGCCATATGATAACTCTACCCATTCCCCTCTGAGAATGGTCTATTTGAAGGTGGAGCTAGGCCCTAAAAGTCATGCCGAGGTCGAATTTCACATTCTGGAAATCGATCCTTCCCTGAATGCCATTTTGGGCCATCCTTACAAAAAAACCCTCGAGGCGATTCCCTCTACGAATCATCAATGCCTCAAATTCCCCTACAAAGGACGAATCATCAAAGTTACGAGCATGCCGATCCTTGCTGCTGCTCATTCCTTGAATGTCAAACCAACTCCTTCACCTGGCCGACAACCTTTTCTGTTGGTATTACAGGTTTACCATCCAGTGGCTGATCCTTTAAAGGCCGCCACTCTTACTCCTTATCCGCTAAATGCCATAAAGAGGGGGAAGTGCATGAGTACCCCTAGATGGAAAATAATGATGAAGAGTGGCTATCAGTCTGGAAAAGGTCTGGGGACACAGTTACAAGGAAGAACCACTCCCGTCAAAGACCACCAAGGGACACCTGGAATCAAAAAAAATGAAGCAAGACATTGTTTAGCAGGAGGAGAATGAAGACGGCCAGAAAGTCTGGGAGACAATGTCTACACCACACAAAGAAGGTCGGGACCCCCTAACATGGACTCTATACACACATTTTGTAAAGGGGCCCGTAATCAGTCATGACAACAAGGTGGTCATTACTTCATGTTTTGACCTCCATGATATATATGGGAGAGACTTGGCTAGACATTGCTCAGAATTGCTCACGTACCAGTCCTTGGAGGCTTTACGGCCTATGAAAAGAAGGAAATTCCAAGACCCTGAATATGAATGGTATAGGTGGTTTGACTTAAGGGATCTTTATATTGCATTGAATAGACTGTTCCTTGATCCCTCCGAACCTAAATGGCCGTCACAGATAGATGAGCTGATCGAAGGGCCGGGCGCTATTTTCGACAAGAGGATACTGCTGTCTGAGGAGACTGATGAAGGGGAGCCAGATGACCCCTATGAAGCTGGCTACACTACGGATCTGCTCTGGAGGGGAACTCATCCTTCTCATGTTTTCATGCTCCATACCTTGTTCCGCACTTTGCTCCTGACCCCGATTTGGTCGCGGGTCATTATTGAAGATGTTCCACGGGCTCTGCCCGTCATGATTACTCTCTCCCCATGGGATCTTATTTCACAACCTCCTCTCAATCCAGAGAGGATGTATGATTTAATCTGGGACATACTGCTGTATGATCCCCCTAATCCTTTGGCCTTAGTGCCACTTCCTTCATCCCATTCTCCTTCTATTCATCTTCATTCTTGTTTTATGCTTAACTCTTCTTTTACCAAAAAAAAAAATGCCAATTTGGCAACAAATTTCTCCCAGATCCTCATTGAGGAAACTTCTTACTTGTCCACTTACACCTCATCTCGCGGGTCTTTCGGTCAAGATTCTCTTCTAGATCTACTATGCCCCTCCTCTCGGGAGGATTCCCCTGTATTTCCACTTATATCCCATAATTTTCATTATGCTTCATCTTCATTAGGCCAGGATAGGGAGTCTAGTGAAGTTAGGGAGTCTAGTTCTAAGTAGGTTAGTCAGGTTAGGAAGTCTAGAAAGTCTAAGGGTAGACGAATTCCAGATAGATATCTCCAAGATTTAGCTGATAGATGCCTTTCTTGCTCTATGATCCCTCAGCTATTAGAAAATCCTATTCAGATGCCAGAAGACGGTATAGATGATGAGTCAGCTAATGATGGATATGGGGTGTACGAGTTGATATATGAAAAAGACCCCATTGTTGAAGATGAGGAAGATGACGAGGACGCGGCTGAGGCATATGCCAGTGGAGTAAAAAGATTTGATGAACCCTGAGCTACCGTAGAAGAGCCCACCAAAGAAATCAATCTGGGGATTGAAGACGAACTTAAGGTTGTCCTCGTCAACAAGAATCTTTCTGTAGAGGATGAGAAGGTGATCGTTCCAAATTGTGCATCGTTAAACACTCATAAGAACTCTCAATCTAAATTTATTCGGCTCATTTAAATTAGATTTTGAAACTTGATAATGGTGAGTCCGAGTCGATCCACAGGGAATAAGATCTTAATTTTGAAAACCTTGTGATTCTTAGTTATCTAAAAATAGGTAAAAATTTAAGTGAACTAATTACTTATCCAAACTAGAATTCAATTAACTAATGTTACCAAAAAAATATAATTACGTAAATTAAACAAATCCCCCTTTTTTTTCTTTTTCAAAAATTAAACACAAGCATATATGGAAAATAAGCACAACTAAAAAAATATAACAAAAACACCATAATTTAACTATGTGTAAATCATTAATTATCTAAAAATCATGAAACAAATTACAAAATTTATGGTTTAATATCCTTAAACTAAACAATCAAACATCAAATAATAACTAACTAATCCTAAACAATTAAGCTAATACTATACTAATGGGGGAGAGAGAGAACAGAGCAATAGCAGCTTCAGTGGGAACGCCGGTGTAGTGGACTGCTGAGGATGCTGGAGCTCTGGCTACGTGCATGTGCTGTGAAGCTGCTGGAGGGGGACTCGCCGGCATGCATGCGTTGGAAGCTTCAAGCTTGCTGGCGTACGTGGAGGAGGTTGGCAGCTTCAGGTGCAGCATAGAGGCTCACAGCCGGCTACGTGCATGGAGGACACTTGGGAGCTGCAGCATGCACTGGGAACGCTTGGAGCTGATGCGTGGACACCAGCTTGAAGCTGGTGGAGGTGTTACCGCTGGTGCTCGCTGGAACTTGCCTACGTGTGGAGAAGCTTGCCGGAGCGCTGCCGCGTGGAGGTGTAGGCTGCTGGTGCACCGGCGCGTGGAGGGGCCCGGCGCGTGGAGGGGCCCGGCTGATGGCTTGCAGCGTGGGGGCTTGCAGATGGTGCTTGCCTGGGCTTTAGCGGACGTGGAGGAGGTGCTGGAGCTCTGCCGCGTGGAGGTGTAGGCTGCTGGTGCACCGGGAGCATGCACGAGTACGTGCAGGTGAGCGTGGGATGTGTGTGGGCACCAGAGAGAGAGAACGAGAGAGAGAGATCTGTGGAGGGAGAGAAAGAGAAGCTGGGCAAGAGGGGAGAAAGAGAGAGGCGTGGGAGAAAGAGAATCCGAGAGAGAGAGGGAATCGGGGCTGCTGGGAAAACGGAGAAGCAGGAGGACGGTTCCGGGGAGGAGAAAACGGAGAGGAAGAAGGAACAGGAAACTGAGAGAGAGTGCGTGGGAGAGGTTGAGAAGAGGAGGAGTCGGCTGCGGGGTTTGAGAGGAGGAAGAGAAGACTGCGGGAAGGAAGATTGCTGACGGAGAATCTGAGAGAGAGAGGCTAATATAGAGAGGAAGAGAGGCGTGGGAAGGAAACTGGAGAAGAAGTAGGGTTGCAGTTGGGAAATTGGAGAGAAGGAAGGAAATATAGGGTTTTGGGAAACTCCAGAGAAAGATGGAATCAGAGGGTCTTTTTAAAAAGAAAGTAGACTTTAGGAAGGCGGCTGGCCCTTCTTGCGTTCTTTTTGGCCGTGGAATTAGGGCAACACTAGGGCCTCAAATGACGTTTTTACCCCTACTTTAATCTTTTGGACAAAATAACATCGAATTTATCGAAATTCGAACCCTAGACCTCCCCCAAATTTTCGGAAACTCCACCAGCTGCACTGCATCATCGGCATGTCCTGTTCACATAAAATAAATATAAATTAGCACATTATCATAAAAATATCATTATATTTATTTATTTCGTCTCGATTTTGTCGAAAAACCGCAAATGTGCTATACTTCATTAATCACATGAAATGACGATGTTTTTAAGTCAGAATTTGACGAAATTAGTACCGTTGGACTTGGTACGCAATTATTTATCATTTCATGCTATTTTACAGATAAAAACATGAGTATAATGCGTTTGATTGCCTTTAAATGATCAATTTAACACTTTATCACACCCCCCAACTTACTTATTGCTAGTCCCTTGGTAATGCAAATAAGGAACAGTTAGGACAAACAATGAATTATCATGCTTCATTTGTAGTATCTTTCACAATCAATTTAAGTGGTAGCCGGTTGGTTAAGCTAATGTTTTCATATCCCACAGTATTTTGATTTACGACAAGTGATTGTGCATGAAAATTGATACGCTTAGAACTCGTTTCCAACCTCTCTGGTATATTCTTGCCTTTACTACCCTTTAGATAAGACTACCTGGGGAGGAGAAGAGAATAAAAGATTTCCCGATCAGTCAGTGAGGACCGTTTTTTAGTTCCCGTCCCAACTCAGCACTTTTCACGACTTGGTCATATTTCTGGTACGATGGACTTTTTAGCGTGGCTTTTTTTCATTTCATTGTACTTTTGCTTTTGAGAGTACGTACTTTTTGCCACTCTCTTTGAATTGCCTGAGGGGAGGTGCGTACTTTTTGCCACCTACCTTCCTTTAGCTCTTTTAATGCCTTCTATTGCCTTTAGTGTTTACAACTGTTCATTTTAAATGACCGCCTCTTTTAGAGTGCTGAGTGGGACAATCTCTTATTATGAATCCTACACGTTCCTTTCGTTCAACCTAAAAAGAAAAAATTAGAATAAGTAGTCTTATCCTTAAGGTTAATTCCAGCAATTCTATACTTTTAAGATCTTTCATTTATTCTAAGTTGCCGTGTGTGTGTGAAAATTATTCTGCCGTGGATTTTTGTGAAGTGGGATATTTAAACTTTGAAGGTTCTTTCACCAATGTGACTAACATAAAACTGATTTGTTTAAGATTTATTTAATGAAACATGATTTCATGCAATTTTCATAGGATGTGAAAAGAAGTTTTTGAAAGAAATTTTAAAAATTTAACTATTTTCCAGTAAAAGATATCAACTTTCTTCAAAAGATTTTCCAATAAATTCATATCAAATTGATTATCCCACCCCCCAACTTGATTGACATTGTCCTCAATGACATAAAAGATATGAAAAACATATCAGCCAGAAGAAAAGTGTGAAGGAGAGAGACAACCTGTAATGAAGAGGATGCGACATACCTAGGGCGACTGCTGCTCAGGGACCTAAAAGGAAAGGAAACACAAAAACTGAAGTAAAATATTGGGTTGCCTCCTAATAAGCGCTAAGTTTATCGTCTTCAGCCAGACGGAAGTTCAGTTATTGTGGATCACTCAATTCTATGGATTCAAGTAATGCATTTTGAAGATTTTCAATGAATGGTTTCAACCGTTGACCATTAATAGTAAAAGTGTTCCCACTCTTAGGATTCAGAATTTTAACAGCTCTATGATCGAAGGCTTTAACGACCACGAATGGTCCATCCCATCTGGATTTCAGTTTTCCTGGAAATAAGCGGAGCCTAAAGTTAAATAGCCAAACTTTCTGATTTGGAAGAAAGGATTTTCGCACAATATTTTTATCATGGAAAGCTTTAGTTTTGACTTTATAAATCTTTGAATTTTCATAGGCCTCGTTGCACAACTCTTCTAGCTCACTCAGTTGTAAGGTTCGGTGGGAACCAGCTTGGGCTAGGTCCAGATTGACTTGTTTGATGGCCCAATAAGCCCTATGTTCCAATTCCACCGGAAGGTGGCATGCTTTTCCAAAAACCAAGCGATAAGGAGACATGCCAATAGGAGTTTTGTAAGCAGTCCGATAGGCCTATAAAGCATCATCCAATCTTTCAGACCAATCTTTTCTATCGGGCCTAACGGACTTTTGCAGAATATTCTTAATCTCTCTATTGGAAGCTTCCATTTGGCCACTGGTTTGGGGATGATAAGAGGTAGCTACTTTGTGATTAATCCCATATTTCTTAAGCAAAGCCCGAAATTGGTAATTCGTAAAATGCGTTCCTCCATCACTTATGATAGTTTTAGGCCACCCGAACCGAGAAAAGATATTCTTCTGAACGAATTTAATGACCGCTTTATGATCATTAGTTCGGGTGGCTACTGCTTCAATCCACTTAGAGACATAATCCACCGCTACCATTATATATGTATGTCCAAAAGAGGGTGAAAAAGGTCCCATAAAGTCAATTCCCCAAACATCAAAGACTTCAACCACCAAGATTGGGTTGAGTGGCATCATATCCCTTTTCGCCATATTTCCTACAGCCTGACATCGGAGGCAAGTTTTGCTAAATTCATAAGCATCTTTGAAAAGTGTGGGCCAGTAAAAACCACTTTGCAGGACTTTGGCTGCAGTTTTCTTTCCTGAGAAATGGCCCCCACAAGCTAGATTATGGCATAAGTTGAGAACACTCTGTTGTTCTTCTTCAGGAAGGCATCGCCTAATGATTTGATCAGGACATAATTTGAATAATTCAGGATCCTCCCAGAAATAATACTTTTCTTGGGAAAAGAATTTGTCCTTCTCACTTTTAGTCAATCCTTCCGGAAGCTGATTAGTCATCTTATAATTGACAATATGAGCGTACCAAGGTGCAACAGTATGAGAAATGGCCAGTAGATGCTCATCAGGAAATGAATCAGTTATGGGTGCACTTTCGGAAATCACAATTCGGGATAGGTGGTCAGCTACCACATTCTCAGAACCCTTCTTATCCCGAATTTCCAAATCAAATTCCTGAAGGAGTAACATCCATCTAATAAGTCTAGGCTTTGCATCCTTCTTGGTCAATAGGTATTTCAGAGCTGAGTGATCGGAATAGATTATGACTTTTGCCCCCAAAAGATAAGATCTGAATTTTTCTAGGACAAAAACCACAGCTAATAATTCCTTTTCGGTGGTGGTATAATTCATTTGAGCATCTGCAAGGGTGCGACTTGCATAATAGATCACCATGGGACACTTGTTGATTCTTTGTCCCAAAACCGCACCGATAGCATAATCAGAGGCGTCGCACATGATTTCGAAGGGCAAAGACCAATCTGGAGATTGAAGAATCGGAGCTTTGGTCAAAGATTCCTTCAAAGAATTGAATGCCTTGATGCAAGATTCATCCATTTGGAAAGGGACATCCTTAGCTAAGAGAAGAGTTAGAGGCCAGGCAATTTGAGAGAAATTGTGGATAAACCGGCGATAGAAACCGGCATGGCCAATGAATGAACGAATCTGTCTAACCGAGGTCGGAGGAGGAAGATTTGATATGAGATCGATCTTAGCTTTATCTACCTCTATCCCCCTTTCGGACACAATATGGCCTAGAACAATGCCCTCTCGAACTATAAAATGGCTCTTTTCCCAGCTAAGTATCAGATTGGTGTCTATGCATCTTGCTATCACCTGTTTAAGATTTTCTAAGCACTTTTCAAAAGAATCCCCGAAGATTGAGAAATCATCCATGAAAACTTCGAGGAATTCTCCCACCATATCGGAGAATATAGCCATCATGCACCGTTGAAATGTGGCTGGTGCGTTGCATTATCCAAATGGCATCCTCCTAAAAGCAAACGTGCCATAAGGGCACGTAAAGGTGGTCTTTTCTTGATCCTCCGGGTAAATAGCCACTTGATTGTACCCAGAGTACCCATCTAAGAAACAAAAGTACTTCTGGCCCGATAACTTTTCCAGAATCTGATCCATGAATGGGAGTGGAAAGTGATCATTTTTAGTCATGAGATTTAGTTTTCGGTAATCAATGCACACTCTCCATCCCGTGGTGAGCCTAGTGGGTACCTCTTCCACATGATCATTCTTGATAACCGTTAATCCATATTTCTTGGGTATCACTTAGGTTGGGCTGACCCATTTACTGTCTGATATTAGATAAATGATACCAGCATCTAGCCATTTCACAACTTCCTTCTTCACCACTTCTTTCATATTGGGATTAAGCCGCCTTTGCATCTCCCGACTGGGCTTAGAATTCTCTTCCATATAGATGTGATGCATGCAAATGGACGGGCTAATTCCCTTTAAATCTGTCACCGAACATCCAATGGCACCCTTGTGGTCTTTGAGGACCTCGGTTAATTGGGCCTCCTGTGGCGATGTAAGATTTGCCGCAATGATGACCAGGAGAGTTTGGTCCGGGCCCAAAAAGATATACTTGAGAGACTCAGGTAATGGTTTGAGTTCAAGCTCAGGAGGGTCCTCTAAGGATGGCAAAGCGGGCTCAGATTGTAAGGCTGGTAAAGGTTCAACCTTGGGCCAAGATGTTAATGGGCCGGGAAAATCTTTTAAAGTACTGACTTCCTCCAAAAGGTCATGTGTGAACATCTCATTTTCTTCAACCAGATTATCTAGGATATCAATAGTATGGCATTCTTTTTCATGATCTGAGTATTGAGAAGCTTTGAAGACATTAATCTTGACCTTTTGACCCCCAAATGAAATGTCTATTATGCCAGTTTCACAATTTATATTAGCTTTGGCAGTAGCTAAGAATGGACGACCTAGGATGATCGGGGTGTGAACGAGTTCCTCAGGTAATGCCATATCCAAAATAAGAAAATCCACGGGAAAATAACAATCATGAACCTTCACAATAACATCCTCAATTAATCCCCGTGGAGTTTTCACAGACCTATTAGCCAACTGCAAGATGATGGGTGTGGGCTTTAATTCCCTAATATCAAACTTCTCATAAATGGCTGTTGGCAAGAGATTCACACTAGCACCTAAATCCAATAAAACTCTATCAAATGTAACTCCAGCTAAGTCACATGAAATTTGAGGTGCTCCAGGATCCTTTAACTTCTTGGGTAAATGATTCATCACAATCGCATTTACATCTTCTAAAAGCTGAACCTGTTCGGGTGCCATTCTAGATTTTCTTCGTGGAGTACATAATTCCTTGAGAAACTTAGCATAAGCTGGCACATGCTTGATGGCATCGAGGAGTAGAATATTAATTTAGACTTGTTTGAATAAATCCAACAACTCCTCATTCTGGGCCAGTTTCTTCCTAGCATTGGGCTTAGCTAAGAAGGCATTAGGAAATGGCACCCTACGTTGATAAGAACTTGGGCCTTCATCTATCTTCCATTTTCCTTTCAGATCCTCCTCCAACTTCTCTATGATGGGTTCAGTCTCACTATCACTTTCAATTTCCTGACGCCCATCAGTGGAACCTTTGGCTAACTCTCCATCTGCATGTGGTTTTTCTAAACTTCTCCCACTCCTAAGGGCTGAAATAGCTTTAGCATTCTCAAATTGCGGCCCTTTAGGTTGTGGTAATGGGCCAGGCTGAGGTAAAAGGTCCGATTGCTATGGAAAACCCGGAGGTTGATTCCTTGGATTGGCAATGGGTTGACTAGGAAGTTGGCCCACTTCTCTTCTCATCGTAGCCTCAGCTAGTTGGCCCATTTGACTTTCCAACTTAGCAATAGATTGTTGCTGGGTCAAAATCAGTTGTTGGAGTTGAGTGAATTTGTCGTCAAAGTTGGGCTGAGGAGGTTGTTGGTAAGTGGGTGGAGGATGGTATTGGGTTGGCTGTCCTGATTGGAATGATTGGGTTGGTTGTCCAGATTGGAATGAATGGTAGTGGGCCGGTTGACCTGATTGGAATGATTGATAATGGGCCGGTTGACCTTATTGATACTGGGCCGGTTGAGAAAACTGGGCTTGAGATCCCCTAGCCTGGACATTTCTATAGAAATTAGATTGCTGTTGAAATGAATTTTGTGTCTTTTGGGCTTGATGCAGGGGAGGATTGGCCATTGGTAATGAGGCCTGCTGATTCTTCCAAGAGAAATTAGGGTAGTTTCTCCAGCCAGGATTGTAAGTATTTGAGAATGGATTATTATTGGGCCTGGAGAATCCCTGAGCAGCCTGAACTTGTTCTTGAATGAATGGTGGAAGTTGGGCCGCAGTTGGGCATTCATTCACTTGATGAGTTGGACTCGCGCATAAGGTACAAATGTCATGATTGGCAGAAGATGGGCCTTCATATGGACTAGATTGTGTTGGGTAAGTAGGCTCTTGCTTGTTTAAGGCCAAGAGTTGGTCTAGTTTATGGGCCAAGATGTCTACCTTATCTAATTTCTGATTAATCAGATTTATGTCCATTCTGGATTTGGGCTCTCCACGGGCCTTAAGTTCATACATTCCAGTCCGTTTAGATGGCCCAACAGACCTCTCATAAGATGATAATGAGGTATGATTGATGGAATTTTCACTTAACATCTCAAAAAGATCATAGGCCTCATCTTCATTTTTCATCATAAATGCCCCTCCACATGAGGCATCCACCATCTGTCTGAACTGTTCAGACAATCCTTTATAGAATGCTTGGACAATTTGCCATTTTGAAAGCCCATGATAAGGGCATTTCCTAAGCAATTCTTTCAGTCTTTCCCAAGATTCATGGATCAATTCCCCGGGGGTTTGGGTAAAACTCGTGATGGCCCTTCTCATGGTATTAGTCCGCCCTATGGGATAGAACTTCTTGAGAAATTCTTTCTGCATTTCTTCCCATGTCCTAATGGGCCTTCCTATAGTTCCCAACCAATATTTAGCCTTGTCCTTTAATGAAAAGGGAAATAAGGTCAACTTAAGGCCATCATCGGTGAAATTCTGGATCTTCACCGTGGAACAGATTTCTAGAAATTCATCCAGATGCTTATAAGGATCTTCATTAGTATTCCCATAAAAGGATGGGAGCATCTGAATGGTGCTAGATTTAATTTCATATTGATTGGCTGGATTCTGAGGAAGATGAATACAGGATGAAGGTTGATATCGATTTGAAATGAAATAGTCCTTCATTTGCTTTGGTGGGTCCTGATTATCAGCCATTTGATCTTGTGGTGGATTTCTTTGATGTAGGATTCTTTCTATTTCAGCAAATGGTCCTAGAAGGTTAGGGTTTTGAGATCTCCTACCTTGCATACACTAGGACTGATAGAGAGAGGATGGATTTGAATTTTGTTTTCTATTTCTTGTTTTTTTTTTTTTTTTTTTTTTATGCAAGCAATTTTGACAAACAAATTATCCTAATGATCTAATGTTAACCTAGACTCTCTATGTGAATTTTCTTACATGGTGAATGGAGTCCACCTCAAGTCACAACCACAATCAATCAACGGCCAAGTAAGAGGTGGGGTAGTGGGAGGCTCCCCCTACTTTCGTAGGGACCTAATTAGAGAACCACTTTCCCGCTTAGGAGTTTGCCTTTTTAACCTCTAGCCTAGACACCGTTGCCAAAAATGGAGGCAACCCGAAATTTAAACTACTCACGGTGTAAACCCTAGATTCTCTTTCGACTTGCATTTAATTGGATTAGGAAATGCCAATGCAAGGAAGGTGATTTGTGGGCTACGGAAGGGTGATCAAATCCCTACCTTATGTGGTTAAAGTTGTTGCCCTTAAAGTCCTTTTGAATGCAATATAAGCCAATAATCAAATCAATGCAGGGTGTGTTGATGCAATCATGAATGACTTGCTAAAATTGAAACATGTACCTTTCCCCCGCAATCTTCAACAATTTATGGAAATAACTGTGCAAGGAAACTAGCTCATGCTTTCCTAGAATGATGAATGCCTAGCATGGAAGGTTTCTAATCTTGAAATGAAGGTTTTTAAATTTGGATGTTCTTCTTTTGTTCCTTTTTTAGTTAATGGAAACCTATCTAAACTAGAAACTACAAAAATGGAAACTAACTAAAGTCAGAAAATTGAAACATAGAAAGTTGGAACACACTTACCATGATTTCGCTCTCCTTTTTTTTTTTTTTTTTCAATATACCTGCAAAAATAAGAAAAAGGAGGTTAGCTAAAGAATAATTACACTAAATCCAAGATAATTAAAATTAAAAATCTAACTCCCCGACAACGGCGCCAAAAATTGATTGTTCCAAATTGTGCATCGTTAAACACTCATAAGAACGCTCAATCTAAATTTATTCGGCTCATTTAAATTAGATTTTGAAACTTGATAATGGTGAGTCCGAGTCGATCCACAGGGAATAAGATCTTAATTTTGAAAACCTTGTGATTCTTAGTTATCTAAAAATAGGTGAAAATTTAAGTGAACTAATTACTTATCCAAACTAGAATTCAATTAACTAATGTTACCAAAAAAATATAATTACGTAAATTAAACAAATCCCCCTTTTTTTTCTTTTTCAGAAATTAAACACAAGCATAAATGAAAAACAAGCACAACTAAAAAAATATAACAAAAACACCGTAATTTAACTATGTGTAAATCATTAATTATCTAAAAATCATGAAACAAATTACAAAATTTATCGTTTAATATACTTAAACTAAACAATCAAACATCAAATAATAACTAACTAATCCTAAACAATTAAGCTAATACTATACTAATGGGGGAGAGAAAGAACAGAGCAACAACAGCTTCAGTGGGAACGCCGATGCAGTGGACCACTGAGGATGCTGGAGCTCTGGCTACGTGCATGTGCTGTGAAGCTGCTGGAGGGGGACTCGCCGGCAAGCATGCGCTGGAAGCTTCAAGCTTGCTGGCGTGCGTGGAGGAGGTTGGCAGCTTTAGGTGCAGCATGGAGGCTCACAGCCGGCTACGTGCATGGAGGACACTTGGGAGATGTAGCATGCACTGGGAATGCTTGGAGCTGGCGCGTGGACACCAGCTTGAAGCTGGTGGAGGTGTTGCCGTTGGTGCTCGCTGGAACTTGCCTACGTTGTAGACACGCTAATTTTGACGTTATTTCGAGTAAATTTCATATCATATAATAATGCCTCAGAATGGTCTGATATTTAATCATTGATTAATTTTTATTGATCTTTTTGAGTGTCGGGTCGAACAGACATGTTTAAGTTAATCAATTAAATTGATTTTAACTCGAATTTCAGTTGAAATATGAAGAAGCCTAAAAGACGTCTACCAATGTGGACGCCATTTAGAGTTTATTCTTATTTTAACGTTTAAATTTGAATATAATCAGTTGATTAATTAGCTAAAAGGCGTCTGTAAGAGTTGACGCGTTTTGGTTTCCTAGGCTATTTCTACTTCTCTTCCGGATGTTTATCTTTATCTTAATTAGTGTAAAAGACGTCTACACATGTAGACGCGTTTTAACTAATACAGATAAAGATAAGTTTTCCCGGATGTTTATCCTTATCTTAATTAATCTGAAAGGCGTCAGCCAATGTGGACGTGTTTTAGATAATTACAGATAAAGATAAATTAATCTGTATTTATATGTTGGTCAAGATAGATAAATCCCAAGTTTTTCCATGTAAATCCGCGAACGCAGAAGAAGTCTATAAATACCTTACATCTTCAATGGGTAACGGGATTGAGCATTATTAAAAAAAAAGAGAGAAGTTAGAATCAGAGTTTGTGATTGAAGCGAAATAACAACGTCGGAACGCCGGAGCGCTGCTGTTTCCAGAAGTTGACGTCCATTCAAGATTCTTCATCCAATTCAAAGATTCAACTATTGGGCATAAGTCTTTTATTTCTGCATCTGCATTTCATTTATTTCTACATTCTTCATTATCACTTCATGCAACACACATCACAGCATCATACTTTTCAAAACCTATTTGATTAAGGGGTTTCAAAAGCCATCCCAACAAGTAAGTTTGTTGTTTAATTGCATGTTTAAAATCATGATTAGAATGGATACTACTTCTACTTAAATTCTCATCATCATTTCTTCATTTCCCTTTATATTTCTGCGAGCTGCAAAAAGAGAATCAAAGGGAGAATCAAGATAGCAAAATCAAGTCACAAGGATTTCGGGAAGATCCTCAACTTCAACCTTAACAGCAAGAACAAAAGCAAGAAAGGGCTCTTTTTCTTCAGCCGGCTGAGGAAGGGGAACCAAGAGCTCAATATCTTCCGCGTTCAAACAGGTAGGCGATCATACCTTCTTTTGGAACTTTTAAGTCAAAAGTTTCTGGCGATCACTTCACTTAATTTCTGTTTTTAATAGGTTTATTTTGCACTAAATAACCTAGATTTTTTCATGTTAATCACACAATCATTTTAAGCACTCACAGCTTTTTTGGCGATCACGGTAGGACTTGGTCTCGCCATCTTATAATTCTTTTGTTCTTGCTATCATCAATCGGGCACCCACGGTGCACCACTTGTGTCTCTCGACACGTCCTCACCAATTGGTGAGTGTTTTTAGTTTAGTTAATTTCCCTCGTACACCACGTGCACACCCCAGTGGCAAAATTTTGCCCTCCCGTTGATTAATTGAAAAAAAGTTGCTTTTGTGATGAAAATGTTGTGTGATTGATTGGCATCTTGGTTGTTTAGTTAGTAAAATCATCCTGTTAAAATCTGGAACTAAAAAAAATCTGCATGGATTGATTATTTACTACTTTTATCCTGTTTAAGGAGGATTCAACCCAGAAATTCCTCCTGCAAAAACTGCTTCTGCGACTTGAAAAGCGTCTAGGAGAACTGACGCGTTTCAAACTGCGTCAATAAACCCAGACGCCTTTCAGTCTCCTTTCTATGCTGTCTGCAATCTGAGTTTCTGCGAAAAAATTAAGATTTTGTTTGAATAACGTCTACTAAACTCGACACAATTCAGACAGTTTTTTAATTTTTCCTCAGTTCTCAGATTTTTGTGACTTGAGTGCTAACTACCCATTATTATTAAGCATTAGAGGCCATCCAGGCCATAGGACATACGCATTGAGGCGAATACCCTCCTCTTCTTAAGAACACACTACTTGACGTCAGCAACTTTCTCTGATTGGGTTGGTCCCTTGATCAGACTAGAGAAGTTGACGTTGAGACCTCCATAAGTTCCCAAAATCAAGGTATTCCTCTTTGATCATCGGGCTGGTTGTACCAGTTGAAGTCCCGGTTAGATTCCATAAAAACGTTGTGAGAAAAAGCCCTAGAGAATAACGGTGGATATTGAACTAAAACTAGGATCCTATCCCTTGAGCGAATTTGTGGTTTAATTAAATCCGAATAACTCAACAAGGAATCTTAAAATCACGTTAAGCATCCACTTGCTTGATTAATCTCTGTGCAACTTGTTTGTCAAATCTTTGAAAAAAGAATCTAACATCATGCTGTTACGATCAGGCAAGGACTTAAGTATGGCTTAAGACGCCATTATCAACTACGAGGGAGATGCTAATGCCCCTCGCGATTCTGACTACAACTATGAGAGCGGGAGAGATGCTGATGCCTCCCGTAATTCTGTCCCCATTCCATATCGCCAAGATGGGAATGTCCGGACACCTCTCTTTCATCCTCATGATCGATATCCTGATCTTCCCCCGCATGAATATGTGATTCCTAATCCCAATCTCGAGGGGGACATGAATCAGAATGATCCCTCACCCTCCGATCCTTCGGATCTCGTCAATGCGTTGGGAGTTCTTGCCTCCCGTCTAGACCCTCAGCAGTTCGAGGCAATCCAGTCCATTTTGAAGGGGAAGGCACCCATGCAGCCTGCTGAGCCGAACCCTGCGGCTCCCCCTACTGTCCCTCAGCAACCTCCTCTTCCTCCTCCTTACATCCATCAGGCCATGGAAGGCCTCCATGTTACTTCTCGGCCAGCTGGGCCGCAGCTTTCATCCTCTAGGCAACCGGCTAGACCGCAAACGCCTGCTTATCAAAATGCCCTCGGGCATGGCGGAAGCTCTACCGGACCTCCACTTTATTGTCCCCCCTGTCTAACGTACTCTAGGCAGCAGGCCTATCAAGTACCTCCACCTCCTCCTCCTCCCCAGGCAGATCTGACCACGCAAGCGTTGCTGGCCAAGATGGAGCGCATGGATGAACAGTTCAACAACCTCCAGAAGATGATGGGGGTCAAAGCTGCACCAGAGATCAATTTACCGAGCCTGCCAGTATTCCACCTACCACCCTCTGAGATGCCAGTGTACCGGAAGTACAACAGTACTGGTAACCGCTTTACACACCTAAAGGAGTTTATGTACGAATCGTCTTTCTGGCAGAACGACAAGAGGTCGTTGGTTTTTTGTTCAGGAGATCTCTAGAGGGACCAGCCCTTGAGTGGTTCTTTTCCTTGGAACCCTCCGAAGTAGAGGACTACAGTATCATCTCTCGTAAATTCATTCAACGGTACCAAGACAGAGTTGCACCCTCCTTGTCCATCACTGACCTCATAGCTGAAAAGATGAAACCTGATGAGGAGTTTGTCAGTTTTGCTGACAGGTGGCGGGGTCTGGCCGAAAAGGTGAAGGATCACTTGTCCCAGTCCGAACAAGTGAAGATGCTAATTTCCAACGCCATGCCCCAGTTCAAGCTAGTCCTATCCTTGAACAATCTGACCAACATGGCAGAGCTCTATGAAAGAGCACGGTACTGCCAGAATGCCTTCAAGGACGCTACGTTCTCTAGCGTCTTTGATCCTCACAGACCTAGCAGGCCTCCACCTCGGAAGCCTGCAGTGCCAAATGCTCCTAGCACAGGTCCGACTACTGAGGGCACGCTCTCTCATGAGCAGGTTAGTAGCATGAACAATAACTCGCCCCAGTTTGTGAGGAGTCAGCAACAGTACCAGAGGCCACCGTAGCCGAACCAGCAAAGGTACAGACAGCAGCAAAACCCTCATTATCAACAACAGTATTAGCGGCCCCAGCAGCCAAACCAGAACCAGCAACAACAACAGCTACAACAGCCGCCGCAACGGCAACAGCAGTACCAGCAGCCCCAACAACAGCAATATCAGCAACAGCCGCAGTACCAGCCGCGCCCACCGCCGGCATACCATAATGTCCCTCCTCCTGCTAACTATAACCAGCAGAGAAGACCTCTATGCCCGAAAACGGCAGAATACCCAGCCCTCCCAGAATCCTTGGCAGATATTTTCAGTGCCCTGATGGCAGCCAATGCCTTAGTCTTGCCAAGAGAAAAAGGCCGTCTGGCCTCAAAATGCCGACACGTCCAGGTATTGCTATTTCCATAGGCAACCTGGGCATACTATTGACACCTGCTTCCAGTTCAGAGATTACATTCATGATCTCAACGAGCAGGGCGGCATAGACTGGGAGGAGATGAAAAAGTATATATCAGCCCTGAAGGCGAGAAGACCACAGCAGCAGCAGTAGCAGCAAGCCAGACCACCAGCACAAGCAACACCTCCACCAAACATGGGCATAGTGCAGAACCCACTCCCGGAGCATCAGAACCAAAACCAAGTTGCTCCTATTCTGACGAACAACCAGTCTGAGGCTGGTCGTGGGCAACAGTGGAGAATAGAGGACTCTTCCTCTCTTTATTCAACGGGTCACGTTCAGAGTACCGCAGAACGACCACCACGCCGCACCATCCACATACCTAGGCCACAACCCATTACCATCACCCCTCTACCGACACCCGCACATTACTCACCCGCACCCAATAACCCATTACCACTACCCGCTTTCCTCAAGCCCATTATGCCCCACACCACTACACCGCTACCATGTAATCCCCCGCAAACCAATCACGCGCCCCTTCTACCATCTAGGCCATTACTCCGCGTACCATTCCCTACTTCGCCCGCTACCACTACCACCTACCCAGATACCCCCTTACCATCCAGACCGCTATTACGCGTGCCATTCCCCACTTCACCAACCACTTACCCATCCACCATCCAACCCTCTAGGCCTTTAATCCGCGC
Organism: Zantedeschia hybrid cultivar; assembly: GCA_030544215.1. Lineage (NCBI taxonomy): Eukaryota > Viridiplantae > Streptophyta > Magnoliopsida > Alismatales > Araceae > Zantedeschia > Zantedeschia hybrid cultivar. Next base: position 56,337,989 of record JARZZO010000009.1, read on the forward strand.
CACGCCATCACCACCTAACCCTACGCCATCACCTACATACCAGCCCTCTACATCATCCGCACCATCCAACCCTGCGGTACTCAAGGTGTCACTCGGATCCTCCACGGTTGAGGAACATGCGCTCCGAAGTGGAAGGATTTTCAACAAAGTTTTCCCTCAGTCCACAGTTAGAGACGGCCCATCACAGCCGACTGAGGAAGCCCATAATGAAGAGAGTGCACCAGGCACTCAATATGATTTGTTGAAACATCTAGACAGAACACCGGCACGGATCACCGTACTTGAACTGATCAAAAGGTCGAAGAGTCACCAAGAAGCTTTGATGGAATATTTTAAGAAGGTGATGGTCAACGAAGACGTGCCGGTGGAAAAAATTGTAGCACTACTAGTTCCTCAGGGGGATCAGCCCTCCATTACATTTCACACATCGGAACTAGCCCCGCCAGCAGCTAGAAGCATGGCTCTGAGCATCACGGTCAACATCTGTAAGAAGGCCGTGGATGCATGCCTGGTAGATACAGGGGCTTCAATCAACGTCTTACCCCCGAAGACCCTGGAGCTGTGCGGTGTGCCCAAAGAAAAATGGCTGCCTAGCCCAATCTCTGTTACAGCATATGACAACTCTACCCGTTCCCCTCTGGGAATGGTTTATTTAAAGGTGGAACTAGGCCCTGTAAGTCATGCAGAGGTCGAATTTCACATTCTGGAAATCGACCCTTCTATAAATGCCATTTTGGGTCGTCCTTATATTAAAACCCTTGAGGCGATTCCCTCCACGAATCACCAATGCCTCAAATTCCCTTTCAAAGGACGAATTATTAAAGTGACGAGCATGCCGATCCTTGCTGCTGCTCATACCTTGAATATTAAATCTGCTGCTTTACCTGGCCGACAACCTTTTCTGTCGGTATTACAGGTCTATCATCCAGTGGCTGATCCTTTGAAAGCCGCCACCATTTCTCCTTACCCGTTAGATGCCATAAAAAGGGGGAAGTGCATGAGTACCCCAGGATGGAGAATTATGATGAAGAACGGCTACCAGCCTGGAAAAGGTCTGGGCACACAGTTGCAAGGCAAGACCACTCCTATGATCACCGAGCAGCACCTGGAAGCGGTCTGGGCTACAGGCCAAGAAAACTTAAACAAGATCTAGTTCAGCAAGCAGAGATTGAAGAAAGTCAGAAAATCTTGGAGACAATGTCTACACCACCTAAGGAAGGCCGAGATCCCCTAACATGGACCTTGTACACTCATTTCATAAAAGGGGCCATACTTAGCCATGACAACACGGTGGTCATTACTTCATGTTTTGACCTCCATGACATATATGGGAGAGACTTGGCCAGGCATTGCTCAGAACTACTTACGTACCAATCCTTGGAGGCTCTGCGGCCTATGAAAAGGAGAAAATTCCATGATCCTGAATGCGAATGGTACAGGTGGTTCGATTTGAGAGACCTTTACATTGCACTGAACAGACTGTTCCTGGATCCGGCAGAACCCAAGTGGCCGCCGTAGATTGATGAGCTGATTGAAAGTCCTGGAGCTATCTTTGACAAGCGGATATTGCTGTCTGAAGAGACCGATGAAGGGGAGCCAGATGACCCCTATGAAGCTGGCTATACTACAGATCTGCTTTGGAGGGGGACATACCCTTCCCATGTTTTCATGCTCCATACTCTGTTGCGCACACTGCTCTTGACCCCGACTTGGTCGCGGGTTATTACTGAAGATATTCCACGGGCTCCGCCCATTATGATCACTCTGTCCCTCGGGACCTCCTTCCTTCACCTCCTCTCGATTTAGAGATGATATATGATTTGATCTGGGACATATTGCTATATGATCCCCTTAATCCTCTGGCCTTGGTGCCACTTGTTCCATCTGATTCTCCTTCTATTTGTATCCATTCCTGTTTTATGTTTAATTCCTCTGATATCCAAAAAAAACGCCAATTTTACAACAAATTCTTCCAAGATCCTCATTGAGGAAACTTCTTACTTGTCCGATCACACCCCATTGCGCGGGTCCTTCGATCAAGATTCCCTCCTAGATCTACTCTGCCCCTCCCCTCGGGAGGATTCTCCTGTATTTCCACTTGTATCCTAGGATTTCCATCCTGCTTCATCCTCATTATGTTATAATAGGGAGTTTAGTGAAGTTAGGCAGTCTAGTTTTAGGCAGGTTAGTCAGGTTAGGAAGTCTAGGAAGTCTAAGGATAGGCGAATTCCAGATAGATACCTCCAGGACTTAGCTGATAAATGCTTTTCTTGCTCTTTAATCCCTAAGTTCTTAGAAAATCCAATTCAGGTGCCAGAAGACTGTATGAATGATGAGTCAGTCAATGATGGGTATGGGGTGTATGAATTAGTATATGAAAAGGACCCCATTATTGAAGATGAAGAAAATGACGAGGACGCAGCTGAGGCATATGCCAGTGGAGTGAAGAGATTCGATGAACCCTCAGCTGCCGTAGAAGAGCCCACCAAAGAAATCAATTTAGGGACTGAAGACGAACCTAAGGTTGTCCTCGTCAGCAAAAATCTTTCTACAGAGGATGAGAAGGCAATGGTACAAGTACTTAAAGACTATAAGGACACTTTCGCCTGGAGCTATGAAGATATGCCGGGGTTAGACTCATCTTTAGTTGAACACAGATTGACGTTGAAGGAAGGAGCTAGCCCTGTCAAGCAGAAATTAAGGCGATTCCACCCACAAATGGCTCTAAAGATGAAGGAAGAGGTCGACAAATTACACAAAGCCAAATTTATTAGAGTTGTCCTTTATCCACAATGGGTGGCTAACATAGTCCCGGTTATGAAAAAGGACGGGAATGTCAGAATTTGCATTGACTTCCGCGATCTGAACCGGGCGTGTCCTAAAGATGATTTTCCATTGCCTCATATCGATGCACTCATTGACAATACTGCTGGCTATGAGACCTTATCATTTATGGACGGATTTTCAGGATACAATCAGATTAAGCTGGCAGAAGAAGATCAAGAGAAAACGTCATTCACTACACCTTGGGGAACATACTGCTATGTTGTCATGCCATTTGGGTTAAAGAATGTTGGAGCCACTTATCAAAGGGCTATGATGGTAATATTTCATGACATGATGCACATAGATCTGGAAGTGTATGTGGATGATTTATTGGTTAAATCTAAGACAAAGGCTGATCACGCCAAAGTTTTGGCAAGGGTATTAGAGAGATCGAGAGAGTATCAGTTAAAGATGAACCCCAAGAAGTGTGTATTCGGGGTATCTTCAGGAAAATTGCTTGGATTCATTGTCAGCAAACGGGGAATTGAGATCGATCCCAATAAGGCGAAGGCTATCAGAGAAATGCCACCTCCCAAAAATTTGAAAGAGTTGAGAGGGTTAATCGGGAGGTTGCAATTTATTCGCCGCTTTGTCTCCCAGCACTCACAAAGGTGTAAGACGTTCTACGAGCTTACCAAGTCGGGAGTCAAATTTGATTGGGACGATAAGTGTCAGGAGGCATTCGATGGATTAAAGAATTATTTGGCAAGTCCTCCTGTTTTGAGACCACCATCTCTAGGCAAACCTTTGATACTTTACATTTTAGTCCTGGATGATGCTGTGGGGGCTGTCCTAGCACAAGAGGACGAAGAAGGAAAGGAGAGGGCAGCCTACTATCTCTCCAAACTTCTCAACCCCGCTGAACAAAGATATACAACGATGGAGAAAACATGTGCAGCATTGGTCTGGGTTGTGCAGAAATTGAAACATTATTTTCTGGCCCATGAAGTCCATCTCATCGCTAGGATGAATCCGATCAAATTCCTTCTGGAGAAATATGTTCTTACTGATAGGTTAGCGCGATGGCAAAGCTTTCTATCTCAATTCGATATCATTTATATTCAGCAGAAAGCAATCAAAAGCTATGCCATAGCAGAACATCTCGCTTATCATCCCCTTCCTCGATTTGATCCAGTGCGATCAAAGTTTCCGGATGAGGAACTGATGTCCGTAAATCAAATCAGAGATGATATGTGGACCCTACATTTTGACGGAGCTTTGAATTCTCATGGAAAGGGGATAGGTATCGTTCTGTTATCACCTGAAGGTGTCACTATTCCCCAAGCCTTTCAGCTTGATTTTCCAGTCACTAACAATATAGCTGAATACGAGGCACTTCTTGTTGGCCTCGAGGCTGCTCATTTCCATGGTGCCACTAAACTCAGGATTGTGGGTGATAGTCAACTGATTCTTCGCCAAGTACTGACCAAGTATCGAACTCTTGATCCTAAACTCAAGCCTTATCAAGAACTTACTTCTGCTTACTCAAAGCTTTTCACGAAATTGATCTTTGTCCATGTCCCTAGGAATCAAAACATCTTAGCTGATGCTCTAGCTTCATTGGCCTCTTCTCTTGATTTTTCAATCAGCAAACAATCCGAATCAATCATAGTTCATAGGCGTCTTTCACCCGCCGTGAAAGACCCTTCATTCCTTAGAACTAAGGAGAAGTTGCTGAAGAAGGTCAGAGATGGAGATATCGTGGAAAAGAGAGAAATCATGTTGATGGAGCTGTTGGAAGAGATGGATGATGAACAGAAGCCATAGTATTATGAAATTGCAAAATATTGTGAAGATCAATCGTATCCTGAGGAGGCTACAACTGAGGAGAAGAGAGCTATCAGGAGAGTTGCTCAAAGATACACCCTAGTTGGAGGAGCATTATACAAGAGAGGTTTTGATGGAGTTCTTCTGAGATGTCTAGACGAACATGAGCTTTGGAAGGTTATGGAAGGAGCTCATAGTGGAGTTTGTGGTGGCCATGTCAATGGACAGATGCTAGCAAAGAAGATCCTTAGACAAGGATTTTATTGGCCAACCATGGAAGAAGACTGTGTAGGATATATCCGTAGGTGTACTAAGTGTCAACTTCACGCCGACAAAATTTATTCTCCTGCATCTTCACTTCATCATGTTTCCTCCCCATGGCCTTTCTCCATGTGGGCTTTCGACATTATTGGACCCCTTGGTAATCCAGATTCCGGCATCAAGCAAAAATCTTTCATTCTTACGGCAACGGAATACTTCACCAAGTGGGCAGAAGCTGAAGCGTACGTGGAGATCAAAGCATCAACCGTCTGCAAGTTCATCATGAAGAACATCATCACCCGATTTGGAATTCCAAACACCATCGTCACCGACAACGGACCGCAGTTTGTGTCACAAGAATTGAAGGACCTCTGTAACAGGTATAGAATTGCATTGCATCATTCGTCTCCTTATTACCCGCAAGGCAATGGCCAAGCAGAGGCAACAAATAAGACTTTGATAAAAATCATCAAAAAGACGTGTAAATCTAATAAATTTGCAGATTGGCCAGAAAAATCGGTTGAGGCTCTATGGGCCTACCGAACTTCAATCCGCACGCCTACTGGGCAAACTCCTTATTCCTTAACATTTGGAATGGAGGCAGTAGTTCCATATGAAATCCTTATACCGTCATTAAGAGTACAACTGAATAAGGAATTTTCCATTGATGAACATCGTTCAGCACTCCTTGCTCAATTGGAACTTTTAGACGAGAAAAGATGGTCAGCTGCTAATCATGCAAAAGTCTATCAAAATAGACTAGCACGTTTTTATCAAAAGAAAGTCATTGAACGTAAGTTCAAGGTCGGTGAAATGGTCGTGAAAAGGATTTTTGTAAAACCTGGTGGTCCGCATTCTAAGCTCCAACCCAACTGGGAAGGGCCTTATGTTGTATCTCACGCTTTTCCTGGTAATGTTTATCGTCTTGTTAATGCAGAAGGAGAAGAGCTAAATCATCCCTAGAATGACTTACATCTTAAGAAATACTACCCTTAGGTTAAAGAGTCGATCAGTATGGTACAAAGACCAGTGGAATCAGAAAATTTATAAACTCAAATTTTCTTGTTAATCTGAATAATTTATTTCGAACCCATTACTGCACACACTGACACGTTTGATTCGTGAGTAACAAGAGATGCCAAGTCCTAAAGAATATCAAAAGCTTGACTGAAAGTGTAAAGTACAAGTCATTTCTTTTTAAAGCAAAATTCTGTTTTACACTCGGCCCATGATGTTGGAATGAGGCTTAGAATAGACTACCAAGAATACCCGCCATCTTAGTAGGAGGCCGTCATAAAAAAAAATGGAGGAGATCCGTTCCAAATAAAAAAAAAAAAAAAAACAAAAGAATACAAAAGCAAAAGGCAAAAAGTCAAATGTCAAATCGAAAGGCCATTACATTACAAACGTTACATCAAGGCCATGAAATGAAACGAAAGGGAACGCAAGGTCGATAAATACCTCGGAAAGAAAATGATCGAACCCCAACGGATATTAGGGTAGGAAAGGGACATCTTTTTAAGTCTCCGGAACCTTCTCATGGGCTTTCTAAACTTATTCTTCTTTTCCTTCTAAAGAGGTGTACTCCAAACTTAAGGAATGACTTAGATTGACTAAGGATCAAATCATCAAATGGGATCACGAATGGAAACACAAATTCAAACACGATGGGTCTTAAGTTAAGTTGTTAAAGAACAATTTGGAAATTAAGTTAATAAATGAATATGATCTTTGGATCTAAGTACCATGCTGATCTTTTAGTCAAAAATCCAAAAAAATGCATATGTCAAAAATAAAAAAAAATACATATGTCAAAAATCCAAAAAAATGCATATGTCAAAAATCCAAAAAAAAATACATATGTCAAAAATTCAAAAAAAATACATATGTCAAAATTAAAAAAAAACATATATTTCAAAACCCAAACAAAAATGAATATTTCAAAACAACAAAAATATCTCAATTAGCATTTGCTTATTGCATTTGGTGTGTCTCATTCCTTTTATTTTCAGTGAGCATATGTCTGCTTGCATGTTGCATTTTTGCTTAAGTTTGCTTATATAGTTCAATTACCTTTGTTAATAAAGGCCATGCCCCCTTGACCATTTATTTAAGGAAAAGATCGATTGACCATTTATTTGGTCAGGCAAGCGGCTAAGCCTAAATAGATACTTAACCTGTTTGTTAAGTGATGTACAGGTTGCAAGACAGACACATGAACACAACATTGAAGCCCAAAAGGTTTCATGTATATCATCAAAAGATTTTTTTGTACATGATACATGAAAAGAAAAGAAGATACATAAGCCCTCAAGGCTGGCTCTCCCCTCCACCCTCATCGAGCTGGCTTTGGGCCTCATCGGGTGCATCCGGTGCTGGTCCTCGGCTGGGAGGTGGAGGTGGTCCCATCGCGCTCGGCCCTGTCTGGCCAGAAGACATGGCGACACTGGCCGTCAAAGCACTGGTCAAACCACGCTCATGGGCACGCTATCGAGCTCGCTGATACCTCTCCTCCACCATCTTGCGCTCATGCTCTGCAACTGACAGCCGACCCTGAAGACTCTCCAGTTGAAGGCGGTCGCGATCTCTCTCCTCTGTCACGACCTCCAGGCGAATCTGGAGGCGCGCAAGATCTCCAGTCGAGAGTCGGGCCACCTGCTCCTCCAGAGACCGGATTCGCGCAGAGTCAGCCTCGGCACGAGCCGCTGCAGCACGGGCATGCTCCAGCTCCGCTTCAGCTCTCTGAAGGGCTTCCTGAAGCTCAGTAACCTGAAGGGAAGTCATTGTTAGTTCAAGACAATCAAGTAACCAAAATCGAATTCGAAAAGTCAAAGAACTTACCCGAGCAGCCCGGTCCTCCTCTGCAAGGGAAGCCCGGTGGACAGTAGAGGCGAGCTGGCTCTGGAGGTCAGCCAGAGTAGCGTCGTAGGCAACAGATGAGGAAGAAGATGAAGCTCCGAAGGAAGAGGGAGCCGCCTGAGTGTAGACGGCTCGCTGCACCAAAAGACAACTGTCAGTGTCAATCGCCAAGAATAAATCAATTAAAAAACATGTATTCATAAACATGCATACATACCAGATCAAACAACTATTTATGGACTTGTTCAAGCTGGGCCTCCGCATCATGTAGGCGGGCCCGGAGGTCGATGATGACCGCGTCACGTGCATCCTGCATGTTACACATACATACATTCATTCACAAACATAAATCAAGATAATAATAAAATTAAAGACGCATAAATGCATACTTACATCGAGTGGTCGGAGGAGCCGAAGCTGATCGGCGTAGTGGGCCCAGTACTGTTGGAGGTAGGCCTCGCTACTCTCCGCCCGAGACTCCACTCTGACACCCCGGCGATGCCAGTCTTCATATTGCTCCGGAAATTTTGCACGCCAATCTGTGAGGGCTTGCTTGCCCCTCATGCTCCTCTCGACGTCCTCCGGGACCTCCTCGTCAATCCACTCTTGGTGGAGGCCCAGAGTCCTCATCACAAGCCGGAGGCGGAGGGGCTCGATTTCGTTGAGGCAATGCACCCACATTTGCCTCCCGAACCTCCTCCTGCCAGCCGTCACCCACGGCTGACCCTCCTCGCCCATACCAAGGTACGGGCGCCAGATCACCTGCATATAGATTAGATACATTCACATAAATAATTTAAATTTAATGGATAAAAGATTGCATTTAATAAAAATTGAACAAATTAAGGACTCACCAATAGCTCGGGGTAATCCAGGAACTAACGGCGGAGGGCCGTCAGCTGGTGATGCTGTGGGGCCGTGTCCACAATTGGCTGCCAACGGCAGGCCAATGGGACGGCGCTAGGTCTCGCGATCCGCACTCTGCTGAGCGGGAAGTAGTGGTAGCTCCACACCTGCATTCATGAACATATAAGTTAGGAAAAAGCATCATATCATATTGCATATCATGAACAAATAATGAACAACTTAATACCTGGAGGAACGGCGAGAAGCCGCTGACAGTGGTCTCACGGTCCGGCGTGACCGCAGACAAATCGGCGAAGAGGTCGGCCAGAAGGGCCGCACCCCAGGCATACTCTCCTAGACTCTCTAAATCATCTAGTAAATACAAGAACCTACAATGAATGTGGTCGCCCTTCGTACCGAAGAGCATCCGACCAAAGAAGAAGACAAGAAAAACTCTAAGCTGCCTATCTACTTCCTCCCCCTGACTCGGGTCGCTACAGTAGACGGCGGAAGATGACTCAGCTAACCTATCCCTAAACTCCTCTTGGGTCTCGTCAGACCGACGCCGGGGCTCATCTAATCCTAAGGCTGCCTCTACTTCTATCCTAGGGACTATCCTGGACTGCCTACCTATGCTAGATACTTCTATCCCTAGTAGAGCCTCTGCTAATCCCTAGTAGTTAGGGTAAGTCACCCCACTCACAGGTCGGCCCTCTACCCTGAGGCTAGTGATCCTGGCCACATCCTCTAAAGTGGGGATCATATGTCCCCAGAGTATTAGGAATGCCCGACTCTCTGCGTGCCAACGCTCTCTAAGCGCCTGCAGCAAGACCAAATCGAGCCAAAATGGCTCGATATCTAGTACCTCACCGAACCCCATCCGGCGCAGGCGCGCCTTCTGGAAGTCCGGGAGTCCCCTATAGGCACCTATCATTAGGTCCCAACTAATCCTAGACCTCATCACTCCCTGCAAATAAAAACATAAAAAATAGGGTCAGTAATGAATAAAAAGCAGGAAAAACAGTTCTGTTTTGAAAGGCGTCAACACATGTAGACATTTTTCAAAACACGTCAAGATGCCCTGACGCAATTCAAACTTATTTTCTGTCTAATTAAAAATTTGAAATTAGTCTTGAAAGACGTCAGCCCAGTGTGACGCCTTTTGAATGGCGTCACCTGGTCTGGACGCCTTTCAAGCCCCGATTCCGGGTTCTTGAAGAACCCCGTTTTCTCCTCTCTTTTTCTCATCCCATTCATCCCATAGGAGGCTTACCGTGTGGAGGTCGCCCTCCTCTTCCTCTTCCATTGCCACGGGTGCCGGTGGAGGGATCTCTTCCTCCAAGAACGCCGCGGCTTCGGCTAGCGCCGCCGGAACCTCCTCGAGAGCTTCCTCCTCATGCCTTCGCCGCCTCTTGGCCAAGGCTTTCATCTTCCTAGAGCCTTCACCGCATTCCATGGTCAAGAAAGAAGGAGTTTTGAGGGAGAAAGAGAGTGAGATCGCCGGAGCTTGCCGGTCGCCGGAGAGGTGAGGAGAGAGAGAGTCTTGTGAAAAGTGAGGAAAAAAGGGGGCCTTCGCGGGTCTGTAAACGAAAGGTTAAAAGGCGTCGACTCAGATAGACGCGTTTTAGGGCACATAAGTTGAGGCGGCAAGGACAGGTGTTTGAAACTGATTGAAAGGCGTCATGCTTTGAAGACGCAATTTAACCTTTAAATCAGGTTTTTGAGGATTAAATTGAATTTCTGGAAAATGAATTATGGTTGAAAGGCGTCTTTATGAGTGGACGCGTTTTGCATTTAACAGAACCCGAATTGCCAAATTTTCAAGAAAAATCAAGTTTTTACTAAAGGAAAAATCATGTGCACATCACAGGAAGTTAAGGAAAGGTTTCAAGGTATAGAAAAATAGCTCTTTATTCAATGAAATCCTTTATTACATTCAAAAGAAAATCAAAAAGAGAAAGAGGACATTTAAGAAAGAATTTCATGAAGACCTTTAAGGTAGGGAGATTTCAATCCTCTATCTCTATCTTTAGAGGATTTTACACGGTAACTAAAGCCAAGGTTCCACAAAGTAGTGATGATTTGTATGGCTTCATAATCTTCGTCGGATTCCAAGTCACGCTTCTTGATTGGGGATGTGAGAGAGAACTCAGGGAATTCACGACGGCCCAAGCTAAGTTGAGTAAGACACCGATGGGGATTGTATAACACGAACTCGGTGACTCCAATCAGCTTGAGATCCGCTCCTGCTGCACGGCGTACCCAAACAGGCTTTCCAACAAGAGCAAGTGGAGACGAGTCAAATATGTCGGACGTCATGAGCTTTAAATACTCTCTCCAGTCGGCCCGAGTCTTGAGTTTTGGAACCTTGTTGACCATGTGCTCATTGAACTTTACAATGTTAACAATGCAATGAATTGGACTATTCAAGAAGATTTGAGATGGATTCAGAGGCCTTTTCTTGCAGTATTCAAACTTAAAGTGAAGTTCAACCCATAAGGCAAAGAGAAACATACACCCATAGGGAGGACGGCCCACAGATGCCGCAGAAAGCCCGCTATAAAAGTATGCCAAGAGTGCAGTGCTAATGGATTTACCTTCAAAGATTGTGCATATAGCACTGACCTGATCATCTTCCAAGATGTTATCATGTGCAGGAAAGAACAAGGCACCGGCAAGGCATGTAACGAAAGCTTTCGTCACATCCTCCGCTTCATCCTCCCTTAGATCATCAATTTCATATAAAGTCCACTCAGCGAGCTTTGCAAGATTGATCCCCTTCTTGGTGAGGCATCCTTTAGCTTCTGAAGGATCCTTCATAATTGATGTCAACAATTGTTGACCGGTGATTCTCTCTCTTGTCAAGGCTATCTTATCTTTGTTGTCTCTGGTCTTTGGGAGACCTAATAGAAGCTCTGCCTCCTCCAAAAGGATTGTGCACTCGAAGTCTTGGAAGAAGAACGTATGAGTTTGGGGATGCCACCACTCGATCAAGGCACCCATAGCCGCCCAATCTACATTCGTACTCTTGTAATGTTTGGCAAGCACCACAAGACCTTGAAGATTCCACTTGGATATGAAGACTTGCATGGAAAGTTTAACACTTTTTGCAAGTTTATGAATCCAAGGGAGAGAGGTGAACTTCCTTGGGCCGGAAAACATGGGATAATTCTGAAAAAAAGGAAGAATATGAAGATCATGAAGGACACGAAGAACAAGAACAAGAATTGAAGGGAAGTTGATTGAACTTACTTTAAGATTGGGATTCCTTCCGTTGAGATGATTCTCTATGTCTGAAAACTTCTTTAGAGACATCTTCATCCTCTTGTTTGAAGAATTCATCTCCTTTTTCGGAATTCCTCCTTCTTGAAGCTTGGAAACCTTAGAAACCTTGAAGAAACCTTGAAACTTTGGAAGAAAACTCAACCTAGGATCTTTGGATTATGGTAGGATTGCTTGGGAACAACCTAAGGGTGTTTATATAGAAGGGATTGCATGTGCATTGGTAGAGTTGGAATTCGAGTAGAGAACAACCAGAAACCTGTTTCTGTGAGTAAAAGGCGTCGAGAAGAACCGCCGCGTTTCACCATTGAATGGCGTCTGCTCGACACGACGCGTTTCAACAATTCTGTGATTTATCCGAAATTTTGTGGTTTTTGATGTTTAAATTGAATATTTATTTGGAATTACTAATAATTTTGATTGCAGAAAATTCAAGAAAACCTGAGTAAAGCTGGAAATATCAAGAAGATCTCATTATGGGAGTTTAAGAAGTCCTGACCGTGGCTAAAAAGACGATTATTTCTACCCTTGTACTCCTTTCATGTAATTATTTTGCATCATCATTATTATATGTTAAATATTTATTAGAGCATGTCAAGGACCTTGTGGTTTTGATGAAACTGGGATTTGAGTTCCCCTTCAATAAAAACAGTGATAATCCAGAGAATTCTTAATTGCACGAATAGGCCGTTGGATTGTTAATTAGTGAGGACGATGGTTCCATTTTTGTGAAACGGTGCGTGGATAAACGAGCTTCGGCTTAGCACTGAATTACAAGACTTGGTATCTTGACTCATTAATGGTAATTTGACAATATTATCCTTGATTAATTTTTATTTTATTTGACTTTATATTTTTCTTTTAGCCCAGCATGCATCATGTAAGACTTTGAAATCATTGTGATAAGGATTAATTACTGATTAAGTTTTAGACCATTAAATCAAATAATCTCAACATGATATGAAATATTCCATTCTGAATTGAGTATCTTGATTATCTTTGAGGTTCGCTTGAAGATATCATTGGAGTTCTATCCTTTCTTGGACTCTTTATCCAATATTTCTTGTTTTCTTTTAAGATCCATCATGGCTGTAGCACGTCCACATTGGCTGGCAAACGCTCCCCGTGATGAAACCTACAGTGTCTACGACCTGGGGTACTTCCCACTCCGTGGAAGTTGATCGACTTTATTTTATTTACTTATCTACCTCATCCAGAAAGGATTGATTCTGTTGATCTCTTTGAACTATCTTCATTAATGATTTTGATAAAAATTCCAATTATGCGATGTTAAGAGCGTGTCTCATCACACCTTGGCATCACCTTTTCAGTACATTCCATTCCATTTTACTCCCTTGCAAAGACGATGCCAAGGTGAGGCAGCTGTAGACACGCTAATTTTGACGTTATTTCGAGTAAATTTCATATCATATAATAATGCCTCAGAATGGTCTGATATTTAATCATTGATTAATTTTTATTGATCTTTTTGAGTGTCGGGTCGAACAGACATGTTTAAGTTAATCAATTAAATTGATTTTAGCTCGAATTTCAGTTGAAATATGAAGAAGCCTAAAAGACGTCTACCAATGTGGATGCCATTTAGAGTTTATTCTTATTTTAACATTTAAATTTGAATATAATCAGTTGATTAATTAGCTAAAAGGCATCTGTAAGGGTTGACGCGTTTTGGTTACCTAGGCTATTTCTACTTCTCTTCCGGATGTTTATCTTTATCTTAATTAGTGTAAAAGACGTCTACACATGTAGACGCGTTTTAGCTAATACAGATAAAGATAAGTTTTCCCGGATGTTTATCCTTATCTTAATTAATTTGAAAGGCGTCAGCCAATGTGGACGTGTTTTAGATAATTACAGATAAAGATGAATTAATCTGTATTTATCTGTTGGTCAAGATGGATAAATCCCAAGTTTTTCCATGTAAATCCGCGAACGTAGAAGAAGTCTATAAATACCTTACATCTTCAATGGGTAACGGGATTGAGCATTATTAAAAAAAAAGAGAGAAGTTAGAATCAGAGTTCGTGATTGAAGCGAAGTAACAACGTCGGAACGCCGGAGCGCTGCTGTTTCCAGAAGTTGACGTCCATTCAAGATTCTTCATCTAATTCAAAGATTCAACCATTGGGCATAAGTCTTTTATTTCTGCATCTGCATTTCATTTATTTCTACATTCTTCATTATCACTTCATGCAACACACATCACAGCATCATACTTTTCAAAACCTATTTGATTAAGGAGTTTCAAAAGCCATCCCAACAAGTAAGTTTGCTGTTTAATTGCATGTTTAAAACTATGATTAGAATGGATACTGCTTCTACTTAAATTCTCATCATCATTTCTTCATTTCCCTTTATATTTCTGCGAGCTGCAAAAAGAGAATCAAAGGGAGAATCAAGATAGCAAAATCAAGTCACAAGGATTTCGGGAAGATCCTCAACTTCAACCTTAACAGCAAGAACAAAAGTAAGAAAGGGCTCGCTTTCTTCAGCCGGCTGAGGAAGGGGAACCAAGAGCTCAATATCTTCCGCGTTCAAACAGGTAGGCGATCATACCTTCTTTTGGAACTTTTAAGTCAAAAGTTTCTAGCGATCACTTCACTTAGTTTCTGTTTTTAATAGGTTTATTTTGCACTAAATAACCTAGATTTTTTCATGTTAATCACACAATCATTTTAAGCACTCACATACGTGTGGAGAAGCTTGTCGGAGCGCTGCCGCGTGGAGGTGCAGGCTGCTGGTGCACCGGCGCGTGGAGGGGCCCGGCTGATGGCTTGCAGATGGTGCTTGCATGGGCTTCAGCGGACGTGGAGGAGGTGCTGGAGCTCTACCGCGTGGAGGTGCAAGCTGCTGGTGCATCGGGAGCATGCACAAGTACGTGCAGGTGAGCGTGGGATGTGCGTGGGCACTAGAGAGAGAGACCGAGAGAGAGAGATCTATGGAGGGAGAGAAAGAGAAGCTGGGCAAGAGGGGAGGAAGAGAGAGGCGTGGGAGAAAGAGAATCCGAGAGAGAGAGGGAATAGGGGCTGCTGGGAAAACGGAGAAGCAGGAGGACGGTTCCGGGGAGGAGAAAACGGAGAGGAAGAAGGAACAGGAAACTGAGAGAGAATGCGTGGGAGAGGTTGAGAAGAGGAGGAGTCGGCTGCGGGGTTTGAGAGGAGGAAGAGAAGACTGCGGGAAGGAAGATTGCCGACGGAGAATCCGAGAGAGAGAGGCTAATTTAGAGAGGAAGAGAGGCGTGGGAAGGAAACTGGAGAAGAAGTAGGGCTGCGGTTGGGAAATTGGAGAGAAGGAAGGAAATATAGGGTTTTGGGAAACTCCAGAGAAAGAAGGAATCAGAGGGTCTTTTTAAAAAGAAAGTAGACTTTAGGAAGGCGGCTGGCCCTTCTTGGGTTCTTCTTGGCCGTGGAATTAGGGCAACACTAGGGCCTCAAATAACGTTTTTACCCCTGCTTTAATCTTTTAGACAAAATAACGTCGAATTTATCAAAATTCGAACCCTAGACCTCCCCTAAATTTCCGTAAACTCCACCAGCTACACTGCATCATCGGCATGTCCTGTTCACATAAAATAAATATAAATTAGCACATTATCATAAAAATATTATTATATTTATTTATTTCGTCTCGGTTTTGTCGAAAAACCGCAAATGCGCTATACTCCATTAATCACATGAAATGACGATGTTTTTAAGTCAGAATTTGACGAAATTGGTACCGTTGGACTTGGTACGCAATTATCTATCATTTCATGCTATTTTACAGATAAAAACATGAGTATAATGCCTTTGATTGCCTTTAAATGATCAATTTAACACTTTATCAGAAGACAATGATACAAGTTCGTAAGGATTATAAGGACACTTTCGCCTGGAGTTATGAAGATATGCCAGGGTTAGACTCATCATTAGTTGAACATAGGTTGACATTAAATGATAGAGCTAGTGATAAAGTGTTAAATTGATCATTTATGGGCAATCATATGCATCATACTCATGTTTTTATCTGCAAAATAACATGAAATGATAGATAATTGCGGAACAAGTCCAACGGTACCAATTTCATCAAATTCTGACTTAAAAACATCGTCATTTCATGTGATTAAAGGAGCATAGCGCATTTGCAGTTTTTCGACAAAATCGAGACGAAATGAGTAAATATGATGATATTTTATGATAATGCGCTAATTTATATTTATTTTATGTAAACAGGACATGCCGATGATGCAGTGCAGCTGGTGGAGTTTCCGGAAATTTGGGGGAGGTCTAGTGTTCGGATTTCAACTAAAGCAGGGATAAAAATGCAATTTGATTCCTTCCTTCTCTGGAGTTTCCCAAAACCCTCTTTTTCCTTCTTGCTCTCCAATTTCCCAAACACATCTCTCTCTCATTTTAGAAATTTGAATCCTCTTTTTTCTCTAGTTTCCTCTTCCTCTCCAGATCCGAATCCTGTCCCTTCTCCAAGCCTCCCACGTTCCTTCTCCTCTTCCAATTTCTCCTATAAATTCCCTCTCTCTCTCCCAAATTCGCAGCTCTTCTTTTCCGAATTCTATTCCTCTCCGTTTTCTCCTCCTCCCGTAGCCTCTCAACCCCGCAGCTCGTCCTCCTCTCAAACTCCCTCTCTCTCTCTCTTATATTTCCTCTCCCTCTCTCCGGTTTCCCAGCCTCTCTCAGCCGCTCTCTTCTCCTCCGTCTCTCTCTATCTTTTCTCTCCCGTTGCCTTCCTCTCTCGCAGAGTTTCTTTCTCTCTGTCTTTTCTCCCCCACGCTCTCTCGATTTCTCCCAGCATCTCCCCTCCTACCCGGCCAACACCAACACCAGCAGCTAGGTCTCCAGGCACGTCCAAGCTCTCCTCCTGCAAGCGGCTGCACCTCCACGTCCGCTTGAAGCCACCGACGACCTGCAGCACCAGCAGAAGCCTCCACGCGTTGTTGGCAAGCCTCTCCACCGCACCTCCACGTGCATGCATGCACAACAGCTCCTCCAACCCGGCCAACGTGCAGCAGCTCCTCTCCTACCCTCCACCGGCGGACTAGCAACAGCAGCTCCGCGCCTGCGGTGAAGCCCTTCCCCACGCACACCCAGCAGCAGCTTCACGGCTTCCACCAGCAGCAAGGCCATCCTTGCATGCAACGCACCAACCTGGTGAAGCCAGCAAGACCTGGAGCTGCACCTTCTTCCTCTCCTCCACGCTGCCAGCAACAGCAGCTGCTTCTTCCAGCACCAGCCGGCAGCCTCCTCCAGCATTCTGCACGCTTCCTGCAAGCTTCTTCACGCGGCAGAGCTTCCAGCAGCTCCAGCACTCCTTCTTCCAGAGCCGGCTCCAGCAGCCACGTCGCATGCATGCAAGTCCAAGGTGAAGCCAGCCAGCAGCTTCGGTGAAGCACCACCTGCACAAACACCCGCTGGTCCACTGCACCAACCAGCAAACCCAACGAAGCTGCCACTGTTGATGTGTTCTTTTTTTTATCCCCCCCACTAGCATAGTATTTGTTATTTAATTAGGGGTAGTTGTTAGTTATTTGATGTTTAGGTATTGTTTAATTAGTTATTGGTTATTTGATTAGGGTTAGTTCTTGATTAGTTGTTATTTAATTAGTTATTAGTTGTTTAATTAAGTTATTTGATTCATGATGATTAATAGTTTACATAATTAAACAATAGTTTGTTTTTGTTGTTATAATTTTTAGTTGTGCTTATTATTTTTTTATATATGTGTTTGTGTTTAATTTCTGAAAAAGAAAAAAAAAAAATTTGTCTAATTTAAGCAATTATATTTTTAGGTAACATTAGTTAATTTAGTACTAGCTTAAATAAGTAATTAGTTTACTTAAAATCTCACTTATTTTTAGATTAACTAAAGTCCAAAGTTTTCAAAGTTAAAATTCTATCTCCCCGTGGATCGACTCGGACTCACCACTATTTTCAAAATCTGATTTGAGTGAGCCGGATAAATTTAGATTGAACGTTTTCATGAGTGTTTAACGACGCACAATTCGAAACGATCAATTTTTGGCGTCGTTGCCGGAGAGTTAAATTTTTAATTTTGATTATCTTGGATTTAGTGTAATTATTCTTTAGCTAACCTTATTTTTCTTATTTTTGCAGGTAAATTGAAAAAAAAAAAAAAAAAAAAGGGAAGCGAAATCATGGTAAGTGTGTTCCAAGTTTCTATGTTTCAATTTCCTTATTCTAGTTAGTTTCCTTTTTTGTAGTTTCTAGTTTAGATAGGTTTCCATTAACTAAAAAAAGAAACAAAAAGAAGAACATCCAAAGTTAAAAATTTTCATCTCCAAGATTAGAAACCTTCCATACTAGGCATTCATCATTCTAGGAAAGCATGATCTAGTTTCCTTGCACAGTTATTTCCATAAATTGTTGAAGATTGCGGGGGAAAGGTACGTGTTTCAATTTTAGCAAGTCATTCATGATTGCATCAACACACCTTGCATTGATTTGTTGCCTTGTATTGCATTCAAAAAGACTTTAAGGGCAGCAACTTTAACCACATAAGGTAGGGATTTGATCACCCTTCCTTAGCCCACAAATCACCTTCCTTACAGTGGCATTTCCTAATCCAATTAAAAGCAAGTCGAAAGAGAATCTAGGGTTTTACACCGTGAGTGGTTTAAATCTCAGGTTGCCTCCATTTTTGGCAACGGTGTCTAGGCTAGAGGTAAAAAGGCAAACGTTTAAGCGGGAAAGTGGTTCTCTAATTAGGTCCCAACGAAAGTAGGGGGAGCCTCCCACTACCCCACCTCTTACCTGGCCGTTGACTGATTGTGGTTGTAACTCGAGGTAGACTCTATTCACCTTGTAAGAAAATTCACCTAGAGAGTCTAGGTTAACATTAGATAATTAGGATAATTTGTTTGTCAAAATTATTTGCATAAAAAAAAAAAACAATAAATAAAAAAAACAAAATCCTCTCTCCATCAGTCCTAGTGCATGCAAGGTAGGAGATCTCAAAATCCTAACCTTCTAGGACTACTTGCTGAAATAGAAAGAATCCTACATCAAAGAAATCCACCACAAGATCTAATGGCTGATAATCAGGACCCACCAAAGCAAATGAAGGACTATTTCATTCCAAATCGATATCAACCTTCATCCTGTATTCATCTTCCTCAGAATCCAGCCAATCAATATGAAATCAAATCTAGCACCATTTAGATGCTCCCATCCTTTTATGGGAATACTAATGAAGATCTTTATAAGCATCTGGATGAATTTTTAGAAATCTGTTCCACGGTGAAGATCCATAATTTCACCGATGATGGCCTTAAGTTGACCTTATTTCCCTTTTCATTAAAGGACAAGGCTAAATATTGGTTGGGAACTATAGGAAGGCCCATTAGGACATGGGAAGAGATGCAGAAAGAATTTCTCAAGAAGTTCTATCCCATCGGGCAGACCAATACCATGAAAAGGGCCATCACGAGTTTTACCCAAACTCCCGGGGAATTGATCTATGAATCTTGGGAAAGACTTAAAGAATTGCTTAGAAAATGCCCTCATCATGGGCTTTCAAAATGGCAAATTGTCCAAGCATTCTATGAAGGATTGTCTGAACAGTTCAGACAGATGGTGGATGCCTCATGTGGAGGGGCATTTATGATGAAAAATGAAGATGAGGCCTATGATCTGTTTGAGATGTTAAGTGAAAATTCCATCAATCATGCCTCATTATCATCTTATGAGAGGTCTGTTGGGCCATCTAAACGGATGGAATGTATGAACTTAAGGCCCGCGGAGAGCCCGAATCCAGAATGGACATAAATATGATTAATCAGATATTAGATAAGGTAGACATCTTGGCCCAGAAACTAGACCAACTCTTGGCCTTAAACAAGCAAGAGCCTACCTACCGAACACAATCTAGTCCATATGAAGGCCCATCTTCTGCTAATCATGACCTTTGTGCCTTATGCGCAAGTCCAACCCATCAAGTGAATGAATGCCCAACCGCAGTCCAACTTCCACCATTCATTCAAGAACAAGTTCAGGCTGCCCAGGGATTCTCCAGGCCCAATAATGATCCATTCTCAAATACTTACAATCCGGGCTGGAGAAACCACCTTAATTTCTCTTGGAAGAATCAGCAGGCCCCATTACCAATGTCCAATCCTCCCATGCATCAAGCCCAAAAGCCACAGAATTCATTCCAACAGCAATCTAATTTCTATGGAAATGTTCAGGCTAGGGGATCTCAAGCCCAGTTTTCTCAACCGGCCCAGTATCAATCAGGTCAACCGGTCCCGTATCAATCAGGTCAACCGTGTAACGACCCGCCATTCTATGACCGGAGACCCGGTCACTAAATGGATGTCGGCCCATTAACTGCGGGTTCACACCCGGATCTCACACAACACATCTGGAGGAGTAAGTGCTAAACAAGGCTAAATATGACAATCACACGGACTACAAAGGTATAACAAGTGCGCAGCAAGGAAAGTAATAATGTCCGTATACAGTCCAACAATAATTACATGTCCAACAATTAAATAAGTACAGACAGAAAGAAAGTACAACAACATCGGGGCATACCCCGGAACTAAGACAGTTGCTGGTCCGCACACCAAGAAGACACCACGCTTCCGCTCGCCACGAGGTCCACACCTGAAACCGCAGGGAGTGAGCCACACCAGAAATGGGCTCAGTAGGGATCATCCGATCCCCCGCCTCCCACTCACACACCCACAAGTGCAACAACAGGAATATATGGCAATTAAGTAAAGCAGTAAACATAGCACTCAACCTGATAGGAACCGTACGATAAGCAGTGTAACAAGAACAGTACCAAGTAACCCGAAGAACCCAACACAAAGTCACGTCACACAGTCAAAGTCCACGAAGCGACTGAACCACACTGTCGACCGAAGTCAAACGTCGCCTCCCAACACTACCACCACTGCTCACGCCTGTCCACCCCTACAGTGTTTCGGGGCACTGTAGGGTGAGGCAGTGAGCCAAACTAGGACTAGCTGGACTCAGTGTACCGCCACCGCCAGCTACGTGTGCACACAAGCAGTCTAGACTACTGTCCTACCGTCCGGATTGCCTCCACGCTAGGCCTCAACGCTTCAGGAGGGCCCTGGGGACCGGCGAACCCCCGTCAAGCCGAAGCTACAGGAACTACCCACAAACCCAACTCTCTCGGGCTGCGTCAGGCCAAAGGGCTACCACTCGTAACCTTGATCAAAGGTCACATCAGGCCCGATGGCTAAAGGGTAAACCAACTCCCACCAGTAACACCACCAGCTCCACAGCAAGAAACACGCCAGAAGCTGTCACGACAACTAAAGGAAACCCCGACCCGCTGAGACCAAACAGCAACCCCTCGGATAGCACACCAGCTACTCCGGTCCGACAGGCTCAAGGTGGTTCTGCTTCCCTCAGCCAAAGGTAAAACACAACAAGCACCCCTCCTCACAGACACCATGGCCCTTCTCCCATCAGCCCATGGTGACAGACGGAAACCACAGTCATTCCGAATCCATATTCGTACAAGCACACACACACAACATGATTCCATTCGTACAGTAAACCTCCGTCTCAGCGTACAGTTGAAACACACACACATAGATGATGAAATCTCATTCATGCAGAAGTCCTCAGTCTCAGTATACAACTCAAAGCATGCATCTGAACCATCCCCCCGTGAAATATACATGAAATAACAGGATTTAAGCATTTCTGTCTTGAATCAAGACCCTCAGACGGGTTTATTAAAAGCCAGATTATCCCTTAAAACGCGTCCACCAGTGAAGCCGCCGTTCAAAACGCGTCAGGGTTGTCAGACGCCATTCAACTCAGAAATCCAGATTGCAGAACCCTTAAACGGGGGCATTTCCTGCCTAAATGGCGTCATGATGGCCCGACGTCCTTCCGAAAGGCGTCGTCCATCCATGACGTTATTTAGCGCCAGAGCCTCTAATTCGGGAAACCTCAAACAGAGAGGTTTCTGCCCTAAAAGGCGTCATACTGCCCTGACGTCTTTCTAAAAGGCGTCGACCATGCACGACGCCGTTTAGCGCCAGAAACCAGGTTTCCTGGTTCAACCTGAGGGTTTCTCCCTTGATCCCAAGCACCCCGAAAAGCCCCAAAACCAAAGGGGGAGGAAGAGAAACCCCTACCGGTTCTTGAACTCCTCCAAGCTCCTCGCCGCCGACCCGCCGCACCGCAGACCGCCGCCGGTACCCTTGAGGACGCCGCCACTCCGCCGGGACGTCGGCCGCCGTCCGGAGAAGGGAACGCCGCGAAGGAGGTGGTGGAGGTAGAGGTGAGAGGTAAGGAGGCTATGGAGTGATTGGAAGAGGAAGAAGAGGAAGGGAAGGGGAGGAACAGCGTCGGAGAGGGCGGAGAGGGTGAGGAGAGAGAGAGTGAAGGTGAGAATGAGGGAAAGAAGGCGAGGCTCGCGGGGTCAATCCAAAACCAACTGAAACGCGTCGATCGAGGCAGACGCCTATTAGTCTGACAGGACGGCCGTACTGACAGCAGTCTGAAACGCGTCACCCTCCACGGACGCTGTTCAGACGACAGGACAGGCCGTACTGACAACGCTCTGGCGCCGCATCCTGACATCGCAGAGGTCATAGTCTGAATCGCGTCGACCAATATGGACGCCGTTCAGACGATGTGACCGGGGCCGTACTCTCGCGGCCCGAAACCCGCCCACGTGGCGCACACGTGGCACAAGACCTAAATGCGTCCACACAACCTGACGCCTTTTGAAAGGCGTCGAGCAGTGCTAACGCCATTCAGCCAGAAATCTCAAGACCCCTCCAGGGTCCAAACCAGGGGATCCGGCCCGAACCCGACCCGAACACAGAACCCGAAACCTCAGTCCTTACAAACCGGCCCACTACCACTCATTCCAATCTGGACAGCCAACCCAATACCATCCTCCACCCACTTACCAACAACCTCCTCAGCCCAACTTTGATGACAAATTCACTCAACTCCAACAACTGATTTTGACCCAGCAACAATCTATTGCTAAGTTGGAAAGTCAAATGGGCCAACTAGCTGAGGCTACGATGAGAAAAGAAGTGGGCCAACTTCCTAGTCAACCCGTTGCCAATCCAAGGAATCAACCCCCTGGTTTTCCACAGCAATCGGGCCTTTTACCTCAGCCTGGCCCGGTACCACAACCTAAAGGGCCGCAATTTGAGAATGCTAAAGCCATTTCAGCCCTTAGGAGTGGGAGAAGTTTAGAAAAACCACATTCAGATGGAGAGTTAGCTAAAGGTTCCATTGATGGGCCTCAGGAAATTGAAAGTGAGAGTGAAGATGAACCCATCATGGAGAAGTTGGAGGAGGATCTGAAAGGAAGAGGGAAGATTGATGAAGGCCCAAGTTCTTATAAACCTAGGGTGCCATTTCATAATGCCTTGTTAGCTAAGCCCAATACCAGGAAGAAACTGGCCTAGAATGAGGAGTTGTTGGATTTGTTCAAACAAGTCCAAATTAATATTCCACTCTTCGATGCCATCAAGCATGTGTCAGCTTATGCTAAATTTCTCAAGGAATTATGTACTCCACGAAGAGAATCTAGAATGGCACCCGAAAAGGTTCGGCTTTCTGAGGATGTTAGTGCAATTGTGATGAATCATTTACCCAAGAAGTTAAAGGATCCTGGAGCACCTCTAATTTCATGAGACTTAGCTGGAGTTACATTTGATAGGGGTTTATTGGATCTAGGTGCTAGTGTGAATCTATTGCCAACAGCCATTTATGAGAAATTTAATATTGGGGAATTAAAGCCCATACCCATCATCTTGCAGTTGGCCGATAGGTCTGTGAAAACTCCACGGAGATTAATTGAGGATGTTATTGTGAAGGTTCATGATTGCTACTTTCCCGTGGATTTTCTTATTCTGGATATGGCATTACCTGAGGAACTCATTCACACTCCGATCATCCTAGGTCGTCCATTTTTAGCCACTGCCAAAGCTAATATAAATTGTGAAACTGGCATAATGGACAATTCATTTGGGGTCAAAAGGTCCAGATTAATGTCTTCAAAGCATCTCAATACCCAGATCATGAAAAAGAATGCCATACTATTGATGTCTTGGATAATCTGGTTGAAGAAAATGAGATGTCCACATATGAGCTTTTGGAGGAAGTCAACACTTTAAAGGACTCTCCTAGTCCATTAACATCTTGGCCCAAGGTTGAACCTTTACCAGCCTTACAATCTGAGCCCGCTTTGCCACCCTTACAGGACCCTCCTGAGCTTGAATTCAAACCATTACCTGAGTCTCTCAAGTATATCTTTTTCGGCCCGGACCAAACTCTCCCGGTCATCATTGCGGCAAATATCACATCGCCGCAGGAGGCCCAATTAACCGAGGTCCTCAAAGATCACAAGGGTGCCATTGGATGGTCGGTGGCAGATTTAAAGGGAATTATCCCGTCCATTTGCATGCATCATATCTATATGGAATATAATTCTAAGCCCAGTTGGGAGATGCAAAGGCGGCTTAATCCCAATATGTAAGAAGTGGTGAAGAAGGAAGTTGTGAAATGGCTGGATGCGGGTATTATTTACCCAATATCAGACAGTAAATGGGTCAGCCCAACTCAAGTGGTACCCAAGAAATCTGGATTAACAGTTATTAAGAATGATCATGGAGAAGAGGTACCCACTAGGCTCACCACGGGATGGAGAGTGTGCATTGATTACCGAAAGTTGAATCTCATGACTAAGAAGGACCACTTTCCACTCCCATTCATGGATCAGATTCTGGAAAAGTTATCGGGCCAGAAGTACTTCTGCTTCTTAGATGGGTACTCCGGGTATAATCAAGTGGCTATTTACCCGGAAGATCAAGAAAAGACCACCTTCACGTGCCCTTATGGCACGTTTGCTTTTAGGAGAATGCCATTCGGATTATGCAACGCACCAGCCACATTTCAACGGTGCATGATGGCCATCTTCTCCGATATGGTGGGAGAATTCCTCGAAGTTTTCATGGATGATTTCTTAATCTTCGGGGACTCTTTTGAAAATTGCCTGGAAAATCTTAAACAGGTGCTAGCACGATGAATAGACACCAATCTGAAACTTAGCTGGGAAAAGAGCCATTTTATGGTTCGAGAGGGCATTGTTCTAGGCCACATTGTGTCTGAAAGGGGGATAGAGGTAAATAAAGCTAAGATCGATCTCATATCCAATCTTCCTCCTCCCACCTCGGTCAGACAGATCCGTTCATTCCTTGACCATGCCGGTTTCTATCGCCGGTTTATCCACAATTTCTCTCAAATTGCCCGGCCCCTAACTCTTCTCTTAGCTAAGGATGTCCCGTTCCAAATGGATGAATCTTGCATCAAGGCATTTAATTCTCTGAAGGAATCTTTGACCAAAGCCCCGATTCTTCAATCTCCAGATTGGTCTTTACCCTTCGAAATCGTGTGTGATGCCTCGGATTATGCTATCGGTGCGGTTTTGGGACAAAGAATCAACAAGTGTCCCGTGGTGATCTATTATGCAAGTCGCACCCTTGCCGATGCTCAAATGAATTACACCACCATAGAAAAGGAACTATTAGCCGTGGTTTTTGCCCTAGAAAAATTCAGATCTTATCTTTTAAGGGCAAAAGTCATAATCTATTCTGATCACTCAACTCTGAAATACCTGTTGACCAAGAAGGATGCAAAGTCTAGGCTTATTAGATGGATCTTACTCCTTCAGGAATTTGATTTGGAAATTTGTGATAAGAACTGTTCTGAGAATGTGGTAGCTGACCACCTATCCCGAATTTCGATCTCTGAAAGTACACCAATCACTGACTCCTTTCCTGATGAGCATCTACTGATCATTTCTCACACTGCTGCACCTTGGTATGCTCATATTGTCAATTACAAGGTGACTAATCAGCTTCCGGAAAGATGGACTAAAAGTGAAAAGGACAAATTCTTTTCTCAGGAAAAATATTATTTCTAGGAGGATCTTGAATTATTCAAATTTTATCCTGATCAAATCATTAGGCGATGTGTTCTTGAAGAAAAACAACATAGTGTTCTTAACTTCTGCCATAATCTGGACTGTGGGGGCCACTTCTCAGGAAAGAAAACTGCAGCCAAAGTCCTATAAAGTGGTTTTTAGTGGCCCACACTTTTCAAAGATGCCCATGAATTTAGCAAAACTTGCCTCCGATGTCAGGCCGTAGGAAATATGGCGAAAATGGATATGATGCCACTTAACCCAATCTTGGTGGTTGAAGTCTTTGATGTTTGGGGAATTGACTTTATGGGACCTTTTCTACCCTCTTTTGGACATACATATATTCTGGTAGCGGTGGATTATGTCTCAAAATAGATTGAAGCAGTAGCCACCTGAACCAATGATCATAAAGTGGTCATTAAATTCGTTCAGAAGAATATCTTTTCTCGGTTCGGGTGGCCTAAAGCTATCATAAGTGATGGGGGAACGCATTTCACGAATTACCAATTTCGGGCTTTGCTTAAGAAATATGGGATTAATCACAAAGTAGCTACCCCTTATCACTCCCAAACCAGTGGCCAAGTGGAAGTTTCCAATAGGGAGATCAAGAATATTCTGCAAAAGTCCGTTAGGCCCGATAGAAAAGATTGGTCTGAAAGATTGGATGATGCTTTATGGGTCTATCGGACCGCGTACAAAACTCCTATTGGCATGTCTCCTTATCGCCTGGTTTTTGGAAAAGCGTGCCACCTTCCGGTGGAATTGGAACATAGGGCTTATTAGGCCATAAAGCAAGTCAATCTGGACCTAGCCCAAGCTGGTTCCCACCGAACCTTACAACTGAGTGAGCTGGAAGAGTTGCGCAACGAGGCCTATGAAAATTCAAAGATCTATAAAGCCAAAACTAAAGCTTTTCATGATAAACATATTGTCAGAAAATCCTTTCTTCCAAATCAGAAAGTTTGGCTATTTAATTCTAGGCTTTGCCTATTTCCTGAAAAACTGAAATCCAGATGGGATGGACCCTTCGTGGTCGTTAAAGCCTTCGATCATGGCACCGTTAAAATTCTGAATCCTAAGAGTGGGAACACTTACACTGTTAATGGTCAACGGTTGAAACCATTCATTGAAAATCTTCAAAATACATCATCTGAATCCATAGAACTGAGTGATCCAGACTAACTGAACTTCCATCTGGCTGAAGAGGATAAACTTAGCGCTTGTTGGGAGGCAACCCAATATTTTATTTCAGTTTTTGTATTTCTTTTCTTTTAGGTCCCTGAGCAGCAGTCGCCGTGGGTATGTCGCATCCTCGTCATTACAGGTTGTTTCGCTCCTTCACAAATTCTCTTCTGGCTGCATGTTTTTCATATCTTTTATGCCATTGAGGACAATGTCAATCAAGTTGGGGGGTGGGACAATCAATTTGATATGCATTTATTAAAAATCTTTTGAAGAAAACTGATATCTTTCACTGAAAAGTGGTCAAATTTTTTCAAAAACTTCTTTTCACATCCTAGGAAAATTGCATAAAAATCATATTTTATTAAGTAAATCTTTAACAAATCAGTTTTTTTTTGTTGTCACATTGGTTAAAGAACCTTCAAAGTTTAAATATCCCACTTTACAAAAGTCCACGGCAAGATGATTTTCACACACACATGGCAACTTAGAATAAATGAAAGTTCTTAAAAGTATAGAATTGTTGGAATTAACCTCAAGGATAAGACTACTTATTCTAATTTTTCTTTTGGGTTGAACGAAAGGAATGAGTAGGATCCGTAATAGGGGACTGTCCCACTCAGCACTCTAAAAGAGGCGGTCATTTAAAATGGACAGCTGTAAACATTAAAGGCAATAGAAGGCGTTAAAAGAGCTAAAGGAAGGTAGGTGGCAAAAAGTACGCACCTCCCCTCAGGCAATTCAAAGAGAGTGGCAAAAAGTACGCACTCTCAAAAGTAAAAATACAATAAAATGAAAAAACGTCACGTTAAAAAGTCCATCGTACCAAAAATATGACCAAGTCGTGAAAAGTGCTGAGTTGGGACGGGAACTGAAAAACGGTCCTCACTGACTGATCGGGAAATCTTTTATTCTCTTCTCCTCCCCAGGTAGTCTTATCTAAAGGGTAGTAAAGGCAAGAATATACCAAAAAGGTCGGAAACGAGTTCTAAGTGTGTCAAATTTCATGCACAATCACCTGTCGTGAATCAAAATATTGTGGGATATGAAAACTTTTAGCTTAACCAATCGTCTACCACTTAAATTGATTGTGAAAGATACTACAAATGAAGCATGATAATTCATTGTTTGTCCTAACTTTTCCTTATTTGCATTGCTAAGGGACTAGCACTGAGTAAGTTGGGGGGTGTGATAAAATGTTAAATTGATCATTTAAGGACAATCATAAGCATCATACTCATGTTTTTATCAGCAAAATAGAATGAAATGATAGATAATTGCGTAACAAGTCCAACGGTACCAATTTCATCAAATTCTGACTTAAAAACATCGTCATTTCATGTGATTAAAGGAGCATAGCGCATTTGCGATTTTTCGACAAAACCGAGACGAAATGAATAAATATGATGATATTTTTATGATAATGCGCTAATTTATATTTATTTTATGTGAACAGGACATGCCGATGATGCAGTGTAGCTGGTGGAGTTTTCGAAAATTTGGGGGAGGTCTAGTGTTCGGATTTCAACTAAAGCAGGGATAAAAATACAATTTGATTCCTTCCTTCTCTGGAGTTTCCCAAAACCCTCTATTTCCTTCTTTCTCTCCAATTTCCCAAACACATCTCTCTCTCATTTTAGAAATTTGAATCATCTTTTTTCTCCAGTTTCCTCTTCCTCTCCAGATCCGAATCCTGTCCCTTCTCCAAGCCTCCCACGTTCCTTCTCCTCTTCCAATTTCTCCTATAAATTCCCTCTCTCTCTCCCAGATTCGCAGCTCTTCTTTTCCGAATTCTATTCCTCTCCGTTTTCTCCTCCTCCCGTAGCCTCTCAACCCCGCAGCTCGTCCTCCTCTCAAACTCCCTCTCTCTCTCTCTTATATTTCCTCTCCCTCTCTCCGGTTTCCCAGCCTCTCTCAGCCGCTCTCTTCTCCTCCGTCTCTCTCTATCTTTTCTCTCCCGCAGCCTTCCTCTCTCGCAGAGTTTCTTTCTCTCTGTCTTTTCTCCCCCACGCTCTCTCGATTTCTCCCAGCATCTCCCCTCCTACCCGGCCAACACCAACACCAGCAGCTAGGTCTCCAGGCACGTCCAAGCTCTCCTCCTGCAAGCGGCTGCACCTCCACGTCCGCTTGAAGCCACGGACGACCTGCAGCACCAGCAGAAGCCTCCACGCGTTGTTGGCAAGCCTCTCCACCGCACCTCCACGTGCATGCATGCACAACAGCTCCTCCAACCCGGCCAACGTGCAGCAGCTCCTCTCCTACCCTCCACCGGCGGACTAGCAACAGCAGCTCCGCGCCTGCGGTGAAGCCCTTCCCTACGCACACCCAGCAGCAGCTTCACGGCTTCCACCAGCAGCAAGGCCATCCTTGCATGCAACGCACCAACCTGGAGCTGCACCTTCTTCCTCTCCTCCACGCTGCCAGCAACAGCAGTTGCTTCTTCCAGCACCAGCCGGCAGCCTCCTCCAGCATTCTGCATGCTTCCTGCAAGCTTCTTCACGCGGCAGAGCTTCCAGCAGCTCCAGCACTCCTTCTTCCAGAGCCGGCTCCAGCAGCCACGTCGCATGCATGCAAGTCCAAGGTGAAGCCAGCCAGCAGCTTCGGTGAAGCACCACCTGCACAAACACCTGCTGGTCCACTGCACCAACCAGCAAACCCAACGAAGCTGCCACTGTTGATGTGTTCTTTTTTTTATCCCCCCCACTAGCATAGTATTTGTTATTTAATTAGGGGTAGTTGTTAGTTATTTGATGTTTAGGTATTGTTTAATTAGTTATTGGTTATTTGATTAGGGTTAGTTCTTGATTAGTTGTTGTTTAATTAGTTATTAGTTGTTTAATTAAGTTATTTGATTCATGATGATTAATAGTTTACATAATTAAACAATAGTTTGTTTTTGTTGTTATAATTTTTAGTTGTGCTTATTATTTTTTTATATACGTGTTTGTATTTAATTTCTGAAAAAGAAAAAGAAAAAGGATTTGTCTAATTTAAGCAATTATATTTTTAGGTAACATTAGTTAATTTAGTTCTAGCTTAAATAAGTAATTAGTTTACTTAAAATCTCACTTAGTTTTAGATTAACTAAAGTCTAAAGTTTTCAAAGTTAAAATTCTATCTCCCCGTGGATCGACTCAGACTCACCACTATTTTCAAAATCTGATTTGAGTGAGCCGGATAAATTTAGATTGAACGTTTTCATGAGTGTTTAACGACGCACAATTCGAAACGATCAGCTAGCCCGGTCAAACAGAAGTTAAGGCGATTCCACCCACAAATGGCTTTGAAAATGAAGGAAGAAGTCGACAAATTACATAAAGCCAAATTCATTAGAGTTGTCCTCTATCCACAATGGGTGGCCAACATAGTCCCGGTCGTGAAGAAAGATGGGAAGGTCAGGATCTGTATTGACTTCCGATATTTCAACCGGGCGTGTCCTAAACATGATTTTCCATTGCCTCACATTGATGTGCTCATCGATAACACTGCTGGCTATGAAACTTTATCATTTATGGATGGATTCTCAAGATACAATCAGATTAAATTGGCAGAAGAAGATCAGGAAAAAACATCATTCACTACACCTTGGGGAACATATTGCTATGTCGTCATGCCATTTGGATTAAAAAATACTTGAGCCACTTATCAAAGGGTTATGATGGCAATATTTCACGACATGATGCATATAGATCTAGAAGTGTATGTGGATGACTTGTTGGTAAAATCTAAGACTAAGGTTGAGCACGCCAAATTTTGGCGAGAGTATTAGAAAGATCAAGGGAATATCAGCTAAAGATGAACCCCAAGAAATGTGTATTCAGGGTATCCTCATGGAAATTACTTGGATTCATTGTCAGTAAACGGGGAATTGAGATCGATCCCAACAAGGCGAAGCTATCAGAGAGATGTCACCTCCCAAAAACTTGAAAGAGTTAAGAGGATTAATCGGGAGGTTGCAATTTATTCGCCGTTTTGTCTCCCAGCACTCACAAAGGTGTAAGCCGTTTTATGAACTTACCAAGCCGGGAGTCAAATTCGATTGGGACAATAAGTGTCAGGAGGCATTCGATGGATTAAAAAATTATTTGGCAAGTCCTCCTGTTTTGATACCACCATCTCCGGGCAAACCATTGATACTTTACATTTATGTCCTGGATGATGCAGTGGGGGCTGTCCTAGCACAAGAAGATGAAGAAGGAAAAGAGAGGGCAGCCTACTATCTCTCTAAACTTCTCAACCCCGCTGAGCAGAGATACATAGCGATGGAAAAGACAAGTGCAGCATTGGTATGGGTGGTTCAGAAATTGAAGCATTATTTTCTAGCCCATGAAGTCCATCTTATCGCTAGGATGAATCCAATCAAGTTTCTCCTGGAGAAATCTGTCCTTACTGATAGGTTAGCACGATGGCAAAGCTTTCTATCTCAATTCGATATCACTTACATTCAGTAGAAAGCGATCAAAGGCTATGCCATAGTAGAACATCTCGCTCATCACCCCCTTCCTCGTTTTGATCCGGTCCGATCAGAGTTTCCGGATGAGGAACTGATGTCCATAGACCAAATCAGAGATGATATGTGGACTCTGCATTTTGACAGAGCTCTGAATTCCCATGGAAAGGGGATTGGCATTGTTCTGTTATCACCTGAAGGTGTCACCATTCCACAAGCCTTTCAGCTTGACTTTCCAGTCACGAACAATATAGCTGAATACGAGGCACTCCTTGCTGGCCTCGAGGCGGCTCATTTCCATGGTGCCACCAAACTCAGGATTGTGGGTGATAGCCAATTGATTCTTCGCCAAGTGTTAACTAAGTATCAAACTTTTGATCCCAAACTCAAGCCTTATCAAGAACTTACTTCTATTTATTCTAAGCTTTTCACCAAATTGATCTTCGTCTATGTTCCTAGGAATCAAAACATCTTAGCTGACGCTCTAGCCTCACTTGCATCCTCTCTTGATTTCCCAATCAGCAGATAATCCGAATCGATCATCGTTCATAGGCGTCTTTCACCTGCCGTGAAAGACTCTTCATTCCTTAGAACTAAGGAGAAGCTGACGGAGATATGAAAAAGAGAGAGATCATGTTGATGGAGCTGTTAGAAGAGATGGATGATGAACAGAAGCCATGGTACTATGAAATTGCCAAATATTGTGAAGATCAATCATATCCTGAAGAAGTTACAGCTGAGGAGAAAAGAGCTATCAGGATAGTTGCTCAAAGATACACCATAGTTGGGGGAGCACTGTACAAGAGAGGTTTTGATGGAGTTCTTCTAAGATGTCTAGACGAAGATGAGCTTTGGAAGGTTATGGAAGGAGCTCATGCTGGAGTTTGTGGTGGCCATGTTAATGGACAGATGTTAGCAAAGAAAATCCTTAGACAAGGATTCTATTGGCCAACCATGGAAGAAGACTATGTAGGATATGTCCGTAGGTGTGCTAAGTGCCAACTTCACGCCGATAAGATTCATTCTCCTGCATCTTCACTCCATCCTGCTTCTTCCACATGGCCTTTCTCCATGTGGGCTTTCGATATCATTGGACCCCTTGGCAATCTTGATTCCGGCATTAAGCAAAAGTTTTTCATCCTCACGGCAACGGAATACTTCACCAAGTGGGCAGAAGCTGAAGCATACACGGAAGTCAAAGCATCAACCGTCTGCAAGTTCATCATGAGGAACATCATCACCAGATTTGGAATTCCAAGCACTATCGTCACCGACAATGGACCGTAGTTCGTGTCACAAGAGCTGAAAGACCTCTGCAACAGGTACAAAATTGCATTGCATCATTCATTTCCTTATTATCCGCAAGGCAATGGCCAAGCAGAGGCAACTAATAAGACTTTGATAAAAATCATCAAGAAGACGTGCAAGTCTAATAAATTCACAGACTAGCCAGAAAAATTGGTTGAGGCTCTATGGGCCTACCGGACTTCAATCCACACACCCACTGGGCAAACTCTTTATTCCTTAACATTTGGAATGGAGGCGGTAGTTCCATATGAGATCCTTATACCGTCATTAAGAGTACAATTGAATAAGGAATTCTCTATTGATGAATGTTGTTCAACACTCCTTTCTCAATTGGAACTCTTAGATGAGAAAAGATGGTCAGCCGCTAATCATGCAAGAGTTTATCAAAATAGATTAGTACGTTTTTACCAAAAGAAAGTCATTGAACGTAAGTTCAAAGTTGGTGAAATGGTTGTTAAAAGAATTTTTGTAAAACATGGTAGTCCGCGTTCTAAGCTCCAACCCAATTGGGAAGGACCTTATGTTATATCGCATGTTTTTCCTGGTAACGCTTACTATTTAGTCAATGCAGAGGGAGAAGAGTTAACTCACCCTTGGAATGGTTTGTATCTTAAGAAATACTACCCTTAGGTTAAAGAGTCGATCAGCATGGTACAAAGACCAGTGGAATCAGAAAATTTAAAAACTTAAATTTCCTTATCAGTCTGGATAATTTAATTTCAAACACATTACTGCACACACTAACACGTTTGATTCGTGAGTAACAAGAGATGCCAAGTCCTAAGGAATACCGAAAGCGTAAAGTGCAAATCATTCTTTTTAAACAAAGTTCTGTTTTTACACTCGGCCCATGATGTCGGAACGAGGCTTAGAATAGACTACCACGAATACCCGCCATCTTAATAGGAGGCCGTCATAAAAAAATGGTGGAGATCCGTCCCAAGAAAGAAAAAAGAAAAGAAAAGCAAAAGGCAAAAGCCAAATGTCAAATCAAAAGGCCATTACATTGCAAACGTTACGTCAAGGCCATGAAATGAAATAAAAGGGAACGGAAGGTCGATAAATACTCCGGAAAAAAAATGACCGAACCCCAACAGACATTAGGGTAGGAAAGGAATACCTTTTTAGGTCTCCGGAACCTTCTCGTGGGCTTTCTAAACCAATTCTTCCTTTCTTTCTAAAGAGGCGTACTACAAACTTAAGGAACAACCTAGATTGACTAAAGGATCAAATCATCAAATGGGATCACGAATGGAAACACAAGTTCAAACACGATGGATTTAAGTTAGATTATTGAAGAACGATTTGGGAATTAAGTTAATGAATGAATATGATCTTTTGATCTGAGTACCATGCTGGTCCTTTTTAGTTTACACCATATTTCAAAAATCTAAAAAAAATACATATCCCAAAATCCAAAAAAAAAAGGCACATATTTCAAAAATCCAAAAAAAAGCACATATGTTTCAAAACTCAAACAAAAAAAAGATGAATATTTCAAAACAACAAAAAATATTTCAATTAGCATCTGCTTATTGCATCTAGTATGCTTCATTCCTTTCATTTTCAGTGAGCATCTGCCTACTTGTATGTTGCATTTTGCTTACAGTTTGATTACCTTTGTTAATAAAGGCTATGCCCTTTGACCCCTCCACTAAAGAAAAGATTGATCGACCGTTCACTTGGTCAGGCAAGGGGCTAAGCCTAAATAGATACTTAACCTGTTTGTTAAGTAATATGCAGGACACAAGGCAAACATATGGAACACAAAGCTGAAGGCAAAAGTTTTGTATATATATCAAAAGTGTTTCTTACATGATATACAATAGAAAGGCAAAGATACATGTAGCCCTCAAGGCTGGCTCTCTCCTGCTCCCTCATCCATCTGGCTCTGAGCCTCATCCTGGGCATCTGGCGGTAGAGCTCTAGGAGGCGGCGGGCCCATAGTACTCGGACCAGCCTTACCAGAGGAGATGGCCACGCTGGCTGTAAAAGCGCTCGCCTGCCCGCGCTCCTGAGCACGCTGCCGAGCACGCCTGTATCTCTCCTCGACGCTCCGGCGCTCGTGCTCAGCGATGCCTAACTGGACTCGGAGGGAGGTCATCTCCACGTCCAGCCTCTGCCGCTCCAGCCGCTCCCTCTCCCTCTCCTCAGTGACGAACTCCAGTCAGGACTAGAGGCGTGAAAGCTCCCGAGGAAGATCCCCGGTGGAGAGATGAGCCACCTGCTCCTCGAGGTCGC
Source organism: Zantedeschia hybrid cultivar (assembly GCA_030544215.1). NCBI lineage: Eukaryota > Viridiplantae > Streptophyta > Magnoliopsida > Alismatales > Araceae > Zantedeschia > Zantedeschia hybrid cultivar. Next base: position 56,372,982 of record JARZZO010000009.1, read on the forward strand.
GGACCCGGGCTGCATCCACCTCAGCCCTCTGAAGGGCCTCCTGAAGCTTAGCAACCTGCAGGAAAAGTCATTGTTAGTCCAAGGCAATCGAACAATCAAAATCAAACTTAGAAATCAAAGGAAATAATAGGACTTACCTGAGCGGCGCGGTCCTCCTCTGCAAGGGAAGCCTGGTGGATGGCGGAGGTGAGCTGGCTCTGGAGGTCGGCCAGAGCAGCCTCATGAGCAGCAGAGTATGAAGAGGATGAGGCTCCGTAAGTGGGAGGAGCCGCCTTGGTGTAGATGGCTCGCTGCACCAAAAGACAATCATCAGTGGTTAATCGTCAAAACAGATTAATTAATTCATTCATTCATTCATATTCATTCATACATACCAAGTCGAAGAGTTCCTTCTGGACCTGCTCCAACTGGGCCTCCGCATCATGTAGGCGGGCCTGGAGGTCAACGATGACCACATCTCGCGCATCCTGCATATCACATACATACATTCATTCACAATTATAAATTAAGATAATAACAAAGTGAAAGACGCATAAATCATACTTACATCGAGTGGTCGGAGGAGCCGAAGCTGATCGGCGTAGTGGGCCCGGTACTGCTGGAGGTAGGCCTCGCTACTCTCCACATGGGACTCCACTCTGACGCCGCGGCGGTGCCAGTCCTCGAATTGCTCCGGGAACTTGGCACGCCAGTCGGTGAGGGCTTGCTTGCCCCTCATACTCCTTCTGACGCCCTCCGGGACCTCCTCGTTGATCCATTCCTGGTGGAGGCCCAGCGTCCTCATCACGAGCCAGAGGCGGAGGGGTTCAATTTCGTTCAGGCAGTGCAGCCACATTTGCCTGCCAAACCTCCTCTGGCCAGCCGTCACCCACGGCTGACCCTCCTCGCCCATACCAAGGTACAGGCGCCAGATCACCTGCATACAGGTTAGATGCATTCATATAAATAACTTGCATTTAATGAATGGAAGATTGCATTTAATGAACAAAATTGAACAAGTTAAAACTCACCAAAAGCTCGGGATAATCGAGGAACTGACGGCGGAGGGCCGTCAGCTGGTGGTGCTGGGGTGCCGTGTCCACAATTGGCTGCCAGCGGCAGGCCAATGGGACGGCACTGGGTCGTACTATCCTCGCTCGGCCGAGCGGGAAGTAGTGGTAACTCCAAACCTACATACATGAACATATAAGTTAGAAATCATCACATCATTTCACATTACATATCATAAACAAATAATAAGACGATTTAATACCTGGAGGAACGGCGAGAAGCCGCTGATGGTGGTCTCACGGTCAGGCGTGACCGCGGACAGGTCGGCGAACAGGTGGGCCAGAAGGGCCGCACCCCATGAATACTCGTGCAACCTATCTAAGTCATCTAGCAAATAAAGGAACCTACAATGAATGTAGTCGCCCTTCGTACCGAAGAGCAACCGACCAAAGAAAAAGACTAGAAAAACCCTAAGCTGCCTATCTACTTCCTCCCCCTGACTCGGGTCACTACAATACACAGAGGAGGATGACTCTGCTAGTCTACTCCTAAACTCTTCCCGGGACTCGTCTGATCGACGCCGGGGCTCATCTAGTCCTAAGGCGGCCTCTACTTCTATCCTAGGGACCATCCTAGACTCCCTACCTAGGCTAGACACCTCTATGCCTAGTAGGGCCTCTGCCAATCCCTAGTAGTTGGGGTAAGTCACCCCACTTACCGGTCGGCCCTCTACCCTGAGGCCAGTGATCCTGGCCACATCCTCTAGAGTTGGGACCATATTGCCCTAAGGCATCAGGAAAGCCCGGCGTTCCGTATGCCATCTCTCCCGCAGCGCATGCAGGAGGACTAAATCAAGCCAAAACGGCTCGATCTCGAGGATCTCGCCGAACCCCATCCGGCGCAGGCACGCCTTCTGGAAGTCCGGGAGTCCCCAGTATGCACCTATCACTAAGTCCCAACTAATCCTGGCTCTCATCGTCCCCTGCAAATGAAAACAAGGAGTTTCATCAGTTAATGAACATGAAAACAGATAAAATATTTCTGAATTGAAAGGCGTCGAGTCACATGGATGCCTATTGAAAGGCGTCCACCAGTGTTGACGCCATTCAAGTTAATTTTATGTCCGTTTAAAAGTTTGGAATTTCGCCTGAATGGCGTCCGACCAAGGCGACGCTGTTTGAAAGGCGTCACCTAGTCTGGACGCCATTCAAACCCGATTCCGGGTTCTTTCCAAGAACCCCTTTCCCCTCCTTTTCCTCACTCCATTCAACCACATAGAGAACTTACCAGGTGGAGGTCGCCCTCCCCTCCTTCTTGCTCGGACATGGGTGCCAGAGGAGCCTCCTCCTCCTCCAAGAAGGCCTCCACCGCGGCAAGCTCGGCCGGGACTTCTTCTTCATCCCTCGCCAAGGTTCGACGGCGCTTCACCATCGCCTTGGCCTTGCGGGATCCTTCGCCGTGCTCCATGGAGTTGAGAGAGGGAGTTTGCAAAGGAAAAAGGGAAAAATCACCGGTGATCGCCGAAGAGAGCTCGAGGAGAGAGAAAGCAAAGGGAAAAGTGAGGAAGAAAGGGTGGCCTTCGCAGGTTCTGTTAAAAAAGGTTGAAACGCGTCTGGGTACAGCGACGCATTTCGGGGCACATAAATTGAGGCAGCAAGGCCAGCTATTTGAAATTGAGGGAAAGGCGTCTGGACAGGACGACGCTTTTCAGGTTACCGCCAATTCTGGTCAAAAAGGTACAAGGCATGATGATGAAAGGCGTCTATATATCAAGACGCATTTTAGTGGATTAATCACAGAATTGATGGCAAAGTTCTGGAAAAAGTAAGAGAGAGAGTTGAAAGGCGTCTGGAGTAGTGGACGCGTTTTAAGCTTAATTCAGGATTTTGAGGATTAATGGCTAATTTTTGGAAAATGAATTATGGTTGAAAGGCGTCTTCCAGGGTGGACGCGTTTTGGATTAAGTAAACCCGAACTGTCATGTTTTAAGGAAAAATCCAGTTTTTACTAAAGGAAAAATCATGGACATATCACAGGAGATCAAGGAAGGATTTCAAAACATAAAGGAACGATTCTTTATTCAAAAAAATCCTTTATTACATCAGGAAAAGAAAAGGAAAAGGGAACACTTAAGGAAGAAATTCCTGAAGTGCTAGTATGTATGCAACCTTCAATCCTCTATCTCTATTTTTAGAGGATTTTACATGATGACTAAAGCTAATATTCCATAAGGTAACAATAAGTTTTGTAGCTTCATAGTCTTCATCGGATTCCAGAGCACGCTTTTTGATTGGAGATGTATGGGAGAACTCGGGGAAATCATGGCAAGGCAGGCTGAGTTGAGGAAAGCATCGATGGGAGTTGTACAGCACGAACTCAGTAGCCCCGATTAGCTTAAGTTCTGCTCCCGCTGCACGGCGTACTCGGATGGGCTTTCCAACAAGTGCAAGTGGAGAAGGGTCAAACCCATTGGATGACATGCATCTCAAGTACTCTCTCCAGTCAGCCCGAGTCTTGAGCTTCGGTACTTGGTTGATCATCCTCTCGTTGAATTTCACGATGTTTGGAATGTGGAAGATCGGGCTGTTCTGATAGATCTGAGACGGTCTTGCTGACATCCTCGTGTGATATTCGAATTTAAAGTGTAGCTCGACCCATAGGGCGAAAAGCAGCATGCACCCGTAAGGAGGTTGACCTGTGGACGCCGCAAAGAGCCCACTGTAGAGGTAAGCCAGGACCGCAGTGCTGATGGATTTTCCTTCGAAGATCGCACAGATCGCGTTGACTTGATCATCTTCGAGGATGTTGTCTTGCGCGGGAAAGAACAGAGCCCCGGCAAGGCACGTGATGAAAGCCTTCGTCACGTCTTCAGCTTCATCCTCCCTCAAATCATCAATCTCGTATAAGGTCCACTCTGCAAGCTTCGCGAGGTTGATCCCTTTCCTGGTAAGGCACCCTTTTACCTCTGTGGGGTCCTTCATAATTGACGTCAGTAGTTGTTGGCCGGTGTTCTTTTCCTTTATCAAGGCCATCTTATTCTTGATCTTCGGAAGGCCCAACAAAAGCTCGGCCTCCTCTAAAAGGATAGTGCACTCGAACTGAGGGAAGAGAAAGGTGTGGGTTTAAGGATGCCACTGCTCGATCAAGGCACCCATGGCCGCCCAATCCATGTTTGGGCTCTTGTAGTGCTTAGCGTGGACCACCAAGCCTTGGAGATTCCACTTGGAGATGAAAGTTTGTATAGAGAGTTTAGGACTCTTAGCAAGCTTTCGAATCCAAGGGAGGGAAGTGAATCTTCTTGGACCGGGAAACATGGGGTATGCCTGGAAAGATAGAAGAAAAGATCAATTTGAAAAGAACATGAAGAACATGGGGGAAAAAGAGGAAATTGAAGAAGAAGGATTGAAGGGAAGAGAATTCAACTTACTTGAAGGTTAGAATCTCTCCCGCTTAGGTGATTCTCTACCTCGGAGAGCTTCTCCAGCGTCCTCCTCATCCTTTTGCTTGAAGAACTTATCTTATTTTCGAGTTTCTTCCTTCTTGAAGCTTTGAAGTCTTGAAAATCTTGGAAATCCTTTGAACTTTGAAGAAAAACTCTAACCTTGATCTCTAGATTGTGGTAGGATTACTTTGAAACAAGTTAATGAAGTTTATATAGAAGCAATTGCGATCTTAGGAAGACTTTTCCGGATTGGAAAAGGGATGAGCATTAGAAGAGTTGGAATCCGATTGGGAATCAGCCAGAACCTGTTTGTGTGACTGAAAATGCGTCGTTGAACAGCGACGCGTTTTAGGTGACTGAAGGGCGTCGGCGCGACACGACACATTTCAGGCTTTTCTGCTATTTTACCCGAAATCCAATGTTTAGCCATATTTTGATGCTTGTTTGAAGTTACTGATGAATTTTTGAGTGCAGGTAATTCAGGAAAATCCAAATGAAGTTGGAAAATATCAAGAAGATCCCACTGTGTGAGTTTATGAGTCCCGATCGTGGCTAAAAAGAAGGTTATCTCTATCCCTTGTACTCTTTCATGTAATTGATTTGCATCATCATTACTATATGTTAAATATTTATTAGAGTATATCAAGGACCTTGTGGTTTCGATGAAACTGGAATTTGAGTTCCCCTTCAATAAAAACAGTGATAATTCGAGATAATTCTTAGTCACATGGATAGTCCGTTGGATTGTTAATTAGTGAGGACGATGGTTCCACTTTTTGTAAAGCAGTGCGTGGATAAACGAGCTTCGGCTTAGCACTGAATTACAAGAATTGGTATCTTAACTCATTAATGATAATTTAACAATATTATCCTTGATTAATTTATATTTTATTTGACTTTATATTTTTCTTTTAGCCCAGCATGCATCATATAGGACTTTGAAATCGCTGAGATAAAAATTAATTGCTGATTAAATTTCATTGATCAAATAATTCCCAACATGATATGAAATATTCCATTCTGAATTGAGTATCTTGATTATCTTTGAGGTTCGCTTGAAGATATCTTTGGAATTCTATCCTTTCTTGGACTCTTTATCCAATATTTCTTGTTTTCTTTTAAGATCCATCATGGCTGCAGCACGTCCACATTGGCTGGAAAACGCTCCCCATGAGGAAACCTGCAGTGTTTACGACCTGGGATACTTCCCACTCCGTAGAGGTTGATCAACCTTATTTTATTTCCTTGTTTACCTCATCCAGACAAGATTGATTCCATTGATCTCCTTGAGCTATCTTCATCGATGATTTTGAGAAAAAAATTCCAATCATGTGTTGTTAAGAGCGTGTCTCATCACACCTTGGCATCACCTTTTCAGTACATTCCATTTCATTTCATTCCCTTGCAAAGACGATGCCAAGGTGAGGCAGCTATAGCCACGCTAATTTTGACATCATTTTGAGTAAATTTCATATCATTTGATAATGCCTCAGAATGGTCTGATATTTAATCATTGGTTAATTTTTATTAATCTTTTGGTTAATTATCTAAATAGTGTTGGATCAGACAGACATAATTTAAGTTAATTAATTAAATTGATTTTAACTCAAATTTTAGTTAAAATATGAAGAAGTCTAAAAGACGTCTACCTGTGCAGACGCCATTTAGAGTTTTATTCGTATTTTGATATTTAAATTTGAATTTTAATTAATTGATTAATTAGCTAAAAGACGTCTTTAAGGCACGACGCCATTTAGGTTTCCTAAGTTGTTTCTATCTCTTTTCCGGATGTTTATCCTTATCTTAATTAGTCTAACAGGCGTCTCCACATAGCGATGCGTTTTAGATAATTACAGATAATAACGAACTTCTCCCGGATGTTTATCCTTATCTTAATTAGCTAAAAGACGTCTCTCATTGGCGACGCGTTTTAGATAATTACAGATAATGATGAATTAATCAGTGTTTATCTATTTGTTAAGCTGGATAAACTTCAAAATTTCCATGATAATCCATTAATAACTGCGGATGTAAAAGTCTATAAATACCCAATTCCTTAGTCAGTGAAGAGTTAGTGATAGTGATGTTGATGCAAGTGACAGTGATAGTGATGTTGATGCAAGTGATAGTGATAGTGATTTTAGTAAGAGTGATAATTTGTGTGCGATTCAAGAGGGAGACGACGTCCAAACGCTGAGGTGCTGCTGCTCCCGGGAGTCGGCATCCTTTCTTCATCCGTTCTTCATCCATCCAAGATCCTCTCAAGACCAAGGCTTCCCAGGGGCCATCCAACTTAACTTTCAATTAATTTCTGCATCCTTCTCACATTTTTCATCACATTAGGCTCACATTTTTCATCACATCACTCCATGCAATACATACACACACTAGCATTATTTTCCAAACCTATTTGTTAAGGAGGTTTAAAAGACCATTCAACAAGTGAGTTCGTTTGTTTAGTTGCATGTTTAAAATTTCTTCTGGAATGGATACTACTTCTGCCTGAGTTCTCATTGTTCTTTATTTCTTTCCATTTCTTGCAAGGTACAAAAAGAGAATCAAGAAGAGGGAATCAACAGCGAACAACAAGGCATCTAGATGATCCTCAAAGCCCAGTAAGCAGCCAAAGCAAGAACAAAGATAGAAATGGCTCTCTTTCTTCAGCCGGCTGAAGGAGGGGAGCCAAGAACTCAACATCTCCCACATCCAAATAGGTAGGCAATCAAATCTTTCTTTTGGAACTTTTTAGTCAAAAGTTTCTGGCGATCACATCACCTAGTTTCTTTTTAATAGGTTTATTTTTCACTTAAATAACATAATTTTCATGATAATCACAGACCCAATTTGAGCACTCACAATGATGAGGCAGGTCTATGGATTGAGTTTTCTCCTGATATAACTCCTCAAGATTACCCACTTTCTCTATTTGAAAGAAAAAAAATTCAAAATTTAGACTAGCATGTGTTTTAACTTCTTCTGTGGAAACATAAAGTGTTCAAAGTCATGATTAATGTCTAAAAGAGCACTCACTTTATCTCCTTCTTTTTCATCATTTAAGCTCTCCTCAGGACTGACAGGTGTGATCATGGATGCATCTTGCTGGTTACTCTCAGAATTCTGCATGGATTGATTCATGCCAACATTTCCTACTTTCACCTGATGTGACTCCTCAAAACTCTCTAAGATCAATCATGATGTGGGCATTTTCAGTCTAAGGGATCTCAGGTTGAATTGGTGAATTGAATTTGTTGGTCAAACACAGGTGATAGATCTTCCAGATTTTAATTAGCTTGCTAGGTAATTATTTTGGATCCATCTTCAAAGTGACTTTAGTTAAATAGTCTACTATGGCCTACATTCTACCAATGGTTTGTTGTTGGGCCAAGACCATTTGCTAAAGTTGTAAGATACTCGCAAGACGCAGCAGAAGAAACAAATCGACGAGCAATAAGATCGAGACGTGATGTTCTTACTATTGGAACTCAAAATGATAGAGAGAACGAATTTTTAACCTTTGCGGGGTCAAGAAAAATCTCTTGAGTATTGAAGATGAGCGAGGGGAGACGAACGAGCAGAGATTTGTGGTACAGGGTAGCCGCATATGCACACGGCCTCTAGACGTACTATCTATACGGATCTACGCACATACAGGATCTATTAGTCTTAGGTGGCCTACAAGCCAATCCGATTTTATATAATCTTGTTTATTTATTAATAAAATGAAATTATTTCATTATGTGTAATTCATTTTATTATCGTTTCATAATGAAGTCCATGAATATGTGGAATAGTGATCAGATTATGACGAAATCATACTAATGAGACTGATCGCTTATACACATATATTCTTAATTGTTCTTAATCGGAGGATATCTAGAAGGACATCAGATATCTGGTTAGATTAGTATAGATTACTCCTGCTCATATTATGAGGGTGACTGATCTCATAGTCACTTGTATGGAGATACTAAGGTGAATCTGTAAGTGCTCATTAAAGCATGAGTTTACTGAACTGATCTAACTGAATCGCTCGATGGTAATGTACGTAACTGTTAACTAGCTTAATTCTATTGTCGCAGTTGCATGGGTGGTTATTGGACCTGAGACACCAAGGACACCTTGTCGGTGGACTTCTGTACTTTGACTTTGGTTTACGGATCTCTATTCACGGGATTCTAAACAACCAAAGATCGGGTATACCAAGATACCGTCGAAGGGAATTGAATGTTCAATAAAGAATCATTCGCTCTCGGTATTCAGAGAGAGAATGCTCTAGGTAGGATGCACAGGAGTCCCTGACCAGGGCGAACTATAATATCGGGAAAGGAGTTTTCTGATATTATACGGCAACATCTGACCCAAATGAGTCGGTCAGTTAGGGTTTGACGGTTCACCATATCCTGAGTTGACTCGAGAGCATTGTGCAAATGAATGATTAAATCTACGCGATAACTGTCAGAAGAAAGGTTCCAAAAGTGCGTTAGTTAATGATTGATCATACACATGCGTCGTTAAACACTCGCACAACCGTCAATTTAAATTAAACGAAACTCATGTATGTTAAGCATATGGCATGAAGCGAGTGATGAGTATGGGTTGAATCCACAGGAAAATCTCAGATTTTAAAGTTGAAAGTATTGAATTTTTAGAGGAAAAATAGAGAAGAAAGAAGACGAAGTGTGATGATTTGATAGAGAATAATTAAAACTAGTTGGATTTACTACGAACTCACAAAAGGAGCACCTATAAACGAGCATAATTAGACTATCTACATAGCTAAGACTACCCATAAAATATTAAATAACAGAATAATACAAAATTTGAGTGACGTCAACAGGAGAAAAAGAAACAGTTGTAGAAGAAAAAGATCGTGAAAATGCTACTTGTTTCAAACAAACTACCGTCAAATAGAATCATAACTTCATGAACTTTTACAAGGACATTTAAAGTATAAAAATAATATGACTCTCAGAAGACAACGTTTACAGAAAATATTCAAAATATTAGGTAACACAGACAACTTAAAAACTAGAGAGAGAAAACTAATGTTTGCAATCGTCACAACCCTTCGCGCCGATCCTTGGTGGTCCTGAACTCCTTCCAATGGTCAGTTGCAATGCCTCGAGTCCACCTTCAACCCCTAGAAGCCACTGGTTTGAGAGAGATGTAGAGAGAGAGAGAGAGAGAAAGCTAGAGAGAGAGGGGGAGAGGTTGCTACACTATTGCGGTACTGTAGCAAGGGGAGAGAGTGCAGAAGAAGATGCCGCCATTCGGTTCCCAAGGGGAGAGTTTTAAAAAGGAGAGAGGAGAGAGAGAAAAGGAAAAGGTAAAAGAGTGCCGGCAGTTACTCCTTGTGGTTTCATTAGATAAAAAGTTAGGACATCCTTCTTATTGATTTTCTTACCCAAAATACCCTTATATTTATCCCGTGCACAAAAATAAACGTTATTATTAAGATTTGAACTCAAGTCACTCCAACAAGCACCAAGTAGTCCAATGAACTGTGCCACATGTTCTTTATATCATGTTCACACAAAATAAATTAAAATTAGATTTCTATGGTGAACATAATAACAATGATGCTCAAATAAAATTATTATATATCACGGTTTTACCGAAAATCCACAAATACGCTACACTAAGTTTTTCACATGAAATGACTATATTTTTAACTCGGAATTCAACAAAATTGGTGTCGTTGGAAACAACTCAAAATTATCTATCATCACATGTAATTTTGCACATAAAATAATGAGTGTAAAGTATAATTTCAATCAATTAATGCTCAAGAATGCGTAATTATCGCAACTCCCAACTTAATCATTGCTAGTCCCTTAGCAATGCAAATAATAAAAAATTAGGACTACAATGATCTTTGGAAAGTCATGCTTCATTTAAAGGTTATCTGTCAGTAATAATTACATGATAGCCAGTTAGCTAAGCTGAAGTTCTCATTTACCGCACTACACTTGGAGTCCCGATAGGTGATTGTTCATAAAAATTGACATGCTTAGAGTTCATTTCCATCCTTTCTAGTATATCATTGCCTTTGTTGACCCTTGGGGTAGAACTCCTGGAGAAGAGAAGAGAAAAGGAAGTCTCCTGATCAGTCAGTAAGGATCGCTTTTAGCTCTCGTCCCGACTCAACACTTTTTAAGATTTGGTCTTATTTTGATATGAGGGACTTTTAAATTAGCGCGGCTTTTTAGTTTACTTGCATTCTTTGCCTTTTAGAGTTCGTACTTTTTGCCACTCTTTTTAATTTGCTTGAGGGGAGGTGTGTACTTTTTGCCACCTACCTTCCTTTGGCTCTTTCGAAGCATTTTTGCTATTTGTCATTCAATTTACATACTTAAAACTGTCTCCTTTTCAATGACTGCCTCCTTAGAGTGCTGAGTGCGTTGGTCCTTTATTACGAATCCTGACCTTCCTTTCGTTTGACCCAAAAATAAAAGACAAAAAATGTAGTCCTACCCGTTAGGCCAACTCTAGCAATTCTACACTTTCAAGGTCTTCCACTCACTTTAAGTTGCCGTGTGCGTGTGAAAATAAACTTCCCGTGGCTCCTTATAGAGTAGGGGTTATAAAATTGATTTGTTTAGGTTTCCCTTAATAAAGTATGATTTTATGACAGCTTAAGTAGGGTGTAAAAAAGAATTTTTTAAAAAATTTTGAACATTTTTATCTGTGAAAAATGTAAGTTTTCTTCAAAAGATTTTACAATCATGCACAATAGTTGCTCCCCCCAGCTTAAATGACATTGTCCTCAATGGCATAACAAATATAAAAGAATTACAGCCAAAGGAGTTAGCGAAGGAGAAATACAACCTGGGGCATCAAGATTTTTCATCCATTTTACGCCCAAGCCAACTGCCACCCGAATTATTAAGCCTATAAAGAAGAAAATTAAAAATATATATATATTAAATTAACTTAAAAATATTGGGTTGCTTCCTAATAAGCGCTAAGTTTAACATCTTCAGCCAAACGCAATGTGCAAACTATCCAATGCCTGCTGGGACAAATTTTAGTACATGCATTCTGAAGTTTGTTGGTTGTAGTGGGCCAAGCATTACATACAATTGATGAGTCAGAGTGTTATCATTGAGCATTCAGATAAAAAAAATTGTCAACATGGTCAATGAGAGATTTTTTCTACTGAATTCATGGGCCATGTCAACAATGTACCCCTCTTCCTTTCCTTGATTAAACTGAAGGACTTGATCCCCAAGAAAAAGATTAGAAGTTCGCAGAATGATGGAGCATTGATTTAATGTCAGGGGTGATTTGGTGTCAAGGATGAGTAAATCAATAGGCACGTGGCTCCTATCCACCTGAATGAGAGTGTCTTTGATCATGCCACATGGCTGCTTAAGGAATTGATCAGTTAATTGCAAAGCACCCAATGTGGGCTTTAATTCTCTGATTCCAAATTTCTTAAAGACATCAATTGAGAGAATGTTCACTCCAGCCCCAATTTCAATAGGCCCCGATGAAGAATGATGTCTCGAATGTCACAAGAATTGAGTAGGGCAATGCACTTAATTTATATGAGAAAAGGGCTATTGATGTGGACTTGACCCAATAATTCCATCAGCTCTTTTATTTGGTCCAACTTTTAGTGGCCAGTGGGCCTCGATTCTTTGGCACTCGAGAAACGGATCATGGGTAAGTGAATATTTGAGTTCTTAGTAGACTCCTTCTCGTCCCCGTCATCTCCCCCCAACATACCCTCAATAGGCTCTACCTGATGATTAGCCAAGTCTATGGCTTGAGTTTCCTCTTGATGCAATTCTTCAAGATTATCCACTTTCTAATCCATTGGTAATAAGAAATATTTATGATCTATACTAGTATGTGTATTTAATTCCTCTGTAGGAAATACAAAGTGTTCAAAGTCCGGGTGAATATTTAAAAGATCACTCACTTTCTCTTCCACCTTTTCATCATTTAAGCTCTCCTCCAAACTGACAAGTGTAGTTATTAATACATCTTGTTAGTCAGTCTCAGGGTTCTCCATATTGATGGTTTGATTAGTCCTAACATTTTCTATTTTCTCCTGATGTGACTCCTTAAGACTCTCTATGTTTTCAAAATCAGGCACGATGTGACTATTTTCGGGTTGAGAGATATCAACTTGAATTTGTGAATTGAATTGTTGGTCAAAATCATGGGGTCTATCTACAAAAGTTTCAACGGGCTTGCTAGATACTTATGCTGAGTCTATTCTTAGAGTAGCTTCACTCAAATAGTCTACTATGGCCTACATTAGGTCAATAGTGTTGGGCCAGGACTATTTGCTCTAACAGCTTAAATTCTTCATCCTCATGTTGACTTAACTGCTGTGGAGGTGGGTAATTGGGCTGATCTTCAGAGTGTGGAGACCAAGGAGAGGGAGAGTAAGTGGGTATTGAATACTCAGATTGTCCTTTAAGATGGACCTGGTCATAATAACTATGTTGGATTTGAGCCCAATCTTGGAAGTTTTGGACACAAGGACTTTGAATATGGTCCTGGTGGGGTTCCCAAGATGAATGAGAGTGGTTTTCCCATCTTAAGTCTAAGAAATTGGAGAATGGATCGTTACCTACTTGGGAAGAACTTTGGGTGACCCAATCTTGGGAGTTGTTTTGATATTGGGCCCAATTTGAGATGTCTTGGATAGGCAAACTTTGGGCCTGAGCTTGCTCAGATGCCCCAGAGAGATCAGGATGGGCTTTCCAATTTGAATTGTAAAAGTTTGGCTTTTCGTTATAATTGGGTAGAGACAACCCTTGAACAATATGGGCTTGTTCTTGGGTGGATTGGGAAAATTGGACCTTATTTTAAAAATTATTAGCATAATGGGCTGGAGTTGCCCACGTGCAATAGTTCTCCTGATAAGAAGGTGGATTGTAGGATGTGAGAGAGTTTTGGTATGGGCCAAGAAATTGGTTCATTTGGATCCAATCTATGTTGATTTTTTTTTAATATATATTATGCAGACAAGTTAGCATACAATTATTCCTAAGACAACTATGGTTAAACTAACGTAAATGATGTTCTTCTCACAAATTAACATAGGTTTAACTCAGGTCTACCATCACAATTATCAATCGGCCAGGTAAAAGGTGGGGTAGTGGGAGGCCCCCCTTACTTTCATAGGGACCTAACTAAAGAACCACCGACCCACTTAGGCGTTTGCCATTTGACCTCTAACCTTAGACACCGATCTCCAAAAGTGATAGTAGGCTCAAGCTAGGCCCAAATCTCATTGTGAGCCCTAGATTGAATTCCTACTCACTTTTAATAGGCTTGGGTTAGTGAAAGAGTGAAGGGGATAGTTGTTTCTAGGTCAAGGAAGGGTGATAAAATCTCTACCTTATTTTGTTAATGGACTTGCCCTTATGGTATTTTTTAAGCATGCAATGCACAAACAAACCAAATCAACAATAAGTTCTCATGCCAAAATGAAATGAAAAATACATGCATACTACAAATGACAAAAATTAAGCAAAAGCATACTATTTCTAATGCATTACTAAATTATGCATATCCTAAAACATGAAAGTGTGATTTCTAATCTTATGATGATGACTTTTATTGGGTTCAAGTAATTTTTTTTTTAATGTCCCTATCTAACCAAAAGAGCAATAGATAAATATATATATATACATATATATATATTTTAATCTTAAACATGGAAACTAGTTAAACAAGGAAGTTGAAATAAAATAACATAAAAGTAGAGGAACATACCTCAAAAATTCTGAAAATTTCATAGGAATCCACTCACTTTTTTATGATTTTATGATTTTTTCTGAAAATTTTATGGTTTTCGAAAACAGGTTTCAATTTTTTTCAATTATTTTCCACTATTTTATGATTTCTTAGCTTTTGCACGCACCCTAAGGCATATCAAGAATCTGAAACTTTCTAGAGACCCTTTTTTCTCACTTTCTTATTTTTACAGATTTTATGCAGATTTTTCTTGAATTTTTCCTGCACACAATTAAAGACAATGTTAATCAAGATTGATTACATGCAAAAAAAAGAAAAATAAAAAGGTGAAGATAGATGTATACACAAGAACACCCAAATTTAATCAACATAAAAAATACAAAAATCTCTCTGGCAATGGTGCCAAAAATTGATCGTTCACACACGTGTGTCGTTAAACACACACGCAACCATGAATTTAAATTAATATAAACTCATGTATTTTAAGCATATAGTATGAAGCAAGTGATGAGTATGGGTTGAATCCACAAGAAGATCTCATATTTTAAAGTTGAAAGTATTGAGCTTTTAGAGGAAAAACAAAGAAGAAAGAAGAGGGAGCTTGATGATTTGATAGAAAACAATTAAAACTAGTCGGACTTACTAGTTTGGCATTAATGATTTTGAATCGTTAATAATAACAAAGTGTTGTTAATAATAATTAAATTTAATTATTAATTTAAATGTTAAAATTAATAATTAATTCTAATTGTCTAATTTAAGTGTTAAGTTAGTGATTATTAGTTAACTGGAATTAATTGTTAGTTTAAGTCTTAAATCGATAATTAATTCCAATTAACTAATATAATGGTTTAATTAGGAGTTATTAATCATTGGTTTAAGAGTTAAATTAATAATTAATATTAATCTAATCATCTAAGAGTTAGATTAGTAGTTAATAATTAATTTGTATTAATTATTAGTTTAAGAGTTAAATTAGTGATTAACATTAATTAGTTAACTAGTCTAAGAGTTAGATTAATAATAAATAATTGATTAGAGTTGATTATTAATTTAAGTTTTAAATTAATAATTAATTTAATTTACTGATCTAAGAGTTAGATTGGTAATTAATTATTAATAGTCTAATTGTTAGATTATTAGTATTGTTTAATCTAAATGTTAGATTGTTTTAACTATTAGAAATGTTCTAATTGGCATGGAATAATCTGGAATTATTAATTTGGAGTGTGTGCACATGTGATGTGTGATTATATGCTTTTAAATTTGATTTAATTGCATGTTAAGTTAATAAAATGAGTTTTCAAAATTCAACTACTAATTTTGATTGGATCCTAGCTTTTTGAAAGCCAAAATTATTTATTTTGAAAAACTCTTTTGTTTTAGCCATGTGATGTGTTTATCATATGTGAATTGTTTAAAACATACCGTGAATGGATATTCATCTTTAAATTATTCATGTGATGAATGGATTGTATGGATTGTAGATGTTTGAATTATGTATATTTAGTAATAATTAATAAATAGAGATCTATGTATCTCTCCCTCTCATATTCCAATGTATTTCTACCTCCCTCTCTCTTGTACTCGCCGTAAGACTTTCTTCAACTTACATGTAATTATAAAATTATTGTAATTTGATTGAGGCAACCGAAGAAGGAGCGAGGACGATCCACTACTGCTACCAATAAGGCAAAAAGATGGAGATCCTTTGCCTTTTGAGTTTGTGGTTATCTAATGTAAATGTTATATTAGATTTTGTGTGTATTTGATTATTGGCTCCAGTCAAACTACTTTGTTATCTATGACCACAGTAAACATGTATGAGATGCAATGTTTTTTATTTTTGATTATGAATCAAAGCAGGTATAGTATTTAGTAAATATATACAATATATTTATATACTATTACCTAGGAGAGACCAAGATAAAAGTTATCTAAATACCCTCGTCTGAATTCTAAGCCGTAACGTGAGTAGTTAAGAACTTACCGTGTGGTCTACCATCGTTATAGTCATAGAATTCAAATACTTTAGGCAGGTTTGTTGTGCTACACAAGGCCTGTTTAATTGTGAGGAGAGACTGTGGCTATGGCATTAGATGCCTATTTGATCGGGGTAGAAGAACCATGTAGCTTTGTTGTGCTATCCACAAGGGCTGCATGCAAATCTATGCTCGTCTCGTAACGATGGTTAGCTTAGACTAGAATTAGTGGCTTGTTATGCTATCCACAAGGCCATTAAATCTCTGGGGACCGAAGCTATGATCGGATATTGCAAGGAGTTGCAAGTCCCATGAGATGGGTGCTCTTTGATTGTTTTACAGCTTTCTTGTGGTATCCACAAGATTGTACTGCAAGTCATTGAGATTCTAATCCTCACTAGGAGACTGTCGGCATCTCCCGTTCTGTGTAGCTGAGGGTTATACAGTCTGTCGAAAATTAGTGGGAGTTAAAACTTGAACGAAAAGACTATGTCTTGTTTAAATTTTAATAAATTGAACATATGCTAAATAGATTTCATTCATCTATTCTAGGAAATTATGTCGTCGAATAACCCACTCCGTGATATTCTTGATGCCAAACTTTTGACTAACCTGAACTACTCAGTTTGGCTCAAAAACCTGAAGAGTGTCTTCAGATATGAGTACATTGCCTACGTCCTTAGAGCTGATCCTCCTGCTGAACCGGCATTGGATGCCCCTGAGGTAGAGATAATCGCATACGATAAAAGGTCGAAGGATAAAGACAAAGGAGTAGTAAAGGGTGACTATTTCTACTTTAAACAGTAAGGTCATTGGAAGAGGAATTGCAAGGAGTTCCTCAGCAACAAAGCTCATAGAAAGGTGAAACTATCAGAAGCTTCAGATATTTATATCATAGATATCAACTTGTCAGTTAGAGATTCTACATCTTGGGTATTAGATATCGGATGTGCTTCTTACATCTGCCATGATGTGCGAATGCTGACAAGTAAGCGCAAGCTGAGAAAAGGCGAGATGGAACTGAGGCTAGGAAATGGCGCAAAAGTTGCGGCAGTTGTTGTTGGGACAGTAAACCTCAAACTTCCATCGGGAGACGTCTTATCATTAGAAGATTATTATTATGCTCTAGAGTTAGCAACATACCTACTGAATAGAATACCAAGCAAGTTTGTGGCCTCTACTCCATATGAGATATGAAAAGGCAATAAACCATAATTTAAATATGTTTAAGTCTGGGATTGTCCTGCTCATGTAAAGAAGCATGATCTAGACAAGTTGGAATCACGAACTGATAAATGTAGGTTTGTGGGATATCCAAAGGAAACATTTGGATACTATTTTTACCATCCTGTTGAACAAAAGGTATTTGTCGCCAGGAAGGCTGTATTCTTGGAAGATGAATACCTTCTTCAGGAGGACAGGGGAGTAAAATAGTACTGGAAGAGGTTCCATATCCCCAAACAGCTGCAATATCATCGGATGAGATATCAGTTCCTGAATATGTTCAGGTACATACAAATGAGTCTCATAGATCTAGTAGAGCACCTAGACTACCCGAACGATATGTGGGACATATCGCTGAAGAAGAGTATAAGGTGGAATATAATGAGGATGATGATCCTAAAACCAGTAAGGAGGCCACAGAAGGCCCAGAAGCCAGGAAATGGCGAGAAGCTATAAACTCAGAAATCCAATTCATGTACACCAACCAAGTTTGGAACTTAGAGGACTTGCCCGAGGGTATTGTACCCATCGGGTGCAAGTGGATCTTTAAGAGAAAGATCAGTGCTGATGGATGGATCGACACTTATAAGGAAAGATTGGTGGCAAAAGGATATCTTCATAGGAAAGGAATTGACTATGACGAGACTTTCTCAATAGTTGCCATGATAAAGTCGATCAGAGTTTTACTCGAAAAGCTGCACACTACGATTACGAGATCTGGTAGATGGATGTGAAGACTGCCTTCCTCAATGGTAACCTTGAGAAAGAGGTGTATATGATACAACCAGAAGGTTTAACTTCCAAGGAATCTCTAGATAAACTGTGTAAGCTTCAAAGGTCCATTTATGGACTGAAGCAAGCTTCTCGGAGCAGGAACATAAAATTTGACGAGGCTGTCAAGTCTTATGACTTTATTAAGAATGAAGATAAGCCTTGTGTGTACAAGAAGACTAGTGGGAGTGCAGTCACTTTTCTAGTTCTTTATGTAGACGACATACTACTCATTGAGAATGATGTAGTTGTGATGTCATCAGTAAAGATCTGGTTGTCAAAAAACTTCTCCATGAAGGATTTGGGAGAAGCATCCTATATATTGAGAATACGGATATATAGAGATAGATCAAAGAGGATGCTTGAAATGACCCAATCCTTGTACATAGATACCATAGTCAAAAGGTTTGGCATGGAAAATTCCAAGAGAGGTCTCATACCGATGAGACATGGAATTAATCTCTCAAAGGAGCAGTCTCCTAAGACTCCTTATGAGTGGGCATTCATAGATAGAGTACCCTATGCCTCTGCCATAGGATCTATCATGTATGACATGCTATGTACACGGCCTAATGTTACATATGCTCTAAGTGTTATGAGCAGATTTCAGGCTGATCCAGGCGAAGAGCACTGGAAGGCAGTGAAATGTATTCTTAAGTACTTGAGAAGAACTAAGGATATGTTTCTTGTCTATAGAGGAGATGACTTGAAACTTGGAGACTACACTAGTTCGAGTTTCCAGTCAGATCCAGATGATAGCAAGTCTACATCTGGATTTGTGTTTACTTTGCATAGTGTGCTGGAAGAGTTCCAAGCAAGCAACCACTGTAGATTCGACAACTGAAACTTAGTACATTGCTGCAGCTGAAGCCGCTAAGGAAGCAGTGTGATTGAAGAAATTCATCACCGACCTCAGCGTAGTTCCCAGCATCTCTGAACTTGTTCCGCTATTGTGCGACAACAATGGAGCTATTGCACAAGCGAAAGAGCCGCGGTCTCATCAGAAATCTAAGCATATTTTAAGGTGTTTTCATCTGATCAGAGAGATCATATCCAGAGGAGATGTAGTGGTGGAAAGAGTTCCATTTGTCAATAATGTAGCAGATCCACTGACAAAGCCGTTGGCTCAAAATGTGTTTGAGCGTCACCTAGAGTCTATAGGTTTAGTGCATAAAGGTGATTGGCTTTAGTCCAAGTGGGAGATTGTTAGTCTTAGATCGCCTACAAGCCAATATGACTTTGTAATCTCGTTCATTTTTTAATATATATTGGCATTATTTCATTATGTGTAAATTCGTATTATTATCATCTCATAATGAAGTCTATGAATATATGCGATAGTGATCATATTATGATGAGATCATACTAGTGAGACTGATCACTTAAACACACATATTCTTAATAATTCCTAGTCGGAGGATATCCAAGAAGGACATCGGATATCTGGATAGACTAGTACATATTACTCCCACTTATAAGATGAGGGTGACTGATCTCATAGTCACGTGTGTAGAGACACTAAGGTGAATCTGTAGGTGCTCATTAGAGAATGAGTTCACTGAACTGATCTGACTGAATCGCTGGATGATATTGTACCATACTGTCAACCAGGTTGATACTATTGTCGCAGTTGCGGGGATGGTCCTCGAACCTGAGACACCAAGGACACCTTGTCGGTGGATTTCTGTGCTTTGACTTTGGTTTATGAATCTGTAACCACGGGATTCTAAATAGCCAAGGATCGGGTACAGCGGAATACCGTCGAAGGAAATTGAATGTCAATAAGGAATCATTTGCTCTCGGTACTTAGAGAGAGAATACTCTAGGAAGGATGCTCGGAAGTCCCTGGCCAGGGCGGACGATAATGTCGGGAAAAGAGTTTTCCGATATTATTCAGCAGCATCCGATCCAAGTTTGATGGTTCACCATACCCTGAGTTGACTCGAGAGCATTGTACGAATGAAGGATTATATCCACACGATAACTGTCGGTGGAAAGGTTCCAAGAGTGGGTTACTTAACCCTGATACCTTCCGGGTTCACGCGGTGTGGCTTGGCACCCAAGGTGATCGGAGGCCTGATCAAATTTGATGTGCGACATTAATTTGATTGATTAATTAATTAATATGAGTTATTAATTGATTAATCAGGCCAGTGAGGAGTCACTGGGCTTATTGGGCCATTAACCGGACTGGTTATTGGGCCTAGAGGGTCACACGCAAATGATTCTCAAGGCGATC
The DNA here is from genome assembly GCA_030544215.1 of Zantedeschia hybrid cultivar. Taxonomy (NCBI): domain Eukaryota; kingdom Viridiplantae; phylum Streptophyta; class Magnoliopsida; order Alismatales; family Araceae; genus Zantedeschia; species Zantedeschia hybrid cultivar. The sequence goes on from JARZZO010000009.1 coordinate 56,393,350, forward strand.
GGTTGCGGATTTAAATCCACACACGGTAATAACCGATTATTCGATAATTTGGTTTTAGTATTTTCGAAACGGGAAACATATTGCCGTTTTAATTTTATATTCCGCTGTGTGAGCAATCCGGAGAAACATGAGAACCCAACACAGAGTACCCAACAAGTCTATAACCTCTACTCCATATGAGATATGGAAATGCAGAAAACCAACATTTAAACATGTTAAAGTTTGAGATTGTCCTTCTCATGTAAAAAAGTATGATTTAGACAAGTAGATGCGGATTTGTGGCATATCCAAATGAGACGTTTGGATACTATTTTTACTATCCTGTGAATAGAAGGTGTTTGTGTCTAGGAATGTTGTCTTCCAAGAAGAGGAATACCTTCCCTAGGAGGACAGTGGGAGTAAAATAGTACTGGAAGAGGTTCTAGATCCCAAGCAGTTGCAATATGATTAGATGAGATATCAATTCCCAAATCTATTTAGGTATACACATCTGAGCCTCATAGATTTGGTAGAATACCTAAACTATCCGAACGATATGTGGGATATATCGCTAAAGGTAAGTTTAAGGTGGAATATAATGAGGATGATGATCCTAAATCCTACATGAGGCCATAGAAGGCCCATAAGCTGGGAAATGGCGAGAACCCATGAACTTTAAAATTTAGTCCATGTCACCAACCAAGTTTGGAACTTGGAGGACTTGTCCGAAGGTATTGTACTCATTGGATGCATATGGATCTTTAGGAGAAATATCGGAGTAGATGGACGGATCGACACTTATAAGACAATATTAGTGGCAAAGGAATATCGTCAAAGACAAGGAATTGACTATGACGAGACTTTCTCACCAGTTGCCATGATAAACTCGATCAGAGTTCTCTCGCCATAGCTGTACACTACGATTATGAGATCAGGCGGATGGATGTCAAGACTGCCTTCCTCAATGATATCCTTAAGGAAGAAGTGTATATGATACAACTAGAAGCTTTCACATCTAAGGAGTTTCCAAATAAAGTGTTCAAGGTTCAGAGGTCCATTTATGGACTAAAGAAGGTTTCTCATAGTTGGAACATAAGATTTGATGAGGCTGTCAAGTCTTATGACATCATTAAGAATGAAGATGAGCCTTATGTGTACAAGAAGACTAGTGGGAGTGCAGTCACCTTCTTAGTTCTTTACGTAGATGACATTTTACTCACTAGGAATGATGTAGCCATAATGTCATCGGTAAAGATTTGACTGTCAAAAGACTTCTCTATGAAGGATTTGGGAGAAGCATCCTACGTAATGGGAATATGGATCTATAGAGATAGATCAAAGAGGATGCTCAGAATGACCAAATCCATGTGCATAATACCATCATCAAAAGGTTTGGCATGAAAAATTCCAAGAGAGGTCTCATACTGATGAGACATAGAATTTATCTCTCAAAGGAGCAGTCTCTTAAGACTCCCAAAGAGAGGGCATTCATGGATAGAGTACCTTATGCCTCTGTCATAGGATCTATCATGTATGCCATGCTATGTACAAGGCCTGATGTTGCATAGGTTCTAAGTGTTACGAGCAGATTTCAGGTTGATCCAGGCGAAGAGCTCTAGAAGACAGTGAAATGTGTCCTTAAGTACTTGAGAAGAGCTAAAGATATGTTTCTTGTCTATGGAGGAGGGGACTTGAAACTGCGAGGCTTTACTAACTCGAGTTTCCAGTCAGATCTAGATGATAGCAAGTCTACATCTGATTTTGTGTTTACTCTGAATGGAGGCGCAATGTGTTGGAAGTGTTCCAAGAAGGAAATGACTGTAGATTCGACGACGGAAGCTGAGTACATCGCTGCAGCTGAAGCCACCAAAGAAGCAGTGTGGTTGAAGAAGTTCATCACCGACCTCGACGTAGTTCCCAGCATCTCTGATTTTGTTCTGTTGTTATGCGACAACAATGGGCAATTACTTAAATGAGGGGCTTTCATATTATCAGAGAGATAATTTTCAAAGGAGATATAGTGGTGGAAAGAGTTCTATCTATCGACAATGTAGTAGATCCACTAACAAAGCCACTGTCTCAAATTGTGTTTAAGCGTCACCTATAAGCTATAGGTATATTACATAAAGGTGATTCTCTTTAATCCAAGTGGGAGATTGTTAGTCCTAGGTGGCCTACAAGATAATCTGACTTTGTATAATCTCGTTCATTTATGAATAAAATGACATTATTCCATTATGTGTAATTCGTTTTATTATTGTTTCATAATGAAGTCTGTAAATATGTGCAATAGTGATCAGATTATGATGAGATCATATTAATGAGACTGATCGCTTATACACACATATTCTTAATTGTTTCTAGTCAGAGAATATATAAGAAGGACATCAAATATCTGGTTAGACTAGTATAGATTACTCTTGCTCATATGATGAGGGTGACTGATCTCATAGTCACTTGTGTGGAGACACTAAGGCAAATCTGTGGGTGCTCATTAGAGAATGAGTTCACTGAACTAATCCGACTGAATCACTAGATAGTAATATACCTACTGTCAACCTGCTTGATTCTATAATCGCAGTTGCGTGGATGGTCATTAGACCTAAGACACTAAAGACACCTTGTCGGTAGACTTCTGTACTTTGACTTTGGTTTACGGATCTCTATTCACGACATTCAAAATAGCCAAGGATCGGGTATAGCAGGATACCTTCGAAGGGAATTGACTACTCCATAAGGAATTAATCGCTCTCGGTATTGAGAGAGAATGTTGTTGGTAGGATGCACAAGAGTCCCTAGCTAGGGTGGACAATAATATCGGGAAAGGAATTTTTCGATATTATACGGCAACATCCAATCCAAGTGAATTGAACGGTTAGGGTTTGACGGTTCACTATACTCTGAATTGACTCGAAAGCATTGTGCGAATGGAAGATTAAATCTACGTGGTAACTGTTAATGGAAAGGTTGCAAAAGTGGGTTGCTTAACCTCAATACCTTCTGGATTTACGTAGTGTTACTTGGCACCGAACGTAATCGGAGACCCGACCGAATTGCATGTGCGACATTAATTCGGTTGATAAATTAATTAATATGAGTTATTAATTGATTAATTAATTCAGTGAGGAGTCATGAGACTTATTGAGCCATTAATTTGACTGGTAGTTGGGCTTCTAGGGTCACACGCAAAGGATTCTCAAGACGATAGATTAAAAGTGGGTTTTATACTTTTCTGGGGTTTTTATGAAAATCGCTCAGTAGCCAGTGGGCTGAGCCAGCCAGGCATCTGCTCAACCCTGGCTGCCCCCTCCTCTCTCCCTCTCTCTCTCTCTCTGGCACCTCAGGTCGTACCCTTCGCTGGAGCCTGCTTAGCTGTCTTCTCCGACCCCGTGAGATGGGATATCGACCGCGTATTGCGGTGAATGGTGACTTCTTCGAGTGTTGTGAGGAACGAGGATCATGAGGAAAGCCATCGTGAGGAGAATCGTGTAGACTTTGCTAGATGCCAGGCATCTATATGGCTGGCAGTGTCACACTAATGGAACTGTTCGAACACGAATTTGAATCCGTGTAAGGTGATGTCTGATCACCTGTTTTTCAGTTTTTGTTTATTGAAACAGATAGGGATCGCTGGATTTTAATTTTATTTTATTTTGCTACATCTGCAATCTTGCGAAACACGAGAACCTTATAGGATCTCCTTCTAGTTATTGGTGTATCCTTCCTTTTACCACCACTGGGGAGAGAGAAAGGAGAGGGACGGCCAGAAGGAGGGAGTGAGAAGGCAGAATGGTCAGAGAAGAAACTCACGTGCTAGTTAGGATTTTTCGATGTCCTCTATTATATATATATTCTCCCGACTTTTCACAAAATTTCAGAAAATATATATAAACCTCTATAAACTCAATCTCACATAAATCTTTATGTGTGTGACCCTCTACTCCCGACATCAACCTAGTTGTAGGCCCACTAACCATAAAACATCTTTTGAGATTAAATTAATTCATTTGTTATCTCATGATCAAATGAATTAAGCATTTCGATCATGAACGACAATAAGCAACACCTCGTGAACCCAGAAGATGTTAGAGGTCATCATCCCACTATCGGAACCTGTATATCCACAGATTATCGTACAGAACCTGATGATGGAATATGGTTAACCGTCAAACTACTTAATCACTTAAGTGAATAGATCGCTCAATGATATATCAGAAAACTTTTCTTCCGATAATCTCATTAATCTTGAGCAAGAACTTAAATGAGCATAGACTATTGTGGGCGATTCCATTTTGACCACACAATCACTTTTGTACGAATTCCACAGCTAACAATCATTTGAATATTCGGATACAGATATTCTGATCCTTAATCAAGAGACAGATAACATCGATCCTCATATAAGGTGTCCTTGACATCTCAGGTCAAAGGACCTACCATACTACTACGACATAGAATATCCTGGTTGACGTTTATGACCATCTAGGTATTCTAGAATGGATTAGTTCAGTAAACGCATTCAACCGATGAGCACCTACATGTTTGTCTCAGGTTCTCCACACTAACAGTTATGAGACCAACCATTCTCATCATATGAGCAGACACAACATGTATCAGTTTGTCTGAATACTCAATGTCCAGTTCGAGCATTCTATGACTGAGAATAGCTTAGGACTTATGTTTATAGAGGTTTAATCTCATTATCACAACTCCTTATGATTTAACTCTCATTGCATAAGTCCTAGGACATACATATATATATATATATATATATATATATATATATATATATATATATATATATATATATATATATATATATATATATATATATATATATATATATATATATATATATATATATATATATATATATATATGTATATACAGATATACATATATATATATATATATATATATATATATACACACACACATATATATATATATATCGTGTAATTTGATGCACAATTATACACACACACACACACATATATATATATGTGTGTGTGTGTGTGTGTGTGTGTCTGCGCGTATATATATATATATGTATATATACATATATATATATATATATACACATATATATATATATGTATATATATATTGGAAACTAGGTGGAGAAGGGTTTGTAAGCAATAGATAATTAGCCTGTCCCGGATTGTGGGCCAAATCATGAGAGTTGGTTTGGAGTTGGGCCCAATCATAAAAGTCTTGAATAGATGGACTTAGAGCTTGGGCCTATTGATAGTCCTACAAGAAATTGGGTTGGTCTCCCCAATCCAAATTATAAGTGTTTGGAACTAAGTTGTAGTTGGGTATGGAGGAGTACTCTTGAATAGTTTGGGTTTGAAAAGGTAGGAATTGGAGAGCCAATGGGCTATTAACATAATGGTCCTTGTTGACCCACATGGGTTATCCTCATAGGTAGGGGGTGGTGTGTAGGATGATGAAGATTCTGGGCCCAAGGTTGGAAATTGATTAATCTTGTTCACTAAGATGTCCAACTTATCTAAGCTGTGAGCTAGATTGATCTAAGGTGGTGGAGGGAAAGATGTGAAGGTATTAAGACATGGGCCAAGATATTGATTCATTTGGGTCCACTCTTTGTATATATATGCACACAAGTTAGCACACATTTAATCCTAAAACACCTATGGTTAAACTAACCTAAATGATGCGTTTCTCATAAATTAACTGAGGTCTAACCTAAGTCCACCGTCACAATTGTCAACTAGCCAGGTAAGAGGTGGGGTAGTGGGAGGCTCTCCCTATTCTCGTATAGACCTAATTAAATAACCATAGGCCCACTTAGGTGTTTGCCATTTTACCTCTAGTCTTAGCCACCGATCTTGAAAAGTGATAGTGGGTTCAAGTTAGGCCCAAATCACATTGTGAACCCTAGGGTTACTTCCTACCTAATTTTAGTGGGCTTAGGTTAGTGCAAGAGTGCAGGGAATCATTATTTTTAGGTCATAGAAGGGTGATGAAATTCCCACCTTATCTTGTTAATAGGTTTACCTTTAGGATATTTTTACATGAAGTGCACAACCAATTAAAATAAGGGGTTCTATGCAACCATGGAAATATAAGAACATGATATTTAGGAAGGTTGGAGATCTCACCTTCTCCCCTGCAATCTTCAACAAAAGGGAAATTTACAAGAAAAAAAACTTGCTAAAAATGTAACCATAAATGATGCATGACCTAAAAATAGAAAGTGGCTAATCTTGGAATAAAGAAATTTATTTTTGGATTGTATTTTTTATTTTTTTAATTAAGGAAACTTAACTATCTTAGGAAACTAAGTAAAAAGAAAATTAATAAGAAAGGCAAGTTGGAACACACTTACCGGGAGGATGATTTTTATTTCCTTTTCAAGTTTACACATTCTCTTATTTTTTAGCTTTATGCACCTAGAAAATAAATGAAAAAGATGTTAGTATGAATATGTACAATGAATCCAAGCTTATAAAAACTAAAAATCTAATTCCCCAACAACGGCGCCAAAAATTGATATGCATGTGATGCACGTCGTTCAACGCTCACAGTAATCAACTTCAAATTATCGGGCGCACAATGAATTTGAAAATAGTAAAGTGGTGAGAACCGAGTCAATCTACAGAGAAATAGACTTTAGATTTGAAAACCTTATAGTTTTAAATAAAATCTTAAACAAAAGATATTCGAAAGAGAGGAGAATAAAATTAAAGACTTGCGCTAATTGATCTACCTTGATATTATAAATAAACTAAGCGAACTTTAGAAAGAAGTTCATTGCAAGACTTTAAACACCTAATTAGTGCCGCAAATTAATTAATTAAAACTAATAAAAAAATATAAATCTAACAAAGTGTATTTAACCCTAGAAACGTAACGAACATAACCACACTTATAAAAGTCGGAGAGAGGATTTAAGAGGAGAAAACTAGATTAAAAAGAGCACTCTATTACTATGATTTTCAGATAGAAAACAGTATGGCAACGTCTGCAAAAAAAATATAACACTACAAAATGTTTTATTAAAATTCATTAACTACGAACAAGATGCTAATAACATATGAATAAATAAATATAAAAATAGCCTAATGGCAGAAGCAGGCGCTCTGACGGGCAGCAAAAGGAGCCAACAGGCTCGGGCTATAAGGACTGAGGTTTCAGATTCAATTATCAGATTGGTTTCGATGTTGGATCTCCTGGTTTGGACCCTTGTGAGCTTGGTGTATGGGTTCTTAATCGCGTCGAGCTTGGTGTATGGGCTCTTAATCGGGTTTTTGATTGAAATGGGTGTTTTTGAAAATGAGAATAACATGTTTGTTGTAGTTCATGGATTTCCTCCTATCTCAATCTTGTGTTTTTCATGCATTTTGGGGGAGGTGACCTCGTGTTATCGCTTGGTGGAAACCGAAGGGGAGCACGGTTTCGGGCTTAAAACACGTCCACTCAAGGTGACGCGATTTTAGAATAACGTCGGCCTGAGTTGATGCGATTTACGGCCCATATCCCTAGTCCTAGGGCCAGAGAGTAGGATAGGACGCTGAATGACATCTACCATGGTCGATGCAACTCAGGCCAGTATCCTAGAGTCCCGACGCCTGAGAGTGAGGAAAACCAATTATAAGACCTACAATGGCGTAGAGTTGAGTCGACGCGATTCAAGACAGTGCACCATATTTCCTGCATTTTAACATGTGTGATTATTATACATTTTGTCAATTTGATTCTTGTATATTGTTATATGGTCCTGTTAAATGTGTAAGGATTGAGGTTTCGGATTCAATTATTGGGTCAATTTTGGTGTCGGACCCATTGATTTGGGCCCTTGTGGGGCTGGGAGTATAAGTTCTTTATCGCATTGAGCTTTGCTCGACGTGGTTCAAACGACGTCTTCTTAGGAAGATGCGTTTTAGAGTGTGCTACGTCGGTACCATGTAGGCGCCACATGGGCCAGTTTCGGGCCGCGATAGTACGGCCCTGGTCTTGTCACTTGAATGGCGTCGGTATTGGACAACGTGTTTTAGTTAGATTCGGTTTAAACCAACGAACCCTCCCTCCTTTCCCTCATTTTTCTCATTTTATTCTCTCTCCTCCCTCTCTCCGAACACTTCGCTCTCCCTTCCCCCTTCTCCTTCCTTTCCTCTTCCTCCACTCCATCAAACCCCCTCCCTAATTTCCACCACTACCACCACCATTTCCTCCGCGGTGTATTGCTCTCCGGACGGCGGCCAACGTCCCGGTGGAGTAACGGCGTCCACGGTGGTACTAGCTGCGGTTTGTGGCGTGGCGGTTCGGCGGCTTGAAATTTGAAGGAGTTCAAGTAACCGGTAGGGTGACGATCTTCGTTGTATTTTGACTAAAACCACGTTTTTCCTGCTTTAGAGCATATTTAGGAGATTTTCGAGAAGAAATTCCACTTTTTATACTCGGAAGGCTGGGGGAAACCTGTTAGGGAACGTTAAATGGCGTCTTGGGACAACGACACCGTTTTGAATGGCGGCTGCCTCCCACGACGCAATTTAGTTCGGATCACCTCGAGGCCTAATTTTGTTTCTGTCATGATTAGGCGACTAGAGACAGCGACGCCTTTTAAAAGGTGACTACCTTGCACGACGCGTTTTAGGCCATTCTGAGGCCAGGTTTTACATGAACCAGTTTAGGGGTCTTGAATGATGTCGGCCTTAGGCGACGCGATTCAAGACAAAATCTCATTAAAGCATGCAATTAACATGTGTTTATATTGTTAGATAGTTTGAATAAATGCATGTTTGAAAACATACTTGAGGACGATGATTTCTACATGATCGAATCGCACCGTGTTGCGTTTTGTGCGATCGTGGACCTAGAGTAACAGTTGTTAGCACTTAGGCACCCTGTGTCGGTGTGGGATGACACGGCGACGGTGTGGGAGCAGTGGGGTGACGCCTAGAGAGAGGGTCACCTGGTGTACCCCGAGGTATAACTAGTACCGGTGTGGGAGTGGTACATTCGAAGTATCACTCGTACTTGGGGAAGCAGAACCACTTTAAGCCAGGTCAGGCCGGAGTAGTCAGCACGCTATCCGAGGGGCTACTGTTTGGTCTTAGCGGGTCGGTGTTTTCCGCGTTTGGCTACGTGGTTTGCGTGTTTAGCCGAGACATTAGTTGTGGACTCCGTGGTAGAGTGGTTTCAGAGTTGTATTTACTGCTTTATTTATTTAAATAGCCTTTATTCATGTTGTTGCACTTATGGGTGTGTGAATGGGTAGTAAGGATCGAAGGATCCTTACTGAGTCTATTTCGATGAGACTCACCCCCTGCGGTTTTCAGGTGAGGGTTCCAGGCAGGCATAGCGAGGAAGGTTTTGTCTCGGGTTGCGCGCCAGTAGCCATCATTCTGGGGTATGCCCCGATATAGTTGTTATTTCTTTTCAGGCATGTACGCTTAATCACTTCTTTTTAGTTGGAATATGTAATTATTTGCTGAGTCAAGTTGAATTGTAATAATTTTTAATTCCTGCACTTCCTTTACAATTCAATGTGATGTAGATGTTAAGCTTAGTTTATCATTTATTTTTTAGACTTATCGAGATCCTGGTTTGGCTCCAAATTCTAATGATTCAGTACTCATTTAGTAATCGGATCCCCGATTATAGGGTGCCGGGTCGTTATAAAATGCATGTTTGAAATCATACATTGGGGTGGGGATTTCTATGTGATCGAAATCGCATTGTGTTGTGTTTATGCGACCGTGGACCTACAGTGACAGTTGTAGCGCTTGACATCCTATGTCAGTGTGGAAGTGACGTAGTGTCGGTGTGGGAGTAACAAGATGGCGCCTAGGAGGCGAGGGTTACTTGGTGTACCCCAGGGTAATAGCTAGTACCGGTGTGTGAGTTGTACACTTCGGAGTGTCACTTGTGGCTGGGAGGAGGCAGAACCACTTGGAGCTAGACTGGTCGGAGTGGCCAGCGTGCTATCCAAGGAGTTGCTATTCCGTCCCAGTAGGTCGGTGTTTTTCCTAGTTGACTTGGCGGCTTTTTATGTGTTTCTTACGGTGGACATGTGATTTATTTATTACTTTACTTGCACATATCTTGTCCATATATCCTTGTTGTGTTGTGACTGTGTGTGCGTGTGTGGGAGGTGGGGATCGAAGGATCCCTACAAGTCCATTCTAGTGTGACTCACTCCATGCAATTTCAGGTGAGGGTTCCCAACAAGCATAGTGGTGTAGGGTTCCCTCTTGAGTTGTGCGCTAGCCGCCACCGTTTTAGGGATGCCCCGATGTAGTAGTACCCTTTTAATTCTGGCATGTACACATAATTATTTCATTTCAATTGTGGACTATATAATTATTTGTCGAATCAAGTCGGACTATAATAATTTTTTAATTCATGTACTTTCTTTACAGTTCGATGCTCTGTGAAATTTTTAGCTTAGTTTATCATTTATTTCTCAGACTTATTTGAGATCCTGATTCGGCTCTTAATTTTAATAATTCGGTATCCATTTAGCGATCGGATCTCCGATTATAGAGTGGCAGGTTGTTATAGTTGGTATTGGAGCATTTGGTCTAACAAATATATGAATAACTAAGTTAAATGTCGTAATTTAATAAATAAATATATTATTCTATGTAGGCACGGTTATAGTTTAGATTTTTTTCTTTAATTAGAGGTTTCTGATTCTTACGATTGTAGGTGATTAGATGGCTCCTAGAAAGTGGGTACCTGTTATTCGTGATCAGGGAGATGTTTCTAAAGGGTTTGAAGCCCGAGATCCTAGTGAGAGTTCGAGTGCTCGGGAAGGGTGTTTGGCTGCTTTGGAGAGATTCCTAAAGTTGAGGCTACCTCATTTCATTGGTCGTCCTGACCCTGATGAGGCATCTCACTAGCTGAAGGAGGTGGAGAAGTCTTTCGATACTCTAGAGTCTACGGCAGTTGAGAGGACCCCACTAGCCACCTTCATATTGAAGGATGATGCTTATGATTGGTGAACTACCTTAAAGAATATGACTTATGTAGAAAATAATCTCAGGGAGATTCCATAGGAGACATTTGTGATTTCAATGGGCAATACTTCCCCAGGCATATCCAGAAAACCAAGGAGAGGGAGTTTATGGAGTTGACCTAAAGGAGCAAGACAATCCTTGAGTATCTGATGAAGTTTGTCTCTTAGAGGAGGTTTATGCCCGTTATTTCAGAGGATGAGGAGCGTCAAACTGAAAGGTTCGTTGATGGGTTGAGGTTCGACTTGAGGAGTCTAGTTGCATCCCATTTTAGTTCTGACCTAGCCTTAGCAGTGAAGTGTGGAGCAGCAGTAGAGGCGTAGCATGACCAGATGGCTCAGGAGCAGGGATTGGCAGCTCAGGGACCAGCTTAAGGCATGGGGAAGACCACAACAGTAACAGCTACATCGTCTAGTTTGGGATCGTTTTCGCTCGGCTCCAGATTCAGGAGGTTCTTCTGATGTAATAGTGGTAGCAGCGGCAGCAGTAGACGCAGGCAGACCTAGTAGAGCCAGTCAGCGTCCAGTGCACAGTAGGTGGCAGCCTAGAGGGTTCTGGCGACTTGTCGTCATTGTGGCGGTACTCACGGTGGGACTCGGTGTCCCACATTTTCAGGAGGTGCTATACTTATGGCCAGCGGGCAATTTGGCGAGGAGTTGCCCGTAGAGGTATAGTCAGGGGCAGGGCCTGGGAGATTATAACAAGCAATGGACATAGGGGAGAGTTCTCGCTATCACCAGGAAGGAGGCTCATACGTCTAACTTGGTGGAAGGTACACTTTCTACCCTTGGGAACTCCGCTCATGTATTGACTGATTCATGTGCTTCACGTTCTTTTATTTTCGAGTAGTTTGTGGATGTTCTTTCTGCACCCGTTGATGAGATTTCTAGTGGGTTGATGGTTGAGATTCCTTCTATAGATTTCCTGTTGACTTATAATTGTTTGAATGAGCTTTCCTTAGCCATTGAGGGTCATCAGTTACCTACCTAGTTGGTGGTGCTCGCCATTCGAGACTTTGATGTCATCTTGGGCATGGATTGGTTGGAGGCCTAACATGCTGAGGTGGATTGCCACAGGAAGAGGGTGTGCTTCTCTATTCCGGGTGTGCCGACCTTCTACTTCCTAGGTATTAGGCTCCCTTCTTGTGGTATTTTCATTTTTGCTTTTAAGGCTAAGAGGTTGCTTGTTGGTGGCTATGAGGCTTTCCTTGCCTTAGTAGTTGTGGCTCGTGATGATAGTATTTCCAGTCCTTTGGGGGTGCCTGTAGTCTGTGATTTTCCTGATGTGTTTCCTGAGGAGTTGCCTGGCCTTCCTCCTCAGCAGGCGGTTGAGTTCACTATTGAGCTTGCACCGGATATGACACCCTTGTCTAAAGCTCCGTATCGGATGGCTCCAGCCGAACTTACTGAGTTGAAGGCGTAGTTGCAGGATTTGCTGGATAAGGATTTTAGCCATCCCAATACTTCCCTGTGGGGTGCTCCTGTTCTGTTTGTTAGGAAGAAGGATAATTCTTTGAGGCTGTGCATTGATTATAGACAGTTGAACTAGGTAACGGTAAAAAACAAGTACCCACTTTCGAGGATCGATGATCGATGATCTGATTGATCAGTTCCAGTCGGCTAAGGTGTTCTCATAGATTGACTTGGGGTCAAGATATTACCAGTTGAGGATGTATGAGTCAGATGTGAGCAAGATGGCCTTTAGGACTCGACATAGAGATTATGAGTTTTTTGTTATGCCTTTCAGCTTGACCAATGCTCCGACAACTTTCATGGATTTGATAAACCAGATTTTTAGGGCCTATATAGACCAATTTGTAGATGATATCTTGGAGTATTCTTCTTCTGAGAAAGAGCATGCTACACATCTTCAAATAGTATTGTAGGTCCTGAGAGAGTACTAACTCTATGCTAAGTTCAGCAAGTGTGAGTTCTGGCTAGATAACGTGCACATCCTAGGACATGTCATTTTTGATGATGGCATTTCAGTAGATCCAGCTAAGGTTGATGCTGTAATCGATTGGGGAAGACCGACGATTGTGATAGAAATTAGAATCTTCTTGGGGTTGGTAGGATATTTCAGGCGGTTTCTCCAAATTTTTCTTTCATAGCAGTATCCTTGTTGAGGTTGACTCGCAAGGGAGTTCATTTTGTGTGGACCGAGGAGTGTGAGTGGAGCTTTGCTGAGTTAAAGGCTCATCTCTATTATGCTCCGCACTTTTACAACTCATTAATAAATTTAATTAATTTAAATTAGACCAATAACTAATTACAAGAGTCTATTAGTGAATTTATGCAAATTGATTTAGTCCAATTAACCAAATTATGAAAGTCCAATAGTCTAATTATACTACTAAGAATAGCTCACTAATTTAGTTCAAGTTCGGAGTTGATGCATTAGACAATAATATAGCAAAATAATGATAACCTTATATAGAAAATTCTAATTAAGGTATAGTTGGTACCATTGAAAATGGCATAAAAATATCTATAACTTTGTAGAAGACCTTTTTTATCAATTTTGATATTTTATAGGTCAACAATATCGATGATCAGGTTTAAAAATGGTTGTCTATAGAGATCAAGTCCTAATTAGACTATGATTTGAATTAAGAAATAACAGATGATATAATTAAAATTAACCATGACCTAAAAAGTTATATATAACATATTTAACTTGAATTAGAAGTAGAACATAATAAATTTGAATATAGTTAAGATTTTAATTAATTGGTAAAAAATCATAATTAGAATCTTACTTAGACTAGTATTTTGTACAAAGATTTACTCGACATAGTCCTAGTGTTTTAAGTATAACTCTATGTATACAATTCTAAATTAAGTAAGACAAATTCTATTAGAACTATGACTCAAAATTCTAGAAGTTTTATGAAGAGCATATATTTTAAATAAGTCGTTTCCTAATCAAAATCAGGATATCTTTAGATAAGAAGGAAATCTGCCAGATTTCTGAGTTTGAAGTATTCAGGACAGCAGGTCAGTAAAATCGGCATATTGTTTCGTATAGATGTACAAAAATAGTGAGATTGGAGACATTGGAAAGATAATAAAAGATTATAAAATGTTGTAGAAGCAAGAGTTTCCTGATTCGTACGTTTAAGAGGTTAAATTTAATAGCCTTTAGAAAAGAAAATTATAGGTAGTGTGAATAGAGTCTGATTTGCATAAGGAAGTGACTTTAACTTGGAGATTAAATTATGGGAAGTCGAAATTAGACTCCAAAAAATAAAGAGGGTGCTAGTAGTTGTATTAGGAGGATAAATAAACATAAATAGAGCCGTGGGGTCGTGCTCAAATCTCTATTGCATGTAGTTTTGTTCCAATGATAAGTTCATGTGATGTTCTTGAGATAATAGAGTTGTTCATTGTTATTTCTTTTGCGAATTTGATTCTAACAATATTTTGTATTTTTAGAGACTTAGAAAAAGTGAATAAGATCTTAGAGAGTATGAAAAAGAGTTTAGAGGAAGAAGAAACTATGGATAGATAGTAAGGAAGCAATAGAAGAACTAAAAGCCGATCTTTCTTCAAGAGGTAGATAGATAACTCTAAACATAATCTATTTTGTATTAAAAACTATATTATTTTTAGAGGATTTCAAAAGTTAATAAATTGGTAAGAAGTTTGATATATATGTCTATTTCATAATGATTAAGTTTCAGACTTTTGTGATCTGCTTTACTATTTATTCTATGATTATTATCTCAGCCTATGCAATCTATTCGTTCAATCTATTTTGTTTCTAATTATGATCACATAAGTTACAGATGTTTGTTCTCCATGGTTCGATGCCTAATTGAGCTGAAATTTGGAAAGAATTCTATTTTTCATGTTATCTATATTTTTAGTTAATTTTATAATTTTTAGAGTTTGTTTGATATTTATTCCATAATATTCTTAAACTATATAATTTGTCGTGGCAATCTTAAAATCCCAACTTATGAATCTTATATCTCACTTGATTCATGTCCAAATCATGAAAAATTTTGTATAGACCTTTGTTATATTATTCTTGACTTCTATATATAGTTTTAAGAATTTTATGACCCCGTTTGCTATTTATTTTTCCTTCTATTTTGTTTTGTTGATATTCAATTTAAGTTAGATTTTTAGAATCGAAGTGAGAATCCAAAATCATATCAAATCAATCCATAAATTGATGAAACTTTATACACACGTTACATATGATCTATTTGACATGTTTGTCAAGTTTGAAAATTTTGTGAATATGTTTGATATTATTCGACCTATTTGTTAATTTGTTAGCTCTGAAAATTAGTTTTGATGGCCAAAAAATACGTTTTATTCTTCCAAAAATTATAAGAAAATTTCATTGACTATATTTTCTGTCCAAAAACCTATTTTGATTACCTGTACTTTGATTAGATATCTATATGACCATGTTCACTCTTTAAGTGACTATTTTGTATGTTAAAGTATGTATTTTAACTCTTATATGTAGGTATCACTTTGTTAAATTAATTTTCAGCTCTATAATTATTATGCAATCTGTGAAAATATATTTGTGCCGTATTTGTTTGATATATGTTTGGACATTGCCATCTTAAGGAGACTAGGGCTCATTCCGTAAATGTCTGTGGATCAGTTTTGCCCGTAGGCAAGGAGAAAATCTCGGTGATTGCGTTTTGTTTGAAGTTATCCAAGGTGGGACAATAGACTCTCCGGTTATTAATGTGCTATGATCTTAGCTTACTTATCAATATGCTCTGATGTTTGTTTGTTCGTCTCCTTATGTAGTGGTTGGATGAATGTCTATTTGATATGTTTAGATTTGATTTATTTAACATATAATTATGAAACATAATTTACTATTTAGATCTATTTGATTCAGCTTATGATCTGCTCAGTTTATTCTTTTGATATCTACGCTCAGTGATTTTGATCTCAACCTATTTGATTAAAAATTCATGTTCATTCTGATTAATTGTTCTGACAACATGAACTTTGATTTGATAAAGCTACCATGCCATGATAAATTTACTATATATTCAGTTTGATATATGATATGTTATGATCATGGCTAGTGGACTTATTTGAGCTATATGTAGAACTGTGTAAGATCATGTTTAGTATAATTGTATAATGTGATTTGTAAAATTTACTACATATTAAGTAATGTGGATAGTTTAAAGCCTACTGAGTGGTTGTACTCATAATCTTATTAGCATTTTCAGAGTCCGAGAAAGACAATCCAGAACTTGAGGAGGCTTCCGATTGAGCCATTTGACATCTTCAGGAGATTATCTAGATTTATATTTACGGTTTCTTAGATTTGATGTAGTAGGGATAATGAGAGATTGATGGATTTTTTTGTTTGGTGAGATTGAGAATCTATATACAACTTGATGGATATTATAATTTGTGAACCTTGGTATTGACTATGTTTAGATATTTTGGATTAGTTGATGGTTATACCATTTATTTAAATCATCTTGTGGTTGTTTAGCTCTCATATCTGGTTGTTATGGTGGAATTTGTTGTGAGATTACATAATCGGACTCCGAGTTGAAAAAAAATAAACCGGATCCGGGGCATAAAAATTTGATTATGGTTAATAGACTTACTCAGTTAGATAAGAATTTGATCATGCTATATATGCTATATGTTAGTCGATAAATTCTTGCTATTGTAAAACACATTTGATTTGATAAGTTTATATCTGACCATGTTTGTATCATGTTCTTATTTGAGTTATTTATAGAACTGTGTAAGATCATGTTTGGTGTAACTGTATAATGTGATTTGTAAAATTTACTATATGTTAAGGCATGTAGATAGTTTGAAGCCTACTGAGTAGTTGTACTCGTAAATCATGTTAACATTTTCAGAGTCCGAGAAAGAGAATCTAAAAGTTGAGGAGACTTCCGATTGAGGCATTTGACATCTTCAAGAGAATATCTAGATTTAAATTTGCAGTTTCTTAGATTTGATGTGTAGGGATAATGAGAGATTGATGTATTTTTTTATTTGGTAAGATTGAGAATCTATATACAACTTGATGGATACTGTAATTTGTGAACCAATATATTGGCTATGTTTGGATATTTTAGATTAGTTAATAGTTATGTCATTTACTTAGATCGTCTTGTAGTTGTTTAGCTCTCATATCTGTTTGTTATGATAGAATTTGTCCCGAGATTATGCAGTCGGACTCTGAGTTGAAAAAAAAATGAATCGGATCCGGAGCATAATAGTCTCACTTCGGCTCCAGTTCTAGTGCTCCCATCTGGTTCGGGTGGATTTGTGACTTACTCAGATGCATCTCGTCGAGGTTTAGATGTAGTCTTGATGCAGCACGTGAGGGTTGTAGCCTATGCTTCCAGGCAGCTCAACCAGTATGAGGAGAATTACCCCACTCACGATTTGGAGTTGGTGGCTGTTGTATTTGCATTGAAGATTTGGCGGCACTATTTGTATGGAAAAAAGTTTCAAGTCTTCACTGATTATAAGAGTTTGAAGTATGTGCTCACACAGAAGGACTTGAACATGAGGCAATGCAGGTGGATGGAATTTATCAAGGATTATGATCTCGACCTTTCTTATCATCTTAGTAAGGCTAACATTGTGGCAGACGCCTTGAGTCAGAAAACTGTCTTGTCATATCTTATGATTCAGGAGTGGAAGTTGTACCGGCCGGTTGTAGTGTCTTCTTTCAAGATTCCCTAAGAGGTTGGTAGAGCTGTATTGGCCAGCTTGATTGTGAGACTAGCAGTGTACCATTCAGTGATTGAGGCTCAAAGGGCAGATGCAGTGTAACCACATATTCTTCAGATCTCAGAGGTGGAGCTATGAGACAATGGCACAGTTAAGTTTCGAGGCAAACTTTATATTCCAATAGAGGAGGAGGTGCGCAAGAGTGTTCTGGATGAGGCACACCATTCTAGATATGCTGTGCATCTCGGACCTACCAAGATGTACCATTGTCTGAGGAAGCACTTTTGGCAGCTAAGAATGAAGAAGGATATAGCTGAGTACGTGCCGAGGTGCCTGGTTTGTCAGCAGGTGAAGGTAGAACATCAGAGGCTAGGAGGTTTGTTGCAGCTTTTGCTGATTCCAAAGTGGAAATTGGAGCATGTGACTATGGATTTTGTGATGGGATTGCCCGTGACACCCAGTAGGAGAGACGTGATTAAGGTGATTGTTGATCAATTGACTAAGTCAGCTAACTTTCTAGCTATTAGGAAGGAGTGGTCAGTCGGAAAGTTGGCTAGACTGTTTGTGGACCGGATCGTATCTCTGCACGCGTTGCCTTTATCTATTGTGTCAGACTGGGATCTGAGGTTCACCTCAAGGATTTGGAGGAGTTTCTAGAAGGCTTTGGGTAACCAGTTGGCTTTCAACTCGGCTTACCACCCTGAGATTGGTGGACAGTCAGAGAGGACTATTCAGACGCTAGATGATATGTTGAGGGCTTGTTGTTTGGAATGGGAAAGTTCTTGGGAGCGACACTTGCCTACTGTGGAGTTTATATACAACAATAGTTATCATTCCAGTATCGGCATGGCGCCGTATGAAGTATTGTATAGAAGACCGTGCCGATCTCCACTGAATTGGTTCGAAATTGGTGAGAGGCAGATGGTGGGGCCAAAGATGGTATAACAGTGTGCAGAGGTCGCTAGAGTAGTGAAGTAGAGGTTGACTGTAGCTCAATACAACCAAAAGAGTTATACTGATGTTCGCAGGAGACCACTTGAGTTTGAGATTGGGGATCACATGTTTCTTCGAGTCTTACCCTCCAAGGTTGTGATGAGATTTGGGAAGCTAGGCAAACTAAGCCCACGATTTATTGGGCCTTTTCCCATTCTTGCTCGAGTTGGAGAGATAGTGTATCAGCTAGCCTTGCCACCCAGTCTTGCGTGAGTCCACGATGTATTCCATGTATCGATGTTGAGGAAGTATGTGTAGGATCCATCTCACATCTTGGACTTTTCAGAACTGAAAGTCTCGGAGAACTTGTCATTTCCAGAGTACCTAGTGCGCGTTGCAAATCGTAGGAAGGAGGTCCTCCGGAACAAGGTTGTTTCCCTAGTGAAGGTTATTTGGCAGCATCGCTCCTGAGGCGAAGTGACTTGGAAGCAAGAAGATGACATGCGAGAGTAGTTTTCCTACCTTTTTTAGTAAGTTATCTTTAAGCATATAGAGTCTTTTTCCTTTGCCGCTACTTCAGTTGCAATAATTTCGGAGACAAAATTTTCTTAAGGGGGGAGGATGTAAAGACTAAGGTTTCTGATTCAATTATCGGGTCGGTTTTGGTGTTGGATCCCCAGGGTTAGGCCTTTGTGAGCTTGGGGTATGGGCTTTTAATCGCGTTGAACTGGCGAGACGCGCTTTTGAAAGGCGTCGACCGTGGGCGACGCGATTTAGGAGCCATGTAGGTGTACAATATAGTCGGGCGTTAGGGAGCGTATGTAAGGCCCCGATCTTGTCATATGAATGGTGTCGTGCATGGTCGATGTGATTCAGACATCTGTCAGTGTTCGACCCCTATCATGTCGTCTGAACCGCGTCGTCCCTCGGTGGGGGTTGACGACCCGAGCCATCCTTCCTTTCTCCCTCCTTTCTCTCATTCTCTCTTTATCACTCTCTCTCTTCCCTCTCTCCATCTCTCCGATCCCTTTTCTCCCTCTTCCTCTTCCACCACTCCATTCCCCCTCTACAACCTCTCACCAGTTCCACCACCATCACCACAGCGGCTTCTTCACTCTCCATATGGTGGTCAACGTCTTGGTGGAGTGACGGCGTCCATAGCGGTACCGGCGGCGATTTACAGTGTGGCGGCTCGGCAATGAGGAGCTAGGATGAGTTTAAGTAACTGGTAGGGTGACGATCCTCACATGTATCTCGAATGTTTTAACCTATGATTTCTGCTTTAGAGCATGCTATGTATGTGTGGAGATTTTACGTAGAAATGAGTATGTTTAGGGGTTTTTTTATTGAAATGGGTGTTTTTGAAAATGGGAATAGCATGTTTATTGCGGTTCCTAGATTTTCCCCTATCTCAATATTGTGCTTTTCATGCGTTTTGGGGGAGGGGACCGAGGCTCGGTGGAGATCTGAGGGGAGCTCAGTTTCGGATGTAAAATGCATCCACTCAGGACGATGAGATTTGTAAATAGCATCGGCCTGAGTCGATGTGATTTACGGCCCATACCCCTAAGTCCTGAGGCTAGAGAGTGGGATAAGACGCTGAATGACGTCGACCATAGTCGACGCTATTCAGGCCAGTGCCCTAGGGTCCTGAGGCCTGAGAGTGAGGAGAACCAGTTATAAGGCCTTGAATGGCGTTGAGTTGAGTCGACGCGATTCAAGATAGAGCCCCATATTTCATGCATTGTAATATGTGTGATTATTATATATTATGTCAATTAGATTCTTGTATATTGTTATATGATCATGTTAAATGCATGCTTGAAATCATAAATTGGGGCAGAGATTTCCATGTGATCGAAATCGCATTGTGTTGTGTTTATGCAACCGTAGACGTTGAGTAACAGTTGTTAGCGCTTGACATCTTGTGTCAGTGTGGGAATGACACCGTGTCGGTGTAGGAGTGACAAGGTGGCGCCTAGGAGGCGAGGGTTATCTAGTGTATCATGGGGTAATAGATAGTACCAGTGTAGGAGTGGTACACTTCAGAGTGTCATTCGTAGTTGGGAGGAGGTAGAACCACCTAGAGCTAAACAGGCCGGAGTAGCCAGTGCCTTATCCGAGGGGTTTTTGTTCCATCCCAATGGGTCGGTGTTTTCCCTGGTTGACTTGGCAACTTTTTTTGTGTTTCTTACGATAGACGTGTGATTTAATTATCATTTTAATTGCACATATCTTGTCTATATATCCTTGTTATGTTGCGACTGTGTGTGCATATATGGGAGGTGGGGATTGAGGGATCTCTGCTGAGTCCATTCTAATGTGACTCACTCCCTGTGGTTTCAAGTGAGGGTTCTCGACAGGCGTAGCGGTTGTGGGGTTCTATCTTCATTTGCGTGCTAGTAGCCACCGTTCTGAGGTATGCCCCGATGTAGTTGTACCTTTTTAATTCTAGCCTGTATATATAATTATTTCATTTTAGTTGTAGACTATGCAATTTTTTGCTGAACCGAGTCGTACTGTAATAACTTTTAATTCATATACTGCTTTACAGTTCGATGTTGTGTGGAATGTTTAGCTTAGTTTATCATTTATTTCCCAGACTTATTTGAGATCCTGGTTTGGCTCTTAATTTTAATGATTCGGTACCCATTTAGTACTTGAATCCCTAATTATAGGGTGGTGGGTCGTTACAAGGGTGCACCACGCCAAGCAGCTAGAAGGCAGCATAGGCAAGGCGAAGCGATAGGCACAATGGAGCAGAGTGCATGTGGCCCAGTGGTGTGCGCTCGTGTGGCGCATATGAGGCATATGGCAGCGGTGAAGGCAGGAGTGGCATCGCAGGGCGATGTGTGGAGGGTTGCCGCTGTCGGGTGACGATGCTCGGGGGCTGCAAACTCGGCATGCTTGGCACATGGAGTAGGAGGCAGCGACTTCAAGCGGCGCATACGAGGGAAGAGAGACATGGAGAGATAGTGGGAGAGTGAGAGAGGAACAAAGAAAGAAAGAGAGAGAGAGATAGAGAGAAACATGGGGAGAGAAAGAGAAAAGGAGGGATAGAAAGAGAGTGTAAAAGAGATAGAGGGAGAGAGAAAGTGAAGGTCAGAGGAAGAAGTGAGAGAGAGATAAGGAGAGAGGAAGTGAGAGAGAAGTAGCGAGAGAAGAAGAAGAAG
This sequence comes from Zantedeschia hybrid cultivar, assembly GCA_030544215.1. Lineage (NCBI taxonomy): Eukaryota > Viridiplantae > Streptophyta > Magnoliopsida > Alismatales > Araceae > Zantedeschia > Zantedeschia hybrid cultivar. The sequence goes on from JARZZO010000009.1 coordinate 56,415,115, forward strand.
AAGAAGAGAGAGGGGAGAAGAGAGGAGGGCTCGGCCAAGAAGAAGTGAGAGAAGAGAGAAGAAAGAGAAGGAAAAGAAGAGAGAGGGGAGGACAAAGAATAGAAGAGAGAGAGGATAGAAGAAGAAGAAGAAGGGGGAGAGAGAGAAAAGAAGGGTGTAATTGTGGGGGTTTTTAAGAGAGAATGGGAGAGAGAAAAGGAAAGAGAGAGAGAAAAGGAAGGCGGGAGAGAGAGAAGGGAGCTGTCGGCCACCTTTGACTTTGCTTGGATCAGGACAGGACTCCTCTAGGGCATCCTTTTGCATGCAGATTGTCCGTCTTGCCCCTCTTTTAATCAGTAGAAAAAAGAAATTATATTTGCCGAGATTTGAATCATGGCCACTCCGATGACGGCCAAGTGGTCCAACCAATTGAGCGACAACCTTTTCATGTCCTGCACAAATAGAAAAGTCAAGATGAAGTCATTGCAAAGAATACCTTTCAACCCTCAAAAATTGCCGTAAAGTGGTCCTTGCTGACACCGAAATTTACGCAAATGTACTGATACATAATTTTTCACATGAAATGACGACGTTTTTTACTTGAATTTTAACAAAATTAGTATCGTTGGAAATAGAACTGAATTATCTATCATTCCATATGATTTTTCACATAAAATCATGAGTGTGAAGTACAAATTTACTCAGCTAATGCCCAAAATATATGTAATAATCAGCCACCACCACCCCAGATGATCCTCGAGGTAAGAGACCCATCACAATTAAGAGTGTAACCTAAGGGTGAGTGCTTCCAATGGATGATAGAGCAAAACTTGTCCGTGACCTATGATTGAAAAGAAACTCTTGAGACCAGCAAGAAGCTGATTCTTTGGATGAGTACTCATCTTGGGCTTCCCCGGGCAAGCCTGAATGCTCTTCCTAACCCTGGGAAGAGAATGCTGAATAGAAATGTTAGGATCACCATGGAACCTTGCATTGCAAATTTTCCAGATATGCCAGCTAATTAGGAGTTGAAGATAAGCAAAAACCTAAGCAAGATCAGTACACTGGGGAGCAAATTTTTGCCAGAAGCGGAACAAATGAGAGATGCCGTGGCGATCCCCTGTTATACCAATACCATTCTCAATACAATACCAAAGAGACATCGCCAAATCACTGCTGAGAAAAAGATGCAAGGCATTTTCAGACTTAGGAGACACACAACACAAGCACCTAGCTAGAACACCCTACTATACCAATCTATTGTAAGTTGCGATCAGTGGGGAGTCTTTCCAGGACAATTCTCCAGGTGAGAAAAGAATCATGCCAAATGCTCTTAAGAATATCGTTTATCGAAGCACGAGAGCAAATATCACTCCATGCACTGAACGTCGTAAAATTAAGTTCATGAAGATAAGGGGCCGGCGCCAACAGAAGCAATGTGCACCTTCACCTTGGTAGACATAAGAATTGCACAAATAAGATTGAACCTGAGAGGGTAGAAAGTAAAGACCATCAAAATCGATGAGATTACTTAAAAAAGCATCCTTAATGGATAAAGACTTAGAAGACATGCATCGCCAGTGAGCATCTTCTATGAGATACCTCAACGTGCCCCAACTAGTCCACGGCTCACACCCGAAAGAACATGCTTAATCAGAACCATTCGCCAACCATAGGAAAGATAAACACAAGTCCAACCAAGAATCTTTTGGCGAGTATTGTCAATGAAACCCTTGAATGAAGCGGCCCTCGGACGCCCATAGTAGAGAGTAACAACACCTAGGTATGTAGTGGGCAAAGGTTTGTGCATAATACCAGTGGTATTGTAAATATCTTCTATAAAGCTGGTGTCCACACTAGGATGGGTAAAAAAAGAGCTTTTAGCAATGTTGACCAGCTGAGGTGAAGCCATTTCATATCTCTTCATGAACCGCATCAATTTCTCGAGGGTGATTTTGCTGCCGTTGGAGAAAATTAAGGTGTCATCCGCAAATAACAAGTGAGAAACAATAGGGCACTCTCTAGGGACAACATAAAGCATGTCCTTGTTAGCCAGAAAAAGACTAGAAATGCCCCTACTCTGGGCCACCTCAGCTATAATAAATACAAGTGGAGCAAGGGGGTCCCCTTGCCTCAGTCCCCTACTTGATTTAAAGAAACCACCAATAGTTCCCCGAAAGATAACAAAAAATCAACAATTTTCCAAAAGTGCACGAACAATATTAATCCGACTTGCAGAAAACCGAACAGAATAAAGAAATGGCCATTCCATTCTATCATTGGCCTTGGCCATACCCAGTTTAAAGACAATATTGTTACCCCTGCATTTACGGGCCAAATCCTACATAAGCTCCTGTGCCAAGATGTATTATTAAGAATACTCTTAAATAATTTTATGTAATCTGGTGGCGAGGATTTTAGAAATAATTTTGTAATTAAAGTTGCACAAGGTAATCGGTCTAAACTCCAAAATTTTCATAGGCTTATCTTTCTTCGGAATAAGAGTTAAAAGGGTGGATGACAGATGACGGGGCATAGATTGCCCAACAAGGAAATCCCTTATAGCTGCACATACGTCATGGTGAACAGGTAGTTAAGAAGCCGTATCACTTGGTGTAGCACAGAGGAAATATTTGGTATTTCTATCTCCCTCTATGGTCCATTAGATGTTGGCCTTTTCTTTCCGGTATTCCTTCTCCATATGAGAAACAAGAATGAGATGTTCTTTTGTAGTTGCCAGATTTGCAATATTATCTTGCGAAGGATCAATATCCGCATCTATTTCTGCCCGTAATGACGGATCCTCTGCATCTCTGAATTTTTGAGAAACATTACGAAAAACAACTATGCTCCAATCTTTAAGCTTGTTTTTAAGTGCTTTCAATTTGGCATGAAAAGCATACATAGGTGCAGCATAAATAGGTCGTTTCCAGACTTCATCGACAGTGAAGAAATTTATCATGGAGGCAGCACATAGATTGAAACTTCCAAGATCTTGGACCACTGAAATGGCTTTGACTGCAAGGGATAATCAAGGCGGAGTGATCCGCACCTGACCTGGGCAAATGTTCCACAGAGACCAGGAACAAAGCAGACCAATCATGATTAAGTAGAACCCGGTCCAGCCCGGCACGAACCCGATGGTTACCAGATTAATTATTACACCAAGTAAACCGGTTGCCACGATATCCTGCATTAAGGGGATGATGCGGGTTAATTAAATCTTCCTCTCTCTCTCTCTCTCTCTCTCTCTCTCTCTCTCTCTCTCTCTCTCTATGTCTCTCTATGTCTGTGTGTGTATGTAACAACCCACCCTTCCCCATCTCCACCTCTCTGCCACAATGGTGCATTTCGCACACTACCCAACCACCACCACCATCTCTCTCTCTCTCTCTCTCTCTCTCACACACACACACACACACTGATTCTAATGGGTCTTATTAGCAAACATCAATGTTGGTTTTAGTTGACATGTTACTTATCCCCAAAGAGCTTATGACTCAGTAGCATTGGTCTTACTATTCATAAAAAAGGTCATGAGTTCCAATTTGTGCAAACATACATGAGAAGAGATTTGTCTCACGGATTCATAAAGATCTACACCTGAGTTCGCCTCACTATCCAGCGACGGCAAGGGCCATGGGGAGACTATTGCCTCCTCGGATGGGACTTCCAAGTTCAGAACGATCACTTGAAGAAGATAGAATTGTCAAGATCCCATAATAAAAAAAGTCCTATAAAAGGAATTTAGTGTAAGTGCCTATGTCTATATCTTCTCCACCGGGGAGGTCTTCTAAATTCTTTTGACTAAAAAAAGGAATTATTTTTATATCTATACTTGTAAATTACAATACCTTATTTGTATTTATACATCTAACTCTCACATATTGTTTTAAGTATCCATAAATCTTCAAAAATGTTGCAATCATACCCTTCCATCGAAATGTCATGAAATCATACTAAAAACATTCTCATTATACATCTAAATTCACTAATATGTTGCATATTTACCCTTAAATTCACTGAAATTTTGCTTATGTACCCCTAACCTTATTAGTATTTATGCAATCTTTTTGGCATATTCGGTTAGTATTCATAGTATTTTGACGGAGGGATTTAACTACAATCTTCTTTCTTTTCAAGATATTAAGGATGTTTATAATATGGGAGAGTTAAGGATGTACATAGAAATACGGTAGCTTGCTAGAGGTATATATAAGCTGTGAGGGTTATACCCAATTGCTTAAAAAAATTCTTATTAAATCAAAGGATAATATTTAAGATAATTCTTATATTTCTAGCAAAGTATCAAAATAAAAAGTTTACTTAGGATTTTAGTGAATTTATGGTGTACTTAACTTATGAATGATTTTTGCTAAATATACATAATTTTGAAAAAGGATATATTTGTAATTATTTAAAAACATAAACTCAATTTTGGATAGACAGACTCACTTTTTCCTTTTGAAACTGTCGGGATGCACATAAATTTATTGGTTTACAATATGATTGACTACTTTTATAGGGTCTTAAATTAAATTATCTAGGATTCTAAAAGTTCCCTTAAATAGTCGAAAAAAGATCCTTATTGATTACATGGTGAACAAGTCAAGGTGCATGGGTATATCTATATATATATATATATATATACATATATATATATATGTATATACATATGTATATATATATGTATATACATATATATATATGTATATACATATGTATATACATATATATATATATGTATATATATATGTATAGATATATGTATGTATATATGTATAGATATATATATATATATATATATATATATATATATATACATACATATATACATATATATATATATCTATCTATCTATATAGATATATATGTATATATATATATAGATATGTACATACTTATTTTAAAAGAATAGATATGAATATAAGGAGAGATAGAGGTTGCTTAGCCTTCAAGTTATCTCCTGGCCACCTTGTCTACTTCTAGAAACTTCTTTTCTTATCACCTCGCTTGACACCTCAACATGCAATAATTGGAGAGGAACACCTCATGCGCCACATCGCCCTCTTCTAGCACCCTCTTCCACCTCCCCTCACCCATATCCACTTCCTTCCCTCCTCTTATAAGTAGAGGTAAACCCCTTACCTCCAACCCATCTCCTTCATTCACCAACATCTTAGAGAGAGAGAGAGAGAGAGGAAGAAGTAGAAGAAGAAGGAGGAGGAGGAGAAAGAGATCAAGAGTGAAGGAAGTCCTATTCATGCTTGTGCTGGAAAATGATCGGCATAAAGAGGCAGTAGATTGGTGCATGTAGGTGTATTAAAGTTGTGAAGCATAAACGTGTAGGCGTGTAAGAATCAGGTGAGGAGAACAAGAATGCAATGGAAACAATGATTTAAAATAAATTCCTGCCATCACCAATGATTTTCAGAAAACTAGAGCAAAGAACGGGTGCTTGTTCATCACCTTGTGTAGATTTGAATCCACGACCGCCTTCATTTCGATAGAGCGATGCCGCCAGCCGCGCAAGTGCTTGGCCTCCAGTAGTATCTACGTAGTTCTCCTTTTCGGAGAGTGTTCTCGTCTCCTCGCTCAGTTTGACACTATTGTCGAGATTCCTCCTTTATGACGATGCCTGCGGCATGTGGATGAAGGCCTTGGAGGATCGAAGACGAATGCGGAGAAGGAGGACAAAGGGGGTGCCTGGTTCGAGGGGGGGGGCCGGGTTGAGGGAGAAAGAGAAGGGTCAACTAGCAAGGGGGAACCCTAGAGCTTGGCCAGGGTTTCCACACATCTATTATTTATATTAAGTTGGGCGATTTTTCATGAAAACCCCCAATTTCATATAAAATCTACTTAATTATCCCGAACTTAGAACCTTTGTGCATCCCTCTAGGGTCAAGTACTAGGCTAGTTTTTAACCTCTTAAGGTCAATAACACTTTACTGGCTTAAAGTAATTGATTAGTATCACATACTTAACTAATTACTTAATTGAATTATATCTTCACACAAATCCGACTGGATCTCTGATCATATTAGGTGCCAAGCAATGCGTTATGATCCTCGAACGTAAGGGGGTTAAGTAACCCACTCAAGAAACCTTTCTGTCCATAGTTACCACATAGATATAATCATTTATCCGTACAATACTCCCGAGTCAACTTAGGATATGGTGAACTGTCAAACCTCTACCGGACAACTCACTTGGATTCGACGCATCTAATCTATGTTAGAGAACTCCTTCTCTGACACAGTGTCCGTCCTGGTAAGGGACTTCCACGCATTTTGCCTAAACCATTCTCTCTCTGATTACCGAGAGTGAATAATTCATTATTGAACATATAATCACCTTCGAAGGTTTTCCACTGAATCCGATGCTTGACTATTGAGAACTCCGCAGTTAGAGATTCGTTAGACAAGGTCAAAGTCCAGAAGTCCATCGACAAGGTGTTTTTGGTGTCTCGGGTCCGAGGACCATCTACTTAAGTAGCTTACCATCCAACGATCCAAGTCGGATCAATTTAGTGAGCTCATTCACCAATGAGCTACTACAAGTTCAACATAGTCTCTCCGCACAAGTGACCATGGGATCAGTCACCCTCATCATATTAGCTAAATAAATTTATACTAGTTTTACCGAGTATCTAATGTCCTTCTTAGGCATCCTTAAACTGGGAATTATTAAGAGTGTGTGTTTATAAGTTTCCAGTCTTAATATTATGATCTAACCATAATTCGATAACTATTGCACACAATCGTAAATTTTACTATGACACGAATAATAATAGTAACAATTAAGAACTGAATTCAATTTACACATAATGAATGTATATTGCCGTAATTAAATAATTGAACAACATTGACTTTGATTGGCTTGTAGACCACACATAGAACTAATAATATCCCGCTTAGACTAAAGGCAATTACCTCTATGACGTATCCTCATACGCTGTAGGTGACGTTCAAAGACAATTTGAGACAACAACTTCGTTAGTGGGTCTGCTATGTTGTCAACTGATAAAACCCTTTCCACTATGGCATCTCTTTTGGCAATGATCTCTCTAATCAAGTGAAAGCACCTCAGAATGTGCTTCGACTTCTAATGAGACTGCTGCTCTTTCACTTGCACTATGGCCCTATTGTTGTCATACAGCAATGGGACAGGATCAGAGATACTCGGCACAATGCCAAGGTTAGTGATAAAATTCTTCATCCATCCTACTTCCTTGGCGGCTTTAGCTATAGCATTGTACTCAACTTCTATCGTCAAATCCGCAGTGATTTCTTGCTTGGAACATTTCTAACTTACTGTGTCCTTGTTCAATATGAATACAAATTCGGAGGTAGACTTGTTCTCATCTGGATTTGATTGAAAGCTTGAGTCGGTGTACCCTAAAAGCTTCAAGTCTCCTCTTCCACAAACCATACATATATCTTTAGTCATTCTCAAGTATTTAAGGATACATTTCACAGCCTTCTAGTACTCATCATCTAAATTTGCCTAATATCTACTTGTGACGCTCAGAGTATATGCTACATCAGGACTTGTACATATCATGGCATATATGATGAAGCCTATAATAGAGGCATAGGCTATTTTATCCATCATTGCCTTCTCTTTAGGAGTCTTAGGTGATCGACTCTTAGAGAGATTAATTTCATGTCTCATTGGTATGTGACTTCTCTTGGAATTTTCATGTCAAACTTATTTACAATGGTGCCTATGTACAAAGATTAGGTTATCCCAAGCATCCTCTTTGATTTATCTCTATAGATCCATATTCCCAATACGTAAGATGCTTCTTCCAAATATTTTATAGACAAGTTCTTCAATAGCTAGACTTTAACAGATGACAACACTACATCATTCCCAATGAATAGGATGTCATCAATATAAAGTACTAGGAATGTTACAGTACTCCTACTGATCTTTTTGTACACATATGGCTCATCTTCATTCTTAATGAAGTTATAAAATTTGACAACCTCATCTAATCGTATATTCCAGCTCCGTAATGCTTGTTTGATTGACTATAAGAGAGACTAATTACATGTCTCATTGGTATGAGACCTCTCTTAGAATTTTTTATGTCAAATCTTTTCACAATAGTCTTTATGCACAAATATTTGGTCATCATAAGCATTCTCTTTGATCTATCTCTATAGATATATATTCCCAATACGTAGGATGCTTCTCCTAAATATTTCATGGAGAAGTTCTTCGATAGCAAGACTTTAAAGATGACAACATCGCTACATCATTCCTAATGAGTAGGATGTTATCAACATAAGGTACTAGGAATGTTACTATACTCCAACTAGTCTTCTTGTACACACATGGTTCGTCTTCACTCTTAATGAAGTTATAAGATTTGACAACCATATCAAACCTTACGTTCCCACTTCGTAATGGTTGTTTCAATCTATAAAATGCACCTTATCTAGAAATTCCTTAGATATGAAACCCTCATGTTGTACCATATACACTTCCTCAAGGTTTCCATTGAGGAAGGTGATTTTCACATCCATTTGCTAGATTTCATAGTTATAGTGTACGGCAATGACAAGAAGGACTCTAATTGATTTTATTATGGCAATTCATGAGAAAGTCTCACCATAGTGAATTCTTTACCTTTGACGATATTCTTTTGCCAACAACCTTGCCTTATAAGTGTCCATTTGTAAGGATTGAGGTTTCGAATCCGGTTATCAGGTCAGTTTTGGGGTCGGGTCCCTGGGCCCTAGTTGGGTTGAGACTTAGTTTCTTTTTCGCGTCGAGCTTGCTTGACGCGGTTCAAACGGCGTCCAGCAGTGTGGATGTGTTTTAGGCTGTGCCACGTGGGCGCCACGTGGGCTGGCCTTGGGGCGCGAGAGTACGGCCCCGGTCATATCATCTGAATGGCGTCTTGGATGGACGACGCCATTTAGAGTATAACCCTGGGTTGTCAGTGTACGGCCCGGTCTTGTCATCTGAATGACGTCGGGCTTACACAACGCGTTTTACCCAACTTCTGTTTGACCCTGCAAACCCTCCTTCCTTTCCCTCATTCTCTCCTTTCCTCTCTTTCTCCTCTTTCCCCTCCGAGCTCCGGCGAACCACCTCCCCTTCTCCTTGCTTTCCTCTCTCCATTCCATCTCTCCCTCCACTCCATTAACCTACCAACTTCCTCCACTACCACCACCACTTCCTCCGCGGCGCACTTCTCTCCGGACGGCGGCCGACGTCCCGGTGGAGTAACGGCGTCTACGGCGGTACTGGCGGCGGCGTGTAGCTAGGCGAGTTGGCGGCTTGGAGCTAGGAGGAGCTCGAGTAACCAGTAGGGTGACGATCTCCGTGGTGTTTCAACTTAAAATCATGTTTGTTTTCCTGCTTTAGAGCATGTTTGGAGAACTCTTGGGGTGAAAATGCTAATTGCATGTATGGAAAAATTGTGGGATTTAATGGTAGTTAGGTTCTTCTCCTTCGCCTCTATGTTTTGGGACCTTTCTGGTACGTTTGGGGGAGAAATCTCACCTTGTGGATTGGGGGAAGCGGAGGGGAGAACCTGTCTGTTAGGACTAAATGGCGTCGCGGGACAGCGACGCCTTTTAAACAGCGACTTCCTCCCACGACGCGATTTAACCCCAGAAAACAGACCCTGTCTTTGGACTGAATGGCGTCTAGGGACAGCGACGCCTTTTAAAAGATGACTTCCGTGGATGACACGTTTTAGGCCAATATTCACATGAACTAGTTTAGGAAGCTTGAATGACGTCGGCCTTGGGCGACGCGATTCAAGCCAAAATTACATTAATCCCTGCAATTAACACGTGTTTATATTGTTAGATAATTTAGTTAATTGCATGCTTGAAAATATACTCGATGACATTGGATTCTATGTGATCGGATCGTACTGTGTTGTGTTTTGTGCGATCGTGGGCCTAGAGTGACTGTTGTTAGTGCTTAGGCACCCTGTGTCGGTGTGGTAGTGACATGGCGCCGATGTGGGAGTGGCGGGGTGACGCCTAGAGAGAGGGTCACCTAGTGTACCCCGAGGTATGGCTAGTACCGGTGTGAGAGTAGTACATTCGGAGTGTCACTCGTGCTGGGGGAAGCAAAAACCACCTGGAGCCTGTCGGGCCGGAGTAGCCAGTGCGCTATCCGAGGGTTTGTTGTTTGTTTGGTCTCAACGGGTCGGTGTTTTCCGCGTTCAACCATGTGACTTTTGTGTTTTGCCGAGGTGTGGGTTGTGGACTCGTAACGGAGTGGTTTTTAGAATTGTGCATGTTACTGTTTGAATACATGCGTTTCATAACAAAATTGGAAAATGTATTTACTGCTCTAATTGCTTAAATTGTCTATATTTGAGTTGTCATACTTGTGGGTGCGTGAGTGGGCGGTGGGGATCAAAGGATCCCTACTGAGTCTTTTCGATGAGACTCACCCCTACGGTTTTCAGGTGAGGGTTCCAGGCAGGCGTAGCAAGGAGAGTGTTGCTTTGGGTCGCGTGCCAGCAGCCGTTGTTCCAGGGTATGCCCCGATGTAGTTGTCATTTTATTTTTTGGCCTGTATGCTTAATTATTTCCAGTCTGTTGGAGTATGTAATTATTTGCTGAGTCGAGTCGTATTGTAAAAATTTTTAATTCCTATATTTCCTTTCCAATTCAATGCGATGTGAATATTTAGCTTAGTTTATTATTTATTTCCCAGACTTATCAAGATCCTGGTTTGACTTCAAATTAATGATTCGGTACCTATTTAGTAATCGGTCCCCGATTATAGGGTGGCGGGTCGTTACACCATTCGTCCATGTGCACCAATCATTCTTTTTTAGGCCGACTTACATCCGATAATTACAGTACCTTCTGGTAAGTCTTCCAAGTTTCAAACTTTGTTAGTGTACATAGATTGTATTTCAAAGTTCATTGCCTCCTTCCATTTTTTGGCATTAGGAATTTCAATGGCCTCCTCGTAAGTTTTAAGATCATCATGCTCACTATAAGATGTTTTAGAAATACCATCACTAATATGTCTTACATATCTTTCAGGTTGTCTGGGTACTCTCATAGACCTACAAGGTTCTTGTGTGTTTTCTAAAATAGGCTCAGGGACAGCGACCTCATCTGATGGGTTAAGTGCTTAGTGTGGATTTAGAACTTCTTCTAGTAGTACTTTACTCCCACTGTCCTTTTAGAGGAGATATTCTCTTTCTAAAAATATAATTTTTCTTGCAACAAACAACTTTTCTTTACCAGGATGGTAAAAGTAGTACCCAGAGGTTTCTTTGAGATATTCAACTAATCTGCACTTTTTTATTCATGATTCTAGCTTGTCCATATCATTTCTATTTACAGAGCAGGACAACAGACACTTTAACATGTATAAAGTCGGACTTTCTACCCTTCCATATCTCATATGGAGTAGAACTGACATACTTGCTGAGAACCATATTCAGTAGGTATGCTGCTGATTTTGAGAATATCTCTACAAAGACACTGGTAACTGCATAAAGCTCATTATAGATCGCACCATATACAATAGTATACAATTCCTTCTTTTTGATACACTATCTAATTGTGGTGTATAAGGAAGAGTCCATTAGGAGAGGATACCATTATCCTTCCAGAATTTTATGAACTTTGTACTCAAGTATTCTCCTCGTTGATTTGATCGAAGAGTTTTAATACTCTTTTCAATTTATTTCTCTAATTCATTCTTATACTCCTTAAACTTCTCAAAGGCTTTTAACTTGTGCTTCATTAAGTACACATAGCCGTATCTAGAGAAGTCATCGGTGAACTTGATGAAGTATGAGAAATCACCTTTGGCATGAGTAGACATTTGACACATGCATATGAATGTATTAGTTCTAATATATCATTGACCTTTTCTCCATGTCTAGTAAATAGAGATTTAGCCAACTTGCCCATCAAACATGACTCACAAGTTGCAAATGATTCATAATCGAATGGATCCAAATATCTATATTTATATAACTTTTGGAATTTGTTCTCGCCAATGTGTCCAAGTCTACAATGTCAAAGGTAAGCTTAGTTTATACCATTCTTACTCCTCTTTGGAGCTCTATCAAGACAAACAAAATCATACGAAACATCCAACATACACAAACCATTAACCATTCTAGTGGATACTAATATATTATTTTAAAAATAAATAGAAGAATATTTATCCTAAATAGTTAATTTGTATCCTACTCTATTTAAACAAGAAACGTAAATGATGTTCTTTATTATGCTAGGAACATAATAACAATCATATATTAGGATCCTCTGTCCAAATAGAAGTCTATAGTCGACTATCCCCACTACAAGCGTTGTTTCTTAGCCTTAACTCCATATCACCTTTACTCAGCTTTCTTCTGCTTATTAACACCTACACATTATTGCAGACATGAGATGCACTTCCAGTACTTAGTACCCATGATGATGAATCTCTAATTGACAAGCTTAAATCTATTATATAGATATCAGAAGCATCACTAAGCTTCAGCTTTTTTTGAGCTTTGCCATCCCACGTACTGCTTGCAGTTCCTCTTCCAGTGTCCCATCTAGTGGCAGTATAAACACTCGCCTTTTTCATCTCCTTTGCCCTTGTCCTTCTTACAAGGTGGCTTCCACTTGGGCTACTTCTTTGTCTTGCCTTTCTTAAAGGCCTGTACTGCTCTCCTCTTCCTGTTGGTCTCACCAACCATAAGGACAGTGGGCTTCTCCTTCTGAAGGTTGCCCTCTGCAGTCTTCAGTATGTTAAGCAGCTTTGCCAAAGTTGCATAAATTTTGTTCATGTTAAAATTAACAATGAACTGAGCATATGAGTCAAGAAGCAAAACGAGGAAAAGGTCTGTAGTCATATCCTTGGGTATGTCTATCCCAAACGCCACTAACCTCCCTATCCACTCAATCACCTTCAGTACATAAGTCTACACTGAAGATTCCTCTGTCATTCAAACTTTGAACAGGGATTTAGATATCTCATGTCTTTCAACTTTGCTCTGCTCTTCAAATAGCTCCTTTAAATGGAGCAAGATATATCTGGCATCCATCTTCTCATGTTGCCTCTGCAACTTATTGCTCATTGAGGCCAATATGTAGCATTAGGCAAGTATCCTCTTTCTACTTCTCCTAGGCTATCATATCTCCTTCAGCAACATCCAATGCCGGCTCATGCAAAGCCTCATCCTTTAAAATGTAGGCAATCTACTTAAACATAAGGACAATCCTTAGGTTCATGAGCTAGTCGGAGTAGTTCAGGCCCTATCAATTTGTTGGCATCCAGTATGCCACAAAGGGGGTTATGTGACCACATTCTCGCCTACAGGAAAAATAAAATTAAAATTAGCTATAATTCAATTATTTAGATTATAAACAAGATATGATCTTCAATCAAGTTTAACTCCCACTAATTTTTGCGGACTGTATTACCCTCGAATATACAAAACATGAGGCACTAATGGTCTCTTAGTGGGGATCAAAATCTCACTGACACATTGCATGGCCTTGTAGGCAACATAACAAACCATATTATGATCAGAGAGTAGCCAACATTTAGTAGTTGCAACTCCTTGCAATATCTGATCATCATTCGACCCTTAAAATGTTAGTAGCCTTATGGATAACACAACAAACATCCAAATTCTGATTTAAGTGTTACCATCATTGCTTAACGGGCATAGATTAGTATGCAACCCTTGTGGACAACACAACAAAAGTTGCACGGTGCCTCCACCCCATTGGTTGGTATCATAATGACATAATTTTAGTCTATCATCAAAAATCACAAGTCTTGTGGACAACACAACAAACTTGTTTCAATTTAAATCTAGTCCTAAAACTATAATGATGGACAGTTATGCAATATATTCTTAACTATTCCGCTAGAGCTTAAAATTTAATAATGAGGGATTTAGTTTTATTCTCAGTTGGTGTTATCTTAGGTGATAGGAAATAAATATATCAGATATATTTGGATATTTACTATACCTAGATACTTAATTTGATCTGCAATTAAATAATCAAACTATACATCAACATATATGTTAATTAATGTGGTAATGGATAGAGCAGTGATTTGATTAGAGCCATACAGTCAATCACACTAATTCTAATATTATAATTATATCTAAATTTCCTACCAGCACAAAGCTGGTGATCTCATCTTCAGGACTTCATGGTTGGAATTGTGGATCAACCTCGCTCCTTGTCCAGGCATCACAATCAATTACAATACTTTGATTCAAATAATAAGATGTACATATGTAAAAAGAACGCCTTATGGCGTGATACATTCAACGAGAGATATAGAATTATATTGGAATGATGGAGAGAGAAAGGCACATAGGCCGTATAAGTTAACAATTAATTTAACCACCACATTCGACAAAAATCTACACCTACAACATGCATCTTCACATGATTTAATTAAATGTGCATATTCGTGACCATAGTTAACTATTAACCATCCACACATGATAGGGCGCATCACAAGTGGCTGAAATTTTTAAAAATAATATATTTTAGTTTTTCGTAAATCTGGTTCCAATCAAAATTGGACACTTTAAAATTAAAAAAAACACACAATATTCAAATCATGCTTTTGATTCTAAATAAAAAATATTTAACAACACATCATATGTGCAAACAAACTAAAATAACATTTCTAGAATATTCCATGTCATTTAGAACAATTTTAAATATTAATTTAACACTTAGATCAACATTAAACACTGATGTACCATTAAATATTAATCTAACAATTAGATTAATGAATAATGGCTTAATTATTAAATTTAAAAACATTAAACATCACATCTTTAAAGTTTTGGGCCTCAATAAAATAAGATTTACATAAACTTTTATCTTAAAAAAGAATTCAAACAAAAATTTTATTTAAAAATGTTGTATAGGCTTGTCGAGTTGGCCCTTTGCTAGACTGGGTCAGCCCTAGCCTTGCTTCGCTCATCCCAGGCCGGGCTTAAGTAGGCCCACCTGGCTGGGCCCAACCCAGCCCATGCGCAGAGGCGCGCAGCTAGGGCTTTGCCCTAATTGCCGCTACCTTCGATTCCCTCCCTTGCAGCCTAAAGGGAGGGGGCAGGGCAACACAGTTAGGCCGCCCCTATCGACCTAGGTGGTCTCGCCCGGCGGCACCACCAGTGGTGGCTGGCGTGCCCTGCGCCGGCAGCACCACCAGTGGTGGCCGGCGTGCCCTGACACTGCCCCTTTCCCCTCTCTCCTTCCTCCCTCATCTCATGAGATAAGGAGAAGTGAAGAGCGGCATTGCCTTCCATCGCCGCCTAGGTGAGGGCCATGTGGCCGGCGGTCACCGTTGGTCGCACCGGTAGTGCCAGTGATGGCCGGTGGTGGCCAAAAAGCCGCTTTAGAATCCCGTTCTTCATCCTCTATGAAGAACACAAAAAACCCCCAAAATTTTTGATTTTTTTAGAAATAAAAAAAAAATGATCTAATCATTGAATTCATCCCATGAATTAAATTTTATAGAAAAATTAAAATTTGTAGCATGGAATTGATCTAAAAAAATTATTTTAGTGTTCCAAAATGGATAATAGTGGAACCTGGCTTTGACACCACTATAAGGATCAGGCGGGAAGAATAAGAACGTAACGGAAACAATGGTTTAAAATAAAATCCCACCATTTCCGATCCGTTTCGAGAAAACTAGAATGAAGAGCAAGTGATTGTTCATCAGCTTGTGCAGATTCGAATCTGTGATTGCTTAGTTCCAATGAAGCGATATCGCCAGCTGTGCAGGTATTCGATCTTCAGCGGTATCCATGCGGTTCTCCTTTTCGGAGATCATTCCCGTCTCCTTGCTCGATTTGTCATGATCGCCAAGGTTGATCCTTTTTTACGGTGCCCGTGGCATCCGGAGGAAGGCCTCCGCCAATTGGAGATGAAAGCAGCGGAAGCTAATGAAGGGGGCACCCGGCTCGAGGGGCCCACCCGAGTCAAGGGATAGAGAGAGGGGGGGCTTCCAGCAAGGGGGAACCCTGGAGCTTGGCCCAAGGTTCCCACAAGGCTATTATCTATATTAAGTTAGGGAGCTTTTCATAAAAACCTCTAGTTTAATATAAAACCCAACTAATTATCCCGAACTAAGAACCTTTGTGAGTGTGACCTTCTAAGCCCACGTACCAGTCCGATTTTCAGCCCGTTAAACCCAATAACACTTTTTTAGCTTAAAGTAATTAATTAATATCACATATTCGACTAATTACTTAACCGAATTACATCTTCATACAAATTCGGCCGGACCTCTGGTCAAGTTGGGTGCCAAGCAACTATACATGATCTTGGAAGGTAATGGAGTTAAGCAACCCATTCAAGAAACTTTTCCGTCCACATTTACTGCATAGATATAATCCTTCATCTATATAATGCTCCCAAGTCAACCTAGGGTATGGTGAACTATCAAACCCCAACCGGTCAACTCATTTGGATTTAACATGTCTAATATGTATTAGAGAACTCCTTCTCTAACAAAGTGTCCGCCTTGGCCAAGAACTCTTATGCATCATACCTCGAGCATTCTCTCTCTTATTACTAAGAGTGAATGATTCCTTATTGAACACACAGTCACCTTCGAAGGTCTTTCATTGAATACAATCCTTGACTGTTAAGAACTCTGTGGTTAGGGATTCGCTAGACATGGTCAAAGTCGAGAAGTCTACTGAAAAGTTGTCTTTGATGTCCCATGTCCAAGGACCATCTATGCAACTATGACGTTGGATTTAGTTGGTTGATAGTTAGGTAACATACCATCCAACGATCCAAGTCGGATCAATTCAGTGAACTCATTCACTAATGAGCACCTACAGGTTCAACATAGTGTCTCCACACAAATGACATGAGATCGGTCATCCTTATCATACGAGCTAAAAAGACCTGTATTAGTCTTATCGTGTATCTGATATCTTTCTCAGATATCCTCCGACTGGGAACAATTAAGAGTGTGTGTTTATAAGTTGTCAGTCTCAATATTATTATCTCATCATAATCCGACAACTATTATACATAATCATGGGCTTCACTATGACACGAATGATAATGGTAAAAGTTAATAATTGCATTCGATTTACACATAGTTAATATATATTGTCATAATTAAATAATTGAACAAGATCATGTTTGATTTGCTTGTAGGCCATACATACAACTAATAAGGCATACTTTCATCAATTCAGTAGGTGTTCTCCAACTCCCTCAAGGAAAAAGTAAATACTTGTGAGCTCTTACCATTCACTTGATATTCTTTTTGCTTTCCTTGTAATCTTAAAGCTTGTCACTTGGTTTACTTTCCTTGATATCTTGCATATCTCAAGTTGATACACAACATTTACTAGACATTTCTCTTGTACTTGGTCTTATTAACTAACTACTTGTGGCCTATAAGGTAATTAACTTTTCAATGCCAGTGGCAATGGGACTCAATCTAGTCTCAAGGAGGAGCACTCCAAAAGTTCCTGTACCTATAGGAGTTTAATGATCAATTGGTCGAATATCTCGCTTGGGATTTCCCCCTTAGTGGCCCTGCATAGAGATTCTCAGTAGGGATTTCACCCCAGGAGTTTCTTGATCTTGGGGTGTCACCTGGGACTATTACTTGGGAGTTTCTAATCAAGGGGTTCTATTTGGGGTAGTTATGCACAACGTGGCATTCCACTTCATGTTCTTGATTGGGTTGCTAGACCATTCCTGATCCTTGATTCCTGATACATGATTCCTGGTACATAATTCCTAATACTTGATTCCAAATAATACTTGATACTTGATTCATGATCCCTAATACATGAGCTTAATTGCTTTCTACTTGTTTACTAATAGCTGATGATGTCCAGTCTACTGAATCTCATGCCTCCACTTA
This sequence comes from Zantedeschia hybrid cultivar, assembly GCA_030544215.1. NCBI lineage: Eukaryota > Viridiplantae > Streptophyta > Magnoliopsida > Alismatales > Araceae > Zantedeschia > Zantedeschia hybrid cultivar. Next base: position 56,432,974 of record JARZZO010000009.1, read on the forward strand.
TCTAGTTACTTACTTGTTTTATAACCATGTTTCACTTGTCTATTTAGACATGCCATACTTGATTGCTTAAAATTACCAATTCTTTAACACACGAACTTCCATTCTATAATTATTACAATTGACCTTTTTATTTTTATCTTGCATTTAAATCCTACTCTATTACTTCATTATCCTTTCCTTGCAAGTCTTTATAATTAACTAATGCATTAATAATATTATTGGAGTAATTTTGAGATGTAAATCCTCCTAAGCGCGTTATGCTTACAAAATTTCAAACTCACATTTTCAAGTAAATAAGAAGATAATATAGATTAGAATAGGATTAGAGCAGAGAGCCACTTAGCATCATCAAGATAGTTCTATTTATATTCTAATTCTTGTAAAATTTCTAGACTATTGTAAATAAGATGAGTCAAGAACTTTGAAATTTGTTATCAAGTTTATCGGTGGTTTATTGGAGATGGTTTTGTTTTACTATTCATTGTATGAGGAATAGTCGTGAACTTAATTTAATTATTGTTGTTGTCGCACCTCAAGAATTTAGGGTGTGGCAATTTTGGTATCAGAGCACCAGGTTAGGAATCCTAATAGCCTTAGGACCTGAGGTAGGTAGAGCCATAAAGCATAAAGGAGAACTATTTAGTGAGTTGATGTATCGTCTTCATTATAATTAATGGTGACTTGTAGTTATTTTGTAAAGGATGCCAGATCCAACCCTATGAGAATAATAAATATATCACAAGGAGAAGTACCATATGTTATTCATAGGTTAGTAGTTATTGCACTTTCATATTTAATAGTGGAAATTTGGAGGACCAAATTCTTTTAGTGGGAGAGAATGTGAGGGTTATAATCAATTGCTTTTAAAAAACTCTAATTAAATAGAAGGGTAATATTTAAGATAATTCTTAGGTTTGTAGCAAAGTATCAAAAGGAATAATTTACTTAGGATTTTAATGAATTTATGGTGTACCTAAGTTATGAATATATTTTGCTAAATGTACATAATTATGGAGAAGGGAATATTTGTAAATAGTAAAAATATAAACATAATGATTAAAGTTTATGATTTATGATGCTATTGACTACTTTTATAGGGTCTTAAGTTAAATTTCTAGGAATCTAAAGTGACCTTAAATAGTCGAAAAGGGATCCTTATCGATTACTTGGTGAAGAAGTCATAGTATAAGTATATATATATATATATATATATACATGCAAAAATAATAAAGGATTTTTAAACTTTTCTTTTTCTTGTTATGTTAACAAACATAAATCAATCAGATCTGGAAAGATAGGAGGAAGATCTGGGGATTGGACTCTCTATTTTTAGGGTAACTTTTTCTTACTGTAAACATACCTTATATACATATTTGTTTTGGCCATATCGCACTATGTATCATTTGTTGACCCCAAAAGCGCTACCTGCCCCTGGTTCAAGTATAATTAAAAATGGAAGAATTAAAAGGATATTTAGAAAAAAGTCAATCTAAACAACAATACTTCCTATATCCGCTATTCTTTCAATATATATATATATATTGAAAGAATAGGTATAAATGTAAGGAAAGATAGATGTTGCTTAGCCTTTAGGTTATCTCCTTGCCACCTAGTCTATTTCTAGAAACTTAGCTTTTTGCCACCTTGCTTGACACCTCAACATGCAATGATTGGAGGAGGACATGTATCTCGCGTGCTACCTTGCCCTCTTTTATCACCTTCTTCCACCTCCTCCCCTCATTAACCTCTTCCATCCCTTCTCATATAAATAGGGGTAAGCCCCTTATCTCCAATCCATCTCGTCCATTAACCAACATTAGAGGGAGAGAGAGAGAGAGAGAGAGTGAGAGAAGAAGAAGAAGAAGATGAAGAAGAAGGAGAAGGAGGAGGAGGAGAAGGAGATCTAGAGTGAAGGTAGTTCCATTCCTGTTTGCGCTAGAGAACGATCAACATATAGAAGCATCAGATTGGTGCATGCGGGTGTATCATAGTTGCACAATGGAAGCATGCATGTGTACTTTCATAAAATTAGATAAGTGTTCGCCAACTCCCTTAGCCCCACTTTGTTTGCAGAATAAGTTATTACGTGGGGCCCACTAACGGAATAGCGTATACTAGAATAAGGGGTGTTTCTGTTTGATAGTTTTGTGGGGCCTGCTGACGGAATAAAAGAATAAGTAATTCTTAGGTCTAGGGTGGGATGGCTTATTATCCTTATTCTCCGAATACGCTATTCTGCACCGGTATAAGCCATTCCACTTGTCAAAGCAAAATTAAACTTATTCTCCTCTTATTCGGCCTTATTCTTCTTCTATTCTCCAATCAAAGTGGCGCTTAAGGAATAAGAAAACACTTGTGACCTCTTACCATTTATTGCTGGTCAGACTATGGAGAACTCAGAGGGGGGTGAATGGATTATCAAAAATTAACTATTAATAGGCTATAATGGAATTTAATCACAATAGGAAAGTAAAATGCAAGAGGAGGGCAAAACAAGGAGCAATCACATAGTGGCAGAAGAGATTTATACTGATTTGGTCTATCCAGGCATACATCTAGTCCATAAGCAACTTCTTGGGAATTCCACTCGCATATAGGCTACACACGGTAAACCCCATGTAGGTTATACAACACAAATCACCATGTACAATTGGTCTTCTCTTCTATCAACAGAAGAACATAGTCACCTGCAACAAGCAGGTCTTCCCTTCCAAACTAGGAAGAGGAAACCAATAAGTTTTTGTAAAAAAGAATACAGTAGTGCCTCTGAATGGGAAGATATGAATGAATAACAAATAAATAGAAATCAAGACAAAGAGAGAAAAGAAATGCTACTGTAGGTCTTAATCTAATGAAGAATGATGCTTGAGAGCTAGGTCGAAGCATGTAGACACGCTAATTTGACTTCACATTAAGTAAATTTTATGTCACATTTACAATGCCTCAAAGGTCTGATGTTTAAACATTGATTCATTTTTACTTATTTTTTTGGCATTTTCTCTAATTAGAGTCGTTCATGGTCAACGTCATTTATATTTCTAGCCGAAATTAATTCTGACTCTTGATCGATAAAGATTAAGTTGAATGGCGTCGCTCATGGTCGACGTGATTTAGCTTTCCTAATCCTTCTCGATTGGCAATTTGACACTTAGTTAATTTCCTATTTATCTAAATCACGTCTTTCGTGGTCAACGACTTTTACGTTTCCTAATTATCTTTCCTTTTTCAAGTTTATCTTTCTTACTTTGGCCCCTTAAAGGACGTTATGGTTGGCCGACGTGTTTCTAATTGGCGTCGTCTTGGAGCGACGTGATTCAGTGAATGAAGGATAAGTGCCGTTTGGCCGAAATTATTTAGTTTCCATGGTGAAAAAGTTTCTATGTTCATGATAATTATCTGTGGCAATTCGGGGAAGTAGAGTCTTTTGAGAGTCAAACTACTCAAAACTACACTCTATATATATATAACCCCTTTGAGCCTTCAAAGAGGTTAGACATTGTATGAATTAGAGCTCTCATCAAGGTGAAAGGAGAAGCCTACTGTGTAGAACGTGGAGAAGCTTTGGAGCACCTTCTTATTCTTCCAATCCCTTCCTTGAGAGTGTAGAAGGATGATGGCTTTTGAGGGGCCAACCTTCTCTTTCTTTCTTTTTTTTTCTTTTAGTGTTCTTGCTTCGATCATTGATATTTTTTTTCACTATTTTGCATTAGAACATCCATCATTCATCACTACTTGTCTCACACACTCAATTCATTAACATCAATCTATTGTTTAAAGGTATAAAAGAAACATCAAACAAGTAAGTTTTCTTAGTTTAGTTGCATGATTTTCATCTTCCTTAGAATAGATACTACACTATTGTCAAAGCTCTAATCTAATTTTCTTTCCTTTGTTTTCTTATTTCTTTTGCAAGGAATTGAAGAAACAACGTAAAAGGTTGATTTAATAGAGAGTGAATAAAAAATAAGGCTTTTTCTTTTTGGCTGGCCAAAGAGAAGGAAATAGAAGATGCCACAAAATCTCCCTTATTGGATAGGTAAGTAGTGATCACTTATTTTTTCTATTGAGGTCCTCGATCTTTGGCAATCACAAAATCCATGATTTTTCATGTTTTTATGTTAATATTTGATTCATGATATGATGAGACACTAATTAAGCACTCACAATTTTTTGGTGATCACAATGGGACATATTCTTGCGATTTCTTTTTATTTCATTCCCTTTAACACTTAGCACTCTCGTGTGCACCACTTGGCACCCTAGTGTGCATCCTTTGTGCCCCTCTGGCACTTTTATTGGTTGGTTGTTATTTACTCTTTGTGCACCTCGTGCACGCCCTTGGTGGCGAGTTTTAGTCCACCCCTTGATTGCCTTAAGTTGTGATTGTGAGAGATTTGTGTTTAAATTTATTTAATTAATATTTGCAAGTTATTTACAGATTTGGGTGATTTTGAATTGTCTATTGTTTCCCTCTAGATTCTGCTTGGTTGAAGGGGAATGCCCCTTTGTTGATTTGTGTTACAGGTGTCAAATCGCGTCGACACCACATGATGCATTTTGATTCACGTCGTTTACGGCTGACGCCTTTCAGTTGGTCACCTTGCTGCTTAAGGAGTATCTGTCTGGAGGCTTACTGTGTTGAATCACGTCAAGTCAGACCAACGCGATTCAAACAACAAGTCTTTCTGGCCAGATGCCCTTCACATTTGTATTCATCACTGTTAATTTTCCCATTTATTGCATTAAAGACCACCCTAGTTGAAGGTTATAAGCATCGGGAGTTCACTCCCTCTTTTAGGAAACACAACCTTCTTGACACTCTCAACTCTCTTTGACTGGGGTCGGTCCCTCTTGGTCAGACTATAGCGGTTAGTGTTGAGACCTCCATAAGTCCCCAAAAGTGAAGGATTCCATCTTTTCTCATCGAGCAGGTTATACCATTGAAGTCCTACGTTAGTCGTCTCATTTATGGTTTGTCTAAGCAATAGAAAATAACTGAAACTAGGAACCTAATAGATATAGGTGGCCTCTAAGCCAATCACGAGGCACCTATTTTAATCTGGTTCAATAATAAACGGCATATATATTTCATTATGTAGATTGTCATGTTTATTATTATTGCGCATAATGAAGTCCATGAATGTGTGCAACGGTCATCGAATTATGATGAGATCATAATAATGAGACCGATGACCTATAAACACATATTTTGAATTGTTCCTAGTCGTAGAATGTTTGAAGAGGACATCAAATATCCAGTAAGACTAGTACATGTTATTCCAGCTCATATGATGAGGGTGACTGATCTCGTTAGTCACATGTGTGGAGACACAATGATGAACATGTAGGTGCTCATTAGGGAATGAGTTCACTGAACTGATCCCATATGAATCGCCGAATGGTAATTTATCTGACTCAATCGGCTTGATTCATCTTCACAGTGGCGTGGTTGGTCCTTAGACTTGAGACACCAAAGACAACTTGTTGGTGGACTTTTGGAGTTTGTCCTTGGCTTACGAATCCCTATCCACGGGATTTCTAATAGTCAAGGATCGGGTCCAACGGAAGACCTTCGAAAGTGATTATGTGTTCAATAGAGGATCGTTCGCTCTCAGGTATCTGGAGAGAGAATGCTCTAGAATAGATCCGCAGGAGTCTCTGGCTAGAGCAGACACAATATCAGAAAATGTGTTTTCTGATATTGTACAGCGGAGTCTAATTCAAGTGAGTTGACCATCTAGGGTTTGACAGTTGACCATACCCTTAGTTAACTTAAGAGCATTGTGCGAATGAAGGATTATAGCCACGCAGTAACTATGGATGGACAGGTTCCATGAGTGGGTTGCTGAACCCCATTAACTTCTGGGATCATGCGGTGTTGCTTGGCACCCAACTTGATCGGAAGTCCGACTGAATTTTATATGAGATGTTAATTCGGTTAAATAATTAATTAATATCCAAATATTAATTAATCACAATAAGTTAATAACTAGTTATTGGACTTAACGGGCTGAAAACCTGACTGGTTAATAGGCCTAGAGGGTCACACGCAAATAGATTCTCAATCGATGGTACTTAAGTGGGAATTATATTAACTCGGAGACTTTTATGAAAAGTCGCGCCGACTTAATATATATACGTGCTGTTGAGAAACCCTGGGCCAAGCACTAGGAGTTCTCAAGACTGGCCATCCCCCCTCTCTCTCTCCTCCTCCTCTTGGCGCCCTGTTCGAGGCAGCGAGAGACTTCCCGTCTCCGCCGTGCGCAATTCCCGAAAGTCGGGAATTCCTGTCCGCAGGCTTTTGGATGACATTGAGGTGATAGATCTTCAGCGAGCGAGCTGATTTAGACGAAGGATCGAAGACGAACCACTGCGGAGGATCACATGGATACCGCTAGAAGTCGGATGTTTGTGCAGCTAGCGGCATCGCTTCGACGGAACCGAAACGGTTGCGGATTCGATTCTGCACAAGGTGATGAGATCACAACCTGATTTTCCGATTTGAGTTTTCGTTCTGAATCGGATCAGCAGGCATCGGGCGGGATTTTGTTTGTTGCTTCTGCTGCGTTCGTCACGCTATGCTCGAATCCCAACAGGACCTACCCTCTTGAGTGAATTCACCCTTAAAAACTCATCTAATATCCATAAGAAATCCTCAAAAAGCATAAGCATCCACTTGTTTGAAAATTTTGTGCAAAATTATTTGAGCCTCTTTATTGATTTATCATAATGATGCTACGTTCAAGTAGAGTCATTGGCATGGCTTCCTATGAGTACGATAACCTATTTGAACACGAGGGAGATGCTTATGATGCTCAAACTCATGTCCAGTTCCAGCTATAAAGTCCCCAGTATGACCAGTACAATCCCACTGCTAGTATTCATTCTCAAGTTCATGCTGCAGGATCGGAATTCAATCCTACCTCTGGAGAACTTCAAGACCAAAAGGAGCCCTCATCTATGCCTATCCCTTACCTGGTCTCCGCCCTTGGATCCCTGGCTACTCATGTGGACCCTCAACAGCTTGAGGCAATCCAATCAATTCTGAAAGCGAAGACTCCTTTAGGTTCATCTGAACCAATCATGTCATCTGCTCCTATCTCTCACCAGGTCCCCACCAAGGCAATGGAGAGCCTTTGTATCTCCACCCCGCGGCAGGCGGGTCAACAACACTCTACCACTTGATACCCCTCGAGGCCTAACAGTCCAAGTCCTCCCAACGCTTCGGTCATGGTGGAAAATGATCAGTACAAGGATCTAAAAAGAATGAATGATGCCAAAGATGCTCCTGAAATCTCTGTACAGGCCCTACTAGTCTTTCACCTGCTGCCCTCTGAGATGTTGGTCTACAGAAGGTACAATGGCACATGCAACCCTTTTATTCATTTGAAAGAATTCCTTTATGAATAGTCATTCTGACAAAATGACAAGAGGTCTCTGGCCTTCCTATTTAGGAGATCACTAGAGGGACCAGCCCTCGAGTAGTCCTTTTTATTGGACCCAGCTGATCCAGAGGACTTCGACAAAGTGTTTAAGACATTCCTGCAGAGATATAAGGATCGGGTGGCACCATCTCTTTCTATTATTGATTTGGTGGCTAAGAAGATTAAATTAGATGATAATTTTGTGACATTCGCCGACAAATGGCGAGCAATGGTTAAAAAATTGAAAGATCACCTGTCCAAATCCGAACAGGTTAAAATGATGATTGCTAATGCTACTCCTCAGTACAAGTTGGTTCTAATGTTGAATAATCTCACAAATAGGGCAGAACTTTATAAGAGGGTGCGCTATACCCAGAATGCATTCAAGGACACTACCTTCTCCAGTGTTTTTGTTATATCCTGGATCTCAAGCCCATTAATTTGTTAATGGGCCAAGGTTAATTAAGCCTAATTAGATTTAAATAAGCCTAATTAAGTCAATTAATGAGATAAAATGATTTAAATCTGTTTAATATTTATTTAATAATATAATAATAGGTTTAGAATGGGTAAGTCATTAGTTAAGTCAAAACAAGCCCAATAAACCATTAGTGACCCAATCAGGAAACTAGTTAGTTTTCAACACTTGTTTTCAAGTCTGAAAACTATGAGAAAGTGTTGTTTTACGAACGCAGTAACTTTGAGCACAAAAGTCCAAAATGATATGGTATATATGGTTGGAAAGAGGATATAAAAGACTACAACTTTGTCAAAAGGATCAAAAACTAATTTCGACGTTTAATGGGTCGAATCGGAGGGAGTTTATGGGATTAAACTCATTCTGCACGAAAATATGGGTTCCTAGTTTGAATCGAAACACTTTAGCTTATTAGTTAAGGAAGCAACAGTTTGACTTCGGCATGGAAACTTTAGGGACATAATTTGGATGGTATTAGGAAGTCAAAATAGTATATATGAGGCCTTGGGGTCGTGCATAATGCCTCATCCACGTAGCTCCAAGATAAGAAATAAGAACATGGTGTTCTTCATTAGAAAGAGAAGTATTTTGATTTAATTCTCTTTGAAAATTAATTCTAATAAATTGATTGTTGTTTAGAGGTCGTGGGATAAGCCTTAGATCACAACAAAATTGAGAATGGAGTACTAGAAGGTCATTAAAAGATATTAGAAAGGAGTGTTCTTCGTGTTCTTGAGGTAGGTAATGATAACCCATTGGATGATATTTTATATTAATATAAAAACTTCATTTTAATTTTCAAAAGTGGTCAAAAATATTTTTTAGAACCATAATCTACCAACCCATGACTTTAGATTCCACTTTGATTTATGAATATTTGATCAAATTCGCAAAATCCTATATTCTGGAAATTCAAGACCTATAGCTACGTTTTTTCAGGATCTATACCTACGATTTTCAGAAGCTGTGACAAATTTTCAACTTGAGCTTAAATTTACCATAACTCTTTTGTTCCTTGGCCGATTGACTTGAAATTTTGAACTTGAACTTATATTTCTTTAGTGAGTTTAAAGATTTTATTTTTGTTGCAAGTTTGACGAAATTTGAGGATCCTGGTTATGGCAATATAATGGAATATTTAGATTTAATGATGGTAAATGACATGTTTATTGCTTGGTTATTTGTCTCTCATCGTTCATTTTCGATTTGTATATTATTTGGTTCCGTAGTTACGTAACTTAAATCCAAAGTAAATATGAATGACTGAATCGGATTATAGACGTAACAATGTGGTATCGTAGCATATGAATCATGAGAAAACAGTAACCATTACCATCTGATCGTAAGCCATACCAAATTAATTGTGAGAGTGTGGGTAGGATAGTTAGGATAGGCTTTAATTCTTAAAGATGGAAGCTAATTGGTGTTTGATTTTTAGACTATGGCTATAACGAGAACAGGGGTTGGGAATAGAACATCCATCATTGAGCTTGCTAGCACTGAGGAGTCTCTGGCTCAGAGAGGCTCAACTCGTGGTGATACCCCAACTACTTTTGGACAAGGGGTGGTGCAGACCAACCCTATGGCCATGCCATACGGAGATTTTGGGGCTTTTCTGCAAGATTTTTAGGGCATGGTCCAAACTATGCAAACATAAGGTACACAGTAGGCTCTGGTGGCACTGCAAACTTAGACGCTCCAATGGCTACATCTTGGGCGACGATAATGGAGAAGTTCAAGAAACTCGGGCCTCCTTCTTTTAAGTGGGAGAGAGGCGAGAGGTTGTTGAAGCATGGATTCGACAGATCGAGGAGATCTTTGCGGCCATCAGCTGTGTAGAAGAAGATAACGTCAGGTTAGCGACCTTCATGCTCGAGGATCAAGTAGACTTCTGGTGGAGTTCTACCAAGAGGACTATTTTTGCTGGTCAAGATGGGCTGATCATATGGAAGGACTTCCTGACTACTTTTCGGGAGCAGTATTTTTCAGCTCATATCAGAGATGCTAAAGTTATTGATTTCCTTGCTTTGACACAAGGGACGATGACAGTGGCCGAGTATAAGGCCAAATTTATTGAATTGGAGCACTTTACACCTAATTTCTTCACTGTGGGAGAGGAACGAGTCAAGAAGTTTGTCAATGGACTGAGTGGGGCTATTCGTAGTAGAGTAGCTCTGTTTAGGCATACTGTTATGAAGGAAGCATTGGAAAAAACTTACTTTGCAGAGCGGGAGCATATTGCCTTCATAAATGTAAGAAAGGGTCCAGGAGGTAAGATTACTCAAGCTCCACCTTTTCGCCGTGAATTTGACAAGAAGACGAGACAGGACTTCCAGGTGGCGACACCAGCAGCTAAGAAGGTGGCACATCTAGTTTGTGTTCAGTGTGGGCGACCACACGCAGGCTCAGAGTGCTGGCATGTAGCTGGCAAGTGCTTCAACTATGGTGAATCAGGCCATATGATTCACGATTGCCCAAGGCCTAAGACCAACTTTGCGCCTGAAGCACCTACGAAAGGAAAGGCACGAGTCTATGCACTTACCAATGAAGCAGGTGACGATACCAACCAGGCCACAAGTACTATTCTAGCTAAGGTTGTACGTGCCAGAGTTATGTTTGATTCTAGTCCTACATATAGTTTTGTTTCCACTGGATTTGTTGACTCTCTAGAGAGTGTTGTGCTTTTAGAGGTATCACCCTTGACTATTACCTTAGCTACTGGTGAGACCTTGATTTCTACATTTATGGTGTCTAGTCTTCATGTTCATATAGCGGACCAGGATTTATTTGCATTGTCCTATGTTATTAATATGGTGGACTTTGATATTATATTGGGCATGCATTTCCTAGAAAAACATGATGCACTTATAGATTGCAAGAACAAGAGTCATATTTCAGGCTCCTCGGCCAGAGGATACTTTCTACTTTCAATGTCCAAAGAATAAGTTTAAGAAAGTGTTCATCTCCATGATAAAAGTCGAGAAATTGGCCAGCCAAGGCTATGAAGCATGTTTGGCAAGTGTGATGATTGATAATAACACGGCCAAGACACTACATGCTATTAAAGTGATTCGAGACTTTTCCGATGTTTTCCCTGATGATCTACCCGTTTTGCCACCATCACGAGAGCTCGATTTTACTATTGATCTTATGCCAGGGACATCACCTATTTCAAAAGCACCATACCAAATGGCTCCTACTGAGTTGGCAGAGTTGAAGAAACAATAGTTGGAACTTCTGGATAAAGGCTTCATACGTCCAAGTTTGTCACCATGGGGTGCACCAGTGCTATTCATCTGGAAGAAGGATGGGTCAATGCAGTTGTGCATTGATTATCGCAAGATCAACCAAGTCACCATAAAAAAAAAAGTATCATTTGCCAAGGATCAAAGACTTGTTTGATCAATTGCAATCAGTCAAGGTTTTCTCCAAGGCTGATAATCAATCCAGTTACCATCAATTGTGGATCAAGGATGAAGACATTTCAAAAACGGCTTTCCGCACCAAGTATGGTCATTATGAGTTCTTGGTTTTTGGGCTAACGAATGCTCCTACTGCATTTATGGATCTAATGAATAGAATCTTTCAGCTATACCTTGACCAGTTTATGGTGGTTTTTATTGATGATGTGTTGATTTACTCTCTGAGTGAGGAAGAACATAAGGAGCTGTTAGGTTCTTGGTTTCTCGGGATCGCAAACGCAGCGGAAAATAAGAAATAAAATTTTGTGATCCCTGTCCGTTTTGAATAAATAAAAACAGTAAAGAAACTTTGACCGATTATCACCTAACGCGGATTCGAATCCGCGTTCGAACGGTTATGTCGGTGTGACACCGCCAGCCGCGCAAACGCTCGGCTCTAGCGAAGTCCACGTGATCCTCCTCACTGTGGATTTCCTCACGTTCATCATTCTTCGCAAGCGATGAACAGATCGTCGTTCTCCGCAACGACTGCTGTAACGCATGGTCGATTTCCCGCCGAACGAGAGTCGGAGAAGACGGCGTAGCTATCTCCAAAGAGGGGAGAGAGCAGGGGCGCCAGAGAGAGAGAGGGAGAGAGGAGGGGGCGGCTAGAGCTGAGCAACATCCTGGCATGCTTAACCCGTTCGCTATATTTTATATTAACCATACGATTTTTCATAAAAAACCCCGATATAATATAAAATGTGCTTTTAATCCATCGCCTTGAGAATCTTTTGCGTGTGACCCTCTAGGCCCAATTACCAGTCCGATTAATGGCCCAATAAACCCAATGACTCCTTACTGACTCAATTAATCAATTAATAACTTATTTTAATTAATTAATTGACCGAATTAATGTCGCACATTAAATTCGGTCGGGCCTCCGATTACGTTGGCTGCCAAGTAACACCGCATGAACCCAGAAGGTATTGGGCTTAAGCAACCCACTCTTAGTACCTTTCCGCCGACAGTTACCACGTGGATATAATCCTTCATTCGTACAATGCTCTCGAGTCAACTCAGGGTATGGTGTACTATCAAATCCTAACCGGTCGACTTACTTGGATAGGATGTTGCCGTATAATATCGAAAAACTCATTTCTCAATATTATCGTCTACTTTGGCTAAGGACTCCTGTGCATCCTTCCTAGAGCATTCTCTCTCTAAGTACCAAGAGTGAATGATTACTTATTGACACTTAATTCCCTTCGACGGTATTCTGCTGTACGCGATCCTGGGCTATTTAAAATCCCACGAATAGAGATCCGTAAATCAAGGTCAAAGTACATAAGTCCACGGACAAGGTGTCCTTGGTGTCTCAAGTCTGAGGACCATCTATGCAACTGCGATAATAGAATCAAGCTGGTTGACAATCAGGTACAATACCATCCAACGATTCAGTCGGATCAGTTCAGTGAACTCATTCTCTAATGAGCACCTACAGATTCGCCTTAGTGTCTCCACATTAGTGACTATGAGATCAGTCACCCTCATCATATGTGCAGGATTAATCTGTACTAGTCTAACCGGATATCCAATGTCCTTCTCGGATATCCTTCCACTAAGAACTATTAAGAATATGTGTGTTTAAGTGATCAGTCTGGTCACTATCGCACATATTCACGGACTTCATTATGAGATAGTAAAATAACGAATTACACATAATGAAATAATACCATTTTATTAATAAATGAACGAGATTTATATAGTCAGGTTGGCTTGTAAGCCACCTAAGACTAACAATCTCCCACTTGGACTAAAGCCAATCACCTTTATGCAATAAACCTATAGACTCTAGGTGACGCTCAAATAGAATTTGAGACAATGGCTTTGTCAGTGGATCTACTACATTGTCGACAGATGGAACTCTTTCGACCACTACATCTCCTCTGGAAATAATCTTTCTGATAAGATGAAAGTACCTCAGAATATACTTCAATTTCTAATGAGACCACGACTCTTTCGTTTGTGCAATTGCCCGATTGTCGTCGTACAACAGCGGAACATGATCAAAGATGCTGGGAACTACGCCGAGGTCGGTGATGAATTTCTCAACCATACTACTTCCTTAGCGGCTTCAGCTGCAACGATGTACTCAACTTTAGTCGTCGAATCTGCAATAGTCTCCTGTTTGGAACTCTTCCAGCACACTGCTCCTGTAACGACCCGCCACCCTATAATCAGGGAACCGATTACTAAATGGGTACCGAATCATTAATTTGGAGCCAAACCAGGATCTAGATAAGTCTGGGAAATAAATAATAAACTAAGCTAAACATTCACATCGCATTGAATTGAAAAGGAAGTGCAAGAATTAAAAGTTATTACAATGCGACTCGACACAGCAAATAATTACATACTCCAACTGAAAAGAAATAATTAAGCGTACAGGCCAGAAAATAAAATAACAACTACGTCGGGGCATACCCTAGAACGACAGTTGCTGGTGCGCAATCCAAAGCAGCATTCTTCTCACTAAGCCTGCCTGGAACCCTCACCTGAAAACTATAGGGGTGAGTCTCAACGAAAAGACTCAGTAGGGATCATTTGATCCCCACCGCCCACTCACATACCCACAAGTGCAGCAACACAAATATAGGTAAATTAAGTAAGTGAAACAGTAATACAATTCCTAAATTTCGATATAAAACACATGCATTCGAAATGTAACACGCCCAACTCCGAAACCATTCTACCAGGGAGCCTACAACTAGCGTCTCGGCAAAACACGCCAACCTCACAGCCGAACGTGGGAAACACCGACCCGCTGAGACCAAATAGTAACCCCTCGGATAGCACGCCAGCTACTCCGGCCCAACTGGCTCTAGGTGGTTCCTACTTCCCCCAACACGAGTGACACTCCACAGGTACTACTCCTACACCGGTACTAGCTAACCCTGGGGTACACTAGGTGACCCTCTCTCTCGGCGTCACCCCACCACTCCCACACCGGCGCTGTGTCCCTCCCACACCGGCACAGGGTGGCGAGCGCTACAACAGTCACTCTAGGTCTACGGTCGCACGAAACACAACACAGTGCGATCCGATTACGTAAAAATCCTTGTCCTCGAGTACGATTTTAAACATGCAATTAACCAAACTATCTAACAGTGTGAAGATATGTTAACAGCATGAATTAATGTGGTTCTGTCTTGAATCGCGTCATCCAAGGCCGACGCCATTCAAGCCTCCTAAACTGGTTCATGTAAAATCTGGCCTCGGAAATGGCCTAAAATGCGTCGTCCATGCAAGTCGCCTTTTGAAAAGGCGTCGCTGTCCCTGGACGCTCATCAATCCGAAGACAGAGTCTATTATTGGGCTAAATCGCATCGTGGTTGGAAGTCGCCTTTCTAAAAGGCGTCGCTGTCCCCCGACGCCATTTAACCCTCACAGACAGGTTCTTCCTCCGCATCTCCCGATCCACGGGGTGAAATTTCCTCCCCAAAAATCGTGTAGAAACACGAAAAACATAGAGAATGGGGAGAAGAACCTAACTACCCATTAAAGCACCCAATTTCTCATCACATGCATTTAGTATTTTCACCCCAAGAACACCCCTAAACATGCTCCAAAGCGGGAAAACATGATTTTTAAATAAAAATACCACGGGAATCGTCACCCTACCGGTTACTTGAACTCCTCTGAGCTCCAAGTCGCCAACCTGCCTCGCCCCTCGCCGCTACCGGTACCGCCATGGACGTCGTTACTCCACCGGGACGTCGGCCGCCGTCCGGAGAGAAAAACGTCGCGGAGGAAATGGTGGTGGTAGTGGTGGGAGTTGGGAGGTTAATGGAGTGGAGGGAGAGGAAGAATGGAGAGAGGAAAGGAAGGAGGGGGGAAAAGGGTCGTCGGTTCGCCGGAGGAAGAGAGGAAAGAGAAGAGGGAGGAGGAAATGAGGGAAAGGAAGGAGGGTTCGCAGGGTCAACCAAAAGCTGGGTAAAACGCGTCGTGCATGCCCGACGTCTATCAGATGACAAGACCGGGCCGTACACTAACAAGCCAGGGTCGTACTCTGAAAGGCGTCGTCCATCCAAGACGCCATTCAGACGAAATGACCGGGGCCGTACTCTCACGACCCAAGGCCAACCCACGTGGCACAGCCTAAACGCGTCTACATAGCTGGACGCCGTTTAAACCGCGTCGAGCAAGCGCGACGCGAAACAGAACTGAGTCTCAGCCCCATCAGGGCCCAAACTAAGGGATCCGACCCTGAAACTGACCCGATAACCGGATCCAAAACCTCAATCCTTACAGCTCCTCCGTTCAAAGTAAACACAAATCCAAATGTGGACCGCATGTTAGAAACTCGAGTCAGTAAAGCCTTGCAATTTCAAGTCACCTCCTCCATGGACAAGAAACATATCCTTCATTCTTCTCAAGTACTTAAGGATATATTTCTCTGCCTTCCAGTGCTCGTCGCCTGGATCAACCTGAAATCCGCTCGTAACACTTAGAGCATATGCCACATGAGGCCGTGTACATTGTGGATGCCCAGAGTATTCCCACTCTCCTTCCGTGAGGAGGTCTCTGTCCGTTGCGCAACTTCGGCGATGAGGTGTTAGGAAGTGAAGTGTGTGATCGCCAGGAGCATTACCTTGAGGTCCCTGTGCTCCGCAGGATAAAGTAAGTTGATCACGTCTTGTTGGAGCGTGGGTTGTGGATTCCTCTTCTCTACCTCCGGCCGGCCGAAAGGAGAGAGCTCGATAGTCTGCGTGCAAACTGTAGTAGAGCCCCTGAGAAAAAGAGACAAAACAAAGTGAAGGAAACCCGATTAGAATTGTGATATGCAAAGCCTGTCCATGAAAACAAATAAACAAGTTTAAAATTGAAAGGGGACGCACCGGATGGTTATTTGGGGAGGGAAGGTGACCATATGTTATGGCCACCCACCTCCCGTTTTTTTGTTTGGAACCTCTGTTAGAGTGGGTGCTAAGTTATCCTAGGATGCATGCAACAAAGTGTACGTGTGTGCCATGTTGAATAGATGGATGGGTTGTAGTAAAAGGGGACTATGAAATGTGGTAACGAGGTGAAATACAGTAAATAGAAAAAAAAGAGGGGAAGAGTTAGAAGAACAAGCCTATGTAGGAAGGATTCTTGGTGCTCCCGTTCTGCTGCCCGCAACCTCTAGACTTGCCAACCTCTAATTTTCCAACCCCAAAAAATCTCAACCCCCCTTCCTAAGAGAACTTAGAGGGTTTAAAGAGGGGGGAATAAAATAAGGGAAATCCATAGTCTAAATACCCGTTAATCCCCCAAAAGCCAATAGAAAATGGTCAAGAGTTGGAGATCATGGCCGCGGTAGTCGCCGGAGTAGGAAGTGATCGGAGTAGTGGGGGGTGAGGGTCGCGAGTGGAGGAGAATGTGGAAGGACAAAGTCAAGCTAAAAGTGGGATTATGGATGGCCAACCCACTTGCCTTCCTCTTTTGTGGAAGGCCACCAAGTTGGCCTTCCACAAAAAGGTGGAAGGCAGCGCAGCTGGCCTTCAGGAAAGGTGGAAGGCCACCAAGTTGGCCTTCCGCGAAAAGGTAGAAGGTGGCACAACTGGCCTTCGGGGAAGGTGGAAGGCCACCAAGTTAGCCTTCCGCGAAAAGGTGGAAGGCGGCGCAGCTGGCCTTTGGGGAAGGTGGAAAGCCACCAAGTTGGCCTTCCGTGAAAAAGTAAAGGGACGAGTGTTGGTTAATGGGCTTGACTACTAATGGGCTATAATGTGGTGGGCTAGGGTAAAGAGTTAATGCTGATGGATTAGGATGATGACGAGTATTTTATGACCAAAAGGATGTCCAAAATCGAGTGTCTACATACATAGCATGGCATACATGTTAGATCCTATGGCAGAGGCATAGGATACTCTATCAATGAAGGCCCTCTCATTAGGAGTATTAGGAGACTGCTCCTTTGAAAGATAAATTCCATGTCTCATCGTTATGAGACCTCTCTTAGATTTTTTAATGCCAAACCTTTTGACAATGGTATCTATGTACATGGATTGGGTCATTCTGAGCATCTTCTTTCATCTATATCTATAGATCCGTATTCTTAATACGTAGGATGCTTCTCTCAAATCCTTCATGGAGAAGTTTTTCGACAGCTAGATCTTAC
This sequence comes from Zantedeschia hybrid cultivar, assembly GCA_030544215.1. Classification (NCBI taxonomy): domain Eukaryota; kingdom Viridiplantae; phylum Streptophyta; class Magnoliopsida; order Alismatales; family Araceae; genus Zantedeschia; species Zantedeschia hybrid cultivar. Next base: position 56,450,440 of record JARZZO010000009.1, read on the forward strand.
TGATGACATCACAACCACATCATTCCCAATGAGTAGTATGTCATCTACGTAAAGAACTAAGAAGGTGACTGCACTCTCACTGGTCTTCTTATTCACACATGGCTCATCTTCATTCTTAATGAAGTCATAAGACTTGACAGCTTCGTCAAATCTTATGTTCCAGCTCAGGGAAGCCTGCTTTAGTCCATAAATGGACCACTGAAGCTTGTACACTCTATCTAGAAACTCTTTGGATGTGAAACCTTTAGATTATATCATATACACATCTTCCTCAAGGTTACTGTTAAAGAAGGAAGTCTTCACATCCATTTGCCAGATTTCGTAATCGAAGTGTGCAGCTATGGCGGGTAGAACTCTGATCGACTTTCTCACTAGACTTAATCATGGCAATTAGTGAGAAAGTCTTGTCATAGTCAATTCCTTGCCTTTAACGATATCCCTTTGCCACCAACCTTACCTTATAAGTGTCGATTCATCTATCTACACGGATCTTTCTCTTAAAGATACACTTTCTTCCAATAGGTACAATACCCTCAGGCAAGTCCTCCAAGTTCTAAACTTAGTTGGTGTACATGAATTGTATTTCAGAGTTCATGGCTTCTTGCCATTTCCCGGCTTCTAGGCCTTCTATGGCCTCCTAGTAGGTTTTAGGATCATCATCCTCATTATACTCCACCTTAGACTCACCTTCAGTGATATGTCTGACATATCATTCGGGTGGTCTAGGTATTCTATCAGATCTATGAGGCTCATCTGTGTGTACCTGAACAGATTCAAGATCTAATATCTCATCTAATGATATTGCAGTTGTTTGAGGATCTGTAACTTCTTCTAATACTATTTTACTCCTACTGTCCTCCTGGAGAAGGTATTCTTCTTCTAAGAAAACAGCTTTCTTGGCGACAAACACATTTTTGTTCACCAGGATGGTAAAAATAGTATCCAAAGGTCTCCTTTGGATATCCCACAAACCTGCATTTATCAGTTCATGATTCTACCTTGTCTAGATTATGTCTCTTTACATGAGCAAGACAACCCCAGATATTAACATGTTTAAATTTTGGTTTTCTGCCTTTCCATATCTCATATAGAGTAGCGGTCACAGACTTGTTGAGTACTCTGCTCAGTAGGTATGCTGCTAACTCTAGAGCATACCCCCAGAAGGACACTGGTAAACCGAAAAAGCTCATCACGGATCGCACCATGTCTAACAAGATGTGATTCCTCCTTTCAGATATACCATTCATCTGTGATGTATATGGAGGGGTCAGCTGACAAAAAGGTACTATTATCCTTTAAGAATTATGTGAAATTAGTACTCAAGTATTCTCCTCCCCGATCAGATCGAAGATATTTAATACTCTTTCATGTCTGCTTCTCTATCTCATTTTTGAACTCCCTAAACTTCTCAAATACTTTCGACTTGTACTTCATTAAGTACATATAACCGAATCTCGAGAAGTCGTCAGTGAACGTGATGAAGTACGAGAAGCCACCTTTGACTTGGGTGGACATGCGACCGCATACATCTGAATGTATTAGTTCTAAAATGTGTTTGACATGTTCTCCATGTCCAGTAAATAGAAATTTTGCCATCTTTCCCATAAGACAGGAATCACATGTGGCAAATGATTCATAATGGAATGCATTTAAATATCCACGTTTGTGCAACTTTTGCAGGTTGCTTTCACCAATGTGTCCAAGTATACAATGCCACATGTAAGCTTGGTTTACACAATTCTTGCTCTTCTTAAAAACATTATCAATGTGAAGATTATAATAAGAAACATCTAAGAGATATAGACCGTTGACTAAAGGTGCCGAAGCTATTTATTTATTACTATAATAAATCGAACAACTTTTGTTCTCAATAATCAACCTATATCCTATCTTGTCCAAACAAGATACAGATATGATATTCTTTATTGTGTTAGTAACATAATAACAATCTTCTAATGATAAGATGTCTCCCGATAGAATCCTGAGGTTTGTTGTCCTTACAGCAACTTTCGCAACTTTTGCGCTGTTTTTTAGCCTCAGTTCTACCTCGCATTATCTCAACTTGCGCTTACTTGTCAGCATATGCATATCATGGCAAATATAAGAAGCACATGCAGTATTTATGTAACGACTCGCCATCCTATAATCGAAGATCCGATTACTAAATGGGTACCGAATCATTAATTTGGAGCCAAACCAGGATCTTGATAAGTCTGGGAAATAAATAATAAACTAAGCTAAACATTCACATCGCATTGAATTAGAAAGGAAATGCAGGAATTAAAAATTATTACAATGCGACTCGACTCAGCAAATAATTACATACTCCAACAGAAAGGAAATAATTAAGCATACAGGCTAGAAAATAAAATGACAACTACATCGGGGCATACCCCGGAACAACGGCTGCTAGCGTGCGACCCAAAGCAACACTCCCCTCGCTACGCCTGTCTAGAACCCTCACCTGAAAACCGCAGGGGTGAGTCTCATCGAAAAGACTCAGTAGGGATCCTTCGATCCCCATCGCCCACTCACATACCCACAAGTATAACAACACAAATATAGACAATTTAAGCAATTAAAGCGATAAATACATTTTCCAATTTCATTATAAAAGGCATGCACTCAAATGGTAACATGCACAATTCTAAAAACCACTCCGTCACAAGTCCACAACCCGCGTCTCGGCGAAACACACAAGTCACATGGCTGAACGCAAAAAACACCGACCCGCTGAGACCAAACAGCAACCCCTCAGATAGCGCGCTGGCTACTCCAGCCCGACAGGCTCCAGGTGGTTTATGCTTCCCCCAGTATGAGTGACACTCCGAATGTACCACTCCCACACCGGTACTAGCTATACCCCGGGGTACACCAGGTGGCCCTCTCTCTAGGCGTCACCCCGCCACTCTCACACCGGCGCCATGTCACTCCCACACCGACACAGGGTGCCTAAGCGCTAACAACTGTCACTCTAGGCCCACGATCGCACAAAACACAACACGGCGCGATCCGATCACGTAGAATCCATCGTCATGGAATACATTTCCAAGCATACAATTAACTAAACTATCTAACAATGTAAACGCGTGTTAATTGCAGGGATTAATGTAATTTTGTCTTGACTCGCGTCGCCCAAGGCCGACGTCATTCAAGCTTCCTAAATTAGTTCATGTGAAAACTGACCTTGAAAATCGGCCTAAAACCCGTCGTTCACGGAGGACGCTATTAAAATGGCGTCACTGTCCCTGGACATCATTCAATTCCAGATACAGAGTCTATTATCTGGGTCAAATCGCGTCGTGGGTGGAAGCCGCCTTTCTAAAAGGCGTCGCTGTCCTCCGATGCCATTCAACCTTCACAGACAAGTTCTCCCTCCGCCTTCCCCCAATCCACGGAGTGGAATTTTCTCCCCCAAATCGTGTAAAAACACAAACAGAGTGGAGAAGGAGGAGAAGAACCTAAATCCACATTAAAACACCCAAATTCTCATTACATGCATTTAATATTTTCGCCCCAAGAAAACCCCTAAACATGCTCCAAGCGGGAAAAACATGGTTTTTAAACGAAATACAATAAAGATCATCACCCTACCAGTTACTCGAACTCCTCCTAGTTCCAAGCCGCCAACCCGCCTCGCCACACGCCGCCGTCAGTACCGCCGTGGACGCCGTTACTCCACCGGGACGTCGGCCGCCGTCCGGAGAGAAGTGCGCCGCGGAGGAAGTGGTGGTGGTAGTGGAGGAAGTTGGTAGGTTAATGGAGTGGAGGGAGAGGAGGAAAGAGGAGAGGAAAGCAAGGAGAAGGGGAGGTGGTTCGCCGGAGCTCAGAGGGAAAAGAGGAGAGAGAGAGAAAAGGAGAGAATGAGGGAAAGGAAGGAGGGTTCGTGGGGTCAAACAGAAGCTAGGTAAAAAGCGTCATGCAAACCCGATGTCATTCAGATGACAAGACCGGGCCGTACGCTGACATCTAAATGGCGTCGTCCATCCAAGACGCCATTCAGACGATATGTCCGGGGCCATACTCTCGCGCTCCAAGGCCAGCCCACGCGGCGCCCACGTGGTATAGCCTAAAACACGTCCACATTGCTGGACGCCATTTGAGCCGCGTCGAGCAAGCTCGACACGAAAAAGAAACCAAGTCTCAACCCCACTAGGGCCCACACTACGGGACCCGACCCCGAAACTGACCCGATAACCGGATCCGAAACCTAGATGCTTACATTCTCCCCCCCTTAAAAGAATTTCGTCCCCGAAATTGCCTGTTACAATTAACGAGATTGAAACGATAAAGATACAAGCTCACAAGAGAACTTACGAGAAAAGATAGGAAAACTGCTCCCGCATCTCATCCTTGCGCTCCCAGGTCGCCTTGCCCCTGGAGTGATACTGCCAAATCACCTTAACTAGGAGAACAACCTTGTTCCGAAGGACCTATTCCCTACGATCCTCAATCCGTACTGAAAATTCTGGAAAGGACAAGTCCTCAGCGACCTCTAACTCTGAAAAGTCCAACACATGAGATGGATCATGAACATATTTCTTCAGTAAAGAAATATGGAACACATCGTGCACCCCTGCAAGACTGGGCGGCAAAGCTAGCTGATACGCCGTTTCCCCAATTCGAGCAAGAATGGGAAAAGGCCCAACATATCGCGGGCTCAGCTTACCTCGTTTCCCGAATCTCATTACACCCTTGGAGGGTGAGACTCGGAGAAACACGTGGTCCCCAACCTCAAACTCAAGCGGTCTCCTACGGATGTCTGCATAACTCTTCTGCCGGCTCTGAGCTGTCGTCAACCTCTGTCGCACCACTCTGACAACCTCAGCACACTGCTGTACCAACTCTGGCCCTGCCATCTGCCTCTCGCCAATCTCAGACCAATTCACAGGGGATCGACACGGCTGCCCGTACAATGCCTCATAAGGCGCCATGCTGATACTAGAATGATAACTGTTGTTGTAGGCAAACTCCATTGTAGATAAGTGCTGCTCCTAAGAACCTCGCCAGTCTAAGCAACATGCCCTGAGCATATCCTCCAGTATCTAAATGGTCCTCTCCGACTGCCCATCAGTCTCGGGATGGTAAGCCGAGCTGAAGGCTAGCTGCGTGCCCAAAGCCTTCTGAAAACTCTTCCAGAACCTAGAAGTAAATCTCGAATCCCGGTCTGACACGATGGATAAGGGCATCCCGTGCAGAGAGATGATCCAGTTCACAAACAATTTAGCCAACTTACCGACTGACCAGTCCCTCCTAATAGCCAGAATGTGTGCCGAGTCAATCGATCAACAATGACCCAGATCGCGTCTCTTCTGCCAGGGGACATAGGTAATCCCATCACAAAGTCCATAGTCACGCATTCCCATTTCCATTCCGGGATCGGCAAGGGCTGCAACAATTCTCCTGGTCTCTAGTGTTCTGCCTTAATCCGCTAGCAAGTCAGGCACCTTGCCACATAATCAGGCACGTCCTTCTTCATACCAGGCCACCAAAAGTGCCTCCTCAAACAATGATACATCTTAGTCATCCCGGGATGCACTGCGTATCTAGAACGGTGCGCCTCATCCAAGACACTTCTGCGCACGTCTTCCTCAGCCGGGACATAGAGTCTGCCTCTAAATCTGACTGTACCATCATCCCACAACTCCACCTCTGGTGTCTGGAGAACCTACGGTAACTCTACATCTGCCCTCTAAGCCTCGATTACGGCATGGTACACTACTGGCCTCACAGTTAAGCTGGCCAACACGGCTCTATCAGCCTCTCGTGGAATCCTAAAGGAAGATTCCAACACCTGCTCAAATAACCTTCATTCTTAAACCATGAGATATGACACGACCGTCTTCCGACTCAAGGCGTCTGCCACCACATTTGCCTTGCCCGAATGATAAGAAAGGTCGAGATCATAATCCTTGATAAATTCCAACCACCTGCGCTGCCTCAAGTTCAGATCCTTCTGCGTGAATACATACTTCAGGCTCTTGTGATCGGTAAAGACCTGAAATTTCTCTCCATACAAATAGTGCCGCCAGATCTTCAGTGCAAAAACCACAGCTGCCAATTCTAAGTCATGAGTGGGATAGTTCTCCTCATGCTTCTTCAGTTGCCTAGAAGCATAGGCCACAACCTTACTATGCTGCATCAGAACCGCACCCAAACCTCGACGTGATGCATCTGAATAAACCACAAACCCACCAGAACCTGATGGAAGCACCAGAACTAGAGCCGAAGTGAGGCGAGTCTTCAACTCAATGAAACTCTGCTCACACTCCTCGGTCCACACGAAACGAATTTCCTTACGAGTCAACCTCGACAAGGGGGTCGCTATCGAAGAAAAACCCTAGACAAACCGTCTGTAATATCCTGCTAACCCCTAGAAGCTCCTGATCTCAGTTACTGTTGTAGGTCTACTCCAATCCATTAGGCCATGTTTGATTGCGGGTTAGCCCGTGAATAACCCGGGTTAGCCCACTTTTAGTCCATATTGTAGTTTGATTGTGGGATTAATCTATCCGAGTTAAAAATATGTTAAATGAGTGCTAATCAGGCTTTAGCTCGGGCTAACGTATCCCACCCCCAGGGGTGGGATAAAAGGGATTAGCCCATATATTAATGTTCTATTTAAATATCAATAAATGTTAAGTAATAGATGTTAACTATTATTAATAATATTGATAAAATATTATATTGATTAATATATATTCATAAATATTAATTAATATTAATAAATGTTAATTAATATTGATAATATTAATAAATATTATTGTGATTAATACATACTAAACAATATTAATACAGATTATTATGATTAATAAATATTAACTACTATTATTTTGATTAATAAATACTAGTAAACATTAATCATACTTAATTATTAATATAAATTTTATTATGCTCCATTTAAATAGTATTAAATATTAAAAATGTTAAGTAATAAATGTTAATTATTATTAACAATATTAATAAATATTATTAATCACCATTAATTCCTATTAATAATAAATATTAATTCATAAATATTAATATTAATAAATATTAGTATGATTACTAAATATTATTTAATATTGTTTTGATTAACTAATATTAATTAACATTAATCATAGTTAATTATTAAGATAAATTTATTATGCTCCATTTATTGATAAGAAATTTGAATAACAATTAACGTTAATCATAGTTTATTAATAATTTAAATAGTAATATACTAATTACTAAATATTATTTAATATTATTTTGATTCACTAATATTAATTAACATTAATCATAGTTACTTATTAAGATAAATTTCTTATGCTCCATTTATTGATAAGAAATTTGAATAACAATTAACGTTAATCATAATTTATTACTAATTTAAATAATAATTAATAATATTTTAATGTATAAAACACACTTAATAATTATGTGAAAAGATAATGGTAAAATTTATTATATTTTTATTTTTAATAATGAAACTTATTTATATAAATTATTTAAATAAGGATTTTATGTACTTATCCTAAGCTAACTTCCACTTTGAAATATGAACTACTTATCCTAGAATAGTCAAAAGTGGACTAAATCAAGGCTATCTTGATCGGGCTCCCTTGGACTAACCCGGGTTAGCCTTTTCCCTATCCTGAAATCAAACAGGCCCTTACTGCCTCAATCTTGGTTGGATCCACTACTATGCCATCACCAGATATATCATGTCCCAGGAAGTGCAACTTATCTAGCCAGAATTCACACTTGCTAAACTTGGCATAAAGTTGGTGCTCTCTCAGAACCTGTAATACCACCTGAAGATGTGTGGCATGCTCTTCCTCAGAAGAAGAGTATACCAAAATATCATCTACAAATAGCACCACAAATTGATCCAAGTAGGCCCTGAAGACCCGGTTCATCAAATCCATAAAAGCCACCGAAGCATTGGTCAAGCCAAAAGGCATAACCAAAAACTCATAATGTCCATACCGAGTCCTAAAGGCCGTCTTAACATCAACCTCACGGATCCTCATCTGATAATATCCTGATCTCAAGTCAATCTTTGAAAACACCTTCGCAGACTGCAACTGATCCATCAGATCATCGATCCTCGGAAGTGGGTACTTGTTCTTTATCGTTGTAGACATCGATTTTGGACCCCCTTTTTGGTCATGAACCCCATCCATCATTTCCAAGCCCACCACCTTAGCCATCTCATCCTTCAGCCCACTAAATAATCAAGCCCATTAACCAATCTCGATTCTAGCCACCTACCCGTTGGAAGGCCAACCGGCTGGAAGGCCAACCCTCTTGCCTTCCACCATCCTTCGAAGGCCAACCCCCTTGCCTTCCACCATCCTTCGAAGGCCAACTTGTCCGCCTTCCACCACCCTTCGAAGGCCAACCAGCGCGCCTTCCACCACCCTTGGAAGGCCAACCTGTCTGCCTTCCACCATCCTTCAAAGGCCAACCAGCTTGCCTTCCGCCACCCTTCGAAGGCCAACAGGGCCGCCTTCCACCTCTTCGTGGAAGGCCAGCTACCTGGCCTTCCACGGGATTGGAAGGCAAGATAGTTGGCCGTCCACTTCCCTAACTCCTATCTTGACCTCGTCTTCCCACGATCTCCTCCACTCGCCACCCTCATCCCCACTACTCCGATCGCTCCCCACTCCAGTGACTGCCCCGCGCATGACCTCCGACTCTTGACCACTTCCCATTGGTTCTTTAATGATTTACGGGGATTTAGACCCCTATTTTCTCCCATTTTTCCTTCACCTATTTAAACCCTCCATGTCCCCTCAAGAGGGGGGGTTCGGAGGGTTGAAGGGGGTTCAGAGGGAGTAGAGTTCAGAGTGGAAGGTTAGGTTGGTCGAGATTGGGAGAGGTTAGGTGGAGTTAAGCGGGCAAGGAGTTGGAAGGCTTCCGAAAGAACCTCAAGCGGGAGAAAGCCTTAGCAGTCGACAAACCAGAAGGATCTTCCGCATTCCAAATGGACTTGTTTTCTCATCTCTCTCCTTATTTTTCTCCTTTCCATTTCATTGCATTCCCACTCTCCATCCACTCTATAGCATCATCTCCTCCTTTTACTCTTTTTCTTTTACCACATCACTTTACTTTTCACTATTATCACACACGAGCACCCCCATCTGCATGCATGAATGTTAGGATGACTCGCAAGAAGCCCACGGCAGCGGCGGGGGACGTTCCGGACGCCTATAGCCCTCTCACGATCACGATGGGACCTCTATAGTCCGCTGCACGCATCGCGATCAAAGGTAAGAAGGTAAGGCCCTAATATATTTTATTTTGATCTGGACAGCCTGTCCCTAGGCCGTTCAAGCTGCCAAACGGCCAAGCAGTTGGCCGTCCAACACCTTGGACGGCCACTTGCCTGGCCGTCGACGCCTCTGGACGGCCAGTACCCTAGCCGTCCTTTCCATTGGATGGCCAACATACAGGCTGTCCACTCCATTGGATGGCGGGCCCTTTGGCCGTCATCCTCTACCTGACAGCCAACCTTTTGGCCGTCCTCTGCCTTTGACGGCCAAACCTCTGGCCGTCCTCTCTACTTTGATAGCTATTATGTTAGTCGTCCATGTATACGGTGCATGTATGCTGCCTGCTTTGTTGATTCGTTGTATGTTCTGGCTCGTTAGTTGTTAAGTTTCTGGGTTTTTTGGGATACTCTCCGCGGGGGTTTTAAGGAAGAGCCAGCGTCACATCTCTAGTCACCTCTCCCACAGTATTTGACTTTCCACCTGAGGATTCCCACTCGGGTGTGACTAGTCTTATTCTGTTAGGAACCTCCATGAGTCTCCGCGAGCCAGGGATTCCCACTTGGCCGCAGAGCAGGTTGTACCTAAAACCACTCGATAGGAACCCCGGGCTTGTGTGTGAGGAATTGAGCATGTCCATTCCCAATCATCCACCTATAGGCGTCACTGAGAGAATTCTTTCAAAATCAAAGACACCTAACTAAACTTTGGTGGAACAAGTTTTGAAAGAAAAGTCCAGGGTCGTTAAGGGTTTGAACTTGATTTGTTAGAAACCAACACTCATAATACACTGTTAACCTTTCAAGTGAAATATAAAATCGTTTAGGATTTGTGTTTCATGATGAACTGAATGTATGTTAACACTGTGTATGATGACATGGATGAGCTTGGTAACAATGTTATGCACAACCCTCTGTTTGAGATTGAAGAAGATCCACAACAAACCTTCATAGGTATGCTCCAAGCATCCAGAGAAGGACTTCCGAGGAAAGATTCTGATGAATCTTCTCTCGCAGGGAGAAGATGAGCCATTAATTTCAAGTAGAATATTCCAAAATCCTGGAGAAGATCCAGAACTTATTGCTATGTTATCACGTTATACTCCTGATCAACTCATCCAGTTAGTCTCCCGTGGCAAAATTCAGGATGCCACTCCTCGGAAAACTCAATTCCAAGGATCTTCTAGCCGACTCCAGGCTAATCAAACAATGCCAGCTCAAACAATCCCATCTAATCTCATCAACCAGGTCACACCTCCCAAGCAGGAGGAGTTCATCTATAAGAATGAGGTTGAGACTTGTGTGCGGCAACTCATGGCCGAAAATCTCAGCCTTAGGCAACCTCATTCCCTTTTGAGCTACTGTAAGCTCCCTCCTACCTACTTTCCACCAGGATTCAAAGTACCTAAGTACAGGAAGTACGATGGTACTACTGACCCACACCATCACTTATCTGGGTTTCTCATGGTTCCCACCAGTGGCTCTTCGATAGAGTCCTCCTTGTCCACCTCTTTCAGAAGTCTCTCGAGGGAGAAGCCTTGAGATGGTTTTCTTCTCTACTAGCCACTGACCTAATCAACTTTGATATGGTCTCTGAAAGATTCATTACCCACTTCAACCACATGGCAGCCTTGCCCCCTACCTTGTTTGACCTTGTAATGGAAAAAATGAAGTCCGATGAAGACTTCACTCACTTTGCTAATAGGTGGAGAGCTATGGCTTCTAGAGCAGAGGTTGTTATCCCTGAAGCCCAAGCGGTCACCATGCTTGTTAACAACGGTACCCCTCAGCTCCGAGCTATTATCATGCTTAGCGAACTTCAAACATTCGCTCAGCTGTATAATCGAGCTAGGGTAGTTCAGTCTCAAATCCGAGACTCCATTCTACCTTCGTTCTTTGAGAACAGAACTAGGAACAAGAAAGCCACACCAACTCCTACCACAGAAGGAGTCACCATCAATGAGCAGGTCAGTATGCTAGCGCAGCCAACAGGGCTCCCAATTCCCATCCTAAGTCTGACACTCAGCCTAATCAGAAACAATATTCAGTTGTTCCTTCCCCGACTAACTACAGTCGTCCTATGGCTAAGCAAGCATCATATCCACCTCTGCCAGAATCATTGGCAGACATTTTTTATGCCTTGCTAGCTTGTAATGCCATTCAACTTCTACCTCAAAGAGAAGGTGTTCCGCGCAATGTGGACACGTCCAGGTATTGCCCCTACCATAGGGTCTCGGGACACACAATCTACAATTGCTTCACTTTTAGTGATTGGGTGTATGACTTGAATGATGAAGGTTGGATAAACTGGGAGGACATGAGAAAGGCTATTGATGCTTTGAAGGCTAAGAAGGAACTAGGAATTGTGAAAGACCCGTTACCTTCTCATCAAGTAGTCCAAGATTCTTCCAGTTCTCAAGGAAAGGTCAGCACTTTGATCAAAGACTTGGAGCCCATAATAGTCTGCAGAGAACAATATTGGGAGTATGAAGGGTCTGGGATAAAACATCAAGATCCCGCTTGGTCACGTGAGACTAAAGGAGTTACTCCAGAAGTCTCTACGATCTCCCCTGACAAGCCTTTGGTCCTAACCCAACCCAAAGACTAACCAGCAACCCTCAAGCCGGTCACCCTCATTCAGATCCCTCCGATCAGAGCCGAGGGACCCACCCTATCCATCTTCTGTCCAACCAGGAACCAAGGATCGATGGCCTGCTTCAATCCCATAAGGTCACCAACAGAGGAAGCAGATCCAATCTCGGTGGGAGTAACGCTCAGGAATCGCAACATTCCTCCGAGCCAACCCTTGGACTCCCAGGGTAACTCAATCCCTACTGTGGGGAATGCCCAGTCTGAGTATGACATCCTCCAGCATTTAGAGAAGACTCCTGCTAAGATCTCGATCCTTGAGCTAATCCGAAAATCTCCCACACACAGGGAGACGTTGTTTAATTTCCTACAGCAAATCATGGTCAATGAAGATCCTCCTAGTGGAGGAGTCACTAATGCCATCCTCTCAGTCACTCAGACCCCCATAATCTCCTTTCCGGAAAAAGATTTGGCACCCCCCGAATGCCGATCCCTTCCTTTGTGTCTAACTGCCACTCTCAATGGCCGTTCAGTAGACTCCATTTTACTGGATACCGGAGCCTCTATCAATGTCTGTCCCCTCAAGACCCTCAAAAGGATAGGGATATATCCAGAGAAGATTGAGTCCACCTCCATGATGGTCTCAGCTTATGATAATTCCCAAAGACCAGCAGATGGAAAAATCTTCCTACAACTGGAAATCGGCCCGGTAGCCATGATTTCGGAATTCTACATCTTAGATGTTAAGCCCATCTACAATGCTATTCTAGGGAGACCTTGGATGGACCAAACCTTGGGAGTTCCATCCACCAAACACCAGTGCTATAAGTTCCCGTATAACGGGAAAATTGTGAAGGTCAAAAGCACTCCCTATATTGAGTCACTGGACTCAGTAACAGTAGAACAGATTCCGTCTATGATTACTTCCAAGAAAGGTAAAGAGCCCGTTCTTTCATCAGTCAATTCTCATCTCAGGCCTAGATCCGGCATAGGTTGGCAGCTCATGAGCAAGATGGGGTATAGCTCAGGCTCCGGGTTAGGAAGAGAAGAACAAGGCATTCGTGACCCTATCTTAGAGAACCCTATCATCGGGGGATGTGGCCTGGGTTACAAGTCTACTGAACCAACAAAAGGGACAAAGAAATGGTCCATCATGAATCACTTTGTGAGAAAGAAGCAGGAGTTGCCCAGGATAGAAGAGGGAGTGCAAGAAGAGAACGAGGATAGTCGAGAGGAAAATGAAGAAGATTTTGGCATATCATCCTTGTTTCATGAATCAAACAGCCCACCGATAGGACTCTTCTTGGTCAAGGATGAACTAGCTCCTGCCACGTTCATTTCTTTCTTGTTCCACCCACCTTCCATCCTGATGCTCCCAGCACCGGTCGACGCCTCTTCTTCTGAATGTTTCATGTTAGAGGTGTTTGGTCGCGAAAAAATAAAGCCCAATTCTCATCCTGAAGGGGGCGAAGTCACTTTCGAGGAGCTTACATGGTGGGGCAACCCCGCCATCGTTGAATCTTTGTCCCAAGGATCTACCCTTGTCCCATCTGGGACAAAACTGACCCATTCTCCGGATCATGTACATAGTAGTTTAGGAATTAGGATAGCCTCCTCCCTGTCTAGGGATTGTAGGGCTAAGTAAGTTCCTTTGTTCTTAGTTCAGGAGTTAGCAAATAGGTGTAGACTTTTGAACAAAATGGATAAGTTTCTTCAGATAGGGGTCATCTCTGAGCCATTGGAGTTTGTGAAAGATGATTCTTACAATGATGGTCTGGGAGTATATGAGCTTAGCGAAGGGGAAGAAGAGGATGACTTGGCCAAACCACTTGTCAATGGGACGAGACGGTTTGATGAACCTTCGTCAGCCGTCGACGAACCCACTAAAGAAGTCAACCTTGGAACAGAGAAGGATCTGAAGATAGTGCTAATTAGTGCCCGATTGAGTCCGGAAGAAGAAGGGTCCATAATAGCCGTGCTCCGTGAACATCATGACGGGTTTGCTTGGTCATATGAGGATATGCCCGGATTAAACACAGAATTGGTGGAACATCGGTTAATCCTCAAGCCTGACGCTAAACCCGTGAAACAAAAGTTGAGAGGGCTACAACCGGAATTAGCACTTAAAGTAAAAGAAGAGGTTGACAAACTACACAAGGCCAAGTTCATTCGGATAGTGCTCTATACTAAGTGGGTAGCTAATATCGTCCCCGTGGCAAAAAGGGACGGAAAGGTTAGGGTTTGCATAGATTTTCGCAATCTTAATCAAGCCTGTCCAAAGGATGATTTCCCACTTCCTCATATAGACTTGCTGGTCGATAACACGGCTGGATTTAAAATGTTGTCCTTCATGGATGGTTTTTCGGGATACAATCAAATCCGACTAGCTGAAGAAGACCCAGAGAAAACATCTTTCATAACCCCATGGGGAACTTATTGCTACATGGTCATGCCATTTGGGCTTAAGAATGCTGGAGCCACCTACCAGAGGGCAATGATGGCGATCTTTCATGACATGATTCACATCGATATGGAGGTTTATGTGGATGATATCTTAGTGAAGTCTAAAATCAGGAAGGGACATGCTCAAGTTCTTAGGGCTGTAATGTAGAGGTCAAGAGAGCACCAACTGAAAATGAACCCAAAAAAGTGCGTATTCGGTGTTTCTTCTGGTAAATTGTTATGGTTTATGGTGAGTAGAAGGGGGATTGAGGTCGATCAGGACAAAGTGAAGGCGATAGTGGAAATGCCCCCTCCTAAAAATGTCAGGGATATAAAGGGTCTCATCGGCCATTTGCAATTCATCAGACGGTTCATATCTCAACATTCTGTGAGATGTAAACTATTTTATCATTTATTGAAAGGAGGAGCAAAGTTTATTTGGAGTGATAAGTGTCAAAAGGCCTTCGACGAATTGAAGAGATATCTCCTCAATCCACCAGTCCTTATGGCTCTTATCCCGGGGCGGCCTTTATCACTATATGTCTCCACCACTGAAGAATCGGCTGGAGCAGTACTGGCCCAACTTGACGACGAGAAGAAAGAAAGAGGAGTGTACTATCTCTCCAAGCTCTTCAACGATGTTGAAAAGCGATACACTGCCATGGAAAGGACATGTGCGGCATTCGTCTGGGTAGTGCAGAAATTGAAGCACTACTTCCTCGCCCACGAGGTCAAACTCCTAGCAAGAATGGACCCGATCAAATATTTGCTAGAGCGGCCAGTTGTAACAGATAGGGTGGTGCGATGACAGACCTTCTTGTACCAATTTGACATTACCTATGTAAATCAGAAGGCTGTAAAGGGGCAAGCAATTGCCGAGCACCTAGCTCATCATCCGCTGCCTACATTTTCGCCCGCCCACGATGAATTCCCGGATGAGGAGTTGGGGCTAATAGTGGATGACACCCCATCCTGGGTCCTTTACTTCGACGAGGCGCTTAATTCTCAAGGCAGTGGGATAGGAGTGGTCCTCGTATCTCCGGAAGGGGTAAATACTTAATTGGAGATTCCCAACTGATCCTTCGCCAAACCGTGGGCAAGTATCAAACCCGGGATCCAAAATTGAAGCCATATCAGGAGTTAGTGAGATCGCTAACCAGGCATTTCAGAAGGATTACCTATGTACATGTGCCTAGGTCTCAGAACATCCTAGCAGATGCCCTGGCCTCCCTGTCTTCAGCACTAGAAATTCCGATCACCAAAAGTTCAGCCACCATCACTCTACACAAGCAAGATTCACCCTCCTTCCGGGACCCCTGGTTCCAACAATTCCTTCTCTCATCAGAACATGTCTCTACTATCACGAAAGAATTCACCCCCGATTGGGATGATGGGAATCTATGGTATTTTGATATCATGAACTACCTTCGCGATGGATCCTTCCCATCTTATGCCACAACTTCTGACCGCAAGGCTATCCGCCGAGCATCTCAACGCTACCTTATCTTAGGAGAACTCCTTTTCAGAAGATCCTTCAGTGGGGTGCTCCTTTGGTGTCTAGATGATGCCGAGATCCACCATGTCATGGAAGCAGCTCATGCAAGTGATTGTGGCGGTCATATCAATGGTCGTGCCTTAACTCAGAAGCTCCTCATGTCCTACTATTGGCCTTCAATGGAGGCTGATTGTTCCATATTCGTTCAGAGGTGCTTGAAATGTCAGTTACATGGTAACAAGATTCATGCACCTTCATCATCTCTCAAATCCGTCATTTCCCCTTGGCCCTTTTCCATGTGGGCATTCGACGTCATAGGACCTCTGGAGGATCGATCAGGCGAAATAAAAAGGAAATCATTTATCTTAACTGCCACTGAGTATTTCACTAAATGGGCTGAACCGGAAGCGTTTGTGGAAATCAAAGCATCCACGGTGGTGAAGTTCATCAAGCGCAACATTCTCACCAGGTTCGGGACACCGCGCGATCTCATCACCGACAATGGACCACAATTCATCTCCCAGGAGCTCCAGGACATGTGTAGTAAGTATGGCATTAATTTGCATCACTCTTCGCCTTACTATCCACAAGGAAATGGTCAAGCCGAAGGCACCAATAAGACCCTCATTCGAATCATCAAAAGAACTTGCAGATCTCACAATTATTCAGACTGGTCGGATCGCCTAGTCAAAGTTCTTTGGGTGTATCGCACTTCTGTCCGAACTCCCACCAGACAAACACCTTATGCGTTGACATTCGGAGCAGATGCGGTATTTCCATATGAGATTCTCCTTCCTTCTCTAAGAGTGCAGTTGGATAATGGAATTAGCGACGCCGAACGTCATAAGGCCCTGTATTCCCAACTGGAACTATTAGACGAAAAAAGGATAATAGCGGCAAACCATGCTCAAGTTTACATAAATAGAATTGCGAGATTCTATGCAAAGAAGGTTCTCGAAAGAAAGTTTGAAATTGGGGAAATGGTACTCAAGAGAAAAATGATCAAAATTCCTGGTCCCAGGAGCAAGTTACAAGAAAATTGGGAAGGTCCATTTGTAATCAAGGAGGTATACTCAGGTAATGCATACCGCCAAATCAATGAAAAAGGAGAAGAGTTACCCTATCCTTGGAATGGGGTGTATCTAAAGAAGTTTTACCCATAAAAAAACAACAAAAATCAAAATTTTCAAAATCCAAAAAAAATGGAATATTCCAAAAAGCAACCAAAATATTTGTAAATATGTGCATACCTCAATGAAAATGACAAAAAAATTAGAAAAGACACAAAATCCAGTTGTCTGGTGACTGCTACATAACCCCCTGTCTAGGTCTAGTTGCATGATAGATTGGGTTGACATTAAGGTTTGGCTAAGATCTTGGTCCACCAGAACCTTAGACGTGTCTACTTTACTTTCATACGGATCCCTATGATCATCATGAGATGCACACACCTACACGTTTTTCAAAAATAACCTTCTTAAAATGAGTTCGAAGTCTTTAGTACACTGCCAACTGCAACCTTTGCTCTTCGTCTCTCGACTGATCAGGACAATTGACGCCCTTAAACGGTCGAGCTCAGCAAACTACGATTCCTCAACAACCCGATAGATGTAATCCCTCAAATAGGCCCAAAAATGAAATGTAAAAGACCAGAGCACGTGAAGAGGGCAGTGTCCCCGCAGGCGGAATATCAAATAACCCCGAAAAATATCAAGAGAGGAAAAGAGATACAAAAGGAAAAGGGGTTCAAGCAATAATACAAAAAAGCCTGGTCGTGACCGTTGCTTGGCCATGAAATCTACCAAAGGCTTGAAAAGTTAAAATAAGGGCATCTAGGAGGTCAAAAAGGGTCCGTTTTGTCATAGCTCGCCCTTTTAACGGTTTTGTCGATCCTCCTGTGAGGTTTGTCTCCAAAATTTCTTCACTTTTTCTCCCCCAAGGTTTAGCACGAGATAGCTATCTAAAGACCGAACATCATTTTAAAATGGTTCGTTTTTCAAAAACCATCATATGCTCACATGATCACATGAGTCCAAAATGAGTGAAAAGTAAAGTCAGTTTTTCTGGTGAATCAATTCCTTAACCATAATGTCAATGAGCACTCTCAAGACTTTGGGCTTAGGTCAATGCATGCGCGTCACCAATAGGTGCGACAACGTCTGATTCCGAGTCAGCATCGCGCAGTTGACCGTTAGGGTTCCAAGGTATTCCATCTTATACCTTTTAGATTGTGAGGAAAGAGACCTGGGTCGGACAAATCATTTACCTCGCAAACTTTTTGGGCAAACTTGGTGGTCGGAAGCAGCTGGGAGCCTAAGCATGGCATGACGGTATTGTCATCAGTATGAGTCTTAGCCGGTCAAGGTTAGTTTGAGGAGTTTAGAGGCCCAAATCAATCTAGATGTGTGCTTTGGATACCTGGGAAGTTGAGTTTGCATTTCCCTTTCGTCATTTAATCGGGCTGAGTTTAGGCAGTCACCAGGTGGTTGGAATAAAAAACATGCTTTTGTTCATCACACACCCCACTTGTTAATATCCGCTAGCATTTGCATATTTTCTCATCACATCGATTTCAATGCTCTTCTATTGTCTGATTAGTAGGACACGGCCCCTTGACTCTATGCGAAGGCTAGGGAAAAGGTAGTTGCTCTTTTGGGCAAGGGGCCGAAAACAGATACTACTAACTGTTTCCCCTAATGTTGTGCATGCAGGAAGAACAGGTATGAACAAAAAGCAAAACAAGAAGTACCCGGATACAAATAGTAAAATATGCAACCATAACATAATGTTCATACATCACGATACAGGGGCATACCCCTATATCAGCCCTCAATCCCTTTTCCTTCCCTCCGCCTCATCCTCTCTCCTATCACGAGAGGAGTGCCTCATCTGACTCTCAGCGTCATCTTCCCGAGCACGGCGATGACCTGACGCCGGTCGCATAGACCCCGATGAGCCAGCAGGTCGTAGTGCTCTCCACGCGTCCTCAGCAAGAAGGGAGTCGAGGTCTCTAAAGATGGAGCTCCCAGCAGGTGCCTAGCCAACCGATGGGGCAGGAATAGGGGGACGAGCTCCTAGACTCTGTGCACTAGATCTCGTGGCTCGTTCTCGCCCCTTCTTCATCACTCGGTCCCACAGGGTCCGGTACTTGAAATCAAGCTCCCTCACCTCTGTCTGCGACCTCGTCAACTCCTCCCGCAAGCCAGCTATCTTACCCTCCCAGTACACGTCTGGGTGGGATCCTTCTCTTGCCCTGGCCCGAGCAGTCCGCTCCTCTAACACCTGATCTCTCAACTGCTGATTGAGGCTCTCCAATTCCTGCGCCCTGGCTAAAGCGGTCTCCACCTCCTGGCGCTGCAAAGGAACTTAGGGTTAAGCAAGCTCAATCGGAATAACACAAGAGCGGAACAATCCTCACCTGCTGTGCCAAGTCCGCCTCCCGGGCCTCCGCGCAACGGAGGGCATCCTGCAACCTCGCCTCCCAATAAGCAAGGGCAGTTGGCCCCTGAGACGATGAACCTACGCCAGGATCTCCTCGCAGCCCGTGACGGGCTAGCGTTTCTCTCTGCATCACAAGAGTTTCACAAAATAAAAGGACAATTTCACACCCGAAACCAGAAATCAAACTTCTCACCAATTCTCGAATTTGGCGAAGCAAGTCACTCTTCTGCATAACCAAAATCTCATTCTGATTCTTTAGAATCTACACAGCTTCGATTTCGGGCATCTGTGGCAGGAATGCCGCCAAGGTCAGTCAATAAGAAAAGATTGGGTGAAATGGATTGAAGGGTTTAGAGTGACGCACCCGCCGCGCATCTAGAAACATGCGGTCCGCGTACCGTCGGGCGTAATCCCCCAAGTATGTGTAACTATCTCGCAGGAATTTATCCTCCTGCAGGGCGTCCCCGGTGCGGTACCATACTTCAATCTCAGCTCGCCTTACCACTCGCCAGTCCTGACCAATTGCAGAAGATCGGCGACGACCGCAGTTCTTGTCAGGGTAGGTCGGAAAGGCAAGTAAAGGCTGATGCCATCCCCACCTACAGAAGGCCATCACAGATATTCACACATAGCAAGGGCACTTCCTGCCGGAATTAGGAGAGACTCTGAGACACCCATGGATGATCAGCGAGGTCCTCCTCTGCATATGGCATCCACACCACCTGAATGAAGTGAAAAGTCAGACTTAATCATTGGTCAAGATGCACATATATCTCGAATCACTCACCATGTGAGGAGGAAATGTGTCGAGCTGGGCACGTATGTCCTCCACGCGGTACATCACGGGACGATAATCCCGGATCACTTCCCACCGCACCATAAGTGGAGTCCATCCCTCACGATCCGCAGAGATGGCCCCGCAGCCGATGGGAAAGCGGGTATAACCCCAGATCTACAAGGGACAACACAATCAATATCAACTAACATAAGTGAGGAAGGACAGAGATCAACAATCAAGAAGAATTACCTGAAGAAAAGGCGTGAATCCGCCCAAATTGCCGGATCCCTGGCGATAGCTCACCATGTGAGAAAAGAGGTGACCAAGCATCGCCGCTCCCCATGCCATCTTCTTTGCTGCTTGGAGGTCCTCCAACAGCGGCAAATACTTCAAGTTAACCTTGTCTGAAGCTGTAGCAAATAGCAGCCTTCCGAAGAAGAACAAGAGGAACATCCGTAAATTCTCATCGTCTGAGAGGCCATCCAAATCTAGTAAAGCCTCCACTCTCTCACAAAAGCCTTAAGAGTCTCGCTCGGCATCTGCCGTACCCGACTCAATCCCACTGACCGGGCGAAATGTCCGAGGGGTATGTGAGATAGTGCTCCTTGAACCCGATAGTACCCCTCACCCAGGAGTCGATCTGAGAGCTGCCTGTAATCCTTGAGCTCAGGACCCATTACCGGGTCACCAATGACCGGCAAGTCTGTCAAAAAGGAGACGTCCTCCAACGTGGGCAGCATGTGTCCCCAGGGCATGATGAAGGCTCTGCATCTGTCATCCCAACGCTCTCGCAAAGCCACCAAGAAAGGTGCATCCACCATGAATGGTCGGATCCGAAACAACGGCCCGAACCAAAATGCATCTACCTGGAAAAGGAGCCGATCAGGCAGCGCATGGTACCAGGCCCAGACCAACTCCCAAGAGACTCTGCCCCGGACTCTCTGTGGGCCCTGCAAATCCCGACAAGATTAAAGTTAGGGGCATGAATATACAAAAAAAAAAGTGTGTAAGCGGGGTCTCCGTCTGTACGGACGGACGGCGGGGCCACCGGCTGCCTGCCCTGACGGACGGCGGGGCCGCCAGCCATCCGCCAGGTCGGACGGTGGGCCTACCCGCCGTCCGTACGGACGGGCGGCGGGGCCATCCGCCGTCCGTGCGGACGAGCGGCGGGCTTGCTCGCCGTCCGTGAGGACGGGCGGCAGGCCCTTTCGCCGTCCGTGCGGACAAGCGGCGGGCCCGTCCGCCGTCCGTACGGACGGACGGCAGAGCCGCCGGCCATTCGTCCGGACGGACGGCGCGATCCCCTGCCGTCCGCCACGCCGGCCACCACGGATCAAAAAATAAAGAGCAGAGGAACTCACCTTCTTCTTCTTCGGGGGCACCTCCTCGTTGCCGCCGTCTTCCTCCTCATCATCTTCTTCTTCTTCTTCCTCTTCATCAACTTCATCTTCCTCCTCTTCATCATCCTCTTCCGCCGCCCTCTCTTCTTCTTCTTCTTCTTCGACGCGGGGCGTGTCCTCGCCGTGCTCTTCCTTGCCGCCGCCGCCGCCGCTAACACTCACCCCGCCGCCACTGGCCGCTGCCGCCTCACCATCGCCACCACCGTTCCTCCTTCTCCTAAGAGAACGGGGAAGCTACACTCGCGCCATGAGAGGGTGAGGGGGAAAATCGGAACAAGGAAAGAAGAGGAAGAAAGGGTAGGGAGAGCAACTAGAAGGCCCCGGGGTTTTTAAAGCCATCCGACGAGTCGGACGGCCACACGCGTGGCCGTCCGACAGGTAGGACGACCACCAACGTGGCCGTCCCCTGTCACGGACGGCCACCCGCATGGCCGTCCGCAGTGGACCTTTGTCCATGTCGAGGGAACTTGTTGGAAAACATAATTTTTATTATTCTTTAAGTTTCATTGAATATATCACTCAAGTGCTCTACAGCCCATGAAAAAGGCACATACAGCAGGTCGTACATTTGTTAAGTAATTCACATATCTCTCGACTTCTTTTGAAGTCTCTGCTACATCAATGCAAGCCTTGGTGAATCTAGAGTGATGATGCCATGCACGTCGGAATCGCTCTATAGCTCGCGCTTCCCTCGCATATCCTGTATGCCTCGGCATAATCAGCATATCATGCAAAGCGGGGAATGGCACCTGTCTTGGAACTCCAATTTGGAGATGGCAACGATGCCCTTGGTACACGGTTAACTCGTCAAGGCCGATTAGCCACAGCTCACGCTCACGAGAAGCCCTTGTGGTAAATTCCATACCCCGAAGGATCATCGGAACAAAGATGAATTTTTCCACAGTCAGAAAGTTCAGATAATCACGCCAGTCATCCCTCGTCTTGAGATGAGCCGTGAGACATCTGATTTGATCTTCGGGACCAAGAAGTGAGCGTGCAGGATACCACGCGCTGTGCTGAAATATCCTGGAGATGGAGGTCACTTTCTCATCAAAATCAAAAACTAAGTGCATCTCCATCCACAATTGCAGAGTGAATAAACTCCCCCTTACAGATCGCCCCATGCTCATGTGGCTAAGCCCTCCATATAGATGTGACAAATTACCGAGGCAAGAGAATAACCTTTCCACAACAAGCTCAGCACACCCACATACTCTCTTTCTAGCACAGAGCCTAAAGTTGGAAACCACAAGACTCCCCAAATGACTAGGCATAAGCCCCGCATCAGTTTCTCAGACTCGACCGTCTTGCGTTTAATTTCTCGGATCAACCAGTGCGCAAGGCGATCGACAAGGATTCCTTGCTTGTCAGTCATGCGGCATACCTCTCGTTTGTCTTTCACTATATCAACAAAGATTACCTCCCATGCAGGCAAAGCCGAGGGATCGCCGGTGGCTAGGCCCTCCCAGCCGTAAAGGATTTCTACCTCCTCTACTTGCACTGTCGCTTCGAACTCTCGAAGCACGAACGTATGCGTCTCCGGATGCCACAGTTCAAGCAGTGCACCCAGCCCCTCCCAATGCCAGTGAATGGAGGTGAACCACTTCGTGAACACAATGGATCAGGTCATATTCCACCGGCGCATATACACCCACATATCTAGGGTAATCATGTCCATCAGGGCCGCAAGCCATGCATACTTGCGAGTATGCCGAGCATCAGGGAATTTAGGAATAGGCTGCAGGACAACCAAAGGTCAAAAGAGAGAAGAGAGTGTCAAGGTAAACGACATAAGAATTTGAGCATACCTGTCCTTGAGCCAGTAGGTTGCTGAGATGGCCTTCAACGTCAGATAGAACCTGAGGTTCCCTAGCAGTTGCATGAGCAGAAGACGAGGCCATTTTCCCCACAGAAAGTTTGAGTTTTCGGAAGGAAGCCTCGGGACAAATCTCCCCATTTAAGGCCACGAGATAAACTACGAACTTTCCGTGTTCCATAAAAGACGGAGGGCATGCATATCCATCTTTTCATGGACGGCATATCCCTTGGCCTTCCACCCTTTCATAAACGGCATATCCCTTGGCCTTCCACCTTTTCGTAGAAGGCATGCTAGTTGGCCTTCCACCATTTTGGAAAAGGCTCACCCACGAAAAGGCATATTGCCCTTCTCCCCTTTCTATTTTGAGGAGGTAACTTCACCCCCAAGTTCAGGAGACCACTTTGCTTAACATCAAGAAATTAATAGCTATTCCTGAAAATCGAGTCGAAGCCATATCAGATTGGCATTCTACCATTAGAATAGCCATATCTTCCATATCGGCTTCGACTCGAAACTAACCATTTGTTTCTCGTCCTTTTGCAGTTATGAACTTTGCTAATGTGTGCTATTGCAGCTGCAGGAAATCCGAAGCAAGTAGGATCGAAGATATAGGAGGCTAATAACTTTGGGCGTATAGACTCTGAGTTCCTCTCTAAACAAAACAATGAGCAGTCTATATTCCCCAAGTTATTCGATTAGCCAATAAATCCCTCCTGTTTGCATTAGAAATTTGTTTTCCAATTTTTAAACCAGCATGCATTTGCATAAGCACCCATCCTCGCCCTAGGGGCAATGGCCACAATTTATCACTCTGCTTAACCCATTGTTGATTTGTAAGTCTGGCAATTGTTTGTCTGTTAGCCCATTGAATTGCAAGACCTCATCCTTTTCCAATTCGTGTGCTTGAGATTCTCTCACTTGATGATCATATGATGCGTCAGGCCACCGCATGCCCGTTGTGTCTGTTGGGTTTTCTCGGGTTTCTCTGGATCGCTCACGCAGCATAAAATAAAACATTAAACAGCGATCCGTTCCCGTTTCGAAAAACAAAAAAATCGATTATCGGATAATCGAAGTTCTCACCGTGTGCAGATTCGAATCCGCAGCCGTTCGGTTCCGTCGGTGCGACACCGAAAGCCGCGCAAGCGCCCGGCCTCTAGCGAAGTCCACACGATCCTCCTCGCGACGGATATCCTCACGTTCCTCGTTCTTCACAGCCCACGAAACCTCCACCAGTCACCGTAATGATCGCCGCAACGCGCGGACGATTTCCCGTCAAACGGGATTCGGAGAAACGGCGGAGCAGATCTAGATCTGTCTGGACGCCAGAGAGAGAGAGAAACAAAGGAGGGGCGGCTAGGGTTAGCAGCTGCTTGGCCTGCTCAGTCCGTTCGTTATGTTTTACACTAACCGCGCGATTTTTCATAAAAACCCCCAGTTTGTATAAAACCCACTTATTTATCCATCGCCTTGAGAATCATGTGCGTGTGACCCTCTAGGCCCAAGTACCAGTCCAGTTAATGGCCCAACAAGCCCAATGACTCCTCACTAGCTTTATTAATCAATTAATAACCCTTTATTAATTAATTAATCAATGGAATTGATGTCGCACATCGAATTCAACCGGGCCTCCGATTACGTTGGGTGCCAAGCAACACCGCGTGAACCCGGAAGGTATTTGGGGTTAAGTAACCCACTCTTAGAACCTTTCCACCGACAGTTACCACGTGGATATAATCCTTCATTCGTACAATGCTCTCGAGTCAACTCAGGGTATGGCGAGCTGTCAAACCCTAACTGGTCGACTCACTTGGATTGGATGTCGCTGATGAATATCGGAAAACTCCTTTCCCGATAGTATCGTCCGCCCTGGCCAGGGACTTCCCCGCATCCTTCCTAGAGCATTCTCTCTCTAAGTACCGAGAGCGAATGATTCCTTATTAACCACAATTCCCTTCGACGGTATTCCGCTATACCCATTCCTTGGCGTATTAGAATCCCGTGGCTAGAGATTCGTAAACCAAGGTCACAGCACAGAAGTCCACCGACAAGGTGTCCTTGGTGTCTCAGGTCCGAGGACCATCCACGCAACTGCGACAATAGAATCAAGCTGGTTGACAGTGAGGTACAATACCATCCAGCGATTCAGTCGGATCAGTTCAGTGAACTCATTCTCCAATGAGCACCTACAGATTCGCCTTAGTGTCTCCACACAAGTGACTTATGAGATCAGTCACCCTCATCATATGAGCAGGGGTAATCTGTACTAGTCTAACCGGATATCCGATATCCTTCTCGAATATCCTCTGACTAGGAACGATTAAGAATATGTGTATTTAAGTGATCAGTCTCATTAGTATGATCTCATCATAATCTGATCACTATAGCACATATTCACGGACTTCATTATGAAACGATAATTAATGCGATTTACACATAATGAATATTATGCCATTATATTAATAAATGAACGAGATTTACATAGTCAGATTGGCTTGTAGGCCACCAAAACTAACAATCTTCCAGTTGGACTAAAGCCAATCACCTTTATACAATAAGCCTATAGACTCTAGGTGACGCTCAAACACAATTTGAGCCAACGGCTTTGTCAGTGGATCTGCTACATTGTCGACGGATGGAACTCTTTCCACTACTACATCTCCTCTGGACAAGATGAAAGCGCCTCAGAATATCTTTCGATTTCTGATGAGACCACGGCTCTTTCACTTGTGCAATAGTCCCATTGTTGTCGCACAACAGTGGAACATGATCAAGGATACCGGGAACTATGTCAAGGTCGGTGATGAACTTCTTCAACCACACTATTTCCTTGAAAGCTTCAGCTACAGCGATGTGCTCAGCTTCAGTCGTCGAATCTGCAGTGGTTACTTACTTGGAACTCTTCCAGCACGCTGCACCTCCCTTTAATGTAAACACAAATCCATATTTAGACTTGCTATCATCTGGATCTGACTGGAAACTCAAGTCAGTAAAGTCTTGCAGTTTCAAGTCACCTCCTCCATAGACAAGAAACATATCCTTAGTTCTTCTCAAGTACTTAAGGATACATTTCACTGCCTTCCAGTGCTCTTCGCCTGGATCAGCCTGAAATCTACTCATAACACTCAGAGCAAATGCAACATCAGGCCGTGTACATAGCATGGCAAACATGATAGATCCTATGGCAGAGCCATAGGGTATTCTATCCATGAATGCCCTCTCATTAGGAGTCTTAGAAGACTGCTCCTTTGAGAGACTAATTCCATGTCTCATCGGTATGAGACCTCTCTTGGAATTTTCCATGCCAAACCTTTTGACTATGGTATCTATGTACAAGGATTGGGTCATTCCAAGCATCCTCTTTGATCTATCTCTATAGATCCGTATTCCTAATACGTAGGATGCTTCTCCCAAATCCTTCATAGAGAAGTTTTTCGACCGCCAGATCTTTACTGATGACATCATAGGTACATCATTCCCAATGAGTAGTATGTCATCTACGTAAAGAACTAGAAAAGTGACTGCACTCCCACTGGTCTTCTTGTACACACAACGCTCATCTTCATTCTTAATGAAGTCATAAGACTTGACAGCCTCGTCAAATCTTATGTTCCAGCTCCGGGAAGCCTGCTTCAGTCCATAAATGGACCTCTGAAGCTTGCACACTTTATCTGGAGATTCTTTAGATGTGAAACCTTCTGGTTATATCATATACACCTCTTCCTCAAGGTTACTATTAAGGAAGGCAGTCTTTACTGTAAGGAATCGCCATGAACGCAGCGGAAATAAAAATGATTCCATTGTATCGGTTGCTGGGGTCGTAAAACGGACATTAAAAACTAAGCGGGAAGAACAGTTCTTCACCTTTACGGGGTTTCGAATCTCCCGTGGATGATGCCGACTCGGTAATCGCGCACGCGCACGATCTCTAGAGGTATCCACACGAGTTCCCGCAGTAGACACGGTTTCCTCCTCGACTTGAGTGCTCCGACCAGATCTCAAATCCACCATGCGCGGAGAGAGACAGATCCACTCCAAGAGAGAGAGAAGGAGAGAGAGAGAGGAGAGAGAGAATCTGGAGAGTAAAAATTCGTCCAACCAACCTTTTTACCACTCCCCCTTGGCCCTCCTTATATAGGAATAAGGATAAGCACAAGAGTTAATCCTCATGATTATCCAAGAGTTTGGCCTTGGATAATTCTCCATTAAATCTTCATGTTTATCCTGCAGCTTTTCACAAAAACCCAGATAAGCATGAAATTTAACATCTCTCACCGTCTGACGAGAACTCTTATGTGTGTGACCCTCTAGGCCCATATATCAGTCCGGTTGCAGGCCCATTAAACTTAGAACTGTTTCTTTAGTTTAATATTTATTAATTAACATTTAAACATCATATGTTAAATGATTAATAAACAAGTAAATTATCATCCGATGATTAATTCACTTGGCCTTCTGATCATGAACAACACCAAACACTACCTCATGATCCCAGAAGATATAAGGGATACTGTTCCCTTCAATTGAACCTTTCCGTCTGCCGATACCGCACAGATATAATCATTCACTCATGCAATGTCCCGATAACGCAAGGGTATGGTTTTATAGTCAAACCCTCTATCGCATTATCCAGATGGATTCCAGTACACAGTTAATATCTAGAAAGACATCTCTTTCATTTGACCCTGGCCAGGGATTTCTGTGTACACATCCATAGAACATTCTCTCTCCAGTCTTATACCAAGAGTGAGTGATCCCTTGTTGTTCACTCAATTACCTTCGCAAGCTTTCCACTGTATCTGAAAGACCGATTATGATGGACTTAATAGTTAAAGTCCACGAGTAGGAGAATCAAGATACAATGGTCCACAAACAAGGTATCATTGGTGACTCAGGTCAAAGGACCAACTGTGCTACTGCAACGATTGAATTCCCTGGTTGACTAATAGGTATAATTACCATCCAGGAATTCTAATTTGGGTCTGTTCAGTGAACTCATTCTCTAATGAGCACCCACTTGTTTGTCTTAGTGTCACCACACGAGTGAATGTGAGATCATTCACCCTCATCATATGAGCAGACATAACTTGTGTCGATCTTATCGGATATTTAATGTCCATCTCAAATATCCTACGATCGAGAACTATTTAAGACAATTGACTGAGGATATTGATCTCACTATCATGATCTCATCATGATTCAATATCCCATACATTTGTTTAAGGACCTTCATTACGATAGTCATTTGCGAGAACTATTAAATGAAGAAATAATTACCTTTATTAATAATCTGAACTAGAATGTACAATGATTGGCTTTGAGGCCACCCAATTCTAACATTCTCCCACTTGGACTATAGCCAATCACCCATGTGTCTAAGTCCCATAGACTTAAGGTGACGTTCTAAATTGTTTTGAGACAATGGCTTAGTCAAAGGATCTGCTACATTATCTTCAGATGAGACTTTCTCAACTACTATATCTCCTCGGGCGATGATCTCAAGAATCAGATGAAATCGTCTCAGAATGTGCTTTGATATTTGATGTGATCTTGGCTCCTTCGCTTGAGCTATTGCCCCATTGTTGTCACACAATAATGGAACAGGATCTGAAATGCTTGGAACGACTCCAAGCGCCGAGATGAACTTCTTCATCCAAACCGCCTCCTTGGCCGCTTCAGCTGCAGTAATGTATTCTGCTTCGGTCGTCGAATCTGCAGTAGTTTCCTGTTTTGAACTCTTCCAACTTACTGCACCTCCATTTAACATGAACACAAATCCAGACATGGATTTGTTGTCATCCATATCCGACTGGAAACTCGAGTCAGTAAATCCTCGAAGTTCCAAGTCGTTTCCTCCATAAACAAGAAATAGATCCTTAGTCCTTCTCAAGTATCTAAGGATACATTTCACCGCCTTCCAGTGTTCCTCATCTGGATCAGCCTGATATCTACTAGTGACACTTAATGGATGTGCCACATCAAGCCTAGTACATAGCATTGCATACATGATAGATCCTATTGCCGAGGCATAAGGGACTCTATCCATGTATGCCCTCTCTTCAGGTGTCTTGGGAGACGTTTCTTTAGAGAGATAAATTCCATGCCTCATAGGAACGAGGCCTCTCTTGGAATTTTCCATGCCAAACCTTTTGACTATGGTATCTATGTACATAGATTGGGATAAGCCAAGCATCCTTTTGGACCTATCTCTATAGATCCTTATTCCCAGAATATAGGATGTTTCTCCCAAATCTTTCATGGAGAAGTTTTTGGATAACCAAGCCTTTACCGATGACAACATTCCTACATCATTCCCAATGAGTAGAATGTCATCAACGTAAAGTACCAAAAAGGTAACTGCGCTCCCACTAACCTTTTTGTATACACAAGGTTCATCTTCATTCTTAATGAAGTCATAAGATTTGATTGCTTCATCAAATCTTAAGTTCCAAGTTCGGGATGCTTGCTTTAATCCATAGATGGATCTTTGCAGCTTGCATACCTTGCTTGAATGCTCTTTGGAAGTGAATCCTTCAGGTTGTATCATATACACCTCTTCTTGAAGGTTCCCGTTAAGGAATGTTGTTTTCACATCCATTTGCCATATTTCATAATCATAGAATGCAGCGATAGCAAGAAGTATTCTGATTGACTTAATCATGGCAACTGGAGAAAAGGTTTCGTCATAGTCAACACCTTGCCTTTGACGATATCCTTTTGCTACAAGCCTTGCCTTGTATGTGTCAATTTGTCCATCTGCCCCGATCTTTCTTTTAAAAATCCATTTACTGCCAATAGGTACCATACCTTCTAGCAGATCAACCAAGTTCCAAACTTGGTTGGCATACATGGACTGAATTTCAGAATCCATTGCCTCTTGACATTTTTCTGATTCATGACTATTGATGGCTTCTAGGTAGGTTTGAGGATCATCATCCTCATTTAAGTGCACTTTTGGTTTGCCTTCATCGATATGTCCAACATATCTTTCAGGCTGCTTAGGTACTCTACCTGATCTGCGAACCTTTTGTGTATCATCTTGAACAAGTTCTTGAGTCAATGGTTCAGTAGATGAACCAGTGTTGATTTGTGAGTCTAGAATTTCTTCCAGTTCTATCTTGCTCCCACTGTCTTCTTTTGAAAGATATTCTTTCTCTAAGAAGACAGCTCTTTTTGCGACAAACACCCTTTGATCGCTGAGCTGATAGAAGTAATATCCAAAACTCTCTTTTGGATATCCCACAAATCTACATTTCTCTGTCCTGGAATCCAGTTTGTCTGGATCATGTCTTTTGACATGTGCAGGACAATCCCAGACTCTAACATGCTTAAAGTCTGGTTTCTTTCCTTTCCATATCTCATATGGAGTGGAAGGTACTGACTTACTCGGAACTTTGTTCAACAGATATGCAGCAGTCAATAGTGCATATCCCCATAAAGAGGTTGGAAGGTTAGTATTACTCATCATTAATCGTACCATATCTAATAGAGTACGATTTCTCCTTTCCGATACACTATTTAACTGAGGTGTATAGGGAGGAGTCCACTGAGACAAAATACCATTATCCTTAAGATATTCTGTGAATTCTGTACTTAAGTATTCACCCCCTCGATCTGATCGAAGAGTTTTAATACTCTTTCCAGTTTGGTTCTCAACTTCGTTTTTAAACTCTTTAAATTTCTCAAAGACTTCTGACTTATATTTCATCAAATATATGTAGCCATATCTTGAGAAATCATATGTAAATGAAACAAAGTATGAGTAACCACCCATAGCATGAGTGGACATTGGACCACATACATCACTATGTATTAGTTCCAATAAGTCCTTAGCTCTTTCTCCATGTCCTGAGAATGGAGCTTTGGTCATCTTTCCCATGAGACAAGCTTCACAGGTTGCAAATGATTCATAATCAAATGGATCAAGATATCCATTCTTTTGCAACCTTATGATCTTGTTCTCATTTATATGACCTAGCCTACAATGCCATAGGTATGATTTATTCACATCCTTATCTAAGCGTTCAAGAGAATTATTTACCAGACAAACATCATATGAAATATCAAGTAAATATAATCCATTCAATAAATATCCGGAAGCAAACAATTTGTCTCCTTGATAAATTGAACAACCTTTATTCTCTAATTTCATAGAATATCCTTGTCTATCTAAACATGAAATAGATATGATATTCCTAATAATGGTTGGAACATAATAACAATCTATCAGTTCCAGAGAGTCTCCTGACGGTATCTGAAGTCTTGCTGTCCCCACAGCTAACGCAGCAACTTTTGCTCCATTCCCGAGCCTCAGATCCACGTCTCCACGGTTCAATCTTCTTTTACTTGTTAACACCGGCAAGTTATTGCAGATATGACAAACACATCCAGTATCTAATACCCAGGATGTTGATTCTCTATAAGACAAGTTAAGATCGATCATGAGAATACCTGAAGCTTCACCAAGCTTCTCCTTTGCTTTTTCTGCAAGATAAACCTTGCAGTTTCTCTTCCAATGACCTTCTTTATGGCAGTGGAAACACTGACCTTTATCATTGACTTTAGCTTTGTCCTTTTGCGCCGCCAGTTTGCTTTTCACTAGCTTCTTAGGCTTACCTTTCTTAAAGGTCTGTCCAGCTTTCCTTTTCTTGTTGGTCTTACCAACAAGCATTACATTTGGCTTATCTTTCTCGATAGTGCCTTCTGCTGTCTTCAACATGTTGAGCAGCTCAGCTAGTGAAACTTCAATTTTGTTCATATTGAAGTTGATAATGAATTGTGAAAATGAATCTGGAAGAGACTGTAGGATTAAGTCGATGCTTAGGTCATTGTTCATAACAAAGCCCAGTACAGCAAGCCTCTCAATCCACTCTATCATCTTGAGCACATGAGTTTGCACAGATGTGCCCTCGCTCATTCTAGTCCTGAACAGTTTCTTAGATATCTCATATCTTTCTGTTCTAGATTGTTCACCAAACAACTCTTGTAGGTGATTCAGAATGGTCTTAGGTTCCATGTTATCATGCTGTCGCTGCAGTTCATTATTCATTGAACCGAGCATATAACACTGGACCTTGACTGAGTCCTCCTTCTAATTTTCATACATCATTAATTCATCTTCGTTAGCATTATCACCGGGTTGCACTGGATCTGGTTGATCCAGGACATAGGCTAGCTTTTCACACCTGAGGACAATCTTCAGGTTGCGTAACCAGTCAATGTAATTTGGTCCCGTGAGATTGTTTGCATCAAGTATGCAACGGAGGGGGTTTAGTGACGACATAGCGACCTACATGGAAATATATAAAATGAGTAGATAGTTCTTAAAATCAGATTTAGGACTTTTAATCTAGATTTTATGCTCCCACTATTTTTCGGCGATCTGTATGACCCTCTAAGATACAGAACGGGAGATTCCGGTGATCTCATAGTGGGGATCAGAATCCTTCGGGCAACATGCATGTGACCTTGTGGTAGCACAACAAATCACATCAAGTCCCTTAGGCAGTCAACTCTTGACAGTTGCAACGTTTGCAATATCCGATCGATTTAACCCCTGAATCAGAATGACCTTGTGGTAGCACAACAAATCAATTTGATTCAGTTAAGTTTATCCATCATTACTTAGATGACATGAATTCATAGTGCAATCCTTGTGGTAGCACAACAAAACTACACTATTTGTCCATTCATCTTAATGACATCACATGTCGTAGATCTAGTTTAATTTATAAATCAAATGGACCTAGTGGTAGCACAACAAATCCGTTTGAGATAAGAATTATCCTAAGATCTATAATGATGGTGGGTTACGTGGATTATTCTGAATATCTCACGTTTACAACTTAAGTTTTAAAAGAGGGTTTTGATTTTGATTTGTAAAAATCGTGCTATCAATAGTATTTCAATTTGAAGTATCAATATACTAAATAGAAATATATATATATATGATAGCATGGTCTGCAAACATCACATATATGCAGAAAAATTAAATGGGGATGATCATGGACTGCTAAAGCTACTATGGAATCATCGGAGCCAAACGATGATCCATAATAGGATCCTAATGTGAAAACAGCAACACTGGTTCCATTTGATGCGAGTCCTCCCTCCAGAGGTGTCTTCAGAAGATCTCGTCCTCTAAACTTAATCCGATACATTTAAATACAAAATTCAGGACTCGCAGGTCCACAAATGTACATTTAAACAATTAGAAACCTTGATCTTATCAAGGGGAGTACAATCTTATAGGAAGGTAGAAAGTACACTTGGATTAAGGGAGAGGAGGACACGCAAGTCCTATTTAAAATACCAAATGAAATAAGCATCGCATACATTCACATCATTCATCACATGAAAATTCTAAGTCCATGATCATCCCACCATAAAACACATCACATGCATCACAATCATCACATAATTGCTGTTTGGTATTAAATTTTATAAATATAAAATTATAATACCAATTAGTTTTCGAAATAACATTTATTTCATCATTATCAATAATATTCAAAATATTATTGACAATTTAATAACTAAACCATTCAGTTAATCTAAATAATAATTCAAACAATTTGAACGGCAAAATGTAATCAAGTTATGCATGAAATCAGTTTAAAACAATTTTAAACTAATTATTTTAACAGGAAAATTAATTATCTAAAACAATTTTAAATAATTAACTAACACCCATTAATTATAAAGCCCTTTAATTGACTAACAGTTATTAAACACTTTAATAACCTGTTAATAATCATAAAAATAATTAATAACAATTATTAATTATTTCTATAATTTTTCTGTTTTAAAATAATTTTAAAAACTGGCTTAAATGGGCTAATAGTGGGTTTATAAGGGGCTAAACAGTAATTAAAAACAATTTTTAATAAAAATAATAATGGGCCCAGCCCATTAGGGCCCAATGGCCCGGACCCAGGGCCCAGGCTCGGCCAGGGTCGAACCCTGGCTCAGCCAGGGGGTCTGGCCCAGCCAGACCCGAGCCCTGGCTCGGCCAGGGTCGCACCCTGGCTCGGCCAGGGCGCCGCCCGGCCCCCGCCCGGTCTGACCGGGTCGGGACCGGGCGGTTCGGCCCTTTTCCTCCCCATTCGACCGGCCCGACCCTGCAACCCTA
Organism: Zantedeschia hybrid cultivar; assembly: GCA_030544215.1. Lineage (NCBI taxonomy): Eukaryota > Viridiplantae > Streptophyta > Magnoliopsida > Alismatales > Araceae > Zantedeschia > Zantedeschia hybrid cultivar. The sequence continues at coordinate 56,484,773 of JARZZO010000009.1, forward strand.
ATCTGCAAAGACAGTGGCGGTTGCAAGCCAGCGGCGCCGGCGGCTAGCCCCTCCGGTGGCGGCGCCGGCCACGCCGGCGGTGCCCCCCGGCGCCGGCGACGTGCCCGTCGCCGGCAGGGTCGCCGTCGGCCTCCGGTGAGGTGAAAACCAAGCCCAAAAATCCCCTAAAAATCTGATTTTTGCAGGGTTTATAAACCGAGTTTGGGCTCGATTTTCAGGACCTCCAAGGGCACTCCGGCGCCGATCATCATGCCCAATCCTTAGAGGTGACTATCACCAAGAGATCTGGACATTCGGGCCGCCATCCCAACACTTGGGAATCGCTTACGAAGCCGCTAAAGTACCCCGTTCGTCGTCCCACGAAGAACTCCGAAAAACCCAAATAAAATCCGAAAAATTATAGAAAAATAATCAAATTGATTATGATCATCATATGAACACTAATCTGTCATTTTTAATCGGATTAGACACAAGAACACGTACAATACGGGTTCTTCACATATAACGAGAAAAACACGCATAACGGTGACGTTTTACAACCGAACCAGCAAACCTGGCTCTGATACCACTGTAAGGAATCGCCATGAACGCAGCGGAAATAAAAATGATTCCATTGTATCGGTTGATGGGGTCGTAAAACGGACATTAAAAACTAAGCGGGAAGAACAGTTCTTCACCTTTGCGGGGTTTCGAATCTCCCGTGGATGATGCCGACTCGGTAATCGCGCACGCGCATGATCTCTAGAGGTATCCACACGAGTTCCCGCAGCAGACGCGATTTCCTCCTCGACTTGAGTGCTCCGACCATATCTCAAATCCACCATGCGCGGAGAGAGACAGATCCACTCCAAGAGAGAGAGAAGGAGAGAGAGAGAGGAGAGAGAGAATCTGGGAAGTAAAAATTTGTCCAACCAACCTTTTTACCACTCCCCTTTGGCCCTCCTTATATAGAAATAAGGATAAGCACAAGAGTTAATCCTCATGATTATCCAAGAGTTTGGCCTTGGATAATTCTCCATTAAATCTTATGTTTATCCTGCAGCTTTTCACAAAAACCCAGATAAGCATGAAATTTAACATCTCTCACCGTCTGACGAGAACTCTTATGTGTGTGACCCTCTAGGCCCATATATCAGTCCAGTTGCAGGCCCATTAAACTTAGAACTGTTTCTTTAGTTTAATATTTATTAATTAACATTTAAACATCATATGTTAAATGATTAATAAACAAGTAAATTATCATCCGATGATTAATTCACTTGGCCTTCTGATCATGAACAGCACCAAACACTACCTCATGATCCCAGAAGATATAAGGGATATTGTTCCCTTCAATTGAACCTTTCCGTCTGTCGATACCGCACAGATATAATCCTTCACTCATGCAATGTCCCGATAACGCAAGGGTATGGTTTTATAGTCAAACCCTCTATCACATTATCCAGATGGATTCCAGTACACAGTTAATATCTAGAAAGACATCTCTTTCATTTGACCCTGGCCAGAGATTTCTGTGTACACATCCATAGAACATTCTCTCTCCAGTCTTATACCAAGAGTGAGTGATCCCTTGTTGTTCACTCAATTACCTTCGCAAGCTTTCCACTGTATCTGAAAGACCGATTATGATGGACTTAATAGTTAAAGTCCACGAGTCAGAGAATCAAGATACAATGGTCCACAAACAAGGTATCATTGGTGACTCAGGTCAAAGGACCAACTGTGCTACTGCAACGATTGAATTCCCTGGTTGACTAATAGGTATAATTACCATCCAGGAATTCTAATTTGGGTCTGTTCAGTGAACTCATTCTCTAATGGGCACCCACTTGTTTGTCTTAGTGTCACCACACGAGTGAATGTGAGATCATTCACCCTCATCATATGAGCAGACATAACTTGTGTCGATCTTATCGGATATTTAATGTCCATCTCAAATATCCTACGATCGAGAACTATTTAAGACAATTGACTGGGGATATTGATCTCACTATCATGATCTCATCATGATTCAATATCCCATACATTTGTCTAAGGACCTTCATTACGATAGTCATTTGCGAGAACTATTAAATGAAGAAATAATTGCCTTTATTAATAATCTGAACTAGAATGTACAATGATTGGCTTTGAGGCCACCCAATTCTAACATTCACATCAATCTGCCAGATTTCATAATCAAAATGTGCAGCAATGGTGAGTAGAACTCTGATCGACTTTATCATGGCAACTGGTGAGAAAGTCTCGTCATAGTCAATTCCTTGCCTTTGACGATATCCCTTTGCCACCAACCTTGCCTTATAAGTGTCGATCCGTCCATCAGCACCGATCTTTCTCTTAAAGATCTACTTGCAACCGATGGGTACAATACCCTCGGGCAAGTCCTCCAAGTTCCAAACTTGGTTGGTGTACATGGACTGGATTTCTGAGTTCATGGCTTCTCGCCATTTCCCGGCTTATGGGCCTTCTATGGCCTCCTGGTAGGTTTTAGGATCATCATCCTCATTATATTCCACCTTAGACTCACCTTCAGTAATATGTCCTACATATCGTTCTGGCAGTCTAGGTACTCTACCAGATCTACGAGGCTCATGTATGTGTACCTGAACAGATTCAGGACCTAATATCTCATCAGATGATAATGCAGCTGTTTGGGGATGTGGAAACTCTTCCAGTACTATTTCACTCCCACTGTCCTCCTAGAGAAGGTATTCCTCTTCCAGGAAGACAGCTTTCCTGGCGACAAACACATTTTGTTCACCAGGATGGTAAAAATAGTATCCAAAGGTTTCCTTTGCATATCCCACAAAACTGCAATTATCAGTTCGTGATTCCAACTTGTCTGGATCATACCTCTTTACATGAGCAAGGCAACCCTAGACTTTAACATGATTAAATTCTAGTTTCTTGTCTTTCCATATCTCATATGGAGTAGAGGCCACAAACTTGTTGGGTACTCTGTTCAGTAGGTATGTTGTTGACTCTAGAGCATACCCCCAAAGGGACACTGGTAATCCCGAAAAGCTCATCATGGATCGCACCATGTCCAACAAGATGCGATTCCTCCTTTCTGATACACCATTCATCTGTGGTGTATATGGAGGGGTTAGCTGAGAAAGGATACCATTATCCTTTAAGAATTGTGTGAAATTAGTACTCAAGTATTCTCCTCCTCGATCTGATCGAAGAGCTTTAATACTCTATCCTAACTGCTTCTCTACCTCATTCTTGAACTCCTTGAACTTTCTCAAATGCTTCCGACTTGTACTTCATTAAGTACACATAGCCGAATCTTGAGAAGTCATCGGTGAACGTGATGAAGTATGAAAAGCCACCTTTGGCTTGGGTAGACATGGGACCACATACATCCGAATGTATTAGTTCCAGAATGTCCTTGGCACGTTCTCCATGTCCAGTAAATGGAGATTTTGCCATCTTTTCCATAAGGCAAGATTTACATGTTGCAAACGATTCGTAATCGAATGCAGTTAAGTAACCATGCTTGTGCAACTTTTGCAACCTGCTTTCGCCAATGTGCCCAAGTCTACAATGCCACATGTAGGCTTGGTTCACACAATTCTTGCTCTTCTTAAGAGCTTTATCAATTTGAAGATTGTAATAAGAAACATCTAAGAGATATAGACCGTTGACCAAAGATGTTGAAGCTATTGATTTATTACCATAATAAATCGAACAACTTCTATTCTCAATAGTCAACCTATATCCTATCTTGTCCAAACAAGATATTGATATGATGTTCTTTATTATTCTAGGAACATAATAACAATCTTCTAAAAGTAAGGCGTCTCCTGATGGAAGCTTGAGGTTTGCTGTCCCAATAGCAATCGCCGCAACTTTTGCTCCGTTTCCTAGCCTCAATTTCACCTCGCCTTGTCTCAGCTTGCGCTTACTTGTCAGCATCTGTGCATCATGACAGATATGAGAAGCACATCCGGTATCCAATACCCAAGATATGGAATCTCTAACTGACAAGTTGATATCTATCATATAGATATCTGAAGCTTCAGACAGCTTCACCTTTCTAGGAGCTTTATTGTTAAGGAACTCCTTGCAGTTCCTCTTCCAATGACCATATTTCTTATAGTAGAAACAGTCACCCTTCACTACTCTTTTGCCTTTGTCCTTCGATCCTTTATCGTTAGCTGTCATCTCTGCTTCAGGGGCATCCAATGCCGATTCAGCAGGAGGATCAGCTCCAGGGACAAAGTCAATGTGCTCAGATCTAAAGACATTCTTTAGGTTTCTGAACCAATCCGAGTAGATCAGGTAAGTCAAAAGGGCATCAAGTATGCCACGGAGTGGATTATTCGAGGACATAATTCCCTACAGGAGATATAAGTAAAATCTATTTAGCAGATGTTCAAATATTAAAATTTAAAACAAGACATGGTCTTTTGTTCAAGTTTAACTCCCACTAATTTTCGACGGACTGTATAACCCTCAGTTATACAGAACGGGAGACGCCAACAGTCTCCTAGTGGGGATCAGAATCTCAATGACTTGCACTATAGCCTTGTGGATAGCACAACAAACTGTAATACAATCATAGAGCACCCAACTCATAGGACTTGCAACTTCTTGCAATATCTGATCATAGCTTCGGTCCCCAGAGATTTAATGGCCTTGTGGATAGTACAACAAACCACTAATTCTGGTCTAAGCTAACCATCGTTACGCGACGAGCATAGATTTGCATGCAGCCCTTGTGGATAGCACAACAAAGCTACATGGTTCCTCTACCCCGATCATATAGGCATCTAATGCCATAGCCACAGTTTCTCCTCCCAATTAAGCTGGCCTTGTAGATAGCACAACAAACTTGCCTAAAGTGATTCGAATCCTATGACTATAACGATGGTGAACCACGCGGTAAGTTCTTAACTACTCACGTTACGGCTTAGAGTTTATCTGAGGGTATTTAGATAACTTTTATCTTGGTCTCTCCTAGGTGATAGTATATAAATATATCGTATATATTTACTAAAAACTATACCTGCTTTGATTCATAATCAAAAGAAAAACAATGCATCACATACATGTCTAGTGTGGTCATAGATAGCACAGTGGATTTGACTGGAGCCAACAGTCAAACGCACATACAATCTAACATAACATTTACATTAGATAAACCTGCAAACACATAGGCAAAGGATCTTCATCTTTTCGCCTTCCTGGTTGCAGCTGTAGATCGTCCTCGCTCCTTCCTCGGTTGCCTCGATCATATTACAATAAATTCTAGTATTTACAGGTAAATTGAAGAAGGCCTTATAGCGAGTACAAGAGTGAGGGAGGTAGAAATACATCAGAGAATGAGAGAGGGAGAGATACGCAGATCTGTATTTATTAACAATTAATAAACATCCATCATTCATCTACGATCCACACAAACACATCATTCATCACATGAACAATTAAATAAGTGCATATCCATGACCACGATGTGTTTTAAACATCCCACACATGATTCAGCACATCACATGGCTAAAATAAAAGAGTTTTCAAAATATATAATTTTGACTTTCAAAAAGCTGGGATCCAATCAAAATTGGTGTTTGAATTTCGAAAACACTTTTAATTAACTTAACATGAAATTAAATCAAATTTAAAAGTAATAAACACACATCACATGCGCACATACTCCGAATTAATAATCCCAGATTATTCCATGCAAGTTAAAATAATTCTAATAATCTAACACTTAGATTAAACCCCATTAATAATCTAACAATTAGACTATTAAAGATTAATCTAACTCTTAGATTAATCTAACAAAGTTAATTAATAATTTAACACTTAAATTAATAATCAACCAAATTAATTATTAACTACTAATCTAACACTTAGATTAGCCAATTAATGTTAATTATTAATTTAACTCTTAAACTAATAAATAACACTAACTAATTAATAATTAATTAATCTAACTCTTAGATTAGATAATTAAAGTTATCATTAATTTAACTATTAAATTAATGACTAACAATAATTAATCAAGGACTACTAATTTAACATTTAAATCAGTCATTTAAGTTAATTATTAATTTAACAATTAAGTTAATAACTAACTCAAATTAATAATGAACAATTAGATGTATTAATAATTAATAATCTAACAATTAGATTAATAATTATTAACCATTATTTTTAACTCTTAAAATTAGATAAATTAAGGTCAATAATTAATTTAACACTTAAACTAATATTAACCTCAATTAATCCACAACTAATTGCTAATTAATAAATCCTTAATTAACTTAATGATTCAAAATCATTAAATAAAAGCCCAATTGAATACAATTGAATGATAAATTTAAATTCAAAACCTTTTTTGAGTTTTCAAATTAAAATCCAATTTTAATTAAATGGGCATTTGGGGTTTGAATAGGGATTTAAATCAGGGGTTTAATACTGGCCAGGGCCCGCCAGCAGGGCACCTGGTTCGAGCCCCTGGCTCGGCCAGGGGCCAGGACCCGGTGCACCCTGGCTCAGCCAGGGGCTGGACTTGGTCCGGCCTGCCCGATCCACGAGCGGCCCAGCCGCTCTCTCCCACCTGACCCCTTGCTCCTTGCTGTAGGAAACCCTAAAGGGTTGCAGGTGGCGGCAAAAGGGGGGGGGGGGGTTTGGCGCCACCGCCTGCCGGCCCCCGGCGCCGGTGGCGAGCCTGACGCCGGCAGGGTCGCCGGAGAAGGCAAAAGAGGCCCCAAACCGAGCCCCAAAAACTAGTTTTGCAGGGTTTCTAAACCCGAATTAGGACTCGATTTCTACAGCTCTTCAAAGCCACTCCGGCGCCGGCAAACATACCGGATGTGCTGTGGTGACTATCACCTAGAGATCCGGGCCGCCATCCCAATGCTTGGAAATCACTTACGAAGCCGCCGAAAACACCCCGTTCATCGTCCCACGAAGAACACAAAACCCCCAAATAAAATCCGAAAATTGCAAAATAATAATCCGATTATTTGTGTTCATCTCATGAACACAAATTCAGCAAAATTCGACTTTTAAAGCATGGAATAAATTCAAGGAAAAATTAATTCGGAGACCGAAACGGGACGAGAAACAGTGGAACCTGGCTCTGATACCACTGTTAGGATTTCTCGGGTTTCTCCGGATCGCTCACGCAGCGGAAAATAAAATGTTAAACAGCGATCCGTTCCCGTTTCGAAAAACAAAAGAAATTGATTATCGGATAATCGAAGTTCTCACCGTGTGCGGATTCGAATCCGTAGTCGTTCGATTCCGTCGGTGCGACACCACAAGCGCCCGGCCTCTAGCGAAGTCCACGCGATCCTCCTCACGACGGATATCCTCACGTTCCTCGTTCTTCGCAGCCCACGAAACCTCCACCAGTCACCGTAATGATTGCCGCAACGCGCGGACGATTTCCCATCAAACGGGATTCAGAGAAACGGCGGAGCAGATCTAGATCTGTCTGGACGCCAGAGAGAGAGAGAAACAGAGGAGGGGCGGCTAGGGTTAGCAGCAGCTTGGCCTGCTCAGCCCGTTCGCTATATTTTATACTAACCGCGCGGTTTTTCATAAAAACCCCCGGTTTGTATAAAACCCACTTATTTATCCATCGCCTTGAGAATCATATGCGTGTGACCCTCTAGGCCCAAGTACCAGTCCAGTTAATGGCCCAACAAGCCCAGTGACTCCTCACTGGCTTTATTAATCAATTAATAACCCTTTATTAATTAATTAATCAATCGAATTGATGTCGCACATCGAATTCGACCGGGCCTCCGATCACGTTGGGTGCCAAGCAACACCGCGTGAACCCGGAAGGTATTTGGGGTTAAGTAACCCACTCTTGGAACCTTTCCGCCGACAGTTACCGCGTGGATATAATCCTTCATTCGTACAATGCTCTCGAGTCAACTCAGGGCATGACGAACTGTCAAACCCTAACCGGTAGACTCACTTGGATTGGATGCCGCTGATGAATATCAGAAAACTCCTTTCCCGATATTATCGTCCGTCCTGGCTGGGGACTTCCGCGGATCCTTCCTAGAGCATTCTCTCTCTAAGTACCGAGAGCGAATGATTCCTTATTGGCACACAATTCCCTTCGACGGTATTCCGCTGTACCCAATCCTTGGGGTATTATAATCCCGTGGCTAGAGATTCGTAAACCAAGGTCAAAGTACAGAAGTCCACCGACAAGGTGTCCTTGGTGTCTCAGGTCCGAGGATCATCTACGCAACTGCGACAATAGAATCAAGCTAGTTGACTGTGAGGTACAATACCATCCAGCGATTCAGTCGGATCAGTTCAATGAAATCATTCTCCAATGAGCACCTACAGATTCACCTTAGTGTCTCCATACAAGTGACTTATGAGATCAGTCACCCTCATCATATCTAGTCTAACCGGATATCCGATATCCTTTTCGGATATCTTCTGACTAGAAACGATTAAGAATATGTGTGTTTAAGTGATCAATCTCATTAGTATGATCTCATCATAATCTGATCACTATAGCACATATTCACGGACTTCATTATGAAACGATAATTAATGCGATTTACACATAATGAATATTATGCCATTATATTAATAAATGAACGAGATTTACATAGTCAGATTGGCTTGTAGGCCACCTAAACTAACAGTGTTGAGACCTTTTCAAGTCACACTCCTCCATCTTTCATGCATGAGATCCCCTTGGGCCAGATCGTTGCATCCTGGCGAGCAAAGGCCTCGCGGTTCTAGCACCCGAAGGTCCCACGGATTGTGATTCTCTAGTTTGAACTTGGTTCCCTTCCTTAATCCCCCTCGCAATTCAAATAGCCAACTCTCATGCAATTGCCACGCTCTTATACCCTCTTTGGATATAGCTCATCCCTTCTTTGGGCTGTCCAAAATCAGGTTCGATTTTCGGGACACCTATTTATCATTCTGCTCCACTCCACTGCAAAACAGGTGTTCCGGAGGGGCATTTGTAGACACCGATTTTGGACACCCTTTTTGGTCATGAACCCCATCCATCATTTCCAAGCCCACCACCTTAGCCATCTCATCCTTCAGCTCACTAAATAATCAGGCCCATTAACCAATCTCGATTCTAGCCACCTACCCCTTGGAAGGCCAACCCCCTTGCCTTCCACCATCCTTCGAAGGCCAACTCCCTTGCCTTCCACCATCCTTCGATGGCCAACCTATCCGCCTTCCACCACCCTTCGAAGGCCAACCAGCACGCCTTCCACCACCTTTGGAAGGCCAACCTATCCGCCTTCCACCATCCTTCGAAGGCCAACCAGCTTGCCTTCCACCACCCTTCGAAGGCCAACAGGGCCGCCTTCCACCTCTTCGTGGAAGGCCAGCTACCTGGCCTTCCACGGGATTGGAAGGCAAGATAGTTGGCCGTCCACTTCCCTAACTCCCATCTTGACCTCGTCTTCCCACGATCTCCTCCACTCACCACCCACATCCCCACTACTCCGATCGCTCCCCACTCCGACGACTGCCGCGCGCATGACCTCCGACTCTTGACCACTTCCCATTGGTTCTTTAATGATTTACGGGGATTTCGACCCTATTTTCTCCCATTTTCCCTTCACCTAGTTAAACCCTCCATGTCCCCTCGAGAGGGGGGGTTCGGAGGGTTGAAGGGGGTTCAGAGGGAGTTGAAAGAGTTCAGAGTGGAAGGTTAGGTTGGTCGAGATTGGGAGAGGTTAGGTGGAGTTAAGCGGGCAAGGAGTTGGAAGGCTTCCGGAAGAACCTCAAGCGGGAGAAAGTCTTAGCAGTTGACAAACCAAAAGGATCTTCCGCATTCCAAATGAGCTTGTTTTCTTAACTCTCTCCTTATTTTTCTCCTTTCCATTTCATTGCATTCCCACTCTCCATCCACTCTGTAGCATCATCTCCTCCTTTTACTCTTTTTTCTTTTATCACATCACTTTACTTTTCACTATTATCACACACACGAGCACCCCCCTCTGCATGCATGCGTGTTAGGATGACCTTGCACCTTTTACCCTCCAGAGGTTTTCAAACAAAAAACGAGAGGTGGGTGGCCATAACATATGGTCACCTTCCCTCCCCAAACACCCATCCGGTGCGTTCCCTTTCAATTTTAGTTTATTTATATATTTGCATGAATAGATTCTACATGTCACAGTTCTAATCGGGTTATCTTCTTATTTTGCCTTGTCTTTTCCTTTCAAGGACCCTTACCGCATTTTGTGTGTAGACTGCCAAGCTCTCCTCCTCTGGCCGGCCAGAGGAAGAGAAGAGGAATCCCTCGTCTCCCGCTCCATCAGAACGCGATCACTCTCACCATCCTACGGAGCACAAGGACCGTAAGGTAATGCTCCTGGCGATCACATACTCCACATCCTAATCCTCCCAAATCGCCGCAGTGCTAAGACGAACAGAGAAGCCCTCGCAAGAAGCCCACGGCACCGGTGGGCGACATTCCGGGTGCCTACAATCGTCACCTGGTTCAGCTGTCTATAATCGATACACAACCTCAGAGAACCATCCTTCTTGACAAATAGAACTGAAGCGCCCCATGGAGAAGTACTGGGATGAATGAAACCCTTATCCAGCAATTCCTGTAACTGCGCCTTCAACTCAGCGAGTTCGGCTGGCGCCATGCGATACGGGGCCTTAGACAGGGGCGCCGTACCCGGTGCAAGCTCAATAGTGAACTTGACCTCTCGCTGAGGAGGGAGGCCAGGCAATTCCTCAGGAAACACATCAACAAAGTCACAAACTACAGACACCTCCCAAGAACTGGAACCACTACTAACATTAGCTAAAACAACAGAGGCAAGAAAAGCCTCACAGCCACCAACAAGCAACTTCTGGGCCTTAAAGGTAGAAATAAGAATACCACGAGAAGAGAGCCTAATACCTTGGAAGTAGAAGGTCGGGATGTCCGGAATAGAGAAACGCACGCTCTTCCTGTGGCAGTCCACCTCGGCATGAAAAGCCTCCAACCAGTCCATCAGACATCTCATCAACGGATGCAGAAAGAATATCTACGAACTGCTCAGAAATAAAAGAATGTGAAGCACCCGAGTCAATTAACACATGCGCAGAGTTCCCAAGGACAGAAAGTGTATCTTCCACTAAGTTGGACGCACGGGCCTCCTTCCAGGTGATAGCTAGAACTCTTCCCTCGGTCCTCGGCTTCTTCTGATCACCTGGCCCCTGCCCCTGACCATGCCCCTGCGGGCAATGCCTCGCCAAATGGCCCTGCTGGCCACAAGTGTAACACCTCCCAGAAAATGCAGGACACTGAATCCTACCGTGAGTACCACCGCAATGTCGACAAACTGCCGGAAGCCTCTGAGCTGCCTCCTGCTGAGCACTGGACACCGACTAACTCTGCTAGCTCTGCATGGGTCTGCTACTACCGCTGCTGCCACTGCTGCCACTGCTGCCACCACCTCCTCGAAAGAACCTCCTAAATCTAGAGCCGAGTGAAGACGATCCTAATCCGGATGAAGGAGCTACTGCTGCTGCTGTCTTTCCTCTGCCATGAGCTGGCTCCTGAGTAGTCAGTCCCCTCTCTCGAGCTGACTGTTCATGCTGTGCCTCTACTGCCGCGGCACACCTAACCGCCGATGCCAAATCTGTACAACAGTGGGAGGCCACAAAACTCCTCAGATTGGACCTCAGTCCATCCACAAACCTGTCAGTCCGATGCTCCTCGTCTCCTGAGATAAAAGGCACGAACCTCCCAAGTGAAACAAACTTCATCTGGTACTCAAGCACTGTCATGGTTCCTTGGGTCAATTCCATAAATTCCCTCTCCTTGGCCCTCTGGACATGCCTAGGGAAGTACTGAGCATTGAATTCCTTCACAAATGTCTCCCATGGAATCTCCCTGAGACTTCTATCCGCATATGACAAACTCTTCAAAGTGGTCCACCAGTCGTAGGCATCATCCTTCAACATGAAGGTAGCCAACGGAGTCCTCTCAATCGCCGCACAATCCATAGTATCAATAGTCTTCTCCATCTCCCTCAACCAATGAACAGCCTCATCAGGGTCGGGACGACCGGTAAAATGAGGCAGCTTTAGCTTCAGGAATCTCTCCAGTGTAGCTAAAGACCCTCCCCAAGCACTAGAACTCTCACTAGGGTCTCGGGTCTAGTATCTAGCCATCGTGTCCATCATAGCCTCAATAAAACACTCCATACTCGGCCTATCGGCCTCAGATCCACTAGGGACATCTCCCCGCTCTCTAATGACTGGCATCCTCTTCCTAGGAGCCATCTAATCGCCTACAATCACAAAATCGAAAAGTTCTAATTAGAATCCTAAAAACCTACACTACTGTTGTACCTGTACGGGATAATGTAATTATTTGCCGGAATTACGATATTTAACCTCGTTATTCATTTATTTGCCTAACCGAATGCTCTGATACCAACTGTAACAACCCGTCACCCTATAATCGGGGATCCGATTACTAAATGGGTACCGAATCATTAATTTGGAGCCAAACCAGGATCTTGATAAGTTTGGGAAATAAATAATAAACTAAGCTAAACATTCACATCACATTGAATTAGAAAGGAAATGCAGGAATTAAAAATTATTACAATGCGACTCGACTCAGCAAATAATTACATACTCCAACAGAAAGGAAATAATTAAGCATACAGGCCAGAAAATAAAATGGCAACTACATCGGGGCATACCCCGGAACAACGGCTACTGGCGCGTAACACTCCCCTCGCTACGCCTGCCTGGAACCCACACCTGAAAACCGTAGGGGTGAGTCTCATCGAAAAGACTCAGTAGGGATCCTTCGATCCCCACCGCCCACTCACGCACCCACAAGTATAACGACACAAATATAGACAATTTAAGCAATTAAAGCAGTAAATACATTTTCCAATTTCGTTATGAAACGCATGCATTCAAATGGTAACATGAACAATTCTAAAAACCACTCCGTCACAAGTCCACAACCCGCGTCTCGGCGAAACACACAAGTCACATGGCCGAACGCGGAAAACATCGACCTACTGAGACCAAACAGCAACCCCTCGGATAGCGCGCTGGCTACTCCGGCTCGACAGGCTCCAGGTGGTTTCTGCTTCCCCCAGCACGAGTGACACTCCGAATGTACCACTCCCACACCGGTACTAGCTATACCCTGGGGTACACCAGGTGACCCTCTCTCTAGGCGTCACCCCGCCACTCCTACACCAGCGCCGTGTCACTCCCACACCGACACTGGGTGCCTAAGCGCTAACAACTGTCACTTTAGGCCCACGATTGCACAAAACACAACACGGCGCGATCCGATTACGTAGAATCCATCGTCATGGAGTACATTTCCAAGCATGCAATTAACTAAACTATCTAACAATGTAAACGCGTGTTAATTGCAGGGATTAATGTAATTTTGGCTTGACTCGCGTCGCCCAAGGCCGACGTCATTCAAGCTTCCTAAACTGGTTCATATGAAAACTAGTCTTGAAAATCCGCCTAAAACGCGTCGTTCACGGAGGACGCTATTAAAATGGCGTCGTTGTCCCTGGACGTCATTTAATTCCAGAGACAGAGTCTGTTATCTGGGTCAAATCGCGTCGTGGGTGGAAGCCGCCTTTCTAAAAGGCGTCACTATCCCCCGACGCCATTCAACCTTCACAGACAGGTTCTCCCTCCGCCTTCTCCCAATCCACGGGGTGGAATTTCCTTCCCTAAATCGTGTAAAAACACAAACAGAGTGGAGAAGGAGGAGAAGAACCTAAATACCCATTAAAACACCCAAATTCTCATTACATGCTTTTAATATTTTCTCCCCAAGAAAACCCCTAAACATGCTCCAAGCGGGAAAAACATGGTTATTAAACGAAATACAATGGGGATCGTCACCCTACCGGTTACTCGAACTCCTCCTAGTTCCAAGCTGCCAACCCGCCTCGCCACACGCCGCCGCCGGTACCGCCCTGGACGCCGTTACTCCACCAGGACGTCTGCCGCCGTCCGGAGAGAAGTGCGCCGCAGAAGAAGTGGTGGCGGTAGTGGAGGAAGTTGGTAGGTTAATGGAGTGGAGGGAGAGGAGGAAAGAGGAGAGGAAAGCAAGGAGAAGGGGAGGTGATTCGCCGAAGCTCGTAGGGAAAAGAGGAGAGAGAGAGAGAAAAGGAGAGAATGAGGGAAAGGAAGGAGGGTTCGCGGGGTCAAACAGAAACTGGGTAGAAAGCGTCGTGCAAGTCCGACGTCATTCAGATGACAAGAACGGGCCGTACGTTGACATCTAAATAGCGTCGTCCATCCAAGACGCCATTCAGACGATATGTCCGGGGCCGTACTCTCACGCCCCAAGGCCAGCCCACGCGGCGCCTACGCGGCGCCCACGTGGCATAGCCTAAAACACGTCCACATTTCTAGATGCCATTTGAACCACGTCGAGCAAGCTCGACGCGAAAAAGAAACTAAGTCTCAGCCCCACCAGGCCCACACTACGGGATCCGACCCTGAAACTGACCTGATAACCGGATCCGAAACCTCGATCCTTACAATTTAGTACCCAAGATGTGGAATCTCTAACTGACAAGTTGATATCTATCATAATATATATCTGAAGCTTCTAATAGCTTCACCTTTCCATGAGCTTTATCATAGAGGAACTCCTTGCATTTCTTCTTCCAGTGATCATTCTGCTTACAGTAGAAGCAGTCACCCTTTAATACTCCTTCGCCATTGTCCTTCTTAGACACAGACTTTGGCTTATTCAGCTTCTTGGTTTTACCTTTCTCAAAGTCAACTGTAGCTTTCCTCCCTTTGTTGGTCTTACCAATTAAGAGGATATTGGGCTTTTCCTTCATAAGGTTGCCCTCTATAGTTATTAGCACATCCAGAAGCTTAGCCATGGAAATCTGTATCTTGTTCATGTTGTGATCAACTATGAACGGTGCATATGATGTAGGTAGTGAGGCAAGTGTGAGGTTAGTATGCATCTCATTGGGCAAAGGAATCCCAATAGCTTCTAACCTCTTCCTCTTCCATTTGTCACATGCGATCAACTCTGCCTCAGGGGCATCTAATGCCGATTTAGTAGGAGGATCAGCTCCAAGGACGTAGGCAATGTGCTCAGACCTGAGGACAATCATCAAGTTTCTAACCTAATCTGAGTAGTTTGGACTTGTCAAAAGATTGGCATCAAGTTTGCCATGGAGTGGGTTATTCAATGACATTATTTTTCTACAGGAGATAAGTAAAATCTATTTTAGCAGATGTTCAGTTATTAAATATAAAACAAGATATAGACTTGAAATCAAGTTTTAACTCCTACTAATTTTCGACGAACTGTATAACCCTTAGATATAAAGAACAGGAGACGCCGACAGTCTCATAGTGGGAATCATAATCTCAATCACTTGTACTACAGCCATGTGGATAGCACAACAGGTTGTAATACAATCAAAAAGCACACATCTCATGAGACTTGCAACTTCTTACAATATCTGATCATATCTTCGGTCCCCAGAGCTTTAATGGCATTTTGGATATCACAACAAACTATTAATTCTTGTCTAAGCATCACCATCGTTACGAGATGAGTATAGATTTGCATACAACCCTTGTGAATAGCACAACAAGGCTACATGGTTCCTCTACCTCGATCAATAGGCATCTTATGTCATAGCCGTAGTCTCTCCTTACAATTAAACAATCTTGTAGATAGCACAACAAACTTACCTAAAGTAATTCGAATCCTATGACTATAACGATGGAGGACTACGCAGTAAGTTCTCAACTACTCACATTACGGCTTAGAATTTAGTGAGGGTTTTTAGATAACTTTTATCTTGGTCTCATCTAGATGATAGTATAAATATATCGTATATATTTACTAGATACTATACCTGCTTTGATTCAGGTGTGGTCATGTGTATCACATACATGTCAAGTGTGGTCATGGATAGCACAGTGGGTTTGACTGGAGCCAATAGTCAAACACATACACAATCTAATATAACAATTATATTAGATAGTTTTGCAAACGCATAGGCAACGGATCTCCATCAAATCGCCTTCCTGGTTGCAGTTGTAGATCATCCTCGCTTCTTCCTCGGTTGCCTCGATCATATTACAATTAAATTCTAAATTTACATATAAATTGAAGAAGGCCTTATGGCGAGTACAAAAGGGAGGGAGGTAAAAGTACAATTAATTCTTAGTTTAGTTAATTAAATTTAGTTATTAATTTAACACTTAAATTAATAATTAACTCTGATTATTAATTAATGATAATGTTAATTGTAATTAATAATTAACATAATCAGTAACACCCAATAAAATAAAATTGGCTAACAATTTAAATTTTTCAAAACAAATTTAGAATTTCAAATTAAAATCCAATTTTATATTTTAATGGGTAATGGGGTTTTAATTTGGGGTTTTAATGGGAAAAAGGGCTCAATTTGGGATTGGGCTGAATGGGTTCAGTCCCATGGCCGACCCATGGCTCGGCCCCAACTGTGCCAGGCTCTAGCGCCCCATGGCTAGCTTGGGCCCGGTCCAGTCGGGGCCAGCCCGGTCCAACCAGGTTAGGGTGGAGCGGCCCGCTTGGTTGCTCCCCCCCCCCCCCCTCCCCCCCAAGCCCCGAAAACCCTAACCACAGGAATAGGTGGAGCCCATAGTGACTTCTTTGGTGCCGGCGGGCCCGCCGGTGGAGCCCATAAATTGCAGGCCGAGTCCCTCTTTTCCTTCCCTTTTTTCTGGTTTCAAACTGAGAAGAAGAAGAAAAGAGGCCCCTCCCATTCAATCCGACCACCACCAATAGCCTCTCCGGTGCCAGACACGGGTGCCGTTGGTGACCAGAGGGGACCCTGGTCATACCAGGATCTCTGGCCACCTCCCCATTGCATGGGGACTCCCGACTGAAGCCGCAAAGCCCGCCATTCTTTGTCCCACGAAAACCCCTAAATAAGAATCTGATTTTTACAGAAAAATAATCTAATTATTTGTGTTCATTTTATGAACACATTTCCATAATTATAATCCGATTAAACACATAGAATATTGCATGGAAAAGTTAATCTAGAGATCGAAACGGACGAGAAACAGTGGAACTTAGCTTTGATACTACTGTTAGGTTCTCAGTTTCTCGGGATCGCAAACACAGCGGAAAATAAGAAATAAAATTTTGTGATCCCTCTCCGTTTCGAATAAATGAAAACCATAAAGAAACTGTGATCGATTATCACCTCACGCAGATTTGAATCCGCGTTCGAACGGTTCCGTCGATATGACACCGCCAGCCACGCAAACGCTCGGCCTTTAGCGAAGTCCACACAATCCTCCTCGTGGTGGATTTTCCCACGTTCCTCGTTCTTTGTAGCCCACGAACAAATCGCCGTTCGCCGCAACGACCGCCACAATGCATGGTCGATTTCACGTCGAACAGGAGTCGGAGAGAACACAGTGGAGTTGTCTCTAGAGAAGGGATAGAGTAGGGGCGCCAGAGAGAGAGAGGGAGAGAAGAGGGGGCGGCTAGGGCTAAGCAGCAGCCTGGCCTGCTCAGCCTGTTCGTTATATTTTATATTAACCATGCAGATTTTCATAAAAACCTCCAGTATGATATAAAACCCACTTTTAAACCATCCCCTTGAGAATCTTTTGCGTGTGACCCTCTCAGCCCAATCACCGGTCCAATTAATGGCCCAATAAGCCCAGTGACTCCTCACTAACTCAATTAATCAATTAACAACTCATATTAATTAATTAATTGAACGAATTAATGTCGCACATAAAATTCGGTCGGGCCTCCGATTACGTTGGGTGCCAAGCAACATCGTGTGAACCCGGAAGGTATTGGGGTTAAGCAACACACTCTTGGAACCTTTCCGTCGACAGTTACCGCGTGGATATAATCCTTTATTGGTACAATGCTCTTGAGTCAACTCAGTGTATGGTGTACTGTCAAACCCTAACCGGTCGACTCTATATGGATCGGATGCTGCCATATATTATCAGAAAACTCTTTTCCCAATATTATCGTCCACCCTGGCCATAGACTCCTACGCATCCTTCTTATAGCATTCTCTCTCTAAGTACCAAGAGTGAATGATTCCTTATTGACACTCAATTCCCTTCGACTGCATTCCTCTATACCCGATCCTTGGCTATTTAGAATCCCATAAATAGAGATCCGTAAACCATGGTCAAAGTACAGAAGTCTACCGACAAGGTGTCCTTGGTGTCTCAGGTCCGAGGACCATCCACGCAACTACAACAATAGAATCAAGCTGGTTGATAGTTAGGTACAATACCATCTAGTGATTCAGTCAGATCAGTTCAGTAAACTCATTCTCTAATTAGTACCTGCAGATTCGCCTTAGTGTCTCCACACAAGTGACTATGAAATCAGTCACCCTCATCATATGAGTAGGAGTAATCTGTACTAGTCTAATTGGATATCCGATGTCCTTCTCAGATATCCTCAAACTAGGAACTATTAAGAATATGCGTGCTTAAGTGATCAGTCTCATTAATATGATCTCATCATAATCTGATCACTATCACACATATTCACAGACTTCATTATGAGACGGTAAAAGAACAAATTAGAAATAATGAAATAATGTCCTTCTATTAATAAATGAACAAGATTGAAATAATGTCATTCTATTAATAAATGAACAAGATTAACATAGTCAGATTGGCTTGTAGGCCACCTAAGACTAACATGAGCATTTGAAGATTGTGTTGGAGATTCTCAGAGTACATTAGTTATATGCTAAATTCAGCAAATGTGAGTTCTAGCTCGAGCAGGTCCAATTTTTCGGACATATTATTTCCAAGGATGGAGTTTCTGTAGATGTGGCAAAGGTGGAAGATGTTCTGAAATGGGAGGCTCTGAAGATTGTTGCTGAAATAAGGGGTTTCCTTGGTTTGGTTGTACACTATAGGAGATTCATAGAGAGGTTTTCTACCTTAGCCGCTCCAATGACTAAGCTGACACGGAAGGATGCAAAATTTGTTTGGTCAGTAGAATGCAAGCAAAGTTTTCAAGAATTAAAGAGAAGATTGGCCACAGCTCCGATACTCACTTTGCCAAGTGGGATTGATAGCTTTGTTGTATACGTTGATGCTTCACGCAAGGGTCTCAGATATGTGCTTATACAATATGGCAAGGTTATAGCATATGCATCGAGACAATTGAAAGACCATGAATAGAATTACCCTACTCATGATCTGGAAATGGCCGATGTAGTGCATGCTTTGAGGATTTGGCGGCGTTATCTTTTTGGGACGCAATTTGAGGTATTTATTGATCAAAAAAGCATGAAGTATATCTTTTCACAAAAGGATCTCAATCTGAGATAGAGGTGATGGGTGGAGTTCTTAAAGGATTATGACTTCACTTTGAACTATCATCCAGGCAAGGCAAATGTGGTGGCTGATGCGTTGAGCAGAAAGCTTATGACTCTACAGTTGCACTCAGAGTGTAAAGATATAGAAGATGCTATTGCAGCCACACCTCGGGTACATGGTGAGAGGTTGTATCTGATGTAGCTGACTGTTCGGTCTACTCTTATTGACCGAATTATCCAGGAGAAGGATCAGGCTATTCTTACTATGGAAGGTAAGCCTGATGTGATAAAAGGTACAGATGAGGGCATTCGTTATAGCAATAGGTTGTGTGTACCGAATGATGACGAGCTCTGGAAAAAATTGCTGACTGAAGCTCATAAATCATAATTCTCTATACATCCAGGAAGTACAAAGATGTTCTGAGATTTGAAAAAGAATTTATGGTGGTCAGGAATGAAAAAAGACATTACAGACTTTGTTTCTTGGTGATTGACATATCAACAAGTGAAGGTTGAACATCAGCGACCTACTGGTCCATTGCAGTCAGTGGAAATACCTCAATGGAAGTGGGAGCAGATCACTATGGACTTCATCACTAGCTTGCCTAAGACAAAGAAGAAGCATGATATGATATAGGTGAATGTAGATCGGTTAACTAAGTCTGCTCATTTTTTGTCTATTCACAAGTCCCAATCATTAGAAAAGTTGACTAGATTGTACATTGATGAGATAATACAATTGCATGATGTGCCAGTTTCTATCATATCAGATAGGGATTCCAAATTCACTATACGATTCTAGAAGAGTCTACAGGAAGTATTGTGCACACAACTAAAGTTTAGCTCTACTTTTCATCCCCAGACCGATGGTCAGTTTGAGAGGACTATACAGATGCCTATTGATCTTATGCCAGGGATCACACCTATTTCGAAACCACCATACCGAATGGCTCCTGTTGAGTTGGCAGAGTTGAAGAAACAACTATAGGAACTTCTGGATAAAGGCTTCATACGTCCAAGTGTGTCACTATGGGGTGCACCAGTGCTATTTGTCCGGAAGAAGGATGGGTCAATGCGGTTGTGCATTAATTATCGCAAGATCAACCAAGCCACCATCAAAAACAAGTATCCTTTGCCAAGGATCAAAGACTTGTTTGATCAGTTGCAATCAGTCAAGGTCTTCTCCAAGGTTGATCTTCGATCCAGTTACCATCAATTGCGGATCAAGGATGAAGACATTTCAAAAACAGCTTTCTGCACCAGGTATGGTCATTATGAGTTCTTGGTTACGCCTTTTGGGCTAACCAAAGCTCCTACTGCATTTATGGATCTAATGAATAGAATGTTTTAGCCATACTTGGATCAATTTGTGGTAGTTTTTATTGATGATATGCTGATTTACTCTACGAGTGAGGAAGCATATAGGAAGCATTTGAAGATTGTCTTGGAGATTCTTAGATTACGTCAGTTATATGCCAAATTCAGCAAATGTGAGTTCTGGATCGAACAGGTCCAATTTGGGGCATATTATTTCCAAGGATGAATTTTATGTAGAACTGGCTAAGGTGGAAACTGTTCTAAAATGGGAGGCTCTGAAGACTGTTGCTGAAATAAAGAGTTTCCTTGGTTTGGCTGGATACTATAGGAGATTCATGGAGGGGTTTTCTACCTTAGATGCTCCAATGACTAAGCTGGCACGGAAGGGTGCAAAATTTGTTTGGTCAGTAAAATGCGAGCAAAGTTTTCAAGAATTAAAAAGAATACTGAGCATAGCTTCGATACTCACTCTGCCAAGTGGGATTGATAGTTTTTGTTGCGTTCTCGGGTTTCTCCGGATCTCCTGCGGAGCGGAAATAAAAATAAAAATGGAGATCCGTTACCGTTTCAAAAAATCTAAAAACCAAATTATCGGATAATCAAACCTCACCGTGTGCGGATTCTAATCCACAACCGTTCGGTTCCATCGGTGCGACACCGCAAGCCGCGCAAGCGCCCGGCCTCTAACGGAATCCACGCAATCCACCTCGTGACGGATATCCTCACGTTCCTCGTTCTTCGCAGCCACGAGACCTCCGCCGATCGCCGCAACGCGCGGACGATTTCTCGTCGAACGGGAGTCGGAGAAGCGGCGGAGCAGATCCGGGGATCCGGATATGTCTGGGACGCCAGAGAGAGAGAGAAACAGAGGAGGGGATGGCTAGGGTTAGCAGCAGCTTGGCCTACTCAGCCCGTTCGCTATATTTTATACTAACCGCACGGTTTTTCATAAAAACCCCCGGTTTGTATAAAACCCACTTATTTATCCATCGCCTTGAGAATCATTTGCGTGTGACCCTCTAGGCCTAATTACCAGTCCGGTTAATAGCCCAATAAGCTCAGTGACTCCTCACAGGCTTTATTAATCAATTAATAACTCTTTATTAATTAATTAATCAATCGAATTGATGTCGCATATCGAATTTGATCGGACATCCGATCACGTTGGGTGCCAAGCAACACCACGTGAACCCGGAAGGTATCGGGGTTAAGTTGATAGAATTGGGTGGCCTCAAAGCCAATCATTGTACATTCTAGTTCAGATTATTAATAAAGGCAATTATTTCTTCATTTACAGTTCTTGCAAATTAACTATCGTAATGAAGGTCCGTAGACAAATGTATAGGATATTGAATCATGATGAGATCATGATAGTGAGATCAATATCCTTAGTCACTTGTCTTAAATAGTTCTCGATCATAGGATATTTGAGATAGACATTAAATATCTGATAAGATCGACACAAGTTATGTCTGCTCATGTGATGAGGGTGAATGATCTCACATTCACTCGTGTGGTGACACTAAGATAAACTTGTGGGTGCTCATTAGAAAATGAGTTCACAGAACAGACCCAAATAAGAATTCCTGGATGGTAATTATACCTATTAGTCAACCAGGGAATTCAATCGTTGCAGTAGCACAGTTGGTCCTTTGATCTGAGTCACCAATGATATCTTGTTTGTAGACCATTGTGTCTTGATTCTCTGACTTGTGGACTTTAACCATTAAGCCCACGATAGTCAGTCTCTCAGATACAGTGGAAAGCTTGCGAAGGTAATTGAGTGAACAACAAGGGATCACTCACTCTTGGTATAAGACTGGAGAGAGAATGTCCTATGGATGTATACACAGAAATCCCTGGCCAGGGTCAAATGAAAGAGATGTCTTTCTAGAAATTAACTGAGTACTGGAATCCATCTAAATGATGCGATAGAGGGTTTGACTATAAAACCATACCCTTGCATTATTGGGACATTGGATGAGTGAAGGATTTTTCTCTGTGCGGTATCTACAGACGGAAAGGTTCAAATAAAGAGAACAGTATCCCTTATATCTTCTGGGATCGTGAGGTAGTGTTTGGTACCGTTCATGGTCAGAAGGCCAAGTGGATTAATCATCAGATGATAAACCACTTATTTATTAAATTAATTATTTAACATATGATGTTTAAATATTAATTAATAAATATTAAATTTTAGAATTAGTTCTAAGTTTAATGGGCCTAAAACCGGACTGATATATGGGGCTAGAGGGTCACACACTAAGAGTTCTCGTCAGACGGTGAGAGATGTTAAATATCATGCTTATCTGGGTTTTTATGAGCCGCAGGATAAACATGAATATTTAATGGAGAGTTATCCAAGGCCAACTCTTGGATAATCATGAGAATTAATCCTTGTGCTTATCCTTATTTCTTATATAAGGAGGCCAAGGGGAGGGGTGAAAGAGGTTGGAAAAAATACACACTCTCATATTCTCTATCTCCTCTCTCTCTCTCTCGTTCTCTCTCTCTTGGAGTAGATCTTTCTCTTTCCGCGCATGGTGGATTTGAGATCGGGTCGGAGTACTCAAGTCGAGGAGGAAAACGGGTCTGCATCGGGAACTCGTGTGGATACCTCTAGAGATCGTGCGCGTGCGCGATTACCGAGTCGGATTCATCCACGGGAGATTCGAAACCCCGCAAAGGTGAAGAACCGTTCTTTCCGCGTTTATTTAATTGTCCGTTTTACGATCCTAGCAACCGATACATAGGAATCGATTTAATTTTCCGCTGCGTTCTAGGCGATTCCTAACAGTGGTATCAGAGCCAGGTTACTGGTTCGATCGTAAAACGGCATCGTTTTACGTGCCAATCTCTCGTTATACATGTTGAACATGTATTGTACACGTTTTTAGGCTTAAAATTATTTAAATTATCATCTGATGATAATATGGAATAGTTCCCAAGCTTTAAAGGGTGTTTTAATCTGTCATTCTTAATGATGGATTATTGTGCTTCTCTTTTAGGAATACACCTCTATTATGCACGACCGATTCATATCCAGGATTGTCCTAGCTCTTGTGATTATGCATGAGGATTTGATGGTGCTTGTTCTTTAAGCATGAAAATTAATTTTCATGTTTATCCTTGCCTCTATTATTGATCGTACCTAATTGTGTGTCGTTAAACACTCATAAGAACGTTCAATCTAAATTTATTCGGCTCATTTAAATTAGATTTAGAAAATTAATAATGGTGAGTCCGAGTCGATCCACAGGGAAATAAGATTTTGATTTTGAAAACCTTGTGATTCTTAGTTATCTAAAAATAGGTGAGAATTTGAGTGAACTAATTACTTAATTACTTATTTAAACTAGAACTCAATTAACTAACGTGACCTAAAAAAAATATAATTACGTAAACTAAACGAATCTCTTTTTTTTTTTTTTTAGAAATTAAACACAACCACATATGGAGAATAAGCACAACCAAAAAAAATTATAACAAAAACACCATTATTTAACTATGTGTAAACAACTAATCATCTAAAGATCATAATTCAAATTACAAAATTTATGGTTTAATATCCTTAAACTAACCATCACGTAATAGACAACTAATTTTAATCAAATAACAGATAACTGTGCTAATGGAGAGAGGAGAAAAACAGCATCGGCCTCTGTAGGTTCTTTGTTGGGGCGCCGGCGCAATGGACCAGCTGGAGAGAAGGCGGCACAGTGGACCGGCCGCTGGCTACTCGTGGAGGCTATGCATGCAAGCGCGTTGCGGTGCGTGGAGCTGTTGCTGGCGGCTGGGGGATGCCCGTGGGAGCTTGCTGGCGCGCTGGGGTGTTGCTGGAGGTGCTTTAGGCCGGCGGTGCAGTACTTGCATGCACGTCTGTACGCTGGTGGAGGTGCTCGGAGTCGCGCTGGAGGGACGTCGTGTTGTTGGCTTGCGCAAGCCTGCATGCATGCACGTGGAGCGAGTGGAGGCGCACTGGAGCGTTGGCTCGCGCAGGTGCGGCGAGTGTTGCCATGTGGAGGGCGTGCTGGAGCGCTGGAGCGGCTCCCGCACGAAGGTGCTTGGGCACGGCGGGAGCGCGGGTGTGGCCCTCCCCCTGTGGCAACGTGCGAGAGAGGAGATAGAGAGAGAGACGGTGAGGGAGACGGCGAGAGAGAGAACCGGAGGAGGGGGGAACAGAGAGAGAGAAAGAGAGACCGAGAGAGAGAAAAAGAAATCGGAGAGAAAGAGATGGCAGGGAGAGAAGGAGAGGAAGAGAGAGACAGAGGAAAGCAGAGAGCATGTGGGAGAGAGGAAATAGAGAGACGGAGGAGGAGAGAATGCTGGGAGAGACCGAGAGAGAGAGGTGTGGGAGAGAGAAGGAATAAGGGAGAGAAAGAGAGGCTGCGGGAGAGGTTGGGAAACCGGAGAGGAAGGAGGAGAGTGCGGCTACAGGAAGGGAAACTGAGAGAGAGAAGGAGAGGGTGGCTGGGAAATTGGAGAGAGAGAAGGAATAGGTGGGTCTCGGGTATGTGGGGGTTCTTTTAAAGAAAAAGGGAAGGAAAGTTTTTAGAAAAAAGAAAGTGGGAGAAAGGAAGGCGGCTAGCCCTTCTTGGGTTCTTCTTGGCCATGGAATTAGGGCAACACTAGGGCATCAAATGACGTTTTTACCCCTGCTTTAATCTTTTGGACAAAATGTAGTCGAATTTATTGAGATTCGAACACTAGACCTCCCCCAAATTTCCAGAAACTCCACCAACTGCACTACATCATCGGCATGTCCTGTTCACATAGAATAAATATAAATTAGCATATTATCATAAAAAAATTCATTATATTTATTTATTTAATCTCGGTTTCGTCGAAAAAACGCAAATGCGCTATACTCCATTAATCACATGAAATGACGATGTTTTTAAGTCAGAATTTGACGAAATTGGTACTGTTGGACTTGGTACGCAATTATCTATCATTTCATGCTATTTTACAGATAAAAACGTGAGTATGATCCATATGATTGCCCTTAAATGATCAATTTAACACTTTATCAGTTATGAACAGATATTAAGGAGTACTACATGGGGTTAAGGATAGACGGAGGGATAGTCCCTGGATTTATTCGGTCCTCTGGTTTGACCAGGGATATCTCCGACGATGACTGGAGATTATTCAACTCTTGTATATGCCGGCTGATACTTTCTCATCTTCCGATTGCTGTGTACTATAATGTACAGAACCGGCTATTACCAGGGGTACCCCACGCATGCAGGGTTTAAACAGACGTCTGGAATGCGGCCGGTGACCACCACCGGCATCAACGGCGCCCTCCGACGCCGCCTCGGCTCCGCCATGGCCGGCCGCGGCCATCCCCGCACTGTCATACCCACGAAAAGCCAGGCCATGCGATGAGATCGCATGCATGAAAACAGGGGACGTCCGGGGCATCGCCGGAGACGTCCGCCGGCGCCGTTGAGGCCGACCGGAGCCCCGCTGCCGATCGCCTGGGCCGGAGCCAGCCTAACCCCGCCGGTCGTGGGGGCGAACCAGGCGCGCCCGCCTCACCCCAAACCCTAACGGGCGACGGGGGTGAAGCGGCGCGTGGGCCAGCGGGCCGGCCCGCCCGACCCGCTGACCCGCGCCAGATCCGGACTGGGCCGAACCCGACGCTCCCTTACCGACCCGTTTAGGCCCATTAACCCTTTTAGCCCTATTTTAAACCCTTTTTAGCCCATTTTAAAATTGTTTTAAAATAGATATTTTATAGGGATAATTAATAATTGTTATTAATTATTCTTATTATTATTAACAGATTATTAAACTGTTTAATAACTGTTAATTCATTCAAAGGGTTTTATTGATTATAGGGTGTTGGTTAATTATTTAAAATTGTTTTAGATTATTAACTTCCTTATTAAATCAATTAAGTTTAAAAATTATTTTTAAACTTATTTTATGCATAACTTGATTTTATTTATCTGTTCAAAATGTTTGAATGAGTATTTAGATTAACTGAATGGTTTAGTTATCTTGTTTGTTAATAATGTTTTGAATATTATTGATAATATTGAAATAAATGTTATTTCGAAAAGTTATTGGTATTATAATTTTATATTTATAAAAGTTAATACCAACAGTATTTATGTAATAATTATGATGCATGTGATGTGTTTTATGGTGGGATGATCATGGACTTAGTTTTATCATGTGATGATTGATGTGAATAAATGAGATGTATATTTCATTTGGTATTTTAAATAGGACTTGCGTGTCCTCCTCTCTCTTAATCCAAATGTACTCTCTATCTTCCTAGAAGATTGTACTCCCCTTGATAAGATCAAGGTTTCTTATTATTTAAATGTACATTTATGGACCTGCGAGTCCTAAATTTCATATTTAAATGTTACGGATTAAGTTTAGAGGATGGGATCTTCTGAAGACACCTCTGGAGGAAGGACTCGCATCAAATGGAACCGGTGTTGTTATTTTCACACTAGGATTCTATTATGGATCATCGTTTGGCTCCGATGATTCCATAGTAGCTTAAGTAGTCCATGATCATCCCTATTTATTTTTCTGCTTATATGTGATATTTGTGGAATATGCTATTATATGTATATTTCTATTAAATATTATGATACTTCAAATTGAAATATTATTGATAGCACGATTTTTTATAAATCAACTTAAAACCCTCTTTTAAAATTTAAGTTGTAAACGTGAGATATTCATAATAATCCACGTAACCCACCATCATTATAGATCTAAGGATAATTCTTATTTCAAATGGATTTGTTGTGCTACCACAAGGTCTATTTGATTTAAAAATTAATCTAGATCTACGACATGTGATGTCATTAACATAGATGGACAAATAGTGTAGTTTTGTTGTGCTACCACAAGGATTGCACTATGAATTCATGTTATCTAAGTAATGATGGATAAACTTAACTGAATCATTTGATTTGTTGTGCTACCACAAGGTCATTCTGATTCAGGGGTTAAATTTGATCGGATATTGCAAATGTTGCAATTGTCAAGAGTTGACTGCCTAAGGGACTTGATGTGATTTGTTGTGCTACCACAAGATCACATGCATGATGCCCGAAGGATTCTGATCCTCACTAGGAGATCACCGGAATCTCCCGTTCTGTATATTAGAAGGTCATACAGATCGCCGAAAAATAGTGGGAGTAATAATCTAGATTAAAAGTCCTAAATCTGATTTTAAGAACTATCTGCTTATTTTTCATTATATTTCCTTGTAGGTCGCTATGTCGTCACCTAACCCCCTTCGTTGCATACTTGATGCAAACAAACTCACGGGACCAAATTACATTGACTGGTTACGCAACCTGAAGATTGTCTTCAGGTGTGAAAAGCTAGCCAATGTCCTGGATCAACCAGATCCAGAACAACCCGGTGAAAATGCTAACGAGGATGAATTAATGATGTTTGAAAACCGGAAAGAGGATTCTATTAAAGTCCAATGTTATATGCTTGGTTCAATGAACAATGAACTACAACGACAGTATGATAACATGGAACCTAAGTCCATTCTGAATTACCTACAAGAGTTGTTTGGTGAACAATCCAGAACAGAAAGATATGAGATATCTAAGAAACTGTTCAGGACCAGAATGAACGAGGGCACATCTGTGCAAACTCATGTGCTCAAGATGATAGAATGAATTGAGAGGCTTGCAGTGCTTGGCTTTGTTATGAACAATGACCTAAGCATCGACTTAATCCTACAGTCCCTTCCAGATTCATTTTCACAATTCATTATCAACTTCAATATGAACAAAATTGAAGTTACACTGGCTGAGCTGCTCAACATGTTGAAGACAGCAGAAGGCACTATCCAGAAAGATAAGCCACATGTAATGCTTGTTGGTAAGACCAATAAGAAAAGAAAAGTTGGACAGACCTTTAAGAAAGGTAAGCCAAAGAAGCTAGTGAAAAGCAAACCGGCAGTTCAAAAGGACAAAGCTAAAGTCAATGATAAAGGTCAGTGTTTCCACTGCCATAAAGAAGGTCACTGGAAGAGAAACTGCAAGATTTATCTAGCAGAAAAAGCAAAGGAGAAGCTTGGTGAAGCTTCAGGTATACTTATGATCGATCTTAACTTGTCTTATAGAGAATCAACATCTTGGGTATTAGATACTGGATGTGTTTCTCATATCTGCAATAACTTGCAGGTGCTAACAAGTAAAAGAAGATTGAACCGCGGAGACGTGGATCTGAGACTTGGGAATGGAGCAAAAGTTGTTGCGTTAGCTGTGGGGACAGCAAGACTTCAGATGCCGTCAGGAGACTCATTGGAACTAATAGATTGTTATTATGTTCCAACCATTATTAGGAATATCATATCTATTTCATGTTTAGATAAACAAGGATATTCTATGAAACTTAAGAATAAAGGTTGTTCCATTTATCAAGGAGACAAATTGTTTGCTTCTGGATATTTATTGAATGGATTATATTTACTTGATATTTCATATGATGTTTGTCTAGTAAATAAGTCTCTTGAACGAATAGATAAGGATGTGAATAAATCATACCTATGGCATTGTAAGCTCGGTCATATAAATGAGAACAGGATCATTAGTGTAAGGATCGAGACTTTCGGATCCGGTTTTCGGGTCGGACCCTGTAGTTCTAGCCCTTGTGAGGGGCGGGGGTTCTAAGTCGAATCGCGTCAGGACCCCGAGACGCGTTTTAAACGGCGTCCACCGTGGCAGACGCGTTTCAGGTTCTGCCACGTGGGTGCCACGTGGACTGACCTTGGGCCGCAAGAGTACGGCCCTATCAGGTCGTCTGAACGGCGTCCGTGTGGGTCAACGCCTTTCAGACTGCGACTCTAGGTATGTCAGAGTACGGCCCTAACAAGTTGTCTGAATGGCGTCTGTGTAGGACGACGCGTTTCAGACTCTTGTCAGAGCGGCCGTCATATCACCTGATAGGCGTCCGTGCATGTCGACGCGTTTTAGCCAGTTTCTGGTTAACCCCGCTGTAGACACCGATTTTGGACCACCCTTTTGGTCATGAACCCAATCCATCATTAGCCCTTCATCACCAAAATCCCCTCATTTCAGCCATCTCAGCCCACTACCAGCTAGGCCCATTAACCAAATCCCGACTCTAGCCACTCTTTTCGTGGAAGGCCAGCCGGCCCGCCTTCCAACCCCTTCGAAGGCCACCCCCCGCCTTCCACCACCTTCGAAGGCCAGCCCCTTGCCTTCCACCTTTTAGCCCCCTTTTTCACTTTTTTCACCTTTTCGTGGAAGGCCAGCCAGTCCGCCTTCCAACCCCTTCGAAGGCCACCCCCCGCCTTCTACCCCCTTCGAAGGCCAGCTACCTCGCCTTCCACCGTTTTAGCCGCCTTTTTCACTTTTCACCATCTTTTCGTGGAAGGCCAGCTCCCTTGCCTTCCACCACCTTCGAAGGCCACCCCTTGCCTTCCACCACCTTCGAAGGCCACCCCTCGCCTTCCACCTCCTTCGAAGGCCAGCCGGGCCACCTTCCACCACAAGAATGGAAGGCATGTCACCTGGCCGTCCACTCCTTAAACCACCCCCTTGACTCCGTCTTCCCCACGATCTCCTCTACTCGCCGCCCACGTCCCCACTACTCCGACCACTCCCCACTCCGGCGACTGCCGCGTCCACTACCTCCAACCCTTGACCACTCCCTATTGGTTGAAGGGTGATTTACGGGGATTTAGACCCCTGTTTTCTCCCCTTTTTTCCTTCGCCTATTTAAACCCCCCACATCCTCTCGAGTAAGGGGTTAAGGACTTCGGGTTAAAGGAGGATTTGGGGTTAAGGATTTTCTGAGGTTAAGAGGTGGCTTCTTGGAAGGAAGGCTCAGAGAAGGCTGGCAAGCGGGCAAAGAGTCAGAAGGCTGTTTCAGGAGGAACGTCACTCCAAATGGGCTTGTCTTCCTAACTCTCTTTTACTTTCACCTTTTTCTCTTCATTGCATTTCCAAATTCCGTCCATGCCGTAACATTCTCCTTCTTTCACTCTCTTTTACCTTCAACACATCATTTCACTCTTCACACACGAGCACTTATCTGCATGCATACATCCTAGGATGACTTAGCACCTTCTACCCCTAGAGGTTCCAAACAAAAATCGGGAGGTGGGTGGCCATAACATATGGTCACCTTCCCTCCCAAACACCCATCTGGTGCGTCTCCCTCTAATTTTAGTTAATTTTTATGTTCGCATGAACGGATCCTACATGTCACAGTTCTAATTGGGTTATAGTCCTTTCTTTGTCTGTCTTTTCTTTTCAGGGGCTCTTACCAGATTCTGCGCGTGCACTACCGAGCTCTCCTCCTCTGGCCGGCCGGAGGAAGAGAAGGAGGAACCAGCATCTCCCGCTCCCACAAAACGCGATCACATCCCCACCATCCTGCGGAGCACAGGGACCGTAAGGTAATGCTCCTGGCGATCACATCCTTTATTTCTAACCCCCTTTAAATCGCCACAGTGCTAAGACGAATGGAGAGGAACCCTCGCCCGAAGCCCGCAGCCGCGGCGGGGGACGTTCCGGGCGCCTACACCCGCGAGCCCTCCTTCTTTCCCTCATTTTTCTCCTACTCTCCTTCTCTCCTTCTCCTCCGGCGACCGGCGGCGGCCCCCTCCTCCTCCCTCTCTTCCTCACACCATTTTGCCTCTCCCTCCACTCCATCCTCTACCTGGCTCCTAACCCTACCACCCCCACTTCCACTGCGGCGTTCTGCTCTCCGGACGGCGGCCGACGTCACGGTGGGGCTAGGACGACCTCGGCGGTACCGGCGGCGGCGTGGGGAGAGACAGGCGGACGGCTTGGAGCTCGGAGGCGTTCGAGCGTCCGGTAGGGTGACGTTCCCCATAGCATCGTGATTAAAACCATGTTTTTCCTCGTTTATGCATGTGGAAGATCTTTGATTTGGGGGTTAGAATGAGCATGTTTAGGAGTTCATCTGATGATAAGGGGGATTTCCACGAATGTATTGCTTATGGATAGTGTTGTTTCTCTTCTTCCCTCCGTTTTGGGTTTGTTTGGGGTTGGAAAGGGAGCCCTCGGGTTTAGGGCGATCCTGGTTCCTGGGCTTGAAAAACGTCGTGAATGGACGACGCCTTTTTGAAGGGCGTCGGGCCATCACGACGCCTTTTAGACAGGAATCGCCTGACAGGCAGTCTGCCAGGTCGGGAATTCAGAGCTTAAAAGACGTCATGGGTGAACGACGCATTTTTGAATGGCGTCAGGCACCCACGACGCCTTTTAAGGCAGAAAATCCCCTGAGTAAAGGTCTTGGAATTTCCGGATTTCCGTGTTGAATGGCGTCTGGGGATGTCGACGCCTTTTAAACGGCGTCCTCTGGTGTCGACGCCTTTTAAGGCCAGATTCTGAAGACTGATTTATATGAACCTATACATGGAGCTTGAATGGCGTCGACCTCGGTCGACGCAATTCAAGACAGAATTCCACTAATTCATGCCAGTAAAACGTGTTTATACTGTTAGATAGTTGGTTAGCACATGTTTTAATGCACCCGATAGAGATGAATTCCTCATGATCGGATGGTTCTATGTGTGTTATGCGATCGCGGGCTTTTCACGTGACCGGATCGCACTGTGTTGGGTTTTCAGTTACTGTGGACCTGGAGTGACATTGTAGCACTTTATCACCCTGTGCTGGTGGGGGCGTGAGCACAGCGCCGGTGGGGGCGTGGGCGGGGTGACGCCTAGTGAGAGAGGGTCACCTGGTGAACCCCGGGGTCAGCTAGTACCGGTGTCGGAGTGGTACATTCGGAGAGTCACTCATGCTGAGGGAAGGGGTAGTCACCTGAGCCGGTTGGGCCGGAGTAGCGAGCGTGCTATCCGGGGGGCTACTCCTTGGTCTCAGCGGGTCGAGGTTTTTTCCCACCGTTGTTTGTACGGTCGGCGAGTTCTATCGAGACGGCAGTTGTGGGTTTTCTAACGGTTGGTTTAGAATGTGCATGATTATTATATTTCGACTGCATGTGTTCTCACGTAGAGAATTAGATATCATACCTACCACTACACTTGTTACTCTACTGTTAGCTGTACTTTACACTTGTGGGTGTGTGCGTGGGCAGTGGGGATCGAAGGATCCCTACTGAGTCTTGTCCTGAGACTCACCCCTGCGGTTTTCAGGTGAGGACTCGCAGCAGACTTAGAGTGGCGTGTGCGGCCGGGTGTGGTGTGCCTTCAGCGGTTGTTCCGGGGTATGCCCCGATGTAGTTGTTATTTATCTTTGGCCTGTATGTTTAATTATTTCCTTCTGTTGGACAATGTAATTATTTGCTGTATCGAGTCGCATTGTAATAATTTTAATTCCTGCACTTTTATTTCAAGTCAATGCGATGTGAATGTTTAGCTTAGTTTATTATTTATTTCCCATACTTACTAGATCCTGGTTTGGTCTCAAATTAATGACTCGGTACCCATTTAGTAATCGGATCCCCGATTATAGGGTGGCGGGTCGTTACAATTAAGTTGCAAAAGAATGGATATCTTGATCCATTTGATTATGAATTATTTGCAACTTGTGAAGCTTGTCTCATGGGAAAAATGACCAAAGCTCCATTTTCAGGACATGGAGAATGAGTTAAGGACTTATTGGAACTAATACATAGTGATGTATGTGGTCCAATGTCCACTCATGCTATGGGTGGTTACTCATACTTCGTTTCATTTACAGATGATTTCTCAAGATATGGCTACATATATTTAATGAAATATAAGTCAGAAGTCTTTGAGAAATTTAAAGAGTTTAAAAATGAAGTTGAGAACCAGACTGGAAAGAGTATCAAAACTCTTCGATCAGATCGAGGGGGTGAATACTTAAGCACAGAATTCACACAATATCTTAAGAATAATGGTATTTTGTCTCAGTGGACTCCTCCCTATACACCACAATTAAATGGTGTATCGGAAAGGAGAAATCGTACTCTATTAGATATGGTACAATCAATGATGAGTTATGCTAAACTTCCAATCTCTTTATGGGAATATGCACTATTGACTGCTGCATATCTGTTGAACAAAGTTCCCAGTAAGTCAGTATCTTCTACTCCATATGAGATATGGAAAGGGAAGAAACCGGACTTTAAGCATGTTAGAGTCTGGGGTTATCCTGCACATGTCAAAAGACATGATCCAGATAAACTGGATTCCAGGACAGAAAAGTGTAGATTTGTGGGATATCTAAAAGAGACTTTTGGATATTATTTCTATCAGCCCAGCGATCAAAGGGTGTTTGTCGCAAAAAGAGTTGTCTTCTTAGAGAAAGAATATCTTTCAAAAGAAGACAGTGGGAACAAGATAGAACTGGAAGAAGTTCCAGACTCACAAATCAATACTGGCTCATCTACTGAACCATTGACTCAAAAACTTGTTCAAGATAATACACAAAAGGTTCGCAGATCAAGTAGAGTGCCTAAGCAGCCTGAAAGATATGTTGGACATATTGATGATGGCAAACCAAAAATGCACTTAAATGAGGATGATGATCCTCAAACCTACCAAGAAACCATGAATAGTCAAGAATCAGAGAAATGGCAAGAGGCAATGAATTCAGAAATTCAGTCCATGTATGCCAACCAAGTTTGGAACTTGGTTAATCTGCCAGAAGGTATAGTACCTATTGGCAGTAAATGGATCTTTAAAAGAAAGATCGGGGCAGATGGACAGATTGACACATACAAGGCAAGGTTGGTAGCAAAAGGATATCGTCAAAGGCAAGGCATTGACTATGACGAAACATTTTCTTCAGTTGCCATGATTAAGTCAACCAGAATACTTCTTGCTATCGCCGCATTCTATGATTATGAAATATGGCAAATGGATGTGAAAACAACATTCCTTAACGGGAACCTTCAAGAAGAGGTGTATATGATACAACCTGAAGGATTCACTTCCAAAGAGCATTCAAGTAAGGTATGTAAGCTGCAAAGATCCATTTATGGATTAAAGCAGGCATCCCGAACTTAGAACTTAAGATTTGATGAAGCAATCAAATCTTATGACTTCATTAAGAATGAAGATGAATCTTGTGTATACAAAAAGACTAGTGGGAGTGCAGTTACCTTTTTGGTACTTTACGTTGATGACATTCTACTCATTGGGAATGATGTAAGAATGTTGTCATCAGTAAAGACTTGGTTATCCAAAAATTTCTCCATGAAAGATTTGGGAGAAGCATCCTATATTCTGGGAATAAGGATCTATAGAGATAGATCCAAAAGGATGCTTAGCTTATCCCAATCTATGTACATAGACACCATAGTCAAAAGGTTTAGCATGGAAAATTCCAAAAGAGGTCTCGTTCCAATGAGGCATGGAATTTATCTCCCTAAAGGAATGTCTCCCAAGACACCTAAAGAGAAAGCATACATGGATAGAGTTCTTTATGCCTCAGCAATAGGATATGTCATGTATGCAATGCTATGTACTAGGCCTGATGTGGCACACCCACTAAGTGTCACTAGTAGATATCAAGCTGATCCAGGTGGGGAACACTGGAAGGTGGTGAAATGTATCCTTAGATACTTAAGAAGGACTAAGGATCTATTTCTCGTCCATAGAGGAAACGACTTGGAACTTCGAGGGTTTACTGACTCGAGTTTCCAGTCGGATATGGATGATAGCAAATCCATGTCTGGATTTGTGTTCATGTTAAATGGAGGTGCAGTAAGTTGGAAAAGTTCCAAACAAGAAACAACTGCAGATTCGACGACCGAAGCAGAATACATTGTTGCAGCTGAAGCGGCCAAGGAGGCGGTTTGGATGAAGAAGTTCATCTCTGCACTTGGAGTAGTTCCAAGCATTTCAGATCCTGTTCCATTATTGTGTAATAACAATGGGGCAATAGCTCAAGCGAAGGAGCCAAGATCACATCAGAAGTCAAAGCACATTTTGAGACGATTTCACCTGATTCGTGAGATTATCGCTCGAGGAGATATAGTAGTTGAGAAAGTCTCATCTGAAGATAATGTAGCAGATCCCTTGACTAAGCCATTGTCTCAAAACAATTTAGAACGTCACCTTAAGTCTATGGGACTTAGACACATGGGTGATTGGCTATAGTCCAAGTGGGAAAATGATAGAATTGGGTGGCCTCAAAGCCAATCATTGTACATTCTAGTTCAGATTATTAATAAAGGCAATTATTTCTTCATTTACAGTTCTTGCAAATTAACTATCGTAATGAAGGTCCGTAGACAAATGTATGGGATATTGAATCATGATGAGATCATGATAGTAAGATCAATATCCTTAGTCACTTGTCTTAAACAGTTCTCAATCATAGGATATTTGATATGGACATTAAATATCCGATAAGATCGACACAAGTTATGTCTGCTCATGTGATGAGGGTGAATGATCTCACATTCACTCGTGTGGATAAACTTGTGGGTGCTCATTAGAAAATGAGTTCACAGAACAGACCCAAATAAGAATTCCTAGATGGTAATTATACCTATTAGTCAACCAGGGAATTCAATCGTTGCAGTAGCACAGTTAGTCCTTTGACCTGAGTCACCAATGCTACCTTGTTTATAAACCATTGTGTCTTGATTCTCTGACTTGTGGACTTTAACCATTAAGCCCACGATAGTCAGTCTCTCAAATACAGTGGAAAGCTTGCGAAGGTAATTGAGTGAACAACAAGGGATCACTCACTCTTGGTATAAGACTGGAGAGAGAATGTCCTATGGATGTGTACACATAAATTCCTGGCCAGGGTCAAATGAAAGAGATGTCTTTCTAGAAATTAACTGAGTACTGGAATCCATCTAAATGATGCGATAGAGGGTTTGACTATAAAACCATACCCTTGCATTATTGGGACATTGGATGAGTGAAGGATTTTTCTCTGTGCGGTATCTACAGACGGAAAGGTTCAAATAAAGAGAACAGTATCCCTTATATCTTCTGAGATCATGAGGTAGTGTTTGGTACTGTTCATTGTCAGAAGGCCAAGTGGATTAATCATCAGATGATAAACCACTTATTTATTAAATTAATTATTTAACATATGATGTTTAAATATTAATTAATAAATATTAACCTTTAGAATTAGTTCTAAGTTTAATGGGCCTGAAACCGGACTGATATATGGGCCTAGAGGGTCACACACATAAGAGTTCTCGTCAGACGGTGAGAGATGTTAAATATCATGCTTATCTGGGTTTTTATGAAAAGCCGCAGGATAAACATGAATATTTAATGGAGAGTTATCTAAGGCCAAACTCTTGGATAATCATGAGAATTAATCCTTGTGCTTATCCTTATTTCTTATATAAGGAGGCCAAGGGGAGGGGTGAAAGAGGTTGGAAAAAATATACACTCTCAGATTCTCTATCTCCTCTCTCTCTCTCTCCTTCTCTCTCTCTTAGAGTAGATCTTTCTCTTTCCGCGCATGGTGGATTTGAGATCGGATCGGAGTACTTAAGTCGAGGAGGAAAACGCGTCTGCATCGGGAACTCGTGTGGATACCTTTAGAGATCGTGCGCGTGCGCGATTATTGAGTCGAAATCGTTCACGGGAGATTCGAAGCCCCGCAAAGGTGAAGAACCGTTCTTCCCGCGTTTATTTAATTGTCCGTTTTACGATCCCAGCAACCGATACATAGGAATCGATTTAATTTTCCGCTGCGTTCTAGGCGATTCCTAACATAAGTAACCCACTCTTGGAACCTTTCCGCCGACAGTTACCGTGTAGATATATTCCTTCATTCGTACAATACTTTCGAGTCAACCCAGGGTATGGCGTGCTGTCAAACCCTAACCGGTCGACTCACTTGGATTGGATGCTGCTGATGAATATCGAAAAACTTCTTTCCCGATATTATCGTCCGCCCTGGCCAGGGACTTCCGCGCATCCTTCCTAGAGCATTCTCTCTAATCGTACCGAGAGCGAATGATTCCTTATTGACACACAATTCCCTTCGACGGTATTCCGCTGTACCCAATCCTTGGCTGTTTAGAATCCCGTGGCTAGAGATTCATAAACCAAGGTCAAAGCACAAAAGTCCACCGTCAAGGTGTCTTTGGTGTCTCAGGTCCGAGGACCATCCACGCAACTGCGACAATAGAATCAAGCTGGTTGACAGTGAGGTACAGTACCATGCAGCGATTCAGTCGGATCAGTTCAGTGAACTCATTCTCCAATGAGCACCTACAGATTCGCTTTAGTGTCTCCATGTTGGGATCCTGGCGGGACGCGAAGAACACAGCAGAAACGATGAACAAAATTAAATCCCGCCCGATGCCCGCTGATCCGATTCAGAACTAAAAACTAAAACCGAAAACTACGAGAAGTAATCTGATTACCGTGCGCGGATTCGAATCCGCTTCCGTCTCTGTTCCGTCGAGGCGATGCCGCGAGCCACATAAGCGTCCGGCCTCCAGCGGTATCCACGCGATCCTCTGCAGTGGTTCGTCCTCTATCCCTCGTCCGTATCAGCACGCTTGCTGAAGATCCGTCGCTGCAACGATTGCTGAAATCACGCCGACGGGAATTCCCGACTTTCGGGAATCACACACGGTGAAGACGGAAACTGTCTCGGCGCCCGCCTCGAACGGGGCACCCAAAGGAGGAGAGAGAAAGAAGGGGATGACAGCCAACAAGGGGAAATCCTGGAGCTTGGCCCAGGGTTTCTCAACAGCACGTATATATATATTAAGTCAGTACGACTTTTCACAAAAGTCCCCGAGTTAATATAAATCCCACTTATGTACCACCGACTGAGAATCTTATCGCGTGTGACCCTCTAGGCCCATTTACCAGTCCGATTTTCAGCCCGTTAAGTCCAATAACTAGTTATTGACTT
Source organism: Zantedeschia hybrid cultivar (assembly GCA_030544215.1). Taxonomy (NCBI): domain Eukaryota; kingdom Viridiplantae; phylum Streptophyta; class Magnoliopsida; order Alismatales; family Araceae; genus Zantedeschia; species Zantedeschia hybrid cultivar. Next base: position 56,523,237 of record JARZZO010000009.1, read on the forward strand.
ATTGTAATTAATTAATATCTAGATATTAACTAATTACTTAACCGAATTAACATCGCATGTAAATTCGGTCGGACTTTTGATCAAGTTGGGTGCCAAGCAACACCGCATGATCTCAGAAGGTAATGGGATTCAGCAACCCACTCATGGAATCTGTCCGTCCACAGTTACCACGTGGCTATAATCCTTCGTTCGCACAATGCTCTCGAGTTAACCTAAGGTATGGTCAACTGTCAAACCCTAGATTGTCAATTCACTTGAATCAGACTCCGCTTTACAACATCTGAAAACCTTGTAGGTGCTTAGAATGACCGTGTGATTAACATGAAAAATCTATGTTGTTTAGTGTAAACTAACCTATTAAAAATAGCAACTAAGTGCAGTGATCGCCAGAAACTTTTAACTAAAAAGTTTCAAAAGAGATATGATCGCTTACCTGTTCAAACGCGGAAGATTGAGTCCTTGGTTCCCCTTCCTCAGCCGGCTGAAGAAAGAGAGCCCTTTCTTTGCTTTTTGTTCTTGCTGTTGAATTTGAGGTTGAGGATCGTCCAGAAGTCTTTCTGACTTTGTGCTTGATTTCTCCTTTTGAATCTCTCGTTGTTGTTGAGTGCAGCAGAGACAGAAACAGAAAACGAAGAAACAATGATGATGAGAATTTAAGTAGAAGCAGTACCTGAACTAATCATGATTTTGGACATATGATTGAACATCAAACTTACTTGTTGAGTGGCTTTGAAACCCCTTAAATCAAGTAGGTTTTGAAAAATTATGCTGTGGTGTGTGTTTGCATGAAGTGAATGAAGAATGAAATTAATGAAGATGAAAATGAAAATGCAGAAATGAAACACTTATGCCCAATCGGATGAAGCTTTGAAAGGATGAAGATCTTGAAAGGACGCCGACTTCTGGAAATGGCAGCGCTCCGGCATTCCGACGTTGTTGCTTCGATCTTCAACTCGCTATAATAATGCTCTCTCTTAATGGATTTCAACTTTTCTAACTCTTCAACACGTAAAGTATTTATAGGCTTTTTCTGCGTTCGTGATTAACATAGAAAAACTTCGGATTTATCTATCTTAACCGACAGATAATTACTGATTAATTCATCTTTATCTGTAATTATCTAAAACGCATCCACCATGGCTGATGCCTTTCAGATTAATTAAGATAAGGATAAATATCCGGGAAAACTTATCTTTATCTTTATTAGCTAAAACGCGTCCACATGTGTAGACGTCTTTTACACTAATTAAGATAAGGATAAACATCCGGAGGGGAAGTTAAAATCACTTAGGAAACTTAAAACGCGTCGACATTACCAGACGCCTTTTAGTTAATTAATTAATTAATTAAAATTCAAATTTAATCACTAAAATAAGAATAAAGTCTAAATGGCGTCCACTTGGGTCGACGTCTTTTAGAATTCTTCATATTTTAACTCAAATTTGAGCTAAAACCAATTCAATTGATTAACTTAAACACATCTGTTAAACCCGACACTTAAAAAGATTAATAAAAATTAATTAATGATTAATTATCAGACCATTTCGAGGCATTATTGTATGATATGAAATTTACTCGAAATGACGTCAAAATTAGCGTGTCTACAGCTGCCTCACCTTGGCATTGTCTTTGCAAGGGAGTGAAATGGAATGGAATGTACTGAAAAGGTGATGCCAAGGTGTGATGAGACACGCTCTTAACATCACATGACTGGAATTTTTCTCAAAATTATCAATGAAGATAGCTCAAAGAGATCAATGGAATTAATCCTGTCTGGATGAAGTAGACAAGGAAATAAAATAAAGTCGATCAACCTCCTCGGAGTGAGAAGTTCCCCAGGTCGTAGACACTGCAGGTTTCATCATGGGGAGCGTTTGCCAGCCAATGTGGACGTGCTACAGCCATGATGGATCTTAAAAGAAAACAAGAATATTGGATAAAGAATCCAATCAATGATAGAATTCCAAAGATATCTTTAAGCGAACCTCAAAGATAATCAAGATACTCAATTCGGAATGGAATATTTCATATCATGTTGGAGTTATTTGATTAATGGTCTGAAACTTAATCAGTAATTAATTCTTATTTCAATAATTTCAAAGTCCTATATGATGCATACTGGGCTAAAAGAAAAATATAAAGTCAAATAAAATATAAATTAATCAAGGATAATATTGTTAAATTGTTATTAATGAGTCAAGATACCAATTCTTGTAATTCAGTGCTAAGCCAAAGCTTGTTTATCCACGCACCGTTTCACAAAAGTAGAACCATCGTCCTCACTAATCAACAACCCAACGGCCTATCCGTGCGATTAAGAATCCTCTGGAATTATCACTGTTTTTGTTGTAGGGGAACTCAAATTCCAGTTTCATCAAAACCACAAGATCCTTGATATAATCTAATAAATATTTAACATATAATAATGCAAATGATTTACATGAAATAGTACAAGGGTAGAAATAACTGTCTTTTTAGTCACGGTTAGGACTTCATGAATTCCACGATATGATCTTCTTGACATTTCCAACTTTACTCAGGTTTTTTTGAATTTCCTTGAAACGCGTCAGTTCTCTTCGACGCCTTTTACTCACAGAAACAGGTTTCTGGTTGTTCTCTACTCGGATTCCAACTCTACCAATGCACATCCCTTGTGTCCTGTATATGACTTGAACAAACAGGTTAAGTATCTGTTTAAGCTTAGCCCCTTGCCTGGTTAAATAACCGACTACTTGATCCTATCCTTAGTAGAAGGGTCAAAGGGCATAGTCTTTATTAACAAAGGTAATTGAATTATAAGCAAATTTAAGCAAAATGCAACACGCAAGCAAACAGATGCTCACTGAAAATAAAAGGAATGAGACACACCAAGTGCAATAAGCAAATGCTAATTGAAATATTTTTGTTGTTTTGAAATATTCATTTTTGTTTGGGATTTTGAAATATATGTTTTTTTTTTTTTTTTTTTTTTTTGAATTTTGACACATGTATTTTTTTTGGGTTTTTGACATATGTATTTTTTTTGGATTTTTGACATATGTATTTTTTTGAATTTGACATATGTATTTTTTTTGGAATTTTTAACATATGTATTTTTTTTAAAAATTTTGACTATGTATTTTTTTTGAATTTTTGACATATGTATTTTTTTTGGAATTTTTAACATATGTATTTTTTTTTTGAATTTTTGAATTTTTGACTATGCAATTTTTTTTGAATTTTTGACTATGCAATTTTTTTTGAATTTTTGACTAAAAGACCAGTATGGTACTTAGATCAAAAGATCATATTCATTTATTAACTTAATTTCCAAATTGTTCTTTAACAACTTAACTTAAAACCCATCGTGTTTGAACTTGTGTTTCCATTCGTGATCCCATTTGATGATTTGACCCTTAGTCAATCTAAGCCATTCTTTAAGTTTGAAGTACACCTCTTTAGAAAGAAAAGAAGAATAGATTTAGAAAGCCCATGAGAAGGTTTCGGAGACCTAAAAAGATGTTCCTTTCCAACCCTAATATCTGTTGGGGTTCGGTCATTTTCTTTCCGGAGTATTTATCGACTTTGCGTTCCCTTTTGTTTCATTTCATGGCCTTGATGTGACGTTTGTAGTGTATTGGCCTTTTGATTTTGAATCTTGCCTTTTCCTTTTGTTTTTTCTATTCTTTTCTTTCTTTGCTTTGCTTTGGAACGGATCTCCCCCATTTTTTTATGACGGCCTCCTACTAAGATGGCGGGTATTCTTGGTAGTCTATTTTAAGCCTCGTTCCGACATCATGGGCCGAGTGTAAAACAGAATTTTACTTTAAAAGGAATGATTTGTACTTTACACTCTTAGTCAAGCTTTTGATATTCTTTAGGACTTGGCATCTCTTGTTACTCACGAATCAAACGTGTCAGTGTGTGCAGTAATGGGTTTGAAGTTAAATTATTCAGACTAACAAAGAAATTTGAGTTTATAAATTTTCTGATTCCTCTGGTCTTTGAACCATACTGATCGACTCTTTAACCTAAGGGTAGTATTTCTTAAGATGTAAACCATTCCAGAGATGATTTAGCTCTTCTCCTTCTGCATTAACCAGACGATAAGCATTACCAGGAAAAGCGTGCGATACAACATAAGGTCCTTCCCAGTTGGGTTGGAACTTAAAACGCGGACCACCAGGTTTTACAAAAATCCTTTTAACGACCATTTCACCGACTTTGAACTTACGTTCAATGATTTTCTTTTGATAAAAACGTGCTAGTCTGTTTTGATAAACTTTTGCATGATTAGCAGCTGACCATCTTTTCTCGTCTAAAAGTTCCAATTGAGCAAGAAGTGCTGAACGATGTTCATCAATGGAAAATTCCTTGTTCAATTGTACTCTTAATGACGGTATAAGGATCTCGTATGGAACTACCGCCTCCATTCCAAATGTTAAGGAATAAGGAGTTTGCCCAGTAGGCATGCGGATTGAAGTTCGGTAGGCCCATAGAGCCTCAACCAATTTTTCTGGCCAATCTGCGAATTTGTTAGATTTACACGTCTTTTTGATAATTTTTATCAAAGTCTTATTAGTTGCCTCTGCTTGCCCATTGCCTTGCAGATAATAAGGAGATGAATGATGCAATGCAATTTTATACCTGTTACAGAGGTCCTTCAATTCCTGTGACACGAACTGCAGTCCGTTGTCGGTGACGATGGTACTTGGAATTCCGAATCTTGTAATGATGTTCTTCATGATGAATTTGCAGACGGTTGATGTTTTGATCTCCACGTATGCTTCAGCTTCTGCCCACTTGGTGAAGTATTCCGTTGCCGTGAGAATGAAAGATTTTTGCTTGATGCCGGAATCTGGGTTACCAAGGGGTCCAATAATGTCGAAAGCCCACATGGAGAAAGGCCATGGGGAAGAAACAGGATGGAGTGAAGATGTAGGAGAATGAATTTTGTCGGCGTGAAGTTGACACTTAGCACACCTACGGACATATCCTACACAGTCTTCTTCCATGGTTGGCCAATAAAATCCTTGTCTAAGGATTTTCTTTGCTAGCATCTGTCCATTGACATAGCCACCACAAATTCCACTATGAGCTCCTTCCATAACCTTCCAAAGCTCATCATCGTCTAAACATCTCAGAAGAACTCCATCAAAACCTCTCTTATATAATGCTCCCCCAACTAGGGTGTATCGTTGAGCAACTCTCCTGATAGCTCTTTTTTCCTCAGTTGTAGCTTCTTCAGGATACGATTGATCTTCACAATATTTTGCAATTTCATAATACCATGGCTTCTGTTCATTATCCATCTCTTCTAACAGCTCCATCAACATGATTTCTCTTTTCTCCACAATACTTCCATCTTTGAATTTCTTCAGCAACTTCTCCTTAGTTCTAAGAAATGAAGGATCTTTCACGGCGGGTGAAAGACGCCTATGAACTATGATTGATTCAGATTGCTTGTTGATTGGAAAATCAAGAGAAGATGCAAGTGAAGCTAGAGCGTCAGCTAGGATGTTTTGATTTCTAGGGACATGGACAAAGATCAATTTTGTGAAAAGCTTTGAATAAGCAGAAGTAAGTTCTTGATATGGCTTGAGCTTGGGATCAAGAGTTCGATACTTGGTCAGCACTTGGCGAAGAATTAATTGGCTATCACCCACAATCCTGAGTTTGGTGGCACCATGGAAATGAGCAGCCTCGAGACCAGCAAGAAGTGCCTCGTATTCAGCTATGTTGTTGGTGACTGGAAAGTCAAGCTGAAAGGCTTGTGGAATGGTGACACCTTCAGGTGATAACAGAACGATTCCGATCCCCTTTCCATGAGAATTCAGAGCTCCGTCAAAATGCAGAGTCCACATATCATCTCTGATTTGATTTACGGACATCAGTTCCTCATCCGGAAACTCTGATCGCACTGGATCAAATCGAGGAAGGGGATGATGAGCGAGATGTTCTGCTATGGCATAGCCCTTGATTGCTTTCTGTTGAATGTAAATGATATCGAATTGAGATAGAAAGCTTTGCCATCGCGCTAACCTATCAGTAAGAACAGATTTCTCCAGAAGGAACTTGATCGGATTCATCCTAGCGATGAGATGGACTTCATGGGCCAGAAAATAATGCTTCAATTTCTGCACAACCAAAACCAATGCTGCACATGTTTTCTCCATCGCCGTGTATCTCTGTTCAGCGGGGTTGAGAAGTTTAGAGAGATAGTAGGCTGCCCTCTCTTTTCCTTCTTCATCCTCTTGTGCTAGGACAGCCCCCACTGCATCATCCAGGACAGAAATATAAAGTATCAATGGTTTGCCTGGAGATGGTGGTCTCAAAACAGGAGGACTTGCCAAATAGTCCTTTAATCCATCAAATGCCTCCTGACACTTATCGTCCCAATTGAATTTGACTCCTGGCTTGGTAAGCTCGTAAAACGGCTTACACCTTTGTGAGTGCTGGGAGACAAAATGGCGAATAAATTGTAACCTCCCGATTAATCCTCTTAACTCTTTCAAGTTTTTGGGAGGTGGCATTTCTCTGATAGCCTTCGCCTTATTAGGATCGATCTCAATTCCCCGTTTGCTGACAATGAATCCAAGCAATTTTCCTGAAGATACCTCGAATACACATTTCTTGGGGTTCATCTTCAACTGATACTCTCTCGATCTCTCTAATACCCTTGCCAAAACTTTGGCGTACTCAGCCTTCATTTTAGACTTAACCAATAAGTCATCCACATACACTTCCAAATCTATATGCATCATGTTATGAAATATTGCCATCATAGCCCTTTGATAAGTGGCTCCAGCGTTCTTCAATCCAAATGGCATGACGACATAACAATATGTTCCCCAAGGTGTAGTGAATGAAGTCTTCTCTTGATCCTCTTCTGCCAGCTTAATCTGGTTGTATCCTGAAAATCCATCCATAAACGATAATGTCTCATAGCCAGCAGTGTTATCGATAAGTACATCAATATGAGGCAATGGAAAATCATCTTTAGGACATGCCCGGTTCAGATCGCGGAAGTCAATGCAAATTCTGACCTTCCCGTCCTTTTTCATAACCGGGACTATGTTGGCCACCCATTGTGGATAAAGGACAACTCTAATGAATTTGGCTTTGTGTAATTTGTCGACCTCTTCCTTCATCTTTAAAGCCATTTGTGGGTGGAATCGCCTTAATTTCTGCTTGACCGGACTAGCTCCATCCTTTAATGTTAACCTGTGTTCAACTAAAGATGAGTCTAACCCCGGCATATCCTCGTAACTCCAGGCGAAAGTGTCCTTATAATCCTTAAGCACTTGTACCATTGCCTTCTCATCCTCTGTAGAAAGATTTTTACTGACGAGGACAACCTTAGGTTCGCCTTCAGTCCCTAAGTTTATTTCTTTGGTGGGCTCTTCTACGGCAGCTGAGGGTTCATCAAATCTCTTCACTCCACTGACATACGCCTCAGCTGCGTCCTCATCATCTTCCTCATCTTCAACAATGGGGTCCTTTTCATGCACTAACTCATATACCCCGTACCCATCATTGACTGACTCATCATCTGTACAATCTTCTGGCATCTGAATTGGATCTTCTAAAAGCTGAGGGATTAAAGAGCAAAAAGAACATTTATCAGCCAAATCCCGGAGGTATCTTTCTGGAATTTGCCTACCCTTAGGCTTCCTAGACTTCCTAACCTGACTAACCTGCCTAAAACTAGACTTCCTAACTTCACTAAACTGCCTATCATAAACTAATGAAGATGAAGCAGGATGAAAATCCTGGGATACAAGTGGAAATACAGGGGAATCCTCCCGTGGGGAGGGGCAGAGTATGTTTAAGAGAGAATCTTGACCGACGGACCCGCGCGATGGGGTGTAATCAGACAAGTAAGATGTTTCCTCGATAATGATTTGGGAAGAATTTGTTGTAAAATTGACGTTTTTTTTTTAATATCGAAGGAATTATACATGAAGCAGGAGTGAATACAAATGGAAGGGGAATCAGACGGAGGAAGCGGCACCAAGGCTAGAGGATTAGGGAGATCATATAGCAATATGTCAAAGATCAGATCATACATCCTCTCTAGGTCGAGAGGAGGTTGTGGAATAAGGTCCCGAGGGGACAGAGTAATCATAACAGGCGGGGCCCGTGAAATGTCTTCAGTAATGACCCGCGACCAAGTCGGGGTCAAGAGCAGTGTGCGAAATAGAGTATGGAGCATTAGGACATGTGAAGGATATGTCCCCCTCCAGAGCAGATCTGTTGTATAACCAGCTTCATAGGGGTCATCTGGCTCCCCTTTATCAGTTTGTTCAGACAGCAGTATCCGCTTATCAAAGATTGCGCCAGGGCTCTCAATTAGCTCGTCGATCTGCGGTGGCCACTTGGGTTCTGCAGGATCCAGGAATAATCTGTTCAGTGCTATGTATAGGTCCCTCAGGTCGAACCATCTGTACCATTCGCATTCGGGGTCATGGAATTTTCTCCTTTTCATAGGCCGCAAAGCCTCCAAGGATTGGTACGTAAGTAGTTCGGAACAATGTCTGGCCAAGTCCCTCCCATATATGTCATGGAAGTCAAAACATGAAGTAATGACCACCGTGTTGTCGTGACTAAGTATGGGCCCTTTCACAAAGTGTGTATATAGGGTCCATGTTAAGGGATCTCGGCCTTCTTTAAGTGGTGTGGACATTGTTTCCAAGATTTCTTGACCATCTTCTTGCTGAACCCTGTCTTGCTTCAGTTTCCTCGGCCTATAGCCCAGACCGCTTCCGGGTACTGCCCGATGATCTTTGACAGGAGTGGTCCTGCCTTGCAACTGTGTGCCCAGACCTTTCCCAGGCTGATAGCCATTTTTCATCATGATTCTCCATCCTGGGGTACTCATGCACTTCCCCCTTTTGATAGCATTTAATGGGTATAGAGAAATGGTAGCGGCTTTCAAAGGATCAGCCACTGGACGGTAGACCTGTAATACCGACAGAAAAGGTTGTCGGCCAGGTAAAACAGCAGATTTAATATTTAAGGTATGAGCAGCAGCAAGGATCGGCATGCTCGTCACTTTAATAATTCGTCCTTTGTAAGGGAATTTGAGGCATTGGTGATTCGTAGAAGGAATCGCCTCAAGAGTTTTAATATAAGGACGTCCCAGAATGGCATTTATGGAAGGGTCGATTTCTAGAATATGAAATTCGACCTCTGCATGACTTACTGGGCCCAGCTCCACCTTTAAATAAACCATTCCCAGAGGGGAACGGGTAGAATTGTCATATGCCGTAACTGAGATGGGGCTAGGCAGCCATTTCTCCTTGGGCACACCGCACAGTTCCAGGGTCTTCGGAGGTAAAACATTAATTGAAGCCCTTGTATCAACCAGGCATGCATCAACGGCCTTTTTGCAGATATTGACCGTGATGCTCAGAGCCATGCTTCTGGCGGCTGGCGGTGCTAGTTCCGATGTGTGGAATGTAATTGAGGGCTGATCCCCCTGAGGAACTAGTAGTGCTGCAATTTTCTCTACCGGCACGTCTTCGTTGACCATCACCTTCTGTAGGTATTCCATTTAGGCTTCTTGGTGAATCTTGGACCTTTTAATCAATTCAAGTACAGTGATCCGTGCCGGTGTTCTGTCCAGATGTTTCAACAAGTCATATTGAGTGTCTGGTGCACTCTCTTCATTATGGGCTTCCTCAGTCGGCTGTGATGGGCCGTCTCTGACTGTGGACTGAGGAAAGACCTTGTTGAAAATCCTTCCACTCCGGAGCGCATGTTCCTCGACCGTGGAGGATCCGGGTGACACCTTGAGTACCGCAGAATCGGGTGGCGTAAGCGGTGCGGAGGGTTGATACGTAGGTGGTGGCGTTGGGTTAGGTGGTGATGGCGCGGTGCAGATTAAAGGCCTAGAGGGTTGAATGGTAGATGGGTACGCGGTCGGTGAAGTGGGGAATGGGACGCGTAATAGCGGTCTGGATGGTTGGATGGTATCTGGATAGGTAGTGGTAGCGGGTGAAGTAGGAAATGGTACGCGGAGTAATGGCCTAGATGGTAAAAGGGGTGCGTAGTTGGCTTGTGGTGGGTTATATGGTGGGGGCGTAGTGGTGCGGGGCGTAATAGGCTTAAGGAAAGAGGGTAGTGGGTTATTGGGCGCGGGCGAGTGATATGTGGGTGTCGGTAAAGGGGTGATGGTAACGAGTTGTGGCCTAGGTATGCGGATGGTGCGGCGTGGTGGTTGTTCTGCGGTATTCTGAATGTGACCCGTTGAATAGAGAGAGGAAGAGTCCTCTATCCTCCATTGTTGCTCACGACCAGCCTCAGACTGGCTGTTCGTTAGAATGGGAGCAACTTGGTTCTGGTTCTGGTGCTCCGGGAGCGGATTCTGCACTATGCCCATATTGGGTGGTGGTGCTGCCTGTGCTGGTGGTCTTACTTGCTGCTGCTGTTGCGGTCTTCTCGCCTTCAGGGCTGATATATATTTCTTCATTTCCTCCCAGTCTATGCCGCCCTGCTCGTTGAGATCATGAATATAATCTCTGAACTGGAAGCAGGTGTCGATGGTGTGCCCAGGTTGCCTATGGAAGTAGCAATACCTGGACGTATCGGCATTTTGAGGCCAGACGGCCTTTTCCCTTGGCAAAACTAAGGCATTAGCTGCCATTAGAGCACTGAAGATATCGGCCAAGGATTCTGGGAGTGCCGGGTATTCTGCCCTTTTCGGGCCTGGGGGTCTTCTCGGCTGGTTATAATCACCAGGAGGAGGGACATTGTGGTATGCCGGCGGTGCGCGCGGCTGATACTGCTGCTGCTGGGGATACTGCTGCTGCGGGGGCTGATGGTACTGCAATTGCCTGGGTGGCGGCTGTTGTGGCTGATGCTGGTTCTGATTCTGATTCGGTTGCTGGGGCCGTTGATACTGTTGTTGGTACTGGGGGTTCTGCTGCTGTCTGTACCCTTGCTGCTGTGGCTTCTGGTACTGCTGCTGACTCCTCACGAACTAGGGCGAGTTATTGTTCATGGTACTCACTTGCTCATGAGAGAGCGTGCCCTCAATAGTCGGACCTGTGCTGGAAGAGTTCGGCACTGCAGGCTTCCGAGGCAGAGGCCTGCTAGGTCTATGAGGATCAAAGACGCTAGAGAATGTAGCGTCCTTGAAAGCATTCTGGCAGTACCGTGCTCTTTCATAGAGCTCTGCCATGTTGGTCAAATTGTTCAAGGAGAGGACGAGCTTGAACTGGGGCGTGGCATTGGAAATTAACATCTTCACTTGTTCGGACACGGACAAGTGATCCTTCACCTTTTCAGCCAGACCCCGCCACCTGTCAGCAAAACTGACAAACTCCTCATCAGGTTTCATCTTTTCTGCAATGAGGTCCGTGATAGACAAGGAGGGTGCAACTCTGTCCTGGTATCGTTGAATAAATTTGCGTGAAACGATACCGTAATCCTCTACTGCTGAGGGTTCCAGGGAAAAGAACCACTCGAGGGCTGGTCCCTCTAGAGATCTCCTGAACAAGAAGGCCAACGACCTCTTATCATTCTGCCAGAAAGAGGATTCATACATAAACTCCTTCAGATGTGTGAAGGGGTTACCAGTACTGTTGTACTTTCGGTACACTGGCATTTCAGAGGGTGGCAGATGGAATACTGGCAGGCTCGGTAGACTGATCTCTGGCACAGCTTTGACCCCCATCATTTTCTGGAGGTTATTAAATTGCTCATCCATACGCTCCATTTTGGCCAGCAGCGTTTGTGTGGTCAGATCTGCCTGGGGAGGAGGAGGAGGAGGAGGAGGAGGAGGTACTTGGTAGGCCTGCTGCCTAGAGTATGTTGGGCAGGGTGGACAATAGAGGGGAGGTCCGGCAGAGCTTCCGCCATGCCCGAGGGCATTTTGATAAGCAGGCGTTTGCGGTCTAGCCGGTTGCCTAGATGATGAAAGCTGCGGCCCAGCTGGCCGAGAAGTAATATGAAGGCCCTCCACGGCCTGATGGATATAAGGAGGAGGAAAAGAAGGTTGCTGAGGAACAGTAGGGGGAGCCACAGGGTTCGGCTCGGCAGGCTGCATGGGTGCCTTCCCCTTCAAAATAGACTGGATCACCTCAAACTGCTGAGGGTCCAGACGGGAGGCAAGAACTCCCAGAGCATTGATGAGATCCGTAGGATCAGAGGATGAGGGATCATTCTGATTCATGTCCCCCTCAAGATCAGGATTAGGGATCGCATATTCATGCGGGGGAGGATCAGGATATTGATTGTGTGGATTAAAAAGAGGTGTCCGAACATTCCCATCTAGACGATATGGAACGGGGACAGAATCACGGGAGGCATCAGCATCTCTCCCACTCTCATAGTTGTATTCAGAATCCCGAGGGGCATTAGCATCTCCCTCGTAATTAACCATGGCGTCTGGAGCCACACTCAAGTCCCTACCTGATCGTAGCAACATGATGTTAGATTCTTTTTCTTCAAAGATTTGACAAACAAGTTGCACAGAGATTAATCAAACAAGTGGATGCTTAATGTGATTTTAAGATTCCTTTTTGAGTTATTTGGATTCAATTAAACCTCAAATTCTCTCAAGGAAAGGATCCTAGTTTCAGTTCAATTTCCACCGTTATTCTCTAGGGCTTTCTCTCACAACGCTTTCAGAATCTAACCAGGACTTCAATTGGTACAACCAGCCCGATGATCAAGGAGGAATACCTTGATTTTGGGGACTTATGGAGGTCTCAACGTTAACTTCTCTAGTCTGATCAAGGGACCAACCCAATCAGAGAGAGTTGCTGACGTCAAGTAATGTGTTCCTAAGAAAGGGAGGGTATTCGCCTCAATGCGTATGTCCTACGGCCTGGATGGCCCCTAATGCTTAATAATAATGGGTAGCTAGCACATCAAATACAGAAATCTGGAAACTGAAAAATAATTAAGAATCTGCCTGAATCGCGTCGACTGCGGTCGACGCTATTCAAAACAGAACTTAATTTTTCGCAGAAACAGATGCAGACAGCAGAAAACTGTAAAGACTGAAAGGCGTCTATGAGTGTTGACGCGGTTTTGAAACGCGTCAGTGCTCCTGGACGCTTTTCAGTTCGCAGAAAGACACAAGTGGTGCACCGTGGGTGCCCGGTTGATGATAGCAAGAACAAAAAACTTAAAAGATGGCGAGACCAAGTCCCACCGTGATCGCCAAAAAAGCTGTAGGTGCTTAGAATGACCGTGTGATTAACATGAAAAATCTATGTTGTTTAGTGTAAACTAACCTATTAAAAATAGCAACTAAGTGCAGTGATCGCCAGAAACTTTTAACTAAAAAGTTTCAAAAGAGATATGATCGCTTACCGGTTCAAACGCGGAAGATTGAGTCCTTGGTTCCCCTTCCTCAGCCGGCTGAAGAAAGAGAGCCCTTTCTTTGCTTTTTGTTCTTGCTGTTGAATTTGAGGTTGAGGATTGTCCAGAAGTCTTTCTGACTTTGTGCTTGATTTCCCCTTTTGAATCTCTCGTTGTTGTTGAGTGCAGCAGAGACAGAAACAGAAAACGAAGAAACAATGATGATGAGAATTTAAGTAGAAGCAGTACCTGAACTAATCATGATTTTGGACATATGATTGAACATCAAACTTACTTGTTGAGTGGCTTTGAAACCCCTTAAATCAAGTAGGTTTTGAAAAATTATGCTGTGGTGTGTGTTTGCATGAAGTGAATGAAGAATGAAATTAATGAAGATGAAAATGAAAATGCAGAAATGAAACACTTATGCCCAATCAGATGAAGCTTTGAAATGATGAAGATCTTGAAAGGACGCCGACTTCTGGAAATGGCAGCGCTCCGGCGTTCCGACGTTGTTGCTTCGATCTTCAACTCGCTATAATAATGCTCTCTCTTAATGGATTTCAACTTTTCTAACTCTTCAACATGCAAAGTATTTATAGACTTTTTCTGCGTTCGTGATTAATATAGAAAAACTTCGGATTTATCTATCTTAACCGACAGATAATTACTGATTAATTCATCTTTATCTGTAATTATCTAAAACGCGTCCACCATGGCTGACGCCTTTCAGATTAATTAAGATAAAGATAAATATCCGGGAAAACTTATCTTTATCTTTATTAGCTAAAACGCGTCCACATGTGTAGACGTCTTTTACACTAATTAAGATAAGGATAAACATCCGGAGGGGAAGTTAAAATCACTTAGGAAACTTAAAACGCGTCGACATTACCAGACGCCTTTTAGTTAATTAATTAATTAATTAAAATTCAAATTTAATCACTAAAATAAGAATAAAGTCTAAATGGCGTCCACTTGGGTCGACGTCTTTTAGAATTCTTCATATTTTAACTCAAATTTGAGCTAAAACCAATTCAATTGATTAACTTAAACACATCTGTTAAACCCGACACTTAAAAAGATTCATAAAAATTAATTAATGATTAATTATCAGACCATTTCGAGGCATTATTGTATGATATGAAATTTACTCGAAATGACGTCAAAATTAGCGTGTCTACAAACCTATTTTCTGATATTGTTTCTGCTCTGGCCAGGGACTCCTGCGGATCTATTCTAAAGTATTCTCTCTCCAGTTACATGAGAGCGAACGATCCTTTATTGAACACACAATCACCTTTTAAGGTCTTCCGCTGGACCCGATCCTTGACTATTAGAGATCCCGTGGATAGGGATTCGTAGGTCAAGGTCAAAGTCCAGAAGTCCACCGACAAGGTGTCTTTGGTGTCTCAAGTCCAAAGATCAACCACGCCACTGTGACGATGAATCAAGCCGATTGACAGTCAGGTAAATTACCATTCGGAGATTCATGTCGGATCAGTTCAGTGAACTCATTCCCCAATGAGCACCTACAAGTTTACCATTGTGTCTCCACACTAGTAACTAACGAGATCGGTCACCCTCATCATATGAGCTGGAATAACCTGTACTAATCTAACCGGATGTTTGATGTCCTTCTCAAACATCTTATGACTAGGAACAATTGAGAATATGTGTTTATAAGTTATCAGTCTCATTATTATGATCTCATCATAATCTGATGACTATTACACATATTCATGAACTTCATTATACGCAAGTATAAATATGTCAATCTACATAATGAATTTAATGTCATTTATTAATGAACCAGATTGAAATAGGTGCCTTATGATTGGCTTAGAGGACACCTATGTCCATCGATCTCCCACTTGGACTCAAGCCAATCACCTTCGCATTTGATCTCCATCAAATCTAAGTGATGCTTACAAAAAAGTCTGTGACTAAGACTTGGTCAGGGATCTGCTAAATTATCTACAGATGGAATATCTTCCATTACGTTATTTCCTCTTAATCCTTTGTCTCTGAAATTGTGAAAGAGCCTCAGAATGTTCTGCAACTTCTTAAGAGACCATGGCTCAATCACACAATTCATTGCTCCCACTGTTGTCCTACAACGATAGGATAGTATCAGAGACCTTTTAGAACTACATCTAGTTCAGGGATGAACCTTTTCATCCATACTGTTCTAATAACAGTATCACTTATTTATGTCGTCACCTTAACATCGAGTTCTGAATTGGAACCATTCCAATCCATTCCTTTCTACTAGAAGGTTGAATCCATTATTTGACTTGAAATTTGAGTCAGTGTGACCTCATTGTTTCAAATCATCCTCTCTATATACGTGAATGCATCTTTAGTACTTCTCAAGCGCTTAATGATGCATTTCACTCTTGTATCCTTTAAGGAACCTTTTCTTTAAAGGAATAAATTTCATATCTCAACAATTTAGACTTGTTATGAAATTTATGCCAAACGTCTTGACATACAGGTCAATATAATATCCCTACCGATCTATCTTAATAGATTCGTATTTCCAATACGTGGGATATTATAACTAAACTTATTATGGAGGAAAATATGGTTAATAATGCTTTCACTAATAGTAACATCCCGAAGTCATTCTTAATGACTTTGATGTCATTATCATAAAGCATTATTAAAGCGACTGTACTCCCACTATCCTCTTTGAACACACACAGTCCGTGATCATTCTTAATGATCACGTAATATCTAACAATTAAGTCAAAACTTTTATTACAACTTAGGAAGCTTCAGTTTGATTCAAAATAATCTTTTGAAATCATAACTTGCTTATTGGATATTCTAAAAGTTTTAAAGGTGTATCATATACATCTTTACCTCAATCACATTGAGTGGACGCTTTTAATATCCAACTGTCATCATCTCATGATTGGCAGTATAGATAAGTAGAATTCTAATAAACTTATCAATCTCAAAGTTGTGATGACAGAGAGCATCATAGATTTTAGATCATAATCTATTTTGAGCTCCTCTCATCTTGCTAAATTAGATATGTCAAACATATCCTTCCAGTCATTGAGAGAATCTCAAAAAATCTATGAAGCTCTCTAATGTGTGTCATGAGTGGTTCCAAACAACTAAAGATTATCTGATAATCTTATGTTAGCTTGTGAATCTAGAACATCTTCTAGTTTTATCAGCTCCCACTGTCTTCTTTGAGAACATATTCCTCTTCACAGAAGACAGTTTTCAGGACGACAATTATTTCATTATCGTCTAGCCAATAACTGTAATGTCCAAACTCTTTAGACATTCACAAATTCACATCAGGATAGTACCTGACTTTAAAATCAAGTTTGTTCATAATTCACATCTCATATGAATTATTTGGTTTCCATATCTTATATGGACATACACTGACTTATTTGGAACCATCTGTAAAATATGGACATCTAATGTTCATACTCATGTTCAAAAGGATAAAAATTAGGCAAATCTTATTATGTATTGCACCATATCTTAATAAGGTTTAATTCCTCATTCTATCATATTGCTATGATGCACAATGAGGATCAATCGAGCGAGGATACAATTATCCTCTTAATGATTTATGTGAATCATATACCTAAGTATTAGTTTCCTTGATCAAATCAAAAATTCTAATACTTCATACTAATCTTATACATTAATCTCTCAGATGCATTCGACATGTACTACATTAAGTACATATAGCCGAATCATTCCAAGAGTAAACTATAAGGTAAGTCAATAGTAGTGATTATCTTTGGCCTTTGAGCTATTTACATCAATATGCATCAGCATCAATAATTTCTTATTATACAACCTTGTGTACAATACCATAGATAATCAGGATTCACACAGTTCATTTCTATAGGAGACTTGTGAACATTCATCATATGAAATGTCACTTCAAGAATCTATAGTGCATTAACTGATTCGAACAACTATTATTCTTTTCAATCAATGTTATTCTTGATTTCTTATGCAATTAAATAACAATTATTGAGTTTCATATTTGACTCCTATAGATATATAAAGATTTACTGTCTAACAGTAATCTATGAATATCGTAAATAATAGTTGAGTCTAACTCAACACTTACATTTTCTCGATTTCCTTTTACACGTCTAAGTCTGCACACTATCGCAGTTCTAAGAACCATTTCCAATATCTCATATTGGATACGCTAATTCTCCAATAGACATACAAAAGTTGATAATAAGAATATCTGAAACTTCTTTCAACTTTCATATTCATTTTGCCAATATTCTTATATTGGTTGCAGTGGGAGAACTGCTACTTCTCTTTCTCAGCTGACCTTCCTACATCCTTTCAGGCGTGGATTCGATCGTTTAAAATCTTACTACTTGCCTTTCTCAAAGGCACATCGTAAATATCTCTTCATCTTGGTCTATCCAAATAAGATAATTCATGACAATCATTGCCTTTCAATAAGGCATACCATGAGTACCTCTTCACCTTGGTCTATCCAAGTAAGAGGATTCATGATAACTGATTAGGATAGTGACTTTCACTCTCCCCTAAAGACATTCTTTAGAGTTTTCTTGTCAGTCTGAATATGAGAAGTATTGGCATCCAATATGTCAAAATTCCAAATAGACGACATATTGGTGAACGAAGGAAATAACGTAATTTAAGCAGATAGTTCTGATAATTCAATTATGGTCTTTACCATCAATACGTGACAGAGTAGAGTAAGAATGGAGCTCCCAGGTAAACGCGAGGATAGCTACACCGTTCCTCTATTCCAATCTCAAGGCATCATGATGCCATAGTTAATAGTCATTTCATCAGATGGTGGCAGATCTCAGGTAAACACGTAGAAACTGTCATCACTAAATCAAGTTCTAAGAACTATATTGATGGAGAGCCACGCGGTACATTCTCAATGACTCGTGCTCCGGCTTAGACTTTATGTTGAAGGTTTTGTTTATGTTAAGTTGGTCTCATCCTAGATGATAGTTTATAAATATATCGAATATATTTAACTATACCTAGATATTAGCAATCGATTCATAATCAATAACTAAAAGTATGCATCATCCATACATGTTCATTATGTGGTCATGGATAGCACGGTGATTAACTGGAGCCAAACAATTAATCACCAAAACTATATAACAATTATATAATCTAAACATGCAAACACATAGCCACTGGTGATCTCATCTCCTGTCGCCTTCCTGGTTGCATTTGTGGATCATCCTCGCCTCTCTTTGGCCGACACGATCAATTATCAATAATATTAATTTTTTGAAACAATTTCAAATACAAATAAATTGTAAGAGAAAGCCTTATGGCCGAGTACAATGACAGAGGGAGATAGAATTACAATGGAATGAGAAAGAGAGGGAGACACGCAGGCCTCATTAATTAACACTTAATTAATGAACATCACATTCCATAACAATCCACAAAATCACACACCATCACATGATATGAAATTTAACTAAGTGCACGTCCATGACCACCACAAATTTTAACTATCCACACATGATAAAGCACATCACATGAAGGCTAAAATTTTGAAATTATAATAATTTTGGCTTTCTTAAAACCTAGGTACCAATCAAAATTGGATAATTTGAATTTTCGAAAATATTATTTTCTATCATGCAATAAATCTAATTTAAAACATTAAACACATCAACATGTGTACACAAAGCTAAAATTAAAATTCTAAAATATTCCATGCAGAATTTAGAACAATTCTAAATTAATTAATCTAACACTTAGATTAATATTAATTCACATTAATAATAATTATTAATGTGAAACAATCTAACATTTAGAAAGAATTAAAAATTCTTAAATAACATTTATAAAAGAATTTTCAACTCAAATTATTAACTCCTTAACAACTCCTTGTTAAAACCCCTTAATTAAATCATATTTCTCAATAACAACTATTAAGAAATAATAATTAGAGCATTTCTAATTAAAATTGTCTAACAATTAGACTTAATTTAATCTTTTTAATAACTTTTATTAAAAGATTAATTATTAAGTAGATTAGACCTTCAAAATTTAATTAAGGGATCCTTGAGAATATTAATTAGCTTAATAACTATTAGTAAGCTTTAATTAATCCTCAATAACTTTTATTAAGGTTAATTCTCAAGAAAGAATTAACTCTTTAATAACTATTATTAAAAGTTAATAAAACACATAATAACTTTTATTAAGTGTCCCTTAATCAAATACTTAATTTCATAACAACAATTGCTAAGAAATTAAAACAATCTAATCACTTGACCAAGATTAATTAACAACATTTGATAATTAAAGTTTAAGTCACTACTTAATAATCAAATAACAACTCTTGTTAATTATAAAGTAAGATCACATCTTAACACATAAATCCCCTTTAATCAACTAATTAAAAGTTATTTATAATTAAGATCATATCTTAATTATAACTCATTTAATTAATTAATTAAAATCAAATAATAATAAGATCCTATCTTATTTAGTTAAAAACAATTAACTATTAAGATCATATCTTAATAAACCCCACAAAATATTTGATTAAAATAATAATTCATAATTAAGATCATATCTTAATTATAATCCTCTTTTAACTCAAAATAATTAATTTAATGTTTAAAACAATTTTAAACATTATTAATTTCAATTTCAAGTTAAATAGGGTGGGGTTTTTATTTAAATAAGGGGTTTTTGGGGTTAATGGGGGCCAAAATAGGGTTAATGGGCCTGAGCAAGTGGGCTCGGGCCCAGCTGGCGCAGCCAGGGCCGCACCTAGCTCGGACCAGGGGCACCTGGCTGAGCCAGGCCGGGCCCCAGGCGCACCCGGGCCGGGCCAGGGCCAGACCCAGGCGCGACCTGGCTCAGCCAGGTCGAGCGCCTGGGCCGGCCAGGCCGGCTCCCGCCCGGCCAAGCGCCTGGCGCGGGACCAGCCGGCCCAGGCCCGTTTCCTGCAGCTCGACCGGCCCGTTTTAGGGTTTTTTCCCCCTTTTGTAGCCAGTTTCAGGCGCCGCCGCCGCCGCCGCCGGCGGTCACGAGGGTGGTCGGAATTTGCATGGGAAAGTCACCCCTTTCATTTCCACCGCCGGTGATGGCCGGACAGCGACTCCTTCGCCGCCGGTGAACCTCCAAAGATGGAGATTTGTGCAGTTTTCCAGATTTTAGCCTTTCCTCAATTCTTTTCAACTCTTGAAAATTATGGGAAGAAAAGCTCCATCGGCCGCCATAGAAATTTTTCGGGTATGGTGAGAGGTAGCTGGTCATACCAGCAAACCTTCAGAGATGGTCCAACCACCATTAATCCCCTTTTGAAGCCCACAAAATCGGTTCTTCATCTCCATGAAGAACGCGATGAAACCCTCAAAAAAATTGATTTTCTCCACAGAAAAATAATCCGATTATTGTGTACTCATCCTATAAGTAATTTCTATGAAAGAAACATAATTTGAGCATAGAAATAATTTCAGAATATTAATTTTATCGTTCCGGAGCGGATCAGAGCAGAACCTGGCTCTGATACCACTGTTGGGATCCTGGCGGGACGCGAAGAACGCAGCGGAAACGATGAACAAAATTAAATCCCGCCCGATGCCCGCTGATCCGATTCGGAACGAAAAACTAAAACCGAAAACTACGAGAAGTAATCCGATTACCGTGCGCGGATTCGAATCCGCTTCCGTCTCGGTTCCGTCGAGGCGATGCCGCGAGCCGCACAAGCGTCCGGCCTCCAGCAGTATCTACGCGATCCTCCGCGGTGGTTCGTCCTCGATTCCTCGTCCGTATCAGCACGCTTGCTGAAGATCCGTCGCTGCAACGATTGCTGAAATCATGCCGACGGGAATTCCCGACTTTCGGGAATCACACGTGGCGGAGACGGAAACTGTCTCGGCGCCTCGAATGGGGCGCCCAATGGAGGAGAGAGAAAGGAGGGGATGACGGCCAGCAAGGGGAAATCTTGGAGCTTGGCCCAGGGTTTCTCAACAGCGCGTATATATATTAAGTCGGCGCGACTTTTCACAAAAGTCCCCGAGTTAATATAAATCCCACTTATGTACCACCGACTGAGAATCTTATTACGTGTGACCCTCTAGGCCCATTTACCAGTCCGATTTTCAGCCCGTTAAGTCCAATAACTAGTTATTGACTTATTGTAATTAATTAATATCTAGATATTAACTAATTACTTAACCGAATTAACATCGCATGTAAATTTGGTCGGACTTCTGATCAAGTTGGGTGCCAAGCAACACCGTATGATCCCGGAAGGTAATGGGGTTCAGCAACCTACTCATGGAACCTGTCCGTCCACAGTTACCACGTGGCTATAATCTTTCGTTCTCACAATGCTCTCGAGTTAACCTAGGATATGGTCAACTGTCAAACCCTTGATTGTCAACTCACTTGAATCAGACTCCGCTTTACAATATCCCAAAACCTATTTTCTAATATTGTTTCTGCTCTGGCCAAAGACTCCTGCGGATCTATTCTAGAGCATTCTCTCTCCAGTTACCTGAGAGCGAACGATCCTTTATTGAACACACAATCACTTTCGAAGGTCTTCCGCTGGACCCGATCTTTGACTATTAGAGATCCCGTGGATAGGGATTCATAGGTCAAGGTCAAAGTCTAGAAGTCCACCGACAAGGTGTCTTTGGTGTCTCAAGTCCAAGGATCAACCACGCCACTGTGACGATGAATCAAGCCGATTGATAGTCAAGTAAATTACCATTCAGCGTTTCATGTCGGATCAGTTCAGTGAACTCATTCCCCAATGAGCACCTACATGTTTACCATTGTGTCTCCACACTAGTAACTAACGAGATCGGTCACCCTCATCATATGAGCTGGAATAACCTGTACTAGTCTAACCGGATGTTTGATGTCCTTCTCAAACATCCTACGACTAGGAACAATTGAAAAGATGTGTTTATAAGTCATCAGTCTCATTATTATGATCTCATCATAATCTGATGACTATTGCACATATTCATGGACTTCATTATGCGCAATTATAAATATGCCAATCTACATAATGAATTTAATCCCATTTATTAATGAACCAGATTGAAATAGGTGCCTTATGATTGGCTTAGAGGACACCTATATCCATCACTCCACACAAGTGACTTATAAGATCAGTCACCCTCATCATATGAGCAGGAGTAATCTGTACTAGTCTAACCGGATATCCGATGTCCTTCTCGGATATCTTCTGACTTGGAACGATTAAGAATATGTATGCTTAAGTGATCAGTCTCATTAGTATGATCTCATCATAATCTGATCACTATCGCACATATTCACGGACTTCATTATGAGACGATAATTAATACGATTTACACACAATGAATATTATGTCATTATATTAATAAATGAACGAGATTACAAAGTCAGATTGGCTTGTAAGCCACCTAAGACTAACAGTTTTGTTGTATACACTAATGCTTCACACAAGGGTCTTGGATGTGTGCGTATGTAATATGGGAAGGTTATAGCATATGCATCGAGACAATTGAAAGACCATGAACAGAATTACCCTACTCATGATCTGGAAATGGCCGCTGTGGTACATGCCTTGAGGATTTGGCGGCATTATCTTTATGGGGCGCAGTTTACGGTATTCATTGATCACAAAAGCCTGAAGTATATCTTTCAAAGAAGGATCTCAAACTAAGACAGTGGCGTAGGGTGGAGTTCTTAAAGGATTATGACTTTACTTTGAACTATCATCCAGGCAACGCAAATGTGGTGGCTGATGCGTTGAGCAGAAAGATTATGACTCTACAGTTGCACTCAGAGTGGAAAGATATGGAAGATGCTATTGCAGCCATACCTCAGGTACACAGTGAGAGGTTGTATCTGATGCAGCGGACTATTCTGTCTACTCTTATTGACCGAATTATCTAGGCTCAGGAGAAGGATCAGGCTATTCTTACTATGGAAGGTAAGCCTGATGTGATAAAAGGTACATATGTAGGCATTCGGCATAGCATTAGGTTATGTGTGCCGAATGATGACGAGCTAAGAAAAGAATTACTGACTGAAGGTCATAAATCAGAATTCTCTATACATCCAGGAAGTACAAAGATGTACCAAGATTTAAAGAAGAATTTTTGGTGGTCAGGCACGAAGAAAGACATTGCAAATTTTGTTTCTAGGTGTTTGACGTGTCAGCATGTGAAGGCTGAACATCAGAGACATGTTGGTCCATTGCAGTCAATGAAAATACCTCAATGGAAGTGGGAGCAGATCACTATGAACTTCATTACTGGCTTGCCTAAGGCAAGGAATAAGAATGATATGATATGGGTAATTGTAGATCGGTAAACTAAGTCTACTCATTTTTTGGCTATTCACTAAACCTAGTCATTAGAGGAGTTGACTAGATTATACATTGATGAGATAATCTAATTGCATGGTGTGCTAGTTTCTATCATATCAGACAGGGATTCTAGATTCACTACACGATTCTGGAAGAGTCTACAGGAAGCATTGGGCACACAACTGAATTTTAGCTCTACTTTTCAACCTCAGATGATAGACGCTCGAGGACATGTTGACAACATGCATTCTAGAGTAGCAGGGTAGCTGGCATGATCAGTTGCCTCTGATTGAGTTTGCATACAACAACAGTTATCATTCTAGCATTGGGATGGCTCCATATGAGGCACTCTATGGCAGACCATGTAGTTCACATGTTTCTTGGTCTGAGGTTGGTGAAAGATTATTCCGAGAAGATTGATATCATTAGGAAGTGATTGCTCACTGCTCAAAGCTGACAGAAGAGTTATGTAGATAATAGAAGGTGAGACCTGGCATTTAAAGTGAGAGATCATGTGTTTCTAAAGGTGTCTCCTACTAAAGGTGTTATGCGGTTCGGCAAAAAAGGCAAATTGAGTCCAAGATTCAAAAGGTCGTTTGAGATTTTACAGCGATTTCACGAGATGACATATAAGTTGGCATTACCACCTGCATTGGCCAATATACATCCGGTGTTTCATGTCTCTATGCTCAGGAAGTACTTAATAGATCCATCTCACGTGATTGAGTATGAGCCACTAAATGTACAACAAGAACTATCCTATGAAGAAAAGCTAATTCATATATTAGATCATAAAGAATAAGTACTCCGAACCAAGGTGATTCCTCTAGTGAAGGTTTTATGGCGGAACTATTCTACGAAGGAAGTGACCTGGGAGAAAGAAGAAGATATGAAGAAGAAGTATCCATATTTATTTGGTAAGTTATGCTAATTTCGAGGACGAAATTTCTTTATGGGGGAGAGGATGTTATATCTTAGATCTCAAGCTCATTAATTTGTTAATGGGCCAAAGTTAATTAAGCCTAATTAGATTTAAATAAGCCTAATTAAGTCAATTAGTAGGTTAAAATGATTTAAATATGTTTAATATTTATTTAATAATATAATAATAGGTTTATAATGGGTAATTCATTAATTAAGTCAAATTTTCGGGTCTAAAAACTGTGAAAAAGTGTTGTTTTGCGAACGTAATAACTTCGCGCACAAAAGTCAAAAATGATGTCATATATGGTTGGAAAGATAATATAAAAAACTACAACTTTGTCAATAATACCAAAAACTAATTTCTACGTTTAATGGGTCGAATTGGAGGGAGTTTATGAGAGGAAACCCATTCTGCACGAAAATCTGGGTTCCTAGTTTGAATCGGAATACTTTAGCTTGTTGGTTAAGGAAGTCACGGTTTGACTTCGACTTGAAAACTTTGGGGGCTTAATTTGGGTAGTATTAACAAGTCAAAATAGTATATATGAGGCCTTAGGGTCGTGCATAAGGCA
The DNA here is from genome assembly GCA_030544215.1 of Zantedeschia hybrid cultivar. Classification (NCBI taxonomy): domain Eukaryota; kingdom Viridiplantae; phylum Streptophyta; class Magnoliopsida; order Alismatales; family Araceae; genus Zantedeschia; species Zantedeschia hybrid cultivar. Next base: position 56,548,365 of record JARZZO010000009.1, read on the forward strand.
TTCTCCACATAGCTCCAAGATAAGAAGTAAAAACATGGTGTTCTTTATGAGAAAGAGAAGTATTTTGATTTAATTCTCTTTGGAAACTGATTCTAATAGATGGATTGTTATTCTTTGAGGTTTAGAGTGATGGATATAAGTGTCCTCTAAGCCAATCATAAGACACATATTTTAATCTGGTTCACTAATAAATGGCATTAAATTCATTATGTAGATTGGCATATTTATAACTGCGCATAATGAAGTCCATGAATGTGTGCAATAGTCATCAGATTATGATGAGATCATAATAATGAGACTGATAACTTATAAACACATATTCTCAATTGTTCCTAGTCGTAGGATGTTTGAGAAGGACATCAAACATCCGGTAAGACTAGTACAGGTTATTCCAGCTCATATGATGAGGGTGAGTGATCTCATTAGTTACTTGTGTGGAGACACAATGGTAAACCTGTAGGTGCTCATTGGAGAATGAGCTCACTGAACTGATCTGACATGAATCGCCGAATGGTAATTTACCTGACTGTCAACCGGATTGATTCATCGTCACAGCGGCGTGGTTGATCATTGGACTTGAGACACCAAAGACACCTTGTCGGTGGACTTCTAGACTTTGACCTTGACCTACGAATCCCTATCCACGGGATCTCTAATAGTTAAGGATCGGGTCCAACGGAAGACCTTCGAAGGTGATTGTGTGTTCAATAAAGGATCGTTCGCTCTCAGGTAACTGGAGAGAGAATGCTCTAGAATAGATCCGCAGGAGTCTCTGGCCAGAGCAGAAACACTATTAGAAAAGATGTTTTCGGATATTGTACAACGGAGTCTGATTCAAGTGAGTTGACCATCTAGGGTATGACAGTTGACCATACCCTAGGTTAACTCGAGAGCATTGTGCGAATGAAGGATTATAGACACGCGGTAACTGTAGACGGATAAGTTCCATGAATGGGTTGCTGAACCCCATTACCTTTCGGGATCATACGGTGTTGCTTGGCATCCAACTTGATCAGAAGTCTGACCGAATTTACATGCGATGTTAATTTGGTTAAGTAATTAGTTAATATCTAGATATTAATTAATTATAATAAGTCAATAATTGGTTATTGGACTTAACGAGTTGAAAACCGGACTGGTTAATGGGCCTAGAGGGGTCATACGCAATAAGATTCTCAGTCGGTGGTACATAAGTGGAATTTATATTAACTCGTGGACTTTTATGAAAAGTCACACCAACTTAATATATATACGCGCTGTTGAGAAACCCTAGGCCAAGCTCCAAGGTTTCCCCATGCTGGCCGTCCTCCTTTCTCTCTCCTCCTCCTCTGGGCACCCCGTTCGAGGCGCCAGGACTGTCTCCGTCTCCGCCGCGTGTGATTCTCGAAAGTCAGGAATTCCCGTCCGCGGGTTTTTCGGCAATCGTTGCGGCGAAGGATCTTTAGCGAGCGAGCTGATCTTGATGAGGGAGCGAGGACGAACCACCGCGGAGGATCACGTGGATACCGCTGGAGGCCGGATACTTGTACGGCTCGCGGCATCGCCTCGACAGAACCGAGACGGAAGCGGATTCGAATCCGCACACGATGATGTGATCACTTCTTAGTTTTCATTTTTAGTATTCCATCCCGAATCGAATTTGCGGGCATCGGGCGAGATCTTTTTTTTTTTATGTTTTTGTTGCGCTCGTCGTGTCCCGCCCAGATCCCAACATAGAGGTCGTAAAAGAAGCCTTAGATCCCAAGAAAACTGATATTGGAGTACTAGAATGTGATTGAAAGACATTAAAGGGGAGTATTCTTCGTGTTCTTGAGGTAGGTGATAATAACCTATTTAATGATATTTTGTATTAATATAAAAACTTCGTTTTGATTTTCAAAAGTAGTCAAACATACTTTCTAAAACCATAATCTACCAACCCATGACTTTAGATTCCAATTTAATGTATCGATATTTGCTTATATTTGCAAAATCCTATATTCTGGAATTTCAAGACCTATAACTACGTATTTCAGGACCTATATCTATAGTTTTTAGAAGTTGTGACAAATTTTCTACTTGAACTTAAATTGACCATACCTCTTTTGTTCTTTAGCCGATTGACTTGAAATTTCGAACACACTTTCATTTCGTCATGTTATACCTTTTGGTAAAATCTCATAAATTTTAGTTTTATTTGTCTATTATTATACTATTTATTTAATTGGCTTAATTTGACTTAAGTTTTTTATATGTCATTTGATGCTCTAAATCATTCGTTTGTTATCGGAATTCCATGAAACTTTGTCCTCATGATTCCTCTGACTTCTTGGACATGTTAACCAAAATTGATAATTTTATGAATCTTTTTTTTATTTTCGGCCTTATTTGTTTATTTTTCATCTCTGAAAATTAGTTTTATTAGTCGAAAATTATAATTCTTTGTCCGAAAAATCTGATAAAATTTATGTACCATATACTTATGTCCAAAAATCCATTTCTATCAGCTTTACTCTGATTATCTATCTGTGTGACCATGTTGACTCTTTAAGCCTCAGTTTGTTTGCGGAATAGGCCCGGAATAGGATCTTTTATTCCACTTAAACCTTTTAACCCAGTTTGGCGGAGAGCATTGCTTAACCCAGGGGTGGAATACCTTATACCCGGTTTAAGTGGAATAGGGGCAGAATTACATGTTCTTAATAAATTATGATTAACATTAATTGTTATTCAAATTTCTTATCAATAAATGGAGCATAAAAATTTTATCTTAATAATTAAATATGATTAATGTTAATTAATATTAGTTAATCAAAATAATATTAAATAATATTTAGTAATTAGTATATTACTATTTAAATTAATAATAAACTATGATTAACGTTAATTGTTATTCAAATTTCTTATCAATAAATGGAGCATAATAAATTTTCCTTAATAATTAACTATGATTAATGTTAATTAATATTAGTTAATCAAAACAATATTAAATAATATTTAGTAATCATACTAATATTTATTAATATTAATATTTATGAATTAATATTTATTATTAATATGAATTAATGGTGATTAATAATATTTATTAACATTGTTAATAATAATTAACATTTATTACTTAACATTTTTAATATTTAATACTATTTAAATGGAGCATAATAAAATTTATATTAATAATTAACTATGATTAATGTTTGCTAGTATTTATTAATCAAAATAATAATAGTTAATATTTATTAATCATAATAATCTATATTAATATTGTTTAGTATGTATTAATCACAATAATATTTATTAATATTATCAATATTAATTAACATTTATTAATATTAATTAATATTTATGAATATATATTAATCAATATAATATTTTATTAATATTATTAATAATAGTTAACATCTATTACTTAACATTTATTGATATTTAAATATTAAATAATATTTAGTAATTAGTATATTACTATTTAAATTAATAATAAACTATGATTAACGTTAATTGTTATTCAAATTTCTTATCAATAAATGGAGCATAATAAATTTTTCTTAATAATTAACTATGATTAATGTTAATTAATATTAGTAAATCAAAACAATATTAAATAATATTTAGTAATCATACTAATATTTATTAATATTAATATTTATGAATTAATATTTATTATTAATATGAATTAATGGTGATTAATAATATTTATTAACATTGTTAATAATAATTAACATTTATTACTTAACATTTTTAATATTTAATACTATTTAAATGGAGCATAATAAAATTTATATTAATAATTAACTATGATTAATGTTTGCTAGTATTTATTAATCAAAATAATAATAGTTAATATTTATTAATCATAATAATCTATATTAATATTGTTTAGTATGTATTAATCACAATAATATTTATTAATATTATCAATATTAATTAACATTTATTAATATTAATTAATATTTATGAATATATATTAATCAATATAATATTTTGAACTCTTTATTCCACTCTTTATTCTCTTCTTTATTCTACTTATTCCTACCAAATCACTTGGAATAGCGCAGTGCAATTCTACTTATTCTGGGTGGAATACCAACTACTTACCAAACTAAAATACCTCTTATTCTGGGTTAAGAAATCCCTTCCTCCTTATTCTGGTTTAAGCTATTCTGCAAACAAACTGATACTAAGTGATTATTTTATATATATAAATTTGTATTTTAACTATTATATGTAAGCATCACTATGCCAAATTAATTTTCAGATCTATGATTATTATGAAATCTGTGAAAATATGTTTGTGTCATATTTATCTGATATACGTTTAGATATTGCTATCTTAAGGAGATTGGGGCTCATTCCACAAACGTCCGTGGATGAGTTTTGTCCGTGGACAACGGAAAAATTCCAGTGATTGTATTTTATTTGAAATTATCCGAGGTGGGACAATAGACTCTCCGGTTATGCATGTGTCATGATCTTAGCATACTTGCCTATATGTTCTGATATTTATTTGTTTAGCTCCTTATATGGTAGTTGGATACATGTTTATTTGATACGTTTGGATTTGATTTGTTTGGCATATAATTATGAAACATAATTTACTGTTTAGATCTATTTGAGTCAACTTATAATCTACTCAGTTTGCCCTTTTGATATCTATGCTTAGTTATTTTGATCTCAGCTTATTTAATTAAGAATCCATGTTCATTCTGATTAGCTACTCTAATAATATAAACTTTGATTTGATAAGCTACCATGTCGTGACAAATTTGCTATATGTTCAGTTTTTTATGTAATATGTTTTGATCATGGCTAGTAGACTTGTTCAGTTAAATCAGAATCTAATCATGGCTTATATGCTATATGTTAGTTTAATTTATTCTTGCTATTAGAAAATACATATGATTTGGTAATTTATATTTGACCATGTTTTGTATCATGATCTTATTTGAGTTATATGTAGAATTGTGAATCGTATATATATTTGATATTATCTCTTTTCAATTATTATAGTGTTAGCATTTGGTTGGTTTGATTTGCCTACTAAGTGATTGTACTCATAAACCCTACTAACATTTTCAGAGACTGAAGAGGAAGAGTTAGCTAAAGAACAAAACTTTGCTTAGGGAATTGGATTCAGACTCATTTGGAGGTTATCTAGGATTAGATTTACTATTTTCTTAGATTTGATGCTGTAGGAACTTGAGAGAGTATATGTACTTTTATATTTCTTTAGTGAGTTAAGAGATTTTATTTCTGCTGCATGTTTGATGAAATTTGAGGATCCTATGAGTGCACAAATTGTGATGTGTGAAATCATAAATTTCATGTTGATTATATGACAATGAAACCTATTAGAACTAAGTGTGATCGCCAGAAAGTTTTTGACTAAAAAACTTCAAAAGATAAAAAGATGATCGCTTGCATGTTTTGAAGTTGGGAGATTGTTGAATTCTTGATTTCTTATCTTCAGCCGACTGAAGAAAAAGAGCCCTTCTAGTGCTTCTGTTCTTACTTTGAATGCTGATTGGACTTTGAAGATCTTCCTTTATGCTTTAGTTCTTCTTTAGATAATGATCTCTACTTGATCTTCTTGATCTTGATGATTATACCTTGCAAAGAAATAAAGAAAGCTAATAAGAACTAACATAGTATAGAATCTATTCTAATCAGAATTTTAATCATGCAACTAAATAGAATCACTCACTTATTTTGTGGTCCTTTTAAAAAAACTTTTTTAACATGTGGGTTGGAAATTATAAATGTTGTGAGTGTGTGAATAGCATGAAGTGATGATTACGAAATGAATTTATGATACTAATGATGATGAAAACAAGGGAAAGAAAGAATGAGGTTGAATGGCCCCTGGAAGCCTTGGTCTTGAATGGACTAAAACAATGAAGAAGGGATGAAGAGGATGAAGCTTGCTCTCCTTTGAATGCTCCTGGAATTTTTTACGTAGTACTTCAATCCTTCTTTGATTACTTCAACCTCCGAACCTCTTCAAGGGCTTGGGTATTTATAGACTTGAATTCAAGACTCTCACGCGCATCCGCGGCCACTTATGGATCAACATGAAAGAATTTGGAGCCAATCCAACCAAGAAACAGATAAACACAGGCTAATTCATCGTTATCTGTAATTAAGTAAAACGTGTCGTCCATTGGAGACGTCTTTTAGCTTAATTAAGATAAAGATAAACTTGGGAAGAAGAAACCATTATCATTAGGAAACCTAAATAGCGTCGTGTTGCCAAGACGTCTTTCAGTTAATTAAAAAATTAATTAAAAATCAAAATAGGAATAAAACCCTAAATGGCGTCTTTAGAGGCCGACGTCTTTTAGGATAATTTTCATATTCAATTAAAAATCAGAATTAAAATCAATTTCATTAATAAACTTAAATGGCGTCTGTCTTGCCTGACGTTATTTAGACAATTTTAATCCAGTAAAATAATAAAAATTAACTAATGATTAAATATCCAACCATTTTGGGGCATTAATATATGATATGAAATTTACTCAAAATGATGTCAAAATTAGCGTGTCTACAACTACCCCACCTTGGCATTGACTTTGCAAAGGAGTGTAGTGAAATGAAATGTACTCAAAATGTGATGCCAAGGTGTGATGAGACACACTCTCAACATCACATGATTGGAATTTTTCTCAAAATGATCAGTGAAGATAACTCAAAGAGATCAATGGAATCAATCATGTCTGGATGAGGTAGACAAGGAAACAAAATAAGGTCGATCAACTTCCACGATTGGGAAGTACCTTAGGTCACAACCTTACAGGTTTCATCATGGGGAGCAGTTACCAACCAATGTGGAAGTACTGCAACCATGATGGATCTTAAAAGGAAACAAGAAAAATTTGAGATAAAGAATCCAAGAAAGGATAGAATTCTAAGGATATCTTGAAGCGAACCTTAAAAATAATCAAGATACTCAATTCAGAATGAAATATTTCATATCATGTCAGGATTTATTTGATCAATGGTCTAAAGTTTAATCAAGAATTAATTCATATCACAATTATATCAAAGTCCTACATGATGCATGCTAGGCTAAAAGAAAAATATAAAATCAAATAAAATATAAATTAATTAAGGATAATATTGTTAAATTATCATTAATGAGTCAAGATACCAATTATGTAATTCAATGCTAAGCCGAAGCTCATTTGTCCACGCACTGTTTCACAAAAGTGGAACCATCGTCTCCATCAATTAACAATCCAACGCCCTATCCATGCGGTTAAGAATTCTCTGGAATTATCACTATTTTTGTTGAAGGTAAACTCAAATTCCAGTTTCATCAGAACCACAAAGTCCTTAATATACTCCAATAAATATTTAATATATAGTAATGACAATACAAATCAATTACATAATGGAATACAAGGGATAGAGATAAAGATAACCGTCTTTTTAGCCACGGTCAGGACTCATAAACTCTCACAGTGGGACCTTCTTGAAATTTTAGTTTCATTTGAATTTTCTTGAATCTCCATAAATTTACTGTACTCAGAAATCATTAGTAACTTCAAGCAAATATTCAATTAAACATCAAACATGGAATTTCGGGCAAATAACAGAAGAAGCATGAAACGCGTCATGTCGGGCCGACGCCATTATAAATCAAATATTAATTATGCATCAACCTTAGATAAACATGGAATTTCGGGCTAATAACAGAAAATCCCTAAAACGTGTCATGTCGGGCAAACGTCATTTGAATGACGTCGCTGTCCCCCGACGCCTTTTAAGTCGCAGAAATAGGTTTCCCTGTGTTTAATCTGGACTCCAATTATCTTCAATACATATCTTCTCTCCAATTCGGAAAAGACTCTTCAATCTCGCAAACCTCTATACATAAGCTTCTATAACTTGTATTAAGGCAAATTCATACACAATCTAGAGATCAAAGTAAGGGATTCTCTCCAGAAGCTCAAGAACAATCAATATTTCAAGAAGGAAAAGCTCAAAGTTGAAGAAAGAGATGGATTCGTCAAACAAGAGGATGAGAAAAACACTCGAGAAGATTTCTAAAGTGAAAGATCATCTTAGCGGAAGAGATTCTAACCTACAAGTAAGTATTCTCTCTATCCTTCTATTCAATTCTATTTCCATGTTCTTCAATAGATTTTTTCCAAACTTTCTTTTCTAGGAATATCCTTTCTTCCCTGGTCCAAAAAGATTCTCTTCACTTCCTTGGATCCAAAAGCTTGTGAACAAGATCAGTATATCCATGCAATCGTATATTTTCAAGGGGCATATCCAAGGGTTGATCGTTCATACCAAACATTACAAGAGTGCAAATGGATTGGGTGGCTATGGGAGCTTTAATTGAGTTGTGGCATCCACAAACTCATACATTTATCTTCCCCACTTTTGAAGCCACTATCCTTCTTGAAGAAGTCGAACTCTTATTTGGCCCTCCTAAACTCAAGATAAACAGTGATGAACCATATTTGAATGACATGATGCTTATAAGGGATAGAATCACTGGTCAACAATTGCTAGAAAAGATTATGAAGAATCTAAAGGAAATTCAAGGTTGTCTTATGAAGAAAAGAATTAATCTTGTAAAGTTAACAAAATGGACCTTGAAAAAGATTGAAGATCTTACGAATGAAAAAACAGAAAACGTGATGAAAGCATTCACCACATGCTTAGTTGGAGTTTTACTATTCCCTTCCCAAGATAATATCTTAGAAGATGATCAGATAAGCGCAATCAATGGGATCTTTGAGAGAAAGTCAATCGGCACAGTAGTCCTAGCCTATCTCTACAGCGGACTCTCTGTAGCTTCTATAGGTTAGGCTCCTCATGGCTATATGTTACTCTTTGCTCTGTAGGTTGAATTCCATCTCAAGTTCGAGTACTATAGTAGAAATTCTGTAAGACCATCTCAGATATATCAAAACAGTCCAATCTTCCACATTTCCAATATCATGAAATTCAATGAGAGAATGATCAACCGAGTGCCTAAACTCAAGACTCGAGCTAATTGGCGTACTCATTTGAAGAAAATGCCAAAGACCGGATTCGAATCTTCACCACTTGCTCTTATAAAGAAACCAATTCACGTACGCCGTAGTGCTGGTACAGAATTCCGACTAATCGGGGCTACTGAGTTTGTTCTATATAACCCTCATCGTTGTCATCCACAAGTTGGCATGCCACGCTACGAATTTTCTGAGTTTTCCAATCTCTCTCCAATAAAGAAGCGGGCGTTGGAAACTGACGAAGATTATGAGGCGACTGAACTCATTGCTACTCTGTGGAACATCGGGTTCTCCCGTTGTGTACAACCTTCTCATTGCTACTCTATGGAACTCTGTGGATGGTCGGAGATATATGTAAAGGAGCTTCAGAAAATTCGTCCTTGAAAGCTCTCCCTTATCTTCCATTTGATGTAATTTCAATTTTATTTTCAATGAAAAATTCATCCTTTATACAATAGAAATCATCCCTTAATGTTCTGTGATTTATTCAGAATTTTTCCTTTACTAAAACCATGATTTTTCCTTAAAACATCAAGTTTCGGATTTACTAAATGTGAATCGTGTCTACTCAGAAAGACGCCTTTCAACCTTAATTAAATTCCAAAATTGTAAAGATTAATTTCTTAAAATCCCATATTATGCCTAAAACGCGTCCACATATGTAGACGCCTTTCCATTCTCTCTCCTACTTTTTTACAGAATTCTGTCATTAATCCTGTAATTAATCCACTAAAACGCGTCGTGTTGATAGGACGTGGTTAATCATTGTGCCTAGTATGGTTTTGACCAGAATTGGCGGTTTAATATGAAACATGTCGTGTCCTATGGACGCGGTTCACACAATTTCAAAATTCTGCTTTGCCGCCTCAGTTTATGTACTTTGAAAAGCGTCGCTGTCCCCCGACGCATTTTAAACTTCTCAAACAGATCTTGCGCGAGCCCGAGCCCCTTCTCCTCATTCTGTCTTGCTCTTTCTCTCTCCTCACTCTCTTCCTTCTCTAGCGATCCTCTTCCTCCTCTGACCATTGTCTCCGGCCAACTCCGGCGAGCTCTCCTAGCTCCGGCAATCCTCTCCGACGACCACCTCTACTTCGGCGAACATCGCACCCATCCTCCTCTCTCTCTCTCTCACTCAACCCGAGCTCCATCATCTCCCTCTCCTATCCTCTCAAAGCCATGGAAAGTGGACAATCGAGCAAGGCCGTCGTGAAACGGTGACGAACTTTGATCATGGTAGTGGAAGGAGTTCCCGAGGCGGCGCCGGCCAACCTTGCGGCGGTGGCGGCGTTTCTGGAAGAGGAGGAGGCTCCTCCTGCAGCGGTGGGAGAAGAAGAGGCGAAGGGTGGGCCTCACTTGGTAAGCTTCCTGTAAATGGATTGGTATGGGGAATGAGCAAAGGAAGGGACCTTGCGAAGGTCCGGAATCTATTAGTTGAATGGCGTCCAGACCAGTTGACGCCTTTCAAAGGGCGTCGACTTGTCCCGACGCCATTCAAGGTAGATATTTATTTATTAATTCGATAAATGAGCAAGAAAATGAAGATGAATAGCGTTAAGATATGTGGACGCCTTTCAAAGGGCGTCTTCCATGTTCAACGCCAATTCTACAGAATATTTTTATTTGAGAAATTAATTTTTAATGCCCATTATCTGATGAAATTTGTTGAATTATTTGCACAGCACGATGAGGGCCAGGATATTGTGGGATCTGGTCATCGGTGCCTACCGTGGCCTACCCGACTTCTAGAAGGCGCGTCTGCGCCGGATGGGGTTCGGCGAGATCCTCGATATCGAGCCGTTCTGGCTCGACCTGGTACTCCTACAAGTGCTACGGGAGCGATGGCATGTAGAGAGTCGGGCATTCCTAATGCCCTCGGGCCACATGGTCCCAAGTTTAGAGGATGTAGTTAGGATCACCGGCCTCTGTGTGGAGGGCCGGGCAGTGAGTGGGGTGACCTACCCCGACTACCGTGGGCTGGCGGAGAGTTTGCTAGGTATTGAGGTATCTAGCTTAGATAGGGAGTCCAGGACTGTACTTAGGGTAAAGGTAGAGGCAGCCTTAGGGTTAGTGGAGCCTAGACGGCGATCAGACGAGACCCGGGAGGCCTTTAGGTATAGATTAGCTAGGTCAGCCTTCGTAGTATACTGTAGTGACCCTAGTCAGGAGGAGGAGGTAAATAGGCAGCTTAGGGTCTTCTTAGTCTTTTTCTTTGGTCGGTTACTTTCGGTATGAAGGGTGACCATATCTATTGTAGGTTCCTTAGTTTATTAGATGACTTAGACCACTTGCACGAGTATGCCTGGGGCCCTCTTGGCCCACCACTTTGCAGATCTATCCGCGGTCACGCCGGACCGTAAGACCACCATCAGCGGCTTCTCGTCGTTTCTCTAGGTATGAATCATTTTAATTATTATTTATGCAAATGATATGATGACATGATGATTTCTAACTTATATGCACATGCATGCAGGTATGTAGTTATCTTTACTTTCCACTTGGCCGGGCGAGGATCGTGCGACCGGATGCTATCCCATTGGCTTGTCGTTGGCAACCAATCGTGGACACAGCTCCCCAGCACCACCAATTGACGACCCTCTACCGTCAATTCCTCGACTATCCTGAGCTATTGGTGAGTTTTTAATTCACTTATTTAGTTTTATTCATTAAATGCAATCTTTCATTCGTTAAATGCAATTTACTTATTATGAATGCATCTAATCTGTATGCAGGTGATATGGTGCCCGTACATGGGCATGGGTGAGGCAGGCCAGCTATGGGTGACGGCTGGTCGGAGGAGGTTTGGGCGGTAGATGTGGATTCACTGCCTCAATGAGATTGAGCCACTCCGCCTCCGCCTCGTGATGCAGACCCTGGGCCTCCACTAAGATGGATGGATGAGGTGGTCCCAGAGGGAGCTGGACGGTCGATGAGGAGGAAACAAGCCCTCACGGATTGGCGAGCGAAGTTCTCCGAGCAATACGAGGATTGGCATCGCCGAGGCATCCCGGTTGAGTCTCATGCGGAGAGTAGCGCAGCCTACCTCCAGCAGTACCGAACATACTACGCCGATCACCTACGGCTCCTCCGTCCACTCGATGTAAGTATGCTTTTATGCGTCTTTCATTTTAATTATTATCTTTATTTAAATTTGTGAATGAATGTATTATTAGTATTAGATGGTCTCAAAGCCAATCCGATACTGTGTATATATTCAGATTATTAATAAATGGCAATAATTCATTGTGTGTAATTAATTCGATCTGTGTTTATTGTATCACGATGAAGTCCATGAACATGTGCAATAATCTTCGGATTGTGATGAGATCATAATTACGGGACCGAAGACTTATAAACACATATTCTTAATTGTTCCTAGTCATAGGATGTTTGAGATAGGACATCAAACATCCGGATAGACTAGTATAGGTTACTTCAGCTCATATGATGAGGGTGACTGATCCCATAAGTCACTTGTGTGGAGACACTATGCTGAACCTATAGGTGCTCATTGGTGAATGAGCTCACTGAACTGATCCGACTATGAATCGCTGGATGGTAATCACCTCACTGTTAACCAGCTCGATTCAATTGTCACGGTTGCGTGGATGATCCTTGGACCTGAGATTCCAAGGATACCTTGTTGGTAGGTTTCTGAGCTTTGACCTTGACGAACGAATCCCTAACCATGGGATATCAATAAGTCAAGCGATCGGGTTCAGGGAAATGCCATCGAAGGTAATTGTGTGTTCAATACGGGATCATCCGCTCTCGGTTGTTTGAGAGAGAATGTTCCGGGAATGATGCGCTTAAAGTCCCTGGCCAGGGCGGACTCTGTAATCGATAAGGAGTTATCGGATTCAGATTAGCAGCATCTGATTCAAGTGAATCGACCAAATAGGGTTTAACAGTAAACCATGTCCTAGGTCGATTCGGGAACATTGTACGGATGAAGGATTATATCCGCGCGCTAACCGATGACAGAAAGGTTCCAATAGAGGGTTGCAATAACCCCAGTGCCATCCAGGATCACGCGATGTTGCTTGGCATCCAACGTGATCGGCAGTCCGTCCGAATTTATTGTGGGACATTAAATTCGGCTAATTAATTGAATATAAGGATATTAATTAATTCAGTGGGTCAGTAAAGGGTTACTGGACTTAATGGGCTATTAACTGGACTGGTATTTGGGCCTAGAGGGTCACACGCAAATGGTTTTCAAGTCGATGGATACTCCGACAGGATTTCGGATAAGTCTGGGTTTTTATGAAAAACCGCAAACTGACTTCTTATAAAAGAACGGATTCTACGTCCGGGGCCAGCAACCCTGACCTAGCCGTCATTCGTTCTTCCCCACTTTCTCTCCCCTCTGGGCGTGCGGTTCCCAACTGCTCCACCTCCCGTTCGACGAGGATTCTGAATCCGCATGTCGCGGTGGATTACGCGCAGTCAGACGGGATCTTCGAGCACCGCAACGAGCGAAGAAGCGAGGACGATCCATCGCGAGGAGAACCGCGTGGATACCGCTAGAGGTCGGGCATCTGCGCGACTTGCGGCATCGCTCCGACGGAACCGAAAAACGGACGCGGATTCGAATCCGCGCAAGGTAAATCGATCTACATCGGTTTTAGTTTTAACGACCGAAACGGGACAGATCCGATCCCGAACTTCTTTATTCCGCTGCGTTTTAGGATCGGATCCCGACACAGCGATCCCAACAGTGGTATCTGAGCCAGGTTCCACTATGTTTTCGCCGTTTCGGTATCTAAAATTTATGGTTTTTGAATTTATTCAATGCTTAGATTTATGTTCTTGAAAGATTTATAATCATTAGATGATTACTGCGATGAGATCGTGATTTAAATCTGAAGAAAACTTTAATTTTTGGGGTTTTTCGTCGTGTTCTTCGTTGGACGAAGAACGGGGCGTTTTTGATGTGGTCGGATCCATAGAGATGGATTTTAAGGGGTTCTAATCGCTGTAGATCATGCCCAATGACCCTGGTCGAGTTGTTGGTGGCATGGGAAGCCGTGGAAGAGCGGCCATGGACCTTCTTCTTCCTCCCCACGGGTTTGAGAAACCTGCAAAAACAGATTTTTTGGGAGAAAAAGGGGGGCGAATAAACCCCTTTCCGAGGCACCTCCGTGGCCATCACCGGTCGCTGGAGCTCGCCGGAGGTACAAGCTTCGCCGGCGGCGTGGTGCGGTGCCCGGCCGGCGCCGGGATCGGCGCCGGAGAAGACCCCAAAGAGGGGGCGGCGCCGTCGGGTTCGGGCGGTCCGGCCGGGCGGCTAGGGTTTCCCTAGCCGCCGACCGGACCCGGCCCGGCTGGGCCCTGGCTCGTGCCAGGCGGCCCGAGCCAGGGCGCAGCAAGGCTCGGACCTGGGTCCGAGCCCTGGCTGCGCCCTGGCTCGGCCCTGGCCCGAGCCAGGGGCTCAGCAGGGCTGAGCCCTTTTAGGGGCCCAGTTTATTCATTTTTTTTTAATTAATTATAAAAATTGGTTTAATAATTATCTGTAAAATATGATTTTACTGTTTTTATTAAATTCAATTTTGATTGGGCCCTTATTAAGGTTTATTATGTTAATTAATTAACAAAAGGTTGTTAATTGAATTAATTCTAAATGTTAGATTAAACCTTATGCAATCTAATTATTAGATTAACCCCATAAATATTTGAATTGTTCAAATTGAGCATGGAATATTTCTGAAGCCGTTAATTTTAGATTTTAATGCATTTTTGATGTGTTATTGATTTGCTTGTTTAAATTGGATTTAAATTAGCATGCTTGCAATAAATACTAAAGTTTTCGAAAATTCCAAATAATCCAAATTTTGTTTGGTCCCTGGTTTTATGAAACCAAAATTGATATTATTTTCGAAAAAATTTATTTAGCCATTTGATGCGCAATTCATGTGTGGTTTGTTTAATAAAACACATGGTGGTCATGGACGGGCATTACTTGTGGATATGGAATGTGATTGTGTGGTTTATTGTGTATTAATAAATAGAGGTCTGCGAACCTCTCCCTCTTACATTCCATTGTACTTCTACCTTCCTCCTTGATGTAATCGCCATAAGGCTTCCTCATTTAAATTATCGTGTAATTGAGAATTACAATGTAATTTGATCGAAGCGGATGCGTGCAGAGCGAGGATGATCCACAACTGCTGACCAGATGAAAATGAAGGAGTTCATTGCATTCATGGGTTTGCAGACTCATGATATAAGTTGTTATATTGTGTGTATGTGTGCGTTTGACTGTCTGGCTCAAGTCAAACCGCAGTGCCGTCCATGACCACACTAATGGCATGTATGTGATGCGTGTGCTTTATATTTGCTAGGTTATTAGTATTAATAAATATATTCGATATATTTAATACTATCACCTAGGATGAGACCAAATTAAATAAGTAAAACCTTCGTTACAAACTCTAAGCCGTAGTGCGAGTCATTGAGAATGTACCGCGTGGCTCTCCATCAATATGATTGTAGAACTTAATTCGGTGGTGGCAGATACTATGTGTTTACCCGAGGTCTGCCATTAACTGATGAGAGGACTATTGATCATGGCATAAGATGCCTTTGGATAAGAGTAGAGGAACGATATAGTCATCCACGTGTTTACCCGGGAACTATGTTTCTACTTTACTCTGTCACGTATTGATGGTAAAGCTTAGACCGGGGATAATGGTCTACTGTGTTTACCCGGGACCATTAAACTTGGGAGCCGAAGTACGATCAGATATTGCAAGGAGTTGCGATTATCATGAGATGATTGCTCTGAGATAGCAGTATGATACTATGTGTTTACCCGAGGTCATACTGTGATGCTTGGAGATTCTGATCCCCACTAGGAGACAGTCGGCGTCTCCCGTTCTGTATATCTGAAGGTTATACAGTCCGTCGAAAATTAGTGGGAGTAAAACTAGATAATAAAAGACCATATCTTGTTTTAGTTAATCTGAATGTCTGCTAATTATCGATTGATTATCTCCTGTAGGCGAGAATGTCGCACCATAACCCGTTGCGAGGCATACTTGATGCCAACCGTTTGACAGGCACCAATTACTCAGACTGGCTCAGAAACCTGAAGATAGTCTTCAGGTCTGAGCAGATTGCCTACGTCTTGGATACTGAACCTCCTGCTGAACCAGCATTAGATGCTCCAGAGGAGGAAATGATAGCGTATGAAAAGTGGAAGGAGGATTCCACCATGGCCCAATGCTATATGTTAGCCTCCATGAGCAATGAGTTGCAGAGGCAACATGAAGAGATGGATGCTAGATCCATCATGCTCCATTTGAATGAGCTCTTTGGTGAGCAGAGCAGAATCGAACGATATGAGATATCGAAGAATCTGTTCAAAGCTCAGATGGCAGAGAGAACTTCAGTACATAATCATGTGCTGAAGATGATTGAGTGGGTGGAGAGGCTAGATGCTCTTGGGGTTACACTTCCCAAGGAGATGCATACAGACCTTGTGTTGTCTTCACTTCCACCTTCATATGCTCAGTTCATCGTCAATTTCAACATAAACAAGATCCAGGCCACCTTAGCTGAACTGCTGAACATGTTAAAGACTGCTGAGGGGAACCTTGTGAAGGATAAACCCCAAGTCCTAATGGTTGGTAAGACCAACAGAAAAAGACTTGCAGTCCAAGCTTTTCGAAAGAATAAGAACAAGGTTCAGAGAAAGGCAAAGGTTGTCAAGAAAGACAAGGGTAAAAGTGCTGAGAAAGGTGATTGCTTCTACTGTCACCAGAAAGGGCATTGGAAGAGGAATTGCAAGGAATACCTCAAGGACAAGGCTCAAGGAACTGTGAAGCAACAGGACGCTTCAGGTATCTATATGATAGATGTAAACTTGTCAATAAGAGATTGTACATCATGGGTATTAGATACTGGATGTGTATCTCATATCTGCAATTCTGTGCAGGTACTGACAAGAAGACGTAAGCTGAGGACCGGCGAGGTGGAGCTGAGGCTAGGTAACGGCGCAAGAGTTGCGGCGATCGCTGTGGGGACAGTGAAGCTCAAGCTACCATCCGGAGACACATTTTTATTAGATGATTGTTATTATGTACCTAGCATAACAAGGAACATCATTTCTATTTCATGTTTAGATAGAATTGGATACAATTTAAATTTTAGGAACAATAGTTGTTCAATTTATTTTAGAAATAAATTAATAGCTTCAGCTATTTTGTCCAATAGATTGTATCTATTGAATGTGTCTCATGATAATTTACATATCGGATCTTCGATTAAAAGAAGTAAGTATGAAATGAACAAAGCCTACTTGTGGCATTGTAGGCTTGGACACATTGGTGAAAACAGACTCCAAAGGTTGCATAAAGATGGATATTTGGATCCATTTGATTATGAATCATATGCAACCTGTGAGTCATGTTTAATGGGTAAAATGGCTAAGTCTCCATTTAGTGGAACTGGAGAACGAGCCAAAGGCATATTAGAACTCATACATTCAGATGTATGTGGTCCTATGTCAACCCAAGCCATTGGTGGTTTCTCATACTTCATTACATTCACTGATGATTACTCAAGGTTTGGATATATATACTTATTGAAGTATAAATCTGAAGCCTTTGAGAAATTCAGAGAATTTAAGAATGAAGTAGAAAAACAAACAGGAAAGAGTATAAAAACCATCCGATCTGATCGGGGTGGTGAATACTTGAGTACTGAGTTCATTAAATACTTAAAGGATAATGGTATCCTTTCTCAGCTTACACCTCCATATACACCTCAGATGAATGGTGTATCAGAAAGGAGAAATCGCACACTAATGGAAATGGTGCGATCCATGATGAGCATGTCCAAATTACCAGTGTCCTTATGGGGATATGCACTTAGCTCGGCTATGTATATCCTGAATAAGGTACCCAGCAAATCTGTTGAGACCACTCCATATGAGATATGGAATGGAAGGAAACCAGACCTTAAACATGTTAAAGTCTGGGGATGTCCTGCTCATGTTAAAAGACATGACGCAGATAAGCTGGAATCAAGAACTGACAAATGCAGATTTGTGGGATATCCAAAGGAAACTTATGGATATTACTTTTATCATCCTGGCGAACAAAAGGTGTTTGTGGCCAGGAGAGCTGTCTTTCTGGAAGAAGATTATATTCTCCAGAAGGACAGTGGGAGTAAAGTAATTCTGGAAGAAGTTCTAGACCCACAAACTGGCAATGGTTCATCAGATGAACCGTCAGTTTCTGAACCTGTTCAAAATGATACACAGGAACCTCGTAGGTCTGAAAGAGTACCTAAACCACCAGAAAGATATGTGGGACATATTAATTTGGATGGTTCAAGGATATTCTATAATGAGGATGATGATCCCAAGACGTACCAGGAGGCCATTGAAAGTCCAGAGGTCGGGAAATGGCGGGAAGCCATGAATTCTGAAATACAGTCCATGTACATCAACCAAGTTTGGAACTTGGTGGATTTACCCAATGGTATAGTACCTATCGGCTGCAAATGGATCTTTAAAAGAAAGATCGGTGCAGATGGACGTATTGAGACTTATAAGGCAAGATTAGTGGCAAAAGGCTATCGTCAAAGACAAGGTGTTGACTATGACGAAACCTTTTCGCCCGTTGCTATGATTAAGTCCATCAAAATTCTTCTCGCCATTGCTGCCTACCATGATTATGAAATCTGGCAGATGGATGTGAAGACTGCCTTCCTCAATGGAAACCTTGAGGAGGAGGTGTATATGATACAACCAGAAGGATTCACATCCAAAGAATCTCCAGACATGGTATGCAAGTTGCAGAGGTCCATTTATAGACTGAAGCAAGCATCCCGAAGCTGGAACATAAGATTTGATGAGGCGATCAAATCTTATAGCTTCATTAAGAATGAAGATGAGCCCTGTGTATACAAGAAAAACAGTGGGAGCGCAATCACATTTCTGGTTCTTTACGTTGACGACATCCTACTCATTGGGAATGATGTAGGAATGATGTCATCAGTAAAGATATGGATGTTAAAGAACTTCTCCATGAAGGATTTGGGAGAAGCATCTTACGTATTGGGAATACGGATCTATAGAGATAGATCAAAAAAGATGCTGGCTTTAACCCAATCCATGTACATAGAAACCATTGTCAAAAGGTTAGGCATGGAAAATTCCAAGAGAGGTCTCATACCGATGAGACATGGAATTTTACTCTCTAAAGGTCAGTCTCCCAAGACACCTGAAGAGAGGGCAGTGATGGATAAAGTCCCCTATGCTTCTGCCATAGGGTCCATCATGTATGCCATGCTATGTACCAGACCTGATGTAGCATATGCTCTAAGTGTTACGAGCAGACATCAGGCAGATCTAGGTGATGAACACTGGAAGGCTGTGAAATGCATCCTTAAGTACTTGAGAAGGACTAAGGATCTACTTCTAGTCTATGGAGGAGGAGACTTAAAACTGCAAGGATATACTGACTCGAGTTTTCAGTCTGATCCTGACGACAGCAAGTCAACATCAGGTTTTATTTTCACACTTAACGGGGGAGCAGTGAGCTGGAAAAGTTCCAAGCAGGAAACCACTGCTGATTCGACAACGGAAGCTGAGTATATTGCTGCTGCTGAAGCCGCCAAGGAAGCTGTGTGGATGAAGAAATTCATCGGCGATCTTGGTGTGGTGGAAAGCATATCTGGTCCCGTCCCACTGCTGTGTAACAACAATGGGGCGATTGCTCAAGCGAAAGAGCCGAGGTCTCATTAGAAGTCGAAGCACATTCTGCGGCGCTTTCATCTAATCAGAGAGATTATAGCTCGAGGAGATGTCGTGGCGGAAAGAGTTCCCTCAGCCGACAACATAGCAGATCCACTTACAAAGCCTTTGCCTCAAAATGTTTTTGAGCGTCACTTAGAGAATATGGGTATTCTGTATAAAAGTGATTGGCTTTAGTCCAAGTGGGAGATTGTTAGTATTAGATGGTCTCAAAGCCAATCCGATACTGTGTACATATTCAGATTATTAATAAATGGCAATAATTCATTGTGTGTAATTAATTCGATCTGTGTTTATCGTATCACGATGAAGTCCATGAACATGTGCAATAATCTTCGGATTGTGATGAGATCATAATTACGGGACCGAAGACTTATAAACACATATTCTTAATTGTTCCTAGTCATAGGATGTTTGAGATAGGACATCAAACATCCGGATAGACTAGTATAGGTTACTTCAGCTCATATGATGAGGGTGACTGATCCCATAAGTCACTTGTGTGGAGACACTATGCTGAACCTATAGGTGCTCATTGGTGAATGAGTTCACTGAACTGATCCGACTATGAATCGCTGGATGGTAATCACCTCACTGTTAACCAGCTCGATTCAATTGTCACGGTTGCGTAGATGATCCTTGGACCTGAGACTCCAAGGATACCTTGTTGGTAGGTTTCTGAGCTTTGACCTTGACGAACGAATCCCTAACCATGGGATATCAATAAGTCAAGCGATCGGGTTCAGGGAAATGCCCTCGAAGGTAATTGTGTGTTCAATACGGGATCATCCGCTCTCGGTTGTTTGAGAGAGAATGTTCCGGGAATGATGCGCTTAAAGTCCCTGGCCAGGGCGGACTCTGTAATCGATAAGGAGTTATCGGATTCAGATTAGCGGCATCTGATTCAAGTGAATCGACCAAATAGGGTTTAACAGTAAACCATGCCCTAGGTCGATTCGGGAACATTGTACGGATGAAGGATTATATCCGCGCGCTAACCGATGACAGAAAGGTTCCAATAGAGGGTTGCGATAACCCCAGTGCCATCCAGGATCACGCGATGTTGCTTGGCATCCAACGTGATCGGCAGTCCGTCCGAATTTATTGTGGGACATTAAATTCGGCTGATTAATTGAATATAAGGATATTAATTAATTCAGTGGGTCAGTAAAGTGTTACTGGACTTAATGGGCTATTAACTGGATTGGTATTTGGGCCTAGAGGGTCACACGCAAATGATTTTCAAGTCGATGGATACTCCGACAGGATTTCGGATAAGTCTGGGTTTTTATGAAAAACCGCAAACTGACTTCTTATAAAAGAACGGATTCTACGTCCGGGGCCAGCAACCCTGACCTAGCCGTCATTCGTTCTTCCCCACTTTCTCTCCCCTCTGGGCGTGCGGTTCCCAACTGCTCCACCTCCCGTTCGACGGGGATTCTGAATCCGCATGTCGCGGCGGATTACGCGCAGTCAGACGGGATCTTCGAGCGCCGTAGCGAGCGAGGAAGCGAGGACGATCCATCGCGAGGAGAACCGCGTGGAAACCGCTAGAGGTCGGGCATCTGCGCGACTTGCGGCATCGCTCCGACGGAACCGAAAAACGGACGCGGATTCGAATCCGCGCAAGGTAAATCGATCTACATCGGTTTTAGTTTTAATGACCGAAACGGGACAGATCCGATCCCGAACTTCTTTATTCCGCTGCGTTTTAGGATTGGATCCCGACACAGCGATCCCTACATGTATGTGTGTATATTATGTAGGATGCGCGTGATGCGACCATCATCGACCTCCGGGCCCGCCTACAAGACGCGGAGGCCCAGCTTGAACAAGTTTAGAAGGAATTGTTTGATCTAGTATGTATGAATGCATGTTTATTTATTTTATTAATTAAATTGTTTCGACGTTCAGCCACTGACAGTTGGTTCTCTTGGTACAGCGAGCTGTCTACACCCAAGCGGTTCCTCCTCCCTCCTCTGCCGGGGCTTCATCATCTTCTTTCCCATCTGCTGTCCATGACGCTACCATCGCTGATCTTCAGAATCAGCTTGCTTCTGCCATCCATCGAACTTCCCTCGCGGAAGAGGATCGGGCCTCCCGAGTAAGTTCTGACCTTTTGACTTTATTGAATCTGGTATTGATTGCTTGATTATCTTGGACTGACAATGTCTTCTCTTGTAGGTTGCTGAGCTTCAGGAAGCCCTTCATAGGGCTGAGGCCGATGCTACTCGGGTTAGGGAACTGGAGGAGCAGGTGGCTCGTCTCTCCACTGGGGATCTTCCTCGAGAACTTTTGCACATTCAATCTCGGTTGGAGGTTATCTCAGAGGAGAGGGAGTGGGAACGACAGAAGCGGCAGCAGATGGATGCAGAGATGTCCTCCCTCCGGGTTCAGCTGGGTGTTGCCGAGCACTAGCGACGCAGCATCGAGGAGCGATACCGACGCGCTCGTCAGCGAGCTCAGGAGCGAGGGCAGGCGAGCGCTTTTACAACCAGCGTGGCCATTTCTTCTGGTCAAACTGGTCCAAGCATGATGGGTCCACCACTGCCGCCGTCCAGAGTACCAGCACCAGAAGCCCAGGATGAGGCCCAGAGTCAGTACGACGAGGGCGTCAGGGAGAGTCAACCATGAGGGCTGTTTATCATATATTCTCTTTTCCTTTTGTCTTCAGATTTGTGCTTCTTCCATTATGCCATGTACATCACTTGACAAACATGTTAAGCATCTGTTTAAGCTTAGCCCCTTGCCCGGTCAAGTAACTGATTACTTGATCATATCCTTGATAGAAGGGTCAAGGGATGAAGCCATTATTAATGAAGGTCAAAGAAATAATTGAAGGAAATAACAAAGTAAAATGCAACATACAAACAGCCAGATGCTTACTGGAAATGAAACACACCAAATGCGACAAGCAAATGCTTTTTTTTTTTTTTTTTTTGCAATTGCAATTTTGAAATATTTGATTTTTAGGATTTTGAAATATTTGATTTTGAAATATTTTATTTTGAAATATTTGTTTTGAATATCTTTTTTTTTTTTGCTTTGAAATATCTTTTTTTTTTTAAGATTTTGAAATATGCATTTTTTTGGATTTTGAAATATCTATTTTTTTTATTTTCAAATAATGTGCAAACTAAAAGACCAGCATGGTACCTAGATCAAAAGAGCATATTCATTT
This sequence comes from Zantedeschia hybrid cultivar, assembly GCA_030544215.1. Lineage (NCBI taxonomy): Eukaryota > Viridiplantae > Streptophyta > Magnoliopsida > Alismatales > Araceae > Zantedeschia > Zantedeschia hybrid cultivar. The sequence goes on from JARZZO010000009.1 coordinate 56,571,292, forward strand.
ATTAACTTAATTCCCAAATTGTTCTTCAATAATCTAACTTAGACTCATCGTGCTTGAGCTTGTGTTTTCATTCGTGATCCCATTCAATGGTCTGACCCTTAGTCAATCTAAGCCATCTCTTAAGTTTTGGAGTATGCCTCTATAGAAAGAAAAAAAGAATTTGTCTAGAAAACCCATGAGAGGGTTCTGAAGACCCAGAAAGATGTCCCTTCTTTACCCTAATATCCGTTAGGGTTCGGTCATGTTCACTTTATGGGGTATTTAACAACCTTGCGCTTCTCTTTCTTTTGATTTTGTGGCCTTTCGGTGTAACATTTGTAATGTAATGGCCTTTGATTTTGTATCGACTTTTGCCTCTTTTCCTTTTCCTTCTCATGGCATGGATCTCCCCTTTTTTTTTATAACGGCCTCCTACTAAGACGGCAGGTATTTTTGGTAGTCTATTCTAAGTTTCGTTCCGACATCGTGGACCGAGAGTAAAATAGAAGTTTTGTTTAAAAAGAACGAATTGTACTTTATACTCTTAGTCAAGCTTTCGGTATTCTTTTAGACTTCACATCTCTTGTTACTCACAAATCAAACGTGTCAGTGTATATAGTAATATGTTTGAATTAAATTATCCAGACTTATAGGAAAAGCATGTAAGATAACATAGGGTCCTTCCCAATTGGGTTGGAGCTTAGAGCGCGGACCACCAGGTTTTACAAAGATTCTTTTAACAATCATTTCACCAACTTTAAACTTTCGTTCAATGACTTTCTTTTGATAAAAACGTGCTAATCTATTTTGATATACTCATTCATGATTAGCAGCCGACCATCTTTTCTCATCTAAGAATTCTAATTGAGCGAGGAGTGCTGAGCGATGCTCATCAATAGAGAGTTCCTTGTTCAATTGTACTCTTAATGACGGGATGAGGATTTCATATAGAACTACCGCCTCCATTCCAAATGTTAAGGAATACGGAGTCTGCCCAGTGGGCGTGCGGATTGAAGCTCGATATGCCCATAGAGCCTCAATCAGTTTCTCTGGCTAGTTTGTGAATTTATTAGATTTGCACGTCTTCTTAATGATTTTTATCAAAATCTTATTAGTTGCCTCTACTTAGCCATTGCCTTGCGGATAATATGGAGATGAATGATGCAATGCAATTTTATACCTATTGCAGAGGTCTTTCAGCTCCTGCGATACGAACTGTGGTCCATTGCCAGTAACGATGGTGCTTGGAATTCCGAAGCTTGTGATGATGTTCTTCATGATGAATTTGCAGACGGTTGACGCTTTGACTTCCGTATAAGCTTCGGCTTCTGCCCACTTGGTGAAATACTCCATTGCCGTGAGAATGAAATATTTATGCTTAATGCTGGAGTCAGGATTACTAAGGGGTCCAATGATGTCAAAAGCCCACATAGCAAAAGGCCATGGGGAGGAAACAGGATGGAGTGAAGATGTGGGGGAGTGGATCTTGTCGGCGTGAAGTTGACACTTGACACACCTACGAATATACTCTACACAACCTTCTTCCATGGTTGGCCAATAGAATCCTTGTCTAAGGATCTTCTTTGATGGCATTTGTCCATTAACATGGCCACCACAAACTCCAGCATGAGCTCCTTCCATGATCTTCCAAAACTCATCCTCGTCTAAGCATCTCAAGAGAACTCCATCAAAACCTCTTTTATAAAGTGCTCCTCCAACTAGAGTGTACCTCTGAGCAACTCTCCTGATAGCCCTTTTTTCTTCAGCTATGGCTTCTTCAGGATATGACTGATCTTCACAGTATCTGGCAATTTCATAGTACCATGGCTTCTCTTCATCACTCATCTCTTCCTGTAATTCCAATAACATTATCTCACGCTTCTCCACAATATCTCCATCCCTGACCTTCTTCAGCAACTTCTCCTTAGTCCTAAGGAAGGAAGGGTCTTTCACGGCGGGTGAGAGACGCCTATGAACAATGATCGATTCAGATTGTCTGCTGATTAGAAAATCGAGGGATGATGCGAGGGAAGCTAGAGCGTCAGCTAAGATGTTTTGATTTCGAAGAACATGGACAAAGATCAACTTAGTGAAAGCTTGGTATAGGCATAAGTGAGTTCTTGATAAGGCTTGAGTTTAGGATCAAGAGTTCGATATTTGGTTAGCACTTGGCGAAGGATCAGTTGGCTATCACCTACAATTCTGAATTTGGTAGCACCATGGAGATGAGCAGCCTCGAGGCCAACAAGGAGTGTCTCGTATTCAGCTATGTTATTAGTGACTGGAAAGTCAAGCTGAAAAGCTTGTGGAATGGTGACACCTTCAGGTGACAACAGAACAATGCCAATACCTTTACCATGAGAGTTCAAATCTCCGTTAAAATACAGAGTCCACATATCATCTTTGATTCTGTCTATGGACATTAGTTCCTCATCCGGAAACTCCGACCGGACTGGATCAAAATGTGGAAGGAGATGATGAGCAAGATGTTCTGCTATGATATAACCTTTGATTGCTTTCTGTTGAATGTAGATAATATCAAATTGAGATAGAAAGCTCTGCCAACGTGCTAACCTATCAGTGAGGACGGATTTTTCAAGGAGAAACTTAATGGGATTCATCCTAGTGATGAGATGGACTTCATGAGCCATAAATAATGTTTCAAATTCTGAACTACCCATACAAGTGATGCACATGTTTTCTCCATCACCGTGTATCTTTGTTCTACGGGGTTGAGAAGTTTAGAGAGATATTAGACTGCCCTCTCCTTTCCTTCTTCATCATCTTGTGCCAAGACAGCCCCCACCACATCATTCAGGATAGAAATATATAGAATCAAAGGTTTGTCCGGAGATGGTGGTCTCAAAACAGGAGGACTTGCCAAATATGTCTTCAATCTATCAAATGCCTCTTGATAGTTATCGTTCCAATCAAATTTGACTCCCGGCTTGGTAAGCTCGTAAAATAGCTTACACCTTTGCGAATGTTGGGAGACAAATCGGTGAATAAATTGCAACCTCCCGATCAGTCCTCTTAACTCTTTCAAGTTCTTGGGAGATGGCATTTCTCTGATAGCTTTTGCCTTGTTGGGATCGATCTCAATGTCTCGTTTACTGACAATAAATCCCAATAATTTTTCCGACGATACCCCGAATACGCATTTCTTGGGATTCATCTTCAACTTATATTCTCTTGATCTTTCCAGAAATCTCGCCAAAACTTTGGCATGTTCAGCCCTAGTTTTAGACTTCACTAACAAATCATCCACATACACTTCTAAATCAATATGCATCATATCATGGAATATTGCCATCATAGCCATTTGATAAGTGGCTCCAGCATTCTTCAGTCCAAAAGACATGACGACATAACAATATGTTCCCCAAGGTGTAGTGAATGATGTTTTCTCTTGATCATCTTCCGCCAACTTAATCTGATTATATCCTAAGAATCCATCCATGAATGACAATGTTTCATAGCCAGCTGTGTTGTCAATGAGTACATCAATATGAGGCAGTGGAAAATCATCTTTAGGACATGCCCAATTCAAATCTTGAAAGTCAATACAGACTCTGACCTTCCCATCCTTTTTTATAACAGGGACTATATTGACCACCCATTGCGGATAAAGGACAACTCTAATAAAATTGGCTTTATGCAGCTTATCGACTTCTTCCTTCATTTTCAAAGCCATTTGTGGGTGGAATCGCCTTAACTTTTGTTTAACCGAGCTAGCTCCATCTTTTAATGTCAATCGATGTTCCACTAGTGATGAGTCTAACCCTAGCATATCCTCATAGCTCCAGGCGAAGGTGTCCTTATAGTCTTTGAGAACTTGGACCACTGCCCTCTCATCTGTTTTAGAATGATTTTTACTAACGAGGACAACCTTAGGTTCGTCTATAGTTCCTAGATTAATCTCTTTGGTAGGCTCTTCTACGGCAGCTAAGGGTTCATCAAATCTTTTCACTCCACTGGCATACGCCTCAGCCGAAGCCTCGTCATCTTCCTCATCTTCAGTAATGGGGTCTTTCTCGTATATCAATTCATACACCCCATATCCATCATTGACCGACTCATTAACTTTACAATCTTCTGGCATTTGAATGGGATTTTCTAACAGCTGAGGGATCTGAGAACAAGAAAGGCATTTGAAAGCTAGATCCAGGAGATACCTATTTGGAATTTGTCTATCCTTAGACTTCTTAGACTTCCTAACTTGATTAACCTGCCTAGAACTAGACTCGCTAACTTCGCTAAACTCACTATCCTGACCTAATGAGGACGAAGAAGGATAAAAATCATAGGGTACATGAGGGAATACAGGAGAATCCTCCCGAGAGGAGGGACAAAATAAATCTAGAAGAGAATCTTGCCCGAACGACCCGCACAATGGGGTACGGTCGGACAAGTATGAGGTTTCCTCAACGAGGATTTGGGAGGAAGAAGTTGCCGAATTGGATTTTTTTTTTTGGAATTATTTTTGTTTATCATAAAGCAAGAATGGATGTGAATAGGGGGAGAATGAAGTGATGGAGGTAACGGCACCAAGGCCAAGGGATTGGGGGAATCATATAACAGTATGTCCCAGATCAGATCATAAATCCTCTCCAGATCGAGAGGAGGTTGAGGAATAAGGTCCCGTGGGGACAGAGTAACAATAATGGGCGGAGCCCATGGGATGTCTTCAGTGATGACCCACAACCAAGTCGGGGTCAAGAGTATGGTGCGGAACAAAGTGTGGAGAGTGAAGATATGAGAGGGATAGGTTCCTCTCCAAAGAAGATCAGTAATGAATCCGGTTTCATAAGGGTCATCTGGCTCCCCTTCATCAGTTTCTTCATGCAGCAGAATTCTCTTATCAAATATAGCCCCAGGACTCTCTATCAACTCGTCTATCAGCGGCGGCCACTTCGGCTCCGAGGGATCAAGGAATAATCTGTTCAGTACTATGTACAGATCCCTCAGATCGAACCACCGGTACCATTCACATTCGAGATCTTGGAATTTTCTCCTTTTCATCGGCCGCAGAGCCTCCAAGGACTAATACGTCAGTATTTCTGAACAGTGTCTGGTCAGGTCCTTTCCATAGATGTCATGCAGATCAAAATGGGAAGTGATGACTACCGTGTTATCATCATGATTAATTACAGGTCCCTTGACGAAATGTGTATATAGGGTCCACGTCAAGGGATCATGGCCTTCTTTACATGGGGTGGACATTGTTTCCCAGGCCTTCTGGCCTCTTCATCTTCTTGTTGTTGGATAATGTCATGCTTGACTCTTCTTGGCTTATAGCCTAGGCCATTACCGGTTATCCTTCGGTTGTCTTTAACGGGCGTAGTTCTGCCCTGCAATTGCGTGCCCAGGCCCTTTCCATGCTGATAGCCACCTTTCATCATAATTTTCCAACCAAGGGTACTCATGCACTTCTCCTGCTTCATGACATCAATTAGATAACGAACAAGCATGGAGTCTTTCAAAAGATCAGCAATAGGACGATAAACCTGTAATACTGACAAAAGAGGTTGTCGGCCAAGTAAGGGGGTTGGCCTGATGTTCAAAGAATGAGCAGTAGAAAGAATTGGCATGCTCGTGACTTTAATAATGAGTCCCTTATACATAAATTTAAGGCATTGGTGATTTGTAGAGGGAATTGTCTCAAGGGACTTAATGTAAGGATGGCCAAGGATGCCCTTCAAAGAGGGGTCGATTTCCAAGATGTGGAATTCAACCTCGATATGACAAATAGGGCCTAACTCTATCTTCAAATAGATCATTCCCAGAGGGGAACAGGTAGAATTGTCATAGGCCATAACAGAAATTGGAGAAGGCAACCATTTCTCCTTGGGTATACCACATAGTTCAAGGGTCTTTGGTGATAGAACATTGATTGAAGCCCGTGTGTCAACCAGGCATGCATCTACGGCCTTCTTGCAGATGTTGACCGTAATGCTCAGAGCTATGCTTCTGGCTACTGATGGTGCTAGTTCCGAAGTATGAAATGAAATAGAGGGTTGATCCCCCTGAGGAACTAACAGTGCAGTGATCTTCTCCACCGGCACGTCTTCATTGACCATTACCTTCTGCAGGTACTCCATCAGAGCTTCTTGATGGGTCTTGGATATTTTGATCAACTCGAGCATGGAGATTCATGCGGGTGTCCTGTCTAATTGCTTCAACAAGTCATGTTGAGTGCCTGGTGCACTCTCTTCATTCTGCACTTCCTCTGGCAGCTGTGATGGGCCGTCTCTGACCGTAGATTGAGGAAAGACCTTCTTGAAGATCCTCCCGCTCCGGAGCGTATGTTGCTTGTCAGTGGAAGGTCCAAGTGATAGTTTGAGCACCGCCGGTTTGGTGGGTGGTTTGGACAAGGTGATGGGTTAATAAACGGGTGATGGCATGGGGTTGTTTGGTGGAGGCATGGTGCGGATGAAGGGTTTAGAGGGTTGGATGGTGGAGGGACAAGTGGTTTGTGCGGGTGAAGTGGGGAATGGTATACGAAGCAATAGTTTGGATGGTTGTATGGTACTGGGGTAAGTGGTTGTGGTAGGTGATGTGGGGAATGGTATGCGGAGTAATGGTTTAGATGGCATGAAGGGTGTATAGTTGGCTTGCAGAGGGTTGTTTGTTGGAGGCGTGGTGACGAAGGGGGTAATGGGTTTAACGGTGATGGGTTGCGGTTCGAGTATGCGGAGAATGCGGTGTGGCGGTTGCTCGGCGGTGCTTGGGATGTGGCCTGTTAAATAAATAGAGGAAGAGTCCTCTACCTTCCACTGCTGCCCTCGATTAGCCTCAGACTGACTATTCGTCAAGATGGGGGCAATCTGATTCTGGTGTTCATGCTCCGGCAGCGAGTGTTGTACTATACCATATTCGGGGGTGTTGTCGCCTGGGCCGGTGCTCTCTGTTGCTACTGCTACTATTGTTGTTGTGGTTGTTGTTGTTGTTGATGTTTGTTGTTGTTGCTGCTGAGGTCTTCTTGCCTTCAAGGCGGATATGTATTTCCTCATCTCCTCCCAGCCAATGCCTCCTTGTTCGTTGAGATCATGGATGTAATCTCGGAACTGGAAGCAGGCATCTACCGTATGCCCAGGTTGTCTATGAAAGACGTAGTACCTGAAGGCATCGGCATTCTGGGGCCAAACTATTTTCTCTCTAGGCAAGACTAAGGCATTAACTGCCATCAGGGCATTAAAGATGTCCGATAAAGATTTTGGGAGTGCTAGATATGCTGCCCTTTTCGGGCCTGGAGGTTTCCTCTGCTGATTGTAATCACCTGGAGGAGGTACATTATGATATGCCGGCGGTGCGCACGATTGGTATTGTTGCTGTGGAGGCTGGTACTGCTGCTGCTGTGGCTGTTGGTACTGCTGCTGCTGTGGCTGCTGGTATTGCTGGTTCGGTGGTCTGTAACCTTGCTGGTTCGGTGGACTTTGCCCTGCATACTATGGTGGTTGTTGGTTCCTCATGAACTAGGGATGATTATTGTTCATGATGCTGACTTGCTCGTGGGAGAGCGTGCCCTCAGTTGTCGAACCTATGCTAGAAGAATTTGGCATTGCAGGCTTCCAAAGTGGAGGTCTACTGGGTCAATGAGGATCAAAGACACTGGAGAAGGTAGCATCCTTGAAGGCATTCTGGCAGTAACGCCCCCTCTTATAGAGTTCTGCCATGCTGGTCATATTGTTCAATGTAAGGACCAGCTTATACTGGGGGGTGGCATTGGAGATCATCATTTTGACCTGTTCGGATTCAAACAGATGATCCTTAATTTTCTCTGCCATACTCCTCCATCTATCGGCGAATGCGATGAAGTCCTCATCAGACTTCATCTTCTCAGCAACCAGATTAGTTATGGATAGAGACAGTGCGACTCTATCCTGGTATCATTGAATGAATTTCCTTGATAGGATACCATAATCCTCCACCTCAGACGGTTCTAACGAGAAGAACCACTCGAGGGCTAGTAACGACCTCTTGTCGTTCTGCCAGAAGGAGGATTCATACATGAACTCCTTCAGGTGGGTGAAAGGGTTACCACTACCATTGTATTTCCTATACACTGGCATTTCTAAGGGTGGCAAGTGGAACATAGGCAGACTTAGAAGATTGATCTCAGGCGCAGTCTTGAGTCCCATCATCTTCTGGAAATTGCCGAACTGCTCGTCCATGCGTTCCATCTTCGCGAGCAGGGCTTGAGTTGCCGGATCAACTTGGGGGGGGAGGTGGTGGTGGTACATGATAAGCCTGCTGCCTGGAATAAGCGGGGCAAGGTGGATAATAAGGCTGCAGTCCGACAACGCTTTCGCCATGCCCGAAGGCATTTTGGTAAGTTGACATTGGCGGTCTGGCCGGATGCCTTGAAGAAGATAATTGTAGCCTAGATGGCCGGGAAGTTGAAATATGAAGGCCTTCCATGGCCTGATGAATAGAACAAGCATGGTGAGGAGGAGGAGCTTGACGAACAACAAGGGAAACCATAGGATTCGGTTCGGTAGACTATACGGGCATCTTCCCCTTTATGATAGATTGGATTGCCTCAAGTTGTTGAGGATCCACATGGGCAGCCAGAGCTCCCAGGACAGTAGTCAGATCAGGAAGATTGGTAGGTAAGGGTTCGTTTGGGTCTAGAGCTCCCTCGAAGACAGGATTAGACATCGCATGCACATGCGAAGGAAGATCAACGCCAGAATTATATTGACCGTGAATGAAAGGATGAGGGATATGGGGGTTTCCCTCATGCTCAGATAAGTAGGAATGGGGATCACAGGGGGGCATTAGCATCTCCTCCGTTCTTAGAATGATAATCAAATTCCTGAGGGACATTAGCATCTCCCTTGTAGTTAACTAGAGCACCTAAAGCCATGCTCAAATCTCTTCCTGACCAAAGTAACATGGTATTAGATTTTTGCCAAATAATTCCAACAAGTTGTGCAAAGATTAAACAAACAAGTGGATGTTTAATGTTGATTTATGATTCCTTGTTGGATTATTTGGATTCTTTTAACCACAAATCACTTAACATGTAGGATCCTAGTTTTAATTCAATTTCCACCGTTATATTCTAAGGCTCTTTCTCAGAACGATATAAAAATCTAACCAAGACTTCAATTGGTACAACCAGCCTGATGAACAAGAAGGAATACCTAGATTTTGGGGACTTACGGAGGTCTTTAACATCAACCACTTTAGTCTGACCGAGGGACCGACCCAATCAGAGAGAGGTGAAGACGTCAAGAAATGTGTTCCTATGAGAGGGGGGGGTTAGCCCTAGTGCGTATGACTTGTGGCCGGGATGGCCTCTAATGCTTAATATATAATGGGTAGATAGCAATCAAATCAACAAATCTGAGAACTGAGGAGCAAAACAAAAATCTGATTGAATCGCATCGCTGTAACCCGACGCTATTCAATACAGAATCTTAATTCGCCCACAGAAACTCAGCAGCAGAAAGCAGGAAATTTAGCCTAAACAGCATCTGCTAAGGGCGACGCGGTTAGTAAAACGCATCGCTGTTACAAGACACTATTCAAGGCACGGAAACAACAAATAAGAAAGAATTTTGTGGCAATTCCCTTTCAAATTATCAGGATAAAGCAATAAATGATCAACTCATGAATTTTAATTTTTTTTAACGGGATGATTTATCATGCAAACCAACAAAACTCAATCAATCACACACATTTATATCACAATCACCATACTTTCAAACAATTCACTGGGAGGGCAAGATCTTGCTGCAAAGGAGTGTGCACGTAGTGCATGTGGGAATAACAATTAAACTAAAAACTCACCGATCGATGAGAACGTGCCCGAGGGACACATGTGATGCACGGTGGGTGCCCAATTGATAAAGTAAGAACAAAAGAGTTAAAAGATGGCAAGACCAAGTCCCACCGTGATCGCCAAAAAGTTGTGAGTGCTCAAATTATGATGTGTGAAATAATGAATTTCATGTTGATTATATGACAATGAAACCTATTAAAACTAAGTGTGAACGTTAGAAAGCCTTTGACTAAAAAGCTTCAAAAGATAAAAGGATGATCGTTTACCTGTTTTGAAGTTGGGAGATTGTTGAATTATTGATTTCTTATCTTCAGCCGGCTGAAGAAAAAGAGTCTTTCTAATGCTCTGTTCTTGCTTTGAATGTTTATTGGACTTTGAGGATCTTCCTTTATGCTCCAGTTCTTCTTTGGATGATGATCTTTACTTGATCTTCTTGATCTTGATTATTGTAACTTGCAAAGAAATAAAGAAAACTAATCTATTCTAATCAGAATTTTAATTATGCAACTAAACATAATCACTCACTTGTTTTGTGGTCTTTTTTTAAAAAAATCCCTTTAGCATATGGGTTGAAAATTATGAATGTTGTGAGTGTGTGAATAGCATGAAGTGATGATTACGAAATGAATTTATGATACTAATGATGATGAAAATAATGGAAAGAAAGAATGAGGTTGAATGGCCCCTGGAAGCCTTCGTCTTGAATGGACTGAAAGAATAAAGAAGGGATGAAGAGGATGAAGCTTGCTCTCCTTTGAATGCTCCTGGAATTCTTCACGCAGCGCTTTAATCCTTCTTTGATTCCTTCAGCGAACCCTTCGATTATTCCAACCTCCGAACCTCTTCAAGGGCTTGGGTATTTAGACTTGAATTCAAGCTATCACGCACATCCGTGGCCACTTATGGATCAACATGAAAGAATTTGGAGCCAATCCAACTAAGAAACAGATAAACACAAGCTAATTCATCATTATCTATAATTAACTAAAACGCGTCGCCTATTGAAGACGTCTTTTAGCTTAATTAAGATAAAGATAAACTCGAGAAGAAGAAATCATTATCATTAGGAAACCAAAATAGCGTCGTGTTGCCAAGACATCTTTCAGTTAATTAACAAATTAATTAAAAATCAAATTAAAAATCGAAATAAGAATAAAACCCTAAATGACGTCTTTAGAGGCCAACGTCTTTTAAGATAATTTTCATATTCGATAAAAAATCTGAATTAAAATCAATTTTAATAATAAACTTAAATGGCGCATGTCTTGCCTAACGTTATTTAGACAATTTTAATCTAATAAAATAATAAAAATTAACTAATAATTAAATATCAGACTATTTTGGGACATTGTTACATGATATGAAATTTACTCAAAATGATATCAAAATTAGCATGTCTACAGATCCTAGTTATGGCAATATAATGGAATATTTAGGTTTAATGATGATAAATGGCATGTTTATTGCTTAGTTATTTGTCTCTCATCATTCATTTTCGATTTGTATATTATTTGGTTCCGTAGTTATGTAACTTGAATCCGAAGTGAGTTTGAATGACTGAACCAGATTAGGGACGTAACAATTTTTTATCCTCATCGACCCAATAGGCCTCCACCCTGAAAGCCTAGTGCACCTATGAAGGCACTGTGTCCCACAAACAGGTGAGCTCCCTAAACAATAACGAAAACCAATTTGTGAGAAACCAACCACCACCCTATAACAACCAGCGCCCCCAAAGCCAGCAAGGTTTCAGGCCCCCACAGTAGCAACTCCCTCAGTCCACCTTCAACCAGCCTCGTCAACAGCCATGCTATAACCAAGTTCCACCACCTACTTAATATTCCCAACAAAGAAAACCTCCCGGTTCTAAGAGAGCCCAGTACTCACCACTCCTGGAGTCCCTCTCCGATATTTTCAACAATCTCATGGAAGCCAACGCCCTCTCACTACCAAAGGAAAGGACCGTATGGCCATCGAATGCTGATACATCCCACTACAATAATATTTGTCCATACAATAATATTCTATTATGCAAGAGTTATTTGTATGTGATCCTCTAGGCCCATTATCGCTCTGGTTAAAAGATTCATTAACTTCTAATCTAATTATAAGTAAATTAAATCGGTTATTCCCAATAATCGTTTAATTTGTTCCGGACCTTTTGATCACGTTAGGTCAAGCAAATTCGCGTGATCCTAAAGGATGCCGGGTTCATCTTCACCATGTCTGGCACCTATCAGTCTTCAGTTACCGTATCGCTATTATCCCTCGCTCATTCTATGAGTCCGATAGAATCGTATGGAATGGTTATGTCAAACCAATAGTGATCGTGTTGTCAGACCATGACCTCCTTAATAACTTCAAGTTCGTTCCGAATGAACCGATACCACTCTGGCCAAAGGTTTATTGGAGCGTCCATGTCATGACTCATTAACTATCTGAGATATACCTAAAAGTGAGTGATCCCCTCTAGACTATTAATGGTCTTTGCATGTATTTCGATGTGGCTAATAATTCAGTGTTTCATAACTTATTGTTAAAGTCACTTAACCAAACATTAAACCACACCAGTCTTCATGCAAGACCCCATTATTGTCGCAAGTCAAAAGATCAACGATACTACTGAGACAAATGGATCTTCAGTTGACATTAAGTATAATTGACCATGTGAAGATCCATCAGCAGATCAGTTCAGTGAACATCTTTCTAGGATGAACACCCATACATATGTGCTGGTGCCCCACACCTGTAACCGTGAGATTGGTCATCTACACATCATGCATGCTGATTTATGAGTAATCAATGTCCCATAGTAATTACTCTCTAAACGGGAATAGTTTAAAATATGTGTCCATGTACAGTCAAACTCACATTTGAGATCCCATCTCGAAATTGACTTTACAACCATATATCCTACGGACAATGCGAAGCAACATAGATTACAAGTTTACGCTCTAATTATCACTTAATTATATTGAACAAGATTGTACAACACATTGGACCTATACGGCTTATAATTGGCTTGTAGGACACCTAAATACTAATAATAAGGTAGTCGAATGCATGTCTATTTGATATGTTTGGAGTTGATTTGTTTGGCATATAATTATAAAACATAATTTACTGTTTAGAGTTATTTGATTCAGCTTATGATTTGCTGAGTTTGTTATTTTGACATTTGCGCTCAATGATTTTTATCTCAACCTATTTGATTAAAAATCTATGTTCATTATGATTAGTTGTTTGGACAATATAAACTCTGATTTGATAAGCTACCATGCCATTGAATTTACTATATGTTCAGTTCGATATGTTCAGTGTGATATATGATATGTTTTGATCATGACTAGTAGACTTATTCAGTTAGATAAGAATCTGATCATGCCATAAACACTATATGTTAGTCAATCTATTTATGCTATTAGAAAACATATTTGATTTGATAAGCTTATATCTGACCATGTTTTATATCATGTTCTTATTTGAATTATATGTAAAACTGTGCAAAATCATGTTTAGTATATTTGTATAATGTGATTTGTAAAATTTACTATATGTTAAGCCATGTGGATGGTTTGAAGTCTACTGAGTAGTTGTACTCATAAATCTTATTAACATTTTTAGAGTCTGAGAAAGAAAATATGGAATTTAAGGAGACTTCTAATTGAGGCTTTTGACATCTTCAGGAGGTTATCTAGATTTAAATTTATAACTTTCTTAGATTTGATATAGTAGGGATAATAAGAGATTGGTGTATTTTTCGTTATTTGGTGAGATTGAGAATTTATATAGAAATTGATAGATATTATAATTTTTGAACTTTGGTATTGACTATATTTGGATAATTGGATTAATTGATGGTTGTGGTATTTATTTAAATCTGCTTGTGATTGTTTAACTCTCATATCTATTTGTTATAGTGGAATTTGTTCTAAGATTACGTAGTCAAACTTCGAGTTGAAAAAAAATGAACTGGATCCAGGACGTACCAATATGATATCAGAGCAATTATAAGAGTTAAGCATCTACAACTATCTGATCTTAAGTCACATCAATTGATCTTTAAGGGATATGATGAAGTTTAGGATTACTATGATCTTAGGTTTAAGATTAGCAATTATAGTAATATCTAGTTTCAAGTTATAGTTTAGATATTTAGGGATAGGTGATTGTGAATGACGTGCTTAGTTGGCTCTCACAATTAGACTTATATAAAGAGAATTCTTAGTATGGCTGGGAATTAGGAGGATTAAAATTTTTCCTTTTAAAGGAAAGACCCAGCTACAGGATACATAGGTGCCACCGACTTATACTTTTCTACTAGGTTTGTTAAACTATTGAAAATTGACTTATTCTTATTCCTGATTATTTGATGATTAATACTAAGGGATGTCTTGACTACAGCATACATTTTTATATTTAATTAAGAATTTATTCATCTACATTCACCTATGAACTAGAAAGAATTGGTTAACACATTAAAATGCTAGTATAAGATAGTACTTCTAAATTTTATGAGTGATTCATATCTAATTCCATGACATGTATTTTATTGGATGTCGATGATTATAAATCTACTTTTAGGGTAAGTAACTATAATCATACTATACTATTGATCATTAGTACTTCTACGAGAAAGTAAATGGACCATATCGAATATGAGTTTATTTAATAGTGGTTCTATATCATAGATGTATTCTTTTAATCTGTAAAAATATTAAGAAGATATTTGTAGACATGTACATAATTCTTTCAAAGTGATCTATTAAGTCACCTATAGACATATACTTAAGTCCTTCTATGCTATCTTTTAGATCTTACTCTTAAATATATATATAGATTACTTCTAGTTCTATGATAAGTAGATTTGCTAAATATATATAATAAATTAGTTAGACAGTAGATCTGTGAAGGGTAATTGAGACTTGAACATACTATCCTGATTAGAGATTATATCCATCTTCTTAAAGCTTTTATATTAGAAGTAAAACATCGCTGACTCATGATTTCCATTAGATCTCTAAAATATTATAATTATTTGAAGTATAGATGATTCTTTAGTCATGTAGTGTGATGTTGGGACTCTTATGTATCTTAAGTTGAAAATATCCATAAGAGTTAATTAACATATACTTATGATATTTAAAGTGCTTTTAGGGAGTAATTATAAGTTATGATAAAGTTGTTATGATCATGATTTGTATCCTAATTATTTTAGTACATACTCAACCAAATGAGACTTAGTTAGTCATCGATCTCTTTTCACCCTATGTCTTTAGCTATATCAACATAAGTTTATCTATTGATTAATTTGGTTGATTAAGTAAATCGGATCACAAGTCTATAGACATATTAAATCAAAGGTGTGTATTAATTTCATTACAAATCCTCCTACAATATAGATCTACTTATCGTAGTAATCTGATCTTGATTGAGTAATCCCTTAATCTTATTCTATGGACTTAAAACATAGTATAAGTAATGTATTCATACAAAGATAGATTGTTAGAATCTACAAAATTTCGAGGACGAAACTTCTTTAAAGGAGAGAGGATGTTATTACCATCTATTTTTATAATCTATTAATGAATTTAATTAATTTAAATTAGATCAATTAATTAACTATGAGAGTCTAGTAGTGAGTTTAAGTAAATTGATTTAGTCTAGTTAACCTAATTATGAAAGCGAATTAGCCTAATTATACTACTAAGAATAGCCCACTAATTTAGTTCAAATTCTAAGTTGATGTATTAGACAGCAACATAATAAAATAATGATAACTTTCTATAAAAAATTCGTCTCTAGTTTTAGATTTCACCAAAAGATCATCCACATACACTTCTAAATGGATATGCATCATGATAGATATAGGAGTCCTCAAAGCCAATCATGAGGCACCTATCATAATCTGATTCGCTAATTAATGACATTTAAATCATTAAATAGATTGGCTTACTTATTATCACGTATAATAAAGTCCATAAATATGTGCAATAATCATTAGATTATGATGAGATCATAATGATGAAACTGATGACTTATAAACTTCTTTTCTTAATTATTCCTAGCCGTAAGATATTTGAGAAGGACATCAAACATCCGGTAAGACCTGTATAGGTTATTCCAACTCATATGATGAAGGTGATTGATCTCGTTAGTCACTTGTGTGGAGATACTATGATAAATCTGTAGGTACTCATTGAAGAATGAGTTCATTGAACTGATCTGAAATGAATCGTCGTATGGTAATTTACCTGACTGTCAACCGACTTGATTCATCGTCACAATGGCATGGTTGATCCTTATACTTGAGACACCAAAGACATCTTGTCGGTGGACTTCTGGGCTTTGACCATGGCTTACGAATCCCTATCCATGGGATTTCTAATAGTTAAGGATCGGGTCCAGTGGAAGACCTTTGAAGGTAATTGTGTGTTCAATAAAGGATCATTCGCTCTCAAGTAACTGGAGAGAGAATGCTCTAGAATGGATCCGTAGGAGTCTCTGGCTAGAGCAAACACAATATCAGAAAAGGTGTTTTTTGATATTGTATAGTGGAGTCTAATTCAAGTGAGTTGACCATTTAGGGTTTTGACAGTTGACCATAACCCTAGGTCGATTCGAGAGCATTGTGCGAATGAAAGATCATAAGCCACACGGTAATTGTGGACAGACAGGTTCTATGCGTGGGTTGCTGAACCCCATTGCCTTCCGGGATCATGCAGGTGTTGCTTGACACCCAACTTGATCAGAAGTCCAACCGAATTTACATGAGATGTTAATTCGGTTAAGTAATTACTTAAATATTTCATATTAATTAATTACAATAAGTCAATAACTGGTTATTGGACTTAATGGGCTGAAAACCAAACTAGTTAATGGGCCTAGAGGGTCGCACACAAATAGATTCTCAGTCGGTGGTACATAAGTGGGATTTATATTAAGTCAGGCCAAGCTCCAGGAGCTCTCAAGGTTGGTCGTCCCCCTCTGTCTCTCCTCCTCCTCTGGGCGCCCCTCTCGGTGCGCCGGGTGTTGCTCCATCTCCACCGCGCGCAATTCCCAAATGTCAGTAATTCCCGTCTGTAGGTTTTCGTACGACGTTGCGGCAACGGATCTTCAGCTAACGCGTTGATCTGGACAATGGAGTGAGGACGAACCACCGAGGAGGATCGTGTGGATACACTAGAGGCCGGACGCTTGTGCGGCTAGCGGCATCGCCTCGATGGAACCGAAATGGTCGCAGATTCGAATCCGCGCAAGGTGATGAGATCATGACCGATTTTTGTTTTTCGTTTTTCGTTCTGAATAGGATCAGTGGGCATCGAGCGAGTATTTTCTCGTTGCGTTCGTCACGCCCCACCCGGAGCCTAATAGTGGTATCAGAGCCAAGTTCCGCTCTAATGCGCTTCGGATCGCTAAAATTAATCTTCTGAAATTTATTCCTTGCATAAATATATTTTTCTTTCATGGAAATTGTTCATCGGATGAACAAATAATAATTAGATTATTTTTCTATGAAGAAAACGAAATTTCTTTTAGGGGTTTTATGGTGTTATTCATGTGATGAAGAATCAGGACATGGACATCAAAGAGGGTTGTAAAATTGGATTTTTAAACCACTGCTGGCTGTCCTGGTTGTCGCCGGTGTGACCAGCAGTGTGCGGCGACTTCGCCTGCCCCTACAGGGCGGCGGTGGCCGGCGGCCGGCGGTGGAACATCCCCTCTCTTTATTTTACAAAGGTTGTACGAAATAAGTGGAGGGGAGGCTACGGCTTGAAATCCTTCAACCCCATTCAAGGAGGCAACTGGCAGTGCTAGGCTACCGGCGACATTGGCCTCACCGAAAGGGCTTCGCTGGTGTCGGACACGGCGGAGGAAGGCCACCCCTGGTGCCTCCTACCGGCGGTGACGCCCAAGTATGCCTGCAACCAGAATTTTGGGCTCAGTTTCAAGGGGATTTGGACCTGTAAAAGGGGGCTCATCGGAGCTCCGCTGGGGCCGGGCTCATCGGCCCCGTCAGGGGCGGCGTGGAGGACCAGCGGCGCTGACCTGGTTCCACCCTTTGCAGGTGTCGGGCAAGGTAAAAGGGGGGCAGCTGGCAGCGACTAGGGCTGACCCCTAGCCGTAGACCCCGTACAGGTCTGGCCCAGCCTGCCCGCCTGGGCGGTCCAAGTCGGACCCGAGCTGGGCCAGGCCCGCTGAGGGTAGGCCTTGCTCAGGCCCAGGCCGGTCGGGCCCAAGCCAGCTAGCCCAATTGGCGCATTAAATTCTTTTATTGATAGCCCATTAACCCCTATTTTAACATTATTCCCTTTTATATAAAAGCCTCACCCCTAATAATTGGAAATTAAAATTAAACATAGTTTAAAATTTATTTTAAATTGTTTAAAATTTGTTTTAAACTTAAGTTTATAAATTTTTAGTTAATAAAGGGGTGTTTTTGAGATATGATCTTAAATGGGAAATATATGAAATAAGATGTGATCTTAAGCTAATTAAAAATTGTTGTTAATTTGTTTTTAATTGAAAGATTAAAGGGTTAATTAACATATGAACTTAAAACCAATTAACAAGTATTTTTAATTTATTTTAAGTTGTGATCTAAGATATAATTAACAAATGTTGTTAATTATTTAAGTGATTAGATTACTGTTATGACCTTAAAATTAATTAACAAAATGTTGTTAATTTATATTTATTTAGGTGATTAGATTTATTTAATTTCTTAACAATTGTTGTTATGAAATTAATTTTAATTAAGGGATAATTAATAAGTGATTATTAAGTGTTAATTAACTCTTTATGATAGTTATGCATAGAGTTAATTATTTTTGAGAAATAAACCTTAATAAAAGTTATTAAGGATTAATTAAATCTTAATAATAGTTATTAAGATAATTAATTAATTTTCTTCAGGATCTCTTAATTAAAGTTTTTGAAGATCTACTCTACTTAAAATAATTTTTTAATAAAAGTTAATAAGAGATTAAATTAAGTCTAATTGTTAGACTAATTTTAACCAGAAATATTCTAATCAATGTTTCTTAGTAATTGTTATTAAGAAATATTATTTAATAAAGGGGTTCTTAACAAAGAGTTGTTAAGTAATTAAAATTTGGAATTATAGATTCTTTTATAAGAGTTATTAAGGAATTTTTAATTCTATTTAAATGTTAGATTGTTTCACATTAATAATTGTTGTTAATGTGATTTAAAATTAATCTAAGTGTTAGATTAATTAATTTAAAAATATTGTAAATAAGGTATGAAATATTTTAGAATTTTAATTTTAGTCTTGAGTGCGCATGATAATATATTTTAATGATTTAAATTAGATTTAAATGCATGTTAGAAAATATGATTTTCGAAAATCCAAATTATCCAATTTTGATTGGTACCTAGGTTTTAAGAAAACCAAAACTATTATTTTTCAAAATTTTAGCATTCATGTAATGTGTTTTATCATGTGTAGATGGTTAAGATTTGTGGTGGTCATAAACATACACTTAATTAATTTTATATCATGTGATAGTGTGCGATTATGTAGATTGTGATGTAGATCAATTAAATGTTAATTAATGAGGCATGCGTGCCTTCCTCTCTCTCTCATTCTGATGTAATTGTATCTCCCTCTATTATTGTACTTGGCCATAAAGCTTTCTCTTAGAATTAATTTGTATTTGAAATTGTTTCAAATTGTACATTAGCTGTAATTAATCGTGTAGGTCGAGGAGAGGTGAGGATGATCCACAAGTGCAACCAGGAACGCAACAGGAGATGAGATCACCAGTGCCTGTGTGATGGCATGTTTAATTATATAAATGTTATATAGTTATAGTAATTAATTGTATGGCTCCAATTAATCACCGTGATGTCCATGACTACATAATGAACATATATGGTTGATGCATGTTATTAGTTTTTTATTTTGAATCAATTACTATTATCTTAGTATAGTTAAAATATATATGCGATACATTTATAAACTATCACCTAAGAAGAAACCAAGATAAAAGTTACCTAAAACCTTCGCTAAAATCTAAGCCGTAACGTAAGTAGTTAAGAAGTTACCGTGTGGTTCTCCATCGTTATAGTCATAGAACTCAAACTACCTTAGGCAGGTTTGTTGTGCTACCACGAGGCCTGACTAATTGTGGGGAGAGACTTTGGCTATGGCATAAGATGCCTTTTGATCGGGGTAGAGGAACCATGTAGCCTTGTTGTGCTATCCACAAGGGTTGCATGCGAATCTATGCCCGTCTCGTAACGATGGTAATGTTTAGACCAGAATTAATAGTTTGTTGTGCTATCCACAAGGCTATTAAATATTTGGGGACCGAATCTATGATCAAATATTACAAGGAGTTGCAAGTCCCATGAGATGGGTGCATCTTGATTGTATTACAGTTTGTTGTGCTATCCACAAGGCTGTACTACAAGTCATTGAGATTCTAATCCCTGCTAAAAGACCATCGGAGTCTTCCGTTCTGTATATCTTGAGGGTTATACAGTTCATCGAAAAATAGTGGGAAATAATTCAAGATAAAAGACTATAATTGAATTATGAGAACTATCTGCTTAAATTATTTTATTTCCTCTATTAACTAAAATGTCATCAATTAATCCGAGACTTGGCACACTGGATGTCAATACTTCTCAAATTTAGATTGGGAAAAGGACTCTGAAAAATGTCTTCAGGGCCATATGATAGCTAATATCCTAGTCAGATCTCTTACTGGGATAAAACCAAGAAGAAGAGATATTCATGGTATGCCTTTGAGAAAGGCTAGAGGTAAGATCTTAAGCGGCCGAACCCACACTTGAGATGGATAAAGGCAAGTCAGCTGAAAGAGAGAAGAAGCAGTTCTCCCACTGCAACCAATAAGGATATTAGATAGGGCAAAAGAATATGAAACTTGTAAGAAGTTTTGAATATTCTTATTATTGACTTTTACACGTCTATTAGAGAATTAGCGTCTCCAATATGAGATATTGGAAATGATTCTCAAATCTGCAATAGTATGCAGACTTAGACAAATAAATGGAAATTGAGTAAATCAAAGTGTTGAGTTAGACTCAACAAAAATTCCAAACATGCATAGATTATGGTCAGACAGTAAATCTTTGTGTATCTTTAGAAGACTAATATGAAACTAAATAATTGTTATTTAGTTCTATTTATAATCAAAAATTGTAAAAATGAATAACATTGATTGAGAAAGAACAAACGTTGTTCCATATGGTTTAAAAATAAAATGAAAGATTTTAAAACCAGTCAATACACTATACATTCTTGATGTGACATTTCATGTGATAAATGCTCACAAGTCTCTTATAAAAATGAACTTAGTGAATCATGATTATCTATAGCATTTTACACTAGATTGTGCGATAAATAGAAATTATTGGAGCTTATACATGTTGATGAAAGTAGTCCAATATCTTCTTAAGGCTAAAGATAACCACTTCTAATGACTTATCTTAATAGAATCCTCTTGAAAAGATTCGATTGTGTATACTTGCTGAAGTACCAGTCAAATGCATTTGGGAGATTAAGAAATAAGAGGTCAATATGAAGTGACTAAATAGAAACAGTATTGAAATTCTTTGATTTGATCAAGAAAATTAATACTTGAATATGGCATTCACACAAGTCATTAAAAGGATAATTGTATCCTCTCTCGATTTATCCTTATGCTATATCATAGCAATATGATATAATAAAGAATAATATTTTATTTGATATAGTGCTATATATATATATATATAATAAGATTTGCCTAACTCTTATATCTTTATATAAATATATGAGTATGAATATTAGATGTCCATACTTTACACAAGGTTTCAAATAATTCAGTATATCCATAGAGGATATGAAGACAAGATAATTCATATGAGATGTGAATTATAAGCAAACTTGATTTTAAATGCATTAAAGTCAAGTTATGTCCTAATCTTATGGAAAAGGCATGATCCAAAATAGGTGGATCTAAAAGGACATAGTGTAGTGTAAATTTGTGAGATGTCCAAAAAGTTTAGATATTACATTTATTGGCCAGGCGATAATGAAATAATTATCGTCCTGAAAGTTGTCTTCTATAAAGAAGAATATGTCCTCAGAGAAGATAGTGAGAGCTAACAAAACTAGAAGAAGTTCTAAACCCACAAATTAACAAAAGATTATTAGATAATCTTCGATTGTTTGGAACTATTCATAACACACATAGGAGAGCATCATAGATGTTGGGATTCTCTCAATGGCTAGTCTGATATATTTGACATATCAAAAATAGCAGAATGAGAGGAACTTAAAGATATAGATCATGATCCTAAATTTATAAGGAAGCTCTCTATTATAATTACAACTTTGAAATTGGCAAGAAGTTAAGAATTCTAAGCCATAGTCCATAACACCTATTAAGTTCGAAACTTGATAGTATTGCTTGAGGGTATTGTACCTGTTAGAAGCAAATTAATCTTCAGAATTAAGATTAGCACAAATGGACTATTTTAAAACTTATATGGTAAACTGAAGAAAATGGTTAACGTCAAAGTATTGATTTAGATAAGTTTTTCTTAGTGGTTACCATTAATAAGTTTATTAGAATTCTACTTGCCAATACTATTTATCATGATGATGAGATAGCAGTTGGATATTAAAAAACATTCCTTCAATGTGATTGAGGAAAAAATGTATATGATATATCTTTAAAACTTTTAGAATATTCAGGAAGCAAGTTATGATTTCAAAGATAAATTTTGAATCAAACTAAAGCTTCCCAAAGTTGGACAAAGAGATTTGACGTAATGGTTAAACACCAAGTGATCATTAAGAATGATCACGGCTTGTGTGTGTTCAAGAAGGAGAGTGGGAGTACAGTCAAATTGATAATGTTTTTTGATAATAACATCAAAGTCATTGAGAATAACATCAGGATGTTACAATGAGTAAAAGCATTATTATCCATATAATTCTCCATAATGGGTTTGATTATAACATCCTACATATTGAAAATACGAATCTATTAAGATAGATTGATAAGGATGTTACCTTAATTTGTATGTCAAAATGTTTGGCATAAACTGTATAATAAGTCTCAATTGTTGAGATATGAAATTTATTTCTTTAAAGAAAGGTTACTTGAAGGATACAAGGAAACCTTAATAAAAATGAGTGATACACATCACCAAGTACTTGAGAAGTGTAGACACGCTAATTTTGACCTCATATTGAGTAAATTTCATGTCACAATTATAATACCCTAAAATGGTCTGATGTTTAATTATTAATTTTATTGATTTTTCTCAGAATTTATTAATTAGCGTCGCCCATACACGAAGCCATTTAGATTCCTAGTCGAAATCAGTTCAGAATTAAATTTCCAAATTCAGATAAATTTAACTGAATAGCGCCTATGGGAGACGCTATTTAAGTCATAATCCGTCTGGATTTTTGATTTTTAATCTAAATTAATTTCCTAAATTATCTAAAGAACGTCGCCCTTATGAGACGCGATTTAGATTTCCTAATATATTTCAGTTTCTTTTTCGAATTTTATTTCTATTTTAGCCGCTTTAATTAGCCAAATGGCGTCTTGGTTGGGCGACGCGATTTGTGAGTTTCTTGATAAATATGATTTGGCCGAGATAATCATATTTTCAAAGTTGAGAAGGTTGCTAACTCCTCTATGCTCGTCCAAGGTAAGTCCGACTGCGGGAGAGAGTTCTTTTGGAGCCCTAAACACCCTTAAACTTATTCTTATAAATACAACACCCTTTAAACCTTTGAAAAAGGTTGACCATTGGTGATTTTGAAGCTTGAAGTAAGGTGTTTGAAGACTCTAGAATAGAAAAACGTGGACAACAAGAGAAACTTCATCTAGGGCTTCTTCTTTTTCATCATCTTCATCCTTTGAAGCTTTTGAAGACAAAGACAATGGAAGAGCCAACCAACTATCTTCTTTCCCTAATTCTTTTCTAGTTTTTCATTAATTTCATATAGTTTATTCATTGTTTTTCATACTTCATCATCATCACTCCATGTTCACACACACACTCATATTTTCATACCCACATGCTTATAGGAGTTTAAAGAATAACAATCAAGTAAGTAGATTAGTTTAGTTGTATGTTTAAATTTCTTATTAGAATAGATACTACACTACTCTAGTTCTAATTAGATTTTTTCTTGTTTAATCTTTCTTACAAAGTACAAAGAAGAAGAAAGAAAGATATTCAAAAGAATGATCATCAAGAAAATAAAAGTAAGAACATATTGATAAAAGGACTCTCTTTTTTTGGCCGGCCGAAGGAAGGGAATCAAAGATTCAACATCTCTCAAATTTGAAAAGGTAAGCGATCAATCTTTCTTTCAAAACTTTATAGTTTATGGCAATCACGTTTTCTTTCATTTTTAACAGTTTTACTATTCATATAAATAACATGAAATTCATGAATGTCACACACCTAATTTGAGCACCTATAAGAAGTAATAAGTATGCACTCCTATATACGGAAATGATGATTTAAAACCATGAGTCATACTGACTCAAATTTAGGGTTGTCAATGGAAACCCAATTATCTGATTTTTCGATCCGTTACCGAAAAAAATATCCATTTTCGATAAAAAAATTTATGTCCGATAGTTATCGGAATCGGAAACGAATATTTCCGATAAGCTATCGAAATCGGAAACGGAAGCACTTATTTCCGTATCTGCTTTCCGATTTCCGATTTCGATTATTATTAAATTTATTATTAAGAATAAATATTAACCTTAGATCTTTTTTAATCGGACGGCTAGAGAGAAAAACGTTTGTAAGAAGGGGAAACCGAGAACCCTAACCCCTTGCTACGCAGCCCCCCACGCATGCCTCATCTCCCCTTCTAAGCTCCATCTGCTTCCTCCCCTCTCCTACTCTCCACCGCACCATCCTTCTGCAGCAAACGGTGCTCAGCCATCCTTCCTCTCCGCAGCAACCGGCAAGGCTCTCGACTGCTCAACGTTGCTCTCGGCTGCTCAGCCATCCTTCTTCAACGGGGTCGGCGACGAAGGGGGGAAACCCGAAAGGTCTCGATGGCGTTGGCCGGCGACGACCTCGACGAAGGGGAACTCGGGGCAGCCTCGAAGGCCTCTACGGCGACGGTGTCTTCTCGTTCGTGCTCTTGGACACGCGCAACAACAACTTCCTTGTTGCCCGTGATGCCATCGAGGTCAGGCCTCACTACATTGGATGGGGACAGGATGGTAACATCTATTCTCATCTTCTGCTCAGATTGTCATTTTGGTCATCTGCGTTTTCCAAATTTGAGGTCTTGGTAGGGCTTGATCTAATCAAAGTTTCTCCTTTTTTTCGTGTAGGGTCTGTTTGGATATCGTCTGAGATGAAAGGTCTCAATGATGACTGCGAGCACTTTGAGCTATTCCCGCCTGGGCACCTCTACTTCAGCAAGGAAGGCAGCCTTAGGAGATGGTACAACCCTCCCTGGTTCTCAGAGGCGATTCCATCGGTTCCATATGACCTGCTTGGTCTGAGGAAGGCATTCGAAGATGTAAACTACATGAACTCTTTTTTCGTAATTTTGAAGCTGCCATTTAATCCATTTTAATTACGAGATAATATTAATATGCACTGTCTGAAGTAGAATCTAAGATCTTTAATTAGTCGTGATCTCTTTGTAGGCCGTCATCAAGAGGCTCATGACAGATGTCTCTTTTGGGGTACTATTGTCCGGGGGGCTTGATTCGTCACTGGTAGATTCTGTCACAGCTCGTCACTTGGCAAGGACTAAGGTGGCAAGGCAGCCAACTCCACTCCTTCTGTGTTGGCTTAGAGGTTGACAGAGTCCCCTATTGTTTCAGTTGTTACGTTTATTTCATAACTTGTCCAAGCAAATCACTAAAGTTTGACTGATGTGTGCAGGGCTCACCTGATCTGAAGGCTGCAAAAGAGGTTGCAAAATATCTGATGCCTACCAATTTCTTTATTTAATTGTGTCTATGTAACTGAAAATTTCCATTATTGGTGTTAGATTAAGCCCGACCTTGGCCGGATTGAGAAATGGGTGTTGAGAAAGGCTTTTGATGATGAGGAGAATCCTTACCTGCCAAAGGTATCATAATAGTGATGGGCTTCCTTCTTGTCACTTTGGTTTTGCATCATTTAATTGTCATTTTCCCATTTCCTTTTAATCCATATGAACATGAGAGAAAAATCAGGTTGGAATGTTTTTTCTTTAGCACAAGAACCTGTTGTAATCCACCTGTATTACATAATTCAATCAGGTGACGAGATCAGAACCCAGATATTTATTTTAGTGAAATCATCTTCCAGACTTCAGTATTATTTTTCATGCAGGAGTCCTTGTAGAAAAATCAGGTTGGAATTTTTTTCTTTAGCACAAGAAGCATGCTTTATCTAACGTGGTCCTCTTTCTCCAGGTTTAGCTAACCATAGAGAAATGTAGTCCACTCTAATTCTTATTGATTTCAAAACTATTAGGAGAAAGGATCTCAGTGGAAGTTTAACTGACTACAAATTTCTGTAGAAAAATTAAAACATAATTCCACTTTCTTTCCCATTCCCCATGCCCCCCCTCCCCCTGCCCATCCTTGAACTTCCTAATTGTCGCCGAGTATCCCATGAATGAAACTACGATGCCATGTAAGCTCTGTTCCAGACCAATAATAAATGATAATGAGTTGCAAAACGAGCATTGTTAGTCCCACTTAATCTGCAAAGAATGGCTTTAATGTGATGAAGTTTATGGATAACAATTACTAATGTGTTAGCTTTCAGGCTTCTAGTTAAAAGGAGGCACCATCATGATTTGTTAGTTGCCAGTGGGTTTAGATAACTGGTTGTTGGTTTAACGGGCAGTTGGCTAAGATAATTTGGTTTAATGGGCAGTTGGCTAGAATAATGTGTTTGGTTTGGTTTGATTCTTTCATGACTTTGGTGAAAGAATTTTGGGGCTGGGGCCGTGTTCATTCCTCACTTTGTATGATAGTTGTTCCTTAATAGTTTGTATTCAAACATTAGAGAACTTGTATCCTTGGAATGCAAACAAAGAGCAGTAAGAGTCATTGCTGATGTGTGTGAAATGTTCTTCTTTCTTGTGTGTGTTTCTCAAATGGGATCGCGCATGAAGAGATCCATCTTTGTCGAGTAGACATCCAAGGCCCTCAAGAAGTGGCATCAGACTGCCAAGAAGAGACATGCTAGGTCCACCCATTCTGCAGCTAGAACGCCCGGGGAGAGTCCCAATGCAAAGCCCAAGTCCCTCCCCGCTCACCCACTCCACTGGTTCAAGACGATCGGCCACTCAACCGCTGCCCTGGCCCAGTCCAAATGGAAGCCTCTCCGACAACGAGCTGTTGGATACGGACCAGGATGTGCCTTCGACCTCGCCGTCGACCCCCATCTTGGGCCGGGGTGCGGACCGGAGCAACTGAGAAGTGATGAAAATTTTTATTATTGTGTTGTGAAAAAATATTTTTATTTTGAAATGATGTTTAGTTGAAAGCCTTTTTTTAGATATCTTTTAACATTTAGTTGTGAAATTTAATGTATATAACAGATTTTTAAATGTAACTTTATGGATACATGGTTACGTTGATTGTGTTTTAATCTTATTGATCATTATCTAATATACTAAGACGTATTCATTATATTTAGGTCTCATTCTATATATTTTAAACAAATAAATCAAGAAAATAGCAATTTTTGGTAATTATCAAAAATAATATCCAATTCCGATATCGGAATCAGAAACAAATCGGAAATGGAAAATGGACTTTCTGATTTTATCGGAAACGGAAACGGAAAATGCACTTTCTGATCTTATCGGAATCAGAAACAAATCAAAAATGGAAAATAGACTTTTCGATTTTATCGGAAACGGAAACGGAAAATACACTTTCCGATATCGGAATCGGAAACTGAAACAGGTTATCGCTATCGGAATCGGAAAACGGAAACACCTGTTTCCGTATCCGTATCCTACCCGTTTACAGCCCTACTCAAATTTCAAATTAGACTTAGATTTTATCTTTTAACTAGAAAGTAGTGGATTGGAAAGCTTCCAACCCTAAAATTCGCTATTAAAATGACGACATAAACAGATTATACTGTTATTAGAACGGTATGGATGAAAGAGTTCATCCCTGAACTAGAAATAGTTCTATAAGATCTTTGATTCCGTCCCGTTGTTGTAGGACAACAGTAGGAGTGATCAATCTTTATGGTCGAGCTATTGTCTCATTCGAAGTTGTAAAACATTCTAAGGCTCTTTCACAAGTTAAGAGATAAAGAATTAAGAGGAAATAACATAATGAAAATTATTCTATTTAGGAATGATTTAACAGATCTCCGACCGAGCCTTAGTCATAGATCTGATGTGAGCATCACCTCGATTTGATGGAGATCAAATATAAAGGTGATTGGCTTGAGTCTAAGTGGGAGATTGATAGATATATGTGTCCTCGAAGCCAATCATAAGGCACTTATCATAATCTGATTTGCTAATTGATGGCATTTAAATCATTATGTAGATTGGCTTACATATTATCACACATAATGAAATTCATGAATATGTGCAATAATCATCAGATTATAATGAGATCATAATGATGAGATTGATGACTTATAAACACATATTCTTAATTGTTCATAATCATAGAATATTTGAGAAGGACATCAAATATCCTGTAAGACTAGTACAGGTTATTCCAGCTCATATGATGAGGGTGACTAATCTTGTTAGTCACTTGTATGGAGAACTATGATAAACCTGTAGGTGCTCATTGGAGAATGAGTTCATTGAACTGATCCAAAATGAATCGACGTATGGTAATTTACCTAACTGTCAACCGACTTCATTCATAGTCACAGTGGCATGGTTGATCCTTAAACTTGAGACACCAAAGATATCTTATCGGTGGACTTCTGGGCTTTGACCTTGACTTACGAATCCCTATCCATGGGATTTCTAACAGTCAAGAATCGGGTCCAGCAGAAAACCTTCGAAGAGGATTGTGTGTTCAATAAAGGATCATTAGCTTTCAAGTAACTGGAGAGAGAATACTCTAGAATGGATCCACAGGAGTTTCTGGCCAGAGCAGATATAATATCAAAAAAGGTGTTTTCTGATATTGTACAGCGGAGTCTAATTCAAGTGAGTTGACCATTTAGGGTTTTGACAGTTGACCATAATCCTAGGTCGATTCGAGAGCATTGTACGAATGAAAGATCATAAGCCATGCGGTAACTGTGGACGAACAGGTTCCATAAGTGGGTTGCCGAACCCCATTGCCTTCCGGGATCATGCGGTGTTGCTTGGCACCCAACTTGATTAGAAGTCTGACCGAATTTACATGAGATGTTAATTTGGCTAAGTAATTAATTAAATATTTGATATTAATTAATTACAATAACTCAATAACTAGTTATTGGAATTAATGGGTTGAAAATCGAACTGGTTAATGGGCTTAGAGGGTCACACGCAAATATATTCTCAGTCGGTGGTACTTAAGTAGGATTTATATTAAGTCGGGGACTTTTATGAAAAGTCGTGCCACTTAATATATATACGCGTTGTTGAGACACCCTGGGACAAGCTCTAAGAGCTCTCAAGGCTGGTGCTCCCCCTCTCTCTCCTCCTCCTCTGGGCACCCCTCTCAATGAGCCGAGTGTTGCTCCGTCTCCACCGTGCGGAATTCCCGAAAGTCAGGAATTCCCATCCGCGGGTTTTCAGACGACGTTGCGACGGCGGATCTTCAGCAAACACGTTGATCTGGACGATTATCAAACTTTATAGAGAAGTCAAGGAAAAGATAAAAAAAGTCTTCACAACATTTGGCAAGATTTAGATATGAATCAAGTAAGATATAAGATTCACAAATTGAAAATTCAAAACTACTAGGACAGATTATAGTCTAAGAATAATATTATGAAATAAATATCAAAATAACTCAGTAAATTATTAAATTTATTGTACATAAATATAACATGTAAAATAGAAGTCTGTAAAAATATCAACTTAATTGGACATCGTATAAATGAGAGCAAACACCTATAACTGATGTGATCATAATTGAAAATAAAACAGATTGAACGGACAGATTGCATAGGCTGACATAATAATCATAGAATAAATAGTAAAGAAGATCACAAAAATCTGAACCTTAATGATCATGAAATAGACATATAGATCAAACTTCTTATCAATTGATTAGCTTTTAAAAATTTTCAAAAATAATATAATTTTTAATACAACATAGATCATACTTAGAGTTATCCACCTATCTCTTGAAGAAAGATCGGCTCTTAGTTCTCCTATAGCTTCCTTGCTATCTATCTATGATTTCTTCTTCCTATAAACTCTTTTTCACATTCCTTAAGCTCTTCCTCATGTTCTATAAGCCTCCAATAACACAAAAC
The DNA here is from genome assembly GCA_030544215.1 of Zantedeschia hybrid cultivar. Lineage (NCBI taxonomy): Eukaryota > Viridiplantae > Streptophyta > Magnoliopsida > Alismatales > Araceae > Zantedeschia > Zantedeschia hybrid cultivar. The sequence goes on from JARZZO010000009.1 coordinate 56,601,506, forward strand.
ATTGATTATAATCAAATTCCTAAATGAAATAACTATGAACAACTTTATTATCTGAAGAACACCACATAAACTTGCCATTGGAAGAGAGTTGCATGCAATAAAGGTTTGAGTATGACCCTAAGACTTTATTTATATTTATTTACCTTTCTAATACCACCACTAACATCCCCTTTCTTTGTTAGAGTCGAACTCCTACTTCCTATTACTTAATCTCCAAGTCAAAGTTACTTCCTAGTGTAAATCAGACTCTGTTCACGCTACCTATAGTTTCGTTTCTGACGACCTTTAAAGTCAACCGCTTAAACATCTGAATTAGGAAATCATTTCTTCTACAAAGGTTTATAACTTTTTATTATCTTTCTAATGCCATTAATTTTTTATTATTTGACATTTGTATAAAAAGTTATACATATTTGACTGACCTATTGTACTGAGTACTCCGAACCTAGTAATCTGGCAGATTTTTCTTCCCATCTAAACATATCCTGATTTTAACTAATAAACTACTTATTTTAAATATATGTTCTTCATAAAACTTAGACTTTTGAGTCACCATTCTAATAGGAGTTGTCTTGCTTAATTTAGAATTTTATATACGTCATTATACATAAACTACGAGGACTGTGTCAAATAAATCTGTGTACAAAATCCTAGTCAAGTAAGATTTCAATTATAACTTTCTACTCATTAATTAAAATCTTAATTATATTCAAATTTATTTTGTTATACTTCTTATTCAAGTCGAGTATGTCTTACATAACTTTTCAGGTCGTGGTTAATTTCAATTATATCATCTTTTATTTCCTAATTCATAGTCTAATCTAATTAAGACTTATTCTCTATAGGCAGCCTTTTTAAAACTGATCATCGATATTTTGACCTCTAAAACATCTGAATTAGTAAAATGGGCTTCTGAAAAGTTATAGATATTTTTATACTATTTCCAATGATACTAACTATGCCTTAATCAGAATTTTCTACAGATCGTTATCATTATTTTATTATGTTATTGTCTAATGCATCAACTTAGAATTTGAACTAAATTAGTAGGCTATTTTTAGTATTATAATTAGGCTAATGGACTTTCATAATTGGGTTAATTGGAATGAAGCAATTTACTTAATTACTAATAGACTCTCATAGTTACTTAATTAGTCTAATTTAAATTAATGAAATGCATTAATAGATTATAAAAATACAGGGTATAATATCATCTTCCCATTAAAGAAAATTTCATCCTCAACATTTAATAAATTCTAACCATCTATCTTTGTATTAATAGATTACTCATCCTATGTTCTAAGGTCATAAAATAAAATTAAGGGATTACTCAATCAAGATCAGATTACTACGATAAAAAGATCAATATTGGAGATGCATTTGTAATGAGATTAATATATACCTTTGATTTAATGTGTCTATAGACTTGAGATCCGATTTGATTAATCAACCTAATTAATTAGTAGATAAACTTATGTTGACATAGCTAAAGACATAAGGTGAAAAGAGATCGATGACTAACTAAATCTCATATGGTTGAGTATGTACCAAAATAATTAAGACACAAATTATGATCATAACAACCTTATTATAGCTTATAATTACTCCGTAAAAATACTTTGAATATCATAAGTATATGTCAATTAACTCTTATGGGTATATTCAACTTGAGATACATAAGTGCCCCAACATCACAGTACGTTGCTAATGAATCATATATACTTCAAATAATTATAATATTTTAGAGATCTAATAGAAATTATGAGTCATCGATGTTTCGCTTCTAATCTGAGAGCTTTAAGAAGATGGATCTAATCTCTAATCAGGATAATATGTTTATATCCCAAATACCCTTCACAAATCTACTCTAACTAATTTATAGATTATGTATGTTTAGTAAATCTATTTATTATGGAACTAGAAGAAATCTATATTTATATTTAAGAGTAAGATCTAAAAGATAACATAAAAAGACTTAAGTATATGTCTATAGGTGACCAAATAGATCACTTTGAAAGAATTATATACATGACATGTCTACAAGTATCTTCTTAATATTTTTACAAATTAAAAGAACATATCTATAATATAACACTACTATCAAATGAATTTATATCTGATGTGGTCTCTTTACTTTCTCGTAGAAGTACTAACGATCAATGACATAGTATGACTTTAGTTATTTACTTTAAAAGTAGATTTAGGATCATCGGCATCCAATTAAATATATGTCATAGAATTAGATATGAATCACTTACAAAATTTAGAAACACTATCTTATACTAGCATTTTAATGTGTTAACCAATTCTTTCTAATTTATAGGTAACATAAGTGAATGTAGACGAATGCACTGTTAATTAAATATAAAAATGTATGTTGTGGTCAAGGCATCTCTTAATATTAATTATCAAAGAATCATGAATAAAAATAGGTCAATTTTCAATAGGTTAACAAACCTAGTAGAAAGGTATAAGTAGGTGGGACCTATGTATTCTATAGTTGGCTCTCTCCCTTAAACTTATGTATTCTATAGAAACTAGACATTACTATAATTGCTAATCTTAGACCTAAGATCATACTAATCATAAACTTTATCATATCCCTTAAAAATTAATTTGTGTGGTTTAAGATCAGATGGTTGTAGATGTTTAAATTATCATAATTGTTTTGATATCATATTGTTACGTCCCGGATCCAATTCATTTTTTTTTCAACTCGGAGTCCGATTGCATAATTTCGGAACAAATTCTACCATAACAAACAGATATAAGAGCTAAACAACTACAAAGACGACTTAAATAAATGTCATAACCATCAATCAATCCAAATATTCAAATATAGCTAATACCAAAGTTCACAAATTATAATATCTATCAATTTGTATATAAATTCTCAATCTCACCAAATAAATAAAAATACATCAATTTCTCATTATCTCTACTATATCAAATTTAAGAAAGCTAAAAACTTAAATCGAGATAACCTCTTGAAGATGTCAAGAGCCTTAATCAGAAATCTCTTCAAATTTCAAATTTTCTTTCTGAGACTCTGAAAATATAAATAGGATTTATGAGTACAACTACTTAGCAGACATCAAACTATCCACATGACTTAACATATAGTAAATTTTACAAATCACATTATACAATTATACTAAATATGATGTTACATAGTTCTACATATAACTAAAATAAGAATATGATACAAAACGTGATCAAATATAAGTTTATCAAATCAAATTTGTTTTCTAATAGCATAAATAGATCGACTAGCATATAGTATATGTGGCATGATCAGATTCTTATCTAACTGAATAAGTTTACTAGCCATGATCAGACATATCATATATCAAATTGAATATATTGAACTTAACATATAGCAAATTTATCATGGTATGATAGCTTATCAAATCAGAGTTTATATTGTCAGAATAGTAATCAGAATGAACATAAAATTTTAATCAAATAGGCTGATATCAAAATCACTGAGCCCAGAGCTCAAAATAACAAACTCAACAGATCATAAGCTGAATCAAATGGATCAAAACAGAAAATTATGTTTCATAATTATGTGCCAAACAAATAAAATCTAAACATATCAAATAGACATGGATCTAACCATCATATATGGAGCCGAACAAACAAATATCAGAGCATATAGGCAAATATGCTAAGATCATGGTACATGCATAGCCAGGGAGTCTACGATCTCACTTCGAATGACTGCAAATAAAATATAATAACTTGAATTTTTCAGTTGCCCACGGGCAGAACTTATCTACGGACACTTATGAAGTAAGTCCCAACCTCCATAAAATGGTAGTGCCCAAACATATATCAAACAAGTATGGCACAAATATATTTTCACAGATTTCATAATGATCATAGATCTGAAAATTAATTTGACATAATTATACTTATATATAAAAGTTAAAATATATACTTTTATATACAAAATAGTCACTTAATGAGTCAACATAGTCATATAGATAGATAATCAGAGTAAATTTGATCCAAATAGGTTTCTGTATAGAAATGATAGTCAAAAGAATTTTCTTAAAATTTTTGTAATAACAAATATATTTTTCGGACATCAAAACTAATTTTCAGAGCTAAAATATTAACAATTAGACTGAATAATATCAAACATATTCAAAAAATTATCAAACTTAGAGAACATGTTAAATATGTCATATTTAAAGTATGAAAAAAGTTTTATTAATTTACGAATTAGTTTGATATGATTTTGGACACCTACTTTGATTCTGAAAATTTGACTTAAATAAAATTTCAGAAAATCAAAACAGATAGTAAAATAAATAGCAAACGGATTATAAAATTCTCAAACTTTACAGAGAAGTCAAGGATACTATATCAAAAGTCTCTAAAATATTTAGCATGATTTGGACATGAGTCAAGTGAGATATAAAATTCACAAATTGGGATTTCAAAATTATTGTATAGAAAGATAACATGTAAAATAGACTTTTATAAAAATATTAACTCAATTGGACATTGGATAAAGAAGAACAAACACATGTAACTCATGTGATCATAGTTGAAAACAAAATTGATTGAATGGGCAGATTGCATATAATCATGGAATAAATAATAAAGAAGATCACAAAAATCAAAAACTTGATGATCATAAAGTCGACATATAGATCAAACTTCTTATCAATTGATTAGTTTTTGAAAACTTTAAAAAATAATATAATTTTTAATATTAGATAGATTATACTTAGAATTATCCGCCTACCTTTTGAGTAAAGATCGAATCTTAATTATCTTATAGCTTCCTTACTATCTATCTATGATTTCTTCTTCCTCTAAACTCTTTTTCACATTTTATAAACTCTTTCTTATATTTTTTAAGCTTTCAATAATACAAAACATTAATTAGAATCAAATTCTCAAAAGAAATTAAGAACACCACATAAACTTACTATTAGAAGAGAGCTACATACAATAGAATTTTGAGCATTATCCCAATATTCTATTTATATTTATTTAACTTCTTAATACAACTATTAACACCCCCTTTCTTTGCTAGATTCGAACTATTACTCTGCATAACTTAATCTTCAAGTCAAAGTTACTTCCTAGTGTAAATCGGACTCTATTCATGCCACCTGCAGTTTTCGTTTCTGAATATCTTAAAATTCAACTCCTTAAACGTTCGAATTAAGAAATATTTTCTTCTACAAAATTTTATAATTTTTTATTATCTTTTTAATTCTACTAATTTAACTATTTTTAAATAATTTTTATGAAAAATTATACATATTTTACTAACTTGCTATACGAGTACTCCGAACTCAGCAATATGGCATATTTTCTTCTCGTCCAAATATATCTTAATTCCAACTAATAAACGTCTTATTTTAAATATATGTTCTGCATGAAACTTCTAGACTTTTGAGTCACTTAATGGGAGTTGTCTTACTTAATTTAAAATTATATATACGAAGTTGTACTTAAAATATTAAGATTATATCAAATAAATCTGTATACAGAATCCTAGTTCAAGTAGAATTTTAATTATGATTTTCTATTCATTAATTAGAATCTTAATTATATTCAAGTTTATTATGTTATACTTCTTATTCAACTTGAATATATCATACATAACTTTTCATATCGTAATTAATTTTAGATATATCATCTTTTATTTTCTAATTCAAATTGTAGTCTAATTAAGACTTCTTTTCTATGGACAACTCTTTTAAAACTGATCATCGACATTTATGACCTCTAAAATATCTGAATTAATAAAAATGATCTTATGAAAAGTTATAGATATCTTTATCCTTTTTCCAATGATACTAATTATACCTTAATTAGAATATTTTACAGAAAATTATCATTATTTTATCATGTTACCGTATAATGCATCAATCTAAAATTTGAACTAAATTAATGGGTTATTCTTAATAGTATAATTGAACTAATAGATTTTCACAATTAAATTAATTAGACTAAATCAATTTATTTAAACTCACTAATAAATTTTCATAGTTAATTATTTAGTCTAATTCAAATTAATTAAATTTATTAATAAATTATAAAATGCAGAGTATAACAACTGTGACGCATTAGACGTTAAAATTCACCATGAAAAGGTGGGGTAGTTAAAGAGAGAGGTTTAAAATGGGGCGTTGGGTGCCCCCTTCACTTTATCATGCAGTGCGGCACTATACCGTGTTGGGCGAAATGTGATCATAGATAGAATGGTAACATTAGAATATATATATATATATAAAGAGAGAGAGAGAGAGAGGGAGAGAGTCAAATGAGTCTCGGGACATAGATGAGTCCCCTTAAAATCTTCTTCTTCTTATGTTAAAAAATAAATAAAATTTGTCTAAAAAATTTAAACATTAAATTAGATCCCGTAACATTGTATCTATTTTTTAAGCTTTAATTCTCACTCTCCGTTCGTGCACGTTAATAGTAGCCATCCAATTGAGCGTATGTTAAAAAATATTGTTAAAAGTGTTGAAAAATAATTAAAAATAAAAAATTATTCAAGTTAATCCTTAAGATTGATCTCATCCTTGAAATTTTAGTCTTGATCTTCAAGTATGGTCGTACTTGATATGGTTACGATTGAACTTTTCGATCAAATGGTGAAAATTTAATCGTAAAAAGTGTAAAGTTACTTAGGGAGTCCTAAAATCCTCTATTCTAATGTTTAAAAAGAAAATAAAAATCACAAAAAATTAAAATATTCAAATATCCCTCCATAAGTCGGTTTACACCTATTAAGATTAAATTTTCACTATTTGATGGAAAAGCTCAATTGTAACTGATCAATCAAGTGCATCTTTTATTAGGAATCAAAATGGAAACCTCAACTGATAAGATCAACACTAACGGTTAATCTGATAATTTTATTATTTTTTAAATATTTTTCAATATTTTAAACATTATTTTTTTGTGCATCAAATTAAACAATTCTGATTGAGTTTCAAGATATGACCGTGAAAATTAAAGCCCCTCTTGAATCCCTTTCTATATATACTCTTATACATAGCTTACGTATAACGTAGCTGGCGGCGCCCTACTCCAAAAGTTCCCATCTCAATTCCAAAAGAAAAAAATTAAAAAAATTAAAATATTCAAATACCTCTTTCTGAGTTGTTTTTCATCTTTTTATATTTAATTTTTACTATCCCATCAATTAAATCAACCGTAATCATCCAATTGGGTTCGTCATTGTTTGAAAATCAAAATTAATGAGATCAACTCTAAAACTAATTTGACGATTTTTATTTTATTTTTAATATTTTTTAATATTGATTTTTTATATCTACCCGTTGGAATAGCTCCACTTGATTTTTAAGATTGGAAGGTAAAAATTAAAACCTCGGAGAAGAGATCAACACTAAGGGGTCAAATTAAATATTAAGAATTTATAAAAAAAATTATTTTCCTTTCACATGAGGAAGGTGAATTTTCGGATGGAGAGGCATCTAATTTAGATGAACCTGAGGCATATTGAATCTTTTCCTATTTGTATATACTGTCCTATTTGTATCTGCTGGGAGCGGACTCTCTTTTTTTTCAGAATGTTGCGGTACTTTAATGTAAATAAAAATAGTGAAAAGAAATATAAAAATTATATGAACCGTTGGATTGCACTTGGAGGCATGACCCGATGGCCACACGTTTCGCAGGGCGCGGCTGCCCGCCCACGCGCAGGTGGGAGCAAACCATCCATCCTACGTTGTCTTTTTCTTTTTCTTGCTGTCCAATCTTAATCGGACGGCCTTTGTTACAGTTTGCTACCAATGGACTGAACCCTGACAATAAATTGTAACATTTTTTCATATATATGTAGGGGATAGTATAACGCGCCTTGGGATGCATCTAACTTAGATGTCTCCTTCCACTTCTCTCCTAAATCTCTCCATCTCGACTTTAAAAAATTAAAAAATTTAAAAATTTAAAATATTCAAAAAAAAAAATTAGGAGACTTTTCACTCTGTTGGATTAAAAAATTTAACCGTAGTTGTCTAATCAAATGAATTATTATTTAAGATCAAAACTAAAATCTTAGGAGATGAGATTAACTTTAAAGACTAATTTGATATATTTTTTATTTTTTAATTATTTTTTAAATATTTTAAACATTAATTTTTTATACATATCCGATCGAACGGTTCAATTGATTTCAGAGGGTGAAAATTAAACTCCCAATGATGAGATCAATCTTAAGGATTCTATTTGAATATTTAAAGTTTTATTTTTATTTTTACCATGAAAAGAGTGAAATTTAGAAAAAGATGCATCTAACTTAATTGTGTGCCGTAAAATATTATATATATATATGTAGAGAGAGAGAAAATGGTCCGGTGTTGGAGAACAGCAGAGATAAAAGTGTGGTCTAGTGTTTGGAAGAGATGATACAGGGAAGCATGTGATCATACTGGAACGGCATCGTTTGCTCCGTCTAGAGTCGTAGATCCTGCGGTAGAACAACAAATTTCTGTGACGGATACATTTAAAAAATGTGACGAGACAATTTCTTTGTACGAGACTTCCAGAATAAACATGATGAGAGAGAGAGAGTAGGGATGCATATGATACTGAGCTTCCGATTTCTTAGATTCGGATGTTTCCGAAACGAATATCTCCGTGTTAAGCTCTTGTCAAATTCTTCTCTTTTTTATATGTAAATGTATTTTGAAATGAAAATTTAAAATAACAAATTGTATGCTAGAAGCAAAATTATTTAATAGTATTTTTAGAAAACGATCCTTAAAAATCTCATGTATGCAGAAAATCCCTTATAGGATGCATATATACAATAAAATCTCTATATATATATAGGAACGGATCAAATGAGTCCCGTAGTACATCTATCTTACATGAGCCCCCTCCCTCTTGAAATCCTTTCTCCCCATGTTTAAACATAATAAAAATCAGCGATAACTTTAAATATTTAAATAGGTCCCTTAATAGTATTCTCTTCTCTAGGACTTCAATTTTTACCATCTAATCTTAAAAATTAATCCGAGCCATCCGATCAAGTACATACGAAAAAATAATGTCTAAAAATATTTAAAAAATAGCCAATAAATAAAAAAAATCATCGGACTAACTGTTAAGGTTAATCCCATCTCTTGAGATTTTAATTTGGATCTCCAATGAAAGATGCACTTGATTGAACGGCTATGGTTAAGCTTTTCGGTTTGATGGAGAAAATTAATTCTCAAAGGATAGAAACCAACCTAGAATAAGGTATTTAAATATTTTAATAATTTTTATTTTTTTAAAATAGAGAAAAGAGAGTTTCGAAGGAGGACTCATCTAATTTAGAGGAATCCCGAAGCTCATTAAAATCTCTCTCTCTCTCTCTCTCTCTCTCTCTCTATATATATATATATATATATATATATATATAGAGAGAGAGAGAGAGAGAGAGAGAGAAAGAGAGAGGAAAAGGATTCAATGCACCTTGGGCACATCTAAGTTAGTTGCGCCCTTTCCCGAAATCCACCTTCCCCATGTTAAGAAAAATAAAAATAGTCAATAATTTGTAAATATTCAACTAGGTCCCTTAAGGTTTGTTGTCATCCCTGAGACTTTAATTTTCATCATCCAATCTTGATGATTAATCTTAACCATCTAATAGGACACATCCAAAATTAATGTCTAAAAATATTGAAAAATTTGTCAAAAACTAAAAAATTCATTGGATTAGTCTTAAGGGGATTTTAATTTTGATGTCCAAACAATGAGGCATTTGATTGGATGGTTATAGTTATTTTTTTCGATCTAATGGTAAAAATTATATTTTAAGGAGTGAAACCAACTTAATTGGGCATATTTGAATATTTAAAATTTTTTGACGTTGTTTATTTTTGTTAAACCGAGATGGGGGATTTTGGGTGGCCGCGCGTGTGTGTTGTCAAGTATGTGCAAATGTGCTAGACTTCCCATAGATGACATCAATGTTGAAGAAAAGAACTATGGGCTCGCTCCAACAAGGAGCATTGTCTACTTTAGCGTATAGAGCTAGCCTCAAGGTTTTGTCATTTCCCTAGAAAAGGGGCCTTCACTTGGAGAAAGATGGGAGACCATCTTTTTAAGTATTAAGTTGCCTTTCAAATGACCACTGTTAGACTAAAGTCCCTCATGCTATGCCTCTACAACATAGTTTGCATATTTATTGTTATACAATTTACACATTTGTGCATATGAATTTTATTTATTGGTACAATTAAAGTTCATATAGAATTTGAAATTAATATTCATAAAGGTGTTTAACAAATAACCACCTAAAGAGTCGTTCATATATATATATATATGAACTCTAGCCAAGTTTATAAAAAATTCTTCTTTCATGATTCTTTGATTAAACTTTTAGTATGTTGCTATGACTCTTGGATTTTTTTCTTTCCTTTCTAATTTTTGTTTTTTGTCAATTTCTTTCGTGATTGTTTCATTAAGCTTTTAACAAGTTGTTATGTTCGAAACTCTTGAGATTTATATTTCTGATATATTCTTTCTCTATGTAATCTCTTTTCTTTTATTCTATAGTTTTCTGGATTTTCACTTTTGAACCTTTCGGTTCAATTCTTTTGTTCTCATACCAAGGATTTGAAAAAGAGAAAAATGTATATAATGATATTTCTTAGTCAAGTTTGGATTAATACATTTTTTCGTATAACATTGCATAAGCATGATTCTAATATCTTCACACTGCAAATTCTTTCGCTTATTTTATCCAATTCAATTTTATATAATTTTTTCAGTAATACATAGAAGATAAAAAAGATTAGGATTTTCTTGCATATAGGATATTGTTTAGATAATCACTACAAATTTAAAATTGTTACATTTGAATCATAACAACAACAACCATTAAAATGCCAATGGTGTGTGACATTCAAAAAAACATGCCAATGTTGTGCAAAAGAATGCCACAAGGTGATCTTTCAAAATATACCAATGTAATCTTTCTACATTCACAAAAGAGTAATAGTTACTACATCGCACGCTGTGTAGAGAGGCTGAAGTAGATTGTAACACTTCACCTCTTCTCGCCACTTGTCTTACTTATTTTTTCATTTTTTTTACTTTTTTAGGTGTAGAGAGAAAAAAGGTGCAACCCTTTGATAGCTTTTATTACTGTCTTTTTTCATATACCACCGTTTAAAAGAAGTAATCGATTTATTCTCGTCATTTAAAAAGAGGTAATGGATTCCTTTCCGTTTTAGTCTGGCCGCCTCTCAATTTATCACTTTTAGCATATATTGATCACTTTCAAACCTAAAAATATCACTTTAAAACACATTTTTATCACTTTCAAAATACATTTTTATCACTTCCTAATTATTTCATTTTAATTACTTGCTATTCAATTTTATCACTTCGTATGCAATTTTATCACTTCTTATGCAAACCTATCACTTCCCAAATATAATTTTTTCACTTTCTTATTGTTTCAATTTTATTGCTCGTTATTTAATTTTATCACTTTGTAATGGAGTTTAATCGTTTCCTACGCAAACCTATCACTTCCAAGTCGAAATTATCATTTTTAAATATTTTATTACTTTATTTGCATAGGAAGTAATAAAATACTCAGAAGTAATAATTTTTACTTTGAAGTGATAATTTTGCATAGTAAGTGATAAACATACGCTTAAGAGTGATAAATTTATATTAGAAGTGATAAAACTAAATTACGTAAGATGTGACAAAATTGGACTTTGTAGGTGATAGGTTTGCATGGAGGTGATGAACTATATTACAAAATGATAAAATTGAATAATAAGTGATAAAACTAAAATAGTTAGAAAGTAATAAAAATGTACTTTGAAAGTGATAAACATGTACTTGAAGTAATAATTTTGAATTTCGAAGTGATAGGTCTATACTTGAAGTGATAAACTAGAAGGCAGCCAAACTAAACGGGAAAGAATCGATTGCCTCTTTTTAAATGACGGGATGAATCGATTATATGTTTTAAATGGAAGTGAGCGGGAACGGATAGTAATAAAAGTTGTTAGAGGGCTTCACATTTTCTTTCTCTCCACCTAAAAAAATAAAAAAAGTAGAAAAGTAAGTAGGACAGATGGTAGGATGAGGTGAAGTGTTGCAATCCACCTCAACGTCTCTACACCGCATGCAGTATAATAAGTATTACTCTTCATAAAATATTCACTTTGCACAAGTTTGGTCTTCTTAATATTTTATGTTATAAATCAAATAGAGCAATGATGAATTTGTAATTTTTATTCTAATAGTATTATTTATGAAGTTTTATACTTCTATATTATTGCAATGATTCTAAATTTCAATGATCAAAATTTATTTATCATTGAAAAGCATTTTGCATACATATTTTCCTTGTGATGTATAAGAAAACAATTAACTTTTGATGGTTATCTTGATAGGCCTATCACTTTGTTTTTCATTTATTTAAATACTTGTTATTTTTCATTCTAGATAATGAAATTTTATTCGACTATAGGAATCATATTTTAACATGTGCCTTCTTTAAAGACATTTAAATAATTGATTTTACTATTGTTTAGTTCTTTTTTCATGTACACAAATAGTATTTTTTTCACATTCTATAAAAATATAGATATCTGTCCATTAAAATCCATCACTCATTTGTTAGTGTTCCATTATGTGTTGTTAAACTATGTCTTTTAAAATTGCATTAATAGATCGAATGAATCTCAAATCCCCCATTAATTATCAATTTACCCATATTCATCCAAAAATATCGAGACACTTTTGACCAAAAAAATATATATTTTCATTCAGATTACCATTTTACCTTGCACTCTTATCATCTCGTCTTCAACACACCCTCTATAATTGGACCAAATGTCCCTCTCATGCACTCTCTTTTTGATCAATTGCTAGAAAAGTTCCTCTACACCTATTTACGACTATGGATTGTCACGAAATTCCTGTTATATCACAAGTATCATTTATATTAAATCCTTTTTTGGCATTAGTTTGGATTAAAAACATAAATTTAGAGCAAAGCACATCAAATGAGCTCTAAAACTCATCTAACTTGGATGATCCTCAATCTAATTACTAACTTATCCATATTTAATAAAAACTATCTAATATGATTTGATCAAAAAATATATACTTTCATTTGATTATCATTTTATCTTAACATTTCATCATGTTATCTTTAAACACACATCCTTTATAAATAGACAAAAGTATCCCTATATACACTTTTTTTTTAGTTAAAGGAATTCATCCACTATGATCATGTTTTTTCATAAATCCTTGTTATATTAAAATTACCCTTCACATTTAAACCACTTCTGAATATTGCTTGGAGTTAAAATTGCAAACATAGAAGAGGGACTCCCGGACTCATCTAACTGAAATGGTTGATGTTTAGAAGGCCTTATTCCATTACTCTTTGAGCTTACAATCATGGACTGCTAGCGAGTACGAGACAGAAATAGAAATAACATCTCTTGCTTCCATTTCGTATAATATTTATTGGTGATGAAAATGAACATAAAAATTAGTATTTTTGATTCCGCATCCGTTTTCACTTTTAAGTCAGAAATGAAAATAGAGATAGAAGTAAATAATTTTCATTATTATCATTACTATAATAAGAAGTTATTTTAGATCACCATTAGTGCTCACTTTTGACAAAATTTCTTCTAATAATTTAAAATCCTAAACTCATGAAGTCTCTTTCGATCTATGAACTTCAAATTTTGAAACTTGTTTTATCTATTGGTCTAAAGTTTAAATCTATGTATTATGAATCCGCAAAAACCATGCACCACACAACCTTACTTTTGTCACTTGAGATACTTTAATCATCACTGTTGGATGTGAGAAGATCCATCTAATAGTACAAACATTACCCTTTTCATACGCATAAAATAAAATATATAAAAACACATAATATTTCAAAAACAAAAATGGATTAGAAGATACGGAAATAACTATTTTTATTTCTCACTCTAATGACTATTCGAGATCTATTTTTCATTTCCAATTAACTTATTGGATGAATTTTGACGAATTTCGTCTGTATTAATAAAAATGAAACAAATTAGATAATTAGAACTCAAGCATTTATTTACAGCCTTCTAACGAACTTGGCTCAAACTCTTTGAGTATCTAAATGAGCTAAATTCAAACAATGAGTTTAAAAACTTGATTGAGTTTGAGCCATGTTCGAGTCAACTTTAGATGATTGAGCTAACTTCATAGAGGACGATCTAAAAATTTTCAAAAAGTCAAAACCTAAACTCCATTTTATTAGGATCTATCTATACAGGCCATTTGTTTATTGTTTGTTATGACTCGATTTTTTATTTTTTAAATTTTTAGATTGTCCCATCAAAGATTAAGTTGTATAAATATGTAAGACATGATCAACGCGACCTTAAAAAAGTTACTTTTTCTAGTTTTATCTCATGCGGTGCAGCAAGTTGCTACTCAAGTATTATTCATTTTTATATTATACACGTCAAACATATTAATACCAAAGTTAATATTAGAAACTATAATGCTAATCAAATGAAAAATTATATAATAATAAATCGAAGCAAAAACACGTATTTTTTTACATGAAAAAAAAATCGGGTCGGACCAGCTAGTCCTCTACCGGTAAGCGCACAACATACCGCAGGTGCCGTGTACCTGCCGCCCACGCTCCTTGCCTGGTGCAGCCGCCCGAACGCGAACGCTCCAGCGGCCGTGCCCGTGCTGCCACGGCCGGTCCCCTTCGCCACCCTCGCCCGCAGGGGCGGACCCCTCGAGCTGCCGGGGACCGTGTCGCCCCAAACGAAGCCTGCGGCGGGCTTGGCCCCGTAGCGGACAGGAGCACGAGCGTGTGTTGCCTCGCAGCGCAGGCGTCGACTGCAGCACGTTGCCGTCGCTACACTGGTTGCGGTGGTGGAGACGGAAGAAGGCCTGCAGAAATTGCACTGACACTGGCCATTGGGTGTTTGAGACGCACAACTTCTCAAGTTTCAATGCCTCCGAGGTTGCTCGTTTTATTCTTGCGGAATTCAGAGCCTCTCAATGCTCACGCTCTAATCGTCGGAGGAAAAGAAGACAGCCCTTTCACGCCTATTGAGCTGTCGATGGTCCTTTCACGCTTCACCGGCACATTACCCTTCAAAATGACCTGCACAGTATATGTACGGCTTAATTTTATGTATCTGAAAGTGTTGGACGGTCCAGACGCACACTGTCCAGTATCTCACTAAATTGCGCTGACATGGGGCGCCGGTGGGAGGAGCTGAGGTGGGGTCCTCGCAGGACAACAATTTATGGAGAGGGAGGCAAATAGAGGGCCGTAGGAACAAATGGTATGGTCAGGAAGAAAAGTGGAACGAGATCGTCTAGATCTGTACGTCTCGATTATCCAATACTTCTCAAATACATGAAATCGAATTGTACTTATATTGTACACATCATTTTCAAAGACAAATAACTTATATATCTTTGTACAGACGATCTAGATGATCTCGTTCTAAGAAAAATCATGGGTGGCAGACTACATTAGTCTTCTGCACCTTGGTGTAATACGGCTGACTGACCAAAAAAAAGAAAGCCGCACCACTTCTCAAACTTTAAAAGGTTGTCACGTCATT
Organism: Zantedeschia hybrid cultivar; assembly: GCA_030544215.1. NCBI lineage: Eukaryota > Viridiplantae > Streptophyta > Magnoliopsida > Alismatales > Araceae > Zantedeschia > Zantedeschia hybrid cultivar. The sequence continues at coordinate 56,617,126 of JARZZO010000009.1, forward strand.
TTTCTAACTTTATGAGGACTTGCACCAATTCAAAGGAGATTACAAGAGTTTATTCGTAAATAATTGTATTATAAGAGTTTTTTTGTAAGTATATTATATTTTCAGAGGTTAAAATTTAATTATATCATAAATTTCTTAAAATCCTCTAATTAACAATAATAAGAAAAACACAATATTCTTAGAATATTTATTCAGTGTACCATATTTCTACCAAGATATATTAAGAATATTATTTGAATATTCCTATTTGTAGTATATTTCTACTTTTTGGCAGTTGCTAATTGGAGGGATTTATTTAAGAAAGATATAAAGATTGTGGGGAGTTTAAAATACATTTAAAAATTGTCGGAATCTACAACCAATATTGAAAGATTATAGAGGCTGAAATTTAAAAATTTGTTATCATCCTAATTTTTGAAAAATAAAACAGAAAAAGAGTAGGAAAAGTAGCGGCTTCTTTTGTCATGGACTCCGCAGGTGTGGCCTTAGAACGAAGACCGCAAAGATATTTTCCCACGGGTCCACTAAGGGTCCGTCGGTTTTCAAGTAAAATGAGTCACACAGGAAAAGTTTTTTCCGAAAAGAACATCATAATTATTTATTTAAAAATTCGTAAATCTTGAGTCAACGGAAAACTTAATTCGTTGACTCATTTTCTTGATTTTGGAATCTACCGGATAAGATTAAATGTCCTTTTCCCAAAAAGTTGAAAACATTTTTATGAGTACCAAATGACGAATTTTGTTTCATTTTTTTTGTAAATATTCATTCTTTAGAAAGTCATTTTCTTCCGATTATATTTTACGTGTAACCAAACGAACCCTAAGTTTTACACCATTTGTCGAATGTGACAAAACAAGGCCTCCCACATGTCCACTAAGGGTACGTGTAGGGGTGTCAATGGATCGACAGGATCCAAAAACCCGCCCCGGATCCGCGCCAAAGATCCAATTCGGATCACTGTGTTGATCCGAAATTTTGCTTCCGGATCACCCCGAACATGGCCTATGCGAGGCGAGTTTCAGGTCGCCCCGAACGAAGTACTTCGGATCAGGCTCTCCTACCCCGATTCCCATTCTCCAACTGCAACTCTCTAGGCCATGTTTGATTGCGGGTTAGCCTGTGAATAACCCGGGTTAGCCCATATTTAGTCCATGTTGTAGTTTGATTGCGGGATTAATCTATCCGAGTTAAAAATAGGTTAAATGAGTACTAACCAAGTTTTAGCTCGGGCTAACGTATCCCACCCCCAGGGGTGGGATAAAAGGGATTAGCCTATATATTAATGTTCTATTTAAATATCAATAAATATTAAGTAATAGATGTTAACTATTATTAATAATATTGATAAAAATATTATATTGATTAATATATTAAATATTAATTAATATTAATAAATGTTAATTAATATTGATAATATTAATAAATATTATTGTGATTAATACATACTAAATAATATTAATACAGATTATTATGATTAATAAATATTAACTACTATTATTTTGATTAATAAATACTAGTAAACATTAATCATACTTAATTATTAATATAAATTTTATTATGCTCCATTTAAATAGTATTAAATATTAAAAATGTTAAGTAATAAATGTTAATTATTATTAACAATATTAATAAATATTATTAATCACCATTAATTCATATTAATAATAAATATTAATTCATAAATATTAATATTAATAAATATTAGTATGATTACTAAATATTATTTAATATTGTTTTGATTAACTAATATTAATTAACATTAATCATAGTTAATTATTAAGATAAATTTATTTTGCTCCATTTATTGATAAGAAATTTGAATAACAATTAACGTTAATCATAGTTTATTAATAATTTAAATAGTAATATACTAATTACTAAATATTATTTAATATTATTTTGATTCACTAATATTAATTAACATTAATCATAGTTACTTATTAAGATAAATTTCTTATGCTCTATTTATTGATAAGAAATTTGAATAACAATTAACGTTAATCATAATTTATTACTAATTTAAATAATAATTAATATTATTTTAATATATAAAGCACACTTAATAATTATGTGAAAAGATAATGATAACATTTATTATATTTTTATTTTTAATAATGAAACTTATTTATATAAATTATTTAAATAAAGATTTTATGTACTTATCCTAAGCTAACTTCCACTTTGAAATATGAATTACTTATCTTAGAATAGTCAAAAGTAGATTAAATCAAGGCTATCTTGATCGGGCTCCCTTGGCCTAACCCGGGTTAACCTTTTCCCTATCCTGAAATCAAACAGGCCCGGTTTCTTCCCCAGCCGCTGTGCTCCATCCTGCCGCAGCGACCAATGCGCGCCTCAAATCCCCACACCTGCGTGTGCGCCACCGCAGATCCGCCCCCCCATGGCCGTGTGCGTGCTTGCCGGCACAGATCTGCCCCCTGCTTGCCACCGTAGATCCGCTCCCCGCATGCTCGCCACGGCGCTCCGCCTCCTCCCTCTCTCTCTCTGCATCCTTCCTTCGATCCTCCCTTCCCAGCTCGTCGTTGTTTCCGCCGGAGAGAAGGGAAGATGATGGCGAAGTCGGCGATGGCAGGGCCCATCGCCACCATCCTCTCCAACCCCGCACCGGACTCGTCCGCCTCGGTGCCGGAGCTCGTCGTCCAGGTCGTCGACCTCAAGCCCATCAGCACCAGCACCACCTGCTTCACGTATGCTCCTCCACCCCACCTCCCTTCCTACTTTCCATTCTCTTTGCAGTAACCTGGTTCGATCCCGCCTGGTTTGGTTTCCGCCTCAACCATTTCCTTGTGCGATCTGTTTGAGGTTTCACGTCAAGATATGTTAAAAATGGTAAGCTTTTTGCTCTCTCTTCCTTCAAAAACCGAGGCCATGGAGAGAAAAGGTCTCCTTTACGCTGGAAGTTGATCCTTTTTTTTCCAGTCCAGGACATGTGGTTGACTACAGCAACATTGCAACCCACAAGATTTGAGCTTTTTTCTTTTTCTTTTTAATGAACGTTGATCTGAGGTGTCTGAGTCTAGCTGCGACAACATTCTAATTAAAGTTTTTTTTAAAAAATTTAAAGGAAGAAAAAGCAGATTGTGCAACAGTTTAATGGTCTCTCCAGCCTAAATATTTAGGCAGATAACAGATCTTCCTAATATTATTAAGGTTGATCATATTCATACATAAAGTTAAGCGTCTTATGATCGTCTATTGTTGTTACTTGTAAGCTAGAAGTTTTTCATGGGATAAAAGGAAAATTTCTTCTATCTATGTTTGCATAGCACGAGTCAAAGTAGCCATCTCTTGCTTTGCAAGTGTTGTAGAGAGTGTACAGTTTTGGGCATCTTTTGGAAGATATTGTAGTCTTCTTTCTATCAGTGTGCTTTTGATCAAGATTATATTGTGGGATTCAGTGTTTGTTCTTTCCATTAATCGCAGATTCATGGCCAATGATGGGAAGATGAAGCTGAAGGCGATGCTTCTGACCCATTTTTCTTCTGAGATCCATTCCGAAAATCTTCAGAACTTGGGCTCATTCGGATACTCGACTACAGTTGCAATTCCATACCAAACCAAACCGAAAAGTATGGCTATGAATTTGTGATCTTTCTCCATGTCGATTCCAATTTGATTGCCTGTTTGCTGTTCTCTAAACAAGGGTGTGTGCAGGGCTTTGATAGTGACAAAATGCGAGGTGGTCTCTCCTTCACTTGAGACTGGATCAAAGATGAGGTAAAGAACAATGGAGTTGGAATTATTCTGAAGCCGAAACAGGAAGTGGTCGCAAAGTCTGCTTTACAGATTGTGAATGAGCAGGGAAGTAAGTCTTCTTCAGATGCAACTCCTTGAATGCTTTACTTATACATGTGCATTCATAACACTATCTTTTTTGCATATGGGTAGGTTAAAAATTGAATATTTTGTCATACACCTTTTTTGGGGGGTATAGATGGAACTCATATTCCCAACCATTAGTTTTTAAGTTCAGATTGCCTTAATTAGTGTACGCTGCTGATGCATTGTTGGTTCTTTTAGTTGCTAGATGCTTTTATTTATTGCATGTGGTTTTTCCTACAGTGCCGCTCTAGCTGCATGAATGGCCATGACAAGGAGAGTGCACCCTCTTGTTTCCACATTGAGTGGAGTAAAATATAAGTATCAGAAGGTTTTGAACTAGACAACCTACTAATTTCAAGGTCTACATGATTTATCAAGAAGTTGCAGGATGAAAGTTACATGAGTGTTTATTGGTAGTATGTTGATTTTAGTCAAAATAAGATGGGCTAGGTAGCTTATCTATCAAAACTAGAACAGACTTAATGTTCTAATCTGACCAGGATTGATGTTTACATGTGCTCTGTAAATAATCTTCTGCAGTTTTTTGCCTGAGTGAGGCTAGCCATAAGATAAAAAAAGATTGAGTTAGTGAGAGAGTCATGGAGATGGATATCTCCAACGTCTATAACAATTTTTTTAGTATTTCTTTCTCCTAATTTGATTCCAAAAAAATATTAACTAAAAAATAATTGAATCATGTCACATCTTGTTTATTATGATATACTTATATATTTCATGTACAATAATTTTTCTTGCAAATTCCGCTGCCGGACTCCCAACATTGAGAACCCATGTAGAGTATTATAGTATAGATAACCGTATCAAATGACAAGTATATGTGCAATTTCTTTTATGTTAAGTGTTCATAGCATTCAATTCTTCGGATATTTCTGTGAAATCAATTACTGATGTTCCAAGTTGTTCATGAATGGTCCTGGACTTTGCAACACAGATCCGACCTCTTTGGAGGCACTACTCTCAAAACACACACGGCCTTATTTTTGTTGTGGACAGTGATGATAGAGATCGTGTTGTTGAGGCAAGGGATGAGCTCCACAGGATGTTGAATGAGGTAAAGTGTTCTTGCTAATGAACTTATCACTTTGCTTTTTTAAGAGGCATGCTTTCATGTGCTTCTTTGATTCACCTATCCATATACACAAAAAATGTAGCACATTCACAAACAGGTTCATTTTTAATGAATTTACAATCTTGTTATGTAATCCCTTTATGAAATACTGTTCATGCTCATGGCAGGATGAGCTACGAGATGCTGTGTTGCTCCTATTTGCGAACAAGCAAGATTTCCAAATGCAATGAATGCTGCTAAAATCACTGATAAGCTTGGTCTCCAAACTATTGTTATTGGGTTGTTTGCATTCAGAGGTTGCCTGACATGGTGAAAGGTGTTCGAGAATCTTTGCTGGGGCATCTAGAGCTATGGAAATGGAAAATATGAAGAGTTGGGGTGGTTTATTAAGCTTCATTCTATGAATAGGGCTGTTGCACACTTCATCTGCACTCTGCTTTGAAGACTATGGGCTTGTAACCAGTGTAAAACATTCAAATTCTTGGCTTGTAAATAAGATTGAAAGATTCAAATTCTAGGATTGTGAATGTGTAAAATTTTCAAATTGTTGGCATGTAAACATGTTTAAGCGGTTCAAATTCTGGGCTTGTAAATATGTGGAAATAGTTCAAATTATTGGCTTGTAAGTTGGTGTAAATTGGTAGATCCAAAAACCCAAATTAGATCCGGATCTGGATCCATCCAGTAGTTAGGACAAATTTTATATGTGAGAATTCAGATTAGATCCGGAACCTGTTTTGGAGATTCGGATCAGATCCGAATCTGAATCCGAAAATGTCCCATGAAAGCGGGTCGGATCCGGATCCGGATCTTATGTTTCAGATCATATTTCGGATCCAACCCGACCAGACCCGGATCCGATCTGTTGACACCCTTAGGTATGTGGTTTGTTTTCATGCAAAATGGGCCACAAGAAAAGATTTTTTTTAAAAGTATATTACAATCACTTATTTGGTTATCCATAAAACTCGAGTCATTAAAAAACTTTATTCGTTGACTCCTCTCTTTCTTAATTTTGACATCTATGGAATAAGATTGAATGTCCTTTTCTTAAAGAACTGAAAATATTTTCATGAGTACCAAGTGATAAATTTTGTTTTCATTTTTCTTGTAAATATATTTTCTTAAAAAATTATTTTCATCTAATTATATTTTACACATAACCAAACGGATCCTATAGGGATGTGAGGGACCGTGACTCTGTTCTTCGGGGTGTTGCCTGTTGATTGTCATTGCATAACTTGGAAAAGCCCAAGTTACCAGTGATGGCGTGTGGCGCCCCAGTGGCAAAAGCACATATTGAGACCAGCCTACAAATTTTTGCTTCGTATCAGAGTTCCCCAACGCCCAAGTGCTCAGCCCGCAGGTCTCGCACAAATCTTTTTTGGGAGGTTCGCCATGCCAAACCCCGAGCACCCGCGCAAGTTGCGCATACGAGGGATGGTCGACGCTCAGGCCCGACCAGCATCTATTCCCATACACGTTGCCCTTGCCGCCCTTGCCCAATGACCATGACCTCCGCACTAGTCATCGGCTCTGCGCCATACACTTTGCCTAGGCACTCGCGCGTTGGTCAAGCGGATCTTCGCTCGGAGCCATATGACTACGCGCACCGCGCCTCATCTAGACACCCTCACTCGGTCTGGTGGGTCATTGCTTGGGCTTGTCGGCTGTGTGCATAGTGCCTCACCTAACCACCCCACTACAACCCTACGGACTTGCGCTCGGGGCTTGTTGGTTCTGCGCCTCGCTCCTTCACCTTGGCACCCTCGCTACTGCACCGCACCTTTGCTCGGGCCTACGTCTATGCGCACCGCGCCTTCACCTAGGCTCCGTCGCTTAAGTCTACCCTAGGTTAACTGACCCTCAACCCTCTGGCCTTGCGGGAGAGTGAATGGCATAGCTCGGGATCTGTCCAGCTAGTTACACTTGAATGCCTTCAACTTGGCCGAAACTTAGCTGTCAAACATCGCCCCTTCAGCGGGATTGCGTCGGGGCACCATGCCACCATCGCCCTTTACGCATGAACTTGCACGCTGGGTCCATCGCCTTTGCACAGGTCCTGCTTCAATGGTTGCTCCGGAGTTTACAGCCTTCCCCGCCTTACGGGACTTAGCTTTACATGAACGGGTCTTCCTCAATGCACTGCAAGTTTTGCTCTAGTCATTTTGCCTCTGTCAGGACCTATCTATCTACCCACTGTAAGCTTCACTTATAATGCACCGACCTTGAACTCCTTCAAGGCTGCTTACCTAGCACTCCTCCTTCGCAACTTCTGTATGGAGAATGGTTTGGGCTCCACTGCTACATCGCACGATCAGGCTCTTGCTTCAGCTTTAAAAGACTTGGCGGTCCAGCTCCGCCTAAGTCTACTTGGTCGCAACCGAGTTTGAGATCTCCCATGTGGTCAGAAAGCTTCCACACACCAGCTTCATCAACACCTTTGTACATCCACCTCCTTACATTGCTCGTGGACAAGGACCGCTAACTCCTTGGAGAATGGCGCTCTAGCATATCCCAACGGACGAGCACTATGCCCTGCATCGCATGCTCTGGTGAATCTTCTACATGCCTTGTCTTCCTGTGAACTGCTCCTCAGTTCGGTTGAACAGATGGTTGGATTGTGATGGACATTCAGCCTGCACCTCTGTACTCCTGGACCTGGCATTCGCCATATAAGATGCTTTCACCAAGTCCTTCTTTCTTACACTGTGTTGCCAACGGAGCTGTGAACAACAAGTCGATCATGTTAGCACAGACAAGGGGTTACTTACCGCACCATTGCAAACATGTCAAATAGGTCATATTTAAAGTGTGAACAAAGTTCATCAATTTTTGAATTGGTTTGATATAATTTTAGACTTCTGCTTTGATTCTAGAAATCGGACTTAAATATAATTTCAACAACTTTAAACAGAGAGCAACATAAATAGAAAATGGGATTATAAAATTCTTAAACTTTACAGAGAAGTTAAGGACACTATAAAAAAGTTCTCAACAAAATTTGGCATGATTTGGACATGAATCAATTGAGATAAAAGATCTACAAGTTAGAATTTCAAAATTGCCAGGGCAAATTATATAGTCTGAGAAGACATTTACAGAATAAATATCAAAAGAATTCAAAAAATTATAAAATTTATTTGACATAAATATAATATGTAAAATAGACTTCTATCAACATTTCAAGTAAATAGAACATTAGAAATAGGAGAACAAATGTATGTGACTCAGGTAATCACAGTTGGAAACAAAATAGATTGAATGGATAGATTGTATATACTAAGATAATAATCATTGAATAAATAGTAAATAAGATTATAAAAATATGAAACTTGATGATTATGAAGTAGACATAGAGATAAAAATTCTTACTAATTGATTAGTTTTTAAAAAAAATTAAAAATATATCATTTTTGATACAAAATAAATTATGCATAGACTTATCTACCTACCTCTTAAAAAAAGATCGATTCTTAATAGATCCTAGAGCTCTTCCAAGCAAGTTCCATGACCTACATCCCTTCCAAGCTCTTCTCTACACATTTTAAGGCCTCAAAAGAACCTTCTCTCGTTGAAGAAGTACCATCTTGCAACCTAATAGCCTTCCCTCACTTTTTTTCTCAAGAATAATATAAAAACTAGCTTCTTCAAGCAAAGTTGTGGCTAGAGTATGGTGTGCATGAATTTGAGTGATTATAAATAGTAATGTTTTCTTTCTCAATCCTTCTCAAACTATTTATACTCTTTCTTGGTCGAATTTGCCTTAAGAGAGTCTTTCCGTTCATAGATAAGCTTCCAACTCCAAATATAACTGATTAGATTTCTCGCAGATTATGTTCCCATCTAAGACCTTCAAGTTTGAACTAATAAGCAACATATTTTGAAAATATGATCTTCATAAAAGTTGTATAATCTTGAGCTAACTTTCCAATGAGAGTTGGCTCATATAATTTGAAAATTTTTAAGTGAAGTTATATTTAAAATACTAGGACTATGTCAAGTAAATCTGTACGCAGAATCCTAATTCGAGTAGGATTCTAATTATGACTTTCCACTCACGACTTGAAATCCTAAACATATTCAAATTTATTGAGTTCTACTTCTAATCCAACTCAAATACCTCTTATAATACTTTTTAAGTCGTGGTTAACTTAAATTATACTTTCTTTTGTTTGCTAATTCAAATCATAATCCGATTAGAACTTGTTTTCTATGAGCAGCCCTTTCTAAAATTGAACATTATTACTTTTGATGCTTAAAACATCTGAATTAGTAAAAATGATATTCTAAAACGTTATATATATTTTTATCCTCTTTAAAACAGTACCAACTATGTCTCAATCCTAGTTTAGTATAGAAAGTTATCATCATTTTATTATGTTATTGTCTAGTACATTTGAACCTAGATTTTTAAGTAAGTTAATAGGCTATTTTAATTTACTTAAATGAGTTAATAGACCTTCACTAATGAGTTAACTAGAATAAATTAAAATAATTATTGGCTCTAAAGTTGTAGGTCATAACAATATAAACCTCAAATATACAGAATGAGAGACTCCGATGGTCTCTTAGTGAGGATTAGAATCTCATTGACATATGCATGTGGTCTTGTGGTAGCACAACAAACCACATCATCATTAGAGAGTCGTCAACTCTTGCACTTGCAACTCCTTACAATATATGATCATACTTCAACTCCCAAACTTTAATAGCCTTGTGGATCGCTTAACAAACCATTAGAGTCTAGTTAAGTTGTACCATATTATTTAACAAGTATAGATTTAGATGCAACCCTTGTAGATAGCACAACAAAGCTAAATTATTCTTCTACTCCATTTAAGGCATCGTCATGCCATAGTTCTAGTTTGTCCTCAAATTTGATAGGTCTTATGGATAACACAACAAATCAATCCAATCTAATTCCAATCCTAAAACTATAATGATGGAGGGCCAAGCGGTACTGTGAAAGCTCAAAGATGTTTATCGAAATCAAAAGAAGATATTGCAAATAACAATATGTAATAATGATGTGATTGCCAGAGACACAAGGTTCTCGAAGAAATAAAAATAAATGATCGAGTATAAATACCTTGAAACGAGAGAGACTATGTGGATCCTCCAACTACTCTTTCCATGGCTGGTTGAAGACGAAAAGCCTTTCTTCTTAGTTTTCACTCTCTTGTTGGAAGCAACAGCAAGTGGAAGAAGCTTTGTGTTCGTTGGACTCCTTTATCTCCTTTCTTCAATTCCTTGCAAGAAAGAAAACAAAAATAATGACAAGAACTATGAGTTGTGTAGTATCTAATCTAAAGAGGATAAAATCATGCAACTATGACAAAGAACTCACTTGTTTTGTATTTTATTTAAACCCCTATGATGCAAGGAAAGGGAATAGTAATGTTGTGATGTACGATCGTGATGAAGATGATGTAAAAAAAATAATAAGGAAAAGAAGAGGAAGTTGACCTAAATGGTGGATAGAGAATCTCATGAGAGCAATAAGAAAGCCCGGAGTTGCTGTCTACATTTTCAAATAGAGGGCACTCTTCTCACTTAGATGGAACTCTCAAATCATGCTCTAGCCAACCTCTTTGAAGCTCCAAAGAGGTAAACTATTTCTAGAGCATTAATTCTTGCAATAATCCTTCCTCAAATGGATTCTTGACCTCTACGACTCCCCAAGAAGGAAATACCTTGTAAAACACCCCATAAATTTGTATCAATCCACAAGGAAACATTCCCAATCAACTAGAGAACTTCAAGGATGAAAGTTGCTTGATTTCAAGTGGATATGAGTCTTATAGGCTACATAACTTAATCGCATCAGCTCAAACAAACGTCTTTCAGAAACACATCCCCTAACCTAGACGTCTTTTAAAAGGACTAATTAATAATCATGAGAAAATTCAAATATAATTATAGAAAGTCTAAAACACGTCGACTATGAACGATACTATTTAGATAAATAGTAAATCGATTAAGAATCAAATTAGTAATCGATTAGGATTAGAACGCTAAAACATGTCCACCATAGGTTACGCCATTTAGCTAAATCGTTAATCGATTAAAAATTAGATCCAAAATTGATTTGAACTAGAAATCTAAAAGACGTTGACTTAGAGTGACGCGAATCATAATGTTAGTTGAATTTTAAAAAAAATGGATAAAAATCAACCCAATGATCAAACCAAAGATCATTTTAAGGCATCACAAATATGACATGAGATTTACTCAATATAAAGTCAAAATTAGCATGTTTACATATGACAAATCTCCACATGAGCTCCTATAGGTCTTCATCTTTCTCTGCTTTCTCTAAACCCTTTATTGTCCACTTAGCAAGCTTTGTGAGCTTGACTCCCTTTTGAGTAAGCATGTCTTTAACCTACTTTGGATCTCCCATGAAGCTTTCAAGGATTTCCCTAGACATGATCTTCTTCAACATCAGCATTGTCTCATCATTGTCATCTTTCTTGGTCCTCTTTAAGCCAAGTAGAAGTTCCACCTCTTCAAGAAGAATCATAGCCTTAAAAGTAGAGAAAATGAAGGTATGAGTTTAAAGGTGCCACATCTCCATCAATGCACCCATTGCCACCCAATCCATCTACACTTGGTCATGATGTTTGGCATGCACTACAAGTCCTTCCAACTGCCACTTTGAGATGATCCCCCTCAACCCAATTGAGATATTTCCAATGAGCTTCTTGAGCCATCGCAATTTTCCAAATCTCTGTGGAACAGGGAAGAGAGGATATTGCTACAAGAAAAAGGAAAAGGAAAGAAATAAGAGGTTGTCCCACCATGATAAGAAGAAGAGAAAAAATGGAATTGAAAAAGGAAGATTGAATGAAGAGATCAAAGAAGAAGGGAATTGACGATGAGAGAGGGATTGAGAGTTAAGAATTTACCCTTTTGTTTTGCATCTTCCCGCTTATGTGCCCCTCAATTTTTGTAATCCTCATGATCTCTTTCCCATCATCCACTCTCATCCTCTTTGAAGATCGCTCCATGGCTTGATCTTGAGTTCTTCTCTTCCCTTGTGTTTCTTGTTCTCTTCATGGACAAAAAGTGATATGGGGAGGCTTTTATAGAGAGAGTGTTAGTCTTAGGTGGCCTATAAGCCAATCTGATTATGTAAATCTCGTTCATTTATAAATAATATGACATAATATTAATTATGTATAATTCGTTTTAATTATCATCTCATAATGAAGTCCGTGAATGTGTGTGACAGTGATCAGATTATGATGAGATTATAATAATGAGACTGATCACTCAAACACACATATTCTTAATAGTTCCTAGTCGGAGGATATCCGAGAAGTACGTCAGAAATCCGGTTAGACTAGTACAGATTACTCCTGCTCATACGATGAGGGTGACTGATCTCATAGTCACTTGTATGGAGACACTAAGGCGAATATGTAGGTTCTCATTAGAGAATGAGTTCACTGAACTGATCCGACTGAATCGCTTGATGGTATAGTACCTCACTGTTAATTAGCTTGATTCTATTGTCGTAGTTGCGTAGATGGTCCTCGGACCTGAGACACCAAGGACACCTTGTCGGTAGACTTATGTGCTTTGACCTTGGCTTATTAATCTCTATCCACGGGATTCTAAACAGTCAAGGATCGGGTACAATGGAATACCGTCGAAGGGAATTGAGTGTCAATAAGGAATCATTCGCTCTCGCTACTTAAAGAGAGAATGCTCTAGGAAGGATACGGGGAAGTCCTTGGCCAGGGCGGACGATAATATCGGAAAATGATTTTTCCAATAGTATACGGTAGTATCCAATCCAAGTGAGTCGACTGGTTAGGGTTTGACGGTAAACTATACCCTGAGTTGACTCAAGAGCATTGTACGAATGAAGGATTATATCTACGTGGTAACTGTCGGCGGAAAGGTTCTAATAGTGAGTTACTTAACCCCGATACCTTTCGGGTTTACGCAGTGTTGCTTGGCACCCAACGTGATCGGAGGCCCGATCGAATTTTATATGCGATATTAATTTGATTGATTAATTAATTAATAATGAGTTATTAATTGGTTAATCAAGCCAGTGAGGAGTCACTGGACTTATTGGGCCATTAACCGGACTGGTTATTGGGTCTAAAGGGTCACACGCAAATGATTCTCAATGCGATGGATTAAAAAGTGGGTTTTATATGAACCGAGGGTTTTTATGAAAAACCGAGTGGTTAATATAAAATGTGGTGAATGGGCTGAGCAGGCCAGGATGCTGCTCAATTCTAGCTGTCCCCTCCTCTCTTACTCTCTCTCTCTGGCGCACAAGGCCGGCCCAGTTCTTCGGGTCTGCTCCATTGCTTCTCGGACTCTTATCCGACGGGAAATCGATCGCACGTTGCGGCGAACGGCGAAGAGTTCGTGGGCTATGACGAGCGAGGAACGTAAGGATATCTACCGCGAGGAGGATCACATGGACTTCGCTAGAGGCCGGGCATTTGCGCAGTTGGCGGTGTCACATTGATGGAATCAATCGGTCGCGGATTCGAATTCGCGCACAGTAATGTTCGATTACCCCGAAAATCCGGTTTTGGTTTATTCGAAATGGGAATAGATCGCATATTTTAAAATATTATTTCCGTTGCGTGAGCGATCCGGAGAAACCCGAGAGTCCAACAGTGGTATCAGAGCCAAGTTCCACTATTTATCGTCCCGTTTAGGTCTCCGATTTGATATTTCCATGTATTATTCCATGCGCAAATTTGGTTACTTTCCTGGATCTATGTTCATACGATGAACACCATTAATGAGATTAATTTAGATTCTGCAAAATTAGATTTTTTGGGGTTTTTTCGATGTTCTTCATGTGATGAAGAAGGGTGTTCTTGCCGGCGCCATATGGAAGATCTAGGTGACCGGGAAACCAGATGGGTTAGCCTAAAGGACCCTAGGTTTATGGACGATCACTGTGGGCTTCAAGGGCGGCCCCAAACAGGTCGGTGGAGGGGCGACTAGAGCGGGTGTCTTCCTCTATTTATGCATGAAAACCAGTTTTAATAGGGGGTTAAAAGAGGGCTCGGCCAACTTTTTGGGCACCTCCAGCCGGCCTGTCGGCACCTGGGCCATCGCCGGCGGGGCCGGGCGACGCTGGTGTGGCCAGGCCGGCCCCCGGTTACGCTGCCACTCCGCTGGCCGACCGCCATAGCCATCCCTGCAACTGCTTTTAGTGTTTCGGGTGGGGGCCGTCAGGTTGAAAACGAACCCAGGTGGGCTGGCCTAGCCTATCTGGGGTCCGACCGGGGCCTGATGGATATAAGTGTCCTCTAAGCCAATCATAAGGCACCTATTTCAATTTGGTTCACTAATAAATGACATTAAATTCATTATGAAGATTGGCATACTTGTAACTACGCATAATGAAGTCCATGAATGTGTGCAATAGTCATCAAATTATGATGAGATCATAATTATAAGACTGATGACTTATAAACACATATTCTTAATTGTGCCTAGTCGTAGAATGTTTGAGAAAGACATCAAACATCCGGTAAGACTAGTACAGGTTATTCCAACTCATATGATGAGGGTGACTGATATCGTTAGTTACTTGTGTGGAGACACAATGGTAAACCTGTAGGTGCTCATTGGGGAATGAGTTCACTGAACTGATCCAACATGAATCGCCGAATGGTAATTTACCTAACTGTCAATTGGCTTGATTCATCGTCACAGTGACGTGGTTGATCCTTGTACTTGAGGCACCAACGACACCTTGTCGGTGGACTTCTGGACTTTGACCTTGACCTACGAATCCCTATCCATGGGATCTCTAATAGTCAAGGATCGGGTCCAACGAAAGACCTTCGAAGATGATTGTGTATTCAATAAAGGATCGTTCACTCTCAAGTAATTGGATAGAGAATGCTTTAGAATAGATCCGCAAGAGTCTCTAGCCAAAGTAAAAACAATATCAGAAAAGATGTTTCCAGATATTGTACAGCGAAGTCTGATTCAAGTGAGTTGACCATCTAGGGTTTGACAGTTGACCATACCCTAGGTTAACTCAAGAGCATTGTGGAAACGAAGGATTATAGCCACACGGTTACTGTGGACGGACAGGTTCCATGAGTGGGTTGTTGAACCCCATTACCTTCCGGGATCATGCGGTGTTGCTTGGCACCCAACTTGATCGGAAGTCCGACCGAATTTATATGAGATATTAATTAGATTAAGCAATTAGTTAATATCTAGATATTAATTAACTATAATAAGTCAATAACTAGTTATTGGACTTAACGGGCTAAAAATTGGACTAATTAAAGGGCCTAGAGGGTCACACACAAATAGATTCTCAGTCGGTGATTTTTAAGTGAGATTTATATTAAGTTGGGGACTTCTGTGAAAAGTCACGCCGACTTAATATATATACGCACTATTGAGAAACACTGGGCCAAGCTCCAAGGTTTTTCTATGCTGGTCATCCCCCCTTTTCTCTCTCCTCCTCCTCTAGGCGCCCCGTTCAAGGGGCCGAGACACTCTCCGTCTCCACTGTGAGTGCTTAGAATGACCGTGTGATTATCATGAAAAATCTAGGTTATTTAGTGTAAACTAAACATATTAAAAACAGCAACTAAGTGCAGTGATCGCCAGAAACTTTTAACTAAAAAGTTTCAAAAGAAGTTTTGATCGCCTACCTGTTTGAACGCGGAAGATGTCGAGTCCTTGATTCCCCTCCTTCAGCCGGCTGAAGAAAGAGAGCCCTTCCTTGCTTTTTGTTCTTGCTGTTGAATTTGAAATTTGAGGTTGAGGTTGAGGTTGAGGTTGAGGATCGTCCAGAAATCCCTTTTTGCTGAGTGCTTGATTTGCTCCTTTTGATTCTCTTGTTGTTTGAGTTGAGTTGAGTGCAGCAGAAAGTGTAGAAAGAAAATGAGATAAAGAAAACAATTATGAGAACTTAAGCAGAAGCAGTATCTATTCTAATCATGGTATTGAACATGCAACTAAACAGCAAACTTACTTGTTTTAATGGCTTTTGAAACCCCTTTATCAAGTAGGTTTTTGAAAAGAAAAGGAATGAAGTTATGGTGTGTGTTGCATAGAGTGATTATAAAGAATGAGATTAATGAAGATGTAGAATAACAATGCAGAAATGAAACACTTATGCCCAATTGGATAAAGCTTCGAATTGGATGAAGAATGGACGTCGACTTCTGGAAACAGTAGTGCTTCAGCGTTCCGACGTCGTTGTTTCGATCTTCTATCGCTCAAGGTTATGCTTAACTTCAAATTACGCTTCACTCAAATTACGCTTAACTTTTTTTACTCTTCAACATGCAAGGTATTTATAGACTTTTTCTGCGTTCGTGATTAACATTGAAAAACTTCGGATTTATCCATCTTAACTGACAGATAATTACTGATTAATTCATCTTTATCTGCAATTATCTAAAACGCGTCCAGGATGGCTGACGCCTTTCAGATTTAATTAAGATAAGGATAAACATCCGGGAAAACTTATCTTTATCTTTATCAGGTAAAACGCGTCCACATGTGTAGACGTCTTTTACACTAATTAAGATAAGGATAAACATCCGGAAGAGAAGTTAAAATAGCTTAGGAAACCTAAAACGCGTCAAGCTTTACAGACGCCTTTTAGCTAATTAATCAATTGATTAAAATTCAAATTTAAAATGCTAAAATAAGAATAAACTCTAAATGGCGTCCACATGAGTTGACGCGTTTTAGACTTCTTCATATTTTAACTGATATTTGAGCTAAAATCAGTTTAATTGATTAACTTAAACATGTCTGTTAAACCCGACACTCAAAATATTAATAAAAATTAATCAATGATTAAATATCAGACCATTCTGAGGCATTATTATATGATATGAAATTTACTTGAAATGACGTCAAAATTAGCGTGTCTACAGCTGCCTCACCTTGGCATCGTCTTTGCAAGGAAGTGAAATGAAATGGAATGTACTGAAAAGGTGATGCCAAGGTGTGATGAGACACGCTCTTAACATCACATGATTGGAATTTTTCTCAAAATTATCAATGAAGATAGCTCAAGGAGATCAATGGAATCAATCCTGTCTGGATGAGGTAGACAAGGAAATAAAATAAGGTCGATCAACCTCCTCAGAGTGGGAAGTACCCCAGGTCGTAGACACTGTAGGTTTCATCATGGGGAGCGTTTGCCAGCCAATGTGGACGTGCTGCAACCATGATGGATCTTAAAAGAAAACAAGAAATATTGGATAAAGAGTCCAAGAAATGATAGACTTCCAAGGATATCTTCAAGCGAACCTCAAAGATAATCAAGATACTCAATTCAGAATGGAATATTTCATATCATGTTTGAAATTATTTGATTAAATGGTCTGAAACTTAATCAATAATTAATTCTTATCACAATGATTTCAAAGTCCTACATGATGCATGCTAGGCTAAAAGAAAAATATAAAGTCAAATAAAATATAAATTAATCAAGGATAATATTGCTAAATTGTCATTAATGAGTCAAGACACCAATTCTTGTAATTCAGTGCTAAGCCGAAGCTCGTTTATCCACGCACCGTTTCACAAAAACGGAACCATCGTCCCCACTAATCAACAATCCAACGGCCTATCCGTGCGATTAAGAATTCTCTGGAATTATCACTGTTTTTGTTGTAGGGGAACTCAAATTCCAGTTTCATCAAAACCACAAGGTCCTTGATATGATCTAATAAATATTTAATATATAGTAATGCAAATGATTTACATGAAATAGTATAAGGGGTAGAAATAACCGTCTTTTTAGCTACGGTTAGGACTTCATGAATTCCACAATATGATCTTCTTGATATTTCCAGCTTTACTCAGGTTTTCTTGAATTTCCTGCAATCAAAATTATTAATAATTCCAAACAAATATTCAATTTAAACCACAAAAACCACAGAATTTCAGGTGAATAACAGAAATGCTGAAACGCGTCATATCGCGCAGACGCCATTCAGTGTTGAAACACGGCAGTGCTCCTCGACGCCTTTTACTCACAGAAACAGGTTTCTGGTTGCTCTATATTCGAATTCCAACTCTCTTCATGCCTTGTGTCCTGTATATGACTTGAACAAACAGGTTAAGTATCTGTTTAGGCTTAGTCCCTTGCCTGACCGAATAAATGGTCGATCAATCTTTTCCTTGAGTAAATGGTCAAGGGGCATAGCCTTTATTAACAAAGGTAATGAGAATAATCAAACTTAAACAAAATGTAACATACAAGCAAACAGATGCTTATTGAAAATAAAAGGAATGAAACATACTAAATGCAACAAGCAGATGCTAATTGAGATATTTTTTTGTTGTTTCAAAATATTCATTTTTGTTTGGGTTTTGAAATATATGCTTTTTTTTTTAATTTTGACATATATATTTTTTTGAATTTTTTGACATATGTATTTTTTTTGAATTTTTGACATATGTATTTTTTTTGGAATTTTTGACTATGTATTTTTTTGGATTTTTAACATATGAAATTTTTTGGATTTTTGACTGAAAGATCAGCATGGTACTTAGATCAAAAGATCATAT
The DNA here is from genome assembly GCA_030544215.1 of Zantedeschia hybrid cultivar. NCBI lineage: Eukaryota > Viridiplantae > Streptophyta > Magnoliopsida > Alismatales > Araceae > Zantedeschia > Zantedeschia hybrid cultivar. The sequence goes on from JARZZO010000009.1 coordinate 56,635,613, forward strand.
TCATTTATTACGTTCAATGACTTTCTTTTGATAAAAACGTGCTAGTCTATTTTGATAAACTTTTGCATGATTAGCAGCTGACCACCTTTTCTCGTCTAAAAGTTCCAATTGAGCAAGGAGTGCTGAACGATGTTCATCAATGGAAAATTCCTTGTTCAATTGTACTCTTAATGACGGTATAAGGATCTCGTATGGAACTACCGCCTCCATTCCAAATGTTAAGGAATAAGGAGTTTGTCCGGTAGGCGTGCGGATTGAAGTTCGGTAGGCCCATAGAGCCTCAACCAATTTTTCTGGCCAATCTGCGAATTTGTTAGATTTACACGTCTTTTTGATGATTTTTATCAAAGTCTTATTTGTTGCCTCTGCTTGGCCATTGCCTTGCGGATAATAAGGAGATGAATGATGCAATGCAATTTTGTACCTGTTACAGAGATCCTTCAATTCTTGTGACACGAACTGCGGTCCGTTGTCGGTGACGATGGTGCTTGGAATTCCGAATCTTGTGATGATGTTCTTCATGATGAACTTGCAGACGGTTGATGCTTTGATCTCCACGTACGCTTCAGCTTCTGCCCACTTGGTGAAGTATTCCGTTGCCGTGAGAATGAAAGATTTTTGCTTGATGCCGGAATCTGGGTTACCAAGAGGTCCAATAATGTCGAAAGCCCACATGGAGAAAGGCCATGGGGAAGAAACAGGATGGAGTGAAGATGCAGGAGAATGAATTTTGTCGGCGTGAAGTTGACACTTAGCACACCTACGGACATATCCTACACAATCTTCTTCCATGGTTGGCCAATAAAATCCTTGTCTAAGGATCTTCTTTGCTAGCATCTGTCCATTAACATGGCCACCACAAACTCCACTATGAGCTCCTTCCATAACCTTCCAAAGCTCATCCTCGTCTAGACATCTCAGAAGAACTCCATCAAAACCTCTCTTGTACAATGCTCCTCCAACTAGGGTATATCGTTGAGCAACTCTCCTGATAGCTCTCTTCTCCTCAGTTGTAGCTTCCTCAGGATACGATTGATCTTCACAATATTTTGCAATTTCATAATACCATGGCTTCTGTTCCTCATCCATCTCTTCTAACAGCTCTATTAACATGATTTCTCTTTTCTCCACAATACTCCCATCTCTGAATTTCTTCAGCAACTTCTCCTTAGTTCTAAGAAATGAAGGGTCTTTCACGGCAGGTGAAAGACGCCTATGAACTATGATTGATTCGGATTGCTTGCTGATAGGAAAATCAAGGGAAGATGCAAATGAAGCTAGAGCGTCAGCTAAGATGTTTTGATTCCTAGGGACATGGACAAAGATCAATTTTGTGAAAAGCTTTGAGTATGCAGAAGTAAGTTCTTGATAAGGCTTGAGCTTAGGATCAAGAGTTCGATACTTGGTCAGCACTTGGCGAAGAATTAGTTGGCTATCACCCACAATCCTAAGTTTAGTGGCACCATGAAAATGAGCAGCCTCGAGGCCAGCAAGAAGTGCCTCGTATTCAGCTATATTGTTGGTGACTGGAAAATCAACCTGAAAGGCTTGTGGAATGGTGACACCTTCAAGTGATAACAGAACGATTCCAATAACCTTTCCATGAGAATTCAGAGTTCCGTCAAAATGCAGAGTCCACATATCATCTCTGATTTGATTTACGGACATCAGTTCCTCATCCGGAAACTCTGATCGCACTGGATCAAATCGAGGAAGGGGATGATGAGCAAGATGTTCTGCTATGGCATAGTCCTTGATCGCTTTCTGCTGAATGTAAATGATATCGAATTGAGATAGAAAGCTTTGCCATCGCGCTAACCTATCAGTAAGAACAGATTTCTCCAGAAGGAATTTGATCGGATTCATCCTAGCGATGAGGTGGACTTCATGGGCCGAAAAATAATGCTTCAATTTCTGAACAACCCAAACCAATGCTGCACATGTTTTCTCCATCGCCGTGTATCTCTGTTCAGCGGGGTTGAGAAGTTTAGAGAGATAGTAGGCTGCCCTCTCCTTTCCTTCTTCATCCTCTTGTGCTAAGACAGCCCCCACTGCATCATCCAGGACTGAAATATAAAGTATCAATGGTTTGCCTGGAGATGGTGGTCTCAAAACAGGAGGACTTGCCAAATAGTCCTTTAATCCATCGAATGCCTCCTGACACTTATCGTCCCAATCGAATTTGACTCCTGGCTTGGTAAGCTCGTAGAACGGCTTACACCTCTGTGAGTGCTGGGAGACAAAACGGCAAATAAATTGCAACCTCCCAATTAATCCTCTCAATTCTTTCAAGTTTTTGGGAGGTGGCATCTCTCTGATAGCCTTCGCCTTATTGGGATCGATCTCAATTCCCCGTTTGCTGACAATGAATCCAAGCAGTTTTCCTGAAGATACCCCGAATACACATTTCTTGGGGTTCATCTTTAACTGATACTCACTCGATCTTTCTAATACCCTTGCCAAAACTTTGGCGTGCTCAGCCTTTGTTTTAGACTTAACCAATAAATCATCCACATACACTTCCAGATCTATATGCATCATGTCATGAAATATTGCCATCATAGCCCTCTGATAAGTGGCTCCAGCATTCTTCAATCCAAATGGCATGACAACATAGCAATATGTTCCCCAAGGTGTGGTGAATGAGGTCTTTTCTTGATCCTCTTCTGCCAGCTTAATCTGGTTGTATCCTGAAAATCCATCCATAAACGATAACGTTTCATAGCCAGCAGTGTTATCGATGAGTACATCAATATGAGGCAATGGAAAATCATCTTTAGGACATGCCCGGTTCAAATCGCGGAAGTCAATGCAAATCCTGACCTTCCCATCCTTTTTCATAACCGGGACTATATTGGCCACCCATTGTGGATAAAGGACAACTCTAATAAATTTGGCTTTGTGCAATTTATCGACCTCTTCCTTCATCTTTAGAGCCATTTGTGGGTGGAATCGCCTTAATTTCTGCTTGACCGGGCTAGCTCCTTCCTTTAATGTCAATCTGTGTTCAACTAAAGATGAGTCTAACCCCGGCATATCTTCATAACTCCAGGCGAAAGTGTCCTTATAGTCCTTTAGTACTTGTACCATTGCCTTCTCATCTTCTGTAGAAAGATTTTTACTGACGAGGACAACCTTAGGTTCGTCTTCAGTTCCTAGATTGATTTCTTTGGTGGGCTCTTCTACGGCAGTTGAGGGTTCATCAAATCTCTTCACTCCACTGGCATATGCCTCGGCTGCGTCCTCATCATCTTCCTCATTTTCAAAAATGGGGTCCTTTTCATGTACTAACTCATATACCCCATACCCATCATTAACTGACTCATCGTCCGTACAATCTTCTGGCATCTGAATTGGATTTTCTAAAAGCTGAGGGATTAAAGAGCAAGAAGAACACTTATCAGCTAAATCCCGGAGGTATCTATCTGGGATTTGCCTACCCTTAGGCTTCCTAGACTTCCTAACCTGACTAACCTGCCTAAAACTGGACTGCCTAACTTCACTAAACTGCCTATCATAACCTAATGTAGATGAAGCAGGATGAAAATCCTGGGATACAAGTGGAAATACAGGGGAATCCTCCCGTGGGGAGGGGCAGAGTAGATCTAAGAGAGAATCTTGACCGAAGGACCCGCGCGGTAGGGGGCAATCGGACAAGTAAGATGTTTCCTCGATAAAGATTTGGGAAGAATTTGTTGCCAAATTGGCGTTTTTTTTTTTTGGACCATCGAGGAGTTAAACATAAAGCAAGAATGGATGCAAATGGAAGGAAGATCAGACGGAGGAAGCGGCACCAAGGCCAAAGGATTAGGGGGATCATATAGCAATATGTCCCAGATTAGATCATACATCCTCTCTAGGTCGAGAGGAGGGGATGGGATGAGGTCCCGAGGGGACAGAGTGATCATAACGGGCGGAGCCCGTGGGATATCTTCAGTAATGACCCGCGACCAAGTCGGGGTCAAGAGCAGTGTGCGGAATAGAGTATGGAGCATAAAGATATGGGAAGGATATGTCCCCCTCCAGAGCAAATCTGTTGTATAACCAGCTTCATAGGGGTCATCTGGCTCCCCTTCATCGGTTTCTTCTGACAGCAGTATCCGCTTATCAAAGATGGCACCAGGACCTTCAATCAGCTCGTCGATCTGCGGCGGCCACTTGGGTTCTGCAGGATCTAGGAATAATCTGTTCAGTGCTATATAGAGGTCCCTTAGATCGAACCATCTATACCATTCACATTCGAGGTCATGGAATTTTCTCCTTTTCATAGACCGCAGAGCCTCCAAGGATTGGTACGTAAGTAGTTCAGAACAATGTCTGGCCAAGTCTCTCCCATATATGTCATGGAGGTCAAAACATGAAGTAATGACCACCACGTTGTCGTGACTAAGCATGGGCCCTTTTACAAAGTGTGTATACAGGGTCCATGTTAAGGGATTTCGGCCTTCTTTGGGTGGTGTAGACATTGTCTCCAGGATTTTTCGACCTTCTTTAATCTCTGCTTGATGAACCAGATCTTGCTTCAGTCTTCTTGGCCTGTAGCCCAGACCACTTCTAGGTGCTGCTCGGTGATCTTTGACAGGAGTGGTCCTGCCTTGCAACTGTGTGCCCAGACCTCTTCCAGGCTGATAGCCGTTCTTCATCATGATTCTCCATCCTGGGGTACTCATGCACTTCCCCCTTTTGATAGCATTTAATGGGTAAGGAGAAATGGTGGCGGCTTTCAAGGGATCAGCCACTGGACGGTAGACCTGTAATACCGACAAAAAAGGTTGTCGGCCAGGTAAAACAACAGATTTAGTATTCAATGTATGAGCAGCAGCAAGGATCGGCATGCTCGTTACTTTAATAATTCGTCCTTTGAAAGGGAATTTGAGGCATTGGTGATTCGTAGAAGGAATCGCCTCAAGAGTTTTAATGTAAGGACGTCCTAGAATGGCATTTATAGAAGGGTCAATTTCGAGAATGTGAAATTCAACCTATGCATGACTTACAGGACCTAGCTCCACTTTTAAGTAAACCATTCCCAGAGGGGAACGGGTAGAGTTGTCATATGCTGTAACTGAAATGGGGCTAGGCAGCCACTTCTCCTTGGGCACACCGCACAGCTCTAGGGTCTTCGGGGGTAGAACATTGATTGAAGCCCCCGTGTCAACCAGGCACGCATCCACGGCCTTCTTACAGATATTGACCGTGATGCTTAGAGCCATGCTTCTGGCGGCTGGCAGTGCTAGTTCCGATGTGTGGAATGTAATAGATGGCTGATCCCCCTGAGGAACTAGTAGTGCTGCAATTTTCTCTACCGGCACGTCCTCGTTGACCATCACCTTTTGTAGGTATTCCATTAAGGCTTCTTGGTGAATCTTGGACCTTTTGATCAATTCAAGTACGGTGATCCGTGCCGGTGTTCTGTCCAGATGTTTCAACAAGTCATATTGAGTGCCTGGTGCACTCTCTTCATTATGGGCTTCCTCAGTCGGTCGTGATGGGCCGTCTCTGACTGTGGATTGAGGGAAGACTTTGTTGAAAATCCTTCCACTTCGGAGTGCATGTTCCTCAACCGGTACCGCAGAGTCGGGTGGTGCAGCTGATGTAGGTGATGGCGTAGGGTTAGGTGGTGGTAGCGTAGGGTTAGGTGGTGGTGGCATGGTGCGGATTAAAGGCCTAGATGGTTGGATGGTGGATGGGTAAGTGGTTGGTGAAGTGGGGAATGGGACGCGTAATAGTGGTCTGGATGGTAAGGGCATATCTGGGTAGGTGGTGGTGGTAATGGGCGAAGTAGGGAATGGCACGCGGAGTAATGGCCTAGATGGTAAAAGGGGTGCGTAGTTGGTTTGTGGTGGATTATATGGTGGAGGCGTAGTGGTATGGGGCATGATGGGCTTAAGGAAAGCGGGTGGCGGTAATGGGTTATTGGGTGTGGGCGAGTGATATGTGGGTGTCGGTAGAGGGGTGATGGTAATGGGTTGTGGCCTAGGTATGCGGATGGTGCGGCGTGGTGGTTGTTCTGCGGTATTCTGAATGTGACCCGTTGAATAAAGAGAGGAAGAGTCCTCTATCCTCCACTGTTGCCCACGACTAGCCTCAGACTGGCTGTTCGTCAGAATAGGGGCAACTTGGTTTTGGTTCTGGTGCTCCGGGAGCGGGTTCTGCACTATGCCCATATTTGGTGACGGTGCTGCCTGTGCTGGTGGTCTTACTTGCTGCTGCTGCTGCTGCTGTTGTGGTCTTCTCGCCTTCATGGCTAATATATACTTTTTCATCTCCTCCCAGTCTATGCCGCCCTGCTCGTTGAGATCATGAATATAATCTCTGAACTGGAAGCAGGTATCAATGGTATGCCCAGGTTGCCTATGCAAATAGCAATACCTGGACGTGTCGGCATTTTGAGGCCAGACGGCCTTTTCCCTTGGCAAGACTAAGGCATTAGCTGCCATTAGAGCACTGAAGATATCGGCCAAGGATTCTGGGAGGGCAGGGTATTCCGCCCTTTTCGGGCCTGGAGGTCTCCTCTGCTGGTTATAATCACCAGGAGGAGGTACATTGTCGTTCTGCCAAAAAGAGGATTCATACATAAACTCCTTCAGATGTGTGAAGGGGTTACCAGTACCGTTGTACTTCCGGTACACTGGCATTTCAGAGGGTGGTAGGTGGAAAACTGGCAGGCTCGGCAAATTGATCTCTGGCACAGCTTTAACCCCCATCATCTTCTGGAGGTTGTTAAATTGCTCATCCATACGCTCCATTTTGGCCAGCAACGCTTGTGTGGTCAGATCTGCCTGGGGAGGGGGAGGAGGTGGAGGTACTTGATAGGCCTGCTGCCTAGAGTACGTTGGACAGGGGGGACAATAAAGGGGAGGTCCGGTAGAGCTTCCGCCATGCCCGAGGGCATTTTGATAAGCAGGCGTTTGCGGTCTAGCCGATTGCCTAGAGGATGAAAGCTGTGGCCCAGCTGGCCGAGAAGTAATATAAAGGCCTTCCACGGCCTGATGGATATAAGGAGGAGGAAAAGAAGGTTGCTGAGGAACAGCAGGGGGAGCCACAGGGTTCGGCTCGGCAGGCTGCATGGGTGCCTTCCCCTTCAGAATCGATTGGATCGCCTCGAACTGCTGAGGGTCCAGTCGGGAGGCAAGAACTCCCAAAGCGTTGACGAGATCCACAGGATCAGAGGATGAGGGATCATTCTGATTCATGTCTCCCTCAAGATCGGGATTAGGAATCGCATATTCATGCGTGGGAGGATCAGGATATCGATCCTGGGGACGAAAGAGAGGGGTCCGGACATTCCCATCATGTCGATATAGAATGGGGGCAGAATTACGGGAGGCATCAGCATCTCTCCCGTTCTCGTAGTTGTAATCAGAATCCCGAGGGGCATTAGCATCTCCCTCATAGTTGATGATGGCGTCTTGAGCCATACTCAAGTCCCTGCTTGATCGTAGCAGCATGATGTTAGATTTTTTTTCAAAGATTTGACAAACAAGTTGCACAGAGATTAATCAATCAAGTGGATGCTTAACGTGATTTTAAGATTCCTTTTTTTTTGAGTTATTTGGATTCAATTAAACCTCAAATTCTCTCAAGGGAAGGATCCTAGTTTCAGTTCAGTTTCCACCGTTATTCTCTAGGGCTTTCTCTCACAACGCTTTCAGAATCTAACCGGGACTTCAATTGGTACAACCAGCCCGATGATCAAGGAGGAATACCTTGATTTTGGGGACTTATGGAGGTCTCAACGTCAACTTCTCTAGTCTGATCAAGGGACCAACCCAATCAGAGAGAGTTGATGACGTCAAGTAATGTGTTCCTAAGAAAAGGAGGGTATTCGCCTCAATGCGTATGTCCTACGGCCTGGATGGCCTCTAATGCTTAATAAATAATGGGTAGCTAGCACTCAAACCACAGAAATCTGGAAACTGAAAAATAATTAAGAAACTGTCTGAATCGCGTCGATGATAGTCGACGCTATTCAAAACAGAACTTAATTTTTTCGCAGAAACAGATCTGAAAAATAACTAAGAAACTGTCTGAATCGCGTCGAGGGTAGTCGACGCTATTCAACACAGAACTTAATTTTTTCGCAGAAACAGATGCAAACAGCAGAGAAAATGTGAAGACTGAAAGGCGTCTAGAAGTGTTGACGCGGTTTTGAAACGCGTCAGTGCTCCTGGACGCTTTTCAGTTCGCAGAAACAATTTTGCAGGAGGATTTTCTGGGTTGAATCCTCCTCAAACAGGGTAAAAAGCAGTAAACAATCGACTCATGCAAATTTTTTTTAGTTCCAGATTTTAAACAGGATGATTTACTAACTAAACAACTAGGAAATCAATCAATCACACATCATTTTATCACAAAAACAGCTTTTTTGAACTAATCAAGGGGGGGGGGGGGGGGGGGCAAGATCTTGCCACTGGGGTGTGCACGTGGTGCACGAGGGAACTTAATTAAACTAAAACACTCACCAATTGGTGAGGACGTGTCGAGAGACACAAATGGTGCACCGTGGGTGCCCGGTATGATGATAGCAAGAACAAAAAGACTTAAAAGATGGCGAGACCAAGTCCCACCGTGATCGCCAAAAAAGCTGTGAGTGCTTAGAATGACCGTGTGATTATCATGAAAAATCTAGGTTATTTAGTGTAAACTAAACCTATTAAAAACAGCAACTAAGTGCAGTGATCGCCAGAAACTTTTAACTAAAAAGTTTCAAAAGAAGTTTTGATCGCCTACCTGTTTGAACGCGAAAGATGTCGAGTCCTTGATTCCCCTCCTTCAGCCGGCTGAAGAAAGAGAGCCCTTCCTTGCTTTTTGTTCTTGCTGTTGAATTTGAAATTTGAGGTTGAGGTTGAGGTTGAGGTTGAGGTTCAGGTTCGTCCAGAAATCCCTTTTTGCTGAGTGCTTGATTTGCTCCTTTTGATTCTCTTGTTGTTTGAGTTGAGTTGAGTGCAGCAGAAAGTGTAGAAAGAAAATGAGATAAAGAAAACAATTATGATAACTTAAGCAGAAGCAGTATCTATTCTAATCATGGTATTGAACATGCAACTAAACAGCAAACTTACTTGTTTTAATGGCTTTTGAAACCCCTTTATCAAGTAGGTTTTTGAAAAGAAAAGGAATGAAGTTATGGTGTGTGTTGCATAGAGTGATTATAAAGAATGAGATTAATGAAGATGTAGAATAACAATGCAGAAATGAAACACTTATGCCCAATTGGATAAAGCTTCGAATTGGATGAAGAATGGACGCCGACTTCTGGAAACAGCAGTGCTTCAGCGTTCCAAGGTCGTTGTTTCGATCTTCTATCGCTCAAGGTTACGCTTAACTTCAAATTACGCTTCACTCAAATTACGCTTAACTTTTTTTACTCTTCAACATGCAAGGTATTTATAGACTTTTTCTGCGTTCGTGATTAACATTGAAAAACTTCGGATTTATCCATCTTAACTGACAGATAATTACTAATTAATTCATCTTTATCTGCAATTATCTAAAACGCGTCCAGGATGGCTGACGCCTTTCAGATTTAATTAAGATAAGGATAAACATCCGGGAAAACTTATCTTTATCAGGTAAAACGCGTCCACATGTGTAGACGTCTTTTACACTAATTAAGATAAGGATAAACATCTAGAAGAGAAGTTAAAATAGCTTAGGAAACCTAAAACGCGTCAAGCTTTACAGACGCCTTTTAGCTAATTAATCAATTGATTAAAATTCAAATTTAAAATGCTAAAATAAGAATAAACTCTAAATGGCGTCCACATGAGTTGACGCGTTTTAGACTTCTTCATATTTTAACTGATATTTGAGCTAAAATCAGTTTAATTGATTAACTTAAACATGTCTGTTAAACCCGACACTCAAAATATTAATAAAAATTAATCAATGATTAAATATCAGACCATTCTGAGGCATTATTATATGATATGAAATTTACTTGAAATGACGTCAAAATTAGCGTGTCTACATCCACCGCGTCCGATTCCTGAAAGTCGGGAATTTCCGTCCGTAGGTTTTCGGACATCTTTGCAGTGACGGATCTTCAGCGAGCGAGCTGATACGGACGAGGGAACAAGGACGAACTACCGCGGAGGATCGCATGGATACCGCTGGAGGCCGGATGCTTGTGCCACTTGTGGCATTGCCTCGACGGAATCGAGACGAAAGCGGATTCGAATCCGCGTAAGGTAATCAGATTACATCCCGATTTTCTGTTTATGCTTTTCGTTCCGATCCAGACCAGCGGGCATCGAGCGGGCTATTTTTGATTGCTTCCGCTACGTTCTTCGCATCCCGCTGGGATCCCAACAGTGGTATCAGAGCCAGTTTCCACTCTGATTCGTTTCGAGACGACAAAATTAGGATTCTAAAATAAATTCCATGCTGTATTTATTTTTCTCTCACAGAAGTCCTTCATAAAATGAACATACAATGTTCGATTTATTTTTCTGTAGGGAAATATTCAATTTTTAAGAGTATTTTTCGTCGCGTTCTTCATGGAGATGAAGAACCGTTTTTTGGGGCTTCAATGGTGATGACAGATCACCGTATTGCTTGCTGGTGTGACCAGAAATATCTACAAGTCCCTAGAATATTTTATGGTCGCCAGGGATCGGCGGCATAGCCTCCCTTCCAAGAAATTTTCTAAGTGTTGGAAGTTCTTTAGGGAAAGGCCACAGTTTTTTACAGTTTTAAATTGCCCTTTTTAAGGGGCTACCAGCAGTGAGGGGGTCGCCGGCCAGCCATCGCCGGCGTCGAGGTAGGTAGAGGGATGCACCCTCTTGAACTTCTGGCCGACCATCACCTTGACTGTGTCGGAGAGGAGCTAGTAAAAAGGGGGCTTTTGGGCAGCCGGTGGCTGGGCAGATGTAGAAACCCTAGCTCGAGCCCAGACGAGCCAGGCGCTGGGCACCTAGACCGGCCGGCCCAGCGTCGGCTCGACTGGGGAGGCCTGGACCGGCCCGGGCGCACTAGGCACCTGGTCTGGCTGGGCTAGGTATGGGCCAAATCCGAGCCCAGGTGCGCCCTAAGGTCCCAACCAGACCAAGCCCTGGCTGGACCCGAACCCTGAACCCCAAAGGCCCATTTAATCCCCAGCCCAATAAACCCTAAACCCTTTTATTAACATAAAACCACACCCTTATTAATTGAAAATTGAAATTTATTATTGTTTAAAATATGTTTTGAACTTAAATTTTAATTTTCAGTTTATAAAAGGGATTTTTTTAAGATTTGATCTTAAATAAGATAAATATAATTTTAAGAAGTGTTCTTAAAAATAATTAACAAGTATTGTTAAATAATTTTATTTAAGATGTGAACTTATTTTTAAATTATTACCTTAAAGATAATTAACAAATGTTGTTAATTAAATTTTAAATTAAGTGATTAGAGATTCTATTAAGTCTAATTGTTAGACTAATTATCAATTAGAAATGTTCTAATTAATGTTTCTTAATAATTGTTATTGAAAAATATTATTTAATAAAGGGGGTACTTAACAAAGAGTTGTTAAGTAATTAAAATTAGAATTAGAAATTCTTTCATAAGTGTTATTTAGGAATTTTTAATTCTATCTAAATGTTAGATTGTTTCGCATTAATAATTGTTATTAATGTGATTTAAAATTAATCTAAGTGTTAAATTAATTAATTTAGAATTGTTCTAAATTATGCATGGAATATTTTAGAATTATAATTTTAGCTTTGTTTGCATATGTTGATGTCTTTGATGCTTTAAATTAGATTTATTGTATGTAAGAAAATAAAATTTTTGAAAAATCAATTTATCCAATTTTGATTGGTATCTAGTGTGAGTGCTTAAATTGAGTATGTGATTATCATGAAAATTATGTTGTTTAAGTGAAAAATAAACTTATTAAAAAGAAACTAAGTGATGTGATCGCCATAAACTTTTGACTAAAAAGTTCCAAAAGAAAGATTTGATCGCCTACCTGCTTGGATGTGGGAGATTCTTGAGTTCTTGGTTCCCCTCCTTCAGCCGGCTGAAGAAAGAGAGCCATTTTTATCCTTGTTCTTACTTTGGCTGCTATTGAGTTTTGAGGATCGTCCAGATTCCTTGTTGTTCGCTGTTGATTTCCTCCTCTTAATTCTCCTTTGTACCTTGCAAGAAATAGAAAGAAATAAAGAACAACGATGAGAACTTAGGAAGAAGTAGTATCCATTCTAAAGAAAATTTTAAACATGCAACTGAACAGGTGAACTCACTTGTATGATGGTCTTTTAAACCCCTTTAACAAATAGGTTTGGAAAACAATGCTAGTGTGCGTGTGTGTTGCATGGAGTGATGTGATGAAAAATGTGATGCTAATATGATGAAAATGTGAGAGGAAAAATAAATGAGAAGTTAAGCTGGATGGCCCCTGGAAGCCTTGATCTCGAGAGGATCTTGGATGGACGGAGAATGGTGATGGTAGCAGCACTTTGCTCCTTCAGCGTTCGGACGTCGTCAAGCTTCTTTGCTCCAATCACCACCAAAATAATTACTAATTATCACTCAACATCACTCACTGTCGCCACAATCACTCACTTCAATATCACTCGTCCAAGAGGTTGGGTATTTATAGACTTCTTTGCATCCGCGGATTTACATGAAGAAATCTTGATGTTTATCCAGCTTAACCAACAGATAAATACAGATTAATTCATTTTTATCTGTGATTATCTAAAATGCGTTGTCCATTAAAGATCCCTTTCAGACTGATTAAGATAAGGATAAACATCCGAAAAAATTTATCTTTATCTGTAATTAGCTAAACTGCGTCGCCCAATGCAGACGCCTTTTACACTAATTAAGATAAGGATAAACATCCGGAAAGAGATAGAAACAACTTAGGAAACCTAAAATGCGTCGTGCCTTGAAGACGTCTTTTAGCTAATTAATAAATTAATTAAAATTCAATTTTAAACATCAAAATAGGAATAAACTCTAAATGGCGTCTGCACAGGTAGACATCTTTTAGACTTTTTCATATTTTAACTGAAATTTGAATTAAAATCAATTTAATTGATTAACTTAAATAATGTCTGTTTGACCCGATATTATTTAGATAATTAACTCAAAAAAAAAGATCAATAAAAATTAACCAATGATTAAATATCAGACCATCTTGAGGCATTTATTATATGATATGAAATTTACTCAAAATGATGTCAAAATTAGCGTGTCTACAGCTGCCTCACCTTTGCATCGTCTTTGTAAGGGAGTGAAATGAAATGGAATGTACTGAAAAGGTGATGCCAAGGTGTGATGAGACATGTTCTTAACATCACATGATTGAAATTTTTATCAAAATCATCGATGAAGATAACTTGAGGAGATCAATTTAATCAATCCTGTCTGGATGAGGTAGACAAGGAAATAAGGTCGATCAACCTCCACGGAGTGGAAAATACCCCAGGTCGTAGACACTGCAGGTTTCATCATGGGGAGCGTTTGCCAGCCAATGTGGATGTGCTGCAGCCATGATGGATCTTAAAAGAAAATAAGAAATATTGGATAAAGAGTCCAAGAAAGGATAGAATTTCAAAGATATCTTCAAGCGAACCTCGAAGATAATCAAAATACTTAATTCAGAATGGAATATTTCATATCATGTTGAGAATTATTTGATCAATGGTCTGAAACTTAATCAATAATTAATTTTTATCACAGTGATTTCAAAGTCCTATATGATGCATACTGGGCTAAAAGAAAAATATAAAATCAAATAAAATATAAATTAATCAAGGATAATATTGTTAAATTGTCATTAATGAGTCAAGATACCATTTCTTGTAATTCAGTGCTAAGCCGAAGCTCGTTTATCCACGCACCGTTTCACAAAAGTGGAACCATCGTCCTCACTAATTAACAATCAAACGGCCTATCCGTGCGATTAAGAATTCTCTGGAATTATCACTGTTTTTGTTAAAGGGGAACTCAAATTCCAGTTTTATCAAAACTACAAGGTCCTTGATGTACTATAATAAATATTTACCATATAGTAATGATGATGTAAATCAATTACAGGAAATAGTACAAGGGATAGAGATAACCGTCTCTTTAGCCACGGTCGGGACTCATAAATTCCCACAGTGGGATCTTCTTCAGCTTTATTTGGATTTTTCCTGAATTACCTGGACTAAAAAATTCATCAGTAACTTCAAACAAGTGTCAGAATATGGATAAACATTGAATTTCGGGTAAAATAACAGAAAAGCCTGAAACGCGTCGTGTCGAGCCGACGCCCATCAGTCATCTAAAACGCGTCACTGTTCAACGACGCATTTTCAGTCGCAGAAATAGGTTCTGGCTGATTCCCACTCGGATTCTAACTCTCTTCATGCATTGTGTCCTGTATATGACTTGAACAAACAGGTTAAGCATCTATTCAGGCTTAGCCCCTTGCCTGGTCAAGTAATTGATCAATTAATCTTTTCCTTGATAAAAGAGTCAAGGGGCATAGCCTTTATTAACAAAGGTAATCGAACTGTAATGCAACATACAAGCAGGCAGATGCTCACTGAAAATGAAAGGAATGAAGCATACTAGATGCAATAAGCAGATGCTAATTGAAATATTTTTGTTGTTTTGAAATATTCATTTTTGTTTTGTTTTAGTTTTGGAATATGTGCTTCTTCTTTTTTTGAAATATGTGCCCCTTTTTTTTTGGATTTTGGGATATGTATCTTTTTTGATTTTGGACTATATGCTTTTTTGGATTTTTGAAATATGATGTAAACTAAAAGACCAGTATGGTACTCAGATCAAAAGATCATATTCATTTATTAACTTAATTCCCAAATTGTTCTTCAATAATTTAGCTTAAACCCATTGTGTTTGAACTTGTGTTTCCATTCGTGATCCCATTTGATGATTTGATCCTTTAGTCAATCTAGGTTATTCCTTAAGTTTGGAGTATGCCTCTTTAGAAAGAAAGGAAGAATTGGTTTAGAAAGCCCATGAGAAGGTTCCGGAGACCTAAAAAGATGTTCCTTTCCTACCCTAATATTCGTTGGGGTTCGGTCATTTTTTTTACGGGGTATTTATCGACCTTGCATTCCCTTTCATTTCAGTTCATGGCCTTGATGTAACGTTTGTAGTGTGATGCCCTTTTGACTTTTGACATTTGGCTTTTGCCTTTTCTTTTCTTTTCTTTTCTTTTCTTTGGGACGGATCTCCCCCATTTTTTTATGACGGCCTCCTACTAAGATGACGGGTATTCTTGGTAGTCTATTCTAAGCCTCGTTCCGACATCATGGGCCGAGTGTAAAAGCAGAATTTTGCTTAAAAAGAATGATTTGTACTTTACACTTTCAGTCAAGCTTTCGGTATTCTTTAGGACTTGACATCTTTTGTTACTCACGAATCAAACGTGTTAGTGTGTGCAGTAATGTGTTTGGAATTAAATTATCCAGACTAATAAGGGAATTTGAGTTTATAAATTTTCTGATTCCACTGGTCTTTGTACCATGCTGATCGACTCTTTAACCTAAGGGTAGTATTTCTTAAGATGTAAACCGTTCTAGGGGTGAGCTAACTCTTCCCCTTCTACATTGACAAGACGGTAAACGTTACCAGGAAAAGCATGCGGTCCTTCCCAATTGGGTTGGAGTTTAGAGCGTGGACCACCAGGTTTTACAAAAATTCTTTTGACAACCATTTCACCAACCTTGAACTTACGTTCAATGACTTTCTTTTGATAAAAACGTGCTAGTCTATTTTGATACACTCTTGCATGATTAACGGCTGACCATCTTTTCTCATCTAAGAGTTCCAATTGAGCAAGGAGTGCTGAACGATGTTCGTCAATAGAAAATTCCTTATTCAATTGTACTCTTAATGACGGTATAAGGATCTCGTATGGAACTACCGCCTCCATTCCAAATGTTAAGGAATAAGGAGTCTGCCCAGTGGGCGTGCGGATTGAAGTTCGGTAGGCCCATAGAGCCTCGACCAATTTCTCTGGCCAGTCTATGAATTTATTAGATTTGCACGTCCTTTTGATGATTTTTATCAAAGTCTTATTAGTTGCCTCTGCTTGACCATTGCCTTTTAGATAATAAGGAGACGAATGATGCAATGCAATTTTGTACCTGCTGCAGAGATCTTTCAGCTCTTGTGACACGAACTGAGGTCCATTGTCGGTGACGATGGTGCTTGGAATTCTAAATATGGTGATGATGTTCTTCATGATGAACTTGCAGATGGTTGATGCTTTGACTTCCGCGGATACTTCAGCTTCTACCCACTTGGTGAAATATTCCGTTGCCGTGAGGATGAAAGACTTTTGCTTGATGCCGGAATCAGGATTACCAAGGGGTCCAATGATATCAAAAGCCCACATGGAGAAAGGCCATGGGGAAGAAACAGGATGGAGTGAAGATGCAGGAGAATGAATCTTGTCGGCGTGAAGTTGACACTTAGCACACCTACGGACATATCCTACACAGTCTTCTTCCATAGTTGGCCAATAAAATCCTTGTCTAAGGATCTTCTTTGCTAACATTTGTCCATTAACATGGCCACCACAAACTCCAGTATGAGCTCCTTCCATAACCTTCCAAAGCTCATCTTCGTCTAAGCATCTTAGAAGAACTCCATCAAAACCAATTTTGTACAGTGCTCCTCCAACTAGGGTGTATCTTTGAGCAACTCTCCTGATAGCTCTTTTCTCCTCAGCTGTGGCTTCTTCAGGATATGATTGATCTTCACAATCTTTAGCAATTTCGTAGTACCACGGCTTCTGTTCATCGTCCCTCTCTTCTAATAGCTCCATCAATAGGATTTCTCTCTTTTCCACAATATCTCCATCTTTGACTTTTTTCAGCAGCTTCTCCTTAGTTCTAAGGAATGAAGGGTCTTTCACGGCGGGTGAAAGACGCCTATGAACTATGATTGATTCGGAGTGCCTGCTGATTGGAAAATCAAGAGAGGATGCAAGTGAGGCTAGAGCGTCAGCTAAGATGTTCTGATTCCTAGGGACATGGACAAAGATCAATTTCGTGAAAAGCTTTGAATAAGCAGAAGTAAGTTCTTGATAAGGCTTGAGTTTGGGATCAAGAGTTCGATACTTAATCAGCACATGGCGAAGAATCAATTGACTATCACCCACAATCCTGAGTTTGGTAGCACCATGGGAATGAGTAGTCTCGAGGCCAACAAGGAGTGCCTCGTATTCAGCTATATTGTTAGTGACTGGAAAGTCAAGCTGAAAGGCTTGTGGAATGGTGACACCTTCAGGTGATAACAGAACAATGTCGATCCCCTTTCCATGAGAATTAAGAGCTCCGTCAAAATGCAGAGTCCACATATCATCTCTGATTTGGTCTATGGACATCAGTTCCTCATCCGGAAACTCCGATCGGACCGGATCAAAACGGGGAAGGGGATGATGAGCGAGATGCTCTGCTATGGCATAGCCTTTGATCGCTTTCTGCTGAATGTAAGTGATATCGAATTGAGATAGAAAGCTTTGCCATCGTGCTAACCTATCAGTAAGGACAGATTTCTCCATAAGAAACTTGATCGGATTCATCCTAGCAATGAGATGGACTTCATGGGCTAGAAAATAATGCTTCAATTTCTGAACAACCCAGACCAATGCTGCACATGTTTTCTCCATCGCCGTGTATCTATATTCAGCGGAGTTGAGAAGTTTAGAGAGATAATAGGCTGCCCTCTCCTTTCCCTCTTCATCCTCTTGTGCTAGGACAGCCCCCACTCCATCATCCAGGACAGAGATGTAAAGTATCAACGGTTTGCTTGGAGATGGTGGTCTCAAGACAGGAGGACTTGCCAGATAATTCTTTAATCCATCGAATGCCTCCTGACACTTATCGTCCCAATCGAATTTGACTCCCGGCTTGGTAAGCTCATAGAACGGCTTACACCTTTGTGAGTGCTGGGAGACAAAACGGCGAATAAATTGCAACCTCTCGATTAATCCTCTCAACTCTTTCAAGTTCTTGGAAGGTGGCATCTCTCTAATAGCCTTCGCCTTGTTGGGATCGATCTCAATTCACCGTTTACTGACAATGAATCCAAGTAATTTTCCTGAGGATACCCTGAATACACATTTCTTGGAGTTCATCTTTAACTAATATTCCCTTGATATTTCTAATACCCTTGCCAAAATTTTAGCATGTTTAGTCTTAATCTTAGATTTTACCAACAAGTCATCCACATACACTTCTAGATCGATATGCATCATATCGTGAAATATCGCCATCATAGCCCTTTGATAAGTGGCTCCAGCATTCTTTAACCCAAATGGCATGACGACATAGCAGTATGTCCCCCACGGTGTAGTGAATGATGTTCTTTCCTGATCTTCTTCTGCCAATTTAATCTGATTGTATCCTGAAAATCTATCCATAAATGATAAAGTCTCATAGCCAGCAGTGTTATCGATGAGTACATCAATGTGAGGCAATGGAAAATCATCCTTAGGACACGCCCGGTTCAAATCTCGAAAGTCAATGCAAATCCTGACCTTCTCATCTTTCTTCATAACCGGGACTATGTTGGCCACCCATTGTGGATAAAGGACAACTCTAATGAATTTGACTTTATATAACTTATCGACCTCTTCCTTCATCTTTAAAGTCATTTGTGGGTGGAATCGCCTTAACTTCTGCTTGACCGGGCTAGCTCCATCCTTTAATGTTAACCTGTGTTCAACTAAGGATGAGTCTAACCCCGGCATATCTTCATAACTTCAGGCGAAGTGTCCTTATAATCCTTAAGTACTTATACCATTGCTTACCATTGCCTTCTCATCCTCTATAGAAAGATTCTTGCTGACGAGGACAACCTTAGGTTCGTCTTCAAACCCTAAATTGATTTCTTTGGTAGGCTCTTCTACGGCAGCTGAGGGTTTATCGAATCTTTTCACTCCACTGACATATGCCTCAGCTGCGTCCTCGTCATCTTCTTCATCTTCAACAATGGGGTACTTTTCATGTATCAACTCGTACACCCCATATCTGTAACGACCCGCCATCCTATGACCGGAGGCCCGATCACTAAATGGATGTCGGCCCATTAACTGCGGGTTCACACCCGGATCTCACACAACACATCTGGAGGAGTAAGCGCTAAACAAGGCTAAATATAACAATCACACGGACTACAAAGATATAACAAGTGCGCAGGAAGGAAGATAACAATGTCCGTATACAGTCCAACAATAATTACATGGTCCAACAAATTAAATAAGTACATGCAGAAGTAAAGTACAACAACATCGGGGCATACCCCGGAACTGAGACAGCTGCTGGCCCGCACATCAAGAAGACACCACACGCCGCCACACGCCACGAGGTCCACACCTGAAACCGCAGGGAGTGAGCCACACCAGAATTGGGCTCAGTAGGGATCATCCGATCCCTCGCCTCCCACTCACACACCCACAAGAGCAATAATACAGATATATGGCAATTAAACAAAGCAGCAAACATAGCTCTCTAACCTGATATGAAACGTACGCATAAGCAGTGTAACAGGAACAATTCTAAGTAATCCGAAGAATCCAACACAAAGCCACGACTCAGAACCAAGGTCCACGGAGCGACTAAACCACACTGTCTACTGCCAACCAACGTCGCCTCACAACACCACCAACACTCACGCCTGTCCGCCCCTACAGTGTTCCGGGTCACTGTAGGGTGAGGCAGTGAGTCAAACTAGGACTAGCTGGGACCAGTGAACCAACACTGCCCAGCTACGTGTGCACACAAGCAGTCTAGACTATTGTCCTACCGACCGGATTTCCTCCACGCCAGGCCTCGACGCTTCAGGAGGGCCCTGGGGACCGGCGAACCCCCGTCAAGCCGAAGCTACAGGAACTACCCACAACCCTAACCTCCCGGGCTGCATCAGGCCAAAGGGCGAAGGGTACCACTTGTAACCTTGATCAAAGGTCACATCAGGCCCAGTGGCTAAGGGGTAAAACAACTCCAACAGTACCACAACCAGCTCCCCAGAAAGAAACACGCCAGAAGCTGCCACGACAAACAGGGAAACCACGACCCGCTGAGACCAAACAGCAACCCCTCGGATAGCGCACTGGCTTCTCCGGCCCGACGGGCTCAAGGTGGTCCTGCTTCCCTCAGCCAAAGGTAAAACACAACATGTACCACTTCTCCCACCGGTACGGCAACAATGCCTCACAGACACCAAGGCCCTTCTCCATCGGCCCAAGGTGACGAACGTAAACCATAGCTGTTCCAATTCCATATCCGCATAAGCACACATACACATGATACGATTACATTCATACAGCAAACTTCAGTCTCAGAGTACAACTTAAAGCATGCATTTGAACTATCCAACCGGGAAACATGTGTTAATAACCAGAGCTAAAGCAGTTCTGTCTTGAATCGCTGTGAGTGCTTAGAATGATCGTGTGATTAACATGAAAAAATCTATGTTGTTTAGGTGCAAAATAAACCTATTAAAAACAGAAACTACGTGAAGTGATCGCCAGAAACTTTTGACTTAAAAGTTCCAAAAGAAAGTTTTGATCGGCTACCTGTTTGAATGCGGAAGATGTTAAGCTCTTGATTCCCCTCCTTCAGCCGGCTGAAGAAAGAGAGCCCTTCTCGTTCTGTGTTCTTGCTGTTGAATTTGAAGTTGAGGATTTGAGGATCGTCCAGAGATTCTTGTGACTTTGTGCTTGATTTACTCCTTTTGATTCTCCTTTTTGCTCCGTTAAGAAAAATGGAAAGAGAAATGAAGAAACAATGATGAGAACTTTAAGCAAGAATAGTATCTATTCTAATCATGATGTTAAACATACAATTAAACAACAAACTTACTTGTTGAGTGGCTTTTGAAACCCCTTAATCAAATAGGTTTTGGAAAGAATGAATGTGTTGTGTGTTGCATGGAGTGATAATGAAGAATGTAGAACTAAATGAAATGAATGCAGAAAATAAAAAAAACTTATGCCCAATGGTTGAATTCTTGAATGGATGAAGAATCTTGAAAGGACGCCGACTTCTGGAAATGGCAGCGCTTCGGCGTTCCGACGTTGTTGCTCCGATCTTCAACTCGCTATTGCTCAATGATAATCAACTCAAGATTACGCTTAACATTTTTAACTATTCAAGATGTAAGGTATTTATAGACTTCTTCTGCGTCCGCGGATTTACATGGAAAAACTTCGTATTTATCTATCTTAACTAACAGATAAATACAGATTAATTCATCTTTATCTGTAATTACCTAAAACGCGTCCACCATGGCTGACGCCTTTCAAATTAATTAAGATAAGGATAAACATCCGAGAAAACTTATCTTTATCTTTATTAGCTAAAACGCGTCTACATGTGTAGACGTCTTTTACACTAATTAAGATAAGGATAAACATCCGGAAGAGAAATAGAAATAGCTTAGGAAACCTAAAACGCGTCGAGACTTACAGACGCCTTTTAGATAATTAATCAATTGATTAAAATTTAAATTTAAACGCTAAAATAAGAATAAAGTCTAAATGGCGTCCACATAGGTCGACGTCTTTTAAGCTTCTTCATATTTTAACTGAAATTTCAATTAAAATCAATTCAATTGATTAACTTAAACATGTCTGTTAAACCCGACACTTAAAAAGATCAATAAAAATTAACCAATGGTTAAATATCAGACCATTCTGAGGCATTATTATATGATATGAAATTTACTCGAAATGACGTCAAAATTAGCGTGTCTACAGCTGCCTCACCTTGGCATCGTCTTTGCAAGGGAGTGAAATGGAATGGAATGTACTGAAAAGGTGATGCCAAGGTGTGATGAGACACGCTCTTAACATCACATGATTGGAATTTTTTCTCAAAATCATCAATGAAGATAGCTCAAGGAGATCAATGGAATCAATCCTGTCTAGATGAAGTAGACAAGGAAATAAAATAAAGTCGATCAACCTCCACGGAGTGGGAAGTACCCCAGGTCGTAGACACTGTAGGTTTCATCATGGGGAGCATTTGCCAGCCAATGTGGACGTGCTGCAGCCATGATGGATCTTGAAAAAAAAACAAGAAATATTGAATAAAGAATCTAAGAAAGGATAGAATTCCAAAGATATCTTCAAGCAAACCTCAAAGATAATCAAGGTACTCAATTCAGAATGGAATATTTCATATCATGTTGGAATTGTTTGATTAATGGTCTGAAACTTAACCAGCAATTAATTCTTTTTACAATGATTTCAAAGTCCTACATGATGCATGCTGGGTTAAAAGAAAAATATAAAGTCAAATAAAATATAAATTAATTAAGGATAATATTGTTAAATTGCCATTAATGAGTCAAGATACCAATTCTTGTAATCCAGTGCTAAGCCGAAGCTCGTTTATCCACGCACCGTTTCACAAAAGTGGAACTATCGTCCTCACTAATCAACAATCTAACGGCCTATCCGTGCAATTAAGAATTCTCTGGAGTTATCACTATTTTTGTTGAAGGGGAACTCAAATTCTAGTTTCATCAAAATCACAAGGTCCTTGATATGCTCTAGTAGATATTTAACATATAATAATGCAAATGATTTACATTGAATAGTACAAGGGTAGAAATAACCGTCTTTTTAGCCACGGTCAGGACTTCATAAATTCCCACCGTGGGATCTTCTTGATATTTCCAGCTTCATTTCTTTGGATTTCTGAAACGCGTCGTGTCACGCCGACGCCATTAACATGAACCAAAACACGTCGCTATTCAACGACGCCTTTCAATCGCAGAAATAGGTTCTGGCTATCTTCAATCCGTATTCCAACTCTCTTTATGCCTTGTGTCATGTATATGACTTGAACAAAAAGGTTAAGCATCTATTCAGGCTTAGCCCCTTGCCTTGACCAAATAAATGGTCAATTGATTCTTTCCTTAAATGAATGGTCAAGGGGCATAGCCTTTATTAACAAAGGTAATGAGAATAATCAAACTTAAGCAAAAATGCAACATGCAAGCAAACAGATGCGTACTGAAAATAAAATAAATGAAACATACTGAGTGCAACAAGCATATGCTAATTGAAATATTTTTGTTGTTTTGAAATATTCATTTTTGTTTGGGTTTTGAAATATATGCTTTTTTTTTTTAATTTTGACATATGTATTTTTTTGGATTTCTGACATATGCATATTTTTTTGGATTTTTGACATATATATTTTTTTGGATTTTTTGAATTTTTGACATATGTATTTTTTTAGATTTTTGACATATGTATATTTTTTTGGATTTTTGACATATGTATATTTTTTGGATTTTTGACATATGTATATTTTTTTGATTTTTGACATATGTATATTTTTTGGATTTTTTAATAAAAGATCAGCATGGTACTTAGATCAAAAGATCATATTCATTTATTAACTTAATTCCCAAATTGTTCTTTAACAACTTAACTTAAAACCCATCGTGTTTGAATTTGTGTTTCCATTTGATGATTTGACCCTTAGTCAATCTAAGCCATTCCTTAAGTTTAGAGTACACCTCTTTAGAAGGAAAAGAAGAATAAGTTTAGAAAGCCCATGAGAAGGTTCCGGAGACTTAAAAAGATGTTACTTTCCTACCCTAATATCCGTTGGGGTTCGGTCATTTCTTTCCGGGGTATTAATCGACCTTGCGTTCCCTTTCGTTTCATTTCATGGCCTTGATGTAACGTTTGTAATGTGATGGCCTTTTGATTTGACATTTGGATTTTGCCCTTTTGCTTTTGTTTTTCTATTCTTTTCTTTGGGACGGATCTCCCCCTTTTTTTTATGACGGCCTCCTACTAAGATGGCGGGTATTCTTGGTAGTCTATTCTAAGCCTCGTTCCGACATCATGGGCCGAGTATAAAACAGAATTTTTTGCTTTAAAATGAATGATTTGTACTTTACCCTTTCGGTCAAGCTTCGGTATTCTTTAGGACTTGGCATCTCTTGTTACTCACGAATCAAACGTGTCAGTGTGTGTAGTAATGTATTTGAAGTTAAGTTATCTAGACTAACAAAGAAATTCGAGTTTATAAATTTTCTGATTCCACTGGTCTTTGTACCATACTGATCGACTCTTTAACCTAAGGGTAGTATTTCTTAAGATGTAAGCCATTCCAGGGATGATTTAGCTCTTCTCCTTCTGCATTAACAAGACGATAAGCATTACCAGGAAAAGCGTGCGATACAACGTAAGGTCCTTCCCAGTTGGGTTGGAGCTTAGAACGCGGACCACCAGGTTTTACAAAAATCCTTTTGATGACCATTTCACCGACTTTGAACTTACGTTCAATGACTTTCTTTTGATAAAAACGTGCTAGTCTGTTTTGATAAACTTTTGCATGATTAACAGCTGACCATCTTTTCTTGTCTAAAAGTTCCAATTGAGCAAGGAGTGCTGAACGATATTCATCAATGAAAAATTCCTTATTCAATTGTACTCTTAATGAGGGTATGAGGATCTCATATAGAACTACCGCCTCCATTCCAAATGTTAAGGAATAAGGAGTTTGCCCAGTGGGTGTGCGGATTGAAGTTCGGTAGGCCCATAGAGCCTCAACCAATTTTTCTGGCCAGTCGGCGAATTTATTAGATTTGCACGTCTTTTTGATGATTTTTATCAAAGTCTTATTTGTTGCCTCTGCTTGGCCATTGCCTTGCGGATAATAAGGAGACGAATGATGCAATGCAATTCTGTACCTGTTGCAGAGGTCTTTCAATTCTTGTGACACGAACTGCGGTCCGTTGTCGATGACGATGGTGCTTGGAATTCCAAATCGGGTGATGATGTTCTTCATGATGAACTTGCAGACGGTTGATGCTTTGATCTCCACGTACGCTTCAGCTTCTGCCCACTTGGTGAAGTATTCCGTTGCCGTGAGAATGAAAGATTTTTGCTTGATGCCGGAATCTGGATTACCAAGGGGTCCAATGATGTCGAAAGCCCACATGGAGAAAGGCCATGGGGAAGAAACAGGATGGAGTGAAGATGCAGGAGAATGAATTTTGTCGTCGTGAAGTTGACACTTAGCACACCTACGAACATATCCTACACAGTCTTCTTCCATGGTTGGCCAATAAAATCCTTGTCGAAGGATCTTCTTTGCTAGCATATGTCCATTGACATGGCCACCACAAACTCCACTATGAGCTCCTTCCATAACCTTCTAAAGCTCATCTTCATCTAGACATCTCAGAAGAACTCCATCAAAACCTCTCTTGTACAATGCTCCTCCAACTAGGGTATATCGTTGAGCAACTCTCCTGATAGCTCTCTTCTCCTCAGTTGTAGCTTCCTCAGGATACGATTGATCTTCACAATATTTTGCAATTTCATAATACCATGGCTTCTGTTCATCATCCATCTCTTCTAACAGCTCCATTAACATAATTTCTCTTTTTTCAATGATATCTCCGGCCCTGACCTTCTTCAGCAACTTCTCCTTAGTTCTAAGGAATGAAGGATCTTTCACGGCGGGTGAAAGACGCCTATGAACTACGATTGATTCGGATT
Source organism: Zantedeschia hybrid cultivar (assembly GCA_030544215.1). Classification (NCBI taxonomy): domain Eukaryota; kingdom Viridiplantae; phylum Streptophyta; class Magnoliopsida; order Alismatales; family Araceae; genus Zantedeschia; species Zantedeschia hybrid cultivar. Next base: position 56,661,105 of record JARZZO010000009.1, read on the forward strand.
GCTTGCTGATTGGAAAATCAAGAGAAGATGCCAATGAAGCTAGAGCGTCAGCTAAGATGTTTTGATTCCTAGGGACATGGACAAAGATCAATTTTATGAAAAGCTTTGAGTAAGCAGAAGTAAGTTCCTGATAAGGCTTGAGTTTGGGATCAAGAGTTCGATACTTGGTCAGCACTTGGCGAAGAATCAGTTGGCTATCACCCACAATCCTGAGTTTGGTGGCACCATGAAAATGAGCAGCCTCGAGGCCAGCAAGGAGTGCCTCGTATTCAGCTATATTGTTAGTGACTGGAAAATCAAGCTGAAAGGCTTGTGGAATGGTGACACCTTCAGGTGATAACAGAACGATACCGATCCCATTTCCATGAGAATTCAGAGCTCCGTCAAAATGCAAAGTCCACATATCATCTCTGATTTGATTTATGGACATCAGTTCCTCATCCGGAAACTCTGATCGCACTGGATCAAATCGTGGAAGGGGATGATGAGCGAGATGTTCTGCTATGGCATAGCCCTTGATCGCTTTCTGCTGAATATAAGTGATATCGAATTGAGATAGAAAGCTTTGCCATCGCGCTAACCTATCAGTAAGAACAGATTTCTCCAGAAGGAATTTGATCGGATTCATCCTAGCGATGAGATGGACTTCATGGGCCAAAAAATAATGCTTCAATTTCTGCACAACCCAGACCAATGCTGCACATGTTTTCTCCATCGCCGTATATCTCTGTTCAGCGGGGTTGAGAAGTTTAGAGAGATAGTAGGCTACCCTCTCTTTTCCTTCTTCATCCTCTTGTGCTAGGACAGCCCCCACTGCATCATCCAGGACTGAAATGTAAAGTATCAATAGTTTGCCTGGAGATGGTGGTCTCAAAACAGGAGGACTTGCTAAATAGTTCTTTAATCCATCGAATGCCTCCTGACACTTATCGTCCCAATCAAATTTGACTCCCGGCTTGGTAAGCTCGTAAAATGGCTTACACCTTTGTGAATGCTGGGAGACAAAACGGCGAATAAATTGCAACCTCCCGATTAATCCTCTTAGCTCCTTCAAATTTTTGGGAGGTGGCATTTCTCTGATGGCCTTCGCCTTATTGGGATCGATCTCAATTCCCCGTTTGCTGACGATAAATCCAAGCAATTTTCCTGAAGATACCCCGAATACACATTTCTTGGGGTTCATCTTTAACTGATACTCCCTTGATCTCTCTAACACTCTTGCCAAAACTTTGGCATGTTCAGCCTTTGTCTTAGATTTAACCAACAAGTCATCCACATACACTTCCAGATCTATGTGCATCATGTCATGAAATATTGCCATCATGGCCCTCTGATAAGTGGCTCCAGCATTCTTTAACCCAAATGGCATGACGACGTAACAATATGTTCCCCAAGGTGTAGTGAATGACGTTTTCTCTTGATCCTCTTCTGCCAGCTTAATCTGATTGTATCCTGAAATTCCGTCCATAAACGATAAAGTTTCATAGCCAGTGGTATTATCAATGAGTACATCAATATGAGGCAATGGAAAATCATCTTTAGGACACGCCTGGTTCAAATCACGGAAGTCAATGCAAATTCTGACCTTCCCGTCCTTCTTCATAACCGGGACTATGTTGGCCACCCATTGTGGTTAAAGGACAACTCTAATAAATTTAGCTTTATGTAATTTGTCGATCTCTTCCTTCATCTTTAGAGCCATTTGTGGGTGGAATCGCCTTAATTTCTGCTTGACAGGGCTAGCTCCTTCCTTTAACGTCAATCTGTGTTCAACTAAAGATGAGTCTAACCCTGGCATATCTTCATAACTCCAGGCGAAAGTGTCCTTATAGTCCTTAAGTACTTGTACCATTGCCTTCTCATCCTCTGTAGAAAGATTTTTGCTGATGAGAACAACCTTAGGTTCGTCTTCAGTCCCTAAATTGATTTCTTTGGTGGGCTCTTCTACGGCAGCTGAGGGTTCATCGAATCTCTTCACTCCACTAGCATATGCCTCAGCTGCGTCCTCGTCATCTTCCTCATCTTCAACAATAGGGTCCTTTTCATGCACTAACTCATATACCCCATACCCATCTTTGACTGACTCATCATTCATGCAATCTTCTGGCGTTTGAATTGGATTTTCTAAAAACTGAGGGATTAAAGAGCAAGAAAAGCATCCATCAGCTAAGTCCTGGAGGTATCTATCTGGAATTCGCCTACCCTTAGGCTTCCTAGACTTCCTAACCTGACTAACCTGTCTAAAACTAGACTGCCTAACTTCACTAAACTCCCTATTATAACCTAATGAAGATGAAGCAAGATAGAAATCCTGGGATACAAGTGGAAATACAGAAGAATCCTCCCGAGGGGAGGGGCAGAGTAGATCTAAGAGAGAATCTTGACCGAAGGACCCGCGCGACGGGGTGCGATCGGACAAGTAAGAAGTTTCCTCGATAAGGATTTGAGAAGAATTTGTTGTAAAATTGACATTTTTTTTTGGATATCAGAGGAATTAAACATGAAACAGGAATGAATACAAATAGAAGGAGAATCAGATGGAGGAAGTGGCATCAAGGCCAGAGGATTAGGGGGATCATATAGCAATATGTCCTAGATCAAATCATACATCCTCTCTAGATCGAGAGGAGGTTGTGGAATAAGGTCCCGAGGGGACAGGGTAATCATAACGGGCGGAGCCCGTGGAATATCTTCAATAATGACCCGCGACCAAGTCGGAGTCAAGAGCAATGTGCGAAACAGAGTATGGAGCATGAAAACATGGGAAGGATATGTCCCCCTCCAAAGCAGATCTGTAGTGTAACCAGCTTCATAGGGGTCATCTGCCTCCCCTTCATCGGTCTCTTCAGACAGCAAGATCCGCTTATCAAAGATGGCACCAGGGCTTTCAATCAGCTCATCAATCTGCGGCGGCCACTTGAGTTCTGCAGGATCTAAGAACAATCTGTTCAGTGCAATATAAAGGTCTCTCAGATCAAACCACCTGTACCATTCGCATTCAGGATCATGGAATTTTCTCCTTTTCATAGGCCGCAGAGCCTCCAAGGATTGGTACGTAAGTAGTTCTGAGCAATGCCTGGCCAAGTCCCTCCCATATATGTCATAGAAGTAAAAACACGAAGTAATGACCACCGTGTTGTCGTGGCTAAGTATGGGCCCCTTCACAAAGTGTGTATACAGGGTCCATGTTAGGGGATCTCGGCCTTCCTTGGGTGGTGTAGACATTGTCTTCCAGATTTTCTGACCTTCTTCAATCTCTGCTTGCTGAACCATATCTTGTTTAAGTTTTCTTGGCCTGTAGCCCAGACCACTTCCAGGTGCTGCTCGATGATCTTTAACAGGAGTAATCCTGCCTTGCAACTGTGTGCCCAGACCTTTCCCAGGCTCATAGCCGTTCTTCATCATAATTCTCCATCCTGGGGTACTCATGCACTTCCCCCTTTTTATAGCATTTAACGGGTATGGAGAAATAGTGGCGGCTTTTAGAGGATCAGCCACTGGATGGTAGACCTGTAATACCGACAGAAAAGGTTGTCGGCCAGGTAAAGCAGTAGATTTAACATTCAAGGTATGAGCAGCAGCAAGGATCGGCATGCTCGTCACTTTAATAATTCGTCCTTTAAAAGGGAATTTGAGGCATTGGTGATTCGTGGAGGGAATCGCCTCAAGAGTTTTAATATAAGGACGACCCAAAATGGCATTTATAGAAGGGTCGATTTCTAGGATGTGAAATTCGACCTCTGCATGACTTACAGGGACTAGCTCCACCTTCAAATAAACCATTCCCAGAGGGGAACGGGTAGAATTGTCATATGCTGTTACAGAGATGGGGCTAGGCAGCCATTTTTCTTTGGGCACACCGCACAGGTCCAGGGTCTTCGGAGGTAAAACATTGATCGAAGCCCCTGTATCTACCAGGCATGCATCCACGGCCTTCTTACAGATGTTGACCGTGATGCTCAAAGCCATGCTTCTGGCTGCTGGCGGTGCTAGTTCCGATGTGTGAAATGTAATGGAGGGCTGATCCTCCTGAGGAACTAGTAGTGCTGCAATTTTTTCTACCGTCCTCGTTGACCATCACCTTCTGTAGATATTCCATTAAGGCTTCTTGGTGACTCTTCGACCTTTTGAGCAGTTCAAGTACGGTGATCCTTGCCGGTGTTCAGTCCAGATGTTTCAACAAATCATATTGAGTGCCTGGTGCACTCTCTTCATTATGGGTTTCCTCAGTCGGTTGTGATGGGCCGTCTCTGACTATGGACTGAGGAAAGACTTTGTTGAAAATTCTTCCACTCTGGAGCGCATGTTCCTCAACCGTGGAGGATCCGGGTGACACCTTGAGTATCGCAGGGTTGGATGGTGCGGATGATGTAGAGGGTTGGTATGTAGGTGATGGCGTAGGGTTAGGTGGTGATGGCTCGGTGCGGATTAAAGGCCTAGATGGTTGGATGGTGGATGGGTAAGTGGTTGGTGAAGTGGGGAATGGCACGCGTAATAGCGGTCTGGATGGTAAGGGGGTATCTGGGTAGGTGGTAGTGGTAGCGGGCGAAGTAGGGAATGGTACGCGGAGTAATGGCCTAGATGGTAGAAGGGGCGCGTGATTGGTTTGCGGGGGATTATATGGTAGCGGTGTAGTGGTGTGGGGCGTAATGGGCTTGAGGAAAGCGGGTAGTGGTAATGGGTTATTGGGTGCGGGCGAGTAATATGCAGGTGTCGGTAGAGGGGTGATGGTAATGGGTTGTGGCCTAGGTATGTGGATGGTGCGGCGTGGTGGTCGTTCTACAGTACTTGGAATATGACCCGTCGAATAAAGAGAGGAAGAGTCCTCTATTCTCCACTGTTGCCCACGGTCAGCCTCAGACTGGCTGCTTGTCAAGATAGGGGCAACTTGGTTTTGGTTCTGGTGCTCTGGGAGTAGATTCTACACTATGCCCATGTTGGGTGGTGGTATTACTTGTGCTGGTGGCCTCGCTTGCTGCTGCTGCTGCTGTGGTCTTCTCGCCTTCAGGGCTGATATATACTTTTTCATCTCCTCCCAGTCTATGCCGCCCTGCTCGTTGAGATCATGGATGTAATCTCTAAACTGGAAGCAGGTGTCAATGGTATGCCCAGGTTGCCTATGGAAATAGCAATACCTGGACGTGTCGGCATTTTGAGGCCAGACGGCCTTTTCCCTTGGCAAAACTAAGGCATTAGCTGCCATTAGAGCACTGAAGATATCTGCCAAGGATTTTGGGAGGGCCAGATATTTTGCCCTTTTAGGGCCTGGAGGTCTTCTCTGCTGATTATAGTCAGCAGGAGGAGGGACATTATGGTATGCCGGCGGTGCGCGCGACTGATATTGCTGCTGTTGTTGATATTGCTATTGTTGGGGTTGCTGGTACTATCGTTGCCGTTGCGGCGGCTGCTGTAGCTGTTGCTGGTTCTGGTTCGGCTGCTGGGGTCGCTGATACTTGTGAGTGCTTAGAATGACCGTGTGATTATCATGAAAAATCTAGGTTATTTAGTGTAAAATAAACCTATTAAAAACAGCAACTAAGTGCGGTGATTGCCAGAAACTTTTAACTAAAAAGTTCCAAAAGAAGTATTGATCGCCTACCTGTTTGAACGCGGAAGATATGGAGTCCTTGGTTCCCCTTCTTCAGCCGGCTGAAGAAAGAGAGCCCTTCTTTGCTTTTTGTTCTTGCTGTTGAATTTGAAATTTGAGGTTGAGGTTGAGGTTGAGGATCGTCCAAAAATCCTTGTGCTGAGTGATTGACTTACTTCTTTTGATTCTCTTGTTGTTGTCGAGTGCAGCAGGAATAGAAAGAAAAGGAGATAAAGAAACAATTATGAGAATTTTAAGCAAAAGCAGTATCTATTCTAATCATGATGCTAAGCATGCAATTAAACAGCAAACTTACTTGTTATGATAGCTTTTGAAACCCCTTAATCAAGTAGGTTTTTGAGAGAATGCAGTGTTGTGTGTGTTTGCATAGAATGATGATGAAGAATAAGAAATTAATGAAGTGAAAATAAAGATGCAGAAATGAAACACTTATGCCGACTGGATGAAGCCTTGGATTGGATGAAGAATGGACGCCGACTTCTGGAAACAGCACTTCAGCGTTCCGACGTTTCGATGTCGTTGCTTCGATCTTCAACTTGCTATTGCTCAAGATTATGTTTCTCTCAAGATCACGCTTAACTTTTTTACTCTTCAACATGTAAGGTATTTATAGACTTCTTCTGTGTTCGTGATTAACATAGAAAAATCTGGGATTTATCCATCTTAACCGACAGATAAATACTGATTAATTCATCTTTATCTGTAATTATCTAAAACGCGTCCAGGATGGATGACGCCTTTCAAATTAATTAAGATAAGGATAAATATCCGGAAAAACTTATCTTTATCTTTATTAGGTAAAACGCGTCCACATGTGTAGACGTCTTTTACACTAATTAAGATAAGGATAAACATCCGGAAGAGAAGTTAAAATAGCCTAGGAAACCTAAAACGCGTCAACTCTAACAGACGCCTTTTAGCTAATTAATCAATTGATTAAAATTCAAATTTAAACGTTAAAATAAGAATAAACTCTAAATGACGTTTACACAGGTCGACGTCTTTTAGACTTATTCATATTTTAACTGAAATTTGAGCTAAAATCAATTTAATTGATTAACTTAAACATGTCTGTTAAACCCGACACTCAAAAATATTAATAAAAATTAATTAATGATTAAATATCAAACCATTCTGAGGCATTATTATATAATATGAAATTTACTCAAAATGACGTCAAAATTAACGTGTCTACAGCTGCCTCACCTTGGCATCGCCTTTGCAAGGGAGTGAAATGAAATGAAATGTACTGAAAAGGTGATGCCAAGGTGTGATGAGACACGCTCTTAACATCACATGATTGGAATTTTTCTCAAAATCATCAATGAAGATAGCTCAAGGAAATCAATGGAATCAATCCTGTATGGATGAGGTAGACAAGGAAATAAAATAAAGTCGATCAACCTCCACGGAGTGGAAAGTACCCCAGGTCGTAGACACTGTAGGTTTCATCATGGGGAGCGTTTGCCAGCCAATGTGGACGTGCTGTAACCATGATGGATCTTAAAAGAAAACAAGAATATTGAATAAAGAATCCAAGAAATGATAGAATTCTAAGGATATATTCAAGCGAACCTCAAAGATAATCAAGATACTCAATTCAGAATGGAATATTTCATATCATGTTGAAATTATTTGATTAATGGTCTGAAACTTAATCAATAATTAATTCTTATCATAATGATTTCAAAGTCCTACATAATGCATGCTGGGCTAAAAGAAAAATATAAAGTCAAATAAAATATAAATTAATCAAGGATAATATTGTTAAATTGTCATTAATGAGTCAAGATACCAATTCTTGTAATTCAATGCTAAGCCGAAGCTCGTTTATCCACGCACCGTTTCACAAAAGTGGAACCATCGTCCTCACTAATTAACAATCCAACGGCCTATCCATGCGATTAAGAATTCTCTGGAATTATCACTGTTTTTGTTGTAGGGGAACTCAAATTTCAGTTTCATCAAAACCACAAGGTCCTTGATATGATCTAGTAAATACTTAATATATAGTAATGCGAATGATTTACATGAAAGAAGTACAAGGGTAGAAATAACCGTCTTTTTAGCCACGGTTGAGACTTCTTGGCTCCCACAGTGAGATCTTCTTGATATTTCCAACTTTGCTCAGAATTTTCCGCAATCAAAATTATTAGTAATTTCAAATAAATATTCAATTTAAACACCAAAAACCACAGAATTTCGGGTAAATAGCAAAATTACTAAAACGCGTCATGTCGCGAAGACGCCATTCAACCTTGAAACGCGTCAGTCCTCATTGACACCTTTTACTCACAGAAACAGGTTTCTAGTTGTTCTCTACTCAAATTCCAACTCTACCAATGCACATCCCTTTTCAATCCGGAAAAGGTCTACCTAGGATCGCAATTCCTTCTATATAAACACCCCTAGATTGTTCCCAAGCAATCCTACCATAATCCAAAGATCCAAAGTTGAGTTTTCTTCCAAGCTTTCAAGGTTTCTTCAAGGTTTCCAAGCTTCCCAAGCTTCAAGAAGGAGGAACTCCGAAAAAGAGGGATGGATTCTTCAAACAAGAAGATGAAGATGTCTCTAGAGAAGTTTGCCGACATAGAGAATCACCTTAATGAAAGAAATCCCAATCTTCAAGTAAGCTCAACTTCCTCTTCAATTTTTCTTCATGTTCTTCATCAAACTCTCTTTTTATTTTCAGAATTATCCCATGTTTCCTGGACCAAGAAAATTCACGTCTCTCCCTTGGATTCGTAAACTTGCAAAAAGTGTTAAACTTTCCATGCAAGTGTTCATATCCAAATGGAATATTCAAGGACTTGTAGTGCTTGCCAAACATTACAAGAACGCGAACGTATATTGGGCGGCTATGGGTGCCTTGATCGAGTGGTGGCATCCCCAAACTCATACGTTCTTCTTCCAAGACTTCGAGTGCACGATCCTTCTAGAAGAAGCGGAACTTCTATTAGGTCTCCCAAAGACCAAAGACAACAAAGATAAGATAGCCTTGACAAAAGAGAAAATCACCGGTCAACAATTGTTGACATCGATCATGAAGGATCCTTCAGAAGCTAAAGGATGCCTTACCAAAAAGGGGATCAATCTTGCAAAGCTAGCTGAGTGGACTTTATATGAAATTGATGATCTAAGGGAGGATGAGGCAGAGGATGTAACGAAAGCTTTCGTTACATGCCTTGCCGGTGCCTTGTTCTTCCCTGCGCAAGATAACATCTTAGAAGATGATCAAGTTAGTGCTATTTGCGCAATCTTCGAAGGTAAATCCATTAGCACTGCACTCTTAGCATATCTTTACAGTGGACTTTCTGCGGCCTCTGTGGGTCGTCCTCCATATGGGTGCATGTTACTCTTTGCCTTGTGGGTTGAGCTCCACTTCAAGTTTGAGCATAGCAAGAAAAGGCCTCTGAATCCATCTCAGATCCTCTTGAATAGTCCAATTCATTGCATTGCTAATATTGTAAAGTTCAATGAGTACATGGTCAACAAAGTTCCAAAACTCAAGACCCGGGTCGACTGGAGAGAGTATTTGAAGCTCATTGTAGGTGCTTAGAATGACCGTGTGATTAACATGAAATATCTATGTTGTTTAGGTGTAAACTAACCTATTAAAAACAGCAACTAAAGTGCAGTGATCGCCAGAAACTTTTAACTTAAAAGTTTCAAAAGAGATATGATCGCCTACCTTTCAAAAGCGGAAGATTGAGTCCTTGGTTCCCCTTCCTCAGCCGGCTGAAGAAAGAGAGCCCTTTCTTTGCTTCTTTTGTTTTTGCTGTGAATTTGAGGTTGAGGATCGTCCAGAAGTTATGCTTGATTTCCCCCTTTTTGATCTCTTGTTGTTGTGGAGTGCAGCAGAGACAGAAAAAAAAAATGAAGAAACAATGATGAGAACTTAAGTAGAAGTAGTATCTGAACTAATCATGATTTTAAGTATATTTAAAACAGCAAACTCACTTTTTTAATGGCTTGAAACCCCTTAGATCAAGTAGGTTTTGAAAGGTTATGCTGTGGTGTGTGTTTGCATGAAGTGAATATGAAAAATAAAATTAAAACTAATGAAATGAATGCAGTATTGAAAAACTTATGCCCAATCGGTTGAAGCCTTTGAAAGGATGAAGATCTTGAAAGGATGCCGACTTCTGGAAATGGCAGCGCTCCGGCGTTACGACGTTGTTGCTCCGATCTTCAAATCGCTATAATGCTATGGCTCAACTCAACTCAATTCTCTTCTTTTTTTTACTCTTCAACATGCAGGGTATTTATAGGCATTTCTTGCGTTCGAGATTAACATTTAAAAACTCCCAAATTTATCCATCTTAACCGACAGATAATTATTGATTAATTCATCTTTATCTGTAATTATCTAAAACGCGTCCACCTTTGATGACGCCTTTCAGATTAATTAAGATAAGGATAAATATCCGGAAAACTTATCTTTATCTTTATTAGGTAAAACGCGTCTACCTGTGTAGACGTCTTTTAGACTAATTAAGATAAGGATAAACATCCGGAAGAAGTTAAAACCATTTAGGAAACCTAAAACGCGTCGACCTTACAAAACGCCTTTTAGTTAATAAATAAATTAATTAAAATTCAAATTTAATCGTTAAAACATGAATAAACTATAAATGGCGTCCACGTGGGTCGACGTCTTTTATAATTCTTCATATTTTAACTCAAATTTGAATTAAAACCAATTCAATTGATTAACTTAAACACATCTGTTAAACCCGACACTTAAAAAGATTAATAAAAATTAATTAATTATTAATTATCAGACCATTATGAGGCATTATTATATGATATGAAATTTACTCGAAATGACGTCAAAATTAGCGTGTCTACAGCTGCCTCACCTTGGCATCATCTTTGCAAGGGAGTGAAATGGAATGGAATGTACTGAAAAGGTGATGCCAAGGTGTGATGAGACACGCTCTTAACATCACATGACTGGAATTTTTCTCGAAATCATCAATGAAGATAGCTCAATGAAATCAATGAAATCAATCCTGTCTGGATGAAGTAGACAAGGAAATAAAATAAAGTCGATCAACCTCCTCGGAGTGGGAAGTACCCCAGGTCATAGACACTGCAGGTTTCATCATGGGGAGCGTTTGCCAGCCAATGTGGACGTGCTACAGCCATGATGGATCTTAAAAGAAAACAAGAATATCGGATAAAGAATCCAATCAAGGATAGAATTCCAAAGATATCTTCAAGCGAACCTCAAAGATAATCAAGATACTCAATTCGGAATGGAATATTTCATATCATGTTGGAATTATTTGATTTAATAGTCTGAAACTTAATCAATAATTAATTCTTATTACAATGATTTCAAAGTCCTACATGATGCATGCTGGGCTAAAAGAAAAATATAAAGTCAAATAAAATATAAATTAATCAAGGATAATATTGTTAAATTGTCATTAATGAGTCAAGACACCAATTCTTGTAATTCAGTGCTAAGCCGAAGCTCGTTTATCCACGCACCGTTTCACAAAAGTGGAACCATCGTCCCCACTAATTAACAATCCAACGGCCTATCCATGCGATTAAGAATTCTCTGGAATTATCACTGTTTTTGTTGTAGGGGAACTCAAATTCCAGTTTCATCAAAACCACAAGGTCCTTGATATGCTCTAATAAATACTTAACATATAGTAATGCAAATGATTTACATAGAAGAGTACAAGGGTAGAAATAACCGTCTTTTTAGCCACGGTTGAGACTTCCTGAATTCCACAATGTGATCTTCCAACTTCAGCAATCAGAATCATTAGTAATTCCAAATAAATATTCAACTTAAGCATCAAAAACCATAGAATTTCGGATAAATCACAGAATTATTGAAACGCGTCGTGTCGAGCAGACGCCATTCAGTGTTGAAACGCGGCAGTTCTCCTCGACGCCTTTCACCCACAGAAATAGGTTCTAGTTGTTTTCAAACCGAATTCCAACTCTCTTCAGGCCTTGTGTCCTGTATATGACTTGAACAAACAGGTTAAGCATCTATTCAGGCTTAGCCCCTTGTCTGGTTAAGTAACCGACTACTTGATCCTATCCTTGGTAGAAGGGTCAAGGGGCATAGCCTTTATTAACAAAGGTAATAAGAGTAATCAGACTTAAGCAAAACGCAACATACAAGCAAACAGATGCTCACCGAAAATAAAATGAATGAAACACACTAAATGCCACAAGCAAATGCTAATTGAAATATTTTTGTGATTTTGAAATATTCATTTTGGTTTGGGTTTTGAAATATGTATTTTTTTTTTGAATTTTGAAAAATGTATATTTTTTTTTTGAATTTTTGACAAATGTATATATTTTTTTTTGAATTTTTGACTATGCAATTTTTTTGAATTTTTTTTGACTATGCAATTTTTTGAATTTTTTTTTTTGACTAAAAGACCAGTATAGTACTTAGATCAAAAGATCATATTCATTTATTAACTTAATTTCCAAATTATTCTTTAACAACTTAACTTAAAACCCATCGTGTTTGAACTTGTGTTTCCATTCGTGATCCCATTTGATGATTCGACCCTTAGTCAATCTAAGCCATTCTTTAAGCTTGAAGTACACCTCTTTAGAAAGAAAAGAAGAATAGATTTAGAAAGCCCATGAGAAGGTTCCGGAGACTTAAAAAGATGTTCCTTTCCTACCCTAATATCCGTTGGGGTTCGGTCATTTTCTTTCCGGGGTATTTATCGACCTTGCGTTCCCTTTTGTCTCATTTCATGGCCTTGATGTAACGTTTGTAGTGTAATGGCCTTTTGATTTTGAATTTGGCTTTTTGCCTTGCTTTTTTATTCTTTTCTTTTTTTTTTGCTTTGCTTTGGAACGGATCTCCCCCATTTTTTTATGACGGCCTCCTACTAAGATGGCGGGTATTCTTGGTAATCTATTCTAAGTCTCGTTCCGACATCATGGGCCGAGTGTAAAACAGAATTTTACTTAAAACGGAATGATTTGTACTTTATACTCTTAGTCAAGCTTTTGATATTCTTAAGGACTTGGCATCTCTTGTTACTCACGAATCAAACGTGTCAGTGTGTGCGGTAATGGGTTTGAAGTTAAATTATTCAGACTAACTAAGAAATTTGAGTTTATAAATTTTCTGATTCCACTGGTCTTTGTACCATACTGATCGTCTCTTTAACCTAAGGGTAGTATTTCTTAAGGTGTAAACCATTCCAGGGATGATTTAGCTCTTCTCCTTCTGCATTAACCAAACGATAAGCATTACCAGGATAAGCGTGCGATACAACATAAGGTCCTTCCCAGTTGGGTTGGAGCTTAGAACGCGGACCACCAGGTTTTACAAAAATTCTTTTAACAACCATTTCACCGACTTTGAACTTTCGTTCAATGACTTTCTTTTGATAAAAACGTGCTAATCTATTTTGATAAACTTTTGCATGATTAGCAGCTGACCATCTTTTCTCGTCTAAAAGTTCCAATTGAGCAAGAAGTGCTGAACGATGTTCATCAATGGAGAATTCCTTATTCAATTGTACTCTTAATGACGGTATAAGGATCTCATATGGAACTACCGCCTCCATTCCAAATGTTAAGGAATAAGGAGTTTGCCCAGTAGGCGTGCGGATTGAAGTTCGGTAGGCCCATAGAGCCTCAACCAATTTTTCTGGCCAGTCTGCGAATTTGTTAGATTTACACGTCTTTTTGATAATTTTTATCAAAGTCTTATTAGTTGCCTCTGCTTGGCCATTGCCTTGCGGATAATAAGGAGATGAATGATGCAATGCAATTTTATACCTGTTGCAGAGGTCCTTCAATTCCTGTGACACGAACTGCGGTCCGTTGTCGGTGACGATGGTACTTGGAATTCCGAATCTTGTGATGATGTTCTTCATGACGAATTTGCAGACGGTTGATGCTTTGATCTCCACGTATGCTTCAGCTTCTGCCCACTTGGTAAAGTATTCCGTTGCCGTGAGAATGAAAGATTTTTGCTTGATGCCGGAATCTGGGTTACCAAGAGGTCCAATAATGTCGAAAGCCCACATGGAGAAAGGCCATGGGGAAGAAACAGGATGGAGTGAAGATGCAGGAGAATGAATTTTGTCGGCGTGAAGTTGACACTTGGCACACCTACGGACATATCCTACACAATCTTCTTCCATGGTTGGCCAATAAAATCCTTGTCTAAGGATCTTCTTTGCTAGCATCTGTCCATTGACATGGCCACCACAAACTCCACTATGAGCTCCTTCCATAACCTTCCAAAGTTCATCTTCGTCTAAACATCTCAGAAGAACTCCATCAAAACCTCTTTTATACAGTGCTCCCCCAACTAGGGTGTATCGTCGAGCAACTCTCCTGATAGCTCTTTTCTCCTCAGTTGTAGCTTCTTCAGGATACGATTGATCTTCACAATATTTTGCAATTTCATGATACCATGGCTTCTGTTCATCATCCATCTCTTCTAACAGCTCCATCAACATGATTTCTCTTTTCTCCACAATACTTCCATCTTTGAATTTCTTCAGCAACTTCTCCTTAGTTCTAAGAAATGAAGGATCTTTCACGGCAGGTGAAAGACGCCTATGAATTATGATCGATTCAGATTGCTTGCTGATAGGAAAATCAAGGGAAGATGCAAGTGAAGCTAGAGCGTCAGCTAAGATGTTTTGATTTCTAGGAACATGGACAAAGATCAATTTTGTGAAAAGCTTCGAGTATGCAGAAGTAAGTTCTTGATATGGCTTGAGCTTGGGATCAAGAGTTCGATACTTGGTCAGCACTTGGCGAAGAATTAGTTGGCTATCACCTACAATCCTGAGTTTGGTTGCACCATGCAAATGAGCAGCCTCGAGACCAGTAAGAAGTGCCTCGTATTCAGCTATGTTATTGGTGACTGGAAAATCAAGCTGAAAGGCTTGTGGAATGGTGACACCTTCAGGTGATAACAGAACGATTCCGATCCCCTTTCCATGAGAATTCAGAGCTCCGTCAAAATGCAGAGTCCACATATCATCTCTGATTTGATTTACGGACATCAGTTCTTCATCCGGAAACTCTGATCGCACTGGATCAAATCGAGGAAGGGGATGATGAGCGAGATGTTCTGCTATGGCATAGCCCTTGATCGCTTTCTGTTGAATATAAATGATATCGAATTGGGATAGAAAGCTTTGCCATCGTGCTAACCTATCAGTAAGAACAGATTTCTCCAGAAGGAATTTGATCGGATTCATCCTAGCGATGAGATGGACTTCATGGGCCAGAAAATAATGCTTTAATTTCTGAACAACCCAAACCAATGCTGCACATGTTTTCTCCATCGCCGTATATCTTTGTTCAGCGGGGTTGAGAAGTTTAGAGAGATAATAGGCTGCCCTCTCCTTTCCTTCTTCATCCTCTTGTGCTAGGACAGCCCCCACTGCATCATCCAGGACTGAAATATAAAGTATCAATGATTTGCCTGGAGATGGTGGTCTCAAAACAGGAGGACTTGCCAAATAGTCCTTTAATCCATCAAATGCCTCCTGACACTTATCGTCCCAATTGAATTTGACTCATGGCTTAGTAAGCTCGTAAAACGGCTTACACCTTTGTGAGTGCTGGGAGACAAAGCGGCGAATAAATTGTAACCTCCCGATTAATCCTCTTAACTCTTTCAAGTTTTTTGGGAGGTGGCATTTCTCTGATAGCCTTCGCCTTGTTGGGATCGATCTCAATTCCCCGTTTGCTGACAATGAATCCAAGCAATTTCCCTGAAGATACCCCGAATACACATTTCTTGGGGTTCATCTTCAACTGATATTCTCTCGATCTCTCTAATACCCTTGCCAAAACTTTGGCGTGCTCAGCCTTTGTTTTAGACTTAACCAATAAGTCATCCACATACACTTCCAAATCTATATGCATCATGTCATGAAATATTGCCATCATGGCCCTTTGATAAGTGGCTCCAGCGTTCTTCAATCCAAATGGCATGACGACATAACAATATGTTCCCCAAGGTGTAGTGAATGAAGTCTTCTCTTGGTCCTCTTCTGCCAGCTTAATCTGGTTGTATCCTGAAAATCCATCCATAAACGATAACGTTTCATAGCCAGCAGTGTTATCGATGAGTACATCAATATGAGGCAATGGAAAATCATCTTTAGGACACGCCCGGTTCAGATCGCGGAAGTCAATGCAAATTCTGACCTTCCCATCCTTTTTCATAACCGGGACTATGTTGGCCACCCATTGTGGATAAAGGACAACTCTAATGAATTTGGCTTTGTGTAATTTATCGACTTCTTCCTTCATCTTTAGAGCCATTTGTGGGTGAAATCGCCTTAATTTCTGCTTGACCGGATTAGCTCCATCTTTTAATGTTAACCTATGTTCAACTAAAGATGAGTCTAACCCCGGCATATCCTCATAACTCCAGGCGAAAGTGTCCTTATAATCCTTAAGCACTTGTATCATTGCCTTCTCATCCTCTGCAGAAAGATTTTTACTGACGAGGACAACCTTAGGTTCGTCTTCAGTCCCTAAGTTTATTTCTTTGGTGGGCTCTTCTACGGCCGCTGAGGGTTCATCAAATCTCTTCACTCCACTGGCATATGCCTCAGCTGCGTCCTCATCATCTTCCTCATCTTCAACAATGGGGTCCTTTTCATGTACTAACTCGTATACCCCGTACCCATCATTGACCGACTCATCATCTGTACAATCTTCTGGCATCTGAATTGGATCTTCTAAAAGCTGAGGGATTAAAGAGCAAAAGGAACATTTATCAGCCAAATCCTGGAGGTATCTTTCTGGAATTTGCCTACCCTTAGGCTTCCTAGACTTCCTAAACTGACTAACCTGCTTAAAACTGGACTCCCTAACTTCACTAAACTGCCTATCATAACCTAAGGAAGATGAAGCAGGATGAAAATCCTGGGATACAGGTGGAAATACAGGGGAATCCTCCCGTGGGGAGGGACAGAGTAGATCTAGGAGAGAATCTTGACCGACGGACCCGCGCGATGAGGCGTAATCGGACAAGTAAGATGTTTCCTCGATGATGATTTGGGAAGAATTTGTTGTAAAATTGGCGTTTTTTTTTGGACCATCGAGGAATTAAACATGAAGCAGGAGTGAATACAAATGGAAGGGGAATCGGACGGAGGAAGCGGCACCAAGGCCAGAGGATTAGGGGGATCATATAGCAATATGTCCCAGATCAAATCATACATCCTCTCTAGGTTGAGAGGAGATTGTGGAATAAAGTCCCGAGGGGACAGAGTTATCATAAGGGGCGGAGCCCGTGGAATATCTTCAATTATGACCCGCGACCAAGTCGGGGTCAAGAGTAGTGTACGAAAAAGAGTATGGAGCATGAAGACATGTGAAGGATATGTCCCCCTCCATAGCAGATCTGTTGTGTAACCAGCTTCATAGGGGTCATCTGGCTCCCCTTCATCAGTTTGTTCGGACAGCAGTATCCGCTTGTCAAAGATTGTGCCAGGGCTCTCAATTAGCTCGTCAATCTGCGGTGGCCACTTGGGTTCTGCAGGATCCAGAAATAGTCTGTTCAGTGCTATGTATAGGTCCCTCAGGTCGAACCATCTGTACCATTCGCATTCACGGTCATGGAATTTCCTCCTCTTCATAGGCCGCAGAGCCTCCAAGGATTGGTATGTAAGTAGTTCGGAACAATGTCTGGCCAAGTCCCTCCCATATATGTCATGGAAGTCAAAACAGGAAGTAATGACCACCATGTTGTCGTGACTACGTATGGGCCCTTTCACAAAGTGTGTATATAGAGTCCATGTTAAAGGATCTCGGCCTTCTTTCAGTGGTGTGGACATTGTTTCCAAGATTTCTTGACCATCTTCTTGCTGAACCCTGTCTTGCTTCGGTTTCCTCGGCCTATAGCCCAGACCGCTTCCGGGTACTGCCCGATGATCTTTAACAGGAGTGGTCCTGCCTTGCAACTGTGTGCCCAGACCTTTCCCAGGCTGATAGCCATTTTTCATCATAATCCTCCATCCTGGGGTACTCATGCACTTCCCCCTTTTGATAGCATTTGATGGGTATGGAGAAATGGTAGCAGCTTTCAAAGGATCAGCCACTGGACGGTAGACGTGTAATACCGACAGAAAAGGTTGTCGGCCAGGTAAAACAGCAGATTTAATATTTAGGGTATGAGCAGCAGCAAGGATCGGCATGCTCGTCACTTTAATAATTCGTCCTTTATAAGGGAATTTGAGGCATTGGTGATTCGTAGAAGGAATCGCCTCAAGAGTTTTAATATAAGGACGTCCCAGAATGGCATTTATGGAAGGGTCGATTTCTAGAATATGAAATTCGACCTCTGCATGACTTACTGGACCTAACTCTACCTTTAAATAAACCATTCCCAGAGGGGAACGGGTAGAATTGTCATATGCCGTAACTGAGATGGGGCTAGGCAGCCATTTCTCCTTGGGCACACTGCATAGCTCCAGGGTCTTCGGAGGTAAAACATTAATTGAAGCCCCTGTATCAACCAGGCATGCATCCACGGCCTTTTTGCGGATATTGACCGTGATGCTCAGAGCCATGCTTCTAGCGGCTGGCGGTGCTAGTTCCGATGTGTGAAATGTAATTGAGGGCTGATCCCCCTGAGGAACTAGTAGTGCTGCAATTTTCTCTACCGGCACGTCTTCATTGACCATCACCTTCTGTAGGTATTCCATTAAAGCTTCTTGGTGAATCTTGGACCTTTTAATCAATTCCAGTATAGTGATCCGTGCCGGTGTTTTGTCCAGATGTTTCAACAAGTCGTATTGAGTGCCTGGTGCACTCTCTTCATTATGGGCTTCCTCAGTCGGCTATGATGGGCCGTCTCTGACTGTGGACTGAGGAAAGACCTTGTTGAAAATCCTCCCACTCCGGAGCGCGTGTTCCTCGACCGTGGAGGATCCGGGTGACAACTTGAGTACCGCAGAGTTGGGTGGCGTAAGCGGTGCGGAGGGTTGATGCGTAGGTGGTGGCGTTGGGTTAGGTGGTGATGGCGTAGGGTTAGGTGGTGATGGCGCGGTGCGGATTAAAGGCCTAGATGGTTGGATGGTAGATGGGTAAGTGGTTGGCGAAGTGGGGAATGGTATGCGTAATAGCGGTCTGGATGGTTGGGGCATATCTGGGTAGGTGGTAGTGGTAGCGGGTGAAGTAGGAAATGGTACGCGTAATAATGGCCTAGATGGTAAAAGGGGTGCGTTATTGGTTTGCGGAGGGGTATATGATGGAGGCGTAGGAGTGCGGGGCGCAATGGGTCTAAGGAAGGTGGGTAGTGGTAATGGGTTATTGGATGAGGGCGAGTGATATGTGGGTGTGGGTAGAGGGGTGATGGTGACGGGTTGTGGTCTGGGTATGTGGATGGTGCGGCGTGGTAGTCGCTCTGCGGTACTTTGAACGTGACCCGTTGAATAAAGAGAGGAAGAGTCCTCTATCCTCCATTGTTGCCCACGACCAGCCTCAGACTGGCTGTTCGTTAGAATGGGAGCAACCTGGTTCTGGTTCTGGTGCTCCGGGAGTAGATTCTGCACTATGCCCATGTTGGGTGGTGCTGCTGCTTGTGCCGGTGGTCTTGCTTGCTGCTGCTGCTGCTGCTGTTGCGGTCTCCTCGCCTTCAGGGCTGTTATGTATTTCTTCATTTCCTCCCAGTCTATGCCGCCCTGCTCGTTGAGATCATGAATGTAATCTCTGAATTGGAAGCAGGTGTCAATGGTATGCTCGGGTTGCCTATGGAAGTAGCAATACCTGGACGTATCGGCATTTTGAGGCCAGACGGCCTTTTCCCTTGGCAAAACTAAGGCGTTAGCTGCCATTAAAGCACTGAAGATATCGGCCAAGGATTCTGGGAGAGCCGGGTATTCTGCCCTCTTCGGGCCTAGAGGTCTTCTCTGCTGGTTGTAGTCACCAGGAGGAGGGACATTGTGGTACGCCGGCGGTGCGCGCGGCTGGTACTGTGGCTGTTGCTGGTGCTGATACTGATTCGGCTGCTGGGGCCGTTGATACTGCTGGTGTAGCTGTTGCTGGTTCTGATTCTGATTCGGCTGCTGGGGCCGTTGATACTGCTGTTGGTACTAGGGGTTCTGTTGCTGTCTGTACCCTTGCTGCTGTGGCCTTTGGTACTGCTGCTGACTCCTCACGAACTGGGGCGAGTTATTGTTCATGGTACTCACTTGCTCATGAGAGAGCGTGCCCTCGGTAGTCGGACCTGTGCTGGAAGAGTTCGGCACTGCAGGCTTCCGAGGCGGAGGCCTGCTAGGTCTATGAGGATCAAAGACGCTAGAGAATGTAGCGTCCTTGAAAGCATTCTGGCAGTACCGTGCTCTTTCATAGAGCTCTGCCATGTTAGTCAAATTGTTCAAGGAGAGGACGAGCTTGAACTGGGGCGTGGCATTAGAAATTAACATTTTCACTTGTTCAGATTCGGACAAGTGATCCTTCACCTTTTCAGCCAGACCCCGCCACCTGTCAGCAAAACTGATAAACTCCTCATCATGTTTCATCTTTTCTGCAATAAGGTCCGTGATAGACAAGGAGGGTGCAACTCTGTCCTGGTATCGTTGAATGAATTTGCGTGAAACGATACCGTAATCCTCTACTTCTGAGGGTTCCAGGGAAAAGAACCACTCGAGGGCTGGTCCCTCTAGAGATCTCCTGAACAAGAAGGCCAACGACCTCTTATCATTCTGCCAGAAAGAGGATTCATACATGAACTCCTTCAGGTGTGTGAAGGGGTTACCAGTACCGTTGTACTTTCGGTACACTGGCATCTCAGAAGGTGGCAGATGGAATACTGGCAGACTCGGTAGACTGATTTCTGGCACAGCTTTGACCCCCATCATTTTCTGGAGGTTATTAAATTGCTCATCCATACGCTCCATTTTGGCCAGCAGCGTTTGTGTGGTCAGATCTGCTTGAGGAGGAGGAGGAGGAGGAGGTACTTGGTAGGCCTGCTGCCTAGAGTACGTTGGACAGGGTGGACAATAGAGGGGAGGTCCGGCAGCGCTTCCGCCATGCCCGAGGGCATTTTGATAAGTAGGCGTTTGCGGTCTAGCCGGTTGCCTAGATGATGAAAGTTGCGGCCCAGCTGGCCGAGAAGTAATATGAAGGCCCTCAACGGCCTGATGGATATAAGGAGGAGGAAAAGAAGGTTGCTGAGGAACAGCAGGGGGAGCCACAGGGTTTGGCTCTGCAGGCTGCATAGGTGCCTTCCCCTTCAAAATAGATTGGATCGCCTCGAACTGTTGAGGGTCCAGTCGGGAGGCAAGAACTCCCAGAGCATTGATGAGATCCGTAGGATCAGAGGATGAGGGATCATTCTGATTCATGTCCCTCTCAAGATCAGGATTAGGGATCGCATATTCATGCGGAAGAGGATCAGGATATTGATCACGTGGAGGCAAAAGAGGTGTCCGAACATTCCCATCTAGACGATACGGAATGGGGATAGAACTACGGGAGGCATCAGCGTCTCTCCCACTCTCATAATTGTACTCAGAATTCCGAGGGGCATTAGCATCTCCCTCGTAATTAACCATGGCGTCTGGAGCCACACTCAAGTCCCTACCTGATCGTAGCAACATGATGTTAGATTCCCTTTTCAAAGATTTAATCAAACAAGTTGTACAGAGATTAATCAAACAAGTGGATGCTTAACGTGATTTTAGGATTCCTTGTTGAGTTATATGAATTGGATTAAACCACAATTTCGCTCAGGGAAGGATCCTAGTTTCAGTTCAGTTTCCACCGTTATTCTCTAGGGTTCTCTCTCACAACGCTTTCGGAATCTAGCCGGGACTTCAATTGGTACAACCAGCCCGATGATCAAGGAGGAATACCTTGATTTTGGGGACTTATGGACGTCTCAACGTCAACTTCTCTAGTCTGATCAAGGGACCAACCCAATCAGAGAGAGTCGCTGACGTCGAGAAATGTGTTCCTAAGAAAAGGAGGGTTTTAGCCTCAATGCGTATGTCCTGCGACCTGGATGGCCTCTAATGCTTAATAAAGTAATGGGTAGCTAGCACTCAACCACAGAAATCTGGAAACTGAAAAAAAAAAATTAAGAAACTGTCTGAATTGCGTCGATTATAGTCGACGCTATTCAAAACAGAACTTAATTCTTTCGCAGAGAACAGATGCAAACAGCAGAGAAAGCCTGGAAAATAACTAAAAACGGTCTGAATAGCGTCGATTATGGTCGACGCTATTCAACACAGAACTTAATTATTTCGCAGGAAGAGATGCAAACAGCAGAGAAAGCCTGGAGGCTAAAAGGCGTCTAGTAGTGACGACGCGGTTTTGAAACGCGTCGCTGTTCCTGGACGCTTTTTAGTTCGCAGAAACAGATTTCCAGAAGGATTTTCTGCGTCGAATCCTCCTTAAACAGGGTAAAATGCAGTAAACAATCGACTCATGCAAAGGTTTTTTTTAGTTTCAGATTTTAAACAGGATGATTTACTATCTAAACAACTAAGAAATCACGCAATCACACAGCATTTCATCACAAAAAACAGCTTTTTGAACTAATCAAAGGGGAGGCAAGATCTTGCCACTGGGGTGTGCACGTGGTGCACGAGGGAAATTAGTTAAACTAACACTCACCAATTGGTGAAGACATGTCGAGAGACACAAATGGTGCACCGTGGGTGCCCGATATGATGACAGCAAGAACAAAAGAAACTAACAAACGGCGAGACCAAGTCCCACCGTGATCGCCAAAAAAGCTGTAGGTGCTTAGAATGACCGTGTGATTAACATGAAATATCTATGTTGTTTAGGTGTAAACTAACCTATTAAAAACAGCAACTAAAGTGCAGTGATCGCCAGAAACTTTTAACTTAAAAGTTTCAAAAGAGATATGATCGCCTACCTTTCAAAAGCGGAAGATTGAGTCCTTGGTTCCCCTTCCTCAGCCGGCTGAAGAAAGAGAGCCCTTTCTTTGCTTCTTTTGTTTTTGCTGTGAATTTGAGGTTGAGGATCGTCCAGAAGTTATGCTTGATTTCCCCCTTTTTGATCTCTTGTTGTTGTGGAGTGCAGCAGAGACAGAAAAAAAAAATGAAGAAACAATGATGAGAACTTAAGTAGAAGTAGTATCTGAACTAATCATGATTTTAAGTATATTTAAAACAGCAAACTCACTTTTTTAATGGCTTGAAACCCCTTAGATCAAGTAGGTTTTGAAAGGTTATGCTGTGGTGTGTGTTTGCATGAAGTGAATATGAAAAATAAAATTAAAACTAATGAAATGAATGCAGTATTGAAAAACTTATGCCCAATCGGTTGAAGCCTTTGAAAGGATGAAGATCTTGAAAGGATGCCGACTTCTGGAAATGGCAGCGCTCCGGCGTTACGACGTTGTTGCTCTGATCTTCAAATCGCTATAATGCTATGGCTCAACTCAACTCAATTCTCTTCTTTTTTTTACTCTTCAACATGCAGGGTATTTATAGGCATTTCTTGCGTTCGAGATTAACATTTAAAAACTCCCAAATTTATCCATCTTAACCGACAGATAATTATTGATTAATTCATCTTTATCTGTAATTATCTAAAACGCGTCCACCTTTGATGACGCCTTTCAGATTAATTAAGATAAGGATAAATATCCGGAAAACTTATCTTTATCTTTATTAGGTAAAACGCGTCTACCTGTGTAGACGTCTTTTAGACTAATTAAGATAAGGATAAACATCCGGAAGAAGTTAAAACCATTTAGGAAACCTAAAACGCGTCGACCTTACAAAACGCCTTTTAGTTAATAAATAAATTAATTAAAATTCAAATTTAATCGTTAAAACATGAATAAACTATAAATGGCGTCCACGTGGGTCGACGTCTTTTATAATTCTTCATATTTTAACTCAAATTTGAATTAAAACCAATTCAATTGATTAACTTAAACACATCTGTTAAACCCGACACTTAAAAAGATTAATAAAAATTAATTAATTATTAATTATCAGACCATTATGAGGCATTATTATATGATATGAAATTTACTCGAAATGACGTCAAAATTAGCGTGTCTACACTCATGACATCCGACATATTTGACTCGTCTCCACTCGCTCTTGTTGGAAAACCAGTTTGGGTGCGCCGTACAACGGGAGCAGACCTCAAGTTGATTTGAGCCACCGAGTTCGTGCTATACAACCCACATCGGTGTCTTACTCAACTTAGCTTGGGCCGTCGTGAATTCCCTGAGTTTTCTCCCACACTCCCAATCAAGAAGCGCGACTTGGAATCCGACGAAGATTATGAAGCTATACAAATCATTACTACTCTGTGGAACCTTGGCTTTAGCTATCGTGTAAGATCCTCTAAAGATAGAGATAGAGGACTGAAATTTCCTTACCTTAAAGGTCTTCATGAAATTCTCCCTTAAATGTCCTCTTTCTCTTCTTTTTTTTTCTTGATGTAATAAAGGATTTCATTGAATAAAGATTGATTTTTCATGCCTTGAAATCTTTCCCCAACTTTCTGTGATGTGCACATAATTTTTTCTTTAGCAAAAATCTGATTTTTCCTGAAAATTCAACAATTCGGGTTCTGTTAAATTCAAAACGCGTCCACTCAGACAGACGCCTTTAAACAGTAATTCATTTCCAGAAATCCTGATTTAACCATAAATTGCGTCTACAACCATTGACGCTTTTCAACTTCTCTCTCCTACTTGTTCCAGGATTCTGCCATTAATTCCATAGTTAATTCCCTAAAATGCGTCTTTTAGATAAGACGTCTTTCATCATTTTCCTCTGTACGGCTCTGACCAGGATTGGCGGTAATCTGAAACGCGTCTGCCTGTGTGGACGTGTTTCAATCAATTTCAAACAGCTGTCTTTGCCGCCTCAACTTATGCGTCCTAAAATGCGTCTATCTGAGTCGACGCCTTTCAACCTTTCGTTTACAGACCGGCGAAGGCCCCCTTTCTTCCTCACTTTTCTCAAAATTTCTCTCTCTTCACCTCTCCGGCGATCTCGAACTCCGGAGATCTCGCTCTCTCCCTCTCGAAAACCCCCCCTCTCGAGCTATGGAACGCGGTGAAGGATTTAGGAAAAAGAAGGCCTTAGCCAAGAGAAGGCGGAGGCACGAAGAAGAAGCCCCCGAGGAGGTCCCGGCGATGCTAGCCGAGGCGGCGGCCTTTTTGGAGGAGGAACTCCCTCCACCGGCACCCATGGCGGTGGAAGAAGAAGAGGAGGGCGACCTCCACACGGTAAGATCCCTATGGTTTGAATGAGCTGGAGAAAAAGAGGGAAGAAAGGGGTTCTGATAAGAACCCAGAATCTGGGCTTGAAAGGCGTCCAGACCAGGCGACTCCATTCAAAAGGCGTCGCCATGGGCTGACGTCTTTCAAACTAAATTCCGAATTTTAAATTGGGCAGAAAATCAGTTTGAATTGCGTCAGGGCATGTTGACGTGTTTTGAAAAACGTCTACGTGTGCTGACGCCTTTCAAAACAGAAGTGATTTTTTTGTTTTTTTTTTTTTCATTGATGACTCTATTTTTTTTATGTTTTTATTTGCAAGGAGTGATGAGGGCTAGGATCTCTTGGGATTTAGTGGTAGGGGCTTATAGAGGGCTGCCGGACTTCCAGAGGGCGCGCCTGCGCCGGATGGGATTCGGCAAGGTTCTAGACATCGAGCCATTTTGGCTCGATCTGGTCCTCCTGTAGGCATTGCGGGAGAGGTGGCATGCGGAAAGCCGGGCTTTCCTAATGCCGTAGGGGCATATGGTCCCCACCCTAGAGGATGTGGCCAGGATCACTGGTCTCCGGGTAGAGGGCCAACCTGTGAGTGGGGTTACTTACCCCAACTATCAGGGATTGGCGGAGGCTCTGCTAGGGATAGAGGTGTCCAACCTAGGCAGGGAGTCTAGGATGGTCCCTAGGGTGGAGGTAGAGGCTGCCCTAGGTCTAGATGAGCCCCGGCGTCGGTCCGACGAGACCCGGGAAGAGTTCAGGGATAGGCTAGCAGAGTCATCCTCCCTTGTCTACTGTAGCGACCCGAGTCAGGGGGAGGAGGTAGATAGACAGCTTAGAGTCTTTTTAGTTTTCTTCTTCGGTCGGTTGCTCTTCGGTACGAAGGGCGACCATATCCACTGTAGATTCCTTTATTTGTTAGATGACTTAGATAGCTTAGGGGAGTACGCCTGGGGTGCGGCCCTTCTGGCCCACCTTTTCGCCGATCTGTCCGCGGTCACGCCGGACCGTGAGACCACTGTCAGCGGCTTCTCGCCGTTTCTTCAAGTATTAAGTTATTTCATTATTTGTTCATGACATGCAATATGATATGATGATGCTTCTTTCTAACCTATATGTTCATGAATGCAGGTGTGGAGTTACTATTACTTCCCGCTCGGCAGAGCGCGTATTTCGAGACCCAGTGCCGTCCCATTGGCCTGCCGTTGGTAGCCAATCGTGGACACGGCTCCACAGCACTACTAGTTGACGGCCCTCCGCCGTCAGTTCTTGGACTATCCAGAGCTTCTGGTAAGTTTTTAATTTATTCAATTTTATTCAATGCAATCTTTTATTGTTTAAATGCAAATGAATGCATCTAATCTATATGCAGGTGATCTGGAGCTCGTACCTTGGTATGGGCGAGGAGGGTCAGCCGTGGGTGACGGCTGGCAGGAGGAGGTTCGGGAGGCAAATGTGGCTACATTGCCTCAACGAAATTGAGCCCCTCCGCCTCCGGCTCGTGATGAGGACCCTGGGCCTCCACCAGGAATGGATCGACGAGGAGGTCCCGGAGGACGTCGGGAGGAGCATGAGGGGCAAGCAAGCCCTCACAGATTGGCGTGCGAAATTCCCGGAGCAATATGAAGACTGGCATCGCCGGGGTGTCAGAGTGGAGTCACGGGAGGAGAGTAGCGAGGCCTACCTCCAGTAGTACCAGGCTCACTACGCCGATCAGCTTCGGCTCCTCCGACCACTCGATGTAAGTATGCATTTATGCGTCTTTAATTTATTATTATCTTAATTTATATTTATGAATGAATGAATGTATGTGCGATATGCAGGATGCACGTGATGCAGTCATCATCGACCTCCGGGCCCGCCTACATGATGCGGAGGCCCAGCTAGAACAAGTCCAGAAAGAATTGTTCGATCTAGTATGTATGCATGAATATGAGTGCATGTTTTAATTAATTAACTGTTTTGGCTATTGACACTGACAGTTATCTTTTGATGCAGCGAGCTGTCTACACCCAGACGGCTCCCCCTTCTTATGGAGCGTCATCATCCTCTCCTGCCCATGACGCTGCTCTGGCTGATCTTCAGAGTCAGCTCACCTATGCCATCCACCGGGCTTCTCTCGCGGAGGAGGACCGTGCTGCTCGGGTAAGTTCTTCAACTTTTCATTTCTGAATTTGATTTTAATTACTTGATTGCCTTGAACTAACAATGACTTTTATTCAGGTTGCTGAGCTTCAGGAAGCCCTTCAGAGAGCTGAAGCGGAGCTGGAGCATGCCCGTACTGCAGTGGCTCGCGCCGAAGCTGATGCTGCGCGGATCCGGGCTCTAGAGGAGCAGGTGGCGCGTCTCTCCACTGGAGATCTTGCACGCCTCCAGATTCGCCTGGAGGTTGTGACTGAGGAGAGAGATCGCGACCGCCTTCGACTGGAGAGTCTTCAGGGTCGGCTGTCAGTCGCGGAGCATGAGCGCAAGATGGTGGAGGAGCGATATCAGCGAGCTCGGCAGCGTGCCCATGAGCGTGGTCTAACCAGTGCCTTCACGGCCAGTGTCGCCATGTCTTATGGTCAGGCAGGTCCGAGTGCGATGGGGCCACCTCCACCTCCTAGTCGAGGGCCAGCACCGGATGCACCTGACGAGGCCCAGAGCCAGTTGGACGAGGGCGGAGGGGAAAGCCAGCCTTGAGGGCTCATGTATCTTCTCTTTTTTTTTTTTCATGTATCATGTACAAAACACTTTCTAATGAAATACATTAAAATTTTGGGCTTCAATCTTATATTCCTGTGCTTGTCTTGTATTCTGTACATCACTTAACAAACAGGTTAAGTATCTATTTAGGCTTAGCCCCTTGCCTGACCAAATAAATTGTCAATTAATCTTTTCCTTCAATAAATGGTCAAGGGGCATAGCCTTTATTAACAAAGGTAACGAGAATAATCAAACTTAAGCAAAAATGCAACATACAAGCAAACAGATGCTCACTGAAAATAAAAGGAATGAAACACACTAAATGCCACAAGCAAATGCTAATTGAAATATTTTTTTTTATGTTTTGAAATATTCATTTTTGTTTGGGTTTTGAAATATATGCTTTTTTTTGAATTTTGACATATATATATATTTTTGAATTTTTGACATATGTATTTTTTTTTAATTTTGACGTATGTATTTTTTTTTTTTTTGACATATGAATTTTTTTTTGGAATTTTTGACATATGAAATTTTTTTTGAATTTTTGACTAAAAGATCAGCATGGTACTTAGATCAAAAGATCATATTCATTTATTAACTTAATTTTCAAATTGTTCTTTGACAATTTAACTTAAACCCATCGTGTTTGAACTTGTGTTTCCATTCGTGATCCCATTTGATGATTTGACCCTTAGTCAATCTAAGCTATTCCTTAAGTTTGGAGTACACCCCTTTAGAAAGAAAGGAAGAATAAGTTTAGAAAGCCCATGAGAAGGTTCCGGAGACTTAAAAAGATGTCCTTTTCCTACCCTGATATCCGTTGGGGTTCGATCATTTCATTCCGGGGTATTTATCGACCTTGCGTTCCCTTTCATTTCATTTCATGGCCTTGATGTAACGTTTGTAATGTAATGGCCTTTTTGATTTGACATTTGCCTTTTGTTTTTACTTTTCTATGTTTTCTTTTTTTTTTTTTTTTTTTTTCGAAACGGATCTCCCCCTTTTTTTTTATGACGGCCTCCTACTAAGATGGCGGGTATTCTTAGTAGTCTATTCTAAGCCTCGTTCCAACATCATGGGCCGAGTGTAAAACAGAATTTTGCTTTTAAACGAATGATTTGTACTTTACACTTTTAGTCAAAGTTTTGATATTCTTCAGGACTTGGCATCTCTTGTTACTCACGAACCAAACGTGTCAGTGTGTGTAGTAATGGGTTTGAAATTAAGTTATCCAGACTAACAGAGAAATTTGAGTTTATAAACTTTCTGATTCCACTGGTCTTTGTACCATACTGATCGACTCTTTAACCTAAGGGTAGTATTTCTTAAGATGTAAACCATTCGAGGGATGATTTAGCTCTTCTCCTTCTGCATTAACCAGACCATAAGCATTACCAGGAAAAGCGTGCGATACAACATAAGGTCCATCCCAGTTGGGTTAGAGCTTAGAAGGCGGACCACCAGGTTTTACAAAAATTCTTTTAACGACCATTTCACCGACTTTGAACTTACATTCAATGACTTTCTTTTGATAAAAACGTGCTAGTCTGTTTTGATAAACTTTTGCATGATTAGTAGCTGACCACCTTTTCTCGTCTAAAAGTTCCAATTGAGCAAGAAGTGCTGAACGATGTTCATCAATGGAAAATTCCTTGTTCAATTGTACTCTTAGCGACGGTATAAGGATCTCGTATGGAACTACCGCCTCCATTCCAAATGTTAAGGAATAAGGAGTTTGCCCGGTAGGCGTGCGGATTGAAGTTCGGTAGGCCCATAGAGCCTCAACCAACTTCTCTGGCCAATCTGCGAATTTATTAGATTTACACGTCTTTTTGATGATTTTTATCAAAGTCTTATTTCTTGCCTCTGCTTAGCCATTGCCTTGCGGATAATAAGGAGATGAATGATGCAATACAATTCTATACCTGTTGCAGAGGTCCTTCAATTCTTGTGACACGAACTGCGATCCGTTGTCGGTAACGATGGTGCTTGGAATTCCGAATCTTGTGATGATGTTCTTCATGATGAACTTGCACACGGTTGATGCTTTGATCTCCGTGTACGCTTCAGCTTCTGCCCGTTTGGTGAAGTATTCCGTTGCCGTGAGAATGAAAGATTTTTGCTTGATGCCGGAATCTGGGTTACCAAGAGGTCCAATAATGTCGAAAGCCCACATGGAGAAAGGCCATGGGGAAGAAACAGGATGGAGTGAAGATGCAGAAGAATGAATTTTGTCGGCGCGAAGTTGACACTTAGCACACCTACGGACATATCCTACACAATCTTCTTCCATGGTTGGCCAATAAAATCCTTGTCTAAGGATTTTCTTTGCTAGCATCTGTCCATTAACATGGCCACCACAAACTCCACTATGAGCTCCTTCCATAACCTTCCAAAACTCATCCTTGTCTAGACATCTCAGAAGAACTCCATCAAAACCTCTCTTATATAATGCTCCTCCAACTAAGGTGTATCGTTGAGCAACTCTCCTGATAGCCCTTTTCTCCTCAGTTGTAGCTTCCTCAGGATACGATTGATCTTCACAATATTTTGCAATTTCATAATACAATGGCTTATGTTCCTCATCCATCTCTTCTAACAGCTCCATCAACATGATTTCTCTTTTCCCCACAATACTCCCATCTCTGAATTTCTTCAGCAATTTCTCCTTAGTTCTAAGAAATGAAGGGTCTTTCACGGCAGGTGAAAGACGCCTATGAACTATGATTGATTCGGATTGCTTGCTGATCGGAAAATCAAGGGAAGATGCAAGTGAAGCTAGAGCGTCAGCTAGGATGTTTTGATTTCTAGGGACATGGACAAAGATCAATTTTGTGAAAAGCTTTGAGTATGCAGAAGTAAGTTCTTGATAAGGCTTGAGCTTAGGATCAAGAGTTCGATACTTGGTCAGCACTTGGCGAAGAATTAGTTAACTATCACCCATAATCCTGAGTTTAGTGGCACCATGAAAATGAGCAGCCTTGAGGCCAGCAAGAAGTGCTTCGTATTCAGCTATGTTGTTGGTGACTAGAAAATCAAGCTGAAAGGCTTGTGGAATGGTGACACCTTCAAGTGATAACAGAACGATTCCAATACCCTTTCCATGAGAATTCAGAGCTCCGTCAAAATGCAGAGTCCACATATCATCTCTGATTTGATTTACGGACATCAGTTCCTCATCCGGAAACTCTGATCGCACTGGATCAAATCGAGGAAGGGGATGATGAGCGAGATGTTCTGCTATAGCATAGCCCTTGATCGCTTTCTGCTGAATGTAAATGATATCGAATTGAGATAGAAAGCTTTGCCATCGCGCTAACCTATCAGTAAGAACAGATTTCTCCAGAAGGAATTTGATCAGATTCATCCTAGCGATGAGGTGGACTTCATGGGCCAGAAAATAATGCTTCAATTTCTGAACAACCCAAACCAATGCTGCACATGTTTTCTCTATCGCCGTGTATCTCTGTTCAGCGGAGTTGAGAAGTTTAGAGAGATAGTAGGCTGCCCTCTCCTTTCCTTCTTCATCCTCTTGTGCTAGGACAGCCCCCACTGCGTCATCCAGGACTGAAATATAAAGTATCAATGGTTTTCCTGGAGATGGTGGTCTCAAAACAGGAGGACTTGCCAAATAGTCCTTTAATCCATCAAATGCCTCCTGACACTTATCGTCCCAATTGAATTTGACTCATGGCTTGGTAAGCTCGTAGAACGGCTTACACCTTTGTGAGTGCTGGGAGACAAAACGGCGAATAAATTGCAACCTCCCAATTAATCCTCTCAATTCTTTCAAGTTTTTGGGAGGTGGCATTTCTCTGATAGCCTTCGCCTTATTGGGATCGATTTCAATTCCCTGTTTGCTGACAATGAATCCAAGCAATTTTCCTGAAGATACCCCGAATACACATTTCTTGAGGTTCATCTTTAACTGATACTCTCTCGATCTCTCTAATACCCTTGCCAAAACTTTGGCGTGCTCAGCCTTCGTTTTAGACTTAACCAATAAATCATCCACATACACTTCCAGATCTATATGCATCATGTCATGAAATATTGCCATCATAGCCCTCTGATAAGTGGCTCCAACATTCTTCAATCCAAATGGCATGACAACATAACAGTATGTTCCCCAAGGTGTAGTGAATGAGGTCTTTTCTTGATCCTCTTCTGCCAGCTTAATCTGGTTGTATCCTGAAAATCCATCCATAAACGATAACGTTTCATAGCCAGCAGTGTTATCGATGAGTACATCAATATGAGGCAATGGAAAATCGTCTTTAGGACATGCCCGGTTCAAATCGCGGAAGTCAATGCAAATCCTGACCTTCCCGTCCTTTTTCATAACCGGGACTATATTGGCCACCCATTGTGGATAAAGGACAACTCTAATAAATTTGGCTTTGTGCAATTTATCGACCTCTTCCTTCATCTTTAGAGCCATTTGTGGGTGGAATCGCCTTAATTTCTGCTTGACCGGACTAGCTCCATCTTTTAATGTTAACCTGTGTTCAACTAAAGATGAGTCTAACCCCGGCATATCTTCATAACTCCAGGCGAAAGTGTCCTTATAATCCTTAAGTACTTGTACCATTGCCTTCTCATCCTCTGTAGAAAGATTTTTGCTGACGAGGACAACCTTAGGTTCGTCTTCAGTCCCTAAGTTTATTTCTTTGGTGGGCTCTTCTATGGCAGCTGAGGGTTCATCAAATCTTTTCACTCCACTGGCATACGCCTCAGCCGCGTCCTCATCATCTTCCTCATCTTCAATAATGGGGTCTTTTCCATGCACTAACTCATATACCCCATACCCATCATTAACTGACTCATCGTCCGTACAATCTTCTGGCATCTGAATTGGATCTTCTAAAAGCTGAGGGATTAAAGAGCAAGAAGAACATTTATCAGCTAAGTCCCGGAGGTATCTATCTGGAATTTGCCTACTCTTAGGCTTCCTAAACTTCCTAACCTGACTAACCTGCCTAAAACTGGACTGCCCAACTTCACTAAACTGCCTTTCATAACCTAATGAAGATGAAGCAGGATGAAAATCCTGGGATACAAGTAGAAATACAGGGTAATCCTCCCGTAGGGAGGGACAGAGTAGATCTAAGAGAGAATCTTGACCGACGAACCCGCGCGGTAGGGGGCAATCGGACAAGTAAGATGTTTCCTCGATGAGGATTTGGGAAGAATTTGTTGCCAAATTGGCGTTTTTTTTTTTTTGGACCATCGAGGAGTTAAACATAAAGCAAGAATGGATGCAAATGGAAGGAGGATCAGACAGAGGAAGCAGCACCAAGGCCAAAGGATTAGGGGGATCATATAGCAATATGTCCCAGATCAAATCATACATCCTCTCTAGGTCGAGAGGAGGGGATGGAATGAGGTCCTGAGGGGACAGAGTGATCATAACGGGCGGAGCCCGTGGAATATCTTCAGTAATGACCCGCGACCAAGTCGGGGTCAAGAGCAGTGTGCGGAATAGAGTATGGAGCATAAAGATATGGGAAGGATATGTCCCCCTCCAGAGCAGATCTGTTGTATAACCAGCTTCATAGGGGTCATCTGGCTCCCCTCCATCGGTTTCTTCCGACAGCAGTATCCGCTTATCAAAGATGGCACCAGGACCTTCAATCAGCTCGTCGATCTGCGGCGGCCACTTGGGTTCTGCAGGATCTAGGAATAATCTGTTCAGTGCTATGTAGAGGTCCCTTAGATCGAACCATCTGTACCATTCACATTCGGGGTCATGGAATTTCCTCCTTTTCATAGGCCGCAGAGCCTCCAAGGATTGGTATGTAAGTAGTTCAGAACAATGTCTGGCCAAGTCTCTCCCATATATGTCATGGAGGTCAAAACATGAAGTAATGACCACCGTGTTGTCGTGACTAAGTATGGGCCCTTTTACAAAGTGTGTATATAGGGTCCATGTTAGGGGATCTCGGCCTTCCTTAGGTGGTGTAGACATTGTCTCCAGGATTTTTCGACTTTCTTCAATCTCTGCTTGCTGAACCAGATCTTGCTTCAGTCTTCTTGACCTATAGCCCAGACCACTTCCAGGTGCTGCTCGATGATCTTTGACAGGAGTGGTCCTGCCTTGCAACTGTGTGCCCAGACCTCTCCCAGGCTGATAGCCGTTCTTCATCATAATTCTCCATCCTGGGGTACTCATGCACTTCCCCCTTTTGATAGTATTTAATGGGTAAGGAGAAATGGTGGCGGCTTTCAAAGGATCAGCCACTGGACAGTAGACCTGTAATACCGACAGAAAAGGTTGTCGGCCAGGTAAAACAGCAGATTTAGTATTCAATGTATGAGCAGCAGCAAGGATCGGCATGCTCGTCACTTTAATAATTCGTCCTTTGAAAGGGAATTTGAGGCATTGGTGATTCGTAGAAGGAATCGCCTCAAGAGTTTTAATGTAGGGACGTCCTAGAATGGCATTTATAGAAGGGTCAATTTCGAGAATGTGAAATTCAACCTCTGCATGACTTACGGGACCTACCTCCACTTTTAAATAAACCATTCCCAGAGGGGAACGGGTAGAGTTGTCATATGTTGTAACTGAAATGGGGCTAGGCAGCCACCTCTCCTTGGGCACACCGCACAGCTCTAGGGTCTTCGGGGGTAGAACATTGATTGAAGCCCCCGTGTCAACCAGGCACGCATCCACGGCCTTCTTGCAGATATTGACCGTGATGCTCAGAGCCATGCTTCTGGCGGCTGGCGGTGCTAGTTCCAACGTGTGGAATGTAATAGAGGGCTGATCCCCCTGAGGAACTAGTAGTGCTGCAATTTTCTCTACCGGCACGTCCTCGTTGACCATCACCTTCTGTAGGTATTCCATTAAGGCTTCTTGGTGAATCTTGGACCTTTTGATCAATTCAAGTACGGTGATCCGTGCCGGTGTTCTGTCCAGATGTTTCAACAAGTCATATTGAGTGCCTGGTGCACTCTCTTCATTATGGGCTTCCTCAGTCGGCCGTGATGGGCCGTCTCTGACTGTGGACTGAGGGAAGACTTTGTTTAAAATCCTTCCACTTCGGAGCGCATGTTCCTCAACCGTGGAGGATCCAGGTGACACCTTGAGTACCGCAGAGTCGGGTGGCGTAAGCGGTGCGGAGGGTTGATATGTAGGTGATGGGGTAGGATTAGGTGGTGGTGGCATGGTGCGGATTAAAGGCCTAGATGATTGGATGGTGGATGGGTAAGTGGTTGGTGAAGTGGGGAATGGGACGCGTAATAGCGGTCTGGATGGTAAGGGCATATCTGGGTAGGTGGTGGTAGTAATGGGCGAAGTAGGGAACGGTGCGCGGAGTAATGGCCTAGATGGTAAAAGGGGTGCGTAGTTGGTTTGTGGTGGATTATATGGTGGAGGCGTAGTGGTATGGGGCATGATGGGCTTAAGGAAAGCGGGTGGCGGTAATGGGTTATTAGGTGCGGGCGAGTGATATGTGGGTGTCGGTAGAGGGGTGATAGTAATGGGTTGTGGCCTAGGTATGCGGATGGTGCGGCATGGTGGTTGTTCTGCGGTACTCTGAACGTGACCCGTTGAATAAAGAGAAGAAGAGTCTTCTATCCTCCACTGTTGCCCACGACTAGCTTCAGACTGGCTGTTCGTCAGAATGGGTGCAACTTGATTTTGGTTCTGGTGCTCCGGGAGCGGGTTCTGCACTATGCCCATATTTGGTGGCGGTGCTGCCTGTGCTGGTGGCCTTACTTGCTGCTGCTGCTGCTGCTGTTGCGGTCTTCTCGCCTTCAGGGCTAATATATACTTTTTCATCTCCTCCCAGTCTATGCCGCCCTGCTCATTGAGATCATGGATATAATCTCTGAATTGGAAGCAGGTGTCAATGGTATGCCCAGGTTGCCTATGGAAATAGCAATACCTGGACGTGTCGGCATTTTGAGGCCAGACGGCCTTTTCCCTTGGCAAGACTAAGGCATTAGCTGCCATTAGAGCACTGAAGATATCGGCCAAGGATTCCGGGAGGGCAGGGTATTCCGCCCTCTTCGGGCCTGGAGGTCTTCTCGGCTGGTTATAATCACCAGGAGGAGGGACATTGTGGTATGCCGGCGGTGCGCGCGGCTGATATTGCTGCTGTTGGGGATATTGCTGTTGCTGGGGCTGGTACTGCTGTTGCCTTTGTGGCGGCTACTGTGGCTGATGCTGGTTCTGGTTCTGATTCGGCTACTGGGGTCGTTGATACTATTGATGATAATGGGGGTTCTGCTGCTGCCTGTACCCCAGCTGGTTTGGCTGCGGTGGCCTCTGGTACTGCTGCTGGTTCCTCACGAACTAGGGCGAGTTATTGTTCATGCTACTGACTTGCTCATGAGAGAGCGTGCCCTCAGTAGTCGGACCTGTGCTGGGAGAATTTGACACTGCAGGCTTCCGAAGTGGAGGCCTGCTAGGTCTGTGAGGATCAAAGACGCTAGAGAACGTAGCGTCCTTGAAAGCATTCTGGCAGTACCGTGCTCTTTCATAGAGCTCTGCCATGTTGGTCAGATTGTTCAAGGAGAGGACTAGCTTGAATTGGCGCGTGGCGTTAGAAATTAACATCTTCACTTGCTCGGACTCGGACAAGTGGTCTTTCACCTTTTTGGCCAGGCCCCGCCACCTGTCAGCAAAACTGACAAACTCCTCATCAGGTTTCATCTTTTCGGCAATGAGGTCAATGATGGACAAGGAGGGTGCAACTCTGTCTTGGTATCGTTGGATAAATTTGCGTGAAACGATACCGTAATCCTCTACTTCGGAGGGTTCTAAAGAAAAGAACCACTCGAGGGATGGTCCCTCTAGAGATCTCCTGAACAAAAAGGCCAACGACCTCTTGTTGTTCTGCCAGAAAGACGATTCGTACATAAACTCCTTCAGATGTGTAAAGGGGTTACCAATACCGTTGTACTTCCGGTACACTGGCATCTCAGAGGGTGGCAGATGGAAAACTGGCAGGTTGGGTAAGTTGATTTCTGGTACAGCTTTGACCCCCATCATCTTTTGGAGGTTGTTAAATTGCTCATCCATACGCTCCATTTTGGCCAGCAATGCTTGTGTGGTCAGATCTGCCTGGGGAGGAGGAGGAGGTGGAGGTACTTGATAGGCCTGCTGCCTAGAGTACGTTGGACAGGGGGGACAATAAAGGGGAGGTCCGGCAGAGCTTCCGCCATGCCCGAGGGCATTTTGATAAGCATGCGTTTGCGGTCTAGCCGGTTGCCTAGAGGATGAAAGCTGCGGCCCAGCTGGCCGAGAAGTAATATGAAGGCCCTCCACGGCCTGATGGATATAAGGAGGAGGAAAAGAAGGTTGCTGAGGAACAACAGGGGGAGCCACAGGGTTCGGCTCGGCAGGCTGCATGGGTGCCTTCCCCCTCAGAATCGATTGGATCGCCTCGAACTGCTGAGGGTCTAGTCGGGAGGCAAGAACTCCCAAAACGTTGACGAGATCCACAGGATCAGAGGATGAGGGATCATTCTGATTCATGTCTCCCTCAAGATCGGGATTAGGAATCGCATATTCATGCGGGGGAGGATCAGGATATCGATCATGGGGATGAAAGAGAGGGGTCCGGACGTTCCCATCATGTCGATATGGAATGGGGGCAGAATTACGGGAGGCATCAGCATCTCTCCCGTTCTCATAGTTGTAGTCAGAATCCCGAGGGGCATTAGCATCTCCCTCGTAGTTGATGATGGCGTCTTGAGCCATACTCAAGTCCCTGCCTGATCGTAGCAGCATGATGTTAGATTTTTTTTTCAAAGATTTGACAAACAAGTTGCACAGAGATTAATCAATCAAGTGGATGCTTAACGTGATTTTAAGATTCCTTTTTGAGTTATTTGAATTGGATTAAACCACAAATTCGCTCAAGGGAAGGATCCTAGTTTCAGTTCAGTTTCCACCGTTATTCTCTAGGGCTTTCTCTCACAACGCTTTCAGAATCTAACCGGGACTTCAATTGGTACAACCAGCCCGATGATCAAGGAGGAATACCTTGATTTTGGGGACTTATGGAGGTCTCAACGTCAACTTCTCTAGTCTGATCAAGGGACCAACCCAATCAGAGAGAGTTGCTGACGTCAAGTAATGTGTTCCTAAGAAAAGGAGGGTATTCGCCTCAATGCGTATGTCCTACGGCCTGGATGGCCTCTAATGATTAATAATAATGGGTAGCTAGCACTCAAACCACAAAAATTTGAAAACTGAAAAATAACTAAGAAACTGTCTGAATCGCGTCGAGTGTCGTCGACGCTATTCAAAACAGAACTTAATTTTTTCGCAGAAACAGATGCAGACAACAGAGAAAATATGAAGACTGAAAGGCGTCTGGGTGTGTTGACGCGGTTTGAAACGCGTCAGTGCTCCTGGACGCTTTTCAGTTCGCAGAAACAGTTTTGTAGGAGGATTTTCTGGGTTGAATCCTCCTCAAACAGGGTAAAAGCAGGAAATAATCAGCTCATGTAGATTTTTTTTAAGTTCCAAATTTTTAACAGGATAATTTACCAACTAAATAACTAGAAAATCAATCAATCACACATCATTTTCATCACAAAAATAGCTTTTTAAACTAATCAAGGGGAGGGCAAGATCTTGCCACTGGGGTGTGCACGTGGTGCACGAGGGAAATTAATTAAACTAAAACACTCACCAATTGGTGAGGACGTGTCGAAAGACACAAGTGGTGCACCGTGGGTGCCCGGTTGATGATAGCAAGAACAAAGAAACTTAAAAGATGGCGAGACCAAGTCCCACCGTGATCGCCAAAAAAGCTGTGAGTGCTTAGAATGTCCGTGTGATTATCATGAAAAATCTAGGTTATTTAGTATAAAATAAACCTATTAAAAACAGCAACTAAGTGCGGTGATCGCCATAAACTTTTAACTAAAAAGTTCCAAAAGAAGTATTGATCGCCTACCTGTTTAAACGCGGAAGATATGGAGTCCTTGGTTCCCCTTCCTCAGCCGACTGAAGAAAGAGAGCCCTTCTTTGCTTTTTGTTCTTGCTGTTGAATTTGAAATTTGAGGTTGAGGTTGAGGTTGAGGATCGTCCAAAAATCCCTTTTGTTGAGCGCTTGATTTGCTCCTTTTGATTCTCTCGTTGTTGCTGAGTACAGCAAGAATAGAAAGAAAAGGAGATAAAGAAACAATTATGAAAATTTTAAGCAAAAGCAGTATCTATTCTAATCATGATGCTAAGCATGCAATTAAACAGCAAACTTACTTGTTGAGTGGCTTTTGAAACCCCTTAATCAAGTAGGTTTTGAAAAGGATGAATGTGTTGTGTGTGTTTGCATAGAATGATGATGAAGAATAAGAAATTAATGAAATGAAAATAAAGACGCAGAAATGAAACACTTATGCCAACTGGATGAAGTCTTGAATTAGATGAAGAATGGACGCCGACTTCTGGAAACAGCAGCGCTTCGGCGTTCCGATGTCCTTGCTTCGATCTTCGACTCGCTATCACTCAAGATTATGCTTCTCTCAAGATCACGCTTAACTTTTTTACTCTTCAACATGTAAGGTATTTATAGACTTCTTCTGCGTTCGTGATTAACATTGAAAAACTAGGATTTATCTATCTTAACCGACAGATAAATACTGATTAATTCATCTTTATCTGTAATTATCTAAAACGCGTCCAGGATGGATGACGCCTTTCAAATTAATTAAGATAAGGATAAATATCCGGGAAAACTTATCTATATTAGGTAAAACGCATCCATATGTGTAGACGTCTTTTACACTAATTAAGATAAGGATAAACATCCGGAAGAGAAGTTAAAATAGCCTAAGAAACCTAAAACGCGTCAACTCTAACAGACGCCTTTTAGCTAATTAATCAATTGATTAAAATTCAAATTTAAACGTTAAAATAAGAATAAACTCTAAATGACGTTTACACAGGTCGACGTCTTTTAGACTTCTTCATATTTTAACTGAAATTTGAGCTAAAATCAATTTAATTGATTAACTTAAACATGTCTGTTAAACCCATGCGCTCCATCTTTGCCAGCAACGCTTGGGTTGTCGGATCAGCCTGGGGAGGAGGGGGAGGTGAAGGTACTTGATAGGCCTGTTGCCTAGAGTACGTAGGGCAAGGAGGACAATAGAGTGGAGGTCCGGCAGAGCTTCCGCCATGCCCGAGGGCATTTTGATAAGCAGGCGTCAGCGGTCTGACCGGTTGCCTAGAAGAGGAAAGTTGCGGCCCAGCTGGCCGAGAGGTTGAGACATGGAGGCCTTCTATGGCATGACGAATGAAGGGAGGATGATGAGGATGTTGTTGAGGGATGGCAGGGGGAACCGCAGGGTTCGGCTCAGCAGACTGCATGAGCGTCTTCCCCTTCAAAATGGATTGGATCGCCTCGAACTGTTGAGGGTCCAAACGGGAGGCGAGAACTCCCAAAACATTTACAAGATCTGAGGGATCAGAAGATGAGGGATCATTCTGATTCATGTCTCCCTCGAAGATAGGGTTGGGGACTGCATGCATATGCGGGGGAAGATCAGAATATTGATCGTGATCACAATGAAGAGGGGTCGGTACATTCCCCTCATATCGGACTGGACAAGGATGAGAATTACGGGAGGCATCAACATCTCTCCCACTCTCGAAACAGTAAACAGAATCACTAGGGGCATTAGCATCTCCCTCGTAATTGACTATGGCATATGGAGCCATACTCAAGTCCCTACCTGATCAAAGTAGCATGATGTTAGATTTTTTCCAGAGATTAACAAATAAGTTTTACAGAGATTAGGCAAATAAGTAGATGTTTAACGTTATTTTAGGATTCCTTGTTGGGTTATTTGGATTAATTAATCACAAATTCACTCAAGGGGTAGGATCCTAGTTTCAGTTCAATTTCCACCGTTATATTCTATGGCTTTCTCTCACAACATTATGAAAATCTAACCGGGACTTCAATTGGTACAACTAGCCCGATGATCAAGGAGGAATACCTTGATTTTGGGGACTTACGGAGGTCTTTAACGCCGACTACTCTAGTCTGATCGAGGGACCGACCCAATCAGAGAGAGTTGAAGACGTCAAGAAAGGTGTTCCTAAGAAGAGGAGGGTGTTAGCCTCAGTACGTATGACATGTAGCCTGAATGGCCTCTAATGCTTAATACATAATGGGTAATAACACACAGATCACAAATCTGAGAACTGAAGAAGAACAAGAAACTGCCTGAATCGCGTCGCTGTTGATCGACATTATTCAAACATAACTTATTTTTTCGCGAAAGCTCAGGCAGCAGACAGCAGAAAAATTGCCTGAAAGGCGTCTGGGTTTGGCGACGCAGTTTGAAATGCGTCGCTGCTCCTGGACGCTTTTCAAGTCACAGATTCAGCTTTCCAAGAGGAATTTCTGGATCGATTCCCCCTCAAAATAGGATAAAAACGATTAATAATCAGCTCATGCAAATCTTTTTTTTTTGTTTCAAGTTTTAACATGATAATTTAACCAGATAAACAACTATTGTGTGATTATCATGAAAATTATGTTGTTTAAGTGAAAAATAAACCTATTAAAAAGAAACTAAGTGATGTGATCACCAGAAACTTTTGACTAAAAAGTTCCAAAAGAAAGATTTGATTGCCTACCTGCTTGGATGTGGAAGATTCTTGAGTTCTTGGTTCCCCTCCTTCAGCCGGCTGAAGAAAGAGAGCCATTTTTATCATTGTTCTTGCTTTGACTGCTATTGAGTTTTGAGGATCGTCCAGATTCCTTGTTGTTCGCTGTTGATTCCCTCCTCTTAATTCTCCTTTGTACCTTGCAAGAAATAGAAAGAAATAAAGAACAACGATGAGAACTTAGGAAGAAGTAGTATCCATTCCAAAGAAAATTTTAAACATGCAATTGAACAGGTGAACTCACTTGTATGATGGTCTTTTAAACCCCTTTAACAAATAGGTTTGGAAAACAATGCTAGTGTGCGTGTGTGTTGCATGGAGTGATGTGATGTAAAATGTGATGCTAATATGATGAAAATGTGAGAGGAAAAATAAATGAGAAGTTAAGCTGGATGGCCCTGGAAGCCCTGATCTCGAGAGGAACTTGGATGGACGGAGAATGGTGATGGTAGCAGCACTTCGCTCCTTCAGCGTTCGGACATCGTCAAGCTTCTTTGCTCCAATCACTACCAAAATAATTACTAATTATCACTCAACATCACTCACTGTCACCACAATCACTCACTTCAATATCACTCGTCCAAGAGGCTGGGTATTCATAGACTTCTTTGCATCGGCGGATTTACATGAAGAAATCTTGAGGTTTATCCAGCTTAACCAACAGATAAATACAGATTAATTCATCTTTATCTGTAATTATCTAAAACGCGTCGTCCATTAAAGACGCCTTTCAGACTGATTAAGATAAGGATAAACATCTGGGAAAAGTTTATCTTTATCTGTAATTAGCTAAACTGCATCGCCCAATGCAGACGCCTTTTACACTAATTAAAATAAGGATAAACATCCGGACAGAGATAAAAACAACTTAGGAAACCTAAAACACGTCGTGCCTTGAAGACGTCTTTTAGCTAATTAATAAATTTGAATTAAAATCAATTTAATTGATTAACTTAAATCATGTCTGTTTGACCCGATATTATTTAGATAATTAACTTAAAAAAAAAGATCAATAAAAATTAAACAATGATTAAATATCAGACCATCTTGAGGCATTTATTATATGATATGAAATTTACTCAAAATGATGTCAAAATTAGCTATTATCAGAGTCTCTTGTTATGTATACTTGAAGGTTATACAGTCCGTCAAAAAATAGTGAAAAATAATTTAAGATAAATGACCATAATTGAATTATAAGAACTATCTACTTAAATCACGCTATTTTCCTCGTTCATTAAAATGTCGTCTATTAATCTGAAATTTGACATATTGGATGTCAATAGTTCTCATATTCAGATTGACTAGAAATCTCTGAAGAATGTCTTTAGGGTTAAGTGAAAGTCACTATCCTAATCAGATATCATAAAATCTCTTACTTTGATAGACCAAGGAGAAGAGGTACTCATGGTATGCCTTTTTGAAAGGCAATGGTTGTCATAAAATCTCTTACTTGGATAGACCAAGAAGAAGATGTATTGTAGACACGCTAATTTTGACATCCTTTTGAGTAAATTTCATGTCATATAATAATGCCTCAAAATAGTCTGATATTTAATCGTTAGTTAATTTTTATTATTTTTCTGGATTAATTGTCTAAATGACATCGGTCAGACAAACATCATTTAAATTTATTAATGAAATTTATTTTAACTCAGATTTTTAATCAAATATGAATGATTCTAAAAGACGTTGACTTGTGAAGACGCCTTTTAGGATTTATTCTTATTTTGATTTTTAATCTGATTTTTAATTAATTTATTAATAAACTAAAAGATGTCTGTCATACACGACGCCATTTAGGTTTCTTAATGTGTTTCTGTTTCTTCTTACCGATGTTTATCCTTATCTTAATTAAGCTAAAAGACGTCTCCTATGGGCGATGCGTTTTAGTTAATTACAGATAATGATGAATTAAGTTGTATTTATTTATTTCTTAGTTTGATTGGCTTCAAACTCTTTCATGTTAATCTGTAAGTAACCACAGATGCGTGAACTTAAGTGTATAAATACCCAAGTCCTTGGCCATTAAAAAGTTAGTGATGATTTTTGAAAGGTTAGTGATAATTTTAGTGCGGAAGTCGTTAGCAAAATAATGAAGAATATGAGAAGAAGAAGACGACGTCCAAATGCTGAAGGATCGAAGCGCTGCTACTACTTCCAGGAGTCTTGAAGCAACTTCATCTTCTCTTCGTCCTTTCTTCATCTATTCAAGAACCAAGCTTTCCAAGGGCCATCCAACTTATTTCTTCTTGATCAATTTCTGCATCTTTTTCATATTTTCATCATATTAGTTCATAATTTCATCACATCACTCCATGTTACACACACAATACTGGCATTATTTTCCAATCCACGTGTTAAGGGGTTTCAAAGACCACAAAACAAGTGAGTTCATTTGTTTAAGTTGCATGATTAGAATTATTATTGGGATAGATACTACCACTATTTGAGTTCGTATTGTTCTTTCCCTCTTTATTTTCCTTCTATTTTTTGCAAGGTACAAAAAAGATCAAAAGAAAGGAATCAACAAGGAAATCTGGACGATCTTCAAAGCCCAATAAGCATTCAAAGTAAGAACAAAGTCAGAAGGGCTCTTTTTCTTTAGCCGACTGAAGGAGGAGAATCAAGAACTTCAACATCTCCCACGTCCAAAATAGGTAAGCGATCAATCTTTGTCTTTTGAAACTTTTTAGTCAAAAGTTTATGTCAATCACATAGTTTTTAATAGGTTTATTTATCACTTAATCAACAAAATTTTCATGATAATCACACATCACTATTTGAGCACTCACAGCTTTTCTCGCCGAACCCCATCTGGCGCAGGCGCATCTTCTGGAAGTCCGGGAGTCCCCGGTAGGCCCCTATCACTAAATCCCAGGAAATTCGGGCCCTCATCGTCCCCTGTAAATAAAATCAACAATTACATCAGTCATTGGACATAGAAAATCAATAAAATATTCTAACTGAAAGGCGTCAAGCAACATGGACGCCCATTAAAAGGCGTCCACATGCCTTGACGCCATTTGAACCCATTTTCTACTGTATTTAAAAATTGGTTTTCGATTTAAAAGGCGTCGGACCATGGCGACGCCCTTTGAAAGACGTCACCTGGTCTGGATGCCATTAAAAATCGATGTTGGGCTTTTTCCAAAAGCCCCTTTCTTCTCCTTTTTCATACCCCATTCATCCAAAAAATCCATAGAAAACTTACCAAATGGAGGTCGACCTCCACTTCTTCTTCTTCACCCACGGCCGCGGGAGGAACTTCCACTTCCTCCAAGAACGCCGCCACTGCCGCGAGGTCGGCCGGCTCCACTGCGGGAGTTTCTTCCACTGGCACCACCGAGAGGGAGGCGATATGTCGCCTCTTTACCACCGCCTTGGCCTTGCTCGACCCTCCGCGTTCCATATCTTAACTTTGAAAGGAAGAGAGGGAGTTCGGGTGGAGAAGAGAGCTTGGAGAAGAAGAGATAATCATCGGAGTTTAGAGGTTCGCCGGATAATGAAGGAGTCGTCAGTGTAGAGAAAGATCGCCAGAGAGGAGAAAGGAGTGGAAGAGAGAGAAGAGAGCTTGAGAGAATGAGGAAGAAAGGGGGGTTTTCGCAGTTTCTGTTTGGAAAGTCTAAAACGCGTCGAGGGACAGCGACA
The DNA here is from genome assembly GCA_030544215.1 of Zantedeschia hybrid cultivar. Lineage (NCBI taxonomy): Eukaryota > Viridiplantae > Streptophyta > Magnoliopsida > Alismatales > Araceae > Zantedeschia > Zantedeschia hybrid cultivar. The sequence goes on from JARZZO010000009.1 coordinate 56,705,904, forward strand.
CGATTCAAAACGCATAATCTGAGGCGGCAAGGAAGAAGTTTTGAAATTCTTAAAAGGCGTCTTCACTGAGCGACGTGTTTTAGGTTAAACCGTCAATTCTGTTCATAGCCGTACCACGGTCAATGATTAAACGCGTCCAAGTCAAACGACGCGTTTCAATAAATTGATCACATAATTAATGGCAAAATTCTGTAGAAAAGTTGGAGAGAGAATTGAAAGGCGTCTACAACAGTGGACGTGTTTTAGGCATAATCTGGGTTTTTAAGGAATTGATCTTTGAATTTCAGAAATTAATTATGATTGAAAGGCGTCTTGATGGGACGACACCATTTACACCTAGAAATCTTATTTTAAGGAAAAATCTTGGACAAGTCACAGAAGATTAAGGATGATTTTCGGGATATAATATTAAAGGATGAATTCTTTATTGGAAATAAATTCTTTATTACATCAAATTGAAAAAAAAGATAAATGAGCTTTCAAGGACGAATTTCTCGAAGTCCCATTATATATGGATATGATAATCCTCTATCGGTTTCTTGAGAGGATTTTACACGATGATTGAAGCTAATATTCCATAATGTAACTATAAGCTCAGTTGCTTCAAAGTCTTCGTCGGATTCCAAGGCATGCTTCTTGATTAGAGATATATGAGAAAACTCAGGGAGTTCATGGCGAGGCAGGCTGAGTTGAGTATAGAAGCGATGAGGATTGTACAGAACGAACTCAATTGCCCCAATCAGTTTAAGATCTGCACCAGCTGCACGACGTACTCGAATTGGTTTTCCTACAATAGCAAGTGGAGAAGCGTCGAACCCATATGATGGCATTGTCCTCAGATAAGCTCGCCAATCAGCTCGAGTCTTGAGTTTCGGCACTCGGTTGATCATCCTTTCATTGAATTTCACAATATTGGAAATATGAAAGATTGGGCTATTCTGATATATTTGAGACGATCTTGCAGAATTTCTAGTATGATATTCAAACTTGAAGTGCAACTCAACCCACAGAGTAAAGAGAAAGATACAACCATGAGGAGGCTAACCTATAGATGCTGCAGAAAGCCCACTGTAGAGATAGGCTAGGATCGCTGTGCCAATCTGTCTTCCTTCAAAAATCTCGCAGATTGCATTGACTTGATCATCCACTAGTATGTTGTCTTGGGCAGGAAAGAATAGAGCTCCAGCTAGGCATGTGGTGAACGCTTTCATCACGTTCTCAGTGTCATCCTCTCTGAGTTCTTCAATCTCGTATAAAGTCCACTCTGCTAGCTTTGCGAGGTTAATCTCTTTCTTAGTAAGACATCATTTAACTTCTTTTGGATCCTTCATGATCTTCATCAACAATTGTTGACTTGTGATCTTTTCCCTCATCAGAGCCATCTTGTTTAGGATCAATTCATTACTGTTCAACTTGATTTTAGGAAGGCCCAATAGAAGTTCGGCCTCTTCAGGAAGTATAGTTGATTCAAAATCAGGAAAGAGAAAAGTATGGGTTTGAGGATGCCACAACTCAATCAGAGCACCCATAGCCGTTCAATCCACGTTTGAACTCTTGTAGTACTTTGCATGGACAACTAGACCTTGGATATTCCACTTGGAAATAAAAGATTGCATGGAAGTGATACTTTTAGCAAGCTTACGAATCCAAGGAAATGATGTGAATTTTCTTGGGCTGGGAAACAAAGGATATGCCTAGATAAAAAAAACAAGGTTGCTATAATTCCATGAAGAACTTGAAGAACATGGAGAAAGAGGGAAATTGAAGAAGAAGAATTGAAGGAAGAGAGGATTCAACTTACTTGGAAATTATGATCTCTTCCATTAAGATGATCTTTCACATCAGAAAGCTTCTCGAGCGACTTCTTCATCCTTTTGCTTGAAGAATCCATCTTGTTCTTGAACTTTTCTTCTTGAAACTTTGAAAACCTTGATTGTTCTTGAACTTTAGAGAGAATTCTCTATCTTGATCTCTAGATTAGGGTTGGATTTGCCTTGATACAAGTTAAGGAACCTTATATAGAGAGATTTGCGAAGTTGAAGAGACTTTTTCGAATTGGAAAAGGGATGTGCATGAAGAGAGTTGGAATCCGGATGGAATATAGTAAGAACCTGTTTCTGCGACTTAAATGGTGTCGGTGAACAGCGACGTGTTTTTAATGATATTAATGGCGTCGGTGAACAGCGGCGTGTTTTTAATGATATTAATGGCATCGACGCTACACAACGTGTTTCAGGCTTTTCTGTTATTTGCCCGAAATTCAATGTTTATCCATATTTGATGCTTAATTGAACATTTACTTGAAGTTACTGATAATTTCTGAGTGCATGAAATTCAAAGAAGTGACAATAAAGTTGAGAATTTCAAGAAGGTCCCACTATGGAAGTTTATGAGTCCTCGCCGTAACTAAAAAGACGGTTATCTCTATCCCTTGTATTCTTTCATGTAATTGATTTGCATTAGTATTATTATATAATAAATATTTATTAGAATATATCAGGGACCTTGTGATTTTGATGAAACTGAAATTTGAGTTCCCCTATAACAAAAACAGTGATAATTCCAGAGAATTCTTAATCACACGGATAGGCCGTTTGATTGTTAATTGATGGGAACAATGGTTCCGTTTTTGTGAAACAGTGTAGATAATCAAGCTTCAGTTTAGCACTGAATTACTAAATTGATATCTTGACTCATTAACGACAGTTTAACAATATTATCCTTGATTAATTTATATTTTATTTGACTTTATATTTTTCTTTTAGCCCCACATGCATCATATAGGACTTTGATATAACTGTGATAAGAATTAATTATTAATTAAATTTCAGCCCATTGATCAAATAATTCCAACATGATATGAAATATTCCATTCTGAATTGAGTATCTTGATTATCTTTGAGGTTCGCTTGAAGATATCCTTGAAATTCTATCCTTTCTTGGATTCCTTATCCCAAATATTCTTGTTTTCTTTTAAGATCCATCATGGTTGCAGCACGTCCACATTGGCTGGCAATCGCTCTCCCTGATGAAACCTGCAGGGTTTGTGACCTAGGGTACTATAGACACGCTAATTTTGACATCATTTCGAGTAAATTTCATATGATATAATAATGCCTCAGAATGGTCTGATATTTAATCATTGGTTAATTCTTATTGATTTTTTTTTATCTAAATAGTGTCGGGTCAGACAGATATGATTTAAGTTAATTAATTGAATTGATTTTAACTCAAATTTCAGTTAAAATATGAAGAAGTCTAAAAGACGTCGACCTGTGTGGACGTCATTTAGAATTTATTCTTATTTGGATGTTTAAATTTGAATTTTAATCAGTTGATCAATTAGCTAAAAGACGTCTGCATGTCACGACGCCATTTAGGTTTCCTAAGTTGTTTCTAATTCTCTTCCGGATGTTTATCCTTATCTTAATTAGTATAAAAGGCGTCTTTAAGTGGCGACGCGGTTTAGCTAATTACAGATAAAGATAAGTTTTTTTCGGATGTTTATCTTTATCTTAATCAATCTGAAAGGCGTCTGTAATGGGCGACGCATTTTAGATAATTACAGATAAAGGTAAATTAATATGTATTTATCTGTTGGTTAAGATGGATAAATCTCAAAATTTCTCCATGTAAATCCGTGGACGCAAAGAAGTCTATAAATACCCTGCCTCTTGAATGGGTGACAGAGTTAGTGATTGAAGCGATATCGAAGTGATAATTGAAGTGAAAATTGAAGCAACGACGTCCAAACGCTGAAGTGCTGCTGCATCCAGAAGTCGGCGTCCATTCTTCATCATTCTTCATCCATTCAAGACCAAGGCTTTCTAGGAGCCATCCATCATTAAACTTTCAATTCATTTCTGCATTTCACTTCATTAATTTTGCATTCTTCATCACATCACTCTATACAACACACACAACACTAGTATCATTTTCAAAACCAATTTGATTAAGGGGTTTTAAAGACCACTTAACAAGTGAGTTTTCTGTTTAGTTGCATGTTTAAAACTCTGTTTAGAATGGATACTACTTTTGCCTGAAGTCTCATTATTCTTCATTTCTTTTCTATTTCTTGCAAAGTACAAAGAAGAATCAAGGGGAGGAAATCAACAAGCAAACAACAAAGACTCTGGACGATACTCAACTTCAACAGCAATCAAATCAAGAACAAAGACAAGAAAGAGTTCTCTTTCTTCAGCCGGCTGAAGGAGGGGAACCAAGAGCTCAACATCTCTCACGTCCAAACAGGTAGGCGATCAAACTCTTTCTTTTAGAACTTTTAAGTCAAAAGTTTCTGGCGATCACTTCACTTAGTTTCTTTTTAATAGGTTTATTTTGCACTTAAACAACATAGATTTTTCATGATAATTACACACCCATTTTAAGCACTCACAGCTTTTTTGGCGATCACGGTGGGACTTGGTCTCGCCATCTTTTAGTTCTTTTGTTCTTGTTGTTATCAATCGGGTACCCACGGTGCACCACTTGTGTCTCTCGACACGCCCTCACCAATTGGTGAGTGTTTTTTTTAGTTTAGTTAATTTCCTACGTGCACCACGTGCACACCCCTGCGGCAAGATCTTGCCCTCCCCGTTGATTAGTTGAAAAGCTTTTTTTTTTTTATGAAATGCTGTGTGATTGACTGATATCTTAGTTGTTTAGTTGGTAAAATCATCCTGTTAAAACCTGAAACAAAAAATCTTTTGCATGAGCTGATTATTTATCGTTTTTATCCTGTTTGAGAGGGAATCAATCCAGAAATTCCTCCTGGAAAACTGAACCTGCGACTTGAAAAGCGTCCAAGATAAGCGACGCGTTTCAAACAGCGTCGGTTAACCCAGACGCCTTTCAGTCTCATTTCTCTGTTGTCTGCTATCTGAGCTTCTGCGAAAAATTAAGGCTCTGTTTGAATAACGTTGACCAACAGCGACGCGATTCAGGCAGTTTCTTATTTCTTTTTCAGTTCTCAGACTTTTGTGATCTGTGTGCTAGTTACCCATTATGTATTAAGCATTAGGGGCCATCCAGGCTGCAGGTCATACGCATTGAGGCTAACACCCTCCTCTTCTTAGGAACACTTTTCTTGACATCTTCAACTCTCTCTGATTGGGTCGGTCCCTCGATCAGACCAGAGTAGTTGGCGTTAAAGACCTCCGTAAGTCCCCAAAATCAAGGTATTCCTCCTTGATCATCGGGCTGGTTGTACCATTTGAAGTCCCAGTTAGATTTCCAAAACGTTGTGAGAGAAAACTATAGAATATAACGGTGGACATTGAACTGAAACTAGGATCCTATCTCTTGAGCGAATTTGTGATTTAATTAAATCCAAATAACCCAACAAGGAATCCTAAAATCACGTTAAACATCCACTTGTTTGTTTAATCTCTGTACAACTTGTTTGTCAATCTTTGAAAAAAAAAATCTAACATCATGCTGCTCCGATCGGGCAGGGACTTGAGCATGGCTCCAGATGCCATTGTCAACTACGAGGGAGATGCTAATGCTCCTCGCGATTCTGATTACAATTTTGAGAGCGGGAGAGATGCTGATGCCTCCCGTAATTCTGTCCCTGTTCTAGTTCGACATGATGGGAATGTCCGAACCCCTCTTTTTCATCCTCATGAGCAATATTCTGATCCTCCCGCGCATGAGTATGCGGTTCCCAATCCCATTTTCGAGGGAGACATGAATCAGAATGATCCCTCGTCCTCTAATCCTTCGGATCTTGTAAATGCTTTGGGAGTTCTCGCCTCCCGTCTGAACCCTCAGCAGTTCGAGGTGATCTAGTCCATTCTGAAAGGGAAGGCACCCATGCAATCTGCCGAGCCGAACCTTGTGGTTCCCCCTGCCATCCCTCAGAAACCTCCTCATCATCCTCCTTACATTCATCAGGCCATGGAAGGCCTCCATATCACTTCTCGGCCTGCTGGGCCGCAACTTTCATCTTCCAGGCAACCGGCCAGACCGCTGACGCCCGCTTACCAAAATGCCATCGGGCATGGCGGAAGCTCTGCCGGACCTCCTCTTTACTATCCTCCTTGTCCGACGTACTCTAGGCAACAGGCCTATCAAGTACCTCCACCTCCTCCTCCTCCCCAGGCTGATCCGATAACGCAAGCGTTGCTAGCTAAAATGGAGCGCATGGACAAACAATTCAACAACCTCCAGAAGATGATGGGGGTCAAAGCTGCACTGGAAATCAACTTATCAAGCCTGCCAGTGTTCCACCTGCCACCCTCCGAGATGCCAGTGTACCGGAAGTACAACGGTACTGGTAACCCCTTCACCCACTTGAAGGAGTTCATGTACGAATCATCCTTCTGGCAAAACGACAAGAGGTCGTTGGCCTTTTTGTTCAGGAGATCTTTAGAGGGACCAGCCCTCGAGTGGTTCTTTTCCTTAGAACCCTCTGAAGTAGAGGACTATGGTATCGTTTCCCGAAAATTCATTCAACAATACCAGGACAGAGTTGCCCCCTCCCTGTCCATCACTGACCTAATAGCAGAGAAGATGAAACCCGATGAGGAGTTCGTCAGTTTTGCCGACAGATGGCGAGGCTTGGCCGAGAAAGTAAAAAATCACTTGTCCGAGTCAGAGCAAGTGAAGATGCTGATTTCCAATGCTACGCCCCAGTTCAAACTAGTCCTCTCCCTAAACAATCTGACCAGCATGGCAGAGCTCTATGAAAGAGCGCGGTACTGTCAGAATGCCTTCAAGGATGCTACGTTATCTAGCGTCTTTGATCCTCACAGACCTAGCAGGCCTCCACCTCGGAAGCCTGCAGTGCTAAATTCTCCCAGCACAGGTCCAACTAGTAAGGGCACGCTCTCTCATGAGCAAGTCAGTAGTATGAACAATAATTCGCCCCAATTCGTGAGGAGTCAACAACAGTACCAGAGGCCACCGCAGCCGAACCAGCAGGGGTACAGGCAGCAGCCGAACCCTCAATATCAGCAGCCCCAATATCAGCAGCCTTAACAACCGAACCAGCAATAGCAACAGCAACAGCCACAGCAGCCGCCGCAATGGCAATTGCAGTACCAGCCACCACAACAACAGCAGTATCAACAACAGCAGCAGTATCAGCCGCGCGCACCATCGGCATATCATAATGTCCCTCCTCCTACTGACTACAATCAGCAGAGAAGACCTCTAGGCCCTAAGAGGGCAGAATACCCAGTCCTCCCAGAGTCCTTGGCAAACATTTTCAGTACTCTAATGGCAGCTAATGCCTTAGTCCTACCAAGATAAAAGGCGACCTGGCCCCAGAATGCCGATACGTCTAGGTATTGCTATTTCCATAGGCAACCTGGGCATACTATTGACACCTGCTTCTAATTTAGAGATTACATTCATGATCTCAACGAGCAGGGCGGCATAGACTGGGAGGAGATGAAAAAGTACATATCTGCCTTAAAGGCAAGAAGACCACAGCAACAGCAGCAAGCAAGAGCACCAGTACAAGCAGCACCACCACTGAACATGGGCATAGTGTAGAACCCGCTTCCGGAGCACCAAAATCAAAACCAAGTTGCCCCTATTCTGACAAACAGCCGGTCTGAGGCTGACTGTGGGCAACAGTGGAGAATAGAGGACTCTTCCTCTATCTATTCAACGGGTCACATTCCGAGTACCGTAGAACAGCCACCACGCCGCGCCATCCATATACCCAGACCACAACCCATTACCATTACCCCTATACCAACACCCGCATATCACTCACCCGTACCCACTAACCCATTACCACCACCCGCTTTTCTTAAACCCATTACACCCCACGCCACTACGCCTCCACTAAATAACCCCCCGCAAACCAACTACGCACCCCTCCTACCATCTAGACCCCTACTCCGCATACCATTCCCTACTTCACCCGCTACCACTACCGCTTACCTAGATACCATCCAACCTTCTAAACCGCTATTACACATGCCGTTCCCCACTTCTTCCACCATCCAACCATCAAGGCCTTTAATCCGCACCACACCATCACCAGTTAACCCCACGCCATCATCTACATACCAACACTCCACCCCATCCGTACCATCCAACCCTGCGGTACTCAAAGTATCACCCGAACCTTCCACGGCTGAGGAACACGCGCTCCGGAGTGGGAGGATTTTCAACAAAGTCTTTCCTCAGTCAACAGTTAGAGACGGCCCATCACAGCCGACAGAGGAAGCACACAATGAAGAGAGTGCACCAGGCACTCAATATGATTTGTTGAAGCACCTTGACCGGACACCGGCACGGATCTCCATGCTTGAACTAATTAAAAGATCGAAGAGTCACCAAGAAGCTTTGATGGAATATTTGCAAAATGTGATGGTCAACGAGGACGTGCCGGTGGAAAAGGTTGCAGCACTGTTAGTTCCTCAGGGGGATCAGCCCTCTATTTCATTTCATACATCGGAACTAGCACCGCCAGCGGCCAGAAGCATGGCTCTGAGCATTACGGTCAACATTTGCAAGAAGGCCATAGATGCATGCCTGGTTGACACAGGGGCTTCGATCAATGTCTTACCTCCGAAGACCCTGGAACTGTGCGGTGTGCCCAAGGAAAAATGACTGTCTAGCCCCATCTCCGTTACAGCATATGATAATTCCACCCGTTCCCCTCTGGGAATGGTTTATTTGAAAGTAGAGCTAGGCCCTGTAAGTCATGCTGAGGTCGAGTTTCACATTCTGGAAATCGACCCTTCTCTAAACGCCATTTTGGGTCGTCCTTATATAAAAACTCTCGAGGCGATTCCCTCCACGAATCATTAATGCCTCAAATTCCCCTTTAAAGGACGAATCGTTAAGGTTACGAGTATGCCGATCCTTGCTGCTGCTCATACTTTGAATGTCAAATCCACTTCTTTACCTGGCCGACAACCCTTTCTGTCGGTATTACATGTTTACCATCCAGTGGCTGATCCTCTGAAAACTGCCACCATTTCTCCTTATCCATTAAATGCCATAAAGAGGGGGAAGTGCATGAGTACCCCAGGATGGAGAATAATGATGAAGAATGGCTATCAGCCTGGAAGAGGTCTGGGCACACAATTACAAGGCAGGACCATTCCTGTCAAAGATCACCGAGGAGCACCTGGAAGCGGCCTGGCTATAGGTCGAGAAAAATGAAACAAGACATTGTTCAGCAAGCAGAGAATGAAGGCGGCCAGAGAGTCTGGGAGACGATGTCTACACCGCCCAAGGAAGGTCGGGATCCCCTGACATGGACCCTATACACTCATTTTGTAAAGGGGCCCATAATAAGCCATGACAACACGGTGGTCGTTACTTCATGTTTTGACCTCCACGATATATATGGGAGAGACTTGGCTAGGCATTGCTCAGAACTACTCACGTACCAGTCCTTGGAGGCTCTGCGGCCTATGAAGAGGAGAAAATTCCAAGATCCTGAATGTGAATGGTACAGGTGGTTCGATCTAAGAGACCTCTACATCGCACTGAACAGACTGTTTCTAGATCCTGCATAACCCAAGTGGCCGCCACAGATCGATGAGCTGATCGAAGGACTTGGTGCTATTTTCGACAAGAGGATACTGCTGTCAGAAGAGACTGATGAAGGGGAGCCAGATGACCCCTATGAAGCTGGCTACACCACGAATCTGCTTTGGAGGGGGACTTATCCTTCTCATATTTTCATGCTCCACACCTTGTTTCGCACATTGCTCCTGACCCCAACTTGGTCGCGGGTCATTATTGAAGACATTCCACGGGCCCCGCCTGTTATGATTACTCTGTCCCCCCGGGACCTCATTCCACCACCTCCTCTCAATCTAAAGAGGATGTGTGATTTAATCTGGGACATACTACTGTATGATCCCCCTAATCCTCTGGCCCTGGTGCCACTTCCCTCATCTCATTCTCCTTCTATTTATATTCATTCCTATTTTATGCTTAACTCCTCTATTGCCCAAAAAAAAACGCCAATTTGACAACAAATTCTTCCCAGATCCTCATTGAGGAAACCTCTTACTTGGCCGATTATTCCCCATCGCGCGGGTCTTTCGGTCAAGATCTTCTTCTAAATCTACTCTGCCCCCCCCCTCGAGAGGATTCTCCTGTATTTCCATCTGTATCCCATGATTTTCATTATGCTTCATCTTCATTAGGTCAGAATAGGGAGTCTAGTGAAGTTAGACAGTCTAGCTCTAGGCAAGTTAATCAGGTTAGGATGTCTAGGAAGTCTAAGGGTAGACGAATTCTAGATAGATACCTCCAGGACTTAGCTGATAGATGCCTTTCTTGCTCAATGATCCCTCAGCTATTGGAAAATCCCATTCAGATGCCAGAAGACTGTATGGATGATGAGTTAGTCAATGATGGATATGGAGTGTATGAGCTGGTACATGAAAAAGACCCCATTATTGAAGATGAAGAAGATGACGAGGACGCAGCTGAGGCATATGCCAGTGGAGTGAAGAGATTCGACGAACCCTCAGCTGCCGTAGAAGAGCCCACCAGAGAAATCAATTTAGGGACTAAAGACGAACCTAAGGTTGTCCTCGTCAGCCAGAATCTTTCTGAGGAAGATGAGAAGGCAATGGTACAAGTACTTAAGGACTATAAGGACACTTTCGCTTGGAGTTATGAAGATATGCCGGGGTTAGACTCGTCATTAGTGGAACACAGATTGACATTGAAGGAAGGAGCTAGCCCTGTCAAGCAGAAGTTAAGGCGATTCCACCCGCAAATGGCTCTAAAGATGAAGGAAGAGGTCGACAAATTTATTAAAGTTGTCCTTTATCCACAATGGGTGGCCAACATAGTCCCGGTTATGAAGAAGGACGGGAAGGTCAGGATTTGCATTGACTTCCGAGATTTAAACCGGGCGTGTCCTAAAGATGATTTTCCATTGCCTCATATTGATGTACTCATTGATAACACTGCTGGCTATGAGACATTATCATTTATGGATGGGTTTTCAGGATACAATCAGATCAAATTGGCAGAAGAAGATCAGGAAAAGACATCATTCACTCCACCTTGGGGAACGTACTGCTATGTTGTCAAGCCATTTGGATTAAAGAATGCTAGAGCCACTTATCAGAGGGCTATGATGGCAATATTTCACGACATGATGCATATAGATCTGGAAGTGTATGTGGATGACTTGTTGGTTAAATCCAAAACAAAGGCTGAACATGCCAAAGTTTTGGCAAGAGTGTTAGAGAGATCAAGGGAGTATCAGTTAAAGATGAACCCCAAGAAATGTGTATTCGGGGTATCTTCAGGGAAATTACTTGGGTTCATTGTCAGTAAACGGGGAATTGAGATCGATCCCAACAAGGCGAAGGCTATCAGAGAGATGCCACCTCCCAAGAACTTGAAGGAGTTAAGAGGATTAATCGGGAAGTTGCAATTTATTCGCCGTTTTGTCTCCCAGCACTCACAAAGGTGTAAGCCGTTCTACGAGCTTACCAAGCCGGGAGTCAAATTCGATTGGGACGATAAGTGTCAGGAGGCATTCGATGGATTAAAGAATTATTTGGCAAGTCCTCCTGTCTTGAGACCACCATCTCCAGGCAAACCATTGATACTTTACATTTATGTCCTGGATGATGCAGTGGGGGTTGTCCTAGCACAAGAGGACTAAGAAGGAAAGGAGAGGGCAGCCTACTATCTCTCTAAACTTCTCAACCCCGCTGAACAGAGATATACAGCAATGGAGAAAACATGTGCAGCATTGGTCTGGGTTGTTCAGAAATTGAAGCATTATTTTCTGGTTCATGAAGTCCATCTCATCGCTAGGATGAATCCGATCAAATTTCTTCTGGAGAAATCTGTCCTTACTGATAGGTTAGCGCGATGGCAAAGCTTTCTATCTCAATTCGATATTACTTACATTCAGTAGAAAGCGATCGAAGGCTATGCCATAGCAGAACATCTCGCTCATCACCCCCTTCCTCGTTTTGATCCAGTCCAATCGGAGTTTTCGGATGAGGAACTGATGTCCACAGACCAAATTAGAGATGATATGTGGACTCTGCATTTTGACGGAGCTCTGAATTCCCATAGAAAGGGTATTGGCATTGTTCTGTTATCACCCGAAGGTATCACCATTCCACAAGCATTTCAGCTTGACTTTCCAATCACCAACAATATAGCTGAATACGAGGCACTCCTTGTTGGCCTCGAGGCTGCTCATTCCCATGGTGTTACCAGACTCAGGATTGTGGGTGATAGCCAATTGATTCTTCGCCAAGTGTTAACCAAGTATCGAACCCTTCATCCCAAACTCAAGCCTTATCAAGAACTTACTTCTGCTTATTCAAAGCTTTTCACCAAATTGATCTTCGTCCATATCCCTAGGAATCAAAACATCTTAGCTGACGCTCTAGCTTCACTTGCATCTTTTCTTGATTTTCCAATCAGCAGGCAATCTGAATCAATCATAGTTCATAGGCGTCTTTTACCTGCCGTGAAGGACCCTTCATTTCTTAGAACTAAGGAAAAGTTGCTGAAGAAAGTTAGAGATGGAGATATCGTGGAAAAAAGAGAAATCATGTTGACGGAGCTGTTAGAAGAGATGGATGATGAACAGAAGCCATGGTATTATGAAATTGCCAAATATTGTGAAGATCAATCGTATCCTGAAGAAGCCACAACTGAGGAGAAAAGGGCTATCAGGAGAGTTGCTCAACGATACACCCTAGTTGGAGGAGCACTGTACAAAAGAGGTTTTGATGGAGTTCTTCTGAGATGTCTGGACGAAGATGAGCTTTGGAAGGAGCTCACGCTGGAGTTTGTGGTGGCCATGTTAATGGACAAATGCTAGCAAAGAAGATCCTTAGACAAGGATTTTATTGGCCAACTATGGAAGAAGACTATGTAGGATATGTCCGTAGGTGTGCTAAGTGTCAACTTCACGCCGACAAAATTCATTCTCCTGCATCTTCACTCCATCCTGTTTCTTCCCCATGACCATTCTCCATGTGGGCTTTCGATATCATTGGACCCCTTGGCAATTCTGATTCCGGCATCAAGCAAAAATCTTTCATCCTCACGGCAACGGAATACTTCACCAAGTGGGCAGAAGCTGAAGCATACACGGAAGTCAAAGCATCAACCGTCTGCAAGTTCATCATGAGGAACATCATCACCAGATTTGGAATTCCAAGCACCATCGTCACCGACAATGGACCGCAGTTCGTGTCACAAGAATTGAAGGACCTCTGCAACAGGTACAGAATTGCATTGCATAATTCGTCTCCTTATTATCCGCAAGGCAATGGCCAAGCAGAGGCAACTAATAAGACTTTGATAAAAATCATCAAAAAGACATGCAAATCTAACAAATTCACAGACTGGCCAGAAAAATTGGTTGAGGCTCTATGGGCCTATCGAACTTCAATCCGCACGCCTACTGGGCAAACTCCTTATTCCTTAACATTTGGAATGGAGGCGGTAGTTCCATACGAGATCCTCATACCGTCATTAAGAGTACAATTGAACAAGGAATTTTTCATTGATGAACACCGTTCAACACTCCTTGCTCAATTGGAACTCTTAGACGAGAGAAGATGGTCAGCTGCTAATCATGCAAGAGTTTATCAAAATAGACTAGCACGTTTTTATCAAAAGAAAGTCATTGAACGGAAGTTCAAAGTTGGTTCCCAACAGAATAAGACTAGTCACACCCGAGTGGGAATCCTCAGGTGGAGAGTCAAATACTGTGGGAGAGATGACTAGAAGTGTGATGCTGGCTCTTCCTTAAAACCTCCGTAGAGAGTACCGTGAAACCCAATAACAAACAAAGAACGGGCCAAAACAACGATGACATGCACAACATACATTAGACTAATCAAAACATTTCAGCAGGTTATTCAATCATGCAAATGGCCTAGGAGATGGCCTCCCTAGGGCCCGGACAGCCAAGGATATGGCTGTCCAATATCTTGGACGGCCTAAAGGCCGGCCATCCAGATGTTGGACGGCCTGGGTGTTGGCCGTCCAGTGCAGTAGACGGCCAAGTACGTGGCCGTTCGTGGATCTAGGCGGCCAGCAAGTTGGCCGTCCGGATCTTGGACGGCCTTGTACTTGGCCGTCGGGGAGAAGAGGAATAAGAGGATTCTGGGGAGCTCTTACCTTTTTTACCTTTGGTTGCGGTGCGCGCAACGAGCAAGTAGGGGTCCCACCGTGATCGCCAGAGGGCTGTAGGCGCCCGGAACGTCCCCGCCACTGCTGTCTCCTTCCGACGAGGGCTTCTCCGTTCGTCTTAGAACTGCGGCGATTTAGACGGGGTTAAGGATTGGAATGTGTGATCGCTAGGAGCATTACCTTATGGTCCCTGTGCTCTGCAGGATGACAAGGTTGATCGCGTTCTGGTGAAGCGGGGGATAGTGGGTTCCTCTTCTCTGCCTCCGGCCGGCAAAGGGAGAGAGCTCGGTAGTCTGCGCACAAAATGTGGTAAGAGCCCCAAAGAGAAAAAAGACAAAACAAAGTAAAGGGAACCGATTAGAACTGTGATATGTAGAGTCTATTCATGCAAATACGTAAATAAACTAAAATTGAAAGGGGACGCACTAGATGGGTGTTTGGGGAGGGAAGGTGACCATATGTTATAGTCACCCACCTTCCGTTTTTTTTGTTTGAAGCCTCTGGGGGTGAAGGGTGCAAAGTCATCCTAAGATGCATGCAATGAAGTGTACGTGTGTGCCATTGTGACAAGATAAATGGGTTGTAGTAAAAGAGGACTATGAAATGTGGTAAAGAGGAGAATGCAGTAAATAGAAGAGAAATAGGGGAAGAGTTAGAAGAACAAGCCCATGTAGGAAGGATCCTAGAGCTCCCGTTCTGTTGCCCTAAACCTCCAGACTTGCCAACCTCCAAAAAAACCCCTGTCTCTGAGAGAAGTAACAGGGTTTAAATAGCGGAGAAGAAAATAGGGGAAATCCATGGTCTAATTCCCCGTTAATCATCAAGGAGCCAATAGGGAATGGTCAAGGATCGGAAGTCGTGGCCGTGGCAATCGCTAGAGCGAGGAGTGATCGAAGTAGTGGGGGATGAGAGTGGCGAGTGGAGGAGATCGTAGGAAGACGAGGTCAAAGTGGAAGTTAGGTGAATGGACGGCCAACTATCTTGCCTCTCACTTCCGTGGAAGGCCAGGTAGTTGGCCTTCCATAAAAAGGTGGAAGGCGGCCGGGTTGGCCTTCCAAGGGTGGTAGGAGGCAAGGGGTGGCCTTCCAAAGACGGTGGAAGGCAAGGGGTGGCCTTCCAAGGATGGTGGAAGGCGGACTGGTTGGCCTTCTACGGATGGTGGAAGGCAGGCTGGTTGGCCTTCCACGAAAAGGTGGCGGAAAGTGAAAAAGGTGGCCAAAAGGTAGAAGGCAAGGTAGTTGGCCTTTCGCGGGTGATGGAAGGCAGCTTGGTTGGCCTTCCACGGATGGTGGAAGGCAAGGGTTGGCCTTCCAAAGGTGGTGGAAGGCAAGGGTTGGCCTTCCACGGGTGAGAGGAAGCAGAGATTAGTTAATGGGCCTGATTATTTAGTAGGTTGAATTATGTGAGAAAGTCTGATGGGCTAAATGAGATGGATAAGGTGATGGAGGTTTATGACCAGAAAGGGGTCCAAAATCGGTGTCTACAGGATGATCGCTTACCTGTTTTGAAGTTGGGAGATTGTTGAATTCTTGATTCCTTCTCTTCAGCTGCTTGAAGAAAAAGAGTTCTTCTAATGCTTTTGTTCTTGTTTTGATTTGATGATTTTGGAGAACTTCCTTTCTTCTCTAATTCTTCTTTTAACGATAATCTCCACTTGATCTTCTTGATGAATGGACCTTGCAAAGAAATAAAGAAAGAGAAAGGAAACTAATAAGAACTAATGAAGTGTAGAATCTATTCTAATCAGAACTTTAATCATCAAATTAAACAAAATCACTCACTTGTTTTGTAGTCTTTTAAAACTCCTTTAGCATGTGGGTTGAAAATTATGAATGTTGCGAGTGTGTAAATAATATGGAGTGATGATTATGAAATTATAATACTAATGATGATGAAAACAAGAGAAAGAAAGAATGAAGTTGAATGGCCCCTAGAAGCCTTAGTCTTGAATGGACGAAGAGGATGAAGAAGGGATGAAGAGGATGAAGCTCTTCTTTCAAGACTCCTGGAAGTAGTTGTGTAGCGCCTCGATCCTTCTTTAACTCCTTCAGCGTTTGGACGTCGTCTCTCTCTTAAATTCTTAACATTTCCTTCTTCATAAGCTTGTGTATTTATAGACTTAAGTTTAAGGCTCTCACGTACATCCGCGACCACTTATAGATCAACTTGAAAGAGTTTGAAGTCAATCCAACCAAGAAACAGATAAACACAGGCTAATTCATCATTATCTGTAATTAACTAAAATGTGTCGCTCAAGGGAGACGTCTTTTAGCTTAATTAAGATAAAGATAAACTCGGGAAGAAGAAACATAAGTACTTTAGGAAACTTAAATAGCGTCGTGCTGTACAAACGTCTTTTAGTTAATTAACAAATTAATTAAAAATTGAAATAGGAATAAAACCCTAAATGGTGTCTTCTAAGGCCGACGTCTTTTAGGATAATTTTCATATTCGATTTAAAATCTAAATTAAAATTAATTTCATTAATAAACTTAAATGACATTTGTCTTGACCCGATATTATTTAGACAATTAATCCAATAAAATAATAAGAAATTAACCAATAATTAAATATCAGACCATTTTGGGGCATTTATTATATGATATGAAATTTACTCAAAATGACGTCAAAATTAACGTGTCTACAACTACGTGATCATTAAGAATGATCACGGATTGTGTGTGTTCAAGAAGGACAGTGGGAGTACGGTCATATTATTAATTCTTTGTAATAATAACATCAAAATCATTTGTAATGACATCAGGATGTTACTATCAGTAAAAGTATTGCCATCCGTGTACTTCTCCATGATGGTTTTGGTTATAACATCCCATGTATCAGAAATACGAATCTATTAAGATAGATTGATAAGGATGTTACATTGACCTGTATGTCAAAATGTTTGACATAAATTCAATAATAAAGTCTCAATTGTTGAGATATGAAATTTATTTCTTTAAGGAAAAGTTCTTTAAAGGATACAGGGAAACCTTGATAAAAGGAGTGAAACACATCACTAAGTACTTGAGAAGTGCTAAGGATGCACTCCTATATATAGAGATGATGATTTGAAACTATGAGGTCACACTGACTCAAATTTCATGTTAAATCATGGGTTTAACCTTCAAATAAGAAAGGAATGAATTTGAAGGGTTTCAATCCATAACTCGATATTAAGATGACGACATAAACAAGTGATACTGTTATTGGAACAATATGGATGAAAGAGTTCATCTCTGAACTAGATATAGTTCTAATAGGTCTCTGATACCATTCCATTGTTGTAGGACAACAGTGGGAGAGATCAATTTTGTGGTCGAGTCATGGTCTCATCAGAAGTTGTAGAACATTCTGAGGTTTTTTCACAAGTTCAGAGATAAAGAATTAAAAGGAAATAACGTAATGGAAAATATTCCACCTGTAGATAATCTAGCAGATCCCTGACCAAGTCTTAGTCACAGACTTTATGTGAGCATCACCTAGATTTGATGGAGATCAAATGCGAAGGTGATTGGCTTGAGTCCAAGTGGGATATTGATGGATATAGGTGTCCTCTAACCCAATCATAAGGCACCTATTTCAATTTGGTTCACTAATAAATGGTATTAAATTCATTATGAAGATTGACATATTTGTAACTGCCCATAATGAAGTCCATGAATGTGTGCAATAGTTATCAAATTATGATGAGATGATAATAATGAGACTGATGACTTATAAACACATATTCTTAATTGTTCCTAGTTGTAGGATGTTTGAGAAGGGCATCAAACATCCGGTAAGACTAGTACTGGTTATTCCAACTCATATGATGAGGGTTACTGATCTCGTTAGTTACTTGTGTGGAGACACAATGGTAAACCTGTAGGTGCTCATTGGGGAATGAGTTCACTGAACTGATCCGACATGAATCGCCGAATGGTAATTCACCTGACTGTCAACTGACTTGATTCATCGTCACAGTGGCGTGGTTGATCCTTGGACTTGAGGCACCAAAGACACCTTGTCGGTGGACTTCTGGCCTTTGACCTTGACCTATAAATCCCTATCCATGGGATCTCTAATAGTCAAGGATCGAGTTCAGCGGAAGACGTTCGAAGGTGATTGTGTTTTCAATAAAGGATCGTTCGCTCTCAGATAACTGGAGAGATGTCTTAGAATAGATTCGCAAGAATCTCTGGCCAGAGCAGAAAAAATATCAAAAAAGATGTTTTTAGATATTGTACAGCGGAGTATGATTCAAGTGAGTTGACCATCTAGGATTTGACAGTTGACTACACCCTAAGTTAACTCAAGAGCATTGTGCGAACGAAGGATTATAGCCACGCGGTAATTATAGACGGACAAGTTCCATGAGTGGGGTGTTGAACCCCATTACCTTCCAGGATCATACGGTGTTGCTTGGCACCCAACTTGATCGAAAGTCCGACCGAATTTACATGAGATGTTATTTCGGTTAAGTAATTAGTTAATACCTAGATATTAATTAATTACAATAAGTCAATAACTATTTATTGGACTTAACGGGCTGAAAAACGGACTGGTTAATGGGCCTAGAGGGTCACACGCAAATAGATTCTCAGTCGGTGTTGTTTAAGTGGGATTTATATTAAGTCGGGGACTTTTGTGAAAAGTCGCGCCGATTTAATATATATACGTGCTGTTGTAAAACCCTGGGCCAAGCTCTAGGATTTTCCCATGTTGGTTGTCCCCCCTTTTCTCTCTCCTCCTCCTTTGGGCACCTCGTTCGAGGCACCGAGACAGTCTCCATCTCCACCGCGGCCGATTCCCGAAGGTCGGGAATTTCCGTCCGCGGGCTTTCGGACATCGTTCCGACGACGGATCTTCAGCGAGCGAGCTGATACGGACGAGAGAGCGAGGACGAACCATCGTGGAGAATCGTGTGGATACCGTTGGAGGCCGGACGCTTATGCGGCTCGCGGCATCGCCTCGACGGAACTGAGACGGAAGCGGATTCGAATCCGCACACGGTAATCAGATTACATCCTGATTTTCGATTTATGCTTTTTGTTTCGATTCGGATTAACGGGCATCGGGCGGGCTATTTTTTATTGCTTCTACTGCGTTCTTCGCGTCCCGCTCGGATCCCAACGGGCCCCAAGTGCCCAGACATGGTCGGACTAGGTCAGCCTACTGAGTGAACCGGTTGGCCCCCTATTTCCATATAACCCCACTAAAATACGAATTTAAACCCCTAACCCATTTAAGAATAAAATTTGAATTTAATTTTAAAATAAAAAATGTTTTGAAATTTAATTTTATTATTCAATTTTATTTAATTGGGTTATTAATGATTTTGAATCATTCTCTAATTAACAATTAGAGGTTGTTAAATAATTAAAGTTAATTGTTAGTTTAAGTGTTAAATTAAAAATTAACCTTAATTTAACTAATTTAAGAGTTAGATTAATGTTTAATAATTATTAGTCGAAGTGTTATATTATTAATTATTAAATCATCTAATTGTTAATTAATTAGAGTTAGTTATTAATTTAAGTGTTAAGTTAATAATTAATTTAAATGACTAGTTTAAGTGTTAAATTAGTAGTCATTAATTAATTAATGTAAATTATTATTTTAAGAGTTAAATTAATAATTAGCATTAATTATAATCTAAGAGTTAGATTAACACTTTTAGTTAATTAGAATTGATTATAAATTTAAGTGTTAAGTTAATGATTAATTTTAAATTAACTATTCTAAGAGTTAGAATTAAAATTTATTAATTAATTAGTGTTAATTATTATTTTAAGAGTTAAATTAATGATTAACATTAATTATCTAATCTAAGAGTTAGATTAACACTTTTAGTTAATTAGAATTGATTATTAATTTAAGTGTTAAGTTAATGATTAATTTTAAATTAATTGTTCTAAGAGTTAGATTTAGAAGTTATTAATTAATTAGTGTTAATTATTAGTTTAAGAGTTAAATTAATAATTAACATTAATTGACTAATCTAAGTGTTTGGTTAATAGTTAATAATTTATTAAAGTTAATTATTAATTTAAGTGTTAAATTAATAATTAAATTTAATGGACTAATCTAAAGAGTTAGATTAGTTATTAATTATTAATAGTCTAATTGTTACATTATTAATATAGTTTAATCTAAATGTTAGATTGTTTTAATTTTAGAAATGTTCTAATTTGCATAGAATAATCAGAAATTATTAATTTGGAGTGTGTGCATATGTGATGTGTGTTTTATGCTTTTAAATTTGATTTAATTGCATGATTAAATTAATTAAAAGAGTTTTCGAAATTCAAAAGCCAATTTTAATTGGAACCTAGTTTTTTAAAGTCAAAATTATTTATTTTGAAAACACTTTTGCTTTAGCCATGTGATGCGCTTCTCATGTGTGGAATAGTTAAAATACACTGTGGTCATGGATATGCACTTATTTAATTATTCATGTGATGAATGATGTGTGTAGATCGTAGATGTATGGTTGAACGGATTTTTATTAAATTGTTACTAAATAGAGGTCGGTGTACCTCTCTCTCTCTCATACTCCGATGTACTTCTACCTCTCTCTTTCTTGTACTCGCCATAAGGTCTTCTTCTATTTACATGTAAATTTTGAATTTACTGTAATATGATCGAGGCAACCGAGGAAAGAGCGAGGATGATCCACAACTGCAACCAAGAAGGCAATTCGATAAAGTTCTTTTGCCTATGTGTTTGCAGGATTGTCTGATATAAAAGTTATGTTAGATTGTGTGTGCGTTTGACTGTTGGCTCCAGTCAAATCCATTGTACTATCCATGACCACACTTGACATGTATGAGATGTATTGTTTTAATTTTAATTATGAATCAAAGCAGGTATAGTCTTTGTTAAATATATACGACATATTTATATACTATCACTTAGGAGAGACCAAGATAAAAGTTATATAAAACCCTCATCTAAACTCTAAGTCGTAACGTGAGTAGTTAAGAACTTACCGCGTGGTCCACCATCGTTATAGTCATAGGATTCGAATTACTTTAGGCAAATTTGTTGTGCTACCACAAGGCCTATTTAATTGTAATGAGAGACTATGGCTATGGCATTAAATGCCTATTGATCGGGGTAGATGAACCATGTAGTTTTGTTGTGCTACCTACAAGAGTTGCATGCAAATCTATGCTCATCTCGTAACGATGGTTAGCTTAGACCATAATTAATGGCTTGTTGTACTATCCACAAGACCATTATATCTCTGTAGACCGAAGATATGATCGGATATTGCAAGGAGTTGCAAGTCTCATGAGATGGGTGATCTTTGATTGTATTATAGTTTGTTGTGCTATCCACAAGGTTGTACTGCAAGTCATTAAGATTCTAATCCCCGCTAGGAGACTGTCGGCGTCTCCCATTTCTGTATAGCTGAGGGTTATACAGTTCGTCGAAAATTAGTGGGAGCTAAAACTTGATCAAAAGACCATATCTTATTTTAAATTTTAATAAATTGAATATCTGCTAAATAGATTAATTATCTCATGTAGGGAAATATGTTGTCAAATAACCCACTCCGTGGCATACCTGATGCCAAACTTTTGACTAGCCTGAACTACTCGGATTGGCTCAGAAACCTGAAGAGTGTCTTTAGATCTGAGTACATTGCCTATGTCCTTGGCACTGATCCTCCTACTGAACCGGCATTAAATGCCCCTAAGGCAGAGATGATTGCGTACGATAAAAGATCGAAGGACAAAGGCAAAGGAGTAGTAAAGGGTGACTGCTTCTACTGTAAGTAGAATGGTCACTGGTAGAGGAACTGCAATGAGTTCCTCAGTGATAAAGCTCATGGAAAAGTGAAGCTATCAGAAGCTTCAGATATTTATATGATAGATATCAACTTCTCAGTTAAAGATTTCACATCTTGGGTATTAGATACCGGATGTGCTTCTCATATCTCCCATGATGTGCAGATGCTAACAAGTAAGCGTAAGCTGAGAAAAAGTGAGGTGGAACTGAGATTAGGAAATGGTGCAAAAGTTGCGGCAGTTACTGTAAAGACAGTAAACCTCAGGCTTCCATCGAGAGACGTCTTATCATTTGGAGATTGTTATTATGTTCAATAGCTTCAGCATCTTTAGTTAACGGTCTATATCTTTTAGGTGTATCTTATTACAATCTTCATATTGATAATGCTCTTAAGAAGAGCAAGAATTGTGTAAATCAAGTCTACATGTGGCATTGTAGATTTAGACACATTGGTGAAAGCAGGTTCCAAAAGTTGCACAAACATGGATATTTAACTGCATTCGATTATAAATCGTTTGCGACATGTGAATCCTGACTAATGGGAAAAATGGCAAAATCTCTATTTATTGGACATGGAGAACGTGCCAAAGATATTTTGGAACTAATACATTCAGATGTATGTGGTCCAATGTCCACCCAAGCCAAAGGTGGCTTCTCGTACTTCATCACGTTCACCAACGACTTCTCAAGATTCGGTTATGTGTATTAATGAAGTAAAAGTCGGAAGCATTTGAGAAGTTCAAGGAGTTCAAAAATGAGGTAGAGAAGTAGACAGGAAAGAGTATTAAAACTCTTCGATCAGATCAAGGAGGAGAATACTTGAGTATTATTTTCACACAATTTTAAAGGATAATGGTATCCTTTCTCAACTAACCCATCTAAATATACCATAGATGAATGGTATATCTGAAAGGAAGAATCGCACCTTGTTAGACATGGTACGCTCTATGATGAGCTTTTCGGATTTACCAGTGTTCCTCTGGGGGTATGTTCTAAGGTCAGCAGCATACTTACTTAATAGAGTATCCAGTAAGTCTATGACCTCTACTCCATATGAGATATGGAAAAGTAGAAAACCAGAATTTAAACATATTAAAGTCTAGGGTTGTCCTGCTCATATAAAGAGACATGATCCAGACAAGTTAGAATCACGAACAGATAAATGCAGGTTTGTGGGATATCCAAAGGAAACCTTTGAATACTACTTTTACCATCCTAGTGAACAAAAGGTGTTTGTCGCTAGGAAAGTTGTCTTCCTGGAAGAAGAATACCTTCTCCAGGAGGACAGTGGGAGTAAAATAGTACTGGAAGAGGTCCAGATTCCCAAACAACTGCAATATCATCAGAAAAGATATCAATTCCTGAATCTATTCAGGTACACACAGATGAGCCTCGAAGATCTCGTAGAGTACCAAGACTACCCGAACGATATGTGGGACATATCGCTGAAGAAGAGTCTAACGTAAAATATAATGAGGATGATGATCCTAAAACCTACCAGGACGCCATAGAAGGCCCAGAAGCTGGGAAATGGCAGGAAGCCATCAACTCAAAAATCCAGTTTATATACACCAACCAAGTTTTGAACTTGAAGGACTTGCTCGAGGGTATTGTACCCATTGGATGCAAGTGGATCTTTAAGAGAAATATCGGTGTTGATGGACGGATCGACACTTATAAGGCAAGGTTGGTAATAAAGGGATATCGTCAAAGGCAAGGAATTGACTATCACGAGACTTTCTCACCAGTTGCCATGATAAAGTTGATCAAAGTTCTACTCGCCATAGCTACACACTTCGATTTCGAAATCTGGTAGATGGATGTGAAGACTGCATTCCTCAATGGTAACCTTGAAGAAGAAGTGTATATGATACAACTTGAAGATTTCATATCCAAAGAATTTCCAAATAGAGTGTGCAAGCTTCAGAGATTCATTTATGGACTGAAGCAGGTTTCCCGGAGTTGAAACATAAGATTTGACGAGATTGTCAAGTCTTATGACTTCATTAAGAATGAAGATGAGTCTTGTGTGTATAAGAAGACCAGCGGGAGCGCAGTCACCTTCTTAGTTCTTTACGTAGATGACATAGTACTCATTGGGAATGATGTAGGTATGATGTCATCGGTAAAGATCTGGCTGTTAAAAAACTTCTCCATGAAGGATTTGGGAGAAGCATCTTACGTATTGAGAATACAGATCTATAGAGATAGATCAAAAAGGATGCTTGGAATGACCCAATCCTTATACATAGATACCATTGTCAAAAGGTTTGGCATGAAAAATTCTAAGAGAGGTCTCATACCGATGAGATATGAAATTTATATCTCAAAGGAGCAGTCTCCTAAGACTCCTAATGAGAGGGCATTCATGAATAGAATACCCTATGCCTCTGCCACATAATCTATCATGTATGTCATGCTATATACACGGCCTGATGTAGCATATGCGCTAAGTGTTATGATCAGATTTTAGGCTGATCCAAGCGAAGAACATTGGAAGGTAGTGAAATATATCCTTTAGTACTTAAGAAGAACTAAGGATATATTTCTTGTCTATGGAGAAAGTGACTTGAAATTACGAGGCTTTACTGACTCGAGTTTCCAATCATATCCAGATGATAGCAAGTCTACATATGAATTTGTGTTTACTTTGATCGAAGGCGCAGTGTGCTTAAAGAGTTCCAAACAAGAAACCACTGCAGATTCGACGACTGAAGATTAGTACATCACTGCAGCTGAAGCCGCCAAGGAAGTTGTGTGGTTGAAGAAGTTCATCACCGACCTTGGCATAGTTCCCTGCATCTCTGATCATGTTCTGCAGTTGTGCGACAACAATAGAGCTATTGCATAAGTGAAAGAGCCGCGGTCTCATCAGAAATCGAAATGTGTTTGAGTATCACCTAGAGTCTATAGGTTTAGTCTATAAAGGTGATTGGCTTTAGTCCAAGTGGTAGATTGTAAGTCTTAGGTGGCCTACAAGGCAATCTGACTATGTAAATCTCGTTCATTTATAAATAATATGGCATAATATTCATTATGTATAATTCATTTTAATTATGGTCTCATATTGAAGTCCGTAAATGTGTGCGATAGTGATCAGATTATGATGAGATCATAATAATGAGATTAATCACTCAAACACACATATTCTTAATAGTTCCTAGTCGGAGGATATCCGAGAAGGACATCGAATATCTAGTTAGACTAGTACAGATTACTCCTGCTCATACGAGGAGGGTGACTGATCTCATAGTCACTTGTGTGAAGACACTAAGGCGAATCTGTAGGTCCCCATTAGAGAATGAGTTCACTGAACTGATCCGACTGAATCGCTGGATGGTATAGTACCTCACTGCCAACCAACTTGATTCTATTGTCGCAGTTGTGTGGATGGTCATCAGATCTGAGACACCAAGGACACCTTATCGGTGGACTTCTGTGCTTTGACCTTGGTTTATGAATCTCTATCTACGGGATTCTAAACCACGGGATTCTAAACAGCCAAGGATCGGGTACAGCGGAATACCAGCGAAGGGAATTGAGTGTCAATAAGGAATCATTCACTCTCAGTACTTAGAGAGAGAATGTTCTAGGAAGGATGCGCGGAAGCCCCTGGCCAGAGCGGACGATAATATTGGAAAAAGAGTTTTCCGATATTATATGGCAGCATCCAATCCAAATGAGTCGACCGGTTAAGGTTTAACGGTAAACCATACCCTGAGTTGACTCGAGAGCATTGTACGAATGAAAGATTATATCAACGTGGTAACTGTCGGCGGAAAGGTTTTAAGAGTGGGTTACTTAACCCCGATACCTTCCGGCTTCACGCGGTGTTGCTTGGCACCCAACGTGATCGGAGGCCCGATCAAATTTTATATGCAATATTAATTCGATTGATTAATTAATTAATAATGAGTTATTAATTGATTAATCAGGCCAGTGAGGAGTCAATGGGCTTATTGGGCCATTAACCGGACAGGTTATTGGGCCTAGAGGGTCACACGTAAATGATTCTCAAGGCAATGGATTAAAAAGTGAGTTTTACATGAACCAGGGGGTTTTATGAAAAACCACACAATTAATATAAAATGTAGTAAACGAGCTGAGCAGGCCAGGCTACTGCTCAACCCAGACTGCCCCCTCCTCTCTTCCTTTCTCTCTCTGGTGCACAAGGCCAGCCCGGTTCTCCGGGTCTGCTTTATCGTTTCTCCGACTCATGTCCGACGGAAAATCGATCGCCTGTCGCAGCGGTCGTTGCGGCGAACGGCGAAGGGTTCGTGGGCTGCGACGAGCGAGGAACGTGAGGATATCCACCGCGAGGAGGATCGCGTGGACTTCGCTAGAGGCTGGACATCTGCGCGGTTGGCGGTGTCACACCAACGAAACCAATCGGTCGCGAATTCGAATCCACGCATGATAATGTTCGATTACCCCGAAAAACCGATTTTGGTTTATTCGAAACGAGAATGGATCACAGATTTTAAAATATTTATTTCTGCTGCGTGAGCGATGCAGAGAAACCCGAGAACCCAACAAAGAGGAGGTGAAACCAAGGTTGTTGGGTCTGAATATGCGAAGGAAAGGTGAAAAAAGGGATGGAAATTCGCTCATGAGGTAGAGTTAGAGCTTTCTGTTTCGGTAACTTGAATCGTGTCAGCTCGACTGAACGCATTTCAAAATAGTAATTCATGTCATAAATAGTGGACACGATTTGCATGAAATATTTAAATGTTCATTATTTATTTATTTTTATATTTGCTTACAATTTGTGAGTGCAAGTATAAAAGAAATAAATTGCCTTGTCCCACCGTGGAGATGATTTCATTGTTTGTACCACCATGAAGATTAAATATTTCAACTTCCATCATTTAGTGGTCCCATAGTGTTTTATGGAGGTTACATGTTTGTCCCACCAATGCATCATAGTCCCACCATGATTTCCTCATTGTGTTATGCTTTGTCCCACCCTACGATCTCAATTTCTCTGTCTCATCATATGCTTGAGTCCCATTATGGTCATTGCATTCAAGTCCCAACCGTGATCATGTATTCTTTTGTGAAATTCATTCGCATTTTTACTATACAGTAAATAGTTATTAGTTTATCAAGGACCTTGTGGCTTTGATGAATCTAAAATTTGAGTTCTCCTTTAACAAAAACAATGATGATTTCAGATGAATCTTAGTCGCACAGATAGGGCATTAAGTTGTTGTTGTTTTGGGGATGATAATTCTATTTTGTAAATTGGTGCGCGGACAAACGAGCTTTGGCCTAGTGTCAACTTGAAGAATTAATATCTTTACTCATTCTTAACAACTTAACAATATTATCTTTGATTATTTTATATTTATTTTTTATTTTAATTTTTTTAGTCCAACATACATTCATGTAGGATTTTGAATTAATTGAGTGAAAATCATTCAATCGCTTCATTTTGAAGACCATTTAATCCCAATAAATCTTGCTATGTTAAAAGATACTCCATTGTGAATTAAGTACTCAATTCTTTTTGTAGTTGCCTTGAGTTATCTCTCGAATCACTCTTGTTTGGGTCTTATCTTGTCACTAGACATTCATCTTTATTTCTCTAGATCCACCTTCATTGTAGCATGTCTACATTAATTGGTAACCGCTCTCCCATGATGAAACCTATAGGTTTGTGACCTAAGGTACTTCCTTACATGGAAGTTGATCTATTTCCCTTTCATTCTTGCCCTCGCGCACACTTTCTTTTACTCATTCCTTCATCCAAACATTATTCATTTCCAATGATTCCTCTTAGTTGGTTTATTGAAACTTTAGAAAGATTCATATCATGTGGTGTTGAGCGCGTATCTCATCACACCTTATCATTTATTTTTCAATTCATTTGACTTCATTCTAATTCACCATCATTTCATTCCATTCCACTTTATTCTCTTGCAAAGAAAATGCCAAGGCAGGGCAGCTGTAGACACGCTATTTTTGACATCATATTATGTACATATTGATGGGATTTCTCGGTTTCTCCGGATCGATCACGCAGCGGAAAATAAAATATTACAGTGATCCGTTCCCGTTTCGAAATCTAAAATACGATAATTGGATTATCGAAGTTCTCACCGTGTGCGGATTCGAATCCGCAACCGTTCGGTTCCGTCGGTGCGACACCGCAAGCTGCGCAAACACCCGGCCTCTAGCGAAGTCAACGCGATCCTCCCCGCGACGGATATCCTCGAGTTCTTCGTTCTTCGCAACCCACGAAACCTCCGCCGGTCGCCGCAACGCGCGGACGATTTCCCGTCGAACGGGATTCGGAGAAGCGGCGGAGCAGATCTGGATCTACCTGGACGCCAGAAAGAGAGAGAAACTGAGGAGGGGCGGCTAGGGTTAGCAGCAGCTTGGCCTGCTCAACCCGTTCGCTATGTTTTATACTAACCGCGCGGTTTTTCACAAAAACCCCCAGTTTGTATAAAACCCACTTATTTATCCATCGCCTTGAGAATCATTTGCGTGTGACCCTCTAGGCCCAAGTACTAGTCCAGTTAATGGCCCAACAAGCCCAGTGACTCCTCACTGGCTTTATTAATTAATTAATAACATTTTATTAATTAATTAATCAATCGAATTGATGTCGCACATCGAATTTGACCAGGCCTCCGATCATGTTGGGTGCCAAGCAACACCGCGTGAACCCGGAAGGTATTTGGGGTTAAGTAACCCACTCTTGGAACCTTTCCGCCGACAGTTACCGCGTGGATATAATCCTTCATTCGTACAATGCTCTCGAGTCAACTCAGGGTATGGCGAGCTGTCAAACCCTAACCGGTCGACTCACTTGGATTGGATGCCGCTGATGAATATCGGAAAACTCCTTTCCCGATATTATCGTCCTCCCTGGCCAGGGACTTTCGCGCATCCTTCCTAGAGCATTATCTTTCTAAGTACCGAGAGCGAATGATTCCTTATTGACACACAATTCCCTTCGACGGTATTCCGCTGTACCCAATCCTTGGCATATTAGAATTCCGTGGCTAGAGATTCGTAAACCAAGGTCAAAGCACAGAAGTCCACCGCCAAGGTGTCCTTGGTGTCTCAGGTCCGAGGACCATCCACGCAACTGCGACAATAGAATCAAGCTGGTTGACAGTGAGGTACAATACCATCCAGCGATTCAGTCGGATCAGTTCAGTGAACTCATTCTCCAATGAGCACCTACAGATTCGCCTTAGTGTCTCCACACAAGTGACTTATGAGATCAGTCACCCTCATCATATGAGCAGGAGTAATCTGTACTAGTCTAACCGGATATCCGATGTCCTTCTCGGATATCCTCCGACTAGGAACAATTAAGAATATGTGTGTTTAAGTGATCAGTCTCATTAGTATGATCTCATCATAATCTGATCACTATAGCACATATTCACGGACTTCATTATGAAACAATAATTAATGTGATTTACACATAATGAATATTATGTCATTTTATTAATAAATGAACGAGATTTACATTGTCAGATTGGCTTGTAGGCCACCTAAAACTAACAATCTCCCACTTGGACTAAAGTCAATCACCTTTATACAATAAGCCTATAGACTCTAGGTGACGCTCAAACACAATTTGAGCCAACGGCTTTGTCAGTGGATCTGCTACATTGTCGACGGCGGAACTCTTTCCACTACTACATCTCCTCTGGATATGTTCTCTCTGATAAGGTGAAAGCGCCTCAGAATATGCTTCGATTTCTGATGAGACCGCGGCTCTTTCACTTGCGCAATTGCTCCATTGTTGTCGCACAACAGTGGAACAGGCTCAGAGATGCTGGGAACTACGCCGAGGTCGGTGATGAATTTCTTCAACCACACTGCTTCCTTGGCGGCTTCAGCCGCAGCGATGTACTCAGCTTCAGTCGTCGAATCTGCAGTGGTTACTTACTTGGAACTCTTCCAGCACACTGCGCCTCCATTCAAAGTAAACACGAATCCAGATGTAGACTTGCTATCATTTGGATCCGACTGGAAACTCGAGTCAGTAAAGCCTCGCAATTTCAAGTCACCTCCTCCATAGACAAGAAGCATATCCTTAGTTCTTCTCAAGTACTTAAGGATACATTTCACTGCCTTCCAGTGCTCTTCGCCTGGATCTGTCTGATATCTGCTCGTAACACTTAGAGCAAATGCAACATCAGGCCGTGTACATAGCATGGCATACATGATAGATCCTATGGCAGAGGCATAGGGTATTCTATCTATGAATGCCCTCTCATTAGGAGTCTTAGGAGACTGCTCCTTTGAGAGACTAATTTCATGTCTCATCGGTATGAGACCTTTCTTGGAATTTTCCATGCCAAACCTTTTGACTATGGTATCTATGTACAAGGATTGGGTCATTCTAAGCATCCTCTTTGATCTATCTATATAGATCCGTATTCCCAATACGTAGGATGCTTCTCCCAAATCCTTCATGGAGAAGTTTTTCGACAGCCAGATATTTACTGATGACATCATAGCTACATCATTCCCAATGAGTAGTATGTCATCTACGTAAAGAACTAGAAAAGTGACTGCACTCCCACTGGTCTTCTTGTACACACAAGGCTCATCTTCATTCTTAATGAAGTCATAAGACTTGACAGCCTCGTCAAATCTTATGTTCCAGCTTCGGAAAGCCTGCTTCAGTCAATAAATAGACCTCTGAAGCTTGCACACTTTATCTGGAGATTCTTTGGATGTGAAACCTTCTGGTTGTATCATATACACCTCCTCCTCAAGGTTACCATTGAAGAAGGCAGTCTTCACATCCATCTACCAGATTTCATAATCAAAATGTGCAACAATGGCGAGTAGAACTCTGATCGACTTTATCATGGCAACTGGTGAGAAAGTCTCGTCATAGTCAATTCCTTGTCTTTGACAATATCCCTTTCCCACCAACCTTACCTTATAAGTGTCGATCCGTCCATCAACACCGATCTTTCTTTTAAAGATCCACTTGCAACCGATGGATACAATACCCTCGGGCAAGTCCTCCAAGTTCCAAACTTGGTTGGTGTACATAGACTGGATTTCTCAGTTCATGGCTTCTCGCCATTTCCCGGCTTCTGGGCCTTCTATGGCCTCCTAGTAGGCTTTAGGATCATCATCCTCATTATATTGTACCTTAGACTCACCTTCAGCGATATGTCCCACATATCGTTCGGATAGTCTAGGTACTCTACCAGATCTACGAGGCTCATCTGTGTGTACCTGAACAGATTCAGGAACTGATATCTCATCTGATGATAATGTAGCTGTTTGGGGATCTGGAACCTCTTCCAATACTATTTTACTCCCACTGTCTTCCTGGAGAAGGTATTCCTCTTTCAGGAAGACAGCTTTCCTGGCGACAAACACCTTTTGTTCACCAGGATGGAAAAAATAGTATCCAAAGGTTTCTTTTGGATATCCCACAAACCTGCATTTATCAGTTCGTGATTCCAGCTTGTCTGGATCATGCCTCTTTACATGAGCAGGACAACCCCAGACTTTAACATGTTTAAATTCTGGTTTCCTACCTTTCCATATCTCATATGGAGTAGAGGCCACAGACTTGCTGAGTACTCTGTTCAGTAGGTATGCTGCTGACTCTAAAGTATACTCCCAGAGGGACACTGGTAATCCCGAAAAGCTCATCATGGATCGCACCATGTCCAACAAGGTGCGATTCCTCCTTTCTGATACACCATTCATCTGTGGTGTATATGGAGGGATCAGCTGAGAAAGGATACCATTATCCTTTAAGAATTGTGTGAAATTAGTACTCAAGTATTCTCCTCCTCGATCTGATCGAAGAGCTTTAATACTATTTCCTAATTGCTTCTCTACCTCAGTCTTGAACTCCTTGAACTTCTCAAATGCTTCCGACTTGTACTTCATTAAGTACACATAGCCGAATCTTGAGAAGTCATCAGTGAACGTGATGAAGTATGAAAAGCCACCTTTGGCTTGGGTAGACATGGGACCACATACATCCGAATGTATTAGTTCCAGAATATCCTTGATACGTTCTCCATGTCCAGTAAATGGAGACTTTGCCATCTTTCCTATAAGGCAGGATTCGCATGTTGCAAACGATTCATAATCGAATGCTGCTAAGTAACCATGCTTGTGCAACTTTTGCAACCTGCTTTCGCCAATGTGCCCAAGTCTACAATGCCACATGTAGGTCTGGTTCACACAATTCTTGCTCTTCTTAAGAGCATTATCAATCTGAAGATTGTAATAAGAAACATCTAATAGATATAGACCGTTGACTAAAGATGCTGAAGCTATTGATTTATTACCATAATAAATCGAACAACTTCTATTCTCAATAGTCAACCTATATCCTATCTTGTCCAAACAAGATATTGATATGATGTTCTTTATTATGCTAGGAACATAATAACAATCTTCCAATAGTAAGGTGTCTCCCGATGGAAGCCTGAGGTTTGCTGTCCCAACAGCAATCGCCGCAACTTTTGCGCCGTTTCCTAGCCTCAATTCCACTTCACCTTGTCTCAGCTTGCGCTTACTGGTCAGCATCTGAACATCATGGCAGATATGAGAAACACATCCGGTATCCAATACCCAAGATGTGGAATCTCTAACTGACAAGTTGATATCTATCATATAGATATTTGAAGCTTCAAACAACTCCACTCTTCCATGAGCTTTATCGTTAAGGAACTCCTTGCAGTTCCTCTTCCAGTGACCATACTGCTTATAGTAGAAGCAGTCACCCTTCACTACTCTTTTACCTTTGTCCTTCGATCCTTTATCGTTAGCTGTCATCTCTGCTTCAGGGGCATCTAATGCCGATTCAGCAAGAGGATTAACTCCAGGGACAAAGTTATTGTGCTCAGATCTGAAGACATTCTTCAGGTTTTTGAACCAATCCAAGTAGATCAGGTAAGTCAAAAGGGCATCAAGTATGCCACGGAGTGGGTTATTCGACGACATAATTCCCTACAAGAGATAAGTAAAATCTATTTATCAAATGTTCAATTATTAAAATTTAAAACAAGACATGGTCTTTCGTTCAAGTTTAACTCCCACTAATTTTCGACGGATTGTATAACCCTCAGTTATACAGAACGGGAGACGCCGACAGTCTCCTAGTGGGGATCAGAATCTCAATGACTTGCACTACAGTCTTGTGGATAGCACAACAAACTGTAATATAATCAAAGAGCACTCAACTCATGGGACTTGCAACTCCTTGTAATATCTGATCATGGCTTTGGTCCCCAGAGATTTAATGGCCTTGTGGATAGCATAACAAACCACTAATTCTGGTCTAAGCTAACCATCCTTACACGACGAGCATAGATTTGCATGCAGCCCTTGTGGATAGCACAACAAAGCTACATGGTTCCTCTACCCCGATCATATAAGCATCTAATGTCATAGCCACAATTTCTCCTCCCAATTAAGCAGGCCTTATGGATAGCACAACAAACCTGCCTAAAGTGATTCGAATCCTATGACTATAACGATGGTGGACCACGTGGTAAGTTCTTAACTACTCACGTTATAGCTTAGAGTTTATCTGAGGGTATTTAGATAACTTTTATCTTAGTCTCTCCTAGGTGATAGTATATAAATACATCATATATATTTACTAAAAACTATAACCTGCTTTGATTCATAATTAAAAGAAAAACAATGCATCTCATACATGTCATTAGTGTGGTCATGGATAGCACAGTGGGTTTGACTGGAGCCAACAGTCAAACGCACACACAATCTAACACAACAATTATATTAGATATCCTGCAAACACATAGGCAAAGGATCTTCATCTTTTCGCCTTCCTGGTTGCATCTGTGGATCGTCCTCGCTCCTTCCTCGGTTGCCTCGATCATATTACAATAAATTCTAGAATTTACAAGTAAAATGAAGAAGGCCTTATGGTGAGTACAAGAGAGAGAGGGAGGTAGAAATACATCGGAGTATGAGAGAGAGAGGTGCGCAAACCTCTATTTATTAGCAATTAATAAACATCATACATCCACGATCCACACAATCCATTCATCACATGAATAATTAAATAAGTGCATATCCATGACCACGGTGTGTTTTAAACATCCCACATATGATTCAGCGCATCACATGACTAAAATAAAAGAGTTTTCAAAATATATAATTTTGGCTTTCAAAAAGCTGGGATCCAATCAAAATTGGCATTTGAATTTCGAAAACTCATTTTATTAACTTAACATGCAATTAAATCAAAATTTAAAAGCATTCAACACACATCACATGCTCACACACTCCAAATTAATAATTCCAGATTATTCCATGCAAATTAGAACATTTCTAATAATCTAACACTTAGATTAAACCCCATTAATAATCTAACAATTAGACTATTTAAAGACAAATCTAACTCTTAGATTAATTCAACAAAATTAATTAATAATTTAACACTTAAATTAATAATCAACCAAATTAATTATTAACTACTAATCTAACACTTAGATTATCCAATTAATGTTAATTATTAATTTAACTCTTAAACTAATAATTAACACTAACTAATTAATAATTAATTAATCTAACTCTTAGATTAGATAATTAAAGTTATCATAAATTTAACTATTAAACTAATGACTAACAATAATTAATTAAGAATTACAAATTTAACATTTAAATCAGTCATTTAAGTTAATTATTAATTTAACAATTAAATTAATAACTAACTCAAATTAATAATTAACAATTAGATGTATTAATAATTAATAATCTAACAATTAGATTAATAATTATTAACCATTAATTTTAACTCTTAAAATTAGATAAATTAAGGTCAATAATTAATTTAACACTTAAACTAATATTAACCTCAATTAATCCACAACTAATTGCTAATTAATAAATCCTTAATTAAGTTAATGATTCAAAATCATTAATTAAAACAATTAACTAAATTTGAATTCTATTTTAAAATTTAAAACAATTTCAAATTTTAAAATCCGGATCCAATTTAATTAATATTAGGCTAATAGGGGTTAAAAGTTTAAATGGGGAATGGCTTAAATGGGCTCAGCCATAAAGATCAGGCTGGCTCGGCCCTGCAGGGCCTGGGCTCGAGCCCGGTCCAGCCAGGGCCCCTAGCCTGGCCGGACCGGTCCGTCTGGACCGTCGCCCCCCCCCACCTGAGCCCCTTCTTCTGCAGAACCCTAAAAATTGTTGCAGGCCGGCGGCGGCTGCAGGGCAGGGGCGCTGGCGGCCGTGCCCCCCGGCGGCACAGGCCCCGGCCGGCGGTCCCCCCCGGCGCCGGCGACATGCCCGGCGCCGGCAGGGCCGCTGGCGGTGGCCAAAACAGGCTGCCCGAGCCTCACTTTTCTCCCCAAAATCTGATTTTCGCAGGGTTTTAAAACCGATTTGGGGCTCAATTTTGTAGCCCTTCAAGGCCACCATGGTGCCGGCCATCATGCCCGATGTGTAGTGGTGACTATCACTAAGAGATCCGGGCATCCGGGCCGCCATCCCAACGCTTCGGAATCATTAACGAAGCCGCCAAAGTACCCCAGTTCATCATCTCATGAAGAACTCCGAAAACCCCAAATAAAATCCGAAAAATCACAGAAAAATAATCAAATTATTTGTGTTCATCTTATGAACACTATTCCATCATTTTAATCGGATTAAACGCATGGAATAACTCAAGAAAAATTAATTTCGGAAACCGAAACAGGACGAGAAACAGTGGAACCTGGCTCTAATACCACTGTTGGGTTTTCTCGGTTTCTCCGGATCGCTCACGCAGCGGAAAAAAAAATATTACAGCGATCCGTTCCCGTTTCGAAATCTACAATACGATAATCGGATTATTGAAGTTCTCACCGTGTGCGGATTCGAATCCGCATCCGTTCGGTTCCGTCGGTGCGACACCGCAAGCTGCGCAAACACCCGGCCTCTAGCGAAGTCAACGCGATCCTCCCCGCGACGGATATCCTCGAGTTCCTCGTTCTTCGCAACCCACGAAACCTCCGCCGGTCGCCGCAACGCGCGGACGATTTCCCGTCGAACGGGATTCGGAGAAGCGGCGGAGCAGATCTGGATCTACCTGGACGCCAGAAAGAGAGAGAAACTGAGGAGGGGCGGCTAGGGTTAGCAGCAGCTTGGCCTGCTCAGCCCGTTCGCTATGTTTTATACTAACCACGCGGTTTTTCACAAAAACCCCCGGTTTGTATAAAACCCACTTATTTATCCATCGCCTTGAGAATCATTTGCGTGTGACCCTCTAGGCCCAAGTACCAGTCCAGTTAATGGCCCAACAAGCCCAGTGACTCCTCACTAGCTTTATTAATTAATTAATCAATCGAATTGATGTCGCACATCGAATTCGACCGGGCCTCCGATCACGTTGGGTGCCAAGCAACACCGCGTGAACCCAGAAGGTATTTGGGGTTAAGTAACCCACTCTTGGAACCTTTCCGCCGACAGTTACCGCGTGGATATAATCCTTCATTCGTACAATGCTCTCGAGTCAACTCAGGGTATGGCGAGCTGTCAAACCCTAACCGGTCGACTCACTTGGATTGGATGCCGCTGATGAATATCGGAAAACTCCTTTTCCGATATTATCGTCCGCCCTGGCCAGGGACTTTCGTGCATCCTTCCTAGAGCATTCTCTCTCTAAGTAC
The DNA here is from genome assembly GCA_030544215.1 of Zantedeschia hybrid cultivar. Classification (NCBI taxonomy): domain Eukaryota; kingdom Viridiplantae; phylum Streptophyta; class Magnoliopsida; order Alismatales; family Araceae; genus Zantedeschia; species Zantedeschia hybrid cultivar. The sequence continues at coordinate 56,742,446 of JARZZO010000009.1, forward strand.
CGAGAGCGAATGATTCCTTATTGACACACAATTCCCTTCGATGGTATTCCGCTGTACCCAATCCTTGGCATATTAGAATCCCGTGGCTAGAGATTCGTAAACCAAGGTCAAAGCACAGAAGTCCACCGCCAAGGTGTCCTTGGTGTCTCAGGTCCGAGGATCATCCACGCAACTGCGACAATAGAATCAAGCTGGTTGACAGTGAGGTACAATACCATCCAGTGATTCAGTCGGATCAGTTCAGTGAACTCATTCTCCAATGAGCACCTACAGATTCGCCTTAGTGTCTCCACACAAGTGACTTATGAGATCAGTCACCCTCATCATATGAGGAGGAGTAATCTGTACTAGTCTAACCGGATATCCGATGTCCTTCTCGGATATCCTCCGACTAGGAACAATTAAGAATATGTGTGTTTAAGTGATCAGTCTCATTAGTATGATCTCATCATAATCTGATCACTATAGCACATATTCACGGACTTCATTATGAAACGATAATTAATGTGATTTACACATAATGAATATTATGCCATTTTATTAATAAATGAACGAGATTTACATAGTCAGATTGGCTTGTAGGCCACCTAAAACTAACACATATTATATCATATCATAATGCTCTAAAGTGGTATTTGAGTTGAGCCAATTGATTGGTTTTTTCTACGTTGTTTGACCTTTAACTATGGTTCTAAAAGGCATCTACCATCAATGATGCAATTCAGAATATTATTCCTAATCAATTTCCTTGCCAATCCCTAATCACTACCTATTTTGTTGAATTACATCTTGATCTTATGATGTCTTTCAGGTTTTCATAATTTTATTTTCATATTTTTTATTTTTCCTTCCCTAATTGGTCCCTCTAAGTCACGACATTTGTGTTGAAATTGATGACACATTGAGCTGATGCGATTTATACCTTGTGTTCCAGAACCTTGAATCCACACCAAATTTGATCTTTCCTTAAATTGGGCCATCATGAATGCATGAAAACTTTCTCCTATGGTTCTATTTTGTGTTGGGGAGGTTCTTGAGCTTGGTTTCCTCCTCATGGTGCCTTGGTCATCAAGTTATTAATTTTTGAAACATTATTAGGGAATAACTTGTTCTATATATACATCTCCCTTCCAAACTACAAAAGAGGTTAGAACTCATAAGAATTGAGCACCACCATTGAGAGAATTGTTATCCTTCCTTTGAACACAAGTTCCATGGAGTCCAAGCACTCTCTTCTTCAACAACGAGCTCCTACAACAACGTTGAGTTCTCCAAGAGTTCGTGGTGGCTTTTGAGGGGCCAATCTTCCCTTCTAGTTCTTTCTTTCTAATCTTCTTCTTATAGTTCTTTATTTTCTTGTTTATCTCTTAGTTAATTTAGATATGTTTGCATTTCATCATCATCATATTCATCCTCTCTCTACGTAGAGAATCTTGTTCTTAGTGCAATACTTGCATACACAAACACATCATCATTGCATTCAACCCTTCTCTTTAGATATAGGGGTTTAAAAAAGTAATAAAAAGGTTAGTATTAGTTTAGATTGCATGATTAGAGTAATCTTAGAATAGATACCATACTTTCACTTTGTTCTAATTCATTTATTTATTATTTATTTATTTTGCAAGGTACAACAATAAGAAGAAAATCCAAAAAGATGGTGAAAATTGAAAGAAGGCGCTTCTCTTTTGGCCAACTAGAAAAGAATAAGATAGAATTCATGAATCTCCAATCTTGTCAAGGTGAGTTTACTTCTAGTGTGATCACTTTTATTTAATTCTTTGAGAACTATGAATCTCTGGCATTCACATCTTTATTGTTGTTTTCATTATAATATTTTTATCTTATTTTCAAAGGCACACTTGAGCTATCCTCACAAGTCATAAATTACTTGGCTTATCTTAAAGATTCACATGGCATATGGATCATCAAGAGTTTATTAATAGGAAGCATATAAATTTCAAAAGAATTAAAGGTTGTCATATTAGGGATCACATTACAAGATTAACCATGAATCATAAGGCAAAGCATTAAATTTAGTCTTACCTAGGTATACATGCGTCTGAACTACAACATAAGAGACCATACATACATATACTAGGCACTTAAAAAATATTACCAGGTCTTGGCTATTACGGTATCGAGTATCACACATATCCCATCATTATGCCAAATTGAGGGTTAGTTCCATTGATTTTATCTATTACCCTTGAGTTCACATATTTTCCTATCCAAAAACAGTGCTTATATTGGAATTGGGCCCTACAATACCCTTAGGATGGCATTGTATAAACCACTCATTTCACATAGGATTGTCATAGGAATTAAATTTGCATAATTAAAGTTAAATTAGATTGAATTCGCGTGTGTATAAAGTGATTTAAGGCAATGCAAAACAATCTACCAATCCAATATGAGTAAAATCAATTTCAAAAGTCATATATGATATTCAAAAGGTGTGAAATAGTCTTCAAAATTTTCGGAGTTAAAATTTAACTTTTGGCATGTTTTAGAGGTCAGAAGAAGGTTCTTCTCAAAATTTCAAGTCAATTAAAGTTAAAAGAAAGGATAACTGACATTTGGAAGTTTTACAGGAAAAGTAGAGTTCTGAACAAGTTGCTTGGCAGAAATAGTCGACTATTTCAAATAAAATGGTTAATTATTTTACTATAGACATTATTTTTTATAGTAAAATATGTCCAAAACATGTGGATGAATCAATCAATTGTTCCCTTTAGAATGGTCGACTATTTTTTATCGAAACAGGGCTAAAATATGTTTTCAAGTAGTTTGATGCATAGGATGGGAATTTAATCAATTTTTAAGTTGTTAAAACCCTGTTAAACAAAAACAAAACATATACCACAAACTATGCAAGCTTAGGGTAAACATATGTCTATCTCTTGGTGAAAATCTCCTTCTATGATTCTAAGCACTCAATGGAGAACTGCACTCCAACGTATGATTTTTTCCTTCGTAACCTTCTAGTTGGTAGGGAAGCTCCATGATAGCAGCAAGCTTCTCCCATGTCCAGCAATCTTCTTTAGATATTTTGGAAACGAAAGGGTGGAGTTTTGGTGGCTAGAGTTCTCTTGATGATGGTGAAAAGTTAGAGTTATGAATTTACTAGCTTATATTGAAGTATAGATTCCCAAATTTACTCAAGTCCCTCTCAAAAACCTCCCCATATTTGAATTCCCACGAGTCCCCATCATCTCTGTAAGGACTGAGGTTTTGGATCCGGTTATCGGGTCGGTTTCGGTGTCGAACCCCGTGGTGTGGGCCCTTGTGGGACTGGGGCATGGGTTCTTTTTCGTGTTGAGCTTGCGACACGCGATTGAAACGGCGTCGGGTTAGGGGGACGTTTTTTGGAATGTGCCGCGTAGGCCGGTTTTGGGCCATGAGAATACGGCCCCGGTCTTATCGTATGAATGACGTCTAGCATGGTCGACGCCATTCAGAGATCTGTCAGTGTATGACCACGTCCTATCGTCTAATTGGCATCGTTTAGGAATGACGTGTTTTAGCGATTTTCAGTTGACGCTCTGAAGCCCTCCTTCCTTTCCCTCATTCTCTCCATTCCTCTCTCTCTCCTCCCCCTCCTCTTTAAACGCTCCGCCCCCTTCCCCTTCTCCTTCCCTTCCACTCCCCATTCCTCCTCTCCCTCCACTCCATCAACCTCCTAACTTCCACCACTACCACCACCATCTCCTCTGCAGCGCATCTCTCTCCGGGTGGCGGCCGACGTCCCAATGGAGTGACGACATCCACGGCGGTACCGGCGGCGACTTGTGGCATGGCGGTTCGGCAGCTAGGAGTAAGGAGAAGTTCAAATAACCGGTAGGGTGAAGATCCTCGCGGTGTTTTGCTCAAAACCATATTTTTCCTACTTTGGAGCATATTTAGGAGGTTTTTGGGTGAAAATGCTCGTTTTATAAAATGGGAAACGGTGGATTTTAAAATGGGTATTTGGATCCTGCTCCTCCTTCTCTATTTTTGGGTGTTTTGGGACGGTTTAGGGAGGAGGAAATCCCATTTTTTGTCTCGGGGGAGGCCGCAGGGAAATCCTGCTTCGGACGCTAAATGGCGTCGAGCCAGGGCGACGCCATTTGTAAATGGTGTCGGCCACAGGTGACGCAATTTAGGCCCAGTTGCCAGAGGACAGTTCGATTTTCGGGTGGTAAATAACGTCACGACCAGGTGACGCCATTTAAATGACATCAGCCATGGGCGACACTATTTAGGCCCATCCCTCGAGGCCAGTTTCCGCGTGAACTAATTTAGGAGTCTTGAATGACGTCGGCCACGGATGACGCGATTCAAGACAGAACCTCATTAATCCTTGTAATTAGCATGTGTTTACATTGTTAAATAGTTTGGTTAAATGCATGCTTGAAAACGTACTTCGAGGACGAGGATTTCTACATGATCGGATCGCACTGTGTTGTGTTTTGTGCGATCATGGACCTAGAGTGACAATTGTTAGCGCTTAGGTACCCTATGTCGGTGTGGGAGTGACACGACGCCAGTGTGGGAGTGGTGGGGTGACACTTAGAAAGAGGGTCACCTGGTGTACCCCGGGGTATAGCTAGTACCGGTGTAGGAGCGGTACGTTCGGAGTGTCACTCGTGCTGGGGGAAGCAGAACCACTTAGAGCTAAATAGGCCGGAGTAGCCAGCGCGCTATCCGAGGGGTTGCTGTTTGGTCCCAGCGGGTCGGTGTTTTCCGCGTTCGGCCGCGTGGTTTGTGTGTTTAGCCAAGACCCTATTTGTGGATCCCGTGATGGAGTGGTTTCAGAGTTGTGCATGTTGCAATTACAGATGCATATCTTTCATATCGAAATTTGGGAATCTTTGGGAGCTATGCTTACTACTTTACTTATTTAATTGCCTATATTTGTGTTGTTGCACTTATGAGTGCGTGAGTGGGTGGTGGGGATCGGAGGATCCCTATTGAGTCCATTTCGATGAGACTCACCCCTACGATTTTTCAGGTGAGGATTCTAGGCAGGCGTAGCGTGGAGGATTTTGTCTCAGGTTGCACGCCAGCAGCCACTGTTCCGGGGTATGCCCCGACGTAGTTGTTATTTTCCTTTCAGGCTTGTATACTTAATTATTTCTTTTCAGTTGGAATATGTAATTATTTGCTGAGTCAAGTCGAATTGTAATAATTTTTAATTCATGTACTTCCTTTACAATTCGATGTGATGTGAAATGTTTAGCTTAGTTATTTATTTTTCAGATTTATCGAGATCCTGGTTTGGCTCCAAATTTTAATGATTCGGTACCCATTTAGTAATCGCATCCCCGATTATAAGGTGGCGGGTCGTTATAATCTATTTCTATTTCCAACTCAAACTCGTGAGCGGGAACATAACCATCATTAACATAATTGTTTCTATTTTGACACCTACAAAGCAGTTTATAAAAATGGGCTCCCAAAACTCAAAATTTGCGAACTTTATAAAAATTGAAGTAACTTAATTATCTAACCAATGGTTGTAATTTCACCTTATTTGAACTTCTACATCAAAAATTGTGATTCACAAAATTTATTGTCTATTTAACTATGAAAATAGCCTAGTTCTCCTAATGGACTATATAAAACTTCTATTTAACGGGCCTAATTAACTAATAGACTATTTTCTACTTTATTAATATACTTAGTCCTATCATCTAACATGATTATTGGGCCTTATAAAATCTCGATGAAAATAGATGATTCCCCTAGTGAGTCCTAGATTGGCTTATAATAATTCTCTTCCTGCAGTCTCTTCCTTAGACAACGTGCTACTTGTGTTATCCCCGATGGCCTATCTAGCCCATTCAATCTAATTTTGGTTACACATTTACATCACTTAACTGTAAGAGTTTGCATAAAAAGAGTGCGGTGCACCCAAAGTGGCATGAGAATCAAGGTAGGATCCTAAGATGATCTAATTATAGTAATATACTAAAATATAAAGATAATGGATATTGCATATTCTATAAAATTCTTGATTTATTAAGGTTGTCATATTCATAAAAATTTCCTAACATTTGCATAAATACCCTAAAATCTCTATCTAAAAATTACAGAATGTCCCTCATATTCATAGGAAAATATCTTCTTTGAACTACTACATTCCTTTTTTGTTTGTCTTAGCATTTCAAGATGAAACATTCACATTTGGACCTCCGGCCATGACATTACCATTTTGTAAATTGTGAAGCTCAATTGATTTTTTGTTGTCTTACACATGCACATGATGATTATAAGTTGGTAGTTTTACAAGAATATAGGAGAAATCAAGGATTGCTATACTTTGGAAAGAATAAGCCCAAATTTTGTAAAAACAAAAATTCAAAAGTCTGCAAAAGTCCAATTTAAAAAATTAAAATAAAAAAAGTCAACTATTGTTGGGGAAGATACAAATTCAAACTTTAAAAATAAAAAATGTTCAATTTTTGAAACTAAACTCGAACATCAACCTTATTCAAAGCAAACTAAAAAGGGTGAATGTAAGGATTGAGGTTTTTGGGTCAGTTTCGGAGTCGGATCCCTTAGTTTGAGCCCTGGTAGGGCTGAGACTTAGCTCGACGCGGTTTAAACGGCATCCAGCAATGTAGATGTGTTTTAGGCTGTGCCACGTGGGCTGGCCTTGGGGCGCGAGAGTACAGTCCTTGTCATATCGTATGAATGGCGTCTTGTATGGACGACGCCATTTAAAGTACGACCCTGCTTTGTCAGAGTACGGCCCGGTCTTGTCATCTGAATGACGTCGGACTTGCACGACGTGTTTTACCCAGCTTCTAGTTGACCCCGCGAACCCTCCTTCCTTTCCCTCATTCCCTCATCCCTCTTCTCTCTCCTCTCTTCCTCCGGCGAACCGGCGGCCCCCTTTCCCCCCTCCTTCCTTTCCTCTCTCCATTCCTCCTCTCCCTCCACTCCATTAACCTCCCAACTTCCTCCACTACCACCACCACCTCCTTCGCGACGTTTTTCTCTTCGGACGGCGGCCGACGTCCCGGTGGAGTAACGGCGTCCACGGCGGTACCGGCGGCGGCATGTGGCGAGGCGGGTTGGCGACTTGGAGTTAGAAGGAGTTCGAGTAACCGGTAGGGTGACGATTCCCGTTGTATTGTGTTTAAAAAATCATGTTTTCCCGCTTTAGAGTATGTTTAGGGGTATTCTTGGGGTGAAAATACTAAATGCATGAAATGAGAAATTGGGCGTTTTAATGGGTATTTAGGTTCTTCTCCTCCTCTTCCACGTTTTTTGTGTTTTTGGCACGATTTGGGGAGGAAATCCCACCCCGTAGATCGGGAGAGGGCAGAGGAAGAACCTGTCTGTGAGGGTTAAATGGCGTCGAGGGACAGCGACGCCTTTTAGAAAGGCGGCTCCCACCCACGACGCGATTTAGCCCAATTAACAGACTCTGTCTCTGGACTGATGAGTGTCCAGGGACAGCGACGCCTTTCAAAAGGCAACTTGTGTGGGCGATGCGTTTTAGGTGAAAATTCACTCCATAGCCTATCTCTGCTTCTGTCGCTATCAGGCAACGAGGGACAGCAACGCCTTTCAAAAGGCAGCTACATGTGACGACGCGTTTTAGGCCATTTCCGAGGCCAGATTTCACATGAACCAGTTTAGGAGGCTTGAATGACGTCGGCCTTGGGCGACGCGATTCAAGACAGAATCACATTAATTAATACTATTAACATATCTTCATACTGTTAGATAGTTTGGTTAATTGCATGCTTGAAATCGTACTCGAGGATGAGGATTTTTACGTGATCGAATCGCACTATGTTGTGTTCGTGCGACCGTGGACCTAGAGTGATAGTTGTAGCAGTTAGTCACCCTGTGTCGGTGTGGAAGGGACACAGCGCCGGTGTGGGAGTGGTGGGGTGACGCCTAGAGAGAGGGTCACCTGGTGTACCCCGGGGTTAGCTAGTATCGGTGTAGGAGTGGTACCTTTGGAGTGTCACTCGTGCTAGGGGAAGCAGGAACCACTTAGATCCAGTTTGGCCGGAGTAGGTAGCGTGCTATCCGAGGGGTTACTGTTTGGTCTCAGCGGGTCGGTGTTTCCCGCGTTCGGCCGTGTGGTTGGCGTGTTTTGCCGAGACGCTGGTTGTAGGCCCCTTGGTAGAATGGTTTCAGAGTATGCATATTACATTTCGAATGCATATGGCTTATATCGAGATTTAGGAGTAGTGATTATTGCTTTACTTGCTTACTTTATCTATATTTGTGTTGCTACAGTTGTGGGGTGCGTGAGTGGGCGGTGGGGATCGAAGGATCCCTACTGAGTCTTTTCGTTGAGACTCACCCCTGCGGTTTTCAGGTGAGGGTTCCAGGCAGGCCTAACGAGGAGAGTGCTTCTTTGAGTTGCGCGCCAGCAGCCGTTGTTCCAGGGTATGCCCCGACATAGTTGTTATTTTATTTTCTGGCCTGTACGCTTATTTATTTCTTTTCAATTGGAGTATGTAATTATTTGCTGTGTCGAGTCGCATTGTAATAACTTTTAGTTCTTGCACTTCCTTTTCAATTCAATGCGATGTGAATGTTTAGCTTAGTTTATTATTTATTTTTCAGACTTATCTAGATCCTGGTTTGGCTCCAAATTAATGATTCAGTACCTATTTAGTAATCGGATCCCCGATTATAAGGTGGCGGGTCGTTACAGTGAAAGTAGACACCTTCGTATTTTTTATACGAAGATGACATGGAATATGTTTTGCAATTATTTAGTGAATATAAAAGTGTTTAAACGAGTACATGGCATTGTTAAGAGTTTGACAATATATATTTTGATTCTAGAAGGTCTAAATATAGGAAAAATAATGTAAAACTCTCATACTTGGACATTATTATAGAAAATTAGTTATTCTATATGATCACATAGAATGCTACAAAGAATCTACAATACATTACATTTTAATAAGTAAAATATAAATTATGTTGAATAAAATTACAAGTAATGGCATAACACATTAATTAGTAGGTGACAATGACATTTTGAATATAAATGCTTTCATCTTTTTAATTTTCGTAACGGTAGATGGACACGTAAAGTGGAATCCTATGCTGCACACGCGATAGTAACAAGGGTAAGGTAACGCACTTACTATATTTCTTTATTCTTTCCCCAAATGCATACCAGATCCCTTGCCCTCGAGTCTTTCTCCATATGACAAGAAACATACTGAGGGCATCAAATGCAACATTCTACCCGATTATCGATTTTTTAGTCCTCAGATCTATTGATCCCCTCTTGATCTATTAAGGAATTGAAGCTCGCACCATCTATGAAGGGTAAATCGAGTTTTGCTTAATAGATCTGAAACATCATCAGCCCTAATAATCTGAAAGTAGCATGATGGACATATGCTAAGGTGAGTTTGTTCATTTCTATTACTAGATAATGCCAAAGATTTAGCATCTACTCCCTATTTCATTACCTCTTTGTACAATGAAGTCTTTTTATCATCTTTTCTTTTTTGAAGTGAGTGATCATAATAGTTTTTCTATAATGTTTGATGATTGATCTCTGTGTGTTGATATTTTGATTTTCTATGCATGGTAAATCAAAGTTGTTTAACTGGAAAACTAATACGCAATGGATGCGATCTTGATCAACTATCGATTTGTACATCTATCAAAAATAAATATTTTTTCTTGATCTAAAATTTGTGAATCAACAATATCATGAAAATAAGATAAAAAATACTATATTCTGTGATCTACCATATTCTCAAAGAAATTTTAGTTATTTGATATTCTTGGTAACCTATTTCTATAACAACACATATGATTTTGTATTTGTTTCCTTCTTCATCCTTTCCCTTTTTTGCCACATCCACTTTGTCACGAAGAATAATGATGATGAATCTTACAAGATATGACTTTATTACATATTTAAAATTGATCTATTGTTGGAATATTTTATATATTTAAATACATTCTACAAGTTTTTACCTTTGAAATACCACTCATTTTTTTTCTTTCAATGTTTTTGTGTTACTATGCATGATTGCTACAGATGGCCAATATCCTTTACCTCAAAATAACATATTATATCTTTACCTCAAAATAACATCTTCATATATTAGTTTTATCTTATAACTTTCTATAGGGTTTATTGCATGTAGTAATCCATTATAATCCAATACAAAATATTTATGAGTCAAACAACTTTCTTTAAATGATGATTTTGTGGTTATGATGATTATGGTATCAACATTTAGAGAGAATCTAACTTCCGGTTACTTGCATATTACTCAAATAGACTTAGAATTTAACACATTGAAAAGCTTATATACCTTAAGCTTATAATATTATCTAACTTTAGATAAGTCATTATGATCTTTTATTAAAGGATTTAGGAGTTAACTGATCAAATGTATATTATTGAGCTAAGTCAAGTGAAAAGTAATCGATTGTGCATGAAGCATAAAGTTTTACACTAGATACAAAATTGGGTAGCAACTAATTAGGCTCTAGATTCAATATAGAACATTCTTTTAACCCATAGGTCTATGAATGTGTTTCTGACCTTTTTTATAGTCATAGAATAGATCAAAATATAGGCAAAAGTATAGAAAAGGGAGAAAATTAACCAAGTTTACATTTCTTTCTCTTCATTCAATAGTTTTCATTAATTATTATGACTAAGTTGAGACTAGCAACACCATTTGTTGAAAAGATTGCCTATTCAACTAATTATATATAAAAATGACATCATTTTCAAAACAAATAAGAAACAACCATCTCTTACAAGTCAAAGGCCATGCCTCCTTTACCCTTTAAAAGGGGACTATGCACTATGACATTAAGTTATATTGTAGCAATCACAGAAACCAATTCAAGGCAAGATTGAGGCATTACTCAATTATGTTGATCATTATTCATTCATGATTATTGGCATTATTCTCTTCACATTTGTGCATATTAATTACTATACTTTTATTCACCATTATTGTATACATCTCATATTTTTATTCCATTGGATTACTTATAAGCCTAATGCAAACACATCATAACAAAAAGGAAATACATGACGCAATATGTAGCGTATCCTTTATTTTAACTTTCATGTTCTTATATGGTATTAGAGCTTCAAGATGCATCATTTAAAGCTTTATCACTTGCTCCTCCTTTACCACTCTTCTTGTTAGTCTAATGTATCCCTCCATACAGACACTACAATCTCGCATTGACAATCTTATTCATTGTTTCCTTACTATCAAACTTATTACATTACTCAGATTCTTACTATTCTCCATACTAAACATCTCATAGGACTTGTTGACATTTTAGTGCTTTGTCACTCGATAACATTATTGTTGATGAAAATAAAGATGTTGTTCCAAACCATCTAATAACACATTAGGATAATGAGACTATCATCTTATTACCTAACTGATCACCTCACTTTTCTTACACATTTGACCTCATGCTAATGAAATGTCCATTTCTCAAAAGGTCTAGCAAGGTTTAATTTTCTCTAAAGTTTAATTTGCATCTGTTACTTAAGCTTGTACAACTTCACATGCAACTTCAGACCTAAGAAAATTTATAACATGTCTATCTCTCATTTTCTACAACAAGCCAAGCATTATGCTGATGAATTATTATTGCTAGCCAACCACTCCCTCCAAAAGAATTTAATGTCGTCATTTTCAAACCTCTTGTTGTTATACATTTTTTATTTACTTTTTCTCAATCATTATGCACAATTTCATTTACTAAATTTGATACCTACCTTATAGAGTTTAAATCTATCTTGTCGATGCACAAATGCCGCATATTGCTAAGAAAGGTTAAAGAACACCTAAACTTGTGAAGTGTTCTTCTCATGCTCAATTTTAGTTTCCTCCTAATCATAGCTTTGGACATCTACAATTTTTTAACACAACAATGGACAACATGCCCCTACAAATTGTTAAACCTCTAAGCACCATGGCACTTACTAATTAGTAGCATGATAGATAAAATGGTGCCTTAGGTCAAGGTATCCATGCTAGTACTCATATTGCTTAAGTCTCACCATTGTTGCATCTTGCACTACATGATGCATGCTTTCTAGACACTAATATTATCCGTCCAATTATCAATAATCTACACAATACACCTTCATTTTTCAATCTTTTCCTTCATCTTGATCCTCATATTACATAACATCCCACATGTTCCTTAAATGACTAAAGATTTCTTAGCAATTTAAAAATTCACTCAAGATACTGAGTGTTTCATTGATTTCACCTTTTCTTATTTATTATATCAAATAAATAAAGAAGCCACTACATAGGTCCAGGTGATGACATGTTAAATTCTTCATCTTCTTATCAATCTCTTATAGGTGAATACACCTACAAGATTGTAGCATGTGTACTTAAGAGATTTACATAGTGTACTAATTATTTAATAAAGTCTCAATCACATGTACTTGTCAGTCATATTACTATTTCGATCCTTCTGTTAGTTGATGATTTTTTCTGAATATTCTTGGTTGTTTCTAATGTGTCAGATGTCAAATACCTTAAACTTATTTATGAAATTTCACATCCTTCTTGGACAACAACTTAACCCCAAAATCAAATTTGTTCAAACCAACTGAGGAGACAAATTTCATCATTTATCCTCTATCTTTTCCTTAATGACATATTATATTGAGTTGCTACCCATAACACGCACACATACAGACACAGTGGTGATGTTGAATGATGCATTTGTAAATATTATTGGACTTTCCCTTGTAGGACATGCTTCCATCCCTTATCATATTAGACCTTTGGCATGGACACATCCATCTATTGCATAAGCCACATGCCAAGATCCATTCTTCATGGAATCTCACTTTTCTATAAAGTGTACAGAAGTCCCCAAGTATATGCTTCTCAAAGCCATTTGTTGTACATACTATTTCATGAAAATCTATAACAATTACAAATTTTCTTTTTGCATAGTCCATTTTTTTTTATAAATTACAACCTTTCATTATAATTGCTTCTATCTCAAGTACAACATGGGACATAGTTTCCATGTTTGACATACCAAATTTGCTGAAATGATCTTTACCCTCAACATTTCGATTTTAGGAGCCCCCCCCACCCCACTCTACCCTTATCTACTTTTTCTATTCCTATGCCATTCTTTTTGTAAGTAATGTACTTCTCATTGGTGCCACTCCTTTTGATAGTCCTATGAGCATAGTTTTTCCTTTGACACCTTCTTCTCCATCAAACAACTTTGTCATGGCTAATCCCAATGTCATTTGCTTGTGCTTTAGCATACATGCCATTAAACCTCCCAATGCTCCTATTATCCGACCCCCTCACTTAGAAGTAGTTATAGCTACACATTGTCACTATACAATCCTTCAACACATGACTAGACCCAAGGCAACCACTAAACATTTCCCTTCCTAAGCTCTTTATTACGACTCTCCCTAAGATAGTATCTACTTGTTTCCCTAAAGCTAATCAACACTCTCAATGGTGCACCATAATAGTTGAAAAGATTAATGTACTTCTTAAAAATGACATTTGGAAGGTTGTTCCTTATCATCGGTAAATGAATGCCATTGATTATTAATGGCTATTTCACATCAAAAGGAAATTGGATGGCTCCATTGATAGATATAAATCTTGTCTTGTAGTTAAAGGGTATAACCAACTAGAAAGGTACGAGTACACTAAACCTTCAGCCCAATTATATGCCCCATGACAATTACAGTCATTCTCTCTGTAGCATTAATCATCCACAATCGGCCTATACATCAACTTGATGCCAACAATGCTTTTTCATATATCGTTCATGGTTAAAAACTTAACTTTCTTAGTTAGACTTACCTAAACCATGTTCGCCTCTTTCATAAGTCCCATTATGGTTTAAAATAGACTTTGAGAGCTTAATTCCTCAAGTTGAGTAAATTTCTTCTTCACCTTGGATTTCAAGGATCTTGAATAGATGCTAGTATGTTCATCATGGTCTTTCCCTTTGTATGTTAGTATATATTATCTCACTCCCAAAAATTTTGAAGCCATAAAACTCATCATCCAACAACTCACCTCAAAGCTTGCCTTTAAAGATTTGCTACAGCTTCATTATTTCCTGGGCATCAAAATCCTTAGAACACTTAATGGTTTGTTATTTTCCTAAGAAAATGTTTCCTCCATACTCTTTTACCACATTGAAATGCTTGACATCCATGGTGTTCTTTGCCTATGTAATATGTCATCGTGACATGTCTAGATATCGAATTCGTTATAAAAACCTTCTTAATTTATATATGCACCTATAGTCTTCACTATCAAGCTATAAAATGGATATTATGCTACCTTCAACATACATAATACTTAGGTCTATTTTTCTCTACTATAACATGTTCTCTCATCATAGCCTACTTTGACACAAATTGGGTAAATTTCAATCATTAGTGGTCTAATGGAGGATTTCTCATTTTGGTTCACTCCACTCTATTTAGTCACCTAAGAAACACCCACTGTTACAAGGTCTTCTACATAAGCTAAATATCATGTTGTCTCTTGTACACGAGTGAAAATTATTGGCTTTGATCTCTTTACATACATGAATTGGGCGTCAAATTTATGAGTGATTTCAATACTTTAAGTGCAGGATATCTCTCTTTCCATCCTATTTTTCATACTCATACTAAACACATCAACATCAATCACCTCTTCATTCATGATTAAATTACTAAATACACCTCTTCATTTATGATCAAATTACTATAAAAGACCTCAATTGTTACATCTCTACATATGATCAAGTTGATGATCCTATAATGAAAGGACTATCCTTACACATTTTACTTCTTTGTATGCCAAGCTTTAAATTCTCCCTTAAGAATATTTTGCTTGCAAAGGCATATTGGAGCAATGAGAGCAAAATGATTCAAGCAAGAATGGAATCCTCAAGTATGCTTATCACTTTATAGTCATGATGTTGCATAGCACTGTTCTCTTCGTAGCAGTGCATATTACTACCCATTCATTTACCATTATTTTATGAACCTTTTTATCCTTTTGCTTCCTATTACTTTGTAACCTTGGGTAAGTATAGAGAATGGAACTCAAGCTAGCCCGAATCTACACAATACATTCTAATCCATACATTTATAGTTTGCATTAGCATTTGGTTTAAAAGATTACACCCATACTTCTAATGGGTTGGGTTATCAAGTAACTCAAATTAAATCTGTTCTAACCTATTTCAATGTGCACGTCACTATAGATTGGATCACTAATATTTAAGTCCACAGGCATCCAAAGATATCTATTCCTATCCACATTCTATAAATAAATTATGTTTAAATCATTCAATGTGTTATATATATATATATATATAGATAGATAGATAGATAGATAGATAGATATATAGGGACCATATCTCCTCCTGAGCAGATAGAGATGTGTGTTGTAGATTGTTTTTAAGTGTGGACATACCGATATAATAGTTTGTTTTTTTCATTCTTTTTCAATTATTTTCTTCTTTGAATGTGATTCATTAAATTTTCTATAATGGTACATAGGAGTTTTCAGTCTTCAAACTATTAATTTTGAATAGTCTATGCTCCGCAATAGAGTCGGTCTCAAATCACACATGCTTCAATCTGTGTAGAATTGGGTCACATCTAAATTAAGACATCTCCCTATCCAATCCATGCCACCCGTGGATGAGCACAAAGGAGTATCTAACCTGATTCAGACTCACTCAGAGAGAGTTTGAATAAAACAATTTGGCCTTCAGTATGCAATAGTTTACGTATAGATGAGGTCATCTGTTAGTCTGCTCTGACCCATTTATAACCCAAATTTTCCCTTACTTAAGTCAAACATAAAGAGAAAGAATCAAAGAAAATTTAAAGCCAATAAAATTATTGTCAAGGGTACTTCTCACTTGTGCAATGCGAGTAGTAATATATTTGCTTGGCCAACAGTTGTAGAAGATACTCTCTGCGTAACTTCTTATCCTCCTTTTCCCCAACACAGCACTCTGAACACAGTTGTTCAGAGGAGGATTAAGAGGTCGCTACATGGAGATCAGATGTGGCCTCCACCTCAAATGAGGACAACTATTTTGTCTTTTTCCTTGCTCACGTCATGCCTTCCTGACGTCCTAATCTGTGTGTCCAACATAATGCTTGACCCATCGCATGGTGGCCCCATAAACACCCAAGCACCCTCCATCCTAGGTTTTGCTCTCTCAGAAGGAAGAGATCGAAAGAAGAACAAAAGGTTAATTATAAGGTTAATATCTAGGGTCCATAATTCTCCCCTATAATTCCAAAAATGGCGCCTAACACTTGCTTCCTTTTCCTATTTCCATGGGAAATTATTTGGCTTAGTATTCTCGTAGCCCCAATTTGTTTGCATAATAAGTTATTCGGAATTATTTATTCAGAATAACGTATACTAGAATAAGAAGTGTTTAGTTTTGATAGTTATGTGAGACCCACTAACGGAATATGAAGAATAAATAATTCTTAGGTCTAAGATCGAATTACTTATTCTCCTTATTCTATTATAAAATAATTCTAATGCGGTATAAGTCATTTCATCCATCAAATTAAAATTAATCTTATTTTAATAATAAAGAAGTCTTATTCTTCTTTAATTTTACAAACAACAACGTGGGGCTTAACGTCTAGAAGGAGACTGTGGTCCTCTGAATGAGAGGTCCAAAGAGCTGTTAAGGACACAGGTTATTCTCTTGCCTTCCTGTTCATTACCACTCAATAAGACGTACGTGCACAGTAACTTGCCTAACACACCACCAAACAGAAGAAGGAACTTCCCAGAATGCCCCTAGGGCAATCACTCTTCCGAAAATATCCCTGTCCCCTTTCCCAGCACGAAACATGACCTCGCCGCCATAAGGAGGGGGCGGGCCTACGAGGGCGTGGGCCCGCCTTGTTGGAATCTGCCATAAATGGAGAGAGAGAGCTGGGGCTGTACACGTGAGGTGAGGAGTGGTCAAGGGCGGGGGCGTTTTGGGAATAACAGCGTCTCTTTGGGGATGAGCCGTTGTGGTAACCCCAGCCCAGAATCCTAAGCCAAGCGAGAAGGTAGTAGTAATGGTGGGAGGGTGGGTGTGTGGTGAGCCATGCAGGCCCCTGCGTGGCTCACAGAGCCATTTAATGTTGGGGGTTGGCACTCCCACATGAATCCCAAGCCAACCACTCCCTCCCAAAAACCTCAAAAAAAAAAATTGAAGGGGAAGAAGAACTTGGAAATTAGGAAGCGAGTGTTATGTCAGCCAGCTCCATGGCACACACAAACAGTGACGGACGTAGAAATTTTGTTCAGTGAAATTATTGGAATATTAGGTCATAAACATGATTGGGTCAATGAGATCTTGAGCTAGATCATATAAGATTCTGAGTTGAGTAAGTGGGATCCTGAACTGAGTTAGTAGGATCTTAGATTAAATTGTTTTGAGTTAATCCAATAAATTTGACAAAATCTAGTGGGATCCCAACATCCTATTGAATGAATGCTAGATCAGTCACTAACCACAAACATAAGAGAGGGAGGAGGAAAAAGTAATTTAAACTAGGCAAAGTTCGCACATCAAATTTATATATCTAAATATATATATATAGTCTCGATAGTTGCAATATTCTTGCCCTATTTAAAATTCATTTAGTTAGATTAAGATCCAACAATTCAAACAAAGAAAGAGTAAATGAAACAAAATGAATTCTCAGGTGGGTTCGCGCCCCATGTCTCACGGGTGAGAAATGTGCACGTGCCTTTCTCGCGTGCGGGATGTGGAGCAAGCATGAGGCCATCTACGTGCGAGAAGCTCTCATGTTTTAGTTCAAAAAGCTGAAATCCATGGATTTAGACTAATCAATGTTTAGATTTTTATTTTATTTTTTAATTAACGTATCGTCTAGTACTATTCTCCATGAATTTTTGGACACCGAAGGTATCCCAATACACAGGTACGGTCTAACCATGCATATTAACTTGTTTGGCCATATAATAACATTATCTTTTGGGAAATATGCCAGGTACGGTCTATTATATTTGCATATATATTACATATACACAGGTGCGGTCTATTATATTTACATATATATTATACATATACACCAATTATCTTTTGGGAAATATGCCAAAAATTTCGACTTGGAAACGTGCGGTTGATGAAGTCATGATCTTTCGACTATACTACCCTTGCCACTCTTTGTTGGATTTACTTTAATTTCTTTTTAAACTTGTGCTGCTTATTCTAGTATAGCTAGTGACATGGGCTCCATGTATACAAGCATTGAAGATTTCTTTGTCTTCTTTGATTAATTTCCTATTGTGCATTTGAGTTTGATACGGTAATTAAATTTCATTAATTACAGTTCTACTGGAAGATATGCTCTTAATTGGTTTATTCAATGATCAGTAACACGTACAGATTAATGTCATCTCCCAAAACATAAGTATGCTGCTGACATGATGTAGCTTGATTTAGGCCAAAACAAATCTGATTCTTAATTAGGCACCATTTGGAAACAACTTAGAAGTCGATCAACATGATTTGGTTCAAGAAACTTAGTTCTTGTTAATTACTTTTCCTTTTCACATTGAAGAAAAATAATTCAAATTATTATTTCCCAATGAAGCGCACGTTTTCTGATCTTCGCTGATGACTTTAAGTGTTACCTATACATGATCCAAATGTGTACATGGTTGTCAGTTCACTCAGTGAAATTTTTTATAACTTCAGCGTCATCACTAAGCTTGTTCAATTTGTTTGAAGGTGTACACATGATCAGGAATAATTTCTAATAAATTAACTTCCTGTTGTCATGGAAATTAAAAAACTTGTTATCTCTAGCTATTTTTTGATCCACACATCTTTCTCAAAACTGGGTTGACCCTGTGTATCTTTGTAGAATTAATCCATATGTCCACAGATGTAAACTTTCCCTGAGTGATCGCTTTAAACAGTAAGAGTAGTGTAATTATCCATATTCTTCATTTCATGTAACAGTGACTTCTTGAAAGCAACTTGTGTTTCACAGAGATTGTAGAAATACCTACGTAAGAAACTTCAAACGATCGCCAACCAGACCAAAATTCTAGTTTGGTAGACGTCATTCTTTTCACACTGGGAAAATACAAATTAAACTTTGAGATGCGTTCTATCCTCTCGCCTCACCCCCTCTCTCCCTCGAGTAATAATAGCAGCTATCCATGACAATAAATGCAATTGCACCATCTCTACGCTCTGCCATTACTCCTCCCTGCTGCATCTTCTCCACCTGTTCCCCCTCTCTCCTTCCTTTTCTTCTTCCCCCCATCCTCTTCCTCTTCTTTTCTTCTTCCTCTCTGATGGCATCTCTGGTGCGCGATCGTGTCCTTAACTGAAAGAATACAGCGAAAGATTACAAGTGGAGGAGGAAGGATTTGGTTTCCGCTAACCAGATCGAAGCAAGGATAAGAGGATCTGACCAAGTAATCACACTCTCATATTCTCTTGTGGAGGGTGGCTGGATCTCTGGGCTAAGCTTCTTCATTTCTGACTCTATCCCTATCGCTATATATCCCTACCTCTATCTCTCGAAGGAGTGGATAAACACAAAGAGTGACTGTTACCCTATTTCAGGAGCTCTTCCTTTCAAAAGGTTGGATTCTACAAGGCCACTACTAATATCTCCTCTTGATAAGTGGTTACCCCGTCACCCCTTCTATTTTGTCTGTGTTCAGAAATAAAAAAAAGGGGAGAGAAGGAAGAGAAAGAGATTAGGGAGGAGAAAGAGAGACACAGAGAAGGTGTATATGGAGGAGGTGTGGGAGAGCTAGCTAGGTCGTCAAAAACGAAGCTGGTCTTATGGGTCTCTAGCTTGACAGCCTGTGAAGGGGCAAATACTAGGGAGAGGGGGGGAACTTCTCCTTTCCTGCGTTTCAAAACCCAGAAGGAGTCAAGTGATAACATGATGACCAGCACTACGTGCAGCTCAAACCTTGTGAGACGCCCGGGAGCTTTGCGGCGGGCGCAGCAAGGAATCCAGCAACGGCTCCCTTCAATTAATTAGCAACAAGGCAAAGCAAGAGCCGTTACGCTTGTGTGCGTGCGGGGTGGAGGCCAGTACTGCAGCGTTAGGGTTTTGCACGAGTACAAGATATGCCCGCCGGGGTCGTGGTTCCGGCTCGGCATGCTCAGCCGGGGAGGAGCGCGGGGGGCGGCGGTTACGCCTCAACGTCCGGGCTTAGCCTCGGCCAGGTAAGCAATTGGACGCTTCTCCACCTTTCGTTTCAAAACTTTTTGGCTGCTTTTGTGATTTCCCTTATGTAATCGTTACATGTGTTCTGTGAACGTTGTGACTGCATGCAGTGTTGCACGAGGCCGTTGTGTTTCCAGTGTTGGTCATACTGGTGTGTTTGTTGTGTGTCGATGGGGGTGGGTTTCAGTTCACGACCAGCCAGGGTGTGGGGAGGGAGTGGGAATTGGCTATAAAAAGGGGGGTGGGGAACCCCTGGGAGAGCACACACAGCCAGCTTAGGCAGCCTCTCCACAGTAGAGGAAAGGGTAGTGCCTGCCATTGTTGCAGGAGCTTAGGGAAGGAGAGGGAGGTAGAGAGAGGAGGAAGAGGGAGGTACTAGGCCTTCTTTCTTTCGAGAGAGGACGAGCTAGCTAGGCCTTCTTATTCCCTTTCCTGCTCTGGCCAGGGGAGAGAGAGAGAGGGCAAATAGTTGCTCACCGTTTCCATTTTGCCCACCTTATTTTGCCTCTTCCTATCTGAGAAGGGGTCATGGAAAACAAGGGGAAAGGGATCATGCAGCCATTGGTAATCCCTTCCTGCCTCTGGTTTTGTGGTTTGTCGTCAGGGTGGGGAGGATGGACCAGTGAGCTTACATGACCCTCTTGTCTGTTTTCCCTGATGCAGGACGAGAACGTATATCCCATGTCTCCATACTCATCCTCTAACCCCTTTCAGATGGGCATGGATGAGATGTTCTTTGTTGTATGTTCTCTGCCATTAGAGTACTCTTGGGCATCTTCAGTGGCCATTTCCTTTCTTAACAATGGTGTTGTTGTTGCCTCTTACTATTGTGTTCTTTTTCCATATATCTGATCATTGATCTACATTTCAGATAGAAAGAGAGAATTTTGCAAAGAGGTGGAGAAGAAAAACTTCTATCACCATCTCATGATTTCGTTGTCTTTTTTTCCTTCTTTATTTACATTAATCACTATCTTCATAAAAAGTCACCAAAGATGATGTGCTGCCTTCATTAATTTTCTTTCTTAAGTTCATTGCTATTCATCCGTTTATTGAAGCATAAGCATGAAGTTTTGGACTTTGGTCTAAACCTTCCCATTTATAAGATAAGACTTAATGCATGTGCTTTGATCTCCTTGTTTAGGCACTTTGTCTAGCATTTTTGTGTATGTTACAGCAAATCGGATTGGAGGATATGATTTTAAAGGAGCAACCTCTAAAATCTTTATCCTCCTGTTTGTTTTGTTTAGAGCGTCTGCTTATGGATTATTCTCTTGCTGTTCTCCCTTCATTTTCTTTCTTCAGTGTACTCTGTATCATCTGTTCTTTGAAACATAAGCATGTCGTCTTAATGCATGTGTTCTGAACCCAAAATTTTCCAACATCAGGCTGGACCTTCCTACTTGTTAGATAGATCTTGGTGAATGGTTTTTTTACCTCTTTGTTGGTCGTTTTGCTTAGCATTTTATACATAGAGAAGAGATCCTCTCAGTACATGTTTGGACCGGAGTCCAGCAGTACTACAAGGAGAAGGAGTGTTAGAGCGGCTATATAATAGTCTTACATCGGTTAATTTCAGTTGTGGCCAGTACTTATAATCTTGGGCCCTTAAAACTTAACATTCAGGTTTTGTGGTTTGTAAGATGG
The DNA here is from genome assembly GCA_030544215.1 of Zantedeschia hybrid cultivar. Classification (NCBI taxonomy): domain Eukaryota; kingdom Viridiplantae; phylum Streptophyta; class Magnoliopsida; order Alismatales; family Araceae; genus Zantedeschia; species Zantedeschia hybrid cultivar. Next base: position 56,764,329 of record JARZZO010000009.1, read on the forward strand.
TATCCGAGCAGGACTTGATCCAACTTTATCTTCTAATTTGCGTTACCTCCTGTTATCTAATTTTCACTAATAATCTTACATCAGTTAATTTCAGTTGTGGCCAATGCTTATGATCTTGGGCCCCTTCAAACTCAACACCCGAGTTTTGTGGTTTGTAAGAAGGAGGGAGGCCCCTCTCACTCCAAATATGTACTAAGAGGATCTCCTCTCTTATACATGTCATACTAAGTCGCTTGGAGAACATTGACTTTACATAAGAAAGTTCTAGAATCATTGTATTCCTTTAAAATCATTGTCCTCTTCGTCTAGCTTCTTTTTCTTGGATCATTATTTTCTCGCTGTTCTATTTCATTTTCTTTCTTAAGTGTTTTGTTTACCATCTTGTTATTGAAATAAAAGTATTAAATCATAAAGCATGTCATTTTAACCCAAAATTAGTGGACCTCGCTCTGTATGTGTGTATTCATTAGATAAAATTTAATGCATGTGTCATTGAATTGAACTTCTTGGTTGTGCATTTCGTTTAGCTTTTTTATACATGTATTGGGATCTAGGGTCCTTTTTAACTGTGATCTTTATGTCCCTTAAATGTTCATTAGATGTTAATCCAAGTCATTAAATGACTCAATAGCAAAAGATAAAAGAAAGAGAGATTTTTTTCCTCTTTCCAACAGCTTGGGGACCATAAGGAATTAATGGTAAAGGGATCAGAGGATCCCAATCCTTTGTATCTGTTACACCAAATAGGGCTAGAGATCAGAAGCTCTAGAATCACTCTCCTCTTCTCTGTGCATTTTGTTTAGCATATGTTTGTCATTCTACCTTCCTTTTCTTTCTCATGTTTCCCTTTCATCATCTGTTTATTGAGGCATAAACATATGATCCTAATCCATTCCCTTTTAACCTGAAATCTAGAACCATAGGCTAGACCTTTCTTTTTTACTAGATGGTCCTTATTGCATGAGTTGTTGATCTTCTTGGTTGTGCATTGTGTGTAGCATTTTTCTGTGTGTTATAGCAAAGTGTATTGGAGAGTAATGGTTTTTGAGGAGGATAACCTTCCTTGTGCTGTTGTTTATGCAGTCTGGCATCTTGGATGCCCCTCCACAGTTCCCCCAGCAGATGGAACACACACCAACAACTGCTGAAAGTGAGATTCTGAAGATCCGTGACGACGAGTTTGAGAGCAAGTCAGGGAGCGAGAACGCCGAATACGTGTCCGGCGACGAACCAGACGCCAATCAGCGCCCCAAGAAGAAGAGATACCATCGTCACACTCAGCATCAAATACAAGTGATGGAAGCGTAAGAGCTTCCTCGTATCCATGGATATAACTAATGGAGGCCTAATCCCATTTCCTGCACTTGCTCCCTTGTCCACTTCCTTTATACAGGGATTCCAAAATATACATTACTTAGGATGTTCTACCTGCCCATAGCTGAAGTGGTGAGGGGTTGTTCACAGATGCCGGAGCCTTCCCGGGTTTAATTACATGGCATCCCTTTGGTTTGGATATTATCAAAATTATACAATCCTCTACATTAGAACTTTCTTCTAGGAATTAATTACCATCTTTATTTGACGAAAGAACCTGGTTAATTTTCTAACACTTGTTCGTATTGATTCTCAGATCATTGGAGACAGCGCTGAGCTTTGGTTCCAGTTAAATTTAATATTAGAATCACTTTGTTTTCGAATGATCAAGTTATATAATGCTTTGCTAACTCTTTTGGGGGTTCCTTGACGTGTTTGTTCTTCAACAGTACTGTCTATAGATTGTAACGTATAAGCGCAATACATGATATGTTTCTTACAATGGCATGTGTATTGAATTAGTTTTTGATCACTTTGGTCTGCCCAGCTTCTTCAAGGAGTGTCCCCATCCCGACGACAAGCAAAGAAAGGAGCTCAGCAGGGAGCTAGGCTTAGAGCCCCTACAAGTCAAATTCTGGTTCCAAAACAAGCGTACTCAAATGAAGGTGAACGGGGGGTGGAAAATCTCAAGATTCACATGCATGTGTAGAGACTAGAGTGGAACTAACATGAATTATATTTCTCTTCTGCTTGTTCTGCCTATCTTAGTTAATTGTCTATAATTTCTTTTATTTTTCCTTCATCTTGCTTTGCATATTAACAAGCCATGGATTGAAAAGATAATTTGATGAGAGTTGAAATTTTCTTCAGCAAAAATGCAGGGAATCTTGGTAAGTTTGAAAGCTTTGGCAGAACAAAATGATTTAAATGTATATCATTTGAGATGCATATGAAAAAGCAGACTAATTCCAAGTCTCTTGCATACCTTTCATGAGGGAACAGCATTTATATTTATCATCCTTAAATACAAATTTGAATTTTCCAGGCTTTTATCAAATGTCAAACACATTATTATGGTTAAACTGGAAGAATTTTTCCCGTTAATGTTAAATTGAAAGCTATGTCCCCTGTTTTGGTTTCATATAGACCAGCTCTACAATGTGTTGAGCCTCTCATCACACTCCATCTCCCTTCTCTGGTTGCTTCTCTAGTTTAATTCTTCATCTTCCCTGCAGACCCAGCATGAACGCCAGGAGAACCAGCAGCTCAGGACTGAGAATGAGAAGCTCCGATCGGAGAACATGAGGTACAGGGAGGCGCTCACCAACGCCTCCTGCCCTAACTGTGGGGGGCCGGCCACCATCGGCGAGATGTCGTTCGATGAGCAGCAGCTGAAGATTGAGAATGCCCGGCTGAGGGAGGAGGTGATGTTCTAAATTCCTTACATGGTGACACAGAGAGATCAATATACATAACCTTGTAATACTTACACTTCTCTATTGCAGATTGAGAGGATGTCAGGGATAGCCGCAAAGTATCTCGGCCGGCCAATGGGGCCAAACCTCTTCATACCTCCAGAGCTCGCTCCTGGTGGCTTCGGGGGGCCATCTAGCATGGTGGGACACAATGTGTTTGGAACTGGGGAGATGCCCAGGGGTGCTACTGGCCTTTCTTCTACTGAGCTCCCTGTGGACAAGCCAGCAGTAGTCCAGCTTGCTGTGAGTGCAATGGAGGAGCTCACGAGGGTGGCTCAGGCAGGGGAACCACTGTGGGTGCCAGACCTTGAGGGAAACACCGAGGTATTAAATGAGGAGGAGTACCTCCGAGCCTTCCCAAGAGGAGCCGGGCCGCCGCCCTTCGGCTCACGGCCGGAAGCATCGCGCGAGAGCACCATTGTGATGATGAACAATGGCAACCTTGTTGAGATGTTTACGGATGCGGTATGAGAAAATTAGCAGTTCTAGCAGTCTCAGCTCATCATTAGGTTGTGGGCTCTTGGAGAATATTGATGTCTCTCTCCCTGCTTTTTCTTGTCTCCTGTATTGGAATGCTTGTAGAACAAATGGTCCATGATGTTCTCAGGCATCGTCTCAAGGGCTGCAACATTGGAAGTGCTGTCAACCGGTGTTGCTGGAAACCACAATGGGGCCTTACAAGTGGTATCCACCTTTCCTGCATACCCTTCTGTAGAAGCAGATGCTGTTTCATGTTTGGCATATGTTGTTCGGGTGTTAGAGGTCGTATGTGACCCTTGTCATTTAGCTTGGTGTGGGTTTTGGATGTGTGTTTTCCTGCAGTACTATTGTCTGGCAAATTGAAGGAAAAAATGGCATTTCATTCTTGTGTGTCTCCTGTCTAGGATGCTCAATTTCACAAATGTTGTAGCAAAGCATCAGAGTTTTTTCAGCATTGTGATGTTTGTGTTGTGATATCTTTCAAGTTTCATTCTCTTGGAAATATTGAAGTCCTCATGGACAGTTGAAAATCTGATTGCCGATACTATTAAGTTGTTCTACTTCCAAATGACTTGGGTCGAAATTATCCTAAGAAATGGGACATGGTGATGCAAACTTTACTTGTGAGCAAAAAGCAAGCCTATAGATTATGATTTTTCATTTCTAGTGACTAACAATGTGAATGGGGATGCTTTATGAGATATGAGAACCTCTTCGGCCCTATATGTCCCACTCGTAAGAGTGCGAATCGTCTACGGTCCATGATCGCAAATGCAACCCCCCCCCCCGACATTACTGAGCATGGACCGTAGACGATCTCGTTTCCACTCATAAGGGCTAAGAGTAAGTTTGCTACTTTTTATCCGAGCAAATGGTTGATTCACTTCACTCCTGGCCCTTATGAGAGAGATATATGAAGGTCTAGAAGATCTCATCTCACTCTGTGAAGTGGCAACTAGGTTGTAAGATTACACTAGTTTAATGTTCTTGTCACCCTTTTTCACTGTATTTATCCCTGCACTATATATATATGATACATGTCAATTCTTTTGAAATGATCTACTGACAGCATATGGAAAGTAGCAGCTTGTTGGAGATAACTAAATAAATATTGCCTTTTTTTTTCAAGGGATTGAATATCTTGAATGCCTCAGTAATTCCTTACTTTAGAACCATTTATGCTCCTTATTTCTGTATCTTCACAATTGTTAAAATTAGCAAATCAATATATCTTATAGTAATCTCTATTACCGCAATCTGCAAACGGATGATCATTAAGGCTTGTACTTCATTTGCTGGTATATATATGTCTAGGGAACTTCAACATGATGTCAAAATTAATGATTTTCATTAATATTCCTACTGCTCTCAGATTATACCTGAACTTCTTTTGGAATCTTTATATAGTTCTATGATGTTCAATGTCAAGGAAATGTGGATTTATATACAATTTTTTGATGTGAATGTTAAGGAAATTAAGGTGGACTTACAATTTCTCCATGTGATGGGAGCTGCATTTTAATGACAACCATGTTCACTTGATTGGTGTTACCTTCCAAATAATATTGTTAGCTTTATCCTCTTTTGTACAATATTTCTGCAAACCCATGTGTAAGACTCAGCTTTCAGCCAATAATTCAACATTAGCTTTAATGATCCGTGCATTAATACTTGCTTGGTCCAACATTTGAGCTGGTCTTCGCCTGTTCTCAGCATGGTTAATTCATCAGAATCATTCATCTACATGATATATATTTCATTTCTTGTTGTGAAAATGCGAGTATTGTTAGGTTTAATCGAGGAAGAAAACTATCTGATATATGACCCTGTATTGCCAGATGACGGCGGAATTCCAGATGCCCACTCCTCTCGTCCCAACTCGTGATAGCTACTTCCTGAGGTACTGCAAGCAGCTTGATGATGGAACCTGGGCAGTGGTGGATGTTTCACTGGACAACCTACATCCCAACTCACTGTTGCGATGCCGTAGAAGACCTTCAGGATGCTTAATACAAGAATTGCCAAATGGTTACTCTAAGGTGGGAGGAAAGGTCCAGTAGTACGTACTTGTTATTTCTAGCCGTGTTACTTATGCAAAGTCTTGTTGCTGCTATGATACCAGATGTGTCAATTAATCTCTTTTGCACAGGTGACCTGGGTTGAGCATGTTGAAGTGGATGATAGAACAGTTCACAGAATATACAGGTCCCTGGTTAGCTCTGGACTCGCATTTGGAGCCAAACGCTGGGTCTCCGTCCTGGATAGGCAGTGTGAAAGGCTTGCAAGTGCCATGGCCAGTAACTTTCCTACGGGGGAAGTCAGTGGTACATATGACGATCCATCACCTCATGAACCAGTTTTTACACATCAAAAAAAAAAAAAACAAAACAAAAAAAGCCAATAATTTTTCTAAGGAATCTCGTATACGCAGAAAACTTCCTGAAAATTGTGGATATGTAGAAAAACCACCATATAATCATTGTGTAATGAAGAACCCCCTAGTCAACTCAACCATCTCTTCTTCTTCTCAGAAAATATGATCAGGTGTCTGTCCCTAGAGCAGAATTAGGAAACGAAAGATTCCTAGCTATATATAGATAAGTGCAATATTAGATTTCAAGAGATTAATCCAAGCTTTCTTTATAACTTACTAGTCTTACATTCTCAATAAAAACAATCTCAGCTGTTTATAAAGCATACTTCATTCTCAGGAATTCTTAGAACCTGATGTGATGGGTTTTCATTTCTTTCTTTCCTTCTCTTTTCTTTTTTTCTCTTCTTTTTGTGGTACTGTGCAGTGATAACAACTCAAGAAGGAAGAAGAAGTATGCTGAAGCTGGCTGAGAGGATGGTGATAAGCTTCTGCTCAGGTGTTGGGGCTTCCATAGCTCATCAGTGGACTACTCTGTCAGGGACTTGCGGTGAGGATGTGAGGGTCATGACCAGGAAGAGCGTTGATGACCCTGGGAGGCCCCCGGGCATTGTCCTCAGTGCTGCCACTTCTTTCTGGCTTCCGGTCTCTCCCAGGAGGGTCTTCGACTTCCTCCGCAATGAGAACTCCCGCAGTGAGGTAATCAAACTGTAAGCCAATTTTAGATGATGTTCTTCTTGTGACGAGCTTTTTATTAAATTAAAATGGAAGTTTTATGACCTCGAGATGGACTTACTATTAAAACATTGCCACGAACTTATTTTAGTATTTCAAGTTTGTGTTTTATGACCTCGAGATGAATTTTTTTTTACAAAACTGGCCACTGAATTTGTGTACTGCCAAAATAACTATTTAGCAAAATAATTACAATGAGCTTTTGTGATACAAATAAGGCACAGTTTCTTAATGTTCTCAGTTCTGACATGTCCAATAATAACAAGCGACATCCCCTCTTTCAGGACTTGCACGTAAGTCGTACATCGTGCCATATTTTTATCGGTTGTGTCAATGACAGTATTAGAAAAGAAGAGAGATCCCATGAGCGTAGATTTGAACTGAACTCGGTCACTATAAAAAGAAGGTTTCAAAAAACTCCTTCAAATGGTATTTTTCTCATTGTGGATGAAGAATTTTTATGAAAGACTTCTTTCTTTTTCTGCAAGTTTAGTTCAAATTTATACTGAGAGGAACTGCACTTATCAGAAAAGATTATTGCTTTATTTGTACAGAATTATTATGATTTATGAGCTACTTAAGAGTCGAAGAACTTGTGTAAATCTAAATTACATCGGGTTGGTATGTGAATCATAAATAACGTAGTATGAAGGTGAGAGGAATTCTTTTCTGCACTGTACTCCTTAGTTAATTAATCACTAGGAAGACCGTAGCTGTTGAAGTTTCATACCATCTTTTTTCTTTCTTCTTTAAATTTGAAAACTACACTAAAGGGTTGTTTGTTTTAACGTAAAATAATGTATTTTGAACAATTGTTTTATTTTAAGATGTTTTCAATTGTTTGAAATGATATAAAACAGTATAAAGCAAAATCATGTCTGAATCTTATCTGCTCACTCGATAGCTCAATTCTCTTGTTTTGATTTACAACAATATAAATTAAAACAAGAAGATTGAAGCATTCTTCTTATTTTATTTTACAAACAACCAAACAAACATTTCTTGATTAATCTAAAACAAGAAAATTACACTTGTTTTGAAACCGGTGATTTACAAAGTTTTACAATAAAACAAGTAACCCCCTAAATGGAAAGAGTTTTAGCTTCTAAGTTTCGGAGTAGTTATTAAAAAAAATCTGAAATAAATTAATGTCGTGATCTATTCCAAAAGATACATCAAGTAAAAGCCAGTGATCCTTAATCACACAGTATCTGAATTAGCATTCTTTACATTAACCTCATATCTTGTCTATGTTCCAAACCACATGCATGCCCATTAATTAGCTTCTCTGTGCCATTCTCAGCAAGACGTATGTGTCCAGATCACCCATTACCAACAGGAAAAAAGAAATACACTAGGGTGTTGCAGTGCACATTAGTTAGCTGTCTGCAATGGGTGTTGAAACTAGTATGCTGTCTGATCCACAGATCAGATGACAGTATATTGCATTGTAGCAAATATTTTTATTCTAGACATGTATTTTTTTTTCAGAAACAAGGTTTCATATTATAATTATTTGTGCAATGACGTCAGTGGGACATCCTATCGAATGGAGGCGATGTCCAGGAGATGGCTCACATTGCCAACGGCCGTGATGAAGGCAACTGTGTCTCCCTTCTCCGCGTGAACGTAAGGCTCTTTTCTTCTTCTTGTTCACCTTCATCGATCAGTCTACTTCATCATGCATAGATCACAACGTATGAGAATTAATACGTACATCTATCTGCACTGTAATGGCGATGGCAGAGTGCAAACTCCAACCAGAGCAACATGCTTATACTCCAAGAGAGCTGCACCGACGCCACTGCCTCCTATGTCATCTATGCCCCCGTCGACCTCGTCGCCATGAACGTGGTGCTGAATGGCGGCGACCCAGACTATGTGGCACTCCTGCCGTCGGGCTTCGCCATACTCCCCGACGGGCACGCGGAGGGCAGCAGCGTCGGCGACCCCGTCGGTGGTGGTTCCCTCCTGACCGTAGCCTTCCAGATCCTGGTCGACTCCCAACCTCATGCAAAGCTGTCTCTGGGATCTGTTGCTACCGTTAACAGCCTCATTGCTTGCACCATCGACAGGATCAAGGGTAGTGTTCTGGGTGACCACGCCCAGTGAACCAAGAAGCTTAGCATATGGGTAAGCTTTGTTTCCTTAATTTATCTGAGCTCCTCTACTTTGCTTTGTGATACAGATTGGGCATTATATATATTTCCTCTGGTAAATAATGGGCGACCTCTAATTAAAGGCATAGGTAGATAAATGTAGGAAATGCATAGGATGTAATATATACCATACTTCTTATTATCTTCTTTTATTCCCACGCATTGAAACCCTACTTGATCAGTTGATCAGGAAACTGTCATTCAATGCCCTAGTTGCAAAAAGAGTTACGTCAAAAATATATAATCTTAACCTTAAAAGTCATGTGATCAAGCCATTAAATTATTTTTGATGAGTATGCTAAAGAGAATGGTAAAAAATGTAATATATATAATAATCGCCTTCCTAGTAACTAAATCTATATCAATGAAGTGAGAAGGAAAACAATGCCCATTTTGGAACTTAAGTGACGTAGACATTGATTTATTGGAACAGTGCCATGTTATTATAGAATGGGCCACCTGTTCAAACATATATATATAGGAAGAAGCTTGGGACAAAATAATACGAGTATATATTTTGTGACACTGTAGTCAAATAAAGTCCTGCAATGCTCAAAATTTGAGGATTCTAAGAATTCAACATTTCTCGTACTAGGAATGATGTATATTTAATTGTTTCTTTTGGATTTTTTCATCCATATTAACAAAGACAGTATTCTGACAGAATATTATGGGACTATTTGTACTGGCAGGGGGAGCATCTGTTATTCTTGGTTGTGGAAGTCAAGAACGCACCTACTCGGATCTTATTATTATCAGGCCCCCATTACTGCTCATGGGCACTGGTTCGGGCATTGACTTCCTTCTCTCACTTGCCGTTATCTGCAGCGTCTGATCGAAGCTTCTGAGTTTGGAAGAGTTCCCCTACCTGATGCGGCCTCTTGGAGTTCCTCTTTTTTTTCCCTCCTATCAGAACATGAGTACATTAATTAGCCTAGGACATGTTTCCCCATCCACATCATCATCTATTCTATTGCATACCAAATGATGAGTGGGATTTTGGAAGCCTTAACTTGATCTGGAGACCCTCTCTTCCACCTCATGTCATTTGGGTTAGTGTTGGTTTCTGCATGGAGTGGCGCCTTTCATGTTGTGTGTGGGTAGTAAACAACTCTATTTGAACTTAAAAGTTTTGTTTGATTAGAGCTGTGGTTTAAGTGCGTTATGCTTCATTTTTCTTTCAGTGAGAATGCCACTGTTTATGGTGCTGCATGAATGGAGGGATGTGTTGGTGCTGCAGGGTTGACTGGAGTTTGGTCTTCTTCATTGGTGAAGCTTTGCATGTATGCCTGTAGACTTGTTTGCAGGTTTGGTGCTTACGCTCAGCATTGATGAATCTACATTAAAGAGCTACCATCTAGCCATTTGATGCCTTCAGTACTTTAATGCAGCCTGCATAGTACTATAATCTCTGTGGAATTGAAGGGAGCCTGTTGAGTTTTCAATCTCCCCACTGAAGTCTGGCTTGAAGTGCTATTTTCTTTCTATAGCTCAAATCCACTCACTCTTTTAGACTCGGGCCCAAAGTCATCACCTAAGGAGTGTTGAGTTTGAAGGGGCTCAAGATCATAAGCACTGGCCACACCTGAAATTAGCCGATGTAAGACTATTATATAGCCGTTCCAACAAGTAAAATATAATATAATTAATGTTGAATATATAAAAATGGCGCATGTAACAGATACCAAATCACTATCGAATCTAGCATATTTTAGAGTTCTTCGGCTTTTCGGACCTTTGATGGTGCATGGTTCAGCTTTGTCCTGGTCCGTCGACTCCAGCCTCTGCTCAAAAGCATTAGCCCAACCTGTTCCAATCCTCAGCCAGTCAGCCTACACCTAAAATGGACTTATTTTAACTCTATGTACTTGTTTACCAAGGTTCGACTAGAATAGACCATCTAGCTTTAGATATGTAGTAACAGTCAAGGACCCAGGGATTCCGTAACTTGGACTCTTCCAAGGACATTCTTGGCTGGGCTGTATTGGCTTTGTGGACTAAATGTGTTATGCCCTACAATCTTACTGCTTAGTAATTTTAGTTTAATCTAATTAACTCAATTAAAATTCATTAGAGAATTTAAATACTATAATTTATTCTAATTAACACATTAGTAAAGGTCTATTAGTCTATTTAGGTAAATTAAAACAGTCTATTAGATTAGTTAAAAATCTGAGTTCGGATGTACCAGACACTAGCATAATAAAATGATGATAACTTTCTGTACAAAATTCAAATTGAGACATAGTTGATACTATTGAAAAGAATGCAAAAAGACTTATAACTTTATAGAAAACTATTTTTACTAATTTAGACATTTTCATGGTCAAAAATAATAATGTCCAGTTTTAGAAAGAACTTTCCATAGAAAATAAATCCTAATCAGACTAGGATTTGAATTAAAAAATAAAAGAAAGTATAATTAAAGTTAATCATGACATTAAAGTATTATAAGAGGTATTTGAATTGAATTAGAAATAGAACATAATAAATTTGAGTATGTTTAGAACTTCAAGTCGTGAGTTGAAAGTCATAATTGGAATACTACTCGAAGTAAGCTTCTATGCACATATTTACTTAACATAGTCCTAGTATTTTGAATATAACTTTACGTAAAAAATTTTAAATTAGATGAAATAATTCTCATTGAAAAGATAACTCAAAATTCTACAATTTTTATGAAGATCATATTTTTAAAATATATCGTTTACTAGTTCTAATTGGAAGGTCTTTAAATGGGAACATAATTTGTCAGAAATCTGGATGAGTTCTATTTAGAGTTGGAAACTTATCTATGAAGGAAATGTCTCTCTTAAGGCAACTCCAACCTGAAAAAGATAGAAGGAGTTTGTGAAGGATTAGGAGAGAGATAAATACTACTTATAATCACTTAAATTTGTGCACATCATACTCTAACCATAACTTTACTTGAAGAGACCAATTTTTATGTTCTTCTTGAGAAAAAAAAAGAGAGAAAGTTACTAGGCTGCAAGGGGAGGATTCTTCAACATGGAAAGGCTCTTTTGGGGCCTTAAAAGGTATGAAGAAGAGTTTGAAAGAACTGAAGGTCATAGAACTTGCTTGGAAGAACTCTAAGATCCACTAAGAACGGATCTTTCTTTAAGAGGTAGGCAGATAACCTTAAGCATGATATACTTTGTTTTAAAAATTATATTATTTTTTAAAAAATTTAAAATACTAATCAATTAGTAAGAAGCTTGATCTATATGTATATTTCATAATTATCAAATTTCATATATTTATGATGTTATTTACTATTTATTCTATGATTATTCTCTCAGCACATGTAATCTGTCAATTCAATCTATTTTGTTTCCCATTATATTCACCTAAGTTATAGATGTTTGTTATCTTGGTATTAAAATTTTGATAGAAACTTATTTTAGATGTTATCTTCATGTCCAATAAATTTACAAATTTGAGAATTCGTTAAATTTATTTGATATTTATTTCATAATATTATTGTCAGACTATGTAATATGTCTCAACAGTTTTGAAATCCCAACATGTAGACTTTGTTTCACTCGATTTATGTCTAAATTATGCCAAATTTTGTAGATATCTTTATTATATTGTCTTTAATAACTCTGTTAAGTTTGAAAAATTTATGATCTCATTTGATATTTATTTTACCCTCTATTTTGATTTGCTAAAATTCTACTAAAGTTGATTTTTCAGAATCAATGTGTAGATCCAAAATCATATCAAATATCAAATCAACTCAGAAAATCATAAAACTTTTTCAAAACTTTTAGTGTGATCCTACGAGCATTCACCAGATTTGATTATTTTATGAATCTATTTGATATTTATCTTGATTATTCCTACTATTCTATGTCCTAAAATTTGATATCCATGCCGAAAAACTATGAGATTAATTCTAAAATTTTCAGAAAATTAATCATATATTAATAAATATATTTTGACCATATTTAACCAAATTTAACAAAATGGGCCTATATAGGCCTACGCCATTTTCTCCCTTGAGAAATGCTTCTTGTAATATCCAGTGTCATACCACGTTGTTTTTTTTAGGACATAAAGGAATTCATACTATTCCATAAAATAGAGGTGCAGTAGACATGTACAAGGAGCAGCGTAGACACCAACAGAAGGGAAGAGTAGGGAAGAAGGAAAAGATACATAGTCTCCAGATGGGTAACCCTAACACAAGTTAGATACAAGCACAAAGTACAACAGGTAATAGAGAAAGGAAGATCCCATGACCACCAGTAGGAGATGCCGCCAGAGAAGCCATCGGGGTATAAAAAGAGCCAAAGAAGCCAGACTGTACCGGAAAGTCGTCGGTGAGAGGCTCGCCTAGGAGGAGGGCGAACCTCCTCGAGGGAGTATGGCACAATGTCGATCGCAGCTGCAACTCTAGGCAGCAACATAAATGAGGGTTTGGAAACGCATGCCTACAGGGGGCATATAGGTTAAGCTCTAAGTCTCGAGATCCTCCATGAGAGACCCAAACCTCAGTGCGAGGTCTTCCTTGAGCTAGTGCAAACGCTAGAGATCTCCGAACAATCTTGGAGGGGGGGAGGAGGGAGCCCTCGGGAGATGAACTCCTCCCTCCCGGAAACCACCACCGCCCGGGTGGTGCCTAATCCATCGGGAAGTGGCGAGATTTCTGCCGACTATGTCGTCGATGGTTCTTGGGGCCCAGTGTCTTACCACTCTACACATCCGGACGTTGTGCCTTAATAGTAGATGGGGATAGACCATCTATCCTTGTCTATGTTGTTATACTCCGCACTCTTAGGGATTCCGGTACTTTGGGCTTTTTTCGGAAACATTCTTGACTGGGCCATACTGCCTTTAAAGGGACTATGCTGGCCCAAGACACTTTCACCCTGGAGAAATGCTTGTTGCAATACCCCTTGTCGCATTCGCCGCTCTGTACTATCCAATCTCTTGCGGCTGCAATCTCCAATGACATTGCAGCAAAGATTTCTCTTTCGCCCCCTCCAAGTTTCATTTACACCCATACACAGTCTCATTTCATATAGTTTTAACATTTTCTGGCACACACTGTTGAAATTTGCATGTTAGGCTAATCTCCCGACATTTCTATTTGAACCGTCAACTACCACAGGTTTGTTTAGCGCAGCACCTTAAAGGGAAATGATAGGATGGAGGCCTTTTAGGAAATCTGCGAAGTTGAGACCGTTGAAGCTAGACTATGCCAGAGAGTCGTAGGTGAGAGGCTCGCCAGGGGAGGAGTGCGGACCTCCTCTGGAGAACACGGTGCAATGGCAATCGCGGCTGCAACTCTAGGCAGCAACATGGATGAAGACTTAGAAACGCATGCCTGCAGGGGTCATACGGGTTGCGCTCCAAGTCTTGCGAGGTCTTCCCTGAGCCAATGCAAATGCATATGAATCAATCAATATTTTTCTTTCTCGAGCAAACCTGTGTGGTGATTAAGACTGACTGATGAAAGACATACTAAAAATCTTCTCAAGAGCCATTAACATCCCAGTCAGTCCAACTCAAATACTCAGAAAACGTAACGCACCCGTCAGCCGGCAGACAATGAATAAGAGCACATCCAGACAATGGAGTAGTTCAATCAACCAACCAACTACTGTCTACCATCACTAATTTTTCCATGAAAAGTGACTCTAGAAATTTTGTTTTTTTTTTAATCAACCTCATGTTGCATGCAACCCAATGTTCTTCACAACCAGACGGGACCAGCTGGTCGACAGGAAAAGAGAAGAACCAGTGGCCTTTCTTGTGCAGTTTATTAATAAAAACTACCATCCTCTAAACAATTGAAACTAACTAAAAATTAACTAAGTCGGATTCACTTGAAAATCAACTGATCCAAAGTAAAATAGTAAAGACCTTCCCGATTTATCGCTGGCCTAGTTTTAAAATCCCATTAGAAAATTGGTGCAACAGTAATCGACATCCATGGATTGGACAGTATCCCTGTGAAGCGGTACATCAACCACAGGCCATTTAATCCGTCAATTATTGCAACAAGTAGTTGTCAAAAAAATTGCCCTGCTAAAACGCACGTTCCGAGGATTACCAATTATAATGAGGCAAACGTCCTAAACCAAAGCTTACAACCCCCGAACACCAACATGTCTGCTTAACCTGGTTTGACAATACAAATACATACTGGTGAATCGAGTGAACAAAAGGTAACGATTTCTGCATACATCTTTTGATCCTTGGCAACGTAACACTCTAGGGCCTGTAAAATCAGTACGAGCACAGTCCATGTCCTCTATCATGATGTGCACCCATATGGCGTGATTTAACTGTTTGGCACGATATCTGATAGTGAGAAGTCATGAAATGGGGGACCTGCAAAAGGAACGAAAATCATGTTGATACAACAAATATGAAAAACAAAGGAAAAAAAGGAAAATGAAACTCAATTACCAACCATGCAGATAACATAAAATTTTATACATGGGACAGGTAAAACAATTTATATCCTCTGAATCCATCGAAGGAAAATAGGGATAAGGCAGGCAGTTTTTATTTGTAAGGATCACCCAATCTACAACTGTACATATCAAAAATCCATAGCAGTAAATCCTTTTTAATATTGCAACACTTCACACTGCCTCATTAGAGAGCCTCACAAAGATTTATAGTGAACTATGTCCACCAAGGACAAAATAACAATGATTTCACAGTGGATGTTACAAAAGGACAAAGTCATGATGGGAGGATCATCTTTCTCTGACTTGTCGAGGAAGAGAGAATGGCCGAGTAGGCATCACTAGAGTGCTGCGCTTAAGATATCATCTGGGCCAAATATAGACCAAAAGCTATCTAATGCTATCCATGCTATGCCCTGTTCAATCCTCAAACAATGCCAGTAAACCTATTTTTAGAGAACCAACATTCATTGAGTTTGCTTCAGAGTAGACAATACGATTAGAAATAGCCTTTATGCATAAAAAAAGTGCCATTTAGCAACCACAAAAAAGAGTGCCGACAGGATGAATTAAATGCTAAAATCAACGATTGGTAGGACATAATCAGGTTCAAGTTGTCTCAATATATTGTAAAACAAAGGACTGACAATGCCTTTAAACACAGATTAGGATGTCATTTAGAATGAAGTTACATTTCCACAACTTTATTATTAATTTCTAGACACATTTTCATCTTGTTTATCACCCTGCTAGTGCTGTGCTTCACACGTACACAATTGCATGTCATTCTGTGAAGTTCCTCAGGCATCGAGTTCTTCTCTGAAGTTAACTGTCGAGTCAAAATCCCTTTAAATTCCTTCTGCTGCAGCATATGAGATGCATAGTTTGTGCACTAGCTCGTCTATTGATACTACATGGATTTTCTTCTAGCAAATCTACAGCTGCAACCAGCATTTCTTATGAGGGCCATAGATATTTTCCCTGCACAACATTACATCAGAGTAATCCTTGCAGAAAGCTCATGAAACAGAGCACAACTCAAGCACACTGCTCCTGTCTGTTTGACTACATTCCTGTTCAGCATCCAGTGATGTCTAAACACTTGTACTCAAGGTAGTTGAGATGCTTGGAGGATCTGGGCAGCAGATGACCACTAGTTTCCAAAGCAGACAAGGCTGGTGCCAAATTTTTTTATAGGGTCTTTTACACATAAGCCCCTTATAATCTTTAGGTATTACAAATAAGTCCTCCTAATATGACTATTTATAAATAAACCCCCATAATCGCAACTTCTTTACAAGTATGCCCTTTTAAGGGCTTATTTGTAACACTCTCAGGGGCTTATTTGTAAGCTTTAAGGGCCTTTCACTAATTCATGGTAAATTGTGGGGGCTTATTTGTAAATAGTCAGATTAGGGGGGACTTATTTGTAATACCAAAATATTGTAGGGGCTTATATGTAAAAAAAAACCTTTTTCATATTTTGATTGCTTCAAAGCTAATCCATGCTTTAGGTAACTCCATGGATCAGAATACAAAGAACTAAACTCATTAAGAACAGAACTCCATTAACAGTTATGGAGTTTGATTTCTAGTACTGCATACACTATTTCAAAGGTTTCATCTGCATCCCAATGACAGATTACATGAATATCATCATACAATGAGTACATGAAACTTTCATAATCCATCTAAAATTCCATTCCTTCCTTGGGAAAGAGACCGCCTAAGCAAACTTAAATGCAAACTAAAATTCTACTAATCACTCAAGATAACTGACAGATTCAACACAATGGCATCTTACCTTCATGTTCCCTGAGAATATAAAATGGCACATGAGCAATCATCTTTGAATCGGCTTCACTCCAATTGACAGTGCCAGGACTATGTTCCAGAACATTTGGAGGTCCCAAAATGGACAGACAAATTGCTGGCTCATTCATCAACCCCAAGTAGTCACAAGCACGTCTCCAAACCCTTTTGTCCAAGTTTTGAGAGCGTGCAACCTTACATAAAGAATAAACAAGGAATCATCTTAAATCAGAATTTTCTTCCTTAGAAGTATTCAAGAATGATAATCTTATTGTTCAATTATTATTCTATTTATACAACCACCTGACTGGCTTTGAATGTGGACATACCTTGGCTAATGAAACTCGAGCCCTTGGAAGTAACTCATGGTGGCATGTAGCAAGCTTAGCAATTGCTGTCACTACAAAGCAAAGAAGCCTAGCTTGGGAAGATTTTCTAGAAGCTGTGTTATTCAAGTCAAGAGATGATTCCTGATTCGGACCAAGACGGCTTACATAAAAAGAAAACAAAGTGTAAGGATACATAGAATATCTCTCCTAAAACACCGATAAACATTCTTTAATTCAGTTCATTAGAGTCAAAGACAGACCTGGACGAAAGATTTTCATATAATAATAACTCTAGGCTCTCAAACAGCTCACGAGCAGCATCTTTGTGAGAGATGCCTCCGCCTCCATGTTCCCCGATAGCCCAACAAAGTTGTAATGCCATCTCTGTCTGTCAAGAAAATCTTTTTGAGAAAATTATATAGCATGATACAAAGGATGTATATAAATTGCAGAAATAGCATGAAACCTGATTGTGCATAAAAATCATGCAACATAAGTTGCTGCAATAGCATGAAACACGATTATGCGTAGACATGTACATACACGCTAGTGTCTTAAAATTATCCATTTTTAAAGGTCTGCTTTACATCGTACCAGTTAATATTTCAGTTGTTATTGACCTTGGATTATTGGAGCACTAACTCAAATCTCTATTGTTACTAACAGATGAACTACCTCAAATTAAGTATGTACATGACGAATTAACTCTACCTAATTGTCGGTTACCAAAAAAGCAGTTTAGTGGCGTCACCATCATTATGATCGCATGCTCTCTTTAAGATTAGCTGCACTACATTTTTTCGAAGGTTTTACCTTCAAAAAACGTCAATTTTTCACCGAAAAATAATCTACCTCTGCATTGCACTGACATGTCACCAAATCTATCTTCCGGTCCATACCAGATCCTGTAATGTTGCTCACATGAGGAGGTAAAGGAAAATCCTATATATCTCATGGGAAAGAAGAGACAACATACATCTTACAATATTAACTCTTGGGTGGATATCAACCTCTTTCACCAATTACAGCAAGGTGGTCTTTCTGTGTAGCCCCCTAATATATTATGAAAGGCCTCTCAATATTTTGTTTCGCCTTACAGCATTTCAACCTCCAATGTGCATTCTAATTGTATTATGTACACCTCATTTCCAACAAGCATTCTCTGCATATCCTTACATATACCGATGCCATCTTGAATCTGAATATAACTATATTCGCAGAAGAGAACAAATCAGAGCTAGCCTGTGATGAGATCTAGCCTGTGATATTACAGATCAAATATTGAACGGTACTACTTTTAGGAACTTGACCATTACTCATAGGCAGATTTCCTTGGTCTACCCTTAAGTTACTAAAGTTACATTTCATATATCCTAAGTTACTTTGACTAATTCTAAAACTTCACATTCCAAAGGACCTCTACACTATTCTAATTTAACACTTAAACACTATATGTTATCATCGATCAAAACAATATCATCCACAAAAAGCATAAACCAAGAGATTCATTCATGTAAATGCTTAGTCACCTCATCTATAACTAGAGTCAAGAGATATGGACTTAACATTGACCCTGCTATAGATATACACTTTTAAGGGATCCTGCTGGTTTATTGCTGATCCCAGCCAACCCAGTTGGCCGGGATTAGCAATGAACAATACTCTCATACAGAGGGGAAAATGAAGGTGAAGATGGAGAGAGGGAGAGGGGAGAAAGTGGGAGAGATACAGAAAGACAGGGATAGGAGAGATGTAGAGACAGACAGACAGACAGACAGAGAGATTGCCATTAAGTCATCAGTGCTCACTGGTGCTTGTCAGAAATTGTCGATGCTCGAAGAGGGGAAAACCTGCATCGCTTGCTCGAGGGATGCCTATGATGCAAGCAAGGAACGAGAGAGTGAAAGCACATGGGAATGGGAGACTCCAGGGAGTTTTATAACCCTAGGACAATTTGCCCAGTAATGGACTGGTTCATTAGGTTGTTCTTGGAGGCAACAGGTGAACAGACCGATCAGCTCCTGTGGACACCCTAATTCGGGGGTCAGATCAGCTGATCCAAGCATCCAGACCTCGGAACACTAATTACGTAGGCAGAATCAGATCAGAACAGCCAAATCCAACCCAGATCAACTGAATCTTCCAATTTTTGAACCATTGATGCCCTAACCCTCCAACCCCCAATATTGAAATTAAGATGACTGCAAAGGGCCCATGACATCTTCAAAGGAATAGGATTTATATACTGTTTGAGAGGAAAGAACATGAGATTTCTATCCTGTCTGACAATAAAGATGGTGAGAGTTCTCATGCAACCATTTGGCACTATGAGACTTCACCTCAACTGTAAAAATTACAAGAATGTATGTTAGACCTGTATAATGAAGCAGACAGGACAGTGGGAGAGAGAGAACTTATCAACTGCATCCCTCCGCTATATGCCTATATCACAAACATAATTATAAAATATAGAATTCATCTTCAAACAATCAAAATGCATAAACTTGAAGTTGCAAAAATGCAGCTACCTAGAATTTAGAGCAAAGTGGATATCTATCAAATAAAAAAAAGAATACCTTAGCAGGATTGTCATATGCTTCAGCAAGTCTGTCGACAATAGGCTTCTGCAAGATCATTTTGAAAGTACCATAAAAATAAAATGAAACAAAGTTAGCAAAATGTCAGTTGGTTCTTTTACTGTGAAAATCATATTGTGAGCCTGATGATCACACTAACAAGATCTCAGAAATATGACTACTTTTCTAGAGTACACTCTTGAAAGAAATCATTTGCCTTCCAAACACAATCAAAATGATGTTTTGAGTACAACAGAATAAGACAAGAAAGAGTTCCCTAGTTGTCAAAGATAGAACTGAAAAAAAAAATTAGAATACTTCAGCATTTTAAATCAACATTTAAAACCTAAGATGATTTCTACAGGATAGCCCAGAAGATATATCCAACGAATTCTTGAACCAGCATACTGTGAAGCATCAGATTCAGAAGCTAGTCAAAAAAAAAGGTTCTTTGTACATATACCCCTGCAGACTAACCTATTTGTATGTACACCTCTGACTCCCACATACTGTTACAAATACTCCTAATATCTTCAGAAAGGTTGCAGTTATACCCTTCCATCAAAATGCCATGAGCTTCAACCCATCATGCCAAAAAGACTCCATAAACTTTGGTTAAAGAGTATATATGGAAATTTTGGTGAATTTAGCACTATATATGTAAAAATAATCACATCTTTTTCGCATATTCACTTGGAGTTTATGGCAATTTGACGGGAAGGGTATAACACAATCTTTCTAAAGATAACAGGCACATTTATATTACAGGGGTATATACAAAAATCCCAAAAAAGGAAATTGTGTACCTTCAGCAATGCAATAAATTCTGGCCATCTTTGAAATGCTGCTAGCATAAATTCTAAAAGCCTCCTCCGTACCTACAAAGATATATATATATAAACTTAAGACTGACTCCCTTCCCAAAAGTTGAGGCTGCAATTGCAGGCAAGTGCATAGGACACGTTAAAATGGCACAGATGATCAGATAACATGTTCATAACATAGTGATGTAAATCACAGCGGACATCTACAGATCAAATATTTCCAATGAAGAATTACAAGCAAACCATATCCACATCAATGTCTAATGTCAAGTATTTCATAACCTTATCATGACATTACTCCTATTGAAGGCCAGATTCTACATCAGCTCCTCAGACCTGCATCTGCTGAGGAGAAATTATGGGATAAATGGTTGAAGGAAAGAAATAAGATGTCATATATCTCAAGTGTGGCATTGGTTAGGAGGAGAAATTCCATAAAGAATCTGAAGGAAAGGGACCAAAAGATCACCCAAGATGTACCATTCAAGAGCATATGCCGAACAGCTATCAGAGACTCTTTATAGGATAGACGAAGCCCTTCCATTCCAAGAGACCTTCTTCCTGAAATCTCTCTTGGAAAGGCAAGGGAGCTCTCCAAGCCCTTCTTGATGATGAGATGAAGAATGTTGTGTTCAACTTGATAAGGAATAAGGCACAATGTCCAAATGTATTTCCGCATCTTCTACCAACAGTCGGAGAACACAACCAATGAAGGCCTTATGGAAGTGTGCTAGATCAGCATGCAATGCATGATCAGAAGATCTGGGTCAAGGTCGGCACTAGCCAATCCAATCCTTGCCTGAAAATTGGGGAAACTATATCAGACCAAAATTGGCTAGGTCACCTAATCTGACCTTAATCTGAATCAATCGAGCCCAATCCAGCTAGATCCAACTGGGGTGAGGGAGGTTCAAAACAACTGCTACCCTTCCTCATCTTGTGTTAGCAACAGAGAGCAGCAGCAACAATCAGCTTTGCCCCAGCCCACCACAACCACCCATGTGGCTAATCCCTCTAGCCCTTTACTTGGCCTTGGCAATGAGATAAAAAAAAATAACTGACGACACAATAGCAAATGAATGAGGAGAACCAGAAGAGGCTGAAAAAAGGACCAACAGAGCATCATCATGGCAACGACCTTTTCTTCTTTTCTTTTATAGAAAGTAGGGTCAGTGCTATCGAGGAATAAGGAGGTGCAGATTGGTTAAAAAGGTTTCAATTTCTAAAAAAATGTATAAAATTATTTATATACTTATCATTATTACTCATGGAAACAATTTTATTTTGTATAAATACTTTTTGATCCACAAAAATACATTTTATTGTGCTTTTGCCTCAGATTCTCTTTTGAAAGTGGATAGTACCAAAAAAATGAATTAAATGAAGAAAAGGCATATATAAGTGTGAAGGATATATGCTCTCAAAAAATCCCTCTAATAAAACCACACCAAAACTATGTCACGCTCTATCCTCTCATCATCATAATCAACATCAAAGCGCTATCCCATCTATTTGGGGTCGGCTACATGAATGTTGTCCCGCCATCTTAATCTATCCAATGCCAAACTTGATAACACGTAGCAATGCCAAATCCTTTATAATTATACCTAACCACCACATCTTAGGTCTTCCTCGATGTCTTCTGTCCTCTTCTACTCTAATTTGATCATACATCTTAACTGATGCTGAACTTCGGGGATGATGTACATGACCAAACCATCACAGCCTATTCTCCGTAAGCTTAATGTCGATAGAAGCTACACCTAAATACTTATATATATATTCATTCATAATTTTATCTTTTTTAGTCTTACCACACATCTACCTCAACAACCTCATCTTAGCAAGACAAAATTTTTGCACATGATCCTTTCTCGCAGCCCAACACTCCGAACCTTATAACATAGCAGGCCTCACAGGTGTCCTATGAAACTTACCTTTGAGTTTTAAATGGACCCGTCGATAACAAAGGACTCCAGATGCACTTTTCCACTTTAACCAACTTGCCTTGACTATGTGAGTGACGTCTTTTTAGATCTCTCCATTATTTTGAATAATAGATCCTAAATATCAAAAGTTACTACTTTTAGGAATAACTTGACCTTCGATAGTAACTAAATCCACTCGATCCGCCTTTCTATTATTGAAATTACATTTCATGTACTCTGACTTAGTTTGACTAACCTTAAAGTCTTTAGATTCCAACGTAGCCCTTCACTGTTCTAATTTATCATTCAAGCTCTTAATATCCCCATTAACTAAAATAATATCATCTACATATAACATACACCAATAACTAACGTAAAGAGATAATGCTGATCATTAATGTAATCTAATAGTAACAAGGAACTCAAACGTCTCTCCAATAATAGTCATCACGCTAGTATAAGCCCTCTCATATATATCTCTAATCATGTAGATCTATCCTCTCAAAAAAGACAAAAAAGACAATTGTGTGTCATGTATATTACCAAGGAGCCTACCCCACTCCCTCACACTCTCACAAATGAGAGACACCAATCTGTTGGATGTTCGGGTATCCCTCCCAAAAATTTTGGAGCGCTGATCAACCCAAGTAGTCCCCACAGTAGCATGGAAGATCAGCCACCAACTCTCTCGTCCCTCCACCCCTGGAGATCCATCTTCGTTTCCATCCTAGGAGCAGCCTCTCCATTTCATGTGGCAGCTGATACACACTATATTTTATCAAACAATTGGTTCCAAACCTCCACGGAAAAGAAGTAGAGAATAGATGGTTCAAGGTCTCCTCCACTTCGTCACACAAGCAGCAAGTTGTACTCACCTTCTCCATGAAGCTCACCAGCCAGCCACAACTAGTGAATCTACCATGAGGATCCCTACACATCACGATCCGCACCTCCACTATAATTTTACCTTAGTTCATGTCACTTAACACCCTGTCTAATCTGGAAGCCACCCACTCAATCCCATATTTCTTAACAAAAAGGGTAGATGGATTTCATGACTACAAGTCTATCAATTTGTTGAATGGGGTTTTATATCATCATTATAGAGATGCTAGCCTTGAGGCTGACAGAGAGGGTGGTCAACTGAAAACCAAGTCCCTTTATGATAGGAGATGTGTGAGATCTTTCTTGTGCCCTATGAGCGCATCAATGGAATGAAGCATCAGCAGAGAGAACTGGTTCTCAAGCTAAGACTTTTAGGAGGCATAGGATAGAGTAAGTTTTCATGATAGGTGAGTAGGCTACATCAAGCTAAGACGTTTAGGAGGCATATGATAGAGGGAATATCTCTTCCAGCTGCTATCTCCTTTTTGGGTTTTGATGATAGGTGAGTAGGCTAGATCAAGCTCTATATTACATCAGCCAAATTTGCAGTTTTTGTAAATGGGGAACCATCAATCTCCTTTTATAGTGAAAGAGGCCTCGGACAGGAAGATCCCATGTTTCCACTCATATTTGTCTTGGTTGCTAAGCTACTAGGTAGATTGTGGTAGTAGATTGTGGAAGGGGTCGAGCCCTTTAAGGTAATCAACAAGTCTTAGATGCATGTGCAAGTAATGCAAGTTACTCATCTTTAATATGCAACTGATTTTATCCTCCTTGTAATTGAGAAGGACCAGTAACCTATGATCAGATAAATGGTAGAATACATGGAAGAGGTGGGTGGACTAAAAATGAGAAGAGCATGACAGCTGGGTTGCTGGGGTTAACATGGTGTAAGGGGATGTTACTAAGGTTGTTGCAATCCTTGGAGTGGTGGGGAGCTTCTATTATCACACTCAGTGCTGCCTCTGACTGCAGGTAGAATACACTATAGGCAATGGGAAAGGATAGTACCGAAATTTAGTGCAAGTCTAAGCAAGATGAAAAGGGAGGCTTTAATTTTATGAAGGGACTGGTCCTTTGCAGATCAGTGTTGTTTAGCTCAAGGTTGGTTGTATCGTTGGATTGGTACGACTTGGTTTTCCGAGATACGAAGTCCTATCCATCCAACTTGGTATGACTTGGTCCGACTCGTACAAGTCAAGCACAAGTCGGACCGACTCAGGACATCTCATAAACCTGAAAAACCAATTACTCATACAAGTCGCATTGAGTCACATCGAGTCGGCAACCATGGTTTAGCTTACCTATCTACTTCTCATTCAAAAATCCTGAAACAATGGGAAGAAAGTTGGAGTCTACAGAGTAGGTTCTTTTGGCATGGTAGTGGGGGCAAATGCAGAGAATGGCATGATATTGATTGGAGGAGAGCATGCAAAAGCAACAACAATCATGTGGCAAAGGTGATGCGGGAGAGCAGGGGGGGGGGGGGGGGCGTAGACCGGAAGTAGGAGGAAGAGAGGGGTTGGAGGAGAAGAAGACTAGGGTTCCCGTCCCATCTCGGGAGAAAACACGCAACGGCGGCTATTCATTTCAAAATTCTTCTTCATTGCTTTCCCACGAGGGGATACAGGACAATATATAGACTCCTCAAAGAAACCCTAATAGGAAAATTACTAAACTATCCCTAGGACTCCGAAAATAGCTAAAAAACATGTGAAAATTACAGATAAAATAAAAGACTCCAAATGGGCCCCTAATGGGCCAAATAAACTGCACATTGGACCTTTGACTCCATTCCAGCCGTTCCTGGATCCCCATCAAAAGGTGTCAAAAACTTAAAGAGACTTTAATGTTGTGCATAGAGGAAAGGCAGGATATGGCTACACGTTATTCAACAGAAGACTACAGAAGATCTGGTGCATAAGATTTTCACCAGGTGTTCAAAGCAATATCTTCAACCTGTAGAATGATATACTTCAAGCTTGAGATCTGATACATGTAGGTGTATAGCAACCCCCACAACTTCGATCATACCAACAGTCATACAACGGGTTTGAGAAACTTACAGGATTATGCTAATGAAGTCCATGATTGGACATAGTACAAAACAATAAGTACTTATTACAAGCTATAGATATTTAAACACTCAGTATTCAAACCCAATTAATACACATACAGGGTCTGATTTCATTAGACTTCCATGTAAAATCACTTTATAAAAACAGGTTAAATGTTTCTTCCATTCACATTAATAATCAAAGACTGACAACCAGCACTTCCAATCCCATTAATAATCAAAGGCTGATGACCAATGCCTTAGCTCAGTTTTATATGTTAAACGATGAATATAAATGACTACAAAAGCAATAAAACCACTAAAGTTTGGTTCCAACATGCTTGTCATGTTGTGAAAATAAACCAACAACCTCCTCTTCACATGATCTCCACAGGAAAACCTCAGCTGGTCAATCAAAACAAACACTCAATTCCATTTTACCGGTATTCAAATGCCCTTAAAAGGAATTAATACACATGCACGATTATCATAAATTTAGCTTTCAGCTTAAAAGCCTCTTTATTAGTTCATTGCTCAGGCCAGTTAGACTAATAAATCGACATTTTAACGACTTATTTAACCTCCTAATACACAAGTCCAAGTGATAAACCTGCATCAATGCTATAAAACAGTGCAGTGTCCACAATCATCATGATCTGACAATCAATTTATGCACAAAATCCAACTAGAATCTCCATGTATCACTAACCACAAGTTACAAGAATTTTCAGGTGTATCACATGCCTCATAACAATCCAAACAAACACCAAATAGTTACTACCTGCACAAGGACTGACAAGTCCAATCTCCCTCCATATGGACAAGAACAAATCCAACAAGCAGTCATGAAAATTATAATAAACCACAACCACATGTTTCTAAATCTATGCTGAAATTCCAGGTTTATATATAGCATGAAAATAAAGCAATCAACTCATGACCAGCCCAAAGAACAATGAGCTGAAAGAAGTTTTCGGCATGAGCTCCCCCCTTCAACAAGGAACCCAAGCTCTGAAAGAAACCCAAAACCCAAAAAGAAATATAGGTAGAACCAACAACGCAAATATGGGAGAATAGGAGAAGCATAGGAATCACCCTAGTAATCAGCAGACATAAAAGGGTTGCCCTAACTCGCAAGCTGCATGCTAGTGCTGAAGGTGAAGGCGTGCCCTCACTACCTTAAGCTTGGATGATGGTTTCTCGCACCATGCAGGACAGCAGCAGGCACGCACCTTGTTTGTGCTTTCTTCAGCTTTTTCGTCAATCCGCTCAAACTCCCTCTGCCTTTCCCGCACAATCTCTCTCTGTATTCATTCTCTCTTCCACTCCCTTTGCCTCTCTCCCTCTATCCCCCTTGGCTGCTCAGCTAAGAATGGAGAGACCACACCCCTTAGCTATAGGTTCTAAGTGGTTGGAGAGGACGGTTCCAATGGGCTGGAGATAGGTTGTTCCAAGGGACTCAATTTTAGGGAGAAGAGGTGGGTGGTAGGCCCCACAAGGGTCTATCAGCCTTATAATGGGTCTCTCCACCACTTGTTCTTGTCCATTCACTTCATTTGCATATTCTCCTTTATGATATGGAAGCCTATGTGATGTCACATGGTCTCCACCAATGGAATGGTGCCACATCATCAACTCACCACACAAATCACAGCTAAGCAATAGTCAATCATGTGGCATTCTAGTCACCATGGGCTAATCTTATCACAACATGTCATACTCCTAATCCGCCATTAACCCATAGTATTACACTGTCAATGAAGGATCACTAAACTTAACTGAACAGTTAAGTGTTAACCAGGGTTATGCCAATTTGCATATAAAGCCAAAAAATGGACAAAGGATACAGTTCTGGAAGATAGGTAGAGCAGTGATAACCTCTTGAGGAGAGATTTCCCAAGCTGTTTAGTGTCGCTACAGACTCTAGCACCTACAAGCTACAGCTAAGAAATTTGATGACAGGGCAACTGGGGGATGGTGGACTCCAAGTTTTAGAAGGGACTTGCAAGATGAGGAGATTGTGCAGCTGGGAGAATTACAGCCACTGCTAGAGGGGCAGCAACCTAATGGACAGAACGGACTCATGGAGATGGAAGAGGAAGAAGGATGGAAGATTTTCTATTGGATCAGCCCACTGCTACAGCACAGATGAGGAATACGTCACTTTGTGCCCTCTTGAGTATGGCTTATAAGAAACCCAGTGAAGGTTGCTAGCAAAAGCTATTTAATCCCATCCCAGGGTATTTCCGATGAAAGTTAGCATCTTCGAAAACCTTTGGTGTAGCACCTTTCTCAAACTCTCCAGCAAGGCCCGAATCCTTGCACAATTTATATTAATGCCAAACACTTGCTTGATTCATAGAGTGGAGAATGACTGTAGTTGTGCCAGCAAGTTGTGAAGAGGAAGTTGCTCCAAACTTGTTTAGCTTGCTTAACCTAGAAAAAAAAGATGCTTTGTAACCTTACACCTATAGCATTAGCATATTTCGGAAGCTTCAAGGTTATATTCCGGTATAAATTTATAAGAAGAGTTTCAAGCACAGATAAACTTATTGCCTCTAGTATTATACTTGTGAAAGATATCTTCTACACAATAAATGGGAGATTGCTCTCTTTATTGCTATTTTTATTAGCTTAAAAGGCAACCCAGATATGTTACGCTCAAAAGAATCTTCACATTTTTTTGAAATGGTGACTCAGTTGGCCAAGTATGTACACATATTTACAAGCGACTAAGGTTTAAATTTGGGCAAAGCGCAATATTTTCCTACCAATAGGGAGATAATTCCCCACAACCGATAATTTCACCTAATTAGGTAATAATTACGAGCCCAAGCCAACTTTCCGAGGAAGTAATCCCATGGACCAAGGGACATAATCTCGTGGCACCTTTAGCCAATCTACTGGGAGTTTGGGAGAGTTTTTAGGTTCCCGACTGACTAGAACCCGTGACCTCCCAAAGGGAGGTCAACGGGTGAAGCTAACCGTCCTATCCGGTTGGTTTAAAGAATATCCACATCAATGGTATAATGTATGAGTCAATGTGATCTAGGATGTCCATCATAAATGCCATTGTCAAGGATGGAAAATGTGATGCTCAGTATAATGAGGAATTAACACTACCAAATTTGCAGCGTTATCTTTTGACAAGTGAACAAGAGAAAATTCCAATCCATGCTCTCAAATGCCTTTAGTATATTAGTTTGTAAGGATAATAACACGCCATGCATACTTCAACCATTAAATTAGCTTTTGAGCTTGTACAATGCCATTAATAGTAAAGATATGTAGGAGCTTAAAAATGGGAGATAAGTAGCACATTTGTCGTTGGTAGAAGTAGGGACCTAGTGCTACAACGTGGACCGTCCAATGCCTTGCCACCATGATGAAATTTGTATTAGGGAACTGCAACGAAGGAAAGAAGCCTGCAACTAGAGAGAAGCACATCAAGGGACCCCCTAGTCAATGTGGGGGAAGGACTCTCTAATGCCTAGGTCAGCCAGTATCGGAGGAGGAACTCTAGGGTTTTGAGTAGCAGAGTTTGCGTACTTAGGTATATGGGGATCCTCTTGATTATATAAGGGGCTTGGTGCCCAAAAAGTGGAAAGTGCTTACTCTGTACAGTATAGGACCATGATCCTATGGTTTCCTTCGTAAGGAGAGAGTGGATCATGCCTACGATCCTATAAGGCTTGTAGGTCACTTTCCCTCATTTATCTGGCATGTGGTTGCCTTGTTAGACCTTCTACCTTTTTTGGACTTTTCGCTCATAAAGCAGCTTCACTTTGCTAACAAGCTACCCTCTCAGGATGCCTACATGCTAGGAAGTCGGTACTCGGGATGTTCCCGAGTGTCATGCCCTTGTGTGATATGTTGAGCCTTGAGGGGGAATGAGTTATTCGGCTTCACTTCTATGATTTAAGCCTTATATGGGCTAGAGCAACTGGCCCAGTTTTCCCCTCGTTACTGTCCCCCCCCCCAACTTCCGAGCATATTGTGCGTACATTAAGGGGTGGATACGGTTGGCTTGCTTTTGAAGGAATATTGGATGGGACCCACACTGACGTCCCTAGGGCATAATGCATCAGCCGAAAGGATGCCTCTTAAAGAGGCCAAGATGACTGCCCGACATTACGCCTCCCTAAGAATATGTGTCGCGCTTTCGACTACCCGAGGCCTCATCATGAGGGAGGGATGATGTCTCAGTATCACCATGACTCTTGCGCCCAAGCACCTTTTCGAGGACCCGTCATTTCGAATGCGACGGGAGATTTTCGAACAAGCCCTAGGGTGTCGTGCGCTATAATGGTAAGGGATTTGCTTAGTCCTATATAAGGGAGGTTGGGGGGAGAAGTTGATCTTCCTTCACCTTCATCACTGCCTCCAACAGTAGGTGTCTAGGATTCGTCTTGCCCAAGCTCAACATACGTTGGTGTAAGCGTGTAATGCATGCACATTAGTAGACCTGTTAGAGGCCCAATAATAGCCCAATTAGTCTTTTAGAACAGGCTTGTTAGGGTTTTATGCGTTCTACCTGAGCCTTCAGAAGGCATCACCAGTGGCTGACGCGTTTCAAAAGGCGTCATATCAAGCTGACGCATTCCAAATTGAGTGCCCAACCCGATCTGGACTCTAGTGTTTCCTTTCGTGGGGATTCTATCTCCGCATGGAACTCGTCTTTGATTATTATAGATAAATCCTCTTGGCCCCCTTGACCTTCTAATGCATCTCTAAACCCTAGAGAGAGGTTGAGAGGGAGTTTGGAGCGGCTCGGGGTGGTAGCGTGAGAGGGACGTGGTGGTAGCATGTTCGTGCATGGAGGAGGTTCCTGCTATGCTTAGGCGGGCTTGTTTACATCGTTGTTGAGTGGTAGCGAGGCAAGTGATGACTAACCCAAGAACCATAGTATTTTTAAGTACAAAATCCTATTTTCAAACTATTTTTCTATGTAGTAAGACAGTATGAAAAGATGATCCTTGAACGCTACTGGATGCGCATGAATTCCTGTTATTAGTTAACCATAATTAACCAAGTTAATTTCATGTGTAAACTTTAAAAAATCCTGCAAATATGACCCTCTGTGTTAAAAGGCATCACTGCAATGTGACGTGTTTTGCACAACACATCACTGTGCATGGACGCAATTAACATCACGTAGTCAAATCACATGTAGTTTTACCCAGTAAATACTTGGAATAATGATCTAAGATACAGTGACGCGATTTATCTTATGTATAGGTTAAAATCTGTTTAATCCATGTTTTATCCATGATAATTCCTGTTTAAAATTTCTGATAATTTGATAATATGCTAGATAGGCATGCTGGTTCATATGATATGTTACTTAGAGTGATTATTTTCATGTTGATAATAGTATTTGTGGAAAATATGCTTTATGTTGAGATTTAAGGTCATCAATAGCATGTCCTCATTAGAAAATAATCATGGTTAATCTCTAGAAATATTTACGACCATGTATGATTGTTATTAAATCTATTCACGGTATGGTTATGGCATTAGTAGCATGTGCATAATAGTTGTTTTCGAAAATATAAGAGTTTTAATCATTTTTCTAAAATTTCCCTGAGACCCTGAAAGGCGTCGAGAGAGGGTGGCGCATTTCAATTCGCATCATCTGATAATGATGCATTTCATAGTGTTTAACAGTGTGTTATTTATTGCCTATTTTCATGAATAGTAGCATGTTTTAGGTTTTGTTAAGCTTATGAGATTATATTCTGCATCACATATTCATGTTTGCATGTATATGGTTAAATTAAGATGTTTAAGATGCTATGTGTGGATGCACCAGCCGATAGTATGAGAGTCATAAGACCTAAGTGCCACATGAACTAAAGTGCTACGCTGTGGGAGCCACCTCTTGATTCCATCGGGACCAAAGTGCTATACGGCAAGAGCCATCTCTTGATTCTATGGGGGCCATCTCTATATTCTCATACTTACTTGCTTAATGACTACGAGGTTATGTATGAACCCGAGGCAACGGGTAAATCCTAGAAGGTGTGTTTACATACTAACTAGGTGGGATCTAAGAACGTCCTCCGACTATGCAGCCGAAGGGTTAGTGCATTTACTATTACCACTGAATAAAGAAGAAGAAGAAGATGCCGCTATGTCATGTTATGGTTGCTTGTCTTATGATAAGAAAAATGATAAGATGATGATATATGTGATCATCTGATGAAAGATGCATGTTATGTTTCAAATTATGTATGCATGTTATATTTCAAATTATGTTTCATGAGTCATGTTTAGTTTATGCATGATAATTTTACTATCATATTGTCATGTTTGATAAGCATGTCTAGGGTCAACCTTGTATATATATGATATAATTGTTCTTCATGTTTAGATGAATATTATGCAAGTTTTCCTTTATATTATATTGTATGGGAAAAGCTATGATTTTGTATATTATGAGCTTGCTGAGTCGGTTGGGACTCACCCTTGCTCACTAACAATTTTAGGAGGCTGAGGTTAAAGCTAAGCGTGAGGAGCGTAAAGCCTAGTTGCTGGTTGGAACACTCGGTTATTAGAAGTAGGTTTTGGCTTTATTTTCATATATTAGCAAGAGATGTAATAGGACTAGTTTAATTATGTTTCAGAGATGCATTTGATTTTATTTGGACATGTAGAGATCTTGGATAATTACTGGTTATTATTTCTGTGGTTATGGAGTTATTTGTATTAGTGGAGTTATCTTATGGCTATAAAGGTTGTTTCATTTGTGAAAAGTTCATACTTTTACTTTTACTGCTTTTAATGGATGTTTGGGTTGTTCCCACTGTGACGCCCACCTGACGGTTCACCAGTAGGCCAACATGACCGAACAGGGTCAGTGGGGGCGTTATAAAACATCTCCTCTAGGAGAAGGCTGAGTGAGTCTAGTGAGTGTGTGAGTCTTGAGTTTTCCTTGTCTACATCAACCTTATCCTCTTCCTCTTCTTTTTCATCTTATCCCTCGTCCTGCTGGAGAGTGAGCTCGATTTTGCCGTCACAACCCTCTAATACCCTCTTTCTCCCCCTCTTCTTTCGAGAGTCCAGATCCTCCTCACATGGCTTCTAAGGGGCAGGCCTCATTTAGCTCCCCTGGTCTAGCAGCTCGACGGCCTCCAAACTTGGCTCAATCCAACCGGAGCACCATAAGAGCTAGGAAGCTTGATCAGCTCTGGGGAGAGTACAGCCCCTCGTACACCTTTGTTGTGTCAGGGTTTAACGATCGACTTTATCCTATGGCCTGTAACTCCTTTGTAGCCTATAGGAGCATGTTCACCACCAGGTTCTGACTCCCAGTGCACCATTTCATCCAAAAACTCTTAAAAGTTAAAACAGTATGGCCTAGCCTCTGTACAATTGGTCTCGAACACATGATTTTACACCTTTGCTTTCCGCGTCACCTGCCACGAGCACAACGTCTACCCGACCCCCATCCTTTTTCGAACATGTTCAAGAGGAAGCCACACACTCAGATAGATGATGGCTTCTTCTTTTTAAGGCTAGGGCCAACTATCTTTTTCTTAAAATTTCTTCAGTCGTGTCAAGCCATGAAAGGTAGAAGAACCACTTCTTTTTTGCGACTTGAGATCTCTCCTTAACTTCTGAGCGGGACTTCTGAATGGAGTCTATATTTACTCTGATGTCGTCAATCTGGTTCCTCAACGTACCCCTCCGTACAACGTGCCGAGCAGGAGGCTTCTGTTGGAGTGCGTTGTCGTGGTTCTTGATCTTAAGATCAGCGATCGGGCCCTGATGAATGCTGGCTATGCCCCTCAAGCATCCCAAGGTAGGTATCTTTCCATGTTCCTTTTGAGAGTGGATCCTAACATTGGGCGGACATACCCTTTTGCAGCTTCGACTTGTCTAATTCCTCTAGACAAGATCAGAGAGGGGCATCCAGGAGCCTTGTGCAGGGTGGAGAAAAACCCTGACAACAGAGAGAAGCCTAAAGAGGAGGTGGCGGGCGAGGAGAGGATGATCCCCAAGGCGGTGATCCATATTGTTAACATTGACCAAGCCCGTAGGTACTTCGATATCCCTGAAGGGATCCCTCAAAAGATGGTTGGGGATGTAACCTTGGTAGAGCACCTCGAGAAGGTGAGGCAGGAGAAGAGAGCGACCGAGAGAGGTGGTCCATCACAACAGCAACAGCAATAGCGGCATAAAGGCCCTAGGGTGGAGCTTAAACCGTCGGGCTCTAAGGCGAGTCCCTCGATCGACAAAACTCCTAGGAAGTCTTGGCATTTGCCCTCATCGTCGAATGGCATGGTGATTTGGCAACCAACCCCTTTACCACCAGCCCCACCAGCGAGGTCCCCCGTGGCATCGTCGATGTCGCCTCTAGTGCCCCCCATTCCATGGTGTCCGCAGTGGCGTGTGTTCGAGAACAACACCTTCTCCGACGTTGACGCCATCTACGACCTAGCGCTCAGGAGGCTACTAATGGAGAGAGAACGCACAAAGAATCATGACAATACAGACGTCAATCATTGGACTCTTTAGGTGGGCCTCGAACCTTAGTCTCTACTTAATTGTTGGGCAATCAATATGTCGATTGCCTAAATAAGGTAGAGAGGTTATGGAGGCAGGTGCAGAAACTTTGGGCCAGCCTCGAAGTGCCTGTCGGGAGGCCCAGGAGGCACAGAAGTCTTAGCAAAGGTAACACTGCGATCAGCAAAGGTCTAAGTAAAGGAGGCAGCAGACGGCAGACAAGCCATAGATGAGGCTTGACAAGGTCTCAAGTAAGTTGGAGGCGGCCAACACCCGAGCTCGAGAGGCAGGGGCAAAGGCGGCCCAACGAGATCCAAGGAGTTCCTAGACAACAGGGCGAACTTCAGCTTCACCCAGTACAACACTAGGTACACGGCCGGATCGAAGAAGGGCTTAACAGTAGGCTTCAAGTACACGGCTCTGCAGGCTATTGTATTCTTTCCTAGGGTCAAAGGTTTGGGGCTTCTTGAACAAGGAAGCCTCGAGTACGAGTCCAAAGATGAAGCAATGGCAGACGGAGTGGTTGACACTCAATGTATTAAGGCGGTCGACCTGACCGATTGACTCGTAGACTATATCGAGCCATCCGCTGGAGAGGACTCCGCCACTAACACAGAAGAGACCACCGCTGCACTTGAGGGACTGGATGCTGGGGAAGTTGTTGCTCCTTCCTACCCCAACCGGAAGGAATGTGATGTCGATGGAGATCAATCAGGAGGTCTCCATGATATGCCAACCAACCAACCAACCCTTCCACCTGGATTACACCAGCCCACAACCTCTTGCATCCAAGGCTCTCTTAGGAGGCAGGATGGCCAATCCACCCCCAGGTATAATATATGAACCTTTTTTTCGGAAGCTTTTGTACTACCCTCCTTTTAAGGAAAGTAAGCTTTTGTACTACCCTCCTTTTTGGGGAAAGTAATAAGGAATATAGCTAACCTTTTCTCCCATACTACTTTTTTCGACTTCTTCGTCTTTGTGATCCCATCGAGTGTGTTTGGAACTAAGCTTAAGTGCTCTTCCCGAGTGTGGACACCTAAGGCATGAAAGACCTATTGGTCCGTCCCAAGTGTAGGCACTTGGAGTTTGTGGCCTAGCAGCCCTTCCTAAGCGTAGGCAATTGGGGCATGAGAGACCTATCGGTTGTTCCCGAGTGTAAGCACTAAAGTCTAAGGGTATCAACTTAAGGCTCACTCATACAATAGATACAAGGGCAAAGGAGATTTAAATTCAATTCTCAAATAGTGAAGTACAAGGTCTGGAGAAGTGAAGTTCTCAAAATCTCTCTAACAATAATAAGCCCTAAGGTTGTCCGAGTTCCAAGTGCGGGGTACTTCCTTGTCGTCAAGGGTGGATAGTCGATGAGCTCCTTTCGTGAGGACCTCCATCACACAGTAGGGACCTTCCTAACTTAGGGCAAACTTTCCAGCAGCTAGCTGTGGGTTTGAGACTCCAGTTTTGTGTAATACTGGATCTCCTTAGAAGATTTGGTGCTCCTGAACTCAACTATTGTAGTGTCGGGCCATCTTTCTTTGGTACTCAACAAACCTTACTCAAGTGTTCTCCCAAACTTCTAGGAGTAGGTCGAGGTTCTCCCTCAGCTTCTAGCCATTTCCCTCTTCATCCAATGCTTGGACCCGGAGGGAGGGGCTACCTTCCTCCAAGGGTATAAGAGCTTCTGCTCCATACACCAAGTGGAAGGGGGCTTTACTTGTTGCCGCGCATGTAGTGGTTCGATGAGACCCCAGGACATTTGGGAGTTCTTCCATCCATGATCCCACAGCTCCTTCTAGACGTATGATTTTCTTTTAATTTTTGATGCATATAATGATAAACACTTTCTTTGCACAAGAGAAAACTGATATAAATCTAAAATGGGGGGGAAAAACACATAGGAATGTAGTCAAATTCATCTGGATGCTTTTCATTTAACAACTCTTTTTTAAAGTCTTAAAAGGTCAATGCAGGCAGGTTCCTAAGACCTTTCAAATTCCTTTTAGATTGAAACAGAATTATTCCCTCAGTAGCAAGGATAGTTTGATCCATGTATTTTGGATAAAATATGTGGAGAAGATTCATACTAACTGTGTATGAGAACACCTACAGGCTAGTTATACCAATACTGGAAAAAATGCATTAGAGCCAGTTTCCCTTCTTTGGCCTTGCTGTTTAGGGAGTTACCGGTTTCATAAGACTTTAGTTTCATTTACAAGGGAAGTACTGGCAAAAGCCATTTAGTACCATACTGTGTACTCATGAGACACTCCATCCCTAGCTTAGTTCTAGCCTTCTGGGCCTCTCTACCAACTCAAGTTTTGGGTTGGCTGTTTGGTTCGGTAACAATGATAGTCCTGTACATATATTGGGTGCATAGTACTCGTACACATTTTATGCAAGTGTGGTTCCTCACACTGGTATTCAAGGATGTCCTAGTGTTCGATAACACCATAAAAGATTCCCCTTCTCCCCCGCTTTTTAACTGTTCTCACAGCATGGTATCAAAGCCAGAGTCATTCTACATAGTTGTCCGGCACGTCAAGTCATGTGGCTTTGATCTCTTGCTGCAAGGGTGACATCAATTACCAATCGCCGGAAGACATCAATTTTTGGTGGTTTCTGGTACTTCCTGGCCTTTCCAAGCCCTCTTTTGGCACTGGGATCATACTCTATCACTGCTCATCCTCATTGTCCCTTCTTCATACTTAGTGGTTGGAGCCACTGGGATGTGACAAAGCCCTCAAACATTATCATCTTCACCTGAGTGTCATTGGAGGCTGGCACCACCATCGTGCTCGTAATCCACAGTGTCTTCCATTGCTGCCACCGTCTCAAGGAGCCATTGGCAAGACCAATACATCTGCCAGTGCCATCACCCACTGATGCGCTGTCGTCATAACTCAGAAGTTACTGAGGCCATTTCCACCATCATCTGCACCTTCCACTGCCACCACTTCCCTTGCCAGCTAGGGTCCCCACTAATGCACGTTTTCATTTGAAGAGATGTTAACTATAGCAGTGATGCTACACATTTCAATGCTTATGAGAATTTCAAAAACCGTGAACTGTAAAAGTTCATTCCATAGGAAGAAAATAAGTAACAAGTCTACTTTGTGCTGACACAGTCAAGTTACATACCTCAAAAGCCAAAATCTTGTCAGGAAATATTATAGCATTCCTGGACATCAGAAGTGGAATTAAGGCACAAACCAATGCTGCAACAACAATAATCTTAACTTCTGAGAGATATAAAATATAGAAGTTAAAAGGCACATCCTGAAAAGTTAAATTATTAGAAGAGAGGAAAATACACGGCATTAAATGTAAAACAGCATACAGTCACTGGTATCCTGCAATGCTATCTCAAAATACACATCAAGAAACCGTGAAGTCATCCGGAGTGCCTGCCTCAATCTATCAGACTGAGGGGTATTAACAGAAGCCTGCAGAGCCGCAGCCATACCAGGAGATGTCCAATGGCGTTCCTGAGATCAAGGAATAAAATAGCTGATTATTATGTATCACTAATCTTTCAATAACTTTGAAAGAAAAATATATGAAGAGTGAAATGAGTGAAGCAGTCTGCATTAATAGTTGAATGCAAATGAAATGTAAGAAGAAGAAACTAGTCGAAGAAAAAGTAATCTAGCAAATAAGTGGTGTAGAAAATTGTTCAAAACTGACAGCCAAACTAGCAAAAATTAAGCAATCTTATTCCCTGGCAACTGCTGGGCCCGGTAACTTTATTCATGTCTTGAATTATGCCTATCATCCATGACAGATGCCAAATTGCAGCCTTGCATGTGAATGCTAGCTTGATATGGAAGGGGAGAAAGTTCATGGACCTAAATTATTGAAAGGTGTAAATGGACGAAATATTTATGCAACTAAAAGAAAACAAACCGACCTAAATTATTGAAAGGTGTGAATGAACGAAATATTTATGCAACTAAAAGAAAACAAACCGACAATAAAAAACAGAGAAATAGAGACATGAAGAGAAGGAAGATACCACAGAATAGATGACCATCATATGTAAATGACAACATCAACTCAGTTACCAATATATTTCTCTGTGCAAGTCCAATTCAAGCTTAGAAGCATAAAGGCCACAGCTGACACAAGCTCATGTTTGGTTTAAGCTTTCAGACAAAATTGGAAAAATTGTAATGACATCCACACATGCAGCCTTTTTTTTACTCAGACTAGCCAAAATTCCAGTGGTGCAATGGTAAGGTTTCTGTGTTGCGACATGGACATGTTCAGAACTGAAATAGCCTAATCATACATTTTTATTTAAAAAAAGCTGAAAAATCTGCACACACTTGACCATATCCAGACCCCGCACTTGGCGGGAGCTTCATGGCACTAGGTTGCCCTCATAGTAACCAAAATTCCATCTGGGAAAAAAATTGTCTTGGTCCTTGTATGACACTTTTTTTCTCTCCTTCATTAATGCACTGGGAAATTGTTGAAAATTTTGATTAAGAGAAGCAAGGACATGGAGGCATGCATGCACTCACCACAAAGCAAACTGGAAATTCTGGTCAACAACAAACAGAGGGACACACAGGACAACCAGTCTGATACAGAACGCAAGAATTATCTACAGTCAGTGAGCATAATTGCACCTCAAACACAATGGCAGCAACCTTGCCATTTAGTCCAGATGACGCAATCAGAATTCAGAGAAGATAGCTCTAAGAAATCTAGAAATAATTATAATACCAGGTTTGAAAAAAGTGACGTACAGCTAAGCCATCATTCTCATCCTTAAGAAGGTCAAGAAAAATTGAATCGACAACATCTATAGTATTACTGTCATCAGATCCTGAGTCACCCCCTCTATCTTCTATGGTTGTGCCAGTGTAAGCTTCATCCATCAGCGCAAGCAGCATCTGCTAGGCAAAAGAATGTGTCAGAACAAAAGGCACCTATAACAAATTTCATTTAGCATAATCTTTGGAACTTTTAACCTCTGGAGCCGTACTCTTCTGGATAGAGGCAATACTACTTCCAAGGAGAGTTCCTGAGCTCCTTTCAACCTTTTCCAGTGCCACCACTAGTACTAGTTTCAGACAATGACAAATATACAGCACACACAAGCACCTTAGAAATGAGGAAAAATCATCACAGCAATAAATAATTGTATCCGGGAAACTGGAAAGGAACATATTTATTGCAAAAGGAGAATAAATAATGCACCATCACAAGTGTGGACTAAACACAATCTTCTCATGGGAAAAAGAAAACATCAAGAATAGATGTTACACTAAGTCACGCCCCACAAAAACAAAGACACTAAGCCAAATAAGTTGACAATAGTTCTGAAGCATTAGAGCTCATTAAGATAGGTTGACAATAGTTCTTAAGCACAAGAACTCATTAAGTTGCACAATTTGCAAACCAGTGGGCAGATGAGGGAACAAAGTTGCAGCATCCCTAAAAATAATAATAATAGTAAGATTCTTTTCTTCTACAACAGATTCTGTAAAGTCCCTCACAACAATATAAACCAGGGAATTTTTAACTTTCCAAGATTAGGGTATAAGAACAAAAGGATCAAAATTGAGGGGAGAAATTTCCCTCAAACCCTAACCTAATACTCCAAAATTAACAGTGTTTAATTGAACCACTTACTGGAGGCAAAAACCTGTCCAAAACTAAAGATTATTATTAAATTATTGGACAAGCCTAAACGGACAGTCACACCACACCTTTGTGGGTCTGGTTAATGGACTGCTTGGGTTCAGACAGGCCCGGGTTAGTGGTAAGCTCGGTCTCCTGACAACAGGTGGAAGGGAGGCCACCAGGGTTCAAACCCTGGTGGCCTGGGGTAGGACTTAAAAAGTATATCACTAGGGTAGACAGTTGCAACCAAAAAAAATGGACTAGTTGGGGCCGGGTCCCAACAAGGACCCCTGCTACCTCTCTCTCCCTTGATAAAGCATACTATGTTGTGCCTTTTTTCTTCTTTTTAAGTTCATTTGGTTTGTTTTCTTCAGAGGTTGTGGGCTTCTGCAGTGTAACATAAATCAGCAATTTTTTTCAAGAAATTGCAATTAATCAGATTATTTTCCATGTCGAAGACTTTTCCGTGTATCAAAACAGTTTTTTTCAAAAACAAAAAAAACAAAACTCATACTGTACATGATTAAATCGAAAAAATTCACAATTTAAATTAGGTTATAAGAAATTGCAGCTTTCCAAGGGTCCATGTGCAAACTTCCACAGGTTAATCCCCGCTCCGCATGTGAATGCACCACACTGACCCTTTTGTCCTTTCGTCCTCACTAGGGTTTCCACTAGTGGGCTGCAGCAGCATGGCATCTGAGGAGCCCCTCATCATTGATCACCGGCATCCTCGACTCCCTCATCATTGACTCACCAGCGAGGCTGCAAGGGACATCACTTGGTAAGAAATCTCCTTCCCACGTTCCCACGCCAACTCCAGCTGTTGAACTCAGAAATCAGAGGAGCGCCTCCTCCCTACAGAATCTGGAGATCCCCTCTACCCACTTGTCAAACAGCTCCCCATGGGCTCCACCCATGCGCCACACCCCCGTGGCCA
Organism: Zantedeschia hybrid cultivar; assembly: GCA_030544215.1. Lineage (NCBI taxonomy): Eukaryota > Viridiplantae > Streptophyta > Magnoliopsida > Alismatales > Araceae > Zantedeschia > Zantedeschia hybrid cultivar. The sequence continues at coordinate 56,804,780 of JARZZO010000009.1, forward strand.
TCCTACTGTGCTGCCATCATCAAACATCATTTCTGAAACTCCGTCTGCATTACAGGTTGTGCTTCACCTTGTTGCAGCAGCAGTATCAACACATCTGCAACTCCGTCTCACCATCACCGATTACTTCAAGCCTATCTAAGGTGCTGGTCTTGCTGGCCACTTGCTGTGGTCTCACTGTGAAGAAGGTAACGCAATGATCTATGGCCCCGATTTTTAAATTCTGAAATGTGAAATGATGGGTCGTTAATGATCACAATTTTTAGGATCAAAATATTAGGTGCTAGTTTTTAGCTTCATTCAAAGTTTAAAACAAGTAACCAGTTATTTGTGGAATTCAAAATTTCCGGTGTTATTTTGACAATGTTTAGTTAATCTTTTGCAAGTTAATTTTTTTTTAGTATATTCTTATGAGAGAAGGGAGACTGAGATGGTTTGGACATGTTAGGCGTAGACCTAGGGAGACTCCAGTTAGAAAAGTGGAGTATATTAGGATAGATGAAGGGAAGAAAGGAAGAAATAGACCTAGATTAACTTGGAAGAGGGTAGTACAATATGATTTGGAAGCTTAAAGCTTTCAGAAGAGGTAGCCCAAAATCGTTTAGAGTGAAGACAGAGAATCCATATAGCCGACCCCAATTAATTTGGGATTAAGGCTTGGTTGAATTGAGTTGAGTTGAGTATATTCTTATTGGGTGGAGTGAAGTTTTTACCATCTCATTTTACAAGTTAATTTACGTCATTCATTAGATCATGGTTTGTTACTCTTGATGTTATTTTTTCATACTTATATATTACTATAATTTTAATAAAAAATACAAGATTCATTCCCTATTTTTCACGAATAATTGCAATTTTACCAACTTGAGATTTTTTTTCTGTGGGCCAATTTTCTCCCAAATTCCGGCTTGGTTACATTGGGCTTCTGTGTTGTGTGGTATTAGGTGGGGTCCATTATTGTACTTTTTCTTGTATTCCTTATTAATGAAATGCGACTTAAAAAGGAGGCTTCCACCATCACCAACAAGGCAGTCCTAGGAGCAGCAAAAGGAAGGTCTTCCTCATCTTCTCCACCTGTCCAAGGAGCAAGAGGAGTAAAGTCCTCTCCAGCAGACTCTGTAGGGTTTCCAACAAGTAGGGTAATACCCATACTTTTCCTTCTTTTGGGTCTTGGTGATGGGATATGGTTTCAGAAAATGATGAACATATAGAGAGGAGGTTCTGTCCAATTATTTCATGAATTAAGCATGTGAATTAAAGTTCTTAGCAAGCTTTCCTTCACAAAGATGACGTACTAGTATGGTTCTTTGCATGATTTTACAGGCTATATAACAATGACTTTAATTAGGTTTACAACAGAGAGAAATATCTTTGTTTTTGACATGATCCAACAAGCTGAAAATAGATGAACTATGTTATAATGACTTGGAGTTGGGGGTGGATAGGATGCATGCTGAAACAAATAAAGGGAGACCCTTGCAAATGATTTCTAAGAACTGCAATCATAACATCATGGCTTTCTGCCAGTTTCACGTGGTTCTTTTAAGTATCCATACATAAAATAATTGACTTACTTGAAAGGGTTTATAGGTAACCAGCCTAAGCATGACAATTGAAAGATACGCACCTAATGATGCACATATGTTTAATTGTTAAATGACACAATGCTGTCTACAGTTACCTTGTTAACTTCAGTCATTGGGTACGTTACACAATGAAATTAAGCATGAGGATGAGATATGCAAAATACGAATACACTAGGTTGATTAGCATGCAGACTACTAGTTACAATACAAGCTAGGACAACATATGTGCCATGAATTTATAAAATCTAAAACTAATGTTAAGGCTATTAGATATGCTTGAGGTGATAACCACATTATGACCACTATAATAAGGATCAACTATGAAACCTAGTTAGTAAGAGAGAATGAAATGACTTACAACTTTATTAACGTGAACTAAACAGAAGAATGATGTTTCCTTATGACCATGAAGAGAAGATTAGCAACAATGAGAATTAATTGGACCATGATTGTATTTGATAAAAGTCATGCTTATAATTAAAGTTAGGACCGGGCAGGCTCACAGTGGCCTGTAGCATGCAGTGGACTGGCGGCTGGCTGGTAGCTATTGCACTAATAGCCATTGGTGCAGAGGCAGTGGTGATGGTGGACCAGTGGTGGAGAGAGTGATAGTGGAAGAAGAAGAAGCCTCACAGGCTGCTTCCAGCTCTCAGCAGCCCAACTAGCTTGCTGTTGCTACTGCTGCTATAGGCCAGTATCAACACAATGCGACACTAGGAAGAGGCAAAGAGCAGAAACCACAGGTCCTGTTCCTCACCCATCATCTTCTTTTCTCCCCCTGATGAGTGTTAAGGTCAGGTGATATAGAAAGGAATATTATAGTCAGACCTCTAAAATAAAAACAACTATATGTTAGCCTATTCAGGCCATTTCTTCAGAACTTGCATAGAACTGGCACAGTACCTTTATAAAAAGAGGCATGTACAGTGTGCTTTTGTAATGCCTTGTACTCCAACCATCAAGGTTTTGTCTGCCTTGACCCAAGGGCCTCACAGTTTTGTCCATGTTTGAAGTAATTGGCTCTAGAGACGGGGACTTCCCGGGAGGTCACCTATCATGTTACCACTCCCGACTAAGCACCCTTAACTACAGAGTTTTTTACAAGAACTGAGCCGATACTCGAATAGACATCTCGATGTTTAGAGATACAACTGAGCTTTATTTGAGAGGCGTTACATTCTACCCGCTTATATAGGCGACGTCTTCATCACTACGTTGCTTAGCCCTCAACCAATCCACCATACATGTAGGATTCTAGAGGCGGCCCCCACAAATTCAAGAGGTTTCTCCCACCATGTAGCACTTTGTCACATACGGATTCAAGAGGTGACTCCTATAATGTTGCACTTTATCTTATGTGGCACTTAGTTCTAACTTACGTGGTACTTAGTTCCCACAGTTTCGGCTGGTGTCGTGGCTCTGATACTATTGTGTAATGCCCTGTACTCTAAGCATCAAGATATTTTCCGCTTTGGTCCAAGGGCCTCACAATTTTGTCCCTTTTTGACGTAATTGACTCTAGAGATGTGGACTTCCCAAGAGGTCACCCATCTCGGTATTATTACCGGCTAAACATGCTTAACTACGAAGTTTTTTACAAGAACTGAGCTAATACTCGAAAAGGCGTCTCGATGTTTGGATATACAACTTAATTATATTTGAGGCTTAGATTCTATAATGCCATGTAATCCAACCATCAAGGTATTGTTCGCTTTGGCTCAAGGACTTCACGGTTTTGTCCCTTTTTGAGATAATTGACTCCAGAGCAAGGTTAGCAGTATTGTACCAGATCGTGCCGAATCGTACGAGTCGATTCGGATCTGGGCGGACCCGATGCACTGGCACGGTCGGCTCACCCAAGTCGCTTTGAACCGCCATCGACTCGGCTTTATCGTGCAGGATTGCACCGTCTCACAACGAACCGGTGCAATCCGGCCCGATACAAGTCGAGTCGCTCAGATCCGGCCCGATACGGCCCCAGACTATGCGATCCGATACGATGCGGGCCTTAAAACCCCTAAAATTGTCCGATGCGTTTCTGTTCGGACATAAATGCACCAGACTTAAGAGCCGCACCCTTCCAAACCCTTCCCCCCTCTTCTTCCTTCCATTTCTCTTGGTGTTTTTGGGAGATCCAAGCGTTTTTGAAGGTTTGTAGTTGATTTTGTTGGAAAGGAAAACGGTTTTCTATCTCTTTTGAACGTTTTCATCAAGTTTCAAGAAGATAAGCATCTGAACCCTAAGTTTTTTTTTTCATCTTCTTTTATTATTGTTTGATGTTGTTTAGGGTATTAAGAGATGAAGAAGAGATAGATCTATTGTCTCTTTGTAAATTTGACATGAAAAAATCTAGATTTGTTCAAATTTAAGGTAGATTTTTATTAAATAACAAAAAAATATAGAAAAAATCAAAAAATAAATAAATAATATATTCATGTGATGATGGGCATAGATCTATGAGTTTCACATGTTTGCTTAAAATTTCATTCAAAATGTTAAGTTATGAAGATTAATGTATTAATGTGATTATTAAAATAAGAAATAAAATTTAAAATATAAATTAATTTATAAATTGTCTACTCTATATTCTAAACGTAAAAAAATGATTAGATTTAGATCTATGTTTTAACTTATATATTTTAAGTATAAAAATTTTAGTTTGAAATCTTATTTTTAAGTAATTAAATTAGTTAATGGTATTATATATTATTACTTAATAATGTTTAAATGTGATACTTGTATATAAATTTTGGACATGCCCACAACTTATATTTATGTTCTTCGTACATTTTAAGTTATGCTTTTATAAATCTGTTCAATTAATATTTGTAATTTATGTAATTTGTTAAGTATATATTAATGATTTATTTATTTTCGTAATATAATATTTCATATTTGTTTAATACACTTTAAGTTATGCTTTTATACTATTCTTGTTATTTAATGTATTTGTTTGTTCTTATTTCTCTTTTATTTGTTGTCATTAGATGGCCGCCCCACCCCCTCGTCGAGAGTCCAGAGACATCGGATGGCAACATGGGAGCATGGTTGATGGCAGTAGGCACAAGTTCAAGTGCAATTACTGTCAGTTTATAGGACAGCGCAGTGGTGTTTTTCAATTGAAGAAGCACCTTGCAGGAGGAAAAACTGTTGGTTATAATGAAGTGGTTGGTTGTAAAAATGTTCTTGGGGAGGTAACGACGCAAATGGCTCAACACTTGAAAAGTTTGAAGAAAGTGCACTTAAAGAAGGTTGCAGACAAAGAGAGGGAAGAATGCATGATCTATAGAGTCACAGGTGGAGGGGATAATGATAAAGGAGGCTGGACTGAGTCTGATGGCGATGATGATGTTCAGGAGGTACATGGACATGAGCCTCCTTCTCCACGTACTCGGCGAGTGTTGGAGCTCAGTAGGCATGAGCATCGGGAGAGAGAATTTATGAGAGCTCAGCAAGGTGTTGGTGGATCATCAGGTGATGGTGGGAATTCTTCTAAGGGGCAGGCTCAACCTAGGAGGAGTGTATCCTCTTATTTTACTACTGGACCAGCACCTACAACTCGGCCTCAGAAGCACAAATCAAGCACTCTTGTTGAGGAAGTTGACCCTTATATATTTCCTAGGGAGCATGTAAAGCAGACAAGGGTTGATGATAGCTACAATAAGAAGAGTGGTCCAAGATACATATTGGGAAGGGTTGTGGCAAAATTTTGGCATCATGCAGGCATCTCCTTCAATGCAGCAAACACCCTTACTATTCTAGTATGATCCATGAAGCACAAGCTCAAGGATTACATGTTAAACCTCCCACTCCAAAAGAACTGACAAGAAAATATCTTGATGATGAGGGAAAGGAGATCAAGCAATACATTGGTTCTTTCAAGAAAAAGTGGGAAAAATATGGGATTACCCTGATGTGTGATGGCTGGTCATAGACCACCAAGAGCAATCTTATTAATTTTCTTGTCTATTGCGACAAACTAGTGTTCTATCATAAGTCTGTAGATGCATCAAATCAGAACACAATCATGAATACATTATACAACTAATGGACAGTGTCGTGGAGGAAATTGGCGAGAAGTACATTGTCCAAGTGGTGAAAGATAATGGCTCCGCGTACAAGAAGGCAGGAGAGGAGCTAATGCTCCGCAGACCTCATTTGTTCTGGACCCCATGTGCAGCCCACTGTGTAGATTTGATGCTAAAAGAAATTGGACAGCTGGATCCTGTCAGGAAGAATGTTGCCAAAGCACAGAAGATTACACGATACATCTACAACCCTTCTTAAGTATTGAGATTGATGAGGGATCATACACATGGTAAGTTGTTAAGGCCTGCAATCACAAGATTTGCCACCAACTTCATTGCCTTGAAGAGTATGTTGAAACATAAAGTAGGCTTGAAGCAAATGTTTTGAAGTGACAAATAGATGCAGTCCACATTTGCTGCGACAGACGAGGGAAATAAGATTGAAAGCTTGGTGAACAACAGTGATTTCTGGATTAAGATAAAGCTTATTATACAGCTTATTGAGCCATTATATGAGGTATTGCACTATATGGATGGAGATCGGACACCAACCTTAGGATTGGTGTATGCTAAATTGGAGGCTGCAAAGAGGAAGATACCTACAATCTCAAGAAAATATGGAGATGAATTATTGAAGATTGTAGAAAGGAGGTGGGACTTCCAGATGGGCAGAGAGTTGCATATGGCAGGTGAATAATTTACATTTCATGACCTGTGGTGATAATTTTAACTGTTATAATGATGCTTAATAGGTGATTTTCTTTTATTACAGCGTATTATCTCCATCCAGCATTTCAGTACGCTCATTCGTTGGCATACAATGATGACTTGATTGCAGCTGTTGCAATGGTGGTCAACCGACTTGTGGGTGATCCGAATGCAACAATAAAGGCAATTAATGAAGTAGGGTGGCCAATCTATTATTCTATCATTTCTTTGCAAAAGTTATGCAAAGGTCGTAATAATATTGTTAATTATGCAGATAAAAAATCTTTCGAGAGGCAGTAAGGACATTTGCAGAGCCATCAGCTATAGCTGGCCGTGAGAAATATTATGCTAGTATAAAAAGAACTTTGTTTAGAAAACACTTCTATATACTGCTATTTTTAATTTTCAAATCTTGATAGACTTCTATTGTTTGTTTTATAGCTGATTGGTGGTTGAATTATAGAAAGTTTGTACCAACATTGAGAGACAGCTATCAAAATCTTGTCGCAGACTTCTTCCTCCAGTAGATGTGAGCGGAACTGGTTTACGTTAGCACTGATACACACAAAGATCAGGAATCGGTTATCACACATCCGCTTGGACAAGCTTGTGTATGTCCACTACAATATGAGGCTGAAGATTAAACATTTGCAACATGATGCAAAGAAGGGAGAAGGTGATTATGATCCTACTGATCTTAGTTACCTTCGAGATGATGAGGATCCTATGGTTGCTTGGGTTGCCAGAACAACAAATCCTAAGGAGCCAGAATCAATGAGACAGTAGATCCTGATGAGGGCCCTCGTCTAAACACCTTCTTGGCAGCAGAAATATTAGCAGCAGCAGCAGGTGGAGAACAAGATGATGAACATATTGTTGGTTCAGGTCATGATCAGGAACATGCAGAAGCTCATGATCAGGAGGTTGACTTAGAGGATGATGACCATGATGATGATGATGATGATGATCAATTGTCACAAAGGGCAAAAGAGCAGTACCTCGAGATGACTCAGCACAGTGGGAGCGGCTAATGCAGGGTCCTACATCTCAGCGTCCTCCAGTTGCACATGCACCTCAGCATCCTCCAACTTCACTAGCACCTCGGCATCCATCCAGATCTCAGCCTGTACAGAGTGGACCTGCACAGGGACAACTTTCTAGTCAGAGTTCACGTCATTCTACTGCATGCCCTCCAGTATGTCTCCCAGCTAGTGTAGTATAGAAGCAAGCAGGCGGCAAAGAAGTAACTTCAAAGGGTAAGAAGGGATGGAGTGGCATGAAGTCCCAGATGTCAAAGGTGTTAACGGGATCCAAAAATGGCAAGAAAAAGAAGGATGATCCACTTGACATTGCAGACTTAGAAACCTTGGATCCTAATGCTCAAGATGAGACACCATCTCCTTCTGAAACTCGAGTCTCAGAGAGTAGATCTTCTTCATCAGCTAGAGATGATACAGATGATGGTGGGGCGGGAAGTGGTGGGGATGGTGGACAGGGTGTTGTTCGTAATGGTGGTGGAGCTAGTGGTAGCCATACTAGTGGGGGTGGAGCTAGTGGTAGGGTCCTTTATACTGGGGAGCAGGACTTCACGCACGCTACTCAGGATACGGACCATAGAGCTCGTGGGCCAGATGAAACTGTTGAGGCACTACCTCGTGCTCTGATAAAGGTTCTGTATCATCGGAGGGGACAGTAGGCAGACATATCAGATCAGATGCGCACTGACTCATCCTCAGATGATGAACATTTTTATAATCCTGACCCTGGCACGATTATGTATGAGTACGCGTTGCACCACATCATGAGAGAGCTTGATGGACTAGGTACACAAGATGACAGAAGCTCAGGTGTAGGACATTATAGCTCTGATGCATCCAACTCCCATCGGCGGCCACAGACAGGAAATGAGAGTACATCGTCTTACAGTGGTGATCATTCGGTTTCAGGATATCATCAACCATATGGATATTCTACTTCATGTGCATATCTGTATGGTGGTCACAGTTATGGTGAAGGCGTACCTTATATTCCTGCAGTACCACGGCCAATCATATACAGATCGAGTGATGCGGCATATCAGCAGTACTCAGCAGAGTTTCATCAGAGATATAGCTCCTATCTGACTTGGCATCCAACTATCAGGTTCAGTTACTAGGAGATACTCCGACGGGGACTTATAGTTATGCCATGCCTTCACAATATCCATATTGGGACTATTATTGGTATTTAATTATTTACTTTTGTTGTCATTTTAAACCATTAAGTCTGAATGTGTTTGTCTCATTTTAATAATTTAATATGGTTCAATAGTTCAAATTTTCAAATGAAGATCATGTTCTTAAATTATTCTTTCAATTCTTCTTTTGTAGGTGCCACGTGAGCGACGTCATCTAGCATGGGATCACAGGTACACAGTCCCAGGAGATTTTGTGTGGCACTTTCTTTTACAAATTGATATTTCTTGTATTCAATTCTTCTTAATTAGTATGCTAGGGACCTAAGGTATCTTTTTTACATAATTAAATGCATTAAATTGATGTTTTCTTGTTAAATGTAACTCATAATCATTTACCGTAATAAAAACATCTAGTAGAATTTATAAAATTGTATATTTATGTCAATAAACTGAAGATTTATCTTCAAAAACCAAAAAAAAAAAAAAAAAACTGAACCGGCCTGAACCGGACCGACTCGTACGAGTCGGCCCAAGTCGCCTGAGCCGGATCGTATCTGACTCGTATCTGTAAGAACCCGATCCGATCCGGATCCGCGATACAGCGAACCTTGCTCCAGAGACAGTGACTTCACAAGAAGTCATCCATCCCATTACTACTCCCGACTAAGCACGCTTAACAATAGAGTTCTTTATAAGAACTAAGCCAATACTCGAAAAGACGCCTCGTTGATTTGGAGATACAACTTACTATATTTGAGGGTTCTACCCCTCTTATATAGGCGACATCCTCGTAGCAGTATTACCTAACCTACAACCAGTTCACCGGGTAGGTAAGATTCTAGAGGTGGCACAGGTTCAAGAAGTGGCTCCCACCATGTAGCTTCACACTCTCAGGATAGCCCTTTCATGGTGTAGCCCACACTTCCAACTGGTTCGTGGCTCTGATACCATTCTGTAGCGCCTTATACTCTAACCATCAAGATATTGTCTACTTTGGCCCAAAGGCCTCACGATTTTGTCCCTTTTTGAGGTAATTGGCTCTAGAGACAGGGACTTCCCAAGAGGTCACCTATCCCATTACTACTCTCAACTAAGCACACTTAACTATGGAGTTCTTTATAAGAACTGAGCCAATACTCGAAAAGGCGTCTCGATCTTTGGAACTACAACTTAGCTATATTTGAAGGGTGTTACATCTTTTCCCCTTATGAGTTCCCAAGTGTTGATATCCTCAGATAGAGGATCACGATGCAACATCCACAAGGCTCACTAAACAAACAATGACTTTGACTATACAGAACTTGAGACAACCAAACCTTGTTTGAAACATTATCCAGTAACTTATTATCCAAATATGGTCCCTACTCAATCAGCTATTCAACTCCATTAAAGCTAACAATCTAATACCATTGTTGACAGTATATTTCATGCCTGCCATAGAGAAAAAAGACATTCACATCCCCTGCCAACTTCATTATACATAATGAATTCTTTCAACAAAACATTAACATCAACTATATCCTAGAATACATGATCCACTTCAGTTAAGCATAAAAGTAGTCCAGAACCTTACAACATGAATAGAACCTGAGATTGGAACAAGCTACCAAATGCATAGTTAGATAATGCCCACAAGGATACAAGCTGCTCTCAGATAGAGAGAAGAGTAGAAATACTCCTACATACTTCAGTTACCTTTTTTTAAAGAGTAAACAGCCAAAACACAACTGAATCCGTCCAAGTAAAAAGCTAATAGTAGAAAACTTGACAACCAAATGCTAGAAAAATAGATGAAACCCAAAGGCACTCACTTGGTAAATCCACGAGCGATGGGAAAAGTGGAAGAAATGATCCAGGTGATATCATTCCTGGAAGAACTTTCAGAAATATTTTCTCTAATCTGTAAAGTGTATGAGGAAATTTTACATTTACCCATGTGTATAAAAGCTAAATCTCACACTAGCAATGATGTTAAAACACAATGGAAAAATATCAACTGATAATATGTGGAATTCGTAAGTTGCAAAAAGGTAGGCAGTTGCAATTGAATGAAAGCATGGTGAGTGTGATTGCAATAAAGGAATGAATCAACTGGCAGTTACATCAGCTGAAATCAAGATGAAACCGTCCGTACCTTTCACCATTCCAAGCAATCAACTTTAACAGCAATGGGAAGAACTGCAAGTCAAAAATTAAGGTAAATAGGAAATAAAGTCCACTCAGAAGTTATTCTTGAAAGTGAGTGAGAACAAATTAATACCTACTTTTCAAGGACATTTCTGAGGAAACACACAAACCACTTTCATTGTTTCCTTTCATGTAGTGCAAGATTAGCTCATTTCCCAAGAAAAAGGGAGGAAATTGAAAGGTAAGATATTTCAGCAAGTTTGGATGTGTTCACGAAGCATGAGTATCAAAAAGAATCCACGTGATGCACTTGATGTACACGACAACAAATAACTTCAGACAGAGAGTTCACAAACCTGCCACAGGATAGTGAGCCCTAGGTTTAATATCCTAATACTCTTAGTTTTATCTAAAATTTTGCATACTTAAAAAGTATATATCTATAAATACTAAAAAAGTATATATGTTATCATAAAAAGCTAAAGGTTTATTTGCAACGATAAGAAATTGTTGAGGAAATAAACTTAAACCCTCCACAAGCTGCCACCTCACTACCCTTCTAGTCTGTTCCTTTCAATCACATCACTTAAGCAAGAAGTGGACACCTCATTGTTCTAGAATTGTCACCTCGTAAGGGATACCTTGTTGTTTTCTAGAAGATGGACATGTCGCCACTTTCTAGAAGTCGACACCAAGCTGCCACCTCACTTATTCTAGCATTTTCTTCTACTTTCCCTCATTCTTATCTCCTTTTTCCTCCTCCTATAAATAGGAAGGCAGTTCTTAGCTTCTCACAACCCAAGCTAGAAGGTATAAAGAGAGAGAGAAAGAGATAGAAGATTGTGAGCAGGTGAGAGAGGAAAACTTGAGGGAAAACATACTTAAAGAGAGTGATTTTTAGAGTAGAAGAGTGTGTAATTCTGCCTTAGCCATCGCGGGGATCCTGCTGGACGTGGAGGCTCTCTGCAACGACTCTGGGACATATTGGGGTCTGTTGTGGTCTTCTTTTATAGGTAGGTGGCATGCCCTTCTCTCTTTCCATGTGCCTTGTGATGTTGCTCTCTGGTTTCTTCGATCAATCTTAAAATAGGATTTGCATCTCCATGTAGGGTAGACGCTGTTGAATGTTTATTCGAATTAGAAAGTCAACTAGGAATAAAAATGTATGTAATGGACTGGCTTTTGGTAGATCATAACTGTCTTGAAAGTTTTGGCAATTAAGCATGTTGTAGTAAAAAGTTCAATATAAAGAACTTGAACATATTATTTTTGTTTAAGGTCAAGTTTTAAAGATGAATAAAGTGCTATGTTTAAACTATTGATCACATCTCTAAGCTGTAACTACACTTTAACTTGATATGTTTTAGCTACACACACATACACATGATAGCTCCTTCTAGAAATATAACTTTATAGCATATAAGAACTTATGTGAAGCGTCAACAAACTAGTTTGTAAATTGAGTCATGCATGATATAAGAACCATGATTTAAAGGATGCATGACATCTAGAAATGTGATGAGTTAAACATAGATGTGGATGAGTATTATCTTGGATAAGCATGTGAATATAAAGGAGTTCTATCTATATGTAAACATTCACGTATATTTTGCTTGTTAAATTGGGAACGGAGGAATTTGTGAATGATCGTACAGTTTTATAACCATAGAAAATTATAAATAATTGTTTGATAACTATGAAATACAATGAATCACTATATTGTAATTGATAGTTTTGTGACTGTAGAGTATCACGTTGTTATTGATTTTAAGGTGTAGTGAGGCCCTCGCACTACTTTAATTTTCCCCTTCTAAGACCAAGACTCTCTTTAGGGTGAGGTAGGGGACTCAGCCCAACTAAGACCGTAGAGGTATGTCAAGGTTTTGGGCAACCTTTAAGACTACGAGATAAAGGTCCAGTCTCGGCATTCTTAACTTGGATAGCGAGATAGTCTTGTTTATGCGCACATGTGGTCGATTTCTTAGACCTCACTGAACTATAAATCATCGGAGCCGATTGGTCCATTTGACTTACCTCACCTTTCTAATGGCTAGGGCTGTCAATGGAAACCCGATTATCCGATTTTTCGATCCGTTACCGAAAAAAAATATCCGTTTTCGATAAAAAATATCCGTCCGATAGCTAAATCGGAATCAGATATTTCCGATAAGCTATCGAAATTGGAAACAGAAACTCCTGTTTCCGTATCCGATTTCCGATCCTGATTGTTATTAAATTTATTATTAAGAATAATATTAACCTTAGGATTGTTTTAATCTTATTAATCATTATCTAATATAATTAATCATTATCTAATATACTAAGACGTATTGGTTATATTTAGGTTTCATTTTATATGTTTTAAACAAATAAATCAAGAAATCAATAATTTTCAATCATTATCGGAAATAATATCCGATTCCGATCTCAGAATCGGAAACAAATCGGAAACGGAAAATAGACTTTCCGATTTTATCGGAAACGGATAATGCACTTTCCGATCTTATCGGAATCGAAAAAGGAAACAGGCTATCCTTATCGGAATCGAAAAACGGAAACACCTGTTTCCGTATCCGTATCCTACCCGTTTATAGCCCTACTAATGGCCGACTTTAGTTAGGGGACAGGCAAGTGCCTGGTGGATAGGCAAGAGCCTGGTGGTGTTGTACCCTACTGTCGCGTGATGACCGGACTAGTGTGTTGGCGACTCTGCCACTTCTGGGTTAATTAGAATGGGTCTTTTTTAATAAAGAGAAAAGATTAATTAACCACTATCTGATAACTATATAGTGGCTCAACCTAGCTAATCCTGCGCCTTTCTATTTGAGGTTAAGCAGAAGAAGAGTTAACTTTTTTAGTAATATTTGGTACATTACTTTGCAAGCATCTAGTAAGTATAGTAATGTTATATTCTGTCTCGTGGTTTACCTTTGACACTATAATGATGTTATATTTTGTCTCGTAGTTTACCTTTGACACTATAATGATGTTATATTTAATTATACCTTAGTCTAATTCATGCACTAGAATAGATATTCTTGCTTAATTTCGTAGAGAGTGACGGAGGTTACGGAAGAGCCTATATAAGTTGATGACTCAATGCCATTCTTGGCTTTGTTTTGGTTTCTTATGGGTGGCAAAGTCACAAGAAGTTGGACTGGAAAGCAACGGCTAGAAAGTTTTGGAAAAGAAGCTGACTTGTAGAAGAGCTTAGGTAGTCATAGCAATGTACTTTTTAAGTATCTTTATAACAATGTATACATTTTCTTGCAAACTATATACGAACTACTACTGTGGAATAGAAGTTTATAGTTTCTCCTTTTACTGAGTGGTATCTTGGTACGCGCTTCCTCTTAATTTCATTTGTAGTTTGTCTCACTTCTCTTCGGTAGTCCCACATTAATAATGGATTTAAATGTGGAGTGCAATAAATGGCATCAGAGCAAGATTTGGCAGATCTGTAGGGTTAGAGAGTGGGATGAGAAACCTACCAAGATTATGCCCTCATCATATAAAACTTATTAGAATCCTACATTAAGTTTAGGAATTGACATGGGGGTTTTATTGTTTAGATATCATGGTTAAAAGGGAGACTAGAAGTCAGAGCCATGACACCAATTAGAAGTGTGAAAATTAAATGTCACATAGGACAAAGTGCTATACCATAAGAACCACCTTTTGAACTCATATGGGACAAAGTGCTACATGGTAAGAGCCACTTCTTGAGACTATAGGGGCCACCTATAAAATCTTACTACCTGGTGGACTGGTTGTAGGCCAAAACCGACAATACCTTGATATTGTAGAGTACAAGATGTTACTATAAATTTGTTTTCATATATTGATAAAGGATTATAATAAATATAGTAAGTAAATTTTGAGAACAAAATTTCTTTAAGGAGGCGAGGATTTGTAGCATCTCAAAAATATTATATGGAAAACTTTATTTAGAATTTTAATGAATTTTATAATGCAAGAAATTTGAATAAATGTTATTGAAAAATATGCAATTATGAAAAAAGGCATATTTGCAAATTCTTAGAAAGTATATACGTAATTATTAAAAGTTTGACAATTCTTATAAGGTCTTAACTGAAATTTTTCAAGTTTCTAAAACTACACCTAAATAGTAGAAAAGTTGACTATGCAAGTTTATTATGAAAAGGGACATAAGATAAGGGTATCTAAGCAATTAAAGTTGTATAAGAGGTTGTCACCTCTTTCCCTTCTAGGGGCTTCCACACGTGCCGTTCATACCCTCTAGAATCCCCTCCTAGAGAATATCTTAGCATATATGATTAGTACATGTTAGAATATCCTAAAATATCTTATTTAATAATGAAGGAAACTTCTCCCTATGCCACCTCATCTACCTCATAATCCCTTACCAAGGGACACCTCATCTTAGATACCCTGCAACCTTATCCCCAAAGTAATCATTTGCTGCCACCTCAGCATGCCACTTCACCCAACACCTCGTGACCTTAATCATTAAAGGCAGAGGACACCTTGCAAGCTTATCCCAAAGTTATAATGAGATGGACACTTCACAAAGGCACTTGTCACCTTCTTAATGGCTTCCCTCCGCTATAAATAGGGGGTGTTAACCCTACTTCTTCTCCACTACAACCCTTCCTATGTAGATGAAGGGATAGATAGAGAGAGAGAGAGATAGATTGATAAATAAATAGAGAGAGAGAGAGAGAAAAAAAGAGAAGATCCTACAAACTACAAGGAGAAGATCTCAATAGTAGGAGAACATTAGAGTAGTTTCAAAAGGATTTACAAGCGATTTTCAGGGGAAGCTTTACATCCAAGGACTAAGGAGTGATTCTAGAAAATAGCATTAAAGAAAAAGGTAAGCTTGTCTAAGTAATATTCTCTTAAAAACTTAGTTTTATTATAGTATGTAATCTAAGGCCTAGCCATGAGTTTTAGATTTTATTCTGGAATTTTCTTCAACTATCCGAATTGACTCTCATGTCTTGTAAGTAGCCAAGAACATGACGGTCTACCCTATTCAACCTATGTGGCTCTTTTATCTGATTAACTAGATTATACTAGTATGTAACATAAGAAGAATATTTGGATATTAAGATTTATTATGATTACCTATTCTTAACCTGTTAATATCAACATGTTCCTTGATTCCCTAAATGACCTATCATTATCAACTTGCTCTTTGATTCCTCAATGACCTGTTAATTTCAACTAGCTCTTTGATTTCTAATGACTTTCCAATACCAACTTGTTCAGTCACCTCTAGAATTCAATTAGGTGACTCTTCTTACGATATATCATATTTTAGACTGCCTAAAGTTTCTCCTATTGCCAATCGGACATTACCATTATACGAATTTTTGTTTGCAGTCGGTGAAAGCTTTCTCATTGTACTACACCCATGTTTTGTACGCATGGGCGACAGGTGAAATCCCTTATTAGGGTAGGGTGACGATTCTCGAGATAGCGTATAACGACCCAATCAGCTAACTGGTCCAACAACTATGACAGTTGGTAGACTTCCCAGGAAGGTCACACATCATGGGACTTCTCTCAACCGAGCACGCTTAACTTCGGAGTTCTTTTCAATTCGAGCTCCGAAAAATGACTAGCCGGTGTTGTTGGTAGTCTACTTATTTAGTTTATTTAACATATTCTTATACGGGGTGTGACAATCTACCTCCCTTAGATAGGCGACGTCCTCGTCGCTATATCACAATTATACCAAATCACCAGGCAGGTAGGATTCTAGAGGTGGCCTCCACAGGTTCAAGGGGTGGCTCCCACCATATAGCACTTTGTCCCATATGGGTTTAAGAGGTGGCTCCCATAGTGTAACACTTTGCCCTATGTGGCACTTAGCTCCCACACGTTTGACTAGTGTCAGGCTCTAATACCATTTATAACGACCCAATCAACTAACTAGCCCAACAACTGTGCCAGTTAGTAGACTTCCCAGGAAGGTCACCCATCATGAGACTTCTCTCAACCAAGTACGCTTAACTTCGGAGTTCTTTCTAATTCAAACTCCGAAAAATGGCTAGCCGGTGTTGTTGGTAGTCTACTGATTTAGTCTATTTAACATATTCTTACACGGGGTGTGACATAACGCTACACCTAAGACAAGGCTCTGACCAGTCCCTGGAGCTGAGTACATGTATCTATACTTGTTTCCTGTACCTCATAGTGGAGAGTCATGTATGGGCACATGTATATAAATCTAAACTCATCACCCTTACTAGTCCTATCCTATTATTTTTGTGCCTGATAAACAAGGGTGATGCCTACCTAGAATTTATATAACTCCCTGTTCTTTTTATAATTTTGAGCTTTGCTGATTACTTGAGAATAAGTACCTTATGATTTTACCTTTTTGAATCTAATGACTAGCACTAAATACCTAATACTTGAATTCCAATCTACCACAATGATATTCGATTATCCTTGTAAATTAACAAACTCTTGTTTCAAACTTCTTTATTTAATACCCTAATTTTGATTACTATCGATGTTTCATATTTTGTAAACATGTCATATAATAATATAATAAAAAATATTGTCAAGAAATATTATTTTAGTAATTTTTATGAGATTTTGTTTAGACCTGCCAACTAGGTCTGCAATGTAGGACTTATACGTACCCTTTTAGGTGACCCGGCCTAGGAATAATAGGAGGAACATGAATAGAAGGTTGAGCTAGGCGATATTTAGTAGTTATATAGAAGTTACTTGTAAATTTGTTGTATTTGGGTAAAAAATTGTAAATATGCGGCAACTCATATAAAGTTTTTGGCTCTAGCTTATACTTGAAATGTGTAATAATGAGTCTATGAAGTATATTATTTTTTGTATCTTGAGAGTTGTGGTTTGATCATCAAATACCCAACTCCTGTCCTTAGGGACTTTTCCCCCTCTTACATCTCGAAGATAAAACTTTGAATAATTATTAATAATCAGAGTAGGGGCATGACAGCAAGTGGTATAGAGCAAGGTTGAGCTTTTGATGTGCTTACCATCGGTTAGGTTATATATCAAGATCATCATATAGAACTTATTAGAATCCTCATTAAGTTTAGGAATTAATATGGGGTTTTTATTATTTAGATATCATGGTTAGAAGAGAGACTAGAAGTCAGGGCCACAACACCAACCGGAAGTGTGAGAACTAAGTGTCGCATAGGACTAAGTGATACACTGTCGGAACCACCTCTTGAACCTATATGGGACAAAGTGCTATAGGGTGAGAGCCACCTCTTGAGCCTATGGGGGCCACCTCTAAAATCCTATCTACCTGGCAAACTAGTATAGGCTAAAGTAGACAATACCTTGATGTTGTGGAGTACAGGACGTTACTAAAAATTAGTTTTCATATATTAATAAGGGATTATAATAAATATGATAAGTAGAGTAATAAACTAAGTAAATTTCGAGAACAAAATTTCTTTAAAGAGGACAGGATTTGTAATGTCCCAAAAATATTAAGAGGAAACTTTATTTAGATTTTTAGTGAATTTATGATATAAAAAATATTTAATAAATATTGCTGAAAATATATAATTGTGAAAAAAGAACATATTCGTAAATTCTTCAAAAGTATATACATAATTATTAAAAGTTTATGCATTTAAGTTTAAGTGTTTTGAGTTTCTAAAACTACACTTTAAAAATAAAGTCGTCGATTGCATCACCAATTTTATTAATGTATAAACAGAGGAAGTACAATCAATAGGATTGACGAGATGCCTCTTCTAAATAAAGAAGAAATAAAGATTACATAGCAAAATTATTGATCTCCCTCCTTCAGCTATGTAATGAAATGTGTAACAAAAATCTACTTCAATAAAACAACAAATGGATAGCTCTAAGACGTGTTCTCGGTGTAAGGTATACTTCCCCGGAAGATAGCTTCATTGCGCTCCTTCCAAATACTCCAACATATAGCATGGAGGATGATTCTTGTTGGAGAAGTGGACTGCGTCCTAGAAAATAACATAGACACTTGGCTTCCTTTCTGCAACCTTTGGATTCCCATAATTCTCCCTAGGTTCGAGAAAACTCATCCTCGAATTTTGAAATGAGGCAATATCCAGGAGAAAATGATAAGTAGCAATCTAGGACACAACTGATGCCTCTTAGATCTTCCTATGCAGAAATGCCTCAACTTAAGGCAGAAAGTGTACCTCAATATCACCCCATATGTGGTCAAAATCATCCGGATTGATGGTGTCGTGAACGAACTTCGGCTGATCGACTATATCTCTAATTATCTCTTCTGTTCTCAGTTCATTCTTTTCAGCGAGCAGGTCATCATCTGCTACAAACATCTCAGACTCAATCTCTCCAAAATACTCATCTTCTAGTGATGGATTAGCTTTATAATATATTTCTTTCATTTAGTTTTCATACTCTTGAATCAACGCTAGATCAGCCTCGTAAACCACCTCTTTTGGTTGGGTCATTCTGACACAATAGCTCTAAATGTCATTCTTTAACTTGATCCATTCATGGTCTTCCCTTAACATAACCCAATGCATGCTTCAATAGTCTGTGAGCATCATCTCGAGAAGCATACCACATAACCAAAGACGGCCGAAAGTAAACACCTAAATCGAGGCCGCAGATATGGGCCTCGAGACACACGAAACAAACATCCTCGGGGTGCATAGAGGTACGACACGCAAACCAATTCATGTCGACAGTGTCAGCATGTTGGATAAGTTGACCTCACCATGAGGAAGCCACTAGTACGATTGGCATGTAAAATAGTCTATGACAACCTCAAACGGTGGACACAAAAGTCCTCGTAAAGCATATAGGGACGGCATGCAAAACAAGGTTGGTTGACATGACATAAAGCAAGGTCGGCCTCGTTGAGACGATCCCAATGGCGCTGACGGCATGCAAATCAGAGTCCGGATGACTCCCTGACAATTGCGGTATGCTAAGGGTAGCCTTGTGCACTGCCTAGCACAATGGACCCTGGTGCATAGGTGCAGGACAGTTGGTGCACAAATCAGGAATCAAGTGGTTCGGACCACTATATAGATAGCTCGGACCAAGGGGCTGGACCAGGTTGCAGCGCCACGTAACCCTGGTGGCTCGAACTAAGGTGGACCTGGGTTCAGACCAAGTTCAACAAGGGGCTTGAACTTAAGTTGAACCAGGTCAAACTAGGTTTAACCGATTTAAAATGAAGGGCTCGGGCCCTTCCTTTTCTTCTCCCTTCCACTTCTCTTCTCTAACCCGAATAGAGAGAGAAAGAACAAGAGAGAGGGAGAGAGAGAGAGATGATGGTGGCGGTAAAAAGTTTAGGCAGCGACGATGGCAGAGAAGTTGCCAGCAGGAGCCAACGATGGTAGCAGTGGCGCCAGTCGATGGCGGCGCCCTCTCCTCCCTCCTCTGCTTCTTCTTCTTCTTCTTCTAACTTATGATGAAGCCAAGAGAGAGAGAGAGAGAGAATGAACGGGGGGTGCTTAAGATGGTGGTGGTAGCAGCTGAAGATGGTGATGCTGAAACATCATAAGAGAGAGAGAGAGAGAGACAAAGAGAGAGGGAGGACGAAGTTGATGGCGGCGTGTCACGACCGAAATCGTAACTTAGGCTTTTACTAAGCCTTAGCTACTCGGGGGTGCCGGGAGGGGCGGCATGGTTGGTGAAATCTCTAAGTTGCAAATTGAAGATGGAGCCAGACTATGTCCGATGAGCTGTAGGTTGCAGCCTCACACGACTGGACCCCCTCAGCCACACTTCAGTTATATGGCCGCCGCAGTTAGGTGTGACCTGCCGTGTCGACGAGTTCCTCTAAGGAAGGAGCCGAGCTTAGAAATAATAGAGGGCCATGTGAGGTGCAAGGAGATTCTCGGAGGAGGTTGTCCCCTAGGGTTCATTTTCCGTAGGTTATGCCATCCCGGCTAGCCGTAGGCAAGTCCCGCACGTGGCCATCTTCTCCCCTGGTATGCGTAGAGTTGGGTGCATGCCTTGTATGCTTCAACGAAGGTAAGAAATTGATGTTGCTAGTTCGTACGCATTTCCCGCAAGGCGATGGTGGCTTTGAATAGGCCCGTAAAGCAAGTTGTGCATTAAAGGAGACCCGTTCTATGGAGCTAAGTCCCATGAAGGCGACGGAGGCCTTGAACTCCAGAGCAACCATTGAAGCAGGACCTATGCAAAGGCGATGGACCCGACGTGCAAGTTCACATGTGAAGGAAGGCGGTGGCATGGTGCCCGACGCAGCCCTGTTGAGACGGCGGTGTTTGACGGCTAATAAGTGTTGGCCAAGTTGAAGGCCTTTATGTGTAACCAACTAGGCGGATCCCGGCACAAGGCCAGATTTTTTAGGTTGAGGGCTAGTTAACCTGGAGTAAACCAAAGTGAGGGAGCCTAGGCGAAGGTGAGGTGTGCATACCCGGCAGGCCCCGAGCGAGGGTGCGTTACGGGTAGCAAGGGTGCCTAGGTGAAGGCGCGAGGCGCAGAACCAACAAGTCCCAAGCACAAGTCCGCACGACCATAGTGGGGTGCCTAAGTGAGGCACTATGTACGTGGCTGATAGGCCCAAACGAAGGTCCGTCCGACCGAGCGAGGGTGCCAAGATAAGTGCGGTGCGTGTAGTCGGCAAGCCTCGACCGAAGGTCTGCTTGACCAATGCGAGAGCGCCTAGGCGAAGTGTTGGCGCAAAGCCGATGGGCTAGTACGGAGGTCTTGGTCGTGGGTCGAGGACGCCAAGGGCAATGTGTATAGGTGCAGATGCCGACTGGGCCTGAGCGACAACCATCTCGCGTATACGCAACCTGCCACGGGTGCCCGGGATTTGGCGTTGTAAACCTCCCCGAAAAGATTCGTGTGAGGCTTGTGGGCCAAACACTTGGGCGCTACGAAACTCTGATGTGAGGCGAAAAATTGTAGGCTAGTCTCAGTGTGTGCTTCCGTACTGAGGCTTTTCTAAGTTATGCCATGACAGTTGGTATCAAAGCACTCTAACTGAGTGATTGTACAATTAGAGTGGGATGTGCCGGTACTATTGGTGATGGCCGAACCGGTACTACCCGTATTGAAGACCGGCTTGGACTTGGTGAGTCCATGTTCGACATGTAAACCATGGCCAGATCAACTATCAGAGGGACTTGTTCACTGAAACTTGCAAGACAAGAAGGCACTCAGAGGATGCATATATGGCCGATCAACAGTAGGTCTGTCCACCTCGACCTTTGCGATGGATATGCAACCTCCCAAGGTGTGTCGAGGGGCAGCCAGTGTGTTTGAAGATGCTGAACTTGGTGTGCAAAATTGTTCAAGTTAGCCGAGAGTGAAGTTCCTTCCATGTTCCAGTTGGCGCATGTAGTGCGCTAAGTCAAAGTCCATATGAGCAAGTATTGTCGCAATGCTCAAAGTTTGAGGACATTTGTGGGCTAAAACCTGGAAAAAGCTGAACCTGAGGACCACAGGTTGTTGTGCGAGGTTCCTTCCCTATAGCCGCATGGGACGGCAGAAGACATAGGCTTGAAGATGGTCGACAGTGGAATCAGAAAGTTGGCCTCGTGCAAAGGTCAGTGTACCTAGTAAGCCGCAATGTCGGCATGCTCGTGTAGCTCACAGCCTGTCAAGAAGCCAAAGGCAAGGGACCGCCGAGTGAAACAATACCAGAAAGTGTGTTCACCTCAACTTGGCATGGCCGTGTTAGCTGAAAGTTTGGGCGCTAGAGCCGGTGGCAGTGACCCTAGTTGTCTTATGGGAAGACTGAAGCTAGCCAAATTCACCGAGTGTTGTGGCACTAAGGTAGTTGTGAGTAAAGCACAGTAGTCATAGAGAGGACCCCAAGCAGATTGTGTTTAGGCCTATTATATGGGTAAGGCACTCATCACCAAATTCAGTAGATTCGGAAAGGGCGTATGTTCAAGAGGGAGACATGTACCTGTTGAGCAAGTCTTGGAACTCCAAAGCATGTTGTTTAGGATCCTCCTTGCATTGAAGCTACAAGTACAAAGTGCAAACTCAAAATGAAATGGTCTTAACCAGTCAAGCTACACGGCTATGTTATGTTGTCTACCGTATTCGCAACCTACCATAAGTTGTGCAGTGGTGCGGTAAGTAACTCCCATTCTTCGTACTAACACGTTCGTCTTGTTGTTTGCAGCCTCGTTGGCAGTACGGCAGAAAAAAGAAGGGCTTGGTTAGAGCATCTTATGCGGCAAGTGCTAGGGCAAGAGCATAGGTGTGCAGGCCTAAAGTCCGTCACAATCCAACCATTCGCTCAACCAAACTGAGGAGCAGTTCATAGGAAAACAAGGTTGTCCCAAGGGCACACGATGCCCGTCTGTTGGGATTGTCGGAGCGCCATACTCTGAAGAGGTGGCGGTGCTTGTTCAGGGACATTACAAGGAGGTCTTGATGAAGCCGATATGTGGAAGCTTTGTGACCGTACGGAGATTCCGAACCCGACTGCGACAGGATAGGCTTAAGCGGAGTTAGGCTGCCAAGTCTTTTGAAGTCGAAGCAGAAGCCTGATCATATGTTGTACAGTAGAGCCCAAACCATTCTCCATGCAGAAGTTGTAAAGGAGGAGTGTCAGGTAGGCAACCTTGAAGGAGTTCACGGTCAGCATATTGGCGCGAAGCTTGCAGTGGGTAGATAGGTCCTAGCAGAGGCAAAATGATAAAAGATTGATGCGTAGTCGGAGCTAGGCTAGGACACTAGTAGAAGTAGTGCTTACAGTAGCAAAAGTTGGCAGAGATCGGAGGTCAACGAGGACGTCGACGGCTTAGCTGGGGGAGCCTGTCACGATTGAAAATCGTGACTTAGGCTTTTTACTAAGCCTTGACTACTCAAGGGTGCCGGGAGGGGTGGCACGGTTGGTGAAATCTCTAAGTTGTGGATTGAAGATGGAGTCGGACTATATCCGGCGAGTGGTAGGTTGCAGCCTCGCCCGACTGCATCCCCTCAACCACATTTTGATTGTGTGGCCGCCGCAGTTAAGTGTGACCTGCCGTGCCGGTGAGTTCCTCTAAGGAAGGAACCGGGCTTAGCAATGGCGAAGGGTCATGCTAGATGCGAGGGGATTCTCGGAGGAAGTTGTCCCCTAGGGTTGATTTGCCGTAAGCTATGTCGTCCCAGCTAACTGTAGGCAAGTCCCACAGGTAACCGTCTTCTCCCCTGGTATGCACAGAGTTAGGCGCATACTGTGTATGTTTCAACAAAGGCAGGAAATTAGTGTTGCTTGTCCGTACGCATCTCCCACAAAGCGGCGGTGGGTTTGAACACTGGTTAGCTCGTGAAGCAAGCTGTGCATTGTGAGAGACCAGTTCGTATGGAGCTAAGTCCCGTGAAGGCGACGGAGACCTTGAACTTCAGAGTAACCGTTGAAGCCGGATCCGTACAAAGGCGATAGACCTGGCGTGCAAGTTCGTGTGCAAAGGGCGGCGGTGGCATGGTGCCCAATGCAGCCCCGGTGAGGTGGCGATGTTTTACGGCTAAGTGTTGGCCAAGTTGAAGGCCTTTATGTGTAACCAATTGGACAAATCTCGGGCAATGTTGTTCACCCTCCCATAAGGCCGAAGGGCTGAGGGCCGGTTAACCTGGGGTAGACCTAAGCGAGGGAGCCTAGGCGAAAGCACGGTGTGCATAGCCGGCAGGTCCAAGCGAGGGTGCGTTGGGTAGTAAGGGTACCTAGGTGAAGGCACGAGGCGTGGAACCGACAAGCCTCGAGCGCAAGTCCACACGGCCATAGTGGGGTGCCTAAGTAAGGCGCTATGTGCGTAGCTGATAGGCCCAAGCGAAGGTCTACCCAACCGAGCGAGGGTGCCTAGATGAGGCGTGGTGCGTACAGTCAACAGGCCTCGAGTGAAGGTTGTTAGACCAACGTACAAGCACCTAGGCAAAGTGTATGGGCGCAGAGCCGGTAGGCTAGTGTGGAGGTCTTAGTCGTGGGACGAGGGTGCAGAGGGTAATGTGTATGAGCGCATATGCTAGCCGGGCCAGAGCGACGACCACCCCGCGTATGCGCAACCTGCACGGGTGCCCGGGATTTGGTGTGGCAAACCTCTCCGGAAAGATTCATACAAGGCCTGCGGGTCAAGCACTTGGGCGTTGCGAAACTCTGATGCGAGGTAAAAAATTGTAGGTTGGTCTCAGTGTATGCTTCAGCCACCGGGACGCCGCATGGCATCGCTGGTAACTTGGGCTTTTCTAAGTTATGCCGTGATAGGCGTCACATGTGGAAGGCAGCGAGGCCAGCGACAACGCAAGCAGGGATTATGGAGCACATCGGCAATGCTAGCAGACAACGTCATTGGCGGCAGGTATGCCAGCAAGAGCTGCCGGCAGTAGTGGCAGTGGCTAAAGCCGAAGGCAACAATAGTTGAAGCAGACAGCAGCAACAGTAGACCGGGGGGGTCCTGGGGGCTTTAGTAGGGGCTGCCAGTGGTAGCGGTAAGAACGGGCCCTTCCTCTGGCCGGTTCCTCTTCTTTTTCTTCCTCTCTATGGCTGATGGAACTAAAAGAGAGAGAGAGAAAGAGAGAGAGAGAGAGAGAGAGAGATGAAGAGTGAAAAAAAGATATAGAGGCTACAGAAGAGTCCCCTGTTACTATCGGATGAACAGTAACAAAGAAGAAAAGGTTGTCGAAGGTAAAGAAAGGGTTCTCCGACAGAGGGAATGACATAACAAGAAGAAACAGAAGCATGGTTCCTCCCGTCATTGTTCACATGTGAACAGTAACAGAGAGAAGGGTTTGCAAGAGAGAGAAGGAAATAAAGAGAACGGTAGCAGTGTGGTAGCGGTTGTACAGCAGCGAGTAGTGGTGGGGATCAGAGTTAGTCTTTGATACCAAACTGATGCGAAATAGTAGGGGAGAAAGGGGGAAAGAGGAGGAGGAAGAAAGGGGAGGGGAAGACCATCAGGCATCGCACCGAAGAACAGGAGGGAGTTTAGGGTATCTCAACTAAGGAAGAACTCCATCACGGAGACTACATGGCTTCAAAAGCTTTCAAATTTCATCATTATTTCTCAAAGAGGGGATTACACCACCATTTAAAGAAAAAATTAATTCAAACCCTAAGCCTAATGACTAAAATGTCCCTAATTCAAAATAAATAGTTAAAATCTGACCTAAAATCTTTTTAAAAAAAATAGAAAATGTATTAAATGGGCCTCTAATGGGCCAAATAAAATGTAACATAGACTCTTGGCTTCGTTTCTGCAACCCTTGGATTCCCATCTGTAGAAATAAGTAGATGTTAAGTGTAGGGGTTGTTATGTCTTTTGTCAATCCTCTACTTATTATTATTTGTTTTATTATGGTTGTACCCCAGTGTGTTATGTGAACAGGGGCAAAACAGTCACTAGTGTTTGTTTTGATGTTTGCCCTAATATATAAAGTCTTATAAGGGCTGGCCGGCCTCTCTAGTTGAGAGAGAGAGCCTGATGTACCCTTTCTTTGCCTCTTTAACCCTTGTACTCTTCCTTTCTACATGGTATCAAAGCCCATGGTTACAAACCGGGCCACGCACCCGTATTTGTGATCCACGTGACAAAGCCTAAAATCGACTTGTACGTGAGGGGGCGTGTTAGAATAGTCCTACATCGAAAAAAGGACAAAATCAAAAAGTGTTTAGTAGATGGTGCCTACTCCACTCATAGCCTTAAGGTTTTGAGTTGGATGGCTCAATAACTTCAATATGGTATCAGAGCTTGATAGTGAGGAGGAGTAAAACCCTAAGCCAATTGGTCATCTTTTCTTGCCCAGTGGAGGATCTATGTAGCAAAAAAAAAAAAAAACAGAAGAAACACTCCACAACAAGGATCGGACCCTCTGTTTTGGGTGTTTTTAGGCCTGCGATTATCTCTCCCTAGTGCTCTGCTATTTCCGCTGCACTGGGAACCAGGAGAGAGGTCCAGCGCCCCTGTTGTGCCTCTGGTTGGTGATCGGTTCCTCTGTTCTGGGGTCTCTTCTATCCGATCCCCCTGTTCTGCCCTTCTAAGGGTCCGGCCCCTTTGTCCTGGGGTCATTTATATCCGGCCTCCCTATTTTGCCCCTCAAGAGGTCCGATCCATCTTGTTCTGCACTGAAACCCTGATTAGGGTCCCCTGTGTGAACCGCAGCCCTGCTTGAAGGGTTTTCAAGGGCAGGCCTGCCACTTTGTTGCTGCTTACACCCTAGTTAGGGTTTCTTGGAGCTGATCCTACACCAAAACCAGCAGACTGGCCACCTTGGTGCTGCATACACCCTGGTTAGGGTTTTTGGGAGCTATTATTGCACCACAACCAGCAAACCGGCCATCTTGGTGCTGCATTCCCCAAGTATATTTCTGTTTGGAGTTATTTTTTGCACCGTCACCTCATCTCTGAGGGCTATTAGAGGTCGGTTATCTCTTATTGTGCTGCCACTCTATTTCCACCCTACTGAGGCACCTTTAGGAGCAAGAAAATGTCCGAGTTGACAGTAAATGAAGCATTTTCCAGGTGTGACAGCAAGGGAGAAAATTTACACCTTCAACTTCCCCCTGTGAAGTTGAATGACTCAAACTATTTGGACTAGGCAGCGACCATCAAGACTTTCATCAGTACGAAATCCAAGGTTGGATACATATATGGGAGGATAAAATTACCTCCTATCGATGATGAGAAGTATGAGGAATGGGAACATCAGGATAGCTCCGTGACTGATGGACAATTGAAATATATCGTGAGGAAGTCAACTGCAAGAGAGAGATGTGGCTCATCCTTGAAGAGATGTACTGTGAGAAGGTCAATCATGTGAATCTGTATAACCTTGAAGTTGCTATCCATGACACTAAACAAGGTACACACTCTGTGTGTGAGTACTATTGTGCCCTCATAGCGTTATGGGAGGAACAAGAATCTTTCGCCATAAAGGACTGGGATACTGTTGCACACCACAAAAGTACTTGAAGCATGTCCAAGACCAAAGGGTTCTCAAGTTCCTTCATGGACTCGACTCTGAGTATGAGGGGCTGCGATCTCAAATTTTGAATTTTGAGATCATCCCAACTCTTGAACAGTGCTACAAGAAGGTGGTCACTAAAGAAAGACGAAGGAAGACTATGCAGGTAGATACAAGAGGGGCCAATGTTGGTGATCACTTTGCCCTCATCAGTACCAATACAGGAAATGCAAAAAGGGGAGATGGCACACGAAAGGACTCACATAAAGGTGAAAGAAAGTGTTCGCATTGTGGGTGATCCAATCACTCCATGGAGTACTGCTGAGAGTTGTACCCTGACAAGAAGCCGTTGAAGTTCAGGAAAGGCCAGCAACATAAAGGGCCTACTGCTACTACAAAGGTCACACAACAACCTTCTGGGGATGTTTCAGAAGGGAACACATCAGTAAGAACACAAGGAAGCTTCGTGGGGCTGTCCACCTCCGATGTAGCAAACCTTTAGCAATTCCTCTCACATTTGACACCCTATTCATCTACCAGCCCGTCAGGTACTTATGGAGCAGCACTCAGTGTTGCCTCGCACCACAGTGGACACTCTTGGATCATCGATTCAAGGGCCACTGACCACATGACGGATACCAATAATCTCTTTACTTCTTATACATTATGCTCAGGATAAGATAAGATGACCATTGCATATGGCACCCTGGCGACCAAAGCTGGGAAAGGAACTATACCTCTGGATGAACATCTTAACTTATCCTCAGCATTACATGTTCCAAAATTGTCCATAAATTTGCTTTTTGTGAGCAGTCTTACAAAATCCTTGAATTGTTCCATAACCTTTTTTCCCACTCATTGTGTGTTTCAGGATCTGAGGATAGGCCAACTAATTAGGAGTGGACGTAAAGCAGGAGGTCTCTATCAGCTCCAGTCCCAGCATGGTACTGCTCTTCAGTCTTCAAGCACTAGTGTTTTGTCTAAGAAAATAAGGGAGATACAGCTGTGGCATCTCCATCTAGGACACCTCTCTTTTCCAGCATTGAAATATTTGTTTCCATCATTGTTCCATAAAATACACATTCAGTCTATTCAATGTCAAACTTGTCATCTTGCAAAACATTGTAGAACTCCGTTTCCTCCTTCTATGAATAAAAGTTCAACTTCTCTTGAGTTAGTCCATTCTGATGTGTAGGGTCCTGCTTTTGTTCCTTCTAATAATGGTCACCGTTATTTTATCACCTTCATTAATGACTTCTCTCACTACACTTAGGTGTACCCTATGAAGTCCAAGGAGGATGTGCCCCGGATCATACAAGTGTTTAAGAACATGGTGGAAAATCAGTTTGAAAAGAAAAGAAAATAAAAATCGTTCAGACAATGCAAAAAAATACTTTGAAAAAAATCTGAATATTTTCTTGAGGATAAAGGGATAATCCATGAGTCATCATGTCCTTATACTCCTCAACAAAATGGAATCGCTAAACGGAAAAATCGCCATCTTCTTGAAACAGCCCGGGCGCTTCTTCTCCATCATAACCTCCCTAAAAGATTTTGGACAGAGGTTGTACTCACTGTTGCGTATGTCATCAATCGAAGGCCCTCCAGAGTTCTCCAATTTCAGACCCCCAACTCTATTATTCGACCTCAGCACCCACTCTTTCTTTTACCATTGAAAGTGTTTGGGTCTTTGTGTTTTATCCATGATTTAGCCCCTGGCAACTCCAAACTTGATGCCAAGGCTATTCGTGGGATTTTCCTTGGGTACTCTCCCACACAAAAGGGGTACAAATGCTATGATCTCCAGACCAAAAAAAAAAAAAAAAATGTTGTGAAGGATGTCACTTTATTTGAGTCACATTCTTATTGTCACTCTCAAGATGTGTCTGAGGGGGAGAGTTCTCAAACTACAGCCACACCAGAGTTGTCACAACTGAGGAACCCGAACTCTCTAAAAAAAGGCATGACAATAGCATGCAGGGGACTGAACTGAAGCACTATGTCAGAAGATCAAAAGTTCAAAAGCAAACTGAGAACTTGGGACTGGATGCTGCAACAGACTGTTCTGTAGATCCATCATCCCAAGAAGTTGGTAAGGTTATGAACACTGAACCTAGTTTTCCTATTGGTTCAGATAAACCCATTGATTCTGATGTTGTTCCAGCTGAAATTGAGCAAAACGAGTAGGATCTTGAGAACTCTATATATGTCCGTAAAGGTGTACGAGAGTGCACCAAACATCTTATCTCAAAGTACCTATGTTACTCACAACTATCTCCTTCTTACAGAACCTTTATTGCTGCCCTCTCTTCTTGTTCAAATCCTCTAACGTTCACAGAGGCTACTAGAGACCAGCGATGAGTGAAGGCTATGAAGGAGGAAATGGATGCCCTCAAACGGAACAGTACTTGGGTTCTTATTGATCTTTCCGAAGGGAAGAAGCTGGTTGGATCAAATTGGGTGTACACCACTAAGTTTAAAGCTGATGGTAGTGTGGAAAGATTCAAAGCCAAATTGGTAGCAAAGGGGTTTACTCAAACGTATGGAATTGATTATGAGGAAACCTTTGCACCAATGGTTAAGTTGAACACAGTTAGAGTGGTTCTTGCTATGGCTGCCTATTATTCTTAGGAACTGTATCAATTGGATGTTAAAAATGTTTTTCTGAATGGCGAACTTATAGAAGAAGTGTATATGCAGCCGCCCCCAGGAATGATCACTAATGGCAAAGTGTGCAGATTGAATAAGGCTTTGTATGGCCTAAAACAGTACCCTCGAGCCTGGTTTGAGAGGTTCAAGGTAGCAATGGTCAGATATGGCTTCATCCAGGGAAATGCAGATCATACTATGTTTACAAAATGGGTTAATGGTAAAGTTGTGGTCTTACTTGTGTATGTTGATGACATGATTATCACAGGAGACAACCATGCTAAAATTGCACTCTTGAAGAAAAACCTAGCAAAAGAGTTTGAAATCAAGGACTTAGGGCAACTGAGATACTTCCTAGGCATTGAAGTGACCAGAATATCCAGAGGAATTTATGTGTGCCAGCGCAAGTATGCACTGGACCAGCTGAAAGAAACAGGGAAGCTTGGATGCAAACCTGTAGATACACCTATTGAATCAAATCATAGATTGAGTATCTCAAAAAGTGAAATTTTGTCTGAGGGGGAGAAAGGCAAATATCAGAGACTAGTAGGGAAATTGTTGTATATATCCCTAACTAGGCCTGACATTGCCTATGTTGTTAGTATAGTTAGTCAGTTTATGCATGCGTCCTGTACATCACATCTTGGAGCTGTGGACAGAATTTTGAGATACAGAAAGTCCTGCCTAGGAAAAGGTCTTCTATTTTCTAAGAGCAATCATCTTGCTCTTGAAGGGTACACTGATGCTGATTGGGCTGGATCACAAGATAATAGGAGATCCACAACAGGCTACTGTATGTTTTTTGGTGGCACTCTTGTAACATGGAGGAGTAAGAAGCAATTTGTATGTGCTAGATCTAGTACTGAAGCTGAATACCGGGCTATGGCTCAGTCTATAGCTGATCTTGTTTGGTTAAAAATTTTACTTCAGGACCTTAGAGTGAAAGTACAGCTGCCGATGAAGCTTTATTGTGATAACAAGGCTGCTATCAACATTACAAATAATCATATCCAACATGACAAGACCAAGCATATTAAGATTGATAGGCACTTCATCAGAGAAAGGTTAGACAGTGGGGACTTATGTCTACCCGATACCAATATTGGACAGCAACTTGCAAACATATTCACCAAAGGTCTTCCAAGGGAGCAATTCTCCAATGTAATTGGCAAGCTAGGCATGCTAAATATCCATGCTCAGCTTAAGGAGGAGTGTAGTAATAAGTAGATGTAGGGATTGTTATGTCTTTTGTCAGTCCTCTACTTATTATTATTTGTTTTATTCTAGTTTTACCCCTGTATGTTATGTGAACAGAGGCAAAACAGTCACTGGTGTTTGTTTGGATGTTTGCCCTACTATATAAAGTCTTGTAAGGGCTGGCCGACCTCTCTAGTTGAGAGAGAGAGTCTGCCGCACCCTTTCTTTGCCTCTCCAACCCTTGTACTCTTCCTTTCTACACCATCATTAACTGATGTGGGACAGCAGGGGAGAAAGGGAGAAGATGGAGGAGGAAGAAGGGGGAGGGAAGACCATCCGGCATCTCACCAGAGGTAGGATCTTTCCAACATCGCAACCAATGAAAAGGAGGGGGTTTAAGGCATGTCGCCCAAGGAGAACTCCATCCCGGAGGCTGCATGGCTTCAAAATCTTTTAAATTTCTTCATTATTTCTCAAAGAGTGGATTTCACCACTATTTAAAGTAAAGCTAACTCAAATCCTAAGCCTAATAGCTAAAATATCCCTAATTCAAAATAAATAGCTAAAATCTGACCTAAAATCTTAAAAAAAGGAAAAATACATCAAATGGGCCTCTAATGGGCCAAATAAAATATAACATAGACTCTTGGCTTCATTTCGGCAACCATTGGATTCTCATCAGATTGGGATTCTGATATCAGTCATACCTAATTTAGTTAGGATCGGGATTGAGATTGGCTCAGACCTCAGAACCAGTCTAGGCTCAGCTGGTTTCCAACTGGTACACGTTGTTGATTGATAGTTTTAGAATTAAGTGAGGAATCAGATTCCCCCTCAAAATCAGATTAGCATGGATCATTTCCAATCTGAATCAGCCGATCCCACAAGCCATGGTTCATAACCACACCAATGATCTTCCCAAAGTCAAAAAATGCCCCATTTCCCCACAGTTAAATCAATAGAGACTAACAAAATATCTGCTGGTCATGCAATGTTGCTCCATATTGGAGAGAAGGCTAGAATGAATCACCAGCTGATAGCACCATTTGCCATTATTTCTATAGTACTTATCTCTCACTATCTCTGCCCATAAAGATACCTTTTCTTCCCCAATTATCCATAAGCATTTCATAAGAAGAGCTGTATTAAGAACCTAGTCTTTGTGATCCCCTCCACCTTGAGAATTGCTTTTACAAGCCCAATCCCTCTTGATTAAATGCCACCCTTACTGTTCCTGGTTTCACCATTCCAGAAAAAGGAGTTTCCATAACTTCAATTTTTCTCCCTATTGTTTCAACTTTCAAGAATCTTGACAACATGAAATACACGGCAAAATAGGAGAGGACAGATTTAAAAGAATCTGTATGCCTCTGGCTCAAGACAATTTAGCTTTCCATCCTTCAAGCCTCTCAAGCGCAAACTTTTGAATAATAGCCTTCCAGTCTTGTACCCTGATAGGTCAATCTGACAGTGGAACACCCAGGAGTTTGATGAAAAAAGAGAAATATTTCCAACCAAGGGCATCTGCCTCATTCCAAAATCTGTCTAGAACTGAACACCCATAATTTTAGATTTCAAGTAATCAAACCAGTCACCATTTGAAGAACAAGTATAAAGCTTTTCAGGTTATTAATTTCTTCTTCCTTATCCAAGGAAAAACAAAAAGCAGAGTAACATCAGTATGCTGGAGTTAAATAAGTCTAACATTTCTTCAACTAACAGAAAAATCTTCAATGAGACCATTTTCAGCTTCTTTCTTCCATATTGGACTAAGGTAGCATTTGATAACACTGAAATCTTGTCTAAAAATCTGAGATTCAGATTTAACATTTTAAATCTGAATTAGGAAATGTAAGTCCTGAATATAGTATAATTGGGTGTCTGGCCCAGGAGCTGGCCCCAGACTCTGTCAGGGTTTCCTTCATCTTAAAAAGTATGTCCTGAATACTGAATCAAAGAGATTATTTGGCAAAGATGACATATTAATGAATGACAAGGAGAATGGTACCTTTATATTTGATAATAATATTTCACAAATATAAGAATATTTACTTTCTTTAATTAATAATTTACATACACTTATAAACACCTTATATTATCGTATGGAGCTGTTTCACAGATTATTATATATATGGCAATAAGTAAGGAGGGAAAAAGACCTTTTACCTTGCAGTTGGCAGCGGCAGCCGGTAGCACCAACAGCAGCCAGTAGCACCAACAGCAGCCAGCAACAATAGCACCAGGAGTAACAACAACAGCACCAGCACCAGCACCAGCAGTTAGCAGCGGAAAGGATACCAATACCGGTAGGTACCGATACCGATGCTTATTGTTATCGGAAATCAGGCATATCAGCCCAGTACCGTCCCATGTCAACCCAGTACTCTCCCGATACAAGTTTTTTTTTCTAACTAAATGACCAGTATCAAGGGCATCCCCCCCTGCGTATGGGTAATGGTACCCACCAATACCGATACGTATCGGCCGATATTGCCAACCACGAGCATGGATGGCAGTACTGGTATCGGTACCGGTATCGAAGGGTACCGATATCGGTACATATCGGCCGGTACCGGCACAGTATCGGCCGGTATCGGCCGATACCGTTTATAGGTATAGTATCGGCCGATACTGCCAACCATGACCACAAGCAGTGGTAGCACCAGCAGCGGTGGCACCAAAGGGAACTAGCGGTCTCCTGTTCTGTGAGCACATAACAGGGCATCGTGAGGAAGACGAGCACAGAGAGAAAGATGGAGCAGAGAGAGAAGGGGTCAAACCCCCCACCGAAAGGTTATCAATGCAAAAAAGAAAGAGAGGAAGGGTAGGGGAAAAAAGAAGAAAACAGAGAGGATTTGTCAGTCCCCCCCCCTGGCCACCATTTCTTTCTGTTGCGAAGAGGAGACCCCCACCGGACAGGTGGGGGTATTTTTGGCAACGAAAATAAAAGAAGGGAAGAAAAAAAGAAAGAAGAAGAAAAAAGAAAGAGAGGATCCGGCAGGGGGGGTGGTTGCCATCGGACCCATCAGGCCCCCACCGGACAGGCTGGCCATGTGGCCTTCCCTCTCTCTCTCTCTCTCTCTCTCTCTCTCTCTCTTACACACACACACACATATCTTTGTTTCTTCTCTCTCTCATAACCCTTCCACCAATAGAAAAAGGAGAAATCTCAGTCAAAATGCAGAAAAGTACCAAAAAAAAGAGAAAAAGCAGGGAAGGATATTTTGGAGGGAAAAATCAATCTGGTGGGAAGTGCCACCAAACCACTCCCCCCCCCCTCCCGATCCATTCGACCCCTATATAAACCCCACAAGGGGGCTGCTGCAAGGGGGCTTTTTGGAGAAGAATTCTTTTGAAGACTTCAAGGCCGCAATCTATCAATTGCTTCAATTCAACCTTTATTGTCCTCATTCCAAAGAAGGAGGGTGCTGAGAAGCCTGCAGATTTTAGACCTATTAGTCTATTAAATGGCTGTTATAAAATCATCACTAAAATCATGGCAAACCGGCTGAAGAAGGCATTGCAAAATGTCATTTCCATCAATCAATCGGCTTTCTTGAAAGGAAGGTACATCCTAGATAACTTCCTAACAACCCATGAAGCTATTGATTCACAGAAATGCTCTAAGAAACAAGGAATTGTCTTAAAATTAGACTTTGAGAAAGCCTTTGACAAAGTTAGTTGGAACTGCATTGAAAAAGTTTTCCTGGTTACGGGCTTCAAACAAAGATGGATCAGCTGGGTTATGAGTTGTGTTTCCTCCGCCAGATTTTCTATTCTTATCAATGGAGAATCAAGTGGTTACTTTACTAGCTCTAGAGGACTAAGACAGGGAGATCCTATTTCTCCTCTCATCTTCATCATGGTTAGCCAAGTACTGAGCACTCTTTGGGATCAAGCTGTTTCTAAAGGGCTGGTTGATGGTTTCCTTACTAGCAGAAACAGCATTCAGCTATCCCATCTTCAATTTGCATATGATACTCTGATTTTCTCATCCACTGAAGAGACTAAGATTGCGAATATCAAGAAAATCCTATTGTTGGTTGAGGCTGTCACCGGACTTTCTATTAACTTTGACAAATATGAAATTGTAGGCATCAACACTGGGATAGACTGAAGCAATCAGATCGCTGCTGTTTTGAATTGCAAACAATCACATTTTCCCATCAAATATCTTGGTCTCCCTCTCTCAAATGTCAGCAGTAAAGTTAGGGAATGTGACCCTCTAATCCATAAGTTTGCACATGATTTGGAAGGATGGAAAGCAAAATTTCTATCTGTAGAAGGTAAATGGATTCTCTTCAAAACTGTTCTTTCATCCTTGAGCACTTATCATCTCTCCATCCTTTCTATTCCCAAAACTGTGGAAAGAATCCTTGAAAGTATAAGGAGCTCTTTTTTTTTGGGAGGAGGGAGAAGGGAGAATAAAGGACTGCATCTTGTTGCCTGGGAAAGGGTCTCCACTAGCAAAGCACAAGGAGGTGTTGGTCTGACCAGCATTAGGATTATCAATAAAGCATTGCTTGCTAAATGGCTCTGGAGAATGGGTGAAAATGGCAATGCTTTATGGGTCAAAATCATCATAAACAAATACTACCCTCAAGCATCCAAATCGGCTATTCAGCCCTCCTATCAGTTATCTTTTTCACCCATATGGAGGACATCAACAAGCTTGCAGATCTTGTCAGCACATCCATCACTTTCACTAGAGGAGATGGGAAATTGATCAGATTTTGGGAGGACAGATGGTGCTCGGATACCCCTCTTGCAGTCAAATTTCAGCAATTGTATTGTATCGTAAAGGATAAGGGGAAGTCAATTAATGTCATCTATGCTCTAGAGGAACGCAGTCACTGGAATATTAGTCTCAGAAGGGAGCCTGTGGGTATTAAAATGAATCAACTTTTGCTTGTTCTTAGCTATTTAAATTAGTTTTCTCAATAATCTGCAGAAGGACTCTAGAAGTTGGGTTTGGAACTGTAAAAGGACATTTTCTATTAATACTCTCACCAAAATTCTTAGTGACAGAGGTATGAGAGTCCATTGGCATCATATTGTATGGTCCAACCTTCTTCCCACAAAAATTAGATTTTTCCTATGGAAAATGGCACTGGGCAGACTTCCAACCATAGACAGACTGAAATTCATCCTCCATGTCAATACTCCTTATTGTGTTTTCTGTGGAATCCTGAAGGAGAATGCCGAGCATCTATTTATGCATTGTGGGATCATTAATGTCTTATGGAGATCCATTGGACTATTACTCTCTTTTCAATGGAAGGACTTCCACGATTTACCAAGCCTCCTCTAAGACTAGAATGGGATTTGCCCAATCCCATCCGAGCTCAAGATTTGGTTTATTCTTTTACCAGCCATGCTGTGGTCTATCTAGTTTGAAAGAAATTCAAGAATTTTTAATCAATCATTCAATTGGATCGATCACATTTTGGCTACAGCTGTCAGGTGGACTTCTATCTGGGCAAAAGTTGCTAGCTCCTCTTCCACATGGAAGATTCTTCATTGCTCCTTGTTGTTTTGAAGTTCAAAAAGTTTTTCTTGTAATTATTTTCTATTTTTATCCTCTGGATAATTCCTGCTGTTTGAATTGAGTTTGTGATTGACCTCAGTCAATGGAGATAACTTGACTTCGGTCAAAATGTATCTATGTAACCCTTCTTATATCAATGAAACGTGACCTTACGTCACCTTCAAAAAAAAAAAAAGTTGTGAAGACTCTTTTGAGTTCCTTGGCTATTGGGAGCAAGGATACTCCCTCCCCTCTTAGCCTTTGTTTATTTCTAAGGTTCAAAAACCCACATTCTTGTATATTCATGACCTAGTTAATGAAATTATATGTCTGTGCTTGTTTGATCTTCATTGACATATAAGATCCGAGCACCATTTGTTCATGATTTTCTTTTGGAATCCATATTGCATTGTTATTGGATCGTGTTAAGTTTTAATCAACTTGGATCCTTAATGGATCTTAAGTGGCTTTGTCAATACCCATTAAGTTGTTAGATCTCAAATGAATCCTTAGTGGGTCATTGGCACGATTCATCCAGATTCATTAATGGTTAGAGATTAAAGGATATTTATTGGACTTGGATATATCTGATATTGTTTTCTTTAACTAATAACCATCAAAGAATTACTATCTAATGGATTTATTCTTAATTGATCTCATACAAATGCCCATTCATGTTCTTAAATTGACAATCGTTAAGATGTATCCTTCAAACAATCTAATGGATCCAAAGCGTGAAATGGTTTGTTCACACAGTGAATACCTCCTTTAAAATTCAATGTCCGTCTATAGTCCGCTTGTTTAAATCTGTCCACACATCCAAGCACTCTTAATTTGTCTTGTTTCATATGAAGGAAATCTTTTAAATGAACCTTCCAAGTATGACCTAACGGTTGACTCCCATTAAGGTACATCCTTTAATGGAATCTCGATGGGCCCACACATGTTATAGATTTTAAGCAATCGATTGTTCATGTAATGAACTTAGTTTAGTCGATTAAAGTTAAGACTTTGTCTTGCAATCCGTTTGCTTGAATCTATTCATCCCCTATTAACCCTTCATATCTAGGCATTTCTTAATCAAATCCCAGATTCAAATTACTCCTTAATGTCTATCACAGACCATGATCGAATTAAAGGGCTTAAATTAAGGTTGCACATGTGTTCTCATAGTGGCTTATTACATCTATACGTAGGTTTGTTCAAAGGGCATTATTTATTCAGTTAATCAAGGGTCCTCAATCGTTGATCGATGTAATTAAAACTGACCCACGTTAGTGGGGAGAGGTCGAACTTATGGATCCACATGATCCAAATTCTTGGCTCCTCAAGGGCCCATTCTGAATCCTCATAATCTAACAAACCACCAAAACAAAATAAAATAAAATAAAAGCAGTGCGAGGGTTTGATCTCCTCACGTCTCCCACAGTAGCATATAAGTAAACTCCACTTGCTATGCGTACATTGTTTTCCATGGGTGGGTTATCGGCAATCTTGCCCATCGTAGAAGGTGAGCATTTCATGCATCAATGTTTACAGGTATAGTTATTGGCCGAAAGCAGTGCCATCAACAAGATGGGTAGAAGCCCACAGTATCACATGCCATCACACATTCTAACATGCTGCTACAAGGAAGGGAGAGGTGGGGAGGGTGGCAGGGGTTTCCACCAAGTGATAAGCTTATTTTTTTACATAGCCATCAATAGGGTAACTGTCAACTTAACTACAATTAAGAGTCACAATTTAATAATTTGTCAAACACTCAATCGATCTATCTCTTACCGCTTCACATATAATATCCCAATTAAGAGTTATCAAACACCTCCTGAGATTCTGTGCAACAAGAAGAAAAGTAAGAGGAGAAATAGGGACACTTCATCTTAGTCCTCTCGAGTTGTCAAAGTACCCACAAGGCTCCCCTTTGGTCAAAGCAGACAATCTAGCACTAGAGATACACTCAGCTCCATCTGTTGCTTGAATCATATAAGAACAAGGACCCACCTAATACAATATAACACAATCATAAGCTTTCAAAAACCCAGTTTTAATGCTGTCCATTCCTCTATTCTGATTTTTTGGAAGTGAGTTTTCTTTCATATACAGCAAGAAAGTTATCTAGAATAAATTTTCCTGCTACAGAAGTATCGTGATTCTTATCCGCTAGCTGATAAATCTCAACCTAAAGTATTGAAGCTGCCATCTTTGTGATGATTTTGCAACAACCATTTATTAGGCTTATTGGCCAGAAATTGGAAACATCATCTGCCCCTTCTCTTTTTGGTACAAGGACATGTGGCATTAAGATGTTAATAGATAGGGATCTTAAATCAAATTCCTGATTAGCCAACTAGTTGGTTTTTTAGAACTGAACCCGGTTATTAGAGAGCTTATTCATCCAAGTTCACAAAATGAGTTGACAATCAATTGGTAGTTCTCATTTATAAATTATTCTAGCGTTATCCCAACAATCAAAACATGCATCTTGCTTCCAGTCACCAGCAATATCCTGGAGGGGGGAAAATACCTGAGGGAGTAAGGTGGGAAAAGAACCTAGAATTTTTGCTTTGTTCCTGTTGAGAAAATCCAGTGTGGCTTCTGCAACTAAAGGATCTGCAAACTCCCTGTAAGCAACAGAGAATTACTGGTTCACGCATTAAGCAAGAAGCAGCATAACAACGAATAAAGAGATCAGTGGGTCTAGAGTTCAAATTTACGGGAAAATGAACAAATATCATAGAAGAAAACATTGATGAATAAAAGTAATAAGCACACTTAAACCATTTTATGAAGGGAAAAACAAAGAAAAATAGGTCCAAGATTGTACAATTATCATCATATGGAGACGGAGCAGTAGATTGATTTAAGTTCAACATCCTATTTCCATCAAACCAACCCTCTTTAAAAATGGCTTATAGAGGTAAAGTCCATCATAATCACGGGCACGGACTGACTCCTTCCCCAACAATCACTTAGCCAAGTGACTAAAGAGCTGACCATACGTAAAACAAAGCTTTATATAAGCTTCAAAGGCATATTAATTGTCATTGAACCAGAAAGCTGCACAATGAAGAATATGCAAGATGTACTTCTATTGAGAGGAGTAGTAGTAGCCACAGGAAGAGGAGTCAACCTCAAGAGCAACAAAGTGACAAAGAGGTATGAAGTCCTTCTCAAGTAGCAGCAGGGATGGGGAACATGAATGCTTTTGGGAGCAGCAGTGATGGCAAAATGAGTGAATCCTGCTACTAAGTCTCAAACTATTAGCAAGGATGCTGCTTCAAAGAGATGGTAACAATGCCATTGCTAATGATGATTATATCATCAACATAGACCTAAAGGATGGTGTAACCCTAAGAAAAAGCCAGAACAAAGATTCATAATCATAAACACTCTCAACAAAACCATCATCAAAAATGACACAATAAAACCACTTAAACCAGGCCTGTGGTGCCTATTTGAGTCTATAGATAGATCAATGAACATGAGCAACATGCCATGATGGAACAGAAAAATACACCTGCTCAAAGAGATCACCATGAAGAAAGGCATTCTTTATGTCCAACCGATATAAAGGGTAGCCACGAACATAAGCAATTGTAATCAAGGTGGCACGGAAGTCACCTTATCCATAAGAGCAAAGGTCTCCTCATAATCAATCACAACCGAGTAAAACAATGAACCACCAATCTGGCCTGGTGCCACTCAATAGACACATCCACCTTCGCCTTGATCTTACAAATTTACTTGAAACTAATGATCACTTTGCCAATCGGAAGTGGAACAAGAACCCGAGTGTAAGCCTGCTAAAGAGTATGACGTTCCACTTACCTTGCTGGTTGCTGCAACGGAAAGTTATATACTACCTCATGATAGGTTTGAGGTTTAGATGAGATAAGGCTTTGAAGATGACAATGATGTTGATAATGATGACAGGTTTGGGGTTTGTAACAAGTGTGATGGCAACAAGAAAAGTAGAAAACTATGAAGAATAGGAATCAGTCATAACTCATAACAAAACTAAGACAATCAGGAGGACATCAAATCTATTGAGCATAACTAGGAATTGGATCCACAGAAGAAAGTGGAACTAGGAGAAGACAAAAATATACCAGATGGAGCATCAATGTGAACCATAGAAGAACCCCCAACAGGGTGAGAATGAGTATACACTTGAATAGAAGGACGGGTAGGCATTTAAGTGCAAAAGTCAGGAGTGTAAGATAAGATGGGTGAGTTA
Organism: Zantedeschia hybrid cultivar; assembly: GCA_030544215.1. Lineage (NCBI taxonomy): Eukaryota > Viridiplantae > Streptophyta > Magnoliopsida > Alismatales > Araceae > Zantedeschia > Zantedeschia hybrid cultivar. The sequence continues at coordinate 56,845,905 of JARZZO010000009.1, forward strand.
AACTCAGATGAGAAAGTCAAAGGTGGATCAACTAGCCATGATGCACAAAGATCAGGAGTGCAAGACAAGCTAGGTAAAGTTGGGAAAGTGGGACAACCTAAGATGAGAACATAAAGACAATGAACAATAGGAGGTGAAGGATCTGGGTGATAAAGAAAGAAAAGATGGACAGGGAGTGGTGTACAGTAGGGTACATTGGCACGTCCTCAAAGAATGTAACATGATGGGAGGTTGTAAGACTTCATTTTTCTTTAATTATTATTTATTCTTGAAAAAGAATTTTTTGTTTAGAAAAGAGGCTTTTGGTTTTGAAAGAGAATTCTTGGGGTTTTGAAAACATGTTCTTCTCTTTTCTTTAATGTAGACTTTGAGGATTTGAGATCAATCCTCAAGTCTAAGATTTTGGATCAAGCGTGGGTCCATATTCTTGACCTCTCTACACTGACCTCAGTCAGTGTTAAGTTACGCCAGTCATTGATAGGTAACCCTTGATTAACCGTCCATTAAGGCCCATTAATATAACAGGAATGAAATAAATGAATAACTTTGATGCCATGTATGAAAGAGGGATTCTTTTTTTCTTTGGGGATCCTACAAGCGTCCTTAAAAGATACTTAATGGATTTTGAGTTAACACGAGGACATGAGAACTCATAATCTTCAAATGGTGCTAAAAAGATAGGTCTTTTGAACATAATCTTCATTAGAACTCCTTAAAGGATATCAAATAACTCGAATATATCCTTTAAGTATCCTTTAAAGGAAAGAACTTTGGATAGCATATCCCATTTTCTAAGTTCATACATTCATCGTTTGAGCATACATTCAATGACAGTAAACATACATTAAACAAGCAGAATTGAACATGCATTAACTTTATTTGAATCATCTTTGTTACAAGATATCACTTTGGACCATTCTATCGACAGAAATGAATCATTTAAAATTTAGTCACTCTGCCAATAAGAGTGAAATATAACTTCATGATCAATCCATCATTAGGAAAAAATCAAGTAACTTAATAGTCATTCCACCAATAAGAACGAACCACAAAAATTGAATATTGGTCACTCTACCAACAAGAGTGAACCACGACTTCATGGCCAATCCACCAATAGGAAAGAACCAAGAAAATGATTTATCGGCCACTACCAATAAGCGTGAACCACGCTTCATGGCCAATCCACCAATAGGAAAGAAGCACATCATTTTAATGGTCACCCTATCAATAGGAATGAACCAAGAGCCATGATTATTGATCACTCTACCAATAAGAGTGAACCACAATCATGGCCAGTCCACCAATAGGACAGAACCACAAAAGTTAATGGTCATTCCACTAATAGGAATGAACCAATAATCATAATTATTGGTCACTCTACCAATAAGAATGAACCACAAATATAATGGTCAATCCACAAATAGGAAAGAACCACATGAGTTAACAGTCATTCCGTCGATAAGAATAAACCAAGAACCATGATTATTAGTCATTCTACCAATAAGTGAACCACAACTTCATGGCCGGTCCACTAATAGGATAGAACAAAAGTTGATGATCACTCCACCAATAGAAATGAACCAATAATCATAATTATTGGTCACTCTACCAATAAGAGTGAACCACAAATATAATGGTCAATCCACCAGTAGGAAAGAACCACATGAGTTAATAGTCATTCCATTGATAAGAATGAACCAAGAACCATGATTATTAGTCATTCTACCAGTAAGAGTGAACCACAACTTCATGGCCGATCCACCAATAGGACAGAACTACAAAAGTTAATGGTCACCCACCAATAGGAATGAACCAAGAACCATAATCATTGGTCACTCTACCAATAAGAGTGAACCATAAACCTAGCGGTCAATCCACCAATAGGAAGGAACCACATAATTAAAATACTGGCCATTCAACCAATATGAATGAACCATTAACATGAAATCACATAAGTTAATTAACATGAAAAATTGGCCATTCAACTAATATGAATGAACTACATTTTTTTTTTTAATTAGCAAACAACTTTGGCCATTCAACCAATATGAATGAACCATGCATAACATTAATCAACATGAAACCACATAAGTTAATTAACATGAAACTTTGGTCATTCAACCAATATGAATGAACCACATATTTATTAAAACTTTGGCCATTCAACTAATATGAATGAACCATCTCTTAATTAACATCATTACAAGATCATAATAAAAATAAGTGGGTCTATGTTTATAGTCCTTTTTCCCACGCACAGAAAAAATCACAAGCTTTTTCTTCAAAGAGCATCAAGAAAAAAATCCAGAGCCTTCCCTTCTTCTCTTCTTTTTTTCTCTTCTGCACCCACCCATGAGGGCTTTATATAGAGGGGCTGTGGGTGAGAAAAAAGGCAAAAGAGGGGGGCGGTGGGCACCCCCCACCAGTGGAGGTGCCACCGGTGGCACCCCCCCCCCCCCCACCGGTGGGCTTGTGTGTGGGTGGGTGGGGGGGAGCCATCGGTGGCTCCCTTCCCCCTGCTTTCTTTCTTCTTTTTTTTGAACCTCCCTCCTTTCTCTTTTTTGCTTTATATTTAAAAAAAAAAATGTTTCAACAAAGGTCAAAATGTAAGAACCCACTAATTTAATACTAAGGATACATGAACAATTATAAAATAACCTAGGGTTTAAACATAAAACTTCGTAAGACTATTGGGCTTTAAGTTAAAATTTTAATGGGCTTTGGTGAGCTGTTATTGGGCCCAATTAAGCAATGTTAATGGGCCTTAAATAATAGACTTTTAATGGGTAGAAATGGGCCTATTTTGTTGAAAATTTAATGGGTTTACATGGGGGTTTATTGGGCCTGATTAGCGGACCCGTTTAGTGGGCCTAATGAGGGCCATGGGGGGAGGCAAACCGCCTCTCTCCCATATATAAAGTGGGGTAGGGTGGTTGGCCAAGGGAGGGAGAGAGGAGCAGTGCAGGGAGTGAAAGAGAGGGAGAAAGGAGAGAGAGCAGGGAGGGATTAGAGAGAGAGAGAGAATGAGAAGGAGAAAGGAGGGAGAGAGAGAGAGAGAGAGAGAGAGAGAGGGAGAGCATGGAGAAAGAAGAGTGAACAGGGAGAAAGAAGAGAAAGCAGGGAGAGAAGAGAGAAAGAGAAAAGGAGAAGAAGAGAAGGGGAGATAGAAGCCGACAGCGAGCTAGTGGCGGCTTGGCAGGAGCAGGCGGGGATCCGGCTGCGATCCAGCAGCGGCTTAGCGGCGGTCTAGCGGGGCTTCAGCGGCGGCTTTCTTTTTAAGAGGTAGGGTGATACTCCTCTGTTATTTCCTTTTGTTTTGAGTTTTTAGGAGATTTTAGGAGATATAAAAGCATGAAGAACAAAGAGAAATTATGTCTATTTATCTTCTAATTAAAGGGAATTTAAGGAGTTAAAAATCATTAAAAAATGACTTATTTTACTTGCATCATATGCATATTTTCCTCATCATTTATATGATGTTTTACTAGGAAGTATGCTAGAATTTTATATGAAACTCAAGAATATGATGAACCTTGGCAAACCCCATACGAACCTAGCTATTCTCTTCCACAAAAAACCATTTGTATACTTATGAAATACTTTTTATAGAATAAGTAAGAACTGTTGGACCGAATCCATCTATACACATGTGAGCAATAGAAAGAATAGAGGAATTGAAGTCCCAAGCTCCATATGTTTACTATATATATATATATATATATACATGATGTGAGGTAAAATGATGGGGGATAAGAGAACAAAAATATGAACAATAGGAGGCACACTCCAATGCACTTCCTATGAAAGAAAGAAATTTATCAAAGAAACTAAAGGTAAGAAGCCTTTCATGATTACTATGAACTCTTATATTGTTGTTGAACGATAATTCTTACGATGATTTATCTTTTTATAAGAAAAGAAGTGACATCACACTTCGTTAGGAGGACAGGCCCATACGATCCGTCTCTTAGAGATAAGGAGACACCTCGGTCAAAACTCTTTAACGATGTGTGGCATCAAGGCACGGAGCATCTCTTCTTTTGGTTACAGTTCTTGAGTCTAAATTCGAGACTTCAGCTTAGGCAAAGGATGGTAGTCCTACTTGAGTGCACTCATGGGCTGAGGTATAGACGCTGCAACAGTAGTCAAGAAGTAGACTATAGACCCAACTTAACTTACATTTCCGGCCTCACTTAGTAGACTTCCAAAAACCTGCTAAGGTGGATAGGCAGAGATAAGAGGTCAGTCAGGGGACAACCTGCTCACCACTACGACCGTTAGTAAGTGATTATCCATGTCGCTTCCGGTTAAAGGGTAAGCCGCCCCATCGGCAAGACAGCCGACTACAAACTCAAGATTTGATAAAGATGTGAACCAAAGACCGACTTAACCCTGAGGCCCTATGATGATGACTTGCAATAAATATCTTTATATTTTCTATATTAGTATGAATTACCACTAATTATTAAGAAAAAGAACACGAAAGACTTTTACATAGAAACTGTTTAGAAAGATAAAAAGAAAAAGTGTACTTGTTATCATCTTGTTAATTATTTTCACTCCGGTTTCACGTTATTTTTACGATGCATGTATTTCATACTAGTTTAAGTGCCATATCATGAATGTCATATGTAGGATACATGTATTGCATAATAACCAGAAGAAAAATAAATTATTTCTTTGGAAAGATAAACGAATGGGGTGGTAAGTGAGGGATAACAATAGGGACGTAAATGATCCCTACTAAGATCTTATCATAAGTTCTCATAAAAGTTATAAAACATGTTTTTCCAAGAATGGCATTAAAAGATGGATCTAGTTCAGTAAATGAAAATTTATCAAGTATGACCAGTTTAATCTATTTCCTTGGGATGTGTGTTATTACCTTATATTTTATTGTATAATGGACATGACATTCTTTTTGCACTTTTATATTCATGCTTCTTATTATTTTATTTAAAATTGTGCAACTACCAGAGATATATAGTGGGACAATTACACAAAAGCAACAACTAGATTACAACAATGACATGGAGAACATAGCTTGTGGCCCACATGGAGAGTTAAATCCGTTTATGAGGAGCACAAATCAAGTACAACCATAGGTATAAAGAAGATTGTAGCCCGAAACAAAAGAATAGAGGGGCTCAAAGGGGAAAATATTGAAAGTATAGTCAAAGAAAAGATGTCAATAAGGTTGAAAAGTGAGGACAACTTCAGGCCTTTGGTCCAAAAAGAGCAAGGAATGGAGCCAAAGATGAAAAAAGCATAAGCAGCACCAAGAATGTAGCAGTGCTCCCTCCTAGTGGCTCCATTTTGCTCATAAGGAAAGTACCGGTGAGAAAGAGTGTTGAGTGTAAGGATAGGATTATTGAGAAAGAGTGCCATGAGAGGAAAGTATACTCTCAATCACTATCAGCATGAAGGACCTTGATGTGACAATGAAACTGCATATGAACCACAGCAATGAACTAGAGATAAATGCTAAGAATCTTAAAATGATGAGGCATCAAATACATACAGATAAACCACAAAAAGTCAACAATTAAGTTGACATAGTAGTAGAAACTTGCAGATGATAAAGGAGCTGGTCCAAATATCTGAGTGAACCAAGTCAAAGGGACAGCAAAATAAACACTGCAAAGAAAAGAGAAGAGCCAACTGTTTGGCCAATGTACAACCAGTACAAGGAGGCAAAAGAACAAGAAATCTATTACCAAGAATGGCAGATGAAAACAGTCTTGAGTTGGGTGTGAAAATGTGTCCATGACTCCAAGTCTATGTTGCCAATGGTCGGCAATAGAGAAGACAACCACATGACAGAGGAGAGGGGATGGCTGATGAGGTAAATGAAGATACTCCAAGTGGTCAGTTCGCACCTGCTCTATGACCAATTCCAATCCTCCAACTCATATTAGATCTGGATAGAACAAGATAAAGCAGAGAAAGAAATTGTATAACCAGCCGAGGAATATGAAGTACTGGTAAAAGAGTGAAACAGCCAAAAGAATCCGACTATAGGAATAGTAGAGTCACACTGTGAGACACAGAGGAGAGCCATCAGCAATGTGGATACAAAAACAAGGTGGAACTAGAGCACAACCAATCAAAGGGCCATCAAATGTCATGTGGTGAGAAACCCCAGAGCCTAAAATCTAGGCAAAAGTGGTCCTCAATGAAGTAGACATCACGAAGGAAGCAAAACCACGTAATAAACCAGCCGACTGAAGCGTCTACTAAAGTTGCTGGAGCTGAAAAATGATCTGAGCTTGTTGAGTACGGAGCCAGGTTGAATCTAGAGCTATAACTGCAACTGTAGAGACAAGACCAGCAGGTGTAGGTGGTGAAGGCATTGGATCTATAATAGCAGCTGTAGAGCACGAAATACATGAGCTCGAGTGCGCCAAGAGCAATCCATAATAAGGTATCCTCCGTATAGACAATATTGATTGTATAGATGTTGATTGAAGTGGGTGAAGCGGAACCTACTAGAACATGTAACTAGACTGCAAGGTGTAGGGGTCATCATATGTGTAATAGGAGCCAAAACAGCAGAAGGGACTCAAAAACCACATATGCAACAACCAAACAGGAAGTACTATGCAATAAGCACGTCAAAATACCCCTAGATATGGATATAGAATGCTAAATACAAGAAGCCAATACTCGGACAGCAAAAGAACCTTTGAAATTCTCACCATCAAGGTATTAGACGATAAAACAAACTAAATGGATGTGTTTGTGATGTCAAACCATGAACGGGTATAGGGTACTGCTACAGATGACAATTTTTACCCCGACAAATTTCAGTCTACAGTTGAAGATGGGGTGAGGTGCAGTGAGCCACTTCCCTAAAAGAACCCTGCTGGACCAGTGTAGAGACGAGGAGGAACCAGTCATAAGGGGTAGTGAAGCAGCCAGAAAACAGGCTGATCCAGTTGCAAACAAACCTGAACTGTTTAAATGGCTTGAAACAAACTAGGGGTTTGTTTTAAGTTAATTAAATCCTCCAAGTAGGATGGATTTTAGTGACTTCTCCATGGGCTGATTGAATTGGACATCATCTTCCTTACATGTTAATCCTAGAAAATGAATGCAGACACAGGTGAAGACAAGAGATGCCATGGCAGGTGGCAGGGGCCTCGAGCATCACCAGAAGATCATCCACCATGATAAGCAGACAACAACAGCGATGACACTGAAGCTGTGGATACAGAAGTATGAAGGATTGGCTGCAGCAATGACGATAGCTGTAGATGTTCCTCATGCCGATGGGATCATTGACGATGGACCTCCTTTCGGCATTGACAAGATGACATCAGCAGAAGGTTGGGAAGCTTCACAATTTGCAACAAAAGGAGAAGAACAAAGATAGGCAGGAAGGAGGATATTCCATTAGAGGATTCTTCTCTAACAATGAGTGAAGGAAATGCTCAAGTAGGTTGATGAAGGGAGATCAATGAAACAATGCAGAAGTGTGAATGCAAAGAAGTTTCCATGGGTAACAATGAAAAGGTGATGTCACGAGGGTGAAGACTTGGCATCAGAGGCTATGCTGGCTTTAATATCATGAAAGAACGCAAGAGTAGGAGGAACACAATGAAAGGAATACTATTAGGGCAATAGCCAAATACAAATAAACGTGAGTCCCAAAGCAGGAACATGTATACATTAACCAAAAATGAGTAAACAATAAATATACAACCCACAGGGGCATATATAGAACACCTTTGCAGCATATTGAGTTCCAAACTCTTTACTCATTGTGTGCTCTCATTATATTCTAAATCCTTTAATTTATTTATAAATGCCTGCTTGATGATGCTTCTCTTAAATTATAAACTTTGCAAACAGTTAAATTATAAAGTTTTACAGACAATTGGTCTCATTCAATATGTTTTAACTGAAACTGGGTGAAAATGTGTTAAATCAGGAAATCTACCTTGAAAACTAGCCTACCTATGGGTACTAGCTCAAATCATGTGACTAGCATGAGTCAGGCCAAATGTGACTCAGTTTTCCAAGAACCCTGTCTATCCAAGTGGCCCTGCAATATGGCCAACCCTGATCTCCCCAGTGGCCTCAAAATAAAGCACCAGTCATAAAAGAGAAACCATACCCATTCCAATAGGACTCATAATTAGGAATTTTCATATACTCTTTGTAGCTTATCTCTCTCCCTTTCCCTCCCTACCTCCCTCTCTCCCACCCATCCCCTATCCTTCACTTTCCCTCCCTTTTGTTTCCATTCATTGGAGGAAGAGGATGCTCTAATCACATAAACTACTGTTCTATCAAAGCTGGCCAACTCAATATCAAACAGCAGCCTGTACAGTTGAAAAACTTAGTGATGGTGTACCAATATGGGAGCGACTTGCACCAACTCGGTACTGATCATATGCGTGAAATTCCACATCTATTTGTAAAGCCTTCCAAGTGACTCACTTGACCCAATGTTGCCGAGTATCAAAAGCACTGGAAATCTAGTCAACTTGCAAGTTCACAGAAGTTTGCACAATATAACAAAACATGTGTCCTACAATGTAGCTTTGTGAGGAAGAACGATGCAGAAAGCAATGAGAAATAAAAGTCATTCATTTGGACCAAATGCGTGAGGCCAATTATTCCTTGAATAGTGAACCAAATCACAAACAAACCCATGCTTTTACACCATCTAAACCATGGTTGGCCGACACGTATTGGTATCGGCCTGGTCCGATACTATACCTGTAAACGGTATCGGCCGATATCGGCCGATACTGGACCGGTATCGGTACCCTCCGATACCGATACCGGTACTGCCATCCATGATATAAACTCAACATGTGAAGGCAAATGCAAACAAAGACCCCACACTCCACAATCCAAACTCCTCTAAGATTATGTAAATTAGCTTAACAAATCTCAGTTCCGTGCCAGCAAACATTTGACACCCATGAGTTACTTTGACATTTTTCCCCCATGATAATCCAAGGTAGTTGCAGGAATGTACATGTAAGCAGTAGCAACAAATCAATAAACATAGCTGGATCCATCATTAGAACACTATGTCATCCACTCATCATGCCAAAGTCACAATACAGCGAGAGATTACACACTTCCCAGTGGGACTGTTGTCAACATCCAAGGATCAGGATCATGGCTAAAAATGACAACAATCCAAATGTGTTTATCTACAACACATTCAAAAATAAGAAAAGAAAAAAAAACTACTGCCAATATCGTGCATGCCAAAATGAATGTGTGTCCCCTCAAACTATCCCACATAAACATTACAAGAGATGGTACTCCCAAGCAGCCACATAGCCGTAGGAGGCAATCTCTTCCCCCAATCGTTATACCACTTCTTGTAGTAACTTCCTCAAATTTTAATCCAGTTCCTAGATCATGCCAAAAATCACTTCTGTATTGCTCTTTTCCGATTTTATACTACTTTTTCATCTAGGAAAATTGACATCTTGCCACAGTTGTCAAAATCTTAGAGGTTCAATTGCCTAATAAAGGCCAGAAATTTTCACATTGTAGTGTAATATTTCTAACAATCAAAACCGAAGCAGCAGAAATTTCAGAATCTACATCAAGGAGCTCACTAGAATGATAATAAAGATGTTGAGGGTTAAAATGTTAGGGCCAAAAGGTCCTAGGTTAAATAATAGGGAAAATGAGGAGTTAGCTAGTTACTTAAAAAGATGAATTATGTATAGATCAACAAGAAGACTCACAAGTGCATCTGATGTTGTTAGCGTTGTGTTTATCTAATTTCTAGAACAACTAAATTGAGAACTCAAGCTAGACTCTTTATCAACAAAGCATGAATTTATAATTACTATGCAGGAAAGACTAAGTTGCAGGTGAAGGAGAAAATACATAAAACAAGTTAGGGGAAATGAAGCATAGTGCATGGTTTGCCATATCGTACCGGATCGGGCCGACTTGTACAAGTTGATTCATATCTGGGCGAGTCCAATCTGCTGGTACGTATCGAGTCGGACCGCATCGTGCCGACTCATACATACATAATGAGTTGTTTGAAATTGAGTTTTTCCCATTTGATAAGTAAACTTACACTTTTATATCAATTAATAGGTTACATTTCTCTAATTTGTGACTTAAACTCATCACTTTTAACAAACTCATTGGCTTGACTCATGCGAGTTGGACCGAGTCGGCTCGAGTCGGATTGGATCCGCCTCGTATATGGTCGAACCCAATCCGATCCGGATCCCCGAGTTGGTGAACCTTGGCATAGCGGCACTTATATGATAGTACCACCTGCCCAATTCCTTTACTATCTCTAATAAAAGAAAATGTATTTTATATCATAACTAAATAAATAGCAACCCTTTTGTCCTTACATACAAAACAGTTGTGATCAACAGAAGGAACTTCAATCTCACCCTTAGAAATAATAAGCTATAATAGTTGCTTAAAATGAGATAGGGAACTCATACCGGCTCAAACAGGAACGCAAAAATGTCCTCAAGCTGGGATCAGCATCATGTAGAACCACTTCACCAAAATCTAGAAAAAATTGAAGGATTGCCTGTATTGCAAGACATCAAGTATAATGAAATTCTTTATCAAATATTTTGTGGCATCAAGGGGGAGGGGTTAACGTCTTTAGCATTCAGCTTCCATGTGGGATGTTAATTCTTCATTTATTTTAGTATGTTTTACAAACTTATTGGATTGGCAACTAACATTAAATGGTGGAAACTGAAAAGAAAAACTTTAGATGCATCAAAAATTTCTATTAAAAGATGGAATAGAGAAACAAACAAGTGTGAAATAGAATGGTTACTTGTGTAAAAGAGTGGTTAAAGATAGGTGAATCTAAAGGTAATTAGACTTCGAGAAAAAAAGACTTCGAGATACAACAATGAAAATCAAAAGGCTATTAAAGAAATATAAGAATACTTTAAAGCATGGCAAAAGAATAAAAATGATGGAACCTTCAAAGAATACAAAATTACAAAAAAGAATGCTAAGAAAACAGTTAATAAGGTTAAGTTGAAAGCCTTTGAAAAATTGTGTCATAAGATGGAAACTCGAGATGGTAAAAAGGATATATTTTAGGCAACAGCTGAGAGACTGAACCAGTGCATGAATCTACTCAGTTGTACTTACTACTGCTAGAGAGTAATTTTCCATGTTGCTTTGGAATAAGGAATGAGTCATCCTGTCAAAGAGATGACCAAATAAGATAGATTGATTAGCTGATATGAATAGGAAAAGGAAGGTTAGAATGTGTATTTGACCTACGACTCATTTTTTATGCCCCAAGAAGATCCCTACTATTACAGTATCTTCACTATTTATGTACTATGTTATTATCATTATTACTAATATTATACAATATATGTATCACGATAAAAGAAATGATAGAAAGTAAACGAAGAAAGATACAAGAAATAACATAAAAAGAGAGATTATGCACATTATACGATCGTTATCTGATTTTCTGCCCTTGACCACATCTTCCAATTATGCATTACCTATAAGGGTTTTTTAAATATGAGCCCTTATAATTTTTTGAATTTACAAAAAAGTCCTCATAATCTAACTATTTTTTAAATAGCCCCTGTAATCTTCACAAATTTAAAAATACACCCATGCGGTTAGAAAACGTTTCAAAAGAAGAATATTGTAAGGAATATTCCTTCCACCCTCCTCCCCACCCTTCCCATCGCCCTGCACACCTCCAGTCCTCCCCACCCTTCCCATCGCCCTGCACACCTCCAGGTTCCTATCCCTTTATATGTCCATGTCGGCAACGAACACCAACGCCGGCGGCAGCCGTGGGTCCTCCACTCGGGCGGCACCGCCGGCCTGCAGTGTGTTGCACCGGGGGTAGTCCCTCGTCGCCCCACCAAGCAGCACCAGTCGCCAATACTCGATGTGAAGGTAGGAAGGGTGAGAGATCGATGAGAGTGGGGGGAGACGGGCCTTGTGCTCGGAGGCAACGACTCGTCCTACTACGATTGGCCTGGAACCCACCAAGCCCCCTCGCCCAATCATCCCCTTGGGGAGTTCTCAAAGAGAGGTGGTGGAGGATGGGGGCGTGACGCCTGGGAGCGGCAAGGATTAGACCATTTCGGCGTCGCCACCGCTCTCACAGCACACTTGTGTAGAGAAAGAGAGATATAGGGATGATGATGGCTTGAAGAGGGTCGGCGCTGAGCTTGGTGCTGCTTTGGAGGCTTTGCTGTGTGATGACCCATCGCCGGACGACGCAGAGGTGGAGGACCAAAGGGGGGGGTCTTCCCATCGCACGGGGAGAGTTGCCGTCTGCGTCGTCACCCTGAGGGTGAAATTGTGGGCACCGGGCGGGACCAAGAAGGGGTTGAGGAGGCCGACGTCCTCCGTCCGATCGGCGTCAGCGTCGGCGTCGGCGTTGGATATCATGGAATAAACTAGGGGTGTTTTAGTAAATTCCTATGTAGAGTTAATGTTAACCAAACCATAGTTCAGTCCTATTTAACGCCTCCGCTAAAAGGTCGACGGCAGGGGCTTTTTTGGTAATGGTGAAGATTACAAGGGTTTTTTAAAAAATAGTTAGATTACAGGGGCTTTTTTGTAAATTCGAAAGATTATAGGGACTTATATTCAAAAAACCCTAACTATAAATATATTTCATTTCATCAGCTTGCATGTAAAAGAAAAGAAACGAGAAAGGACTAAGTGAACAGGGTGGTGAGTGTAGAATGAGATAAGGAATAAATCATCCCAATTGAGTCCAGTAGTAAGACTCATAGATTTTGTTCAATGTACTTTTCAGTAGGGGGATCATGGCAATAGGAGCACTGGGGACTCATGTCCAGTAACTACTAATTTTCAGCTTTAGTTGGCAGTTATATTTTTATTTGACAAATGTATCTCTTTCGCTACTTGCTTCTACCCTGTTGTACTTTAATTTCAGTTGTATCCATAGACAGTACATCAAAAATGAAGAATATTTTGTTTCATCTGCTTCAATAACTGTATGTTTGGATAAGCTGTTCGCCTACAAGAATGTGACAAGGGATCCTGGATTTGGGGCTGGCAGGTCTGCAATCAGCAAATCCGGATCCCCTGATTTGGGGACTGATGGCTCTGCAATCAGCATCCCTTGATTGAGGGCTGATGAATCTGCAATCATTATCCTTGATTGGGGGCTGACAAATCAATGAACAGATCTGTCCAGGAGACACTAATGATTCAGTGTACAAACTTTGTTTCCTTTTTGGACTAATTTGTGTTCTTGCTTTAGGGGCCTAGTTGTACATCATTATGGCCCATTTTCTGCAACTGTAAAGTCTATTTTTTGTACTCCTTGTTATCTATATAAACAGCCCAAGAATCCTATCCGAGGACAGGGCATTACAAACCCATTCCTGGTTCTATTTCTCTCTTGTGTTTCTTCTTTTGTCATGGTATCAGAGCCGACAGATATGGACTGGCCACGCACACTATATTTGTGGTCCACGCGGCAGAGCCTAAATCAGCCTGCACGTGAGGGAGTGTGTTAAGTGTAGTTCCACATTGGAAAAGGACAAATCAAAGTGTGTTTGAATAGATGCTGCCTACTCCACTCAAAGCCTTGAGTTTTTGAATTGGATGGCTCAATAACTTCAATATGGTATTCCAGCATTATGATCCTCAAAGTAAAAGGGTCCGCGTTTCTCATAATGTCATCTTCCTTGATCAACATTTCTTTTATTCTCACCACCCATCTTTGTTTCCCAGTGTTTCATCTTCTGTTCTGCATTTGTTTGATGTTCCTCTTGCAGCCCCACTTTCAGGATGGTTCATACCTCATTTGATCTACAAGCAAAGAGGCAAACTTGCTGGAACTGCTGATCCTCCCATTCTTTCCATTACTAAAACTCTTGATAGTTCCTCTACTTCTCCACCATCTCCACACCTAATGAGATCTGCTCGTATTTCTCACCCACCTAATCATTAAGGTTTTCCCTCTACTTACCTCCTATCTACTTTGTCGACTGTTCCCATTCCCAATAATCATTCTCCGGCTGTGAAATATGATTGTTGGCGGCAGGCCATGGATGAAGAGTTAGATGCCTTGGCTGCAAATAACACTTGGGAGCTTGTTCCTGCTTCCTGATGCGGGACAGCAGAGGGGGTAGATCGGGAGTAGATAGAAGAGAGGGGGTTGGAGGAGAAGAAGACTAGGGTTCCCGTCCCGTCTCGGGAGAAAACACGCAACGGCGGCTCATCATTTCAAAATTCTTCGTCAATGCTTTCCCACGAGGGGATACAGGACAATATATAGACTCTTCAAAGAAACCCTAATAGAAAAATTACTAAACTACCCCTAGAACTCCGAAAATAACTAAAAACATGTGAAAAGTGCAGATAAATTAAAAGACTCCCAATGGGCCCCTAATGGGCCAAATGAGCTGCACATTGGACCTTAGACTCCATTCCAGCTGCTCCTGGATCCCCATCATTCTCCCCTGCTCGGAAAACAACACCGATGACCCATGAATCATCGCGCACATGAATGCTCCAACCTGAGGAGAAAATTGTGCCTCGACGTCGCTCCATATGTGATCAAAATCATGCAAACTGATAACATCTTTAACGACCTTCGGCTGATCGACTACATCTCCCAGTAGCGGTTCTGTCTTCAGCTCATTCCCTTTAGTGGGGAAGAGGTCATTATCTGCTACAGGCCTCACTGATTCGACCTCCCCCAAATATTCATCTTCTAGGGCTGGATCGGCCACATAGTGCACCTCCTTCATTTGATTTTCATACTCCTCGATCATCGTCGGGTCGGCCTCATAGATAACATCTTTTGGCTTGGTCAGCTTGGCAAGCATGGCAGAAATCTTCTGAAGTTCACTCCTCATCTGGGACCTCTCACGCTCCCAATCCTCTTGGAAGTCGTCCCAATCATCTGCTTGTTGAAACCTCTCTCGATCCTGATAAGTGGCATTGAGAATAAGAAAGGGTGCCTGGTACTCCTCAGGTCGTATAAGACAATCTCGTCCAGTCTGATCAATCACAACTTGCCGCTCGTCTATCCATTCTCTACCCAAACCGATATACGAGCCATGGGGTATAATCTTGCACCATGCATCATCATAATACCTGACGGCTCGGGAAGTACTGCTGCTCCTTAAGAAATGGAAAAATGGCACATAGACTCGGTTTCCAGAGACCATTACGTAGTCCGTGTGGGAGATAGAATCCACAATAGATTGTGAAATAACATTGCCGAACGACGTTGCCTCAAGATACACCCGAGTTTTCACGGAATTGGGTAGCTCGACCTCAAAACTAAAATCCATGATGATAAAACGTACCACTGGCCAAAGAAATGATGGACAAGGTCCGCCTCACTGCCAGGATGCCACCGGTACGATCGGTACAAGAAATGATGGACAAGGTCCGCCTCACTGCCAGGATGCCACCGGTACGATCGATACAAGAATCGGAGCTCAAATCATCATCCTCGATATGCGTGCAAAAAGTGGCACGCAAAACGAGGTAAGCGGGCACTAGCTGCTGCGAAATCTGTGCGCTGGGATGCTGGCACGCAAATCGAGGCAACTTGGGTTGGCCTCGGGATGCGCGATCGGGGTCCTTCGTATGCGTGCAGAAGTGGCATGCAAAACGAGGCAAATCTGGGAACAGCACACTAGATCCGAGTTGGCCTCGTCGAGACGAATCCGACGGCGCGAACGATGCTCAAATCGGAGTCCGGAAAGACCTCGAACGGCGTGCCCGAGTGCCCTCGTAAAGCGTGCAAGTGCGGCACGCAAAACGAGACGCTGCTGTCAGGCAGAACGTACAGCGAGGTCGGCCTTGCCGATACAAGCCCAACGGCGCTAGCGGCTCGCAAATCGGAGCACCGATGAGTCTGTGGCACTGGCGGTGCGATAAGAGCCCCTAGTGCACCCCCTGGGCACTGTAGCAGACCAGGTTGAGGTCTGGCTCAAGCTTGACAGGACCCTAGCTCGAAACTGCCGGACCTCGGTTCGAACCGGGGCTGGACCTGGGTGAACCGGCTGGTGTAGTGGGCTTGGGCCCTTCTTGATCGGACCGGCTCGGTTAGACCCGGTTTGACCGGCCGGGTCCAACTTAAAGGGGCTCGGGCCCGTCTTCTTCGGCTCGTCCTTCCCCCCCCCCCCCCCCCCGAACCCTAACAGGGAGCAGAGAGAGAGAGCACGAGGGAGAGGGGTTGTAGCGGCGGTCGATCGCGGCGGTGGTGCCGACGGCCAACGAGCGCGGCGGCGACAGCGTGGGGCGCCGGCAGCGAGGGGTGTCGGTGATGGCCAGGGAGGGGCTCACGCAGGGAGGAAGAGAGCGGGGAATCTGGCGATGGAGACGATGAGCGGTGGCGCCGGAGATGGGGAGGAAGATGAGCGGAGGCGCTGGCGGCAGTCTCCTGCGGGAGCGGCAGTCTCCTGCGGGAGTTCCTCTCTTCGTCTCCTCCCTTCTTGGCCGACCCAGCGACCTCCTCGCGGGCCACCCTGCCTTCCCTGTTCGCGTCACACGCGCCAGGGCGGGCCACTGTGGACTCCCCCGCGATACGCCGGCGACGTCTCCCGCGAGGTTATTGTGCTCCTCCTCCACGGGCTTCTCTTCCATCCGGCCGTATATGTTGATCTGCTGCTCTGCATCGCTAGGAATTCCCAAATCTATTGCTGGCTGGGGGGGTGGAGGGGTGTGACCATGGGCTGTAGGATTAAGGTTAGGGTTCCGGTGTGGGCCGAGGGTTTCCGCCGGGTGGAGGTCTGATTAGGGCGTGGAGATGGCGGAACCGGGCCAGCAGGAAGGCGACCCCGTGTGCTTGTCGCGGGGAGGAAGACGACCGCGATGAGGAGGAAGACGTGCGGACCGCTGGTGGCGCCGAAGATGGGAGAATGAACTGTAGCAAGGAAGGAGAGAAGGCAATGGAGGCACGATGGGGATTGGAGTTGGACTCTAATACCAAGTTGATGCGGGATAGCAGAGGGGGTAGATCGGGAGTAGATAGAAGAGAGGGGGTTGGAGGAGAAGAAGACTAGGGTTCCCGTCCCGTTTCGAGAGAAAACACGCAACGGCAGCTCATCATTTCAAAATTCTTCGTCAATGCTTTCCCACGAGGGGACAGGACAATATATAGACTTTTCAAAGAAACCCTAATAGAAAAATTACTAAACTACCCCTAGAACTCCGAAAATAACTAAAAACATGTGAAAATTGCAGATAAATTAAAAGACTCCCAATGGGCCCCTAATGGGCCAAATGAGCTGCACATTGGACCTTAGACTCCATTCCAGCTGCTCCTGGATCCCCATCACTTCCCCTGTTCTTAAGCAAATTGGATGTAAATAAGTTTACACTATCAAGCTGAAATCTGATGGTTCACTAGAACGATACAAAGCTCATCTAGTAGCCCTAGGCAATCAACAAGAGTATGGTATTAACTATCATGATACTTCCGCTCATGTTGCCAAGATGACTACTATCCGTATACTTGTTGCATTGACTACCTTGCACCCATGGCCTATATTTCAAATGGACGTTAAAAATGCACTCTTGAATGGAGATTTGGATGAAGAGGTGTTTATGAAACTGCCACCAGGATTGCATCTATCCTCACAAAACTTCGTTTGCTTATTGAAGAAATCTTTATATGGTCTCAAACAAGCACCTCGAGCATGGTTTACAGAACTCCAGACCATGATTTTACTAGTAGGATTTCAACAAAGCAAACATAACCCATCTCTTTTCTTGCAACAGTCTTCTCATTGCCTTACCCTGCTTGTAGTGTATGTTGATGATATCTCAATTACTTATGATGATTCTGATGGAATAAGACATATCAAAGACATTCTCAAACTATCATTCACAGATGAAATATCGTGGGTGTTCGAGTCATTTGCTCAGTGTGGAAGCACATTGGACATCGAAAGGAATTCATATGAACCAACACTAGTACATACACCATATGGTTTCACTGGCTCAACTAGATAAGCGTACAACTGTCGATACACCAATGGAGGTCAACCTTAAACTTCGCATTGATGATGGCAATCTTCTTGATGATCCTACTCGCTATCAATAGCTTGTTGGCAGTCTCATCTACTGAAGCTTTACTAGGCCTAATATTTCTTATGCAGTGAATATCATAAGTCAATTCATGCATTCTCCCAGGCACCTACACCTTGTGGTTGTGCATTGTATTATATACTACCTCAAGGGTACTCCTCATCATGGCCTTTTCTTTTTCACAGGGTCACCCATGACCTTGTCTGCATATGCTAATGAGTGGGGTGGATGTCCTAACGCTGGGAATTACTGATTGGTGCACTTTCTTGGGTCAGTGTTTGATTTCATGGAAATGCAAAGAGCAAGAAAGGGTATTTAAATCCTCCACTGAAGTTGACTACCAGGCTATGTTTGCTGCTTGTTCTGAAATTACTTGGCTATACAGTTTACTCATGAACCTAGGACTCTCCTTTTCTGAACCCACACCGCTCTTTGCTGATAACACCAGTGCTATTCAGATCTTTGAAATTTTGATTTTTCATCAGCCCATAAAACATATTGAGATAGATTGTCATTACATTTGTGATGCCTTTGATGGACAAATTATTTCTCTTCCATATTTACCTTCAAAGGACCAAACTGCAGATATTTTCACAAAGGCTTTATCTACTAATCGTCATCAATTCCTTTCAAGCAAATTGCTATTGTGTGCACCCCCAGAACCAATTTGAGGGGGAGTGACAAGGGATCCTGGATTTGGGGCTGGCAGATCAGCAATCAGTAGATCTGAATCCCCTGATTGGGGAGTGATGGATCTGCAATCAGAATCTCTTGATTGGGGACTGATGGATCTGCAATCAGTATCCCTCTGTTGGGGGCTGACAAATCAATCAACAGAGGATACACTAATGATTTTGTGTACAGATTTCATTTTCCTTTTCTGGACCTAATTTGTGTCCATGACTTTAGGGGCCTAGTTGTACATGGTTATGGCCCATTTTCTGCAACCATAATGTCTATTCTTTGTACTCCTTGTTGTCTATATAAACAGTCCAAGAGTCCTACACAAGGACAGGGCATTGCAAACCCATTCCTGGTTCTGTTTCTCTCGTCTTCTTCTTTTGTCAAAATGTGCACCTACCAGCAGGTCAAAGAGTACGGCAAACTTTGGTCGAGGTAGTTGACAAGCCTTGACAGAATCCTAGGTTTCGGATTCTGCAGAAACAAGACCTTACAGGAACAGAGAGGTAGAGCACTAGCAAAACAATGGGTAGTTGGAATGTCTGGGGCTAGGGGTGTAAACGAGTCGAGCTGAACCGAGTTTCACTTTGTTCAAACTCGACTCAATCATTTTAAGTATAAGCTCGAACTCAGATTGAACTCGTTCGAGTATCCAAGAAGGCCGTTTGAACTCGGCTCGTTTAAATACTTGACGAGCTCGAGCCCAGCTCATGAGCCCACGTTTCCCAAAACCAATTAAACTTCCAAACTTTATTTTATTTTGTTGATGTGGCACCCCACTTGGATCGCTCCCCCACAGTTATAGCCCACAATTAAAGCAAAAGCCCACACGAGTTCACATAAGCTCAGCAAGGCAGAAGGGCAAAGTTTCAGATTGCCTCCGACAACTTGAAAGTCAGGAGAAGGGAAAACTTTAAAGGGACATTGTGCTTAGCTCCTTTAGAAACTTTCCGATATGGGACTAAACTTCCCACAGAAGCGACAGAACACACAAGGCACCATGTGCCCAGTCGGCTAGGTTTTAAATATCTCATAAATATTTAAATTATTTGTTAAATTAAAATTTGTGTATAATTTAAAAATTATTAATCGAGCTGCTCACGAGCTTAAACGAAACGAGTATATTGGTGCTTGAACTTGACTCGTCTACAAATCGAGCTTAAAATCTTGTTCAAACTCGCCTCGTTTACTTAATAAACAAGTCAAAATTGAGTAGGAATAAGCCAAGCTCTAGCTGCTCGTCAAGCATATTGGTTCGTTCACACACCCATTTTAGGACAAAAAACTAGTTAAGTTCCAAGATTCAAGTATCTTAATGACAAGGAATACAAGGGTTTCTAATATAGATCATAAGAAGAGAGTAGTCAAAGAACGCATGAAAAGTAATAGATATGATATAATATACTATGGGAAAGGGAATAGGGATCATAGACTAAAAATATAGTTCATAATGGGTGCAAGTAGGCTTGGGAGATGCGGAGGGAAACAACTTAACAGCTTAAAAGGGGGCTTAAACATCATTTGAAAGGAGACTCTTTAAGGCAAAATATGTCATAAAGGCAATTTTTACAAGGCAATTAAGTTCAGTATTGAAAAACAATCATTCATATGCACTCTCAGAATGGCTTATGCACCAAATGATGCACATCTAGGGGAAAACTACCAGAAGCATTGGCAGCTAAAAGGCAAACAACATGATGCATGGTGTGTTGGCAGGCATCTCAACACAATGCAATCCCCATGTGTGAGTAAGAGAACTAGAACTGAGAGCATGAAATGGATTATTTTGATGAATGGATAAGAAACTCAATGTGGTTAAAATAACTATCTTGGATAGATACTTCTTGTGATCAAGCACGAAGGAAGCAAGGAATTCAAAATAGGATCCAGAGGCTGAATTGATTATTGGCAATTCTTAAGCTGACCAAGACCAGATTAGCCAAGATGAATAGACTTGGGAAATTTCCTTTTTCTGGGGAAAAACTCTAGGATTGACTGATTCTGAATTGATCCCAGCTGATCCCCTGAAGATCAGTTTGGATGGTGTCAATCATGATCAAAATTGGACAAGTTGAGTCCATCAATTCCGCAGACAGTAGCAGGTAAGGAATGCTCAAGTCAAAATTGCACATGCTTTCAGCTTCCCTTAGTTGGCACCAGCACTATAACAAAGTTATCAGATAATGCTTTGCCAAAATTGGCCTCTGATCACACAACTGTTTCCCTAAGTACAGTTCCAAGGCAAAAGTCTGTCAGAAAAATCTGCTGCAGATTGGCTTGGATTTAACCTGTGAGATTCACAGACTTCACGTCCAACGGGTGCCGGTTTGAAGTTGCTTCAGATATAAACTTCTAGCATGGGCTTTACAAAGGAGTTGAAATGTGCCAGGCAGTAAAGGAAAGAATGGAACAGACAAGTACAGGTTTGCGGTGTGCTCCGACCTCCATTAGTTAATAAATCGTCGTAAATGGTAGAAAATATTGAAAATCAAAGATAGGAGGGCACTACTGGAAGAGGAGCAGCAGCCAATGTTAGCTGAGTTTAAAAAGAAGCGCAGAGAGAGATTGAATCATCTACCTACAAGGAAGAGCTGCTTAATTGCCACGACCGCCCAATAAGGAACCACTCCCGGCGGCACTCATCTACCAACACAGATAACTATCCTTGCATCCACAGCGATGAGTCAAATTTTTAGAAGTATTTTCGAAACCAATGTGTTATACGAATTTGGCAACTTCATACCAGGAAAATAAAAAACAGAACGATGAGAAACCGATAAAATTATGCTAAATTATATCAAGTTCCTCAATCCAAAACGGGCTCTGTCCCAGTTGCATAGATTCATACTCCATTTGGTTCCGAACCATGGGGGAGGGTGAAGTGGAGAAGACACCATGGTGCGTACCAGGAGGAGGAGGCCATTGGTGGTTTGGGAGTGGGGCAGCGCGGAGACGCAGCGCTGGAAGAGCTTGTTGACGCTGGGGTAGACCCGGGCCACCAGGTCGTCCGACCCCTCCTCCTTGCAGATCTCGCAGAGGCGCCTCACCTGCGATTCACCAAGCACCAGGAGGCAGCAACCAGATGAGCCTAGCCCATACACCAGAGCGAGCGAGCAAACCAGAGAGAGAGAGGGGGTGAAGGGGTGCGTACGTACTGATTCGAGGAGGGAAGGGTCGGAGGCGGGGTGGGCGGGGGAGTCCCTAGCGTTGGCGGAGAGCGAGCGCAGGTGGAAGTCCCAGTCCCGCTCTTTGCCACCCTCCATGACACGGCGATCTTGCCTCGCCGGCGCTGTTGCCCACCCACCTTCGCCGGCGTCTGCAGGTTTGGGCTGGTGTAGCAGGGGAGAGATGGCGTCCGATTCGGGTATGGGGACGGATCGGGGTCCGTTTGGGCGCGTGTTTCATGCAGCTTCTGCTACTCTTGTCCAGCTTTAGTTGTTTTGAAATTATTTATGCGGTGTGACTTTTGCTCATGGTAATATAGGTTGGTTCAAGGGCACCCGACGAAGTAAGGGTGCGTTTGGTTCAGCGCAAAATATTTTCGAATGAACAAAAAATTAAGAAAATAAATTTATAAAAAATAAAAACAAAATTACCCATTTGACATCCATGAGAACGTTTTCTGCTACTTAGGAAAAAGGCATCCGGTTCCACTTCGAGTCCGTTTGGTTGCACGTAAAATATAATCGAATAAAAAATATTTTTTAAAAAAAATAAATTACGAGGAAAATAAAAACTTTTTCATTTGTTTATTTGTTTGTTGGTCTGCAAAATCTTTTTCTGAAAACTTTTTCATTTGTTTGTTTTTCCATAAAACTTTTTCCTGAAAATGATTTCATATATTTATTTGCCTGTAAAAAAATCTTCACATTACCAACTAACATAAATATGGCAGAGTCAAAGAATATTCTTTTTTTAATTTTTTGAGCCGAAAGATCAACACGACATTTGGGCGGACGGTTCAAATAAAAAAAAAAATGTATATCTCCACATGATCAAAATTTGAATCGTAGAGTTAAAAACTTTTTTTGTTCCTCTTTTTTTAAGAGAACACCCTAACTCGGTATTCATTTGGTCACATTACCAACTAACATAATTATGGCAGAGTCAAAGAATCTTTTTTATTTTATTTTTTGAGCTGGGAGATCAACTCGACATTTGAGCGGACGGTTCAAATAAAAAAAGAAAATATGCCTCCACGTGATCAAAATTTGAATCGTAGAGTAAAAAAAAAGTTGTTCCTCTTTTTTTAAGAGAACACCCTAACTCGATATTCATTTGGTCACATTACCAACTAACATAAATATGGCAGAGTCGAAGAATATTCTTTTTTAATTTTTTGAGTTGGGAGATCAACTCGACACTTGAGCAAACGGTTCAAATATAACAAAAATTATACCCCCACATGATCACAATTTGAATCGTAGAGTAAAAAACCTTTTTTGTTCCTCTTTTCTTAAGAGAACACCCTAACTCAGTATTCATTTGGTCACATTACTAATTAACATAAATATGGCAGAGTCAAATAATCTTCTTTTTTTTACTTTTTGAGCTGAGTGATCAACTCGACATTTGAGCCGTTGGTTCAAATAAAAAATGAAAATATACCTCCACGTGATCAAAATTTGAACCGTAGAGTTAAAAAAAAAAAAAAAAAAATTGTTCCTCTTTTTTTAAGAGAACACCCTAACTCAGTATTCATTTGGTCACATCGCCAACTAACATAAATATGGTAGAGTCAAAGAATCTTCTTTTTCAAATTTTTTGAACTAGGAGATCAACTCGACATTTGAGCGGACGGTTCAAAAATTAGGCAACACTTCTCAAAAACAAACTTAAAAAAATATAACAATAATTTCATAAGAATCTGACTCAAGTAGTTCAATTAGGCAACACTTCTCAAAAACAAACTTAGCAGATCCGATTTTCATTCAAGACTCTTAAAATTGCATAATTGTGCTTAGACTCGTGCTCCAAGACCACAATCGGTCTGCATCCAAAACCGAAGTTGCGATCATGCATCAGAAACAATAAAGATATTGAGAACAATATATGTGGGAATTGCTAAAATAAAAACAAAAACAAAGATAACTAGCATCAGTTTGCAGACTAAATCCAACAGCTCTTATAAGATATAAAATCATCAATATGGAACTTTTCTAGTTAGAATTCAAAATTCAAATGCAACGCACTCTCATATGTTAGAATTCATGTCATATATTAAGTTGGTGTGCCATTTGGTTAGGAACATGAGTTGGCAGCCTCACAATAAAACTCGTGGCCATTCCCTAATTAGTCTTAAATGCTGGCTATGTTTGTGCTAGCAGTTCAGCAAAATATTTTGTAGACTAAATTATCTTGCAGAGGACATCACCGTCCGCCTTCTGAAATCACAGTTCTTAAATTAATACACTGACAGCATTTCAGATCACAACAACTCAGTTGGTGATCGAATTAAAAATGATATAGTAGTATACAGATGTAAACATAATTTAGAATGACCATGATATAAAATTGGGTTGACTTGGTCAGAGATAAGACTGGATGCTAATGAGGTTAAAAACAAGGTTAATTATGTATGCTTTCTTTCACCATCCTATACTTTGTGACGGGGGAGAATCCGAATCGGCCCATTAAAACAGCCCAAACGCTGGGATCAGCCCAACAGCAGTAGCAGTAGAGGCCCACTGGCAGTCTTCGGCCTGTTAGCGGTCCAGCAGCCTTCGGCCCAACAGCAGCCCAGTGGTCCTCGGCCCGTTAGCGGTCCAGCAGCCCTCGGTCCAACAGCAGCCCAGTGGTCCTCGGCCCGTTAGCGGTCCAGCAGCCCTCGGCCCAACAACAACCCAGTGGTCCTCGACCCGTTAGTGGTCCAGTAGCCCTCGGCCCAGCAGGCTTCAGCCCACTAAGCGGCATCCGGTCTAACAGCGGCCTCCCCCCCTTCGGCCCAATAGCCGTATCCGGCCCACTCCGATGGAAGGGTTAGGTGTTATAGCGGTTTATCAGTAAATCAAAACATAGTCCTATATCGGTTGCCACCACTAAACAACCTCTATCCTCCGCTATAAATACACGGCTATTTATTACCGAAGGTAGGTCTTCTGGACCAAGGACAACAGTCCAAAAGCATTAAAGCTGTTTTTTCTTCCTTCCCTTTTGAATCGAATCTTCTTCAGAAGCTAACTTAGCCGTCGGAGGGGGTTCCTTAGGGCCGAAGCCCAGGACTCCTACTGACCGGTTCTTCTTCTTCTTCTCCTCCTTCTGCAGGGGCTTCGGTTTGAATCTTCGCCGACCTCTCCGAGTCGGTCTCGGCCACCGACCTCGGATTTTCTCCCCCCGGTCTCGATGCCTTTCGCAGGCTGGTCCGCCTCGGCCGAAGGAGTCTCGGCTTCGCTCCGAGCAAGCCTTCATCCAGGTACCTCTCGGCCTCGGATCCTCGGCCCCTGTCCGCCCTCGTCTTGCTCCGGATCCCCGTCGGTCCTCTTCATCGATCCGATCTAATTTCGGGTTCCGGTCTCGGAATCCAACCGTGGTAGGCTTCGGCAACATCACGTGGCGCCGTCTGTGGGAAACTAGCAAGAAGTCATGTCTCATCGTCCGGTGACCAGACGATCCGGACAAGACGAAACGGAAACGCGAGCAACTCCGACGCCGGCACTCCACTCCGAAGGTGCCCCGTCTGTTCTTCCTCAAGGGTCTGCCCTCCCTGTCATACCTGAGTCCGTCGCTCCTAGGAACAACCAGGTGGAAGAGCTTCAGCAACAGGTGGCAACGCTGGCCGCCACTGTTACTTCTTTGGCGCCTTTGCGAGATATGATATCTGCCATCGCCCAGCATATGGGGTTACTGGATCAGCTCCCGCAGCAGGTACCGCCTCCCCCATTCTGTCCTGCTCAAGCTACGAGGCTGCAGCCGACACCCTCGCAGGCCTTCCCCGACGAGGCCGCCACGGCACGCAGCGAGCCATTTGCGCCGCCTGCTCGAGCCCCTCGCGCCAGTCACATCATGACGGAGCAGGACTATGTTTCATCCGGATTTCATCCAACCAAGACCGAAGGACGTTCGGTCACCACTTCAACCACCCCGAACCTGGACCGGCGGCTGACGGCGATGAACAAGGAAATGCAGCAGATGGTATCTCGGCCATACGGAGCGCCCCTCGCCGGCACCATTCTGGAACAGACTCCGTTCTCACCAGAGCTTTTGGTCATTGAGGTACCTCCCAACTTTAAACTGCCGAAAGGCCCTCTCTATGATGGAATAACATATCCGGTCTGCCACTTCCAGAGGTTCAATACCTATCTCTTTGTTCGAAGGGTTTCCGAGGCAGTCCGCTGCCGTCTCTTCCCCCTCACTCTTGAAAAAACAGCCCTAACTTGGTTCGAGACATTGGCCCCCAATTCCATCCACTCTCTAGTTCAGTTAGGCCAACTGTTCATCGACCAATTTTACGATGCCACCCGGCAGTGTAAAACCTCGGCCAGTCTGCTAGCCATTCGGCAAGGACCGACTGAGACCCTTCAGGAATATTTCACCAAGTTTCGGGCCGAAGCCGCCCAAATTCCAAACCTGGATAGCTCGATTGCGGTCTCGGCTGTAATCAGTGGGTGCATGGACGAAGGGCTTCTCAGCTCTATCGGGAAGCGCTATCCCTCCACTTTTCAGGACCTCGTGACTCGGGCCCATAAATACATCAACCGGGAAGCTCTGATGATGTCCAAGGGCAAGAGTACCGCCGAAGCAGTATCAGCGCCTACCCCTCCAGCGGTTCGTCCTCGCCCAGAAGATCAGGAACCCACTCGCAAGCGATACCAGAGGGAAGAATGGGACCAAGACAAGCGCCGGGATCCGCAGCAGCGGTACCTACCGCTACCAACTCCGCCCTCCCGGATGCTCATGGAGGTGAAAGGCATGCTCCGACAGCCGGAGCTCATCAAGACTGACTCTCGCCGAAGGGACCCCCGCAAATACTGTGAGTACCATCGAGAAATCGGCCATTCAACTGACGAATGCCGACACCTTTGGGAGGAGATTGACCGTCTCATCAGAGAAGGCCGTTTGCCACAGTACCGGCGAGAGCAGCCTCAACAACAACAGAACCGGGACGTCCCCGAAGCAGCAAGGCAACGTCAACTCCCGGATAAAGAAGCCCCACCTCAGCCGAAGGTCACCTCGGCCCCGGTAGAAGCATCACACCAGCGACCCAGTGCCGGGTCAATTATGATGATATCCGGAGGACCGGGAGAGGGGTCAAGGTGTCGTCGGCTCAATGATACAGTAGCGGCAGTCGACGTCGAGCCGAAGCGGTCTCGTCAAGAAGACATCATCTTCGGCCAGGAGGATCTGACCGACATTCAGGTTCTTCACGATGACGCCTTAGTTATAAATGCTGTAATAAAAGATTACGATGTACATCGTATCTTTGTTTATAATGGAAGTGCCCCAAATGTACTTTTCAACAACTGTTTTGTAAAAATGGGCTTGAATGAGGTTGATATGAAGCCTCACCGGGGGCCTCTATTTGGCTTTAATGGTTCGCCTTGCCGAGTAGAAGGCATTGTCTGGATCCCTATAACCCTAGGTACGGCCCCCCAGCAATTAACCGTCGAAACGGATTTTGCCGTTGTCAAGGTCGACTCGGCCTACAACGCCATCTTTGGCCGAAGGCTGATCGGCGGGATTGGAGTTGTACCCTCATCTTTTCATCAGAAGCTGAAGTTCCGTACCAGCCATGGAATTGGCAAAGTCAAGGGAAATCAGGACGCAGCTCGGCAGTGTTACATGATCTCGGTTAAAGGGAAGGCCGCGGCCGAGTCTCTTTCAATCGAATCTTCGGCCGAAGCATCCTCGGGGGAGGAACTTATAACCGTTCCTGTTCCGGGAGGAGAAGGTCGGACGCTAATGATAGGCTCCGACCTAGAGAAAATTGAAGCCGAGAGACTTGCTAAGTTCCTGAAAGAGAACCTCGACGTCTTCGCCTGGTCTCCTACGGACATGCCCGGGGTCGACCCGGAAGTAGCAGAGCATCGGTTGTACGTCGACCCCAGCCAATCCCCGATCAAGCAAAAACGGCGTACCTTCAATCAGGAAAGAAGGACGGCCATCCAAGCTGAAGTGCAAAAGGGGTTGAACGCGGGATACCTCCGGGAAGTTCACCATCCTGAATGGATCGCCAATGTAGTAATGGTACCCAAAAAAGATGGCAAGTGGCGGATGTGTGTGGATTTCACCAACCTCAATAAGACTTGTCCGATGGACAGCTTCCCGCTGCCTCGGATAGACCAGGTGGTGGACGCAACCTCCGGCCACGAGCTACTTAGCTTCATCGACGCCTATTCAAGCTATCACCAGATCCGAATGCATCTGGAGGACGAGGACAAGACCAGCTTTACAACTGACCTCGGTTTATACTGTTATACTCGGATGCCGTTCGGCCTGAAGAATGCAGGGGCAACCTATCAACGTCTCATCAACAAGATATTTGCTCCGCAGCTCGGCCGCAATATGGAGGTCTACATCGACGACATGCTGGTGAAAAGTCACGTCGCTGCAGACCATCTAACCGATTTGGCCGAGACTTTCTCTGCTTTGTGCAGGTATAAGATGAAGCTGAATCCAGCCAAGTGTGCCTTCGGCGTGGCCTCCGGAAAATTTCTCGACTACATGGTCACCCGCCGAGGGGTGGAAGCCAATCCCGCAAAGGTGTCGGCTATTATCCAAATGCGCCCTCCTGCCAACATCCGAGAGGTCCAGAAGCTGAATGGAAGAATTGCCGCGTTAAGCCGCTTCATGTCAAGGGCAGCAGATTACTGTTTTCCTTTCTTCAAGCTGCTGAAAAAGACTAATAGCTTCTCCTGGACGGACGAATGTCAGTCGGCCTTCGATCAGCTGAAAGCCTATCTCTCCAATGTTCCCGTCTTGTCTATACCGGTCCATGGAGAGCAGCTGTTCCTTTATCTCGCAGCATCTGAAACAACTGTCAGCGCCGTCCTCATTCGGGAACAAGACGGCGTTCAGAGGCCTGTTTACTATATAAGCCGGGCCCTCCAAGGAACAGAGCTTCGGTATCCCGCTCTTGAAAAGTTGGCCTTAGCCCTCGTCTCGTCCGCGAGGAGACTCTGGCCCTACTTCCTCGCACATTCAATAAAGGTCTTCACGGACCAACCTTTGAGGCAAGTCCTCTCTCGGCCAGAAGTGTCCGGTAGGCTAGCAAAGTGGGCAATCAAACTGGGAGAGTTCGACGTTTCTTATGGGCCACGGACGGCAATAAAAGCTCAAGCTCTAGCCGACTTCATCGCCGAGCTCACTCCCGAAGCATCCTCGGCCCCTTAGCCGGAAGTCAGTACACCTGAAGCCGAGGGTACTTCGGTTCCCCCGTCTCCGATGGACGAATGGCGACTCTACGTTGATGGATCTGTGTGCTCTTCGGGTAGCGGTGTTGGATGGATCTTGACGTCTCCAGAAGGGGTCATCACGGAGTATGCGCTGCGCTTTTCCTTCCGTGCTACCAACAACGCCGCAGAATACGAAGCCCTTATCTCAGGCCTTCGGGCCGCTAGAAAGTTGGGTGCACAAAACATAAGGGCATTCAGCGATTCTCAGCTGATCGCCAATCATGTCACCGGGGAGTACGAGGCCCGGGACGCATTAATGATATCCTATCTCCAGGTAACCCGCAAGATCCTTGCTCAATTTAATTCTTATGAAATTGTGCGGATCCCTCGGGCCGAAAATGCTCGAGCCGATGCTCTTTCCCGGCTAGCATCAACTCAGGACGGGGGAGGGGGCCGAATGGTCTTGGTAGAAGAACTGTCTAAATCAAGTCTTGACGAATCCGAGGTCATGCGAGTGAATGAATCCGAAGCAGAAACCTGGATGACTCCCCTAATCGCTTTTCTCCTCCGAGAGGAGGTCCCATCCGATCCAAAGGAAGTAAGGCATGTCCGGCAGCGCTCCTCCCATTTCCTTATTCTGGAGGGAATATTGTATAAAAAGTCCTTCGGCTGGCCGCTCCTACGATGTCTCGGCCCAGCAGAAGCTGATTATGCACTTCGGGAGGTACATGAAGGGATCTACGGAGTACACGCAAGAGGAAGGGCCTTGACCCATAAACTCCTGAGGCAAGGGTACTGGTGGCCAACGCTCCGAGAGGATGCGGCCGCTCTCGTCCGCTGCTGTGACCAGTGCCAGAGATTCAGTTCCCTCATTCACCAGTCGGCGACCCTTCTGACTCCTCTATCAGATCCCTGGCCTTTCGCCCAGTGGGGAATTGATCTCTTGGGACCCTTTCCCATGGCTACCGACCAAAGGAAGTTCCTTATTGTGGCAGTGGACTACTTCACAAAATGGGTAGAAGCCGAACCTCTCGCGTCTATAACCGATAGCAATGCATGGAACTTCGTATGGAAATCCATCATTTGCCGATACGGCATCCCTCGGGCAATTATCTCAGACAATGGCAAACAATTTGACAGCCATCGGTTTAAAGACAACTGCGCTAGCTTCGGCATTCTCCATAAGTTCGCTTCGGTAACACACCCTCAGACGAATGGCCAAGTCGAGGTCACTAACCGAAGTCTGTTGCGAGGACTGAAGACTCGCCTCGGCAAGGCCAAGGGCCGATGGGTCGAAGAACTGCCGAGCGTTCTATGGGCTTATCGGACAACAAGCCGAACCCCTACCGGCGAAACCCCATTCTGAATGGCCTACGGGGTGGAGGCTGTAATTCCAATTGAAGTCAGCCTTCCATCGCCGAGGGTTCTTACTCATGATCCGAAGGCTAATGAGGAAGCCCTAAAAGATCACCTTGATCTTATAGAAGAAATAAGAGATCAAGCCCGCATTTGGCTAGCGACTTATCAGCAGCGCATGGTGAGGTACCACAACGCTCGAGTGAAGCCCCGAAGCTTTGAAGCGGGGAACCTCGTGTTAAGGAACGCTCACGCATCCAAGCCAGCCGAAGCCGCAGGAAAGCTTTCTCCAAACTGGGAAGGACCTTATCGCGTAAGAGAAGTGATCCGACGAGGGGCCTATCGGCTAGAGACCCTTTCGGGCCAGCCTCTCCCTCGTACATGGAATGTAGAGCGCCTTCGGCGCTATTTCATGTAAGTGAGTTCCCCCGGAATTTAGGCGGAAGTCATGAATATATTATTTTTTATCTGGTGTTATATCCGGCAATATTCTCCAAGTCCATGCAAAGTGTATCGGGAGCAGCAATGTTTTCTAAGTCCGTGTAAACCGTACCGGAAGTGGCTTCGGCCATGCAAACCGTAGCGGGAGCGGCAATATTCTCTAAGTCCGTGTAAACCGTACCGGGAGTGGCTTCGGCCATGCAAACCGTATCGGGAACGGCAATATTCTCCAAGTCCGTGTAAACCGTACCGGGAGTGGCTTCGGCCATGTAAACCGTATCGGGAGCGGCAATATTCTCCAAGTCCATGCAAACCGTATCGGGAGCGGCAATGTTTTCTAAGTCCGTGTAAACCGTACCGGGAGTGGCTTCGGCCATGCAAACTGTATCGGGAGCGGCAATATTCTCTAAGTCCGTGTAAACCGTACCGGGAGTGGCTTCGGCCATGCAAACCGTATCGGGAGTGGCAATATTCTCTAAGTCCGTGTAAACCGTATCGGGAGTGGCTTCGGCCATGCAAACCGTATCGGGAGCGGCAATATTCTCCAAGTCCGTGTAAACCGTACCGGGAGTGGCTTCGGCCATGTAAACCGTATCGGGAGCGGCAATATTCTCTAAGTCCGTGTTAACCGTACCGGGAGTGGCTTCGGCCATGCAAACTGTATCGGGAGTGACAATATTCTCTAAGTTCGTACAATGCGTATCGAGAACGACATGGCTTCGGCCAGATACAGAACCAAACTCGGTTATCTACTCAGACATACCATGAAGCAAGCATAAACAAAAATGCCTTCTATATATGGTCAAAAGTACAAAAGCAGACCATACGCCTGGCCTCGGCATCTTAAAAAGCTAAAACAAAAACCGGGACAAGCCCCCGGACTAGCTTTCGGCATCATCGCCGTCCACATCAACAGGAGTGTGGCCGAGAGACGCCGGAGGAGAAGCTTGGACCGGTTCAGCCGCGGCACCTTCCAGAGAAGCCGGAGTCCTTTCAACCTTGAGCCCTTGCCACCAGGCTAAAAGCTCATCGCCTTCCTCGTCCGTCGGGTAGCCGATGCCGGTCAAATCTGTGGCCGAGCACGCCTTTTGGGCGACAGCTAGCCCCAGATCAAACACGGACGACGCCGCCTGGACTCGGGCCTCCATTATCTCCTCGGCGAACTCCGGGCCTTCCTTATAGCTCGCCACTGTTGTGCGAGCGACGTCTTTGGCTTCCTTGGCCTTAGCCTCCAAATCCGCCTTCAGGGCCGATACCTCCTCGGCGTGGCGACGACGCTCCTCGTCCCGCTCTTTGGCCTTGTCCTGGATCTCGGCCTTTAGAGACACGACCTCGGCCCGGGACTTCTCCAGCTCCTTCTCGGCCTTCTTCTTGGCCTCAGAGGCAGCATGGATCACCCCCTTTTGCTCCTCCAGATTGGCCCGCATCCGTGCATTGGCCCCGATGAAGATCTCGATGTTAGCCTCGAGATCACGCTGCACCGAGGCCACTTTGCCCAAGGCTAGCTGATCCAAAGCCTGGTCGATGTCCAGGAGCTTCTGCTGAATGGCGGCTTGGCGGTGAGCGAGAGCCCCGCACATGACCGCGGCCTGCAGCCGAAAGCAAGAAAGATAAGTTTTAAAGAAACTGAAGGAAGCAATGAGCAAAGATAAAGACAAAAGGGTTTTTTACCTAGACGGCATGCCGAATGCACTGCAAGGATAAGCCTTCCGAAGAAAGCTCCTTGATTTCGTACCCGGTCATCGGCAGGGTCTAGCCGCGGACCAGACGCAGACACATCTGGGAGTCCTCCATACTCTCGTCTGCGAAGACCCCCACGTCCGGGCGCCAGGGCTCGTGCCCGTACTCCCGGGACATATGCGTCCCGGCCGCCCCGAAGGGAAAGGAAAGATTCTCCGTGCCGGCCCCGGTAGCCGAAGGAGAATCACCCCTCTGTGGTTCTGGAGGCATCGAGAGCGGGGTGCCCCGTGCCACCACCGACCTCTTGGCTGCCGGGACAGATTCCCTCTCGTCGGGATCTTCCGCCCGGCTCCTCTTTTCTAGTCGGCCGCTTCCTTTGACGACCGACTTTCCCTTCTGCCGCTCCCTCTCGAGCGCGACAGCGGCAGTGCGGCCTTCAACGGAAGCCGTCGTCTGCCTCGTAGCCTGGGCGCAGGGGCCGCAACCCCTCCGGACGTCCTTTCTTCCGCCGCCCGCGGTTGGGACGGTCGGGACTGTTCGGACTGCTTGGAGAGCCGACCTAGCAATCCCCGAAGTCCAGACATTTCTGCAAACATAAAGAAAAAGATTAGCAACGACTCAGAATATGCAACTTTCTTTGACTCAAGACCGACTTACCTCCGGCCGCAGCTTCGGCGCCCTCTTCGGACGGAAGGGCTTCGACCGGAGACTCGACCGCGACAGTTCCCTCAGCCTCTCCCGGAATATCTTCAAGAGGAAGATAAGGGGAGACCCGAGCAGGACAGAATGTCGGATCCGGCCAGGCTCCCATCTGTATAATCCTGTCCTCGTCCCCGAAGAGATCCGCAATCTCGTACGGAGCCTCGTCCTCGAGGAGGTGCACGATCTCGAGCTACTCGGGGTTGAGAAAGGGTGGATCGGAGAGGCCCTCAGCCAAAGGCGCCCATTCGGTGGGGAAGGGCCACACACTCTTCTCCCCCTCCAAGAGAGAGATGAAAAGGAAGCCCTTCTTCCAGTGATGAATAGACGAAGGCTTCCCGGAGAAAATACCCCGGCCAAAGCGAGGGACGAAGCAATACCAGCAAGAGTTCTCCTGCGGTTTTATCTTGAACAGATAGCAGAAGATGTTTACCGAGGGGTTGACTTCGAGATAAGAATTCAAAGCCAAGAAGGCGTAGACTGTCTGCCAAGAGTTCGGAAACAGCTGGGACAGGGCCAGTCCATAAAAGCTCAAGAGGTTTACAACGAAGGAATGAAGAGGAAGACGGAAGCCCGCTCGGAAGCTTTGTTCATAAATGGAAAAGCAACCCGGCCGGACAGAATTAGCCCTGGTGTTCTTCCCGGGCCGAATGGAAACCATCCAAGACGGAATCTGGTAGTAGTTAGTGATAACCTTGATGGTATCGGTATCAAGGACACTAATTACATCCAAAACCGTCTCGGCCGGGCAACGGCCGGAAGTAGAAGGCTGGGCTTCAGCCGGAACGGATTCGGCTTCTACAGCCAGAAGCATCTCCGCCTCATCTGCCATAGCAGAAGCAAAAGAATTCGAAGAGAAAGGAGACGACAAGGAAGACTGGGGAGGTCTGGATGAAGAGCAAGAAGAACCGCCTTCGGCCGAAGAGCTACTCTTGGCCGAAGGGGAGCAACTGGACATGAATCACAGAGCGGAGAAGAAGAACTGAGGCTTACCCTCAGAGAAAGGTCTTCTCGATAGCTAACAGTCTACCCGGCGACAGAGGATCCCCCGGCGACGATTTCCGGCGACAAAGAGCTCCCCAGCGATGGATAGGGCACCCTCAAACACCCACGATGGCTCGCTCTTCGCCGAAGAAGCAGGAACGCTTGGAGAAGCCACTCGCAGGGAAGCAGGTGCATGCGGAGAAGAAAGCGGAACAGTGCCCAGGGGAGGAGGGTTAGTATTTATAGGGAAAACTTGAAGGGATCCGGTGCCGAATCAACGGCCGAGATCTTCCCTCTCTTCGGCACCGCTCTGCTCAGATGCGCGACACGTGTCCCGTCCTTCGCCATGATGACAAGCGGGCTGCCGGATCGAGAGGAGGCAATCGACGGTCGAGCGCGGCCTGACCCTTCGGTTGTTCATCCGGATGCTCACCACGTGTCCCGATCCTCGTGCCAAGAGCAGGAGAGACGGCGATCCAGGTGAAATCTTGGGCAGAGAGCCGAAGTGACTTGCGATCCGCGTGATCACTGTTAACGGCTGAGATCTTTTTGTGCTTTCGTCGAACCGACCGGATGCGCAACACGTGTCCTGTGTTTTTTATGACACAACTGTGAAGGCGAGAAGCCTGAGATCTTTCCCGCCCTTGTCAGATGTCTCGATATACTCAAGTACTCGCCCCTTCGCAACTGGGGACGAAAGCATCCGTCACCGAGTCTCGACTTGAGACGAAGGGGTTTACGACAGGGTCCTGGCTTGAGACGAAGGTGTTTTTCACCAGCCCTCGGCCGACCCAAGGCATAGCTTCTCGAAAACGGAACAAAGCAGAGGTTTCAAGCGAAGCTCGTACCAATTTGCTCTCACGAAAAAGCTTCGGACTTTACTCTCGCCGTCTCATGAAATAGAGAATGACAAGAGTAGGGGGCTATGTGATGGGGGAGAATCCGATTCGGCCCATTAAAACAGCCCAAACGCTGGGATCAGCCCAACAGTAGTAGCAATAGAGGCCCACTGGCAGCCTTCGGCCCGTTAGCGGTCCAATAGCCCTCCGCCCAGTAGGCTTCAGCCTACTAAGCGGCATCCGGCCCAACAACGGCCTCCCCCCCTTCGGCCCAGTAGCCGTATCTGGCCCACTCCGGTGGGAGGGTTAAGCGCTATGGCGGTTTATCAGTAAACCAAAACATAGTCCTATATCGGTTGCCACCACTAAGCAACCTCTATCCTCCGCTATAAATACACGACTATTTATTACCAAAGGTAGGTCTTCTGGACCAAGGACAACAGTCCAAAAGCATTAAAGCTACCTTTTCTTCCTTCCCTTCTGAATCGAATCTTCTTCAGAAGCTAACTTAGCTGTCGGAGGGGGTTCCTTAGGGCCGAAGCCCAGGACTCCTACTGACCGGTTCTTCTTCTTCTTCTCCTCCTTCTGCAGGGGCTTCGGTTTGAATCTTCACCGACCTCTCTGAGTCGGTCTCGGCCGCCGACCTCGGGTTTTCTCCCCCCGGTCTCGACACCTTTCGCAGGCTGGTTCGCCTCGGCCGAAGGAGTCTCGGCTTCGCTCCGAGCGAGCCTTCATCCGGGTACCTCTCGGCCTAGGATCCTCGGCCCCGTGTCCGCCCTCGTCTTGCTCCGGATCCCCGTCGGTCCTCTTCATTGATCCGATCCAATTTCGGGTTCCGGTCTCGAAATCCGACCGTGGTAAGCTTCGGCAACATCACTTTGTATTCTTTTTTCCTACTAAACAGGACTGCTGGGGCAGAAAAAAGAAAAGAGTGGTCACATTGGGGTGTGGGTCTAGCTTCACATGAAAGGTTGTGATGCCCGCAATACTCGGGCAGCAAGAAGGCTTGACTGCTTCAAACGCTCTTGACTTGTCATGCATCAGATTACTATAATCATGCTACATGATATGAATTCAAACTTTAAAGAATCTTGTACGGTGTACAAATCACATTGACATTGACATCTTCATAGGATGATAGCTACCAAGACATCTAGGTCCACTGCTTACACATTCAAAGAGGATGAGTGGGAGCAACTAGATGATATTTATCATCAGAGCAGAATCACTTGCAACCTTTCGGTCAATATCAAAAGCTGGAGTGTGCATAAGCAAAGTTTATTGATAGTTTTTCACCATCAAGAGCCGAAGAGAAGAAAAGATTAAAAAGGGATGAATCATTCAAATTTAAGAACGGAAGGAAAAGGAACGTGTATCAAATTCGACTCTTTACAAGGGATATATATGCCAGTACAGTTTGCAAGTCATTTGGGGAAGATAACAGTAACATCCTAGAGATATTGTATATTTCCATACAGGTCTTACATATATTATACCAACCGAAGTAGTCGAACGAGTTTTATTCCTTCTTTAGGTGGGGAGGCCCTTCTCTATGGTTCGGACCGACAGAAGTAGTCGAACGAGTTTTATCCCTTCTTCGGATGGGGAACCCCTTCTCTGTGGTTCGGACCGACATAGGTAGTCGAATCGAGAAATCATGCTACACCTTGGTCGGCTGATGCTAGACAAAAAAGTATGAGGCAAAATGACTATTTATTAATCAATCATAATCGTGTCAATAGTTATTAATTGAAAAAAGGGCATAGGTGCTCCATGTTCCATTTATTCTCTATTAGTCAACCGTCCAGGCGAGCAAGCCTGTATGCTCCATTCCCGTAGCTTTTTTTGATTTTGTACGGGCCTTCTCAGTTTGGCGCTAGCTTTCTCCCCACTTCGAGTGGTCGAGATGCCTCCATGCTTTGTAGAACTAAGTCTCCAGGGTGGAAGGTTATTGGTAGCACTTTGGAGTTGTATCAACGTGCGATTGATCACTGGTAGTTGAACTCCTGGACCCGAGCTGCTTCCCTTGCTTCTTCAATGAGATCGAGGTTCTCTTGTAGCTTCTAGTTGTTAGTGGTTTCTTCAAATTGTCCAGACCTGGTGGCCGGCAAGTCGATCTCTAGAGGAATCAGGGCGTCCGAACCGTAGGCCAGATGATATGGGGTTTCCCCCGTGACTGTTCTGGCCATGGTTCGGAAAGACCACAAGATTTTGGAGAGTGCCTCCAACTAGTTTCCACCTTTAAGAAAGTGAGTTTTGATACCCTTCATGATAGTTCCGTTGACGTTCTCCACCAGTCCGTTGGCTTGTGGGTGCGCGACTGAAGAAAACCTGTGCTGTATGCCGAAATCTTTACAGCGGTCAGCAAACCAATGACTAGTGAACTACCGACCGTTGTCAGTTACCAGTACCTTTGGGATGCCAAACCTGTAAACAACATTATGTAGAAAGAATTTCCATATCGTATCATCCCTGATATTAGCCAGAGCCTCAGCTTCCGGCCATTTAGTGAAGTAGTCAATGGCGACCACTACAAATTGTCGTTGGCTAGTAATTCTGGGAAATGGACCCACGATATCAACTCCCCACATGGCGAACGGGTAAGGCTCAGTAATGTTTTGCAACTTGTTCACTGGCAGCCTGGGGAGAGGGACATTGATTTGGCAGCCAAGGCACTTTCTAGTGTATTCTGTACAATCTTGGGCAAGGGTCGGCCACCATTATCCATGGCGGAGGAGGGTGCGTGCTAAAGCACGTGGCCCGACGTGGCTGCCACATATCCCTTCATGGACCTCTGCAATGGCTCAAGATGCTTCGTTCGGTGCCAAGAAATGAAGGAGGGGAGTGGTTACAGATCTCTGATAGAGATTTTCCCCGACCATCGTGAACTTAGGTGCTTGGTACATGATCCTTCTTGCATCAGTTCGGTCTGCGGGTAGACAGCCACTTTGAAGATATTCCACTATAGGAGTCATCCATGTATCTTCTCGATCAATCTAGGACACTTCCAAAGGATCAGAAAGGTGAATGGCGGGCTCCAGTAGTTCTTCAACAAAGACTGGTTGCCCGATCGTCCGAGACGAGGAGGCCAATTTGGCCAACTCATTCGCTCTCTGGTTGTGCTCCCTTGGTATATGAAGGATCTCGAATCCTTCGAGAGATGAAACTAACTGAAGGACCATGTCCTTATATTTCTTCATAGAAAGTTCAGTGGCTTCGTACTCCCCTTTGACTTGCTTCACCAGTAGTAGGGAATCTGAATGAGCCTGAATTTGGGTTGCCCCCAACTGTTTGGCCATTTGGATTCTTGAGATAAGGGCTTCGTATTCCGCCTCATTATTTGTAGCTGGGAATTGAAATTTCAACGAGAACTAGAGGTCGTCTACCTCCTGAGAACTGGGAGGGATCAAGATAAGACCGGCCCCACAGCCTATGGCTCGGGCCGATCCGTCTGTAAAACTCTGCCAGGTGGGTCCTTCACCGATCCTGCTACTTAGTTCTTCCACCGGGAGTGTGCACTCTGACACAAAGTCGGCAGGGGCTTGCGCCTTAATAGTTGTCCTAGGCCGATAGGTGATCTCGAATTCTGACAATTTGCTCGCCCATTCGATCATTCAGCCGGAAGCGTCCGGTTGTTGTAATAGTTGTCGAAGTGGCATGTCGATGACGACCTCTAGTGGGTGAGTCTGGAAGTAAGGACGCAGTTTCCTTGCGGCCATTACCAAGGCGAGGGTCATTTTTTCCACCACTTGATATCGTGCTTCTGGCCTTTGAAGGACTCGGCTAACATAGTACACGAGTCTCTGTGTTCCTTCGTCCTCCCTGATAAAAACAGAGCTAACAGTGGAAGGGGTTACCGACAAGTAGATCAAGAGTTGTTCACCTGTGAGCAGCTTGGAAAGCACCAGGGGTTGTCTCAAATACTCCTTGAGTTCCTCGAACGCCGCCTAGCATTCTGGCAACCAAGTGATGTGGCATTGCTTGTTCGGCGGGTTCTCCTTCACTTTTAATAACTTGAAGAAGGGGAAACAACGTTCGGCTGCCCTACAGAAGAACCTGCTTGATGCCACCAATCTTCCCGTGAGTCTTTGGATGTCATTAAGGTGGGTCGGAGGATGCATGGAGAGGATGACTGATATTTTATTGGGGTTGGCCTCAATCCCTCGCTGGGTCACCATAAAGCCCATAAACCTCCCGGCTATGACCCCGAAGGCGCATTTGGCAGGGGTCAACTTCATGCTATATCTTCTTAGTGTGTCAAAGGTGTCTGTAAGGTCTTCCAGGTGGTCAGTGGCCTTGGTGGATTTGACCAACATGTCATCCACATATACCTCCACGTTCCAACCGATTAGTCGGCCAAACATTCGATTCACCAACCTTTGGTAAGTCGCGCCAATGTTCTTCAGCTCGAAGGGCATTCGGGTGTAGCAGTACAATCCTGCCTTGGTGATGAAAGCAGTGTGCTCTTCGTCAGGCTTGTTCATCTGTATCTGGTGATACCCTGAGAAGGCGTCGAGGAAGCTCAGACGTTCATGGCCAGCAGTGGCGTTAATCAGTTGGTCTACGTTCGGCAGAAGAAAGCAATCCTTGGGAGTGGCTTTATTGAGGCCGGTGAAGTCGACGCGCATGCGCCACTTCCCATTAGCTTTCTTCACCAAAACGACATTGACGACCCAGGCGGGATATTGGACGTGTCTGATCACGCCTGTCTCCAGGAGTAGGTTGACTTGCTCCTCGACAACCTCTTGTCGCTCAGGGGCAAGCCGCCTCTTCCTCTGTTGCATGGGAGGATGGCTCGGGTCCAAATTTAGGGAGTGCGTAGCGACCTCCGGGGAACCCTTGGCAGAGGGGTACCTTCCCAAGCGAAAACGTCTAAGTTCTCTGACAGGAACTTTCGATATTGTAGCTTCTGTCGCTCGGGCAGGGAGGCCCCCACCTTTAGCTCTTGGTCTACAGTCGGTCCTAACTTGATGGTAGCCAACTCCTCTGAGGGTTGCACGTTCCTCGCCATGTCTTCCGTTACTTCTCTAACGATCATCACTGACTTCTTGAGTTAAGCGTTGGTAGAAGCCAGGTACATTTGTCTGGAGATATTTTGATTTTCTCGCTCTTTGCCAACCCCATCGAGGGTCGGGAACTTGAGCTTCTAGTGCAAAGACGAGGGAACGCGAGGAACTTCCCCAAGGATTCTCTGCCTAGGATGCCGTTGTATGCTGAGGGCACGTTGACCACTGTGAATTATATCTCCCGAGTTATGGTCATTGGCGGTGTCCCTAGCGTCAAGGGGAAGGTGATGACGCCTTCTGCTGTAACGGGCTGGCCGCTAAAGCCATATATTGGCGTCCGGACTCTTCTCACCCTTTTCATGTCTGGATCTATCTGCTTAAAATAATCAAGGAAGATAATGTCAAGAGAGCTGCCATTGTCAACAAACACTCTTTTATCTTAAAGTCCGTAATCTTTGGCTCTATCACTAAGGCATCATTGTGGGGGAGCACTAGTCCTTCCAGGTCGGCCTCAGTGAAGCTGATTGGCTCCTGGGTCAAGGGTCGATGGGAGGTTGAGGCCACCTTCCGAGCTACCCTCTGAGTCTCAGAGGCGTAGCTCCGTCTTCTTTTGTTGATGTCTCCTCCACTGGCCGACCCTCCGTAGATGACATGGATCACCCGTTCGGCCTAGGATGGCTGAAAGCGCTCAGCCGCAAGGGGAGTCTGCTCCCGACGTTGCTGGTCAATCTTCGGGTCGGCGACGTGCCTCTTCAAATGAGCTCTCTTTATGAGGTTTTCGATCTCCCTCTTGAGGTCATAACATTCCGAGGTGTAGTGCCCATACTCACGATGGTAGGCGCAAAACTTCTCGGACTGCTCTGCTCCTGGGGCTGGCTTGATCTTCTTTGGCCATCTAAGGTAGCCTTCATTCTTGATCTCTTAGAGGATTCGATTGATCGGCATGTTGAGGGGGGTGTAATTTTCTTCTCTTCGGAACCCGGGGCGTTCCCACCGGTCATCCCGATTTTCTCGTCGTGGACCCTTCAAGGGTCGATCTTCTGTACTCCGGTCGAACCTCTTCCGACCCCTAGTCGGCTCATGGCTTTTGTTACCTCGACCTTCACCAAACTCGGTTGGCCCTTGGGCGGGGTACGCTCGCAACAGCTCTTCACTGTTAATGCACTGGTTTACCCTCCAAACTAGGTCGGGAAGGTCTACATGTAATTGTTTGCTCAGTTCGAAACGAATTCCGGCAATGAAATATTGTGCGGCATTCGGTACATCTAGGTTGGGGATTTTCAAGACAACTTCGTGAAAGCGGGTCCATAACTTACACAGGGTCTCGTCCCTTCTCTGCTTCATGAAGGACAATGTTGCAGTCGTGGCCAGCGTGCGCCGGTTTGCTGCGAAGTTGCTTTTAAAGGCTCTCCTTAGTTCGGAAAAGCTATCAACGAAGTTAGGCTTCAATTGCACAAACCACTACCGGGCTAGTCCTTCCAGGGTCGTGGGGAAGGCGCGACATCGAATGGTGTCAGGTGCGTCCAACAAGTCGAAGGTGCTCTCGAAGGACTACAAGTGGTCATCAGGATCACGAGTGCCATCATACCTTTTTAGCGATGGCACCCTAAAGCAGTGTGATAGTGGCGCCTTTAGCACACGCCGGGTGAAGCACAATCGAGCGCCGTCTTTGTCGTCGATTCCGGCGTCCTGGTCATGCCGGAGTAGCCACTCCACATGTTCCTCTAGCCTTCGTGCATGGTCGTCACCAGAAGGGCGTCTGGAGTGGTGGCGACCCTCCCGAGAGGCCCGCCGGCCTCGGGAAGCAGAGGACCTCGAGGATAGGCCTGAAGAATACTCCCGAGGAACACCTTCCCGCTGTTTTTAATAAGTGTGACACTTCGAAGATGTCGACGTAGAGCTATTGGAGGAAGCTAAAGATTCCTGGCGTTGATGCCTGCCTTTTTCTAACTACCGCCTAGACCGTCCTCGGCTCATCTGGCGGGTCAACTGATGGTTCTCAGGCTATTGATCTCCCTGGCGTACAGCTTGGGGTCCCAGCGAAACTTGGGAACCCAAAGAGGCTATTGTAGACACGCTAATTTTGACATCATTTCATATCATATAATAATGCCTCAGAATGGTCTGATATTTAATCATTGGTTAATTTTTATTGATCTTTTTGAGTGTCGGGTTTAACAGACATGTTTAAGTTAATCCATTAAATTGATTTTAACTCAAATTTCTGTTAAAATATGAAGAAGTCTAAAAGACGTCTACATATGTGGACGCCATTTAGAATTTATTCTTATTTTAACATTTAAATTTAAATTTTAATCAGTTGATTAATTAACTAAAAGGCGTCTGTACGACACGACGCGTTTTAGGTTTTCTAAGCTATTTCTACTTCTCTTCCAGATGTTTATCCTTATCTTAATTAGTGTAAAAGACGTCTATACATGTAGACGTATTTTAGCTAATACAGATAAAGATAAGTTTTCCCGGATATTTATCTTTATCCTAATCAATCTGAAAGGCGTCATCTATGGTTGACGCGTTTTAGATAATTACAGATAAAGATGAATTAATCTGTATTTATCTGTTGGTTAAGATGGATAAATCTTAAGATTTTCCCATGTAAATCTGCGGACGCAGAAGAAGTCTATAAATACCTTACATCTTTAATGAAAAAAAGAAGAAGAGAGAGTTGGAATTAGAGTTAGACATCGAATTGAAGATCGAAGCAACGACGTCCAAACGCCGAAGTGCTGCTGTTTCCAGAAGTTGGCGTTCATTCTTCATCAAATCTTCATCCAATTCAAGGCTTCATCCATTCGGCATAAGTTTTTCAATTCATTTCTGCACTTTTCATATTCATATCTTCATTAACTCTACATTCTCCATCACATCACTCCATGCAAACACACACCACATTAGCATCATTTTCAAAACCAATTTAAAGGGGTTTCAAAGACCATCCCAACAAGTGAGTTCTATGTTTAGTTATATGTTTAAAACTCTGATTAGAATGGATACTACTTTTGCTTAAGTTCTCATCATCATTTCTTTATTCTTCTTCCTGTTTTCTTGCAAGCTGCAAAGGATAATCAAAAGGGGAGGAAATCAACAAGCAAATCAAAGAACTCTGGACGATCCTCAAATTCAAACTCAACAGCAAGAACAAAAGGAAAAGGAAGGGCTCTCTTTCTTTAGCCGGCTGAAGGAAGGGAATCAAGAGCTTAACATCTCCCGCGTTTAAACAGGTAGGCGATCAAACCTTCTTTTGGAACTTTTAAGTCAAAAGTTTCTGGCGATCACTTCACGTAGTTTCTTCTTGATAGGTTTATTTTGCACTTAAACAACATAGATCTTTCATGATAATCACACACTCATTTTAAGCACTCACAGCTTTTTTGGCGATCACAGTGGGACTTGGTCTCGCCATCTTTTAGTTCTTTTGTTCTTGCTGTTATCAATCGGGCACCCATGGTGCACCACTTGTGTCTTTCGACACGTCCTCACCAATTGGTGAGTGTTTTTAGTTTAGTTAATTCCCTACGTGCACCACGTGCACACCCCTGTGGCAAGATCTTGCCCTCCCCGTTGGTTAGTTAAAAAGCTGTTTTTGGTGATGAAATGCTGTGTGATTGATTGATATCTTAGTTGTTTAGTTGCTAAAATCATCCTGTTAAAATCTGAAACAAAAAAAATCTTGCATGAACTGATTATTTACTGTTTTTAGCCTGTTTGAGGGGGAATCAATCCACAAATTCCTCCTGGAAAACTGCTTCTGCGACTTGAAAAGCGTCTAGGAACACTGACACGTTTCAAACAGCGTTGGTTAACCCAGACGCCTTTCAGTCTTATTTCTCTGCTGTCTGCAATCTGAGCTTCTGCGAAAAATTAAGGCTCTGTTTGAAAAGCGTCGACCACCCTCGACGCGATTCAGGCAGTTTCTTATTTCTTTTTCAGTTCTCAGATTTTTGTGATCTGTGTGCTAATTACCCATTATGTATTAAGCATTAGAGGCCATCCAGGCTACAGGTCATACGCATTGAGGCTAATACCCTCTTTTTCTTAGGAACACTCCACTTGATGTCATCAACTCTCTCTGATTGGGTTGGTCCCTTGATCAGACTAGA
The DNA here is from genome assembly GCA_030544215.1 of Zantedeschia hybrid cultivar. Classification (NCBI taxonomy): domain Eukaryota; kingdom Viridiplantae; phylum Streptophyta; class Magnoliopsida; order Alismatales; family Araceae; genus Zantedeschia; species Zantedeschia hybrid cultivar. The sequence goes on from JARZZO010000009.1 coordinate 56,890,088, forward strand.
GAAGTTGGCGTTGAGGCCTCCGTAAGTCCCCAAAATCAAGGTACTCCTCCTTGATCATCGGGCTGGTTGTACCAGTTGAAGTCCCAGTTAGATTCCATAAACGTTGTGAGAGAAAGCCATAGAGCATAATGGTGGATATTGAACTGAAACTAGGATCCCATCCCTTGAGCGAATTTGTGGTTTAATTAAATCCAAATAACTCAACAAGGAATCTTAAAATCACGTTAAGCATCCACTTGTTTGTTTAAATCTTTGTACAACTTGTTTTCCAATTCTTGAAAAAAGAATCTAACATCATGCTGCTTCGATCGGGCAGGGACTTGAGTGTGGCTCCAGACGCCATGATTAACTACGAGGGAGATGCTAATGCCCCTCGTGATTCTGATTACAATTTTGAGAGCGGGAGAGATGCTGATGCCTTCCGTAATTCTGTACCCGTTCCGTTTCGACATGATGGGAATGTCCGAACCTCTCTTTTTCATCCTCATAATCAATATTATGATCCTCCCCCGCATGAGTATGCGGTTCCCGATCCTATTCTCGAGGGAGATATGAATCAAAATGATCCATCGTCCTCTGATCATTCGGATCTCGTCAAAGCTTTGGGAGTTCTTGCTTCCCGTCTGGACCCTCAGCAGTTCGAGGCGATCCAATCCATTCTGAAGGGGAAGGCACCCATGCAGCCTGCCGAGCCGAACCCTGCGGCTCCCCCTGCCATCCCTCAACAACCTCCTCTTCATCCTCCTTACATTCATCAGGCCATCGAAGGCCTCCATATCACTTCTCGGCCAGCTGGGCCACAACTTTCATCTTCTAGGCAACCGGCTAGACCACTAACGCCTGCTTATCAAAATGCCCTCGGGCATGGCGGAAGCTCTGCCGGACCTCCTCTTTACTGTCCTCCCTGTCCGACGTACTCTAGGCAACAGGCCTATCAAGTACCTCCACCTCGTCCTCCTCCTCAGGCAGATCTGACAACGCAAGCGTTGCTGGCGAAGATGGAACGCATGGATGAACAATTCAACAACCTCCAAAAGATGATGGGGGTCAAAGCTGCACCGGAGATCAATTTACCGAGCCTGCCAGTGTTCCACCTACCACCCTCCGAGATGCCAGTGTACCGGAAGTACAACGGTACTGGTAACCCCTTCACACACTTGAAGGAGTTTATGTACGAATCATCCATCTGGCAAAACGACAAGAGGTCGTTGGCCTTTTTGTTCAGGAGATCTTTAGAGGGACCGGCCCTCGAGTGGTTCTTTTCTTTGGAACCCTCCGAAGTAGAGGACTATGGTATCGTTTCTCGAAAATTTATTCAACGATACCAAGACAGAGTTGCCCCCTCCTTGTCCATCACTGACCTCATAGCAGAGAAGATGAAGCCTGATGAGGAGTTCGTCAGTTTTGCCGATAGATGGCGGGGCTTGGCCGAGAAAGTGAAAGATCACTTGTCCGACTCGGAGCAAGTGAAGATGCTGATTTCTAATGCCACGCCCCAGTTCAAACTAGTCCTCTCCCTGAACAATTTGACCAGCATGGCAGAGCTCTATGAAAGAGCACGGTACTGTCAGAATGCCTTCAAGGACGCTACATTCTCTAGCGTCTTTGATCCTCACAGACCTAGCAGGCCTCCACCTCGGAAGCCTGCGGTGCCAAATGCTCCCAGCACAGGTCCGACTACTGAGGGCACGCTCTCTCATGAGCAAGTCAGTAGTATGAACAACAATTCGTCCCAGTTCGTGAGGAGTCAACAGCAGTACCAGAGGCCACCGCAGCCGAACCAGCAAGGGTATAGGCAGCAGCCGAACCCTCAGTATCAGCAGCCCCAATATCAGCGACCCCAGCAGCTGAACCAGCACCAGCAACAGCAACAGCCGCCGCAACGGCAATTGCAGTACCAGCAGCCACAACAACAGCAGTACCAGCAACAACAGCAGTATCAGCCGCGCGCACCGCCGGCATACCATAATGTTCCTCCTCTTGCTGACTACAACCAGCAGAGAAGACCTCCAGGCCCAAAGAGGGCAGAATACCGAGTCCTCCCAGAATCTTTGGCAGACATTTTCAGTGCCCTAATGGCAGCTAATGCCCTAGTCTTGCCAAGAGAAAAGGCAGTTTGGCCTCAGAACGCCGACACGTCCAGGTAAAGCTATTTCCATAGGCAACTTGGGCATACTATTGACACCTGCTTTCAATTTAGAGATTATATTCATGATCTCAACGAGCAGGGCGGCATAGACTGGGAGGAAATGAAGAAATACATATCAGCCATGAAGGCAAGAAGACCACAGCAGCAGCAGCAAGCAAGAGCACCAGCACAAGCAGCACCACCACCAAACATGGGCATAGTGCAGAACCCGCTCCCGGAGCACCAAAACCAAAACTAAGTTGCCCCTATTCTGACAAACAGCCAGTCTGAGGCTGACCGTGGGCAACAGTGGAGAATAGAGGACTCTTCCTCTATTTATTCGACGGGTCATGTTCCGAGTACCGCAGAACAACCACCACGCCGCACCATCCGCATACCCAGACCACAGCCCATTACCATCACCCCTCTATCGACACCCGCGTATCACTCACCCGCACGCAATAACCCACTACCATCACCCACTTTCCTCAAGCCCATTACGCCCTACACTCCTACACCTCCACCATATAACCCACCGCAAACCAATTACGCGCCCCTTCTACCATCCAGACCACTACTACGCGTACCATTTCCTACTTCACCCGCTACCACTACCACTTACCTAGACACCATCCAACCATCCAGACCGCTACTACGCGTACCATTCCCCACTTCATCCACCCCAATCACGTACCTATCCACCATCCAACCATCTAGACCTTTAATCCGCACCACGCCACCATCACCTAACCCTACGCCATCACCTACATACCAATCCCCCACATCATCTACACCACCCAACTCTGCGGTACTCAAAGTGTCACCCGGATCTTCCACGGTTGAGGAACATGCGCTCCGGAGTGGAAGAATTTTCAACAAAGTATTTCCTCAGTCAACAGTTAGAGACGGTCCATCACAGCCGACAGAGGAAGCACACAATGAAGAGAGTGCACCAGGCACTCAATATGATTTGTTGAAACATCTGGACCGAACACCGGCACGGATCTCCGTGCTTGAACTGATCAAAAGATCAAAGAGTCACCAAGAAGCCCTAATGGAATATTTGCAGAAGGTGATGGTCAACGAGGACGTGCCGGTAGAAAAGATTGCAACACTATTAGTTCCTCAGGGGGATCAACCCTCCATTACATTTCATACATCGGAACTAGCACCGCCGGCAGCTAGAAGCATGGCTCTGAGCATCACGGTCAACATCTGCAAGAAGGCCGTGGATGCATGCGTGGTTGACACAGGGGCCTCAATCAATGTTTTACCTCCGAAGACCCTAGAACTGTGCGGTGTGCCCAAGGAAAAGTGGCTGCCTAGCCCCATCTCTGTGACAGCATATGACAACTCCACCCGTTCCCCTCTGGGAATAGTTTATTTGAAAGTGGAGCTAGGCCCTGTAAGTCATGCTGAGGTCGAATTTCACATTCTAGAAACCGACCCTTCTTTGAATGCCATTTTGGGTCGTCCTTACATAAAAACTCTCGAGGCGATTCTCTCCACGAATATCAATGCCTCAAATTTCCCTTTAAAGGACGAATCATTAAAGTGACGAGCATGCCGATCCTTGCTGCTGCTCATACCTTGAATATCAAAGCTGCTTCTTTACCTGGCCGACAACCTTTTCTGTCGGTATTACAAGTTTACCATCTAGTGGCCGATCCTCTGAAAGCTGCCACTATTTCTCCTTACCCGTTAAATGCCATAAAAAGGGGGAAGTGCATGAGTACCCCAGGATGGAGAATTATGATGAAGAATGGTTATCAGCCTGGGAGAGGTCTGGGCACACAATTACAAGGCAGGACCACTTCTGTCAAAAATCACCGAGGAGCACCTAGAAGCGGCCTGGGCTATAGGCCAAGAAAACTGAAACAAGATCTTGTTCAGCCAACAGAGAATGAAGATGGTCAGAAAGTCTGGGAGATAATGTCTACACCGCCCAAGGAAGGCCGGGATCCCCTAACATGGACCTTGTATACACATTTCGTAAAGGGACCCATAATTAGTCATGACAACACGGTGGTCATTACTTCGTGTTTTGACTTCCATGATATATATGGGAGAGACTTGGCCAGGCATTGCTCGAAAATACTTACGTACCAGTCCTTGGAGGCCCTGCGGCCTATGAAGAGGAGAAAATTCCATGATCCTGAATGTGAATGGTACAGGTGGTTCTATCTGAGAGACCTCTACATTGCACTGAACAGACTGTTTCTAGATCCGGCAGAACCCAAGTGGCCACCGCAGATTGATGAGCTGATCGAAAGTCCTGGTGCTATCTTTGACAAGCGGATATTGCTGTCGGAAGAGACCGATGAAGGGGAGCCAGATGTCCCCTATGAAGCTGGCTACATTATTGATCTGCTCTAGAGGGGGACATATCCTTCTCATGTTTTCATGCTCCATACTCTGTTTCGCACATTGCTCCTGACCCCGACTTGGTCGCGGGTCATTATTGAAGATATTTCACGGGCTCCGCCCGTTATGATTACTCTGTCTCCTCGGGACCTCATTCGACCACCTCCTCTCGATCTAGAGAGGATGTATGATTTGATCTGGGACATACTGCTGTATGATCCTCCTAACCCTTTGGCCTTAGTGCCACTTCCTCCAACGAATTCCCCTTCTATTTGTATTCATTCCTGTTTTATGCTTAACTCCTCCACTGTCCAAAAAAAAACGCCAATTTGGCAACAAATTCTTCCCAGATCCTCATTGAGGAAACCTCTTACTTGTCCGATTACACCCCATTGCGCGGGTCCTTCGGTCAAGATTCTCTCCTAGATCTACTCTGCCCCTCCCCAAGGGAGGATTCTCCTATATTTCCACTTGTATCCCAGGATTTCCATCCTGCTTCATCTTCATTAGGTTATAATAGGGAGTTTAGTGAAGTTAGGCAGTCTAGTTCTAGACAGGTTAGTCAAGTTAGGAAGTCTAGGAAGTCTAAGGGTAGGCGAATTCCAGATATATACCTCAAGGACTTAGCTGATAGATGCTTTTCTTGCTCTTTAATCCCTCAGTTTTTAGAAAATCCAATTCAGATGCCAGAAGACTGTATAGACGATGAGTCAGTCAATGAGGGATATGGGGTGTATGAGTTGATACATGAGAAAGACCCCATTATTGAGGATGAGGAATATGATGAGGACGCGGCTGAGGCATATGCCAGTGGAGTGAAGAGATTTGATGAACCATCAACTGCCGTAGAAGAGCCCACCAAAGAAATCAATTTAGGGACTGAAGACGAACCTAAGGTTGTCCTCGTCAGCAAAAATCTTTCTACAGAGGATGAGAAGGCAATGGTATAAGTACTTAAGGACTAAAAGGACACTTTCGCCTGGAGTTATGAAGATATGCCGGGGTTAGACTCGTCTTTAGTTGAACACAGGTTGACATTAAAGGATGGAACTAGCCCGGTCAAGCAGAAATTAAGGCGATTCCACCTGCAAATGGCTTTAAAAATGAAGGAAGAGGTCGACAAATTACATAAAGCCAAATTTATTAGAGTTGTCCTTTATCCACAATGGGTGGCCAACATAGTCCCGGTCATGAAGAAGGACGGGAATGTCAGAATTTGCATTGACTTCCGCGATTTGAACCGGGCGTGTCCTAAAGATGATTTTCCATTGCCTCATATTGATGTACTCATTAATAACACCGCTGGCTATGAAACTTTATCATTTATGGACGGATTTTCAGGATACAACCAGATCAAGTTAGCAGAAGAAGATCAAGAGAAAACGCCATTCACTATACCTTGGGGAACATACTGCTATGTCGTCATGCCATTTGGATTGAAGAATGCTGGAGCCACTTATCAGAGGGCTATGATGGCAATATTTCATGACATGATGCACATAGATCTGGAAGTGTATGTGGATGATTTGTTGGTTAAGTCTAAGACAAAGGCTGAGCATGCCAAAGTTTTGGCAAGGGTATTAGAGAGATCGAGAGAGTATCAGTTAAAGATGAACCCCAAGAAATGTGTATTCGGGGTATCTTCAGGAAAATTACTTGGATTCATCGTCAGCAAACGGGGAATTGAGATCGATCCTAACAAGGAGAAGGCTATCAGAGAAATGCCACCTCCCAAAAACTTGAAAGAGTTGAGAGGATTAATCGGGAGGTTACAATTTATTCGCCGTTTTGTCTCCCAGCACTCACAAAGGTGTAAGCCGTTTTACGAGCTTACCAAGCCGGGAGTCAAATTCGATTGGGACGATAAGTGTCATGAGGTATTCGATGGATTAAAGAACTATTTAGCAAATCCTCCTGTTTTGAGACCATCATCTCCGAGCAAACCATTGATACTTTACATTTCTGTCCTGGATGATGCAGTGGGGGCTGTCCTAGCACAAGATGATGAAGAAGGAAAAGAGAGGGTAGCCTACTATCTCTCTAAACTTCTGAACCCCGCTGAACAGAGATACACGGCGATGGAGAAAACATGTGCAGCATTGGTCTGGGTTGTTCAGAAATTGAAGCATTATTTTCTGGCCCATGAAGTCCATCTCATCGCTAGGATGAATCCGATCAAATTCCTTATGGAGAAATCTGTTCTTACTGATAGGTTAGCGCGATGGCAAAGCTTTCTATCTCAATTCGATATCATTTACATTCAGCAGAAAGCGATCAAGGGCTATGCCATAGCAGAACATCTCGCTCATCATCCCCTTCCTCGATTTGATCCAGTGCGATCGGAGTTTCCGGATGAGGAACTGATGTCCGTAAATCAAATCAGAGATGATATGTGGACTATGCATTTTGACAGAGCTCTGAATTCTCATGGAAAGGGGATCGGTATCGTTCTGTTATCACCTGAAGGTGTCACCATTCCACAAGCCTTTCAACTCGACTTTCCAGTCACCAACAATATAGCTGAATACGAGGCACTCCTTGCTGGTCTGGAGGCTGCTCATTTCCATGGTGCCACTAAACTCAGGATTGTGGGTGATAGCCAACTGATTCTTCGCCAAGTGCTGACCAAATATCGAACTCTTGATCCGAAACTCAAGCCTTATCAAGAACTTACTTCTGCTTATTCAAAGCTTTTCATGAAATTGATCTTTGTCCATGTCCCTAGGAATCAAAACATCTTAGCTGACGCTCTAGCTTCATTGGCATCTTCTCTTGATTTTCCAATCAGCAAGCAATCCGAATCAATCATAGTTCATAGGCGTCTTTCACCCGCCGTGAAAGACCCTTCATTTCTTAGAACTAAGGAGAAGTTGCTGAAGAAAGTCAGAGATGGAGATATCGTGGAAAAGAGAGAAATCATGTTGATGGAGCTGTTAGAAGAGATGGATGATGAACAGAAGCCATGGTATTATGAAATTGCCAAATATTGTGAAGATCAATCATATCCTGAGGAAGCTACAACTGAGGAGAAGAGAGCTATCAGGAGAGTTGCTCAGCGATACACCCTAGTTGGAGGAGCATTGTACAAGAGAGGTTTTGATGAAGTTCTTCTAAAATGTCTAGACGAAGATGAGCTTTGGAAGGTTATGGAAGGAGCTCATAGTGGAGTTTGTGGTGGCCATGTCAATGGACAGATGCTAGCAAAGAAGATCCTTAGACAAGGATTTTACTGGCCAACCATGGAAGAAGACTGTGTAGGATATGTCCGTAGGTGTGTTAAGTGCCAACTTCACGCCGACAAAATTCATTCTCCTGCATCTTCACTCCATCCTGTTTCTTCCCCATGGCCTTTCTCCATGTGGGCTTTCGACATCATTGGACCCCTTGGTAACCCAGATTCCGGCATCAAGCAAAAATCTTTCATTCTCACGGCAACGGAATACTTCACCAAGTGGGCAGAAGCCGAAGCGTACGTGGAGATCAAAGCATTAACCGTCTGCAAGTTTATCATGAAGAACATCATCACCCGATTTGGAATTCCAAGCACCATCATCACCGACAACGGACCGCAGTTCGTGTCACAAGAATTGAAGGACCTCTGCAACAGGTATATAATTGCATTGCACCATTCATCTCCTTATTATCCGCAAGGCAATGGCCAAGCAGAGGCAACTAATAAGACTTTGATAAAAATCATCAAAAAGACGTGCAAATCTAACAAATTCGCAGACTGGCCAGAAAAATTGGTTGAGGCTCTATGGGCCTACAGAACTTCAATCCGCACGCCCACCGGGCAAACTCCTTATTCCTTAACATTTAGAATGGAGGCGATAGTTCCATACTAGATCCTTATACCGTCATTAAGAGTACAATTGAATAAGGAATTTTCTATTGATGAACATCGTTCAGCACTCCTTGCTCAATTGGAACTCTTAGACGAGAAAAGATGGTCAGCTGCTAATCATGCAAAAGTTTATCAAAATAGACTAGCACGTTTTTATCAAAAGAAAGTCAGTGAACGTAAGTTCAAAGTCGGTGAAATGGTCGTCAAAAGGATTTTTGTAAAACCTGGTGGTCCGCGTTCTAAGCTCCAACCCAACTGGGAAGGACCTTATGTTGTATCGCACGCTTTTCCTGGTAATGCTTATCGTCTTGTTAATGCAGAAGGAGAAGAGCTAACTCATCCTTGGAATGGTTTACATCTTAAGAAATACTACCCTTAGGTTAAAGAGTCGATCAGCATGGTACTAAGACCAGTGGAATCAGAAAATTTATAAACTCAAATTTCCTTATCAGTCTTGACAATTTAACTTCAAACACATTACTACACACACTGACACGTTTGATTCGTAAGTAACAAGAGATGCCAAGTCCTAAGGAATACCGAAAGCTTGACTAAAAGTGTAAAGTACAAATCATTCGTTTTAAAACAAAAATTTGTTTTACACTTGGCCCATGATGTTGGAACGAGGCTTAGAATAGACTACCAAGAATACCCGCCATCTTAGTAGGAGGCCGTCATAAAAAAAATGGGGGAGATCCGTCCCGAAGAAAAAATAGAAAAGCAAAAGCAAAAGGCAAAATCCAAATGCCAAAATCAAGAGGCCATTACATTAAAACGTTACATCAAAGCCATGAAATGAGATGAAAGGGAACGCAAGGTCGATAAATACCCCGGAAAGAAAATGACCGAACCCCAACGGATACTAGGGTAGGAAAGGAATATCTTTTTAGGTCTCCGGAACCTTCTCATGGACTTTCTAAACTTATTCTTCTTTTCCTTCTAAAGAGGTGTACTCCAAACTTAAGGAATGACTTAGATTGACTAAGGGTCAAATCATCAAATGAGTTCACGAATGGAAACACAAGTTCAAATACGATGGGTTTAAGTTAAGTTGTTGAAGAACAATTTGGAAATTAAGTTAATAAATGAATATGATCTTTTGATCTGAGTACCATGCTGGTCTTTTAGTTCAAATACATATGTCAAAAATAAAAAAAAAATACATATGTCAAAAATCAAAAAAATACATATGTCAAAAATCCAAAAAAAATACATATGTCAAAAATCCAAAAAAATACATATGTCAAAATAAAAAAAAATACATATGTCAAAATCCAAAAAAAAATATACATATGCGAAAATCCAAAAAAATACATATTTCAAAAACCCAAACAAAAATTGAATATTTCAAAACAACAAAAATATTTCAATTAGCATTTGCTTATTGCATTTGATATGTCTCATTCCTTTTATTTTCAGTGGGCATCTGTCTGCTTGCATGTTGCATTTTGCTTAAGTTTGATTATTCTTATTACCTTTGTTAATAAAGGCTATGCCCTTTGACCATTTATTGAAGGAAAAGATTGATTGACCATTCATTTGGTCAAGGCAAGGGGCTAAGCCTAAATAGATACTTAACATATTTGTTAAGTGATGTGTAGGACACAAAGCAAACATAAGAATGCAAGATTGAAGGCCAAAAGTTTCATGTATATCATCAAAAGATTTTTGTACATGATACACAAAAGAAAAGAAAATACAAGAGCTCTCAAGGCTGGCTCTCCCCTCCGCCCTCATCGAGCTGACTCTGGGCCTCGTCGGGCGCATCCGGTGCTGGTCCTCGGTTGGGAGGTGGAGGTGGTCCCATCGCACTCGGCCCTGCCTGGGACGACATGGCGACGCTAGCGGTGAAAGCACTCGTCAAACCACGATCGGCGGCCCGCTGCCGGGCTCGCTGATACCGCTCCTCCACCATCTTGCGCTCGTGCTCAGCTACCAACAAGCAACCCTGAAGACTCTCCAATCGAAGGCGGTCGCGGTCTCTCTCCTCAGTCAGAACCTCCAGGCGAACCTGGAGACGTGCAAGATCTCCGGTGGAGAGACGAGCCACCTGCTCCTCCAAAGCTTGAATCCGCGCAGCGTCAGCTTCGGCACGAGCAGCTGCCGCACGAGAATGCTCCAGCTCCGCTTCCGCCCTCTGAAGGGCTTCCTGAAGCTCATCAACCTGAAGAGAAGTCATTGTTAGTTCAAGGCAATCAAGTATCAAAATTCGAAAAAGTCAAAGGATGGAACTTACCCGAGCAGCGCGATCCTCCTCCGCAAGAGAAGCTCGATGGATGGCGGAGGCGAGCTGGCTCTGGAGGTCAGCCAGGGTAGCATCATGGGCGGAGGAAGAAGATGAGGATGCTCCATGTACAGGGAGAGCCGCCTGGGTGTAGACGGCTCGCTGCACCATGAGACGACCGTCAGGGTTAATCGCCAAAATAATTAATTAATCAAAATATTCATTCATAAACATGCATACATACCAGGTTGAACAACTCCTTCTGGACCTGCTCTAGCTGGGCCTCCGCGTCATGTAGGCGGGCCCGGAGGTCAATGATGACCGCGTCACGCGCATCCTGCATATCACACATACATACATTCATTCACAAATATAAATCAAGATAATAATAAAATTAAAGACGCATAAAAGCATACTTACATCAAGTGGTCGGAGGAGCCGAAGCTGATCGGCGTAGTGGGCCCGGTACTGCTGGAGGTAGGCCTCGCTACTCTCCGCACGGGACTCCACCCGTACGCCTCGGTGGTGCCAGTCCTCGTACTGCTCCGGGAACTTGGCACGCCAGTCAGTGAGGGCTTTCTTGCCCCTCATGCTCCTCCCGACGCCCTCCGGGACCTCCTCGTCAATCCACTCCTGGTGGAGGCCCAGCGTCCTCATCACGAGGCGGAGGCGGAGCGGCTCGATCTCGTTGAGGCAATGCACCCACATTTGCCTCCAGAACCGTCTCCGGCCAGCCGTTACCCACGGCTGACCCTCCTCGCCTATGCCCAAGTACGGGCGCCAGATCACCTGCATATAAGTTAGATGCATTCATATAAATAACTTGCATTTAATAAATAAAAGATTGCATTTAATGAATAAAATTGAACAAGTTAAAGACTCACCAGTAACTCGGGGTAGTCGAGGAACTGACGGCGGAGGGCCGTCAGCTGATGATGCTGGGGGGTGGTGTCCACAATTGGCTGCCAACGGCAGGCCAACGGGACAGCCCCGGGTCGTGCAATCCGCGCTCTGCCGAGCGGGAAGTAGTGATAGCTCCACACATGCATTCATGAACATATAGGTTAGTAAAGCATCATGTCATATTGCATATCATAAACAAATAATAAACAATTTAATACCTGGAGGAACGACGAGAAGCCGTTGACGGTGGTCTCACGGTCTGGCGTGACCGCAGACAAATCGGCAAAGAGATGGGCCAGAAGGGCTGCACCCCATGCTTACTCTCCTAAACAGTCTAAGTCATCTAATAAATACAGAAACCTACAATGAATGTGGTCGCCCTTCGTACCGAAGAGCAACCGACCGAAAAAGAAGACTAAGAAGACCCTCAACTGTCTATCTACCTCCTCACCCTGACTAGGGTCGCTACAGTATACAAGGGAGGATGACTCTGCTAATCTATCTCTGAACTCCTCCCGGGTCTCATCGGACCGACGCCGGGGCTCATCCAGTCCTAGGACAGCCTCTACCTCTACCCTGGGGACCATCCTAGACTCTCTGCCTAGGTTGGACACTTCTATTCCTAGTAATGCCTCCGCCAGTCCCTGGTAGTTGGGGTAAGTCACCTCACTCACCGGTCGGCCCTCTACCCTGAGGCCAGTAATCCTGGCCACATCCTCTAGAGTGGGGACCATATGTCCCCACGGCATTAGGAAAGCACGGCTTTCCGCATGCCAACGCTCCCTGAGCGCCTGCACCAGGACAAGATCGAGCCAAAACCGCTCGATGTCCAAGACCTCGCCGAATCCCATCCGGCGCAGGCGCGCCTTCTGGAAATCCGGAAGTCCCCTATTTGCTCCTACCACTAGGTCCCATGAAATCCTGGACCTCATCACTCCCTGCAAATAAAAACATAAAAAAATAGGGTCAGTAATAAGTAAAAACAGAAAAAAACAGTTCTGTTTTGAAAGGCGTCAGCACATATAGACGTCTTTCAAAATACGTCAACATGCCCTCACGCGCTTCAGGTTTATTAAAAATTCGAAATTTAAACTTGAAAGACGTCAACCCAGGGTGACGCCTTTTAAGTGGCGTCACCTGGTTTGAACGCCTTTCAAGACTCGATTCCGGGTTCTTGAGACAACCCCTTTCTCCCCTCTTCTTCTTGCACCATTCATACCATAGAACACTCACCGTGTGGAGGTCGCCCTCCTCTTCTTCTTCCACGGCTATGGGTGCCGGTGGAGGGATCTCTTCCTCCAAGAAGGCCGCCGCCTCGGCAAGCACCGCCGGCACCTCCTCGGGGGCTTCTTCCTCGTGCCTCCGCCGTCTCTTAGCCAAAGCCTTGACCTTTCTAGAGCCTTCACCACGCTCCATGGTCAAGAGGGGGAATTTTTGAGAGAGAAAGAGAGATCGCCGGTTGTCGGAGCTCAAGAAGGAGTGATGAGAGAGAAAGTTAAGGAGAAAGTGAGGAAGAAAGGGGGCCTTCGTGGATCTGTAAACAAAAAGATAAAAGGCGTCGACTCAGATAGACGGGTTTTATGGCGCATAAGTTGAGGCGGCAAGGACAACTGTTTGAAAATAATTGAAAGGCGTCCATGTGGGATGACGCGTTTCAGGTTACCGCCAATTCTAGTCAGAGCCGTACGCAGCATGATGATGAAAGGCGTCTGGGACTCTAGACGCGTTTTAAGCGATTAATCACGAAATTAATGACAGAATTCTGGAAAAAGTAGGAGAGAGAATTGAAAGGCGTCTTGTCTCGTAGACGCAATTTAAACTTTAATAAGGGTTTTTGAGGATTAAATTGAATTTCTGGAAATGAATTATGATTGAAAGGCGTTTTTCTGAGTGGACGCATTTTGGATTAACAAAACCCGAACTATCATATTTTCAGGAAAAATCCAGTTTTCATTAAAGGAAAAATCATGAACACATCACATGAAGTTAAGGAAAGGTTTCAAGGCATGAAAAATAGTTCTTTATTCAATGAAATCTTTTATTACATCAAAAAAAAAGAGAAAAGAGAGAGGACATTTAAGGAAGAATTTCATGAAGACTTTTGAGGTAAGGAAATTTCAATCCTCTATCTCTATCTTTAGAGGATTTTACACGGTAACTGAAGCCAAGGTTCCATAAGGTGGTGATGAGTTATGTAGCTTCATATAACTCGGGGAATTCACGACGGCTCAAGCTAAGTTGAGTAAGGCACCGATGTGGATTGTATAACACGAACTCGGTGGCTCCAATCAACTTGAGATCCGCTCCCGCTGTACGGCGCACCCAAACAGGCTTTCCAACAAGAGCGAGTGGAGACGAGTCAAATATATCGGATGTCATGAGCTTCAGATACTCCCTCCAGTCGGCTCGGGTCTTGAGCTTTGGGACTTTATTGACCATGTGCTCGTTGAACTTTACAATGTTGGCAATACAATGGATTGGGCTATTCATGTAAATTTGAGACGGTCTTGGAGGCATCTTCTTGCAGTACTCGAATTTAAAGTGAAGTTCAACCCACAGAGCAAAGAGTAACATGCACCCATAGGGGGGACGACCCACAGATGCCGCAGAAAGCCCACTGTAAAGATATGCTAAGAGTGCAGTGTTAATGGATTTACCTTCGAAGATTGCGCAGATGGCACTGACCTGATCATCTTCTAAGATGTTGTCCTGTGCAGGGAAAAATAGAGCACCGGCAAGGCATGTGACGAAAGCTTTTGTCACATCCTCCGCTTCGTCCTCCCTTAGATCATCGATCTCGTATAGAGTCCACTCAGCAAGCTTTGCAAGACTGATCCCCTTTTTGGTAAGGCATCCTTTAGCTTCTGAAGGATCCTTCATGATGGATGTCAACAATTGTTGACCGGTGATTCTCTCTCTTGTTAAAGCCATCTTATCTTTGGTCTTCGGGAGACCCAATAGAAGCTCCGCCTCCTCCAAAAGGATCGTGCACTCAAAGTCTTGGAAGAACAATGTATGTGTTTGGGGATGCCACCACTCGATCAAGGCACCCATAGCCGCCCAATCTACGTTCGAGCTCTTGTAGTGTTTGGCAAGCACCACTAATCCTTGAATATTCTACTTGGAGATGAAAAGTTGCATGGAAAGCTTAACACTTTTTGCAAGTTTACGAATCCAAGGGAGAGAGGTAAATTTCCTTGGGCCAGGAAACATGGGGTAATTCTGAAAACAAAAGGAAGGATTGAAGAATTTGAAGAATTTGAAGAACATGAAGAAGAAGAATTGAAGGGAAGTTGATTTAACTTACTTGAAGATTAGGATCCCTTCCGTTGAGGTGATTCTTCACGTCGGAGATCTTTTCCAGCGACATCTTCATCCTCTTGTTTGAAGAACCTATCCTCTTTTTCGGAGTTTTTCCTTCTTGAAGCTTGGAAACCTTTGGAAAACCTTGAAACCTTGAAGAAAAACTCAATCTAGAATCTTTGGATTATGGTAGGATTGCTTGGGAACAACCTAATGGTGTTTATATAGAAGGAATTGCGATCCTAGGAAGACTTTTCCGAATTGGAAAAGGGATGTGCATTGGTAGAGTTGGAATCCGGGTAGAGAACAACCAGAAACCTGTTTATGTGAGTAAAAGGCGTCGATGAGAACCGCCGCGTTTTAAACCTTGAATGGCGTCTTCGCGACACGACGCGTTTCAGCAATTCTGTGATTTACCCGAAATTCTGTAGTTTTTTATGCTTAAATTGAATATTTTTTTGGAATTATTAATGATTTTGATTGCAGGAAATTCAACAAAACCCGAGTAAAGCTGAAAATGTCAAGAAGATCCCACTGTGGGAGTTATGAAGTCCTGACCGTGGCTAAAAAGACGGTTATTTCTACCCTTGTACTATTTCATATAATTCATTTGCATTACTATATATTAAGTATTTACTAGATTTTGTCAAGGACCTTGTGGTTTTGATGAAACTGGAATTTGAGTTCCCCTACAACAAAAATAGTGATAATTCCAGAGGATTCTTAATCGCACGGATAGGCCGTTAGGTTGTTAATTAGTGGGGATGACGGTTCCACTTTTGTGAAACGGTGCGTAGATAAACGAGCTTCGGCTTAGCACTGAATTACAAGAATTGGTATCTTGACTCATTAATGACAATTTAACAATATTATCCTTGATTAATTTATATTTATATTTTTCTTTTAGCCCAGCATGCATCATATAGGACTTTGAAATCACTGTGATAAGAATTAATTATTGATTAAGTTTTACACCATTAAATCAAATAATTTTAACATGATATGAAATATTCCATTCTGAATTGAGTATCTTGATTATCTTTGAGGTTCGCTTGAAGATATCCTTGGAATTCTATCCTTGATTGGACCCTTTATCCAATATTTCTTGTTTTCTTTTAAGATCCATCATGGCCGCAGCACGTCCACATTGGCTGGCAAACGCTCTCCATGATGAAACCTACAGTGTCTACGACCCGGGGTACTTCCCACTCCGAGGAAGTTGATCGATTTTATTTTATTTCCTTGTCTACCTCATCCAGACAGGATTGGTTCCATTGATCTCCTTGAGCTATCCTCATTGATGATTTTGAGAAAAATTCCAATCATGTGATGTTAAGAACGTGTCTCATCACACCTTGGCATAACCTTTTCAGTACATTCCATTTCATTTCACTCCCTTGCAAAGACGATGGCAAGGTGAGGCAGCTGTAGACACGCTAATTTTGACATCATTTCATATCATATAATAATGCCTCAGAATGGTCTGATATTTAATCATTGGTTAATTTTTATTGATCTTTTTGAGTGTCGGGTTTAATAGACATGTTTAAGTTAATCCATTAAATTGATTTTAACTCAAATTTCAGTTAAAATATGAAGAAGTCTAAAAGACGTCTACATATGTGGAAGCCATTTAGAATTTATTCTTATTTTAACGTTTAAATTTGAATTTTAATCAGTTGATTAATTAACTAAAAGGCGTCTGTGCGACACGACGCGTTTTAGGTTTCCTAAGCTATTTCTACTTCTCTTCCGGATATTTATCTTTATCTTAATTAGTGTAAAAGTCGTCTACACATGTAGACGCGTTTTAGCTAATACAGATAAAGATAAGTTTTCCCGGATGTTTATCTTTATCCTAATCAATTTGAAAGGCATCATCCATGGTTGACACGTTTTAGATAATTACAGATAAAGATGAATTAATATGTATTTATCTGTTGGTTAAGATAGATAAATTTTAAGATTTTTCCATATAAATCCGCGGACGCAGAAGAAGTCTTTAAATACCTTACATCTTTAATAAAAAAAAAAAAAGAGAGAGAGTTGGAATTAGAGTTAGACATCGAATTGAAGATCGAAGCAACGACGTCCAAACGCCGAAGTGCTGCTGTTTCTAGAAGTTGGTGTTCATTCTTCATCAAATCTTCATCCAATTCAAGGCTTCATCCATTCGGCATAAGTTTTTTAAATCATTTATGCACTTTTCATATTCATATCTTCATTAACTCTACATTCTCCATCACATCACTCCATGCAAACACACACCACATTAGCATCATTTTCAAAACCAATTTAAAGGGGTTTCAAAGACCATCCCAACAAGTGAGTTGTATGTTTAGTTGTATGTTTAAAACTCTGATTAGAATGGATACTACTTTTGCTTAAGTTCTCCTCATCATTTCTTTATTCTTCTTCCTGTTTTCTTGCAAGCTGCAAAGGATAATCAAAAGGGGAGGAAATCAACAAGCAAATCAAAGAACTCTGGACGATCCTCAAATTCAAACTCAACAGCAAAAACAAAAGGAAAAGGAAGGGATCTCTTTCTTCATCCGGCTGAAGGAGGGGAATCAAGAGCTTAACATCTCCCGTGTTTAAACAGGTAGGCGATCAAACCTTCTTTTGAAACTTTTAAGTCAAAAGTTTCTGGCGATCACTTCACGTAGTTTCTTCTTAATAGGTTTATTTTGCACTTAAACAACATAGATCTTTCATGATAATCACACACTCATTTTAAGCACTCACAGCTATCAGCTGGAGACCTTGTCGTGGTTTGGTTGGCTCGGGGCCTCCTGCTCGGTGGCCTCCCACCCGATCAAGTCTCTCTTCCAAGCAACACAGCAATGCTATCACGATCAGGAGTTTTCCCTGCAGAAGATCTGCTGGTGGGGCTGGATGTCTTATCGTGTTAGGACCTCCGTCGGGCTCCATGAGGACGTTGGCTTGTGCGACCGGGGCTTGGGCTGATGGAGGGATAGCGAGGGGGGCTACAAGCGGATGGATTAACTGAATATCGGCTGGTGGGGTAGGGAGATCAGCCGGAATACCACACTGTAAGTGGTTGTTGTTTTTCTTGCCATGACCTTTTGTTGGTTTCCCACATATGACACCAAAAAATGTTGGGTCACGGATTCGTCCGATCTTGATCGTATGGCCGAAATCTTCCCACACTGCAGAGACCCCCTCACTGCTTCCTACAAGAAAGACACTAGGTTAGAGGAGTCTCCGGTTCCGATCCCGGGGAACCCCCTCCAATGCCTAAGTCAGGACAGAATATGGCAAAGAGTTGCAGAAGTTTGAGGGATTGCTCTGGACGTACCTTTTGAGGTTACCGGAGGGTCCTTCTTATAGGAAAGGATTGAGAGTCCGTAGGTAGGACATAATAGGGTAAGCCCAATCTCGATCCCGGACTGGACGGGATTCCGACTTCCTTATCCGGTGCAGGTTTCCACCCTTAGAGGATCGGAGGGGGATTCAGAAAGGACTTTCCTAAGGGGAAGGGGTCGTTCCGAGCCCCTCTAAGTCCGTTCCGCATTCGAATGAGCTTCTAGCGGGAATTCGCCTATAATGCCCCAGAAGGGCCCAGTGGACTCCAAGGGTGTCTTGGGCGCTTTCTAGTGGGCCAGCCCACCTAGTAAATGGGCCGACCCAAATCGGGCCCTCTTACAACTATTGTTAAAGAATTATTGATATCAAACAATCTCTTAATAACCTTTATCAAGAGATGTACCAAGATCTTAATAATCCCTTAACAATTAAGTGGACTTTGAAATATAAATATTTCTTTAACAACCTTTGAAAAAGAAATTTATTCAAACCTATTTTGAAACAAGTATAAACATTAATCTAATAATTAGACTAATGTCAAGTAATTAACAACATTTGTTAATTTAATTTAAAGATCAACATCTTTAATGTAATGCCTTAAAAAAATAGGATTTAAATAAAAAAATCTTAACTTTAGAATAATTTTAAAATAAAAATTTTAAATTTAAATCCTATTATTTGGTGTAGGGTTTTAATGGGGTTTTGGGAAAAATAATTAAAAGGGGCTTTGCCTAATGGGCCCTGCTACTTGGGCCAAGGCCAGGGTCCAATAGGATGGGCCTGGCCCAAGCGGCCTAGTCCGAACCTGACTTGGCCTGAGCCGGGCTGCCTGGCCCAAGCCCAAACAGGCCCCAATTGGGCGCTTGGGCCAGGCCGACATAGGCCCAAACCCGCCTGGGTCGGATACAGGAGGCACCCTGGTGCGCTGCTAGGGTTACCCTAGCCGCCGCCAGGGGTCGCCCCCTTCCCTACCGAGCCCGTGTGCAGCAGGCGGTCGGAGGAAGGCCCGGCGCATGGCGCCCATCTCTTTGGCCGACAGGTCCAATCCCGGTTCTCCCCTGAAGATGTTGGTCTCACCGGCGGCTACCGGACGGGCTCCGACCCCAATTAACAGCAACAAGGAGGGAGAGGCCACCGGCGCCTCCGACATCGGTCACCGCCTTGTTGGGATCTGGGCGGGACGCGAAGAACGCAGCGGAAACGACGAACAAAAATTATCCCGCCCGATGCCCGTTGATCCGAATCAAAACGAAAAGCTAAAACCGAAAAACCGGGTGTAATCATATTACCGCGTGCGGATTCGAATCCACTTCCGTCTCGGTTCCGTCGAGGTGATGCCGCGAGCCGTACAAGCATCCGGCCTCCAACGGTATCCACGCGATCCTCCGCAGTGGTTCGTCCTCGCTCCCTCGTCCGTATCAGCTCGCTCGCTGAAGATCCGTCACCGCAACGATTGCCGAAAACCCGCCGACGGGAATTCCCGACTTTCAGGAATCGAGCGCGGCGGAGACAGAGACTGTTCGGGTGCCTCGAACGGGGCACCCAGAGGAGGAGAGAGAAAAGGGGGGATGACGGCTAGTATGGGGAAACCCTGGAGCTTAACCCAAGATTTCTCAACAGCGCGTATATATATTAAGTTGACGCGACTTTTCTCAAAAGTCCCCGAGTTAATATAAATCCCACTTATGTACCACCGACTGAGAATCTTATTGCGTATGACCCTTTAGGCCCATTTACCAGTCTGGTTTTCAGCCCGTTAAGTCCAATAACTAGTTATTGACTTATTGTAATTAATTAATATCTATATATTAACTAATTACTTAACCGAATTAACATCACATGTAAATTCGGTCGGACTTCTGATCAAGTTGGGTGCCAAACAACGCCGCATGATCCCGGAAGGTAATGGGGTTCAGCAACCCACTAATAGAACCTGTCCGTCCACAGTTACCGCGTGGCTATAATCCTTCGTTCGCACAATGCTCTCGAGTTAACCTAAGGTATGGTCAACTGTCAAACCCTAGATGGTCAACTCACTTGAATCAGATTCCGCTGTACAATATCCGAAAACCACTTTTCTGATATTGTTTTTGCTCTGGCCAGAGACTCCTGCGGATCTATTCTAAAGCATTCTCTCTCCAGTTACCTGAGAGCGAACAATCGTTTATTGAACACACAATCACCTTCGAAGGTCTTCCGCTGAACTCGATCCTTGACTATTAGAGATCCCATGGATAGGGATTCGTAGGTCAAGGTCAAAGTCCAGAAGTCCACCGACAAGGTGTCTTTGGTCTCTCAAGTCCAAAGATCAACCACGCCACTGTGACGATGAATCAAGCCGATTGTCAGTCAGGTAAATTACCATTCGGCGATTCATGTCGGATCAGTTCAGTGAACTCATTCCCCAATGAGTACCTACAGGTTTACCATTGTGTCTCCACACGAGTAACTAACGAGATCAGTCACCCTCATCATATGAGCTGGAATAACCTGTACTAGTCTTACCGGATGTTTGATGTCCTTCTCAAACATCCTACGACTAGGAATAATTGAGAATATGTGTTTATAAGTCATCAGTCTCATTATTATGATCTCATCATAATCTGATGACTATTGCATATATTCATGGACTTCATTATGCGCAATTATTAATATGCCAATCTATATAATGAATCTCATGCCATTGATTAATGAACCAGATTGAAATAGGTGCCTAATGATTGACTTAGAGGACACCTATATCCATCAATCTCCTACTTGGACTCAAGCCAATCACCTTCGCATTTGATCTCCATCAAATCTAGGTGATGCTCACAAAAAATGTGTGACTAAGACTTGGTCAGGGATCTACTAAATTATCTAAAGATGGAATATTTTTCATTACGTTATTTCCTCTTTATCTTTTGTCTCTGAACCTGTGAAAGAACCTCAGAATGTTCTGCAACTTCTGAAGAGACTATGGCTCGATCACACAATTCATTGCTCCCACTGTTAACCTACAACGATAAGATGGTATTAGAGACCTTTTAGAACTACATCTAGTTCAGGGATGAACCTTTTCATCCATACTGTTCTAATAACAGTATCACTTATTTATGTCATCACCTTAATATCGAGTTCTGGATTGGAACCATTCCAATCCATTCCTTTCTACTAGAAGGTTGAATATATTATTTGACTTGAAATTTGAGTCCGTGTGACCTCATGGTTTGAAATCATCCTCTTCATATACGTGAATGCATCCTTAGCACTTCTCAAGTGCTTAATGATGTATTTCACTCCTGTATCCTTTAAGGAACCTTTTCTTCAAATGAATAAATTTCATATCTTAACAATTGAGACTTATTATGAAATTTATGCCAAACATCTTGACATACAAGTCAATATAATATCCCCATCGATCTATCTTAATAGATTCGTATTTCCAATACGTGGGATATTATAACTAAACCTATTATGGAGGAAAACATGATTAATAATGCTTTTACTGATAGTAACATCCCGATGTCATTCTTAATGACTTTGATGTTATTATCACAAAGTATTAATAAAACGACCGTACTCCCACTATCCATTTTGAACACACACACAATCTGTGATTATTCTTAATGATCACGTAGTATTTAACCATTAAGTCAAAACTTTTATTACAACTTAGGAAGCTTCAGTTTGATTCAAAATGATCCTTGAAATCATAACTTGCTTCCTGGACATTCTAAAAGCTTTAAAGGTGTATTATATACATCTTTACCTCAATCATATTGAGAGAACGCTTTTAATATCCAACTGTCATCATCTCATTATAATGATAGACAGTATTGACAAGTAGAACTCTAATAAACTTATCAATCTCAAAGTTGTAATGACAGAGAGCACCATTATCATAGATTTTAGATCATAATCTATTTTTGAGATCCTCTCATCTTGCTAAATCAGGTATGTCAAACATATCTTTCTAGTCACTGAGAAAATCTCAAAAATCTATGAAGCTCTCTGATGTGTGTTATCAGTGGTTCCAAACAACTAAAGATTATCTAATAATCTTATGTTAACTTGTGAATCTAGAACATCTTCTTGTTTTATCAGCTTCCACTGTCTTTTCTGAGGATATATTCCTCTTCATAGAAGACAGCTTTCAGGACGATAATTATTTCATTATCTCCTGACCAATAAATGTAATGTCCAAACTCTTTAGACATTTTACAAATTCACATCACGGTATAACTTGACTTTAAAATCAGGTTTGTTCATAATTCATATCTCATATGAATTATTTGGTTTCCATATCCTATATGGACACACACTGACTTATTTGGAACCATCTGTAAAGTATGGACATCTAATGTTCATACTCGTGTTCACAATGATAAGAATTAGGCAAAATTTATTATATATATATTACACCATATCTTAATAAGGTACAATTCCTCATTCTATTATATTACTATAATATACAATGATGATCAATCGAGCGAGGATACAATTATCCTTTATTGATTTGTGTGAATCATATACTGAAGTATTAATTTTTTTGATCAAATCAAAAATTCTAATACTTCATATTGATCTTATACCTTAATCTTTCAGATGAGTTAGTCTTGTACTTCAGTAAATACATACAGTCGATCCCAGAGTAAACTATAAAGTAAGTCAATATGAGTGATTATTTTTGGCCTTTGAGCTGTTTACATCAGTATGTATAAGCATCAATAATTTCTTATTGTACAACCCTGTGTACAATGCCATAGATAATCAGGATTCACACAGTTCATTTCTATAGGATTCACACAACCCTGTGTACAATGCCATAGATAATCAGGATTCACACAACCCTCTGTACAATGCCACAGTTCATTTCTATAGGATTCACACAGTTCATTTCTTATTGTACAACCCTGTGTACAATGCCATAGATAATCAGGATTCACACAGTTCATTTCTATAGGAGACTCATGAACATTCATCACATGAAATGTCACATCAAGAATCTATAGTGCATTGGCTGATTCGAACAACTATTATTCTTTCTCAATCAATATTATTCTTGATATTTTATGCAACTAAATAACAATTATTCAGTTTTATATTTTACTCCTATAGATATACAAAGATTTACTGTCTGACAGTAACCTATGAATATCATGAACAATTGTTGAGTCTAACTCAACACTTACACTTTTCTCGATTTTCTTTTACTTGTCTATGTCTGCATACCATCGCAGCTCTGAGAACCATTTCCAATATCTCATATTGGAGATGCTAATTCTACAACAGATATGTAAAAGGGGATTAATAAGAATATCTGAAACTTCTTTCAAGTTTCATATTCGTTTTGCCTTTATCAATATCCTTATATTGGTTGCAGTGGGAGAACTGCTGCTTCTCTATCTCAGCTGACCTTCTTTTATCCTTTCAGGTGTGGGTTCGACCGATTAAAATCATACCACTTGCCTTTCTCAAAGGCACATCATAAATATCTCTTCATCTTAGTCTATCCAAATAAGAGATTTCAGGACTTTGATTAGGATAGTGACTTTCACTCACCCCTAAAGACATTCTTTAGAGTTTTATAGTCAGTCTGAGTATGAGAAGTATTGGCATCCAATATGCCAAAATCTCGAATCGACGACATTTTAATGAACGAATGAAATAACGTGATTTAAGCAGATAGTTTTTATAATTCAATTATGGTCTTTTATCTTGAATTATTTCCCACTATTTTTCAACGGGCTGTATATGTTGGGTTTTCTCGGTTTCTCCGGATCGCTCACGCAGCGGAAAACAAAAATATTTACAGCGATCCGTTCCCGTTTAGGAATTTAAAATACGATAATCGGATTATCGAAGTTCTCACCGTGTGCGGATTCGAATCCGCAACCGTTTGGTTCCGTCGGTGTGACACCGCAAGCCGCGCAAGCGCCCGACCTCTAGCGAAGTCCACGCGATTCTCCCCGCGACGGATATCCTCGAGTTCGTCGTTCTTTGCAGCCCACGAAGCCTCCGCCGGTCGCCGCAATGATCGCCGCAGCGCGCGGACGATTTCCCGTCGAACGGGATTCAGAGAAGTGGCGGAGCAGATCTGGATCTGCCTGGGCGTCAGAGAAGGACAGAAACTGAGGAGGGGCGGCTAGGGTTAGCAGCAGCTTGGACTGCTTAGCCCGTTCGCTATGTTTTATACTAACCGCACGGTTTTTCACAAAAACCCCCGGTTTATATAAAACCCACTTATTTATCCATCGCCTTGAGAATCATGTGCGTGTGACCCTCTAGGCCCAAGTACCAGTCCAGTTAATGGCCCAACAAGCCCAGTGACTCCTCACTGGCTTTATTAATTAATTAATAACCCTTTATTAATCAATTAATCAATCGAATTGATGTCGCACATCGAATTCGACCGGGCCTCCGATCACGTTGGGTGCCAAGCAACACCGCGTGAACCCGGAAGGTATTTGGGGTTAAGTAACCCACTCTTGGAACCTTTCCGCCGACAGTTACCGCGTGGATATAATCCTTCATTCGTACAATGCTCTCGAGTCAACTCAGGGTATGGCGAGCTGTCAAACCCTAACCGGTCGACTCATTTGGATTAGATGCCACTGATGAATATCGGAAAACTCATTTCCCGATTTTATCGTCCGCCCTGGCCAGGGACTTTCGCGCATCCTTCCAAGAACATTCTCTCTCTAAGTACCGAGAGCGAATGATTCCTTATTGACACACTATTCCCTTCGACGGTATTCCGTTGTACCCAATCCTTGGCGTTTTAGAATCCCGTGGCTAGATATTCGTAGACCAAGGTCAAAGCACAGAAGTCCACCGACAAGGTGTCCTTGGTGTCTCAGGTCCGAGGACCATCCACGCAACTGCGACAATAGAATCAAGCTGGTTGACAGTGAGGTACAATACCATCCAGCGATTCAGTCGGATCAGTTCAGTGAACTCATTCTCCAATGAGCACCTACAGATTCGCCTTAGTGTCTCCACACAAGTGACTTATGAGATCAGTCACTCTCATCATATGAGCAGGAGTAATCTGTACTAGTCTAACCGGATATCCGATGTGCTTCTCGGATATCCTCTGACTAGAAACGATTAAGAATATGTGTGTTTAAGTGATCAGTCTCATTAGTATGATCTCATCATAATCTGATCACTATAGCACATATTCACGGACTTCATTATGAAACGATGATTAATGCGATTTACACATAATGAATATGATGCCATTTTATTAATAATGAACGAGATTTACATTGTTAGATTGGCTTGTAGGCCATCTAAACTAACAGTATAACCTTCAGGTATACAGAATGGAAGACTCCGACGGTCTCCTAGTGAGGATCAGAATATCCAAGAATCATAGTATGACCTCGGGTAAACACATAGTATCATACCATTATCTTAGAGCGACCATCTCATGGTAATTGCAACTCCTTACAATATCCGATCTTATTTCGGCTCCCAGGTCTTTAATGGTCCCGGGGAAATACAGTAAATCATTATACCTGGTCTAAGCTTTACCATCAATATGTGACAGAGTAGAGTAAGAATGTAGCTCCTAGGTAAACGCGAGGATAGCTACACCGTTCCTCTACTCCAATCTCAAGGCATCAAGATGCCATAGTTAATAGTCCTTTCATCACATGGTGGCAGATCTCGGGTAAACACATAGAAACTGCCATCACTAAATCAAGTTCTAAGAACTATATTGATGGAGAGCCACGCGGTGCATTCTCAATGACTCGCGTTCCGGCTTAGACTTTAAGTTGAAGGTTTTGTTTAAATTAAGTTGGTCTCATCCTAGGTGATAGTTTATAAATATATCGAATATATTTAACTATACCTAGATATTAGCAATCGATTCATAATCAAAAACTAAAAAACATACATCAACCATACATGTTCATTATGTGGTCATGGACAACACGGTGATTAACTGGAGCCAAACAATTAATCACCAAAACTATATAACATTTATATAATCTAAACATGCAAACACATAGCTACTGGTGATCTCATCTCCTGTCGCTTTTCCTCATTGCATTTGTGGATCATCCTACCCTCTCCTTGGCCGGCGCGATCAAATACAAATAATATTTATTTTGAAATAATTTCAAATACAAATAAATTGTAAGAGAAAGCCTTATGGCAGAATACAATAACAAACGGAGATAGAATTACAATGGAATGAGTGAGAGAGGGAGGCACGTAGGTCTCATTAATTAACACTTAATTAATGTACATCACATTCCATAACAATCTACATAATCACACACCATCACATGATATGAAATTAAACTAAGTGCATGTCCATGACCACTGTAAATTTTAACCAACTACACATGATAAAACACATCACATGAAGGCTAAAATTTTGAAAATATAATAATTTTGGTTTTCTTAAAACCTAGGTACCAATCAAAATTGGATAATTTGAATTTTTGAAAATCTTATTTTCTAACATGCAATAAATCTAATTTAAAGCATCAAACACATCAACATGTGCAAACAAAGCTAAAATTAAAATTCTAAAATATTCCATGCAAAATTTAGAATAATTCTAAATTAATTAATCTAACACTTAGATTAATCTTAAATCACATTAATAACAATTATTAATGCGAAATAATCTAACATTTAGATAAAATTAAAATTCCTCAATAACTCTTATAAAAGAATTTCTAACTCTAATTATTAATTCCTTAACAACTCCTTGTTAAGACCCCTTTATTAAAAGATATTTCTCAATAACAATTATTAAGAAAAGTTAATTAGAATAATTCTAATTAAAATAGTCTAACAATTAGACTTAATTAATCTCTTAATAACATTTATTAAAAGATTATATTAAGTGGATTAGATCTTTAGAACTTTAATTAAAAGATCCAAGAGAAAATTAATTAATTATCTTAATAACTATTATTAAGACATAATTAATCCTTAATAACTTTTATTAAGATTTATTCTTATAAAATAATTAACCCCATTATAACAATTATAAAAATGGTTAATTAAACACTTAATAACCTTTTATTAAGTGTCCTTTAGTTAAAACATTAATTTCATAACAACATTTGCTAAGAAATTAGTATATTAATCTAATCACTTAACTAAATTAATATTAACAACATTTGTTAATTAATTTTAAAGTCACAACTTAGTTAAATTAACAACACTTGTAAATTTTAATTTAAGATCAAAATCTTAAAATTTAACCCCTTTAATTACTTTAATTAAAGGTAAATTAACAAATTATATTAACTTTATTTAAGATCACATCTTAAAATTAAACCCCTCTTTTATTAAGATCATATCTTAATTAATTAGTAACAACACTTGTTAATTAATAAATTAAGATCAAAATCTTAATAAATTAATCCTCCACTAAAGATCACATCTTTAATAATTATGTCCCCTTTAATTTTAAGATTATATCTTAAAACAACCCCTTATTTAACAAAAAATATAAATTAATGTTTAAAACTTATTTTAAATAGAAATTAATTTCAATATTTAAGTTAAATGGGGTGGGACTCTTATATAAAAGGGGTTAATGGGTTAAACTGAAAACATTTTAATGGGCCTTATGGGCCGGTTGGCTCAGGCCAGATCGGCGTGGGCCGGCCCAGGCGCCTGGGCCCGAGCCAGGCCTACCTACAGCGGGCCTGGCCTGGGTAGGGTCCGGCTTGGACTGCCCAGGCGGGCCGGCCCGGGCCAGACCCTCACTGGGTCTGCGGCTAGGGTTGAGCCCTAGCCGCCGCCGGCTACCCCCTTCCTTTTCTTGCCCGACGCCGATGAGGGGGTGGACCAAGACAGCGCCGCCGGTCATCCACGCCGGCCTGGTCATCTCCCAGCGAGCTCGGTGCCAGCGAAGGTCCGGTGAGCACCATTCTTCATGGGTTCTTCACCCCCACCCCCCGAGACCGAGCCTGCTGTTCTTGTTGCAGGAAGGGAAAAGCGCCGCCGGCAGAAAAACACCAGGGGAGGCCAACCTCCTTCGTCCCTGACGTCGACGAAGCCAGCCGGCGTGGCCACCACCGCCGGTGTGCGCAGCACCACCAGTGGATCTTGTGGACGAACCCCAAATCACCTTGCAGGCACTGTTCACCCGATGCTCCCAACATCTCCCCCGATATTGGCAAAAGGTTCCTAGGCAGCACAGGCCGGAGACGGGGTTGGAGTGCCATTCCAGTGAGGCTGGTGTTGCCGGAGGCCTTCACCCACGGCAGTGGGTCTGGTTTCTAGGATCCAAGACCCTGTTCTTCATCCTCATGAAAAAACACTTCGTAAAACCCCCTTTTTTTAAAAAAAAAATTGATTTTCTTCACAGAAATATAATTAAAAAATTACAGTTCATCTTATGAACAAATTCGTGTGAGAAAAAAAATTGATTCGTGCATGGAATATTATTCTAAAATAATAATTTTAGCGTTCCGAAACGGATTAGAGCGGCAACCTAGCTCTGATACTACTATTGGGATCTGGACGGGGCGCGAAGAACGCAGCGAAAATGACGAATAAAAATTATCCCGCCCGATGCCCGCTGATCCGAATCGGAACAAAAAGCTAAAACCGAAAAACAGGGTGTAATCATATTACCGCGTGCGGATTCGAATCCGCTTCCGTCTCGGTTCCGTCGAGGCAATGCTGCGAGCCGCACAAGCGTCCGGCCTCCAGCGGTATCCACGCGATCCTCCGTAGTGGTTCGTGCTCGCTCCCTCGTCCATATCAGCTCGCTCACTGAAAATCCTGTTAGTTTAGGTGGCCTACAAGCCAATCTGACTATGTAAATCTCGTTCATTTATTAATATAATGGCATAATATTCATTATGTGTAAATCACATTAATCATCGTTTCATAATGAAGTCCGTGAATATGTGCTATAGTGATTAGATTATGATGAGATCATACTAATGAGACTGATCACTTAAACACACATATTCTTAATCGTTCCTAGTCAGAGGATATCCGAGAAGCACATCGGATATCCGGTTAGACTAGTACAGATTACTCCTGCTCATATGATGAGGGTGACTGATCTCATAAGTCACTTGTGTGGAGACACTAAGGCGGAGAATGAGTTCACTGAACTGATCCGACTGAATCGCTGGATGGTATTGTACCTCACTGTCAACCAGCTTGATTCTATTGTCGCAGTTGCGTGGATGGTCCTCGGACCTGAGACACCAAGGACACCTTGTCGGTGGACTTCTGTGCTTTGACCTTGGTCTACGAATATCTAGCCACGGGATTCTAAAACGCCAAGGATTGGGTACAACGGAATACCGTCGAAGGGAATAGTGTGTCAATAAGGAATCATTCGCTCTCGGTACTTAGAGAGAGAATGTTCTTGGAAGGATGCGCGGAAGTCCCTGGCCAGGGCGGACGATAATATCGAGAAAGGAGTTTTCCGATATTCATCAGCGGCATCCAATCCAAGTGAGTCGACCGGTTAGGGTTTTACAGCTTGCCATACCTTGAGTTGACTCGAGAGCATTGTACGAATGAAGGACTATATCCACGCGGTAACTATCGGCGGAAAGGTTCCAAGAGTGGGTTACTTAACCCTAATACCTTCCGGGTTCACGCGGTGTTGCTTGGCAACCAACGCGATCGGAGGCCCGGTCGAATTCGATGTGCGACATCAATTCGATTGATTAATTAATTAATAAAGGGTTATTAATTGATTAATAAAGCCAGTGAGGAGTCACTGGGCTTGTTGGGCCATTAACTGGACTGGTACTTGGGCCTAGAGGGTCACACGCAAATGATTCTTAATGCGATGGATAAATAAGTGGGTTTTATACAAACCGGGGGTTTTTATGAAAAATCGCGCGGTTAGTATAAAACATAGCGAACGAGCTGAGCAGGCCAAGCTGCTACTAACCCTAGCCGCCCCTCCTCAGTTTCTCTCTCTCTCTGGCGTCCAGACAGATCCAGATCTGCTCCGCCGCTTCTCCAAATCCCGTTCGATGGGAAATCGTCCGCACGTTGCGGCGATCGTTGTGGCGACCGACAGAGGTTTCGTGGGCTGCGAATAACGAGGAACGTGAGGATATCCATCGCGAGGAGGATCGCGTGGAATTCGCTAGAGGCCGGGCGCTTGCGCGGCTTGCGGTGTCGCACCGACGGAACCGAACGGTTGCGGATTCGAATCCGCACACGGTGAGAACTTCGATTATCCGATAATCGGTTTTTGTTTTTCAAAACGGGAACGGATCGTTGTTTTAATATTTTATTTTCCGCTGCGTGAGCGATCCGGAGAAACCCGAGAAATCCAACAGTGGTATTAGAGCCAGGTTCCACTGTTTCTCGTCCCGTTTCGATTTCCAAATTATTTTTTCATGAGTTATTCCATACGTTTAATCCGATTAAAATGTCGGAATAGTGTTCATAAGATGAACACAAATAATTAGATTATTTTTCTGTGATTTTTCGGATTTTATTTGGGGTCTTATGTTCTTTTTCATGAGATGATGATCGGGGGCTTTTCGGCGACTTCATACGAGCTTCCCAAGCATTGGGATGGCGCGCCCAGACCTCGGATCCCCTGAGGATAGTCACCACTATCCACGAGGCACCTTGACCGCCGCTGGGAGTGGCCGTCAGAGAAGCTGGGGTTCTTCTTCTTCGTTTTCGGGTTTGAGAAACCAGAAAAAAAAAAAAAGAGAACAAATGAGGGCTCGGCTGGGTACTATCACAGGGGTTACCGACGCCCCGCTGGCGCCGGGGACGTCGCCGGTCGGCGCCGGCCGCCGAGGTGCCCTGCGCCTTCCTCCTTCCCGGCGCTGCCGCTGCTTCCCTGTATAACCCGATTAGGGTTTTCGGGAGGTTAGGGAAGGGCACCTGTGCGAGCGGACCGGGCGGTTGGGCTGGCCAGCAAACCGGGTTGGACCGGTTGGACCCTGGCTCGGTCCAGGGTGCCCCGGGTCCGGGCCCCTTGGCCGAGCCCAAGCTCGCACCTGGCCGAGCCAGGGCTCGCACCAGGCTGAGCCCCTGGCTCGAACCAGTGAACCAGATTCTCCAATTGGTTGAGCCCTATTGGGCCTTCCCTTCATATTGGATTTTAACCCCTATTTAACCCCAATGGCCCATTTAATAAATAAACTCTGGATTTTAATTTAAGTTTAAAATATGTTTTAAAATTTATATTATTATCCAGTTTTATTTATTTGGGCATAATAATATTATATCATGTTAATTAACAATTAGCTCTAATCAATTAAAGTTAATTGTTAGATTAAATGTTAATCCAATAATTAATTTTGATTTAACCAATTTAAATGTTAAATTAGTTATTAATAGTTATTAGTCTAATTGTTAGATTATTAACTATTATCTCAGCTAATTGTTAATTAATATTTGAGTTAGTTATTAATTTAATTGTTAAATTAATAATTAACTTAAATGACTAATTTAAATGTTAAATTAGTAGTTCTTAATTAATTACTGTTAGTCATTAATTTAATAGTTAAATTAATGATAACTTTAATTATCTAATCTAAAAGTTATTAAAGTTAGATTAATTAATTATTAATTAGTTAGTGTTAATTATTGGTTTAAAAGTTAAATTAATAATTAACATTAATTGGTTAATCTAAGTATTAGATTAGTAGTTAATAATTAATTATAGTTGATTATTAATTTAAATGTTATATTATTGATTAACTTTGTTAGATTAATCTAAGAGTTAGATTAGTCTTTAATAGTCTAATTGTTAGATTATTAATGGGGTTTAATCTACGTGTTAGATTATTAGAATTGTTCTAATTGGCATGGAATAATATGGAATTATTAATTTGGAGTGTGGGCGCATGTGATGTGTGTTTAATGCTTTTAAATTTTGATTTAATTGCATGTTAAGTTAATAAAATGAGTTTTCGAAATTCAAATACCAATTTTGATTAGATCCCAGTTTTTGAAAGCCAAAGTTATCTATTTTTTAAAAAGTCTTTTATTTTAGCCATGTGATGCGCTGAATCATGTGTAGGATGTTTAAAACACACCGTGGTCATATATATGTACTTATTTAATTGTTCATGTGATGAATGATGTGTTTGTGTGGATCGTGGATGAATGATGGATGTTTATTAATTGTTAATAAATAGAGATCTGCGTATCTCTCCCTCTTTCATTCTCTGATGTACTTCTACCTCCCTCTCCCTTGTACTCGCTATAAGGCCTTCTTCAATTTACTTGTAATTTTAGAATTAATGTAACATGATCGAGGCAGCCAAGGAAGGAGCGAGGACGATCTACAACTGCAACCATGAAGGTGACAAGATGGAGATCTCTTGCCTATGTGTTTGCAGGTTTATCTAATGTAAATGTTATGTTAGATTGTGTGTGCATTTGACTGTTGGCTCCAGTCAAACCCACTGTGCTATCCATGACCACACTAATGACATGTATGAGATGCATTGTTTTCTTTTGATTATGAATCAAAGCAGGTATAATATTTACTAAATATATACGATATATTTATATACTATCACCTAGGAGAGATCAAGATAAAAGTTATTTAAATACCTTCAGATAAACTCTATGCCGTAACGCGAGTAGTTAAGAACTTACCGCGTGGTCCACCATCTTTATAGTCATAGGATTCGAATCACTTTAGACAGGTTTGTTGTGCTATCCACAAGGCCTGTTTAATTGGGAGGAGAAACTGTGGCTATGACATTAGATGCCTATATGATCGGGGTAGAGGAACTATGTAGCTTTGTTGTGCTATCCAC
The DNA here is from genome assembly GCA_030544215.1 of Zantedeschia hybrid cultivar. Lineage (NCBI taxonomy): Eukaryota > Viridiplantae > Streptophyta > Magnoliopsida > Alismatales > Araceae > Zantedeschia > Zantedeschia hybrid cultivar. Next base: position 56,922,919 of record JARZZO010000009.1, read on the forward strand.
AAGGGCTGCATGCAAATCTATGCTCGTCGTGTAATGATGGTTAGCTTAAACCATGATTAATGGTTTGTTGTGCTATCCACAAGGCCATTAAATCTCTGGGGACCGAAGCCATGATCAGATATTGCAAGGAGCTGCAAGTCCCATGAGTTGGGTGCTCTTTGATTGTATTACAGTTTGTTGTGCTATCCACAAGGCTGTAGTGCAAGTCATTGAGATTTTGATCTCCACTAGGAGACTGTCGGCGTCTCCCGTTCTGTATAACTGAGGGTTTTACAGTCCGTCGAAAATTAGTGGGAGTTAAACTTGAACAAAAGACCATGTCTTGTTTTAAATTTTAATAATTGAACATCTGCTAAATAGATTTTACTTATCTCCTGTAGGGAATTATGTCGTCGAATAACCCACTCCGTGGCATACTTGATGCCCTTTTGACTTACCTGATCTACTCGGATTGGTTCAGAAACCTGAAGAATGTCTTCAGATCTGAATATATTGACTTTGTCCCTGGAGTTGATCCTCCTGCTCAATCGGCATTGGATGCCCCTGAAGCAGATATGACAGCTAACGATAAAAGATCGAAGGACAAAGGCAAAAAAGTAGTGAAGGGTGACTGCCTCTACTATAAGCAGTATGGTCACTGGAAGAGGAACTGCAAGGAGTTCCTTAACGATAAAGCTCATAGAATGGTGAAGCTGCCTGAAGCTTCAGATATCTATATGATAGATATTAACTTGTCAGTTAGAGATTCCACATCTTGGGTATTAGATACCGGATGTGTTTCTCATATCTGCCATGATGTGCAGATGCTGACAAGTAAGCGCAAGCTGAGACAAGGCGAGGTGGAATTGAGGCTAGGAAATGGCGCAAAAGTTGCGGCGATTGCTGTTGGGATAGCAAACCTCAGGCTTCCATCATGAGACGCCTTAATATTAGAAGATTGTTATTATGTTCCTAGCATAATAAAGAACATCATATGAATATTTTGTTTGGACAAGATAGGATATAGGTTGACTATTGAGAATAGAAGTTGCTCGATTTATTATGGTAATAAATCAATAGCTTCAGCATCTTTAGTCAACGGTCTATATCTATTAGATGTTTCTTATTATAATTTTCAAATTGATAATGCTCTTAAGAAGAGCAAGAATTGTGTGAACCAAGCCTACATGTGGCATTGTAGACTTGGGCACATTGGCGAAAGCAGGTTGCAAAAGTTGCACAAGCATGGTTACTTAACTGTATTTGATTACAAATCGTTTGCAACTTGTGAATCCTGCCTTATGGGAAAGATGGCAAAATCTCCATTTACTGGACATAGAGAACGTGCCAAGGACATTCTGGAACTAATACATTCGGATGTATGTGGTCCCATGTCCACCCAAGCCAAAGGTGGCTACTCATACTTCATCACGTTCACTGAGGACTTTTCAAGATTCGGCTATGTGTACTTAATGAAGTACAAGTCGGAAGCATTTGAGAAGTTCAAGGAGTTCAAGAATGAGGTAGAGAAGCAGTTAGGAAAGAGTATTAAAACTTTTCGATCATATTGAGGAGGAGAATACCAAAGTACTAATTTCACACAATTCTTAAAGGATAATGGTATCCTTTCTCAGCTAACCCCTCCGTATACACCACAGATGAATGGTGTATCGGAAAGGAGGAATCGCACCTTGTTGGACATGGTGCGATCTATGATGAGCTTTTCAGGATTACCAGTGTCCTTCTAGGGGTATGCTCTAGAGATAGCAGCATACCTACTGAACAGAGTACCCAGCAAGTCTGTGGCCTCTACTCCATATGAGATATGGAAAGACAGGAAACCAGAATTTAAACATGTTAAAGTCTGGGGTTGTCCTGCTTATGTAAAGAGGCATGATCCAGACAAGCTGGAATCACGAACTGATAAATGCAGGTTTGTGGGATATCCAAAGGAAACCTTTGGATACTATTTTTACCATCCTGGTGAACAAAAGGTGTTTGTCGCTAGGAAAGCTGTCTTCCTGGAAGAGGAATACCTTCTCCAGGAGGACAGTGGGAGTAAAATAGTACTGGAAGAGGTTCCAGATCCCTAAACAGCTGCATTATCATCAGATGAGATATCAGTTCCTGAATCTGTTCAGGTACACACACATGAGCCTCGTAGATCTGATAGAGTACCTAGACTGCCAGAACGATATGTGGGACATATCGCTGAAAGTGAGTCTAAGGTAGAATATAATGAGGATGATGATCCTAAAACCTACTAGGAGGCCATAGAAGGCCCAGAAGCCGGGAAATGGCGAGAAGCCATGAGTTCAGAAATCCAGTCCATGCACACCAACCAAGTTTGGAACTTTGAGGACTTGCCCGAGGGTATTGTACCTATCGGTTGCAAGTGGATCTTTAAGAGAAAGATCGATGCTGATGGACGGATCGACACTTATAAGGCAAGGTTGGTGACAAAGGGATATCGTCAAAGACAAAGAATTGACTATGACGAGACTTTCACACAAGATGCTATGATAAAGTCGATCAAAGTTCTACTCGTCATTGCTGCGCATTTTGATTATGAGATCTGGCAGATGGATGTGAAGACTGTCTTCCTCAACGGTAATCTTGAGGAAGATGTGTATATGATACAACTAGAAAGTTTCACATCCAAAGAATCTCCAGATAAAGTGTGCAAGCTTCAGAGGTCCATTTATGGACTGAAGCTGGCTTCCCGGAGCTGGAACATAAGATTTGACGAGGCTGTCAAGTCTTATGACTTCATTAAGAATGAAGATGAGCCTTGTGTGTACAAGAAGACTAGTGGGAGTGCAGTCACTTTTCTAGTTCTTTACGTAGATGACATACTACTCATTGGGTATGATGTAGCTATGATGTCATCAGTAAAGATCTGGTTGTCGAAAACTTCTCCATAAAGGATTTGGGAGAAACATCCTACGTATTGGGAATATGGATCTATGGAGATAGATCATAGAGGATGCTTGGAATGACCCAATCTTTGTACATAGATACCATAGTCAAAAGGTTTGGCATGGAAAAATTCCAAGGGAGGTCTCATACCGATGAGACATGGGATTAGTCTCTCAAAGGAGCAGTGTCCTAAGACTGCTGATGAGAGGGCATTCATGGATAGAATACCCTATGCCTCTACCATAGGATCTATCATGTATGCCATGCTATGTACTCGGCCTGATGTTGTATTTGCTCTAAGTGTTACGAGCAGATTTCAGGCTGATCCAAGCGAAGAGCACTGGTAGGCAATGAAATATATTCTTAAGTACTTGAGAAGAACTAAGGATATGTTTCTTGTCTATGGAGGAGGTGACTTGACACTGCAAGACTTTACTGACTTGAGTTTCCTATCATATCCAGATGATAGCAAGTCTAAATCTGGATTTGTGTTTACATTAAAGGGAGGTGCAGTGTGTTGAAAGAGTTCCAAGCAAGTAACCACTGCAGATTCGACGACTGAAGTTGAGCACATTGCTGCAGCTGAAGCTTTCAAGGAAATAGTGTGGTTGAAGAAGTTCATCACCGACCTTGACATAGTTCCCGGTATCCTTGATCATGTTCCGCTGTTGTGCGACAACAATGGGACTATTGTACGAGTGAAAGAGCCGTGGTCTCATCAGAAATCGAAAGATGTTCTGAGGCGCTTTCATCTTATCCAGAGGAGATGTAATAGTGGAAAGAGTTCCATCCGTCGACAATGTAGCAGATCCACTGACAAAGCCGTTGGCTCAAATTGTGTTTGAGCGTCACCTAGAGTCTATAGGCTTATTGTATAAAGGTGATTGGCTTTAGTCCAAGTGGGAGATTGTTAGTTTAGGTGGCCTACAAGCCAATCTGACTATGTAAATCTCGTTCATTTATTAATATAATGACATAATATTCATTATGTGTAAATCGCATTAATCATCGTTTCATAATGAAGTCCGTGAATATGTGCTATAGTGATCAGATTATGATGAGATCATACTAATGAGACTGATCACTTAAACACACATATTCTTAATCGTTCCTAGTCAGAGGATATCCGAGAAGCACATCGGATATCCGGTTAGACTAGTACAGATTACTCCTGCTCATATGATGAGAGTGACTGATCTCATAAGTCACTTGTGTGGAGACACTAAGGCGAATCTGTAGGTGCTCATTGGAGAATGAGTTCACTGAACTGATCCGACTGAATCGCTGGATGGTATTGTACCTCACTGTCAACCAGCTTGATTCTATTGTCGCAGTTGCGTGGATGGTCCTCGGACCTGAGACACCAAGGACACCTTGTCGGTGGACTTCTGTGCTTTGACCTTGGTCTACGAATATCTAGCCACGGGATTCTAAAACGCCAAGGATTGGGTACAACGGAATACCGTCGAAGGGAATAGTGTGTCAATAAGGAATCATTCGCTCTCGGTACTTAGAGAGAGAATGTTCTTGGAAGGATGCGCGGAAGTCCCTGGCCAGGGCGGACGATAATATCGAGAAAGGAGTTTTCCGATATTCATCAGCGGCATCCAATCCAAGTGAGTCGACCGGTTAGGGTTTAACAGCTCGCCATACCTTGAGTTGACTCGAGAGCATTGTACGAATGATGGATTATATCCACGTGGTAACTGTCGGCGGAAAGGTTCCAAGAGTGGGTTACTTAACCCTAATACCTTCCGGGTTCACGCGGTGTTGCTTGACAACCAATGTGATCGGAGGCCCGGTCGAATTCGATGTGCGACATCAATTCGATTGATTAATTAATTAATAAATGGTTATTAATTGATTAATAAAGCCAGTGAGGAGTCACTAGGCTTGTTGGGCCATTAACTGGACTGGTACTTGGGCCTAGAGGGTCACACGCAAATGATTCTCAAGACGATGGATAAATAAGTGGGTTTTATACAAACCGGGGGTTTTTATGAAAAATCGCGCGGTTAGTATAAAACATAGCGAACGGGCTGAGTAGGCCAAGCTGCTACTAACCCTAGCCGCCCCTCCTCAGTTTCTCTCTCTCTCTGGCGTCCAGACAGATCCAGATCTGCTCCGCCGCTTCTCCGAATCCCGTTCGACGGGAAATCGTCCGCGCGTTGCAGTGATCGTTGCGGCGACCGGCGGAGGTTTCGTGGGCTACGAAGAACGAGGAATGTGAGGATATCTATCGGGAGGAGGATCGCGTGGACTTCGCTAGAGGCTGGGCGCTTGCGCGGCTTGCGGTGTCGCACCGACGGAACTGAACGATTGCGGATTCGAATCCGCACACGGTGAGAACTTCGATTATCCGATAATCAGTTTTTGTTTTTCGAAATGGGGATGGATCGTTGTTTTAATATTTTATTTTCCGCTACGTGAGCGATCTGGAGAAACCCGAGAAATCCAACAGATCCGTCGCCGCAACGATTGCCGAAAACCCGCCGACGGGAATTCCTGACTTTCGGGAATCGAGCGCGGCGGAGACGGAGACTGTTTCGGTGCCTCGAACGGGGCGCCCAGAGGAGGAGAGAGAAAAGGAGGGATGACGGCTAGCATGGGGAAACCCCGGAGCTTGACCCAAGGTTTCTCAACAGCGCGTATATATATTAAGTCGGCACGACTTTTCACAAAAGTCCCCGAGTTAATATAAATCCCACTTATGTACCACCGACTGAGAATCTTGTTGCGTGTAACCCTCTAGGCCCATTTACTAGTCCGATTTTCAGCCCGTTAAGTCTAATAACTAGTTATTGACTTATTGTAATTAATTAATATCGCCAATCTACATTAACTTGATCAGCATGCACGCTGAAAATCCCTCACCGCAATGATGTTTGAAACCCGCCGATGATGAGTTCTTGACGTTCGGAAATTGCGCGCGGCAGAGATGGAAGGCACCCGACGCCTAGAGAGGGGCGCCCAGAGGAGGAGGAGAGAGAGTGGGGGGCAGCCAGCATTGAGAGCTCCTGGAGTTTGGCCCATGGTTTCTCCACAGCCTATCTATATATTAAGTCGGCGTTGCTTTTCATAAAAGTCTCCGAGTTAATATAAAACCCACTAAAATACCACCGACTGATAATCTATTTGCGTGTGACCCTCTAGGCCCATTTACCAGTCCGATTTTTAACCCGTTAAGTCCAATAATATTTTATTAACTCATAGTAATTAATTAATATATCATATTTAATTAATTACTTAATCGAATTAACATATCATGTAAATTCTGCCGGACTTCGATCAAGTTGGGTGCCAAGCAACACCGCATTATCCCAGAAGATAATGGGGATCAGCAACCTACTCATGGAACATGTCCGTCCACAGTTACCGCGTAACTATAATCCTTTATTTGCACAATGCTTTTGAGTCGACCTAGGGTATGGTCAAATTGTCAAATCCTATACGGTCAACTCACTTTGATAATACTCTGTTGTACAATATCAGCAAACACCTTTTTTGATATTGTGTTCGCTCTGGTCAAAGACTTATGTGGATCTTTCCTATAACATTCTCTCTCTAGTTGCCTAAGAGAGAATGATCCTTTATTGAACACTCAATCACCTTCGAAGGTCTTCCACTGGACTTGATCTTTAACTATTAGAGATCCCGTAGATAGGAATTCGTAGGTCAAGGTCAAAGTCCAGAAGTCTACCGACAAGATGTCTTTGGTGTCTCAAGTCCAATGATCAACTATGTCACTGTGACGATGAATCAAGCCGGTTGACAGTCAGGTAAATTACCATTTGACGATTCAAGTCGGATCAGTTCAGTGAACTCATTACTCAATGAGCACATACAGGTTCACCATAGTGTCTCCACACAAGTAACTAATGAGATTAGTCACCCTCATCATATGAGTTGGAATAACTTGTATTAGTCTTACTAGATGTTTGATGTCCTCCTCAAACGTCCTACGACTAGGAACAGTTAAGAACATGTGTTTATAAGTCATCAGTCTTATTATTATCATCTCATCATAATCCGATGGCTATTGCACACATTCATGGACTTTATTATACACAATTATCAATATGTCAATTTACATAATGAAATAAATGATATTTATCAGTAAACCAGATTGTAATAGGTGCCTTATGATTGGCTTAGATGACACTTATATCCAACAACTGCCCCCTTGAGAGTGGTGCCCCCTTCGGTCTCTTCTCCACCTCGCTTCCACCTTGCCAGAAGCAACTGCCTGCATGCTGTGGGCATCCTCGAATTGAAGGAGAACTGGTGATTGTGTTTAACCTACAGGAGAATCGATGATGATCCCTTAATCGAAGAACTGCGTGGATACTGGTAGACATTGGGCACCTGCGCGGCTGGCTACCGCTCCATTGGCATTGATAGAACACAAATCGATTCCTTGCAAGGTGAGAATAAGAAACCTTTGATTCTAAATTTGTTTATTGAAATAGATCGGAGATCATGATGGGGATTTATTTCCGCTGTGTTTATTTGTTGTTCTATAATTTCTATCTTCTCCTGCTATCCATATAGAAAAGAGAGGGCATAAGGGGGGGGGGGGGGTCACAACAGTGGTGGGAGGGGTGCCGAGGATGGCGAAGGGGTCGACTATGGATGGAAAGATAGTATGGCAATGGAGGGTGGCGACGAAGGGTTGAGGGGTTGGAACGAAGGAGGAGAAGGATGGGATGAGTAGCAAAGGGGAATGGGGCACCAGGTTGCAGTGGGGGTAAGGTTGGCTAAGGAGAGGGGATGGGTTCGATGATGCTTGGTGGCAAGTGGGTGATGGCATGGGATGAAGGGGGAGGAGCAAAAAAATCAACAAACAGAGGGAAACCCAGAGGGGAGAGGGATTGGTAGGGGAGGATGGAAGGAAGACGACGGTGGGGCGGAGCAAGGGGAGAAGGGCAAAATCGAACTAAGAAAGGAAATGGAAAAGGGAAGAAACCGCACTTGGAGGGGGGTGATGAAAGGGATGCTTGAGGCAAGAGTTCCATTGGGAGACCTAGCGAGGGTTTTGCATAGGGCTTCTATGGGAGATACTTGACCTTGTTGGAGTGACTATACATATGCTCTAAGAATTTTCTTTATTTTATTATTTACCTTCGAACATCTCATTCCTATACTTCAATTACATTTTCAATGCAATACTCCATATTAGAACCAGAGGGATATACTTAAAAATATTACTTATTATTAAGATATGTAGGACAACATAAAATAATAGAAAGTACAATACAATTCTAGAGTTGTATTCGTTGCACGGGTTCATAATGGCCAAGCAGTGGCACCTAGGCCAATTGTAAGCTCATTTTGTAGGATTCTCAATCAGAAGAGAAATATTTGTTGAGTAATGTTGCTATCTCTTTTCTTTTATTTTTAATTAATGTACACAGAGTCTGAGTTAGAGTATGACCCTAATTTGCTTATTTTTCTTAAAAAGGTTACACATGATTATGCTGTCGTCCGATCTATGATGTCAGGGATTGCGGCAAACATTACTTAAATACTCTGTTGCATCACCTGCCATGGTGGTGCAATGCATACGTGCGCAAGACGGCAAATACTTCTCTATAACCAATAAAAGAGTAAGCACCATAAGATGCTACTACACTGTCTTGCAGGGCAGTAAAGAATGTTTTTTTCATTTCTTTTAAATGGGTCCAAATATGCTCAACCTATTTATATAACTCGATCTTTTATCGAACGATCTAAACAATATAAAAAAATAAAAAAGTAATATTGAACTCGACTTATTAAGGACATTCTTTACTGTTCAATGAGACTTAATTTTGATTCTTCAAAATTTTTTGAGTTGTCTAATCAAAATTTTCAAATTAGGTCAAGTTTTTTTTTTTTTTTTGCTGCACTGCATCCTAATGAAAAGCTCTTTAATTTGGGATACGATGACTTTCGAGAATAATTTGCTGTACCAACAGCCAACATTATGCCGATTGCCAATATTTTTAATTTTAAAATTATTATTATTATTTTTTTAAGGTGAGCCCCCTCATTTTCTATATGACGGTCTAATTTGATCCCCAGCGATGACCCAAAAATACTGTTTATTTTTTTAAGTTGTGACATATAGGTTGAGTTGACACCCATCTAATTTTTTTTAAAAAAATATATTTTTTAAATTAAAAACATCCAGCAGCAAGTTATTCTCGTTACTTTAATTGGGGTAAAGCTCGTCTGTGCTTGGAAATAGGTTGTTGATTTGACGGGGGACTAGACTACGTATAACATGTTCGGGAGATCGTGTACAACAGCCAGCACGTCGCAACAGCGCTTCTCCCGCCAGGGAGGAAGACAAAACCATGCACCAGAGCTCGCTTCTGATCGAGGGCCATGGTTCGCTGCTTTCCCATTCCCGCCCACAGGCAGCAACTGCGCCGCTCCAGCTCCAGCCTCGGCCTTGCGCTGCCTCCCGCGCCAGCTCCACCGCCGCGGCCTCTCTTCCAGCCCTGCGAAAACTCATCTCCCATTTCCGACCCATCTCTGCTTTGGCCACTCGTCTTGGAAAGATCGACTACCCACCACGGGAAGCACCGCGTCCTCCTTCAGGAGCAGAGAATCTCGGAAACCCATGCACAGGCACGAACGCCCAACCTGGAGAAGGGCTCTCTGGACACTCATGGCAGCATCCTGCAACGATATGTGGGTTCCTGCGATCCTTTAGCCGCTCCAAGACTCCATCTTGAGCTGATAAAAAGCGGGTTCTTGGGAGATTTGTATTTGTCCAACACCCTTGTCAACTCGTATGCTAAGCGGGGTGAGTTGCGGACTGCCCGGCAAATATTCGATGAAATGCCCGAGAAGAATGCAGTTTCCTGGACTTGCCTGATTTCTGGCTATGCGCAGTCGGGCCAACCAGACGAAGCATGTGGTCTCTTCTGCGCCATGATGTCCTCGGGACTTCTACCTACTGAGTACACCTTCGGGAGCGTCCTCCGAGCTTGCCAAGACTCCGTTCCCTGGTTTTTGGAGCTGGGAACTCAAGTTCATGCCCTGATTTTAAAGACCGGATATTCCGTGGACCCTGCAGTGTGCAATGCGTTGATCTCGATGTATGGATGTTCTTGTTTAGATACAATGTTCAATGTTTATCGGGTATTTGAAAGTGCACCGAAGGCAAATTTGATTTCCTGGAACTCTATTATTTCAGTATGCTCTCAGAGAGGAGACGCAGTATCTGCTTATGAACTTTTCTTGGGCATGAGAAGGAGTGGCCTCAGCTTGAAGCCTAATCAATATACTTTTGGGAGTCTGATTAGTGTCACTTATGCTTGCCCTTCTTCATCTGCTTCTTTCTACTTGTGCCTTCTGGATCAGGTGCTTTCACAGGTAATCAAGTCAGGTTTCATGGATGATCTCTATGTGGGTAGTGCACTTGTTAGTGCATTTGCGAGATTTGGAGTTCTTGAAAAAGCTAAGAAGATACTTCTGCAGATGGGTGAGATGAATGCAATTTCAATTAATGGCTTGATGGTGGGCTTGGTTAAACAGAAACAAGGAGAGGAAGCAGTGGATATTTTTAGGGAAACTGGTATCTCAGAGTTGACAAACTGCGATTCTTATGTGGTTTTGCTTAGCGCATGTGCTGAGTTTTCTGTACCAGAAGTAGGAGAGAGGATAGGAAGGGAGATTCATGGGCTTGTTATCAGAAATGGCATGAGTGATTACAAGGTTACAATTGGGAATGGTTTGGTCAACATGTATGCAAAATGTGGTGTCATTGAGGAAGCTTGTAAAGTCTTTGAACTTATGGAATGTAAAGATCAGGTATCATGGAATTCAATCATATCTGGTCTCGATCAGAATGGCCTCTTTGAGGAGGCATTAATGAATTTCCAGAACATGCGAAGGAGTGGTATATCTCCTTCAAATTTCACCGTAATCAGCACACTCAGTTCATGCACAAGTTTGGGGTTTGCCAGTTTGGGTTCACAGGTGCACTGTGATGGAGTTAAATTGGGCTTTGATTTTGATGTTTCTGTCTCAAATGCACTTCTCACATTATATGGTGAATGTGGCTATATCCCTGAATGCTGGAGAGTCTTTCTTTTAATGCCTGAACATGATTTGGTTTCTTGGAATTCTATGATTGGGGTGTTAGCAGATTCAGGAGAGTCTTGTATCTCTGGATCCATATATGTTTTCAGGGATATGATTCGAAATGCATGGAATCCAAACAGGATAACATTTATAAACATTCTTGCAGCTTTATCTTTGCTTTCAATAGTTAACTTGGGTGGCCAGATTCACACCCTAGTATTAAAACATGGGGTATCAGCAGACACTGCAGTGGAGAATGCTATGCTCTCTTGCTATGCCAAGTGTGGGGACATGGATGCTTGTGAACGGCTATTCGTTAACATGTCTAAGAGGAGGGACAATTTATCGTGGAACTCTATGGTTGCAGGATATGTTGATAATGGACTTTTACCCAAGGCTATGGATTTTGTATGGTTAATGATGCACACTGGGCAAAAGCTGGACCATTTTACCTTTGCCACAGTTCTAAGTGCATGTGCCTCTGTGGCGGCATTAGAACGGGGGATGGAAATGCATGCTTTTTGCATGAGATCTCATTTGAAGTCTGATGTCGTAGTGGACAGTGCACTAGTTGACATGTATTCAAAATGTGGAAGGATCAACTATGCTGCAAATGTTTTCAGGTCCATGGCTGTGAAAAATGAATTTTCTTGGAATACAATGATTTCAGGTTATGCCCGGCATGGACATGCCGGCAAGGCTTTAAACTTGTTTATTGAGATGCAGGAAGCCCAACAACAGCCGGACCATGTGACGTTTGTCGGGGTTTTGTCTGCATGCAGTCATGTTGGTCTGGTGGAGCAAGGTCTACAATATTTTGATTGTATGTCCGAGAAGTATGGGATAGCACCTCGGATGGAGCACTATTCCTGCATGGTGGATCTTCTTGGAAGGGCCGGCAAACTTGATCAGATGGAGCGCTTCTTGGAAAGAATGCCAATGAAACCTAATGTCCTTATTTGGAGAACAGTTCTTTCCGCTTGTTGCAGAGGAAAGGATGGTACTATGATGGATTTAGGGAAGCAAGCTGGAGAAATACTTTTGGAATTGGAACCAGCGAACCCTGTGAATTATGTGCTTATTTCAAAGCTGTTTGCTTCCAGAGGATGTTGGGAAGATGTGTCAAAAGCTCGAAGTGCAATGAGGGGTGCATTGGTGAAGAAAGAAGCTGGATGCAGCTGGGTTACCATGAAGGATGGAATTCATGCTTTTACAGCTGGGGATAGATTACATCCAGACACAGAAAAGATATATGCAAAGTTATCTATCCTGATACAGAAAGCTAGGGACGCAGGATATGCTCCTCAAACAAAGTTTGCATTGTATGACCTTGATATGGAGGACAAAGAAGAACTCTTGAGCTATCACAGTGAGAAGCTTGCTGTTGCTTTTGTTCTCACCCGTTCCTCTAGACTGCCTATAAGGATTATGAAGAACCTTCGGGTCTGTGGTGATTGCCACTCATTCTTTAGGTGTATATCTCAGATCACTGGACGGGAAATTATCCTTAGGGATTCTATCAGGTTTCATCATTTTGAGAATGGGAAATGTTCTTGTGGAGATTACTGGTGAATGGTTTTCTTCAGTTGTCACCCGGTATGTTTATTTCAAAACTTTTCACATGCTGGTAAGTGGATCAAGGTCTGTGGGTGCTATCAACTTTGGAGGGCATCGGTTTGTTTGAGGCTTGAGAGTATTCATGTTGCAACTACATCAAGTTTTTGGGAGACATTTACTGGATGATAAGTGGATCAAGGTCTGTGGGTGCTATCAACTTTGGAGGGCATCGGTTTGTTTGAGGCTTGAGAGTATTCATGTTGCAACTACATCAAGTTTTTGGGAGACATTTACTGGATAATTTCATATCCAGTAGATATCTCCCACATGGTGGGCATTTTTTGTAAACAAGGCAATGCATGAAAGAGGTCAGGTGACCGCACAACATTTTGTGGCGTATGGTGCAGAGGGAAGCTTGCTCTGTCCCATTAGCAGGTATTGCTACTGAAGATTGGGATAATGCGAAAGTGAGCCAGCACTTTAAATTGCATGCAGGTCAACCATTCAGGAAGTACACATTTATATCCTCTTGTTTCTGCTTCCTTTTGGGTTGATGTGAACAACTTCTTGGAGCAGCAATTTCTCGTGCCCTCACATTTTCCTCATATGCAAAGTTGGATGTTGAGCTTCTACCGGAATGTGGATGCAATTATATGTTCCTGAATACATTTCTGGGGGTAAATACAGTTACAAATAGGTCCATTATCCTTCTGTCTTCTTCTTATTTCCTTCCTGATTTCCGTCAATGTCAAAACTCAAACATCAGTGTTTCATTGATGAGTAATACTTGCTGCACCGCATGTGGCGCAAGCAAAGCAACAAAAAAGAAAAAAATCAGGCCTATCATGCCCAACACGTCCGTACAACCCAATCTCTGATCAGATGATGCAAACAAATTCTGAAAATAAAAAATCGAGCCCCAATGAACAGTTAAAAAAGCCCTTAATGGGTCATTGGGGCTTGAATTTTGAATTTTTAAAAGTTTTTGCATCATCTGATCAGGGATCAGATTGTACAACATGTTGGCCATGATGGGCCCAACCTTAAAAGAATTTCATTTTGTCTTTTTTTTTTTTGGCTTGCACTGCTTTCAGCCCCTCTTTTTATTCAATGTGATTGAAATCCCCAATAGCTCACCTCATCTTTGGATTTCCATTTTGAAGGCCATTTGACTCAAGGTCAAGAACTTGAAGCAGCATCAATAGACTTGTGTCTGATTTGATCGGCCAATACAGGTTTACAAGGTGGCAAGTGCCTTTGTGTGTGTGTGTTAGGTATAGTTTGATCAATTTTGCATGTCTTTTTAAGGTGTTTTGGTTTCCATTTCAAGGTTTCTTTCTGTCGGGTATCAACCACAGTTGTTGCTGCAGTGTTTGTGGCAATTGGTTGACATCTGATGTTGGAAGGTGACTTGCAATATTTTCACGAGGATTCTAGACAGTGAAATTGAAGACTTCTTCTGGCTTTTTTGCTGATATTTTTGTATATCCTGCAAAACTTGACTGTTTCAAAAAAGCACAGCAAACGAGAGCCTCCACCACTTGGGCTGCTTGTTCCCCCATTACAAAGGCCAGGGATGCCGCTAGCAGCAGGACATATACTTGCCTCCGTGTCCCTAGCGGCCACCAAATAGCTATCAACAAAATACTATTGGTAATGCACATAGTTGTGAGATTTTTCCTTAACTGGTTTGAAATGTATACGTTTAACAACTGCATGAAATTTGTTTGGAGGAATGGGAACCCATGAAAGAATGCTGCCTTGAACAGTGTTTTGAGCCACATGTAACTGAAGTTTTTTTTCCCTATTCAATGAACCTCCACTACACACATATACGTATACTAAAGAGAAGTGGACAACTTAATTCTGTTTGTAGTCATCGTGTTTGGCTAGCTTGGAGACGTTCTCAGCTAGTGATTGCTTGTTTGTATATCTGTCGGTTTGTTATTTGTTGGGAAGTTCTATGCCATACTATTCTAGGAAGTGTCCTGGATAGATGAGGTTCATGTTCTGGAATTCAATTGTAACTCTGAAGCTAGCGTCATTTAGCACCAGGGGTATCTATTGTCATTTTACCTTCCACACCATTTCGAGGGCGTTGCTGGAATATACCAAATGCAAAGGGATTCTGAAGCAACTGTTGTTTCAAAATTGCATGTTGTCTATGTTTTTCTTATCCGTGCTGTTAATGCATGGAGAGGAAGATGGTTCTAAATGTATGGAAACTGCTAAGCTATGACCTGCAAAATGCAATGGCCCTAATCGACCATGTTGTCAGTATTTGAAAGCTTGGCATTTCAAGTTTTTAAGACTAGGATCTACTGAAGAGCTTATGGTTCAACAGCATTAAAAGGAAGTTTTGGATTCAAATTTCACCTCCATTGATTATGTCCGAGTGTTCTCTGGAGGGGTCAGGGTCCATGGGGAGATTTTTGCTCCTTGCAGCTGTTTCGGAGCTCAGAATAATTGCTTGAAGTAGGCAAAATTGTTTGTGATGGTGTGCAAGAAATCTTCTACTTAGGAGTAAACATTTCATTAAATGTTGATATGTATATTTTCTCCACTGGGAAGGCTCATAGATATTTATGACCAGAAGAAAACGACTGGGACTCTTGCCTATTGACCCAACTTGTCAAATGTGCAGTGGCCCTAAGGGCGTGTTTGACAAAACTTCTACTTGAAAGTTATTTTTGACTTCTACTTCTTACATTGAATGAGTTGAGGGAGAGAGATTATAACTAATGTTGATTTGTTACAGAAGTCAACTCTTTTATAACAACCTCTCTTTTTCTCCAATCTTGGAAGCTCTCCTTTGTAGCTTTTGGTTGAAAGCTAAACACAAGAAAAATACAACATGAATGACTTCCAAGATCTAGTGGTTTCCATAAAAAATAACTAAATGAAAATGTAAAAGTGCTTTCAAATGAAAGTTGCGTCAAACACGGTCTAAAGGTGCAAAACACGACCGGCTTACGGTGGAGTATGCATATTTTTCCCCGCATTATCATTCTTTTTTCTTTCGTATAATATGAGATTTTTCTCATAATCCAGGGAAGAAGTGAAGAGATAATCGATGCTAGTTTCTAATTTTCATAGAAACAATCAAAAGCCGATCAAGATTTCAGTTTTTTTGTGGCAGTTACATCAAAATCGAAACATGCACGGTGCTTGAAAAATACCAATACCAGATTAGTACAAAAGATAAAAATCGGAAAAATCATGCACAACGATCACGGTACCATGTACGGATACAAAGGGGCCAGATTTGGCATACATTTCTGGTGGATTCATGACAATTCATGTTATGCTGTCGGTTTAAAAAAAGTATCCGTCCACATAGATGAATAGTCGGTTGCATCTGATTATCAACAAATCATGTCCACTGGATCTGGAAGATCTTTGTATTCGTTATCTTATCCGCTATACGTCTCAATTTAGGAAGATTGTCCATTAATTGTCCTCTAACTAATAATTGATCAGATATTATCAGTTACCATTTGTATCTGTAGCACCACGCTTCCCCATGATAATGGGATTTTCAAATCATACTGTCTTGTCTAAACAAGCCCATAAACGTAAATTGAGTGCTATCAAAATCATCTACATAAAACTTTAAATATGTTTCAAATAATATACCCCATTCCAACCCTCACTCTAAGGCACGAAATAAGATCATTTCAAGATCAAATAATTTATTTGTCCTTCTTCCGGGTGTTTGGAGAAAAGGAATCCTTTGCATCTCTCCTCGTGTGTTTTCTTGCATCCCAAGACACATAGGGGGAGCTGGAAAAGAGAGGAGGTCCAGAGAATTCACGTTTTGTATTTGGAGGGGCATAGGGGTGCAAGGAGGGAGGCATAAAAGATCCCGTTTCCTAATACATGACATCTAAGATCCCTCATGTTTTTTTAGTAGTTCATTCTCTTTGAAAAAAGATCCTTTTAAACTTGGATGCGGGTAGAGACAATCTCATTACTTCCATCACATGATATAAAAAAGTATCGGGGCTTTTTGCAACTCTCGTAAGTTTTTGACATTACAAAGAACTCCCCTTAATCTAAATGTTTACAAACACAGTCCCATAGTTATAACTTTCTTACAAAAAAATACTTGTAAATATTTTTTTGTAACATCCTCAAGGACTTTTTTGTAATATTTTGAGACTTTGCACCAGTGTTTATGAAAGCTTATAAATAAAGAATTAGATTAGGAAAGTTTATTCGTAAATATACTATACATTTAAGGGTTAAAGTATGATTATATCAATGTATATGATCAAATGATCATCATATCAGAAGATGCACAAGAATATGTCCCATTTCCATTTACAAAAAAAGAAGAAGAGAATATGACCCATTTTGCTCCAAAGAATCGTGTTCCTTCATCTCTTGAGCTGATGAGCTCGAGCGGACCCCACTTTCTAGCCGCCGGCTGTACATCTACTGAAGATATTTACTACTTTCTCAACGTTGAACGGTCACCATGGAAGATCCGAATTGGCCCAGTGGATCCCGCGTGCACCCGCAAAAAGACGAGTGATCACGTGCCCGCCGTCAGGCGCCGCTTTCATGGGACAGAAAATACATCACGTGCCTCCCCTACCATCGTCATTGACTCTGGCTTAGGAATGTAAAAAGATACTTATAAAGTCGAATATTGGCTTTATTCTTATTCTTCTATTTTAAGTAATATGTGTATTTTTATTTTTTAAAATTATCAAAAATAAATACATAAAGATTAAATTATTGAATTGTACTATGTGTCAATATAAACTTAATCTTCTATTATTTTTAGAAGGAACAAAAAAATATTACTTTCGAAATATAAATAGACAT
Organism: Zantedeschia hybrid cultivar; assembly: GCA_030544215.1. Lineage (NCBI taxonomy): Eukaryota > Viridiplantae > Streptophyta > Magnoliopsida > Alismatales > Araceae > Zantedeschia > Zantedeschia hybrid cultivar. Next base: position 56,940,283 of record JARZZO010000009.1, read on the forward strand.
AAGTTTTTTTAAGTAATTTTTATAAATTTACTTATAAATCACGTGACATTTGTGAGCATAAGCCTTGCTAAGCAGTGAATGAGGAAGAGAAGAGATTAAAACAATGACATGGATAATCAGGTATCTAATTATATAAGTATGATTGGAGATTTTATTTAAAAATAAAAATTTAAATAAGATATAATCTACTGTTAAGATAAGTGAAAGAAATGGATGCATGCTCGGATAATCAGATCAAAAAAAGGTATATCTTTTTCTTCATTTCCAATCATTCAGATATCGATAATATCTATATCTTTATCTTTTAAACTATATTATTTTATAACATTTAAATTTCAAAAACTGATGGATAAATAGATTTTCAAACACTATTTGCATCCCTAGTCTGGCAATACGGGTTCAATGCTTACCTCTGCACCTCCACATGAACCAACCGTCATTGGCCACGTTTTCCTCTTTCATCAAAATTGTTCAATTATATTTATTTGGAAAATAGTATGGTATTTTTTGGTACGTTTAAATAACAACCATACATTAAAAGAAAGCGTTATGATCTCACATTTTTAATAACTTTTTAATGTGTGATTGTCACATAAGTATGTCAAAAAGTGATGTTACTTTACAGGTTTCCTACTTATTTTGTCTCTTAAAAGTATGGTAAAGAAGGATACGCCTGTTATAGTTTTGGAATAACGATTAAAGATAAAGGAAAGTTAAATGTTAAAGGATAAGAAAACGAATATGATTACTTTTATTCGTTTATTTGTATATCCTTTTTCATATGAATCTCACTTCATCAGCTGTTTATTATATTTTATGGTTCTTGTAATTCCCAAGGAAAATAATTGCATGCTCGCTAGGAATGTATCATGTACAAAGATTAGGTGGAGAAACTTTGGTGATCCGTTTGTTTCCATTTAAAATAGGTTGCATAAAAGGTTTTTCCTGAAAAAATATTACACAATATGATTATCATATTTGGTTATTCAAAACATTCTAGTCAATAGAAAATTTAATTCGCGATTCTTCTTTTTCCCGATTTTGGCATAAATCGGATAAGATGAAATGCGTTTTATCAAAACAGCATATATTTTTATGTGTATGAAATGACTGATTTTGTTTTCATCTTCTTTGTAAATTTATTTCCTTAAAAAAAATCTTTTCCATTCAAAAATACTTTACTTAGAATCATCTCACCATACTTATTCTTTCAAAAGGGTCTTTGTCTTCGTCAATAGTGCAAGGTGATCATCTTTGCCCTCGACTCTATATTCTTATTCTTCGTTCTTACATGTTAGTCAGATAAGAACTGAAGGGAGAAAATCTCGCTCAGCCCAGATGGCCCGTGGGTAGCCTAATTACTCGACGATGGCCCGATTTTTGTCTACAGAGGTCTCACTCAGATAGAATTAGCCACGCAGATTGGAGATCTGAATCCGTTCACGGACAAGGCATTTAGGCTGACCCAACCGGCCTAAGACCACTGCCTTGGGCAGGGCTTAACCTGCACCGAGATAGCCTTACCCTTCCCGGAAGGGGACGAGCCTAAGTTTGAAACTCGCTCAGTTAAGGATCCCGTCTGACGAGGAAATACCCTTTACTCTTGATCGAGTTGGGTCAAACCCGATAATCCATTCTGGACTTGGCTCCTCCGAAGCAATCCCCTTCCGAATTAAGAACAACTCGAGATATCCCTCATATCTTCTTTCCTCGGGTGGTCTCCTATTCAACTATATAAGGACCCTGGGTCCAGCCGGTAAAGGTACACTTTCTACAGTCCAAGCTACCTAGTCTTTTCCTGCAACATCTCTAGCCTTCTGATTTAGGCATCAGAGGGGGATCCCTTGGACCACTTCTGACGGTATTATGTTTTATAGGGACCACACAATATCATCCCTCTGATCGAAGATAGAAGGTTCTGATGGTGGTAGACGATATTTCGGCCCATCGTCTTTTGGTGCCGTATGTGAGAATTGATTTGGAAAGCTATGACCAGAGGCAATCACAGAAAGATGCCGGGGGTAATGGGGTAAACCTCTCTCCCCCACCTCCACCTCCTCTGGCTGTTGATGCCCTCCTTCCGTCGAGACCTCCCATCGGTAACCCCCACCACCCCGAGGGATTATGCCAGGCAGGAGGTCCCGACCTATAGTACTTGGTCGACCTTATCCGTCGGTTGGAGGCCAAGGTCGACCGCCTCGAAGGAGACGCACAACGCAGGAGATGCGGCCGGACGGCAAGTCCCACTAGAAGTAGCCGAAATGCAGAGAATCCAGTACAACTCCTACTAGAACCCCCATTCGGTGGCCCTATACCCCTCGCAGAGACATGGTCGATCACGTGAGCGATCGGTTCGATAATGACCCTCCAGACGGAGGTCACATAGTTGTAGACACTCGATTTTGGACACCCTTTGGTCATATAACCCGCGTCACCATCTTAACCCATCACCTTAGCCCATCTCATTTAGCCAATTTCATTTTCCCACCTAATTCAGCCCATTAGATAACCAAGCCCATTACCAAACCCCCTTCCACCTCTGGCGGAAGGCGGACTTTGTTGCCTTCCACCTCCTGTGGAAGGTAGACTTTGTGGCCTTCCAGCTCCTGCGGAAGACGGAAGTGGTTACCTTCCACGAAAGCAGAAGGCATAATTGTTGGCCATCCATCCTCCTACAATCCTCTTGACCTCGTCTTCCCACGTTCTCCTCCAGTTTCGACCATCACCCTTCACTACTCCGACCACTCCCCACTCCGGCGACTGCCGCAAGCACGATCTCCAATTCTTGACTACTTCCTATTGTCTCTTTGGGATTAACAGGGATTTAGACTTCTGATTTTCCCTATTTTCCTCCCTCCTATATAAACCCTCTAGGTTCTCTCAGGAAGGAGGTTGGAGGGCTTTGGGTTGGAAGTTTTCGTGTTAGAGAGCTATGGTTGGAAGGTCCGGAGGTTGGACTAGTGGAAAGTCTAGAGGTCGAGGACAGCAGAGCGGGAGTACCAAGAGTCATTCGCCACACGGGCTTGATCCTCTAAACTCTAACTTTTTTTCATTTAGTCATCTTTTTTTTGCCCACTGCACTCTCCATCCATCCCTCAATTCTTCTTTTACCATGTCATAATCACCTCTTTTCACACACATACACTTTTTCCTTTCTGTATGCATTCATCCTAGGATATCCTAGCACCTATCCCAACAGAGGTACCTTTTAAAAAATGAGAGGCAGATAGCCATAGCATATGGTTACCTTCCCTCCCCAAACACCTATCCGGTACGTCCCCTTTCAATTTTAGCTTGCTTCTTTGTTTGCATGAACGGATTCTACACACTGCAGTTCTAATCGGATTACTTCCTTTCTTTGTTTATCTTTTTTTTAAAAAAAAAATATATATATATATTTAGGGGCTCTTTCCATTATTTCGCGCTCGGATAATCGAGTTCTCTCCTCCCGGTCGGCTGGCGGTAGAGAAGAGGAATTCATCATCCCCCGCATCAACATGATGCGATCAACTCTTTCATCTTGCGGAGCACAGGAACTCAAGGTAATGCTCCTGGTGATTACACTCTAATCTCCTCACTATATCGCCTCCGTTGTGCACATAATCGGGCAAGAAGGCCGAGCGGGAAGAGAGGCCACCCTCCAGGCATCCACAATAGTCAGGCGAGAAGCATTGCCTCACCCTAGACCAGAGGTTCAAGTCGTCAACGATGGAACGATGCTTCCACAGATAGTAGCACTTCCTTCCGGAAGTCCCCTAGTCTAGACTTCTCTTCTTCGAGTTTGACAGCCTCATCTCGGAACAAACACGATGGGTCTAGCCACCACTCCCTCCACCTGTTTCCGAGGGAACGAAGGGTGCGAAAGTAAGAACAACGGGTAGAAAAGCTACTCCACCGCGATCGAAAATCCACCTTGGAAGATCAAGGGGGTTGGAATTCCTATTTTACTAGGAGAGTGCAAGAGGAACCTCTCCCCCTATGTTTTCGCATGCCTACTTTAAAAACTTATGATGGCACAAAAGACCCGGATGATCACCTGCAAATGTTGGAAAGCATGTTCTTACTTTCAAACGTGTCGAACGAGATCAAATGCCGAGCATTCCCCACAATGCTGGAGGGGAACGCTTGACAATGGTTCTGACAGCTTAAAGCCAATTCCATTGACAACTTTAGATAATTACAGTGCTCTTTTTAGAATAACTTCACCGTAAGTAGGTGTATGCCGGTGACCATGGTATCTCTAGCATCCCTGCTCCAAAGGAGAGATGAATGGCTCCGAAGGTACTGGGCGCATTTCCATGAGGCTGCTTTGAAGATCCCAAATGTGGATATGCCTAACGTGGCGCAATACTTCATAGCAAGGATGACCAGCCAATAGGCTCAGTTTGAGCTAAGTAAGGATCTCCCGGTTGACCTCCCGGTTGACCTCCCCAACTTCGTAAGGAAGGTCAACTATTGATTAATAGTGAAGAATTGCTCTGCGCATGCAAAACCTTGAATCAACACCTAGATCTTGATGGCAAAAGTGAAGATAAACTGGCTTCCAGTCAGAATAAACAATGACTGGAGCGAGACATGTTGGGTTTTCTCGGTTTCTCCGGATCGCTTACGCAGCGGAAAATAAAATTTTACAGCGATCCGTTTCCCGTTTCGAAGAACAAAATACGATAATCTAATTATCGAAATTCTCACCGTGTGCGGATTCGAATCCGCAGCCGTTCGGTTCCGTCGGTGTGACACCGCAAGCCGCGCAAGCTCCCGGCCTCTAGCGAAGTCCACGCGATCCTCCCCGCGACGGATATCCTCAAATTCGTCGTTCTTCGCAGCCCGCGAAGCCTCCGCTGGTCGCCGCAATGATCGCCGCAGTGCGCGGACGATTTCCCGTCGAACGGGATTCGGAGAAGCGGCAGAGCAGATCTGGATCTGCCTGGACTCCAGAGGAAGATAGAAACTGAGGAGGGGCGGCTAGGGTTAGCAGCAGATTGGCCTGCTCAGCCCGTTCGCTATGTTTTATACTAACCGTGCAGTTTTTCACAAAAACCCCCGGTTTGTATAAAACCCACTTATTTATCCATCGCCTTGAGAATCATTTGCGTGTGACCCTCTAGGCCCAAGTACCAGTCCAGTTAATGGCCCAGTAAGCCCAGTGACTCCTCACTGGCTTTATTAATTAATTAATAACCCTTTATTAATCAATTAATCAATCGAATTGATGTCGCACATCGAATTCGACCGGGCCTCCGATCACGTTGGGTGCCAAGCAACACCGCGTGAACCCAGAAGGTATTTGGGGTTAAGTAACCCACTCTTGGAACCTTTCCGCCGACAGTTACCGCGTGGATATAATCCTTCATTCGTACAATGCTCTCGAGTCAACTCAGGGTATGGCGAGCTGTCAAACCCTAACCGGTCGACTCACTTGGATTGGATGCCGCTGATAAATATCGGAAAACTCATTTCCCGATATTATCGTCCGCCCTGGCCAGGGACTTTCGCGCATCCTTCCTAGAGCATTCTCTCTCTAAGTACCGAGAGCGAATGATTCCTTATTGACACACAATTCCCTTCGACGGTATTCCGCTGTACCCAATCCTTGGCGTATTAGAATCCCGTGGCTAGAGATTCGTAGACCAAGGTCAAAGTACAGAAGTCCACCGCCAAGGTGTCCTTGGTGTCTCAGGTCCGAGGACCATCCACGCAACTGCGACAATAGAATCAAGCTGGTTGACAGTGAGGTACAATACCATCCAGCGATTCAGTCGGATCAGTTCAGTGAACTCATTCTCCAATGAGCACCTACAGATTCGCCTTAGTGTCTCCACACAAATGACTTATGAGACCAGTCATCCTCATCATATGAGCAGGAGCAATCTGTACTAGTATAACCGGATATCCGATGTCCTTCTCGGATATCCTCCGACTAGGAACGATTAAGAATATGTGTGTTTAAGTGATCAGTCTCATTAGTATGATCTCATCATAATCTGATCACTATAGTACATATTCACGGACTTCATTATGAAACGATAATTAAAGCGATTTACACATAACGAATATTATGCCATTATATTAATAATGAACGAGATTTACATTGTTAGATTGGCTTGTAGGCCACCTAAACTAACAATCTCCCACTTGGACTAAAGCCAATCACCTTTATACAATAAGCCCATAGACTCTAGGTGACGCTCAAACACAATTTGAGCCAACGGCTTTGTCAGTGGATCTGCTACATTGTCGACGGATGGAACTCGTTCCACTACTAGATCTCCTCTGGATATGATCTCTCTGATAAGGTGAAAGCGCCTCAGAATATGCTTCGATTTCTGATGAGACCGTGGCTCTTTCGCTTGCGCAATCGCTCCATTGTTGTCGCACAACAGTGGAACAGGCTCAAAGATGCTGGGAACTACGCCGAGGTCGGTGATGAATTTCTTCAACCACACTGCTTCCTTGGCGGCTTCAGCTGCAGCGATGTACTCAGCTTCAGTCGTCGAATCTGCAGTGGTTACTTGCTTGGAACTCTTCCAGCACACTGCCCCTCCGTTTAATGTAAACACGAATCCAGATGTTGACTTGCTATCATCTGGATCTGACTGGAAACTCGAGTCAGTAAAGCCTCGCAGTTTCAAGTCACCTCCTCCATAGACAAGAAACATATCCTTAGTTCTTCTCAAGTACTTAAGGATACATTTCACTGCTTTCCAGTGCTCTTCGCCTGGATCAGCCTGAAATCTGCTCGTAACACTTAGAGCAAATGCAACATCAGGCCGTGTACATAGCATGGCATACATGATAGATCCTATGGCAGAGGCATAGGGTATTCTATCCATGAATGCCCTCTCATTTGGAGTCTTAGGAGACTGCTCTTTTGAGAGATTAATTCCATGTCTCATCGGTATGAGACCTCTCTTGGAATTTTCCATGCCAAATCTTTTGACTATGGTATCTATGTACAAGGATTGGGTCATTCCAAGCATCCTCTTTGATCTATCTTTATAGATCCGTATTCCCAATACGTAGGATGCTTCTCCCAAATCCTTCATGGAGAAGTTTTTCGACAGCCAGACCTTTACTGATGACATCATAGCTACATCATTCCCAATGAGTAGTATATCATCTACATAAAGAACTAGAAAAGTGACTGCACTCCCACTGGTCTTCTTGTACACACAAGGCTCATCTTCATTCTTAATGAAGTCATAAGACTTGACAGCCTCGTCAAATCTTATGTTCCAGCTCCGGGAAGCTTGCTTCAGTCCATAAATGGACCTCTGAAGCTTGCACACTTTATCTGGAGATTCTTTGGATGTGAAACCTTCTGGTTGTATCATATACACCTCTTCCTCAAGGTTACCATTGAGGAAGGCAGTCTTCACATCCATCTGCCAGATTTCATAATCAAAATGTGCAGCAATGGCGAGCAGAACTCTGATCGACTTTATCATGACAACTGGTGAGAAAGTCTCGTCATAGTCAATTCCTTGCCTTTGACGATATCCCTTTGCCACCAACCTTGCCTTATAAGTGTCGATCCGTCCATCAGCACCGATCTTTCTTTTAAAGATCCACTTGCATCCGATGGGTACAATACCCTCGGGCAAGTCCTCCAAGTTCCAAACTTGGTTGGTGTACATGGACTGGATTTTTGAGTTCATTGCTTCTCGCCATTTCCCGGCTTCTGTGCCTTCTATGGCCTCTTGGTAGGTTTTAGGATCATCATCCTCATTATATTATACTTTAGACTCACCTTCAGCGATATGTCCCACATATCGTTCGGGTAGTCTAGGTACTCTACCAAATCTACGAGGCTCACCTGTGTCTACCTGAACAGATTCAAGAACTGATATCTCATCTGATGATAATGCAGCTGTTTGGGGATCTGGAACCTCTTCCAGTACTATTTTACTCCCACTGTTCTCCTGGATGAGGTATTCCTCTTCCAGGAAGACAGCTTTCCTGGCGACAAACACCTTTTGTTCATCAGGATTGTAAAAATAGTATCCAAAGGTTTCCTTTGGATATCCCACAAACCTGCATTTATCAGTTCGTGATTCCAGCTTGTCTGGATCATGCCTCTTTACATGAGCAGGACAACCCCAGACTTTAACATGTTTAAATTCTGGTTTCCTGCCTTTCCATATCTCATATGGAGTAGAGGCCACAGACTTGCTGGGTACTCTGTTCAGTAGGTATGCTGCTGACTCTAGAGCATACCCCCAGAGGGACACTGGTAATCCCGAAAAGCTCATCATGGATCGCACCATGTCCAACAAAGTGCGATTCCTCCTTTCTGATACACCATTCATCTGTGGTGTATATGGAGGGGTCAGCTGAGAAAGAATACCATTATCCTTTAAGAATTGTGTGAAATTAGTACTCAAGTATTCTCCTCCTCGATCTGATCGAAGAGCTTTAATACTCTTTCCTAACTGCTTCTCCACCTCATTCTTGAACTCCTTGAACTTCTCAAATGCTTCTGACTTGTACTTCATTAAGTACACAGCCGAATCTTGAGAAGTCATCGGTGAACGTGATGAAGTAAGAAAAGCCACCTTTGGCTTGGGTAGACATGGGACCACATACATCCGAATGTATTAGTTCCAAAATGTCCTTGGCACGTTCTCCATGTCCACTAAATGGAGATTTTGTCATCTTTCCCATAAGGCAGGATTCGCATGTTGCAAACGATTCATAATCGAATGTTGTTAAGTAACCATGCTTGTGCAACTTTTGCAACCTGCTTTCGCCAATGTGTCCAAGTCTACAATGCCACATGTAGGCTTGGTTCACACAATTCTTGCTCTTCTTAAGAGCATTATCAATCTGAAGATTGTAATGAGAAACATCTAATAGATATAGACCGTTGACTAAAGATGCCGAAGCTATTGATTTATTACCATAATAAATCGTACAACTTCTATTCTCAATAGTCAACCTATATCTGATCTTGTCCAAACAAGATATTGATATGATGTTCTTTATTATGCTAGGAACATAATAACAATCTTCCAATAATAAGGTGTCTCCCGATGGAAGCCTGAGGTTTGCTGTCCCAACAGCAATCGCCGCAACTTTTGCGCCGTTTCCTAGCCTCAATTCCACCTCACCTTGTCTCAGCTTGCGCTTACTTGTCAGCATCTGCACATCATGGCAGATATGAGAAGCACATCTGGTATCCAATACCCAAGATGTGGAATCTCTAACTGACAAGTTGATATCTATCATATAGATATCTGAAGCTTCAGACAGCTTCACCTTTCCATGAGCTTTATCGTTAAGGAACTCCTTGCAGTTCCTCTTCCAGTGACCATACTGCTTACAGTAGAAGCAGTCACCCTTCACTACTCTTTCGCCTTTGTCCTTCGATCTTTTATCGTTAGCTATCATCTCTGCTTCAGGGGCATCTAATGCCGATTCAGCAAGAGGATTAGCTCCAGGGACAAATTTATTGTGCTCAGATCTGAAGACATTCTTCAGGTTTCTGAACCAATCCGAGTAGATCAGGTAAGTCAAGAGGGCATCAAGTATGCCACGGAGTGGGTTATTCGACGACATAATTCCTACAGGAGATAAGTAAAATTTAGCAGATGTTCAATTATTAAAGTTTAAAACAAGACATGGTCTTTTGTTCAAGTTTAACTCCCACTAATTTTCGACGGACTGTATAACCCTCAGTTATACAGAACGGGAGACGCCGACAGTCTCCTAGTGAGGATCAGAATCTCAATGACTTGCACTACAGCCTTTTGGATAGCACAACAAACTGTAATACAATCAGAGAGCACCCATCTCATGGGACTTGCAACTCCTTGCAATATCTGATCATAGCTTCGGTCCCCAGAGATTTAATGGCCTTGTGGATAGCACAACAAACCATTAATCCTGGTCTAAGCTAACCATCATTACGCGACGAGCATAGATTTGCATGCAGCCCTTGTGGATAGCACAACAAAGCTACATGGTTCCTCTACCCCGATCTATAGGCATCTAATGCCATAGCTAGAGTTTCTCCTCCCAATTAAGCAGGCCTTGTGGATAGCACAACAAACCTGCCTAAAGTGATTTGAATCCTATGACTATAACGATGGTGGACCACGCGGTAAGTTCTCAACTACTCGCGTTACGGCTTAGAGTTTATCTGAGGGTATTTAGATAACTTTTATCTTGGTCTCTCCTAGGTGATAGTATATAAATATATCGTATATATTTACTAAATACTATAATCCTGCTTTGATTCATAATCAAAAGATAAACAATGCATCACATACATGTCATTAGTGTGGTCATGGATAGCACAGTGGGTTTGACTGGAGCCAACAGTCAAACGCACACACAATCTAATCATAACATTCACATTAGATAATCTGCAAACACATAGGCAAGAGATCTCCATCTTTTCGCCTTCCTGGTTGCAGTTGTGGATCGTCCTCGCTCCTTCCTCGGTTGCCTCGATCATATTACATTAATTCTAAAATTAACAAGTAAATTGAAGAAGGCCTTATGGCGAGTACAAGAGAGAGAGAGAGGTAGAAATACATCGGAGTATGAGAGAGAGAGGTTCGCAGACCTTTATTTATTAACAATTAATAAACATCATACATCCAAGATCCACACAATCCATTCATCACATGAACAATAAATTAAGTGCATATCCATGACCACGGTGTGTTTTAAACATCCACACAAGGTTCAGCGCATCACATGGCTAAAACAAATGAGTTTTCAAAATAGATAAGTTTTGGCTTTCAAAAAATAGGGATCCAATCAAAATTGGCATTTGATTTTCGAAAACTCATTTTATTAAATTAACATGCAATTAAATTTAAATTTAAAAGCATCAAAACACACATCACATGTGCACACACTCCAAATTAATAATTCTAGATTATTCCATGCTAATTAGAACAATTCTATTAATCTAACACTTAGATTAAACCCCTTTAATAATCTAACAATTAGACTATTAATAACTAATCTAACTCTTAGATTAGTCCAACAAAATTAATTAATAATTTAACACTTAAATTATTGATTAACTCTGATTATTAATTAACTACTAATCTAACTCTTAGATTAGTTCATTAATGTTAATTAGTAATTTAACATTTAAATTATTAATCAACACTAATTAATTAATAATTTTCATCTAACACTTAGATTAGTTAACTTGAAATTAATCATTAATCTTAACACTTAAAATCAACAATTAACTCTAATTAACTGATAATAACTAATTTAACAATTAAATTAGTCAATTAGAATTAACTATTAATTTAACACTTAAATTAATAACTAACTCTAATTATTAATTAACAATTAGATGTTTTAATAACTAATAATCTAATATTTAGATTAATAATTATTAACCATCAATTTTAACACTTAAAATTAGATAACTACAGTTAATTATTAAATTAACACTTAACTTAATAATTAACCATAATTAGTTAAGATCTAATTGTAATTAAAATGATTCACAATCATTAATAACCCAATAAAATAAAATTAGATAAAGATTAAATTTCAAAACAATTTTAATTTTAAATTTAAAATCTAATTAGAATTTAATTGGGTCAAAGGGGTTTTATTTAGGGTTTAATGGGAAATGGGGTTCAGCTGGCATCTGGTTCGAACCTGGGTTCGAGCCCAGGCTCGCCCAGGGTCCGAGCCAGGTCCAACCTGGCTCGGCCAGAGCCATCCTGGCTCACAAGGGGGGGGGCGCGGTTAGCCAAGCCCGGTCTGGGCGCCTTGGTGGGCCGGTCCAACCGGTTGGACCGGCGCTGAATCGCCCGTCTTCTCCAAACGAGCCCGACGCCTGCAGAAACCCTAAGAGGGTTGAAGCGACGGCCGGCGGCGGGGAGCAAGCGGCGGCAGCCGGCGACCGGCTGAACGGCACCGTCCGGCCCCGCCGGAGACGTTCCCGGCGCCGGTGGGCTCGCCGGAGATGCCCTTTGCAAGCAGACGAGCCCCTTAACAACACCCTAAAATCTGTTTTTGCAGGGTTCCAAAATCCGTATTAGGGCTCGAATTTTTCAGCTTTTCAGGGCCACCCCGACGCCGGAAAAATACCGGATGTGTAGTGGTGACTATCACCCAAAGATCCGGAGTCTCGGCCGGCCATCCCAACGCTTGGGAGGCCGATTTAAGCCGCCGTAAAGTCGCCGTTCTTCGTCTCACGAAGAACACGAAAAACCCCCAAAATAATCTCGAAAAATCACGGAAAAATAATCAAATTATTTGTGTTCATCTTATGAACACGATTCCGTCATTTTAATCGGATTAAACGCATGGAATAACACAAGAAAAATTAATTTCGGAAACCGAAATGGGACGAGAAACAGTGGAACCTGGCTCTGATACCACTGTTGGGTTTTCTCGGTTTCTCCGGATCGCTTACGTAGCGGAAAATAAAATTTTACAGCGATCCGTTTCCCGTTTCGAAGAACAAAATACGATAATCTAATTATCGAAATTCTCACCGTGTGCGGATTCGAATCCGCAGCCGTTCGGTTCCGTCGGTGTGACACCGCAAGCCGCGCAAGCGCCCGGCCTCTAGCGAAGTCCACGCGATCCTCCCCGCGACGGATATCCTCGAGTTCATCGTTCTTCGCAGCCCGCGAAGCCTCCGCTGGTCGCCGCAATGATCGCCGCAGTGCGCGGACGATTTCCCGTCGAACGGGATTCGGAGAAGCGGCAGAGCAGATCTGGATCTGCCTGGACTCCGGAGGAAGATAGAAACTGAGGAGGGGCGGCTAGGGTTAGCAGCAGCTTGGCCTGCTCAGCCCGTTCGCTATGTTTTATACTAACCGTGCAGTTTTTCACAAAAACCCCCGGTTTGTATAAAACCCACTTATTTATCCATCGCCTTGAGAATCATTTGCGTGTGACCCTCTAGGCCCAAGTACCAGTCCAGTTAATGGCCCAGTAAGCCCAGTGACTCCTCACTGGCTTTATTAATTGATTAATAACCCTTTATTAATCAATTAATCAATCGAATTGATGTCGCACATCGAATTCGACCGGGCCTCCGATCACGTTGGGTGCCAAGCAACACCGCGTGAACCCAGAAGGTATTTGGGGTTAAGTAACCCACTCTTGGAACCTTTCCGCCGACAGTTACCGCGTGGATATAATCCTTCATTCGTACAATGCTCTCGAGTCAACTCAGGGTATGGCGAGCTGTCAAACCCTAACCGGTCGACTCACTTGGATTGGATGCCGCTGATAAATATCGGAAAACTCCTTTCCCGATATTATCGTCCGCCCTGGCCAGGGACTTTCGCGCATCCTTCCTAGAGCATTCTCTCTCTAAGTACCGAGAGCGAATGATTCCTTATTGACACACAATTCCCTTCGACGGTATTCCGCTGTACCCAATCCTTGGCGTATTAGAATCCCGTGGCTAGAGATTCGTAGACCAAGGTCAAAGTACAGAAGTCCACCGCCAAGGTGTCCTTGGTGTCTCAGGTCCGAGGACCATCCACGCAACTGCGACAATAGAATCAAGCTGGTTGACAGTGAGGTACAATACCATCCAGCGATTCAGTCGGATCAGTTCAGTGAACTCATTCTCCAATGAGCACCTACAGATTCGCCTTAGTGTCTCCACACAAATGACTTATGAGACCAGTCATCCTCATCATATGAGCAGGAGCAATCTGTACTAGTATAACCGGATATCCGATGTCCTTCTCGGATATCCTCCGACTAGGAACGATTAAGAATATGTGTGTTTAAGTGATCAGTCTCATTAGTATGATCTCATCATAATCTGATCACTATAGTACATATTCACGGACTTCATTATGAAACGATAATTAAAGCGATTTACACATAACGAATATTATGCCATTATATTAATAATGAACGAGATTTACATTGTTAGATTGGCTTGTAGGCCACCTAAACTAACAAGACATGCCTAGTCGGCCTCACAAGGACCAATGCCACGACCATGCGGAAGGACGGCATGACCGATTCTCGAATCGGCGAGAAGAAAATTACACTATGCTGAACACGCTGATCGACAACATTCCTTAGGAAATTAAAAATGAGGGTTATGTGTATTGGCCAAAAAAAAAGAAATACGTCCCAAGGGCCGAGAAGTCCAGAAAATTATGTGCTTTCTACAATGAGTATGGCCACTTCACGTCTGAATGCCATGACCTCAAAAGGGAGATCAAAGACCTCATCAAGCGAGGATATCTGAAAAGGTACATCACTCATGGAGGAGGGCGAGAGCCCTGACAAGGCCTGAGGGATGGTCACCGGTCCCCTCCACATGCAAGTCAAGAGAGGCCAGCCCCTCTCAAACAAGTCATCCACATGTTCTACAGAGGAGCTTCCAGCAACATAGATTGCAATAATAAGAGGCGGAGCTATGCCTTTGAAACACACATGCTTGCTTGGGAGATCGCCACCGTCACCCGTTTGCCCTTGACCAGAGAGACCATCACCTTTTCTAACGAAGACCTCCAAGGTATCATACTCCCACACAATGATGCCCTAGTAATTGAAGCTGACATTGCACGTTACTAGGTTAAAAGGGTCTTCATTGACAACGGGAGCTCTTTGGACATCTAGTTTCTCGACTGCTTCAAGTAACTTGAAGAGGATCCAAACCCTGATATGCAGCTTTAATGGCTCACCAGTCACTACGGAAGGACAAATCACCCTCCCATGACATTGGGGACGCCACCAATGGCAATCACACAAAAGATCGTGTTTACTGTAGTGGATGTTCCTTCTGCCTATAATGTCATCCTAGGAAAGGAGTCCATAGGATAGTTTAAGGCCGTCCCTCCATCCTCCACTAAAAACTAAAGTTCCTGACTGAAGAAGGGGTCGGAGAGGCTGGAGGAAACCAACATGTCGCTCGACATACATACCTTGTGGCGATTAATGCACAACTAAAAAAGCCCGCTATTCCCGATGAGCAACGTGAATTAAATGAGTCATAAGTTGTTATTTTCTTTTCTTCAAGATGTCTAGACCTCCTTTAATATGTTTTGAAATTGTTCTTTTTAAGTACTTTTAAGAACAATGATTATTTCTTGCGTTTCATTATGGTTGTCAACGAGTATATGACGATTGATCGATGACATTTGAAGCTTCATTCGGTCGTAAAAACTCGATCGGCGACAACCCTACTAAGCCTCGCCTTGTAGGGAAGGGGATCCCTATCCTAAAATGGGACAAACCTCGATTGGCAGCACCCCTACTGAACCTCGCCTCGTAGGGAAGGGACTCTCCATCCTAAGATGGAACTAAACTCGATCGGCGACATTCCTGTTGAGCCTCATAGTCGCAGGGAAGAGACTCCGCACCCTAAGATGATACTAAACTCGATCGGAGACACCCCTGTCGAGCCTCGCCTCGTAGGGAAGGGGCTTTCCACCCAAAGATGTGACTAAACTTGATCAGCAACACCCCTGCCGAGCCTCGTCTTACAGGGAATGGGCTTCCTACCCTAAGATGGGATTAAACGATTGGCGACATCCCTATCGAGCCTCACCTTATAGGAAAGGGGCTCCCCACCCTAAGATGGGACTATACTCGCTCAATGTCACCCCTATTGAACCTCGCCTCACAGGGAAGGAGCTCCCTACCGAAACTTAATCGGCAACACCCTTGCTGAGCCTTGCAGGGAAGGGGCACCCCACCTTAGGATGGGACTAAACTTGATCTGTGACACCCTTGCCGAGCCTTGCTTCATAGGCAAGGGACTCCCCACCCTAAGATGCAACTAAACTCGATCGGCAACACTCCTACCGAGCCTTGCCTCACAGGGAAGGGGCTCCCCACCCTAAGATTGGACTAAACTTGATCGGCGACGCTCCTGTCAAACCTCGTCCCGCAGGAAAGGGGTTCACTACCCAAAGATGGAACTAAAATCATAATCTCGCAAAGAAGGAGATTCCCTCCCTCGGATGCAACCAGATTCAGATGGTGAGACCCCAGTCGACCCTCGGCCGTCATATGCCATTCATACCACATAAGCCCCACCACAACTATACACCAAGACTAAGTTGTCGAAGTGCAACTTAGCATGTTTTGGTTCGGGGGAATAGGGAGATGAAATATGAACAACGCAAAAATCATAAACAACCTCTTTTGATTACCAAAAATAGGGGAGTACAACAGAATTGGCCATAACTAGGTTCCTCGTAAACATAAATACAATAAGCCTGCTAAGGGCCTTGGGATGTTCGGCCGTTCGAGTGACCACTCAGAGGTTGAGGAGATAGGCCTACGCCTGAGGACAATGAAGCTCTGATCAGATGGAAATACGCTTTCACATCCAAAAATCCGAAAAGATATCCGTCGTCCCAACCAGCATTGTATATCGGCATATCAGCTTCAACAGCATAGGCTACTAAGGCTTGCCAAAACTCTTTGGAAGCTCAGTAAGTGGCCACCCTCTCCTGACAAATCACCTCTTGCTCGACCATCCTCTCTGCGTGGACGGCCTCTAATTCCCTTTTTGCCGTTGCGGCCCGTTCTTCAAAGGTCCTCAACTCTCGCCGAAGCCTCTTTATCTCTACTATGTCTGATCGACGCTCTTAGCTCAGCTCTCGAAGTCGCGTGAATACAAACGAGGCAAGTCTGGACTTCGAAAGCCAATGGTCCGAGAGGACCGCGGCATAGAGGCCCACTCGTAGTGCAGTAGAGACCACATCCTTTAGGAGAGCAGTGGCAGTCATGTCGCACAGTGCCCCATCGTCGGACGAAAAGCAAAGCTACCTAAGGACCTCAAGGGCCACACCACCACTGGCGGCCAGGTATCATTGCCAACCCCTTAGAGGATCACCTTGAGTGTCTGCCCCTCAGGGCTGACCAGATCCACCCCATCACTGTGGGATGCCCCGCGGCCTTCGATAGCCCGCCAAGAACAAGGATCGAACAGAGGTCCCAAGAGAAGGTTCAGCCGTTAATTGCTTTATGTGGGCAACCCCCCGCTGGTATCTATCCTGGATCTCCTTCGCCAGGCCGGACTGGAGAGTGCCCCTGACGTCTTGGATCTTGGGTCCTAACTGAGGGGAGGCCTGTTAGGATCGTTCTTCAGGATCTAAAATGCAGCGGAAATTAAAAACTCGGATCCTATGCCATTTCGAATTATCAGAACAGATCAGAAGTGAAAATGATTTTCACCTTCCGCGCATTCAAATCTGCATTTGTGTGGTTCCGTTGGAGTGATGCCCCAAGCCGCACACGTGCCCGGTCTTTAGTGATATCCACGCGGTCTTCCTCCCAATGGATCATCCTGGTTTCCTCGCTCGTTGCGGCGTCTGCGGATCCCGTCTGGTTGCGGGTAACTCTCTGCGACATGCAGAATCTTAGTTCCCGTCTGACGGGAAGCATAGTCGGCGGGAGGGACAGCAGAGCCACCAAGGGGGACGCTGATAAGTTCACAATTTTACATAAATAACAGATGAAATTTACACATTTTGCTATCAATTTAATGAACAAAATTACATGGAATGATAGATAAATCAATTGTTCTTTCAAACATATCAAATATGTAAAATTCGAATTTCAAATATCATCACTTTATGGATTGGATAATGGTAGCAATTTTATTCTCAAATAAGACTGTCTCGACAATTATTTATTTGAATAACTTAAATTGCCGCATGACCTTAACTGTTATTTTATATGGATGTAGGACATAAAGGAGCAGATGGCACAATGGTTAGACCACTTGGACTTCAACAAAGTGACCAGAGTTCGAATCCTGGCTGAAACAATATTTTATTTTCGTATTTTAGCTTCAACTGGGGTCCACATGCCAACTAAGAGAGAGAGGATGAGGGAATCCTGAAATCTAAAAAGAAAGATATTTATTTTGAAATTCAAAATTTCAAAATAACTTTTATGAGCTTAAAAGATGATCCTATAATTAAGAGAGAGGAGGGAGTTCTGAAATTCAAAGAAAAGGAATATCTATTTCAAAATTCAAAATTCAAAATACCATTTATTATTTTAAAGAGGATCCCCTAATCAAGGGGGCGCTTAATGTAAGGAATTTAAAACCTCTTTTTGAAATTCAAATCCTCCCCTCTTTTCTATAAAACCAAGGAAGGAGGTGAAAGGGAGTGTTCTGAATTTTTTGGATATTTTCTAAAACCTTTCTCTCTCTCCCTTACTTTTTCTCTCACTACCCAAGCTCTCTCTCTCACCCGCACACTCCCTCGCTCTCTGTTAATCTTTCTCTCTTTCTCACTATTTCTCTCTCTCCTTTTGTCTCTTTCTCTCACCCATGCACTCTCTCTCTCTATGTTTTCTCCTCTCTCTTTCAGATCTCTCTCCCTCTCCCTACTTCTCTCCCTATCTCTGTGTTCTCTCTTTCTTTGTCTTTTTCCCTGTTCTGTCTTTTTCCTCTTCGTCTTTTTCTTCCTCCTTTCGCAGGTACAGCGGGCCCGCAACGCTCAGCCGCTGCCAGGCGGCGCTTCGCATGAGCATGTGCCGGCCTCCATTGTCGTTCGCGCTCGCTGGGGCGGGAACTCCAGCTCAGCCGCCGCTCGTACGCGCCACGTGCCTGTGCTGAAGCTCGCCAGCCGCTGCCCTGGGGCCTGCTAGGAACACGTGTTGTCCATGTGTGTTTCGTAGGGGGCGACATCGTCGCTCGAGCCGCGTCGCAGCACCCGGCCAGCCTTGGCCATGTCAACGCCGCCTGCCACCTGTACGTCCCCACGCACCTCGTACCTTGCCTGCCGCGCCTGCTGTACGGGCCCACGCCTTCATCAACCAGCCGCCTGGCGTAGTGTGCCGTGCATCCTTGCGACCGGCCCTGTGCACCGCCCTACACACAGAAGCTGTCTGAGCCCCTGTTTGCTGTAGTGTTGTTTAATCCTTTTTTTTTTTTGTTAGACAGCTATGCGTTTAGGTTTGGTTATTGTTTGGGATATTAAAGTAGAAATTTTGTAATTTTATTTCTTGTTTTAGCTTATTGATGGAATTTTGTTAAAGTTGCTAAGAGTAAAAAAAAAAAGAGATGTGTTTTAACTTAGATTTTTCATATGTGGTTGTAGTTATTTATTTTTATTTTTTCTTTTCTAGATTAATAATCTTTAGTTAGTTGCATATGTTTTGCTTAATCTCAACAAACTATTTCATCATATTTTAATGGTAGGCTCTAGGTTTTAATTAGATAGTTTTGAGAACATTTAAAATTTTGTAATTAATTTTGTTTAAGTGTTTAAAATAGAAGTTTTCAACTAGAGCATCATATCGAAAATCCAATTTCATTTAAAATCTAAAGTTTTCAAACTTAGATTTCTATTTCCTCGTGGATCGCCCTGATCTCATCACCACACTATCTTCAAATAATTTTGTGTGAGAATCGGAGTTTAAGGTTGATGATATTTGTGTTTTAACGACGGCATTTAAATACGCATTAGACGCCCTCTGAGGGGGGCGGCCAGAGAGAGAGGGAGGTGACTGCACTAGGTAGAGTGCCTGGCCTCTGACCTAACAGCTGTTCTTTTAAAATAAGTGGGTTTGCGATTTTTCTGAAAAATCCGCACTTATCATAAAACCCGTTAAATAACCCATAGACTGAAGACCTTTTGTGTGTGACCCTCTAGGCCTAAATAATAGTCTAGTTAATTGCCTATTAAGCTCAGTAACTCCTTACTGACCCATTGAATTGATTAATATCCATATATTAATTAATTAGTCGAATTTAATATCCCACATTAAATTCAGACAGACCTTCAATCACGTTGGGTGCCAAGCAACACTGCGTAAACCTGGAAAGCATTGGGGTTTTACAACCCACTAATGGAACCTTTCTGTCATCGATTACCGCACGGATATAATTCTTCATCCGTACAATGTTCTCGAGTCAACCTAGGACATAGTTGACTGTTAAACCCTAGCCGGTTGATTCACTTGAATTAGATGCCGCTAAACTATATAAGATAACTCCTTATCTAATATAGTATCCGCCTTGACTAGGAAGTTAAGCACATCATTCCCGGAACATTCTCTCTCCTTTTATCGAGAGTGGATGATCTCTTGAATTAGCTTCGAGGGCATCTCCCTGAACATGATCACTTAACTTATTGATATCCTATGGTTATGGATTTGTTAGTTAAGGTCAAAGTTTAGAGACCTACCAATAAGGTATCTTTGGTGTCTCAGGTCCAAAGACTAACCACGCAATCGTGGGAAAGAATCAAATTGGTTAACAATTAGATAGATACCATTCAACAATTCAAGGTCGGATCAGTTCAGTGAACTAATTCGCCAACGAGCACCTACAGGTCCAATATAGTGTCTCCACATAAGTGACTTATATGATCAATCACCCTCATCAAATGAGTTGAAGAAACCTGTACTAATCTAGCCAGATGTATGATGTCCTTCTCAAACATCCTCTGACTAGAAACAATTAAGAATATGTGTTTACAAGTCTTCAGTCTTGTAATTATGATCTCATCATAATCCGAAGACCATTGCACATATTCATAGACTTCATCGTAAAACGATAAACAAAGTTGAATTACATACACAATGAATTTAAGCTAATCTAATTAATTACTGAATAATACATAGTATTTGATTGGCTTGCAGTCCACTTAATACTAATAATCTCTCACTTGGACTAAAGCCAATCACCCTTATGTTGAATACTCATATTCTCTAGGTGATGCTCAAACACATTTTGAGACAATGGTTTCATAAATGGATCTGCAATGTTGTCGGCTGAGGGAACCCTTTCCACCACGACATCTCCGTAAGCAATGATTTTTCTGATCAAGTGAAAGTGCTTCAGAATCTGCTTTGACTTCTGATAAGATTGTAGCTCTTTCGCTTGAGTAATCGCCCCATTGTTGTTATACAGCAGTGAGATGGGATTAGAGATGCTATCCACCACACTAAGATCGCTGATAAACTTCTTCATCCAGACTGTTTCTTTGGCGGCTTCAGCAGCAGTAATATACTAAGCTTTAGTTGTCAAATTAACAGTGGTTTCTTGCTTGAAACTTTTTCAGCTCACTGCTCCCTCGTTGAGTGTAAATACGAACTCAGATGTGAACTTATTGTCATCCAAATCAGACAGAAAATTTTTGAGTCAATATATCCTCGCAGTTTCAAGTCTCCTCTTCCATAGACCAGAAATATATTCTTAGTTATTTTCAAATACTTAACGATACATTTCACAGTCTTCCAGTGCTTATCACCTAGATTTGCTTGGTATCTGTTCGTAACATTTAGAGCATATGCTATATTAGGTCTGGTACATAGCATGACATACATAATGGAACCTATAGCTGACGCATAGAGAACTTTGTTCATTAATGCCCTCTCTTTAGGAGTCTTAAGAAACTGATCTTTAGAGAGATAAATTCTATGTCTCACCGGTACGAGACTTCTCTTGGAAGCATCTTCTTTGAATTATCTCTATAGATCTGTATTCTTTGATTTATCTCTATAGATCCGTATTCTCAATGCGTAAAATGCTTTTCTAAAATTCTTTATAGAGAAATTTTTAGACAGCCATACATTTACTGACGACATCATCCCTACATTATTCCCAGTGAGTAGGATGCCGTCAACATAAAGGACTAAGAAGGTGATTATGCTCTCATTGTTTTTCTTATACACACATGGCTCATCTTCATTTTTAATGAAGCCATAAGATTTGATAGCCTCATCAAATCTTATATTCCAGCTTCGGGAAACTTGCTTTAGTCAATAAATGGACCTTTGTAATTTGCATATAATATCTAGACATTATTTAAAAGTGAAGTCTTCTGATTGTATCATATACACTTCTTCCTCAATGTTTTCATTAAAGAAGGTTGTCTTCACATCCATCTGTCAGATCTCATAATTATGATATGCAGCAATAGCGAGAAGTACTCTGATAGACTTAATCATGGCAACATGTGAGAAGGTTTCGTCATAGTCAACACCTTGTCTTTGACAATAACTTTTCGCCACTAATTTTGTCTTATAAGTCTCAATTTGTCTATCTACACCGATCTTTCTCTTAAAGATCTACTTACATCCGATAGGTACTGTACCTTCGGATACGTCTACCAAGTTCTAAACTTAGTTGGCGTATATGGACAAACTTACTTTTTTTTTCAATGTCCTTTTCTATATATATATTGTCCTTTCCACTAATAATATAGTGACAAATTTGCTCTCTTTAAGTGTCCCTCTCTCTCTCTCTCTCTCTCTCTCTCTCTCTCTCTCTATATATATATATATATATATATATATATATATATATATATATATATATATATATATATATATATATATATATATATATATATATATATATATATATATATATATATATATATATATATGGGGGACCAATCAAATGAGTGCCCCTCAAAATCTTCTCCTCCTTATGTTACAAAAAAATAAAATTCATTAATAATTTTTAGATATTCAAATAGGCTTCTTAGGATTGTTCTCATCTCCAAGGTTTTAAATTTCATTGTGTGATCTTGACGATCAATCTTAGTCGTCCGATTAAGTAAATATAAAAATTAATATTTAAAAATACTAAAAATAGTCAAAAAATAAAAAATCATCAGATTAAGGTTGATCTAATTTTCTGAGGTTTTAATTTTGTCCAAACAACGACAAATTTGATTGGACAAGTACAATTAAGTTTTTCGATCTAATGTTGAAAATTAAATCTCAAGGAGTCGAAAGCAACATAGATAGGGTTATTTGAATATTTTAAATTTTTTGATACTTTTTATTTATTTTTGAATATGGGAAAGTGAGAATTTCGAACCCCTGAGATCATTATAACGGCCCCTATAAGTATGTAATTTAAAGTACAAACTAACAAACAAATCTTCATAGGATTTTTTTTATGTATATACCTTTTGTTTATTTTAAAAGTGTTCTTCAACAATCTGTATGTATACTCTTTATACACCAAAACCAACCTAATTACTAATATAAGAAATATTTCTACACCTAATTGCCTGTCACACATAAATAATTGATTTAAAATCATATTATATCAAATTTATTTTTATTTTTAATCAACTGAAAGATGTCAACATAAGAATTATCGACAAAAATATTTATTTTAAATAAAAAAATTATTGTGTGAAGCGCACTTCATTAACTAGTAATACTTGTTGCATTGTTGCACTGCATCCTATGCAATTAGAGCCACTAGATAATGCGGAGGCGTGATCTCTTTTTTATTATTTTTTAACTGTCTATTAGATGGTACAAATGAACCACCTAAAAATTAAAAATTGAAAATTAAAAAAACTGCACCCAAACACTGCCGTCCTATCAAATTTGATCAAAACACACCTTAGTCACAGTACAGCAGTACTGTATCCGTCGACATCATCGACATTGGAAGCACCTACAGGAATCCGGATAATCTGGGAATCTGCCTCCTTAACAATTGGGAAGATGCGGTGCCCTCTTGGGACCAGCTGGGAGCACATCCTCCTAAAGGCGTTCAGGTCAGGGGTTCAAATCTCACAAAGGTTTCTTTTTTGACGCTGCAACAACTTTTTAATTGAACCGGCTGTATAGGACGGACAGTTGGTTCACCCACCTCCTTTGTAAAAAGAAAGTCTCAAGTTCCCAATTTGAATCCTGGTCGCTTGTAAATAACTGTACATAATCGGTCTCAAAACCCCTTAAAAAGAGAACAACTTCCTAGTTCGTGATGAACACGCCTAGTGAAGAGACAAAAGTGCATTCCTTTGAAACAAAAGTAATATTTGCTGTGCTGTACTGAGGGGAGCACTTTCTCTCTTAGTACGGTCGGATCTTAGTGATCAGACAACATTGCATTGCATTTTATATTCTTTTTTTTTTTACTTGTTTTTTTTTAATTTTTTTGAGACGTTTGATTAAAAATTCGTAAATATATCCGGAAAGTTGGCCTAGTTAGGCGGACCCCGACCATGCAGCCTCTTGGTGTTGTTGAGATATTTATCTTTTGATCTGTAAGATTACTTTTCCAAAAATCAGACGGACCTAAAACTGTCGCCTAATTAGGCGGAGCCATCGACCAAGTCGGAATTATCTCAAACTTTGGAAGATTATCTCGGATTCTCGATTTGAACCCCGGTCGCCTGTAAATAACTGTACATAATCGGCCTCAGGATCCATTAAAAAAAAACAACTTCCTAGTTCGTGAGGAACACGCCCAGCGAAGAGACAAAAGTACATGCCTTTGAAACAAAAGTAATATTTGCTGTGCTGTACCGCGGGGAGCACTCTCTCTTAGTACGGTCGGATCTTAGTGATCAGATAACATTGCATTGCATTTTATGTTCTTTTTTTTCCTTATTTTTTTTTATTTTTTTGAGACGTCTGATTAAAAGTTCGTAAGTGTATCCGGAAAGTTCAAGTCGGTTCCAATCCGACTGCATATTTTTTTTAAAAAAATACTTTTTGTATCCACCTCGATTTTTGTATAATATATTTTTTTTAAATTTTGAAAAGATATATATAGCCGGTTAGCGGCCGACCCGAATTTCTCATATATATTCTCAGATTTTTGATATGACATCTCAAAAAAATAAAAAAAATTAGCAAGAAAATAAATAAAAAAATATATATTGTAATGCCATTCGATCACTACGATCGGACGACGTTGAGGGGGACAGTGCAGGCAGTGCAGCAAACATTACTCTTAGAACAAAGGTATGCTGAGGCCAATCATGATGATGCATGCTTTGTGTGGTTTGTTTCAACTTACAAGTATTTTTGAGCTTGATATAGAACCATCAGTTTAGTTATTACGAGATATCTGATGTTTTTTTCTTTCTTAATTTTATGAGTATTTGTTCAGACGTCCCATATTAGCAAATCTCTCTCAATGCATATGTGTGCATGTGCGACAGTGCGTGTGACTTGATCAAAAACATGTGTGGGGGTGTAACTCATTTAGATCCGTTCGTTTTCATATAAAATAGATCACATTAAAAGGTTTTCCTTAAAAGTATATTACAATTATTTATTTGGTAGTCCGTAAAATTCTAATCAATAAAAAATTTAATTTGTTAGTTCTTCCTTTTCTTGATTTTGATATCCATGGATAAGCCCGAATGTCTTTTTTCAAAGACGCTGAAAATATATTTCTGAACACCAAATGACGAATTTGATTTTTGTTTTTTCTGTAAATATATTTTCTTAAAAAAAAAGTTTTACCTAATTATATTTTACATGTAATCAAATGGACTGACACCTTTCCTAATCTGCCGTTTGATCTACATTTGGCAGTTTTGGATATAATCGGTCGCTAGCTGATAGAAATCCAGTAGCAGACTGTATATATAGGAATACTTTATGTTACTAAATTTCAAGACTTACATCGGACAATCTAGAAAAATAAAGAGAGCACTTTGCAGCAAGAGCACGGAAGTTATTACATATAGGGTCCGTTTGGTTGGGGGTAATTGATGTTCCCTGCAGAGGTTTTCTGGAAAGCTTCGAAGGACAGTATATTTGGATACCTGTAAAATGGCAGTTAGTGAAAAACTAGATGCATCGGTCCTCCCCAATTCCGGATTTCGGCATCCTCACTAACAAGGATGGATTCCATTTTCCCTCCCTTGCCTTATCCTTTCCTCTTGGTAGGGTGGTACTCGGTTGCTGGCCAGTGTAGCAAATGAATTGAGAATCTTAATATTGAAAACTATTTAATTCAGAACTTAATTTTTATTCTATTTAATATTAGATCTATTTTATATTTGTGTCCTTAAAAGTTCACAGCAGACAGAGTTTTCTAAGGAAACAAACAAATGAAATGATTTACAAAATGATCACATTTTACACAACCGAACCGACCCATAGTATGGAAAAAATGTATCACATGATACATACAATCATATATTTGGTCAAACATTCACAACAAAAATAAAAATGCGATACGTATGACGTACAATACATATTTAGTAAAAGCAAAATACAAAATACACCCCAAATGTGTACAGCGAATGGGCATATTCCATTGGATGTGTGCGACACGTGATGGCTGCACGCCTTTTTGGACTGTGCAGCAAGCCATTCTCTTAGCAAAAATTTCAACATAAGAAATGCAGGTGTATATGGTAGACATATATAGATGTATGTAAACGAATAGCACTCAACCTCGAATTCAGCCAAACGAGATTGCCCCTATCCTCATTGATGGGGTAAATCCGGATAAGCCCATCTGAGTGATTGCCCATCTTTAATCAGGCCGAGAGACATCCGGTCAGTGCTTGGCCCAATATCCTATTGGGCCAAAGGCAGCAGGGACCCAACTTTTTTGGAGACATGGGCCGAGACTAGGTTGACACATGGACTTTCGGCCCGTCAAGCATGGAGGGAGTCCAACTTATCTCTCCTATGAATTTTATTTCTTCTTATGAATAGTCCTACATCGCCTGCCACAAGAAAGGTGCTCTCATCCACTTATTATAAAGGAAGTACTGCTTGCATCAGAAAATGTACGTAATTAAGCCTTCGTCTCTCTGTTAATACCTCGTTGCTATCGTTAATCCGAAACTGACTTGGCCGTCGAAGGGGGTTTTTCTGGGTCGAGACCCAGGAGCCTTGCTGATCGTTCTTGCTCCTCGCAAGTAGCCATGTCTTCTCTCCCATGGAGCCTTCTCGGCCTCGGACCCTCCTCTCGGTTCCGAACCCTTTACGAACTTTCGGATCTCTCGTTTCAGCAACACCCGTGAGAGCCTCGGCTACATCACTTGGCGCCGTCTGTGGGAAACTTATATAGCCATGGCTCACCAACTGCAGACGAGAGGACGGTCCGGGCAAGAGGAACTGGAGATAAGGGTGGCTCTTGCTCAGTCGCTTGGACACGCCCAAGGGGTGTCCATTCAACCGCAAGGACCAGCAATCTCGGCGGTCCTAGATCTTGCCCCTCGCTGAGAGGACAGGATAGATGAGTTCTCCCAACAGGTAGCAACACTGACTACTACCGTTACTGCTTTTGCCTCCCTACGCGATATGGTCTCGGCCATTGCTCAACACATGGGTTGCTGAACCCACCGGCTCGGCCAGTACCGCCACAGCCTCAATTTTACCCGTCGGGTCCGTTCTCGACCGCTAGCCAGGGAATTCACAGGGTTATCCTCCCGAGGGCCCCTCGTGTAAGGAATCGCCTAAAACGCAGCGGAAAAATAAATGATTCATATGTATCGGTTGCTGAGGTCGTAAAACGGACAATTATAAATTACACGGAAAGAACTGTTCTTCACTTTTGCGGGGTTTCGAATCTCCCGTGGATTCGACCGATTCGGTAATCGCGCACGCGCACGATCTCCAGAGGTATCCACACAAGCTTCCGACGCAGACACGATTTCCTCCTCGACTTGAGTACTACGACCCGATCTCAAATCCACTATGCGCGGAGAGAGAGAGAGATCTACTTCAAGAGAGAGAAGGAAAGAGAGAGAGGAGAGAGAAGTTCCAAGAAGTGGTTGTGTACGTCCAACTCTATCCACCCCTACCTTTGGCCTCTTTATATAAGAAATAAAGATAAGCACAATGATTAATTCTCATGATTATCTAAGAACTTGGCTTTGGATAATTCTCCATTAAATATTCATGTTTATCCTACGGCTTTTCACAAAAACCCATATAACCATAATATTTAACATCTCTCACCGTCTAACGAGAACTCTTATGTGTGTGACCCTCCAGGCTTATATATCAGTCCGGTTTCAGGCCCATTAAACTTAGAACTAATTCTGAAGTTTAATATTTATTAATTATTATTTAAACATCATCTGTTAAATAATTAATTCAATAAATAAGTGGTTTATCATCTGATGATTAATCCACTTGGCCTTTTGACCATGAACGGCACCAAACACTACCTCATGATCTCATAAGATATAAGGGATATTGTTCCATTTATTTGAACCTTTCCGTCTGCAGATACCGCACAGATAAAATCCTTCACTCATCCAATGTCCCAATAACGCAAGGGTATGGTTTTACAGTCAAACCTTCTATCGCATTATTTATATGGATTCCAGTACTCAGTTAACTTCTAGAAAGACATCTCTTTCAATTGACCCTGGCCAGGGATTTCTGTGTACACATTCATAGAACATTCTCTCTCTAGTCATATACCAAGAGTAAGTGATCCTCTATTGTTCACTCAATTACCTTCGCAAGCTTTCTACTGTATCTGAGAGACTGACTACCGTAGACTTAATGGTTAAAGTCCACAAGTTAGATAATCAAGACACAATGGTCTATAAGCAAGGTATCATTAGTGACTCAGGTCAAAAGACCAACTGTGCTACTACAACGATTGAATTCCCTGGTTGACTAATAGCTATAATTACCATCTAGGAATTCTTATTCGGATATGTTCAGTGAACTCATTCTCTAATGAGCACCCACAAATTTGTCTTAGTGTCACCACACGAGTGAATGTGAGATCATTCACCCTCATCGCATGAGCAGAAATAACTTGTGTCGATTTTATCGGATATTTAATGTCCATCTCAAATATCTTATGATCGAGAACTATTTAAGACAAGTACCTAAGAATATTGATCTCACTATCATGATCTCATTATGATTCAATATCCCATTCATTTGTCTACGGACCTTCATTACGATAGTTAATTTACGAGAACTATAAATGAAGAAATAATTACTTTTATTAATAATCTGAACTAGAATGTACAATGATTGGCTTTGAGGCCACCCATTTCTATCATTCTCCCACTTGGACTATAGCCAATCACCCATGTGTCTAAGTCCCATAGACTTAAGGTGACGTTCTAAATTATTTTGAGACAATGGTTTAGTCAAGGGATCTGCTACATTATCTTCGGATGAGACTTTCTTAACTACTATATCTCCCCGGGCGATAATCTCACGAATCAGATGAAATCGTCTCAAAATGTGTTTCGACTTCTGATGCGATTTAGGCTTCTTTGCTTGAGCTATTGCCTCATTGTTGTCACACAATAATGGAACAGGATATGAAATGCTTGGAACTATTCCAAGTGCAGAGATGAACTTCTTCATCTAAATCGCCTCCTTAGCCGCTTTAGCTGCAGCAATGTATTCTGCTTCGGTTGTCGAATCTGCAGTTGTTTCTTGTTTGGAACTTTTTCAACTTACTGCACCTCCATTTAACATAAACACAAATCCTGACATGGATTTGCTGTCATCTACATCTGACTGGAAGCTCGAGTCAGTAAACCCTCGATGTAAGGACTGAGGCTTTCGGATTCGGTTTTCGGGGTCGGACCCTGTAGTTCTGGCCCTAGTGGGGTCTGGAACTCTGTGTTGTTTCGCGTCGAGCCCGCGAGACGCGGTTTAAACGGCGTCCACCGTTGCAGACGCGTTTTAGATTCTGCTACGCGGGTGCCACGTGGGCTGGCTTTGGGCCGCGAAGTGTACGGCCCTGTCGAGTCGTCTGAACGGCGTCCACGTAGGACGACGCCTTTCAGACTGCGACTCTGGGTGTGTCAGAGTACGGCCCTGACATGTCGGCTGAACGGCGTCTGCCTCGATCGACGCGTTTCAGAAACTTGTCAGAGCGGCCGTCATATCACATGATAGGCGTCCGTGGATGTCGACGCGTTTTAACCAGCCTCTGGTTAACCCCGCGAGCCCTCCTTCTTTCCCTCATTTTCTCCTTCTCCCTTTCTCTCTTTCCCCTCCGGCGAACTCGGCGGCGATCCTCCTCCTCCCTCTTTTCCTTCCATCATTTCACCTTTCCCTCCACTCCATCCTCTACCTAGCTCCTACCACTACCACCTCCACCTCCACTGCGGCGTTCTACTCTCCGGACGGCGGCCGACGTCACGGTGGAGCAAGGACGACCACGGTGGTACCGGCGGCGGCGTGGGGCGAGAAGGGTGGACGGCTTGAAGCTTGGAGGAGTTCGAGTGTCCGGTAGGGTGACGGTTCCCATAGCATCGTGTTTAAACCATGTTTTTCCCCGTTTAAGCATGTTATGGATCTTTGGTTTTGGGGGGTAGAATGAGCATGTTTAGGTGTTCTTTTGATGATATGGGGGATTTGCCATGAATGTGATTTCCTATGGATTGTATTGCCCCTCTTTCTCCTCCGTTTTTGAGTAATTTTGGGGTTGTTTGGGTTGAAAAGGGAGCCCTCGGGCTCATGGTGGACTGGTTCCTGGGGTTGAAAGACGTCGTGCATGGACGACGCCTTTTTGAATGGCGTCGGGCCATCACGACGCCTTTTAGACAGGAATCGCCTGACTGAGAGTCTGCCAGTTCGGGATTCTGGGACTAAAAGACGTCATGGGTGGGCGACGCGTTTTGAATAGCGTCGGGCAGCCATGACACCTTTTAAGGCAGAAATCCCCTGGGTAATTTCTTTGGAATTTCTGGATTTCGGTGTTAAATGGCGTCTGAGGATGTCGACGCCTTTTAAAAAGGCGACCACTGGTGTCGACGCCTTTTAGGGCCTGATTCTGAAGACTGTTTTACATGAACCTGTACATGGAGCTTGAATGGCGTCGGCCTTGGGCGACGCAATTCAAGACAGAACCTCACTAATTCATGCCAGTAAAATGTGTTCATACTGTTAGTCGGATGGTTAGTGCATGTTTTAGTGTACCCGGTAGAGATAGATTCTTCATGACCGGACGATGCTACATGTGTGTTATGCGATTGCGGACTTTTCACGTAACCGGATCGTACTGTGCTGGGTTTTGTGTTACTGTGGACCTGGAGTGACATTGTAGCGCTTTATCACCCTGTGCTGGTGGGGGCGTGAGCACAGCGCCGGTGGGGGCGTGGGCGGGGTGACGCCTAGTGAGAGAGGGTCACCTGGTGAACCCGGGGTCAGCTAGTACCGGTGTCGGAGTGGTACATTCGGAGTGTCACTCATGCTGAGGGAAGGAGTAGCCACCTGAGCCGGTTGGGCCGGAGTAGCTAGTGTGCTATCCGAGGGGTTACTGCTTGGCCTCAGCGGGTCGAGGTTTTCCCACCGTTGTTTGTGTGGTTGGCGAGCTCTACCGAGACGGCAGTTGTGGATTCCCTAGTCGGCTGGTTTAGAATATGCATGTTTATTATATTTTCGATTGCATGTGATTCCACGTTGAGAACTAGGAATTGTACTTACAACTGTGCTCATTACTTTACCGTTAGCTGTACTTTGCACTTGTGGGTGTGTGCGTGGGCAGTGGGGATCGAAGGATCCCTACTGAGTCTTGTTTTGAGACTCACCCCTGTGGTTTTCAGGTGAGGACTCCCAGCAGACCTAGAGCGGCGTGTGCGGCCGCGTGTTGAGCGCCTTCAGCGGTTGTTCCCGGGTATGCCCCGATGTAGTTGTTATTTATTTCTGGCCTGTATGTTTAATTATTTCTTTTCAGTTGGAGTATGTAATTATTTGCTGTATCGAGTCGCATTGTAATAATTTTAATTTCTGTACTTTCATTTCAATTCAATGCGATGTGAATGTTTAGCTTAGTTTATTATTTATTTCCCAGACTTATTAGATCCTGGTTTGGTTCCAAATTAATGATTCGGTACCCATTTAGTAATCGGATCCCCGATTATAGGGTGGCGGGTCGTTACAGTTGGTATCAGAGCATACGGTTTGGCAAAAATAAATAACTAGGTTAAATGTCGGAAGTTCGGCAAATAAATACATTATCCCATACAGGCACGGCGATAACCTAGGTTTTAGGACTCTAATTAGAACCTTTTGATCTTGTAATTGTAGGCGAGTAGATGGCTCCCAGGAAGTGGATGCCGGTTATTCGAGAGCGGGGAGATGCCCCTAGTGGGTCCGATGCAGGGAGGCCGAGTGTAGAGCAGTTTATGGAGGCCATGATGGACACTATGGTTAGATATCAGACGCGAGATCCTAGTGAGAGTTCTAGTGCTCGGGGAGGGTCCACAGCTACACTTGAGAGGTTCCTGAAGCTGAGGCCACCTCACTTCACCGGTCGTCCCGACCCTGATGAGGCCATTCACTGGCTTAGAGAGATAGAGAAGACCTTCGATACCATGGATTGTGCAGCGGTAGAGAGGACCCCGTTGGCTACCTTCATGCTGAAGGATAGCGCCTATGACTGGTGGACCACATTGAAGAGTTTGTCTTATGAGGACAGGAGTCGTAGGGAAATTTCATGGGAGACCTTTGTTAAGGAGTTCAATGCACAATATTTCCCTAGACATGTTCAGAGAGCCAAGGAGAGGGAGTTTATGGATCTGACGCAGGAGAGTATGACGGTACTTGAGTATCAGGCGAAGTTTGTTTCGCTGGGGCGATTCGTGCCTTTCATATCTGGGGACGAGGAGCGTCGTACGGAGAGGTTTGTGGACGGACTGAGGCTTAGTCTGAGGAACTTCGTGGCGTCCCACTGTTGTACAGACTTGGCATCAGCAGTTAGGTGTGCAGTAGCAGTAGAGGCTCAGCAGGACCAGTCGGCCCGGGAGAGAGGACTGACTGCTCAGGGGCCAGTGCGTGGCAGGGGTAAGGGAGCGACACCGGCTCCTTCGGTTGGATCGGGATCGTCGTCACTCGGCTCCCGATTCAGGAAATTCTTCCGAGGCGGTGGCAGCAGTAGTGGCAGCAGCGGCAGCAATAGGCCCAGGCAGGGTCAGCAGAGTCAGTCAGTGTCCAGTGCACCGCAGGAGCCAGCTCAGAGGCTTCCAGCAGTCTGCCAGCACTGTGGGGGTGCCCATGGCGGAACTCAGTGTCCCACTCTTCCCAGAAGGTGTTTTACTTGCGGCCAACAGGGTCATCTGGCGAGGCAGTGCCCGCAGGGGCATGGTCAGGGTTCAGGTGATCAGAAGAAGCCGAGGACCCAGGGGAGAGTTCTAGCTATCACCAGGAGGGAGGCTCGCACATCCAACTTGGTGGAAGGTACACTTTCTGTCCTTGGGAACTCTGCACATGTGTTGATCGATTCGGGTGCTTCGCATTCTTTCATTTCCGAGCAGTTCCTAGATATTCTTTCTGCACCCGTTGATGAGTTAGCTGATGGCTTGATGGTAGAGGTTCCTTCTGGAGACTTCAGGATATCTTATAATTGTTTGAGGAATGTTCCCTTGACCATTGAAGGTCATGTGCTACCTGCCCAGCTGGTTGTGCTTGCTATTCGTGATTTTGATATCATCCTGGGTATGGATTGGTTGGAAGCCTTTTATGCCGAGGTGGACTGCCACAAGAAGAGGGTGCGCTTCTCTATTCCGGACATCCCGACCTTCTTTTTCCAAGGTATTAGGCTTTCTTCACGAGGTATTCTCATTTTTGCCTTTAAGGCACGGAGGTTGCTTACTGGTGGCTGTGAGGCTTTCCTTGCCTCTGTTGTTGTTTATGATGTCCGTTCTAGTCCCAGCCCTTGGGAGGTGCCCGTGGTTTGTGATTTCGTAGATGTGTTTCCTGAGGAGCTGCCTGGCCTTCCTCCTCAGCGAGAGGTCGAGTTTACCATCGAGCTTGCACCAGGTACGGCGCCCTTGTCTAAGGCCCCGTATCGGATGGCGCCAGCCGAACTCGCTGAGTTGAAGGTGCAGTTGCAGGAGTTGCTGGATAAGGGTTTCATTCGTCCCAGTACATCTCCATGGGGTGCTCCAGTTCTGTTTGTTAGAAAGAAGGATGGTTCTTTGAGATTGTGCATTGATTATAGGCAGTTGAACCAGTTAACAATAAAGAATAAGTACCCGCTTCCAAGGATCGATGATTTGTTGGATCAGCTGCAGTCCGCGAAGGTGTTTTCCAAGATCGACCTGAGATCTGGATATTATCAGATGAGGATCCGGGAAGTTGATGTTAGCAAGACGGCTTTCAGGACTCGGTATGGACATTATGAGTTTTTGGTTATGCCCTTCGGCTTGACCAATGCTCCGGCGGCCTTTATGGATCTGATGAACAGAGTCTTCAGGATCTACTTGGATCAGTTTGTAGTAGTATTTGTTGATGATATTTTAATATATTGTTCTTCTGAGGAAGAGCACGCCACTCATCTTCGGGTGGTGTTGCAGGTCCTAAGGGAGCACCAACTCTATGCCAAGTTCAGCAAATGCGAATTCTGGCTAGACAAGGTGCACTTCCTTGGGCATGTCATTTCTGGTAAGGGCATCGCGGTGGATCCAGCCAAAATCGAGGCGGTGATAGATTGGAGCAGGCCGACTTCAGTGACTGAGATCAGGAGCTTTCTGGGGCTTGCTGGTTATTACAGGCAGTTTGTTCAGGGATTTTCTTCGATAGCGGCCCCCTTGTCGAGGTTGACTCGAAAGGGAGTTCGTTTTGTGTGGACTGAGGATTGT
The DNA here is from genome assembly GCA_030544215.1 of Zantedeschia hybrid cultivar. Taxonomy (NCBI): domain Eukaryota; kingdom Viridiplantae; phylum Streptophyta; class Magnoliopsida; order Alismatales; family Araceae; genus Zantedeschia; species Zantedeschia hybrid cultivar. The sequence goes on from JARZZO010000009.1 coordinate 56,974,524, forward strand.
GAGCAGAGTTTTATTGAGCTAAAGACTCGCCTCACGTCAGCCCCAGTGCTGGTGCTTCCATCTGGGTCAGGTGGATTTGTGGTTTACTCAGATGCGTCCCGTCGAGGTTTGGGAGCAGTCCTTATGCAGTATGGCAGGGTAGTTGCTTATGCTTCTCGGCAGCTGAAGAGGCCTGAGGAGAACTATCCTACTCATGATTTGGATCTTGCAGCTGTGGTGTTTGCACTTAAGATCTGGAGGCATTACTTATATGGAGAGAAATTTCAGGTTTTCACCGATCACAAGAGCTTGAAATATGTGTTCACTCAGAGAGACCTGAATCTGAGGCAGCGGAGGTGGATGGAGTTTATCAAGGATTATGACTTTGACCTTTCTTATCATCCGGGCAAGGCTAATGTAGTGGCAGACGCCTTGAGTCGGAAGACGGTCATGTCATACCTTATGGTTCGAGAGTGGAAATTGTTCGAGCAGGTGGTGGAATCTTCCTTTAGGGTTCCACGTGAAGATGGCAGAGCCGTGCTGGTCAGTTTGACTGTGAGACCAGCTGTGTATCATGCTGTGATTGAGGCTCAGAGGGCAGATGCTGAGTTACCACAGATTCTCCAGAGGTCAGAGGTGGAATTATGGGATGATGGTACTGTCAGGTTCAGAGGCAGACTTTATGTCCCGACTTAGGAGGACGTGCGCAGATGTGTTCTTGATGAGGCGCACCGTTCGAGATATGCAGTGCATCCATGGACAACGAAGATGTATCATTGTTTGAGGAGACACTTCTGGTGGCCCGGTATGAAGAAAGATGTGGCTGAATATGTGGCTAGATGTATGACTTGTCAGCAAGTTAAAGCCGAGCATCAGAGACCTGGAGGATTGCTGCAGCCCTTGCCGATTCCAGAGTGGAAATGGGAGCACGTGACGATGGACTTTGTGATGGGATTGCCTGCATCCCCTAGCAGGAGAGACGCCATCTGGGTCATCGTTGATCGGCTGACCAAGTCGGCACACTTCCTAGCTATTAGGAAGGACTGGTCAGTCGGCAATCTGGCAAAGTTGTTTGTAGACCGGATCATCTCTCTGCACGGGGTGCCTTTGTCCATTGTATCAGATCGAGATCTGAGGTTTACTTCCAGGTTCTGGAAGAGCTTTCAGCAGGCATTGGGCACTCAGCTGGCTTTCAGCTCGGCCTACCATCCCGAGACAGACGGGCAGTCAGAGAGAACCATTCAGACCTTGGAGGATATGCTCAGGGCATGTTGCCTTGATTGGGGAGGTTCTTGGGAGCAGCATTTGTCCACAGTGGAATTTGCCTACAACAACAGTTACCATTCCAGTATCGGCATGGCGCCTTATGAGGCTTTGTATGGGCGACCGTGTCGATCTCCGGTATGTTGGTCCGAGATCTGTGAAAGACAGATAGCGGGACCAGAGTTAGTACAGCAGTGTGCTGAGATTGCCAGGACAGTTCGGCAGAGATTGACCGCAGCTCAGAGTAGGCAGAAAAGTTATGCAGATGTCCGACGGAGACCACTTGAGTTTGAAGTTGGGGACCACGTGTTTCTCCGAGTCTCACCCTCCAAGGGTGTGATGAGATTCGGGAAGCGAGGCAAGCTGAGTCCGCGATATATTGGGCCTTTTCTCATTCTTGCTCGAATTGGGGAAACCGCGTATCAGCTAGCCTTGCCGCCCAGTCTTGCAGGAGTGCACGATGTGTTCCATGTTTCCTTGCTGAGAAAGTATGTTCAGGATCCGTCTCATGTGTTGGATTTTTCAGAGTTGGAGGTCGCTGAGGACCTGTCCTTTCCAGAGTATCCTGTTCGTATTGAGGATCGCAGAGAACAGGTCCTGCAAAACAAGATTGTACCTTTGGTCAAGGTGATTTGGCAGTATCGCTCCGGAGGTGAGGCAACCTGGGAGCGAGAGGATGAGATGCGGGAACAGTTCCCTTACCTCTTTTCGTAAGTTTCCTTGTGAACTTGTATCCCTGTTTTGACCTTGTTAATTCTAGCGGTCAATTTCGGGGGCGAAATTCTTTTAAGGGGGGGAGAATGTAAGGACTGAGGCTTTCGGATTCGGTTTTCGGGGTCGGACCCTGTAGTTCTGGCCCTAGTGGGGTCTGGAACTCTGTGTTGTTTCGCGTCGAGCCCGCGAGACGCGGTTTAAACGGCGTCCACCGTTGCAGACGCGTTTTAGATTCTGCTACGCGGGTGCCACGTGGGCTGGCTTTGGGCCGCGAAGTGTACGGCCCTGTCGAGTCGTCTGAACGGCGTCCACGTAGGACGACGCCTTTCAGACTGCGACTCTGGGTGTGTCAGAGTACGGCCCTGACATGTCGGCTGAACGGCGTCTGCCTCGATCGACGCGTTTCAGAAACTTGTCAGAGCGGCCGTCATATCACATGATAGGCGTCCGTGGATGTCGACGCGTTTTAACCAGCCTCTGGTTAACCCCGCGAGCCCTCCTTCTTTCCCTCATTTTCTCCTTCTCCCTTTCTCTCTTTCCCCTCCGGCGAACTCGGCGGCGATCCTCCTCCTCCCTCTTTTCCTTCCATCATTTCACCTTTCCCTCCACTCCATCCTCTACCTAGCTCCTACCACTACCACCTCCACCTCCACTGCGGCGTTCTACTCTCCGGACGGCGGCCGACGTCACGGTGGAGCAAGGACGACCACGGTGGTACCGGCGGCGGCGTGGGGCGAGAAGGGTGGACGGCTTGAAGCTTGGAGGAGTTCGAGTGTCCGGTAGGGTGACGGTTCCCATAGCATCGTGTTTAAACCATGTTTTTCCCCGTTTAAGCATGTTATGGATCTTTGGTTTTGGGGGGTAGAATGAGCATGTTTAGGTGTTCTTTTGATGATATGGGGGATTTGCCATGAATGTGATTTCCTATGGATTGTATTGCCCCTCTTTCTCCTCCGTTTTTGAGTAATTTTGGGGTTGTTTGGGTTGAAAAGGGAGCCCTCGGGCTCATGGTGGACTGGTTCCTGGGGTTGAAAGACGTCGTGCATGGACGACGCCTTTTTGAATGGCGTCGGGCCATCACGACGCCTTTTAGACAGGAATCGCCTGACTGAGAGTCTGCCAGTTCGGGATTCTGGGACTAAAAGACGTCATGGGTGGGCGACGCGTTTTGAATAGCGTCGGGCAGCCATGACACCTTTTAAGGCAGAAATCCCCTGGGTAATTTCTTTGGAATTTCTGGATTTCGGTGTTAAATGGCGTCTGAGGATGTCGACGCCTTTTAAAAAGGCGACCACTGGTGTCGACGCCTTTTAGGGCCTGATTCTGAAGACTGTTTTACATGAACCTGTACATGGAGCTTGAATGGCGTCGGCCTTGGGCGACGCAATTCAAGACAGAACCTCACTAATTCATGCCAGTAAAATGTGTTCATACTGTTAGTCAGATGGTTAGTGCATGTTTTAGTGTACCCGGTAGAGATAGATTCTTCATGACCGGACGATGCTACATGTGTGTTATGCGATTGCGGACTTTTCACGTAACCGGATCGTACTGTGCTGGGTTTTGTGTTACTGTGGACCTGGAGTGACATTGTAGCGCTTTATCACCCTGTGCTGGTGGGGGCGTGAGCACAGCGCCGGTGGGGGCGTGGGCGGGGTGACGCCTAGTGAGAGAGGGTCACCTAGTGAACCCCGGGGTCAGCTAGTACCGGTGTCGGAGTGGTACATTCGGAGAGTCACTCATGCTGAGGGAAGGAGTAGCCACCTGAGCCGGTTGGGCCGGAGTAGCTAGTGTGCTATCCGAGGGGTTACTGCTTGGCCTCAGCGGGTCGAGGTTTTCCCACCGTTGTTTGTGTGGTTGGCGAGCTCTACCGAGACGGCAGTTGTGGATTCCCTAGTCGGCTGGTTTAGAATATGCATGTTTATTATATTTTCGATTGCATGTGATTCCACGTTGAGAACTAGGAATTGTACTTACAACTGTGCTCATTACTTTACCGTTAGCTGTACTTTGCACTTGTGGGTGTGTGCGTGGGCAGTGGGGATCGAAGGATCCCTACTGAGTCTTGTTTTGAGACTCACCCCTGTGGTTTTCAGGTGAGGACTCCCAGTAGACCTAGAGCGGCGTGTGTGGCCGCGTGTTGAGCGCCTTCAGCGGTTGTTCCCGGGTATACCCCGATGTAGTTGTTATTTATTTCTGGCCTGTATGTTTAATTATTTCTTTTCAGTTGGAGTATGTAATTATTTGCTGTATCGAGTCGCATTGTAATAATTTTAATTCCTGTACTTTCATTTCAATTCAATGCGATGTGAATGTTTAGCTTAGTTTATTATTTATTTCCCAGACTTATTAGATCCTGGTTTGGTTCCAAATTAATGATTCGGTACCCATTTAATAATCGGATCCCCGATTATAGGGTGGCGGGTCGTTACACTCGAGTTCCAAGTCATTTCCTCCATAGATGAGAAATAGATCCTTAGTCCTTCTCAAGTATCTAAGGATGCATTTACCGCCTTCCAGTGTTCCTCACTTGGATCAACTTGATATCTACTAGTGACACTTAGTGGATGTGCCACATCAGGTCTAGTACATAGCGTAGCATATATGATAGATCCTATTGTCGAAGCATAAGGAACTCTATCCATGTATGCTTTCTCTTCAGGTGTCTTTGGAGACATTCTTTTAGAGAGATAAATTCCATGTCTCATCGGAACGAGACTTTTCTTGGAATTTTCCATGCCAAACCTTTTGACTATGGTATCTATGTATATGGATTGGGATAAGCCAAGCATCCTTTTGGATCTATCTCTATAGATCCTTATTCCCAGAATATAGGATGCTTCTCCTAAATCTTTCATGGAGAAGTTTTTGGATAACCAAATCTTTACTGATGACAACATTCCTACATCATTCCCAATGAGTAGAATGTCATCAACGTAAAGTACTAAAAAGGTAACTGTGCTCCCACTGGTCTTTTTGTATACACAAGGTTCATCTTCATTCTTAATGAAGTCATAAAATTTGATTGTCTCATCAAATCTTAAGTTCCAAGTTCAGGATGCCTACTTTAATCCATAAATGGATCTATGCAGCCTGCATACCTTACTTGAGTGTTCTTTGGAAGTGAATCTTTCAGGTTGTATCATATACACCTCTTCTTGAAGGTTCCCGTTAAGGAATGTTGTTTTCACATCCATTTGCCATATTTCATAATCATAGAATGTAGCAACAACAAGAAGTATTCTGATTGACTTAATCCTGACAACTGGAGAAAAAGTTTCGTCATAGTCAATGCCTTGTCTTTGACGATACCCTTTCGCTACCAGCCTTGCCTTGTATGTGTCAATTTGTCCATCTGCCCCGATCTTTCTTTTAAAGATCTATTTACTGCCAATATGTACTATACCTTCTGGCAGTTTAACCAGTTCTAAACTTGGTTGGCATACATGAACTGAATTTCTGAATTCATTGTTTCTTACCATTTTTCTGATTCTTGACTATTTATGGCTTCGTGGTAGATTTGATGATCATTATCCTCATTTAAGTGCACTTTTAGTTTGCCATTATCGATATGTTCGACATATCTTTCAAGCTGTTTAGGCACTCTACCAGATTTGCGAATTGCTTGTGTATTATCTTGAACAAGTTCTTGAGTCAATGGCTCATTAGATGAGCCAACATTGATTTGTGAGTCTAAAATTTCTTCTAGTTCTATCTTGCACTCACTGTCTTCTTTTGAAAGATATTATTTCTCAAGGAAGACAGCTCTTTTTACGACAAACACCCTTTGATCGCTGGGCTGATAGAAATAATATCCAAAAGTCTCTTTTGGATATCCCACAAACCTGCATTTTTCTGTCCTGGAATCCAGTATATCTAAATCATGTCTTTTGACATGTGCAGGACAACCCAAGACATTAACATGCTTAAAGTCTAGTTTCTTCCATTTCCATATCTCATATGGAATGGAAGATACTGACTTGCTGGGAACTTTGTTCAACAGATATGCAGCAGTCACCAGTGCATATCCCCATAAAGAAATTGGAAGGTTAACATAACTCATCATTGATCGTACCATGTCTAATAGAGTACAATTTTTTCTTTCCGATACACCATTCAACTGTGGTGTATAGGAAGGAGTCAACTGAGACAGAATACCATTATTCTTAATATATTGTATGAATTCTGTACTTAAGTATTCATCCCCTCGATCTGATCGAAGAGTATTGATACTCTTTCCAATTTGGTTCTCAACTTCATTTTTAAATTCTTTAAATTTCTCAAAGACTTCTGACTTATATTTCATTAAATATATGCAACCATATCTTGAGAAGTCATCTGTAAATGAAACAAAGTATGAGTAACCACCCATAGCATGAGTGGACATTGGACCACATACATCACTATGTATTAGTTCCAATAATTTCTTAGCTTTTTCTTCATGTCCTGAAAATAGAGCTTTGGTCATTTTTCTTATGAGACAAACTTTACAAGTTGCAAATGATTCATAATCAAATAGATCAAGTTATCCATTCTTTTGCAACTTAATGATCCTATTCTCATTTATATGACCGAGCCTACAATGCCATAGGTATGATTTATTCACATCTTTATCTATTCGTTCAAGAGACTTATTTACTAGACAAACATTATATGAAATATCGAGTAAATATATACTATTCATTAAATATCCAGAAGTAAATAATTTGTCTCCTTGATAAATGGAACAACCTTTATTCTCAAGTTTCATAGAATATCCCTGTTTATCTAAACATGAAATAGATATGATATTCCTAATTATGGTTGGAACATAATGACAATCAATTAGTTCCAATGAGTCTCCTGACGGCATCTGAAGTCTTGCTGTCCCCATAACTAACGTAGCAACCTTTGCTCCATTGCCAAGTCTCAGATCCACGTCTCCGCAATTCAATCTTCTTTTACTTATTAGCACCTGCAAGTTATTGCAGATATGAGAAATGTTGGGTTCACTGTGTCGGGATCCGACCGAAAAACGCAGCGGAATAATATGTTCGGGATCGGATCCATCCCGTTTTGATCTTTAAAATAAAACCGGGGAAAATCGAGTTCACCTTGCGCGGATTCGAATCCGCGTTCGTTTTCTGGTTCTGTCGGAGCGATGCCGCAAGTCGCGCAGATGCCCGACCTCTAGCGGTATCCACCCGGTTCTCCTCGCGATGGATCGTCCTCACTTCCTCGCTCGCTGCGGCGTTCGTAGATCCCGTTTGGCTGCGCGTAATCCGCCGCGACATGCGGATTCTGAATCTCCCGTTGGACGGAAGCCGGAGCAGTTGGGAACCGCACCCGCAGAAGAGAGACAAAGGGAGAAAGAACGAATGACGGCTAGGTCAGGGTTGCTGGCTCCGGACGTAGAATCTGTTCTTTTATAATAAGTCAGTTTGCGGTTTTTCATAAAAACCCAGACTTATTTGAAATCCTGTCGGATTATCCATCGACTTGAAAACCATTTGCGTGTGACCCTCTAGGCCCAAATACCAGTCCAGTTAATAGCCCATTAAGTCCAGTAACCCTTTACTGACCCACTGAATTAATTAATATCCTTATATTCAATTAATCAGTCGAATTTAATGTCCCACAATAAATTCGGACGGACTGCCGATCACGTTGGATGCCAAGCAACATCGCGTAATCCTGGATGGCACTGGGGTTATCGCAACCCTCTATTGGAACCTTTCTCTCATCGGTTAGCGCGCGGATATAATCCTTCATCTGTGCAATGTTCCCGAATTGACCTAGGAGATGGTTTATTGTTAAACCCTATTTGGTCGATTCACTTGAATCAGATGCCGCTAATCTGAATCCGATAACTCCTTATCGATTATAGAGTCCGCCCTAGCCAGGGACTTTAAGCGCATCATTCCCGAAACATTCTCTTTCAAATTACCGAGAGCGGATGATCCCGTAGTGAACATACAATTACCTTCGATGGCATTTCCCTGAACCCGATCGCTTGACTTATGGATAACCCATAGTTAGGGATTCGTTCGTCAAGGTCAAAGCTCAAAAACCTACCAACAAGATATCTTTGGAGTCTTAGGTCCAAGGATCATCCACGCAGCCGTGACAAATGAATCGAGCTGGTTAACAATGAGGTGATTACCATCCAGCGATTCATAGTCGGATCGGTTCAGTGAACTCATTCACCTATGAGCACCTATAGGTTCAGCATAGTGTCTCCACACAAGTGACTTATGGGATCAGTCACCCTCATCATATGAGCTGAAGTAACCTATACTAGTCTATCCGGATGTCCGATGTCCTATCTCAAACATCCTATGACTAGGAACAATTAAGAACATGTGTTTATAAGTCTTCAGTCCCGTAATTATGACCTCATCATAATCCGAAGACTGTTGCACATGTTCATGGACTTCATCGTGATACGATAAACACAGATCGAATTAATTACACACAATGAATTATTGCCATTTATTAATAATCTGAATAAGTACATAGTATCGGATTGGCTTTGAGACCATCTAATATTAACAATCTCCCACTTGGACTAAAGCCAATCATTTTTATACAGAATACCCATATTCTCTAAGTGACGCTCAAAAACATTTTGAGACAAAGGCTTTGTAAGTGGATTTGCTATGTTGTCGGCTGAGGGAACTCTTTCCACCACGACATCTCCTCGAGCTATAATCTCTCTGATCAAATGAAAGCGCCGCAGAATGTGCTTCGACTTCTGATGAGACCTCGGCTCTTTCGCTTGAGCAATCGCCCCATTGTTGTCACACAACAGTGGGATGGGACCAGATATGCTTTCCACCACACCAAGATCGCCGATGAATTTCTTCATCCATACAGCTTCTTTGGCGGCTTCAGCAGCAGCACTATACTCGGCTTCCGTTGTCGAATCAGCAGTGGTTTCATGCTTGGAACTTTTACAGCTCAATGCTCCCCCGTTGAGTGTGAAAACAAAACCTGATGTTGACTTGCTGTCATCAGGATCAGACTGAAAACTTGAGTCAGTATATCCTTGCAGCTTCAAGTCTCCTCCTCCATAGACTAGAAATAGATCGTTAGTCCTTCTCAAGCACTTAATGATGCATTTCACAGCCTTCCAGTGTTCATCACCTGGATCTGCCTGATGTTTGCTCGTAACACTTGGAGCATATGCTACGTCAGGTCTGGTACATAGCATGGCATACATGATGGATCCTATGGCAGAAGCATAGGGGACTTTATCCATCATTGCCCTCTGTTCAGGTGTCTTTGGAGACTGACCTTTAGAAAGTGAAATTCCATGTCTCATCGGTATGAGACCTCTCTTGGAATTTTCCATGCCAAACCTTTTGACAATGGTTTCTATGTACATGGATTGAGTTAAAGCTAGCATCTTATTTGATCTATCTCTATAGATCCGTATTCCTAATACGTAAGATGCTTCTCCCAAATCCTTCATGGAGAAGTTCTTTGACAGCCATATCGTTACTGATGACATCATTCCTACATCATTCCCAATGAGTAGGATGTCGTCAACGTAAAGAACCAGAAATGTGATTGCGGTCCCACTGTTTTTCTTGTATACACATGGCTCATCTTCATTCTTAATAAAGCCATAAGATTTGATCGCCTCATTAAATCTTATGTTCCAGCTTCGGGAAGCTTGCTTCAGTCCATAAATGGACCTTTGCAACTTGCATACCATGTCTGGAGATTCTTTGGATGTGAATCCTTCTGGTTGTATCATATACACCTCTTCCTCAAGGTTTCCATTGAGGAAGGCAGTCTTCACATCCATCTGCCAGATTTCATAATCATGGTAGGCAGCAATGGCGAGAAGAATTCTGATGGACTTAATCATAGCAACGGGTGAAAAGGTTTCGTCATAGTCAACACCTTGTCTTTGACGATAGCCTTTTGCCACTAATCTTACTTTATAAGTTTCAATACGTCCATCTGCACCGACCTTTCTTTTAAAGATCCATTTGCAGCCGATAGATACTATACCATCGGGTAAATCTACCAAGTTCCAAACTTGGTTGATGTACATGGACTGTATTTTAGAATTCATGGCTTCCCGTCATTTCCCGGCCTCTGGACTTTCAATGGCCTCCTGGTAACTCTTAGGATCATCATCCTCATTATAGAGTATCCTTGAACTATCCAAATTAATATGTCCTACATATCTTTATGGTGGTTTAGGTACTCTTTCAGACCTACGAGGTTCCTGTGTATCATTTTGAACAGGTTCAGAAACTGACGGTTCATCTGATGAACCATTGCCAATTTGTTGGTCTGGAATTTCTTCCAGTGTTACTTTACTCCCACTGTCCTTCTGGAGAATATAATCTTCTTCCAGAAAGACAGCTCTCCTGGCCACAAACACCTTTTGTTCGCCAGGAAGATAAAAGTAATATCCATAAGTTTCCTTTGGATATCACACAAATCTGCATTTGTCAGTTCTGGATTCCAGTTTATCTGCGTCATGTCTTTTAACATGAGCAGGACATCCCCAGACTTTAACATGTTTACGGTCTGGTTTCCTTCCATTCCATATCTCATATGGAGTGGTCTCAACAGATTTGCTGGGTACCTTGTTTAGGACATACATAGCCGAGCTAAGTGCATATCCCTATAAGGACACTGGTAATTTGGACATGCTTATCATGGATCGCACCATTTCCATTAATGTGCGATTTCTCCTTTCTGATACATCATTCATTTGAGGTGTATAAGGAGGTGTAAGCTGAGAAATGATACTATTATCCTTTAAGTATTTAATGAACTATGTACTCAAGTATTCACCACCCCGATCAGATCGGATGGTTTTTATACTCTTTCCTGTTTGTTTTTCTACTTCATTCTTAAATTCTCTGAATTTTTCAAAGGCTTCAGATTTATACTTCAATAAGTATATATATCCAAACCTTGAGTAATCATCAGTGAATGTAATGAAGTATGAAAAACCCCCAATGGCTTGGGTTGACATAGGACCACATACATCTGAATGTATGAGTTCTAATATGTCTTTGGCTCGTTCTCCAGTTCCACTAAATGGAGACTTAGCCATTTTACCCATTAAACATGACTCACTGGTTGCATATGATTCATAATTAAATGGATCTAAATATCCATCTTTATGCATCCTTTGGAGTCTGTTTTCACCAATGTGTCCAAGCCTACAATGCCACAAGTAGGCTTTGTTCATTTCATACTTACTCCTTTTAATTGAAGAACCGATATGTAAATTATCATGAGTCACATTCAATAGATACAATCCATTGGACAAAATAGCAGAAGCTATTAATTTATTTCCGAAATAAATTGAACAACTACTGTTCCCAAAATTTAAATTGTATCTAATTCTATCCAAGCATAAAATAGAAATGATATTACTTATTATGCTAGGTACATAATAGCATTCATCTAATAAAAATGTATCTCCGGATGGTAGCTTGTGTTAGCATTAGATGGTCTAAAAGCCAATCCGATACTATGTACTTATTCAGATTATTAATAAATGGCAATAATTCATTATGTGTAATTAATTCGATCTGTGTTTATCGTATCACGATGAAGGCCATGAACATGTGCAACAGTCTTCGGATTATGATGAGATCATAATTACGGGACCGAAGACTTATAAACACATGTTCTTAATTGTTCCTAGTCATACGATGTTTGAGATAGGACATCGAACATCCGGACTGACTAGTATAGGTTACTTCAGCTCGTATGATGAGGGTGACTAATCCCATAAGTCACTTGTGTGGAGACACTATGCTGAACCTATAGGTGCTCATTGGTGAATGAGTTCACTGAACTGATCCGACTATGAATCGCTGGATGGTAATCACCTCATTGTTAACCAGCTCGATTCATTTGTCACGGTTGCGTGGATGATCCTTGGACCTAAGACTCCAAAGATATCTTGTTGGTAGGTTTTTGAGCTTTGACCTTGACGAACGAATCCCTAACTATGGGTTATCCATAAGTCAAGCGATCGGGTTCAGGGAAATGCCATCGAAGGTAATTGTGTGTTCAATACGGGATCATCCGCTCTCGGTAGTTTGAGAGAGAATGTTCTGGGAATGATGCGCTTAAAGTCCCTGGCCAGGGCGGACTCTATAATCAATAAGGAGTTATCGGATTCAGATTAGCGGCATCTGATTCAAGTGAATCGACCAAATAGGGTTTAACAGTAAACCATCCCCTAGGTCAATTCGGGAACATTGCACAGATGAAGGATTATATCCGCGCGCTAACCGATGAGAGAAAGGTTCCAATAGAGGGTTGCGATAACCCCAGTGCCATCCAGGATTACGCGATGTTGCTTGGCATCCAACGTGATCGGCAGTCCGTCCGAATTTATTGTGGGACATTAAATTCGGCTGATTAATTGAATATAAGGATATTAATTAATTCAGTGGGTCAGTAAAGGGTTACTGGACTTAATGGGCTATTAACTGGACTGGTATTTGGGCCTAGAGGGTCACACGCAAATGGTTTTCAAGTCAATGGATAATCCGACAAGATTTCGGATAAGTCTGGGTTTTTATGAAAAACCGCAAACTGACTTATTATAAAAAAACGGATTCTACGTCCGGGGCCAGCAACCCTGACCTAGCCGTCATTCGTTCTTTCTCCCTTTCTTTCTCTTCTGGGCGTGCGGTTCCCAACTGCTCCACCTTCCGTTCGACGGGGATTCCGAATCGCGGCGGATTACGCGCAGCCAGACGGGATCCACGAACGCCGCAACGAGCGAGGAAGCGAGGATGATCCATTGCGAGGAGAACCGCGTGGATACCGCTAGAGGTCGGGCATCTGCGCGACTTGCGGCATCGCTCCGGCGGAACCGGAAAACGGAAGCGGATTCGAATCCGTGCAAGGTAAATTCGATTTACTCCGGTTTTATTTCTAGGATCGAAACGGGACAGATCCGATCCCGAATATTTTTTTTTTATTCCGCTGCGTTTTTAGGATCGGATCTCGACACAGCGATCCCAACAGTTGTATCAGAGCCAGGTTCCATTGTGTTTTCGCTGTTTCGATCTCTTTTTGATAATTTTGTAATTAATTCCATGCATGTGATGCGTTCATGAGATGAACACAGCAAGTTTAAGACAAACTGTGAGCATTAAATTTTTATTTTTCTGCAATTTTCGTGTGTTCTTCGTCGGACGAAGAACTCCTGTATCGGATTGTTCACGGGCATCCCAAGCGTTGGGAAGGGCTCGATGGAGTATGGAATTCCTTCCATGGGGTCGTGGATCGAAGTACTGATCTTGCACCATGACCGGGAGGATAAATAACCCCTAGATTTATTTTTATTTTCAAAAGTATGGGGTTCCTAATTTTTTTTGTAGAAAACGGATTTTTTTTGGGGGGGGGGGGGGGGGGGGTTTGGAAGATAACTGCCGGCAACCAGGGGTTGCCGGCGCCGTCGCCGATGCCCCTGGGTGCTGGCGGCTGCCCTTCGGCCGGCACCTGCGGGGCATGTTGCCGGCGGCAGGGAGCCGCCGCCCCCCACCCTGCGCGTAGCTAGGGTTTCCTAGCTGCGCTCGGGTGGGGGGGGGGGGGGGGGGGGGCGGGCCCGACGGGCCTGGCCGGGCCCCGGGTCCGAGCCAGTCGGCCCTGGACCCGAACCAGGTCCGCGCCCTTGTGGGCGGACCTGGGTCCGAGCCAGGGACCGGCTGGGCTCGGCCCAGGTCCGGTGCGGTCCATTGGACCGCTGCCCATTAATTCCCTTTATTTTCTTGTTTTTTAATCCCTATTTAATCTGTTTTTGTTCCAAATTAAAAATAGAATTTAATTATTATTTGTAATGAGTTTTTACAATAAGATTGAGCTCTGTTTTTAATTTTATGGTCCAATAATTAGATTAATATGGATTAAAGTGATAATTAACAAGTTGTTAATTCAATCTAATTGTTAGATTAAATGACATAATTGGGGAATAACTTTAATTGTTAAATTTATCATTTAATGCCAGTTAATCTTATCTGCGTGGAATGTTACAATCTTGTCAAATTAGAGTTTATGTACATTTATTTTGATGTGCATTAGTTTGCTTGTTTGAATTAGATTTAAATTAGCATACTTTGACTTAATGAAAATTTTTCGAAAAATTCTAAATCCAAATTTTGTTTGGTCCCTGGTTTTATGAAACCTGAAATTATTATTATTTTCGAAAATTTTATTTAGCCATTTGATGCGCAATTCATGTGTGGTTTGTTTAACTAAAACACATGGTGGTCATGGACGAGCATTAATTGTGGATGTGAAATGTGATTGTGTGGTTTATTGTTTATTAATAAATTGAGGTCTGTGAACCTCTCCCTTTCATATTCCATTGTACTTCTACTTTCCTCCTTGATGTAATTGCCATAAGGCTTCCTCATTTAAATTATCATGTAATTGAGAATAACGATGTAATTTGATTGAGGCGGCTGCGCGCGGAGCGATGATGATCCACAACTGTCGACCAGATGAAAATGAAGGAGTTCATTGAATCCATGGGTTTGCAGACTCATGATATAAGTTGTTATATTGTGCATGTGTGTGCGTTTGACTATCTAGCTCAAGTCAAACCGCAGTACCGTCCATGACCACACTAATGACACGTATGTGATGCGTGTGCTTAATATTTGCTAGGTTATTAGTATTTATAATATATTTGATATATTTAATACTATTACCTAGGATGAGACCGAACTAAATAAGTAAAACCTTCGTAACAAACTCTAAGCCGTAGCGCGAGTTATTGAGAATGTACCGCGTGGCTCTCCATCAATATGATTAATAGAACTTAATTCGGTGGTGGTAGATACTATGTGTTTACCCGAGGTTTGCCATTAACTGATGAGAGAACTGTTGATCATGGCATTAGATGCCTTTGGATAAGAGTAGAGGAACGATATAGTCATCCACCTGTTTACCCGGGAACTATATTTCTACTTTACTCTGTCACGTATTGATGGTAAAGCTTAGACCGGGGATAATGGTCTACTGTGTTTACCCGGGACCATTGAACTTGGGAGCCGAAATATGATCGGATATTGCAAGGAGTTGCAATTATCATGAGATGATTGCTCTGAGATAGCGGTATGATACTACGTGTTTACCCGAGGTCATACTGTGATGCTTGGAGATTCTGATCCCCACTAGGAGACAGTCGGCGTCTCCCGTTCTGTATATCTGAAGGTTATACAGTCCGTCGAAAATTAGTGGGAGTAAAACTAGATAATAAAAGACCATATCTTGTTTTAGTTAATTTGAATATCTGCTAATTATCAATTGATTATCTCCTGTAGGCGAGAATGTCGCACTATAACCCGTTGCGAGGCATACTTGATGCCAACCGTTTGACAGGCACCAATTACTCAGACTGGCTCAGAAACCTGAAGATAGTCCTCAGGTCTGAGCAGATTGCCTACGTCTTGGATAATGAGCCTCCTGCTGAACCAGCATTGGATGCTCCAGAGGAGGAAATGATAGCGTATGAAAAATGGAAGGAAGATTCCACCATGGCCCAATACTACATGTTAGCCTCTATGAGCAATGAGTTGCAGAGGCAACATGAAGAGATGGATGCTAGATCCATCATGCTCCATTTAAAGGAGCTATTTGGTGAGCAGAGTAGAATCGAACGATATGAGATATCGAAGAATACGTTCAAGGCTCAGATGGCAGAGGGAACTTCAGTACAGAATCACGTGCTGAAGATGATTGAGTGGGTGGAGAGGCTAGATGCTCTTAGGATTACACTTCCCAAGGAGATGCACACAGACCTCGTGTTGTCTTCACTTCCACCGTCATATGCTCAGTTCATCATTAATTTTAACATGAACAAGATCCAGGCCACCTTAGCTGAACTGCTGAACATGCTAAAGACTACTGAGGGGAGCCTTGTGAAGGATTAACCCAAAGTCCTAATGGTTGGTAAGACCAACAGAAAAAGACTTGCAGTCCAAGCTTTTCGAAAGAATAAGAACAAGGTTCAGAGAAAGGCAAAGGTTACCAAGAAAGACAAAGGTAAAAGTGCTGAGAAAGGTGATTGCTTCTACTGTCACCAGAAAGGGCATTGGAAGAAGAATTGCAAAGAATACCTCAAGGACAAGGCTCAAGGAACTGTGAAGCAACATGACGCTTCAGGTATCTATATGATAGATGTAAACTTGTCAATAAGAGATTGTACATCATGGGTATTAGATACTGGATGTGTATCTCATATCTGCAATTCTGTGCAGGCACTGACAAGAAGGCGTAAGCTGAGGACCGGTGAGGTGGAGCTGAGGCTAGGTAACGGCGCAAGAGTTGCGACGATCGTTGTGGGGACAGTGAAGCTCAAGCTACCATCTAGAGACACATTTATATTAGATGAATGTTATTATGTACCTAGCATAATAAGGAACATCATTTCTATTTCATGTTTAGATAGAATTGGATACAATTTAAATTTTGGGAACAATAGTTGTTCAATTTATTTCGGAAATAAATTAATAGCTTCTGCTATTTTGTCCAATGGATTGTATCTATTGAATGTGTCTCATGATAATTTACATATCGGTTCTTCAATTAAAAGGAGTAACTATGAAATGAACAAAGCCTACTTGTGGCATTGTAGGCTTAGACACGTTGGTGAAAACAGACTCCAAAGGATGCATAAAGATGGATACTTGGATCCATTTGATTATGAATCATATGCAACCTGTGAGTCATATTTAATGGGTAAAATGGCTAAGTCTCCATTTAGTGGAACTGGAGAACGAGCCAAAGACATATTAGAACTCATACATTCAGATGTATGTGGTCCTATGTCAACCCAAGCCATTGGTGGTTTCTCATACTTCATTACATTCACTGATGATTACTCAAGGTTTGGATATATATACTTATTGAAGTATAAATCTGAAGTCTTTGAGAAATTCAGAGAATTTAAGAATGAAGTAGAAAAACAAACATGAAAGAGTATAAAAACCATCCGATTTGATCGGGGTGGTGAATACTTGAGTACTGAGTTCATTAAATACTTAAAGGATAATGGTATCCTTTCTCAGCTTACACCTCCTTATACACCTCAGATGAATGGTGTATCAGAAAGGAGAAATCGCACATTAATGGAAATGGTGCGATCCATGATGAGCATATCCAAATTACCAATGTCCTTATGGGGATATGCATTTAGCTCGGCTATGTATATCCTGAACAAGGTACCCAACAAATATGTTGAAACCACTCCATATGAGATATGGAATGGAAGGAAACCAAACCTTAAACATGTTAAAGTCTGGGGATGTCCTGCTCATGTTAAAAGACATGACGCAGATAAGCTAGAATCCAGAACTGACAAATGCAGATTTGTGGGATATCCAAAGGAAACTTATGGATATTACTTTTATCTTCCTGGCGAACAAAAGGTGTTTGTGGCTAGGAGAGCTGTCTTTCTGGAAGAAGATTATATTCTCTAGAAGGACAGTGGGAGTAAAGTAATTATGGAAGAAATTCCAGACCCACAAACTGGCAATGGTTCATCAGATGAACCGTCAGTTTCTGAACCTTTTCAAAATGATACACAGGAACCTCGTAAGTCTGAAAGAGTTCCTAAACTATCAGAAAGATATGTGGGATATATTAATTTGGATGGTTCAAGGATACGCTATAATGAGGATGATGATCCTAAGACTTACCAGGAGGCCATTGAAAGTCCAGAGGCCGGGAAATGACGGGAAGCTATGAATTCTGAAATGCAGTCCATGTACATCAACTAAGTTTGGAACTTGGTAGATTTACCCGATGGTATATTACCTATTGGCTGCAAATGGATCTTTAAAAGAAAAATCGGTGCAGATGGACGTATTGAGACTTATAAAGCAAGGTTAGTGGCGAAAGGCTATCGTCAAAGACAAGGTGTTGACAATGACGAAACCTTTTCACCCGTTGCTATGATTAAGTCTATCAGAATTCTTCTCGCCATTGCTGCCTACCATGATTATGAAATCTGGCAGATGGATGTGAAGACTGCCTTCCTCAATGGAAACCTTGAGGAAGAGGTGTATATGATACAACCAGAAGGATTCACATCCAAAGAATCTCCAGACATGGTATGCAAGTTGCAGAGGTCCATTTATGGACTGAAACAAGCTTTCCGAAGTTGGAACATAAGATTTGATGAGGCGATGAAATCTTATGGCTTCATTAAGAATGAAGATGAGCCCTGTGTATACAAGAAAAACAGTGGGACCGCAATCACATTTCTGGTTCTTTACGTTGACGACATCTTACTCATTAAGAATGATGTAAGAATGATGTCATCAGTAAAGATATAGCTGTCAAAGAACTTCTCTATGAAGGATTTGGGAGAAGCATCTTACGTATTAGGAATACGGATCTATAGAGATAGATCAAAGAAGATACTAGCTTTGACCCAATCCATGTACATAGAAACCATTGTCAAAAGGTTTGGCATGAAAAATTCCAAGAGAGGTCTCATACCGATGAGACATGGAATTTCACTTTCTAAAGGTCAGTCTCCAAAGACACCTGAAGAGAGGGCAATGATGGATAAAATCCCCTATGCTTTTGCCATAGGTTCCATCATGTATGCCATGCTATGTACCAGACCTAATGTAGCATATGCTTTAAGTGTTACGAGCAGATATCAGGCAGATCTAGGTGATGAACACTGGAAGGCTGTGAAATGCATCCTTAAGTACTTGAGAAGGACTAAGGATCTATTTCTAATCTATGGAGGAGGAGACTTAATGCTGAAAGGATACACTGACTCGAGTTTTCAGTTTGATCTTGACGACAACAAGTCAACATCAGGTTTTATTTTCATACTCAACGGGGGAGCAGTGAGCTGGAAAAGTTCCAAGCTGGAAACCACTGTTGATTCGACAACGGAAGCCGAGTATATTGTTGCTGCTGAAGTCACCAAGGAAGCTGTATGGATGAAGAAATTCATCGGCGATCTTGGTGTGGTGGAAAGCATATCTGGTCCCGTCTCACTGCTGTGTGACAACAATGGGGCGATTACTTAAGCGAAAGAGCCGAGGTCTCATCAGAAGTCGAAGCATATTCTGTGGCGCTTTTATTTGATCAGAGAAATTATAACTCGAGGAGATGTCATGGTGGAAAGAGTTCCCTCAGCCGACAACATAGCAGATCCGCTTACAAAGCCTTTGTCTCAAAATGTTTTTGAGCGTCACTTAGAGAATATGGGTATTCTGTATAAAAGTGATTGGCTTTAGTCCAAGTGGGAGATTGTTAGTATTAGATGGTCTCAAAACCAATCCGATACTATGTACTTATTCAGATTATTAATAAATGGCAATAATTCATTGTGTGTAATTAATTCGATCTGTGTTTATCGTATCACGATGAAGGCCATGAACATGTGCAACAGTCTTCGGATTATGATGAGATCATAATTACGGGACCGAAGACTTATAAACACATGTTCTTAATTGTTCCTAGTCATAGGATGTTTGAGATAGGACATCGAACATCCGGACTGACTAGTATAGGTTACTTCAGCTCATATGATGAGGGTGACTGATCCCATAAGTCACTTGTGTGGAGACACTATGCTGAACCTATAGGTGCTCATTGGTAAATGAAACAAAGTATGAGTAACCACCTATAGCATGAGTGGACATTGGACCACATACATCACTATGTATTAGTTCCAATAATTCCTTAGCTTTTTCTCCATGTCCTGAAAATGGAGCTTTGGTCATTTTTCTTATGAGACAAACTTTACAAGTTGCAAATGATTCATAATCAAATAGATCAAGTTATCCATTCTTTTGCAACTTAATGATCCTATTCTCATTTATATGACCGAGCCTACAATGCCATAGGTATGATTTATTCACATCTTTATCTATTCGTTCAAGAGACTTATTTACTAGACAAACATCATATGAAATATCGAGTAAATATATACCATTCATTAAATATCCAGAAGTAAACAATTTGTCTCCTTGATAAATGGAACAACCTTTATTCTCAAGTTTCATAGAATATCCTTGTTTATTTAAACATGAAATAGATATGATATTCCTAATTATGGTTGGAACATAATAACAATCTATTAGTTCCAATGAGTCTCCTGATGGCATCTGAAGTCTTGTTGTCCCCATAGCTAACGTAGCAACCTTTGCTCCATTGCCAAGTCTCAGATCCACGTCTCCGCAATTCAATCTTCTTTTATTTATTAGCACCTGCAAGTTATTGCAGATATGAGAAATGTTGGGTTCACTGTGTCGGGATCCGACCGAAAAACGCAGCGGAATAATATGTTCGGGATCGGATCCATCCCGTTTCGATCTTTAAAATAAAACAGGGGAAAATCGAGTTCACCTTGAGCGGATTCGAATCCGCGTTCGTTTTCCGGTTCCGTCGGAGCGATGCTGCAAGTCGCGCAGATGCCCGACCTCTAGCGGTATCCACGCGGTTCTCCTCGCGATGGATCGTCCTCGCTTCCTCGCTCGCTGCGGCGTTCGTAGATCCCTTTTGGCTGCGCGTAATCCGCCGCGACATGCGGATTCTGAATCTCCTGTCGGACGGAAGCCGGAGCAGTCGGGAACCGCACGCCCAGAAGAGAGAGAAAGAGAGAAAGAACGAATGACGGCTAGGTCAGGGTTGCTGGCCCCGGACGTAGAATCCGTTCTTTTATAATAAGTCAGTTTGCGGTTTTTCATAAAAACCCAGACTTATCTGAAATCCTGTCGGATTATCCATCGACTTGAAAACCATTTGCGTGTGACCCTTTAGGCCCAAATACCAGTCCAGTTAATAGCCCATTAAGTCCAGTAACCCTTTACTGACCCACTGAATTAATTAATATCCTTATATTTAATTAATCAGCCGAATTTAATGTCCCACAATAAATTCGGACGGACTGCCGATCACGTTGGATGCCAAGCAAGATCGCGTGATCCTGGATGGCACTGGGGTTATCGCAACCCTCTTTTGGAACCTTTCTGTCATCGGTTAGCGCGCGGATGTAATCCTTCATCCGTGCAATGTTCCCGAATCGACCTAGGGCATGGTTTACTGTTAAACCCTATTTGGTCGATTCACTTGAATCAGATGCCGCTAATCTGAATCCGATAACTCTTTATCGATTACAGAGTCCGCCCTGGTTAGAGACTTCAAGCGCATCATTCCCGGAACATTTTCTTTCAAACTACCGAGAGCGGATGATCCCGTATTGAACACACAATTACCTTCGAGGGCATTTCCCTGAATCCGATCGCTTGACTTATTGATAACTCATAGTTAGGGAGTCGTTCGTCAAGGTCAAAGCTCAGAAACCTACCAACAAGATATATTTGGAGTCTCAGGTCCAAGGATCATCCACGCAACAGTGACAAATGAATCGAGCTGGTTAACAGTGAGGTGATTACCATCCAGCGATTTATAGTCGGATCAGTTCAGTGAACTCATTCACCAATGAGCACCTATAGGTTCAGCATAGTGTCTCCACACAAATGACTTATGGGATCAGTCACCCTCATCATATGAGCTGAAGTAACCTATACTAGTCTATCCAGATGTTCGATGTCCTATCTCAAACATCCTATGACTATGAACAATTAAGAACATGTGTTTATAAGTCTTCAGTCTCATAATTATGATCTCATCATAATCCGAAGACTGTTGCACATGTTCATGGACTTCATCGTGATACGATAAACACAGATCGAATTAATTACACACAATGAATTATTGCCATTTATTAATAATCTGAATAAGTACATAGTATCGATTGGCTTTGAGACCATCTAATACTAGCAAGAAACACATCCAGTATCTAATACCTAAGATGTTGATTCTCTATAAGACAAGTTAAGATCAATCATGAGTATACCTGAAGCTTCACCAAGCTTCTCTTTTGCTTTTTCTGCTAGATAAATCTTGCAGTTTCTCTTCCAGTGACCTTCTTTATGGCAGTGGAAACACTGACCTTTATCATTGACTATAGCTTTGTCTTTTTGAACCGCTGGTTTGCTTTTCACAGGCTTCTTTGGCTTACCTTTCTTAAAGGTCTGTCCAACTCTTCTTTTCTTATTGATCTTACCAACAAGCGTAACATGTGGCTTATCTTTCTGGATAGTGCCTTCAGCTGTCTTCAACATGTTGAGCAGCTCAGCCAGTGTAACCTCAACCTTGTTCATATTGAAGTTGATGATAAATTGTGAAAATGAATCTGGTAGCGACTGAAGGATTAAGTCGATGCTTAGGTCATTGTTCATAATGAAACCAAGCACTGCAAGCCTCTCAATCCATTCTATCATCTTGAGCACATGAGTTTGCACAGATGTGCCCTCGCTCATTCTTGTCCTGAACAATTTCTTAGATATCTCATATCTTTCTGTTCTGGATTGTTCACCAAACAACTCTTGTAGGTGAGTCAGAATAGACTTGGCTTCCATGTTATCATGCTATCGCTGTAGTTCATTGAACCAAGCATATAACACTGGACTTTAACAGAGTCCTCCTTCTAGTTTTCAAACAACATTAATTCATCTTCGTTAGCATTTTCACTAAGTTGTTCTGGATCAGGTTGATTCAGGACATAGGCTAGTTTTTCACACATGAGGATAATCTTCAGGTTGCGTAACCAGTCAATGTAATTTGGTTCCGTAAGTTTGTTAGCATCAAGTATGCAACGTAGAGAGTTAGGTGACGACATAGCGACCTACAAGGAAATATAACAAAAATAAGAAGATAGTTCTTCGAAATCAGATTTAGGACTTTTAATCTAAATTTTATACTCTCACTATTTTTCGGCGATCTGTATGACCCTCTAATATACAGAACGGGAGATTCCAATGATCTCCTAGTGAGGATTAGAATCCTTCAGGTATCATGCATGTGATCTTGTGATAGCACAACAAATCATATCAAGTCCCTTAGACAGTCAACTATTGATAATTGCAACATTTGCAATATCCGATCAAATTTAACCCCTGAATCAGAACGATCTTGTGGTAGCACAACAAATCAAATGATTTAGTTAAGTTTATCCATAATTACTTAGATAACATAAATTCGTAGTGCAATCCTTGTGGTAGCATAACAAAACTACACTATTTGTCCATCTATCTTAATGACATCACATGTCGTAGACTTAGATTAATTTCTAAATCAAATAGACCTTGTGGTAGCACAACAAATCCATTTGAAATAAGAATTATCCCGAGATCTATAATGATGGTGGGTTACGTGGATTATTCTGAATATCTCATGTTAACGACTTAAATTTTTAAAAGAGGGTTTTAAGTTGATTTATAAAAACAATCGTGCTATTAATAATATTTCGATTTGAAGTATCATTATACTAGATAGAAATATCTATTTAACAGCATATTCCATAGATATCACATATATGCAGAAAAATAAATAGGGATGATTATGGACTACTTAAGCTACTATGGAATCATCGGAGCCAAACGATGATCCATAATAAGATCCTAGTGTGAATTCAGCAACATTGGTTCCATTTGATGTGAATCCTTCCTCTGGAGGTGTCTTCGGAAGATCCCGTTCTCTTAATTCAACAACTATTCTAAGAATGAACATAGGACTCGTACAAAAAATTCCAAATAGAATGAACATAAGAATTAAGAGAGAGGACACGCAAGTCCTATTTAAATTCCAAATAAAACATGCATCGCATTCACATACAATAATCATCACATGATCAACCTAAGTCTATGATCATCCCACCATACACATCACATGCAGCATATAATTATCAGATAATTATAGTTGGTATCATTTTATGTATAAATAAAATAATACCATAAGTTTTTGAAATAACATTTATCTCATGCACATCAGTAACATACACAACATTATTGATAATTAAATTAACTAACTATTGAGTTAACTTTACACATGCTCAAACAATTTGAACAATAGAATAATAATAAAAAAAAACAGGTTATGCATTGTAACATTATTAAATTTAATTGATTAACAGGGAAGTTAATAATATAATTTTTTTTTAAAGTATTAACTATACCCTTTAATCAATTAAAAAACCCTTTCATTAAATTAACAGTTATTAACAGTTTAATAATATGTTAATAATAATTAATAACAGTTATTAATTATCCCATAAAATTTAAAATTTAAAACAATTTTAATATGGGCTTTAAAAGGGTTTAAAATGGGGCTAAAAAGGGTTAAAAAGGGCGTAACGGGTCTGTGGGAGGGTTACCGGGTCCGAACCCGGTTCGGTCAAGGCGCGGATCCGGGCGGGCTGACCCGACGGCCCACGCGCCACTTCACCCCCCCCACCCGTTAGGGTTTGGGGTGAGGCGGGCGCGCCTGGTTCGTCCCCTAACTGGCGAGGGGAGGCCGGCGCAAGCCCAGGTGATGGGCGGCGGGGCACCGGCCGGCCTCTACGGCGCCGGTCGGTATCTCCCTGCATGCGTGGAGATCCCTATCATGGCTGGTTCTCAACAGGCCTTTACTCCGCATGCTTTCATAAGCATAAAAGAGAGGCCGCCGGTCGAGGGTGGAGTTAGGGCGGCGCCGTTGAAGCTAGCGGTCGTCGCCGGTGGTACTCCTAAACTTCCTTCATGCATGTTCTGGCCGATTCCGAACACGGCATAGGTATCATGGCCTTGGAAAGGATAAAGGGGTAACGCCGGCTGCTGCCGGTTATGGGGAATCTCCGGTAAACAACGGAGACCTGTCTGGTCGAACTAGAGGGCCATATGATCATATCACAGAGGCTTCCCCAAAACAAAAATCATGATAATAATCTACCCACCCGGAGCAGCCCTAAGGAAGACCCTATTGGATAAACCCTTTGGATAATCCGTAGATAACCTTGTGTTCACTAGTCAAAATTACAGTGTTAATCTAGACAATTTTAGATATCCTGGAAATAGATTAAGATTTTCATCAAAGGTTAAATCTTAGTCTAGTTCATCTTATGAACTAACTGCTGTGACAAGAACACCCCTTAAACCACATATTAAATTGGTAGTGTTAAAACAATTTTAACAGCAACGTTAAGAACCAATTTAGAATAGGGAACGATTTATTAATCATCACATGATAATAATCTTAAATTTTCCCCGAAGAACAAGCCCAAGAACATGTACATTATAGTTCATCACGCATAACGATAAATTATCACGCAAAATGAAGCCGTTTTACGATCGAACCAGCAACCTGGCTCTGATGCCACTATAAGTAATCGCCTAAAATGCAGAGGAAAAATAAATGATTCCTATGTATCGGTTGCTGGGATCGTAAAACGGACAATTATAAATTACACGGGAAGAATTGTTCTTCACCTTTGCGGGGTTTCGAATCTCCCGTGGATTCGACCGATTCGGTAATCGCGCACGCGCACGATCTCCAGAGGTATTCACACAAGCTTCCGACGCAGACACGATTTCCTCCTCGACTTGAGTACTACGACCCGATCTCAAATCCACTATGCACGGAGATAGAGAGAGAGAGAGATCTACTTCAAGAGAGAGAAGGAGAGAGAGAGAGGAGAGAGAAACTCCAAGAAGTGGTTGTGTACGTCCAACTCTATCTACCCCTACCCTTGGCCTCCTTATATAAGAAATAAGGATAAGCACAAGGATTAATTCTCATGATTATCTAAGAGCTTGGCCTTGGATAATTCTCCATTAAATATTCATGTTTATCCTGCGGCTTTTCACAAATACCTAGATAACCATAATATTTAACATCTCTCACCATCTAACGAGAACTCTTATGTGTGTGACCCTCCAGGCCCATTAAACTTAGAACTAATTCTAAAGTTTAATAGTTATTAATTATTATTTAAACATCATATGTTAAATAATTAATTCAATAAATAAGTGGTTTATCATCTGATGATTAATCCACTTGGCCTTCTGACCATGAACGGCACCAAACACTACCTCATGATCCCATAAGATATAAGGGATACTGTTCCCTTTATTTGAACATTTCCGTCTGCAGATACCGCACAGATAAAATCCTTCATTCATCCAATGTCCCAATAACGTAAGGGTATGGTTTTACAGTCAAACCCTCTATCGCATTATTTAGATGGATTCCAGTACTTAGTTAACTTGTAGAAAGACATCTCTTTTAGTTGACCCTGGCCAAGTATTTCTGTGTACACATCCATAGGACATTCTCTCTCCACTCTTATACTAAGAGTGAGTGATCTCCTGTTGTTCACTTAATTACCTTCGCAAGCTTTCCACTGTATTTGAGAGACTGACTATCGTAGACTTAATGGTTAAAGTCCACAAGTCAGAGAATCAAGACACAATGGTCTACAAGCAAGGTATCATTGGTGACTTAGGTCAAAGGACCAACTGTGCAACTGCAACGATTGAATTTCCTGGTTGACTAATAGGTATAATTACCATCTAGGAATTCTTATTCGGATCTGTTTAGTGAACTCATTCTCTAATGAGCACCCACAAGTTTGTCTTAGTATCACCACACGAGTGAATGTGAGATCATTCACTCTCATCGCATGAGCAAAAATAACTTGTGTCGATCTTATCAGATATTTAATGTCCATCTCAAATATCCTATGATCGAGAACTGTTTAAGACAAGTGACTAAGAATATTGATCTCACTATCATGATCTCATTATGATTCAATATCCCATTCATTTGTCTACGGACCTTCATTACGATAGTTAATTTGCGAGAATTATAAATAAAGAAATAATTGCCTTTATTAATAATATGAACTAGAATGTACAATGATTGGCTTTGAGGCCACCCATTTCTATCACCTCGGCCCAGAACGACCCCTATGAATTCAAGGGATAGTATCCATGCGCCAGTCACCTACCGGCTGAACTGGACATTGCTTCGTCCGGGACCCATCCAACAACGGCCGAGGGGTGCTCGGTGGCAACTGCCACCACACCTCCGAAGCTTGACCGTAAGCTAACGGAGATGAGAAAGGAGATGCAGCATATGGTGACTTAGCCGTATGGGGCTCCTTTGGCCAGCACCATCATCAAACAGTTCCCCTTCTCCCCCGAGATCCTTGCAATGGATGTACCATCAAACTTCAAATTGCCGAAAGGGCCATTATATGACGGGATGACTGACCCGGTTAGCCACTTTCAAAGGTTTAACTCTTACCTCTCGGTGCGAGGGGTGCCCAAAGCCATTTGCTGTCGACTTTATTCCCCCACTCTTGAAAAACAGCTTCCACCTGGTTTAAGACCCTACCCTCAAATTCAATCCATTCTTTAGTTCAGTTCGGTCAATTGTTTATTGAACAATTTTATGATGCCACTCGGCAGTGTAAGACTTTGGCTAGCCTCTTGGCCATTCGGCAGGAGGCGGCCGAGACCCTTCGAGATTTTTTTACTAGGTTATGTGTGGAGGTAGCCCAGTTCCCGAATCTAGACAACTCTATTGTTGTCTCGGCTATAATCAGCGGCTGCACCGACGAAGGATTACTCAGCTCCATCGGGACGTGCCATCCGCCAACATTCCAAGATCTGGTGGCGCGGGCGCACAAATACATCAACCGGGAGGCGTTGATGATGGCCAAGAATAAGAAAGTTGCCGAGCCCGCCCCGGCACTGATACTATCAGCAACTCGTCAGCGACATGACGACTTCGACTCCTCCCGGAAAAGATTTAGAAGGTAAGACGATTGGGCCCACAAATGCTCCCGGCCCCCTCGTCCTCAACATCTACCTCTATTGGCTCCTTCAAGGCTACTCATGGAAGTCAAAGGCATGCTTCGCCAACCCGAGCGTATCAGAACGGATCCCCGCCGAAGGGATCCCCAGAAATACTGTGAATACCACAGAGAAGCTAGTCACTCCACGGACGAGTGCCAATGCCTCTGGCTGGAGATAGAGCGCCTTGTCCGAGAGGGGCGCCTACCCCAGTATGATCGCAACAAGCAACCGCAGCAGCAGGCCTGGAACCAACCAGTGGCGTCTCGGCAACCCCAACATCCACCCAAGGACGGACCTCCACCAAAGGTTGCCCTGGTTGCAGAAACCTCTCATCAGCACCCAAGTGCTGGGCCTATTATGGGCATAGCCGGGGGGCCAGACGAGGCACCACGAAGGCGGAGGCGAGATGAGTCGTCTTCGGCTATTGCGGCGGTAGACAACGGGTCAAAGCACTCCTGGAAGGAAGACATCAGCTTCACCAAAGCAGAGTTCGAAGGAATCCAGGTCCTACACGATGATGCTCTCGTCGTCAGTACTGTAATAAAAAATTACGATGTCTATCAAATTTTTATTGATAATGGTAGTGCACATAATGTGCTTTTTTATGACTGCTTACTGAAGCTTGGTTTAACTGAGGCCGACATGGAGGCCCAACGAGGCCCTTTGATTGGTTTTAACGGAGCCCCCTGCCGAGTGCAAGGCATAGTCTGATTGCTTGTGACCCTCGGTATGGCCCCAGCACAATTAACAGTTGAAACCGACTTCGCAGTTGTGAAAATAGACTCGGCCTACAATGTCATCTTCGGCCGACGCCTAATTGGACGAATTAGAGTTGTGTCTTCGTCCTACCATCAAAAATTGAAGTTCCATAATGACTTCGGAGTCAGAGAAGCCAAGGGAAACCAAGACTCAGCCCGTCAATGTTATATGATATCAGTAAAAGGCAACGCTGCGGTCGAGTCACTTTCAATTGAGTCTTCAGCTGATGCCTCCCCGGGCGAGGAATTGATCACTGTTCCTATCCCAGGAGGAGAAGGCCGAGTACTGTAGATCGGTTCCGTCCTCTCGCCAGATGAAGCCACTGCCATGATCAACTTCCTGAAGGAAAACCTCGACGTCTTCGCCTGGTCTCCATCAGACATACCGGGAGTCGATCTGGAGGTGGCCATTCATCACCTTCATGTTGATCCGAACCATCCTCCGATCAAACAGAAGCGTCGAAGCTTCAACCTTGAAAGGCGAATGGCGATTCAGACCAAAGTGCAGAAGGGCTTAAAAGCTGGGCATCTCCGAGAGGCTCACCATCTTGAGTGGGTTCCCAATGTGGTATTGGTTGTTAGGAATCGACGGAACGCAGCGGAAATAAATATCGATTCCAATGTATCGGGTTGCTGGGATCGTAAAACGGACAATAAAAATAATGGGAAGAACCGTTCTTCACCTTTGCGGGGTTTCGAATCTCCCGTGGATTGAAAAGATTCAGTAATCGCGCATGCGCACGATCTCCAGAGGTATCCACACGAGTTCCCGACGCAGACGCAATTTCCTCCTCGGCTTGAGTACTTCGACCCGATCTCAAATCCACCATACAGTTGAGAAGAGAGAGGGATCTTCTTCTTCAAGAAAAAAAGAGGAGAGAGAGTGAGGAGAGGGAAAATCTCCAAGGGTGTCTTGTACGACCAACAACTTACCACCCCTCCCCTTGGCCTCCTTTTATAAGAAATAAAGATAAGCACAAGGTTTAATTCTCACGATTATCAAAGAATTTGGCCTTAGATAATTCTCCATTTAAATATTCATGTTTATCTTGCGACTTTTCATAAAAACCCAGATAAATATAATATTTAACATCTCTCACCGTCTTACGAGAACTTTTATGTGTGTGACCCTCTAGGCCCATATATCAGTCTGGTTTCTAGCCCATTAAGCTTAGAACTAATTCTAAACTTTAGTATTTATTAATTATTATTTAAACATCATATGTTAAATAACTAATTCAATAAATAAGTGGTTCATCATCCGATGATAAATCCACTTGACCTTCTGACCATGAACCGCACCAAACACTACCTCATGATCCCAAAAGATATAAGGGATACTGTTCCGTTTATTTGAACCTTTCCGTCTGCAGATACTGCACAGATAAAATCCTTCATTCATCCAATGTCCCAATAACGCAAGGGTATGGATTCCAGTACTCAGTTAACTTCTAAAAAGATATCTCTTTCAGTTGACCTTGGCCAAGTATTTTTGTGTACACATTCATAGGATATTCTCTCTCTAGTCGTATACCAAGAGTGAGTGATCCCCTGTCTTTCACTCAATTACCTTCGCAAGCTTTCCACTGTGTCTGAGAGACTGACTATCGTGGACTTAATGGTTAAAGTCCACAAGCCAGAGAATCAAGACACAATGGTCTACGAGCAAGGTATCATTGGTGACTCAGGTCAAAGGACCAACTGCGCTACTGCAACGATTGAATTCCCTGGTTAACTATTAGGTATAATGACCTCCAGGAATTCTAATTCGGATATGTTCAGTGAACTCATTCTCTAATGAGCACCCACAAGTTTGTCTTAATATCACCACACGAGTGAATGTGAGATCATTCACCCTCATCGCATGAGTAGAAATAACTTGTGTCGATCTTATCAGATATTTAACGTCCATTTCAAATATCCTATGATCGAGAACTGTTTAAGACAAGTGACTTAGAATATTGATCTTACTATCATGATTTCATCATGATTCAATATCCTACATACTTGTCTACGAACCTTCATAACGATAGTTAATTTCCAAGAACTACAAATGAAGAAATAATTGCCTTTATTCTGAACTAGAATGTACAATGATTGGCTTTGAGGCCACCCAATTCTATCAATGGTATCCAAGAAAGATGGTAAGTGGCGGATGTGTGTTGGTTTCACTAACCTTAATAAAACTTGCCTTATAGATAGCTTTCCGCTGCCCCAGATAGATCAAATGGTGGATGCCACCTTTGGCCATGAGTTGCTTAGCTTCCTCAATGCTTACTCAGGATATCATCAAATCAGAATGCATCTTGAAGACGAGGATAAAACTAGCTTCACCACTGACCTCGGCCTCTATTGCTACACCCGAATGCCACTTGGCCTCAAGAACGCTGGAGCAACCTACCAATGGCTCGTCAACAAGATGTTCGCCCCTCAGCTTGGCCGAAACATGGAGTTATACGTTGACGACATGCTTGTAAAAAGCCGAGTTGCCTCTAACCATCTAGCCGATTTGGCCGAGACTTTCTCTACCCTGCACAGGTACCATATGAAGCTAAATCCTGCTAAATGCGCCTTCGGTGTAACCTTCGGGACGTTCCTCGGTTATCTAGTGACTCGCCAAGGGGTAGAAGCTAACCCGACCAAGGTATCATCTATCCTTTAGATGCGCCCTCCGGAGAACGTCCGAGAGGTACAAAGACTAAGCAGACGAGTGGCGGCTCTGAATCGTTTTATGTCGAGAGCAGCAGATCGCTATTTTCCCTTCTTCAAATTGCTAAAGAAGACGGACAGTTTCCAATGGACGGCCGAATGCCAAGTCGGCCTTCGACCCACTCAAAAGTTACCTCTCTGGGGTTCCTGTCCTATCCAAAACTATCGAGGGGGAACAACTATTTGTTTGCCTCGCCGCATTCGAAGCAGCACTGAGCACTGTACTTTTTTGGGAAGAGGGCGGCATCCAGAAACATGTGTACTATGTCATCTGAGCACTTTACGGAGCGGAACTCCGGTACTCAGATTTAGAGAAGCTAGCGCTGGCTTTGATTACTTCCATGAGAAGGCTTCGGCCCTATTTCCCAGCACACCCGATCAAGGTACTGATTGACCAGGCTTTAAGGCAAGTCGTAGCTCAGCCAGAAATATCCGGGAGACTCGCCAAGTGGGCTATAAAGCTAGGGGAATTCGACATAAGCTATGGACCTCGAACTGCAATAAAGGCATAGACTTTTGCTGATTTCATTGAGGAACTGACCACCGAAGGGCCCTCGGAAGAGACTCTGGCCGAAGATGGAGGAATCAGCCCATCTTCTTCAATTGCAGCCGAGGACCCTTCTGCCGCATCTCTCGCTTCAGGCAACACATGGCGTCTCTACACAGACAGTTCCGCCTGATGTGCCCGAACGGGGTAGTAGCTGAATACACGCTCCACTTCGCGTTCCCTGCATCTAATAACGCGGCAGAATATGAAGCCTTGATATCTGGACTTCAGGCCACAAGGCGTATCGACGTCCTGGAGATAAGCGTGTTCAGCGATTCTCAGCTGGTTGTCAACCAAATATTCGGGGAGTATGATGCTCGGGACCCTCTGATGATGACCTACCTCCAGGTAACAAAAAACATTATTGTAAAATTCAATTCTTTTAAGATAACGCGGGGCCTTCGGTCCGAGAACACACAAGCCGATGCCCTATCTCGGCTAGCGTCCACCTACCATGGGGGAAGCAGACGGATGGTGCTCGTGGAAGAACTAGGAGTGCCAAGTGTTGATCAGCCCGAGAGCGTGATGCAATCCAAGTCACGAGAAGACGAGACCTGGATGACACCACTGCTGAACTATATTCTCCGAGAGGAGCTCCCTTCTGAAGCAAAAGAGGCGAGGCACATCCGGTTACGTTCTTCGCAATTCATCATTCTAGAAGGGTTGCTATATAAAAGATCTTTTGGCTGATTGCTTCTCAGGTGCCTCGGCCCAGCCGAAACCGATTATGCTCTCCAGGAGGTCCATGAGGGAGTCTGCGGAGCACACGCCGGGGGTGGAGCCCTAGCCCACAAGCTTCTAAGGTAGGGATATTGGTGGCCAACCCTTCGGCAGGACGCAGCTAGTCTCGTCCGCCGATGGGATCAATGTCAGCAGTTTGGTTCTCTCATCCACTAGTTAGCCACTTTAACCCCATTATCAGACCCCTGGCCTTTCGCCCAGTAGGAGATTGATATCCTCGGTCCTTTTCCTATAGCGACCGGTCAGCGAAAATTTCTTATAGTTGATGTCGATTATTTTACTAAGTGGGTAGAAGCCGAACCCCTTGCATCCATTACAGACAATAATACCTGAAACTTCGTCTGGAAGTCCTTTATTTGCCGCTATGGTATACCTCGGGCTATTATTTTTGACAACGGCAAACAGTTTGATAGTAATTGGTTCAAAAGCAACTGCGAGAGCTTCGGCATCCTACACAAGTGTACCTCAGTGGCTCACCCCCAGTCAAATGGGCAAGCTAAAGTCACTAACCGAAGAATTCTGAAAGGGCTGAAAATGTGCCTCGGCTAAGCCAAAGGCCGATGGGTGGATGAGTTATCAAATGTGCTGTGGGCTTACTGGACCACCAGCCAGGCCCCCACCGGCGTAACTCCTTTCAGAATGGCCTATAGAGTAGAAACAGTCATCCCAGTAGAAATCGGTGTCTCGTCCCCCAGAGTACTCGCTTATGATCCGACCACCAATGATGATGCATTGAAAGATCAACTGGACCTTATTAAAGAGACTCAATGTGTCCTACGTACCCATATAATTTCATTTTCAATCGGACATTTTAGATTTCAGAATAAAAATCAGATTATATGGGCACGTAGGACATGTTTGGGGCCTTAAAAAAAAAAAATTCTCTTTAATTATTTTGACTACACTGCCAAACGAGGTAATAAGCCTAGAGGTGAAGCAAGTTACTTTCTTCCACATTATACATGTGAAAGCTTGCACTAGGTGCACAAAAGGCATATGTGCTCACTTGTTTCTTATCATTGGAATTTTAATGCAATGGCAGAGAATATACTTTTAGATTTTTTTCTATTTTTAATTGAACATTATAAAAAGTTTTTTCTGTTCAAAAAATATCCATTTTACGCTTTCTTCCATTTCATTACCACCTCTATATGAATCTTAGATGCCAAATGCATCTTAGCAAGCAAAATCTTAGATGCCAAAGACATCTTATCGAGCAAAGTCCTATTGAGTTTTCTTTACCATTAAATTATATCTAGTGCAATCTCATAGTGAAAGACATGGTGATAGAGACAGAGAAAGCAAATGGAGAAAAGCTTCACAATGCAATGAATTTCTAGGTTGATTTTGCTAGGCAGGGTGCCTCCTTGTGAATTTTGGAGCTGATGGGTCGAAATCTAATCCATCACAATTAAGATCCTCCGCCGGTAAATGGAGGGTCAAGATTTAGCTGCCCCCTGTAAAAGAGAACACCGTTAAAGACCTCTGGTGGTGATCTAGGAGATCTCCCTCTGATATTTAGGTCAAAGAACTGGGGGTGTAGGGAAGAAGCTGAGAGAGATTGGGCTGGTTCGTGCATACTTTGCCCTATTGAGCAGGGGGGCCTTATATAGTAGTGCAGAGCCTGATAAGAGTCCAACCCCATCAAGAAAGGTAGGGTCCCAAAGACAATTCTAGTTCGTAAAGGATTGTCTATAAAAGGTCAGCTCTGAGTCAGATTCTTAGATATGTCGTGACCCGTCATAGGTCGTAGTTGGATTGGTGCTAGGAGGGGTGACACCTTCTAGTCCAAGTTGCCTTTTAAGTATGGCGAGACTTTTGATCAGACCAGGTAAGCCTTGACATATAGATACGGGGTGGATTCGGCCTTGACATACAGACAGTGGATAAGGGGTGGATTCACTATTAAGGCATAACTATTAGTACAAGATGGTTGTGCTTTCTTTTCAACCATCGAAAATGATTCAATGGTTTAAAGAAAAGAATTCAAAATAGTTTGGTCCTCTCCTCTAGGTCTTTGGTGCCCCACATTGAGGAGTTCCTATAGCTCCCGTTCCATTGATATGTTTTATCCCTCTTTGATTAACCCAGTGCTCTCTTCTCTAGAGTGTAGTGATAATTTTGAGGGATCCAATGATAATACAAGTTGTTTCAACTAAAATCTCTCTCTCTCTCTCTCTACTAGGGTGTAGTTCCCCTCAAGATAGTTGTGGAGGGAAGTGCCACAATCACGTATCTTAGGCTATGAAGCAAGTCGTGTATAGGCTCGAGAGAAAGGTGATAACTAGTTTTATGGTGCTTTGCATAGGGAGAGAGGGGGGAAGTGAACCTTGAGTGCCCTTTTTAAGCCCACATATTATACACTTCCCTTGTAATATGTGTAATACATAAAGAGGGTAAAGTATGCATATAAATGATGGTTCTGACTTTTGGATAGGAAACACGAGTTTTATAGATTAAGACAGACGGGCTTGTATTATACACATATAATTCACAAATTTGCTAACTATGCTCGCACTAGCAGAACCATGCTTGAGTGGAATTCTATGGTGAATGGGATGTGCTTGGCTAGGAAAGGTTTTTTGCGTGCATAGGAGACATCGTGTATGTGAAAGTTGGCATTAGGTGTATAAAAGGCAACATCCGCACTTGTTCCTTGTCGTTGGATTTTTAATCCAAAGGCAAATAACATATTTATTAGATTTATTATTTTTCATTTAAACATTATAAAAGTTTTTTTAAGAATATCTATATTCTATGCTTTCACTACACTACAAGGAAGATAGGTTTTGTCAGCGAGTATATGTCGACGGCTAAGGGTACTTATCGACAAAAAGACTATTAGTAGACGGCTAACAAATCACCGTTTACAATTGTGTTATATGTCGACGGCTTAAGTAGCCCTGGGCATATACCTATTATATGTCAATGGCTAGAACGTAACTGTTGATATATGTAGGATATATGTTAATGGCTCTATACAAACCGTCGACATATGTAATAAAAGAAAAAAAATAAAATGATAAAAATTATATGTCCACGGCTCTTAGTTTAGCCGTGGACATATCTGTTATTTGTCAACGGCTACATTTATAGCCGTTGACAAAAATTCTCCACTCTCCCCTCCCCGAGCCCTCTTTTTTTCTACATCCCTCTTTTCTCCCTCCTACGCCCTAACCACCGCCGTTCTCCCTCCAGTCAGCCTGCCTTCATCGCCGCTCACGTGGTCCCCGCCGGCCTCTGCGCCCCCCCTCTCACCTCGCCGGCTTTCGTTGTGATCGCCGGCCTTCGCTCCCCTCCCCTTCCTCTCCTCGCCGGCATCCGCTATGACCGCGCGCCAGCCTCCGCTCCCCCCCCCCCCCCCCTCTCCCCATCGGCTTCCGTTGTGACTGCGCACCGGCCTCCACTTTCGTTGTGACCGCCGGCCTCCGCCGCAACGCCTCCACTCGGTAGGATTTCCCCGCCAGTGCCTCCACCTAGTAGGGTTTCCCCCTCTCTCTCTTTTGTATATGTATGCGTATGTGTGTGTCTGTGAGAGACGTGTTATATGGAATTTTTTTTTTTTTGATGCAAGTATGTGTGTGTGTGTGTGTGTGATGATGCAAGTATTTTTTAATGCAAGTATTTTTCGATGCAATGTGTGTGTGTGTGTGTCTGTGAGAGGCATGTTATACGGTTTTTTTTTTTGTATTGGGGGTGAGCATTTGTTGCTGGGAATGCATCACTTACACATGCCATGTATTTGCTTCAAATAGAGCACATTTATCTATAATATCAAGTCTTCTTATTCCCTATTATGTGACTGGTTCCTCCTGTGGATGTGGTCTTGTTTACCATGCTCATAATAACATTATGGCTTGTTGTCCTTGGACCTTACTATCTCCCCACTTTAACCTTTCCCTAGTCATGAATGCTAATGTATTCATGGGTGTGAAGGAAGGGGCATGAAGAGATCCTGCAGGTAAAAAGAGGAGTGCACAAAGAATGCATCTCATTGTGTTTGTTTCTTCCTTTCTTACGTACTGTGAATGAAAGATGGTAATTTTTTATTTTTTCTTTTTATAAAGAAGATGGTTATTTCCTTTTTATAACTGTTGTCCTTGGTTGTATATGAGCTTTGGCCTGTTGCATGTGATGATTGCCTTTTGTTTAAATGACAAAATGATTTCTTTGGATCTCGATGCAGCTTATATTAATGGCCTCTTCTTTGCTTAGTTCAACGTATTCTTGTCATAATTAAATTCAGGTTGTGTGGGGACATCTCCTTAGAGAAGGGTAACACCCCCTTCACCTCCAAGCTTGTTAACTAATGCTTGTGCAGATCTTGTAACCTGTAAGTTAAGAGTGATTCTACTGTATCTTTCTACTCAGTAAAAAGGTGATTTCTTAAGGCTATGTATCCTTTGTTGGCATCTGCATAGTTCTTAAAGAATAAGTAGATGGATATATATAAATGTAGTTGTGTATGTGGATCGCTTTGGTGTTGAATAAGTAGTTCTTAAGGTCAGTCGGCAGTTGAAAGTTATGCTCTCTTGAACCAGTTATACCCTTTGGTATATCAAACTGGCAATCCTAGTATGTAGAGGTTTACCTCCGCCTAGTACCAAAGGGTAATGTATAAGTAGATGAATATATACTTGTAGATACGTATGTGAATTAGAATATAATCTTTGTACCGTATATGTGGATGTGGATGTAAGACGTATGTGTGTGGATGTGATTTGATATTTACATCAAGATATAAGTAAGTTTTCTTGCAGGTACGGACGATAATGTGGATGTGTATGTGTATGTAGCTGTAGTTGTACATATGTAAATGTAGTTGTGTATGTGGTTGTGGTTGGCCTTTTTTTTAATTTTTTGTCCATTCAAGACTTTTGTTATGATATATGTTTTTACTGTCTTTTAACAGTAATGACATATATCGATCATAAAGTCTTGAATTGTCCTGTTGGACAGTTGTAGACACCGATTTTGGACCCCCCTTTGGTCATGAACCCCATCCATCATTAGCCCATCACCACCAAACCCCTCATCTTAGCCGTCTCATCCCTCAGCCCACTAATAACTAGGCCCATTAACAAATCTCGACTTTAGCCACCTTTTCGTGGAAGGCCAACCTGTCCGCCTTCCACCGTCCTTCGAAGGCCAACTTGTTCGCCTTCCACCGTCCTTTGAAGGCCAACCTTCCGCCTTCCACCGCCCTTCGAAGGCCACCCCTTGCCTTCCACCACCCTTCGAAGGCCACCCCTTGCCTTCCACCACCCTTTAAAGGCCCACCGGGCCGCCTTCCACCTATTTGTGGAAGGCCAGCTACCTGGCCTTCCACGGGATCGGAAGGCAAGATGGTCGGCCGCCCACTCCCCTAACTCCCATCTTGACCTCGTCTTCTCACGATCTCCTCTACTCGCCACCCTCACCTCCACTACTCCGATCATTCCCCACTCCGGTGACTGCCGCGCGCACCACCTCCGACTCTTGACCACTTCCCATTGGCTCCATGATGATTTACGGGGATTTAGACCCTTATTTTCTCCTATTTTCCCTTCACCTATTTAAACCCCCCATGTCCCCTCGAGAAGGGAGGTTGGCAAGTGGGTTGGTTTTGAGGTTAGAGGAGGAGTTGAGCGGGCAAGGAGTCAGAGAGCTTCAGGAAGAACTTCAAGTGAGGGAAAGCCTTGGCAGTCGTGAAGCCGGAGGGATCTTTCACATTCTAAATGGGTTTGTCCTCTTAACTCTCTCCTTACTTTTCCCCTTTCCACTTCATTGCATTCCCACTCTCCATCCACTCCGTAACATCATCTCCTCCTCTCACTCTTTTCTCTGTTTTAACACATCACTTTACTTTTCACACATGAGCACTCCCATCTACATGCATGCTTGTTAGGATAACCTAGCAACCCTTACTCCCCAGAGGTTTTAAACAAAAAAACGGGAGGTGGGTGGCCATAACATATGGTCATCTTCCCTCCCCAAACACCCATCCGGTGCGTCTCCCTCCAATTCTAGTTGATTTCTATATTTGCATGGATAGATTCTACATATCACAGTCCTAATCGGGTTATCTTCTTCTTTTGTCTTGTCTTTTCCTTTCAGGGACCCTTACCGCATTTCTGCGTGCAGACTGCCGAGCTCTCCTCATCTGGCCGGCTGGAGGAAGAGAAGAGGAATCCGCCGTCTCCCGCTCCCTCAGAACGCGATCACTCTCACCATCCTGTGGAGTACAGGGACCTTAAGGTAATGCTCCTGGCGATCACACACTTTGATTTCTAACCCTTCCAAATCGCCGCAGTGCTAAGACGAACGGAAAAGCCCTCGCCCGAAGCCCACAGCAGTGACGGGGGACGTTCCGGGCGCCTACAACAGTCTGTGGATATTTGATCATCTAATGTTCTTTATTATATGTGCTTTATGATTATCTTAAATTTTCGACAGTATTTTCTCACTCTTCTCCAAAATACATGCTAATTTTGACTACTCTTTTTGTCACTTGTAGTTCATACAAGTGACTTTTTGAGAAAAGTTAAAATTAGTAAATAATGGTGGTATATTGGAGAAGTGTGGGGAGATGCTGCCGAAATTTTAAGATAATCATGAAGCACATATAATAAAGAACATTATATGATCAAATATCTATGGATGTGCATGTTATGTGATGTAGGTACCATTTTTTATGAGAATCTACAACTTTCAGAGGAGATGTTGCCCATTTTTCTTAGAAATGTGTATATCTATGTCTATAAATCTATCAACTTATCTATTTATATCTTTCTATCTATCTATCTAGCTAAATATCTATATATCTAGGTCTTCTATTTACCTATTTATATAGTTAAATATGTACATATCTATGTATATATCTAGCTATCTTGTTATTTATATATCTATCAACTTATCTATTTATATCTTTTTATCTATCTATCTAGCTAAATATCTATATATCTAGATTTTCTATCTATCTATTTATGTAGTTAAATATGTACAGATCTATGCATATATCTAGCTATCTTATCTTTCTATCTATCTATCTGTCTTTATAAATCTATATCTATGTAGCTATCATATCTATCTACCTATCTACCTATCTATCCTATCTATGTAACTACTTTCTATTTATTTAACTATCATCTATATCTATGTAGCTATCATATCTATTTATCCACCTATCTATGTACCTATCTATCCTATCTATATAACTATGTTATCTATAGACTTACCTATCCAGTTATGTATGTAACTATCTTACCAACCTATTTATCTATCTTACAAGCTATGTACGTATCAATCTATCTATCTATGGATATTTCTATCTATCTATATATGATATTTACATGTGGATACAAGTAACTTTTCTTGCAAGTACGGATGCGGATATGGATGTGTATGTGTATGTGGATGTATATGTGTATGTGTATGTTATGTAATCTAGGTACCATTTTTTTATGACATTGCATGAAATCAGACAGGTGTACAAATGTGAAAAATGTACAACTTTTAAGAGAGATGCTGCCGAATTTTTTTAAAAAATGTATATATCTATGTCTATAAATATATTTATCATTCTATTTATGTATTTAACTTTTGTTAGTAGCACTTTTGAATTAATTGAATATGATGATGATGCATTTGTCTTTGTAGGTTCTTTGTGTGTGTGTCCTGGGTATTGTGTGTGAGGCGATGATGATGCACTTGCCTTTGCAGCCACTGCAAGCCATCTGCTAATGGCACGGTAGTCCTGGACGGCCCTGGTGGGCAATCGGGTTGAAGTTGTTTGTACAGATCACTGAAGCATACGGAAGCCCCTAGGGGCTAAAAGTATTTTCCATCTGAGTCTTCGGTCTCCCCTTTCCTAAACTTTATGGAGAGGACATTATGTGTGTTTGTATTTTGCGTACGTGTGCAATGTGTGCAATGTACTTATTGTACAAAATTAGACCCCCTCATCTAATCAATGTGTTTCTTCGCGGCTTGTGTATTTATTGGCTAAGTTCATACTATGAAGGAGTATATAGAGGAGATGAGAGGATCGAGTTTCTTGTGTTGTGTGAGGCGATGATGATGTACTTGCCTTTGCAGCCACTACAAGCCATATGTTAACGGCACGGCAGCCCTGGACGACCTTGGTGGGCAATCGGGTTGCAGCCGTTTGTACAGATCGTTGAAACATACGGAAGCCCCTAGGAGCTAAAAATATTTTCCATCTGAGCCTCCGGTCTCCCCTCTCCTAAACTTTATGGAGAGGCCACTGTGTGTGTTTGTGTTTTGCTTGCGTGGATAATGTATAAGTTATTAATCGATCATATTTGTTAATATGTAGGTTAGAGGATATATAGAAATGGCTAGACTTGACAAGAGTTGGATGAAATTTGTTTATAATCGAAGAGATCCTAGATATGAGAGAGAGGTAGCTGAGTTTTTGGACTTTGTCTTTCACAAAGATAGAATAAGTTTTAGGTATGGACAAAACAATAAATTGATACAGTATCCATGTCGGCATTGCCTTAACGGAGTGAAGTTGACCTGGATAGATGTTGAGACCCATTTTAAGGTAGACGGAGTATGGATGCATTATACAAATTGGGTGTGTCATGGAGAGGCACCATTAGCTGATATGCTCAGATATCAAACCAACATCTCTCATATAGAGATGACTGAACAACAACAATCTTTATTGCTAATAGTACAGTTGAGATGCTACATGACTTGCAAGAAGTTGAAAGTGTTATTACAGAAGAAGAGCATGAACCGAATTCCAAAACGAGAGACTTTTATAAATTATTAGAGGATGCTGAAATACCATTGTATCTTGGGTGCCAGAAGGTTTCAAAGTTAACATTTCTTTTAAAGTTGTTACATATTAAGACACTGAATCAGGTGATAGAGGCGTGCATGAATATGTTTCTTGAATTCATTAGAGAAATATTACCAGAAAGAGCCAATGTAACTCAAACATGGTATGAAGCAAAGAAGATTATTAAAGATTTGAGGTTGGGATACGAGAAGATAGATGCATGCCAAAATGATTGTCTATTATTTTAGAAGGAACATGAAGATAAAGATCGGTGCCCATATTGTGATGCACCGAGGTATAAGGAAAGTATGCAAGACTTGAACAACCAATTACAGAATGAGAACATGAGACTTGGCAAACGAATACCTAACAAATTTTTGCGCTATTTTCCATTGAAAGATAGATTGCAAAGGTTGTTTATGTTGTCCAAGACAACCAAATGGTTGACATGGCATATTGATGGTCGGACTCCTTAACAAAATAGAAAGATGGATTGGAAGAAGGGTCGAGTTCTTCCTATCAACGGAAATTTGTGGAGCAAGTTGTAGAGATGTAGACCATGAAAGAAAAAATCAAAACACAAGGGGAGGAGATGGAGTGGATGCGCAAACAAATGGCAGACATGAGCACATTTATGAGCCGATTTCAGGCAATGCAGAGTCCTACTCGACCTCAGATAGCTGCTGTGAATGAGGACGACGCCCAAGACGAATTAAATGATGAGGGAGATGATTTTGATGGTGATGACGAGGAGTGAGCCGAGAATAATTGATACATTAATTTTTGGATGTGTAATGTGAATTTTTCGTGGATGTGTTTATTAATTTTATGTGAATGTTTATTTATGCATGTGGATGTACCTTTTTTGCGGTTT
This sequence comes from Zantedeschia hybrid cultivar, assembly GCA_030544215.1. NCBI lineage: Eukaryota > Viridiplantae > Streptophyta > Magnoliopsida > Alismatales > Araceae > Zantedeschia > Zantedeschia hybrid cultivar. The sequence continues at coordinate 57,016,594 of JARZZO010000009.1, forward strand.
CATGATTGTGTTTATTTGAAAGTGTGATGTTTATTTGTACATGTGGGTGTGGTTATTTGTGTATGCTTTGTATGGATATTTATGTATAAGTTTGTGTATCTACAGATTTTTGTGTATTATATATATATAATAACCATTTGTTAGCGACTAAAGCCGCTGACAAAGGTTTCTGTACACATATGTCGACGGCTTAAAACCGTAGACATATGACATTTGTCAGCGGTTACGCAGCCGTGGACAAAGGTTTTATCAGCCGCTACGCAGTCATGGACAAAGGAATTTGACAGCTGTTGATAAAGCCTTTGTCAGCGACTACGCAGCCGTTGATAAATTCCTTTGTCAACGGCTACGCAGGCATGGACAAAGGTTTTATCAGCGGCTGCACAGCCGTAGACAAAGGTATTTGTCAGCGGCTTTATAGTATTTGTCAACGGCTAGGAGCCGTTGACATATGTTCTTTTTGTGAGCGGTTTCTACCCGTAGACATATATATTATATGTCAGCGGCTGCTGTTAGCCGTTGATAAATATATGCCAACGGGACTTTTGTCCACAGCTTTGTCAGTGGCTGTACAGCCGTTGACATAAACTTTTGTCAGCGGCTGTTTGAGATTTGTCAGTGGCTCTTAGCCATTAAATTATATTATATTCAATGCAATGCCATAGTAAAAGAATGTGGTGACAGAAAAATTCTATTATGGGTAATAGGAAATTATATACAGACGAGAAAGAGAGATGCTAAAATATGATTAGAATAAAAAATATCACCTAGCCATTCCCTAGCGGGGGTTCTCCGATCATGATGGGAGGGTCCCACTCTTTTGCCCACGCAGAAATGTCCTACATGAGGTGGAAACAACCAAAAGGGGTCATAATGCAGTGAATTTGGTGGCTAATTGTACTAGGCATAGCGTCCCCTCATGAATTTTGGGCATCGAAGGCATCGACAACATTCAATGTTTTCTTTAATTATATCCATCGGATCTAGTCCAAGGCTAGGAAGAAGGTTGTACGACTAGGTCGCACCAAATGCCTTGGCCACATGTATAGTAGTTCTACCACAAATAAAGACGTGATTGTGTTATTGTTTAAGGATGACCATTGGTACGGCATGCACGTTAGATTTGGTTCAATGGTTTAAAACCAACTCAAAATAGTTTGAGTCCCACTTCCGTGTCTTTGGTATCCAACATTCAGGGGTTCCTACTGTAGGCGCCTGGAACGTCCCCCGCCGCGGCTGCGGGCTTCGGGCGAGGGTTCCTCCGTTCGTCTTAGCCCTGTGGCGATTTAAAGGGGGTTAGAAATTAAGGTGTGATCGCCAGGAGCATTACCTTTCGGTCCCTGTGCTCCGCAGGATAGTGAGGATGTGATCGCGTTCTGAGGGAGTGGGAGATGGTGGTTTCCCCTTCTCTTCCTCCGGCCGGCCAGAGGAGGAGAGCTCGATAGTCCGCGCGCAGAATCTGGTAAGAGCCCCTGAAAAGAGAAGACAAACAAAGAAAAGAAATAACCCGATTAGAACTGTGACATGTAGACTCTGTTCATGCAAACATAAAAATTAATTGGAATTGGAGGGAGACGCACTGGATGGGTGGTTGGGAGGGAAGGTGACCATATGTTATGGCCACCCACCTCCCGTTTTTTTGTTTGGAACCTCTGGGGGTAAAGGGTGTTAAGTCATCCTAAGAAGCATGCATGCAGATAAGTGCTCGTGTGTGAAAAGTGAGGTGTTGTATTAAAAGTGGACAGAAGAGTGAGGAAGGAAGAATGTTACGGCATGGATGGAAAGTGAGAATGCAATGAGATGAAGAAAGGAGAAAAGTAAAAGTGGGTTAGGAAGACAAGCCCATTTGGAGTGCGAAGGATTCCTCTGGAACTCTCTGACTCCTTGCCCGCTCGACTCCTCAAAGCCGACCCGCTCCGAGAAAGAAACTCCTTCTTAATCCCTTTCCAACTCCCTTTTTCCAACTCCCCTTGCTCGAGGGAACCTGGGGGGTTCAAATAGATGAAGGAAAAAATAGGAGAAAATAGGGGTCTAAATCCCCGTAAATCAACCTTCAGCCAATAGGAAGTGGTCAAGGGTCGGAGGTGGTGCGCGCAGCAGTCGCTGGAGTGGGGAGTGATCGGAGTAGTGGGGGTGAGGGCGGCGAGTAGAGGAGATCGTGGGGAAGACGAGGTCAAGTGGTAGTTAGGGGAGTGGACGGCCAGCCAACTTGCCTTCCAATTCCGTGGAAGGCCAGGTAGCTGGCCTTCCACGAAGTGGTGGAAGGCGGCCCGGTTGGCCTTCGAAGGGGGTGGAAGGCAAGGGGTGGCCTTCGAAGGGTGGTGGAAGGCAAGGGGTGGCCTTCGAAGGGTGGTGGAAGGCAAGGTGGCTGGCCTTCCAAAGGTGGTGGAAGGCAAGGGGTGGCCTTCGAAGGAGGTGGAAGGCAAGGGGTGGCCTTCCACGAAAAGGTGGTAAAAAGTGAAAAAGGTGGCCAAAAGGTGGAAGGCAAGGGGTGGCCTTCGAAGGAGGTGGAAGGCAGACTGGCTGGCCTTCGAAGGGTGGTGGAAGGTGGACTGGCTGGCCTTCCACGAAAAGGTGGCTAGAGTCGGGATTTGGTTAATAGGCCTAGTTGTTAGTGGACTGAGATGGCTAAAATGAGGGGATTTTGGTGATGAAGGGCTAATGATGGATGAGACTCATGACCAAAAGGGTGGTCCAAAATCGGTGTCTACAAATGCCCCTCCGGGACACCTGTTTTGCAGTGGAGTGGAAGGGAATGATAAATAGGTGTTCCGAAAATCGAAACTAATTTTGGACAACCCGAGAAAGGAATGAGCTATATCCAAGGATGATATGCGAATGCGGAAAATGTATGAAAGCTAGCTATTCGAGTTGCAAGAGTGGTTTAAGAAAAGGGACAAAGTTTAGTACTAGAAAATCACAGTCCGTGGGACCCTCGGGTGCTGGAACCGCGAGGCCTTGGCGCACCAGGATGCAACGATCTGGCCCAAGGGGATCTCAAGCATGAAGGGTGTAGGAGTGTGGCTTGAAGAACTCTCGACACAACGGGCGCGCGGTGGCCTGGCGCATCATGGGATGGCCAAGTGAGAGAATATTAAGCACACGTGTTGAAAAAAGGATAAGGTCTTGCAATTCGAAGAGTTAACAGACGAACAATTGTTAGACTCACAGATCAACAATGGGTTAAGTAGAGTGATGAATTATGGTCATTGCCCCTAGGGCGGGAATGGTGGATGATGTTTATGCAATGCATGTTGGTTTAAAAATTAGAAAACAAATTCCTAATGCAAACAGGAGGGATTTATTGGCCAATCGAATAACTTGGAGAATATAGACTCCTCATTGTTTTGTTTAAAGAGGAACTCAGAGTCTATACGCCCGAAGTTATTAGCCTCCTGTGTCTTCAATCCTACTTGCTTCAGATTCCCTGCAGCTGCAAGAACGCACATCAGTAAATGTAAATAATCAATGAGCTACAATATCTTAATGACAAGCTGCAAGGAAACGAGGGACAAAGGTCCCTGTCGAGTCGAAGCCAGCACGGAAGATATGGCCGTTCTCAAAGTAGAATGCCAATCCGGCTGCTTTCGGCTTCGACTCGACAGCAAAAGTGTCCACCTTTTGGACAGAATCCTTTTCCTGTATGCACAAAAATGAAGGGGAAACAGTTAGTAGTATCTGTTTTCGGCCCCTTACCCAAAAGAGCAACTACCTTTTCCCTAGCCTTCGCATAGGGTCAAGGGGCCGTGTCCTACTAACCAGACAAAAGGAAGAGTATTGAAACTGATGCGACAAGTAAATATGCAAATGCTGATGGATATTAACAAATGAGGTGTGATGAAAACATGTTTTTGATTCCGCCTGCCTGGTGACTGCCCAAGCTTAGGCTGGTTGAATGATGAAAGGGAAATGCACACTCAACTTCCCAGGTATCCTAAGCACACATCTAGATTGATTTGGGCCTCTAGACTCCTCAAACTAACCTCGACCGATTAAGACTCATACTGATGACAATACCGTCATGCCATGCTTAGGCTCCCAGCTGCTTCCGACCACCAAGTTTGCCCAAAAAATTTTCGAGGTAAATGATTTGCTCGACCCGGGTCTCTTTCCTCACAATCTAGAAGGTATATGATGGAACACCTTGGAACCCTAACGGTCAACCGCGCGACGCTGACCCGGAATCAGACGCCGTCGCACCTATTGGTGACGCGCATGCATTGACCTAAGCCCGAAGTCTTCGAGAGTACACATTGAGATTATGGTTAAGAAATTAGTTCACCAGAAACATCGACGATACTCTTCACTCATTTTGGACTCCTGTGATCATGTGAGCATGTGACGATTTTTGAAAACGAACCATTTTAAAATGATGTTCAGTCTTTAGATAGCTATCTCGTGCTGAACCTTGGGGGAGAAAAAGTGAAGAAATTGTGGAGACAAACCTCACAGGAGGATCAACAAAACCGTTAACAGGGCAAGTTGTGACAAAACGGACCCTTTTGACCTCCTAGATGCCCCTATTTTGACTTTTCAGGCATTTGGTAGATTTCATGGCCAGGCACGGTCACGACCAGGCTTTTTTGTATGATTGTTTGAACCCCTTTTCTTTTTTTTGTATTTATCTTTGATGCTTTTGACATTTTTTCGGGGTTATTTGATATTCCGCCTGCGGGGACACTGCCCTCTTCACGTGCTCTGGTCCTTTACATTTCATTTTTGGGCCCTTTTTTGAGGGGTTACATCTATCAGGTTGTTAAGGAACCGCAATTTGCTGATCTCGACCGTTTAAGGGCGTCAACTGTCCTGATCGGTCGAGAGACGAAGAGCAAATGTTGCATTTTGACAGTACACTAAGGACTTGGAACTCATTTTAAGCAGGTTCTCTTTGAAAAACGTATAGGTGTGTGCATCTCATGATGATCATAGGGATCCGTATGAAAGTAAAGTAGACACGTCCAAGGTTCTGGTGGACCAAAGTCTTAGCCAAACCGCAATGTTAACCCAATCTATCATGCAACTAGACCTAGACAGGGGGTTACGTGGCAGTCACCAGACAGTTGGATTTTGTGTCTTCTTGATTTTTTTGTCATTTTCATTGGAGTATGTACATATTTACAAATATTTTTGATGCTTTTTGGATATTCGATTTTTTTTTGAGATTTTGAGATTTTTGATTTTTTTTGTATTTTTTAGGGTAAAACTTCTTCAAATAGAGTCCTATCTGAAGGAAAGCTTTTCAACAATTTTCAAATATTTACACTTATTTGCTAACTAAAAATGGAAGAACTTACTTACCTCTACAACTTGTAGATAAAGAGGAAGCTATCCAATCCCTAAGCGATTATGCACAAGACTCAGAGAGTGAGTCAGACATGTTGCAAAGGTGGGTCCTTGAGACAGAGACCCAATGATGACAGAATTGCCCCAGGAGTGAGCTACGACCGGTGATAAAAGCCTGAGAAGGGCAGGTGTGTGAAATAGCAAGGGAATGAGAGCGGTGGGTACCTGTTCATCCCTCACTAAGGAGGCTCCTTCTCGTCGAGTGGTTGGTTCATAGAACAACAGCTGTGTTGCGAAATTTCCTTCATCTTCTCTCTGAATTTCACTGATTGCTTCCTTCAACTCATCCTCAAGATAGTGTATCTTGAGTACCTCTTGATTTTCCTTCACAAAGTGATCCAAGAGACTCCATTTTCTTGATTCCTCAGTTGGTTTGATTGGTAGGTAACCCAATTTGAACCCCCTGTAGGTGCTTAGAATGACAGTTGTAGGTGCTTAGAATGACCGTGTGATTAACATGAAATATCTATGTTGTTAGGTGTAAACTAACCTATTAAAAACAGCAACTAAAGTGCAGTGATCACCAGAAACTTTTAACTTAAAAAGTTTCAAAAGAGATATGATCGCCTACCTTTTAAACGCGGAAGATTGAGTCCTTGGTTCCCCTTCCTCAGCCGGCTGAAGAAAGAGAGCCCTTTCTTTGCTTCTTTGTTCTTGCTGTGGAATTTGAGGTTGAGGATCGTCCAGAAGTTGTGCTTGATTTCCCCTTTTGATCTCTTGTTGTTGTTGAGTGCAGCAGAGACAGAAACAGAAAACGAAGAAACAATGATGAGAATTTAAGTAGAAGCAGTATCTGAACTAATCATGATGTTAAGCATATTTAAAACAGCAAACTTACTTTTTTAATGGCTTTGAAACCCCTTAGATCAATTAGGTTTTTGAAAGATTATGCTGTGGTGTGTGTTTGCATGAAGTGAATATGAAGAATGAAACTAATGAAGATGAAAGATGCAAATGCAGTAATGAAAAACTTATGCCCGGTCGGTTGAAGTTTTGAAAGGATGAAGATCTTGAAAGGGACGCCGACTTCTGGAAATGGCAGCTGTAGACACGCTAATTTTGACGTCATTTCGAGTAAATTTCATATCATACAATAATGCCTCAGAATGGTCTGATAATTAATCATTAATTAATTTTTATTAATCTTTTTAAGTGTTGGGTTTAACAGATGTGTTTAAGTTAATCAATTGAATTGATTTTAGCTCAAATTTGAGTTAAAATATGAAGAATTCTAAAAGACGTCGACCTGTGTGGACGCTATTTAGAGTTTATTCCTGTTTTAACGTTTAAATTTGAATTTTAATTAATTGATTAATTAACTAAAAGGCGTCTGTGAAGGTCGACGCGTTTTAAGTTTCCTAAGTGATTTTAACTTCCCCTCCGGATGTTTATCCTTATCTTAATTATGCTAAAAGACGTCTACATAGATGGACGCGTTTTACCTAATAAAGATAAAGATAAGTTTTCCCGGATATTTATCCTTATCTTAATTAATCTGAAAGGCGTCAGCCAAGGTAGACGCGTTTTAGATAATTACAGATAAAGATGAATTAATCAGTATTTATCTGTCGGTTAAGATGGATAAATTCGGAGTTTTGTTATGTTAATCTCGAACGCAAGAAATGCCTATAAATACCCTGCATGTTGAGGAGTTAAAAAAAGAAAAGAATTGAATTGAGTTGAGCCATAGCATTATAGCGAGTTGAAGATCAGAGCAACAACGTCGTAACGCCGGAGCGCTGCCATTTCCAAAAGTCGGCGTCCCTTTCAAGATCTTCATCCTTTCAAGAGCTTCATCCGATTGGGCATAAGTTTTTCAATACTGCATTCATCTTCATTAATTTTATTTTTCATATTCACTTCATGCAAACACACACCACAGCATAATCTTTCAAAACCTACTTGATCTAAGGGGTTTCAAAGCCATTAAAAAAGTGAGTTTGCTGTTTTAAATATGCTTAACATCATGATTAGTTCAGATACTACTTCTATTTAAATTCTCATCATAGTTCTTCTTTATTTTTGTTTCTGTCTCTGCTGCACTCAACAACAACGAGAGATTCAAAAAGGGGGAAATCAAGCATAACTTTTGGACGATCCTCAACCTCAAATTCACAGCAAGAACAAAAGAAGCAAAGAAAGGGCTCTCTTTCTTCAGCCGGCTGAGGAAGGGGAACCAAGGACTCAATCTTCCGCGTTTGAAAGGTAGGCGATCATACCTCTTTTGAAACTTTTTAAGTTAAAAGTTTCTGACGATCACTGCACTTTAGTTGCTGTTTTTAATAGGTTAGTTTACACCTAAACAACATAGATATTTCATGTTAATCACACGATCATTCTAAGCACCTACAGCTTTTTTTGGCGATCATTCTGGAAATGGCAGCGCTCCGATGTTACGACGTTGCTTCAATCTTCAACTCGCTATAACGCTATGGCTCAATTCAACTCAATTCTCTTCTCTTTTTTTTTTTTTACTCTTCAACATGCAGGGTATTTATAGGCATTTCTTGCGTTCGAGATTAACATAGAAAAATCCCGAATTTATCCATCTTAACCGACAGATAAATAGTAATTAATTCATCTTTATCTGTAATTATCTAAAACGCGTCCACCTTGGCTGACGCCTTTCAGATTAATTAAGATAAGGATAAACATCCGGGAAAACTTATCTTTATCTTTATTAGGTAAAACGCGTCCACCTGTGTAGACGTCTTTTAGACTAATTAAGATAAGGATAAACATCCGGAAGAGAAGTAGAAATAGCCTAGGAAATCTAAAACGCGTCGACATTACAAGACGCCTTTTAGTTAATTAATTAATTAATTAAAATTCAAATTTAATCGTTAAAACAGGAATAAACTCTAAATCGCGTCCACTTGGGTCGACGTCTTTTAGAATTCTTCATATTTTAACTCAAAATTGAATTAAAACCAATTCAATTGATTAACTTAAAACACATCTGTTAAACCCGACACTTAAAAAGATTAATAAAAATTAATCAATGATTAATTATCAGACCATTTTGAGGCATTATTGTATGATATGAAATTTACTCGAAATGACGTCAAAATTAGCGTGTCTACAGCTGCCTCACCTTGGCATCGTCTTTGCAAGGGAGTGAAATGGAATGGAATGTACTGAAAAGGTGATGCCAAGGTGTGATGAGACACGCTCTTAACATCACATGATTGGAATTTTTTCTCAAAATCATCAATGAAGATAGCTCAAGGAAATCAATGGAATCAATCCTATCTGGATGAAGTAGACAAGGAAATAAAATAAGGTCGATCAACCTCCTCGGAGTGGGAAGTACCCCAGGTCGTAGACACTGTAGGTTTCATCATGGGGAGCGTTTGCCAGCCAATGTGGACGTGCTGCAGCCATGATGGATCTTAAAAGAAAACAAGAATATTGGATAAAGAATCCAATCAAGGATAGAATTCCAAGGATATCTTCAAGCGAACCTCAAAGATAATCAAGATACTCAATTCGGAATGGAATATTTCATATCATGTTGGAAATTATTTGATTAATGGTCTGAAACTTAATCAGTAATTAATTCTTATCACAATGATTTCAAAGTCCTACATGATGCATGCTGGGCTAAAAGAAAAATATAAAGTCAAATAAAATATAAATTAATCAAGGATAATATTGTTAAATTGTCATTAATGAGTCAAGATACCAATTCTTGTAATTCAGTACTAAGCCGAAGCTTGTTTATCCACGCACCGTTTCACAAAAATGGAACCATCGTCCTCACTAATCAACAATCCAGCGGCCTATCCGTGCGATTAAGAATTCTCTGGAATTATCACTGTTTTTGTTGAAGGGGAACTTAAATTCCAGTTTCATCAAAACCACAAGGTCCTTGATATAATCTAATAAATATTTAACATATAGTAATGCAAATGCAAATAATTACATGAAAAGAGTACAAGGATAGAAATAACCGTCTTTTCAGCCACGGTCGGGACTTCTTGAATTCCACAACGGGATCTTCTTGACATTTCTAGCTTTACTCAGGCTTTTTTGAATTTTCTGCAATCAAAATTGTTAATAATTCCAAACAAATATTCAATTTAAACATCAAAAACCACAGAATTTCGGGAAAATCATATAAAAGATAAAACGCGTCATGTCGCGAAGACGCCATTCAACTTTGAAACGCGTCAGGTATCATAGACGCCTTTTACTTACAGAAACAGATTTCTGGTTGTTCTCTATTCGAACTCCAACTCTACCAATGCACATCCCTTGTGTCCTGTATATGACTTGAACAAACAGGTTAAGTATCTGTTTAGGCTTAGCCCCTTGCCTGACCAAATAAATGGTCAATTAATATTTTCCTTGAATAAATGGTCAAGGGGCATAGCCTTTATTAACAAAGGTAATAAGAGTAATCAGACTTAAGCAAAATGCAACATGCAAGCAAACATATGCTCACCGAAAATAAAAGGAATGAAACACACTAAATGCCACAAGCAAATGCTAATTGAAATATTTTTGTGGTTTTGAAATATTCATTTTTGTTTGGGTTTTGAAATATGTATTCTTTTTTTTTTTTTTGAATTTTGAAAAATGTATATTTTCGAATTTTTGACTATGCAATTTTTTTTTGAATTTTGACATATGCATTTTTTTTGAATTTTTGACATGTACAATTTTTTTGAATTTTTGACATATGCAATTTTTTTTGAATTTTTGACATATACATTTTTTTTGACTAAAAGACCAGTATGGTACTTAGATCAAAAGATCATATTCATTTATTAACTTAATTTCCAAATTATTCTTTAACAACTTAACTCAAAACCCATCGTGTTTGAACTTGTGTTTCCATTCGTGATCCCATTTGATGATTTGACCCTTAGTCAATCTAAGCCATTCTTTAAGTTTGAAGTACACCTCTTTAGAAAGAAAAGAAGAATAGATTTGGAAAGCCCATGAGAAGGTTCCGGAAACTTAAAAAGATGTTCCTTTCCAACCCTAATATCTGTTGGGATTCGGTCATTTTCTTTCCGGGGTATTTATCGACCTTGCGTTCCCTTTTGTTTCATTTCATGGCCTTGATGTAACGTTTGTAGTGTAATGGCCTTTTGATTTGAATTTGGCTTTTTGCCTTGCTTTTGCTTTTCTATCCTTTTCTTTTTTTGCTTTGCTTTGGAACGGATCTCCCCCATTTTTTTTATGACGGCCTCCTACTAAGATGGCGGGTATTCTTGGTAGTCTATTCTAAGCCTCGTTCCGACATCATGGGCTGAGTGTAAAACAGAATTTTTCTTTAAAAGGAATGATTTGTACTTTATACTCTTAGTCAAGCTTTTGATATTCTTTAGGACTTGGCATCTCTTGTTACTCACGAATCAAACGTGTCAGTGTGTGCAGTAATGGGTTTGAAGTTAAATTATTAAGACCAACAAAGAAATCTGAGTTTATAAATTTTCTGATTCCACTGGTCTTTATACCATACTGATCGACTCTTTAACCTAAGGGTAGTATTTCTTAAGGTGTAAACCATTCCAGAGATGATTTAGCTCTTCTCCTTCTGCATTAACCAAACGATAAGCATTACCAGGATAAGCGTGCGATACAACATAAGGTCCTTCCCAGTTGGGTTGGAGCTTAGAACGCGGACCACCAGGTTTTACAAAAATTCTTTTAACGACCATTTCACCGACTTTGAACTTTCGTTCAATGACTTTCTTTTGATAAAAACGTGCTAATCTGTTTTGATAAACTTTTGCATGATTAGCAGCTGACCATCTTTTCTCGTCTAAAAGTTCCAATTGGGCAAGGAGTGCTGAACGATGTTCATCAATGGAGAATTCTTTGTTCAATTGTACTCTTAATGACGGTATAAGGATCTCATATGGAACTACCGCCTCCATTCCAAATGTTAAGGAATAAGGAGTTTGTCTAGTAGGCGTGCGGATTGAAGTTCGGTAGGCCCATAGAGCCTCAACCAATTTTTCTGGCCAATCTGCGAATTTGTTAGATTTACACGTCTTTTTGATAATTTTTATCAAAGTCTTATTAGTTGCCTCTGCTTGGCCATTGCCTTGCGGATAATAAGGAGATGAATGATGCAATGCAATTTTATACCTGTTGCAGAGGTCCTTCAATTCCTGTGACACGAACTGCGGTCCGTTGTCGGTGACGATGGTACTTGGAATTCCGAATCTTGTGATGATGTTCTTCATGATGAATTTGCAGACGGTTGATGCTTTGATCTCCACGTATGCTTCAGCTTCTGCCCACTTGGTGAAGTATTCCGTTGCCGTGAGAATGAAAGATTTTTGCTTGATGCCGGAATCTGGGTTACCAAGAGGTCCAATAATGTCGAAAGCCCACATGGAGAAAGGCCATGGGGAAGAAACAGGATGGAGTGAAGATGCAGGAGAATGAATTTTATCGGCGTGAAGTTGACACTTGGCACACCTACGGACATATCCTACACAATCTTCTTCCATGGTTGGCCAATAAAATCCTTGTCTAAGGATCTTCTTTGCTAGCATCTGTCCATTGACATGGCCACCACAAACTCCACTATGAGCTCCTTCCATAACCTTCCAAAGCTCATCTTCGTCTAAACATCTCAGAAGAACTCCATTAAAACCTCTCTTGTATAATGCTCCCCCAACTAGGGTGTATCGTCGAGAAACTCTCCTGATAGCTCTTTTCTCCTCAGTTGTAGCTTCTTCAGGATACGATTGATCTTCACAATATTTTGCAATTTCATAATACCATGGCTTCTGTTCATCATCCATCTCTTCTAACAGCTCCATCAACATGATTTCTCTTTTCTCCACGATACTTCCATCTTTGAATTTCTTCAGCAACTTCTCCTTAGTTCTAAGAAATGAAGGATCTTTCACGGCAGGTGAAAGACGCCTATGAATTATGATTGATTCGGATTGCTTGCTGATAGGAAAATCAAGGGAAGATGCAAGTGAAGCTAGAGCGTCAGCTAGGATGTTTTGATTTCTAGGGACATGGACAAAGATCAATTTTGTGAAAAGCTTCGAGTAAGCAGAAGTAAGTTCTTGATATGGCTTAAGCTTGGGATCAAGAGTTCGATACTTGGTCAGCACTTGGCGAAGAATTAATTGGCTATCACCTACAATCCTGAGTTTGGTAGCACCATGAAAATGAGCAGCCTCGAGACCAGCAAGAAGTGCCTCGTATTCAGCTATGTTGTTGGTGACTGGAAAGTCAAGCTGAAAGGCTTGTGGAATGGTGACACCTTCAGGTGATAACAGAACGATTCTGATACCCTTTCCATGAGAATTCAGAGCTCCGTCAAAATGCAGAGTCCACATATCATCTCTGATTTGATTTACGGACATCAGTTCCTCATCCGGAAACTCTGATCGTACTGGATCAAATCGAGGAAGGGGATGATGAGCGAGATGTTCTGCTATGGCATAGCCCTTGATCGCTTTCTGTTGAATGTAAATGATATCGAATTGAGATAGAAAGCTTTGCCATCGCGCTAACCTATCAGTAAGAACAGATTTCTCCAGAAGGAACTTAATCGGATTCATCCTAGCGATGAGATGGACTTCATGGGCCAGAAAATAATGCTTTAGTTTCTGAACAACCCAAACCAATGCTGCACATGTTTTCTCCATCGCCGTGTATCTCTGTTCAGCGGGGTTGAGAAGTTTAGAGAGATAGTAGGCTGCCCTCTCCTTTCCTTCTTCATCCTCTTGTGCTAGGACAGCCCCCACTGCATCATCCAGGACAGAAATATAAAGTATCAATAGTTTGCCTGGAGATGGTGGTCTCAAAACAGGAGGACTTGCCAAATAGTCCTTTAATCCATCAAATGCCTCCTGACACTTATCGTCCCAATTGAATTTGACTCCTGGCTTGGTAAGCTCGTAAAACGGCTTACACCTTTGTGAGTGCTGGGAGACAAAACGGCGAATAAATTGTAACCTCCCGATTAATCCTCTTAACTCTTTCAAGTTTTTGGGAGGTGGCATTTCTTTGATAGCCTTCGCCTTATTGGGATCGATCTCAATTCCCCGTTTGCTGACAATGAATCCAAGCAATTTCCCTGAAGATACCCCGAATACACATTTCTTGGGGTTCATCTTCAACTGATACTCTCTCGATCTCTCTAATACCCTTGCCAAAACTTTGGCATGCTCAGCCTTCGTTTTAGATTTAACCAATAGGTCATCCACATACACTTCCAAATCTATATGCATCATGTCATGAAATATTGCCATCATGGCCCTTTGATAAGTGGCTCCAGCGTTCTTCAATCCAAATGGCATGACGACATAACAATATGTTCCCCAAGGTGTAGTGAATGAAGTCTTCTCTTGATCCTCTTCTGCCAGCTTAATCTGGTTGTATCCTGAAAATCCATCCATAAATGATAACGTCACATAGCCAGCAGTGTTATCGATGAGTACATCAATATGAGGCAATGGAAAATCATCTTTAGGACACGCCCGGTTCAAATCGCGGAAGTCAATGCAAATTCTAACCTTCCCATCCTTCTTCATAACCGGGACTATGTTGGCCACCCATTGTGGATAAAGGACAACTCTAATGAATTTGGCTTTGTGTAATTTGTCGACCTCTTCCTTCATCTTTAAAGCCATTTGTGGGTGGAATCGCCTTAATTTCTGCTTGACCGGACTAGCTCCATCCTTTAATGTTAACCTGTGTTCAACTAAAGATGAGTCTAATCCTGGCATATCCTCATAACTCCAGGCGAAAGTGTCCTTATAATCCTTAAGTACTTGTATCATTGCCTTTTCATCCTCTGTAGAAAGATTTTTACTGACGAGGACAACCTTAGGTTCGTCTTCAGTCCCTAAGTTTATTTCTTTTGTGGGCTCTTCGACGGCCGCTGAGGGTTCATCAAATCTCTTCACTCCACTGGCATACGCCTCAGCTGCGTCCTCATCATCTTCCTCATCTTCAACGATGGGGTCCTTTTCATGTACTAACTCATATACCCCGTACCCATCATTGACTGACTCATCATCTGTACAATCTTCTGGCATCTGAATTGGATCTTCTAAAAGCTGAGGGATTAAAGAGCAAAAGGAACATTTATCAGCCAAATCCTGGAGGTATCTTACTGCAATTTGCCTACCCTTAGGCTTCCTAGACTTCCTAAACTGACTAACCTGCCTAAAACTAGACTTCCTAACTTCACTAAACTGCCTATCATAACCTAATGAAGATAAAGCAGGATGAAAATCCTGGGATACAGGTGGAAATACAGGGGAATCCTCCCGTGGGGAGGGACAGAGTAGATCTAGGAGAGAATCTTGACCGATGGACCCGCACGATGGGGTGTAATCGGACAAGTAAGATGTTTCCTCGATAATGATTTGGGAAGAATTTGTTGTAAAATTGGCGTTTTTTTTTGGACCATCGAGGAATTAAACATGAAGCAGGAGTGAATACGAATGGGAGAAGAATCGGACGGAGGAAGCGGCACCAAGGCCAGAGGATTAGGGGGATCATATAGTAATATGTCCCAGATCAGATCATACATCCTCTCTAGGTCGAGAGGAGGTTGTGGAATAAAGTCCCGAGGGGACAGAGTTATCATAATGGGCGGAGCCCGTGGAATATCTTCAATTATGACCCGCGACCAAGTCGGGGTCAAGAGTAGTGTACGAAAAAGAGTGTGGAGCATGAAGACATGTGAAGGATATGTCCCCCTCCAGAGCAGATCTGTTGTATAACCAGCTTCATAGGGGTCATCTGGCTCCCCTTCATCAGTTTGTTCGGACAGCAGTATCCGCTTGTCAAAGATTACGCCAGGGCTTTCAATTAGTTCGTCGATCTGCGGTGGCCACTTGGGTTCTGCAGGATCCAGAAATAGTCTGTTCAGTGCTGTATATAGGTCCCTCAGGTCGAACCATCTGTACCATTCGCATTCAGGGTCATGGAATTTCCTCCTCTTCATAGCCGCAGAGCCTCCAAGGATTGGTACGTAAGTAGTTCGGAACAATGTCTGGCCAAATCCCTCCCATATATGTCATGGAAGTCAAAACATGAAGTAATGACCACCATGTTGTCGTGGCTAAGTATGGGCCATTTCACAAAATGTGTATATAGAGTCCATGTTAAGGGATCTCGGCCTTCTTTCAGTGGTGTGGACATTGTTTTCAAGATTTCTTGACCATCTTCTTGCTGAACCCTGTCTTGCTTCAGTTTCCTCGGCCTATATCCCAGACCGCTTCCAGGTACTGCCCGATGATCTCTAACAGGAGTGGTCCTGCCTTGCAACTGTGTGCCCAGACCTTTCCCAGGCTTGTAGCCGTTCTTCATCATGATTCTCCATCCCGGGGTACTCATGCACTTCCCCCTTTTGATAGCATTTAATGGGTATGGAGAAATGGTAGCGGCTTTCAAAGGATCAGCCACTGGACGGTAGACCTGTAATATCGACAGAAAAGGTTGTCGGCCAGGTAAAACAGCAGATTTAATATTCAATGTATGAGCAGCAGCAAGGATCGGCATGCTCGTCACTTTAATAATTCGTCCTTTATAAGGGAATTTGAGGCATTGGTGATTCGTAGAAGGAATCGCCTCAAGAGTTTTGATATAAGGACGTCCCAGAATGGCATTTATGGAAGGGTCGATTTCTAGAATATGAAATTCGACCTCTGCATGACTTACTGGACCTAACTCCACCTTTAAATAAACCATTCCCTGAGGGGAACGGGTAGAATTGTCATATGCCGTAACTGAGATGGGGCTAGGCAGCCATTTCTCCTTGGGCACACCGCATAGCTCCAGGGTCTTCGGAGGTAAAACATTAATTGAAGCCCCTGTATCAACCAGGCATGCATCCACGGCCTTTTTGCAGATATTGACCGTGATGCTCAGAGCCATGCTTCTGGCGGCTGGCGGTGCTAGTTCCGATGTGTGAAATGTAATTGAGGGCTGATCCCCCTGAGGAACTAGTAGTGCTGCAATTTTCTCTACCGGCACGTCTTCATTAACTATCACCTTCTGTAGGTATTCCATTAAGGCTTCTTGGTGAATTTTGGACCTTTTAATCAATTCCAGTACAGTGATCCGTGCCGGTGTTCTGTCCAGATGTTTCAACAAGTCGTATTGAGTGCCTGGTGCACTCTCTTCATTATGGGCTTCCTCAGTCTGCTGTGATGGACCGTCTCTGACTGTGGACTGAGGAAAGACCTTGTTGAAAATCCTTCTACTCCGGAGCGCATGTTCCTCGACCGTGGAGGATCCGGGTGACACCTTGAGTACTGCAGAGTCGGGTGGCGTAAGCGGTGCGGAGGGTTGATGCGCAGGTGGTGGCGTTGGGTTAGGTGGTGATGGCGTAGGGTTAGATGGTGATGGCGCGGTGCGGATTAAAGGCCTAGATGGTTGGATGGTAGATGGGTAAGTGGTTGGTGAAGTGGGGAATGGTACGCGTAGTAACGGTTTGGATGGTTGGGGCATATCTGGGCAGGTGGTAGTGGTAGCGGGTGAAGTAGGAAATGGTACGCGTAATAATGGCCTAGATGGTAAAAGGGGTGCGTTATTGGTTTGCGGAGAGGTATATGATGGAGGCGTAGGAGTGCGGGGCGCGATGGGTCTAAGGAAGGTGGGTAGTGGTAGTGGGTTATTGGGTGCGGGCGAGTGATATGTGGGTGTGGGTAGAGGGGTGATGGTGACGGGTTGTGGTCTGGGTATGTGGATGGTGCGGCGTGGTAGTCGCTCTGCGGTACTTTGAACGTGACCCGTTGAATAAAGAGAGGAAGAGTCCTCTATCCTCCATTGTTGCCCACGACCAGCCTCAGACTGGCTGTTCGTTAGAATGGGAGCAACCTGGTTCTGGTTCTGGTGCTCCGGGAGTGGATTCTGCACTATGCCCATGTTGGGTGGTGCTGCTGCTTGTGCCGGTGGTCTTGCTTGCTGCTGCTGCTGCTGTTGCGGTCTTCTCGCCTTCAGGGCTGTTATGTATTTCTTCATTTCCTCCCAGTCTATGCCGCCCTGCTCGTTGAGATCATGAATGTAATCTCTGAATTGGAAGTAGGTGTCAATGGTATGCCCAGGTTGCCTATGGAAGTAGCAATACCTGGACGTATCGGCATTTTGAGGCCAGACGGGCTTTTCCCTTGGCAAAACTAAGGCGTTGGCCGCCATTAAAGCACTGAAGATATCGGCCAAGGATTCTGGGAGAGCCGGGTATTCTGCCCTCTTCGGGCCTGGAGGTCTCCTCTGCTGGTTGTAGTCACCAGGAGGAGGGACATTGTGGTACGCCGGCGGTGCGCGTGGCTGGTACTGTGCCTGTTGCTGGTGCTGATACTGCTGCTGCTGGGGTTGCTGGTACTGCTGTTGCCGTTGCGGCTGTTGCTGTAGCTGTTGCTGGTTCTGATTCTGATTCGGCTGCTGGGGCCGCTGATACTGTTGTTGGTACTGGGGGTTCTGCTGCTGTCTGTACCCTTGCTGCTGTGGCCTCTGGTACTGCTGCTGACTCCTCACGAACTTGGGCGAGTTATTGTTCATGGTACTCACTTGCTCATGAGAGAGCGTGCCCTCGGTAGTCGGACCTGTGCTGGAAGAGTTCGGCACTGCAGGCTTCCGAGGCGGAGGCCTGCTAGGTCTATGAGGATCAAAGACGCTAGAGAATGTAGCGTCCTTGAAAGCATTCTGGCAGTACCGTGCTCTTTCATAGAGCTCTGCCATGTTAGTCAAATTGTTCAAGGAGAGGACGAGCTTGAACTGGGGGGTGGCGTTAGAAATTAACATTTTCACTTGTTCAGATTCGGACAAGTGATCCTTCACTTTTTCAGCCAGACCCCGCCACCTGTCAGCAAAACTGACAAACTCCTCATCAGGTTTCATCTTTTCTGCAATAAGGTCCGTGATAGACAAGGAGGGTGCAACTCTGTCCTGGTATCGTTGAATGAATTTGCGTGAAACGATACCGTAATCTTCTACTTCTGAGGGTTCCAGGGAAAAGAACCACTCGAGGGCTGGTCCCTCTAGAGATCTCCTGAACAAGAAGGCCAACGACCTCTTATCATTCTCCCAGAAAGAGGATTCATACATGAACTCCTTCAGATGTGTGAAGGGGTTACCAGTACCGTTGTACTTTCGGTACACTGGCATTTCAGAGGGTGGCAGATGAAATACTGGCAGACTCGGTAGACTGATCTCTAGCACAGCTTTGACTCCCATCATTTTCTGGAGGTTATTAAATTGCTCATCCATACGCTCCATTTTGGCCAGCAGCGTTTGTGTGGTCAGATCTGTTTGAGGAGGAGGAGGAGGAGGAGGTACTTGATAGGCCTGCTGCCTAGAGTACGTTGGGCAGGGTGGACAATAGAGGGGAGGTCCGGCAGCGCTTCCGCCATGCCCGAGGGCATTTTGATAAGTAGGCGTTTGCGGTCTAGCCGGTTGCCTAGATGATGAAAGCTGTGGCCCAGCTGGCCGAGAAGTAATATGAAGGCCCTCCATGGCCTGATGGATATAAGGAGGAGGAAAAGAAGGTTGCTGAGGAACAGCAGGGGGAGCCACAGGGTTCGGCTCGGCAGGCTGCATAGGTGCCTTCCCCTTCAAAATAGATTGGATCGCCTCGAACTGCTGAGGGTCCAGTCGGGAGGCAAGAACTCCCAGGGCATTGATGAGATCCGTAGGATCAGCGGGTGAGGGATGATTCTGATTCATGTCCCCCTCAAGATCAGGATTTGGGATCGCATATTCATGCGGAAGAGGATCAGGATATTGATCACGTGGAGGCAAAAGAGGTGTCCGAACATTCCATCTAGACGATACGGAATGGGGATAGAACTACGGGAGGCATCAGCATCTCTCCCACTCTCATAGTTGTACTCAGGATCCCGAGGGGCATTAGCATCTCCCTCGTAATTAACCATGGCGTCTGGAGCCACACTCAAGTCCCTACCTGATCGTAGCAACATGATGCTAGATTCCCTTTTCAAAGATTTAATCAAACAAGTTGTACAGAGATTAATCAAATAAGTGGATGCTTAACGTGATTTTAGGATTCCTTGTTGAGTTATTTGGATTGGATTAAACCACAATTTCGCTCAGGGAAAGGATCCTAGTTTCAGTTCAATTTCCACCGTTGTTCTCTAGGGCTTTCTCTCACAACGCTTTCAGAATCTAACCAGGACTTCAATTGGTACAACCAGCCCGATGATCAAGGAGGAATACCTTGATTTTGGGGACTTATGGAGGTCTCAACGTCAACTTCTCTAGTCTGATCAAGGGACCAACCCAATCAGAGAGAGTTGCTGACGTCGAGTAATGTGTTCCTAAGAAGAGGAGGGTATTAGCCTCAATGCGTATGTCCTGTGGCCTGGATGGCCTCTAATGCTTAGTAAGTAATGGGTAGCTAGCACTCAAAACACAGAAATCTGGAAACTGAAAAAGATTAAGAAACTGTCTGAATCGCGTCGATGGTAGTCGACGCTATTCAAAACAGAACTTAATTTTTCGCAGAAGCAGATGCAGACAACAGAGAAACTGTGAAGCCTGAAAGGCGTCTAGGGGTGTTGACGCGGTTTTAAAACGCGTCAGCGATCCTGGACGCTTTTCAGTTCGCAGAAACAGTTTTCCAGGAGGATTTTCTGGGTTGAATCCTCCTTAAACAAGATAAAAAGCAGTAAACAATCGACTCATGCAAAAATTTTTAGTTGCAGATTTTAAACAGGATGATTTACTAACTAAACAACTAGAAAAACAATCAATCACACATCATTTTTATCACAAAAACAGCTTTTTGAATTAATCAAGGGGAGGGCAAGATCTTGCCACTGGGATGTGCACGTGGTGCACGAGGGAAATTAATTAAACTAAACACTCACCAATTGGTGAGGACGTGTCCAGAGACACAAATGGTGCACGTGGGTGCCCGATATGATGATAGCAAGAACAAAAAGAAACTAAAAGATGGCGAGACCAAGTCCCACCGTGATCGCCAAAAAAGCTGTAGGTGCTTAGAATGATCGTGTGATTAACATGAAATATCTATGTTGTTTAGGTGTAAACTAACCTATTAAAAACAGCAACTAAAGTGCAGTGATCGCCAGAAACTTTTAACTTAAAAAGTTTCAAAAGAGGTATGATCGCCTACCTTTCAAACCCGGAAGATTGAGTCCTTAGTTCCCCTTCCTCAGCCGGCTGAAGAAGGAGAGCCCTTTCTTTGTTTCTTTTGTTCTTGCTGTGAATTTGAGGTTGAGGATCGTCCAAAAGTTATGCTTGATTTCCCCCTTTTTGAATCTCTCGTTGTTGTTGAGTACAGCAGAGACAGAAACAAAAATAAAGAAGAACTATGATGAGAATTTAAATAGAAGTAGTATCTGAACTAATCATGATGTTAAGCATATTTAAAACAGCAAACTCACTTTTTTAATGGCTTTGAAACCCCTTAGATCAAGTAGGTTTTGAAAGATTATGCTGTGGTGTGTGTTTGCATGAAGTGAATATGAAAAATAAAATTAATGAAGATGAATGCAGTATTGAAAAACTTATGCCCAATCGGATGAAGCTCTTGAAAGGATGAAGATCTTGAAAGGGACGCCGACTTCTGGAAATGGCAGCGCTCCGGCGTTACGACGTTGTTGCTCTGATCTTCAACTCGCTATAATGCTATGGCTCAACTAAATTCAATTCTTTTCTTTTTTTAACTCCTCAACATGCAGGGTATTTATAGGCATTTCTTGCGTTCGAGATTAACATAACAAAACTCCGAATTTATCCATCTTAACCGACAGATAAATACTGATTAATTCATCTTTATCTGTAATTATCTAAAACGCGTCCACCTTGGCTGACGCCTTTCAGATTAATTAAGATAAGGATAAATATCCGGGAAAACTTATCTTTATCTTTATTAGGTAAAACGCGTCCATCTATGTAGACGTCTTTTAGCATAATTAAGATAAGGATAAACATCCGGAGGGGAAGTTAAAATCACTTAGGAAACTTAAAACGCGTCGACCTTCACAGACGCCTTTTAGTTAATTAATCAATTAATTAAAATTCAAATTTAAACGTTAAAACAGGAATAAACTCTAAATAGCGTCCACACAGGTCGACGTCTTTTAGAATTCTTCATATTTTAACTCAAATTTGAGCTAAAATCAATTCAATTGATTAACTTAAACACATCTGTTAAACCCAACACTTAAAAAGATTAATAAAAATTAATTAATGATTAATTATCAGACCATTCTGAGGCATTATTGTATGATATGAAATTTACTCGAAATGACGTCAAAATTAGCGTGTCTACAGCAGCGCTCCGGCGTTACGACGTTGCTTCAATCTTCAACTCGCTATAACGCTATGGCTCAACTCAACTCAATTCTCTTCTCTTTTTTTTTTTTTACTCTTCAACATGCAGGGTATTTATAGGCATTTCTTGCGTTCGAGATTAACATAGAAAAATCCCGAATTTATCCATCTTAACCGACAGATAAATAGTAATTAATTCATCTTTATCTGTAATTATCTAAAACGCGTCCACCTTGGCTGACGCCTTTCAGATTAATTAAGATAAGGATAAACATCCGGGAAAACTTATCTTTATCTTTATTAGGTAAAACGCGTCCACCTGTGTAGACGTCTTTTAGACTAATTAAGATAAGGATAAACATCCGGAAGAGAAGTAGAAATAGCCTAGGAAACCTAAAACGCGTCGACATTACAAGACGCCTTTTAGTTAATTAATTAATTAATTAAAATTCAAATTTAATCGTTAAAACAGGAATAAACTCTAAATCGCGTCCACTTGGGTCGACGTCTTTTAGAATTCTTCATATTTTAACTCAAAATTGAATTAAAACCAATTCAATTGATTAACTTAAAACACATCTGTTAAACCCGACACTTAAAAAGATTAATAAAAATTAATCAATGATTAATTATCAGACCATTTTGAGGCATTATTGTATGATATGAAATTTACTCGAAATGACGTCAAAATTAGCGTGTCTACAACAGTGTGATTAACATGAAAAATCTATGTTGTTTAGGTGCAAAATAAACCTATTAAAAACAGTAACTGCGTGCAGTGATCGCCATAAACTTTTAACTAAAAAGTTTCAAAAGAAGTTTTGATCGCCTACCTGTTTAAACGCGGAAGATATTGAGCTCTTGATTCCCTCCTTCAGCCGGTTGAAGAAAGAGAGCCCTTTCTTTGTTCTTTGTTCTTGCTGTTGAATTTGAAGTTGGAGTTGAGGATCGTCCAGAGATTCTTGTGACTTTCTTCCTTGATTTACTCCTTTTGATTCTCTTGTTATTGAGTGCAGCAGAAATAGAAAGAAAAGAAATGAAGAAAACAATGATGAGAACTTTAAGCAAGAATAGTATATATTCTAATCATGATGTTAATCATGCAATTAAACAGCAAACTTACTTGTTTAATGGCTTTTGAAACCCCTTAATCAAATAGGTTTTGAAAAGAAATGATATTGTGGTGTGTTGCATGAAGTGAATGATGAAGAATATAGAATTAAATGAAATAAATGCAGAAAATAAAGACTTATGCCCAATGGTTGAATTCTTGAATGGATGAAGAATCTTGAAAGGACGCCGACTTCTGGAAATGGCAGCGTTTCGGCGTTCCGACGTTGTTGCTTCGATCTTCAACTCGCTATTGCTCAATGAACTCAAGATTACGCTTAACTTTTTTAACTCAATATGTAAGGTATTTATAGACTTCTTCTGCGTCTGCGATTAACATAGAAAAATCTAGGATTTATCCATCTTAACCAACAGATAAATATAGATTAATTCATCTTTATCTGTAATTATCTAAAACACGTCCATATTGGCTGACGCCTTTCAGATTAATTAAAGATAAGGATAAACATCCGGGAAACTTATCTTTATCTGTATTAGCTAAAACGCGTCTACATGTGTAGACGTCTTTTACACTAATTAAGATAAGAATAAACATCCGGAAGAGAAGTATAAATAGCCTAGGAAACCTAAAACGCGTCAACTCTCACAGACGCCTTTTAGTTAATTAATCAATTAATTAAAATTCAAATTTAAACGTTAAAATAGGAATAAATTCTAAATGGCGTCCACACAGGTTGACGTCTTTTAGAATTCTGCATATTTTAACTGAAATTTGAGCTAAAATCAATTCAATTGATTAACTTAAACATGTATGTTAAACCCGACATTCAAAAAGATCAATAAAAATTAACCAATGGTTAAATATCAGACCATTCTGAGGCATTATTATATGATATGAAATTTACTCAAAATGACGTCAAAATTAGCGTGTCTACAGCTGCCTCACCTTGGCATCGTCTTTGCAAGGGAGTGAAATGGAATGGAATGTACTAAAAAGGTGATGCCAAGGTGTGATGAGACACGCTCTTAACATCACATGATTGGAATTTTTCTCAAAATTATCAATGAAGATAACTCAAGGAGATCAATGGAATTAATCATGTCTGGATGAGGTAGACAAGGAAATAAAATAAAGTCGATCAACCTCCTCGGAGTGGGAAGTACCCCAGGTCGTAGACACTGTAGGTTTCATCATGGGGAGCGTTTGCCAGCCAATGTGGACGTGCTGCAGCCATGATGGATCTTAAAAGAAAACAAGAAATATTGGATAAAGAATCCAATCAAGGATAAAATTCCAAGGATATCTTCAAGCGAACCTCAAAGATAATCAAGATACTCAATTCAGAATGGAATATTTCATATCATGTTAAAATTATTTGATTTAATGGTGTAAAACTTAATCAATAATTAATTCTTATCACAGTGATTTCAAAGTCCTATATGATGCATGCTGGGCTAAAAGAAAAATATAAAGTCAAATAAAATATAAATTAATCAAGGATAATATTGTTAAATTGTCATTAATGAGTCAAGACATCAACTCTTGTAGTTCAGTGCTAAGCCGAAGCTCGTTTATCCACACACCGTTTCACAAAAGTGGAACCATCGTCCTCACTAATTAACAAACCAACGGCCTATCCGTGCGATTAAGAATTCTCTGGAATTATCATTGTTTTTATTGAAGGGGAACTCAAATTCCAGTTTCATCAAAACACAAGGTCCTTGATATACTCTAATAAATACTTAATATATAATAATGCAAATGCTTTACATGAAAGGAGTACAAGGGTAGAAATAACCGTCTTTTTAGCCACGGTCAAGACTTCTTGACTCCCACAGTGGAATCTTCTTGATATTTTCCAGCTTTACTCAGGTTTTCTTGAATTTTCTGCAATCAAAATTATTAGTAATTCCAAACAAATATTCAATTTAAACCACAAAAACTATAGAATTTCGGGAAAATAACAGAAAGGCTAAAACGCGTCGCATCGCGCAGACGCCATTTAATGTTAAAACACGGCAGTGCTCCTCGACGCCTTTTACTCACAGAAACAGGTTTCTGGCTGTTTTCTACTCGAATTCCAACTCTACCAATGCACATCCCTTTTCCAATCCGGAAAAGTCTTCCTAGGATCGCAATTCCTTCTATATAAACACCCTTAGGTTGTTCCCAAGCAATCCTACCATAATCCGAAGATCCAAAGTTGAGTTTTCTTCCAAAGTTTCAAGGTTTCTTCAAAGTTTCCAAGGTTTCCAAGCTTCAAGAAGGAGGAACTCCGAAAAAGGGGATGAATTCTTCAAACAAGAGGATGAATATGTCTCTAGAGAAGTTTTCCGACGTGAAAAATCACCTCAATGGAAGAGATCCTAATCTTCAAGTAAGTTAAATCAACTTCCCTTCAATTCTTGTTCTTGTTCTTCATGTTCTTCATCATATTCTTTGTCATGTTCTTCAAACTACTCTCCTTTCGTTTTCAGAATTATCCTTTGTTTCCTGGCCCAAGGAAACACCCACAATCCTGAGTTTGGTGGCACCATGGAAATGAGCAGCCTCGAGACCAGCAAGAAGTGCCTCGTATTCAGCTATGTTGTTGGTGACTGGAAAGTCAAGCTGAAAGGCTTGTGGAATGGTGACACCTTCAGGTGATAACAGAACGATTCCGATCCCCTTTCCATGAGAATTCAGAGCTCCGTCAAAATGCAGAGTCCACATATCATCTCTGATTTGATTTACGGACATCAGTTCCTCATCCGGAAACTCTGATCGCACTGGATCAAATCGAGGAAGGGGATGATGAGCGAGATGTTCTGCTATGGCATAGCCCTTGATCGCTTTCTGTTGAATGTAAATGATATCGAATTGGGATATAAAGCTTTGCCATCGCGCCAACCTATCAGTAAGAACAGATTTCTCCAGAAGGTATTTGATCGGATTCATCCTAGCGATGAGATGGACTTCATGGGCCAGAAAATAATGCTTCAATTTCTGCACAACCCAAACTAATGCTGCACATGTTTTCTCCATCGCCGTGTATCTCTGTTCAGCGGGGTTGAGAAGTTTAGAGAGATAGTAGGCTGCCCTCTCCTTTCCTTCTTCATCCTCTTGTGCTAGGACAGCCCCCACTGCATCATCCAGGACAGAAATATAAAGTATCAATGGTTTGCCTGGAGATGGTGGTCTCAAAACAGGAGGACTTGCCAAATAGTCCTTTAATCCATCAAATGCCTCCTGACACTTATCGTCCCAATCGAATTTGACTCCTGGCTTGGTAAGCTCGTAAAACGGCTTACACCTTTGTGAGTGCTGGGAGACAAAACGGCGAATAAATTGTAACCTCCCGATTAATCCTCTTAACTCTTTCAAGTTTTTTGGAGGTGGCATTTCTCTGATAGCCTTCGCCTTATTGGGATCGATCTCAATTCCCCGTTTGCTGACAATGAATCCAAGCAATTTCCCTGAAGATACCCCGAATACACGTTTCTTGGGGTTCATCTTCAACTGATATTCTCTCGATCTCTCTAATACCCTTGCCAAAACTTTGGCGTGCTCAGCCTTCGTTTTAGACTTAACTAATAAGTCATCCACATACACTTCCAAATCTATATGCATCATGTCATGAAATATTGCCATCATAGCCCTTTGATAAGTGGCTCCAGCGTTCTTCAATCCAAATGGCATGACGACATAACAATATGTTCCCCAAGGTGTAGTGAATGAAGTCTTCTCTTGATCCTCTTCTGCCAGCTTAATCTGGTTGTATCCTGAAAATCCATCCATAAACGATAATGTCTCATAGCCAGCAGTGTTATCGATGAGTACATCAATATGAGGCAATGGAAAATCGTCTTTAGGACATGCCCGGTTCAGATCGCGGAAGTCAATGCAAATTCTGACCTTCCCGTCCTTCTTCATAACCGGGACTATATTGGCCACCCATTGTGGATAAAGGACAACTCTAATGAATTTGGCTTTGTGTAATTTGTCGACCTCTTCCTTCATTTTTAAAGCCATTTGTGGGTGGAATCGCCTTAATTTCTACTTGACCGGATTAGCTCCATCCTTTAATGTTAACCTGTGTTCAACTAAAGATAAGTCTAACCCTGGCATATCCTCATAACTCCAGGCGAAAGTGTCCCTATAATCCTTAAGCACTTGTACCATCGCCTTCTCATCCTCTGCAGAAAGATTTTTACTGACGAGGACAACCTTAGGTTCGTCTTCAGTCCCTAAGTTTATTTCTTTGGTGGGCTCTTCGACGGCAGCTGAAGGTTCATCAAATCTCTTCACTCCACTGGCATATGCCTCAGCTGCGTCCTCATCATCTTCCTCATCTTCAACAATGGGGTCCTTTTCATGTACTAACTCATATACCCCGTACCCATCATTGACTGACTCATCATCTGTACAATCTTCTGGCATCTGAATTGGATCTTCTAAAAGCTGAGGGATTAAAGAGCAAAAGGAACATTTATCAGCCAAATCCTGGAGGTATCTTACTGCAATTTGCCTACCCTTAGGCTTCCTAGACTTCCTAACCTGCCTAAAACTAGACTTCCTAACTTCACTAAACTGCCTATCATAACCTAATGAAGATGAAGCAGGATGAAAATCCTGGGATACAGGTGGAAATACAGGGGAATCCTCCCGTGGGGAGGGGCAGAGTAGATCTAAGAGAGAATCTTGACCGAAGGACCCGCGCGATGGGGTGTAATCGGACAAGTAAGATGTTTCCTCGATAATGATTTGGGAAGAATTTGTTGTAAAATTGGCGTTTTTTTTTGGATATCGGGGGAATTATACATGAAGCAGGAGTGAATACAAATGGAAGGGGAATCGGACGGAGGAAGCGGCACCAAGGCCAGAGGATTAGGGGGATCATATAGCAACATGTCCCAGATTAGATCATACATCCTCTCTAGGTCGAGAGGAGGTTGTGGAATAAAGTCCCGAGGGGACAGAGTAATCATAATGGGCGGAGCCCGTGGAATATCTTCAATTATGACCCGCGACCAAGTCGGGGTCAAGAGTAGTGTACGAAAAAGAGTATGGAGCATGAAGACATGTGAAGGATATGTCCCCCTCCAGAGCAGATCTGTTGTATAACCAGCTTCATAGGGGTCATCTAGCTCCCCTTCATCAGTTTGTTCGGACAGCAGTATCCGCTTATCAAAGATTGCGCCAGGGCTCTCAATTAGCTCGTCGATCTGCGGTGGCCACTTGGGTTCTGCAGGATCCAGAAATAGTCTGTTCAGTGCTATGTATAGGTCCCTCAGGTCGAACCATCTGTACCATTCGCATTCGGGGTCATGGAATTTCCTCCTTTTCATAGGCCGCAGAGCCTCCAAGGATTGGTACGTAAGTAATTCGGAACAATGTCTGGCCAAATCCCTCCCATATATGTCATGGAAGTCAAAACAGGAAGTAATGACCACCATGTTGTCGTGACTAAGTATGGGCCCTTTCACAAAGTGTGTATGTAGAGTCCATGTTAAGGGATCTCGGCCTTCTTTCATTGGTGTGGACATTGTTTCCAAGATTTCTTGACCATCTTCTTGCTGAACCCTGTCTTGCTTTAGTTTCCTCGGCCTATAGCCCAGACCGCTTCCGGGTACTGCCCGATGATCTTTAACAGGAGTGGTCCTGCCTTGCAACTGTGTGCCCAGACCTTTTCCAGGCTCGTAGCCGTTTTTCATCATAATCCTCCATCCTGGGGTACTCATGCACTTCCCCCTTTTTATAGCATTTAATGGGTATGGAGAAATTGTAGCGGCTTTCAAAGGATCAGCCACTAGACGGTAGACCTGTAATACCGACAGAAAAGGTTGTCGGCCAGGTAAAACAGCAGATTTAATATTTAAGGTATGAGCAGCAGCAAGGATCGGCATGCTCGTCACTTTAATAATTCGTCCTTTGTAAGGGAATTTGAGGCATTGGTGATTCGTAGAAGGAATCGCCTCAAGAGTTTTGATATAAGGACGTCCCAGAATGGCATTTATGGAAGGGTCGATTTCTAGAATATGAAATTCGACCTCTGCATGACTTACTGGACCTAGCTCCACCTTTAAATAAACCATTCCCAGAGGGGAACGGGTAGAATTGTCATATGCCGTAACTGAGATGGGGCTAGGCAGCCATTTCTCCTTGGTCACACCGCATAGCTCCAGGGTCTTCGGAGGTAAAACGTTAATTGAAGCCCCTGTACCAACCAGGCATGCATCCACGGCCTTCTTGCAGATATTGACCGTGATGCTCAGAGCCATGCTTCTAGCGGCTGGCGGTGCTAGTTCCGATCTGTGGAATGTAATTGAGGGCTGATCCCCCTGAGGAACTAGTAGTGCTGCAATTTTCTCTACCGGCACGTCTTCGTTGACCATCACCTTCTGTAGGTATTCCATTAAGGTTTCTTGGTGAATCTTGGACCTTTTAATCAATTCAAGTACAGTGATCCGTGCCGGTGTTCTGTCCAGATGTTTCAACAAGTCGTATTGAGTGCCTGGTGCACTCTCTTCATTATGGGCTTCCTCAGTCGGCTGTGATGGGCCGTCTCTGACTGTGGGCTGAGGAAAGACCTTGTTGAAAATCCTTCCACTCCGGAGCGCATGTTCCTCGACCGTGGAGGATCCGGGTGACACCTTGAGTACCGCAGAGTCGGGTGGCGTAAGCGATGCGGAGGGTTGATGCGTAGGTGGTGGCGTTGGGTTAGGTGGTGATGGCGCGGTGCGGATTAAAGGCCTAGAGGGTTGAATGGTAGATGGGTAAGTGGTTGGCGAAGTGGGGAATGGTACGCGTAATAGCGGTCTGGATGGTAAGGGCATATCTGGATAGGTGGTAGTGGTAATGGGTGAAGTAGGAAATGGTACGCGTAATAGTGGCCTAGATGGTAAAAGGGGCGCGTTATTGGTTTGCGGAGGGGTATATGATGGAGGCGTAGGAGTGCGGGGCGCAATGGGTCTAAGGAAGGTGGGTAGTGGTAGTGGGTTATTGGGTGAGGGCGAGTGATATGTGGGTGTGGGTAGAGGGGTGATGGTGACGGGTTGTGGTCTGGGTATGTGGATGGTGCGGCGTGGTAGTCGCTCTGCGGTACTTTGAACGTGACCCGTTGAATAGAGAGAGGAAGAGTCCTCTATCCTCCATTGTTGCCCACGACCAGCCTCAGACTGGCTGTTCGTTAGAATGGGAGCAACCTGGTTCTGGTTCTGGTGCTCCGGGAGTGGATTCTGCACTATGCCCATGTTGGGTGGTGCTGCTGCTTGTGCCGGTGGTCTTGCTTGCTGCTGCTGCTGCTGCTGTTGCGGTCTCCTCGCCTTCAGGGCTGTTATGTATTTCTTCATTTCCTCCCAGTCTATGCCGCCCTGCTCGTTGAGATCATGAATATAATTTCTGAATTGGAAGCAGGTGTCAATGGTATGCCCAGGTTGCCTATGGAGGTAGCAATACCTGGACGTATCGGCATTTTGAGGCCAGACGGCCTTTTCCCTTGGCAAAACTAAGGCGTTAGCCGCCATTAAAGCACTGAAGATATCGGCCAAGGATTCTGGGAGAGCCGGGTAGTCTGCCCTCTTCGGGCCTGGAGGTCTCCTCTGCTGGTTGTAGTCACCAGGAGGAGGGACATTGTGGTACGCCGGCGGTGCGCGCGGCTGGTACTGTGGCTGTTGCTGGTTCTGATATTGCTGTTGCCGTTGCGGCTGTTGCTGTAGCTGTTGCTGGTTCTGATTCTGATTCGGCTGCTGGGGCCGCTGATACTGTTGTTGGTACTGGGGGTTCTGCTGCTGTCTGTACCCTTGCTGCTGTGGCCTCTGGTACTGCTGCTGACTCCTCACAAACTGGGGCGAGTTATTGTTCATGGTACTTACTTGCTCATGAGAGAGCGTGCCCTCAGTAGTCGGACCTGTGCTGGAAGAGTTCGGCACTGCAGGCTTCCGAGGCGGAGGCCTGCTAGGTCTATGAGGATCAAAGACACTAGAGAATGTAGCGTCCTTGAAAGCATTCTGGCAGTACCGTGCTCTTTCATAGAGCTCTGCCATGTTAGTCAAATTGTTCAAGGAGAGGACGAGCTTGAACTGGGGGGTGGCATTAGAAATTAACATTTTCACTTGTTCGGACTCGGACAAGTGATCCTTCACCTTTTCAGCCAGACCGCGCCACCTGTCACCAAAACTGACAAACTCCTCATCAGGTTTCATCTTTTCTGCAATGAGGTCCGTGATAGACAAGGAGGGTGCAACTCTGTCCTGGTATCGTTGAATAAATTTGCGTGAAACGATACCGTAATCTTCTACTTCTGAGGGTTCCAAGGAAAAGAACCACTCGAGGGCTGGTCCCTCTATAGATCTCCTGAACAAGAAGGCCAACGACCTCTTGTCGTTCTGCCAAAAAGAGGATTCATACATGAACTCCTTCAGATGTGTGAAGGGGTTACCAGTACCGTTGTACTTTCGGTACACTGGCATTTCAGAGGGTGGCAGATGGAATACTGGCATACTCGGTAGACTGATCTCTGGCACAGCTTTGACCCCCATCATTTTCTGGAGGTTATTAAATTGCTCATCCATACGCTCCATTTTGGCCAGCAGCATTTGTGTGGTCAGATCTGCTTGAGGAGGAGGAGGAGGAGGAGGTACTTGGTAGGCCTGCTGCCTAGAGTACGTTGGGTAGGGTGGACAATAGAGGGGAGGTCCGGCAGAGCTTCCGCCATGCCCGAGGGCATTTTGATAAGCAGGCGTTTGCGGTCTAGCCGGTTGCCTAGATGATGAAAGCTGCGGCCCAGCTGGCCGAGAAGTAATATGAAGGCCCTCCACGGCCTGATGGATATAAGGAGGAGGAAAAGAAGGTTGCTGAGGAACAGCAGGGGGAGCCACAGGGTTCGGCTCGGCAGGCTGCATGGGTGCCTTCCCCTTCAAAATAGATTGGATCGCCTCGAACTGCTGAGGGTCCAGTCGGGAGGCAAGAACTCCCAGAGCATTGATGAGATCCGTAGGATCAGAGGATGAGGGATCATTCTGATTCATGTCCCCCTCAAGATCAGGATTAGGGATCGCATATTCATGCGGAAGAGGATCAGGATATTGATCACGTGGAGGCAAAAGAGGTGTCCGAACATTCCCATCTAGACGATATGGAATGGGGATAGAACTACGGGAGGCATCAGCATCTCTCCCACTCTCATAGTTGTATTCAGAATCCCGAGGGGCATTAGCATCTCCCTCGTAATTAACCATGGCGTCTGAAGCCACACTCAAGTCCCTACCTGATCGTAGCAACATGATGTTAGATTCCCTTTTCAAAGATTTGATCAAACAAGTTGTACAGAGATTAATCAAACAAGTGGATGCTTAACGTGATTTTAGGATTCCTTGTTGAGTTATTTGAATTGGATTAAACCACAATTTCGATCGGGGAAAAGATCCTAGTTTCAGTTCAATTTCCACCGTTATTTTCTAGGGCTTTTCTCTCACAACGCTTCAGAATCTAACCAGGACTTCAATTGGTACAACCAGCCCGATGATCAAGGAGGAATACCTTGATTTTGGGGACTTATGGAGGTCTCAACGTCAACTTCTCTAGTCTGATCAAGGGACCAACCCAATCAGAGAGAGTTGCTGACGTCGAGTAATGTGTTCCTAAGAAGAGGAGGGTATTAGCCTCAATGCGTATGTCCTGTGGCCTGGATGGCCTCTAATGCTTAGTAAGTAATGGGTAGCTAGCACTCAAAACACAGAAATCTGGAAACTGAAAAAGATTAAGAAACTGTCTGAATCGCGTCGATGGTAGTCGACGCTATTCAAAACAGAACTTAATTTTTCGCAGAAGCAGATGCAGACAACAGAGAAACTGTGAAGCCTGAAAGGCGTCTAGGGGTGTTGACGCGGTTTTAAAACGCGTCAGCGATCCTGGACGCTTTTCAGTTCGCAGAAACAGTTTTCCAGGAGGATTTTCTGGGTTGAATCCTCCTTAAACAAGATAAAAAGCAGTAAACAATCGACTCATGCAAAAATTTTTAGTTCCAGATTTTAAACAGGATGATTTACTAACTAAACAACTAGAAAAACAATCAATCACACATCATTTTTATCACAAAAACCGCTTTTTGAATTAATCAAGGGGAGGGCAAGATCTTGCCACTGGGGTGCGCACGTGGTGCACGAGGGAAATTAATTAAACTAAACACTCACCAATTGGTGAGGACGTGTCCAGAGACACAAATGGTGCACCGTGGGTGCCCGATATGATGATAGCAAGAACAAAAAGAAACTAAAAGATGGTGAGACCAAGTCCCACCGTGATCGCCAAAAAAGTTGTAGGTGCTTAGAATGACCGTGTGATTAACATGAAATATCTATGTTGTTTAGTGTAAACTAACCTATTAAAAACAGCAACTAAAGTGCAGTGATCGCCAGAAACTTTTAACTTAAAAAGTTTCAAAAGAGATATGATCGCCTACCTTTTAAACGCGGAAGATTGAGTCCTTGGTTCCCCTTCCTCAGCCGGCTGAAGAAAGAGAGCCCTTTCTTTGCTTCTTTGTTCTTGCTGTGGAATTTGAGGTTGAGGATCGTCCAGAAGTTGTGCTTGATTTCCCCTTTTGATCTCTTGTTGTTGTTGAGTGCAGCAGAGACAGAAACAGAAAACGAAGAAACAATGATGAGAATTTAAGTAGAAACAGTATCTGAACTAATCATGATGTTAAGCATATTTAAAACAGCAAACTTACTTTTTTAATGGCTTTGAAACCCCTTAGATCAAGTAGGTTTTTGAAAGATTATGCTGTGGTGTGTGTTTGCATGAAGTGAATATGAAGAATGAAACTAATGAAGATGAAAGATGCAAATGCAGTAATGAAAAACTTATGCCCGGTCGGTTGAAGCTTTGAAAGGATGAAGATCTTGAAAGAGACGCCGACTTCTGGAAATGGCAGCGCTCCGGTGTTACGACGTTGGTTCAATCTTCAACTCGCTATAACGCTATGGCTCAACTCAACTCAATTCTCTTCTTTTTTTTTTTTTTTACTCTTCAACATGCAGGGTATTTATAGGCATTTCTTGCGTTCGAGATTAACATAGAAAAATCCTGAATTTATCCATCTTAACCGACAGATAAATACTAATTAATTCATCTTTATCTGTAATTATCTAAAACGCGTCCACCTTGGCTGACGCCTTTCAGATTAATTAAGATAAGGATAAACATCCGGGAAAACTTATCTTTATCTTTATTAGGTAAAACGCGTCCACCTGTGTAGACGTCTTTTAGACTAATTTAGATAAGGATAAACATCCGGAAGAGAAGTAGAAATAGCCTAGGAAACCTAAAACGCGTCGACATTACAAGACGCCTTTTAGTTATTTAATTAATTAATTAAAATTCAAATTTAATCGTTAAAACAGGAATAAACTCTAAATCGCGTCCACTTGGGTCGACGTCTTTTAGAATTCTTCATATTTTAACTCAAAATTGAATTAAAACCAATTCAATTGATTAACTTAAAACACATCTGTTAAACCCGACACTTAAAAAGATTAATAAAAATTAATCAATGATTAATTATCAGACCATTTTGAGGCATTATTGTATGATATGAAATTTACTCGAAATGACGTCAAAATTAGCGTGTCTACAGCTGCCTCACCTTGGCATCGTCTTTACAAGGGAGTGAAATGGAATGGAATGTACTGAAAAGGTGATGCCAAGGTGTGATGAGACACGCTCTTAACATCACATGATTGGAATTTTTTCTCAAAATCATCAATGAAGATAGCTCAAGGAAATCAATGGAATCAATCCTATCTGGATGAAGTAGACAAGGAAATAAAATAAGGTCGATCAACCTCCTCGGAGTGGGAAGTACCCCAGGTCGTAGACACTGTAGGTTTCATCATGGGGAGCGTTTGCCAGCCAATGTGGACGTGCTGCAGCCATGATGGATCTTAAAAGAAAACAAGAATATTGGATAAAGAATCCAATCAAGGATAGGATTCCAAGGATATCTTCAAGCGAACCTCAAA
Organism: Zantedeschia hybrid cultivar; assembly: GCA_030544215.1. NCBI lineage: Eukaryota > Viridiplantae > Streptophyta > Magnoliopsida > Alismatales > Araceae > Zantedeschia > Zantedeschia hybrid cultivar. The sequence goes on from JARZZO010000009.1 coordinate 57,051,271, forward strand.
GATAATCAAGATACTCAATTCGGAATGGAATATTTTATATCATGTTGAGATTATTTGATTAATGGTCTGAAACTTAATCAATAATTAATTCTTATCACAATGATTTCAAAGTCCTACATGATGCATGCTGGGCTAAAAGAAAAATATAAAGTCAAATAAAATATAAATTAACCAAGGATAATATTGTTAAATTGTCATTAATGAGTCAAGATACCAACTCTTGTAATTCAGTGCTAAGCCGAAGCTTGTTTATCCACGCACCGTTTCACAAAAGTGGAACCATCGTCCCCACTAATTAACAATCCAACGGCCTATCCGTGCGATTAAGAATTCTCTGGAATTATCACTGTTTTTGTTGTAGGGGAACTTAAATTCCAGTTTCATCAAAACCACAAGGTCCTTGATATAATCTAATAAATATTTAACATATAATAATGCGAATGCAAATAATTACATGGAAAGAGTACAAGGATAGAAATAACCGTCTTTTTAGCCACGGTCAGGACTTGAATTCCACAAAGGGATTTTCTTGACATTTCCAGCTTTACTCAGGCTTTCTTGAATCTCAGAAACAGGTTTCTGGCTGTTCTCTACTTGGATTCCAACTGTACCAATGCCTTGTGTCCTGTATACAACTTGAACAAACATGTTAAGTATCTGTTTAGGCTTAGCCCCTTGCCTGGCCAAATAAATGGTCAATCAATTTTTTCTTCAATAAATGGTCAAGGGGCATAGCCTTTATTAACAAAGGTAATAAGAATAATCAGACTTAAGCAAAATGCAACATGCAAGCAAACAGATGTTCACTGAAAAATAAAAGGAGTGAAACACATTAAATGCAACAAGCAAATGCTAATTGAAATATTTTTGTGGTTTTGAAATATTCATTTTTATTTGGGTTTTGAAATATGTATTCCTTTTTTTAGATTTTGAAAAATGTACATTTTTTTTGAATTTTTTTGAAATATGTACTTTTTTTGAATTTTTGACTATACAATTTTTTTGACTATGCAATTTTTTTTGAATTTTGACATATGTATTTTTTTTTTAAATTTTGACATATACATTTTTTTTTGAATTTTGACATATACATTTTTGAATTTTGACATATACATTTTTTTTTTTGAATTTTTTTGACATATACATTTTTTTTTTTTTTTGAATTTTTTTGACATATACATTTTTTTTTTTTTTGACTAAAAGACCAGTATGGTACTTAGATCAAAAGATCATATTCATTTATTAACTTAATTTCCAAATTGTTCTTTAACAACTTAACTTAAAACCTATCGTGCTTGAACTTGTGTTTCCATTCGTGATCCCATTTGATGATTTGATCCTTAGTCAATCTAAGCCATTCCTTAAGCTTGAAGTACACCTCTTTAGAAAGAAAAGAAGAATAGATTTAGAAAGCCCATGAGAAGCTTCCGGAGACCTAAAAAGATGTTCCTTTCCAACCCTAATATCTGTTGGGGTTCGGTCATTTTCTTTCCGGGGTATTTATCAACCTTGCGTTCCCTTTTGTTTCATTTCATGGCCTTGATGTAACATTTGTAGTGTATTGGCCTTTTGATTTGACATTTGACTTTTTGCCTTGCTTTTGCTTTTCTATCCTTTTCTTTTTTTTTCGGGACGGATCTCCCCCACTTTTTTATGACGGCCTCCTACTAAGATGGCGGGTATTCTTGGTAGTCTATTCTAAGCCTCGTTCCGACATCATGGGCCGAGTGTAAAACAGAATTTTACTTTAAAGGGAATGATTTGTACTTTACACCCTTAGTCAAGCTTTTGATATTCTTTAGGACTTGGCATCTCTTGTTACTCACGAATCAAACGTGTCAGTGTGTGCAGTAATGGGTTTGAAGTAAAATTATTCAGACTAACAAAGAAATTTGAGTTTATAAATTTTCTGATTCCACTGGTCTTTGTACCATACTGATCGACTCTTTATCCTAAAGGTAGTATTTCTTAAGATGTAAACCATTCCATGGATGATTTAGCTCTTCTCCTTCTGCATTAACCAAACGATAAGCATTACCAGGAAAAGCATGCGATACAACATAAGGTCCTTCCCAGTTGGGTTGGAGCTTAGAACGCGGACCACCAGGTTTTACAAAAATTCTTTTAACGACCATTTCACCGACTTTGAACTTTCGTTCAATGACTTTCTTTTGATAAAAACGTGCTAATCTGTTTTGATAAGCTTTTGCATGATTAGCAGCTGACCATCTATTCTCGTCTAAAAGTTCCAATTGAGCAAGGAGTGCTGAACGATGTTCATCAATGGAGAATTCCTTGTTCAATTGTACTCTTAATGACGGTATAAGGATCTCATATGGAACTACTGCCTCCATTCCAAATGTTAAGGAATAAGGAGTTTGTCCAGTGGGCGTGCGGATTGAAGTTCGGTAGGCCCATAGAGCCTCAACCAATTTTTCTGGCCAATCTGCGAATTTGTTAGATTTACACGTCTTTTTGATAATTTTTATCAAAGTCTTATTAGTTACCTCTGCTTGGCCATTGCCTTGCGGATAATAAGGAGATGAATGATGCAATGCAATTCTATACCTGTTGCAGAGGTCCTTCAATTCCTGTGACACGAACTGCGGTCCGTTGTCGGTGACGATGGTACTTGGAATTCCGAATCTTGTGATGATGTTCTTCATGATGAATTTGCAGACGGTTGATGCTTTGATTTCCACGTATGCTTCAGCTTCTGCCCACTTGGTGAAGTATTCCGTTGCCGTGAGAATGAAAGATTTTTGCTTGATGCCGGAATCTGAATTACCAAGGGGTCCAATAATGTCGAAAGCCCACATGGAGAAAGGCCATGGGGAAGAAACAGGATGGAGTGAAGATGCAGGAGAATGAATTTTGTCGGCGTGAAGTTGACACTTAGCACACCTACGGACATATCCTACACAATCTTCTTCCATGGTTGGCCAATAAAATCCTTGTCTAAGGATCTTCTTTGCTAGCATCTGTCCATTGACATGGCCACCACAAACTCCACTATGAGCTCCTTCCATAACCTTCCAAAGCTCATCTTCGTCTAAACATCTCAGAAGAACTCCATCAAAACCTCTTTTGTATAATGCTCCCCCAACTAGGGTGTATCGTTGAGCAACTCTCTTGATAGCTCTTTTTTCCTCAGTTGTAGCTTCTTCAGGATACGATTGATCTTCACAATATTTTACAATTTCATAATACCATGGCTTCTGTTCATCATCCATCTCTTCTAACAGCTCCATCAACATGATTTCTCTTTTCTCCACAATATTTCCATCTTTGAATTTCTTCAGCAACTTCTCCTTAGTTCTAAGAAATGAAGGATCTTTCACGGCAGGTAAAAGACGCCTATGAACTATGATTGATTCGGATTGCTTGCTGATAGGAAAATCAAGGGAAGATGCAAGTGAAGCTAGAGCGTCAGCTAGGATGTTTTGATTTCTAGGGACATGGACAAAGATCAATTTTGTGAAAAGCTTTGAGTAAGCAGAAGTAAGTTCTTGATATGGCTTGAGCTTGGGATCAAGAGTTCGATACTTGGTCAGTACTTGACGAAGAATTAGTTGGCTATCACCTACAATCCTGAGTTTGGTTGCACCATGAAAATGAGCGGCCTCGAGGCCAGCAAGAAGTGTCTCGTATTCAGCTATGTTGTTGGTGACTGGAAAGTCAAGTTGAAAGGCTTGTGGAATGGTGACACCTTCAGGTGATAACAGAACGATTCCGATCCCCTTTCCATGAGAATTCAGAGCTCCGTCAAAATGCAGAGTCCACATATCATCTCTGATTTGATTTACGGACATCAGTTCCTCATCCGGAAACTCTGATCGCACTGGATCAAATCGAGGAAGGGGATGATGAGCGAGATGTTCTGCTATGGCATAGCCCTTGATCACTTTCTGTTGAATGTAAATGATATTGAATTGGGATAGAAAGCTTTGCCATCGCGCCAACCTATCAGTAAGAACAGATTTCTCCAGAAGGAATTTGATCGGATTCATCCTAGCGATGAGATGGACTTCATGGGCCAGAAAATAATGCTTCAATTTCTGCACAACCCAAACTAATGCTGCACATGTTTTCTCCATCGCCGTGTATCTCTGTTCAGCGGGGTTGAGAAGTTTAGAGAGATAGTAGGCTGCCCTCTCCTTTCCTTCTTCATCCTCTTGTGCTAGGACAGCCCCCACTGCATCATCCAGGACAGAAATATAAAGTATCAATGGTTTGCCTGGAGATGGTGGTCTCAAAACAGGAGGACTTGCCAAATAGTCCTTTAATCCATCAAATGCCTCCTGACACTTATCGTCCCAATCGAATTTGACTCCTGGCTTGGTAAGCTCGTAAAACGGCTTACACCTTTGTGAGTGCTGGGAGACAAAACGGCGAATAAATTGTAACCTCCCGATTAATCCTCTTAACTCTTTCAAGTTTTTGGGAGGTGGCATTTCTCTGATAGCCTTCGCCTTATTGGGATCGATCTCAATTCCCCGTTTGCTGACAATGAATCCAAGCAATTTCCCTGAAGATACCCCGAATACACGTTTCTTGGGGTTCATCTTCAACTGATATTCTCTCGATCTCTCTAATACCCTTGCCAAAACTTTGGCGTGCTCAGCCTTCGTTTTAGACTTAACTAATAAGCCATCCACATACACTTCCAAATCTATATGCATCATGTCATGAAATATTGCCATCATAGCCCTTTGATAAGTGGCTCCAGCGTTCTTCAATCCAAATGACATGACGACATAACAATATGTTCCCCAAGGTGTAGTGAATGAAGTCTTCTCTTGATCCTCTTCTGCCAGCTTAATCTGGTTGTATCCTGAAAATCCATCCATAAACGATAATGTCTCATAGCCAGCAGTGTTATCGATGAGTACATCAATATGAGGCAATGGAAAATCGTCTTTAGGACATGCCCGGTTCAGATCGCGGAAGTCAATGCAAATTCTGACCTTCCCGTCCTTCTTCATAACCGGGACTATATTGGCCACCCATTGTGGATAAAGGACAACTCTAATGAATTTGGCTTTGTGTAATTTGTCGACCTCTTCCTTCATTTTTAAAGCCATTTGTGGGTGGAATCGCCTTAATTTCTGCTTGACCGGATTAGCTCCATCCTTTAATGTTAACCTGTGTTCAACTAAAGATGAGTCTAACCCTGGCATATCCTCATAACTCCAGGCGAAAGTGTCCCTATAATCCTTAAGCACTTGTACCATCGCCTTCTCATCCTCTGCAGAAAGATTTTTACTGACGAGGACAACCTTAGGTTCGTCTTCAGTCCCTAAGTTTATTTCTTTGGTGGGCTCTTCGACGGCAGCTGAAGGTTCATCAAATCTCTTCACTCCACTGGCATATGCCTCAGCTGCGTCCTCATCATCTTCCTCATCTTCAACAATGGGGTCCTTTTCATGTACTAACTCATATACCCCGTACCCATCATTGACTGACTCATCATCTGTACAATCTTCTGGCATCTGAATTGGATCTTCTAAAAGTTGAGGGATTAAAGAGCAAAAGGAACATTTATCAGCCAAATCCTGGAGGTATCTTTCTGGAATTTGCCTACCCTTAGGCTTCCTAGACTTCCTAACCTGCCTAAAACTAGACTTCCTAACTTCACTAAACTGCCTATCATAACCTAATGAAGATGAAGCAGGATGAAAATCCTGGGATACAGGTGGAAATACAGGGGAATCCTCCCGTGGGGAGGGGAAGAGTAGATCTAAGAGAGAATCTTGACCGAAGGACCCGCGCGATGGGGTGTAATCGGACAAGTAAGATGTTTCCTCGATAATGATTTGGGAAGAATTTGTTGTAAAATTGGCGTTTTTTTTTGGATATCGGGGGAATTATACATGAAGCAGGAGTGAATACAAATGGAAGGGGAATCGGACGGAGGAAGCGGCACCAAGGCCAGAGGATTAGGGGGATCATATAGCAATATGTCCCAGATTAGATCATACATCCTCTCTAGGTCGAGAGGAGGTTGTGGAATAAAGTCCCGAGGGGACAGAGTAATCATAATGGGCGGAGCCCGTGGAATATCTTCAATTATGACCCGCGACCAAGTCGGGGTCAAGAGTAGTGTACGAAAAAGAGTATGGAGCATGAAGACATGTGAAGGATATGTCCCCCTCCAGAGCAGATCTGTTGTATAACCAGCTTCATAGGGGTCATCTGGCTCCCCTTCATCAGTTTGTTCGGACAGCAGTATCCGCTTATCAAAGATTGCGCCAGGGCTCTCAATTAGCTCGTCGATCTGCGGTGGCCACTTGGGTTCTGCAGGATCCAGAAACAGTCTGTTCAGTGCTATGTATAGGTCCCTCAGGTCGAACCATCTGTACCATTCGCATTCGAGGTCATGGAATTTCCTCCTTTTCATAGGCCGCAGAGCCTCCAAGGATTGGTACGTAAGTAATTCGGAACAATGTCTGGCCAAATCCCTCCCATATATGTCATGGAAGTCAAAACAGGAAGTAATGACCACCATGTTGTCGTGACTAAGTATGGGCCCTTTCACAAAGTGTGTATGTAGAGTCCATGTTAAGGGATCTCGGCCTTCTTTCATTGGTGTGGACATTGTTTCCAAGATTTCTTGACCATCTTCTTGCTGAACCATGTCTTGCTTTAGTTTCCTCGGCCTATAGCCCAGACCGCTTCCGGGTACTGCCCGATGATCTTTAACAGGAGTGGTCCTGCCTTGCAACTGTGTGCCCAGACCTTTCCCAGGCTCATAGCCGTTTTTCATCATAATCCTCCATCCTGTGGTACTCATGCACTTCCCCCTTTTTATAGCATTTAATGGGTATGGAGAAATGGTAACGGCTTTCAAAGGATCAGCCACTGGACGGTAGACCTGTAATACCGACAGAAAAGGTTGTCGGCCAGGTAAAACAGCAGATTTAATATTTAAGGTATGAGCAGCAGCAAGGATCGGCATGCTTGTCACTTTAATAATTCGTCCTTTGTAAGGGAATTTGAGGCATTGGTGATTCGTAGAAGGAATCGCCTCAAGAGTTTTGATATAAGGACGTCCCAGAATGGCATTTATGGAAGGGTCGATTTCTAGAATATGAAATTCGACCTCTGCATGACTTACTGGACCTAGCTCCACCTTTAAATAAACCATTCCCAGAGGGGAACGGGTAGAATTGTCATATGCCGTAACTGAGATGGGGCTAGGCAGCCATTTCTCCTTGGGCACACCGCATAGCTCCAGGGTCTTCGGAGGTAAAACGTTAATTGAAGCCCCTGTACCAACCAGGCATGCATCCACGGCCTTCTTGCAGATATTGACCGTGATGCTCAGAGCCATGCTTCTAGCGGCTGGCGGTGCTAGTTCCGATGTGTGGAATGTAATTGAGGGCTGATCCCCCTGAGGAACTAGTAGTGCTGCAATTTTCTCTACCGGCACGTCTTCGTTGACCATCACCTTTTGTAGGTATTCCATTAAGGCTTCTTGGTGAATCTTGGACCTTTTAATCAATTCAAGTACAGTGATCCGTGCCGGTGTTCTGTCCAGATGTTTCAACAAGTCGTATTGAGTGCCTGGTGCACTCTCTTCATTATGGGCTTCCTCAGTCGGCTGTGATGGGCCGTCTCTGACTGTGGACTGAGGAAAGACCTTGTTGAAAATCCTTCCACTCCGGAGCGCATGTTCCTCGACCGTGGAGGATCCGGGTGAAACCTTGAGTACCGCAGAGTCGGGTGGCGTAAGCGATGCGGAGGGTTGATGCGTAGGTGGTGGCGTTGGGTTAGGTGGTGATGGCGCGGTGCGGATTAAAGGCCTAGAGGGTTGAATGGTAGATGGGTAAGTGGTTGGCGAAGTGGAGAATGGTACGCGTAATAGCGGTCTGGATGGTAAGGGCATATCTGGATAGGTGGTAGTGGTAATGGGTGAAGTAGGAAATGGTACGCGTAATAGTGGCCTAGATGGTAAAAGGGGCGCGTTATTGGTTTGCGGAGGGGTATATGATGGAGGCGTAGGAGTGCGGGGCGCAATGGGTCTAAGGAAGGTGGGTAGTGGTAGTGGGTTATTGGGTGAGGGCGAGTGATATGTGGGTGTGGGTAGAGGGGTGATGGTGACGGGTTGTGGTCTGGGTATGTGGATGGTGCGGCGTGGTAGTCGCTCTGCGGTACTTTGAACGTGACCCGTTGAATAGAGAGAGGAAGAGTCCTCTATCCTCCATTGTTGCCCACGACCAGCCTCAGACTGGCTGTTCGTTAGAATGGGAGCAACCTGGTTCTGGTTCTGGTGCTCCGGGAGTGGATTCTGCACTATGCCCATGTTGGGTGGTGCTGCTGCTTGTGCCGGTGGTCTTGCTTGCTGCTGCTGCTGCTGCTGTTGCGGTCTCCTCGCCTTCAGGGCTGTTATGTATTTCTTCATTTCCTCCCAGTCTATGCCGCCCTGCTCGTTGAGATCATGAATATAATCTCTGAATTGGAAGCAGGTGTCAATGGTATGCCCAGGTTGCCTATGGAAGTAGCAATACCTGGACGTATCGGCATTTTGAGGCCAGACGGCCTTTTCCCTTGGCAAAACTAAGGCGTTAGCCGCCATTAAAGCACTGAAGATATCGGCCAAGGATTCTGGGAGAGCCGGGTATTCTGCCCTCTTCGGGCCTGGAGGTCTCCTCTGCTGGTTGTAGTCACCAGGAGGAGGGACATTGTGGTACGCCGGCGGTGCGCGCGGCTGGTACTGTGGCTGTTGCTGGTTCTGATACTGCTGTTGCCATTGCGGCTGTTGCTGTAGCTGTTGCTGGTTCTGATTCTGATTCGGCTGCTGGGGCCGCTGATACTGTTGTTGGTACTGGGGGTTCTGCTGCTGTCTGTACCCTTGCTGTTGTGGCCTCTGGTACTGCTGCTGACTCCTCACGAACTGGGGCGAGTTATTGTTCATGGTACTTACTTGCTCATGAGAGAGCGTGCCCTCAGTAGTCGGACCTGTGCTGGAAGAGTTCGGCACTGCAGGCTTCCGAGGCGGAGGCCTGCTAGGTCTATGAGGATCAAAGACACTAGAGAATGTAGCGTCCTTGAAAGCATTCTGGCAGTACCGTGCTCTTTCATAGAGCTCTGCCATGTTAGTCAAATTGTTCAAGGAGAGGACGAGCTTGAACTGGGGGGTGGCATTAGAAATTAACATTTTCACTTGTTCGGACTCGGACAAGTGATCCTTCACCTTTTCAGCCAGACCCCGCCACCGGTCACCAAAACTGACAAACTCCTCATCAGGTTTCATCTTTTCTGCAATGAGGTCCGTGATAGACAAGGAGGGTGCAACTCTGTCCTGGTATCGTTGAATAAATTTGCGTGAAACGATACCGTAATCTTCTACTTCTGAGGGTTCCAAGGAAAAGAACCACTCGAGGGCTGGTCCCTCTAGAGATCTCCTGAACAAGAAGGCCAACGACCTCTTGTCGTTCTGCCAGAAAGAGGATTCATACATGAACTCCTTCAGATGTGTGAAGGGGTTACCAATACCGTTGTACTTTCGGTACACTGGCATTTCAGAGGGTGGCAGATGGAATACTGGCATACTCGGTAGACTGATCTCTGGCACAGCTTTGACCCCTATCATTTTCTGGAGGTTATTAAATTGCTCATCCATACGCTCCATTTTGGCCAGCAGCGTTTGTGTGGTCAGATCTGCTTGAGGAGGAGGAGGAGGAGGAGGTACTTGGTAGGCCTGCTGCCTAGAGTACGTTGGGTAGGGTGGACAATAGAGGGGAGGTCCGGCAGAGCTTCCGCCATGCCCGAGGGCATTTTGATAAGCAGGCGTTTGCGGTCTAGCCGGTTGCCTAGATGATGAAAGCTGCGGCCCAGCTGGCCGAGAAGTAATATGAAGGCCCTCCACGGCCTGATGGATATAAGGAGGAGGAAAAGAAGGTTGCTGAGGAACAGCAGGGGGAGCCATAGGGTTCGGCTCGGCAGGCTGCATGGGTGCCTTCCCCTTCAAAATAGATTGGATCGCCTCGAACTGCTGAGGGTCCAGTCGGGAGGCAAGAACTCCCAGAGCATTGATGAGATCCGTAGGATCAGAGGATGAGGGATCATTCTGATTCATGTCCCCCTCAAGATCAGGATTAGGGATCGCATATTCATGCGGAGGAGGATCAGGATATTGATCACGTGGAGGCAAAAGAGGTGTCCGAACATTCCCATCTAGACGATATGGAATGGAGATAGAACTACGGGAGGCATCAGCATCTCTCCCACTCTCATAGTTGTATTCAGAATCCCGAGGGGCATTAGCATCTCCCTCGTAATTAACCATGGCGTCTGGAGCCACACTCAAGTCCCTACCTGATCGTAGCAACATGATGTTAGATTCCCTTTTCAAAGATTTGATCAAACAAGTTGTACAGAGATTAATCAAACAAGTGGATGCTTAACGTGATTTTAGGATTCCTTGTTGAGTTATTTGAATTGGATTAAACCACAATTTCGCTCGGGGAAAGGATCCTAGTTTCAGTTCAATTTCCACCGTTATTCTCTAGGGCTTTTCTCTCACAACGCTTCAGAATCTAACCAGGACTTCAATTGGTACAACCAGCCCGATGATCAAGGAGGAATACCTTGATTTTGGGGACTTATGGAGGTCTCAACGTCAACTTCTCTAGTCTGATCAAGGGACCAACCCAATCAGAGAGAGTTGCTGACGTCGAGTAATGTGTTCCTAAGAAGAGGAGGGTATTAGCCTCAATGCGTATGTCCTGTGGCCTGGATGGCCTCTAATGCTTAGTAAGTAATGGGTAGCTAGCACTCAAAACACAGAAATCTGGAAACTGAAAAAGATTAAGAAACTGTCTGAATCGCGTCGATGGTAGTCGACGCTATTCAAAACAGAACTTAATTTTTCGCAGAAGCAGATGCAGACAGCAGAGAAACTGTGAAGCCTGAAAGGCGTCTAGGGGTGTTGACGCGGTTTTAAAACGCGTCAGCGATCCTGGACGCTTTTCAGTTCGCAGAAACAGTTTTCCAGGAGGATTTTCTGGGTTGAATCCTCCTTAAACAAGATAAAAAGCAGTAAACAATCGACTCATGCAAAAAATTTTAGTTCCAGATTTTAAACAGGATGATTTACTAACTAAACAACTAGAAAAACAATCAATCACACATCATTTTTATCACAAAAACAGCTTTTTGAATTAATCAAGGGGAGGGCAAGATCTTGCCACTGGGGTGTGCACGTGGTGCACGAGGGAAATTAATTAAACTAAACACTCACCAATTGGTGAGGACGTGTCCAGAGACACAAATGGTGCACCGTGGGTGCCCGATATGATGATAGCAAGAACAAAAAGAAACTAAAAGATGGCGAGACCAAGTCCCACCGTGATCGCCAAAAAAGTTGTAGGTGCTTAGAATGACCGTGTGATTAACATGAAATATCTATGTTGTTTAGTGTAAACTAACCTATTTAAAACAGCAACTAAAGTGCAGTGATCGCCAGAAACTTTTAACTTAAAAAGTTTCAAAAGAGATATGATCGCCTACCTTTTAAACGCGGAAGATTGAGTCCTTGGTTCCCCTTCCTCAGCCGGCTGAAGAAAGAGAGCCCTTTCTTTACTTCTTTGTTCTTGCTGTGGAATTTGAGGTTGAGGATCGTCCAGAAGTTGTGCTTGATTTCCCCTTTTGATCTCTTGTTGTTGTTGAGTGCAGCAGAGACAGAAACAGAAAACGAAGAAACAATGATGAGAATTTAAGTAGAAGCAGTATCTGAACTAATCATGATGTTAAGCATATTTAAAACAGCAAACTTACTTTTTTAATGGCTTTGAAACCCCTTAGATCAAGTAGGTTTTTGAAAGATTATGCTGTGGTGTGTGTTTGCATGAAGTGAATATGAAGAATGAAACTAATGAAGATGAAAGATGCAAATGCAGTAATGAAAAACTTATGCCCGGTCGGTTGAAGCTTTGAAAGGATGAAGATCTTGAAAGAGACGCCGACTTCTGGAAATGGCAGCGCTCCGATGTTACGACGTTGCTTCAATCTTCAACTCGCTATAACGCTATGGCTCAACTCAACTCAATTCTCTTCTCTTTTTTTTTTTTTACTCTTCAACATGCAGGGTATTTATAGGCATTTCTTGCGTTCGAGATTAACATAGAAAAATCCCGAATTTATCCATCTTAACCGACAGATAAATAGTAATTAATTCATCTTTATCTGTAATTATCTAAAACGCGTCCACCTTGGCTGACGCCTTTCAGATTAATTAAGATAAGGATAAACATCCGGGAAAACTTATCTTTATCTTTATTAGGTAAAACGCGTCCACCTGTGTAGACGTCTTTTAGACTAATTAAGATAAGGATAAACATCCGGAAGAGAAGTAGAAATAGCCTAGGAAATCTAAAACGCGTCGACATTACAAGACGCCTTTTAGTTAATTAATTAATTAATTAAAATTCAAATTTAATCGTTAAAACAGGAATAAACTCTAAATCGCGTCCACTTGGGTCGACGTCTTTTAGAATTCTTCATATTTTAACTCAAAATTGAATTAAAACCAATTCAATTGATTAACTTAAAACACATCTGTTAAACCCGACACTTAAAAAGATTAATAAAAATTAATCAATGATTAATTATCAGACTATTTTGAGGCATTATTGTATGATATGAAATTTACTCGAAATGACGTCAAAATTAGCGTGTCTACAGCTGCCTCACCTTGGCATCGTCTTTGCAAGGGAGTGAAATGGAATGGAATGTACTGAAAAGGTGATGCCAAGGTGTGATGAGACACGCTCTTAACATCACATGATTGGAATTTTTTCTCAAAATCATCAATGAAGATAGCTCAAGGAAATCAATGGAATCAATCCTATCTGGATGAAGTAGACAAGGAAATAAAATAAGGTCGATCAACCTCCTCGGAGTGGGAAGTACCCCAGGTCGTAGACACTGTAGGTTTCATCATGGGGAGCGTTTGCCAGCCAATGTGGACGTGCTGCAGCCATGATGGATCTTAAAAGAAAACAAGAATATTGGATAAAGAATCCAATCAAGGATAGAATTCCAAGGATATCTTCAAGCGAACCTCAAAGATAATCAAGATACTCAATTCAGAATGGAATATTTCATATCATGTTAAAATTATTTGATTTAATAGTGTAAAACTTAATCAATAATTAATTCTTATCACAGTGATTTCAAAGTCCTATATGATGCATGCTGGGCTAAAAGAAAAATATAAAGTCAAATAAAATATAAATTAATCAAGGATAATATTGTTAAATTATCATTAATGAGTCAAGACATTAACTCTTGTAGTTCAGTGCTAAGCCGAAGCTCGTTTATCCACACACCGTTTCACAAAAGTGGAACCATCGTCCTCACTAATTAACAAACCAACGGCCTATCCGTGTGATTAAGAATTCTCTGGAATTATCATTGTTTTTATTGAAGGGGAACTCAAATTCCAGTTTCATCAAAACACAAGGTCCTTGATATACTCTAATAAATACTTAATATATAATAATGCAAATGCTTTACATGAAAGGAGTACAAGGGTAGAAATAACCGTCTTTTTAGCCACGGTCAAGACTTCTTGACTCCCACAGTGGAATCTTCTTGATATTTTCCAGCTTTACTCAGGTTTTCTTGAATTTTCTGCAATCAAAATTATTAGTAATTCCAAACAAATATTCAATTTAAACCACAAAAACTATAGAATTTCGGGAAAATAACAGAAAGGCTAAAACGCGTCGCATCGCGCAGACGCCATTTAATGTTAAAACACGGCAGTGCTCCTCGACGCCTTTTACTCACAGAAACAGGTTTCTGGCTGTTTTCTACTCGAATTCCAACTCTACCAATGCACATCCCTTTTCCAATCCGGAAAAGTCTTCCTAGGATCGCAATTCCTTCTATATAAACACCCTTAGGTTGTTCCCAAGCAATCCTACCATAATCCAAAGATCCAAAGTTGAGTTTTCTTCCAAAGTTTCAAGGTTTCTTCAAAGTTTCCAAGGTTTCCAAGCTTCAAGAAGGAGGAACTCCGAAAAAGGGGATGAATTCTTCAAACAAGAGGATGAAGATGTCTCTAGAGAAGTTTTCTGACGTGGAAAATCACCTCAATGGAAGAGATCCTAATCTTCAAGTAAGTTAAATCAACTTCCCTTCAATTCTTGTTCTTGTTCTTCATGTTCTTCATCATATTCTTTGTCATGTTCTTCAAACTACTCTCCTTTCGTTTTCAGAATTATCCCTTGTTTCCTGGCCCAAGGAAGTTTACCTCTCTCCCTTGGATTCGTAAACTTGCAAAAAGTGTTAAGCTTTCCATGCAAGTTTTCATATCCAAGTGGAATCTTCAAGGTCTTGTGGTGCTTGCCAAAAATTACAAAAGTTTGAACGTAGATTGGGCGGCTATGGGTGCCTTGATCGAGTGGTGGCATTCCCAAACTCATACGTTCTTCTTCCAAGATTTCGAGTGCACGATCCTTTTAGAGGAGGCAGATTTTCTACTGGGTTTCCCAAAGACCAAAGATAACAAAGATAAGGTAGCCTTGACAAGAGAGAAAATCACCGGTCAACAATTGTTGACATCGATCATGAAGGATCCTTCAGAAGCTAAAGGATGCCTTACCAAGAAGGGAATCAATCTTGCAAAGCTAGCCGAGTGGACTCTATATGAAATCGATGATCTAAGGGAGGATGAAGCGGAGGATGTGACGAAAGCTTTCGTTACATGCCTTGCCGGTGCCTTGTTCTTCCCCGCACAGGATAACATCTTGGAAGATGACCAGGTCAGTGCTATTTGCGCAATCTTCGAAGGTAAAACCATTAGCACTGCACTCTTGGCATATCTTTATAGCGGGTTTTCTGCGGCATCTGTGGGTCGTCCTCCCTATGGGTGCATGCTACTCTTTGCCTTGTGGGTTGAACTTCACTTCAAGTTTGAGTATAGCAAGAAAATGCCTCTAAATCCATCTCAAATTTTCTTGAATAGTCCAATTCATTGCATTGCTAACATTGTAAAGTTCAATGAGCACATGGTCAACAAGGTTACAAAGCTCAAGACCCAGGCCGACTGGAGAAAGTATTTGAAGCTCATGACATCCGACATATTCGACTCATCTCCGCTCGCTCTTGTTGGAAAGCCTGTTTGGGTGCGCCGTGCAGCAGGAGCGGATCTCAAATTGATTGGAGCCACCGAGTTCGTGTTATACAATCCACATCGGTGCCTTACTCAACTTAGCTTGGGCCGTCGTGAATTCCCTGAGTTCTCTCCCACATCTCCAATCAAGAAGCGTGACTTGGAATCCGACAAAGATTATGAAGCCATACAGATCATCACCACTTTATGGAACCTTAGCTTTAGTTACCGTGTAAAATCCTCTAAAGATAGAGATAGATGATTGAAATTTCCTTTCCTCAAAAGTCTTCATGAAATTCTTCCTTAAATGTCCTCTTTCTCTTTTTTCTTTTGATCTTTTGAATGTAATAAAGGATTTCATTAAATAAAGAATGATTTTCCTATTCCTTGAAACCTTTCCTTAACTTTCTGTGATGTGCACATGATTTTTCCTTTAGTAAAAACTGGATTTTCCCTGAAACTTTGACAATTCGGATTCTGTAAAATTCAAAACGCGTCCACTCAGCAAGACGCCTTTCAACAATAATTCCTTTTTTCCAGAAATTCAATTTAATCCTCAAAACCCGAATTAAAGGTTAAATTGCGTCCGCAAACCTTGACGCCTTTCAACTATCTCTCTTACTTTTTCCAGGATTCTGCCATTAATTCCGTGATTAATCCACTAATACGCGTCAACACACTCAGACGTCTTTAATGATTTTCTTCTGTACGGCTCTGACCAGAATTGGCGGTAATCTGAAACACGTCATCCCACATAGATGCCTTTCAATCAGTTTCAAACAGCTGTCCTTGCCGCCTCAACTTATGCACCCTAAAACGCGTCTGCCTGAGCCAACGCCTTTCAACCTTTTTGTTAACAGACCCACGAAGGCCCCCCTTTCTTCCTCACTTTTCACAAAACTCTCTCTCTCTTTTACCTCTCTGGCAACCTCTCCGACCATCTCCTTCCCTTTTTCCCCCAAAACTCCTCCTTTCTTGACCATGGAGCGCGGTGAGGGCTCTAAGAAGATGAAGACCCTAGCCAAGAGGCGGCGGAGGCAAGAGGAGGAAGCTCCCGAGGAAGTTCCGGCGGCGTTAGCCGAAGCTGCGGCATTTTTGGAGGAGGAACTCCCTCCACCGGCACTCATGGCGGTGGAAGAAGAAGAGGAGGGCGACCTCCACACGGTAAGATCCCTATGGGATGAATGGATGAAGAAAAGAAAGGGAAAAACGGGGTTCTTCAAGAACCCGGAATCTGGGCTTGAAAGGCGTCCAGACCAGGTGACGCCATTCAAAAGGCGTCACCATAGGATGACGTCTTTCAACACTAATTCCGAATTTTAAATTGGGCAGAAAATAAGTTTGAATTGCGTCAGGACATGTTGACGTGTTTTGAAAAACGTCTATGTGTGCTGACGCATTTCAAAACAGAAGTGATTTTCCTGTTTTTATTGATTACTGACCCTATTTTTTTATGTTTTTATTTGCAGGGAGTGATGAGGTCCAGGATTAGTTGGGACCTAGTGATAGGGGCTTATAGAGGGCTCCCGGATTTCCAGAAGGCGCGCCTGCGCCGGATGGGATTCGGCGAGGTATTAGACATCGAGTCATTTCGGCTCGATTTGGTCCTCCTGCAGGCGCTGCGGGAGAGGTGGCATGCGGAAAGCCGTGCTTTCCTAATGCCGTGGGGGCATATGGTCCCCACCTTAGAGGATGTGGCCAGGATCACTGGCCTCAGGGTAGAGGGCCGACCTGTGAGTGGGGTAACTTACCCCAACTACCACGGATTGGCAGAGGCGTTACTGGGAATAGAAGTGTCCAGCCTAGGCAGGGAGTCTAGGATGGTCCCTAGGGTGGAGGTAGAGGCCGCCCTAGGTCTAGATGAGCCCCGGCGTCGGTCTGACGAGACCCGGGAGGAGTTCAGGGATAGGTTAGCTGAGTCATCTTCCTCCGTCTACTGTAGCGACCCGAGTCAGGTGGAGGAGGTAGATAGGCAGCTTAGGGTCTTTTTAGTTTTCTTTTTTGGTCGGTTGCTCTTCGGTACGAAGGGCGACCACATTCACTATAGATTCCTTTATCTATTAGATGACTTAGATAGTTTAGGAGAGTACGCCTGGGGCGCGGCCCTTCTGGCCCACCTCTTTGCCGATCTGTCTGCGGTCACGCCGGACCGTGAAACCACTGTCAGTGGCTTCTCGCCGTTCCTCCAGGTATTAAGTTATTTAATTATTTGTTTATGATATGCAATGCAATATGATATGATGCTTTTTCCTAACTTATATGTTCATGAATGCAGGTTTGGAGTTACCATTACTTCCCGCTCGGCAGAGCGCGGATTGTTCGACCCGGCGCCGTTCCATTGGCCTGCCGTTGGCAGCCGATCGTGGACACTTCCCCCCAGCACCACCAGCTGACGGCCCTCCGCCGTCAGTTTCTCAACTATCCAGAGCTTCTGGTGAGTTCTTAATTTATTCAATTTTATTAAATGCAATCTTTTATTATTTAAATGCAAATTATTTATATGAATGCATCTAATCTATATGCAGGTGATCTGGCGCCCGTACCTTGGTATGGGCGAGGAGGGTCAGCCGTAGGTGACGGCTGGCAGGAGGAGGTTCGGGAGGCAAATGTGGGTGCATTGCCTTAACGAAATCGAACCCCTCCGCCTCCGGCTCGTGATGAGGACCCTAGGCCTCCACCAGGAGTGGATCGACGAGGAGGTTCCGGAGGGTGTAGGAAGGAGCATGAGGGGCAAGCAAGCCCTCACTGATTGGCGAGCGAAATTCCCGGAGCAATATGAAGACTGGCATCGCCGGGGTGTCAGAGTGGAGTCACGGGGGGAGAGTAGCGAAGCCTACCTCCAGCAGTACCGGGCCCACTACGCTGATCAGCTTCGGCTCCTCCGACCACTCGATGTAAGTATGCATTTATGCGTCTTCAATTTTATTATTATCTTGTTTTATATTTGTGAGTGAATGTGTGTATGTGTGACATACAGGATGCACGTGACGCGGTCATCATCGACCTCCGGGCCCGCCTATATGATGCGGAGGCCCAGCTAGAACAAGTCCAGAAGGAGTTATTTGA
Source organism: Zantedeschia hybrid cultivar (assembly GCA_030544215.1). Taxonomy (NCBI): domain Eukaryota; kingdom Viridiplantae; phylum Streptophyta; class Magnoliopsida; order Alismatales; family Araceae; genus Zantedeschia; species Zantedeschia hybrid cultivar. The sequence goes on from JARZZO010000009.1 coordinate 57,069,461, forward strand.
TCTGGTATGTATGAATGAATATAAATGATTGTTTTAATTAATTAATTGTTCTGGTGATTGACGCTGACAGTTGCCTTTTGGTGCAGCGAGCCGTCTACACCCAGGCGGCTCCCTCTTCCTTTGGAGCTTCGTCTTCCTCTTCGGCCTATGATGCGGCTCTGGCTGACCTCCAGAGCCAGCTTGCCTCTGCCATTCATCGAGCTTCTCTTGCGGAGGAGGACCGGGCTGCTCGGGTAAGTTCTTCGACTGTTCGAATTTTAATTTTGATTACTTAATTGATTGCCTTGAGCTAACAAAATATTCTTCTACAGGTTGCTGAGCTTCAGGAAGCCCTTCAGAGGGCTGAAGCGGAGCTGGAGCGTTCTCTCGCTGCAGCTGCTCGTGCTGAGGCTGATGCGGCGCGGATCCGGGCTCTGGAGGAGCAGGTGGCCCGACTCTCGACTGGAGATCTTGTGCGCCTCCAGATTCGCCTGGAGGTCGTAACCGAGGAGAGAGATCGCGACCGCCTTCGACTGGAGAGTCTTCAGGGTCGGCTATCAGTTGCAGAGCATGAGCGCAAGATGGTGGAGGAGAGGTATCAGCGAGCTCGACAGCGTGCCTATGAGCGTGGTTTGACCAGTGCTTTCACGGCCAGTGTCGCCATGTCTTCTGGCCAGGCAGGGCCGAGCGCGATGGGACCACCTCCACTTCCCAGCCGAGGACCAGCACCGGATGCACCCGACGAGGCCCAGAGCCAGCTTGATGAGGGCGGAGGGGAGAACTAGCCTTGAGGGCTTATGTATCTTCTTTTCTTTTCATGTATCATGTACAAAAAATCTTTTGATGATATAGATAAAACTTTTGGCTCCAACCTTGTGTTCCTGTGTTTGTCTTGTATCCTGTACATACTTAACAAACAGGTTAAGTATCTATTTAGGCTTAGCCCCTTGCCTGACTAAATAAATGGCCAATTAATTTTTTCTTCAATAAATGGTTAAGGGGCATAGCCTTTATTAACAAAGGTAATGAGAATAATCAAATTTAAGCAAAATGCGACATGCAGGCAGACAAATGCTCACTGAAAATAAAAGAAATGAAACATACTGAGTGCAACAAGCAGATGCTAATTGAAATATTTTTGTTGTTTTGAAATATTCATTTTTGTTTGGGTTTTGAAATATATGCATTTTTTTTTACTTTTGACATATGTATTTTTTTGAATTTTTGATATATGTATTTTTATTTTATTTTTTACATATGTATTTTTTTGGATTTTTTATTAAAAGACCAACATGATACTTAGATCAAAAGATCATATTCATTTATTAACTTAATTCCCAAATTGTTCTTTAACAACTTAACTTAAAACCCATCGTGTTTGAATTTGTGTTTTCATTCGTGATCCCATTTGATGATTTGACCCTTAGTCAATCTAAGCCATTCCTTAAGTTTGGAGTACATCTCTTTAGAAGGAAAAGATGAATAAGTTTAGAAAGCCCATGAGAAGGTTTCGGAGACTTAAAAAGATGTTCCTTTCCTACCCTAATATCCGTTGGGGTTCGGTCATTTTCTTTCCGGGGTATTTATCGACCTTGCGTTCCCTTTCGTTTCATTTCATGGCCTTGATGTAACGTTTGTAATGTAATGGCCTTTTGATTTGACATTTTGATTTTGCCCTTTTGCTTTTGTTTTTCTATTCTTTTCTTTGGGACGGATCTCCCCCATTTTTTTTATGACGGCCTCCTACTAAGATGGCGGGTATTCTTGGTAGTCTATTCAAAGCCTCGTTCCGACATCATAGGCCGAGTATAAAACAGGATTTTTGCTTTAAAATGAATGATTTGTACTTTACCCTTTCGGTCAAGCTTCGGTATTCTTTAGGACTTGGCATCTCTTGTTACTCACGAATCAAACGTGTCAGTGTGTGTAGTAATGGGTTTGAAGTTAAGTTATCCAGACTAACAAAGAAATTCGAGTTTATAAACTTTCTGATTCCACTGGTCTTTGTACCATACTGATCGACTCTTTAACCTAAGGGTAGTATTTCTTAAGATGTAAGCCATTCCATGGATGATTTAGCTCTTCTCCTTCTGCATTAACAAGATGATAAGCATTACCAGGAAAAGCGTGCGATACAACATAAGGTCCTTCCTAGTTGGGTTGGAGCTTAGAACGCGGACCACCAGGTTTTACAAAAATCTTTTTGACGACCATTTCACCGACTTTGAACTTACGTTCAATGACTTTCTTTTGATAAAAACGTGCTAGTCTATTTTGATAAACTTTTGCATGATTAGCAGCTGACCATCTTTTTTCGTCTAAAAGTTCCAATTGAGCAAGGAGTGCTGAACGATGTTCATCAATGGAAAATTCCTTATTCAATTGTACTCTCAATGACGGTGTGAGGATCTCATATGGAACTACCGCCTCCATTCCAAATGTTAAGGAATAAGGAGTTTGCCCAGTGGGCGTGCGGATTGAAGTTCGGTAGGCCCATAGAGCCTCAACCAATTTTTCTGGCCAGTCTGCGAATTTGTTAGATTTGCACGTCTTTTTGATGATTTTTATCAAAGTCTTATTTGTTGCCTCTACTTGGCCATTGCCTTGCGGATAATAAGGAGACGAATGATGCAATGTAATTTTGTACCTGTTGCAGAGGTCCTTCAATTCTTGTGACACGAACTGCGGTCCGTTGTCGGTGACGATGGTACTTGGAATTCCGAATCTTGTGATGATGTTCTTCATGATGAATTTGCAGACGGTTGATGCTTTGATTTCCACGTATGCTTCAGCTTCTGCCCACTTGGTGAAGTATTCCGTTGCCGTGAGAATGAAAGATTTTTGCTTGATGCCGGAATCTGGATTACCAAGGGGTCCAATAATGTCGAAAGCCCACATGGAGAAAGGCCATGGGGAGGAAACAAGATGGAGTGAAGATGCAGGAGAATGAATTTTGTCGGCGTGAAGTTGACACTTAGCACACCTACGGACATATCCTACGCAGTCTTCTTCTATGGTTGGCCAATAAAATCCTTGTCTAAGGATCTTCTTTGCTAGCATCTGTCCATTGACATGGCCACCACAAACTCCACTATGAGCTCCTTCCATAACCTTCTAAAGCTCATCTTCGTCTAGACATCTTAGAAGAACTCCATCAAAATCTCTCTTGTACAATGCTCCTCCAACTAGGGTGTATCGTTGAACAATTCTCCTGATAGCTCTCTTCTCTTCAGTTGTAGCTTCCTCAGGATACGATTGATCTTCACAATATTTGGCAATTTCATAATACCATGGCTTCTGTTCATCATCCATCTCTTCCAACAGCTCCATCAACATGATTTCTCTCTTTTCAATGATATCTCCGTCTCTGACTTTCTTCAGCAACTTCTCCTTAGTTCTAAGAAATGAAGGGTCTTTCACGACAGGTGAAAGACGCCTATGAACTATGATTGATTCGGATTGCTTGCTGATTGGAAAATCAAGAGAAGAGGCCAATGAAGCTAGAGCGTCAGCTAAGATGTTCTGATTCCTAGGGACATGGACAAAGATCAATTTCGTGAAAAGCTTTGAGTAAGCAGAAGTAAGTTATTGATAAGGCTTGAGCTTTGGATCAAGAGTTCGATACTTGGTCAGCACTTGGCGAAGAATTAATTGGCTATCACCCACAATCCTGAGTTTAGTGACACCATGGAAATGAGCAGCCTCGAGGCCAGCAAGAAGTTCCTCATATTCAGCTATATTGTTAGTGACTGGAAAATCAAGCTGAAAGGCTTGTGGAATGGTGACACCTTCAAGTGATAACAGAACAATACCGATCCCATTTCCATGAGAATTTAGAGCTCCGTCAAAATGCAGAGTCCACATATCATCTCTGATTTGATTTACGGGCATCAGTTCCTCATCCGTAAACTCTGATCGCACTGGATCAAATCGAGGAAGGGGATGATGAGCGAGATGTTCTGCTATGGCATAGCCCTTGATCGCTTTCTGCTGAATATAAATGATATCGAATTGAGATAGAAAGCTTTGCCATCGCGCTAACCTATCAGTAAGAATAGATTTATCCAGAAGGAATTTGATCGGATTCATCCTAGCGATGAGATGGACTTCATGGGCCAAAAAATAATGCTTTAATTTCTGCACAACCCAAACTAATGCCGCACATGTTTTCTCCATCGCTGTATATCTCTGTTCAGCGGGGTTGAGAAGTTTAGAGAGATAGTAGGCTGCCCTCTCTTTTCCTTCTTCATCCTCTTGTGCTAGGACAACCCCCACTACATCATCCAGGACTGAAATGTAAAGTACCAATGGTTTGCCTGGAGATGGTGGTCTCAAAACAGGAGGACTTGCTAAATAGTTCTTTAATCCATCTAATGCCTCCTGACACTTATCGTCCCAATCAAATTTGACTCCCGGCTTGGTAAGCTCGTAAAACGGCTTACACCTTTATGAGTGCTGGGAGACAAAGCGGTGAATAAATTGTAACCTCCCGATTAATCCTCTTAACTCCTTCAAGTTTTTGGGAGGTGGCATTTCTCTAATAGCCTTCGCCTTATTGGGATCGATCTCAATTCTCCGTTTGCTGACGATAAATCCAAGCAATTTTCCTGAAGATACCCCGAATACACATTTCTTGGGGTTCATCTTTAACTGATATTCTCTCGATCTCTCTAATACCCTTTCCAAAACTTTGGCGTGCTCAGCCTTTGTCTTAGATTTAACCAATAAATCATCCACATACACTTCTAGATCTATATGTATCATGTCATGAAATATTGCCATCATAGCCCTCTGATAAGTGGCTCCAGCATTCTTTAACCCAAATGGCATGACAACATAACAGTATGTTCCCCAAGGTGTAGTGAATGACGTTTTTTCTTGATCTTCTTCTGCCAGCTTAATCTGATTATACCCTGAAAATCCGTCCATAAACGATAAAGTTTCATAGCCAGCAGTATTATCAATGAGTACATCAATATGAGGCAATGGAAAATCATTTTTAGGACACGCCCGGTTCAAATCGGGGAAGTCAATGCAAATTCTGACATTCCCGTCCTTCTTCATAACCGGGACTATGTTAGCCACCCATTGTGGATAAAGGACAACTCTAATAAATTTGGCTTTATGCAATTTGTCGACTTCTTCCTTCATCTTTAGAGCCATTTGTGGGTGGAATCGTCTTAATTTCTGCTTGACAGGGCTAGTCCTATCTTTTAACGTCAATCTGTGTTCAACTAAAGATGAGTCTAACCCCGGCATATCTTCATAACTCCAGGCGAAAGTGTCCTTATAGTCCTTAAGTACTTGTACCATTGCCTTCTCATCCTCTGTAGAAAGATTTTTGCTGACGAGGACAACCTTAGGTTCGTCTTCAGTCCCTAAATTGATTTCTTTGGTGGGTTCTTCTACGGCAGCTGAGGGTTCATCGAATCTCTTCACTCCACTGGCATATGCCTTAGCTGCGTCCTCGTCATCTTCCTCATTTTCAATAAGGGGGTCCTTTTCATACACTAACTCATATACCCTGTACCCATCATTGACTGACTCATCATTCATACAGTCTTCTGGCATCTTGATTGGATTTTCTAAAAATTGAGGGATTAAAGAGCAAGAAAAGCATCTATCAGCTAAGTCCTTGAGGTATCTATCTGGAATTCGCCTACCCTTAGGCTTCCGGTCCTTTTCATGCACTAACTCATATACCCCGTACCCATCATTGACTGACTCATCATTCATACAGTCTTCTGGCATCTTGATTGGATTTTCTAAAAATTGAGGGATTAAGGAGCAAGAAAAGCATCTATCAGCTAAGTCCTGGAGGTATCTATCTGGAATTAGCCTACCCTTAGGCTTCCTAGACTTCCTAACCTGACTAACCTGCCTAAAACTAGACTGCCTAACTTCACTAAACTCCCTATTATAACCTAATGAAGATGAAGCAGGATAGAAATCCTGGGATACAAGTGGAAATACAGGAGAATCCTCCCGAAGGGAGGGGCAGAGTAGATTTAAGAGAGAATCTTGACCGAAGGACCCGCACGACGGGGTGCGATCGGACAAGTAAGAAGTTTCCTCGATAAGGATCTGAGAAGAATTTATTGTAAAATTGGCGTTTTTTTTGGATATCAGAGGAATTAAACATGAAACAGGAATGAATACAAATAGAAGGAGAATCAGATGGAGGAAGTGGCAACAAGGCCAGAGGATTAGGGGGATCATATAGCAATATGTCCCAGATCAAATCATACATCCTCTCTAGATCGAGAGGAGGTTGTGGAATAAGGTCTTGAGGAGACAGAGTAATCATAACGGGCGGAGCTCGTGGAATATCTTCAATAATGACCCGCGACCAAGTCGGGGTCAAGAGCAGTATACGAAATAGAGTATGGAGCATGAAGACATGTGAAGGATATGTCCCCCTCCAGAGCAGATCTGTAGTGTAACCAGCTTCATAGGGGTCATCTGGCTCCCCTTCGTCGGTCTCTTCAGACAGCAATATCCGCTTATCAAAGATGGTACCAGGGCTTTCAATCAGCTCATCAATCTGCGGCGGCCACTTGGGTTCTGCAGGATCTAGGAATAATCTGTTCAGTGCAATGTAAAGGTCTCTCAGATCGAACCACCTGTACCATTCGCATTCAGGATCATGAAATTTTCTCCTTTTCATAGGCCGCAGAGCCTCCAAGGATTGGTACGTAAGTAGTTCTGAGCAATGCCTGGCCAAGTCCCTCCCATATATATCATGGAAGTCAAAACACGAAGTAATGACCACCGTGTTGTCGTGGCCAAGTATGGGCTCCTTCACAAAGTGTGTATACAGGGTCCATGTTAGGGGATCTCGGCCTTCCTTAGGTGGTGTAGACATTGTCTCCCAGATTTTTTGACCTTCTTCAATCTCTGCTTGCTGAACCAGATCTTGCTTCAGTCTTCTTGACCTATAGCCCAGACCACTTCCAGGTGCTGCTCGATGATCTTTAACAGGAGTGGTCCTGCCTTGCAACTGTGTGCCCAGACCTTTCCCAGGCTCATAGCCGTTCTTCATCATAATTCTCCATCCTGGGGTACTCATGCACTTCCCCCTTTTTATGGCATCTAACGGGTATGGAGAAATAGTGGCAGCTTTCAAAGGATCAGCCACTGGATGATAGACCTGTAATACCAACAGAAAAGGTTGTCGGCCAGGTAAAGCAGCAGATTTAATATTCAAGGTATGAGCAACAACAAGGATCGGCATGCTCGTTACTTTAATAATTCGTCCTTTAATATAAGGACGACCCAAAATGGCATTTATAGAAGGGTCGATTTCTAGGATGTGAAATTCGACCTCTGCATGACTTACAGGGCCTAACTCCACTTTCAAATAAACCATTCCCAGAGGGGAACGGGTGGAATTGTCATATGCTGTCACAGAGATGGGGCTAGGTAGCCATTTTTCTTTGGGCACACCGCACAGCTCCAGGGTATTCGAAGGTAAGACATTGATCGAAGCCCCTGTATCTACCAGGCATGCATCCACGGCCTTCTTACAGATGTTGACCGTGATGCTCAGAACCATGCTTCTGGCTGCTGGCGGTGCTAGTTCCGATGTGTGAAATGTAATAGAGGGCTGATCCCCCTGAGGAACAAGTAGTGCTGCAATTTTTTCTACCGGCACGTCCTCGTTGACCATCACCTTTTGTAGATATTCCATTAAGGCTTCTTGGTGACTCTTCGACCTTTTGATCAGTTCAAGTACGGTGATCCGTGCCGGTGTTCTGTCCAGATGTTTCAACAAATCATATTGAGTGCCTGGTGCACTCTCTTCATTATGGGCTTCCTCAGTCGGCTGTGATGGGCCGTCTCTAACTGTGGACTGAGGGAAGACTTTGTTGAAAATCCTTCCACTTCAGAGCGCATGTTCCTCAACCGTGGAGGACCCGGGTGACACCTTGAGTACCGCAGGGTTGGATGGTGTAGGTGATATGGAGGGTTGGTATGTAGGTGATGGCGTAGGGTTAGGTGGTGATGGCGTGGTGTGGATCAAAGTCCTAGAGGGTTGGATGGTGGATGGGTAAGTGGTTGGTGAAGTGGGGAATGGTACGCGTAATAGCGGTCTGGAAGGTTGAATGGTGTCTGGGTGGGTGGTAGTGGTAGCGGGTGAAGTAGGGAATGGTATGCGGAGTAATGGCCTAGATGGTAAAAGGGGCGCATAGTTGGTTTGCGGGGGATTATATGATGGAGGCATAGGAGTGTGGGGCGTAATGGGCTTAAGGAAGGCGGGTGGTGGTAATGGGTTATTGGTGGCAGGTGTCGGTAGAGGGGTGATGGTAATGGGTTGTGGCCTGGGTATGTGGAGGGTGCGGCGTGGCGGTCGTTCTGCGGTACTCTGAATATGACCCGTCGAATAAAGAGAGGAAGAGTCCTCTATTCTCCACTGTTGCCCACGGTCAGCCTCAGACTGGCTGTTTGTCAAGATAGGGGCAACTTGGTTTTGGTTCTGGTGCTCCGGGAGTAGGTTTTGCACTATGCCCATGTTGGGTGGTGGTGCTACTTGTGCGGGTGGTCTTGCTTGCTGCTGCTGCTGTGGTCTTCTCGCCTTCAGGGCCGATATATACTTTTTCATCTCCTCCCAGTCTATGCCGCCCTGCTCGTTGAGATCGTGAATGTAATCTCTAAACTGGAAGCAAGTGTCGATGGTATGCCCAGGTTGCCTATGGAAATAGCAATATCTGGACGTGTCGGCATTTTGAGGCCAGAGGGCCTTTTCCCTTGGCAAAACTAAGGCATTAGCTGCCATTAGAGCACTGAAGATATCTGCCAAGGATTCTGAGAGAGCCGGGTATTCTGCCCTCTTCGGGCCTAGAGGTCTTCTCTGCTGATTATAGTCAACAGGAGGAGGGACATTATGGTATGCCGGCGGTGCGCGCGGCTAATATGGCAGTTGTTGCTGATATTGCTGTTGTTGGGGCTGTTGGTACTGCTGTTGCCGTTGCGGCGGCTGCTATAGCTGTTGTTGTTGCTAGTTCTGGTTCGGCTGCTGGGGCCGCTGATACTGTTGCTGATAATGGGGGTTCTGCTGCTGCCTGTACCCCTGCTGGTTTGGCTGCGGTGGCCTCTGGTACTGCTGCTGGTTCCTCACGAACTGGGGCAAATTATTATTCATGCTATTAACTTGCTCGTGAGAGAGCGTGCCCTCAGTAGTCGGACCTGTGCTAGGAGCATTTGGCACTGCAGGCTTCCGAGGTGGAGGCCTGCTAGGTCTGTGAGGATCAAAGACGCTAGAGAACGTAGCGTCCTTGAAGGCATTCTGGCAGTACCGTGCTCTTTCATAGAGCTTTGGCATGTTGGTCAGATTGTTCAGGGAGAGAACTAACTTGAATTGGGGCGTGGCGTTGGAAATTAACATCTTCACTTGCTCGGACTCGGACAAGTGATCTTTCACCTTTTCAGCCAGGCCCCGCCACCTGTCAGCAAAACTGACAAACTCCTCATCAGGTTTCATCTTTTCTGCAATGAGGTCAGTGATGGACAAGGAGGGTGCAACTCTGTCTTGGTATCATTGGATAAATTTGCGTGAAACGATACCGTAATCCTCTACTTCGGAGGGTTCCAGAGAAAAGAACCACTCGAGGGCTGGTCCCTCTAGAGATCTCCTGAACAAAAAGGCCAACGACCTCTTGTCGTTCTGCCAGAAAGACGATTCGTACATAAACTCCTTCAGATGTGTGAAGGGGTTACCAGTACCGTTGTACTTCCGGTACACTGGCATCTCAGAGGGTGGTAGGTGGAATACTGGCAGGCTCGGCAAATTGATCTCTGGCGCAGCTTTAACCCCCATCATCTTCTGGAGGTTGTTGAATTGCTTATCCATACGCTCCATTTTGGCCAGCAACGCTTGCGTGGTCAGATCTGCCTGGGGAGGAGGAGGAGGTGGAGGTACTTGATAGGCCTGCTGCCTAGAGTACGTTGGACAGGGGGGACAATAAAGGGGAGGTCCGGCATAGCTTCCGCCATGCCCGAGGGCATTTTGATAAGCAGACGTTTGCGGTCTAGCCGGTTGCCTAGAAGATGAAAGTTGCGGCCCAGCTGGCCGAGAAGTGACATGAAGGCCTTCCATGGCCTGATGGATGTAAGGAGGGTGAAGAGGAGGTTGTTGAGTAACAACAGGGGGAGCCACAGGATTCGGCTCAGCAGGCTGCACGGGTGCCTTCCCCTTCAGAATAGACTGGATCGCCTCGAACTGTTGAGGGTCCAGACAGGAGGCAAGAACTCCCAAAGCGTTGACGAGATCCACAGGAACAGAGGATGAGGGATCATTCTGATTCATGTCCCCCTCAAGATTGGGATTAGGAATTGTATATTCATGCGGGGGAAGATCAGGATATCGATCATGGGGATGAAAAAGAGGTGTCCGGACATTCCCATCTTGTCGATAGGGAATGGGGGCAGAATTACGGGAGGCATCAGCATCTCTCCCGTTCTCATAGTGGTAGTCCGAATTGCGAGGGGCATTAGCATCTCCCTCGTAGTTGATGATGGCGTCTTGAGCCATACTCAAGTCCCTGCCTGATCGCAGCAGCATGATGTTAGATTCCCTTTTTCAAAGATTTGACAAACAAGTTGCACAGAGATTAATCAAACAAGTGGATGCTTAACGTGATTTTAAGGTTTCTTGTTGAGTTATTTGAATTGGATTAAACCACAAATTCGCTCAGGGAAAGGATCCTAGTTTCAGTTCAATTTCCACCGTTATTCTCTAGGGCTTTCTCTCACAACGCTTTTGGAATCTAGCCAGGACTTCAATTGGTACAACCAGCCCGATGATCAAGGAGGAATACCTTGATTTTGGGGACTTATGGAGGTCTTAACGTCAACTTCTCTAGTCTGATCAAGGGACCAACCCAATCAGAGAGAGTTGCTGACGTCAAGTAGTGTGTTCCTAAGAAAAGGAGGGTATTCGCCTCAATGCGTATGTCCTACGGCCTGGATGGCCTCTAATGCTTAATAATAATGGGTAGCTAGCACTCAAGCCACAAAAATCTGAGAACTGAAAAATAACTAAGAAACTGTCTGAATAGCGTCGATGGTAGTCGACGCTATTCAAAACAGAACCTTAATTTTTTCGCAGAAACAGATGCAGACAGCAGAGAAAATATGAAGACTGAAAGGCGTCTTGGTGTATTGACGCGGTTTGAAACGCGTCAGTGCTCCTAGACGCTTTTCAGTTCGCAGAAACAGTTTTGCAGGAGGATTTTCTGGGTTGAATCCTCCTAAAACAGGATAAAAGCAGTAAATAATCAACTCATGTAGATATTTTTTAGTTCGAGATTTTAACAGGATGATTTACTAACTAAACAACTAGAAAATCAATCAATCACACATCATTTTCATCACAATAACAACTTTTTAAACTAATCAAGGGGAGGGCAAGATCTTGCCACTGGAGTGTGCATGTGGTGCACGAGGGAAATTAACTAAACTAAAACACTCACCAATTGGTGAGGGCGTGTCGAGAGACACAAATGGTGCACCGTGGGTGCCCGATTGATGATAGCAAGAACAAAAAACTAAAAGATGGCGAGACCAAGTCCCACCGTGATCGCCAAAAAAGCTGTAGGTACTTAGAATGACAGTGTGATTAACATGAAAAATCTATGTTGTTTAGGTGCAAAATAACCCTATTAAAAACAGCAACTACGTGCAGTGATCGCCAGAAACTTTTAATTAAAAAGTTTCAAAAGAAGTTTTGATCGCCTACCTGTTTAAACGCGGAAGATATTGAGCTCTTGATTCCCTCCTTCAGTCGGTTGAAGAAAGAGAGCCCTTTCTTTGTTCTTTGTTCTTGCTATTGAATTTGAAGTTGGAGTTGAGGATCGTCCAGAGATTCTTGTGACTTTCTTCCTTGATTTACTCCTTTTGATTCTCTTGTTGTTGAGTGCAGCAGAAATAGAAAGAAAAGAAAGGAAGAAAACAATGATGAGAACTTTAAGCAAGAATAGTATCTATTCTAATCATGATGTTAATCATGCAATTAAACAGCAAACTTACTTGTTTAATGGCTTTTGAAACCCCTTAATCAAATAGGTTTTGAAAAGAAATGATATTGTGGTGTGTTGCATGAAGTGAATGATGAAGAATATAAAATTAAATGAAATAAATGCAGAAAATAAAGACTTATGCCCAATGGTTGAATTCTTAAATGGATGAAGAATCTTGAAAGGACGCCGACTTCTGGAAATGGCAGCGCTTCGGCGTTCCGACGTTGTTGCTTCGATCTTCAACTCGCTATTGCTCAATAAACTCAAGATTACGCTTAACTTTTTTAACTCAATATGTAAGGTATTTATAGACTTCTTCTGCGTCCGCGATTAACATAGAAAAATCTAGGATTTATCCATCTTAACCAACAGATAAATATAGATTAATTCATCTTTATCTGTAATTATCTAAAACGCGTCCATATTGGCTGACGCCTTTCAGATTAATTAAAGATAAGGATAAACATCCGGGAAACTTATCTTTATCTGTATTAGCTAAAACGCGTCTACATGTGTAGACGTCTTTTACACTAATTAAGATAAGGATAAACATCCGGAAGAGAAGTATAAATAGCCTAGGAAACCTAAAACGCGTCAACTCTCACAGACGCCTTTTAGTTAATTAATTAATTAATTAAAATTCAAATTTAAACGTTAAAATAGGAATAAACTCTAAATGGCGTCCATACAGGTTGACGTCTTTTAGAATTCTGCATATTTTAACTGAAATTTGAGCTAAAATCAATTCAATTGATTAAGTTAAACATATCTGTTAAACCCGACATTCAAAAAGATCAATAAAAATTAACCAATAGTTAAATATCAGACCATTCTGAGACATTATTATATGATATGAAATTTACTCAAAATGACGTCAAAATTAGCGTGTCTACACCCCCCAATAGTCGGATTTTCAAAGATAGGCTCTTGAATTCCTTGCTCTTCCTTGCCTAACCCAGATCCCGAACTACACCCCATTTTGTCCATAAGCTGCCAACCTATGCTAGGCTGGGACTTGAGCTGAGAGTCGAATGATGGAAGGATGGGCTCTACCCCTTTTCCATAAGTGATCATGGATGGAATTTGTTCAGTCGAGACTGAGTCCAAAGACTCAAAATAGGGGGTACCCTTCATTTTGACAATATTCCCAGTGTATGGGAATTTATAGCACCGATGATTAGTGGAGGGCACTCCCAGGGTCTGGTCCATCCAAGGCCTTCCCAAAATGGCGTTGTATATGGGCTTGACATCAAGGATGTGGAATTTAAAGATCATGGCCACTGGGCCAATTTCCAGTTTCCCTTTTGAGACCATCATGGAAGTAGACTCAATCTTTTCGGGATCAATCCCTATTTTCTTGGGGGTCTTGAGTGGACAGACATTGATTGATGCCCCGGTATCCGATAGGATGGAGTCCAATGAGTGACCCTTGAGTGTTGCAGTTAAGTATGAGGGAAGGGATTGGCATTCAGGGGGAGCCAGATCCTTATCTGTGGGGGATATCGTAGGTGTCTGAGTGACTGAGAGAATGGCATTTGTGAGCCCCCTGATAGGAAGATCTTCATTGACTGAAATTCGCTGGAGGAATTTGAACAATGTCTCCCTATGTGTAAGAGATCTCCTAATCAACTCTAGGACTGGAATCTTGGCGGGAGTTTTCCCTAGATGCTGTAGGATGTCATACTTAGACAGATCTGAATCCTCTTGAGAGTCCACGGGTTGATTTGTTGGGGGAATGATGCGATTTCCCAGTGTAACACCAATCGGACTAGAGTCTACTTCTTGATCTGGCTTTGGTGTTGGACACAAGATGGGTAGAGGAGGTTCTCTGGTTGAGATTGAGGTGACTTGGACCAGAGTGACTGGGTTGATGGCTGTTGGTTGTTCCCTAGGTCGTATCAAGACCAAAGGTTTGTCTTGGATAGTAGTGGAGACTCCTTGCAACGGCTCTCTAGGTTTGGTCATCCTAGTAGGGCACTCACGCCATATCCCAACCTCTTCACACTCCCAGTACTGTCCTCTGCGATCGACATTTGGTTCCAAATTTTTGACAAGGGTGCTTATCCTTTCTAGAGAGCTAGATGGATCTTGGGCCACCTGATAAGAGGGCGGAGGGTCCTTGACTTTCAAGGTTTCACTAGCCTCTTTCATGTGCCCCCAATTGATCTTGGCGCTAGAGAAAGGGAGAACTGTTGAATATGGTTTCTGATTGGATTGGTTGTCTGATCTGGACATAGGACTGGGTGACCTAAAGGGTTGCCCCAAGGCACTCACCTGTTCATTGATTGTCACTCCCTCTATTGGGGGAGTTTGTGTAGTCATCCTATTTCTGTTCTGATTTTCAAAGAAGGATGGCAAAGTAGAACTCCAAATCTGAGATTGAACTACCCGAGCTCGATTATAAAGTTGTGCGAATGTGTGAAATTCGCTCAGCATGAGAATAGCTCGAAGCTGCGGGGTAGCATTATTGACCAACATGGTGATAGCTTGAGATTCGGGGATTGCTACTTCCGCCCTAGAGGCCATTGCCCTCTACCTGTTGGCAAAATATGTGAACTCCTCTTCAGGCTTCATCTTCTCCATCACAAGATCAAACAAGGTGGGAGGCATGGTTGTCATATGACTAAACTGAGTGATGAATTTTTCAGAGACCATATCAAAATTGATTAGGTCTGTGGCGGGCAAGGAAGAAAACCATCTTAAGGCCTCACCTTCTAAGGATTTCTGGAACAGATGGACAAGGAGGACTCTGTCGTAGAGCCATTGATGGGAATCCATGAGGAAACTTGACAGGTGATCATGAGGGTCAGAGGTGCCATCATATTTCCTGTACTCGGGGGCTTTGAATCCTGGTGGAAAGTAGGCCGGAGGGAGCTTGCAATAGCTCAGGAGAGAGTGAGGTTGTTTCAGGGTAAATTTCTCGGCCATGAACTTATGCACACAGGTTTCAATCTCACTTTTGTAGATGAACTCTTTCTGCTCGGGAGGAGGTGTAGTTGGAGAGACTGGAATCGGCATGACGGGTGGAGCAACTGGAGTAGGAGTTGGCTGGTTGATGTGGGTCTGAGCTCTGTTGGGAGATCCTTGGAAGTGAGTTCTCCGAGGAGTGGCATCTTGAGTTTTACCACAAGAGGCCAACTGGATGAGTTGATCAGGGGTGTACCGTGATAACACGGCAATAAGTTGCGGGTCCTCACTCGGGTTTTGGAAGGTTCTGTTGGAGATTATAGGGTCACTTTCTGAAGAGGAAGATTCATCCAAGTATCTTCCCTTAAGTTCCTCTCTAGGTGTTTGGATCATGCCCACAAATGTTTGTTGTGGATCCTCTTCAATCCCGAACAGAGGGTTGTGTGTGACATTGTTACCAAACTCATACATGTCATCATACACAGTGTTAACATACATTTGGTTCATTTATGAAATACAAATTCTAAGAGATTTTATATTTCACTTGGAAGGCTAACTGTGTATTATGAGTGTTGGTTTCTAACAAATCAAGTTCAAACCTTTAACGACCCTGGAATTTTTCAAAACTTGTTCCACCAGAGTTTAGTTAGGTGTCTTAAATTTTGAAACAATTCTCTCAGTGACACCTATAGGTGGATAATTGTGAATGGAAAGGTTTAATTAATCTTTCACACAAACCCGAGGTTCCTATGGGGTGGTTTCAGGTACAACCTGCTCGGCGGCCAAGTGGGAATCCTTGGCTCGCGGAGACTGACGGAGGTTCCCAACAGAATAAGACTAGTCGCACCCGAGTGGGAATCCTCAGGTGGAAAGTCAGATCTTGCGGGAGAGGTAACTAGAAGTGTGATGCCGGCTCTTCCTTAAAACCCCCGCAGAGAATACCCTGAAATTAACCCACAGTCCAGCGGACAGAAAAGAAAAGAAAAGACAAGAGACACTAAACAAAAAGGACACTAAAAAAATCAGGCAGCCAGAAAGGCCGGAGCCTGGACGGCAGGCTGCTTGGCCGTCCTAGAGCCTGGACGGCCAGGCAGTCGGCCGTCCAGCCTGGACGGCCAGGCGCTTGGCCGTCTTGGGCTCTGGACGGCCAGGTGCTTGGCCGTCCAGGCTGGGCTGGATGGCCAGGCACTTGGCCGTCCGGTCCACTGGATGGCCAGGTACTTGGCCGTCTGGCCTGCGCTGGACGGCCAGGTACTTGGCCGTTCGGTCTGGGCGGCCAAGCGCTTGGCCGTTCAGGGCTCTGGGCGGCCAAGTGCTTGGCCGTCCACGGGAGGAGCTCTTATATTTTTAAGCTGTCTTACCTGCGCGGCGAGCAAGAGAGTGTCCCATCGTGATCGCCAGAGGGCTGTAGGCGTCCGGAACGTCCCCCGCCGCGGCTGCGGGCTTCGGACGAGGGTTCCTCCATTCGTCTTAGCGCTGTGGCGATTTAAAGGGGGTTAGAAATTAAGGTGTGATCGCCAGGAGCATTACCTTTCGGTCCCTGTGCTCCGCAGGATGGTGAGGATGTGATCGCGTTCTGAGGGAGCGGGAGATGGTGGTTTCTCCTTCTCTTCCTCCGGCCGGTCAGAGGAGGAGAGCTCGGTAGTCCGTGCGCAGAATCTGGTAAGAGCCCCTGAAAAGATAAGACAAACAAAAAAAAGAAATAACCCGATTAGAACTGTGACATGTAGACTCCGTTCATGCAAACATAAAAATTAATTGGAATTGGAGGGAGACGCACCGGATGGGTGGTTGGGAGGGAAGGTGACCATATGTTATGGCCACCCACCTCCCGTTTTTTTGTTTGGAACCTCTGGGGGTAAAGGGTGCTAAGTCATCCTAAGATGCATGCATGCAGATAAGTGCTCGTGTGTGAAAAGTGAGGTGTTGTATTAAAAGTGGACAGAAGAGTGAGGGAGGAAGAATGTTACGGCATGGATGGAAAGTGAGAATGCAATGAGATGAAGAAAGGAGAAAAGTAAAAGTGGGTTAGGAAGACAAGCCCATTTGGAGTGCGAAGGATTCCTCTGGAACTCTCTGACTCCTTGCCCGCTCGACTCCTCAAAGCCGACCCGCTCCGAGAAAGAAACTCCTTCTTGATCCCTTTCCAACCCCCTTTTTCCAACCTCCCTTGCTCGAGAGAACCTGGGGGGTTTAAATAGATGAAGGAAAAAATAGGAGAAAATAGGGGTCTAAATCCCCGTAAATCAACCTTCAGCCAATAGGAAGTGGTCAAGGGTCGGAGGTGGTGCGCGCGGCGGTCGCCAGAGTGGGGAGTGATCGGAGTAGTGGGGGTGAGGGCGGCGAGTAGAGGAGATCGTGGGGAAGACGAGGTCAAGTGGTAGTTAGGGGAGTGGACGGCCAGCCAACTTGCCTTCTAATTCCGTGGAAGGCCAGGTAGCTGGCCTTCCACGAAGTGGTGGAAGGCGGCCCGGTTGGCCTTCGAAGGGGGTGGAAGGCAACGGGTGGCCTTCGAAGGGTGGTGTAAGGCAAGGGATGGCCTTCGAAGGGTAGTGGAAGGCAAGGTGGCTGGCTTTCCAAGGGTGGTGGAAGGCAAGGGGTGGCCTTCGAAGGAGGTGGAAGGCAAGGGATGGCCTTCCACGAAAAGGTGGTAAAAAGTGAAAAAGGTGGCCAAAAGGTGGAAGGCAAGGGGTGGCCTTCGAAGGAGGTGGAAGGCGGACTGGCTGGCCTTCGAAGGGTGGTGGAAGGCGGACTGACTGGCCTTCCACGAAAAGGTGGCTAGAGTCGGGATTTGGTTAATGGGCCTAGTTGTTAGTGGGCTGAGATGGCTAAAATGAGGAGATTTTGGTGATGAAGGGCTAATGATAGATGGGACTCATGACCAAAAGGGTGGTCCAAAATCAGTGTCTACACCTACTTGGCTCCCATTCTGTTGATCTCTTTATCTCTCTTTGATCACCTCCCATGCTCTCTTCTCTAATGTATCACAATAATTTTAAGGGATCTAGGGACAAGATAGGTTTCAGTTAAGATCGCTCTCTCTCTATATATATATACTAGGGTGTGATTCCCCTCAATGCAACTGTGGAGAGAAGTGCCACAATCACATATCTCAGACTAACATGCATGTCTCATAGGCCCAAGAGAAAGGCGATAACTACTTTTCAGTACTTGCATGGGAGAGGGGGAAGTGGAACTTGGAGCAAGAGGAACGGGCCAGTGCCCTTCGCCCGCACTCATGCGACTTGCCTATTAGCCTGGAGTACATGACTAAATCACTTCCCTCCACAACTGCAAAATGAACCCGAGTCGGTGCGACTCAACCTAGTGTATGTGATTTGGAAAAAACTTTTCCATACAACTTGTGCGAGTCGGCACGAATCGACCCGACTCGTACCGTATCATAGGAGATCTGAGTGGGTTTGACTTTTCGAATCGGTGAACCTTGATCCACAGCCACAATGAGGGGATCCGCACCCGTCTACTGTGATGCATGTAGAAAAGCCGTTATCAAACCAATTGACAGTTTGATCTCGACCTTCATCATGGCTTCCGTGAATTTCTCGGCCTATAGAAGATGTAAAAGTTCAGAGGGATCTTTGTTGGGATTGTGAGCCATGGCATATAGATGTCTAGTCATCCATGTGACTATACGGCAATGGATTAATAAATACTTTGGTTTCAAGTTTTGCATATGAAATTAGGAAGGAGGCTAATTCTAAATTCAAATACATGATTATCAAACCTCTCATCCACCAGTTCTGGAAATCTGAAGCAGAAAGCTGAAACACAGTCAAAGGCAAGGAAAAAAATAAGTTTCCTTGATGAGAAAACTGACACCTCAGTCCATGGTATACACGCTACCACCACTGCTAGCTCTGATACACTCCAAATCCCTTGTCAGCAATTTGTCAATAAAGATGCGGTGCAATGTGAACCTAGGACTGTCAGTGATGGGACAACACCTACGAGAAAAGGCCCCCATCTGCATTCTGGAGATACTACTCAACATACTAGCCTGCAACTTATCCCACTAGAAGCACCCCTCAACATCTCAGCTGTCAGTGATGGAGTGTTACACAATGTACCTCTCCTTTCCTCACCCCTACCTATGAAAACGGATTACAGCATCCCCATCTACATTCTAGACAAGAGCCTGTCTCCGTCAAAGAGGAAAAAAGGTGAGTCTCGTAAACTTGAACTCATAGATGAACCGGGGAAAAAAGTTAAATGTGTAGATGATGGTCTGACAATTGAATCAAAAAACCCCTTGGAGTTAAATTTGAATAGCTCATTGCCGACTTACAACTCAGGACACAATATGCTACAGATAAAAGCATAGAGCAAAGTGACCAAGACAAAAAAGCCCCTACCTGCTGCAGGAAGAACCTCAAGTTCCGGAGCTTCCTTCCCCATCACAGTTGACAGAGTCGTGGCGGCCGACCATAAACTGCCGCAAGTTTCCAAATGAAACTTATTGCTTGGAATTGCCAAGGAGTGAAAGGGACCTCGACAATCTCTTATATCAAACAACTCTCCCTTTCAGTAAAACCTGATGTTTGTTTCCTTGCTGAGACTAAGGCCAAGGCAAATTTCAGCAACAACTATTTTTTCAAGAACCAAATCTCCAATTTCTTTATTGTTGAATCTGACGGTTTCAGTGGAGGTATGTGGGTCTGGTGGCAACCCCCTACCCAGATCACCATTGTGGATTCTTGCAAAAATTATATCATTGCCAAAGTCCTTGATAATGATGGAAATCCTTGGACCCTTATCTGTGTGTATGCCCCTCCAAAAGCTGCTGATCGCAGGGTGTTTTGGCAGAAGATATCCCTTATCATTAAAAACATCCATGATCCTTTGTGTATCATTGGAGCTTTCAACTCCATTATGTTTCAGTTTGAGAAATATGGTGGGTGTCCCGTGAGCAACTTTCATACAAAACACTTCCTATCCTTTATTAATGACACGGGCTTGATTGATGTTGGTCATGAAGGACCTGCCTACACCTGGTCAAATAACAGGTCCCTCCCTTTTCATATCAGAGAAAGGATTGACAAAGGTTTTGCAAATTCAAAGTGGTTTCTCCAATTTCCAAATGCAAAAATCCTCCACCTCCCTCTTTTTGCCAGTGATCATAGACCCATTCTTCTGAAAACTAATGCCACCAAGAAATATAGACGTACTCTTTTCAAGATGGAATCAGCCTGGACGCTCAGAAAGGATTTTAAGAAGGTTGTTCATTCAGCTTGGCTCTCCTCCCCACTTTTGTCGTCTGACTATTCTGGAAAGATTGGTAATATCTAGTCCATGATGAGAAAATGGAAAAGATGCAACTTCTCCAATGCCAAACTGAGAAGTGAAACTCTGGGTAAGCAGCTTAACTCCTTAGATATGGCCCAACCCTCAAAGGAAATTCTGGAAGCTAGCCGAGCTATTCGACTATCACTCAAGCAGGCACTCCTTGAAGAGCATGAATTCTGGAGGCAAAGAGCAAAGGCTCATTGGTTCTCTTATGGTGACAAGAACTCTAACTTCTTCCATCTCTCAGTGCTATGTCGTAGAGGAAATAGTAGGATCACTGGAATTCAGTTGAGTAGTGACACTTGGGTGGAAGATTTGAGTATTATTAAGACAATTTTCACTGACTACTTTAAGGACTTATACTCAGCAACTCCTTCTGACCCAAGCTTCATTAATTGGTAGCCTCACATCACTCTGGATCAGTTGATTCATGAGCAAGATAACTGCATGCTGGTATCCATTCCTTCTGACAATGAAATCACTGAAGCCATTCAAAGTATGTCTCCCAGAAAGGCTCCTGGCCCTGATGGACTGCCTCCTTTATTCTACCAACAATATTGGGATATTGTGAAAGCTGAAGTTATAAGTTGTACTCAAGGTATCTTCAAAGATATTCGCATGCCTGCAAAAATGAACCACACACTCATTGCTTTGATCCCCAAGAAGAAACCTGCTGCTTCACCTACTGATTATAGGCCTATTAGCTTGTCAAATGTCATTTATAAAATCTCTGCCAAAATTATGGCAAAGCGTTTGAAGTCTTTGCTCCCAAAGTTGATTTTTCCAAACCAATCGGCCTATGTTCCTAATAGGCAAATTCTGGATAACATCCTTACTACCCAAGAATTGGTTCATTCCATGAAAAGCAAGAAAGGAAAAGAAGGATCCTTTGTTTTAAAAGCAGACATCTCAAAGGCTTATGATAAACTTAACTGGAATTTCATTGCAAATACTCTCAAGAAGTTTGGGTTTTCAGATAGAGCTATCAGCCTTATCTTGCTTTTCATCACCACCACCACCTACTCTGTCATCATCAATGGAGAATGCACTGGTCATATTATTCCTAGCAGAGGAATCAGGCAAGGTTGCCCTTTATCACCTTATGTTTATATTCTCTGTGTAGAAATGCTTTCTCAGCTCATAAACTCCAAAGTTGAAGAGGGTACTATTGCTCCTTTTAAAGTTAACTGCAGGGCCCCTGTGATTACCCACCTCATGTATGCAGATGACATTATACTTTTTGGCAGAGCAAATCCTGCTGATCTTAATGGTCTTATTGCCATTGGTCTGGGCAACTTTTAAACAAGACAAAATCTGGTCTGTTCTTCAGTCCAAACACACCTCCTGCTGTCAAACAAGCTCTGAGCTCTTCCACTGGAATCTCCATCTTGTCAGAGAAAGAAATGTATCTAGGTGTCCCTTTCTGGCCTATCAGAGGAAAGCTAGGACAATTCTCCTATTTGGAAGACAGAATGAAGCTTAAACTGTCAAAGTGGAAGGCAAACTCATTGTCCTTTGCAGGGAGAGTTACACTCATCAATTCTGTTTTATCTGCCATTCCAGTACATGTTATGGGAATGGGTCTTCTACCCAAAGCCACTATACAGAAACTTAATCAGATCCAATGTTCCTTTCTTTGGGGAGATTCAGAAAATCACAAAAGGCTACATTTCTGCAATTGGAAATCCTTGAAGCAACACAATCTCTCAGGTGGTCTTGGAATCAGAGATCTTCAGACTTTTAATAGAGCCTCTGTTCTTAAAATAGTCTGGAAATTTCTACACAATCAGAACTCCATGTGGGCTTCCCTTATTCGAGCTAAGTACTTGGCAAATCACTCCTACTGGGATGCCCCTGAATCTGGTTCTTGCTCTTTCTCTTGGAAAGCTATGTTGCAGGTCAGGAAGGTTGCCTCTCAAGTTTATTTTCATGTCATCCAAGATGGGCTTACTACAAAGATTTGGCAAGACAAGTGGATCCCTGATTTCTTGGGCACTCCTAACATCAGAGATGATTATTTGCAGCCCCTCCCAACTTGGGTTTGTCAACTGATCTCAAATCATCAATGGAACCATAACCTCGTAAATCAGATCTTCACTGATGACACTGCCAAAGCCATCTCCTCAATCACACTCCCTACCACTATTGACTGTCCTAGAGATAAACTTATTTGGCCCCTAAATGTCAATGGAGTCTTCTCTGTGAAGTCTGCCTACCACTTCCTCATGTTGGATTCTCACCATGTCTCAACCTCCTCCCCAGATCATGTTTGGAAGATACTTTGGAGTACCCATATTGGCAAGGTGGTCCCTCCCAAGATTATCCACTTTATCTGGAAATGCATCAGGAATGCCATCCCTATGAACAACATCATCTCCAGGAGAATCCCATCTATTGATAGCCTTTGCCCATTGTGCTGTTTAGACCTTGAGAGTGTTGATCACATTTTCTTCCACTGCAACTTTGCCCGTTGTGTTTGGATAGCCTCTCCCCTCAATTATCATTCTAGTTCCGAAAACTTGTGTCTTGCTGACAGGATTATGCAGTGGAGTACCCCTCCCTTTTCTAAAAATAAGAAAGACACCTATCTTATCTCCATGTGTTTCTCAATCCTATGACAGATCTGGAAGGCTAGATGTTGTAAAGTCTTTGAAGGAAAGGAGCCCAATCCTTACTCAACAGTAATTGCTGCCACCACTGATACTACTTTCTGGTTTTCCTGCCAGCCAACAACATCAAATTTGGCCCCCGAAGCATCACTTAAGTTATCTAAATGGCATCCTCCTGAGATCAACAAGTTCAAAATCAATTTTGATGGAGCTACTTATTCCCATGGTGGTGGTATTGGTGTTGTTATGCGAGATCATTTGGGCATTCCTACCTACTGCATCTCCAGACATGTGTATTCCTCAGATCCCTGTGTTGTTGAAGCTCTTGCCCTTCTGGAGGCTCTAAAGCTTGCTGCCAGCTCTCATGAAACTACCCTTGTGGAAGGTGATGCTCTCACTATTATCAATGCTGTCCTCAAGATCAAGGATCCTCCTTGGAGAACTCAAATTATTATCCGGAACTATCAAGATCTCTTGGAACGTCTGTCCTTAAATCTTAGTTTCATTCCCAAAACTTGTAATGACGTTGCCCATTGTTTAGCAAAGTTAGCTTGCTCCACCTCACAGGATAACTTTTGGATCTCTCCACTGTTTCCTGAGGTTCTTTCATCTGCTCTGGATGCATATAACTTTTGTAATCCTGTTACTTTGTCTTAATCAATTTACCTCCTTTTAAGTTTAAAAAAAAATACATGAGCCAATCTTTATTTTGACGACCAATCTAAAGCCTGGCTCAACTCAAGGTATTGCACTCTGCCTTTCTAATGTAATTCATTATGACATGAATACAATCTGATCTCAATCCTGTTCATTAAAAAAGAGAAGTTTGGGAGGAGAGTGAACATAAAGAAGGAGAATAGTTTATCTAAATGTTCAAAGATAGAGATGGTAATGAAATATTCTAAGCATATTGGGCACAGGTGACATGCTAACGATCATGCACGGAGGAGACACACACAACGTTTTCCTAGGACAGAGTTGACACATAATTTTTATTAGGAGGGGTACACATGCAAATGTGAAAAATTCACTTTAGTTTAGAGAAATAATTCTGTGAGCTTGACCTCACCGTGAGGTCGAGTTTCACAGTCAGAAACATTTTTTACTTTACTTCTTTCGTAAAAAAATACACATTATGATTTTGACCGCAGTAGAGAATGAAAGCCAATGCATCTAGGGGAGGCCTGTTTCTTGCCCTCGCATTCCCCGGAAGGGTCGAGCGTGGAATGGAGGTTGCTAATCTCATCCGTCTCTTGCTTGGCTTCCCTCTAATCTAGCCCCTCCGTTGGGCAAGGGTTTATTCCTCTTTGGGGCGTGGCTGGTTCTAATTCTAAAATGAGGCTGATGACATCACCCACAAGCATCAACACAAAGCTTGACAGACTAAGGGCAATGATCACATCTAGGGCTGTCAAAATGGGCCCAGGCCCGTTAACAGACCCGTTTGGACCCGTTAGTTATGGGTCTGGGTATACCCGTTTACCCATTAAACTTTTTATTGTCATACATTGCAAAAATTTGTGAGCTAATTTCTTAAAATTTAGACCTAAAATCAAATCAAATTATCTAGCACATAGAGATTTAAGATAAATAAATTCTATACTAGACTCATTTATCTTTCAACATCAAATAAATAAGAAGTAGGTCCAAAACCCGACCCATTTACCTATTTACCCATTACCTTTATTGGGTTTGAACCGAATCCGGGTCTATTCACTTTGGGTATGGATCTATCCAAACCCGAACCGTTGACAACCCTAATCACATCAATCAAAGTGCAAGGTTTTGTGTGAGGTTGGGGTGTGTGAACCCGTTGGTTGGGTGAAAAGTTTGAAAACTACTAGTAGTTAGATGAATGAACCAACTGGAATGAAGTTTCTAGACAAATGAACCAGTTTGAATGAAGTTTTTGACATTCCACCCTCTTATGTTCATACATAAAGACTTAAATAATATTTAGCATCCATTTGATGAGTGGTTAAATTTATTTATAATTTAGATGGTAAGTTGATTTGTTTCTTTTATATATATATATATATATAAAGAAACAAGTGATATTATCCCTAATTCATTTAATAATCCATGAATTGGATATTGCAGGCTAATGTGGTTCAGCTATTACACGAGTCAAATTTTTATATTTAAATTTGATTCAATTATTATGGAATCAGATATTTATTGACCTTGAGTTGTGTGGATATTAAACAAGCCTGAACTTTTACTATGTTCTAGTTTGAAACAAGCCTAGATTAAGCCCGTAATTCTACTCTTTTTTAATCGAGTTTTAACCAAGCTTATTTGCAAATGTAAGCGAGTCGAGCATACTCGTATTCAAATTTGACTCATTTATTGGCTGAACTTAATTTTTTTTTTCAAGTTTGACTCATTTCTCAGGACCGAACTTTTATTGAATCAGTTCACTGGTCAACTTAAAACAAAGAAATTTGACCTACTGAATATTCATATAGTTAGAACTTCATTTGATCTCAATTTTAGAAGGCCAAAAATTCACAAAACGTGATTGCTCAGACCTCCTCAATAAATCCTAAACATTTATATCTTGCTAGAAGAGAAATGAGGCGTTTTCTGAGTTCTTGTCTTCTTGAGACCACCCACCTGCACCCCACCCCCCACCGGTCCCTCTTCACGAGTGAAAGGACCGAAGGCATGACCACCAACTCCATCCTCCACCGTTGAAAATACTGAAATGACATTTTTGGACATCTAATCTTCAGATATTTTGCTTAGAGTTTTTTACATATATATATATATATATATATATATCTCAAAAACATCGTAGTTGTATGTATACCATCAATTCTCACATATTATCATCAATATCTCTGCAATTTTCAAAATGTTACATTTATGCATCTCTCGTCAAACTTAAGTTAATTTCAATGAAATATGTTAAACATATTATATAAATCATGACATCGTTGGAAATATCTGGAGTACAAAATGTAAGATTTTAGTATATGAGGGACATATATGCAAAATATTAATACATTTAAAGATATTTATATCAAACTATTAGATTGAAGGATATAAAATATAATATTTTAAAGATTGTAAAAGTATTGATGATAATATGTAAATACGCTGTTTTTTAAAGGGTGTATA
Organism: Zantedeschia hybrid cultivar; assembly: GCA_030544215.1. Taxonomy (NCBI): domain Eukaryota; kingdom Viridiplantae; phylum Streptophyta; class Magnoliopsida; order Alismatales; family Araceae; genus Zantedeschia; species Zantedeschia hybrid cultivar. The sequence goes on from JARZZO010000009.1 coordinate 57,095,400, forward strand.
TGTAAAAAACCCTTTTGCTTATGCCCCCGCATTTGTCTTTCGCCTCAAAAACAAGTCCCGTCACTTCGCCGTAATAAAGAATCGCCCCCGACCCCGACGCGACCGCCACCGTCCGTCCGGGGAAAAAATCCCCCTTTACCGGAATCCCCAGAGGTGCGAACCGAGATCTCGCCGTTTGGACGGTCCAAATTGGCTGCCTCGTGGCTCGCGGGCCCCCGGGCCCATCGGATCCGGCGCTACATGTCGCCTTATGTTAGGAAGACTATTTCTTTGGTTTTCCCAAAATACCCCTCTGTCTGGGGGCAGTTTGGGAATACGGTCGCCAAAATTTTCTTCCTCTTCCCAGCCGCCCCCCGCCTACAAATAACGCCAACTACCCCTTCCTCTCCGTCTCCGTCCGCTGCGTTGCCCAAGGCTTCGTCATCGTCTTCCTCATCTCTGCCACCTCCTCCTTCGGTCTCTGCTTCTTCTTCCTTGGATTTCTAGGGTTTGTGTGGGGGGTCGCGCTCCACCGCCGCCATGATCTGCGCCGTGAGGCACCCGGCCCTCCTCGCCGCCGCCGCCCCCGATATGTTCCGATCCAGGCCGGCGCCGCGCCTCGCGGCCGCGGCCGCCCCCGGCGCGCCCCTCTCCGTGCGGAAGCCCCTTCACTTATGCGCCCCCGGAAGGATCGGGTTCTGCGTCCGCAGCTCGTCCGAGGCCGCGAGGAGGCGGAGGGGGGACGACGTTGTAGCGGGGGCCTACGAGGCGGACCGGTCGGAGGGGATCCGGCTGCCAGAGGGTGGGGATGGGGCGGTGGAGGCCGGGAAGTCGGAGGCGGCTAAGAAGGTCAAGATCGGGATCTACTTCGCGACGTGGTGGGCGCTGAACGTGGTGTTCAACATCTATAACAAGAAGGTGCTCAATGCCTACCCTTACCCCTGGCTCACCTCCACGCTCTCCCTCGCCACGGGGACGCTCATGATGCTGATCTCGTGGGCGACGCGCATCGCCGAGACCCCTAAGGTGGACGTCGACTTCTGGAAGGCCCTCTTCCCGGTGAGAGCTTTTTTTTAAAAAAAAATAATTTTTGGGTGGGGGCTTCTCCTTGAGCTCGATTTGGGTTTTGGGCTTGATATGTTTCGTTATACCGCTCTAAGGCATTGTGCGGATTGTGATGGATTGGGTCGGTTTGTGTGGGTAGGTGGCGGTGGCGCACACGATCGGGCATGTGGCAGCGACGGTGAGCATGTCGAAGGTGGCGGTGTCGTTCACGCACATCATCAAGAGCGGGGAGCCGGCGTTCAGCGTGCTGGTGTCGAGGTTTCTGCTGGGGGAGACCTTCCCCCCCTCGGTGTACCTCTCGCTGGTGCCCATCATTGGTGGGTGCGGACTCGCGGCGCTCACGGAGCTCAACTTTAACATGACCGGTGAGGAATTGCTCCTGACCCCTGAGTTTGTCAAATATTGGTGTGGAAAGATCTCTACTTTTTGAAGATTTGTTGGTGATTTTAGGGTTAAAGTTTTTGGTGCTTACATGGTAAAGTTTAGAACTATGAATTTTTCTAACATAGAATTCCTGGAATCTCTGTGCTTTCTTGAGGAAACTGTGATTTTAGTTTGGGTTCTCTGTTTCATAAACTTGATTACTAGAGGTTGAATTCTCCTATGTTGTACTGCCTGGCTTGCCCTTCTGCTTGCTTTTGGAAATCAGGTCTATTGAACATTAGAAAGTATCCGTGTGACGTTTTCCGGAAGTTAGGGTATGTTTGGCGGAATTTCTGTTGGAAGTCACTTTTGGCTTCTACTAAAACAAGAGAAATGCTGCGTGGAAGCAGTTATAGCTAATTTGGGTAGTTGTAATTATTGGGTGGAAGCCCACAAGTGCTAACTGGAAGCTGCACCAAACCAAATATGACCCTAGTGCTAGTAATTTTTAGCCTCCCTATGTAGAATCTGTATGTTAATGCTAGCCTGATATGTTAAATGGTTTATGAACTGCTTTTGGTTCTTCCTCTTTGTTTTGTTTGATTTCAGGTTTCATGGGGGCGATGATTTCGAACCTAGCATTCGTATTCAGGAACATATTTTCAAAGAGAGGGATGAAAGGGAAGGCTGTTAGTGGGATGAATTACTATGCTTGCCTGTCAATGATGTCACTTGTGATACTCACACCTTTTGCAATAGCAGTCGAGGGCCCGCAGTTGTGGGTAGCTGGTTGGCAGAAGGCTCTTGCAGACATTGGTCCCCATTTTGTCTGGTAAGTGGTGACTGCAACAACTCACCGGTATAATATTTTTCTTCCCCTGTTTGGCTCTTTGTTTTACAAGGTGATAATAAAGCACATGCTGCTATCAAGCTAACATTAGCATTCGTTGTGCTTGACCGATGAGAGGTAGATAGTGAAGTTTCAGTTGTTGGGAAAAGGAAAGATATGTTGGGATTCCATGTTGATTTGTTTTCCACGTGAAAAATTCGCCTTTCATAAAAAAAAAATCCCATCAACAATTTCCAGATGTATTGTTAATAGAGTTTCCCGCACAGCTTCCAGTTATGGATCAATTGAAGGATGGATGTTAGTTTTGTTACTTTGGCATAGTTTTGTTACTTTGGCCTTCCAATCTACGAGAAAATTTCTGCTTGATTTTTCCTTTTGTTTATCCAATCACTTAGCTTTAGTATACAAAAAGTGTGACATGTGAGGCTTTTGAGCATGCATAAAATCTCTCCTTTAGGTGCCATGTGCACACTTCCATATTAATGCATCTACCTTGGCACATTTTACTATGACTTCCAGTCTGTGGATAAACCGGATTTACTTTAGCATATGATGTATAATATTGCAAATTTATTGACTGAAGAAGCTAATTGTTATGACCATTAATTTATGCTGTCAGGTGGGTTGCTGCCCAAAGTGTTTTCTACCACTTGTACAACCAAGTCTCTTACATGTCCTTGGATGAGATCTCTCCATTAACATTCAGCGTTGGCAACACAATGAAGAGGATCTCTGTTATTGTCTCTTCCATCATCATCTTCCATACGCCTGTGCAGCCCATCAATGCTCTTGGAGCTGCTATTGCTATCCTCGGAACTTTCCTTTACTCACAGGTAATTCTTATCTTCAACTTTGGAATGAAATCTAAGCAGAATTAGCTTGAGAATGGACCCAGTAATTTCCAGAGTCATGGGGAATCCTTTTTTTTTGGTGGCATTTGCCAATGTGGAAAGCTGTGTTGGCACTAAAAAAAAAGATACTGCTCTTAGGAAACCGGTGATCCGTTGATTGCTGGCTTAATCCTTTAGCATGAGGATTGAAGGTCCAATGGGATTCCAAATTCTTGAATAGTCAGTGTCAGTATTTCTTCCCTGAGAGGGATACGATCCCAAGTCATGGGATGTAGGAGTAGTTATTGATTCCAGGGTAGACTTGTAGCCAATGGGCATTTGGAACAGATAAATGAGTTGGTGCTGCAAACTGTTTCCGTCGGAAAAGGAATGGTGGGATAACTGCGTGGTAGCTTATTACAATAGTGTGAGGGAGTATATGTGCAAGTTTTGCCTGTCGGTCATTATATACATGCATAAAAGTGCCTGTTTAACATGCGTTATACATAACAACAACCTACAAAGATGGTACACATGCAGAAACTTCCAGCACACATTCTATTCAAGTAATTAAGTATTTTGCAAAGAGAGGTACCTTAACCTTTTTGTTCTTTTTGTCACCAACTAGTATTGTGGAACCTTCTTTCTGCATCTAGACCACTGCGGGATGAACTTAGACATTTTGATAGGATGTTAAAAAGTACTACTACAACTTGAATTGCAACAAGTGCCTGAAACTGAAAGCTTTTCACAGAAAGGGTGTGAAATTTTAGCCTCAGCTGTTTGCCTGATGAAACGTTTGGAAAACGTGGACAACTAAATGGCATGTCAAAAGGAATTACTACAGCCCGGGACTAAATGCCCAAAATTGAAAAGTCTTCGCTAACAAGAAGGCGCGCTTTAGCCTCGACCTTTGTCCTTTGGCTGAAGGAACATTTGTAAACTGTTTTACCAAATGAGTAGGTCAGTAATACTAGTGCCTATGGTGATCCTGTGGAGGGTATTTGGTTGCAGTATCGCTTGTAGGCACCTAATAATGTGAAGAATTTGCATGATGATACTGACATAATTGTATTTAATCACCGATGAGTTTGGGTTTTGGTGCACTAACTTTTTTCCCTGTCATCTGTGTGCAGGCCAAGCAGTGAAGCCTTGAAGAATCAGCAGATCGACGGTATCTGTCCCTTGCATCCAGTTTGGGCGCATTCGGCAGCACTTTTGTGTTTGTAGATACGAGCCAGTTGATAGCACACCAGATGTAGAATAATGTGGACTTCATTAGTGCGCTTCAGTGGGAGCTGGATGATGATTGGGGGAGTGGGATACCTACATGTTTTTGGGAGGGAAGAAAAGCCTCATTTATATATGGAGGTCAAAGGCTTTAGTGTGGAATAAGTATCTCAATTAGCTGGACCCTTTTTTGCCCCTTTTTCTTGTCTTCTTCGATTGCGGAAATATAATTGAAGTATGTGATTGCATTTCTTCTGTTTGTTTCTCATGTATTGGAGGAAGAGGAGGGGGACAAAAGCGAAGGGTGTCTGAGCACGTTGGTTGGTAATATAGGTAAGTAGCCAGTGCATCGCAGATTCTGTTAGATTTTTGGAGTCTAGTCCTTTCTCTCTAGTCGAAGAAAAATCCGGAGGGCTCCAAGGGCTGTATTATGTGGGAGCCTCTTGCCACCAGTTAATGTTCTTCTGCCTTGTTTGAGTCTCGTCCATTTTCCAGGATTCTTATTTCTATCAAAATTTCATTAGACTTGTAATTCTTAGGATAAAATGTACTAGCCGGGTGGATTCTGTTTCCCCTAAAAAAATTAACTCATTGGATGGGACGTATGGGGTTTCGCCATTCTAAGCATTATTTCCCTCTACAGTGGATGGGGGTATTTGTGTTGCTTGCCCCTTCCCTTTGCCGCTCAACAGTGTCACTGTGATGATATCTCCCTGGTTTCACATTCTTAGGGGATAGTAGTCTCACAATGACGGTGTGTACGTTTGTTCAGGTGGTTCGTTCATATGGGTGGACCAAAGTAGCTGAGAGGAGTCCTTGAAAGGGAAACTGAAAATGATGCTAGCAGCAGCCTCTCTAACAATAAGAGGGGATAGACAGGTTGGGCTGGGTTATGTAGTTAGTTGGACTCGTCCAAATTGAAGATAGTCTAGTCCAAATTTACTCCAACACATTTAGCTAGTGGGTTTTTTTTTAAAAAACTTTTTTAGGTTGGCCCACATGCCAAACATGGCGGTACAACCCGATCTCTAACTCGACAATCAAAAGAAAAAATTAAAAATAAAGAACCGTACTCTAGTGAGTAGTAAAAAAGTCCATAATTGGCCAAGCTTAATTTTGACTTTTTATATTTTAAATCATTAGAGATCGAATTGTACAATCCGTGTAAGATGTGGGGGGGCCGACTTCAAAAGAAAATATTACTTTTTTTTACCCACTGCAATGTCCCCATTGCAGCCAGGGGAGCATTGGAACGAGTATTACCCTAGCTTAAACTACCATCGCCCAAGTCAGTCAAATTTAAAATAAGGCATTGAGGTGGACTAGGTTGAGTTAGGTTGGATTGGCCTAATTTTTCATGACACAAATTGCAAGTTGTGGGTGCCTACTGATCAATACGTTTCGTTTTGAAATTGTTAATGATAACTTGTTAGAAGTGAAATCCTTTCGCGTATGACTAATGCAAAAATCATGCGTTAAGTATAATATGGGCTGACTTGGCTCAGCCCAAGTTCTGCCTAAGTGAGCCCATATTTGCATTGACCTAAATTTAGCTTGACCCATTTCTATCAATTTGGGAAAACCTAAATTGATACAAGTTGGGGTCGATTGGGTTAGAATATGGGCTAGCCTACACACATGCCTCCCCGGACTACAATCAGCTGGTGATTTGTTGAAATTTATTTTTGATATTCACTTTCAATGTAAAAATATTGAGCTAGACCACTCATAATGTTTTTATGTTACTTATATAAGTCAAATCTTCTCTAACATCTTATTTTTCCCATTCTAGGAAATTTTAATGTGGCATTTTTTGTCAGAAGTGAAAAAAATTAAATAGATAACCTTTGAGATCTATTATCCTTCTCTTGCATAATTAAGTTGAAGGCTCAAGAGTACTTTTGATTGAAAATTGTGCCATATATGTTTTAAGAATGTGTTTGGCAAAATTTTGAATCAGAAATTTTTTTTTTTCATTTTCAACATAAAAATTTATGATTGACCTTACGTAGTTACACAGAGACTGCAATTCTGATCAGGTGGATTTAGCTTAGAGTCAACTCTAACCCAACACATTAAGAAGTGATGTCAATTTGAATCCAACCAGACTTGACGTCCATGTGAATTTATATAAATTTGAACCCTAGCTGAAAAGGTATTTCTCCAATCTAATTCAACCTTGACCTGAGCTAAAAGTGCAAAACCTAAACCAACACGACGTTAACCCAAAATCTATAGCATATTGGATTCAATTCAAATGTATGTTGTCTTATTAGAATCAAGTTGACTGAAGGGCTAAACCAACTTGATCTGCAGTGGGTTTTAATTGAGCACTTGCTCAGTCTGAACCCAACCGAACCAACTTCACATTGCCCAACTCAACCCAAATTTTGGGTTGACCTGATCAAGCGTAGATTGGCAAATCAATCAAAGATGCAATCCTAGTTACATAAGTTAACTCTTTTTCAAGAATTTTACTTTTTTTTCGTCAAATCTTTTAAATTCTAGTGTGAAGCTCGTAGGTGGAAGTTAAAATGTTGCATAAAAGACCTCTTAACATCTATTATTCTCTCTTCAAACGATTATAATGATGTATCATAATATCTAATTGAAAGTATCCTTTTGACTAACATGATAATATAATGTTACAAATCTAACCTAAAATAGAGCATAGACATCGAGTTTAACTGTGAAGCTTGCTCTTTACTATAGTCATTGGAGTTTGTTCGATCACTAGATCACATAGTTAATGTTAAAATTATCTTTAATAGTTTAATTCAATTAGTGAAAATAAGAATGTTCTCTTCAATTGATTAGACAATGAGTGTTTAATAAAGCTTGTAGCAGAAGGAACAAGATTCCCTAAATGAGATCTCTTGAATCTCATTTAAGGTGGACTCTTGTAACATCCTCTCGCACATAGAAGTTGTTCTTAGCATTTACTCCATGTGTTCCTATCTTGTCTAGAAACATGATACAAATGTCCTTCACTTATGTCAGGAGTATGAAATTCTTCCTCAAATAAATTTCAAAGGATCTCAATCCAAAGATGCGATCTTGTGGATCTCATTGTCCAAATCTCGGTATGCCTCCACTCGCAAAGGCCAAAGTTGAATGTGCAAACTCCTCATTCTGCAATAAAGGTGTGGTATAAGTCTTGTTGGACTAACAGGCCAAGGGCCACCCTCTATTGAGGCTATGATATGGATGAAGAGTCATTTCGATCTAAAATATATCCTCTGTACTTGACGTGACCAGCCTACCAGTGCTTACTGGGGGGAAAATCTCCTAGATTCGTTGATGCGGCTACCTTCCAAATATGAACCACTTGTAAGGATACAAAAGGTTACCTAATGATGATGATAGTACTTGTTGGAAGCCTGACTCATACAATTGAATTTTGGAATGATGTTAAAACTTTCACAAAAACATATTGGCATCAAAAGAAATCAGAAAAGACCCAATAATCTCAAATCACCTAGGAATTGCACCGTCAAATAAGATGAAGCTACTCTAGCTATCAGAAACTAATCTCTACATTGGCTTTGCCATTGTCAGGTGAAGCATGTGTAGGCGAAGGCCACTACATCTAGCATTGCAACCCTTTGTGATAGGCCCTTCGTGCTATTCACAGTTGGACTAAATGCTTTTACCAAAAGATCTATTTTTCTAATCTATCACATTATGGTTATGCACACAGATAAATTATCGGTTCCCATGCATATCTACATAGTTTCTCATAGTGGTATTTCTTTATCTATTGTATACATATTCACCAATAAGAAAACACAAGTGAGGATGTCTCTTGACTTAACATGTTGATCTTGGATGGCACAAGTATGAAAATAAATACACTGATATTTAGGCTACAAAATAAAAGGTAACATTATTAATTTCCTCTAACCTGAATTGACATTCTACCATTAGAAATAAACAGTGGCAGAGTTAGAAATTTTTTCTTGAGGGGCCAAACTAAACATATTCCATATTGTCTAAAAGATAATTTCTTTAGAAATAAATAAAATATCACCTAAAAATATCAAACATGAAATTTACTGAACATTTTAAAAACAAGAAAAATCAATATTCACTTAAACAAATGTTCGATGTTCTTTCATATCACTTAATTCATCTATAATTTACTCTACATCAAATTTTTCTGCAATTTCCTTTTCAATATAAATGACCAAGTAATTTGCAAGAAATTCATCTTCCATCCTATTGCGAAGCTTAGTTTTGAAAATATTCATAGTAGAGAAAGTCCTTTATGTAGTTACTGTTTATACTAGAAGTGTCAATAAAAGGCGAAGCAATCTATTCATAAAAGGGTAAATCATTATTTTTCCTATTTCAACCAACTTCTGACATAGCTCTCCTATAGTTGTCACCTTATATAATATCGGGTGACGAGGAACATCAAGTTGATAATGCTGCAATTCATACCTCAAATGTAACTTTTCTTACTCTATAACATTGTTAGGATAAAAGTCATCAACAAGCTTATAAATCTTACTAATGTCAAATGATTTATATCCATCTCGAGGATCCAAAGCAGCACTAAGAACAAGTAATTCTATCACATGCTCATTGAATAGATTATTTAGCTCTTGTAATTGTGAATTTAATGCAGCAGTAAACACATCTACACGATAGTGATGCTCTACTGTAATAGGATCACTCTGGCGACGAGATTTTCCTTGACTTCTAGTGTAATAAGAGCTTATATCAAGAACATGCATACTATATTTTTGGCAAAATAATGAAACATGTTGAAAACGTGTATCCCAGCTATCTTATCTCAATTTCTGAAGAAGTATTTTTGTTGTTGAAACCAAACTCGCTGCATTTAAGATGTCTTGAGATTTTCATTGCAATGCTTGATTTAGATAATCAGTTGTTTCCAAAATTTCTTTCATAAGATGCAAAATGAGAACAAATTCAAATGGCATTACCATGTTATAAGCAGCATCTGCATCTCTCCTTTGAGAATATGTATTTCCCTCAGTGATAATTTTCTTGAGAACTAAACATACATAATTGAACATTCTCGATAAACTAGTGATGGAGTGGAAATGAGAGTCCCAACGAGTATCTCTAGCTCATTTTAAAGAACTCATTTGATTAAGCCCTCTGCTAGATTCAATTTCATGATCTTCAACTAATCGTGCAATTTCTACTGCATGATAAGTTTGTAGTTCATCATGTCGCTTGCAAGAAGCAGCAACTATGTTAATAACAAAAGTCAAATTTGAAGAGAACTAGTGGATCAGAATCACCTTCTCTTGATGTTGCAATTAAGGCTAATTTGAGGCGGTGAGCTAAACAATAGACATAATAGGTATATAGACATTCCTGTAAAAATAAAGCTTGAAGACCATTCCATTCACCACGCATATTGCTAGTCCCATCATATCCTTGTCCTCAGATATTCTTAGTATGAAGATCATGATTAGAAAGAACTTTTGTTATATCATCTTTCAAAGTCGATGCAGATGTATCTCGAATATGAACAAGGTCTAAAAATCTTTCACGTACAAAATCATTCTTATCAACAAATCTCAAAATAATTACCATTTGTTCTCTTTTTGACTCATCACAAGCTTCATCTACTATTATGCAAAATTTTGCTTCACCAATTTCAGAACGAATTATATTTCATACTTTATTTGCAATAATATGTAAAATCTCCTTTTGAATATCAGGTGAAGTGTATTTGACATTTTGTGGAGCGTTACCTAGCACAACTCCTGCAACCTTCTCATTATATAAAGCTAATAATTTTATTAATTCAAGAAAGTTACCACAATTCTGATAAGTTGATCTTTCATCATGACCTCTAAAAGGACATGCTTGAAATATCAACCATTGAATAACATCTACCCAAGTTTTAACCTGCAAGCGATTATTTATAACATCTTGGGCCTATTGTCTATTGAAGACCTTCTCAATATGTTGTGCTTGATGCATCAAAGCTAAACATGCTTTCTCTACTCTATTATGATGTGAATTGTGATCGTTTCCCATATGTCCTAAAAAGGCACAATTTTTTCCTGTCATTAACTTTCTTTCACTTGTCAAAACCTCTTGTAATGAACACATCTTATCTAGGTTGTCCTTATGGTCGAGTAAAAAGATAACAAGGCAAACAAAATACAATATTTTTTTCAACAGAGTATTCTAACTAATTAAATAACTTGAACCATGAAGATTGAAATTATCGACGGTGATTTTCTGGCCCAGATGATGGGTACACGTCCAAAATAGGTTGATATGTCCCAAACAAATTGAAGTACGTAGTCCAAGATCACGTACTATAATATCAGAGACTTCATCATGATTCAATTTAACACATAAAAATTTTGATGGACGATACTCAATGTCATTAGGTAGTGTGCCTAATGTACCCGGTTGTGAGCTATTGGCATTATAAGACATATTTTCCTCTAAATTATCAGTATAAGGGAGACCATGTGATGGGCTGGATACTGAGTTTTGAAAACTATATGGCTCCTTACGTTTAAACATAGCATCAATAGTCATCTATTTACGCATCTGACAAAATAATGATTTTATTAAAATAAAAAGCAACATATCACAATGCATTATATACAAACTTAAAATTTTTAAAATAAAAATTGATAATTAAAAAATGATTAGATGCACAATTAGAATTTATAGTGTTAGGAAACAAAAAAATAATAAAATTGATATAATTCACATGTATGTCAATTCACGGAAATAATAAGCGACATAAAAAATACCTCAGCTTGCCGCAAAGTTTCGCACTCCAATAATTGTTACTTGGAATTTTTTGATCTTAAAAATCCTGTCATAGTATTAAAAAACAAACTTTAAATTCATCAAAATATTAAAAAATTAAAAAAATAATTTTATCTGCAAAAAGATGATACCCACGAATAAATATCTCAGCTCCACTGAAGCACTAAAAGGACCTCGTATTCGTGAACCTTTCAACGTTTCTCTACACGATTAGTACTCTGAAAATCTTAGATGAGGGAATTTCTGCATCCAAGTACTCTGAGAAGGGGTTGGAGCAGTTTTGTAGAAGGAGGATTTCGTGAGGAGCTGGGAGATGTTGAATAGGGTTCTAGGCTTGGGAAACGAAGCAGAGATAAGGTGGATCATTTTACCCATTGAAAAATAGAAAGGAGATGTAGGATGCCAATAAAAGCTAGTAAAAAAAACATAATGAACTGTTGTTGCTGCTTCACAAGACTTATACAATTGGGATAAGTGGCCCCACCTGCATATAAAATTAGTTTTGAAAGATTTCTGAGTATGTTAAATTTTGGCAACACTTTGGGGGGGGCCATGCCCCCCCCCCCCCCATTTGTACATAGACCTGATAGATTTCAAGTCAAAGCTCCAAGCCTATGGTTAGCCTCAAGAAATTTTCAAATAACGAATGTCATCGCTTACAACAATTTAAGGGCGTGTTTGGTAAAACTTCTACTTAAAAGTCACTTTTGGCATTCACTTTTTACATAGAATGAGTTGAGGGAGAGAAGTTATAACTACTTTTGATTTGTTACAAAAGTCAACTCTTTCATAACAACCTCACTTTTTCTCTAATCTTGGAAGCTCCCTTCTTGTGAATTTTAGTTGAAAGTCAAAACACAAATAAAATACTACATAAATGACTTCTAAGATCTAAGAACTTTTATAAAAAATAACTAAATAGAAATACAAAAGTGCTTCCAAATAGAAGCTGCGCCAAACACGCCCTAAATGTTACAAAGAATGGATTGAGTAAATATGTCTAACGGACTTCAACAGGCATCTTTGAAGAAGAAGGCTATATATAGGATGTATGTAACAACCAAGTGTTGACGAGAACCCGTTGTGCAAAAAGAGCAAGCAAATGCACCTGATGAAGATTCCTTTAGGTAAGAAGGTTCTCCTTAAAAAGATCTAGAGTAATCAGCTAGCCATATTTGACTTCCATGTCCTCAAGTGCATCAACTTCCTACCACAACAATTAAAGCTAAAGAATTCACAAGCTTTACTCATGTCTATTTGTATTTCAATTACTTCTGTGGCGCTTTATTTTCTTCTACACTCTGGCTTATTAAGAGGGTTTTTTTTGTGGAAACAATCTATGAGTTGTAAGCCTGAGGGCTGCAAGTACATGCTTGTGGGCAACACTTGGTGTGACTGGACACAGAATTGAACCAAGCATATGTGCTTGTAGGCAACACTTTAAGTGCTGGTCAGTGGATCAAACCAGCAAGTGGAAGCTACTTGAGGGCAAGCCTTGGTGTGTTGGACACTGGATCAAACTAACTAGTGAAGGCTGCTTGCAGGTAGGCCTTGATGTGCTGAACATTGGACCAAACTAGTAGGTAAAAGTTGCTTGTAGGCAGGCCTTGGTGAGCTAGGCACCACTCAATTAGCAGGTTATGTTGCTTATGTGTAGGCCTTGATGAGCTTGGCACCCGATCAATTAGCTTATGTGCTACTTGAAGAAGTAGTAGAAAAACTTAGGTGCAATCTAGGGACTCGATTTAAGTCTGTTGAGACTAAATCAGTATAAATCGTTGTGTTAACATGTATTATATCCCTAACCACCAGTATGCCAAAATTTTAGAATGATTATGAGAAGATCGAATATGTGCAAAATTATGCGCATAACTATTTGATAATAATCTAGCCAAATATAGACTAATAAATGATTCATACAATTAGGGGGGGTCTATTAAATAAACCACTTATACCAATAATATCAACTATCAGTTGAAAATCTAACTAAAGAAATACTTCCAAGGTCAGAAGGTATTCTATATCATCATCGATCCTTCAACTAATGAACAATGGTTCCATCTCTAATTGATCAGTAAGTATTAATTTGCTCTTAATCAATCAATCATTTGACTGTATCCTTCTTATAAAACATCAATTCATCCCTCGTTACCTCAATTGAAATTTTATGATAGGCGATACATGCTTTGGATTGATTCACACAGTTTTTTTTTTTTTTATCAGTAGCCCAGTGGTTATGTGACATGGTACCCAACTCAGAAGAGCTGGGATCGAGCCGGCTTGAGGCCATATAATTCCTCCAAGAGAAGGATTTTTCCGCACTCGAATGAGAAGATTCTTGCTAAACAGCATAACGTCAATGGAGTATCGCGGCGATAACCTCCTATAAAGGAGAGAGGCCCGCGGGTTCGAGCCCGCGATCGGCTCCCCGAACGGGAGCAGCGTGCATGCCCAACGCCACTGCACTATGGGCCCTTGCACGATTGATTCACACAGTTAATCCTTCCATACCTATATAGTTAAATCTGGATCTAAACCTCTCTATTGTTCCAACTGATGAACACCATTTAGTATTTGGAAGAAACTTCAACTGTAAAGATTAACGTAGTCATCATTACCTATATACATTACAAAATAATTTACTTAACACATTCATCCCAATTGATGTGCATCTATAGATCAGCTGACCCAATCAAAACACAAAAGAGTACCTTGCATATGATCCTAATCATATCTTTCGAACACTACATTTTTAATTATTTTTAGACAAAATTGGAATTGTATTTTTGAGTTCCCAGGCACATGTAAAAACATATGCTTTATTATTGGTTACTATTCTATTAATCTCAAAATAGAAGATGAGGTTCATCATTTGAGCAAAACAATCAAACCAATAACAACTGAATTGTTATGCAACAAAAACGAACATGCGATAAACAACTTCAAAAGATAAACCTCTCTACTCTGAAAATTTTAATTACCATAACCTAACAAGTGCCAATGAACAAAGTACACATGATAAACATGGAGTTAATGCGAAACTCTCGGCAAGGATCATGGATAAGCAAGATCACAATCACAACCACAATAGATAGATTCTTTTTAAAGAGATGAATGTTAGATAGATAGTAGCTCATTAATCATTCGTGAAGAAGTATCTAACGAATCTAAAATGGCTACCCTTTAAGAATAAAAGTCTAATAAAGAAGGGAAAAAAAAAATAGTGAACTAAGCAAATCAAGTAGAAACTAGTGAAGACCCAGAAAATAAAGATTAAAGAGCTGTAAGAAAGGAAGAGAGAGTGTATGCAAGTAAGAACTCAACTGCATCCAAGTCATCTCCACCAAGCTCATCCTCAATCAATTCTCTTTAAAGAATTCAGAGGACTTCTACCACAGTGAAGTTTACAACAACAACCAAGCCTCCTTTTTTTTTGATAAAAGAGGATAATATATATCATTTAAAGCGTTGCAACATCTAACATAACACTTTCCCAAATAGAAAGTGGGAGATTGGAGGGAGATAGATTCCCTTGATTACAGGAGAGGCCAAACTTGGCCACCGCATGAGCCGCCCCATTTGCAACTCTCAGGATGTGGTATAGGTCTACGTTCCTTTGGCAGAGGAGTTGTTTACAATCCTGCACCAAAGTGGCAATCTTCTAGGGAGGTTTCCTTTGGCCTTGGATAGCAAGAATGACTTTATGAGCATCACCCTCTACCTGAGTATGGCTGTTGTGGTTTGATGCGAATATTAATCTTGCCTTGATAGCTTTGGTTTCAACCTAGAGGGGGTCGTTTTTTGCAATCAATTCAGTAGAACAGTACATTACCTTTCCCTGGTTATCTCTGACAATAATGCCAATTGCACCATTACCTTCAGAAGTTGCACCATCGACATTAATCTTTAAAGTACCCGGGCTAGGGGGTTGCCAGACTTGGTGAGGTTTCAGTTTTGCAGGTGGGGAGCATCCTGCCTTGCCCAACCAATCAGTATAGTCCTAGGTAGATTGTTGCATAATTTGGATAGGATGAGGGACAACATTATCAAAAAATTTCCTGTTTCTAGCTTTCCAGATATTCCAAATAATGGCAAGACACATGGTATTGTGCTTCATATCAGAATTGTTTTCAGCAAACGGCGGGCCTTTCCAATGGAGGATCTTTTGGTGGAGCGTCTGCTTATCCTGTTGTGGATGATAACCCAGGGGGGAGCAAGCCCAAACCAAACGGGCAAAATTACATTAAAAAAAGGCATGATCAGCTGATTCCTCAGATTGTGAGCAGATGTTACAGACACTGCCAAGCTCGGGGATTCTGTAGGCCAGTTGTTGTTGCACAGGGAGGGCGTTGTTTAACGCTTTCCAAATAAAGAGGGTAACTCTGGGGGGGATGTTTTTCGTGAGGTTCGGATCCCAAATTGCTCTCCAAACTTGATTTGTCGATGAAAAGGAGGGGGGGGGGGGGGGGGAGAGCGGGTTCACTCAGGAATCTGTAAGCATTCTTCATGGTGATGATTCCATCTTCAATCCCCTTCCATACCAGACTATCACCATTCGGAATAGGGGATTGGAGGAGGGGGATTTGCATGATGATATCCACCATTTCGGGAGTAAACAAATCCCTCAATTTTTGAGTATTCCAGGAGTTACTTCTAATCAATTAAATGACTTTGTTTGGCATATCCCGAAGGGAGCCAAACTTTGGAGTCAGCTTGGTGTAAATATTTGGGATCCAGGGATCTTGCCAAATGCTAGTGCTAACACCATCTTGGATAGATATAACAGATCCTCTCCGAAGTTTATCTTCAACAGAGGAGATTGCCTCCCAAATATCTGAGCAAGAATTTTTTCTAATATCCTCCTAGAAGGATCCCTGTTGCAGATATTTTACCCTCAGAAGGATGGCCTAGAGTGAAGACTGATCTTTGACAAAATTCTAGGTCAATTTGAGAATGACAGCCTCATTTGCGATTTTCAAGTCTTTAATCCCCTAGCCACCCTGCATCTTATGCTGTGTGATCTTGTTCCACTTACAGAATCTAATTTTCTTTGGGTGCTGAGTGGCTTTCCACCAGAAAACATTCTGGAGCTGAGTAAGTTTTATGATAGTGGTCTTGGGCAGGCGAGTGGTGGCCATAACATGAGATGGGATTGCATTCAGGGTGGAATTGATAAGAACAGTTCTGCCCGTAGAGGATAGGGTGTTTACTTTCCAAGTATTCAACCTATTTCTAATCCTCTCTTCCAAGAACTTATAATAGTTTATTTTACCTCTGCCTGGTCAAATGGGAAACCCCAGGTACATATCATCTTTTTTTAGGAGGGGGATGTCCAATTGGGCACTAAAAGCTTCTTGAGCATCCCTAGGGATGTTAGCACTAAAAACAATGCTCGATTTACTTTTGTTAACCATTTGGCTAGACCATGAGGCATATTTTTCCAGGTAGCTTACAAAATTCTATATCTCCCCATTGTTTGCCCTACCAAATAGGAAAATATCATCTGCAAACATAATATGAGATATGGTAGGAGCACAAGTATTAACTTTCATGCCTTTGATATTGCCTTCCTTCAAGTTCTAATGTAGGACATCATTTAGGACCTCAGCTGACAGGATATATAAGTAAGGGGAGAGTGGGCATCCTTGTCTCAGCCCTCTAGTAGGATAGATGCAACCCACTTGTTCCCCATTAATGGAAATGGCATAAGAGACAGTAACAATGCATTGCATTATAAGTTTGATGACCTTATTTGAGAAGCCAAACCTATGGAGCACTGAGTTAATGAATGACCATTCAATACTGTCATAAGCTTTTTGGATATCCACGTTCAAGCCGAAGAAACAAGATTGACCTTTTTTGCAGTGCATGAGTTCTTTGACCATGATAATGGAACTAGAAGTTTGTCTCCCCGGGACAAAAGCCCCTTGAGTATCCGAGACCAAGGAGTGGAGAAGGGGTTTGATTCTGCTGGCAAGGATCTTAGCAATAACTCTATAGATTGTATTAGCTAGACTGATTGGCCTAAAGTCATGGGGGGAGGAGGAAGGGGATCTCTTGGGGATTAAAGAAATGATGGTATGGTTGAGGCCACTAGGAAATATACCAGTCCTAAAGAAAGATTGGATAAGTTCAACAATTTGGTTTTTTATGATGGGCCAAAAACTTTGCAGGAAGATTGGTGGGAGGCCATCAGGTCCAGGAGCTTTTCTAGGAGCCATAGACTTAATAAAAGTTTCAATTTCATCTGAAGAGGGTATGGCCAGGATGGAATTATTATTCTCCTCCGAAATTTAGGTTTTTGTGTGAAGGATATCAGGTGGGAGGGGGGTGGTATCTTTTGAAGTGAAGAGGTTGGTAAAATGGTTTAGGAAGATAGTTTTGATGTTGTCAGGATCCCCAGTCCAAGTGCCATAAGCAAGTTTAACCCATTCAATCCTATTTATTTTCTTCCTGTTCAGCACACTAATATGGTGGAATCTTGTGTTTCTGTCTCCTTGCAAGAACCAGTGCTTCTTTGCTTTTTGTTTCCAGTATTCATCATTTTGTGAAAAGAGGATCTCATATTGATTTATAAGGTCTTTTCTCTTTGGATGTTGGCATCAGAGGGAGGAGCTTTACTAAGGTTCATAAGCTGGTTTGCCACAATATCCATTTGTCTTTTGGGATTAGGAAATTCCTTTTTCCTCCAATGGGTGATATCCTTTTGCAATTTCTTCATTTTTCCTCTGTAATTTCTCTGCAGGTTTGGGCCATCATTCTAGAAGAGGTTGATCATCTTAGAGATGCTAGTTTTTGACAGCCACATTGATTCGAATTTGAAGTGTGGTTTTATTTTCTTGGTTGAACAGTGGGATTTGATCAGGATGGGATTATGGTCACTAGCAACACATGGAAGGTGGAAAACAGAAGCACTATGATACATTGTCCTCCAATCAGCATTGCAAATAGCCCTGCCTAATCTCTCCCTGATATGGAATTTTGTAGATCTTCTGTTTGGCTAGGTGTAGGCAGGGCCTTCAAAACCCAAGTCCATCAAGGCAGATTGATACAAAAAGTCTTTAAAGTCAGCAATTTGAGTATGTTTATGGGGTTGGCCTCCTTGTTTTTCATATTGATTCAGAACTGCATTCATATCCCCTATGATTAGGACAGGTTGTTGTTTCATATTAGTAAACACAGAGATGTCATTCCACATTGCTTTCCTATCTTTAGACTTGGTGGGAGCATAAATACAAATCAGTAACCAGGAACCTCTTATATCATCAATTTTAGCTGCAATCCAATTTGAGGAGTAAATAATTGTCAAATTCACATCTTGCTTCCACCAAAGCCATAAGCCACCCGCTCTTCCAACAGGTTGGACAAAATGAAAGGTAGTAATATTTCTCATGTTAAAGAAATTTAATGTGGTTCTTTCTGAGGCCTTAGTCTCTGATAGGAATGTAATGTCTGGGCCAACTGCGTAGATCAATTGGGAAAGGTACAGAACTGTCGTTGACCCACATATGCCTCGGCAGTTCCATGACAATAGCTTCATTTATACCCCTGCGGCTCATTTTGGTCTGCCTCATAGACCTTTGGGGTTTCCGAGCTGCTAAAGGAAGGGGAGGTATCCTGGATGTGGATTCCTCCAAGTTGGAGTTTGTTTGGGTGAAGTTTCTTTGGCTTCCTGGATAATTGGGGTTGGGGTGATGGGAAATTTATGTGGAGTTGAGTGGGTGCATCAAAGAGGGAGTTACTGAGTTCCTCGTGCAGAGGTTTTGGTTTCTTTTTGGGAGGATTTGGGGGGGGGGGGGGGGGGGGGGGGGGGGATGTCAAGGCATTCTTTTCTTTTTTGACGAGCCAAGGAAGTTATCTTGTTTGGGGATAGGGAGTTTTGGTAGTTTATTTCAACTGGGTAAAGACTAGTGAATTTTTTAGGGGGGTTGCACAGGTTTTCAGGCTCCAGTTCGGAGGTATGGTTTGTGGGGGATACTGGATGGTGGGGGTGTATTGGGGCAGCAAGGAGGTAGGTAGTGGGGGTATCAGGGGTAGTGGTGTGTGGTAGGATTTTGTGGAGATATGGTGGGGTATGCTGGTGGTACCTTCCTTAGTAGGATCCTAGATTTCCTGTGTACTGGCAGATTTATTGGGTTACTCCAATTGACACCCCTTGAGCCTGCTCCTGATTCTTTTCCCATATCATTCCTGAGTTGTCCTTTTCAAGTGACAGGGACAGGTTCCTTTTCACACTAATTTCCTCAGTGACCAGAGATTGTTTTGGGTTGTTTTCTCCCTTCTTCTGACTTTGTTCTAAGGTCTTGTTCGTTAGAGCTTGGTCAATTGGGATTTGATCTCTGTCTGGAGAATATGTATTAGCCCTCAGCCAATCACCAAATTTGCATACTAGAGATTTCTCCATCATTTTTTTCAGTGGGGGGGAGTAACTTTCTTTTATCTGTCTTCTTGCAAGATCCAAGAGATTGCAGGCTTCAACTTCATGACCAATTGTCCCATAGAATTTACAAAATTTTGGTAGTCTTTCATAGGCTATTAAAATATCTCAGAGGGCCATCAGGGAGTTTTATAGTTAAGGACTTTTTCAAGGGCTGAGTAATGTCTAGGCTAACTTTGACTCTAGCATAATTGCTCCAGGCTTCAACTTCACGAGGAACTAAGGGGAAAGGGTTCCCCACTTGATTTGCAAGTTTGAGGACTATGCTCGGGACTAGAAGTTCCTCTGGGAGGTCAAAAAATCTGATCCAAAAATCTACTTTGGTTAGTTTGTATTTAGAAGGTGCTGTGTTTGGTCTGCCCCTTTCAACCAAGATCAAATCTCCATTAAAAAACCATGGGATCCTTTTGCAGATGTTCTTCAGGTCCTGAGGTTCTGATAGCCGAAGGAGGAATTTGTTGTCTGGGTAGTCAAAGAACTGTCAAGACCCTTTTGGATTCCAAAGTTTGCTAATCCATTCCCTGAGTCCAGCTGGTCTGACTTTTTAAGAGGAGAGAAGTTTAAGCACTATATAGTGTTTCCATCGATTTTTCCCCTCCTCTGTTTGTTGTATGTTCAGGATTTTTGGGATTAGGTCTTCCTCCATAAATCTCTGAAACCTTCTGAGAATTTCATCCTCACCTTCTTTCAGCTGTGATTCCTCCACCATTTCAGTCTCCATGACCAGAGGGTAAACAGGGGAACAACCAAGCCTCCTCTTCATCAAGAAACAAGGCACATTGAATTTTTAGTTCTTATTGTAATTGTGCTTCATCCTTACCGTGCTTCATTTACTCCACTGCTAACCAACCTATCAAAAGGCATTTATTCTCTATAAATTTGGCTTTGAACATTAGTTGTCTGACAGTTTGAGTATGAGTATCCAAGATAGTGTTGCCTACAATCTTAAATCTTTAAATTAAATAGGAAAAATTATCTATATATCCTCCAAATCTTTGTGAATAACCATAATACCCCTACCTTTAAGGAAAATACTTGTAGATGCTTATAATGTTCAAATCCTTACCTCCACTCCCTTAGCATTAACCTCCGACCTTTTAACCCAACTTCACTTGGGTTAAGTTTTAACTCACATGTCAAAAGACAAACTAGCCCACGAGAAGATGTCAGATTTATAACTTTCACCAGCAACAACAATATTGAGGATGGGTGGGGAAGAGATTAGCTATAGCAAGCATACTTAGGACGATGGCAACCACAACCAACCGTAGAGGCTATGCGTGAACTTGCAAAGAAAAACGAGAGGACAATTGCTGTTAGTTGCCACCCACAACATTCGGTCACCGATGGCATCCGTGGGCAAAGGATCAAAAAGCAAGCAGTGATGAGACTTAACAAGTGGAGAGAATGAGGGAGCTACGACCCTCAAGTCATCTGTGCATGCAGTGGTAGACGCAGTAATTTTGTCCAGTGGGATCATTCGGACATTAAGTCATAAGCATGGTTAGATTAATAAGGTTTTAGGTTAGACCATATAAAGTCTTAAGTTAGATCAGTGGGGTCTTAAATTACTCTAGTGAGGTCCCAAACTAGACTGCGCTGGAAATCCAATGAGGCTCTAGAACCCTATTGGATTAATGCTGGATCCGCCATTATATGCATCATCAACGTCTTCAATGCCCCCAGACGTGCTGCGACCGACGACGAACATCCACCTGCCTGAGACATAGACCAAGCACTCCACTTGCATATCACCCTGGAGTCAAGTGGATCTGCCTCCTTATGCCCACCGTCGATGAGGAGGTGGTCAGGCTCTGCAGTCTGCACTGTCCA
Organism: Zantedeschia hybrid cultivar; assembly: GCA_030544215.1. Taxonomy (NCBI): domain Eukaryota; kingdom Viridiplantae; phylum Streptophyta; class Magnoliopsida; order Alismatales; family Araceae; genus Zantedeschia; species Zantedeschia hybrid cultivar. The sequence continues at coordinate 57,116,767 of JARZZO010000009.1, forward strand.
GATAGTCCATGGTCCCTTTAGAAGTGCTTGATCATCAGAGGTCCAAGCTCCATGGGAGGAAGGGGAAGAGGGGGTTAGAGAAAGATTTTTTTTTTTTTTAATCTTTTATTGAGAGCTAAGCATGTAAATTCATTTAACTATAAGCACCGTCAGCGAATATTCTCAAATATTCTCCGTCAGTCAATGACATTTAATCTGAGGGGTAGAAGGGCAAGAGTTGTAAGATTTTAGGGGTATCAAGATAGATTTCTTAAAGATTTGAGGGGTATATGGGTATTTTTCCCAATGAAATATAAGTAAATTCTAAGTGAGCGAATGTGCGAAAATGCCTTATTATTAAAGAAATATAGTCAAATTTTAATTGATCTTTATTCAAAAAGATAAATGAGCTAAGTAGCTTATGTTCATGCTTGAGCATAAAACTTTATTTAGACTTGGCTTATTTACTTAATTGGATGAGTCAAACCAGGTTTTACCAAGTCTAATCATGAGTTGTTCATCGAATCCTCCATTAGTCCAATATATATCGTGTGCACTCTTTTCTTTCTTTTTACAAACTTCAAAAACTACAGCTATCTATTGCTGAAACTACAAGAATTGCACCCAGAAAATTTGTCAGGAAAACATACCGAGCAGCTTGAAATATTGAAATCCCAAGGAAGTCGTGCCATGGGTCGACTATTTTATTTGCTTTCCTTGGATTATAGAGTTACGTACCTTGCATGTTCTACATACATATATCATTCAACGTTCTGGTGAGATCAAGAAGAAGATCTCCTACTCGTCTTCAAAGATTATCTGCTGCTGATATGGTTATGTCCCAAGATTCCTCCTCAACAATGTGGACCATTTTTCAGGCATTTTAATAGCCAGTAGATCCCAAGGAGACGATGTCACTGTTACTATCTTGAATTATAAATTTTAAATAAGAAAAATATTTTTTACACTACACAAGCATGCCAGCAGTGTTCCGATCTTGCCTCCACAATTGGAGCTATTGGATTGTGTGAGAATGGAATCCTAGTTAGCAAATCTTAAAAAGAAAATATGCGGGCCATCCGATCTTCCAATTAGACGACAAACATTGGGCGGCATGACTGGTTGAACCATGGTCCTCAAAGGTAAGAGGAGATTTTCGCCTTATTCTCTAATTTAGATTATTATGTTTAGAAGATAGAAGTGAATTAGTTTTTGATCAAATAAATAAATGAAATATTAATTTTATTATTTTTTATTAATAAGTAGAGGCAAAGATGCGGAGCATGAAATTTAAAAGGACTCAAACCATGACAACACACAACATCCTCTTTCTAGTGAGAGTGGTTCCCTTCAGTCCAAAAGCGGGTGGAGTCTCCACAGTCGTTAGGAGGTGCTGGAGAGGAAGGGGCCGCCGGATCCTACTGTAGCTGCTCGGGGAATGAATCCAAATATCTATGTTTATGCAACTTGTAGAGTCTGCTTTCGCTAATGTGTCAAAGTCTACAATGCCACATGTAGGCTTAGTTCACACTATTCTCGCTTTTCATAAGAGCTCTATTAAGGTGGAGATTATAATTAGCAACATCCAATACGTACAATCCATTGACTAAATTTGACAGTAATTAATTTATCAGTCAAATAAATCGAACAACCATTGTTCATAATAGTTAATTTGTATCCTAAGTTGGCCAAACAAGAGGCATGAATGATGTTTTTTATTATGCTAGGAACATAATAACATTCTTCTAAAGAAAGTAAATCTCTAGATAGTAGCTTGAGATTCACTGCCTACACAACGATTGCTACAACCTTTACGTCATTTCCTAGACTCAAGTTTACCTCGCCTATGCTCAACTTGCGTCTACTTGTCAGCGCCTATGCATTATGGCATACATGAGAAGTACATCTAGTATTCAATACCAAAGATGTAGAATCTCTAAGTGACAAGTTAATATTTATCATATAGATACTTGAAGCGACTGGTTGCTTCACATTTTCTAGAGCATTGTCCTTAAGATACTCCTTATAGTTTCTCTTCTAGTGGCCCTTCTACTTGCAGTAGAAATAGTCACCATTTTTTACTCCTTTGCCTTTGTCCTTTTTTGGCACCGGCTTTTTCCTACTCTACTTCTTACTCTTACCTTTCTTAAAGGTAGGTATTGCCTTCCTCCTCTTATTGGTCTTACCAACAAAGAGGACATTTGGCTTTTCCTTCACAAGGTTGCCTTCTGCAATGTTCAGCATGTTGAGAAGCTCAGCTAAGGTCGCTTGTATCTGGTTCATGTTGAAATTAACAATGAACAGTACATATAATGCTTGGAGTGAGGTAAGAATAAGGTTAGTATGCATCTCCTTGGGTAAAGGAACCCCAAGAGCATCTAACCTCTCTATTCACTCAATCATCTTCAACACATGATTTTGCACTGAAGACCCCTCCATTATCCGAGCTTTGAACATATTTTTAGATATATCATATCTTTCAATTCAACTCTGCTCTTTAAAAAGGTCCTTCAGATAGAGCAGGATAGCCTTGGCATCCATGTTCTCATGCTGTCTCTACAACTCATTGGTCATGGAGGCAAACATATAGTATTGGGTCAAAAAAATGGAATCCTCCTTCCACATCTCATACACAATTATCTCCTCTTCAGAGCATCTAATGTCGGTTCAACAGGAGCATCATCTTTCAAGACGTAGGCAATCTGCTCAGACCTAAGGACAATCTTCATATTTCTGAGCCGGTCAAAGTAGTTCGGGCCTATCAAATGGTTGGCATCCAATATGCCACAGAGTGGGTTGTTCGACAACATTCTCACCTACAGGAGATAGAAAATCTAAAATTAGCAGATGTTCAATTAAAATTAAAAAAAAAAAAAAGATTTGATTTATAATATAGTTTTATTCTCATTAATTTTCGGCGGACTGTATAACCCTCATATATACAAGACGGGAGATGCTGATGGTCTCCTGGTGGGAGTCAGAATCTTACTGACTTGTAATAAAGCCTTGTGGAATAGCACAACAAGTTGCAATACAATCAGAGAGCACCCATTTTATGGGACTTGAAACTCCTTGCAATATCTGATCATATTTTGGTTCCCAGAAATTTAATGACTTTGTGAATAGCACAATAAGCCATTAAGTCTAGTCTAAGCATTACCATCGTTACGAAACAAGTATAGATTAGAATGCAGTCCTTGTGGATAGCAGAACAAGACTATACCGTGCTTCTACCCTGTACAACAGGTAACTAATGCCATAGTCTTAATCTCTGCTCACAAATAGACAGGCCTTGTGGATAGAACAACAAACCCGCCTAAAGTGATTTGAGTCTTAAAACTATAACCATAGAGGACCACGCAGTAAGTTCTCATCTACTCATGTTACGGCTTAGAATGTTTAACGAGAATTTTAGATAACTTTTATCTTGGCTCATCTTAGGTGATAATATATAACTATATCATATATATATATACTAAATACTACACCTGACATTTGATTCATAATATAAAATAACCAATGCATCATATACATGTTGAATGTAGTCAAGGATAGCACAGTCATTTGAGTGGAGCCATTCTGTCAAACTCACACACATTCAAATATAACAATTATACTAGACAACCTGCAAATACCTAGGCAATTAGATTTCTATCTCATGGCCTTCTTGGTTGCGGTAGTGGATCATCCTCTTTCCTTCATCGGTCGCCTCAATCAAAATTACAACAAAATAGATACACTCTCTTAATTTACATGTGTAATTTGAAGAAGGCCTTATGGCGAGTATATAACTGGAGGAAAGTAGAAGTGCATCAGAGTATGAGAGAGTGAGAGGTACGCACACCTATATTATTAACAATTAGTAATACCTATATAAAACATTCACGATCCACATCCATATCATCACATGACATGCAAATAAAGTGCATATCTAGGACCACAGGTTAATTTTATCCATTCCACACATGGAAGAGCGCATCACATGGGCTAAACTAAAGTTTTCGAAAATAAATAATTTTGACTTTCAAAAATTTAAGATTTAATCAAAATTAGACAATTTGAATTTTTGAAAAAGTTTTAATATTTTGAACATGTAATTAAATCAAATTTAAAAGCAATAAATTCACATCTCATGTGCACACAATCTAAAATTAATAGTTTAATAATATTCCATGCACTATTAGTACACTTCTAATATATGGGGTAATCTAACAATTAGATCATTTAACCAAAGATTAATTATTAATCTAAAAACTTAGATCAATAATTAAAATTAACAACTCATGTTACTTACTAAAGATTCACAATCTTTAATTGGCCCAATGAAATTAAAATCAAGAATTTGTTTTAATTTTAAAACCACCTTTTAAAATAAAAACAATTCCCCCCCACCCTTTTTTTATTTTATTGGGCCCCCAAAAATGGGCCCAAGCTGGGCCCAAGGGCTCAGCCCAATTGAGCCCCTAGCTCGAGCAAGGGCCAAGCCAGGCCTAGCGCCCGGGCTCGAACCCAGGCCCACTCGGCCGCGTGGACCTAGTCCGAACCCCGCTGGGGCTAGCTTGGACCATTTGGTCCGTGTTAGGGTCTAGCGTGACTGGACCCTGTCGATGGCTAGGGAAACCCTAACCGCTCGACAGGGTCTCCCCTTGTGAAGACTCCCTACTATGCAGGAAGTCTGGAGAGAAGGTCATCAAACAACCTACTCCGCAACATACTGGATGCCAACCGTTTGACAGATCCGAACTACTCTAACTAGCTCAAACATATGAAGATTGTCCTCAGGTATGAATAGATTGCCTACGTCCTAGAAGATGATGCTCCTGTTGAACTGACATTAGATGCCCTTGAAGATGAGATAATTGCGTATCAGAAGTGGAAAGACGATTCTACTCTGACCTAATGTTACATGCTTGCCTCCATGAGCAATGAGTTGTAGAGGTAGCATGAGAACATAGATGCCAAGGCCATCATGCTTCATCTGAAGGAGCTTTTAAGGAGTAGAACAGAATTGAAAGATATGATATATCTAAAAATATGTTCAAGACTCATATGGCAGAGGGGTCTTCAATGCAAAACCATATGCTAAAGATGATTGAGTGGATAGAGAGTTTAGATGCTCTTGGATTTCCTTTACCCAAGAAAATGCATATTGACCATATATTTGCCTCACTCCCAGTATCAGATGCACCGTTCATTGTTAGTTTCAACATCAACAAGATACAAGCGACCTTAACTGAGCTTCTCAACATGTTGAAGACTCTAGAAGGCAACCTTGTAAAGGAAAAGGCAAATGTCCTCTTTGTTGGTAAGACCAACAAGAAGAGGAAGGCAACACCTACCTTTAAGAAAGATAAGAGTAAGAAGTAGAGCAAGTCAAAGCCAGTACGTAAGAAGGACAAAGTCAAAGGAGTAGAAAATGGTGAATACTTCTACTGCATGTAGAAGGGTCACTAGAAGAGGAACTACAAGGAGTACCTTAAGGACAAAGTTCAAGGAAATGTGAAGAAACTAGACGCTTAAAGTATCTATATGATAGATATTAACTTGTCACTTAGAAATTCTACATCTTGGATATTATATACTAGATGTGTTTCTCATGTATGCCATAATATGCAGGTGCTGACAGGTAGACGCAACCTGAGCAAGGGCGTAGTGGACTTGAGGCTAGGAAACGACGCAAAGGTTGTAGCGATCGCTGTAGAGACAGTGAACCTCAAACTACCATCTAGAGATTTACTTTCTTTAGAAGAATGTTATTATATTCCTAGCATAATTAAAAACATCATTTTTATCTCTTGTTTGGACAAGTTAGGATACAAATTGACTATTATGAACAATAGTTGTTTGATTTATTTCAATGATAAATTAACTACTATTGCAAATTTAGTCAATGAATTGTGCCTACTAGATGTTGCTAATTATAGTCTCTACCTTGGTAAAGCTCTTAAGAAGAGTAAGAACAATGTGAACGAAGCCTACATGTGGTATCGTAGACTTGGACACATTGGCGAAGGCAGACTCCAAAAGTTGCATAAACATAGATATTTAGATCCATTCAATTATGAATCATTTGTAATATGTGAGTCATGCCTTATGGGTAAATTGGTAAAGTATCTATTTATAGGACATGGAGAGTATGCCAATAATATCTTGGAACTAATATATTCTGATGTATGTAGTACTATGTTAACCCAAACTAAAGGTAACTTCTCTTACATCACCACGTTCACCGATGACTTCTCTAAATTCGACTATGTGTACTTGATAAAGTACAAGTCAGAAGCATTTGACAAGTTTAAGAAGTTTAAGAATGAAGTTAAGAAGTAATATAAAAAGAGTATTAAAGCTCTTCGATCAGATCGGAGAGGAGAATACTTGAGTACGGAGTTCACATAGTTCTTGACGGATAACGGTGTCTTTTCTCAGCTTATCCCTCTTTATACACCACAAATGAATGATATATCTGAAAGGAGGAATCATACCATGTTGGATGTTGGACATGGTACGATCCATGATAAGCTTTTCATATTTACCTGTGTCTCTCTAGAGATATACACTTAAGTCAGTTGCATATCTACTGAACATAATACCTAGTAAGTTTGTGACCTCTACACCATATGAGATACAGAAGGGTAAAAAACTAGATTTTAAGCATGTTAAAATTTGGATTGTTCTGCTGATGTTAAGATGTATGATCTAGACAAATTAGAATCTAGAACTGATATATGCAGGTTTGTGGGATACCCAAAGAAAACTTATGGGTACTACTTTTACCATCCTAGCGAACAAAAGTGTTTATGGCTAGGAGAGCTATATTCCTAGAAGAAGAATACCTCCTCAGAGAGGACAGAGAGAGTAAAGTAGTTTTGGAAGAAGTTCTAGATCCACAAAATACTAAGCTCATCGGATGAGTCATTAGTTCCATAATATGTTCAGGAGTACACACAGGAGCCTCGTAGGTATAATAGAGCACCTAAATAAACTGAATGGTTGGGACATATCAGTGAAGGTGACTCACAAATACTCTATATTGAGGATGATGATCCTAAGACCTAACAGGAGGCTAGTGAAGGCCCAGAAGCCGGGAAATGATGAGAAGCTATGAACTCTGAAATGTTATCCATGTACACCAACTAAGTTTGGACTTGCAGGACTTGCCTAAGGGTATCGTACCTATTAGCTGCAAGTGAATCTTTAAAAGAATGATCGGTGCAAATGGACGCATCGACACTTATAAGGCAATATTGGTGGCAAAGGGATATCGTCGGAGGTAAGGTATTGACTATGATGAGACTTTCTCACCAGTTGCCATGATAAAGTTGATCAAAGTACACCTAGCCATTGTCGCACACTACGATTCTGAAATCTGACAGATCGATGTGAAGACTACCTTCCTTAATAGTAACCTTGAGGAAAAGGGGTATATAATACAACTGGAAGGTTTTATGTCAAAAGAGTTTTCAGATAAAGTGTATAAGCTTTAAAGGTCCATTTATGGACTGAAGTAAGTGTTCCAGAGCTAAAACATAAGATTCGATGAGGCCATCAAGTCTTATGACTTCATTAAGAATAAATATGCACCTTGTGTGTATAAGAAGACCAGTGAGAGTGCAGTCACTTTCTTGATCTTTTACGTAGATGACATTTTACTCATTATGAATGATGTAGCAATGTTCTCATCAATAAAGGTTTGGTTGTCGAAGAACTTCTCTATAAAGGATTTTGGTGATGCATCCTACATATTAGGAATTAGGATATATAGAAATAGATCAAAGAGCATGCTTGAATTAACTCAATCTATATGCATAGATACCATTATCAAAAGGTTTGATATGGAGAATTCCAAGAGAGGTCTCATACCGATGAGACGTGAAATTTATCTCTCTAAAGGGCAGTCTCCTAAGGCTTCTAAAGAGAGGCCTGTCATGGATAGAGTACCCTATGTCTCAACTATAGGCTCTATCATGTATGTTATGCTATGTACTATACCTGATGTGGCCTATGCTCTAAGCGTTGCGAGCAGGTTTCAGGCTGATCTAAGTAAAGAACACGGGAAGGCTGTGAAACGTATCCTTAAGTACTTGAGAAGAACTAAGGATATGTTTTTAGTTTATAGAGGAGGTGACTTGAAACTGCAAAGCTTTACTGACTCGAGTTTCTAGTCGGATCTAGATGATAGCAAGTCTACATCTAGATTTGTATTCACTCTGAACGGGGGTGCAGTGTACTAGAAGAATTCCAAATAGGAAACCACAATAGATTCGAAGATAGAAGTTGAATAAATTGCTGCAACTGAAGCAGCCAAGGAAACAGTGTGGTTGAAGAAGTTCAGCACTGACCTTGGTGTGGTTCCTAGCATCTCTGATCCCGTCATGTTGCTATGTGACAATAATGGGGCTATTGCACAAGCGAAAGAGTTGTGGTCTCATCAAAAGTCAAAGCACATTCTAAGATGCTTTCATCTGACGAGAGAAATCATTACCAGAGGAGATGTAGTGGTAGAAAGAGTTCTCTTTGCCGACAATAGAGCAGATCCACTGACAAAGTCATTGTCTCAGATTGTGTTTGAGCGTCACCTAGAGGCTATAGTTATTCATTATCAAAGTGATTGGCTTTAGTCCAAGTAGGAGATTGTTAGTCTTAGGTGGCCTACAAGCTAATCAGACACTATGTAATCTCATTCGGTTATTAATAAAATGGCATTTTATATTTCTTATGTGTAATTTGTTTGTATTCGTCTCATAATGAAGTCCGTGAATATGTGCAATAGTGATCACATTGTGATGAGATCATACTAATGAGATTGATTACTTGTAAACACATATTCTTAACTGTTCCTAATCGGAGGATATCTGAAAAGGACATCAGATAGCTAGTTAGACAAATACATATTACTTCTCCTCATATGTGGGGGTAACTGATCTCTGTATGGAGACACTAGCGAATCTGTAGGTACTCATTGGAGAATGAATTCACTGAACTGATCTGACTTGATTCGCTAGATGGTAATGTACTTGACTGTCAACTAACTTGATTCAATTGTCGCAGTTGCGTGGATGGTCCTTGGATATGAGAACTAAGGATACCTTATCGATGGACTTCTTTGCTTTGACTTTGGCTGACAGATCTCTAAACATAGGGTTCTAAATAGTCAAGGATTAGGTACAACGGCGTACCTTTGAAGAGAATTAAGTGTCAATATGAGATCATTTGCTCTCAGTATTTAGAGAGAGTGCTCTATGAAGGATGCACGAAAGTCCCTGACCAAGGCGGATGTTATATCAGCAAAGGAGTTTGTTGGTGTCATACAATGGCATCCGAACCAAATGAGTCGACCGATTAGGATTTAATAGTATACCATGCCCTAAGTCGACTCTAGAGCATTGCGCAAATGAAGGATTATATCCACACAATAACTGTCGACAGAAAGGTTCCTTAAGTGGGTTGTTGAACCCCAATACCTTTCGGGATCATGCGGTGTTGCTTGACACCCAACATGATCGGAGGCCCAACTGATTTATGTCTAAGAACTAAATCGGATAAGTTACTTAATTAATATGAGGATATTAATTAATTAATTAAGTCAGTAAGGAGTTACTAAATTTAATGGGCCAGTAATTGGACTGGTACTTGGGCCTAGAGGATCAGACGCATAAAGATTCTCAGGCGACGAGTTGAAAATGGGATTAATATTAAGTCAGGAGTTTTTGTGAAAATTTGTTGGGATGACTTTATATATATATATATATATATATATATATATATATATATATCCACTAGGAGGGCAGCCCTAGCCAAGCTACAGAGTTGCCTTGGCCGTCCCCCTCTCTCCCTCCTCTCTCTGTCTCTAGTGTCAAGGGCACTCCTTTCCGGGCTTTACATCACCGTCTTCTTCAACTCTCGTTTAGGGGGAATTTGTCTGCATGTTGAGGAGATCGTCTCTGAGACAGGCGGCTTCTATGAGTGTTGCACCGAGCGAGGAACTGGGGGAAATCGGCCGCGAGGGCGTTTGTGTGGCTTGCGGCGTCACACCGTCAGAATCGATCGAACGCAGATTCGATTCTACGCAAGGTGATAGTCGATCATCGCTTCCTTTTGTTTTGTTCACTGAAATGGACTGGGATCGATTTATTTTAATTATTTTTTTCTTCCACTGTATTGTCGATCCCACCGTAGAGATCCTTACAACTAAACACCTCGCTACGTAGTCAGCCACATCCTTCTTCATCTATGGCCACCAAAAGTGTCTCCTCAAACAATGATACATCTTGGTAGTACCGGGGTGAACGACAATAAAAAACTATGTGATTCATCAAGAACACTACTGCTCACCTCTCCTTCTACTAGAACATAAAGTCTGCCCCTGAATCTGTCTATACCATCATCCCATAACTCTACTTCTAACATCTGCAATATATGTGGCAACTCTGGATCTACCTTCTGTGCCTTAATCACCGAATGGTACACTGTCGGTCTCACAGTCAAACTAGCTATCACTTCTCTTCCATCCTCTTGAGGAACTCTAAAATAAGACTCTGCAACCTATTGAAACAATCTCCACTCTTGAACCATAAAGTATGACACGACCGCCTTCCGACTCAAGGCATTCACCACAACATTAGCCTTACTCGGATGGTAGGAAAGATCGAAGTCATAGTCCTTAATGAACTCCATCCACCTATGATGTCTTAGATTTAGACCCTTCTTGCATACTTCAAACTCTGATGATTAATGAAAACCCAAAATTTCTTCCCCATACAAATAGTGCCGTCAAATCTTCAATGCAAACACCACAGTCGCTAACTCCAAGTCATGAGTGAGATAATTTTCCTCGTGCCGCTTCAGTTGCCTCAAAGCATAAACCACCACCCTTCCAAAATGCATCAAAAGTGCACCCAAACCATGACGAGAGGCATCCGAATAGACCACAAAACCATCGGAATCATATAGAAGCACCAGAACTAGAGCCAAAGTGATACGAGCCTTTAGCTCTAAAAAGCTTTGCTTACACTCCTCAGTCCATGCTCAGCAAACTCCACTACGAGTCAACCTCGTCAAGGGTGCCGCAATGATAGAAAAGTCCTAGATGAACCATTTGCAATACCCAGCCAGTCCCAAGAAGCTTCTGATCTATGCCATGGTCCTTGATCTCTCTTATAGCATTATTGCTTCAACCTTGGCCGGATCCACTGAGACACCATCACCAGAAATAACATGCCTTAGGAAATGCACCTTCCCTAGTCATAATTCACACTTATTGAACTTGTCATAAAGCTAGTGTTCCCTTAGGGTTTGCAGCACCACCTAGATAAGACAAACATGCTACTCCTCGGAAGAAGAATACACCAAAATATCATCCACTAACACCACTACATACTGCTCCAGATATGCTCTGAAAATCATGTTTATCAAATCCATAAATGTCGCTAGAGCATTGGCCAAACTGAAAGGCTAATAAAAAACTCATAATATCTATACCGAGTCATGAAAGTTGTCTTACTCGCATCCGACTCCTGGATCTTCAACTAGTAGTACCTGGACCTCAAATCAATCTTTGAGAACACTCTAGCATACTACAGCTGATTGAACAAATCATCAATCCTGGGAAGTGATATTTTTTCTTCACCATCACCTGATTTAGCTGTCTGTAATCAATACACAGCCTTAGGCAATCGTCCTTCTTCTAAACAAATAGAACTGGAGCACCCCACGGTAAGTGTTGGGTCGGATAAAATCCTCATCTCGAACCACACCTAGCCTCAAGAATTACCACGAAGGAATTATAGTAAAGAAATGGTTCCTATAAACCCCATTAAAACATGATTGCACATTAAGCAATTCTACACAATTACCATCATTGACAAGAGAATTATCCACTAAGCATGATAATTCTACATACACAATAACCATGATTATCATAAGGAAAATCCCCCATAAACATACTCAAAATCCTCCCAAAATCTTATAGAAACAAGAATCATCCAATCTATGAAACCACTATATTTAACATGAAACCACTTTGTGCATGCAATTAAGACTAAGCTTACTATGAAGGGGGATGGAGGGAGAGATCGTAATCATGAATTTCTACATGAAACTACTAAGATCATGCTATTAGTCGATCGAAAGCATCGAAAGCTTGCACGGGGATTGTCACCCTATCGGTTAACTCGGACTCATTCCTATCATGCGGAGTCTCCATGCTGTGGAAGCACCTCCGAATTGCCTCCGTGATGCTGCCACGAGCCGCCACGCATTTTGCCTTTATGTCGTCTAGTCACCGCACCACTGAACCACCGCCAATTCCGCCGTCGAAGCCGAACCCCGCCCAAAAGTCGACCACCGTCTGGGGAGAATGAGGTCGCAGTGGAGATGGAGGTGGTGGTGATGTGGGGAAGGGGCTTGGAGAGGTGGAATGGTGGAGGAAGAACTTGGAGGAATGGAGGGATGGAGGGAGAGAGGAAAGAGAAGAGAGAGATGAGAAACGAGAAGAGAGAGAGGAGAATTTGGATTATACCCCACCAAGGCCCGCCCCCATGTGTCCTCAGCCTAGCCTAGGGGTGCCACGGGGCAAGTCACTGCCATGCAAAAATCCTCTGAATCGCATCAACTCAGGCAAACGCCTTTCATAAATCACGTACACCTACCTAGACGTATTCCAGACGACAAGACAGGGGGTCAACCACGCGGTCCCCATGAACTCCTATGAATCACGTCTCTGCAGGAAGACGCCTTTCACAAAGGTGTCCAACTTGTTGGATGTGAATCAGAGCCTAACTCAGGATATGCAGAAAACCCACACTGAGTATCAAATCCGACCTGATAACCCTATCCGAAGTCTTAGTCCCTACAATTAAGTCAAAGACTGATAATCTTGGAAATATTATGTTTAGAGAATGACCCAACCGATGAAGTGGAGTGTAGATCTAATATTGAGAATGCCATCATCATATAGAGTGTATGAGATATAGTAAATCAATTAGTGAAGATGCCTCGAAAGGTATCTTAGTGGTTGTGACCAAATATGCATTATAAATTATGACTAAGAATGACAATCAGTGTTAAGGAATTTTGATAGGGATCAATAATAGATAAAGGAGATAGAATAGATGAAGTATTCTTTATCATAACGGATGATACTATTTTTTTCCAAGTACTAAACGAGTTAAGTATTATTGTGGTGATCTGGATCAAGTAATGAATTTGTTTATTGACAGATGTGGTCATAGGTTCAAACATGTATAGGTTGAGCGAGAATGAGTAGTTTTAGCAAGAAATAAAAATTTCGACGATGAAATTTGTTTAAAGGGGAAAAGATGTAATACCTCAGCCCTCCAGTCTACGATTCCCAGTTCGACCATCTGGTTTGATTATGATTCGACTGAATAATAGATCGACTTAACTAAATAATAGATAGACTTAAATTCGTTAAATTTGATTTATGTGAGTTAATAGGTGTTTGTATTATTTGACATGTGAATTATGTGCATATATGATCGAACCTAATAAGGCTTATTAGGCTTTTGCATTTTATTTCGTTTTTGGTGAGATAGCCTAATTAGAGAACAGCTTATGGGTTAATTTATGATGGAATAGAGAGCATGGGCTTTGATTAGTATGTGAGGGCTCATGAGAGACTTAATAAGCTGAATTGAGTATATTTTAGATGGCCAACTAGATGTGTATGGGTTGGAAGGTTAATTTTAGTAAATAAGAGGGTAGAATTGTAAACTTTTCACTCTTTATATATGGGGAGATGGTGGGATCTGACCCCATCTCTTCTCCTCTCCCTCTCCAACTCTCTTCTTCTTCCTCCCACCTTGGGGAAGGGAACCTTGGGTTGCATGGCAGCTATGGAGGTGGAGGAGGCTCACTTGGAGGCTATCTTAGTGTTTGGGGGCTCCCTTGGAGACTCTTGGTGGAAATAAAAAAGGACAATTAGAGGAAGATGACCATGGGATCAAAAAGCACGTAGATCTTCACCAGCATTCTCTTCCTCTACCTCTCTCTTAGATGATCCTAAAGGGTAGAATTCCCTATGGGTTTAGAAGAGCTTAAGTTTAAGGTAGGGTGATATCTTTGAAGTTTGTTCGAGATTCCTATGTGTATGATAGTTTTGAAGGCTTTCTTAGAAATGCAAGGGTTCAAATTGGTTTCTAATATGATGATCTTATCATTCATATTCTAAATGGCTATAAGGATAAGTTTTAGATTGAGATTTCATAGGAATTGCATTTATGATTGTTCTCAATCCGGAAATAGATTTTTATGCTTGATTGTCTTATTTGGTTTGATTAATGCATTGAATGGAATGGTATGCATGTTTCCAGATTTAAAGTTCCATATGTATAATTTCTTAAATTCAAATTTTGTGGCAATTGACTTTGGTTTGAGTGAGATCCAACTATATCTTCATAGGTATGTGGTTGTCTCTGAAAACAAGATAGTCAGTGTTTTGATAATCGTAGTTTGTGTAGTGATCCAATTGACTTGCTTTTTTGATATCTTATAGTTTATAAAGTTAACTTTCATAAAAAAAAAATGAATCTTGATTTGGATGTGTATATTATAAGATATGGCCCTCTGAAGTCGAGGTACGCAATGAAGTCCACCTGACAGTTTTTGTCAACTCTGATGTACTGACAAAAAAAATCGACCATTTTGATTAAAACAGTTGACCATTCTTGCCAGAGCTTTTGTTTGGCCTTCATTTGGCCAAATGGTCGACTATTCTACCAGTCCGGTAGACCATTGGACCCAGAATGATGAAAACATGTTGTTTTAGCCTATTTTGACAATCATTAGATGCGTTTTGACTTGGGATTCATATATGGTATTTACAATTAATATAATTGAATTATTTGCGCTATTTAACACTTATGAATCTATGTTCTTACTAGGGCTGCAAATGAGCTAAAGCGCTCGATGAACAGCTCATAAGACTGCTCGATAAGAATTCGATTTGGCTCGTTTATTAAGTTAAATAAATAAGTTTAAACAAAAAATTGAGCTCGATTCATTAAACGAGTCAAACTTGAACACAAGCGAACTCGGTTCGAATAAACTCGTGAACAAACTCGTTTAAGTACTCGTTAAGAGCTCGTTTTAATACTTGTTAAGAACTCGTTTAAGTACTCATTAAAATGTTTTTTAAGTAATTATTTAGTTATTTTAATCATAAATGATCTTAATTAATAAGATATTCTAATATCTTGTAGAGTTTTCTATTAAATAACTAAGCTCACTTTGTTTGCAGAATAACTTAAACCAGAATAAGGTTCTGGGGATTTCTTAAACCATAATAAGAGGTATTTTGATTTGGTAGTCCACCAAGAATAAGGAGAATTATACTGTGCTATTCCAAGTGATTTGGTAGGAATAAGTGGAATAAGGAGTGAAATCAAAGGTAAAATTGAGAGAATTGGAGGAATTAGCTATTCCAGGTAGATTTGGGGAGTTGGGGAAATTGGAAGAATTAGGCATACCCTCAACCAAATCAGAATAGGGCCTTTATACCAGTTATTCTGGTCCTATTCCACAAACAAAGTGAGCCTAAGGGCGCAAGCAACTTGTTACTCGCCATAGTTTAACCTTAGTTTATATATTTAAAAAATTTGAATTAATATATCATAGATTCATTGAGCACGTGAGCTACTCGATACTCGGCTTGAGCTCGTTTAATATCTAAATGAATCAAGCTTAAACAACCATTATAAAAACTCAGCTCGAACTCGATTAAAATTAATTGAACCAAACTTGAACAAAATACAATTCAGCTCGACTCGACTCGTTTGCAGCCTAATTCTTACATTATGGTTTGGTCATGTGATTATTTTATATGATTGACTCATATTCTTATAATTTGACTAGAATGACTACTCACTAGTAAGTATTCTTTTGATTCTATCCCTTGGGGTATGGGAATAGGAGTTTTAACCTTTTGTTTAGGACAAATCAAGACCCGGCTTAGTCTTTTAATTGAGTCTAGATGTCCGAACCTGACTTGTTATCTAACCAAAGGTAGTGAAAATGTCTACTTGTGTGCACACCTTAAATGGGGACTGGACTTCATGATGTACAAGATTCATGTACCTCAATTGGCCTTACTTCCTTTCCACACTTTAGGATTTTTAGAGATTTAAGAAGGACAAAACAACATGGACCAAATAGGAATCTTTTTAGATGTCCAAACTCATGTAGATATGAATGTGAATACGAATAAGATCGATACTAGTGTAGACTCCCCGTCATTCTAGAATTATTATGTGATGTAATTCATGTGATTTAGTCATGGATGATACTATGACTTAATAAATCAACTCTGAAATAGGTCAAATGTGAAAGAAAGTATGGTAATATAATATACTTGACATTAGCTACATATAATGGAATCCCTTGCATATGAACTATGTTTATAGATAATTCAATTATAATGATTATGTTTCCACCAATAGATTGTTTGATAAATTGAAGTATGATATATGTAATATGGATATAATAATATGAACTATGAATAACCCTATGCTAATGATATGACATGGGTGACTTGTAGTACATGATACAGATAAAAAATTATATGATATAACTCAATATGATTCTTGTGTTACACCATGTGAGATAAGTTAGTGAGATCTATAGACGATCAATTTGATAGGCTTTAAATCGATGACATGAGATTCATGAACTATAGTAGACATTGCTATGAACTATAATATGACTGGTGCCTCTTTTCTTAAGAAAATTATATTCTCTCTCATGCACCTCCCAACCTTTATAAATACGTCAAATACATGTTCAACAACATAATCCTCCAATTTTAACAGTACTGGAAACACACGGACAATCAGAAACAACGAATATATGAATATATAATGAAAACACAAGATTTTTTGAGTACATGTGTAATTCATCAACTTTAAGCAAATTTTATAAGTATTCATCAACTTTAAGCAAATTTCTGCAAAAGGACCTGAAATCTTCCTGTAATTTCAATACTACGTAAACAAAAAACTCCGCAAAACCTTGAGTTCAACTGGAAACACAGGTGAGAGATGTTGGAAGAAAATTCAAACACTCGAAACAAAGTCCAAAAGAGCTTTTAGGATAAATTCTGGACATTGTGAAAGTTTGATAGAGCTTTTTTAAAATCACCAAGATCATGACAAGTTTTTCCAACAGTAATACTAGCTACAATACCCCTGTTGCAATGCCAAACATAGCAATCTGACATAGATTGCAATGCCAATGCTTTTACGGGATGGCTCATAATTTTTAATCTTTTTTTATTTGCTGAGCAGGACCATCCCAAATTGATATCCGTACTATCTAATCTTTGATTTAAAAAATTCAGCAAAAATCAAGAGTATGCTGCGATCCAAAGGCTATGCAACTATTACTCTTTTCTTCAGCATCACAGAAAAGAAAATGCGGAACTATGATTGCTTTTAGGTGCAAGATTACAGTCACATTCCTAGACTAGAGTTTGACAGTTTGCCCAGCACAGCGTTGTGAAAGAAGCTGCATCCCCTCTCAAACCATGATTGCTTACCTGGGTGGAAGGAAAGATCACTAAAACACAAGATGATTGGGGTTCCTCACATACTGTGCACTAAGGTTAAGGCGCACATGAAACGTTCCATAGGACCATCAAAACACCAACAAATCCAAACAAATCTAGTCAGCATTACAGAAGTTCTTGAGAGTAATTATGAAACAGAAAAGATCAGTAACATCGTTAAGAGAGGCTCGAAAACTCAAGAAAGCAACTAGAAGAGTGACGTTCCCTTGCCCTTCTTATCTCCTCCAATCTCAAAGTGCTTGCACCTCTGGAAGTTCCAATTTCAAACCATGAGAGGAGAAAACTTTTGAAACAGGGAAAAAGGGGCAAATTGATATAGCAGGGCGAACATGAACTGACCTTGATTGCATGTTGAGAATAATGCTTGCAGCTCTGGCATTGCAGCTTCAGCACAATTTTCTTGGTAGTTTTTGCCTAACCAGGAGAAAGAAGTTACAAAAAGTTAGCACAAACTTGACTCCCACCATCAAGACTACCTATCAACCAACAGGATTCGAGCGGTATAAAATCACACCACAGTTCCAGCCATCAAACCCAGCCCTAAACATGGTTCACACATGAAGCAGAAATATACATCTTCGGTGGCTATTCAAGTGGGCAAGAAAATAAAATTTATCTAGTTAAATCAGATAGCAGTTGCAGATAACCATCTGTTAAATAACCTATGTCATTATACAGTTCACAGAAAGGTGCACCTTTTTATGGAAAACAGGTTTCGTCTGTCCTCCATATCCAGATTGCTTCCGGTCATATCGGCGCTTTCCCTGAGCAGAGAGGCTGTCTTTCCCCTTTTTATATTGTGTGACCTTATGCAATGTATGTTTCTTGCATTCCTTGTTCTTGCAGTATGTCTTCTTTGTTTTTGGAACATTCACC
The DNA here is from genome assembly GCA_030544215.1 of Zantedeschia hybrid cultivar. Taxonomy (NCBI): domain Eukaryota; kingdom Viridiplantae; phylum Streptophyta; class Magnoliopsida; order Alismatales; family Araceae; genus Zantedeschia; species Zantedeschia hybrid cultivar. The sequence continues at coordinate 57,135,200 of JARZZO010000009.1, forward strand.
TGCCCAAAAAATGTGCATAATGTGAATTGTACACCAAAGTCCCCTCAAGTTGTATGAATTTACACAAATATATGGGATAATGTTAATTGAAACGTTTGCCTGCCATAATAAGAATGAATTTACACTAGCATAGGAGATAATTGGTCATTTTTTAGGAGATAATCAGAAGCTGTATGTGGACATACCGGTAAGTGACAATGACGACCTCAAACAATCTTTGCAAGCCCAAGTACGAAATCATTTTAAAAATACCCACCAAAGACAAATGGCAGGACTCAAAATGCAGAAGAATGTTTACAATTTCATCCAAGAAACAAAGTGCAACTAGTTAAATGTTTACAGATGAACAACTTTTAGGAATAGGCTTGGGAATTTCCACATGATAATGTTTTTAACTCAATTAGAGTGGATAGCAAATGGGAGAGGAAAGAAAAATAAGCATAGTAGGTTTTGTAAGCCAGATTTCCGCACAAGCTGTGTTAAGAAAGTATCTTGGTCAAATTCAAATTGTGTAAGTTGAGCAGTCTTTATGTCTGAAACTTACTTTCCAAGTACTCCCATTCCCCTGCTAGATGCCAAAATGCATTCCGAATTTGCTCATCTGTAACCAGTTTGCACTACTAATTGACTCACCATGGTTGTCAATGCGCTAAGCTGACATGCTTGGGGTCCCTGAATGCCTTAGCGCCTAGGCGCCTACCTACAAGTCACCGAGGGACCTACTTCGTGAGAGAGAGAAGGGGGGAGGAGGGACTCTCTCTCTCTCTCTCTCTCTCTCTCTCTCTCTCTCTCTCTCTCTCTCTCTCTGCGTGTGCATGCTAAACAAGAGGGGTCAAGGGTGCACTATGCACGGCACCGCCTCCTAGAGCCAGAGAGAGACAAAGAGAAATTAAGATAGAGGGGGGGGAAAGAGGGTTAAAGAGACATGTATCAGAGAGAGGGGGGCAGGGGTTGCCCTGTGCACGGTGCCCCTTCTGGAAAGTGGTCACACTCAGAGGTTGAGAAAAACTCAACAATGGCAAAGGATGGCTATGAGGTAGGCTGCCGGCAATGGTGCGAGGTCCAACAATGATAAGGTTTCTTGGAGGCATGACAAGAGGCAGGAGCGATGACATAGAAGGATACCTGTGGCACTCAATGGTTGGAAAATGGCGACGGTCGTCGGCAGAGCATCAATGATGCTCGTTGTTGATGCTCAACAGCGGTTCGTACAGAAACCTCCGCAGTGTGAGGGGGTCGAAGGGCTCAGGCGAGGGAGGGAGGGTCAAATGGGAACGAGATCCATCGCACCGAGGAGCGGGGTCCATAAGGCCTCAAACCCAAACAGGTCAGCAGGGTAGGTGTGCCTAGGCAGGCACCCATACCCCCTTTGGCAATGGCACCTAGGTGGCTGCCCGGCCAGCCTTTCCTAGGCACATGAAAGGCACTGGTGTTGCCTAGGCCCCCACATTGACAACTATATAACTTGCTATATCACAGCTTTTACAAATAGGAAGATATCAGAAGAGGAAAACACAAAAGATGCTATATATGATAACGATTTTATTAGAGCATGTAATATTATCCTAGTGATGAAAGAAATTATCTTTCTATGATAAGCATTAGGGGAGATATCTATCACCAAATGTATGGAAAAAGGATTAAATTGTCCTGAAACACTTAAGGCATTTCCTTAGGTAGCAAAAAGATATTCCAAATTGACAACCAAGGCTACAGATATACCTAATGACCGTCATTATAAAATGCCCATCTAGAACAACCATATACACATCCTATTACGTTTACCGAAACTCTTTAATCAGATGATTAGAAAACTCCCTAGAATATGCTCATCTCCTTATCTCCATTGCCTTACTAAAAGACATTGTGGGATAGTGGAAAAAACAATGTCTAACATATGGTGAAATAAGAACACAAGATATTGAGAACAATAGCATAGTAGTCAATTTCGTCCCATCTCAATGACAAAACAGGACGGGACAATTTCTTATCTATCCCAATAATTGTCCCCATCTATCCAAGTTTGTCTTTGTCCGTCCCGACCTGTCGCAGTCTATTTAGGCCTGTCCCAGCTTATCCCAACCAAAATTTTGTACTTTAACTTGAGATTTTCGTAACCATTTAAGCTCCGTGTAGACTTATTTTGTGGAGTTCATTTAATGAATATGCTTCTTCGTAAACCCATAAATCCATCCAAAATGCTTTTATTGTATTAATTTTGTGTTATTTCCTTATTTATTATTTTCATATTATTTATTGTATATGTATGTTTTATATTTGTTGAAATATGTAAGAAAAAAAATTCCGGAATTGGACACCAGAACTGTCCAAGACACCAGGACGTCCCATCCCAATAGAAAAATGGGACAGGGACCAAGACGTGATTGACAACTATGGACACTAAGTAGTGTGCAACAATATGATGAAGAAAGAGCACGAGATAACATTTAAGGAACATAAACCCTGTATCCAGGACTATCCTCTTGTAAGTTATTGAAACACATTCATAATAATTGCTAATAAAGATTACCAAGCATTTTAAAACAAATTAAAGTAATATTGCATGAAATACATTGGAAGTTAGAACTACATATGAACAGAAGAGAAAATGTCACTCAACTGCAGGTCCCAAAAAAAACAACAATATGCACAGAGGATGGGAAGGGAGGTAACAATTGCAACCTCTCTAATCATCATGGTATATTTTTCCCCATCTATTTAATACAAAAAGTTCAGTCATTCTGATGTGTGAGGCCCAATTTTCAACTTAACTAACTTCCCTTCCCTGCCTTCGGCGCCTTACTGGTCTTATCTCTGAACCTTACAACCGCTAAACAGTGAGAGCACTGCAGTGGAAAAGTCTTTGAGGCTTACCGCTGACAACTGACAGCTGCTGACCACTTCGTTACAGGAAAGGAATAGCAGACCGTGGAAAGCGACTCTCCTAAATGGGAACAAGTAAGGGCATACCTTAGAAGTTAAATTTTCCAAAGAACTAAAAAGGAATGGCCTTGACATGATAGAGACTACCAAGGGAACTTACAAATACTAAAGGCGGATTGATCAGGCTGAAGTGTAGCATCTCAAGCTTATCTTTCTTTTGTACATACCCAACCGCATGTTTGCTACAGTTATCATTCGCTCTAATAACAAATAAATCTATTAAAGCGATTGAAACAGAGGACCCTTTTCCACAGTTACAGGACCATTACGACAATTATTGATACCGACACAGTTTCCCTCAAAAAGCTCGACTGGGAAGACCTCTTACGAGAGTTGCTTGCCTTCTAGCGATTGACTATTTTTGCAACCCTTAGCTCCCGAGCCGAGATAAGGCTGTTTTCCAAGTAGAGGCATAGTAAGCCAGGGACAATACAAACTAACTCGAATGGCACCTAAAAGCGCAGGGCAGGATCGCCTCCACTCAGATACTCATTCTTACTGGGGCATTCCCTATCCACTTCCGTTCGTTGATCAAAAGCTGTCAAGACCCATAGGGGACTGCTTCTCTACACATGCTCAGACATGAGTCGAACGAGTTTCCATAAAGCAGCCACCACTGTACCACGGTAACTGATCCAATAAAGGATCGGGTCGTGGGTTAGTTGCAGAGGAGGGTTTAAGGAAAAGAGAGTTGCATTCCATTAGATATACTGAGAAACTAAAATTTGGGAGGTCAAAATGCAAATATTTCCAAAATAAAACATCCCTAGCATTTGAAAAGGTAAATCAGGGAAACAGAATATCCCACACTAAAAAAAAAAAAAAAACTATCCAAAATATCTAAAAGGAAGACACAAAAGGCCTCAAAAGCACATATGCAATTCCTCAAGCCTGATGAGACAAAACTGAAAACCCAACAAATATGCACACTCATTTCCACGCACTAAAAATGCTAAAGGACATGTTTCGTTGTCAAGCTGCGCAGTACAATGTATCTCAAAAAAATCAAAGGCAATAATATGCCTTAAAAGCACCTATGCATTTCCCATATCCCATGAGAGAAAAAACCGTCTTATCTTTCATTCCTTTCAGCCCTCTAAGAAATATTGAACACCGGAACTACAGTACCTCAAGCTTCCTCCTCTTGCGGTGAATATCTGTGTGTATAATCCTCGAACACCAAACAAACTACAGCCATTTCTAGCTCCATCTCACAAAGACTCTATGAGATACCTTTTAGTAGTTCACAGCCAAGTTCAGTTTGTGACGTGATCAAATCATATGCAACTTGAACATACTCCACCTACACCGTGTCATAGCTTCAACAACAGAATCTTCTTATACGGATTTTAGCAAGTGGAGTTTTGTAATAATGTTGCAAGTGCCTACACACATCCTGCACAACATTTGGCTATTTTTCACGGTTCGAATTTGATATACAGGAACATGATCACAAGGGTGAACACCGCACCCACCATTTGAAACCTCCAATGCGATTTGAGACCCTAATCCGAAACAAGACGAAACCACGAGGAGCTCGGTGAGGAAGCAAACGATGACGGAGTCACCCATCAGAAAGCTACCAGATTTTTCCCCACAGGATCCCCAGAAGCTGAACCCCAGAGAAGATCCAAACACAGGCTAGCAAAAAAGTAAAAATCTCCGCCAAGATGGAAACTTTAGCACGCTAAGACACAACAGCGACGACGGGGAAGGGGTAAAAGGTGATGGGCAGGCGACACTGACCATGGCTGCTGCAAGGTCGGCCCTTTCCTGCGGCGGCGCGATGCGCTGTGGAAGCTGGAGCGACGGACAGGGGAAGGAGGTTAGGGTTTTGTTGTGTTCGTTTCCCACGCCCTTGAGGGTTCGTGTTAAATTACGAACGAGACACTGCCTGGGGACCGTTGGATGGGATTTAGATCTGCGGCTGCGAGTAAAATCGACGGAAGGGATGATATCACTAGCACGTTGGATATCAACGGTGGAGTTGACGAAGCTTGTGATCCAACGGTTGGGAGCTGTGACGGTGTTTAGAAAGTCAAAATCCTAATCCCAATCGGGCCAGTTCAAAGTAGGGATGCAGAGGGCAGTTTTTTAAACAGGGTTTTTTTGCATATATACTCTTCCAATACACAGTATTTACGTATATGCCCCCAACTCTCACGTATTAGCGTCAATATCTCTGAAATCTTTAAAAAATTACACTTATACCCTCAATCTTGCATAAATATCCTTAAATTCACTAATATTTTGCATATATACCCCTCAATGCACTAAAATCTTTTGTTATGTACCCCCGACACATCCGATGATATCATGATTTATGTAATATTTTTGACATATTTCGTTGAAATTCACCTATGTTTGACAAGAGAAATATAAATGCAATAATTTGAATATATTTCAGGGGTAGTAATGATAATATGTGAGAGGTGGGGGTATACATGTAAATATTGTGTATTTGAGGAGTATATATGCAAAAAAACTCTTTTAAATAATATGATTTAAAAATTAATTTATAAAAATAACATACTTAAAATTTTATTATATTTTTTTGCATATATACCCCTCAAATACATTGTATTTGCACATATATCTCCAATTCTCATAGATTATCATCAATACCCCTAAAACCTTCAAAATATTACATTTATACCCCTCCCGTCAAACTTAGGTGCATTTCAATGAAATATGTCAAAAACATTGCATAAATCATGATATCATCGGAAGTGTCAGGGGTACATAATTCAAGATTTTAGTGAATTGAGGGGCATATATGCAAAATATCAGTGAATTTAAGGGTATTTATGCAAAATAATTAGATTGAGGGGAATAAGTACAACTTTTTAAAAATTTCAGGTGTATTGATGCTAATATGTAAGAGTTGGGGGTATACATCCAAATAATGTGTATTTGAGTGATATATATGCAAAAAACTAATTCTATTTATAAAATAACCTAGTTTTGCCATGTCCACCTAAAGTCATGACAAAAAACCCCAACTTCTCCTCCAGCTCTGCCCCACCGATCACCCTTCTACCCTCCATTGTAGTTTTTTTCTCATCTCCATTGCCCGTCACTGTTGCCCAAGACTAGACTAACCCAGAGGGGGAATGGGTTATTAAAATTATTCGAATTAAAATTGAATGCGGAAGCTAATAAATGGACATAAGGAGATAGAAATAAGAAAACAATCACACAATAAATGCACAGGAGATTTATACTAATTTGGTTATCCAAACCTACGTCCAGTCCCCAAGAAACCACTTGAAAGTTCCATTAATCAACAAGGTACCAACTGTTGAGATCCGGCCCGATGCCCGCAGATCCGTTTCGGAACGAAAAGTGGTAAAACCGAAAAATCGGGATTAATCAAATTACCGTGTGCAAATTCAAATCCGTGACTGTGTCGGTTCCATCAAGGCGATGCCGCTAACCGCACAAGCGTCCGGCCTCCAGCGGTATCCACGCGATCCTCCGCGGTGGTTCGTCCTCGCTCCCTCGTCCAGATCAGCGCACTCGCTGAGGAATCTTCGTTGCTACAGCATCCGGAACATGCAAACAGGAATTCCCAACTTTCGGGATTTGGGCGTGGCGGAGACGGGAAAGCACCCGACGTCATGAGAGGTGTGCCCAAAGGAGGAGGAGAGAGAGAGGGGGGGTGTCTAGCAAAGGGGAGACTCTGGAGCTTGGTCTAGAGTTTCTCAACAGCCCATATATATATTAAGTGGGCGCAACTTTTCATAAAAGTCTCCGAGTTAATATAAATCTCACTTAAATACCATCGATTGAGAATCTAATTTCATGTGACCCTCTAGTCCTATTAACCAGTCTAATTTTTAGTCCGTTAAGTCCAATAACTATTTATTGACTTATAGTAATTAATTAATATCTCATATTTAATTAATTACTTAACCGAATTAACATCTCATGTAAATTCGGCCGAACTTCTGATCAAGTTGGGTATCAAGTAACACCGCATGATCTCAGAAGGTAATGGGATTCAGCAACCTACTCATGAAACATGTCCGTCCACAGTTACCGCATGGCTATAATCCTTCATTCGTACAATGCTCTCGAGTCGACCTAAGGAATGGTTAACTGTCAAACCCTAAATGGTCAACTCACTTGAATCAGACTCCGATGTACAATATCAGAAAACACATTTTTTGATATTGTGTCTGATGGATATAGGTGTCCTCTAAGCCAATCATAAGGCACCTATTTCAATTTGGTTCACTAACCAATGGCATTAAATTCATTATGTAGATTGGCATATTTATAATTGCGCATAATGAAGTCTATGAATATGTGCAATAGTCATCAGATTATGATGAGATCATAATAATGAGACTAATGATTTATAAACACATATTCTTAATTGTTCCTAGTCGTAGGATGTTTGAGAAGGGCATCAAACATCTGGTAAGACTAGTACAGGTTATTCCAGCTCATATGATGAGGGTGACTGATCTCGTTGGTTACTCGTGTGGAGACACAATTGTAAACCTGTAGGTGCTCATTGGGGAATGAGTTCACTGAACTGATCCGACATGAATCGCCAAATGGTAATTTACCTGACTGTCAATCGGCTTGATTCATCGTCACAGTGGCGTGGTTGATCCTTGGACTTGAGACACCAAAGACACCTTGTCGGTGGACTTCTGGACTTTGACCTTGACCTACGAATCCCTATCCACTGGATCTCTAATAGTCAAGGATCGGGTCCAGCGGAAGACCTTTAAAGGTGATTGTGTGTTCAATAAAGGATCGTTCGCTCTTAGGTAACTGGAGAGAGAATGCTCTAGAATAGATCCGCAGGAGTCTCTGGCCAGAGCAGAAACAATATCAGAAAAAGATGTTTTCGGATATTGTATAGCGGAGTCTAATTCAAGTGAGTTAACCATCTAGGGTTTGACAGTTGACCATACCCTAGGTTAACTCGAGAGCATTGTGCGAACGAAGGATTATATGTTAGTTTTAGGTGGCCTACAAGTCAATCTGACTATGTAAATCTCGTTCATTTATTAATATAATGGCATAATATTCATTATGTGTAAATCGCATTAATTCTCGTTTCATAATGAAGTCTGTGAATATGTGCTATAGTGATCAGATTATGATGAGATCATACTAATGAGACTGATCACTTAAACACGAATATTCTTAATTGTTCCTAGTCGGAGGATATCCGAGAAGGACATCGGATATCCAGTTAGACTAGTACAGATTACTCCTACTCATATGATGAGGGTGACTGGTCTCATAAGTCACTTGTGTGAAGACACTAAGGCGAATCTGTAGGTGCTCATTGGAGAATGAGTTCACTGAACTGATCCGACTGAATCGTTGGATGGTATTGTACCTCACTGTCAACCAACTTGATTCTATTGTCGCAGTTGCGTGGATGGTCCTCGGACCTGAGACACCAAGGACACCTTGTCGGTGGACTTATGTGCTTTGACCTTGGTTTACGAATCTCTAGCCACGGGATTCTAATACGCCAAGGATTGGGTACAGTGGAATACCGTCGAAGGGAATTGTGTGTCAATAAGGAATCATTCGCTCTCGGTACTTAGAGAGAGAATGCTCTAGGAAGGATGCGCAGAAATCTCTGGCCAGGGCGAACGATAATATCGGGAAAGGAGTTTTCCAATATTTATCAGCGGCATCCAATCCAAGTGAGTCGACCGGTTAGAGTTTGACAGCTCGCCATACCCTGAGTTGACTCGAGAGGATTGTACGAATGAAGGATTATATCCACGCGGTAACTGTCGGCGGAAAGGTTCCAAGAGTGGGTTACTTAACCCCAATACCTTCCGGGTTCACGCGGTGTTGCTTGGCACCCAACGTGATCGGAGGCCCGGTCGAATTCGATGTGCGACATCAATTCGATTGATTAATTAATTAATAAAGGATTATTAATTGATTAATAAAGCCAGTGAGGAGTCACTGGGCTTGTTGGGCCATTAACTGGACTGGTACTTGGGCCTAGAGGGTCACACGCAAATGATTCTCAAGGCGATGGATAAATAAGTGGGTTTTATACAAACCGGGGGTTTTTATGAAAAATCGCGCGGTTAGTATAAAACATAGCGAACGGGCTGAGCAGGCCAAGCTGCTGCTAACCCTAGCCGCCCCTCCTCTGTTTCTCTCTCTCTCTGGCGTCCAGACAGATCCAGATCTGCTCCGCCGCTTCTCCGAATCCCGTTCGACGAGAAATCGTCCGCGCATTGCGGCGATCATTGCGGCGACCGACGGAGGTTTCGTGGGCTGCGAAGAACGAGGAACGTGAGGATATCCGTCGCGAGGAGGATCGCGTGGACTTCGCTAGAGGCCGGGCACTTGCGCGGCTTGCGGTGTCGCACCGACGGAACCGAACGGTTGCGGATTCGAATCCGCACACGGTGAGAACTTCAATTATCCGATAATCGATTTTAGTTTTTCGAAACGGGAAAACGGATCGCTGTTTTATTTTCTTTTCCGCTGCATGAGCGATACGGAGAAACCCGAGAAACCCCAACATTATAGCCATACGGTAACTGTGGACGGACAGGTTCCATGAGTGGGTTGCTGAACCCCATTACCTTCCGGGATCATGCGGTGTTGCTTGGCACCCAACTTGATCAGAAGTCCGATCGAATTTACATACGATGTTAATTCAGTTAAGTAATTAGTTAATATCTAGATATTAATTAATTACAATAAGTCAATAACTAGTTATTGGATTTAACAAGCTGAAAACCGAACTGGTAAATGGGCCTAAAGGGTCACATGCAATAAGATTCTCGGTCGGTGATACATAGGTGGGATTTATATTAACTCGGGGACTTTTGTGAATAGTCGCGCTGACTTAATATATATACGTGCTGTTGAGAAACCCTGGACCAAGCTCCAGGATTTTCCCTTGTTGCCCGTCATCCCTCCTTTCTCTCTCCTCTTCTGGACGCCCCGTTCGAAGCGCCGAAACTGTCTTCGTCTCCGCCGCGCGTGATTCCCGAAAGTCGAGAATTCCCGTCGGCAGATTTTCGGCAATCGTTGTTGCGACGGATCTTCAGCGAGCGAGCTGATACGGACGAGGGATCGAGGACGAACCACCACGGAGGATCGCGTGGAAACCGTTGGAGGCCGGACGCTTGTGCGGTTCGCGGCATCGCCTTCGACGGAACTGAGACGGAAGCGGATTCGAATCCGCGCACGGTAATTAGATTACAACCCACTTTTCGGTTTTAACTTTTCGTTTCAATTTGGATCAGCGGGCATCGGGCGGGATAAATTTTTGTTTGTCGTTTCCGCTGCGTTCTTCGCGTCCCGCCCGGATCCCAATAGTGGTATCAGAGCCAGGTTCCGCTCTGATCTACTTCGGAATGATGATATTAATCTTCTAAAATAAATTCCATGCTGTATTTATTTTTCCCACGCTATAAATCCTTCGTAAAACGAACATACGATGTTCGATTTATTTTTCTGTGGGAAAAATTATGTTATTAATGGGGTTTTTCATCGTGTTCTTCATGGAGATGAAGAACCCATGTTCGTGGGAATGGATGGGGTTTTAATGGAGGACAACCACCTCCATGGTGGAGCCCGGTATGACCGGCGGTCTTTGCGAGTTCCCTAATATCCGTGTTGTGGCCGGCGACCGACGATGGAGTCTCCCATCTCTTTGTTTTTCCAAATGTTGGAAGAGAAAACAAAAGGGAAGTTACGGTTTAAAAAATTGTTTAGCCGCAATCTTTGGGGGCAACCGGCGGCAAGGGGCTTGCCGACCGGGCTTCACCGGCGTCGGGCAAGAATAGGGGGTGCAACCCCTGCAACTTCCAGCCGGCCACCGCCTTTGCCGGTGCCGGAGAAGGACATGCAAGGGGCATCGGCTGCTGGGTTTTGGAACCAGTTAAAATAGGGATTTGGGGCCCATCCTCAAACATCACCGGCCTTTCTAGGCTACCGGCGGCATTGACCCCGTCGGCCGGCCTTCGCCGGCGTCGAGGATGGCCTCCCCTGGTACCTCCTGCCGGCGGTGGCGCCCCTCCATACCTACAAACATTAGGGCACGGTTGTAAAGGGGAGGAACCCTAAGTCGGGCGAACCCAACGCCTGGGGGACCTGGACCGGCGGTCCCGAGCCGGTCCGCTCTACCCTGGCCCGACCGACCGGGGACTGGGGCCGAGCCAAGCGGGCTGGCTCCAGGCGCTGGGCCGAGCCTAGGCCTAAGCCCAAGGCACTAATGGGCCAAGCTTGTTTTACTTCATTTAAACCCCTGTTTAGTTAAAACCCCAAACCGAATAACCCTATCACCCTCTAATGCTTTTATTAAAATTATACCCACCCTTTGTTTTAACTTGAAATTAAAATTAAATTTTTCGAAATGTGTCTTAAATTTAAATTTATAATTTCCAATTATTAAAGGGTTATTTTTAGGATATGATCTTAAAAATATTTTATCTAAGATGTGATCTTACAGGTAATTAAGTTGTTAATTTGTTTTTAATTGAGCGATTAGAGGTGTTATAATTAAAATATGATCTTAATTGTAAATTACTTTTAATTAAGTAATTAATGGGGTTTAAATTTAAGATATGATCTTAAAATAATATTAACAAATGTTGTTAATTACTTTAATTAAGTGATTAGATACATTTAAGTTTCTTAACAATTGTTGTTATGAAGTTAATTTTAATTAAGGGACACTTAATAAAAGTTATTAAGTGATTTATTGACTTATTATAAATGTTATAATAAGGTTAATCTTTTCTTGAGAAATTAAATTTAATAAAAGTTATTAAATATTAATTAAGTCTTAATAATAGTTATTAAGATTATTAATTAATTTTCTCAAAGATCTCTTAATTAAAAATTTCATTGATCTAATCAACTTGAAATTAGATCTTTCAATAAATGTTATTAAGAGATTCATTAAGTCTAATATGTTAAACTATTTTAATTTAGAATTGTTCTAATTAATGTTTCTTAATAATTGTTATTGAGAAATATTAATTAATTAAGAGGTTTTAACAAGGAGTTGTTAAGGGGTTAATAATTTGAGTTGGAAATTCTTTTATAAATGTTATTTAGGAATTTTTAATTCTTTCTAAATGTTATATTGTTTCACATTAATAATTGTTATTAATGTGAATTAAAATTAATCTAAGTGTTAGATTAATTAATTTGGAATTGTTCTAAATAATGCATGGAATATTTTAGAATTTTAATTTTAACTTTGTTTGCACATATTGTTGTGTTTGATGCTTTAAATTAGATTTATTACATGTTAGAAAATAAGATTTTCGAAAATTCAAATCATCCAATTTTGATTGGAACCCAGGTTTGAAGAAAACCAAAATTATTATATTTTCAAAATTTTAGTCTTCATGTGATGTGCTTTATCATGTGTAGATGGTTAAAATTTGTAGTGGTCATGGACATGCACTTAGTTAATTTCATATTATGTGATGGTGTGTGATTATGTGGATTGTTATGGAATGTGATGTACATTAATTAAGTGTTAATTAATGAAGCTTGCGTGCCTCCCTCTCTCTCTCATTCCATTGTAATTCTATCTCCCTCCATTATTGTACTCGGCCATAAGGCTTTCTCTTACAATTTATTAGCATTTGAAATTGTTTCAAAATATATATTTGTAATTGATCGCGCCGGCCGAGGAAAGGCGAGGATGATCTACAAGTGCAATCAGGAAGGCGACAGGAGATGAGATCACCAATGGCTATGTATTTGCATGTTTAGATTATATAAATGTTATATAGTTTTGGTGATTAATTGTTTGGCTCCAGTTAATCACCGTACTGTCCATGACCACATAATGAATATGTACAGTTGATGCATGCCTTTTAGTTTTCGATTATGAATCGATTGCTAATATCTAGGTATAGTTAAATATATACAATATATTTATAAACTATTACCTAGGATGAGACCAACTTAACATAAACAAAACCTTCAACATAAAGTCTAAGCCGGAGCGCGAGTCATTGAGAATGCACCGCGTGGCTCTCCATCAATATAGTTCTTGGAACTTGATTAAGTGATGACAGTTTCTACATGTTTACCCAAGATCTGCCACATTCTGATGAAAGGACTATTAACTATGGCATCTTGATGCCTTGAGATTGGAATAGAGGAACGGTGTAGCTATCCTCGCGTTTACCCGGGAGCTACATTCTTACTCTATTCTGTCACGTATTGATGGTAAAGCTTAGACCAGGGATAATGGTCGACTGTGTTTATCCGGGATCATTAAAGATCTGGGAGCCGAAATAAGATCGGATATTGCAAGGAGTTGCAATTACCATGAGATTGTCGCTCTAAGATAATTGTATGATACTATGTGTTTACCCGAGGTCATACTGTGATTCTTGGAGATTCTAATCCTCACTAGGAGACCGTCAGAGTCTTCCGTTCTGTGTACTTGAAGGTTATATAGTCCGTCAAAAAATAGTGAGAAATAATTCAAGATAAAAGACCATAATTGAATTATAAGAACTATCTGCTTAAATCACGTTATTTCCTTCATTCACTAAAATGTCTTCTATTCGAGATTTTGGCATATTAGATGCTAATACTTCTCATATTCAAACTGACTAGAAAACTCTAAAGAATGTCTTTAAGGGTGAGTGAAAGTCACTATCCTAATCAGATATCATGAATCCTCTTACTTGGATAGACCAAGGTGAAGAGGTACTCATGGTATGCCTTTCTGAAAGGCAATGATTGTCATGAATTCTCTTATTTGGATAGACCAAGATGAAGAGATATTTATGATGTGCCTTTGAAAAAGGCAAGTAGCAAGATTTTAAACGATCGAATCCACACCTGAAAAGGATAAAGAAAAGTCAGCTGAGATAGAGAAGTAGTAGTTCTCCCACTGCAACCAATATAAGGATACTGGTAAAGGCTAAATGAATATAAAACTTGAAAGAAGTCTCATATATTCTTATTATCAACTTTTGCATGTCTATTGGAGAATTAGCATATCCAATATGAGATATTGGAAATGATTCTTAGAGTTGCGATAGTGTGCAAACTTAGACAAGTAAAAGAAAATCGAGAAAATACAAGTGTTGAGTTAGACTCAACTATTGTTCATGATATTCATAGGTTACTGTTAGACAATAAATCTTTGTATATCTATAGGAGTCAAATATGAAACTGAATAACTGTTATTTAGTTGCATAAGATATCAAGAATAACATTGATTGAGAAAGAATAATAGTTGTTCAAATCAGTCAATGCACTGCAGATTTTTGATGTGACATTTCATGTGATGAATGTTTACAAGTCTCCTATAGAAATGAACTATGTGAATCTTGATTATCTATGGTATTGTACACAGAGTTGTACAATAAGAAATTATTGGTGCTGATACATATTGATGTAAACAGATCAAAGGCCAAAGATAATCACTCTCATTGACTTACCTTATAGTTAACTCTCAGAATGATTCGACTGTATGTACTTACTGAAGTACAAGACGAATACATCTGAGATATTAAGATATAAGATCAATATGAAGTATTAGAATTTCTGATTTGATCAAAGAAACTAATACTTAGATATATGGTTCACATAAATCATTAAGAGGATAATTGTGTCCTCGCTCGATTGATTCTCATTGTATATCATAGTAATATGATAGAATGAGGAATTGTACCTTACTAAGATACGATACAATGCATAATAAGATTTGCCTAATTCTTATCCTTATGAACATGAGTATGAACATTAGATGTCCATGCTTTACAGATGGTTCTAAATAAGTCAGTGTATGTCCATATAAGATATGGAAACCAAATAATTCATATGAGATGTGAATTATGAACAAACCTGATTTAAAAGTCAGGTATTACCGTGGTGTGAATTTGTGAATGTCTAAAGAGTTTGGACATTACAATTATTGGCCAGGCGATAATGAAATAATTATCGTCCTGAAAGCTGTCTTATGTGAAGAGGAATATGTCCTCAAAGAAGACAGTGGGAGATGATAAAACTAGAAGATGTTCTAGATTCACAAGCTAACATAAGATTATTAAATAATCTTTAGTTGTTTGGAACCAGTCATAACACATCAGAGAGCCTCATAGATTTTTGAGATTCTCTCAGTAACTAGAAGGATATGTTTGACATATCTGATTTAGCATGATGAGAGGAGCTCAAAAATAAATTATGATCTAAAATCTATGATAATGGTGCTCTCTGTCATTACAACTTTGAGATTGATAAGTTTATTAGAGTTCTACTTGTCAATACTGCCTATCATTATAATAAAATGATTAAGGTAAAGATGTATATGATACACCTTTAAAGTTTTTAGAATGTCCAGGAAGCAAGTTATGATTTCAAAGATCATTTTGAATCAAACTGAAGCTTTCTAAGTTGTAATAAAAGTTTTGACTTAATGGTCAAATACTGTGTGATCATTAAGAATAATTATAGATTGTGTATGTTCAGAAGGGACAGTGGGAGTACGGTTGCTTTAGTGATGTTTTGTAATAATAACATCAAAGTCATTGAGAATGATATCGGGATGTTACTATCAGTAAAAGCATTATTAACCATGCTTTCCTCCATAATAGGTTTAGTTATAATATTCCACGTATTGGAAATACGAATCTATTAAGATAGAACGGTGGGGATATTATATTGACCTGTATGTCAAGATGTTTGGCATAAATTTCATAACAAGTCTCAATTGTTGAGATATTGAATTTATTTCTTTAAAGAAAAGATTCCTTAAATGATACAGGAGTGAAATGCATCATTACGTACTTGATAAGTGCTAAGGATGCATTCACGTATATGGAGATGATGATTTGATACTGACTCAAATTTCAAGTCAAATAATGGACTTAACCTTCTAAAAGATAGGAATGGGTTGGAAGGGTTCCAATCTAGAACTCGATATTAAGGTGACGACATAAACAAGTGATACTGTTATTAGAACAGTATGGATGAAAAGGTTCATCCCTGAACTAGATGTAGTTCTAAAAGGTCTCTGATAAAATCCCGTTGTTGTAGGACAACAGTGGGAGCGATCAATTGTGTGATCGAGCCATAGTCTCTTCAGAAGTTGCAGAAGATTCTGAGGCTCCTTCACAAAAATTCAGAGACAAAGGATAAAAGGAAATAACGTAATGAAAAATATTTCATCTATGGATAATTTAGCAGATCGCTGACCAAGTCTTAATCACAGACTTTATGTGAGCATCACCTAGATTTGATGGAGATCAAATGCAAAAGTGATTGGCTAGAGTCCAAGTGGGAAATTGATGGATATAGGTGTCCTCTAAGCCAATCATAAGGCACCTATTTCAATCTGGTTCACTAACCAATGGCATTAAATTCATTATGTAGATTGGTATATTTATAATTGCGCATAATGAAGTCTATAAATATGTGCAATAGTCATCAGATTATGATGAGATCATAATAATGAGACTGATGGCTTATAAACACATATTCTTAATTGTTCCTAGTCGTAGGATGTTTGAGAAGGGCATCAAACATCTAATAAGACTAGTACAGGTTATTCTAGCTCATATGATGAGGGTGACTGATCTCGTTAGTTACTCGTGTGGAGACATAATGGTAAACCTGTAGGTGCTCATTGGGGAATGAGTTCACTGAACTGATCCGACATGAATCGCCGAATGGTAATTTACTTGACTGTCAATCGGCTTGATTCATCGTCACAGTGGCGTGGTTGATCCTTGGACTTGAGACACCAAAGACACCTTGTCGGTGGACTTCTGGACTTTGACCTTGACCTACGAATCCCTATCCACGGGATCTCTAATAGTCAAGGATCGGGTCCAGCGGAAGACCTTCGAAGGTGATTGTGTGTTCAATAAAGGATCGTTCGCTCTTAGGTAACTGGAGAGAGAATGCTCTAGAATAGATCCGCAGGAGTCTCTGGCCAGAGCAGAAACAATATCAGAAAAAGATGTTTTCGGATATTGTATAGCGGAGTCTAATTCAAGTGAGTTAACCATCTAGGGTTTGACAGTTGACCATACCCTAGGTTAACTCGAGAGCATTGTGCGAACGAAGGATTATAGTCACGCGGTAACTGTGGACGGACAGGTTCCATGAGTGGGTTGCTGAACCCCATTACCTTCCGGGATCATGCGGTGTTGCTTGGCACCCAACTTGATCAGAAGTCCGACCGAATTTACATGCGATGTTAATTCAGTTAAGTAATTAGTTAATATCTAGATATTAATTAATTACAATAAGTCAATAACTAGTTATTGGACTTAACGGGCTGAAAATCGGACTGGTAAATGGGCTTAGAGGGTCATACGTAATAAGATTCTCAGTCGATGGTACATAAGTGGGATTTATATTAACTCGGGGACTTTTGTGAAAAGTCGCGCCGACTTAATATACGCGCTGTTGAGAAACCCTGGGCCAAGCTCCAAGATTTCCCCTTGCTGGCCGTCATCCCCCCTTTCTCTCTCCTCCTTTGGACGCCCCGTTCGAGGCGCCGAAACTGTCTCCGTCTCCGCCGCGCGTGATTCCCGAAAGTCAAGAATTCCCGTCGGCGGGTTTTCGGCAATCGTTGCTGCGACGGATCTTCAGCAAGCGAGCTGATACGGACGAGGGATCAAGGACGAACCACTGCGGAGGATCGCGTGGATACCGCTGGAGGCCAGACACTTGTGCGGTTCACGGCATCGCCTCGACGGAACCGAGACGGAAGCGGATTCGAATCCGCACACGGTAATTAGATTACAACCCGGTTTTCAGTTTTAGCTTTTCGTTCCGATTCGGATCAGCAGGCATCGGGCGGGATAAATTTTTGTTCGTCGTTTCCTCTGCGTTCTTCGCGTCCCGCTCGGATCCCAACATTGTCCACTCTGGTCAGAGACTCATGTGGAATCTATTATAGAGCATTGTCTCTCCAGTTATCCGAGAGCAAATGATCCTATATTAAACACACATTCATCTTCAAAGGTCTTTCGCTGGACCCGATCTTTGACTATTAGAGATCTCGTGGATGGGGATTCGTAAGCCATGGTCAAAATCCAAAAGTCCACCGACGAGATGTTTTTGGTGTCTCAAGTCCAAGGATCAACCACGCCACTATGACGATGAATCAAGCCGGTTGATAGTCAGGTAAATTACCATTTGGCAATTCATAACGGATCAGTTCAATGAACTCATTCACCAATGAGCACCTATAGGTTCTCCATAGTGTGTCCACACAAGTGACTAACGAGATAAGTCACCCTCATCATATGAGCTAGAATAAATTGTACTAGTCTTATCGGATATTTGATGTCCTTCTCAAACATCCTACGACTAGGAACAATTAAGGATATGTGTTTATAAGTCATCGGTCTCCTTATTATGATCTCATCATAATCCAATGACTATTGCACACATTCAAGGACTTCATTATGCGTAATTATAAATACAACAATCTACACAATGAAATAAATGTTATTTATTAGTGAACCAAATTGTAATAGGTGCCTTATAATTGGCTTTGAGGACACCTATATCCATCACCAACCCCTTCTAAGTTACAACCCTCCTGCAACTGTAAGCCATCTCTTCAACACGAAGAGGAACAACCTCCTATTTTCCGTAGGCCCTCTCTTCCATAACTAGGAAGAGGAACAATACAAAGAATGAATTAACAGAGAATGCCTAAAAATTAGGCAAGTCTTCACAAAGAACACAACACAGATCAAGACTGTAAGTGAACAAAAATGGAACACAGGTCTTGATCTGAAGATGATCTCTAAGAACTTCTATTAGAAGTGAAGAAGCATGGCTCTTGAGATCTTCAGGCTCTCTCTCAGCAAGTTAGGCATTTTTGCACTTGTAAAGACTTAGATGTGCTTATGTATCCTATTTAACTCTCTGGTGAAGGGCATCTATATATATACAGCTTCTTCAAAATCAATCCGTTAAATTGGTTGGCGCTTGACAGTAGCATCTTTCTGCCTGTGTCTAATGTTCAAATTTCTCAGAGAGTAGCTGGAGAGAGGCAAGGTTGGACTTTCTGCATTGCAAGACTTGAGGTAGCTAGTTTTAATGCATAGAAGCTTCCTCAGGTACAGATCAGTGTTGTCGGATCAATCCTATATAAAGCACAAATACTAAAAAGGTAAGTTTACTTTTCCCGCCACAACGTCAGTTGGTAGCAGAAGTCTATAATAGTACAAGGTGCATAAAAAGTATAATAAATCTGTTGGATAAAGATATGGTAGAGATCTTAGGTAAAAAGTACACATAAAATATATCATGAGAGTACCAGCTAATTTAAAGTCAAATACAGTAAAGTAATCGCTAGCTGAAATAACAGGTTAATCGAAATGCCAAACATTTAAAATAAGTCAAGAGTTTAATTCACAAACAATCGCTAATCAAAGTGAGAGTGTGGCCACTAATCGAAGCCATTAAGTGAGTGTTAAATTACTCTCAAACACATAGTTAATCGATGTACAAGTGGCTCTCACTCATATTAGAAGAGTAACTTAACTTAAAACACAAGAGATAGTTAATCGAAGTGATGTGTAAAGCATTAAACGAAGTCTTAATCGATATGAGATACTTGAGTGAATTCTTTCACTAATCGAAGTCTCAATTTATTCAGCAATCGTAGCGAGACTTATAATCAGTAATAAAAAAATCACTTAAGTTCAAAGAGGATAAGTTACGTTGTTAATCGAAGTAACATTGAAAATGTTTAATCGAAGAAAAACTTACAGCATTACTCGAAGTCAAGTCCAAAAGCAAAACTTCAATTAGCGTTTAATCGAAAGATATCTCAGAGTGCTAATAAAAAATAAGACTTAAAATGATGTTTCGATCAAAAAATAAAAACGCAAGTCTAAGTTGAGTTTCAATTAACGTTATAAAAGTCGAAATGGTCGCTTAACGTTAACCAATGTCAGACTTAGACTTGACTCGAGGTGAAAAACTTAACAGTAATCGAGTGCAACTATGTAACGTTAATCAATAGAAAGCTTACAACGTTGATCGATAGGAAATTTACAACATTAATCAATAGAAAACTTTTAGTTCTTTAATCAAAGTAAAACTTAATCACATAATCTATAGAATACTAAGATAAAATCAAATGGTTCTAGCAGAAAGCTGACTCGATTAACATAGAGAGTAACGTTTTGATTAATATTGAACTCTCTTTAAGTAACTTAAAGTCCTGAAGCTTAGTTAAAGTTACAATTAACCCTTTAATCATAAGAATTAAAGACCCCTAAAAACTATTTATATGAGAATCTTGTAGCATCTAAAGTAATGAAACAAAGGAGATTTCTTTCACTCTTTGGAAATAAAGTTATGACATTTTCATAGTGTGTTATCACCAAAACATGAGGAATATAAAGAATACACAAATTATTCAACAATCTCCCCTTTTTTGGTAATGACAAAACTTCTTGAAAAGATAAGTCCACAACAAGAAATAATTCAACATAGGTATTAAAGCAAAGATACAAAAACTGTTATCAGAGTTAAACAAAAAAGTTATCAAGCTGCATTAGAATGCTATCAGAGCTGAACTAAGTAAGCTATATGCATATGCAATTTTTGATTAAAATGTTGGATATTTTATTTCTTCCATTTTTTATCATTCACACAAAAAGGTAATCACATAGTCTTAAATGAGAGAAAGATATAAAGAGAGTGGAAGCCAAGAAGAAAAATATATTGAATTCCAAATTTGATAAGTGTGTTTGAGAAGGTACAATTTTGTGGTACTGGAAAATTTGGGAAAGGGTATAAGAAATCAGAATTATATGAACTTGTTTGGATAGGTCAGAGCATGGGTTGTGACAATCTCCCAAGTCTTGTGCTCAATTGCCTCAGATCTGGCTATATACTCTTGGAGAGTCATTCTAATAGGCTATCATTGCTCTGTCTACTTCTGGCAGTACTGTGCATAGCCCTGTTGCATCCTGGCTAAGTATACTTCATTGGACACTCTATGTCTTAGATACCTAGGCACTAGATTCTTCCCATAGAGAATAAAGCCTTGAATCTTGAAGGAAGAAACCAAGCCTTTTTGCTTCAGTGCTTGCTTCATATTTCTGTAGGCCAGGTAGATGTGCTTATAGTTGAAGTATGTGTCAAAAGAGAAGGTAATGAACTACTAGTCTTTAGATTCCCTGACGGTCAAATGATCCTTCCTACGAGATCCTCTTTCTCTGTTGACCGTAAGGAGTTGTTCATGAAATTATGGATAGACCTGAGCCCATTCTTCTTCTGCGTACCTTTTAGCTTGGGAGAAAACTTTCGATAATGTCTCTGGTTTCATTTTTCCATTCTGAAAGGCCATCTTCATGAAATGAGTGAAGGGAAGTACAAAGTTGTACTTAGTTGCATGATTCCCTTTCATTTTCCCATATAGCTTTATGATCTGTGAGCCTTCATCTGTGTCCATCATCAAATAGTGCAGCTACGAATACTTCATGGGCATAGTGGCTTCATCTAGATCAAGACTGACATACACAGTCTCTCCAGGGTATTGACCTCTGAGTCTCTGGTCTTCATACTGAAATTGGCTCACACATATCTCTGGTTTATTAGTTGCCCTTCCCCTATCATTGTACTACATAAAGATCTAATATTCTAACTTAGCTGATTCCTTGTACCTTCCCTAATAGATTTCATGCCCCTGAGCCAGACACTCTACAAGAGCCAAAGGTGGTTGTCATTGTTGGGCTCGGGCAGAATTATCTTGTAAGAATGAATAGTATACTTGAGGATTTGCATTGCCCCATTCCTTCTCTATTTGTATTGCTGACTGATTCCTGACCTGGGTAACTTCATCCTTGGTCAGGTAATGATGGGCTGTGCACTACTCTATGTACATTTTGAGGGAGACAGTAGGTAAACCCGGCACATCCAATGTAGCATTCTTCTGGAGGTACTCTATGTACACTAGTCTTCTCTTAGCAGTAGAGGAGAAGACATCTAAGAAAAGTGGAAACAAATGGTACCTAGTCCTCCTCTTGGGCCTCTTAAGAGCTCTGGGTTTCTAAACTTTGGAAGCTTCCCTTTTTTTGGAAGAGAACAACTAAATAAGAGGGATGACATCCTCTGAATCTCTATAGTCTTCAACAGGGGTAGACTCTTCAGGTTATGGCTTCACCAAGAAGGCTGGCAAACTATAAGTAATAGGAGGCTACTGAGTGGCTTAGGTGTTGTCCGAGGAGGAGGAGGAGTATGAGTGCTCAAATTAGAGGTGTGATTATCATGAAAATTTATGTTGATTATGTGACAAATAAACCTATTAAAAGGAAACTAAGTGAATGTGATCGCCAGAAACTTTTAACTAAAAAGTTCCAAAAGAAAAGATTGATCGCCTACCTGTTTTGGAATTGGGAGATTTTTGAGTCTTTCCCTCCTTCAGCCGACTGAAGAAAGAGAGTCCTTTTGACTTTGTTCTTTCTTTGGATGCTTATGGGGCTTTGAGGATCGTCCAGATTTCCTTTCTTTGTTGATTCTCTCATCTTGATCTTCTTTCGTACCTTTAAACCTTGCAAAAAAATGTTGAAAGAAAGAAAGAACAATAAGAACTCAAATAGATGTAGTATCTATCCCAATAGAAATTTTGATCATGCAACTTAACAAATGAACTCACTTTTTTTAATGGTCTTTTAAACCCCTTAAACAAATATGTTTGAAATTATGCGAGTGAGTGTGTGTTGCATGGAGTGATGTGATGAATAAGATTTTGCACTAATATGATGATGAAACCAACAGAGATTAATGAAAAGAACTAAATTAGATGGCCCTTGGGAAGCCTTGCTTTTGAAAGCTCTTGAATGGACGAAGAAGCGATGAAGAAAGGATTCATATTCCGAGAAGTAGCAGCACTTCGGTCCTTCAGCGTTCGGACGTCGTCTCCTTCTTGGATCACTTGATCATTTAATCATTAACATCACTAACTTTTTAATGGCCAAGGGGTTGGATATTTATAGGCTTAAGTTCACGCATCCGCGGTTATTAACAGATTGACATGAAAGATTTTGAAGTTAATCCAACCAAGAAATAGATAAACACAGATGATTCATCATTATCTGTAATTAACTAAAACGCGTCGCCCACGGGAGACGTCTTTTAGCTTAATTAAGATAAGGATAAACATCGGGAAGAAGAGATAGAATCAGCTTAGGAAACCTAAATGGCGTCGTGAATGGCAGACGTCTTTTAGTTTATTAATAAATTAATTAAAAATCAGATCAATAATCAAAATAAGAATAAACTCTAAATCGCGTCTTCACAGGTCGACGTCTTTTAGAATTTTTCATATTTGATTAAAAATCTGAGTTAAAATGAATTTCTTTAATAAACTTAAATTATGTCTGTCTGACCGATGTCATTTAGACATTTAATTCAGAAAGATTAATAAAAATTAACTAATGATTAAATATTAGACCATTTTGAGATATTATTATATGATATGAAATTTACTCAAAATGATGTCAAAATTAGCGTGTCTATAGCTGCCTAACCTTGGCATCGTCTTTGCAAGGGAGTGAAATGAAATTGAATGTACTGAAAAGGTGATGCCAAGGTGTGATGAGACATGCTCTTAACATCACATGATTGGAATTTTTCTCAAAATCATCAATGAAGATAACTCAAGGAGATCAATGGAATCAATCATGTCTGGATGAAATAGACAAGGAAATAAAATAAGGTCGATCAACCTCCACGATTGGGAAGTACCACATGTCATAGACACTGCAGGTTGTTAGTTTTAGGTGGCCTATAAGCCAATCTGACTATGTAAATCTCGTTCATTTATTAATATAATGGCATAATATTCATTATGTGTAAATCGCATTAATTATCATTTCATAATGAAGTCCGTGGATATGTGCTATAGTGATCAGATTATGATGAGATCATACTAATGAGACTGATCACTTAAACACATACTCTTAATCGTTCATAGTCGGAGGATATCTGAGAAGGACATCGGATATCCGGTTAGACTAGTACAGATTACTCATGCTCATATGATGAGGGTGACTGATCTCATAAGTCACTTGTGTGGAGACACTAAGGCGAATCTGTAGGTGCTCATTAGAGAATGAGTTCACTGAACTGATCCGACTGAATCGCTGGATGGTATTGTACCTTACTATCAACCAGCTTGATTCTATTGTCGCAGTTGCGTGGATGGTCCTCGGACCTGAGACACCAAGGACACCTTGTTGGTGGACTTTTGTGCTTTGACCTTGGTTTACGAATCTCTAGCCACGGGATTCTAATACGCCAAGGATTGGGTACAGCGGAATACCGTCGAAGGGAATTATATATCAATAAGGAATCATTCGCTCTCGATACTTAGAGAGAGAATGCTATAGGAAGGATGCGCGGAAGTCCCTGGCCAGGGCGGACGATAATATCGGGAAAGGAGTTTTCCGATATTCATCAGCGACATCCAATCCAAGTGAGTCGACCGGTTAGGGTTTGACAGCTCGCCATATCCTGAGTTGACTCGAGAGCATTGTACGAATGAAGGATTATATCCACGCGGTAACTGTCGGCGGAAAGGTTCCAATAGTGGGTTACTTAACCCCAATACCTTCTGGGTTCACGTGGTGTTGCTTGGCACCCAACGTGATCGGAGGCCCGGTCGAATTCGATGTGCGACATCAATTCGATTGATTAATTAATTAATTAAGGGTTATTAATTGATTAATAAAGCCAGTGAGGAGTCACTGGGCTTGTTAGGCCATTAACTGGACTGGTACTTGGGCCTAGAGGGCCACACGCAAATGATTCTCAAGGCGATGGATAAATAAGTGGGTTTTATACAAACCGGGGGTTTTTATGAAAACCACGCAGTTAGTATAAAACATAGCAAACGGGCTGAGCAGGCCAGGCTACTACTAACCCTAGCCGCCCCTCCTCTGTTTCTCTCTCTCTCTGGCGTCCAGACAGATCCAGATCTGCTCCGCCGCTTCTCCGAATCCCGTTCGACGAGAAATCGTCCGCGCATTGCGGCGATCATTGCGGCGACCGGCGGAGGTTTCGTGGGCTGCGAAGAACGAGGAACGTGAGGATATCCGTCGCGAGGAGGATCGCGTGGACTTCGCTAGAGGCCGGGCACTTGCGCGGCTTGCGGTGTCGCACCGACGGAACCGAACGGTTGCGGATTCGAATCCGCACACGGTGAGAACTTTGATTATCCGATAATCGATTTTAGTTTTTCGAAACTGGAAAACGGATCGCTGTTTTATTTTATTTTCCGCTGCATGAGCGATACGGAGAAACCCGAGAAACCCCAACATTATAGCCACGCGGTAACTGTGGACGGACATGTTCCATGAGTGGGTTCTGAACCCCATTACCTTCCGGGATCCTGCGGTGTTGCTTGGCATCCAACTTGATCAGAAGTCCGACCGAATTTACATACGATGTTAATTCAGTTAAGTAATTAGTTAATATCTAGATATTAATTAATTACAATAAGTCAATAACTAGTTATTGGATTTAACGGGCTGAAAACCGGACTGGTAAATGGGCCTAGAGGGTCACATGCAATAAGATTCTCAGTCGGTGATACATAAGTGGGATTTATATTAACTCGGGGACTTTTGTGAAAAGTCGCCCTGACTTAATATATATACGTGCTGTTGAGAAACCCTGGACCAAGCTCCAGGATTTTTCCTTGCTGGCCGTCATCCCCCCTTTCTCTCTCCTCTTCTGGACACCCCGTTCGAGGCGCCGAAACTCTGGACCAAACTCTGGACCAAGCTCCAGAATGTAATATTTCATATCATGTTGGAATTATTTGATCAATGGTCTGAAACTTAATCAAGAATTAATTCTTATCACAATTATATCAAAGTCCTACATGATGCATGCTGGGCTAAAAAATATATATAAAGTCAAATAAAATATAAATTAATGAAGGATAATATTGTTAAATTGTTATTAATGAGTCAAGATACCAATTCTTACAATCCAGTGCTAAGCCGAAGCTCGTTTATCCACGCACTGTTTCACAAAAGTGGAACTATCGTCCTCATTAATTAACAATCAAACGGCCTATCCGTGCGATTAAGAATTCTCTAGAATTATCACCGTTTTTTGTTGAAGGGGAACTCAAATTCCAGTTTCATCAAAACCACAAGGTCCTTGATATAGTCTAATAAATATTTATCATATAGTAATGATGATTATGCAAATCAATTACATGAAAGAATACAAAGGATAAAGATAACCGTCTTTTTAGCCACAGTCAGGACTTATAAACTCCCACAGTGGGATGTTATTGAATTTTCAGCTTCATTTGGATTTTCCTGAATTTCCTGTACTTAAAAATCACCAGTAACTTCAAGCAAGTTTATTAAAATCTAGATAAACATGGCTTTTCGGGCAAATAACAGAAAACCCTAAAACGTGTCGTGTCGCGCCGACGCCATTAAGTCCAGTTAAAACACGTTGCTGTTCAACGACGCCTTTCAGTCGCAAAAATAGGTTATGGCTGTGTTTAATCCGGATTCCAACTCTCTTCATGCACATCCCTTCTCCAATCCGGAAAAGACTGAGTAAGTTAAATCCTCCTTTCAATTCTCTTCAATTCCCTTTTCTTTATGTTCTTCACACATGTATATGAAACTTTTGAGTTTATAGATGAAATTTTTTGCACTTCTTCTGCCTTTGTCTTTAATTTACATACCTGTGTCCTGTACATGACTTAGCAAATAGGTTAAGTATCTAGTTAGGCTTAGCCTTTGTCCGGTTTAGTAACCGGCTACTTGATCCTATCCTTGGTAGAAAGGTCAAGGGGCATACCCTTTATTAACAAAGGAAATAATAATTGAACTGAAGAAAATAGCGAAGTATGATGCAACATACAAGCATGCAGATGCTTACTGAAAATAAAGGAATGAAGTACACCAAATGTTACAAGCAGATACTAATTGAAATATTTTTTTATTTTTGAGATATTCATTTTGTTTGGGTTTTGGAACATATATATATTTTTGGATTTTGACATGTCTATTTTTTTTGGATTTTGGGATATGTACTTTTTTTGGATTTTGAAATATATATTTTTTTGGATTTTGAAATATCTATTTTTTTGGATTTTAGAATATGTATTTTTTTGGATTTGGATTTTGAAATATGTATTTTTTTTGGATTTTGAGATATATACTTTTTGGATTTTGAATATTGTGCAAACTAAAAGACCAGCATGGTACCCAGATCAAAAGAACATATTCATTTATTAACTTAATTCCCAAATTGTTCTTTAATAATCTAACTTAGACCCATCGTGCTTGAACTTGTGTTTCCATTCGTGATCCCATTTGATGATTTAATCCTTAGTCAATCTAGGTTGTTCCTTAAGCTTGGAGTACGCCTCTTCAGAAAGAAAGGAAGAATTGATTTAGAAAGCATACGAGAAGGTTCCGGAGACCCAAAAAGATGTTCATTTCTTACCCTAATATCTGTTGGGGTTCGATCATTTTCTTTCCGAGGTATTTATCGACCTTGTGTTCCCTTTTCATTTCAGTTCATGGCTTTGATGTAACGTTTGTAGTGTAATGGCCTCTTGATTTGACATTTGACTTTTGCCTTTTGATTTTTCTTTTTCTTTTCTTTTTTTCTTTTCTTGGGACGGATCTCCCCCTTTTTTTTATGACGGCCTCCTACTAAGATGGCGGGTATTCTTGGTAGTCTATTCTAAGCCTCGTTTTGACATCGTGGGCTGAGAGTAAAATCAGAATTTGGCTTAAAAAAAAGAATGATTTGGGTATTCCTTTGGACTTTCACATCTTTTCTTACTCACGAATCAAACGTGTCAGTATGTGTAGTAATGTGTTTGAATTAAATTATCCAGACTGATAAGGAAATTTGAGTTTTTAAATTTTCTGATTCCACTGGTCTTTGCACCATGCTGATCGACTCTTTAACCTAAGGATAATATTTCTTAAGATACAGACCGTTCCAGGGGTGAGTTAACTCTTGCCCTTCTGCATTAACTGGACGGTAAGCGTTACCAGGAAAAGCGTGCAATACAACATAAGGTCCTTCCCAATTCGGTTGGAGCTTAGAACGCGGACCACCAGGTTTAACAAAGATTCTTTTGACGGCCATTTCACCAACTTTGAACTTACGTTCAATGACTTTCTCTTGATAAAAACGTGCTAATCTATTTTGATATACTCTTGCATGATTAGCAGCTGACCATCTTTTCTCGTCTAAGAGTTCTAATTGAGTAAGGAGTGTTGAACGGTGTTCATCAATAGAAAATTCCTTATTCAATTGTACTCTTAATGACGGTGTAAGGATCTCGTATGGAACTACCGCCTCCATTCCAAATATTAAGGAATAAGGAGTCTGCCCAGTGGGCGTGCGGATTGAAGTTCGGTAGGCCCATAGAGCCTCAATCAATTTTTTTGGCCAGTATGTGAATTTATTAGACTTGCACGTCTTTTTGATGATTTTTATCAAAGTCTTGTTAGTTGCTTCTGCTTGGCCATTACCTTGCGGATAATAAGGAGACGAATGATGCAATGCAATTTTGTACCTGTTGCAGAGGTTTTTCAGCTCTTGTGACACGAACTGCAGTCCATTGTCGGTGACGATGGTGCTTGAAATTCCAAATTTTGTGATGATGTTCTTCATGATGAACTTGCAGACGGTTGATGCTTTGACTTCCGTATACGCTTCAGCTTCCGCCCACTTGGTGAAGTATTCTGTTGCCGTGAGGATGAAGGACTTCTGCTTAATGCCGGAATCAGGATTGCCAAGGGATCCAATGACATCGAAAGCCCACATGGAGAAAGGCCATAGGGAGGAAACATGATGGAGTGAAGATGCAAGAGAATGAATCTTATCGGCGTGAAGTTGACATTTGGAACACCTACGAACATATCCTACACAATCTTCTTCCATAGTTGGCCAATAGAATCCTTGTCTAAGGATTTTTTTTGCTAGCATCTGTCCATTAATATAGCCATCACAAACTCCAGCATGAGCTCCTTCCATAACCTTCCAAAGCTCATCTTCGTCTAAACATCTTAAAAGAACTCCATCAAAACCTCTTTTGTATAATGCTCCCCCAACTAGGGTGTATCTCTGAGCAACTCTCCTGATAGTCCTTTTCTCCTCAGCTGTGGCTTCTTTAGGATATGATTAATCTTCACAATATTTGGCAATTTCATAGTACCATGGTTTCTTTTCATCATCCATCTCTTCTAACAGCTCCAGTAACATAATTTCTCTCTTTCCCACAATATTTCCATCTCTAACTTTCTTCAGCAGCTTCTCCTTAGTCCTAAGGAATGAAGGGTCTTTCA
Organism: Zantedeschia hybrid cultivar; assembly: GCA_030544215.1. Lineage (NCBI taxonomy): Eukaryota > Viridiplantae > Streptophyta > Magnoliopsida > Alismatales > Araceae > Zantedeschia > Zantedeschia hybrid cultivar. The sequence goes on from JARZZO010000009.1 coordinate 57,164,464, forward strand.
CGGCGGATAAAAGACGCCTGTGAACGATGATCGACTCAGATTGTCTGCTGATTGGAAAATTAAGAGATGATGCAAGTGAAGCTAGAGCGTCAGCTAAGATGTTCTGATTCCTAAGAACATGGATGAAGATCAACTTTGTGAAAAGCTTTGCATAAGCAGAAGTGAGTTCCTGATAAGGCTTGAGCTTGGGATCAAGAGTTCGATATTTGGTTAACACCTGGCGAAGAATCAATTGGCTATCACCTACAATTCTTAGTTTGGTAGCTCTATGGAGATGAGAAGCCTCGAGGCTAGCAAGGAGTGCCTCATATTCAGCTATATTCTTAGTGACTGGAAAATCAAGCTAAAAGGCTTGTGGAATGGTAACACCTTCATGTGATAATAAAACAATGCCAATATCCTTTCCATGGGAATTCAAAGCTCCGTCAAAATGCAGAGTCAACGTATCATCTTTTATTTGGTCTATGGACATCAGTTCCTCATCCGGAAACTCCGATCGGACTGGATCTGTAAGGATTGAGGATTCGGGTTCAGTTTTTGGATCGGTTTCGGGACGGATCCCTTGGTTTGGACCCTGATGGGTCTGGGGAGTGCCTTCTAAATGACGTCTAGGATGCACGACGCCTTTCAAACGGCGTCCTGCTGTGTGGACGCCATTTAGCGAGGTTGATGTTGTGCCACGTGAGCGCCACGTGGGCGGGCTTCGGGCCGCGAGAGTACGGCCCTGTTGTGTCGTCTGAACGGCGTCCTTGAGGGACGACGCCATTCAGAGTACGACCCTGAGATGGCAGTGTACGGTGCCGGTCTTGTCGTCTAAACGGCGTCTGTAGTGAGCGACGCGTTTCAGAGCCTCTGTCAGTACGGCCCGTCCTGTCATCTGATAGGCGTCTGTATCGCACGACGCATTTTACCCTGTTCCAGATTGACCCCGCGAACCTTCCCTCCTTTCTCTCATATTCTCCCTCTCTTTCTCTCTCTTCCCTCTCTCCGCCTCCTCCGACCCTCTTCTCCCCTTTCCCTCCCCTTCTTCCTCTTCCACCACTCCACTACCTCTCTACCTCTCACCACTACCACCACTACTTCCTTCGCGGCGTTTCCTTCTCCGGGAGGCGGCCGACATCCTGGCGGAGTGGCGACGTCCTAGGGGGTACCGGCGGCGGTTCGGCGGCACGGAGCCAGGAGGAGTTCAAGTAACCGGTAGGGGGACGAACCTTGCTTGTGTTGTGATTATTTCATCCGTATTTCCCGTTGAGGAGTTTGATGTGTGTGTGGGATTTTGGGGTAGAATGAGTATGTTAGGGGGTTTTCTTGATGGAAATGGTGGTTTTTATGCATGAGGATTCATGGGTTTCAAATGGTAGTTTGATTTCCCCCTTCGTTTTCCCCCTCTTGGGTGTTTTGGGGTGAATTTGGGGTCAAAAGGGGACCATCGGGTCGAATTGCAGGAAACCGGCTTCTGGTCCTAAACGACGTCGCGCTAGGACGACGCCATTTCGAATGGCGGCTTCCTAGGACGACGCCATTTAAGCAGAATGTCCCAGAAGCGGTTTCTGTTAGAATGGATTCCCGTGGTAAATAGCGTCCAGGGACAGCGACGCCTTTTAAAAAGGCGGCTTCCCAGGACGACACGGTTTACGTTAATTTCCCTGTCGTCGGTCGTTGTTTCTGTCGCTGTCCGGCGACTAGGGACAGCGACGCCTTTTCAAAAGACGACTAGTTTAGATGCTGCCTTTTAAGTGAAATCAACCGTAGCCGTCCCTGCTTCTGCCGCTATCAGACGACGGGGGACGGCGACGCGTTTTAAAAGGCGGCTACCTGTGGCGACGCCTTTTAGGCCATATTCTGAGGCCGATATTTCATGAACCAGTTTAGGATGCTTGAATGGCATCGGCCTTGGACGACGCGATTTAAGACAGAATCACACTAATTCATGCTATTAAAATGTGTTTACACTGTTAGGTAGTTGGTTTAATGCGTGCTTTAAATTGTACTCAAGGATGAAGATTTCTATGTGATCGGATCGCACTGAGTGGTGTTTCGTGCGACCGTGGGCTTTTTACGTGACTGGATCGCACTGTGTTGTGTTTCGTGCGACTGTGGACCTAGAGTGACAGTTGTAGTGCTTTATCACCTTGTGTTGGTGTGGGTGGAACACAACGCCGGTGTGGGTGTAGCGGGGTGACGCCTAGTGAGAGAGGGTCACCTGGTGAACCCCGGGGTTAGCTAGTACCGGTGTGGGTGTGGTACCTGTGGAGTGTTACTCGTACTGAGGGAAGTAGTAACCACCTAGAGCCAGTTGGGCCGGAGTAGCTAGCGTGCTATCCGAGGGGTTACTGTTTGGTCTCAGCGGGTCGGTGTTTCCCACTTTCGGTTGTGTGGTCGGTGTTTCCCACTTTCAGTTGTGTGGTCGGTGTTTCCCACTTTCAGTTGTGTGGTCGGTGTTTCCCACTTTCGGTCGTGTGGTTGGCATGTTTAGCCGAAACGCGGGTTGTAGGCTCCTTGATAGAATGATTCCAGAGATGTGCATGTTACATTTCGAGTGCATGAGGTTTATACAGAGATTTAGGAGTAGTGATTACAGCTTTACTTGCTTTAATTACCTGTACCTGTGTTATTGCACTTGTGGGTGTGTGAGTGGGAGGCAGGGGATCGAATGATCCCTACTGAGCCCAATTCTAGTGTGGCTCACTCCCTGCGGTTTCAGGTGTGGACCTCGTGGCGAGTGGCGGCGTGTGGTGTTCTCCTTGGTGTGCAGACCAGCAGCTATCTCAGTTCCGGGGTATGCCCCGATGTCGTTGTACTTTGCTTCTGCCTGTACTTATTTAATTTCTGGGACTATGTAATTATTGTTGGACTGTGTACGGACATTATTAATTTCCTTCCTGCGCACTTGTAATTTCCTTGAAGTCTGCGTGATTGTTATATTTAGCCTTGTTTAACGCTTACTCCTCCAGACGTGTGTATGAGATCTGGGTGTGAGACCGTTGGATAATGATTCGACACCCATTTAGTGATCGGGTTTCCGATTATAGGGTGGCGGGTCGTTACAGGATCAAAACGGGGAAGGAAATGATGAGCGAGGTGTTCTGCTATGGCATAGCTTTTGATCGCTTTCTGTTGAATGTAAGTGATATCGAATTGAGATAGAAAGATTTGCCATCGTGCTAACCTATTAGTAAGGACATATTTCTCAAGAAGAAACTTGATCGGATTCATCCTAGCGATGAAGTGGACTTCATGGGCTAGAAAGTAATGCTTCAATTTCTGAACCACCTATACCAATGTTGCACATGTTTTCACCATCGTTGTGTATCTTTGTTCAGCGGGGTTGAGAAGTTTAGAGAGATAGTAGGCTGCCCTCTCCTTTCCTTCTTCATCATCTTGTGCTAGGACAGCCCCCACCGCATCATCCAGGACAGAAATGTATAGTATCAATGGTTTGCCCAGAGATGGTGGTCTCAAAACAGGACGACTTGCCAAATAATTCTTCAATCTATCGAACGCCTCCTGACACTTATCGTCCCAATTGAATTTAACTCCCAACTTGGTAAGCTCGTAGAACGGCTTACACCTTTGTGAGTGCTGGGAGACAAAACGGCGAATAAATTGCAACATTCCGATCAATCCTCTTAACTCTTTCAAGTTCTTGGGAGGTGGCATTTCTCTAATAGCCTTTGCCTTGTTGGGATCGATCTCAATTTCCCATTTACTGACAATGAATCCGAGTAATTTCCCTGAAGATACCCCGAATACACATTTCTTAGGGTTCATCTTTAATTGATATTCTCTTGATCTTTCTAACACTCTTGCCAGAACTTTGGCATGCTCAGTTTTAGTCTTAGATTTTACCAACAAGTCATCCACATACACTTCTAGATCGATATGCATCATGTCGTGGAATATTACCATCATAGCCCTATGATAAGTGGCTCCAACGTTCTTTAATCCAAAAGGCATAACGACATAGCAATATGTTCCCCAAGGTGTGGTGAATGATGTCTTTTCTTGATCTTCTTCTGCCAATTTGATCTGATTATATCCTGAAAATCCATCCATAAATGTTAAAGTTTTATAGCCAACAGTATTATCAATGAGTACATCAATGTGAGGCAATGGAAAATCATCCTTAGGACACGCCCGGTTCAAATCTCGGAAGTCAATACAGATTCTGACCTTCCCATCTTTCTTCATAACCGGGACTATGTTGGCCACCCATTGTGGATAGATGACAACTTTAATGAATTTGACTTTATGTAACTTATCGACCTCTTCATTCATCTTTAAGGCCATTTGTGGGTGAAATCGCCTTAACTTCTGTTTAACCGGGCTAGCTCCATCCTTTAATGTCAACCTGTGTTCCACTAGTGATGAGTTTAACCTCGGCATATCCTCATAACTCCAGACGAAAGTGTCCTTATAATCCTTAAGAACTTGTACCGTTGCTTTCTCATCCACTTCAGAAAGATTCTTGCTAACGAGGACAACCCTAGGTTCGTCTTCAGTCCCTAAATTGATTTCTTTAGTGGGTTCTTCTACGGCAACTGATGGTTCATTGAATCTTTTTACTCCACTGGCATATGCCTCAGCTGCGTCCTCGTCATCTTCTTCATCTTCAACAATGAGGTCTTTTTCGTGTATCAATTCATACACCCATGTCGTACATTTTTTAGGAAAAATGCACTTGATCTTGATTTTCTGATTTAGATTTAGATTTGTGTTTGTGCGCTTTACCTGACTCAATCAGATGAATGCGTAGTTCTTCAACCCGATCTCGCTACTCATAAATATAATAGCGTTAATTACATCATCCTAAGAGGAAAACTCTTGATTAATCGTCGGAAGAATAGAATAACACCCTTTGAAATGAAATAAGTAAGATATACAAGATTACATTCGAAAAATGAATAAATTTCAATTTTTATTTGAGAAGAAAGCTTATTTTTTAGTTTAAAGTTGAGTCTGCGCAAGACTTGATTTATTGATTTTTATTGATGGATGATGATGAGAGATATTTTTTAGTCTTTTTGGATTGATTTATGGGGATGCATTGAAGATTTGTTGAATTTTTATGTTTAGAAGTGAACATGAAGTTGAGTCTACGCAAGGATGCGCAGACTCATTTGTTATCAATGAGAATGCTTGTATTTATTTTGATTTTTTATTTGTGAGAGGAATGAAGATCTTTTTTTATGGTATTTTAATTGAAGTGGATGACATTTTTTATCAAGGAAGTCTAATAAACATTTCTTATTGTGTTTTTTTCAGATTTGAAGTGAAGAGATTTCGGATTTGATTTGGAAGGTATAGAAAAGTGTTTTTTATGTTTTCTTATTTGATTTGAGTAAAAAATGATTCAAAGATTTATATTTTTTATGGTTTGAATTTATAAGTTTTTGAAGGATAAGCAAGATGTGCAAATTCAATTGAAATGAGATTTCTTTTAGGTATTTTTTATGTTTTGCAAAAGGGCAAATTTGAGTTTTATTTGATTTTTTATTTACAGGAAGTGTAGAGTTTTATCTTGGAGTTTTTTATTTAATTTTAAAGGAATTGAGGTTGAAAAAATTGGATTTTACCAATTGGGGGTTGAGTCTGCGCAGGGTAGCGCAGACTCATTTATCACAAGCCTATTTTTTATATATTTTGGGTAATTTTAACGAGAAAAGTTAAAATTTTTGTTTGGGTTTTGATTTGTGAAAAATATAGGGTTTATTCTTAAGGTTTTGATTTGATTTGATGGGAATTTAATGACGAAAATATCAGATTTTAAGAATTTAAGGTTGAGTCTACGCTCATTGGTTATCAAAGTGTTTAAGCATTTTTTATATTTTTTGTAAAATAAGTTTTAAGATTTTATTTAGGTTCCTGACTTATATGAAGTATAAAGTTTTTATGTAAATTTTTGGGTTTAATTTGGAGGGAATTTAAGGTCAAAAAGACCAATTTTGGGAATTCAGGGCTGAGTCTGCGCAGGGTAGCGCAGACTCATTTGTCACCAATTTGTTTTGAGTTGTTTTTTACATTTTTTTAAGAACAACTTGGTGTTTTTATTTGATTTCCTGATAGATAAGAATAAACTTGATTTTTAGAGAGTTTTAGATCATCTTGAAGTGGTCGGGAAGTTGATTTTTTATTTTTTGTGAATTTCAGGGTTGAGTCTGTGCTAGGATGCGCAGACTCAAGTCTGAACTGTGAATTTTTTGTTTGTGAGTTATTTTATTGAGGTTTTGGCCTTGAGATTGATGCGCAGACTCAAGTTTAAAGAGGATTTTGAGGAAGATTCTTAAAAGATGGAATCTCCTGAGGTTGAGGGGAATTCCAAGAGTTTCAAAGTGCTGGGAAGCTTCAAAGATCAAGGAGACAAGAAAAATGGGTTGGAGTCTGCGCAAGGGGTGCGCAGACTCAGCTGAACTTGTGATTTTTGTTTATTTTGAAGGGATTTGGGCACTTTTTGTAAATGGATGTTTATTTAAATAACATGGAGTGTTTGATATATGATTGCAAGTGATTTGAGCAATTTGATTTATTGTTTAGTTGATTTTTCCATTTGAAATGAGCTTATGAAAGGTGTGCAGACTCAACTTAAGTTTGGAATCTTGTGTTTATTTTAAAATAGAAGATGGCTATCTCAAACCCTTTTTTTGAATGAATTAAATTTAATTATTTGAGTTATTTGAACCATAAATGAGTCTATCAGTCCATGCAAGGCATCTTTGACAGTTTTGAGTTGAGTCTGCGCAAGAGTGCGCAGACTCAGAACAGTGGCGCAGACTCAAGTATGAAAATTGATTTTTTGAGTTTCCTGCACAGTTCAAGCTGCAATTAAATCCATCAAGGAGTTAGTTTCAACCATTAAAGTTATAATATGAAATCCGGAGTCGAGGAAAACAGATTGTACCCCATTCCTAGTCAAATTTCCATGGTTATAGGTACGCAGACTCAAAATCTGAGCATAATTTCAGGTTTATACCTCTTTCAACCTGAAGTGATTCAAGAATCACCACAAATTTGGGGAGGATAACACTGAGAAATCTCAGAAGTTGAGTATGGCTATATAAAGCCTTTTCAAGGAGTAGCTCTTGTGTGGATTTCTTCAAATGACATGATTTCTTCGTGTTTATCCCTTTCTTCTTGGATCACTTTATAAAGTATTGAAAATGCTTAATATAATGATTCCAATTTGAATTTCAACCTTTCATTAGGAAAACCCAATCAAAGATTTAGGATCTTCATGAGATATCATGGCATGAAGGGACCCGAAGGACCAACTCCCTTAAAGGGATATGTAATGGCTAATGGACCATAGGGATGGCTGTAAAGGAGGGCGTGCCGAGCATCCAACCACTCACCCAAAGGGTGCCCTTAATGCCTTCAAGATGTAAAAAAAACCCACAAGGGGTAATCCAAAGCATCTCTACATTTGGGGAGCAAGGAACTCTACCAATTTTCCTAGAGGATCACATGTAGTCATGAACCATGGAGGTGGCTATAAAGGGGGGCGTGCCGAGCATCCAACCACTCACCCAAAGGGTATCCTTAATGCCTTCAAAATGAAAGGGTTATCCACAGGGAATCACCCATTCCATTTCTACATTTGGGGAGCAAGGAACTCTACCAACCCATTGGGACTTCGGGACATATCATATAAATGAACCCATAAAAATGGGAACACAAGAATGATGTTTTTTATGTGAGGGCCCTTGATGGGTTACCCAACATGAGATTGTTGGCACCCTTAGATTGGGACATCCTTGAGAAACATCGGAAGAAACTTAAAATCTTAAAACATATGATAAAATTTTGGTTTGAAACATTAAGAGCTTAACAACCCAAAGTCCAAACCATTTAGGGCCTTCATTGGGCCTCAAAAGGACAGCCCTAGGTCCAAGGATCCTTTGGACAACTTGGGGGAGGATCAAAGAATCACCTCAAGCCCAAAAACCAAGCTGAAATAGGCGCAGACTCAAAAAACTGCAACTGACGCTGAGTCTGCGCAGGAAGGCGTAGACTCATGAACAGTAGCCGCAGACTCAACACTGTAGCACTGCAGACCGCAGACTCAAGCTAAAATCCGGATTTTTGGTGAAAAATGGGTTTAAATTTAACCCAAATGATGGAAAATAAAGTATAAAAGATACAAGGCCTAAAATATTTATTTAAAATATATTTTAGATGCATTTCTTTAGAAAAATATCATGAAAACTTGAATATGAACATATGAGAAACTTAGGTATATTTTTTATCTTTTCCATAGATCTCTCCTTTTTGGCTCCATATTAGAAGGTTTATACTCAAAGAAGCTCATCATCAACTAGTGAGGGAATCTCCTTGAGAACCTCTAGGGCCTAAACCCTTAGCCAATAAAAGAAAAAATCCAAACAAAATCCATTCGGTTCCAACATGAAAACAGAAATTTAATCTTTAATATATATGAAACTTAGGGGATTTCTCTTGATGTTTGGCCTGGGGGTAATATCATCCATGGAGGGGATGTGCTCCTAAGGGTCATGGAAGTCCAAGCCACCTTGAAAAACCCCAAAACCAAAGACAAATAAAAGAAAAATCAGTTTTCAGGAAATCTGGACAACAAAGCACATTTCGGGTCATATCTCCATATTTAGGGGGTTTCAAGACTTGAGAAGACCATTTCTATAAACTAGAAATGCCCATCTACCATCCCCACATGAAAACCACATACCTTATGACGGAAAAATAACATGAAAACAAGATAACCAGCAGATTCACAAAACAGATACAGAAAATCTGAACTTTGCATTTCATTGCTTTCAATCACCATGGATGAACATCAAGGGGGAGATAGAAGTTTCTATGAATATCAAACTGAAAGAAAAATATTATAAGAAAGAAAGGAGACAGAAATAAACCCCTTCTTCACCCTCACTCTACCTGGGAGAGGGGATGAGAAGGGAGAATGGCTCTTGAAGCCTACAATCTTGCTCTCTTCTTTTCTAGCACTCTTCCTTTATTTTTCTTTTCTTTTTTCCTTCTTTTTTATCCCTTGGGATGCAGGAAATGGAGGGGAATAGAGGAGGGAGACGTGCTCCTCCTGGCCTCTCTCTTTTCTTCTTCTCTTTTATCTTTTTTGGGATTTTTGTCTCCAACTTTTTCTTGTAGAAGATGGGGGTTCTTTTATAGATAACGTTAGGTTACTTTTAGGGGGTACATTAGGCATCCATTAGCCTTGGATTAGAGATAAGAAACCCCTCTTAAGAGCCCTCCAATGAGGCCACAACACTTGGAGAATCATGATTGGTTTCTCTTTTTACTTTTCACCTATCCTCTTCTAGAAGAATCTTGAGGGGGGGACCATTTGCTTTTCTTATTATCCTCCTTTGGGTAGATTTGAATATGGGCCAAAGGAGTAAGAATAGGCCACGGGGGGGACCATTTGAGCCCTTTAGAGGATGCCACGAAATTGAGCTTTAGCCTTTACTTTTTGGGCCCAAATTGGCCTTATTGGGCTTCTTTTGCTTGAGATAATGGGCCCGGGCCTGCCCCCTTGGATTTCTTTATCATTTGAGCTGAAAGTAACCCCTTTTTGACTTCCTTTGGCTTGCAAAATTGGGCTTGATTGCTGCCCCTTAAATCTTCTTCATTTGGGCCTTCTTGGACAATCTTTGCACAATTGTTTGGACCTTCTTTACTTGAGATAATGGGCCCGGTTGTGCCTTTGGCTTCCTTCACCATTTGGGCCCTAGAGTGGCCCATTTTTTAATTCATTTGTCTTGCAAAATAGGCATGCCTGTTGTCCATTAATTCTTCTTCACTTGGGATTTTTTTTTGAAAAATTGCTTGGACCTTTCTTGCTTGAATTAATGGGCTTGGTTCTGCCATTGGATTTCTTCACCATTTGGGCCCTAGAGTGGCCCATTTTTTATTCATTTGGCTTGAAAAATGGGCATGACTGTTGTCTATTAACCCTCTCTTTACTTGGAAAAAAATTGTTTGGATTTTTCTCTTTGCTCATTTTTTGGTGACAACAACCCCATATCCATCATTAACTGACTCATCATCTACACAATCTTCTGGCATCTTAATAGGGTTCTCTAATAGCTGAGGGATCATAGACCAAGAAAGGCATTTAAATGCTAAATCTTGGAGGTATCTATTTGGAATTTGTTTACCCTTAGATTTTCTTGACTTCCTAACCTGACTAACCTGCCAAGAACTAGACTCCCTAACTTCGCTAGACTCCCTATCCTGACCTAATGAGGACGAAGAAGAATGAAAATTATAGGATACAGGCGGAAATATAGGGGAATCCTCTCGAGGGAAGGGGCAAAGTAAATCTAGAAGAGAATCTTAACCGAACGACCCGCGCGATGGGGTACAATCGGACAAGTAGGAGGTTTCCTCAATGAGGATCTGGGAGAAATTTGTTGCCAAATTGACGTGTTTTTTTGGAGAAAAGATGAATTAATCATAAAACAAGAATGAAGGGGAATAGGAGGAGAATGAGATGGAAGAAGTGGCACCAAGGTCAAAGGATTGGGGGGATCATACAATAGTATGTCCCAGACTAAATCATAAATCCTCTCTAGATCGAGAGGAGGTTGAGGGATAAAGTCCCGTGGGGACAGGGTGATCATGATGGACGGAGCCCGTGGAATATCTTCAGTAATGACCCGCGACCAAGTCGGGGTCAGAAGGAGAGTGCGGAATAAGGTTTGGGGTGTGAAAATGTAAGAGGGATAAGTTACCCTCCAAAGAAGATCCGTGGTATAACCAGCTTCATAGGGGTCATCTGTTTCCTCAGATAGCAGTATTCTTTTATCAAAAATGGCACCAGGCCCTTCAATCAGTTCATCTATTTGTGGCGACCACTTCGGTTCTGAGGGATCAAGAAACAGTCTATTCAATGCAATATACAGATCCCTTAAGTCAAACCATCTGTACCATTCACACTCAAGGTCTTGGAACTTCCTCCCTTTCATTGGCCGCAGAGCCTCCAAGGACTGGTACGTCAACAATTCTGAACAATGTCTGGCCATGTCTCTTCCATATATGTCATGGAGATCAAAACAGGAAGTGATGACTACTGTGTTGTCATGACTGATCACGGGCCCCTTGACGAAATGTGTGTATAAGGTCCATGTTAAGGGGTCCCGACCTTCTTTGCATGGTGTAGATATTGTCTCCCATACCTTCTGGCCGTTTTCATTTTCTTCCTGCTGAGTAATGTCGTGCCTCACTTTTCTTGGCCTATAGCCCAGGCCATTTCCAGGTGTCCTTCGGTTGTCCTTGAGGGGCGTGGTTCTGCCTTGTAATTGCATGCCTAGGCCTTTTCCAGGCTGATAACCACCCTTCATCATTATTTTCCAACTAGGGGTACTCATGCAATTCCCCGCTTTATGGCATCAAGTGGATAAGGAGTAAGAGTGGCGGCCTTTAAAGGATCAGCCACCGGACGGTAGACCTGTAATACCGACAGAAAAGGTTGTCGGCCAGGTGAAGAAGTTGGTTTGATATTCAAGGAGTGAGCAGCAGCAAGGATTGGCATACTCGTAACTTTAATGATTCGTCCTTTGTAGGGAAATTTGAGGCACTGATGATTCGTAGAGGGAATCGCCTCAAGGGTTTTAATATAAGGACGGCCCAAAATAGTCTTTAAGGAAGGATCGATTTCCAAGATGTGAAATTCAACCTCGGCATGACATACAGGGCCTAACTCTACTTTTAAATAGACCATTCCCAGAGGGGAACGGGTGGAGTTATCATATGCTGTAACAGAAATGGGGCTAGGCAGCCATTTTTCTTTGGGTACACCACACAATTCAAGGGTCTTCGGAGGCAGGACATTAATTGAAGCCCTCGTGTCGACCAGACACGCATATACGGCCTTCTTGCAGATATTGACCGTAATACTCAGAGCCATGCTCCTGGCTGCTGGTGGTGCTAGTTCCGAAGCTTGAAATAAAATAGAGGGTTGATCCTCCTGAGGAACTAGTAGTGCGGCAATCTTCTCCACCGGCACGTCTTCGTTGACCATCACTTTTTGTAGGTATTCCATCCGAACTTCCTGATGGGTCTTCGATCTCTTCATCAACTCAAGCACAGAGATTCTTGCCGGTGTTCTATCCAGTTGCTTCAGTAGGTCATATTGAGTGCTTAGTGCACTCTCATTATTATGCGCTTCCTTTGGCGGCTGTAATGGGCGTCTCTGCCTGTTGATTGAGGAAAGACCTTATTGAAGATCCTCCCACTCCGGAGTGTATGTTCTTCACTAGTGGAAGGGCCAGGTGATAACTTGAGCACCGCAGGGTTGGTATATGGCGTAGATGGTGTGGAGGTTTGGCATGCGGGTGATGGCGTGGAGTTACTTGGTGGTGGCATGGTACGGATGAGAGGCTTAGATAGTTGGATGGTGGAGGGGTAATTGGTCAGTGCGGATGAAGTGGGGAATGGTACGTGGAGTAATGGTTTAGATGGTTGTATGGTATTTGGGTAAGTGGTGGTGGTGGTGGTGGTAGGTGATGTAGGAAATGGTACGCGGAGCAGTGGTTTGGATGGCATGAGGGGTGCATAATTAGCTTGCGGTAGGTTGTTTGATGGAGGTGTGGTGGCGTGGGGGGTAACGGGTTTAAGGAAAGCGGGCGGTGGTGATGAGTTAATGGGCGTGGGTAAACGGTATGCGGGTGTTGGTACTGGTGTGATGGTAATGGGTTGTGGTTTAGGTATGTGGAGGGTGCGGCGTGGTGGTTGTTCTGCGGTGCTCGGAGTGTGACCCGTTGAATAAATAGAGGAAGAATCCTATATCTTCCACTGTTTCCCTCGATTAGCCTTAGACCGGCTATTTGTCAAAATCAGGGCAACTTGATTCTGGTTCTGGTGCTCTGGGAGTGGGTTTTGCACTATACCCATGTTTGGAGGCGCCGCTGCCTGCGCCGGCGCTCTTGGTTGTTGCTGCTGCTATTGAGGTCTTCTCACCTTCAGGGCGGATATATACTTCTTCATTTCTTCCCAGTCGATGCCTCCCTGCTCGTTGAGATCATGAATATAATCTCGGAATTGGAAGCATGTATCTATTGTGTGTCCAGGTTGTCTATGGAAATAACAATACCTGGAAGTGTCGGCATTTTGGGGCCAAACTATTTTTTATCTTGGCAAAACCAAAGCATTGGCTGCCATTAAAGCATTGAAGATATCTGATAAGGACTCTGGAAGGACTGGATATTCTGTCTTTTTCGGGCCTGGAGGTTTTCTCTGCTGGTTATAATCAGCAGGAGGAGGCACATTGTGGTATGTCGGCGGTGCGCGCGGCTGGTATTGCTGCTGTTGTGGGGGCTGATACTGTAATTGCCATTGTGGCTGCTGCTGTGGCTGCTGTTGTGGTTGCTGGTTCGGCTGCTGAGGCCGCTAGTACTGAGGCTGCTGATACTGTGGGTTCAGCTGCTGAGGCCACTGGTACTGAGGCTGCTGATACTGTGGGTTCGGCTGCTGCTGTCTGTAACCCTGCTGGTTTGGCTGCTGCGGCCGCTGGTACTGTGGTTGCTGATTCCTCACGAATTGGGGTTGATTGTTGTTCATGGTACTAATATGCTCATGGGAGAGCGTGCCCTCAGTGGTTGGACCCGTGCTAAGAGAATTTGGCACGGCAGGCTTCCGAAGTGGAGGCCTGCTAGGTCGGTGAGGATCAAAGACACTAGAGAATATAGCATCCTTGAAAGCGTTCTGACAATAGCGCGCCCTTTCATAGAGCTCTGCCATACTGGTCAAGTTGTTCAGAGCGAGGACTAGTTTAAACTGAGGTGTGGCATTGAAAATTAACATCTTTACTTGCTCGGACTCAGACAGATGATCTTTAACTTTTTCTACCATGCCCCTCCATCTATTAGCAAAACTGACGAATTCCTTGTCGGGCTTCATTTTTTTCTGCTATCAGGTCAGTAATGGACAGAGAGGGTGCAACTCTATCTTAGTATCGTTGAATGAATTTTCGTGATACGATACCATAGTCCTCCACTTTGGATGGCTCTAAGGAAAAGAACCATTCAAGGACTGGTCCCTCCAAGGATTTCCTGAACAAAAATGCTAACAACTTCTTGTCATTCTGCAATAAAGATGACTCATACATGAACTCCTTCAAATGAGTGAAGGGGTTACCAGTACCGTTGTATTTTCGGTACACTGGCATTTTAGAGGGCGGCAAATGGAAAACGGGCGGACTTGGCAGGTTAATCTCAGGTGCAGCTTTAACCCTTATCATTTTCTGAAAATTATTGAATTGTTCATCCATACGCTCCATCTTTACGAGCAAAGCTTGAGTCGTCGGATCGACTGGAGGAGGGGGAGGTGGAGGTATATGATAGGCATGTTGCCTAGAGTATGTGGGGCAAGGGGGACAATAGGGTTGAGGTCCGGCAAAGCTTCCGCCATGCCCGAGGGCATTTTGATACGTTGGCGTAGGCGGTCTAGCCGGTTGCCTCGATGAGGACAATTGTGGCCCAACTGGCCGAGAAGTTGAAACCTGAAGGCCTTTCATGGCCTTGTGAATGAAGGAAGCCTGATGAGGAGGTGGTTGAGGAATAACAGGGGGAGCCGCAGGATTCGGCTCGGCAGACTGCATGGGCGTCTTCCCCTTCAAAATAGACTGGATTGCCTCGAGTTGGTGAGGATCCAGATGGGAGGCCAGAACTCCCAGGACGTTGACCAGATCAGATGGATTGGAAGGTGAGAGCTCATTCGGGTTCGTGGCCCCCTCAAAGACAGGATTAGAAACCGCATGCACGTGCGGAGGAAGATCAGCACCAGAATTGTGTTGATCATGGACAAAAGGAGGAGGGATATGAAGGTTTCCCTTATGTTCAGATGGATAAGAATGAGGATCATGGGGGGCATTAGCATCTCCCCCACTTTCATAGTGATAATTGGATTTAAGAGGGGTATTAGCATCTCCTTCATAGTTGACCATAGCTCCCGAAGCCATGCTCAAATCCCTACCTGATCGAAGTAGCATGATATTAGATTTTTTCAAAGATTTGCAGACAAGTTATACAGAGATTAAGCAATCAAGTAGATGTTTAACGTTATTTCAGGATTCCTTGTTGGGTTATTTGGATTTAATTAATCACAAATTCACTCAAGGGGTAGGATCCTAGTTTTAGTTCAATTTCCACCGTTATACTCTATGGCCTTCTCTCACAACGTTATGAAAATCTAAGCAAGACTTCGATTGGTACAACCAGCCCGATAAACAAGGAGGAATACCTTGATTTTGGGGACTTACGGAGGTCTTTAACGCCAACCACTCTAGTCTGATCGAGGGACCGACCCAATGCAACCGAGATACACCACCTTCTTGTCCTACAAACTGACAATAGTTGTATTTGAACTTATGCATGTTGCTATCAATCATGGTTCCATGAAGCCATCCAATATTTCTCGACTCTTGACGAGAGGGTGGGGCGACTATCTACTTGCAAAGAATAAAAGAAAAACAACACCAAAAAGTTACATTAAACACGAACCAAGAAGAGTATGACTTGAAGTCTTGAAAAAAAAAATCTTACATTGAAATCATTAATGTATATTTTTTAAGATTTTTAATTAATTTTAATTTTTTATATGTTATTAATATAAATTTAAAAATAAATAAATTATAAGTATTAATTGCACATATTTAAATTTTAATATGCATGAACACAAACATAACTTGAGGCATGCATAAAGTTTCTACATAACTATCATATTCGTTTTTAAATCTATACTAAAAATTTAACATTCTAAATAAATTATTATATATTAATTAATTTAATTGCTGAAATAACAAAAAAGTATATAAAAATTAAATATTAAAATATTTTTATGTCAAGTAAAAATTATATCAACATTTAACCCCTTTAGAATGTTATAAAACTTTATTAAAGATTTTTTTTAATTTATTATTAAATTAAATATAAGATATAAAATTATAAACATTACATTAACTATATTTAAGGTACAAGTTATTGAGAATGACATAAATCTAATCATATAAAGTTGAATGCTTATATAGGTAATTTTGGACAATTTACAAATTATTTTATATTTTTATATTTAGTTAATAATTTAAACAAATGATAAAAATTATTCCACATGCAATATTTTGAATCAAAATTTCATCAAACATGTGAATATCATCGATCTATGTCTTTTATCTCACAAATAGTTCATTTATTTTTTTTATTTTTTAATATGTCACCAAAACTCATAAATCATTCCCAAATTCGATCAAATCTAAGTTATGTCGTGCTAAAATTAAAAACAAGTGATACATCAACCTATTATTCAAATTCTAGTACCCTAAAACACATCAAACAACAACCAAAGAAGATGAAAACAAAAAATCTTTAAGGTTCAGATACTTACCCTCCTTCTAAACCTTCAAACTGGATGGAAACGTTTGGGAAACCCTTCAAAACACCTTCTACAACAAAATCAACTCTAACCCTTGGATCTACCAAAACCCTCGAGGAAAAGTTGAGAAAGGAGGAGGGAATGGCTTGGAGAGGGATGAAGGCTTCGGTTGTTGGGCTGTTGCATTTCTGTTCAAGAGGGGAGAGGGTTTTCAGTCATGCATCATATCTGATTGGCCGGTATCGAGTTGTATCGCAGCGACTCGAGTCGAACTATGACCAGCCTGCACTGAATCGCAGCGGCCTGACACGAGTGGACCCGATACAGCTTGAGTCACTATGATCCAAGGATGGTTCCTACTGTATCGGCCGATCCAAGTGTGCCAACAGATCGAGTTAGCCTAGATAAGGTGTTAGTGTCCCCTTGGCAGTAGCTAAGGCAGGTGGCAATCTAGTGACCCTTCATCAGGCTTCCCTGTCTCCAGCGAGGAGGTTGAAACTCCTCTGCCCCCAACTTGGCTCGATAAGGTGGACGTTGATGGAGGATTGAGGGGGGGGGGGGGGGGGGGGTCTCTCTCTTTTGTGACGACGCCCCTCCGGGTGCCCTCGGATCTAGTATGAGGGTGTTGGCAAAATGGTGAGGCCCTGTCCTTTCACGATCGAGGCCCGGATCTAGAGCTAACCATGGTGAACCTCAAGAAGCTGAGGCTTGCAATCCACCACCATTGGAAGATGATGACCTTCGGGAAGCTTCTGTCTTGGAAATAAGCAAGCTGGCCAGTGCAGTGAGGATCTGAATGGACAACATTCTAAGCTCGGGCATTCAACGGTGGGCGGATAGTGTTAATTTCTGACACGAGTCTGTAGGGTTGGAGGGCATGGCTGTCTCCAAGTCCTCCTGCATGCCTGTTCCCAAAGGGGGTCAATGGACAATTCTAACTGGACATTGCAAATGGTTGTTAAAAGTGCTTCCACCAAAATGTGATGAATGAGGATTAAAAAAAAAATCATTCAACCTTCACCAGGGTACTTCTGATACCCTGGGGAAGCTGTGCCAAATGCAACCTTGCAGTGTTATTCTGTGTCCTCACCCATATGAATTGCATGCAGTTGGATTTCTCCATGAATCAATCCAGCCAACTGTCCTCAACTTCTTGTTTGCTCTGCACTATCCTCTTATATCACTCGTTAAGGAAGGACAAGGGTTGATTGTCTTGGTTTTCATCATTGAAGATATTTGTTTATTATTGAAGTTATTGGGCCGTCCAATTCAGAACCTACAGGCATTGAGTGGAAGAGACACCATCTAATGTTTTGTCCCTTTTCCAAAGGGAGACTATTCTAACACATCCTCATGGGCAGGCTGATTTTAGGTTTTGTTATGTGGAACACAAAGATAGTTTTGATACCATGTTGAAGTTATTGAGTGGTCTAACTGATTTCAGCGGAGAGTATGTTCTCTTGCATGAGAACTCTGTCAGATGAGCAGTGGTTTTGTCAACTCTCATAATGCACGGAGATCCCATTCAAATATCAAGGGCAACCACCATTTTGTTCGTGAAGTTCAACTTTTTTGTGCTGCTAATTTCCAGCTGACTAACGTTGTGGGTCCAAAACTGCCGATACACATTTTTGTTCTTTGTTCACCATCTTTTGTCATGTTTATATGGAATTCCTGCAGACTAATTAAACTGTGTATATATACAGATATTGGACAAAATTTTATTGAATCAGGCCACAAAATCAAGATTTTCCAGTATATTTCTTGCTTTTTAAATTATCTTCCCCCGTTTTACTGGTGATAATTCGCATTTATTGCCAACAGTGTAGGAGCTCTTTGAACTAGGTTGGGTGAACATATTGCACAAGGAAATATCTATTGGACATTTTCGTTAACAGTTTTCATTTTCCCCCGCAAGTAGTGGATTGTACATCCAATTTCAGTACGGAACAAACAAAATGCAATCATGTGAGTAGAGAAGTTCCTCTCACTCGCAACACAAAGGCACCGTTTGGCACCCCAAATTGGGGGACTTTGGAGGTAAAAAATCTCCGACAGCTTTGAAGCAATTTTCAAATAAGAATCGCGTGTGACGCAATCCACTTTCTCTTTCGAGGAAAGAGAGACTCATTCGAACACTAGGACAGTTGGTTCATCATTTTCTTTTCATAAGGGAGGTCTCAGGTTTGAACTTGATTGGAGTATAAAAACTCTCCAGACATATAGCCTAATGTTGGGTTGTTGGGATATTTATCTTCTGATCCGTGGACCTTAGTCACCTGTAAATATATGTATATACCTGGCCATTGTGCCACTGACTAAAAAAAAGAAAAAAAAAAGAGACTCGTGAAAAGGGGATTTTTTTTTTTTTTTTTTTTTAATTCACGATCGACCGCTTTTAATGGTGGGGCGTCCGCTTCTCCACTGGCTTCCAAAAATACCCTTGCTGCACCTGCCTTTTTACAGTTTCTCGTGGTGAAGGATGATCATAGGGGGCAAGTACGTAAAAGTAGCTTTCCCAAGAGGACACTGCAAGGCCGACAGACTCTAACACTTGAGGAGAAGTTGATTTTTAACTTTTGAAGAGCGTTGCCAAATGGGGCCAAAGGCTTGGGGATTTGGGTGCTTCCCTTCCACTCACGGCAGAAGAATATATCAGACTCAGGCCGTAAGGAAAAGGCTCTTGGGCAAATGTTTATGTAAATGTGATACTCCTGAGTAGGGCTGTCAAAATGGGCTCAGGCCCGTTAACAGACCCGTTTGGACCCGTTAGTTATGGGTCTGAGTATACCTGTTTACCCATTAAACTTTCTATTGTCATACATTGTAAAAATTTGTGAGCTAATTTCTTAGAATTTAGACCTAAAATCAAACCAAATTATCTGGCACATAGAGATTTAAGATAAATAAATTCTATACCAAACTCATTTATCTTTCAACATCAAATAAATAAGAAGCAGGTCCAAGACCCGACCCATTTACCTATTTACCCATTATCTTTATTGGGTCTGAACCGGGTCCGGGTCTATTCACTTTGGGCATGGGTCTACCCAGACCCAAACCGTTGACAGCCCTACTCCCGAGGATGTGATCTCATTTCCTCCATATGCTTCAATAGCTTGCCTGAGGTATGTAAGGATGTTGCTTCGTGTGCACTTTCCAAGCATTCTGATGCTTTTGAAATGTCTCAACGTGTCTTGAATCATGTTGAAGGTGACTTGGAAAAGTCTTCCACGCTTGGCTCATCGTATGGCCCAACTTATTTGAGGAGCATGGCCTATTCATCTTATTCGGACTTGTTCGATTTTGTTACTTGGACTGTGCATTCGATGGAGAATATATGGCTTATTAAACTAGAACAAGTAATCCTGCTAAAACAAGTAATCTTTTGGTTATTAATTATATTTATCTTTGTACATTTTATTTTTATATTTTTTATATTTTATATTTTTCTTATTTTACATAAAACAGTAGCCTCCTAATCAGAGCAAAAGATGTGTTACTTCTAGCATAAATAATTCTGGATTACTCAGAGCCGAACAAACAATGAGCAAGCAACTTCTCAATTTCTACAGTACTTTCGAAGAGTAATATTTGCTGTAATGTCCTGTTATAATACAGCTGTAATTGCCGTCTAATTGTGGGATTGGGTTGTATTATGCATTATCCCATGTTGAAGCAGGACATTGCAGTAGTATTACTCTTCTTTGAAACACACTGATGACAATTCTCATGGAAGATCAAGTCCTAAGGTGTGGTGGTGGTGAATGGTATCACTATGATTTTTTTTTATATATAAAAAGTTACAGGATTGTGCAGTAGAAACAAATCTAATCGTTTCTTGAAGCGTACTTGCATGTCCCTTTTTTTTGGGGTTGCACTAGCTCCCAAGGATTAGCTTGGTACCCAAGCCTCTAACATTGAGAGCAAGTCTTTCTGCAGGTAGACCATCACACCCAGTACGAAGATTGGCCAGACATTCCTTCCTGCTTGGCAAGACAAGTCTACTTGCTTGTTAATATGTGTGATTCTGTAAATGATAGAGGTTAATTTCTCCTGTCAGCAACGGGAAAAAGGAAAAGGAAATAGTTATCTATCTAAAATCCATTTTATTTACTAGACTTCCAATGATGTGTTCCTAGGTATTCCTCTTTCCTTTTTTTTTACTCTTTCTTTATACATAGATATAAACCTTTCAGAAGAGATAGTCCAAAATTATTTAGAGTAAAGACAGAGAATCCATATAGTCGACTTCAATTATTTGAGATTAAGATTTGATTGAGTTGAGTTGAGTTGAACTCTTTCTTTATACATAGGAATATATGCATTCCTTTGCACGCAGATGTGTATGCACGGGCACACTCTTGAAATTGAGTATGCAACTGTTGAACCACCTTATCTACATGCCGAATGGTAGCCAACCTCGTTGGACAACAGGAGATGGAAAGGAAGAATTGTTGCCCTTTTGGTTAAGAAGGGAAAACCATATAAAGGAGAGGAAATATAACTTCAAAGACCAGCAACAAACAGGGTTCTATGCAGTGTGATCCTGTGCTAGGGAGGGCTCAGCTACATGTGATGGCTTTTACTACTAAATCGTGAGATGGAGCTTAAATTTCTTGGACCAACTGCTCACCAGATACCAATCTTCTAGAATAGTTAATAGAAAGTTTTAGGCCAACCATTCGCCAGATATCAATCTTCTACAAGTTAGATAATCCTAAGAACCTTAGACAAGTGAATGCTGGACGCCCGAAATATTTGAAGACCACGTAATAATGAGTTACCAATATTTACTGATTCACCCATCCCATGCAACGAGAGTGGAAACTTGCACAACTGATGATAGAGCCTAGTTCAAGAACGTGAAGAAAAATGAAACGGTGGAAAATAGGGTAATTTAATAGGGAAGGTAAAATAAATCATACTGATTTCGATGTGCCCTAGTCGCTAAAATTAAGACTTAAGACGACTCTCAATTGTGGAAGAATGCACAAGCCCAACATCTTGTTTGCCATGACCCTGCACCACTAGTTTGGTTTCTACTTGTAAAGTTGTGAGGAATGAGAAAATTAAAATTTTATTTTTAATGCATGCATTAAATCCTGTAGACCATTCATCACGTCATTGGAATGTGCCTAACAAATTAATGCTACGGAGAAGTGATTTTTTTGGGTTTGAGCTTGGGACCTGGTTTCATGAGGAGGAAGTGAAATATCAAATTGTGTCATGAAAAGTTGCAAGGAAGAGGGCAATTCGTGAATACCAAGTGAATGCAAGGAAAGAATAAAGTGTTGTCTGTGAAACTTTGGATGGCACTTGGGACAAGACAATCCAAAAACAACCCTATCACTAAACTATAAACCCTCAAACAAAAGGACAGGGAAGGCATCGGAAGACTTTAATCGGAAAAAAAAAAAAAGAGTATATGAATGAAGGAACCAAGATATCTTCAACTTCCATTCTAGCCTTCATCCATTTCCATGAAAGGGTGAGAGAGTTAATAAGACCAATTCAACATTAGCCATGAGAAGTGAGTGCATTAGTAGGACTAGTAAAAAAAGTGACTGCATCAAAGATAAAAAATGAAAATTGTGTACTGAAAAGTGAGTGCCCCTCCCAACTCCAACACTCCCCCGTTCCCAACCTTTTCCCCCACCCAAAAAAGGAGTTTTGCAAAATTCTTTTTAAAATTTTAATTATAAATTTATCTGTTTTATTTTCATATTATTATAAATAACTTTACTGGATTGTGCTACTTACAAAAATATCATTATGGTTAACATCCACTAAAGATGTAAACATATTCCTTCTTCAATCATCAAATTTAATATTTGGATGAAAATATCCTTACAAAAAATACTTTTGATTGGTTATTATGTCAAAGTGAGAAAGAAATATAGAGACATAAGATATTCTAGACATTTTTAGGTTTAATTAAAAATTAATGAGAATAAGACAAGAGATTTTTAACGATATACTAGCATACAATAATGACAGGGACATTTTTGCAACTGTTCTGATGAAGTGAAGTTACTAATAATAATAATGTAAACATAAGATAGACAAATCTGAAACTAAAGTCTTGTGAGAGTTATTTTTGCAAATACTAAAAAAAAAAAAACCATTGTTCACTTCACCATACAGGTGAGGTGAGGCAAAACCAACACTGCCATCACTCCCCTTGCATGGGAAATTCAAAGCATCAGTTTATGATTGGTTGTTGCAGAAGAATGACAGTGGCTAAATAACATATCAAGCCCTCTTCTTCCTGGTGGCTGCAGCTGCCCCTGCATGATCAGCATTGGAAGCAGCCTTCCTTGGAGAAGATGGAATGAGCCCTCGCAGGATGGCTACCAAGGATAAGCCCACGAAGGGTGCATACATCTGCAGGAGCTTGTTGGAAGCTCTTCCTGAGATCAACATGTCAGCTATGATTGCTGCCTGCAAGAGACACAACAAGCAAACAGAACAAGGAAATAAAAATCTGAACTTTTTTGGTCCCAGAATCTCAGATTGGGAGATCTCGCTGGTTCTTTGTTCCCCCAAGTTTCCGGATCAGACCCACAACAGCAATTAGACCCAGGATCATCGTTAGAGAGGAAAGATGGGATCTTGGATCCTTAAAGAAAATTTTAAAAAAAAGGTTCTCTTTTGAAGCTCTCACCATGGAAGTGGCGATGGAGACGCCGGCCATGAGGCAGGTGGTGGGGAACCAGGTGCGGCCGCCGGCAGCGATGGCGTAGGTGTTGGCGAGGGCGAGGGGCCAGAGGAAGGCGAGCTCGACCCAGGTGAGGCCGACGAAGAAGTGGGGGTTCTCCACCAGGAGGTAGTCGCCGAACTCGGCGGCGTACCAGTGGCGCAGATCCAGCAGCTGCTGCGGGTAGAGGTGGGCGGGGAGGCAGCCCTGCGCGTCGATGAGCGGCACGACCACCGAGAGGACGAGGAAGAAGGGCAGGAGGAGGGCGAGGTCGACGGCCTTCCGCGCGAGTGCGCAGGAGGAGCACTGCCCTGCGGCCATGGGCGCTGGCGAGGAGAGAGAGAGAGACAGTGGAAGAGAAGGGTGGCACACACGCGATAGCCCGAGAGAGAGAGAGATGTGGGTTTCCCTAAAACTTATGACCTGGTGTACTTAGTTTTCTTTTTTTTCTTTTTTTTTCATTTTTTTTTTTGGTGAGATGCGTTGAGGTTTAGGTTCATTTGTACTGCCCCCATAATGTCATATTTGACCTTGCACAGTTGAATGAGAGAATTTCTTTGACCAAAAAAAAAAAAAGTTGATTACGTATCCTCGTACAGTTAATACGAGAGAGAGAGAGGTTATTTTCTGTTTTTTGTTATAACACTGTCGCAGAAATTCTTTTTTTTTTGTGTGGAAGCAATATTAATTATTACAAATACAACCACATTTTGTAGTTGATTTTAAGGGTACAACTTGTGTTAAAATTGAGCAGTTTTGGGAGTGGATAAGATAATATGATGATCTTGTGGATACAGGATCTAATGCAAAAGATCATAAGGGTAAATATACAGAAGCCTTATTTGAAACTGCACAAATTGTTGGCCTTTCTCTTATAGGTCAAAAGCTACAATTTCCCCCTATTTTTGTAGGCAACTCAAAAGCAGATAAGATTTCAGAGCATGAGATGTTCCCTTCTATTTTGATTGAAACAGAAAAAATAGATCCTTTCCTTGTTCATTCACTGGGGTTTCAACTAACAAACAAAGAAAATAGATACGTATTTTATGATATGTTGTATTTACATGGCATGTAAACATAAACTTCAAGTCAAGTCGATCCCCTTTTCCTTCACATAAGACAAGACAAGGTTGGGTTTGTGAACTACCAACTTGTCTAAGGGCTCATTTGGTGTACCGTAAAATTTTGATTTTGGAATCACCATTTTTAGAATCAACAAAAATCAAAATTCTGATTTTAAAGTCATTGGTCTTAGAATATCTGTTTTTGGTTTATGATGATTTTGGATTGAAAACTGAAATAAACTAAAAAGAAGATTTTAGGTGTCAACCGGTTTTGAGATACAAGAATTTGTGGCACATCAAACATATAAAAATATAAAAAAATTACAATAGTTTGACCGTAAGGAATTAAAAGTAGTCTATGACACACCGAACAACTCCTTAAAAGAATGATAGATCTTATGAAGCATACTCTCTTCTTTCTATTTCTTCTGTTTTTCTTTATTTCTACTACTACTATTTTTTCTTCTAATCCTTAGGAAAATAGAAATATGTTAAGTTATACAGGAATCCAAACATAAGTAAACACCTTTTGATGGCTATTTATAACATTTTATAATACATTAAATGACCCCTAAAAGAATGAAAATTCCTATGAGACATTCTCTTCTTTCTATTTCTTTTATTCTGCTATTTTTTCTTCTAATCCCTATTTCCTTAGCAAAATAGGAACTTCTTAGGCTATAAAGCAGTCCAAACATAAGGAAATACAATTTTATGGCTATTTAATAGCATTTTATGACACACCAAATGACTCTTAAAAGAATGAGAATTCCTATGAGGCATATTTTCTTCTCTCTATTTCTTCTATCTCTCTTCTTTCTACTACTAATATTTTTTCTTCTAATCCCTATTTTCCTTGTACGTAGAAAGCTGTTCGGTTGGCGCAGGACAATGCTCCTCCCCACCTCATTAATGACATTGATGTTCAGAACATGGTCTAAATTAACTTGATGCCTTAGTCACATTAGGTCTATAAGTAGTTGGATTTGAACTCCTTTTGGAGTTTACTTAATGCCCTGTTTGGTTAGAGTATTAAATTTAATATAGTATCCATTTTGATATTGATATTTTTATGACGTTTTGAATATCAATATCAAAATTGATATGATACAATATTTTAGGTGTTTGGTAGAAGTTGCAACAATACCAAAAGTGATACATGAGACTGTTTGAATGATGCTCACAATCAATTTTAATTCACTTTAATAATTATGTGGTCATTTGATGTGCCATAAAATACTATAAAATGTTATAAATTACGTAAAATAATATTTTATTTTACTTGAAATGCTATAAAATATCTTGTGATGTTTTCAAAATCCTTGACATTCGTTATATAATTTTAATCATTATAATATTATTTTTCAAAAAATATAATCAAATTCAAGATTTAAAATGTCGCAAATTATTAAAATTAAATTAACGTCTTTCCATCCCACTCTTCGTTCAAAACTATCTAAAATCAAATCAAGAAATTTTGTGATAGTAATTTTAAAATTAGATATTTTCATTCAATAAGTTTAAGTTTAATTATTTTTAAAGAGTACATTCTCATGTCAAATAAAATCAAATTGGATTTAAATATTATCCATTTTATTTTAAAAATAAAATTTAAAATAATTACTAATAAAACACAAATGTGTTAAATGTTAAAACAAGCACAAATGCACAATATGATTATCCTACGATCATGGCCCCATCCAAAGCCACTCACTTCATTAATCATATGTTTCAAATCATAAAACTGACTTTTCATTACAAACATCCATTCTTTCAAAAAATATATATATATATAAACATCTGTGATTTTAATCGGTCAACGTTCACATGTACACCAAACGATGTACTACACTTTTAGCCATTTTAGTTCATGCTTTTGGCTTACATCCATTTGATGATCTTTTATCCGCATGATACTGTCCAATAGTTGTCTAGTGAAAAACGGATCACTGGGTTTCATTCCACTTAAGTCCACTAAGTTATCCTTCAAGTCCATTACACTAGAGGGAAAAAAAAGAAACTCTAAGCCAAAACTTCATATCCATGCATCCTTACTTCAATAAAAGGCTTGTAGCATGATAGGAGCCTTTGGCGTGATCCCTCCCTAAGTGCTACAACAAATCATACAAAACAAAACTATATAATTGGAAAGTCAAAGAAGGCAATAATAACTAACTGAAAGTAATTTCTAACAAAATTTTCAATTCTCAAGGATTGAAAGCAAGACCCTTTACTCCTAAGGAGATTAAACTACATACAGACTGATTATAGCATGCACTTCTTGTCACCACCATATAATCCGTATGTAGAAAATTGACAATATGAAATACATGTTGAGAAAGATATATAATCAAATATAATGATTGAACCAAATTATATCTATTAGTCTATGGAAGTAGATGCTATCCATAGACATGAAAATACAATAGATTCAAGTGATACCCACTTGAATCTTTAGGACAAGAAATGTAAGAACCTTTTCAAATGATATGCTTAAATATAAAATTATCATGTACATATCAATCCACAATGTTTTGCTCACAAGATGGTCAATATCAATCATCAGTCTTAACGTCACTGTCTTTAATAAAAGTTTGTAACAGCCATTCAACAAGCTTATGGGTCTGAAGTTTTTCAAGTCCTTACTTCCTTGGCAATTTCTTTCTTTGGTAGTAAAATCAAAATGGGAAAATTCTTGGACCTCAACCAACGCATACAATTTTGTAGATCAACTATACAGAGACTATGAGGACAAACTATGTTGAGACTTTCCACCCTCTAAAAAGGGATAGATGCCATGAAATAACATAAATGAAACAACAAATCATCTAGCTATCCTCTAGGATAATGTTCTTTGGTCCATACAACTTGGCAATCAATAATATCCATTGAAGGATTAGAATGGGATTGCTACATAGATACAAAGAATTGAGGGATCTACGTGTTATTTGGGAGATCTTCTTTGAGAGTAATCTGCATGTTTCTCAGGTTAAGTGCACTAAGTAAGATCTGCTATATGACAATCAAAGAGATAGCAAAAATATCTCATGGTTCCTCTCCAACTGATTCTTAGGCACAGTTGATTTTATGAAACACATGATAATCATTAGGACATCAACACGAACAGACGGTCCAAGATATTAATATTTTAAAAGGCATCATAGATAGGATAGGACCATGAACCAAAGACAACAAAGAATGATGGATTTTTTGGGTTATCTTCTCACACATATGGCTTGGATCAATATACATTTAAGAAACTGAATTAGATTCTCCCAAAATTTACCGCAATGAAAATAAACTATGAAAAGAAGGGTCAGACATCACTAGAAATGATTGAATAAATCAGAATCAATGTGCATTTTGTCAAATCCAAACCCACTGTGGACAACAACCAAAGATATCCAATTTTGTCTTGGATCCATACAAATAAAATTAATGCCTAATGCAGGTTCAAAGAGCTCTGCTGGTACCTCTTCTGCAACCAAATCCACTTCCCAATGTTCATTTGGAAATCCATAGACATAAATTTTCCTTTTTTGCAAGGCGAACACATGGACTTAGTACCAAAACATAACACAATGCCAAACATAGCACCATAAATTCAATACTTTTATATAAGAAATATCCCAGACAGTCAATGTTAATGTTAATGCAAGGCAAAGAATAAAGTAGAATTCAAAAAAAAAAAAGACAAGGAAACTTGATAGAATTTTAGACATTTAGAAACTGTCAATAAGCTAGACCAGATCAAAAGTGGTTGTGAGACTAACATCTAGAATTGCAGATGGATTCCAACTCTAATTGAAGCCCCTCAAATTAAGCCAAACTATCAAAGCCAAATCCCAATTGAGGTATTGGAATTAGTTATCATGGATGATAGTCTTCAAGCAGCAAAAATAATTAGTTTTCTCAGGAACCACAATGGATCGCCAACACAGGCATAAAAAAACGTAGAAAGGAAATAGACCCCACTATTCCTATAGAGAATTCCTTCCAAGTCCCAACCCCAATTAATCCCTCTCACCTCCCCCTCCCCCTCCCGCCTCAAAAAACACACACACACACACACACACAAAAAAAAAAAAAAGATCAAAAGATGTGCATCAAAAGCATCCAATCTATTTTCTCCTAGATCAATCAAACAAGGAATAGATGGCAGATCATGACACAAATCAGAACTGAGGGAGGCAAATCCGTAGACAAAATCAAGCAAAGATGGTTTTAAATGCAGAAACAAACCCCTTCCCCCTAGAAAATAAATCAATAAAATGAAATAACATTGTTTCACTGCATATCTCAAAGCTGAGATTGCCTCAATAGAAGCAGAGAAGTAGATTCAAACAAGTTGAGGTTGCACGCCCAAAAACTCTACATCAGAGAGAGAGAGAGAGAGAGATGGACATGGCGCAAATGGCGGCAAGCTTGCAGAGATGGCGATGGACATGGCGCCGAGCTTGTGGAGGGGGTGAGCTTGTAGAGATGGAGAAGTTGGAAGAGAGGAAAAGAGGGGACTCAGGAGGCAGAGATTCCCCCGATGCCTTTCTCTGTTAAAATTAATACAGGGTCCTAGTTGAATTAAACTTGGTACAATCCAAAGTTGAAATGTACAAGACTTTTTAATATGATATTCCACAACCAAACACCTTCAAAAAGTCCAATCGCTATTAATATTAAAAGTAATATTAAAACAGGTTCCTAATACTGGAACCAAACAGGGTGTAAGGTATGCGAACAGGAAAATTTTCTTACATGTAAAATAGTTGTCCTTGAGATCATAATCTCCAAAAATGCAATGGTTGTAATTTGAGGGAATGAGATTCAAAATAGGAAGACCTTTAATCGCCTGTCTTTATCTTAAGAAATGACAAAATTCCACCTCAAATGTGACTAAGAGCACAAGAGTTTTCCTACTTTGAAGTACAAGGATTTTATTCCTATAGGTATATAATTGGGCGAAAGCACGGCGAAAACTTCGGCACCCTTTCGTCGCGACAACTTCGTTGGGGGGAGGGTGTTTTCTTCTCAAAGAGCCCCCTCCCTCCCGAAGCTTCTGTTTTAGGTAAAGTTTTTTGTCTATCGGAGGTTTTGCTTCTTCCTCTTTTAGGGAAGGTTCATTCTCCAGCAAATCTAGCGGTTCCTCCTCTAGTCAGCCAAGCTCTTGGATAGTAGCATTGTTCTTCAATCTTCCCCATCAGCCTTATGGCTAGTCATGTTCTAACGGTGCGGCTTCGACTTCCTCCGTGTCCCCTCCTGGCCTCCTTTCTTCAACTTCTTTTGCGAAGGAACCAAATTGGACTTTCAAATATTGTTCCGACCTTCCCCTGAAAGGACCTGACACTGATCGTGACTGGATTTCAGAAGCCCGTCCATCATAGGTACTCCATACCCAACTGATTCCTGATGACCACTTGGTTTGATTTGTCCAAGATGCTTGGTGCGGTTCAAGTGTTTGGAGTAATGCCCCAAAGAGGGAACCAGTTACAAATCTCGTGTTGTTGGGTGTATTCTACCCGCACCAAATGGCGTGTGGGCTCCTCGAGATTACTACACACACTAGTCAGCTGCTCAATTTTGCAACTTTGCTTCTTCCAAAGAGGTTTTCAGGTCCCATTGCTTAGTTGCTACATTGAGATCTTACCTCTAACAGCCCCAAGCTTTACCTCTGACGACTTACTACAGATGGAACATCCAGTTATTCAACCTTCGGTTGGTCTCATTATCCAGCATGTATAACTCATGTATGGCTTGTCCTTCACCAGGGAATGGCCTGTTGTACTCAATATACGGAAGGCTCTGATGTTGCATTTCCTACTTGTACTATTTACAAAGTTGAAATGAAAGTGGTACCATCTTCTCCTTAACCAAAAAAAAGGTATACACTACCCGTTGCCAAGACCCTTTTTCCCCCCTTTCCCTACTTTGTGTATACATGGAGCTGCAATGAGTCAAATATGGAAGGTGACCTCGTGTCGGCCCTGAGCTCGCCATGTTCTTTTTTTTATTTATTTTTTTCTGCACCCCTTGGCTCCCATCCGATCAAACTTAAGATCAGACAGCATCTAAGGGGTATTGCAATCCACGCTGCAGCAAGTATTTCTCATCAAATATATTAGGGAATGAATGGCCCACATTTGAAGTAATATAATAAATAAATAATTCCATTCAGCCAATTGCAAGTGCATAGACGTGAACTGGTGTAACTAGATCCACTTGCACCCCCCTTTGGATGTTCCTAAATTCATTACTCAAACATAGCTATGGCAAAGGTGTATCATATCAGTATCGAGTGCCATATCAGAACTTTGAAAAACTGATAATATTAGTCCAACTCACTACGTAACTGAATCTGACCCATAGCAACTCATACTATACCATATAGGCCAAAGCCAATACTCAGAATTCCAAGAGTGCACCACGTGCGGTGCAGCGAGTTTGCTCCGCCACACGCGGCGCGGCTATTTTTTTTTTTTTTACTTTTGATTTTTTTTAGGTCGCCCCCACCATGGCCAACACATCCGTACAGTCCGATCTCCGATTGGATGACCTAGAAAAATCTGAAAAATAAAAAATCAAACTGTCATTTGGCTCAATTTTTTTTTTTCAGACTTTTTGGGCGCCCGGGATGAAATTGACCTTTATAAGATGTGCCGGATCTGGTGGGGCCGACCTAAAAAAAATCAAAAAATCAAAAAATCAAAAATAAAAAAACTGCTGCGCGCCACCCGCATGCAGCGCAGCAAGCAGAACTAATTTCAAAATCTATCCGGTCCAAGTTGGACCAGGTCAACATACCACAACCCATGGTCCTCGAAAGGGTTTGGGTAGAGGCTGCATGCACCAGTGAAGTTATTGTTTGACCACACAGGAGTCAATAAACCATCCCCTTCAAACCACCCAGTTGAGGGCTTACATGACACTTCCTGATAATTTCCTGTTTGGATTTGCTTCTGTTTATCAGGTGAGGCAAATCCATTTCTCATGATTAAGCTTGCTTTTGATTTTTGGCTTCTAATAATGCACATTGTTTCAATAAGAAGTTGAAAAGCAGCATTGACAAAGCTTTAACTAATTCTTGTTTGCCTGAAAGCTTTAAAACAAGAGAAAAGAACCTGCAAGTGAAAATAGTCTGCAAGAAAGTAATTGTAATAGAAAGAATCAAGATGATATATTTTCAGATTTTGCAGCAATTGCTTGTTATCACTTTGGTTCTTGCATTACGTCTCTCATAGTTCATAGGAAGGGTCTCGGAATTTGGGATAACTACACCCATGAGCTCCAAAGCAAGAGAACCTCAGTTACACCAGCCATGTTCATCAACAGAACCATACATGGATCACTGAACCCTTGGGAACCTCATTTGCCAAAAGGAACTTAGAATAATAGATTTCAGAGTTTTAATACAGTCCCACTGACCCACTGACTGCCAAATATAATCAAAAGGCTGATCATGACCTTGCCGGGAAACAATGGACGGAAGTAACAGTGACGTGGCTGCCAATCATCATCAACATTGCTATTCAGCAAATTTGGAGCATCACTGTACTTTGACATTTTTGGTCTATGACTTTTGTTTAAGCATGTGTTCTTCCGCCTCAATTCCCTTCACAGATTTCTGCAAGGCTTCATGATACATATATATATAGAGAGAGAGAAAGTAATACTGCAATGCAATGCGGCCAAAAGGCCAAACCGTACCTAACATTTGGGGGTTTAAACCCCTTAATTGGTGGTCAATACTAAACTCCATGGGATGGAAACCAACCCTAAGGGCTAATTGAAAAAAAATTCTATTTTTTAGCAATTTTCAGAATTTTTTAACCATCTGATTGTGAAATTTAATTGTAGCCATCCAATCGGTGCTGCGCACACAAAAAAAAAAAAAAAATCTGAAAAAAAAATCGCCAAGAAATAGAAAATTGTTCCAACTAGCCCCTAGGGTTGTTCCCATCCCTTGGAGTTTTAGTATTGACCAATTAGGGGTTTAAACTCACCAAATGTTGATACGGTTTGGCCGTATTGCAGCAGTACTCTCTCTTTCTCTTTATATATATATATGGTACGATATACATAATACATGTAAATTTTACCCAAGAAAAGCCCGAGAAAAATCCAAGAATGCCCAAGAATATCTGAGATCTCGCGACATTGCTCAAGACTGCTGTTTTCTTTTTTTTTCGAAGGTGGTCTCGATGAGCCACAATTCATTGATGTAAAAAAGGAGAGTTACAGAGTAGCAAAAAGAAAAGACACAGCCATTATACCAAGATGGTAAAACAGGCACACATAAACACCAAACCACCCCCCATCCCCACCCCCCGCGCGCACGTACTCACATGAGTTACACCCCAAAAAACACAAATGAAAAACCCCTTCACTCAAAAAATCTTTGCCAATTTAGTAGTCTATCCAGCAAGACAGACCAACTCAAATTGCAGCTTGTCCTCCGATAATGCCATTCTCGGACAGAGCTTATACATGCCCTTATGATAAAGCCAGGTTCCCCATAAGTATCTTTGAATATCCTGTTATTTTGCTCTCTCCATATAAGCCCTTAACATTGCTGGAAAACAAGAGTTCCAAATCTCAGCCTCTTGATGAACCAGGTTATAAGAAAAGCCCATTTCATTATGAAATTGCTGATGTTGTTGACTTGTAACCCCTGCAAACCAAAAGTCCTGAAGAAATGTGTCCAAACCGTATGAACAATACTACAGTTAATAGACAGGTGGTCCAGCTGTTCTAATAACAACCACAGAAAATACACTTTCCCCTTCTCACCTTAGGAATCCGCCATAGTCTATCTGCAGTCATCATTCTACCCTAGGCAATCTTCCACATAAAAATCCTGATTTTTGTTGGCCAGTGTTTGTTCCAAACCAACTTGTACCAGGGAACACTAATACCTCCAAGAGTTCCAAATCTCACCCTATTGATGAACTGGGTTATAAGAAGTCCATTTCATTATGAAATTGCTGATGCTGTTGACTTGTATCCCCTGCAAACCAAGAGTCCTAAAGAAAATTATCCAAACCGTATGAACAATACCACAGTTCATTAACAGGTGGTCCAGCTGTTCTACATAACAACCACAGAAAATACACTTTCCCCTTCTCACCTTAGGAATCCACCATAGTTTATCTGCAGTCATCATTCTACCCCAGGCAATCTTCCACATAAAAATCCTGATTTTTGTTGGCCAGTGTTTGTTCCAAACCAACTTGTACCGGGGAACACACTAATACCTCCTTCCCACAACACTGAAATAGCTGATTTGACAGAATACACACGAGTCCCCCATCTCCAAATTTTGACAACCCCAGAGCCCTGTCTCAACTGCCAGTGCTGAATTAAAGCAAGAAGCTGCAACAAATCATCCATGTCTTGATCCCTCAAATTCCTAGAATTGAATATCCCAGGAACCAAGATTACCTGACGAAGCCCATAGTTCTTTGATCTTACAGTTGACCTGGGTTGAAATGCTGTATAAGTTTGTGAACCTGAACATAAAAGCCATACCATCCATTATCCTCCCAAAATCTAATAGACTCACCATTACCGGTTATAAGATTAGAAGAGCAAAGAAAGAAATCCTTGTTTGCCATAATATTCCTCCAGACTGGTAGCCAATTGAGAAATTAAGATCACTAGACAACCATTTGGAATGATGCTGGAAGTATTTAGATCTAATCACCCTCACCCACAGATTCTGTTCATCCTTCTCCACTCTCCACAGCCATTTGATGAGAAGAGCATTGTTCAACAGATCAACAGGAATCAAGCCTGCCCCCCCTCCTCCTTCCTGGGGCCTACAGACATAACTCCAAGCAATGGGATGAACTCCTCTATGTTTAGGACCCTTTCCTTTCCTGAAGAATGCTGCATGAATGGATTCTATCTTGTGGCATACTCCCTTAGGAATCTTGAAGATAGACATGTAATATATGGCCAAACTAGAAAGGACAACTTTAGACAGGATCCACTCCACACCCCCCCCCCCCGGGGTGATAATAGACTCCCTTTCATCTATCTAATTTATCCTCAAATTTCTTGATAAGGAAATTCCATTCTGAAGATTTTGGATTCTTCCCTGACAGAGGGAGGCCAAGGTACTTAATGGGAAAGGAACCCCACCTAGTGCCCATAACCTCGGCAATGAAAGTCTTCTTATCCTCTGGCACATACAAACCCACAAGATCACTTTTGTGAAAATTTACCTTCATCCCAGTAGCAGCCTCAAATAACTTAATAAGTAACTTTAAATTCATGACTTTCTCTTCCTAACATGTAGAAAATAACAATGTGTCATCAGCATACTATAAATGTGTCACTTCTTCACTGCTTCTGGCTACATTAATCCTTCAATTAAGCCACTGTTCTTAGCTTTAACCCATATCACACTAAGAACCTGTCCCACCAGCACAAATAATAGTGGAGATAGTGGGTCGCCATGTCTAAGACCCCTCGAGCTATGAAAATAACCATAAGGATTGCCATTCACCGAGATTGAAAACTTAGCAGTCTGTACGCAATTCTTCACCCATCCTATCCATTCTTCTTTGAAGCCCATCAATTCCATGATGTTATAAAGGCAATCCCAATTAATTATGTCATAAGCCTAAGTCAATCTTGTATAGCATGAACTGCTTTTTCCTCACCCTCTGATCATGAATGCACTCAAAAGCTACCATAAAATTATATATAATGAATCTATCATGAATAAATGCTGATTGATTGTATTCCACCAATCCTCCAGTTACCTTCCTGAGTTTGTTAGCCATAGCCTTCGTAATAATCTTGTAGGAACAATTCAAGAGACTAATTGGTCTGAAATCAGTGACATTCTCTGCACCTTCCTTTTTAGGGATAAGAACCACATGAGTTGAGTTGAACACTTTAATGCATGCAGGTCTGTTCTGGAATTCTGAAATTGCAGCCATCAGATCTCCTCTGATTACATCCCAAAAGGATTGATAGAAGCTAGCAGAAAACCCGTCAGGACCTGGAGATTTATTGGGGTCCATACCCATAATTGCTTCCTTAATTTCTTCCTGTGAGAAAGGCCTAACAAGATCATTTGCTGCTGTAGAATTCAATTGATTAAAGGACTCAGAGTCAATAGCAGGCCTCCAAATTTCCTCTTCTTTGAACAATTCTTCATAATACCCGACCACTGCTGCTCCCATTCTGGATTATTCCTTGTAGGTGTCATTACCCACAATAATAGATTGCATAAGTGCTCTCCTCTTTTTAACACAAGCAGTAGCATGGAAATAGGAAGTATTCTCATCAACTTCTTTTAGCCAAGTTTCTTTGGCCCTTTGTTTCCATTTCAGTTCTTCCCTAAGAATCAACTTATTGTACTGCTTTTTAAGCTCCTCTGAATGCTTTCTATCATCATCTGGCAACCCAACCTGTTCATTCATAAACTCCAGCTCCTCAATCTGCTGAAGCAATTGATTCTTGATTTTGCTGATTCTCCAAAGATTGTGCTCCAAGCTTTCATCTTCTTCATGAGGTACTTAAGCTATTTGGAGAAATTAATACATGCATATCTATTCCTCGGGGTTTCATTCCACCAATTCTTCACCAAATCAGGGAACTTATTCACGTCTGATCCATGCTCTCTCAAATCTAAACAGTCTAGTCTTGCTATACCAACCCAAATCTGTTTCCATCAAGATGGGAATGTGATCTGATATCACCCTTGGAAGAGGTTTAACAATCTCCTAAGACAAAAAAACCTGTCCAACTTTGATTTTGCGACACTGTTTGACCATGTAAATTGAAGAGAAGGAAGCTCTACCTCTACAACAGCTGCTGTAGAAATCCAATCTTGGTACAAGTCGATTTCTTTAGTCCACATGAGCTGATTAGATCTTTCCCTAGCTTTCTGACCGTATTAAAGTCTCCAGCTATACACCAAACCACTTTAGCATCTTCTCTAGCCTCAAACAATTCAATAAAGAAGGATTATTTAGATTCCTCTTCCACTGGACCATAAACCCCTGTAAATGTCCATACAATATCTTTCCCCACATGAAGAAAATGGACTGAAATACTATAATTACCAATTCTAGTATTGATAAGACAAAATTGATTGGCATCCCAATAATAAGAATACCCCCCTTCACCCCAACTGCCGGTTTGAACTGGTAGCCTTCCAAATATCTGCCTCCTAAATACTCAACACAATCCCTGTCAATATCGGCCATTTTAGTTTCCTGCAAGCCCAGAAGATCAATCTTCTCTCTATGAATGATATCTCTGACTGCCCTTGTCTTCTCACTGCCATTCAAAACCCTGACATTCCAGCTGAGGATCTTCATAGTAATTGGAGTGCCACTCCCTTCCCATTGCCTCTCCTCGGTCTGAAGCTGTCAACTTGACAATTATCTTTAACAAAAGCCAACTCCCTTTCCCCAATCTTCAAACCGCCTTCAGTCCCTTTCTTAGGATGATTCAGAGAGAGATTAAGATACCTCTTGAATTTCTGCAAAAAAATTCTCACTAAATCCTCACTCCCTTGAAAGAAATCCCCACCAAGGCTCATGTTTCTCTGATTATATCATCATCCCACTCCACTGATAATTGCGGCTTGATAACTTGAATAGGAGTACACACCTGTACCTGATCCTCCAATAAGAACACCTATGAGATGGCCAAGTATACCTCCTAAGTCGACAACAAATCCCTAGATGTCTTGTCCGCCAGCTGCTCCATATAGATAGAAGCAGAGGAACAACATTGTATGCCTTGGCGCATCCCCTATAGAGCCTGTCCCAGGATCCTCCAGACCCCTAGGACCCAAAAAGAGTTACCAGACCATACATCTTGGTCAGTGCAGGTCCTATCCAGATAAAAGGTTGAAAACTCCAAGGAAGAAGATTGACAGCCATCCCTGGATAGGAGGCCCTGCATGAGCCGCTATGCCTCGCCGGTGGGATCGTCATCAACCCCAATGCCCGCTGCTGCCGGAGAGGATGCAGAAACAAAGTATTATAGCGGGGTTGAAGACTAGATTGAAGCAGACCCCCCATTCGGGTCAGAACGATCAGGCGCGCTTGGGCCAAACATGGACCTAGCTGACTTACCTGATTCAAATCCTCCCGAATCTGAAAAGATGTTGAACCGTTATTTGGATACCCGGATGCTTCCGAGGCGCGCGGTTGTTCATTTTCCCCACCCGGCCAAACTCTGCTAACCCCTTTCTGGGGAACCACTGACGACGCATGGGATGTCAAGGCCCATCCCCCCACCTCTGCCTCGAGCTTTGCCACATCAACCTTCGAGCAGTGCAGCGATAATACCGAATCTTCAAAAATGCAGAAATTACCAGTCCCAATACTCTCCACGTCTAAAACCAGAATATGAACGGTCACTGGCTTTGATGGCTAAGTTACGACGAGTTGGCTCGTCTGCAGTCGATGGGTACCCAAGGCAAGTGATTCGGGATTCTCCTCCGAGACCAGTTCTCCTGCAACACTGCCAGTCTGCTTCTTCGGAAGCACTGTCCGAGAAACCTTCGACCTTGAATCTTCCCAGCGAGTCCTATAAGACTTATATTCGGACACCACTTTAGCCCAAGTCCAGGAGGCTTGCTCTGAATTCTTGCCATCCCCATCATTCTCCTCCACAGAAATGGACACCCAATATCTGACTCCCCCCCAGGCAGAGCAAAATCTTCCGGGGAATGTTGTGAGCACTGTCCACTTCCACCCTCAGCCTAGCATGCTCTAGAACATCAAAATTCAGGGCTCTGGGATCCACTTCTTTCAATGAGCCAAATGAGGAAGCCAAACTCTGAAATGTTTCCACATTCCACACATGGAATGGGATCCTAGAAATCTGGCACCAACAGGACACCCACACCTGGACAGTGTGAGTTCCAGTTTTCGGAGACCAGGTAGAGAACCGGAACCTAAAACCTCCCGCAGACCAATGGTTAGGAGCTAAAGCATTCCTCTTTCCACCCATGGCGAGCGAACTTCACCAAAAGGTCATCCCCCCGGAACCTCCTCACCCACCAATCCTTCTTGGCAGGCCAGAGCTCCCGGAGATTCTTCAACAGCAGCTCCATATCAGCAACCTCCTCTATCAAGCCTCTGCTCTTGCCATCCTCCAGTTGCATAGAGACAACCATACACTGCTCCAGAAACTTCTGTGCCTTGATCACCATCAGTAACCAGGGGACTTCAACCTTATTCGCCTAAATGGAACAGTCATTTGATGGAGACCCTGGTAAGGGAAGCCCCTCCCAATACATACGTGGGATATTGACCTCCTTAACCCTGCCTCTGCCCCACACGTGCACCTTCTATGGCCTATTCCCTTGCACCTTAAACACCTCACTGCTTGCTGACAATCCTTAGCCCGGTGCCCCTCCCCCAGACATCTAATGCAGACCCCCGGAGCCACCGGAATAACAGGCTTCCTGGGACCACCGGAATAACAAGCTTCTGTTTATAAGCAGTTTCGAGGGATTCATTTCTTGGAATCCTTCCAAAACCAAGAATCTCACGAGATTGTAGTCGATGGCTCATTTTAGCAGCAGTTTAAAGAGGCAGATGCACCAGTAGCAAATTTCTGTTGCTCGTGAGGGAAAGTGACAGTGGCTGGGCATCTCAAGTATTGTCCCATTTTTTTATTAAAGAATAAAGCGACAAATAGGGGTCATGGATGTCCATCCATCCCAAAAGAATGTGTCTCTGACAATTTTCCTTATATGACCATCTATTTCAGAAGTAACTTTTAAACAGACAAACAGAGTGACTAAACTTTGGTCCAAGATGAACACATGTTTATCCCTTCAGGATCCCAACCTTATCACAATATTAACCAAATCCATATATCCCCCACATCTCTTATTCACATGATGTTCAAAACCAAGAACTGAGAATCACCTGTCATAATCAATTCACAATATAAAAGTGAATGCAAATACCCCTGATGCCACACAGCCTCATTGTAGTGCCAAAAGAGATGGGTAAAAATGATCTCTGTCTGTATCATTGCCTCTTCTGACCTTAGTGGTGCATTAAATTTTTTGATGCAAATATTACCATGCGCATGGAAGTAATAGTTCTAAGAGGGAAAGAGAGAGTGAGGGGGTCCTGGGGCCTCCTGTTTCCCCACAGCCTCTTGCTCTTTCCATTTTGATGTAAATGCAGTCCAAGGCCATGAACCTTCTGATTGGATGACTATGTCAGGTAATGTTCCTTGAATCAAATGACATTTACCAGTCATGTATCATGGGTAGTCAAAGCTGTATCCATTCCTGCAACTACTGTTCTTCTAGATAAATGCTGCATATAACTCGACTATCCACATCTACCTGGAGATGTACCTTGCCTGTTGGTGCACCTTGGTTTTCCCTGCTATGCACATAACAAAAACCACATTTCCTCTTTCTTGATATACACCCATCTGGACATCCTTGATTTAGTCATGTTCATTCTGCATGCATGATCAATTTCTCTGTTAATCATGCACGTGTTTCCTTAATTTCTCCACTAAAGAGCATCAATTGTTCCAAGATTGACACATCCTTGTATATTCATCATCAGTTATTCACCAAATCCCCAACTCATTGTGCTGGGACATAAATTGTATTCCACCCTTCTACTCTATTGTATATCATATTTTTTTTCAACTTTACACCCTTACCTATGCATCAATTACAATTAATTCCCCTTTCTATTTTTAATATTTTCTTCGAAGTTAGGCGAGCTGTACCACCAATTTTATCAAAAACAAACAGAGGAAGTACAGTGAAACGGACAGGAGAGATTCCTCTCTAGTAACTACATCAAACTGCAAGATGTGTACTACAAGTCAATTGCAGCGGAAAAAAAATAGACATCCTCAATTACATTCTCAGTATAAAAATAAATTAAACCCCACCACTACAGTAACCACTATACTCAACTTATAGAAAAAAATGCATGATATTTGTTTGCTGAGCTTATCTTCTGCACGACAATGATGTTGCAGTAGTGGTTTGGACTGCTGTAAAAGCCCTGCATCAGAATGCCTTGCAGTAAACTGCTCCCCTTCTTTAAGCAGATTGTTTAACTCCTGCTGCCAATTCGCAGGCATGGGCCCCCAATTTGGAAGCTCGAAAACTTTTCATAGGCGATAGAATTGACCTGCCTGTATGAATTTGAATACCCAGAGCCAACTCCTTCATTATTAATTCCTCCTTAATCATCCAAAAGATGGAAATGATTGCAAGGAATGGCATCTCCTTTCCTGGATGGGGATGTAACCAACATATGTAAAACCTCAAAAATATTAAAGGAAAAGTTTACTTAGAATTTTAACGAAATTATGATATAAATAAATCATTAAGAAGTACCACTAGAATATGGATACTAATGAAAAGGATGTATTTGTAAACATTTAAAAAGTATAAAAATAATTATTAAAAGTTTATCCTCATATGCAATTGATTCTTTTGATAGGGTCCTGAAAATTTTCAAGTTTCTGAACCTAAAATTAAATAACTGAAAAGATGACTCTAGAGGTTTATTATGAAGAGAGACATAAAATAAGGATATGTAAGTAATTATTTTTCATAAAAGGGTGTTATATAAGGGGGTGCTACCTCTTTTCCTTCTAGGAGCTTCCATACACGCTACCTCGTTACATAATAATTAGGGAGGACACCTCGTCCTTGCCACCTTGCAATCCTATCTCCAACGCAATCATGAGATTGCCACCTCACCTAACACCTCATTTACCTTTTCATTCCCTCCTAGGGACAGCCAACTAGACACCTCACTTTGAGGGGATGGGGACACCTAAGCATGTCATGATTACTAAGGGGTGTGTGTGTGTGCATATATTTATATATATGCGCTACCCTTTAAACCCTAGACATTTTCTTCCCTCTCTCTTATCCCCACGAAAGAAACTTAGAGGCTGCTGATTGGGAGATCTTTGGGAGCTTGGAGGGCAACACAGGAGGGAGAGGATCGCTAGGATTCATGGGTTTCTACTGCAACTATTTAGGATCCGAGGATCCTCTACAACTGTTCAGGATCCAAGGATCTTTTGCAACTGTTTAGGATTTGAGGAAGAAGATTCGTTAATCCGTAGGCAAACAAGTACATCATGGATATCTTATAATTTTATTTTCTTTTGATTTATGATTTCAAAACTCAAGAATTTATGCGGAGACTTAAGATTTCCTTCTTAAACTCCAAATCGTTTGAAATCCCAACTCCTAATCGTAGCTAAGTCAGCTTTTCATATAAAACTAGTTGATGCTCGTTTTCTTTAATTTGAGCTTAGATTGTCGCAATTATTTTACAAGAATGCTTTCCTATGATTTCTAAAGCATGCCTGTAGCTTTTTATGATCTGCTAGAACTGATGCTATTGAACTAAAATTTTAGGCTGATCTTTTAAAATAACTACCGAGTAATATGATTTTTACCCAAAAAACTTTATGGATTGTCCCACACCCATCTCATATTGACTTCTTTAAAGTGACTCTACCATGATATGACATGAAAGTTTATTTCAGACATTGAAATATGCTCCATAACACTATGTACAATTATGTTGTTAAACTAATATCTAACATATGAGCTCTGTTATGTTTCTGATATGAATCCATGAATCACATATTATGTAGATATTTCATCTTAAAGGGATTATAAGGCCTGATTCCGGTATAAGCATCCTTATTGGATAGGGCAATATGTGAATCCGAGGGCAACTGATAAAATCCATGAAGCTAGACTTCAGTTTAGTGGAGTGGGGGGATAAGTGGTCCCCGATTCCATGGTAGCCAGGGCCATGGCACCATTGCCTAGGTGTCTGGTATATATATGTATGGCCCCTTATGTTGTGGTTATGGTGCACGTCTGTATGAGTATGCCATCTATTATCCGTTTTCTTTGATAGTGAACTTAGTCCTTGTGCTTCGAACCTTATTCAAAATTCATATAATGTTTGTTGAAGTCATCTTTGAATTCTATATGGTCAGCCATGTTCTTTAAAGCATGTCTTTGATTTCCAAATATGATCTTGATTTACGTCATATGAGTTATATGATAAATGATATATAGATCTCTGGATGTATATGAGATCATCTGTAAGATGTGTCATTCACATGTTTGAACATTATGTTGAGTTTGATTTTACTCATGTACATATGATCATCCTATGATTCTTTGTTAAAATCTAAAAAAATTCGTAATAAGGCACTCCGTAAATTATGCCCCTTCATAAGACATGTTTTTGAGCTAGATCAGATTTTTACCATATGGTATATGTAGGACATCATGGGATATTTTGAATCATGTTATATAACCATCTTAAGTTTTGCAAATTCATATTATATGGTCAGCCATATGTGTGGGTTACGATGTCTACTGAGTTTTATACTCATTAAGTTGCTAACCCAATTTTTCAGGTAAAGTGAATGATAAGTTAGAGTATTAGGCTTCGGAAGAGTGATATGCTACGATTGGAACTTTAGGGTTAGAATTTGAGATCTTGCTTTTAGTATATATGATGTAATAGGATTTCAGCTATGTAATTTGAGAATTTGTAAGTTTATATGTTTTGTGAATATCAGTTTGGTAAGCTTGTTGTAGTCTTATGTGGATTTTTGCTATGGCTATGAAGTGAGTTTTGTTGCAGTGGTTGGCCTATATTAGATTTTGGCCGTGTTGTTTCTTTTACTCTCATATTCATTATGTATGAATTACTGTACCGTTTCTGGGGTCCGTTAAAAATTGGTTAAGATTTGATCGTGTGACCCAAGGGGCGTTACAATATGTGCGGATCACTTCCCTTACTATGATAAGAAGTGAAGAAACCAGGAAGCATACTAGAGAGGAGGAAGATGGGACCAGTGTAGAGAGAAACTGGTTGTCGGCCTTGGAGAGTCTCAATCTCTCCCAGCTGCACCATATGTTTCTTATTAGTAAGGGGTAGGGCAACTGTCCATACTATTACATGACATAAATGCCCCTGATATACTAACTACACAGGGCACACCACTAAAGGAGATAAATAACACAAAATAAAAGAAGGAAAAAGACCTAACTGCCCCTCTCCTTTACACTCCCCCTCAAGTTGAGCATAGATATCCAACATACTCAGCTTGCTTGACATCATTTTTTTAAAGTCCTCTCTTGACATGCCTTTTGTTAACACATCAGCAACTTGATCTTTAGAATAAACATAGGGCAAGCACAACTTTCCATAATCTAACTTCTCTTAGATGAAATGTCTGTCAATCTCTGTGTGTTTAGTGCAGTCATGTTGCACAGGGTTGTTGAGTTTGTGCGGTCATGCTGTACAAGATTGTTAGCTATATTGATTGCAGCCTTGTTGTCACAACAGAGATGTTGAACCAAAAAAAAAAATCAATACATACGCAGTAGGTTGTTTTAAATCTATGCGTATGTATATGCATGTTTGCATGCAAAACGAGAAGAATTTATATGCAACTAGGGTTTAGAGACCTAGTTCCATGCATGAAAAATCTGCAACATGCATGCATAATACATAAACATGCATGTATGGTGTACAAGAAAGGAAAAAGGAGCAGGGATACCTTTGATAACCTGCAAGTTCAGCAAAAAACAGCCACCAACAAGAGCCTCTAATGGTACAAACCTGCAACAATCTTCAAGAAGAACAGCAATGCAACAAAATCTGCAGCAGGGGCCAGCAACCAGCAGCAAAATCTGCAGTAGCAAGGAGGGAGCCGGCCACCAGGGCAAAACCGCACGCACAGAGAAGGAAGGAGCCGGCCCTAGGCCTCCTTTTGCTGGTCCTCCTTTTAAGGAAAGAGAGAGAAAAGAGGGGTAGAGATCAAGGAGGGAAGGGATAAAAACAAAAAAAGGAAGGGGGAGAGATGGAGATCAAAAAAAGAAAGGAAGGAGGGAAGGAGAGACCGACAGGTCTCCCCTGTGGGACCGGCGGGTCCCCTCCCTTTCCCCGCCTCTCTCTCTCTCTCTTTCCTTATCTCTCACTCCCTCTCTCTCTCACCCGCACGCACCCCCCTACCGGCGCCTAGGTGGCAGCTGTCGAATCCCTTACAAGGCCCTTCATGAATGAGGGGCCTAAATGACTGGATGCTGACCGCATCAGTTTTTCAAAAGTAAAATCTATACAAGAAAAGGGACAGAGGATTAGGTCCTATGCAAGAAAAGAGAAAAAGGAGTTGCAATATGCCAGTAAAAAAAAAAATTTACCAAAACGGCCATGGTCGTCCAAAAGTTCATGATATAACTGATCGACCAAAGGGACGTCTGAACGGTAAGGTTCATAATCGGCCCAATTAAGATCTCCAAGCTCCTCTTCGTTGCCTAAGGCAACATTAGTAGTCGCGTTAACATTCTCCTGCGTGAAGCAAAGAAAAAATGATTGAAATCACGATCACTCCCAGCAAGGGAT
Organism: Zantedeschia hybrid cultivar; assembly: GCA_030544215.1. NCBI lineage: Eukaryota > Viridiplantae > Streptophyta > Magnoliopsida > Alismatales > Araceae > Zantedeschia > Zantedeschia hybrid cultivar. The sequence goes on from JARZZO010000009.1 coordinate 57,209,004, forward strand.
GAAAGGGAATTTGCCAAAGGAATATATATACCTCGGCGACGGCCGGCAATGCTACTTGAATGGGGTCTTGAGCAGGTGGCTCGGGAACATAAGCCTCTGAAAAGTAAAAATAATGAAAGGTGAGGACCTCATGAATAAAGCAAAAAAAAAGAGAGAAATAAAAAAGAAAAAGGGGGTTTAGTTAGTCAATCCCACCTGTCATGAGGGGGAGTTCACTAACAGCAGGCTGGAGGGCAGCCTAAGGAATGTCCTCGCCGATAAGCTCGCCTTCCTCTGTTAGAGAGAAGCAAGAACAATGAAGAGCCAAATTACAAAGAGGAATTAATTCTCAAACAAAGAAAACTGACAAGGTTGTCACCCATAGGCGAAGGTAGCCTCTGAACGATCGCCGGATCCGGTGAAGGAGGAAGAGCCAGTCGGGGTCGAACTGATCGACATCCCGCCTCCCTTTTAGCTGACCGCTTCTTTCGAGCGGTTTGGGTAAGCATGGGCGAGTACTCAAAATCCACCCGTCTAGTATAGCACCATTATAACCCATACAACCTGTCCATGGGTCAAACCAAGCACGATCGGCAGCCCCTCCTCTGTCAAAATACGGCCGGAAATTCCACGAGGAATGGTCGAAATCCAGCTTTCGGCAAGAGCCGAAAGGAATGAAGCTCAGAGCGGAACGGGCATAAGAGAGTTGACCCGTCCCCTGGCTGGCTGACTGGCCAGTCGAAGAATAGTGGGCAATGATGAAGCCATTTCTCTGCCGATAGGAGAATAACCTGGAAGCAGAAGCCCCGCCCAGGTACTGACATAATGGGTGGCCATAACCACTGAACAAGTATTTGGGGTGTCTGAGCTGCAGAGGGCCTCAAAAGAATGATATATACTAGCAAGCGCCGCTGGTGCAATGGCAAGGAGCGTCCCCACTGCAAGTCTCGAGGCCGCTAACGAAACCTCGGGCCGCAAAGCCCCCTCGTCCCCATATGGGACAACAAAAGTTACTAGCCAATAGGCTAGATAAGCAGCTACATATGTCGTGTCATTAAGGCCCCAGGGGTTTTCAGACTGATGCTCAGGCGCAATGATAATACCTCAGCGAGAAATATCCCTATATGACAATATCGACGGGACCCGTTCATCGAACATGCTGGCAAAGCCTCGGTGATAACGGAAAGGTCCCCCAAAGAAGAATCTAACCCAAGCTGCTGATGATACTTTACCCGGGCCAGAAGAACTCCCCCCGCTGGAGGAGGAGGCAGCACGCTTCGCCTTGGATAAATGACGCCATATCTTCAATAAATATCTATAGCAATAAAGGGTGGTGTAGCTCTCCGCACCGTCGGTAGTGCTGCGATGAAATTCGTCTAACACTCCTTCTTCATAAGGTTCTCCCACAATTGGTAGACCTGAAATCCGATGCAGAGACCAAAGGTCAATAGCGGTCTCACCTTCTGAAGTCGCGATAGTATTGGTGTCGCGAATATAGCGTTCAAATATCACCTGAATGAAGCCATGATGGCAAGGATAGTCATATTGAGCCGCTGCGACCAAAGAATTCCAGATCGGATCGGGTCTCCGAATCGGGACCCGCCGATCCCGATCCGACTCGGATCGGATCGGCCGAGTCGGCCGATCCAGATGAAGTCTGGCCAGTCCGACTCGGCCAGATTAAAAAATTAAAAAAAATTAAAAACAATCAGAAAAAAATCAGGAAAAATAAAAAAAAAATCAGAAAAAATTACATACATATTATTCAATTGATGTACAATAAGAATGAATGCAATTCATGTACATCCATAAAAAACCCTAAACCTTAAAACCCTAAAACCCTAAACCCTAAACCCTAAACCCTAAACCCTAAAACCCTAAACCCTAAACCCTAAACCCTAAACCCTAAAACCCTAAACCCTAAACCCTAAACCCTAAACCCTTAACCCTTAACCCTTAACCCTTAACCCTTAACCCTTAACCCTTAACCCTTAACCCTTAACCCTTAAACCCTTAAACCCTTAAACCCTTAAACCCTTAACCCTTAACCCTTAACCCTAAACCCTAAACCCTAAACCCTAAGAATGAATGCAATTCATGTACATCCATAAAAAACCCTAAACCCTAAACCCTAAAACCCTAAAACCCTAAACCCTAAACCCTAAACCCTAAACCCTAAACCCTAAAACCCTAAACCCTAAACCCTAAACCCTAAACCCTAAACCCTAAACCCTAAAACCCTCAACCCTCAACCCTCAACCCTCAACCCTCAACCCTCAACCCTCAACCCCTCAAACCCTCAAACCCTCAAACCCTTAAACCCTTAAACCCTTAACCCTTAACCCTTAAACCCTTAAACCCTAAACCCTAAACCCTAAACCCTAAACCCTAAAACCCTAAAACCCTAAACCCTAAAACCCTAAAACCCTAAACCCTAAACCCTAAACCCCTAAACCCTTAAACCTTAAGGGGGGGATCGGGACCGGCCCGAACCGGACCAGATCGGGTCCGGACCGGCCGATCTGGCCGGTCCGGCCCCGATTTGGTCCGGTTCGGGCCAATTTCGGCCGTTTTTTTTTTTTTTTCAAATCGGTGGGGGGGAACAGTGAAATCCCCCCCGAATCGGATCGGAACCCGCCGATTCCGATCCGAATCGGCCGATTCGGATCGGAATCGGCCGATTCCGCAATCCATGGCTGCGACGGCCTCATAAATGCCGGCCCTATCAAGAATCGGCCGACAGTTCTTCAGAATATACAGAAGCCATTTTGTAGCCCCGAGGCGGAAAACGTGCGAGCTTCTAACTTGCAGACGAGTATCCCAGGCAGGGCGAACGCCCCGACATATGTCTGATAACAGTATGCTGAAGTCAGAGGAATCATGTATTGAGCCTTCTTCTACCTCAGTCAGAAATAGCCCTTGCGGGCGTCGGCTAGCCTCACAAGGACGACTGCCTACTCGTGTCCACATGGCTGGCTGATAGGTCCTACTTATACCATGGACCCGAAGCATGGCCGTTTTTTTTTTTTTTTCAAATCGGTGGGGGGGAACAGTGAAATCCCCCCCGAATCGGATCGGAACCCGCCGATTCCGATCGGAATCGGCCGATTCCGCAATCCATGGCTGCGACGGCCTCATAAATGCCGGCCCTATCAAGAATCGGCCGACAGTTCTTCAGAATATACAGAAGCCATTTTGTAGCCCCGAGGCGGAAAATGTGCGAGCTTCTAACTTGCAGACGAGTATCCCAGGCAGGGCGAACGCCCCGACATATGTCTGATAACAGTATGCTGAAGTCAGAGGAATCATGTATTGAGCCTTCTTCTACCTCAGTCAGAAATAGCCCTTGCGGGCGTCGGCTAGCCTCACAAGGACGACTGCCTACTCGTGTCCACATGGCTGGCTGATAGGTCCTACTTATACCATGGACCCGAAGCATAGCCTGAATAGGTCCCACCTGCTCGAGGGTAGGGAATTCCCACAACCGGTCGACAGAGGAAGGGAAGGTTGGATATGAAAAAGGGAGAAGTCCCTCCATATTATCGCGATCTAGCAAAATGGCGCACTCCAAATCGCGATGCTCCAAAGGAAGCAATGGTCTTTCGACCCCATCTTCAATATGAACATATGACTGAAGCAGCTCGTATATAGAGGCGTTTGAGGGAAGATGCCGAGCTGTCTCACCTCGCAGAAAATAGAAGAATTCTCCGTCTCTATAAATGCTCTCCCGGCAGATGGGGACAACATCCTCAATAGTAATCCGCAGGTGTGGCTGAGCCACCCAGCGAAACCCCGCATCCGGGTACACAGCAATCTCCTCCTAAAATCCCTCGGCGGGAATATCACCAATAGTGGCCATAATGATGCAAATCAAGAAATATCAACTTACAAAGGAAACATCAGCGAAAACACATATCAGAATGATGCACAAAGCAGCAAGATAGCTAAGTCCCGATAGAAAGTCGGGACAACGTAGAGATACTTGAATATTGCCTATATATGATGAAAGCATGGCCAACCCAGAATGTCTCACATTGAGCTTCTGGAATGCCTAAGAATGAGGTGCTAATGCTTGCACAGTGCCTATATCATGCCTATAAACCCCTTATATATATATTGCCGAAGTGGCGAACACTTGGCCAATCCGGAATGTCTCGCATTGAGCTCCCGAAAATGCCAAAATAAGGTACTAATATCTCTTGAATAGGAATGACGCCACCAGAATTGAATGACCCGCTCTATGTTCCCAACTAATCTCCAAGTCGCAAAGGCCAAGAGATACTCGGGACCGAGCAATGTGTCGAACAATTCAGATGGCACCAATCCTATAGGACCCTCCAAGTCGCGAAGGCCAAGGGGATCCACGATATAGAGGGAATCGAATAATTCCAAACGTCCCCAGGAAACCGCAAAGTCACGAAGACGAGGTTTGAGGGAGTGTTTCTGGAATATTCAAGTACCAAAAAATGAAGGGTGTCCGAACCTACAAGCTTCGTAAGAGTAGATATATATGGCAAATCGTGCAATTGATTGCACAAAGAATATGGGGCAGCATTGCTATTTTCCTAAAGAATTCATATATGCTCAAACCACATTGGGCAAGATGGGGAAATTAGCAAGATTGCATCAATATATGGCATGAAAATAATCCTTCGGGATATACGAAAAAGAAAATATATATATGGCCATAAATATATACATATATGAAATGATGCACAGGACACCCGCCTCCGACTTCGTTTTCGGCACGCATCCTGTAGGGGGCATTTGTTGACCCGAAAAATTTTCATGCGCAATAATATTATTCAAGCAAGCATGTATATGCACATGATTGTGTGGGGAAAAAAAAACTACATGGCATATGCTCACATTAATGTGAGCTCATGATATGGAAAATATGCATAGCACATGTTCATATTCGTATGAGACTATGTTATGCAAAACAAAAATAAATAAACATACACCTATGGTATGAGGGTTGATGTTAAATGAAGATCCTCTTATATGCATGGGAATACATAGGACTATATGCACATATTAGGAGGGCAATAGGGCAAAAAACATACCTAGGCCAAGAGGCGTTAATCGAGGCTCTTGCAAAGGCCTAAAACAGCTCCGAATCACTCCTATATGCTGTCCAAGATCAGTCTCTAAATCTCCTTGATAACCTTCATGGAGAGGCCCAAAGAGGAGCCCTAAAATGCAGCAATAAAAATGTTCCAAACGCTACAAAATAGGAGACCAAAACAGTCCCGAAACGGACTAAGAACAGTCTCAAATCGGGCTCAAAACAGCCCCAAATGGAGACCCAATAGTAAGGATAATGGGCCCAATGAGTGGCCCAATAAGGGACCCAATATAAGGCCCAATAAGGAGTCCAAATGGACCCAAAAACCAGTCCCACAGGGCTCCAAAACCTGCAGCCCAAAAAGAAAAATCTTCAAACTCCCAAAGTGAAAATTTTGCCCAAAATAGGAAAGAGCCAAGTGGTCCCCTCTCTCTCTCTCCCCTTTATTTAAATGGGAAAGAAGGAGGGAGAGGAGAGGGAGGAGGAACCGGTGGGGGGGGGGAGTTCCCTCCCTCTTCTCTCTTTTGAAATTCAAAAAAATAAAAAGATGAGAGGGGGGGAGATTAATTAAAGGTGAGAGTTAATAGGTTCTTAAACCCTTTTCACACTTGGTTAAGGATCCCACTAAAAGAACACCATTTAATTCTAACCCCATTCACACTAAGAAAATCAAAAAGTGAGGAAATTAATGGACTAAACCCCATTAAAATAAACAAACAAAAGAAGGGGAGAGAGAGGGGGAACCCCCACTGGTTTGCTCTCCAAACCGGTGGGGGGTCCACACCGGTGGCACCCCCCACCGGTTGGAACTGGTGGGGGTGCCCACCGGACCCCCCCCCCACTCTCATTCTCTCTCTTCTCTCACCCCTCTTGAATTTAAAAAAAAAAGAAGAGGAAGAGAGAGGAAGTAAACGGTGACACCCCCCACCTCGGGCTTCCCCGGTGGCACCCCCCACCGGCCCAATTTGGGGCCTATAAATAGGACCCCATGGTCCTCAATGCAGAGACAGAGGGGCATACACCACTCCATATACTTAAAGGGTGGGAAATTTCCAAGGAAAGGTTTTGTTGCGTTCAAGACCAAACTCGGAGTTTCTTACCCGTGTTTGCTGCGTTTTGGAGGATCCCCTCGTCCCGAAGGGCTCTCTTCCTAAGGTTCATTCCTAAGGAGAAGCTCTGCTGATCTGTCTATTGTAAAAGCCTTCTTCATAAGGCGAAGTTCTGCTGAAATAAAAATGGCTATTCTATGTCAAACTGTATGCCTGTGTGTCATCAAATTAAATAATTAATATCATGTTTTAATACTTTTAATATATATATTTAATTTTCTAATTACTCTAAAAAATGGATTAAAAATCTGTGCATTCTCTTAACCTAATCTTGGCATCACCCCATACATAACTAAGCATAGATTCATAAAAAAAATATACTTAAGTTAAAAATGACTTAAATGCCCCTCATGATTAATTAATTAATAAAACCTGTAAAAATTATTTAAAATCGGTAAAATGAATAGAAATATATCAGAAAATTTCTGTAAAAATCAGTAATATTCAGTAAAAATCAGACACCTAAATCTGAAAATCATATAAAGTCAAAATATGACTTAAGTACCCTTCATATATTTAATTAATTAATAAAAATCAGTAAATTAATTAAAAAAATCAGTAAAATTCAGTAAAAAAAACCAGTAAAAATCAGAAAACCAAATCTGAAAACATATGAAATTTTTGAAATGTCTAAAATACCCCCAAAACTTAATAAAATTACAAAAATATCCTCATCCATAATAAAATTTGTAAAAATCACAGAAAATTCTTAAAAAATATCAAAACCTCTCGTATGTCTAAAATACCTTCCAAACTCTAATAAGATGGAGAATTACCAAAACAACCTTACAACTCATATACACTTAAATTAACTCTAAAATATCTTCTAAGGTTTTGAAACCTTCCTAAAATATTAAAACTCATTTCACACACTAAAGTGACAATAATACCCCTATACCTTCCAACTTTGCATAATTACAAAAATATCCTTATGGGTCTAAAATACTTGAAATCAATCCAGATAACTCGGAGTCAATCCAAAATCTCTTAAAAAAGTCCCCCAATCAATTATAAACCCATCCTAAACTTGGGTGAGGCCAAAAGCTTAACCTAAAATATATGTTCATATGCATGCGCTGCCTGTAGTAGTAGTGTTGCACGTCATAAGGGCATCAACGGATGGTTAATCAAGAGTTGTCGAGCGGTTGCTTGACGTAATTAACACTGACCGAGGTCAGTGGAGAAAGGTCATATACTCGGATCTTCGCCTGATCCGAAGTCCCGGACTCCCTGAGGGCTAATCCCAAGCTCTCATAGTCCAATAAATAAAACCGACCTATATTTCTCCAGATAAAACAAAAAGACCTAAAAAATGACCGGATTCTTTAAATCCGATAGGAGAAATAGCTAGGTTAGGTCCCAAACAAACAGTTGGCTACCCACTTCCTCGTTACAAATAGGGGACATTTCCTTCTCTGTTCTGCAGTCCAACAACGAATTATTGGATGCATTACATGTCCTTATTTGCCTCTTTCTACTTTTAATATTAATCTTACTGGAAATGCATTTTGCTTTAGTATAACTTCAGACTAGATAAACATTTCAAAATCATTTCCGCCTTCGAATGCTAAAAAGAAAACACTACCCCTCTCAGTCTCTGGGATTCTTTTTGATAAAAATCAATAAAAGCATATAATTTGATGTATTATGGAGCAGTTTCAGAGCATGATAACTACCTTCTGTCAACTGTACTAAACTAGAAACCTCAAAAGGTGTATTGAGCCTCCAAAAGGTAATTGTCCCAGAAAAATAGTCCACTTAAGAGAACAATCCATATTAGATCTAAACATAGGCAATCCACATGTGGTGTTCCTAAGATATAATACTCTTTCATGCATTTACTTCTATTGAAATCAACAAATCAAACTGATGAAGAAAATCTATATAAACAACTAAATGACCAAACCACCCTTGGGGTTCAAAGAAAAAAAGAAGGGTATGGAGGTCTTTTGTCATGTATTTATGAGAAAATGTCAGGAAAAATAGAAAACAAAGAAACTCCCCAAAATTGGGTTTAAACCCAAGAAAAAAACAAAAAGGAAAAAGGCACGGAGGACCCGCTTGCTGCCCATGAGCGGCAGCTCCTAATGGGGCTGCATCCCACAGCACAGCAGCAGGCAGCACCCTTTGGTGCTGCCGCCCACTATGGGAGGTAGCACCCAAAGGGGGCCGATGCCCATAGCTGGAGGCAGGGTGCCACCCAACTATGGGAGGCAGCACCAATAGGGGCTGCCGCCCACTATGGGAGGCAACACCCAAAAGGAGTGCCCCCCCTCCTCGTCTCTGCTGCAAGCTTCCGCGTCACCATCTTTGCTCCGATCGGTTATTTTTGCAGTGAAAAGTTAAAGGATTTAGGGGAAATGTGGACCCCACAGCTGCACACATAGACCAACCGAGGGAAGACAAGTCGGCGCCATGTCAAAGCCCAATCATCACCTCGTCAACGACATGTGTACCAATCAGGTCGCACTAACACCCTGACCAATAGAAAGACGCCACCTCAGCAGCCACCTCCCTGGTGACCAACCACATCACGCTAAGTGGTACTATTACACTGGCCTGTATAGGGCCCAATCATGTTGCGCCAAGCGGCACCATCTTATTTGCTATTGTGATGACCAACTATATCATGCCCAAGTGGCGCAGTATCATTGGCCCATGACTTCTATAAATATCCCCCTACCCCCTTCAAATGTAATAATGAGTGAAATACATGCTTCAAACTCCTCTTCTTCTTAAGGTGAGAAGAACTTAGTGGTGCCATGGGTTTATGTGGCACAGCACCAAAATGGCATCGTGGGCTTCCGCAGCGCAACGCTAAAGTGGCGTCGTGGGTTTCTATGGCACAACGCTAAAGTGGCACCGCGAGTTTTTTACGACGCAACCTTAAAATGACGTTGCGCTTTTCTACGGCATAAACTAAAGTGACATAACGGGTTATTGTGACACAGTCCTAAAGTGGCATCACAGGTTTGTGTGGCGCAACACTAAAGTGGCGTTGCGAGTTTTTGCAATGTAGCATTAAAGTGGCATCATGGGTTTCTGTGGCGCAACTAAAGTGGCGCCGTGGTTTCTGCGATGCACCACCAAGTGGCGTCACAGGTTAGCACAGCGCAAAAGTGGCATCGCGGATTTTTACCGCACAGTGCTAAATTGGCACCGTGAGATTTTGCGGTGCTGTTCAAACCTCCTCTACCTATATCATTTTAATAAAATCTCCACTGCAATAGTGTGACGACGATGAACCATAAAAGATGTCAACACAACATTGAGTGTCAAATAACGGTCGCCTGATCGACAATATCACCTCGCTTTGAAAAGCATGCCATGCACCACAAAGCAACATAGGAGGGCAAGACTAAGAACAAAAGGATACATTCATGCATCATTCGCATGACTATCTGGGGCAAGGATGGCAGTACCGGTACCGGTACCGGTATCGGTGGGTACCGGTACCGGTACGTACCGGTCCGGTACCGGCCGGTATCGGCCCGGTACCGGCCGGTATCGGCCCGGTACCGGCCCAAAACCAGTTCGGTACCGGCCCGGTACCCACGGTACCGGTGCCGGCCGATACCGGTTCGTACCGGCCGGTACGTACCGGTATCGGCCGGTACTGCCATCCATGATCTGGGGAGATCTCTCCTAATGGCATCTACCCCTAAGAGGTGCCTCAAGATGTGTACAAATTTGCAACATATCCCAAATAACATATCAAAACAAATCAAATTGCACACTCACGTGTGCTACCACCATTCGACACACAAGAATCACGAATTGGGGATGATAGGTGCAAAAGTGGCGTCGCGGATTTCTGCAGCACAGTGCTAAATTGGGACCGTGAGATTTTACGGTGCTGTTCAAACCTCCTCTACCTATATCATTTTAATAAAATCTCCACCGCAATAGTGTGACGACGATGAACCATAAAAGATGTCAACACAACATTGAGTGTCAAATAACGGTCGCCTGATCGACAATATCACCTCGCTTCGAAAAGCATGCCATGCACCACAAAGCAACATAGGAGGACAAGACTAAGAACAAAAGGATACATTCATGCATCATTCGCATGACTATCTGGGGAGATCTCTCCTAATGGCATCTACACCTAAGAGGTGCCTCAAGATGTGTACAAACTGTTAACATATCCCAAATAACATATCAAAACAAATCAAATTGCACACTCACGTGTGCTACCACCATTTGACACACAAGAATCACGAATAGGGGTGATACGCATACAAGTGTGTTGCCTCAATAAATGTGCCAAGCACGACCATGTTAAAATAATACAACCAACTTGACCCTTCAATGTGGAGATATCGTGTCATGTCAGGATCCAATCCCTCTCACGGCAATGCCCCTAAATAATGCCTCGGTCTACATGCCATGCATCCCTACACAATTTAATTAATTAATCAGAACTCGTCTAATGTGCATCATTGCGCCACAATTAATGATATTTGATTCAGGACAATTGTACCCAAGGGTGGGCAGACTTGCAACGCCTCGATATGTATGTTGTACGTAATCACGCCCTAATGGATAAAATGATGCATATACTTTCTACATAATAATAAGAAGCATCCCCTAATAGAGCCCATAAAAGTTGAGCGACATGCAAAGGGGTGCGCCTCGATAAGTGTGTCACATACTCTCTCTCAATAAAGCACACTTAAAATATGCTCAAACACAAGGAGAAGGCCAAATCTCGATACGAATACAATATGAGCGAGGAATGAGCGAGGAAATGGCACTGCATACCAACAGTCAGCATGGAACACTATTTAAAAGAAATCAAAGGGTTTTCTTATCGCAACAAGATCTAATTAACGCCAATCTATGGACCGGTGAAAAGAGTCCTGAATTCAAAAGAACCCAAATTACTCTTTCCATGGTCAAGTCAACATAAAATCTTGGAATGTAATCTTCCCACCACATAAATAAATGGCATCCAACATATGGCGGGAAACTATGATTCCCATACAAGAAATCAAATCAAGCAAATAACTCATGAATCAAAAAATGACTTACAACACAAACATACAAGAATTAGCAAGACAAAATTAAATTCTACAAAGAAGACATATGAAAGGAACCAAACCTCACCATGTGATATTAAGTGAAGCGTCTGAATATAGCTTCTCTCCAATTTTTGCGAGCAGACCAGGAACACCCATGACATACCATAGCACATTGGAAGGCCTAGGTAGTTCATGTTTAGTCCAAGTATATCAGCTTCATTAAAATTTAACTTGTAGTTTCATCTCCACCATGGGGTACCAGCACTGTAGATAGAGTCTCCATTATCCCAAGATATCTGAAATGCTTGGAGACCAATAGCTGCACTAGGTTCCTTGCCATGTTGTGCAATCCACCCTAAAACAGATATCATTCTGTCATCCTTATTTGAATAGTCGTTCTTACTTTTACCAAAGGGATTCAGGTGAGGATTTTTCAGCTCTGCAACAACAGCTGGCATGTACATAGTGTCACCCACTATTGGTGCACCAACAGCAGCCAATTGTGCTCGAACCTGCATCACATGATTTGATGTCCATATCACCACATGTATTATGAGGTCAAGAAGATGGTACAAAACTTGCAATCAGAAAAGACCAGCCAAAAAAGAAGCTGCATCATATGATTGCTACCACCAAAAAAAGTAAATAAAAACTGTCTACAATTGTATAAACTAAAACTTGATAACATCCTGATATTAATTGATATATTTGTCAAATTTCTATAACAAAGAAAACATGGCTGTCAGTAATAAGTTGACCTTGCCTAACAGTTTTAAAAAAAGGAAAGTTACAAGGAGGGACATATTAAAAGAATTGAACACACGACTTTTGCAATATTTGGTGAATCACTTATGTAAAAAAAGGAACATAACATCATACAAATCCATTACCCAAATATAATCAAAGGGTGAAAGTTATATTCAGAAGAAAAGAAACTAAATATTGCACGTAGGCTTTGTAAAGTAAATGCTTCATGACAGCAAAATAATGTTTCAAACTACAAAAAAAAAAAGGAAGACTTCGCATCCCAAATACAAAAACGATTGGCCAAAAATGAAGGGGAAAAAACATGAGTATTTCATAGCATGTGAAAGAGATCAAGGAATGCCAAGCCACCTGATGAGTTTTCCCTGTCAATAGATTGATTTTACATTCATAGGCTGTATCCTTTGATGGCCATCCACAATCTTCAATTGAATATTTGTTCAGAGCATCTGCACTTGGCCAAGGAACCTCCTTGCACTCCAATACCTCAAGTTGGCAGAGATGCCATCCCGAAATAAAATCTGCAGGAGCATAACCACTCAAAACCTAGGCAGTAATTTTTCTCTATCAAATAAAAAAGATATATATTCTCGAATTTCGGAAGCACAACTCATAATGAAGATCTAGGAACATTTCTTCCTCTCTAATTATAATCATTTTTTTAAGCTTGTCTCCATTTGCCATTACTTTGTGCCCCATGGCAGTAAACTTTTCAAAAATGAGATCAGTATCACATGTCATCAAAGAAAATAATAAGTATAGTTGTAAATCTACATCTGAAAAGCAAAATGGCTATGTAAAAAAGAAACAAACAATGAAAGATGTCTACCACCCAAGTAAATGGTCAGTGACATTGCAGGACACCCAAACAACAAATATCTGCGCAATAAGGATGCAGAATCTCCTTCAGGGATATCCCAGAGAACTGAGGACTTTTGTCACCCCCAACTTTTTGTTTCTGCATGGCTCCCATGCAAGTATATCTCCTCCAAAAAGCCTCATCATTCCACACCCTACAAACAACCCCAAAAGGAGCATGTTAAACTATCCACCACAACCTTCTGTTTGCACATAATGGTTAATGCCTGCTGCAATCCGTGTATGAGATATTCTATCCTTACACCTTCACACTCCATGAAGGGATTGTTCACAGGATTGAATGGATCAGATAGCAATCATCCCATCCAGATTGTGACCAGCCAATCCAAAAAATAATGGGAAGTACTCATAAGTCTCATATCAGCCAAGAATGCCCGGAATCGGGTAGGATTGGTGAGAATTGGGGTGGGATTGGAATCAGAATCGAGTGTGATCAACTTCCCAATCCAACTTTGAATTCCTTTTATGTGGTGTTGGAGGGTTTAGGTGGCCTTGGACACAATTCACTAAAACAAAATTAAGGCGCACAGTTAAAAGCTCAATGACATAATATCACCCTCTGTAGTAGCCAGTTATTTGATCAGTGTATTAAAATAGGGGGCAATAGATTAGATGCAATGGAGAGGATACAAGGTTACAAATTCACAATTCAAATTCCTCCAGTCCCCTTTCTGCACAACAATAAAGTCATTAGAGTTTCCTATGCATGCTTAGAAAGCCCTGTCTTCTGTGTCTTAGGGCCTATTTGGAACTTCAGAAACATAGTTGGATTATGGATTATGGATTATTGATGCAGGAGAATCGAGACACTTTCAAGGAAGGCCAACAAGTGTGATGGATATGAGAACCTTATCCCCTTATGTAATTTTCTTTCTGTAATTTTATTTAAGTTAAGTGCATTTTTAATTAAGTAATGGTGTCTAGGTCCAAGGGTACTCAAGTCTTTTCTTAGTTACTTAAGGTGCAAGTAAAATGGTCATAGCTTAAACTGTATCTGGCAACATTTGGTATTCACCAAATATGTTCTTTTCTTTTTTCTTGGAGGAATTGCCTTCTGCTTCTTCCTTCAGGGCTCCATGTTGTCTGCTTCTTCCTCCAGAGCTCTATGTTTATGTTGTTACCCAAGGGTCTTTCTTTCCATACTTCTTGCAATTGCTACTACGGTGTTGATGGTAGCTTTGCCCATCCAAGGCTATCCCTCTATAATGATAGCGAGGGGCTTCTTTAGGGTGGGGCCTAAACATTTCCTCAACTGGAGTTGTTGAAAAAAAGATTGCCTCCAAAAAGATTATGTGAATTATGTTCATTGTGTAATTGGCTACATGTACATCATGTGGTTGTGGAGGATTCACCAGGTACTTCCCCATATTTATCTTCCCTTCTTGAGTCAGCTTTTCCACTTCATCTTTGAACATGAAGCAACGTTCAATTCAATGGGTGATGAAGCAGTGGTATGGGTAGTAGTTGAATGCATCTGTCTGACAAATTTCTTCACCATTTTTCGGCTTGGGCAAAACAATTGCTTTTCTACTCATACATAACTCGAAGAGTTCCTGAGTCTTTTCTTTCGGGAAGAAATATGGTCTCTTAAGCCTTTTCATCAGGGATTCTGTGTCTTTAAAACTTATCCTTGTTTCTGCACCGGCACCTCGTTTCCCCCGAGAACCTTGTCCAACTACAAAGTTAGTCTCAGCGCCAGGGTACAACCTTTCCATTTGAACACCATTCCCTCTTGGTGCTGAGCTTCTAGTGCTTCATTTAAGTCTATGACAAGTTTGCCCTTTTGCTTCACAGGACGACTGCATTCTGGTCCTGGCTCTTCAAATGAGAAGGGCCTATTGGCTCTGTCCATTGTTAGGACTTATGTCCACTGCCTCGTAAGGCCTTCCAATACCTGAGTGAGTTCATATTGCTAACGAGAAATTTGTCCCAGACTCACTTGAATCCCCTCTAGTGCTGCCAAAACGGGCCCCTCTGGAATGGGAGTCGTCAGAGTGTATGATGGAGTTATCTTCTGCTCCAGCGAGACTTGCTGGTGGGAGAGCTATGTCAGACTCGTCTGAATCTTCTCTAGTGTCGCTGTGATAGACCTTTCTAGAGCGGGGGTCGTTGGAGGGTATGATGGTATCGCCTCCTACTCCAACGAGACTTGCCGATGAGAGAACCGTGCCAAGCTCATCTAAATCTCCTCCAGTGCCGCCACGATAGGCCTTTCACTGGAGGTACGATGGTATCACTTCCTGCTCTAAAGGGGCATCCATGTTCTCGTCTACAGGCTCTTCTCCTGAAGAGTTCTCACTCACGTAGATGACATTTGCTGCAAATGTATGTCTAGGCATTCGATGTGGCTGAGGCGGGTCGACCAGGTACTTTCCCATCTCCACAGCCCCTTCTCAGATGAGCTTTTCAATTTCCCCCTTACAGATATAGCAATCCTCTATTACATGTCCCAACATGCGATGGTACATGCAATAGTTGGGTTCATCTGTTTTACCAACTTTTACTGGCCTCTTTGGTTCACGTAGCATCAAGAGATTTGCCCGCATGCAGGTGTCAAACAACTCTCTTGTATGCTCTCTGGTGAAAGAATAAGGCATTTTCCTCCTCTCGTTGAGGGTGACGTATGATTCGGTGACATATGATCCCCTTCTATTGGATGACGAGGCATTTGCATTGCTCTTGCCCCATGTGTTTTCTACAGTCGAGATAAAGTCTACAGTATTGACCTCTTCTATATTCATACTCTGCTTCTTTAGGACTTTTCCTTCAATGAAGGCAATGGTTGGATGGTCTGTAAAGAACATTTCGACCTCTGTCACAATGTTATTTAGCTGATCAAAGTTCTTGACATTTACGCTAATTAGCTTTTCACTTATCTCAAACCTTAAACCCCTTTTGCACAATTGCACCGCATCCTCATGGGCCAGCAAATTGTCACATTTCATGCAGAGGTTCTGCCATTTCTTGATGTAGTTGGTGGCCGGTTCATTCTTGCCTTGTTTTAGCGTCACCAGTTCAGTGATGATGACCTTTCACTCTGACACCTTAAAGTAGTCGAGGAAACTTTTTTGCATTTCCTCCCAGTTGTTGATAGAGTTGGGACTTCAACTTTGCATACCATTGGAATGCAGTACCCGTGAGGGAGATAGAAAAGAACCTCATAGGCAGGCTTCATCAGCGGCCAACTCTCCTAAGTCACTTATATAGTAGGCAATATGTTCCTGGGCCGAGCCTTCCCCGTCATACTTAGTGAACTTAGGGTACTTTGTTGTGACCCAGCAGGAGCTTCTTGAACATATGACGTACTGGGAATGGCACTTTGTATAAGTCGAATGTGTCTATTTTGTTGTCTTGTTTTGTCATTTTGGCTTCAACAATTTACTCGATAAGATGCTTCTACAATGCTGTAGCATAATCCGCAGAAGCATGGGATTGCTGAGTATTATGATTGAGCTGCTCAACCTAATCTTCTTGTATCTCATCAGGGTTGAAGTTGACATCCGCAGCTTGCGGTCTTATCACCGCCGACATAGGTACTGCTCTTGGAGGTGGTCCATTTACTGGGGGGACTTGAGCTGCCCTTTGTTGCTCCTCCATCTTTTGCATTAGGCCATAGAACAAGGCCCTGAGTTGTTGATTTTCTTGCATCATCTCTTCCATAGTATGAGACTGCATTTGATCTTGGGGTTGTTCTAGAGCGGTCTCAATACTTAGGGCATTTGTCCTGCCTTCATCAGCTCCTCCGGCAGCATTGCTACTGCCAATTCGGGGTGGCTCTGCCCCCTGGCTTCCTCAGTTAGTAGACACATGGCCTGCTCCATTTGACGGGTTATGGGCCCACCCCGTTGCACCATATTGACGATACCATTTGGGTCTTCCAACTGGGAAGGCTGTCGGTCGGTAGTACTGGAGGTGTAGTATGTGTAAGCCCATATGCCATTCTCTGTCATTCTGGCAGTTCTCTTCTTCTAAGTCGATTGGACAAATGCGCCCAATCATTTGAAAATGGATGTCCACTGCCAGACTTGCTCCTGCGCCTTATACGTACCTTTCCTCTTTTGACATCGTAGGGAACGAGGCCGAGTAGTTGAGTTGGTTATTTTGCCCCTCAAGCTGTACGAGCTGTTGAGGATGTTGTTCTGCTAGGATGACCCTTACCTGGCGAATTTTGTGGGCCTCCTCTTTGGTACCCACCTTTTCTTTATGCAAAGGCTCCTATCTTCCGTTGAATTGCCCCCAATCCGAGGCATAGATTTGCCCCCATTCTGAGCCATGGAGTTGCCCCCATTCTGAGCCATGGCTAACTTGAATTTATATTGTTGCTCTTGCTGGACAGGAGCTCTTAGCGTCCTTTTCTTCTTTTTGAAGGTTGCCCCATCTTGGCAAACCTTCGGTAGAATCCCGAACCGGTTCTAGATAGGGACCGTTGGTATATGATGGATCTTAGGGACGATGGGTTGCCCGACATCTAGACCAATGCGCAGGTTTCCCACTAATATAGTTTTCCCCGTCCTGGACGGGCTTGCGGTTGGAGTCTTCTACTTTTGCCTCCTATTGGACGAGGAGGCTGGATAAATGTTGACAGTATCGATGGTGAGCACTCGCCTAGGTCGGCTGTCATTGTTGCTCTTTCTGGCGCAGGCAGTGTACCTCTTCTTCTTCTAATTTTATTTTAAATAATATCATATTTATTTATAATATTTTTATATTTTTATTTTATTATATTAATTTATTAGTATTAATTATATTTATATATTAATATTAATTATATTCTTATTTTTTATATTTATATACAATTTTGTTATATTTTAGTTTTGTTAATATTATATATATTTATTAAATATATATTTTATATTTCAAATTTTAATTTAAAAAATACAAATATTTAAATAAAAATAATAAATTTTATTTAAATAAATTGTAGTTAAATAAATAATAAATAAAATATAAAATATAATAACATACATAATAAATAATAAATAAAATATCAATAGTCATATCATAATGGTATAATGGCAAGCTTATTTTCCAAAGCAAGCTCTAGCACCGGGACGACTCCCAGAAAGTATGGAGATCCAATCACCACGAGGAAGTCCTCGAAGCATGTTAGCGTGGTCAGATATCCACAGCGTGCGTGGATCGCCACCACAAGTGGGTCATACATGACCCTTACTGCCATTGTCGTCTTCTAAGTAGAAATACGATCACGTGCATAAGACATGACAAAGTTAGTAGTACAATTGAGGTGAGGACATCACCAGATGGAGAAATGAAGGGAAAGAGAGGACCCACCAAACGTGCCATCTATTTGGACCTGGGCTAGATCTCTCCTAGAATATCTTATATCATTTTTTTGCGTAATTTATTTGGAGAAATATAAGTCGAGTTTATTTATTTTGTTTCTTAGACTATAAGTGCTTCAGATCAGGCGAAGATCCGAGTATATGACCTCTCTCCACTGACCTCGGTCAATGTTAATTACGTCGAGCAACCGCTCGACAACCCTTGATTAATCGTCTGTTAATGTCCTTGTAACATACAACACTACTACTATACACAGCACATGCATATGAAGATATGTTTTAAGTTAAGCTCTTAGCCTCGCCTAAGTTTAGGATAGGTTTATAATCAATTAAGAGACTTTTAAAAGGTTTTGGATTGACTCCGAACTATCTGGATTGATCCCAAGTATTTTAGACCTATAAGGGTATTTTCATATTTATGCAAAGTTAGAGAGCGTAGGGGCATTAGAGCTATTTGGGTGTTTAAGATGAGTTTTAATGATTTAAGAAGGTTTCAAAACCTTAAGAGGTATTTTAGAGTTATTTTAAGTGTGTTTGGGTTGTAGGAATATTTTGGTAATTTTAGGTTAATGTGGGTTTCATGGTATTTACCATGCTTTAAGTGATTTGACATTTTTTATGATTTTTCTAGAACTTTTAATGATTTTTTATATTTTAGGGGTATTTTAGTACTTTTGCTTCTTTTGGGGGTTTTAAGGGCATTTAGGGTATGATGGGCGGTTTTTACATTTTTTAGGATTTTTTGTGATTTTTACAGATTTTTATCATGAGAAAGATATTTTGGTCATTTTTAACGTTCTAGGGGTATTTAAGGCATGTTGGGAGCTTTTTATATTTTTTAGAATTTTTCTCTGATTTTTACTGATTTTTATGGGTTGAGGGGCATTTTGGTCATTTAGGATCAATTCCTTAATTGGATGAGTTGTTAAAGGAGTATAATGACGTTTATGTATTTTAAACATATTGGTATATGTTATTTAAGTTATAGTTTATGATAATATGTTTATATTTTATTAATTAGGCTTTATGTATGTTTTAAGACTTAGTTAGATTTAAGGGAGAGGCCGAGGGTATTTATGTCGTTAGGTATACAATTATTTAAGCATATGGTTAATTAAGCATGGCTAATTATATTTATGCATGATTAATTAGATATGAGATTAATCTTATACACATAAAAACTACATACATACATTAAATATGAAAGCAACATAGACAATATTTTATTTCATTAAAAACTCGGTAGAATAACGGCTTATGTAATGTCGGATTTACAATAAAATTTTGGCAGAATATCCCTTTAAGATAACCTTAAAAGGGAACCTAAAAGAGACTCCTCCTACTGCGCTTGAACTTGTGCGAAGCACTAAGTTTGTGTCTTCAAAATGGTAGAGCCTCCCCTTAGGAATTTTGGATCAAATGGGCATACCTTCTTCCTCTCCCTTGAGGGGGGTATTTATAAGCCTCGAAGGCCTTAACCGGTGGGGGGTGCCACCGTAAAGAAATGAGAGAGGGAGAGAGCTATGAGAGATGGGGGGAGGGAGGGGGAGGCACCGGTGGGTACCCCCATAGGTTGGGAACCAATGGGCGTGCCACTGGTTGGACCCCCCACCGACCATGGATGGCAGTTTCGGCCGGTACCGGTACGTACCGGCCGGTACGTACCGGTACCGGCCCGGACCGGTACCGGTACCCCCATTTCGGGCCGGTACCGTAAAAAAAAAAAAAAAAAGATAAAAATGATTGTACCGGGCCGGTACGCCCGTGAAAGGGGTGTTTCACTGTCCCCTCTCACAGAAACAGATCTGTGAGAGAGGATTCCGGTTTTTTGCAGGGGGAGGGGAAGGGAAGGAGGGAAAGGAGGAGGAGAAGGAGGGGAAAGAACCGCCGCCGCCACCCGCCGCTGCCGCCGCCGCCCGCCGCTGCCGCCGCCGCCCGCCACCGCCGCCGGAGACGTTTTCATCCTTTTCCGAAGACATTTTCACTGTTTTGGGTGGAAGAAAAAAAGAAGGTATGATTTATATTTTAATGTAGTGATTATTTTTTAGTTTGTTACATATTTCTTAGATGATTTACGTTCATTTTCTTGATAAAATAGACAACCCCCAATTTTGGCCCTAATTAGCGGTTAAAAATTGGGGCTTTTGTCTAATTACTTAAATTAAACATCAATTGGAGCCTAA
Source organism: Zantedeschia hybrid cultivar (assembly GCA_030544215.1). Lineage (NCBI taxonomy): Eukaryota > Viridiplantae > Streptophyta > Magnoliopsida > Alismatales > Araceae > Zantedeschia > Zantedeschia hybrid cultivar. Next base: position 57,229,317 of record JARZZO010000009.1, read on the forward strand.
TTAAGCTTCATGACATGTTTTAAACTAGGAGTGTGCTGTTAATTACGTTGATCGACGGTTAATTAGGAGAAATCCCCAATTTTGGCCCTATTTAGCGGTTAAAAATTGGGGCTTTTGTCTAATTACTTAAATTAAACATCAATTGGAGTCTAATTAAGCTTCATGACATGTTTTAAACTAAGAGTGTGCTGTTAATTACGTTGATCGACGGTTAATTAGGGGAAATCCCCAATTTTGGCCCTAATTAGCGGTTAAAAATTGGGGCTTTTGTCTAATTACTTAAATTAAACATCAATTGGAGTCTAATTAAGCTTCATGACATGTTTTAAACTAAGAGTGTGCTGTTAATTACGTTGATCGACGGTTAATTAGGGGAAATCCCCAATTTTGGCCCTAATTAGCGGTTAAAAATTGGGGCTTTTGTCTAATTACTTAAATTAAACATCAATTGGAGTCTAATTAAGCTTCATGACATGTTTTAAACTAGGAGTGTGCTGTTAATTACGTTGATCGACGGTTAATTAGGAGAAATCCCCAATTTTGACCCTAATTAGCGGTTAAAAATTGGGGCTTTTGTCTAATTGTTAAATTAAACATCAATTGGAGTCTAATTAACATCCAATTTTACATGTTTTAAACTACGAGCATAATGCCAAATGTTCTTATATTTGTTTCTATTTTTTTTTATGTGTTGTAGGAACATGGCTGAACAGCAAGAGCAAGACCCAGGGTGGGCCCATATCACCTTAATTAATACTGCAAAGAGGAGAGTGAAATGCAAATATTGTGGCAAAGAGATGGGTGGTGGAATCACCCGAAGGAAAGAACATTTAGCAGGGAAGACAGGACAGGTGACAAGGTGTACTGTCTGTCCCCGACAAGTTGCCAACGAGATGCGTGAATTGTTGCGTGGCCGAAAAGCACAAAAAGAACAAAAGAAGGAAGATGAGGTTGAACTCCAAGGCGAAATTTCAGGTAGACATAATACAAAAGGCAAAGGGATGTATACTGCGGCCAGTGGCATTTCTATACGTGAGAGGGAAAGGGCTGAACAAAATGTAGATTCTAGTGATGATGATGATGATGATGATCCTGACATGGCTGCAGCTAGAAGAGAGAGTTTGTGGCATCAACAAGAAGATGAAGCCCGAAGGAGAGGTGATGGACCATCAATAAGAGGCACAAGTCAACCTACAGGCCAAGTGGGTCCTATGGACAGTTATCTTTTTAGAAGACAGACTTCTACTCAGCCAAAAATCAAGCAAGTAATGAGAGGAGTAAAAAAGTCAGCTAAAGCGGCAGGACATACTTTTAAAAGCATATGCAAATAGTTTTTGCATGCAGGTGTTCCCTCACATGCTGCTCAGTCTCCTTATTTTCAGCCTATAATTGATGCGATAGCAGATCATGGTCGTGGGTTCAAAGCCCCCACACGTCGAGACATATATGGACGGGGGCTTGATGGAGAATACGAGGAACTTCAACAGTGGGTTGAAAGTTTTAAGGCAGTATGGAAGGAGAGAGGATGCACAATTATGTGCGATGGCTGGACTGGTACCACGAAGAAGTCCATGATTAATTTTCTTGTTTATTGCACAGAAAGGACAGTTTTTATGAAATCTGTTGATGCATCAAACTATTCAAAGAATGCAAAATATTTATTTGGTTTGATGGATCAGATGGTGCAGGAAATTGGAGAGGAAAATGTTGTCCAGGTGGTCACCGATAATGAACCAAGTTATAAAGCTGCAGGGAAAAAGTTAATGGACAAGCGCAAATACCTTTATTGGGTCCCATGTGCAGCGCATAGTCTGGACTTGATGCTTGAAGACATTGGTAAGGATCCAACTATCAGCAAGACTGTAAAGAGAGCCCAAAGAATTACCCAATTTATTTATAGTCATCCCAGCATCTTGAATATGTTCAGAGAAAAAGCATCTGGAGGTCGAGATCTCATCCGTGCAGGGCCTACACGATGTGCATCTAATTTTATTTCTTTAGAATCTTTGCACAAATTCAAGAATGAGATCAGGGGTTTTATGTTTAATAAGGAGTTCTTGGAGTATATGCGGACCACTTCCAATGAATCTAAATCTGAACATTTGGAAGTGAGAAAAATCATAGAGAATAAAAAATTTTGGAGTAATATGGAGACTTATCTGAAGTTGGTGGAACCTCTCGTACAGGTGTTAAAATTGGTGGATGGGGATGATAAGAATTACATGGGATATTTGTACGAGGCAATTGACATTGCTAAGGTCCACATCAAGAACGCATTTCCCAACACTTATATGAAGTGGTGGGACCTTATTGATATCAGATGGGAAAGCACATTACACCACGACTTGCATGCAGCTGATAAGTGAAGTCTTATACTATTACATGGGAGATTATTTATTAAATTGACATTAGTAATTTTTCACCTAAATGCAGGTTATTATTTAAATCCTCGAGTAATGTACAGTCGTCAAGTGCATATTGATGGAGAGGTGATTCAAGGCACATTAAATGTGATTGCACGTTTTTCGAGGACAATAGAAGATAGGATTTAGGTAGAGAGACAGGTATACTTAGTGAAGATCTGACTTTAAGATTTATCCAATTACTTGTAATTTGAAGAGCCTATGAATTCTATTAATTGTTAATTCCATCTTTGTAGATGGAGGCTTATAGGCTAAGGCTGGAGACATATAATGAAGACTCTGTGCAAATTGCTGTAGAGAAAGTGAGCCCAGGTATACTTAGTCATTGCATTGTTGTCAAATGTGCATAAGAAACGAGAACATACATTGATTATTTTTTTTTTGGTTTCTTTTAATGATGGCACAGCTGAGTGGTGGATAATGGTGTACAACAGAGATAGGTGCTATAATCCATTGGCTTCCGTTGCAGTGAGGGTTTTGAGTCAGACAACGTCGACAAGCCAATGTGAAAGAAACTGGAGCACGTTCAGCCTTATACACTCAAAAATTCGTAACCGGTTAAAGGCTGAACGATTGGACAAATTGGTGTACTGCCATTACAATATGAGATTGAGGATCAAAAACATCCGGTTGAGACAACAATTGAGGGAGAAACGAGCTGCAGGGCACGCAGAAGATGTGGTTGGCCAAATTGATGTGGAAGAGTTATTTGATGATGATAATCCCTTGCAGACTTGGGTTGAGACACGAGCAACTGTCGATGAGCCAGTTTTTGATCCTGATGATACAGAATGGGCAGAAGGCATACTAGATGGAGCTATTGCTAGAGATCCAGAATTAAGAAGCTCGAAAAGGCAAAAAGAAAATTCACCTCCTCCTTCATATGAGTATCAGAGTCAAACTGAGCATGTGCCTTTATTTGCACCTGATACTGAGTTTGAGCCTGCTAGACACTCAGAATCAGATAGTAGGCCAGTCACTCCTAGAATGGTTGGGCCACCATCATTCTTGAAAAGGAGTACATCTACATTGGAGATGACTAATCTGGCTGCCAGAGACGATCCTGCCATTGATGAGCTGAAGCAAATTTATGTGAGGCATACACCACGAGGAAAAGGAGTATTGAATCGATTGAACTTGCAAAAGGATCTAGAAAAAAAAGAAAGCAAGCAAAAACAGGCATCACAAAAGAAAAAATCAAGTACTGTTAAAAGAAAGTTAATTGTTGATTATGATCAAGATGACGATGATGATGGGACAGAGTCTCCTAGTGATGATGCTGGTGCAGCTGCAGGTGCTACTACCGGGGGCGGAGTGTATGCACCTTCTTTCTCCTTACATGTTGACACAGGAAGAGGACAACATGAAAGTCAAGGAGATTATGATTCACAAAGCCAGCATGGACAGCAGTCAGGTTACGGAGGTGGCCAACAAGAAGCAGGCATGTATAGCTGGGGAGATCAAGTAGAGTATGAAGGCTTTCAATTCCATCCACCGATTCCACCCAGTAGCAGTTATAGGTCAGGGTCTTCTTCTTATCCTCATGCTACTTCTTTGCACTATGATTCTGGCATTTCATCAAGTCAACAACCATATACTCCAAGAGAGATTCAAAGAGGGATGCACGACTTGGCTGCATCATTGTTTAGTTATGGTGAATATAGGGAACATATGCAACCTTATTATGGATACCAGCAACAGCAACCAGATGATGAATCAGAAGGATCTACGGGTTATTATCCATAGTAAAGGACTCACTTATGTTTTTCATAGGTAAGGATCGTTTGATTTCGTTCATATTTTGCATTGTTGTAAATATTTAGTACATTAACATAATATTTTTCATGTTTAATCTCTATTAAAATTGTCATTTTGTATGTGTTATGTGTACTTCTTTGTCTTAACCCATTTTTATCACACCCAACACATAGCTAATTAATTGTTTACATTTTTTCTGAATTTTTTCTGAATTTTTCTGAATTTTTTTCTTTTTTTTCTGATTTTTTTGGGCCCTTTTAAGCCCGTACCGGTCGTACCGGCCGGTACCGGTACCGGTACCGGTACGTACCGGTACCGGCCGGCACCGGTACCGGTACCGGTACCGGTACTGCCTTCCATGCCACCGACTATGGAGCCAGCGAGGGGTGCCATCAGTTATGAGAACCGGTAGCCACCTCCCCTTTTCCTCCTCCTTTTTCTTAATAAATGGGCAAAAGCCCTCTCCTTTTCTTTACTTAATTTAATGAGAATAAAAAAAATCTCATTATTAGGACAATGATTGCACCTCATTAGTGGAGAGTCTAATATTCTTGGGGAACTCTAAAGGAGCATTAAAATACCATTAAACAAGGTCACTTCTTTCCTTTTTCTTTTTCTCTCTCCCTCTTTATCTCCCTCTCTCTCTTTTTAATGGGGAGGACCCCCCCAACGGTGGGCATTTAAAGCCCCACCGGTGGGGGTCAAGAGGAAAGGAACCCCCACCGGTTCCTCTTCTCTCTCCTTTCTTTCTTCTCTCCTTTTTTTGTCTTTTCTTCTTCCTTTCTTTTTCTCTCTTTCTTTTCTTGTTTTCTTTTGGAGGAGAGGGACCCCCCTACCGGTTGAGCCTTCAATGCTCACCAGTGGACGGAAGGGATGTGTACCGGTGGGGTTACTTACGGGTACCCTCTCTCTCTCTCTCTCCTCTCTCTTCATTCTTTTCTCCTCCCATTCTTTCTTCTATTTTTTGGCTTTTATACCTCCATAAAAAAGGTTCAACAACTGGCCAGTTCAAACCAGAACTAGCAGAACCGGATCAGAACCGGTGGTTCCCGACCAGTTTGAACTGGCTAGTTATGGCTGGTTTTGTCCGGTTCTATCTGGTTTTGGCCGATTTTGAACCGAAACCGGCCCTTATTGGCTCTAGTTCCGGTTTCGGTCCCAGTTCTGTGAACCTTAGTCAGGATCGGATTGGTCTTCCAAAAAAATGATGTGCATCGGCCAATTTTAAAATCTTGGCCCACCTTATTGATCCTCATGATGATGTGACAGCCTGATCATTGTCATGGAAGCTTGATGATCCTCACATTATGGCAACCGGTCCCACTGAAGGAAGGAAGCCATCACTAGTGCAGAAGACCAACCATCCTCATGGTAATGTGACAGTCCAGCAACCATCACAGAAGCATGGCATAGTGAAGGTGGAGATGGAGATGTGAGAAGGGAGAAAGAAGGAGAGAGGGACATGAGTGTGAGGAGGACCTTGCATGGTGTTTGAGAATAACGTGGATTATACCACCAATTATATTGAATATATAGAGGTAGTACAATCAGCGGCTTGGAGAGATTCCTCGCCAACAACAAGAAAGGAAAACACTCATTACATCACCTCACTACACTGTTGCTAAATAACAATTACAAAGGAGACACTCATCACTACTAGAGACCACAAATAAAACATGCCAACTTATCTCTGACACTCAGAACAACCATGCTTCGTGGCTATCTTTGACTGCAGATTCTCATCTACTGCATTGGTTTTCAATAGCTTACGAAAATGACCCTATTTATTGTGTATATGAATGCCTATACCTGAAGCTTTAGCTAGTAGTTCTTCATCATTCCAAGACTCCAGAAAGTTATCTGACACCGGTTTTTTTCCTTTTGTATGAGATGGAATCCCAAGAGGTAGATTTTGAGAAGAAGGAACTCCAGACGTTGAACCTTGAACAACATCCTGCACCTTGAATGTTCATCGACGATACATGAGTCTTTCATCCACTTGTGAAGCCATTTGTATCACACACTATCAAAGAGGCATCCTGGTCTTGATGCGCTGATCGCAGAGAGCTATGACCCTCAACAGAGTCGGCCACAACATGCTTATCCAAGGAAGAAATGCCAGCCGTCTTGGAATTTTGAACTCTTCTCCATTTGCCCCTCTTGTACACGCATAACTGTCTTTTTTTACCCTTTCCAGCGGACCCATTAATGCCAGCTATTATTTGAGATGCCAGCTGTGAGATGGCCACTTCCCAAACGTCATCCGCATCTTGACAATATTTATCCCTGCTATGTTTATCATTTACCAACTGTGAAGATGAAAACGAGTTAATGTTGACAGCTTGCACTTCTCTGTTAAGAAGCAGCAGATCCTGCGCTAATTGCGCAGAACCACTCTGATTAGAAGCCAACAATTTTGAACTTGAATTTGAATTATGGTTTTCCGGAACAAGCACACACTGTTGAACTGACTAAGTTAACTCACATATGCCTCTTCCCACTGAGTTCGTACCAGACTCAGTCTTCTTCTTCCTCTCACTAGGGCATTGAGAATCCTTGCTAAGTCTGTACAAACGGTAAGCTTGCACAACTTCTTTGTATGTCCAACTGACATTAGAGGATTTAGACTCAAACTCAATATCTACGCAACAAGAATTAGCACCCCACCCCAACTTAACAGACCTAATCACCTTTGAAAAATTGTTGACCTCCACCAACACTCTTGCATAAGCCAAATTATTCCAATTCGAAGTTTCTACATCCACCTCCTTCAAAGTACCAAAGGTCTCGATGATACTCCTGAAGACCTCTACACTCCACAGGTGAAAAGGAATACCCTTCAAACGGCACCACACATTTTGCCCTTTCTCAATAACACGGACACCAATAAGGTCATTCCATTCACACCAATCAACCTCATAATTGTTAAATTGCGTAAAACCATTATTCAAGAACTTCTCTCTCACTGCCGTTTCAGAGAAGAAAACCAGAACTTGTTTCTCACTTATACGGCTAATCTTTAGAATGACGCCGAGCACAACTTCTCTACTTCTACACTGAATTCATTAGTATCCAGGATATAATGTGAAGATGTACCAATCAAACTGTTCCGGATAGAAAGAACATTCTGATTGTATGTATGAAACCAAGGAGCACTTACAGGAAGCAAATCAGAATCATGAACATCAACATGCTTTGGTTTTGAAAGCTCCGAGGAAACACTCCTCTGCCCGTTGCACAAAAACTACGATGACCCACAGATCCACACAACCAGCAAACCACCGCATTCCTGCAAGAGGATGCTCTGTGTCCCTTCGACAAACAGCGAAAACATCTGTTGCTTTTAGTATCCAACTTCCCCACCGAGAAATCACCTCGTTGAAGATTGCTCGAATCCCCTCTGCTCCTGAACGCAGCAGATCTGCACGTTCTGTCAACCCCATCACTTTTGCCCTCACCCTCCCCGTTGGCCGAAGGGAGAGCCATACTTGGAGGACCTTACATGGTATTCTTAGATGTGTGATCATTTGTTTTTGTGAGCTGTTGGAACTTGGATCAGTTAGATCAGAGAGTCTACTACTGTGGTGGCGGCAGGTCAAAAAAGAAACACAAATCAAAGAACAAAAGAGAGTACTGGAGGTGGTCATAAAGAGAGTAACAAGCAGGAGGTGGTCGTAAAGCTTAAAGAGCAATATATTAAATATTTAAACCGAGAGGCTTGAGCATAACCCCAATGACTTTAAAATTTCACTCAACACAATTTCTGGAGTTTTCTGAACTGATTCATAGAGCTGCTAGTTGTTCATGCTTACCTTTTGAAACAATTCTTGGAGCAATATTTACTGGACGCATGTAATGTGAGATTATTCCAGTTGGTACGGGTGCAGCAGCAAGAGCAAGATAAAGTTTGTTCACCTTTTTTTCCTGGTATCGTTGTTGCCATAATAATCAGAAAATCTCAAAAAATCACATATGCACATAAAAAGCAGCAAACGTGGATTTGTTCATTTAATGTTGTGATACTAATTATGCAATACAAAATAGTACATACCGTCATTAGTCCATGAAAACAGGAATAGAAAACATACCCTTATTAATCCATGAAAATAAGAGCAAAATTCCTTGGTTCTGGCAAGTACAACACTGCATGAAGATCAATTACTAAGCAGTTACTTATATATTTCTCAATGAGAACATTCAAGAAATATTAGTTGAAATGCAGAGTTACCAGCCCTCAGTGCAATTATCTATTTGATGAGTGGTCAACAAGGAGCTTTTTAACCCTAAAGCACGAGAAGCAAAATTTGCACAGCTTTCTTCAATGTTGTCAGTTGTTCCACCCACCTGCAGAAACACATATATAGTAAGCATAAGACAAAAAAATACAAATGGGATGTGGGAATTTTTTCGTCCAAAGAGATGCTTTTGAAACCCCAAAGAAAACATTACATGGTCAAACAGCACAGCCCTCTGAATGAGTTCTTTTTTCTTTTCTTTTTTTGTGGAGGGGGAGGGGTGCGGAGGAGAGAAGGTAGGAAAGATGAAGCAATGAGCAATCACACAAATGACCAATGCACAAAGACTTTTACAGTGGTTTGGCCAAACTCCTCACCTACATCCACTCTAGGGAACCCCCAACTTGAAATCACGTCGCTGCACCTGCACACGACCAAAGATTACACTGGCTGCGGCAGGACACGTTTGGAAAAAAAAACCCTCTAGATGCCAGCCCCGAGTAGGCAAACAAATTTTCAATATCATGATATAACATGTGTTTTAAGGGCAAATAGTCCATAAGATTAATAATGGAAGAATGAAATTTTTAATTTTTGGTTTGAATTAAATTTTTAAATTAAGCCTTGAAATATTATGCTTTCGTAACTAATACTTCTAAATGCTCATAAGATAAGAATTGCATATTATGCATAAGAAAAGTAAATGGGTTAGTGTATGTGTGTGTGTAGGATATCAGTAGGGAAGCAAATTATCCCCATTGAGAACTCAATTTACGGGTTCTCATAAAAGTTATTTAACATATTTTTTTCACAGACCCGCAGTAGATGACGGAGAAAAGGGAAGAAGCTCCAGTTCATATTTAGTAAAAATTCAGGTATGGCCAATTTATGTAATTATTTGCAATATATTGCTTATTTCTTCCATATTCCTGTTGTATGATGGACATGATCTGTCTGTTGTTCCTTTACATTTATGTTCCTTATTATTTTGGTTTTGCTCTTGTGCACCTACTAGAGATCTGTAAAAGATGGACCGTTACAAGTGGTATCAGAGCAGGTCTGGTAGCACATGCACAAGGCTAAAGCAAAATGATAAGATGACTAACTCATGTCCTGAGTACGACAATTATATATCCCAACTGGTCATTATATATAATTCTATATAGTATCTCAGTGTGGGAGATGTTAATGATTAATGATAGTAAGATTTATATAGTAGGTGTATACTCCTTGGGTAAAAGGAGCAACTTACGAAAGATAAGGAAAAGAGGCAATAGTAATAAGTTGAGAATTTTAATAAGGCAAGGTGTTAAGAGAAGAGGGATTTTTATTTGACCGCATGAGAAGGTCTTATTGGTTATCTTGATGAAGGGAACATTGACAATAGTGGTCCATCATAGTAATCGATAAGTACAAGTAATTTATGCATAAAATGAGAAGTCATAGTTAGCCAATGTTTGGAAGTGTTAATAGAAAGTGAGATGGGAATCATACATAGCAAGCTAGACATATGAGATAAGAGTTGCTTTAGACTAGAGCCTGAAAAAGTTCTAAATAGGTGATAAAAGTGTTAAGACCGAAAGTAGTGATTCTTGTCTCTAATAGGAAGTAAAGTGAAATCTGTTCAAAAGGCAAAGCAATAGTACAATGATGGTTCTTAATATGAATAAATGATTGATTATAAATATAGTAACCTAAAAATGGGTAGGTAAGAAGGAAAGTGGAGGTTCGTATGTAAACTAAGAGGAAGGAGTGCGGGGAAATCAAGAGAAGGCAGAATTAGGCGCTAAATATCTTAAAATATAACTCGGACAGTGAGGCTTTAAAGATTCAGGATGGACTAGGAAATAACTCTTTAAAGGACTAGGTGCATATATAGAAACAAGAAAACCATAGTTATGATAATCAATGGGTATAATAGGATTTAAATTAATTATCTCTGTAACCTAAGTTGGGATCCCTATTTAATAATAATGGTATAGGAGGTTGTTATCTAGGAAGGATTAGAGGAAAGGAAAGGGTAAATGATGGTTGACATAGATAACAATAATTAAGGAAAGTAAGTGGGTTATCAGATAAGTAACTAGTTTGAAAAAAAAAATGTCGAATATGAATTACAGGGTAAAGAATAGATCTAGTTGCAGGAAGGCAACCCTATTTGATTACTTGCCAACTAAAAAGATGAACAAGAAATGTCACTAGTTTTAACCAATGATTGGCTATAACAGATACATATATATCTATATATATATAGACCAGTGGTTAAGTCTCGTAAGAGATTTTGAAGTAAACGAGAGGTAAAAGTTTCAGGGACCAGATTAAATTGTAAGAGAACGTTGCAAAGCAAGAAGAAAGTTGCAAGAATTATAATGAAACTTAAAGATCCAAGAATGTTTAACTATAAACCCTTTTGAAAATTGAGTGTTTACATTGAAATAAGAAAAGCTGTGATGACATTTGAAGCACTGGGGATTATGTACTTGTTGCAAATTGAGTTAAGATTGCAACCATATGAAGGAGCACAACTAGAAGGAACTTGATAAAGGGAAATGACAAAAGGAAGAACTCAAATCATATGCACTGTAGGGTGATGTTAGCATGTAGAAAAATTAAATAAACTAAATCATAAGAAAGGATATAATAACGATATTAGAGTAAGACATAACATTCATGTGCATGTATTTCAATTGCATGTTTTGCACGAAACCCAAATGGTACTAATGGAAGGCTTGGTGCCCGGTGCTGGCCACACCATGTAATCAAATCCTCTATAGTAATCATGAGGGTAACGTGCTGGCATTTTTGGCAGTAATAAAACTTGTTGTACTTGGTAAGTGGTTAACCGGCCGGAACTACAAACTGAGACAGCATTTTGAGTCCTGCCTACCGATGGATTTACGAAATGAGTTTCTATTGACATTACTATTATTTGCATTTGTGGGTTGATTTATGACATCATTTTGTTGCATGAAATTTAAATAACCAAGATTTATTTTGAAACTAAGACATGAAAAGATAAACCAGTGGCGCAACGGAAGCATAGTAGGGTGTGAAGAAAAAGTCTTGAGAAACGATAAGATTTCCTGTAAGAACGCAAAATGGCAGCATTATCAATAGAATTATATGAGACCGAGAAAACAAAACGAAATGGCGATTCCTTAGAGGCTTTAAGATAATAATTTCGAAGTGATCAACATGAAATTTCAAGCACGAAGTTTCTATAAGGAGGAGAGGATATAAGACCCCACAAAAAAAAAATCAAGGGCATACCTATAAATTCTTTAAAAAGTATAAACACAATTAGTAAAAGTTTAGGATTTATAATGTTACAAACTATTTTTATAGGGTCTTAAATGAATATATAAGGTTCAAAAGGTATCTTTAAAAAGTTCCATCATCGATTACTTAATAAAGAAATGAGAGCACATGTACAATTAATAAAACAAACGGGGCTTAAATATAAAATGGTTCATTTAAAATTTAATAGGTTATTAGACCTACACCTAGGAACTTTTTAGGCTATTGATGGACCCCATTTAATGGGCCTAATGAATCCTAAATTATAGGATTTAATGGACTCTAATCAGAGGCCTTAATGGGCCATGTTTAAGGGCCTAAATGGGCCAAGGACAAGGCCCTAATGGGCCAGCCTTAACCAGGCATAATGGGGTTCTAGTTAATGGGCCTGCAGGGTGGCCCCATTAAAAGGGGGGCACCCCTCCAACCGCCCTACCCCCCCTACAACTGCCCTCCCCCTTTTATAAATAGGGGGGAAGGGGGCTGCAAGGGGGGTAGTAGCAGGGGGTGAGAGAGAGAGAGAGAGAGAGAGGAAGGAAAAGGGGAGGTGGCTCAACGGCAGCAAGGCGACAGTCCGGCGGCGGAAAAGCGGCGGTCGGCAGCGGCCTTCTTGGTAAGAGGTAGGGTGACAGTGATACTCCCCTGATACTCCTATTTAGTTTTGGCTTTAGAGGGAGGTATAAAGTATAATAAAATTTATGTTTTTAGGAACAAGAATGATGATTGAATAATTTGTGTTTTAAGGGAAAATAAAAAATAAATAAAAATAAAATAATAACTCATATTAAATATGATGTAGCATAATTAGACATGATATTTAAGGGAGAGTTAAAATAATTAAAGGACATCATGTGGTATATGTACAATGGTTTGTTTAGCATATGTCCTTTTAAACATTATTATATAGGTTTATGAAAGATAGACAACTTGCACGAAAAAGGGAATGATGAAATTATGAATGAAAAATTGACACTAGAAACATGCATCACAATATGATTGAGATCACGTTTGAGTTGAATGATTTAAAAGTTGTGACAGGTGACAAAGACGTGATTAATTTTTTATTACAGGAAATTTATGAAGAGGTTAAGGTTCATAAGAAATGACTTTATTTTATTTTATTTGAATCTCCTTCTGCAATATATGCATATTCGCATGTTGTTTTAGACGGTTGCCATATGATTCGCATGAAGTTTTACTAGGAAGTATGTTAAAATACGTATATGAAATGTAAGAATTCGACAAATCATGATAAACCCTATATGAACATAATTATGAGTGCCACGATATAAGGATAAATGCAAAAGGATCTTATGATGATAACTCCGAAAAAGAGGACATGGTGAACAAGGATGTGAACATTGGAAGGCACACTCTAGTGCACTTCCTAACAAAGAAAGAAACAATGTAAGAACATTAGAAGAAGGTTAGAAAATCTTCATGATAATGAACCTTTATGTTAGTAATAAACTATGGTTCCATGATGATGAACCATTGTGTTAATAACAAACAATGGTTCCATGATGATCCATGAAGAAAAGACTTGACATCTACTTTAAACTATATCGTACCATGGACGTATATATATATGTATATGATAGAGTATAAAGACTTTTGCAATAACTTCATGGCCATGATGACCCTATTAAAAGAAACAAAAGATGATGAAATGAAACGAGGCATGAAAGCCTCTATGACGATAAATATGAAACACGATTATGATGATGAATGTGAAATTAACGCATGGAAGCCTTTTATAATGAGTTCTTATGAAATATATGATCAGTATTTTCTATGATGATTTGACTTTCTTCCTACAAAAGAAAAGAAGTGACATCATAATTAGCGAGACAACGACACGCCTCTCTAGGATAAGGTGGCGTACAGAAAGCTCCCTAACGATGTGTGGCTCCGAGATACGGAGCATCCCTTCTTTGGTTATGGTTCCAGAGTCCAGATTCGGAACCTCGGCTGGGCAAGGGATAGAGTTCCTTCTTGACTGCACTCATAGGCTGGGGCGTGAACACTGCAGTGAAGAAGTATGGATACACTTTAGACCCGGCTTAGCCCTTTTCAGCCTCCTCAGTAGGTTTTCAGAGACTTACTGGGCTGGATAGGCTGTAGGGTGATAGGTGCGTCGGAGGAACGGCCTACTCACCATACGACATGTTAGTTCATGGTTATCCTTGTCAATTCTAGTCGAAAGGATAAGTCGCCCTACGAACTTACGACTTATGAACGATTAATGAACTTTATGATTGATCGGGTTATGACTATACGACCGATCAAGTGAAAGATTAACAAATGAACGACTCAATCCTGAGACCTTATAATAATGACTGACAGTGAGTATCTTTATATTTTCTATACTAGACTAAAGTACCACTTTAAGGAAGGAATGTAGGAATGAATATACGAAAATGAAAATTTGTTATCATCCTATTAAATGTTTCTACATCGAGTTCACATTGTTTTTATGATGCATGTATTCCATCTTAGTTCAATATGATATTTCATAAAGGTATCATGCATCTATAAACATATTATTGAGTAGTCCATAAGATTAAAAATGGAAGAATGAAATTTGTAATTTTTTGTTTGAATTTAAATTTTTAAGTTAAGCCTTTAAATCTTATGCTCACTTCGTAACTAATACTTGTAAATGTTCATAAGATAAGAATTGCATATTATGCATAAATAAGAAAAGTAAATGGGTTAGTGTATGTGTGTGCGTAGGATATCAGCAGGGATGTAAATGATCCCTACTGAGAACTCAATTTACGGGTTCTCATAAAAGTTATTTAACATATTTTTTTCAGAGACCCGTCGTAGATGACAGATATATTGTTTATTTCTTCCATATTTATGTTGTACGATGGATATGATCTGTCTGTAGTTCCTTTACATTTATGTTCCTTATTATGTTGGTTTTACTCTTGTGCACCTACTGGAGATCTGTAAAAGCTGGGCCGGTATACTCTCTCTCTCTCTCTCTCCAATTTTCCTTCTCGTCTTGCTGGGCAAGTTCTCAGCTCCATTTGGAAAAAGTGAGAAAGGTTAGAGCTTGTGGATGGTATTTTGGTTGGTAGTGATGATCTTTAGATCTCCTATTTACACTTCGCAATGACAGATTGATATTTTGTTCTAGTAAACAGGAAGATGTAGACAATGCAGCTAAAATGCTTTGGTACATAGAGACTGCAACAGGTGTGAAGATCAACTTTGAGAAAGGTGTGCATGTGGATCAACAAAGAATGGAAAATATAGCTGATCATAAGAGCTGTAAATTATCTTCATTTCCTATTAAATATTTGAGTCTCCCCTTCTCAAATGGCCAGATAAGAGGTATAGATTGAAACAATGTTATTAAAAAGCTTGCCTTCATATTAGAAGGTTAGAAAGCTAGATTTCTCTTTGTAGGGGGAAGATGGATTATATCAAACTATCATCTTTCTATCTTTAAACCCAAGACTGTAGAGAGAAAACTTGAGGTGATTAGGAGATCCTTCTTTTGGGTTGGAGGGAGGAGGGAAAGGAGAGGAATCCTCTTGGTGATATGGGAGGAAGCTTGTAAAAGTGAAGATCATAGAGGTGTTCGATTAGTTAAGCTCGGTAACTTTAATGAAGCCTTCAAGGAAGGAAGAATCGGGGATCAAGCACATATTGGCCCGGTCCCGACCGATCAAATCACTCGATCCGATCTGATCCTAGACCAATCCAGGCAGATCCGGTCCAGTCCCCCTTTATTTGTTTGTTTTTTGAAATATCTATAAAAAATTATGAAATATTAAAGAATGAAAAGAAAATTATTACCAAATTATGGTAGTTTGGCAGACAACATAGTAGGTCTCATTCATTTTCAAATATATGACAATTACATTAGATAATTTAAATCATGCATATTTAACCTAGATCATATGGAAAAAAAAATAAGGAAAAGAAGGATAGCTAGAACCTGATATCTTTCTCTGTGGACGATATTTAAGATGCAAATTGTTGCAAAATGTAGATGATCAGAGTATACTTCTTGTCATTGATATCCAAGAGTGAAGTAGCTACACTTCTAGATACAATTGATAAGAAGGGTACTCCAACCATCCTCATTTTACAATGAATTATATCTCTGATATTCTCCACAAAGCAGGATATCACAGGTTCTAGCTATCCTTTCTTTTCTTTATCTCTTTTCCACACAATTTAGGTTAAATATGCATGATTTTGAGAGACTAACTTACAATGTCTAGGATAATTTGAAAGGAAAAAAATAAAAAATGAATCCCCACACTCAAGATTTATATTCCTTTGTCTTACTCTCACATTTTTTCTTCCTTAAATAATAGAAATATCACAAAAGAATATAAATTTGTAGATGTGAAACATTCAAACTTGATGAATTATTTGCATCCAATGTCATTACCATTTGACACAAATAATCATCAATTTTGTGTCTTCTCCAAATATCAATTCATATTCTTTAATGATACTTCCAAAGACAAATGTAGAAGTGTGACAAAAGAATGTAAAAGTTACAAGGTTACGATAATCTAGTATAATGATACAACATACGACAATCTACTATGATGATCACCGTTGGGTATCATTGACGGTGATAGCATCTAATGCCTTCTTTGGACTTTGGAACCGATCCAATTGAATTGGAGCCGATCTGATCCAAGCATCACGGAGAGCCATAAGGTCCAACCACTGTGGAGAGCCATCGGATCGTCATGGAATTGATCTGATCCAATCACCATAGAGAGCCATCCCCAAAGCCGAACATAATAAAAAAATGAGGAAAAAGATGAGAGAGAAAGATCTAGAGAGAGAGAGAAAAGAGGTGAGAGAGTAGGGTGAAATGGGGTGGAGGATGGCCAGGGGGGTTTATATAGACCTTATGACCTCTTTCATTCCCAAACTACCCGTAGAGAACCCATTGACTGGGTTCCCAATGGTTAGCAATGACTAGTTTTCAAACTAGCTGTTGCAGCCGGATCGGTCCAATCCGGACTGATTTGAGCCGATCCGTGCCCACTGCCCAGGATCAGCAATCTAGCCGATCCGGCCCAATCAAGGCACGGGATCCAATCCAACCAATCCTCTGCCTAGATCGGGGAATCAGGCACAGGATTGGATCGGACCGGCCCAAATCCGATCGGATCGGCCACTCCGGCCGACACTTGAAGCCATGTTAACCAAGTGGTTGTGGAGGATGGTGGATGATGACAAGTCTTTGTGGGGTGATGTTGCGAGAGGAAAGTACTTCAAGAATAATAATAGCAGATGGTCTATTATACCTTCCAGACGTATCCCCTCTTTGGAGGAATATCTTGAAGGCTTCTGATTTCATTAGAATTTCCTCTTCTTTTGTTATTGGAGATGGTAAAGCACTCAGGTTTTGGAAAGATCAGTGGCATCCTGATGGTTCCTTGGTGCATCAATTCAGAAATTTGTATTAAATTTCTTTGGACAAAGGCAAAACTATGAATCACATGTTCACATTCAAAGGTAATGGGAATTGGAATATTCAGTTTAGAAGAAATCTTACAAACACAAAGATGGATGAATTAATTCAGATGCACCAAATCCTTGACCACATTAGACTGGTTAGCAATAGGGTGGATGTCAGCAAGTGGACATGGGAGGAGAGTGGACAGTTCTCTACGAAGTCTTTAGAGTTTTTATGACAATGGGGTTAGAGGTTTTTCTTCTTTTTTTTCCTTTCTTTTTTTTTTTTTTTTTGTGGGGGGGGGGGGGGGGGGGGGGGCGTTGGTGGTTGAGAACATGTCACAAATTCATTGAAATCACTAAGGATCAAGACACAAGAAGACCAAGATAAGCCACATACTGAACGAGGCAATTGCCCCGAAATGCTAGAGACAACACAAACCTGAGACACGTCAGATGCTCAAAGAGGAAAAAAATATTGCTGTTTGACACAATAAAACAGATGAAAAAACAAATTCAAGATAACATGTTCTTCCAAAGTCCGGCCTTGATCAGCAGTTCCTCATTGTTGTCTTGAGAAAGAGCTGCTGCCCTTCCCCACTCTTCAACCCAGTTGATTGTTCTTTTCAAAATATCAAATGCACTGCTAAAATCCTCTCTAAACTTCCTATTATTTCTTTCAAACCATATTGCCCACAACATAGCAGGACAGAATAAAGACCATACTTCCTTCTGAGCTATGTAAGGACACACCCCATTCCACCATCTGAGCATTCCCATAACTGAAAAATGTTCCGGTAGCAAGATTAGAGGGACCAAAGACTAAAAAAATAAAATTAAAAGGAATTTTGCATCCATGCTGCAATCATTCCATCAGAAAAATCGCTGATCCATCATAATTAATTTTATTATCAAATATGCCATCAAATTTACTCTATGTATCTATGTCATCCATTAGATCAGAGTTAAAGATTGTCCCAGAGAGTTAGAGTTTGGTGGAAGAATTCAGTATGGTCAAGTTTCTTCCATCAAAGATCCAGCTTTTCATGGAAGTTTATGAAAGGGAGACTCCCTACCTGTGACCGACTCAAATTTCCACAGCCAGATGGCAATCTGACTGTGTGTTTTGCAGACTTGCGGAAAATATGAATAATTCGTTGTGTCACTGCAAGATTATTGAAATTCAATGGAAGAAAGACTTTGTTCAGAGCAACAGGAATTCCTTTGAGGGGCTGTGATAATTTCCATAAAACTTTCATGGTGGAACTATTCTTGTCCCAGGCAGGACAAGAAAGAGGAATGGTCTGTTCTTCTTTTGGTTATGCTTTGGTCTATATGGTATCATATAAATCAGAGGAAGTTCAGGCAAGACCTCAACAGTTCTTATGACATCCACAGAAGACCTATTTCAATGGTTTGGAATCTGGTGCAAAACTATAGACTTAGATATTGCAAAGAGGACTTGTATTTTTAGAAAGGTCTCTTCTTGGAGGACCTTCACTGTTTAACGTGGTGCATGTTTCTTTTGATTGTTTCTACCTTCTCAGTAGAACAATCTTCCCTTTCATCATCCGTCTTTTTTGCCTTTTTGTGTGCTCTTCTTTAGGTAGCATAAGGAAGAGTTGCTTATATTTTTGGTGTTTGTTGGGTATATCCCAGAGTCAGTGTAAGGGATTACCCCAGTGTACCTTTCCTGGTAATTTTTTTTATACTTTTTCAATGAATTGCGACTTTATATCACCTTCAAAAAAAATGGCGGTAGAAATGTTGGTAAACATATCTAATACAAGAGCTGAGAACAAATTAAGGTTGATGAAACATTGTGCTGACAGTGTTCATAAAGTCTCAATAACATCAGCATGTTAATCTGCCTATGATCTAAAAATCCTTTTTTTTTTCCAGGGAAAACAAAGAGTGTGCCATTAAAGTTATACATGAAGGAAAACCATGTACATAAATAAGTGACAGAATTCAACCAAACAAGCAATTTTAAGGTCAGAAGAAGATTGACATATTGCTGAACTTCTGAGGGAAGCAAGGAAAAAGATTTACATACCGAAGTAGCAGCTGGTTTGTCAAGAACAACATATGTATCAGCCACTGCTATGATTCTAGATTTCCAATCGACTTCATAACACCTGATTAAAGTCAGAAATCAATAAGCATCCCCGTGAATAGAAATATCAACCATAGAATGCTTATTCCACAAACACTAAAATGTATGTGGACATCTGCCTTGGGATTCAACTGAACCGGAGTAATGATTCAGGATTGGCAGTCAACCTAATGACAGCATCCAAAGGACCAAAAGCCTGGTGAACTTTTTGCATGAGCAACTTTAGACATGAAAATACACATCAGAGGTCCTTCAAGTCATGCACGTAGGAAGGAAAACCATTGTTTTGTTATACAGTTGAAGCTAAGATGCAACCCTTGAGTAGAATTTAAAGAAACCTATGTTTTACCTTGGGAAGCGCTTTGGGTGCACGTGCACACGTAAGTATGTGCCAGCTTCAACAAATTCATTAGGATGTGTAATCCTATAGGTTTTTTGTGCTTCCCTGACTGTCTTTCCTTTAATGGATGCTCTTTTTTGCAGAACTGATGGTGTTGTTACTTCTTTAAAGATCTCAAGTTGTTCAGGAGTTGCGGTTGGAGGAGGTGTTGGGCACACAAGTGCATAGTATACAGCTCCAAAATGAATAAGATCAGCAACATACCTTCAAATATAGCAAATCAAATTCACACATAAGATATCATATCAGTCTTCAAAAGATGGACGCAAATAATGTGCTCGTGAATGCATACTCTGTTAAATAGCACAAACAAGCTTGTGACTTAACTTATAACTTCAACTTATGATACTTACAGATGAGGAAGATCCAATTCCTTGCAGATGTAATCAAGAACAGGACCTCCTTCTGACACTACTAGGTGTTCAACCCTCGGTAGTCTATTTTGTAATGGGCATGGAAGCAAACGATTGTACTCATAACATCTGCAGTTCAAGCATTCAAATTGTAAACAAGTAATCATAAAAGAAATTGGGCACTGACTGAAAACAATAACATAACCAAACTTGAGGTTCATGGATCTGGACTTAAATCTGAGAAAGACAATAACATCTAGATCATGAACATGTAAGACAAAATGCTAGAGAAATGAGAAAATATGGCAGTCCATTCAACATCATTTAAGTTGGAGGAAATAAATAAGTACGAAGCTCATAAATCCAATTGAATAGGCATGCATGCGTGAATGCCAAGTCAACAACATATCACCATGAAAGGTGAGATCAGACCGCATCGCCTAAGTGTCCAAAATCCAGGTCAGATCGGTCAAATCAACCAATCTTGAATAGACCAAATAAAAATCCCAAAATAAAGGAAAAATGCAAACAATCTTCTTGGGGTTGGGGGAGGGATAGAACTAAGACATTTATGGGGGTACCACAATCTGAAGCCAGAACAAGCTCTCAGCTAGACCATCTGATCAGATGTACTTTGAAAATATTAACTTGCAAGGAGCCCATGACTGTAATAATGACTTGAAATTTCAGATATGATGATAAGATGCACTTTCATTCTATTGTGTCAGCTATAGTTGCATGGAACGATGATGCAGGACAGAGTGAGACATTATGTGTCTGCAATGAATCCACAAGTGTTTGGCAGTTATCATATGCAAAACCAACAATTTCCAAGCATAGTGAATATGCAATTATCAAGCAAGGTTCATTTCCCGTTATGACAGCCCAAACAAAACTAAACAATAGATTGTTGGTAGTGTAAAAACTGCCATATGAACAGGGTGAAGTTCCATAATTAATGTAGACTGGAAGGACTCCTCTCTCTCTCTCTCTCTCTCTCTCTCTCTCCACACAACAGTTGATGAACATACAGGAAAGACAGATTGATTAAAATAAACAGACCGAGGGTGCATGCTAACCTCGTGGTCAGGGACGATCAAACCTCGAGACATGTGTAGGGAAGGGGAGGACACTGTGGGATAGATGCATTGGGCGGGGATAGAATGGCGTTGTCCCACACATGTCAAGGGGCAGTGGTACAGAGGGGAGCGGGCAGAACTCTGGTGGCTGGTATAGAAGAGGGCAGGATGCATCAACGAGCTCAAGGCACCCACACATAAACCACATCCGGCAGGTGCACGCGTCACGGAGACAAAGGGCCTGTATAGGTGGGTCTGCATAGAAGGGGCTTATGGCCTTGTTCCCAGGGTTCAACTGCAGAGGCACTTTCGGTTGAGATGGGTTGGGAAAGCAAGCTGACCGATTCGAAGCATGGTTGGGCATGCAAGCAAGTAGTGATCTCACTACGATTGACGAGGAGAACAAAGAGGCCGGAGAACCCATGGACCAACATGGTCAACAATGCAGTGATGATGGTCCCAGCCTTGGTGGAGGCAGCACAGTCAATGAAGAGGTGCCCCCTAATGTGCTGAAAGGCTCTGTCGGGTTGTGTTCTTTGTGTGACCTCACATAAAAGAAGAAGGAAGAAGAAGACAAGGGGAGAAAGGACAAGGAAGAAGAGGATAAGGAGGAAGGAAAGCAGGGAGAAAGAAGAAGCAGAAAGGGAGGGAGGAAGAGGACTGATGAGTACAGCGGCTGCTCCTGGGGACCTCTCGCCCCCTCCCACTCATAGGGATCCTTACGAGGCTACAAGAAATTAAGGTTTTTAATATTCCATCATTGAATCACAAAAGATTACATGAGGCACCCTTTTATAAGGAAGCAATAACATAAAAAAATGACAACCATGTCCTCAAATGATAAACCCTACCAAAATATGATTGAAATACCCTAACTCAAAGAAAATAAAAACTACATAACAAAATGAAATGTTAATCACAACCTCATCTAACAAACTCTAATAGACTAATACAATATGACTAGAATACCGTAACTAACAGAAAAAGAAAAATACATAAGAAAATAAAAATTCTAAGTGGTAAGATCGTCCCCAAGCCACAGATATGTCATGATCGGGCTCAGCTCAACTTGTCTCCAACTGTTGTGCATGGTCTAGACCAAATTTGACTCTCGCTCTGGTGCCCCCACCAACTAGCCATAGGAGTAGTAATAGGACTGAGATGGGAGTGGGGAGTCTTCTAATTTACCAATCAAATTTCTCTTGGGAGTAGGAGTTGAAGCGATGGCAAAATGAGACAATCCTGCTCCTAAGGTGTCAGTTGAGGTATCATATCTATGCCTAACAGTTGTTGTTTCCTTGTGTATATGGTCACTATAGCAAGTTTTCTCTGTGTGAAAGTATACATACAAAACCAACTTAAAAATTAGGAAATGCGGACGCCCACACCAAATAAGAATGGCGATGGTCCAATGACGGGCCATCAGATAATTCATGCAAATATAAGAAAAGTTCAAAGATCACCAATTGTAGAAACCTGAAGATCAGCAACATTAGGAGGATGAGAATGTGTCTTCATTTCGATCTTCTTTTCATTTCTCTACAGCTAATTTTCTTAACACACTTCTACAGTTTGCATAAGAGGTACAAAGTCCCTCATCTCAATGCTTAGGGGAATTAACAAGAAATGCAATGGACCTGAAGGATCAATTTCCCTAGTCAAGATGCTCTTACAACAATGAACTCCTTTCCTCTCTTACAATAGCAAGCTCTCTTGATTTACAACAGGAGGTAAACAACTGCTCCTATCAATCGGTCAATCTTCACAGGCCTGCAACCCCAGCAACTTCAACATGCCAGCAGTCGACCTAATTGGAAATTTCTCATCTTCCTTATCACACTCACCAATTTAACTGCATCACAGCGCCATTCCGAACGAAGAAACAATCACACACACAGGAAAAAAAAAAAAAAAAAAGACTTGAGCTCACCTAGAGATGGCTCCGGAAAGTGTAATCAAACATCCGAAAAAGTGGAACCTCTAGAGAATTAACGGAAATCGAACTTTGCAGCACACAAGAAGCATTACAAACGATTTGTGCCATTACCCAGTAGCAGAAAGTGTGCTGCTGCTACTGTTCTCTGCGGCGGTGGGAACAACAGCCTCCACGCTTGAGCAGCGCGGCGCAATGGCCGTCCTCGGAGCCCAGGGTTGCCTGATGGCGTCACCTCCGCGTTTCTGGAGCGGCCGGGCGACGGCGGACAGCGCGCGGAAGAGGGGAGCGGGAGCCAACCGAGAGGCCCATCGCAGGGAAGCCCACGGAGAAGAGGCAGCGCCGCGGAAAAGCGCGGCCGATAGGGTGGCGGGAGGGAGCAGCACGCGCATGGCAACGGCGAGCAGGGGCGGCAGATGGGTGCCGGTGGGAGAGGACTTGGGTAGCGGGGTTTTGAATCAGTTTTTTTCCCAAGTGTTTACACAAATGGATTTCGCTATTCCTCTACACCATGGTACAATGAACCGGCCTAATGGACAGGTCACAGGCGTTTGTCTTTAAGTGGCCCTTCTCCAGCAAAACAGCCGATAGATGTTTAAGTAGGAAAAGACAATAAAAAGGGATCAAGAGATCCTAATCTGTGCATAATTGCACCTCATGCTATTTGGGCCATGGGATCGCATAGAGGCACATTCCCCTTTTCCTTTCTTTTTTGATTGTCTGATCACAAATTGAACCATGGAATTTTGGATCGGGTCGGGGTCCGAATCGGACCCCAGTGATCTCGATCGGCCGAGAATCGGCCGGAATCGGCCGGGATCGGTAGGGATCGTCTGGGGATCGGCCGGGATCGACCAGAATCGGCTACCAAAAAAAAAGGGGAAATGCCCAGGATCGGTCGGGATCGGTCAATCCCGACTTATCCGATCCCGCCAATTACCCTCCAGAGTTGGATCAACTATGGCCAATCCCGATCCGAATCAGCCGATCTTGATTGGGATCGGTTGATTTTGCATTCCATGAATGGAACAGTAAGATAGCTCTCTCGTTGTTATCTGTATCTCACACCAAATTTTTTTAAAAAAAATGTGTCTCTAACTCTCCGATCAAATTGATTGGATAGCACTTTAGGATCATTGATCCTATTACTCTTTTAGCGTTTAGGGTTTAAGGTTTACCCAACATAAGAAGAAGGAAGGTTTAGGCCTTAAAGACATGGAAATTCACAACCAAGCTGCAGCCATGAGACTTGGATGGAGATTCTTAACTGACGATTCCTCACCATGGTCAATTCTCCTCAAGGCCAAGTATCTAAAGGAAAAATCCTTTTGGGATGTTACTAAACCTAAGAAATGTTCCTTCATCTGATCTGCTTAGTGTTCGAGATGAGCTCAAAAGAGGTTCCTTCTCGATTGTGAACTCAGGGTGTTGTATAGATATCTGGGAAGATAGGTGGATCCCTGACTCTCCTGGTATTTTGATCCCACCAGCAATGGTCAATCAGATCTCCAATAAAGTCCAAGAATTGATTGTGGAGAAAGAATGGGTCTTGGCAAAGCTGCAGAGGTTATTTGAACCCCCAATGATTAATTGTATTTTGGCCAGCTGCCCAGCACTCCTATAGATAGCTTAGTATAGCCAAAATCAGTGGATGGCAATCTTATAGTCAAAGCTGCAGATAGATGGTTGTCAGATCTTAACCAGCCAGCTTCATCATCAGCTCCAAATATGGTTTGGGCAACATTGTGGAATCCTTGCTTGGTTAAAATAGTCCCTCCAAAAACTTTAAATTTCATTTGGGAACGTCTTAGATAGGCCATTCCCTCTAAAATGGCAATGGCAAGAAGAACTCAAGCTGTTGATCCCACATGTTCCATGTGTTTCAGAGTGAAAGAGGATGTGCATCATATCTTATTTGGTTGGGACTTTGCTCGTGCTACTTGGTTGCAATCTCCGATGGGTTTGAGGACTGATATAGATGATAAACACATTGCAGAACGATTGTTGGAATGGTCTAACCCTCCCTTTTCTGCAAACCATAAAGATGTCAAGTTTCTTGTCTTTGTGTTTGTCCATCCTGTGGCAGATTTGGAAGGAGAGATGCAGGCATAATCTTGAAGGGAAAGTAGCATCTCCTGCAGCTGCAATAAGAAGAGCCTTAGCAGAATGGAACTCGTGGTTAATCATCGACCCTGTCCATTGGAATAATCAGGTGACCAGCCAAGTTTCATGGACCCCTCCCTCCTGACAGCCAGCTGAAAGTGAATGGATGGGGCTACATCTAGTATTCAGGGAGCAGTTGGGATTGTTCTTAGAGATACAGGTGGAAGCATGCATGGTTTGCCGTACTTGATTGACTCATGTTGATTCGAGGGACTCGTACAACTAGAGTCGTATGACTCGATTGAGTCTGTACGATTTGAAAGAACATTTTCATACGATTCGTGCGAGTCGACACAAATCGAGCCGACTTGTACCGGATCATAGGAGATACCGAGTCGGTCCGACTCTTCAAGTTGACGAACCTTGGGTGGAGAATGATACGTTGTCTTACTAAATTGGTTCCCCTTCCATTTTCACATCCAGAGTAGTGGAAGCAGCTGCTTTCTATGAGGGTATCCAGCTTGCTCGGAGATTTGATTAGCCGGTAATCGTTGAAGGTGATGCTCAGCAAATTGTGCGTCTCTTACAGGCTACGTCACCAAGTTCTTGGAGGAGTAATGCAATTATCAATGATTGTAGATGACTTCTCAATTCATATATTTTGTTAGCTCAAGTTCCTAACTTCCTAGACAGTGTAAGGAAGCTGCCCACATCTTGGCTAGATTTGCCCTTAATTCCTGTTCTGAATCCAACTGACAATTTCCTCATTTTCCCAGTTGTTTCCTTTCTGATGAACTCCCAGGCAACAATTTGCTTATTTAATAGAAGTCTGAAATTTCTTGCCCCCAAAAGAAAGACCCTATTAACAAAAATTCCTTAGACGTGTAGATGAGCTCTTGTTGCAAAAACTGTAGCACCTTCCCAGTCACGCGGAGGGTGTTGCCCTCTTGCACTATGGACAGTCCGTTGTTTAACACTGGTATGTTGGCACTGATCGACATGAGTTAGTAGATCACTCATGAAATTATTTTATTAGTTTTAACTTAGTGGTACCCATGTCAAATAATTATCACCACCATGGAAGACCCCATTAAGACTAGTAAAGAAGCTTGGATATTGATATGACATTTTTTTTTTTGTGTGGCCCAGTAGTTTAGGCATATGGGCTTCTTAGAAGACCATGGTGTGAGTCCGTCAAAATGTCGGAATACCTCTTGAGAGGGAGAGCGAATAAGTTGCATATTGATCCACCTTAAAGGGAAAAAAAAAAACCGCGTGAAATGTGCGAGGTTTCAATCACATAATTTGTATATTTTAAATTAACCTCGTGATAATACTTTATTGGTCTAGGCTTATGACAATTATACTACGACTTTTTGCAAATACCCCCCAAATAAACATATATATATATAGAAAACTCTTTGAACTTATTATTTTATTTTAAAATAAGTCTTAATTTGGAACTGATATAAGTGACGAACTTGAGATAGAGATGTTCTACGTGTACAATGATTATATAAGAGTTTTTTTTGCATAGATGCATTTTATAAGTGGTTCATTGCCTGGCAATAGGAGGTTTTTTATTGAACACAGTAATTATTTTGCATATATACATCTTGGGTGGGGGGGGGGAGGGGGGTAGGCTTTAGTTAGAAGGTCATTTGCAAAATGTCCATTATAGTATATAGAATTCTTCAAACATGTCAAATTTTTTAAGCTCTATGAAATTTGATTCTTTTTCCCATATTCTTGAGGGATGTTAGTCTTGTTAAACATTGGCGTGGAATCATAGTTCATCGTCATCTTGAAAAAGCATGAAATATATAGTAATTATCAAGATTTTTCCAATGATAAAGTACATGAACCCATATGAAGTTGGGTCAGTTGTGTGCTAGAGTTTAGGTCAGCATAAACTTGATAGTTATTTTGACTAGATGTCTAGCTACATAATAGGGGATTATGGAGTTAAGAGAGCAACGTGCTTGAAAATGATTTCAAATGACAAAAACCATACTAAAAGTAAACAAAAAAACAAAAAACTTGTAAGGTATAAGCACAATATAACTTCTATTATAAATTCTACCATAAGATTGTTATGCATATACAAAAGATACCATTGAATACACAAGGCAAAAGAGATGGGGAAGCCCTTACCTATAAGAAGCAAGTTCAAAATATGAAATCAATTTTATAAAAATGCTTGTTGCATGAGCATATTAATAGCTACCTTCAAACTACATAAGGAAACATATTTCATCCAAAGAAAAATTCTTTACAAGTAATGACATGGATGAGATGAGTGATCAGTATGTTTTCGACATTTATTTCTATGTAATGGATTTTAAATAATGTGAAATTATTTGGAAGATTTTGTTAAAAGATATACTAATCTTTGTGTAAATGTTTTCGCGCCACACCTACTAAAGCGATGATCTTAGATATTTAAATAGACCAAATATATAGATTATCTGCATTTTTGTTCATATTTTTCCTCCAGATAAGAATCTAAATACGAATAATTATCTGATCATAACATAAATGTTTATGTTTGTAATAATTGAATACATATATAAATTGGATATAGTGAAAAGTTTCTGTGTAATAAAAATAATCTTAAAAATTAAAAATTTCACTGTGTGATCAACTTTTCAAATATTAAAATCATGTCAATCATATGATTTGTCTTTTGTATGAGAATTATACAAATACAGATAAGTTATGTTCGACTACAAATGTTTTTGAATTTTATATATATATGAATATTTTAAAACAGCCATATTGTATCTACATTTACAACAAATGTAAAATAATGTCTATATATTTGATATAATTGAATACGAGCATGGATTCAGAATGGATATATCTGTATTTATTTATATGGCGAGCAAGTTTAGTCATAGCAACCCCATTGCAACAAATCGAACACATGTGCAAGCTAAGAAACAAAATGTATCCAAATATGAGATAAAAATGCACTTACGCTATTGTTGCCTTGGAATTTTTTTACTAAACTCCTAACCATGAAAATTTTTGTTTCTTGTCAACCACTAACCATGGAAAAATAATTTTTCTTCGGATAGTTTTTCTTTCCAGAATAAAAAGTTTTCCCCAACCCCTAACCCACCTTAATAAACCAAAACAAAGAAAGATGACTAACAATAAAACCTCTTGAAGGAGGAACCATTCTAAGAATGTTCAAGAATTGACCTAAAAAACCATCACGATGGAGCTCGCTCCTTTTAAGAGGGAGAGAGTTTCTCCCATAGTGTTCGAGGGTGTTTCCTATTGTACACAGAGTTTGAAACGAGTCTGAACTCAGGTTGTAATGACCCGCCACCCTATAATCGGTGATCCGATTACTAAATAGGTACATAATCATTAATTTGGAGTCAAATCAGTATCTTTATAAGTTTGGGAAATAAATAATAAACTAAGTTAAACATTCACATCGCATCGAATTGAAAAGGAAGTACAATAGTTAAAAATTATTACAATGCGACTCGACTCAGCAAATAATCACATACTCCAACTGAAAAGAAATAATTAAGCATACAGGCCAGAAAATAAAATAACAACTACATCGGGGCATATCCCGGAACAGTAGTTGCTGGCGCGCGACCCAAAGCAACACTCTCCTCGCTACGCCTGCCTGGAATCCTCACCTAAAAATCGCAGGGATGAGTCTCACTGAAAAGACTCAGTAGGGATCCTTCGATCCCCACCACCCACTCACGCACCCACAAGTGTAGCAACACAAATATAGATAATTTAAGGAAGTAAAGCAGTAAACACAATTCCTAAATTTCGATATAAAACACATGCATTCGAAATATAGCATGCACAACTCTGAAACCATTCTACCACGGAGCCCACAACCAGCGTCTCGGCAAAACATGCCAACCACACGGCCGAACGCAAAAAACACCGACCCGCTGAGACCAAACAGCAACCCTTCGGATAGCGCGCTGGCTACTCCGGCCTGACAGGCTACAGGTGGTTTTGCTTCCCCCAGCACGAGTGACACGCCGAATGTACCACTCCCACACCGATACTAGCTATACCCCGGGGTACACCAGGTGACCTTCTCTCTAGGCGTTACCCCACCACTCCCACACCGGCGCCGTGTCACTCCCACACCGACACAGAGTGCCTAAGCGTTAACAACTGTCACTCTAGGTCCACGATCGCGTAAAACGCAACACGGTGCGATCCGATCACGTAGAACCCATCGTCCATAAGTATGATTTCAAGCATGAAATTAACTAAACTATATAACAATGTAAACACGTGTTAATTGTAGGAATTAATAAGATTATGTCTTGAATCGCATTGCCCAAGACCGACGTCATTCAAGCCTCCTAAACTGGTGCATGTGAAATCTGGCCTCGGAAAAAGGCCTAAAATACGTCGTTCAACAAGGTCGCCGTTTAAAAGGCGTCGTTGTCCCTACTTGCCTGATAACGACAGAAACAGAGACAGACCTTAGAGTGATCTGACTTAAAACGCGTCGAGCATGGAAGTCGCCGTTCAAAAGGCGTCGCTGTCTGTGGACGCTCATCAGTCCAGAGACAGAGTCCGTTATTTGGGCTAAATCGCGTCGCGGGTTGAAGCCGTCTTTCTAAAAGGCGTCGCTGTCCCCCGACGTCATTTAACCCTCACAGACAGATTCTTTCTCCACCATCTTCCAATCCACGAGGTGGGATTTCCTCCCCCAAATCATGTAAAAATACAGAAAAAGTGGAGAAGGAGGAGAATAACCTAAATACTCATTAAAATACCCAAATTCTCATTGCATGCAATTAGTGTTTTCACCTCAAGAAAATCTCTAAACATGCTCCTAAGCGGGAAAAACATGGTTTTTAAACAAAATACAACGGGGATCGTCACCCTACCGATTACTCGAACTCCACCTAGCTCCAAGCCGCTAATATGCACACGATGCATGTCGTTAAACACTCACGGCAACCAACTTCAAATTATCGGTCTCACAATGTAATTTTAACAATAGTTAAGTGGTGAGAACCGGATCGATCCACGGAGAACTAGATTTTTATATTTTAAAGACTTTGAATTTTGATTAAAAATCTTGCAGGAAAGCAATTCCAAAAAAAGAATGGATTAAAATTAAACACATAGAGGAGATTAATCACGAGCCTTAAACACACTTTAAAATATTTAATTAACACTAAAAATTACCACCAAAATGTAGCCAAATTAAACATGCAATTATCGTACTTAGGAGAGAGAGAGTGACAAACCGAGAGAGAAATTAAGGGAAGAATTAAGACTAAGAAGAACAATAACTTAAGATAAAGAAATATTACAATGAGTCTAAAAGGGAAAATACAACCTAACAAATTACTGCCTAAAAACAAATAAAATAAACTATAAAGAAACAACACCAAATACGGTAGGCACACAGCAACAAATAGGGGCTCGGGGGAGGCTTCTGCGTGTGGAGCGGTGCAGTGGGCCGTGAGGGGTACGTGGCAGCCAGTGGAGGCGTGGGCGCTCTGGACCGCAGAGGGGTGCGTGGCTGATATTGGACGTAGGGGCGCTTTGGACCGGGCCTGGTGTGTGGAGGACGAAGCAGTGGCTGCGCGGCAGGCGAGGCAGCGGCAGACGAAGCAGCAGCTGACGCGTGGCGGCGGCTGAGGAGGCAGCGCAGCAGGCGAGGCAGCACTGACTTCGCGGCGGCGCGGCAGGCGAGGTGGCCGGGCAGGAAGCGCCGCCTGTGAAACACGCAGGGGCGACACATCGATCCGTCGGGGCCCGCCGGTCAGAGTTTCTATGAGAGAGAGAAGGAGAGAGGAGGGGAAAAGGAAGAGAGAGAGGGAGACCGGATAGAGACGGAGGGAGAGGAAAAGGTGGAGAGAGAGGGAGAAAGCAGAGGGAGAGAGAAAAAGTAAAGGGGAGAGAGGGAGAGTTTGCGGGAGAGAGAAAGAGTAAGGTGGAGAGAGAGGGAGACCGGACAAAGACGGAGAGAGAGGAAAAGGTGGAGAGAGAGGGAGAGTCTGCGGGAGAGTAAAACAGAGAGAGAGGAAACAGAGAAAGAAAAAAAAAAGTAAGGGAGAGAGAGGCTGGGGCTGAGGAGAGAGGGAAACAGAGAGAAAGGAAAAGAATACCCCCCTTGGTCTAGGGTTCGTGTGGTCTTTTTAAAGAAAAGGGGGGAGAGGGTTTTTTTTAAAATAAAGAAAGTGGGGGAAAGGAAGGTGGCTAGCCCCTTAAATTAGGGTTTCTTGGGTAAAGGGTTATGGTAACCCTAATATGACCAGTTTGCCCCTACGTCTTTTATTTTTCCAAAAAGATGGGCGATTCTGTTTAGATTTGAACCCCAGATCTCCCACAAGCCCGCAGAGACTTAACCATTACACCACAGCTTCCTTCATGTCCTGTTCAAATAAAATAAATTCAAATTAGCATATTTTCATAAAAGTCATCACATTTATTTATTTATTTCATCTCGGTTTTGTCGAAAAACCGCAAACGCGCTATACTCCATTAATCACATGAAATGACGATATTTTTAAGTCAGAATTTGACGAAATTGGTACCGTTGAGATTGGTACGAAATTATCTATCATTTCATGCTATTTTACAGATAAAAACTTGAGTATGATGCGTATGATTGCCCTTAAATGATCAATTTCACAATTTATCAGCCGCCAACCCGCCTCGCCACACGCCGCCGTCGGTACCGTCGTGGACACCGTTACTCCACTGGGACGTCGGCCGCCGTCCGGAGAGGAATGCGCCGCGGAGGAAGTAGTGGTGGTAGTGGAGGAAGTTGGGAGGTTAATGGAATGGAGGGAGAGGAGGAAAAAGGAGAGGAAAGCAAGGAGAGGGGGAAAGGGTTCGCCGGAGATCGGAGGGAAGAGAGGAGAGAGAAGAGAAAGGAGAGAATGAGGGAAAGGAGGGAGGGTTCGCGGGGTCGAACAGAAACTGGGAAAACACGTCATCCAAGTCCGACGTTATTCAGATGACAAGACCAGGTCGTACTCTGACAAAGCAGGGTCGTACTCTAAATGACATTGTCCATATAAGACGCCATTCAGACGATAAGACCGGGGCCATACACTCACGCCCTAAGGCCAGCCCACGTAGCACAGCCTAAAACACGTCCACATTGCTGGACACCGTTTGAACCGCATCTCGCAAGCTCGACGCGAAAAGGAAACTAAGTCTCAGCCTCACCAAGGTCCAGACTAAGAGATCCGACCCCGAAACTGACCCGATAACCGAATCCGAAACCTAAATCCTTACACGGGTCATCCACATTGGTGTGAATAGAGTCATGGTGAAACTAGGTTAGGGCTAAGTGGAGTCCCTCTCCAAGTAAGAAGAGGATTCCGGTGTCACCACCATATATAGGGGGGTACACAGGATGAGACCGGAGGTGTGGTTTGTGTCCTGATAATTACACATTTTTTAGCATTAATTGATTAAAATTATACATTATACTCAAGAATTTATGTGCAAGACTACATGTGATGATATATAATTTTGTGCATTTTCCAACGACACCAATTTTGTTAAATTCTGAGTTAAAAATATCGTCATTTCATGTGAAAAACTGAGTGTAGCGCATTTATGGTTTTTGGCAAAGCCGAGATATATAATAATTTTATTGGAACATAACTGTCATTTTGTTCATCACATAAATTTAATTTTAAATTATTTTGTGTGAACAGGACATAAGAACATGTGGCGCAGTTAGTTAGACTAGTTGGTGCCCATTGGAGTGACCCGAGTTCAAATCCCATGAATAATATTATTTTTGTGCACGGGATAAATGTAAAGACATTTTGGGTAAGAAAATCAATAAGAAGGATGCCCTAACTTTTTCTCTAAGGAAGCCACAAAGAGCAGCCGCCAGCCCTCTTTTACCCTTTCCTTTTCTCTCTCTCCTTCTCTTTTTAAAAGATCCGAACCCTTCTTTATTTTCGATGCTTCTTCTCTCCTCCTTCTTCTTTCTCTTTTCTCTCCCTCTCTCTCTACTACAATACCCGCGGGTACTGTAGCAGCTACAGTACCGCAGTACTGTAGCAACCTCCCCCCCTCCTCTCTTTGGCCTTCAATCTCTCTCTCCCTAGCTTTCATTCTCTCTCTCTCTCTCTGCATCTCTCTCAAACCAGCGGTTGCTAGGGGCTGGAAATGGACTTGAGGCACTACAACTGATCACTGGAAGGAGTCCAGAGCTACTAAGGATCCACGCGAAGGGCTGCGATGGCTGCAAACACTAGTTTTCTCTCTCTAGTTTTTAAGTTATCTGTGTTACATAACATTTAAAATATTTTTTTGTAAATTCGTCTTCTGAGAGTCATATTATTTTTTCATGTTCAATGTCTCTGTAAAATTTCATGAAGTTATGATTTCATTTGATGGTAGTTAGAACAAGTAGCATTTTCTCCATCTTTTTCTTCCATGGCTCTTTATTTTTCTTATGTTGGCATCACTCAAATTTTGTATTCCTCTGTTATTTAATATTTTAGGGATAGTCTTAGTTCAGTAGATAGTCTAATTATGCTCGTTTAGAGGTGCTACTTTTGTGAGTTTGTAGTAAGTCCGACTAGTTTAATTGTTCTCTATCAAATCATCACGTTCCCTCTTCTTTCTTCTCTATTTTTTTTTCTCTAAAAACTCAATACTTTCAACTTTAAAATATGAGATCTCCCTGTGGATTCGACCCATGCTCACCACTTGCTTCATGCCACATGCTTAAAGTAAATGAGTTTGGTTTAATTTAAATTGACGGTTGCGCGAGTGTTTAACGTCGCACATGTGTGATTGATCAATTTTTGGCGCCGTTGCCGGGGAGATTTCTGTATTTTTTATGTTGATTAACTTTGGGTGTTCTTGTATATACATCTATCTTCACCTTTTTCTTTTTCTTTTTCTTTTTTTTGCATGATATCAATCTTGATTAACATTATCTTTTAATTGTGTGCAGGAAAAATTCAAAAAAAATCTGAAACAAATATGTAAAAATCAGATGAGAAAAATGGGTCTCTGGAAAGTCTCAGATTCTTGATATGCCTTGGGGTACGTGCAAAAGTCAGGAAATCATAAAATAGTGGAAAATAGCTAAAAAATAAAAAAATGAAAACTATTTTAGAAAATAAAAAAAAATTGAAAGAAAATCCGAAAAATCATAAAAATAGAGAGTGGCTTCCTGTAAAAATTTCACAATTTTCTGAGGTACGTATCTCTACTTTTGTGTTATTTTATTTAAGCTTCCTTGTTTAACTAATTTGCATGTTTAAGCTTCAAAAAAAAATTAACCATTTCTCTTTTGGTTAGATAGGGACATTAATTTTTTTTTTAAAAAAAATCACTTAAACTCAATAAAAATCTTCATTCTAAGATTATAAATTGTCCATATTTAGGTCATGCATCATTTAGGAGTACATTTGTAGACAATTTCCTTTTTAGTGCATTTCCATTTTGTTGAAGATTGCGGGGGATAAGGTTAGATCTCTAACCTTCCTTAAACCATGTTCATACATTTCCATGGTTGCATATAATCTCTTGTTTGAATTGGTTGTGCACATCACTTGAAAATATCTTAAGGGCAAGTCCATTAACAAAATAAGGTGGGGATTTCATCACCCTTCCTTGGCCCAAAAACAATTATCCATTTCACTCTTTCACTAACCCAAGCCCATTAAAGTTGAGTAGGAATTCAATCTAGGGTTCACAATGAGATTGAGGCCTACCTTGAGCCCACTATCACTTTTGGAGATTGGTGTCTAAGGTTAGAGGTCAAATGGCAAATGCCTAAGTGGGTTGGTGGTTCTCTAATTAGGTCCTTACGAAAGTAGGGAGAGCCTCCCACCACCCCATCTCTTACCTGGCTGATTGATAATTGTCAGGGTGGACTTAAATTAGACCTAGATTAATTTGTGAGAAACACATCATTTAGATTAGTTTAACCATAGTTGTCTTAGGAATAATTGTGTGCTAACTTGTTTGCAAATAAATAAATAAATAAATAAATAATAGATTTTCAACATAGAGTGGAGTCAAATGAACTAATTTCTTGGTTCATGTTTTAATACCGTCACACCTTTCCCTCCACTACTCCATATGGATTTGGCTCACAGATTAGATAAGCTTGACAACTTGGCCTACAAGATTGATCAATTTTTAGTTTTGGACTCAGAACCTTCCTCATCTCTCACACAATCTTATACCTATCAGGAGAGATGCCCTATTTGGGCCCACCAGGACCATTATGATAACCCACCTGCTCTCCAATTACCACCTTGTCAGGCTCAAATTATTCAGGAATCTCCTACACCCAATTACAAGCCAGTTCTAAACACTTATGATTCGGGGTGGGAAGACCAATCCAATTCCTTTTGGGACTATTACTAGGCCCATGTCCAAAGTCTTCATGTCCAAAACTTCTCAGATTGGACCCAATTTCAAGTCTACTCTAGTAGTTTGTCCCACAATCAAGGACACTCTGATTATCCATTGTCCATAAGCTCTTCTCAACCTTACCTCCAATCATATTATTCCACATATTCTTCTTCTTCGTAGTCTGATTATCAGCCCAGTTATCCACATCCTCAGGAGGATCAATTTATGCAACAAACTATTGGTAGAATGCAGGCCTTAGTAGATTGTTTAATTGAAGCTAATTTGAGGATGGATTTAGATCCAGTGCTTAGCAAACCTATTGAAAATCCAAAATACCTTTCACCCGATTTCGACCAACAATTCAATTCACAAATTCAACATGATATCTCTCAACCCGAAAATGATCACATCGTGCCTGATCTTGAAATTAGAGAGTCTTAAGGAGTCACATCAGGAGAAGATAGAAAATGCTAGCACTAATCAAATCAGAAATATGGAGAACCCTGAGACTGACCAACAAGATATATTAATAACCACATTTGTCAGTCTGGGGGAGAGTGTAAATGATGAAAGAAGAGAAAATGAGTGATCTTTTCGATATTCATCCGGACTTTGAACACTTTGTATTTCCAACAGAGGAATTAAATACACATGCTGGTCTGAATCTTGAATATTTCTTCTTCCCAATATATCAGAAAGTGGATAATCTTGATGAATTGTATCAAGAGAAAACTGAAGCCATAGACTTGGCTAACCATCAAGCAGAGCCTATTGAGGGTCAGTTAGGGGGAGATGAAGGAGATGAGAATGATTCTAGTGAGAGCTTAGATATTCACCTACCCATGATTCGTTTCTCGAGTGCTAAAGAATAGAGGCCCATTGGCCACCAGAATTTGGACCGAGTAAAAGAGATAATGGAATTATTAGGCCTAGTCTACAACCCTTCTCTTAAAGAAACCCAATGGGTTGCCCTACTCAATTCCTACAGTATCAAAAACATCATTCTTTACTGGATTTTATTGAAAATTGGGACCAAGCTGAACCTGTTCTCAGTCTCTATCTTTGAGAAATTTGGACTCCACGAATTAAAGCCCGCGTCGGTTGCTCTACAGTCAATTGATCAATTCAATAAGCAGCCACGTGGCATAATCCAAGATACCCTCATTCAAGTGGATAAGAGTCATATGTTTGTTGACTTCCTCATCCTTGACACTAAATCACCCCTGATGTTGAATCAATACTCTATCATCCTTGGAATTTTTGATCTTTTTCTAGGGGATCAAATCCTTCAGTCCAATCAAGGAAGGTACGTAGTTGACATGGCCTATGAATCAAGTAGAACCAATATCCCATTGGCCATGTTGAAAAATTCTTTTCTCTGGAACCTCAATGATAACCCTCTGACTTATCAGCTACATGCAATGCTGAGTGCACTCCAACCAACAAACTTCAAAATTCATGCATTGAAATTTGTGCTAGTAGGCATTGGATAGTGTGCACATTGCGTCTGGCTGAAGACGTTAAACTTAGCACTTATTGGGAGGCAACTCGACGTTGTTAGGTTAATTTAATAAGTCATTTTTTTATTTTCTTTATAGGTTTAATAATTCAGGTGGCAGTGGTCTTGGGCGTAAAGTGGATGAAAAATCATTAACACCCTAGGTTGTATCTCTCCTTCCCTGACTCCTTTTGAAGGTAACTCCTTCATATTTTTTATGTCATTGAGGACAATATCATTTAAGTTAGGAGGAGCAACTATTTTGTGCATGATTATTAAATCTTTTGAAAAAAGCTTATGTTTTTCATAGATAAAAATGCTCAAAATATTTCAAAAATTCCTTTTCACACCCTACTTAAGCTTTCATAAAATCAAGTTTGATTAAGGGATCTCTAAACAAATTAATTTTGTATTAGTCAGTTAGACAAAACTTAAGAAGTTCGAAATATTCCCAACTCCATAAGGAGCCACGACATGGATGATTTTCACACACACACGGCAAAATAGGATGAGTGGAAGACCTTGAAAGTGTAAAATTGCTAGAATTAACTTAAAAGGTAGGACTACATATTCTGTTTTTTCTTTGGGTTGAACGAAAGGACGGTTGGGATTCATAATAGGGGACCAAACCACTTAACACTTAAGGAGGCAGTCAGCAAAAAGAGACAATTGTAAGCATGTAAACCAAAGGACAAATATCAAAAATGTTTTGAAAGAGCCAAAGAAAGGTAGGTGGCAAAAAGTACGCACCTCCCCTCGGGCAAATTAAAGAGAGTGGCAAAAATTACGTAGTCTCAAAGGCAAAGAGCGCAATTAAATAAATAAAAAAGTCGCACTAATTTAAAAGTCCCTCATATCAAATTAAGACCAAGTCCTAAAAGTGTTAAGTTGGGGCGAGAGCTGAAAAGAGATCCTTACCGTCTGATCAGGAAACTTCTTTTTCTCTGCTCTCCTTTAGGTAGTTTTACCCCAAGGGTCAGTAAAGGCGATGATATACAAAAAATGGTGGAAATGAACTTTAAATCATGCCAATTTTTATGCACAATCACCTGTCGGAACCCCAAGTGTAGATGGGAAAATGAGAACTTTAGCTTAACTAAATGACTATCATATAATTATTTGTGACAAATAACCTTTAAATAAAGCATGACTTTTTTAAAGATCATTGTAGTCCTAATGTTTCACTATTTGCATTGCTAAGGGACTAGCAATGATTAAGTTGGGGAGTGTGATAATTACACATTTTTTAGCATTAATTGATTAAAATTATACATTATACTCAAGATTTTATGTGCAAAACTACATGTGATGAGAGATAATTTTGTGCATTTTGCAGCGACACCAATTTTGTTAAATTCCGAGTAAAAAACATTGTCATTTCATGTGAAAAACTGAGTGTAGTGCATTTATGGGTTTTCGGCAAAGTCGAGATATATAATAATTTTATTGGAACATAATTGTCATTTTGTTCATCACATAAATCTAATTTTAAATTATTTTGTGTGAACATGATATAAGAACATGTGGCGCAGTTGGTTGGACTACTTGGTACCCGTTATAGT
Organism: Zantedeschia hybrid cultivar; assembly: GCA_030544215.1. Lineage (NCBI taxonomy): Eukaryota > Viridiplantae > Streptophyta > Magnoliopsida > Alismatales > Araceae > Zantedeschia > Zantedeschia hybrid cultivar. The sequence goes on from JARZZO010000009.1 coordinate 57,267,884, forward strand.
GACCCGAGTTCAAATACCAGGAATAACGTTTATTTTTGTGCACGAGATAAATGTAAGGACATTTTGGGCAAGAAAATTAATAAGAAGGATGCTCTAATTTTTTCTCTAAGGAAGCCACAAGGAACAGCTACCAACTCTCTTTTATCCTTTCCTTTTCTCTCTCTCCTTCTCTTTTTAAAAGATCCGAACCCTTCTTTATTTTCGATGCTTCTTCTCTCCTCCTTCTTCTTTCTCTTTTCTCTTCCTCTCTCTCTCTCTGCTACAGTACCCGCGGGTACTGTAGCAGCTACAGTACCGCAGTACTCTAGCAACCTACCCCCCCTCTCTTTGGTCTTCAATCTATCTCTCTCTAGCTTTCATTCTCTCTCTCTGGATCTCTCTTAAACCAGCAGCTGCTAGGGGCTGGAAGTGAACTTGAGGCACTACAACTGACCACTGGAAGGAGTCCAGAGCTGCCAAGGATCCGCGCGAAGGGCTGCGACGGCTGCAAACACTAGTTTTCTCTCTCTAATTTTTAAGTTATCTGTATTACATAATATTTAGAATATTTTTTGTAAAAGTTGTCTTCTGAGAGTCATATTATTTTTTCATGTTCAATGTCTCTGTAAAATTTCATAAAGTTATGATTTCATTTGATGGTAGTTTGTTTGTAACAAATAACATTTTCTCCATCTTTTTCTTCTATGGCTCTTTCTTTTTCTTCTGTTAACATCACTCAAATTTTGTATTCCTCTGTTACTTAATATTTTAAGAATAGTCTTAGGTCAGTAGATAGTCTAATTATGCTCGTTTAGAGGTGCTACTTTTGTGAGTTTGTAGTAAGTCCGACTAGTTTAATTGTTCTCTATCAAATCATCACGTTCCCTCTTCTTTCTTTTCTATTTTTTTTCTCTGAAAACTCAATACTTTCAACTTTAAAATATGAGATCTCCCTGTGGATTCGACCCATGCTCACCACTTGCTTCATGCCACATGCTTAAAGTAAATGAGTTTGGTTTAATTTAAATTGACGGTTGCGCGAGTGTGCTCTTGATCCGATTCAGTCATTTGGACCTACTTCATATTCAAGTTACGTAACTACGGATTCAAATAACATATAAATTGGATATTAATAATGAGAGACAAATAACCAAGTAATATAAAATGCCAATTATCATCGAATACTCAAATTAAATTTTCGTTGTTAATACCATAATTCCACAAATTATATTATTAATACCAGAATCCTCAAAATACATCAAATATCCCTCAAAAATAAAATCACTCGGCTCACTAAAGAAAAAGAAAGTATGCATCTCTCTCAAACCTTGCTACATAAATCTACTAAATGAAAATCATACTAAACTAGATAACCTTCAGTCGTAATCTAAATCAATAAAGACTCAAGGTTGAACTCGTTTACAATAGGTTTAGGGCATTAACAACATGAGTATGTTCATTATTTTCGAAAATTAAGTAAGAGTTTTTACTTAAATTCCGAACCAGGTTTAATGCCCTGCATGGCATCCATGGTGGCTGACGCGAGTTACGATTCGTATCACTTGTCTATGATATGTTTCAGAGGGTTAAGCAGTGCATTATATTTAGTTTACTTCAGTGAATAATTGCATATTTTGACTTCTGTTAAAGTGCATGGCCTTGTTCTGCATGTCACATATTCATATTTCTATGCATGTAATGAAAAGTAAGATGTTAAGATGCTATGTATGGATGCACCAACCGATAGTGTGGGACCTAAGTGCCACGTGGACCAAAGTATTATTCTAGAGAAGCCACCTCTTAATTCCTTTATGACCAAAGTGCTACTTGAAGGGAGCCATCTCTTGATTCTATGTGGGCCATCTCTAGATTCTCATATATATTTGGTTATGACTATGAGATAATGTATGGACCTGAGGCAACGGGTTAATGCTGGGAAGTGTGTTTATATATTACTAGGTAGGATCTGAGAGTGTCTCCTGACTATACAACCAAAGATATAGTGGATTTGCCATTACCACTGGGTAAAGAAGAAGAAGATGCCTCTATGTCATAGTTTGATTGTTTGCCTTATGTTAAACAAGTGAAAAGATGAAGATATGTATGATCATATGATGAAAAACATATGTTTAAGTTTTAAATGATGTTGCAAATGTTCATACTAAAGATGCATATATGTTGTCCGTGTTCATGTTCCACGATAGTATACATGTTTAGTTCATGCATAGAGTTTAAGAAACATGCTGGGATGAAGATTTTAGATATATGGTATAATTGTTCTTCATGATTAGATGATTATTATGCAAGTTACTTATATGCTATATGTTACAAAAATCTATGATTTTGTAGATTATGAGCTTGTTGAGTTGGTTGGGACTCACACTTGTTAGGTAACATTTTCAGGAGAAGCTGTTGAAGAGGCTGAGCTCCAGGAGCGGGAGGCTTAGCATTTGCTTGGAGTTCCTTGAAGATTGAAGATTCATCGTAGAAGTAGCTTGTTAGTTTGTTTTCAGATTTGATCATACTTAGCAAGAGATATAATATGATAGTTTCTATTTTGTTTATTTGGTTATGTAGAAATCTTGGATATTACATTGTGGTGTTTGTTATTAGTTGTGGTTTGTCTATTAAGTGGATTAATTTTGTGGCTATAAAGGTTGTTTCATTTCATGGGTATGGATGTATGTTTCTTGCACTGACTGTTATTACAGGATGCTTGGGTTGTTCCGATTGTGGCGCCGTCCCGCCGATTCATTATAGGCCGACATGATCGAAATGGGTCGACTAGGGACGTTACAGATTAGCTGACTAAAACCCATCCTAATTAACTTATTTAGAGTAAAAAGACTACATGATATCTGGGATATTACAACAACACCTCCATCGTCCGTATAAAGAGAGAGGGGAGTAACACCTCCATCACCGAGAGATAGGGGAACACAGCCTCCTTCGGAGAGGCACTGCCTCCATTGCCGAGAGAGAGAGAGAGGGAGCAGCTTCATGTAGAAGGAGCAAGCTCGTTGACGACCAACTATGCATCTAACATTTGCCAATCGGATCAGATAGTTGGCTCATAGTCGTCGTCTAGAGGGGAGGGAGAAGAGGAAGAGGATGGCATAGGTAGGGAACTCCCTGTCCATGGTGCTGGCGCTCACTGTTCGGATCTGCGATGTAAGGATTGAGGTTTTGGATCTGGTTATCGGGTCAGTTTTGGGGTTGGATCCCTCGGTTTGGGCCCTTGTGGGGTTGGGGCTTAGGTTCCTTTTCGCGTCGAGCTTGCTCGACGCGGTTCAAACGGCGTCCGTCGAGGTGGACGCGTTTTAGGTTGTGCCACGTGGGCTGGTTCTGGGCCGTGGGAGTACGGCCCCGGTCTTATCGTCTGAATGGCGTCTTGTATGGACGACGCCATTTAGAGTATGGCCCTGGTTTGTTAGTATACGGCCCGGACTTGTCGTCTGAATGACGTCGGACTTGGACGACGCATTTTACCTAGTTTCAGTTTGACCTCGCGAACCCTCCCTCCTTTCCCTCATTCTCTCCTTTCTCTTCTCTCTCCTCTCTTCCCTCCAAACCTCCGGAGATCCCTTTCCCCCTCTCCTTCCTTTCCTCTCCCCATTCCTCCTCTCCCTCCACTCCATTAACCTCCCAACTTTCTCCACTACTACTACTACTTCCTCCGTGGCGCATTTATCTCCGGACGGCGGCCGACGTCCCGGTAGAGTAACAACGTCCACAGTGATACTGGCGGCGGCGTGTAGCGAGGCGGATCGGCGGCTTGGAGCTCGAAGGAGTTTGAGTAACTGGTAGGGTAACGATCCTCGCGTTGTTTTGTTTAAACCACGTTTTTCTCGCTTTGGAGCATGTTTAGGAGATTTTTGGGGTGAAAATACTAATTGCATGTAATGAGGAATTGTGGGTTTTTAATGGGTACTTAGTTTCTCCTCATCCCTCTCTATTTTTATGGTGTTTTGTGCGAGTTTGGGGGAGAGATCTCACCCTGTTAATTGGGGGAAGGCGATAGAAGAACCTGTCTGTGAGGGTTAAATAGCGTCGGAGGACAGCGACGCCATTCAAACAGCGACCCTCGTGCACGACGCGTTTTCGTTCAGATCACCCCGAGGCCTGTTTCTGTTTCTGTCATTATTAGGCGACTAGGGACAGCGGCGCCTTTTAAATGGCGATCCGTTTGAACGACGTGTTTTAGGCCTTCGTCCGAGGCCAGATTTCACATGAACCAGTTTAGGAGTCTTGAATGACGTCAGCCTTGGGCGACGCGATTTAAGACATAATCTCATTAATTCTTGCAATTAACATGTGTTTACGTTGATATATAGTTTTGTTAATTACATGTTTGAGATCATACTTGAGGACGATGGTTTCTACGTGATCGGATCCCACTGTGTTGCATTTTATGCGATCGTGGACCTAGAGTGACAGTTGTTAGCGCTTAGGCATCCTGTGTCGGTGTGGGAGTGACACGGCACCGGTGTGGGAGTGGTGGAGTGACGCTTAAAGAGAGGGTCACCTAGTGTGCCCTGAGGTATAGCTAGTATCGGTGTGAGAGAGGTACATTCGGAGTGTCACTCGTGCTGGAGGAAGCAGGACCACCTTGAGCCAGGTCAGGCCGGAGTAGCCAGTGTGCTATCCGAGAGGTTGCTGTTTGGTTTCAGCGGGTCGGTGTTTTTCGCGTTCGGCCGTGTGACTTGTGTATTTAGCCGAGACACTAGTTGTGGACTCCGTGGTAATGTGATTTTAGAATCGTGCATGTTACTGTTATAAATGCATGTGTTTTATATCGAAACCTAGGAATTGTGTTACTGCTTTATTTAGTGAAATTGTCTATATTTGTGTATTGCACTTGTGGGTGTGTGAGTGGGTGGTGGGGATTGAAGGATCCCTACTGAGTCTTTTTCGATGAGACTCACCCCATGTGGTTTTCAGGTGAGGGTTCCACATAGGCGTAGCGAGGAGAGTGTTTCCTTGGGTTGCGCGCCAGCAGCCAGTGTTCCGGGGTATGCCCCGATGTAGTTGTTATTTCCCTTTCTGGCTTGTAAGCTTAATTATTTCTTTTCTGTTGGAGTATGTAATTAATTGATGAGTCAAGTCGAATTGTAATAATTTTTATTTTCTGCACTTCCTTTACAATTCGATGTGATGTGGATGTTTAGCTTAGTTTATCATTTATTTTCTAGACTTATCGAGATCCTGGTTTTGCTCCAAATTTAATGATTCAGTACCCATATAGTAATCGGATCCCCGATTATAGGGTGGCGGGTCGTTACATGCGACATCATGTTTGTGTTAGATATAGGTGTCCTCAAAGCCAATCATAAGGCACCTATTATAATCTGGTTTACTATTAAAATGACATTAATTTCATTATGAAGATTGACATATTTATTATTACGCATAAAAAAGTCCTTGAATGTATGCAATAGTCATCGGATTATGATGAGATCATAATAATAAGACTGATTACTTATAAACACATATTCTTAATTGTGTCTAGTCATAGGATGTTTGAGAAGGACATCAACGCCCGGTAAGACTAGTACGGGTTATTCCAGCTTATATGATGAAGGTGACTGATCTCATTAGTTACTTGTGTGGAGACATTATGGTGAACCTATAGGTGCTCATTGGGAAATGAGTTTACTGAACTGATCCGACATGAATCGTCGGATAGTAATTTTACCTGACTGTCAGTTGGCTTGATTCATCGTCACAGTGGTGTGGTTGATCCTTAGACTTGCGACACTAAAGACATATTGTCGGTGGACTTCTGAGCTTTGACATTGGCTTACGAATCTCTATCCACGGGATCTCTAATAGTCAAGGATCGAGTCCAGTAGAAGATCTTCGAAGGTGATTGTGTGTTCAATATAGGATCATTTGCTCTCAGGTAACTGGAGAGAAAATGCTCTAGGATAGATCCGCATAAGTCTCTGGCCAGAGCGGATTCAAAATCAGAAAATGAGTTTTCTGATATTGTACAGCGGAGTCTGATCTAAGTGAGTTGACCATCTAGGGTTTGACAGTTGACCATACCCTAGGTCGACTCGAGAGCATTGTGTGAATGAAGGATTATAGCCACGCGGTAACTGTGGGCGGACATGTTCCATGAGTGGGTTGTTGAACCCCATTACCTTTCGGGATCATACGGTGTTGCTTGGTACTCGACTTGATCGGAAGTCTGGCCGAATTTACATGAGATGTTAGTTCAGTTAAGTAATTAATTAAATATGAGATAGTAATTAATTACTATAAGTCAATAAATTGTTATTGGACTTAACATGCTGAAAATTGGACTGGTAAATGGGTCTAGAAGGCCACATGCAAATAGATTCTCAGTTGGTGGTGTTTTAGTGGGTTTTATATTAACTCAATGATTTTTATGAAAAGTTGCGCCGACTTATTTTATAGACAGACTGTGGAGAAATCCTGGGCCAAGCTCCAAGAGCTCTCAAGGCTGGCCGCCCCCCACTCTCTCTCTCCTCCTCCTCTGGGTGCCCCTCTCAAGGGGGCGGGTGCCTCCCGTCTCCGCCGCACGCACTTCCCGAGAGTCGGAAAATCTTCGTCTGCGTGTTCTGGACGTCGTTGTAGCGAAGGATCTTCAGTGAGCATGCTAATCTGGACGAGAGAGCAATGATGAACCACCATGGAGGATCGCGTGGATACCGCTGCAGGCCGGATGTTTGTACGGCTAGTGGCATCGCCTTGACGGAACTGACACGGATGTGGATTCGAATCTGCGCACAGTGATACGATCACATCCCGATTTTTTGATTTTATCGTTCTTGTTCTGAAACGGATCTGCGGGGGTCGAGCGAGATTATTTTATTGTTTTAGTCTGCTGCGCTCTTCACTGAGCATGGCATCATACTGCTCGCGATTTTTGATACAATGTTATTATAACAACTAGTTGCAATCCCGTGCAATGCACGACCAGTTAATATATTTGAATAAAAAGATTATAATTAATATAAGTGAAGTTAATCTTTTCCATTTTTTGAAGTAATGAATAAAATAATTATAGAAGAATATATATTCATAAATACTAACATTTTTTTTCTATGATTATTAGATTAGTTGCTTAGTAAATATTAAAAGTTCAGAACCATTATATTCAATTGAAATATAGATTGAGAGAGAAAATTAAAAAGTGAACTGAAGGTTATTATTATTATAACATGAGATTATCCCAATAAATGTTGTGTTGAAATATAGATTGAGAGAAAAATGAGAGAGAGATTGGTCTCATTAATAATGAAATTAGTTATTATTATCCCATAAGACTATCCCAATAATGATAATAAATATCAAAATTTATTATTATTATCTCAAAAGATTGTCCCAATTTTAATAATAACAACAACAACAACAATAATATATGAGTAAGAAAAGTGAGAGAGAGATTGGTCTTATTAATAATAATAATACATAATTTATAAATAATAATAATAACGTCAAAATTTATTATTATTATCTCATGAGACTACTCTAATAATAATAATAATAATAATGATGATGATGATGATGATGATGAAATGATGTCAAAATTAGTTATTATTATCTTAAGAGATTGCAACAACTACAATAACAACAATAATAATAATAGGGGATAGAAAAATTAGAGATAAAAATATTAATAGGAAGAGAGAAAAATGTGAAAGAGGAGAAAGAGATATGATGATGATAATATAATAATAATATAAAAATTAGTTATCATTATCCCATGAGACTATTATTTTGATATTATTTTTTAATAATACTAATAATAATATCAAAATTAGTTATTATTATTCTATGAAATATAATAATAGTAATAATTTTAAAATTAGTTATTATTATCTCTAGAGATTGCAACAACAACAACAACAACAATAATAATAATAATAATAATAATAATAATAATAATAATAATAATAATAATAATAATAATGGGAGACAAAAAAAATAGAAGATAGAAATATGAATAGGGAGATAAAAAAATGTGAAATAAGATAAAATAATAATAATAATACTTAGGCAAAGAGAGAGGAGAGAGGGAGAGAACTAATGAGAGAGAAAAGGGAGAGAGAGATAATTAAGGAGAGAGAGGGGGAGAGAGAGAGAATTAATAGGAGAGAGATGGTGAGATAGAATTAACGTGAAAGAGGAGAGAGATGGTGAGATAGAATTAATGTGAAGGAGGAGAGATAGAATTAATAGGAGATATGGACATCAATAGGGAAGGGAGAGAGGAAACTAATGAGAAAGAGGAGAGAGAGAATTAATAAGAAACATGGACATTAATAGGGAAGGGGGAGAGAGAAAATTTAGGAAGAAAATAGAGATTTCTTGTGTTGACACTTAGCACCAGAGAACTCTGTTTTATATATATGGTATATATAATATACATGATATTGTATGACTAAGAATAATATATTTGATATTCTTCATATAAGAATGATTAATATGAATTAACTCAAAAAAAGATTAATAAGAGTAATATTTACTGTAATGCTCTTAGTGTTGCAACGTGAGGCATTGTGATAAATATAATTTTTTTTTAAAAAAACATTAGGTCCTACATGTCTCATTTCTCCGTACAATTCAGAATGAGATCCCCTGTACCTCCCAACGCTCTCAAGACATATGGGGGAGGAAGTGATGGGTAATATCTCTATCATGTCAGGGTTAAATGACACTTTCACCCTCCCCCATGTGTCTTGTGGAGTAGGAGATGCTGGGGAACATGTTCTGTATAGTGGAATATCGGGTTAGTCGATTCGAAAAAATCTAAAAAATTAAGAATTGTTATTGGATTTGGCTCATTGAGGACATTTTTACTGATCATTGAGATCCAATTTTTGATCTTTTAAAATATTTTAGGTCATCCAACATCGAATTATAAGAATGGATAAAACATGTGGGATCAAATTTAAGATAATATTGTTTTTTTATATTTGTTATAATTCTCTGTGGTGCGGTAAGTGAGCATTGAAGCACCACATTGTTTGAAGCATTGTTGCATAGCGAAGAAAGTCAAAAAGCCATAATTTCTTTCAAAAGCTCCCCCCCGGTAACTTTTTCAAGATTTCGCAAAGATTATTTCCCTCTTATTATTTCTCTCATGTTTTCCATAATCACCTCTTGCACAAAAATCTAAGAGACTCGCCCATTTGAAAACACTTATAAACTGTGAGAGATTGCGGGGTTTAGAATCCAAGTTATAAGTTTTTCCAAACGCAGAGTATCGGTCACGAGTAATACTTGTTGCACAATCAGGTTGTGCAGCAAGTCCAGTCACATTGTACAATCTTTTGTGGTTGGGCCACGTGATTAACTTAGCCAATTTGATGAGTTGACATGGCTAACTCCATAATATTTGGATTGACAATTATCATTTTTGACTAACAAATATATATTACGATTGACAAATACAATTTTCGATTGACAAATATAAATTTCAATCGACAAATACAATTTTCGATTGACAAATACAAATTTTAATTGACAAATATAATTTCGATTGACAAATATGTACAATCGAAATATGTATTTGTTAATTTAAAATCGTATTTGTCAATCGAAACTATATTTGTCAATCGAAAATTGTATTTGTCAATTCTAATACGTATTTGTCAATCGAAACGGTATTTGTCAATCTAAATATTATGAGGATGACTATGTTAACTTGTCCAGTTAGCTAAGTTAGCCATGTAGTCCAATCACAAAAAATTGTGTAGTACACTGAACTCGCTGCACAAAGTATTACTCATCCGTCACATTAACAGACTTTCTTCTTGGACCCACTTATTGTTGTTATATGTAAAATCTGACGTGTCAGAAGTCCGATTAGGCGAGCCATGTGGCCGGCCCAGACTGACGCTTTCTATATGCGAATCAGGAGAGGATTCTTTGCAGATCGGGGCTTCTTTCTAACTAGGGTTTGGACCTCCGCCTTCGTCGGGCCCCTGCGACGACCCCACTGCCGCTTCTGGCGAAGCGCTCTCCCCGACCGATATAAAAACCTGGATTGCGGAGAAGCGGGGGTGGAGCTCGTCCAGATCCGGCGCTGATTCGCGTAAGGTATCTTATCTGCTCGATTTATCTCCTCCTCTCCTGATCTTGCCGTGTTGCTGCTATCTAATGTGGGGATGATATATCCTTTCTGGAATGAGTTTTCCCTTTTGGTTAATCTATTCTGGCTATCAATTGTCTTCGTCGTTACTTGAATCTTGATTTCGTTTGGTGTGCATGCAGTTTTTCTGATGAATTAATTCTCCATTTTGGTGTATCTGTTCTGTCTGTCATCGTTTTCTTCTTTTCTTCTTCTTCTTCTGTTTTTTTAATTTATCTGAATCATTGTTTGGTTTAATGTGCATGCGGTCCTCTCATGAATTGTTTTGTTATTAGTGTTTCCTCAACGAATTTGACTTTTTTGTTCTCCAAATATTAATTCATAGGTTAAGGGCTCCACCCCCCACCTTTTTTTTGAAAAATCTGAATTATTGTTCGGATCCTATTTCTTCTTTGGGCGTCTAGCATAACAATTAATCCGATTTACTTTGGTCATTGACTAATTGCCTCTTTTTTGGATCACTTCGTGTCCCTAGTCCTGAGCTGTGAAAGGATATGAGTTATTTTTGTCAAGTAGGCAGGGAATTGCTTAAAAATCGTACAGCTTTGGTTCTCAACATTAGTATACGTTTTGCGTTGCCAAAAACTAACATATGATTCCCGCTATGTACGCACTTAGTTGTCGCTTGTAGTCCTTGCTTACGTGAAACATACTGTTCATGTTTGGTGAAAAATTGTACTTGCTCCTGTCTCACGTACAGGACAATAACTGCAATCTGCTTTATGTGGGTTGTGCCATGTTAGCTAAGTTTAAAAACAGCTAACTGAGACTGGGCCTATGTTATCAAAGGTGATTGCGTTGCTTGCCTTGGAGATGAAGTAGGGTGAGGTGAGCCAAAAACACCTTGCCTCACCTCATGTTCACCTTACTCTCCTAGGCAATTGTCCAGGTCGTCTATGCCAAATGCTTGTAAATTTTTTTAAATTATGTACTGCTTTTTCTTATTCTTAGTTATTCAAAGTAGCTAATGCCTCTTTTAATAATATCCAACACCCTTTTTCTCTTACATGCTCCCTTATTTATACATTGGTTTTGATCATTCCTAAGCCCATCCACTACTTATGTGATGCTTTATACAAATTGATCTTTACATATTGGCCATGATCAATGTTTCTTAAAGTTTTGCCTGTTGTCATCTTAGATGTGTTCATTATTTTTCTCCTATTGTCATTTTCTTCTTTCATGATGATTTATTGGAAAAAACATGTCTCCTCAATTCTCAAATGACTATGCGCTCACTTAGGCATTTGAGACTAGGGCGAACATAGGACTGAACAAAGCGTACAATCATAGTTCTCGTTTAAGTATGTGACTAATGTTATCTCAATATTTGATTAAAAATGAAGTGCCTAATTTGTCGGTGGGTTTGTTAGCACATCTTCAGTCATGTGAGTATTGAGCTAATCAGAAGCATGTGGGAGTCTACTTTCTTTATTTGACCATGTTTGAATTCTGCACAAGTTGAAGGACTTTTCTCAACTTCTTTGATTTTGGACATGGATGGTGCTGCAAAATGAATTTCAAAAGAAGGGTACTTTGAGGATAAGATGTTAAACAAGGATAACGTTCATTGCGGAAATTTTGAGATCAATTAGGGTGGTAATGTAATGGATAGTACAACATACTATTTTTTTTTTGAGGTGGATAATACAACATACTATTTATCATCATCGTCATCAAAGCCTTATCCTATCTATTTGAGGTCGGCTACATGAATCCTGTCTCGCCATCTTAATCTATCAAATTTCAAACTTGAGGTAATACATAGCAATGTTATGTCCTTTTTAACAACATCTAACCATTTCATCTTAGGTCTTCCTCGATGTCTTCTACCCTTCAACACTCTAATTCTACCACACCTCTTAATTGGTGCTAAACTTGGACGACGATGTACATGACCAAACTATCGCAACCTATTCTCCCTAAGCTTAACGTCAATAAGAGCTACACCTAAGTCCTTACATATATATTCATTCATAATTTTATCTTTTCTAGTTTTATCACACATCTACCTTAATAGCCTCATCTCAGCAACACAACTTTTGCACATGATCCTTTCTCGCAGCCCAACACTCGGAACCATATAGCATAACAGGTCTTACCGCTGTCCTATATAACTTACTTTTGAGTTTTAAGGGGACCCGTCGATCACAAAAGACCCCAGATGCACTTCTCCTTTTCAACTAACCTGTCTTGACTCTGAGTGATATCTTCTTGGATCTCTCTATTATCTTGAATAATATATCTTAAATATCAAAAGTTGTTATTTTTAGGAATAATTTGACTTTGGATAGTGATTAAATTTACTTGATCAATATTTTTATTACTGAAATTACATTTCATGTATTCTATTTTAGTTTGACTAATCCTAAAGCCTTTGGATTCCAAAGCATATCTCCATTGTTCTAATTTATCATTTAAATTCTTAATATCTTCATCAATCAGAATAATATCATCTGCAAATAACATGCACCAAAAGATGTCATCATGTAAGTGTTTAGTAACTTTATCTATAATTAAAGTAAAGATATAAGGACTTAAAGCTGACCCTTGATATAGTCTAATAATGACAGAGAACTCAGATGTCTTTCCTCAATAGACTTTACATTAATATAAGCTCTCTCATACATATCTTTAATCATATGGATATAACCTTTCGATACTCCATTCTTCTTTAAAGTCCACCAAATTAGCTTCATGCGTACATGATTATAAGCTTTCTAAATTAATAAAAATCATGTATAAATCTTTTCTTGTCACTTTATATTTCTCCATCAATTGTCTCAATAAGAAAATAATTTATGTAGTAGATCTATTGGGTATGAACCCAAATTGATTTTCTGAAACACTAGTAACACTCTTGAGATGCTTCTCTACTACTCTCTCCCAAAGTTTCATAATGTGGTTCATAAGTTTAATTCCACGATAATTATTACAAATTTGAATATCTCCTTTATTTTTAAAGAAGGGAACCACAATACTTTTTTCTCTAATCATCCGACATTCTCTTTTCTTTTAAAATCTTATTGAAAAGTCCAGTTAGCCACTTAATACCTATATTACCTACATTTTTTCAAACTTCGATAGGTATCACATCTGGTCCAAGGGCTTTACCCTCTCTCATCCTTTTAAGAGTATCTTCAATTTCTGAAAATCTAATCTGTCGAATATAATGATAATTAATTTGTCCGCTAGAGTCATTAGTTTCTTTACAAGGGTAGCCTTTGAATTGATCCTCATGTAACAATTTCTCAAAATAAGCACTCAATCTCTTCTTAATCTCACAATACTTTACTAGAACCCTACCATCCTCTCTCTTAATATATCTAATATGATTAAGATCTTTACTCCTTTTGTCTCTTAGTTTTGCAAGTCTAAATATATCTTTTTCACCATCTCGAGTTCCCAACTTATGATATAGTTCCTCAAAAGCCTTAAATTTAGCTTTACTAACTATTTTCGTAGTGTTTGTTCTTGTAATTTTATAATCTTTTAATGTTTGATTATTTTTATTCCTTTGCCATACTTTAAAGTATTCTCGCTTATTGTTAATGGACTTTTGAATTTCAGTACAACATACTATTAATGATTCAAATTTATAAAATGAATGAAAGTGGTTTATCCCTTTGAAGTATTCCCCAACAAATTTGGCATCAGAGATATTACAGCTCTCTTTTCTAATTAAAGAGCATCCAGTATCTTACCAGTCTAATAAATACACGATGGTTATTTCCAAAATAACCATTCTCTACGGCCCATCATCAAAGACATGTTTTAACTTTCTTTAATCTGTTCTCACTCTATCTTCTCAGATCTTTTATAAGGTTCTGTACGCCATGCTTCTTTTGCCTTACTGCTTAACAGCAACAATGGTCTTGGCTCAACTGTTTGTCTTTGGTTTCTTAAACTCTTGTCACTTTGCAGGGTTGCTTGGAAAGAGGAAAATGGCTGGAGGGTTCAGGGTGCTGCATCTTGTCCGACCATTCTTGGCTTTCCTCCCTGAGGTTCAAAGTGCTGATCGCAGAATTCCATTCAGAGAAAAAGTGATCTACACCGTCATATCTCTTTTCATATTTCTTGTATGTAGTCAGCTTCCCCTGTATGGCATACACTCAACAACAGGTGCAGATCCCTTCTATTGGATGCGTGTTATCCTTGCATCAAACCGTGGGACTGTCATGGAACTAGGAATTACCCCTATTGTGACGTCGGGACTTGTGATGCAACTCCTGGCTGGTTCAAAGATCATCGAAGTTGACAACAGTGTTAGAGAGGACCGTACACTCTTGTAAGCAATATTTGGCTAGAACAATTAAATCAAATCTCTTATCCAATCTTTAACAACTATGACATAATACTTTTATGCAGTTTTGTTCACCAATGAATTAAACTAGTCTGAATTGGACAGTTCCAGTTTATTATGTATGTTTTCTTTTTTCCCTGAAGATGCAACGATGACTTCTGAACTCCTTATATGAATAAAACCTTGTCCTTGTAGTTTTACCTAATTTTGAGGTGAACCTAGTGGTTCTTTGCTGAGTATTATGTTTCACTGATGATCGTATTCTATTTCCTGCGTCCTGTGGCTTGGGTAAGAGGTTGTATGTTCAAATCAAGTTGGGCTAAAACAGTGAGGAGTGGGCACCTGGCATTCCTTGGGGTTCATTGGTTCTTGTTGAGATCATCTTTGACATCATACATTTAGTGATCCATTGTTGGTATTTATGTGAATAAAGTTGCAACTGCAGTGAGATGTCTTGTATATTATTTATTTTGACACAGCAAAACAAGAAAGAACTCTGGGAGTCTGATGGTGCTGTTAGGTCCTTGGCATTGAGTTTAGTTGCTTTCGCAATGGATCCAGAAGACGACTGTAGAACAGTATATCCGAGAAGTTTGGTGCTTGCAAACATGATTGTTCTCATATAACTTAAACATATCTATCTGTGCTATGTAAATGATTTCTCAATTTTAGCTACATTCCCAAAATGAGGTTTCTATTTCTGTTTCCCATGCTTGCATGATGTATGTCATCTTGTTAACCATTTCATTCATGACCATTTTCAGGGGCTATTTGAATGTTTAAGATTTGAAGACTTTTAGGAAAAGTCATATAGTTTTCATCTATTGAACCAGTACTTAAGAACTAAAAATATTTTTTGTCTAATTGAATGGCATAGAGCCTCCTCACCTCATATAGTTTTTATCTATTTAAACCTTACTTAAGAACTAAAAATCATTTTTGTCTAATTTAATGGCATAGAGCCTCCTTATCTCACCCTTCCAAACACACACATACAGACACAAAAGGAAGAGAGGAAAGAAGGTCATCTGTATAATCCTTTCATTGTAGGATAGGGAGTGGTGTGTGAGAGGATGCTGCCATCTTTGTATATTTGGCCTCCTGTCTATTATGACCAAATCACTTAGCACATTCCTCTGTGAGCAATAGTCAGAAATGTCAACTTTGACATATTTTTATGGATTCCTCCATTTCTTTGTTTCTGGGGATTCCAATGGTCTGTAGAGTTTTCATATATTCCCCTCTTGAATATGGTTTATGTGTGTAAAATTCTCAGACAAAGGGGCATATGAAAATTCCTTGTAAAATGGTATATTTCCATAGAGAACCTTGCAAGTTGCAACATTAGCTCCATATTTGTCTCTGCTACATTAAAAACTTAAGTTTTAATAGAACATGGATACATAATTTTCTTGAGTCTATTATTGCCCATGACAACAATAAGATCATGGTGCGTGATAGCATGTTTGTGCAAGTATGGAGGCTTTTTGTATACACTTATAATGGAGGGTAATTTCCCTTTTCATAAAATATGATAAGAAGGCTGTCTTTAATGTCTCGCAAGCACCCGCAAAGAGGATGCATTCCCATTTACAGATATTTACCCAATTGACATGACTTTGTTTCACTTATTTTTTTCTCTGCATATCTGCCAAGCTTCCTCTCAGTTGTGAACTCTTGAAAAAGATTCTGTCATTAGTATTCCAATTTCTTCCAAAAATTCTGTTGTGTGCTTGTGATTTAATTTTCTGGTTCTTATGCATTTATTTTCTTATTAAGCATTGTGATTTGACTGTTTCACAGTGTAACTTTCTAAATCCAAATGTTTTTGTTGCTCCAGAAATGGTGCTCAAAAATTACTGGGCATCCTAATTGCTATTGGTGAGGCTGTTGCATATGTTCTATCTGGGATGTATGGCAGTGTAAGCCAGCTTGGGACAGGGAATGCCATACTTATAATTCTTCAGCTCATTTTTGCTGGTATAATTGTCATCTGTTTAGATGAACTTCTCCAGAAAGGATATGGTCTTGGTTCTGGCATATCTTTATTCATTGCCACTAATATATGGTAAGTTGGCTGGTTTACCCGTCACTTTCTCATGCAGTGATACATGCATGACCATCACCAAGATTTCCATTTAACTGCAGTGAAAACATTATTTGGAAAGCTTTCAGTCCCACAACTATTAACACTGGACGAGGAGCTGAATTTGAAGGTGCAGTCATTGCATTATTCCATCTTCTTATTACTCGGACAGACAAGGTTCGTGCACTTCGTGAGGCATTTTATCGCCAGAATCTTCCAAACGTGACAAATTTACTTGCCACGGTTTTTGTCTTTCTCATTGTGATCTATTTCCAAGGCTTCCGTATTGTTCTGCCTGTGAGGTCAAAGAATGCCCGTGGACAGCAGGGTTCATACCCTATCAAGCTGTTTTACACATCTAACATGCCAATCATTTTACAGTCAGCCCTTGTATCCAACCTATATTTTATTTCTCAGGTAAATGTCAGGACTTGTGTAGCAAATTTATTGTTTTTACCTTGATTAATCTAATTTTATTTCTGTCTGTAGTTACTCTACAGGAGGTACAGTGGAAATTTCCTTGTAAATCTGCTTGGTAAGTGGAAGGAATCTGAGTATTCTGGCAGCCAGTTCATCCCTGTTGGTGGGCTTGCTTACTACATTACAGCACCATCAAGGTAATTTATTATACCTACTAATTTTTGACATTCTTAGGCTTCCTTGTTGATTTGAACTCAGTTTCTGAGTCTCCAGATCTTCTCTTTTAACTTTAAGAACTTCTGCCATCATTTTCGTTGTTTCTTTGTTTTATTTATTAATGTTGCCTCCATTTTCTTGGCAATCTTGCAGCCTTGCCGATATGGCAGCCAATCCATTCCATGCTCTTTTTTATATCATTTTTATGCTCTCAGCATGTGCACTTTTCTCGAAGACTTGGATAGAGGTGTCTGGATCATCAGCAAGGGATGTGGCTAAACAACTCAAGGTATGGTTTGTGCTCAACTTTTTTTTTGTTTTTGTTTTTGTTTTTCCTGTTTTTGTTCCGTTTTTTAAAGCAAAAGATCTCTGGCCATCTATTTAATCAGTTTTATGAAATATTGTTTAGTTCAGTCATGATGTGTCTCAAATGGCCTCTGGAAACACAAAAGATCAGATGCTTGAAAATAAATTCAATCTTTTCCTTTTAAGTTGAAAGTATGCCTGTTGGCCATGTGGAATGGAAGATAAGATGCATTCTTAAGCTTTGGCAGAGTGATCTTCACATGTATGTCCATATCTTCAATTGCATGCTATCAATGGAAGCATTGCGACACCTTAAAAGGATCTATATTCTTCTAGTATATGGTTTAAAACCACAAATTTTATGTCTCGGAAGTTTTCTGAATAGACAATGAACATCTGGTTGACCTGGTTGAGAAACCCTTTGAACATTAAGGTAGCCACATCTATATCAACTGATGGATTAGTGGCCAGTGGATGTCAAATGCATTGGCTTGACGAACAACATACACTCTGCTGATCAAAAGAGGATATATGCCGTAGATATTCAGATTCTTAATATCTTAGGAGTATCCCACTCGGGTGGGTGCTCCATGACCACTGGCTTTGACATCTGTTCTGGCAATAATCTAGCTTGCCCTGAGGGGAGGAAGCAGTTTTTAAGATCGGTTAGGCAGGAGTTCCTGGGGTGTCAATCTCATAGCATCCTCTGATATTAGTGTTTGCAAAGGAGCCAACTTAAACAATCCTTCTAGTATCCACTGAGCTGCCTGAGATGCAGGAGGCGGCCACTGTCGGAGGGTGTGCAAGGAACAATGAACTATAGGGGAGGAACAGTTGAAGGGGGAACAGTGTATTAGTTGGGAAATCCCATCGATGCTCTGTCAAGGATAGGTAAGGCTCCATAATCCTGCTGATCTATTGCAGAAGATGATTTGGGTGCAAATATGTCTTTGGGCCATACCAGTGGAGGGGTTCTGATGCTAGTAGATTAAAGGGATCTTGAATGAAGGGGAAGCATAGGGGGATTGGTTGGGAAACCCTTCAGATCTCTTCTGTGGACTTCCTTGTCATCAGTCCACTGGAGGAGCATTAGGTAAGTTGGTGATCATCAGATTGATTGCAGTTTATGGTCTCTTGCTCTGGTTCACCATGCAGCCTCTTTAAAGAGGAATTGATGAAGATGTCAAACCCTTTTGGATGATTGTCTCACTGGTCAGTGTCACGCTGCTGCACTGTGACCAGGAAGGGTTTGGTTCCTAACTGGCTTTGTTTGGAGCAGCCTTTGTTTATGGGTAGCGACTCATCCACACCAGAATTTCTCTATCCATGGAGGTCAACGTCCTTCTCAGCCTTGCGGATATCTGGCCAGTGCTGGGGGTTAATCTCGATGGTCAGTGTTATCCAGGGAGGCCAATGTCCATTGCAGCCTTGCGGATATCCGGACCATGCTGGAGGTTAATCTTAATGGTCAGTTTTTCGTGAGGTTTATTTAGCGAGTGGGCGGGGACCCAGAATTTCTGTCTGCTTTGCAGGCTGTAGAGGAAGGTGGCAGAGGTGGTTCAAGGGGTGTTTGCATCGGTTCTAAATTTGTAATGCGCATTCGAATTTCAATGGAATGGGCTCATTATGAGTGGACCAGCTGTGGAGCGGACCTGGCCGATTTGGACATGTGGACGGCTGTTTCTGGCCTTCTCTGAGGAGTGCTGGGGAGTTATTGGGCTGTTTTTACTCTGGGTATGATGTGATTCTTGACGGTTTACTCAAGAGGTGTAAGTATGTGATCTCTGTATTGGATCATCGTATCAGAACTCAATAAACCGAATAGGCTCCCAATCGGACCCAGATGGTCTCCTCTTCACCTAATCGCTTTGGCGACATAGGGTGCCAATGGTGCAATGTTGTCTACAGAAACGGTGGGGACTAGGTGGCTGGCCATGGGGTAGACGAAGAACTCCTCTTTCACGGCGGATCTGCAGTTAGTGCAGTGAGCTCTTGGCAGGCAGATGTGTTCCTGACCACCTTCCAAGATCTCCATTCATAGCTCTTGGAAGCATATTGGCAGTGACAGAGCAAGTCCTGCTGTTGGGGGTGGGGATTTTCCATTTGCACCGCAGCAAGCTGCATCTCAGGCCGAATCTCCATTCCATGCTCGAAGAAAGTGGAACAAAAGTTTCCAGTTCATCCTTCCTGGAGAAGCTTCCTACTGCGGAGATGCCAAGTTGCATGGGGGAGAAGGGAGACTGATGCCCTGGTCTTCAGGTCTCTTGTGATCTGAGGTATATTGTGCTCGACCAATCAATTTTTTCCCCTCTTTTGGTTCTCCTCATGTGCCACGAACCTTTTCAAACAAGGGGGTATGGAGGGATTCGAGAAGTTGAGGTGATTGAGGAGGGTGTACAGATGGACATAGACAACATGTTTGCTGAAGGTGACCAAGATGCCATCATGGAAATGGGGGGTAAGGTGCACATGCCTGGAGGGGGGCTGGGGTGTGGAACAATCAAAAGAATGATGGAAGTTGTGGAGAGAATGGAGGACATGTTATGGAATTAGCTGGAAAGGTGTACCATGTTCTGGTGTTGGTAAGGATGTTAGGGATCTTCTCCAAAATCCAAAAATAGGCAGCAGTTTAGCATGACTAGGTATTCCAAGGAGGCGAAGTCTTCAGAGGAAAAAGGGGAGAGGGTAAAGAGTAGTAAAGTGGGGGAGGATCAGGTGGAGGAAAGGAGGGTAATGGTGGGGGCACTTTAGTGTCTAAAATTTAAGGGAATTTGTGGGAACGGTAAAAAAGTTAAGAATGGTGAAGAAGAAGGTCGGAGATGCCATATTTACATTTTGTGCTTTTAGGAGGCTAGACGAGGGATGGGAACCGATCATGAGGGAGATGGGGGGTTTTGGTCTATGGGGTTGCTTCTCCAGAAATTGGTAGGTTGGAGGTATTGTGATGCTGTGGAATGAGTTTGCGGCAGTCGAGGAGATGGAAAAAGAGCATGCCATTATCCCCATTTTTGTAACACGGGCACTGGTTTTGTATGGGATGACTCAGCATATATGGTCCACAGTCTGGGGAGGAGGAGCCTTGGGAGAGTCAACTTACAAGATTTACAAGATCCATGAAGTTGGGAAGGGAGGTTGACAGAGAGTGATCAGTTGCCATCAGTGAACTTCCTGGTGGCAAATGTCTTTGTGACCTGAAGTAGGGGTTGGTTGTGCACTAGTCATTAAGTTGTTTTTTTGATTTTGCGAGCTGGGACCTCTTATTCTAGGCCATGACCTAGGCTTTGGGGGCAAATGGTTGGATGGATCATATCTTGTCTTACTTCTGCCATGTGTATTGTCTCGGTCAATGGGGAACCATCGACTTCTGTAGTGGTAGAGGTTTCTGTCTGGGGAATCCCATGTCTTCTCTTATCTTTGTTCCAGTGACATGCAGTTTGAGTGGGATGTGGCTTAAGGTAGAGATTCTTGGGCTTGTTAGAGGTTTCTTGTGGTGTATGCAGATGATACTGTTCTCCTTACCTCTGATGCTAAGGAATGACTATATTATCAACTGGAGCCTCTACAGGACAGGAGCAGATTCACCTTCCAACCAAAAAGAAAAAAAGAAAAAAAAAAGGATGGGAGCAAATCGGAGGTGAATTTTGAGAAGAACAGTGAACATGTATTACTGGATCACTTTGGAGGGCAACCTTGATTATCCCGGGTGTAGGGTAGGAGAGTTTCCTCTTACATACCTAGGATTGTCTCTGCTGTGGGAGTTCCTCATGGTGGGCACTGGATGAAGGTTATGTAGAAGTTTAAATCCAAATGGACTGTGTGGAAAGGGCAATATCTCTCTTACGGAGGGAGGCTGTTCCACTGCAAATCAGTACTTTATGGTCTTGCTTGGATTATTTGTCCACCTTTAGTCCAAAACACTGCGTAAAGAAACTTTGAGTCTATTTAGAGTAGGTCCTTTTGGCGTGGGAGGCTGTAGGATATGGCATGATCTCAGTTGGGGAAGGGTGTGTAAGAGTGAGGAGGAATGGGCAAGAGCATTGGGAGAACCTATAAGAGAGAATCCAAGTTCCCGAAGGGAGAGTTTTTTTTTAAGAGTTTATAGGCACTACACTTGCATATTCTCTTTGTTTCTACTTAATAATAACATGGTCCTATCCACTTTCAAAAAAGTAAAAATCATTGCGTTGATTGTACTTAGCAATTTGGTTATTTTGCAGGAGCAACAAATGGTGATGCCCGGACATCGGGAGTCCAATCTTCAGAAGGAACTGAACCGTTACATCCCCACTGCAGCTGCCTTTGGAGGGATGTGCATTGGAGCACTGACAGTTCTTGCAGATTTCATGGGCGCGATTGGCTCAGGAACTGGTATCCTGCTTGCTGTGACAATCATATATCAGTACTTTGAGACATTTGAAAAGGAGAGAGCAAGTGAGCTGGGCTTCTTTGGCCTATGAGCTACTCCTGTGTTCTTAGGCTTGCATTTATTCCGGAGTCCATGCAGCTTTGGGAGCCTATTTGTGATACCTCGTTGAAGTTTTGACATAGGCAGAGAAACCTGATGCCCTTTCTTTCTCAACAACAGCAGGCTGTGGAAGGAATGTTATGAGTTCCAACAAAACTTCTCTCTCTCTCTCTCTCCCCCCCTCTCCTTTGGCAAGTTAAATGAGTAGACAAGCTTCAATCTGAGAAGTTGAGGATTGCTTCAGATGGAGAAAAGCTGCAGCCTGCATTTGTTCTTTCCTTCTTGACTGACTAGTCTCATGAGAAATCAGAGATACAAGGGTCTGCCAGAAGTCAGGTGGTACTTATTGAAGTATGAACGCGCCGACTGAAAATGAGTTTTTGGTTTGTTGGTTTAGGGGAACAACAGATCTTTAAATTTCATTTTCATTTATACTGCATGCTAGGTGTCTTAAGTTTCTCTTTACACTTGTTTGCTCTGAGAGCGACAGATTTTGCTTTAAATGTCTCTTTTACACTTTACTTTGGGCAAGACCCAGCGGTATGGAAAAGGGCTTCTTTGATGCTCTCATGTTATTCCATAAGACGTGGTTGAGTACATGACAACCATTGACTCGATAGTCTCTTGCTCTCGTGCGGACAACTATACTTTTGCCATATATAGTTCATATTCATCTCTTCCTGTCCAATTTTGTTGCATGTCCATGTGGATATCATGCAGTATAGAATGCATCTCCATCATCATGATGGAGAGTTCACATTTGAAATTGTAGCACAAACACGAGCTGGGAAGGCTCAACAAGCTTTTAATTTTGGGCACTTCCTTTCCTTGTTTCATTTTTGATTAATTGTTTCAACTAAGTTTAATGTGTTTAAATTAGTGAATCTTTGGTTTCAAATAGCTACGATTGTCTTTCTTTCATTCTCCTTCGAACCATAGTCAACTAACTCACCCTGCTAACTATGCATTTGAGAAGTTCTCCACATACGATGTACAAATTTAATGCCCTTAAAAGGTGTTTAGAAAAAATTTGAAGATGCATGACTGCAGATTCCATCTTTCAAGTAAATTTTACGCACGTCGGCAAAAGAATGAATCATATTTTATCATGGTATTTAGAGGCCTTAAAAGACGCAAAAATCATAAGTTCTTTTGCAAAATGAGCGGGAGCCACAACATCAAGTCCGTGTTTGGCGTAGTTTCTATTTAGAAATATTTTTCTATTTTCATTTAGTTATTTTTTATGGAAGTCATTGGATTTTGAAAGTCATTTATGTGGTATTTTTTTGTGTTTTGGCTTTCAGTCAAAAGCTACAAAGGGGGAGTTTTTAAGATTAGAAAAAAATGAGGTTGTTATGAAAGAGTTGACTTTTGTAATAAACTAAAATTAATTATAACTTTTTTCCTTCAACTCATTCTAAGTAAGAATTGGAAGCCAAAAGCAACTTTCAAGTGAAAGTTTTGCCAAACACGCTCCACAACAAAAATGTAGTCCATAAAATCGTGGAAGCCAACGTAAGATTGTATACGTCTGTCTCCCCCACTTCCTGTTAGCTAGACTGTCAACATGCTTTCGTTGAGTCCATATCTGAATAGTCGGATGATTATCCAAATATGTAAGATCTGAAATTCATGACTGCATATCTGTTTTAATATCTGATTAGTGGTTAATAATAAGCTTAGAAACAAAATAATAAGCTTAGAAACAGAAAATGTACATCTGCTCCAATTATTATCCAACTGAATGCGTTTTAATATTAATCTTTAGATAACTTTTGTACTGTTTACTTATTTAAACATTTAAACGTTGTCATTAGAAGTACACTTAATAGATGTAGTGATAATGATGAAAATTTATTGTGGTTTTTGATTTGGATAGTGTTTATTTAACTTAGCCGTATAATTGGATCATGTCTGAGTTATTATCTAAAATATATTTAATGGATCATTGATGTAAAATATGTTTGAGGTTGCCAGTTGCATGTTTATCAGTTTAAGATATGAATAGTATGTTAATAATTTATTTTTTATAAAATATAAAAGTATAAATTATAGATTACATGTTGAATTTAAAATAATTAGATATTTGGATATTCATTCAAATTTAGAGATTATTTAATGAAGTCAAATTTGGACACATAATTCTTTTATCTATTAGATAGCATCCGGAGTCAGATATCTAGATGAAGTTAAATAGAATGGAGTTGGATAGAGCAGTATCTCACTCCATGTTAGCTTCATTGTCAGTCCTACTATCAGCTTCATGAGTACATAATTTCACTCTTCATTAAACTTCGTAATTTCTGCACCAAACAATTCTATTTCGGTTGCAAAACAAAATATGAATTTCAAAGATCTAGTAGATGTAACACGTACGTAAGTGGATGGATCTACGTGAGCAAATGTTGGCTGTAGGTGGCCTTTGTACCTCATGACTGAAAACTATATTACTAAGCTAAGATTTGATGATGCTACTTCAACATGCCTCTTGGAGATCATGAACTTCTGATCCTTTCTTAGATCACGTTTAAGTGGTCATTTTGAAGCTAAAATAATACGAGGCTTGGGAAGACTTTAAAGTCACATTTGATAGAAATGAGGCACTTCAATAGGAGTCGAGTAGATTAGGAGGTCCTTACTTAGATATGATTAACTGAAGCTCAGTGTAAATGACAGTTCTTGGATGTTCATTGTAACGACTCGCCACCCTATAATCGGAGATCCGATTATTAAATGGGTACCGAATCATTAATTTGGAGCCAAACCAAGATCTAGATAAGTCTGGGAAATAAATAATAAAATAAACTAAACATTCGCATCGTATTGAATTGAAAAGGAAGTGCAATAATTAAAAATTATTACAATGCGACTCGACTCAGCAAATAATTATATATTCCAACTGAAAAGAAATAATTAAGCATACATGCCAGAAAATAAAATGACAACTACATCGGGGCATACCCCGAAACAACGGTTGCTGGCGCACGACCCAAAGCAACAATCTCCTCGCTACGCTTGCCTGGAACCCTCACCTGAAAACTGCAGGGGTGAGTCTCGTCGAAAAGACTCAGTAGAGATTCTTCGATTCCCACCACCCACTCACGCACCCACAAGTGTAGCAACGCAATTACATATAATTTAAGTAAGTAAAACAGTAAATATAACTCCTAGATTTCGCTATAAAACACATGCATTCGAAATATAACATGCACAATTCTGAAACCATTCTACCACAGAGCCCACAACCAGCGTCTCGGCAAAACACGCCAACCACACGGCCGAATGCGAAAAACTCCGACCCGCTGAGACCAAACAGCAACCGCTCGGATAGCGCGCTGGCTACTCCGGCCTGACAGGCTCCAGGTGGTTCTGCTTCCCCCAGCACGAGTGACACTCCGAATGTACCACTCCCACACCGGTACTAGCTATACCCCGGGGTACACCAAATGATCCTCTCTATAGGCGTCACCCCGCCACTCCCACACCGGCGCCGTGTCACTCCCACACCGACACAGGGTGCCTAAGCGCTAACAACTGTCATTCTAGGCCCACGATCGCACAAAACACAACACAGTGTGATCTGATCACATGGAACCCATCGTCATCGAGTACATTTCTAAGTATGCAATTAACTAAACTATCTAACAATGTAAACACGTGTTAATTGCAGGGATTAATGGAATTCAAGCTTGAATTGCGTCGCCCAATGCCGACGTCATTCAAGCTTCATAAACTGGTTCATAGAAAAACTGGCCTCGGAAGATGGCCTAAAAGGCGTCGTTCACGGATGACGCGATGAAAATGGCGTCGTTGTCCCTGGACGCCATTCAGATCCAGAGACAGAGTCTGTTATCTGGGTCAAATCGCGTCGTGGGTGGAAGCCGCCTTTCTAAAAGGCGTCGCTGTCCCCCGACGCCATTCAACCTTCACAGACAGGTTCTCCCTCCGCCTTCTCCCAATCCACGGGGTGGAATTTCTTCCCCAAAATCGTGTAAAAATACGAACAAAGTGGAGAAGGAGGAGAAGAACCTAAATACCCATTAAAACACCTAATTTCTCATTACATGCATTTAATATTTTCACCCCAAGAAAACTCCTAAACATGCTCCAAAGCGGGAAAAACATGATTTTTAAACGAAATACAACGAAGATCGTCACCCTACCAGTTACTCGAACTCCTCTTAGTTCCAAACCGCCAACCCGCCACGCCACACGCCGCCGCCGGTACCGCCGTGGACGCCGTTACTCCACCGGGACGTCGACTGCCGTCCGGAGAGAAAAACGCCGCGGATGAAATGGTGGTGGTAGTGGAGGAAGTTGATAGGTTCATGGAGTGGAGGGAGAGATGGAATGGAGGGAGGAAAGCAAGGAGAGGGGGAGAGGTCGCCAGAGATTAGAGGGAAGAGAGGAGAGAGAAGAGAAAGGAGAGAATGAGGGAAAGGAGGGAGGGTTCGCGGGGTCAAACAGAAGCTGGGTAAAACGCGTCGTTCAAGCCCGACGTCATTCAGACGATAAGACCGGGCCGTACACTGACAGACTAGGGTCGTATTCTAAATGGCGTCGTCCATCCAAGACGCCATTCAGACGATATGACCGGGGCCGTACTCTCGCGCCCTAAGGCCAGTCCACGTGGCGCCTACGTGGCACAGCCTAAAACACGTCCACCTAGCTGGACGCTGTTTGAACCGCGTCGAGAAAGCTCGACTTGAAAAAGAAACTAAGTCTCAACCCCACCAGAGCCCAAACTAAGGGATCTGACCCCGAAACTGACCCGATAACTGGATCCGAAACCTCAATCCTTACATTCTCCCCCCCTTAAAAGAATTTCGTCCCCGAAATTGCCTGCTATAACTAACGAGGTTGAAAAAGTAATGATACAAGCTTACAAGAGAACTTACGGGAAAAGGTAGGGAAACTGCTCCCGCATCTCATCCTCGCGCTCCCAAGTCGCCTCGTCCCCGGAGCGATACTGCCAAATCACCTTAACCGGAGGAACAACCTTGTTCTAAAGGACTTGTTCCCTGCGATCTTCAATACGTACTGGAAATTCTGGAAAGGACAAGTCCTTAGCGACCTCCAACTCTGAAAAGTCCAAAACATGAGATGGATCCTGAACATATCTCCTCAGTAAAGAAACATGGAACACATCATGCATTCCTGCAAGACTGGGTGGCAAGTATAGCTGATACGCCGTTTTTCCAATTCGAGCAAGAATGGGAAAAGGCCCAACATATCGCGGACTCAGCTTACCTCGCTTTCCGAATCTCATCACACCCTTGGAGGGTGAGACTCGGAGAAACACGTGGTCCCCAACCTTAAACTCAAGCGGTCTCCTACGGATGTTTGCATAACTCTTCTGTCTGCTATGAGCTGTCGTCAACCTCTGCTGCACCACTCTGGCAACCTCAGCACACTGCTGTACCAACTCTGGCCCTGCTATCTGCCTCTCACCAATCTCAGACCAATTCACAGGAGATCGACACGGCCGCCGATACAATGCCTCATAAGGCGCCATGCCGATACTAGAATGATAACTGTTGTTGTAGGCAAACTCCACTGTAGACAAGTGCTGCTCCCAAGAACCTCCCCAGTCTAGGCAATATGCCTTGAGCATATCCTCCAGTGTTTGAATGGTCCTCTCTGACTGCCCATCAGTCTCGGGATGATAAGCCGAGCTGAAGGCTAACTGCGTGCCCAAGGCCTTTTGAAAACTCTTCCAGAATCTAGAAGTAAATCTTGGATCCCGGTCTGACACGATGGATAAGGGCACCCCGTGCAGAGAGATGATCCGGTCCACAAACAACTTAGCCAACTTACCGATTGACCAGTCTTTCTTAATAGCCAGGAAGTGTGCCGACTTGGTCAAGTGATCAACAATGACCCAGATCGCGTCTCTTCTGCCAGGGGACACAGGAAATCCCATCACAAAGTCCATAGTTATATGTTCCCATTTTCATTTCGGGATCGGCAAAGGCTGCAACAATCCTCCTGGTCTCTAGTGTTCTGTCTTAACCTGCTGACAAGTCAAGCACCTTGCCACATAATCAGCCACGTCCTTCTTCATACCAGGCCACCAAAAGTGCCTCCTCAAACAATGATACATCTTAGTCGTTCCGGGATGCACTGCATATCTAGAACGGTGCGCCTCATCCAAGACACTCCTGCGCACGTCTTCCTTAGCTGGGACATAGAGTCTGCCTCTAAATCTGACTGTACCATCATCCCACAACTCCACCTTTGGTGTCTGGAGAACCTGTGGTAACTCTGCATCTGCCTTCTGGGCCTCGATTACGGCATGGTACACTGCTGGCCTCACAGTTAAGTTGGCCAACACGGCTCTATCAGCCTCTTGCGGGACCCTAAAGGAAGATTCCACGACCTGCTCAAATAACTTCCATTCTTGAACCATGAGATATGACACGACCGTCTTCTGACTCAAGGCGTCTGCCACCACATTTGCCTTGCCCGGATGATAAGAAAGGTCGAGATCATAATCCTTGATAAATTCCATCCACCTGTACTGCCTCAAGTTCAGATCCTTCTGCGTGAATACATACTTCAGGCTCTTGTGATCGGTAAAGACCTGAAATTTCTCTCCATACAAATAGTGCCGCCAGATCTTTAATGCAAAAACCACAGCTGCCAACTCTAAGTCATGAGTGGGATAGTTCTCCTCATGCTTCTTCAGCTGCCTAGAAGCATAGGCCACAACCTTACCATGCTGCATTAGAACCGCACCCAAGCCTCGACGTGATGCATCAGAATAAACCACAAACCCACTAGAACCTTATGGAAGCACCAGTACTGGAGCCGAAGTGAGGCGAGTCTTCAACTCAATGAAACTCCGCTCACACTCCTCGGTCCACACGAAACGAACTCCCTTACGAGTCAACCTCGACAAGGGGGTCTCTATCGAAGAAAAATCTTGGACAAACCGTCTGTAATATCCTGCTAACCCCAAGAAGCTCCTGATCTCGGTTACTGTGGTCAGTCTACTCTAGTCCATTACTGCCCCAATCTTGGCTGGATCCTGTAATGACTGAGATTTCGGGTTCGGTTTTCGGGTCGGGTTCGGGTCGGAACCCTTGGTTTGGACCTTGTGGGGGGTCTTGTGACTGCTGACTGAATGGCGTCAGCACTGCTCGACGCCTTTCAAAAGGCGTCAGGTTGTGTGGACGCCATTTAGGTCTGCTGGTTGTTGCGCCACGTGGGCGGGTTTCGGGCCGCGAGGGTACGGCCCCTGTCAGATTTGTCTGAACGGCGTCCACCTCGGTCGACGCGTTTCAGACTGCGACACCTGCGGTGTCAGGGTACGGCGCCAGAGCGTTGTCAGTACGGCCTGTCTTGTCGTCTGAACGGCGTCCGCGGTGGGCGACGCGTTTCAGACCGGTGTCGGTACGGCCGTCCTGTCAGACTGATTGGCGTCTGCCTCGATCGACGCGTTTTAGGGGAATTATGGTTGACCCCGCGAGCCTCCCCTTCTTTCCCTCATTTTCGCCTCTCCACTCTCTCTCTTCACCCCCTCCGCTCCCTCCGCCCTCCTTCCTCCCTTCCCTTCCTCTTCTTCCTCTTCCAACTACTCCATAGCTTCCCTACCTCTCACCTCTACCTCCACCACCTTCCTCGCGGCGTTCCCTTCTCCGGACGGCGGCCGACGTCCCGGCGGAGTGGCGGCGTTCTCGAGGATACCGGCGGCGGCGTGGGGCGAGACGGGTCGGCGGCGAGGAGCTTGGAGGAGTTCAAGAACCGGTAGGGGGACGAAACCTTGCATGTGTGCTCGTTGCTTTCGGCGTGATGTGGCGTGTGTGGGGCTAGATTGAGCATGTTTAGGGGGTTTCCTTGAGGGAATAACGGTGTTTGTGATCGTGGATTCGTAGCATGATTGTGTGGTTGAGCTTCTCTTCTTCCCCCTTTGATTTTGGGATTTTCGGGGTGCTCGGGGTTCAAGGGTGAAGCCCTCGGGTCGAACCAGGAAACCTGGTTTCTGGCGCTAAATGGCGTCGGGCTGGGTCGACGCTTTTCCGAAAGACGTCCGGTCAGCACGACGCGTTTTAGCGCAGAAACCTCCCTGCGTGAGGTTTCCTGAGTTAGGGGTCTGCGCTAAATGACGTCATGGATGGACGACGCCTTTTAGAAGGACATCGGGCCATCATGACGCCATTTAGGCAGGAAATGCCCCGTTTAAGGGTTCTGGAATCTGGATTTCTGGGTTGAATGGCGTCGGGAGAGCCAGACGCGTTTTAAATGGCGGCTTCACTGGTGGACGCGTTTTAAGGATAAATCGGGCTTTTAATAAACCTGTCTAAGGGTCTTGAATGGCGTCGACCTCGGTCGACGCGATTCAAGAGAGGAATGCTTAATGCTGTTATTTTATGCATGTTTCACGGTGGGATGGTTCTAATGCATGCTGTGGGTTGTATACTGAGACGGGGACTTCTGCGTGAGTGGAATTGCATCACCGGTGTGTGTGTGTGTGTGTGTGTGTGCGTGTGTGCTTTAACTATATACTGAGAATGAGGTTTTACTGTGCGAATGGAATCATGTTATATGTGTGGTTGTGTTATGCGAATGTGGATCGGGTTAACTGTGGTTTACGTTTGTCACCATGGACCGGTGGGGACAGGGTCATGGTGTCTGTGGAGTGGTGCTGGTTGTGTTTCACCCTTGGCTGAGACAAGCAGAACCACCTTGAGCCCGTCGGGCCTGAGTAGCTGTGTGCTATCCGAGGGGTTGCTGTTTGGTCTCAGCGGGTCGGGGTTTCCCTTGGTTGTCGTGACAGCTTCTGGCGTGTTTCTTGCTGTGGAGCTGGTGGTGTTTCTGGTGGGAGTTGGTTTACCCATTAGCCAGTGGGCCTGATGTGACCTTTGATCAAGGTTACGAGTGGTACCTATAGCCCTTGGCCTGACGCAGCCCGGGAGAGTTGGGTTTGTGGGTAGTTCCTGTAGCTTCGGCTTGACGGGGGTTCGCCGGTCCCCAGGTCCCTCCTGAAGCGCTGAGGCCTAGCGTGGAGGCAATCCGGACGGTAGGACAGTAGTCTAGACTGCTTGTGTGCACACGTAGCTAGCAGTGGCGGTACACTGAGTCCAGCTAGTCCTAGTTTAGCTCGCTGCCTCACCCTACAGTGCCCCGGAACGCTGTAGGGGTGGACAGGCGTGAGCAGTGGTGGTAGTGTTGGGAGGCGACGTTCGACTTCGGTCGACAGTGTGGTTTAGTCGCTTCGTGGACTTTGACTGTGAGTCGTGACTCTGTGTTGAGTTCTTCGGGTTACTTGGAGTGGTTCTTGTTACACTGCTTACCGTGCGTTTCACATCAGAGTTGGTTGTGTTTACTGCTTTACTTTAATTGCCATATATTCCTGTTGTTACACTTGTGGGTGTGCGAGTGGGAGGCAGGGGATCGGATGATCCCTACTGAGCCCATTTCTGGTGTGGCTCACTCCCTGCGGTTTCAGGTGTGGACCTCGAGGCGAGCGGAAGCGTGGTGTCTTCTCGGTGTGCGGACCAACAGCTGTCTTAGTTCCGGGGTATGCCCCGATGTTGTTGTACTTCCTTCTGCCTGTACTTATTTAATTGTTGGACATGTAATTATTGTTGGACTGTATACGGACATTGTTATTTTCCTTCCTGCGCACTTGCTTACCTTGTGGTCCGTGTGTTTGTTATATTTAGTCATGTTTAGCACTTACTCCTCCAGACGTGTTGTGTGAGATCCGGGTGTGAACCCGTAGTTAATGGGCCGACATCCATTTAGGGACCGGGTCCCCGGTCATAGGATGGCGGGTCGTTACAGATCCACTGCTATGCCATCACCAGATATGACATTTCTCAGGAAGTGCACATTATTTAGCCAGAATTCACACTTGTTAAACTTGGCATAGAGTTGGTGCTTTCTCAGAACCTGTAATACCACCTGAAGATGTGTGGTATGCTGTTCCTCAGAAGAAGAGTATACTAAAATATCATCTACAAATACCACCACGAACTGATCCAAGTAGGCCCTGAAGACTCGGTTCATCAAATCCATAAAAGCCGCCGGAGCATTGGTCAAACCAAAAGGCATAACCAAAAACTCATAATGTCCATACCGAGTCCTAAAGGCCGTCTTACTAACATCAATCTCACAGATCCTCATCTGATAATATCCTGATCTCAAGTCAATCTTTGAAAACACCTTCGCAGACTGCAACTGATCCATCAGATCATCGATCCTCAGAAGTGGGTACTTGTTCTTTATTGTCACCTGGTTCAGCTGTCTATAATCGATACACAACCTCAGAGAACCATCCTTCTTCCTGACAAATAGAACTGGAGCACCCCACGGAGAAGTACTGGGACGAATAAAACCCTTATCCAGTAATTCCTGTAATTGCGCCTTCAACTCAGCGAGTTCAGCCGGAGCCATCCGATACGGGGCCTTAGACAATGGCGCCGTACCTGGTGCAAGCTCAATGGTAAACTCAACCTCTCGCTGAGGAGGAAGGCCAGGCAACTCCTCAGGAAACACATCAACAAAATCACAAACTACAGGCACCTCCCAAGGACTGGAACTACTACTAACATTAGCTAAAACAACAGAGGCAAGGAAAGCCTCGCAACCACCAACAAGCAATCTCTAGGCCTTAAAGGCAGAAATAAGAATACCATGAGAAGAGAGCCTAATACCTTGGAAGTAGAAGGTCGGGATGTCCGGAATAGAGAAACGCACCCTCTTCCTATGGCAGTCCACCTCGGCATAATAAGCCTCCAACCAGTCCATGCCCAAGATGACATCAAAGTCGCGAATAGCAAGCACAACTAACTGGGTAGGTAACTCATGGCCCTCAATGGTCAAGGGAACCTCACTCAAACAGTTATAAGACAACATGAAATCCTTAGAAGGAACCTCTACCATCAGTCCATCAGACATCTCAACAATAGGTGTAGAAAGAATATCTACGAACTGCTTATAAATAAAAGAATGCGAAGCACCCGAATCAATCAACACATGCGCAGAGTTCCCAAGGATAGAAAGTGTACCTTCCACCAAGTTGGACGCACGAGTCTCCTTCCTGGTGATAGCTAGAACTCTCCCCTGGGTCCTCGGCTTCTTCTGATCACTTGGCCCTGCCCCTGACCATGCCCCTGCGGGTAATACCTCGCCAAATGGCCCTGCTGGCCACAAGTGTAACACCTCCCAGAAAATGCAGGACACTGAGTCCCACCGTGAGTACCACCGCAATGTTGACAAGCTGTCGGAAGCCTCTGAGCTGCCTCCTGTTGAGCACTGGACACCGACTGACTCTGCTGGCTCTGCCTGGGTCTGCTACCACCGCTACTGCCACTGCTGCTGCCACCTCCTCGAAAGAACCTCCTGAATCTAGAGCCGAGTGAAAACGATCCTGATCCGGACGAAGGAGCTGCTGCTGTTGTCTTTCCCCTGCCATGAGCTCACCCCTGAGTAGTCAGTCCCCTCTCCCGAGCTAACTGATCATACTGTGCCTCTACTGCCACGGCACACCTAACCGCCGATGCCAAATCTGTACAACAGTGGGATGCCACAAAACTCCTCAGATTGGGCCTCAGTCCATCCACAAACCTCTCAGTCCGACGCTCCTCGTCTCTTGAGATAAAAGGCACGAACCTCCCAAGCGAAACAAACTTCATATGGTACTCAAGCACTGTCACGCTTCCTTGGGTCAATTCCATAAATTCCCTCTCCTTGGTCCTCTGGACATGCCTAGGGAAGTACTACGCATTGAATTCCTTCACGAATGTCTCCCATGGAATCTCCCTGAGATTCCTATCCGTATATGAAAAACTCTTCAAAGTGGTCCACCAATCGTAGGCATCATCCTTCAACATGAAGGTGGCCAAAGGAGTCCTCTCAACTGCCGCACAATCCATGGTATCAAAAGTCTTCTCCATCTCCCTCAACCAATGAACAGTCTCATCAGGGTCGGGACGACCGGTAAAATGAGGCGGCTTCAGCTTCAGGAATCTCTCCAGTGTAGCTGAAGACCCTCCCTGAGCACTAGAACTCTCACTAGGGTCTCGGGTCTGGTATCTAGCCATCGTGTCCATCATAGCCTCCATGAAACGCTCCATACTCAGCCTACCGGCCTCAGATCCACTAGGGACATCTCCCCACTCTCTAATGACTGGCATTCTCTTCCTAGGAGCCATCTAATCACCTATAATCACAAAAAAATCAAAAAGTTCTAATTAGAATCCTAAAAACCTACACTACCGCCGTACCTGTACGGGATAATGTAATTGTTTGCCGAAATTATAATATTTAACCTAGTTATTCATTTACTTGTCAGACCGAATGCTCTGATACCAACTGTAATGACCCACCACCCTATAATCGGGGATCCGATTACTAAATGGGTACCGAATCATTAATTTGGAGCCAAACTAGGATCTAGATAAGTCTGGGAAATAAATAATAAAATAAGCTAAACATTCGCATCGTATTGAATTGAAAAGGAAGTGCAAGAATTAAAAATTATTACAATGCGACTCGACTCAGCAAATAATTATATATTCCAACTGAAAAGAAATAATTAAGCATACAGGCCAGAAAATAAAATGACAACTACATCGGGGCATACCCCGAAACAACGGTTGCTGGTGCACGACCCAAAGCAACAATCTCCTCGCTACGCCTGCCTGGAACCCTCACCTGAAAACTGCAAGGGTGAGTCTCGTCGAAAAGACTCAGTAGAGATCCTTCGATCCCCACCACCCACTCACGCACCCACAAGTGTAGCAACGCAATTACATATAATTTAAGTAAGTAAAACAGTAAACATA
Source organism: Zantedeschia hybrid cultivar (assembly GCA_030544215.1). Taxonomy (NCBI): domain Eukaryota; kingdom Viridiplantae; phylum Streptophyta; class Magnoliopsida; order Alismatales; family Araceae; genus Zantedeschia; species Zantedeschia hybrid cultivar. The sequence goes on from JARZZO010000009.1 coordinate 57,302,579, forward strand.
ACTCCTAGATTTCGCTATAAAACACATGCATTCGAAATATAACATGCACAATTCTGAAACCATTCTACCACAGAGCCCACAACCAGCGTCTCGGCAAAACACGCCAACCACACGGCCGAATGCGAAAAACTCCGACCCACTGAGACCAAACAGCAACCGCTCAGATAGCGCGCTGGCTACTCCGGCCTGACAGGCTCCAGGTGGTTCTGCTTCCCCCAGCACGAGTGACACTCCGAATGTACCACTCCCACACCGGTACTAGCTATACCCCGGGGTACATCAGGTGACCCTCTCTCTAGGCGTCACCCCGCTATTCCCACACCGGCGCCGTGTCACTCCCACACCGACACAGGGTGCCTAAGAGCTAACAACTGTCACTCTAGGCCCACGATCGCACAAAACACAACACGGTGTGATCTGATCACATGGAACCCATCGTCATCGAGTACATTTTTAAGTATGCAATTAACTAAACTATATAACAATGTAAACACGTGTTAATTGCAAGGATTAATGGAATTCTGGCTTGAATTGCGTCGCCCAATGCCGACGTCATTCAAGCTTCCTAAACTGGTTCATAGAAAAATTGGCCTCGGAAGATGACCTAAAATACATCGTTCACGGAGGACGTGATTAAAATGGCGTCGCTGTCCTTGGACGCCATTCAGTTCCAGAGACAGAGTCTGTTATCTGGGTCAAATCGCGTCGTGGGTGGAAGCCGCCTTTCTAAAAGGCGTCACTGTCCCCCGACGCCATTCAACCTTCATAGACAGGTTCTCCTTCCGCCTTCCCCCAATCCACGGGGTGGAATTTCCTCTCCCAAATCGTGTAAAAATACGAACAAAGTGGAGAAGGAGGAGAAGAACCTAAATACCCATTAAAACACCTAATTTCTCATTACATGCATTTAATATTTTCACCCCAAGAAAACCCCTAAACATGCTCCAAAACGGAAAAAACATGATTTTTAAACGAAATACAACGGAGATCGTCACCCTACCGATTACTCGAACTCCTCTTAGTTCCAAACCGCCAACCCGCCACGCCACACGCCGCCGCTGATACCGCCGTGGACGCCGTTACTCCACCAGGACGTTGACCGCCGTCCGGAGAGAAAAACGCCGCAGATGAAATGGTGGTGGTAGTGGAGGAAGTTGCTAGTTTGATGGAGTGGAGGGAGAGATGGAATGGAGGGAGGAAAGCAAGGAGAGGGGGAGAGGTCGCCAGAGATCGGAGGGAAGAGAGGAGAGAGAAGAGAAAGGAGAGAATGAGGGAAAGGAGGGAGGGCTCGCGGGGTCAAACAGAAGCTGGATAAAATGCGTCGTTCAAGCCCGACGTCATTCAGACGATAAGATCGGGCCGTACACTGACAGACCAGGGTCGTATTCTAAATGGCGTCGTCCATCTAAGACGTCATTCAGACGATATGACCGGGGCCGTACTCTCGCGCCCCAAGGCCAGTCCACATGGCGCCCACGTGGCACAGCCTAAAACACGTCCACCTAGTTGGATGCCGTTTGAACCGCGTCGAGCAAGCTCGACGCGAAAAAGAAACTAAGTCTCAGCCCCACCAGGGCCCAAACTAAGAGATATGACCCCGAAACTGACCCGATAACTGGATCCGAAACCTCAATCCTTACATTCATTGTGTTGGACCATATTGGTAAGGACACCAGAGGCTTTAGACGGTTTGATCCGAGTCATGCTATCGCCATCGGAGAGCCGTTCCGACTTCCCTCTAGCTCGGAGACAACATAGAGCCGAGCTGATAGACAAATACATTTTTTAATTTTGTTTGATCCGTTTATGGCCCATCAAGTGCTTTTTTATTTTTCTGAAATTTTAGGTGCAATTTTTGCACTAATTATTAGGGATAGTTGTTAGAGTCGGATTTAGGGATAGAAGATAGAGTCGGACTGCATAGTTGGTGTTTAGGTAGGATTCTATAGAGAGAGTCTATATATACTCTTTTAGACTTTATTTCAAAAATTAATGCATGAATATTAGAGCAATTACCTGAGTTTGTGCATTTCTCTATGACGGAGAACCAAATCCGATGTGACATCGGATCCTTTTCATCCCTTGCTTAATCCTTTCTTCCCCTCTTTCTCTCCTTCTCACTGCATTTGTCGACTGCAGGTACTGTAGCTATAGTATTCACATTGTGCTACAATACCTGGGGTCATCTCCCTCTCAGTTTCAGTGACAACAGTAGAGCAAAAAAAGGGAAAAAAAAGAAAAAAAAGAAAGTAGAAGAAGAGGAGTAGAAAAGAAGAAGAAGAAGAGGCCGCCGCCGATGCCAATGCCCTTGCTATCGGTGCTCTTACTGTCAGTGGTCTTAACCAGCTTAGGCCCTTGTTGCCAGTTTTGCTGCTTCTCCCGCCACAGCCTATCGCCGCCGCCGTTGTTGTCGGCCCCAGTGGCTGCCGCAGTTGTCAGTCCTGCCAGCGCTTCTCTCGCTGTCGCCATACGGATCCACCGCCACCGCCATTGTCTCTCTCTCCCTTTCTCTTTCTCTCTCGGTTAGGGTTTGGTAAAAGGGGGGAGGGGAGAAGGAGACAATGACAGATTGTGCTCTTTTTGTTCAAGCTCGATCAAACCGATTTTGACCCAGTTCAGCCGAGGCCCTGCGCACCTAATAGAACCTGGTCCGAGCCCAGGTTGGCATCAGGTCTGAACTAGATTGCTACAGAAGGGCATGAGCCCACTTCTTCTAGCGTGGTCCAACTAGGTTTAAATTGGTCTGAGCCAGAGTCCTATAAGGTCCAAGCGAGGGGCTTGCTTGGGTTTGCTGCAGTGCGTAGGCGGTGCACCAAGTCCTGCTATCGTACCATCTTCGTCGGGGAGTCATCTGGATTCTGATTCGCATGCTGGCAACGCCATTGGTCTCATCTTAGCGAGGCCAACCCAGATCTAGTGTGGTGCTGCCCTGATAGTGCCCCGTGCCAATTTTGCACTCATATTGAGGTCCCCATTCTTGCATCCTAAGGCTTGCATCAATCACTTTGATTTACGTGCCAACATCCAGTTGCCTCTGATTTAGTGGCATGCATCCCTAGGCAACATCACAGTAGCGTGCACATCACATGTGGCCCATCAACTGCTGTGTTTATAATTCCGAAAATTTATTTATTAGTTATTTGTAGCCTATTACCTCTCTGCGAGAGTGGGCCTTATTTTTATTATACTTTGCGAGTGGTACACGTACACCGAGTGGTCTTCTCCCATACACCAATATAGAGGTATGTACTTCTCTCTCCTACCGCAACCTACTTTTCTAGTATTTGCTTTCATCTGCCACCGACTTGTGAGGTAGGACACCTAACCTGTAATACATCATCACTGTTGACTTGACAAAGCGTTATATCTATTCCAAGTTCCATCAGGATTTTGGAGTGGTTCTAATTCCCTTGACTTGCAGTAATTCTTCAACTGCCAACGGTCTCATGTTTCCTTATCGCGAGATGGACTGTTACTCAGCTAGTTTCTGTTATTTGACGTAGTTATCTAACTTTACAATTGTGCGATTAAGCTGCACCTATTTATTATTATATTACTTGCTGTTGATCTCTACCTCTGTTAGTGAATCCGTTAGTTCTGTTAGCCTTCCTGCATCACATATAGATTCCTCTATTGTGTATTTTTGAATTGTATGGTCCCTAAGAAATCGTTGGGGCACCTTTAGAAGACTCAACAAAGAAAGGTGGATTACCTAAAATCTACTATTTGACAACTCCTCAGCTTAGAGTGATGACAATTTATAGCTAAAAATTTCATCGGGGATGAAAAACATGAGAACGAATTATGCTCGACTATATTACAAAAACATCCTCACTAAAAGTCATCTTTTAACTTCCTTCTATCCACCTTCAGGGACATTCTTAAATATTTACTTAAAAACCCTAGAGTATCATATTATATTCGATAAATAGAATAGGGTGTTCCCCAAGATTCAATAGAAAACTATCTAAGGAATTTTAATAGGCTGTAAACTGTCAACTAATATGCTTTTCAAGATGATTTTACTAACATGAGAACTAATGTCCTCTTCAATAAGTTGCTCAATAGACTCTGTCCAAACTTGGCATTCAAGTTGTTCAGTTAGATGATTCTAGAAAAAAAAATGTTTTCTTACACAATCTGATGACTTAAACCATGTGCTAAACATTGACCTAATAGTGACTGCTACAGTCTCATAGCTGTAGCAAGTACTAACCTCTGCACCTCTTGGTGTCTTTATGCTATGCTGTAGCTTAGGTGCGTCAATCTCACCACGCTTACTAACATTCTGAGCACCGTCTTCAATGCCTTGCATTCTGAGCTGTCAATTCTCCGTCTTCAATGCCTTTACAAATCTTAGGATCACGATGTAGAAAATTGTAAAAATTTGACTGGTTTCCTACCTAGCTGGTTAGAGACCATTGATGCTGTTCCATTTTCCGTCCGACAGTATAAATATGACTTATTACTGTAGCCATATTCGATCAAAACTGATTAGACAGTGGAACACTCATATTATAACAGCGCTGCAAGCTGGGCAGGACACCGTACTCCCGCTTGGGAGTTGATCTTGGGTTCGATTCCGCAAGTCTCTATCTTATTTAAGAGGAATTTCGTAGTACTCCGTGAAAGTTTATGCCTCAGGCAACAGTATTTCACATCGAGTGGGAAAAATTATCTTTCTCTTAGAAAGAAAGTCTTAGGCCTTCAGCCGGCTCGATCCCAACTCCTCGGAGTTGGGCACCATGCCCCAGTTCCACTGGGCTACCGATTAAAATTAAAATACAAGACTGGCATTATAGCAAGTATTCCTATAAAAAGAAAACTAATATAGTGCTTCTTACGTTCATTTTGGGCACTGCATCCTGGATCATCTTTTATGTAAGTTCCTCTGTAATATCTTCCATGGTTCATTATTTGAAGATCGTTATTCCAAGCAGGTAAATGGATGAAGCTGGCATTTTCACCGATGGACAGGAGGAGGCCGCGGATAGCGATTCTTTGATGCTTGTTAAGGAAATGCCTCATTGATGTGCCACTCCAAAATCTGAACAAATGTTAAGAGGACCTTAAGGAGAAGAGCTACTCTTACGAATGTCTGAAACACTGATGCTTAAGGGAGAAATGAATAAATGCTTACTCAATGGCAAAGACACAACACTTGATCACCAATGGACCACTCGGCCTGAAGTAGAGATAAGGGTCGAATTTGGTACAGATCTAAGGTAGATATGTGATCGTATTGATTTTGTTATCGGTTTAACAAAGATTATTTATTAGTTGATCTAGCCTATAATCAAACTGGATCATCAAATTCTTAGTGCATCATATGTACTGTTCTGTCAAGGAAATTTTATATCTGTAACCTTATTTATTAGGTATATTGGTTTAAAAGGATTATCTGTTTATTGACCTATAAGTTAAAAATCAATCGAATAATCGGATTATCGGTTACCATTTGCATCCCTAACCTAAGGGCCTATTTAATATGCACACAATAATGTGATAACAAAGACTACCTTGATGATATGTTTTCCAATTTAGGCCTGCAATTTCTCTGGCCAAGGGGCCATGTCAGCTTGGCTTAATCTACACCTTTTTTTTAATGTCGTTTGTACTTCATTTATCTTATTTGACAAGTCCTCCTAAAAGATGGCAAAATTCTTTCTATTTTCTCGCCATTTCTCTTTTGTGATAATAGGGACCATGCCCCTTTTAACCGCTGCTGATTTGAAGTCTAAAGATTCTAAACAGAGAACATAATTTTATCCTTTAGAGGTGGCATTCCTTAATATTTCCACTAAATCTGCGGAAGAAATGCGACTTCAGTACTAAGATGTGGGATGATCCATAATTTTCGATTATCATTATTCATCAACAGGTATTTGCACTTGATCCCTTCCCACTGGGGCTGCAAATGGGTCGGAGCAGAATTGGGAAACCCCCTCATCATGTGCGACCTGTTGCGGATCAAAGATGAATTTCTAATCCAAATCTTTTCGCAGATTAGATCATATCAGGTTATATTTATTTATTTTCATCCATGAGTGATACAAATTAGATCGGAGGCCATCATGATCTATGCAACCCACTTGCCGGTAGAGTACATCGAGTGCTGTTTGGAGTGGGTTCCACTGCAGGTCATATAATATTAAAAATTAGCACTTTGGTTGCTCAAATTTATATACAATAAGACACGTTGTATCCAACCTATCTACATTTTTTTAAGAAAAGAGTTTATTGCACATATACATATTAAAATCTAAAGCTTTTAGTTAACACACACTAAAATAATCTCTTCTATCAAAATTATAAAATAATTAGAAAGTTATAACGAATCTAAATTCATTCCAAAGTTGTAACTAATTCACATTCACCCCAAATAAGCAATTTGGCGTGTCAAGGGAACATAGATCAAGTGGCTCTCATTATATTGAATATAATGTTGAATAATTTAAATATAATTTCCTTGTAAGATGCAGATCGATGCAGATACCCACAGATATCCATAGGTTTATAATTAGAAGATCCGATCCTTCCAATCCATAAGAACTCACGGATCAGAGTAGACCGGGGTGGATTAATTCAAACTCAATCCATAACTCGATCCATAGAAGGTACAGATGAAGACTTCTAATCCATACACTAATTCGATCTATAATTTTATGGATTGAATCAGGTTTCATGGATTGAAGGTCGATTAGGTTTTTGATCCACTTGTAGCTCTACTTCACATGCATATTACCTCCTGATAGTCCCACTTTGATTCCCCAGAAGCCACCAACTAACCTATTCTCTTTTGCAAATCAAACCAACAACACCCCCCCCCAAAAAAAAAAAAAAAAAAAAAAAAAAAAAAAAAAAAAAAAAAAAAAAAAAACCACCTTAGGAAATGCTAAACTCCCCGAATATCTTCCCCATTTTTCTACCGACACGATGAGTGTGGATATGCATTTGTTTTTCAAAATTTCAAGGCATTTGTGCATATGGGTTTGTAAAATAAAAACCTTAGCTAAAATATCTTTAAGATTTCTATTTTAATGAAGTAGAATAAGTAAGAGTGTCTTGCATAGCATTGCTTACTGGCACAAATGTTGAACTCAAACCTTAAAAATACTCATGTCTGGAAGAGGAACGGGGATAAGTTATACCAAGCCAAAACTCATCTCTCATAAATGAGTGTATCTTTGGTGCAATAAGAAAAATAAGTAAGTTGGAGGTAAGTCATTTTGCCTAAATGAAATGACTTATCACAGGTGGAATGAACTATTCTCAATCTTTAACTCCATGTAGATAACAGCAGAAGGACATATCTCCCTTATCCAATCTTTCTTTGATCAACTAATAGATGACTGAAATAAGCCAACCCTGACCTTCTTCTAAAGTTGTATCTTAAATGGTCAAGTAGAATTGGATTTAGTGTGTTTGATAAGATGCACCAATTAGAATTGGATTAATTAGAGTGTTTGATAAGATGCACCAATTAAGAAATTAATTAAATAAGAGAAAGGAGCCAACTTTTCTCTAAGTGCTAAGCTGTTGGAAGAAGCTCATTAGCTAACTCTTAAGCCTTACTTTGTTTGGAGATAAGCCTAGAATAGATCCCTTTATTCCACTTAAACCAATTAACCCACTTTGGCGGAGGGAGTTGGTTAACCCATGATGGAACACTTTGTACCCCGGTTTAACTGGAATAGGGGGAAACACCTTCGTCACGGGGCGCTTCTTCCTCAACAGGTCACGGGCGTCTCTTCCTCACCAGCTGTCCACCGCCCCTTTTCCTTTCTTCTTCGTCACGGGCGTTGCCCTCACGAACACGAACAAACCTTCTTCTTCTTCCCAACCTTGCTTCTTCGCTCGTCTCCTCCCCTTCGCCCGATGCCTTCCTGCTGGAGGGGAAGGACATCGCGAAGTCCCTTCAGCACGCCTTCTTCTCACCTAGTCAAACGAGGCGCGGCTAGGGCACCGAGCCCTCTCTGTGAGCTCTTCCCAACGGCCGGAGCTGCAGCATGTGGGCGCATCACCTCTCATCCATCCCTGTGCTTCGCCTCCTTTTTAAAGACGGTTTTCCCTCCCCTTCTGAAAGGAGGATGCCAGAGAGAGGGGTTCTTCCAACAATAGGCGTTGCTCCTCCCCCCTGAGGATCCTCCTCCAGCGACCGCTTTCCTACCGACCCTCGTTCGCCGGTGACGAGGTCTTGTTCATCCTCTACCGTGGAGCCCATATGTGCACAAAACTTCCGGTTAGCATATTCTCTTCCCCATACCATTCATCCCACATTTCAACACATGCATCGCATTTCCTTTCTAGTAGGCCCTAGTTGCAAGAAGGAGGAGGGGCATGTCGATCAGTTAGTAGGAATTTTTTTCCCATAGATTATCAACCTCATTTCTGACTTGTAACATGGTTGTCGGTTATCATCGACCATGTCATCTGCCTAGGCCGAAGGTCACCCATACTGGGAACATTTTCCAATCACATCTTTGTAGACTCAGCCATGTCATCTGTGGCCATTGTTTTCAATCAGATGCTGGTTAGTTATTTAGAACATTTTTGAAGCCATTTAGATCACATACCGGGTCCAAGGCAGTAGTGCATGTTTGAGTTCATCTTTTATTTTGGAGTAAAATGCTAGCACTCATTTCAACAGACATTTCCAATTGAGAAAAGGAGAATTTTGTTTCCGTATCCATTTTATATGGGAGTGCTTATTTGACTGGTCACTGGTCCGGCTTATTTGACTGGTCAGATTGTTTCTGTTCATATTTTGTTTCTGCTCATATGCTACATTTTTGTTTCCTTTATAATATTTGGTCCTCATGTTTGGCCCTAATAAATGCCATGTATTTTCATTCTAAGTTAGTGCTCAGTATCCACTTAAGCTTACAATAAGCTATGACCACTTTTCATAACAAAGCTTCTGTGATGGTAGTTGTGCATTTTGTGCGCTTGGATACTAGCTAACCTTCTTTGATACTACCTAAATTACTCTACTACTTGCTGTGCTATGATTCCAATATAAGACCTAGCTACCTCCTTACATTAATTTTAAATTCGGCCTTGTTTTTAAACATCCTGAACTTAGGGCCATATCTCACCGATTTTGTGTTCTTCTTTTCTATTTTACACATGATGCCCATAACTAGTTGAACTACCCACCATGGTATTTCCTTTTTTCTAAAACTACGTTACTGTATTCTCCACTGTTTTGCCACCGAAACGAACCCAAGACCATATCTCTTACCTGATTTGAAAGATCCTCCCACAACACCCTCTATTTACATGGAATTTAAGAGCTACCTATTTTGAAAGGTCCCCACTGTCATCTCTTGCTTCTTGTGCTCTTTAAACATGCTGTCCATAACTTGTTATTTTTTGTTTTACACATGCTGTCCATAACTGTTTTGCTGCAATTTAATGAGGCTCACATTAGGACCACTAACCACACCAGACCGGACATTCTTTTGCTTTGTTTTTTTTTTTTTGAGAAAAATATGGATTGTACCACCAATTTTATTGATAAAGAGAGGAAGTACAATACAAAGCAGATATGAGAGATTCCTATCCCTTTCAAAAGAAAAGAAGAACTCTAGATCCTCCATTGGGGCCTGGCCACCGGGGGTATGGCCTTGCTGTTGGAGAGATCCCCACGATTCCAGGTAACCCACGTAGGGCTCTGTGGAGGTGGAGCTGCCATATTTGCAAGTGCATTTTGGCATTGAGAGAGAGAGAGAAAGAATTAGGACACACTCTTTACTGAGTTTTTAAACATTGGGAATAATGGAGAGAGAGAGAGAGAATTAGGACACAGTCCTCATTCGCGTTTTTAAACATTGGGCTTAATGGAGAGAGAGAGAGAGAATTACTGAATTAGAGCACATGAGGTTTAGGATACGCTGTTTACGGAGGTTTTAAAAATTGGGCTTAATGGATTGGTTTGGATTGGGGAAAGAGGGGAACCAATGATTTGTGGATTTGGGGGGATCTGTTCTGTTTGTCTAACTTTCTTTGATTTTTATTCTTTTCCAATTATGAAACCCCAAAAAATCAATGAGTCCAATTATAACCAATTATACTTTAGATTTCTGCGCAACCGAACAGTCCACTGAATCTGATTCTGCACATTCTCATAGCAATATTTCACCAAAGTCCACTGATCTTCAGCAATAGCATACAGTTTAGGGTATTGCTCCTTCAACATTTTTTCCCCCAACCATTTGTCTTTCCATAAGAATGTGCTTTCCCCATTCCCTACTTTGTGAAAAATGTGGTTCACAAAATGATTTCCAGCTTTGATTATATCAGTCCACAAAGGAGACATCATAGAAACATTTGATTTTTGAAGAAAAAATCTGCATCTAGGCATATAGTGTTTATTAATGATAAGCTACTTTCACAGACTAGGTTGTTCCTCTATTAGCTCCCACAACCATTAGCTCCATTAGCTGCATCTGTCATTCAAAGGTAATCCCAAATATGTTATTGGGAGTTTACCAACGCCACATTCTTTTGCTTTGTTATTTTCTGTTTCGGACATGATACCCATAACATAGTTTAGAACAATAGATGTTAGTTTCATTCATTCTCAAGATCCATAACATGCTCATTTGTTTTCATTTTTACAATATGCTTTGATATTTCCGATGTGATATTTTCTGTTTTTCAATATGCTTTAGATATTTTTTCAGAACATGGTTTGCATGTTTGGCTTCTTTTTTCAAAATTGGATTATGTAGACATGTTGTCCATACACTATATAAGTATGTGGTCCACTGCAATTTAATTCCTACCTATTTTCTATGTAATGCCCTAAACATTACTGTGGACTGCGCATTCTGAGCACCCACCTTCTCTTACAAGGAATTTAAAAGGTACATGTTTTCTTTATGTGGGCCTTCAGATTTTCTTATGTCTTGCTGATTTCTGATTCTTCTTATTGTCATATGTGATTTATGTAAGTCTTCTTTTTCCATAAATGTACCTCTTTTATCCCCTTCTTCCATGGTGAAACATTTTTATCTCATTGTTATTACATTCTTATCTAAGTCTTACACTAATACCGCCGTTGCCTCATGCATCTATATTTTGAGAACGGTCATTTAGGAGGGCGAGAAAGCGGGATAGGAAGATGTCTAACAGTAGTGTGTTCTCTTGCCCCTCATTTCCGACTTCTTTTTGCACAGTGAACTTATTACTTGTATTTCACAGTTTCCTTTTAAATACATCATTGTCCTTCATTTAAAATAACATACTTTGATTACATCAATTTTCTGCTTTTTTTTTGGATTGTTGTTCGCCCTAATATTAAAGGTGGAGGAACAAAACGTCTGTCCTCCGGGGAGGAGAGGACAACTCGGGGCACTCGAGCTGCCAACTTTAATGAGGCCCAAGATCGGGTCCTCATAGGTCTCCTTACGGAGCAGTTTGATAAACATAACTGCATTGAATGAACCTTCAAGTCAGGGGTTTGGCGTGAAATCGTTGGAGCGTTTAATAGCGCGACGCACCTGGACTACAAAGATTCCACGTTGAAAAATCGATATAAAACACTTAAGAAAAATTACAACTTTTTGCGTGTACTTCTTGAGCAAAGGACTGGATAGGGCTGGGATGATATAAACAAGATGCCCTTCCCTGGACTTCAGGACTCTTGGGATGACGTCCTATCGGTAAGCATCTCCCATGATCAACTTCACTTTTCTGCACACAACGTTATATTATCCATACTTTCATACACCATCTTTTTCTTCATTTTCAGTCACGTCAACATTATAGATGTTGGTTTTCTCGGGTTTCTCCGGATCGCTCACGCAGCGGAAAATAAAATAAAATAGCGATCCGTTCCCGTTTTGAAAAACTAAAACTTACGATTATCGGATAATCGATTCTCACCGTGTGCGGATTCGAATCCGCAACCGTTCAGTTCCGTTGGTGCGACACTGCAAGCCGCGCAAGTGCCCGGCCTCTAGAGAAGTCCACGCGATCCTCCCCGCGACGGATATCCTCACGTTCCTCGTTCTTCGCAGCCCACGAAACCTCCGCCGGTCGCCGCAACGATCGTCGCAGCGCGCGGACGATTTCCCGTCGAACGGGATTCGGAGAAGCGGCGGAGCAAATTTGGATCTGTCTGGATGCCAGAGAGAGAGAGAAACTGAGGAGGGGCAGCTAGAGTTAGCAGCAGCTTGGCCTGCTTAGCCCGTTTGCTATGTTTTATACTAACTGCACGATTTTTCATAAAAACCCCCGGTTTATATAAAACCCACTTATTTATCCATCGCCTTGAGAATCATTTGCGTGTGACCCTCTAGGCCCAAGTACCAGTCCAGTCAATGGCCCAACAAGCCCAGTGACTCCTCACTGACTTTATTAATAAATTAATAACCCTTTATTAATTAATTAATCAATCGAATTGATATCGCACATCGAATTCGACCGGGCCTCCGATCACGTTGGGTGCCAAGCAACACCGCGTGAACCCAGAAGGTATTGGGGTTAAGTAACCCACTCTTGGAACCTTTCCGCCGACAGTTACCACGTGAATATAATCCTTCATTCGTACAATGCTCTCGAGTCAACTCAGGGCATGACGAGCTGTCAAACCCTAACCAGTCAACTCACTTGGATTGGATGTCGCTGATGAATATCGGAAAACTCCTTTCCCGATATTATCGTCCGCCCTGGCCAGGGACTTTCGCGCATCCTTCCTAGAGCATTCTCCCTCTAAGTACCAAGAGCGAATAATTCCTTATTGACACACAATTCCCTTCGACGGTATTTCGCTGTACCCAATCCTTGGCGTATTAGAATCCCGTGGCTAGAGATTCGTAAACCAAGGTCAAAGCATAGAAGTCCACCGACAAGGTGTCCTTGGTGTCTCAGGTCCGAGGACCATCCACACAACTGCGACAATAGAATCAAGCTGGTTGACAGTGAGGTACAATACCATCCAGCGATTCAGTCGGATCAGTTCAGTGAACTCATTCTCCAATGAGCACCTACAAATTCGCCTTAGTGTCTCCACACAAGTGACTTATGAGACCAATCACCCTCATCATATGAGCAGGAGTAATCTGTACTAGTCCAACTGGATATCCGATGTCCTTCTCGGATATCCTTCGACTATGAACGATTAAGAATATGTGTGTTTAAGTGATCAGTCTCATTAGTATGATCTCATCATAATCTGATCACTATAACACATATCCACGGACTTCATTATGAAACGATAATTAATGCGATTTACACATAATGAATATTATGTCATTTTATTAATAAATGAACGAGATTTACATAGTCAGATTGGCTTGTAGGCCACCTAAAACTAACAATAGCTCCCTCAGAGGCAAACCCTTCCCATTTAAGGCCGAGATGGAATACCTAGCCAGCAACAGCACAGCGTTCGGCCTAGATGCTGAGGGAACCCGCCGTAGATGCAGTGTGCCTGATTACAGTCCCGATCAACCTAACACTGAGTACAATATGCGTACTTAGTCGCAGCGCACACCCGTCAATGACTTTCTTGCCACATTTCAGGGAGAGCAAGAAGATGACGACTTTGTCATAGGTGTCTCCGTCGCCCAAATGGCTTCCCCTCCTATACCCCAGGCTAGAACCATGGCCTCGAACAGTGAGGTCAACTCTCCGCGAAAGAAACGTGCCTCCTCAAACATGAAGGGAAAGGCAATTCAGGACCCCACTGTGATCATGAATTTTATTGATGTTGTTCGAAAGCGGACTGACCTTGTCATAGATTTACGTGCGGAAAGGGCTTCTATGGTATCCGTCCCTACACCTTCGATCCAGACACAACCCATAGCCCAGGAGCTAGATCGTATTCCTTCTATGAAGGATTGCATAGACGCATTGCGAGAGGTTCCTGGCCTATATCCAGACTTGTTCGTGAGTTCCTTGGATCTCTTCAAGGATGCGGGGAATCGCGCAATATTTATGAACCTGAGTAATGAGGAGAAGATCCGATGGATGTTACACCACGTGGGGTAGTTGATTTGTAATTTCTTGGATGTTGACTTGGATGATGTATTCGGATAATATCTATTTTGAGTTGTGTAATCCGTACGTTCTTCTTCAGACTTGTTGTTAGTGATTTCTTATGTTCACTTGGATTATATGTTGACTTGTAACATGTATTCGGATTTCTTATGTTCTTATTCATAGTTGTTGCGTGCTCATTATGTTTTAGTTCTATGGGTACTCATCCAAGTAAATACAGGTATTTGATAACTTTGTAGGTATGGGACGGTACAAATGTTATGTCGTTTGGGTTGGGCGTGAGCCAGGACTTTATTTCAGTTGGCTTGAATGTTTTGCCCAAGTTAATGGGTACCCAGGGGCTCGTTATAAGGGCTTCCATTCAATTGAGGAGGCCGAGTGTGCGTTCTCTAGTATTGTCCAACAACGTCCAGAGAGGCGAACATAAGTTCCTCGATATTACAATGTGCCCAGTACATCTGAGCAACTACTTGCAAGGGCACCTGCTTCGTTTACTCGCGCTGCTCAATTTGACTGGCAACCGTTTGTTGTAATCATACTGTTGTGTGTCATTGTAGTCATCCTTCTCATCATGTTACTTACCATTCTACTTATGTCTATCTGAACTTTCTAATTTGTAGTGTACTTTCTTATGTATGTATTTTGGTCTGAGTAAGGTTTATGTAACATTCTGTCCCACTTATTACAATGTCTTCTATGTAAAATTTATTGATGCTGTATTCGAGTTCCTGGAAGAGGACGAAGAACTGTTGACTGTGATCGAGGAGACAATTATTGAGCACATTGAGAATGAATACGTTCCACGGGTACACCGACGTATGCATAACTCTGCTATATCCGGCCACACATGGATCCATGAGATATAAGACGGCCATGACGAAAGGTCTTACCACATGTTTCGAGTACATCCTTCTATGTTTTTACGACTCCGTGACCTACTTGTGAGTCGTGGCCTTTTGAGGGACTCGCGGCATGTGACAACGACAGAGCAACTTGGTATGTTCCTATATGCTGCCGGCCATGGCGTTGCAACGGGTGCCATGTGCGAGCGGTTCCAACACTCTTCTCATACTATTAGTCGGTATGTCAACTTGGTCACAAACCAGATAGTTGAGTTAAAGTACGACTTTATTCAGCTGCCTACACACGCTCAGGTTCGTGAGTGTTATCCGCACATCCGGGGAAAGCAAACGTTCTACCCGTACTTCAAGGTGACCACATTGCTATTGTGCATTTTTTACGTTAGTTGTGATGTACATGTACACATTGACTGATAAATGTTCTTCCACACATCTTCTTTGTACAACCATGTAGGATGCGATTGGAGCCATCGACGGCACGCATGTGTTGGCAAATGTGCCACGGATAGTGCATGGACGATTCCAAAACCGCAAAGGTTTCATCAGCCAGAATGTCATGGGTGTCGTGTCGTTCGACCTCACCTTCCAATACGTTGTAGTTGGTTGGGAAGGATCGGCTGCCGACATGCGGGTGCTTAGATGGGCTTTGGACGAAGGCGCATTCACTGTCCCTCGTGGAAAGTATTATCTGGTTGATTCTGGGTATGCAAACTCAAGTGGTTTCTTGGCTCCATATCGTGGCCAAAGATATCACTTGACATCATTTCGGAGAGAACATAATGGGGAATATGCGAATAAAGAAGAGAAGTACAACCATCGTCATGCTTAGTTAAGGAATGTTGTTGAAAGAGCATTCGACATCGTGAAGAATCGGTTTCAGACGCTAAAGGAGGGGAACATGTACCCCTAAGCGACACAGAGGAAGATGGTCATTGTATGCGCTGTTATTCACAACTTCATTCGTCGATCTCAGGGACATGATTATTACTTCAACTGCGAGAACAATGAAGAAGCAGTTGGTGAGGATGGTAGTGATGAGGATGTTCCCATTGACATCCCTCTTAGCCGGGCTGAGGTTACACTAGGAGGGCAGATTAGGGACTCGATTGCTAACGCACTCTGGACATGAGTTGTGTTCGTCATGCCTGCCTCCTCTTCGGTGCTTTATTCTGCATGTCCCTTCGCATTTTACTTTATTGTCTGTTTGCGTATGTGATGTTTGATTTTTCATATGCTTTATGTACGGATATTAGTTATTGCTTATGTTGAACATTTCTTTTTTAGCACTTGACCTTATTCAACTGCAGTATTTTATTTTTATAAACAATTTCCAAATTAATTTCTCTACTTTTTCGTTGACTTAAACATTGTACTGAGTGCTTTTTTTTTTTTTTTTCCGCAGGAGGAATTAATATAAATGAGTCTATTAGATGGATGGTTCCACTGCTTGGAGCAACCCCACTGGACAATGATTTTATCGAACCATCCTCCTGTTTTTGAGCTTGCGAACGATGTATGGAATTTTGCAACCCTATCCATTGCCACACTGGGATGATCGGATGGCATCAGTGCAACCATATCTCAGTGGGTTATTTGGATAGCAGGAGGGAAAAATTACACGCTCCTCATTCGCTTATTATGGGCAATGATGAAATAATAGAAATGAGTCTAGTAGTCGGATGGTTCCACTGGTTGGAGCAACCCCACTCGATAATGATTTTAGTCATCGTTAAGTTCTTATTTCTGAGTCTGCAAACGACGCATGTCCATTGAGGATAGTTAATAGTGTGCAAATTTGCAACCGTATCCATTCATATGTTAGGATTGTGGGGCAGCTTCAACGCAACGACATCTCAGTAGTGTGCTTTTTGGATACCAGGAGGGCATAATTGCACGTTCCTAATTCGGTCATTATGGGCGATGATGAAAAAATTTAATTGAGTCTATTGGTAGGATGACTCCACTGCTTGGAGCAACCCCAGTGGACAATGATATTTTGTATATTACGTACATGTTTTTGAGCCTTGAAATGATTAATATTTCACAGTGTACTAATGGATGGTGAGGTTATGACAATGGTAAGTATTGTAATTTTAATGTTCTCATTTTTTACTTTAATTTCATATTTATTGCATAGAATTTACTAAATTTTTTTAACATGGGTACAATAGGTACGTACTTCCAGGGGGCATTTTGCGTGTGGATTTAGTTAAAAGGGAGGCTCATGAATGATGCATTGTATTTATTTTCAGTTATAACGGATATTGTAAATTTGAGATTTTTTTTATTGAATTTGAAGATTTTTGCAAGTGACTGTTATGGTGACTGTTTTTGTCTATGAAATTTTTAACGTAATTGAGTGTACGATCACAAAGTGTTATACAAATTGAGGAAAACATAATTTTAATCACAAGATGTTACAAATTAACATATTTTATTATAAATTTATTTTTAACAAGATATTCTGTTAAATCATCGAATTTGAGTTTGAAAAAATATAATAATTTAGCTTTAAAATTAATTTATAGATTACTATTGTAACGTGTGTTACTAACATGAAATTAAAATCAAAATAGTTGACAAACTCAATAATATTATACATATTAATAAGTAATTTGAAAAATATAGAAATTTAAAATAACCTATGCAAGGATAATATGGGTATTTTGAACTCTTTATTCCACTCTTTATTCTCTTCTTTATTCTACTCATTCCTACCAAATCACTTGGAATAGCGCAATGCAATTCTACTTATTCTGGGTAGAATACCAACTATTTACCAAACTAAAATACCTCTTATTCTGGTTTAAGAAATCTCTTCCTCCTTATTTTGATTTAAACTATTCTGCAAACAAAGTGAAACTAAGAGGTTGGCACGTCGGGGAGTTTTTCATCAGAATCTCCCTCATGGGATTAAGATTGGCCGGATAAATGAATCAAGGAGACATATATTGTGTGCCATGCTTTTATATTCCTCCCAAGTATTAACAAAGACATCCATTTAATTTATTATAATAATTATTAATTTATATTTTATTTATTTTATACAAATTGATTTTACAAAGTAAAAAAATTTAAAATTTATGTTATAGAATAATAGAGTATTAGCTGTCAATTGTTGTGTAGTTGTATCATGGGATATCATTTTCTCCTACATCGGTGTTAACTTTATCATCTATCTAAATATGCTTTATATTTAAATATTATCTATATAATAAGTTATTAGATAAATCAATTATGGTTGTTTTGTCAATTATTTTTATGCACTAGAAAAATAAAATAGTAAACATGTCATTCACTTAGACATCCTCTTTGCATTTACAAAACGGTCAATTTAGTATACAAGGCGTTTAGCACCACTTTAACCGCGGGATACAGTCGAATAAGGACAACTCATTCTGCGAGTAAATTTTATTCTAATTTAGTAGGCTGAATATGGTATTGGCCTTTGAATGGGTTATTTTACGAATAAGTTGAATTAACCATTCCCCCCTCCACACAAGGATACAATATTCTATCTTGTATTCTATCTTATCATCAAATCACATTTTCACTTATTATTCAAGTGCAATCATTCTTTTAACCAAGGGGTACTTTAAGATGTGACATCCAATCACACTTTAGTGTCCAGTGACAATCGCCGTGTGTCACGTTTATTATTCCCCTTCCTCTGCAGAAGAGGGGAGTTCCGGTCTGGAGTACCTATCCACATAAATACAACATGAATGGCACGTGCTCCTTCATTAATAAGTCATGAGTGGTCACTCATAATAATATTTGTTGTACGGAGAGTCAAGTGAAATAAGTTGAGTCATCTTATAATATAAGATGTTATTGGTCCAAATAGACAAAAAGCATATGAGTTGAACAATTTTTTTCACAGATAGATCAGACAAATATTAAATGCAGATATAAGATTCTGAATATGATAAATACATGTGGACATGATAAATATTTCTAAACATGATAAATACTTCGAAGACGTGATAAATATTATTTGTCATGCCCACAAAGTATTTATTATACTTACAAAATATTTGTCACGTCTAAAAATCTGTATACAAATACATAGATATAATAAATATTTTTCAAATATGATAAATAATTTGTGAGCATGACACATAGTTGTCTGACCTACCCGTATAAAAAATTGTTCAACCCATATGCCACCTACCATGTGAACTAATGTCATATTGCATTGCAAGATTACTCAACTTGTTATACTGACCTTCAGTGCAACAAGCATTATTCCTCGTAATAAATGATTTTTTTTTTTTTTCACACTGATGAGAAATAAGACTAATTGGAGTTCATTTTTATGAGACTAGATTATCAATCTCTCCCATACCTTAACCGTATTTTAGTTATTTATCTAAGATAAAATAGGAAAAAATATAATAGAAGGTGGATGATGCATGGTTAAAATATTCTCAAGTCATCTGAGAGAGCATTGCTGGATCTACTAAAAACGAAGTCTAGAGGATCTCATTCCCCCAAGCGAAGGAGTTGGACTTGAACATGGTTCTCCCACGCTTTCTCATTTTCTAGTCTGCACGAAATTTTCACTTCCATTTTACTCATCCTTGGGGATCACTTTCTATTCGTGGTTCATGCATTTGCTACAACTTTTCTTCCCTTGTTTTAAGAATCCTACTGGATTAGATTAGACGATTGCTAGAGATGACATTGGTTACAGAGTGCTGATTAATAGTACTTGCTTGGGTTCTACTTAATCAGAAGTAGAGATGTTTGATAATTAATGATCTATCTTAATCATCTAAATTTAATTTCTTTATTTGACATAGTATGCATAAGATGTTGCAATTGATGTCTAATCATATAACAATAGCTTTTTATTGAACAACTTCAAACTTCAAAGGACATGTTTTCAGCCTCAGAGCTGTTAGAGTTACCAGAGTGGTCCTAATCGGCAAAGAAGGAAACACCAAATTTTTATAGCATACATAAGGCATTAGAAAAGCGATATAATAAATCTTTTCTTGATACTAGACTTAACACAAAACATAGGATAACGAAAATACTCCAATTTTAATGTCACAGGTTAGCCATTTAAAAATCTCAAATCTGACATCCCTTTTCTCTTCTTGTATCTTATGTTAAGTTTGTTGTTAAGAAAGGATGTTACTTTATCATTTTTCTAAGGCATATAAGATAGAGAGATGGTCTAGTATTGTGAAAGACAATTAGGACAGGAAAACTGTTTTCTCAGAATGTCATCTCTCACTTACATAGAGGTCCATACATAGAGTAGAAGTTTATTGAGCTCCATTTTTTTTTTTTTTTTGGAATCTACTATATGCCAAAAATCCCCGTAGTTTACATATATGCCGAAAACCTTTTATATAATCATTATATATGTAAATAAAACCTGGTGATCAAGTAGAAGACTTCTTGTAAAATGTATGTATGCCAAAACCTCTTACATAATTATTGCATATGCACAGAGTTCTTACGTTAAGTCTGCCATCACTCATATCACTCTAAAAAGAAAGTTAGGAGATTTTCTATATATATGTAAATCATAAGAGATTTTTCACATACACGAGATTCTTTTGGGAGTTATTTGCTATATATATATATATATGTATATATTAAATTAAGGATAATTTCACAGGAATATAGTTGATATAATTGTTCTGCACTTATATAGATGCAACAATTCTAATATCAGGAGGACAATGGCAGGAAGAAATATTTTCCCTACGGGCTCTGCTGCCCTATGTGAGGAGTACTTGGGCATAGGTCTCCTTGAAATTCTGAGGTTAATCCTCACACTCGCACACAACTATGATAGATGAGAATTTGATCCATGACCTCTCAAGAAAGGGAGAGTCATGGTACTATTAAACCATTGGCTCATTGGTTTAGGTTTGTTTTTCAACTTTGACAGCCAAGAAGCTAAGATGGTAAGCTCTAGCATAACTATAAGAGTGCTATGAGGTGTAAATTATCTTAAAGTTTAGACCATTACCATAATAAACTGTTGTAATCTTGCTATAAACCATAAACTTTAGCTTAATATTGTCAGGGATGTGACAAAGGAGTTTATGCCTGGATGCAAGAACAGCGGCCTCTATAAACTGAGATATTTCTTTGCTGCAGCTAATACTTAATAACGAGTGAAACTAAGTGAAAGGCAGTATAACACTTGGCTAAGGTAAAATAATCTTTACACAGACGACTCAAAGCTTATCATGTTGTTTGTGAGCATTGCATCCTAGATCCTCCCTCATGCAAAGTTTCTGTGTATGATCAGTTGTAGGGTTTATTATTTGAAAACCATAAAGCAGGTATATGGATGAAGGTGGCATTTCACATATGGGTAAGTGGGTGACAGCAACACTGTTTGATGATTGTTGATCAGTACCTGCTTTCACAGATGTCTCATTTATCTGCCACCACTATGAACAAGTATTAGAAGACTTTAAAGAGAACAAGCTACTCTTGCATGTGTGGCTGAGGGAGCAACAAATAAATGCTCATTCAATGCAAGGACACTACACTTGCCAATGGACCATTTGACCTGAAGCCCTATTAAATATGTACTTAATAAATGTGATAATAAAGTCTATTTAATGAGGTTTACTAAATTAGACATGCAATTTGTCCACATAGGAGGCCATGTCCACCAACATCCACCTCTGCTCATCTAGATAGAGAACATTTTTTGGCATTAGAGGTGGCATTGCTTTAAGATTATGATGTGGGATGACTCATGCTTGTAGATTTTCTCCATTCCCTAAACTTCATCCCCTCCCACCCTTGACACCTTGCTGGTCGTGGCCCCCAGAAGTCACTGATTGGCTTCACCTATTCTCTTTTACATCCTCAAGGAAAAAGGGAAGATCTTTCCACTGATTCTCAACTTTGAAAATATTTCTCATGGCGATTTTGATTATACATTAACCATCCATCTTTACCTCTTCTCCATGGCTAAATACATATATATAATCATCAGGCTTTAGAACATATAATTTTTTTAAAACATCAAAAGTAATTTTGAACGAATCGACTCTAGTTTTAGGGGTTCACCATCTAATTTTCATGTTTACATTTATCTTTATGAGTCATATTCAATCTTTGCACTTTCTATCTTTATTTCTTTCATCTATAGCTTATTTTGATTATCTAATTCTAGATTCAAGGTACGGTGGATGAAGAGAACCGACTCCGATTCCCATATTAGAGTCCTCTGTCATCTTCTTTTTTTAACCTAGCACCAAGTTTTTAAATAAAGTCTAAATGCACTCACATGTGTATGTACACATTGAATAGAGCACAGACTGCAAGCCAAGAATGGGAGAAGAAAAACGACAGTCAAGTTTAGGCTTCAAAGTTAGGCTTTTCTAAAACAATATTGAGGAATCATTTTTTTTAATGTTATAACACATTGATATAAAGTTGTGGGTTAGATGAATTCAAATGCATGATATAATTAGGTTTAAATACTAATTAATGAATTCACTTTGAAAAATACTAAACTATCCCCATTTTTTTTTCTAGCCAGACGTGTGTGAATACAATGCAATATTTGTTTTACAAAATTTCATGGCATTTGCACCTATCAATTCGTTTAAAAAAACCTTGCTTTTAAATTTCTTCTTTAAAGACTGAGGGGCTACTTTCTAAAGCCCTGTTTGGTTTGACCATCAAACTTGATATAATATTATTTTTAATATTAATATTTTCAAAATATTGAATATCAATATTAAAATTGTTATTATATATTGTTTAGGTGTTTGGATAAAATTATAGTAATATAAAAAATGATACAAAATGCATTTGGATGACTCTTATTATCAATTATAACTTATTATAATGAAGCTTCCTTCATCAACTTCGCTCGGCACTCCTTAACACACGTCGACGCCGTCAACTTCACCATTCCAACCTGCGCCGCTCTTCCTCTACGCTCGCACCTGACGCCGCACCGGCCTCCCCTTGTGCGTGAACCACTTGCCACTAGTCCTACCCCAGCTTGTCGCATGTGCTTGCCGTCGTCCTAGTCTCCCTCCCGGCTAGCACCTACCGTCGTCTGGGACCCTGTGCACCCCACAACACTGCTCGTTTCCCTTATCCATGTGCTTGCCACCACCAGCACTCTGGTGGGCTCCTCGTTGCATGATCACCGCAAGGGCCAGTAGGGGTAGTGCTGGCAAGCAATAGGAGATGGAAGCGGTGACCTACAGGGGAGGCATTTGTGGGATGTAGGAGAGGAAGGAGCGATCTTTGTGGGTGGCGTCAACGAGCAGCAGGAGATGGCAGGGGGCTAGCTGGGTGACTTCATCTGGCACTAGGAGAGGGAAGCGGCGATCTATAGGGGATACACCAGCGGGAAGCAAGAGAGGGAAGGGGCTAGCTTGGGAAGCACCGTTAGGAAGCAAATCGTGAGGGTGAGAGAGAGCGAAGTTGGGGAAGAGGAAGGGAGGAGATGTGGAGCACAAGAGGGAGGCAGGTTGTGCATCGAGTTGCCCAACCGAGACAATGTATCGCTTCCAATATAAGGGGCAACTTGTATTAAATCTATTACTGTTTGATGCTTTTAATGAGAATAAATTTTAAAATTAATATGATATAGCCAAACACCCTACGTTTATAGCTTCCAGTATCAATATCAAAACTGATAGTGACATTGCAATTTGATATTGTAACCAAACACACGGTAATATAGGTGTCATGCCCCTGCCCAGCCATCTGTAATATACAAGATAATTGTAGGGATGGCCAAAGCATAATAAGGGGAAAAGATCCCTCAGAATAGATAATTAGGAGGGTATTATGTCTCAAATGGAAGCATAGTATAAAAATTAGTAATGAGAAATCTAAACACTAAGGAAGATTTCCACCATTCACAACATTATACTAATGCACCGTGTAGTACATTGTCATTTTATATGCCAGGACCTTCATTGTACATTCCAACTAAAATAAAAGTATAAGTATATATATGATTTAGTTCTCTAGGCTCGTCCAAAAAGAGATATCGTCCTATGTGAATCCTGAGTGACCCCACTCCAAACTCACTCTGCTGTTCCCTCTGGCCGATCACCTGAAAAAATAGGTGTAAGTCCCAAAGAAATGGCAACTTAGTAGGCAGATGGGGATGCCCTCATAAAAATTGCCGAATAAAATAACTGAAGTAGAATATATACATTGCATAAGAACATTAAATATGGCAGAAAATAAAACTACCACATAATACACACGTGAGTCAGAATGGTATGCTAATAAGTATGTTGAGATGCATGATTCATAATAAAATGCCAACTCTGAACGAAGCTATATAAGCTGATCAATATATGAACATTGCTAGAATATAGAACAGAATACAAAATTTAAGATTTTGAGCTGACTTACTGAAATGACATATAAATTGGAAGGTATAATTTTTCAAACTATAGGTTTCCACTTATTATAGAGGTGCCTGGACACACATCCAACTGCCACTATGAGCCATAAATAGAATACATAATTCGAGCTATTAGGTACATACAGAGTCAGGTCATGGGCGTAGCGCTATCCTGAGGGTTGCACTCTACCTTAACAAAGGATTTCTACCCGTAGCCCCTAGGTAACAGAGCTAATGGTTTCTGAAGGTGTCTCCCACCTTTTTAGGTGTAGCACGCAGCCCATAATAAATGGGTCTTGCTGGAGATATTATCACAATTTCCTTAGGATTATTCTTAAATAGCGGCTATGTTCGATCGGTAGGCTTCATTAAAGTAAATATAACTATGAGATAAAACATCTATTTAATATTTATGTACAGATGAAATGCCATATTTTTATGGTCATAAACTTAATCATGTGGTGCTAGAATTATGCCTAATTTCTACTTAAAATGATAAGAAATCTAATGCCGACATGTGCTGAAATGAAATATGTTATGTAACTACAACAACATGTACATACTAAAATGATTAACTACTTTAGTGGCTTGCTTCCTAGAGTTAATAAACTAACAATATGTCCAAATCATAATTAAAAAGTCAAATAAGTCAAGTTCTAACTTGAATTAAAATTCAACTTGTCATAAACTCAAGCAACATATATAGGTTAATTACAAATCCCGCGCAGAAGTAGCCTGCCTATATTTAAAACACTGATTTTATTCACGCATAAAAGTACTTCAAAAAATATTGAAAATTCACATATTATATTAATTCATATTAGGTATAACTTTAAAAGGTTGGGTTCAAATGTCCCTCCATAAAGATAGCATAAAATAAAATATTATGGTACTATCCCTGAGTTACCAAAATATCAGAGTGGAATATGAACCTTGCTACATGCATCTAGAGGCATCTTTATATGAACATGAAAATTCTTGAAACATTTTTTGAAGATGTATAATAATTCAAGTATTATGTCATAAATATTTCAGAGCATTTTATGAAATATATAAATTACTAAAATTCATATTATAACATAATATCAAATGAAGTCGGAAAACTATATCTACAAATCAAACCCTGTTACATGACCTAGAAATATCATCATATGAACATTAAAATTTATGAATTTTTTTTGGAGATGTCAAAGAATGTAAGAATTATGTCATAAAAAGTTCATAATTTTTCTATAAAAAATAAAATCATCAAAATTTGTAGATTATCCTGCTGTCACTAGAGCAAAGAAAAAAAAAACTAGGTTGCGGAAATTTAACTCTTACTATACTTAACCTATTCTAGGCTTTTAAAAAGTTAAATCTCTGCATCATTCATTATTTCACTTGAGAACTTCATAGAAACATATAATTTAAATAGAGATAAAAAACAAAGAATTACTTATTACTTATGATCAACTTGGCTAAACCCTTACGAAATTAGCACCCACACTACCTACCTTCTTTAAGAACTCAAAGAACCCTCAAGGCTAGCCATCCACCTCCTTCCCCAGCTCCTTGCATGTTTTGCTCTAGAGGAAAGTGAAAAGTCATGGCCAAAAACCCAAGTTAAAGTCTTTTAAATAGGGATGGTTTAATTAGTCCCACTATGGTTCTCGTCAAGAGAGGAGATCTCACCTTCTAACCTGGTGATCCATGATCCCCTCAATCAAAGGGCGTAGATCATCGGCCAACTATCCCCCATTAGGGCAACGACCCCTACGGTGCCGCAGGGGGGAGGGAAAGATAAATACCTTGGCTTTCCTCTGGTATAGGTCTGTTCTGAACCACACTTGGCCTTACAAAGTTCCTTAGCCTTCACCTCTTTAATCAAGGGACCTGACTTAGGCATTGGAGGGTTTAGCCCCTCACAAGAACGAGGCCCCCTCTAATGTCCTCTTCTTTCCTTCTAGGTTCTAATCCTAGGCATTTCATCCATTACAAATTCTATTGTGTAGCGGAGACATGATCTTACGATCGTCATCGCCTAAGCAGTTTACGGCCATTATACGATTCATGCCATCTATGGGAAACAGATAAAAAGTCATAGCTAGAGGAAACAACAAGAATAGTCGCTGCGCAGAAGTACCTTCTCAACTCAACGATGCTGGAGCCGGCGCCGATGATAATCAATCTTAGAACTCTTCTTGTAAGGTCTGCGGTTTCGGATCCGGTTATCGGGTCGGTTTTGGTGTCGGACCCCTTGGTTTGGGCCCTTGTGGTGCTAGGGCATGGGTTATTTTCCGCGTCGAGCTTTTGAGGTGCGATTTTGAATGGTGTCGGCCTGGGGGGACGCCATTTTGGAGCTTTATAGGGGTGCCGCGTGGGCCGGCGTGGGGGAACGTATGTATGGCCTCTGTTGTGTCGTCTGAATAACGTCTTGCATGGACGACGCGATTCAGAGATTTGCCAGTGTACGACCCGCGTCCTGTTGTCTGAATAGTGTCTTCCTAGAACGATGCGATTTAGGTTTGTTCGGTTTGACACCCGAGCCTTCCCTCCTTTCCCTTATTTCTCTCATTCCCTCTCGCTCTCCTCCCTCTCTACGAACCCTCCGACGCCCCCTTCCCCTTCTCCTTCCCTTCCTCTCCCCATTCCTCCTCTTCCTCCACTCCATCAACCTCCTACCCCTTACCACTACCACCACCATCTCATCTACGGCACATTGCTCTCTAGACGGCGGCTGACGTCCCGGTGGTACCGACGGCGGCTTGCGGTGTAGCGGCGGCGGCTTGGACCTAGGAGGAATTCAAGTAACCGATAGGGTGACGATTCTCGTTATGTTTTGTTTAAAAACCATGTTTTTTCCGCTTTGAAGCATGTGTTGTACAAAGAGGTTTTAGGTAGAAAAACATGTTTTAATGGGTTTTTGATGAAAATGAATATTTTTATGAAATGGGATTTTAGGTGATCATTGGTTTTTAAACTTATCACCTTATCTCTTTTGCGTTTTTGAGTGTTTGGGGGAGAAGAGGGACCCTCGGTTTGACTCAGTGGAACACAGTTTCGGGCTTTAAATAGCGTCGAGACTAGGTGACGCCATTTAGAATGGCGTCAAGACCAGGTGACACGATTTAAGATAGAACCCCATAAGTTCATGAAATTAACATGTGTTTACATCATTAGATAACTCGGTTAAATGCATGTTTGATACCATACTTTGAGGACGCGGGTTTCTACGTGACCGGATCACACTGTGTTGTGTTTTGTGCGATCGTAGACATAGAGTGACAGTTGTTCGTGCTTAGGTACCCTGTGTCGGTGTGGGAGTGACACAACGCCGGTGAAGGAGTGGTGGGGTGACTCCTAGAGAGAGGATCACCTGGTGTATCCCGGAGTATAGCTAGTACCGGTGTGGGAGTGGTATATTCGGAGTGTCACTCGTGGCTGGGAGGAGGCAGAACCACCTAGAGCTAGATAGGCTGGAGTAGCCAGCTCGCTATTCGAGGGGTTGATGTTCCGTCCCAGCGAGTCGGTGTTTTCCGCGGTCGGTTGTGTGGTTTGTGTGTTTAGCCGAGTCGTTGGTTGTGGACTCCGTGGTGGAATGGTTTCAGAGTTGTGCCTGTTGCATTTATGAATGCATATGTTTCATATCGGAATTTGGGAATCTTTGGGAGTTGTGCTTACTGCTTTACTTATTTAATTGTCTATATTTGTGTTGATGCACTTGTGGGTGCGTTAGTGGGTGGTGGGGATCGGAGGATTCCTACTGAGTCTATTTCGATGAGATTCACCCCTGCGGTTTTCAGGTGAGGGTTCCCGGCAAGCGTAGCGTGGAGGGTTCCGTCTTGGGTTGCGCATCAGCGGCCACTGTTCCGAGATATACCCCAATGTAATTGTTATTTCCTTTTCAGGCATGTATGTATAATTATTTCTTTTCAGTTGGAATATGTAATTATTTGTTGAGTCGAGTCGAATTGTAATAATTTTTAATTCCTACACTTCCTTTACAATTCGATGTATTGTGGATTGTTTAGCTTAGTTTATCATTTATTTCTCAGACTTATTGAGATTCTGGTTTGGCTCCAAATTTTAATGATTCGGTACCCATTTAGTAATCGGATCCTTGATTATAGGGTGGCGGGTCGTTACAGTTGGTATCAGAGCATTCGGTCTGGCAAATAGATGAATAACTAGGTTAAATACTATAATTTCATCAAATAAATACATTATCCAGTGCAGGCATGGCGGTAGTGTAGGTTTTGGATTCTAATTAGAAATTTTCGATTCTTGTGACTGTAGGCGATAAGATGGCTCATAGGAAGAGAGTGCCAGTTATTAGGGAGCAGGGAGATGTTCCTAGCGGGTTTGAGGCCGGTAGGCCGAATATGGAGCATTTTATGGAGGTTATGATGGATACGATGACTAGATATCAGACTCGAGACCCTAGTGAGAGTTCTAGTACTTGGAGAGGGCCTTCGGCTGCTTTGGAGAGATTCCTGAAGTTGAAGCTGCCTCATTTTACCGGCTGTCTCAACCCTGATGAGGCCGTTCATTGGCTGAAGGAGTTAGAGAAGACTTTTGATACCATGGACTGTGAGGCAGTTGAGAGGACTCTATTGGCTACCTTCATGTTGAAGGATGATGCCAACGGCCTCCTTAGCGTTTACACTCGAAGGAAGTTATAGTGGATTACTCGATTACAACACGTTGAGGTACGTCTCCAAGCAATACAACACCGAGAGAAGTCATGGAAAAAGAATTTCTATATGTAAAAGTGCCCAGTGGGCTACATGATAGAATTATGCCTGAGATTAGGGCGGACCGGCCGTCTCGTCCCTTAACGGAGCCCAAGACATATAATGTGGCAAGCTAGCATAAATCAAATGGAATGGGAGATTGCTTGACAAATTTGACAAGGTACCTCGAATACCCTGTCGATTAACATCCATCCTGTTTGGATCCAGAGAAGATTGGTCTTAGCAGATAGCTAGGCAGAAGCGGCACCTTCAATAGCGGCATCGGCAGCATCCTTGGAGGCAACAATGACACCTTCGGCGATGAGTTCTTTGAGATTCTCTGGTGAGGCGGTGTGGTTGACGGCTTCTGACCTCTCCCTATACACTCCTCAACTCCAGCCCCTGACATGTCCTCGTCGGAATGGTAGACCAAGTCTCCCTACTCGGGCAGCCCCAAGCCTTTGATGTTTGGGAAGAACTCTTGGCCCCGAGTGACGTTCACTTGAAAGCTGGTAGAGAACCCCTTAGCCGCACCCTTGTCGTACCCGACAGTGTACTGCTCCAAACTGAACTCGACCTTCTCATCTAGGAACTCGGTCGAGGCTGATATTTGCTCACCGCTTTAGAAGTTGCCGTCTTCAGTAGCCGAGCACGGGCCCTAGCCACATCCAGATCCTCCTCGACTTTTTCCTCCTCTCGTCCACCACGAGGACTTGGGCCAGAGCATCCTTAAGGCTAGCCCCCAACTCTTCCTTCGCCTCCATAGCGCGCCGCACATCCACCTGGGACTCGTCTAGGGCCTACTGAAGATCTCAACATTGAGCCTTGAGCCTTTGCCTCTCTGTTTGGTGGTGGTCAAACTTGTTGGCCAAACGATAGGTCTAGACTATTGTTCCAAGGTCTGACTGAAAGGCCTTGATGGAGAGTTTGGAGTTTGGCCTCCGCTTCTCCCAGCTCTTCTCTATAAGAATGCACGCGGCCAAATCCAAGTCGTGCACCACATCCTCCTAGAAAAAGGTGTTGTAAGTGTATACCCTCCACGAAGGCGGGCACCACGGGACCGGATCTCGGGCTGGCAAAGGAGCCATTGGTGGTTTCGAATCGATTAGGGCACCCTCTCAAATGACAACACCTGCTGACGGCTGAGGGATTTCGACGGCTGCACCCCCTGGTTGCACACCACGGGGGTCTTCCCCATGTCCACTCGATGTCATTTCCTTATTTCTGATGAGCCTTGTCCCCTTTGGCACCCACCTAGGGTTGCCACTCGGCTGCTTTCCTCTACCTCCGCATGTCCTCCAACTAGCGGTCACATTGGCGTCGCCCGCCATCAGACCCTGTAGGGGAATAACTTGGGGAATGTCAAAATACCCGAGAGAAGGCCCGACGTCAAGCCCGTGGACCACTGCAGGGGGAGGACCTCCCAGCATTGTCTCACCGCCTTCTCCTCTGTCAGCCTAAGCTGCCTCCTGTGCGGTAAGAGCAGCTCGAACAAATGTTTTAGTTGAAAAATTAAGCAGATGGTCAATGAATGACCGAAAGAATCCCCTTGCAGGACTAAGAGGGACACTCACCCGAGACTCCCGCAGGGCGAGGCTAGACACCAATAAAGCCCTCTCGATGACTTTGAGATTGGCATCCATCACGAGTTGGGCTTGAGGATCGCCTTCCGTGGCTCCACATCTGGGAGAATCCGATATGTCAATGGGTGCTCTCACACGGGAGTAAATTTGAAGGTGCAGTGGAAGTCCCAAAGGGGTATCACTTCGGATCTCGGGTCATGAGGAAAAATGGTTTTTCTATGATTTGTGACTCGAGGTAGTAGATGCTTAGGATGACGCAAAAGGAAAGTTAGCTTTCCCCTGAACCTTACCTTTATTGGGGAAAGCCAACTAGATCCCCTGCATCCTCCACTTGCCTAGGAGATTGAGAGATGCTAAAACGCTCTGTTATAATGACTGATCAAAGGCACCGTCAGAAGTCAAAGGGACGTGCACCATCATGGCGACTCAAGACATCTTCTCGCCCACAGAACTACACCACATGTATGTCCGTCACATCCAATACCATTCAAAGGGAGCGAGAGGCAGGGGGACATCATCCCCTTCTTTAAACGGACGTCCTTTTGGCATACAGCCGGCACCTCGTTTTCCACATCCATCGGTCTTATTAACCCTTTTCAGGCATCCCACTTTGTATCACTCCCACTTTTGAATCTCAAAACTGGGAGTGAGGTGGCCAATGATGAGGGGTGATCGGAATTTGGCCCAATCAGGCCCAACTAGTGGAAGGTCCAAGAACTAGTGGCCTAGAGGTTAAGGTTCACAGAGGGAGGGCTCTAGTTCCCGGGTGTGAGTGTTCAAATTAGGGTGTGTGATTATCATGAAAATTTATATTGATTATGTGACAAATAAACCTATTAAAAACTAAGTGAATGTGATCGCCAGAAACTTTTAACTAAAAAGTTCCAAAAGAAAAGATTGATCGTCTACCTGTTTCAGAATTGGGAGATGTTGGAGTCCTTGATTCCCCTCCTTCAACCGGCTGAAGGAAAAGAGCCCTTCTGACTTTGTTCTTGCTTTGGATGCTTATGGGGTTTTGAAGATCGTTTAGATTTCCTTTCCTTGTTGACTCTCTCTTCTTGATCTTTTTTTTTGAACCTTGCAAAAAGTGAAAAGAAAGAAAGAACAATAAGAACTCAAATAGATGTAGTATCTATTCTAATGAAGATTCTAATCATGCAACTTGAATAAATGAACTCACTTGTTTGATGGTCTTTTAAACCCCTTTAAACAAATATGTTTGAAATTATGCTAGTGAGTGTGTGTTGCATGGAGTGATGTGATGAATGAGATTTTGAACTAATATGATGATGAAACCAACAGAGATTAATAAAAAGAACTAATTTGGATGGCCTCTGTGAAGCCTTGGTCTTGAAAGCTCTTGAATGGACGAAGAACGGATGAAGAAAGGATGTAGACTCCGGGAAGTAGCAGCGCTTCGATCCTTTAGCGTTTGGACGTCGTCTCCTTCACTTTCGCCAAGATTCTTTACTCAATTTTCACTCAATTATCGCTATCATCACTCAAAATTACTAATCT
Organism: Zantedeschia hybrid cultivar; assembly: GCA_030544215.1. Lineage (NCBI taxonomy): Eukaryota > Viridiplantae > Streptophyta > Magnoliopsida > Alismatales > Araceae > Zantedeschia > Zantedeschia hybrid cultivar. The sequence goes on from JARZZO010000009.1 coordinate 57,334,635, forward strand.
TTCAAGAATTATTACTAACTTTTTAATGACCAAGGAGTTGGGTATTTATAGGTTTAAGTTCACGCATCCACGGTTACTAACAGATTAACATGAAAGAGTTTGAAGTTAATTCAACTAAGAAATAAATAAATACAGCCTAATTCATCATTATTTGTAATTACCTAAAACGCGTCGCCCATGGGAGATGTCTTTTAGCTTAATTAAGATAAGGATAAACATCAGGGAGATGAAGCAGAAACACATTAGGAGACCTAAATGGCGTCGTTCCAGGCAGACGTTTTTTAGCTAATTAATAAACTAATTAAAATTCAAAGTTAAATATTAAATATGAATAAACTCTAAATGACGTCTACACATGTTGACGTCTTTTAGACTTTTTCATATTTGATTAAAATTTGAGTTAAAATTAACTTAAATTATGTCTGTCTGATCCGATACTTTTTAGATAATTAATCCAAAAGATTAATAAAAATTAATTAATGATTAAATATCAGACCACTTTGAGACAATATTATATGATATGAAATTTATTCAAAATGATGTCAAAATTAGCGTGTCAAGCTGATGCCAAGGTGTGATGAGACAAGCTCTCAACATCACATGATTAGAATTTTTCTCAAAACTTTCAATGAAGATAACTCAAGAATATTGATGAAATCAATCCTGTCTGGATGAGATAGACAAGAAAATAAAATAAGGTCGATCAACCTCCACGATTGGGAAGTACCCTAGGTCACAAACCCTGCAGGTTTCATCATGGGGAGCGATTGCCAGCCAATGTGGACGTGCTGCAGCCATGATGGATCTTAAAAGAAAACAAGAAATATTTGAGATAAAGAATCTAAGAAATGATAGAATTCTAAGGATATCTTCAAGCGAACCTCAAAGATAATCAAGATACTCAATTCAGAATGGAATATTTCATATCATGTTAGGAATTATTTGATCAATAGTCTAAAACTTAATCAGTAATTAATTCTTATCACAATTATATCAAAGTCCTACATGATGCATGATGGGCTAAAAGAAAAATATAAAGTCAAATGAAATATAAATTAATCAAGGATAATATTGTTAAATTGTCATTAATGAGTCAAAATACCAATTCTTGTAATTTAGTGCTAAGCCAAAGCTCGTTTATCCACGCACCGTTTCACAAAAGTGGAGCCATCGTCCTTACTAATTAACAATTTAACGGCCTATCCGTGCGATTAAGAATTCTCTGGAATTATCACTGTTTTTTTTGTTGAAGGGGAACTCAAATTCCAGTTTCATTAAAATCACAAGGTCCTTGATATAGTCTAATAAATATTTAACATATAGTAATGCTAATACAAATTAATCATATGAAAGAGTACAAGGGATAGAGATAACCGTCTTTTTAACTACTGTCGGGACTCATAAACTCCCACGGTGGGATCTTCTTTGAATTTTCAGCTTCATTTGGATTTTCCTGAATTTTCTGCACTAAAACATTATCAGTAACTTCAAGCAAGTGCATTATTTAAGCATGAAATCTGTAAAAATATTGAATTTCGGGCAAATAGCAGAAAACCCTGAAACGCGTCGTGTCGCGCTGACACCATTAAGTCCAGTTAAAACACGTCGCTATTCAACGACGCCTTTCAGTCGCAAAAACAGGTTTTGGCTAACTTCTACCCGGATTCCAACTCTCTCTATACTCATCCCTTCTCCAATTCGGAAAAGTCTCTTTAGAATCGCAAATCCCTCTATATAAACTCCATTAACTTGTATTAAGGCAATTCCAACACAAATCTAGAGATTGAAACAAGGGATTTTCTTCAAAGTTCAAGGATTTTCAAGGTTTCAAGAAGGAAAAGCTTCAAGAACAAGATGGATTCTTCAAGCAAAAGGATGAAGAAGAAGACGCTAAAGAAGCTCTCCAACGTGAAAGATCATCTAAGTGGAAGAGATCCTAACCTCCAAGTAAGTTAAATCCTTTCTCCTTTCAATCCTTCTTCTTCAATTTTCTTTTTTCTCTATATTCTTCAAGTTCTTCATAGCAATTCTCCTTTCTATTTTCTAGGCATATCCTTTGTTTTCCGGTCTAAAGAAATTCACATCTCTCCCTTGGATCCGTAAGCTTGCTAAAAGTATTATTATTTCCATGTAATCTTTTGTTTCCAAGTGGAACATCCAAAGTCTAGTAGTCCATACAAAGCATTACAAAAGTTCAAACGTGGACTGGGCAGCTATGGGTGCTTTGATTGAATTATGGCATCCTCAAACCATGCTTTCCTTTTTCCTGAATTTGAATGCACTATTCTTCTAGAAGAGGTTGAACTCTTATTGGGCCTTCCCAAGATCAAGTTGAACAGTGATGAACTTATCCTGAATAAGATGACTTTGATGAGGGAAAAGATTACAGGTCAACAATTGTTGATGAAGATCATGAAGGATCCAAAAGAAGTTAAAGGATGCCTCACCAAGAAAGGAATCAGTCTTGCAAAGCTAGCAGAGTGGACTTTGTACAAGATTGAAGATCTTAGAGAGGATCACACTGAGAACGTGATGAAAGCTTTCACCACGTGCCTAGCTGGAGCTTTGTTCTTTCCTGCTCAAGACAACATAGTAGAAGATGATCAAGTCAGTGCAATCTGCGAGATTTTTGAGGGAAGACAGATCGGCACAGCGATTCTAGCCTATCTCTACAGTGGGCTCTCTACAGCGTCTACAGGTCAGCCTCCCTATAGTTGTATGCTACTCTTCGCTCTGTGGGTTGAGTTGCACTTCAAGTTTGAATATCACACTAGGAATTCTGCAAGACCATCTCAAATATATCAGAATAGCCCGATCTTCCATATCTCCAACATTGTGAAATTCAATGAGAAGATGATCAATCGAGTGCCTAAACTCAAGACTCGAGCTGACTGGAGAGATTATCTGAGAACAATGTCATCAAATGGGTTCGACTCTTCAGCTCTTGCTCTCGTAGGAAAGTCCATTCGAGTGTGTCGCGCAGTAGGTGCAGAACTTAAACTGATCGAGGCTACTGAGTTCATGCTGTACAATCCTCATCGATGTCATATTCAACTTAGCCTGCCTCGCTATGAATTCTTTGAATTTTCCCATACATCTCCAATCAAGAAGCATGCCTTGGAATCCGATGAAGACTTTGAAGCCACTGAACTTATAGTCACACTGTGGAATATTAGCTTCAATTATCGTGCAAGATCCTCTGAGAATAGAGATAGAGGATTATCTTATCCATATATAATGGGACTTTGGGAATTTCTTCCTTGAATGTTCTTTCTTTTTTTTTCTTTTTATGATTGATGTTATAAAGAATTGTTCCTTTACGCCTTGAAAATTCATCCTTAATCTTTTGTGGTTTGCCTAGAATTTTTTTTCTTAAGTAAAAACTTGATTTTTCCTTAAAATATTTCAATTCGGGTTTACTTAATGCAAAACGCATCCACTCAGAAAGACGCTTTTCAACCATAACTCATTTTCCAAAAATCAGATATTAATCCTTAAAATCCGAATTATCCTTGAAACGCGTCCACACATGTAGACACCTTTCAATTAAAAATCTTTTTTAAAAAATCAGAGATTTATTCTTAAAAGCTGAATAATCCTGAAAATGCGTCCCGATGTGTAGACGCCTTTAATCCAAAATCTTTTTTCCAAAATCAGAAATTAATCCATAAAACACGTCTACATGTGTAGACGCCTTTCAATTCTCTCTCTTACTCTTCACCAGAATCTGTCATTAATTCTGTGATTAATCCACTGAAACATGTCCTGAGATGTAGACGCATTTAATCATCATGCCTTGTACGGCTCTGCACAGAATTCACGGTTTAAACTGAAACGCGTCGCTCTGTGAAGACGTCTTTTGATCAATTTCAAACACCTGCCTTGCTGCCTCAGTTTATGCACTTTGAATGGCGTCGCTGTCCACCGACGCGTTTCAAACTTCTCTTATAGAACTGCGCGAGCCCGAGCTTCCTTCCTCATTCTTCCTAAAACTTCTCTCTCTCCAGCGATTTCCTCCCTTCCCCGGCCATCTTTCTGCTTCTTCTGGTGACTTTCCTCCTCTCTAGCAGTTATTTCTACAACCACCACATCCTTTCTTAGCTTTCTCTCCCGAGCTCTTCTCTCAAGCTCTTTCCTATCCGAACTCTTTCATTCTCTCTTGTTCCTCTCTCTTGAAAGCCCATGGAGAGAGGAGAAGGATCACGAGGGAAACGCCGACGTGCCGTGCGCGTAGTGAGGAGGGAGGAGCACGAGGCGGCTCTTCCTGAGGAGGGTATCGCTTTAGAAGCGGCGGTGGCTATGCTAGAAGAGGAAATCCCTCCATCGGCGGTGATCAAGGGAGGAGAAGAAGAAGAGGAAGCCCTACACTTGGTAAGTTTCCTGTGGAATGAATTTTTGATTGAATGGAATGAGGGAAATGAGAGGAAAGGGGTTCTTTCGAAGAACCTGAAATTGGTCTTGAATGGCGTCTAGACCAGGTGACGCCTTTCAAAGGGCGTCGCCATGGTCCGACGCCATTCAGTCCAAAATTTGATTTTTAAGTAGATTAGAAAACGGGTTTAAATGGCGTCAAGGGTTGTGGACGCTTTTCAATGGGCGTCCATCTTGCTCGACGCCTTATCATTATAGTATTTTTATTGACTTTTGATGTCCACTAACTGATGGAATTTTCTTGTTTTATTTGCAGGGGATGATGAGAGCCAGAATATCCTGGGATTTAGTTATAGGAGCCTACCGAGGACTTTCGGACTTCCAGAAGGCGCGCTTGCGCCGGATGGGGTTCGGCAAGATCCTCAAGATCGAGCCATTCTGGCTTGATCTGGTACTGCTGCAGGCGCTCAGGGATCGTTGGAACGCAGAGAGTCGGGCATTCCTAATGTCCTGGGGTCACATGATCCCATGTTTGGAGGATGTGGCTAGGATTACTGGCCTGAGAGTAGAGGGCTTACCGGTGAGCGGGGTGACCTACCCCGATTACCGTGGGATGGCGGAGGCCCTATTAGGTATAGAGGTCTCTACCCTAGATAGAGAGTCTAGGACCGTCCCCAGAGTGGAGGTAGTGGCCGCTCTAGGTTTAGTAGAGCCCCGACGTTGATCAGATGAGACCCGGGAGGAGTTTAGGAGTAGACTAGCAGAGTCCTCCTCCGCAGTATATTGTAGCGACCCGAGTCATTAGGAGGAGGTAGATAGACAGCTTCGAGTCTTTTTAGATTTCTTTTTTGGTCGGTTGCTGTTCGGCACGAAGCGCGACCACATCCACTGTAGATTCCTGAGTCTTCTAGATGACTTAGAGAGTCTGCACCAGTATGCCTGGGGTGCGGCCCTCCTGGCCCACCTCTTCGCCGATCTCTCCGCGGTCACGTCGGACCGTGAGACCACCGTTAGCGACTTCTCGCCGTTTCTCCAGGTAAATTTCATTTTAATTATTTGTTTATGATTATGAAATGCGATGATATGATGCTTTTCTAACCTATATGCTCATGTATGCATGTGTGGAGTTACTACTATTTTCCGCTCGGCAGAGCGAGGATTGTGAGGCCGGACGCTGTCCCTTTGGCTCGCCGCTGGCAGCTCATCATGGACACGGCCCCATAGCATCATCAGCTGACGGCCCTCCGCCGTCAGTTCCTTGATTACCTGGAGCTTATGGTAAGTCTTTTATCATTTATGCAATGTTTCATTAGTTTATTTATATGAATGCATCTAATTTATATGCAGGTGATCTGGCGCCCGTATATAAGTATGGGCGAGGAGGGCCAGCCGTGGGTGACGGCTGGCTGAAGGAGGTTCGGGAGGCAGATGTGGGTGCACTGCCTCAATGAAATTCAACCCCTCCGCCTGTGGCTCATAATGAGGACACTGGGCCTCCATCAAGAATGGATCGACGAGGAGGTCTCGGAAGGAGTAGGGAGGAGCATGAGGGGAAAACAAGCCCTCACGAACTGGCGTGCCAAGTTCCCGGAGCAATACGAGGACTGGCACCGCCGCGGTGTCTGAGTTGAGTCCCGTGCGGAGGATAGCACTGCCTATCTCCAGCAATATCGGGCCCACTACGCCGATCAGTTATGGCTGCTCCGACCTCTCGATGTAAGTATGACTTTCATGCTTATTTCATTTTATTATTATCTTTAACTTATATTTTGTGAATGAATGTATGCATGTGTGGTATGCAGGATGCACGAGATGCCGTGATCATCGACTTCCGGGCCCGCCTCCAGGATGCTGAGGCCCAGGTGGAGCAGGTCCAGAAGGAGCTTTTTGACTTGGTATGTATGCATGCTTATGAGTGTTTTAATTAATTATTTGTTTTGACAATTAGCCACTGACGGTTGTCTTTTGATGCAGCGAGCTGTCTACACCCAGGCGGCTCCCCCTACTTATGGAGCCTCATCATCTTTGGTGCCGTCTGCTGCTCGTGAGGCTGTCTTGGCTGACCTTCGAGGTCAGCTTGCTTCTGCCATCCGCCGGGCCTCCCAGGCTGAGGTGGATGCAACGGCCCGAGTATGTCTTTAACCCTTACACAATGTATTTGCTTGAACTTGAATTGATTGATCTGATTGTGAAAATTCCTGTTGTAGGTTCATGAGCTTTAGCAGGCTCTCGAGCAGAGGGATGTAGAGTTGGCACAAGCTCGAGTTTTAGCCGCTTGCATTGCCGAATTAGAGGCTCAGGTGGCGCGCCTCTCCACTGGTGACGTTGCACGACTCCAGGTTCGCTTGGAGATTCTGACCGAGGAGAGGGACCGAGATCGGGCTCGGATGGAGAGTCTCCAGGGCCGACTCTCAATAGCGGAGCACGAGCGCCAGAGTATCGAGGCGCGGTACCAACGTACGCGGCAGCGAGCGCTGGATCATGGTCAGGCGAGCGCCTTCACGGCCAGCATTGCTATATCTTCTGGCCAAGCAGGGCCGAGTGCTATGGGACCGCCACCGCCTCCGACTCGTGGGCCAGAGGGGCCTGATGAAGTGACGAGCCAATATGAGGGTGTCGGGGAGAGTCAGCCATGAGGGCTGCTTATGTATTTTCCTTTTCTTTTGTGACTCTTGTACAAAAACACCTTTGATATATATATGAAATTTTGCCTTCAGCTTTGTGTCTCACGTGTTTGACTTGTGTCCTGTACATTACTTAACAAACATGTTAAGTATCTATTTAGGCTTAGCCTCTTGCTCAGTTAAGTAACCGATTAATTGATCGTTTTCTTAGTAGAAGGGTCAAGAGGCATAGCCTTTATTAACAAAGGTAACAATGATTGGACTGGAGGAAACACATAATAAGATGCAACATACAAGCATGCAGATGCTCGCTAAAAAAAAAAGAAAGGAATGAAACATATCAAATGCAATAAGTAGATGCTAATTGAAATATTTTTTGATTTTGAAATATTAATTTTTGTTTGGGTTTTGGAACATATATATTTTTTTGGATTTTCGAAATATCTTATTTTTTTGGATTTTGGGATATGTATTTTTTTGGATTTTTGAGATTTATATTTTTTTTGGATTTTGAAATATGTATTTTTTTTTTTTGGATTTTGAAATATGTACTTTTTTTTTGGATTTTGAAATATCTATTTTTTTTGGATTTTGAAATATCTATTTTTTTTTTGATTTTGGGATTAATGTGCGAACTTAGAGACCAGCATGGTACTTAGATCAAAAGAACATATTCATCTATTAACTTAATTCTCAAATTATTCTTCAATAATCTAACTTAGACCCATCGTGCTTGAACTTGTGTTTTCATTCGTGATCCCATTTGATGATTTGATCCTTAGTCAATCTAGGCCGTTCCTTAAGCTTGGAGCACGCCTCTTCAGAAAGAAAGGAAGAATTGGTTTAGAAAGCCTACGAGAAGGTTCCGGAGACCTAAAAAGATGTTCCTTTCTTATCCTAATATCTATTGGGGTTCGGTCATTTTCTTTCCGGGGTATTAATCGATCTTACGTTCCCTTTTCATTTGAATTCATGGCCTTGATGTAGCGTTTGTAGTGTAATGACCTTTTGATTTGATATTTGGCTTTTGCCTTTTACTTTTGCTTCTATTTTCTTTTTCTTTTCTTAGGACGGATCTCCCCCATTTTTTTTATGATGGCCGCCTACTAAGATGACGGGTATTCTTGGTAGTCTATTCTAAGCCTCGTTCCGACATCGTGGGCCGAGTGTAAAAACAGAATTTTTGTTTAAAAAGAATGAATTGCACTTTACACTTTTAGTCAAGCTTTCGGTATTCCTTCAGACTTGACATCTCTTGTTACTCACGAACCAAACGTGTCAGTGTGTGTAGTAATGCATTTGAATTAAATTATCCAGACTGATAAGGGAATTTGAGTTTCTAAATTTTCTGATTCTATCCGTCTTTGCACCATATTGATCGACTCTTTAACTTAAGAGTAGTATTTCTTAGGATACAGACCATTCCAGGGGTGAGTTAATTCTTACCCTTCTGCATTAACTAAATGGTAAGCGTTACCAAGAAAAGCATGCGATAGAACATATGGTCCTTTCTAATTGGGTTGGAGTTTAGAACGCGGACCACCAGGTTTTACAAAAATTCTTTTGACGACTATTTCACCAACTTTGAACTTACGTTCAATAACTTTCTTTTGATAAAAACGTGCTAATCTATTTTGATAAACTCTTGCATGATTAGCAGCTGACCATCTTTTCTCGTCTAAGAGTTCTAATTGAGCAAGGAGTGCTGAACGGTGTTCATCAATGGAAAATTCCTTATTCAATTGTACTCTTAATGACGGTATAAAGATCTCGTACAGAACTACCGCCTCCATTCTAAATGTTAAGGAATAAGGAGTCTGCCCAGTGGGCGTGCGGATTGAAGTTCGGTAGGCCCATAGAGCCTCAATCAATTTTTCTGGCCAGTCTGTGAATTTATTAGACTTGCATGTCTTTTTGATGATTTTTATCAAAGTCTTGTTAGTTGCCTTTGCTTGGCCATTCCCTTGCGGATAATAAGGAGACGAATGATGCAATGCAATTTTGTACCTGTTGCAGAGGTCTTTCAGCTCCTATGACACGAATTGAGGTCCATTGTCGGTGACGATGGTGCTTGGAATTCCAAATCTCATGATGTTCTTCATAATGAACTTGCAGACAGTTGATGCTTTGACTTCCGTGTACGCTTCAGGTTCCGCCCACTTGGAAAAGTATTCCGTTACCGTGAGGATGAAAGACTTCTGCTTAATGCCGGAATCAAGATTGCCAAGGGGTCCAATGACATCGAAAGCCCACATGGAGAAAGGCTATGGGGAGGAAACATGATTGAGTGTAGATGCAGGAGAATGGATCTTATCGGCGTGAAGTTGACACTTGGCACACCAATGGACATATCCAACACAATCTTCTTCCATAGTTGGCCAATAGAATCCTTGTCTAAGGATTTTCTTTGCTAGCATATGTCCATTAACATGGCCACCACTGTAAGGATCGAGACTTTCGGATCCGGTTTTCGGGGTCGGACCCTATAGTTCTGGCCTTAGTGGGGGCTGAGGTTCTGTGTCGATTCGCGTCAGGACCTCGAGACGCGTTTTGAACGGCGTCCACCGTTGCAGACGCGTTTCAGGTTCTGCCACGTGGGCTGGCTTTGGGCCGCGAGAGCACGGCCCTGTCGTGTAGTCTGAACGGCGTCCGCGTGGGACGACGCCTTTCAGACTGCGACTCTGGGATCGTCAGAGTACGGCCCTGACATGTCGCCTGAACGGCGTCTGCGTTGAACGACGCGTTTCAGACTCTTGTCAGAGCGGCCGTCACGTCACCTGATAGACGTCCGTGGATGTCGACGCGTTTTATCCAGTCTCTGGTTAACCCCGCGATCCCTCCTTCTTTCCCTCATTTTCTTCCTTCTCTCTTTCTCTCCTTCCCTTCCGGCGAACTCGGCGGCGATCCCTCCTCCTCCCTCTTTTCCTCCCACCATTTCATCTCTCCCTCCACTCCATCCTCTACCTAGCTCCCACCACTACCACCTCCACTTCCACTGCGGCGTTTTACTCTCCGGACGGCGGCCGACGTCACGGTGGAGTAAGGACGACCACGGCGGTACCGGCGGCGGCGTGGGGCGAGACGGGTGGACGGCTTGAAGCTTGGAGGCGTTCAAGTATCCGGTAGGGTGACGGTTCCCATAGTATTGTGTTTAAACCATGTTTTCCCCGTTTGAGCATGTTATGGATCTTTGGTTTTGGGGGGTAGAACAAGCATGTTTAGGAGCTCTTCTTGATGATATGGGGGATTTCTATGGATGTGGTTTCTTGTTGATTGAATTGCTTCTCTCTCTCCTCCGTTTTTGGGTGATTTTGGGATTGTTGGGGTTGAAAGGGAGCCCTCGGGCTCATGACAGACTGGTTTCTAGGGTTGAAAGACGTCGTGCATGGACGACGCCTTTTTGAAGGGTGTCGGGCCATCACGACGCCTTTTAGACAGGAATCGCCTTAGTGAGAGTCTGCCAGTTCGGGGATTCTGGGACTAAAAGACGTCATGGGTGGGCGACGCGATTTGAATAGCGTCGGGTAACCATGACGCCTTTTAAGGCAGAAACTCCCTGATTAATGTTTTCTGAAATTCTTGGATTTCTGTGCTAAATGGCGTTTGAGGATGTAGACGCCTTTCAAAAGGCGACCACTGGTGTCGACGTCTTTTAGGCCTGGTTCTGAAGACAGTGTTTTACATGAACCAGGACATGGAGCTTGAATGGCGTCGGCCTTGGGCGACGCGATTCAAGACAGAACCACACTAATTCATGCCAGTAAAATGTGTTCATACTGCTAGATAGTTGGTTAGTGCATGTTTTAGTGTACTCGATAGAGATGGATTCTACATGACCGGATGGTACTACATGGTGTTATGCGATCGCGGACTTTTCACGTGACCGGATCGTACTGTACTGGGTTTTGTGTTACTGTGGACTTGGAGTGACAGTTGTAGCGTTTATCACCCTGTGCTGGTGTGGGTGAAGCACAGCGCCGGTGGGGGCGTGGGCGGGGTGACGCCTAGTGAGAGAGGGTCACCTGGTGAACCCCGGGGTCAGCTAGTACCGGTGTGGGCGTGGTACATTCGGAGTGTCACTCATGCTGAGGGAAGGAGTAACCACCTAAGCCAGTTGGGCCGGACTAGCTAGAGTGCTATCCGAGGGGTTACTGCTTGGTCTCAGCTGTAGGTGCTGAAAATTTGCTCGTGTGATTAATGTGAAAAACTATGTTGTTTAGGGTAAATTAACCTATTAAAAAAAATGCAACTAAGGTGCAGTGATCGCCAGAAACTTTTAACTAAAAAGCTTCAAAAGAGTTTGATCGCCTACCTGTTTAAACGCGGAAGAATGAATCCTTGGTTCCCCTCCTTCAGCCGGCTGAAGAAAGAGAGCCTCTTCTTGTTCTTTTGTTCTTGCTGTTGAATGTTGAGGATTGTCCAGAAATTCTCCTGGCTTTTGTGCTTGATTTCCCTCTTTTTGATTTCTTGTTGTTGTTGAATGCGGCAGAGACAGAGAGACAGAAGAATAAAGAAGAAATAGTGATGAGAATCTAAATAGAAGAAACAATATCAAGGTTAACCATGATTATAAACATGTATAAACAGCAACTCACTTGTTTTAAATGGCTTTGAAACCCCTTTAGAACAGATGGGTTTTGGAAAATTAATGATGTGGTGTGTGTTGCATGCAGTGAATATGAGACTAATAAATGAAAATGAAATTCTAATATGAAAAACTTATGCCCGGTTGGAGAAGCCTTGAAGGATGAAGATCTGGAAGAGGGACGCCGACTTCTGGAAATGGCAGCGCTCCGGCGTTCCGACGTGGTTGCTTCGATCTTCAAATCGCTATAACGCTGTGGCTCAATAATTCTCTCTCTCTTCTTTTTTTTTTTAACTCTGAGATGCAAGGTATTTATAGGCATTTTCTGCGTTCGCGATTAACATAGAAAAATCTCGGATTTATCTACCTTAATCGACAGATAATTACTGATTAATTCATCTTTATCTGTAATTATATAAAACGCGTCCACCTTGGCTGACGCCTTTTAGATTAAATTAAGATAAGGATAAATATCCGGGAAAACTTATCTTTATCTTTATTAGCTAAAACGCGTCCACGTGTGTAGACGTCTTTTACACTAATTAAGATAAGGATAAACATCCGGAAGAGAAGTTAAAACAGCTTAGGAAACCTAAAACGCGTCGACGTTACCAGACGCCTTTTATCTAATAAATCAATTAATTAAAATTCAAATTTAAACGCTAAAATAGGAATGAAGTCTAAAACGCGTCCACATGAGTAGACGCCTTTTAGGATTCTTCATATTTTAACTGAAATTTGAGCTAAAATCAATTCGATTGATTAACTTAAACATGTCTGTTTAACCCGACACTCAAAAAGATTAATAAAAATTAATCAATGATTAATTATCAGACCATTCTGAGGCATTATTATATGATATGAAATTTACTCAAAATGACGTCAAAATTAGCGTGTCTACAGCTGCCTCACCTTAGCATCGTCTTTGCAAGGGAGTGAAATGGAATGGAATGTACTGAAAAGATGATGCCAAGGTGTGATGAGACACGCTCTTAACATCACATGATTAGAATTTTTCTCAAAATCATCGATGAAGATAGTTCAATGATATCAATGGAATCAATCCTGTCTGGATGAGGTAGACAAGGAAATAAGGTCGATCAACCTCCTCGGAGTGGGAAGTACCCCAGGTCATAGACACTGTAGGTTTCATCATGGGGAGCGTTTGCCAGCCAATGTGGACGTGCTGCAGCCATGATGGATCTTAAAAGAAAACAAGAAATATTGGATAAAGAATCCAATCAAGGATAGAATTCCAATGATATCTTCAAGCGAACCTCAAAGATAATCAAGATACTCAATTCAGAATGGAATATTTCATATCATGTTTTGAATTATTTGATTTAATGGTCTGAAACTTAATCAACAATTAATCCTTATCACAATGATTTCAAAGTCCTACATGATACATGCTGGGCTAAAAGAAAAATATAAAGTCAAATAAAATATAAATTAATCAAGGATAATATTGTTAAATTGTCATTAATGAGTCAAGATACCAATTCTTGTAATTCAGTGCTAAGCCGAAGCTCGTTTATCCACGCACCGTTTCACAAAAGTGGAACCATCGTCCCCACTAATTAACAATCCAACGGCCTATCCGTGCGATTAAGAATCCTCTGGAATTATCACTGTTTTTGTTGTAGGGGAACTCAAATTCCAGTTTCATCAAAACCACAAGGTCCTTGATATACTCTAATAAATATTTAACATATATAGTAATGCTGAATGCAATATAATTACATGAAATAATACAAGGGTAGAAATAACCGTCTTTTTAGCCACGGTCAAGACTTCATAAATTCCCACAGTGGGATCTTCCAGCTTTCTTGAATTTTCTGCAATCAAAATTATTAGTAATTCCAATAAATATTCAATTTAAACATCAAAACATTGAATTTCGGATAAAACACATATAAAGATCTGAAACGCGTCGTGTCGTGCAGACGCCTTTTAACTTTGAAACGCGTCAGTGCTCCTCGACGCCTTTTACTCACAGAAACAGGTTTCTGGCTGTTCTCTATTCGAATTCCAACTCAATCAATGCACATCCCTTTTCCAATCCGGAAAAGTCTTCCTAGGATCGCAATGTTGTCTATATAAACACCCTTAGGTCGTTCCCAAGTAATCCCACTACAATCCAAAGATCAAAGTTGAGTTTTCTTCAAGGTTTCTTCAAAGTTCCAACGTTTCCAAGGTTTTCTAGCTTCAAGGAGGAGGAACTCCGAAAAAAGGGAGTATGAATTCAAGCAAGAAGATGAAGATGTCCTTGGAGCAGTTTTCAGATGTGGAGAATCATCTCAATGGAAGAAATCGCAATCTCCAAGTAAGCTCAATCAACTTCTTCTTCAATTCTCTTCATGTTCTTCATCATGTTCTTCATGTTCCTCATCATGTTCTTCATCTTTTCTTTTGATTTTCAGAACTATCCCATGTTTCCTGGCCCAAGGAAGTTCACCTCCTTACCTTGGATCCGTAAACTTGCAAAAAGCATCAAGCTTTCCATGCAAGTATTCATATCCAAGTGGAATCTTCAAGGTCTTGTAGTGCTTGCCAAGCATTACAAGAGCACGAACGCGGATTGGGCGGCTATGGGCGCCTTGATCGAGTGGTGGCATCCCCAAACTCACACGTTCTTCTTCCAAGATTTCGAGTGCACGATTCTTTTGGAGGAGGCGGAGCTTCTTTTGGGTCTCCCAAAGACCAAAGAGAATAAAGAGAAGATAGCTTTGATGAAGGAGAGAATCACCGGTCAACAATTGTTGACATCTATCATGAAAGATCCTTCAGAAGCTAAAGGATGTCTCACTAAGAAAGGGATCAATCTCACCAAGCTAGCCGAGTGGACGCTGTACGAAATTGATGATCTAAGAGAGGATGAAGCGGAGGATGTAACCAAAGCCTTAGTTACATGTCTAGCCGGCGCCTTATTCTTTTCTGCGCAGGATAACATCTTAGAAGATGACCAAGTTAGTGCTATATGCGCAATCTTCGAAGGTAAATCCATTAGCACTGCACTCTTAGCATATCTTTATAGTGGGCTTTCTGCAGCGTCTGTGGGCCGTCCTCCTTATGGATGCATGCTTCTCTTCGCCTTATGGGTTGAACTTCACTTTAAGTTTGAGCACAGCAAGAAAAGGCCTCTGAATCCATCTCAGATTTATTTGAATAGCCCGATTCATTGCATAGCTAATGTTGTAAAGTTCAATGAGTATATGGTTAACAAAGTTCCAAAACTCAAGACCCGAGCCGATTGGAGAGAATATTTAAAGCTCATAACGTCCGACATATTCGACTCGTCTCCACTTGCTCTGGTTGGAAAACCTGTGTGGGTGCGCCGTGCAGCAGGAGCAGACCTTAAGTTGATCGGAGCCACCGAGTTTGTGCTGTACAATCCACATCGGTGCCTTACTCAACTTAGCCTGGGCCGTCGTGAATTCCCCGAGTTCTCTCCCACACTTCCGATCAAGAAGCGCGACTTGGAATCCGACGAAGACTATGAAGCTGTACAAATCATTACCACTCTATTGAACCTTAGCTTCAGTTTCCGTGTAAGATCCTCTAAAGATAGAGATAAAGGATTGAAATTTCCCTATCTTAAAGGTCTTCATGAAATCCTTCCTTGAATGTCCCCTTTTTCTCTTATTCATGATGTAATAAAGAAATTTCATTGAATAAAGAAGTTTTTCATGCCTCAAAACCTTTCCTCAACTTTCTGTGAAGTGCACATGATTTTTTTCTTTAGAGAAAACTTGATTTTTCCTGAAAATTCAACAGTTCGGGTTCTGTTTAATGCAAAACGCGTCCAGTCAGAAAGACGCTTTTCAATAATAAATTCAATGAAAAAGTTAAAACGCGTCTGCCTAACCTGACGCCTTTAAACCGTAATTCTTTCCCAGAAATTCAATTTAATCCTAAACCCGATTTAAACGTTAAACAGCGTCTGTACATCCTGACGCCTTTCAACCATAATTCTTTTCCAGAAATTCAATTAAATCCTCAAAAACCCGATTTAAACGTTAAACCGCGTCTGTACATCCTGACGCCTTTCAACTCTCTCTCCTACTTTTTCCAGGATTCTGTCATTAATTCCATGATTAATTCTCTGAAACGCGTCAACACAGTAAGACGCCTTTCATGATTTTCATCTGGACAGTTCTGACAAAAATATTGAAACGTGTCTACTTAGGTGGACGCCTTTCATTCAACTTCAAACCTCTGTCAGTGCCGCCTCAACTTTTGCGCCCTAAAACGCGTCATTCTGAGTCGACGCCTTTCAGCCTTTCGTTAACAGACCCGCGAATGCCCCCTTTCTTCCTCACTTTTCCAAAAACTCTCCCCCTTCCTCTCCGGCGGCGATTTCCGAACTCCGACGATCTCTCCCTCAAATCTTCCTCTTCTCAAACCATGGAGCGCGGTGAAGGTTCTGGGAAGACGAAGGTCATAGCCATGAGGAGGCGGAGGCAAGAAAAAGCAGCTCCCGAGGAGGTTCCGGCGGCTCTTGCGGAGGCGGCGGCGTTTTTGGAGGAAGAACTCCCTCCGCCGGCACCTATGGCGGTAGAAGAAGAAGAGGAGGGCGACCTCCACACGGTAAGCTTCCTATGGGTGTGGTTGTATGAAGAAAAGAGAGAGAACGGGATTCTTGAAAGAATCCGAAATCTGGGCTTGAAAGGCGTCCAGACCAGGTGACGCCATTCAAAAGGCGTCGCCTAAGGTCGACGTCTTTCAAGATAAATTCCGGATTTTTAAATAGGAATAAAAATTTTGAATCGCGTCAAGGCACGTTGACGTGTTTTAAAAGACGTCCATGTAGGCTGACGCCTTTCAAAACAGAACTGATTTTCCTGTTTTTATTAATTACTGACCCCTTTTTATGTTTTTTATTTGCAGGGAGTGATGAGGGCTAGGATTTCATGGGACCTAGTGATAGGGGCTTACAGAGGGCTCCCGGATTTCCAGAAGGCGCGCCTGCGTCAGATGGGATTCGGTGAAGTGTTGGACATCGAGCCATTTTGGCTTGATCTGGTCCTGCTGCAGGCGCTCAGGGAGCGTTGGCACGCAGAGAGTCGGGCATTCCTAATGCCATGGGGGCATATGGTCCCCACCCTAGAGGATGTGACCAGGATTACCGGCCTCCGGGTAGAGGGCCGACCTGTTAGTGGGGTGACCTACCCCAACTACCAGGGACTAGCTGAGGCTCTATTAGGGATAGAGGTATCTAGCATAGGTAGAGAGTCTAGGATGGTCCCTAGGGTAGAGGTAGAGGCAGCCCTAGGATTAGATGAGCCCCGGCGTCGGTCTGACGAGACCCGGGAGGAGTTCAGGGATAGACTAGCAGAGTCGTCCTCCTCAGTCTACTGCAGCGACCCTGATCAGGTAGAGGAGGTAGATAGACAGCTTAGAGTCTTCTTAGTTTTCTTCTTCGGTAGGTTGCTCTTCGGTACGAAGGGCGACCATATCCACTGTAGATTTCTTTACTTGTTAGATGACCTAGGTAGCCTAGGAGAGTATGCCTGGGGTGCAGCCCTTCTGGCTCACCTCTTTGCCGATCTATCCGCGGTCACGCCGGACTGCGAGACTACTATCAGTGGCTTCTCACCATTTCTTCAGGTATTAAAGTGTTTAATTACTTGTTATATGCAGTGTAATATGATATGATGCTTCTTCTAACCTATATGTTCATGAATACAGGTGTGGAGCTACTACTATTTTCCACTCGGCAGAGCGAGGATTATCCGTCCGAACGCCGTCCCTTTCGCCTGCCGTTGGCAGCCGGTTGTGGACACGGCTCCACAGCATCACCAGCTGACGGCCCTCCGCCGTCAGTTTCTGGATTATCCAGAACTCCTGGTAAACTTTTTAACTTGTTTAATCTTATTAAATGCAATCTTTTATTAAATGCAAGTTATTTATGAATGCATCTAACCTATATGCAGGTGATATGGCGCCCATACTTGGGCATGAATGAGGAGGGTCAGCCGTGGGTGACGGCTGGCAGGAGACGGTTCGGGAGGCAGATGTGGGTGCATTGCCTCAATGAGATCGAGCTCCTCCGCCTCCGGCTCGTGATGAGGACCCTGGGCCTCCACCAGGAATGGATTGACGAGGAGGTCCCGGAGGGCATCGGAAGGAGCATGAGGGGCAAGCAAGCCCTCACCGACTGGCGTGCCAAATTCCCGGAGCAGTACGAGGATTGGCACCGTCGGGGCGTACGGGTGGAGTCACGGGCGGTGAGTAGCGAGGCCTACCTCCAGCAGTACCGGGCCCACTACGCCGATCAGCTTCGGCTCCTCCGACCACTCGATGTAAGTATGCATTCATGCTTCTTAAATTTTATTATTATCTTGATTTATATTTGTGAATGAATGTATGTATGACATGCAGGATGCGCGTGATGCGGTCATCGTTGACCTCCGGGCCCGCCTACATGATGCGGAGGCCCAGCTAGAACAAGTTCAGAAAGAACTATATGACTTGGTATGTATGAATGAATATGAATGCATGTTTTAATTAATTGATTGTTTTGGCGATTAACCACTGACAGTTGTCTTTCTGGTGCAGCGAGCCGTCTACACCCAGGCGGCTCCTCGTACTCATGGAGCTTCATCTTCCTCGTCCACTCATGATACTGCTATGGCTAACCTCCAGAGTCAGCTCGCCTCCGCCATCCACCGGGCTTCTCTAGCGGAGGAGGACCGTGCTGCTCAGGTAAGTTCTTCAATTTTTGAATTCTGAAATTGATTACTTGCTTGATTGCCTTGGACTAACGAAATCTTCCTTTGCAGGTTGCTGAGCTTCAGGAAGCCCTTCAGAGGGCTGAAGCGGAGATAGAGCATGCCCGTGCTGCAGCGGCTCGTGCCGAGGCTGATGCAGAGCGGATCAGGGCTCTGGAGGAGCAGGTGGCTCTTCTCTCGACTGGAGATCTTGCACGCCTCCAGATTCGCCTGGAGGTTGTGACGGAGGAGAGAGACCGCGACCGCCTTCGACTGGAGGCTATGCAGGGTCGCTTGTCGGTTGCGGAGCATGAGCGCAAGATGGTGGAGGAACGGTTCCAGCGAGCTCGGCAGCGTGCCCATGAGCGTGGTCTGACCAGCGCCTTTACTGCTAGTGCTGCTGTATCTTCCGGGCATGCAGGTCCGAGCGCGATGGGACCACCCCCACCTCCTAGTCGAGAGCCAGCACCGGATGCACCTGACGAGGCCCAGAGCCAGTTGGACGAGGGCGGAGGGGAGAGCCAGCCTTGAGGGCTCATGTATCTTCTTTTCTTCATGTATCATGTACAAAAACGCCTTTTGATGATATACATGAAACTTTTGGCTCCAATCTTGTGTTCCTGTGTTTATCTTGCATCCTGTACACACTTAACAAACAGGTTAAGTATCTATTTAGGCTTAGCCCCTTGCCTGACCAAATAAATGGTCAATCAATCTTTGCTTCAATAACTGGTCAAGGGGCATAGCCTTTATTAACAAAGGTAATGAGAATAATCAAACTTAAGTA
This sequence comes from Zantedeschia hybrid cultivar, assembly GCA_030544215.1. Classification (NCBI taxonomy): domain Eukaryota; kingdom Viridiplantae; phylum Streptophyta; class Magnoliopsida; order Alismatales; family Araceae; genus Zantedeschia; species Zantedeschia hybrid cultivar. The sequence goes on from JARZZO010000009.1 coordinate 57,353,715, forward strand.
AAAATGCAACATACAAGCAAACAGATGCTCGCTGAAAATAAAAGGAATGAAACACACTAAATGCAATAAGCAGATGCTAATTGAAATATTTTTGTTATTTTGAAATATTCATTTTTGTTTGTGGTTTTGAAATTTATGCTTTTTTTGAATTCTGACATATGTATTTTTTTGAATTTTTGACATATGTATTTTTTTTTGCTTTTTGACATATGTATATTTTTTTTATTTTTGACATATGTATTTTTTTTGGCTTTTTGACATATGTATATTTTTTTATTTTTGACATATGTATTTTTTTTGGCTTTTTAAAATATGTATATTTTTTTATTTTTTTTTGATGCATTTTTGAAACATATGTATTTCTTTTTGGATTTTTGACTTATATAAATTTTTTTTGGGTTTTTGACTAAAAGATCAGCATGGTATTTAGATCAAAAGATCATATTCATTTATTAACTTAATTCCCAAATTGTTCTTTAACAACTCAACTTAAACCCATCGTGTTTGAATTTGTGTTTCCATTCGTGATCCCATTTGATGATTTGACCCTTAGTCGATCTAAGCCATTCCTTAAGTTTGGAGTACATTTCTTTAGAAAGAAAAGATGAATAAGTTTAGAAAGCCCATGAGAAGGTTCCGGAGACTTAAAAAAGATGTCCCTTTTCTACCCTAATATCCGTTGGTGTTCGGTCATTTCTTTCCGGGGTATTTATCGACCTTGCGTTCCCTTTCATATCATTTCATGGCCTTGATGTAACGTTTGTAATGTAATGGCCTTTTGATTTGACATTTGGCTTTTGCCTTGCTTTTGCTTTTCTACTCTTTTCTTTCTGTTTCGGGACGGATCTCCCCCTTTTTTTTATGACGGCCTCCTACTAAGATGGCGGGGATTCTTGGTAGTCTATTCTAAGCCTCGTTCTGACATCATGGGCCGAGTTAAAACAGAATTTTGCTTTAAAAATGAATGATTTGTACTTTACACTTTCGGTCAAACTTTCGATATTCTTTAGGACTTGTCATCTCTTGTTACTCACGAATCAAACGTGTCAGTGTGTGCAGTAATGGGCTTAAAATTAAGTTATTCAGACTGATAAGGAAATTTGAGTTTATAAACTATCTGATTCCACTGGTCTTTGTACCATACTGATCAACTCTTTAACCTAAGGGTAATATTTCTTAAGATGTAAACCATTCCATGGATGTTTTAGCTCTTCTCCTTCTGCATTAACAAGACGATAAGCATTACCAGGAAAAGCGTGCGATACAACATAAGGTCCTTCCCAGTTGGGTTGGAGCTTAGAACGCGGACCACCAGGTTTTATAAAAATTCTTTTGACAACCATTTCACCGACTTTGAACTTACGTTCAATGACTTTCTTTTGATAAAAACGTGCTAGTCTATTCTGATAAACTTTTGCATGATTAGCAGCTGACCATCTTTTCTCGTCTAAAAGTTCCAATTGAGTAAGGAGTGCTGAACGATGTTCATCAATGGAAAATTCCTTATTCAATTGTACTCTTAATGACGGTATGAGGATCTCATATGGAACTACCGCCTCCATTCCAAATGTTAAGGAATAAGGAGTTTGCCCAGTAGGTGTGCGGATTGATGTTCGGTAGGCCCATAGAGCCTCAACCAATTTTTCTGGCCAATCTGTGAATTTATTAGATTTACACGTCTTTTTGATGATTTTTATCAAAGTCTTATTTGTTGCCTCTGCTTGGCCATTGCCTTGCGGATAATAAGGAGATGAATGATGCAATGCAATTTTATACCTGTTACAGAGGTCCTTCAATTCTTGTGACACGAACTGCGGTCCGTTGTCGGTGACGATGGTGCTTGGAATTCCAAATCGAGTGATGATGTTTTTCGTGATGAACTTGCAGACGGTTGATGCTTTGATCTCCACGTACGCTTCAGCTTCTGCCCACTTGGTGAAGTATTCCGTTGCCGTGAGAATGAAAGATTTTTGCTTGATGTTGGAATCTGGATTACCAAGAGGTCCAATAATGTCGAAAGCCCACATGGAGAAAGGCCATGGGGAAGAAACATGATGGAGTGAAGATGCAGGAGAATGAATTTTGTCGGCATGAAGTTGACACTTAGCACACCTACGGACATATCCTACGCAGTCTTCTTCCATGGTTGGCCAATAAAATCCTTGTCTAAGGATCTTCTTTGCTAGCATCTGTCCATTGACATGACCACCACAAACTCCACTATGAGCTCCTTCCATAACCTTCCAAAGCTCATCTTCGTCTAGACATCTCAGAAGAACTCCATCAAAACCTCTCTTGTATAATGCTCCCCCAACTAGGGTGTATCGTTGAGCAACTCTCCTGATAGCTCTCTTCTCCTCAGTTGTAGCTTCCTCAGGATACGATTGATCTTCACAATATTTTGCAATTTCATAATACCATGGCTTCTGTTCATCATCCATCTCTTCTAACAGCTCCGTCAACATGATTTCTCTTCTCTCAATGATATCTCCGTCTCTGACTTTCTTCAGCAACTTCTCCTTAGTTCTAAGGAATGAAGGATCTTTCACGGCGGGTGAAAGACGCCTATGAACTATGATTGATTCAGATTATTTGCTGATTGGAAAATCAAGAGAAGATGCAAGTGAAGCTAGAGCGTCAGCTAAGATGTTTTGATTCCTAGGAACATGGACAAAGATCAATTTCGTGAAAAGCTTTGAGTAAGCAGAAGTAAGCTCTTGATAAGGCTTGAGCTTGGGATCGAGAGTTCGATATTTAGTCAGCACTTGGCGAAGAATCAGTTGGCTATCACCTACGATCCTGAGTTTGGTAGCACCATGGAAATGAGCAGCCTCGAGACCAGCAAGGAGTGCCTCGTATTTAGCTATATTGTTTGTGACTGGAAAATCAAGCTGAAAGGCTTGTGGAATGGTGATACCTTCAGGTGATAACAGAACAATACCGATTCCTTTTCCATGAGAATTCAGAGCTCCGTCAAAATGCAGAGTCCACATATCATCTCTGATTTGATTTACGGACATCAGTTCCTCATCCGGAAACTCTGATCGCACTGGATCAAAACGAGGAAGGGGATGATGAGCTAGATGTTCTGCTATGGCATAGCCCTTGATCGCTTTCTGTTGGATATAGATGATGTCAAATTGAGATAGAAAGCTTTGCCATCGCGCTAACCTATCAGTAAGAACAGATTTCTCCAGAAGGAATTTGATCGGATTCATCCTAGCGATGAGATGGACTTCATGGGCCAGAAAATAATGCTTTAATTTCTGCACAACCCAGACCAATGCTGCACATGTTTTCTCCATCGCCGTATATCTCTGTTCAGCAAGGTTGAGAAGTTTAGAGAGATAGTAGGCTGCCCTCTCTTTTCCCTCTTCATCTTCTTGTGCTAGGACAACCCCCACAGCATCATCCAGGACTGAAATGTAAAGTATCAATGGTTTTCCTGGAGATGGTGGTCTCAAAACAGGAGGACTTGCTAAATAGTTCTTTAATCCATCAAACGCCTCCTGACACTTATCGTCCCAATCGAATTTGACTCCCGGCTTGGTAAGCTCGTAAAACGGCTTACACCTTTGTGAGTGCTGGGAGACAAAGCGGCGAATAAATTGCAACCTTCCGATTAATCCTCTCAACTCTTTCAAGTTTTTAGGAGGTGGCATTTCTCTAATAGCCTTCGCCTTGTTAGGATCGATCTCAATTCCCCGTTTACTGACAATAAATCCAAGCAATTTTCCTGAAGATACCCCGAATACACATTTCTTGGTGTTCATCTTTAACTGATATTCTCTCGATCTTTCTAATACCCTTGCCAAAACTTTAGCATGCTCAGCCTTTGTTTTCGATTTAACCAATAAGTCATCCACATACACTTCCAGATCTATGTGCATCATGTCATGGAATATTGCCATCATAGCCCTCTGATAGGTGGCTCCAGCATTCTTTAACCCAAATGGCATGACAACATAACAGTATGTTCCCCAAGGTGTAGTGAATGATGTTTTCTCTTGATCTTCTTCTGCCAGCTTAATCTGATTATATCCTGAAAATCCATCCATGAATGATAACGTTTCATAGCCAGCAGTGTTATCGATGAGTACATCAATATGAGGCAATGGAAAATCATCTTTAGGACACGCCCGGTTCAAATCGCGGAAGTCAATGCAAATCCTGACCTTTCCGTCCTTCTTCATAACCGGGACTATGTTGGCCACCCATTGTGGATAAAGGACAACTCTAATAAATTTGGCTTTATGCAACTTGTCGACCTCTTCCTTCATCTTTAAAGCCATTTGTGGGTGGAATCGCCTTAATTTCTGCTTGACAGGGCTAGCTCCTTCCTTTAATGTCAGCCTGTGTTCAACTAAAGACGAGTCTAACCCCGGCATATCCTCATAACTCCAGGCGAAAGTGTCCTTATAGTCCTTGAGCACTTGTACCATTGCCTTTTCATCCTCTGTAGAAAGACTTTTACTGACGAGGACAACCTTAGGTTCGTCTTCAGTCCCTAAATTAATTTCTTTGGTGGGTTCTTCTACGGCAGCTGAGGGTTCATCAAATCTCTTCACTCCACTGGCATATGTCTCAGCTGCGTCCTCGTCATCTTTCTCATTTTCAACAATGGGGTCCTTTTCATGCACTAATTCATATACCCCGTACCCATCATTGACTGACTCATCGTCCATGCAATCTTCTGGCATCTGAATTGGATTTTCTAAAAATTGAGGGATCAAAGAGCAAGAAGAGCACTTATCAGCTAAGTCCTGGAGGTATCTATCTGGAATTTGCCTACCCTTAGGCTTCCGAGACTTCCTAAACTGACTAGACTGACTAACTTCACTATCATAACCTAACGAAGACGAAGCAGGAAGAAAATCCTGGGATACAAGCGGAAATACAAGAGAATCCTCCCGAGGGGAGGGACATAGTAGATCTAAAAGAGAATCTTGACCGAAGGACCCGGGCGGCGGGGTGCAATCGGACAAGTAAGATGTTTCCTCGATGAGGATTTGGGAAGAATTTGTTGCCGAATTGGCGTTTTTTTTTGGAAAATGAAAGAATTAAACATAAAGCAAGAATGAATATAAATGGGAGGAGAATCAGACGGAGGAAGAGGCACCAAGGCCAGAGGATTAGGGGGATCATATAGTAATATGTCCCAGATCAGATCATACAACCTCTCTGGATCGAGAGGAGGTTGTGGTATAATGTCCCGAGGGGACAGAGTAATCATGACGGGCGGAGCCCGTGGAATATCTTCAATTATGACCCGCGACCAAGTCGGGGTCAAGAGTAGTGTACGGAATAAGGTATGGAGCATGAAGACATGTGAAGGATATGTCCCCATCCAGAGCAGATCTGTTGTATAACCAGCTTCATAGGGGTCATCTGGTTCCCCTTCATCGGTTTCTTCAGATAACAGTATCCGCTTGTCAAATATGGCACCAGGGCTTTCAATCAGTTCATCAATCTGCGGCGGCCACTTAGGTTCTGCAGGATCCAGAAATAATCTGTTCAGTGCAATATACAGGTCTCTGAGGTCGAACCACCTGTACCATTCACATTCAGGGTCATGGAATTTCCTCCTTTTCATAGGCCGCAGAGCCTCCAAGGATTGGTACGTAAGTAATTCAGAGCAATGTCTGGCCAAATCTCTCCCATATATATCATGGAAGTCAAAACAGGAAGTAATGACTACCGTATTGTCATAGCTAAGTATGGGCCCTTTCACAAAATGCGTACACAAGGTCCATGTTAAGGGATCTCGGCCTTCTTTGGGTGGTGTAGACATTGCCTCCCAGATTTTCGGACCTTCTTCGATTTCTGCTTTCTGAACCGGATCTTGCTTCAGTTTTATTGGCCTATAGCCCAGACCACTTCCAGGCGCTGCTCGATGATTTCTGACAGGAGTGGCCCTGCCTTGCAACTGTGTGCCCAGACCTTTCCCAGGCTCGTAGCCGTTCTTCATCATGATCCTCCATCCTGGGGTACTCATGCACTTCCCCCTTTTGATAGCATCTAATGGATATGGAGAAATAGTAGCGGCTTTCAGAGGATCAGCCACTGGGCGGTAGACCTGTAATACCGACAGAAAAGGTTGTCGGCCAGGTGAAACAGCAGACTTAATGTTCAAGGAATGAGCAGCAGCAAGGATCGGCATGCTCGTTACTTTAATTATTCGTCCTTTGTAAGGAAATTTGAGGCATTGATGATTCGTAGAAGGAATCGCCTCGAGAGTTTTAATATAAGGACGACCTAAAATGGCATTTATGGAAGGGTCGATTTCCAAGATGTGAAATTCAACCTCCGCATGACTTACAGGGCCCAGCTCCACCTTTAAATAAACCATTCCCAGAGGGGAACGGGTAGAATTGTCATATGCTGTTACTGATATGGGGCTGGGCAACCATTTTTCTTTGGGCACACCGCATAACTCCAGGGTCTTCGGAGGTAGAACATTGATCGAAGCTCCTGTGTCGACCAAGCATGCATCCACGGCCTTCTTACAGATGTTGACCGTGATACTCAGAGCCATGCTTCTGGCTGCTGGCGGTGCTAGTTCCGATGTATGGAATGTTATAGAGGGCTGATCCCCCTGAGGAACTAGTAGTGCTGCAATCTTCTCTACCGGCACGTCTTCATTGACCATCACCTTCTGCAGATATTCCATTAAAGCTTCTTGGTGACTCTTGGATCTTTTGATCAGTTCGAGTATAGTGATCCGTGCCGGTGTCCGATCCAGGTGTTTCAACAGGTCGTATTGAGTGCCTGGTGCACTCTCTTCATTGTGGGCTTCCTCAGTCGGCTGTGATGGGCCGTCTCTGACTGTGGACTGAGGGAAGACCTTGTTGAAAATCCTGCCACTCCGGAGCGCGTGTTCCTCAACCGTGGAGGATCCGGGTGACACCTTAAGTACCGCAGGGTTGGATGGTGCGGATGGCGTAGAGGGTTGGTAGGTAGGTGATGGCGTAGGGCTAGGCGTAGGGCTAGGTGGTGATGGCGCGGTGCGGATTAAAGGCCTAGAGGGTTGGATAGTGGATGGGTAAGTGGTTGGCGAAGTGGGGAATGGTATGCGTAATAGCGGTCTAGATGGTAAGGGCATATCTGGATAGGAGGTAGTGGTAGTGGGTGAAGTAGGAAATGGTATGCGTAATAGTGGCCTAGATGGTAGGAGGGGTGCGTTATTGGTTTGCGGGGGGTTATATGATGGAGGCGCAGTGGTGCGGGGCGTAATGGGTCTAAGGAAGGCGGGTAGTGGTAATGGGTTATTGGGTGTGGGCGAGTGATATGTAGGTGTGGGTATGGGGGTAATGGTAACGGGTTGTGGCCTTGGTATGTGGATGGTGCGGCGTGGTGGTCGCTCTGCGGTACTTTGAACGTGACCCGTTGAACAAAGAGAGGAAGAGTCCTCTACTCTCCACTGCTGCCCACGACCAGCCTCAGACTGGCTGTTCGTCAGAATGGGAGCAACCTGGTTTTGGTTCTGATGCTCCGGGAGTGGATTCTGCACTATGCCCATGTTGGGTGGTGCTACTGCCTGTGCCGGTGGTCTTGCTTGCTGCTGCTGCTGCTGCGGTCTCCTCGCCTTCAAGGCTGTTATGTACTTCTTCATTTCCTCCCAGTCAATGCCGCCCTGCTCGTTGAGATCATGGATATAATCTCTGAATTGGAAGCAGGTGTCAATGGTATGCCCAGGTTGCCTATGGAAATTGCAATACCTAGACGTATCGGCATTTTGAGGCCAGACGGCCTTCTCTCTCGGCAAAGCTAAGGCATTGGCTGCCATTAAAGCACTGAAGATATCCGCCAAGGATTCTGGGAGGGCCGGGTACTCTGCCCTTTTCGGGCCTGGAGGTCTCCTTTGCTGGTTGTAGTCACCAGGAGGAGGGACATTGTGGTACGCCGGCGGTGCACGCGGCTGGTACTATGGCTGTTGCTGTTGCTGTTGATGTGGCTGCTGATATTGCTGTTGCCGTTGCGGCTGTTGCTGTAGCTGTTGCTGACTCGGCTGCTGGGGCCGCTGGTACTGTTGTTGGTAATGGGGGTTCTGCTGTTGCCTGTACCCCTGTTGGCTCGTCTGTGGTGGCCTTTGGTACTGCTGATTCCTCACAAACTGGGGCGAGTTATTGTTCATAGTACTGACCTGCTCGTGAGAGAGCGTGCCCTCAGTAGTTGGACCTGAGCTAGGAGAATTTGGCACTGCAGGCTTCCGAGGTGGAGGCCTGTTAGGTCTGTGAGGATCAAAGACGCTGGAGAATGTAGCGTCCTTGAAAGCATTCTGGCAGTACCGTGCCCTTTCATAGAGCTCTGCCATGTTCGTCAAGTTGTTCAAGGAGAGGACTAGCTTGAACTGGGGCGTGGCGTTGGAAATCAACATTTTCACTTGTTCGGATTCGGACAAGTGATCTTTCACTTTTTCAGCCAGGCCCCGCCACCTGTCAGCAAAACTGACAAACTCCTCGTCCGGTTTCATCTTTTCTGCAATAAGATCCGTGATAGACAAGGAGGGTGCGACTCTGTCCTGGTATCGTTGGATAAATTTGCGTGAAACGATACCGTAATCCTCTACTTCGGAGGGTTCCAAAGAAAAGAACCACTCGAGGGCTGGTCCCTCTAGGGATCTCCTGAACAAGAAAGCCAATGACCTTTTATCATTCTGCCAAAAGGAGGATTCGTACATGAACTCCTTCAGGTGCGTGAAGGGGTTACCAGTACCGTTATACTTTCGATACACTGGCATTTCAGAGGGTGGCAGATGGAACACTGGCAGGCTCGGCAAATTGATTTCCGGCACAGCTTTAACCCCCATCATCTTCTGGAGATTGTTGAACTGTTCATCCATGCGCTCCATCTTGGCCAGCAACGTCTGCGTGGTCAGATCTGCCTGGGGAGGAGGAGGAGGAGGAAGTACTTGATAGGCCTGCTGCCTAGAGTATGTTGGACAAGGAGGATAATAAGGATGAGGTCCGGCAGAGCTTCCGCCATGCCCGAGGGCATTTTGATAAATGGGCGTCTGCGGTCTAGCCGGTTGCCTGGATGACGAAAGTTGTGGCCCAGTTGGCCGAGAAGTAAGATGAAGGCCTTCCATGGCCTGTTGGATATAAGGAGGAGGAGGAAGAGGTTGTTGAGGAACAACGGGGGGAGCCACAGGATTCGGCTCAGCAGGCTGCATGGGTGCCTTCCCCTTCAAGATAGACTGGATGGCCTCGAACTGCTGAGGGTCCAGTCGGGAGGCAAGAACTCCCAGAGCATTGACAAGATCCATAGGATCGGAGGGTGAGGGATCATTCTGATTCATGTCCCCCTCAAAGTCAGGATTAGGAATCGCATATTCATGCGGAGGAAGATCATGATATTGATCGTGTGGGTTAAAAAGAGGAGTTCGGACATTCCCGTCATGTCGAACTGGAATGGGGACAGAATTACGAGAGGCATCAGCATCTCTCCCGTTCTCGTAGTTGAAATCAGAATTGCGAGGGGCATTAGCATCTCCCTCGTAGTTGATAATGGCGTCTTGGGCCATACTCAAATCTCTGCCTGATCGCAGCAACATTATATTAGATTCTCTTTTTTCAAAAAATTAATCAAACAAGTTGTGCAGAGATTAATCAAACAAGTGGATGCTTAACGTGATTTCAGGATTCCTTGTTGAGTTATTTGAATTGGATTAAACCACAATTTCGCTCAGGGAAGGATCCTAGTTTCGGTTTGATTTCCACCGTTATTCTCTAAGGTTCTCTCTCACAACGCTTTCGGAATCTAGCCGGGACTTCAATTGGTACAACCAGCCCGATGATCAAGGAGGAATACCTTGATTTTGGGGACTTATGGAGGTCTCAACGTCAACTTCTCTAGTCTGATCAAGGGACCAACCCAATTAGAGAGAGTTGCTAACGTCGAGTAATGTGTTCCTAAGAAAAGGAGGGTTTTAGCCTCAATGCGTATGCCCTGCGACCTGGATGGCCTCTAATGCTTAATAGAGTAATGTGTAGCTAACACTCAACATAGAAATCTGGAAACTGAAAAATAATTAAGAAACTGTCTGAATCGCGTCTATGATAGTCGACGCTATTCAAAACAGAACTTAATTCTTTCGCAGAGAACAGATGCAAACAGCAGAGAAAACCTGGAAAATAACTAAAAACTGTCTGAATAGCGTCGATTATGGTCGACGCTATTCAACACAGAGCTTAATTATTTCACAGAAACAGATGTAAACGACAGAGATAATCTGGAGGCTAAAAGGCGTCCAGGTGTCCTGACGCGGTTTTGAAACGCGTCGCTGTTACTGGACGCTTTTTAGTTCGCAGAAACAGATTTCCAGAAGGATTTTCTGGGTCGAATCCTCCTTAAACAGGGAAAAATGCAGTAAACAATCGACTCATGCAAAGATTTTTAGTTTCAGATTTTAAACAGGATGGTTTACTATCTAAACAACTAAGAAATCACGCAATCACACAGCATTTTATCACCAAAAACAGCCTTTTTAAACTAATCAAAGGGGAGGCAAGATCTTGCCACTGGGGTGTGCACGTGGTGCACGAGGGAAATTACTTAAACTAAACACTAACCAATCGGTGAGGACGTGTCGAAAAACACAAGTGGTGCACCGTGGGTGCCCGGTATGATAATAGCAAGAACAAAAGAAATTAAAAGACGGCGAGACCAAGTCCCATCGTGATCGCCAAAAGAGCTGTAGGTGCTGAAAATTTGCTCGTGTGATTAATGTGAAAAACTATGTTGTTTAGGGTAAATTAACCTATTAAAAAAAATGCAACTAAGGTGCAGTGATCGCTAGAAACTTTTAACTAAAAAGCTTCAAAAGAGTTTGATCGCCTACCTGTTTAAACGCGGAAGAATGAATCCTTGGGTCCCCTCCTTCAGCCGGCTGAAGAAAGAGAGCCTCTTCTTGTTCTTTTGTTCTTGCTGTTGAATGTTGAGGATCGTCCAGAAATTCTCCTGGCTTTTGTGCTTAATTTCCCTCTTTTTGATTTCTTGTTGTTGTTGAATGCGGCAGAGACAGAGAGACAGAAGAATAAAGAAGAAATAGTGATGAGAATCTAAATAGAAGAAACAATATCAAGGTTAACCATGATTATAAACATGTATAAACAGCAACTCACTTGTTTTAAATGGCTTTGAAACCCCTTTAGAACAGACGGGTTTTGGAAAATTAATGATGTGGTGTGTGTTGCATGCAGTGAATATGAGACTAATAAATGAAAATGAAATTCTAATATGAAAAACTTATGCCCGGTTGGAGAAGCCTTGAAGGATGAAGATCTGGAAGAGGGACGCCGACTTCTGGAAATGGCAGCGCTCTGGCGTTCCGACGTGGTTGCTTCGATCTTCAAATCGCTATAACGCTGTGGCTCAATAATTCTCTCTCTTTTCTTTTTTTTTTTAACTCTGAGATGCAAGGTATTTATAGGCATTTTCTGCGTTCGCGATTAACATAGAAAAATCTCGGATTTATCTACCTTAATCGACAGATAATTACTGATTAATTCATCTTTATCTGTAATTATATAAAACGCGTCCACCTTGGCTGACGCCTTTTAGATTAAATTAAGATAAGGATAAATATCCGGGAAAACTTATCTTTATCTTTATTAGCTAAAACGCGTCCACGTGTGTAGACGTCTTTTACACTAATTAAGATAAGGATAAACATCCGGAAGAGAAGTTAAAACAGCTTAGGAAACCTAAAACGCGTCGACGTTACCAGACGCCTTTTATCTAATAAATCAATTAATTAAAATTCAAATTTAAACGCTAAAATAGGAATGAAGTCTAAAACGCGTCCACATGAGTAGACGCCTTTTAGGATTCTTCATATTTTAACTGAAATTTGAGCTAAAATCAATTCGATTGATTAACTTAAACATGTCTGTTTAACCCGACACTCAAAAAGATTAATAAAAATTAATCAATGATTAATTATCAGACCATTCTGAGGCATTATTATATGATATGAAATTTACTCAAAATGACGTCAAAATTAGCGTGTCTACATCAGCGGGTCGAGGTTTTTCCCACCGTTGTTTGTGTGGTTGGCGTGTTCTATCGAGACTGCAGTTGTGGGTTCCCTAGTCGGCTGGTTTAGAAATATGCATGTTTAATATATTTCGACTGCATGTGATTTCACGTTGAGAATTAGGAATTGTACCTACTACTGTGCTTATTACTTTACCGTTGGCTGTACTTTGCACTTGTGTGTGTGTGTGTGGGCAGTGGGGATCGAAGGATCCCTACTGAGTCTTGTCTTGAGACTCACCCCTGCGGTTTTCAGGTGAGGACTCCCAGCAGACCTAGAGCGGGGTGTGCGGCCGTGTGGTGAGCGCCGTCAGCGGTTATTTCGGGGTATGCCCCGATGTAGTTGTTATTTATTTCTGGCCTGTATGTTTAATTATTTCCTTTCTGTTGGAGTATGTAATTATTTGCTGTATCGAGTCGCATTGTAATAATTTTAATTCCTACACTTTCATTTCAATTCAATGCGATGTGAATGTTTAGCTTAGTTTATTATTTATTTCCCAGACTTACTTAGATCCTGATTTGGTTCCAAATTAATGATTCGGTACCCATTTAGTAATCGGATCCCCGATTATAGGGTGGCGGGTCGTTACAGTTGGTATCAGAGCATATGGTCTGGCAAATAAATAAATAACTAGGTTAAATGTCGTGAGTCCGGCAAATAAATACATTATCCCGTACAGGCACGGCGGTAGCATAGGTTTTAGGACTCTAATTAGAACTTTTTGATTTTGTAATTGTAGGCGAGTAGATGGCTCCCAGGAAGAGGATGCCGGTTATTCGAGAGCGGGGAGACATCCCTAGTGGATCCGAGGCCGGGAGGCCGAGTGTAGAGCAGTTTATGGAGGCTATGATGGACACTATGGCTAGATACCAGACGCGAGACCCTAGTGAGAGTTCTAGTGCTCGGGGAGGGTCCACATCTACACTTGAGAGGTTCCTGAAGCTGAGGCCACCTCACTTCACCGGTCGTCCGGACCCTGATGAGGCCATTCACTGGCTTAGGGAGATAGAGAAGACTTTCGATACCATGGACTGTGCAGCAGTAGAGAGGACCCCGTTGGCTACCTTCATGCTGAAGGATAGCGCCTATGACTGGTGGACCACATTGAAGAGTTTGTCTTATGAGGACAGGAGTCTTAGGGAAATTTCATGGGAGACCTTTGTTAAGGAGTTCAATGCACAGTATTTCCCTAGACATGTCCAGAGAGCCAAGGAGAGGGAGTTTATGGATCTGACGCAGGGGAGTATGACGGTACTCGGGTATCAGGCGAAGTTTGTTTCGCTGGGTCGGTTCGTGCCTTTCATATCTGGGGACGAGGAGCGTCGTACGGAGAGGTTTGTGGACGGACTGAGGCTCAGTCTGAGGAACTTCGTGGCGTCTCACTGTTGCACAGATTTGGCTTCAGCAGTTAGGTGTGCGGCAGCAGTGGAGGCTCAGCAGAGCCAGTCAGCCCGGGAGAGAGGATTGGCTGCTCAGAGTCCAGTTCGTGGCAGGGGTAAGGCAGCGGCAGCAGCCCCTTCATCCGGATCGGGATCGTCATCACTCGGCTCCCGATTCAGGAGATTCTTCCGAGGCGGTGGTAGCAGTAGTGGTAGCAGCAGGCCCAGGCAGGGTCAGCAGAGCCAGTCAGTGTCCAGTGCGCAGTAGGAGCCAGCTCAGAGGCTTCCGGCAGTTTGCCAGCACTGTGGTGGTGCCCATGACGGGACTCAGTGTCCTACTCTTCCGAGGAGGTGTTTCACTTACGGCCAGCAGGGCCATTTGGCGAGGCAGTGCCCGCAGGGGCATGGTCAGGGACAGGGTTCAGGTGATCAGAAGAAGCCGAGGACCCAGGGGAGAGTGCTAGCTATCACCAGGAGGGAGGCTCGCGCGTCCAACTTGGTGGAAGGTACACTTTCTGTCCTTGGGAACTCTGCACATGTGTTGATCGATTCGGGTGCTTCGCATTCTTTCATTTCTGAGCAGTTCGTAGATATTCTTTTTGCACCCGTTGATGAGTTATATGATGGATTGATGGTAGAGGTTCCTTCTGGAGACTTCATGTTATCTTATAATTGTTTGAGGAATGTTCCTTTGACCATTGAGGGTCATGAGCTACCTGCCCAGTTGGTTGTACTTGCCATTCGTGACTTTGATATCATCCTGGGCATAGATTGGTTGGAAGCCTTTTATGCTGAGGTGGACTGCCACATGAAGAGGGTGCGTTTCTCGATTCCGGACATCCCGACCTTCTATTTCCAAGGTATTAGGTTCTCTTCTCGAGGTATTCTCATTTCTGCCTTTAAGGCTCGGAGGTTGCTTGCTGGTGGTTGTGAGGCCTTCCTTGCCTCTGTTATTGTTTCTGATGTCCGTGAGAGTTCCAGTCCTTGGGAGGTGCCTGTAGTGTGTGACTTCGTAGATGTGTTTCCTGAGGAGCTGCCTGGCCTTCCTCCTCAGCGAGAGGTCGAGTTTACTATCGAGCTTGCACCGGGTACGGCGCCTTTGTCTAAGGCCCCGTATCGGATGGCCCCGGTCGAACTCGCTGAGCTGAAAGCGCAGTTGCAGGAATTGCTTGATAAGGGTTTCATTCGTCCCAGTACATCTCCATGGGGTGCTCCAGTTCTGTTTGTCAGGAAGAAGGATGGTTCTCTGAGGTTGTGCATTGATTATAGGCAGCTGAACCAGGTTACGATAAAGAATAAGTGCCCACTTCCAAGGATCGATGATTTGATGGATCAGCTGCAGTCTGCGAAGGTGTTTTCCAAGATCGACCTGAGATCTGGATATTATCAGATGAGGATCCGGGTTGTTGATGTTAGTAAGATGGCTTTCAGGACTCGGTATGGACATTATGAGTTTTTGGTCATGCCCTTCGGCTTGACCAATGCTCCGGCAGCCTTTATGGATCTGATGAACCGAGTCTTCAGGACCTACCTGGACCAGTTTGTGGTTGTATTTGTTGATGATATTCTGATCTATTCTTCTTCTGAGGAAGAGCACGCCGCTCATCTTCGGGCAGTGTTGCAGGTCCTGAGGGAGCACCAACTTTACGCCAAGTTTAGCAAGTGTGAGTTTTGGCTAGACGAGGTGCACTTCCTTGGGCATGTTATTTCTGGCAAAGGTATCGCAGTGGATCCAACCAAGATCGAGGCGGTGATGGATTGGAGCAGGCCGACTTCAGTGACTGAGATCAGGAGCTTCCTCGGGCTTGCCGGTTATTACAGGCGGTTTGTTCAGGGGTTCTCTTCGATAGCGGCCCCCTTGTCGAGGTTGACTCGAAAGGGAGTTCGTTTTGTGTGGACCGAGGAATGTGAGCAGAGTTTCATTGAGCTAAAAACTCGCCTCACGTCAGCCCCAGTGCTGGTGCTTCCATCTGGGTCAGGTGGATTTGTGGTTTACTCAGATGCGTCCCGTCGAGGTTTGGGCGTAGTCCTTATGCAGCATGGCGGGGTAGTTGCTTATGCTTCTCGGCAGCTGAAGAAGCATGAGGAGAACTATCCTACCCATGATTTGGAACTTGCAGCTGTGGTGTTTGCACTTAAGATCTGGAGGCATTACTTATACGGAGAGAAATTTCAGGTTTTACCGATCACAAGAGCTTGAAATATGTGTTCACTCAGAGAGACCTGAATTTGAGGCAGCGAAGGTGGATGGAGTTCATTAAGGATTATGACTTTGACCTTTCTTATCATCCGGGCAAGGCGAATGTGGTGGCAGACGCTTTGAGTCGGAAGACAGTCATGTCATACCTTATGATTCAAGAATGGAAATTGTTCGAGCAGGTGGTGGAATCTTCCTTTAGGGTTCCACGTGAAGATGACAGAGCCGTATTGGTCAGCTTGACTGTGAGACCAGCTGTGTATCATGCTGTGATTGAGGCTCAGAGGGCAGATGTTGAGTTACCACAGATTCTCCAGAGGTCAGAGGTGGAGTTGTGGGATGATGGTACTGTCAGGTTCAGAGGTAGACTTTATGTTCCGACCGAGGAGGACGTGCGCAGGTGTGTACTTGATGAGGCGCACCGTTCGAGATATGGAGTGCATCCTGGGACAACAAAGATATATCATTGTTTGAGGAGGCACTTCTGGTGGCCCGGTATGAAGAAAGATGTGGCTGAATTTGTGGCTAGATGTATGACTTGTCAGCAGGTTAAAGCCGAGCATCAGAGACCTGGATGGTTGTTGCAGCCCTTGCAGATTCCAGAGTGGAAATGGGAGCACGTGACTATGGACTTTGTGATGGGACTGCCTACATCCCCTAGCAGGAGAGACGCTATCTGGGTCATCGTAGATCGGCTGACCAAGTCGGCACACTTCCTAGCGATTAGGAAGGACTGGTCAGTCGGCAAGCTGGCCAAGTTGTTTGTAGATCGGATCGTCTCTCTGCACGGGGTACCTTTGTCCATCGTATCAGATCGAGATCCGAGGTTTACTTCCAGGTTCTGGAAGAATTTTCAGAAGGCCTTGGGCACTCAGTTGGCTTTCAGTTCGGCCTACCATCCCGAGACCGATGGGCAGTCGGAGAGGACCATTCAGACCTTGGAGGATATGCTCAGGGCATGTTGCTTAGACTGGGGAGGTTCTTGGGAGCAGCATTTGTCCACAGTAGAGTTTGCCTACAACAACAGTTACCATTCCAGTATCGGCATGGCGCCTTACGAGGCTTTGTATGGGCGACCGTGTCGATCTCCGGTGTGTTCGTCCGAGATCGGTGAAAGACAGATAGTGGGACCAGAGTTAGTATAGCAGTGTGCTGAGATTGCCAGGACAGTTCGGCAGAGGTTGACCGCAGCTCAGAGTAGGCAGAAGAGTTATGCTGACGTCCGACGGAGACCACTTGAGTTTGAGGTTGGGGACCACGTGTTTCTCCGAGTCTCACCCTCCAAGGGTGTGATGAGATTCGGGAAGCGAGGCAAGCTGAGTCCGCGATATATTGGACCTTTTCCCATTCTTGCTCGAATTGGGGAAACCGCGTATCAGCTGGCCTTGCCGCCCAATCTTGCAGGGGTGCACGATGTGTTCCATGTTTCCTTGCTGAGAAAGTATGTTCAGGATCCGTCCCATGTTTTAGATTTTTCAGAGTTGGAGGTCACTGAGGACCTGTCCTTTCCAGAGTTTCCTGTTCGTATTGAGGATCGCAGAGAACAGGTCCTGCGGAACAAGGTTGTACCGTTGGTCAAGGTGTTTTGGCAGTATCACTCCGGAGGTGAGGCAACCTGGGAGCGGAAAGATGAGATGCGGGAGCAGTTTCCTTACCTCTTTTTGTAAGTCTCCTTGTGAACTTGTATCCCTACTTTTGACCTTATTAATTCTAGCAGTCAATTTCGGGGGCGAAATTCTTTTAAGGGGGGGAGAATGTAAGGATCGAGACTTTCGGATCCGGTTTTCGGGGTCGGACCCTGTAGTTCTGGCCCTAGTGGGGGCTGAGGTTATGTGTCGATTCGCGTCAGGACCTCGAGACGCATTTTGAACGGCGTCCACCGTTGCAGACGCGTTTCAGGTTCTGCCACGTGGGCTGGCTTTGGGCCGCGAGAGCACGGCCCTGTCGTGTCGTCTGAACGGCGTCCGCATGGGACGACGCCTTTCAGATTGCGACTCTGGGATGGTCAGAGTACGGCCCTGACATGTCGCCTGAACGGCGTCTGCGTTGAACGACGCGTTTCAGACTCTTGTCAGAGCGGCCGTCACGTCACCTGATAGACGTCCGTGGATGTCGACGCGTTTTAGCCAGTCTCTGGTTAACCCCGCGAGCCCTCTTTCTTTCCCTCATTTTCTTCCTTCTCTCTTTCTCTCCTTCCCTTCCGGCGAACTCGGCGGCGATCCCTCCTCCTCCCTCTTTTCCTCCCACCATTTCATCTCTCCCTCCACTCCATCCTCTACCTAGCTCCCACCACTACCACCTCCACTTCCACTGCGGCGTTTTACTCTCCGGACGGCAGCCGACGTCACGGTGGAGTAAGGACGACCACGGAGGTACCGGCGGCGGCGTGGGGCGAGACGGGTGGACGGCTTGAAGCTTGGAGGCGTTCAAGTATCCGGTAGGGTGACGGTTCCCATAGTATTGTGTTTAAACCATGTTTTCCCCGTTTGAGCATGTTATGGATCTTTGGTTTTGGGGGGTAGAACAAGCATGTTTAGGAGCTCTTCTTGATGATATGGGGGATTTCTATGGATGTGGTTTCCTGTTGATTGAATTGCTTCTCTCTCTCCTCCGTTTTTGGGTGATTTTGGGAATGTTGGGGTTGAAAGGGAGCCCTCGGGCTCATGACAGACTGGTTTATGGGGTTGAAAGACGTCGTGCATGGACGACGCCTTT
Organism: Zantedeschia hybrid cultivar; assembly: GCA_030544215.1. Taxonomy (NCBI): domain Eukaryota; kingdom Viridiplantae; phylum Streptophyta; class Magnoliopsida; order Alismatales; family Araceae; genus Zantedeschia; species Zantedeschia hybrid cultivar. The sequence goes on from JARZZO010000009.1 coordinate 57,372,046, forward strand.
TTGAAGGGCGTCGGGCCATCACGACGCCTTTTAGACAGGAATCGCCTTACTGAGAGTCTGCCAGTTCGGGGATTCTGGGACTAAAAGACGTCATGGGTGGGCGACGCGATTTGAATAGCGTCGGGTAACCATGACGCCTTTTAAGGCAGAAACTCCCTGATTAATGTTTTCTGAAATTCTTGGATTTCTGTGCTAAATGGCGTCTGAGGATGTAGACGCCTTTCAAAAGGCGACCACTGGTGTCGACGCCTTTTAGGCCTGATTCTGAAGACAGTGTTTTACTTGAACCAGGACATGGAGCTTGAATGACGTCGGCCTTGGGCGACGCGATTCAAGACAGAGCCACACTAATTCATGCCAGTAAAATGTGTTCATATTGCTAGATAGTTGGTTAGTACATGTTTTAGTGTACTCGATAGAGATGGATTCTGCATGACCGGATGGTACTACATGGTGTTATGCGATCGCGGACTTTTCACGTGACCGGATCGTACTGTACTGGGTTTTGTGTTACTGTGGACCTGGAGTGACAGTTGTAGTGTTTATCACCCTGTGCTGGTGTGGGTGAAGCACAGCGCCGGTGGGGGCGTGGGCGGGGTGACGCCTAGTGAGAGAGGGTCACCTGGTGAACCCCGGGGTCAGCTAGTACCGGTGTGGGCGTGGTACATTCGGAGTGTCACTCATGCTGAGGGAAGGAGTAACCACCTGAGCCAGTTGGGCCGGACTAGCTAGAGTGCTATCCGAGGGGTTACTGTTTGGTCTCAGCGGGTCGAGGTTTTTCCCACCGTTGTTTGTGTGGTTGGCGTGTTCTATCGAGACGGCAGTTGTGGGTTCCCTAGTCGGCTGGTTTAGAAATATGCATGTTTAATATATTTCGACTGCATGTGATTTCACGTTGAGAATTAGGAATTGTACCTACTACTGTGCTTGTTACTTTACCGTTGGCTGTACTTTGCACTTGTGGGTGTGTGCGTGGGTAGTGGGGATCGAAGGATCCCTACTGAGTCTTGTCTTGAGACTCACCCCTGCGGTTTTCAGGTGAGGACTCCCAGCAGACCTAGAGCGGGGTGTGCGGCCGTGTGGTGAGCGCCGTCAGCGGTTATTCCGGGGTATGCCCCGATGTAGTTGTTATTTATTTCTGGCCTGTATGTTTAATTATTTCCTTTCTGTTGGAGTATGTAATTATTTGCTGTATCGAGTCGCATTGTAATAATTTTAATTCCTGCACTTTCATTTCAATTCAATGCGATGTGAATGTTTAGCTTAGTTTATTATTTATTTCCCAGACTTACTTAGATCCTGGTTTGGTTCCAAATTAATGATTCGGTATCCATTTAGTAATCGGATCCCCGATTATAGGGTGGCGGGTCGTTACAACCACAAACTCCAGCATGAGCTCCTTCCATAACCTTCCAAAGTTCATCTTCGTCTAAACATCTTAGGAGAACTCCATCCAAACCTCTTTTGTATAGTGCTCCTCCAACTAGGGTGTATCTTTAAGCAACTCTCCTGATAGTCCTTTTCTCCTCAGCTGTGGCTTCCTCAAGATATGATTGATCTTCACAATATTTAGCAATTTCATAGTACCCCGGTTTCTGTTCATCATCCATCTCTTCTAACAGCTCCATTAACATAATTTCTCTCTTTTCCACAATATTTCCATCTCTGACTTTCTTCAGCAACTTCTCCTTAGTCCTAAGGAATGAAGGGTCTTTTACGGCAGGTGAAAGATGCCTATGAACGATGATTGATTCGGATTGTATGCTGATTGGGAAATTGAGGGAAGATGCAAGTGAGGCTAGAGCATCAGTTAAGATGTTCTGATTCCTAGGAACATGGATGAAGATTAATTTTGTGAAAAGCTTAGCATAAGCAGAAGTGAGTTCCTGATAAGGCTTGAGCTTGGGATCAAGAGTTCGATATTTGATTAACACCTGGCGAAGAATCAATTGGCTATCACCCACAATTCTGAGCTTGGTGGCACCATGGAGATGAGCAACATCGAGGTCAACAAGGAGTGCCTCGTATTCAGCTATATTATTAGTGACCGAAAAGTCAAGCTGAAAGGCTTGTGGAATGGTGAGACCTTCAGGTGATAACAGAACAATGCCAATACCCTTTCCATGGGAATTCAGAGCTCCGTCAAAATGCAGAGTCTACATATCATCTTTGATTTGGTCTATGGACATCAGTTCCTCATTCGGAAACTCCGATCGGACTGGATCAAAACGAGGAAGGGGGTGATGAGCGAGATCTTCTGCTATGGCATAGCCTTTGATTGCTTTTTGTTGAATGTAAGTGATATCGAATTGAGATAGAAAGCTCTGCTATCGTGCTAACCTATCAATAAGGACAGATTTCTCAAGGAGAAATTTAATCGGATTCATTCTAGTGATAAGATGGACTTCATGGGCTAGAAAGTAATGCTTCAATTTCTGAAGCACCCATACAAGTGCTGCACATGTTTTCTCCATCGCTGTGTATCTTTGTTCAGCGGGGTTGAGAAGTTTAGAGAGATAGTAGGCTGCCCTCTCCTTTCCTTCTTCATCCTCTTGTGCTAGGACAACCCCCACCGCATCATCCAGGACAAAAATGTATAGTATCAATGGTTTGCCCGGAGATGGTGGTCTCAAAATAGGAGGACTTGCCAAATAATCTTTCAATCCATCGAACGCCTCCTGACACTTATCGTCCCAATTGAATTCGACTCCCGGCTTGGTAAGCTCGTAGAACGGCTTACACCTTTGTAAGTGCTGGGAGACAAATCGGCGAATAAACTGCAACCTCCCGATTAATCCTCTTAACTCTTTCAAGTTCTTGGGAGGTAGCATTTCTCTAATAGCCTTTGTCTTGTTGGGATCGATCTCAATTCCCCGTTTACTGACAATGAATCCAAGTAATTTTCCTGAGGATACCCCGAATACACATTTCTTAGGGTTCATTTTTAACTGATATTCTCTTGATCTTTCTAACACTCTTGCCAGAACTTTGGCATGCTCAACCTTAGTCTTAGATTTCACCAACAAGTCATCTACATACACTTCTAGATCGATATACATCATGTCGTGAAATATTGCCATCATAGCCCTCTGATAAGTGGCTCCAGCGTTCTTTAATCCAAAAGGCATGATGACATAGCAATATGTTCCCCAAGGTGTAGTGAATGATGTCTTTTCTTGATCTTCTTCTGTCAATTTGATCTGATTATATCCTGAAAATCCATCCATAAATGATAAAGTTCCATAGCCAGCAGTATTATCGATAAGTACATCAATGTGAGGCAATGGAAAATCATCCTTAGGACACGCTCGGTTCAAATCTCGGAAGTCAATACAGATTATGACCTTCTCATCTTTCTTCATAACCGGGACTATGTTGGCCACCCATTGTAGATAGAGGACAACTCTAATGAATTTGACTTTATGTAACTTATCGACCTCTTCCTTCATCTTCAAAGCCATTTGTAGGTGGAATCGCCTTCTGTTTAACCGGACTAACTCCATCCTTTAACGTCAACCTGTGTTCCACTAGTGATGAGTCTAACCCCGGCATATCTTCATAACTCCAGACGAAAGTGTCCTTATAATCCTTAAGAACCTGTACCATTGCCTTCTCATCCATTTTAGAAAGATTCTTGCTAACGAGGACAACCTTAGGTTCATCTTCGGTCCCTAGATTGATCTCTTTGGTCGGTTCTTCTACGGTAGCTGAGGGTTCATTGAATCTTTTTACTCCACTGGCATATGCCTCAGCCGCGTCCTCGTCATCTTCCTCATCTTTAACAATGGGGTCTTTTTCGTGTATCAATTCATATACCCCATATCCATCATTAACTGACTCATCATCTACACAATTTTCTGGCATCTGAATAGGATTCTCTAACAGCTGAGGGATCATAGAGCAATAAAGGCATTTAAATGCTAAATCCTGGAGGTATCTATCTGGAATTTGTTTACTCTTAGATTTTCTAGACTTCCTGACCTGACTAACCTGCCTAGAACTAGACTCCCTAACTTCGCTCGACTCCCTATCCTGACCTAATGAGGACGAAGCAGAATGAAAATTATAGGATACATGAGGAAATACAGGAGAATCCTCTCGAGGGGAGGGGCAGAGTAGATCTAGAAGAGAAACTTGACCGAACGACCCGCGCGATGGGGTACAATCGGACAAGTAAGAAGTTTCCTCAATGAGGATCTGGGAGAAATTTGTTGCCAAATTCGTGTTTTTTTTTGGAGAAAAGATGAATTAATCATAAAACAAGAATGAAGGTGAATAGGAGGAGAATGGGATGGAGGAAGTGGCACCAAGGCCAAAGGATTTGGGGGATTATACAGTAGTATGTCCCAGATTAAATCATAAATCCTCTCTAGATCGAGAGGAGGTTGAGGGATAAAGTCCTGTGGGGACAGGGTGATCATGATGGGTGGAGCTCGTGGAATATCTTCGTTAATGACCCGCGACCAAGTCGGGGTCAGAAGCAGAGTGCGGAACAAGGTATGTAGTGTGAAAATGTAAGAGGGATAAGTCTCCCTCCAAAGAAGATCCGTGGTATAACCAGCTTCATAGGGGTCATCTGGCTCCCCTTCATCTGTTTCCTCAGACAGCAGAATTCTTTTTTCAAAAATGGCACTAGGCCCTTCAATCAGCTCATCTATTTATGGCGGCCACTTTGGTTCCGAAGGATCAAGAAAGAGTATGTTTAATGCAATATACAGATCCCTTAAGTCAAACCATCTGTACCATTCACACTCAGGGTCTTGGAACTTCCTCCTTTTCATTGGCCGTAGAGCCTCCAATGACTGATACGTGAGCAATTCTGAACAATGTCTGGCCAGGTCTCTTCCATATATGTCATGGAGATCAAAACATGAAGTGATGACCACTGTGTTATCATGACTGATCACGGGCCCCTTAACGAAATGTGTGTATAGGGTCCATGTTAAAGGGTCCCGGCTTTCTGTGCATAGTGTGGACATTATTTTCCAGACCTTTTGGCCGTCTTCATTTTCTTCTCGCTGAGTAATGTCATGCTTCACTTTTCTTGGCCTATAGCCCAGGCCATTTCCAGGTGTCCTTCGGTTATCCTTGAGGGGCGTGGTTCTGCCTTGTAATTGTGTGCCTAGGCCCTTTCCAGGCTGATAACCACCCTTCATCATTATTTTCCAACCAGGGGTACTCATGCACTTCCCTCGCTTTATGACATCCAGTGTATAAGGAGTAAGAGTGGTGGTCTTTAAAGGATCAGCCACCGGATGGTAGACCTGTAATACCGACAGAAAAGGTTGTCGGCCAGGTGAAGAAGTTGGCTTAATATTCAAGGAGTGAGCAACAGCAAGGATTGTCATGCTCGTAACTTTAATGATTCGTCCTTTGTAGGGAAATTTGAGGCACTGATGATTCGTAGAGGGAATCGCCTCAAGGGTTTTGATATAAGGACGACCCAAAATAGCCTTCAAGGAAGGATCGATTTCAGAATGTGAAATTCGACCTCGGCATGACATACAGGGCCTAACTCTACTTTTAAATAAACCATTCCTAGAGGGGAACATGTGGAGTTATCATATACTGTAACAGAAATGGGGCTAGGCAGCCATTTTTCCTTGGGTACACCACATAGTTCAAGGGTCTTCAGAGGCAGGACATTAATTGAAGCCCCCGTGTCGATCAGACATGCATCTATGGCCTTCTTACATATATTGACCGTAATACTCAGAGCCATGTTCCTAGCTACTGGTGGTGCTAGTTCCGAGGCATGAAATAAGATAGAGGGCTGATCCCCCTGAGGAACTAGTAGTGCGGCGATCTTCTCTACCGGCTCGTCTTCGTTGACCATCACTTTTTGTAGATACTCCATCAGAGCTTCCTGATGGGTCTTCAATCTTTTGATCAACTCAAGCACAAAGATTCGTGTCGGTGTTCTATCTAGTTGTTTCAGCAGGTCATATTGAGTGCCTGATGCACTGTCATCGTTATGCGCTTCCTCTGGCGGCTGTAATGGGCCATCTCTAATTGTAGATTGAGTAAAGACCTTGAAGATCCTCCCACCCTGGAGTGCATGTTCTTTAGTTGTGGAAGGTCCGGGCGACAGCTTAAGCACCGTAGGGTTAGTGGATGATGTGGATGGTGTGGAGGGTTAGTATGTGGGTGATGGCGTGGGGTTAGTAGGCGATGGCATGGTACGGATGAGAGGCTTAGATGGTTGGATGGTGGAGGGGTAAGTGGTTGGTGTGGGTGATGTGGGGAATGGCACACGGAGTAACGGCTTAGATGGTTGTATGGTATTTGGGTAGGTGGTGGTGTTGGTAGATGTTGTGGGGAATGGTACGCAGAGCAACGGTTTGGATGGCACGAGAGGTGCGTAATTAGCTTGCGGTGGGTTATTTGATGGAGGTATGGTGGCGTGGGGGGTAATGGGTTTAAGGAAAACGGGTGGTGGTGATGGGTTAATGGGTGCGGGTGAGTGATATACGGGTGTTGGTATAGGCGTTATGGTAACGGGTTGTGGTTTAGGTATGTGGAGGGTGCGGCGTGGTGGTTGCTTAGTAGTGCTCGGAGTGTGACCCGTTGAATAAATAGAGGAAGAGTCCTCTATCTTCCACTGTTGCCTCGATTAGCCTCAGACCGGCTGTTCGTTAAAATGGGGGCAACTTGGTTCTGGTTTTGGTGCTCCGGGAGTGGGTTCTGCACTATACCCATGTTTGGAGGCGCCGTTGCCTGCGCCGGCGCTCTTGGTTGTTGTTGCTGTTGTTGAGGTCTTCTCGCCTTCAGGGCGGATATATACTTCTTCATTTCTTCCCACTCAATGCCTCCCTGCTCGTTGAGGTCATGAATATAATCTCAAAATTAGAAGCATGTATCTATTGTGTGTCTAGGTTGTCTATGGAAATAACAATACCTGGAGGTGTCGGCATTCTGGGGCCAAACTGTTTTTTCTCTTGGCAAAACCAAAGCATTGGCTGCCATTAAAGCATTGAAGATATCTGATAAGGATTCTGGAAGGACTGGATATTCTACCCTTTTCAGGCCTGGAGGCTTCCTCTGCTGGTTATCATCAGCAGGACGAGGCACATTGTGGTATGCCAGCGGTGCGCGCGGCTGGTACTGTTGTTGTTGTGGGGCTGGTACTGTAATTGCCGCTGTGGCTACTGCTGTGGCTGCTGTTGTGGCTGCTGTGGTCGTTGGCACTGTGGTTGTTGATACTGTGGATTTGGCTGCTGGGGTTGCTGATACTGTGGTAGTTGTTGTTTATAACCCTGCTGGTTCAGAGGTCTATAGCTTTGTTGATTCGGAGGTCTATAACCTTGCTGGCTTGGAGGTTGTTGGGACTGATTGTTGTTTATGCTACTAACCTGCTCATGGGAGAGCATGCCCTCAGTGGTTGGACCCGTGCTAGGAGAATTTGGCACGGCTGGCTTCCGAGGTGGAGGCCTGCTAGGTCGGTGAGGATCAAAAACACTAGAGAATGTAGCATCCTTGAAAGCGTTCTGACAATAACGCGCCCTTTCATAGAGCTCTGCCATGCTGGTCAAGTTGTTCAGGACGAGGACTAGTTTAAATTGAGGTGTGGCATTGGAAATTAACATCTTCACTTGCTCAGACTTAGACAGATGATCTTTAACTTTTTTTGCCATGCCCATCCGTCTATCAGCAAAACTGACGAATTCCTCGTCGGGCTTTATTTTTTCTGCTATCAGGTCAGTAATAGACAGGGAGGGGGCAACTCTATCCTGGTATCGTTGAATGAATTTTCATGACACGATACCATAGTCCTCTACTTCGGATGGCTCTAAAGAAAAGAACCATTCGAAGGCTGCTCCCTCCAAGGATTTCCTGAACAAAAATGCCAACGACCTCTTGTCGTTCTGCTAGAAGGATGACTCATACATGAACTCCTTCAAATGAGTGAAGGGGTTACCAGTACTATTGTATTTTCGGTACACTGGCATTTCGGAGGGTGGCAAATGGAACACGGGTAGACTTAGCAGCTTAATTTCAGGTGTAACTTTAACTCCCATCATTTTCTGAAAATTATTGAATTGCTCATCTATACGCTCTATCTTCGCGAGCAGAGCTTGAGTCGTCGGATCGACTGGAGGAGGGGGAGGTGGAGGTACATGATAGGCCTGTTGCTTAGAGTATGTGGGGCAAGGGGGACAATAGGGTTGAGGTCCGGCAGAGCTTCCGCCATGCCCGAGGGCATTTTAGTAAGTGGGCGTCAGCGGCCTGACCGGTTGCCTCGAGGAGGATAATTGTGGCCTAGCTGGCCGATAAGTTGAAACCTGAAGGCCTTCCATGGCCTGGTGAATGAAGGAAGCATGATGAGGAGGTGGTTGAGGAATAACAGGGAGAGCCGCAGGATTCGGCTCGGCAGACTGCATGGGCGTCTTCCCCTTCAAAATAGACTGGATTACCTCGAGCTGGTGAGGATCCAGATAGGAGGCTAGAATTCCCAGGGGTTGACCAGATCAGATGGATTGGAAGATGATGGCTCATTCGGGTTCATGGCCCCCTCAAAGACAGGATTAGAAACCACATGCATGTGCGGAGGAAGATCAACATCAAAATTGTGTTGATCATGGACAAAAGGAGGAGGGATATGAAGGTTTCCCTCATGTTCAGATGGATAAGAATGAGGATCATGGGGGGCATTAGCATCTCCCCCATTTTCATAGTGATAATTAGATTCAAGAGGGGCATTAGCATCTCCCTCATAATTGACCATAGCTCCCGAAGCTATGCTCAAATCCCTACCTGATCTAAGTAGCATGATATTAGATTTTTTTTAAAGATTTGCAGACGAGTTGCACAGAGATTAAGCAATCAAGTGGATGTTTAACGTTATTTCAGGTTTCATTGTTGGGTTATTTGGATTCAATTAATCACAAATTCACTCAATAGGTAGGATCCTAATTTCAGTTCAATTTCCACCGTTATACTCTATGGCTTTATCTCACAACGTTATGAAAATCTAACCAGGACTTCGATTGGTACAATCAGTCCGATGAATAAGGAGGAATACCTTGATTTTGGGGACTTACGGAGGTCTTTAACGTCAACGACTCTAGTCTGATCGAGGGACCAACCTAATCAGAGAGAGGTGAAGATGTCAAGAAAGGTGTTCCTAAGAGAAAAGGGGGGTGTTAGCCCCAGTGCGCATGACCTGTGGCCGGGATGGCCTCTAATGCTTATTACGTAATGTGTAGTAGCAAGCAGATCAGAAATCTGAGAACTGAAAAAAAAAACAAGAAACTGTTTGAAATGCGTCGCTGTTGGTCGACGTTATTCAAACAGAACCTTATTTTTTTCGCAGAACCTCAGGCAGCAAAGAGCAGAGAGTTTGGCCTGAAAGGCGTCGTGGTGTGACAACGCGGTATGAAACGCGTCGCTGTTCCTGGACGCTTTTCAGGTCGCATAATCAATAATTAAGAAGGAATTTTTGGATCGATTCCTCCTCAAATAAACATGATGAAGCAGTAAATAATTGGCTCATGCGATTCTTTTTTTTATTTCAATTTTCAATTTTAACATGATGATTTTATCATATAAACAACTAAAATATCAATCAATCACACATTCTTTTCTTCACAATGACAACTTTCAACCAATCAAACGGGGAGGGCAAGATCTTGCCACAAGGGTGTGCACGTGGGAATAACAACTAAACTGAAAACTCACCGATCGGTGAGGGCGTGTCGAGAGACACAGGTAGTGCACCGTGGGTGTCCGATTGACAAAAAGCAAGAACAAAGATTAAAAGATGGCGAGACCAAGTCCCACCGTGATCGCCAAAAAGCTGTGAGTGCTCAAATTAGGATGTGTGATTATCATGAAAATTTATGTTGATTATGTGACAAATAAACCTATTAAAAACTAAGTGAATGTGATCGCCAGAAACTTTTAACTAAAAAGTTTCATAAGAAAAGATTGATTGCCTACCTATTTCAGAATTGGGAGATGTTGGAGTCTTTGATTCTCCTCCTTCAGCCGGCTGAAGGAAAAGAGTCATTCTGACTTTATTCTTGCTTTAGATGCTTATGGCGCTTTGAGGATCGTTCAGATTTCCTTTCCTTGTTGACTCTTTCTTCTTGATCTTTTTTTTTTAACCTTACAAAAAGTAGAAAGAAAGAAAGAACAATAAGAACTCAAATAGATGTAGTATCTATTCTAATGAAGATTCTGATCATGCAACTAAACAAATAGGTTTGAAATTATGCTAGTGAATGTGTGTTGCATGGAGTGATGTGATGAATGAGATTTTGAACTAATATGATGATGAAACCAACAGAGATTAATAAAAAGAACTAATTTGGATGGCCCCTGGGAAGTCTTGGTCTTGAAAGATCTTGAATGGATGAAGAACGGATTAAGAAAGAATGCAGACTCCGATAAGTAGCAGCGCTTCGATCCTTCAGCGTTTAGACGTCGTCTCCTTCACTTTTGCCAAGATTCTTTGTTCAATTTTCACTCAATTATTACTATCATCACTCAAAATTACTAATCTTTCAAGAATTATCACTAACTTTTTAATGACCAAGGGGTTGGGTATTTATAAGCTTAAGTTTACGCATCTGCGGTTACTAACAGATTAACATGAAAGAGTTTGAAGTTAATCCAACTAAGAAACAGATAAATACAGCCTAATTCATCATTATCTGTAATTACCTAAAACACGTCGTCCATGTGAGACATCTTTTAGCTTAATTAAGATAAGGATAAATATCGGGGAGAAGAAGCAGAAACACATTTGAAGACTTAAATGACGTCGTTCCAGGCAGACGTCTTTTAGCTAATTAATAAATTAATTAAAATTCAAATTTAAATATCAAAATAGGAATAAACTCTAAATGACGTCTACACATGTTGACGTCTTTTAGACTTTTTCATATTTGATTAAAATTTGAGTTAAAATTAACTTAAATTATGTCTGTTTGACCCGATACTATTTAGATAATTAATCCAAAAGATTAATAAAAATTAATTAATGATTAAATATCAGATCACTTTGAGGCATTATTATATGATATGAAATTTACTCAAAATGATGTCAAACTTAGCGTGTCTACACCGGATAGAACAACCCCCAACGGAGCTAACTCTTCACTCGGTAAAATTCGAGGCCGCCAGCATCTTAAGTGATGTTACCGATCTGAGAAAGATTCGACCTCTCGACGGTCCCACGACCCCTGAAACGACCGGAGTGGGCAAAATCCTAAGCACAAAAGCCGACGTCCTTGAGCTCCTGAGAGAGTGGGCCCCCCGAGTCAATCCATAACTCTTCTACCCTGACATCTGGCGGGTCTTACGGTCTAACAGCGCAACCGCCCAAGAAAGGCAGGTTCCTACAATCTGCTCTTCTCGTCAAGAGAGGAGATCTCGCCTTCTAGTCTGGTGACCCACGATCCCCTCAATCAAAGGGCGTGGATCATGGGCCACTTAGCCCCCATTAGGGCAACGGCCCCCATGGTGCTGCAGGGGGAGGGAAAGATAAATATCCCGGCTTTCCTCCGAAACATGTATACTCTAAATTGCACTCGACTCGAAAAATTCCTTACCCTTCACCTCTTTGATCAAGGGACTTAACTTAAGCATCAGAGGGTTTTGCCCCCCCACAAGAACGGGGGGCCCTCTGACATCCTCTCCTTCCCTTGCAGATTCTAATCTTAGGCATTTCATCCTTTACAAATTCTATTGCGTAGCAGAGATCTGATATGACGGTCGTCATCGCCTAACTAGTTTATGACCGCTACAACTGTTGTATTTTCTTGATTAATGTTGTATTTTACATGTTGATGCTGTATTTTCAAGTATTTTTTTCTCAATATAATGTTGTATTTTTTTTTTACTTTAACGCTATATTTTTAAATTAACATTGTATTTTAAAATTAGTATTGTATTTTTGAAGACAACATTATAACACAATACTCTACTGAAAAATAGAACACTAACTCAAAAAAATACAATGTTAACATAAAAATACAATATTACTATAAAAAAGTCAATGTTAATTGTAAAAATACAACACTATTCTCAGAGAAATCTAGAAACTGAGAAAGTAAAGAGGTCACCAAATTCTTATAAAGAGGGTGTAGGGCCCGCCTAGCGCTCTCCAATTTCCCCAGCGAGGGGATCCTTACTCCATAATAAATGCCTCCGGTCTCCCTCACGCTGGCCAGGACTTAGAGCAGTTTCCTCACATGCTTGCGTTTTTAAATCGACACCGAACTCTCACTCATGTTGCCACTAAATTTTGGAGATTCCCTTCTACCGGACTTAATTTAATGTCTCAGACGTTATCTTTCTTGTAAGGTTTGTTGGCTCAAAGAGTCAGACCGACTCGAATATCTCATAATCCGGTAAAATTGGGTCAACTCGCATTGACTCGGTCGAGTCATACGGAAAAGATCTCTCAAACCGTAAAGATTTGGTCGATCAACTCGGATTTGCTATAGTACAGTACGAGTCGTCCGAATCGACACGAGTCGATTCGGGATGACAAATCATGACCTCGTGAACTTTGTCATGCCGGCCAGGACTTGAGCAGTTTCCTCACATGCTTGCGTTTTTGAACCGCCACCGAACTTTCACTCCATGTTGCCACTAGATTTTGGAGATTCCCTTCTATTGGACTTGATTTAATGTCTCCGACGTTATCTTTCCTTTCCTTTTTCTTAGTTATCTTTCCTTTCCTTTTTCTTAGAGTATGTGATTAGATTATGCTAAAATGAAGCTATTGAGACTATTTGGTGATCGAGATATATAATTAATGATCAATTTTAAACACATAATCTAATCTCTCTGTCTGTGACCCAGTAAAGATAAGACTTGTCTTCTTATATAGTGCCAGCTGCTTGTTTCATAACTTAAAGTTATCATGTATTTTTTAGTGTAGTTTTTCTCAGTATCGGTTTAGATTGAACTCAGTTAATATAGAGAAGGAAGGAAGAAGTCTTTTATAAAAATTTGATTTCGAAAATGAGAAAAACACCATATAAAAAACTTTTTTGAAATCTTCCCGTCTTTTTACTAACTGAGTCCGGTCCAAATCTAAACGTAGAGAATCCCTATTCTTTACTTACCACCTAAACTTTAGGTACACAATGGATGCTCGCACTATCTATAGCAATACATACCCGCTGCAGAGATTTTTCTCTTTTGACCCAGGGATTTGACAGTCCCTTTTTTAGTTGGAATTCTTACTTATGTTATCCAAAGAATTTTGTACATATGATAAAAATACCATATTTGATCCCTTTAATTTGTGTCTACCACATAAGAGGGCTTCTCTCCCTAGGGAGTACCAAAGAAAATCGGTGTTTATAACTTGATATGGCAAGGTGTGGTCGTGTCAGGTCATGTGCAGGCTTTATGAGAAGCTGTCAGATCTAACCTTTACCACATTCAAGAGGAGTTAAGTTGAGACAGAACAGTACAGTTGGGTTGAGGTAGCTTTGGTCGACATTTGCATTCAAACTTAGGTTGATAAAAAATTAGGGACAAGATGACTTAACCAAACTTGACCTGTTCTTTAAGAAGGAATACTAGCATACCATGCCACACTCAACCTTCACCATCCAAACATTGGGAATATGCTTGGCCTTAGAGTGGACAATGGAGGTTGATCCTCCCTTTTGGGAGTAAGCGCCTTAGAACATTATACTTTAGTGTCGGAGGATGCCTAGGGCATGACACACTGGCATTCCTTTTAATTTCTGAGAACTTCTAACCATAATATTAAAATTAAAGGAATATTTCATTTACAAAAAGATAATGAAGGTGTAAACATAGAATTTTGAAAGGCCACAAGGAGAACATATTTGTAAGATTTTAGGGATATTTATGTCATCATTTCAATGATCATAAATAATCTTCTTTTTTCTCTCTAAAATCGCCTTAAGATTTCGATACATAAAGCAAAAATGACTGTAGGGGCACTCTCCCTATCACGTTCTACCACATTTACACGTTTAGGGAATTGATTTTTATTTATATTATATGTTTAATAAAGGGAAGTATATGAATATTAGTATAAAAGAGTCTATACATAAAGCTACAAATGCACCTTTTTGTTAAGTTTGTTAATACACAAAGATAAAGGATATATTACTTTTAGAACCAATGAGCAGTAATTGACATCCTGCTTTAGTGTTTCGTTACCTGGATAGGCTGAGGGGAAAGGTAGAATTGGGAGTGCGGATAGGGAAAATCAATTTTCACCTTTTGCTCAAGCCCATGCACTCGAGTAAGGCTTTCAATATCCCGTGGCTCAACATATTAAAAGAATTTGGTTAGCTCAAGTTATATAAAGTGGGTTGGATTAAATTTGGATCGACCATTAGTTAAATTTGGACTAGGTTGGACTGATCTAGTTTAATCTATTGACTTTTACAATAACTCATATCAAAAGTAAAACACTTTTAACAAACTATTTATAAATAGGGTCAGTCTAACCTAGTTCAACCCAACCCACTCACTATTGAATTGGGCTGAATTTGGACTGAGTTTGGGTTAAATTTGGACTGAATTTGGGCCAGACTAAAATTAAGCTGTGCTATTTTAAATTTAGGTTAGACCCAAATTATCACATAACCCAGTTTAGTTTGCCCAATTTACATCCCTACACACGAGATATCTAAGCGCCTTCAATTTTAGTATCCAGAGGATATCTAAACGCCTTTCAGTTTCAATATAAAAATTATAGAAAAAATTACACTGATAAGAATAATACTTATTACACTACATGCGACGTAGAAAAGATAAGGTAGATTGTAACATTTTGCCATTTGTCCCACTTTTTTCTCTACTTTTTTGACTTTTTTTGAGTAGAGAGAATGAGAATATGTAACTTTCTGGCAACATTTATTATTGTCATATTTCATTCACCATCCCTTGAAAATGACACAAAATCTTTCTTACTTTAGTCCAGTCACTTTTCAGCTTATCACTTCTAAATCAATTTTATTACTACTAAGTACAAAATTATTACTTTCAAACATATTTTATTATTTTTAAACCATAAATTTATCACTTCTTATGCATCTTAATTTTATCACTTCCAAACGCAATTTTATCATTTCCAAACACGTTTTTTTATCACTTCCTACATAGTTCATGTTTATTACTCCCTACATAATTTTATTGTTTCATAATATAGTTTTATCACTTTCTATACAAAATTATCACTTTTGAAAGCAAAAGTATTACTTCCGGCCAAAATTATCACTTCCAAACGTTTTATCACTTCATTTGCGAAAAAAATGATAAAATATTTGGAAGTGATAATTTTTTTTGAAAGTTTTGGAGATAAAATCTATACATAAAATCTAATAATCTCACAGAAGTAAGCATGCATGGATCCATGGTGATGGGGTGAGGATCTTTACCTTACTCGTCGACGTGAAGGGAGAGACAGTCCTCGAAGTACGAGAAAGAATCGCGAGGAGGGCACGTTCTATAGTTCCGTGCTCCAAGACCAAAGCCTACTCACAGTTGGCCTCTTGGAGAGTAGTACGTAGAGAAGAAAACACTAAGAGGGCGTAGGAGGAGGGAGAGAGTTGGAGAGCAAAAATGTAGCAACCAACCTTTTTTGTTTCCCCATTGTTTTCCTCTCTCTCTATCCGTATTTATTCTCTCTCTCTCTCTTTCAAATTTGGAAGGCGAGAATAGGTGTAGAGATGGGCAGATGTAGAGGGATGCGTGCGGTTCCAATCGCACACCCTTCTCTCCCTCTCTCAACTGCTCACAACGCGTGCATGGGAGGGAGATGCAGAGAAATGTGGTGAAGACGGGAAGAGGACAACTACTACTCACGTCCGTATCCTAGTGGGTCCCAGACCCACTTAGCCATCTCTATCCTAACTCCATGCCCAATGTGGGCATAACATGGGCCAAGGCCCATCGGTTAACGTCTCCTACTTGCCTACAGAGGGTAACTATCAATAATCCTTCTCTTTTTCTACTGTTACAATCCAACTGTCATACATGAAATGGAGTGTGTGACCTCACGAGAATAACTTGATCAGGTAAGTAGTGATCCATTAAGTCATCATCAAAACTAATGAAACATAATACTCTTAAAGTCTCGTCATATCCCATACAACCTTATATTCACCTAATTTAACACTTCAGATCTCTCAAAGAAATAACTGGCAGTACTAAATCTCAAATGTCATGTGACTATAACTCTGTCTGCATACAATAAATTGAATTCCCCAGGATATGATCTACATGACAGTGCAATATACATATGTATCCCTTAAACTCTTACGTCAATTTGATTAATCTCGACTATTTTTCTAGACATATCCCGCTGTGTAATACCTAGCATCTTAGTAGACCTGTTATAGGCCCATTAGTACTTTGGTAGGCCCATTAGCGGGGTTAGCTTTTGAATTTATTAAATTTTTTAGTGATTTTCTAGACTTTTACTGGCTTGCTTGAAATGCATCATCTTGGGCGGACGTGATACAACTGAGTTGAATCACGTCAGGTCGAGCCGACGCGATGTAGGGTTTTTTGAGTTCGACCTGTGGCCAGCTCTCTCTTCTTTGAGTGCGGTAGGAGTCCATTTGGGACTCATTAGAGACCTATTTAAGTACCTATAGTGCGGCCAAAGCCCCTCTCTTGATCCCCAAGTCATTAGAGAACCCTAGAGAGAGATTTAGAGAGAGAACATGTATGGTGCGGTGTTTCTTCGCAGCGTGCAAGGAGGAGGATGCGAGGACGATCCTCGTGGCGTGAGGACGAGCCAGTGAACGTAGTGGAAGCTTGTCGCCTTATTGGAGACAATCTTCTTCGAATTCTCTTCGTGTTACGCCCCGGATTCGGTTCATTTTTTTTTTTTTTAAACTTGGAATCCGACCACGTAATTTCAGAACAAATTCCACCATAACGAACATATATGAGAGCTAAACAACCACAAGGCGATTTTAAATAAATGCCATAACCATCATGTAACTCAAAATATCCAAATATAGCCAACACCAAAGTTCAAAAATTACAATTTCCATCAATTGTGTAAAAATTCTCAATCTCACTAAATAAATAAAAATACTTCAATCTCTCATCATCCCTATTACATCAAGTCTAAGAAAGTTGTAAATTCAATATAAATAATCTCCTGAAGATGTCAAATGCCTTAATCAAAGTCTTCTCAAATTTTGGATTCTCTTTCTCATATCTGAAAATGTTAATAGGGTTTATGAGTACCACCATTCAGTAGGCTTCAAACAATCCACATGATTTAACATATAGTAAATCTTACAAGTCACGTTATACAATTATACTAAACATGATCTTATACAGTTCTACATATAGCTCAAATAAAAACATGATACAAAACATAGTCAGATATAAAGTTATCAAATCAAATATGTTTTCTAATAATATAAATAGATTAACTAACATATAGCATATATGGCATGATCGAACTCATATCAGATATATCAAATTCCACTAGCCATGATCAAAACGTATCACATAACATATCAAATTATCAAGACGTTACATATCGCCGTCCCCTGACCACATGTCATATCAAATAGTAATTATCATGACGTAGTAGCTTATCAAATATGATTCATATCATAGATCATATAGTTAAGACAGATTCATATGATTACAAAGAGATAGTCGAACAGGATGATCAAAAGATCTAAATGACTAAGCTGAATTCAAATGAACATATGGAGTAAAGATTTCAGGTTTATGTGCCAATCAAACAAATCAAATCATATCATAACGGGCATGCACCCAAACCACAACATAAGGAGCTAAACAAAACAAATACCAAAGCATCTAGGTAAATGATGCAAAGGTCTTAGTCACTGCGCAGAACCGGAGAGTCTAAGTACCACTCAACTCCAAACCGCCAGGACGTTACGTATCGCTGTCCCCTGATTTTAGTCAGCCGGAAATCAGGATTCCACCCGTTTGCTCTCGGGTTCCAACAAAATACCTTATATAATATAGATGTTTATAATGGAATCAGGCCAAATATCTCCTTAAGATGACAATGTCCAAGCAAAGTCAAATAATTATGGCACAATCATATTAACAGAGATCAAATGATGACAAAAGATGGGCATAGATCTGAAAATTGAATTATCAAATTGATAAGTACATATAAGAGTTAAAATACATATTTTTATATACAAAATAGCCACTTAGAGAGTCATCATCGTCATATATATGAAAAATCAGAGTAAGCTGATCAAAATAGGTTGTTGGATAGAAAAGATAGTCAAAGAAATTTTATTAGAATTTTCGGAATAACAAACATATTTTCCAGCCATCAAAACTGATTTTCAAAGCTAACAAATCAACAAATAAGCCGAATAATATCAAATAGATTCAGAAAATTATCAAACTTAGATAACATGTCTAAAATGTCATATTTAAATTGTGAACAAATGGATTGGTTTGCTATGATTTTGGATTCTCACTTTGATTCGGAGAATCTAACTTAAATAAAATTCTAGCAAATCAAAACAGAGGGTAAACTGAATACCAAACGAAGTCATAAAATTCTAAAACTTTATAGAGAAGTCAAAGATAATATAAAAAATATTTCTACAAAATTTGGTATGATTTGGATTTGAATCAAATGAGATATAGGATTCGCAAGTTGAGATTTCAAAACTGTCTGGACAGATTGTATAGTCTGAAAATAGTATTATGGAATAAATATCAAACAAACTCTGAAAATTATGAAATTTATTGGGCATTAAGATAATATGAAAAATAGACTTTTGTCAAAAGTTACGCTCAATTGAGTATGGGACCAAGGATAACAAATATCTGTAATTCGTATGATTATAAACTTTTCCACATTCTCTAATCTCAATTGAGTATCCTATGGCTTCCTTGCTATCTATCCATGATTTCTTCTTCATCTAAACTCTTTTCCACATTCTCTAATATCTTCCCCATGTTCTATAAGCTTCCAATAATACAAAACATTGATTAGAATCAAACTTCCAAAAGAAATAACCATGAATAACTCTATTATCTCAAGAACATCACATGAACTTACCCTTTAGAAGAGAGCTGCATACTATAGAGGTTGAGCACGACCCAAGGCTCTATTTATGCTTATTTACCCTTCTAATATAACCACCAACTCCCCATTTCTTTGCTGGAGTCGAACTCCCACTCCCCATAACTTAATCTCCAAGTCAAACTCACTTCTTAGTCCAAATCGGACTCTGCTCACGCTACCTGCAGTTTTCTTTTCTGAAGATCTTTAAATTTATCCCTTTAAACATCCGAATTAAGAAATACTTTCTTCTACAAAGTTTTAAAACTTTTTATTACCTTTCTAATGCAACTAATTTAACTATTTTTGGACTTCTGTAAAAGAATATATATTTATTTTACTGACATGCTGTCCTGAGTACTCCGAACTCAAAAATCTGGCAAATTTCCTTCATGTCTAAAGATGTCCTGATTCTGATTAGGAAACGACTTATTTTAAACATATGTTATTCATGAAACTTCTATATATTTGAGTCATAGTTCTAATTGGAATTGTCTTACTTAATTATGAATTTTATGTACGTATTTATGCTTAAAATATTAGAGCTATGTCAAGTAAATATGTGTATAGAATCCTAGTCCAAGTGAGATTTCTATTATGACTTTTTACCTATTAATTAGAATATTAATTATATTCAAATTTATTATGTTTTACTTATAATCTAAGTCAAATATGTTATACATAACTTTTTAGGTCGTGGTTAACATTAATTGTACCATCTTTTGTTTCCTAATTCAAATCCTAATCCGATTAAGACTTGTTTTCTGTGGGTAGTCCTTTCTAAAATTGATCTTTGATATTTTTGAGTTCTAAAACATCTGAATTAGTAAACATAGTCTTCTACAAAGTTATGGATCTTTTTATTATCTTTCCAATGATATCAATTATGTTTTAATCCGAATTTGCTATAGAAAGTTATAATTATTTTACTATGTTACTGTCTAATCATCAACATAGAATTTGAACTAAATTAGTAGACTATTCTTAGTAGTATAATTTGGGTTATTCAACTTTCATAATTGAGTTAATTGAACTAAATTAAGTTATTTAAGCTCAGTCATAGACTCTTAAAATTAGTTAATTGGTCTAATTTAAATTAATTAAATTTATTAGTAGTTGTAAAAATACGAGGTATAACACTTCGTGGTTAGAGTGGTAAGTGATGCCGAACGATCAAAATATAATATTTTTATGTATAAAATTTTTATTTTTAACCTAGTTTGCTATCTAGAATGTGTATATATGGCTACATGAATATTATTTCTAGAATGAATATATGATGTAAGGATCCATTCTTTCTTCTTTTTCTTCATTATTTTTAAATTTTATGGAGGATCAATTCACGAACGTGAAACGCGTTCATGCATACCGACGCGATTTACGAATCACGTCAACTATGCATGATGTGATTTACGCTAAGTACTGACTATTATTTTGATTAGTTCTATGTTAATTCATGTTAAAATCCATATAATCTGAATTAATGACTCTTTGATGCTAACCATACATGCATAAATTAGTTCTTTCTATTTAATTTCATACTATGATAAGGATATTATTGTAAAAGAACCATACTAAGACAACCATATTATGATGTTAGTTAGCTCTTAATTATTTCTGTAATGAATTCATGAACATATATGGATTATGATGCATCTTGTGTTCAAGCAACTCCTGCTTATTTAGTAGGTACTGGATCTTGTGTTGCCATATGTCAAAATTCGTGATATTTAATTTATCACCTTTGGTCAAGTCAGCAATAACATTCTAGGTGGCCATGTTAAATCACTATATAAAACAAACATAGGGAGCTAAGTTGACATTGTATACACATCTTAATTTGCCTCCAAAACTTGATACTAATAAATATTAAATTATCTTAATAATTGGAATCGAAATATAAATCTAAGATGCGATAATTATCTCCTGATTAATTTAAGGCAACTCAACTTTATTAGAATGATTTCGAGTAAATTATATAGTGAGAGGCATGATATACATCTCTCA
Source organism: Zantedeschia hybrid cultivar (assembly GCA_030544215.1). Classification (NCBI taxonomy): domain Eukaryota; kingdom Viridiplantae; phylum Streptophyta; class Magnoliopsida; order Alismatales; family Araceae; genus Zantedeschia; species Zantedeschia hybrid cultivar. Next base: position 57,393,089 of record JARZZO010000009.1, read on the forward strand.
TTATAGCCGACTCTTAAAAATCACATACCCATATTAAGTTATTTGGAAATAGCATGTTACCTGAAGTTAAATCAATGGAGGGATCAATTTTCCACTAATGAACAAAATTTCAGCTAATTGCAAGAAAGTTCATGAAATCATTTTCATCATATTCATGCTATGATTAACAGTACACACACATAAATGATCATGTAAATATATTTTAATTTTCACTTATGGCATGATCATTAAAATAAATGACTGCAAACATGGGCATGCGAATTAATCAAGACATGACCTAGATATTTAGAAATTATCACATAAATAAAAATTAATTGCCCCCAATCTAATATGCACAAGAATTTAAGTGATTCTATAAATATTCATGGATTTTGTTAATTAATTAACAACAATGTGACAAGTCACGAATTCATATTTTAACAAAATTTTGCCATTAATTTATTTGTGCCAAATGTTTATCACATTGACTTGCATTGATACGGTCAATAGTATAGATCCTTTTATCTAATATTAAACTATTGATGTGATAAACAATTTATGCAAGTCAATTTTTTGACAAATAGTGCATGCAAATAAATAATGCAAATAAAGGTAATTTATTCACTAACTCTATTCATGAAGTACTAAAACTTAATACGTTATTTAACGAAGCAAAATCCAACAATTATTCGAAACATGAATTGATATAAAATTATTTCTAAAACCCCCTAAACTTCACTTCAATTTCTCCACTTGTCAACATTTGGAGAACTTGGAGTGGGTCCGCAGGCAGAACCATCCTGCGGGACATTGACCCGTCCCAGTGTGGGCGTCTGTCAGGCCCCACAAGAAAACTGTCTTCCCAGTGTCCACCCCACCAGTCCTCGAACGGCAGTAGTGTGCTGACATGGCCCGTGAACCAAGGTCTCCACGGACCACGGCTTGCCCGAAATGGGTCCCGCCGCTTACGGCGAGCTCGTCCATGATCAAACCGAATTCGACTCGGTCGGATAATATCCGAATTTGGATAATAATTCAAATACGTGATTATTTTAATTTTGTATTCTAATTTAATACTTTGTAAATTTTATTATTTATATAATTTATGAATATCATAGATTAAAATTAATAAATATTCAAGTTATAAATATCTAGATAATTTTAAACAACTTAAATATTTTATTAAATATGTTTTAGATAATAACAAATAACTTAAACAATTTATCTAAATAAGTAAAATCATTAAGAATAAAAAATCACAATAAACTTCATTATTATTGCTCAACACATTTTAAGCATACTTCAAATATCAAATTACCATTTACTTCAACATATAAATGTCATTAAACTTAGAACTTATCAAAATATACGTAATCAGTCAGGATAATAACCGGAGCGGATATTTATTTTTGGTTTCCGGTTCAAATATTAGTCGAATAATTCAATGGATATTCGCATATGTCCGTCAAATATTTTAATCAGATAATATTCAATTAATCAGATGCAGATACGAACCGGAGTCGAATATTATCTGGATCCGTTCACAGCCTTAGTTGTGGTTCAGAATTGCGCCCACATTTGCTACTGAGGTTACGTGAGGTACTTTGTGCAGTGAGTCAATGACGGACGTGGAAAGGACTGGGTGCGCATTACTTGACGATTTCTCGTCGTAGTTGGTCTACACTGAGGACCACCGGAGCCGTTCAATTCGACGAGGCTACTGCCGTGGGGTTGATCTTCTTCACGGGGGACCATACTACTATAGTATCAATCTCACTCTAATACCAACGTGGAGAGAAAATCCATGCATAGAATCTAATAATATCGTAGAAATAAGCATGCATGAATCCATGGAGACGAGGTGAAGATTTTTACCTTGCTCCTTGAAGTGAAGGGAGATATAGACTTCGGAAGACTAAAAAGAATCATGAGGAGGGCACCTTCTAGAGTTCTACACTCTAACACTAAAGTCTACTCGGTGATATGCCTCTTGGAGAGCAGTACTTAAACAAGAAGACACTAAGAGAAAGTAGGAGGAGGGGGAACCTTGGAGAGCAAAAACGTAGCAACCAACCCTGGTTTTTTGTTTCCCATGTGTTTGCCTCTCTCTCTATCCCTAATTACTCTTTCTCTTTCAAATTTTGGAGGCGGGAATAGGTATAGAGTGGGCGGACGTGGAGGGATGTGAGCGGTTCCAACTGCACACCCTTCTCTATCTCTCTCAACATCTCAGACACGTGCATGAGAGGGAGATGGAGAGAAATATGATTAACATGAGCCAAAGCCCGTCGGTTAACAAAAGTGACATTTTTGCTTTTGAAAGTGATAGTTTTACTTGAAAGTAATTTTACTTGAAAGTGATAAAATTATATAAGGAATTAAACTATGTAGGGAGTAGTAAAACTATATTTGAAAAAATGATAAATTTATATTAAAAATAATAACATTGAACTACATAGAAAGTGATAAAATTATATTTGAAAATGATAAAAATGCACTAATCGTGAAAGTGATAATTTTGTATTTGAAAGTGACAAATTTGAGTTGGAAGTAATAAACTAGCAAGTCAACGGACTAAAGCGGAAAATGTTTTAAGTCTTTTTCATAAAGTAGTGAGTGAAAAAAGACAATAATAAATACTGTCAAATAATTATAAATTCTCTTCCTTTCCATTCAAAAAGTCAAAAAATTAAGAAAAAAATAGAATATGTACGTAACAAAAGGAGGTGAAATGTTGTAATTTACGTGAACCTTCAACCTTTCTGCACCACATGTGTGATGTAATAAATATTGCTCACACTAATAACATATTTTGTCATGACCTACATGGCACAATGCAGCAGGCATATAGTTAACACAATGTAATGCTAGGCATACATTCATGTACTTCAATCCAAAAATCGTGTTGAAAGTTCCCGCACCTGTCTACTAATCATAAACAAAAAGGACACAAGATCGCATCTTTATTTGTCCTAACAACCTGTGGGATTACTACCTAATTAAGGATCGTTTGTTTTGAGGTAGAATATCCTAAAACACTATAAAATAATGCATTTGTCTTTCAGAGGGGTATTATTTTACTATATCCTTCGATACTTCATTGCAACCAAACAGTGCATAATCTAGGCTTCTTCACGACGAGAGGCTGTTGCACCCTGGTCTCCTAGCTACTCTCGGGGAAGGAGTAATGGCTAGGTGCTCCCGCAGCTGATCTTATAAATGTCACTGGATCTTCACTTATTACAAAACAACAAAGATCCTTCATGGGGTATCCCACTAGCCTATCAAGTGATGCGACAAACGCCCCTTCTCCACACACAAAAATATAGTATTTTGCTCCTATCTTCATCAAACTCTCATTCATTCCCATGTGACCAATCCGAACTTGAGATCTCCTTTTCTCTCAGATACTGCATCTGAATCATACGTTTGAATACTTTAATATTGGGTTTTTTAGATTCTAATTCCTCAGATCTTTCTCTTGTAAAGCGACCGCTACTTCTAGTTATATAATTATTCCTTATAATAAGTTCTTGCAAAGAAGGCATCAAGAGAAAACCCTTTCCTATAATTTCTTAACTTTTAAGGGAGGGGAGAGGGACGGAGGCCTTGCCTGCCGCCGGTAGAGGAAGAAGCTAGACTTCCTCAGAAGAAAGGATTATCATATTTTGTAAGTATGAGCTAGTTTTGACACCATATTTGTACGTCCAATTTTTGATTAATTACTAGAATGTGGCTGGATCATACAAATTCCATGATTAATTCTCCAACACATATGTAAGCACTGTGAGATTAATCAAAGTAATGTAATCAGATACATACATCAGGCATAGCATTCTTGTCTCTTATAATATTTTTCCCACAATCAACATGAAGAACGTCCATTTATTTGGTTATTCTACACAGAAAATAAATGCTCAGATGATTACTCGTTTCATTTATATATGTGTCACACACACACAAGTTCCCCAGATTAATTAGTACTTAGAAATATACATCATCATACAGTTAAGGGACTATTTGGTGGTTCGAGGAAAACTCATTTGTCAATAGTTGTCATTTACAACATTTCTATATATACTTGTAGGAACCAAAAACGTATTTTTACCTAAACTTTTAGTAAAGTGTGATTTTGCTTATTCTAGATCCTGTTGGTTTGATGCGTTGATAAGTGAGAATAAGACATACTTGTTACGGGAGATCTTGGTCACCCCAACCATGGGTAACATTATAAGAGACCTTAACCCTAACCAAGCTCCGAGTTCATTAAAAATAATTACGTCTACGGAACAATGTTAGGACTACTATAACCTTGGCTGAATTCACGACAAATTTAATAATTTCACGACGTGTTGCATCCCATGAACCCTCACACTCGTTGCTTACAACTTTATGTAAGATACATACAACAAAACGACGCCACGCCGAAATAAATCCTTCAACTTGTAATACGAGTTCCGAGAGAAATAAAAAATAACATAGAGGCACAACATTGAGATAATCCAGAAACCTACTACTAGCAGACTACGGATATGGTGGTAATATCTAGTAACCATATACCAGCAAGTGGAAGCTGTGGATGAACAAAGACACATCCGAGGCCCTCTAAAACTTCATACTCCTCCCTCGCCAGTGACTGTTCATCGGCTTCAACTATCACCGTCCGTATAACCCAGATACAGAGAGAGAGAGAGAGAAGCCCACCAACCCGTAGAAACCCTAGGAAGAATTAAACTGGTTCAAGACACACATTCTCACAGAGAGAGAGAGAGAGAGAGAGAGAAGCCCGCACGACACCAGCAGAAACCCTAAGAATGGAAGAGATCCTGGCCTCTAGCGCTCCCTGTCTATGATGGCGGCCCTCAGCGGCTTCTTCATCACCATGGTGAACGCGAACGTCTCCTGCGGGTCGGGTGGCCCCTCCCCAGGCACGGGCTCCCAGCTGAACTCCCTCACCATCCTGGCCAGCATCAGCTGCACGTGCAGCATCCCCAGCGACGCCGCCGGGCATATCCTCCGCCCCACCCCGAAGGGCATCATTCGCACCCCCCTCGCCCCCGTCAGGTCCGTCTCCCACCCGTCCCCTCCCTCCAGGAACCTCTCCGGCCTGTACTCCCCGGGGTCCTCCCACACCGCCGGGTCCTCCGTCACCCGGGCCGTGTAGAACTCCACGTTCGCCCCCGCCGGCACCCGGTAACCGCCCAGCTCCGTGTCCTCCGTTGCGGCGTGCGACAGCACGAAGTGGCTAGGCGGGTGCCTCCGCAGCGTCTCCTTCAGCACCGCCATCAGGTAGGGCATCTTCTCCACGTCCGACTCCGTTATCCTGGTGTCGCCCTTGCGTGCGCCGCCGAGGTGGGCGGTGATCTCGGTGTGGAGCTTCTCCTGGATGCGCGGGTCGAGCACCAGGTGCAGTAGCGCCCACTCGAGGGCGGTGGCACTGGTGTCGGTGCCGGCGCTCATCACCTCGGAGCAGAGGGTGACGAGCTCCTCCTCTCCGAGGGGGCCCCTGTCAGCGGGGTTGAGCTCGAACAGGGAGTCGATGTAGGCGCCGCCCACGGGGCTTACCATCTCGGCCGACCCCGTGTACTTGGAAGGATCCCCGTCGCACTCCACGAAGGCGCGGCGGTCGAGCACCAGCGGCTCCAGCAGCGCCATCTGGCGCTTGCGCAGGTTGCGTGCGGCGTCGAGCTGGCCGCGGAAGAGGGGCGTGAGCGCCGGGAGGAAGTCGGGCAGCTTCAAGGTGGACATCATCATCACCTCCTTGAGCACGGCCTCGATCTGCTGTACCAGCGGCTCGGGCACCCGCGCGCCGAAGCAGATGCAGGTGAGGATGCTGCAGATGGTGAGGCGGCAGTTGGCCATCACCTCCACGGCCCCGGCCTGCGCGCGCTCCGCCCGCAGCCGGGAGAGGTGGTTCTCGATGGCCCAGTCGCGGATCCACCCGAACTGCTTCACCTTGGCGGGGGAGACGATCTCGGCGACGAAGTTGCGGCGGAGGGCGCGCCAGAGGGGGCCGTAGGGGGCGGAGTTGATGGTGCACTTGCCGACGCTGAAGAGGAGGCGGGTGGGGGAGTCGGCGGGGCGGCTGGCGAAGAGGGCGCCGCGCTGGACGAGGGCCTCGTGGATGAGCTCCGCGGAGGTCACGATCACCAGGGTGCGCTGCCCCATCTGCATGGTGAAGATGGGGCCATACTTGGCGCGGAGGTCGCGCACCACGTACATGAAGGGACGCCGCTGCAGGGCCACCTGGAAGAGGTTGCCCACCACGGGCCAGCCGGGGGGGCCGGGGGGAAGGTTCCTGGCACCGCCTCCGGTCCGGCAGCAGCGTCGCCACCAGAGGGCGGCGAGGAGAGCGGTGGCCAGGAGGAGGGAGAGGTCGGAGAGCTCCATATGGGAGCAGCAAGTGAGAAAGGTGGTGGCAGAAGGGAGCTACTGCTAGCCTAGTAGAGGTGGTGATGGTGGGAAGGTGATGGGGTTTACGTACGCAATTATAAAGAGTGGAGCAGAGGTGGAAGTAAATGGTGGCGACCTGCCCCGAGCTGGACGCAGTGAATGCATGTGGCAGGGGGTGCTGTGTTGGCTGCAATCCAATGGCGGTAACTTAGCGTTGTCAGTTCTTGTGTAAACGGTCCTTGCCCGGAAATCCGTTTACAGTCCGTTACCAAAGTTTAGAGGTAACCTAAACAAATGTAAGTATCAGAATTCAGAATAAAAAAACTAGATTATATTTTTGAATAAAGAAAAATATACGCCTAGTTAATATGATTTTTTGATTATCCATGTATTTTTCTTTCACTCATTTCCTTATTAGTTAAATCTTGTTTACAATTTTCTTTTGACATGGATTTATAAATAAAATCTCCAGTCATGTGTCTAATTGCATGTCTTATTGTCACCCTCCTTAGTCATTCATCACTAGCTTGTGAGGTTCATTTTTATAAACGTCATATGTTTTATAAGTATATTTATAAGGATCACTAAGTTGTTCTCTCGAATTTAACCTTTCTGTATTCATTTTTTATAATTTGAAAAGACAAAGATACATGGATATAATATAAAAATAAAAATACACATGTTATTTAAAGAATAAAAATAAGAATAAAACTATTATTTTGACCCCATGCGTATCCTTTTACATCCCTGGTAAACGGCAGTTTTCTAGTTTTATTAGTGGGCTGCCCAGAGATGGACTCCATACAGTCTGTGGGCTTGCGAGTTTTGGCCATTCGTTGCAGACGGCGCCACTTCAGATTGGCTGGCTAACGTTATGACTGGCTTCCTGCAATACGCCCGGTATACGTACCTCTTAAGCCACTGTCAAAATTTGGATTTCAAAGTTGGTGGTGCCAGCTGTCTAGTTCTCCCAACCAATCCCGTCTCTCTTCAGAGAGGGATGATGGAATGAGAACTGTTAGTGTGTGAACAGGCACTCACAGTTTTGAATCTCATCTTAGCATTTGAAAAATATTTTTTTTATAAATTTTAAATATTTAATAATCTTTTTTAAGGTTATTTTCATTTTATGTGATTTTATTTTGACTGTATGATCGTAGTTCAATTTTGAAATATCTGATACATGTAAATATCGATTTTTAAAAATTACAAAAATAATTTAAAAATAAAAAATTCGTCGGATTATCTCCTAAGGTTGTTTCCATTCTTTAGAATTTTAGTATTTATCACTGATTTATGAATATAAAATCGGACAATTTACGTTGAAAGTCTAACGATCCAAATTTAAATCAAAAGAGATGAAATTTATTTGGAGAAGAGAGTTGAATATTTAAAAATTTATCATAAATTTTATTTATTTTTTAACATGGAGAAGGAGTCGAAGTAGTGCATACAATTGATCCGTGCACACTGTAGTATTTGCACCATAACACTCATATATATATATATATATGAAAAAGATAGAATACATCCTTCGAGGTGCCTCTAAGTTAAAGTATGCCTCTACCTAAAAATTCATCTTTCTTATGTTAAAAAAATAAAAAATAATATTTTTTTAAAAAAATTTAAAAATAAAAAATAGAATCCAACGAACAACTTTTTTTTTGAAATTTTTGAATTTTTTTAGGTCGTTTAATCTGAGATCGGATTGTACAGATGTCTCACATATGACGTAAAAAAAATTCAATTTTTTTTTTTTATCATTTTCTATACCACACCCCCATATGGTGCAGCAACTTGTTACTTCAAAAGGGCTAAGCCAAGTAATGTGGGCCAAGATCTATTTCTTCCCTGCACGAATTTAATATATACTTTGATATAGTAATGCTACAAGTACTTTTCTTAGAAAAGGATATTATGCTGCAGGGCGGTTCATGAAATATTTCTTTATAAAGAAAATATCCACGGCACTATGATTTAAGAGCCATTTTAATACAGATAGAACTTAATTTATAAGACTTTCTTCCGTTAAAAATAATACTTTCAACTCTTTTACACCTTTAACAAGTCCGAATATCCAGAACTAATTTCCTTTTCTTCCCTTTCTGATCTTTAATTATATCTCTCTATTTTTCTAGGTCAATGTTATATTTCATATTTAATTTTACAAGCAAGCGTTATGTTTTTAGGCAAGCATATTTTCCAAAACAACACTATAATATAACAAAATTTGCTTAAAAAACATGACACAATCTTAGAAAATACGACACAATTGAAAAGGACGATGTTAAATATAAAAATACAGTACTAGTTTGAAAAAATAAAAAAAAGGAGTGGAAATGCGAAGTTTTGTAGGACCCATCCGAATACGTGTGGCACGAGGAGAGATGACTAAGAAGGTTCAGTTCCTTCCAAACCCTACGTACGCATGTACATATAAGCGTCGTTGTTTCGTGCTGTTTGGTGCGTCTTAAAAGATGGTAAAAAGTAGTAAACAGTTGTATAATGGTGTTTTTTTATGTTTAGAGTGCTGTAAATCATCTTAGGCTATTTTCTTTTGTACATTTGGTGTGTCATAAATTATTATGTTTTAAAATATTGACCTCTAAAATCCTTTTTTAAATGATTTCAGTTTAAAGTTCAAAATCATCACAAACAAAAAATCAATAATTTCAAAACCAGTAATTTTAAAATCAACAATTTCATTTTAAATAATTAAAATTTGCGATTTCAAAATTAAGATTCTAGGTGCTTTTACGACGCAAGAAACGACACTATAAGGTAGACAGTCGATACAACGTCCCATTTGACTCTCCACAGCCTCACAATAGATTAACTTTTGTCTAATTTTTGAATAGAGATCTTTTACATCCAAACTTGAACTCCCTTAGTAAAGATATGAGAAGATTTAAAAAAAAATTCTCATATGATGCTTTTCTTATTTTCAAAGAAAAAGTTTTCATGAAAATCTCTCTCCTTCCTTCTTTGTACTAACTGTGTTCGGTCCAAATCCGTACTGAGAGGAGCCATACTCTTAATTTTATTTTTCAGACATCATGTTCAGTGGCATCTGACAAGAGTTATTTTATGGCGTTGGGTCTTCTGAGATGTGCGTGCGCAGGCACACAGTCCGCGGTTCTACATATTTCACATAGCTTAATTACAGTGTTGAAAGAAATGATCAGATGACTTGGAACATAGTTAGGTAGATAGTTAATCTATGACCAAGAACACGTTGAAGCAGAAGCTGACCCAACACTCATTTTTGGCTCTTGATTAGTTAAATTATGACCAAGAACATGTTGAAGCAGAAGATGACCGAACACTCATTTTTGGCCCGTGATCAGCATCAGAACGTCGTCGTCATGAAATGAGTAGTCCTCGAAGCTCCTCCGGCTGTCCAGCAGCTCCTGCTGCTGGTTGCAGAGACTAGCCTTCTCCCCCCTTTTCACCATGCCCTTCCTCTCCAAGTGCCCAAGCAGCACGTCCAGGGTGTCCCGCCGCTCCACCACGAATGGCTGCTTCTGCTCGGTGTCCTCCTCGAGCACGGTGATGTGGAGCAGCTCCGGCTGCTGCCCGTCGTTGTACTCAGCGAGCGAGACGGCCACCAGGGGGCTGATGGCGTAGGCTCCCACCGTTTCGGGCGCCAGCATGGGCGCCTTGAGGTCCACGGCCATGAGCACCTAATTAGGAGGGAAATCGGATCTCACCTTGGTTAATTAGAGACGATCGAGCAGCAAGAAACCAGTGAAATTAATTAAGATGCTACTTAATTGTACTCCTCTCATCCCAGCCACCTGATTCTTATATATACACTATTCACAAAGGTACATGTAAGAGTACGTACCTTTATTAGAGCATATATCATAAATTAAGGAATAAAAATGTCACTATCGCATGTGTATACAGGTACATGGTGCTATATATTCTTATACGTACCCAAGGTATTACTCAGGTACGTAGTCTCTCATCTGGTCTACTTTTACAGAGATAAGATTTTTTTTTTTAAAACAAACACTTTTATCGATAACAGAGGCCATCAATTATTGATTCACAGTGTATATATATCTGAGAGGAAAAGGGTACGTTAAGCGACCATGTTAAAAGAATACTGATAGCATTTCCTTGTTAAATATAAGGTCGCGATAGTACATTTGACACGTTAATCTATGTTATTATAAGATAACATGATGTGAGAGGAGTGACCTTAATAAAAAAAAAATTGCCACAACAGGGTACCATGCATGAATACTTGTCTAGCTATACATACATCCACATGATGCAGATTAATGGAATGATTTAAAATTTTGATCAGTTCCACGGGCAGATCATAATAATCCAACACACCTGCTTCCATGGCGCGATGCAGTACCTCCGTGCCAGATAATTCTTCAGCTCGAGGACGGGAACGTCGGCCCTGAGGGAGCAGTCCACCGCCGTCCGCCGTGCGTAGCGAACGCTCACCGTGAGGATCTGGTCATCGGGCAGCCGCCCGTGGAGAAAGATTTCTGGCTGTGCTCTGAGGTCGAACCGTGTCAGATAGTCCGTCTCGCCGAACATGAGGCGGCCCCCGTGCAGCAGCAGCTGCCGCCGGGGATCGATCCCCGTCGCCTGGGAGATAGCCGTTTTGATGTCCGTGAGGGTGGGGAAGACCCCATCAATGGCGAATGCCCCGTTGCGGCTGCAGGCTTTAACTACCACAGTAACTTGCAGCATTCTTGGGCACAGCAGAGAAGGACTAGACCTAGCTAGCTAGCTCGCTCTCCTAATTAGCTGAAGCCGACAGGTGATGAACTTGCGAGGATGTGGGTGCTCGCTAACTCCGCACTAATCCTAGCGATCCAGGACGAGTGCTCCTTATAATGGAGGACGTACGTATGAGCGGCAGAACCATCGGGTGCAACATCTGTGAGCATTAACGTACGGTGAACTTGTGAGGGGATTCCCCATTGATAACGAGAAGAGGGCGGGATGGAGGTTTCTGTACGAAGTTCTTCTTCTTTTCACCAGCGCGAATGCATGGGGATCGGTGCAGCGTGGTTTGGGCTGATGGTTGTTCTGAAACACGCAACTTTGGTTGGTCAGTCAGAATATGGACGGGCCAATGCATGCATGCATGGTGGTGGAACCAGCTGGCTGCCCAGTCTGCATGCGAGCTCTAAGATGCCGAGTCAGTGTGTCATCTGATATGGGCAATACTTGCTCCACCCAATTAGGTGCAGTCTAAAAAATATTTTAGAATTTCTTTAAGGCAAACTCCATCATGTTTGATAAGTCCTAATTATATCTTTGATCATATGATTAAAAAAAAAATTTTAAATATAAAAAATGGATCTCAATGAATAATTTTTTTTTTAATGGGCCGAGCCTAATGAAATGAGGTTCAGTTTTTAATTTTTTTGTTCTGCACCGCAATTGTTACTCTATCTGATATATATCCATCTGGTCTGTCAAAATGTTGTCCCATCTGAGTCCAAATCTTAAAACGGTACATACATATTAGTTTACATTTTGCGTTCAGAACTTTTCAAATATACGCTCCTCAAGAATTGTTTTCCGAAATTGTCGGACCTATTTCTATATTGTTATTTATGACGGCCATAGATTGAAAAAGTAGCAAAAAAAAAATCCATGCAGTTAATCTCCAATCAATATGCAGCAAATATTTTTGAATTCAAAATAAATCTTTGTATCGTGAATGTTTTGACATTAGTCCTTGTAAACTTAATATAATTTAATAATAAATTCTTTCAATTATAAGAGAAGTAAATATTCTTGGAATACTCTTCAAAATAATGTTAAAAAGGATGGAAATACTTAAAACGATTTAAAAATAAAGAAAATGAGCCCCAATGGACATGGACATGGATGGCGATTCATGTCGAAGCTGACCCAATACTTCAGTTCTAATCGTTTTAGTTTATCGAAATGGACATGGATTGCAAAAATTTTATTTATTTTATTTCGCTGCATTTACGATCTCGAGAAACTCGGGAACCTAACAAGATGGCAATTCAGGAAGAGGTACAAAAGGATTTGAATGCATGACATCTCCGAGGGGTCCATCACCTCGAGTGGATTGCCAACGTGATCGTGATGTCCAAGAAAGATGGTAAGTGGCGAATGCGTGTTGATTTCACTGACCTTAATAAGACTTATCCGATGAACAGTTTCCCACTGTCCCGGATAGATCAGATGGTAGATGCTACTTTCGGCCACGAGCTCCGCAGCTTCTTCGACGCCTACTCGGGCTATCACCAAATGTGAATGCACCTGGATGATGAGGACAAGACAAGCTTCACCACTGATATCTGCCTTTATTGCTATACTCGAATGTCCTTCGACTTGAAGAACGCCGGTGCCATCTACCAACGACTCGTCAAAAAGATTGTTGCTCCTCAACTTGGCTGAAACATAGAGGTCTACATCAATGACATGTTGGTAAAAAGCCAGTTTGCCTCTAACCATCTGGCCGATTTGACCAAGACCTTAGTTGCTCTGCACAGATACCACATGAAGCTGAATCCAGTGAAGTGTGGCATCTGGAAAGTTTCTTGGTTACTTAGTGACTCATCGCAGCGTGGAGGCAAACTCAAAGTAGGTGGCTGCCATCCTCCAAATGCGCCCTCCGATAAACATCCGAGAAGTTCATAAGCTCAGTGGACGAGAGGCTGCCCTAAGCTGCTTCATCTCGAGAGCAGTGGATCGATGTTTTCCTTTCTTCAAGTTGCTGAGAAAAACTGGAGGATTTCAATGGATGGACGAATGCCAGACTACCTTTGACCAGCTTAAAGACTATCTTTCAGAAGTCCCCGTCCCGTCCAAACTAGTTGAGGGAGAGCAACTTCTTTTGTATCTTGCCACATTTGAAATAGCAGTAAGCTCCGTCCTGGTTCAAGCAGATGGTAGCATCCAGAAGCCGGTGTATTATATAAGCCGGACACTTCACGGAGCGGAGCTCCTATATCTCGCATTAGAGAAGCTGGCATTGGCTTTGGTCACACCTGCTAAGAGGCTTCGACCTTACTTTCTAAAGTATTCTATTAAAGTGTTAACATGTCAACTCTTGCGACAGGTCCTCTCACGACCAGAAGTGTCTGGATGACTGGCCAAGTGGGCCATTTAGCTTGGGGAATTCGATGTCAGCTACGGATTAAGAACAACCATTAAGGCACAAGCTCTCGCCGACTTCATCGCCGAGTTAACTAGTAAAATGTCCCGGCATCAATCCAGTCCAAGAGTGAGACACACGTCCCGGCTCTGTCTCCTCCCCCGACAATTGATGCTTTGGCTAAAGCATCTAACTCGGATGACTTGGATTGCAGACTCTATACAGATGGATCCTCCTGCTCCTTGGGGAGCGGCGTCGGATGGGTCTTCATGTCTCCTGAGGGGGTCGTCGCCGAATATGATCTCCGCTTTACCTTCCTTGCCACCAACAATGAGGTGGAGTATGAAGCCTTGATATCCAACATCAAGGCCGCAAAAAGGTTGGGTGTTTAGAAGTTGATTGTCTTTAGCAACTCCCAACTGATAGTTGGCCAAATAACTGGAGAATATAAAGTCCGAGATGCCCTGATGGCGGCTTATCTCCGAGTAACAAAGAATATCCTAGCCGAATTCGTACATTTTAGCATCAAGCGGATTTTTCGACGCCCTCTCCCAGCTAGCTTCCACCCATAGCGGTGGGGAAGCCGAATGGTTCTCATGGAAGAATTAAAAATCCCGAATATCGATCGGCCCGCAAAGGTCATGAAAAGTGATCTTTCGGAGATCGATACCTAGATGACTCCATTATATGACTATCTTCTCTAGGGGGAGCTCCCCTCTGATGAGAGGGAGTCGTGGCGGGTTCGATTGCGGTCTACCCAATTCCTCTTGGTAGGTAGCTTATTATACAAAAGGTCCTTTGGCCGACCCTTTCTCTAGTGTCTTGGCTCGTCTAAAGCCGACTACGCCTTCGAGTGGTGCATGAAGGGATATGCAGAGGACATGCCAGGGGCCGGGCCTTAGCCCATATACTGGTAAGGCAAGAGTACTGGTGGCTGACTCTACTCCAGGACGCTGCTAAACTTATCTGACGCTGTGACAATTGACAGCGGTTTAGTCCCCTAATCCATCAATCAGCTACTCTGTTGACGCCATTATCTGATCCTTGGCCTTTCGCTCAGTGGGGAATTGATATCCTCAGTCCCTTTCCTATAACAACTAGCCAAAGAAAATTTCTTATTGTGGCTGTTGAGTACTTTACCAAATGGATTGAAGACGAGCCGCTCGCAACCATTGTTGATGGCAATGCTTGGAAGTTTGTTTGGAAATCTATTATCTGCCGTTATGGAATCCCTTGGGTAATCATATCCGACAACGACAAACAGTTTGACAGAAGTTGGTTCAGATGCAACTGTGAGAGCTTCAGTATCTTACACAAATGTACTTCGGTGGCTGATCCCCAAACGAATGGATAGGCTGAGGTTACCAGCCGCAGCATCCTATAGGGGTTGAAGGCACGTCTCGGTGAGGCGAAAGGCCGATGGGTCGATGAGCTGCCCAGCGTATTATAGGCTTATCGGACGAGAAGTCAAACCCCTATCGGCAAGACACCGTTTTGGATGGCTTACGGTGTCGAGACGATAATTCTGATGGAAATCAGTGTGCTGTCTGCTCGAGTCCTTGCTTACGATCTAGCCTCAAATGACGAAGCCTTGAAGGACCAACTGGATCTCATAGAGGAGACGAGGGACCTAGCTCGCATCTGGCTCACGACGTATCAATAACGCATGGCCAAGTATCATAACACCTGAGTAAAACCTAGAGGTTTTTAAGCTGGGGATTTAGTACTTCGAGATGCTCATGCTTCTAAGCCAGTCGAAGCTTTCTGAAAGTTGGCCCCAAACTGGAAGAGACCCTACCAAGTGAAAGAAGTCATTTGCCGAGGGGCATATCGACTGGAAACACTCAGAGGACATCCTATTCCTCGTGCATAGAATGTAGAATGGCTCCGTCGCTATTTTGTGTAAGGTCAATTTGGATTTTCCTTGGCCGACTGTGAGATCTTTTGATTCAATAAAAAGGCTACAGTTAAATTAACCAGTCTACTTGGTGCACTATCTTAAGTCCGTGTAAAATGTACCAAGAGCAACTTCAGCTGTGCAAATTGTATCGAGAGCAGCCTTATTTTTCCTAAGTTTATGTAAATCGTACTGGGAGCAACTTTGGCTGTGCAAACTGTATCAGGAGTGACACTATTTTTTCTAAGTCCGTGTAAACCGTACCGGGAGCAGCTTCGACTATGCAAACTGTATCCGGAGTGACCCTATTTTTTCTAAGTCCGCATAAATTGTATTGGGAACAACTTCGATTATGCAAACCGTATCGGGTGCAACCCTATTTTTTTTAAGTCTGTATAAATTGTACCGGGAGCAATTTTGGCTATGCAAACTGTATCGAGAACAGACTATTTTTTGTATCAGGAGGGGCCTTATTTTTTCCAAGTCCGTGTAAACCATACTTGGAGTGGCTTCGATTATGCTAACTGTACCGGGAGCAGCCCTATTTCTTCTAAGTCCATGTAAACCATACTGGGAGCAGCTTTGGCTGTGCAAACCATATCGGGAGTGGCTCTATTTTTTTTAAGTCTGCATAAAGTATATCGAAGCGACACTCGTCTTCAAGACCATAAATTGCATTGGACGATGCCTACCTTGATTTCGTTGAAAAAGAGTGATACCACACAGATAAGTACGACTACACAATTCTTTGTACCTAAATTGACGATTTTATTTACAATTAAAAGACGGGGGCAAAGTCCTAGATTACAAGAGGCGTCGGCCTAACAAAAGAGCCATTATAAAGTCCTTCGACGCACCGACTGTTTCTCAGCAAACATGAAAAAAGAAGCCAAAAAGATAGCTACTCTGCCGCTAACTCTTTTCTGTCCGGACTGAGAAGAGAGTTGAACTGTGTCGTTGGAGTGGCGAGGGAGACTCCAGCCTTAGGAGAATGCGGTGCATGATCAGCTGGGGCCGCTGGAGCCCTCTCACCTTTAGATGACCCCACCTGTCGAGCAACTCTCTCGCAATGGCGTCATCTGGGAGCATGTCGTACATTTTTTGGAATGCACTTGATCTTGATTTTTTAATTTAGATTTGTATTTGTACGCTTGATCTGAATCAATCAGATGATTGCGCAGTTCTTAGACTCGATCTCGCTACCCATAAATGGAATAGCGTTAATTACATTCTCCTAAGAGGAAAACCCTTGATTAATCGTCGGAAGATTAGAATAACACCCTTTAAAAATGATATAAATAAAATATACAAGATTGCATTTGAAAAATGAGTGAATTTCAGTTTTTGTTTGATAAGAAAACTCATTTTTTAGTTTTAGAGTTGAGTCTGCGCAGGAGTGTGCAGACTTAGCTGGCTTTTGATTTTATTTGATTATTCTTTGGAAAATATGGCAAAAGACTTGATTTCTTGATTTTTTTGTTAATGGATAATGATGAGAGATATTTTTTAGTCTTTTGGATTGATATATGTAAGTTCATTAAAGATTTGTTTAAGTTTTTATGTTTGGAAATGAACGTGAGGTTGAGTTTGCGCAATGATGTGCAGACTCATTTGTTATCAATGAGAATGCTTGTATTTGTCTCGATTTTTTATTTGCAAGAGAAGTGGAAATCTTTTTTATGATATTTATGATTGATGTGGATGACATTTTATAGAAATCATGATTTAGAATTTGAATGTCAATTTTGATTGTTTTTTATTTAAGAAGAAAGTCTCATTATCATTCTTTATTGTGTTTTTCAGATTTGAAATGAAGAGGCTTTGGATTTGATTTGTAAGGTATAAAAAATATTTTTTATGCTTTCTTAGTTGATTTCAGTGAAAAATGCTTCAAAGACTTATGTTTTTTATGTTTTGAATTTATAGATTTTGAAGGATGAGTAAGGTGTACAAACTTAATTGAAGTAAGACCTCTTTTAGATATTTTTTTTTATATTTTGCAAAAGGCAAATTTGGATTTTATTTGATTTTTTGACTTACAGAAAGTATATAGTTTTATCTTAAAGTTCTTGGTTTAATTTATAGAGTTTTAAATGTTAAAAACTTAGATTTTATCAATTAAGGGTTGAGTCTGCACAGGGATGCGCAGACTCATTTGTCACCAATTTGTTCTTTGCATTTTTTGGGTAATTTCAAGGGGAAACTTAGCATTTTGTTTGTATTTTTGATTTGTAGGAAATATATGATTTTTCTTTGAGGTTTTGATTTGATTTAAAAGGGATTTAATGGCTGAAATACCAACTTTTTAGAAATTCAGGGTTGAGTTTGCGCAGGGTGCGCAGACTCAATTGTCATAAAACTTCTTTTAAGTATTTTTTATTTTTTCACAAGGGAAATTTGGGGTTTTAATTGGATTTTTGACTTATATGAAGTATAAAGTTTTTATTTGAATTTTTTTGTTTAATTTGGAAAGAATTTATAGTTAAAAAATCAGATTTTGTGAATTTGTGGTTGAGTCTGCGCAGAGGTGCGCAAACGCATTTGTCACCAACTTGTTTTAGGTGATTTTCTGCAATTTTTTAATAACAACTTGGTGTTTTTCTTTGATTTCTTACTTTATAAGAATAAACTTAATTTTTTGAGAGTTTTATATCATCTTGAAATGGTTTGGAAGTTGATTTTTTATTTTTTTTTGAATTTCAGGGTTGAGTCTGCGCTGGGGTGCGCAGACTCAAGTCTAAATTGTGATTTTTTTTTTTGTGAGTTTTTAGATTGAGTTTCTGACTGAATGACTTGATTTCTTATCTTATTTGATGATGATTTACAGGTTTGGAGATGAGCACAAGCTTCAAAGTCCATAAGATGAGAGTTTGGCCATTTGATTGAGGCGTAGATTCAAGTTAATGAAGATTTTCAAGTGGAATTTGTCATGAAGATGAAGCCTTCTGAAGTTGAAGGGAATTTCAAGGCTTTCAAAGTGTTGGGAGAGCTTACAACAAGTGGTTTTTCAAATGGTGGAAGCTTTAGAGCTCAAGGGACAAGATTTGTAAAAAATGGGTTTGTGTCTGCGCAAGGGTGCGCAGACTCAACTGAACTTGTAATTTTTTTGCTTTATTTTTGAAGGGATTTGTAACGACCCACCACCCTATAATCGGGGATCCGATTACTAAATGGGTACCGAATCATTAAATTTGGAGCCAAATTAGGATCTCGATAAGTATAAGAAATAAATGATAAACTAAGCTAAACATCTACATCACATCGAATTGTAAAGGAAGTGCAGAAATTAAAAATTATTACAGTTCGACTTGACTCAGCAATTAATTAAATATTACAATAGAAAAGAAATAATTAAGCATATAGGCCAGAAAAGAAAATAACAACTACATCGGGGCATACCCCAGAACAGCGGCTGCTAGCACGCAACCCAAGGCAACACTCTCCTCGCTACGTCTGCTTGGAACCCTCACATGAAAACTGCAGGGGGTGAGTCTTATTGAAATAGACTCAGTAGGGATCCTTCGATCCCCACCACTCACTCACACACCCACAAGTGCAATACATAATTATAGGGAATTCAACTAAATAAAGCAGTAAACATAATTCCCAGATTTTGATATAAAACATACAGATTTATAACAGTAACATGCACGATTCTGAAACCACCCTACCACGGAATCCACGACTAGGGTTTTGGCTAAACACACAAGTCACATGACCGAACGCGGAAAACATCGACCCACTGAGACTAAACAGCAACCCCTCGGATAGCACACTGGCTACTCCGGCCTGACTTGGCTCAAGGTGGTTCTGTTTCTCCCAGCACGAGTGACACTCCGAATGTACCACTCCCACACTCGTACTAGCTATACCCCGGGGTACACCAGGTGACCCTCTCTCTAAGCGTCACCCCACCACTCCCACACAGGCGCCATGTCACTCCCACACTGACGCAGGGTGCCTAAGCGCTAACAACTGTCACTCTAGGCCCACGATCGCACAAAACGCAACACGGTGCGATCCTATCATGTAGAAATCATTGTCCTCGAGTATATTTCCAAACATGCATTTATTCAACTATCTAACAATGTAAACACATGTTAATTATATGCTTTAATGAGATTCTGTCTTGAATCGCGTCGCCCAAGGCCGACGTCATTCAAGACCCATAAACTGGTTTATGCGAAAACTGGCCTCAGAAGATGGCCTAAAATGCGTCGTGCAAGGTAGTCATCTTTTAAAAGGCGTCGCTGTTCCTAGTCGCCTAATCACGTTAGAAACAGAATCAGGCCTCGGGGTGATCCGAACTAAAACACGTCGTGCAAGGGGGTCGCCATTTGAATGGCGTCGTTGTCCCTGGACTCTATTCAATCCAGAGATAGAGTATGTTACCTGGGATAAATCGCGTCGTGGGTGGCAGCCGCCTTTTAAATGGCGTCGCTGTCCCCAGACGCCATTTAACCCTCATAGATAGGTTCTCCCTCCATCTTCCCCCAATTCACAACGTGAGATTTTCTCCCCCAAATGGCAAAAAAATGCCATAAAATAGAGGAGTAGGAGGAGAACCCAAATACCCCATAAAAACCTACCAATCCTAATTTTGTGATATAAGATCGGGGCCGTATTCCCGCAGCCTAAAACCAGTCCATGTGGTGCCCACGTGGCACAACCTAAAACGCGTCCACCTCACTGGACGTCGTTTGAACTGCGTCTCGCAAGCTCGACTCGGAAAGGAACACAAGCCTCAGTCCCGCAAGGGCCCAAACCTAAGGATCCGACCCCGAAACTAACCCGATAACCGGATCCGAAACCTCAATCTTTACAGAATTTGGATCCTTTTTGTAAATAGATTATTTATTTAAATTAAATGGAGTATTTAAGATATGATTTCAGGAGATTTGTGCAATTTGATTTACTGTTTATTTGATTTTTTATTTAAAACGAGTCTATGAAAAAGTGTGCAGACTCAAGAGTCATTTTGGAAAAGAAGTTCTTTAAACTTGTTTGTATGCCATGGAATATCATTTTTATCAAAGATTTGGCTTGATTATTTGAGCTATTAAACAATCTTTTTTTATCTTTTGAGCCTAAAGTAGGTACGCATACTCAACTTGAGTTTTGAAGATTTGTGTTTATTTAAAAAGGAGAATATTTATTTTAAACCTTTTCTGAGTGGGTTATGAGTAACTTTAATTATTTGAGTTATTTGAACCATAAATGGGGTTATTAGTCCATGGAATGCATCGTTTGACAGTTTTGGGCTGAGTCTGCGCACGGGTGTGCAGACTCAAGTTGAAAATGATTTTTGGGGTTTCCTGTACAGTTCAAGCTGCATTTAAATCCATCAAGGGGTTAGTGTCAACTAGTAAAGTTAGAATATGAAATCCGGAGTAGAGGAAAATAAGTTGTATCCCATTCCCAATTGAATTTCCATGATTATAGGTGCACAGACTCAAAAATATGAGCATAATTTTAGTTTTATATCTCTTTCAACTTGAAGTGATTCAAGAATCACCATAAATTTAGGAAGGATAATACTGAGAAATCTCAGAAGTTGAGTATGGATATATAAAGCCTTTTCAAGGAATGTTCCTTATGTAGGTTCTTTCAAATGACATGATTTCTTCATATTTATCCCATTCTTCTTAGATCATTTTACAAAGCATTAAAAATCTTAATATAATGATTCCGAGATGAATTTCAACTTTTCATTAGGAGAACCCAATAATAGGTTTAGGATCTTTATGAAGGATTATGTCATAAAGAGACCCGAAGGACCAATTCCCCTAAAAGGGATATGTAATGGCCATGAACCATAGGGGTGGCTGCAAAGGAGGGCGTGCCGAGCACAAGCCACTCACCCAAAGGGTGCCCTTAATGCCTTCAAGATGTAAGAAAAACCTACAAGGGGTAATCCAAAGTATCTCTACATTTGGAGAGTAAGGAACTCCATCAATTCCCCTAAAGGGTTACATATGGCCATGAACTATGGAGGTGGCTACCAAGGGGGGCATGCCGAGTACAAGCCACTTACCCAAAGGGTGCCCTTGATGCCTTCGAAATGTAAGGATTATCCACAAGAAGTCACCCATTACATTTATACATTTGGGGATCAAAGTACTCCACCAACTCATTGGGACATTGGGGACATATCATCTAAATGAACTCATAGCAATGAGAACATAAGAGTGATGTTCTTTGTATAAGGGTCCTTGATGGGTTACCCAACATTGGGATTGTTGGCACCCTTAGATTGGGACATCTTTAGAGAAAATATCGGAAGAAACTTAAAATCTTAAAACATATAACAAGTTCTTAGTTTAAACATTAAGGGCTTGATAAAAATCCGAAGTCCAAGGTATTAAAGACCTTCATTGGACCTCAAAGAGACAGCCCTAGGCCTAAGGATCCTTTGGACAGATTGGGGGAGGATCAAAGAATCACCTCAAGCTCAAACCACAAGCTCAAAGAGGTGCAGACTCAAACCTGCAAAATTGAACCTAGCGCAGACTCAAAACACTGTAGCTATTGCATGTGCAGACTCAGCTGAAAACCAGTTTTTTAATGAAATGAGGGTTTAAACCTAACTTAAATGATGGAAAATAAAGTATAAAAGGTATAAAACCCAAAATCTTTATTTAAAATATATTTTAGATGTATTTTCTTAGGAAATATCATGAAGAACTTGAATATGAAACTTGTGAAACTTAAGGATTGTTTTTATCTTTTTCCAAGGATCTTTCCTTTTAGCTTTATGTTAGAGGGTTTACACCCAAAGAAGCTCATCCTCAACTAGTGAGGAGACCTCCTTGAGAATCTCCAGGGCTTAAACCCTTAGCCATTGATCACACCAAAATCGATTCGGTTACAACTTGAAAAACATAAACATAGATCACAAGATTTATAGATTTTAGATGATTTCTCTTGATGTTTGGCCTTGGGAAAGCATCATCCATGGAAGGGATGTGCTCGTAAGGGACATGGAAGGCCAAACCACCTTGAAAAACCCCCAAACACAAGACAAACAAAATGAAAATCAGAAAATGCAAAGTTTAGGAAACTAGGACAACAACTTGGATTTCGGGCCATAACTTCATATTTAGGGAGTTTTGAGGCATGAGAAGACCATTTCTATGAACTATAAAGGTCTGTCTACCATCCCCACACAAAAAACACAAGCTTTATGAAAGAAAAAATGGTATAAAAATGCATAAAAGCCAACAGACTCACAGACAGAGTAAAAATCTAAACATGTATTTCTTTGGATTTCAATGCCATGGATGAACATCAAGAGGGAGATAGAAGCTCTTAGAACATTCAATATAAAGAAAACATCTTAGAAAAGCAATAAGAAATAAATAAACTAATTCTTCATCCCCACTCTACCTTGGAGAGGAGATGAGAAGGGGGAATAGCGCTAGAAGCCTTTTCTCTTGTTCTCTTGTTCTCCTTCTCTCTTCCTTTCTTTTTCTCTTCTTCTTTCCTTTTCATTTTTCTTTTGAGATGTAGGAAATGGAGGGGAGGGAGGAGTGGAGACGTGCTCCTCCAAGTTTTCTTTCTTTTCTTCTTCTTTTTCTTTTTTGTGGGCTTTTGTCTCCAACTTTTGCTTGGAGAAGAAGGGGTTTCTTTTATAGATAGTCTTGGATTACTTTTAGGGGATATATTACGCATACATTAGCCTTATATTAAGGAGAATAAACCCCACTTAAGATCCATCCAATAGGGCCTTTGCACTCGGAGAAACTCTATTGGTTTTCTTTTTGCTTTTCACCTACCTTCTTCTAGAAGAATCTTGAGGGGGGACCACTCCTTTTCTCTTCTTATCCTCCTTTGGGAGATTTGAGGATGGGCCAAATGAGTTGAATGAGAGGATTGTGGGGACCATTTGAGGCCTTTTAAGGGCTGCCACGAAATTGGGCTTTTGCCCTTGCTTTTTGGGCCCATAACCGGCCATAATGGGCTTCTTTTAGCTTGAAATGATGGGCTCGGTTGTGCCCTTGAATTTCTTCTTCATTTAGGCTCAAAGTGACCCTATTTAAACCTCTTTTGGCTTGCAAGAATGGACTTGGTTGCTGCTCACTAAATTCTTTTGATCTTATGCCTTTTGAACAATTGTTTGGGCTTTCTCTTGCTTGAGATTGTGGACTCGGTTGTGCCCTTTGATTTTTCTTGACTTGGGCCTTATTGGATGATCTTTGGGATTTTCTTCTTGTTCATTTTTTAGGTGACAACAGAGCCTAAGGCCGGTGAGGTCAAATGTGGGGTAGGCTTTCTGTGCCAAGGCCAACCCCAGGTCAAAGACCATCTGCGCTTCAGTATATTCCAGCCCCGACTTGTATATGCACTACAAAAAAGTAGATCTATACCTACCACTCTTACCTACACTAAAGGTACTTGTAGGTGTGGATGCCTATTTACCTAAGAACTAATTTTTTATTATACTATTAATAAAGTCGTAGGTGACGTCAATTTTTTACATGCCACTTTGAAAAATAGTAAATAAAAATGTAAGGTCATAGGACTAAGATGTAGGAAAAACGCTTCTTTTGTCTTGGGCGGCAAAGTAAAAGCCTCTGGCGAGATTTCCCCCAAATCTTGACATTCCCAAACCCACAAACCCCCAAATGTCCCACCGTATTCTACCTCTCCCTCCCCAAAATCCCTAGAGCCCACAACCCCTCCAAACCCCTCTGTGTTTTATGCGCAGTGAAGCTGGGATTGGCAGGTCCCTTCCTGTCGGTGGTCCCCTCCAGTCGGCGACGAAGCTAGGGCTCGGCGGGTCCCCTCCTGTCGGCAACGAAGGTGGGGCTTGGTGCTTGGTGGGCTCCCTCTTGTCGGCGACGAAGCTCTCAGTGGGTCCTCTCTTGTCGGCGACGAAGCTGGTGCTCGGCGCTTGGTGGACCCCCTCCCGTCGGCGGCTAAGATCTTGACGGGACCCCATAACGGACGGGCATCCCCCTCTAGCTGGTAAGGCTGCATTCGCATTGTCGCCAGCATCTAGCCATGAGATCCTTGCGTTTGTTGTCCCAGGCCACCCTTTTGAAACAAACGCAGCTCCCCGTCTCTCCTTTCTTCCACCACCCTTTCTTCCTCTCATGGTGGCGGCTCCTCCTCCTCCTCCACCCAAATGGCTAACGTCTCAGCTTCATCAATGGATCTAGGGCCTAAAAAGATTTTTCCTGCTCTGAGGACAATGTCATTTGAGTCTCTTACTATGTAACCAGTACGTTCCTGAGTTTTCATCTTCCTAACAAAATGAGCCATCAGTATTGATTTTCAGTATTAGAGCAGTTGGTGGTGTCCACCAACAGTGCAAGTAATCTATTAGTTTTGTGTTGTTTTCCAGAAGATGTAGTCCCCATTTCATGCATCTCTGCGGATCATGCAGAGGTAGTCAAACTTCTTTGTAATTAGTTGCAATGAAGGCTAAGGATTTGTAATGGGCTAAGCAGAGGAGTGATTGGGTTTTGTATGCACCTTGCCCTCAAATTTAATGGTATTCCTCCTTTTCCACCATTCCCAAAGTAGATAGTTAAAGAAGGTGGTTTGGTAGAGGTTATTTGCTGAGATTACTCTATGAAGGGGGAGCACTTCTGCCAGAAATCCTACAAACACTTGGGTCTACTAGTCCATTCCAACAAGTTGGTGGCCTCAGCCCATAGCTGTAAAGCTTCTGAGCATTTGAAAAATAGGTGGTCTATAATGTTTTGGTATAAAACAAATAGCTTCTGGTCCATTTCAACCATTTTCAGGTCACCAGGTTTTATTACTTGAACCAGAGGCTGTTATGTCTTTGTTGTGTTGCTGGAGAGCTCTTTTGATCACTGGAAAAACATACATCCATTTAGCTTCAACGTATATGCAGCTCCTCTTTAGCGTAGTTTTCAGCTTCCTTTTAGAAATCTATCCCTTCGTCGTGGCTATATCAGAAAATTCTTAAAATGACAGCTCCACATTGTCCTTGGCCAATGATTTGGCATTGTACTTTCTTAATTAACTCATGCCTACAAGATAAGTGACTGACCAAAGAAATGACAGTGGAAATCTTTCTTCTGTTGAGCCACTAATATAAGGTTCTAGATGGTACAACGGCAGTAGATCCATCTGATCATGATCGGATGGCATGCCATTAAGTGAACACTCAATAGTTGACTATAAACACTATAATGTTTGGGTAAAAGGTTGCAAGATCCTGCCTTCGTACAATGCTTCAATTTATTACTTAAAAGAACTATTTATCCATTAATTATTGCACTTGAAACAGCAATACATGACAATCAAATTGTGATTAACCCACATCTTACTTATTGTTTCCCTGGCCCAAAAAGTTTATACAATTAATAGATTCATAGTTGAGTAAGACAGTACATGTGGGTCTTGTTGGGTTCTCGTGTTTCTCCAGATCGCTCATGCAGCGGAATAAAGAAAATAAAAACAGCGATCTGTTCCCGTTTCAAGTAACGGAAATCGATTATCGGATAATTGAAGTCTTATCGTGTGCGAATTCTAATCCGCAACCGTTCAGTTCCGTCGGTGCAACACCACAAGCCGCGCAAGCGTCCGGCCTCTAGCGGAGTCCAAGCGATCCTCCTCACGGTGGATATCTTCACGTTCCTCATTCTTCACAGCCCACGAAGTCTCCGCCGTTCACCGCAACGCGCAGACAATTTTCCCGTCGAACGGGAGTCGGAAAAGCGGCGGAGCAAATTTGGGGATCCGGACTTGTCTGGGATGCTAGAGAGAGAGAGGAAGAGAGGAGCGGCAGCTTGGGTTAGCAGCAGCTTGGCCTGTTCAGCCTGTTCGCTACATTTTATATCAACCACGCGGTTTTTCATAAAAATCCCTGGTTTATATAAAACCCATTTATTTATCCATCGTCTCGAGAATCTTTTGCGTGTGACCCTCTAGGCCCAATAACCAGTCCGGTTAATAACCTAATAAGCCCAGTGACTCCTCACTGGCTTTATTAATCAATTAATAACTTTTTATTAATTAATTAATCAATCGAATTAAAGTCGCACATTAAATTCGATCGAGCCTCCGATCATGTTGGGTGCCAAGCAACACCGCATGAACCCGGAAGGTTTCAGAGTTAAGTAACCCACTCTTGGAACCTGTCCGTCAACAATTGCCGCGTGGATATAATCCTTCATTCGTACAATACTCTTGAGTCAACTCAGGGTATGGTGTACTGTCAAACCCTAACCGGTCGACTCACTTGGATCGGATGCCGCCATATAATATCGGAAAACTCATTTTCCGATATTATCGTCCACCTTGGCTAGGGACTTCCGTGCATCCTTCCTAGAGCATTCTCTCTCTAAGTACCGAGAGCGAATGATTCCTTATTGACACTTAATTCCCTTCGACGGTATTCCGCTATATCCAATCCTTGGCTGTTTAGAATTCCGTGGTTAGAGATTCATAAACCAAGGTCAAAGCACAGAAGTCCACCGACAAGGTGTCTTTGGTGTCTCAGGTCCGAGGACCATCCACGCAACTGCGACAATAGAATCTAGCTGGTTGACAGTGAGGTACAATACCATCCAACGATTCAGTCGAATCAGTTTAGTGAACTCATTTTATAATGAGCATCTACAGATTCGCCTTAGTGTCTCCACACAAGTGACTTATGAGATCAGTCACCCTCATCAAATGAGCGGGAGTAATATGTACTAGTCTAACCGGATATCCGATGTCCTTCTCGGATATCCTCCGACTATGAACGATTAAGAATTTGTGTGTTTAAGTGATCAATCTCACTAATATGATCTCATCATAATCTGATCACTATTGCACATATTCACGGACTTCATTATGAGACGATAATACGAATTTACACATAATGAAATATTGCCATTATATTAATAAAATGAACGAGATTACAAAGTCATATTGTCTTGTAGGCCATCTAAGACTAATAGGTCTCCACTGTGTATAAAACAATATTAATTGCCCACCTTCCATGAAAGTGGAACATAACTAACTCTGCCTCTCCATCCAACTATCCACCTCATTTATTTCTAAAACAGATGCTTATGGCCTTGATGCCCCCAATACCAGCTGATTGTGAAAATGAAAGTTCACTAATTCACATGGGTGTGTGTGGAAGCTCCAAAAGAGACTCATGCAGGTCCAGATCCTCCTCCCTGGACACGCCCTCTTGGGAGCCCGGACCCCAAAATGCACCACAGTTGGATCGCTGTCCCCCTCTGCCCCCG
This sequence comes from Zantedeschia hybrid cultivar, assembly GCA_030544215.1. Lineage (NCBI taxonomy): Eukaryota > Viridiplantae > Streptophyta > Magnoliopsida > Alismatales > Araceae > Zantedeschia > Zantedeschia hybrid cultivar. Next base: position 57,420,690 of record JARZZO010000009.1, read on the forward strand.
TTGACTTGGTCTTGGTCTTCTTCAGGATGCTCGGCAGGGACAACAAACGCCTACTCCAGTTGTTGTCCTCCTTACTCATTTGGGGTTGGGGGCGCCCCGACCCATTGGCATGGATTCCATGTCCCCATTATCCTCTTTCCCATATACTAATCATTTGGGGTCTCCCAAGTTGTAGGACCATGTTCAGTGCATGTTATGTTATCTTTAGATTTTTACTAGGATTGTTAGGAAGCTTTTTACAATACTTACTATTGCCATAAAGGAGTTTTTAGCATTTTACCTCAAATAAAAGCTGCCAACGGTGAAGTGCAGTATAAGATTGTAGACACGCTAATTTTGACGTCATTTCGAGTAAATTTCATATCATATAATAATGCCTCAGAATTGTCTGATATTTAATCATTGATTAATTTTTATTAATTTTTTTGAGTGTCGGGTTTAACAGACATGTTTAAGTTAATCAATTAAATTGATTTTAACTCAAATTTCAATAAAAATATGAAGAAGTCTAAAAGACGTCTACCAATGTGGACGCCATTTAGAATTTATTCTTATTTTAACGTTTAAATTTGAATTTTAATCAGTTGATTAATTAGATAAAAGGCGTCTATAAGAGTTGACGTGTTTTAGGTTTCCTAGGCTATTTCTACTTCTCTTCCGAATGTTTATCCTTATCTTAATTAGTATAAAAGACGTCTATTCATGTAGACGCGTTTTAGTTAATACAGATAAAGATAAGTTTTCCCGGATGTTTATCCTTATCTTAATTAATCTGAAAGGTGTCATATAGTGTGGACGCATTTTAGATAATTACAGATAAAGATGAATTAATCTATATTTATCTGTTGGTTAAGATGGATAAATTCTAGATTTTTCCATGTAAATCTGCGGACGCAGAAGAAGCCTATAAATACCTTACATCTTGAAGAGTTAAAAAAATGTGAAGCGTAATCTTGAGTTGATTATCATTGAGCAATAGCGAGTTGAAGATCGGAGTAACAACGTCGGAACGCCGAAGCGCTGCCATTTCCAGAAGTCGGCGTCCTTTCAAGATTCTTCATCCATTCAAGAATTCAACCATTGGGCATAAGTCTTTATTTTCTGCATTCATTTCATTTAGTTCTACATTCTTCATTATCACTCCATGCAACACACAACACATTCATTCTTTTCAAAACCTATTTGATTAAGGGGTTTCAAAAGTCACTCAACAAGTAAGTTTGCTGTTTAATTGTATGTTTAACATCATGATTAGAACAGATACTATTCTTGCTTAAAGTTCTCATCATTGTTTCTTCATTTCTTTTCTTTCTATTTTTGCTGCACGGAGCAAAGGAGTAAATCAAGCACAAAGTCACAAGAATCTCTGGACGATCCTCAACTTCAACTCCAAATTCAACAGCAAGAACAAAGAACAAAGAAAGGGCTCTCTTTCTTCAGCCGGCTGAAGGAGGGGAATCAAGAGCTCAATATCTTCCGCGTTTAAACAGGTAGGCGATCAAAAACTTCTTTTGAAACTTTTAAGTCAAAAAGTTTCTGGCGATCACTGCACGTAGTTGCTGTTTTTAATAGTTTTATTTTGCACTAAACAACATAGATTTTTCATGTTAATCACACTATCATTCTAAGCACTCGCAAAGATGTTTTAGATATTCACGTGCTTCATACTTAGTGGATTTGCATGATATGGCTATTTCGCATTCTAATCCTTTTTTTTTTCTTCCTTTTATGTCCATTGGACAACTAGACCTTACCGTCATCAGGTTGATGACAAAGGAAGACTTTATGCGTACCGATTTGCTGTTGCTCCCAGACTTAACTCATTTTTTAGTTTGGTTGTGGGATACAGTGTGTTAAAATCAGACCAAAAAGTGCATAACTTAATTGTCCTGAGACATTTCAGAAAGTGTAACAAATAGGCCATTCACAGTAGAATGCCCATATATATATATATGTTGCAGACATGATATATTTATGAAACAGTCTAAGAAATAAATGTCTTTTGTTTTGGAAATAAGGTTATTAAAAGATATGATAAGCTGAAGACTGATTTCCTTACTATCATTTTCTTTTGTGTGTTCATAATGTGTCGATCTCCATTTTGTGTAGATGATATTCTTTTTTTTATATGAGATTTAGGCATTTGTAGTTGTTTTATCAAATTTTATTCACATTACTTATATTGTTTTAATTGGTAGGTAGATAGTCAAATTTAGTAAATTTAGAAGATAAATATGGATTGGAGTTGGATGGACAAGCCTAGGTAAAAGAGTAGATCGATTTATTGACTTTGCTTTCACAGATGTATTGTGATTAACAATTTAATTTTCTTGACATGTCTAATGTTATAGAATACTATGACGGGGTAGATCAATTTATTGAGTTTGCATTCAGAGATGTACCTAATGATGGTGAGGTTAAATGTCCATGCACCAAGTGCACATGCATTAAGAAAATGGAACAAAGTAACGATTATAGAGCACCTATATTTTAATGGAGTTATGGAAGATAAAGATTTTTGAAAATTTCATGGTGCAGGATCTCACTCAAGGATGGACAATCTTAAGGATCTGAAAGCAAATATCATTCATGATGGATGTATGTAGGAAATGCTAGTTGATGCATTTGGACCTCCAAATTTAACTGTTCAGGAAGATAGTGGGTCAAATTGTGGCACAACAAAACTTGATGAGAAAGTTAAGAAATTCTATAAATTACTTGCAGAAGCTGATGAACCTTTGTATCTAGGATGTAAGAAGTTCAACATGCTTTCTTTTATCATTAGACTATTTAACATTAAGTGCATGGGTGGTTGGAGTCAGAAGTCATTTGACATGTTACTGAAGTTACTTAAAGAGGTGCTTCTATAAGGAGAGGTGTTGCTAAATTCGTTCTACGAAACAAAGAAGCTTGTTAGTGAATTGGGTTATGGATATCGTAAAATTGACTATTATCCTAATGATTGTATTTTCTTTTGGAAGGAGAATATAGATCTTTAGCATTGCCCTAAATGTGGGGAATGTAGGTAGAAAGGTAATGAATAATGAAGTCAATGACGAAGATGAAGAGAGAAAAAATGTGCCAAAGAAGGTTCTTCGTTACTTTCCACTGATCCCTAGACTCCAAAGGATGTATATGTGCTCTCGAACTTCTGCAAATATGAGATGGCATGAGGAAAAATGTGTAGAGGATGGCATCTTAAGGCATCCAACTGATTTACCTTCTTGGAAATGTTTGGATGCTATTGATAACTTTGGAATGGATGCTCGAAATGTTCGTCTTGGCCTAGCAAGTGATGGCTTTAATCCTTTTCAAAGTATGAATATCAATCATAGTACTTAGGCTGTTGTGCTAGTACCATATAACTTGCCACCTTGGGAATGCATGAAAAGGCCAAATTTCATATTATCATTGCTTATTTCCAGTCCAAAAGGGCCAGGTAATGAAATTGATGTATACTTGTAACCATTAATAGAAGAGTTGCAGACTTTATAGCATGGTGTGGATACTTTTGATGCTTCAAAGAGTCAGATGTTCAGTATGCGTGCAACATTACTATGGACAATTAATGATTTTCCAGTATATGCATACATGTCAGGTTGGAGTACTAAGGGTCAATTAGCTTGCCCTGTAATGTGGACACATGTTCTAAATGGTTGGATGCTAGTGGAAAGCATTGTTATCTTGGTCACCGCAGATGGCTGAAGCAAGATCATAAATTTCGAAAGATGGCTCGTCAATTTGATGGCGAATAAGAGTGGAGAGATAGACCTACAACATTGTCTGGGATCGAGGTGCTGGAGCAATTAAAAGACTTCCGTTTCAAATTAGGCAAAAGATCAATCTGAAAGAAAGGGAACAAAAGAAAAAGGAGTGCAGGCCCTGTTGAATCTACCAAACATTTGGGTTGGAAAAAGCATAGCATTTTCTTTACTTTATCATATTGGAATTTCTTGTTGATGCGTCATAATCTTGATGTGATGCACATCGAGAAAAATATATGTAAAAGCATTATTGGGACACTTTTAGAAATTGAGGGAAAAAATAAAGATGGTTTGAAAGCTAGTCAAGACTTACAGATTATTGGTATTCGAGCATCCCTGCATCTACAAGAAATAGGCCCGAATAAGAAAATTTTGCCATCTGCACAATTTACACTGAGTAAAGCAGAAAAGGATATATTCTATGATTTGTTTAAGAAAGTAAAGGTTCCAGATGGATACTCATCCAATATCAGAAGACGGTTTGACACTAAGGATAAAAAGATTTGGGGTTTAAAGAGTCATGATTATCATGTCATTATGCAACAACTGCTACCTATAGCATTTCGAGGGATCACACATAAAGAAGTATCGGATATACTTGTTGAGATATCTGAATTCTTCTTACAATTGTGTTCCAAGACTTCTTCAGGAGATGACTTCTACCATCTTGCGGAACATATTGTAGGTGTGCTATGTCGCTTGGAGATGATTTTTCCTCCTAGCTTCTTTGACATTATGATTCACCTAATCATTCATGTGGCTGAAGAAGCTAGACTTGGTAGTCCTTTATATTATAGATGGATGTATCCTATTGAGAGGTATTTTTATTTACCATAATTTAAACGAAAACACCATAATAATTGATTTATTTCTTCTTGTGATATAACTTAACATCATTTAATTATTGTAGGTACTTAGTAAGGTTGAAATCTTACGTGCGCAATAGGGCTTGTCCGAAAGGATCAATTACCGAAGGGTATTTAGTAGAAGAAACTATTATCTTTGCATCAAGATACCTTGATGATGATGTGGAGACATGGTTGAACAGACCAGTACGAAATGATGATAGCAATTCAATTATAGTTGAAAAGGGGTGGGAAATATTTTCAGAATCAAGTCATCCGTTAGGAGTTGGCATTAACAAGACCATGTTATCTGAGGTGATACTTCAAGCACATCGATATGTGCTGTTTAATTTCACTGCAATTGTCCCATATATAAAGTAAGTTGTGTTCTATGAGAAATATTTGTCTTATATATTTTTAAGGCCTTACATAAAAATCATTATTGGTATGCAGTATGCACCTTGCAGAAGTTCAAAGAAAATACCCTAGGATGCAAGAGAGGGAGATAGAACGTCTCCATATGTTTGAATTTCCATCATGGTTGAAGCACCGTGTAAGCTACCTTATAAAGTGTTCATGTGCGTCTTATTTAATAAAACTAACCTTTAGATATTGGTTATTAGGTGCATGGAATCCAAGAGCAGCAACAAGGGTCAATGTCATCAAAACTCCGTTGTCTGAAAGATGGGCCACTTAATACAGTCAAAAGATACGATGCATGCATAGTGAATGGTTTTCGATTTCATACCCAAGATATTGAAAGGCGTCGTGTCACTCAAAATAGTGGGGTTGTATTAAGTACCAAAACTTCAAGTTTTTCTAGTTCAAAGGACAAGAAACTTGTTTATGGAGAAGTTACATATTATGGTGTGTTAAAGGACATCATACAATTAGATTACTATGGAGAGATGAAGATCTTGCTACTTAATTGTGATTGGGTTGATGTCAATCAAGGAGTCATGCAAGATATAAACTTCACGCTAGTTAATCTTTCGGCAAGATTAAGAACTACGGAGCCATTTGTCTTTGCTTCACAGGTGAAGCAAGTTTGGTATGTTGAAGATCCTAAAGAGAGCGGGTGGCACATTGTTCGAAAGACGGCACCAAGAGACTTTTTTGACATGCTTGGTGGAGAAAGTACTCAGGCGGGGAATGTTTTGGATATTGAACCAACTCATGTGCTCAATAGTGATAATAACAATAGCGATGGTGATAATGATGATAGCGATGTTAATGTTTGTTGGGTAAGAGATGATGTTGAAGGGTTAGAAATCACATTGTAAAGAGAAAATTACAGCCACTGTCATTTTTTGTGAAGCTATTTGGTATTTTGAAGTTACATTGTAAAGAGAAAATTACTTTTGAGATCATGTTGCATGCTTCCTATAATGTGATCTTCTAGATAACATTGTTGTTCATGTTAATATTAGATCCTTTATATGTATGTTGTTGTTATGATTTTGACAGCTAGCACTTGATGATAAGATGTCACCTCCCATGAGAAGAATCTTGTTCCTTGGGGTTGTCTACACTCTTTTCATTTGTTAGGGTGTACATATGTCTCACAGTTTGATTGCCGAATCCCACCAAAAATGGATTACCACAGTGCAGGACCAGCCCTCATGTATTGAACTTGCTGCAATGGTGTATGGATATGAAGATAAAAAAATGGATAGTATGGATAGGCCTCTTATGCTTGTGTATTTGTTTCTGAATTTATATAAAAAAGGGTAAAATTTCAGATTGAGCAAAAAAGAGATGTCCTTGTCAGCCATTTGCTTAGGTGTTCTGTTTAGTCATTTGCTTGGTAGTCAACCATTTTCTGTTTAGTCATTTGCTTGGATAGTATGGATAGGCCTCTTATGCTTGTGTATTTGTTTCTCAATTTTTCTAAAAAAAGGTAAAATTTCAGAGTGAGCAAAAAAAAGATGTTCTTGTCAGCCATTCGCTTAGGTGTTCTGTTTAGTCATTTGCTTGGTAGTCAGACATTTTCTGTTTAATATTTTCTATTTAGTCAACCATCTCCTTATCAACTGCATTTTTTTACCATGTCAGGGAAACATAAAGGAATATCTTCATGGCACATAAGTAAATAAGTAATGAATCCTTTAGTTCTAGATTTCTTTGTTTATGTATAAGTTGTCTTGTGCTTTTAATATCATTTACTAGAAATGGCAGCTGTAATGGTTGAGTTTAACATTACGCTTGACTGGCTTTGGTTGTTGAGAAGGTTGTCTCTTTCATTAGATTTCTCATACATGTGCCCATTTTATGTTTGTTTCTAATGTTCTGTCCTCTCTGGTTGGACAACAAGGCTGTTCTACACCCACAAGGTAGGGAAGAATTTTGAAGGAATGATTGGAAAGCTAACATTAATTTGAGACTCTGGGATTTTGTTCAATTTGTCTTTTGGATGTTAATTACCCAGTTACCTTGGCCACATACTTGGCACTGTCTTAAAGGGGGGTGCAGGCCGCCAGTCAGAAAACTTCATTAAAATGTTACTGTAGTCACAACATGCATTAGACAGGTAATTGTTAAGTGTTTCAGGAAATATATATATGTTCTCTAATCAAATCTGCTATTGCCTGAGACTGTTCATCCGAAATTCCCATGCCCACCAATTCATTTTTGCAACCTTTAATCTTCAATTGCATGAATAATCTAAAGTTCTAAGCATTTGAATTTGTGTGTTTTTAGAAAAAGTAACTAGTGGCGATGCGCCCCTCGGGACTTCATTTATTGTTTAGATTTTCAGTACATCGTCAAGGCATCTTTTACAGTCCAAGTAAAGAAATTCATGCGTGAGGCAAGTCATTAGCCTTTAACAAGGGGCTAAGACTATATATCATGCCCAAAAACCACAACCATGTTCACTATTTATACATTTTGCGTTCTAAATTGGTTTGTTCTTAATCTTTTTTTCAAATTTTTTTATTGGCATCAACACGCATTTTATGCGTGACGGAGTCATGTGCGAGAATTCCATGTGGCAAAATGAGACGGAGCAGCCCGTTACAGCTCAGCTACTGCAACAAGTCATTCTCATTCTATCAATTATCTCTCTCTGTGTATGGATTCTCTGTTGGATGCAACATTCCCTCTTTTGATCTTTCTCGGGGTATGTGTCGGTTGCATAAATTTCTGACCACAGTTGGGAACACTGCGAAACAGAGCTAGGAATATAGAAACAAAGCTAGGAATAGAAGTGAGACTACTAAGATCACTTGAGAAGATAAGAGACATGAGCATGAAGCTGTTGCTGGACAGTTAGTAGTCGAAATTAAGGTCCCCCACAGAGATCCATAAATTTAGGTGCCCTTGTGATAGCTGGTCTTGAACCTACTACCCAAAACCTGACCTCCATCCTCATCTGAGTTTATTATTCTGAGTACACTGGATATGTCATTTTTCCTGAGAGCTCACTATGGAAAACAACATCATATAATCAATGTTCTCTCACTGTTCATGTCAAATAAAAGTCTTAACCACCATGAACCTCTGAATAATTATTTCTCTCAGGCAAGGACTGGTATCTGAGTAGGCCACCAGCCAGTCTATGAGTAGGACACTAGCCAGTCTAATCTCTTATTCTCCTTGGGAATCTTGTTGGCTGAAGGCCTAATCGAGGGCCCCTTTAGGAACACTCTTGGAAGGTGCATATAGAGGCTAGATAGAGAGAGAAGTATTGGAGTTCTGTGCGAGGTTACACTGTTGGCAGCGAGGAATCAGATATGTAGATCCAGCTGCTAACAACCCCCTGATGGCTACTCTTTCACATTTTTGCAACCTTTAATCTTCAATTGTAATTCCAGAGCTTATTTTTATTTTCTATCTTGTGACATCCTTGTGATCTATAATCGTTTTCTAAAGGATGATCTCTACTTGTAACTAGACAGGATTAGTGTGTTGGTGTGAATGCATCCCTACTGTCTTCCTTGACACCGCCACAAATGTGAGTATATATCCCTCTTAGTTATGTATATCTATTTGTCCTAAATGTCATTAATGCCCTAAACATGGACTGAAACACACAGGGTAGACATATAAAAAGTTTATTGAAATTTACTTCTCCCTCAAATGAGTCTACGGAGAAAGGTACGTGGGGCCCGGGTCAAAGTTCCCAACCATATCTAAGAAGGATAAAAGATCTACAACAGATTTACACAACTTCAGAACCACAAAATAAATTAGACACTGATATTTTTCAGCGATATCTTGAGTGAGTATATATATCTCTTAGGTCTTTGACATCATGAATTCTTAGATGTTTATTTATAAATGCAAAAGAAGTATAACACGTGTTGTTATTCATTATTTGTTTAGATTCATGTGGAGTGATTTTCTTAAACATAAGGTGCAAAGATGTGCATTTCTTGATTGTTTGTGGTTCAACGCCTTTGTCAAAGAACAAACTGAAAAGGTGATCTCATGGGCAAAGTGTAAGCGTATTTTCTCTACGATGTACACGTTTGTTCTAATAGTTTGTTGGTAAGTGATATTAATGTTACTTCCATATGTTAAGACTGTTGTACTTATTTTGTTTCAAGGAGTAGATACCTAACGTTAAATGACTTACATAGAGGGCATTGGAACCTCCTCATTTTATATAACTTTAGGGAGGATAATGAATCTGCTGAACCATGCATGCTATTGCTAGATTCCTTAATGAATGCTGACCCATTGAAAGTTGAACCAAAGATAAGAAGGTATATACCTTAAAATGTACTATGTTTGGCTGAAATTCGTGTTAACTACTCTCTCACATAACTTGCAATCTACTTGCAGATTTTTAGTTGAATTGTTTAAAGCTGAAGGCAGGGTGGAGAAAGAAAAAGAAATCTACTCTATTCCACTTCTTCTTCCTAAGGTTTGATATCCTCCTATTCAATTGCTATTCATAAATGTTTGATATCTTATTGTAGTTTCTAATTACTTATTATATGCTTCCTATTAATGTCCACAGATTCCACAACAGAGGAACAATGAAGAATGTGGTATATTTGTTCTCTTCTATATCTACCTTTTTGTCCAAAGTGCATCGCCTATTTTCACTCAAGATGATTACAAAAAAATGTTGTGTCTTTTTTAGTAAAAGAAATAGGTCACTTTTATGACTTGTGATTCATATAGTTTTTTATATGTTTTTCCAGCTTACGGAGAGGTGGTTCAAATATCATGAAGTGGATACATTTGAGAAGAAAATCCGATCATTTGCATTACTTGGTGTTGTTCAAAAGGAAGTGAGCACAAATATGGACATTGGCATTGAGAGTAGAGAGGAAGAAATGGGAGAAAAGTTGAAGACTGAGCTGAAACAAGTGGATGTGGGGGAAGAAATGGGAGAAAAGAAAAAACCATCTACAGAAGAAATAAATGGATGTGCCAAAACTCATAAAAAGAGAGGGCCTACTTCTTGTCATAAGGTACATAGCATGGAAAGAGGCAAGCGGATATGTGTGGAATGGAATGAACTTGGCCAGCCAGTTGGGCCTGGAGGGCGCTCTTTGAGAACATTTTTAGGGACATTAGTAAGAAACACAGAGAAACTACCCATTCATGTTCCTACGTGGCAAAAAATGGCTAAGACTTGCAAGGCTGATGTGTGGGATTATCTACAAGTAATGTTGAGTGAGAATGTTCAAATTCATTTTGAAAATATAATAAATTTAACATGTTTCCATTTGCTTGTATATGAAGTATGACATTGATGATAGTCATGCTAACTGGGTGATGAAAAACCTTTCTTATAAGTAAAAATATTGGAAGTATACTCTTCGTAAGGAGTATTTCAATCTGAAACTGAAAGCTTCTCAACAGAAATTTCCCCCAAAAGATGTTATTGATGCAGAGCAATGGAAAGAGGTAGTGAAACAATGGTTTAATCAAGAATGGCTTGTAAGGATAAGATTTTAGGCTTCTTTTTAATTACAATATTTCTACTTTTGTTTAACTTAATATGTTTGAATTTATGCATTGCAGAAAAGAAGTTCTGTTAACAAAGAAAATAAGGGTAAGCAAAAATGGTATCACTGTGGTGGCACTCAAACAGTGGCTAATATATGTAAGGCAGAGGTTAGTTTTTTTCTTAATTTGTTTGTACATAACGTTCTTTATTTTTGTACATCAATTGTAAATACATAATTAACTTGTTTCATATTGATAATACGTATTCAATTATTTCATGTTTGTCATAGGAAGAGAAGACTGGATTAGTTTTGAATCATACATATATTTTTATTGTTACTCACACTCGTAAGGATGGCAACCTTGTCAATGATGAATGTGCTTGTGTGATTGTAAGTAACTTTTTTTCTCGCCCCATTGTTCTAATCATGCCATTGACTAGCTAACAATGAAAATACATTTTCTTAATAGGAAAAACTTCAAGAGCTCAAAAGATCTCAGCCTTCCGATGAAGGGACCTCCCGTCCATTTGCCTCAAAAGATGACTTTTATGCACAGGTTATTGGTGAAGATAAATCAGGCCGTGTTCGAGGTGTAAGAACTGGCCCAACTCCATCTACCTTGTGGGGGACATCACATGAACAGTTGAAGGCTAAAAATAAGAGATTGAATGATAGGGTGAAAGAGTTGGAAGATCGATTTTCTAGAGTTGAGACCCTGTTATCAAAAAGACAAGTATTTTTCAGAAACCTTTTTATTCTTCTTTGCCTATTTTTTTATTCTTCTTTCAGCCTTTATTTTTAGGTGACTTATCTAATTTTCCCACCTCTTATTAGGGTGGCAAAGTAAATGTATCTCAGGGATCACCACCAATTGTACAATCATCTGTGTCAAATACTCAGGAGGATACCTCAGATACCTTATATATTCAAGATGTTCTTCAGGTGCTTTGATCAATGATGTTCAAAAATTTAATATAATTTGTATGTTCTATTCTTCTTATTATGTCAATCATCAACTTATATCTTCTTTTATTTTTTGATTAGCTGCAGGGCAAGAGAGTGAAGCTGCTAGATTTGGATCACCAGCATGTCGGGAGTGGAATTGTCATGAGTGTTGACAAAGACAAGGTTGTGATAGGTCGACAAATTGGAAATGCCTACTGTGAGGTGTCCTTAACTTTTGCTGTCAAACTCGATGCTCCTTTGATTGTCAAAGATCATCTTCGAAAGAAAATGAAAGACGCATTAGGAACCCACATCCTTTAGCTGATTGAATATGTAAGTTATGATCATTTTTTACTCTTGCGACTTAAGTAATTTGCCTCTCTAATGTTCCGTTTCCTAATATTATTTCGACCTGAGTCATTTTCTAGCTTGTCCTGATTCTTTTTGTTGTGCCTGCTTCAATTGCTCCTTAACAGACAAGGACAACATACGAGCAGAAAACCCATGGGTGCATGACTGGATTGTGACAACAATTGCAGCTATTTGTTTCTTCATTCCATGCACTCTCCAATCCAAATAACCTACAAAAAAAGAATGAATCAAAGATGAACTCTCCCATGACCAATATGTTTCACTAAAGACAACAAATAGCAGAAGTGCATAACCTAGCCTTCACTCTTTTTTTTCTTTTGGGTTTCTTCTTCCCCAATTTGAGTTCTACTGGGGATTACCCAACCTTCACTCTTTTTTTTTTTTTGTTCGTTAGCTTCTAGTTCTGCTGGGTAGAATCCATCCATCCCCCTATTCTGTTCTGGTTGCATATGTTTATTTATGAATGGGTTGTGTTCCTTGGCTCATGTGAGACTGTCTTGAACTGGAATTGGGACTTTTTTCCTTTGCATTTTTAATTGATACATTTTTCCTTTGCAAAAGCTATAGACAAATCTAAATAGCAATCTTGTCAATTTTATCTTACCATGTTTAAATGCTCGATATGTGCCTATTGTATCATTTAGTGGTATCATATTTACTAATTTTGTACAACTTTAAATTATCTTGCAACTTTGCCACTATAACTTATTTTGCATTGTGTTTTTTTTTATTTTGTAGGTACGTCTAGACTCATCCAAGCACATAAAAGGTTATTAAACGGTAGTGATTTGTGACACATCTCCATTTTGAATTTGTAAAACAATGAAAACTATTTTGTTTTGTGTATGGTGTACATTTGGATGATCAGATGATGTGTTTATGGATGTATAGGACATCTATTTTGTACTTCAAGTTTTGTTGTGAATGGAAGTACATATTTTGATCGTTTGATGATCATAGGATGGTGGACTCAATGGATGCTTTATGTATATTTACCTTGTTGTGATCATAGGTTTGATTATAGTTTTATATTGTTATAAACTCAATGGATGTTTTACATATGCTATGGTTTGATGGTTTGACGATCATAGGTTGGTGGAAGCTATGGGTTGATCGAATTATTGTGCACGTCTCAGTTTAATAGAACAATTATTTGGTGAAATTATAAATTCACAATATATATGTTATGTGAGAATAATAAATTGTATGTATGTGTACATAGGTAAACTATATGATATGGAATATTGTGATTATATGTGTATACAAGTGGAAGAAGGGGACTAATTATATATTTTGTGGTAGTTTAATGGTTTTCTATTACAATTAGGTTGACAGGATTTATTCCTACAACTATAATTAGACTTATACCTACAACACAAACAAATCATACCTACGGTCAAAAAATGATGGTACTTACCATCCTCCTTTGTTAACGTGGCATATACTGTTAGTTTTAGGTGGCCTACAAGCCAATTTGACCATATAAATCTCGTTCATTTATTAATATAATGGCATAATATTCATTATGTGTAAATCGCATTAATTATTATTTTATAATGAAGTCCGTGAATATGTGCTATAGTGATCAGATTATGATGAAATCATACTAATGAGACTGATCACTTAAACACACATAGTCTTAATCGTTCCTAGTCGGAGGATATCCGAGAAGGACATCGGATATCCGGTTAGACTAGTACAGATTATTCATGCTTATATGATGAGGGTGACTGATCTCATAAGTCACTTGTGTGGAGACACTAAGGCGAATCTGTAGGTGCTCATTGGAGAATGAGTTCACTAAACTGATCCGACTGAATCGCTGGATGGTATTGTACCTCAGTGTCAACCAGCTTGATTCTATTGTCGCAGTTGCGTAGATAGTCTTCGGACCTGAGACACCAAGGACACCTTGTCGGTAGACTTCTGTGCTTTGACCTTAGTTTACGAATCTCTAGCCACGGGATTCTAAAATGCCAAAGATTGGGTACAACGGAATACCGACGAAGGGAATTGTGTGTCAATAAGGAATCATTCGCTCTCGGTAGTTAGAGAGAGAATGCTCTAGGAAGGATGCGCGGAAGTCCCTGGCCAGGGTGGATGATAATATCGGGAAAGGAGTTTTCCGATATTCATCAGCGGCATCCAATCCAACTGAGTCGACCGGTTAGGGTTTGACAGCACGTCATACCCTGAGTTGACTCGAGAGTATTCTACGAATGAAGGATTATATCCACGCGGTAACTGTCGGCGAGAAGGTTCCAAGAGTGGGTTACTTAACCCCGATACCTTCCGGGTTCACGCGGTGTTGCTTGGCACCCAACGTGATCGGAGGCCCAGTCGAATTCGATGTGCGACATCAATTCGATTGATTAATTAATTAATAAAGAGTTATTAATTGATTAATAAAGTCAGTGAGGAGTCACTGGGCTTATTAGGCTATTAATAGGACTGATAATTGGGCCTAGAGGGTCACACGCAAATGATTCTCAAGGCGATGGATAAATAAGTGGGTTTTATACAAATTGGGGGTTTTTATGAAAAATTGCGCGGTTAATATAAAATATAGCGAACGGGCTGAACAGGCCAAGCTGCTGCTAATCCTAGCCACCCCTCCTCAGTTTCTCTCTCTCTTTGGCATCCCAGATAGATCCAGATATGCTCCGCCGCTTCTCCGACTCCCGTTCGACGGGAAATCGTCCGCGCGTTGCGGCGATTGTTGCGGCGACCGGCGGAGGTTTCGTGGGCTGCGAAGAACGAGGAACGCGAGGATATCCATCGCGAGGAGGATCGTGTGGACTTCGCTAGAGGCTGGGCGCTTGCGCGGCTTGCGGTGTCGCACCGACGGAACCGAACGGTTGCGGATTCGAATCCACACACGGTAAGACCTTGATAATATGATTATCGGTTTTATTTATTTGAAACGGGAAAAACGGATCGCTGTTTTATTTTATTTTCCGCTGTATGAGCGATCCAGAGAAACTCGAGAACCCAACAGTGGTATTAGAGCCAGGTTCCACTGTTTCTCGTCCCGTTTCGACCTCCGAATTAATTTTTTCTTGAATTTATTCCATGCTTGAGTTTCGTTAATAAATGGATCCTTGTTCATACGATGAACTGAAAATAATTTGATTATTTTTATTCTGTTATTTTCGAAATTTTATTGGGGTTTTGGTGTTCTTCGTGAGACGAAGAACGGCGAGCGTCTCCGTTATGTTCGGGCTTCCTCAAGCGTTGAGGAGACTTGGCCAGTACCTCAGCCCTGCAGACCCTCCGAGCCACCGGCTTCCTCCTTCCTGCAACCTACTGTTGTGTAGGGCGTCGGGTTGGGGGGGGAAGCGGTTCGGCCGGGCCGCTGGTGCCCTCACTGGGCCGGTCCGACCGGTTTAGCGCCCTAGCCAGATCGGGCCCGAGCCCTGGCTCGGCAGGGACCCGAGCCCTGGCTCGGTAGGGAATCGAGCCATGGCTCGGCCCTCTTTTGGCTGAGCCTACTTTCCCTTATTTCCTTTTAAATCCCAATAGATCCCAATTTTGCCCATTTAAAATTGAGTTAAAGTTTAATTTTAATTTTAAAAAGGGGTTCCAAAGTGTTTTAAAATTTAAATGGGACTTAATTAATGATTTTGAATCATTATTAACAATTAGTTATCATATAATTAGAGTTGATTATTAGATTAAAACTTAACCTAATAATTAACTTTAATTAACTAATTTAATTGTTAGATTAGTGATTAATAATTAATAGTTTAATTGTTAAATTATTAATTATTAACATATCTAATTGTTAATTAATAATTAGAATTAGTTATTAATTTAATTGTTAAATTAATAATTAATTTTAATTAACTAATTTAAGTGTTAAATTAGTAGTCCTTAATTAATTATTTTTAGTCATTAATTTAATAGTTAAATTAATGTTAACATTAATTAACTAATTTAAGAGTTAGATTAATTGGTTATTAATTAGTTAATGTTAATTATTGGTTTAAGAGTTAAATTAATAATTAATATTAATTAATTAATCTAAGTGTTAGGTTAGTAGTTAATAATTAATTATAGTTGATTATTAATTTAAGTGTTAAATTATTAATTAACTTTATTGGACTAGTCTAAGAGTTAGATTAGTATTAATAGTCGAATTGTTAGATTATTAATGGGGTTTTAATCTAATTGTTAGATTGATTATTAGAAGTGTTCTAATTTGCATGGAATAATATGAAATTACTAATTTGGAGTGTATGCACATGTGATGTGTGTTTTGATGCTTTTAAATTAAATTTGATTGCATGATCAGTTAATTAAAAGTGTTTTCGAAATTCAAATACAAATTTTGATTGGATCCAAGCTTTTTGAAAGCCAAAGTTATCTATTTTTTAAAACTATTTTATTTTAGCCATGTGATACGCTGAATTATGTGTAGGATGTTTAAAACACACCGTGGTCATGGATATGCACTTATTTAATTATTTATGTGATGAATGATGTGTTTGTGTGGATCGTGGATGAATGATAAATGTTTATTAAATTGTTAATAAATAGAGATCTGCGAATCTCTCCCTCTCTCATACTCCGATGTACTTCTACCTCCCTTTCTCTTGTACTCGCCATAAGGCCTTCTTCAATTTACTTGTAAATTCTAGAATTTAAATGTAACATGATCGAGGCAACCGAGGCAGGAGCGAGGATGATCTACAGCTGCAACCAGGAAGGCGAAAAGATGGAGATCTCTTGCCTATGTGTTTGCAGATTATCTAATATAATTGTTGTGTTAGATTGTGTGTGCGTTTAACTGTTGGTTCCAGTCAAACACACTGTGCTATCCATGACCACACTAGATATGTATGTGATGCATTGTTTTCTTTTGATTATGAATCAAAACAGGTATAGTATTTAGTAAATATGTACGATATATTTATATATTATCACCTAGGAGAGACCATGATAAAAGTTATCTAAATACCTTCAGATAAACTCTAAGCCGTAACGTGAGTAGTTAAGAACTTAACCGCGTGGTCCACCATCGTTATAGTCATAGGATTCGAATAACTTTAGGCAGGTTTGTTGTGCTATCCACAAGACATATTTATTTGGGAGGAGAAACTATGGCTATGGCATTAGATGCCTATATGATCAGGGTAGAGGAACCATGTAGCTTTGTTGTGCTATCCATAAGGACTGCATGCAAATCTATGCTCGTCGCGTAACGATGGTTAGCTTAGACTAGAATTAGTGGTTTGTTGTGCTATCCACAAGGCTATTAAATCTCTGGAGACCGAAGTTATGATCATATATTGCAAGGAGTTGCAAGTCCCATGAGTTGGGCGCTCTTTGATTGTAGTACAGTTTGTTGTGCTATCCACAAGGATGTACTGCAAGTCATTGAGATTCTGATCCCCACTAGGAGATTGTCGGCGTCTCCCGTTCTGTATAACTGAGGGTTATACAGTCCGTTGAAAATTAGTGGGAGTTAAACTTGAACAAAAGACCATATCTTGTTTCAATTTTAATAATTGAACATCTGCTAAATAGATTTTACTTATCTCCTATAGGGAATTATGTCGTCGAATAACCCACTCCGCGGCATACTTGATGCCCTTTTGACTTACCTGATCTACTCGGATTGGTTCAGAAACCTGAAGAATGTCTTCAGATCTGAGCACATTGACTTTGTCCCTGGAGCTGATCTTCCTACTGAATCGGCATTGGATGCCCCTGAAACAGAGATGATAGCTAACGATAAAAGATCGAAGGACAAAGGCAAAAGAGTAGTAAAGGGTTACTGCTTCTACTATAAGTAGTATGGTCACTGGAAGAGGAACTGCAAGGAGTTCCTTGACGATAAAGCTCATGGAAAGGTGAAGCTATATGAAGCTTCAGATATCTATATGATAGATATCAACTTATCAATAAGAGATTCCACATCTTGGGTATTGGATACTGGATGTGCTTCTCATATCTGTCATGATGCGCATATGCTGACAAGTAAGCGCAAGCTGAGACAAGGCGCGGTAGAATTGAGGTTAGGAAACGGCACAAAAGTTGTGGCGATTGCTACTGGGACAGCAAACCTCAGGCTTCCATCAGGAGACGCCTTACTATTAGAAGATTGTTATTATATTCCTAGCATAATAAAGAACATCATATCAGTATCTTACTTGGACAAGATAGGATATAGCTTGACTATTGAGAATAGAAGTTGTTCGATTTGTTATGGTAATAAATCAATAGCTTCGGCATCTTTGATCAACGGTCTATATCTCTTAGATGTTTCTTATTACAATCTTCAAATTGATAATGCTCTTAAGAAGAGCAAGAATTGTGTGAACCAAGCCTACATGTGGCATTGTAGACTTGGACATATTGGTGAAAGCAGGTTGTAAAAGTTGCACAAGCATGGTTACTTAACTGCATTCGATTATAAATCGTTTGCGACATGTGAATCCTGCCTTATGGGAAAGATGGCAAAATCTTTGTTTACTGAACATGGAGAACGTGTCAAGGACATTTTGGAACTAATACATTCGGATGTATGTGGTTCTATGTCCACCTAAGTCAAAGGTAGCTTTTCATACTTCATCACGTTCACCGATGACTTCTCAAGATTTGGCTATGTGTATTTAATGAAGTACAAGTCAGAAGCATTTGAGAAGTTCAAGGAGTTCAAGAATGAGGTAGAGAAGCAGTTAGGAAAAAGTATTAAAGCTCTTCGATCAAATCGAGGAGGAGAATACTTGAGTACTAATTTCACACAATTCTTAAAGGATAATGGTATCCTTTCTCAGCTAACCCCTCCATATACACCACAGATGAATGGTGTATCGGAAAGGAGGAATCGCACCTTGTTGGACATGGTGCGATCCATGATGAGCTTTTCGAGATTACCAGTATCCCTCTGGGGGTATGCTCTAGAGTCAGCAGCATACCTACTGAACAGAGTACTCAGCAAGTCTGTGGCCTCTACTCCATATGAGATATGGAAAGGCAGGAAACCAGAATTTAAACATGTTAAAGTCTGGGGTTGTCCTGCTCATGTAAAGAGGCATGATCCAGACAAGCTGGAATCACGAACTAATAAATGCAGGTTTGTGGGATATCCAAAGGAAACCTTTGGATATTATTTTTACCATCCTGGTAAACAAAAGGTGTTTGTCGCCAGAAAAGTTGTCTTCCTGGAAGAGGAATACCTTCTCCAGGAGGATAGTGTGAGTAAAATAGTACTGGAAGAGGTTCCAGATCCCTAAACAACTGTATTATCATCAGATGAGATATCAGTTCCTGAATCTGTTCAGGTAGACACACATGAGCCTCATAGATCTGGTAGATTACCTAGACTACCCGAACGATATGTGGGACATATCGCTAAAGGTGAGTAGAATATAATTAGGATGATGATCCTAAAACCTACCAGGAGGCCATAGAAGGCCCAGAAGCCGGGAAATGGTGAGAAGCCATGAACTCATAAATCCAGTCCATGTACACCAACCAAGTTTGGAACTTGGAGGACTTGTCCGAGGGTATTGTACCCATCGGTTGCAAGTGGATCTTTAAGAGAAAGATCGGTGTTGATGGACAGATCAACACTTATAAGGCAAGGTTGGTGGCAAAGGGATATCGACAAAGGCAAGGAATTGACTATGACGAGACTTTCTCACCAGTTGCTATGATAAAGTCGATCAGAGTTCTACTCGCCATTGCTGCACACTTTGATTATGATATCTGGCAGATGGATGTGAAGACTGCCTTCCTCAACAGTAACCTTGAAGAAGAAGTGTATATGATATGACCAGAAGGTTTCACATCCAAAGAATCTCCAGATAAAGTGGACAAGCTTCAGATGTCTATTTATGGACTGAAACAAGCTTCTCGGAGCTGGAACATAAGATTTGACGAGGCTGTCAAGTCTTATAACTTCATTAAGAATGAAGATGAGCCTTGTATGTGTACAAGAAGACCAGTGGGAGAGCAGTCACCTTCCTAGTTCTTTACGTAGATGACATACTACTCATTGGGAATGATGTAGCTATGATGTCATCAGTAAAGATCTGGCTGTCAAGAAACTTCTCCATGAAGGATTTGGGAGAAGCATCCTATGTATTTGGAATACGGATCTATAGAGATAGATTAAAGAAGATGCTTGGAATGACCCAATCCTTGTACATAGATACCATAGTCAAAAGGTTTGGCATGGAAAATTCCAAGAGAGGTTTCATATCGATGAGACATGGAATTAGTCTCTCAAAGGAGCAGTCTCCTAAGACTCCTGATGAGAGGGCACTCATGGATAGAATACCCTATGCCTCTGCCATAGGATCTGTTATGTATGCCATGCTATGTACACGGCCTGATGTAGCTTTTGTTCTTAGTGTTACGAGCAGATTTCAGGTTGATCCAGGCGAAGAGCACTAGAAGGCAATGAAATGTATCCTTAAGTACTTGAGAAGAACTAATGATATGTTTCTTGTCTATGGAGGAGAAGACTTGAAACTGCGAGGCTTTACTGATTCGAGTTTCCAGTTAGATCCAGATGATAGAAAGTCTACATCTGGATTCGTGTTTATTTTGAATAGAGGCGCAGTGTGCTGGAAGAGTTCCAAGCAAGTAACCACTGCAGATTCAACGACTGAAGCTGAGTACATCGCTACAGCTGAAGCCGTTAAGGAAGCAGAGTGGTTGAAGAAATTCATCACCGACCTCGGCGTAGTTCCCAGCATTTCTAAGCCTGTTCCGTTGTTGCGCGACAACAATGGAGCGATTGCACAAGCGAAAGAGCCGCGGTCTCATCAGAAATTGAAGCATATTCTGAGGCGCTTTCATCTTATCAGAGAGATCATATCCAGAGGAGATGTAGTAGTGGAAAGAGTTCCATCCGTAGACAATATAGTAGATCCACTAACAAAGCCGTTGGCTCAAATTGTGTTTGAGCATCACCTAGAGTCTATAGGCTTATTGTATAAAGGTGATTGGCTTTAGTCCAAATGGGATATTGTTAGTTTTAGGTGGCCTACAAGCCAATCTGACCATGTAAATCTCGTTCATTTATTAATATAATGGCATAATATTCATTATGTGTAAATCGCATTAATTATCGTTTCAAAATGAAGTCCGTGAATATGTGCTATAGTGATCAGATTATGATGAGATCATACTAATGAGACTGATCACTTAAACACACATATTCTTAATCGTTCATAGTCGGAGGATATTCGAGAAGGACGTCGAATATCCGGTTAGACTAGTACAAATTACTCCTGCTCATATAATGAGGGTGACTGATCTCATAAGTCACTTGTGTGGAGACACTAAGGCGAATATGTAGGTACTAATTGGAAAATGAGTTCACTGAACTTATCCGACTGAATCGCTGGATGGTATTGTACTTCACTGTCAACCAGCTTGATTCTATTGTCGCAGTTGCGTGGATGGTCCTCGGACCTGAGACACTAAGGACACCTTGTTGGTGGACTTCTGTGCTTTGACCTTGGTTTACGAATCTCTAGCCACGGGATTCTAAAACGCCAAGGATTGGGTACAGCGGAATACCGACGAAGGGAATTGTGTGTCAATAAGGAATCATTCGCTCTCGGTACTTAGAGAGAGAATGCTATAGGAAAGATGCGCGGAAGTCCGTGGCCAGGGCGGACGATAATATCGGGAAAGGAGTTTTCCGATATTCATCAGCACCATCCAATCCAAGTGAGTCGACCGGTTAGGGTTTGATAGCACGCCATACTCTGAGTTGACTCGAGAGCATTGTACGAATGAAGGATTATATCCATGCGGTAACTGTGGGCGGGAAGGTTCCAAGAGTGGGTTACTTAACTCCGATACCTTCCGAGTTCACGCGGTGTTGCTTGGCACCCAACATGATCGGAGGCCCAGTCAAATTCGTTGTGCGACATCAATTCGATTGATTAATTAATTAATAAATAGTTATTAATTGATTAGTAAAGTCAGTGAGGAGTCACTGGGCTTATTGGGCTATTAATAGGACTGGTAATTGGGCCTATAGGGTCACACGCAAATGATTCTCAAGGCGATGGATAAATAAGTGGGTTTTATACAAATCGGGGGTTTTTATGAAAAATTGCGCAGTTAATATAAAATATAGCGAACGGGCTGAGCAGGCCAAGCTGCTGCTAACCCTAGCCACCCCTCCTCAGTTTCTCTCTCTCTTTGGCATCTCAGATAGATCCAGGTATGCTCCGCCGCTTCTCCGACTCCCGTTCGATGGGAAATCGTCCGCGCGTTGCGGCGATTGTTGCGGCGACCGGCGGAGGTTTCGTGGGCTGCGAAGAACGAGAAATGCGAGGATATCCGTCGCGAGGAGGATCGCGTGGACTCCGCTAGAGGCCGGACGCTTGCGCGGCTTGCGGTGTCGCACCGAAGGAACCGAACGGTTGCGGATTCGAATCCGCACACGGTAAGACCTTGATAATATGATTATCGGTTTTATTTATTCGAAACGGAAAAAACGGATCGCTGTTTTATTTTATTTTCTGCTGCGTGAGAGATCCGGAGAAACCCGAGAACCCAACATATACCAACCAAAATAAATATTTTTCCTACGATAAATAATGATGGTGATATATGTTCGTTGTCTTTACTTATTGGGCAACACCTACGTCGGAATTTTGCTACGCTAGCAAAAATCGTAGGTAAACGCGTGGAAACACCTACGACTTAGAAAGAGTATGTAACCCTTTACTGACGTGACTTTTACCGACTATACCTAACCGTAGGGAAGGTAGTAGGTATTGCGTTTTACCTACAACCTAGCGGCAGACACCTACTACTTTCGTTGTAGGTATATCTAAACTTTCTTGTAGTGGTGGCAATGATGTTGCGCGCATCCTCTACATCCTTCTCGACCTGGGTGTTGGTTGTGCATAGGGCCTCAGTGTGTTGTTGTTTCTCCTTCTCGGCTTCCTTCTAGAGCTAGAAAATTACTTCATTTTTCTCCACCAGCAGCGTGCGGAGGCCATTTGTCTCTTTCTCAGCCCTCTCCTGGGTCTCGATCACAGAGTGCTTTTCATTGCCCTACTTCATAATCTCCGCACTGAGTCGGGCATTCATGTCAAGGAGAGTGTCGCTGTTGTCCTCTAGGTCCCGACAGACAGCACCCACCTTCGTCGAGGCCAGGTGATTTGCGGCCTTGTTCACATCCTTCAGCTTTTCCTAAATGTGTGCAAAGCGATGGGGGAGAGAGCTCCGTAGAATGTCGCGGCCTAAAGAAAAGAAAGAAGAGAAACAGTCAGTGGACAGTCTCATTTGGAACGGTATGATAAAAATGAAAATCAAATCATCTTACCTGGACAGCATGGCGCACACATTGCGCCGTAAGGCCCTCGGTTGGGATTGTCCTCAGCTCGTCCTGGGCTATCGGAAGAGTGAGGCCTTAGGCCAGGTTCAGACAATTCCTAGAGTCCTCTAAGGACTCGTCCGCAAAGACCCCCAGGTACAGATGCCAGGGCTCGTGCCTATACTCTCGGGACATGTGCGTTCGGGCTTCGCCATAAGGATATAACAACGACATTCCCCCAGCTGACATAGACTCGCCGGGGCCCCCTTGGGCTAGAGGAGGGGCCGAGAGCGATGCATCCCGCATCGTAGCTTTCTTCTTCGCGGCCTGTGCCACCTCTCGTTTGGCCTTTCTCTTCCATTTGTCAGCCGAGTCTTGGTCGAGGGCAACAGACTTACCCTTAGCCACTTTCTCTCGTTCCGAGGCCGCGGCAGCCGCACGGCCTTCTAGGAAGCAATAGTTTGAGTTGGTGCTGGCAAGGCTGAGCTTGCACCCTTGAGCTTCTTTAGGATTGAACCAATCTCGAGAGATATGTCTGCAACCAAAAAAAGACAATAAGTAAAAGAAGATCAATACGAGAGAAACTAAAGTGGACCAAGACCAACTCACCCTCAGTACTAGCAGTAGTGTCCGCGTCACTGGACACTTCATGAACTTCGGCCGACTCTTCGGCTACGGGCACTGTAGCCAGTGTTGGGGCAGTCTCGGAGACCTTAGTCGCAGCGGGTTCCCCCGACCCTTGGTTGGGCGGCAAATAAGGTCCCGCTCGGGCTAGCATTTTATTTGGGTCTGGCTAGGCACCCATCACGATCAGTCTATCAGTGTCCGCCAACAACCTATTGATGTCCACCGGCACCTCGTTAATGATCTATCTGGCCTAAGTCAACTTGTCTTTGCTGAGTTTAGGGGCATCTGAGACACCTTCGGCCAGAGACCACAATTCGGAAGGGAAGGGTCAAACTTCATCTTTCCCTTTTGAGAGGCAAACAAAGAAGTACCCCTCCTTCCAATGATGGATAGACGAAGGCTTGCCGGAAAAGATTGCTGGGTCTGAGCGGGTAGTAAAGCAAAACTAGGAAGATTTTCCTTGGAGTTTTATTTTGAAAAGATAGCGGAATATGACAACCGAAGGGGCTATACCCAAAATGAAACAAAGAATGAGGAAACCGTAGACGGTCTGCCAGGAATTGGGGAAGAATTAAGATGGGGCGAGACCATAGATGCATAGAAGATCTACAATGAAGGGGTGGAGGGGAAGCCGGAACCCTACTTGAAAACTCTATTCATAGATAGAAAAGCACCCGGGCCGTACGTAGGGAATTGGCTCTAGAATCGGTCGGAGACTTAATCAGATGAATCCAGTCAAGGATGTCGTGGAGCTCCTACATCTTACTTACCGTCTCCTTGCAGAGGTTGGACAGGACGTCCAAGACCAATTTGGTCGGCTTTCGGCTGAGCCCAGTCGGCTCAGTCTGCTAGGTCTTGGTGGGTTCAACAGTGCTGGCTACCGAGGTGACCGTGTCCGGCATTGTAGAAGCAAAATAATTAATTGAGAAAAAGAACGAAATGGAAGGCTAAGCTGATTTAGGCTTAGTGGATGAACAGGACAAGCTGCTCGAGAAGAGAAAATAAGAAAGGGATATGAAATGAACAAAGGACAAGACGGAGTCAAAGGCTTATCCTCTGACTTGGCTACTGCCACTAGAAAGGATGCACTCGGGCCACCTCCTTTTTCGCTTTGCAACCGAGACCCTGAAGTAGGCGTGCGCAAGTAGTGCTCCCCGCGGGGGTTAACGACCATTTATAGGGGATTGTAGGAGGGCCTAATGCGAGATTAGCGGCAAGGATTGAACGGCCATATGGCTTCCATCTCCCGATTTATGCCATGTGTCACGACTCTTCAAGCAGCATGCCAATGGGTGGGAGATTTGAATTTATTGTCACCTTAACTTGGCACCCACGCCCTCAAAGCGATGGTCCAAGTTTCCCTGCCTCAGCCTAGTCAATCGGCTGACACCACAATCCAGAAGGTTTGAGTGCGTATCGGCTATCAGCACTAGCTTTACTTTGCCGAGTCTATCGATCACCTTCTCTTAGACGCAAGGTACGATGATCCGCGAATGCCTTTCGGTCCTTACTTCGGTTCTTACTTTGGCCGAGCCCATTGTACTCGGTTCAATCTGATCTTTGTATCCCGACACCTTATTGATCTAAGGCATGTCGAGAGTATGGGGCCATGTGATGGGAGAAGCCGAGAGCTGGGCCGAGTGGGCCGAGATGCACGATCCACCCAGTTCTGTATCCGGTGCTGAATAAGAGTGAGCAATGGACCTTCGGCCCATTAATTGAGAGAGGCAACAAAACTGTTTGAAGGTACATACCCTATGCCTAAGAATAGTCTTACATCGTTTACCATAAAGGGAGTTTCTCACCTACTTCTTATAAATAAGATACTGCTCATGTCAAAAAGAGGTACGTGACATGTGCTATTCTTTACCTAATATTCCTTATTCTTATCCTCTTTGAATCCGGCCACTAACTTGATCGTTGGAGAGGGTTCCCTCGGGACTATATCCGGAGCCCTTTCTGATCAAGTGTTTTGTCTTGTAGGTAGATTATCTCTCGTCTCAGATCTTCTTTAACAGTCTCGGATCTTCCTCGGAGGTCTCGGTTTCTTTTAATCCGTAACCCACAATTAATTCGTGAGTGCCTCGATTGCATCACTATCTTAGATGCTTGATCCAAGTTTGAGTTTGATTAAAATTAGCCGAACTAATTAAATCTACTAGAATAGCACTCTTCAGCCCCAGTTCAACTCCGCAACCCTACACAGGTTCCTGGCTGGATGTCTGGGCGTGGGCAGACCACACGTTAAGCAGTCAGACAATGTCCTAACTAGTAGCTTTAGAGGGTCACGGTGGACTCTGCCACCTACTACACATGTATTTGCATATTGCTCACATTACTGAAAGAAATGTGATAACTTCAGACCTTACGTAAACTCATAGTTAGCTAGCTTGCTAGATAGTCTAATGATACAGAGACAGATAGTACTGTAATGTTAACGACCAAGAACTTGTTGCAGCAGATGCGGCCAACACTCTAGCTCAGTGGTTGCCCCTGATCAGCATCAGAACGTCCTGATCACGAAATGAGTAGTCCTCGAAGCTCCTCCTGCTGTCCAGCGGCTCCTGCTGGTTGCAGAGAACAGCGTTCTCACCCCGTTCCACCATGCCTGCCCTCTTCATGTGCCCCAGCAGCATGTCCAATGTGTCCCGCCGCTCCACCACGAACGTGTGCCTCTTCTCAGTGTCCTTCTCGAACACGGTGATGGTGAGCAGTTGGGCCGGCTGCCCGTCTGTGTACTCGGCAAGTGAGACCACCATCTGGGTGCTGGTGGCGTGGGCGCTCACCGTTTCCGGCTCCAGCATGGGCGTCTTGTGGACCATAAGCACCTTATTATATAGAAAAGTGATTCAATGAGTTTGATGTTACGGTGAATCGAGTTTCACAATCAAAAACATTTTTCACTTTATAGTTCTGCCGTAACTTCGCCCTGAGGTCGATCGAGCTCACCGAATTATTCACGTGATCAATAAGAAAACCTATTTCACTGTACACTCCTTATCTCTCTCAGTGAAATTAGACAGCCAATTAATTCTATTTGTACTAGATGACGTGCCTGTGAATGCAAAATAAAACTCAATCGTCTAATTAATTCAGCGTTTTACAATGAACACCATAGTTAATTTGATGGTCATAGAATATATATATACTCAATGGGAGGTAAGAACAGCACTGTCCTAAGTAAACATGGTTGGTGTTATTCTTACATCAATGCATGGTTCTCCCTTTCGGAACATTCTCAGGAAGCACCACAATAGAGTTATATGTCTCTGTCAATAAGACCGATATGTTAATGTGAATGATTTAAAAGTACTCTCGAGTTAGACAGTCCAGATAATTAACTCAATGCACCTGCTTCCACGGGGCCATGCAGTACCTCCGGGCAACATAATTCTTCAGGTAGCGGATGGGGACGTCGGCCCTGCGGAGCACTCCACCCCCGGCTGCCGTGCGTAGCGAAAACTCACCGTGATCAGCTGGTGATCGGGCAGCCGCCGGTTAAGGGTGATCTCGGGCTTGTTGAGGAGGTCGTACCGCATCACATAGTCCCTATCGCCGAACATGAGGCGATCGCCGTGGAGCAGCAGTTGGTCCGGGGATTCGATGTCTGTAATCCCGGTGATAGCAAGTTTCATCTCCGTGAGGGTGATGAAGACCCCATCAATGGTGAATGACCCGCTGCCGCCGCCGCTGGCTCTATCTTGCACAGTCACTTCTACCAGCCTCGGGAACATCATCTTGAGGTCGCAGGTGATGAGATAATAGCAAGGATTTGAGTGTTTTCTAAACGTAAAAATGTTAAACCTAGTGATCCACGCATAGCTTGTAGTGGAAGAGTAGATTGCGGTGTTGCACCGAGAGTGAGAGCAAGCGAGAGGGAGCTCCTCATGATGGGGGGCCGTCTGATCTGTTAATGGAGGTACAATCAGGTGCGATGTCCGCGTGCAGCGGTGAGTGTGTTAGCGAGAAAAGGATGGGATGGTGTTTTGGTATGAAATTTTTGTTTCCACCGGCGTGAATCTGCATGGTGCTAATGTTCGAGCAGACGGATCTTCTGCAGCTCATGCATGCGATGTTGGTTGGTCCGTTGGAGCAGATGAGATGCCTGTACGGATGTCATGCGGTCGTCCTATTAGAATTTGGAAAGTGATTCAATGAGTTCGACTCATCTTGAGGTCGAGCCTCACAATCAAAGGCATTTTTTATTTTACCTTTTCCGTAAAATGAAAAGTGTTTGTGATCGTGGAATTTGATTTTACTTTGAGGTCGAGTAGTTCACTGAATCAATTTTAGAATTTTAGTTAAAATTTTTTATACGGATGTACGTATGTTCCCTCTAAAAGATTACTATACATGTATAAACTCTTTCAAACTTATGTCCCTAGAAAGTTTGCTTATAAGACGGGCAAACTTGTAAAAGTGACAGAGTGGAGGGAAAGGTAGGCCATAAGCAAAGAGTAATCATGCATGCAATGAGTTTTTATCTATAGGGGGAGACATGAGCAGTAAAATTGTGTGAATAAGAAAACGGACAAATAAGAATAACTTAATCAAGGCAAAAATAATTATATTTTTATTCTTATCTCAAGTTATTTGGATATGAATAGCTTCCTCGTGTTTTTTCCAAATCAAAAGAAATACCTTGGTCCTTCTTTAAACTTCAAAAATAGATAGATAAATGGACATTCCAGTATCCCCTGGCGTCTTTGTATAAAGGATATCCCTCAATATTAATGACATGCAGGCACCTAGAATATTAATCTCACATCAATTAGATGTCCTTTGAGTTTAGCATACATTATCTTTCAATTCATCTCTTCTCTTCAAGCTATATCGGTCAAACTCAGCCTCCCAGTTTATTCTACTTGTGCATTCTTGCATCGAAGTGTTACCAAGTGTCCCGGCCAATTTCATTTATGTAACCCCGTGTCAGATCACAGGTCTTATGGTCTAGATGCAATCCGACCTACTCACATAAGAGACGACTTCTTCCAACTTGAAGGAGGGTTTGCTCAATTTACTTCACCTAAGAGTTACTGTTTAACATTAGATTATACTTACATCTGTTGAGTCTTTTTTATTTGATTTTGATGAAACAAAATACTTAAACTCATAATAGTTGTTATTGGTAATTAATTTTAAAGTAATTGGAATGTTTAATCCTCTCATCAACATGAGATATATTGTAAAATTTTACTTTAAGGAAGGTATGAATTTAATAAGATTTTTGGAGTGCAAATAATTTTTAAAAGTAAAATGACCCTAAAAAAGATCCTTAAAAATCACATTTGAACAAGAAGGCCAAAATCTAATCATGTGGATATTGGTCGATTAGTGACAAGACTAGTCGACCAGCACCAGAACTCAGTCTCACTGAGTTGACCTGGTTGGTCGACTAGTACCTGTATTCAAAAAACTTTGAGTCTGCACATTGGTTGACTAATCTAGGAACTAGTCGACCAGCACCAACGCAATTTCTGGCGGCCTGATTTTCTTCCTGCACCGCCTCTAGACGTCAACTCTTAGGCCGTGCAGGTCGTCTAGACCGACCCAGGCACTCATGTGACGGAGCAGACTAAGCTGTCTTTGTCTGCCACAATGCAAGGACAATCACAAGAGAACCTTTATGATAAAAGGATAGTCAAGGATTGACATGACATCTGTTCTCCCATAATAATATCCTCATATTTTTTTTTTCAAGATTCATATGTACCTTTTAGAAACCTTTGAAATACTACTTTTTCCCTTTATGTGCTATATGTCACTATCATCTTTTCACCTACCATCTGTTTGACCCTAAAAAACTTTTTACTGGAAAATTCTTTTGTCCAAGTGACATCACTTGGCATTTGTCAACTAGTATAGTAAAGGACCAATCAAATACTAGGATTCAAAATATCTTAGGCCTTTTTGCCACTAAAAGTATTAGAACCTGTGTGGTACATTCCCAAACATACCTAACGGCTGGGGCTTGCTCTTGAGATCTATAAAACGAAGAGAGTGGCAGATTTTTGGCAAAGGGTCTTGGAGGGAAAAAAAAAGTGAAGATTAAAGAAGACTCTCTTGTTCTTATTTCTCTTCTTCCTCTTGAGCTCATGTTTTAATCCCTGAGGGAAAGTTTTCTTCTAAGTCTCTCTCATGTGTGTAGGTCAAGAGGATTTGTGCTAAGTTTGATGCATCTTCTTCCTCTTGATCAAGGACATACCAAGATCATGAGAAGCTTCATCGGTGCGTGCAATGTCATCCTCTAAAGAAGGATGAAGGAACTTCTCAAGAAGGACTGCTAGGAGGATTTGAAAGAGCAACACTAGATCTACTTGATTTTCTAGAGCAACATCACCATAAGAAGGGAGTTCAAAACTTTTACTTTCTTTGTTCATTTGAAGTTGTAACTTTTAAGAAAGAATATGATGTTTTGTATGTGGTGTATGGTTTAGAAGGGTAGGATTCCTAACTTTCTTTCCTTGTTGTTGTGTACCTTTTCTGATGAAAAATGATCAATCTTTGAGGAGATTAAAGGTAATATGATTTTCTTAGCGGAAAAGAGCCAATCTTTGAGAGGATTAGAGATATGTCTTACCAGAGGCCTTGTGTCTAAGAGGAGCCTTACTAGAAGCCTTGTATCTAAGGATAGTCTAACTAGATGCTCAATATCTAGTGTATTAGTTTGCTAGGACCAGATCTACTATAGGTGTACCAGAAATATTTTTTAGTAGAAAAGTCTAATGGAGTTGGGGAGTAGATGTAAGTCATCATTTGGTGGATCTAACTACTATAAATCTTGCACTTCCTATGTTATTATGTTCGCTTGCTATTGCCTCATCATTATCGTACGATTTACTTTAAAGTATACCGAATCAATCAGAAGTTTCAAAAAGAAATTTTTAACACCCTATTCACCCCTCCTCTAAGGCGTAGGCTAAAATTTTAAATCCAACAATTAGCATCAGAGAAAGGACTCTTGAGGAAGACCTAGCGGTCTAAGAGAAATCCTAAGATCTATGGCAAATCTGGGCGAAGGACTTTCTATTAACCATCCACCAGTATTTGATAGGTCCAACCATACCTATTAGAAGACTCATATGAGGATCTTCTTAAGGACTATAGATTATGATGTGTGGACGATTGTGGAAAGAGGTCCATATGTGTCCGTTAAGAGGGAAAATGAATATGATGATGAAGATCGCTGTAGAATTTCTTTCAATGACAAACTTATGAATATGTTTTATTGTGCACTTTCTTCAAACGAGTTTAACCATGTGTCTACTTGTGACAATGTTAAGAAAATTTGAGATAGATTGGAAGTGACTTATGAAGGCATCCTTCAAGTAAAAGATCAAGATCAATATACTTGTGCACAAGTATGAACTATTCAAGATGGAGCCAGAAGAATCCATTGGAGAAATGCTACTAGTTTCGCCAACATCGTGAATGGTCTCAAGACTCTTGGAAAGATCTACATCAAGTAAGGAAACTCTTAAGATCTCTCCTTATATCATGGAGTCCCATAGTGACCGCAGTAGAAGAAGCAAAATATCTCACAATCCTCACTCTTGACGAACTTATGGGATCACTTATGACATATGAGATAGATATGAAGAGAAATGAGAAGGATGAATCTTAAAAAAAAGGTCATTACTCTCAAAACTTTGTATTCTAAATTTGAAGCTAGTGAAACGGAAGTGTCAAGCGAAGATGATCTAAATGATGACGAAGTTATTTTCCTTTATCAAAAAATTCAAAAATTCTTTAAGAAAGAAAGAATCAAGGATTATTACAAAAGAAGTCCAAAAAATACCTACAACAAGGAAGAGTCTCTAAGGAAGGATGAAGTGATTTGTTACAAATGTAAAGAATTCGAACACATATAAAATAAGTGTCCTAACAAGAAACCATAGAAGAAAGATAAAAGATCGTTAAATAAGAAGAAGGCTATGATGGCTGGATAGAGTGATGAAGAAGGTTCTCACACTTATTC
Source organism: Zantedeschia hybrid cultivar (assembly GCA_030544215.1). Lineage (NCBI taxonomy): Eukaryota > Viridiplantae > Streptophyta > Magnoliopsida > Alismatales > Araceae > Zantedeschia > Zantedeschia hybrid cultivar. The sequence continues at coordinate 57,452,429 of JARZZO010000009.1, forward strand.
AAGTGATGAAGATGTGGAACAAGTCAACTTATGTCATATGGCAAAAAGTGATGAAGAAATTGAGGTATTTTTTAATAAACCTGATGAAGTTTTATTTGATGAATTGCAAAAAGTATTTGATAAATTATTTGTGGAATTTAAGAAGGTCAATCAAGAGTTGAAATCCCTTAAAGATGATCAACAAGCTCTTGTGATTGAGAAAAATGATTGAAAAATAAAATATGAAATCTTGACAAATGCAAGCAAAATATCTTAAGATGATATAGATGAATTCAAAAGTAAATATGCAAAGATGCTTGATGAAAATGATGAATTGCATACATGTTTATCTAAATTTGATAAAGGTAAAGAGAAAATAGATGTATCCCTTGTGGCTTACAAAGAATTATTTAGAAAAAAAAGTATTGCCCATTAAGAACTATAGTTTCAATACTTTCTCTTTTAAATCACTTATGTATGCATCAAATTCATTCAAGAAGTCATCATTATCTTGTGCATATTTTAAAACTTATTATCAATGTAGCAAGAGAGGGCATATTGCAAGATTTTTGTTGATATCCAAATGAAAATAGAAGCATGTAGATTACAAGAGATTATTCGTATGTGAAAATTAATCATTTTAGACCTAAAAAGATTTGGATACCAAAAATCAAAGGAGTGATTATGCTTTGATGTAGTTAAGTCTTGATGCTAAAAAGAAGGAATCATACCTAGATAGTGGATGCTCAAGGCATATGACGGACGACAAAGATCAATTTATTTCGATCAAAGTAAAAGGAGTAAGTGTGATATTTAGTGGTAATGATAAGGGTAAGGTAATTGACATTAGTAATACTGGTGATTCTTCAAATTTAAAGATTAGGCATGTGCTTCGAGTTCAAAAGTTGAGACATAATTTGATTAGTATTAGTCAACTTTGTGATTATGGCAGGTAGTGGAAAGGAAGAGAGACGAGTTAATATCCAGATAGTGGGTCAACATCCGTAACAAAAAAATAAAAAATCAGAGGGGGCAGAAGGGCAAATGTAGAGGTGATCACTTTCAAGGCGAGAGGGGAGGCAAGGTGCACAATGTTAGGACACCGGACAGGTGGCGGTAGGGATAGATTCAGGGAAGGTAGGAAATCAGATTTCGACACGGCCAACACTAAGACCCGAAGAAGGCAAGGAGTTGATGCAGACAAAAGAAGCAACAAACAACAATCCCTTAACTACATTAAGAGAAGAAACTGGAGGAGCATGCATGTGAGACACTTCAAATTGTGTTAATAGTGAACTTTCTAGCTTGGAATATGAAGGGGATAAGGAGGCAGGTAGTTGTCTCCACATGCATAAAATGGATTAGGAAGGAAAAAGTAGAAGTGGCTTTCTTGTTTGAAACACATGATAATTCTTAGGAGGCACCACAGGTAGTGAGGGATATAGGGGATGAATGGAATTGGTTCAAATTACCTGCCTCAAATGAGGTGAGGAGATCATTGTTCATGTGGAAAAAGAGCTTGGGTAGGCTTGATATTGAATTCACAGGTGACCAGGGGATGCACGCCCTACTCACAATGGGTAATCAACCTCCTTGGCTCCTAGCAGACATATATAGAAGCACCTCACACATCAAGAGAAGGGAGTTGTAGGAAGAACTTGTAATAACTGCCACATTAGTTCATGATGTCGTCATGGTTAGTGACTTCGATTGCATACTCAATGCATAGGAGAAGAGAGGGGGACAACCTTCTGTGTGGAAAAAAGTTATAATTGAAATCAGGGAGTTCATGGAAGAGGCTGGTCTAGTAAACTTGGGCTTCCATGGGCCCAAATTTACTTTGTGCAAAAACAGGGGAGGAATGGCCAAGATCCTCAAGAGGATTGATAGAGGCATGTGTTCCCCAAGCCAGAAGAGAAGATTCCCAGATGCTTGCATAAAACATCTAGTGAGGATTGCCTCAAACCACTGCCCCTTGGTGTTGACAGTTAGCAGGGAGGAGAGAAGAGCTAGTTGGGCCTATTCCCTTCCAAATTTGAAAGGTTCTGGATGGAATGGACAAATATGGAGGATATAGTCTGCAACATTTGGCATAATTACAAAGTTGTGGGGTCACCTATGTACAGAATCAGTAAGAAGTTGCATGAAACTAAAAGAATTCTGAAAGATTGGAATAGGCAAAGAGTGGGGGACATTAGGGTCGGACATGAGGAAGTTCATACAAAAATCTCGAAACTCCAAAATATAGGTTTGACAGGACTGTCTACAAAGCAAAGTGATAGGTTGATAACTTTGACGACATAATTCCATAATGTGTGTAGGTGGGAAGAAATTGTTTGGAAACAGAAAGCAAAGACAACATGGCTCAGAGAAGGTAATAGGAACTCAAGGTTCTTTAACACAACATCAATCATCCGAAGAAGCAGAAATAAGATCAAGGAACTAAAAGATGAAGATGGGTGATGCTACCTGGATCAGAATAGCATTGCAGAGGCATTCCGAAAACACTTATGTGACATGTGGAGGGCTGGTCCAGGGCCTTTAAGAACGGTAGGGAATCTTCAGAGTTTGAAAAAGTTGTCTAATGATAATAAAGTGTGGCTAGAAAGGGAACTCTCAGTAGAGGAAGTGGAAGAAGTTATTCGTAGCCCACCAGTGGATAAATTGTAAGGAATCACCATGAACGCAGCGGAAATAAAAATTGATTCCATTGTATCGGTTGCTGGGGTTGTAAAACGGACATTAAAATCTAAGCGGGAAGAACAGTTCTTCACCTTTGCGAGGTTTCGAATCTCCCGTGGATGATGCCGACTCGGTAATCGCGCACGCGCACGATCTCTAGAGGTATCCAAACGAGTTCCCGCAGCAGACGCGATTTCCTCCTCGACTTGAGTGCTCCGACCATATCTCAGATCCACCATGCGCGGAGAGAGACAGATCCACTACGAGAAGGAGAGAGAGAGAGGAGAGAGAGAATCTGGGGAGTAAAATTCGTCCAACTAACTTTTTACCACTCCCCCTTGGCCCTCCTTATATAGAAATAAGGATAAGCACAAGAGTTAATCCTCATGATTATCCAAGAGTTTGGCCTTGGATAATTCTCCATTAAATCTTCATGTTTATCCTGCAGCTTTTCACAAAAACCCAGATAAGCATGAAATTTAACATCTCTCACCGTCTGACGAGAACTCTTATGTGTGTGACCCTCTAGGCCCATATATCAGTCCGGTTGCAGGCCCATTAAACTTAGAACTGTTTCTTAAGTTTAATATTTATTAATTAACATTTAAACATCATATGTTAAATGATTAATTTAATAAACAGGTAAATTATCATCCGATGATTAATTCACTTGGCCTTCTGATCATGAACAGCACCAAACACTACCTCATGATCCCAGAAGATATAAGGGATATTGTTCCCTTCAATTAAACCTTTCCGTCTGCAGATGCCGTACAGATATAATCTTTCACTCATGCAATGTCCCGATAACGCAAGGGTATGGTTTTATAGTCAAACCCTCTATCGCATTATCCAGATGGATTCCAGTACACAGTTAATATCTAGAAAGACATCTCTTTCGTTTGACCATGGCCAGGGATTTCTGTGTACACATCCATGGGACATTCTCTCTCCAGTCTTATACCAAGAGTGAGTGATCTCTTGTTGTTCACTCAATTACCTTCGCAAGCTTTCCACTGTATCTGAAAGACCGATTATGGTGGACTTAATGGTTAAAGTCCACGAGTCAGAGAATCAAGATACAATGGTCCACAAACAAGGTATCATTGGTGACTCAGGTCAAAGGACCAACTGTGCTACTGCAACGATAGAATTCCCTGGTTGACTAATAGGTATAATTACCATCAAGGAATTCTTATTTGGGTCTATTCAGTGAACTCATTCTCTAATGAGCACCCACTTGTTTGTCTTAGTGTCACCATACGAGTGAATGTGAGATCATTCACCCTCATCATATGAGCAGACATAACTTGTGTCGATCTTATCGGATATTTAATGTCCATCTCAAATATCCTATGATCGAGAACTATTTAAGACAATTGCCTTAGGATATTGATCTCACTATCATGATCTCATCATGATTCAATATCCCATACATTTGTCTATGGACTTTCATTACGATAGTTAATTGCGTAACTATTAAATGAAGAAATTATTGCCTTTATTAATAATCTTGAACTAGAATGTACGATTGGATTTGAGGCCACCCAATTCTAACATTCTCCCACTTGGACTATAGCCAATCACCCATGTGTCTAAGTCCCATAGACTTAAGGTGACGTTCTAAATTGTTTTGAGACAATGGCTTAGTCAAGGGATCTGCTACATTATCTTCAGATGAGACTTTCTCAACTACTATATTTCCTTGGGCGATGATCTCACGAATCAGATGAAATCGTCTCAGAATGTGCTTTGACTTCTGATGTGATCTGGGCTCCTTCGCTTGAGCTATTGCCCCATTGTTGTCACACAATAATGGAACAGGATCTGAAATGCTTGGAACGACTCCAAGCGCCGAGATGAACTTCTTCATCCAAACCGCCTCCTTGGCCGCTTCAGCTGCAGCAATGTATTCTGCTTCGGTCGTCGAATCTGCAGTAGTTTCATGTTTGGAACTCTTCCAACTTACTGCACCTCCATTTAACATGAACACAAATCCAGACATGGATTTGCTGTCATCCATATCCGACTGGAAACTCGAGTCAGTAAATCCTCGAAGTTCCAAGTCGTTTCCTCCATAAACGAGAAATAGATCCTTAGTCCTTCTCAAGTATCTAAGGATACATTTCACCGCCTTCCAGTGTTCCTCACCTGGATCAGCCTGATATCTACTAGTGACACTTAAAGGATGTGCCACATCAAGCCTAGTACATAGCATTGCATACATGATGGATCCTATTGCCGAGGCATAAGGAACTCTATCTATGTATGCTCTCTCTTCAGGTGTCCTGGGAGACATTTCTTTAGAGAGATAAATTCCATGCCTCGTAGGAACGAGGCCTCTCTTGGAATTTTCCATGCCAAATCTTTTGACTATGGTATCTATGTACATAGATTGGGATAATCCAAGCATCCTTTTGGACCTATGTCGATAGATCCTTATTCCCAGAATATAGGATGCTTCTCCCAAATCTTTCATGGAGAAGTTTTTGGATAACCAAGCCTTTACCGATGATAACATTCCTACATCATTCCCAATGAGTAGAATGTCATCAACGTAAAGTACCAAAAAGGTAACTGCGCTCCCACTAACCTTTTTGTATACACTAGGTTCATCTTCATTCTTAATGAAGTCATAAGATTTGATTGCTTCATCAAATCTTAAGTTCCAAGTTCGGGATGCCTGCTTTAATCCATAGATGGATCTTTGCAGCTTGCATACCTTGCTTGAATGCTCTTTGGAAGTGAACCCTTCAGGTTGTATCATATACACCTCTTCTTGAAGGTTCCCGTTAAGGAATGCTGTTTTCACATCCATTTGCCATATTTCATAATCATAGAATGCAGCGATAGCAAGAAGTATTCTGATTGACTTAATCATGGCAACTGGAGAAAAGGTTTCGTCATAGTCAACACCTTGCCTTTGACGATATCCTTTTGCTACAAGCCTTGCCTTGTACGTGTCAATTTGTCCATCTGCCCCTATCTTTCTTTTAAAGATCCATTTACTGCCAATAGGTACCATACCTTCTGGCAGATCAACCAAGTTCCAAACTTGGTTGGCATACATGGACTGAATTTCAGAATCCATTGCCTCTTGCCATTTTTCTGATTCATGACTATTTATGACTTCAAGGTAGGTTTGAGGATCATCATCCTCATTTAAGTGCACTTTTGGTTTGCATTCATCGATATGTCCAACATATCTTTCAGGCTGCTTAGGCACTCTACCCGATCTGCGAACCTTTTGTGTATCATCTTGAACAAGTTCTTGAGTCAATGGTTCAGTGGATGAACCAGTGTTGATTTGTGAGTCTATAATTTCTTCCAATTCTATCTTGCTCCCACTGTCTTCTTTTGAAAGATATTCTTTCTCTAAGATGACAGCTCTTTTTGCGACAAACACCCTTTGATCGCTGGGCTGATAGAAGTAATATCCAAAACTCTCTTTTGGATATCCCACAAATCTACATTTCTCTGTCCTGGAATCCAGTTTGTCTAGATCATGTCTTTTGACATGTGCAGGACAACCCCAGACTCTAACATGCTTAAAGTCTGGTTTCTTTCCTTTCCATATCTCATATGGAGTGGAAGGTACTGATTTACTCGGAACTTTGTTCAACAGATATGCAGCAGTCAACAGTGCATATTCCCATAAAGAGATTGGAAGTTTGGCATAACTCATCATGGATCGTACCATATCTAATAGAGTACGATTTCTCCTTTCCGATACACCATTTAACTGAGGTGTATAGGGAGGAGTCCACTGAGACAAAATACCATTATCCTTAAGATATTCTGTGAATTCTGTACTTAAGTATTCACCCCCTCGATCTGATCGAAGAGTTTTAATACTCTTTCCAGTCTGGTTCTCAACTTCGTTTTTAAACTCTTTAAATTTATCAAAGACTTTTGACTTATATTTCATTAAATATATGTAGCCATATCTTGAGAAATCATCTGTAAATGAAACAAAGTATGAGTAACCACCCATAGCATGAGTAGACATTGGACCACATACATCACTATGTATTAGTTCCAATAAGTCCTTAGCTCTTACTCCATGTCCTGAGAATGGAGCTTTGGTCATCTTCCCCATGAGACAAGCTTCACAGGTTGCAAATGATTCATAATCAAATGGATCAAGATATCTATTCTTTTGCAACCTTATGATCCTCTTCTCATTTATATGACCTAGCCTACAATGCCATAGGTACGATTTATTCACATCCTTATCTAAGCGTTCAAGAGAATTATTTACCAGACAAACATCATATGAAATATCAAGTAAATATAATACATTCAATAAATATCCGGAAGCAAACAATTTGTCTCCTTGATAAATTGAACAACCTTTATTCTCTAGCTTCATAGAATATCCTTGTCTATCTAAATATGAAATAGATATGATATTCCTAATAATGGTTGGAACATAATAACAATCTATCAGTTCCAAAGAGTCTCCTGACGGCATCTGAAGTCTTGCTATCCCCACAGCTAACGCAGCAACTTTTGCTCCATTCCCGAGCCTCATATCCACGTCTCCGCGGTTCAATCTTCTTTTACTTGTTAACACCTGCAAGTTATTACAGATATGAGAAACACATCCAGTATCTAATACCCAGGATGTTGATTCTCTATAAGACAAGTTAAGATCGATCATGAGAATACCTGAAGCTTCACCAAGCTTCTCCTTTGCTTTTTATGCAAGATAAATCTTGCAGTTTCTCTTCCAATGACCTTCTTTATGGCAGTGGAAACACTGACCTTTATCATTGACTTTAGCTTTGTCCTTTTGTGCTGCCGGTTTGCTTTTCACTAGCTTCTTAGGCTTACCTTTCTTAAAGGTCTGTCCAGCTTTTCTTTTCTTGTTGGTCTTACCAACAAACATTACATTTGGCTTATCTTTCTGGATAGTGCCTTCAGCTGTCTTCAACATGTTGAGCAGCTCAGCTAGTGAAACTTCAATTTTGTTCATATTGAAGTTGATAATGAATTGTGAAAATGAATCTGGAAGGGACTGTAGGATTAAGTCAATGCTTAGGTCATTGTTCATAACAAAGCCCAGCACAGCAAGCCTCTCAATCCACTCTATCATCTTGAGCACATGAGTTTGCACAGATGTGCCCTCGCTCATTCTGGTCCTGAACAATTTCTTAGATATCTCATATCTTTCTGTTCTGGATTGTTCACCAAACAACTCTTGTAGGTGATTCAGAATGGTCTTAGGTTCCATGTTATCATGTTGTCGCTGCAGTTCATTGTTCATTGAACCGAGTATATAACACTGGACCTTGACAGAGTCCTCCTTCCAATTTTCAAACATCATTAATTCATCTTCGTTAGCATTATCACCGGGTTGCACTAGATCTAGTTGATCCAAGACATAGGCTAGTTTTTCGCACCTGAGGACAATCTTCAGGTTGCGTAACCAGTCAATGAAATTTGGTCCCGTGAGTTTGTTTGCATCAAGTATGCAACGGAGGGGGTTAGGTGACGACATAGCGACCTACATGGAAATATATAAAATGAGCAGATAGTTCTTAAAATCAGATTTATGACTTTTAATCTAGATTTATGCTCCCACTATTTTTCGGCGATCTGTATGACCCTCTAAGATACAGAACGGGAGATTCCGGTGATCTCCTAGTGGGGATCAGAATCCTTTGGGCAACATGCATGTGACCTTGTGGTAGCACAACAAATCACATCAAGTCCCTTAGGCAGTCAACTCTTGACAGTTGCAACGATTGCAATATCCGATCGATTTAACCCCTGAATCAGAATGACCTTGTGGTAGCACAACAAATCAATTTGATTCAGTTAAGTTTATCCATCATTACTTAGATGACATGAATTCATAGTGCAATCCTTGTGGTAGCACAACAAAACTACACTATTTGTCCATTCATCTTAATGACATCACATGTCGTAGACCTAGTTTAATTTCTAAATCAAACAGACCTTGTGGTAGCACAACAAATCCGTTTGAGATAAGAATTATCCTAAGATCTATAATGATGGTGGGTTACGTGGATTATTCTTAATATCTCACGTTTACAACTTAAGTTTTAAAAGAGGATTTTTGATTTTTGATTTGTAAAAAAAATCGTGCTATCAATAGTATTTCAATTTGAAGTATCAATATACTTAATAGAAATATATATATGATAGCATAGTCTACAAATATCACATAAGTGCAGAAAACTTACATGGGGATGATCATGGACTGTTTAAACTACTATGGAATCATCGGAGCCAAACGATGATCCATAATAGGATCCTAATGTGAAAACAGCAACACTGGTTCCATTTGATGCGAGTCCTCCCACCAGAGGTGTCTTCAGAAGATCCCGTCCTCTTAGCTTAATCCGATACATTTAAATATGAAATTCAGGACTCGCAGGTCCACAAATGTACATTTAAACAATTAGAAACCTTGATCTTATCAAGGGGAGTACAATCTTATAGGAAGGTAGAAAGTACACTTGGATTAAGAGAGAGGAGGACACGCAGGTCCTATTTAAAATACCAAATGAAATAAGCATCGCATCCATTCACATCATTCATCACATGAAAATTCTAAGTCCATGATCATCCCACTATAAAACACATCACATGCATCACAATCAGCACATAATTGTTGTTTGGTATTAAATTTTATAAATATAAAATTATAATACCAATTAGTTTTCGAAATAACATTTATTTCAGCATAATCAATAATATTCAAAACATTATTGACAAATAAACTAACTAAACCATTCAGTTAATCTAAATAATGATTCAAACAATTTGAACAGTAATAGTGTAATCAAGTTATGCATGAATTTAGTTTAAAACAATTTTAAACTAATTAAATTAACAGGGAATTAATTATCTAAAACAATTTTAAATAATTAACTAACACCCATTAATTATAAAGCCCTTTAATAGACTAACAGTTATTAAACACTTTAATAACCTGTTAATAATCATAAAAATAATTAATAACAATTATTAATTATTTCTATAAATTTTCTATTTTAAAACAATTTTAAAACTGGCTTAAATGGGCTAAAATTGGGTTTAATGGGGTTAAACAGGCATTAAAAAATTAATTTTTAATTAACCAAAAATGGGCCCAGCCCATTAGGGCCCAAGCGGTCCGGGCCCAGGACCCTGGCTCGGCCAGGGGCGCACCCTGGCTCGGCCAGGGCGCCGCCCGGCCCCGCCCGGTACGACCGGATCAGGACCGGGCGGTCCGGCCCTCTCCTCCAAGCTCGACCGGCCCGTTTGAATTAACCTGCAACCCTAATTGTTCAGGCCGGCGGCGATGGAAGCGATGCCAGCGCCGCCAGGCGCCGGCGACGGCGCCGCCAGGCATTGCCGGCGACGGCGGCGGTCAGCCCGGCACCGGTGGGGCAGCCGGCGGTGGCCAAATGGCCTTGGAATCGTGCCCTAAACTCCCCTTGAAAATCTGATTTTCCAGGTTTAAAAACCCGAGTTCGGGCTCGATTTTTAGCATCTCCAAGGGCACTCCGGTGCCGATCTCCATGCCTAATGAGAAGTGGTGACTATCACCAAGAGATCTAGGGATTCTTCCGGCCATCCCAACGCTTGGGATGCACATACGAAGCCGCCGAAGTACCCCGGTTCATCATCACATGACGAACTCCGAAAAACCCAAATAAAAATCCGAAAAATACAGAAAAATAATCAAATTGATCGTGATCATCATATGAACACTAATCTGTCATTTTTAATCGGATTAAACACAAGAACACGTACAATACGGGTTCTTCACGCATAACGAGAAAAACACGCATAACGGTGCCGTTTTACAACCGAACCAGCGAACCTGGCTCTGATACCACTGTAAGGAATCACCATGAACTCAGTGGAAATAAAAATTGATTCCATTGTATCGGTTGCTGGGGTTGTAAAACGGACATTAAAATCTAAGCGGGAAGAACAGTTCTTCACCTTTGCGGGGTTTCGAATCTCCCGTGGATGATGCCGACTCGGTAATCGCGCACGCGCACGATCTCTAGAGGTATCCACACAAGTTCCCGCAGCAGACGCGATTTCCTCCTCGACTTGAGTGCTCCGACCATATCTCAGATCCACCATGCGCGGAGAGAGACAGATCCACTACGAGAAGGAGAGAGAGAGAGGAGAGAGAGAATCTGGGGAGTAAAATTCGTCCAACTAACTTTTTACCACTCCCCCTTGGCCCTCCTTATATAGAAATAAGGATAAGCACAAGAGTTAATCCTCATGATTATCCAAGAGTTTGGCCTTGGATAATTCTCCATTAAATCTTCATGTTTATCCTGCAGCTTTTCACAAAAACCCAGATAAGCATGAAATTTAACATCTCTCACCGTCTGACGAGAACTCTTATGTGTGTGACCCTCTAGGCCCATATATCAGTCCGGTTGCAGGCCCATTAAACTTAGAACTGTTTCTTAAGTTTAATATTTATTAATTAACATTTAAACATCATATGTTAAATGATTAATTTAATAAACAGGTAAATTATCATCCGATGATTAATTCACTTGGCCTTCTGATCATGAACAGCACCAAACACTACCTCATGATCCCAGAAGATATAAGGGATATTGTTCCCTTCAATTGAACTTTTCCGTCTGCAGATGCCGTACAGATATAATCTTTCACTCATGCAATGTCCCGATAACGCAAGGGTATGGTTTTATAGTCAAACCCTCTATCGCATTATCCAAATGGATTTCAGTACACAGTTAATATCTAGAAAGACATCTCTTTCATTTGACCCTGGCCAGGGATTTCTGTGTACACATCCATGGGACATTCTCTCTCCAGTCTTATACCAAGAGTGAGTGATCCCTTGTTGTTCACTCAATTACCTTAGCAAGCTTTCCACTGTATCTGAAAGACCGATTATGGTGGACTTAATGGTTAAAGTCCACGAGTCAGAGAATCAAGATACAATGGTCTACAAACAAGGATCATTGGTGACTCAGGTCAAAGGACCAACTGTGCTACTGCAACGATAGAATTCCCTGGTTGACTAATAGGTATAATTACCATCCAGGAATTTTTATTTGGGTCTGTTCAGTGAACTCATTCTCTAATGAGCACCCACTTGTTTGTCTTAGTGTCACCACACGAGTGAATGTGAGATCATTCACCCTCATCATATGAGCAGACATAACTTGTGTCGATCTTATCGGATATTTAATGTCCATCTCAAATATCCTATGATCGAGAACTATTTAAGACAATTGCCTTAGGATATTGATCTCACTATCATGATCTCATCATGATTCAATATCCCATACATTTGTCTATAGACCTTCATTACGATAGTTAATTGCGATAACTATTAAATGAAGAAATTATTGCCTTTATTAATAATCTTAAACTAGAATGTACAATGATTGGCTTTGAGGCCACCCAATTCTAACATAAATCACCAGGGCTGGATGGATTCATAGGAGTGTTCTACAAATTATACTGGCAGATCATCAAAAGAAGGATTATGGAGGCACTACTTGGATGCTGAACACAATGCAACCTTCATCTCACTTATTCCAAAAATGTGAGAATCCAAGGACTATCAAGGACTTTGTACCGATTAGCCTGTGTAATGAATTCTACAAGATAATATCAAGAATTCTGGTCAGTAAGTTGAAGAAAGTCATTGGGAAGCTGATTTCAGTAGAGCAATCAGCCTTTGTGAGTGGCCGAAACATCCTTGAAAATATATTGGTGGCCTAGGAGGCAATCCACAGCATGAAGTATAGTTTGGGACACAGGGATCTTATAGCTATTAAAGTGGACATGGAATAGGATTATGACAACCTTGAATTGGGATTCATCCTTTCTATTCTAGAGAAGTTAAATTTTGGTAGCAAATGGATCTACTTGATTCAAAAATGTATCACAACCACTTCCTTTAGCATCCTTACAAATGGGGTATCAGGCCATTGGTTCTACACTCAATGAGATGCTCTCAACGGCCCTGGCTGAAGCAGCTCAAAACAAGTTTATTGGGTACAGAGAGAATGCAAGGGCGTTGGTTATTAACTATTTCTGTTTTGTTGATGATCTCCTACTCTTGACTAAGGCATAAGAATAGGAAATTAAAAACCGGATGGATATTGTGGAGGATTACTGTATTAGATACAGGGCAAAGAATCAATTACTCTTAACGATCTAAACTGGTGACGGTGACTCACTGACTCCCATCCACCAAGAGGAAGAAGGCGCAGGTTTTAACCCATCCCGGTTAAAGCCGATTAAAGGTGGTGAAGACAGAGGGAGGACCCTACAGCAAGTCTCCTAAAGGGGGAGATGAGAGAACCCATCACCAACTGTTGGTCCTGTATTTTGGGCAAACCAGTGCATGGGAAAGGGAGGACAGATGGACCCCTTTCTTCAAAATGACAAGACAAAGAAAGGAAGAGATCTCCCCCTCAGGAAGGATGGCTCTGATAGCATGAAGAAAATATACAAAAAGAAAAAGAGAAGAAGAAATCAGCCAAGAGGAACCTGCGGTTCCAAGAAAATTGAACAGCTGCACAACTCTGCTCCCTTTCTTTTGATATTACGTAAACACATAAATAGATACATGACATAAATACCCTCAAAGAAAAAAGAAAAGACAAGTCGACCTAATAACGAACAATCCAAGATAGAAAAAATAGAGGCTACAAAATAAATTTGATTTATTCTAATTAAATGACTTTTGTGATGAATTAGACTGAATTATGTGTAGTTAATTAGGCCTATTGGAGATTAGTGGGTTTTGGACTCGGTTTCTTCTCTTAGTGGGCTTTGCCCAATTAGAGGAGCTAGTGGCTTAAAAATAAGTCAGTTTTTGGAGATTGGTTACTGGATTGGAATTTTGGAACTTATTTGGAAGTTTTGGATCGGTTTGGAGTGAGTTAAATGGCCCATTAGTTGTCTAAGTGAATAAGGAGGCTATTTTTCATAAATTAGGTGTTAAATTGCAAATTTTCAAAGGCATTTATATGCGTGGGAGGGGAATATATCAACCCCCTTTTTACTTATATGTGAGGGGAGGGTTTTAAATGCCCCTATAAGAGTGTTATTTGCTATAATTATTATTTTTGATGATTAAATCTATTTATATTGCTACAATAAAAATATATCATTAATATGCATACAAAAGTCGAACTGCCACATTTCCTCAAATACAGAATCCAATTACTCGTGCATATTGATCTGCCCATATTTCCCCAAATAAAGAGTCCAATTTCCCATACACATTAAAACTTTAGCTAATCCACACTAAAATAACCTCATGTCAGGATTACAAAGCAATTAGAAATTTGCTATTTATGCCCATTCATTCTAAATTTGCAATGTGTCCACACTCATTACATACTAAAATAACCCCTTGTATTCACACTACATTTACAGTTAGTCTATAATTTGCATCTAGTCTACATTCATCACACATTCTACGTTTAAAATTATACTTAAATACTTCATTTGTAAAAATGCAGATTAAAGCAGACAACAGGATATTCTCAGGTTTTAACCCGGAGATCCATCCTGATTTATAAGGACAGAAAGATTACGAGAGACTGATTTGAGGTTATAATATATAAACTGAAGCATAGCAAGTGTGGGTAATTAAGAACTTTTAACACATACATTAATCCAGTCTAAAATTCTGGATTGGCTCAAGTTTTATGAATTGCGGGCAGATATATTTTGCATCCCTAAGCACACTACTGGGTGGATAGGATATGTCATCGCCGGAAACTTTTGTCTGCGGCTAAAGAGCCGTCGACCAAGCCATGGCCTAAAGCTTCGTCCGCAATTATATAATCTTTTGTCGGCGGCTAAAACCGTTGATAAAAAGAAATATGTCGTTCGCAGTTGTCTACAAAAATAAAAACAAGATTAAAAAATTTATCAAAAAATATTTGTCGATGACTTAAGCCGTTAACATATAATCATATGAATCGCTTAAGCCACGGGCAAAAATAAAACATAAATAAAAATAATAGTTGACAGCTTAGCCGTCAACTTAAGCTGCCAACAAGAAGTGATAGATGAAAAAATATATATTTTTATATTCATAATATGTGGTTCTTTTTTCTTTGCTAATCTTAAGATGGAACTGTACTTCTCTTTCATAAATTTTTCCGCATCCACTCCGGAGTCGCTTGTTCCCTACATCTACAAACTGTTTGACCACTATGGCTACAAGAAGCCGTGGTAGGTTCTTCTCAATTCAGATTTTTCACCAGAAAATGGCTTCTTGAAGTGGTGTTCTCCTCTCCTCTCTACGTCGTCTCCAAAGCAGCCGCTGCTCTTTGCAGGCGAGAGGAGAGCGGTCATCTTCCCCACCATGAACAGAAACCAGGGGGTTTGCCCTCGTAGGTTCAAGTTTTTCAGGGTGATGCTTCCCGGCTTCACCCGCAGACTCGTACGTGCATCACCTCCCCTTCTATTTTTCCAGCCTATCTTCTTCCTTACACTTGCCTTAATTATGGGTTGTTTGATAACCCTCTGTATATATATATTCCTAGATGTCCAGGTGGGGCTGAGCTTGGGCATACATGGGGCATCCTGCCCACCATCTCTATGGAATGGCAGCTCTGCTTCCCCATCTCTTGATTCTGTATATGGTCTCTTGGTATATTTACAGAGTTGGGTGGCAATATGTACTTGGGTCCTTGCTGTTTGTCCACTCCAAATTCCCACTAAACATAGGCAATCTTCCTCACACGGTAACAACCAGAGAATCTTAACATGCAAAACACTCAAGGCATGCTACAGCAAGGAAAACAAATCTATTAAAAATGTGTTGTTTGCACAACAAGTTGTGTCTAAGTATGGCCACTAACTTGTTACCCCACCACCTATCTCGTCTTCCCCCATCTTTCCCCTCCAAAACGGAGCAAAATGTGAAGCTTTTCCATGTAGGAGAAGCCATGCCTTTTCCTTAACGATAAAGCTCCACCCCTGATCATCCACACACGGCCGGCTGGGAGGTTTGGCATGCCATACCTCTCAAGCTTATATCCCAAATTATACAGCTTTCACTAGCCCCCTTCCCTCCCCCTTCATCTTCTTCCCCTTCCACATGAAGGTCTCCATCAGCACTTGCTTCCAAGCCTTGGTAAAGCAGACCTGTTCACATCCCCACCTACTGGAGACTGCACCAGAATTTCTCCACCATCTGTCTCCCCTCATTAACAAACTGATATGGCACAGTCCCAGGGATCCTCCTCCTATATAAGCACCTCTCACCCCATGGCATGCTGGCATCCTCTCACCGTCGCCTTCTCCTCCCTCAGAAAGAGCAGCACCCTAGACCAAGATGGCACTATTAGGGATTTTAGGAATATCTAGAGCGGAAGCCATCCCTAACGCAGAGGAAGACGATGCCGGAGTCGATCCCCACGCGCAGCGGACCTCGAACAAGAACACACGAACCCCGGGCAGGAAGATGGTGTAAACCCACGCACTATCTCCACTGGTTTCCTCTCTCTATTCGTCTTAATGCGTATGACCTAATGGAGAGTCACAGGCTTCTTTTATAGAGAGGAGGGACCAGTCCCGTTCTTACTTCTAACAGGATCCTACCCATTACAGGATCCTTATTGGGCGCCTAATGGGTTAAGCCCAATCATATTCTATTAATTGGATGCCTAATGGTGTGCAAGTGTGCAGCCCAGTAATCACAAGTGGACCACTAATTGGATTAAAACCCAACATTCTCCCACTTGGTCCAACTTGTCTTAAGCACATCAAATCTTCCTTTGAAAACATACTTATAGTATAGATATATATAGTTTCAAAAGGACTCTTGAAGATTTGACATCATGGGCATACACCTGAAGAGAAAACCACGGTATGCGCGCGCACGATAAAACAAAACTATACACCATTCCAATTAACGGAATCTTAAAGGTTCAAGAATAGTAAATCAAATGACATGAGTCATGGCGGCAAATGCATTCAATTACACACCACCTTCCATATACTACAATGCCACCAACTTACTATAATTGAATATCAAATATGGAACTGTAGATAAACTCAAACATAATGTTTATCCATTGGTCACCACTTAAACATACAATATGCCATCCATAATCCATAACCAACATGTATACAAAATAAATGGAAAAGGCAGAAAGTAATGGAAGAATCACAACATATCGAGTGAACTGACAAGACCCATCCGAATCACATGACTACAAAAGGTGCTAGCAGGTAGTCCTTTCGTGAGTGGGTCAGCAACCATAAGATCCTTTCCGATATGCTCTATAGACACTTCTTGATTCTTCACTCTGTCTCTAAGAGCAAAATACTTAATATCTAAGGCTCTACCACCTTTGGACGCCTTATTGTTCTTAGAGAAGAAGACCGCAGCGGAATTGTCACAATATATCCTGATAGGTCTGGAGACGAAATCAATAGACCTGTGAGCAGATTCCGCAACTAGATGGCCTGTGCACTAGTCTCAAAACAAGCAATAAACTCAGCTGCCATCGTAAAAGGACTGCATGTTGAACCTTTTCAAAACCTTTGAGATGTAAACCTTCTGAGAGAGACCAAGAGTGCATGAAGGTCTATCTCTAGTGATTTCAATGCCCAAAAGACATAGTAGGCATCACCCATATCTTTCATCTCAAAGTTCTTAGAAAGGAAAGCTTTGGTTTCGTGCAATAAACCAAGATCACTGCTGGCAAGCAAGATGTCATCCACATACAAAAGCAAGACAATGAAACTACTCCCACTGATCCTTAGGTACAAACATTCGTCAATAATGTTTTCCTTAAACCCAAAGGACAATATGATTTCATTGAACTTTATGAACCATTGGCGGGAGGCTTGCTTAAGTCCGTAAATGGATTTCCTTAATATGCATACCAAGTGTTCTTTACCTTCAGCACGAAACCCTTGAGGTTGCTCCATATACACTTCTTTATCTAGGTCCCCATTGAGAAAAGCCGTTTTCACATCCATCTGATGTAACTCCAGGTCAAAATGAACTACCAAGGCCATGACTATTCTGAATGAGAGTTTCTTGGAAACTGGAGAGAACGTCTCATCATAGTCAATGCCTTCCCTTTGAGTGAAACCCTTAGCTACCAATCTGGCCTTATATCGTTCAACTTTGCCTTTAGCATCTACCTTAGTTTTGAATATCCATTTACATCCAACAAGTTTGGACCCTTTAGGCAAGTTAACGAGATCTTAGACTTTGTTTTTAGCCATAGAGTCAAGCTCTTCTTTCATGGCTTCAAACCAATAGGCAGATTTTTCACTCTTCATGGCTTGTGAAAACGTCACTAGATCATCAATGTCACCCATGTCAACACTATCCTCCTGTAGGTATACTATGAACTCATCAGATATGGCAGGTCTCCTGACTTTTTCAGATTGACGCAATGTTGGCCCCTGATCCACCTGAGGAGGTAGTTGGTCAACAACAGCGACATCTTCTGGCTGTGGAACAACCTGGGGTGGACCAACTGCAACTATTTGCTCCCCTAGGATTTCATTCCGTGGAATGAATATGGGAACAACGTTCTCAGTTGTTACAGGTGTTTCAACCTGATCCTGTAACTCCTCAAAAGAAATCTCTCGAGAAGGTCCACTCCCACTAACTCCGCCATCTTCAAGGAACCTTACCTTATATGTTTCTATAATGATGGGAACATGGGATGGGCAATAGAATCTATACCCTTTTGATCTCGCTAGATAACCAATGAAGAATCCACTGGTTGTTCTGAAATCAAAAGCCTTTTCCTGTGGACTGTATGGTCTAGCCTCAGCTGCACACCCCCACGTGCACATATAGCTCACAGAAGGTTTCCTACCACACCATAACTCATAGGGAGTCTTAGGCGCAGCCTTCGTAGGAACCTTATTCACAATGTGAACAGCTGTCTTAACGGCTTCGTCCCACAAGGATAAAGGAAGGGTAGAATGACTCAACATTGCCCTGACCATTTCTTTAAGCGTTCGATTCCTTCTTTCTGCAACCCCATTCTGGTATGGGCTGCCAGGAGTAGTGTACTGAGGTACAATACCCTCTTCTTTAAGGAATTTAGCTAATGGACCAGGCCTTTGTCCCATCTCAGTATACCTACCATAGTACTCGCCACCTCTATCAGACCTGACTATCTTGATTACTTTCCCTGATTGTTTCTCTACTTCCTTCTTAAAATCCTTAAAGACATTAAAAACATCTGCCTTTTCAAGAAGTAAATAGAGATACATGAATTTAGAATAGTCATCTATAAAGGTAACAAAGTACATCTCACCAGTCAGACAGGGTGGAAAAGGACCACAGATATCAGTGTGAATTATTTCTAAAATTCCAGAACTCCTTGTGGCATCTTTATTAAGCGTGTGTGTTTGCTTTCCTTTAATGCAATCAACACATGTCTCGAAGTCAGTGAAATCCAGAGTGTGTAACACTCCTTCTCCCACTAACCTCTTGAGCCTCTTAATGGAGATGTGTCCTAATCTCCTATGCCACAACATGGATGAATTTTCATTAACCCTACCATGCTTGTTGCCAGTAAGGACCGAAGTATGCAGGGTGTTATGAGATTGTTCAATCACATTGCTAAGACACAATTTATACAAACCATTAGATATAGAACCAATACCAATAACAATAGAATCCTTTATTAATTCAACTGAAGAGTTTCCAAGCTTGACTTGAAAACCTTTTGAATCAAGTCTTGATACTGAAACCAAATTTCTACTAAAAGATGGTACATAAAAAGTATCTTCTAAATCTAGAACAAATCCTGATTCTATAACTATCCTATAAATTCCTATGGCCTTGACTTGTGAGCGCGTCTTATTTCCTGAAAAGATACTCCGCTCACCCTCATTCGGAGGCCTTTGGAAAAGGAATCTCTGCATAGAAGTGGCAACATGCACAGTAGAACCTGAGTCAATCCACCATGTACCCTTAGGAACATTAACTAAATTAGACTCATAACAAACATAAGATGAGAGATTACCTTTCTTTTCGAACCATGCCTTCCTTTTCAGACAATCTTTTTTAACGTGTCCAGGTAACTTGCAGAAGAAGCACTTGTCATTTTTACCTTTTGACTTGTCCTTCTTCTTGCCCTTCTTCTGGACACCCTTCTTCTTTCCTGGTCCACTTTTCACTTTATGAGAGGTAAACAAAGCAACATTGTTCCTCTCTCCTCTCAATCTCTCTTCCTCCTGGACACACATGGTCATCAATTCATTGACTGACCATTTAGCCTGATGTGTGTTGTAGGAGATCTTAAATGCCTCATATTCGCTAGGCAAAGAGTTGAGAATAAAATGGACTAGGAAAGTGTCTGAAATAGTAACCTCCATGGCATTCAGTTGAGCAGAAATATCTATCATGATCATTATATGCTCTCGAACACTACCACTAGTGTATTTCATTGAGAACAGTTTAGCCATTAGAGTACTGGCTTTGGCCTTATCAGAACTAATAAACTGTTCCTCAATAGCTTTAAGAAATCCACTGGCAGTAGTCTGATCTGGGATAGATCCCTTTATGTTCTGTCCAACGTGTCCCTGAAGGAACAGAAGGCAGAGACAATTGGACTTTTCCCATTTTTCATAATGAGTATGCTGTTCCAATGAGCTTTCTGGAGTAAGTGGAGCCGGCATAACCTCACGTAATGCTAAATATAAGTCCATGCAGCCTAGAGCAAATTGTACCCTTTGTTTCCACTCAGTAAAATTAGTGCCATTCAGGTACGGCACACTAGCATTAAATGGTGCAAACAAAGGAGAAGTAGCTGAAATAAACAAACACATGCTCACATATAAGGCAATGGAACTAAAATATTGCAAGTAATAAGGCAAACAGATATGCAAAGTAATTCAACAACATAAAGAAAACTACTTTATCAAGTCGTCTGATAGCTTCATGGACGAACTCCCCGAATTAACTTAAGTGATAAAACTAAAACTTATAAACATTTTGATATCAAGAGAGAGTACTTTTGGGTACATAACTCTCAAGAATCGCCATGTAGATAAATTTTATTTTATCCTACTCATGACATGAAAATAAACACTCCTTTGGAAGTTAAATTTACAATCAAGTCAAGAACACAAGTATTTGAAATCATTTTAATTTCTTAACGAGTATATTTTATTATTCTTCATGCATAAGGTCACTTTGGTGATCTACTTACACACTTTGAATACTAAAACATCCTCCCCCAATTAAAATGATAACAAATATCTAAATGCTCATCAATAATGCTATTTAAAACTTAATATGGTAAGATTTTATCAATCCTCGTGATTAGTGCCACTTTGGTGGTCAAACTAATCATTTGGAAATCAAAACTTACCACGAAACTACATAATAGCATTAATAAACACAAAACATGAGCAAAAAAGGACATAAACACAATAATTAATGCAATCTTAAATGGAGATATTCATACATGATTAAAACTGTAAAGAAGACAAATAATCATAAGAAATATCTCCTAAACTTACAACAATAATTATTGATTCTTAATCAACATTAAACATGCTTAAAACTACATAAAAATGGCTACTTAACAAGTTTTTAGCATGTTGTTACATATATGTCCTTTTTCTGTTTGCAGAAAGAAAACTGAATTGCAAACATAGCATGAACAGTTTACAGAAAAATCCAGAATTGTAAACATCCTTTGCAGTTTGCAAGAACAATCAGAAATTGCAAACATATCCGTTTCAATTTGCAGAAACAACTTAAATTTCAAAAATATCCGTTTCTGTTTGCAGATATAACCAAAATTATAAACAGATTATCAGAAATTGTGTATGTATCCTTTAAGATTTAAAATTATTTAACTTAAATTCTTTTAGGATAAATCTACACAAACGGATAGAAGCGGATCCGGGTCCGGTTCTTAACGGGTTAACGGGTTCGATTTGGGTTAGATTAACGGATTCGAGTCGGTAACTTAATCGGATCCGAATTCGGGTCTTAATTATATCCAAACGGATATCGTACCCAAAATTTGAATTTAAGACCCGTTAACTAATATCCGTTAGGAATTATCAAATGGATCTAAATTTGAGTCTTAATAAGATCCTAACGGATCTAATACCCAAAATAAGACCCAATTGATCTTTAACCAAGATCCGTTACGGATTTAAAATCTAACCCAAATAAAACCCAATGGTTTCCTAAATACAAAGTTTCCTAAACCCAATAGTTTCTTAAACCCATCATCTTCAACCTCCCAAAAGGAAAGTTAAGATTTAGAAACTCCATTTTAAGAAACGACAGATTTTAGAAAACCTCCACCAAACCCCGCCGAAAACCCACGGCGGCCGCCGCCCGGAACGCCGGCGGCACCTGGCCGCCCACAAAAATCGCCGGAGACGGCCGCCCCCCGCAGGCGGCCCGCGGCACGCCGCCGCGTGGGGCACGTCGCCGGAAACCGCCCCCGCGCGGCAGCCCCGCGCGGGGCGGCGCCGCGCGGGCCAGCGCGGCCGCACGCAGCACCACGCGCAGGCCGCGGCCCCGCGGGGCCTCGCGCGGCCCGCAGGGCCCCCACGCCGCGCGGGGCCGCGCGCGGCGGCGCCGCCCGGCCGTACGGCCGTCCGAATATATATATATATATATTTTTTTATAAATCCGGGAAGAATCTCGTAGATCGAAGCCCCAAAATTCCGAACCGGGCTCTGATACTACTTATTAGGGATTTTAGGAATACCTGGAGCGGAAGCCATCCGTAACGCAGAGGAAGACGATGCCGGAGTCGATCCCCACGCGCAGCGGACCTCGAACAAGAACGCACGAACCCCGGGCAGGAAGACGGTGTAAACCTACGCACTGTCTCCACTGATTTCCTCTCTCTATTCGTCTTAATGCGTATGACTTAATGGGGAGTCACATGCTTCTTTTATAGAGAGGAAGGATCAGTCCCGTTCTTACTTCTAACAGGATCCTACCCATTACAGGATCCTTATTGAGCGCCTAATGGGTTAAGTCCAGTCATATCCCATTAATTGGATGTCTAATGGTGTGCAAGTGTGCAGTCCAGTAAACACAAGTGGACCACTAATTGGATTAAAACCCAACAGGCACAGCAAAGCAGCTCCTTGTGTGGATTCCTCCTCCTGTTCTTGTGCTTCACTGTGTTCTCTCCTTCGCCAGCTGAAGCAGCCGTGAAGAAGTACCAGTTCGACGTGGGTAGCTCGGCGTCCTCTTCTTCCTTCCTTTCTGTTTTCCTCAACCTTCACATATGACATTCTAATATTCTCTCCAAATCCAGATTGTCGTCAGGAATGTGAGCAGGCTGTGCCATGCCAAGCCCATCGTCACCGTGAATGGAAGGTTCCCAGGGCAACCATCTATGCCAGAGAGGGGGACAGGGTGGTCATCAACGTCACCAACTACGCACAGTACAACATGTCCATCCACTGGTATGCATACATATGCTCATATATGGACACAAGTATGAATCAGTAGGTCAGTTATGTGTGTGAGCTCAAGAGCACGAGGTTGTGTTGTTGCCTGTAGGCACGGGTTGAAGCAGATCAGGAACGGGTGGGCGGACGGGCCGGCCTACATCACGCAGTGCCCCATCTCCACCGGCCGGAGCTACGTCTACGACTTCAATGTGACCGGGCAGAGGGGGACCCTGTGGTGGCACGCCCACATTCTGTGGCTCAGGGCCACTGTCCACGGCGCCCTGGTCGTCATGCCCAAGCAAGGTATCCCCTACCCCTTCCCCTAACCCCACCAAGAAGCCAGCATCGTCCTGGGTGGGTAAAGATGAGCCATTCCCCAGTTCTTCAAAGAACGCACCAGATCATATATAGATTAGACAGAAGCAGTGCTAAAAGTTTAAACCCCTGCATGATTTGTTATTCTTGCTGCTGTGTTTGCAGGGGAATGGTGGCATGCGGACGTTGAAGCCGTGGAGAAGCAGGGGAACCAGCTGGGACTGCAGCCCAACATGTCGGATGCCCACACCATCAACGGCTAGCCGGGGCCTCTCTTCCCCTGCTCCGAGAAGCGTAAGCTCTTGGTCTTGAACTATATATAGCATTTTAATTTCTGCTGTGTGTAGGACTATTCTTACAATTCTCCTCTGTCACAGAGACCTTCGCCATGGAGGTGGAGAGGGGCAAGACCTACCTGCTGAGGATCGTCAACGCTGCACTCAACGACGAGCTCTTCTTCGCCGTCGCCGGCCACGCCATGACCGTCGTCGAGATCGACGGCGTCTACTGCAAGCCCTTCGACACCGCCGCCATCCTCATCACCCCCGGCCAGACGACCAACGTCCTCGTCCGCGCCGACCGCGCCCCCGGCCGCTACTTCATGGCCGCCAGGCCCTTCATGGACGCCCCCATCACGGTCGACAACAAGATGGCCACGGCCATCCTGCAGTACCGAGGTGTACCCACCTCATCCTCCCCTCCCTGCACCAGCTGCCGGCGCCCAACGACACCGCCTTCGCGAACGCCTACAACGATCGGCTCAGGAGCCTCAACACCCGGCAGTTCCCCGCCAGCGTCCCCCTCGCCGTCGACCGCCGCCTGTTCTACACCATCGGGCTGGGGATCAACCCCTGCGCGACCTGCCTAAACGGCACCAAGCTGACGGCCTCCATCAACAACATCACCTTCGTCATGCCCACTGTGGGGCTGCTCCAAGCGCACTACTTCAACATGAAGGGGGTGTTCAGGCCGGACTTCCCCGACAACCCCCCCACGCCGTTCAACTACACAGGCGCGCCGCTGACGGCCAACCTGGGCACCAGCCAGGGAACCAGGCTCAGCAGGCTGGCCTTCAACTCCACCGTGGAGCTGGTACTGCAGGACACCAACTTGCTGACAGCGGAGTCCCACCCCTTCCACCTCCACGGCTACAACTTCTTCGTGGTGGGGATGGGGGTCGGCAACTTCGACCCCGCCAAGGATCCGGCCAAGTTTAACCTCGTCGACCCACCAGAGAGGAACACCGTGGGCGTGCCCACCGGCGGGTGGACGGCCATCCGGTTCCGAGCTGACAACCCTGGTGAGCTCTTCTTAGCTAGCTAGCTATCTCCTGTTCATGCATGCAGCTTTCTGGTTCTTCGTCTCCAGGTTCTCATCTTAATTTGTTTGGTGATCTCTGACTTGCTTGCAGGTGTGTGGTTCATGCACTGCCACCTTGAGCTGCACACGACATGGGGTTTGAAGATGGCGTTCGTGGTGTAGAACGGGAAGGGACCCGACCAGTCGATACTGCCTCCGCCGAGTGATCTCCCACCTTGCTAGAGCGTGCTGGTGGGAGAAGAGAAGGGTGTGGCTTTGTGTGTTGTGTTGCCCTGCAGAAGTTGCAGGAGGTTTAATTTGTAGAGTCTGATGCTGGAAAAGACAGCAACATCATTTAATTAATTGTTAGGAGGAATGGAATAAATTAAACCGGGGGATTTTATTCTCAGGGTTTGGACCAGAGCTTCCAAGTGATCATAAGATTCATGTGATTGAGATCTTTCAACATTAATCATTGATATTAACATTTTCTTTATTTGTGAAATCCTTCCTTGTAGCTATACTTCAGTCAGGCCTATAATTGGATACATGTGCATGTAACGTGATGAACGGTAAAAATGAAGAACTGAAATCCTCTACGTCCCTCGGTTGACCTTAAAGGGTCACTAAAGAGAGGGGGAATGAGGGTCAAAAAGTGTTAAAACCCATCCCACCCTCACCTCCTGTGAATTTAAAATTTTGGTCCCCCTTCCTCCTCTTTTTACTGATTCTCTATGGTCTGTCTAAGGACGTAGAGAATCTCAACTCAAAAATGAAAGGCATAATTGGCTTGGGACCAAAGCTAGCTGAGTGGGCTACATACTTACAGTGCAAAAGGAAAATCTTTTATGTACTCAAGATTCTCCTTCATTATGTAACTTTCACATCACATCTCCAATCACTGTGAACTGGTGAGCTATAGTAAGGTGGATCGCGGATCCAAAAGTGGTAATATATATGATGATGAGGTACATTAAGAAACGAGGAAATTATATCATTCTATACCATAAAGATACATGTAATATTAAAGAGCTGCTAATTATATATTCTTAAGATAGTCTTTTCATGTCACATTGATAAACCAGTGAAGGGAAGATGGCAATTTATATGCATCTCATGAGTTACAAAAATTAAAAATTAAATATCCTAATCGTCAATGTAGAAAAATGAAAACAAAAAAGTTTCAGCATCCAACTCAAAAACTTCGGTTTCCATTGTCATTTCCTACTCAAAAATGAAAATGTAGTTTTAAGGCAAATAGAACATTTAATTCCATCTCTGTTTTTGTCTATATCAAATTTTATAAAACAAAAATTACTCTTGTCATTTCAGTCTCCAATCCATCTATAGCCTCACTCTCCCATAATGATCACAGTATAAATAACAAAGTGAAATATAAATTAAGAATCTTACTGTGGCTGAAAACTACACCATATTCGAAATAAAGTGAACGGGCTTCCTGTTCAGTAGACACGTAAACAAGATAAGATAATAAAGAGTTAAAAAAACTTCTTGCAACTTGAAAGCATGTGCATGTGTTTTCAATTGATAAGAAACGCAATATTTGGTGCAAAGTGTTTGATAGTTCCTCCATGATTATTGATCTTCATTTTCTTCATCATGCATGCTTCAGGCACCTAGTATTTATTTTTATATGGCATCTGCAAACAAAAGATTAATGCAAACTATATATTCACTCCTGCAAGTTGTTCCTTGACCCACCATCATGAATGTGCAACATTATTAAGGCCGTGTTTAACTTAGCTTCCATTTGAAAGCACTTTTGCATTTTCATTTAGTTATTTTTTATATAAGTCATTGGATCTTGGAAGTTATTTATGTGGTATGTTTCTTGTGTTTTGATTTCAAATAAAAAACAACAAGGGGGGAACTTCTAAAATTATAGAAAAAGTGAGGTTGTTACGAAAGAGTTGACTTTTGTAACAATCTAAAATTAGTTATAACTTCTCTCCTTCAACTCATTCTATTTAAGAAATGGAAGTCAAAAGTAACTTTCAAGTATAAGTTTTGTCAAACACGTCCTAAATAAGCTGCTACCACTCAACTTATCCTTGTCATGAGCTTGACGACAGCTACTTGTTCACCCTTTGCTGCTATCATGGGCGTTGCGATTAGAAGTTGGCTGGGGTTCATGTTTAAACACTGTTATCTAATTTGGTTCGAAGAACTTAACACTTTTCCTTTTAAAACATATCTCACGTGAGAGAGAAATCCTACCTTGTAAATGTCAGACCACCTACTAGGACTGTCAATGGAGCGAATACGGAGCAGATATCACAGTATTTGACTCTGTCCCGTTTAATATTATCCGAATATCCAACTCTAGATACTATCCGACGGATAATACATTTTTCTATCTGAATTCGACTCTGCCGGATAATATCCGAATTCAGATAATAATTCGAATACTTAAATATTTCAATTTTGTCTTGTAACTTAAATGACTTGTAAATTTTATGCTTTGTATAGTCCATGAATATCATAGATTTAAATTAATAAATATTTAAGTTATAAGTATCTAGATAAATTTTACGTAACTTGAATGCTTTATTAAATATACCTTAGATAATAACAAATGACTTAAATAATTTATCTAAATTAGTAAAACCATTAAACATAAAAAAATCACAATAAATTTTATTATTATCGCTCAACACGTCTTAAACATATTTCAAATATCGAATTACCGTTTATTTAAACATATAAACATCGTTAAAATTAGAAGAACTTATCACAATATATAATCGGTCGGATAATAATCGAAGCGGACATCTATTTTCCGTTCCTGCTTCGAATGTTAATCGGATAATTAAATAGATATTTGGATATGTCTACCGGATATTTTAATCGGATAAATATCCGACTAATCGGATGCGGATCCGAATCGGAGTCGGATATTATCCGGATCCGTTTAGAGTCCTACCACCGACATAACAATTGAGGTAAAATTATCGTGACCTTTATGTCCAGAAAACAAGGTATGTAATAGATTACGAAGATGTGAAAATATAAAGAAACTGGGCATATATGCACCTTCTACGTAAAAAATTACTTTTTCATAAAAATGGACTAGTTAGTCTCAAGAAAGAAAAAAAGTGTTAAAGATCCAACCAGAAAGATGACGCATCTACTTATTTTTGCACTCAAGTGAGCTAAAGACTTGTACTGAAAAAATATATCATCAGTTATTTAGAAGAAAACTCTATATGAACTATTTCAGCTTTGGGTGTACCATGCATAACAAGGCTTTGCTACAGAAGTTAATATTAATCTTGTATGTAAACATCACAAAGAGTCCTTATCAGATGAGAAATTGTAGAGCCCTCTCTCTCCACATAGATTGACCGAAGATTGCTCTACCATGAAATGATGAATGATGATCTTTTCCATTTATGAAATTGATCACCGCTCTCGCAGTGTGATGTGAGAGAGCATCTTTACAAAGTATGATAAGGGCGTAACTATGATATGGTCTCCTTGTGTTCTTCTTTTTCTCCCAGTAACTAGATCAGTTAGTCTTCATTAACCCACGAGCTGATGGCACAAAAACTCAGGCAGGACATTCACAATCCCTGCAGACCCAAGAGAAGGGTTAAAGCACATTTCTTGTGCTATTGGACCTTGTTTCAAATCAAGGTTAATAAGATTGTCTAACATATATATGATTGCTTGCAGAGGAAGAAAGAAATCCACAGATTATGATCACCACAAAATTGTTCAAGCCACATATCGACTCACCTGACCATCCAAAGAGCTCTCACACTGCCTGAACATGTTCTTGATAGCTTCCTCTTTTCCATCGGCGAAGTCAAAGAAGCTGTAAATAACACTAGAAAAATCCTGCCAGAATCTGCATTGATGGAAGAAGAATCCCGGTGCTTTCTTCTGTAATTAACGGACAAACTGCCGAATTGTTCTTAGTAAAAAGATGAGAAGGGCACTAACAGTGACCAAGCCACAAATGAGGAAAAGGCCCCAAAAGCTGCTTAAATGGAGCTGGGGTTTGGCTCAGAATCGTCCCCTTCATGTTTGGTGCAACTCTTCCTACAAAGCCATTCGTCATGAATCCTTTGGATTTATGTCCATTCTCTGAAAGCCGCAAGATGGCTGTAGACATGTCAACTGCCAGAGGATAATCTCTTGGGAATGCCTATCATTCCCACAAAGGACCAAAGTTAGCAGTCCAGAAAGCAAAATATCTAGGGCTATTCTAAAAAAGTACACCTTAACAAAATGTGCTTTGGCCTGTTGCTCAGGGTACAGAGATTTTTCACAAGCAAAGGCCTTTTCATTCTTCAAGTATGCCTTTGAAAGGATATTTTATGCTTCCATGTCCTCTTAACAGATACCAATATGAATGGGAAATGATTTGTCAGTCACTTAGTGTTCTCCCTTAAAATTTCCAACAATTTGGTCAAATACTACAGGGTGATATCCTGGATCAAAAGTGTTTACTACTTGGTGAACATGGACCCAGGGGAGTTGACACAAGTGGTTAAGGTGGTATGAGTGGAAATGGCTGAAAGAGAAAAATGTGCAATATAAATGGGAAAGATATCAAATGTTGAAAGGGATACCACACATAAGTTATCAATAAAGTTAGCAAGCTTAAATGTATTATTCAACTTTCAGCTGCTCAGGAATATATTGTTAGTCTTAGGTAGCCTACAAGCCAATATGACTTTATAATCTCGTTCATTTGTTAATATATAATGACATTATATTCATTATGTATAATTCGTTATTATCATCTCATAATGAAGTCCGTGAATATGTGCGATAGTGATCAGATTATGATGAGATCATACTAGTGAGACTGATCACTTAAACACATATTCTTCATAGTTCCTAGTCGATGGATATCCGAGAAGGACATCGGATATCTTGTTAGACTAGTACAGATTACTTCCGCTTATAAGATGAGGGTGACTGATCTCATAGTCACTTGTACGGAGATACTAAGGCGAATATGTAGGTGCTCATTAGAGAATGAGTTCACTGAACTGATCCGACTGAATCGCTGGATGGTATTGTACCTCACTGTCAACTATCTTGATTCTATTGTCGCAATTGCGTGGACGGTCCTCAGACCTGAGACACCAAGGACACATTGTCGGTGGACTTCTATCCTTGGACATTGGTTTATGAATCTCTAACTATGGGATTCTAAACAGTCAAGGATTGGGTACAACGGAATACTGTCGAAGGGAATCGTGTGTCAATAAGGAATCATTCGCTCTCGGTACTTAGAGAGAGAATGCTCTAAGAAGGATGCGCGGAAGTCCCTAGACAGGGCGGACGATAATATCGATAAAAAAGTTTTCCGATATTATTCGGCAGCATCTGATCCAAGTGAGTCGACTGGTTAGGGTTTGACAGTGCACTATACCTTGAGTTGAGTTGAGAGCATTGTACGAATGAAGGATTATATCCACGTGGTAACTATCGGCAGAAAGATTCCAAGAGTGGATTACTTAACTCCGATACCTTCCGGGTTCGGTGTTGCTTGGCACCCAATGTGATCGGAGGCCCGACTGAATTCGATGTGCGACATTGATTCGATTGATTAATTAATTAATATAAATTATTAATTGATTAATCAGGCTAGTGAGGAGTCACTAGACTTATTGGGCCATTAACCGGACTGGTTATTGGGCATAGAGGGTCACACGCAAAAGATTCTCAAGGCGATGGATAAATAAGTGAGTTTTATATAAACCAGGAGATTTTTATGAAAAATCGCACGGTTGATATAAAATATAGCGAACGGGCTGAGCAGGCCAGGCTGCTGCTAACCCTAGCCGCCCCCTCCTCTCTTCCTCTCTCTCTCTAGTGCCCCGGATCTACTATGTCGCTTCTCTGACTCCCGTTCGACAGGAAATCGTCCGCACGTTTGCGGCGAACGGCGGAGACTTCGTGGGCTGCGAAGAACGAGGAATGTGAGGATATTCATCGCGAGGAGGATTGTGTGGACTCCGCTAGAGGCCGGGCGCTTGTGCGGCTTACGATGTCACACCGACGGAACCGATCGGTTGCGGATTCGAATCTGCACACGGTAAGAACCAATTATCCGATAATCCGGTTTTTAGTATTTTCGAAACGGGAACGGATCGTTTATTTTATTTTATTTTCCTCTGCGTGAGCGATCCGGAGAAACCGCAAGAATCCAACATATATGTGAATCATTGCCCAAGAAATATTCAAATTAATTTGTCTATTGGACATCTAAAAGTTTCGACTTATAGGCAGCACAGATTCCACAAAATGAGAAGATAATCACAAGTGCCCGAACTGGGAGAATTTTCTAGTTTAAAAGATGATTCATCTAGATGTAGACAATATTCTATATGTTTTTGCTTCATAGAAATAAAATCATAGCTGTTATGCCAATAACTTTCAAATTCACATGGATGTATGCTATGCAAATTGCAAATTGCAAATGTTATGTAGTTGTACTGATTACATTGCGAAGGAATGAAGGATATACTTACAAAACCCCCATCCACTCTTGGTGAACATATGCCCAACAATGCCAAAGCCACTTCTTTTTGCTAAAAAGAGTTCAACATAAGGAAGTTCATCTACTATTGCTGCCACACCTCCATTTTTAGGCCCAAGTTGCAATGCATTCTCATAAGCTTCTAGGGAGCCAAGAGCAACCAATCTTGATGGACGTACCTTAAGACTTAAATAGCGTGGAGAAGGTAAACCTGCATCACAAAATGATGGGCGTTAGATCCTAGAAATGGTAACACTGGACTCCACACTACGAAGTTGTGGAATATAGATCTCTTCATCCAAGTGAAAGTTATTTACAAGCAAGTAAACATGCCTCATAAAGTAATTAAATTTAATCTGGCCACTTTTAAACTTGGCTACATTTTTTGGTTGAATACATTTACCGGGTGATTCACAATGTTATGCCTATGATAGGCAACCTTAGATGATAAATATTTCATAAACCAGTGAACCATCGGTATATACTTGTAGGTGACAGATTCATTGAACGAATACATAGACATACTGCTAGGCACGCATTCCTGACGAAGATGGAGCAGTTTTAACTTATCTAATGCAGCTAAACAGATTTCCCATTTACTTACACTACCCATGTGCTTTTAATAAATAAGAAGGACCTCTGGACCCGAGAAGGAAATATGTGACAATGTTCCACATTCTCAATTGGTGCTTGTGGTTTAGTTCCCCATTCCATTGACACACATGAGGGTGACCAAGCAGCCCTAGGCTCCACTTTCTTGGAAGGTTAAGAATATCAAGACCTCACACTTCCTAAAGATACCATTCCTTCAGAGCAAAAGTTACATAGAAAAATTAAGCAAAAGAAATGACAATTACTAATTTTACTGCAGAACCGAGACTAAATGCCTTTAGCCAACCCACCTGTCCCCCATCAAACATAGGCATATATGGAGAGGCTCGTGATTACTTGGTACGAGACTGAATGCCTTTAGCCAACCCATTTGCCCGCCAACAAACATGGGTGAAGTCATATGGGAAATGGCAGTGCAGTAGTGCACTGAAACTGCTAGGCAAGATGGGGGAAGTAACCCAATGAGTGAACCAACTCTAATACTACATTACTGAACCAAACTACCAATCCAAGCTCGGGTTAGTGTGGAGAGGGCCAACTAATATCGACACAGAGAGGCTTCTGAATATCCAGCGTGGGGACTGTTGTGAAATAAACTTAATTTCATGGGGAACTCCTTATAATAATGTAAGAAGTTTATTATGTTAAAGTTAGAGAGAAAATAATAGGTCATTTATTATTTAGAGGTTATGGTGTCTTTTGGGTCTCTCTTGTAACTCTCATTTGAATTAAGAGTGCAAGGGAGGTGGAGAGTCATGTAATGGTCATTAATAGGAGGTGAAGAGTCTTTTGTAACCATCCAAGTATAACTCTCATCTATGTAATGGGGAGATTTTCGTGCTCTACCTTGGAGCCTTAGTTAGTGGGAGTCCAAAAGTCATTTTAAGAGAGTTATCTATTTAGAAAGCCCATGTAAGGTCTATATATACATGTGGTTAGTTATTTTCATGTAAGAAGTCACATATGATCTATAGAATATTCATTTTTTGAGGTCTTCTTCAACTTTTGTGTTTCTACCTTCTCTATAAATTTTTCCACCACAATTCCACCTTGTGTGAGTGAAAGCCCGCTATTAGCTTCCAACAAAGTGTATCAGAGCTTTATTTCTATTAGTATGGCTAGTGGGAATATGACATTCTAAATTCCTCAACTCTCCAAGATCAACTATGAGAATTGGAGCATCCAATTGAAAGCGCTTCTTGGATCGCAAGATGTATGGGATATCGTCATCCAAGGCTATGATAAGTCGGAAGATAAAGCGACCTTGCCTCAAAATGAAATAATTTCTTTGAAGGATTCAAGAAAGGGAGATAGAAAGGCCAGTTTTCTCATCTACTAAGGGGTAGATGAAGCTACCTTTGATAAGATTGCCAAAGCAACTTCTTCAAAGGCGGCATGGGAGTTGCTCGAGAGGTTTTGCAAAGGAGAAGAGAGGGTGAAAAAGGTACGCCTCCAAACTATAATAGGTGAATTTGAAGTCTTACAAATGAAAGAGTCTGAGACTATCTCGAATTACTACACAAGGGTGAAGATAGTTGTAAATCAACTACGAAGAAATGGCAAGGCTGCATCGGATGTTCGTGTGATGGAGAAGCTACTACGGTCACTTGATTCTAAGTTTGACCATATAGTGCCATTGAAGAATCAAAAGATTTGGATACCATGCCCGTCGAGCAACTCATTGGGTCCTTAGAGGCCCATGAACAAAGGCTTCTCAAGAAGAAGAAGGAGGCCTTGGAGCAAACACTTGCCGCCAAACTTTCTCTCAAAGAAGGAAAAGGTGAAGACAAGAATCAAAGAGGACGTGGTCGTGGTGGTCGTGACCGCGGTGGAAGAGGAGGACGAGACACCCCCTATGAAGAGAAGGGAAGCACTTCTTCAAACTTCACAAGAAGAAGTGGTAGAGGCCGTGGTGATTCACATGGAAGGCCGAGGTATGAAAAATCTCAAGTTGAATGTTAGAATTATCATAGACGTGGGCATTATGCAAGTGAATGTTGGCGTGATTCCACTAATAATGATGATGAAAGGCTAATCATGTTGAGAAGCAAAATGAAGATGAAGAACCATTTGTCTTATTGGAATACAAAGGAGAAGAGAAGGACCAGCAAGAAGTATGGTATCTTGACTCCGGAGCAAGCAATCACATGAGTGGACAAAGAGAGATCTTCACAAATTTTGATGAGATAGTTGATGGCCAAGTTATCTTTGGTAATTCCTTCAAAGTAGCAATCAAGGGAAAAGGTAACATCTTGATTCGTTCTAAGAATGGAAATTATCAATTGATTCCTGATGTTTATTATGTTCCGAAGATGAAAGATAATATTTTGAGTTTGGGACAACTCTTAGAGAAAGGCTATGATACTCATTTGAAAGATCATAGTCTTTCAATAAGAGATAAAAGAAACAACTTGATTACTAGAGTTGGCATGCAAAAGAATAGAATGATTGTTTTGAATATTCAAAGTGAAGTTACAAAGTCCTTAAAAACATGTTTTAAATATCTCACTTTGTTATAGTATTTGAGATATGGGCATTTTAACTTTACTAGCTTGAAGTTTTTGTCTAAGCAAAAGTTGGTGAAATGATTGCCTCATATTAATCATTCGGATGAGTTATGTGAAGGTTGTATTCTTGGCAAGCATCATAGAAAGAGTTTTCCAAAAGAAGCAACAAGAAGGACAAATAAGCCACTCCAACTCATTCACACCGATGTATGTGGGCCAATTTCTCCAACATCATTTGATAAGAATAGATATTCTTTTACCTTTACAGATGATTTTACTAGAAAGACATGGGTGTATTTTCTTAAAGAAAAATTCAAAGTGTTTGATACTTTCAAGAAGTTCAAGGTGTTTGTAGAAAAGCAAAGTGGTTGCTATATCAAAGCTATGAGATCGGATAGAGGTGGAGAATTCACATCAAAGACTTTTGAAGCATTTTGTGAAGAGCATGAGATTCATCGTCCATTAACGGCTCCGTATCCACCACATCAAAATGGAGTCGCAGAGAGAAGAAATCAGGCCATTCTCAATATAGTCTGAAGTATGTTGAAGAGCAAAAATATGCCGAAAGAGTTTTGGGCGGAGGCCGTGGCTTGTGCAGTCTATTTGTTGAATAGATGTCCCACAAAAGACTTGAAAAGCATGACACCACATGAAGCATGGAATGGAGAGAAGTCAGATGTTTCTCATTTAAAAAATTTTGGAAGTATAGCCTATGCACATGTACCAGATCAAAGGAGAACGAAATTAGATGACAAAAGCAAAAAGTATATCTTTCTTGGTTATGATCCACATACTAAAGGCTATAAGTTTTGATCCTTCTAATGAAAAAGCTTATGTAAATGATGATGTGATTTTTGATGAATAAGACATTTGGAATTGGAGTACGAATAAAACTAGTGATGAGATGAGACCACTAGTTGATGAAGATGAAGATACATATGAAGAGCCTCATTTGCCTCAATCGCCACCACCTTTGCCATCTTTGTCTCCACATGGTGGTAGATCTCCGTCATCATCCTCATCGTTGGGAGGAAGTTCAAGGCCAAGAAAGATGAGATCTCTTGATGAGATATACAATGTAACTGAAAATCAAAATGAGCTAACCCTATTTTGTCTTTTTGCAGATCATGAACCTCTAACATTTGATGATGCAGTAAAAAATAAAAGGTGGAGAGATACTATGAATGAAGAAATCAAATCAATAGAGAAGAACAACACATGCGAATTGGTAGTTCTTCCAAAAGGCAAAAAGACAATTGGTGTGAAGTGGGTGTACAAAATGAAGAAAAATGCCAAAGGAGAAGTTGAAAAATACAAAGCAAGATTAGTAGTCAAAGGATACAAACGAAAGGCTGGAATTGATTATAATGAGGTATTTGCTCCCGTTGCCCGTTTGGAAACTATTCGCTTGATTATTGCTTTGGCGGCTCAAAATCATTGAGTATTTTTCAAATGGATGTTAAATCGACATTATTGAATGGTTTTCTTGATGAAGAAGTTTATATTGATCAACCTTTGGATTATGTGAAGAAAGGATATGAAGGAAAAGTTCCAAGGCTTAAGA
This sequence comes from Zantedeschia hybrid cultivar, assembly GCA_030544215.1. Classification (NCBI taxonomy): domain Eukaryota; kingdom Viridiplantae; phylum Streptophyta; class Magnoliopsida; order Alismatales; family Araceae; genus Zantedeschia; species Zantedeschia hybrid cultivar. The sequence goes on from JARZZO010000009.1 coordinate 57,488,325, forward strand.
AGGCGCTCTATGGTTTGAAGCAAGCAATAAGAGCATAGAATAGTAGAATTGATAATTATTTTTTGCAAAATAATTTTGTCAAATGTCCTTACACTAGTACAAATCCTTTCTTAGCCGACAGGCTTTAGGGGAACCGTCGGCGTTATTTTGAAAAGCCGACTCCTTCAACCGTCGGGTGTTCGAATCCATCTCCGAGTCAAATAGCCGACAGCTAGATTCTCAAAGACGGTCGGCCAAAGTAATTTGCCCAGCCGCGCTATCAACCCGCCATTTTTTCAAGGATTTTTTTTGCCTTTTGAAACCGGCTCCTCTCGTCTCCGACTGGTGCCGCCCCTTTCCCATCTTTGCTTGCCCCCTTCTTTGATTACTATAAACCCCCGTTACCTAGCCGACTAGACCCTCCAGCCATGACAAGACGAAGAAGATCTCTCTCTTTTCTCTATCTTCCCCGCCGCGAAGCTCCTGTATCCGGCTCCTAGTTTGAGGCCACCGTCTGCAACCTCATTGCCCTTTGCGTCGTGAAGGCCTTCTGCCCCGATGTCCCTGGCACCGTCAAGGCCCTTTCTTCTTCCCCAACGGCTGTCTCTTCACCACCACTTCCACCAGGACTTCAAGATCTGCATCTGGAGGGTGTCCCCATTGCTACTACCAGTAGTTGCCGGCTTGCCGCAGCCGCTGCAGCTAGTGGCCGACACGGCTGCCACCACCATTACCGCATCCACGACCATGGGAGTGGAGGAACACTCACTCCAGAGCATCACGAACAGTTGCTGTGCTTTGGGCATCACGTCCCTGTCTTGCCGGCCCCATCAAGATGCTGTGAACGTCCAAGCTCCACAGTTGATTTGGGAGTAGCTTCTAAAGCCATAGGTAACTCTCCCTAGATCTTTGTTTCTTCTCTTGTTTTTTTCTCTCAAGAGCCTTTCCTTAGATCTCTGTTAAGATCCCTAATTTCATTCCTTTTGGTTGCTTTTAATTTGCAATTGTTAGAGTTATTTGATCCACATGGATTTATGTCTGCTTGGTGTCTGTTTTAATGACCGTGAGAATATTTTATCATTTTGTAGTAATCACAGAGACAAGCATTCTTATTTAATTATGCACATCATGATTAATAGAATGTACTCTAACTTATTCCATCCTATTTACTCTCTAAAAAAATTCTATACTTTCTATGAATAATGAAAATCTAGAGTAGGAACAACGTGCTCAACTCAGTTCAAAACATCATCAAAACTAGCCATTCAAGACTAGCAAAACTCTATATCTAGCTGGTTTGGTCTTTATTTATTCAAGTTTGCAATGTAGAAAGATTTATTTAACTTCAAGTGGCTTCGTTAGGCAGACTTATTGCTATACAAAACTGCCATGGCATGGATATCAGTTTCGATGAGGGAGAAGTCGATCCACCTTAAAGGGCTGCCACTATGAGGTCGACCACCCTAGTCAAGACCCTTCTCTATGTAAGAAGAGTTCTTCTTCTCCCTTTCTATTTGAGATAAAGATCTATGACATTGATATGGAAGATAAATGAATGGCTCATAGTCGTGGATTCGAAGACATGGTACATTATGAAAAGACTATGAGAGGGAAAGCTAGTGCTTATCATCTAGGATGAAGAGGAGCAGTGATATTTAGTTCTCTGGCAAAATCGGAGTTATGGCATTCAGTTCTCTGGTGGCATCTTCTAATCAAGTTATGAAAGGACTTTGCCACTACTGTTGATGCTTATGTTGCCTATGAGAAGAAGCTATTACATCCATGCTACTGGTTTTTTTTTTTTTTGACATTTCTGTCCTACTGTTTGAAGATTAATATTTTTAAGGATTGTAATTTGAGTCATGATGTGTTTGGATGTTAGATGTACGATTATAATTTGAGTCTCATTTTGTATTTGGATGTAATTGGAGTCTTGTATGTACTAAACATGCAGGTTCTTCTATATGATACTTGCTAAGTATTTGTTGAGTGGAATTACATCATGTTCACTTGAGTATCACTTCCTTTATTTTATACCAAGCAAGTGCTCTATAAAGTGCTATGTGAAAACATAGTAGAAATTGCCAAGCTTATTTTAAATGATACTAGCCAAGTACTTTTATATGTAAAAATAGAGATGAAATTGCTGCTGAGAACTAGGGATACCCGACAGTTCTCTAGTTGGCAATTTATTCCAATGGCCAACGGTTTTATGGTCGGTGATTCTATAGGAAGGCCGACGGTTGTTTTAGCTGGCAGTTGGTTTGCTGTCGACGCTGTAATAGCGAACACTCGAATAGCCGACACCAACAGGCCGACGGTCCAACCGTCGACTATGGAGATGGTGACGGGCTGCCTGTCGGCCATATAGGAAGGGTCGACGGTAAGGACCGTCGACGGTTCCCAGGTTTGTGCTAGTGTTATGAGCATGCACTTTACTTGAGATAAATGAAACTGGAGACATATTACTTGTTTGTTTGTATGTGGATGATTTGATCTTTACAAGAAATAATCTACATATGTTCAAAGAATTCAAGGAATGCATGGTTCAAGAATTTGAAATGACGGACATTGGCCTTATGTCCTATTTTCTTAGCATTGAAGTAAAGCAAACAACTAAGGGTATTTTCATATCACAAGAAAGTTATGCACAAGAAATTCTCAAGAAGTTTGATATGTAAGATTGTAATCCGATCAACATTTCTTTAGAAAGTGGCATCAAACTATCAAAGCATGAAGAAGGTGAAGTAATTGATTCAACTTTATTCAAGAGTTTGATTGGAAGCCTTAGATATTTGACATGCACAAGGCCATATATTTTATATAGTGTTGGTTTAGTGAGCCGATATATGGAACAGCCAAAGTCATCGCATTTCAAAGCCGCCAAAAGAATTATTCGGTATATCAAAGGTACTATTCATCATGAATTATTTTATTCATCATCTGATGAATTTGATCTTGTAAGCTACTCCGATAGTGATTGGGGAGGTGACATTGATGAAAGGAAGAGCACCACTGGATTTGTGTTCTTCTTAGGAGGAACGGCATTCACTTGGTTTTCTAAGAAGCAACCATTGTTACACTTTTACTTGTGAAGTGGAGTACGTGGCATTATCATCCGGAGTGTGTCATACACTTTGGTTGAGGAATTTGCTTAAGAATCTTCATGTTTATCAAAGAGAACCAACAAAGACATTTATTGACAACAGATCCGCAATTGCCTTAGTCAAGAATTTGGTCTACCATGAAAGGAGCAAACATATTGATATGAGATTTCATTTCATTTGGGAGTATGTGAAGAACAAAGAAATTGAACTTATTTTTGTTAAATCTCAAGATCAAGTTGCGGATATTTTCACAAAGCCTTTGAAGTTTGATATCTTCTCCAAATTGAAGAAATTGCTTGGAATACTTGATGGAAGAGAATTAAGTTTACAAGGGGATGTTGTGAAATAAACTTAATTTCATGAGGATCTCTTTATAATAATGTAAGGAGTTTATTATGTTAGAGTTAGAGAGAAAATAATGGGTCATTTACTATTTAGAGGTTATGGTGTCTTTTGAGTCTTTCTTGTAACTCTTATAACTCTTATTTAAATTAAGACTGTAAGGGAGGTGGAGAGTCATGTAATGGTCATTAATAGGAGGTAAAGAGTCTTTTATAACTACTTAAGTATAACTCTCATCCATGTAATGGGGAGATTTTCGTGCTCCACCTTAGAGCTCTTAGTTAGTGGGAGTCCAAAAGTTATTTTAAGAGAGTTATCCATCTAGAAAGCCCATGTAAGGTCTATATATACATGTGGCTAGTTATTTTCATGTAAGAAGTCACATATGATCTATAGAATATTCATTTTTTGAGGCCTTCTTCAACTTTTGTGTTTCTACCTTCTCTACATATTTTTCCACCATAGTTCTACCTTGTGTGAGTGAGAGCCCGCTATTAGCTTCCAACAGGTACTACATGGATTTCACCAGCAAGACTTCCATTCCACAACAATAATGCAACAATAGGATCTCCACTTAATCTGAATCTTGAAACTAACCATTCTCTTCCTTCATTACCAAAGTAATTTGATTAAGGGAGAAGATACTATTGGCAATGCAACATGTTTACATGTATTCTTCATACCCATACTGAACCATGATTTGCCATCTCCTGCAATATCTTTGAGGCATTTTTAATTTGTCCCTCCAAGGGTCCCACGATGGAACCTCTACTGAGATCGAGACTAAGAGGGAGACAAAGAGTATGGGAAAGAAGCAGGATAATGGAGAAGACGAGAAGGAGGTGGCATACATGAGAATGCCAATAGGGGAGGACGATATGCATGCAGATGATGATAGAGTAGAAGGAGCTCCCCAACACACTAGGATGGCATTGAGAAAAAGAAACACTTGTAGTTAATACATTTTTGTATTCATTCTTGTTATTCTTGTGTCAATTAAATCATACTGAATGACAAAAATTGTACGAAGTTTAAATTTTTCTAAAGTATAAGATTATTGTGATCTCTATCTATTATTTTTGATCTCTCTAATATCTCTTCTATTTGGTCCTGATGTCTCTGAGTTCTCTTCTCTTTGGCCTTCCAAGATAGTTCCCAAATTCGATGTACCACCATTCCTTTTATTGAACATTTCTCTTTCATCGGATGAGTATCTGCTGAATGACAGAAGGCATGATGGAGCAAATAGTTTGATATAAACTAACGATAATAGGACATATCTAGGACAACCACATGGTTTTATTTTAGGTCATTGGCGGAAATGCATAGATAACACTGAAAGGCAAGATAAAAGAAGTCAAGATAAGTGGAAACAAAGAGCCAAATTCTTTAAAGAAAGAAAAGTAGAAAACCAAAGCCAAGCCAAGATAATGTGTCAAACTATGTATAGAGTTCTGCCTCAACTTCTAAAAATGACAAGGTATGGTTCTTAGAGGTTCTTTCCACTCAAGTCAGCAGGAATAAGAGAATGCGAGAAAATTCTTTCCAGCAAGAATCAGAGAATGAAAGCTAAAAATTATTTTTCTTCTTCTACAGTTCTATCATTTGTTGAACGACATGAAGAATGCCAAATCACCTCAAGTCTAGTGATAGATACCTTCCAAAATAACTAAAAAGATGCCCGAGTGATGAAATTCCAAGATCGGGTTAATTGTTGAAGCTATGTTCTCGTAGGAGATAAATCTTCCCACTCTAAGCATAAAAAGTTGGAGACTTAGAGCTTAAATGATCTTCTCATCTTCATTTTTCCATTGAAGCATCAGAAGAATCCTTGTAGACCTGTAGTAATCAGAATAATTATTGATGAATTCTGGAAAATGTGATAAAGAAAGAAATTCTAAGTAGACCAACTAAATATGAGATGAAGAATCCAGATGACATCTAAAGCTCTCCACACAACATCAGGTTATTGTAGGATCTCCCAGTCCAACCAGCAAGAATCAGAGTCGAGAACACAAACTAAGATACTTCTTTCCTACTTCCACCTGTCTACCATTGGCCCCTTCTACAACAAAGTCTAATCCAAGAAGGGTGTTACCCCAAATTACCTAAATTGTTCCCTCTATGAAACTAGCGAGGAAGGATGATGCTCACCATAACCCTACAACTTCTTCATGTTTGCGTCCAGCTATGAACCAAAAGCGAGAGACTTTAGTTGTTGGCAAGCAGTATGCAAACAAGACTACTCCCAATAGAGCTCTCAAGTTCACACACCGACCGAGGGGAAGCTCATAATCCTCTTTATAGTTCACTGCATAAACTCGCCAGTGTCATCATCTAGCCTTAAGACCTAAAAATGTTCAGTCCCCTTCTCCTACCTGCAAAATTTCCAATTAAATCATCTAGCCTAAAGTCATAAAAAATGTTTAATCCTTTTGAAGGTTTACAAGATTTACTATCAATCTTTGTTTTTTATCTTTTCCTTAATGCGAGAAGAACAGGAAGAAGAAGAAAATGAATGAAAAGGAAAGAGAAGCAGAATTTCAAGGGGGTGCACCACAAGAATTTTGATCACTACTGAAAGCTAGCATCCCCAATTCTGTGCTCTAGCCAACCAAAACTTCCCTACTCATTTGTTTTCAACCCGCTAGCAACTCAAACGTTTCATCAAAGAATCCAAGTTAAGACTCTGATACACTGAAACATTAGCCTTGTCCAGTTTGACATATGATATGCAAAACATGGACCAAATTATCAGTGATCAGTTGGATGGAGACCCCCAAGTCTGAAGTTGGAATTACATCAATAGAATCAAGGAAGCCAAAGCCTTGTTTAAGAGTTCATGGAATATGTAAAATGGTAAACATTAGGTACCAAAAGCAAACAAAGTTTCAAACTTTCAACTTGTTGACGGGGCATGTTGACCAGTCAAAAATGTGTTATGTTTGTAATAAGTTTTGAAAGTATGTTATACCTGAAAAGTAATATTTAAATGATGCTATTTAAAAAAAGAATCTGAGCAGATAATTAAGCTTATTCTCCGTGCGGGGGCAACACGCACCTGTGCAGAGCAGCACACGTCGGCGCGCAGGGGGCTGCACGCGCCAGTCAAAAGTGCAAAATAGCATATTCGGGGAATAAGGAGAATAAGCCATCCCAACCTAGACCCAAGCATTACTTATTCTTCTTATTCCGTCAGCGGACCCTGCAAAACTATCAAACCGAAACACCCCTTATTCTAGTATACGCCATTTCGTCAGTGGGTCCTATGTAATAACTTATTCTGCAAACAAAGTGGGACTGAAACTTCCTCAAATTGGTTTGAACGTTGGACCGGATCCCCCAAGCCAAAAGCCGGCGGATCCTCTTACCCCCGACGACAGGAGGATAGAAACTTTTTAAAAAACTTCTAACCTTTTGTCCTTACTTAATCCTCCAACCTCTAACCTTTGACAGCATCATGTTGGTCAAGGTCTTAAGTACCTCCTTTTCATTCAGGAGATACTGAATTTTTCTGTGCAATTGAAGCTCCAATATGGAGGCACATCAGCAACAAGGCTGAGGGCCTTAACTTTGAAGTTCAATCAATACATAATGGACCCAAAGCATTCTATGGCAGAGCATCTGAGGGTAATGTCTTCGATGATCAGAGAATTGAAGACAGCTGGAATGGAACTCTCAGATGAATAGCAGATACTTGCGGTGCTAAGGTTCCTTCCCCATTCTTCTTCGGAGCATATCAAGCTGGTGCTTACTCATAACGAAAGCATCAAGACTTACAGTGACGTTTCACGTCACTTAGAGTTGGAGGCGGAGTGCAAAGAGGCGACCCGTTATAGCGCATTGATGGCTGATGCAAACAGGCCTAAGGCAAAGAGGCCTAGGCAAAACTAAACCAAGAAGAATAACAATTTTCAGCAAAAGGCTGAAAAGAAGTAGGGACACTATGCCAGTGATTGCACTGAGCCAAAGAAGGTTTGTCTCGTCTCTAGAAATCATGTTTATGTGTGCTCTAATGTCTTCATTGCTCATACGGTCTTTCATTGGATTGTAGACTCAGGAGCAACCTGCCACATAGCTCGTGAGCGAACCGGATTCTAGATTATCGTCGAATACCTGCTGCCAGCCAACATGTCACCATGGAGAATGGCGCTCAGGAAGAAGTCCTTGGAGTTGGCTCATACCAGCTGAAGATGCGAACTGGATGTACTCTTCTTTTACATGATGTGCTTTATGCACCTGGTGTTCGATGTAATATATTTTTAGTTATAACACTTTTACGTTTGAGTTATTCTTTCAACTTTTTAGGGACCTCAATATCTCTTTATTACGATAAGAGTCTTTATGGTCTTGGTCATTTGAGAGACAATTTGTTTGTCATAGGTTTAGAAAATAATGATTCTATCTCTTTAATCGCATCTTCTTCTGATATTGTCTTTGATTCTATATTATGGCATGCAAGATTGGGGCACATAGGACATGAGAGAATGAGCCGATTGGCTCAAGAAGGCCTATTGGGGTCTCTCACTAAAGTAAATCTCCCTGTCTACGAGCCATGTTTGACAAAAAAAGCCTGCAGAAAGCCATTTGGGAAGGCCAAGAGGGCCTCTTGTCCATTAGAGCTAATCCACTTAGACATATGTGGATCATTAAATGTGAGGTACGTCACGGCGAATCCTACTTTATCACTTTTATAGATGACTATTCTCGCTGTGGTTCAGTATATTTTCTCACCCATCACTCAGAGGCCTTAACTTGTTTTAAGCGTTTTCTAGCTGAGGTAGAGAATGATAAAGAGAAAAGCATTAATGCTCTTCGTACTGATAGGGGCAAAGAATATATCTCAGATCAGTTTAGAGAGATATGTGAAGAAAAAGAAATTCGCAGACAGCTTACTATTCCTTATACTCCGCAACAAAATAGTGTTGCAGAGAGGAGGAATCGTATTCTTATGGAGATGGTTTGGTCGATGATGGCGCAAGCTAACCTTCCAATAAATTTCTGGGGGGATGCACTATTAATTGTTGCCTATATCTTAAACCGAGTGCCTTCTAAGTCAATACATTCAACTCCCTACGAACTATGGATAGGCAAAAAGCCCTACTTGGAGGACTTACGTCCGTGGGGATCAGCTGGATATGTTCACAGTACTTCTCATAAGTATGAGAAGTTGGGTCCTAGAGCTAGCAAACAGGTGTTCATAAGGTACTCTGAGCAATCTAAGGTCTATCTGATGTATGGTGAACATCCGGATGGAGGAATGACTGAGAAAGAGGTCCGAGATGTGGTCTTCCTTGAGGGAGATTACCCATCTTTAGGAAAAGTTAGACAGGACATGCAACTATATGAGTTGCAAGATCCTGATGAGAACACTGTCTTCCGGTACGGGGGGAATTAGTCTCATCACAGAAGTTGCCGAAGACAGTGGGAGTGAACCAGTTAACGCTTTACCTCGTAGAAGTCAACATGGACATATCCCTCGACGTCGTTTCACGATTGAAGGAGAATCATTCATGTGTATTGTTGCGGATGCTGATGAGCCTGCATCCTACGAGGAAGCAATGACCTCACCTGATTCAGAAAAGTGGATAGCTACAATGAGGGAAAAAATGAATTCAATGGCTAAGAACGAAGTATGGCAGTTGGTTGACCTACCACCTAGACGCAAAGCTATTGGGAACAAGTGGGTCCTTAAAGTCAAGCGTAAGGCTGATGGATCAATTGATAAGTATAAAGCCCAACTCGTGGCGAAAGGCTATACCCAATTTGAGGGAATAGACTACGAAGAGACATTCTCCCCAGTGGTGAGATTCACCTCTATTCGCCTCATCCTGGCTATCGTCGCACATTTAGATTGGGAATTGTTCCAGATGGATGTAAAGACAGCTTTTCTCAATGGAGAATTAGAAGAAGAGATCTATATGGCTCAGCCTATGGGCTTCGAAGCTGAAGGACAAGAGTGCAAAGTGTGCCGCTTGAAACGTCTATATATGGTCTCAAGCAGTCGTCTAGACAGTGGTATTATCGGTTCCACCAAGTAATCATTTCGATTGGCTTTAGAATGACCAAAGAGGACCACTGTGTCTATGTCAAGAGAGTTAAAAAAAGTGTTCTCATTTTCTTTTTATATGTTGACGATATATTGCTAGCCGGGAATAACATGAAATTAATTAAAACTACTTAAGAGTGGTTATCCTCTACATTTGAGATGAAGGATTTAGGTGAGGCTGATTATATACTGGGAGTAAAGATCTAGAGGGATCGATCGAAGAGACTTTTAAGTTTGTCTCAAGAGATTTACATCAAAAAAGTCTTGGAGCACTTCCGGATGCATAAAGCCAAGCCTGTGGATACTCCAATGGAGAGGGGCTCAATTCTTAGCATTGAGCAATATCCCAATACAGAGGAAGAGAAAGAACAAATGAAGGATGTCCCTTATGCCAATGCAGTCGGTTGCCTCATGTATGTCATGATGTGCACTTGTCCTGACATTTGCTTTGTAGTTGGCATGGTTAGTAGATATCAAAGTAATTGAAACTCAACTTAGAAATACGTCTTACATTTTGATCGAAACAGAGTTTTAAGTTTCATTTCGATTAGCATTTTGAGATACCCTTTCAATTATTGTTATAACGCTAATCGAAGTTTTGCTCGAACTTCACTTCGAGTAACACTGCAGGTTTCACTTCGATTAACCCTACCAGCGTTGCTTCAATGAATGATGTTATTTCGATTACTGATCATAAGTCTCACTGTGATTACTAAACAAATTTGAGACTTCGATTAGTAAGTACTTTAGCATTTATCTCATATCAATTATCTTTTCAATTAACACTTTAAGTTATCACTTCGATTAACTTTTAAGTTAAGTCATTCATCTAATCTAAGTGAGAGCCGCATGTACTTTGATTAGCAGTCTGTTTGTGAGTGAGACTAACACTCACTTACTAACTTCGATTAGTGTCCAGATTCTACTTTGATTAAGCATTTATTTATAACTTATATTTAAAAGAATTGACAATCTGATTAACCTATAACTTCGGCTAACGTTTACTTTACTGAATTCAATTTAATTAGTCGTGTAACGACCCGCCACCCTATAATCGGGGATCCGATTACTAAATGGGTACCGAATCATTAATTTGGAACCAAACCAGGATCTAATCAAGTCTGGGAGATAAATAATAAACTAAGCTAAACATTCACATCGCATTGAACTGAAATAAAAGTGCAGGAATTAAAAATTATTACAATGCGACTCGATACAGCAAATAATTACATACTCCAACAGAAAGGAAATAATTAAACGTACAGGCCAGAAATAAAATCACAACTACGTCGAGGTATACCCCGGAACAACTGCTGACGGTACTCAACTCACGGCCGCACTCTCCTCGCTAGGTCTGCTGAGAGTCCTCACCTGAAAACCGCAGGAGGGGTGAGTCTCAAAGACAAGACTCTGTAGGGATCCTTCGATCCCCACTGCCCACGCACACACCCACAAGTGCAAGGTACAGCTAACGGAAAGGTGATAAGCACAAGAGGTACAATTCCTAATTCTTAACGTGAAATCACATGCAATCGTAATATAATAAACATGCATATATTAAACCAGCCGGCTAGGAAACCCACAACTGTCGTCTCGATAGAACTCGCTAACCACACAACAACGGTGGAAAAACCTCGACCCGCTGAGACCAAACAGTAACCCCTCGAATAGCACACTAGCTACTCCGGCCCAACCGGCTCAGGTGGTTACTCCTTCCCTCAGCATGAGTGACTCTCCGAATATACCACTCCAACACCGGTACTAGCTGACCCCGGGGTTCACCAGGTGACCCTCTCTCACTAGGCGTCACCCCGCCCACGCCCCCACCGGCGCTGTGCTCACGCCCCCACCAGCACAGGGTGATAAAGCGCTACAATGTCACTCCAGGTCCACAGTAACACAAAACCTAACAAATACGATCCGGTCACTTGAAAAGTCCGCGATCGTATAACATACATGTAGCATCGTCCGGTCATAAAGAATCTATCTCTACCGGGTACACTAAAACATGCAATAACCATCCGTCTAACAGTATGAACACATTTTACTGGCATGAATTAGTGAGGTTCTGTCTTGAATCGCGTCTCCCAAGGTCGACGCCATTCAAGCTCCATGTACAGGTTCAAGTAAAACAGTCTTCAGAATCATGCCTTAAAAGGCGTCGACACCAGTGGTCGCCTTTTTAAAAGGCGTCGACATCCTCAGACGCCATTCAGCACAGAAATCCAGAAATTCCAAAGAAACCACCCAGTGAATTTCTGCCTTAAAAGGCGTCATGGCCTCCCGACGCCATTCAAAAACGCGTCGTTGTACCATGACGTCTTTTAACCCCAGAATTCCGAACTGGCAACTCCTCAGTAAGGCGATTCATGTCTTAAAAGGCGTCGTGATGGTCCGACGCCCTTCAAAAAGGCGTCGTCCATGCACGACGTCTTTTAACCTCAGGAAACATAATTGCCTAGAGCCCGAGGGCTCCCATTTCACCCCAATTAACCCCAAAATCACCCAAAAACGGAGGAGAAAGAGGGGCAACACAATTCATAGGAAATCACATTCATAGCAAAACCCCCATATCATCAAAAGAACACCTAAACATGCTCGTTCTACCCCCCGAAATCGAAGATCCAACCAAGCTTAAACGGGGTAAACATGGCTTAAAACACGATGCTTATGGGAACCGTCACCCTACCGGATACTTGAACGCCTCCGAGCTTCAAGCCGTCCACCCGACTCGCCCCACGCTGCCGCCGGTACCGCCGTGGTCGTCCTTGCTCCTCCGTGACGTCGGCCGCCGTCCGGAGAGTAGAACGCCGCAGTGGAAGTGGAAGTGGTAGTGGTAGGAGCTAGGTAGAGGATGGAGTGGAGGGAGAGATGAAATGGTGGGAGGAAAAGAGGGAGGAGGAGGGATCGCCGCCGAGTTCGTCGGAAAGGGAAAGAGAGGAAGAGAGGAGAAAAATGAGGGAAAGAAGGAGGGCTCGCGGGGTTAACCAGAGACTGGCTAAAACGCGTCGACATCCACGGACGCCATTCAGTTGATGTGACGGCTGCTCTGACAAGACTCTGAAACGCGTCGTTCAAGGCAGACGCCGTTCAGACGACATGTCAGGGCCGTACTCTGACAAACCCAGAGTCGCAGTCTGATAGGCGTCGACACACGTGGACGCCGTTCAGGCGACAAGACATGGCCGTACCCTCGCGGCCCGAAACCAGCCCACGTGGCAGAACTTGAAATGCGTCAGCGACGGTGGACGCCGTTTAAAACGCGTCTCGATGTCATGACGCGAATCAACTCAGAACCTCCGCCCTCACTAAGGTTAGAACTACAAGGTCCGACCCCGAAAACCGGATCCGAAGGTCACGATCCTTACAAGTCGGTACTCTCAAGTTATATTTTATGTGTTCCTTTTGCTTGAAGATCTCCGCCATATCTTTAACTGACAGATTTATTGTATGTCTATGCACCTTGTACTATCATAGACTTCTGCTAGCAACTAACGCAATGACAGAAAAAGCAACTTGCTTTTCTAGTGTTTGTGCTTTTTGCAAGTCTGACCTGACAGCACAAGATGTGTACCCCATTAAGCTTTTATGCATTAATTCATGCGACCTTGAGTCCAGCAAAGTAGCAGACTAGCCATGCTCTTTCGCTAACTTCTCTCTTGAAAATTTGAATGTTAGACACAGGCGAGAAGAAGCCTTCTTGCAGCAAACCAGTCTAACGGATTGATTTGGAAGAAGGGATATAAAGAGAAGTCCTTCACCGAAGACTCAAGTAGGAATAAAGCACAAGCGTTGAACAGATAAAAATACAAGAGAAACATTTTTTCAAGTCTGAGAAAAAGAGAAAGCCAACACGCTTAGCTTACTAAGAGAAAGAGTTTGAAGATCTCAAGAATATGCAGCATTGTTGTCTATTTTCCTGTTTTGATCTGTATTGTGTTCTTCGTGAAGACTTGCCTATTTTATAGGCACTTATTGTACCTTAATCTTGTTTTTTTCCTCTTCCTGATTGTGGAAGAGAAGGCCTGTTGGAAGCAGGAGGTTGTTCATCTTCTTAGTTGAAGAGAGGACCTATAATTGTAGGAGGTTGTTGTATAACCTGCGAAGGGTTGGTACCTTGTTATTAATGGACATCTCAAGTGATTTCTTGGGTACTGGATGTAGGTCTGGATAGACCGAACCTGCATAATTTTTTTGTGCATTTATTGTGTAATTATTTCTTTGTTTCTATCTCCTTCTGTCCATTTATTAGCTTCCTCATTTAATTTCAGTTGAGTAATTTTTATTTATCTATTAACCCCCCTCTGAGTTAGTCTAGCCTTGGACAGCATGAAGTAGTATAGCAGTTCCAATTCATATCCTCAAGTAAAGCATCGGTAGGTGCCACGTTATTGCCTCAGTTGATGATCCTAGAAAACAAAAACAAAAAAAAAATCACCATCACATGATGCAATCGTGTCTATGCGGAAATATCTCTTACTTATGGTCCGTTTGATTTGATGTAAAACATCAATTTTAAAATCAACAAATTTAAACAATGGCAAGAAAAGTTCTTGTTTTAGAAGTGACCAATTTTAAAACTCTCAATTTTGATTTTCAACATTTTGAAACTAACAACCGAAATTAGGTAAAAAGAATACCTTGTAGATTAACCGATTTTCAGATATAGCATACTCTAAACGTATGAAAAACACCCTAAAATTATTTAAGGTACTTCAAATATAAAGGAAAACATCGTGTTATAGTATTTTATGGCACACCAAATAATCCTTAAGAGAAAGATATTAAGAATATTGAGAACTAGCCTCTCTCTCTATTTGGGAAGACTTGTAAATTTTCGTTTAATGAAATTATTGAATAAAAGTAGAATTTTTCTTTGGTGATGGATCTGAGGAGTCACAGAATCTGAAATCTAGCATAATATACTTTTCTACGCATAGAAAAACCCTTTTTAGTCAAGTGGCTCAGTTGGTTAAGGCATTTATAAGTCTTCTCAATTAAAAGACTTTGAACTCAGATAACATTAATATTTTCTCTAAATAAGAGATTTGTTCGTGTCTATCGCGGCTATTCTACTTATGCACACTTTTTCGGCCTTGAGAGATCTTTGTACAAACTCCATCACATGTAGAGAGAACTCCAATACAAAACTCATATGAATTGTAAGTTAAATAACGTTAAAAGTGAAAATCTTCTCACTTTTGCACATTATAAGAGAAATTTTAAACAAATGATCTTTCTTATAAAAAAGGGATCGTTCCATAATAACTGCTCTTGTATATATGTTAAATTTCAAAAATGGCATATTTATTTGCATATTATCTTGTATACCTTTACAAAATAACATACTTATCATGCATATTTTCGGTGGCATATAGAAACAGTCAAACGTATCAGAAATGTTATGGCTGTGAAAGTTTTGAACGATTATACATATTAGAAGGGTCTATAAAATAATATGTAAGTAGGCGTGGCATTTTTAAAATTTAACATACAAGACTAGTTAATATGAAATATCCCAAAAAAAATCTTCCTGAGGATGCTAGACAAATGATAGAGAAATATTCCCGAGCCAAGATGAGTAAAAGGTAGAATAATACTTACTACAATGCCCCAGTTGCTACAGTGAAGGGCATTGCAGTGAGTAAAAAAAAATATTTTTTTAATTTTTTTAAAGTCAAGCCACATATACCTTATATATTTGTATAGTTCGATCTCCAATTGGATGATCAAAAAAATTTAAAAAAATCAAAAATCAAGTCTTAAGAAATAGTAAAAAAATTGGTGGGTTGAACCTAATAATAGTTTTTAAATTTTTAAATTTTTTCTGAGTCATCCAATCAAAAATTGAACCGTATGACATGTAAACCCTATGATACCCAACCTTAAAAAAATTCAAACAAATAAAAAAAAATAGTTACTGCGATAAGGTGGGGATGGTAATGTTTGCTTTGGGTTCATAAATAGTGTTGATCAAAAAAGAGGGCCTACAATTATAAATAGTGATGGCAACGAGGATGGCTGGCGCCAAAAAAGGACGTGGTTCGCCCCTGATTCTGGCAGCGGTTGCCCAGCCGGAACGGGCTGTAACCATGCAAGTACATACCAACAACACCCTGTACCACTATCATAGATGTTGCAGTTAAAAGCTAGCTCGGGTTCCTTCTCAAATAGTATCGTCTTGAGCCGTACGTTCCAATCTAATGGGCTCACCCTCTCGCCTTTGTACGGGAGGTTTTGGATTCGACTCGTGTGTTGTCACGGGTTTTCCTTCCTCCCTATGCTCCATCTGGTTATTGTCGAGACACGAACCTAGAGCCCCTTCCTTCTAAGTAGAAATTTCTCTCCTCACTTACCACTAGGCTACTAATTTAAAATAATAATAATAATAATATTTGCTTTGATTTGAAGAACTTGCACTTCTGTACTTAAAAAATATCTCATGTGAGAGAGAAGATCCTACCTTATATATATCATACCACTTTCACCAACAATTATGGTCAAATTGTCTTAACCCTCATGCCCACGAAACAAGGTATACAGTAGATTACGAAGACACGAAGACTATAATGAAACTGGAATTAACCTTCTATATAAAAAGTTTATTTTTTAATAAAAATGGACTAATTTGTCTCAAGGAAAAAAGGCTTCAAATATCCCATTAGAAAGTGATATGATTCATCTGCTCATGCAAGTGAGCTAAAAACTTGGATTGAAGATATATCATCAGTTACTTAAAGGAAAATTCCATATGAACTATATCTTCAGCTTTGGGAGTACCATGCCATTACAAAGCTTTGCGTTAGTTTATATGAATTCTACGTACAGACATTACGAAGTATCCTTCTCCTGGTCGATCGATCAAAGATCGCTGTACCGTGCAATGACGAATGATGACATTTTTTATTAGGGATTTTTGCGTCCATAACTCTATAAACTATTATACTTGTATGTGCGCTCCTAACTCCCACATAACCCTATAAAGGTTGCAATGACAGTCCTCCCCTTAAAATGCCGTGAATTATAACTGAATATATATGCCCAAAAGATTCAATTATTTTTACATATATATCCTTCCACTTACCAAAATTTTACATATGTACCCTTAACTTTACTAAACATTTTTGACATATTCTATCGAAGTTCACAACATTTTGATGAAAGGGGGTGATGGCAATCTTTTTGAAGATGTCAAGGATATTTAGTTATAACATGTGAGAGTCGAGAGTGTACATACAAATATAATATTTATAACAGCACATAAACAAACAGCCATTTTCGTCAATGAGAAAGATCACTGTTTTCACAGTGTGATTTGAGAGAGTAACTCAATAAAGTATGCCGAGGATGTAAGAATAACATTAACCATACATTATCATATTTTGTGTTTCGTACATGCAAATATTGGACAAATTTTTTTAAAAAAAAGTCAAATGTGTAATTCTAGAGTGTGCATTAGCTACAGACTAGCAAGAAGGTATTAAAAGTTGAAAAATATATCTTTTGTCTTTTCTCATTCTGATAAGAGGATATTTATGGCAGTAAGGACAAAATAAGAAATAAACGAAAATGTATACACGACAACAAGGAGAACAAGATTTCAACTTGAACTTCTAGTGGCGACCACTTAAACCATGGCCACAAATTTTGCCCAATCACAGGCAATTATAAATTTCAAGCAGATATATAACAAAGGAGGTCATTTTTAGGTCATCTGACAAGCACAATAAATACATACCTCCAGGAAGATGGATATGATTCAAATCATGGAAGAGCTGATAGTCATAGTTACAAAGACATCCTCGTCTACACTTTGCATTTTTAAACATACTAATTATAAATATATCTTTCGTAAAATACAATGTGGTTTCTTTGTGCCTAACTTTATTTCATTTGTCTAAATTTCATTTGATACAAAATATAAACATGACCATACTGTTACACTAACCCTCGTGAAGTTACCATAATGATGATCATGCTTATGAGAGGTCACCAGAGCATAAATCAACTCAAAATTGGTTCCCATAAATACAAATGATAAATACAGGCTTCACATTCCAAAAAAAAAAATTGCTTCAAGTATAGGCTAATGATTCACCAACCAAACTGCAGTTACTGGTGCACCAGACAAGCCACTGGCGTCACAAGGTGTGCACCTTTAATTTCTTCTATCCCACTCGTATGAGACATGCCGCTCATCCCTTTAGATGAACCAGATCGTTTATTTCATTATAATCACTTTCTCCTCAAAAGGTCACTTTTCTTCTCTATTGACTTCGATTTTTTTCATAACATTGTGTGCACTTATACACAAAGAACTGTTCCCAAAGTAACACCTAATGTCCCAGTCTCCCCAGAAGTACCACTTCACTCAGCTAAAAAAATTTCAACAATGAAATCACAGGGCTGAAAGCTGCGAAAGGCTTGCTCCAGGGACTGACTTTACTCTCAGTCTCAAGTTGCCTTAAGTGGGTGAAAAACCATGAGCTGATCTCAATGAAGAGGGAAACACAAGCCTCTTTGTTTAACATGTACATCATGCACAAGTCCATTTCAATGATACGAAAACTTAAACACCAAATATATACTGTGATATAAACCCCTTTTGTCTTTTCTCCCAATAGCTAGATCGGTTAGCTTTCATTCAACAAAGCTGACAGCATATAAAACTTGGGCAATGAATTTACAATCCCTGCAGAACAAGCAGAAGTTTCTTTTTTTTTCCTTGACACCAAATAAAACTCTCTAGAAGATCTTAGGAGAGTGCACACCAGCTTCAGAGAAGTGGCATGGTCCCACTCCAAGTCATTCTAGACGAGTAATTTATTAGTAAATGAAGATTACAGGATGCGAGGGGCATACCCCTGATTGAAACTAAAAGAAACGGCCATCGCCTTACAGCAGAGTGAGTAGAGTAAAACTTAAACATCTAATAGAACTTTGTTCTAATCTATCTCATCTCAAATGTCCTCGTGCTTCAATTGAGATTTCAGCAGGGGATCTCCAATATATGTTCGAGGACAGAACAGTACCATGTTTAGCAGAAGTATATGTCAAAGCATATTCCCTGCACTGTTGGACCTTGTTTCACAGCAAGGTTAACAAGATTGTCTCACATATGATTGCTTGCAGAGGAAGAAAGAAATCCACCGATCATGATCACCACAAAATTGTTCAAGCCACATATCGACTCACCTGACTATCCAAAGAGCTGTCACGCTGCCTGAACATGTTCTTGATAGCTTCCTCTTTTTCATCAGCAAAGTCAAAGAAGCTGGAAATGACCCTAGAAAAACTCCTGCCAGAATCTGCATCGATGGAAGAAGAATCCCGGTGCCCTCCTTTGTAACGGACAAACTGCCGAATTGTTCTTAGCAAAAAGATGAGAAGGGCACTAACAGTGACCAAGCCACAAATGAGGAACAGGCCCCAAAAGCTGCTTAAATGGAGCTGGTTTGGCTCAGAATCGCCCCCTTCATGTTTGGTGCAACTCTTCCTGCAAAGCCACTTGTCATGAATCCTTTGGAGTTGTCCATTCTCTGAAAGCCGCAGGATGGCCGTAGACATGTCAACTGCCAGAGGATAATCTCTTGGGAATGCCTATCATTTCCACAAAGGACAAAAGTTAGCAATCCAGAAAGGAAAATAGCTAGTGCTGTTCTAAGAAAGTACACATTAGCAAAATGCCCCTTCACTTTTACACAGGGTAAAGAGATTTTCACAATCTGAGACCTCTTCGTTTTTCAAATATGCCTATGAAAGGATATTTTAGGCTTCTATATGGTCCAACAGATACCAACAGGATTCTAGTATTTTTGGTTGAATTGCTATCCCCTTCTGTTCCAGAGTAAGACATTCTTACCCGGTTTAAGCAATCCACGCCATCAAAGCGAAATAGAAAGAATAAAGGGGAATAAGCCATCTATTCCCCTTATTCTCCAATAAAACCAACAAGAAAAATGCACAATATAAATGGGAAAAATATCAAATGCTGAAAAGGATCCAGCACAAACATTATCAAAAAAGTTTGCATGCTTATCGGTTGCTCAAGAATATAAGTGCATCCTTGTTAAGAAACATTCAAACTTATTTGTCTACAGGACATCTAAAAACTACAACTTACAGGCAGCACAGATTCCACAAAGTGAGAAGATAATAACATCTGCCTGAACTGGGAGGAACTTTCTCATTTAAAAGATGATTCATCCAGGATGTAGAAAATCTTTTTCATGTATTTTTGCTTAGTAGATATAGAATCATAGTCATTATGCCAGTAATTTTCAAATTCACATGGATGATAAACATCCTATGTAAAGTGTACTGCTTTCATTGAAAAGGATATACTTACAAAACCCCATCCACTCTTGGTAAACATCTGCCCAACAATGCCAAAGCCATTTGTTTTTGCTAAAAAGAGTTCAACGTAAGGAAGTTCATCTACTATTGCTGTCACACCTCCATTTTTAGGCCCAAGCTGCAATGCATTCTCATAAGCTTCTGGGGAGCCAAGAGCAACCAATCTTGACGGACGGACGTTAAGACTATCTATCAAATAGCTCCGGGCAAATGATCCTACTTGGTAACCAATTGGCTCACTGCTTGCAACCAAGCTGTCAATTCCTTTGATTGGAGAAGATAATTGCTGGACTGTGAGGAAGGATGTCAAACTTGCAGTGTAGCTTGATGTGATCACCATCAATAGGAAGAGCCATACCATCATCACCACACGCCCTAGTGTGCTTATGGTATCCTCTTCTGAAACCAGTCAAACAGCAAAATTTTAGAATTTGCGGTGAATAGCTTAAGTAGCTTTGATGGACAGACATAACAGGAACACAGAACAGTCTCCAAACTTGTAAACAGCTCAACTTTGCCTTATACAAAGATGCTGTTCACTCTTGATAACAACATCTACATAGGTCCCAACTTATTTCCCTAGTTCAGTAGAAGAAATATGAAAGTAAGAAAGCTAAAGATCACAAGGCAGATTGGATTCAACTCACGTTGGGAATTAAACAGCGTGGAGAATGTAAACCTGCATCACAAAATGATGGTCGTTAGATACTAGAAATGGTAAATCTGGGACCCACACTATGAAGCTGTGGCTCCTCATTCAAGTGAAAAATATTCACATGCAAGTGAAGAAGCCTCATAAAATAAATTTAATTTGCACTTCTACACTTGCCTACACTTTGTGGTTGCACACATTTAATCAGATGATTCACAATGTTATGTTCCTGATATGGACAACTTTAGATGACAAATATTTCATAAACCACTAAACCATAGGAACATGTTTGTAAGTGACAGCTTCATTGAATGAATACAAAGAGATGCTGCTAGGCATGTTTTCCTGATGTAGATGGAACAGTTTTAGTTTATCAAGTGTAGCTAAACAGATTGTCCATTTACTCACAATATCCATATGTTCTGATGGAACAGTTTTAGTTTATCAACTGTAGCTAAACAGATTGTCCATTTACTTGCAATATCCATATGTTCTTTAATAAAGAAGATGGACCTCTAGATCCAACAAGAAAATTTTCATGACAATGTTCCACATTCTAAATTGCTTTCTATACTTGTGGTCCAGTTACCCAATCCACTGACACACATAAGGCGACCAAGCAGCCCTAGGCTCCACCTTGGAAAGTTGACCTCTCACTTCCTAAAGATGCCATTCTTTTAAAGTAAACATAACTACAAAAGTTAAGCAAAAGAAATGATAATAAGTAATGTTATTAAACCAATTGCCAGCCCAAAAACTCAAGTCAATGGGTGGAGATGGGTGGAGAGGTCCAACAAAACTAATATAGACCTGGAGAGGCTCATGAATCCCTGGGGTGGGACTAAAGGGTTTCACTGACAAAACCTCCCCAACCACCCCCCCCCCCCAAAAAAAAAAACACAAAAACACAAAAACAAAAAACAAAACAAACCTGGCTGAGTCATACGGAAAATGGCAGCACCCTGAAACTGTGAGCCAAGATGGGGGAGAAAACCAGGCAAGCAAACTGACTCTAATACCATGTTACTGAACCAAACTGCCAACCCAAAACTCAGATTAGTGGGTGGAGAGGGCCAATTAACATAGGCACAGAGTCGTTATAAGTGGGACAAAATGGCTTTCGCCAACAAAAGTTCCATTCCACAACAATAATGAAACCATAGGAACTCAGTCCTGAAAGTAACCTCTGTCTTCCTCCATCAACAAAGTAATTTGGTTGAGAAAGAAGACAACACTGACAATGAACTGTCTGCAGTTTATATGACTATTTTCATACCCAACAGATCCAGTAGAAACATTATACTGCACCATGATTTGCCATCTCCCGCAATATCTCTGAGGTCTCTCTAATATGTCTCTCCAAGGATCCCAAGATGAAATATCTATTGAGATCAAGAATAAGAGGACGATGGAAGAGGAGTAGGGGGAAGAAGGATAAAGGAGAAGAAAAAGAAGAGGCGGCATAGATGAAAATGCCAATTGGGGAGGAATGAGGATGATGGTGGAGGAGGAGCTATCCAACAGACGGAGATGACATCGAGATTTGAGATTGTATACGTGTAAGTAAAATTTTTTTATGGGCAAGTAACAGCACCACCAGCTAGGGTTTAGGGTTTGTCCTTTCCCCTCGGCCGCTGGCTATGACTATGACTGGCCCTTCAAGGGGGGGGGGGTTGGTTTGGCATCCCCCCATCTTGACGCTGGCCGCAGCCCAGCCCATCCCATTGGCGTTGTGTGCTCCTGCGACCGCTGCTTCTCATACTACACAAGTCCCAATGGCTACCCTTCCTGTTGTTGCCACATTTGCACCACAAGAGCCTTCTCCTGGCCTGCCGCTGGGCAGTTCTGAAGCAAACATTATTGATGATGTCACGTGTTTGGCGCGCCTGCACCTACTTCTGCTGCCACTCTTGACATGGGCCAACACCGTGAGATAGACTCGTGGCAAGACCCCCTCGGTTCCTCTACCCCCCCTCCCCCAAACGGCCAGTATGCCAGTGCATGGCGCACCCATATGCCGTGAGCCTTCGTGCGATGCCCTCACCCATGGCACCCCCACATGCAGCATGCCTGTACACGGCACTCTGATGCTCGATGGGCTGGTCTGTGGAGTGCCCATGATGCATGATAGCCCCATCCTCAATTTTCCTGGCCCCAGTGACACGGTGTGTTGTTTGTTCAGCTCCGTGGACGGCAGGTCCATGCTGTCTTCTGCTCCCGTGGGTATCGCTCGCCTGGCACCAGGCCCTGCGATGGCCTCAATGATCCCTTCCCGTGGCCTTGGTTCCACTCTGCTGCCCACTCCTGGCCTAGAAATAAGCCCCCAACAGGTAATCTCAGCAGTTCCCATATCTCTGTCTCCTCTGGTATGGTGTCTGGTTCTCTTACGCTGCAGGCCTTCATGATCCTGTCCACATCCTTGAACCACCCTGTCGTGCATGGTGAGTATATTGCTGGTGACTTGGGTGCTGCCTCTGAACCGTGGTCTAAGTCTTCGGCACCATCTACCTTCATTCCTGTTACGGCTTCTATTGGCGATCCAGTTAGGCTTGCCCAGCCTGTCCAGGGATCCACTGCCTCCTCTCAAGGCCGTGCCACAACAACCTAACATGTTAATGGCCACTCCAACGTCCATGCTCGTACTCTGGCTCCTCCTCGCACTGCAGTTATTTCCTCAACTCCTGTTGTTCATCCCACCAAGGAGACCCACGTCAGATCTGTTTCATTTGCTCAAGCTCTCGCCTCATCCTTGGCTGTTCAGCAGGCCAATATTCCGGTGCACGGCCCTGCGTTTAGGTTCAAAGATGAACCTGCTTTTTTTTTTTTTTTTCTACTGATGAAATTTGGCTATCTTTGGCTCCATTTCAGTTTGCTATTGTTGCCCGCACCCCTCATGGCCGTCCTTCATTCCCGGAGATTCGCTCTCATCTTTCAACGCGATGTCGGTTTAAAGAAGATTTCATTATAAGCGCGTTGGACCCCGTCATCGACTTCGATTTCGTAACGAGGAGGATTACCTTTATCTTCTCCTTTGGGAGATGTTGTTTGTGCATGTTCTGAATATAGGCCATGTTCTGAAAATTGCTGCGTCCACCGCCAATCCCTCGAATACTGTAGCTGCGAGAGTCTGTGTAGAACTTGATATCTTAAAGCCTCATCAACATCGGATCTGGTTGCAATGTGGAGACTATGGTTGGTGGCAGCCCATCATTTACCCTCAGCTCCCTTTGTTCCGTGATGTGTGCCGACATATGCATCATGATTCTACTTGCAAACGTTTTAAATCTAAATCTTTGGATACTACATCACCGCAGGTTAGCATACATCCCTCTACCTCTACTCACATTACTAGGCTTCTTGTGCAAGATGCTCAGCCATCCTTTAAAGTTAATAAACCCACGGACGTGGGTCTTGAATGGAGTCCTGATACTTGTCGTCGGGCCAAAACAAATCCATTCCAGTCAATTTGCCGTCTGCAAGCCATCAAGGTGATGTTGTGGGGTTGAATCAAATCTCCATTTCTAATGCTTTTCAAGTTCTTCAAGATTCTTCGGTTATTTCTGCTCCTGTTGCTTCTCTTGTTGTTCCTGTCCAAGTTACTTCTACACCTAAGGTTCCTTTATCCTTACAAGTGGATAGCATGGTCAACTGTAAAAACATCTCAATTAATTCCTCCATGCTCCAGCTAGCGATCATATGATGGTTAATAATGTCCATCTGGATTCTCCTAAGAACGTTGACAATACTTCCGAGGACAGCACCATGGACGTTCATAACGATGCTTTCTGGCCCTTCTATGGGCATCTCATTGAAACCAACAGGTATATCTTCTTCTCCTTCCCCTCCTCTCCGATGATGCAGGTTGCTAGCGATGATTGTAGAGCTTTGGATGGCATGGAAGAGCATGGTAATCAGCAACTGCAGCAACCACAATAAGCCGAGATTATTGCTAATGACACTTGTTCTAAGAATCCTAAAGTTTTGGGCCTTCTTAACATGGTAACTTCTTCTCCCTGTTCCACTTCTTTATCTTGTGAATTGATTGCTTTGAATAGCCAGGATAATAATGCTATTTTCGACATCTCCAGTGAGGAACCCTTGACTTCTAAACCTCGTATACATCCTGTGGGTATTATAACGAGATCGAAAAACAAGAGAGCAACTTCCATTGGTGAGATCCCCCTCAATCAATCCTTATGAGTTGCCTTCTTTGGAATTTAAGAGGCATTGGCAATGATGCCACCACTGGTAGCCTTAAATAATAAATATTTGATGGGTTCACAATATTATCTTACTTGTCATTATTGAGCCTATGATTGATTCCTCTCTTATGAAAAAGTACGTTCATCGCTTAAAGATGGATCATGCTATTGCTAATTCTACTGGTGTTGGTTGTATTTGCTTCTCTGGAAGGATCCCTTTATTATCCATCCTATTCAGCTTGATAACAATTTTATGCTTGTTATGGCTTCTACTGCTAGTGGTACTCTTCCCTCATGCAGCTTATGTTTTGTTCATGCTGGATGTTCTCTCATTCAGCACAGGGACCTGTGTGCTAATCTTTCTGGTATTCTTTCCAAGTGCACTTTTGCCCTCTTAAGTGGTAGCGATTTTAATGCTGTGGCATGCCTCTCTGAGAAACTTGGTGGCTGAGATGCTCGTCACCGCTCTCTATCTGATTTTCAGCAGTTTATATCAGATTCTCTACTGATGGATCGTGGCTTTGATGGTAACAGGTATACTTGGTTCAATGGTCGGTCTGGCATGTTGGGTATTTGGGCTTGCCTTGATCGCATTTTGGTCAATAATGCTTGGATGGATAATATTCCTGCTATGCGTGTTCAGCACCTATCCAGGGAGTGTTCTGATCATAGTCCCCTGTTACTTTCTCTCTTTCCTGATCATTACCGCACTCCTACAAGATTTTGCTTCTACAAAATGCGGATATCTCATTCTTCCTTTTAGGATGTTGTTAGCCTTGCCTGATGTTCGGCTCCTATTGCGAGTTCAGCTTTAATTACTATACACCTCAAGCGTCATGCTATCAAGTCTATGTTTAAATCCTGGAACAAAGACACAATTGGGCATATTTTCTCCAAATTCCAAAAAGCTGAAGATGATGTGCTAACTGCTCAAGTTACCTATGATTCTGACCCTTCTACAGCTAATTTAAACTCTCTTGAGAATGTTAGGTCTGTTCTATCCCATTTATACATGTAGGAGGAATTTTTTTGGCGCAAAAGTCCAGAGCTCATTGGTTATAAGAGGGCGATCGTAATACTAATGTTTTTCATGCTTCTATTAATGCCAATCACAGGAAAAGTTTTATTAGCCAGCTCCATGATGATCATGGTAATATTGTTCAAGAGCAATTTGCTATAAAGGAACCCAGTTACTAATCTTTTTAAACAAGCCTTTACTTCCGAGGATCATGTTATCTCTAACTCCATTATTTCCAACATCCCTCGCCTTGTCTCTTTGGAAGATAACACTTTGTTATGTGTTGTGCCTTCCTTTGATGAGATTAAGCATGTTGTATTTTCTCTATCTCCTGATAGTGCTCCTGGTCCTGATGGTTTTACATGTTATTTCTTCCAATCTTGTGGGAGGTTATCTCTATGAATGTGTGTGCTGCTATCCAAGGATTTTTCTGTGGTCATCTTGTGCCTAAAGTGGACAGTCCTTTTACATGTGCTGATTTCAGGCCTATCAGTCTTTGCAACTTTGCTTACAAAATCATTTCTCATGTTTTGATTGATCGACTTGCTTCTCTGTTACCTAAACTTATTTCTCATGAACAGGATGATTTTGTGAAGGACAGGTTCATCGTGAAGAATGTTTCTTTGACCCAGGAATTGGTTTCTTTCCTCAAATCTAAAGTGAGAGGCCACAATCTTATCTTCAAGTTAAACATGGCCAAAGCCTATGACAGGATGGAATGGGATTTTCTTTATGTTGTGATGCAGGAGACGATGCATGGCTTATGTAATGCTTGGAGTTCCCTTGATTTGCTCTTATTATGATCATTTATGGTCCACTATGTTTTTTTATTTTCTAGGAATTATAGAAACGTGGACAAGGGATGGGAAGTCCTAGAGTCGGATGGGAAATTCTAGGGTCAGGAGTTACACATCTAGCCTCTACATATATGTAAGTTGTTTCAAGAATGAGAAGAAATTGGAAGAAGAAAAAAATGAGTTTTTTGTAACTGAGTTGTCCAGATTCGGTTCTCTGCGAGAGAGAGCCCCAAACCCCATCTTCCTTGGTGTGACGCCAAGAAATCTGCCCCCGGTGCGACACCGGGGAATTCCCTATCCTCTGGTGCGAGGCCGAGGATCCCTCTCCCATTCCCCCCTCTTCCCCTTTGTAGAGATTTGGATTTTCTCTTCCTTTCTTATCTACATTGGAGCCTCTCATCTCTAACTACTGGTTTTCAGTTCTCTTTATTAGTTGTATTTTGGGCTTCTTTAGATCAACTAGAGGCCTGAAGCAAGGTGATCCTTTGTCCCCTTCTCTATTCATTCTTGCTGAAGCATGGATGGTACGTACCGGTATCGGCCGGTACCGGTACCCGATACCTGTAAAGGGTATCGGCCGATCCCGGCCGATACTGGGCCGGTACCGGCCGGTACGTACCGGTACCGGTACCGGCCGGTACGTACCGGTACCGGTACCCACCGATATGGGTACCGGTACCGGTACTGCCATCCCTGTGCTGAAGAGGCTTTGAGCAGAGGTCTTCATGCTCAATTTATTGCTGGTAACATTCAATGGTCTAAAACTACTAGCAGATGCCCTCTTATTTCTCACTTGCTCTTCACTGATAATACTCTTATTTTTACTAGTGGTATAGATCCATTCAAGATTTGATGCAATTCATCAGGTCTTATGAGCAATCTTCGGGGCAATTAGTGAATATTTAGAAAAGCTGCTTTCTTGCCCACTCTTCTCTTTCAATCCGTATTCAGCAAAATATTTATGCTTTAACTAGGATAGACCAAAAGGAGTCTCCTCACAATATCCTGGCATTCCATTGTTCATGGGCCAGCCTAAGAAGGTTTTCTTTTCTCACATTATTTTTAGTATTCATTTTGCAATCTTGGAAATCTAACTTTCTTTCTATGAGTGGTCGGCTTACTCTCATCAAACAAGTTTTATCCTCTATCCTGCTGTACACTATGTCTGTTATTGCTCTTCCTAAGGAGTTTTTATAGATATTTATACATGCATGGCTAATTTACTTTGGGGCTACCGTGGTCAATCTCCTAAGAAGCATTGGCTTTATTGCGATAAAATTTGTACTCCCCAATCTTCAGGGATTCTCTCCCTCGTGGACATGCAGATTTCACTCGTATCAAGCTTTTATGGAGGGCTATTACTTCTAACTCTACTTGGGCCTTGTTCTTTAGGAAGAAATATTTTGGGACCAAGCATTTAACTTGTGCCTCTTTTAGATATGCTGCAGCTTCTAAAAGGTCCCTTTGGGTTAAGGCTCATGACGTTATTTCATCTCATTATAAGGTTGTTCTTGGTTCTGGACATTCCCCTTTTGGATGGACCCCTGGTTGTTGGATTCTCCTCTTTTGCAGACTTGCAGTATATTCGTCCTCATATGCAAGACTCTATTGTGCCTCATCATCCTTCGGTTATTAATGTATCATAGGATCCGTCACATCCTCACTAGCAACTTACTTAAGATTTTGCTCCACAAAATTCAAGAATATGCTTTCTCGGGGTGAACAATTATGAGATAAGGAGGATAATATCTTTGTTTGGACTAAGACTTCCCATGGTCATATCTCCACCAAATCTGTAAGAGGACTCTGATGCAGGAGACGATGCATGGCTTATGTAATGCTTGGAGTTCCCTTTATTTGCATTTATTAGGACCATTTATGGTCCATTATATTTTTTTTATTTTCTAGGAATTATAGAAACGTGGATAAGAGATGGGAAGTCCTTGAGTCGGATGGAAAACTCTAGGGTCAAGAGTTATATATCTAGCCTCTATATGTATATGTATGTTCTTTCAAGAATCAAAAAGAAGAAATTGGAAGAAGAAAAACATGAGTTTTTTTTAACTGAGTTGTAAAGATTCGGTTCTCTGCGAGAGAGAGCCCCAAACCCCATCTTCATTGGTGCGACACCAAGGAATCTGTCCCCGGTGCGACGCCGGGGAATTCCCTATCCTCTGGTGCGAGGCCGAGGACCCCTCTCCCATTCCCCCTCTTCCCCTTTGTCCCGCATCAGTTTTGGTATCAGAACCCAAGCTCGATCCACATGCCACCGCCGCTGCTCAACCCCACTGTAAAGCCCAGCCACCCCCTTCTTCCTTCTCTTCCCCGCAAATCTCTCTCTCAACTTCCCTACGTCAATAGGTAGAAAAGAGGAAGAAGAAGAAGAGGTGGAGAGCATCGGGCCCTGCCTGGCACTAACGCCGCCGTGCTCGCCGGCCACCGCAACAGTCGCCGGTGCCCACCGGCGCGATTGTCGTCGCTGTCAGCCCACGCCGGTGCCGGCCCTAACAGCCCAGCCTCGCCGGCCGCTGCAGCCTGCTACAGATCTCCCCCGAAGCCACCGCCACCGTCGCCATCTCCCACTGCCACCGTGGTCGTCGGAGGGAATCAAATCGCAGGCCGCTCCTGTAGCCGGAGCACTCTGGCGCCGTCACCGGCTGTCACCACCGCCGACACAGTCGCCGCCCGCCGTCGTCGCACTACCGCCATCGTTCCCCTCTCCTCATCCCCGCTCGTTCTCTGCGTAGGGTTTTTGTGGGGAGAAGGGCGAGCCAAAGAAGAAGGGGGGGGTGAAGACGTCGCCGCCCCTCACCAGCGCCGTCGTTATTGTCGCCAGCCTCCGCCGACACCGGCGCCGCTGCCGCCACTGCCCCTATCGCCTACTGCCATCCCCCCCCCCCTTCGTTTCTGTTACGGGTTAGAAGAAAAGAGGTGGGGGAAGGCAAAAGTGCTCGTGCTTTTTGTTAGAGTGAACCGGTCAAACCAGTTGACCTGGTCCACTCGAGCCCCCTCTTCTGCCTAGCCCGAGCCATCTTCTACCTAACCCGAGCCATTGAGTTTACGGTTGAGCCAGGGTCCACTGGGCTCGAGCCATCTGCCACCTAACCCATTCCTGGTCCGCCAGGGTTCTTTTTGGTCTTAATCGAGCATCAAATTGGGTTTGCTACAGTGCACCAGGTCGTGCAATAGGAGTTGCTGGCACACTGTCATCGTCGAGAAGTCATCCGGACTCCGAATTGAGAGTTGATTATATCGTTGGGATCATATCAGTAAGGCCAACCTCGTTGTACGTTCCGTCCGACAGCAATGCCTCGCTTTGCATGCCGCACTTGCACGCTTTACGAGGATGTTTGTGCTCGCCATTCGAGGTCGTCTCAGATCCTGATTTGAGCGCCGTCAGCGGCGGTCTCGTCTCAGCGAGGTCCATTCAGTTGTAGCATACATTAGACCCAATTTGCATCAATTTACGTCCCACTTCTGCACGCATATCGAAGTCATCGTTTGTGACCCATTTCGTACGCCGATCGTACCGTTGGCATCCTTGCAGTGAGACGGACCTCGTCCAACACTTCTTCAGCCAGTAGTGCATTGATATGCACGCCTCTGCTCTAATCGGACCGATTTGTTCTTACAAGTCGGATCCTAGGCACGCTTCCTCACTATGGATTTTACGTTTAAGGTGGACCTACCCGATTCCATGCAAGCTAAGATGTTTCTTACTGCAAGTCTGTTTGGCAATTTTATTTCGTAATCTATTGTGGATTCTCTATCCCATACGGACTATATGATTGTCTCTAAAGATCGAACCTGTGTGTAGTTTTTCCATCTTCTAAAGAGCAAAAGCACTTCCCGATCCGTCAGATATTATAATGATGCATGGTGCAAGATTACACCACATGGTTCATATATTAATTGGGCAAAGAATGGATGGATGATCGACACGTTGTAATTGATCCCACTGGGCGGGATTGTCTTTTACGACCCAAGGGATACTAGGCATCCTTTCGTATTCTCAATTCCACTTATCATGAATGGGAGAAACTTCAACAATTAAATTTAGCTTGTTTAGCTAAAGTGGCACCATCATCTATTATTGGTTGGGATCACGACTTATTCATTGCTTCTGAACTACATTTGATTAATGATACAGTATTCGAAGTTGATGCCTCATGTATGGTTGACAGTTGGGATCACGCATTGTTTAGATGGTCAAGATTGGATTGTATCTCTGAAGATATGTTTAGCAATGGTCTACTTGATACTATACCATTTCTTATTATCTTATAGGATCAGAACTTATTGTTGAGACAGAGTTATATCTTATTGTTGATGATGTTTTTGCTGACTCAAAGCCTCATCCAACACTTACTGAAGATGTGATGATAGCTACCATGCACAAGGATATGTATGATTTGCTACAATCTCCAGTGGATATGATATGGCAGATCTTCTGTGATTCGCATGCAGCAGACCAATTGGTGATTCTTGATATGATTCTCTGCTTAAAGACTCCCACAGATAATCCAATCGTCCGCTTATTTATACTGGCGCACTTTAAAATTCGAAGACGAATTTTTTCGAACCAGGGGAGATTGATGCAGGAGACGATGCATGGCTTATATAATACTTGGAGTTCCCTTTTGTTTGCATTTATTAGGACCATTTATGGCCATTATGTTTTTTTTATTTTCTAGGAATTATAGAAATGTAGATAAGAGATGGGAAGTCCTAGAGTCGGATGGGAAACTCTAGGGTCAGGAGTTACACATCTAGCCTTTATATATATATATATATATATGTTGTTTCAAGAATAAATTGGAAGAAGAAAAAAATGAATTTTTTTTAACTGAGTTGTCCAGATTCGGTTCTCTGCAAGAGAGAACCCCAAACCCCATCTTCCTTGGTGCGACACAAGGAATTTGCCCCCAGTGCGACGCTAGGGAATTCCCTATCCTCTAGTGCGAGGTTGAGGATCCCTCTCCCATTCCCCCCTCTTCCCCTTTGTCCTGCATCAGACTCCTTCCCCTTTACCCTCTACTAGATCGGACTAGTCTTATATCTGGCAAGCACATATTTCTCCCAAGTTATCCATATTTTTGTGAAGCATTCTTCAGAATTGTCTTCTAACTAATGTTCATCTTCAATCTATTGGTACTTCTCCTCAAGTGGAAACTAGGTCTCATTTTTCTTCACGGTCATCTTGCTTCAATTATTTGGCATCATTTTATTGGTACCGTTTCTGCTCCCTCTCCTCTTTCTTAACTTCAACTCGTCAATTTGTCATAGCCATCCTTGATTTTACGAGCGATGGCTCTTGCTTCAATGGTATTTTTTCTCTATATTTGTGTGGCTATCTTGTAGGAGCTTTGTTTAGCTAGGAACTAGGCTGTGTTTGATGGTAAGAGATCTGCCAAGAATGTCATCATCCATAGAATCAAAGATCAATTAAAGTTGGTAGATTCTCTTATCCCTCTATCTTGGAAGACTTGTTCCTCTATTTAGATCTAGCACCTTCTTTAGTGGGGCCTCCCTTCTTATTCATCTACTAGTGTCCCTCGTATCACGTTGGTATATTGGCAGTCACCACAGTCCTCTCTAAAGCTCAATGTTGATGGTGCCAGGAAGGTTAATCCTATACGGGCTGGAGGTGGTGGTATTATTCGGGGTCTTGGCGGTCAATTCTATTTAGCTTACTCTCACTCCTATGGGACCCTTACCAATATCCTAGCTGAAGCACAAGCTCTACAAGATGGTCTTCTTTATTGCCAAGCTTTATTGTTGCCTCATGTCTTGGTGGAATGTGACTCTTTGGTTCTGGTGCAAGCAGTTCAAGGAAATTGTCAATGCCTTTGGCATACTCTCTCTACCATCAGGAAAATTCGTGGTTTACTCTCCTCTCTTAGTGGTACCATCAAACATATTTACAGGGAAGGCAACTCTACTGCTGATGCTCTTGCTTAATACGGTTGTGGCTCGTCTTCCAATTTCTTATAGTTGGATTAGAAGCTTATGCCTCCTAAGGCTCGTGGGGCTGCTTGCATGGATCTTCTTGGTGTTCCTTCTTTTGGGATGTAGTTCTCTTCTTTTTTTGTTGCGACTCTTGGTTTGTTTGCTTATGGGTATGGTTTTTGGGTTTCTTTCTTTGCTTGTACCTTTAGGGGTAAGGCGGGAAGCGCCCCCCCCCTCCTGTTTTGTACTTTTTAATTTGTGCAATGGAATAATCAGGGTGGCCCAGGGTCCTATAGAAGTTCTAGGATTTTTTTTAAAAGATACATTTTTGTATTGTTCTTATTATCCTTGTGCCAATTAAATCATATCAAATGGCTAAATGTACAAATTTTAATTTCCTTTTGAAATAAAAGATTATCATGATCTCTATCTGTTATTCTTGGTCTCGTTGAGGTCTTTTCTCTCGACCTTCCAAGATGGTTTCCAAATCCACTATAGCATTCCTTGTTGAGCCTCTCTCTTACGTTAGATGAGTACATGCTGAATAACCAGAAGGCATTGTTACGAACAATGAATTGAAGGAAGCCCTACTTTCTCCATTGTATTAAACCTTGATATATACAAGTACAAGAGCCCATAATAGGGCAAGAGGCCAGCAGGCTTACCAATCTGTGCATACTAAATCTAGAGCATACTAAGTCTAGACCTACTGTATATACATCAACACCCCCCCTCAAACTCACGGTGGATCATGAACTGAGAGTTTGCTAACCAGTGCACGAAAACGTGGAGTAGGCTGTGATTTCGTGAAAAGATCAGCAAGCTATGCGGTTGTCGAAATATAAGGGAGAGACAGATCGCGTGAAAGATAGTGCTGACGAACAAAGTGACAATCAATTTCAATATGCTTCGTCCGCTCATAGAAGACGGGATTGCTGGCAATCTAAAGAGCACTCTGATTATCACAGTAGAGAGGAGTCGGAGTGGTAAGAGCAATCCTAAAATCGCGAAGAAGACATCGGAGCCAAATAACCTCAGCAGACATGTCAACCATAGCATGATACTCTGCTTCAGTACTAGAGCGAGAGACAACTGCTTGTTTCTTGCTTCGCCAGGAGATGAGAGAAGAACCTAAGAAAATGCAGAACCCAGTGGTAGAGCGGCGATCAGTAGGATCCCAAGCCCAATCAGCATCAGTGTAGGCATGGAGCTCTAAGGAGGAAGTAGAAGACAACAGAAGCAAGCGACGAATAGTGCTACGCAGGTATCGGAGTACTCGAATAAAAGCAGCATAGTGAACAGAAGTAGGCGCACTGACAAACAGACTCAAGACATGCACAGCATGGGCGATGTCAGGACGTGAAATAGTAAGATAAACCAGGGCACCAACTAGCTGACGATAGCGCGTGGGATCGTCCAGAGGAACACCATCAGTCGGGCGAAGCTTAACATGTAGTTCCATGGGAGTGTCTATCGAGCGAGTGTCAGAGAGAGAGGCTCGCTGAAGAATATCTACAATATACTTCTACTGTGATAGTAAGTAACCCCAAAAGGAATATGCAACCTCAAGGCCAAAAAAGTAACGAAGAAACCCCAAATCCTTCATATCAAACTGCTGCTGAAGATGAGACTTGAGGGAAGCAATGGCAGTCGAGTCATCGCCAGTGATGATCATGTCATCTACATAGAGAAGTAGGATGGCACAACCATTAGAAGAATCACGAACAAAGAGGGCATAATCTTCAGCGCTCTCCTGAAAACCAATCTCAAGAACTGCGCGCCGAAAACGCTCAAACCAAGCACGAGGTGCCTGCTTGAGCCCATAAATGGCCTTGCGAAGACGGCAAACATAACCAGGCGGAGCGGGAAGACCAAGAGGTGACTGCATATAGACCTCTTCTGTGAGATCTCCATGGAGAAAAGCATTCTTCACATCAAACTGATAGAGAGGCCAACGACGAACTGCGGCAACAGCAAGTAAAGTGCGAACAGTAGTCATCTTTGCCACAGGTGCAAAAGTCTCCTCATAATCAATGCCATACTCTTGAGTGAAACCACGTGCCACAAGCCGTGCCTTATGGCGCTCGATAGAACCATCAGCCTTAGTCTTGATCTTGTATATCCACTTACAACTGACAGGAGAAACACCAGAAGGAAGTGGTACAAGATCCCATGTATGGGTCTGCTGAAGTGCCTGAATCTCCTCCTGCATAGCCTGACGCCATTCTGGTAACTGAACAGCCTGTCTGAAACTCTGAGGCTCTTGATGAGTGTGAATAACTGTAAGAAAGGCTGAAAACTGAGGATAATAAAAGTCAGTAGGATCATAGCCAAGTCTGTCAGGAGGGCGGTGAGAGCGCTGAGGGTAGCGTCGAGGAGGATCCACAGCCGTCAGAGGAGTAGGAGCAGGAGTGGCATCAACTGAAGAACCCGAAGAATCTTCCAAGGCGGGAGCACGGTGACTGGAGACTGGAGAAATAGGAGACGCAGGAGGGGAGGTGGGCAGCGGAGTCATAAAAGAGCTTGATGGCTCGGGCTCCAATAGAGATGTAGAAGTGGGGGGATCATCGGAGGGTAGAAGACCCGGAAGACCAGGAACAATAGAGGAAGTAGAAGAGGGATCATGATCATGCAGGAAGGAGAGATCATGTGAGTTAGTGGAGAAGAAGGGAACATGCTCAAGAAAAGTGACATGACGAGAGATACGAAGACGACGAGCAGTAGGATCATAGCAGCGATACCCAAGGTGCTCTGTGTTGTAGCCAAGGAGGACACACTTAACAGCTCGAGGTGAGAGTTTAGTGCGTTTGTGAGAGGGCAACAGTACAAAACATGTACAACCAAAGGTACGAACTCGGCCATAGTCGGGAGGGGCAGAGTAAAGACACTCATAAGGTGTGCCACCCGACAGGGCAGAAGATGGTGTGATATTAATGAGAAACACAGATGTGAGAACAGCTTCGGCCCAAAAAGTACAGGGCATAGAGGCACAAAGGAGAAGAGTGCGAGAAGTGTCAAGGATGTGACGATGTTTGCGCTCAGCAAGACCATTCTGTTGAGGTGTATAAGGGCAGGAGAGCTGAGGAAGTGTGCCATGGGATGCCAGAAGCGAACGAAAGTCTGAAGAAAGGTACTCACGAGCACCATTGGTTCTGAGAACTTTAATACGACAATGAAAATGTATGAACACCATCTCAGTGAACTGACGATAAATGGAGAGAAGATCCGACCGCTTGTGAAGGAGGTAAACCCAAGTAAAACGCGTACAATCATCCACAAAACTGACGTAATATAAGAAGCCAGTCATAGACGGAATAGGAGAAGGACCCCAAATATTAGAATGTACTAAATCAAAAGGATGAGTAGAAACAGACTCATGGGAATAAAAAGGAAGAGCTGTATGTTTAGCAAGTTTACAACCTTCACAATGAGACAAAGAAAATGACGTGCTAGGACCTAAGACACCAGACTGAAAAAGAGATCGAAGACGAGCTGCAGATGGATGACCCAAGCGACGATGCCACATATCGACAAAAGTAGAAGGACGTCCTGGAGAAGATGACGCAGTAAGTGCAGACCGAGGAAGATACAACGTGTCCAAACAGTAGAGGTCACCCTTTCTATGACATGTTCCAATCCTCTGGCCGGTACGTAGATCCTGCACATCACAAGAAGAGGAAGTGAATGAAATACGATATTCTGAATCAGCTAGGCTACTAACAGAAACAAGATTCATAGAAAGATGAGGAACATGAAGAACAGAAGAGAGGGTGAGATGACCAGAGGGGTCAGAGTCAGTAGTGATGGAGCCACACTTGGAGACAGAGAGAGGGGTACCATCTGCAGTATGGATCCGGAGGTGTGGTGGAACAGGAGAACAATTAACAAGAATAGAATCATTAGATGTCATGTGATGGGAAGCCCTAGAGTCTAAGATCCAGTTTGAAACAGTACTAGTGGCGACAGACAGAGCGGAAGGTTCAGAAAAGAAACCAGCGGTTTGGAGAAGCTGCTGAATCTGTTGTATCTGTCCAGCAAGTTGCGTCACGTCAAGAGAACTTCCTTGAGAAGTTAACCCATATGGAGTTGTAGACGACGGGACAGAAGGAGGCGACTCCGCCACAGCAGCAGTGGAACGAGACTGACGTAGGCGACGATGAAGCTTCCGACATTGATCAATAGTGTGGCCACGGTAGCGACAGTACTTGCAAAAAAGATTCGCTGGTGTGCTAACTGAGTCACCAAGTTGTGATGAAGAATCCATGCCACGTGAGTGCGTCGGAGTGTCTAGTAGCGGAGAAAATCTGGAAGGCTCCGATGAGCGAGACCGCAACGCGGCAGCGAGAACAGTTTTAGATGGAGTGCCAGACGTCCCCAGAGCTC
The DNA here is from genome assembly GCA_030544215.1 of Zantedeschia hybrid cultivar. NCBI lineage: Eukaryota > Viridiplantae > Streptophyta > Magnoliopsida > Alismatales > Araceae > Zantedeschia > Zantedeschia hybrid cultivar. The sequence continues at coordinate 57,525,159 of JARZZO010000009.1, forward strand.
GCAGTCGTGTCTCTTCTGCAATAAGCTCAGTAAGAGCATCATCCAGACTCGACAGAGGGGATCGATGTAAAAGCTGAGCACGAAGTGCCTCGTACTCAGGACGAAGACGCATCAAAAAGTGATATAGATGTTGCCGATCCCGTTGAAGACTGCAAGAACACGTAGAAATACGACTAGAGACATGTATAGCATCTAATTCTGACCAGATACGTCGAAGACGAGTGAAGAACTCCTGAATTGACAGTTCACCCTGACGAATACTGTCAAGTTCACTACGAAGCTGATACTCTCAAGCACCACTAGACTGAATGTAACGTCTGGCAAGATAAGTCCATTGTGCTCGAGAAGTAGTAAAGTCTAAAAGATCCAAACGAATAAAATGATCAACCGAACGAAAGATATAACCCATAACAACCTCATCATTATCCTTCAAAATCTAAATAAAAGAAATAGTAGTATCTTTTTCTGTCGATGACTCAATTTCAACTACCAGATACATAATAGTCCCATTAACATATCCCCATAACTTAGCAGTGCGAAGATTAGATCGAACAGTAACAGCCCATACAGCATAATTATTGGCATCCTTTAATTGAAGATCCATTTTTGGAATATCCGACGCAAAAATAGAACTTAATACAGCCATGGCAATCAAAGAAGGTGAACACTACCTTATATTGCGATTGGTCACCGGATCCACCGGGGGTACTTCACAGGGGGTGACCGGATCCCTCGGTGCCCAACCTACTTCCAGGCGAGACAGTGCGACCTGAGAAGAAAACCCACGGTGGCAACGCTGCTAGGAACAGTGCAACGCTGCTGGAAGCCAAGCTAGACAGTTGACTGGGACGGAGCAGCGGCGGGACAGCGCCGGACGCAATGCCGCCGCTTGGAAAACCTGGACGCGACCACACCCCAGCGAACGCGAGCAGCACTGAGAGGAACGGCGGAAGGCAGACGCGCGGGGGGAAGCGGCGGCGCGATCAGGAAAACCGAAGCCTCACGTTCGGCTCTGATACCATGTTACAAACAATGAATTGAAGGAAGCCCTACTTTCTCCATTGTATTGAACCTTGATATATACAAGTACAAGAACCCATAATAGGGCAAGAGGCCAGCAGGCTTACCAATCTGTACATACTAAATCTAGAGAATACTAAGTCTAGACCTACTGTATATACATCAACAGGCATGATGGAGCAACTAGGTACAATCTATCTACAAAATAAACTAATGATAGTAGACCATATCTAGTAGGGGCACATGGTTCATTTTAGGTCATTACAGGAAATGCATAGCCAATGGTTCATTTTAGGTTATTAGAAGAATGCATGTTGAGCTAAGATTTTTTCCATACTTACCAATCCTCATGTTTTGGTGATAACATACTCTGAAAATTTTCTATATCACATTTTTAATGATAATCTTTATGTAATTGTACTTAAAAATTTTCTAGTGACAGCTTCTTTCTTTTAGATAACCCATAGATTTAATCGATTATCTGCTTAGTGGTTAGTCTAGGACTAAGTTAATTTTCAGTAAACTACTTGACCCTTCCAATTAATAGAGGATCGAGTAATCGATTAACTTCTTATCCCTATTCGATTAACAATGTTTCATCTTCAGTTCTACTGAGACTTGAAATCGATTAATAGAAGTCTTTCCTTCATACTATTAACCACTAGCTAATCGGTTTAGAGTTATCTTGTTCAAGGTTCAAAAACTCGGCTCGGATCGACACGGATCGGTCGAGTCGGACCGGTTTTGGGCCGTCCGTGCCGATTCCGAATAACCTGGCCGAGTCCAGGACTCAGATCGGACGATCCGAACCGGATCGGACGATCCGAGACCGGATTGGGCCGGGTCGGCTCGGATCGGCCCGACCCGGCCCCTAACGATTAGTTTGACTAGCCGTTGGGGATCAAACTAGCCGTTGCTGGCCATTCCCAAGCAGCCAGCAACGGCTAGTTTGGGCCTTGGGGGTCTATTTAAACCCCCCCAAGGCTCTCCTAAGACTCCACAAATTTCCTTTGAGCCTCCTAACATTCTTGCTCTTTCTCCCACTCTCTCGATCATAGAATTCTCTCTCCGTCTCTCCCACGAGGTCATTACTAGTCTACTACAAGCTCCCCAATCTCTCATCTTCTTGTGCTGTGAAGGAATGGCATCTCAAGGTGTTGTTGAGCGGTCATCCGAGAATCCTCCTAGCGCTGATCCAGCTTGGGGTCATTGCACACCGGTGGACATGGGCCAAAAAAAGGTACAATGCAAATATTACAACCGGGTCGTCTCTGGCGAGGTCTACCAATTCAAACAACATCTTACTGGAATAAAAGATGAAGTTACAGCATGTGCTCGAGTTCCTTCAGAGGTTAGGATCCAATTTCGAACTTATATGAAAGAGAATGAATCAAGCAAAGCAAGTACTGCCAGAAGAAGACAGGAAATTCGAGAGGAATTGTCTGAACCAACGCGAAAGTCTGATGCTGAAGTCCGGCTTGGTGGAAGTAATCAACCTATAAATGTTGATGATTGGGATACAAGTAAGTTTCTTATTTAACTTATTTTCATGTTCTTCATTTAACGTTTTCAGACAAATAGTTATAGTAGATTAAATTTTTTTCTTTTACATTTAAAGCTGAATTGCGACGTGCAATGAAAGCAAGCCGGCGGTCCTTTGCTGATGAGGACTTATTTCGGCAAACTGGAAGATATGGAGGACAAGGAAGTGGCTCCACACCTTCTGCACAAGAGAGCACTAGCGCCGGCATGAGCACTAATGTATGCGAGGAGCTGCCTCAGGAGTTCACTAGAGCTGGAGATCCTAGAGTAGGTCCAATAGATCCCTTCTTCACCAAGAATAGGGATAAACAACCTTCTATTAGTGCTGCATTCAAGAACTTAAAACTTTGTAAGGAGAAGATAGGGAGGGCTACATCTAGGTGATTTTTCTATAACAGTATCCCTGCTAATGCTGCCAATGGGCCATATTATGAGTCCATGATCGAGACCATACAAGAAGTTGGCAAAGGGGTTGAGGGACCTACCCCATATGAGATATACGACAAGTACTTGGATATGGAAGTTGATGACATCCGAACATACATTACATCATTTGAAAGGATCTGGGATGAGTATGGATGCACTTTAATGTGCGATGGATGGACAGGTACATAAATCTTATCTTCATTTTTTTATCTTATTTTCATTTTTTCTTAAATCAGAATGGGTCTCTTTCTTATTTCTTATCACATTTGGAACTTTACAGGGATAACAAGAAGAAGTATGATCAACTTCTTAATTTACTGCAAAGCCGGAACCGTATTTTGAAAGTATATTGATGCATCTGGAAAAATAAAGAATGCCCAGTACCTATATGAATTAATGGATCAAATGGTGGAAGAAGTGGGCGAAAAAAGGATTATCCAAGTGGTTACGGACAATGCAGCGGCGTTCAAGTTAGCTGGACAAATATTGATGCAGAAGAGAGAACATCTATACTGGATTCCTTATTCTGCTCATTGTATTGACTTGATGTTGGAAGACATTTGCTCTGATCCGATGGTAGATGGAGTGGTCAAGAGTGCTCGATTTATCACCACATTCATCTACAACCACAACAACATTCTGGATATCATGCGCACACATACTCGTGGAAGAGAGATACTTCGTCTGGGAGCCACCAGGTTTGCATCTCAATATATCTCTCTAGATAGTTTAAGTCAACAAAAGAACAACTTGATTAGAATGGTGGCATCAGAAGATTGGGAGAATCACATATTGCGGCATGTACCAACTAAGGTCAGAGAGAAAGGTAAGAAAGTGGCTGTTCTAATTCAGTCTAGACCCTTCTGGAGGGGGGTGCAAGCGGTGTTAAATATTATAGAACCGCTTGTCCGTGTCTTGCGATCTTGTGATGGAGAAAGAAGATCGGATATGGGATATTTATATGAAGCTATGGACAGAGCTAAGGAGCTCATTCAACTTAACAATCCAACAACCTATGTGAAGTGGTGGGACATAATAGACAGACGTTGGGAACACACTTTACATCACGATCTTCATGCAGCTGGTAAACTACTAACTTTCTATATGTATTATTTGTATACACATTTCTCTTAAGTAATAACTAACTTCGACTTATTTATTTAGGTTATTTTTTTAACCCTCAGTACATGTTTAGAACTGATGGGAAGAAGGATAACTATGATAGTTGCTCGGAAGTGTGGATGGGGGCTAAATCTGTTATTAACCGCATACTTGCAGATGAGGACAGAGCAATAATGACATGCAAGCAAATGCATGATTACAGAATGATGTTATACCACTTTGGGACAAGTACTGCTCAAAGAGCTACCAAAATTTTGAGTCCAGATTTAAAAATTATTAACCAGATGTTCTACTCAATTTTTAATTATAGCTTGCACATTGTTGACAGCCAATTTTCTATTTACAGCTGACTGATGGCTAGATCATGGAAAAGCATATGGGTATGAAGATCTAGCCTGTGTCGCAATTCGGGTCTTAAGTCAAACAACCTCTTCATCATGTTATGAGAGAAACTGAAGCACCTTTGGCTTGATTCACACCAAGCAAAGGAATAGATTGAAGTCGAGCCTTCTAGAGAAGCTAGTATTATGTCATTATAACATGAAGTTGAAGCTAAAAAATCTGGAACTCATAAAGAACCTTCAAAGGCAGGAGAAAGAGAGAATTTCCGGACAAGCCACAGAGACGACACATGCAGAAGAACCCATAGACTTTGATGAGCTGTTCAAGGAGCAACATCCACTAAATGCATGGGGTGATGCAAGCACCTCAAATGAGCCTGAATTCAACCCAAATGATCAGAAATGGGCGGAAGGTGAGTTAGATAATGTTTCACTACTTACTGATTTTCAACCTCCTCCTCCAAAACGTCAGAAGAAGAGCAAAAAACAAGCACCAAGTAAAAGGAAGAATGGTACTGGAATTCAGATTGTTGATCTAGAGACTATCGAGGAAGAGGATGAAACGCCAGAACCAAGTGATGAAGTCCAATATCAAACCTCAAATGACTCGACATCAAAGACGAGCTCCGACAGTTCTGAGGATGGCGAAGATGCTACCAGTGCCCTAGCCCCACCTCCACCAATTCAATTCACTGGATAATAAGAATACATACATGCTACCCAAGATGAACATCATGGTAGCAGAGCAAGACGTGAAGAATCTTCCATTCAAACATTCAGTAGATCAAGGAGGAAGGACAAAGGTAAAGCTCCTCAGTATGCAGAGGCCAAAGAAGAACTTAGGAGGGAGAAAGAATATCAGGAGCAACTATCATATGCATCATCATATTCTCCATACGAAGGGTATAGTCAGCCTACTGGATATGTAGTTTACCCTCCTCAACATTCTGATACATCCGACTATTCAGGGGGTTGTCTAGAATATCCACAATTGTCAGTCATTTATGCCAATACGGATGACTATAGCCGGTATGTGATGCAATATGAACAATACTACCAGAGCTATATGTCATGGACTGAATATGTAAGTCATATGTTCATTCAGTATAATGTATGTTTGGAATAAATGTAAGTTCATAATCATATATGTAAGTTTATTCAAGATTTTTTTGTCCAATAACATCTTATGTACTTCAAATCAATATATTTCAACACAATTATGCATTAGACTTGTGTTTTATATTTTTTTCACATTTTTTCATTTTTTTTTTATTTTTTTCTACTATCCGAACTAGCCGAGCCTGACTCAGCCAGGATCGGCCAGGATTGGGCTGACTCGGATCGGAATCGGCCAATCCGATCGGTTTTGGACCGGCCGATCCGGGACCCGATCCTGGGTTTCTTAACCTTGATCTTGTTAATCGCTAGCTAATCGATTTAGAATCACTCTGTTAATCGTTAAGTAGATGATCAATTGTCTATATCGATTAACTATCATATCGGTATGATTTTTAACCGATTACTTCTTTTAATCGATTATATCTAAAGTTGAAAAACCTTAATCAATTTAGTCTCCGATTAAGTGTTCCAATTATGCGTTATCTCTCTAAGTGATTTATCGCTTCCTTTCTAATCGATTAACCTACTAATTGTCTTTCCAATTATCTTTTGGGCTGAGTAATCGATTAAGCCAGTCATAATCGATCGGTGTAGTCTATTAACAGAGTCGTAATCGATCCTCGGACTCTTAATCGATTAGCAGCGTCATAATCGATCTACGACTTCGTAATCAATCTTTAGACTCGTAATCGATTAACAAACGTGTAATCGATCTTTGACATCGTAATCGATAAACATACTCGTAATCGATCTTCCGCCTTGTAATCGATTACCTGCGATATGTGATTTTCGATGAAACATTACAAGACTAATCGTTTAACTGCCTTCCGATTACTTGCGCTATCAGTATCAATCGATTAACTGTTTGAATCTGTAAATCAATTATTTTCTTATCAGTTATCGATTAACTGTGTATCTTTTCTTCCGATTAATCAAAAGCTTCCTAATCGATTATCTCTTCGTTCCTTTAATCGATTAGCAAGTCTTTTTGTAACCCGATTGTGTGCTCAAGTAAAATCGTTTAATCAGTGAATTTCTAAGCAATTGCTCACATGTATTGTCTACCAACTTTTCTAAACTTTTTTAAATTATTTGAGCAATTTTTTAGACAAACTTATTTTATTATTTTCATGCATATGTAATCTTTCTTTGACAGATTGTGTTCATCTTTTTACAAGCTTATTATAATACCTTTACTAAACACAATCTTACTCCTGCTAAGCTTTTTCTCCGCACTGTCGCATGACACACTTGCCATATGACAAGTCTGTCACTGCACTCTATCTGAGGCACTTTATGCAGATCTCATCTATCCTCTGGTTGGTCAACTAGATGAAAACTTTCCATTCTTGATTCTGTAATAGGACTAGAGATGATCTGCACACCAAATTTGGACATGGACAGTGACCATGTTTCCAAGAAGAAAAAAGACATACTATACACTCTGCTAGACTAAAGTGTTTAACGTTAAAATTTCCGAAGATTAACGTTAGACCCAGGAAGACAACCATTACTCTGAAGGATGCCAACTAGATTTCAAGAAGCGGCTAAATTCAAATCTACTATTTAAATAAGAGAATTCAGCCTCTATAAAGAAATACATGCACAGATAGACGAGTGAAGAGTAAGAGATCTCTAGTCAGTACAGATAGTGAAGCAACCAGTAAACTGAGAATGTTATAAAGATACATCACGAGACAAAGAGAAGGCTTACTGTGGAAAGAGCCTTCATTCTTGTGAGCAAGCTCAAGACAGTCTGAGAGCTAAAGCATTCAACTCCAGCATTCAAAGCTCTCAGGCTTAATTGTGATCAGATCAAGACCAGCAACCTTATTCTTTCTACTTTTAATCTTGATTGTGATTCATTGTGTTACATTGTCTTACATGCCTACTTTAGAGGCACTTTGATTTTTATATTAAACTTTTTTTTTAAGCTTTCCTCTTCCTACTGTGAAGAGAAGATTTGAAGGTTGTCAGGTGGTTGGGTTCCCCTTTTAGGTTGAAGGAAAAATCAGCTATATCTGGTGGTTATATTTTAACCTGTAAAGGGTTAATACCTTGTGTTAGTGAAACTCCCAAGAGTCTGTTTGGGGACTAGATGTAGGTCTGAATAGACCGAACCAGTATAAATCTTTGTTTCCTGTGTGATTGTCTTTCTTGCTTGCTCTCTTTCTTTTTACTTTAGCTTTTGCAGTTATATCTTAATTTTATAATTTGAACCCATTCACCCCCCTTTGGGTTCTTCATAGCTCAATCAACAAGTAGTATCAAAGCAAGTTCTCTCGTTGTAAAGATCTAAAGTTCTGAGAGAAATGGTTATGACCAATAGTTATAGTGAAGGTCAATATGTCCACCGCCCTCCACTCTTTGATGGAGAGAACTACTCTTATTAGAAGTGCCATATGGAATACTTCATTAAGGACCTCGATATGGACTTGTGAAGTGTATTTGAAGATGGTAATTATATTATACCTACACCCAAAGAAAAATAGATAGGTAATAATAAACGTCTTGCTTCCTTGAATAACAAGACAAAAAGTGTGTTGTGTTGTACCCTCGAGAAGAAGGAATTCAATAGAATTTCAGCCTGCAAGACTGCATAAGAGATGTGATAGAAGCTAGAGCTCACTTATGAAGGAACCGACAACGTGAAGGAGATTAGAATAGACATTCTAGTCTTACAATATGAAAGATTCAAAATGGAGACATCTAAGAACATAACTCAAATGTTCAAAAGGTTAATAAACATCACAAATGGGTTGGTTGCACTCGGGAAGAGATACAAAGAAGGAGATCTTGTCAGAAAAATTCTCAGATCCCTACCAAGTCAATGGACACCTAAGGTAACAACAATTGAGAAAGCCAATGACCTCAGTAGCATGAGTCTTGAGAAGCTCATTGCGTCATTTATGATCCATAAAATAAACATGGAAAGACTTGGTGAGAGTACTTTTAAGAAAAAGACATCTAGTGCATTGAAAACTATAGTATCAAGTTCAGATGAAGCCTCTTTAGGAGAAGAAAGTGAAGTGGACAGTGAAGAAGAAACCTTCTTGTCAAGAAGACTGCAAAGAATTCTCAAGAAGAAGAAGATGCATAGTACTTCTGGTTAGAAGTACTACAAGAAGAAGAGCAACTTCAAGGAGTAGGAACCAACTTGATATGAGTACAAGCAACATGGACATATGAAGGCTAATTGCCCTCAGCTTAAGAAGAAAGACTTCCCCAATAGATTCAAGAAGAATTTCAAAAAGAAGGCCATGGCAGCAACTTGAGAAAATGATGAAGATTCTTCTAGCTCCTCCAGTTCCAAAGAAGAAAAAGTAGCTGCCAACTTAGCTCTCATGGCAACCAACTCTCATGATGAAGATGAGCAGGTAAACTCCAACCCTGCTTTTGAGTCGTGTTCTGATTTTGATGAGGAATTATCTTTGGAAGAAGCCTTTGATGAGTTGTATAAAAAATTTAAAATACTCTCAAAGGAGCTCAAAACTGATTATAAAAAATTGAATTCTATGAATGATTCCTTAAAATTTGAAAACTCATATCTAGTACAGGTTAATGCTAAGCTAAAATATGAAAATCAGTCACCCAGTGAGGTAAATAAAACATGTAACACTAAACTTGAAGAATTGAATGCTGAAATTTCAAATATAACTAAGGGAAAGATGATTCTTAATGAAAATAAAATACATGAAAATGAACTTATGTAAGAAAATCAATACCTAAAAACTTTCCTTGAAAACATAACTACGGCAAAACTTCTCTGCACCTATTTTTGAAAGGACTTAGGGTTGATAATAGAAAAGATGGACTTGGTTATGTGCCATCCAAAGCCTCTCCATAGATAAAACCCTTAGAAAAATATCCAACACCTAGATTTGTAAAAGCCTCGACTTCAACAAGCTCAAAGAAAAAGGCTTCTTGCTTAGATTGTTGCTCACATTACTGCAGATTGGGCTACACTTCTAAAATCTTGCAAGTGGCAGAAGTAGATTTTGGATGCCCAAAGGATCTACAACTGATACTAACACCAAAGGAACCAAAAGATTTTGAGTACTTATATCTATCAAGTGATGATTGCAGAACAGCCTAGGAGCATCTAAATGGTACATAAATAATAGATGCTCTAGGTACATGACAGGTGACTGGACTTTGTTCAAATCTATGCAAGTTGAAGGAGGGACAATCACCTATAGAGATAATGGCAAGGATAGAGTTGTGAGGAGTGGCACAGTAGGGAATAGTCAACAAATCTGATAAAAGAGGTACTGTGTGTTGATGGTTTGAAGCATAATCTAATCAGCATCAGCCAGCTGTGTGACAGAGGACACAAAGTGATCTTTGAAGCTACAGAATGTACCATAGTCAAGGATGATGAAGTCATCTTTAAAGCTCAAAAAGACAAAAATCTATATGTGCTTCAGCTAAAAGAACTCAAGGAACATGATGTTTGTCTAACTGCAAGCAAATCAAAGGAAGCAGAACTATAATACAGAAGATTGGGTCATGCTAGCAATAGTGTAATTAAGAAGTTAATCAAGCATGATCTGGTTGAAGGACTATCAAAGCTGAAGCTAAAGACTTCAAATATGTGTTGCATGTGCTAGAGGAAAGCAGACCAAAACCTCATTTCAATCCAAGACACTTGTGACAACTACCAAGCCTTTAGAATTGATTCACATGGATCTGTTTGAATCTATGAGGAGAACTAGCTTAGATGGAAAGAACTATGAGTTTGTCATAGTTGATGACTACTCTAGATTCACCGAGGTGGCATTCTTGGAGAATAAATCTAACATATTTGAAGCCTTCTTGAAATTCAACAGAGTTGTACAGAAGGAACAGAAATTCAGCATCATCTGTATCAGATCTGATGATGAAGAAGAATTTGATAACACTAAGTTCACTAGATTTTCTGATGAGTAGGGAATTCAACACAACTTCTCAGTACCAAGGACACCTCAACAGAATGGTGTAGCTGAAAGAAAGAAAGAAAGAACATTTCTTGGTATGGCTAGGACTATGCTGTCAGAAAATAACTTGCCAAGATACTTCTGGACAAAAGCAGTTAACACAGCATACTACATCGTCAACATAGCAATGATCAGACCAATCCTGAAAAAGACTTCTTATGAACTGTATAAGGGAAAGAAACCCAAGATTGGACATCTGAAACTATTTGGATACAAGTATTTCATCCTCAACAATGGAAAAGATAACCTCTATAAGCTAGATGCAAAATCTGATGAAGGTTTGTTCTTATGGTATATTTCTAAACCTCATAGATACTGAATTTTCAATAAAATAACTCTTCTAATAGAGCGAACAGTTTATGTTTTGTTTGATGAATCTAACCCATCTTCCAAAGGAAGAGAAAAGGTTGATGACATTGATGCAGATAAATTAATCAAGAAAATGAAGAGTGCATATCATAACCTTAAGGACAATGAAGAACCACCCTTGGAGGATATGTAGTAACATGAAGAAACTCATAAGGATCTACCTAGGGAGTGGAAATTTCACAGGGATCATCCTAAGGAGAACAAAATTGGAGATCCTGAACAGGGAGTACAAACTAAAAATAAGATTATTCCTTATGACTACATTGCATTTGTTTCCCAAATTGAGCTTAGGACAGTCAATGAAGTACTGGCAGATGAATCTTGGATTTTTTTAGCCATGCAAAAGGAACCGAATCAATTAAAAAAAAAAATCAAGTTTGGTCTCTAGTATCTAGACCATCAGATCATCCAGTCATTGGCACCAAATGGATGTTTAGAAATAAAATGGATGAATCTGGTGTAATAATTAGGAACAAAACCAGATTGGTTGCTTAAGGCTATTATCAAGAGGAGGGCATAGACTATGATGAAACATATGCTCCAGTTGCTAAACTTGAGGCAATTTGAATTCTACTTGCCTATGCATCTGCATTTAAGTTAAAACTCTTTTAAATGAAGGTCAAGAATGCATTTTTAAATAGTTTTATAAAAGAGGAGGTCTATGTTGAACAGCCTCTAGGTTTTGAAGATCATATTTATCTAAATCCTATTTTCAAATTGTATAAAGCACTGTATACTCTGAAACAGGCTCCTAGAACCGAGTATGAAATGCTGAGTGTTTTTCTCATTCAGCATAATTTTACTAGCAGAAAAGTAGATAGTACTTTATTTATTCAATCAAATAAACATGAAACTTTAATTGTTCAAATCTGTGGATGAAATTATTTTTGAAGCTACTAATGAGAGCTTATGCAAGAAATTTGAAAAGTTGATGCAGGGAGAATTTAAGATGAGTGTGATGGGACAGCTGAGCTACTTCTTAATACTACAGATCAAGCAGATGAAGGAAGGAACTCATCATTGTCAGGCCAAATTTATTAAAGATTTACTTAAAAAATATGGTTTTGACAAGGCTAAAGGATTAACAACACCAATTAGTACCTCCACTAGATTGAATGCAGACTTAAAGGATAAGTAGATCAAAAGATCTACAGAGGTATGATTGGATCTTCACTTTATTTAACTACTAATAGACTTGATATTTTATTTAGTGTTTACATGTGTACCAAGTTTCAAGCAGATCCTAGAGAATCCCATTTGATTTGTGTCAAAAAGATCTTTAGATATCTAGTTGATACCTGTGAATTAGGATTATGATATCCAAAATGTCTATATTTCAGTTTGCTTTGATATTCAGATGCTGACTATGCTAGATGCAAGTTAAATAGGAAAAGCACTAGTGGAACTTGTCAATTTCTTGTAAGTTGCTTAATTTCATGATCTTCTAAGAAGCAAAACTTTGTAGTTCTATCAACAACAGAAGTAGAATATATAGCAGCTGGAAGTTACTATGCTCAAATGCTGTAAATCAAGCATCAATTGGAAGACTATAACTACCAGCTTGAAGGGATTCCTATGTTGTGTGATAACACAAGTACAATCAAACTAATCAAAAATCCTATTTAGCACTCCAGAACAAAATATATTGAAGTTAGACATCATTTTATTAGAGATCATATAGCTAATGGTAACATAAATATTAGTTTTGTTGATAGTCTATAACAGCTAGCTAATATCTTTACAAAATCCTTACCTGAAGATAGATTTACATCTATTAGAAAGGAATTGGGGATATACAATTTGTTTTAAAAAATCAGCTACTATTGTGGGTTTTTTTTTTTTAATTAAAATAGATACGTCTCCAAAAGGTTAAGAGGAATAGGTTCAGACTATGATTAATCGATTACCCATTCTCCTCCGGTTCATAAGTGCTATTGCTTTAAAGCCCTAATCGATTAACTCCCAGTAGTTAGTCGCACCTTGCTTTACTTTTTTCTCCTCCAATCAAAGACTTACTTTTTGACCAACCGTATAAAAGGAGGAATCACTTTACTTGTACGATCCACCCCTAAATTGATTAGCGTCCTTCTGGTTTGAACTTTTCGCTACCTCTCCTTCTCTATTCTCGCACGAGAACGATCGGCTCACTCTGCTCATCTTCTCGCGACTTCTATAAAGGTAGGATTTTTTTTCTTTGATTCTAAGTTCATCCTATCTTTCACCTCTTTCCCCTGAGCATTTCGAACTCATTGTGGTGCTCTTTCTTTCATTCTCTTGTTCCGAAACCCTAGTCCTAACTTGTTCAGAAATGGCTGGTCAGTTGGCACATGAGACATTTGTGGCCACCAGGGCCTATTTCTCTTCAGATGCTGAGTTTGAAAGATTCAAAACAGTCAAGGTTTTATTTTGTGACTATAAGAAGGTAGATTTTGCCGATTTAAGAGACAAGAAGCTACAACATGTAGAAGAAAAATCTAAATGCAATGAAATGGAAGACAATATGTGAAGTGGATGGACCTTGCTACGAACAGCTAGTAAAAATTTTCTATGTTACTACTGTAGTAGCTTCCCATGAGTTTATTTCAGCTAGAGTGAAAGGAAAGGTTATTGATGTGACTCCTAAACTGTTAGAACGATTGTTCGAGTGTGAAGCAAAAGGGCATGAGCCAACTAGTTCAGAGTCTATGAACATCAAGGCCAGAACAATTGTTGGGCCTAATTATGTTTTGAAAAAGGAGACAATCGATGTCACTCAGTTGTCTGCAGATAAGAGGTTGTTGCACTTGATTCTCATGCACCTTCTAGTCAGCAGAGACAGCTCCTTCTCAAGTGTTACACACAAGGATGCTGACCTCTTGTATTGGGTACTAGAGAAGCAAGCAGTTAATTTACCTGCTTTTACTATGGACAACATGAAGACTACTATAGAAACTCTAAAGTCAGTAAAGAAATCCAAGAATGCAATATGGCTTCCCTATGGGCACCTGCTTACAGTCATCTTCAGGCATTTTGGAGTGGATTTCAGTAGTGAGAAGCTACTTTGTCCAAGCCTCTAAAGTCCTACAATCTAACCAAGAGTGGTTTCAAGTTTGTTGATGGTCAGTGAACTAAAGGGCAAGGATCAGCTGTAGGAACTTCCTCCAGGCCTGCTGAACCTACTGTCCCTCAAGCACAGAGAGAGCAATGTGCAGCTGAGACACCAGTACCACCACCAGCAGCAGTAACTGAACCAGAAACAGCAGATTCAGCAGCAACAGATCCTGTAGAAGAAGTTCAAGCAGAGAGAGAAAAGGAAGATTTGATAGCCTCTGTACAAGAGATAGCAGCAAAGGCAATGGCAAAAGTAGAAGCAGCTCAAACAGAAGAAAGTGCAGAGCAAGTTGTAGATCAGCTACAACAAGAGGATTTTTCCATGCCTGACCAGCAGGCATCTTGTACTGAGTACCCTAAAGAACCAGTGGAAGGTTTAGCACAAGTTGAGGAACCTTCACAAGCTTAGGGGGAGTCACAGGCTCAGGGGGAGCAAATCAGCACTGAACCAGGAGTACCTCCTCCCTACAAACCCTAAAGCTACTCAAGAAGAATCAGAACCCAGTGTATCTGATTCTCTCAAGGAACTCTTCCTGCAGAGATTTGATGTTGTGGAGCAAAAGTCGGATCAGCAACAAGCTGATTTACAAGACTTGAAGAAAGGGATGGCAGACATCATGAAGATGATAGCAGATCTGGTAGTAGGAATAAAAAGTCAGAGGGCCACAACTCTTCGAAAGAAGGTCCTTATTCAAAGGCAAAGAAGGACTGGTACTTCTCCTCCTCCTCCTACCTCCATTCCCTCTACTTCAACTCCTCCTCCAATAGAAACTACTCTCTCTTCACCACCTCAAGGACAACCAATTCCTCCAGAATCCTCCACCAAAAAGCCTTCCACTTCTACATGATCCACACTGAATAACACCCTACCTCACTTATAGCTCAACCTACAGAAGAGGAGCAAACTCCTCCACTGTTTGATATTGTTAAAATAGTGGACAATGTCACTCCTCTTGACTCCATCCACCCAGTTGCCAAACCACCCACTCTTCCTCCTAAACCCTCTACACCTAAACCCACAGCTTCTACAGTTCCACCTTCACCAGTTTCCCAAACTCCAGTTCCACCAAATGTTCATGATCCTGCTCCACCAGCTCCATCCACAGCCTATACATATGCTCCACCTCCAGTAAAAACCTCAACCTTCAGTGCCTAAATCCACTCCACAACCAGCTACTTTCTCTCAACCACCTCCAATCTCTTCCTGTTCAGTACCAGCTTCATAATCTTATGTATCTTCTACTAGGCCCAAGGGGTCATCCTCTCAACGAGCAAGCTCCTCAAGGAAAAACTTGTCTCCTCCTTCTCCACCTCCTTCTCCTTCTCAGGTTCCTACTACACTACATCTTTCTCCACCCTTATCTCCCAAGGAACTTGAGATTCTTAAATCCAAGAAGACCAGGACCTCACATCCTCCTCCTTCCAAGAAAAGGGGTGCACCCAAGGCTGAAACAGTAGATGATAATACTATCCCATTGCCCATGTGTTCACTAGGAGAAAAAGAAGATAAATTGGGGCAGATACTCAACCAGAGCAGTCTGAAGAAGTGTCTTCCCAGCCACCTCAACCAACAACTCAGCCAAAGGTGCCAGTTATTGACAGATATCTCTATCCTCTATTTCAAGATGTCTTTCTAATTACTTCAAAGAGAAGGATTCTATATGTTGAAGTCATAGAGAGGAATGCTAGATTCGAGTTCCTAAGACTGCCACCAATTCATCTAGATGATTACATAAGGCAGTTTGTAGAATAAAGCTACATGACCAGGCAAGAACTAGCTGGACTCAAATCCAGATCCTCCAACCAGACTGAAGTTGAATGGGCAAACAAGAATCCAGATGAATATGCACAATTTCAGCCTGAGAATGCCAAAAGAAGAGCTTCAAATCACTCACAGCTGACCTTAATGCAGTGGCTTGAAGCAGAACACAACAAGAGATGACATTCATACAGAGATGCAGCTCTCAAGGAATTTGAGATCTTCTACAAGATCAATGATGGTAGGTTTGGACTCAATCTTCCTGGGATTAATTTTGCTCAGTACTGAGCCTACATCAAACTTGAACTCAAAAGCTCAGACAAGGATTTCAATGTAAGTTTCAACATTGAAAACTTCTCCACATGTCTCAGATTTCCCCAGTTACAGTATATGTGCATGGATATTCTAGAGGGAGACAGAATAATGGAAGTCTATGGAAAATTAGCAGCAAAATTTCAAGCAAAGACATTTAGACCCCTGCCATTCCATCGGTTCTTAAGGATTGCACAGCAGAAGAGCATCATCTCTCTAGAATCCTTATCCAGAGTATATTCTGAAGTAGAGAGATACGCATCAGATGCATGGCCTAGAGCTTATCTTAATCACAAAAAGGAATTAGATAGGTTGAATGAGCAGTTTCTTCTTGAAAATCAACCACCTGTCTCCATTCAGAAGTTCGAAGACAGGCAGTCAATAGACACTTCTACAAAGACCTACAAGAAATGGTATGGCAAGTATCTTCCTTTCTACATTATGAAGAAAGAGCTAGCTGATAAAGGTCTCAGATGTCATCTGAAGATTCTGAACTTGGAAGGTTTTCTGAAAATTGCTCTTGATTTTCCAAGGCCAATGAAGAACAGGACAAGGTTTCCTACTAAATAGTAACATCATGCCTGGCTTCAAGCTAATTATGCCAAATATGTTCAGAAACTACAAATCCAAGCAGCTGTGCAGCCCAAGGAATTCCGGGTCAGATTGGGTCCTCGAATCGGGACCTGCCGATCCCGATCCGAATCAGGATCGGATCGGCCGGATCGGCTAGAATCGGCCGGATCGGCCGGAATCGGGACCTGCCGATCCCAATCCGGATTGGGATAAGCTGATTCTGCATTCCATGGTGCAGCCTCCCATGACCTTTGAACAGTTTGTCTCTCATAATGAAGGGCTTGAAGATCGGACCTGGGAGATCATTGTGCACCATGCCAAAGACATTTCTCTTTGTCCTCTATTAGTTTGACACTATTTTACATCTGATCCTTCTTCTTACCTTTGCTCCTTTTTACTTGATGACAAAAAAGGAGAGACAAAAATCCAACATTCCCACATTAATTGAACTTATCATTTATATGTTTACTTAAGCATTGAACTTATCTTTTATTTTTTCTTACTTCATCAATGCCTTTAAATTTTTCAGTTGTGTGTATTCTTTTTTTAGAATTATTTTCAGGAGTTTTGTCATCACCAAAAGGGGGAGATTGTTGACCTAAGATTTTTTTCATACTTCTCAATGTCCATGTTTTGGTGATAACACACTCTAAAAATTTTATATATCACATTTTTAATAATAATTCTTTCTGTAATTGTACTCAAAAGTTTTCTAGTGACAACTTCTTTCTTTTAGATAATCCAAGATTTAATCAATTATCTACTAAGTGGTTGTCAGGGATTTAGTCATTTTTTAGTGAACTACTTGACCCTTGCAGTTAATAGAGTACTAAGATATCGATTAACTTCATGTCGCTAATCGATTAACAATGTTTCATCTTCAGTTCTGCTGAGACTTGAAATCAATAAACAGAGGTCTTTCCTTCATACTATTAATCGCTAGCTAATCGATTTAGAGTTACCTCGTTAATCGCTAGCTAACCGATTTAGAATCGCTCTGTTTATCCCTAAGCAGATGATCAATTATCTCTATCGATTATCTATTTTATCGTATTTATGATTTTTAACCAATTACTTCTTTCAATCAGTTATCTTTAAAGTTGAAAAACCTTAATCGACTTGATCTCCAATTAAGTGTTCCAATTATCCGTTATCTCTCTAAGTGACTTATCGCTTCCTTTCTAATCGATTAACCTACTTGTTGTTTTTTCGATTATCTTTTGGGCTGAGTAATCGATTAAGCACGTCGTAAACGATCAGTGTAATCGATTAACAGAGTCATAATCGATCTTTGGACTTGTAATCGATTAACAGCGTCGTAATCGGTCTATGACTTCGTAATCGATCTTCGGGCTCGTAATCGATTAACAGACATGTAATCAATCTTTGACATCATAATCGATTAACAACTCGTAATCAATCTTCCGTCTTGTAATCAATTGCCTGCGATATGTGACTTCTGATTAAGTATTACAGGACTAATCGATTAACTGCCTTCCTATTACTTGCCCTATCAGCATCAATCGATTAACTGTTTGAATCTATAAATCGATTAGTCTCTTATCAATTATCGATTAACTGTGTATCTTTTCTTCTGATTAACCAAAAACTTCCGAATCGATTATCTCTTCGTTCCTTTAATCGATTAGCAAGTCTTTTTATAATCTGATTGTGCACTCAAGTAAAATCGTTTAATCAGTGAATTTCTAAGCAATTGCTCACAGATATTGTATGCCAACTTTTCTAAACTTTTTTTAATTGTTAGAGCAATTTTTCAGGCAAACTTATTTTATTATTTTCATGCATATGTAATCTTTCTTGGATAGATTGTGTTCAGCTTTTTATCAAGCTTATTCTAATACCTATACTAAACACAATCTTACTTATGCTAAGCTTTTTCTCTGCCTTGTCACATGACACACTTGTCATTTGACAGACCTGTCACCGCACATTGTCTGAGGCACTTTTTGTAGATCTCACATGTCCTCTGGATGGTTAACCATATATGAAATTTCCATTCTTGATTTTGTAACAGACTTTGAAAGATCTACATGCCAAATTTAGACATGGACAATGACCTCTCTTGCATGTTTTCAAGAAGAAAAAAGACATGCTATACTCTCAGCTAGACTGAAGTGTTTAACGTCAAGACTTGCAAAGATTAATGTTAGACCTATGAAGGCAGCCGTTACTCTAAAGGATGCCAGCTGGATTTCAAGGAATGGCTAAATTCAAATCTACTATTTAAATAAGAGAGTTCAACCTCCATGAAGAAATACATACACAGATTGATGAGTGAAGAGTAAGAGATCTCTAGTCGAGAGTCGGGATAGATAGTGAAGTAACCAACAAACTGAGAGTGTCCCAAAGATACATTGAGAGACAAAGAGAAGGCTTACTATGGAAAGAGCCTTCATTCTTGTGAGCAAGCTCAAGACAGCCTCAGAGCATTCAACTCCAGCATTCAAAGCTCTCAAACTTAATTGCAATCAGATCAAGATCAGCAACCTCATTCTTTCTACTCTTAGTCTTGATTGTGATTCATTGTGTTACATTGTCTTACATGCCTATTTTAGAGGCACTTTGATCTTTATATTAAACTTGTTTTTCAGCTTTCCTCTTCCTGCAATGAAGAGAAGACCTGATGGTTGTCAAGTGATTGGGTTCCCCTTCTAGGTTGAAAGGAAGACCAGCTATGCCTAGTGGTTGTATTTTAACTTACAAGAGGTTGATACCTTATGTTAGTGGAACTCCTAAGAGTCTACTTGGGAACTGGATATAGGTCTGGATAAATCGAACCAGTATAGATCTCTGTGTTCCCGTGTGATTGTCTTTCTTACTTGCTCTCTTTCTTACATTTACTTTAGTTTCTGCGATTAGATCTTAATTTTATAATTTGAACCCATTCACTCCCCTCTAGGTTCTTCACAGTCCGATCAACAATGCATAGCAAACACTAAAAGCCAAGATAAAGAAGTCAACATAAGTGGTAACAAAGAGCCACATTCATCAAAGAAAGAGAAGTAGAAAACCAAAACCAAGATAATGTGTCAACCTATGTCTAAAGTTGTGCCTCAACTTCCAAAAACGACACAATATAGTTATCATAGGATCTTCCAACCCAAGCCAGTAAGAATCAGATAATGCAAGCTAAAAATTATTTTTTCTCCTTCAACAGTTCTAGCATTTCTTGAAGGACATGAACAATGCCAAATCACCTCAAGTCTAGCATTAGATACCTTTCAAAGTTACTAACAAAATGCCTGTGTAATGATACTGCAATGTCAGGTTAATTGTTGAAGCTATGCTTCTTTTTGGAGATAAATCCTCCAATTCTAACAGTAAAAAGTTAGTGAATGTAAGCTTAAATCAATCCTTCTCATCTTCATTTTGCCATGGAAGCACCAGAAGAATCATTGTAGAGTAGTAATCAGAAGAATTCATTGATAAATTCTGGAAAATATGATAAGGAATAAATTCTAAATAGAAATAGAGAACCAATTTAAAGAAGGAAAAGAGAACCAAAAATGAGATAAAAATTGAAATTACATCCAAAGCTCTCCTCACACCATGAGGTTATTTTAGGGTCTCCCGGTCCAACCAGCAAGAATGAGAGAACCCAAATTTAAGATAATCTTTTTCTACTTCCAACAGTCTAGCGTTGGCCCTTTCTACAACAAGTCTACTGCAAGAAGGATGATATCTCAGAATTACCTAGACTGTTCCCCCCTACAAAATTAGCAAGTGAGGAAGGATGATGATCACCATAACTACGATTTCATCAAGTTTGCATCCAACTTTGATTCAAAAGCAAGTGGCGGGCAACCATACACAAGCAAGACTACTCCCAGTAAAGCTCTCAAGTTTCCACGCTGACTGAGGGAACAATCAGCATCCCCTTTTCCAGTTCTCCTAACTGCATAAACTCACTGGTGTCATCATCTAGGCTTAGGACCTAGCAAAAATAAAGTTCAGTCCCCATCTCCTAACCGCACACTTTCCAGCTTCTAGCCTTAAGAAATGTTTAACCCCTCTGAAAGCTTACGAGATTTTGCTCTCACCATTTGCTTTTTCTCTTTTCCTTAATGTGAAAAGAAAAGGAAGAAGAAGAAGAAAATGAAATAAAAGGAAAGAGAATCAGAATTTCAAGGGGATGCACTACAATAACGTTGATCTATGCTTTAGCCAACCAAAACTTCCCTACTCATTTGTTTTTCCACCTTCTAGCAACCCAGTTCTTTCATCAAAAAAAATCCAAGTTAAGACTCTGATAAAAGAAACTGAACATCAACATTCACCAGTTCGACACATCATATGCAGATGATCAGTTGGACCAAGGCCTTCGAGTATGAAGTTGGAGTTATATCAATAGAATCATGAGGCCAAAGGCCTTGTTTAAGAGTTTACGGAATATGTGAAGCTGTGAATGTTAGGTATCAGGTCAAACAAAGTTTCAAACTTGACTATGATCTGCTCAGCATCAAATTATTCAGGCAAAGGCTGCCCATTTATCCATTCAGAGCAAAAGTTGCTTGGGCTATATTATAGGCACAGATGTTCACTGCATTTTCTGCTAAACTGCCAGAGACTATAACTTGCATAATGATGATTCATCAAGGCTTTACGCCTCAGACAACACTGACATATATGAAAGCCACGTGTAGGATGAAATGGGAAGCAATATTGGAAACAAATATCAGCAGATCGCAAGAACAAATGTTGTACCACTAGTTCTAATGAAGATCATACCACGAGCCTCATGATAGGGCTTTTGAAAACATTACTTACAGAAGAATAGTTATGCATTGCCGCCTAGGTGGACCCCGGAAATCACTGTTTACCCGATGCTCAAGGACCCAAACGACAAATCCAATCATGACAAAAAATGCTCCTGTCACGCACCACATTTTAACTGTAAATGGCCTGAGAAAAACCCACGTACTGGACTTGGTATTTCCAATTGGTGCAAGGATGACAAGACCAGTAGCAATATAGGGTTGAGTGAAATCCACAATTCTAGTCCGATTTGTGACTATAGCAACATCTCCAACAGCTGCATCAAATACCTGGGGGTAATTTGCAGAAATAGCTTTCAGATCATATCCTAAGGACAATAAATGTATAATTTCTACTCTCAGGGACCAGCAGGTGTCACTTCTAAGTACTTACATTATCAGCAACCATCTTCACAAGGCCATCATAATTGGGATTTGAATGACCATCTCCAAAAGGCACAAATTTATAGGGAACATCATATGGAACCAATTCCAAGGCAGCTTTAAACACATCAATACTGTAGCCTACAACTTCATGAGTTTCTTGTATTTCTGTCACAAATTCCACATAACTAGCCCTATAAGGAACTCCAATTTTCAGTGGTCTCTCACGGCTTGCAAGCACATAACCACGTGGCTTCACTGTCTTTCCCCCAGGCCATGTAACATCATGAAGGAGCTGGTTTTCAGAGAAATTTCTTGGTACATTTGTGTATAGAATAGATGGAACCGTAACTGACAATCCTGAATGAGTAGACCAATATCCAATCGAATGAATAACAGAATGACCAACATTAATGACTTCATAGACACCACGGATCAGATTATGTTCACTATCAAACTGGATTGGACCAGAGGTACCATTAAAATTCAGAAGCAATAATTTTTGAAGTAGCAGTTGCCCATTATCAAATGTTTTGAGTTTCTCTAGTTGCAACTTTCCTTTTGCATCCCGTAGATTGTTATTTGAGAAGAAACTGATATTTTCAGATTCATCGAGAAGCTCATTGATGGCATGTGCAACAGCCCAAACTGTATCATAAGCATGAAACCCATATGTGTTTAGTCGATAGCTCATTCTACCCTTTCCACGCCATTCATTCCATCTTGAGACAAAATCCTTTCTACGATTTGATTGTGGAATATATTGCCGAAAATAAATTACTCCTTGGAGATTTTGTAAATTATTACCCAATGTCTCAGCAGAATCTAAAGAAGTGGAAAGCCAATCTGTTGCAAGCCATACATATTCATCAGTCATCATATGAAGGTGGTGAGCTATAGAGAAAATCAAAGCCCCAGAATCAGGATTAGCATGTACTACATAAACACGAGGCCCAATCAATCTGGATTTGTTCATCAAGTCAGAAATGACGCTATAGCTAGCTCCAACTGGCAAGGCAACTTTGTAAATAATTTTTGACAATTTCTTGGCAAGTGCATCACCTAGAGAGGATACCCCATTCCATCCATAATCATCATCCACAAACACAGGAATGACCTCTTTCCACCCATAGTAGCCAATCAAATCTGCCATTGCTGACATCTGGTAAAGATCACTTTGGGTCATGCGGAGAAAGTATGGAAACTGAAGTGACGATAGTGTTGGATCTGTCGCAGCAAAGGACACAAGTGGTATTTGGAGTCCATTGGCAACAAATGAGACAGTATGAGCTACAGTGGAAGACTGTGGACCAATTATCACAACTGCATCTTTTTCAAGAATCCGAAGAACTGCCAAAAGAAAATCTGATAAATCAGCGCATATTATCTCCCTATCCCTCTGTGAGAATAACTGCATACAAATCCTTTTAAAAAAAATTCATTTATGAAGATATACATGAGTATGAAATTGAGAAGACGATAATGATGAAATGTACAAAAGAAGAGGATCTCGATAGCCTAATCTACTGTCATATTCAGGTGGCTAACATTTGCTGATTGTTTCAATTTTTTGTGCAGCTCCGGTAAAGTTGATGACCAGTCACCATCTTTGTGGTTCTTTATGATGAAGATATTAATCCCACTTGGGTGGAAAGCAAACAACATAATGTTTTTATCTGCACATGCTTCAACATCTATGCAAGTGCAGGTTTGTGTGTGCATTCAAGTGTGCCTCTCTTGTGCATCCATGTGTGTCGAGGGTGGGTGCATGTAACTGCACATCAATGCCTGCATGAATGTGCATCTTCTCTCTCTCTCCCTCTCTCTCTCTCTCCAGAAAGAGAGTGAGAGAAATTTATATTCACAGGTCAGAAAATTGGGAGAACCCCACAAATTTATGTCTATTAAATAGTCGGGGAGGGAGGGGGAGAGAGAGAGATTTATATTCACAAGATCGGAAAATTGGGAGAACCCCACAAATTTATGTCTATTAAACAGTCCGGCAATCCAAGTAGGCACCATTAATATAGTCACCATATGGTTCGTGGATGAATAAGAGTAAGACACTTCAGCAGGCACCATCAATATAGACAGTTTTTCACAGTGAGAGTAGTTTGTATTCACAAGATCAGAAAACTGGGAGAATCCTACCAAATTATGTC